>CM046660.1:65997193-75997193 GCA_025594165.1 Tamias sibiricus | reverse complement strand
AAACGCATTGTGTACAACTAAAAGCAAATAAACAAATATTAAAAAAAAAAAAAAAAAAAAAAAAGAATTGGACCTCCTGCAAGCTCACATGTCAATCAGGCTGCCTGCCCTGCCACACCTAAAAGAAACTGCTATACTTACTCCACATCTCCATCGGCTGTGGCCATAAGGCCCCTCCCCTGCCATTCTCTACGCTTTTTGAGGATGCCCTGCTCAAGGTCAGGGAATTCAGAACCTGGTCTTTGGAATCCCATGGAAAAAACTGTTCAGAGTTAGTCAGATCTTGGGATCTCTTGGGAGGCTGGGTGGGAAGAAAAGGACAGATGTATGAGCTGGTGGCATCAAAAAAAGTTTAAAAGGACAGAGATGGTGTTGTGTTGAAGACAGGTCACCAGAATGAAGACCCGAGAATTTCAGTTTGCTGAATTTCCTGGAATTTGAATATTTTCCTGGCTCTTGAGATAGATTTCATGAGGCCTCGCTGAACTGGGGTTCTGGCTCTTGAAATCTTTGGCTCTCTTGATGCCCTGCATATACCTTGAGGTAACTCCTTAACTCACCATTTGACACAAGAAGGGTGGAAAGACAGAGACCATCACTGGGGGATGTGTACCCATGAGAGGGCAGGGCATAGTGCCAAACAGTCCTTTTCTTTTCCTGTTTGTTTCCTATTGTCCATTGTTCCTCCAGAATTGGGCATAGGGACACCCCCTTCTCTGGCCTTCCTCTGTGCTTTTGTCATGCCCTCACTGTCTCCATCTTATCTACCCCAGGGTTCTGGCTCTCAACTGATTGGTTATATCATCCAGTCTGTGTGTGTGTGTGTGTGTGTGTGTGTGTGTGTGTGTGTGTGTGTGTAAGAGGCCTAGAGCACTTTCTAACACTGACTGCATAACTCCAGTGCGCATTTGTGCTAAGAGTCTGATTTGTCAAAGGCTCCCTGTTACCAGCCCAGCTCAACGGGTGGGTGAGGAAGTGCCCGCCCCAACAATGGGGAATGGAGGGGAAAGAATCTCAACAGGTCACACTTGTGCTAACACCCTTCCCCCCACCTGCGCAAACCTGAAGGAGCTACTGTTCCCCCACAGCACAGGGGCCCTCCAGAGCAGCCCAAGTGCACTGCGCATTCCGGCACAAGCCCCAGGCTCTGTCCGCAAAGTCCCCACTGCTGCCCCCACACTGGAGGGGCGGGGGCTTTCTTTACACTCTGGAGTCTCCCTTAATCTCCACCCAGCATTGCAATTACTGTGCCCAGGGCTAGTGGGGGGATGGGGGATTTCCCTCAAGGTTGTTTGTGTTCCCTGTTCCCTGCCCTTTCCTAGGATGCTGGGGCCTCTAGGTCTCTGAGCTGTGGCTAAACTCTGAGGGTCGGGGGGGGGGGGCCATTCTACTCAGGGTCACAGGACTCTGCACTAGGTCAGTTAGCAGATTAGTGTTAAAAGTAAAGTTTTTGAGTGTCTGAGGCAAAGTAAGAAAAGTGAGTACAGCAAAATAAATCAGAACGCTAAGTGTATTCATTTTAAAGGGCTGTTCTGTATTCCTAAGTTACTTTTTCTGTGTGTGTGGACATGTGCATGCATTTGTGTGTGAGAGAGATTTATTTCTTTTATGATATTATGGAGATGATAGAAGGTAGTAGGTTTTTTACTTTTTACTTTTTTTTTTTTTTTAAGTTTTTACTTAACAAAATTAAACTTAGCTGGGCTGGAGCTGTGGCTCAGTGGGAGAGCACTTGCCTAACATGTGTGAGTCCCTCGGGTTCGATTCTCAACACCACATAAAAATAAATGACTAAAATAAAGGTCCATCAACATCTAAAAAAAAAAATATTAAAAAAACAAAATTAAACTTAGCAACTCTAGTTTGGACCCTAAGATTTTTCTTTAGATTTTGCTGTATGGCGAAATCCCAGTCTGGGTCACTGGTCTGGGCCATCCTTCTGGAGTCTCTGAGTCCTTAGATTCTGCTAATTTAGCAAACCAGAGAGCTATGTCCGTCCCTCTCTGAGAGAGGCCCAACAGTGGCTAAGGATATCTTTTGTTTCTTGCTCCTCACCATGAAACCAACCCAAAAGCAGTGGATTTCAGCGAAGCTCCCTGTTCCTGGTGCTGCTCTGTGAAAACTCTTAATACAGAATCACATTAAACAGAAACGCAACACAGACAAAAAAAAAAAAAAAAAAATTAGATAATAACTGGATAATTGGCTCATGACCAGTCTACAGGTACCACTGGCTAAAGTATGGCTTGATTCTAGGCTCAAAAGATGCTACTTACCTGCAGGTGCTACTTTCCCTGGTCAACTCCATTCAAGGTTCAGGGTAACCCTGGGTAGCTAGCTCTAGGCTCCCATCAATACACCACTTGGTCTAGCATCAGGGAGTTGGCTTCCAGAAGTTCTAGGAGAGGTCCATCTTCCACATGACTAAAAATGATCTATCCATATGCTCATGTCACTTAGGTGACTTAAAACACTGTTTATAGAGTTTAATTTCCTTTGTGTGGTGTGGAAGCCTTTGGCAATCTATCCTAAACCCATCTAAGGAGCCTGATTTCCTACACATTCTTCTCTTCCTCTCTGCCTGCTATGGCCTGAGTGTGGGTGTCCCTCCAAAATTCCTACGTTGGAACTTAAGCCCTAAGGTGATGGGTTTAAGAGGTGAGCCTTTGGGAGGTAATTGGGTCATGAGGGTTCTGCCCTGTATGGGATTACTGTCTCTATGAAAGGACCCAAGAGAGGGAGTTTATATACTTCCTTCCCTTCCTACCACCATGTGAAGATGCAGCAGCAAGACACCATATACGGAGGACAGAGCAAATCCCCATCAGACAATGAATTTGTCAGCCCCTTGATCTTGGACTTCCCAGTCTCCAGAACTGTGAAAATAAATTTCTATTATTTATCTGATGCAGCTCTAGGGATCAAATCCAGGACCTTGCACATGTCAGGCAAGCACAGTGCCGTTGCACTTTACCTTCAGCTCAATTTCTATTATCTACAAATCACCCAGTTGAAGGTATTTGTTACAGCAGCAGGAACAGACTAAAGACAGCACACAAACACACATACCCAGACTCTGTTGACACTAATCCAGGTCATTCCTCAAATACATCGTTGTCTTTTCAAGCAGCCCAGTCTTTAGCACGTCTCCTTTTCTTAGGCGATGCCTCCTTTAAGACACAATTCTGATGACATCTATTCTGTGACTCTTCCCTTGATTCCAGTTTTTCCTTTTTCATTGCTTCCTGGCCACTTTATTCTTTTTTAATTTTAATTTTCCAAAAAACGTTTTTCTTTAAAAAAAAGTTCATAAGTAACATAGATCCATTCTCACAGTAACAATTAAAATACTGAAGACAAAGCTGAGGTTCCCCTGGATTATTACTATTAATTCCAGTTCCCTCCACAGAGTCACGTATCTTGCCCTACATTGTTCTATGGAGTTTACGTACTTTACGCACGTAAATGTGCCTTGTAGAAAAAGGTCTTTCCCCCCAATGATAGGTATCATGCCGTATGTGTTGGGCTGCAATTATTTTGCTTTATGAGTTTTCTTTGACTTTATTTTCTAGTCTATTACCTTTTTCCTGTAGCAATCCCATCTAGTAAGAAATAAGCTTCTTTTGTTAATTTTATTATTTATACATCAAGTATTAACATAGCACCATGTGCTAGGTACATTGCAACTGAAAGCTCATAGCAAGCATATGAGGTAGTCCTGATCTTATGTCCATTGTATAGATGGAGAAACCAAGGCATGGAAAGATTAAATAATCTATCCAGAGTCACATCCCTGGTAAGTTGTAGAATCAGGATTTGGACTCCAGGAGCTTAGTTCAAGAACACGCTCCCGAGCCGGGCGGGGGGTGGCGCACGCCTGTAATCCCAGCACTTTGGGAGGCTGAGGCAGGAGGATCGCGAGTTCAAAGCCAGCCTCAGCAAGGGCGAGGCACTTAGCAACTCAGTGAGACCCTGTCTCTAAATAAAATACAAAAAAAAAAAAAAAAAAAAAAAGGTCTGGGGATGTGACCCAGTGGTCGAGTGCCCCTGAGTTCAATCCCCGGTACCAAAAAAAAAAAGAACACGCTCCCATGCTATGTTCCTCCCAATGTTCTTCAAATGTGATTCCTGAGGAGATAAAATTATTCCTGTCCATTGATGAACACTATGACATTCCTGGTTCTATGATAGTTTCTAGAGATGGCAATCGTTTTTAATCTCTGAAACTTCTTTTTCTTTCTTTCTTTACTGGGGGATTGAACTCAGGGGCACTTTACCACTGAGCTACAATCCTGATCCCTTTTATTTTTCAATTTGGGACAGGGCCTCATGAAGATGCTGAGGTTGGCCTCAAACTTGCAATCCTCCTGCCTCAGCCTCCTGAATCACTAGGATTACAAGTGTGCACCACCTTACCCAGCTTAGTCTTTGAAATTTCTTATCCTTTTATTGTTTCTTTTTTTCTTTCTTCTTCCATCCTTTCTGCCTGTTTTAGTAAATTTGTCAAGATTTGTAAAATCCTTACATTGCTTTTTACCTCTTATTCACCCTCATGGATTCATTTTTCTTGGTGCTGATACATCCTTTTTACTATTTATTTCAGAGAATGTCTGCAGATGATACTTTTTGAGTCCCTGCCTAACTAAAAAAGGTCTTTATTTTTCACACTTGAATAATGGCTGGGCTGTACATATAATTCCAGATCCAAGGATATTTTTCCTCTGAACTTTGAATTTTTTCCCTTTTCTTCTTGTACCTTCTATCTTTCAGTGAGTGACTCTGCTTCAATATGATTCCCAGACCTTTGTAGCTCATCTATTTTTTTTTCTTCCTTCATTGGATGTTTTCAGGATTTTCTCCTTACTGTGGTATATGAAATTGTATCACATTAGAGCTACATGTTAGTTTTACAAATGGATGCTAGTTTCATGGGGCCTTTCAAACTGAAGGTTCATGGTTTTCTTCAATTTAAGGACTTTAAAAAATTTATTTGAATATAACATCATCTTCCATTTATTCCATTTTCTACTTCAAAATCTATAGGTGATATCAGAAGTTTTAGATTGATCCTCTGCAGGTTTTAGTTTTTTTTTTTTTTTTTTTTTTTTAAATAAGCACTGTTCATATTTTGACTTGTGCTGCATGCTAGGCAAATGTATTTGCTCAGTCTTCCAGGTCACACACACACACACACACACACATTTTAGCTATTCCCTTTTTGGTCATACTGTTGAATGAATATTTTTTCCTATTACATTCCATTTTTCAGTTGATTTTAAAAAAAGAACAGAGCTGGGCGTGGTGGCGCACACCTGTAATTCCAGCAGCTGGGGAGGCTGAAGCAGGAGGATCAAGAGTTCAAAGCCAGGGGCTGGGGTTGTGGCTCAGCGGTAGAGCGCTTGCCTAGCACGTGTGCGGCCTGGGTTCGATCCTCAGCACCACGTAAACATAAATGCATTGCATTGTGTACAACTAACGCAAATAAATAAATAAATAAATATTAAAGAAAAAAGAGTTCAAAGCCAGTCAGCAATTTAGCAAGGCCTTAGGCAAGCAACTTAGTGAGACCCTGTTCCTAAATAAAATATAAAAAAGGGCTGGGGATGTGGCTTAGTGGTTAAGCATCCCTGGGTTCAATTCCCAGTACAAAAAAAAGAAAGAAAGAATAAGATATTCTTTCATGATTATTCTAAAATCCTGTTCACACATGGTCAGCAATTTTATTAAGGGAAAGTTCTTATATTTCCCTTTCAAAATGTTGACTTTCTTCAGATGCTGGATGCTTATTGGTTAGGAGTGTCTTTTATTTGAGAGTCTCTGTGAGCCTCTTTGCCTTCTCTGTTTGTATACTCCTTGGCAAATATGGTGTGAGATAATCCATAATGTATGTCATAGTCTATTATCAATAAATGGCAAGGATGGGATGTACTGCTGAGTGGGGCACTTTGGTCCTCTGGAAGTGGGTGCTTCCCTTTACTCTCCTCCTAGGTGTCATTAGCCACAAGGAACACTATCTTTTTCTCTACCTAATTGATAATTTCATACCCACTGTTCCCATCTTCAGGCAGAGAGTCCTGCCATTGTTTCGTGGCACCAGAAAGTAAGACTGGGGCATGGAGTAATTGACATGGTTGGCAGTGCCTGTTATAGCATCCTAAATACTACAACAATGCCCCATTGGTTGCTCTAAGTACCCTGCTTCCAGAGGAACCCACCTCCCTTGAGCATGCAGTACTGTTGGTGCAGTTTTCTACTCTTGGGGAACTATATTGCTCTGCAGGTTTTAGGCTTTTTTTTTTTTTTTTTTTTTCTCTGACCAGTGTCCACCTGCCATTCATCTTTCAGGGATTTCTTGTGGTTTCAGGTCCACCCAGGGCTCTCCTTTTTATCCAGGTTGATTATGAATCTATGTATTTTTATTTCTAAACATTTTTCTGTAATTTCTAAGCATCGGGGATGGGAGGGAGAGGCCAGAGCATGTATTCAGTTTGCAGTCTAGAACTGGAACAATCTCTCACAGAACTCTCTCTACTGTAACATGCCTCATGTTTGTGCTAGATGGAAGTTAGCTACATCTTAATCCTCAGCACCTGTGAATATGTTATGATGTCTGGCAAGGGAATTAATTGAAGGTGGAATTAAGGTTGCTAATCAACTGACCTTAAAATAGGGTGATTATCCTGGTTTGTCTGCATGAGCCCAGTGGAATCACAAGGGTCCTTAAATGTTGAAGAGTGAGGCTGAAGAGTCAGTATCAACAACATGTGACATGGGAATGACTCCAATAGCCATAGCAAACTGGCAGCCACTTGGAGCTAGAAAAGACAAGAATACATATTTCCCCCTGGAGACTCCAGAAAGGAACATGGCGTTGGAGACACCTTAATTTTGGCCTACTGAGACCTATTTTGGCCTTCTGAACCTTAGAACTGTACCAAATGGGTTGTTTTAAGTAACTAAAGTTGGTATAATTTGTTATAGCAGCAACAAGACACTAATACAATGTTGTCATGTGATTGTCAGGGACTGTCTCTTTTACCACAAGGCCAGCTTCTTCAGAAAAGGGTTATACCTTTGTCACCTTTATACCTAGAATCTAGAAAAGGTTCTGCACATAGTCAGGGCTGAGCAAATATTTGTTGAACAAACCAAAGAACAAAAGACTGCTCTTACTCTGATTCTTATTCTTGCTTTGAGATTACAAAGCAACTCCTATCTCCCTCCTTCCTCAGAGGAGGCCCCTAGCCTCATTTTGCTTGTTTTCTTTCTCTATTGTGCCATGCGTCACACTGCAGGTTTTTATGGCTATTGCACTTGCAGCTTGCTCCCTTGCTGTGAACCATTCCCCTCCTCTCTCTGGGCCTGTGTTCAGGGAGAGTCGAGATGGAAGTCATGTGTCACATATGTACTTGGCTTTGCCAATAGGCTTTTGGCAGGCTATGCCTGAAACGGTCTTTTTCTACTTTTTTCAGATTCTGTCTGCTTTCTTTTCCTGTCCTCTCTATAGCTGCCTCCACCCATATTTCCTCCCAAGATTTTGCTCTTTTCAGACCCATTTGAACAAGTAATAATGTAGTCTTCTCTCTCCTTTTCCTTCCCATGTACTGAATTAAGTACATAGTCACAGTCTTTCTATAGTCCTTCTTTACTCCCTTCTCAGAAGATTCCATAGATTTCCAGGCTAGACGGTAAAGTAAATTAAGGCACTCTCAAGTTCCCTCAAGGAATCCCTCTGCTTATTTTATTTTTATTTTTGGTACTGAGTATTGAACTCAGAGGCACTGTACCACTGGGCCACATCCCCAGTCTTTTTTGTATTTTATTAGAGACAGGGTCTCACTGAGTTGCTAAGTGCCTCACCATTGCTGAGGCTGGCTTTGAACTCGTGATCCTCCTGCCTCAGCCTCCCAAGTGCTGGGATTACAGGCGTGTGCCACCATGCCCAGCTCCCTCTGCTTATTTATCCAGAACTGCGAGGCTTCCAGGATGGGAGGCTTCCAGGCTGGGAGACCAGAGCTGATACTAGGTTCCCATACTGTCGCTATTTTTGTTGCTTCCTTCTCAGCCATTCTCAGGCCCAGACTTCTTGGATTTGGAACTGAGTTTGACTCCTGCCTCTTCAGCTCTCTGTGTGTCTCAAGTTCAGTCCAGTCTCTCTAGGAACCAGCCTCTGGTAAGCAGGGTTGGTGATGGTCTAAAGCAGAGTTCTCAGGCCAGACCTCCTCGAATGCTGCTGCTAGGTTCTCTATGTTGGATTTGGGTGGCTGGTCCAATTCCTGTGCCAATCCTTTGTGGTCAGGGCTGGTAGCACAGCCAAGAGACACAGTGTGGTAACTCATCTAGAGAGGACTGCCTCTGACTGACTGAGCAATCCTGGGGCTGAGGATGCTGGATACAGGGACTCTTCTCTAGTACAAACTCTTTCACCAAACTCTATTTGTGGAGGTCATTCTTTTCGATCTGTCTGCCTTTCCCACTACATGAAGACAGCAAGTTGATAAAACAAATAGATCATCCAATTTTACTCTCCTCAATCCTAACCTAAGTGTGAAATTCATATTTTGGAGGAATCCTTAGGTCTCAGACATCTAATCTGTTGGAGGCTAGAGCATCAGAGGGTGAAGGTCAGGACAATGGCTCAAGTCCTAAAGATGAACTAACTATGACTTCTCTTACTCTGTAGAAAACAGTCCTGGGTCTTGCATGCTTCATGATATCAGAAATAAGCAGGCTTTGGATCAGGTTCTGAGGTCTGTATTCTCCTGTAGATGACTATCTTTCTTGTATGAAAATACCATTTTATCCCGCTTTTCATGCCAGCAGCTTAAGCCTATGACCTGAATGCCTTTCCTTAGCCCTTTTTCTTTTTTCTCTGGGGATTGAATCCTGGGGCTCTTAACCACTGAGATACATTCCCAGCACCTTTGATTTTTAATTTTGAGACAAGGTCTTGCTAGGTTGCTGAAGCTGGTCTCGAACTTGCTATCCTCCTGCCTCAGCCTCCTGAGTTGCTGGGATTACAGGGTGTGTACTCCTGTTCCAGGCTTACTCCCCCCCCCTTTTTAATATTTATTTATTTGCTTTAGTTGTATACAATATGTTCATCTGTACATGGTGCTGAGGACCGAACCCGGGCAGTGCACGTGCTAGGCGAGCGCTCTATCGCTGAGCCACAATCCCAGCCCCACCCCACCCCCTTTTTTTTTGGTACCAGGGATTGAACTCAGTGGCACTCTGCCACTGGGCCACATCCCCAGCCCTGTTTTGTATTTCATAGAGACAGGGTCTCACTGAGTTGCTAAGTGCCTCGCCATTACTGAGGCAGGCTTTAAACTCGAGATCTTCCTGCCTCAGCCTCCCAAGTGCTGGGATTACAGGCATGCGCCATTGCACCCACAAAATCTCCCTCCTTGGGGCTGGGGTTGTGGCTCAGCGGCAGAGCGCTAGCCTTGCACGTGCGCAGCCAGGGTTCGATCCTCAGCACCATGTAAACGTAAAATGCATTGTATTGTGTACAACTAAAGTAAATAAATAAATATAAAAAAAAAATCTCCCTCCTTTTATTAAAGCATTTGCAAAGGCTACTCCAGGGAGCTTAGGGGTGGCAGGGAAGCTACCAACAAAAGGGCTCTCCTCATGCAACATGAGAGTGGAAGGGGAGGGAGATGAGGCATAGACCCACATCTGCGATGAGAGGTCTTAGTCATGTACTTAGAAGGACCAGTTTTACATTTCTGATTTTAGGTGGCATATTACTTTTGGGGAGGAAAACTCAGAAGAATGTTCACAAGGGTGTGATGTCATGACATTTCTTAGAGAAAGCAACTTAATGTATGGTAATAAATTATGCAATGCTATTATCTAATGTTGTCGCTGGAAAGGGATTGCAGCCTGGAACGGCAGCGCCGCGGGAAGGAGTCCGGAGACAGGATGGAGACGAAAATATTCTTTAATCTTTCTGTCTCTGTCTCTTGTAATTTCTAACACCACATACACACTCTCACAAGAAACCAAGGCACCTACTCTTACAAGAAACTACAATATATCTATACAATAGCGATAACCCTGTCTTTTCTCTCTCTGGTCTCTTCCCATGCGCCCGAGCAGCAATGGCGCTAGCTCGATCTGCTGAGTCACCGTTCAAATCTCTCGAGATCCTCGACCAAGTCCCGCGAGATCCCAGGCCAAGTCCCGTGAGACTACGGAAGGCGGAAATGCCCAAAAATGTCTATGGCCCATAGTCAACCGCAATCTTAGCTATCTCCCCAAACAGGGCTCCTGCAATCTAATAACAATTTTTGTTTGTTTTTTTGTGGTGCTGGGGATTGAACCCAGGTCTTTGTGCATGCAAGGTGCTACCAACTGAGCTATATCCCCAGCCTTTAATAACAATTTTTAAAAAAATGGCATTACATACCTTTTTAAGATAAAAATAAGAAGTAAATTTGAGTTTCAAACTTTTAAGAGTGCTTAGCTTTAATTTTTTAAGAAACTGTTTCTTTAATCTTTCTGGAATCTAAGATGAAGGATATAAGAGAACAGCTTTTTCCAGATGGACAGCTAGTTGATCCAAAACTATTGAATAGCTATTATCCCATTGATTTAAAGTAAATTTTATCACGTAGAGTAAAAAAAAAAAAAATTCCCTGTAATCATGGTTGCTTCTGTGTTGCGTCTCACTGATTTATTAATATTTGTCTATTTCTTTGTCATAACCACACTGCTTTGGTCACTGTGACTTTATAAGACATTTTGCTATCTGGTAGCACAAGGCCCCTACTAGAGCCTCTTGTTTTGTTTAGTTTTTCTTCAGAGTTTCTTGGCTATGCTCATGTGTTTAGTCTTCCAAATGAATTTTGGAATCAACTCATCAAGCTCTAACATCATCCCACTGGGATTGGGATTGAAATTGCATTGAATTGACATCATTGTAATATTGAATCTTCCCATCAGGAACATGATCTCTTCATTTGTTTAGGTCATTTTTAATGTCCTTTGAGTTCTTTTGTTTTCTTCATATAGCTCTGGCATATTCTCAAAATGCTTTATATATATAGTATATGTATTTGGGGGCTGGTATAGTAAACAGTGTTTTCTTTTTCCTTTCAACTAATTTTTGAAAGGATTTTATCTTAGTCAAGGTTCTTATGGTAACAATTTACAGAAGTACACTCAAACTAACTTAGGCAGGGGGAAAAAAAAAGGAGAATTCTTTGGAAGGCAGCCAAAGCTTTGCCTGTAGGCCAAGGGCAGAAAGAGGAGTGGGCCTCACAGGGGGATGGAAACAAGAACTACTTCATCTCCTGTTGCTTCTTTCAGTAAATCTGTTTTTCTTTCCCTCTTTCAGCTTTCTTTGCTTCTGTTTCACTTTCACATGTCCGGAAGCAAAAGGGATATAGAACAAACCTGGCTACAGTTGCTACCCTTATGAATGGAGCAATTCTCAGAAAATAACCCTGGACTGGGAGGCCAGATGGAAAACAGTTCCTGCAACATTAGGAACTTGAAATCTGTTTTTTCCCTGAGAGGTTGAGTTGGCAGTTACATTGAGGGAGACCCTGCCTTCCCCAGTTCCAGGTGATTGATAATCAGGGACTGACAATCATCAAGTCATGGGATTAACAATTCAACATAGATTTACTAAGACTCTTAAGTTTGTATTTATGTACTGCTCTGCTGTTCATGATATACTTCTACTTATTTAATTTAAACATTTTTTAGGCTTTTGGCTTAGATCACACATAATATGCTGTGAACACTAAATTAATGTGACTTAGGGGCATATATTGTCATTTCAAATATCTGTCTTTAGAAAACAAAATCCTTCAAATTTGGCAATTAAGGAAAAAGAAAAATATGAGCCTATTCCTACTCTCTACTGACATACAATTCATTTTTATTTTCTTGTGCAGAAAAGGGGCATGTTATAAAAGAAACCCTTCCAGAAAACCAGAAATTCTGTTAAGACATTTTTCTTAACCTAGTTCAGCAGCTGACGTTACCATTTGACCAGAAGCCCAGTAAAAGCTACAATGGGAACTTGCAACCAAGAAACTTTTTCAGTCTTGGCGCTATCTGGTTACTAATTGAATGACCTTGGCAACTAACCTAACCTCCACGAAATTGTTTTCTCATTTTCAAACCCAAGATAACAACTTTTCGGTTCAGGTGTGATGAGACCAAACAGTAAAAACAAAGGGCTAGGTTCACATGGAGCATTACCAGTGTCTAATTTGAGAGCCTGATATTGCTTAAGGAAAAAAAGGAGATAAATAGACCCCCGAGGTGGCACCTCCACCAGCCTCAGTTCTTTCGCAGCTACCGAAAAACTCTTTCCTCAGCGGACATCCTTTTCTTTAATTGGAAAACAAGTGCTCGCTTTGAATAAGTTTATTCATAATTAACAGAAAATTCCATTTCTCTGAACTGCTTCCCCTCCCAGTATGCAAGAGTCAAATTTTCCTCAATGGCCCAGAGGGATTACCGCGAGCCAAGCAGAGCAGAGCTGGAAAGTGAAGGAGGCCCCCCATTCTGGGCCAAGTCGCGTCCCTTTGGGCCCCTCCCGTCCTCTCACGCCCCCTCCCGCCCTCTCAGACACGTTTGAGCGCCTTAGGGCGTGGCTTCCGTAACGAAGGCGTGTCTTCCTGTCGTCCTCGGTTCACCTCCTTTCCGGGGCGGGACTTCCTGTCCATCACAACTAGGCGCCGGGCTGCAGGAGTGAAAGGAGGCCGGGACTGAACGGTCAGTCTAGATGGCTAGGTCTTATGTTCCTCTTAAAGGGCGCTCTGGAGGACCCTCTTTCTCGCTCTTACTTCTTGCTTTTCTGTCCACGCGACGCCTTGATTTGCGTTGACACTTGGGTTTTTGGCACCACCGCCCACCTGAGGCTCTTCCGCTTCCTCTTTTCCTAGGCTCCGCCTCCGGCGTCCCGTGGCCATGACGACCGCTTCTCGGGACTCGGTGGTGTGGAAGCTCGCGGGGCTGCTGCGGGAGTCCGGTGAGTGGACTTCCGGTTGAACTGGGCCTCGGGAGAGGTGGGGTTCTCCCTGCCTTCCTGAGACACGCCCTGCATCACGGAGTTCGACCAACACTGGTTACTAGGTGTCAGAGTTCACTCATATCGTTAGTCCTCCTGAGTTTGTTAACTGTTCGTAATGCCCTTCGTCTTTGACAATGTAAATTTTAGCCATCCATAGAGACCAGGCTCCAGTGTCACTTCCTCTACTCAATTCTCTTACACTCTCAAAGGGAAATGATCCTTGACTGTAGTCCTCAGCAGACCAGGGGCAGATCATAATCATTGTATAGCAAGCCACCGAGTATGGTACTTTAAACTATAAAGTTAAAAAAGCATGGGATTTGGAGTCAAACCCACCTAGGTTGAAACCTTAACCGTCTTTCAAACTTGGTCAAATTGTTAAAAATTTTCTGAGCCTCAGTTTTTTTTCACCAGAAGCCTGTCTGACATAATCATTGTACTTAATTGGAAAGTTTTGAGGAGTTGATTTTAATTCATATAGAGCATTTAGTACATGTATGTGTGCACATGTAGTGTATGCACATGTAGTGACCGTTCAAAACTGGAAATTCTTATTGTTATAATTGCCTGGGCACAGTGAAAAAAGTTAAGTAGTTGTTCACAAGCCTTGGCTTTGGGACCAGAAAGAAGCAGCCACTCCTACCAGTCATATGAATGCAATCAAGATTCTTAACTTTGTGACTCAGTTTTCTCTTAAGAGGGAGTTAATAGTGCTTCACTTTGGGAGATTCTGATGAGGCTTAAATGAGGTAACACAGTCACTTGGCACATATTACCCAGTTAACATTAGTTGTCCTCTCTCTCACTCCGCCCTCCCATTGATGGTATCTGTGGAATCTCTCTTTATAGTAGTGGTATTTTCTGGTTTGTATTAATAACCGTGCACATGTCTTACCTCCTAGACTGGAAGGCTTTTTGAGGGTAAGAAGAGGCCTTGAACCATGTCTATCTATCCTTAGTGTCTGGTACATAGAAAATCCTTCATGCAAGTTGTAGGAATTGTTTATCTATTCAGCAAAAATGTGATGTGGCTCCAGGGGTTAGAAATGATGGGAGGTGTGAGTGTGTAACTATGAAGTAATAGTGAGAGGCAGATCTTTTTGGTGATGGAATAGTTTTTTATCTTGATTGTGGTGGTGGCTGCATAAATCTACACAAATAGCATAGAACCGTGTCTTGCACAGCATGTTGTAGCAATATCAATTTTTTAAAAAAAGTTTCAAATAACATTACATTGTTTAATTGTTTTATTTTATAATTAATTATTGTTGTTAATCTCTTATTGTGCTTAATTTATAAATGGAACTTTATCATAGTTACATATATATAGGATAAAACCATAGCACATATGTAAAGAGTTCTAGACTGTCCCATGATTTCAGTCATCTACTGAGGGTCTTAGGAAGTATTCTTATGGATAAGGGGGACTGTTGTAATGAAATCTCTACTTGTATTTGAAAAACTGCTTCCTGATTAAAATTCAGAAGATTTTATAATGGGAAACAGTTTTCTTTTGATGATAACAATCAATCAGTTGAACTAAAACTGACCCCCATGATTCTGTATCAAGCAATATCAATTTTTGATATTGACATTTTACTATAGATATATAAAAACATAAACATCGGGTGGAGAATATAATACTTCTGTAACATCCTTTGATTATCCTTATTTTCTAAAAAGCTTTTTTTTATACTTTTAATTAATTAATTAATTAATTTAATATGGTGCTGAGGATTGAACCCAGGGCCTCACATGTGCTAGGTGAGCACTCTACCGCTGAGCCACAACCACAGCCCTAGAAAGTTTTTTTTTAAGCTTTTCATGTGTAGCTTATAACTGCACTTTAAAAAGTATTTTTAGTTGTAGATGGACACAATACCTTTACTTTATTTATTTTTATGTGATACTGAGGATCGAACTCAGTGCCTCACACATGGTGGTAGGCAAGCACTGTACCATTGAACTACAACCTCAGCCCCATAACTGCACTTTTTTAGGTGCAGTGATAAGTGCCAGGATGACCAAAAGATGTGCTCAAGGATGACAGTCTCATTAGAGAGCAGTTTTAACATAGAGTAATAACAATACTATAGCACTATAAATGTATGGTTATTCCCTGAGGTGCATTTTAGTATTGCTTGAAAGTTTCTATAAATGTACATTGTTACTTTTGCAATCAGAAAAAGAAATCAAGATAAAACATCCATTTGTCTTTTATGTAAAATTCAGTTAATGCAGCATGGAAAGCTTAGCAGTATTACTTATTGAGAAGGCTTGAGAAGGGAAAGACCCTTTCAATATACCCTCCTTTCTGTCTGTCCCTCTCCCTGCAGGGGATGTGGTCCTGTCTGGCTGTAGCACGCTGAGCCTTCTGACTGCCACACTGCAGCAGCTGAACCGTGTATTTGAGCTGTACCTGGGACCATGGGGTCCTGGTCAGACAGGCTTTGTGGCTCTGCCTTCCCACCCCGCTGACTCCCCGATCATCCTCCAGCTTCAATTCCTCTTCGATGTGTTGCAGAAAACACTTTCACTCAAGGTTCTGTGGGTGGAGATGGGTCAGGATATGCAAAAAGCTTGGAGGAATGATAGAGACTGGGGGTGGAGTAGTGGTGCAAGGAGTCTGCAGGCCTGAAATCCAGATGATGCTAGAGATGTGGGTGGTTGTGCTGAGAGAGGGATGCTAAGAAAAGGGATATGGTGCCTCAGTAATTTGTAATGTTTTTCTTGTAGCTGGTCCATATCCCTGGTCCTGGCCTCCCAGGACCCATCAAGATCTTTCCCTTCAAGTCTCTTCGGCAGCTGGAGGTATGGGTGTGTTGGGGGATGTCATTGCACAAAACCCAATGTGAGGTATTCACTTGGGAGTGGGGATAGAGAGTTGGCCTCTTGGAGGAGAGGATAGGCATGAATGTACCCCTGCTCTGCAGTAATGTGATATCCACACTCTTACATTTAACATTTCCCTGAACCATAGCTAGGCTTTGTCGTCTTCTCCTTTTTCCCCATCCTGGGAGATAGGGATGAGGTGCTTGTCTTCTGTGCAATTCTGCCTACCCTCTCCTTTCCTTTCTTGCCCTAGCTCCGAGGCGTCCCTCTCCACTGCCTGCATGGCCTTCGTGGCGTCTACTCCCAGTTGGAGACTCTGATTTGCAGCAGGAGCATCCAGGCACTAGAGGTGAGGAGGGTGAAGGGTGGGCCCTGAAGCTCTGTCCTGGGAGATACAGAAGACCAAGCTCTAGGGGCTGAGGGGGTAGCTCAGTGATAGAGCACTTGCCTAGCATGCTCATGGACCTGGGTTGCATCCTTGGCACTGCAAAAAACCCAAACAAATAAGCAAACAAAAAATCAGAAAACAAAACCAAGCTCAAATGTTTTTTCTTGCTCCCTCCTATGATCCTGTGTCCTTGCTGCCTCCCCTGTGACTCCACAGCACTCTGTACCTATTCATATATTCACAGTCACACCTGCCACACTGTATTAAATATTCTAGTGTGTACCTTCTTACTCTCTCCATAGTACAGTCCTTGGGGACAGGGATCTGGGTTTTCTTTGAGTCTTCATCTCCAAATGAAGGCTGGTATTCAAAAAATGAATGAATGAATGAATGAATGATAGAGCATGGTGTGGGCAGGAGGGTGAGTGGACTAATGAGGTGCTTTACTTGTTTCCTGCCCAGGAGCTGCTCTCAGCCTGTGGTGGTGACCTCTGCTCTGCCCTCCCCTGGCTGGCTTTGCTTTCTGCGGACTTCAGCTACAATGCACTGACTGCCTTGGACAGCTCCCTGGTGAGTTCCTCAGAGGGAAGGTGGCTTTGGGCAAGGGCAAGGTTGGGTCTTTAGGGAGGAGGGCTTGCTAGCCAATGAGATGACCTTGTATGAAGATCTGCCTCCCCTTTCCATTTCCCTTAGCGTCTCTTGTCAGCTCTGCGCTTCTTGAATTTGAGCCACAATCAAGTCCAGGACTGCAAAGGCTTCCTGATGGTAAGTGTGAGCACCTGGGTGGCTGGCACATTTGGGCCTTGAATTTCTCTGTTCTCGCCACACTTCTTAACCCACTTGTCTTCTCCTTGCTCTTGCCTTCTGGGTAGAGCCACACCTTCCTGGTAGTGTTTGGGGGCTTGGGCTCTAGCATAAGACAAGGCAGAGCTCAAATCTCAGTTTCTAACACCTGTATGGCTTAGATTAAATAAGTTAGCTTGTTGGTTTGTTCACCTATAAAGTAGAAATTGTAGGAGTACCTGCTTTTGTATAGATGGTTGTGAAGAGTGCCCACTTTTACTTAGTGTAATGCCCAGCTCCTTTTGTGATGATGGAACCCTTCTGTATCTTTTGGTCCCTGTGAAGGATAAACAAAGTTGGGTATTATAAGTGGTAAGGACAGATTTTAACCAGTCATAAAATAAACTGTTGCAGTAGGGAAGAGGGTTCAATGTGAACTGAATTCCACTTTAAAAACTTTTTTTAAAAATTTGTTTAAATTAGTTATACATGACAGTAGACTGCACTTATGCACTTTTTTTTTTCTTTTTTTTTGGTACCGGGGATTGAACTCAGGGGCACTCGACCACTGGGGTCACATCCCCAGCCCTTTTTTGTATTTTATTAGAGACAGGGTCTCACTGAGTTACTAAGTGCCTCGCCATTGCTGAGGCTGGCTTTGAACTCGCGATCCTCCTGCCTCAGCCTCCCAAAGTGCTGGGATTACAGGCGTGCGCCACCGCGCCCAGCTTATGCACTTTGATATATCATAAATGGATGGGGGCTGGGGCTGGGGCTCAGAGGCAGAGCGCTTGCCTCGCACGTGCGCAGCCTGGGTTCGATCCTCAGCACCACGTAAACATAAATGCATTACTGTACAACTAAAGTAAATAAATAAATATTAAAAAAAATAGATGGGATATAATTTGTCATTTTTCTGAATGTACTTGTTGTAGAATCACATTGGTCATGTAGTCACATACATACATGGACCAATAATGTCTGTTTTTTTTTTTTTTTTTTTTGGTATTGGGGATTGAACTCAGGGGCACTTGACCACTGGGCCACATCCCCAGCCCTTTTTTGTATTTTATTAGAGGCAGGGTCTCACTGAGTTGCTAAGTGCCTCGCCATTGCTGAGGCTGGCTTTGAACTTGCGATCCTCCTGCCTCAGCCTCCCAAGTGCTGGGATTACAGGCATGTGCCACTGTGCCCGGCTGTGTTTCGTTTTACTATCCTTCCTATCTCCATATCCCCTCCCCTTCCCTCCCTTCATCACTTTCCTCTACCTAATCTAAGGTAATTCTGTTCTTTTCTAGTGTCCCTGCCCCCCCCCCCCCCCATTGTGAATTAGCATCAGCATATTAGAGAAAACATTTGGACTTTGGTTTTTTGGGATTGGCTTATTTCACTTAGCATGATATTCTCCAATTCCATCCATTTATTGGCAAATGCCATAATTTCATTCTGAGTAATATTCCATTGAATATGTTTACCACATTTTCTTTATCCATTCATCTATTGAAGGACATCTAGGTTGGTTCCATAGTTTAGCTGTTGTGAATTGAGCTGCTATAAACATTGACATGGCTACATCACTTGTAGTATGCTGATTTTAAGTCCTTTGCGTATAAACCGAGGAGTGGGATAGCTGGGTCAAATGGTGGTTCCATTCTAAGTTTTCTGAGGAATCTCCATACTGCTTTCCATAATGGTTGTACCAATTTGCAGTCCCACCAGCAATGTATAAGTGTATCTTTCTCCCCACATCCTCACCAACATTTATTGTTGCCTGTATTCTTGATGATTGCCATTCTGACTGGAGTGAGATGAAATCTTAGTGTAGTTTTGATCTGCATTTCTCAATTGCTAGAGATGTTGAACACTTTTTCATATATGTGTTGATCGATTGTATTTCTTCTGTTCAGTTCCTTAGCCCATTTATTGATTGGGTTATATGTTTTTTGGTATTAAGTTTTTTTTTTGGTACTGGTGATTGAACTCAGGGGCACTCGACCACTGGGCCACATCCCCAGCCCTTTTTTGTATTTTATTAGAGACAGGGTCTCACTGAGTTGCTAAGTGCCTCGCCATTGCTGAGGCTGGCTTTGAACTCGCAATCCTCCTGCCTCAGCCTCCCAAGTGCTGGGATTACAGGCGTGCGCCACTGCGCCCGACTGGTATTAAGTTTTTTGAGTTCTTTGTATATCCTAGAGATTAATGCTTTATTGCAGGTGCATGTTGTAAAGATTTTCTCCCAATCTGTAGGCTCTTTCCTCACATTGATTGTTTTCTTGGCTGAGAAGAAGCTTTTTTTTTTTTTTTTCCAAACTTGATCTTTATTGCATCTGATTCTCTGGAAACACTATCCAATGAGTCTGGAATACCTAAACCCAATGTGAGAAGAAGCTTTTTAATTTGAATCCATCCCATTTATGGATTCTTGATTTTACTTCGTTTTAGGGGTCTTGTTAAGGAAGTCAGATCCTAGGCTGACATGGTGAAGATTTGGGCCTACTTTTTCTTCCATTAGGCACAGGGTCTCTGTTCTAGTGCCTAAGTCTTTCGTCCACTTCTGGTTGTTTTTTGTGCAGGATAAGAGATAGAGGTTTAATTTCATTTTGCTACATATGGATTTCCAGTTTTGCCAGTAGGATATAAAATCAATACTCATAAATCAAACATATTCCTATACATCAGTGAATCCACTGAATTCCACTTTGATTCATGCAGGGATGCCTGGATTTTTTTTTTTTTTTTTTTTTTTTTTTTTTTTGGTGGTACCGGGGATTGAACTCAGGGGCACTCGTCCACTGGGTCACATCCCCAGCCCTTTTTTTGTATTTTATTTAGAGACAGGGTCTCACTGAGTTGCTAAGTGCCTCGCCACTGCTGAGGCTGGCTTTGAACTCACGATCCTCCTGCCTCAGCCTCCCAAAGTGCTGGGATTACAGGCGTGAGCCACCGCGCCCGGCGCCTGGATGTTTTAAACAAAAAATAGGGAAGGAAAGTGGGGGCTTATATTCATCAAAGTAGAAACTTCAAAAAGCAGGAAAGGGGGTGTTATTTGTTGAATAGGCTATCTTTTCTGCAGTGAATGTTTTGGCATTTGTATTTGTTGAATAGGCTATCTTTTCTGCAGTGAATGTTTTGGCACCATTGTCTAGTATGAGATAACTGTATTTATGTGGGTTTGTCTCTGTGTCCTCTATTCTGTACCATTGGTCTACAGGTCTATTTTGGTGCCAATGCCATGCTGTTTTTGGTACTGTTGCTCTGTAGTATAGTTTGAGGTCTGGTATAGTGATGCCACCTGCTTCACTTTTCTTTCTTTCTTTCTTTCTTTTTTTTTAATATTTATTTATTTGCTTTAGCTGTACACAATGGGTTTATTTGTACGTGGTGCTAAGGATCGAACCCGGGTCGCACACGTTCCAGGCTAGCGCTCTATCGCTGAGCCATAACCCCAGCCCTCACTTTTCTTTCTAAAGATTGCTTTGGCTATTCTGGGTTTCTTATTTTTCCAAATAAATTTCATGATTGCATTTTCTATTCTTATGAAGAATGTCATTGGGATTTTAGTAGGAATTGCATTAAATCTGTATAACGCTTTTGGTAGTGTGGCCATTTTGACAATATTAATTCTGTCTATCCAGGAGCATGGGAGATCTTTCTATGTTCTGAGGTTTTCTTCAATTTCTTTTTTAGTGTTCTGTAGTTTTCATTGTAGAGGTCTTTCACCTCTTTTGTTAGGTTGATTCCCAGGTATTTTATTTTATTTTTTAAATTAAAAAAAAATATTTATTGGACTGGGATTGTGGCTCAGCGGTGGAGCACTCGCCTAGCACGTGGGCGGCCCGGGTTCGATCCTCAGCACCACATACAAATAAAACGCATTGAATAAAACACATTGTGTACAACTACAGCATATAAATAAAAACATTTAAAAAATATTTATTTATTTGCTTTAGTTGTACACAATGCAATGCATTTATGTTTACGTGGTACTGAGGATCGAACCCGGGCCGCGCCCGTGCTAGGCGAACGCTCTACCGCTGAGCCACAACCCCAGCCCTATTTTATTTTTTTTGAGGCTATTGTGAATAGGGTAGTTTTAGTGCACCATGATCAAGTGGGGTTCATCCTAGAGACACAGGGTTGGTTCAGCATATAAAATCAATAAACGTAATTCATCATATTAATAGACTTAAAAACAAGAATTATATGATGATCTCAATAGATGCAGAAAAAGCATTTGATAAAATACAGCAGACCTTCATGTTCAAAACACTAGAAAAACTAGGGATAGTAGGAACATACCTCAACATTGTAAAAGCTGCATATGCTAAACCCAAGGCCAGCATCATTCTAAATGGAGAAAAATTGTTCCTCTTGTTCCTGTAAAAACTGGAACAAGACAAGGATGTCCTCTTTCACCACTTCTATTCAACATTGTCCTTGAAACTCTAGCCAGAGCAATTAAAAGAAAGAAATTAAGCCGGGCGCGGTGGCTCACGCCTGTAATCCCAGCACTTTGGGAGGCTGAGGCAGGAGGATCGCGAGTTCAAAGCCAGCCTCAGCAGTGGCGAGGCACTTAGCAACTCAGTGAGACCCTGTCTCTAAATAAAATACAAAAAAGGGCTGGGGATGTGACCCAGTGGACGAGTGCCCCTGAGTTCAATCCCCGGTACCACAAAAAAAAAACAAAAAAAAAAAAAAAAAAGAAAGAAATTAAAGGGATACAAATATATTGGTAAAGAAGAACTCAATTTATCACTATGTGCTGATGACACGATTCTATATCTAGAAAATCCAAAAAATTCCATCAGCAAACCTCTAGAACTGATTAATGAATTCAGCAAAGAAGCAGGATATAAAATCAACACCTGGGGCTGGGATTGTGGCTCAGTGGTAGAGCGCTCGCCTAGCATGTGTGTGGCCTGGGTTCGATCCCCAGCACCACGTACAAATAAACGCATTGTGTACAACTAAAGCAAAGAAATAAATATTTGAAAAAAAAAATCAACACCCATAAATCAAACACATTCCTATACATCAGTGATGAATCCACTGAATTCCACTTTGATTCATGCAGAGATGCCTAGATGTTTTAAACAAAGAACAGGGAGGGAAAGTGGGGACTTATAATCAGGGAAGTAGAAATTTACAAAGAGCAGGAAAAGGGGTGTGTTGTCTGTATCAAACCCATCTGGATTTGCTAATTAGCTGGCACTTATCAAAGTTAGGTCCCTGCCCTCCCACAGAGGCTGGGAGATGGGCTGTCTTCAAGGATTGGCTGGAACAAACAGTACATTTCATTTGTAGTCTTGAGTTTTCCCAGGCAGGAATTTCAGGGGGTTGGAGTTGCCATCCTTGGGTGCAACCTGGAGCTGTTAGGAGCTATGCTAGTGTTTGTTCAGGTCATTTTTTAAAAAATATTTTTATTTATTTGCTTTAGTTGTACACAATGCCTTTATTCGTACGTGGTGCTGAGGATCGAACCCGGGTCGCCCACGTGCTAGGCGAGCGCTCTAGCGC
The DNA here is from genome assembly GCA_025594165.1 of Tamias sibiricus. Lineage (NCBI taxonomy): Eukaryota > Metazoa > Chordata > Mammalia > Rodentia > Sciuridae > Tamias > Tamias sibiricus. Next base: position 75,974,634 of record CM046660.1, on the reverse strand, counting down.
TAAGCCACAATCCCAGCCTCTGTTCAGGTCATTTAATATGGGGGTCAATGTGAGTGAAATCATTTGTGCTGAGAGTTTGCAGCTTTTGTAGGTGGAATGGGAAGGCCTTGTCAAGAAGGCCCAGAGGACCCTGACTAGAGTTTGGTCAAGGTGAGAGCCTTTGTCTTTTCTGTCTCCCTGAAGGATTTGTCTGAGCTCTACCATCTGGACATCTCCTATAACCGCTTGCACTTGGTACCAAGAATGGGACCTTCAGGAGCTGCTCTGGGGATCTTGATACTGCGAGGCAATGAGCTTCGGAGCCTACAAGGTGAGTGGAAAGTGTGATGGGGCACATGTGGAGGCGAATGGGGGAAGTAGGAGGCTTGAGGTAGCCCAGGAACTACCTGCTTCTTGATAGGTAGGGCTGGGGCACTCATCTTTTTTCTGTACCCTCCCCCAGCACACACACCACCATACCCACTCACACCCATGTACTCACTCCAACACTATTCCTCCCTTCTTCACCCCAGGCCTGGAGCAACTGAGGAACCTGAGACACCTGGATGTGGCATACAACCTGCTGGAAGGACACAGGGAGCTGTCACCACTGTGGCTGTTGGCTGAGCTCCGCAAGGTGAGACATGAGTGCTTCAAGGGTTTTGTGCCTGATTCTCCTATGGAGGTCAGTGCTTTCTTCCCACAGGAAGAACCCCAGGTCCACTTCATTCTCTTCTTCTGCCCCTCAGCTCTACCTGGAGGGGAATCCTTTGTGGTTCCACCCTGCCCATCGTGTGGCCACCATCCAGTACTTATCACCCCGGGTTAGGGATGCTGCCCACAGCGTGAGTGTTTGTCTTATGTCCACTCTGCTTCCCCTTTCCTGCCAAATCCTACCCTACCTCTGTGCCCTCTTGCCATCCTGGGTCCCTGTTGTGTTCTTGATACCTATTCCCTTGGATATTTCTACCGAAAGTCCTCCTCTTCCTTTGTCTGTGCAGTTCCTTCTTGATGGCAAGGTCTTATCACTGAAGGATTTTCAGGTCAGTGAGGTGGGATGGTGAAGGATGGCAAGGCTGATGGGTGACGGTGTGAGGGAGGGTGTCGGCTGGGGTGACAAGAGTGGCTGGTGGCTTCGTCTTTACAGTGGCTGGAAAGTAGGGTCTGCTTCTTGGCCAAGTTGGGTGGGGCAGAGGTTCTCCCCTGAGCACCTCTCCCTTCTTCCTGTTGTCACACACCAGACCCCCGCATCTTCAGGGCCTGGCCCCATGGTCTTACCTCTGCCTGGGCCAGTGGGGAGTACCACTGAAACCTCAGGTGGTCCCGAGCTGAGTGATAGCCTCTCTTCAGGGGGCATCATGGCCCAGGCCCCGCTGCGTAAGGTTAAGGTAAGTGTCAATATTGCTGCTTTGTGCCTGGGGTTGGGTCTTTTTGTGGGGACTCTGGGTTCTTTTTTTTTTTTTTTTTTTTTTTTTTAATATTTTTATTTATTTGCTTTTTAGTTGTACACAATGCATTTTATTCAGTGCGTTTTATTTGTACGTGGTGCTGAGGATCGAACCCGGGTCGCCCACATCCTAGGCGAGCGCTCTACCGCTGAGCCACAATCCCAGCCCGGGACTCTGGGTTCTTGATAGACTGGCAGTAGTAGGGCCTTTTCCTTGCTATTAGTTGTGTGGTTTTGGTAGTATGGGTGGGTGGCAATGGACGGCAGGGCTGGAGGCCTGGCTGATGTAGAACTTGTCCCTCTGCCCAACCCAGAACCGAGTCCGGGTGAGGCGGGCAAGCATCTCAGAGCCCAGTGATACGGATCCGGAGCCCCGGACTTTGGATCCCTCTCCTGCCGGTAAGTCAGCTTCACCTGCTTGCTAGCTCCTGCCCAACTCTAGCTCTCTGTAATCTTGATGGTACTCTGAAGGTCTGGTAGGAGAAATCTAATTTTTTGGCAGTATGGAGCCCCGCAAAAGGTTTTTTAGTCTGTCTTCTAACCTTTAAGTTTAAGGAAAGGAGAAGGAACTGCTCCTGGGCAACATTTTCCAAAGCTTTTCAAGGAGCATTAACTTTGTGGGGCATCAAAAGGTCATAATAAAAGCATTTTGCAGCCAGGCAAGTTTGGGAAGTGCTAGGTTAAAAAAAAAAAAAAATAGGTTTCTCTCCTGTGGGCCATCTCAGGGCCTTACATATGCTACTGTTTTGTGACTCTTTAGAAGTAGCAAAGTGCAGTTGCTCATTGTGTGACCACAGTTTTCCATAGGACATGCTTGGGGATGTGCTGCTGGGAGGAAGCCTGTAGTCCTCCCATTGCTTTACATTGAGGAGTACTCAGAAAGAAGCTGGGGTCTTTGGGCTAGGGATTGGGGCCTGCTCAGCTATGCATCTTCCCCTCTTCCCCCAGGATGGTTTGTACAACAGCATCGTGAACTTGAGCTCCTGAACAGTTTCCGGGAGCGGTTTGGCTGTGACTGGCTGCAGTATAGGAACCACCTGGAGACTTCTGGGAGCCCCCATTTGGCGACCTCCAAGACTCCTGACCTTAGCACCTCTCTGCTGGATGCTCTGGGTCCAGAGACTCTACCTGGACCCCTGGCCCCAGAGAAGGAAGCCAGAGGTCCTGAGCAGTCACCACATAAAATGTCTGAGGAGGATAGGGTGGAGCAGGAGCCTCAAGAGGAAGATAGGGAGGAACAGGAAAAAGAAGAGGGAGCAAAGGAGGGACAGGAGGAAGAAGAGGAGCAGGAATGGAAGGAAGTAGAAGGTGAGCACCCTGTGACTGTGGGGGAGGCTGGGGCCAGCCAGGATTCCAGTGTCCAGGAGATTCCAGAACAACCAGGGCCATTCACAGGAGGCAGAGACTGGTTAATTTTCTCCTCCAGGGCTTTTCTCTTGGTCTCTCCACAGCGGAGCTCTGTCGCCCTATGTTGGTGTGCCCTCTGCAAGGGTCTGAAGGTATGCGGGGCCGGGAGTGCTTTCTTCGGGTCACTTCCACGCACTTGTTTGAGGTGGAACTCCAAGCAGCTCGAACCTTGGAGCGGCTGGAGCTGCAGAGTCTGGCAGCGGCTGAGCTAGAGCCCGAGATGAGAACCCAGAGAGAGCTGGTGCCTGAGGTGAGTGGTGGGGTGGGGGTAGAGTCCTGGAAGAGAAAAAAAAAGCTGGGCTTTTTCAGGAGTCAGCTGGCAACATGACAGTGTTATGTGCCAGCACCAGACTGGGTGTTTCCCACCATCCCTCGTGGGCATTTGGAGCCTAGGAGAGGTTCTTTAGGGGGGTGGAGCACAATGGCAAACCATGTAGGAGGCTGGGTTGAGGAGGGGATCTTTGCTACAGCTTGCGTGTCAGCTCCAGCATTTAAATGGGGTTTGCAGTTACTGCTTTCCTCCATATTCAGTATAACCATAATTCCCCTGCCTCCTATTGTTTTCTTCTGCTTTCTCCTTCCCACGCAGGGCTCAGGTCTGCTCCCTAGGGCCCCCATACTTGTGTTGCGCTTCTCCTACATTTGCCCTGACCGGAAGTTGCGTCGCTATGTGATTCTGGAATCTGATGCCCATGCAGCTGTCCAGGTGATGGGGCCCAGGAGGCTGTGGGGGAGATGGGAAGATCGGAGGCAGCAGCTCCAGCGGTCTGTTCTGAGGTCCTCCTGCTCACAGCTACCTTCTGTCTGTCTGCTTTCAGGAGCTACTTGCTGTGCTAACCCCTTTCACTGCTGTGACACAGCAGCAGCTTAGGGAGACCAGGGACTCACTGGGGACCAGATTCCAGTGTCTGCGTTGTGGCTGTGAGTTCAAGCCAGAGGAGACCAGGTTGGGGCCAGATGGTGAGGAAGGCTGGAGGCCTTTGTTCCAAAAGACAGGTACTAACCTTGCCCCTGACCTCCCTGCCCACACAGCTTCCCCACTGCAGCGAAGGCAGCTCTGAGTGGGGGAGTGGGGAAGAGGAGCCCCAGGGAGGAAGGCCTGGAGGAGTGGGGACCAACCATTCTACCAGAAGGAAAAGTAAAATTGCCTCCTGTTACATTTATAAAAAAGAAATCTGAAAAAGATGAAACTGGGGCTGGGATTGTGGCTCAGCGGTAGAGCGCTCGCCTAGCACGTGGGCGACCTGGGTTCAATCCTCAGCACCACGTACAAATAAAACGCATTGAATAAAACGCATTGTGTACACTGGGCGCGGTGGCGCACGCCTGTAATCCCAGCACTTTGGGAGGCTGAGGCAGGAGGATCGCGAGTTCAAAGCCAGCCTCAGCAATGGCGAGGCACTTAGCAACTCAGTGAAACCCTGTCTCTAAATAAAATACAAAAAAGGGCTGGGAGCCGGGTGTGGTGGCGCACACCTGTAATCCCAGCACTTGGGAGGCTGAGGCAGGAGGATCTCGAGTTCAAAGCCAGCCTCAGCAATGGCGAGGCACTTAGCAACTCAGTGAGACCCTGTCTCTAATAAAATACAAAAAAGGGCTGGGGATGTGGCCCAGTGGTCAAGTGCCCCTGAGTTCAATCCCTGGTACCAAAAAAAAAAAAAAAAAAAAAAAAAAAGGGCTGGGGATGTGGCCCAGTGGTCGAGTGCCCCTGAGTTCAATCCCTGGTACCCAAAAAAAAAAAAAAAAAAACGCATTGTGTATAACTAAAAGCAAATAATAAATAAAATTATTAAAAAAAAGATGAAACTGTATCTTTTTTTTTTTAATATTTATTTATTTACTTTAGTTGTACACAATGCAATGCATTTATGTTTACATGGTGCTGAGGATCGAACCTGGGCCGCGCACGTGCGAGGCAAGCGCTCTGCCACTGAGCCACAATCCCAGCCCCATGAAACTGTATCTTGTTTTTTAAAATTTTTTCTCTCTGAGGAAATACAATCCCCAACCAAGCTTAAACATACTCATTAATTTTTCATAACTTGCAGGCTTTTAGGGAGTTTTTGGCTAATATTTCAGAAATAACATAAAACCCAGTGAGCCTTTACTGCAGAGTCAGGTTGCTATGCTGCCCTCTGAGCATGGTGGCTGTTGAGTAAGGTGCTTTGGGAGTTGGTGTATTTTGTCCTTGCCTGACTGACCTTATAAGCTACTTAATAGCAAACGACCTTGTGGCATCTCTTCATATTCTGTTCTTTAAAACAAGAGGTCCTCCCATTGTGGACCAATCAAAAAGCCAAGTCTTTGAAGACAGGAATATTCTGGCTAACAGCTGTGTTAAATGACTTTTTTTTTTTTTTTTTTTTTTTTGTAGCAGGGATTAAGCTCAGGGGCACTTATCCACTGAGCTACATGTCCAGCCCTATTTATTTATTTATTTATTTATTTATTTATTTTTGTGGTACCAGGGATTGAACTCAGGGGCACTCGACCACTGGGCCACATCCCCAGCCCTTTTTTGTATTTTATTAGAGACAGGGTCTCACTGAGTTGCTAAGTGCCTTGCCATTGCTGAGGCTGGCTTTGAACTTGCGATCCTCCTGCCTCAGCCTCCCAAAGTGCTGGGATTACAGGCGTGCGCCACCGCGCCCGGCTTATTTGTTTATTTTGAGACAGGGTCTCACTAAGGGTCTTACAAAATTGCTGAGGCTAGTTTTGAACTTGTGATCCTCCTGCTTCAGCCTCCCCAGTTGCTGGGTTACTGGTGTGCACTACTGCACCTGGCAAAAACATGGTTTTTTATTAGTCACTTTTATCTTGGCAGCAGCTGTAGCAGGAGCTTAAGTGTTATTCAGAAACTTGAGCCCTACCCTGGTCCCCTCCCAGAGCCTGCCCAGGTGACTATAGCCCATTAGCCCCAGTGGCACATATGTAGTGGAAACAGTCCCACTCCTTCCTGGGCCCTGGCTGTACTCCATAGGCCCTGCAGCTTCTGGGGTCCCTCAGGAATGTTCATTACTAATGAACATTACCATGTGCTGTGTGCTTGTTTGATTTGGGCCCCAGTTAACTCATCTGAACAAAGAAAATGACACCTCCCCCACCACCATGGTGGTCTTACCAGAGTTAGATATGATAGTGCTGAGCATAGTACCTGACACAAAACAAAGTCCCTCATATATGGTGACTGCTGTTATTACCCTGTGTAAATTATCTGATCTTTTCTTTCCTCATTTACAAAATGGGGTGGGGAGAGTTTTTGATGGGGCTGAGGTGTGATAATATGGTGTGGGAGCTAGCACACACCTAGCATCTCTGAGCTGCTCAGGGTTTCTTCTGTCCTTGTTGATCTATGTCCTGAATTCTTTACCTGCTTCCACTCAGCTGACCCACCAACCCTGTAAGATAGACACTGTTTTCATGCTCATCTGACCAGTGAGGCTCAGAGAGCAGAGATGACTGGCCCGTGATTATAGAGCCATTGCAGTGGAGCCTGGAATAGAACCCACATCTGGCACCAGAGTCCTCCCTCCCTTTTCCAGTCACTTCATTTTGGTTTTTCAGACATTGATGGCAGAGCACTGAAGTACTTGGTCAGCCCAGGGCTGTGGGAAGGGACCAGAGCAGGGCCTCTTTGAGTTTAGCCCTATCTGAGAGAGCCTAGAATTAGAAGGCAGGGTGTATTTTTTGAGGAGGTTGTGGGCCATAGGTCAGCTCAGCCCCCACTGGGATGGGGTCATCCATCAGTGACTATGCCTGGAGAGGGAGTTGGGGGTGATTTGGGAATAGTACTCATGTAAGAAGCTGAGACATGGGCCCTGGGGAGTCCCAAGAGTGGCAGGTGCACTGTGAGTGTTGCAGGGTATGCTGTGTGGGCAGGCTCCCAGGATGTGTGTCCATCTTTCTATCCAGAATCTCCTGCTGTGTGTCCCAGCTGTGGTAGTGACCATGTGGTTCTCCTGACTTTGTCTGAGGAAACCTCCAACAGGGAGCAGAATCATGGACAACAGTCAGCAGTTTCCTCTCAGTCTTCTAGTCCTGTCTGTGACACTCCTGGCCACAGTGACCACCCCAGCAGGGCTGACAGCATCCCACCTCAGGCACCTATCTCCCGTGGCCACAGCAGCTGGAGCCTCAGTCCGCGTGAGTGTAGGCAAAGCAAGATTGGGGTGGCTTAGGGGAGGGAAGGGCAGTAGAGATGGGGCTGGGGGCAGGCTGATGGCTCATGGGTTGTCCTCAGCCCCTGAGCGCTGCGGCCTCCGCTCTGTGGACCACCGACTCCGGCTTTTCCTGGATGTGGAGGTGTTCAGCGATGCCCAGGAGGAGTTCCAGTGCTGCCTCAAGGTCTGTGTCTCCTGTACTGCCCCTGCCCCTAACTGACCATGGTGCCTACTGTCTCCACTGCTCCAGAGGGAGCCTGGCCAGGTGCTTGGGAACCACCAGATCTCGCTTCCGGTTTCACTTGTAGGAGTTCTTTGCTGTGTGGCGGTGGACACATTCCTCATTACCTCAGTCATCCCCTCACAATGGATATAATGCTCCTTATCTTACACAGTGTGGTGGCTGAGAGCTAGTGCCTGTCAGCTGCCCAGCATGGCACCTGGCACTAATACATGGGGCTCTATTCCATTACAAATGTACCGTGTCATTAGACCCTTCTGTTGACACCTGATGTGTACTGGACACTAAGGATTAGTCTTGTCCTTAGTCTTGGAGTCTGATGTGAGGAACTGACAAGATCATGCAATGTGGGAGTGCCGTAATGGGGTAAGCTCCCAGGAGGGGCATCTGATGCAGCCTGAGTGGGCCAGGAGGCCTCCCTGGAGGATGCTATCTAAGCCAAGCCTTGACGGATGAGGAAGGAGTAGGAAGGAGAAGGACATTGCAGGTGGAGGAAATAGCCCATGCATAGAGGCATGAGAAAGACTGGCTTGTGGGGAGAACTGCTGGGATCAGGGAGCCCATGTGCAGAACGAGGGGCAGGCATCCCTAGTGAGTCTGTTCAGGAGCAGGTTGGTGTGTCTGTCAAGGAATTTGGTCTGGATCCAGGGGCCATCAGGAGCCACCCCAGCATTGAGGCAGGGAGTGATGATGAGTTTTATGATTGAAGACAATCTGGCAGAGTATGGAGGGCAGGCCAGATGACCCAGATGAGGGGCAGGGGGACCAGTTGGGAGACCACCAGGGGATCTGAGTGAGGGCAATGCTGTGGATGGAGAGCAGTGGGACTCGAGGTCACCTTGACATTGTGATTATTGGTGGGGAGAGCAGCTTGGCTTTTGGTGTGGTACTCACTTTCTTGGTTCTCTTATCTTGGTTTCTCATCAACTGCCTCTTCTCCTTAGGTACCAGTGGTATTAGCAGGCCACACAGGGGAATTTCTGTGTCTTGTGGTCGTGTCTGATCACAGGCTTTACCTGTTGAAGGTGACAGGGGAGTTCTGGTGAGTGAGCCAGGTGTGTGGCCAGGGCAGCATTGGGGTCTCCCTGTTGTTCTCATTTTGTCCTTATTCTTGGTCACTCTGTACCCCCTCCACAGCGGGCCTCCAGCTAGCTGGCTCCAGCCAACCCTGGCCATTCCCCTGCAGGATCTGAGTGGCATGGAGCTGGGCCTGGCAGGCCAGAGCCTACGGCTGGAGTGGGTGACTGGTGCGGGCAGCTGTGTTCTGCTACCCAGAGATGCCAGGTGTTGCCGAGCTTTCCTGGAAGAGCTCATTGGTGAGAGGGAGGCAGCGAGGGTGGGGCAGGGAGGCCAAATGGGACTTGCCTCTTAGAGGTTTCTGAAATCCAGTACAACGGAGAATAGACAGGTGTTGAAAATTGGAGAGCTTGGGTTAGAGGAGAACAGAACCTTCTGAGGGTTCCTTGTCTCTGTCTTTTCAGGTGTCTTGCAGTCTCTGCCCCCCACCCGGAGGAACTCTGTCATTGCCACGGAGGAGGAGGTAACCCCGCAGCACTGGCTCTGGTGAGTAGACGGGAGGCTGACCGAGGTGGTGTTGGTTCCCAGGCCCTCTCCACAGATCCCAGACATGGTCCTATGCCGGGCAGGCCCTGAGCCTGCCCCCCATCCTTGGGTGCACACCTCCCCACAGGCCCTGAGCTCCTCCTGACCTACTCCCTCCCTCGAAGCCCTTCCTACACTGGCTGACCCTCTTCCTGTGTCTGCCACGGCCCGCAGGCCATTGTTGGGACAAGTCGCTTCCTCAGAGGCTCCCCAGTTCTTCTATCTTCGGGTGTTCCTCGTTGAAGGTGAGGCCTCCGTGCTGCAGATATCCCTGGTCTCTATACTCTGTTTCATCCCAGGCCCTGGCCAGCCCCAAGTGCCTCCACGGCACCTGTAACAACTCTTGTTTTCAGGAATCTGGAATCCCCCTCATGGGTGTACCCACACAACAGCTGGTGTTCTCTGTCTCTCACTTTGGGTGGGGCCCTCAGTAGCTTAGAGACCTTTGCTTTGGCATCCAGTGTTTTCTAAAGTGGGCCTGTTGGCTGGGTCTGTTCCCTTCATCCCTTCAGAGAGGCCAGATGGGTCCTTGCTTCTGGGTAGGGCAACTGGTGGGGTGGGCTCTCTTTGTCTCACCTCTCAGAGGTTTTGGAAGTGGGGATTCCTGGAGTTTGGGAAGGGGAGGGCTTTGGTCCCCAGGGCACAGGCTCCTTTGTGGCCCAATCCTAAAGAGTTTCACACCTCTTCTGAGCAGTGCTGGGAACACTGTCTTCTAGGGATCCAGGCCCTCCATAGCTTTTTACTCTGGGCCTCACGCTGCCTTTCTTCCTCTAGGTCCCTCTACCTGCCCTGTGTCCCTGTTGCTGACGCTGACCACTCTTTACCTGTTAGATGAGGACCCTGCAGGGTCCCAGGCAGAGCCCTCTCTCCCAGGAGCATCTGGTGAAGCCTCTGAGAAGGCCCCTCCCTTGGTCCTGGGCCACCCTGGGCAGGTCAGGGAGCAGCAGCCACTCAGCAGCCTGAGCTCTGTGCTGCTCTATCGGTTGGCCCCTGAGGACCTGCAGCTGGTCTTCTATGACGAGGTGTGTGTGTGTCAGATACAAAAAGAGAGGAAGAGTGTGTGTTTGTGTGTGTGTGTATGCGCATGTGTGCTCACACTGGAGGTGGGCAGTGTGGAAATGGATCTAGGAAGGCTGGGAATTGGGGGGAGAATGGAGCTGAGGGATGGGTAGGCATAGTGGAGGGAACACAGAATCAGGGTATGAGAAATCAGGGAGTTTCTTGAGTTTGGATAAGAAGCAAGTAGAGAGCATGGCAGCTGTAGGCAGTGGGAACATCTGGCCTTTGAGCCCTTTATTATCTAGGGAACCTTTAGTGAGGCACTTGGCTGCTGTGAATTTGTGTAATCAGCCCTCTGTTTGACCTTCATAACTACCAGGTAAGGAGGAGATATTATTATTGGTCCTGTTTTACAGATGAGGAAACTGAGGCTTGGGGACATTAACCAACTTGCTTAGGTCACAAGTGGTAGAGCCAGGAATCGAACCCATTCAAATCCTTGGAATTGACTCCAGAACTTACATTTTCTGTAGCAGGGAAGATTAGAGATGAGAGAATAATGTGAAAGCCCTCTAGTGGCTTGGTTGTTGGACTCTTTATCTTCAAGGCTCAGAGTCAGCATCTTATATGGGGAATGACATAGGCTTGGGGAGGAGAAGAAACAATGAGCCAAGCAGGGTGGAGGTCCTTCTTGTCCCCCTGGCGCATCTTACCTTGCTAACTGCTTGGCCTGCCAGGTATCTCGGCTGGAGAGTTTCTGGGCACTCCGTGTTGTATGTCCGGAACAGCTGACAGCTCTGCTGGCCTGGATACGGGAGCCCTGGGAGGAGTTATTTTCCATTGGACTACGGACTGTGACCCAGGAGGCTCTGGACCTTGACCGATGACTTCCACACTGACCCCAGCCCTGACCTCAGAAGCTGTGCTACAGAGGTTCCCTCTCTCGGTCTCTGAATCTGGCTTCCAGGCTCTGGCTGTGGACTTTTCCAGCCTTTGGGCATTGTTCAGTGACCCATGGCTGAAGGGAAGGGCAAGAGCAATGATCTGCCTCTGGGAGATCTGGCCTGAGTGGACAGGCTAAATGGTCAGTGGGAATGTTTCTCACACACTTTTTCTCAGGTATGAATAAAGTAGTTTTTATTGCAGATGTTGTGGAAGGTAGTTGAATGTGTCATTCATAAGTGTTGCCATTCCCCTGACCTCTTCTGAATGGGCATCCCTAAGCAGACTTGTTTGTACTGAGACCCCATCTCAAATCATACTGTGGCCCCAGCTTATGGAATCAAGTAGGATTCCTGACTGATGGGCTCCCAGTCCTCCAGCTGGAAGCTACCTGTCATGTGGCTAGTCATGGAATCACTGCCAACCAAATAGCTGGGTCTCTTAGATTCTCACTCTTGAATTTCAGTTGGGAACTTCAGGCCACTGTGGAGGGTGTCTGGGGAAAGGAACTGTGGTATTGAGCTATGGAGGGAGTGGTTGGCATCTGGAACTTTCTGCTTTTGCCTTCTTATAGCAGTGCCTCACCCAGCCAGTGGCTTCATTGGGTTGACTCACTCCTTCACCACTCTCTGGCCATGGTGATTGGCTCAGAAATGCTCTTGTGATCTGATTTGGCCCACCAAGGCCCAGCCCTGGTTTTGGCTAGAGCAGTTTACCCAAGAGGCCAGTTTCTTCCCTGAGAGTTGCTGAGAGAATAGGCTGGAGCTGCTAGCCATTTTGGGGCCCCTGAGCTAAAGAAAACCTGTGTGTGTGTATATATGTGTGTGTGTGTGTGTGTGTGTGTGTGTGTGTGTGTGTGTGTGTGTTTAAACCAGTTTAATATGAACCACTGGAAGGATCCTGGCTAAAGAAACCCCCACTCCAACTTGAGCCAGCTGGGGTAGGAGATCTGTTTTTTGCACCCAAGAATAAACATGGTAGGAATATGACACCCATATATTTGTATCTCTATAGGCCCTGGCTCTTGGTTCCTATTTGTGAGTGAGGCAGTGTGATTAATCCAGCTTAATTTGGGTTAGGCCATCTAAGGCCTTGACCAGTTTGTGGCCTCAGTGCTTAGTGGAACAGCAGGGTAGGGGTTGTGTCACAGTTGGGGGCCTTATACCTGGAACCCTGACCTGGTCAGCCCACCATATCTCAAGTCCTTGAGATCAAAGTATTTAAAAATTAGTAAGGGACATTTCAAAAGCCTTTATCTTAAAATTTATTGGGAAAGTATTGAATAAACAAATAAGTTTACATTGTACCTAAGGATAAAGCAAAAAGTGAATTGCTTTTGTTGCTGCTGATCTCTAAATTCCCTCTTCAGACAAACACTATCACTGATTTTTTTTGTGTATCTGACCAGAAATTTTAATGCTTGTACATTCATGTGCATACTTTCCCCAGAAAAGGGAAGTTAAGCCATTCAACTTCCTAAAAAAAGATTGCTATTTAAGCTTAGTTACTCCCTAGACAGTGCCTTGTCTGGCTTGGCAGAAGGGTGGGGTGCTATGGGCTAGGAACCAGCCAGCTGGGAGAGGGGTAGTGGTCCCCTGGTAATAGGTCAGCTGAGAGCAGGGGCCTAGAGAGGCCTGTGCAGAAGCTCAGAAAATAAATTCACCTACTTCTATTTTGCTCAGAGCTGCCCTGAATTTTTAATTGAAGCAAATTAAAACTTCCCAAAAATATTAGTTCACTTTCTGGATGATGGCACGTGGCTCCTTCCCATCAATGTTTTGGTCCTGAGGAAGGCCTTCCTGACCTCTGGCCCAAAGCTATCCTTTTATCATGGGCCTCTTTGCAAGTACTTTTCCTTAAGAAGGGGGTCATGGTCCTGAGGGGGCCCAACAATCTTCAGTTATTTAGAGTGAATTGAGAAGAAGTGTGAAGTGGGAGAGTTGAAGGAGAAACTTCTTTCAATTCTTTGTGCTTCAGGTCTCTGAGAAAGTCCTTGTTTTCTTCAATAATGCAAGAGTCTTCTGCAGCCTCTGTGCAAAGGTGTTCTTTCTTTGATGGCCCAGAAGACAGGTGTTACCAGCAGTAAAACCATCAGCATTCTTTTTAAAAAAAAATATTTGTTTATTTGCTTTAGTTGTACACAATGCATTTGTCTTTACGTGGTGCTGAGGATTGAACCCGGGTTGCGCACATGCTAGGCAAGCGCTCTACCGCTGAGCCACAACCCCAACCCAGCATTCTTTATTTTTGTGCCTTACCAGGAGCAGGGGCCCTGATGAATGTACCTTCTCCCTAGATCCTGCTATATAATCTGAGCAAAGGTGACAGCTTTTTTTTTTTTTTTTTTAACCAGGCATTGAACCCAGGGGTGCTTAACCACTGAGCCACATCCCCAGCCCTCTTTTATATTTTATTCAGAGACAGGGTCTCACTGGGTTGCTGAGGTTCTTGCTAAGTTGCTGGGGTTGGCTTTGAACTTGTGATCTTAGCCTTCCGAGTGGCTGGGATTATAGGTGCAGGCCACTGTGCCCAACAGGTGACAGCTTTTGCCACTGATGCTAAGCACAGGTGTCAGGAGATGCTCATCTCACATATCCTGGACTTTCCCCAGAGATTGATTTGTCCACTCAGTCTGGCCTTTCCCCTCCCACAAGTGCTAATCGATTGCCAGGCTTCTGTCTGGCCTTGGGATAGCTTGGAAGGGTGCACAGTGGAGGTCTCCTGACTCCTAGAAAGCAGTGGAGAGAAAGGATTGGCTCACCTGAAAATATATCACACTGTGCTGCATATTCTGTAGAAAGAAGGTGGAAAGGAGTAAAATACATGTTCATATTTGCTTTTATTTGTATAAGTAAATTCCAGAGGGATAAATAAGAAATAGATGGTGGGAGATGAAGAGAACAAAGCAGAAAGGGATGGGGTGGTAGTGAGGGTTTACATTTTTTACTTAAAAAAGTAAAATGTAAACTCTCTGAATGTATTATAGATGCCAAAATTACATTTAAAAATTCATGAGACCCTATGGGATCTATGGCTAGATGGAGTGGTAAGAACACTGATTCCTAAGACTTTGACAGCTGAGAGCAGGCTGGTTTGAAGGGCCCTTCTCTTTCTCAAAGGAGATGCTCTGTCTTTGCAGATGAATCCTTTCATGTAGAGTGATGGTTGACGTTTTTTCTTATCTTTTATCAAGATGCTGGGGGTAGCTTTGAGAAGACCTTAACCAGATTGCTTAGCTGCAGTTGGAAAGTCAGCAGTGGCTCTGTGCTGTAAGCTTTGCCTATCTCTGAGTATGTGATGACAATATTTGTCATCCATCTACAGGGGTCATTGTGGCATGGTTGTGGTATAGGAAAAGGCACAGAGGTTTTATATCTGAAAGATCCAGGGTTATGTCTTAATTTTGTAGCTCACTATTTAGCCAAGGGCGAATAACTTACTCCAGCTCCCTCATCTACAGTGTGGGGATGAGACTAATCAATAACCCACCAAGTTCACAGAATCATTGAGCGCATAATGTGCATGAAGTGCTTAGCAAACCATAAAGCATTAAATAAGTGCTGGTTAAAAAACCTGCCTGCTAGTTGCTACATGTCGCTCTGTTGCTTAGGAATGCCCCTTGTAATCATCGAAAGATGGAATGCCTGCATCTTGTTGCCCATGCGTTTATGAGTGGATATTTCCCCAGTATGCCTCTGGGGGAACCTCAGATGCTTCTGAGGATAAGAGCGAGCCAGGGCATGTTTTCTTGGCCCATCCATTGTCATTTGATCATTCTGGACCCGGTGAATTCCCTTGTCCTCCACAAAGACATTCTTCAGTTTATTAGTTACTATAATTACATGCACACTTGTTTTCAGTTCCACAGATATTAACTGAGCTCTTCAGATAAGTCAGGCTCTATGTGGAGATGTTGGGAGGGATGAAAGGAAGAATGAAACATGCGCCTGTGTTCAGGGAGCTTGGTCCAAGGGAAAGGTGCCCTGGAGCTTGTGATAAAGCATGGGGAAGGTTGAGGGAGGAGAATGTTCTTGTAATGAACATTTTTGAAGACATTGGTCGGCATCCTTGAAGTTATTCATTCTACCCTGGAGGAGAAGTTGATGGGGAGGAAGCTGAAACTTAGGTTAATAAGTGATCTCACCAAGAGAATGCTGGAAAAAAAAGCTCTTAGGTCTTGGATGTCCACCCTGGTTCATCCTCCAGTCCTTTTATATCTGTCCTTGATGGTACCATCCTACCAGCAAAACACCATCCATTTCATTCAGGCAGACCCATTCTTTCCTGCCCACAGGCCTTTCCACGGTTCCTCCTTCTGCCTGGAGTGTTTTCCCCTCCCCAGCTATTTCAACCCACCCTTCATTGCATGGCTGATTATTTCATATCCTCCAGGTTTTTGCTTAATTTTTGCCTCCTTACAGAGGATGTGCTGAGCTCTGCCACCTGAACATCTTCTGATGGGACTTTCCCTGCATGGCACTTGCCTTGTTTCATAATTATGTTTGCTTGTTTGAGGCCTGTAAACTGCCTGCTTTTTTCACCGGATGTTATACACAACACTTGGCACAGAGTATAGAGACAGAGTGTAAGTCTTACTTTATGCACGTGGGTATGCATGAAATATTAGTTTACAACATGTACAAAACAATCTAACTTATTTCAAGCCCCATCTCATGGGGTTGACAGGACTCCCTGATGCTACTCTCCCTGCTGTATATCTTGGGCAGCCTCCTTCTGCTTTATTGACTGGGGAGGGCAAAGGGCCTGCTCCTCTACCCCTCCCCAGCTTCTGGCCAATTGCTGTGTCTTTTTTGCTAACCTACTTAATTTTTCTTCCCTCAAAGCCTCTCTTGGTTTCCTAAGCCTTTGGCTGTGGGTGGGGAAAAAAGAAAAAGGCAGAAAAACTGGTAGGCTGTTTCTGCTTTCCATCTTACCCATCCTCCCTCTCCCCCCAACAACATTCAAAGCAGTTGACTTGCCCAGGAGTAGGAGTAGAGGAGGAGCATGAAAGATGAATGATAAGCCAGGTGCGGTGGCACACACCTGTAATCCCAGCACTTGGGAGGCTGAGGCAGGAGGATTGCGAGTTCAAAGCCAGCCTCAACAATGGTGAGGCACTTAGCAACTCAGTGAGACCCTATCTCTAATAAAAATACAAACAAAAAAAAGGGGGGGGGGCTGGGGATGTGGCCCAGTGTTTGAGTGCCCCTGAGTTCAATCCCCGGTACAAAAAAAAAGATGAGTGATAGACTCCTATTTCAAAATGCTATGCTAGCCACAAGTACATTAGGAAGAACAGGGCTGGAAGTTGGATTCTGCAGCATGAGAAACTTCAGGGACAGTGGTGCTGTCCAGAGATTGGATTTCTGTCAAAGCTGAGTTCAGGTTTACTGAGGGACATGTGGATTATGATGGGATAAACCACTGCAGAGTAACAACAATAGTAAATAACGAGTGACATTTACCGAGCACGTATTCTGCGCCAAGCATCGAACTGGTGTTTTATATATAGCATCTCTAACTCCAGAGTCTGGGCCCTTTCTCAATGCCATGCTACCTCTCCCATAAAACTAAGATCTTACTCACCATGGGCCAGTCAACAGCAAATGGCACTGGATTCTCTGCTCTGGGGAGCAGGGAGATACTTTATCAAGAGTCTAAGTAACAACCTGAGGCTTGTCACTGTCTTTAATAAAACTCTTCAGTCTTCTAATTTAGGGTTACCTATGAAAGACTGGTCCACTAGGGCTGGGCCATAGCTCACTGGGTAGAGTGCTTGCCTAGCATGCACAGGACCCTGGCTTCATCTTCCAGTACAAAAACAAAACAAAACAAAAAAACTGGTCTATTGGCCAAGCAATCTGTTTCATGGGGATCAAAACCATTCTGAATGTTCCCCACATACTTTGGTTTGCACGGTTGGCATCTTTAATATGGCTCTAAGATTGCTCTTGTAAGCTAGCTTTCACTTATTTTTGTGTGTGTACTTATCATTTTTCATGTTGCAAGTTATCTGAGAACTTTTTGGGGCTAGTGTCTCTTAGGTTTGTAGTAGTATTGCAACTAGCTAACATTTACTGAGCACGTACTGTATGTCAGTCACTGTCCTAAGTCCTTTACACAGAGGGACTCATTTTATCTTCTCAGTAAACCCATTGTTATCCCATTTTACAGAAGGAGAATCTGAGACCCAGAGAGGGTAATAAATAATTTGCTCAAGGTCACACAATTATCTAGTGGCCAAGTAGGGCAATGAAGTGAGGCCACTTGGTTTCAGGACGTTTAGTAGCAAAGCTACAGTTTCCTCAAAAAATGAACCTGAGGCTAGGGTTGTGCCTCAGTGGCCGAGTGCTTGCCTTACACACGGGAGGTACTGGATTCGATCCTCAGCACCACATAAAAATAAACAAAATAAAAATATTGTGTCCATGTATAACTAAAAAATATTTTAAAAAATTAACCTGAGAAGTTAGTGGTATATTACAGTCACACATGGCATGGATTTTTTTTAGGGGGTGGTTCTGCAGATCAAACTCAAGTCCTCATGCATTCATGCATCCCAGGAAAGTGCTCTACCACTGTGCCATATGCCAAGTCCTGGCATGGAAGGTTTAATGGTTGTGGGAGGGCATCAAGACACAGTGGTGGGGTGGTGGTCTGCCATACAAGGTTAAACATTAGACATGAAGTCAGAGGGCCTGGGCTCACTTCTTGGCCATGCCTCCTTGAGCCTTGGATCTTGGGCAAATCATTTATACTTCCTGAGCCTCATTTTCTTCAGCTGTCAAATAGCATGCTCTTGCCCAGAGGGTGGTTGTGAGGGATCAACAAGAAAATGAGTATCAAAGTGGCTCAGGTACTGGAAAAGTCCACCTCAATTTTGGGTGGACCACAGATGACAAATATCTGTTATACTGGGTCTAGTTCCTATAATGTTGGACCACAAGGCAGTGATTCCGGGAAATGGCTGAGAGAGGAATATGAAGTATCGTTTTTGTCAAGAGAATGAAGGATGGGGATGATGATAAATGACCTGGTAGTCACAAGAGAGGCAGGGCTCCCTGGCCTGTTGATAAGGGGGCCACTTTCTCATATCCTCTTCACCAGTTCCCTGATGTTGATACCACTCATGCCTGATTCCTGCTCAGCCTGCGACCTGGACTTGGCATCCCTTCCCTGGGTCCATCAGCCAGGGAGCCTATTTGCAAACTAAAGCTATCTTAAGCTGGAAAATAATTTATTAAAGGAAATAGAGAATATTAGTATTTGGGGAAGGAACAGAGAGTCAAGAATCATAACCAGCCATCACATGAGAAACACAGTTTCTCAGGTACCCAAGCCTCTGCCACTGCTGGTCAGGGAAGGGCCACTTGGTTTCACTCCTTACCTGCTTGCAGAGGTGGACTCCCCATATACATTGCTCACTTCTGCATTCAAGTCTTGCATGGGGAGCCTGATGGGAACCCAGGTCAGTATCTGTATTCCAGCTGCAAGGGAGTCTGGGAATGTGAATTTTCTAGCTTCTATTTTGGGAAGAGAGGACTTAGACTGTGTTACCAAAGTGTAAGAGAAGAGTTTCAAAGATTTTGGTGGCCACAGATGGTAAGTATCTGTTACACTGGTCTAGTTCCTATCATGTTGGACCCCAAGACAGTGATTCCAGGAAATGGCTGAGAGAGGAATCCACTCCAGCGGGCTCCAGGTCAATTTGTGAAGAACCCAGAGAACTGTGTGATTGTGTCTCCAAATTTGAGTGGTTGGGATGGGGTGGGTCCAGCTCCATGGAGTACAGACCATGTGGGTATCACATGTGCCAGACAAGCATCCTGGGGTTTAGCATGCAGGGTGGGAAGTTTAAGTCAGTCTGGACTGTGAGGAAGGTTGTGAGGGGATAACTTCTGCTCTGAGCTTGGCTGTTTGGCTTCTGCCTTTGCTGTCACCTTTTCTGTCACCATCTGAGCATTTGACACACAGCCTGAGTGGCCATCCTTTGTGCATTCAAGGGACACTTTTGCCATAAAAATGAAGACCACATCAGGAACACATTGTAGGGGGCTGACAAGTACAGGTGTGTGCGCCAGAGAGAGGGTGCCAGGAGACCTGCGGCATGAATGGAAGCATACACTATGTCTAATAGGAGGAGATGGTGGGAAACAAATGTGTGTGGGGGTATCAGCATCTACAGCTCATCCTGCTCTGGAATGAGAGCTGAACTTGGGCTTCTAAAGTCCCTTCCAGTGCTACATGCCTAATCCTAGCCACTTGGGTGAGCTTGAGCAATGTAGCAAGACTGTCTCAAAGTAAAAAGGGCTAGGGATCTACCTCAGTGGTAGAGCACCCAGGGGTTCAATCCCCCGTACCACAAATAAATAAACAAAAATAAGCAAATAAATAAAATCCCTTCCAGGGGATATTTTACTCTTATCATCCCAGAGGGGCAGAGGATAGAGGAAGGTGCTTGCAAGGGTCCTCTGGGTAGGGTGGGAGTCTCCAACTGGGCTCCTGGGAGAGAAGGACCTATGTTTAGCATGCTCTCTGGGGTGGGGTGGGTTTTGGACAGGATACAGTATACAGCACATACAGGGCCCAGTACACCAGGGCTCCCAGAGTGGCAAGACCCCTGCAGGCTGTCTCAGCATGCAGGTGGCTGTTGTCTGGTTTTATAGGCTCTAAGAGAGGGACGGGTCTATGACATTGAGGGCAGCCTGGTGATCAGAGGGAACCTCCCGCAATATTCCCAGCAGGGGAGGGCTGCAGCACTGTGGAATCTCTAAGGAAGAGACATCCTGTGGAAACGACACACAGGCTAGGCTTGGAATGAAGACATCTGGCTCAGAGGGGATGAAGGAGGGATAGAGTGAACTAGTTTGCTAGAGTTGCTGTAACAAAATACCACAAGTGGAGTAGCTTAAACAACAGACATTTACTGCCTCACAGTTCTGGAGCCAGAAGTCTGACATCAAGGCATCCATAGGGCTGGCTTCCTTTGAAGATGCTAGGGAAGGATGAGTTCTAGGGCCCTCTCCCAGCTTCTGCTAGTTCTTTGGCTCATGGTAGCATAAACTCCAGTCTTCACATCGTGTTCTCCCTGTATGCCAGTGTCCAAATTTCCCCTTATTTTATAAGGATATTGAATAAGAGGCCCACCCTGCTCCATTATAGCCCTATATTAGCCCCAGCAATGACTTTATTTCCAAATAAGGGTACACTCTGAGGTACTGGAGATTAAGACTTCAACATACAAATTTGGGGAACACAAATTCAACCCCTGACAGATGGGTCTCATATTCTGAATTTTGGGACACAATTCACATTTGCTGTCTATGCACAGCTGACTCCCATGACTGTCATCTTGTTTCAACTTCTTTCTCACCATCCTGTGAACTGGGAGGGCACTGGGTAGCCTGGAGCAGTTAAATGGCCATGCCTAGGACCTCACCTTCAGATTTGATACCTGACTATGTCAGCAGCCTGCTTCCCAGTCATGACATGGAGGTTAACAAGCCTCCTGGAAATCTCCCCCTAGCAGCTGAAATGGGAATAAAATAGCTCACTGAGACAGGCAAGGAGCGTGGAGGGGGCCTACCTAGGAGGGAGTCTCCTATCACGGGATAGCAAGCACAAAGCAAAGTGGGTGTTAAGTCAATCCTAGCTCCCTTTCCTTCTTGCTCTTGGAGGTTGCGCATGCAGAAGCTCTTTCCTTGGTTTGAGATAAGATCCTGAGAAGGGCAGGGGTCAGAAAAGTGCCCAGGGTCTCAGGGCCTGTCCTTTCCTCCCCTCCACCCCTCTTGCTGATCACATTTGTTTGCTTTCCCTACTGGCTCTGGCCATTCCACTTTCTGCTCCCCATCAGTTCCATCCCCAGTTCTTCCCCCTCATCGTGGTTGTCCTGGGGATTCAGGAACGTGGCTTCAACAGATGTTTATCAAGGGACTGTTATGGGTCTTGCGTTGTGATAGGTATCCAGTTTCACAGACCCAGGGATGGTCAGATTGGGATCCAGTAGCTCCTTCCAAAGGCCTTTCTTTGCCCTTGCAAAATGATATGTGACTTCAGACAGTGCAGGGGTGTGTGTGTGTGTGTGTGTGTGTGTGTGTGTGTTGGCGTTGATGTGGAAACTTAGCCGCAGAATTTTAGAGTTGCACAGAACTTTGGAACACTCCTGTTTCAGCTTCCTCTGGCTACAGATAGGGAAACCGAGGCCCAGGGAGAGGAGGTAATATGCCAAGGTCAAATGTTGGGTGGTGCAGGCCGCCAGAAGCAAGGCCTTTGAGAGACATAGGCTATACTGAGACTTAAGGGGAAGGTGGAGGGTGCTTCGGGGGTCAGCGATCTGTGTTCCCAAGGTTGAGGGACTTTCATTTGCGGAGGAGGTCGCTTTCAGAGTTCTGGAGCCAAGGGGAGACTAAAAGCAAGGTGGCGGAGCGTGTTTGGGGGATTGTGGGAATTTAGGGCCATGCGCCCGCCCCCAGCAATGCGTGGAGCGCCTGGAAAAGGGGCGCGGGGGTAGGTGGGGTCCTGCGGGGGCCCGGAAGCGGGACCCCGGCCGGTCGGGGCAAGGTGAGTCACGGCCCGCCCGCTCCCATTGTGCGGCCCTGCGGCGGCGGCGGCGGCGGAGCCGAGCGCGAGGAGGTGGAGCCGCAGGCTGCGGGCTCCAGCGCCTGCGTCCGCCCGGCCCGGCTTGCGCGGCGAGAGGCCGGACGGGAGCCTGGTGGCCGCGCCCGGGAGCGCGTGGGGAGGGACATGGGGCGCGGTGGCCCGCCCCGGCCCCGCAGGCTCCGGAGACCTCAGGTACCGCGGGGCGGGACGTGGTCGCTGGGAGGGGCGGGGGCTCTGGGCTGTCCGGGGCGTGGCTGGGCCTGGAGGGGCACTCGGGCCGGGTTAGGGGAGTCAGCCACGGGAGGGGGCCGCCAGCGCGAGCATCCTGACCCCGCCCTCCGCCCCCAGGGCTCCCCACTAGGCCTCCGCAGCGCCCCCTTCTTCTCACCCGGGGTTCGGGTCCCTTGGTGAGCGAGAGCCTCCCAAGACGCCCGCCCAGCCATGGCCAACGGAGTGATCCCGCCGCCCGGGGGCGCCTCCCCCCTACCCCAGGTGACTGACGTGCGCGGGTGGGGAAGAGGGGCTGGAGGGACCCTGCTGAAGCAAGGTGGTTCTCCCGTGGACCCTGGGACCCCCAGATGGGCTTATCTCTCTGGGCTGGTGGTGTGGAGAAAGAGGGGTCTTTGATATTTTTCAGATCTGTGGCCCCCTTCCCTCCCAAGGCCTGGTTGCCTGCAGAGGGTGATTTCTGGGATGATGACCTAGGTAGGGGCTTAGGGGGGCGATGGCTGTTGAAGATGGAGCCTGCTGGTTGCCCCTGCCTCCAACTAGGGCATGGAGTTGGGGAGGGTGTGGGGCATTCACAGCCCAGGGGTCCTTAGGAGATGCTGTCTGGGCCTACAGGTCCGGGTGCCCTTGGAGGAGCCCCCTCTGGGTCCAGACGTGGAGGAGGATGATGACTTGGGCAAGACCTTGGCTGTGAGCAGGTTTGGGGACCTCATCAGCAAGCCCCCAGCCTGGGACCCTGAGAAGCCCAGCCGCAGCTACAGCGAGCGGGACTTTGAGTGTGGGTAGCTTGGGGACCCCTAGTGTGGCTGCCCTCACCACCATCACCTTCATCGCCACCATCACCGTGCTCACCTTCGGCTTGGTCACCCAGTGCCATCCTGTGCTGGACACTGTGCTGGACTCTGTGCTGGGCCACCATGCCATGTTAAGTCATTCTGCCTTTCTCACCCATCACCTATTCACCTGCCAGGGAAGCAGGGCCCCAGACCAGGGAAGATGTAGGGAGATGGGCCTGAGGCCTCACTCGGTGACCTTCATCTTTCCCTTTGGCCCTGCTCACCCTCCTCTCTGCCATGTGGTAACCCCTCTCAGCTCCTCTTATGCATCCTTGCTATATCACATCTTCCCCGACCCCAGGCTCTCTTTTGTGACCTTCCCTCTCCATCACTCCTGACCCCCACTCTGTCAGGCTTCATCAATGACAGGAGCATGGACACAGATGTTGGGGGGAGCCAGGCCCTGGAGGAAGGACTAGGGTGCCCTCCTTTGAGGCCTTGAGCTAGAACAAGGTGTGTGCCCATTGGGCGGGGAGGCTCCCTTACTGCTGCGGGGGCCTCACCAGCTCTCCTGCACCCCTAGTTCACCGGCACACATCCCATCACACCCACCACCCGCTCTCAGCGCGTCTGCCTCCACCACACAAGCTGCGGCGACTGCCCCCCCACCTCTGCCCGGCACACCAGGAAGAAGGGGAAAAAGGAGAAGACCTCTGCTCCTCCCTCTGAGGGGACTCCCCCCATCCAGGAGGAGGGGGGAGCTGGAGCAGATGAAGAAGAGGAGGAAGAGGAGGAAGAGGAAGGGGAATCTGAGGTAGAACCTGTGGAGCCCCCACCATCAGGGTCCCCGCAGAAAGCAAAGGTAGGGGCCTGCCACTTGAATGAGGGGTGGCTGGTCAGGGAGGGTGCACAAAGGATGGAGGAAGAAGGGTTGGGGCTAGGGCTTGCTGAATGGTATGTTAGGTCCAGGGCACATCTGTCTGTCCGAAGTTCTCCATTGGCAGCGATGAGGATGACAGTCCTGGCCTCTCCGGGAAGGCTGCTTGCACCAAGCCCCTGCCCTCGGTGGGACCACGCCCCGACCAGAGCCCCCAGCCTTCACTCAGGTACTGGCCTCAGCCCCCATTCAGCAGGATCTAGCCCAGCCCAGAGCAGTTAGTCCCAAGACTCCTGATAGTTATCTCCTTCCTGACCCTGAGGAGTTTCCCCAGGTGTGACCCAGAAAGGAGGGGAGGCTGGGAGCATTATATGTCTCCATAGTTTACAAGGGGGAGAGGATAAGAGGAGATAAGACAGGAAAGAGCAAAGCCAAGAGGTTGAGTCCTCTAGGCCTGAGGTGTCAGGATGGAGAAGACAGGGATAGGCAGGAGGAGGAAGGACCAGCCTGATGGGGGGAGGGAGGCCTGTGTCTGGTGCCCAGGTGTCCATTCCAGGCCCCAAAACTGGAGAAAGTACTAGAACCCACTAGCCTGGCTGTCTCCATGGCCTTGCCCTGTTAAGTCCAGGGTGTATGTTGTCTTCTCAGCTCCCCCAGTCCGCGGGCCCGGGCCTCCCGAGTTGCTACCGAGAAGAGCCGGCCCTGGAGCCCATCAGCCAGTTATGACCTGCGGGAGCGACTGTGCCCAGGCAGTGCCCTGGGTAACCCTGGTGGTCTGGAGCAGCAGGTGCCCACTGATGAGGCGGAGGCCCAGATGCTGGGCTCTGCAGACCTGGATGACATGAAAAGTGAGTGTCACCCCATGGCAGTCCCTGTGACCCACTCCCACAGGCTCCCAGCCTGCCAGGGACCTTGAAGAGGCCTGTGCTTTCCCCCACCCAGGGCTGAGTCCTTCTGCATTGTCCCTGTCTGTTGGAATGTGACCAATGACAGGGAGCTCACTACCTCACCAAGCCACCTCTCTGATTGCCAGAACTGAGATTTCCATTTGTGACACCTTTGGTTCTGATTCTGTCCTCTGAGTCACCCCTGAAATAAGGCACCCTCCTCCCTTGTGGCATTTGAGGACATCATTATATTCCCTTCTCCTAAGGCCCCTCTTCTCAGGGTAAACTCTGAGCCCCTAGCTTCTTACCCCGCAGACCAGCTCTCTGAGCCTGAGTCAGGCTATCAGGCCCCTGAGTCAGGACCTCTGTCACTCCTGTCCCACCACCCTTGGCCGGTCCTGGCTGTGATCTCTGTACATTCCTTCCATCTTATCAGTGCCCTGGCTTTGGTGCCACCTGTCATCACCCATGGGGCTCTGTGCCCAGGCCAGGGGCATCACTGGCCCCGCCTTTCTTCTCTTCAGAACCACTGGATGTGTTTGCGGGGGCAGGGTAGGGTAGGGCTTTGAGCTCAGTACGTCATGGAAAGTTGCCAGGGCCTGAGGACAGGGACAGGAACAATCCGATGGCAGCAATAGCAGCGGCAGTGGCAGCGGGATGGGGGGGGTTTATGGGGAGGGCGTGTTTACAGACCCAGGGTGGGGGCTGGAAGCAGCAGGGAGAAGGCTTGGGGACATGAGGAGTTGGGGTCAGGAGGCCTCGCTACCTCCAGCTCTGCTTGGACAAAGACCACTGCTGCCCAGGCTCCCACTCTTGGGAGAACCCAGGATCTGGGAGGGAGCAGAGGCTGAGGCCTTGGCTGCGGGGGATGACGAGCCCGCTGGAGGAGGTCATGGAGCCCAATGGGGCACTGAGCCCTGGGCCCAGGGACACTGAGGGCCAGAGTTCTGGGAGGAATCCAGCCCCCAGCCCTCGAGACTTGCTGGCCTCAGAGGACTTAGAGATGTTTGTGCTGGACTTTGAGGACTGTGGTCTGTGGGAGCCCACCAGGGGCCAGGAGAGCCCCATGACAGGGGCACCAGCTGGTGAGTAGCTGGATGGCCAGCCTGTCCCTAGCTGCTGGCCTGGGAAAGGGCAGGCAGAAATGCACCCTGCTGGGATGTGTACCCATGGGTCATGGGTACTGGGACGTGTTGGGGGCTTGGTGCCTAGGGACTGGTGTCAGTCCTAGGGCCCCCTCTGGGGCAATTGGCAGGGACCAGTAGGTCCAGCTGAGGCTATGGACTGAGTTAGGGTCTGATTTTTTGTTGTGACTTGGCCAGTGGTTCCCTTTGTGATTTGGGGTTAACATCTTCCTCCTTCCTGAGTGTCAGTCTCCTTATCCATGAAATGGCCACATCAGATGATATGGTCCTGGTAGTGTGGCCTCTTGGTGACTGTCAAGCTCACCAGGTAGACTGGTTGGACAGAGCAGAGTGCTGGAGTCTCTAGTCCATGACTTTAAGGTCTGAGCTAGACCTGTGGGACCACCAAGCCCACTTTCTCTGCAGGTCACCGGCTGGAAGACAACCCTGGCGTGCGGCGGCACTTAGTGAAGAAGCCGTCACGGACTCAGGGAGGGAGGGGCAGCCCAAGTGGCCTGGCCCCCATCTTGCGCAGGAAGAAGAAGAAGAAGAAGCTGGACAGGAGGCCTCACGAGGTGCAGGAGCCTGAGGGTGTGGGCCTGGGGCTTCCTCACCTGCTCTGCCTGGAGCCTTCCTTTCTCTTCTTCCCTGCCCTTCCCTGGAGTGACATCTCCCATGCCACCCTGTCCCACCTGGCAGCTCCCAGGCTCTCACCCTTGGCCTCTACCCCAGGTATTTGTGGAGCTGAATGAACTGATGCTAGACCGAAGCCAGGAGCCCCACTGGCGGGAGACAGCCCGCTGGATCAAGTTTGAGGAGGATGTGGAGGAGGAGACGGAGCGCTGGGGGAAGCCCCACGTGGCTTCCCTCTCCTTCCGCAGCCTTCTGGAGCTCAGGAGGACCATTGCTCAGGGTAGGGATCCTTAGGCCTGCCCACCTCAAGACCACGGCCCATGCCAGACTGCCCAGCACCCTGGGCCTACTCCCTGGAGCCCAGGGCCAAGGCAAGGAGATCTGGCCACCACTTGGGGTCATGGAGTCCAATTACCTCAGCTGCTCATAAGCTCCGAGGGGCAGGGCCTAGTACTTTATATTGGCGCCTAATATTGTACCTGGTGCCCAGTGGACGTTCCCAAGGAAGGGGAGGTTGAATCCTGTGAATTCATGGAAGTCTTTCCTTCCTCAGTGAGGAGGGGCCTGCCTGCTTTTCTGCTCAGTTTTCACACCCCTTCACCAGCCAGCCCGTGGCATAGGGGACCGTGTATCTGCCCGAATGCATCGGGTACTTGGCTTACCCAGCACACATGCCTTCCCTGAGGGGCAAGGTAGCTTGGGAGGTGGTTTCCTATCTGACAGGATGTGCCCCCCAACTGTATTCCTAGGAGCGGCCCTCCTGGACCTGGAGCAGACCACCCTGCCAGGCATCGCGCACCTGGTGGTGGAGACCATGATTGTGTCTGATCAGATCCGGCCGGAGGACAGAGCCAGTGTCCTGCGTACTCTGCTGCTGAAACACAGGTGCAGGCAGGGCACCTGGGGGCGGGTCTGGTTCATCCCAGGCTCTTTTGAATGACTCTCACCTCTGCTTGAATACCAGAAGTGACAGGGAGCTCATTCTCTTTCTATCTTTCTATAGTTCCAACCATTAGAAAGTTCTTACACTGAGACAGAAGAAATGGGGGCCCTGATCTTCCCACTTCTTACCTCTTTGTGACCTCAGTCTGCTACGAGCCTCTCCTAATCCACCTTGTCCTCCTTCTCCAGCCATCCCAACGATGACAAGGACAGTGGCTTTTTCCCCCGAAATCCATCAAGCTCCAGCGTGAACTCAGTCCTGGGGAATCATCACCCAACCCCCAGCCATGGCCCTGATGGTGCGGTGCCTACCATGGCTGATGACCTGGGGGAGCCAGCCCCACTCTGGCCACATGATCCTGATGCCAAGGAGGTCAGTGGCCTTGCTCTGACTTGGGCCAGGGGACTGAAAGGACATCCAGTTTGAGTTGAGGTTGTCGACAGCTTCATTGAGCAGGTCGGGAAGGTCCTTGCTTGGCACTGTGCTAGGCATGCCGGGGATCTGGAGGTGACATGCATGAGGGTTTCCTGTGCTGGAGACATGGGTAAAATGCCATGATGTGGCAGGTCCATGGGGTCCAGATCTTGGCCTTCTGGATGTGAACCACAATACAAATGGTCCCCATCTGGGCTGGGAGGGAGAACACAGGGCCCAGATCCAGGGCTAGAGTGAGGGATGGGAGGGCCTGCCACGGCCTCCGGTCTGGGTCCCAGCCCTATTCCAGTTCTGCGTCCTCAGAAGCCCCTGCACATGCCTGGGGGAGATGGTCACCGGGGGAAAAGCCTGAAGCTGCTGGAGAAGATCCCTGAAGATGCTGAGGCCACCGTTGTGCTTGTGGGTGAGCAGGGTTGGGTGCTGGGGGCAGGGCCTTCCACTGTGGCCTGCTGGTCTTGAGCTCTGGCTGGAGGCTGTTAACTCCAGCCCTTTCTTCCCCCATCTCCTTCCTGTTTCCCGTCTTGCTAGTCCATATAGCAAGCAATATTGTGAGAATTAGGAAAAGCACCCTTATTTAATACTCGTAATTTCCATCTATTGGCAAGTTGTAATAAATATATTAGTGCATGAGTTAATAGGGTCTTTTAGATTGGAGTTTCTCTGTGCAGTGTGCAGTCTGCTCCACTGTGCCTAAAAGCCCCAGACCCCCCACCAGGGCCTGCACTGACTGCTCCCCTTTGCCCAGCACCTTTGCCTTCCTCTTCCCCCAGGCTGTGTGCCTTTCTTGGAGCAGCCAGCAGCAGCCTTTGTGCGGCTGAGTGAGGCTGTGCTCTTGGAGTCTGTGCTTGAGGTCCCCGTGCCTGTCCGCTTCCTCTTCGTGATGCTGGGGCCCAGCCACACCAGCACCGACTATCATGAACTGGGGCGCTCCATCGCCACCCTCATGTCTGACAAGGTGGGCTCTGCACCTCCAGGCTGGGACCATAGGCCTGTTTCCCTGGGCCCTGCTTGTTCTCTCAGTGCCCATGGAGGCAGGGGTGCTGAGGCCCCTTGCAGGTGGAGGCCATGCTTTGGAGTGTGGTTGGCCCATGGTAGAAAATGGATCCCTGGGCTGGGGCTTGGGACGGGGATGATGTAGGGGAGAGGAAGCCCTGACCTTGAAGTTTCAGCTGTAACAAAGACTTGAATGGGAGGGCTGGTTGTGCTGGTCTTTGCTGGGTTTCTCCTAGGCTTGGACAGAAAGGTCCTCTAGCCAGGGCCTATGTTCAAAAATGTACCACCCCAGTCAGAACGGTTTGGGAGGCCCCTGTTCTGCCCTGCATTACTGCTTTAATTGCTGCTCCTCCACCAAATTGCTGCTTTAATTGCTGGAGCCCTCCACCAAAGTCCTCCTCCCACTTCCCTCCTGTCACCCCAGCTGTTTCATGAGGCTGCCTACCAGGCAGACGACCGGCAGGACCTCCTGAGTGCCATCAGTGAGTTCCTGGATGGCAGCATTGTGATCCCTCCCTCTGAGGTGGAGGGCCGGGACCTGCTGCGCTCCGTGGCTGCCTTTCAGCGGGAGCTGCTGAGGAAGCGCCGGGAGCGTGAGCAGACCAAAGTGGAGACGACCACCCGGGGAGGCTACGCGGCCCCTGGGAAAGGTCAGACCCCGGGACACACCCTCCCCAACCTAAGGGCCCGCGACCAGACCCCAGCCCTGTCCCAACTACCCCACTCCTTCCTGCCTGCTTCGGTTTCCCATCCCTGACCCCAACCCAGGCTGTGCAGGACTGAGCATGGCACCTCCAAGCTGGAGGGGGTGGTCCGTGTTCCAGCAGCCTCTTGTTCCCCAGAGCTGTCTTTGGAGTTGGGGGGCTCTGAGGCAACCCCTGAAGATGACCCCTTGCTGCGGACGGGCTCGGTGTTTGGGGGCCTTGTCCGGGATGTGAAGCGACGCTACCCCCACTACCCCAGTGACCTGCGGGATGCCCTGCACTCCCAGTGTGTGGCTGCTGTGCTCTTCATCTACTTTGCAGCCCTCAGCCCTGCCATCACTTTTGGGGGCCTGCTAGGTAAGGGGTGGGGAAGTAGGGGCTCCTGTGGTCACTTTGGGGGATTGGGGTCACCTGCAGTGTTTCTGGGCCATCGTGTCCTAGGGGTTACTTTAGGGAGCTGATAAAGGTGCTAGAAAGGCATGACCACCTTTGGAAGCTGCTGGGTCAGCGAATCCCAGGGATCACTTTTGGGAGGCTATAAAGTGAGGTGGTAGGAGAGTTACAAAGGGCGAGGCCTTGTGATTCCCTTTGGACTGGTGGAAGGAGACCCAGAAGAATGAGGGTGGAGAGGGGCCTTGTGTATCTCTCTGGGGGCCACTCTTCTTTTGCTGGGGCCACCAGTTTAGGATAAGGTAGAAGAGGAAGGGGCAGGTATAAAGAGCCAGGCTAGAGCCTCCCCACTGTCCACTGCACACACAGGAGAGAAGACCGAGGGGCTGATAGGTGTGTCAGAGCTGATCGTGTCCACAGCTGTGCTGGGTGTCCTATTCTCTCTGCTGGGTGCCCAGCCACTGCTGGTGGTTGGCTTCTCTGGGCCACTGCTCGTCTTTGAAGAAGCCTTCTTCAAGGTAAAGCTCTGCTCTCCCCAGGGCTGCCTGCTCCCCACTGTGCCTCTTTCCCTCCTCTCCTCCTTGGAGTCCACCATCTTCTTACCCCATTGAGGACAGGTGGCCTGAGGGTGACTACCACATTTCTGCCCCTAGTTCTGCCGTGCCCAGGATCTGGAGTACCTCACTGGCCGGGTGTGGGTTGGCCTCTGGCTGGTGGTCTTCGTCCTTGCCCTGGTGGCCGCTGAAGGCAGCTTCCTGGTCCGCTATATCTCGCCTTTCACCCAGGAGATCTTTGCCTTCCTCATCTCGCTCATTTTCATCTATGAGACCTTCCACAAGCTCTACAAGGTGGGGGTCAGGATGGGGTGGGTGGAGATAAGCCTGGCAGGTCCCCAGGGAGTGGAGAAAGGCAGGTTTGCAGTTTGGGGGCAGGGGAGCAAAGACAGGGGCTTTGCTAGATGTGGGTTTGGGGGTTCAGGGATACCCTAGGTCTGAGCTGAAGGGGAGGAGGTGAGACCCTGAGGATACCAGTTGTACCCTGAGAAACTGGAGGCTTAGTGATATGAATTCACCTGCATAGGTGTGTGATGGAGTGGGGGTACTGGCAGCACTAAGAGGCTGTGGGTCCTTGGGTCACCTTTTGTAGAGGTGTGTGTATAATGCTGGAAGTCTGTGGGTTATTGCTGTCTGCTCAGGTGTGTGAGGGGGCACCCCCTCTTTCCCAGGTGTACTGAATGATGACATTGGGTTCACCTGCCCAAGTGAGTGATAAGGTGTCCTTGTTGTGCACACACAGGTGTTCACGGAGCACCCTCTGCTGCCATTCTACCCCCCTGAGGAGACCCTGGAGGCTGGCCTGGAGCCAAATGGCAGTACCCTGCCCCCCACCGAGGGACCGCCTGGCCCCAGGAACCAGCCCAACACGGCTCTGCTGTCCCTCATCCTCATGCTCGGGACCTTCCTCATTGCCTTCTTCCTGCGAAAGTTCAGGAACAGCCGCTTCCTGGGTGGCAAGGTGCATGGCAGCCTGGTGTGGTGCCCTCCCCAAAGGTCCCTTAATACCAGACTGTACTCTATAGATAGGCGGCACCCCTCTCCTCTTCCCAGCCAATCCATGGACTCACACCGAGTCTGGGCATCCTGGCACCCCATTAGAAGCCTCATCCTCAAGAAGTGTTTCACTGTCCCCCAGAGAAGTTTCATCAAGATGATGATGCCCTCCTGGGTGCAGTTGGCACCCACAGGAGGGGCTCAGAGAGACAGATTTGGGAACTTCTGGCTTCTGGAAGGGGATGGAGGGTTGGAAGCCTGAGTCTGCAGACCCTCACGCTACCTCTGCTTCCTGCAGGCTCGCCGCCTCATTGGGGATTTTGGCATCCCCATCTCCATCCTGGTGATGGTCCTGGTAGACTACTCCATCACAGACACCTACACACAGGTGGGCGAACACTGTCCCTGCTGCATCTGGTTCTCACCCAGGGCCAGGATCATGACTCATTTCCACTATCCCTGGGTCAAAAGCAGGACTGCTCTCCTAGTAGAACGGTGACCTGCTGTGGCCATGCTGGGAGGGTGGGGCTGGGGTTCCAGGAGCAGCCCTCTGGTCCGGCCAAGGGAGGAAGCCTGAGGAGCAGGTGTGGGCTGAGGGTGGGATGACAGGTCTCCCTGTGGCAGGCCTGCCAACTGGAGCTCTAGAAGAAGGTATTTCATTTCCTTCCCCTCAAATGGATCCCTGGAAGGACTAGACTTTGGAGAATACAAAATGAATTTCCCCATTCCCCCGAGTTCTGGTACTGGGGACACAGAGCTTGGCGGGAACAGCTACTTCATGGGGTTCCTGTATGCAGAGGCTGGCTGTGTCCCTAAGCCCAGTTTTCTTTCCTGTCCTGCAGAAGCTGACCGTGCCCACAGGGCTCTCGGTGACCTCCCCCCATAAGCGCACGTGGTTCATCCCACCCCTGGGCAGTGCCCGCCCTTTCCCCCCCTGGATGATGGTGGCAGCTGCTGTCCCTGCCCTCCTGGTCCTCATCCTGATATTCATGGAGACACAGATCACAGCGTGAGAGGGCTGGGGGCACTGGGGGAGGAGAAAGGGGGACAGCCAGGGCCTGGCTCCTTGGATTGGTGTCAGGGTTAAAGTGGGGCACCTTGTTGGTCTGGGGGCAGCAGGAGATGTGGCAGGCCTTGAGGAGGAGCATGTCGGAGTTGGCAGGGGTGAGAGGATGGTGGTTTGTGGGGAGCAATGGGGCATGGGGTAGGGGTGTGGCATGTGGGTCTGCACAAGGTTCTCTTGGGTGGTTTGATGTGTTACATGTCTGTCGCCACCACAATCTGCATGGAGGCACTTGACAGTCCTCAGAATGCTCTGGCAGGATGTTCTGTCACCCGGGGATGCTCACATGTATCTCATTTGGGTTAAACCAAAATAATGTGGTGAGATCTGGCATCTGGCTTTTGTGGTGTTTAAATATTCACAGTATGAGGATTTGGCTCAAATTTGCTGCAATGTGAGAACTTCTATTTGAGAACTTGAAAGAGGAAGCTGGCAGGTCCCTGGGAGAAATGTGTCTGCACGTCCCTCCCCCACATTCCTGTCCTTGTGTGTGTGCAGACTGTGCCTGCTGCAGGTCCCCTAGCCAGCCATCCCTGGTCCCCTTCCATTTGCAGGCTCATCGTCAGTCAGAAGGCCAGGAGGCTGCTCAAGGGCTCTGGCTTTCACCTTGACCTGCTGCTGATTGGTTCCCTGGGTGGTCTCTGTGGGCTTTTTGGGTTGCCCTGGCTTACAGCTGCCACCGTCCGCTCCGTCACCCATGTCAATGCGTTGACGGTGATGCGCACTGCCATTGCACCTGGCGACAAGCCGCAGATTCAGGAGGTGCGGGAGCAGCGGGTCACCGGGGTGCTCATCGCCAGCCTCGTGGGTGAGAGCCCAGCCTTCCCTGTAGACCTGCCATGGGCCCCATGGCCTGCAGTCCTCTCTGTCCCAGGCCTGACTGGAACACCTCTGAATCTGCAAATATGTCACGTCTGGCTGTTCCTCTGACTCCCAACCTACTTCTTACCTTGTCAGCCCTTTCCTGAGCCCTTTCCTAATTCTTTCTCCTGTTACGTCTTCTGTTCATGTGGCCCAGCTGACCTGTCAGAGGGTCCACATCCTGTTGTTCCCAGGCCCATCTGTCTTCATGGAGGCTGCCTGAGGGGTCAAGCAGGCCTATGTCACCTCTTCCAGGCCTGTCAATTGTCATGGGAGCTGTGCTGCGGCGGATCCCACTGGCTGTGCTCTTTGGGATTTTCCTGTACATGGGTGTCACATCTCTGTCTGGTATCCAGTTGTCCCAGCGTCTGTTGCTCATCTTCATGCCGGCAAAACACCATCCAGAGCAGCCCTATGTGACCAAGGTCAGGCCAAGAAGCATGGAGGTGGGGAGATGGGGTGATGGGGCAAGGATCTGGAGAGATCCCTGGGCCAGAAGTGGACAGGGTGAGTATGAAGGATCAATTGGGTCTTGAAGCCAGGTTCCTAAAGGTGTGGGTGGGAGCTGACTGGGGCTGCTGGGTGGTGAGGCCCAATGCCTGTTCCTCCAGGTGAAGACATGGCGGATGCACCTGTTTACCTGCATTCAGTTGGGCTGTATTGCCCTGCTCTGGGTGGTCAAGTCCACAGCGGCCTCTCTTGCCTTTCCCTTCCTTCTGCTACTGACGGTGCCTCTGAGGCGTTGCCTTCTGCCCCGGCTCTTCCAGGACAGGGAGCTGCAGGCGGTAAGGGATGGTGGTTTGGGGTAGCAGGCTTAGTGAGAATGGACATTGGAATCAGATACTTGGGTTCCAGACTCTCCTGAGGCACCTGCCAGTTTGTATGACCTTAGCCAAGTTAGCCTTCTAAAATCTCATTTTCATCTGTATAATGGGGCTGATAACAGATTCTACCTTACATGACTGTTGGGAAGATTAAATACTAATCCTGATAAAGCACTTGGCATGATGGTTTGGTGCAACAGTAAACACAGGGCTGCTGTGGGCAGCAGTGCAGGTTGTGCCCTGAACAAAGGCACACAGCTGAGGGACAGACAAGTGGGGGTGGCATGGTGCTAAAGTCTATCCTGAGCCCTGTTTTGTTGGGTAGAAGAAGGGACATGTCTTTGCAATTCATCCATACTTAAAAACACTGCATGCAGAGGTGCTGCAGGAATTAGAAGTGGCCCTAGGAAAGAATTTCACATGTAGTAGTTGCCATCATGATGATGATTATTATTAGGAGGTGCCAAATAATCTGGGGAGTGACCCAAAGATTTTGGTCAAGGGAAATGCTTCAACCTGGGGTCATGATCCCTGCAGAGAGTGAAGCTGGGGAGGTCTGGGAGCAAGAAGGGCTTGTGGGTGAAGGAAGGTATGGGGAGCTGCTTCCCTGACCAACCTCATGCTCCTTTCTGCAGCTGGACTCAGAAGATGCCGAACCAAACTTTGATGAGGATGGCCAGGACGAGTACAATGAGCTGCACATGCCCGTGTGACCCTCTAGGATGGTGCCCCTCACAAACCCTACCTTAGTGATCAACACCAGGGCCCCAGGCAGAGCCCAGTGCCTGGGCCAGGGATATGCCCGGAGCTATGACTGATGCCAGGCCAGAGTGGCCCTCTGACTTCAGCCCAGGACCTTGCACAGACCAGACCGGCATAGGCTTTGAGCTCATTATAACCACACTCCTTGTCTTGTGTCTGCCTCACTTTCTTGGTTCCATCTCTGGTTTCTCAGGTCACATTATCCATTGGAATTGGAAGAATTGGAAGAATTCTATTATCTGGGTCATCAAAGCCTGGGAGAGGTTTAAGGCAAGGACAAAGTCCTTGAGGTGAACGGGGAGAATCAAGACCACAGAAGGTCAGAACTGGGCCTTATCATCCTGCCTCAGGCCCCCTTAAGTAGAGCTGAGGAGCCAGAGGCTCAAGGTCTGCTCAAGGTCACATACCCTGCATAGAAAGGGGGAGGGGTGGAGGGAAGAGGGAGGTGGTTGCTTCACTTTAGCCTCTAGGAAAATTAGAGCGTCTGCAATGGCTGTGGGTCTACAAAGAAGAATGGAAATATTTCTCTTCCTGCTCCCTGGCATTCTTGGGGGACAAGGACAGCAGCCCCATCCCCTAGACGCCAGAGTGGTGCTGAATTGGGGATCTCTCGGACCATTTTAGTCTCCAGGCTTAAAAGAGAGGCAGCTCTAGAATTCCTGAAGCCACTCCTTGTGCAACAGCCTCTGTTTTGCCAGAAATAACCTGGGAGGCCTTGAGGAGGGTGGAAACAGGAGCCTGTTGCGTCACAGTTGCTAGGCAACCAGCAGCCTGATGGAGCCGGTCGTCCCATGTTGCCCTCTGGTGGTCACTCTCGCGGACTGCAGGCTCCGTTCCGGCTGAGCGGAGTAGCGCTGCCACCTGGTGGATCCGCTGCGATCCAATCCCATTCAAGTGTTCTGTTCCTCTTGGGGAGACGTGCAGCTCCGAGCATTCAGGACCGGGAACCCCCTCAGCCTAACGGCAGCCGTTCCCTCAAGAACCGGCCCTGCTTTCTGTGCTTGCCCCATTTTCCTCCCAGGGCCTCTGGATAGCTAGTGCCCTGAAGCTGGTCAGGAGAAGCAGGACAGAATGCTCTGAGGCTGTTTGTTGTGTTTCTAAGCACTCGCTGAGCCTTCCAGCTGTCCTGGATTATGATCTGGGTTTCAGCATTTCATCCCAGCCACACTCCCTTGGTCTCTGGCGCCTCAGTGCCTCTAACTTCATCTGGCTACTGCTGGACTTCCTGGCCCATGTGAGAACAAGATCCCTTTCCCTTAGATTGGCCATGGATAGGTGGAATTTCAAAAGAACTTTGCCAAGGAACTAAGCAAAGGTCAAATGAAAAACCTATAACAGACGTGTGCAGAGCAGATTATAGACATGAGATGATAGGGCCCATGAGAAGACAAGGCCCAGAGGTGGAATGTGGGAACCCCACTTCTTGACCCCAGCCTGGATCTCCTTTCTGGTCCTCGATGCTGGTGGCCTCTCCTGTTGGGTCTAGAAGATTCCTATGTCCCTCTGGAAGAAACCTACTCCTTTTGCTGCATTCCTGAGAGGAAATGGCAACCTGAGCCAGTAAGGCTATACTCTTCATTGGGCACAGATTGTGTCAGTCATCTCTGCTTGGCCAATAGCTAAGAAGTGTGGGTGTTCTGCAATTGCAAAACAAAAAACTAGGGGAGGGGGGCTTTTCAAAATGGGGATTTAGTCTTGGTACTGGCTGGTGAGTCAGAGTAGGGACTGATAAAACTAGATCCTGAGGTATTAGAACAAACATCTTTAGTAAAAGGTTGAGCCAGATATAACCTCATGTCACCCAACATGGAAAGAATGAGTACAGTCTAAGAACCTGAAGTTTACAGACTGCCCCACCCCCACCCCTTTGCCACTACCCCTCACAGGGAGGTCCAGGAGGCCAAGTGAGCAAACCAGCTGAGCTGAGCCCTCAGAGGAGGGGGATTCCTCTCCACCCACGGCTGCGCATGCCTGAGGAGGGTTTGAGAAGACCAAGGGAACTGCAGCAACTAGAAGTGTACTGGGACTGGTACCCTGGGGTAGAGAAGCAGAGAGTGGCAGTGGTGGCCGGGTCAAGTATTTAAGAGACAAGGGGTGACAAGACATATGGCAAACTCAGAGAAGGGCAGCTGGGCCTGGCGTGAGCCTGGATGATCACAGAGCATATAATTTGGG
Source organism: Tamias sibiricus (assembly GCA_025594165.1). NCBI lineage: Eukaryota > Metazoa > Chordata > Mammalia > Rodentia > Sciuridae > Tamias > Tamias sibiricus. The sequence continues at coordinate 75,938,033 of CM046660.1, read as the reverse complement.
GACATTTGGAATTTGTCCTGAAGCCTTGGTGGCCCCTGTATTTTCTCTGACTTTCTCTTCACAGGTCCTCTTGCCTTACCTTTTTGAGGGGCCCAGTCCCCCTCAATGGAGGCCTTTTTCAAGGCATGGAGGGGAGTCAAAGGAGCTGGATGGCACAGCTCTGGGGGATGTGACAAAGGTGACTAAAAAGGGGTTATAGGCCATGGTATTTTGGACAACTTCCACTACCAACTGCTTTGTACTAGAAGTGGCTGGGTGAGTGAGCATATACATCATAGCAGAGGACCCTCCAATAAGGCTGTGGAGCCCTTCACCATTTTACCCCTCCCCGGAAGCTCTCCCAGTTATGGCTACATCTTGGGCAGCTGCCCAAAGCTTTTATTACCCTTGGACAAGTTCAAGCCCATTTCAGGTCCAGAGGAGTGTTAGCTCATTTTTTTACCTTGAGCAAAGAGGTTGGCTGTCATTTCCTTGTTCCATGCTGAGGATTCTGCTCACTCAAGACATCTGATGCCCTCGTGACAGCTTTTGGCGGTCAGCACCCACAGACCATCTGCTTGGATTGCCCTGGGCCCCTCCTTTAGGGCACAGAAGCTGGCAATAATGTGTCCCATTTGGCAGGTGGTGTGACATCTCTTCTTGTATCGTGTCAGGTGACTCAAATAATGATCATGCCTGTTGACACTTGGAGCTCCCAAAGGGAATTCTAACTAAGCAGTAAAGGAAAGATGAAACAAAACTCAAGGGCACTTGGCCAAAGGCTGGTGGCACAGCCTGCGAAGGAGCCACTGCTGAAAACAACAGTAAAACAGGTTCTGGAAAGCACTGAACAGTGGGTTGAATCCATTGTGGCAAGTTAGGAGGTGCAAAGTGAAGAATTTGGTTTTCAGATAAATAAGTTACATGATCCTCTGAGAGAATTTGATGGGTTGTATGACTCACCGTTTGTGCCAAGAGCAGACTCCGTTATTTGTAGGATTTATGTTTTATAAGGAAGATTTAATGTTGGAGGCTGCTGCTGGGATTGTTTTTAAATTGAACAATGCTTTATCAAGTGCTAACTGAGCAGACAGCCATTGAGATGTTCTGTGGGTGATGGATTTAGGTGATGTGGAGGAATGGCACAGAGCTCTTCAATGTCCAGTGTCCCCTGGATAGGGCTCAGGACCATGGGAGGTGGGGCACAGCTGGAGCTGGGGCATGGCCAGGTGCAGCAGAGCTCAGAGCTAGTAGAAAGACAGCAAGGGGAATGAGGGGGCAAAGCCAGATATCCTCATAAAGGTCCCTTGGCATCCCTACATTGCTACCTTTCCAATTGGACTCCCATTGCTTGTACTTATCTGTCTCCCTATAAGTGGTAAGATGGGCAGAGACTCAGCCTGAGCTGTTTTTGTACCCCTGGTGACACCCATAGTGCCTGGCCACAGTGAATGGAGGGCATGGGGTGAGCAGGTCTAAGGGCTTGAAGGGCCAAGAAGCCACAGACTCTGCCCTATTTAGGATCCAGTGAAGGCCAATGGTGACAGCAGTAGAACTTTTTAAAAATTCTGAGAATGTTTTGGTTTTCAGATTTGTTTTTTTCTTCTTCTTCTTCTTCTTCTTCTTTTTTTTTTTTTTTTTTTGGTACTGGGGATTGAACTCAGGAGCACTCGACCACTGGGCCACATCCCCAACCCTTTTATTGTATTTTATTAGAGACAGGGTCTCACTGAATTGCTAAGTGCCTCGCCATTGCTGAGGCTGGCTTTGAACTTGTGATCCTCCTGCCTCAGCCTCCCAAGTGCTGGGATTACAGGCTTACGTCTCCGTGCCCGGCTACCAGATTTGTTCATTTCAATGATAGCTGTCATGTTCTCTGTGCCTGTGAGCACTAATGCTCTCAGAATCCAAAGCCAGATGGAGGGAGAGATGTTGGTGATTCTACATCCTGCATGTCAGGTTGATGAGTTGTCAGTGGCAGGGGAAAGAGGAAGTTCCACCACCCTAGGAACTGCAGGGATAAAATGGAGTGGATTGGAGCTGGCCAGGCCTGAGAGCTGACCTTAGGGCTTGAGCCAACAGGAGGGCCTCACGGTCCACCTTAGCTTCCTGCTCCACGGGTGCCTCCTCATAATGCTAAAAGTAGAACATCTTCTCCATTATGGTTCTCAGAGAGCTAGTCATCTACAGGGCATTTGTAGGCACTTTCCCAAGACCGGAGCCCTAGATGTGGCCCACAGGCTTCATCTCCCCGCAGCCTCTGTTCTTAGGGGCCCAGCCCTATCTCTTCCTCTCTGGCAAAGTTATCTAGCATGGCCTAGGGTCCCTCTGCATCTCAGTTGCCTGAGAATTTGATAAAATTGCCAATCCTGGACTCCATCCTGGGGTGCTCACTTAGTTTCCTGACAATCTCTGATACTCAGTCCTGATGAACCTGTCCTGGGGAATCTTCGGAGCATACTTTAAGGACCACTCAGGGACTTTAAGCTTTCCAACCTATTCTCACAATGGTTTTGGTTTCACTGTTGATTTAACAGGACTTCAAGTCCAACATCATCTCCTCCCTAATGTGGAATCCTTCTGTGCTTGGTCAAGAGAATTCCCAGCAGGAGTGAACTGTGAAGGGCAGGGCTCCAGTGCTTTCTTTCCCCAGTCTTCATGTCACATCCCTGTGGTTAGAGGCCTCACCCTGCAGTGGCACAGGGAGGATGGTGTGCAGAGGCCCCTTTGTCCTCGGGGGTGAGCATCCTCATGCTCCAGGTGCCCCAGGGAGGCCACACAGCTTTTCAAGGGTTGGGTAATGGGAAGTAAGTGGGTGGGAATTCAGGAAGGATATACTCTCAGAAAATGGTGTCTCAGCCGGGCGTGGTGGCGCACGCCTGTAATCCCAGCACTTGGGAGGCTGAGGCAGGAGGATCGCGAGTTCAAAGCCAGCCTCAGCAATGGCCAGGCACTTAGCAACTCAGTGAGACCCTGTCTCTAATAAAATACAAAGAAAGGGCTGGGGATGTGGCCCAGTGGTCCAGTGCCCCTGAGTTCAAGTCCCCGGTACCAAAGAAAAAAAAAAAAGGTGTCTTCTCCAGGGACAACCAGCCTGGACTGTAAGGCTGGAACAGCTGGCCAGGACATCAGGTGTTTTAGGACAGGTAGAATTTTCCAGTAAGTGTGGCCTACACAAGCAGACAATGTTTTTTTTTTTTTTTTTTTTTTTTTAAATAACCTAGTCATGTCAGCAAATACAGACCAAATCCGTAAAGCAACTGGAAAAAGCCCAGAAACGGGACATTTTCCTGAGATCAAGGAAGGCCTCCTGCAGTGCTTCCCCAAGTGGAGAGGGATACCAGTGTTGGTGTGTGAGATGGTTTTGGATAGTGTTTGGATAGGTTAACTGTTCACAGTTATACATTTTCATGCATAATGTTAAAACTACAAGGCTGGGGATGTAGCTCAGTACAAGGCCATGGGTTCAATCCCCAGCACCACAAAAACAAAAACAAAAACAAAAACAATGAACGCATTAGCCCTATGATTTTGCAGATAGCATCCTTGTAGGATAAGGCTGAAGTAAATATGTAAGTTGCAATAAAGTGAGTTGATTTAGAGAAAAAATGCAAAGTTTATAAGTATACATTTAGTAGATGTGTACAGCACACAGTGTGACAACAGGAGAGGGCTAGAGTTTCAGAAATTGTTATTTTAAGCTGGATGTCCTTAACTTTGGCTATCACCGGAATCAGTAGGAATGATCTAAAAAAAATATGAGTATCTGTATGTTACCCTATGGGTTCACATTGGTATTTTAAAAAAACGTGTCCCTCCCCCACCAAGCTCCAGCAATCTAATTTGAAGTCAGGGTTGAGAACCACTATCCTAAACCAATATGTTCTTTTCCATGGATGATTTCCACCCCCATTCCCATTATAGTTGAAAGTTATTTTTTATTATTGCTTCTTCTTAGTATGGAAATACAAATACACAGTTTGCATATTTATTTTAGAAAGCTCGAGGGCAGGAACCATGCCTATTTCTATTCTGTTTACCAAGCAACAGAAAGAGCCGAACATTGCAAATTCCAGTGTGGGGCTGGTTGGGGCTGTGGTCTGAGTGCACCCGCCTCATGGTGCTTGTTTTGCTGTTATTGAAGGTATTGTGATTTGGTGGCCAGAACACAGGGACTGGGAGGAGGGACCCCTGAGGTCCAGCCTTGGCTCAGGTAATAGCTGGCCACTGTCACCTCATCCTTCTAGGGGATGAAGAATTTGGTACCAATGCTTGTTCTTCCAACAGACCTTGCCCACTATCCGGCTTGCCCAGGATAGCTAGGGAGCAGGGGCTATGGTGCTATGGGAACCCCCAAATAACCTCCCTGTGATGAGACTAGGGATTTTTTCTTTAGTCTATCAGGTGGAACAGAGCACAGATCCTGGGGCAGAGGCACTTTTGCATTTCCAAGGAAATAAGGAACTCAAGGACCTTAGAGGATGAGGTAGGGTGATGGGGTGGGAATGACCCATGACCTTGGAGAATGACCTCTGTATCTCAGACAAAGTTATGAGAGATAATCAGAATTCAATTAGGTAAAGTTTTAATATCCCTAAGAGTTTTATGATCCCACGAGATAAGAAACGTATGTAAATAATGAACAACTCGGCCGGGCACCGTGGCGCATGCCTGTAATCCCAGCACTTGGGAGGCTGAGGCAGGAGGATCGCGAGTTCAAAGCCAGCCTCAGCAATGGCGAGGCACTTAGCAACTCAGTGAGACCCTGTCTCTAATAAAATACAAAAAAGGGCTGGGGATGTGGCCCAGTGGTCGAGTGCCCCTGAGTTCAATCCCTGGTACCAAAAAAAAAAAAAAAAAAAAAAAAAAGAATGAAGAACTCTTTGGAGATAAATGAACACATATATAGTTTTATATCTTAAGGGTCAGATAAATGTAAATCAGCTATAGAACCTGGATGGGGGTTGTGGACCCCACTCTGGTTTGACTATTAGTTGTCACTAATTGAGGGACTGAGCTATTCAGCCACTCCTATCTTTTTTTTTAAAAAAAAATATATTTATTTATTTACTTTAGTTGTACACAATGCAATGCATTTATGTTTTTACATGGTGCTAAGGATCGAACCTGGCCGTGCACGTGCGAGCGCTCTGCCGATGAGCCACAACCCCAGCCCCACTCCTATATTTAAGTTAGGAAGTTAGAGACTGGAAACAGCATTCAGTAGGTCTCACAGTGTCTCCATCTAGGAACTAGTCAGTATCTCACCCAGAGCCTCCACTGATCAGCAACCTCAATTAACCAGGAAGGTAGTCATCTCCCCTGTGGGTAGACATCTTAGTAGCCTCGGTAATATATGTTTTTTAAAATATATTTTTTAATATTTATTTATTTGCTTGCTTTAGTTGTATACAATGCGTTTATTTGTACATGGTGCTGAGGATCGAACCTGGGCCACGCACCTGCTAGGCGAGCACTCTACCGCTGAGCCACAACCCCAGCCCCATTGGTAATATTTTAATAAATCATGCATACAAATGTTTAAGGGAATCAAAACTATAGATTTAATATCTTTGAGTTAAAGAATTTGTGCATATAATTTATGTATGCACAATTTTAAAGAGAATTTGGCCATTAGAATAATACATCATCCTGAACATTCTACTTTTTTTTTTTTTTTTTTGGTACTGGGATTGAACTCAGGGGCACTCGACCACTGGGCCACATCCCCAGCCCTTTTTTGTATTTTATTAGAGACAGGGTCTCACTGAGTTGCTAAGTGCCTCGCCATTGCTGAGGCTGGCTTTGAACTCGTGATCCTCCTGCCTCAGCCTCCCAAGTGCTGGGATTACAGGCGTGCACCACTGAGCCCGGCCTGAACATTCTACTTTAATGTTCATACTTGGATAATTGATCGATATTTATGAGTTTGAAATAGAAATCTTTTTTTAAAATATTTATTTATTTACTTTAGTTGTACACAATGCAATGCATTTATGTTTATGTGCTGCTGAGGATGGAACCCGGGCCGCGCACATGTAAGGCGAGCAATCTGCCGCTGAGCCACAATCCCAGCCCATGAAATTGAAATCTTTAAGTTTGCATCTAGTTTAGACGTTTAAGAGAATTCAAGTTTCACTGCTTTTTTTGTATGCTGAATTTATTAAATCTGTGAGAATCACTTCTGTGCTTGGGGAGATTTGTCAGTCAGATGAAGCACTTAAAAAGGAATTGAATATATTAAATTTGTAAATGCCATTTAAAATGTTAAAGAGGTTTAATTAACTAAGTGTATAAATGGGACTAAGCATTAATCAAAAGCCTTCTCAAAGTGATTGTTAATATTTGCTAGGCTTATAAATAGGATAATAAGATTGCTAAGCTGCTTTTACAAACTCAAGGAAGAAATATACCTTTCTGAATCTGTAAATTTAATAAATCAAATACTAATTTTTAAAGCCCAAGCAGGTTGAATTTTTTTTTTTTTTTTTTTTTTTTTGTACTGGGGATTGAATTCATGGACACTTAATCACTAAGCCACACCTCCAGCCCTTTTTAAAAAATATATTTACTGGGGCTGGGGTTGTGGCTTAGCGGTAGAGTGCTTGCCTTGCACATGCGCGGCCTGGGTTCGATCCTCTGCACCACGTAAATATAAAGGCATTGTGTACAACAAAAACAAATAAATAAAATAAAAAAAATATATATATTTACTTTATTTTTATGTGGTGCTAAGGATCGAACCCAGTGCCTCACATGTGCGAGGCAAGTGCTCTACCGCTGAGCTATAACCCAGCCCCTCCAGCCCTTTTTTGTATTTTACTTAGAGACAGGGTCTCACTGAGTTGCTTAGCACCTCACTAAATTATTGAGGCTGGCTTTGAACTCATGATCTTCTTGCCTCACCCCTGCCCCCCAGCCTCTGGGACCACAGGCATGCACCATGGATCCTGGCCTAAGTAGGTTGAATTTTGAAACAAAAGCCACCCTTAAGGATGTAAACTTTCCTCTAACCAGTAAGTCTTCATCCGTGCAGGAGGGAAGTGGAGAGGGAGGGAACAGAGAAAGGAAAATAAGAGGGTTTTGGGTTTCTGGAATTGTCTTGTTCCCAAGGTCAGGCTAGTGAGTATGTCCCACCCAGTGCCAAATTGCTCATCTTACTGGAAACGTCTTCACTTACATGGGTACTCATTGTGGGGGGGGGGGGTGAAAATCACTGAGGGAGTGTTTGCAACTAAGAAAGCAGGACATATCCTATATAGTGCAGATGATGTTCCTCAGTCAGTGACATTACGCTGATGGCCAGAAACTGACTTTAATGGGAATATTTACATCAGAGAAATGAGGAAACTGCAAATTAGGTCCCCCCTTCCTTCATAGCAAGTTATTAAACTTTCACTTGTGCACCACTGCTTACAAGATAGGAAATTTTCCATAATGTAAAGAAGTAGGTGTGGCTACTAAATGACTCTCCCTTCCCTAAGTAACAAATGTCTATCAAAAAATGGAAAATGTGCCCGGCACGGTGGTGCATGCCTGTAATCCCAGCACTTGGGAGGCTGAGGCAGGAGCATCATCAGTTCAAAGCTAGCCTCAGCAATGGTGAGGCACTTAGCAATTCAGTGAGACCCTGTCTCTAATAAAATACAAAAAAGGGGCTGGGGATGTGGCCCAGTGGTCGAGTGCCCCTGAGTTCAATCCCTGGTACCAAAAAAAAAAAAAAAAAAAAAAAAAATAAATAAATAAACAAATAAATAAATAAATAAAAGGAAAATGTCTCTGATCCATTATAAGAGGAAAAGGAATCTGGGCTCCTCCTCCTTTCTACCTTCATTTCTATAAGGCAGTTATAGGTTTTGGTTTGGGTAGATGCTGGGGGAATGGAATCCTGGCTGTTTATAATCTCAGTTTTTGAATATTCATCAGAGAATGGAGAAACTACCGAAAAAATGGAGCTTTATGAATGCTCAGATCTGGTTATACTTTCCCATAAGCAATGTCCTTTCTACTCTCTTGCTATCAGTATCAGATCCTTTGGTTAATACTAGATCCAGAGTCCATAGAACCAGCTACTGGCTTTGTTCTTCCATAATTTTCCCTTTCTCCACTTGGCCATGGATGGATGGGAGTGGGAAGAGGTGGGCCTGTGGAGGGGCTCTGATCAATCCTTTTATTCTATACTGCAGCTATGGTGATTAGTCCAAAGTGTGGTGTGTAAGGAGTGTGACAAGGGAATCCATGAACACTGTGTGTAAGGAGTCCTCTTGATACATGAGAGCTGCCTAATTGGCACTGGCAGTACTTGTGGTCCCTAATGCATGGAGAGGGTCTCTCTGCAGCTGCTGGGAACAACACAGAGCTAGGCAATGATGAGATTTAGACAGAGTACTTTTTGAGCTGAGTCCCTTGGAACCCCTGAGTTCCTGGTCCTTCCTAACTAAATTTTAGTTCATCCTTCCTAGTTTATTCTTCTTAACCAATTTCTATTTTTGGCTTAAGCAAATTCTAGTTGAGTTGTTTGGCATATGCAGCAAAAAATTCCAGATAAACACACATGCCTTATAGAGATCCCACCGCCCCCAGTTTCTACAGCTTCTTTTGCATCCTCGGACTCCCCTCTATTTGGAAATTACATAAGTGGTCTAAAACTGTCAGTCACAACCTAAAACCATGGGAAAGTACTTTTCTCCCTTGAGTTTTGGTGAACTTAAAGAGAGACTTCTCCTGAGAAGCTGAATTTCTCCTCTGAGTGTCTTGGGCTGCTGTGCCCAGCCACCAAGTTGAATCAGAGGCAGGGTAATGGCACAATTCTGCTCTTTTATAGCCTGAAAGACACACTTAGACAGAAATACACTTTTTTTTTTCTCAATATAGAAGAAACCTCCAAAAATCAAGCCAAATGTTTTTGAGAAACATTTTTTGGGGGAGGTAAACCAATTGGGTGCTAAGATACCTCCAACTTCGGTTCCCATATTCCCTAATTTATTTTGGCATAAGAATGTCTATAGTGCCACCATAAAGCCACATGTTATATTTTCTTTTTTGTTTTGTTTAGGCAAGGGTGTAAACTGCATATGGTTTATTTCAATTAGCTTAATTGTTTTTGGTATTTAATAGCTAATTGTGCTAATTAGCTTCCAAGGCACAACAATGCCTACTACGGTAATGACTGCATCTTATCCATATGGTTACAGAAGACAGATGAGTCAATTTCCCACCCTCAGGCTGTGTGAATCCCAGGAGGACAGGGCAGATGTGAGAGGAGGAAGATGGAAGTCCTCGAGGGAGTTGACCTGGCCTTGAATGCAAAAATCTGAATATTAAGAATAAAAGAGGAGGTGATGGACAGGGAAATAAAACAGGAGAATGAAGGATTTATGGAGGACTTGAGTCATCTATTTTCTTAATGTAGATACCATGCAGTGATGCTGGGTGAATGATAATAAGAATAACAACAAATTTCACAGTGCCAGCAGTCTATATTGGCTCTGATCTGAAGTGGCAATGTTTGAAGACCAAATTGTAGGATATTGAGAGTGAGAAATGCCCTGGGGTACAATATGTCTTAGCAATAGCTGGTACCAGTCAAAGCCTGGGTGACATTTCTTTGGCAAATCTGGCTCAGAACTAGTTCATAGCTAGTGCCTGGCATATATTAAGAACTTAATATATGTTTTAATCAGCACCTGTCAGGAAATCCTATGGGCTCAACCTTCAAAATATATCTGGAATCTGACACTTAGCAACTCTTTAACTAGTATTATCCTGGTCTAATCTACCATTATTTTTGACCCAGCTGCCTCTGCCTGTCTTCCACTGGTCTCCCTGCATCTACCTGAAACTGCTAGTTTATTCTTTTTTTTTTTTTTTTTTTCTTTTTTTTTGGTACTGGGGATTGAACTCAGAGGCACTTGACCACTGGGCCACATCCACATCCCTTTTTGTATTTTTTTTTTTTTATTACAGACAGGGTCTCACCGAGTTGCTAAGTGCCTCGCCATTGCTGAGGCTTGCATTGAACTCGTGGTCCTCCTGCCTCAGCCTCCCAAGTGCTGGGATTATAGGTGTGCGCCACCGCACCCTGCGCTAGTTTATTCTTAATATGGCAACTGACTTAGACTATTCCCTATTGCTATAACAAAACTCCTGAGACTGATAGTTTATAAAGAATAGAAGTTTAGGGGCTGGGGTTGTGGCTCAGCGGTAGAGCACTCGCCTAGCCTGTGTGCGGCCCCGGTTCCATCCTCAGGACCACGTAAAAACAAATGCATCGTGTACAACTAAAAAGCAAGCCGGGCGCGGTGGCGCACGCCTGTAATCCCAGCACTTGGGAGGCTGAGGCAGGAGGATCGCGAGTTCAAAGCCAGCCTCAGCAATGGCCAGGCACTTGGCAACTCAGTGAGACCCTGTCTCTAAATAAAATGTAAAAAAGGGCTGGGGATGTGACCCAGTGGTCGAGTGCCCCTGAGTTCAATCCCCAGTACCAAAAAAGCCAACAAGCAAACAAAAAAAAACCAACCAAACAAACAAAAAACCAACTAAAAAGCAAATAAATAAATATTAAAAATAAAAGAACATAAGTTTATTTGGTTCATGGTTCTGGAGACTGGAAGTCTAAGAGCATGTTGCCATATTTGGTGAGAGTCTTCTTGTTGCATTATAACATAGAGGAGGGCATTGCATGGTGAGACAGAGTGAGCATGCTAGCTGGGGTCTCTTCTTTTTATAATCATGTTTGTTTGTTTTTGTGGTGCTGGGGATTGAACCCAGGGCTTTGTGCATGCAAGGCAAACACTGTACCAACTGAACTATATCTCCATCCCTCTTCTTTTTATAAAGCCACTAATGCCATCAAGGGAGCCCACCCTCATAGCTTTATCTAATCCTAATTATCTCCCAAAGACCCCACCTGCAAATACCATCAACATGAATTTGGGGGTCTAGTTTTCAACACATGAATATTTAGGGGACACATTCAAACCACAGTAGCACCTAAAGGAATCTTCTAGAAACATAAATCATATCACATTACTGCTCTTCTCAGAACCCTCTGATGGCTCCCATCTCACTCAGAGTAAAGCCAGAGTCCTTGCAATGACAGCAAGGCTGCATTCCATTCAGGGTCCCTTGTGTTCACGCTTTAGGGCTGTGGCCTGCTTCACTCTTACTGGCCACATGGCCATTTATGTTTAAGTAAAATGAAAAATTTGGTCCTTTGGTTGCACCAGCCACATTTCATATGCTCAACAGCCACAGGCAGCCAGAGCTATTGTATCGGCCGGCAAGACAGAGAACATTTTCACCATCATAGAAAGTTCTATCTCACCAGTTCCACTTTGGAGAGCTTTCCAAGATACCCACATGGCAAACTCCCTCAACTCCAGAGTCATTGCCCAAATGCCATTGTCTACATGAGGCCCACTCTGACCACTCAGTTTAAAGTCTCAGCCCACATCCCAGTCCGCCAAGCACTCTTGCACCCCTAACTCTGCTCAATGTTTTTCTGTAGCTCTTAGCACCTTAGAGCACATGATGCAATGTAGTTATTTGTTATACTCATTGATTATTTTCAGTCTCTCCCACGAAAATGTATGCCCCAAGAGGAGGATTTTTTTGTGCATTTGTGAGTTTTGTCCACTGCTGCATCCCCAGATCTAAAACAGCGCCTGACACAGAGTAGGAGCTCACTAAATATTTGTTGAAGGTAGAAGTTAATGGATCAACTTATTTACTGAGCACCTGCTGTTTTCAGGCTCTGCTAGATCCTGGGGAATATACCTTGTTTCTACTCTCATGGTGTTTCTATTCTAATGGGAGAGAAAACAAGTAGATATGGAATGAGAATTCTGAAAGTTCTGTGAAAGAAAGAAATACAAAGTAGAGAGAGGGAGGTGGGGGGAAGGAAGGAAAAAGGTTGGGGGAGAGAAGAAGACTTTGATAAAGATCAGCCTGCTCAGTAAGGAATAGTAGAGGGATGGATTGCAGGAGGGATGGAAGAGTATTAGGGAGGAAGGATGAGCTCAGAGATACTGATACAGGCAGGAATCCAGGCATGGCTGAGGACAAATGGCTGGGGAGATGACCTGGGAATTGTGAGTCATCGTAGGTGGGTCACCAAGTGGGTGCTGCCTTCCATTTGTGACTCAGAGAGTGGCATTGCATCAGCAGCGTGGCATCATCTGGGATCTTGTTAAAAATGCAAATTCCTAGGGCCAGCTCAGGTCTTGGGGATCTGTGTTTCAACAAGCCCTGTAGCTGTTTCTGTTCCACAGCACCATATTCCTCTATAGGATTTAAGCACATCTTAGGCACATGGCCATTGGTGAGTGAGTATGAATGAATGAGTGAGTGAGTGAGTGAGTGAATGAGTGAGTGAATGAATGAGTGAATGGATGAATGAATGAGTGAGCAAGTGAATGAATGAATGAAGGGATATGTGTAAATTCTCCCAACAATGTCTGTTCCCTTTCTTGTTGGGATTCCTTGGCAGACATTCAGAGGATTCTTAGCACAAACAAAAAGGACACTTTCTTTGTTTAAGTCACTTGTTGAAGTCATGAAAAGGTGAAGGAGAGGAAATACCTGAGTGTCACGGGAATTCAGAGATTTGAAAGGAGGGTGAAAGGCATTCCTGAGGGGAAAAGCCAAGATTTGAGGCTCAGAGGAGTGTGGCTTGATCCGGGGAGAGAGAAGGAGCCCAGTAGTCAGGGAGGGCAGTAGGTGTGGCTGCTGCTGGAAGCAGGAAGACATCCTACCTGGACAGGCTTCTATAGCAGGTGAAGGGAGCTGGTCTCTGAGTACTTTTTTTAGGAAGGTGGTATTATCATTTGCAAGGTGATTGGAGTGACAAGATGTTCAGTGGTCTTGCCTTTGCTTATAGGACTCCTTAACTATCTGTTTCGTTTCTGGAAAAAAGTGTTGGAAGGTGTGGTCACCATCTAGTGCTTCCTACATCCACACACTATTCTAAGCATTTTATACACACCTGCCAGCTCAGCCCTCTCAATCTGATGAGGTAGCTACTTTTACTATGTGACAATTGAGGGGACGGTGGCCCAGAAAGGTCAAGTGGCTAGCCTAAGATCACCTGGCCAGTAAGTAGTAGAGCCTGTGCTCACCCCGCATTCTGGTTCCACTACCCCACCCCCTCGCCCTCTCAACTGCACTCGGAGTCCAAGGACCTTGGGAAACACTTCTCTCTGCCTTGTTCCTCACCAGTCCCCTTGAACTGCCTCCCAGTCCTGCCTCAGCCTCTTCTTGGTGAGTGCTGGGAGGGTCCCTCCTTCTTGGTTCCTTTTTCCTTTCTTCTGGCTCTGTCCTTCCTTGGGTCCCATTTTCCCCTCCTTGGACCTCTGGATTCTGTGGCCAGTGTGCCTGTCCATGCTGGCAGGGTGACTTCCCATGGTGCAAGCAGGAAGAGCAGCTATGCCACATCTACCCCAGAACTGGCAGGGGTGGATGCGGATTTTGCGGGCCCTGAAGTTTATACTATTTTAAGAGCCTTCTTTAAGAAAAAGAATACAAGGACTGGGTGTGTGGCTTAGTGGTAGAGGGCTTGAGACCCTGGGTTCCATCTCCAACGCAGAAAAAGGAGAGTTTTACTCTTGCAAATTTCACAAAACTATTGATCATGTGGATCATACCCTCTCTGCATCCACGGAAGAAGCCTCATTAGCTTTTGGAATGTTTGCCTTTGGGTCTGAGCCTGGATTTCTGGCCATCCGGAGTGGGAAGGCTACAAGCCAGACAAGCTGTCTCCTACTTAAATCAAGCCCCTCTTAGAGCAAATGCCAAGTGTATGACTTGGCACCTGGAATCTCCTTTCCACCTTGCCAAGCCTGGGGGCAACCCATTTGCCATTCTAGCTTGAAAAAGGGTAAGAAAACTCCATCCTGCCTCATTTAGGCAACAGCCATGAACTAAAGGATGAGGCAGGAGGTCGTGGTTCTGTTCTTAGTCCTGGATTCCACTGCTGTGAACTGAGATGTGTGAACTCCTTACCCAAAAAGCTGCTGGCATTTTCCTAGTGGGGCTCTGATTGCCAGTCTGCCATGGGCTGTAGTAGATGACCCCAGCTCTGTCCCTTTTGCTGGCTCATACTTAGTTCTGCACACATTTTGTAAGCATGGTCCAATCAGGAAGTGACCTGGTTTCAGCCTCAGCATGAACTAGGCCTTTTTTTTTTTTTTTTTTGCATGCTGGGGCTTGAACTCAGGGCCTCATGCATGCTAAGTCAGCACTCTATCACTAAGCCACACCCCCAGCCTGCGCCTGGCTTATTATACCAACAATTTAGCAGGGAGCAAAACCAAATCTCAAGCAAGCCTTTCCCCAGATTCCATTTGGGTCAGCAGGGCTTTTCCAGGAATGTGTTCTGGTCTTTCTTTACAGAGGGACCTGGTCAAGGGGCTTGAGGAACATTAAATGGGGATGTTTGGATGGGTTGATTTCAGATAGAAGAGGCGGAGAGACAAGCCAGTTGGTGGGAGAGAAATCTCAGGGTGAGAAAGTGGGGAGTTGCTGGCAGCATTGGGGGCTCAAGGTCACACATTTTTCACCACTGTGACCCTGAGATGCGAAAGAATGCATGTGCCGCTCCACAGGGGGTGCTGTGTGGTCTCAGCATGTGCACTGTGAGCTGTCAACTTTGCTGTGTGGTCCTCCACATGGACCTGCACTTCACTGTGAATCTCCTGGGGCTGACAGAGGCCACTGAAAGCCCTTACTTGATATTCAAATATTCCCTCTTTTCATTTACTTCTCCCTCTCTCTGAGGAAATTGACTGTAAATGGCAACTTCACAGACAGTTCTGAGCTGCAAATTAGAGCTAAGGCAGCAGTCCTGGGATTTACTGTCATAACCTCTTGGAATTGAACTATTAACTAATCCAAACACGAGTATATTATCCTAAGTCTCCAACCCTGGCTTGAGCAATTACCAAAGTCCCCCCTTTAGTCGATAATTCTAAAAATGGTTGAAATGGCAGCTGCCTCTTTAATCAGATCTCAAGCTGGGGGAGGCTGTGTCTTCTTTTCTTCTGCCCCCTCATGTTTTCCTAAAGATTGTGGGGTCTGGGTGGGATGTCTTTTTTTCTTTCCTCCAGGAATCATGTGATACGGCTTGAAACCTGAAGATGCTAAAGTTGAAAAGTAAATGGTGAATGTTCAGGTTTTTTGAAATGTGCCTCCATCCTTTTAATATATATATATTTCTTCTTTTTTTTTTTGTACGGGGGATTGAACTCAGGGGCACTTGACCACTGGACCACATCCCCAGCTCTTTTTTGTATTTCATCTAGAGACAGGGTCTCACTGAATTGCTAAGTGTTTTACCATTATTGAGGCTGGCTTTGAACTCGCAATCCTCCTGCCTCTCAGGCTCCCAAGTGCTGGGATTACAGGCGTGCTCCACCGCGCCCAGCTAGGACCATATTACTTGATCAAGAAGCAGAACAACAAGCAGAGGTCACCTGGAGACTGACATGATGGGCGAGTTGTAAAAGATACACTTGTTGAAGTAATAGGTTCACAAGAGCAGGGATTGTTTTTATCAAGGCCAAGGCGGAGCAAATATTTTGTAGTGAACGTTTTTATTTGTTTGCTTATTTCTTTTTTTTTTTTTTTTTTTTGGGTACCAGGGATTGAACTCAGGGGCACTCGACCACTGGGCCACATCCCAGCCCTTTTTTGTATTTTATTTAGAGACAGGGTCTCACAGAGTTGCTAAGTGCCTCGCCATTGCTGAGGCTGGCTTTGAACTCGTGATCCTCCTGCCTCAGCCTCCCAAAGTGCTAGGATTACAGGCGTGCGCCACCGCGCCCGGCTTGCTTATTTCTTTATGTAGAGATAGGATCTCACTGTGTCACCAGGCTGGCCTCCAACTCCTGGCCTCAAGCCATCCTCCTGCCTCAGCCTCCTAAGTAACTGGCACTGCAAGTATGTGTCATGATGCTTAGCTTGGATTTTGTCCTGCCTCTAAATATATTAACTGGCCCTGGTGTGTCTCTCTTCTGGTTCAGGCTTCTCTGGATCAGAAGTTGCTGAAGTGGGGATTTAGGTGATGGAGGCATGGCCTTAAGCAAAGGAAGAAAAAAAGGATTCTGTTTATAGTCAGACTGAATTCTGGTCTGGTCATTTACTGGGTGAGTAATCTTGGGTAGGTTACTCAATGTCTGTGCCTCTGGTTCCTCATTTCTCAAGGGTATAGACTTACACTTGCCGTTTGGGGTTGTTGTGCGAAGTGTGCCTGGACACGGTCCTATGTGGGCATTTCCTGTTATGGTTTCAATCTTTCTGATTAAATAGAAAGTCTCAGTTTGGTGATAAAGTCTCTAACAACCTCTCTTGGTTCTTGCTAATCTCCTTTTAACAGAGAGTAGGGATTTATTTTTTTGAGAGCTAGCTAGAATGTATTCATACTGGTTTTCATTCCATTTATTTTTATGGTTACTTCAGAGCTCACATTTATAGGCAAGTGAAACTGATTTTTGCTTTATTACAGTGACAGAAAGGCTTTTTAAAAAAAAGCAACTTTATTTAAAAGTCGAGTTGATTTAAGGAAAAATATTAAGAAAATAATAGATGTAAGTGGAAAATGCAGAAGGCCAAGATTATGAAGTTGGGACCTGCGTGACAAGAGTCTGGGGAGCAGCAGATGAGCCATTTTGCCTAAAGGAATTTCCAGCACAGACATCTCTGGGTGGAGGATGCATTTGGGCCTCTGTATATAGGTGAGGGTACTTCGTCAGGACACGTCCCTGGCTTCTAGTGGGCTCCTGTTTGCCTTTCCCTTTGTGCATGGCCACAGAGCTGAGTTGCTGGGTTAGGCCAATGCCTGCCATCCCCTGCCCCTACCTCCCTGCCGGTCCTGTTACCCCTGACTCTGGAGATGGAGGTGTCCTGGAGAAACAGGCAGATTCTGTGAATTAGTGCATGGCATCTGGGGAGCGGAACTGTGCACATTTGGCCATTTCTACCAACTGTGAACAACTGGTACGGTTTGGCTGAGTCTGGCGAATGGTCATTAACTTGTTCTGCCAAGGGAGGAGATGGCAAAATGGCATGAGGACAGGGCTGCCCAAAGAACGTGTGTTTTCAGGTACCATGGACAAATAGATTGGAAAAGATGGAAATGTAAAACTCTGGGAATTTTATTCTGAGTTATTACAGAGAGGCAGGTTTGTGGTCCGTGTAAAGAGAACCTGGGGAACAGAAGCCATAAATAAATGGCTCATATGGGTGGCTGACATAAAGGCCTTTAACGAAATTCTAGATGTGAGGATCTGTTTCTATAATTCTATACCTAAACCTCCAGAATCATCCTGGGGCTGCGGAGGATCCCTCCTAGCATAGTTTTAGATGCATCCTGAGCAGAGGTTGCCTACATATCTCCATTAGTGTCCTGCCATTTCTAAATTTCTTTTTTTTTTTGTGGTACCAGGGATTGAACTCAGGGGTACTCGACCACTGGGCCACATCCCCAGCCCTTTTTTTGTGTATTTTATTTAGAGACAGGGTCTCACTGAGCTGCTAAGTGCCTCGCCATTGCTGAGGCTGGCTTTGAACTCGCGATCCTCCTGCCTCAGCCTCCCAAAGTGCTGGGATTACAGGCGTGTGCCACCGCGCCCGGCTAGTGTCCTGCCATTTCTGTAAACTAAATCATCCTTGATTTCCTTCCTCCAACTTCCCTATTTACACCCATGGTGTTCCTGTGAGAATGTCCCAATGTTAGAAATCTTTGGGGGCCACCATTCCATTTCCCTCCTCTTTTACTTCTCCACCGCACTAGCTATTAAACTCCTTCACTGGTTTCTGTGTGATTACCATGAATTCAGCATCTCTCTGTCCACTATTTCTAGTCACAATACCCTTTTCATCAGTCCATTCTTCATTCAATAAATATCAAGTGCCTGATGTGTGTTGGACTGTGACCTGTGTCATCTCCTGCCTGAATCCTTCATCTGGAATTCTCATGGGTTCAAGCACCGTGCTGCTCTGGATGTACTTACTGAATTGACCTCAGAGTGTCTATGTCTTCTCCTTCCTACTGGGGATGCTTTTGTGGGGTTTGGTTAGGTGAGAAAATCTCTCATGAGATCCTGTCCCAATCTGAAACCCTGGAGATTCCTTGAAACTGACCTCCTTTAGGGGCTTAGGTTGAAGATCCACCCCAGCCCTTTCCTGTCCTCCTGAAAAATCCTGAACTATATGAGAGGAGAGCTGGACAGCCATGGAGTTTAATTCACTGAGTCTCCAGATGGTCAAATAAATGAAGGTATTAGCTGCAGGTAGCCGAGAGTAGAACTTCTTTGCTTTGGGGTCCTTGATTTTTAAGTTACTCTATCCTCTGATTATTTTTCTGCAATCATTTGGCCTTTCTGATAATCCTTCTCTGTTAGGCAATCAATCCCTGAATAGAGAAATACCTTGTTGATATAAGTATGGTGCTATATTATGGATAGATATCTTTGTTCCTTGCTCATTGAATAAATAATCAGACAATAATGCTGCAGGCACACATTCGAATTGAGGAAAAAAAAGTCTCTTAACTTTACATGATAGAGTTTTCAATAGAATCCCCTCGTGATAAATATTTTTTATTCCAGAATAACATACCACAGTGTTTACAGAAAGATTTTCTATTCAATAGCGAAATGGCTGTTATTTTGATTATATTCTCAGTCCCTGGTAATTGTCTCATTTTCCTTTTGCAGAAGGAATTCAGACACCTCACACAGTTGTACCTCGACACCAATTCAGATCATCATGAAGAATTCTGCCAATAGAATTCAGCGGGTCATGAATAACTTCTTTGCCCACATTAGGTTTCCTCAAATCATCTGCTATTCATAAGTAGCACAGATGTTACCAGCTGCTGGAAAATGAAGCTCAAAGTTCATGCCAATAAGAAAAAAAAAATACCTAATTCAAATTCCAAGAATTATTTGACCTAAATCAGTTTCAACTTGAGAAAATGGGGTCAATTCTCTGTACCCCATACCCCATGAGAACCACCCTGGTGATTAAAAAGTAAATCTTGAAGAATTAAATTATGCTGCTGTTCAGCTTTCCTGTACACACTTAGGGAAAAAAAAAAAAAAAAAAAAAAAAAAAAAACTCCAGAGCATCAAAGGCTGTCGGAATAACTCAATTTAGTGATGGTGGAAAGCATTGCTGAAGCAGGGCTTTCCGGGCTGCAAGCTTGGCTTGGGGGAACTGCTGCACACTTCAATTGCTATCTGAGAGAAAAGAAGAGGTCTCTCTGATGAATAATTTTATGACTTTCAACCACACACATACTGCTTGAATATCAAATTATTTTAAATGAGAACTTCAAAAAGATCTACCTGTTAAATGAGTAAAAAGCCCTAAACAGCTGCCTAACAGAACAAAGAGGTTTGGATTGAAATGCCAAACAGAGATGGGAATGGGGCTGGACTCTATCGTGCCAGGAATCCCAAGATGCATGTTCAAGGTCAAGTTCATTCTCTGATGGGAGTGAGGGTCTCTCTATCCTTCTGTTCTGGTTGCTGTAACAAGATACCTTAGTCTGGGTAACTAATAAAGAAGTCCAAGGTCAGGGAAGGAGCAACCTCTACCTGTGTGTGTGTGTGTGTGTGTGTGTGTGTGTGTGTGTACAGTGTGGTATTTGATTACATGTGTATTATGTATAAAGATCAAATTGGAGTAATTGGCATTTATGTCACCTCAATATTTATCATTGCTTCATGTTGGGAACATTTAAAATTCTCTCTTTTGATTATTTAAAAATATATATAATAAATTGTTGCAGGTCTGGGGTTGTAGCTCAGTGGTAGAGCACATGCCTAGCATGCATGAAGCATTGGGTTCGATCCTCAGCACTACATAAAAATAAATAAACAAAATAAAGGTATTGTGTCCGTCTACAACTAAAAATATTTAAAAAAATAAATTGTTTCAAACTATTCATCCAACTGTGCTACAGAACACAAGAACTTATTCCTTCTTTCTTCTGTAGATTTGTACCTGTTATCTAACCTCTTTCTCTCTCCATCCACCTTCCCAGCATCTGGTAACCACTATTCTACTCTCTGCTTCTATGGGAGCAAATTTTTAGCTTCCACCTTTGAGAACATGCAATATTGGTCTTTCTGTGCATGGCTTATTCACTTAACATAGTGCCTTCTAGGTGATGCCACCTTTTAAAACATCACTAATCCCACCCAGAGTTCTCATGATGTAATCACCTCCTAAAGAGGCCCCAACCTCCTAATACAACCACATTGGTGATAAATTTTTAAATTATGAATTTTTTTTTGGGGGGGAGAGGACATGTTCATGCCATCGCAGGGGGCATTGGCCCTCAAGGTTTTTTTTTTTTTGTTTTTAAACAGTTGATCAAATCCATTTCTCCCTGTTTTTCAGCTGAAAACACTGAGATCAGAATACAGGTGTCTTGCCTGCCCCCTCCTCCATTCAGTGTCTAGTCTAGACACATCCCAAGTTAGCACAACAGGGAGAAAAATTAGTGATTGATGAACTGCTTTGGACTGTGGGATTAATGAAAGACAATGATTTATGTGTCAACTTCCTAGATGATACTGGAATTTTAAAGAAGGGCTTCAATGGCTCAAATAAATGAGTGAAGGTGGGGAATTTTCAGGCAGCTGGATCAGAATAGGAGCACACTGCCCTTTTCCTCTGGTATCTTCCATGTAAAACAAGCAGATACATATTTATCGAGTTAAGTATTAAGTGTTGTGGAGGAAAAATTGCCTTGGGTCAGAAAATTTGAATACTTGTTCTGCTCTCATGCAGTGTGTATGTGGTTGAAAGTCATAAAATTATTCCTTTGAAAGGATCTGGCCACCCAGTGAGTCACCTGTGACCCTGGCAATTGGTTTATTCAAGTTGGACTTCAGAAAAGTGGGTACATGGATATTTGCCCTAGGTTTTTTTTTGCCTCAGGGACGTTTCATGAGCAAGATACAGGCTCATGAAAGTGAAAACACATTGTGAACTGGGACCTGAGATGGGGGTCTGATTTTCATTTTACTGGAAGGTGTCCCACTTCTGCTTATGGTGATGCCTTTGCTGCCCAGGGTTCCTATTTGCTGGCTTGCTCAGTTCCCTTGCTCAGTTACCTGGTTGCTCTAGATACAAACTCAGGGGAAGAGAAGAGCCTCAGATGTGGCTCGTGGTGTTATGGAACCAAGCCTGTTTTGTCCACTGCTCACTATGCCACTTATGGATACAAGAAGTTTTGCAAAAGAGAAATAATTTAATTCACATGTGGAGATGGGAGAGGGTTTCAATCTTCCTCCCCAAGAATAGGGTTTAGAGATATTTAAGGGATCAAAAAGCAGGGTGTCTAAGGTGTGGGGAAAGGTGATCGGAGGTAAGGAAAAATGAAGGAGTCAGTGGTCTGGACATATGTAATCAAGTTTCATTGGCACTTTGTAAGACAAGTGTTTACGAAAATGGCGCCATTAGCAGGCTCCGAGGGTGGAGTTTTTGCCCTTTGCCATCAGAAGGTCACCCACTGGACACTTGTATAGGCCCAAGTGAAGGGTCAGTGGTTTCAACCTGTCTGAGCTACCTCTAAGTTCCTGAAAAACAATGTAGGCAACCGTTTTACCACTGCACCCCATATGCCAGAGGCGTTATTTTAGCAAAGCTAATGGTAGTATATTTGTTTGGTTATGACCTCTAAAATTGATGCTAAAAGCCAGTAGCTAAAAACAAGTGAAGATAGAAGGTTTATCCAGGTGTTCCTTCCTTTCGGTGGACAGCAGATCAGCTCCTCCCACCTGTGTCCAGACCCTGGGACCTGGGAAGGCACCTGCAGCCACACTTCACTGGCCCAAAAAGGCCAAAGGGCATTGCCTTTCCACCTCTCTCTTCCACACTTCTCTTTTATCTGTTTTCTCTGATCTCGGGCACCATGTGCCAATTCTCCCAATCTGCCTTATCATTGGCCTGGCTTTAAAAATTTATGTAATTATTAGAATTAAATATTTTAATTTAATTAAAATTATTATTAGAATTTAAACATTTTTTCTTCATAAAGATTCTGTATATTTTTTATTAGTTTATCCTTACCATTTTAAAAACTCTTTATGGTTGCTGCTATTTAAATAAGATTTTTCTTTCATTATATTTTTGAATTAGCTATTTGTTTATAGCAAGTTATTGATTTTCATTTATCCATTTTTATGGCTAGCCACCTATTGAATTCCATTGATTTTAACAGTTTCTTTTTTTTTTTTAACTCAATTCTCTTTGATTTTCCTGGTGTAGAGTCAAAACCACTTGTACATAATTATAATGCCTTCTCATTTATGTTCATGGCTTTTATTCTTAGGCAGTATTGGGTTATAGTGGTGACAGCGCCCTTTGGCTCATTTTCCTGGCTGTTAAATTTATTTTCTTCTGAGGATTCTGCCTATCTGATTTTGCTTATAACCTGGGATCCTGAAATCTGAATTCTCTTCTGGGCTCTTACTGATTCTTAGGGGTTCTTAGGATTTGTGGCCCACAGTGTTGTTGGACCACACGATCCAACTGACTCAGAATCGTGTCCCATCCAAACTCCTCCTCCTTGGAGCCTCCTCCAGCTTGACTTATATTCTTGGGGGCTTAGTAAGTGATTTTAGGAGAAAGGAACAAAACAAACAAACAAACAAACAAACAAAAGAAATGGTCACAAAACTAGCATTATGTCAATGTGCAGATTTTATAATTAGGGAAATACATATAGATGTATTTGTAAGCATAATTTTGCCTTTAAAAAAAAAACAACAACAACGCTGAAACATTAAGTCAAACTTAAGCCAGCTTGAATTTTAAAAAGGAGAATTTATTGACTCCTAATACCAAGCTACGGAAAGGCTGGGTTGTTTCCCAACTACTCTCATGGCTGATTTCTTTGAGGATGAACTTATTCTCTGTAGGTTGGTGGGTTCCACGTGGTCAACAGCTCTGGGGTTGCCATCTTTAAAGTAAGAACAACCACCTGTGGGGTTCTCGTGGTACTATTCTAAGCATGTGGCATGCTTATCTCATTTAATCCTCAGCATGAAGCTCTGAGGTGGATGTGGTCATCCCCACTTTAGAGATGAAGAAATAGAGCCCTGGTGAGGAACCTTCACAAGTTCATAAAGCCAATAAAGGACCTGGAATTTGGAGTCATTCTGACTGAAGAACTCAGGCTCTCAGGTGCTGTAGGATTCTCCTGCCTCTCCTCTTCCCACTAGCTCCTGGCTAGGATTGGCGAGTCTGGGACCCATGCCTGTCCCAGGGCTGTAGAGAACCTGGTGGGAGTGCTACTGTTTCTCAAAGAAGGTCGGAGTGTGGTTCTGGGCAGATGCATAACAGCTGGCCCCCACAATTCCAAATCCCAAACCTGCACTCCAGGAAGAGCAGCCCTGGTGGGGCTCTGGGATCCAGCCAGCACATTCCCGCCTCCTCATCTTCATTCATGACATGCCATTTCCTCTGTCCGGAATGGCCTCTTCTCCCACATCCTGGGCAACACCTCCCATCTTTCTGCGTGCGGTACCTTTCATCAGGTAGCATGGAGCTGCTTCTCTACTGCTGATTTTGAGGGGTAGCTCTATGGATCTCTTTAACCATTTGATTAATAAAAAATGGTTTCATTTTCTGGAGAAAAAAAAGGAACAACTTTCTCTGCTCACATTTTCTGATTTTACTCACCCTTTAGAACTTTCCAGCTGATAGAACTTTGCTGGCAAACAAAGAAGCTCAAGGTGCCTATGCCAAGATATTAGCATATTCTGCCCCAGGCAAAGACACTGCTGGGGCGCTCCATCTGTTTTGCCAAGTTCTCTTATGTAAGTGACAGCTGAGGGTATATTTAAAGAAACGTAGTGTTTGTGAATGAAATGTCTTAATAGAGGAACAATGAGATACAGCAGCAGGCAGAGCTTGCTTTGTGGGAGCAGGTTTGTGCTGGAGGGTAATTTGGAGGTGAAGAGATGTTCAGGAGGAACGGCGGTTAAGGTGGGCTTCTGGGTAAAAGTGACAGGAGAGCTCTTTTCATTTGTCAAAGGTTGTCATCTGAAGCTCCTCTGGGGCACTCTTCTTGGGGCAGGGTGGAAACACTCCCCAGACAACCCTGAGTGGTTTTCTGGGGGCCACACACTACACCATCTTTTGCTATCCAGATCAGAGACCCCGTGTTTAGCTCACCAGTGGCTCTAGACATAATCTCCAAGCTTAGAAATAATTGTGTGCATTTGGTGAGTACAGGGGTGGCAAAAGTTGGCTCCAAAATTATTTGGTACTCTTTCTTTCTTTTTTTTTTTTTTTTTTTTGTACCGGGGATTGAACTCAGAGGCAATTGACCACTGGGCCACATCCCCAGCCCTTTTTTGTATTTTTATTTAGAGACAGGGTCTCACTGAGTTGCTAAGTGCCTTGCCATTGCTGAGGCTTGTTTTGAACTTGCAATCCTCCTGCCTCAGCCTCCCAAGTGCTGGGATTACAGGCGTGCGCCACTACACCCAGCTCTATTTGGTACTCTTTCTATTAAAGGGTGGGGTCAGGGCCCTCCCTCTTGATTCTGGGAAGGTTTGACAGTATGGTGGAGAGCTGGGTCAGAAAGGGTCATGCAGTTTCTGCTTGGTGCTTTTGTGGAACTCCCTTTATAGAACCCTCACCTCACATCAGGGAAGCCTTCTCTCAGAACCTTATCGCTGTGCTGTCTGAATCCCAACCCCCACAGACAGAGGTCATTTGTAGGTGCTCTGACTTGTCCTTCAGCCATCCCAGCCCAGGTACTGGCCATGTGAGGCAGAAGCCACCTTGGAAATTCCAGACATCATGGTGCTTGGATTCCTGAACCCCAGAATCTGGGAGTCAAATAAAATGGTGGTTGTTTTATGCTCTATAGTCTCTGGGGTTTATTCTACAACAAAGATAATATCAACTACAACCGAAGGCCCTAGAACCCTCTACAGCTCCCCAGTGACAGGAACTGAGGAATTGTCCGCGTGTCCGTGTAGAGTGGGGTTCTTTGCAGATGACTGGGATCCCAGGCCATTTGGCATTGTTTCAAAGGCTTCCAGAGTGTACAAACATGATGCTGTCTTATCCAGGAATGTTTCCCAGCCTGGAATCGACCACAGTCCCCATGGCGTTGGGCACTCTGCCTACCTTATCAGTCTCCATGGAAGATTCCAATGCATCTCTTTTCCTCTCAGCTATCTTTTGTCTGTAAGAACCATCCCCAGGGTTTGTCAACCACCCAGAAATTTCAATCTCAATAACTTTCCTCCTCCTGCTATATTGTTTGTCTCTTGGACACTGAATGTGATACTGGCTTTAGACCATTGATTCTTAAAGGATTTCTATCATCCCATCAATCCACAAATAGTGACTGAGTGACTACTCTTTTTAAGGACCTGTGGAAGAAACAAAGAACTATATGGCTTAGTCTGTGAGCTCAAGAGCTGGTAATTTATTTGGGGAAAGAAGACACAAGCATGTAAAATGGAACAGCACGAAGATTATACTATTTCCAGTATTGATTCAGCACTTGCACCTAAGAGAGTGGGTAGCAGGTACTCTTCTTCCTCCTGTGTGCCTGGGGGAACCTAGGGATCTCCTGCATAATGCCCAACATTGTAAAAGAAAATATCCTTTTGAAAAATGGCTCTTCAAACACTGAAAAGCAAAACCAAAGAAGATTTGTGAATGCAGTGAGAGCTTATCTTCTGTATTAACTCATTAAATAACAAAATCTAGCAATAGTTTAATATTCAGCCTAATTTGGAAGCAGTTATAGTATAGACTCTATATTTCAGACACAGCAACAACTGTAATGTGATATTAAGTATCTATGATTTCTATTGGTGACAAAGTGTCAGGTACTGATAATATTTCGATGCTTCATCTTAGGGGTAAATGCAGACAAAAAGGGGTACATGATCTGCAGCCCTGGCTTCATACCCAGAGATTCAGATTTAATTGGACTGA
Organism: Tamias sibiricus; assembly: GCA_025594165.1. Classification (NCBI taxonomy): domain Eukaryota; kingdom Metazoa; phylum Chordata; class Mammalia; order Rodentia; family Sciuridae; genus Tamias; species Tamias sibiricus. The sequence goes on along the minus strand of CM046660.1, from coordinate 75,912,074 downwards.
GTGTGATCCCCCAAATTCACAGGTGACTTTATCCTGCCACCCTTAACTGAGAACCATGGCCTTACTCTAAGGTGGAGATGGCCCAGGCAGCTTGGGGGCTTTTATGGGGTTGAGTCCAGACTTCCCTACCCACTAGCTCTGTGATCCTGAGTAAGTGACTCAATCTCTTGGAGCCTCAGTTTCCCCATCTGGAAAATGGAGCAATGATAGTACCAGCCAATAGGGAGGCTGAGAAGATTGAGACAATGCAATACTGTGAGGCTCTAGTGGTAGCTGCTCTGATGGTCAAGGTTGTTTCACTGACATGGATGAGTGAAGGTGGATGACGGTATTCGGGCCACGATGCTCCCTGTCTTACTCCTTGTGCTGGGTCCTATGTGGGTCTGGATCCAGCACCCAGCATTCACCAACCCTTGTGCCCAGGAGAAGGCAGCTGGGCAGTCCCCAGCCCCTGTGCCTCAGCAGGCTACAGAAGCTGGGGATGCTTTAGACATTTATTCCCTAGGCAGGGGGTCTCAAAGAGACTTCTGCTTTTGAAGCACTTTTACTTTATGAAGAGCCTTTCTCGTGTGAAAAATGCTCACACAGTCACTTTCTACAGTGGCTGCATTACCATTATTTTCAACACTCAGAGGACAAAATGAGATTAGGTGTGGGGAAGGGGCCGCGGTAGGATGAGCATTCAAGTGCTGGATTTAAATCCAATTCTGCAGGTTGAGCCTGTGTTAATGCACTATTATAGGATTTGGAGGCAAGGGCCTCTGTGGCTTAATCCAAGGTTTCTCCAACATCTGGGTCGTTGGCAATGTCACTGCTGCTTTTATTCTAACTATATCAAGGGGATAGTCAGGGAGAGAGCTAATTCTTAATTCCCACAATTGCTTGCCTTGAAGGTACCAAATAGACACTCCTGCCAGTGAACTTTCCTTGATCACAGGAGGCCTGAAATAGAAATGGTTTAACCCTTTCTGACGATTAGAGAAGGTACGGGAATGCACACACCTGCTGTCTCTCCACTCCACCCGGATGAATTTCAGACAGAAGAGCTCAGGGATCAAAGCAGGATGCTCGTTTAATTACCCTGCTGCAGCCACAATCTGCTCAGCCTGTCGGGGGGCCCCAGGAGCCTGCGTGAGGAGCAGCAGCTCATTCACCAAGGGCATGTTTATCAGAGTTATGTGGCAAGTGGTGCCGTGACTGGGAATGCAGCCCCGTCCCAGAGGGAGATCAGAGTTTAACAGGCAAAAAACTATGACCAGGCCTTAAGAGAGGAGGGTGGACACTGTTCCTAGGCTGACCTCACTGTCATTCTTAATCTTCTTTTCTACTCTGAAGCTCGAGGGAGTACTCACTTCCTACTTTCCATTACAACTACTAGTGGTCAATGATGCGGTTTGAAATCATGAATTATAAGTAGAAGTCTGCTAGTGGGTTTCAGGAAAACTTTTGTTCTCCGTATAGAAGAGGAGAAGTAGCTGTCCCTACTCCTTCTCTTTTTTTCTCTTTGGAAAGCAAATGCAACACCTGGATGGGTGGCAGCCATCCTGCAACCAGGAGGCTGTGCAGCGGCCAGTTCCAAAGACAGACTCCCACTGTGTGGATGGCTAAGATCATCATCATACCAATTACCAGGAGTAGGAGTCCAGACACTCCTGCCCTCTGATTTTGAGCTGCAGTTTTATCAAATCTCCTGAGTCATGGGTAACGAGAACAGATCACAACAAGTTACATGAAGTGGATTTACTACTTAAAGATAGGAAGCACCTTGCTCAGGATCCAATGGCAAGCCAGTTCCCCAAGGCTCCAGAAGGCTGCCTGGGGCAGGTAGGGTCTGATTGCTCCTGCCTCGCTTGCGCCACAGCTGGGGCACCTGGAAAGACAGCCCACCTGGGCGATGTACCTTTGAGACTATGGACTCACTGGGAAAGATGTGAGGGACATCCTGCTTCCAGGGAAGAGAGGAACAAACCCCAGGCTGTCAGGGGCAGTTCCTCCCTAACTCAAGATGTCACATTCCCTGGGAGGGATAGGAACACAGCCCAGGTTGTTTCAGGCAGTTCCTCCCTCTCTCAGGATATTGCTTTCCCAACACAATCTGCAGTTATTTTGAGAACTACATGTAAGAAGCGGAGGCAGGGAGAGATTGGGTCAGTCAGGCTATCTGGGGACTGTCTGGCAGACGCAATGAGCCTGAAACAAAGACCACTGTAAAGATGCTGTCCTGCCATTGTCAAGCCTCCAATTCAAGGCCAGGAGCTGCCTTCTTTGAGACTTCTTTTTATTTCTTTCTTTTTTTTTTTTTTTTTGGTGCTGGGGATTGAACCCAGGGACACTTAATCACTAAGCCACATCCTCCCCAGCCTTTTTTATTTTATTTTGTATTTTAGAGACAGGGTCTCACTGAGTGGCTTAGGGCCTCGCTAAGTTGCTGAGGCTAGATTTGAACTTGTGATCCTCCTGCCTCAGCCTCCTGAGCCCTGGGATTACAGGTGTGCACCACTGCACCTGGCTTGAGACTTTTTAATAGGTGAGAAATAAATCCCTATTTATCTAAGTAGCTGCAAGTCAGCTTTCTAATGCCTGCAGTGAAATGTTATCCCAATAGACACAGAAAAGTGCAGATGAAGTGTCACAGAATTGGAAGGTAGAGGAGGAAAGTTGGCACAGGAGGGAACCTGGAGAGGCTTCCTGGAGGAGGGGGTAGCATCTGAGTTAGGTAGTAGGTAGAGATGGGAGCAAAGTGGTACACAGTATGAGTGAAGGCAGGAGTGGGGTGTGGCTGGGGACAAGTGCTTGCTCTTTCAGCAAGTTGTAGGAGCCAAATTCTAAGTAGAATGAGGGGCCAGGACAATTATTTATTTATGAGATTGGGAAGCCCAAGAATGGACTGGCTTCAGGCACGTGGGGTCCAGAAACAGATTGCATCTCCAGGAGTAGACTTTTAGTTTTTTTTTTTTCTTCCTTTCTGATTTTGTTCTTGGGACTCTCTTGTTGAGTGGCAGACAAGATGACCAGGATTAGTCTCTGACCCACATTCTCTCCCCTTAGTCCATGTATCAGGCCCTGCCAAAATCACCATTGGCCTTGGTAGGGTTACTTCTGATTCATTCAGCATAAACAAATATGGTCTCATGAGCAGGGCTGCCTCCTGCCATGTCCCTGTCCTGCTGACAGCCCCAAGAGGCCACACGGAGTGAGGGTGGGCTCCCCAAGGAGTCAGGAGAAGGTGGGCGGTGCATCCTGGGTGGACACACTGCAGTAATGTGGACCTCGAGAAGCAGGTAATTCAGGTGCAAGTAGACCAGGGAGAGGAAGGTGCCAGATCTGCCCCTGGATCCTTGGGCTCATCAGATCTACTGCAACTGCCTGCTCTCCCCACACTGAGATTACAGGGACTATGAACCAAGGCAGGGCCCACTGCACTGTGCAGCTAGCAGCTCCTCCAGGGGATGCTGCAAGGTTTCTCATGAAGCCACTCTCTGGAAATTTCTCTCACATTTGTCACTTCTTTGCTTTCCTTCACTTGCTTTCCAGTTGGACTCATGGCCTTCCCCTCCCCGCCTTTCTCTTTCTCTCATTAAAACAAAGATCATAGTAGGAGGGATGGGAAAAGCATCAAGTGCCAGCCTACTGTCATAATTTCTGGACTGCCATGGAACCACAAGTGACATGTGGAAAAACAGCTCCCAGCATTTCACACTGCCCTGCTCCCTGTTACCCAATTGTCACTCGTCTCTCTCTGGGAGCCTCGGAGGGTCCTGGCCTGGGGGACTGGACTCTGGAGTCGTCTTTAGCTCTTCTTTCTATGAAGGTATCCACAAACTGCCTCTTCTGACCAGCTGGAGACTCTTCCAGCAGAGGCACTGAAGCTTAAGTAATTAAGCAAAGAATGTTGGTGGCTTTGTGTTGCTCAGGAGAGAAACCTCATTTCGATGCTTTCAGATTCTTTTGTTTCTGTGCAGTTCCTGGAACCCCCTATTCCCACTGCAGAGCCATTAAACCAGTTGAGAAATCTGCCATCCTCCTGCATTCATTCCACAACTGTTTACCCAGCTCCCATTATGTGCTGGGCACATTTCTTGTTCTGTCCCTTGGCTAAGCAAAGACTCCCTCAGAACTTTCTGGCACCACATACCACAGGCACCTCTTAGGCTTGCTTTGGGGTGATTCTTTTGAGTTCAGTGCCCATTTCCTCCCTTCCTCCCACCTTTGGAAGCCAATCCTTTCCTTCCTTCTTGTATCCCTCTTCTGTTTGTCCACGTGATCTTCGGCTCCCGTTAGCTTTTGAAACAAACCCATTGTTAGTGTTTCTTACTTTCTTTTTAATACACACAAATATTTTGCTTCCATTGAAGCTCGCCTTCTCACACACCTCTGGGCTCTTATGGAAACACTTCTATCTTGAGGCAGAAAATGTAGTGGAGAAAACGGGATTTTGGAGGGAGAAGAGTTTTCCCTTTCAAGTCCTTGATGGTCACTACTGTGACCATGGGCAAGTTACTTATGTTTCTTTGTACAATGGGTATGATATTAATATCCACCCACTAGGTCTTTTATGAGGAGCAAATGAAGTGATTCATGGGAAAAATGACACATATGCCCAGAAGCATAGTACAGATATTTCCTGCTGGCGGGCTGCGCACAAGACTTTAGCCTGGGCCTGAGGGGATGTGCGCTTGCGAACTGCCCTGAGCGCCAAGACCTGATTCCATCTGGGAGCTTTTTGTTTTCATCCCTTTGCATCCTTGCTCCAGGGCCAGACGCTGGAAAGGGGCTGAGATGTTTTCTAGATTAATTACCCCAAACATTCAGGGTTTTATGTTTCAGAATGTCTGAACAAGTTGGGGTTTTAACTTCCCTTCTGCTGCTCCTATAGTCTTTATTTGGAAATGAATTTAAAGTCACATTTTTGAGATTCCACGTGTGTGATCCACTGAGCTATTTGAAGTGTGGTCTGAGGCTGTTTATGAGCCTGGGATCTTGACCTGGCTTCACTGCGCCTCTGAACTCACCCTCAGACTCCAGGGCTCTCTTGTGTTGCCTCTCGTGGCCTTTGGCGTCCATCGCTTGGATTCCTTGGCTACCACCCCAGTGCGTCCTGTGATGCACTCCCCTGTCATGCTTCTTCTTCCTCAAGCCAGGCAATGACCACTCAGTCTTCTAGGTGGTCATTTTTTTCTTTTTTAAAAATATTTTTAGTAGTAGATGGACACAATACCTTTTTTTTATTTATTCACTTTTATGCAGTGCTGAGGATCAAACCCAGTGCCTCACACGTGCTAGGCAAACTCTACCACTGAGCCACAACCCCAGCCCTAGGTGGTCATTTCTTTCTGTACCTTGCTGGTGGGAAGGCTCCTGTGTACCTATTGCTTCCTTACCTCTAAGCAGCACTACTTTTGTTCTTTTAATAAAATCAGGTGAACTCTAACTGAATTATTTATCTGTATATAGGATACATTCCCTTTTTCTCTGAAATTGTATCTTACATATGCAATGTATAATTTAATGATCTTTTATATAATGTATAATATTATAATATGTTGTACACTATATATACAACATGTAACATAATAAATAACATATACATAATGTATCTTATCACATAATATATAATTGTTTATTGTATATGCAAGTTTTTCCAAGAACCTTAACACATTGATATTAGGAGTAGTTGGAAGTCTGAAAAGAGAGGTGAAATAATGGGTCATGCTACCCCTAGTGGTAGAGCGTGGCAACACACATCTCAGCAAAGGTGAACACAGTTTTCTATCCTTTTAGCAAATATCAAAAAAAAAAAAAAAAAAAAAAAAAAAAAAAAAAACAAAACAAAACAAAACAAAAAAACCCAGAGACAGCACAGATGAACATAAATTTGGGTAATTCCACTCACGTTGTATATTTAAATGCATTTCCATTGAATTCTGTACACATAGATGCCGAAATATTTCTTTCAAGCTCTGTGATTTTGGGATAATAGATTATTACAGTATTGTTTTTGCTGGATTGACAATGCTGTGTTCTAAATCTACACGAGTTGTGGTTTTCTCCTACAGTTTATGTATTTTTTTCTAAAAATCTTCTTTTGAATTGAGATGCATCTTGTAGCTCTGGGTGTTTCACATGCTGGCAAATAAGGTGCTGGCCTAATGCCTCTGAGGAGTCAAGGATTCTGGGAAGAGGGACTCTAGATTGTTGGGGAGACTGTCCAGGAATCCAGCCGACGACTGGCAGCCCCAGTTGGGATCTGCTTCAGTGCATGGTCCCCACCCCTTTTTTTTTGTTTTGTTAACCAGCCCTTTAGCTTCTTTTGGTCCTTTTACCTATATTCCATGGAGCATCTTCACCTGCCAATTGCCAGGGGTCTAGGCTTGGAACCTTGCAAGAAGCTTAATTGTCCCTCTAGCTGCATCCCAAATGCTGGATGTGGGACCAGCAGCAAGCACTGTGGACTGTCCAGGCCCTGGGCCATACTGAAAGTATTTAACACAACACTTTAGAGCAGGGGTGGGCAGGCTTTCTCTGTGAAGGTTCAGAAAGTAAGTATTTTAGATTTGTGGGCCACACAGTGTGGGTCACAACTATGGTACTGGGTTCTGCTGGTGTAGTGCAAAGGCAGCCATAGAGGCCACAGAAGAACACAAGGCTGTACTTCAATTAGACTTCACTGACGTTGGATCTCCATGTCATTTTCACATGTCATGAAACCTCATTCTTTCTTTAATATTTTTGAATCATTTTAAAACAGAAGACTCATTCTTAGTTTGTGGACAGTATAAAAACAGGCAACAGGCTGTAACTGGCCTGGAGCCACAGTTTGCTGGCCCTTGTCTTGGAGTGCATATTCATCCTCTTCATGTGATCACTTTTTTTTTTTTTTTCCTAACCACCATAAACAACTGAATTCAGGACTCTAGTCTGTCCAGTTTTCTAGATAAGACACCATAGATGTTAAAATTCGTTGTCAGTTCCAAACAGACACATGTTTATTTAGGTGTTTTCAACTGCGTGACTGAATCCAGCCTTTTATTTCCTCAAAAGGTTTTGTCAATCCTTTGAAAATTCTCTTTCCAAAGCAACCTCTTGGGTGTTTTATCAACGTCTAATTTAGAACTGCTGGGGCCTCACTCTGTCACCTCTGGATCCTTTTCCTTCTGCGTTTGAGCCTCTGTCCATTTTCTCCTTTCTTCTTTCTAACTAGATCCTGTATAATTAAACATTACTTCATGTGGAGGTTTGGAGCCCTCAACAACCGCTAATCAGGCTGTGGCCCTCCTGTGGCCTCTTCTATTTCCTTTGGAGATGAAGTGCTCAGACCTGAATGGCAGTCAAGGTCAGGCTGCCCGCATTTGAATTACATACCAGCGCACCATTACCATGGTGTTGGTCCCTTAATGCAGACTAATAGCTCATTCTCCTCCCTGACCTCCAGAGAGCCCTGAACGGCCATCCTCGGGGCTCCTTTGTGATGATTTCAGAATCTTTCTTTAGGAAGTTATAACTAATTCAAGGCCCATCAGCGATCATAAATAGTTTAAATTGCTCTTTGGAGTGTGAACTGCCTCCCATGGGCCATTTAATTTACCAGGTGTCCCCTCGCTGTGCTTGTCCCAGACCAGCCCCTGTCCCTACCCTTATTAACTGTTTCCATAGCTCACTTGGTCCAGTCAGGAGACAAGGAACTTATATTGGGGACTGAGCTTGGTGCATTAAACAAATGCATTAAAGATGGATTTGACCCAAATTTGAGCTTTTTAAGCTGGAGGGGATCATTTCTGGAAGATTTCTGAGAGGCCAAACTGATCCTGGAATTGTGCTGAGAGGTGATTTGCTTTACTTTACCTGAAACTCCTGGTTTTAGGATTTTATTGAGTTTTAATAATTTGCCACCTTGCCACCTCTGGAGATCTTCTGAGACCAGTTTCTGCCCGTTGATTAGACTTTTTTTCTTTTTTGTTTGGTATTGGAGATTGAACCCAGAGGCGCTTTACCACTGAGCCACATCCCCAGTCCCCCCTTTTTTTAGAAAGTTAGTTTTTTTTTTTTTTAGCTTTATTTATTTTTATGTGGTGCTGAGGATCGAACCCAGTGCCTCATGTGTGCTAGGCAAGTGCTCTACCACTGAGCTACAACCCCAGCCCCCCAGCCCCCTTTTTTTTTGTTTGTTTTTTTGTGGTACCGGGGATTGAACTCAGGGGCACTCGACCACTGGGTCACATCCTCCAGAACTTTTTTGTACTTTATTTAGAGACAGGGTCTCACTGAGTTGTTAAGTGCCTCGCCATTGCTGAGGCTGGCTTTGAACTCGCGATCCTCCTGCCTTAGCCTCCCAAAGTGAGCCCTTTTTATTTATTAAATTTTTAAGTTTTGAGACAGGGTCTCGCTGAGTTGCTTAGGACCTCACTTAGTTGCTGAGGTTGGCCTTGAACTTGTGATCCTTCTGCCTCTGCCTCTTGCATTGCTGGGATTACAGGCCTGTGCCACTGCACTCTGCTTGTCTAGACCGTTTTTTAAAGCTGCCTCTCATTAGTAATTTTTCAAGATGGTTAAATACATTAATTAAGTTGATCAAATTTAAATATGGATTAGATAATGATACTGTGCAATGATAAATTTACTAAATTTGATAGTTGTCACTGTGGCTTTGGAATGTCCTAGTATTTGGGAGATGCATGTTGAAGGATTCAGGGATAAAGGATCAGGATGCTGGTCCCTTACTTCAAATGATTCAGAAGAAAAAGAAGAAGGAGGAGTGGGGAAAGTGAGGGAGGAGAATATAAAATTTGTGTACTGGACATACATGAGCACACACATGTATGTAGAAAGATGAAGCAGATTTGGCAAAATGCTAATGGTAAATTAGGTGAATGAAGGTGAAGAAAGGTGACTCTGGGTGAGGAGTACATGGTGGTTCATTTATAATATTTTGGCTACTTTCCTGTTAGTCCAAAGTTCTTTGAAAGTGTAGTTTCATTAATTAGGAAGGCGGAGCAGCATCTAAGACATGTGAACAATCTGGCCAGATCCTGCCTTTCCTGCTGTGGCCCTTGGTGTGTTTTTGGATTTAACTACCCACCCTATGCTGGTGAATGTCCCTGCTCTTCTGGTCCCTGTCCCCACTGGTCCGCCCTGTCTTAGGAAGTCACCAGACATGAACTTAGCACCAGTTCTGGGCAGATCCTGAGGGGACTGGGGAGGGGAAGGATGCAGATCTATGGTCCACATTCTCAAGGAGCAGCAGTCCCATGGGAAAGAAACCAAACAGAGAACCACAGAGACTGGAAAGGAGAAGTGCAGGTGGCAGAAGGGTCCAATCCACCCGGGGCTCAGGGAACCCTTCGCAGGAGAGTTGGAGGTGTTGAGAGAAGCCAGCCTGTCCAGGGCAAGAGCACAGAGTCCAGAGCAGATGAGATGGGAGAGGCAGATGGAATCTCATAGGCCACGTTAATAACTTATTGTTCTTTATTCTGAGAGCTATGGAAGAAGTTGTCTATAATGTCATGATTAGATTTGCATTTTCAGATAATAAAGCCCTCTAGCTGCAATGTAGAAAATGAATTGAAAAAGACTTCAAGGTGATGAGAGGAAATTGGGGGGGCTGTTGCAGCATCCTATGAGCAGTGATGCTCCCCTGGACCAGATGGTGACTGTATGGACAGATAGGACCAGATAAACTGCGGGGATATGCAGGAGGGAGGCTTGGAGGGACTTGTGATTAGTTGGACTACCCCATCTTGACAAGTTTTTATTGAAAAATTTCTATTTCCTTTTGCTTTTTAGATTGTTTGGAAAGCCGGGGGCGGTGGCACATGCCTGTAATCCCAGCACTTGGGAGGCTGAGGCAGGAGGATCCCGAGTTCAAAGCCAGCCTCAGAAATGGCGAGGCACTTAGCAACTTAGCAACTCAGTGAGACCCTGTCTCTAATAAAATACAAAAAAGGGCTGGGGATGTGGCCCAGCAGTCAAGTGCCCCTGAGTTCAATCCCCAGTACCAAAAAAACAAGACTGTTTGGAAAATACAGGTAACCGCCCCCGTCAAAAGGAAAAAAAAAAAAAAAAAAAAAAGAAAAAGAAAAAAAAAAAAAAAGAAAGAAAAGCATTTGCAAATATACCCGTTGACATGGCATTGAATAATCGTCATGTTGTGTTTGTCTGAGATGAATATTCCTCTCACAAAGAGGGTGGCTTATCTCCTTCAGTAAGATCATGCTAATTAGAAATTGGGACCTACCCACCTCACACATTCTGGAATCTTACTCTGTGTGAGATGAAAATTAATGTAGCTTTTAAACAATCTATTGCACTTAGGAAGTGGCACATTAGACAATGGGGTTTATATTGGAAGATATGGATTTTGACAGGGAAGAGGCCTGTGCGATGCAATCTCAATACTGACAAATAAATGCTGTTGTACTTTTCCATGCCATGGATGATTTACAATTATAGCGAGACGTGGTTCTCTTTGATTGATGGCATCCTGTTAGCCATGGAATTACTTAGCAAAATCAGTTTGGCTTGATGTAAGGTTTTTTCCTTGCCTAGAAAAAATTTTGGCCTGAAGAAAAGATGACATTAATTTAGGAATAGTGGAGTTATCATTGAGTTATCAAAATAAATCTGAGGACATAAATCAATTCTACTGCGTGGAGAATGCTAAATCGATAAGTCCAGAAAGACTTTATTGATTCTGTGGCTATCACTCAAGCCTTCTTCATTAGATTCCTTGGCCATATGTTTAATTGAAATGATAATGTAGATAACTTTGGATAGATCCGTGCATCCTGACTTTGAGGCAGGGTGGTTCAAGGTAAGTGAAATGATTTGACTCAGCTGGCTCTCCTGCAGGCCCAGGAGGGACCACCTGGGAGGAATTTATGTCTTCTTCCTGTCTCCTGGAACTTGTGTTCCAGGCAGATATAGGCTTACTGGTTGTAAGTCACTCCTTTTAAACTCAATTTAAAGAACTATGTGGACAAATTGATCACAATATTAAGGGGACACTGGAAAAGTTACCCCTATTAACACCACCCTAATATATCAGCAATGTTTGTACTGGACTGTAGTGTCCATTTCTGTGGCTTGTCTCTTTCACTTAAAGGATTGTGAGCAATCGAGGACAAGACTTTTATCTCAGTATCATGTTTTGTAATGCCCAGAGAACGAACCCCCCCAAAGACCACCAAGGAATCCAGAGTGTATGCAAAAACAAAGAGCCTTTATATGGGCTTAAGCTCATACTTCCAGACCTCACCAACACAGTGAATCTGTAATGAGAGTCCCGAACCCAGGAGGCGCAAGTCTTTTATGGGAATAGAAGCAAAAAGAGGGAGGGGGTTACATGATTGGCCATCTTCACAGTTAGGGGGTCTTGTCTCACTGTAATTGGCCAGGGGAACCTGCACGCGCCAAGTACATTTTAAATTGATTGGGGAATGACTTAGGGGGTCTTCATTGGTGGAGGCTATCCTCAGAGCAATGGAGTGTGCTGATTACAAACTGGAGTCAGGCACATACAGTTTTAGATATGTAGGTTTAGGCATGTAGGCTTAGGCGGTGCGCGCAGCTCCAACTGGCCTTGAGGGGAAGCTTTTTGACTCTTATTATCTTAAAGCCAAGCATTTTATAGAAGCAAAAAGAAGCAGTTAAACTAAAAAGGGCATGGGGCTAACAAAGGGGGTTCTACAGTTTCAGTGCATGTGTGACTTTGCATAGCAAGTATTAGTTATTATTTGCTACATAACAAAGAACTCCCAAATTTAGTGCTGAATACAACAGCCATGTGATTTGCTCATGATCTCAAGGCTCACTGGGTGGTTCTGTTCAGGTTAGCCTAGCTGGAAGTGGGGAGTCTAGGGAGACTCACTGCATGTCTGGGAGTTGATGGGTGACATCTGGGGTGAAGGTTACCTGCCTCTCATTTTCTAGTGGGCAGTACATACAATGGCAGGAGTTCCCATCAGCCAGAGGGGAGTAATTACCAAGTACTTGTGCAAGTACTTATCAAGCCTTAGCTTGTGTCACACTGGCCAAAGCCAGTTACATGGTAAGGCCTCATTTGAGCAGTGGTCAAATGGCTTTTACCATTTGATGAGAGGAACTTCAAAATCTTGCAGCCATTTCCTGCACTATACCACAGAAACATATATAAACTTACATTTTCTGTTTGTCTCACCACCCCCCACCCACATCAGAGGGCTGAACTCAGGGCCTTGCGTGTGCTTGGCAAGCGCTCTGCCACTGAGCTAAATCACCAACCTCTCATTTTCTATGTTTTTAAAAACTTAGCTATTGATGCTTTCTCTTGTGTGTGATTTTTAAAGAGCTAACATATTGGACATTTACTGTGTATTAATTGCTTCACATATATAAAACATTTAATCTATAGACACTCCCAAAATGATCCCCACTGTTATGGTTTGGATGTGATGTGTCCCCCAAAAGCTCATGTGTGAGACAATGCAAGAAAGTTCAGAGAAGACACAATTGGGTTAAAAGAGCCTTCGCGCAATCAGTGAATTAATCACCTGATGGGATTAATTGAGTAATTACTGCAGGCAAGTGAGGTGTGGCTGGAGGAGATGAGGCATTGGGGGCGTGGCTTTGGGGTATATATTTGTATCTGGCAAGTGGAGACCTCTTTCTCTCTGCTTCCTAATCATCCTGTGAGCTGCTACCCTCTGCCACACTCTTCTGCCATGATGTTCTGCCTCACCTTCAGCCCTGAGAAATGGAGTCTGCTGTCTATGGATTGAGACCTCTGAAACAGTGAGCTCCCAAATAAACTTTTCCTCCTCTACAGTTGTGCTGGTCAGGTCATTCAGTCATAGCAGTGAAAAAGCTGACTAAAACACCCACATTATAGCCGGGCGCGGTGGCACACGCCTGTAATCCCAGCACTTTGGGAGGCTGAGGCAGGAGGATCGTGAGTTCAAAGCCAGCCTCAGCAATGGCGAGGCACTTAGCAACTCAGTGAGACCCTGTCTCTAATAAAATACAAAAAAGGGCTGGGGATGTGACCCAGTGGTCGAGTGCCCCTGAGTTCAATCCTCGGTACCACAAAACAAACAAAACAAAACAAACAAAAAAAAACACCCACATTATTGGAGGTTCAGGGATGTAAAGCAACTTATACAAGGTCACACAGCTAGTTAACGGGGAGCACAAATTTTAAAACTGATGTCTCTAGCTCTAGAGCTCTAGAGTTTTACTCTTAGTAGACTTTTTTTTTTTTTTTTTTTTTTTTTTTTTTTTTTTTTTTTTTTTGGTACTGGGGATTGAACTGGACCACTGGGCCACATCCCTAGACCTTTTTTTGTAATTTATTTTTTATTTTTTTAAAAAATATTTATTTATTTGCTTTTAGCTGTACACAATGAGTTTATTTGTACGTGGTGCTGAGGATCGAACCCGGGCCGTGCATGTGCCAGGCAAGCACTCTACCATTGAGCCACAACCCCAGCTCCCTTTTTTGTAATTTATTAGAGATAGGGTCTCACTGAGTTGCTAAGTGCCTCGCCATTGCTGAGGCTGGCTTTGAACTCCCGATCCTCCTTCCTCGGCCTCCCAAGTGCTGGGATTACAGGCATGCGCCACCGCGCCCGGCTCTTAGTAGACTTTTCATGATGATAAGTACTTCCTTGTTGTTGGATGTTTAGACATTAATACTTTTTTTTTTGGTACCGGGGATTGAACTCAGGGGCACTCAACCACTGGGCCACATCCCCAGCCCTTTTTTGTATTTTATTAGAGACAGGGTCTCACTGAGTTACTAAGTGCCTGGCCATTGCTGAGGCTGGCTTTGAACTCGCGATCCTCCTGCCTCAGCCTCCCAAAGTGCTGGGATTACAGGCGTGTGCCACCGCACCTGGCCTAGACATTAATACTTTTTTGAAGTCGTAGGAAATATCATTTGGAGCATCTCCCCAAATTATATGTGGAATCTGTACCTGCTTTCCTGACCCAGGAATGACTGGGGCCTTATGGGAAAGCAATGCTATCATCCAAATATATCAAACACCTTCTGACTTATAATAATTTTTTAAAAAATATTTTATTTACTTTAGTTGTACACAATGCAATGTATTTATGTTTATGTGGTGCTGAGGATCGAACCCGGGCCGCGCACGTGCGAGGCGAGCGCTCTGCCGCTGAGCCACAACCCCAGCCCCTGACTTATAATAATTTTGATGTTTGCATCTCACCTGAGCCATGGAGGCAAAAGTGGGTAGCAAGATTCCATCAAACCCTAATGAAGGGTCTGGGTGCGGGTTCATGTGGCTGGACCCTCCCTTCCCTCTTCTCAGGCAGGAGGGGTACTGGGGTGAATTCAACCTGAGCAGGCAGATGTGACCCAGGAATCTTTATTTTCTTGCCTATTCATCCTATGTCAAGTGTCTCCTAAATGAATATCATGACATTTTCCAGGTGTCCTCCAGCTTCCCCTGGCCAGCCGACTTCTGGTGACTAATCAGCTGACCATTGTGTCCTGGGGGAGCCCCACATGGCTCAGGGTTTGCTTTGGAGAAGGCTGTGCTAGGCTCAGTAACCCCACACCACAGTAACCCCATACCCCAGTAACCCCACTCATGCATGGTGGATTCAGAACAAAACAGCTGCTTGGATGTGACTGTTGGGCTGGAAAGATGGTCTATGAGGATTAACACCAACATTTCAGAGGAGCTTACGGGGGTATCCACGGGGTGGGGAGGTGAGGGGGTAGGATGGGGGGTGGGTGGTGGGAGGGCGGACACTGCTGTGTCTTTCCACACTCTAACCACCACTTCAAGTATAAAAAGTAGGCAGCTTTCCTAAGACCTAAAACCTTCACACATGAACTTTTTGAGAAACTCCAGTTCTCAATTTCTTGAAAAGTTCCAGCTCATGCAGTGTGTTTTTGGATTTATTTTCTTCTTTCTTTTTCCTTTTTAAAAAATTTTTTTTTGTGTGTGTGTGTGTGTGTGTGTGTGTGTGTGTGTGTGTGTGTGTGTGTTACCTGGGATTGAACCCAGGGGTACCACTGGACCCTTTAAAATTTTTTCCTTGTTAAGTTGTTGAGTCTTGCCTCAAACTTGTGATGCTCCTTCCTCAGTCTCCTGAGATGCTGGGATTACAGATGTGTGCTGCTATTCCCAGCTTGTATCTTTCTCTCTCTCTCTTTTTAAAAATATTTTTTATTTATTTACTTTAGTTGTACACAATGCAATGCATTTATGTTTACTTGGTGCTGAGGATCGAACCCGGGCCGCGCACATGCGAGGCGAGCCACAACCCCAGCCCTCTCTCTCTCTCTCTTTTTTTTTTTAAATACTTTTTTACATGTTGATTGACCTTTATTTTATTCATGTATTTACGTGTGGTGCTGAGAATCAAACCCAGTGCCTCACACATGCGAGGCAAGTGCTCTACCACTGAGCCACACCCCCAGCCCTTGTATTTCTTTTAAAACTATGGTGGAAAAACTATATCATGGGGTGCTACTGTGCATTTCTTCCCAAATCTCCCATTTCATGACATCATGTTGGTAGCTTGGAATCAACCATGGTGGAAATAGTTATACTCTGGAAACCTGCAAATGCTCCCAATCAAGGCTTGATGGGTTGCTTTTTTTTTTTTTTTTGTACTGGGGATTGAACTCAGATGCACTTAACCACTGAGCCACATCCCCAGCCCTTCTTGTATTTTTATTTAGAGACAAGTTCTTACTGAGTTGCTTAGTGCCTTGCTAAGTTGCTGAGGCTGGCTTTAACTTGTGATTCTCCTGCCTCAGCCTCCCAAGCCACTGGGATTATAGGTATGTGCCACCACACCTGGTATGATTGATTGTTTTGTTGATTTCTGAGACTTGAGAAAGATGGATAAAATATAAACAATGCATATTAAACTTAAAAAGTGTGTTATGCCTCAGTGATTCTTGGAGAATTGAAGCAAAATCTCTCACCAGTCACCACATATTTATTATCCTGCTCTTGAATGTCAAAGGCCTGCTGACTCTGAAGTGCATTATTAAGGTTTATTTCAAAAAGAAGGAGCCAAATCTCAAAACCTGGACCCCACTGGCCACCATTATCAAGTGCAAACTCTTCATTTGTTAAATCTTCCTGCAGGTATCTTTCCCCCACTTTCTTCACTCCCCTGTTTTCTGGAACTCTGGTTTGGCCTCCTCTTAAACCTTCATTCTGCTCTTAAGATCACTGAATGGTGTGATTTTAGAATCCATTCTCATTGGATCTTCTCTCTTTGCTCTGGTGGCCCAGTCATAGATCATAGGTCCAATTAGCAAGCAAACACCTTGAGCTTGAGTTTCCAACAACCAGATGCTCGTTACAAAGCAGATGGGAAGTAGCTGCTAACCTGTCCAGTAAGACAGAGAAGAGGCTGGGAGTGGGAGGACAAAACCTCTCCCTTCTACACTCT
This sequence comes from Tamias sibiricus, assembly GCA_025594165.1. Lineage (NCBI taxonomy): Eukaryota > Metazoa > Chordata > Mammalia > Rodentia > Sciuridae > Tamias > Tamias sibiricus. Next base: position 75,895,661 of record CM046660.1, on the reverse strand, counting down.
TTCACTGTAAGGAGCAATCCATATGGTTTTGGTAACATAAGTGTTACACCTAAACTCTTCCTAGATCTACTGAAAATAGCACTGGCACTGTTTTGTAAAGATAGTACTGAAAAATGAATTATTGTTGTTAAAAAAAAGTGTGTTATGTCTATACCTATTTATTGTGAATAGTATAAAAAGTTGAAGAAATTCTAGTATTTGAAACTATCATCATTACTCATGTTATTCATGAACAAGTAGAAGCTCTGACTTACATCTTCATTATTTTACTTCCTTTTTGTGTTAATGTAAAAGAAAATAACCAATATTCATCTAACTGCACTTTGTCAATTCAACTGTAGATTGAGTACAGACACAAAAATTTAGCAAAAATCAGCAAAACCTTGGGTGAGAATCTCTTTTCTATATGCAGTTCATAATAAAGAGCATTTCATAATTTGTCATTATTTACTAGTTGGGTGTTATACATTCTTTCTACTGGTAAAATTTATATTAAATGTACTACAGGGGCTGGGGTTGTGGCTCAGCGGCAGATTGCTCGCCTAGTACGTGCGCGGCCTGGGTTTGATCCTCAGCACCACATAAAAATAAATGCATTGTGTACAACTAAAGCAAATAAATAAATATATATATTTTTAAAGTCTTTTTCAGTAATTTGAAATCTTTTTTTAAAAATATTTTTATTTACTTGCTTTAGTTGTACACAATGTGTTTTATTCAATGCATTTTATTTGTACGTGGTGCTGAGGATCGAACCCGGGTCGCCCACGTGCCAGGCGAGCGCTATACCGCTGAGCCACAATCCCAGCCCCAATAAATATTAAAAAAAAATGTACTACACCATATATTGACATGTCCCTCCCCGCCCCCCAGAGAGGAGCAGTTAGCAGCACACCACTGCACGTCCCCACTCTCTTACTCCTCACATAGAAGAAGCTGGGGGTTTGCCTCTGCGATCTGGACCAGTGTGATCAACATCTCTCCTTTTATCCTTGGCTGCCCTCAGGCATGGAGAACCCTATAAATGATCACATTCAGCCTGCCAGGGATGTCCACAGGACAAAGAAATCACTCTCCTACCATCTGAGGCCAGTCATAGGAAGAACTGTCACGTAAGCAGAGAGAGGACGGTTACTGGTTCTTGGTTCTCATTTTAGGTCTCCTGTAAGTGCATCTTGATCATCACAAAGGATTATTTAAAAATGTTTGCACTTATATTTACAAAGGTAACAAGGACAAGCTATGTTAATGTACATTATCATTTACAAAGCACATACACTTACTTTATTACTTCTCAAGATTTCTCTGCTTCTAGCAATTCCTGTGCATCTGGAGAGGGCACACTGTTTATTTCAGTCCTTCTGTTAGACTCTTGGCCAGCTCCTTCCTCTCCAGGTCACAGTTGCCTCTTGGTCATGGTATTAAAGGCATTTATTTGCAGTGAATTCAGGGCAGGAAACAAAACCCTCTGAAGCATTATTAACGGTTGGAGTGGAAGGAGTAATCCCACTTGCCAAGAGTAAGCATGGTGTGGTTATCTTTGAATCTTATTTCTCTTCCCAGGCAAAATGGGTGGGGAAGGGGAGCACAGCACACAGAGGGGAGGAAACAGCCGCTTCAGGCTCTATGGAGAGAGTTCCTGACCACTTCTGAAACACAGTACTTGTTCTAGCTTTCCTTGTGTAAGAATTAAAAAAAAAAAAAAAAAAAAAACTTTGAGGGCTGGGGAAGTAATGCAGTGCTAGAACACTTGCCTAGCATGCAGGAGGCCCTGGGTTCAACCCTAGTATAAATAAATTATAAATAAAGAAATAGATATTACAGTGGAGGAAGGCATCACCTGACCCAATTATTATTTTTGTTGTTGTGAGCCATCTTGTAGCCTGTAGCATTTGCTCTGGTAAATTCTTCAAGGAGTAACTGTGGATTCAGACAAAAGCACGTGGCAACTCACTGATAATAGTTCTTTCCTGGTCACAGTAATTAGGCAAGAGCTCTGAGGTACATAGGTCATTGGAGTTTGGCTCTTACCTAGTTAACATGATGTATTTTCAGAACCATGTGAGATCTCTCAGACCTGCAAATGGGCATTTGGGACTAAAAGAACTGATTTGATATTTGCTGATGATCAAGCTGAGACTGTTATCAGATCTTATCTCCACTCCATGTTGTGTGAGCTTAGATTGTTGGCAATAGCATCCAATTCCAAAAGTAAACAGAGGACAAAAACAGTTTCAAGGCCAGCTTACCCACGGAACAGAGCCGGAGTAATTAGAGCCAGCAAGCAGGGTGAGGAGAACTGAAGTTGTACTTTATGCAGCCAGACATGGCCCGAGAGTTTTTAAACCAAGATTTGCTTTTTTTCTCTTTAGTTATTGATTACCTTTGCGAAGGACAGAATATTGACATGTGCAGAAGACCGTAACGAGTTGAAATAGTTTTAGATAGAGTATCTTTGGCAGGTCTTCGTGTTCAGATTTAAGTGGGAGCCACTGTGAGTTCTGAAATAGCTTCTATAACCAGTTTCATCACAGATCTAATCATCCAAAACATCATTCCCTGTAATTTGACTGAAAAGCAGCGAGACAGCAAAAGCTTCTTGAGAGGGATTTAGCAGCCAGCCAGCTTCTGCTTATTAAAGACGTGTTTACACCCTCTCCTCCCCTCTCTCTTTACTCCAACCACGACTAAATAAATCCAGAGGCTTCAATCAAGCAGGGGAGGGCCAAGGCAAAGACCAGAACAGATTCCTGGGGGAAAACAGTTTGGTTAAAAAAACATTCAACAAAGCTTTATTGTCCTCCAGAAGTTCTGATGTCAGGATTGAGAACTTGAAAAGTGAGTTCTTTTTAATTTTTTTTTTTTTTTTTTTTTAAGAGGACAGACAAGAACTCACACTCTGGCCTGATTATAGTGGAAAGAACCCAGCACTAGGCGGGCAGAGACCTGGCTCTTGGAGCTTCTTCTTCAATGTTTGACTGTTTGACCTTGGAGGAAACTCTTCTCTGAGACTTGGTCCCCTGGTTTGAAGCTATGCTTGCTTCTAGCCCCTTTAGATTTTTTTCACCCTGTGAGAAAGCTTTCCACTTTTAAGATTAAGATTCTTAGCCAGGTGTGGTGGCGCACGCCTGTAATCCCAGTGGCTCCGGAGGTTGAGGCAGGAGGATCACGAGTTCAAAGTCAGCCTCAGCAAAAGTGAGGTAGGCTAAGCAACTCGGTGAGACCCTGTCTCTAAATAAAATACAAAAAAAAGAAAAAAAGAAAATAGGACTTGGGATGTAACTCAGTGGTTGAATGCCCATGAGTTCAATGCCTCATACCCTCCCCCCACCCCACAAAAAAGATTAAGATTCTTTTGTGCTAGGGATTGACATTAACCAGTGAGCCACATCCCCAGCCCCCACATATATACATATACATACATATATTTTATATATATATATATATATATATATATATATATATATATATATATATATATATACTTTTTTTTTTTTTTTAGAGACAAGGTCTCCCTGAGTTGCTTAGGGCCTCCCTAAATTACTGAGGTTGGCTTTGATGTCATTATCTTCCTGTCTCAGCCTCCCTAGCTGCTGGGATTACAGGCGTGTGCCACCACGCCTGGTTAAAATTAAGATTCTTTGAAGAGCTGGTGTGGTGATACATGCCTGTAATCTCAGCTACTTGGGAAGCGGAGGCAGGAAGATTCCAAGTCTGAGGACAACCATAATTGATTTTAGGACTATCAGCAAAAGAGTCTCTATAAAAAAGTTCAGTATAGCCGGGCGCGGTGGCTCACGCCTGTAATCCCAGCACTTTGGGAGGCTGAGGCAGGAGGATCGTGAGTTCAAAGCCAGCCTCAGCAGTGGCGAGGCACTTAGCAACTCAGTGAGACCCTGTCTCTAAATAAAATACAAAAAAGGGCTGGGGATGTGACCCAGTGGACGAGTGCCCCTGAGTTCAATCCCTGGTACCAAAAAAAAAAAAAAAAAAAAAAAAAAAAAAAAAAGTTCAGTATAGGTAAACTTCCTATTTTCCTGTTGCTCTATTACTTGGCCACTGGCCTGGAAGAAATCAGCACTCCATGTGATGAAAGCCTCTTTACTAGTTTTTCACAAACATTTATCCAGTATAATAGTTTGTAGAAGTCTGCTTGCAAATGCAAAATATGATTAAAAAAAAGGACAAATCCTTTAACAAGGCTTCTGGCCTTGAGCTGGAGCTTCACAGAGATGCCTACATTTCTAAGATAAGAGAAGTTACCAATTGGGCTCCATGGTAACAGCTGACAGGGGGAGGAAAGAAAGGGGAGAAGAAGCTCTCCCCTTCTCAGGTGTTGTCCTTGAAGGGTTAACTTGCCCAGAAGAGTGAAAGAAAAAGCTGCTATTTTGTGAACTTTTGCAGACTGTGAACTTCTGAGCCCCTCCCCTTACATGCTGGGTATAGAGTTCTGAAACTACCTGAACTTGGGGTTCAGGGGATTAATTGATTACAGAGAAAGCTGTGCCCTCTTTATCCCACCAAGAAAATCAAGGGGCCTAAGAATTGTTAAATTCTAAAGAATTGTAAAATTTATTTGGCTGCAGCCAAATAAAACTGTTTCCTGCTGCTATGTTTGATGCCTTGCCTTGTGTGTCCCTCCAACAATACTAGGGACGTCTGGCAAAGGCCAGACATTATTGGGGTGTATAAACCAATATGTAAGGAAGGCCTATGTTATCACACACCAGCCTTCATTTTAACTGTGTACATTACAGCACTGAATTAAAAGAAAAAAAAAAAAAAGCAGATATAAAACTAGGCATGCATGTGTTACCCAAGTGTCTGCCTTTGCCCTTTGCAAGGGTGGCCTTCCTCTAGTAGTTTTTTCCCCCAGTGGTATGCTGACCTGCCACATAGTCTGTGTCCCCATTGTTTTCCTCATCTTCTCAGGTGTCCTGAGACTCCCTCTCTTCCCTGCTTCGTCCTATTCTGGAAACCATCCATTTTCTCCTTCAAATCACTAGTGACAGAGTTCAAGTGGAACAGGTCTGCAGTAAGCATTTGGAGACTTTAGAGGCTGGGTTGGTGCAGGAGAGGAGACAAGTTCAACCCAAACCTCACTGTTGGAAACTTAATAGCAAACCCGAATTGTGGTGGTTTAGTGTCAATGGGGAGCAGAGGACAATGGAATGGGACAGTTAGCAGCCACTCTTGCCTCCTTCCTCTCCTTAGGTTCTGGAGTGGGAACCTTAGATCAGAGAAGGGAGGGCATCTCAGGACATGCAGAGAGCGGAGTGCAGAGAGTACATTGCCTCCTTCTGGCTGCCTGGAGCTGGCTCTCTTAACAATAATCTCAACCAGATGAAGACCTTTAAAAAACACCTCTGGCTCCCAACATCTGGGTAGGCCAACAGGCAGCAACGCAAAGTTGGCTTGATGAGGTTGGCCTCAGCCCCACATTTTTCTGTTAGCTCTTTTACAGGTCCGTCTTTGTAAAAGCTCTTTGACGGTGTTTAACCACCTAGTGACAGATGTAGAGATTTAACAATTCTTAGGCCCCTTGATTTTCTTGGTGGGATAAAGAGACTCTTTTCCATCACTCATTGGCTCCAACTTGTCTTCAGATCATGTTGAAACTCCTTTTTGCCACATCCCCCAGATCACAATGAAAAGGTAGATTAACCTGATTATCGAGGCCCATCAACTCGATGCTCTTAGTGAAATGATACCCACCCCGAACCCTGGAGCGGCACTTTGTGGAGTTGCTGGATGTATTATTACAATGATTTCATTTAATAAACTTGCCATCAGCAGGTTAACCCTCAGTGAAGTATAAGTCTGAGAATCCTTGTTAGCCATGATTAGGCGACACTGATGGTTAACAAAATTTTCTCATGCTCCAGGATTCATTTTTATTAAAAGTCTACATTGATTAAGAAAATTTCAACAAGAGCTGATTGACAGTGACTTTATGGGCTTTTGCGATGAAGGCTTGTTACAAGGACATCATTTTAATCATTCAGCTTGACTTTTACATTTGGGTTTGTGCTAGGATGTATGTCCTGTGCACTTTCTAATCCTTCAGCCTCCTTTTCTGCTAAACCTGTACTTGGGTTCTCTCAATCATTCTACAAGGCATGCAGAACGTTGCCCAGTGGGTGGTGCTATAAGAAATGATTGTCTATCTTTTTTCCTGTTACAGTCTGAGGTTCCAGGGCTCTGGTCAGACTGGTGGATTCTGACCTGGCTTTCAGCACCTTTTCCCTACCATGTCCCTCCTAACAGCGCCACCATTGTTTCCCTGTCCCCAACCCAGTGCCGGGCACACAGTGTGCCCTCCATGGATATTTGAGCAAAGAATGAGAGGGACAAGGGTCTTGGGCTACACACACACACACACACACACACACACACACACACACACACACAGACAGACACACAAGATGGTTGTCTCTCTTTTCTTGAGCACTATGTTCATCTGGGGCCTTGGAGAAGCAGACTTCAAAACAGGATTGAACATGCAAGTATTTTATTAGCGGGGACACCTCCATGAGAGAAAATGGGAGAGAGCTTAGAGAGTCTGGGAACTGTTAGACTGCCGGGCAAGTCTGACCCCCAGTGCAGGAGGAAGGGAGGCTAGGGTGGATGGTAGACTGCTGTGAAGGCCAAGGAAGGCCCAGCGAGGCTGTTGGGAGTTTCCTGCATCAGACTAAATTTATTTGGTGCAAACATACTTTCAATGAATATCAGTGTGTTTTTACTTTCAAATACCCTGAACCAGTGATTATCAGAAATAGTAGCAACCAACCTTTAAAGCAATTCATTACTTAATTAGTAAATGACTACCAATTCTAAATGAGACATGCATCCATAGACGGTATAAATATAAACCTGCTGAAATAAAAATTTACTATTTTCACATTGGCATTTTACAATGGAATTTTTAGTGAAAAGGAAACTGCTTTATGTAGAACCTTTACTTAATTGTATTTGCTCCAGTGGGATTTTATCAGAATTCTCTGGCATGTGAAGGAAAGGAAGTAGGTTTTAACTTGGGGAAAAAAAAAAAAAAAGAATAATGGGAAGTTTTCTACAATAATTTCCAGGGATTGAATGGAGAAGACGTATCAATTTCACTCTACATGGAATTTAAAAAGTTGAAAATAAATGTACACCATAAAGGTAGCAGTATGCTCTACCAGAGATTGAATCTGTATTTTCTCTCTGTTCTAATAAGAAAGATATTTTGGTTGTTTTAAGGAGAATAAATCTTGAGTTACTTTAAGTTCTCTCTTCTCTGCCCCTGGAGAGGCAGAGAAAGGCAAGGGGTAGTTCAATTTTCCATAAAGTGGGTGTGAGCAGACATTTGGGGACCAGGGTCTGGATAATGTCCTGGGAGGAGGCTTTGGGAACAGAAGGGACCTCAGGCCACGGGTCCTCTGGTCAGGTGAGAGCTGAACCCATCTGGATCCTGCATTCCAGGACTCCAGGTACGGGAGTTGGGAGCAGAGAGAGATCACCATGATGATGGCTGTCCTGCTAGTCCCTGCACTGAGACCTGGGGCAGAGGACTCCAGCTGGCTGGCACAAACTTTTGGCTTGTCCGTATCATCTCCCTGGGCTCTGCTCCCAGAGCTCTTGGGGGTCCCTGCAGATGGTGATACCCACTAACTTGGTCAGGGCCATGTGGGGTGGTGGTGGTGAGGTGGGTCAGAAAAGTTGGCCATCTCAGTTACATAAAGCCGAGTGGTAGGACAGGCTTTTCTGACATCGAGGGTGTTAGTCACTGGGATAAAGACCAGATGAACTTTCCTTAGGGACCTTTGAAACAGAGTCCTCATTCAATCCGGGTGCATTTTGGATCTTGTGTGGTCTTGCCTGGTGAGCTATGGGAGGCAGGGAAGGGGGAGAAGGCAGTCATGGATTACAAAATAACATTGCTTCCCACAGGGAGATTATCTTTTTACTCATCTCCTGAAATCCGAATGGGTCCCGCTAGTGTTCCGGCTTCTTCTGGTTTGCCAGAACTCCGAAGCACATTAACAAAATATGGAAGTGAGCTGAGTTATCCTTTATGCTTGGTTTCATAAAAATTAATTACAGGAAAAATATATGCTATGACATACTCTTTCTATCTCACTGAGAGAGGAGTCTTTGTGGCACTTTCTCCTGTGAATAGAACTCAATAGTTCTCCTTTGTGTTGTAAAATGGTATTATAGTCATGCTCATGGTGGCATTGCATGTAATTACAAGCCTGTTGAGCTCTGCATTTTAACCCAGTTTGGGGGGATCTGGAGCTCAGCTTTTTTCAATCACACAGGATTAAACTTGGCATTCAAGTTTTTGTGTAAAGCTGGTGTTAGCTGGTTCATGTGCGTTCTGACCACCAGTGTGAAGAAAAATCAATTCCATTCAGGGTGCACAGCCAACTGGTGCCGGTGGACCAAGTTTGTGGAAAGAGACAGCGTCCTTTCTGCTGTAGAGCTCCTGTCTGATTCATCCGTGTTTCATACCTGCTGTCAAAACATTTTGAATATTGCCTCTGACTTACATCTGTACTTTTTTTTTTTTTAAATGTAGGTTGGATTATCAAGCTGTAACCTGAGAAGTTATGTCTAGCGATGAAAATAAGCGCCAACTGACATGTCTAAAATTCATGGGCAACAGATGAAGTGCAATGGATTTACAAGGAGCTACCCCTGGGCTTCATCAAATGAGGCAACTAAATACTGTTGAAATAATTGTTTTATTTACAGTCCATTAAAATTCCGACAGGCAGATTGCCAAACCAGGGTCGATCATACCTGAGACCATACATAGGTCAATAACCTCCCTCACTTGCGACTGTTTCTTCCCAGAGTCCTGTCTAGTGCACATGCTAGTCTGGTCCAAAAAACTCTGCGATGGGTCACTTTGCTAGATTGGCTCTGTGGAACTGGACACATGCTTTCAAGCAAGATCATGAACGTTGACCTCCTGGTCTCCTTGGACCCATTAGTGCTGAATGTTATAATCCACACTGAATGTTGTTTCTTGGCTGTACCATTGTCTAGGAGGGCTGAGAATTGGGAAGAAGATGGGAAAATGGGTCTTTTGGGATTTACATAGTAGTGATGAAGTTGGAGATTGTGTTTCTCTTGTTCAGTTTTCCTGACCATTGTAAACAATTCTTGTCTAAGATCAGCCACTTGTATACAGTAGACCTGCCCTGTCTTACTACTATCCCAAACATACAATTAAAATGATAATAATAATCATTGGTAGGATACAGGTTGTCATGTCCTGGTGCAACAGCATGTACTGAACTCAGGGCTAGTTTCATATACATTATCTCATTTTTTTTTTTTTTTTTAGAACAACTGTTATAGGCCTGGGGACTTCTGCAAAACTGGGGCAGTACAGAGACTCCCTCCCACCTTCAAACCCCAATTCTTGCAATCTTGCCACAAAGATTTCAGACATTTTGTTCAGAGTAGCAGGCATGAGTTTGTTAGAAAAGATAAGAAAGGGGAAAAGGGGATACTCTTAAGGGAGGGAGTGGGTCCTCTTAGAAAGGAGAGGGACAGTATGCCTCTCCTGCCTGCCAGTTTTTTGGGGGTTCCAGAGAAGTTTCCTGAGAGTCCCCCCCTGCCCAGGTCCAATTCTTGACTTTTGGTTGACAGCAGGATGACATCAGACTTGTAAGTCCTCACCACCATGACAACTGTAGGTCACCTTGGCCCATGTTGACCAGTTCTAATTGGAACCTGTTCTTAAAAGTTTTTGGTTAGAGGGAATTATCCTCACCTCCTGAGTATTGGGATCTCGTCTGTTTAAGGGTCACAAAAGTCCCCAACTTCAGGATAACTTGTGCTCTTCTTACCTGCATTTTACATTTCTGGTCTGCATTTCTCCTGCAGATAACAGGTAGTTTGCTGAGAAATGTAACACGTCTTGTCCACTTAAACCAGGCAGGGCTGCAGCCTAAATTGCTTTAAAACAAGAAAGCATGTGGGGGTCAGCCCAGTGAGCCTATCTGTACATTTATTCCCTGAACCTCATCTTCCTACCGCTCACACCTGTCTGTTCCTAGAACAACACTCTGCTTATTCCCACCTTTTTTTAATTTTTTTTAAAGTATTTATTTATTTGCTTTTAGTTGTACACAATGCGTTTCTATGTGGTGCTGAGGTTCGAACCCGGGCCGCGCACGTGCCAGGCGAGCGCTCCACCGCTGAGCCACAACCCCAGCCCCATATTCCCACCTTTTATATGTAAATAACCTGAGGTTCTGAGAGACTTAGTAACTTGCCCAAGTTTACTTGTCCCGGCTCTTTGGCACCAAAGCCCACAGTCTATCTACCCTTGCCACAATGTGACTTCCCAAGGAAATCCAATGGTCCCTCCCACCCAAAGCTTTTTCTAACATCAGGTTTCATATGCTTCAACTTTATATGCAAAGTTCATATTTCCCTTAAATTTCCCCTGCTCACTCCTCCAGTCAAGGTTATCTTGGGCATAGAAAATTCTTTAAATATTCTGACCACCTGTCACCCAAGGAATGTTATGAACTCTGACAGTCTCTGAAGTGTCCTACCCCATGCATGCAAACAGCTCTATCTGCTTTCTAATGAGAGGTGAAATAATTTTAAATGGCTTCCACACAGCTTCACTTTCAAAGCAGTTCCAGTTACATCTAGCTTCATATAAACAGGTAATCAGAGGCCAGAACTGGAGAGCATAGTTCCTGCCTCTTAATTGGCATGAAGTGGGGACATCTGCTCTGCATGAAGCCTGGGTCAGGCCGCTCCTCCCAGCTGTGACCTCTGGTGGTTGGGAAGGACTGGCCCTGGATTACGCAAAGACTTCACAGAGGTATGGGAAGCTGGGATGGCATCAGCTTGAACAAAAATACCTAATTAGTTTGAATCCTTCCTGACCATCAGTAATTACTTTGGGGTTGATAGTCTGTCTTACAAAATAACAATTTCCCTTCCAAAGGTGGAATTTCTTGCCTTGGTTGCAAGTCCAAACAATTTCACTCAAAAGGCTCTCACAGAGACGAACTCTGGTACAGGCCTAACGATTTTTTTAAAACTTAGATGAATTATGCAGGTTGGAGAATATGGAAGATCATATTTATTTGAAAAATTTGTTCTAATACTTCTCTTCATATTCTCAACAACACACACAATGTTTGTTGTTGTTATTTATTTCCCAAACTGGATGGAGGTGGAGAAAATGTGCAAGCTCTCAGGTCGAGGTCTGAGGTTTCCCTTGACACTGTCATTGGTTTTCTAGGCTCCCCGCTTATTCCAGATGCAGCTGGACTCTAAGGATCCTGAGATGCTTTGCCTCAGAACTACTTGGGTTCCTGAGACAGCTGTGTAGCTGAAAGCTTCCCTGCATGAGCTTAAGTTGTGTTTGTGACAGATAGAGGGACATTTTCCTGCAGAACATTGCTCTAGGGTTCCAGTAAGCCCTGCCTTTACCATTTCTTCAGCAAGTCTAAATTCGATCTATTCTTTGAATGATGATTTTGGACCCTGTCTGCTCCACAGACTCATTCTGCCCAGTCTGGTCTTCACTGATACAATTAATTATAAATCTCATTCATTTTAATGTAATGTTTGAATGAGTCATGCGAAGTGTTGGTCTATGTGTGCTCTGTGGGGCTGCAAACACGAACCAAATTTAGATCCTTCCCTGAGGAGTTGACAGTCTACCAACGGAGAAGCATGGTTGGGGATAGGGAAGTTACTCTGTGGTGTGCTAAGGTGGAAAGTAACAAAACACAAGGCAAGAAGATGACAGAAATGCCCCCAGAGAACCCTCCCTGGAGGTGCACAGAACCCTTGCAAAGGCTCTTCCCAGTCTGGCAGTCTGGAGGTTCTTTTTTTTTTTTTTTTTTTTGGTACTGGGGATTGAACTCAGGGTCACTCGACCACTGGGCCACATCCCCAGGCCTTTTTTGTATTTTATGAGAGACAGGGTCTCACTGAGTTGCTAAGTGCTTCGCCATTGCTGAGGCTGGCTTTGAACCCACGATCCTCCTGTCTCAGCCTCCTAAGTGCTGGGATTACAGGCGTGCGCCACCGTGCCCCACTTGGAGTTTCTTTAAGAAAGCAGTATGGAGATTTCTTGGAAAAATGGGAATGGAACCACCCTATGACCCAGCCATCCCACTCCTGGGTCTATTCCCAAAGGACTTAAAAACAGCATATTACAGTGACACAAGCACTTCAATGTTTATAGCAGCACAATTCACAATAGCTAGGTTGTGGAACCAACCTAGATGTCCCTCAGTAGATGAGTGGATAAAGAAAATGTGGTATATATACAAAATGGAATTTTACTCAGCAATAAAAAAGAATAAAATAATGGCATTTGCAGGTAAATGGATGAAGTTGGAGAATATAATGCTGAGTGAAATTAGTCAATCTCAAAAATCCAAATACCAAATGTTTTCTCTGATATAAGGAGGCTAGTTTACAGTGTTGTTGGATGGGGGTACATAGGAGGATTAGAGGAACATTAGAATGGTCAAAGGGAAGGGAGGGGATGGGAGGGAGCAAGGAGGGGGGGGAAGAAAAAAAAAAAGAAAAGAAAAGATCTAACTCTGCTTCCCAACTGTTACCAAATGATCCCAACTTCTTTTATTAAATTCTCGTTTCTTCACCTCTAAAAAAAAAAAAATTTGCTGAACTTTTGCATAGATAGCAATAAAAGGTTATAATGAAAAAAAAAAAAAAGATGTATAAAGCCCACTTGAGTCAGGAGAAATCTGTCTGCTTTGGAATTTTGTTTCTATTTCTTTCGTAGTTGCTGGGAAGAGGCCTTCACAGAGGATGTTGACAGCAGTTTTAAAGTGGAATGGGGAGTGGTGACCCCCCCCCCCCAAGGAATGATGGCAGAAGGAGGAAGCCCAGGGTGGTTACAGCTTTCTGCTCAAGAAGATGCCAGAACCATGGGATTGGGAGCCTTGGTCAGAAGATGCTTGAAACTACCTTTTTTTAAAAATTTATTTAATTTATTTTTTTTAGATGTTGATGGACCTTTATTTTATTCATTTATTTATATGTGGTGCTGAGAATCGAACCCAGGGCCTCATACATGTTAGGCAAGTGCTCTACCACTGAGCCACAACCCCAGCCTGAGACTACCTTGTTTGATTTACATCTTTAAAGGAAATAAAACCTGCATAGTCAAAGTCCATGAAAATTTACATTTGTATTTCTAAAGGAAAGAGAAAAACTACACGAAAAATTGTGGACCTCATTCCACACTACAGAATATGACTCCAGCCGGCCAAAGGAATAAATTATTGATGAACAGGTTGACTCAGATGAATCTCGAAGGAAATGTGCTGAGGGAAAAAAGTCAATTCCAAAAGTTATACATTGCAATATTCCATTTATATGATCTTCTTGAAATAACCAGTCACAGAGATGGAGAAGAGAATAGGGTTAGGGATGAGAGTGTGAGGTGGAGTGAGGAAGATAGAGTTATTAAAAGGTAATATAAGGGATTCTCATATCACAGCAGTAATGGAGCTGTTCTATGTTGTGACTGTAGTGGTGAAGACACCAAGCTACACATGTGATAAAAGTGCATAAAACTGAACACCACACATATGTACAAGTATGTGTAAAATGGGGAAAGATGAGTAAAATTGATGGATCGTATCCATGTCATTTTTCTGGTTGAGATATTGTACTATGGTTTTACAATATTGCATCATTAGCAAAACAGTAAAGGACACATGGGCATTTCTTTGTTCTTTTGTTAAAAATATTTTTTAGTTGTAGATGGACACAATATCTTTGTTTATTAATTAATTGATTTTTAAAAGTTTTTTTAAAAATTTTAATTTGTTATATGCGACAGCAGAATACATTACAATTCATATCACACATATAGAGCACAATTTTTCATATCTCTGGTTATACACCAAGTAGAGTCAACATCATTTGTGTCTTCATACATGTACTTAGGGTAATGATGACCATCACATTCCACTGTCTTTCCTACACTCATGCCTCTCTTCCCCTCCCTCCCCTTTTCCCCTTTGCTCTATCTAGAGTTCATCTAATCTCCCCTGCACCCCCCCCCCCAGCACATTATGAATCAGTATCCTTAAATCAGAGAAAACATTTGGCATTTGTTTTTTTGGGATTAGCTAACTTCACTTAGAATTATATTCTTCAACTCCATCCATTTACCTGAAAATGCCATGATTTTATTCTCTTTTAATGCTGAATAATATTCCATTGTGTATATATACCACAGTTTCTTTATCCATTCATCTACTGAAGGGCATCTAGGTTGGTTCCACAGTTTAGCTATTGTGAATTGTGCTGCTACAAACATTGATGTGGCTGTGTCCCTGTAGTAAGCTGTTTTTAAGTCCTTTGGGTATAGACTGAGGAGTGGGATAGCTGGGTCAAATGGTGGTTCCATTCTCAGTTTTCCAAGGATTCTCATACTGCTTTCCATATTGGCTTCACCAATTTGCAGTCCCACCAGCAATGTATGAGTGTGCCTTTTTCCCCACATCCTCACCAACGCTTATTGTTGTTTGTATTCTTAACAGCTGCCATTCTGACTGGAGTGAGATGAAATCTTAAGAGTAGTTTTGATTTACATTTCTCTAATTGCTATTTTTTTAGTTGTTGTTGGACACAATACCTTTATTTGTTTATTTTTATGTGGTGCTGAGGATCGAACCCAGTGCCTCACATGTGTGAGGCAAGCCTTCTGCCACTGAGTGACAGCCCCAGCCCTTCTTTGTACTTGTGCTTAAAACTGCATGTAAAGATATAAGTATCCCCAAACAAAATTCCAATTGAAAAAAAAATGCTTGTGTGCTGCCTCAGCCTGTGACTTTTGTTATCTCCCTCCCCATGTTTTCCTTTTAGGGACTGAAGAATTGAAGGTAAAGCCCTAAAGTAAATGGGCTCAGTATCCCTTCCTCTGGGAGCAGAAGGGAAGGCAGGGTCTGAGAAAATGTGGCTAGGCAGGGGAGCAGGGTGAGGGAGGAAAGGACCAAGAGAGAAGTTGAGCAGGTGAGTTCTGGGGCCTCAGCAGGGGGAGAGGGGACGTCTAGCCAGATGGGTAGGAATATGAGCTGGTCTTTGGTGAGTTCCATTGCTGGGGACGGTCTGAGGACAGAGAATGACTCCTGGCTTGGGGGATGAAGGTCAGCTGGCTCCATGGAGGTAGCTGAGTGTCACTTGAACCCTGAAAGACAGTGCAGAATTGAGTACATAAAGGGACAGAGTAAAGACACAAGGGTAGGAAAGAATTGGGTGAAGATGTGAAGAAATTAAGTTTGGTTGGGCAAGAATGGAAGGAGTGGGGTAAGCGTGGGAAGGTAGATAGGGAACAAATCATGGTGGCCAAGGAGGTTGGCAATGAGGGGTCACTGAGCACTCTGTGAGGTTTCAGAGCTGAGCTTTTGGAATATTGATCTGACAGCAGTGTGTGTGTGTGTGTGTGTGTGTGTGTGTGTGAGAGAGAGAGAGAGAGAGAGAGAGAGAGAGAGATTGTGCATACTCTCTGCCCAGAGGGAGAGATAGGGACAGGGAGAGAAAAAATCAGGAAGCCACTGCTGTAGTCTAGAAGAGAGAAAAGTAATGGGCTCTGTATTAGGATTCATTCCCTCTGCCTAACAAGTCCCTGTGCTAGTTAAGTTTATTTCTCTTTCATAGTAGTAAACAGTCCAGAACAGATGTGTAGGCTCCATAAAGTTACCAGGAATATTCCAGCCCTCTGATCTGCCATCCCTAGGTTCATGCTATTGTTCTCAAGGTCATTCCAGCAGCCAAACAGGGGAAAGGGTGGAAAAGCAAGATTTTATTTTATTTTTTAAAGGGAAAATTCCCAAAGGTCCAATCTAACACTTTTACTTACTTCCCATTGGCTAGAACTTAGTCACATGGCCACACCTAGTTAGAGGGGAGTCTGGGAAATGGTGTCCTTTAGATGATGGTTCTGTGCCTGGCTAAATGAGGGATCATGTATTAAGGAGAAAGGGGAGAAGGGATGTTGAATTCAAGTTGTGGCAAAGAGAATGGACAGGAAAGGGAGGATATGTGGGCTACGTGGGGACATAATGACTGCGTTTGACTCTGATGAGAAATGGGGGTGAAAATAAGAGAGGTTTAGAGCCTGGGTAAAGTGGAGTGGAGGAAATGATAGTCAGTGTGTTAAATAGCCACGCACTGTTCTAAGCACCTTCATGGGTATTTCACATTAATTCCTATAACAATTCTAAAAGATAGGCCCTACTACCTCTGTTTTGTAGATGAAGAAAATGGGGCACAGGAAGAGTAAGTTGCTTGTCTGAAGTGGACCAGACAGTTGGTTCTGGACTCTATGCCCTTAACCACTGTCCCTGTGTGGCACGAGGACTAGAGAAACAGAAGTAACTGGACCTAGGTGCTCATCCCACCCCTTTTCTCGGAATGATTCTCCTTTTATTTATTTATTTATTTTGCTTTTCGTTGTACACAATGCGTTTATTTTTACGTGGTGCTGAGGATCGAACCCAGGGCTGCGCACATGCTAGGTGAGCGCTCTACCGCTGAGCCACAACCCCAGCCCCTCCTTTTCCTTTGATTACATTTAAGTTCTAGAGTGCTCAGTAGCAGACAGGGAACTTGTTGATGGATGTTTGTATACGGGCTTACAAAACAATTAGAACCCTGACTTGTCCCATATTTTGATCACGGACAATTTCAAGCCTTGGCCTGGTGTGGGTATTGAGCATTGGTAATGCCTTTTGGGATCTGGGGGGGGGGGTCATTCTGCGGACCACATCCCAGATTTCCTAGTTGGTCAGGAAGCAGATTTCCCAGAACCTATGTTACTAGGTCTAAATGGGCAAGAGAGGAAGGAAAAGCCAGGAGGGAAGCTGGTGGGGCCTGGGGGGGTGGGTGGTTCATGCCAAGAAGGCCCTGATGGGCAGCGAGAAAGGTGGGCTCTCAGTGTGGTTTCTGGGGAGCAGTGTAAGCTCTGTGCTCCCGGGGCTGGGGACGTGGCTCTAGACAGGAGAGAAGGGATTTGTTTTGTGGCCAAATGCAACTTGGGAACAATATTCTCTTTCTGCCATCACTGTTTTGCAGAAAGCATGATTAGGGCCAAGTCCATGTCAGGGCTAAAGACCAAGAATGGAGTAATGTCTGCAGAGAGAAGGGCAATTAGCAAAATCCTTAATTAGAGTTGGGTTCCTGTTTCTCCAGTCAATTCTAATCACTTGCTAGGCTTTGACTCAGCTTCTTTGGCCTGCAGTGTGCAGCCACAGAGTTCAGAAAACAAGAACCCACTGATCTTGTAAAAAGACTATTTTCTCCTTCTGGAAAAAGACTATTATGAAACGTATTTCCCAAAGCAATGAAGATTCAAAGAAATAATATGTGAAAGTGTTGGCAAGCTCTCAAGTTTAGTTATTTATTACATGAGTGATAAGGATGCCTTATTAGTCATTAATGCCTGTTAGTAAATGATTCCGTGCTTAAATTTCAGGCCTCATTGACTTCCAGACCTCCATTCCTCACCCAGCTGCCATTCTCCACTGACACCTGTAATCACAGCTTGGAGATTTACTTAGACACCAAAAGATTAATCATGATAAAGTTCATGAAATTTCCATCTTTTTTTCCAGTTCACTAGGCATTAGCCACCATCCCCAGGATGTGACATCCTTCTCTTACATTTGGAAAATATATGTTTAGGAAAAATATTGATGCTTACAAAAGATGTTTGTTTCAACGAAAAATATGTTGAAAATCTATACTAAGTCAATTGTGGGGAAATGGGTTTTTTTTTGAACAAAAATTGCACATGGAATAAATCTTGATGTTTTGATATATGGTACCCCCATTCTAGGTTGTTACTGAATATTTCTTATATATCATTTCAAGTCTCCTTTCTTTGTAATGAAGATTTAATTGCTGGAGACCAAACTCATTTATAATTATTCTGTGCTGAAGATATAGACAGGAATAAGATGTAGTTTCATCATCAATAAGCTCACAGTCTGGGAGAGAAGACAAACTTGAAAACAAATAACTTTCATTTACAGAGACAAATGCCATTAAAGAATATGTACGGGACCCAGAGGGGACATCTCAAGAGGAGGTAGAAAATGGCATCATCCCCATCTTAATATGCAACCTTAGAGCTCACCTGCTGCTCAGCAAAAGTGGATCCTTTCTTGCCTCTGCTGTTAGTTTAGCAATCCAAATTTCAGAGATTAAGAAGTGATTTGGCTTTTAATTAATTTTAGTCTCTTCCTTCTATCATCTCATATTCTTCTTAATCTGTAACTTATGTAATTACAATGCAAAATGCATTAGGTCATCTTTCTTACCCCCTTTCTTTCCAAAGATCTTTCTCTGTTTTTTTTTTTTTTTTTTTTAACTTTCCCACTATGAATCTTTAATGTGCATGATTTCATTTTCTTCCTCCCTCCTCCCTTCTTCTCTCTCCCACTCTCTCTTTCTTTCATGGTTCTGGGAATACTTGCAGTTACTATACCACTGAGACACACCCTCAGCCCTTTTAGTTTTTTATTTTAAGACAGGGCCTTGCTAAGTTGTTCAGGGTGGCTTTGAACTTGCAGTCCTCCTGCATTGGCCTCCAGTAGCTGGAATTGCAGGCATTTTTTTTCTTTAAAATCCAAATTTGTCACATTGGGTTTGCAAAAAACCAAAAGCTTGACAATACTTTCAGTGGAAGGCTATAGGGAAATAGGTGCTCATATGTTGTTGTTGGGAATGAAAAATGCTATAATTACTATGGCAGAAATTTGGTAATATATGATAAAATGATGTGTATATTTATCCTTTGGTCCAGCATTGGACTTGGCTCATAGTAATTTATTCTGACCATATACTTCCAATAATATAAAAATACAAACATACAAAGTTATTATGTATTACTTGTAATAAAAAGGGAAACCATCTTAATGTCTAAGCATAGCAGACTGAGTGACTAAATTATGTTTCTCACACAGTGGAGTACTACGCAGCTATAAACAAGAATGAGGAAGATGTTTATGATTTCTAGGAGATAATTATTAAATGAAAAAGGCATATGCCGGGCGCGGTGGTGCACGCCTGTAATCCCAGCACTTTGGGAGGCTGAGGCAGGAGGATCGCGAGTTCAAAGCCAGCCTCAGCAATGGCGAGGCACTTAGCAACTCAGTGAGACCCTGTCTCTAAATAAAAATACAAAAAAGGGCTGGGGATGTGACCCAGTGGACGAGTGCCCCTGAGTTCAATCCCTGGTACCACAAAAAAAAAAAAAAAAAAAAAAAAAAGGCATAGTACAAAAAATGGATATAGTGCTTTTATAATGCAGGAAAGAAGGAAAAAATAAGAGAACATTTATATTTGCTTATGTCTATAAAAGCAACATAGAAAGGATAAATCAGGAAACATTAAAGTTGGTTACCAACAAAAGGTAGAGGAGATAGGGAAGAAAAATGGAGTGAGTAATATTTCTCTGGATATGTCTTTTTGCATAGTTTTGACCTTCAGAAGCATGTTTACGTTCTATATGTTCATATATATATTCAAAAATTAAATTAATAAGGATGGAAAAAGGAAAGCTCCCTAAAACTGAAACAAATCACCCAATTGTGTTTCAAATGAATATCACAGTCACATTAGGAGAGAAAAGGCCAATTCTTTTATTTGACTATATACTCAGAATTTTAAGCTCTCTCTCTTTTTTTTAATTCTTTTTTGTACTGGGGATTGAATCCAGGATCTTACACATGCTAGATAAGTGCTCTGCCATGGCGAAATACTCTCAACCCCTACCCCAGTTTTAAGTGAAAGACTAGGTACAATTGCACACAAATTCAAAGCCTTTTATAATGGGCATTCTGAAACAATTTTATATGTATTACAGGATGGAGAAAACAAGTACTAAATATATTGTTGTTGTTAACCTGAGTTCTCTGGATGAAGAAAATTAATTTGGGTAGGGAGTATGCACCATATTTCTAAAACATGTTTATGCACATGTGTATATTAGTGTGTATGTGTGTGTATAAATGTATATGCACATGTGTATTATCTGGCTTTGTCTGCTGAAAGGACCAAGAAGCAATAGCACCTCAGTAGCAATGAGCACACCTTGAACTCAGATCTTGGTCACTAAGGCCATCCCCACTGAAAGGAGCGAAGCCTCCTAGGAGAAACAGCTGATCCAGGGCTGGAACAGGGTGGTACCAGACAAACCTAGAACATTTTGTTATGTTAGAAATTGAGAAATTTCTTAGCCAGGCATGGTGGCGCACGCCTGTAATCCCAGCACTTTGGGAGGCTGAGGTAGGAGGATGGCGAGTTCAAAGCCAGCCTCAGCAATAGCAAGGCACTTAGCAACTCAGTGAGACCCTGTCTCTAATAAAATACAAAAAAGGGCTGGGGATGTGGCCCAGCGGTCGAGTGCCCCTGAGTTCAATCCCCGGTACCAAAAAAAAAGAAATTGAGAAAGTTCTCAAAAAGAAATGGAAGCATGTCACAAGGACTCAGGGAGCCATCTTGAAATCTGGGACAATTTAATGTAATAAGGAAGTATAAATCACTAAACATAGGAATTCATGATTGCACACTGATAATGAATGGATAAATTATCTATTTTATTTCTATGAGGAGAAGACAGGGTTCTTGCAGACAGTAAAATGCTGGCTCCTTGCCTGAGCCCCTGACCGAGTTCCTCGAGTCGGGTCGCACGTGTCTTGTAGAGTCTGACTTGGCGGCCCCTTGGCTGGTAACTGGTAAATTGGGAGGTGGAAAGTGAGCATTTTCCAACCATAATGGCAAAGATTAAATCAGGCAAGAATCACTGATGGATGCTAAATTCAGGGGGTGGCTGAGATTAAGAGCAGGGTATTTGTATGGTTTTAAAGTATCTCCCTATAGACTAATAGTTCCAAAATGGGGAAAGGGGGAAGTATATTGTGAAAATTCAACATCTTGATGGGCTTGCAGCAGCAACGAGGGCAGATGGATATCATGTGTCTTCAGATGTGACATCCCGAGAAGGTTACAATGGCGCCTATATAGCATTCTGGCCAAGAATGCATAACGGGAATCACCAGGAAACCTTAGACAAACTCTGAATGAGCAACAATCTATTAAAACCTGGGCAGGAGACACTCCAGACTGAAAAATGTCACCATGGACAACAAAGATGGCTTTGGAAGGATGGAGTCATGATAGCCAAGCGCAATCTCTGACCCTACAGGGGATTCTATGTTGGAGAGAAAATGCTGCAAGTGTGTTATTGGGTCAGTTGACAAAAAAGGGACAGGGACAGTGGATTTAGATAGAAGTGTTGCTTTTGTGTTAAATGGACTGAGATTGATAACCATACTCTACATGTGTAAGAGAATGTCCTTATTCATAGGAAATACAAATAAATACAAATGAATGACTTCTTTAGGGACAGGAGGCCATGATATATTTAACTTTCCCTAAAGTGGTTTAAGGGAAAAAATACACATATAACCAGAAGGAAAGGGGTGGGGAGAGCAAATAATAATAAAGCAGACGGGTAAACGTTAACACTTAGTGGATCCTGGCAAAAGAAACACAGCTATTCTTTTACTAGTTTTATTCTTGCTCTTTTTCTCAAAATTGAAAATTATTTCCAAATAAAAAGTTAAAAAAGGGGTGATGATGTGGCTCAGTGGTAAAGTGCTCGCTACCATGCACAAGGCTCTGACTATGATTCCTATCACCACAGGGGAAGAAAAAATTAGATAATTTCAGTCTTGCACATCCTGCTTTGATTCAGGAATATTTATCTCCCTGTTATTCTGTCTGCTGGTTTTGGTTCTAGGGAGCCATACAGATGTCTGACCATGTTTTTAGATTGCATTGCAATTAAAAAAAACCTTTTTGTTTGTAAGGAAGTCCTTTGCGAATAAAATCTTACCTGGTGCATCAAACTGCAGAAGACGAAAGACTGTTCTGAGGGAAGAATGTGTGTGTTCCTTTTCAGTATATCAGAGTCCTGTCCACTTCACCTCCTGCCACCAGTTGGGTGGCCCTGAGGTTCCTCCAGTGAGTGGAGTTTGATGACCTCTGTGCTCCACAAATTGGGCGTGGTCCCCCTGATCTTAGCAGTCCTGAGTGCGAATGACTGTTCTGTGATTGGGCAAATTCCTCACAATTAACTCCAGAGCAGTTGACTTGGGCCTTTTGGACATGGCTTAATGCATGCTTTCCGTGACAAATGGCCAGTTTCTTTCCTGCCTCTCCAGGAGGTTATTCTGTCCTTGGCCTGTGGTTCACACTTCACAGCTATTCAGCAATGAGGCCCTGTATGTCAAGCCCACCATGTGACTCTTTTGAAGCCTCAAATCATTCTTCAAAAGTGTGTATAGATAAGGACTTCTGCAAATAGAATTGTGTTTTCCCTAACTCCTTCCTGTTCATTTGGGATTCATTTTCAAACAGTCATGGTTCCTTGCAGCTGATGGAATTTATATTTACCCAACCATCTTCTCCCTTTCCTTTTCTGTCAGGTAATTAAGGGGTTTTAAGCACATAGGATGGAAAGGTGCATGACATTTAAAGAAAATTCTTGGCAAACTCTTTTGAAAAGTGAATTAGTCCCCTCCCATGAGGTAACCGCTCTAATAGTTGGAATTTCTCTCTATATAAAATCTATTTTATAACTCAAACCTGAGTCAAGCGAAACTGTAAAACTATCATTTATTCAATGACCCTTGGAAGACAGTACATAACAAATTCGGTTTGTTTAAGATGATGTAGCTGTCTTCCTAGTGATTTACTTTAAGTTTCCATTAGGCTTTTGGGCAGGGCCCAAGATCCTAATTGCTACCGGCCACATAGCTCTTTTCATAGGAAGACAAGTCTCTCGCACAAGGAACGGCTATAAAGTTGAGGGCAGAGAAGTCCCTCGGATCTCATCTCTGGTGGTAATTCCTGTTGCTGGGTAGCAACTTCTGGGAGTCCTATGTTGAGAAGGACTCCGGGGAAGCAGCTGGGTTTGGTAAGAATGAATGCCCGGATAGATTTGTGATGTCTGCTTGGGGTTTTGCCTGGGAAAGTCGTCCAGGTGTATGCAGCGTATGTGATGTTCCTGGACTAAAATTAACTCTCAGGGGCTCTCTTTGGCTGGAAAGAACATGCTCCCCTGTTGAGCATGAGCACTGGCCTATTTTATGTGTTTTCTTAATAAACAAGGAACCTGGCCTGTGGTTTCCTAGATTAGATATGGGAGGAACCGCAGAACCCCTGCTGGGCCTTTGGATGTTTTTGCTGCATATTTCTGCCCCATGAACAGAATGCTTAGTGCCGGGCAAAGCAACGTACAGCACACATCCTGTGCCCCCACCTGTGCCTTGTTTGAGCTCACCTGGCTGGCACGTTCATTTTGACATTTTTAGATCCCAAGTGTTTAAGAGTTTAGCATCCTGACATTTTTTTTTTTTTTTTTTTTGTAGTTGCACAAGCACTGTGATATTTCCTG
Organism: Tamias sibiricus; assembly: GCA_025594165.1. Lineage (NCBI taxonomy): Eukaryota > Metazoa > Chordata > Mammalia > Rodentia > Sciuridae > Tamias > Tamias sibiricus. Next base: position 75,872,182 of record CM046660.1, on the reverse strand, counting down.
GTAATTTAAGTGCCAAGAAAAGGTGGCCCTGGCAAAACCCAGTCTCTCCTCACCAACCCCAGTGAAGCCAGAATCTGACAGTCAGTCAGTATAGATAGGTAAGTAGAGTCAGGTCGGATCAAGAAAGCCAATTTTGAGTGAGTCCTTGAAAGTTAAAGACTGTTGGGAGACTGTCCCCTGAGGGATTGAAATGTTAATTCCTTCAGAGCCCTTCCTCCACCCTTATCAAGAAGCTGCCCTAGCTGGGCGCGGTGGCGCACGCCTGTAATCCCAGCACTTTGGGAGGCTGAGGCAGGAGGATCGCCAGTTCAAAGCCAGCCTCATCAATGGTGAGGCACTTAGCAACTCAGTGAGACCCTGTCTCTAAATAAAATACAAAAAAGGGCTGGGGATGTGGCCCAGTGGTCGAGTGCCCCTGAGTTCAATCCCTGAAAACAAAAAAAAAGAAACTGCCCTGCCCCAACCTGTTGCCAAGGTAACCCATTCCAGGAATTGCCCCTCCCTACAGGGAGCTATAAAGTTGTTAATTAATGTGTCCTGGGTTGCACCATTCTGCCCTTCCCCCTTCAGCCCATCTGCTTCTCACCTTTTGGCCATCCCACAGGGCTGGTCACATAGCAGAAGGGAGAGAGATAAGGGGAAGGGAGCAGGAGAACAAAGGAAGCCTGGGACATATAAAAAAGGCAGACCTGCCTCGCTTCTTGGGATATCCAGAATACCAGCAATGGCCCCCTTCTCCCTCCCGGGAGAAGTCTATGTTACCCCTTTTAAATAAACTCTGCTTTACATGCTTGCCTCGGCGTGCTTCTCTAGTGTTCAAACTTCAACATTTGGGGGAGCAGAACTTATCACAGGTAAACAGCGGTATCACCAGGACTCTCCTTCTGTGCATCCCTATCTCCAGGGTGACTGACGTGGTGCTGTTTGACCTCCCTCCCACTGGGTGTCCCCTTACCCACCCCTCCATTAGATGATAAGGACCTTTCAACAATCAATAGCACTTCTGAAGGCCAATTGTTATGTTTTACTTCTATTTTTTTTTTTGTCTCATAAATGTTGCAAAGCCCATCTGAAGACCCTCGCATATGTATTTGCAAGGTAGATTGTTCCAGAAAGACTTGTTTCTGGAATTAGTTTTCAGGGCAACAGTAAGAAGGCTGGCAGAGTGACATGGGTGCCGGCCATTTGCGATAGCATCCTGCCCTCCTCCCTCCTTTGCTTTTCCAGACTTCTCCAGGTGTTGGTATTTTGATTCCAGTTACTTTTGGAAATCCTCAAGACTAACTTTCTGAAGCACGCTCGTTGGAGGTGTTTTGCCTAGAGCCAGAGTGTAAAAGGCAGCACTCAGAAGGAGCCTATACCCTTTTTATTCACAAACAGCCCTGAATAAGGAGGGCTTTGTGTGAATGTTGTCATATTTCCCATAACACACGCTTGGATTAGCCAGTGTGATTAGCCTTTCCTTAAAGCAGAAAACAGGTCCCATCTATGGGGCCTTTCAAGTTGCCCTGTTTACATGGACTCTTGCCTGCGTAGATTCTAACTTTGGGACCAGACACACAGACACGCAAACACGAGGACAGAGGCAAAAATACCTCTGTGGAAAGAAGTCAGGGCTGGCAGTGGGGCCCCAGATGGAACAGAAATAGGTGCAGGGTCTGGGAGAAAAGGCCTAAGCAATGCTATTTAGGGTAGAGAAGGAGGGGCTGCATTTCTATTTTGAAAATGTTTGAAAATGGCTCTTTCTTGCCTCACTTCCTCCTATATCCGTGGTCCTTGCCACCTTACTAAGGAATCAGTGAAGACCTTATAAGTAAAATGTTGAAAATAGAAAAAACAAACAAACAAACAAATAAAAATAGCCCCCAGCTGGGCGTGGTGGCGCACGCCGCCTGTAATCCCAGCACTTGGGAGGCTGAGGCAGGAGGATCGCAAGTTCAAAGCTAGCCTCAGCAATGGCGAGGCACTTAGCAACTCAGTGAGACCCTGTCTCTAATAAAATACAAAACAGGGCTGGGGATGTGGCCCAGTGGTTGAGTGCCCCTGAGTTCAATCCCCGGTACCAAAAAAAAAAAAAAAAAAAAAAAAAAAAAATAGCCCCCAAACTTAAAATGACATCTACGCACATGCTTTGTTTATCTGATTAAAAGAAACTGAAAACACATTGAAATCAATTTCCAAGAATTTTCATTTGCTTCTCCTTCAACATATTGTGCCAGTTTTTTTCTATCCTGGTAGGTGGTCTTGATGTGATTATGGTTTGAGATACTTTGAAGAGTGAAGGAGAATGATTTTATTATGAGAGATGTTAAAACAACAACAACCCAAATTCTAGGTATTTAATAGTTTTGGATCTGGGTAACTTATTGGTAATAACCAACCAGACCCTGAATTCTGACAGATAATTTAAAACTCATGTCCCTAAATATACAAGGTACACTCCTGCCTGTCTCCCCAAATTAACCTACAGTCTTGCCTGGCTCCTATATGGGCTCTAGGCCCCTTCTATCTCAGGGTGCTGTTCTCTGTCCTCGGAGGGTGTCCCCCCAGCCCCCACCACTGCAGCCACGTGATGCTACTGATTAAATCTTAGGTCTTCCTGATCACCTGAATCACGGAAGGTGATCAGTAATAAGAATCTTCCTGTTCTTTATTTCAGCCTCAGTTTTGCTTCCTTCAAAGCATTCATCAAAACTCATAATTATTTTATTTGCTTATTCGTGTTTGGTCCCCTGTAACATGGCATTGTTGAATGCTGTTCCTGTGCCTATGTGCCAGGGACAAAATACTGAAAAATGAACAGTCTTGTGAATCATGTATAGTTCCTAAGTGGAGCTGGCAAGAACACAACTCATGGGACCATTTGCAGGCAGGGTCACTTAAAAGCCAGGGACAGGGTTTCTTTCAGCAGACTTCCTACCCCTGCCCCTGCCTAGGGGTAAGTCAGGAGATGCCGGTGTGGGAAAATGAGAAAGCACGATCCTTTGCCTTTCTGATCATTAAGGGATACGCACACTCTCCATGATTCCGTGGCGAGGTCAGCCTAGGCAAGAACTTAAAGCTGTGACTTTTTTTCTGGCTTAAGAAGGGGATGTGGGTCATAGTTGCTACTTTGAATATCAGAAAGGAATACAGTGTGGAGCTTTTCCTGGAAAAACATGGCTTTTTAGTACCAGACATTCAGTAAACCCTGAAGGGGTCTTTTTAGCCAGGGTGGTGCTGGAGGCTGGAGGCTGGAGGCAGAGGGATTAAGGGGACAAGGGACTCGGTGTCTTACAGGAGACTGACACATAAACAGTCATAACACAGAGTGGCAGAGGGGAAGCCAGGGTGCTAGGGGAGGGTGTGGCTCTGGGAGTGGATATGGGAGGAAGGTCACCCAAGACTTCTGGAGGGACAGCCTTAGCTTGTCTCCTTGCTCGATTCTTAAAAGAGGATTTGGTGACCTCTGCTGGGGGATGAGACCTCCAGCCTGAACAAGGCAAGGGGATGCACAGAGAGGAAATTGGCATGGAACCAGGAAGACCCTGGCTCTAAGAGAACCTTGCGAGAGATTTGATAACAGGTGGAGGAAGCTGGACCAAGAGCAGCTAGAAAATCCTCTACGTGGGCTGGAGAGTAGAGAGGTTGGGGTGGAGGGACAGGGGAAAAGGGGACAGAGCAACTCCCTTGGAGAGGACTAGAAACAGGCTCTGCTCAGTGCTTCAGTTGGCTTCTGGGGATCTGGACTGATCACATCCATTTATAAGAAATTATTCTAAGGAATCTAAGGAATCAACCAGATACATATGGAAGGATTCTATCCCTTCATTGATGCTGAATACTAAAATAGCTAAATGTGGGGATCGATGAAATAATTCAGGGTCGACCCAGAATATAATGGGCCCATTAAGAATGAGCTGTAATACTTGCCCAAGGGTGGGGGAGAGCCCTTGCCTAGCATGCATGAGACACTGGGTTCAATCCTCAGCACCACATAAAAAATAAACAAATAAAATAAAGGCATTCTGTCCATATACAACTACAAAAAAAAAAAAAAAAAAAAAAAAAGAATGAGCTGTAGTTTTATTTATATTGAGATGGAAAGGCATTTGAGAAACTTTTTTTTTTTGGTACCGGGGATTGAACTCAGGAGCACTCGACCACTGGGCCACATCCCCAGCCCATTTTTGTATTTTTTTATTAGAGACAGGGTCTCACTGAGTTGCTAAGTGCCTCGCCATGGCTGAGGCTGGCTTTGAACTCGCGATCCTCCTGCCTCAGCCTCCCAAGTACTGGGATTACAGGCGTGCGCCACCGCGCCCGGCGCATTTGAGAAACTTTGACAAGTAAAAAACCAGGTTACAAAACACTATGAGAAACATATAAATGTCTAGAAGTCAACACAAATGCTCATAGTAAAGGAATGAAGAACGGTTAGTTTTCACGTTACACTTTTATGTCGTTTTTTGCCCCCTACGATGAGTAGGCATTAAATTTATAACCAGAAAATCAGTAAATCTATTTCCGTGTTGAAAGGTAAACCCACAGGGTTTTAAAAGAGATGATTAGGGCCATAATACCAATTGAGTAACTTTAGGAAATGCTATGTTACTCATTCTGGATCCTCTAAGGAGATTCTCCCAGGAGGCTGGGCCTCTGGAGCTTGTGGTATTGACTCTGGTGGAGAGATGGATTGCCTCTCTGAGTTGCTCCTTGACACTGACCTTGGGGATATGTGTTCCCCTTTAATCCTCTGGGCTAGGCATGGGAAGGTCAGGCATCTTCCCATGTTCCCTGAGCCAGGGGTTCTCCTGGTTGGCAGCATGTCAGAATCCCTGCAGGAGCTGAAATTCATCACTAAGGGCTTAGGCCCTTACCACCTTCAGACCCAGTAGGTCTGACTCTCTGGGATGAGCCCAGGTAATGGGCCCAGGTGATGCTATTTTGTAGCTAATGTTGAGTACCTCCTGGTTAGAAGATAATGAAGAAAAAACGTAAATAGCATCATATCTCTGGACCAGTATTTTTAGGGCATGACAGATCTTTGATCTCTGAAGAAAGGATTTCTTGGTAAAATACTACCTCAAGGAAAGTCTCCAATTATATGAGCAATTAAAGGCTCTGGGAAGTCCTGCAGTAAAGAAACCTATTTGGTTTGTTTCAGATGGATTTTCCAACAGTTTCTGATCATGGAAACCTGTCCTGGTTAACCCTTTATCTTAGGTTAGCAGCATCTGGCCAAGGCCTGGAGTCTTCCTTGTACATCGCTATTTTAGTACCCTGTAGGTACATTTTCTATAAGGACCCTAGGACAGTGGTAAGACCAAAGTGGATCCTGGGACATATAATAAAGTGTAAGGGAAGAGCTCCAATTTCAGAATTGTGGGGGAAGCCTCTTGTTCCCTACAGCACCCTGACCTGGGACGCCGTGTGGGGAGGGGATGCCCTGGCTACAGAGTCTGGGGTACAGAGGAGGAAAATGAGGTCTAAAGAGGTTACTGAGTGCTTTGTCCCAAATCAGAAGCTGGGCAGGGTCCCAGCAGCAACTGAAATCTAGACTTTGCACTTCTCAGCCAGACCCCTCGCCCTCCCCCCAAGTCAAAGACGTCACTTCAGCATTTTAAGATCTTGGAATAAAGGAACGCCACCATGATTAATGAGAAGCTCCTGCCTTCTTATCCCATTTCATGTCTCTAGCTCCATCTGCCAAGAAGACACCCAAAGCCCTAAATATCATTTGGTTGTAAGGAATGTTTAGAATTGAAGAGCTGGTTTGACACAATTAAAAGCTTCCAGAAGGCTGTTATGCGCCAATTATTTACTTAGCGATAGCAAGCTATTTAAATTTCATTACGGAGTAGAAAATAGGGAGATAAGAACAAAATATGGTCAGGCAGGCTGTGACCTTAAAACCCCTGCTCCTTTTTTTGTTCATAAAAGATAGCAGAACGTCCTGATTTGAGAATCATTTTGTTAAACTGTGCATTTTCTTAAATGGAATTGTTTCTTAATCTTTTTGTGGGCTGCTAATGGGCCATTTATCAGGGTGTCGCAAGGCAAAGTGAATCTGGAGGAAATAAGGTTACCAATCCAGGGAGGCCCCCTGTATTGCAGGTGATCGGGCAATACAGTGACTCCCACTTAGAGCTGAACGAGATTCACGGTTGTAGAGCCATACACATCCCCCTCCTCAAAGATGCTTCACTTTCTCCATTTTCCAGATTCCCTTTTCTACAAATCACTTTGTTGCAATGCTTCCTCTTCCCCAGTTCCAAAAGTTGTTCTCTATAGTGATTCTACCCATAACATTTCCAATGACACAACTTCTCAGTTTGTTCTTTGTATAGGGAGGTAGGAAGGGGCTGTTGGGTATGTCAGATGGAGGAGCTGGTTCATGGGACTATCAAAGGGGAACCTACCTGATGTGTGTGTGTGTGTGTGTGTGTGTGTGTGTGTGTGTGTGTGCATATGTATATATGCATGTATAAATACATTAAATATATTATTATATATTATATATAATATTATATATTAATTATTATATATTAGTATATAATAATATCATATATATTTTATTCTAATTTGTTATACATGCTTGCAGAGTGCAATTCATTTCATATTACATATAAAGAGCACAATTTTTCAAGTCACTGGTTTTACATAAAGTATTTTCACACCATTTGTGTCTTCATACATGTACTTAGAGTATTGATGTCTAATTAATTCTGCCATTATTTCTATCCCCTATACATATTAATTTATATATTAACATATATCCCTATATATCAAGGTATAATTTATATACAGTATAATTTACCCTTTTTAGTGTGTAACTTTGTTTTGAAGCATTTGTACAACTACCAACAAAATCAAGATAAACGTAGAGAATGGTTCCATTACTCTGAAATGTCCCCTGTTCCTCTTTGTTTTCTTTTTTTTTTTTTTTTTTTCCTTTTGTTCCAATACAAAGCATTTAGCTTTTTTTGTTTTTTGTTTTTTGTTTTTTTTTTTTTTAATTTTTTTATTATTTATTTACTTATTCATCGTGCTCCTCTTTGTTTTCAATTGCTTCCTTCCCCCTAGCCCTTGGCAACCACTGATCAGTTTCTTGTTTCTATAGCTTTGTCTCTTCCAGAAGATCATTGTTAAGGTTTGGATATGAGGTGTTCCTCAAAAGCTCTTGTGTCCGTGCAAGAATGACTCAATTTTGAGAATTATAACCTAGTCAGTCCATCCAAGTTTGAAAGAACTAACTGGGTAGTGACTGTAGGTAGGTGGGGCACGGCTAGAGGAGATGGGTCACTGGGGGTGTGCCCTGTGGCCCCTTCTTCTCTCCTCTTCCTGGCCACCATGAGTGGAGAAGCTTTCTTCCACCTAACTCTCCCACCATGATGTTCTGCCTCACAAGCTTGGGCCCAGTGCAATGGAGTTTGCCAACCATAGACTAAACCTCTAAAACTGGGAGCCAAAATAACCTTTTTCTCCTCTAAGTTGTTTTTATCAGGCATTCTGGTCACAGTGACGAGAAGCTGACTAACACAGCCATATGTGTGGAATCCTACTGTGTGTAGGCTTTTGAATCCGGCTTCTTTCACCTAGCTCAATGCACTTGAGATTCACCCACATTGTGTATGTTTGCTCCTTTTTGTTGCTGACCAGTGTGTACTGCTGTGTGTTCCTCCTTTGCCAGTTAGAGGACTTTGGGTTTTATTCCATTTCTTGGCAATTAAGAATAAAGCTGCTCTAAACATTCACATATAGGTTTTTTGTGAGGTTATATGTTTTCATTTCCTTTGAGCAAATACCTAGGAGTAGTATTGTTGGGTCATATGGTAAATTTATGAGTAGTTTTTTAGAAACTTGGTGTTTAGTTTTATAAGAACATCATAGTTTATAAATAATTTTTGCTTTTGACTTAGTTTTTAACTTTATAACAGGATATAATGGTGAGATAAACTTTTAGAGATTATTATTATTTCTTCACTTTGTAGCATATTGTGAAGATTATACATATTTACCCATGTGGCTGTGAATATAATGTTCTAGAAGGTCAATATATTATTTATTCATACCCTGTCCTACCAATGGGCAGTGGTTGCTTTTAGGATTTTGTTGTTGTTTTGGTTTCATTGATATTCTCTTATATGTTGTTGTACCAAAAATGTTGTACCCAGTGAAATGCCAATTAAAACTCCAAGCCATGTCACACTTGTGGCAAAAAAAGCCTTTATTAAGCTGATCAGTGGCCACCATCCACATGCGTCACACAGCATGGCATGATGGCGCGCCGGCAGTAATTTTCAAGGGTTTATAAAGAGAAAAATCAGAGGGTAGAATATTCGATTGTAGGGTTTCAGCCAATACAAGCAAGCCATGGTACAGAAGCTGAATTTGGGCAGTTAGCGAGACAATGCAATGGGTACAATGATATTTCCCACAGGACTTTCCAGGTTGGTTAGCAATGATCAAGTAGAAGGGAATGGGGTCAAGATGACCCTAGTTGAGTACATGTTAGAGAATGGTTACTGACGTCTAGACAATTAATCTCTGTCAAGGTACATTGCCCAGGAAAAATGGAAAGCAAAGAGAACAATTTTACATTGTATAAGAATTGCTATTTTTGTGTTGTCAAGTATGTTAGGCTAGGTAACGATTAATGGGTACAGAGGCAGGACTTTCCGTGTTCTATTATTTCTGAGAAACAGAACTATTTCTCAGAACCCCTAAGATGGCTGCTGAAGGACAAGATGGAGTTCCTTTAGTTCTCTTATCACAATGTCTTTGGTTGTATTAGTTGTCTATTGCTATGTAACAATTGATCCCAAACCTAGTGGCTTAGAATAATACACATATGTTATCTCAATAATCCTATTAGTCAGGAGTCTGGGCATGGCTTAGCTGGCTCACCTGCTTCATGTCCTGATAAGACTTCAGTTCAGGTTTGGTGCAGGGTGGAGGTCTAATCTCAAGGCTTAACTGGGGAAACTTCCACATTCAAACTCATGTGCTTATTGGCAGCTTCAGGTCCTTATGGGTTGCTGGGCTGAGGGCCTTACTTTCTTTCGGTTGATTAGAGACCATCCTCTGTTCCTTGCCACATGGACCTCTCCAGAATGGAGATAGAGAGTCTGCTAGCATGACAAGTGTTAAAATCTTATGTAGCATCACCACAGAAGTGACATCCCACTACCTTTGTTATATTCTGCCTGTTAGAAGCAAGTCACAGGTTTTGCCCACTCTCATGGGGAGGAGATTGCACAAGGGTCTGAGTCCCAGAAAGCAGGGACAGTTGGAGGTCATTTTAGTTTGTCTGTCTCACTTCTTGCACATGTGTATAATTTTCTCTTGGATTTGTATCTGAGAGTGGAATTACTATGTCCTAGGGTACTTATTCCTAATAATGCTTTTTACTGAAAGACTCTCTTTTCTGGAATTGATATAGCTTAGGTCAATTTTCTTTTGTTTAATATTTGCCTAGTACATCTTTTTTCATTCCTTTGTATTCAAACTTTGCATATCCTTATATTTGAAATGTCTTTTGTAAATAGCATGTATCAGGATTTAAAAAAGAAGTCCATCCTGTTAGCCTTTGTCTTTTAGGGGGTGAGCTCAATTCATATATGTTATAATAAATAATATTCATGGACCTGTTTTTATCATTCTCACTTGTTATTTTAGTTTGTGCCACTATTTGATTGTTTTCTTCTAATCATTCTTTTATTTTTAATGATATATCTGCATTGTCCTAGTTTTTCTTAATAAGGTGAAAATTAAAGATATCCTGTTCCCTTTCCTGCCCCAGTATGTTGATGTAACCTAGGCTTTAATTCTGCATTATAGATAGAATAGCTCATTTTCTTTGGCCTTAGCTTCCTTTTTCTTTTTTTTAAGCAATGAGAGTTTATCAACGTATTTGATCATCTTTGTTCCACAAATCTTTTGCAGAATCTTCTGGGGTTTTCTCTCTCATAGTACTTCAACTAAAGCTATTTGTAATGTACATCTGTCTATAGTAAATCTTACATGCTTGAGAATATTTTCATTTGGATCCAATATTTTAATGACAGTGTGGTTGAATATAAAACATTAGGATCAAGATTCTATTTCCTTTAATTCTATGAAAACAATATTTCATTATTTTAAATGCCATCTAGCATTGCTATCAATCTAATCCTTGATCTTCTGTATGTGGTCTTTTTTTTAATGATAGCTTTTAGAACTTTTAACTTTTTAAAAAAAATTCTTAAATTTTATTATACTACGTGTGTGTGTGTGTGTGTGTGTGTGTGTGTGTGTGTGTGTATGTGTAGCAGAAAAGTTTGTCTCCATAATGTCCTCAAATATTTCTTCCCCTTAATTTCCCCCCTTTCTTTTAATGGAACTCTTATGGTCCTGATGTTATACCTCCATGTCTATGTTCTTTATCTTTCAGTTTTTTTTTTTTTTATATAGTCTTTCTTTGTCCTTTTCTTTTTCCTTTTGGGATATCCTTCAATCTGGTCTCCCAAATCACTTATTGGTTATTCAGCAGTATCACTTCTGCTCTTTATTTCTACCATTATGCTTTTATTACTAATATTTCCGTTTGATTATTTTTGTGTTTTCTTACTTCTTATTAATTATTTCCTCCTTTAAAAATATACTTGAAAGCTTATTAAAAAGAGTCTATTTGTTCTAATTTTTTTGCTTCTAATAGCATCTATAACCAGGATGTTATTTTCATTCAGAAAGAACTGTGCTCCTCAAATATATTGTTTTTCTGTTTTGTGTGCTCATTTTTTTTTACCCTGGGGAATTGGCCACTCAGGAAGTGAATATAGGAAAAGGCAGACCCCGGTTCTATAGGCTCCAGTGAACTCAGTGGGTGGAAATGGAGAGCCCTGACACCAGAAGCTTACATTCAATTGCTCCTTATTCCACAAAATCGCCCCTCAGGTCAGGTCTTCATCCTTTGTCCCCCACAGAGAAGCAGATTTACAAGAAACACTCACTAGAAATTCAATGTTTTTTTTTTTTTTTTTTTGGCCTGTACATTCAAATCACCTGGGGAACTCTAAGAAGTCCTGGCTAAGTCCCAGACCAATTTCATTGGAATCTCTGGAGGAGGAATTGAAGCACCAGTGCTTTTAAAGCCCCCACCCAGTGGATGTTTATGTGCAACCATCAAGACTAGTTTGTAATTCTCCAGTCTCAGGAATGTGAAGGGGGAAGAACATGGAAATAACTTGTGGAGGCCAGTTGGTTCCCTCCGGGACTTCTTTCTTCTAAGGACATCTGGACCAGATCTGTATGTCTTGGCAGGTAAGATGCAGGCACTGTTTGCTTCCAGGTGATGGAGCGTGGGCTGAGGGAAATAGGAGCAGAATTCCACCAATTCATTTACTCGGTTGGGCTGCTTCTTGCTCCAGGACTGTCCCAACACCACAAACCAGTCCAAAGCAACCCCATTTGGCTCAGGAGCTTCACAATATTTTCTTCTTTATTTTTCTAGTTCTTGTGGGGTGGGTGAGGTTGGAGGTTGAGGGTAGGGGTGGGGATCTAATAGTCATGCTATTTCACCATCTTGGCCTGAACTGGAGCTACTAAGGGTTTGATCAATGGACCATAAATATAAGAGCATATTAGAAAAGCAGAATCTCACCCTGGACCCACACAGTCAGAATCTGCATTTGAATAAGATCCCCACGTGATGCCTGAGCACATTAAAATTCCAGAAGCACTGTTTTATATAGACAGCACAGATGCTGAACAAATATACATATATTATATCTATTTGTATAACATTTATTTATTTACTTATTTTTCAAGATGGGGTCTTGTTATGTTACCCAGACTGATCTTGAACTCTTGGATTCAAGAGATCCTCCCAACTCAGCCTCCTGAGTGCTGGGACTGCTGGGACTGCCTGTATGTGCCACCACACCTGGCTTGAACAAATATATGTAAGTTGAACCTGGCACCTTTTTGACCAAGTAACCCAGAGTGTGCTTGGTCATGTCGTGCCTAAAAAAAATGTTGATTTTGGTTCTTTGATTTGAGCTTTCTCTGCCCTAGGCCATAACTCAACAATGCTGAATTTGCCTACTATGCAAAGGGATTTTAAAAACAGAAATCTTAAGTTTAAGAAAAACAGCGCTCTAGTAGCACCATCTACCTCTCGACTGTAGCACTCATCACTGTTGTGGTTTTATATTTACTGATGTGGATAATTGATTGATGTCTGGTGAGATGTGATAAGCTCTGGAAGGAAGAGGAAAGAATTTGACTTTATCAGTTGTTGTCTCTTTAATGCCCAGCTCAATGTGTAGCATATAGTAGGTACTGAGTGAATCTTAATTGAATGAGAGAAATGACTTGTGCACTTACAGAGAACTACTACTTAATTGATGGTTGTCTATTGAATGCTAATACGAATGGTTATTGCACTAAGAAATATATATATATGTATATGTATATACATATATATATTTCTTCTATCATTACTATTTCTTGTCACTAATATTAGAAACAACTACTTAAATTTTTTGAGTCTGATGTTTATTTTGTAAAAAACTCAAACGTGTACTGGCATTTAAGTATTACATTTATAATTTCTTAATTCCCTAAATTGGTGTCTTTCTTTAATCCTCTTTGTGTTAATATCACAGATGAGGTAGTTTATTAAGAAAAGACATTTCCCAAAGTTCTGAGGCTGGGAAATCCAATGTCAAGGTGCCAGCATCTGGCAAGGGCCTTTGTGCTGCCCCTCATGGTGGAAGGCAGAGGGTGGAGAGAAAACCAGAGGGAGATAGGAGCAAGAGAGAGCCGGACTTGCTTTTATGATAAATTCACTCTTGTGATAAGGTTCACACCTGTGACATTAGTCCAGTCTTGAGGTCAGAACCCTTATGGCCCAACCACATCTTAGAGGTCCCACCTCCAATACCATTGCACTGGGGGTTAAGTTTCTAACACATGAACTTTGGAGGGCACATTCAAACAATAGTGAGGTCTGCTTTTTTTTTTTTTCCCCCCCAGAAAACAAAATAAAACGAAAAATTAGCCTTCAAGGAATTTCACATCTCCTTGGGATTCTTAGGAAAGAACAAAAACATTTCTTAGGTGAAAAGCAAGGAGGCAAAGAGGTCACTGCAAATGCCAAGATGAATCCAATTTGACCTATTTTTGCTTCTCTTCCCCCCTCCTTCTTCTCCCCTCCAGTTTAGGCCCAGGAGAGCAGCACAGCCAGCAACTAGGACGTCTGCTTCTTCTCCTGCTGTCCTCTTGGCCCGATGTCCAAGGAGGTGTTGGCCTCTTGTTGACACAGAGGAGTGGGAGGGGATGTGTACTGGCTTCAGAAAAGCACTGGACAAAAATACAATTCTTTTATTATGTAGGACATATAAACAGGCATTTAAGTAAACACTGTATTAATTTGGATATTTCATTGGTATATGTAGAGCATGAATTATATATACTCGTGTCTTTTATGATTCCCAAAAGATATTATCCAGCTTCTGTAACTCTGAATGGGGCTCTAAGCCAGCTTTCCTGGTGTCCCCTGTTTTTTTCCCTCCTCCCAATAAGTATGATGACATAGACCTAATAATTACATGTGCAGCAGTATTAAACATTTAGAAAATATGTATTTAAAAAGATCTTTTCCTGCTTTTCTATGGAAAACTTGAAATAAGGTATTTTGCTTTAAACTTGGCAAAGCCAAAGACCAAAGTGCCATCTGTGATCTGAGCAAGTCTGACTAATGATTGTAATGCTCTTTGAGAGCCTGTGGCACAATGTGTGCATTTTGCTTATCAAAAGGTGATGAAAGGGCTGAGGTTGTGGCTCAGCGGTAGAGTGTTCGCCTAGCACATGTGCGGCCCGGGTTTGATCCTCAGCACCACATAAACATAAATGCATTGCATTGTGTACAACTAAAGCAAATAAATAAATATTTTAAAAAAAGGTGATGAAAGATGGGGCGGGCGGGGGGCAAAATCAAGCAACTTAACAAGAATAATGTGGATATGATTTTGTTTTGAGCACTGCTATTTTCAAGTAAAGGAACTGTTCTCCAGGTTTTTTTTTTTTTTTTTTTTTTTTTTTTTTTTTAAAATAAAACACTGAATTGTAAAATGTAGGGACTATTTGAAAGTGTTTTAGTTTTTATTCCCTAAAATATGGATTTAACAAACAAATGTAGACAATGAGATATTTGGAGGCTGTACTTTTCTTTATTCTAAATAGTTTTCCTATTTCAAAGTTGTTTGCAAATTCTTCATTTCATCAATGAAATATCAAAAAGAGAAAAAGAGAGGAATTATTAAGTTCTAATTGAGATTATTTATTTTTTCCTAGTGAACAATTATTCAACATAATAAAAACCTAGTTGGATCTCATTTCTACACATAATGAAAGTGTTCTTGAGCCTAACAAAGGCCTTTTGCTGATGAGATTGTAAAAATTATTAGTGTGGAAAAGATGATAATAATTTATTCAAGGTGGACAGTGTCACAGTCTCCCTCCACCAGCTCTGATCCCTTTTTTCTTACTGGGTTGGGGAAAAAGACCAGGAAAAAAAAAATCTCATTTCACCAGCAGAGGTCACCCTTTCTCCTTTATCGTTCTCAGTAAAAGACTTCTCAGTTGTGATTCCTTAGTCCAAGGAAATGCAGGAGTTTCCAGCTTGAAGCACAGCCAGAGGCGGCTGGAAATGTATGCATCATTCACACTGGATGGATCTTCTCACACAGGCACAGTTTAAATGTATTACTTATTCTACTTGGACACTTAAATGGATAATTCACATGCATATAATAAGAACCATTAGGTTATGTATGATAATCCTATTCTTTAATTAATCCACTTCATCAAGTATTCGTTTAATTCTTACTGTTGCCAGCTCAAATTCTGCCCAGTTCTCTGACTCATGGACCAAAGAGTAGATTTTCACAACTGCCTGGAGGTGACTGGCACGAGCCTTCAGAGAGTATTCCCTGGTGAGTTTCTGCAGGGGAAAGAGAAAGAACTAAATAGGACAATGATGTATTGAACCTTGGCCAAGCATAAAGACTAATGCCGGGTACTGAAGGGAAAGCTAGGGAGGTACAAACTCCAGTTCTAGCTCCTTATTTCGATTTTGTTTTGGAAACAAAAACACGTACTTATAGTTCATTTGAAGGCTCACCCTGGACTGCAGAATGAAGTTCTGAGTATCCAGAGGATAGGTCAGCCCCTAGCATCATTCTTAGAAGGTCAGGGACAGGTAAGTGCTGGAATGGTAAAACACTCAAATGTGTCTGGCCAAATCCATAAAGGTATTTTAGGAATTTCTTTTCTCTTCTTCCTTTTATGTGGGAAACAATAGGCATTTTCTTGGGAACCCTGGGAAAGTTGGACTCATTGGTTAGTGATCTTTTCTAAATTAAATTTCTTGTGTTCCCTTTCCTTCTTTCTTTTCCTGTAAGCCAAATTTGTTGACACTTTATAGGTTTAAAAATGTGGTGAATTTTTGGGATTCTGTGTGGCTGCTGCTCTCCCCTTGGGCTCCAGATGGCGCAATCACAGTGTGTAGGGGACAAAGTAGCGTTTCCTGAAGAACAGAAGGTCACTTCTCCCCCAGGTAGTGGGATAGCGGAAAGATCATGATGGTGGCTTCCTGGAGGGCTTGTGAGGAGATGCCTCCCAGAGAGGAAGATCTGCCCATGATCCTGACATCGCCTTCTGGTCCCTTCCCTTTCTGATCTCTGGTTTTGTGTGGGGTCACCTGTCATCTGCCCACTGAGCATGCCTTGCAGAAGTGTGATGGAGTAAGCTGGTGCTGCTTGCTAGAGATTATGGTTAAACAGAAATTTTGCAAGCTGATGGTTAGACCAATGCTAGCTCAAAATCAGGCTTGGTGAGAGGATTTACAAAAAAAACTACCAATCATGCCCTGCCCTTACCAGCTTGCCAGTACTTGCTGGCTTATATGCCTCTCTTAGTGCCAACAGAAACATACCCACATCACCTTATTTTAAGAGTGAAGAACTTTGAAAATTTTGATGCAAACATTTACTAGAATAAAAAAACAAAAAATAGCCTCGTTTCATTCTTCTACCACAAAAGCTTTGAAACATAAAGCCCCCCCTTTTATTATGAAGTACAGATCTGCTCTTAATTTTGAATAAAGTTTGTTCAAAAGACAGGAAGTTGTCCCAGCTTTCAGGCTCAATTTGATTCCTTTCACTAAACCCATACTTGGCTTAGATAGTTTGGCTCTACATTTCCTCTTAAAATTTTCCTCATTTTCCTCATATTTCCACCTCTGGCGTCCTGAAGGTAAATGCCCCCTGATATTGTCCCTCGCTTAGGTCACTAGAGTCTTTACTGGTCCTTTTTGGCATAGGAAGCCATTCTAGGTCCACAGGCCCACCTGGTCTCCTAATCTCACTCTTGGGGAGCTGTGAGGGGTGAGAGCCGTTTCTCCCCCACAAGATCCTCTTATTTCATGACAAGTCGAGTCGGGACTCTGTGGCATTGCCCCTTGGCTACTGCTGAGGCAGACGTTCAGGAGGGAGGGGAAGTCATTCATCCACTTCTTTCCATAGCCAAAGACAGAGCACTACCTCCCCCACTCTGAAGGAGGTAGAGCTAAGTCGAGTTAGAGGTGCCAGCTTATAAAAATGGGCACAGATTCTAGAATCAATGTGCTAGAGGTTCTGCAAGCAGGTTTCTGCTGGAAATGGTGTCATGTTTGCTGCCATAAACCCAACATCTAGACAAGGAGTTCTGTCCTATAGACTGGCCCAGTTCATCGCCTCCCTCAGACAGGAACATAGCTTTCTGCACAAGTGGTGCATGTTCCTGCTTAGGCTGCTGTAACAAGATCCTACACACCGAGTGGCTTAAACCACTGACCTTTATCTTCTCACTGTGGAGGCCAGATGCCTAAGATGAAGGTCCTAGAAATCTGGTGAGGGCTTGTAGACAGCCCGTCTACTTGCTGTGTTCTCAAGTGGTCTCTTCTCTCCTTGTACATGGAGGGAGGTGGGGTTATCTCTGACATCTCTTCCTCTTCTTGTAAGGACACCAGCCCTATTGGGTTAGGGCCTTACCCTTAGAACCTCATTTAACATTAATTATTTTCCTAAAAGCCCTACATCTAAATACAGTCACTTTGGGGATTATGACTTTAATATACGAACTCTGGGGGTACACAATTCAGTGCATAACAAATGGGAACTGAGGCTGTTTTAAAAATATTTGCAGAAAAAAGAAATATCCTCACAATCTCCTTTAATCCCCTCTTTCAGATTTAACAACTCTTTTTAGGGAAATCTTCCATATGGTAAAAATCCTGTTCAGTGCAGGGTGAAGCTATTTTTTCTTCTTCTGGCCTCCGTGAGGAGGGCAGAGAGCTAATCCTGATCTTGTGTATCTGTAGTTCTTATACGGGTACCTACAATTTTTCCTTGGAATTTCTCCACTTAAAATTAATTTTTATGCGTTCAAATTTAAACAATAAACATGTGAGGTAATTTAAGGAGAAGTCCATGCAGTCAAGTAAAATCTGGTGGAGCTTCATAATTTCAAAAAAGGAACACTTTAATTCCTTAAAAACCCTAATCAGAGAGCTTGAAAATCACCTTTGCACTATCCGTTATCCTATTCTTCTTTTCCAGCTTATTCCTTCTCTAATTCCTCTTTCTTTCACTGGTTGTTGAGGACATAAAGTTAAACCAGAGTGAAAGTTGGATGGCATGCTTATTTTTGGACTCCTTATTCCTATTCACTTTCTTCTTCCTAAATTAGGTTTCTTGCCCCTCTCTCAGTGGAGAAGTTCTTGTGTTTGTCAGAGGTCTTTGTTCTTACTTGGGGAGCTGGGGAGGAGCAATGAGAGGTGGCAGATGTTAGCAGAGAGGATGGTGTTGGGAAAAGAAATCCAAGTTTGAGTACATGCTACTCTTCTGTGTACATTTGCATTTAACAGGAAACTTCTGGAAACAAGATGCTTAAATGTAAAGAATCCCAGGGCTTGTGATGAGAATTTCAGGCAGAACTGTGAGGGAGATGTTTTGTGGGTGTACGGGGACTTTCTTCAGATCACACCATCTAGACAATTCTCTGCCTCTTCCCCACTTGCTGCAGAGAATGGGGGCTGGGGAGGAGGCAGGGCTGGGGACTCAGCCATGCAGAAGTGTCAGAAATATGACTCTATTTGTGATACACACAGATGTATTCCCTAGTCTCTGTGTGGGTTATATCTGGATTTGGGTTACTCTGCCCACATGAGGTCCCAGGTGCATAGGCTTGAAAGGAGCAGGGTTGGGGCCATGTCAGGGGTGGGACTGTGCCCTCTCTTCCCCCAGTGGAATCCTGAATCTCAGGCCTGCAGAGCTAGAGGCACCTTAGAAGTCCAGTGAGTGTAAGCCTTTTATTTCACAGATGAAGTCACTAAGGCCCCAGAGAGGTCCACCCTCTTTCTGGGCTTGTCAGAGGCACTTAAGAAATACATGTTGACTTGACATGACTCACTGTGAAATAGGCATAACAAAACTCCCCACATGGCAGCTGGATTAGGCTGCCAGCAGCTGGGAATGATTGTCCCTCTGTTGGTATAAGCCTGGACGGAGGGGAGCAGCAGAGGGGCATTGTGGGAAGTGTTTCCAGGCTTTGGATGGTACCAGAGGTACAGAGATTGAAAGCGGCCTTTTGCAAATGAATTTGAGTTTAATAGATGTCAGAAGGGACCTTATGAATCATTAGGATCACCTCTGACTCAGGTTGCAGATGAATAAACTGAGGCTCAGAGAGGGGAAACCTGGCTGGTGAGTTACTGGTAGAACCCACCATGTTGCTTCCAGATTCACGTTCCCCGACTGTGCCCCATTGCCTCTCTAAGCAGGAAGTTGCAAATCTGAGATTGACTATATTGTTTGGATTCAGGCAACATGTGAAATGTAATGAAAAGTAGGAACAGGGAGAAACACAAAGCTAGGTATGACAAGGCACAGCCTGGTTTTCTTCTATGCCGCCATTTTGTGAATTAAAGTGGAAAGAGAGTTATTGTCCCACCAGTGAAACAGAGCCATATAAATTAAAACTGCAATGAACTGTCTGCTGAAGGTGTGAACAAGGCAGATAAATCCCCGGGAGCTTAGAAAACATCTGCTCCTTACCTTGAAGGCAGAAACTTCACCATGAAGCAGAGAAAGCCAGGACTGGAATCTTTCACTTTCTCTGATAGAACATAAAAAGATTGGGCCCAACTTCCAGATATATCCCGCAACTGAGGGAGATTTTGTGAATAATCAACTGGTTTCTCCCCTTCTCCTTTATGAGTCATGCCTTTTCTTATTCTCTCCTGCCTACCTCAGTTCTTCCAAGTTCTTGTGCTGTTATGTAAACCTGGAAGGTAATCTTGACCTGGTCAAGTTATTTTCTGCTGAGCCCAGGCATAGATATGAGAATCTGAGTCAGGAGGAGGAATGACAAAAAGGCTGTCAGGTAGGAATCAGGAATTTGAACAGGTCACTAGGCCAGCGTTGGATTCTCTGGTCAGGGGTCAGGGTCTGAGGAACTTGGAACAACAAAGGGATGATAATAGTCACGAGCTGAGGTGAATAATCTAGGAGATCTGAACTACGAATTTGAGATCAGCAATCTTGGACTCAGAGAAGAAGGAAAAGAAGTACCATGGTTTAGTCCAAACATGTATTGATTTCCAGCAAGAGGAAATGGCCTTAAACATAAGAATGGCAAATAGGTGACATCCTGCTTGCCAGTCCCAAATGAATGGCAATGTCTATGTGAAGGGTGGTTTGTGAGAATCAGATTCCTTGACTGAGTTGAAGGGTGCTCTGATCCATTGATGATGTCTGGTGTGAACAGGCGAAAGAAGAGTCTGTGTTCTAATATTCCTTATTCCACCTAATCCTGGTTGTGACTTGTGCCTCCGTACCCTGTTCATCCACGATCTTGCAGTGTTCTGAACAGATGCTATGCTGCTCTGCTTGTCAACCTCATAGAACCACCTTAGAGATGAAAATAGAAGTAAATAGAAAATGATAGAATGATAGATAGTTTCAAAACCTAGAGGTTGTTTTGAACAGAGACCATTTTTTTTTTTTTTTTTTTTTTTTTTTTTTTTGTCTCTGAGGCCTTGGGGACAAAATGGGACTTACCTCACATGTTTTTTCAGAGGTAAATAAGCACCATTAATTAGGAAGCAAGGTGGTCCATGCCAGGCTTCTTGTTCTAACCCAGGATGCTTCTTACTTTTCCAAACTGATAAGATGTGGAAATTTAATTAATAGTTGCTCAGTGAAATGAACTCTACCAGGAGAGCAGACCTTCTGGAGGGGAGTATGACCTAGTTCCTGCCCTTATGTGGCTTCTACTCTAGGGAGTACATGAGGAGTTTGGGGTAAGGAAGGAGGGGGTGACAAGAATTACTTAGTTCTTGGGCCTCTGAGCCTTAAGTGGCTGGTGAGAAGGACTAGCTCAATGCAACATTTTGTTCTTTTGGTTATAGACATTAGAACATAGTTGTGCCTAATTGGGGAGCAAGGAGGGAAAAAATCCATAATTCTTTTCCTTTCATTTCACCTGAAAACGTGAGAGTTATCAGAAATGTAAATTTGAACTTTTTGATATTTCTCTGGGGGTGGGTATCAAAATCTACTCATCTAGGAAAAAGTATGTGTGGATGAAATCACCTGAGGTTAGAAAGCCCAGGAGGGGACATGGTTTTTCTCTAATTTCTTCATATAGTCAATTTGGGCAGATTACTTACTTGATCTCTTTGGTCTTCATGTTTTTTCATTAAAAAAAAAATAGGTGAGGTAGGGTTATGATGTCTGCTTTATCACTTAATAGGATTAAAAAATATTAACATGTGTGAAAGCATTTTGTAAATTGTGAAGCACTGTAATCATGCAAAGGTTTATTATCACAATGTTTGAAGATATTATGAATAATTGTTAGGTACAAAATGTGAACCAGCCGGGCGCGGTGGCGCACGCCTGTAATCCCAGCACTTTGGGAGGCTGAGGCAGGAGGATTGCGAGTTCAAAGCAAGCCTCAGCAATGGCGAGGCACTTAGCAACTCAGTGAGACCCTGTCTCTAAATAAAATACAAAAAAGGGCTGGGGATGTGACCCAGTGGTTGAGTGCCCCTGAGTTCAATCTCCGGTACTACCAAAAAAAAAAAAAATGTGAACCAATTGCATTAAAATATGAAAAATAGGCCTCTTTTGAGTGGGATCCACTTCATATCTATTCACCAATCTAGAAACTATAGTAGTCTTTTCTTTTAATTCTCTGATGATGTCCAGTTCCTAGTCGATAATGAAAAGCTGAGTTATTTTAGTGTGTTAGTCAACTTTCTTGAGATAACAGCACCTAAGATAATCAACTTATAAAGAAAAGGTTTATTGTGACCCACGGTTTCACAGGTCCTAGTCCATGATCAGTTGGACCTGTTACTTTGGGCCTGCAGCAGCACATTGTGGCAGGAATACGTGGTGGAGAGAAAGCACTCACCTCATGGTGAGAAGTGAGAGAGAGGAAGAAACTGGGGTCCTACGGTCAGCTTTGGGTCACACTCCAGTGACCCAAAGATCTCCCATTAGACTCCGCCTCTTAAAATTTCTACTACCTCCCCAAGAGTGCCAAGGGAGTCAGCCTTTAAAACACGGGTCTTTGGGGGAACACTTAAGATCCAAGACATAACATTAAGCAAAGGTGGAGAAATTGCCCTCTCAACCTCCATGGGCTGGTTGCCTCATGGAGAGAAGAAGCTTCTATCAAGATGGTGGACCAAGCCAGATGCAGTGGCGCACACCTGTGATCTCAGCGCTTGGGAGGCTGAGACAGGAGGATCGCGAGTTCAAATCCAGCTTCAACAGTGGTGAGGCACTTAGTAACTCAGTGAAACCCTTTCTCTAAATAAAATACAAAAAAGGGCTGGGGATGTGGCCCAGTGGTCGAGTGCTGCTGAGTTCAATCCCTGGTACCACCAAAAAAAAAAAAAAAAAAAAAAAAAAAAGATGGTGGACCAGGTTGGGGATGCAATCACAGACTGCGAACTCCAGAGAGCTAACTGGCTATAGACATCTTGGTCTCTTGGTTAGCTCATATTAACCAATTGGGTTAACTGGCCAATGGAAATGCCAAGGGACACCAGGACAAGGATGGAGGTGATATTTGGAGCTCACTTTATTCTAGCGCCTGATTCTAGCTTTGTCAGGACTTAGTTTTTGTTGCTAGCAGACACTAGATTGGGAAGTTTTGCTGCAATTTCTTTTTAGCGTATTTGGGCAGAAGAAGGTATTGTCCTATCTGAATTCAAGGCTTGCAATTTGGAGCAAGGACACTTTGAGCTCAGAAGATCAAATGCTGTGCTGACGACTTGTTTTAACTTCCGATTCTTAAAGTTAGGTGGAAAAGAAAAAAAATTTTTTTTCAAATGTCACTTGCCGTAATGATTAGCTCCAGTGAGAGATCCTATCTACAATTATTTGCTTCAAAGCTTTAATTGGCTGAAGCCTGTATATTTGATCATTAACAAAATGGTCTCCTCTCTTCTACAATGTTAATAATCTGGTTTAAAAGAAATACAACTTTGATTCCATCCTGGGCTAGGTTGCTGTTTTTCTGGTACTGAGAAGTGTTTGTTTAAGATTTTGCCACATATGAGACAAGGTAAAATTCCATTTTGGAAAGCTTTGAGCTTAGGCTGCTTGAAAAGATGGGACTGGAAGGAATATTCTTGGCCCAGCTGTGGGAAACAGTTTGTTTAGATCAGAATGAACCAAAGAGGTTGGCTCATGTGGAAACTTTATACCTGTCCCACATGTTTTAGACACTTCTGAAAAAACAAACAGTTCCATATTTGCAATTATAAGGTCAAAAAGTCACATGTTGGCCCCAGTGCCAATTTAGCTAACTGAGTCCTCAAGCACTCAGAGCTGATGTTGTTAAGTAAGAGTATGTTGTGGCCACTTAACCAGTCTCCACACCTGGAAAAAATAAAAAATAAAACAAGAAAGCAAGCAAAGTGAATTTGAAACCAGAGATCCGGATCTAGTGACAGTGTTCGGATTCTGAGCTCCTAAGCTGTGGGTACATTCCAGAATTGGAGGAATATTTGAAAAGTATGCATCTTTATGGGCAGAATCTCCTTAATCCATATCTCAGGGGCAAGATTAGCGCTGTGCAACACCCCATATGGACCTGGATTTCTGGAAATATGTTCTCATGAAAAGTGTCCCACTGACTGTGTCATTTCTTCTTCTTCCTCTCTCTTAAGCCAGCTGGTTCATCTCCTGAAATTCAATATGCTCTCCTTCTTCATCTTTTTTTCCCCCAGATATGTCAGTGCATAAAAGAGGCTCATGAAAAGAAACAGCTGCACCCACACCAGCAGGAGCTGCTGCAGCTACAGATTTGAGGCATGCACCTGCATGGAGTTGGGTGACTGGAGATTTGTCAGGGAAGGGAATATCATGGAACATCAGGACCCAAGAGCCAGAGGGATGGATGGCTCTGGGGTGGCAAATTGGATACCCCACCGCTCACCTGGAGGTCATGGGATCACACCTGACTTGAATTAGTCAAAAGGATTCCAAGAGGAGGGTTAGTTGGTCTTTTATGAATGAAATGATTAGCTGGCTGTAACACTTCCTAATAAACGGATTGCCCGTATCAATGACACCTATTCATGGGGCCGTGAGCAAATGACATCTCTGGAGCCCTCATGGCAGAAGGGGGCAGGATTGATGAGACTAAGAAGCATCCTGTGGAAGCTGTGTCCTCACACGGCGGTGAGTGAGCTGGAAGCCACCGGGGGGGTGGTGTGCAGAGGAATGACTTGATCTAATGCGTGTTCTAATAGGCTCACTCTGACTGCTGTGTTGGGGATAGACAGTGAGGAGCAAGGTAGCATCATCAAGGTGACAATGATGGCTTCAAGTATGGGGACATTGCTGAAAGTGGTGAGAACTTGGTGGATTCTGGGTATATTTTGAAGGTAGAGACAAAAGAATATATTGAGTGTGGAGGAAATGAAGTAAAGGGTGTCTCTGTTATGGTTTAGATGTGGAGTCCCAAAAAGCTCACAGGTGAGACAATGCAAGAAGGTTTGGAGGAGAAGTGATTGGTTTATAGCTTTAACCTAATCAGTGAATAAATCCCTGATAGGATGAACTGAGTGGTAACTGGAGGTAGGTGGGGTGTGGCTGGAGGAAGTGGTTCATTTGGACCATGGCTTTGGGGTATATATTTTGTATCTGGAAAGTAGAGACTCCCTCTGATTCTTGATCATCATGTGAGCTGCTTCCCTCTGCCACACTCTTCCACCATGATGTCCTGAGACCTCTGAAACCATGAGCCCTCCCACCAATGAACTTTTCCTCTTCCACAGTTATTTTGGCTGGTCTTTTAGTCGCAGCAGTGAAAAAGCTGACTAAAATGGTCTGAGGTATTTTGCTTGAGTAACTGGAAGGGCTGAGTTTCCAGGAACTGAGATGAGAAAGTCTTTACAGAGGACTAGATTTTGGGGAGGAGTATCAGGATATCCATGTTGGTTCTGTCTACTAGAATCCAAATGGAATAGGAGGCAGCAGCAATGGCGGTAGTGGTATAAGCGTGGTTGATTGACAGGATCGTTCAGCAGCAGCAGCCATGGAGGTAGTTGGAATTCGCGTCTGAAGTAACCGAGGCTGTGCCCAGAGAAGAGACCTCTGGGCACGGCAGTGGCTTCTGTGGCAGCGACTTCTGCAGCAGCGGCTTCTGCGGCAGTGGCTGGAAAGTAGTATGGAGATTCCTCAGAATACTGGGAATGGAACCACCATTTGACCCAGCTATCCCACTCCTTGGTTTATACCCAAAGGACTTGAAATCAGCATACTATAGTGACACAGCCACATCAGTGTTTATAGCAGCTCGATTCACAATAGCTACACTATGGAACCAACCTAGGTGTCCCTCAATAGATATGAATGGATAAAGAAAATATGGCATATATACTCAATGGAGTATTACTCAGCTTTAAAGAAGGGTGAAATTAGGGCATTTGCTGGTAAATGGTTGGAGTTGGAGAATATCATGCTAAGCAAAATAAGCCAATCCCACAAAACCAAAGGCGGAATGTTTTCTTGAATATGTGTATGCTAATTCACAATAATGCAGGAGGGGGGGCACTAGGGAAAAATAGTGTTAGATTAGGTAGAGGGAAGTGAAGGGAGGGGAGGGAGGGGATGTGGGGATGGGAAAGATAGTGGCATGAAACAGACATTATTACTGTACGTTTATATGTGACTACATGATCAATATGATTCTGCAACATGTACACTTTGAAAAATGAGAAATTAAATCCCATCTATGTATGATATATCATAGTGCATAAATGCATTCTACTGTCATGTCTAACTAATTAAAACAAATAAAAAATTCATAAAAAAATCCAAACGGAGACGATGAATAGGCATTGGGATCTATGAATTGAGTTCAGTGAGAGGTTCTAGCTGGAGATTTAGGAATCATTGTTGGATATGGAATGACAGGGGCTGGATGAGATTGTCAAGGGTGCAGCAGAGAAGAGAAGAGACCCAAAGTTTGAGCGGTAGGGCATCTAGAATGAGGAGGTTGGAGAGGTCAGGAGGAACATATAAAGGAGAATGTGAAGGAGTGGCCATGAGGTAGGAAAAAAAACCAAGAGAGTGTGGTAGCCTTAAAACCAAGTGATAAAAGCATTCAAAGGAGAGGGAAGAAAGTAACAATCACATGTAGGATGAACACTGAGCTCTGACAGTTGGATTTAGCTGCATGGATGTCACTGGTGACTTTGACAAAAACAAATTTGGAGGAATCATGGGGATTTGGTGGAATCCAGTGGAATTCAGATTTCTCTACAAGCAAAGATGGTCCGTTCATAGTAAGGTGGGAACAGGTGCTGGTGGGTGGGTAGAAGTGGAGCTGGGGGATTGTGGCAGTTCATTTTTGCGTATTTCTGTTTTCTCAGTGAGGTAGGAGGCCACTTGAGCAGCTGAGAGTGAGGAAGGGCAAGGAGGTGCTGGAGGCTGAGGAAAGAGGGAGGCCATTTCAGGACCCCATGGACGTCATGGAGATGAATCACAGGAGGACTAGTGGGTGTGTTCGTGTGATTTTCTGCAACCACATTCAGCTGTGGGGTACGGGAACAGAGGAGTAGGCACTTGGATTTCAGGGGTTTCCAGTGGAGTTCTACAATCAGGAAAGGGGCATTCAAATGTTTCTCTTCTTTTTTTCATAGATTTCCCCCCCCCCCATTTTTTGAGGAAAAAAATACTGGTTATGGACTTCTTAAACTATTTAACAAAGTCTGAATGAGTTGAGACACAGTTTGAAAATCACTGATGTAAGTGGCACATTTATTGTTTGTCTACTTGGTTTTTCAGTGTAGGCAGTGCTTCCATGAAGGCTTCCCTGAAAATCCACCAGGCATTTGTTGACTACCTAGGATGTGCCTAGGACAGTTTTTAGTGTTGTGTGGGGAGATGGATGAGTGATAAGATGTAGTCCTTGCCCTTCAAGGTAATGAATTGGTGAGGACCTGAACCAGGCACAGGTTGGTGGGCTCTGGGGCTGCCCCATCTCATTCAATACCTGGGCCAGACTTTACACCTAAGGATGACACCACACCATGTGTGCTATTGTGGCCAAACACCACAGATGCCCACCTTGGTGTCAGTATTAGACACTTGTTCTCCACTTGTGGTCAGGTCATCTGACCCTAAGACTATCACTTCCTTTAATCCAAGCAGTAAACTATTAGTGGATCCTAAGATGATAACAATCTTTTAGGCAAACTTGTCAAATTGTTGACACACACTAAACTTGTGGTCAAATTCTGCCCTCCAGAATATTTTGAAAAAAATTAGGCCTTATCAATTCTTTACTTGTATACCTGTATTTTTTTCGGGGAGGGGGTTGGAGTGAATAAATGCCCTTTGTGCTAGAGGTTGGGAGCTACATAGTTTGGAGCTGAAGATTCATACTTTCTGAGTGGGGATGAAATCATGGTATGGGTTCCCTCAAAGTTTGGTTTACCTCAAAACATAAGGCCCAGCAGGAAGCTGTATGCAAGAGTCTGACACAGGAGAAAAATACCGAGTTTTTGCATCTTCCTGTTATTACTTTGGGTCTTTGATTCAAAGGGAAAGTGAGTTCAAACAAAGGTGGCAGGCACAGTCAGCCCCATCTTCTAATCATACTTCAATCCAATATAAAAGGAGTTAATTTCTCTTTGCGACATTCAACGTTTATGGCCCCAGACATGGCATTTTTATTCTCTGTTTATGGTTTGGATGCTTTGTGCAAACATGCTTGCCACAAATGCAGTTGGGTTTGCCTTTCCAGGCAACAGTTAAACCAGCAGGAGACCACTTGTGTGCAATTTGTTGGAATGAAATCTACATTTTGGGATAAGATTACTTAGTAGTGTCATTTTGCGTTGAGTTGACTTTGTGGGTGGTCTCCAATAAACCCTGCACGTACAGCAAGTGTCAGCCCTGATTATCTCCACGCAAGCTCGTAATGGCTGCACAGCTTGGTATTTACAAGAAAAGAACAGCTTCCCTTACTTTTAATTCAGGGAGTGCAGTGGTGTGGAGGAACCCCACAGAAGGAGTGGCCAAAGGCTCACTTTGGGACCATTCCTGTAGATGTGCAGCCTAACTTTCTGTCCTCCCTGGCCATCAGGGAAACAGTCATGACTGTCACTTGGGGCTCACCAACTAGGACATCTGCCTTTAACAATGCCTGAAGGAGCTATTTCAGCTCAGAATAACAAGGACCGTAGGATTAGTTGAAGAGTCCAGATCTACCATTTGGAGTGAACTACATTGTTGGATTAAGCACATATCCGTGTTGCAGGACCACTGCCATGTCATTTTGGGGGTAGCAATTCTTAGTTTAGTTTATTTTTTTTTGCTACCAGGGATTGGACCCAGGGGCACTTTACCACTGAGGCACATCCCTAGCCCTTTTTATATTTTATTTAGAGACAGGATTTTGCTGAGTTGCAGAGGTTGGCTTTGAACTCTTGATCCTCCTGCCTCAGCTTCCAGAGCTGCTGTGATTACAAGTGTGTGCCACCATGCCCAGCCTGGTGGTAGCAATTCTTTAGGGCAGTGAGCCTCAACCTGTCCCTCCAGGGGATCTATGGCAACATCTGGAGACATTTTTGGTCATCACCATTAGGGGGCGCTACAGCACCTGGTGGGTAAAGGCCAGGGATGCTGCTAACTATCCCACAATGCACAGACCTCTTCCTCTTCCTCCTTCAAAGATGATTGATTACGCCCCAAACCCAAGTAGAGCTGAGGTTGTGAGGCCTTGATTTAGGGTACCGAGAATGCTTGACTTTCCCAGTTCTTCTCTTTTTCTCCCTTCACCATGCTCTGCTCCACTTTGATTCCTTCTGCATTCTTGCTTGCCTGGAACCCTCATGATGCTGGGGCTAAGATATTACAGAGTCCGTAGTGGAAAGAGCATCTGCTTTGGCAGATCTACATGAAATCCCAGGCTAAAGACTTCAGTTTAGATGACTTTGGGGCAAATTACTTAATCTCTCTGAACTTCAGGTTTTCAAATTTGAAACAATAAAGACGGGAATCCTTACCTGACCGGGTGGAAGTAAGGATTAAACTTCAGTGAATTTATCAGTACTTGGGGTGCAAGGAAGTGAACTTTTCATAAGATTTTTATCATGGCCCATCCTTTCTTGAAACTGCCAGAGTTGTTTTCCCACCTTTAAACATCGGCCCAGAAGAAACCTTTTGTTGAAAATTTAGAAAAAAGGTAAGCAAACAGGAAAACAAAAACAAAAACAAACTAAATCACTTGTATCTTTATTTTTCAGAGATCATCACTGTTAATGTTTTCTGAATGTGTATTGTGTATTTCCAAATGCTGTGTGTGTGTGTGTGTGTGTGTGTGTGTGTCTGTGTTCCCACCGTATGTACTGTTTAGAGCTTCCTTTTTAGACCTAATGATATATTAGGAACATCTCCTCATGTCAATAAGTATAGATCTACACTGTCTATGTCATCATTTTAAAAAGCTGCCTAGTGTATTGATGAGCCATAGTT
Organism: Tamias sibiricus; assembly: GCA_025594165.1. Lineage (NCBI taxonomy): Eukaryota > Metazoa > Chordata > Mammalia > Rodentia > Sciuridae > Tamias > Tamias sibiricus. The sequence goes on along the minus strand of CM046660.1, from coordinate 75,843,107 downwards.
TATTCATCAGACCCTTACATTCTTGGACGTTTGGATCATTAGGGTTAGTATAGGTTGCCCAGAGTTCTAGAAAGCCAGCCCTTTCTCTTCCCACTCGCTGCAGTACATATAGGTCCCCCATGTATTTGATGCAGGGGAGTGGCTCTCCCCATAAGACACATGTTCTTTGTTTCCATCTTTATGACTTTCTGCTCTTGCTGTGTGGGGTGAATACCAGAGTTAGAGGTTTTTTTTTTGGGGGGGGGCACAGAAAAGTAGGTTCTGAGCTAAGCTCCAGAGTCAGGCTTCCCAGGTTCAAATCTCAGCTTCCAGCTTGGGCACATGACTTCACCTACCTCAGTTTCCACATCTGTGAGATGGGTATGCCAATTGTACTTGCCCCAGGGAGTTGTTCTGAGAGTTAAACCAGGAAAGATATGTCAGGTACATCATGGAAGGTCTGGTTGAAAATAAGTACTCAATATGTTTTAATTTGTGTTAGGCAAGAACAAATGCTTGGCAAGCTAAGTGCTTCCTAGTTGTTCTTCTCCTGGTAATCAGAGTCCATGCTGCTGTGTGAGAACTGCCCGACACTCTCAGGTGTGCCTGCTCCGGAGCAGTTGGAGTTTAACGATCTCTACTCGCCTACTTTTTGGGGATTTTATTTTCAAGTGCCACTGATTGGTTTCCTATAGTTTCTGTAGCAAATAACCACAAACTTAGCGGCTTAACAGAAAACATTTATCATCTTACAGTACTGTAGGGTAGAGGTTCATAGTCAGTTTTGCTGGGCTTCACTCAGGGCCATGAGCCTTCTCGGGCTCCAGGGAGGAGTCCATTTCCTTGTCTTTTCCAGCTTTTAGAGGCAGAAGCAGTCCTTGGTTTGTGGCCTCGCCTCACTCCAACTTCTGCTTCTGTTGTCACATCTCCTTCATTGACTGATCCTCCTGCCTCACTCTTACAAGGACAGCTGTGGCTACTCAGGATGATCTTCCTATTTCTATAACCATCACCATATCTTCAAAGTCCTTTTTCCATGCAAGGCAACATGGTCAGCGGTTCCAGGGATCAGGAGGTGACCTCTCTGGGAGGCCGTTTTTACAGCTTACTACCTGCCTGCACACACTACTTTCTTGACTCACTTTTGAACTCAAGACATTGCTGGTAGCTCAGGCTCTGGGTACCTCTGACAGGTGTGCAGCACCCCTGACAAGGTATGTGAAGTGGTATTCTTCCTGGCCTCTTCCTTCTTCCTCCCTCCACACTACCTGGCTTCTGGGCACCCAACACTCCCACTCCTCAGGATTAATTCTCAGCCAAATTCCTCCTGAAAGTGTGATTATGGGAGTCCTGCACACTGCAGGTGGCCATCCTCTCTTCCCAACAGGAAGCATCCCAGCCTGCCAGCCTTCCTTTACCTTGTCCAGCCCACGTTCCCCTCCATCCACCTCTGAATGTCCTACATGTTCAGTGTGACCCCAGGAGTCCTGCCATCATCTGGGCGGGACACAAGTTCTCTCTGGGCTGGCAGATCCTAAGACCTTAGTGGACCTCTGGAGGTGGGCTCTCTGAGGGCATGTTTTAGTCAGCTTTTGTGTTGCTGTGTCTAATAATACACTTGACAAGAACCATGTAAAGGAGGAAAAAGTTTATTTTGGCTCACAGTTTCAGAGGTTCAGTCTGTGGTTGGCCGACTCCATAGCTGTGGGCTTGAGGTGAGGAAGAACATCATGGAAGAAGGGTGCAGTGGAGGAAAGCCACTCAGAACATCTGAACATGGCAACCAGGAGGTTCAGGGGTTCTATTCAGTTTCCATCCTGCCAGTCCTTCTCTGGAATGACTGTCAGTTCTGACCTGTACCCTTATTTTCCTGTCAAAATGATCCTTAAGTTCCAATTAGGGGGGATAGAATTTCCCACATTGGCCTGCAATGGTCTGAATGTTTCTCTTTCCCCAGATTCACATGTTGAAATCCTAACTTCCCCAAGGTGACGGTATAGGAGGTGATTAGGTCATGAAGGTGGTGTCCCATGAATGGGATTAGTGCTCTGTAGAATAGAGCGCCCTCGGGACTCTTCCACCCTGTGAAGACACAGCAGGAAGTGGCCATGGATGAACCAGAAAGCAGGCCCTCACCAGACACCAGCTCTGTGGAAATCTGTTCACCAGAACTGTGAGAAACGTTTGTTTATAGTCCACCTAGTTCAGCAGCCTGAATGGACCCAAGATAGAACCCCAAACCATTTACCATAAAGCTTGTCTCTCCCAAGTAGCACCTGATTGGTTACTCAGATGCATGATGCTGTTTTTTAAGTAGCAAAAAACTGAATTACATTTTTTAAAATAGATTCTTTTTCTTTTTAATATTTATTTTGTAGTTGTGGTTTATTTTATTTATTTATTTTTATGTGGTGTTGAGGATCGAACCCAGGGCCTGGCAAGTGCTCTACTGCTGAGCCACAACCCCAGCCCCAGATTGCATTTTGATGTAAAAATCAGGTTGATAATTCTTGTTCTTTGATGAAGATCCTACTTTTTCACCCTCTGGCAAATGTGAATGACTGTCCTCTCCCATTTCCACACATTCTCAAACTTATTATTATTATTATTATTTTTAAATTTCAGCTTTGGAAAATTTGCTTATTATAGAACCATTAGCTGAATATAAAGTGAGAAAAAATTCACCCATGACTCCATTGTCATCCCTGACAAATTAAACTATTTTTATTTTTTCCATGTTCCTTTCCAGTTTTTATACCCATGAACATATAATTTAAGGAGCTGTAATCATAGTGTAGCTATCATTTTGTGTTCTGCATTTTTCCACTTAGCATTAATTATATCATAAGCATTTTCTTCATGTTGCTGCAAAGTCATCGTAATTATCATTTTTAATGAATGTATAAGAATTCATCCAGAGGGGAGTGAATTCCTTAACCCTTGTTCTGTCATGGGGCCTTTTGTGACTGCTTCGGTCAGTTTCTCCTTTGGGGTTGCCCTTGATATCATGTCCATCTGCTCTGCCTGGGTGAGGGAGATGAGCAGAAAAGTGGCCAGGAGGAGGACACACACACACACACACACACACACACACACACACACACATACACACCACGAGGAGCAGCAAGCAGAGGGACTTAAAGTTGTTTGCTGTATGCAGATTCACAGTTAAGACTCCTAGAGGCAAGAGTGGGAGGAAACCCGTCCTTTACCTCATTAAGCCCCTTCACTAATGGCTATCTTTGAGATGACAGTTCATTGAGATGACCTTCAGTGTCTTGAAGAAAGGTGACTATGGGAAACTGATTGTGAAAGCACGTTTTAACTGGCAGTCTAAATGTCCCTTGCCATCAGAGTCAATTCCCAAATGCTATTCCGAATTCCAAAAACATACCTACAATTTTTTTTAATCAAATATTTAGTGCTGATTAGAGCTAAAGTGATAACTGGAGAGGATTTCAATGATGACAGTGTTTCTTAAAGTTCCACAAATGCCAAGCCCACAAGATGCTCTACAAAATAGTTTCCTTCCATGAACAGCATTTGGGAAACAGTGAAGTTCATGCCCCAACCCCTTCTTGGACATTCACAATGCCCATTCATACATTCAATGATCTAAGAGGTTTTGGTGGAGAAGAAATGCCTAACTTTGATTGGTCCAGTGTTTCCCAAGTTTACAGGCCCTTTTGTCATCTCCTCCAGTCAGAGTTCATTCAGGAAAATGAAAACAAGCTAGATAATCCAGAAGACTGATTAAATACAGAGACCTAGCTTGGAAATTTGATGTGATCCAGAGACTCACAGCTAACAGAAGTAGCTTTAACCCAAAGGGTGGCATGGGGTTAGCAGAACCTGGAAACATGCCACACTTGTTCCTGCAATCCTGGGGGGAGGTGATTCCAGGGTGCTGGGACCACCAAAATGAATGAAGATGATATATTTATGTCAATATTGTAAGACTACCAAAGGGTGTTGTGGAGAATGCACCCTTGACGGGGGAGGCCAAGTCCAGCTCTGCCATGGACTTCGTGGGTGGCCACGAGTTGCTCGGTCTTCCATGGCCTCTACTTCTGCAGCTAGGGAGGTGACAAAGCACCCTCAAGCTCTAAAGCTCTGCTATATGGAGAATAATTTTACTTGTTTAAACAATCGTGCATTCTGTTTAAATGGTTGTAGTCATATCTGTGATTGATCTGATGCTGAATTCATGATTAGCAACAGAACTCCCAATCATGAGGCTGTTGCTAAGGGAAATTATGGTTCAATTTGCAATAATCTTCTTGCCAAGATAGGAAAAATGATAGATGCAATGGTGATCATCTTTGGCTCCAAGTGACTTCAGGGACCCCCTGATGTGGATTGGCTTATGATTGATTTTCCCGTGATGGAGCATGTGGTGGCCAGGCTGTGCTGCCTCTGTGCTGGTTGCTGCGGGGGAAATTAGAACACTGAATTGTATAATTCCTGGTTTCAGGAGGCTTCTAATCTAGTTGAGGAGACAAGAAGAAAAGAAATGATTGGATAATGATACGAATGAATAGAGCCATGTCTTCAATTATATCACAGCTTTATGTCAACTACCTGTTACTGCTGTCACTAGGCTTTTTATAAAGGTTTTCTGTCCTTTGATCTTTCTAGTTCACAGAGAGGTGTAAATTTTTGAGCAGCTGTGATTTGGAGCTGGGTTTTGTGGCCTTTGCTTTTTTTTTTTTTTTTTTTTTTTGCCCTGACTGTCACTGGGAGCTGCCTGGTGAAGCTGTAAGCATCTTTCATGACAGTTTCCCGTAGGGTGTAAAACGTAGCTTGCCACCCACCTTGAGCAGGTTGTTTTTTTGAGGCATTTGAAAGTAAAACAAAGTACTCTGCCATTAATGGAAAGCTAGAATTTTCTATCTGCTTGTACTTCTGACAGCTTGGTTGATGCTGTCAGCAGCATCAACCAGTGTGTGTGCCTTTTCAAAATGCATCTTTTTAGCTCATTACTCCTGGGTGGATTAATTCCTAATGCTCCTCTTTGACATGTTCTTTGCTGGCACCAACAAAGCAATGATGCGGGGCTCCCTGTCCTGCCCTATCCTCAGGGTGTTTCCACAGTGTGGGAGTTGCAGCCCTGCCCTCCAGGAACCCGAATGCCTGTATGGGTGGCCCAAACCTTTGTTTCACACTTGGGAGTTCATTGGTCACAGAGATATAACCCCTGAGCTTTAAGCCTCTTGGATGCTAGAAGAACTGTGTGCATTGCACGTTCAGTTTTTTTCTTTCTGGGGAAACCGTGGTCTTGGAAAATTTCAAAATGGGACGTGGAACAAATTCTGCCTTTTCTGTCATAGGGCCATCAATTCTCTATTATAGCATAAGCAATGGTAGGGAATTGGGGAATGTTGCTTGTGATTGAGTTATGATTCAAACATTTTTTTGAACAAAATGTTTAACCTCTCATAGACTCTGTGTTTGTGTGTGTGTGTGTGTGTGTGTGTGTGTGTGTGTGTGTAAAACAACCTGACAATTGTTGTGAGGGTTAAATTAAGTAAAGCACAGTAAGCAATTAACATAATGTCTGGTATATAATAAGTGCTTAATTAATGCTAGCTATCATCACCTTCATGATCGTGTTCATGATCATGCTTGTCATGGGACCATCATCATCGTGGTCATCGCCAGGTCCATCAGCATCAGTTACAAGATCCCCGCTTCCCACCATTATTTATTTATTTGTTTGTGAGACAGGGTCTTGCTGTGTTGCCCAGGCTGACCTGGAACTTCTGGGTTCAAGTGAGTTTCCCATTGCAGCCTCTGATAGCTGGGATACAGGCGTATGCCACTGTGCCTGGCTGCTATCACCATCATCACCACTAGTGGTATTATCATCATTAGCAGCAGCAGTAGGAGTGGCAGCAGCATCTCCCCCTTCCAGGGCTTCTCTTGGCAATCTCATTCAAGTACTTGATTTTCCAGAACACAATCGGGAGTCTAGGAAGAAGAAGTGACTTATCTAAGTTCACAAAGTTGCCCCCCACCTGCCCCTACTTCCTTCTGGAGGGCTTTGCACTATGTCACCCTGGAAGGGTCTTTCTTCTAATTCTTCTCATTTTCAGAAAACAATTTTTTTTCTCTTGTCCTCTATTATAGAACCTTCTTCCCTCACCAGAGCTAATAAATGGAAATGTATTTTGAAAAGTGAAGAGCATTATATCCATAGAAGAAGTCATTTTTTATTGCTTCTTGAAAGGTTGACTTGTAGCTAATCACACATAGTTTCCAGTGCTAGGTTTTCTTACAGTCAGTGCAGCCAAAAGATGACTTTACCCCATCTTCCCTCAGCTGAGCAATGTCAAAGAACGCCAGCCGCCACAATAAAACCCACACCCTCGGTCCCCTCCCCTTCTGTCTGGCAAGAGGGGGTAAAATCACAGTGTGTCAAGCAGGCTGTAAACATTTGAGCTGCTTTCCTTCAACTCTTGGGAGGGTTTCTTTGGGATGACAGGGGGACAAAGGGCTGCAGTGTAAATTACCATGCAAATTGCCACAGTGTTTGAACCTAAGACACCTTTGCCTGCGCAGCTCAACGAACTTGAGCTTCTGTGACTCTCACTCAAGGGGAGATGTGAAGTGCTTTCCAGAGCAGAGCCTGGAGTCACCTAAGCAGCTCCATATGCTGGACTTCAGCAAGCCCCTGTAAATACACTGGCGCGGCTGCTGAAATATGACAACCCAGATGGGTGTGCCTTAAAGAGTTGCCCTGTCGGGCTGGGGTTGTGGTTCAGTGGTAGAGTGCTTGCCCGGCATGTGTGAGGAACTGGGTTTGATCCTCAGCACCACATAAAAATAAAATACAGGTATTAAGTCCATCTACAACAAAAAATTACTACAAAAAAGAGTCACCCTGCTGACCTTCTAGCAGATTTCCACTTTCCAGGTTCTTGAGCAGTTTTGCGGTGTGATAGTTTGGGATGTCTTGGACCACAGAGCCCACCATATTTAGGTAGGGGACATAGATGCTCTGTTTTCCTTTATTGCTTCCTCCCTTCCTTCAATCTCATTCTCCAGCAGTGAGGAAACAGATGGCTCATATGGCTGGTCTCTTTCATCTTTGAGGTTGGCTCACTTAGTATGTTAGCCCTGTCCCCTAGCCTGTGACTGAGAAGCATGACTTCAGGGTATGTCCTTGTAGCCAAACATCTCTGACTTTCATTTGCTGGCTTCTTGCTTCCGTTCCCATGGCTACATCTGCATCAGTGAAGGCCATGGTCCGCATCCACAGGTGGTGGCTGTGGTTTCTGACCAGAATTGACCACCACTGATGGTGGGCTCCTTTAGAGCTCTCAGTGCATCTTGTAGGAAGTGACCTCACAGGGGCACAACCCGATTTTAAGGATGAATAGAACACAGAAAGTTCTATTTCTGTTGATGGGGAAAAGTTTCTGAAGAGCAATTAGAGATAAGCTTGATCGTGCTCTTCCCTCCATATCTGATTCCATGTCTACTGTGGCATAATAAAGGCTTTAGCTGTGTGTGTGTATTGGAAAAAGTACAATACCCACATTTAATACTTCTTCACTTTTATGTGCTAGACACTCAGCTGAGCATTGTGCATGTTTTTTCCATTTAACCTAGACCACAAAACTTTAATGCTTTATATTGTACATCTATATGTCTGCCTATCTATCAATCATCCGTCTATCTACCTATTCCTTTTAAAGAAAGGAATTGGTTTCTGTGATTATTGTCTAGCAAGTATGGTAGGCTGCAGATCCAGAGAAGGGTTGATATTTCAGTTTGAGTTTGAAAACAGCCTAAAGGCAGAATTTCCTCTTTCTTGGGTCATATCTTTTTTTTTTTTTTTTTTTTTTTTCCTCTTGAAGCCTTAAACTGATTGGATGATGTTCATAACATTGAAGATAATATGCTTTAATCAAGTCTACTGATTTAATTACTAATTTCATCTAAAATAATTTCTTTATACTGACATTTACCTGGCTACCATGGCCTAGATGAGTTGAAACAAAATTATATGTAGGTATCATTTCCTTTGAACAGGTGAGGAAAACAAGTCTCAGAAAGGAATTCACTTGCAGTAGGAAGTTAAGTAATGGCTTCTAAATATCTTCATGTCTTAATTCCCAGAATCTGTGAATATTACCTTTTATGACAAAAAAGGGTTTAGTAGATGTGATTAAATTAGCATCTTGAGGTGGCTAGGTGATCCTGGAGTACCAAGATGAGCCCAATGGAACCAAATATTCTTTACATGAGGGATGACGGAGGGTCAGAGTCAGAGGAGAAGGTGGTGTGATGGAGGAAGACCCTGGGCTGATACACTCTGGAGATGGAGGAAGGGTCATAAGCCCAGGAATATAGGTAACCACTAGAAGGTAGAAAAGGATAGGAAATGAGTTCTCTGGAAACTTTGGAAGGAACCAGTCTTGCCAACACCTTGATTTTAACCAAACTGATTTTGAACTTTTTGCCTCCAGAACTACAAGAGAATAAATTTGTATTGAGTTTGTGGTAATTTGTTACAGCAGCCATAGGAAACTCATAGTCTTGCCCAAGGCCACATAGTTAGTAAAAGATGGTATTTGAAGCCAGGTCAGAGACTCCCGAGCCTCAAATGTATCATGCTCTTGTCACTGTCAATCTTACTGACTTCTCTCCTCCCACTGTCCTTGCCCAGACTTTATTGTGCCCCTGAACTTCTGTTATGGGGGCAATTAATCATATAGGAGAGAGGGACTGGGAATAGAAGACTAAAGGGTAATGAAAAAAAGAGGCTTTATTTTTAGGGTGCTATTCTGTGACAGATACTTTATAACATGCGCTTAGTTCTCCCAACCTCTCTGGAAGGCAGGGACTATTTTGGTCTGTTTCATAACTGAGGAAACTGAGACAACCAGATGTTCAGTAGTGTGTCCCAGGTCACACAGCTAGTAAAAGGGAGAGCTGGGATCTCATTGTAGGTCAGCCTGATGCCAACCTTTGCACACTCTCTTCACCATCCTTGCTTCTTCAGAATCTTGGTCACAGCTCAGCAGCAACAGCAGCAGGAGAAGAAAATGTTGGTGCAAACCAGGAAGAGCTGATGATGGAGGCCACCTGCATTCTCACTCCCTTTCCCAGAAGCCTCCATCTCAGACGTAGTTCATGTCCAGGGTTAGGGTTCGCTGCAGTATCTTCTACACCTGCGACAAGTCACACTCCTCCATCATAGAACCCTCTGCTTGGTTTCCTTCCTCTCTTCCTTCTGGCCTTCTGTGTTCCCTCTGGGCTCCTTGGCTCACCTTAGCATCTGCTGAGAGGAGCATTTGCCTTTCTGCCTCCTTCTTCTCTACTTCTTTCCCCTCGTTTCCATGCTCATGTTGCCCCTTCCTTTTGACTCTTCCATTTCAGCCATGCACACCAGAGGAAGAAACTGTAGGGAGGAAGGTGAGCCAGGGCGGGCTAAGATCTCTAAGGAGAAATGACCAGACTTCCTTTGCCCATGGTGGGTGGATGGACAAGCTCCTGGGTGCAGTTAGGCCTCCACCTGTCACCTGATGAGCTGGGCCTTCAGGGGAGTGGTTCCTGGCAACCAGTAGTGACAAGTGGATGACTTAACAGCACAGGTTATCAACAGCATTGGGCTAAAAATACCATGTTTATTTTGGAAACAACTTGTTTTGGCAGTTATAAATACTCTATGAAGTCAGCTTAGAATGTAGTCTAGCAGCTCTCAGACAACTGAATAATATTTCAGATGCACACATCATTTTCTATGTAGAATCCAACATGCAGTTTCCAGCCAATTTTTTTTTTTTTTTTTTTTGGATATTCTGAGTAATGGAGGGGAGATTGAGTGCAGATAAAACCAGTGAATAATCAGCTTAGTGCAGGGTTACAGCCTAGGTTTCCAAATAGAGAATCTTATTTTGGAGTAGTTGCTACTAGAAGAAATGTTCAAGGAAGTTTCCTTTGCCTGCCAGGAACCCCTTTGCCCTTGGGTAGCTGAGAGCTGATGTAAGTTGGTATAATTTTTCCCTCCTGCCCTCTTTCCCTCTTTCTCTTCCTTCCCTCTCTGCCTCCTTCTCTTCTTCCCTGTCCCTCCCTTTCTCCTACTTCCTCCTCCCGCCCTCCCTTTCTTCCTTCTTCTTTTATCCCTCTGTTCTTCAAACAACAATGGACCACCTTTGTGCCACCCACTGTGCAGGTGCTGGGGCTAGTGATAAGCAGAGTCCACTGGATCAATAGCCACCCACCCACAGCCCCTGTGTGGAATGTATGATTCACTGTGATGGTAATTAACAAGCAAGTGAAGGATTAAGTAATTACCAAATGTAATCTGTGCTCTGAGAAATAACCAGAAAGGAAGGAGGGAGGCCACGTGGGCCATCTTCTTAGAGCAGACAGGATGGCTTCTCTGAGGGGTGACATTTTAGCTGAGATTGAAAAGATGGAAGCTCACCTGAGGGTGGAGGTGGGAGCTGTCATGGGGGAATCACTTGGGAAGTTCTGGGAAGAGACAGACTGGTTTGAGGAGCTGCCTTGATAGATTTTTATTTAGGACATTTCCAGGAAGCACTGGAGGAGGGCTGCTTGCTGGCAGTCTTATGAACTTGGCACTGATTCTTTGGCTCCCTCCCTCTTCCCTGGCCTTCTCTCACCTCTGTTGGGGGGCTGCCCTCCTCTGCTGGAAACACCACTCTATGTCTAGTAAGTCACTTCCACCCTCCCACAGTTACCCCCATTCCTCCCGCCCACCATATTCATGCCTGCTTCCCACCATGATCACCACCTCACTATCTTCAGCTCTAAATACGCTGTCTTGGTTTTGGCCTCAGTGTCTCTGTTCCCCACTGTGATTGGCCAAGAAGAAAGCCAATCCTGATTCTAATCAACCTCGTACCACCTGGTGCATTCACCAGCTCATCATCACCATCAGCCTTGCAGCTTCATTGGCAGCACTGTGCGGGTTTGTCACTGCTGTTGTGACATTCTGTCACCAGGTCTGGCTGCTAACAGCCTTGGTCATCAACTCCATGATCTGCTGTACTCCTCCTTGTTGGCTGTGCCAGTACTCTCCTTTGTCTTCCCTAGTGTGATGTCTTTGATTTGGAGTGTCCCCTGATCTCATGCATTCAGAGATGGGGTTTGGGGAAGTGATTGGGTCATGTGGTCTCTGACTATCAGTGGATTAATCCACTGATGGCTGAATGGACTATTGAGAGGTGACCTACATGGAGGAAGTAAGTCACCAGGGGTGTGCCTTGGAAGAGTTTTTTTTTTTTTCCTTTCCGCCCCCTCTTCTTCTCTCTCTCTCTCTCTCTCTCTCTCTCTCTTTCGCTTCCTGGCTGCCATAAGCTGACAGCTTTTTTTTGGCCACACCTTCCACCATGACACTCTACTTCACCCCAGGCCCAGAGCAATGGAGCCAATTGATCATGGACTGAAACCTCTAAAATCATGAGCTAAAAGAAATCTTTCGTCTTTTAAATTGTTTTTGTGAGGTTGTTTTGGTCACAGCTACAAAACCTGACTAACATATCTACTTGTCACTACTGTTGTATTCCTGCTCTGCCTCGGCCACAGTGGAAGCTCAAACCACGGCAGAACCTGACTGTCTGCAATATGTCATAGCAGATGGAGGTGGACTTTGGAGTTCGACCTGGATTTGAGGTCCAGCTCAACCCACCATTAGCTGAATGGACTTGGGAAAGCCCCTTAACTTTTGGACAATGATTGGTCCATGATTATTGTCAGGATTATGGAAATAATGGGTGTGAAAGTGCCACTATTTATGGTTGCTTATTAAAAAGGAAATTTTTCTCTCCTTCCACCCTTGTGCTTGTTGGTGATTCACAAATAAGAAATAAATCAAGACACCATCCCCTGTACCCATACTCAACTTGCACCTGCCCTTTGGCATCTACATGGCTGAGGAATCAGTTTGGAAACAAAGTAAGGACCACACATGCTTTTAAAAGTTTTGGTTAAAGATACTTAATACTTAAAAAAAAATCACACAAATAGTACATTAATATATTCTGGTAAAAACACAAATAGCAGCCAGGTGTGGTGGTGCACACCTGTAATCCCAGCGGCTTGGGAGGCTGAGGCAGAGGATTGCAAGTTCAAGGCCAGCCTCAGCTTCTTAGGGAGGCCCTGAGCAACTCAGTGGAGACCCTGTATCAAAAAATAAAAAGGCCTGGGGATATGGAACCTCTGGTTCAATTTGTAATACTCAAAACAAACAAACAAACAAACAAAAACAACCAAAAAATCATAAATAGCAGATGAAGGGCAATTTTCCCTCAATCATTAACACATTCCCTCTTTGCAATCCCAGTGTTTTCCTTAGTAGTAATTACTATTAATAGTTTAGAGGATAACCTTCTGAACTTTTAGAAATGCATGTACATTGTGTGTGTGGTTTTGTTTTATATTTTTAAAATAACTGTTGTAGAGGAAATATTATACTGCAACTAGATATTCCATTAGGCCTTTGCTTGTCAGTACATGTAAGTTCTATTTTTTTTTTTTTTTTGTTTTGGAGTTGGTGCTTTATTTTTAAATTTTTATTATGAAAAATTTAAAATGCATGTCAAATTAAACAAGAGTAGTATAATGATTCCTTATGTCCCCATGGCCCACCCTCAACAATTATCAGCTCATCCAATCTGGATCATTCAACCCCACTTACACGTTCCTTCTTTATTACTTCAAAGCAAACTTCAGAAATATTATTCTCTCTATAAATATTTCATAGGTATCTATGAAAGTTAAAGGCTACTAAAAAGCATAAACATAATACTATCATCATACTTAAAAATTAACAATTCTTTGTATAATTTAAAAATTATTTATTTAAATCAAGATCCTATTAAGATCCACATATTACAGTTGATTGATGTATCTTTTATCTTTTAAGTCTCTTTTAACCTATAGCTACCCTACCCTCACCATTTTCTTCTCCTCTCTCCTTGCAATTTGTTAAAAATATCTACCATTTTACCTGCTGCATAGGATTTTCCAGTAGGGATCCATCAGTACTTACTTTACCATTCTCCTATTGATGGCGTTTAGCTCTTTTCAGACTTACTGTCACACATATGTTGGAGTGAACAGCTTAGTGTAAGATATTGGTGTACATGTGCTGACATTTCTCTAAGGTAGTTACAAAGAAGTGGATGTACAAAGTTAAAGGGTGTATAAATTATATTCAGCTGAACCATATAAATTTTTATAGGTCAAAGATGGTTGAATACTGGCAATTTTATATGGTATAGCATTTTAATTGATATTGCCAAATTGCCTTTAAACATAGTGCATTAATTTATCCTCCTCCAAGCAGTTTATAAGGGTACATATTTCTCTACACTGCCACCATAATTCAAATGATCAGAGTTTCTAAAGTTCTGCAAACCTGGGGGGTAAAGAAGAGCTTTCATTGTGCTTGTCAATGACTCCTAAGAGCCATATAGCACATGTAGTCTGAGGAATGTTCTCTGATCAGCACTATTGCTGCAGAGGCTGTGCCCAGGTAAAGTGAGTGCCTCATCAGGGGTCAGAGAGGGAAGATTCTCAGGTGGATTCCTCCTCTCTGGAAGGAGCTGTGGCCCTAGGCAGGTTTATATCTGGTTGAATATGAGACTGTTCAGCTGACATAGTTAAGTGTCACTCCTGTTCAGCTGGTGAAAAGTAATGACAGAGGCTGAATGCTTGGAAGGATACCTCAGAATCACAATGACTGGCTCTCTGCTGTACCTTCAGCTTTGCCCACTCAGAGTCTGGGAGGTATCTGGCACATGCTTCCTTACTGACAGGAGTGATATCAACAAGGTAGCAGAACAGGAGGTCCCCACACAGAAAGTTCGGTGAGCAACTATCCATAGACAAGAACACCTTGGTGAAAATCCCAGTCCTTGGAAATAAGCTTGAGACTCCTGTGTGGATCACAGAACTTAATACTGCATTGAAGAGGTAAAAGGCATCAAGTTGGTCATGCAGGGAGGATTCCCATCGTACGGGGTCTCTTCAGTGGGAAAGAGAACTAGAGGTGGACATTGAGCTTTCCTAGCATTGTAAAATGCTTGCCAAGAAGTCCACTCCCATCTCACCTGCTGGGAATGCAGGAAGCAAGGAGGCGAAGCCACAGTGACAAGCACAAAGATCTTGGTGGTGACTCTGTGTATCTGACAGTGGTGGCACTGGTCAGAGAATCCAGATAACAGCATAGCCCGCCCACCAAGCTGGTGACTACCAGAACTGATGGGAAGTTCCACCTGGCTTGAATCCCTAGATAACCAGTCCCAGGCCCCATCTTAGACCCTGTCACAAGGCGATACCCAGGAAAGACACTGGTCAATGTGCATTTCAGCAAAGAGCAGGGACTAGTGCACTATACTCACGAGTTTAAGCTGTGCCCAGCTCAGTCTCATAGCCCACCCCAAGGCCTCACCAAGGCAGGGAGCAAAGGTATGGAATCAACTTAAAAGTCTATCAGTAGATGAATGGATAAAGAAAATGTGGTATATATACAGAATGGAAAATCTTTCAGCCTTAAAAAAAAAAAAAAAAAAAGAAATTCTGTTATTTGCAATGACATGGGTGGAACTGGGAAACATGACACGTAAGTGAAACAAACCAGGCACAGGAGATGAATGCTGTGAATTCTCACTTCCATGTGGAATCTGAAACAGTTGAACCGAAGAGGTTACCGGAAGCTGGGGGTGGGGATGATGGTCAGAGGGCACAAAGACTCACTTGGATAGGAGAAATACATTTTTTTTTAAAAGTTCTATCACACAGCTTAGTCAAAATAGTTAATAACTTATTGTACACTTCAAAATTTCAAGATAGGTAAATTTAAAATGTTTTCACCATAAAATATAGGTACTTGAAGTGATGGCTATATTAGCTGGATTTAATTATTCCATATTGTATTAATAAATTTAACATGACTTTAGATCATGTATATGTAATTTGTCAATTTATAATAAAATATATATAATTCATAGCATGGGTTGATGGGTGGGGAGGGCTGCAGATATGAGTAGGGAGGACTGAACCAGATGGTGGAAGAGACCCTGGATCAGAGGCTCTGGTTTTGAGACCCTGTTCTGTCCACTAGAACAATGTGACCAGGACCATTCACTTCACAGGTCTATGCTGCAGTTGTTCCATCTGGAAACTGGGGGCACGCGCGCCTGCCATCCCCCCCACCAGTGTTATCACAGCGACACCCTGTCTGCAAAGGCATTTTGAAAGCGCCTGTGTGTTCTGCAAGGCGAAGCTTAGTGTTTAGAACCCACAGACTCCGCAAACCAGAGAAATGCCCCCTTTCCTGGTAATTATTCAGTAATTATTCACATAAGAAGGATTTCATTGTTATGTTTCATATATTCGTTGCAGTTGATGGCCTTTTAATAGTGGCATTGAGTTTGTGTACAGAAAGGTTATTCATTTTAAGATTTCTGGGCCTTAATTGTTATTTGTTTTGCTTGGTTCCAGTGCACTATAAATTAGTGATATCGACAGAGAGTATTTGTCTTGGCACGGGGGTGCATTGTCTGTCGCGAGCGCTGTTTGGCCTGGCACTGGCCTGGATTTCCCCATCTGTTTCTGATGTTTACATTGTTAAAGATCCGACAGACACACAGGACATGGCCACATGCAGAGAAGGAACTTTTTTTCCACTCCAGTGCATCAAACAAGGTCTGAGCCTGTAATAAGCACAGCCCTAAATTACACTTGATCCTGCTAGCATCCAGATCCAGCCCCCGCGCAGGGGTTGATTGCTTGGGCCCCTGGGTCTTCCCTCCCAGGATTGCTTCTAGCCAGCCCAACAGCTCCATCTCGACAAACTCATTTTTGCCCTGTGTTTGGAAAGGGGGAACCGCATAAACAGTATTCCAAGGGGCATTTCCGAGCAGGCTCTTGAAAACAAGAATGGGAAAGATAAAGCGTCAGTCCTAAAGGAGTCCCAGGGCTCCTGGGGGCACATCTGTCCTGGAGGAGCTGGGGATCTGGGAGAGACTGGGCTTTGTGACCACTCTGCTTCTGTGAATCTCATCTCTGTGGTGGCTAGGGAAAGATGCTTCTGTGGATGGATTGGTCCCAACCCCTTGCAATTCCCCCACAGAGGTGCTCCCTATCTGCTACAGTGAGGGGCCCCCATCATGCTGTGAGGGGGAGATCTTGAACTTTCCTTGTTACAGGGCGAGACCACAGGGGTGTGAGAGAGGAAGGAGTAAATTGGGCTGGCAGGGGAAGGTTGTTGGAATCTCTTGCAAGCAAAGGCCTTGAGGATAGAGGGGCCGGGGACAGTGTCCTCTTTAAATTCCCTAGATGACGGTGTGTGTGCGTGTTTGTGCAGGGCTACACAAGGGGATGGTGAGGGAGATGTCCATTGTAGTGGTGCTGATGTTGTTGACGGAGGCGGTCAGTAGCCTTTTCATCAACCTAGGGCAAGATGTTGAAGTTTGCCGTCTGTCACATCATTACTTTCTGCCTGGGACTCCCCTGTACACACTTCAGGTGTTGTCCCTGGGTCAGAGCAAAACGTCCCTCCCCTGTTAACCCATTATCTCCTGCCAGTCCCCTGAAGTGAAGGAGTTGGGGAGGGCGGCTGATTTTCGTTCTTCCCTCCTATCCCAGAGGGCACTGAGGTCTGGGTTTTCTCCCCTGTTGGAATGCAGGCCAAGACACCGTTTCCACTTGCCTCACCCATCTCTCCTTTTAAAATCTGGTGCCCTGGGCTGGGGATGTGGCTCAGCGGTAGAGCGCTCGCCTAGCACGTGCGCGGCCCGGGTTCGATCCTCAGCACCACGTAAAAAATAAACTCATTGTGTACAACTAAAAGCAAATAAATAAATATTAAAAAAAAAAAAAAATCTGGTGCCCTGGTTCTCTGTGGGGGCAACTGGGTGGCAGATTACATGGGATAACATGACTGTTGCATTCTTGGTCAAGGATCTGCTTGCTGCTCACCGAAAAATGCTTCAATTTCCTAATCCAAGCCCCCACCTCATGCCCGAAGCAGTCTCTCCTAAACCACTGAATCTTCTGTGCAATCCATCATCCACACTGCAGCCCAGGTGAACTTGCTAGAAGACTTGTGAAAGGGTAATAGACCGAGGTATCCACTGGTGTGTTGTTCCTGCTGTGTTTCCCCTATCTCTATGACACTGACCGGACGCACACCTCTGAAGGACATAACCAGACCCTGTGCTCAATCCCAGAGAGCTTTGAGTTTCCTGGGAAGAGGGGGCAGGTTGCCAGCAGAGGAGCAAATGTCCTTTTTCATCTGTTTTCCAAAAGCTCAACCCCCTAACTGTGGTCTAATGTGCTTGGGGTTGTGCTTTCTATACTTCCTTCTGGAAACACTCAAATCCCTCCTCATCATTCTGAAAACTCATTTCGGATGTGACCTTAGAGCTGATCCTGACTCTTCCTTCCTGGAGGTTGTCGATGCTCCTGGGGATACCTGTCACACCCTGTCTCTTTCGTTATAACACTTACGACACTGGATCCCAGTTACCTGTTAACACATCTTCCTTCTCCGGGGCTGATGTCTTATTCCTCTCTGGTCCACAGCACCTGGGGAAGTGCTGGGCACTCTGGAGGTCAGGCTGTGTCTGCTGGGCTTCTCCTGTGCTGCCTTTCTCTCTAAGGTGCCCTTCTCTGGCTGGTCCTGGTGGTCCTCTGCTCCTCTGTTTGGTGATGTTGGAGAGAGCCTTTCACTCACCTGTTCAGTCTTAGGTAATCTCCCAGACCCTTTTCAATGCTCATCTCCCCAGGGAAGGGGGATGGGGGTCCTTGATCTACTTAAATTGGTCACACTCTCTGTTTGTTTTAACTCCACCATGTTCCCCATGGCTTCTGCTAGGGTGGTTTGGTTGGGAAGGCATATATGAGCCCATCACCCCAAGATCCAAAGCCTCTGCCTTCAAGCTGGGCATCCTCCAGCCATTTTTATCTCAATAAATGGCATTACTATCCATTCAGTTCTGTGAGACAGAAACCCAAGGACCATCCTTTGATGCCTTGTTTGTCTTCACCACTGTCTGTTATGGGCCACCACTTCACCATTGTGCAAATACTACCTGGCTGGTCTCTGTACATTCACTCTGTCCAGGCTATAAGGGCAATGACCAAGCAGACTCCATTTTGCCCTGAGACTTTATGTCATGTAAGAAATGCTTCTCCTAGGGAAAGCCCCACCTCTGTACCCATCAACAGTTGCTTAGCATAGCATGTTTGGCAACACAGAATGGCAATTCTTATACAATGTAAAAGTGTCCTCTCTTTGGTTCCCGTTTATCTTGGACAATGTACCCTGTCAGAGATTGAGTGTCTAGATGTTAGTAACCATTCTTTTTTTTTTTTTTTTTTTTTTTTTGTGGTACGGGGATTGAACTCAGGGGCACTTGACCACTGGGTCACATCTCCAGCCCTTTTTTGTATTTTTTATTAGAGACAGGGTCTCACTGAGTTGCTAAGTGCCTCGCCATTGCTGAGGCTGGCTTTGAACTCGCGATCCTCCTGCCTCAGCCTCCCAAAGTGCTGGGATTACAGGCGTGCACCACCGCGCCCGGCTAACCATTCTTTAACTTGTACACAACTAGGGATGTTTTGACCCACTTCCCTTTTGCTTGCTGGCTGCTATGCCAACCTAGAAAGTCCCGTGGGAAATACCAATGTACCCATTGCATTGTCTCGCTAACTGCCCAATTCAGCTTCTGTACCTGCTTGCTTGCAGCTACATCACCCCAGATGTAGTTTTTGCCTTTAAATACCCTAAAATACTCAGGCTCAGGCTGTTCCTTGCAGAGACAATTATGGGTCCTGTGGGGAGCAGTGCCGGCCAGCCAGCTAAATAAAGACGCCTCAATTTGGACAAAACTGGGACTTGGTGTGTTTTCTGAGTGACCTGCCCCACAACACTGTCCGTATTCAGTTCTTACCTGGTTCTAGAACATTTCCAAAGAGCTCTTGAGTCCCATCTCTCTGTTTCCACCCCCAGCTCCAGCACCAGCATTCTGTCTGTACCCCCACCCCTTCCTCTTCTGTTCTGCTTCCATCATTGTGCAAATACTACCTGGCTGGTCTCTGTACATTCACTCTGTCTCCTCCCTCCCATCTAGACTCCACACCGCAGCCAGAGTGATCTGGAAGTTCATTCTGATTCTTCCTATTAAAACCCTTCAGTAGCTTCCTGTTCTTGGTAGAAAGATAAAAGTCCAGGGTGGTCTACAAACATCTTCAACAGGTGGTCTGCCTGACTCTTCAACTTCTTGAACCAGATCTCTCCTCAGGCTTACTTTTTCAGTCAATCTGGCCTTCTATTCCTTTCATTACTGTCACAGGGCCTTTGCATGTGCTTATCATCTGTCACAATTCCCATTTTACATTACTGAGTGCAATTATTCTACTAATACTGTTTTCTTCAGGTTACTAGACCCAGGAACGTGGGACCATGTCTATTTTTTCTCATCATATTTTTCTCCCTTTGTCTAATATGCTGCTTGGCTCTCCAATATGTCTTGAATAAATTAATGAAGAAAGGAAGGACAGGTGTAGACACAGCTTGGTCAACATTGGAACACTCCCTTTGTTGGAAAATGCCCTGTTTTTGATACTAATTGGTAACTACCAACGTTTAATAAGTAGACGTTTTACTTGGGCAACCCCATTCTCTGCATTTCATTAATCGAAATCTTAATATTCTAAAGAGAATAAAGATCTGCTCCATTGTAAAAGGTTCCATATGGCCTTAAGAATTAGTTCTAATAAAATGATGAATGACTCTTCACTCCATTAACAAATGATCATTAATTTTAATTCATATGTCTGACATTTGTTCCTGATCTTTGTCCTTACAAGTGTAATTAAAATAATTGTAAATATGCAGCCCATCATTGGGAGTTACAGGTGATTGTATTAGGCCATAGTCACTCTCCAGCAGTGACAGTGCCTTTCCTGGGGGTGAGATACATTCCAGCAGGGTGAACAGAAATGGGGACGGGGTGCCTGGAAGATGATCCTTTAAAGAGATGGCTTGAAAATGAACTGCCCTCGGATAGGATGGAACCAGTTCTCCAAAGGATAGCTCTGCCACTGTGCCCTCTTTTTACTTTTGGGCCCTTGTCTTAGGCATTCACCGGGAAGATGGTGGGGTTTCAAGGAGCTGGAAAGTCTTCCTTCTCCCTCACATCTCCAAGAATCTAAGCAAATATCTCCAAGATTCCATATAAGAAACAAAATGCTCCTTCTCACAGTTAGAAGGGCTATCAATTAAAAGGCCTTTGGAAGAGAAGATACTTGAATTTCCCCAGAATGTAAGGGACTGGCATGGGCTCTTTCCCTGAGAGGAAACTTTAGCATAGAAAGGATCCTGGGTCCCTTGAATGAGGAAAAGGACACAGAAAGGAGCTTTAACAATGCCCTGCTGCCTGGCATTTCCGGAATGTGTGGTTTTCATGTGTTTCTATGTTCTGTCACAGTAATGGGAGAGCCCTGGAGCAGGCAGCATGTGGATGGGATTACCTCTGGAGTAAGAAATCTGGTTCTGAGAGGGTCCCCAGTCTCCGTTCTAGGCGGAATCAGGGGAACCTGATACACAGTGACTTTCTCCAGGTCTGCCTGAGCCCCTGGTCCCTGGGACGCAGGAGAAAGCTGGATTCCGTCAGCTGGGTCAGAATCCCAGCAAAGCCACTCCCTTATTAAATCCCTCATATCTCTTTCCGGGAGAGAATGGGCTCCATGGTGGATGAAATAAAATTTTTACAACACTGGGGAAAACTATGCAAGTGAAGTGTTTTCCATATACCTGGGTCTGAATTGTTACGGGGAGATTTTATTGTAATAGGGCCCATGATCTCAGAAACCAGGTTTTTATCCGGAGGCTAGCCTGCTTTTATAGCCACATCAAATCAGTGGAATATATGAGCTTATGACGACTTTGTTTCTCAGATCTGTTGTGTTTGGGAAACCAATTTATGCTCTCAACACAGGTTCAGCCTTGAGATTGTATCAGGGAGAAGGAATGGGCATCTTCCTTTCTCCTTCCCTCCATTCTTTCCTTCTTCCTTCCCCTCTCCTTGCGCTTCTCCCTCCCTCCCTGCTCCCTGGACCCCTCATAACGAAAGGAAGTGTTCAAGAGCTTTCTGGGAGTCTCCTTTTGCCTTCGAATGCAGGAGAGATGCTAGTTATGCTAATCCTGGGTACAGGGAGGAGAAAAGTCCCTCAACCCTCTGCCACCCTCCTGTGCTTTTCGGGAGTGGTAATGGTGGTGGTGGGGTTCAAATGGCTCTGTGCAGATCTGCAGAGGAAGCATAATGTTGTAATAACTGTGACCTACAGATTTGATGTGGAGGAGTTGATTTGATGATAAGAAGCTGTAAGCATCCTTCCCGGTCCTTCTGGGGCCTTTTCCCCTGTTGAACACAGGGAAGCTGTAAGAGTTCTGGACTTAAACTGGCTGTTCCCAAGTAAGTGATTTAATTGTTAACATTCTTCCAAGGTGTGACTTTCTCCATCAACAACCTTGCAAATCTTTAATCCAACTGTTTAAAATATTACCCTTGGACATCTCTGGGCATGCTGTGTTTGACAGAAAGGGACAATGATTTCTGGCCTTAAAATTGACTGGAATTGAACCTGGATAGGACTCTTCTTCTAATGCCAACACCTTCTAATAGATGAGGCACATCTTTTACAGTTGGTGGGAGGAAATAAAATCTCATATGTAGAAAGTTGGATGGCTAGGTGGAGGAATTACTGTATTTTTTTCTTTGCAGAAATGTATTACGGTATATTTAGCTGTAAGTTCTGGAGAAAGAAAAATAATTTCTCTAAGAAAGGTCAAGTGGGAGGAAAATAGCACCTCCCAGAGCTAACCACTGTTGTTATTCTTCTAGACTTTTTTTTCCTATGCAAATATCTGTATGTTCTTTTTTAAAAAAATCTCATATTATGCTTACTACTGTTTTGTTAGTTGCTTTTTTTCACTTAACAATATTCTTTAGGAATGTTTCCATGACAATATATGAAAATGTACGCCCTGTTTTTTCAAATGGCTGCATAGAATCCAGTTGCATGGATGCACATTAATTTAACCCAAGTCTCTACTGATGTATGTTGAAGTTGTTTCTGACTTTTCACTGTTAGAAATAACTCTGGATAAGCAGTTTTTGCACTTAAAAAAAAGTCCCAATTATGTTCATAGAATGAATCTTAGAATTTCTGAGTCAAAAGTATGTACTTGGAATACAGGAATATATACCGGTTACAAGAATTCACACAAGATGCTCCTCTAAGCCCAACCCATCTCTTCCGCATAGGTAATGTGGTATGTTTGCATGTATTTTGTGAAGCTGTGGATTTTCTGAAGACTGGTGAGAAGCAGAAGTCCATTAAACTACAGCAACAACGAACAACTCCTGTTAGGCATTTTTCTTCTGATGTCTCTGCTCCATCCTCTACAGTCCTTCCCCTTTGTATCTCAGCTTCTCCTTGGACTTCCTTCATTATGCAAAGAATGTTTCCTCTTCCTTCTGGAACCTGGTTGCCAACCTGTGGTTTACTCATTCAACAAATAACCATTAAACGCTATCAGGTGTTGCTCTGTGCTTAGGTGTTCACAGGGAAATCAAAGAGACAGCCTTCCAGGAGAGAGGAGTGGGGGGTCGGTGGGGTAGAGACACCTACCTGTGTTAAGATATTGAGATCTATGTATTTATTCCTGCACTTTCACTATATTGTTTTACTAATTGTGTTGGGGAATGAACTCAGGGGCACTCGACCACTGAGCCACATCCCCAGCTCTATTTTGTGTTTTAGACAGGGTCTTGCTGAGTTGCTTAGCACTTTGCTTTTGCTGAGGCTGGCTTTGAACTCACAATCCTCCTGCCTCAGCCTCTTGAGCCGCTGGGATTACAGGCATATGCCACTGTGCCAGGCTCTACTTGTCTTGACCAGACATCTAAAAGGGAACTCCAAACTGCTTATCCTACCTCACGTCAACCTGTTGCCCCTTCTCAGCTTGAAGCAGCCAGAGCAGTTGTGGCCCCTTCTCCTCACAGCAGTAAGGAGTTCCTAAAATTAGAGGGGGGAATGAAGCCAGAATTAGACAGTCAGATAGGCCAGGGTCTGATCCAGAGAAAGGAGAAATTGAAATGTTAATTCCTTCAGAGCCCTGCCTCCACCCTTATCAAGATAACCTTCCCCTGCTCCAACCTGTTGCTAAGGTAACCTGTCTCAGGGATTGTCCATCCCCACAGGGAGTTGTTAATTACACCCCCTTCGGCCCACCTCTTTCCCACCAAACAGGAAGGAGAGAGATAAGGGAAAGAGAGCAGGAGAACAAAGGAAGCCTAGGGCATATAAAAAAGGCAGAACACCCCCACTTCTTGGGATACCAGGATACCAGCTATAGCCCCCTTCTCCTTCCTGGGAGAAGTCTATGTTACTCCTTTTTAAATAAACCCTGATTTATATGCTTGCAAAAATTTTTATTAAAAAATTCTTTTTAGTTATGATACAACATCAGGATATACCTTGACAGAATCACATAAGCATGGAACCAACCCATTCAACTCAGTCCCCAGCACTTCCCAGCACTACCCCCCCCACCACCAGGGGGCCTCTCCCTTTCCTCTACCAAATCCTTCTTCAATCCACTTACAGTTTCTTTTTTTTTTTTTTTATTAATTAGTGTCCTCTGGATACATCTGGATACATTTTCATATGGGGCAAGGCAAGACCCTGTCACGAGTGGTGTTATTCATAATTACTCGGAGGTGGATTGTCTTTAAATGCAACATCAAATATAAACAATTAATGCAAAAAGTATTGGGTGCGTGGGAGCACCCCAACTAGCATTCAATGAACACTAATTAAACACTATAAGCAGATCACACAATCCTAGGGCAAACTTGAGCCCCAAAATACCTCCGATACCACATGACTTCTTTTAGCCAAAGAGCAGACATTGTCCTTGTCTGGTGGCTGGACATTAGGGAAGGGTGGAGTCAGTCCAGGGATGGACAGCAAGGCGGCCAGTCTCACCGATGTCCTTGGAGCAAAACTCTTCAATGTGGCAGGATTAGCAATTTAAATACAGTTCCAAGATGGTGGTGTATGTTGGTGATTGGTTATACCCAGTGAAAGTCCATGTCCATTGGTTATGTCCAGTGAGGTGATGTAATTGCAACTGGGTATGTTTTTTGCACATGTCCATGAAGCTGTGCTCCCTGTCAATTGTAATCGGTCATTGCTAAGCATGTCTATGGCTAGTGTCCCAGACAGCTCTTTATCAATTGCAAGCAGACATGACTAAGCAGTTCAATGGCTGCTGTTCCTTATGGCTAGCAACTTAGTGAGTTCCAACATGTCCCAGCATGTCTATGGCAGATGATCCTTACAACCCTTAGAACTGTTTTTAAGGGGCTCAGTTAAACAGAGATACAGGACAAACAAACAAAAGAAAGGATAACTTAGAAGGATTGCTAGAAGGACTAGAAAACTCCCTTCTGATTGGAAAAGATTTTGGTACTCAGGGACTTTTCCCTCTTCCTGTGGGGAGCAATACCGAGTCCACGTACAGGAAACCTAGGGCATCAAAAGGTCAGTCAAAGCAATTTTCTCCTCTCTGGCATCTAAAAAGAATTGGGCAGTCAACGGCTATGCTTCTGTGACCCAAAATGATAAATCCCTGGAGTGGAACAATGACTTTAGCCAGCATAATAATCAAATTGAATTGCAACATGCGCAATGGAGTTTATTGATGTGAAATTGATCATGATGAGAGGGAAAAAAAAAAAACCCACAAAAAAACCCCCCATCAACTGCCTCAGGCCATGGCCACCTGGTTCCCTTGAATGTAACCCAAGTATGAAATGCTCACGTTTCTTAAGCAGATTTTCCTTTTATTTGGATTCCTAACAAGTTCTATTTCCTTTTAAAATTAAAATAAATATCTATTTTTTATGATTGTTGTTGATGAATAACTTGTCATGTAGATTTTTCCCATTTTTGAGTTTTAATCTACTACTGTACTTCCTTGGCTAAGTGGAAATTGATTTCAGAAAGTCAAAGGAAACAATTGTGTTGAATGGTTTTCATTTTACAATGATAGTGTAGTAGTAAATGAGGACATTAGAATAAACATCATGAAGTCCCGGCTGTGAGCATCAATGGTGTTTTTTTTTTTTTTTTTTTTTTTAATAGCTATTAGAGTTATTGAGGTTTCCATTTTATAATATCATTTGTGATTATGCTGGACTGAGCAGAAAAGAGAAGGCTCTGGAAACATGGCTCTATTTTTTTGATGCATTAAGAAGGCATATTGGGGATGGGGTGTAGCAGCTCAGGGGTAGAGGGCTTTCTTGTGAATGCGAGGGCCTGGGCTCCATTCTGTTCATGGTGGTGGTGGTGGGGAAGAAGGGACACTGGATTAGCAATGTTGCCTCGGCACACCATTTCTCTCTGTGACTCTCACTTGTATTGTCTACAAAATAGGGAAAATAAGACTCGTCTTACCCAAATTTTGGATTGTAGAGTAGACTGAAAAAAGGTAATGCATGGAAATCCACTTTGTAAAAAGCAAAATTTTTAAGATTCTGTTCAGGGATTGATAATAAAATGTGAGGCAAATATCTAGGGACATAAAATGTTGTTTGAATTCCCTCTGAGTGACACATTGTAAATAACCAATTTATCCCACTAATTAATTTTTGGACCTGATTAAAACAATCCAAATACACTCTATCATTTTATGATGGTCATTTTATGATCAAATGTAGGCTCTTCTGTGTGTGTGTGTGTGTGTGTGTGTGTGTGTGTGTATTCTTTCTTTCCTTCAGAACAATCAATTGCTTTTTTGTCCCAGGGCATGGGGGTTGGAGGGCATGGAGGAGTGGTGTTTAACCCTGGATCACCACAACATCATGGGAACTTTAAAAATGCTGATTTCAGGTTCTCATTAAAGACCTACTGAATCAGAATTCTCGGAGGTCAGGGCTCCCAAATCTGTGTTTTATATTTATTTACTTTTTAAATTATTATTTTAGTTGCACAAATTATGGGGTATAGTGTGGCACTTTAATACATGCATACAGTGTGTAAAGATGAAATCAGGATAGTTAACATTTCTGTCTTATTAAACCTTAAAAAGTTTTTGATTAATATAATAATTGTACATGTTTATAAGGTAACATGTGATGTTACAAATCTGTGTTCTAAGCCAACTCCCCAGTGATTCAGGCACATGGCCAGGTTGAGGGCTGTGGGTTGTAGCAGGTATTGGCAGCTAAAGATTCTGTCTCCTCTTGCTCAGTTAGGTATTTATTGAGTTTCTCTGGTTCTCACTTTCTTCACCTGTGAAGTCGTTTTTGATTTTTATTTTATTTTTTGCAGTATTGGGGATTGAACTCAGAATGCTCTATCTACCACTGAGTTTTGTCTCCAACCCTTTTTATTTTTTAGGCAGGGTCTCTCTATGGTGCAGGTTGGCCTTGGACTTGAGATCCTCCTGCCTTAGCCTCCCAAGTAGCAGGGATTCCAGGAATGCATCACCATGCCTGGCTAAAGTGTGTTTTTTTAAACTGTGATCAAAATTCAAGGGCAGGGATCTTCAAAAACTTTGTAAATAATGAAGCGTTTAAGGCCAATCTGAAGACTTGGGCTGTCCTGGGAGCCCCTCTTTGCGTTTCTCTGTTTCATATTCTGAGATTCTGCAAACGTCTGTTTGATGTGAGATCTACAGCTTTGGCAGTTTGGAGCCCACTAAGAATCCATGACCTCTACATTACCTTCCAGCTCTGTTGGTCCTCGGTTATATAGCCACAGTTAAAATGCTCTCAGAAAAAGGTGGTATAAAACTTCTTTCTTTTGTTTCATGTTCTGGTTATTAAAAGTCAGCACAAATTTCAGCCACTTTGGGAGACCAGCTTTGAGGATAATTTGGATCTTCAAAGAATACTCCACTGGCTCCTTGAAAAAGTTGTGTTAAAGCAATTAAATGTTATTTGAAGGAAAGGAAAGGCGCAGGCCGACTACTGAATAACAGGAATAGTGTTCTCAAAACAAAACAATCCTTACCCTGGGATCAAAGCCAGAGAGGCAGAGTGATCCTGAGCAGGAGATGAGGGGAGAGGGAAAGAAAGGGAGGTGTTCGAAAGGCTTCAGCTCAATTAAAGACATGAATGTGCAATTTGGGGATAGTCTTCTGAATTCAGAACAATAGCTGGCGACAGAAACGTGAAGGGTCCCATGAGAACTCACAGTGCAAGAAACACCGGGTCATTGCATCTCTGTTCAGACAAGGGGCTGAATAAAGGAGCAAAACAAATTAGTGGACTTGATTGTTGGCTATTCCAGGAGCCACAGGCAGCTCGGAGATTCTAGAATGCCTAGGGGAGTCTCAGTTGAAATGACTCTTCTCTCCCAAAGATCTGGGAGGCATTGGGGATATAGCTCAGGTGATAGAGTACCTGCCTCTCATGTACAAGGCCCTGGGTTCAATCCCAGCACCACAACCCAACCCCCACCCCCAAATTAGTAAACTCTAAATGCTCCAGAGGCCTGGGGGGCAGATGAGAGCGGGCCTGACTAAATGGTGAGGTGAACTGTCTTCTCCATTTTTTATGCAGATCAGCATTTCTCAGCTTCTCACACAGATGGGTCACCCAACTTGGCTCCAAAAGATTTTTTTTTTTTTTTTTTTTTTTTTTTTTTAGTACTGGGGATTGAACTCAGGGGCACTTGACTACTGGGCTACATCCCCAGCCCTTTTTGTATTTTAGTAGAGACAGGGTCTCACTGAATTGCTAAGTGCCTCGCCATTGCTGAGGCTGGCTTTGAACTTATGATCCTTCTGCCTCAGCCTCCCAAATGCTGGGATTGCAGGCGTGAGCCACCGTGCCCGGCTTCCAAGATTTTTATTGTTTAAAAACTCAAATCTCACCGGGCGCAGGGATGCATGCCTGTAATCCCAGCACTTGGGAGGCTGAGGCAGGAGGAACACGAGTTCAAAGCCAGCCTCAGCAATGGCGAGGCACTTAGCAACTCAGTGAGACCCTGTCTCTAATAAAATACAAAAAAGGGCTGGGGATGTGGCCCAGTGGTTGAGTGCCCCTGAGTTCAATCCCTAGTACCATAAATAAATAAATAAATAAACCCCCAAACAAAACAAAACAACTCAAATCTCTCTCACAAAGGGCAAAGACATGCCATTACAGAATATATTTTGGAAATCTGCTGCAGTTTCTGAAGAGATTCTTATAAAAGGGGACTCTTTTGAGTAGCACTGGGGATCAGTACATATCCCCATGGACCAACTGGGGATCAGCCCCATGAGGGGTATGTGTGATGCTTGGAGCTTGTTGTCCTGTCCTTGGAGCATTCAGAGAATAAGGAAGACTGGTCTGTGGACATGTGGGGCTTTAAGAGAGGCAACTGCATTATCATCTGTGGGACTTTCTGATTTAGATGCAAGAATTCTCAAAGCCCTTTGTCCTTTGGGTACAGGGAATCTATCAGCAGAAATGGGATATCGACATTAAAAAAATTGAACTCTGCAAGTCAATGTGTGCCATGAGCATTAGTTTTTCAGTTCTGGGTTATGTTATAAGGGGCAGAAAGAGAAATTCTTAGGCCAAATACATCTGAGAAATAGTTGAAGTGAAACAATATATATATATTTTTAATTGCAGGACTTTCCAAAACGTTTGCTAGGAAAAGGATAGCATATGTAGCATTTTCCAAGTGCATTTGTTCATGGGATCATTTATTTGCACTGCGTCTCTTGGGACTAATGTTCTGTGGAATACATATTGTAAAAAAAAAAGAAACTGGGTCAAAGAATATTTGGGATCCTAGAGTCTGTTTCCTCTTTTTAGAAATCAAGTTACAGAACCTGAGAGAGAAGATGGTTTTCCCAGAATTGCACATACAGATGGTGTTTGGCTCACTCTGGAGGAGAACCCAGAGTATCCTGTACAAAGAAGCATTCAGGCTTCCTCTTTCTACTACGTGGCCCTGTCCTTGTCCTTGCCCCTTTGTGTGCCTCTGAGGGAAGGGGCAGTGTGCTTTTCTACAGAAATACTGAGGTAAGAAAAGAAGTGGCCAGGTCAGATTTTAGAGGGGCTTGGATTTTATTCTATTATGTGGTTATGGTTTAGATGTGAGCTGTCCTCTAAAAGCTGATGAGTAAGACAATACAAGAAAGTTTAGAGGTGAAACAATTGGGTTATTTGAGCCTTAGTGTAATCAGTGTGTGAATCCCCTAATTAACTGAGTGGTGGCTGTAGGCAGGTAGGGTGTAGTTGAAGGAGGTGGGTCATTAGGGGTGTGCCTTTGGGGTATATATATTTTGTCTGCAGTATGGGGAGTTTATCTCTCTCTGCTTCCTAGTGTGATGTTCTGAGTTGCTTTCCTCTGCCAATGCCCTTCCGCCACGATGTTCTGCCTCACCTTGGGCCAGAGGTTTTGAGTAGTGAGATGATGTGAATTTGAATTCTACAAATCACAATGTGGCAGTGATTTGTAGAACAGATTTGAGGGAGGGTGACAGGAGATGATTGTCTAGAGAGGAACTAGAGGAGACATGGATCAGGATGTAGGGTGGACTCTGGTTCTGTGGACGCTGAAGCTTGTATCATTTTGTAGGGACTCTGTTTTGGTATCCCAAGCCACCTATCTCAACATCTGAAACGGTGTTCATGGTTGGTAGGTGGTTGTCATCCAGGGAGGCATAGGGAACCCAAGTATTATGGTTTGGAAATGAGATGGGCCCCCAAGAGCTCACGTGGCAATGCAGGAATGTTCAGAGGTGAAAGTAGATTATGAGATTTGTAATCAATTTGTTAGATTAATAATTTGAAATGGATTACTGGGTGGTAACTGTGGGTGGGTGGGGCATGATGGGAAGAAATAGGTCCCTGGAAGTATGCCCTTGGGATGATTACATTTTGTCTCAGGTCCTCACTCTCTCTGTGCATCCTGTCTGCCATGAGCTGAGCAGTTTTCCTCCTCCATGTCCTTCTACCATGTGGAGCAATGGTGTTGGCTGACCATGGACTTAACCTCTGAAACGGTGAGCCCATATAAATCTTCCTCCTCTAAGTGGTCCTTGTCAGATGTTTTTGTCACAGCAACAAAGAGCTGACAAACATATCAGGCCTTCTCTACTTTTAATTCTGCCATCTTCAGCATATGACTTCCAAGATAATCGTGCTGGTCTGCAGGGAGACAATGCAGGGAGAAGAGCAGTGAGGTTCATAAGTGAAGGGACCTCATATTCCCTTAGCTACAGCTTAGTCATATGGGCACCTAAAGCAAAGAATGCCGAGATGTTGCTATGATTTGGATCTTAAAGGTTCCTCAAAGTCCCATGTGTAGAAGTCTTGTTCCCTGGAGTGGCACTGTTGAAGGGTGGTAGGAACATTAAGGGGTCTGGGGAGAGGTCTTCTGATCACTGGGGGTGAACCTTCGAAGGGGATAGCAGGATCCCACCCCTTTCTCTTTTCTTCCATTCTGCAATGAGGCAAACAGCTTTATTCTCCCACATGCTCCCCTCCATGATTTGCTGCCTTACCACCATCCCAAAAGTGATGGGAGAAACTGACCATGGACCAAAACCTCCAAATTGTGAGCAAGAATATGTTTCCTCTTTATGAATTAATTATCTCAGGTATCTTGTTAAGGTAACAGAAATCTTACAACACAGACTGTTGGTGCCAAGAAATGAGGTGGTTGTTGGTATACCCAAGACAATGTGAAAGAACCTTAGGAATTGGTTTGTAGGAGGAGTTTGGGAAAGTTTTGAGGAAAAACCTAGAATGCTATAGCCAGAGTTTAATAGGCAATTCTGGTGGGGGCTCAGAAGACCATAATGCTGATTGGAACACAGACAATAAAAGCTACACAGATGAGGTTTCAGATGGAATAAGAACTCTACTGGGAATTAGACTAAAGGCAATTCTAGCGTAACTATGTTACACTATGACAAAGAATTTGGATGCATTGTGCCATGCCCTGAGTCTTAGAGGGAGGCTGAGCCTGAAGGTAATGTCAGAGGAAATTTCAAGGCAACACAACATTCAGGCAGTGACATGGATATTACTGACTGGTTTTAGCCAAATTTATAGTGAGAATCAGGAGCAAAGAGGAACAGAGGAGAAAAGATTTGGGAAACTTTCAGTTTGTCCAGAAAAGGAGTGCTTTTAAAGGTGCAGTCAAGGAGGATACAGTTGCTAAAGAGATTAATATGATTGAAAAGAAGCCAAGTGCTTTGCACTGGGACAATAGGGAAAAAAAAAAAAAAAGCCTGAAGGAAATCTCAGGAATTGGCAAAGCCACAGCCATTACAGGCTCAGAGATATAAAAATGCAAATTTGCTTCGAAAACTTTCCAGGGCAGAGACTTTTGAGAAGAGAGCCCTAGGGGCCCTGCTAGCACAAAAGCACCTAGGGAATTATTGTCCTGTGTTCAGTCTGCAAAGAACCCAGCGGCCACTGCATCCATCGTTCAAGTGGCCCAGGCATAGCTCACACTGATGGCAGACATTGGAATTGACCAGGTGATGCTGGTTTTGCAGGCATGCATGAATTATGGGATCGTGGAAGCTTCCACCAAGATTTAAAAGAAAAACCTTGGAGGCCAGGCAGTATGTTGCAGCGTTAGAGTCTGTATTAGTCAGGGTTCTCTAGAGGAACAGAATCAATAAGAAGTATGATTATAAAAGGGGAATTTATTGGATTGACTCACAGGACCAGAAGCTGGATAGTCCACAATGGCCGTCTGCAGGCTGGAGAGCTGGAAGAACCAGTAGCTGCTCAGTCCAAGAGGCTGAAGCCCCAGAACAAGAGGGATCAACTGTGCTACCCTAGTCAGAGACAGAATGCTTCTGGAAACTCCCTGGTGAATCACTGGCAGAGTCAGCTTTGGATGAAGATGTGAGAGTCTGATATCTTCAAGTGATCACAGCAGCAATCAAGAACCCATTCAAGAAGAGTTGAGCTTGTACCTGCTGCTGCTTCCTTGGTCTTCTAACTTTTATTCTATCCAAGCCACCATCCTATTGGATGGTGCTGCCCATGCTTAGGGAGGTTCTCCATTTCAGTTCGCTGTCCCACATGCCAATCATTCCTAGACACACCTGCACTGACACACTCAGAAACCTCTTAATTTTTGGCATCTCTTAATCCAATCAAGTTGGCAATTCAAAGTAACCATTGTAAGTCCCTATAAGAAGCCCCTGAGGGGCTGGGGTTGTGGCTCAGTGGTAGAGAGCTTGCCTAGCATGTGTGAGGCACTGGGTTTGAACCTCAGTACTACATATAAAGAAATGAATAAAATTAAAGACCATCAACAACTAAAGAAACTTAAAAAAAAAAAAAAAAAAAAAAAAGAAGCCCCCCTGACCGGGTGATGTGTGGAGTGTGAGAGTGAAGCAGAAGCTGCAGTGGAGACTCTAAGACAACAGAGATGCCAGGCACATGGAGTGCCCGCTGAGAAACCTGCAGGCAGCATGCAAAAGCTGCACAGGTGAGTGGTTATGTGGGCACTTAGGCAAAGCTGTAGGGATGGGACTGCCCAAGCCTTCGGAAGCCCACATCCTGCCACAGTGGACTTGAGATGCTGGACGTGGAGACTGAAGATTTAATGTTTGCCCTGCTAAATTTTGGTCTTGCTTTGTTCCCTTCCTTCTTTGCTTCTTTCCTGTTTTTTTTTCCCTTTTGGAATGAGAAGTTTTGCTCTGCTATTGTATCTTGGAAGTATATAACTTCCCTTTTGATTTCTTCAGGGGCTCACAGCTCAGTTTTCCTTGAGTCTCAGAGAAGTTTTGGGACTTGGACATTGCTGGAACAGTTAAGACTTTGGGGCCTTTTGGAGATGGACTGAATGCATTTTGTCCCCTTTGGGGACCAGTGGCAGATTCTATGATTTTTGAACCTTATATATCCCCCAAAGGCCCACACATTGAAAGCTTATTCTCTGAAAGGTGGTGGAAACTTTAAGAGGAGGTGTTTAGTGGGAGGTTTTCCAGTCATTGGGGGTGTGCCCTGACAGGGGACCCCAACCTCTTCCTCTTTCTTTTTCCATCCTCGCTATGAGGGAGCGGCTCTGTTGTGATGTGCCTCCTTGCTACAGGCCCCAAAGCAGTGGGGGCACCGACCGTGGACTGAAACCTCCACAACTGTGAGCCAACATAAATCTTTCCTCCTTATAAGTTGATTTTCCCAGGTATTTTGTAAAAGCAATGAAAATCTGACCAACACAGTATAGTTGAAAGAAAGAACAAACAGATTTGGAGATCAGGTAGACAGACGAGGCCTTTCTTCAGATCTGTGCTGTAGGGTAGGTAACTTGAGAAAATGAAGAGATTTATTTCAGATCATATAGCTAGAAAGCTGCAGATACTTTATATCTTTATACAGGAAAATCTTATGTAACTAAGTTGTATTATATTAAAAAAGACCTGTATAGAAGTGCATAAGGTAAAAAGAAACAGTCTCATTTTTTTCCCTTTCTCTTCCAACACCAGGCCCAGGAGGAGACCAGAGTGCCAGACCTGTGTGGTGGAACCTCATAGCCTCGTGTGCGGTCCCATCCCACCCGCCAAGGCAGTTCCGCTGACCTGAGCCAGGGGAGCATTCATACTGGTGCTCAGATAAACAACGGCGTGTGATTTTTGTCTCTTCTTTAATATAAAAGTCACCTTCCCCGCCCCGTGGGTGCTCTGGTTGGGAAATTGCACTGATTTCTACACACAGAGAAACTAATGGCTCTTCCATTTCTGACCTGTGTTTATTTGGTGACAATTGGTTGAACCTGAGGCAAGTTTAGGATGTTAGAAAAGCATCCGATCATTATGGCTGAAATGAGGTGTATACTGGGTAAGGGAAGAATGCGGACATACTCAAAAAGAGATGATTATTATTTTTTTCATGATAGTGGCCTAGTTTAATTTTCTTTGCTAAATGAAAACTGACTTGTAGTTCCAACTTTGATAAGACCGTGGCCTTTTGACTCTGGTGTTTTTAACTTTATACCAAAAAAAAAAAAAAAAAAAAAAAATGTTGATTCTAACTCAGCCCCATTTAAGCCTGGGGCAATTTAACATTTTATTTTCTCATTTGGACAAAGAGGTAAATCTAGTTGGATTATTGTCCAGTTATCTGTACGGGGAGTATTTTTTTGTAAGAATAGGAATACCCCTCTGGCTTTGCTGTCCCTGACATTTGGCAACACCCACATTTTTTTTTTTTTTTTTTTTTTTTTTTTTTTGCTGTAAAATTCTCCTAGGCATCTCTTATCTTCCAGGAACACCCACCTTGTTCCAGTGCTATTGCTTTAAAGAGAATGGTTTTTAATTCTGTTAAGGTGAAACGCTTCCCTCAGTTACTTTTCATTCATTCCACAAACATTTATTGAATGCTTTCCAGTGCCAGATACCTGGGGTCCCAACGTGAAAAAAGACAGTGTCTGGTGGGGTTGGTTCCATTGTCCCGGGAACTTGTACTACGTACTGTGGGAAGCCTGGTTATCTTATCCTGTGTTTCAGACACAGTTTAATGTGTTGGCTGTAAAGATAGAACACAATCTTCATTGTCTTAAAATTCTAAAACAAGTCTCCCTAGACATGTGCCTAGACAGAAATAATTTTCCTTATTATAAAAGGTAGTTGAGCAGGAAGTAAAGATGGTATCTCTGGGAAATAGTGCATTACTGAAAATGATAAGGAGTGAATCATTGACTTTTACTTTATTAGAGACTCCCTATTAAACAAATTGTTGAAATACACCAGGGAAACACCTGATAGGAAGTAGTCCAAATTCTGCCTTCTCCTTTCTCTCTCTTTCTCTTCTCTCTCCCATCTTCCTGTATACCTCCCTTCTTTCTTTTCTTCCTTCCTTCCTTTTTTCTTACTTAATTGAACATTTATCGAAAACCTTCTATTTCCTGGGTGTGGGGTACAGAGATCACCAGGGCCCATCCTGTTATAACTTGTAGGAGCCCTGTTTGGGGAGATGACTTAAATTGCGGTTGACTATGGGCCATGGAGTTTTGGGCATTGCTGTCTTCCGTAGTCTCACGGGACTTGGCCTGGGATCTCGCCGGACTTGGCCCGAGATCTCGAGTGACTTGAGCCGAGATTGTTGATTGGGTCAGCGCCATTTTGTGGTAGTGTGTGATGCATGTTAGTCGTTGTTAGAGCCAGAGAGAAAAGTTATCAGAATAAAAAGCTGTTTGTTTCCAGTTCGCCTCTGAACTTCTTCCCGCGGCTTCGTTGCTCCAAGCGGCCATCGCTTCAGGCGGCAACAATAACTGACAAGAGACACAAGATGGAAATCTGGGTCTCTGCCATAGAGGGAGATTTAGTGGGTGTGCATCACATCCCTCAGCTGGTCTTCCAGACAGCATAGGAGAAGTGAAAGATTACTTCATGCATTTGGTTTAACATTTGAACACTTATGTCCAAAATGACTCCTTTAGACAATATGTTGCTCAAGAACTGGCTTTTTGTTGATTTGATAAAATCCAGTCACTCAACTCACTGGGAGAGAATTTCTGACATCCTTTGTTATATATTGCAGGGATCAGCAAGCCATGGCCATCTGTTTTGTATGGCCCGTGGACTAAGCAAGCATTTTGAATTTTTAAATGATTGAAAAAAAGAATCAAAAGAAGACTATGTTGTAACATGAGGAAGTTATATAAAATTCAAATTTCTGTGTCCATAAATAAAGTTTTATTGGAACACAGCCATGCTCATTAATATGTGTATTGTTCATGGCTGCTTTTCTACAATGGCAGAGTTGAATAGTTGTAATAGAGGCTGAAAATATTTATGATCTGGCCCTTCAAGAGGGCTTACTAACCTCTGTTTATTTATTTTTTGCTAGTGGAGAAGATTTTAAAAAACCTTAACAATCTTAAAAAAAAACCTTACCAATCTTAACACCTGGCTCTGGAATCTCTTCTAGGGAGGAAATTGTTTTTATTTAGAAAAATCTTCTGACTGTACATTTGGATATGAAAAGACAGGCCCCAAGGTAGGTTGGGAGCAGCATCCAGCTGTACTGTGTAACAATGGAGAATGGTTCCCTCTGTATCTCCTTTTTAAGGTGGAAAAGAGATAGTCTTTGTCCTTAGATATATTCAGGTTTGAATCCTAGCTCTGTGTAATGTTGGGCCAGTCATTTAACTTTCTGAGCCTTGGCCTCTTTCTTCATACTTTAGGAACAAAAAATAAAATTTATCTTGGATTTGTGTGAGGATAAAATGAATTAATGCATATAAAGCATTTGATATAGAGCTTGGCATATGTTTAGTTTCCAATCTCTCCTAGCTGTGAATTATGATGATGACTGTTTTTAAGCCTTTATTTTTTTTGGAATTGGGGATCAAATCCAAGGGTGCTATACCATGGAGATACATCCCCAACCCTTTTTATTTTTTTATTTTGAGGCAGGGTCTCACTGAGTTGTCTAGACTGGCCTTGAACTTGTGATCCTTGTATCTCAGCATCCCTGAGCAGCTGGGATTACAGGTGTGTACCACTGGGCCTAGTTGTACTATGCTGACTATTTTCATTATTATATTTATAGGGCATAGGGAAATTTAATGAAGTAATATGTGTTAAGTGCTTTGAATGTTGTCAAGCAAAATCCCTTTCGTGATCCAGTGGAAGACCCCAGATGCCCGATCCTTCTCTGACTCGGGTCTGTGGTCCAGTCTGGTCTATGGTGTCAGAGATGTGCAGGCATGCATCTGATGCTAAAACTGATAACAGGACACTTGAAGGGACTGGGCTGCATGGCCCTTGAATGTGAAGGCTAAGGATGATTAAGAATAAGAGTTTTTTTTCTTTTTTCTTTTTTTTTTTTGTGGTGCTGGGAATTGAACCCAGGGTCTTGTGCATGTGAGTCAGGCACTCTTGAGCTGTATCCCCAGCCCCAAGAATAGGATTTTAACATAAGCAATATCATTATGAGGTAGAATAGAAGACACAAAAAGATAGGCAGAAAGGAGGAGGACAAGGAAACTAACTTTAATCTGAAGGCTTTATGCTACTGTTCCATGTACCTTTCCTCCATAAGCCAGTTCTCTCTCCCAGGCCTGTTGCTCCCAAATTTCTGGGAAATCTACAAATCTTCGCTCACAATCTTAATGCTACTGAAGATTAACCCACTTAAGACAACTGCTCTGTAATTAGTCCCCCAATACATGTATTTTTAGAATAGATTGAGAAAAGGGAGATATGAAAGCTATAATATAGGGTATTTTCCCAGAAACCTATAATATAGGGTATTTTCCAAACATTATCTATTGAACAGATAGTGGAGAGAACATCACCTTAAGGATCCTGAGAATTCCCAGACCACAGTAAACTGTGATCACCATGCTGGTGTCACTCCTGTGTACCTTCCCATACCTACCCTTCATCAAGTTTCCTTTAGAAGATCCCCAGAACCCCCAAAGTGTCTCTTATCCTTGTGATGGCCTGCATTCTCCCTTGAATGTCTCTGCTTTCCTAAATAAATGTCTGTACCTTTAATGGACACGTCCTTAGCTTCATTTCTGTGATGTGTGTCAAAAACCTCACTCATCCTGAGTTGAGGTCCTCTCCGGGAACCCATTGGATGTCCCCTGGTGTCAACTGCTCATAGCAGAGTCAACACAAGGGTCTTGTCTCCCCAGGAGTTTGAACCGGAAAAAAATAGATTACTAGTGTAGTGTGAGGTACAATATTGCAAAGGAATCTAGTGACAGTGGTGGTTTTATATTGGTCTTTCAGTAAGGAATTCCTGGGAAATGGGAGTATTTTGCCTCAAATGACAGACACCATGGGGCATTAAGGAATTATTTTTTATGATGATGATGAATAGTTTAGAGCTTTTATTCTCAGCAAAGTTTTCCTATCAGCTCTTCATTTAGAATAAACATGATTGGCTGGCTATTAACTGCTCATGAACCAGGCATTAAATTGAGTGGACACTTTTATGTATAAGAAATTGTTAAAAGCATGGATTCTGGAGCTAGAATGACGAGCCAGATTCAAATATTGGCTCTGTCATTTATTAACAGTGATCTTGGGCAAGGTATTTCCCCTGTCTGTGCCTTAATTGTCTCATATGTAAATTGGGAATAATGATTAAAAAATCCTACTTTGGCAGCCACCCTAGCCTGTAATGGTTCCTACCTACTAATAATCACACCCACATGCAGTTCCCTCCTATATTGTACCAGAGTTTTCTGTGTGACCAATAGAACACAGCAGAAGGAAGTAGTGGTGCATCACTCCCATTATTAGGTTATAAAAGATACTGTGGCTTTAATTTTGTCCTCTGTCTTTGTCTCTTTCTCTCTTTTGGAACACTTGTTTGGGGTCAAGTCAGATGTGGTATAGCGAGGACCTTTAAGCAGCCTGTAGAGAGGTCCATGTGCCAAGAAACTGAGGCCTGCTGAAAACCACATGAATGATCTTGGACGTGGATACTCTGGTCCCAGAGGACAAAAACCTTGGCCAAGAGTTTGATTATATTCTGGTGAGAGACTCTCAGCCAGACCCACCTACCTAAGCCTCTCCTGAATTCCTGACCCACAGAAACTATGAGATAATAAGTGTTTGTCATTTTAAGTGAATATATTTCAGGGTAACTTGTTACATAGCTAGGTAAATAATGTACCAGTGTGGTTGTTAATATTTATAAAGTTCTAGAATGATACCTACCACAGAATAAACATTGTATTAGTGTCAGTCAAATACATAAATTCACACTTAAATACATCCATAACCAGAAACTAGGGTAGGGGAAGGTAGCCTTTTTGGTTTGTCAAAACTTGATAGTTCAAATCTTGCTTGTTTCAAAATCAAAGCCTTTTTCTTTCTTTAATGCAATTTTGCCTGTTTTCCTAATAGTCTGAAATAAGGAGGAGACCTGATTTATATTTTCTACAGAAGAGAAGAGAAATTGAAATGGTAAGTGCCAAAGAAATTAAAAGTCATTTCGGTTTTTCAATTCATTACTTCTGGAAAAAAATTCAAGCCCAACTTCATTACTAGTACTCTGTTTTAGTGCTGATGATAATTGCAAAGGCAGTATCTTAAATTAGAATGTATAAGACCACATGTAATTAACCTGTACAGAAGGGCTGAGACTTCATATTAGACTATTAAATCAATCCCAGTAGAATCACTAATGCTGAGCAATTGATTTAAAAATACTGTATGGGCAGAGTAAAGAAGCTGGATGCTAATTACCATCAATGAGAATTTTGCACACTCCTCAGATGCAGTTAGGGTGGCAGACTTTTTCTTCAAGTCCTTAACCCACTCAAAGCTGAGAATTCAAATTAGCTCAGATTAAAAACTTAAAACAACCTGGGGTTTAAGGCAAGAGAGGGTTTTTCTACAACTCTGTAAGTGTGATGATCACAAGGGGATTTTTAAACAATCCAGGTGCTGGGGCTATCAAAGACTTAGACTCTATGTACATTTAGGGACCCTGATGAATGGTCCCTGCAATAGTCTGGTTGCAGTGTTATCTCTTGTAGTCGGTGTAAAACATTCCCTCTAACCATTGCATATGTGCAACACCCCTTTACATAGCCCTCTTTCAACACTCATCTCTATTCTTTGCAAGGAGCCCTGATTGGGGAGATGGCTGAGATTGCAGTTGGCTGCGGGCCATAGAGACATTTGGACATTGCCGCCTTCCGTGGTCTCGCGGGACTTGGCCCGGGATCTCGGAGACTTGAGCCGAGATTGGATCGGGTTGGTGCCATTTTGTCGGGGCTTTTTGGTGGTGTGTGGTGCGTGTTAGGGAGAAGTTATCAGAATAAAAAGCCTGTTTGTTTCCAGTTTGCCTCTGAACTTCTTCCCGTGGCTTCGTTGCTCCAAGCGGCAATTGCTTCAGATGGCAACAATTCTTATTTCTTCTTGTTTTAATCCTGTAACATCAATTTTCTTTATTCTTCCTTCTTTCTACTGAATTATTCAAGCAACCAGCAAATATCTACTGGCTATCTAACAAAAAGAATAATCAGAGCAGCAACATATATTTATTGAGTACTAGGTTGGAGATGCAAGCTGTTTTAACAGAATTCAGTTCCTGCTTCCCCTACAGCAATAGGATTATAACCAGATACATGGCAGAACAACACTTCCCAGACTCTCTGGCAGTGAGGTCTGACAACTAGGTCCTCTCCATGACAGTGTGAGTGATGTGTTCCATTCCAGGTGAGGACATGCATCCTCTGACTTTTGCTCCACTTCCTCCCTTTGCTGGGTAGAAGCAGTTGATGGCATGGCTCTAGAAACATAATATAGTGTGAGTCTGGGTATTTGCTATGGTTTGGATATGGTTTGAGTGTGTCCCCATAGGTAAATGTTTTGAAGGTTTCGTCTTCAGTGTAGCTATATTGAGGCGGCAGACCCTTTAAGAGGAGGGGCCTAGTGGGAGGTAATTAGGTCATTGGGTGAATAATGCTAATCTTGCAGAATGGCTTAGTTCTTGAGAAAGTTGTTATATAGTGAGGTTGTTATATAGTGAGGCCACCCCACACACTTGGCCCCTTCTGCATATGGTTGGTTCCCTTCCCATTTCCCTGCCATGTTGTGGTCCAGCCAAGGAAGCCTTCATTACAGACTGAACAGATGGGCCTGACTGATCTTGGTCTTTCGGCCTCTGAAACTGTGAGCTAAATAAACCTCTTTTCCTTGTAAATAGTCTCAGGCATTTTGTTATAGCAACAGAAAATGGACTAATATATTATTTGAATGACCGTGTGGAACAAGGCCAGTGCCAACCAGGTTCACATTCCTAGGTCTATTATGTGAATAAGAACTATTTTGTGTTTGAGACCTTATACATTTTAGGGCCCATTTGTCACATCCCTTTAGCTGAACCTTACTAATGTTTATTTGCATTATTTTAATTAAGCCTCATAACAACCCTATTAAGGGTACCATTATTATTCTACTTTACAGGACAGGCAACAAATTTTACAGAAAGATTCAATAACTTGTCTGATGATATCCAGATAGTAAATGACAGACCTGGGATTATTTTAACCTGGCCTTGGGAAAATGATAAGAAGTTTAAGAAGTCTTTGAGTCCCAGGAATCTATAGGTTATAGAGGTCCATCTTCTTTATAACCAAGAGCATCTATGACTGATTGTAGCTGTTATGTATTCTAATTTTAGCATTGGTAACATGATTTTTGTTAAATAGTTTGCAAAGCATGGTGATTGGTTCCTCTCCTCTGTGACTGTTAAGATCTATGGTTCTCCAGAGGAAAGAAGACCCCAATCTTGAAGAACTATTCTAGTTCTTTCAATGTGCCATGATGGTATTTGGGTAAATGCTTCTGGGTGTTACTACATCACACTACTTGTGGGAAAGGGTGGTACTGTCTAAGGAAGACACTACCCAAGCCTTCACATTGGGGAAATCACTTCTGATGGCAATGTGGCAGATTTTAAAACTTGCCGTAAATTTTTTGGTGCTCCTTAGATTGAGATGTGGAACAATTCCTCTCCACTTGAATCTTTGTGGCCTCAGTGACCTACTTATAACCATTAGAATGCCATAGAAGAGAGACTGTGTGGCTTCTGGGGTCAGGTAGGAAGAGGCTGTAGAGCTTCTGCTCCTGTTTCTTGCACCACTTACTCTCAGGATACTTAATCTCAGAATCCAGCTACCATGCTGTGTGAAGTCCAGTCTGCACGGAGAGGTGCACATATGGTGCTTGCTTCAGGTAATGGCCCCAACTGAATTCCCAGCCACTCATGCTGCATGAGTACACCATCTTGGACACTTAGCCCAGACAAACTTTTGGATGATTGCAGCTCAGCTACCATCTGAATCCGATTGCCTGCGAGATCACAAGCTGATCCCTTCCCCAATTCATGACAAAATTACAAACAAAAGAATTTAGCAGTTGTTTTAATTGTTGGAGTAATTTGTTTTGCAGAACAGGTGCATAAGATTGCCTCTCTGCATAGTCTTGTATCAGTATATTAAAATCTGAGCCTTGATTTAGGATTTTACAGGGAGTGGCAGGGTTGGGTAGAGAGAACCAGCCTATGCTTCTTTGACTGGAGGTTACTTAGGACTAATTAATTTAGGAAAATGGTGTACTCCATGTAAGGAGATTGGGGCCAAAGTTGCAGATAATATTAAACTCTTACTTTGCCAAAAGTGTTTTGTACTGGGATCCAAGATGGCGGATTAGAGGAAGCCGCACTTCAGGACAGCTCCGTGGAAAGAATCCAACAAAGCAGATAAATTGCCTTTCATCATATATATATGGACTGAAAATACCGATCTCCTGGATGGTTTGATTACCACTACCAGAGAGAGAAAGAGACAAGCTGTCTGCAGCGGCGGGAGCCGCGAGGCTCCTGCAAAACCGCCTGGGTGGTGCACAGGCTGGGCGAAACAAAGTCAGTGTGAGGAGACCGCGCTACTACTGCAACCCCAGCCAAACTCACGGCACACCAGCGTGAAACCGGCGATAAAGACCAGCGATAACAGCCGGTGGGATTGGTGCTGGGGAACCACGGGAGACCGCGGGTCCACACACCAGTTCGGAGCCACACTCCGCCTGACGCGACCCTCAGTAGTGGGGCCCCGGACAGAGCGGCGCAGAGATCTGCGATCAGCAAACAGGGGCAGAGTGGAGCGGGCTACAGTCTGAAGCAGCGCTGTCTGCACTACAGTCACAGGTGTGGCTTCCCGGTGCGATCGGCAAGGATACGGGAGTCTGCTGAGCTGCTGTTGACTGGAAGGAGAGCACCGCCATCTTTGAAAGCTGCAGGGGCTGGTCCTGACAAAGGGGAGGAGACGGAGAGCAACTGCTGCATCCATCCAGGGACTCTCCAGCTCTCTGAAGACAACGCACAATTGGGTGAGACTTGGGTGGTCAGCAGGGGAAGGCGTTTCTGAGGCTGGCGCAGCGGCCACAGGGGGCTGCAACTGTGGGTGGGCTTGGGGGGGGGGTGCCTTCTGGAAGATCCCCTTCCTGGCGCCATTCATCTGCTGACACACACGGTCCCCCTGGGCCACTCCTTCACTGAACCATGCAGCCGCTGGCCTAGGATGCAGCCTTGATTTCACTGACAGGATCACAGACTGTGATCCAATAGCAATTGGTTTGAACTGGAAAGGAAAAAAAGAGGGGGGCTTCCCAGGGCCCGTTTTGTCTGAGACTTGGGGTTTGACTTTTTTTTTTCCCTTTCTTTTTATTGGTCTGCTTGATTTTTTGGATTGCAGGGAGGGGTTTTTTTTTTGTTTGTATGTTTGTTTGTTTATTTTTCTTTTTCTTTTTTTGGCTTTGTTTTGTTCTGCTTTTTTTTTTTTTTTTTTCCTTCCGCATTGATTGTTAGTGTGTTTATTTGCTTCCGCTCCTTTTTTCTTTCATTCTTTTCCTCCTTCTCA
This sequence comes from Tamias sibiricus, assembly GCA_025594165.1. Classification (NCBI taxonomy): domain Eukaryota; kingdom Metazoa; phylum Chordata; class Mammalia; order Rodentia; family Sciuridae; genus Tamias; species Tamias sibiricus. Next base: position 75,799,700 of record CM046660.1, on the reverse strand, counting down.
CCCTTGTATCTTTTCTTCCTCCTTCATCTTTCATGTTTACATCCTGCCAGTGCATACTAAACAGAGGCAAAAACAAGTTATACGCAAAACTTGGGATTTCTAGAACCGGCGCAATTGAACTGGGTAGCAAAGTGGTGTTTATATATAGTTTACTCTCTATTTCCTTGATTCTCTCTCTCCTCTCTCTTACACCAATTCCTACTCTTTATCATTTTTTTCCTTTCCAACTTACTATATATATAAATTGATCTTTTCACCTAATTGTCAACCCCATTCTCTTTCTTCCATCGTCTACTGATACTAAACCACTTCCACTAAACCATTTCAATAGATATCTCTTTTCATACTTTCCAAGAAAGAACAATTCAAGACACTTCCTTCTTCCTAAACATAACACCTCTGTATCCAATACTTGAAGCTATAAAACCCTATCAGAAACGTACAGAGTAAATTGGAAATAATATCTGGGTTAACAAAATCTGTACATTGTGACCAAACTTGGATTTTCTGAATAGAAAGTGTTAGGTTTTAAAAGTATAAAGGAATTATAAGGTGATCTGATAGCATTATACTACAGGAACAACATAAGGCTTTAAGGTAAAATCGAAACAGTCAAGGTCCCACAGTGCAGGAAGAATAGACACACAAGCAACATGAAAAAACAAGGAAAGAAAATGACACAAACAAATCAAGATACCTCATCGGTAGATGTCATGGCAAGCACAGTTGGTCAAATGCCAGAGATGGAATTTAGAAATTACATATGCCAAATGTTTATGGAACTTAAGAATGAACTCAAAAATGAGATGAGGGAGCAGGTACAGGAGGCAAAAGATCATTTTGACAAAGAACTTCAAAAACAAATACAGGAAGTAAAAGATTACTTCAATAGGGAAATAGAGGCTCTAAAGAGAATCCAAACAGAAATTCCAGAAATGAAAGAAGCAATAAACCAAAATAAAAGCTCAATTGAAAACATCTCCAACAGAATAGACCACCTGGAAGATAGACCCTCAGACAATGAAGACAAAATATATGTCCTAGAGAAGAATTTAAACCATACAGCAAAACTTGTTAGTAATCATGAACATAACATCCAAGAATTATGGGACAACATAAAAAGACCAAACTTAAGAGTGATTGGCGTAGAGGAAGGGGCAGAGTTTCAAGCCAAAGGAATGAGTAATCTATTTAATGAAATAATTACAGAAAATTTTCCAAGCTTGAGGAATGAAATGGAAAACCAAGTTCAAGAGGCATACCGAACACCAAACAAACAAAATCTTAACAGATCCACACCTAGACACATTATAATGAAAATGCCTAATACACTGAGCAAGGAGAGAATACTAAAAGCCACAAGAGAAAGGAAGCAAATTACATATAGGGGGAAACCAATCAGACTATGTTCAGATTTTTCAACCCAGACCTTAAAAGCAAGAAGATCCTGGAATAGCATATTTCAAGCTCTGAAAGAAAAGGGATGTCAACCAAGAATCTTATATCCAGCAAAATTGAGCTTTAGATTCGAAGATGAAATAAAAACCTTCCACAACAAGCAAAAGTTAAAAGATTTCACAACTCGAAAGCCAGCACTTCTGAGCATCCTGGGCAACATTTTTCATGAAGAAGAAGAGAAAGATGATAACGAAAATCAACAAAGGGAGATATTAAACTAAAGGAAATACCAACCAGAAGAGAAACCAAATCAAGCTAAAGACCATAATTCAAATAAAAATGGATGGGAATAAAAATCACATCTCAATAATAACCCTGAATGTTAATGGCCTAAACTCGCCAATCAAAAGACACAGATTATCAGAATGGATTAAAAGAAATGACCCAACAATTTGCTGTCTCCAAGAAACACACCTCATAGAAAAAGACATCAACAGACTGAAAGTGAAAGGCTGGGAAAAGTCTTATCACTCACATGGCCGGCGGAAGCAAGCAGGGGTTTCCATTCTCATATCAAATAAGGTAGACTTCAAACCAAAACTAGTCAAGAGGGACAAAGATGGATATTTCTTATTACTTAAGGGAACCATCCATCAACAGGATATAACAATCATAAATCTGTATGCCCCAAATAATGGAGCACCTACATTCATCAAACAAACGCTTCTTAAGTTCAAGAGTAAAATAGACCACAACACAGTTATTCTAGGGGACTTCAACACACCTCTCTCACCAATGGATAGATCATCCAAACAAAAGCTAAACAAAGAAACTTTAAGCCTCCTCAAAACAATTAACAATTTAGACCTAACGGACATATATAGAATATTTCATCCCTCAGTAAACGAATACACATTTTTCTCAGCAGCACATGGCTCCTTCTCCAAAATAGACCATATATTATGTCACAAGGCAACTCTCAGCAAATATAAAAAAATAGAGATACTACCCTGCATGCTATCGGACCATAAAGGGATGAAATTGGAAATCAACGACAAAACAAGGAATAAGAAAAACTACTCCATCAACTGGAAGCTAAACAACATGCTACTGAATGAACAAGGGGTTGAAGAAGACATCAAAGAGGAGATCAAAAAATTCCTAGAGGTAAATGAGAACACAGATACATCATATAGAAATCTCTGGGACACTATGAAGGCAGTAGTAAGAGGAAAATTCATTGCACTGAGTTCATTCCTTAAGAGGAAAAAAAAAACCAACAAATAAATGACTTAACATCACACCTCAAAGCATTAGAAAAAGAAGAACAGACCAACACCAAGAGCAGTAGAAGACAGGAAATAATTAAAATCAGAGCAGAAATTAATGAAATTGAGACTAAGGAAACCATTCAAAGAATTGACAAAACTAAAAGTTGGTTCTTTGAAAAAATAAACAAAATTGACAGACCCTTAGCGATGCTAACGAAAAGAAGAAGAGAAAAAACTCAAATTACTAACATTCGTGATGAAAAAGGGAATATCACAACAAACACCTCAGATATACAGAATATAATTAGAAATTACTTTGAAAACTTGTACTCTAATAAAATAGAAAATACTGAATGCATTGACAGATTTCTAGAGTCATATGATTTGCCTAAACTGGATGTGGAGGCTATACATAATTTAAATAGATCAATTACAAGCGAAGAAATAGAAGATGTCATCAAAAAGCTACCAACAAGGAAAAGTCCAGGACCTGATGGGTTTACAGCCGAGTTCTATAAGACTTTCAAAGAAGAACTAATACCAATGCTCTTCAAACTATTTCAAGAAATAGAAAAAGAGGGAGCTCTTCCAGACTCTTTCTATGAGGCCAATATTACATTAATTCCAAAGTCAGGCAAAGACACATCCAAAAAAGAAAACTTCAGGCCCATATCTTTAATGAACATAGATGCAAAAATCCTCAACAAAATCCTGGCAAATCGGATACAAAAACATATCAAAAAGATAGTGCACCACGATCAAGTGGGGTTTATCCCAGGGATGCAAGGCTGGTTCAATATTCGGAAATCAATAAACATAATACATCACATCAATAGACTTAAAGACAAAAATCATATGATCATCTCAATTGACGCAGAAAAAGCATTTGACAAAATACAACACCTCTTTATGTTCAAAACACTAGAAAAACTAGGAATATCAGGAACATATCTTAACATAATAAAAGCTATTTATGCAAGGCCCAGAGCTAACATTATCTTAAATGGAGAAAAATTGAAAGCATTCCCTCTAAAAACTGGAACAAGACAGGGATGTCCCCTTTTACCACTGCTATTTAACATAGTACTGGAAACTCTGGCCAGAGCAATTAGACAGACGAAAGAAATTAAAGGGATCAAGATAGGAAAAGAAGAGCTCAAATTAGCACTATTTGCTGATGACATGATAATCTACCTAGAAGACCCAAAAAACTCTACCAGAAAACTTTTACAACTAGTAAACGAATTTGGCAAAGTTGCAGGGTACAAAATCAATACACATAAGTCAAAGGCATTTGTGTACATCAGCGACAAAGACTCTGAAAGGGAAATGATGAAAAATACCCCATTTGCAATAGCATCAAAAAAAATAAAATACCTGGGAATCAACCTAATGAAAGAGGTGAAAGACCTCTATAACGAAAATTATAGAACACTAAAGAAAGAAATTATAGATGAACTCAGAAGATGGAAAGACCTACCTTGCTCTTGGATAGGTAGAATTAATATTGTCAAAATGTCCATACTACCAAAAGCATTATACAGATTTAATGCAATTCCAATCAAAATCCCAATGTCATTCTTCAAAGAAATAGAAATAGCAGTCATGAAATTCATCTGGAAAAATAAGAGACCCAGAATAGCCAAAGCAATCCTGAGCAAGAAAAGTGAAGCAGGGGGCATCACCATACCAGACTTTAAATTATACTATAGAGCAATAGTAACAAAAACAGCATGGTATTGGCACCAAAACAGACTGGTGGACCAATGGTACAGAATTGAGGATACAGAGACTAATACATTTAATTACAGCTATCTTATATTAGACAAAGGTGCCAAAAATGTACAGTGGAGAAAGGATAGCCTCTTCAACAAATGGTGCTGGGAAAACTGGAAATCCATATGCAACAAAATGAAATTAAACCTTTATCTCTCACCATGCACAAAACTCAATTCAAAGTGGATCAAAGACCTAGGAATTAGACCAGAGACAATATACCTAATAGAAGAAAAAGTAAGCTCCAATTTCCAACATGTTGGATTAGGCCCCAAGTTCCTTAATAAGAATCCTGTAGCGCAAGAATTACTACCAAGAATCAATGAATGGGATAGATTTAAACTAAAAAGCTTCTTTTCAGCAAAAGAAACAATCAGTGAGGTGAATAGAGAGCCAACTAATTGGGAACAAATATTTAATACATGCACATCAGATAGAGCACTAATCTCTAGAATATATAAAGAACTCAAAAAACTTTACACTAAAAAAACAAATAACCCAATCAATAAATGGGCTAAGGAACTGAGAAGACACCTCTCAGAAGAAGATACACGATTAATCAACAAATACATGAAAAAATGTTCAACATCGCTGGCAATTAGAGAAATGCAAATCAAAACTACTCTAAGATTTCACTTCACTCCAGTCAGAATGGCAGCCATCAAGAACACAAGCAACAATAAATGTTGGAGAGGATGTGGAGAAAAAGGCACACTCATACATTGCTGGTGGGACTGCAAAATGGTGCAACCGTTATGGAAAGCAGTATGGAGATTTCTTGGAAAACTGGGAATGGAACCATCCTATGACCCAGCCATCCCACTCTTGGGTCTATTCCCAAAGGACTTAAAACCAGCATATTACAGTGACACAGCTATCTCAATGTTTGTAGCTGCACAATTCACAATAGCTAGTTTGTGGAATCAACCTAGATGTCCCTCAGTAAATGAGTGGATTAAGAAAATGTGGTATATACGCACAATGGAATTTTACTCAGCAATAAAAGAAAATAAATTAATGGCATTTGCAGGTAAATGGATGAAGTTGGAAGACATAATGCTAAGTGAAGTTAGTCAGTCTCAAAAATCCAAGTACCAAATGTTCTCTCTTATATAAGGAGGCTATTTCAAAGTATTGTTGGATGGGGGTACATAGGAGGATTAGAGGAACACTAGAATGGTCAAGGGAAGGGAGGGTAAGGGAGGGAGCAAGAGGGGAGGGAGGGGGGAAAAAAAAAGGTGTTTGAATGAGATGGATATCATTTTCCTTAATGCATGATTGAAGACCTGAATTGTACGAATATACTTTGTATACAAACAGTTGTATGTAAAAAGATACTAAATATATGCACTATGAGTTGTACATATTAAAAATTATAAAAAAAAAAAAAAAGTGTTTTGTACTAAGGTCTGTTAAGATGGAGAGAATATAAAATCTCAACAAAACACCCTGGGGTTGCCTCACTGGTTACCCTTTGTTTTTACCTAAATGTCTTCTTGTACATAAATATTGGGAACTGGGAAAGCCCAGATATTAATGGGTTAACTTCAGAGGCCACTGTTGCTTGTATTATCAGTAAGAAAAGCAGCTCTATGCCTTGCAATTATTTGCAGTTGGTTAGCTTCACTTAAAGAATGTTGCATACCCAATACCATGTTAAAGAAAGAAAGGAAGAAGAGAAGGAAAAAAGAAATCCCTAAGTTCTTTCATACAGCCTGACATTATTGTTTTTAAAATTTCTTGACTAAGATTCCACTGAGTTGTCCTACATGGAGTTTGTGTCATATTTAGTTTATCATCCAGAAACCTTCCATGGAATTCAGATTTGGAGGAAGACAAAAGAGAATTCCATTTGAAGCCTTCAGTTAGCATGGAGTTGCCAAAATGTTCAGGGTTTGAAGTTGTTTAGTTTTCTTCCTTCATTTTTCTGAAACTGATAACCCAAAGTAGGATTTAGGGATTCAAAGAGATTATCACCCAAACAGGATTTTTGTTCATTTTTGTATAAACAACTCTACTACAGGAAATTAATGAAACCTGTTGAGCTTTAATATTCTATGGGCCAAACTTAATGTGTTGTAAGATTTATTTGGAATGGTTCTCATGTTGGTTATTACTGTGTCCTAACTGGCTGCTAAATTAGATAGCCTGTTCATGTTTGGCTGATTTAATCTGTCTGTCGGGGCAAGTGTCACTGGTCACTGCAGGTCTAGTATTTGCTGTTGGGAACCCGAGTTATGATTTATAGGTTGTCTCAGATTGATTCATTAGTCTAGTTCTTTAAATTTCCAGGTTTCAGTGTGGTTTTATATTTTTCAGACCAGTCCTTCCTGCATATTAATGCATGGGGGAGTAGTGACAGAAAGGCATGTGGGGATGGGGCAGTGAAGGGGTAGTGAAGAAGGACGTGGACACAGTGCTTTATTTTATTTTTTGCTCCTGTGCTCCTCAGGGCAGCAAGGGGTACAGGTCCCTTATCCTGGATGACAGGCAAATCTGGTTCAGTTTGTCCTCTAACCCTTTCAGGGGTCTATAGGTGCTTCTTCTCTTTCATCTTTCACATTTTTTCTTCTCTTTCCTCATCCTTCTGGATTAGTCTAGCAGTTCTGGCTTTAAGGACAGACACTTAGATGTGTCTTGTGTAAGTTACATTCTAGAGCCTTGAGCTTAAAAGATGGAGGTCTCAGCAAAATGCATGAGCTGCTCTCATGTTGGGCTCCACCATGGAAGAGTCACTTAGGTGGTGGTGATGGGTACTGTCCTGTCCAGGTGCAGATCTTACAAGTTGGAGGAAGCCACGGAGTCAGGTTTTCCCAGCTTCCTGGACCCATATCTATACCTCCCTGAAATTCTACCCTTATTATTTGATCTTGACAATTGCCTTTAGCAAACCACGTTACCTGGGATTTCTTCCTATGGCTCTGGGTAGAGGTCACACCATGCTAAGAGTACCATATTTTCAGATTAGCCACAGGCTGTATTATAAGTAGAAATCACACATACTTTGTAGTACTATACACTCTCAGACATTACCTGCTGTGGCCTGAAGCCAGGAGGACTGGGTCCCACAGGCCTGGCATTGGCATACCACACCATCTTACCCACTGATCAAGATCTTCTTTAAAGAGTTTTTGTTGGTTAATGAATAAACTAGTTAATGAATGAGTGAATTAATTTAATATTTATAATGAGCCTGTTATGCTCTAGGGCATGGGTATAGAGTGGGTCAGCAAGGCAGATGTGACCTTGTTCCTCAAGGAGTTTAGAGTTGGAGCTTGGAGGTAGATTTACCTAGCACAGAAGGAGGTCATGAAGGTCATGCACAGGGAGCCATGGTCAAGATTCACAGAACTCTGAGGGAATTACATTTAACCTCCTGACTGAAGGAGAGTAGAAAGGAGCAGGGTGTGGTCAGTGGATATGATCTCAATGAGGAGCAATTGGCACTTTACAGTGTTTGGAGAACAATTTATTACATCTTCTTGATGTATTGGCTGTCTGAACCTTAGCTCTCACAGGGCAGGGAGGGGTATGATTAGTGTTATTAGTCCATTTTCCATTGCTACAACAAAATGCCTGTGGATGAGTAATTTATAAAGAAAAGAAGCATATTTAACTCACTATTTTGGAGGCTAGAATTCCAAGATCAGGTAGCCCTATCAATTTTGTCTCTGATGAGGGCCCTGTGATGGCTGCTATCACAATGTCAGTAGAACCTGCAAGAGCAATGACAAGGCAAGACAGGAAGGCAGAAAGAGATTCCAGTGTTGGATTCACTCATTTGTAATAACTTACTCTTGTGGGAACTGGTTTCCATGAGAACTATCATAATGCCTTCCTAGGGCAGAGCCTCAGTGACCTAACCACCTCCCCCTAGGCCCCACCTCTTAGAGGTTCCACACCTCCCAACATTGCCACCCCAGGGACCAAACTTCTGACACGTGAACCTTTGGGGACACCCTGAAACCATATCCAAACCATGGCGACAGGCCTTGTCCTGTGTGGAAAGGTTTTCAGGTGCCATGGACTAGGGAAAGGGATTTATTTGGGGACTGAGAGCCATGATGATTGGCTTCTTTCACCTTCACAGGAAGGATTATCCTCAGGAACGTCTCCTGAGCATTCTTGAATCACAGTCCATCTCTCTGCCACCTGTTTTCTTCTAGTACCAGCTTGAAGGTTGTTTACGACTCGGTTGGAGGAAGGAGTGCAGAAACTCTGGGGCCAACTGGTCTGTGCAGGATACTGGATTACCGGGCTACAGTGGGAGGGGCCTTAGCCTGCACCATTCTGCCAACCCAGATCTTGGTGGGAGGTGGGCACAAGGGAAGCAGCATTCCTTAACTACACTGCTGGCTCAGGTCTCACTGGAACCACTCTCTCCTCTTCCTCAGGTCCTGTGCATAAGTGTGGAACAACCCAACCACCAAGGAGAAGCAGTGTCACCTATGTGCACACACGTGCACGCGTGCACACTTGTTCATCAGTGAGGGTGGAGCTCATGCACACTCTACAAATCTCCAGGCTCATTTAAAATCTTAAGAAAATTCCTCAAAGCTTCCATTTATCTATTAGAAGGTCAATTTGTTTCCGAGTTGTTCTAAGTCAAGGTTATTTACATAGAATTTGCTTGAGAGAAGGGTATTGCTTATCCAACAGAAATCCACTTTTTTGTTGTGTGTGTGTGTGTGTGTGTGTGTGTGTGTGTGTGTGTGTGTGTGTTTTCCTTCTCCAAAACATTTAAGACAACTCATTCCATCTTTCTGGAATCTGGCTCTGGGCTCTACTGTCTCATGTCCCTAATTACAGTGGCCTGTAACCCATGGCTCTCCCAAATCCTTCACGTCCATGGTTAAGCACGTTTTCACTTTTGAGCCTACCCATTGGGGACTCACAGGAAACGTCGTTGTAAATAATATCAGATGAGATTCAGGGAGTTTCACCAGTTGTAAATCAGTGCCTCCCTATCCTTTCTCTTGGAATTACGCAGTTGAGCCCTGTGGGTACAGTTCAGTGAGATCTCAAACTAGACATTTATTGAAAGTAATCCCCAACACAAATTGAAATTTTTTTGAACATCTCTGTTAGCAAAAAGAATAAAGTCTAGTTTTCCCTCCTCCAAAGAACAAAACACCATCCAGATCTTCCCACCCCAAATTTGGAGAGGACCAAATGTTAAAACCCTAGGTTGGGGTCACGTCTTCTTGTCTTTGGAAGTTTCTAGGATCTAAAAACCATGGAGAGCCTCTGTAGGATTTTTTGAGCCCCTACTCTGTGTTAGGCACTGGGGATGTAATGCTTTTCAGCATAGAACCTCTTTTTTGGTTTGCCTCCAGAGAGATAGAAAGAATTAATCATAGAATGAAATGACAAGGGCTACTAGGGACATAAACACATGCACATGCACACACAATACAGAAAAGAAGAGGCAGAAGAGAAAGTCCTCCGGTGGGGTGGAGGAGGTGGGTTTGGTGATTTTTTCCCTTAAAAGACATAGAGCAATAAGTGGAGGTATTTTGGTTGCCCAGCTAGAGGAATGGCACTTGCTACTGGAATCAGAGACCAGGGGTGCTGCTAAGCCGCCTGGATGCAAAGGACAGCCTCCCACGAGAAAAGACCTCTGGTTCTAAATGTCAAGTATGCCAGGGTAGAGAAATAGTGATATAGGATAGTATTGGAGCTGGGCCTTAAAGATGACTGGAGTCTGCTGCTATGGAAGGCCGTATCCACTGATAGCCAGACAGACCGACCTGAGGGGACAAGACCAAGAGGAGATGAGGATCTGGATTTGGAGCATCAGCTCACAGTAATGGTGTTCCCAGGAGGCTTAGAATTGCTCCCGGTTGTTCCTATATCTGTCATGGTACAACCAGGGGTGGCTTGGCAGGAGAATGACATTTTCTCTTTTTGGTGGCACTTCAAAAGGCAAATTAAGGAGTTTGTCCTTTTGGGCCTAAAGAGGGTGGGTGGCCAGTGTGCATGGAAAAGACTAGGAAGATACCTCTGTTAAATAAAAGTCAGAGGAGGCTATTGTTTTGAATGAAGTCCCTGCTCGAGGCCCTGGCAGACTAGGTGAAAATCGAAATGGAGTCACTCACACTTTAGTTCACATCACCAAGATGAAAGTAATCGGTTTATCTAACCTTCCAAGAAACAAGAATGAGAGAGAAATCTGACAAATTTCCCATGATAATCAAGTCCCCTTTCCCCCACTTTAATTCTTTTTTTAAAAAAATTTTAATTTGTTATATGTGACGACAGAATGCATTGCAATTCATATTACACATATAAAGCACAATTTTTCATATCTCTGCATGTACACAAAGTAGAGTCACATCATTAGTGTCTTCATACATTTACTTAGGGTAATGGTGACCATCGCATTCCACCGTCTTTCCTACCCCCATTCCCCCCCTTCTCCTGCTTTAATTCTTACACAAAAAAGGTAAGCTGAAGTAACCTGATATTAACTAGTCAGTTTTTTTTTTTTTTTTTGTATCAGGATTGAACTCAGGGGCACTCAACCACTGGGCCACATCCCCAGACCTTTTTTGTATTTTATTTAGATACAGGGTCTCACTGAATTGCTAAGTGCCTCGCCATGGCTGAGGCTGGCTTTGAACTCGCAATCCTCCTGCCTCAGCCTCCCAAGTGCTGGGATTACAGGCGTGCGCCACCGCACCCGGCTGCTAGTCAGTTTTTTTTCTATTGTTCCATCTCTCTGTTCATGCCTTATAAATACAGTAACTTTGAAATGACCGATCTGCTTTTTTTTTTTTAATTCTAGGTTGTTATATATGACAGCAGAATGCATTACAATTCACATTACACTTATAGAGCACATTTTTACATATCTCTGGTTGTATACAGAGTATATTCACACCATTCGTATCTTCATACATGCCTTAGGGTAATGATATTTATTTATACTTTCTTCAGCCATTTTCTATCTATAAAACCAACCTCCTCTGCTTAGCTCATTGGAATACTTGTTCCGTCTTATGGAGTGAAGTGTTGCCTGATTATGGAATAAAAAATAAAGCCAATTAAGGTTTTAAACTAAATTGTTATAATTTAATCTTTTGACACCTACTAAAATAAGTGAATTAACTTGAACTGTGGTTTGCTACAGGTGGCCAGGCCATTGCATATGAATGAACACAGAACACTAGGGATGTAGGTGCCAGCCACTCAGCCTGCTCCCCCAAAACTCTGGAATGGGGGAGTGGCTAAGTTGTGTCATTGACTCTGCAAAATGTCTTTGGTGCTAGCAGAAAAAATACTTACTTACATGAAGTGAGACAACATCATCTGAATGCACCCTCCCAATAGTCTGTGGGGCTGGCCATAGCTACTGTACAATGCTGCAGTGAAGGTCAGACTCGGAAAAAGTGAGGGTACTATGTGACCAGAAGTGTCGTTGATTGGGAGTGGAGAGGCCAGAGTCCTGGAGGGCTGGCAGAGCAAGGTCGAGCTGCTTGCTGGGATGGTGTGTGGTCCTGTCCGTTTGGCTGCTCTTCTCACCCATGTTGGTCTTTGCTTGCTGTGTTTTTCTGTTTTCTCCCAGCATTCCTTAATCATCACAGTAAGAACGTTCCAGTATGTAAAGAGAAAGAGATCTCCCATGGTTCCTTACTCTAAGACAACTATTTGGTTCTGTTTCCTGCCATTATCCATATGGATCCATAGTTGCAAAAGTAATGTAATTGTCACTGACTCCTTTCCCACATATTATGATGTGCTTTCCCATTTTCTCACAGACCCCATGAATCAGTTCAAGGAACCCATAGTACCCATCCAGGTGATGTGCTATCATTTACCTATCTGTTCCCTTATTTGGTCATTTTGGAAGCTTCCAGACTTTCAGCACAACATTGTAGTGAGCATCTTTGTGTAGATGGACTTTTTGCTTCCTTTTAAAGACTTCTTTAGGGTGCATTTCCAACAGTGGGATTAATGTGTCAAAGGGTATGGAGATCTTCAAGAATCCTGATATATATTATTAAATTTTTCCCAGTGGAATGTAGCAATGTATGTACCCAACATGCATAAATGAGTGTAGCAGGTTAGCAAAATATTGTCAGCATGGAATATCATTTTATTTTGAAACTTCTTTTGCTGGTTTAATAAATACAAAATGATCCTGATTACATGTATGTAATATGTCTGGCATCAGGCTTGACACGTTAGTTGTTTTTGTGGGTTTTTCCCTGCAGCTTATGATACCTATCCTTGGACACAGTCTACATCTCTGACCTGACCTTGAGTACTATCAGCCTTGGCTTGGATGAGCTTACCTAAACTCAGCCATTAATGATGACCTAGAGCATCTAGATTGAGCCTGTGTACAGCATCATGGGTAGACTGCTATATTCCTCTTTTGGGCCCTCAGTTTATCAACTGTGTGACCTTCAATAAATTGCTTAATTTCTCTAAACCTGGGAATAATTGAGATAATGTATGTGAGGCAAGTAACGCTGTGCTTCATGCGGTGTAACATTAGTCTTAACAATAATGATCTATTTTAATAAGTCATATCAACCATTCAGATAGGTTTATATTTTAATGAAGTAAAGCAACATCAACTGAATGAACCTTCATTATATTTTAATGAAGGGACACTGAGGTGCCACGAAGTCCAAGTACTTTGCCCAATATGGGCAGCACCATGCAGGGTGAGTCCTGGTCCTTGTCCTTGTGGCCTGGGTAAGTGGGCCCACTGGTTAGTAAGAGTGTTCAGAAAAGCCATTTCTTTATCAGGACATCCAGCCCTAACACCTATACATGGAAGTAGCTGCAAATCACGCATCTACAGTCCTCTAAATGCAAAAGAATGAGTCCCAAACTGTCCTTTATCAGGATTCCAAAAATGACAGCAGCCATACAGGGCTGCCCAATCTGAGGGGAGGAAGGGCAGAGGAAAAGTTAGAGCAGAGAGATGAATCTTAACCAATTGTGGTTAAAATGTCCTGCAACTGAAATTTACAAAAACCTATGACCACGTGAACCTATTGCTCTGGCTCCTGAAGCTGAAGCCTTGTTAGTGTGGTGGTCAGTAGGTCACTGATGACTAGCAGTTTATCAGCAATAGGATGGCCAGTTACTTCTGATTGCTTGTCCCTTTTCTCTGAATTAAAACTTTGTCATTAGCATAGTTTCAGTCTTGAGAGTTACTGCCAGGGTGGAATTACTCTAATTAAGAGGAAAAGAAAAATATGTTGCTAGTCATTAATTTTTCTTGATTAGAGGGTGACCCAGTTTGAGGCTAAGCGGAGAGGACTGAGGTGGTAATTTGGCACTCTAGGGGGCTTGTGGGGATTTTTGTGAGTTTAAGAAGCAACAGCTGGACCCCGGGATTACTGTCTGATTTGAATTCTTAACTACTCATAGAAAGGCATGTGGGAGACCTTCAGGGATGGTGGGCTCCTTCATAGAACGAAAGTGAGGAGAGGGTAGTGGGCAGAGCACTAGAATCTGAATGCTACCAATGCTATATTGTGTCCTGATAGATGGATGAAAGATTCTTCTGCCTTCAAAGTGAAAATATTTTCTTGATTTGAAGCAAGATTTATGCCAAGAGCACAGACTTGAAGCCAGAAGACTCGAATGTGAGTTGTGATCCTGCCTTTGCTAGCCCTATATGACTTTGAAAGTTAATCTTCTTGAGCTCTCAACCTGTTTCCACATGGTAAATATCACTCTTATTATAAACCTGGTCTGAGGAATCAATTAGAGAGAAAATATATGAATAATAAAGTGGTATCCAAATGTTATTATGGCATCATTGAATTCTTAGAGCACTTATAAATTTGACTTCAGGCAGCATCTTTTGGAAGGACAAGGAAGGGAAGGGACAAAGATGGGCTGGTTTCAATACTGTAAGGACAATTAATCTTTTCTTTTTTAAAAGCTTTTTGGAGGTGTAATTGACAAAATTGTAAATGTTCAAGGTGTACAATGTGATGTTTTAATATACATATACACTGTATATGTTTCCATGTGTAAGCTAACTGTATTTCTGTAATCAAGCTAATTAACAGGCATATACTTAAGACCTGTACTCTTAGGGAATTTCAAATATTCAATATAGTATTATTAACTCTAGTCACCATGCTATGCATTAGGTATCCAGAACTTATTCATCTCATAGCTGTGCTTTTATCCCCTCTAGTGAACATCTCCCCTACCCTGCAAGCCCTTATAACCAATTCTAGTCTGTTTCTATGGATTTGACTTTCTTGGATTCCACATATAAGTGAGATCCTGTAGCATTAGTCTTTCTGTGTCAGGCTTACCTAATTTCCCATAAGGTCCTCCAGGTTCATCCATATTGTTGCAAATGGCAGGATTCCCCTCTTTTTAAAGGATGAATAATATTCCATTTCATTGTCCTATCTCAATTTTTTTAATCCATGCATCTATTGACAAATATGCAGATTGTTTCTACATCTTGACTATTGTGAATAATGCTGCAGTGGATATGGCAGTGCAGATGATATCTCTTCAGCAAATGATTGTTGTCCATTCCTTTTGATATATACCCATGAGTGAGATTGCAGATCATAGGGTAGATCCATCTTTAATTTTGTGAAGAACTTCCATATTGTTTTCCTGGTGGCTGGACTGATTTATATTTCCACCAACAGTGCACCAGCATTCCCTTTTCTCCGCATCCTCTCCAACATTTGTCATTTTCTGCCTTTTTCTCTTTCTTTTTTTTTTTTTTTTTTTTTGTGGGGGGGTACCGGGGATTGAACTCAGGGGCACTATACCACTGAGCCACACTCCCAGCCCTATTTTGTATTTTATTTAGAGACAAGATCTCATTGAGTTGCTTAGCGCTTCACTTTTGCTCAGGCTGGCTTTGAACTTGAGATCCTCCTGCCTCAGCCTCCTGAACTTCTGGGATTACATGAGTATGCTGCTGAGCCCAGCTCTGGCTTTTACGTAGTAGCTATTCTAGCAGGTGTGTGGTGATAACTCATCACAGTCTTGGCTTACATTTCCCTGAGGATCCACCTTTTCACACAGCTGGAGTTAGGGCATGCGCAGGGGGACTCTTGCTGCAGGGAGCAGGCCCGGGCCAGCCTGCCCAGTGGTGGCTTCTGCACAGGTGTGCACGGAGCAGCCACAGGGCTAGGTCTGGAGTGCTGGCACCTGAGAACCTCCAGTGGCTCTGGGGCCTGGGATGGGGCCACAGCTGTGGTGGCTGTGGCGTCTTCTAGGATTGATAAACTGAAATACCATATGCTTCACAATACAAAAAGAAAAATGACAACATTGTTTGACACCCTGCTGTGACTGGGAACAGCTTCACTGCTTATCCAGTAAAATAGAGCAAAGGAAGAATTGGTTTTGTGGATAGGGATCAATTTTGCCACTGTGGGTGGCTTCTGAATGGGGCCACAGTAATTTCCCAGTGCTCCTCCCCCATCCTCTCCTCTTCATGTGGACCCTCTCTGTTCACAGCAGGAAAACTAGGACAATGATGAGATCTGGTAGAAGGGAAGGGATTGGAGCTCAGTCTAGACTCTCAGACCCACTGCCTCTCCAGGTGCACCAGGAACCCTGTCCCCTCCCTGAGCCACTGAGTCACCACTGACTGTGAGGACAGCTGGAAGAGGAGTGAGGTCTCTGGGATCACTCTGAGCACTAGAAGCGTGTGGGAATGGTTATTATCCCCATTTTCACCTTAAATCTGAGTATCCGTTGCTATCTGTCAACTTCTAAGTTTCATTCTAAGGGCAAAGTTGCCTGAGTTACAAGATGTGGAGGACTCTTGGGGCTTCAGGAAAAGGCTGCCCAGGCCCCTGGGGATGGCACACCTTCCTCTTTGATCTGCTAGGGCTCCCTTGGTCCCAGACACTAGGCACAGTTTTGAGGGATGTAACTTTACAATTTTTACGTGGCCCATGGCTGAGTTTAAAGAAGAGGTGGCAGCTTGTTAAATTTTTATTTATGATGTGATTTTTGGAATTCGGTATTCACAAATACTGACAAGGTTGAATTTACGAAAGTGGAGATTATTTTAATGCTATCCTCTCAGTTGGCTATAGAATTTGGCTATAGCAAATGGTATCCCAGGAGTGGCTTGTCTTTTGTAAGTTCTTACCCAAATTGTATTATGACTCTAAATGCTCTGAATTCAACTTGACATTCACACATAGGTTTCAACTTGGTTGAACATAATTTTGGTTTCTGAGCTTCTTCTTTGTTTTTTAAACTTTTAAAAAATATTTTTTAGATGTTGATGGACCTTTATTTTATTCATTTATTTATATGTGGTGCTGAGAATGGAACCCAGTGCCTCGTACATGCTAGGCAAGTGTTCTACCACTGAGCCACAACTCCAACCCCCTGAGCTTATTCTTTTTTTTTTTTTTTCTGAGCTTATTCTTAATTAGTATTTCAATTCAAGTTTAATTTACATTACTTAGTGATGGTTTTGGCATCCTTAGCATTCTTTAACCTGTTAATTTTGAAATTTGAAGGTGCTATCTCAAAATGCATAAAAATATATATTTTTCCCTTAAAGACAATTTCTGAAGGGGAAAGGATTATCATGGTCATTTGCAGTTGTTATCAAATGGAACATAGGCCAGGGGTTGGAGCAGGAGCTGAGAGGATGGGAGCAAGCCCCAGTTCCCCAAGAACCACAAGCGCCTGCTGGTACAAGTGGACCAACTCATTAAACCAAAGCCTCCACCCAGCATGCAGACATAAAAGTCTTCCTGGCATATTTTTGAAACTTGAGCTGCCCTTTGCAAAGGAGGTCTTGCTTTTATTTTATTTTTTTTAAGGGAAAGTCTGAGTTTCTAAGAGGCATGGAAATGACAGATCATTTTAGAGAGATTCTATATGACATGAGAAAAAGACAATGTCATGCACTCAACTTTTTTTTTTTTTTTAAAGCTTTTCGGAAATGTGTAGAGAAACCCAATTACAGGACAATCGATAGTTCTTAGAGCTGGTATTCTTTAAAGTAGAGAGTATTCAAAACCAGAAACCTGGGGCTGGGGATGGAGCTCAGTGGCAGAGTATTTGCTGAGCATGTGTGAGGCTTTGGGTTTGATCCCCAGAACTACAAAAGACAAAAGAAAGAAAAAAACCCCAAAATGAAATGAAACCCCAGAAACCTGGAAAAAAATCATTACTCTGATTATCAGTTTCCCAAAATATGAACCACAACAGTGTAACACAGGTGTTAGAGAAAAAGCAATCCCTGAATGGCAGGTAACAGGCTGTCCCAGTTTTCCAAACCCTCTTAGGGACCTTCAGAAAGTGGAGGACAATGCCACAGGCCCTCCATAACCATGGATTTTGAATTCGTAGATCCAAACAACCACAGATGGAAAATACTCAGGAAAAAAATTGCATTTGTACTGAACTTTGCAGACTTTCAAAAAATTTGTCATTATTCCCTAAATAATGCAGTATAACAACTATTTATATATAATTTACATTATAAGTAATCTAGAGATGATTTAAAGTATATGGGAGTATGGGCCTAGGAGATATGCAAATCCCATGCCATTTTATATTAGGGATATGAATATCCCTGAATTTTGGTATCTCCAGGCATCCTAGAACCAATCCTTGCATGGATACTCAGGAATGATGAGATATCTTGGAACCTGGTCCCAAATATCTGCTTCACTGGTGACTCATATTCTCTGACAGGTCTTGTAATTTAGCAGTAAAGAGCTCAGATCTGGGCTGAAATTCTGACTTCACCACTGAGGGGTCATATGTTTTTGAACAAGTCACTTAATCTCTCTAAATATGTAAAATGGGCATAACAACCCTGTATAGCTTGCAAGTGGTTGTGGGGGATTAAGGGAACTAATGTTGTGAAGTGCTCCAGGCTGTAGCTCTTGATTCCCTCCTAGTTTCAGTCACTTGGAGCACAACCAGAGGCCCTCTTATTTTGAAGGAAAAGGAAGTTATTCTCAAGAGAGACAGGATGTCAGCCTATCTTTGAGAACCTCATCCCTAACTTGGTGATGCTCATTCCTCTGTCTTTCCTTTGGCAGGGCCTGGCATCTTGTGACTCTTGTGACTCTCATGACTCAAGGACAGGCTTGAGCATGCACTTTGTGTAGCATCTTGGTAATTGGGTTCTTCCTCTGTGTCTCAGGCAAGTGGCCCAGCAGACAAGGACCTGTGAGACCAAATGGAAAGATGAAATGTCCTGAGCCCAGAGTGCCCAGGGGATTACCTCTTTCCTAGGCAGCTCTCCAAGGCAGGGGATGTGATGTGGCTTAATGCAGGTGGCTTTTCTGCTCCAGAGCAGGTGGAGAACACTTCCCAGCCTCACTGCGCTGTTTTGTCTTGCCTTCCCCATTTTTGATGGAGGGATGTATTTCAAATCCCTAATGATATTTTACAGATTAGGAACCCTCTTTAAGAATTTCATCAGTTCTGCTTGTGGAAGTGATTACCCCATGTCTAGCCTTAATGGTGGTTTTGTATCAATCCCCCCCAACCCCCATATAGGAGGATCATGGAGACTTCTTCTAGCTTTGTATGCAGGAAGTGGAGGTACAAGGAGGATTTAAAGTGTGAGCAGCATTGAAAATAAGAATCACATATTTAAAAGCTTATTTTAAAATTATTTTTAGAAGAAGGAAATAGATGATTATAGACATTGTTGAGTGCTGGTTTGATTTTTTTTTTCTAGGTACTTTGTTCTTCACTCCCATTAGGTAAGTGGAGGCAAACATTTGGGGCCCTTTCCATTTTTCTAATTTAATCTCTCTTTCTCATATATATATATTTATATACTATATATTATGTTCTATAATATATAAATATATATTTATATGCATTAATATATTATGTTCCATAATATATAAATATACATAATATATGTATTTATATATTATGTTCCATAATATATAAATAAATATACATAATATATGTATTTATATATATTATGTTCCATAATATATAAATACATATTGATATATATTTTCAAAAGCAAGAAATGATCTCTCTCATATATTATATATTTATATATTATATCTTACATTATATTATATTTTATTATAATTTATATATATTCTATTATATTTTTTTCAAAAGCAAGAAATAATTGCATTGTTGGCTCAATTGTAGAATTCTCCTCTGTTGTCAAAAGCAAGCCATGGGTCCAGAGTGGGGCATGATCAGATTGTGTGTGTGTGTGTGTGTGTGTGTGTGTGTGTGTGTATGTGTCTTCTATGTCTGTCTTTCCTTCCCCTGAAAAATGGGTCAAAAGAAGAGTTCTAAACCCGGGTTCTATTATTGTAAGCATCAAGAAGGGCAAAGTGTATGAAAGATCAAATGAAAAATTTTCATTGCTCTTTCTTTTCCACCTCTCTCTGGAGGCCCCCAATTTCCAAGTTGCGCTCTGGGGGACAGTGAATCACAGCTGTCTTCATCCTAGTCCACACAATAACAAACTAAAGGAAAAGGGCAAATGAAGGGTTAGGACAACACGAGCTGCTGTGATGGGTTCATGTCACTCTGCCGCCCATACCTCATTCCTCTAGTCCCCTGAGGGTTTTCTTGTGGCCTGGGCAGTGGGGACTATGGGATGCATGGCACTTGAAACCTTTCTGTTAAAAAGCTTCACTTTGTCCTTTGAAAGTGGGAAATGACTTCAAAAAAAATCTTTTTTTTTTTTTTGGTCAGGATAGTGTGGAGAGACTGTAACCTTTCCTTGAGAATTTTGGAGTGAATGGGTCTTGTCCAATTTTGCTTTTCAAAGAAGGAATGAGAGGCTCAGTGAGATTAAATGTCTTCCTGCATGACCCACAGTGCCCACCTTATGCTAAATCTGGCTTA
The DNA here is from genome assembly GCA_025594165.1 of Tamias sibiricus. NCBI lineage: Eukaryota > Metazoa > Chordata > Mammalia > Rodentia > Sciuridae > Tamias > Tamias sibiricus. The sequence continues at coordinate 75,779,427 of CM046660.1, read as the reverse complement.
TAGGGAGTGGAGATACAGTGAGATCCATAGCGTGAGGTGCAGACTTGGAACCAGAACTCCTTGGTAAGGAGGGCGTTACCATTACTCCATTCACACATCATCTTGTGTGCAGGAAAAGCTTTTTTTTTTTTTTTTTTTTTTTTTTTTTTGTAAGGATCTAACACACTATTTTTAATATCTTTATGTTGTTTATTCATTTTTATGTGGTGCTGAGGATCGAACCCAGTGCCTCACATGTGCGAGGCAAGCGCTCTGCTGCTGAGCCACAACCCCAGCCCAAGAAGCAGTTTTTAATAACCAAAATTTAGCATACCTTGCTAACTTTTCATTACCTACTTAGTGGAGAAGATCAATACAGTCAAAACAAGATCAAGACAGAAAAAGTTCTGAGGCTGGAAATGGGGTGGGGAGGGATCAGGAGGCCTGGTCTTGTTCCAAATGTGTGAAGAAGCAGTCACTTCTCTCTTCTGCTGCTCTAAATCTTCATTTGTGCCATAAAGTTTGGACTGGATGATTTCTAAAGTATAAAACTGAATTTCTGGAATTTTATGATTGTATCAATAGTATTTGTTAGGACATAGTTTCTGCAGTGTGTGGCAGTGATTTAAACAAGGTAGAGATGTATTTCTCTCATGGGAAAGGTGGAGCTGATCCGGTGGCTTGGTTCTTTGAGGTCGTCAGGGGCACAGGCTCCTTCTGTGCTCCTGATCTGCCATCTTTAGAGTATTCCCTCAACTTCACAGTCCAAGATAGCTGGTCACCATGTCCACCTGAGTAATAGAAGGGTGAAGGAAGGAGAAAAGATGAGAGAGGAGAGAGGAGAGAGAGACCCCTTTCCCTTTAGAAGCACAGCTCAAAAGTTGCATTTATCACTTCTGCTCAAGCCCTGTTGGCCAGAACTTAGTGCAGTGGCCATACCTGGATGCAAACAGGCTGTGAAATGTAATTTGTATTCTAGCCAGCCATCTGCCTAACTATAAGTTCTAATTCTACAGGTGAAGATATCAGGGACGAGTATCAGTCATTGTCATGCAAATCATGCTCAAGAAAATATAGAACACATGATGACCTATTGCTTCTTCCAGTGCTTCGTGAGGTAAGGAGGACTGAAGTGGGAGCTGCCATGGCTAAAGCCCAACTTGGAGAATAATGGAGGGTCTTGGAGAAATTGCTACTGAAACTAGATTATTCAAGTAAATGAGGAGTGGTGGTTAATTCTTTTTGGGAATCTGCCCAGTTCCTGATGTTGCCCTTTCTCTCTGGGCTTTACTTCTTTTTCTCTATCATGACCAGTGAAGTAGCCATGTTTGTCCCTCCACCTATCAGTGGCTGCAAGAAGGACAGGTGCAGAGCCATCACATCCTCTCTCCTGGGCATTTGGATCTGGGACTGGGAGAGTCAAGTCCTTAAACTTGGTCATTCTAAACTCAGAAGTGGTGGGGATTTATCTTTTGTCACAAGAATGGGAAATGAGAGAACATCTGTCCTCAGAGAAGAATAAAGCAGTGAAGGAGCCCTAATTAGGAAGGGCTGTTGCAGCTAGCTGGAAGCCATAAGTTCCACCTGATATGTATGTGACGCACCTGTAGGCACCCGAAAAGCTGAAGGTATATAACCGGGTGAAAGCGGTCTGAGTTAGGAGAACGGAGAATTCAGTCAGCCGGGCAGTCACTCGGTCGGTCAGAAGAATCAGAGCGGCCAGAACGTAGGCAGAGCGGTTACAGAAGAGAAACCAGATAGAAGACAGAAGAGAAACCAGATAGAAGAAGTAATGACTGGTCAGAGTTAGGCCGAGACTCCTGAGGAAGACAGAAGACAGAAGAAAGAAGAAGGAAGAAAGAAGAGAGAAGAAAGAAGCTCTAATCTTTCTCTAAGCTAAGCTCTATCTTTCTTTCTCTCTACTCTAAGCTAAGAAGACAAGAAGAAAAGCTCGCTCTAATCTTTCTCTCTAAAAATCTTTCTTTCCCTCTCTAAGCTCTAAGAAAGTAGAAGTAAAAGTAGTAAAAGCTTCACTCTGCCTCCGAGAGTTTTTCCTCCCGGTTTTCGGTACCAGGCAGCTTACAAAGCAGGTGTTCTGACAGAGTAGCCCCCACACATTAGAGGGCCTGAAAGAAACTGTTGGGCTGTGGTGGGGTGAGGGCTGCTTGGTTCCTGATGTTTCTGCTGCCCACGACTCGGTTTCTCACAGGGCTTAGATGACTTCACTCCTATTAAACTTATTAAAACTCTCTTGGATATATGTGTATATAGGGAGAGCTTATTTTTTAAAAAATAATTCCTCATCTGACAAGTAGAGTGTATTTTTAAAAAACAAACCTTAAAATCTCATGTACCATCTTAACAGCTAATGGCTTGCAAATTTCAATTTTCTGCTTGTCACCAAAAGTGACAACTCAGAGGAGACTATAGCAATTGATTCACCTAGCTAAACTTATCCGAAGTGGGGAAGCTAAATAGGTCAGTCAATGGAGACTAAAACCACAGTGTCTTTTTCCAAATAAAACAGCAAGAAATTCACACAGGAAGGGCTGAAATGTAGCATGGTTTTTTGGGAAGGGATATGGAAAACGGCTCATCTTTATTCTTAAACATCTCCCTCCAACTCAAATGAACATGTGAATTTGAAGATCATGTTAGTATTAGAGGTCAGAGCTCACTATATTTTTATAAGTTGACTTCAAAGGAAAAAGTGGACAGGTAAGTCATGAAGTTGCTTAAATAAAATTTAAGAGTGGAGATTCTGATGAGAAAGAGTCCATACTGTGAATTTCTCTGTACAAAATGTGAAACCCACAAAAAGAAATGTATTAGAGTGAGACTTTGATTAACTGGGACCTAACTCATAAAAGCCTTTAATTATTATTATCCTTAAACCCATTTAAATCAGGGATGAAATAAAACAATATATATCCTAGCTATTGTCTTAGCTTTAGATCTTTAAAAAAATTTTTTGACCTCTGATACTTATCCAGAACCACAAAATTGGCCTAATAGTTGGGTTTTAGAGCTGTCAGAATTAAGGCCACCTCGCGCAATAATTTTCAGCCTTGGCTGCACATTATAATCATCAGGAGAGATTTTTAAAATTCTGATGTCCGGGTGATACCAATTAAAGCAGAATCTCTGGGGATGGGACCTTGGCACGTAAATAAAAAATCCCAGGGAATTCCAATGTCCAGTCAAGGTTGAAAGCTGGGGATCTTCTACAGCTGTCCCAAGAAGTGAAGTGACTGACTCACATTGCCATCTGGGAACATAACCAGGACTTTAATCTAGGACTTTCCAAACCAGCCTGGTTCTTCCTTTATGGTACTCAGGCTTACAGAGGCATAGAACCAGCAGGTGCCACTCCATATTGACCATTAAATGCCCTTGATATCTAACTTTGATGTGTTTCTTAGTCACTAGGAGACCTTTTATTTTTTTTAAACTAAGTAAGTCATTTAATACACACACACACACACACACACACACACACATATAGTAGTTGCAGATGGACAACATGACTTTATTTTTTACATGGCACTAAGGATTGACCCCACTGCCCCCACTTGCTAGGCAAGTGCTCTGCCATTGAGCTACAGCCCCAGCCTCACAAGGAGATCTTATTAATGCAGCTTCTGATTAATAGGTGGGACTGAGAATTTGCATTTCTTTTTTTTTTTCTTTTTCTTTTTTTTTTTGTGTGTGTGTGTGTGTGTGTGTGTGTGTGTGTGTATGCTGGGGATTGAACTCAGGGACACTCAAACACTTAGCCACATCCCCCTCCCTATTTTGTATTTTACTTAGAGACAGGGTCTCACTGATTTGCTTAGCTCCTCACTGTTGCTGAGGCTGGCTTTGAACTTGTGATCCTCCTGCCTCAGGCTCCCAAGCCACTAGGATTACAGGCCTGTGCCACCAGGCCCAGCTGAGAATTTGCATTTCTAACACGTCTTCAGGTGCTGCTGCTACTGCTGCTGGTAGTGGTGGTGGTGGTCTTGAGTACCACACTCGGAGAACCACTGTTCTAATCTCTATTGGACTCTGCCTTCCCTACAGCACACTGCCTGCTACCCAGGTGGTAGACTTGGATTCTGCTCATCTTTGGTCAAGGACATTGTTGCTGTTTGTGGAGGCATATCCTTGTTATTCCAAAAGTTATTATGTTCACTCAGAAGCTAAGATTCATCATAGATGAACTGTCCTTTTAGCTCAGGATTCTCCACCCATGTGTTGAATAGCCGCCTTTGGTTGTATCATTCCTGGGTAGCTTTTTTTTTTTTTTTTTTTTTTTTTTTAAGTTTATCCCCGAGAGAGTGAAAGATGTGCTTCATAATGGGCAACACCAAGGAGGTTAAAGTTCACTGACAAGGATCATTCGTTAGGCAGGATGCGTGTCTGAGCTCTGCTTATCAGCCTCCACATGTGGCCAGGATGGAAAAACAGACTGGTGCAGAATGAAGCCTGGGCACCTGAGGAAATCCAGGCCTAATCCCTTCCCATAAAACAAAGTGGAAGATAAGTGAAAACGGTTGAAATCTAAAAGCAGATGGCTGAGTTCCTCCATGCTGGGCTGTAAAGGGGGACCTTTGTGACGGAGTATTTATGGGTTTAGGGAAACCTGACAAGGTGTTGCTATAAATGTCAAGAAATACACAGAAGGGTGATTTTGTTATTGGAACACATCTCATGATGGCTGCAGTTAAGATGAGAGAGATAGTGGCTCTGTGTATGTGTGTGTGTGTGTGTGTGTGTGTGTGTGTGTGTGGTGTTTGCGTGGTGTTTGCATGTGTGTTCAATGAGAGGTGCATTAGTTTTGCTCACACTGCCATGAGCAAGACTACTTGGTGGCTGGGGGGAAAAGGCCAAGGGAGATCCCTGTAAGTGCTTTGGCAGGGACAAAGTGACCATTTGGTCACAAAGGGCTCAATATGGGGGCCTGGGAATGGGGGCTGGAGAGTTTGGGCTCATAGCTTTAGCATTTGTCCTAATGAGCTCCCCTAAACAAAGCTGCTAATGGAAGCAGGTGTCAGTTTGTCTGGTCACTCCTGTACCAGGCTGCTCTATCACTTTATGAGGCAATTGTTTGCATGGTGATCTTTAGAGCTATGCCACCTTCTCCTTATAGCTATTGAGCTGTGAGTATTGATTATTCCTGATCTTCTTTTATGCATGTTCCTAGTCTGATCCATAGAATACCCTTGATAGATAACAAGAATTCCTTAACATACAAAGGAGTAAATAACTGGACTTTTGAAAGCTATTCTCTCTAAAAAAAAAAAAAAAAAAAAAAAAAAAAAAAAAAAAAAAAAAAAGAACCATATGGACTATTTAGAAATCCAGTTTTAAAATCCAAAGAGCCCTTTCTAATTGCAGTCTTGAATTAATCTTGTGGAACTGCATTTGGGGGCAGGGGTGGTCCTTTTGTCTTTAACTCTGAGGAACACGTGCTCTGTATTTCCAAGTGGGTGAATCAAGCAGGAAGATTTTCAATTGTAGTTTAAACTGAATGGACCCTTCGGATTTTCCTGGAGCTTGCCGGAGGAATTCTATTTCTGGGAAGCTGCATTGTGATAGAGACAAGAAGGGGGAGAGAGGAATCAGAATGAGAAACATGCAAAGGGCAACAGATGTCTGCAGTTTTCGGGTAAACATGGCCGAGCCTGGAGACATGGCTTTGGATGTGAACAGTAAACAAACAAGAAGGAGCCAGTGGCCCTGGAGCCCCTCTGTGGGACTGTTCCACTGCAGCCTAGTCTGAGCCTTCTGAAAGCCACTGTGAGCTGCCCACATGCTTGGGAGGGAGTCCCCACTGTGTCCTCCCACTGGAAAAAGCGGGAAGGTCCTCCTACATCCCGCCTGATTCCCCACCATGTTTTCCTCCTCCCAGAATTAGGAAGCACAATTGGGTCCAGGAGCAGGACTAGCTGTGCTATCTAGGTGTCCCCCTAGACTTCCTTTCTTGGCTTCTATTGTGGAAATTTACAGTTCTTCAGCATTTGCCCCAACCAAATGACAGTAGCCAGCTAAGTGAAACCATCTGTGTCTTTCCATGTTGGTCAGTGGGTCTCAGCATGTTTTCCCTGGGCGAGCAGCATCAGTACCACCTGAGAACTTCTAGAAATGCAAATTCTTGGGCCTCACTCCAGATCTACTAAGCCAAGAACTGTGAGCGTGGGGGCAGCCGCTTGGGATTTAACAGGCCTTCAGATAATTCGTGCTGAGGGTTGAGAACCACCCATACAGACTTGCACTGGACCAGAGGAGATCATCCAGGGATAGAGCTGGATTTCCTGGTGGGAATTTGGGAGTACCGCAGCAGGTCAGTGGAGGAAATAAAATTTAGGGGTTCCCCTCTGAATGACTTCTTATTTTTTCCATATGTTAGACCCACCCTGTGACCACCGTTAGTGGAGTTGGCCTCAGATAATGATGTTGCTGCGGGCAAGAGGGTTATTGTATCATTGAGAGAGTCTCCCAAGGAACAGATTGGGCAGTGTCCACCCTACTGCCAATGTCCCTTCTCTGTCCCTCCTCCTTATTCTACAACATAGTTTGGATATGTCCTCTCTGGGCACTGTCACAAATGTACATATGCCACATGTGCATATGCCATATATGGAATGTATATGTATTTTCTTACACATTCTTTGCACACACACTTACACCACCCTCTCTCTCTCTCACACACACACAACCACTCACACATACAGAGTATCATAGACACAGAGAGCGTCTTGAACGCTTTAACTTTCGGTTCTCCTGGGAGATGAGCCCTAGAGAGGCAGACAGAGTTTCTTTGATGAAAACTCTGTTAGATATTGCTTTCAGAGCTGCTTTCCACATGTGGTGGCTGTAGAATTTTCAATTGCAGATCCAATAGTGCATGCATCTACTTTTTAACTCTTCCTTGCCCTCCATCTTGAAATCAGCCACACTCTGTTATTCAATCCCCCTGCCCCCCAACTTGCTGCCACGATGCTGATGGGTGATTTAGCATGGCATATTTATTACAGTCTTTGGCTTGGACCCCTCTTGCCCACAGTAATCTCTCCCTCCTTGGGACTTGGGGTTTGAGCTTTAGCTTTTTGGTTGCAAAGGCTAAACTTCTCCTGGGTTGCCCACACTTTCTGGGTCTTATAAATAACTGAAGGAGGCTGATTATAACCTCACTATTCCCTCTCCCTCTCCTTAGAAGAACAAAATTTAATCCTGACCACTCTGGGATGATCCATCATGGTAACTAAGGGTCAGCCGTTAATAGCTAGGAAGACCCTTTTGAGTTTGGCTCTCAAGATAAAACTGAGAAGAAACCACACTGTATTTCTTTTGGATAGTGCTGGGGAAAGATTAAGTTACTAAGAACTTCAACAGGTCCTCTTCTGTATTGTAATTCCCTTTTGCAATTTGTCCTAACTCTACAATAAAGAACTTTCCAAATACCTGCCTAGCCTGGTGTAGAGGTTTTTGGAGAGTGAAGAGAGAGAATGAGAGGGAGGCTGTCCAAACCTCTTCCCTGGTGATTTCAGTGGGAAGAGAGCATCCTAACTGCTGAATGGCCCACTGAGTCCCTGAGAAAGACCACAGGAAGGGAAGAGTGCTCCTGGGTGGGGAACTCCAGAGAAGTTGTCAAGCTGATCTTGAATGTCATGAGCATCTTGGTACTTAAGGGGACAATTGCATGGGAATCCAGGCAGAACCAAAGATTCAGGTCTTAAGAAGAGCAGGAAGGGAGGTGGTACCCAGAACTCTGCAGATGGCTTTGGAGAACATAAGACTTTTTGACCTTGGCTCCACATTTTGCCATTTCAAGGCCCTGCTCTTTCTTGGTTGGCTCATTTCCCTGATTTCCTGACCTACGTATTTTTCCCAGTGTCTACTCTGATTAACTTCATTTACCCCACCAGATCTGTCTTTCCTCTTCACTTACCCTTCTCTGTTCCCTGAGAGGTTGAACCATGTAAAACAAAGACTATTAGAAGCTGTTATGGTTTGGATGTGAGGTGTCTCCAAAAAACTCACATGTGAGAACATGCAAGGTTTTGAGGAGAAATGATTGGGTTATAGCTTTAACCTAATCAATGAATTAATCCCTGCTGGGATTAATTTAGTGATAATTGGAGACAGGTGGGGTGTGGCTAGAGGACCTAGTCATTGGGGGCATGGCTTTGAGGTATATATTTGAATCTGGCACGTGCTGTCTCTCTCTGCTTCCTAATCACCTTGTGAGCTGCTTCCCTCTGCCACACTCTTCCGCCATGATGTTCTGCCTTACCCTGAGCCCCGAGGAATTGAGCCAGCCTTCTATGGATTAAGACCTCTACAATGGTGAGCCCCTAAATAAACCTTTCCTCCTCTGCAGTTTTTTTGGTCAGGGCTTTCAGTTGCAGCAGCAAAAAAAAGCTGACTAAAACAGAAGCTGAGATATGCAACTGAGTTTATTAATTCAACATACAAATGAACACACACCAGAAAATAAATATAATGAGTTGTTCTCAGAGGAGAAACAGTTGAAACTTTTATTTATTTTTTTTAAACTTAGGAACACAGTTTCAGGATAGTTAGGCCAAGTAAGGACAGAAAACTAGTACTCTCAAGAGGTCTGAGCTCTAGTGGTTAAAATGCATCCCACTTTCATTGGTGATGAAGGAGTATGTGGTAAGGGTCTAGGAATGGCTCAACCTGTCACTCAGTTCACAGTGGAAGGCTGGGGATGCAGCTTAGTGGCAGGGGACTTGCTTAACATGCACCAAGCCCTGGGTTCAATCCCCAATACCCCCCAAAGCCAAAAGAAAAAATAAAAGAGTTCATAGTAGGTTTTCAAATTCAACCCATTAGCACCAGTTGCAACACAACACAAGCTCAGTTTTGACCTCTCCTCAGCCAAGGGCTGCTGCGAGTGAGTGGGTTGGCTCAGGTTTGATTTGGCCAATGGAAGCAGAGCAGAAGATAGAGAGCAGAAGGAGGTGAGAACACACCCTCCCAGCTCCTTTCCTGCTGGGTTGCTGAGGGCTAGCTGCAACCTTCTGCCCAGGACAACCCTCTCTGGTCAGTTCTCCTCTCATGGTTCTGATGATCTCTCCTTCCTGGTCCCTCAAGTAGGAGCTGTTACAAACTCTGAGGTACTCTGTCATTCTTTGCTAGTTTCCTTAAACTCTGCCCCAGCTTTAAAAATAATACCTTTGTTCAATTTTTCTTAGGTTACTAAGGTTGAGTTTGCAGTCCTTTGCTTGCCAGGGCCTTGACAGGTGGGTTGACATATACAACCTACATTGGCAAATGTTTTTTCTGCCTTCTTATTCATACTTTTTACATCCTCTTAGCTTTCACTTGCTCATTGTCCATCATGATTCTGTTCTCTATTTTACAACTTTATAGCTTTAGCTCCCACACTGAGGGCTACCATCTCTTTGAATTTCTAGTTAAAAAATTTTAAAGCAAGTATCAGATGAACTGTTCTTATATCTGGGCCACATCACATATGCCTGAAGACCTATAAATTACCTTATTTGTTCAGATACTTTTGGCTCCATCTCCTATGGTCAGGGGTGAAGGGAATCATAAGGTACATAATGTGTGTGGTAGGGGCTGGGTGGTCCCCTCAGATGGGGAAAGATGGCCAAGGAAGATGCTGTAATTGACATACAACTTTTCATTTTTATTGTGCTGAAATACATGAAACATAAATTTTACCATTTAACAATTTCCTCTAGCTTTTTTTTTTTTTTTTTTTTTTTTTTTTTTTTGTACCTGGGATTGAACCCAGGGGTGCTTTACCACTGAGCCACATCCCCATTCCTTATTTTTTAAATTTTTATTTTTTAGATAGGGTCTTGCTAAATTGCTTAGTTGCTGAGGCTGGCCTCAAATTTTTGATCCACCTGCCTCAGCCTCCTGAGTCACTGGGATTATAGTTGTGTATCACTGTGCTCAGTTCCTTCAGCTTTATTAAGATGCAGTTGACCAAAAATTGTATGTTTTCAGTATACAATGTGATGTTTTGATATATGTACACATCATGAGATGATTAAATCAAGTCAATTACCATATCCATCAACTCACATACTCATCATTTGCTTGTGGTAAGAACACTGAAGGTCTACTCTCTTAGTAATTTGCAAGCACATATTATTAATTATATTAGTTATTGTGAATAGTGTGGCAAGAAACCTGGGGGAGCAGATATGTCTTCCACATCCAGATTTCATTTCTTTTTGCTATGTACCCAGAAGTGGTATTGCTGGATCATATGATGGTTCTCTTTACTTTTTTCAGGAGCCTACATATTATTTTCCATAACGACTATACTCATTACATTCCCACAAAAAGGTATAAGGGTTCCTTTTTCTCCACATTCTTGCCAAGATTTGTTATCATTTAGCTTTTTGATAACAGTTTTCCTATTGGATGTAAGATGATATATTTTGGTTTTGATTGGCATTTCCCAGATGACTAGTGATGCTAAGCATTTTTCATATACTGTTGGTCTTTTGTATGTCTTCTTTTAAGAAGTGTCTATTCAGGTCAGCCATTTTTTAGTTGCATTATTTGCTTTCTTGCTATTGAGTTATTTGAGTTCTTTATATATTTTGGATATTAACCCCTTACTAGTGTATGATTTGTAAATATTTTCTGCCACTCTGTGTATTTTCTCTCCACTCTGTTGATTGTTTCCTTGGCTGTGATAAAGCTTTTTAGCCCCATTTATCCACTTTTGTTTTTGTTGCCAGTGCTTTGGAATCATATAAAAAAATCAGAACCCAGACCAATCTTAAGATTGTCCACAAATTTTCTTCTATTAATTTTATAGGTTAAGGTCTTATGTATAAGTCCTTAATCCATTTGGGGTTTATTTTTGTAAGAGTAAGGGTCCAATTTCTTTCCTTTTTTTTTTTTTTTTTTTTTTTTTTGCACATGGAGATCTGGTTTTTCCCAGCACCAGTTATTGAAGAGACTATCCTTTCTTCATTGCTTGTGCTTGGAAATTTTGTCAATGATCAATTGGCTGTAAATGTGTGGATTTATTTCTGCTTTCTCCATTCTGTTCCACTGGTGTATATGTCTGTTTTCACACTAGTGCCATGGTATTTTTGAGTACCGTCATTTTGTAATGTAATTTGAAAACAGTAAGTGTGATGTCTCCACAGCTTGGTTCCTTTTGCTCAACGCTGCTCTGGATATTCAGGTCCATACAAATATTTGTAGTTCACATGAATTTTAGGATTTTAAAAATTGTAATGTTAAATATACTCATGAGATTATGCAACCATTACCACAATCCATTTCCAGAACTTTTTCATCCCACACAGTAACTATATCTTTCATAAAATTAATACAGTAAGTGCCCATTTTCTCTCCTCCCAGATCCTGGCAACCCCTATTTGACTTTCTATTTTTATGAATTTGTCTTGTCTAGGTGTCTCATGTAACTGGAATCACGTAATAGTTGTCCTTTCTCATATCTAGCTATGTCACTTAGCATAATGTCCTCGAGGCTCATCCATGTACCATGTATTAATCAGGGTTCTCTGGAGGAACAGAACCAATAGCAGGTATAATTATAAAAAGGGGATTTATTAGATTGGCTTACACAACCGGAAGCTGAATGGCCATCTGCAGGCTGGAGAGCTGAAGAACCAGTAGCTGTGCAGTCCAAGATGCTGAAGCCTCAGAATAAGAGAGATACACGTTACTTCCTCAGTCTCAGACTAAAGGCCTCTGCAAACTCCTTGGAGAATCACTGGAAAAGTCAGCTTGGGAAGAGTGGAGGAGTTGGAGTCTGATGTCCTCAGGTGAGAGCAGCAGCAATCAAGAACCCATTCAAGAAGAATCTAGTTTGTATCTGTTGCTGCTTCCTTGTTCTTCCAACTTTTATTCCATCCAAGCCTCTTATCTATTAGATGGTGCTGCCATGCTTATGGGAGGGTCTCCACTTCAGTTCGCTATCCCACATGCCAATCATTCCTAGACACACCCTCATTGACATACCCAGAAGCTTCTTAATCTTCTGCATTGCTTAATCCAATCAAGTTGACAATTCTAATTAACCATTACATAACACAATTCAGAATTGAATTCCTTTTGTAGGCCAAGTAATATTTCATTGTGTATGCCATATTTTGTTTATCCATTCATTTATTGATGGACAATTGGGTTGCTTTTACTTTAGACTATTGTGAAGAGTGTTGCTATAAACATTGGTATATAAGACATAAAGCTTTTAATCCATATCTGTCTCTTCTTCCTGATATACTCAAAGGCTTCCTGAGGGTCAGGAGCATTTCTTACTGTCCTTGTGTCCTCCAAAGTGTCTAGCCCAGTTTTTTCTCCTTGGGTGTTTCAGGGAGCTTGGTGAATGAGGTGGGGGGGCGTCCTTCCAGAAACCCTCCCCTCTCCAGAGGACCAGCAGGCTGTCTATTTCAGTTACAAAGGAGTAGAAATGGCTTTGGAAACTGTCTATTCATATTACCTTTTCAATTTCTGAAACGCTTCGATCATCTTTCTCAAGGTTGGATCCAATTTCTCTCCTCTCTGAAGCAATTCTTTTTTCACTCAGACCTGCATCAGCGAGCAGGTGAGCTGATGGGGCCAGAGCAGGCTGGGGAGTTTTGTCTTTCTTGTGTCCAGGTGCCCTTGTACCAGATGTGGGGGTGGGGCACAGAGGGCATGTTTGCTCTGTTCTAGCCTTGAGCTTCTGCCAAAGAATTTCTTTATGAGAAAAGGGGAAGTAGTGACATTTACTCAGCACCTACTTGGTTTCAGACACTTTCTTGGCAGTCTATCTATACCTTCTTCAATTTGATCCAAATCCCAATGACAGATTATTTTCTCCACTTTATAGATGGAGAAACTGAGGTTCAGATAAATTAAATACCATGCCCAAATCTGGTGGCATTATTACTGGGACTTGGACCCTCCTTCAAATACTTTTAGCATTTCCACTCAGCCACATTTACAAACACTTGAGTGTGAAGGGCAAGGTCCAATTGATGGCTGACCCTCCACCTCCCATCTGCAACGGGACCTCTAGGAGTTACCAGCTGCCTTCCCTTTACTTTGACCTTCCTGGACAGTTTGGAGTACTTTGACAGAAGGACCTATATAGCAAGCAAATTTTCCCCTATACACCCTGCAGTGCCGGACACATAGTAGGTCCTTAGTAAATTCACAATAAATTGAGTTGCAAAATGAAACAATTGGGAGTAGTTTTGATTAGGCAGTTTTTTTCAAGGGGGAGCAGGGTGCCAGCTCTGAAATAATTTATCATGCCTATCATCAACATTGTTTCTAACTTTTCATTTCTTTGTCCGGACCTTATATGATGAAATGTTTGATGGCCCCCATAAGTTAGAATCCAATCAAAGTGCTGCAAAACTCAGCTCTTTGATATCCTCTCAGCAGACTGTAATTTTGAGAATTGCTTTCTTGATTGGCTATTGTGGATAGGTAAGAAGAGGCTGGTGCTCAGGTAGGGCAGCAGAAATGTTTCTGGAATTCCAATGCAGATCTGCTTTGAATGCTTGCTACTTATTCATGAGAACTCTTTCACAGAGAATCACACTTTCCTTGCAAATGAAAATATTTATATGATGGTATTCATGCAATTTGAAAAAAAAAATTGCAGCCTGCAATGCTTCCTTTGCCTCCTGTGCCTGGCATCTCAGAGTATTTTCTTTCCTCCCCCAATATTAATAAAAAAGAAATCAAACTTTTGCAGGCTTCACTTAGTTCTTGACTTTCAATCAGATAAAATTTGTGACCTGAATATTTCCTTCTCCTCTTTCAGTATTCATGAAGGATTGTTTGTGGCTGGGCTGGTGGATCTTAGCATTTGTCTAGTTCAGGAAAGACAGATTTATTCCTTGGGAGTTGTATATAACTTACAACCTACATATTTCTTGCCCCTCCCCTGCCTTCCCCATCCTTTTTTTCTGTCTTTGAATTTAGAGTACATCATTTTTTTTTCTGTTTTGTTGTTAGTACAAAGTTAAGGAGTTTGGATTTAAAATATCGATCCAGCTTCTCCCACAGAGACTTTGGTCTTTGCATTTTACAGTTTGAAATGGCTGATTGAAAGTGGTCTGGGTTGAATTTGCTTAATAGGATGTTATACTCCCTCCTGAGTCCATTTTTATCCACTTTATCAAGTTACTTATTGATTCAGCTCTTGTCACATGCACATTAGTTTGCTGGGAAATTTAAAGATACATTTTGTTTCTTGTTTAGGGTAGGCTAGGAATGTCAGGGGGGCTAGTTCACCAGGGACCCCAGATACCTCCATATTTAAAACTGACTCCATTCACTTGGCTAGAATTGTGAGGATGTCATTGGTTGTTTTGATAGGACCACAGATAAAAAGTTTGGGCTGCTCCCTCCCCTCCATTTTTAAAATTTCCTGGAAATGTGTAGAAACAATCTCATTCTTGAATAAAGGAAAGTAGTGGGCAGACATTTTGGCCTGGATAGGAGGAAGAGAGCAGAAACAAGGCAAGCTGTTGGTTGGTCCAGGAGAGTAGGCGGCTGGGTAATTTCCTGCCTAAGAAGAAAGTGATTGGGAGAAAGGAAGGAGAATAAGCCTTGTGCTCCTGTGCCCTGGGCCTGGCCAGCTTTTTGATGTTTTTTTGTGCCTTTAGTTTGCAATCAGCTATGGAAAAGAACTCTGCAAAAGGTTGTGCATCCCCCATTACTCGGGTTAATGCTGACAGAGGAACAAAGAATAACCAGGTGCAATAAAAAGAATCTTCAGTTTTAGGCAGAAAGTTTTGCGTTGAAGCTGGGTTCTGTGAAATACTAGCCATGTGAGCTTGGGAAGGTCATTGAGATTCTTTGGTCTTTAGTTCTCTCATACGCAAAATGGAAAACCAATACCTGCTCCATGGGACCACTGTAAGGATGAATATACAGGTGTTTTGCCATGTGAAGGCACACAGTAGGTACTGGAAACAAATATTGGTACCGTATTTCTTAGTATTTTGAAGGTGATATTAAATGATAATGTAGCAGAATTCTTACATTAAAAACTGGATTCAAGCCGGGCGCGGTGGCGCACGCCTGTAATCCCAGCACTTTGGGAGGCTGAGGCAGGAGGATCGCGAGTTCAAAGCCAGCCTCAGCAATGGCGAGGCACTTAGTAACTCAGTGAGACTCTGTCTCTAATAAAATACAAAAAAGGGCTGGGGATGTGGCCCAGTGGTCGAGTGCCCCTGAGTTCAATCCCCGGTACCAAAAAAAAAAAAAAAAAAAAAAAAACAACTGGATTCAAAGGCAAGTTACTACTTTACTAATAGATTGACGGAATGAAATACAGAACAATGGAAAAAATAATTAAGACTTGGTATATAGAAAGCAAAAAGGATTTTAATTAAGCCAATGATAAAACCCCAAACCAGATATCTCACACTGATTTGCTAAGCTCTTACTGAAATGAAATAATAAAACATTACATTTGTTTATTTTTGTGGGATACTAATGCTTTTTGAATTTCCAGCACTATTTGAAAGTGAACATGCTCACACACATCTATTGGTTCATATGAATGTGAAGTCTGAGAAGATTCACAGTCTGTCATCTGCAAGTTGAAGACCTAGGAGAGCCAGTGGTATGGCTCTGTCTGCATTCAAAGGCCCAGGAACCAGGAGAGCTGTTGGTGGAAATCCTAGTCCAAGGGAAAGGAGAAGGCCAACATCTCCTTTCCTCTGCCTTTTGTTCTCTCTAGGACCTCAACAGATTGGATGGTGCTCACCAAAATGGAAAGACTAATCTACTTTACACAGTCTCTCAATTCAAATGCTAATCTTGTACAGAAACATCCTTACAGCTATACCTAGAAATGATGTTTAGTCCACTATCTGGGCACCGATCATTCCAGTCACTTGGAAATATAAAATTAGCTCTCATGCCACGTGAGGACACAGGGAGAAGATGGCCATCTACGAGCCAAGGAGAAAGGCTCAGAAGAAATCAAACCTGAGGACACCTTGATCTCCTATGTTCACCCTCCACAACTATGTAAAAGTAGATTTCTGTGGTTTGAACCACCAGACTGTGGTACTACACAATGGTAGTCCAAGAAAATTGGCACAGAGCCCCCTTTCTTGAAGGTAAAAGCCTGATAAGTCCTTGGCAGCCAGTGCACAGGTAACTGATGTCAGTGCCACCATTAGGGATCAAAGATAAACTTTGACTTGTGTGTGAGCAGCGTGGATTCCTTGTGTCTGGGGATGGTAGCAGTAAAGGCATCTGGCTATTGTGGGCAGCAGTGCCTGTGAGCCAAACTTGCAGAGCAGCAGTGGTGTGGTGGCTTTTGCCCTGGTGGTGGGTGTTGTCGCAGATCCGCTTGGCCATCACAGCCACGCAGGCATGGGGAACTTGGTGGCAGCAGTGTAGTGAGTACAGTCTCCTTTTGTGCAGTGTGTTTCCATTTATGACTTGAAAGGAGGTAAGTATACAGAGTTGTATATCAGCTTGGGAAATTTCTGGAAGGAGACCTAAGAAATTGTTGATGTAGTAACTTCTGGGAAGTCTAGGATGGGGAGATGCCCTTTAAAAAAACATGCTCTTAGCCGGGCGCGGTGGCGCACGCCTGTAATCCCAGCACTTGGGAGGCTGAGGCAGGAGGATCACGAGTTCAAAGCCAGCCTCAGCAATGGCGAGGCACTTAGCAACTCAGTGAGACCCAGTCTCTAATAAAACACAAAAAAGGGCTGGGGATGTGGCCCAGTGGTCGAGTGCCCCTGAGTTCAATCCCCAGTACCAAAAAAAACAAAAAACAACAACAACAACAAACTACACAGTCTCTCAATTCAAATGCTAATCTTGTACAGAAACATCCTTACAGCTATACCTAGAAATGATGTTTAGTCCACTATCTGGGCACCGATCATTCCAGTCACTTGGAAAATATAAAATTAGCTCTCATGCCACGTGAGGACACAGGGAGAAGATGGCCATCTACGAGCCAAGGAGAAAGGCTCAGAAGAAATCAAACCTGAGGACACCTTGATCTCCTATGTTCACCCTCCACAACTATGTAAAAGTAGATTTCTGTGGTTTGAACCACCAGACTGTGGTACTACACAATGGTAGTCCAAGAAAATTGGCACAGAGCCCCCTTTCTTGAAGGTAAAAGCCTGATAAGTCCTTGGCAGCCAGTGCACAGGTAACTGATGTCAGTGCCACCATTAGGGATCAAAGATAAACTTTGACTTGTGTGTGAGCAGCGTGGATTCCTTGTGTCTGGGGATGGTAGCAGTAAAGGCATCTGGCTATTGTGGGCAGCAGTGCCTGTGAGCCAAACTTGCAGAGCAGCAGTGGTGTGGTGGCTTTTGCCCTGGTGGTGGGTGTTGTCGCAGATCCGCTTGGCCATCACAGCCACGCAGGCATGGGGAACTTGGTGGCAGCAGTGTAGTGAGTACAGTCTCCTTTTGTGCAGTGTGTTTCCATTTATGACTTGAAAGGAGGTAAGTATACAGAGTTGTATATCAGCTTGGGAAATTTCTGGAAGGAGACCTAAGAAATTGTTGATGTAGTAACTTCTGGGAAGTCTAGGATGGGGAGATGCCCTTTAAAAAACATGCTCTTAGCCGGGCGCGGTGGCGCACGCCTGTAATCCCAGCACTTGGGAGGCTGAGGCAGGAGGATCACGAGTTCAAAGCCAGCCTCAGCAATGGCGAGGCACTTAGCAACTCAGTGAGACCCAGTCTCTAATAAAACACAAAAAAGGGCTGGGGATGTGGCCCAGTGGTCGAGTGCCCCTGAGTTCAATCCCCAGTACCAAAAAAAAAAAAACAACAACAACAACAACAACAACAAAAAAAAAACATGCTCTTTTGGCCATTTGTGTGTCTTCTTTTGAGAAATGTCTATTCAGATCATTTGCCCATTTTTAGATTAGATTTATTTTCCTGCTCTTGACGTTTTTAGTTCCTTTTCTCGCCTGGATATTAACCCCTTGTTGGATAAATAGTTTAAAATTATTGCCACTCGCTCTGCAAGTTGTCTCTTCATTTTGTTGACTGTAGGCTTTGCTTTTGACCAGGCAAGTCTGGTGCCATGGCGCCTGGGGTTCAATGTCATTTCTTAAAATTTTAGCCTAGAGCTGTTTCTCCAGCTTTCGTGAAGATTCTATGGACATCCAATGTTCTCTTCATAAACTCCTTTTCTACTTAACCCTCCAGCGGCAGCTTCTGTTGCTTACAATTAATGAGCCTGGCAGAGCCATGCTCTAACGACCTACCTGGGCCCCATCTCCATGTCTTGCCTTGTTCCACACTTGACTCAACCAGCACTTGCTGGGAGCAATGGTGTCCTTAGGACATTTAATTAGCTCAGTGCTCGTTATATCGGGCACTCTTCCAGCTGGTCCCTCTCTGACCATTGGCTCTACTTGTGATAATTTCATTTCTATCTCTTTTATAATCAAGCCTCTGTTCTTTACTCCTGGTCCATAATTGGTTCTATGTCTTCATCGCTGCATCCCTACTCTTATAACCTGGGTGGGATTTACAAGAAAGTGGATTTTAAATTAACATAAACATAACTCAACCCCAAACTGGGTCTCATGTGGTCCAGCCTTGGCAGAGAATTGTACTCAGAGGAACACAGTCCAGCAACCAAAGGCAATTAAATTAAATTAAAACTTTACTGGTATCTTTGGGAAAAATGTCAAGGGAAGTAAATATATTTTTAGTGTACATTAAGACTTGTTAAGCTTTTCCCCAGCTCAAATATTTTGTAAATTTTCTATCCCCCACCTCATGTTTCTCTCTTTTACCCTGATTCAAAACGCAGAATTTCCCCATTGCTTTGGCTTTGCGGGTTCTTATTTTTCCTTCTACATTAATCATTTTTATTTTCATCATCTGAGAAAGAATTTGCTACTAATGAGAACTGCTCAGTGATAGGATAGAGTGATTCTCCTTCACTGGAATAATTCAAACAACGGCTGATGCTCAAAGCTCAGGGACATTGGGAAGGGCTTCTGCTTCTGGAGGTTTCAGGACAGAAGAGTTATAAGCTCCCACCATGTCTGAGATCCTAGATGTAGATTTGTGTCCTGTTTTAAACTGTGCTCTGGTATCGGGGTTGAATCATGATGGCTTTTTCTCCTCTCTAGAAATCTATGCCAGTGATGGAGAAACTTGGACCCTGAGCTTGATCTAACTTTTGTCTTGGTTTTAATCTCTTTGAGACAAGTTGTCTAATGAGCTTTTCAGCATCCCTGTCTTTCCTGCTATAATCAAGAAGGATGATTATGTGTACTTCAGATTGTTCAAATTCTTCATTAACATGTCAACTCCATAATCTAGCTGTGCCAGGTCCTTTTTTTTTAAAAAAAAATTCATTTATTTTAGTTGTAAACAATGCCTTTATTTTTATGTGGTGCTGAGGATCAAACCTGGGCCGCGCATGTGCTAGGTGAGCGCTCTACTGCTGAGTCACAACCCCAGCCCAACCAGGTCCTTTCTTGATGACTCTGAGACAACCTCTTCCAGGGACGAGTAGGCACTGGCAGATGTTGGAGTGATGGGAGGAAGCAGTCTGGCACGTGGACCTCCCAGGTGAGGGGATGGGGCAGGCTGGTGGCTTGCCAGACCTACCTTGCTCCAGGGAAGAGGTGTAGTGGGAGATGGAGGGCAGACAAGTTGGGGTCAGGTGGGTCTAATCTACTTACATACAAGGAATATTAGTCAGAAAAACTGGGGTTGCCAGTGACAGAATTCAACCTGGCTTGAAAAAAATTAAAGTGTTGGGAGAGATTTATTGGCTCCTCAAACTGGGAAATACAGCCATAGTTGTATCTGAGGCTCAAGAGAGTTGAGAAGATCTAATTCTTGCTTGTCTTTCCCCCTGTGTCCTGATCTCTAGCGCATCTGTCTTCTGTGTTACTTTCTAATTCCAGTGGAAATTTTTTTTTTCTGAATATTTTGAACCAAATTCTGAGTTGAATTTCACTGACCAGGGTGGCATCATATGTTCACCTGTAAATCTGTCTTGGTGTCCAGGGGATGGAGTATACTGACTGGCCAGGGGGTGCCTTCCTAAGGGGAACATACAGGTTTGTTGCCAAACGGGGGATGCTGGACCAATAAAATCAGCTCACATCCACTACCATGTAGTCTCAGCAATCTCATGATGTCTCTGAGCTCTTTCTTCATGGATAAAATTCCTGCTTCACAGAGCTGTTATGAAAACTATAAATAATGAATGCACAGCACCTGTCAGATAGTAGGACTTCAATAATTAGCAGCAATCCTTATTGTTAGGTGCAGAGAACCAGCTGGTAGGAGGGAGAATTTCACCCAGTGGGAAGGTGTGTGTATGTATGTGTTTGTGTGTTCATGCATGCATTCCTGTGTTAGCTATCAGGGAGGCACAGGATAGTAAGACTTGGTTCCTGACCTTTTTCTTTTCTTTCTCCTTTTGCTCTCTAATTTCCTCTTTATTTCTTCATCTTTTCTCCTCCTCTCTCCCTTCTCTTCTTTCCCTTTCACTGGCCATACATATACATAAATTATCAAAATGTATTGTTTTCTTAGCATATGTGGCATGAATTGGACTTATTTCTTATTTTTTACATTTTGACTTTAAAAATGATTTGAGATATACACCCAAATACATGCCACAGAAATTGGAATGCAGGGAATAAATAAGAGAAAGTCAAATTAGAAAACAAAACATCCTACTATATCTTATATGATTGCTAGAGGTGGGCTCTATTTACTGAAAATACAGCTTCATATTCCCTATTCTTAATTTAAAAACTGAGTCAGTTGAACATTTTCTATTTTCTCCAAAACAAGCCAAGCAAAAAAAGCAGTGGTATACAACTGTGCATGTGTGGCCTTGATCTTGTCCACGGGGCAGTTGCTCTTGATAGTAAAAGGTTCTACCCTGGTTTATTGGGACCAGAAAGAGTGCTAAAGACAGATCAGGGAGGGGGCCACCAGGCCACCAGGCAGCAGGAGAAGGAAAATAGCAATCTCTCCTCTGAGGTCCATAGACTTTAGAGAGGGAAGAGATTAGCACAATGGAGACACTTATTATAACAGAGTGTAAACAAAGATGAAGTGGAAAATCTGCCTTGTGAAAACCCAGATCCCTGAAGAATTAGAAACACGGGTTTACTTCTGGGTGGGGGCCATCTGTAACCACCAGGCTGGCTATTTTCTGGTTGATACTTTTTGGGAATGTTATTGTTGTTGGGAAAGGTGGTCCCAGGTCCAGAGCAGTCAGCAGAATATGGTGGCCATCTGGACAACTATGCGTAAACTGACTTATCGCTTCTCTAACACCATCTGCACACATGACTACTTGTCTTGTTCAAAGGGGCACCAGCAATACTGGGAAGATGGGAAACAGAGGGAGAATTAAGGGAGAGATGAGGAATTCTACCCTGTTCAGCATTAAGTGGAAAAGCGCTTTCCTAGTGGGGAAAACTGCTTTAGATGCTGCATTGTCTGATGCAAAGACAGTTGCATCGATGGGAGGGAAGGGTCCAGTATCATAGAGCCATGAAGTTATGATTGCAAGAGCCCCTAGCCTGACTCTAACATGGCACAGAGCGAGTGAGAATGTAGGCCTTTCATCTACTCTAACGTCATTACAGGGGCATAAAACATGGCTGCACACATCTTTAAACTCACCCGGCCCCTCGAGTGCCGGCGAGTCGGGGGGAACTTCTGTGGGCTGCATTCTCCTCTGTAAGTGGAGACTCTAAGCCTGGCCTCCTATCCTTCCTGGGCCCATTGTGGGGCTTCTCTCATTTAGAAAGAATTCACTGAGCTCTGACCACACATTCAGCTCTGGGTTGGATACTTTGGGAAAAAGGCAACAAGGTCAATTCTGTCTTTATCCTTAAAGAACTACCAGATGTGAAAGGAGTTTAAAGAGCCGTTGGGTGTTTGTAGATGAGTTATGCAGGCTGAGGTAGGTAACACTCAGCCAGGCCTGGGGCTCCGTTCTGCTCTGCCTTGTGGGCCTGGTGCCCCTTCTCTGGGTCTTGCCTACAAAACAAACGGTGAAGAGTGGATGGGCTGGAGGTTAACATCTAGGTCTGGCCAATGTGAATCGCCTGACTTTGCAAAACCTTTGCTCAGAGTTAAGACCAGAAGTGAAGGCCCCTGAGGTGCTAGGTTTTGATCTGTGGCACTGTGGTGTCCCCATGCCCCCAAACCAACAGGTCTTCAAAGCATCATAACATACCAAGTTCAAGCATGGTTTTGACCTTGTCTTTATATATGGGAAGGTGCTAGTCTAGGGCCTGTGCTGATAGGTTAGGTGGGAGTCAGGCTACCTGGCGTCACCTGCAGGATGACAGGGGCTGGTTGGCATCCTCTGGGCATCACGGGAAGGGGGTGTCCCAGTGTGTGCCTCTGCCCTCTGCTCAGGCTCCTTAAGGGTCTCATGGAGGCAGCTGGAGACTTGCAGAGCCATTCTGCGGCCAAGTTTTCACTTTTTTCTTGGCTATTCTCCTGGCATTGTCAGTCTCAGCAGTCACAGAAGCTTGTGTTTCAGGAATGTTCTGCTACCTCTGTGGGTCTTCTCCAAAAGCCGTCTAAGTGGATAGTCCAGGCCATTCCCCAAACTGGACTCCACACTGCCACTGATCCCCAAGCCAGAGGCAAATCCCCTTACCTCGTGGCTCCCTGCTTGTGCAGTCTAAGACAGAAGCTCCCCAGGCCACTCCACTTTAAGACAGTGTAAAGAAAAACAGGTGCCCAGTGGTCTAGCCACATCCCCTATAAAACGGTTGGAGTCTCTACTTTTTGTGGGAAAACACCAGAGGGGGGTTGGACTAATTAGTTTCCTCCCAGGAATCTGATTAAGGGAAGGTTGAACAGTGTGGGAAAGGAAGGGGGACTGCCAGCAAGAACTGTCACCAGGTTGAATGGCTGCCTGGAGGTGGAGAGAGCCTTGGGGATTGCTGGTGTTCCAGCAGGGATGGGCCATCACCTGGGGGAAGAAAGAATACAAGGTGACTCATGACCTTGGTCAGAGATTGGAGCCTACTCTTGTTATTAGCTGAATGAACACATCTTCTCTTTTCTATTTTCAAGCTTTTTAAAAAATTGTGGTAAAATACACATGACATAAATTTGCCATTTTAATCATTTTAAAGTGTACAAATTCAGTGACATTAAGTACATTCATATTATGTCCATCACCACCATCCATCTCCAGGACTTGTTCATCTTCCCAAACTGAAAAACCATACCTATTAAATAATAATCCCCCATCCTTGCTTCTCTCAGCCCCTGGCAATTGCCATTTTCCTTTCTGTTTCTATGAATTTGGCTACTCTAAGGTACCTCAGCTAAGTGGAATTATATTTGTCCTTTTGTGACTGACTTATTTCACTGAGCATGTCTTCAAGGTTTATCAACATTGTAGCCTGTGTCAGAATTTCCTTCTTTTTAAAGGTTAAATAGTATGGCATTAAGTGTAACATACCACAGTTTGCTTATCCATTCATCTGTTCATGAACGTATGGACAGTTCCATTTTTTGGCTATTGTGAATAAGGCTGATGTGAACAGGGGTGTACAGTTAACTGTTTGGCTTTGCTCCCTTCAACTCTTCTGGGTATACATCTAGAATTGGAAAGGCAGGATCATATCGAATCTCAAGTTTAATTTTTGGAAGAACCACCATACTATTTTCCCCAGCAAGCCTCTGTTCAGGGCCTCTGTCTTAGCCAACCCTTCTCTTCAGTCCCCTAGCCCTCAGAGGCGGCCTGACCAGAGAGGTGCCACTGTGCTTGCCTCAGCTTGGACCATCAAACACCATTACAAAGGCAGAAGAAGCACAGGGATGAGGGTCTTTGTTCATCTTTTAAAAATCAGGATTGGAAAAGTGTTCTTGGCTCTTTATGGCATTGTTTGTTAATTTCACACGCAGTTACCAGTGTTTGTACCTCTCTCTATCTGTAATAGGCTTTGACAGAGCCAAACATATCTTTGGAACGCAATATTTAGAGAGTAGCTACTAGGCACGAGGCATTGTTCAGGTACTTTACATTTAATTCTTCATTAATCTTCTGTAACATTTGGAAGGTGTAGGTTCTGAGACTCAAATTAAAAAAAATATCAGTATACGTGCTATGGTTTGAACGTGACCTCCAAAATTTATATGCTAGAAACTTACTCCCCAATGCAACAGTGTTGGGAAGTGGGGTGTAAGGCCTTGAGGGCTCTGTCCTCATTAATTTAATGAATTTCATTATCATAGGAGTGTGTTACCTCAAGAGGGGGTTGTTATAAAAGTGGGTTCAGCCCCCTCTTGATTTTCACTCCTATTTCTCCACCTTCTGCCGTGGGATGGTGTGCATGAAGCCCTACCCAAGTGCCTGCACCTTGATCTTGGGCTTCCCAGCCTCCAAAACCATGAGAAATAGTTACAGACCACTCTGCTTTTGGTATTCTGTTATAACAACACAAAATGTGATACAATGAGACCAACATTCAAGAGCCTCCTGAAGATCTTCAATGAGAGTTTTTGAGAATGTGACAATAGGGAGACAACCAACTTCCATGAAGATCTAGAGGCCAAGCTCTGGGCTCCAGCCCTGGGCTCGGTGTCTTTTATTTTGCTGCTTAATGAACCTTCACTGATTATCTTGCTTCTGCGGTGACTCAGGGTTATGCCAATTAGCTGTTTCCTAGCCTGGATCTTCTGCCTGTCAACTCAACTTAAGACAAAGATGTAAGGCATGAGTTTCTTCTTATTCTTCTGTGAGTCATAAAGGGGGTACAGGGCTGCCTTTCCAGGTGCAGGTGGTAGGATGGTTGCTGTCTGGTTTCTGGAAGGGTAGGCCACGGCTGGCGCATGAGGCTCAGCGGATATGGTTCTTTTTCTTTCCAGCTCTAACCGTCACCCCTGCTCTTTGACTGGGCTCCCAAAGGCACCTAGAACCTGGCTTACTAAGCTTTTTACCCTCTCCTGTTCAGAGCCACAAGGAGCATCCTGGCCTCCTAAGCCTTCTGTTTTCGGGGTCACCTTTCCCACATTGGTCTGCCTCTTTTGAAAGGGGTTGGCAATTCTTTCTGTGGAATCTGACCTTCTTGAGCCCCTGACGCAGCCAAGCCTCCTATCGTGCCCAGCTCTGATCGCCTCTCCTGCTGGTATCAGGAGCAGCCTTCTTCCTGGCGGGCATTGCTACCTGCAGCCTCAGACCTCTCAGTACATTATATACCCAACAGCTAGGCTAATTTTCTCAGAATGCTATTTTGATTTTGTCACTCGTCCATTCAGAAATCAGTAGGAGCTCCCATTTGCCTCCCACCTTTCATCTAAACCCCTCAGCATGTGTTTCAAGACCTTTGCAAACTCACATTTAACTACCCTCATCTTTGGTAACCTCCTGGCTTCTCATCTTAGATCTGGCCCGTCATCACCAGCACAAGTGGCTAGCTCTGGAGCATGCCACTAGCTTTGCCCCTCTCAGGCCCGTCTGTCCCTGTGGAGACCCAACAAAGACATGTGAGCAAGAACCTTTGGTTTGATATTCTACCCTTAGCTTGCCTGACGTGCCCATCGCATGACAAGTGCTCAATAATTATTTGTTGAATAAATGAATGTCAAAGACACATCTCTTTGAATAACATTACTTGGATTAATCAACACAAATATAGAAGACTCTAAGTGTTTAAGACATAACATGCATATAAGCTCCTGCTCAAGGAGCTCAGTTTAGTCTAGATCTATAAGCACATGCCACATTTCCTTGATTATAATATGGATTGATCATAAGATGCAATGCTGATTTAAAAAGAGTTTTGGGGGATAAAAGAAACACTACCACTTTAATTTCATGCAATGAATATTGAGCCTTAATTTCAGAAACTTTGAAATGTGAAAAGTACGTGCAACATAGATGGGGAAAAAATAAAGTTTTGTAATATGGGGATTTAGGTGCTTTAGCAGTGTAAAGATCCTTTATATTCCTTCTGAGATGGGTCTCCATTATTTTCCCAGGTAGACCAGGTAGCAAAGTAGGTATTGGTGGGCTTTGAAGACTCACTTCTTTGGCCTTTCAAAGCTGCGTGGCCTGATATAAATGACTTGTTCTCTTTTAACCAAGCTTTCCCTTCTGTGAAATGAGATGATACCAGAACCCACCTTATCACCAGTAGCCACTCTTTACTAAGCACTTACTATATACTCAGTCAAGACTAAGGGCTTTAAATACATGATTTAATCCTCAGTTGTAGGAATTGGTAGCCCAGTCCTGGGCACATAGCAAGCACCCACCAAATGGATTTATTCAGTGGATATTAGTTTTCTGTTGCTGTTGGTGTTGTGTCTGGTAATAGCTTCAGAATTTCCTTTGAGGACCACCTGTCCCACTGTCAGTCTATATTGGTGGGGCTGCTCCCTTTGTTCCCCCTTGTGGGACCCAGCGATAGGTATTCAACCTAGTCTTGGTCAATGAGACCATTGAATCTATTGTACTGCAGTGATTGGCTCAGAGACAGAGCCTGACCCAGCCTGCTGGGGCTATAGAGAAGGGCCCCTTCTCTACTGGGATTGCTAGATTGGTGGGACATGAGCTTGAAGGAGCAGGTGGGCATCTTGCTATGACATCCATAGGGTTGGCAGGAAGGAGATGGATTCTGTTTGAACATTTGGATCCAGCTGACCCTGTTTACCCCGAAGCTTTTCAGCTCCCCTGAATGTGATCTCAGTTATTTGAACAACTACCCACCCTCCCCCACTTTTGGGTCTAAACCTGTTTTGGTTGGAGTTACAGTGAAAGGTCTTCCCTGACCCAAACAGAAATTATTATTAAAATGATGCTTAGTGTGTGCTAGGAGGGTGAGAAGCTCAGCGTAGCTGGAGTATGGTGTGTGTGTGTAGCTGAGCCCAAGTTAGGCTCTTGAATAGCTTAGCAATATCTAAGACATGGTCCCTACCAGTGAACAGCCTAGGAATTGACCAACTGCACAAGAGTAGGGCCCTGGTGGGTGCTGGGAGACGTTCGAGGAGGGAGGAGTTTGCTGGTGGGTGTGTTTGTTTAAGGCTGGGGTAGGTGAGATTTGAGCCCCTTGGGAAGAGTGTGGCATGGGGGGAGGAGGAGGGCATGGGCTGCAGGCAGGTGGTGACCTCCTGGACAGAGGGGATGCAAAGTGGATTCAGGACAAAGGGAGTCGATCAGCTGGGCTGCCTCATGGTACAGAAGAGGGGGACAGGGAGCAGGCAGGAAAGTCTGGGCACCGACACTGAGGATTTTGGGGTCTGGCCTGAAGATGGGGACCACTTCCTCCTTCCCCAGCCGTCCCTCACACATGAAGCACATGCTTTCTTCCATGGAGTGGGATTGCTAAGAAGTTGCTTGTGTGTATGCTTCTATGGTCTTTGACGGTGCTTCCCTTTTCTGCTTTAAATGTGAGCCCCTGCCTGGCAGGAAGGGGCTGCCTCTAGTCTCTGTGCCATTTCAGCACGGTGTGTCCACGCTCAGGCTGTGGAGTGGTATACCTGGTTTGAATCCTGGCCTAGCACTTACCAACAGTAACCCTTGTGAAAATCACTCAGTCTTTCTGTATCTCAGTTTCCTCATCTGTAAAATGGGAATGGTAGGAGTATCCTCAGAGGGCTGCTGGGAATATTACCTGAGTCAGTACCTGGCACACCACAGGCTATCTGGTATAAGCGTTTCATCATTATCATTACACCCTACAGTGCTCATTGGAGAGGACTGCACTCAGTGGGTAGCTAGGAGGTGAACTTTTCCAATGAGGTAATAGGCTCAGAGTGGTCAAGAGCCTTGCTAAGGCATCACCTGCTGGGGGAGATGGCTGCAGCTGCAGGGAGAATCTCAACATCTCCAACCAGACTCTGGCCTGAGGGTGTTTGTGGGGAGTTTGGCTGTTCTCCATGATCCCCCTGCCCACCTGCTCCTTTGGGTTCCTTCACCAGCATCACTCTCTGGGGTCTCCTGATCCCTGGCCTGGAGTCTTCTCTCTCGCTCGGGCTTCTTTTAGTCTGAAAGACAGGAACATCTGCTTTCAGGACTTCCAGACTCCTGGGCTTTCACAGCAATGGGGTCTCCCTCATGTGCACTCCCTCCATTCCTACATCGAAAGACGATTTACCTAACAGATGGGCTCTTTTGAATATTTATGTCTGGACACATCTGCTCTGGACTTGAAAGTTTAATAAAGCTTTTCATTCTCCGAAGCGCTGGTGAAGCCTGTCTGTGGTGAGCTGACAGCTCCCTGGGGTCAGCTCCTCTGTGGTGACTCTGGAGCACCGGGGTTCAACTTGGGTCACCCCATTTGGCAGGCAGCCATACCCTCCAACCCCCTCCTCTGCCTTCCCTGCAGCAGGGGAAAGGAGAGGAGCAGGGTCAGAGGCTGGCTTGTGTGGGGGGTGCCTACTCAGTGGACCATCGGCACTTGTTTACGGAGAGGAAAGAAGCAACAGCTATTTGCAAAGGGGAACAAGGTGCTTGTGCTGTGCTCTTCCCTGGGGAAGCGGGTATTCTGGTTTGGATGTAGGATGGAGCAGCCTGGCCTGGTGTTGTCCTTGCCTCCATAGCACAATGGCGCTCCCAGGGACGTCTGGATGGATGCAGAGGGAGAGGCTTGGATGACGGTCCTCCTGAAGTTGGATGTTGGAGGGGTTTGTCTTGAGTACATTCAGTTTTGCTGTGGTCTGGATGTGGTTTGTCCCTCCAGGGTTTGTGTGCTGGAGGCTGGACCCTAAAGTGATGGTATTAAAGGGTAGAGGAGACCTTAGAGCTGGGGCCTAATGGAAGGTCATTAGGTCATGGGCACCTTGACCTCAGAAGGCGTTGATGCTGGTCTCAGAGTGTTTGTGCTTGGGAGAGAAGTAGTTAAAAAAAAAAAAATAGCAAGACCAGCCCTAGTCTCTGGCTTCCTGTCTTACAATGTGATCCTTCTGCACATGCTCTTACCCTGAGGCTGTCTGCCGGGAGACCCTCAACCACAGGGTGAGGTGATGGGGCCATCTGATCTTAAACTTTCAGCCTCCAAAACTGTATCCAGGCTGTTTTTTTTTTTTTTTTTAATATTTTGTAGAAACAGCAACTGGACTAATTTAAGCTTTGTAGTTCTTTCTGCCCCTTCCTCCTCTTTTGATTTTGGTGGCATTCTCTAATGTCCCCACTGACCTGGGCTCTATTCCAGTCCACAGCCTCCCTAGGAAGGAGAAGAATAAATAGGAGTAATAACAGTATGCAGTGTAAACATGCATCGAGTCCTTACATGTACAAAGCATTGTGCTAAAATTTGATTTTCATTATCATGTGTAATTATCCTTATGACACCCAGCTAAGAATTTTTTTTTTTTTTCTGTGCTGGGGATTGAACCCAGGGCCTTGTGCATGCGAGGCAAGCACTCTACCAACTGAGCTGCATCCCCAGCCCAAGAATGTTTCTTATTCCATTTTCCCAACAAAGAAACCGAAGCACAGAGAGTTTAATTACCTTCCCCAAGGTTCACACAATTACTAAGTGGGGCAGTCAGGATTTGAACTCAGGCCATCCTGCCCCCAAATCTAAACCCTGAATGCCACATTGCCTGCTGACTAGAATCCATCAACCTGCATTTTCAAAATGTGTTTTTTGGAACCATCATGCAATGATCAAATAACTCCAGATGCTATTTCCCCAAGGTCAATTTAATACACACATCCACTCCATGAAGGTTCTGAGGAGTCCTGCAAAAAAAGAAACTTTGTGTAACTCAATGTTTTCCAAATTTCCTTAACCACAAAATTTCCTTTTCCTTTTATACCTATTAACAAATATCTCATGGTCCTAATATACTGCAAGCCACCTTGGGAAACATTATTGAAAATGAGTGTTGGCTTAAAGTGTTACCTCTTGCAGAGATACTTGAACTTAACGAAGTTCAAAACACTGTCT
The DNA here is from genome assembly GCA_025594165.1 of Tamias sibiricus. Classification (NCBI taxonomy): domain Eukaryota; kingdom Metazoa; phylum Chordata; class Mammalia; order Rodentia; family Sciuridae; genus Tamias; species Tamias sibiricus. The sequence continues at coordinate 75,749,558 of CM046660.1, read as the reverse complement.
CAGAAACAGCAGGGTGGGAGTGGGCAGAAATCATGTTGGTGGAATTTTAGGTGTCATTAGACTTTTCTTAAGGGGTAACTCTAAAAAACACTGAATTGCTGTCTACATAATTTTTGTTTTTTATTTTAAAGCTCTTTCAAACTCACAGAAATTTAAAAATAGCACAAAGAACTCTTGTCTACCTTTTGCCCTGAAAACCCATTCAGGTTTTGCCAATGTCCCAGTAACCTCCTTTATAGCAGTGAATCCATTCCAGGGTCACCTGTAGTGTTCTGTTGGCATGTCCCTCTAGTCTTTCAATTTGCAACCATTCCTCTATTTTCCTTTGGCTCTCATGACTGACAATTTTGAAGTTTCCAGGACAGGTATTTTGTAGAATGTCCCTCAATTTGTGATGCTCCATTGTTTCCTCTTGAGTAGATCCAGTTTATTTGCTTTGACCTAGAATATCACAAATGCTGTGTCGTTTTCATTGAAATCTCTTGGGTGGTTGCACATGATGTCTATTTGTTCTGCTATTGTTAGTATTAACTTTGATCCTTTGATTAAGATGGTGCCTGTGGATTTCTCCTCTGTTAAGCCACCCTTTATTCCCTGCCTCTTGGTATTAAATAAATGTTTTGTAGGAAGGGACCTCAGTACTGTGTAAAATCCCATCACTCATTCCAAATATCTTCAGCCACGAGTTGTAGCATCGCTTGACATTTCTTGCCTGAATTAATTGTTGCTATGGTGGTTGCTGAATGGTGAATTTCTAATGCTATGGTGACTTCTAGTTAGTAGTTGCCCTTTTGCCACGTGGAAAAGCTTTCTATTTCCCCATTTTATTCAGTAAAAATTTATGTATGAATTTATGGGTATTCATTTTATTCAATGGCCACATTTCTTACTATCCTAATTTATTTGGATGCTCTAATTTTTCCAGATTTGGCTAGTGGGAGCCCATCCAAACTGGCTCCTATAGCTTTTTAAAAAAGTCTATTTTTAATTGACACATAGTAATTGTATATATTTATGGGGGTACAGTGGGACATTTCAATGCAGGTACACAACATATGTTTAGACCAGGGTAATTGACAAACCCATCACCTCAGTCATTTTTCTTTGCATTGGGAACATTCAAAAGCCTATACCTTTTTGCTATGTTGCCATCATTCTTCAGACACTTCCTAACTTTTTGGCAGCACAAGATGTTCTAGATGCGTCTACCTTCCCTACCCTAGTCCTGGAACCAACCATTTCTTTCTTTTTGGGGAGAATTGTATTTAGAGACTAAGATTTGGATGATAGAAATTCTCATCACCAATGAGAGATCAGTGCTCTTGGGCACTGTCAATGGGTGGAGCCAGGAAATGACACATTACATGACACACACAAAGTTATATTGTTTTCATATAATACAAACAGAATATGTTCCTCTATATTGACAACCTTGAGTTTTTATGGACACTTCCAATTCTAATTCAGTACCATGAGATACATTCTGGTTTTCTCCATTTCTATATTTGTACCTCCCTTTGTGATTGTGAGAAATCTTCTCCTATTTCCATCCCTCTCCATGTAGTCTTTCTCAACCCACTACCTCTGGCCCCCAGGTGTGTGGGCCTGACACAGGGGTGGGTCTGTCCTCCCAGGTTCCTATCTCATTCCGACTTACCCAGTGGTGTTTTGTGGAAGGAGGCAGGGAGAGGGGTGGGGAGGGGGAAAGGAGGAAGATAATTAACATTTTTTTTTTTTTTTTGACAGGGGAGAGGAAGGGAAGGAGAGCTTATATGGATTTTCAATTTGGCTTTTATGCTCAAAATGAAAAATTTGGGGTTTGTGTAGTAAGCTCAATATCACTTGATCGGCTGAGATATGAGCTTGTTGCATTCTTAGTATTCCAATGAACAGAACTAACATGTAATTAGGAATTACATGGTGGCGTGTTTCACCTTGGTATGAAAAGTGTTCTCTAGTCAGACCTGCTCAGCGATAGCAATGTCTTGGTTACAAAGGAGTGAGTTGTCCCGCAATATGAGGGTTCACTTAGTGACTGTAGGACCATCAGTCAGAGTGACAGGGTAAAGATTTCTTGTGTGGGGAGAGAAGTTGGGTTACCTGCCTGTTCTACACTGGTGTGGTGATAGTGGTGTAGCTGGAGGCAAGGATCCCATCGGGCTTCCAAGACACCGGACTCCCCGACCGGCCGGCGAGGAGGCAGCCGGGCTCCTAGGGGAGAGTGGACAGTGAAGAGGCTGGCGGAGGCATCTGAGGACACCGCGCAGGAGCCCCATGGCACAGAGCTGCGCCATGTGCAGGCGCTCTGCCTCATTTGCAGGACGAATTTGCATCTCAAGATAAAACAGCGCCAGACTGAGACAGCCTTTAGTTCCAGTGCCAACAATCCAAAGTTGGCTTCAAAGGAAAAACTAAAAATGTTCTTCTTGGAGCAGGTTCTGGCCCTTGGAGTTCTTTTATTGTTCCCAAATGGACCACATACTGGGAGTCTTTGTGATCGCCTGACAACAGTAACCTGTCAAACACAACAAGCAAAATCCTGAGTGCGTCTCTTCTCAGGAGCAAATTCCCCACCATCAGATGTTAGGATATTCCTGCCTCTTCATTTTTACAGCCCCTCCCCAGCTGGTCTACCCAGAGCTTTACCCTAAAGAATGTGGAGTTTTAACATCTTTTCAAATGTTGTAACCGACTCAAATCTTAAATTCTACACAAAGCAAATCTACCTTCAGCTCCCAGAGGCAGTTCAACAAACATTCATGAGCTCCTCCTTAGGGCCAGCAACTGTGCTGTCAACTCTACAACAGCTAAGCAAGGCATCAGTAGTTCCATTTCACAGGTGATAAAACTGAGGCAGAACCACAAGAAATAACCAGTGGCAGTGTTAGGAGATCTCTTCCCTTCCTGCCTCCTACAGAGAGAAGTGGTTGCCTCATTGCTAGGGAGGAATGGGATGGGAAGACATGAGCTGTTTTGGACTGGCAGTCCAATCCTGATGGGACCCGGCATCTGGCACTTCTTCAACATTTTCAAAAAAGCCTGATGGTTTACTAGCTGGTTTATGGTAATGCACATGTAAAGGTTTCTGTGCCTATAGATATATTCTTCAGTATGAAGTGTTTGTGTTTGGGGTGCATCTTTTGTGGGTGAGCGTCTGTAGAAGTCATTGCAAATCTGGAAGAATTAGCTGTTCCAGCAGGAAATAAGAATAATAGTAGCTGTTTACTGAGCAAATTGTTGGGTGCTAGCCCTGTCTACACATTATCTCAAACTTTGGCAGCTGAAGAGTGAGGAAGATGAATTTATGGAATGGTTAGCTCAGAGAATTGGTCACACATTCCATTCAAACTCCCACACCTAGAAGACGGCAAAGCCTGGTTTCAAACCCACACTTTTACCACTCCAAAGGGCCAGTGTCCACCCTGCTGCGCTGCCCCTCACAGAGCACTGTCCCTGAAGCCAGGTGGGAAACTTTAGATGGCTGTTACAATAGGAGACAATGGGACATAGGGGAACCCAAAGAAACAGGTTATATCAGAGTTAAAAAAAATTCTGAAGAAGTTTTTCATGTGTCTTTTCCAAAGGCCAGAGTTCAGATTTATGATATGGAATATTCATGAGTTGCTGCAGTGTGTAGTACTAGGGAGAAGAGTTTTTTGGGATGGAAATTAACCTAAGGTGAGGGTGGGCAGATGTGATCCAAGCAATCACACAACCTGTTTGGGAGGCTGTGGATTCATTCACACCTTAAAAAGGCAATTAATGATTTGGAATATGGAACACTCATTTTCATCTATCCATCCATTATATCCATTATCTGCTACTCGCATTACCACCCCCACCCCGATCCTCAAGAGATGTACCAAAACCAAACTCTATCAAATCAAAGCAAATTCTTGTGCTATAGTTTGGATCTTGAATGTCCCCCAAAGGCTACTTTCAAGGGGAAAGATGGCCAGCATCTCATTGGAGGGTTCTTCTGCCCAGAGGAATCCAAGCCACCCTAAATAGCCACTCTAAGTCTTAATATCTCAAATAATTAAGCCACCCTAAATCTTAATATCTCAAATAATGAACAAATAATAAAACACACTCAGAAATATATTTACAAAAGCAAAGCCCTGATAGATCTAGTCCACATGGGTTCTTGAACTAGACAAAGACAAATGGCTCCAGTGGTTTATTTAAGGTGGTACATCAAAGGCAGGGGTAAGGTTTCAAGGGCGGAGACTTGCTTTGTGATGTCTTGCAGTCAGCAGGTTGATTGACATCTTGGCAGGTCATACCCATCTCAGGTGCTGTGTGGGACCACAGGCAGAGTGAGAGGAAAGGTGCACTTATGTCACATCGCCAGACCAAATGCGCATAGCGCACTACACAGCCCATGTATGGCTCACAACAGGCCACATGTTGAAGCTTCGTCCCCAGCCTGTGGTGCTTTTGGGAGGTGCTAGGACCCTTAGGAGGTGGGAAGGAAGATCAATCACTGAGGGCATTCCCTTAAAGGGGATTTTGGGACACTGGCCCCTTTCTGTCTCTATCTTTTTGCTTCCCAGATTCCATGAGGTGATCAGGTTTCCTCAGCCATGTGCTCCTGCCACCACAATGTATATTGTGTTGCCATAGGTCCAAAGCAGTAGGGCCAAACGACCATGAATTGAAATCACGAGCCAAAATAAACCTTTCCCCTTATAAGTTGATTATCTCAGGTATTTTGTCATAGCGGTGGAAAGCTGACCAACTTACCTGGTAAGTGGCCTTGGATCAAGTTGGGGAGAGAGAGAGATGTATAAGAATAGATAAACCACAGAGTAAAGATGTGCCTGATTAAGTATTGAAATGAATGGTTCAGCTGATGATGTTTTGCAGAGACCTAAAAATAGGGAGGTCTTTGAGGGTGTGGGGTGACCAGTTTGGCCACTGTAGTTGCTATCAGGGACTGCTGTGGCACCAGATAGGAGTCTAGTTAGCTTTAGTCTTGATGCAGGCTGAGCTGGTCTGCCCACTGCTGCGATAGAGTTTGGGTCAGTGTAGCTCTCTGTTTGGAAATGAGATGTCTCTTAATCTTGGATACCAGTGTGACAGTCCCACAGGATTAAAAGATGGTGAAACAAACAGGGATTCATTTGCGGAGAGACCGTTACCCTCTATTCCCCAGTCTCACCACTAATATAGAAGGAGAGTTTATATGTCCGAAGCTAGAAAACCCAGCAACCAGACCAGCTCTCCAGAAGCAGATTCCCTGGGCTTTTATGACCTCAAGGGCTGTGAGGTTGACAGTAGGGGACCCAGACGCTGAGGGGCCTTGAATGTGAGGTGCAGACATATGTGACATAATTAGGCAGCTTTTATGAGCAAGGCAGGGCGAAGTGATTAGGGCTGCTGTTTAACAAAGGGAGACTTCCTGCTCCTACCCCGCTATTAAAGAGCTGCTTTTCAACCGTGTTGCATTTCTTTGATCCCTGAAGGCCCCCGATGTTTTGCTCACATCCTGTCATGATATTTAATGATGCCTCACATGTGCACCAGGAGCACGGCCCAGCTTAGCATCGTTTGGGGAAAAGCATTGTAACATGACAAGGTTTTGATGTGGTTCCTCGCACGGTGAGGTTAGGGAGGCAGCTATGCAGACGCCAGTGAGAGCCCTGATGCTGCTTGGCAGTAAAACCGGTTGAAAAGAATGATCGAGAGACCAAAATATTGCCAAGTCCTTTGGCAGAAGCTCTGTTTATTGTGGGATTCGCGGCATCAGCTGGTGCTCTGCTTGGGAGAAGAAAGAAAGAATGTGGTCTTGGATGGTCTTTCAAAAGGCTGGGGGATGTTTTGGAGGGAGGGATCATCTTCCATCCTGGGTTCCCCTGTGATCGCATATAGGAACAGCTGCTAGAAGGAAGATTAATAAACCTTTAGGGACCATCCAGCCCATACCAGATACATGAATCCTATGAAATTCCTGGTAGGCAGTGTTCCCCTGTTTGCTTAAATGCCTCTGGGCAGGAGGAGCGCCCCGCCAACCATAAGGCTGTACAGCCCTTTCGCTTCTCTGATGGTTTGGAAGCTTCTCTGCATTGAGTTGCCTCTGGCATCTTCTAACACCCGTTGGTTGTCTGGAGCTATGAGAACAGGACTCTCCTTTGTCAGAGTTCTTAAAAAACTCGAAGGGACTTGCCAGATGTCCCTTGTGCTCTCATTTCCTGCCTCAGGACCCTATTTCTGCTACTGTCCTTCCCATGCCCTGGTTCCTACGCCCTCATATGGTGGTCCATCTTGGGTTGTGCCGACAGGACAGCTTTACTACCTTGTTCTTTGAATGCTGATTAATTTACATTGGCTACTTGGGTAGATGGAAGGCCCAGGTCTCTGGAATGGGTCAGTAATCTCAACATAGGAAGGCAGTAATTTGGGTTTCTTGTGAAATTTCAGAATGAATCCAAGTTCATTTCCCAAGTGTTATTCTGGGTGTGAACATTTCTTTTCTCCCTCTGGCTATGTGGCTTCACAGCATGTCTAGGGGTAATAGCTTAGACCTCTCCCTGGTGCTTTTATCCAGAGGAGGCCTGATGCCCCATGGTGGAATGAAGCAAGTTGTCCTTAGCTGCCTCTTAAAGGAGCTGCTTCTTGGTCCACCCACTTCTTTCTACTTGCCCAAGCCCTGGCATTTCTCTCTTGGCTATAGCCAGAGCCTCCTAAATGATCTCTTCACTCATTCCTGCTCCTGTCCAATCTCTTCTCAATCTCTTCCCCAGAATTATTATTTTTTTAATTTCAATTTTTTTGCTTTAAACACAAATTGATAAAAACATTTTGACAGCTTCTTTTTGCACATATAATGAAATCCACATGTGTTATTATGGCCTTCAAGGCCTTGCAAGATGTGGCCTCTGCTTACATTTTGTGTCTCTATTCCCAATCCTATACTCTATCCACACTGGCTGTCTTTCACGTCCTTGGACACACTGGCTCTTTTCTCCACACTGGACTTTATGTTCAAGTTGATGGACAGTGAGAGCCAATGCATTCATTCATCTATTTCTGTATCTGTTCATTCATCTCCTTTGCTTAGAATGCTCCCCTGCTCCCACACCCCCTAGCTCTTTGCCTGAGTGGCTCCTCTTTATCTTCAGACCTTGGATATTAGAGGCTTACCTACTGCGTCCATGGAGAGGCCCTTCCATATCTCAGATCCCTTGTCACCATACTCTGACCTTCCACTCTATAAGGAACAATCATAGTTTGTCATTATATTTTGTTGACTTACTTGCTTATTTTCTGTCTTCTTTGCCTCCCCTCTCTCCAGATTACCACTCCATCAGGCCAGGGTCTTGTCTACCTCTGGCCTCTAGCTCAGTTCCTAATGAGTGATGAAGAGTCACCATGGACTTGCTGTTGAATGAATGAATATGTGAATGGGGGAATGAATGCAGGGCACATTTGCCTCTAGCTGTCCATCAACTTACATATAAGATTTATTCTTGAGTTATAAGCTTTATGTTTTAGGAAAAACTTTTAAAGATAAAACAATCTTGCTGAAATAAGCATCCCTTTTGCTTTCTTTACTCTGAATCCCAATAAAGTGGAGTTTCAGTAGAGTTTAATCAGAGTGCAAATGCAGGCCTGACTGTCCTGGTTGAATTACAGACCTTCCTCTTAGATTTATATTGCTTTTATTTTTGACTGGCTGAGCATATTTTTTAATCAGCCCTTTTCTGTTTTAGTGCCTTATTCAGATGAAAAAAGAGAAAGAATTTGAGTTTTTGAATATCATTCCTTATTTCAAATCCAAAACAATGGAGTTAGATGTCTTCATTTTTTATGTGAATTTAATTTCCCTGCAACTCCACCCCAAATCACAGGGTGGAGAGCGCTGATTCTAATCAAGCCAATGCTTTCAGGTGTAATCTCTGAGCTGGAACATCTGTAATAGTTTCTAGGGCTGCTGGAACGAAGTACCATAAACTGGGTGGCTAAAACCAACAAAAATTTATTTTCTCCTGGTTCTGCAGGCTGGGAGTATGAAACCCAGGTATTGGCAGTGTGGATTTCTTCTGGGCTCTGATGGGAAATCTATTGCAGGGGGGCTGGGGTTGTGGCTCAGCGGTAGAGCGCTCGCCTAGCACGCGCAGCCCAGGTTCGATCCTCAGCACCTTGTAAAGGTAAATGCATTGTGTACAACTAAAGCAAATAAATAAATATTTAAAAAAAAATCTATCGCAGGCCTCTCTCCTGGTTTCTGGGGCTGCTGGCAACCCTTGGCATTCCTTGGCTGAGACATCACACCAATCTGTCTCTGACTTCATGTGAGTTTTCTCTCTGTTGCTATGTCCATGCTACCTTTCCTTTGTCTTATAAATATAACTGTCACTGGATTTAGGACTCATTCGAAGTCCAGGATGATTTTATGTTGAGATCCCATAACTTCATTATTTCTGCAAAAACACACTATTTCCAAATAAGGCTATATTCACAGGTTTCAGGATTTAGGACTTGGATGTAGCTTTTTGGAGAACTCGAGATCCACTGCTGAGATTCAGAGACACAAAGTGACATGCCCAAGACACATAACTGTTCATGGATAAAATCAGAGCTACAGCTGATCTCTTGGTCCTACAAAAAATGCTCTTTGCACTCTATTATATTGTCTCTTAAAAGGATAAAGTCTTTCTATATTAGAATCTCTTTCATGACCTGGGAATTGATTCTATAGGCACAGAACACCTTAATCTATCTAGTCTAAAAAATGATCCAATTGGTTTGTGAAGGTGATATTTCTTCTTGTTTGGAAAAGGTGATAAGGAATCACTGTATTTAGGTATGTATGTACATATATATATATGTATATATATAAATATTTTTTGTTTTTGCTGAGCTGCTTACATTAATGTGGTCTAATTATATCTATTGGTAATCAATTATAGACACTCAAGCTTCTATTAATTAAAACCATAATTCCCAACTTTGTCTTTGACTGAAAAGACTAGAAACATTTGGTGCTGCTAGATGGAGCCTAGTGGGTTGCAGCCAAGATTGAAATGACTGTTTGACCACAGATCAGTGGACCTTGACCATGATCTGCCCCAAAGTACAATCTAGAAAGTGTACAACATATCTGCTCATGAGTTCTCTAGTTTTTCGCAGAATTCAGCCATTTTTCAGGGAAATAAAGCAAATAGAACCACAACAATTTCCTCTTTGTTTTTGGTGGGATGGGTGTGTTACTTGATATTCATGAAAACATTTTGCAAGTATATGAATAATGAAACCCATGTTTTAAAGATATAATGCATTTTACAGGCTTTCTTAATCTGTCCTTGCTTTCCCTCTTCCTTATAAAAAATTTAAAGATGATTAAATTAAAAAGAAAATGGAAGTCATGGCAAAATGAAAGCTCACAATCTTTATGCAGTTTGTAATTGCCACAAGTCTGAATGGTACATACTTACTTGGCACTCACTACTCCTGTGGCCCAGATAGGATAGGATTTGAGTGTCTGCAATTCCTTTTACCAGACTGCTATACCAACCCTTCCTGACCTGCTCCAGAGAATATTTGGAAGACAACTGACTGGGAAGATAACTACAAATAATTCATTCTTGAACTATCAGACTAAGCCTCATCATTATGTGGCCATGTAATTGAAAATACAACTTGAAATTCTTTTCACAATAGAAATTCACCATCCTTACCACATTAACTTTGTGATTACAGGATGACGATAGGACTGTAACATCTCTTTGTGGTTGCAAGGTGGCTGCTGCACCTCATGCATAAGACATCCAGACAGGAGGTTGTTTGGTAGGGAAGACAATCTCTCTTCCTTATGTATTTTTTTCTCTCCTAAAGTAAGAAACCTTTCCTAAAAGCCCCAAGAAGACTGCCACTACCTTCTCATTGGCAGATTTGGGTTATGTTTGTACCCTAGACCTACCCTTAGCAAATAAATGAAACTATAGTCATGCTTAGTGACAAGGACATGTTCTAAGAAATGTGTTTTTAAGTGATTTTGTCATTGTGAAAATATCACAGGGTGTTCTTTCACAAACCAAAATAAATATGATGCCACCAAACAGTATAATCGATGGGATGAGCATGGTTTAGGGGGTTCATCATTGACAGAAACATTATTTTTGGCACGTGAGGGTGCCACTTAGTTTAGCTAGACACATAGTTTAGTAGGGGTATAGGTCATGCAAACAAAATCAAGATTCTGTTCCCAAGGAAGAAAAAGGTTCAGCAGCCAATTTTGTTTACAAGTATTAGGATATACAGATAAATATGGCCTAAAGAATAGTGAGGATTCCATTATTTCACCTAATTAGAAGACTGTAGCAGGTGCTTCCAGAGCTGGGGGGGTGGTTCACAGTTCAGGCTCCTGTTGTCGTCTTCATGATCCTCTTCATGTAGCTGCCACAATTCCAAGAACAGCCCATACTAGATTTCGGGAAGAGGGCCAAGTCCCTAGCTTGTGTCCCCTTTTTGAACGCTGGGAGCTTTCCTAAGAACTCACCACAGTCTCCTCATATCTTATGGACCAGGGTTACATGTTATGCCTGAGCCTCATTCTGTCCCTGGCAAGCGTATGGAATCAATATGATCAGTTTAAATGATCAACATATAACATTTACCCTTGGGATGGGAGGGGAATGTGCCTGCTGAAGATCTAGGTGAATGGTGAAGGTGGCAAACATCTGGAGAATGGTACTCAGGCACCTGCCAGCAAGGAAGGAAGGGGCTGGCAGTGACTCTGGGTAGCATGCCACCCAGGAGAGTCTTTATTTCTCTAGGTGGAAGCATTAAACTATGTACATAATATAAATGAGGCGTGTTTATATTTGATTGGAAAGATTTAAGAATTATGGCTTCTCAGTGAAAATGCTGTAGCTGTCTCTAGCTCATGGGAAGAGCAACCAGCATTTTTTTTTTTCTTTTTTCTTTTCAGGATTTCTTTTTGTTTGGGTTAGAAGTAGGGAGGAATGGGAATTTGTTAGAAAGTTATCAAGAGCTCCCCTGGTGGGCCCCTGGCATGTAGGGACCAGGAGGGGCGCAGACCTCCTCCTTTAGCTCAGCTTCCCGATTTTCAGTGGGGAAGGAATGGAGATTCATCTCCGCCCCACCCCCCCCATTGCAGGAGCCCTGTTTGGGGAGATAGCTAAGATTGCGGTTGACTATGGGCCATAGACATTTTTGGGCATTGTCGCCTTCCGTAGTCTCACGGGACTTGGCCCAAGATCTCGAGAGATTTGAGCAATGACTCAGCAGATTGACATTTTTGGGCATTGTCGCCTTCCGTAGTCTCACGGGACTTGGCCCAAGATCTCGAGAGATTTGAGGAGTGACTCGGCAGATCGAGCAAGCACCATTCCTGCTCGGGCGCATGGGATGAGACCAGAGAGAGAAAGGACAGGGTTATCGCTATTGTATAGATACATTGTAGTTTCTTGTAAGAGTACGTGGCTTGGTTTCTTGTGAGAGTGAAAGGACAGGGTTATCGCTATTGTATAGATACATTGTAGTTTCTTGTAAGAGTACGTGCTTGGTTTCTTGTGAGAGTGTGTATGTAGTGTTAGAAATTACAAGAGACAGAGACAGAAAGATTAAAGAATTTTTTCGTCTCCATCCTGTCTCCGGACTCCTTCCCGCGGCGCTGCCGTTCCAGGCTGCAATCCCTTTCCGGCGGCTAACAGTTGGTGGCCCGTACGGGGAATTCAGCACGGCAGGTAAGAACTGAGAAACCTCGCAGGAGTCTCTAGTCAGAGCGGTTAAAATGGGTTCGAAAATAACTAAGACCCAAGTGTACGAGGCTCTTGATGAATTCTTTGATATGGATGAGTCTGTCGTTAGTGAGGAGGATTTAGAAAACAGTGAAGGCAATCATAAAAGCGTAGATTCCGCTGAGTCAACTAAGACCAGTAAGGAGAGTATTAGAAGTGTCCCCAAAATTACAAAGATCCGAGCTGCTAAAGCTATTCAAGATTTATTAGAGATATTTCAAGGATACATGGTCTCAATTGAACCTGGGACTCAGGATGTTACTGAGTCAGTTAGGACCAATGAGAGTAGTAGTAGTGAGGAGGAATTAACTAAAGGTGATTTTGAGAAAATGAATAAAAGGAAATTAAGGAAGACCAAGATAAGGGATCATCAAGTGGAGGAACTTGTGTCCTCTACTCCCCCATGGGTGAAATCGATTACAGAAAATATGAAGGGTATCACTAGACGTTTGCATACCCTAGAAATAGAAATAAAAAGTCTTTCTGAGCGCTTATGCGCTCTCGAGGGTAACTCACAGATACATTGGGAACTGCCAGTATTTGAATATGAAAATGGACAGAGGGGCCACCAGCCAATAGATTTCAAAACAATAAAAAATCTCAAAGAGGCAGTAATGACTTATGGACCCCAAGCTCCTTTCACGTTGAGTATATTGGAGTCCCTTAACACCTTTAGCTTAACCCCCGCAGACTGGAAACGTCTATGTAAAGCAACATTAAGTGGGGGACAATACTTGGTTTGGCGATCGCAATTTCAGGAACTTTGTATAGAAACAGCTAAAAGAAATGCAGATGCGGGGTTTGGAGACCATAATATAGAAATGCTCACAGGAGAAGGGCAATTCGCAGACATACAGGATCAAAAACATTATACCCCAGGAGTATATGCTCAGATAAATGCAGCTGCCTTAAAGGCATGGAAAACTGTACAAGGACCTGGGGATCTACAAGGTAGCTTGTCCAAAGTAATTCAAGGACCTAATGAACCATATGCTGAATTTGCTGATAGACTTTTGAGAACTGCAGGTAGAGTTTTTGGAGACATTGATCAAGTTATGCCATTAGTTATTCAATTAGCGTACGAAAATGCTAATAAATATTGCCAGGAAGTCATCAGGCCATGGAAAAATAAAAAGGATCTTTCCATATATATACAACTATGTAAAGATGTAAATGATGCCTTTGTCACAGGGAATGTGATTGCAGCAGCTGTGAGAGATGCTGCCCCTCAAAATTTTACAAGGGCTCAACATAGACATTATAATCAATCGGGATATTCTAGGCAAAATTATCATAATCAATCAGGCTATTCTAGGCAAAATCCCCAAAGAGAAATAAGACCAAATTCATACCGTACTCCAGGTTGCTGCCCCAGGTGTAAGAAAGGAAATCATTGGGCCAATAAATGCTATTCAAAATTTGACATCCATGGAAATCCTTTGTTCAGGAATTCAAAAAACAGGGCACGGGGCCCAATGCCCCGGGGCCCACAAATGTACGAGGCATTGGAGGAGGAGTATCCTCAAGCATCCACTCAGATGCTTCCCCGACACAATCCCTATTACCCATCCACTCCCTCGCCAGAGGAACAGGAGGAAATGCAGGATTAGACCTCTGTTCCACCGCCCGAATAGTGTTAACACCTGAAATGGGGGTTCAACTGATTCCCACAGGAGTCAGGGGACCTCTTCCCTCAGGGACTGTAGGACTTATTATCGGGCAAAGTCCTGAAAGCTTATTAGGTTTGCAAGTGACCCCAGGCGTAATAAACTCAGACTATAAAGGGGAAATAAAAATAATGCTTAGCTCACCCCAAAGTATAAGTTCTATTAATCAGGGAGATAGAATTGCTCAGCTGCTCCTCCTTCCAAATTTACATAATTCATTTAAAATGAATATGCCTCTAAATAGGAACAATAGAGGATTTTGTTCCACTGATTCGAAACCCATGGTTTGCTGGGTTCGGGACTGTACAAGGAGGCCTATGTGTAAAATAAGAATCCAAGGAATAGAAATGGAGGGTCTTATAGATACTGGAGCTGATTCTTCCATCATTAATTTACGTCAATGGCCCAAACACTGGCCTCTACAAAAAGCTTCAACCAGTTTAAGAGGCTTGGGATATAATAACCTCCCAGAAAAAAGTGCGGTAATTTTAAAATGGGAGGATGATGAAGGACATAAAGGCACATTTCAGCCTTATGTTTTACCTAATCTACCGGTTACTTTATGGGGAAGAGATATTTTACAACAAATGGGAGTACACCTTGCAACCAAACCTGCAGGTGTTAAATGTAAAAACATACAGGGTAATCTTAACCCTAAAAGAAATCATCAAAAAGTACAGGGTAAGCTTAACCCTAAAAGAAATCATTATCATATAGGAAAAAGACATTTTTCTTTGGGGCCACTGAGAAAATAATTTTGAAAATACCATGGCTTTCTGATAAGCCAGTGTGGGTCCCTCAGTGGCCCCTATCTAAAGAGAAATTACAAGCGGCCCACCTACTAGTTAAGGAACAATTAAAAGCAAGACATATAGAACATTCCACCTCTCCCTGGAATTCCCCCATATTTGTGATCAAGAAAAAAATCAGGAAAATGGCGATTATTACATGATCTTAGACAAATTAATAAAACCATGCAAGTCATGGGCCCTACTCAACCTGGACTTCCGAATCCTATAGCTATTCCAAAAAATTTCCATGTTATTAGTCTTGATATAAAGGATTGCTTCTTTTCTATTCCCCTACATCCTCTGGATGCCCCCAGGTTTGCTTTTTCAGTTCCTTCTATTAACAATAATGGCCCTGATCAGAGATATCAATGGAAGGTTTTGCCGCAGGGAATGGCTAATAGCCCCACCATATGCCAAATATATGTGGACAAGGCTATCCAACCCATTAAAAATAAATATCCAAACCTCATGTGTCTACATTACATGGATGATATTTTACTGGCCCACCCTAATCAAAAAATCTTATTTAATATATTCAGTGACATGGTAGAAAATTTTAAAAAATACGGATTATATATAGCAGAAGAAAAAGTTCAAACCAGATCTCCCATATTATATTTAGGATTTAAAATCATGGATACTTTTGTTAGACCCCAAAAAATTTTAATAAATAAAGAACATTTAACCACCCTCAATGATTTCCAAAAACTACTGGGAGACATTAATTGGCTTCGCCCTACACTAAACCTCACTACTGGCCAATTAAAACCTTTATTTGATATCCTTCGAGGGGCCCCTGATCCATCCTCACCGCGAACATTGACTCCTGATGCTAGGAAAGCTTTAAAGGTAGTAGAAAAAGCCATCGAAGGAGCTCATTGTGACAGATTTGATTTAACTCAACCGCTGATATTGATTATTATTTCTTCACAATATACACCCACAGGAGTATTTTGGCAACAAGGGCCTTTATTATGGATACATTTGCCTGTCTCTCCTAAAAGCATAATTGAGTCATATACCTCCATGGTGGCTAAACTTATTCTTCAAGGACTTAAAACTTCTACTAAAATATTTGGCATTCACCCTGCTACTATTATTACTCCCTATTCATCGTCACAGATTGAATATTTATGCTTCAATGATAATGACTGGGCTATAGCTAGATGCTCTACCTCTGCAAATTTTGATAATCACCTTCCTAAGTCTCCTATATTATCTTTTTGTATTAATCATCCTATTATATTTCCACAGGTAATAAAAAATCAACCTATTCCTAAGGCATTTAATGTATTTACAGATGGGTCCTCAAATGGTACTGCTGCAGTAGTCACTACAAAAGAAAATATGACTTACATAACTGCACACAAATCAGCTCAACTAGTGGAATTGGAAGCTGTGGTAAGAGCTCTGGAAAATTTTAGAGACCAGCCCATAAACATTTTTTCAGATAGCCACTATATTGTACAAGCCGTCCCAAAATTAGAGTTAGCAGGACCAATAGCACCTCATACTCCAGCCTTTAAATTGTTTTATCAGATACAAAAACTTTTGTGGGCAAGAAAAGAACCTCTATTCGTAGGCCATATTAGAGCACATACTAATTTGCCTGGCCCCCTCCATGAAGGTAATCAAAAGGCAGATGAACTTACAAAAACAATATTTATACTTTCAGCACTACAACAAGCTACTTTATTTCATTCCCAGTTTCACGTCAACAGCACCACCTTGCAACGTAGGTTTAAAATCACAAAGGAGCAAGCCAGAACAATTGTAAAAGATTGTAAATCTTGTATAACACATTTGCCCAATCCTCATTTTGGTGTTAACCCTAGAGGATTAATGCCCAATCATTTGTGGCAGATGGATGTTACTCATGAGCCAAGCTTTGGAAAATTGCAATTTATTCATGTAACCATAGATACATGCTCAGGCATGATTTTTGCTTCCTTACATTCCGGAGAAAAAGTTAAAGATGTCACATCTCATTGTTTACAAGCTTTTGCTGCATTGGGCATCCCCAAAATGCTTAAAACAGATAATGGTCCCGCTTATACGTCCTCATCTTTCAAACAGTTTTGCGCAAAATTCAACATATCCCATAAAACAGGCATCCCATACAATCCTCAGGGTCAAGGCATTATTGAAAGAGCAAACCGCACACTAAAAGTTATGTTGTTAAAACAGAAAGAAGGAAACTGGAAAAATCCTAAGGACAGATTGGCAGTTGCCCTGTTTACTTTAAATTTTTTAACTTTAGACTCTGATGGTTATTCTGCTGGAGACAGACATTGGAACCCACATCAACAACATAAACCTTTGGTTTACTGGAAGGATGTTCTTTCAGGTACATGGAAGGGTCCGGATCCAGTATTAATTTGGGGGAGAGGATCTGTTTGTGTCTTTCCAAAGCATGAATCCTCTCCAATATGGATACCATCTAGATTAATAAAGCAGGTACCACATCAAAAGGATCAAGATGAAGTTGTTGAGGAATCAAGATTAATAAAAAAGGTACAAAATCAAGAGGACCATGATGAAGATATGGAATGATTCCCTTAAAAGAGTCCTTCAAAATATGTCACAACTTAAGTGTCATTCCTCCCAGCTGGGACGAAGAGATCTCTCTTTAGTGTGCACACAATTATATATATATATTTTTTACTTTTTATATATGTGTTTATTTGTGTATTTGTCTAAATTTCATGTTAATGTGACGTCACAAATATATGTTTGTATGTGCGTCTGTCCAGTGTGACATCAAAAATAACAAAGCGCTTGTGAATATATATATATGGATCCAAATAACTCTAATTCATTTAAGTTTAAGAGTATTCAAAATGGGTAAATAATTTAATAAGTGAAGGTACCTTCAATTTTGTTTTATAGGTGTCCCAGGGACTTCTCTTTAGCAAAAAATATGACTAGGGCTGTATAACCTGATATTTTGGTGTTTTGACATGAGGTTGCTTATTTGTTATTAACTTCATTTGTTTAATAAATGATTAATTTCAATTATTTCAACAGGTAAAGGACTGCTGTGTATGCAGAAACTCGAGAGTTCCAGCTAACAAATTATTTCTCCAAAGTGCTTTTAGTTTTTCTTTAATCTATCTTTAATGCAGTAATTACCCTCAGTCTTTCTTTGTTTTGTTCTAAATATGATATTTTGCCAGCTTATGTTTGTGGGAGCTCAGGCTGCAATGTGTGTGAGCAGAAATCAACTTATTTTTCCAATCTAATAATTCTATTATTTAGTTTGACAACTCGCCTCTTGACTCAGTGCTGGAATAGCACTGCCTTTCCTTTAACAATTGATGCTTCAGTCTCTAGATAGCGGGCCCTGAAGATTTGCCGGTGGCATCGTCTAGACATAAAAAAGACGGCTGCTTCTACAGCTGCAGGGATCGCGGTCGCTGCAAGCATCCCTGCTGCTCAAATGTCAAACAACCTCACCAGCAGTGTGGCCTCTGCTCTGCATGCATGGGGCCTCCTAGATCTACGTGTTATAACAAGTGGACATTTTGATCTTTCATTGTTTGGGACTTCATGGGACAGTACCTTGCGGGTATTTGTTTAGAGAACTCACTGTGTTACTTGATAGAACTTAGGGCAGCTGATTTGTTTAAAGAATTTGATATGCTATGCAATTTGACTTGTCACCAAAAGGCTTGTCGCCTTAAAGCCGCAGCATCTCCTCCCAATTGGACGGCTGTTAGTCATCTTACACAGTCGATCCTAAAGGGCTCCATTGGATGGCTGGTTAGCCAATGACGGGTAAGATCCCCAGAGGGGGACAACCTAAGACAGGCACAGTCGCACGGGACAGTCTCATGTGGCCGACATATCAACCTAAGACAGGAGTCAAGGGCACAGCCTTGATTATCCAATGACGGGTAAGAATGTTGGTTGCACATAGACGTCCTAGAGCATCCCCTCTTTTAAAACAAAAGGGGGAAATGCAGGAGCCCTGTTTGGGGAGATAGCTAAGATTGCGGTTGACTATGGGCCATAGACATTTTTGGGCATTGTCGCCTTCCGTAGTCTCACGGGACTTGGCCCAAGATCTCGAGAGATTTGAGCAATGACTCAGCAGATTGACATTTTTGGGCATTGTCGCCTTCCGTAGTCTCACGGGACTTGGCCCAAGATCTCGAGAGATTTGAGGAGTGACTCGGCAGATCGAGCAAGCACCATTCCTGCTCGGGCGCATGGGATGAGACCAGAGAGAGAAAGGACAGGGTTATCGCTATTGTATAGATACATTGTAGTTTCTTGTAAGAGTACGTGGCTTGGTTTCTTGTGAGAGTGAAAGGACAGGGTTATCGCTATTGTATAGATACATTGTAGTTTCTTGTAAGAGTACGTGCTTGGTTTCTTGTGAGAGTGTGTATGTAGTGTTAGAAATTACAAGAGACAGAGACAGAAAGATTAAAGAATTTTTTCGTCTCCATCCTGTCTCCGGACTCCTTCCGCGCGGCGCTGCCGTTCCAGGCTGCAATCCCTTTCCGGCGGCTAACACCCCATGCTGCCAGTACCGGGGCCTTTCCTCTCCCACTCCCTCCGGGTTGTCTAGGAATGCCTCTGAGAACTGCCTGTCTTCCTCCTCTTTCACTTTTCCATAGGATGCCACTGAAAAGTAGCCCAAAGCAAATAGAAGGGTTGCTTATTATTAATTTTTCAGGATATAAGACAGCTCTGCACTGTTTTGTTCCTGGGCTCACATTTTGAAGGCATCTGACTCAAGTCTCTTCTCTGTCACATGGTAGGGTGAATGGCACTGTCCATTCACCCTTGAAGATTTGTAATTGAGTTAACACAAATTGGCTATTAAGAGATCAATAGGAGGGGCTGGGATTGTGGCTCAGTGGTAGAGCGCTCGCCTAACACGTGCACGGCCTGGGTTCCATCCTCAGCACCACATAAAAATAAACGCATTGTGTATAACTAAAGCAAATAAATAAATATTAAAAAAAAGAGATCAATAGGAGAGTGGGCATACAAATTTATTATGCACACAGGACATCCCAGGAAAGTGAGTACCCGTATCCGAAGGAGATTTAGAAGTTTATAGACCCTTCTCCTTAGGGAAGAGGGAAGTCGGGGCTGTAGGCAAATTTAGTTTTTAGGGGGAGAGAAATGGGCCCAAAGAAAAGACAATGGCCTGGGACAAGTCCATCTGGGTTCTGGGTATAGTGTCAACTCTAGTCTTCTTCCCCATTTGACGAGATTATATCTAAGACAATTGCATTCCTTCTCAAAGAATTTTCCTTAGATGAGGGAACTTCAGAAAAAACCTTTCCCTGTGCTTCCAGAGAGTGGGAGGTGGAAGGTGGTTGGGAGGGAGAGGGATGGTCTGAGAGACCTTGGTTCTGAGACTGATTTTTATTTTATTTTTAAAAATTTTATTTATAGTAGTATGTATTACAGTTCATACTATACATATAGAGCATCTTTTTACATAAAACAGTTTGTATTCAAAGTATATTCACAGCATTCAAGTCTTCAATCATGCATTTAGAATAGTGATATCCATCTTATTCAACCACTTTTCCCTCTTCCCCCCTTGCACCCTCCCTTCCCTTCCTTTCCCTTTGACCATTATAGTGTTCCTCTAGTCCTCCTATGTACCCCGACCCATCAATACTGTGAACCGGCTTCCTTATATCAGAGGAAACATTCGGTATTTGGATTTTTGAGATTGACTGATTTCACTTAGCATTATATTCTCCAACTTCATCCATTTACCTGCGAATGTCATTATTTTATTCTCTTTTATTGCTGAATAAAATTCCATTGTGTATATATACCACATTTTCTTTATCCATTCATCTACCGAGGGACATCTAGGTTGGTTCCACAACCTAGCTATTGTGAATTGTGCTGCTATAAACATTGAGGTAGCTGTTCACTGTAATATGCTGTTTTTAAGTCCTTTGGGAATAGACCCAGGAGTGGGATGGCTGGGTCATAGGGTGGTTCCATTCCCATTTTCCCAAGAAATCTCCAAACTGCTTTCCATAATGGTTGTACCATTTTGCAGTCCCACCAGCAATGTATGAGTGTGCCTTTTTCCCCACATCCTCTCCAACATTTATTGTTGTTTGTGTTCTTGATAGCTGCCATTCTGACTGGAGTGAAATGAAATCTTAGAGTAGTTTTGATTTGCATTTCTTTAATTGCTAGCGATGTTGAGCATTTTTTCATGTATTTGTTGATTAATCGTGTATCTTCTTCTGAGAAGTGTCTTTTCAATTCCTTAGCCCATTTATCGATTGGATTATTTGTTTTTTTTGGTGTCAAGTTTTTTGAGTTCTTTATATATTCTAGAAATTAGTGCTCTATCCGATGTGCATGTATTAAATATTTGTTCCCAGTTAGTTGGTTCTCTATTCACCTCACTGATTGTTTCTTTTGCCGAGAAGAAGCTTTTTAGCTTAAATCTATCCCATTCATTAATTCTTGGTAATAATTCTTGTGCCACAGGATTCTTGTTAAGGATCTTGGAGCCTAATCCGACATGTTGGAAATTGTAGCTTACTTTTTCTTCTATTAGGTGTATTGTCTCTGGTCTAATTCCTAAGTCCTTGATCCACTTTGAATTGAATTTTGTGCATGGTGAGAGATACAGGTTTAATTTCATTTTGTTGCATATGGCTTTCTAGTTTTCCCAGCATCATTTGTTGAAGAGGCTATCCTTTCTCCACTGCACATTTTTGGCGCCTTTGTCTAATATAAGATAGCTGAAATTATATGTATTAGTCTCTGTGTCCTCAATTCTGTACCATTGGTCTACTGGTCTGTTTTGGTGCCAGTACCATGCTGTTTTTGTTACTATTGCTCTATAGTATATTTTAAAGTCTGGTATGGTGATGCCCCCTGCTTCAGTTTTCCTGCTCAGGATTGCTTTAGCTATTCTGGGTCTCTTATTTTTCCAGATGAATTTCATGACTGCCTTTTCTATTTCTTTGAGAAAGGTCATTGGGATTTTTATTGGAATTGCATTAAATCTGTATAATGCTTTTGGTAGTATGGACATTTTGACAATATTAATTCTACCTATCCAAGAACAAGGTAGGTCTTTCCATCTTCTGAGGTCTTCTTCGATTTCTTTCTTTAGTGTTCTATAGTTTTCGTTATAGAGGTCATTCACCTCTTTCGTTAAGTTGATTCCCAGGTATTTTATTTTTTTTGATGCTATTGTAAATGGAGTAGTTTTCATCATTTCCCTTTCAGAGGCTTTGTCACTGATGTACAAAAATGTCTTTGACTTATGGGTATTGATTTTGTATCCTGCTACTTTGCTGAATTCATTTACTAGTTGTAAAAGTTTTCTGGTAGAGTTTTTTGGGTCTTCTAGGTAATTATCATGTCATCAGAAAATAGTGCTAATTTGAGCTCTTCTTTTCCTATCTGGATCCCTTTAATTTCTTTCGTCTGTCTAATTGCTCTGGCCAGAGTTTCAAAGTACTATGTTAAATAGCAGTGGTGAGAGGGGGCATCCCTGTCTTGTTCCAGTTTTTAGAGGGAATGCTTTCAATTTTTCTCCATTTAAGATAATGTTAGCTTGAGGTTTTGCATAGATAGCTTTTATAATGTTGAGATATGTTCCTGTTATTCCTAATTTTTCTAGAGCTTTGAACATAAAGGAGTGCTGTATTTTGTCAAATGCTTTTTCTGCGTCTATTGAGATGATCATATGGTTTTTATCTTTAAGTCTATTGATGTGATGTATTATGTTTATTGATTTCTGAATGTTGAACCAGCCTTGCATCCCTGGGATAAACCCCACTTGATCATGGTGCACTATCTTTTTGATATGTTTTTGTATCCGATTTGCCAGAATTTTATTGAGGATTTTTGCATCTATGTTCATTAAAGATATTGGCCTGAAGTTTTCTTTTTTGGCTGTGTCTTTGCCTGGCTTTGGGATTAATGTGATAGTGGCCTCATAGAAAGAGTCTGGAAGAGCTCCCTCTTTTTCTATTTCTTGAAATAATTTGAAGAGCATCGGTATTAGTCTGAGACTGATTTTTAATTGGAAGTACTCCTCAGCTTAAAGCACCATGCTTTGAGGTGTTGATTCCTGAGCCCCAACACAGGCACCTAGTTTCTTATCTTCAGCAGTGTGACCTAACTTGGTTCCCCAGCTTATCCACCCTCTGGGCTGCATGCTGGAGTGGGGTAAATCCCTGTCACTGAAGAGTGATAGGCCCTGTATGAGGCCTAAATTCCTTGTCTCTGAAGTGGGGGACAATTATCCTGGGCTTGATGAAAACAATACATACCATACAATGGAAGATGTTTGTACTGGGCAAGAATCTCCTTTTCCCTCCTCTGAAGCTCTGCTCCTACTCGTTTATGTTTTATAATCTGTTTGCTTGTTTGGTTGGTTGTTTACTTATTTATTTATGACAGTGAAAGCCAGGCCCCTTTACCTGATGGCCCTGTTCAAAAACAGCACCCCCTGGACTCTGCCTTCATTAATATTCACCCAGCACAATGCAGATGGCTCTAGAGGCCTCTCCTCCGTGGGAGGCTTTAATGTGGCAGTTATGAAAGCAGCTCAGACCAAGCTCGATTAGCATAATAATGAAGCTTCAGCAGCAGTGTTATCATCCTCAAAGGAAATAGCTGGAGTGGTCACAGAGCCTTTAACAAGTACCACTTTAGGATAAAAAAGGACAGGGTGGGAAATGATGGATGGCAAATGTGGAATATGGGAGCGGGGAGCAGGGAGGGTGGGAACCACCAGGGGAAGAGTGGAGAGAGCTTGTTTGCTGTCCTTTCGCCTTGTTCCTAAGAGGTTTCCTCTGCAACTACAGAACTTCCATTATTGGTGACCCTGTAGAAATGCACAGGTGTCCACATGTCTAGAAAACTTAACATCAGTGTCTCTTCTGATGATAAAGGAAAAAGAAACCATTCTGCAATAACACTAAGGCATTTCAGATGTTCAATAACCCCTGAAAATGGGGTGGGTGAGTATTACTCTGTCTCACAGGTGAATGAATGTCCATCCATCCATCTTCTATCTTCCTCCAGAAATGACTCAAGACAGTTTCCAGATGAAGTATTCAAAGTCAGTGCTAGGTTATGTTAAATGAATGAAGTCAAGTTCAGAAGGTCAAGGGTTATAAGGTTTCTCTCTTATTGTGGAAGCTAGAGAGGAAAAAGGAAAAGAAAGGTGAGGGGATGTGTCTCTTGACAAGCAAAGGGAGATTAGTAGAGGAAAGGGACCCAGGGAGGAAAGAGAGAAGGGAAAGGAGAAATACTGGGGAATGATATTGGCCA
Source organism: Tamias sibiricus (assembly GCA_025594165.1). NCBI lineage: Eukaryota > Metazoa > Chordata > Mammalia > Rodentia > Sciuridae > Tamias > Tamias sibiricus. Next base: position 75,726,038 of record CM046660.1, on the reverse strand, counting down.
AAGAATTGTTATATTGTGTTCATGTATGAATATGTAACCACAAATTCCACCATTATGTAAAACTATAATGCACCAATATAAAATATAGAAATAAATGAAGTCAAATGCTAGGGAGAGTCAGTGTTTAGATTTGAACTTGGACTTGCTATCACTCTTCTTCTACACCATGATTTTCTGTAAATATGTAAAAATCCAAACCAGGGACCATATGTCTGGAATTTTACCAGTAATTGTCAAGAAACAGGCTTAGCTGGATTCTCAGGGCTGGTTCCCATTTATTCCCTCCCAGTTGTTTTTGCAGTTGAGATCCTCACCTGAGTATGGAGTATGCCTTGAGAAGGTCACTTAATTGACCATTGATTCAATTTGGGCCAGTATAATAACTTCAATTTGCACATTTAAGCTATTGGCAATTTTGCTGGATTTTTAAAAGTCAGAGATCAGATGTTCTTATTACACAGACACGGAAAACAGCAGGAAAACTGAAGCATATCCCAGCTCTCTCCAGTTATGTAAAATCAAGCACTAAGTAGAAGAAATAGTCTGGATAATTCTAGAAAAATCTCCTCAAGCCCTGGCTCCCCTTTTGCACATAGAGCAAGAAGAAGAAAAAATTTCTACTGAGAACAAGAATAGACGATGGAGAATGCAGCTGGGCTGATGTGCTAGGCCAGTGGCATAGTTTTATTAGGGAAGATAGCTCTTTTTCAGGGAACCATCCTAGTAGCCTATCTGGTGGGAAAGCTTCCCTACCCCGACTTTAGAGGATGATTTGGTGAGATGATACAAAAGGAGATCAGAGGTGCAATGCATAATGAAAGTGAGAGAACACAGAAAAGTGGATAGGGAAGAGGGAGTAATCATGAGACAAAAGCTATTTATTACTGGAATCCTAGGCCAGAAGGGGGCCTGACTCTGGGAAGTCCCAGATCTGGCCATATCCATCAAAAGCCAAATGGAAAAAAATAACAATGAAAGGCAGGACAGAAATTTATTCAATATAGTTATCCCATGAAGACAACAGGGATCAAACATCCCCATCCCTGTTTTCAGGGGTACTGACATGAACTTTAGGTTTAAAGAATTGGGGCAGGGGGTCAGGGTATGCATAATTGAGCAGTCTTGGTCAAACTGGTCTGGTTGGTCACTCTCTCAAGTCTGGTTCTGTGAGGCCCAGGGGAAGTCACACTGCTGGAGGGACCATTTGGTTCCCATGAGATGATTGCTGTGCTGGGCAGGGCAGCCTCCTCGCCTTGTGATCTGCTGACAAGGCTCTGGTGTTCTTGTCAGGTTTCGGGCCATGACTGGAGACTTCTAGGCAGTGTTCCAAGGGGTCTGGGACAGGATGTTTGTAAAAGCTGGATGACAATCTGTTGATTGTGATGTCCCTGCAAATCTTAAAAAGTTCCTTAGTCACTCTTATCTTGGTGTCTTCAGCTTTGAGGGGCCCGTGACCGCCTGTAGATGAACACTGCTTAAATGATTAACATGCCATGTGTGGAGTGGGGCAGGAATCTGACTCAAAGTTTTTAGGTAATAAAGGAGACAGACACAAAATGAAGGCAGAGATGACAAGTATTTTTTTTCCTGTTTTTGCTTGTGCATGGGGGCATCTACGGGCCCAAGTGAAGAGTCAGTGATTTAAGAAAAAGCAGGCTCTGAGTCCTTGTTACCAGGACTTTTGATGGGGGAGTGGGATTCGGAGGACAGTGTCCAGTCAGGGAGGCCCTGGGTGGAAATGGGCCAGGAGCTGAAGTTTTAAAGTACTTGTGGTGCTGTGATAGGGTCCCTCTGTGATTCCCAATCTTTACTTAAAAACAGGTCACAGTTCACAACAACTTCAAGTGTAGGTGGCATTTTTGGAGATTTAATAGGAGAAATACATTAAGCTTGTTATAGGACAGGAATATGAGAGTGGCCACAGAAGGGAAGATGAAACAGTTTGTGAGATCACCAGAAACAGGAAACTGAGCTGGGGTAACCTAAGACCTCAGGAATCATCCCCACACCTTTAAACACAAGGGATTTTCTCTCAGATTTAAAAGTAATAGGGTTGGGTATGATGGCACACACCTATAATTTCAGCTAGGCAGGAGGATCACAAGTTAAACTGGTCAGCTTGGGCGACTTAGTGAGATCCTGTCTCAAAATAAAATATAAAGGGTTAGGGATGTAGCTCAGTGGCAAAGCACTTGTTTAGCATGTGTGAGGCCCTAGATTCAATCTCCAATACTGTTTAAAAAAAATGAAAAGGAATGGGATTCCAGAGGTTTCCCAAGGCAGAATATATTTGCTTCTGTTCTCTTGAAGTTTTGATAAAGGTCTGAATTAGAACGATTGCTCCTTCTGGTCTCTGTGTGTTTTTGCAGAGCATGTAGTCCGAGAACAATTGCTACAGAAGTCACATTCACACTCCTTTACTGTTTATAAGAACTTCCCATTGTTTTATTTAATCTCCACAGCTATTTTGGGATGGAAGCTGAAAACCCAAATCACCCTAAGAATATAGATCAATCGCCATTAACTTAGTTTGTTCTCATAGCATGACTCAACTGATGCTACATTTTGCATCTAAAATGTCCCCCAAAGACCCTTGTGTGGAAGGCAAGGTCCCCAGACTAGAGTGCTCTTGGGAGATGGTGGAAACTTTAAGAGGTAGGGCCTAGTGGGAGGAAGTTAGGTCATTCGGGACCTGTCATTGAAGGGCTATTGGGATCCTGGCCAATAACTGGGGGCAGCTTTGCCGCACATTCCTGCCATGATATACTGTTGTCACTACAGGCCCCAAGCAACAGTGCCAAGCAATCACGTATGAAACCTCTGAAATCAAGTCCAAAATAAACCTTTTCTTCTTTTAAGTTATCTCAGATTCTTTGTCACAGTGATGGAAAACTGACTAACACAACTAGTTGTATTTGCAAACAACACTCATTCCATTGTCTATACAGGGAAGAAGATAGCACTGCAAGACTCTTGATTGATGGAAGTAGGGAGAAAGGATATAGGTTGCAGTAGTCATAAAGCATTTCTCTTTCAATTTCTTTTAAAAATTTCCAGTTTCTCTTCTAGTTGCTTCTTAAGTTTTAAGTACAAGCTAAGAAGGAGTAGCACATGCAACCCTACGGAAGCTGTGACCACATATGGTCCAGTCTCAAAGCTGCAGTGAAAGAAATAGATAAGGAAAAAAAAAAAAAAAAAAGCCTTTTTTTTTCTTTTCTTTTTTTTGGCTTCAAAGGAAAGAAGGGAAAGAAATGGAATTAGGGAAGTTAGAATTTGTTTTTGTGGTAGTGGGAAAAGAAGGGCTAAGAATATTAATGATAATTTTGTCCCATTACATTTACATAAACATTTCAAGGTTGTAATAAATAAATGTTAAAATTTAATCTGGCAATAACATTCATGATTATTGTTTTGTTGTATATTAATTAGGTAATAAATGATAATGGTTTATGCAAATGATGGTCCTTATTATTTATTTTCAAGAAAGAAACTGTTTTTATAGTTCTTTTCTGGCTTTGCAAGTTCTTCAGTGCCCTTAAATAATGGTATCTTTTGGACTCTTTGCCTGACATGTAGATATAGTTTAATTCTCATCTCAGGGATCCAAAACCAGGTACACTCACTCACTGACATGGACATGTCAAAAGATAAATTCTAAAAATCAAAGTCCTTAGAAATATTGGTTATGATAATTCTCCTGATCCCTTACTGTGCAAATTGTCCTTTTTTGCTTCCAGAACATCTTAAAGTCATTAAAAATGGTTTGCTTTTAAGACCAGTCTTGTGATTCACAGGTGTGATGTGAGTTTTTTTAGGGGGGTGAAAGGAGGGCTGGCCTTCCTGTCCCCTGCAATGCCTCCACCCATTTGCTGAAATTATGTTCTTCAAAGCACTGTGTTTCCTGAGCTCATTCTCACATCTCCAGAGAACAGCTGAGCATGGAGATCTTTAAGGTGGTGAAAGTGTTCTCCTTATCCAGCCTTGAGGGAACCATATGTTGGGGTACCCATGCCTGACTTTTGGACCTCAGAGTACAGGCTTCTGCCAGCTCTGGAAAGCAGATAGAAAGAAACACAAATTGCTGCATTGCGTTGTTAGATGGTTGAATCAAGGTGATGCTGGGAGCAAGAGGGGGGAGAATTTGGGTGTTTTTTTTTTTTTAAATACCTAGTAAGAAAAACTTCTCCAGAGTAATTGCAGAGCTGAGTGTGGTGCCCTGCTTTGGTTCCTACCCTTTCTTCCCAACTGCAGAAAGGGGAACTGGGGTCCCCTGCCAGGTCAGGGGTGTTGTTAATTTGCCATGATATTGTGAGGCTGTGGGTCCCATGGTTTTTAACTCACTGAAGAACAAAAAGAAGCAAAATTGGTTGAAAGCCTAACCTAGAGTCCCTTCTGACTGATTTTCTTATTTTCTTTTCTATCTTTAGCTCCTCTTTCTTCCCTGCAGGTAATCCAAGGCTACTTTTCTCTCCCTCCCTCTTCTTCTCCCCAGTTGTTATTTAAGTCCAAGGGCTTCTGGATACCTTCTCTCTGCCTCTGAGCTGCAGGGAGGGCAGGCAGGGATCAGGGGACAGGTGCTTACTGTCATTCTTCCCGACAAGGTGGGGCAGCCTTTCTCCTCCGAAGCCTCAGAGCTGGGGCTGATGCTGTTGGAGTCAAGTGTTTTCTGCCAGAATGGCTCCTCATTCTCCCTGGGGTGAAACACGGGTGCCTAGGGTGGGCAGCGAACAGAGGAGGCAAGGGAGGGGAAATCTGCTGGAGGTTACACTAGTCAATTAATTAACATCAGATAAAACCAAGGGGGAGGGGGAGCTTTGAACTTGATATGCAAACTTATGCAAAATCATATGTAGATTATCCTGGATTCAGAATGGAGAGTTTTGGAGGTCTGGTGTTTTCTTAAATAGGAATTCAGTACTTCTGAATCACATTGAGAATAGGGAGTGAAAATATTTTGAATTATACAGTGAAGTCCTTCCTCATTCAAATTCACGATAATACCCACCACTTATAATTTGGTGAATATAGGTGAGGCTTATATGATCTATCTATACAGCTGTATCACTCTGTTCTCCAGAAATTTTGATCTGGAGGGTTCCATCTAACCTCTCAGCCATTACTAGTTTAATTGGTGCATGGGCTACTTGCATTTCCATTTCTGAGTGTTACTAAAATCTTTACAAAGTAGTGAACAGCCACACCATATGTCATAGAGGGATGGGTTTCAGAACTAGACCTTGGATTTGAATGCTGGCCCTGGCAACATTACATAACTTAATGAGCCCTAGTGTTCTCTTCTGCAAACTAGAGGCAAAAATAGCAACCCCATTAGGAATTTTACTGGTATTCTGTGAGATACTGTATTTGAAGCACATAACATGTTGTGGGACGTATGGTAAGCTCTGATTATTATCCAAATCTGATGCAATTTTTTAAAAATTTTAATTTGTTATATATGTCAACAGAATGCATTACAATTCATATTACACGTATTGAGCACAATTTTTCAATCTCTGGTTGTACACAAAGTAGAGTCACATCAAGTTCGTGTCTTCATACATATACTTAGGGTAATGATGTTATGCAAATTTTAAGGCCCAGTTTGAATCCCACTTCCTTCTTGAAAGTTTTCATTTCTACCACAGCTTGAAGTAATCTCCATGTTCTTTTGAGGTATTAGCTGTGTCTGGAAATTAAAAATGCATTGTTTCATGACTTGTCTTTTCTAGTTTTTTGTTAATTAACCCTGTGTTGTTATTTAATTAACTCTTTGCATCTTTAGTTCTTGTCTTCCCAATTTGACGTTAGGTCTTTGAGGATGGAAACTATGTCTTGGATTCTTAAGCCCCCAAAGATGTCTGTGATTCATCTTCACAACAGATCCTTGAATGTGTTTCTCTCCATAGATTAAGAATAAAGAAGAAGACATGTCATTGAGTGTGCCAAAGTCATTGCTTAGACCCCAGCATGTTTTTTTTCTCACAAGGAGCTTATATTCTAGCAAGAACATAACCCCTATTTGTGCTTCTGCTCTTGTTTGTTAACTTACACACTATTTTAATGAGGAACAAGAAAGCCCAATGTTAGCCCACTGGTTCAAGCAGAAGTTAATAGCAGTAGATATGAAACTCTTGGAAAAACAAAGAGGTGGAAAGTCTCCTTAATTAGATCCTGCTCACTGAAGAGCACAGGAGGAGCAGGACCTAACACCCCTTTGCCTCTTCCCACGATCTTATCAAGCCTCGGTGAGCCAGCTGTGGCTCAGCCAAGCAACCATGCTATAAGGCTGGAGCTCTGTCATTGCAGAATTCCTCCTTTTCCTGGGACTAAAGCAGTGGTTCCAATTATAAAGATCAGGATGCTATTTGTTGAGTGAAGCACTCTGATAACTTTGCTTGGAGCCCTGGAGAAATCTTAGAGAACAAAGTTTTGTAAAACTGTTTAGCATTTTAAAACTCTCCATTTAGGTGTACACTTATTGCACAAGGCCACTTATTTTCTATACAAGTTCCAACATGAGACCAGAAAATGTGAACAATTACAAGAGTTTGACATTTGACTTTTAGCAGTTGTCCTATGATATGCCCAGATTTTCTTAGTAAAAGAATCCTCTTGGATCCTAGAATCTATGGCTTGATTCCTTTTATACATTTTAAAAAAAGGTCTTAGTCGTTTCCCTTCAATTATTGCTTCTGTGCAATTCATTCTCTCCTATTCCATATATAATAGCACATATATTAAATATTTTTTTTGTACCTCTTTATATCTCTTACCCTTTGTTCTTGTATTTTTCATCTTTCAGTATCTTCATTCTCATTCTTCTGACCTTATTTTTCAAGTCAAAATTTCTCAGGTGTGTCTTATCACCTGTTAATACCATCCATTGAATTCTTAATTTTTGTAATTGTGTGTTTTGGTTCTGGAATTCCCATGGAATTCTTTCTTGTGTCAATTCTTTGATGAAATTCCAAATATTATAATTTAATTTTTTGAATGTATTTAGTTACAGTTATTTAAAGTACAGGTTGGATTACTCTGGATTTTTCTGTGAATTTGCTTCTATTTTTTTTTTCAGTTGAACTTTGATTATTTCTTATCTTTTTGTTTGCCTGGTTATTTTTGATTACATGCCCAGTGTTCTGTATTAAAAACTGTAAAGATGATTTGAGTTCTGGGTCATGCTTACTCCAGAAAGCATTAACTTTTTCTCTGAGTAGCAGTAAAACTAAGGGTAGATAAACTTAATCTAACCAGTGATTAAGTTGATTTGGACTTCATTCTTTGTGAGGGCTAGTCTATTTCTGACTTAGTTTTGTATTTACCAGAGCCCCTCTATGTTGGTGGGCTATTTTAGTCCATTTTGTGTTGCTATAACAAAATATCAGAGACTGAGTACTTTATAAAGAAAAGTTTGTTTAGCTAAGGTTCAAGAACATTGAGCTGGTATCTGCTCAGCTTTGGTGAGGGCCTTATGGTGGATAGTGACACAACAAAAGGAGTGCATGCAGAAGAGGTCACATGGTGAGATAAGAAGAAAGAGGCTAGAGAAGAGCCAAGCTCTCTCTTTTGTAAAATCTTTTTTTTTATTATTAAATATTTATTTATTTACTTTAGTTGTACACAATGCAATGCATTTATGTTTATGTGGTGCTGAGGATCGAACCCAGGCTGCGCACGTGCGAGGCGAGTGCTCTGCCGCTGAGCCACAACCCCAGCCCTGTAAACTCATTTTGCAGGACTAATCCACTTCTGTAAGGCAGCATCCATTCATGAGGTTGGAGACTCATGACCTAATCACCTCCTACAGGGCTCCACCTCTTAAAGGTTCAACCACCTCAACACTGCCATGCTGGGCACCAAGCATCTGGCACATGAGCCAGTGACCACATGCACCTCCGATAAAGCATTAATCTCTAGGACATATAAAGAACTAAAAGAACTTAACACCAAAAACACAAATAACCCAATCAATAAATGGGCTAAGGAACTGAACAGACACTTCACAGGAGAAGAAATACAACTGATCAACAAATGTATGAGAAAGTGTTCAACATCTCTAACAATTAGAGAAATGCAAATCAAAACTATTCTAAGATTTCATTTCACTCCTGTCAGAATGGCAATCATCAAGAATACAGGCAACAATAAATATTGATGAGGATGTGGGGAAATAGGTACACTCATACTTTGCTGGTGACACTGCAAATAGTACAACTACTATGGAAAGCAGTATGGAGATTCCTCAGAAAACTGGGAATGGAACCACCATTTGACCCAGCTATCCTATTCCTTAGTTTATACCCAAAGGACTTAAAGTTAGCATACTACAGTGACACAGCCACATCAATGTTTATAGCATCTCACATCACAATAGCTAAACTATGGAACCAACCTACATGCCCTTCAACAGATGAATGAATAAAGAAAATGTGGTATATATACACAATGGAATATTACTCAGCCTTAAAGAAGAATGAAATTACGGCATTTGCACGTAAATGAATGGAGCTGGAGAATATCATGCTAAGCGAAATAAGCCAATCCCACAAAACCAAAGGCTGAATGTTTTCTCTAATATGTGGATGCTAATTCACAATAAGGTGGGGGGGGGGCGCTAGGGAAAAATATCATTACCTTAGATTAGGTAGAGGGAAGTGAAGGGAGGGGAAGGAGGGAATGTAGGGATGGGAAAGATAGTGGAATGAAACAGACATTATTACTGTATATATGTGACTACCTGACCAATGTGATTCTGCAACATGTACACTTAGATGGGATATGATTTCTCATTTTTCTATGTATGATATATCACAGTGCATAAATGCATTCTACTGTCATGTATAATTAATTAAGACAAATAAAAAAATTTAAAAAAATAATAATGCATGGGCCTTGAAATCAAACTTTGACCTTCCAACCCATGGCATTCTGGATTGCTCTGCTTACCTTCTTGACCTACCAATTTCCTTTACTTTTAGAACTAGCAATGGACTCAAGGGCACAAGTGACCATAAGATACCAGGATCATGCTTTCATTTCCCTTTTCCAGATCCTGGTCCCTTGGGAACTGTCAAATGGAGTTTTGCAGGAATGATCCACTCCCATAAGGCAGCACCCATTCTTGAGGTTGTCATGGGTGGTCAAACAGACTTTGTTTTTGAACAAGATTTTGTTCAGTTTTTCTGATTCATCTTAGTAGGAATGTTGGTCTCAAACAATTCAGTTTGCCTTTGCTGGAATTGTAACTCTACTAGACATAAATTGCTACTTCAATTATTCCCTCAACAACTCTGTGAAGAAAGTATTACTATTTTTATTATTTTCCTCTTTTGATTGGTGAGGAGAGTGCTAGAGAAAGTTAGGTACATGGTCAAGGTCATTTGATGAAGAAGCCAAGGGGCTAGGAATTGAACCTGGGAGGTGGGACTTGAGAGCCTCCTTCTTAAATCTCTTTAAAATATATTACCTCTGTATCTCCCAATTAGCAGTTTATTTGTATTTATGTCCCCGGCTTTATCTTATATTTCACTTTATCTTTTTATCAATACCAGTAGTATTGTTATATCAATGATACCTAATTTATGAATATCCTTTGGGACTGTGCTGATGCCAGATAAAATTTTAGTCATTAGATTCCTATCTTTTAAAAAATCTTGTTCTTTTCCTCCTTCCCTTTCTCCCTCCCTTCCCTTTCTTCCTTCCTTACAATATTTATTAGCTTCAGTTCTGGAGGTGGAAATCAGCTGTGTCTAGTTCAGGGTGGGTGGTAATTTTGCCTAGAATAGAAACTTTGGTTCAAGCCTCCATCTTGGCCACTGCAGAAAGGTCTGGGGCTCTACCTGCAACTCCTGCAGATTCCTGCAGGTTTTGTTCCTGTTCTTGCCTCTCACTCTGATTTCCTATTTTTTGCTGAAATTCTTGCTTTAATGCATGTCTTGCCCCCTTTATCTCATTTTTCTGTCCTCGATCCTCTTGAATGTTTCAGGCAGTCCCTTTTCCTTTTCACAAAGTTTCTCCAACCCAAGTTTCTTGCATCTGGCAGATGTTACCAAGGTTTAGGATCACATTGCAAATTGCAGTCAATATTTTATTGAGGTTACACCCCTCCTTGGCTCTCTCCATCATGGGACTTTCTCTCTAACTTTCCTCCATACATCCCTAGACTCCCTCGTTCAGTTGGGCCTCCTGTCTCTCTCTCAACTTGTTTCTCCAAATCTCATTCTTCAGTTACCAGTGAGCAGCCCCCAATAAAACCACCTGAATATTATAATTTTCTTAGCTAATTTACCTCCTCTTTGTTTAAGCCATTTCCAGGGGCCATTTTCTTCTAAAAGAAAGCATTTTGATAACATTTTTTCCCTCACCATAAAAAAAAAAAAAAAAAAAAAAAAAAAAAAAAAAAAAAAAAAAAAGGTTTTCTTTCTAAGAGAAATCCTGTCTGCCTTCTAAATTTCCTGGCTCAAAATGTACTTTGCTTATAAAAATAACAGTTCTCGTCCTTCCTGTTACATCATTTGTATGATACTCATATCCATGCTCTTTTTATTTTCTGTTGGTCTCTGGAAATAAGATGACAAATAGTATAAACTTCCCATATTCATTCAGTTGGTATTTAGCCCTTATTTGTACATTATTGCATCTTTCTTTTAAAAATCAAATGAGCTGTTCTGCTTATTTGGATACATGAACAAAATCACTCATATCTTAATATTGTGTTGAAATCTACACTACTCATCCTAAAATGAACTGAAAAAAAAAAAAAAAAAACCAGGTTAAAGCCCTTTTCATTCATTGGCAGCCCTACATTTATGTTTCCCAAGTGTGGAAGAAACTTCAGGGCAAAACAAAACAATGTTATGAGGTTGTACAGCCATGCAGAGTCAAGGGCACAGGACACAGCATTTCTTTTCCTCTGGATCCACTGGGTGTTCAGTTCATCTGGATTTATACTGGATGGAGCACCTGCCATCCATTCTCTCTGGTCCTGTGGCTTCCTTCCTTCCTCCCTTTTTTTCTGCCACTCTCAAGTTCCCTCCATCCCCAGGGTCTTGGTGGCATCCTGGTTTACCAGGTGAGGTTGTGGCCTCCTGGATGTTGTTCCTAGCTCCATCTTGATGGCTGTGGTTTTGCAGAATCTACTACGAGGAGGAGAAAGTACCAAGTCATTGAAGGGAGAGAAAACCTCCTCCAGACCTGCATTCATGCATGAACCATGTAGGTTTGCAGACGGGTGGTAGTGGGCTTCGGGGAAGAGGTGATATGAGCTGAGATCTCGCTTGTGGAGATTTTGTCTATAGGAGGAGCTCCTGGTCTGGTATTTATCAAGAACATTTGTTTTGGAGCTAATGGTGGAGTAGAGATCCTGTGCATTTGTTGGGGTGTTTGCATTCATCAAACTGTGATTTTTGTAACATCCTAACACATTTCCTCTCTCTGCTGGTAATTACTGTGTCGGGTCCTAATTTTGCTTCTTGTCCAGACTGGCTTTTCCCCTTGGGCAGTGTCTATGTTTGCTGTAATTGGATGATGCCACACAACCCACTGCCATTGCCAGATTTCATTATGACTTGGCATCTTCTGTATTAATTTCCCTACTTCGGGGCTGTTTCGAAGCAAGTGAGGCCAATTTCCTTTTCAATAGTGCAAATCTGGAGGCCCAATTTGAGCTGGGAGCTAAGTGGGTGCATTTGTGCAGCTCTGATTGACTGACAGTGTTCTCTTTGTTTGATTTGATTTTTTTTTTTTTAAATGAGAGCTTGATCTTGAGAGGCAGCTGGCACTCAATGGAAGCCAGAGGACCCATCCTTGGAAATCCCAGGAAAATGTTTGAGCAGCTGGTTTTATCCAGAATTATTTTTTCAAGTCAAAATTGTTGGGGAAGAAGACCCATGGGTTTATAGTTCTCAGCATGATGGTTGCTTGTCTTTAGCTCTGACCTGAGCTAAACTTGGAGGCTCTTAGGGTCTGGACACCAGGGGAATCTGCAGTCAGATTTAGGATATAGGATATAGGGTGGTTTAGATAGATTTACCAGAAAAAATACAAGATGCCCAGTTCAATTTGAAATCCAAATAAACAACAAATAGTTTTTAGTGTAAGTATGTCTCATGCAACTTTTGCCAAATACTTTATAGCATAAGTATATCCTTTGCAATTTCTGGGACACACTTATACCAAAACATTATTCGTTGTTTTATCTGAAGTTCAAATTTAACTTGATGTCCTATATTTTTGTTTGCTAAATCTGACAACCCTTGATATGTCTATAAAAAGACATGTGCTATTGTGGTTACTCTAAAAAGCCAAGAAGATGAAAGAATCGAATCCAAACACAAGGAGGAAAGAAGGATAAAATAAACCATTTTAAAAAGAGGAGCACACCAATGGAAAACTCATTTAACTGGCAGAAAAATAAAAATAAAAACATCTCTCAGAGGAACCAACTTTATTAGCATAGACTCCCAAGCAACAAAAAAATGAGGAGAGTTAGTTTCTTAAAGGTTCAAATCCCCATTAGACATTGGTGATACTAAGAAGCAAGAGTGGATTAAGCATCTTTGACTTGGTAAGATGAAGACCAGTGGTTTTCAAATTTGAGTGTGCATCATATTCATCTGGAAATCTTGTTAAAACACCCTTGCTTAGCTGGTGGTGTAGCTTAGTGGTAAAGTGCTTGCCTACCATGCCTGAGTCCCTGGATTCAATCTCTAGAATCAACCCCTGCCCCCAACAACAAAACACACAAATTGCTAGATGCACACTTAGTTTCTGACTTAGTAATTCCCAGGTGATGCTGGAGACCACACTTTGGGCATCAATAATTTCACTCTATGCTACCCAAGAGGGTGGCCATTAGAATGTGAAATATAGGCGGTCTGGAGTGAGATGTGTCGTAAGCATAAATAGGCACTGGAGTTTGAAGATTTAGTACAAAAAGAGAATGTACAGTATCTCATTAGTAATTTAAAAATACAAGTTACAGGTAGAATGTGGAAATGACATACTGAGTTACATAAAATGTTTTAAAAATTATTTTCATCTCTCTTTTTAAATAAATATGGTTACTAGAAAATGTAAAATTACACACAGGTTCACATTTGTAATTGTTGGTGTCCAATGAAGTGGGTACATATTATATTTCTTTCTTTCTTTCTTTCTTTTTTTTTTTTTTTTTTTTGATACCAAGGATTGAACTCAGAGGCACTTGACCACAGGGCCACATCCCCAGCCCTTTTTTGTATTTTATTAGAGACAGGGTCTCACTGAGTTGCTAAGTGCCTCGCCATTGCTGAGGCTGGCTTTGAACTCGTGATCCTCCTGCCTCAGCCTCCCAAGTGCTGGGATTATAGGCGTGCCCCACTGCGCCCGGCTACATATTATATTTCTATTGGATAGTACTGTTTAGACCAAATGGGTCTTCATTGGGGCACAAGTGAATTGAGAGGAAAGTAGGTAAAATCCCTTGGCTTTTTGTGATATAGTCTTGAATTTAGCATCTCTTCCAAGAGTTACCAAATTCTTTCACTTAGGTGTGTCTTTTAAAACTTTAAAAATCTTTCAGTGTCCTGGTGCTGGACAGGATTAGGATTTGGGGTGATGGGGCTGGAGTTGTGGCTCAGTGGTGCAGTGCTTGCCTAGCATGTGAGAGGCACTGGGTTCAATTCTCAGTACCACATACAAATAAATGAATAAAGTAAAGGTCCATCAACATCTAAAAAAACATTTAAAAAAAAGAAAAAGGATTTGGGGTGGGAACAACACCTGCTGGGGAGGCATAGAAATGACCAGCTGTTGGTTCTGCTCAGGGGTCTCTTGCTGTATCTGTAAAGAGGAGATGGTCACAAATAGAAAGGTGACCTCTTTTGTTCCTACAACTGCCTGCTTTCCCTGTGTTGGCAACTTGCCAGTCTGGAAGGTGAGCTGCCCATGGTGCCATCTATAAATATCCACAGGATGCACAGCTTCCAAGAGGCCCCTTTCCCTCCCTTTTCTCTGTAGTTAAAACTCAGCAAGGAGCCTGGATCCAGGTCTGGGTCCACAGCTAATAAGAACATGCAGAACTTGGACAGGTTAGGAAGAAAGCCCTAGAGAAGCTTCACACATCAGAAAATTGAATTTCGGACACAAGGCCAGCCTCAGACTATTTTCTCTGGAGAAGAAAAGCCTTCAAGTATCTGGAAGGTTCCTTTACAGAGGGTTGTGGGTAATTGTTCTGCTTCCACCAAGAATAAAGCTGGTAGAAAAACATTTAAACTGCTACATAGAGGATTTGGTTTTCAGGCAAAGGATAATTTCCTGATGCTGAACGTTGCTTCTCATTGGGAGACTTTCTGTCATTGTTTACCCAGCCCCTTCCCTCAAATTTTCTTGCTCAGACTGCATGACATTCCCTAGTGATGGGATTGGGCACTGTCTTATGAGAGGTCGGGGAGGATCAGGGTCATTTTGGTGAGGGAATAGAAGCCCCAAAGCACATCTCCCTGTACCTATGATGCTAGACTGTTGGTCTTTGCCCAATTCCTGGTTCCCAACCTGCATAATTTTCCTTCTTGCAGTTGATTTTAGTTACCCATATTTTTTTAGTTTAAAACATCAAATTAGCTTATGCAGAAGAGGAGATTATTAGAAATTTGGAAGCAGTGATAGGCTGGAGTCATCTTATATTGGCTTCTGATAGGCAATTGTTATCGTTTGGATATGAGGTGTCCCCCCAAAACCTCATGTGTGAAACAATGCAAGAAGGTTCAGAGGAGATATGATTGGATTGTGAAAGTCTTAATCAGTGAATCCCCTTATAGGACTTAACTGAGTGGTAATGGTGGTGGTAGGGTGTGGCTGGAGGAGGTGGGAATTGGGGGTGTGGCTTTGGTTGCTCTACTCTGACAGATGCCTCTTTAAGCTTTGGGGTATATACTTGTATCTGGAGGGTGGAGTCTCCCTCCCTGCTTCCTGATCATGATGTGAGCTGCTGGCCTCTGCCATACTTTTTGCCATGATGTTCAGCCTCATCTCCAGCCCTGAGGAATGGAGCCTGCTGTCTATGGATGGAGACCTCTGAAACTGTAAGCCCCTAAATAAACTTTTCCTCCCCTAAAATTGTTCTGGTTGAATCTTTTTGTCACAGTAGTGAAAAAGCTGACTAAAACAGCAATTATTAAATTTTCAGGAACACTGTGGACTGATTGATAGATGCGGTGTTAGTAGCTTGAATTTTGTTGAGGTAGGATTTGTATTGTGGAAATGGGTGTGCACTACTGTTTGGTCCCTGCCCCATCCCTCCCCTGGAGAGCCCGTTGTTAAGTGTCAGTCTTCACACTGCTGGGTGTTAGGTAGCGTGGCAGGTGTGCTCTATGCCCATCCCATCTCCTGGATACCTCAGATTTTCGCTATGGCGGTAGTAGCTGGTTTCCCGGCATGGATTGCCTCATACCCCAAGTGCCCTTTGCCTCTATCCTCTTTTCTCAGGCCTTCTCCTGAAGCCTGAAGTTTACCCAGCTCTACGTAGGGTAACCTAGGAGTATTGGGGAGTCGATGCTCCAAGTGCAAACCTCAACAAATTGGAGCACAGATGCTCAAACACTTATCCTGTGGAGGGAGAACTCTGATATCATTCTGCAAGATTCCTCAGTGGGTCCCAGTAGGGGACCCTACTGACTGACCCCTGCTTCTCTGTCTTTTTCTCCCCTTTCCTTCATTCCTAATTCCGGGATCACCAAATCAACTCCCTGTGCCCATATCTGGCCTTGGGTTCAGACCAGGCCTCACCCCCGGAAATGATGCTTTGAGTCATCTGCAAAACTGCTCCCTTTGTGGCATCACTGCTGCATCCATACAGCTACAGTGTCACCACTGGTCCTGGGCACTAGTGATAGACCCTCTGCCACTGCCCTGTGGGGACCAGGCATGGCTGCTGTACTCTTTTTTCTAAAATTCTTAAAACTAATTTATTTATTCATTACAATTAGGCATATATGACAGCAGAATGCATTTTGATTCATTGTACACAATTGTAGCGCACCTTTTCATTTCTCTGGTTGTACACTACATAGTGTTGCACCTTATGTGCAGTCATACCTGTACCTAGGGTAATGATGTCTGTCTCCTTCCACCATCTTTCCTGCCCGCTCCCACCACTCTCCCCTTGGTTGCTCTTCTCTTGACAGATGCCTCTTTAAACCATTAACTTCTGATAAAGTGAAGGCAGGTGTCTTATTTGTAGGCCCTGGATGACATGGTTTCTTTCTTGTTGGAAGGAACATTGGAAAGTGTTTCAGTCATTTACTGCTGTGTAATAAACCATCCCAAAATACACTCACGTGCTGCCTAATGATGTTTTGGTCAACAATGGCCCATATATATGACGGTGATCCCATTAGATTATAATGGAGTTCAAAAATTCTTATCACCTAGTGATATCATAGCCACAGTGACTTTATAGCCAATGCATTACCTGTGTGTTTGTGGTGATGCTGGTGTAAACGGACCTACAGCTCTGCCAGTTGTATCATCAGTACACACAATACATACAGTTGTACAACACACAATTATGTACAGTACCGAAAACTTGGTAATAAATGACTGTTTTGTTTATTGTACTATACTTTTATGTTTTTATTGTGCTATACTTTTAATTGTTATTTTAGCACTTAATCCTTCCATTTATACATAAAAACACATACTGTAAAACAGCATGCATTAAGGTACCAGCAGCAGCCTTGTACGGCTTTGTTTATCACATCTCTTGACTGCATCAAGAGGCCACATCAAATAACTGACTTTATGTGATGTCTTCACAACAAAATCACCTCCAAGGGACTTTTCAGAACACAGCCCCGTTGTTGAGTGATGCATGACTCTATTTTGGTAGCTCATAATTAAAGCATTAGCAGGCTGGTCTGGGCTTAGCTGGATGGGTTTTTTACTGGTCTCACCTGGGGTCACTCCTATGGCTACACCATCTGACCACTCAGCTGGGCCTGGATGGTCTGGAGTGGCCTCGCTTTCACAACTGGCAGTTGGTTTCTTCTGCATGGTCTTTCCTCCTCAAGGAGACTAGCCAAGGTGTCCTCACAGGGCCACACCAAGTTCCAAGAAGGTGATAGAGGAAGCTGCAGCATCTCTTGAGGAATTGGTTCTCAAGTCCCCAGATGTTTTTTTCTTGCCCAGACTTAAGGGGAAGGAAAGAGACTCCAACTCCAAGGGGAGGAGCAGCAAAGTCAGTGCAAGGGATGAGCAAACGGGGACAAAAAGGCCATAGTGGCTGTTTAGTTAGCAATCTGACTGAGGAAGTATCTGACAGACACAGTGGAAGATGGGGAGTCATAAGTTGGGGAATTCCCCAGACATAGAAAAGGCACTTGAAGGTGCGCGATGGGTCAAAAGAGTGACTCATGTTCACTATCATCAGCTTGTCTTGTGCAGTGGCATCTCCCATTCTTATCCCCTAGGCCTTTCTGACCAGGCTACTGACTTCTTACAAGGACCTCATCCTGGTTCCAGCCTCTTAGTGGCACAGCTGACTTTGTGACCAATGTGACTCTGAGCAGAGGCACCACAGGTACCAGATAGGACTGAAGTCTAACGATGGGCTTCATTTTTGAACAAATAAAATGTGAATCCTGAAGGGAGGGTAAGGGAGGGAGCAAGAGGGGAGGGAGGGGGAGAAAAGAAAAAAAAAAGGTGGTTGAATGAGACGGATATCATTTTCCTTAATGCATGATTGAAGACCTGAATTGTACGAATATACTTTGTATACAAACAATTGTATGTAAAAAGATACTAAATATATGCACTATGAGTTGTACATATTAAAAATTATAAAAATAAAAAAAATAAATTAAAAAATGTGAATCCTTACTAAGGCATTATTTAGAAGAAAGGCACTGATGTGTATAAGGTTGTGCCCTTTGTCAGCATTCAATAATTCAAAAACAATTTGAACATGAACTATGTATTCTTAGAACCTAACCTGGAACAATGATTGATCTTAGTTAACTGATTTTCCTCCAAGAAAAGTATGATTAGACAGGAAGAGGAGAGAAAACCAGGGAAATGGCATCTTGTGCTTACTGAGGGCCATTGTCCCGGCCCACGTATGCACCTGCTCTGACTCCACCTCAACCTATGAGATGGGGAAACTGAGGCTCAGAAAATTTACATAACTTGACCAAGATTCAGACAAATAATAAAGACTGATTTCCGTACCTACCATGTTTTCTACTTAGATATAAAATATTAAGGTCTGTCAAAGATTTCTCTAAAGAGGTGGAATCCTGCACGGGTGTGCTTGCTATTCAGAAGCTCATGCTCTGAAGTCGGAATGAGCCTGGATTTCCAAATTTGATTCTTTCACATTAAGACTCTGATAGTCACTTCTTAGATGCTTGGTTTCCTCATCTGTGAAATGGGGATAATAAAAGTAACTTTCTATAATGTTATTAAGCATTTCCCATAGTTTTTTATAGCTAGTAAGCTATAGTAATGTCAATTGCAATGGATGAGAACATTAATAATTGCTTTTTATTATACAATATGTTTTAGGTTCTGTCTATATCTTTCTGTCAAACTGAAAAAATACTGTAGGTTTTGGGGTAATTGTAAGTGCTGACTATGGTTCAGTTGTTGGAGTTCCTGCATAGAGAGACTGATTTGGTTATTAGGTACTTGAATTCTTGTTGAAATGAACTGTGGGGAAAAAAAAGCCTAAAGCACTGTTTTAGGTGTATGATGATAAGTTTAGTAGAGATGTGATAATGATGCACTTGGATTAATTATGGGGTCCTTCAGTGGTTTGTCTAGTAGTGAATTTACAGATATATTTTCAGAGCAGTCCACCGTTTGATTAACAGTTTGAATTTCAAGTTTACCTGTGTAGCAGCAGGAGAGATGGAGCAGGTCAATTTTGAAGTGGCACTTGGAAAAACAAATATCTTGGGTCTTTTAGGAAGTGGAAGTTGCTTATCATTAAAACTGTAGAGAAAGGAGGAGGAGGGGCTGGACAACGCTGACTTACGTTTATTTCTGTGTTTGCAAAACTCACACAGGGCTTTGTGTGAAACATTGTGCACAATCATAATTGCCAACATCTGTTTAATGCTTACGTGTTTCCAGGCAACATGCTAAGTACTTATTTATGCAATCTTATTTATTCCTTGCATTAAGCCTATACCAGTAGGTACTATTAGTTTACTTATTTCTACACACAAAGAAATTGAGTCTCAGAGAAGCTAAGTAACTTGCTCAAATTTACACAGCTCGGAAAGTAACAGGGTGGATATAGACCAAGGCAAACGGACTGGAGATTGACTTACTCTTAGCCTAAACAAAACTTGTGAATCAGACTTAAAAGCAGCATACTACAGGGACATCAATGTTTATAGCAGCACAATTCACAATAGCTAAACTGTGGAACCAAACTAGATGCCCTTCAGTAGATGAATGGATAAAGAAAATGTGCATATATATATACAAGGAATATTACTCAATAATAAAAGAGAATAAAATCATGGCATTTGCAGGTAAATGGATAGAGTTAGAGAATATAATGCTAAGTGAAGTTAGCCAATCCCAAAAAACCAAATGCCGAATGTTTTCTCTGACATAAGGAGGCTGATCCATAGTGGGTGTGGGAGGGAGAGCATGGGAGGATTAGACGAACTCTAGATAGGGCAAAGGGGTGGGAGGGGAAGGGAGGGGGCGTGGGTGTAGGAAAGATGATGGAATGAGATGGCATTATTACCCTAAGTACATGTATGAAGACATGAATGGTGTGACTCTACTTTGTGAACAACCAGAGACATGAAAAATTGTGCTCTGTTTGCGTACTACAAATTGAAATGCATTCTGCTGTCATATATATATATAACAAATTAGAAAAAAAGCAAAACTTGTGAACCACAGCCCTTATTGCTAATGATGTTCCTATTGGTTGAGGAATATGGAAAGGTATCTAGCATGTTATCAAGAACAGTTCAATTTCTAGGCTTAAAAGTAACCCCTTGTTTTCTTGCTCTTGAGAGAGAGAGAGAGAGAGAGAGAGAGACTGGAAGCCAGACCCTCCCGTTGGATATGAGCAAGGAGGCATGTGGCCGGAATGCTACTGGCAGGCATCCCACAAAGTGCAGGGCAGCTGGTCTTAGGCTGAAGCCAGTGTTTTCAAGAGTAGAGTGGAGAGACGGGAAAGTCCTGGGTCTTTGATAACATCCCTGGGTGGAGCCTGGAGCCTGTTCTGCTTCCGGACTTTGGCTAATATAACTCATTTCCTTGTTGACTATGGCAGAGACAGATAGTTGCCTCTCTAATATTGTTTCCTTTCCTTACTATCCCAAACCTAATTTTGTTCTAGATGTAGAACCTTGTGTTTCTCAGTCTCTTTTGGATGGGGTGGCCATGCAAATGGGGTTCGGGCCAATGAGGTACAAATAGAAATCCCTGCTGGCATTTCTAGGAAAATTGTGCTTTTCTGCCAATGGCTCCTCTTTGACTTCCTTTCTGATGGCTGGAATGCTGGTGGCAGGAGCTGGAGCTGCTGTCCTGGTGGCAAGAGGGAAAGCAGGCACTTGGCCTCCAAACTGCAGAGGTCCTTCTGGGAAGCCTTACTGGTCTGTCCTCTAATTGTGTGAGGGAAAAGAAAGCCCTAATATGTTTAAATCAGTGTTTCCCTGTCTTTGGCATTTGCACATAAATGCATTTCTTGACTAAGGAATTGAAACCTTCCATTGATAGGGATTCTTTCCTGGTGTTCTGGATCTAGTGCTGCCTGACAAGCCATCTCAAAACTTGGTGATTTACAACAGTTTCCTTATTTTTTTATGACTGAAGTTTGGATGGGGCCCAGCAGAGCTCATCTCTGCTCCAGAATGTTTGGGGTCTTAGATGGGAGGACTCGGATGGATGGGGGTTGGGACAGCCAAGGCAGTTTCTTAATTCACCTTTCTGGCACTTTAGTGATGTCCCTAGGTGGCCTCTGTCTCCATCAGCACAAACCCAGTCTTCTTGCACATCGGCTGAGGGCTCCATGAGGAAGAAAGCAGAAACTGTCCTTTTAGTGGCTATACGCAGAGAGGGCACCATGTCACTTCCACACCGTTCTATAGCTCATAGCTGCTCAGACTGAGGGGAGCAGAGGTACACACTTCTTCTTTTTTTTAAATTTGAAATTGTTGTATATATGACAGTAGCATGCATTACAATTCTAATACATATATAGAGCACCTTTTTACATAACATTGTATGCTAAGTATATTTGTATTATTCATGTCTTCAATCATGCATTTAGAATAATGATATCCACCTTATTCTACCACCCATCATTCCCCCCCCCCCCTTCGCACCCCTCGCTCCCTCTCTTCCCCCTCCCTCCCCTTTAACCTTTCTAGTGTTCCTCTAATCCTCCTATGTTTCCGGACCCAACCCCACTGTGAATCAGCCTCCTTATATCAGAGAAAACATTTGGCATTTGGATTTTTGAGATTGACTGACTACAGTTTTTTTTGATGCAGGGAGGGAAGGGATTGACCAGCTATCATGTTTGGTTCATTAGGAAGGATTTGTGGGTTGTGGCAGCCTCCCTGTCTTTAGTGTAAAGCACATCTTTGAATTCACTATATATCTGCAAAGAGATAGTGCTGCTGTGTGGCTCTTTACGTTTTTCATCATCAGGAAAGACAGGAAAGTTGCCACTTTATCATGTATGGTGCTTTTGTAAGACTGGTGGAGAACATAGTCCCAGAGTTACAAAAAATTGTAGTAGTCTTCAATGTTTGCACTTAACGAAAGAATGCTTTGGGACATTAACCTCACAAACAAAGAAACCAAACCAAATGAAGCCAGTATATGACCTAATGTGGAGGAAGAACCAAAGTTCCAACCCCAGGCCCTAGTGACAGGCCTTACAGCTTCTAGCTTCTCATGCTAGAGGTCAAGGGACAATGGTACTCCTTTACAAATTGATTCTGAATCTTGGGGTCATGGAATGGTAAAAGGAATCTCCAAGATGTATGAGTGACAAGGCTGGGTACACAACCCCAGGGCCCAGGGAACAGCTGTCCCAGGGGTCTCCTCTCCTGGAGAGGGCCCTGAGCCAGGGCTTGGCTGAGTGTCATCATTAGTGGCCATAAGAGACCTCAGACAATCTCGAGATGGAGCTGGAGTGGACCCTGAGAGGACCTGTGGTTGCTATTAAACTTTCATAAAGCTGTCATTCATTGAGTTCCATTTGTGCTCACTGACCATAAAAGTGTATTTGATTTTGGCTGCAGGCTCTGGGCACGAGCTTTTTTTCCTGCTTGTGGTTTCGAGAAGACAGTGTGGCTTGGGAGCCTTTCTTAACCTATTCATGTTAATCAACCCTTAAAAGAGAAATGTTTATTTGTTTATTGGCCAGGGGAGGGAAGGTGTATTTATGATATCATTGTTTTTTTCTTCAAGTTTAAGCTAGAAATTCTGGACTTCTCCATAACTCTACTCCCTTTTGTGAAAAATTGATTTTGAATCCCCACTCCCCCAAAGAGAGCAAATAGGGAGACGGATTGATGGAAAGAGCACAGATGGGTACAGGTCAAGGTCCTCCTGACTGCAGGAAGAGGCTGGGGAGAGGGAGTGGATGGATATCTGCCTACCATCCATCTGCATGGCGTGGTCTGCTCTTCAGAGATGAACCTGTCCACCAGGCCCCAAATCTTCTTGTTCATGGTGCATTTTTTTTTTTTTTTTTTTTTTTTTTGTGGTGCTGGGGATCAAACCTAGGGCCTTGTGTGTGTAAGGCAAGCACTCTACCAACTGAGCTATATCTCTAGCCCCTCATGGTGCATTTTGATCATGTTGAGACATGAGGTGGGCAGGTGGTCATAAACCAAGGCAGAAGAGATGATTGTTGATGTTCCTGTCATAAGGAGATGGTCTTGTGTCGGAAGCAGGTTTGGTGGAGAGGACTCATGCTTCCTGTACACGAAGATGGGTAGCTCCATGCATACATCTCCTGAGTTGAAAGAGAAGTAGCCTAGGACTAGGGTTGGCCTAGGGACCACAACTTTGCAAGAGGTAGAGAGGAGGGGACAGGAAAATGGTGACTAGCTCTCTCCAAAAGTACTAACCCAACCAACTCTCCTTCCTCCACTAGAGAGGCATTCCTTTGACCCATCCAGCTTTTCCAGCTTCAAGAGTCTTTACTGAAATACAGCTACTGTAGAAAGGTTTGATATTTTAAATCAACGCTCTTCCAATTGCTTGTTCAGGGATGGAGAAGCCAAGAAAATAAACAATGCAGTCACCCAGTAAGAGGTGCACACTATTCTTTTCATATTAAAATTAGCCCAGCTAGAGTTTCACAGGGCGTACGACATTTGCATGAGTATTTAAGGACCATTTTGAAGAACCCAGAATGCTGTGGATTGGGTCAGCCTCCTTGGCAGAGGGGTGTGCATGGTCAGGCTTATATCTTTTTAAGCTATCATGTCTTAAATTAGTCCTTTGCTGAGAGCAGGGCTTTGTGGGAACTTCCACAGACCACAGTGGCAGTGGGTGTCAGACTGAGGATTGCCTAAGGGGAGCTGTTGAGGGGAGGACTCTTACCTCTTCTTTTATCATCTGATGTACATTTCAGTGGCTTTCTTGGCGGGGGGGGGGGGGGGGCTCTCCAGACTAGGACTGTTTATCAGTTTTTGATAACCCAGTTGTCTGGTACTATCTGAGTACTTAATGCGTGGTTTGCCTTTTGCTTGGTGCCTGTTCTTGCTCTCTCTCTTCTCCCTTTAGAATTGAAGAATCCATTGTCTGACTACCTTTTGTGTGTCCCTTTTTATGTACTTGGGCACCATGCCCATTACCTGGGTGGCTGACCCAGGGCTCATTAATTTCAATACCTTGACACCTCATGGATGCTGATGATGTTAATCGTAGGCACAGCTACAGTCTGGGCTCTGTTTCTTTTTGCTTTTTGTTGAAATCTCAAGGGGACTGGTTTTGTCATGTTGCTCATTTCCATTTTTCATTGCTTTTCATTATTTCTGTGGTAGACACAGTGGCAGGCTGAAAAACGTGTATTACTATTTTTAACACACTCTAGGAAAATCCAGAGGCAAAGAAGATGCAAGCATAAATTATATCCACACGCACACACCTTCTTCATTTTCCCTATGGTATGTATGCATGTATGTATGTATGTATTTATTTATTAAAAAATGAGGCCCTTGGAGAGTGTTAAAAAATTTAAAACAAAACATTATAAAACAAAACTGCCACACTTGCTTGAATATTCTCAAGCACAGGATGTGAAACCAAAGTGAAGTAATAACTTACTCTAAGAAGTTTCTATACCTTGTTAAATAAGGTAACAGCCTGGCTGCAAATATGACTATGTGGAGAGAGAGGGGGCTTGGGGGACTTGGACAGAACAACCAAAGTGAAAACTAAACAAACAAACTGAAGTGATTTGATTGGTTGAAGAAATGGATGAGAAATGATTATAGAAGGGAAGTTGGGGGAGGTACTGAAAGAAGATAGGGCCCTGTGGGCAGGGGCTCCTGGTTGTTTTTTTTTTTTTTTTTTTTTTTTTTTTGGTACTGGGGATTGAACCCAGGGGTGCTTAACCACCGAGCCACATCCCTCCCTAGCTTCTTTTATTATATGTATATATTTTTTTATGATTTGATTTTCTTTTTTTTTATTATTTATTTACTTATTCATAATGCACAAGTATAGTATCTTATTTTTAAAAATATTTATTTATTTTAGTTGTACACAATGCTTTTTATTTTTTTGTATGTGGTGCTGAGGATCGAACCCGGGCCGCGCACGTGCTAGGCGAGCGCTCTACCGCTGAGCCACAATCCCAGCCCCAGTATAGTATCTTTTTACATACAACTGCTTGTATACAAAGTATATAGTGACAGGGTTTTGCCGAGTTGCTAAGTGCCTTGATAAATTGCTGAGGCTGGCTTTGAACTCAAGATCCTCCTGCCTCAGCCTCCCAAGCCACTTGGATTACAGGCCTGAGCCACTGTGTCCAGCCTGTTATTTGTTTTTAAGTTCCTATTTTGCTATGGTTAAGTAATGTGTTGGCATGAAGGTGCTGTGGTGAGGTCGAAAAACTGAGCACATTGTGGGGGTGGTGGTGGTGGTTTCTTGTGTCTTTCAGAACAAATGGACATGGCAAAAAATGACCTTGGAAAGGGGTTGGGGTCAGATGAAGGAAGGACACTCCAGCTTTGCCATAGCCCCTACATTCTGGTGACACACGTCAATCAGGGTCCCCACATACTCATAATAGGATAAATGAAGGAAGGATGATAAAGGCCTTATTTAGAAAGTCAGAATCAGGGAGTGGAGAAACTGCTCAAGGTCAGGGCAGCCTGGGGCTTAGGGAGAGAGGGTGTTTGTCACCTGTAGGCCTGACAGTGCCAGGAACAATGTTGCCCTATCCAGAGATGGTCAAGGCTGTGTGGTGACCATCATTTGTTGGGGGTGGCCTTCATGGTGACCCTACAGGGGAGGAGCTGGGGAATAAATACTTTCTCCCCTCTTTCTTCTGACTTCCTACCATTGCTATCGGTATTAGGGTTCTCTGGAGAAACAGGACCAGCTAATGGTGTGTGTGTGTGTGTGTGTGTGTGTGTGTGTGTGTTTTGAGAGTTATTTATCTATTTATCTATTTATTTATTTATTTATTTTTTTGTGGTACCGGGGATTGAACTCAGGGATACTCAACCACTGGGCCACATCCCCAGCCCTATTTTGTATTTTATTAGAGACAGGGTCTCACTGAGTTGCTAAGTGCCTTGCCATTCATTGCTGAGGCTGGCTTTGAACTCGTGATCCTCCTGCCTCAGCCTCCCAAAGTGCTGGGATTACAGGCGTGCGCCACCGCACCCAGCCTATTTATTTATTTATTTATTTATGGAATTGGCACATGTGATTGTAAAGAATTGGTGAGTCCCAAATCTTGTGGGGTGGGTGTGAGGATGGAGACTTGGGGAAGACGTGCTGTTCAAGTCAAAGAGTTTGCAGGTAGGATTCCTTCTTGCTAGGGGTGGCAGCATGGGAAGAGGTCAGTCTTTGTTCTGTTGAGGCCTTCAACAGATTTCATGAAGCCCACCCACATTTACACCGGATAATTGGCTTTCCTCAAAGTCCACTGATTTAAGTATCTTTTCTTATCCACAAAATACCTTCAGAGAAACACCTAGAATAACGCTTGACCAAGTATCTGGGTGTTGGGCCAGCCAAGTTGACAGGTAAAATTGACCATCATACCACCTGTGGGTCTATCTCAATCTGAAGCCAGAGGGAAGGGTCAGCCTCCCAGGTGCATTGTCCAGTAAAGGCTGGACCTCAAGGAGGCAAGACACTTATCCCAGTATGAGTTGAAGAAAAGAAGGCCTGTGCTTTGTTTGCTTTTATGCCCTTGCTATTTATTCTGTGTAGAAGCTTGGATTGGGGCTGCAGGTCTTTCTGAACTTTAAGTGTTTCCAGAGGCCTCACATAATATAATACCTCCACCTTCCTCCCAGCAAAGAAACACAAGCGTCAAGAAGAAATGAAATCGCTTAAAACACTGCTGGTTTCCCTTTATGCTTTTATTTAATTATTTTTTAAACTATGCGAATGGCAGTATAAACCACGTGTGATCTCAAAAGGCAGTTGCCAGGATGGTCTGGAGGTCTGTGCACCTACTTCATGGTGACACCTCCCCCTGCCCCCTGGCTGCTCCGTGCTTCCAGGGATGGCATGGGAGAGTGTAAGTCATTTCAAGAAAGATTTAAATCAGATCCCACCAGTTGCTTTATCGCAGAGGCTGTGAGATACTTACTGGGAGGGGTTTCTTTGCTGGGTGATTTTGGATTTCATTGAAAAGTGAATCCACCAGGGTCAAATTTACCTCAAAACAACATAGGAAAGATGGAGATGTGAAGTGTTATTTAGATATTCAAATAAGAAATGATCTTTAAAATTTTGATAATTGCCTTATTTTTCCACTGGGTTTTATATGAAATGGTCTGAAATGGACTTTCGAAAGTGACAAGGATTCAAAAACTATTATCACAAGCAAACAGAAGACAAAATGCTGTGTTGGAGATACTGTAAAGTCTAAATTCAGGTGACCTGAGGAACAGCTTCTAGAAACAGAAAAGCCAGATCTTGGGGGCTGCCTGGATGGGGGAGCAGACCAGCCTTAGTCCTGGTTAGTGGGAAGTAACTGGTTGCCTCTACTTGGGGAAAATCTCTCTTTCTTTTTGGGATTTTCCCCTAAAATGAGAGACTCATCATGTCCCGAGAGACTGGAGTGGTAGCCACAAGCACACGCCACCTCTGACAGGTAAAATAGCTTATACCCCTTATCACATGCATCTCACGTATAGTTCAGGTCATGGGTGGAGGGAGACCTGGTTACAGGTGATTGGAACAAGGCCATTGGAAGCCAGATGTGGGCTGTCCACAGGGATGTTGAAGGACTCTGGGTGAGGTACCAGGTGGAACCACTTAAGCTAAGTGTTCATTCAACTGGTAGAAACTTAACCAAATCAAAACCTCTTCTCTTCCAAGTTAATGCTAAGAAACCTGACAGATCACTTGAACTTGGTACCACCCAGAGATGCTGACTGATGAATCTGGTTCTCCGAGCGGTGTGGTATGTCTCAGAACTGGGGTAAAAATTTGAGAAGGCAACTTCCTGTGACACCTCATCTTCCTATATATCCCCATCACTCAAGGTGATCTGAGTGCCCCTCCCTGTCCGTCTAACTAATTTGACTGAACTTTTACAATCCCACATAGCTCTCAAAGTGTTTGACTCTAATTCTACCATGATGCAGCATGGTCTCAGGAATGCAGGGTGGGAAGGTGCTGTGCACACAGGCTCTGGGGTCAGTCTCTGGGTTCAGTTTGACTCTCCCAGGTAGGGAGAGGTTCAGTTAAGTAATACACATGTGTATTATGTTAGGTAGTGTGGAGGTTCAGTTATGTAATGCACTTCCAATAGCAGTGCCTTCAGCAACCAAGATGGAAGCTTATTTCACATTTATATAACAGTGGGTGTAAGCAGATCAGGACTGATAAAGCAATCTTGTAATCTGAAGATCTGGTTTCTTCTTATCTTGTTGCCCCACCTCTCACAGGGTGCTGCTCTCACTGTTGTGTTTCAAGATGGCTTACCACAACGTCCATACTCCAGCAGGAAGGAAGGGGAAAAGGAAGAGGGAAGGGCATGGGACAGAAGTTGCTCATATTGGGGCTGGGGTTGTGGCTCAGCGGTAGAGCGCTCGCCTGGCACGTGTGCGGCCCGGGTTTGATCCTCAGCACCACATACAAATAAACCCATTGTGTACAGCTAAAGCAAATAAATAAATATTTAAAAAAAAAGTTGCTCATATTGCTCGGCTAATTCCTGTTGGTCAGAACTTAGTCACATGGCCACACCCAGCTGCAAAGGAGTTTGGGAAATGTAATAAATTAGTTTTTGATTGCTGTGTAACAAACAGTGATCACAGACTTAGTGGCTTAGACAACACAAATTTATGCTCTCACAGGTTCTGGAGATCAGGAGTGCTGGTGGGTCTGAGTTGGGTACTTTGCTCTGGACCTAATCAGGTTGAAATCTAAGTATGAGCCAGGGCTGTGACCTCGTCTGAAGCTCACTGGCTGTGGGCAGAATTCAAGAATTCAGTTCCTTGTGAGGGTAAGGCTGAGGTCCCACTCTTGTTGGCTGTCAGCTTGAGTCCAAGCCCAGCTCTTAGAGGCAGCCTGCTAGTGCTGCTAGTCCTGTCACTTGCCCCTCTCTAACCTGTGGCACTACTTCTGCAACCTTGCAGGACTATCTTTCTGATTTTGACTCTTTCTTTTTAGCAAAGGCTCAATCCCTTTTAAGGGCTTACCTGATCAGACCAGGCCTACCCAGTGGAGTCAGTCTTTTGATTGGTTCAGCGCCAATTGATTTGGGACCTTAATTACATCTGTAAAATCCCTTTACTGCTGTCATACACTGTAATCTAATCAAGGGAACAAGCGTCACATGTCCCACTTATTCTCAAGGGAAGGGATATATACACCAGAGGACAGGAATCCTGGGAACCATCCTGGAACTTTGTCTACCACATAATCATTATTGGGTAGCCATATACCCACTCAGTAGAAATCAATACAATTCTGATTTTTGTAGTTCTATGACTAGAGAAGAATAAAACAGAAGATATTGGGGTTAGCTGGCTATTGTGGTCTGTGCCACAATAACTTCCTTGCCGTGCTATCTTGTTGAGTTATTTAATTTCCCTGTGTTCCAGCTGCTTTTATAAAATAGGAATGATCACAATACCCATTGATGGGTTTGTCATGAGACTTAAATCAGATTGCATGCAGAATAGTGCCTTGCATATATTAAAAACTCACAAAATGTTAGCATTAATTCTTCTCCTTTGCCCAAATCAGGGATGAAACACAGTAATAAAAATGAGAAAAATTCAAGACCATCAAAAAAATGTAGCCACATCTTTTTTTTTTTTTTTTTTTTGGTACCGGGGATTGAACTCAGGGGCACTTGACCACTGGGCCACATCCCCAGCCCTTTTTTGTATTTGATTAGAGACAGGGTCTCACTGAGTTACTAAGTGCCTCGCCATTGCTGAGGCTGGCTTTGAACTCGCGGTCCTCCTGCCTCAGCCTCCCAAAGTGCTGGGATTACAGGCGTGCGCCACGCCCGGCTTAGCCACATCTTTAATGACTCACGAGTACAAAAGGGGCTCATTGAAGTCTTTCTGATCTTGACTTTTTTTTTTTTTTTTTTGGGTACTGCAGATTGAACTCAAGGCCACTCGACCACTGAACCACATCCCTAGCCCTGTTTTGTATTTTATTAGAATCAGGGTCTCACTGAGTTCTTTAGCACCTGGCTTTGAACTCACCATCCTCCTGCTTCAGCCTCCTGAGCCGCTATGATTATAGGTGTGTGTCGCAGTGCCTGGCTTGATCTTGACTTTTTTTGAGGCAAGTGGAAGGGCAAACAGAAACCTGTGGAATACTCCCAGCACCTCAAACTCAGCATTGCACAATGAGTGACATCACACAGTACAGATGCTCTTAGGTGACATCACATTCTACTAGGAGAAACCATAAGGCAAAGCCTCTGGAACTTGCTGTGCATTTTGCCAGAGAAAGTAGAGTTGTATGATCTCTATGAACTTGAAAGTTAATCATGACCAGGGTGGATAAGAAGCATGTGTGTGTGTGTGTGTGTGTGTGTGTGTGTGTGTGTGTGTGTGTGTGAGAGAGAGAGAGAGAGAGAGAGAGAGAGAGAGAATGCTAGTGAGTGAAATTGGCCACATATGATGAACTTTCCCATATGCAGAGGGATGGGATGGCTTTGAGCGCCATTGCAGGAAAGAAAACAATGAACTTATCATGTTGCTCGACTCAGGGAGCTCTGAGACTTAGAAACTAAATCTGAGCCATTAGTATGTGGCTTTGCTTTTGTAATAGGAAAATGTTCCACATAAGTCCGGCAACATTTGTGTCAGGGTTGTTTAACACTTTCCTCTGCTTCTGAGACGGCTCACACACAGTGTGCCTCGAATAACACACAATACATACAATTATTGCAGACATTTCAAAAATGAAGTGCTACCAACTTCATTGTGTTCCCCTGCCCTGGCGAGTAATGAAAGACATATTCTTAATGTGAAACAAAAGAAGATTGTGAATATTAAAAAAGCAGCCCAGCCAGCTAGAGTTAAACCGTTGGGATAAGATATTAACTTAAACCACATGTGAGGTGCAGCTGTTTCTGTTGAAGCTTTCATCAGGCTCAAGTGGAAAGATTGGTGGGTTTTAATATGTGGTTTCCAGCCAAGCCTATAGGAATCTGGGTAAAATGTGTGTGAAATCAGGTCTCTGCCAGGGGGGTCCTGGGCTCTTTCTTTCTGTTAACGTAAACAAGTGTAACCCAAGGCATGCTCCATCCAGAGGTTTAACTGAAAAACTCCAGAGTGACCAGACAGCCTGTGGAGTTTTGGGGCTCTTTATACCCTTTTTAAAGGCAGAGATCCCACGGGGCTGTGTCACTGTAATATGCTGTTTTTAAGTCCTTTGGGAATAGACCCAGGAGTGGGATGGACAGGAGTAGGGAGGAAGGAAGGAGGCTCTTTTTTTAGGTGGTGCCACGGTTTGAACAGGCAACCTCAGGTACGCTAGGCCAAGCACTCTTCCAAGTAAGCTACATCCCCAGCCCTGGAAGGAGTCTTTTGACTCTGTCCTATGCTACTTCCTCTCGGAAATATCTAGAATGCATTCAGCTAGTAACTCACATCATCGACTGTATGCAAACATTGGTATGCTTATTGGATATGACCTCCAAGGATTTAAATTTTCTAAGTGGTGAGACATCCCACTATCTATTATGTGAATATGAAAATATTAGAAATGAATGAAAGAACATGAGATGAGTGCAAAAATTAGGATCAACTGCATGTTTTTTTTAAAAAAAATTTAATTTTTATAAGGACTGAATTAGTTAACTAGCTTCAAGTTCAGTTGGGCTGCTTCCTGATTTTGTCCAGTCTGCTTCCAAGGCCTTAGAGGATTGCTTCTGGAGTGACCATTATATGCCCCCCAGCATCACAATATTGCTTCAGACTCAGAGGTGTAGCATACAAATAATCTCTACTGGCCCACAAATTCAGGGATAAAGGGAGAAAATGAAAATATCTAAAGTATTTGTTGACCTCAGGAAAGCAATTGAAAGGCTACCATGGATATGCCCTGATTTGTATGTTCACATCTATTAGGTAGCTACAAGATTCAAAAGAATTTGCAAGGCGCTCTCAGGGATACAGAGATGTGTAAGGGGGAAAGGAATTGACATTTATTGAACATCATGTGGACATGACATCATGTGGACCCTTTGATTACATTTGCTCATTTAATTACCAAAACCTTGAAAGAGAAAGATTATAAGACAAGATCTTTTCTCTAAGGAGCCTTCCAGCCTGGGAATAAGTAATAGATTAAAGACATTCGGAAATCCATGAAATAAGATAATTATGATCATACGCCAAAAGAGAGATTTTAAGGGGGAACTAAGACAGACAGGAGTGATTTGAAGGAGAGGAAGTTTATTGGAGGAGCTGTGTTGGAATTGGACATTGATGGTTGGGTTCGTTTTAGGATCATAGGGAGGCAGACAAAGGAGGATTCTGGTGCAGGAGAGGATGAGCAGAGAGAGAAGGGGGAGTTGATACTTACGTCAGAATACTCAGGAGTAAATTGAAAATCGCTTATAATCAAACTTTCTCTTGTTACTGCTTCTTGAGTCCAGTACCGGGCTAGTGGGCAACTTGACCTTAGGGTCACATTTGTGAAAAGGGCATGTGGTTCAGCACTTGGTGCTCAGTCAGTGTGGCGAGATACTGAAGCCATCAGAGGCCTGCTCAAATTCAGACCTACCGAGGGGAGTGTAGGTTCTCATTTCCAATCTCATGCTCACCGTGGGGCCCAAAAGCACCAAGTGAGAGGGCTGGCAAAGTGACCAGCCCTGTTTAATGTGCAGTCAACACTTTGTCCAGTCACACTAGGGCCATGCTGTTGCATTTCAAGGGTTAAATCCACATAGGATTTGATTCTCAAACTGACAGTGATTATGAGTCAAGACCAATGTAATTACACCAGAGGTGAATGTATGTCTCGTTGGTAGTGGTATTGGAAACAAGGGGGTGGATGGGCCAGCCTGGCAGGGGCAGAGAGCCAGGGGCAGGCATTTTGACTGCAGCAGGTTTGGTGGCAGTAGGGTATAAGGAAAAGATTCAGGTAAGCTTGTTTCAGTAAGCTGGGGCCACTGAATTGCAGAAGGAACAGGGTTGTACTCTCTGAGAAAGTCACCCCTGTTCTACTTCATCATGCTGCTATAATTTGAATTGGAGTAGAAAGGGAGGGCAATTTCTAATGCCGTCCCATCTGATGAAATGCTGATGGCCACCTTGTTTAAGGCTCAAGCAGTCTGGCTTGTATCTGCCACCCTCTTTCCATATAAGCACACCAGTTTTTGGATTTAGGGACCACCCTGATCCAGTATAACTTCATCTTAACTTAATATTATCTCCCAAGGACTTATATCAAAATGAGTCATGTTCCTGGGTCCTGGAAGTTAGAACTACAGCATATCTTCTTTTTTTTTTTTTGTGGTACCGGGGATTGAACTCAGGGGCACTCGACCACTGGGCCACATCCCCAGCCCTTTTTTAAAATATTTTTATTTAGAGACAGGGTCTCACTGAGTTGCTAAGTGCCTCGCCATTGCCGAGGCTGGCTTTGAACTCGCGATCCTCCTGCCTCAGCCTCCCAAAGTGCTGGGATTACAGGCGTGCGCCACCGTGCCCGGCTTACAGCATATCTTCTTGAGAGACAGTTTTACCCAAAACAGATGTCCATGTGCAGTTTGAGTGACCTTATGGCCTTGGTGGTCAGGGGTGACAGCTAGGAAATGATGGAACTTGAGCTCTTTTTCAAGGATGAAAGCAATTTGAATGGAGAAATGTGGGATGGACTCCAAGGTGGGTGGAGGGGAAAAGGAGAAGGGTGATATGGCTAGAGTCACAGAGTGTGACTTGTGTGAAGCACATCAGAGGATGGTGAGGAGGCCAGTCTGGCAGGAACAGGATCATCTCCTGGAGAATGGTGGAGATTGAGGCCAGAGGGAAAAACTGGGACAATATTGGGGAGCCACTCAAATGTAAAAATTGTATGACTGGGCTTGGATCATGTCTCCCATATTCTGGTAAACTTGCTCAATGGCCCTAAACAGAAGACAGAAACAGTTATGCCGAAAGGATCTTATTGCCCAACTCTGCTTACGGAGCATGTAGTGAGAATGTTTTGCCAAAGTATACAGGCTACCCAGTGAAGTGGACGCTTGCTGTGGGTTAAGCTTAAGGAACATCTGCTGACTATGGCAAGGACACTCGTGAATTTGGCCAACATGTGAATAGCAGGCAGAGCTGTCCTTCTTCTCTTTGGGCTGCAGTTCTGCAGTTTTCCCATCTGTAAAAAGCAATGGATTTGACTACGACATGCTATAGTTCCTTGACTCTATATAATAAAATGGTACAACTTAATCAAATATATTTAAACTAAGTTTATCTTAAAGTGTTCCTTCATTTGACAGACCATCTCTGGGAGATGGATAGAGCAATATTTTCACCCCATTTTGATAGAGGAGGACAGAGGCTCAGAGAAAGTTCCCTGACTTGCTGAGATACCCAGCCGGTCAATGGCAGAGCCAGAACTTGAACACAGGACTTCACATTCCTAGTTCAGTGTTTTCTATTCCACATCAATGTTTCCTCTATAGTCAGAATCTTTCTGTTTATTTGTCTGTCCATCTGTCTGTCCGTCCGTCCATCCATCCATCCATCCATCCATTCACCCATCTATCCATCCATCCATCCACTCACTCAACAATTAGATCTGTATTAAGGGTCCACTAAGTGGTAGATACTCCACTAGGCCCTAGAGGTACATGGATAATTAGTATAGGGTTCCAGCCTTCAAGAAGTTCACAGACTGGCTGATCCAATATGAAGTCTTGTATGTAATGTGAAAGCAGAGACTAGAATTCAGGTTGGGTGTCCTCGTCCCACAAGCCAAGCTCAGCATGAGGTCAAGGATCTAGTGAGCAATGCTCTTGGGCCAGTTTTTAATTCCATTTAGTTATTTATAAGCATGGAGCTGCTACTGAAGGCACATCAGACTTCTTGTGTAGTTTAGTCAGTATGTACTATCAGTAACATCACATTAGAAAGAAAGAGGGAAGCTATGGAATTGAGTCAGCTACTACTACTAAAATAGCAGGTATTGAAGAAAACCCCTCAGGCCATAATCCCTTAGCTATGCATTGCACCTTTCAGTTTATAAAGCCCCTTAACATGTGATGGCACTTTGATAGGTAGCATCCACTCTAGGACCAGGCAGATCTTAGATGCTACCACTTCTAGGTGAGGCACCTTCATAATTGCTTAGCACAGTGAGATCTTCATTTGCAAAATAAGGATGGGTGATAATGTTACCAACCTCATAGGGTTTCAGCATAAGAGGATGTGTGTGTCTGTTGCTCTTATGATAGTTGAGTCCTCCTGCCCCAATGGCACAATGAGTAAACTTGTTAAGTGAGAAGTGGTCCAGAGTCCTTTGCAGCAGACTTCTTTGCAGGCATTTTAGACTCTGCTGGCCTTTGAGAAGAAAGAACATGGTTTTCCTGGGTCTCATCTCTTCTAAAAATCTCACCGACTTCTGTGTAAAAACCAGTAAGGTTGGACAAATAAGTGAGACCTCTTACTGATATTATCATTTTCATTTGCTTTTAATTTGGTCAACATGGTGCCTGAATGCATAAAATGATATGCCCAAGGTCATAGTCTTGTGACTCAAATCCAGAGTGCTTCTCATTAAGCTACTGGTCCAAGACACAGGCCTCCGAAGTGGAGACTACCTGAATGTGTCTGAGAAGGGACATTAGTGCTCTGCCAGACTCAGGGGCTACGCTGGCTCAACACCCAGCCCAGGGGTGTGGAGTGAAACAGAGTGCTTTGTTTACAGCTAATATTTTAACTTCCTTTGTTCTGTTCAGCTTGTCTGAATTCCAGGTTTCTAACGAATTAGGATGATAGCTCACACGCTGGTCCCACCTACCGGTGATAAAAGTAACCAAGGGATATGTGGAATCCCTGGGAGCATTTAGATAGATTCCTTACAATATGATTCTCCACCCAGTTGCCTTGCTCGGGTCAGAGTGTCATGAGCATAAAAATAAAATTTAGGGTGACGAACAGTTAAAGTCTAAGAACTTGTAAGCAATAGAAGCAGGAATTATTCACTCTTGCCAGTGCTGGCACTGTGTCCAGTGTTTGCTTGCCATCTCATACATCTTTTCAGAAGAAAAAACAACTTGAACTTGCCACTGGGACACATGCATTCCTTCCTGCATTGGAGCCAATGGAGCTGTTGGAAACACTCTATAAATCTCGTCTTCTGTACCGTGACCTTCAGCCCTGTGGGGGCAGCTCTCACTTTATGTTCATCCTGCAAACGGCAGTAGATGAGACTTGCAGCAAGACCCCAGGGCTCTATATCCGGCATCTTTGCCAGGTGAACAAAGGGAAAGGATTGCTGAGGCCTGAGCTGTTGTTAGGAGCTGGGCTGCATCCTCCCAGCCAGAAATCGACTCACATTCCAGCCACCAGAGAAGAGCAATGCTCCCAATAAGGTCTCTGTGCTCTGAAGGGGGAGACAATTATGTGCTGTCCCTCTTAGTGCACTTATTACTCTCTGTACTTAGTAGGGAAGACATAGCATCCCTTTTGACTGCCCCCAAAGAAGTTCTACCAAGTAACATTGGGAGCAGAAAGAGGCAGACTTTGCAAGAGGGTGCCTCTCATTTTATTGGCTTTCGGGTAGGTTCTTTTTGATTTTATTTTTCGATTTAATACAAGGTGCGCCTTGAGAAACACTTGTGCTAATGTGAAACAGGAGTCAGACAGTGCCAGGCCCTTGTGTGGCAAGGCCCAGTCTGTCTGATCATGGCAGGCACCTGGTCTATAAATCCACACCAGAGCTGAGACCTGATTTCAGCTCCTAGGGCAAGAGGGACCAAGGTGATGCTGGGAGTTTTCTGGGCTAATGGGACTGGCATGCCTTGATGTCCGACCTGGCAACATCTGAGAAGAGAGCTATGGAAAGGAGATATTGCAAAGAGTGTTGTAGCACAAATGCCAGTGCCCGTGCCTTAAGATGAGGATTAGCATCTCCAGAGTTCAGACATACCTCTGCTTAAAATCCAACCTGCATTATGAACTTCTGGGTGCAGTCCAGTGGTGGCCTTGTTCATGACATCCTCCTTGAAGCTCACTGTGGGGTTCCCTCTTATTTCAGAACCTCTGGCAGGCTTGGGGTTGGTGCAGAATTCATTTTGGTACTTAATTCTCTTCAGCTATTCCTTGTGAGTTTTCTTGTTTCTTCAGTGAGACTTCAAATTCATTGAGGGTCCCTGGAATTTTCTTGCTCATCTCTCTGACTTTGAATAGACCCAGACTTGTGAATTAAGACCACAGTACAGATCCCCGAACCTGCTGCTATCCTACTCCACAGCTGTTTGTCCTGGTCCTTTGCTAACGACTCTGCATTCTCAAAGCTGAGAGGACACTGTGAAGAATGGTCCAAGGAGCAGAGTGGAAAGAGCATCTGTTCTCAGCATTATACACTCAGACTGGGCTTATGGCTGCCTCCCAGGTAGGATATGCCACAGGATGTGTCCAGTGGAATAACTGGGAAGAAAAAGTTTTGTGGCTCCAACTTCACAGGGTTTTGGCCAGGTTCCTGCTCAAGAGAGCCTACTGTGGCTGCTTGGGTGAGTGTGTTTACTGGGCTGCCAGCACTACTTTTTGCTTGCTGTGGACATCTTTCTACTTCAGGGTACCACTGTCAGGGAAGGCATCAGCAGGGGTGCAGACATGTCCCAGCTGTGGCAAACCCACTGCCTACCAGTGGCCTTATCTGTTCAAATAAAAAAAAATTTTGCACCTTCACATCTAGCAAGTGACTGAGCCAAGATCCAATGCCGGATCTGCCTGGTTCTGAGCGCTGAGCTGCCCATTGCCCTGAACTTTGAGGGGACACACTGTGTAGCTCTCTGTGGGGGCACAGCATGGCGCTGGCAGATGACATCCCTGAAACCATCTACAGTTCCTCCCACCTGCTGGCTTGTCCCTTCTGGCTCACAGGTGAGGAGCCATTGTGAGGCAGGACAGGTATGAGTGCAGGTCTTACAGCTCCTCTCAGCATCCCAGTTCCAGGGCCTGGCCTGGCCTCTGAGGAGCCTCAGTTTGATTTCCAGAATGCTTCATTGGGGACCCCTCTATCCCATAGTGATGTGCTCTGAGGCACCTGCAGATTGACTGAGTGAAGGTTTTTCCTGTGTTTTCCTAGACAGAGTGAGCAGGCTCTCCAGAACCAGCAGATCTTTTGGTTTTCTAAGCACTTCTGAAACATTGTAAGGTAGGGTTCGCACAGTGGATCTGTTTCATTTGTCTAAATTGTCATAGGTACCACTTCTACTTGAGCTTGATTTCCCTCCTCCTTAATTTAACTTAATGGTTGTGGGGGTGGAGCTGGGGTGGTACTAGAGAATAGTGAGTTTGAATGAAAACAGCATTAAAGGTATGTTTCTGGAGTCACCTGATATTTGTCTTCTCTCAATAATGCATCAAAGATACATAATTTTCTCTGGTGGGTTTCCTCTTTCTGATAATTTTCTGTCTGGTGGGAGTAGGATAAAAGGAGATGGAATTTTGGATCGGTGAGATTTAGATTTAAAATCTTCCTCTATCATTCATAGGCTACTTAGCCTTGGGCAAATTCTTCATGGTCTGAGCCTGATTGTACCTTATGTAAAATGGAGATGGAGGGACTCTGGTCTTGTGGTTGTAGTGGGGTAAGCGAGGCACTGGGGAGACAGGCTGTACATGTGAGTTCCTCTGTGTGTTAGTCAGTTTTCTGGTGCTGTGGCAAATGAAAGTCAATGTAATTAAGGGAAAGGTTTATTTTGGCTCATGGTTTCAGAGGTTTCAGTCCATGGTCACTTGGCCATATTACTTTGGGCCTGTGGCAGCACAGTACATCACAGTGGGAGTGCATGTCAGAAGAGGCCTGTTCACCTTAAGGAAGCCAGGGAGAGAGGAGAGAGGGAGAGAGGGAGCGAGAACGAGAACTAGAGCCAGTGTGAGTGAGAGCCTAGTCTCAATATCCAATTCAAGGGCACACCCCACAATGACCTAACTTCCTTCCACTAGGCCCCACCTCTTAAAGGTTCCACTCTCCCTAAAGCACCATGGTGGACAACCAAGCTTTAACATACGGGCCCTTGGGGGATGTTTAGAATCTTAACTATAAAACCCCGCCTTAAATGTTTTAGGAAGATGAAACCAGATTTCTGTCTTGGCTCTTCTAAACTTACCAACACATCATGACTGTTTTTCAGAAAGTGTCATTCACTTTCTGTGGGTTTTCTAATAACTACAGCTTCTCTAAGGGAAGGAAGGAAACTTTCATGACAAAAGAGGGCCATGAGACTGCTGTCAACAGCCCTCGGGTTTGGCGGGTCCTCAGGTGTGCTTAGGAGAATAGATGGCTCATTTTTTGTTATTATTATATTTCTAGTAATTCAGACAGAACAAACAGTAACAAATGTCATATAGCGCTTATTAGGTGCTAGAAGCTGTCTATTATTCCTTTGATGCTCATGGTGATCCTATGAAAGAGGTCCTATTATTACCATTTCATAGGCAAGGAAATTCAAGCTCACAGAAGTTAAGGCCACCCAGCCTGTAGGTGGTTGTTTTAGTTAGCTTTTCCACTACTGTGACTAAAAGACCCAACCAACAAAATTGTAGAAGAGGAAAAGTCTATTTGGGGAGCTCATGGGTTCAGAGGTCTTGGTTCATAACAGCCAGCTCCATTCCTTGGGGTTCAAGGTGAGGCAGAACATCATGGCAGAACAAGTGTGGCAGAGGGAAGCAGCTCACATGATCATCAAAAAGCAGAGAGACTCTACTGGCCAGATACAAAATATATACCCCAAAGCCACGCCCCCAATGGCCACCACCTCCAGCCACACCATATCTGCCTTCAGTTACCATTCAGTTAATCCCCAGCAGGGGATTGATTCACTGATTGGGTTAAGACTCTCACAACCCAATCATTTCTCCTCTAAATCTTGCATTAAGCCGGGCACGCCTGTAATCCCAGCACTTGGGAGGCTGAGGCAGGAGGATCACGAGTTCAAAGCCAGCCTCAGCAATGGCGAGGCACTTAGCAACTCGGTGAGACCCTGTCTCTAATAAAATACAAAAAAGGGCTGGGGAGGTGGCCCAGTGGTCGAGTGCCCCTGAGTTCAATCCCCAGTACCAAAAAAAAAAAAAAAAAAAAAAAAAAAAAAAAAAAAAAATCTTCTTGCATTGTCTCATATATGAGATTTTGGGGGAACACCTCACATCCAAACCATAACAGTGGTACAGCCAGGATTTGAATATTGGTGGATCTGTTTCTTTAGGAGAACTTACCTAATTATTTTTTCTTCTTCCTTTTCCCCCCATGGTACTGGAGATTAAACCCAGGGGCACTCTACTTCTGAACTACCTCCCCACCCCTATTTTTTTTTTTTAAATTTTGAGACAGGGTCTTGTTAAGTTGCTAAGGCTGGCCTCAAATTTGCCTTCCTCCTGCCTCAGTCTTCCAAGTTGCTGGGATTACAGGTATATGCCTGTAATCCATGCCTGACTTTGTCTATTGTTTTAACTCTTCAAATATTAAGTTCTATTTTTACTTGTGTATGTGTGGGGGAAACATTAACAGTGGAGAAGATGGATATGCACAGCTTATAAAAATTAAAGAAAGGAATTGAAATCTGCCAACCCCTATGAATCCTTAGAAAAGCAGCACAGAGTGGGTGTTGGTGGAATGGTCTCACCTGTGGCGGGAGAAGGGGTTGGAGGGATGAAAGTTACTTCTCTTCTCTGTGGCCACCCGTTGAGTTTCATCCAAAGCACAAGAAGGAATTAAGGTGCTCTTCAGAGTTTTAGAACTTTGGCTTCGTGATCTCTGCCTTAAGCCACTGGAAAGAAGTTTGTGTCCTCTCTCTTTGTTATTCATCCTAGAGACCAGCTCAGATTTGGTTGAGTTCCTTCAACCTCTGCTCCAGAAAATTGGTACCAAAGTGGGTCCTTGTTTAATTGACCAGATAATAAGCACCCATAGGACTTGTCCCCAAATCATGGCAATAGGACATGTGCATATAATTGGAGAATTTGTACAGGAAGCCTTTTTGTAACTCCAAGTGGAGAAGCCCATGCAAAAGCTTATTATTACAAGTGTAGTGGGCATCGGTGGTTGAAGTGTTGGGGATTCTAAAATAAAGGGGAACTGTCCATATTCTCCATTGAAATAGTAGGTTACTGGATAACAGTCATGTTAAGCCAGCAATGTTTGGAGATACTGCTCCATCTTGGGAGGTGGGCATCTTTGAGTGGGTGTGATGCTTGGAAGAGGCACAAAGGTCTGAGTCATTGGAGGAATTCAGGAAAGGGATGATGGAAAAGCATCTGAACGTTGTGTTCAAATAGGAATACATCAAGGAAGCATGGGCGAGATCAAGGAGACCAGAGTTCTTGGCAGAGATTGCTTCTGTAATTTATCCCAGACCCTTTAATTCCTGACCACGACCCTGGGGAGGAGATTATCACTACGCCCAGCCAGCCTGATTGGCTGGGTTGGAGGTCATTAACTTGAGAAAATCAACAGAGATAGTACTGGTCAACTTCAAAAGTCCACTGTCCTCTTCAATGAGCTTGTTGAAACAGAACGCTAATAACAGCTAAGGATCTCGCTGCAGGTAGCTGTCCAATTCCAATCAAAATAATCTTTCCTCAGTCCTAGTGGATAAAGGAGGGCAGAATTAAAAAGGGAAGGGAGAGTGATTTTTGGCAAGGCCAGCAAGGCTGTTGTGGAGGAAGACGATTGGTGTTGGCAGTGTGCACTTAGGTTTTGCCCAAGCAGCAAATTTCCCCCTCCTCTTGATGGCTGGGAAGGTCCATACATGAATGCCTTTCTGTCAGTTGTACACAGCTGCATACACCACATGGCATTCGCCTTCCTTAAAGGTACAGTGGAAAGAGGGTGGGTTGTTGGTTCTTGAGAAATCTGAATTATTATAAGCAAATGTGTTATAAGCAAACTTAATGCTTCTTTCTTTGTGGCAGTGTTTAATCAGTGTGCTATCAGAGTGTCTGAGACTCTGTCCGTGGGTCATGTGTGTTACTTGGGATTCAGAAGTCAAGTGTGATTGCCAAATGCTAGGTTAAATGAAGTGAAAAAGAATCTTTACTGCAGGACTTTCCAGAACCTTCGATATGCAGGTTAGTTTTGAATTGGCTTTCCAGAACCTCCAATATGCAAATTAGTTTTGAATCACCTAGAAAATCAAAGTTTTACTCTAAAAAAAATTTTTTTTCCCTACAAATTTATCTCTGTTTCAGTGCTTTCCAGATGGGTCCTGGGAAATGCTGTTCTCTCTGGAAGGGCAGGAGTGGCCCTCCCCAGGGAGAAGCAGGTTGAGCAGGCATTTCCCTGAAGGCCTGTGGTCCCTGGCATTCCTGCCAAGATGCCAGGCTGCCCCTGGAGAGGAGGCTGGAGTCAGGTATCATGTAGCACTGGCAGCACAGCGCACTGGGACGTGTGTGTGCCTGGGATGGTGGTTGGAACGGGGACAGCAGGAAGGAGAAACTGGCAGAAGGGATGAGATCCTGCTCTGTCCTTTCTGCTCAGGAGCATCTAGCTGGTAAATTTACTCCAAAAGTGTCTTCTTCCTGGGCCTCAAGTGCCAAAGTCTAGTTACAGGTGGGATTGTTGTGAGAGATATTCCCAAGTGGCTCAGTATTTATAGCTTGTCATTGACGTAAGCAGATGTCTGCAGCTGAAAATAGTGACATCCAGTCGTTTGGGCCAATTTGTGAATTTTCCTCAGGGACAAGTGTTCAGGGAAGTAATTTTGTGGCAAGAAGAAAGTCACTGGAAATGGTTGTTTTCCTGAAAAGTTATGTCTCCTTATTTTCCCTTAAGAAGGAGACAGAGCCTGTGAGGGAGCTTGGGTCCAGGCGCCTCTAATAAATACAGCTGGTGAGTAAACTTCTCTGGCTTCATGAATTCTCATGGGGTGGATCATTTTGTCAATCTTCCCTTGTGCCCTAGAAGGGGTTGAACTCTGGAGGTTTCTGGGTCTGTGAAGCCTTCCACATTTTCCATCTAAATCATTTTTATCTTGCTGGACTGCTAAAGAAAAACCACACCAAAGGCCTCTGTTTATTCCTCTCAGGCTTCATGAACAAACACAGAGAATTCTGTTCCAAAATGGAGGAGCTCAAAAAACCACAGGTACACTTTTTGAAAAACAGTCTGGAAATGGAGCTTAAAATGGATTTTACTGAGCCCTGATTATGCCAGAAGATTCTCTCTTCATAATCAAAGAAGGAAACCTACCTGCCAAAGCTGAAGATTGCGGTATCTCAGCTCAAAGGAACTGGGTGAGAGATGGGAGTTGTTTATTAATCTCCTAATATCTCTTTCCTAATAAAACTCCAGTGGTTTGCTTTGTACAGGTTACCCCAATGCTCAAGCCAGGTCTTCTGGTTATTTATTTATTGAAGATGTTTGGCCTGTTTGGAAATTAAACACTTTCTTGGATTTCATGTCCTTGGGCTTGTGGCAGACCTGCTGGGGGTGATCCTCAGAGGATACAATGATAAAAGCCTTCATAGGGTAGCACAATGGGAAAAAGCCAAAGTGAATTAGCTTGCTGTGACATGGCTAACGTCATCACATTTATATATGTTTCATTAAGCGGGGGCTTGACAGCTTTATGAGGAAACTGTGGGGTTTGCAATGGAGGAAGGCCCTGTAACCCTGCCAAAGTTGATCGCGGCCTGTGCCATGCGTGCTCTTTAATAGAATAATATTTGTGCAGTGAAAATGTCATTTTAAATGACTGGTTTGATAATCCCTTAAGCTTTTAAATGATCTGCAAAGTCTGGAAATTCTACCCCAGTGTTTAAAATTGACGGGAACATTAATGAGTGCAAACATTAAAGGGTGGTGCCCAGCTTTGCTTCCTGAGTCAGACGTCGCTGGCTGGGCCTCTTTCCTTTTGTCTCCCACTCCTTTTCTGTGACGGGATTGTGTCGGAGTCCCTGCAGCAGGTCTTCACTGCAGGAAGGTTTCTGG
This sequence comes from Tamias sibiricus, assembly GCA_025594165.1. Lineage (NCBI taxonomy): Eukaryota > Metazoa > Chordata > Mammalia > Rodentia > Sciuridae > Tamias > Tamias sibiricus. The sequence continues at coordinate 75,682,238 of CM046660.1, read as the reverse complement.
GGAGGGGAGCTCAGCCTGCCTGGGACCTAGAGTCGCCAGGGTTGCTGTGGGCTAGCAGTTGCTTCATGTTGGGTAGAAAAGGCACCCCCTTTGGGAGGGAGTTTGCAGAAGAGGCCTCCTCTGGGCAGAGCAGTTGGCAAAGGGCATGCCTCTCTCCAGCTGGTGCATCCTTGAGGCAGGAGCCAAGTAGGAAGGATTTACCCCACTGGAGCCTGCTTAGGCTCCTCCCACTCCACCTTTTGCACATCCCTGGTGCTGTCTGCCTTGTTTTACTCAAACACCCTTTGGACCATGATAAAAGTCTTCCATTTCCCAGATAAATATTCATTGTTGTGACACTTCATTTCCTCAGGGGACGCCTTTATCCTTTTAATGATGCTGGAATAGAGGACAGGCTTGTAGAGAGAACATCTTCTCATGAATTGATCAATATGATGCAGAGGTTGGCAAACTAGAACCCAGGGACAAATCTGGCCCCTGCTTGTTTTACAAGTAAAGTTTTATTGGAACACAGTCATGCCCATTGGTTTATTTCCCTGAGACAGTGTTCAAGGTGAATAGCTATAATGGACACTGGACCAAATGGCCCACAAAGCCTGAAATATTTGCTATCAGGTTCTTTAGAGAAAAAGTCTGCAGACCTCCAAATGCTGGACAAAATGAGAGAGTTCTGAGCTTGGGTTTAATATGCCCTTGAGCAAGATATTTAATGTCACTGTGCCTCCATTTCCCCATAAGCAAATGGGGATATTTCTGACTAGCCCAGTCCATACAACTGTTGAGAGCATTAAAATGATTAAACATACGGGAAAGTGCTGTATGTGTGAGTTATTATCCATTGAGCTCACCACAGTTGGGCTACAGGACCTGGGAAAAGTCTCTTGACCTGTTTAGAGTGATTCCTCATCTACAAAATAGGAGGGATCCTTCAATCAGCACTTCTCAAATTTTAATGTGTTTAATGTTCACCTGGGGGATTTGGTGGGATTCTGGTTTGATGAACTGGGCGTGGGGACTGAACATCTGCACTTCTGCTCTCAGGAGATGCTGATGCTACTGGGTGGGCCTATGAGGGTTCTCCAGGGAAACAGAACCAAGAGGATGCAAATAAATAGAAAGAGGTTTATTTTATGGAATTGGCTTTCTCTATTATGGAAGCAGGCAATCCACAATCTACAGGGTGGCTTAGCTGTCTAGGGCACCTAGGAAAGAGCCATGGTTGCCACTGGAGTCCAAAGGTATCTGCTGCAGAATCCCCTTTCACTTGGGAGAGGTCAGTCTTTTGTTCTTTTTGGGTTTTCTTCTGATTGGATGAGGTCCACCTGCATTATGGAGGGCAATCTGCTTTACTTAAAGTTCTCCACTTTAACTGCTAGTCTCATTGAAGAGCACTCACAGAAACATCCAGAATAATGTTTGACCAAGCATCTGGCCACCCTGTAGCCCAGCCCAGGTGACACGTAAAATTAAGCATCACCACTAGGAATCTGACTTTGAGTCACATGTATCTGGAGGATTTTGCCTGGTGCTGTAATCATGAGTGGACTTGCAAATGGTGGTGTCACCCTACCAGGTGCCCCTCCCCACCAGTGCCAGAGCAGAGGGGTCTTGTCCTTGCCTCAGCTCTTAGCCTAACTCTGCATCTGGTGACATGAGATGGCTGATTTTTTTTTTTTTTTTTTTCTGCTTCTGGTAGGGCTCTTGCCAAACCTGTCTTCTGGCAGCCAGGTGGCTTGAGAGAGCAGCTGGTGGCAGGCTGGACCCTCCCTGGCTGGCCCCCTGTCAGCCTGGATACAATTGAACCTGGGAATGATGGTGCAGCTGGAGGGTGCTGGAGGGTGGAACTCGTTAGTCACACCTTGGTGAGTGGTGATGGGGAGTTTGAATCCTTCTGCCCTGAAGTGGAATTTCCTGTGTTCCAATTGGCTGCTGTAGAATTCTCTCCGGCTTTTGTTCCTAACCACATTTTCCACAGACCAGGGAGGCTGTAGGCTGTTTGTCTGTTTGTCTTAATTGTCACCCAAAGCTACTCATTAGCTTTTAGACTGCAGGTTTGTCCAGTAGGCAGTCAGCGCAGGTCCCATCTCTATGGGGTGGGGCATGTGGGAAAGGGGAAATTGGGAGGGACATTGGGGGCTGGGTGGGTCTTGGTGGAGAAACACTTAGGAGGTTATTTGTGAACAGGTCAGGTGACAGGTTAGACCCACATACACTGGGGAGCAGTACAGGGCTCTGATGTAATATTGTGAATTTTTAGATTGGGAGGAACTAGGTTCAAAGTGCACCTTTACCTTTTTTTTTCCAGTGGGGTTTGGGCCAGATTCCTAACCTTCCTGAACTTCTCTTGGGCTCATCGTGAGAATGAAGTAAAATGATTCCCCATGAAGAATTCTTCAGGCTTCCTTTTTGTATCTCATCAGCTCCCAAACACCCTCTGACCAGATCTTGGTTCCTACTTAGCTCAGTCTCTGGCACTAATAGAAATTCAGCTAAAATTAAACCAAGCATATTTGGTCACAAATTGGGCCACGGGGACTGCATACACACTGCATGATTTTATAATGGAGAATGAACCAGACTAAAGAACTGGTTTGATCAATTCACAGCATTTTGGTCATTCTGCAAACAAGATGTGGAACCTCTGGCAAATTCCTTGCTTTCTGTGTGTTTCAGTTTCCTTATCTATATGAAGATAACCACGGGGCTTGTTTGGTGAGCTTGTTGTGAAGATTAGATGAGCTACATGGCCAAGTTTTAGTGCAGCCTTGGGACACAGTAAACCCTTGGTGGCTTTTTGGTCTTCTTGCAGTTATTATTCCAAGATCCCCAGGGATGCTCAACTGTGTTAAGAACGTGCTAGAGCACAGTGGATTCCCTGTACAACTATGGTCTTTAAGATGCTTTAGAAACTGGTTGGGGACCAAGTCTAAAACCCTGGGGTAGGCTGCTGCCTCACAAAGCATTCATAGAGAAAACTCGAGGCAGGCCTGACCCATGTTGCCTAACATTAGCTGGGCTCCTGGTCCCTTCTGTTGGACGGTGTTCACACTCAAGACCTCACACATGCTAGGCAAGTGCTGGGCCACTGACTCTTGGCTTTAACCATTATCCTTTTTGGCCCAGCACACCCTCTTAATGGCAGTTCTAAGATGCTATGGTTTGAGTATGTCCTCTAAAATTCATGTGTTGGAAACTTGATCCCTAGTACAATGAATCAGGAGGTATCAGGAGGTGGGGCCTATTAAGAGATCCTGAGGCTCTGCCCTCAAGAGTGGATTAACGTTATTGAGGGAGCAGGTGAGTTATGGAGAAAGTATATTTGTTACAAAAGTGCTGTTGGCCCTCTCTGGCTTACACCCTTTCTTGTCTTTTCACCTTCTATCATGGGATGATGCAGCACAAAGCCCCTCACTATATCCAATACTTACTCTGGAGGCTTCCTAACCTCCAGAAGTGCAAGTCAAATAAATTTTTTTTCTTTATAAATTTCTCAGGCTCAGGTATTCTGTTATAGCAGCAGAAAACCAACTAAGAAATAGGGCTTTGACCATTGTTTCCCACCTCTGATGCTTTCTTTAAATCCTGTGTCTATTCTCTCACTGGACCCTGGTCTCTTCCTCCACCTTGTTCCTAAGGCCCAACCTTAACCCTGCCTTACCTTGATTTTCTTTCTTCCCCATCCAGTTGGCCTACTGCAATAGCCAGCAGCTTTCAACCTGACCACACCAAATCACCTGAAGAAATCTGAGAAAGAAAATGCAATCCTAAAGCTCCAAGTCTTAAGCTCTGTTTCAGTTATTTGGGGATAAAGTCTCAGATGTGCATTTTAAAACTTGCCTGGGTAATTCCAATTTCAGCCCCATGAACAACCTCTGTCAGAGGCTTTCCTGTGCTCAGCTGCAAAATTAGGAGGCCAGCATCTTGCAGAACTTGCCTTTTTCTGACCTGCAGAAAGGGAAGTCTTGCCTTCCATTCAGACCCAGAAATTATTATGGATGCCCCCAGTCCAGCTCTGATGTTTCTTCCCATTAGACAGACAAGGACTGTTTCTCTCTCTGGTAATTGTTGGCCTTTCACTACATATTTTTGGGCACTTATATCCTTCCTTTAACTTTGTACCTTCCATGATATTTAGTACAGAACTTCACACACAATAAGTCTGCAATATGTGATCATTGGGTTGATGTTGAGTTGCTTTTTGTGCCCCACAGGGTCTAGAACAGTGCTGAGAGCATAGTGAACACTCAATAAACTATTATTGATTGATGGATTGATTGATATATCTACTTTATAGAGAGGAAGCAGAAAGATTTCCTAGCCCTATATTGACTGAATGGCTGTGGGTAAGTAATTTAACTCTGAGTGTCTTCACCTCTGGTGTGGATGTATGCAAGAACCTGTGGAAACACACAACACACACACACACACACACACAAACACAAACACACACACACAGAGTTCATCTGCTTAGATGGTCCTATCCACTGCTATTCAGTGAAAACTGAAATGTTAAGTGAGAACATGTTATGTTTAGCATAGTCATGCTCAATGGGATAGAATAATTGAATATAAAAATATTTTGGAGCCGGGTGCGGTGGCGCATGCCTGTAATCCCAGCACTTGGGAGGCTGAGGCAGGAGGATCATGAGTTCAAAGCCAGCCTCAGCAATGGAGAGGCACTTAGCAACTCAGTGAGACCCTGTATCTAATAAAATACAAAAAAGGGCTGGGGATGTGGCCCAGTGGTCTAGTGCCCCTGAGTTCAATCCCCAGCACTAAAAATAAAATAAAATAAAATAAAATAAAAAAATTTTGGAAAGTACAATCCACATGCTACTTATGACAAATGGGTTGGAAACACATGAGTTGAGAATGGGGATGCCTGGGCTGAAGTCTCAGAGCTGCCACTCACCTGTTAGACAATATTGACTATGTCCTTTTCTCTAAACTTGAGTTTTCTCATCTGGAAACAAAGCTTTACACTAAATCAGCAATTCCTGTGTCCTGGAGTGCTTTCCAAAGAACACTTGTTTCTCAAAACATTAAGGTTGTTAATAGGTGTTCAAGACCAAGCAACCAAAAAACAGAAGCTTTAAGGAACCAACAAACAGTGTTTGGGAAATATTGTTTATCAAAGACATAACTTTTGCCAGGCGTGGTGGTGCATGCCTGTAATCCCAGCACTTGGGAGGCTGAGGTAGGAGGATCACGAGTTCAAAGCCAGCCTCAGCAATGGCGAGGCACTTAGCAACTCAGTGAGACCCTGTCTCTAATAAAATACAAAAAAAGGGCTGGGGATGTGGTCCAGTGGTCGAGTGCCCCTGAGTTCAATCCCTGGTACCAAAAAAAAAAAAAAAAAAAAAAAGATGTAACTTTTTCCAGGACTTTGTAGAGCCTTTGTTTTTGGATGCCTACTGTGATAATACACCAAAGGGATATAAGCAGGTGTTTCCAAAGCCATTGGGGTCCAAAACATTTTCCCTATCTCTGAGAGAATGCTGATTAACAATCTGACCAACTTGCAAACTGTTATTCAGTAGCAATGCCTGGTCCTGAGTGTTCTCTGGCGTCTTGCTGGGATGATCTTCCATGGTTGCCTCCTGTTGTCATGCTCATGCCTCAGTTTCCTTGGCCTCTAGTCTTGTGGACTCTTCCTTAACTCATATCCTCCAGGAAGTCTTCCCTGCTTGCTCCATTCCATAAGGATAACACTTGGCTTTGAAGCTATTAATGCAGCAGAATGGAAAGAAGAAGAATTTGCAGTTACACAGCCAGGGCTTGATTCCTAGCTCCACCAGTCACGTGGGAACCCAAGTGAGTACCAGCCTCTCTCACTGTGTTGATTTGACATATATGGATGATACTCTGTGGATGTCTGTGGTTTGTGCTGTGTGGTATTTTTTTGTTCTTCTAGTGAAACATCAGCTGAAGTTTCCCTCTGGAGTTCATGCCAGCCACTCTCTGAGCCCATTAGTGGGTAGATGCCAGACCCAAGCCTCCTGGGACATTGCATTCTCCTGGCTATAGCAATTGGCATAGGATCCAGTCGGGGTCAAGGGACACAAGGATAACTTTGCTGGTATTTCTGGAAGAGTCTTACTCTTTTCCACAGAATTTGAAGCTTGGCTAGAATAAAGTCTGAGGATGCTGCAACCATCTTACATCTGTGAGAGGAGATACTTTCTAACAACAGAATCAATATGGTGGAATGTAGATGTCATGACTGGGGTTTCAGCAGTTATCTTGGACCATGAGGTGACCTTGGGAATGGAAAGCATAGAACAATGTGGGTCATTGTAGAACAATATTCCAGTTTTAGATTATTTAATTATCTTTTGAAGGTGAGATCTAAATTCTATTGCAATTAAGCTACTTCTATTCTTCACAACTGAACCTAATCTTAACTTGTAGTTTGAGTCAGATTTTGTTTTCCTTCTTTGTTTTTAATTTAAAAGCCTTCTCTGACATGTTCCTCTACTTCCATGGTAGGATTATGTCATGGGCTGAATTGTGTCCTTCCCAAACCAGATGTTGAAGTCCTAAACACCAGCAGCACAGAATGTGACTCTATTTAGAGATAAGGTTTTTTAGCAAAAACTTTTTTTTTTTTTGGGGGGGTGGGTGGGTGGCTGGGGATTGAATCCAGGGCCTTGTGTATGCTAGGTAAGCATGCTACCATTGAGCTATTTCCCCAAACTCCACAGATAAGGTTTTTAAAGACAGCAATTAAATTAAAATTAGGTCTTTGGATTGAACCTTAGTCCAATATTACTGAGATCCTTATAAGAATAATTTTGGACACAGAGATGTGCATTTACAGAGGAAGGCAAAGAGGGAGAACTTGGCCATCTACAGGCCAAGGGGGCCTCAGAGTAAAACCAGCACCTTGATCCTAGAAATTTCTGTTGTTTAGGCCATCTGGTCTGTAGTACTTTGTTACAGCAACCCTCATAGACTAATACAGATTAAATGAAATAATACTGTATATGAGGCACAGAGCTCAGTGCTTGTAGCTTGGAGCCCTCTACAAATGTGACTTCCTTTCCCCCACATGCTAACTCATCTTGCCAGGAAACTCTCTATGGGGCCATGTGCTCCATTTTCCTAACTAGACCCTTGAAGGCCCCACAGCATCTGACTCAGGATGATTAAGCACATTAGGACACTCAATAAATGCTTATTGATTAATTAGGACTCCCTAGGCCATGCTAGGCAGGCAGAGCTGGATTAAGTCATTTAATAAAGTCTGTCTGAATGCACCAAATTCCTCTGGCAGGCTTTTCCTTTAAAGGGAGAAATGAAGGTGAAGGCAGATTTTACAGCTGGTTGAAATACCCTAGAAGAAGCTGTCAAGGGAAATAGTTGAGGAGATGAAGTTGACAGAGTGATGGCCAAGCAGCCCTTCACCATTAGTTTCAAGCCACCAGTTTTAATCTGGAAGATGTTTTGGTATCGAAGGGGATACGTGACTCTCAATAATGCAAAGTTACCGTCATTAGCATCTGCTGCTACCCTTCATTTTTTTGCTTCATTTTTGTTCAACAGTTTTTTTTTTTCAATTATTATCCTTCTTCAGAGCTGTAATAGATGGAAATGTTCTTGTTCACTGTTATTTTTGAGAACTGTAAAGTGAATGTTGGCCCTTCTGCCCCTGAAATCCATAGCAACAATCCCATTCTTTTTAGAACCTAATTTCAAACCGGTGGCTAGACCTAGAAATCTCTCTTTTTAAGCTCATGTGTGGTACGGCAGAGGCTAGATCTTCACTCCTGTAATTTTCCCCTGGGGAATGACTAGACCTTCGCTAACAAAGTATTGGTTAAATTTCACCCACTGGGAAAAAGAAAACTGACAAAAATGTGTCACATTGCCTGGGTGTAGGGCTGTAAAATATTTTTTCGTGGTAAAAACACATCAGTGTTCCTTGACCCTTTCCCCTTCCCTGGGCATGATGGTGGATAATGTCTTTATGTGGATAATGAAGCAAATGTGGCAAACAGAAGCAATAACCAACAAACAAAATACATATTTTGCCTGGGCTGTCTCAAGCTCTCCCTGAGATAAGATGAGGGAGGAAAGGCGAGAAAATGATTCCGATAATGGCCTCAATTTAGTTCACTTTGTGCAGGGGGATGATCCTAACCCTGGTGGTCTAGCTTTTCTTTGGAGTTGGCTCTTGTTACACTGTTATCAGGATTAGCTTTATGAGATTATACCCCCAAGAACCATGCAATTGTCCTGCAGGGGATGCTGCAGAGGGTCCTCTGACAACTCACTCCTGGCAAGTGTATGACGGGAATAATCTTGTATCATCGGTGCTTTTGGCTGACCTGGTGCTGGTGCTTCTAGTTTTTTTTTTTTTTTTTTGCTTTTCTTCTTTAATTATCCTTGTATCTGATTCTGCCAAAAGAAGCATTCTTTTAGAAACCATGTTGATTATTAAACGTTCCATTAAATGTGTTAAGGACAAAAAAAAAAAAAAAAAATCATTCAACCCTATCATTCAGCGTCAGATGGCATTTGATGTAAAGGCCTTCTTTCGAAAGAAACTCTTGGGAAAAATTTACCATTATTTCTACATTTTGATCTTGAATAATGCTAGGAGAATCTTACAGTTAGATGTTAGTTTTCAGATGTTTAACTTATATTTTTGTCTATAGTTTAAAGCATCTTGCAAAGTCTCTGTGTGTGCATGTGTGTGTGTGTGTGTGTGTGTGTGTGTGTGTGTGTGTAAATAGAGGAGGAAAAGCCCATTTTTGACTCTAAGAGACAAGGAAGGGCTGTTAATTCATCATCAGCAAACCCTGATGGCCAGAGGAGTGCAGATGCTGGTCTTCCTGCCCTGGACGCATGGGGCATCTGGGAACTGACAGGCAGATCGGCTGCTGTTGCTCATTCTTGGGTGGGGGGTTTATGTGAAGATCTTCTCCACTAGGAGTACCCTCTCTCCCTAGCTTCACTCAGGGACTGAAAGTCAGCCTGAGCCTGGGGGTTGAGAAGAGGCAAGCATGGAGGCAATCACCAAGAGGGGCTGAGGGGGTGTCTTCCCAGGGCTTGATGGGCACTGCCACAGTGAGCAAGCAAGTGTTCCTCATCTACATGGGCCAATCACCCCTAGGTGATTTCTTCATTGCAGGCTGAGCTCTGTTGGCTCAAAAGATTATTTGTATCAAATTCAAAGTTTTATACATCCAATTATTTTTTAAAAAATCGCCCAGATCAAGTGGTTTTACCCACATAGGGCCTGCTTGCTTTGCAGAGTGCAGGACACTTCACTGAGTATGGAGCAGTTGCTGGCTGTGGAAAGTAGGGCCTTGTGGTTATAAGAGGTGATAAGATCCCTGGCTGCCACAGTTCCTTCAGAATTCTCTGACCTAGGAACCCTCGACCATCCTGCTGAGTGACATCACCTAGTCACAGGCCACCTCTTCCTGGAGTTCCTGGCCCTCCTCCTCTTCTGAGCAGTAGCTCTGTCTGGGCATCTCGTGGTGTGAGGAATTTCTCCTGCCATACAGCCTCTCCAAGTGCCTTCCCCAAAACTTGTGGGCTATCTTTTCCTTGCTCAGCCCTCAAATTCCTTTAGCCCTTTGCAGTCTGTTAGGATCATGGCCCCGGGGTTCTAGGCCATCAGTTCCATGCTTTATCTTGGAACCAAAGGGCTGCCCACAGAAAATATGTCTGACTGCACTGTATTTATGTATGTATGTGTGTGTGTGTGTGTTTGTGAGTTTGCACTTATCCAAGTAGAATTGGAGTCTTGCAAAATCTGTCCATTCTGAAACACCCAGAGAAATAAATTATCTTACCTACAAACAGGCAAGCAAACACTGGCTGGTAATGTTTTTATTGCTTAAGTAGAGCAGAAAGTACATAGAGATTCATTTTATTATTATTCCATAAACTGTAGTTTATATTTCAGCCTTTGTTTATGATATATCAATCTCTCTCTTTTTGTGTGTGTGTGTGTGTGTGTGTGTGTGTGTGTGTATAAAAGGTCACCTTTTTGTTACTTTGTTATTTTAGATAGAAAAGACAAGGGGAAGAGTAAGGTTTGTGGTGGGGAAATAAAGGAGAAGCAAAAATAAAAATTAGGATCTGATTGTCTATGGCTGCTTCATGTCTTTTGTTAATCTTGTTTCTATAACTAGATTACATTTTTTTGAGAGCATGGACAAATGTCTTATTCTTTTCTCATTGGTGTCCTAGTATGCTATTGCATTAGTATTTGTTCTCTATGAATATTGATGAGTGTAAAAATGGAGAAGAGAAAGATGATTGGGAGAAAGAAGGGAGAGAGTGGGAGGAGAGGACAAGGGCTTAGAGAGGCAGAGAGACAACTATGAAAGGGAGCTGATTCATGTGACCTTGCCTATTTCAACTCAACAATTCCTAAAGTGTAAAGAGGGTAAGGTGGCAGCTGTGATTAGATTTGGAAATAGAATGTTTTTAATTGGTGCGAGATACATTTGTAGGTTGTAATTTTTTGGGGCCAAAATACCCATAAGGTGACCCTCAGAAGAGCAGGTGGTATATGAGCACCTGAAATCACTTGACAAGTCTCAGAGAGTTAGGAGGAAGTCCCCCTGCCTCCCCGAGCCCACTTAACAAAATAGCCACGGTATCTGGGGGAGATGTCCTCTAGTTAGGCTCTTTGCATTTTTAGGGTTCAGAAGGCAAAATCCAGACCTCTGGGCATGGACCATCCAGGACTCTGTGTTCATAGATCCTGGTTCCACCTTCACCAAGCTCTCTGGCCTAAGTGGCAGATAGAAGTGGCCATGATTATGGACAGAGAACTGAGAGCTAGATCTAGGGGGCCTAACATAGAGGCTGCCTCAGAGGAGTTAAGTGACAGTCCCAAGAAGAAGTGTGTGTATCATTCTAGGAATCGCTGGGCTAGACAAGTGTTCCCAGCCAGTTTGGATTATTGGAGGGAGAGAGGAGTCTCCAAGGGAGACCTCAGAGTCCCTGCTGGTAAAGCATGTGGAGGTTGGGGTGATTGATTAGAAAAACAGACAGTGGGATTTGTGTTTGACATTTGTGGAGCAGTTCTGAGCAGCTGCCTTGTGATTGGATGTGCTGCATGCCTGCCCGTGGGTGATGAACCAAATATGTTTTCCAAGGCAAGATGAGAACAACCACAAAAAGATTTAGGAAGATGTCAAAGTTATTGATTGGAAGCATCCATTGCTCTGATTTAGTGGCACTGATTGGGCTTTCTCCCTAGTAAAATTGCATTATAGAATGTCCCTTTCATACCCAATTCTATAGCATGTGGGCAAAATCAGGGGCTTAAAGGGCCTTGGTGTTGCAAATCTTAGATGGAACCCCATATAACTGGTTTCAAAGTCAGGAGAAAGTGGGTCCTTGAAAACTTCTCTCAGTTGTACTAGATTCCAGTGCTCTCTAGGATCATCAGCTCACCTTTTGCTGCCCATGGCAAGAACAGGAAGTTTTCTTAGGTCACCTCAGCTGGAACGGAGAGTACATCTACCTATGAATCCTTTTCTCTTGACAGTGTCCATGGTGGCACACTCCTGTAATCCCAGTGGCTCTGGAGGCTCCCAGTGGCTCTGGAGGCTGAGGCAGGAGGATTGGACGTTCAAAGCCAGCCTCAGCAATTTAGGGAAGCCCTAAACAACTTAGCAAGACCCTGTTTCAAAATAAAAAATAAAAAACAGGCTGGGGACTTGACTTAGTGGTTAATCACCCCTGGGTTCAATCCTTGGTACCTCCCCCAAAAACCCCAACACAAAAAAATAAGATAGTGTCTAATCAAATTACTCTTTATCCCACCAATATACATCTTTTATCTTTTTAAAGAAAAAAAAAAAAAACCCAAACAAACAAAAAGCCTCCTCTAATGGCTCTTTGGTAAAAGAAACCTAGACAAACTATTTTTAAATTTACTTTTTTTACCCTGAAAATTTTTATTTTTATTTTTTAATCAATAAATCATTTATAAAGAAGTAATCCTATTTTTATTTTTTAAACCAAGTTTTACCTGCTCATTGTAGAAAATTGAAAAAGATGAAAAGTAGAATCAAAAAGTATCACCAAACCCTAACATTCTGAGATGAGGTACATTTTTTCCATATAAATATTCTTATCCATATAGAATATTTTGTTTATATATACATTTTGGCATATATACATGTATTTATTTATATATGTATAATATATATTTAAAATTGTTTACATAATTGAAATTATATGCTTCTGAACAAATGAATACTTTTATGTTTTTGCTTTTTGGTTTAATATATTTTTTTTATTTTTATAATTTTTAATATTTGACTGAAGCATTTCCCCCATATTACCAAAAAGTTTTATAAACATTTAAGATGAGTAAAAAACATTTTTTGAACACACCATAATTTGCTTATCTAATTTCCCATTCTGAAGCATTTCAGTTGCTTCCAACTTCTTTGTTATTATAAATAGCACAGCAGTTACCATCTTTGTGCATGATTCTTTTTTTTCCTGTTTTTAGACTAAAGGTTTGAGGGATACAAGTATTTTTCAAGTTATTCATATGCATTGCCCAAACACTTTTCAAAAAGATTATACCATTTGCAATCTACCATAGTGAGTTCTGTTTTCAATCTGCCTCATCGACACTGGATAATCTGTTTTTTAAGAAAATGACTAATTTTAGAGGTAAGAAATTGTACTTCAATTTTTATTTATTTTTGTTTCCTTGCCATTAATATTTTTTGCTGTGACATTTTCATCTATTTATGAAAGCCTGTTGTGTATATGTGTGTGTGTGTATACACAGACATATGTGTGTATATACATTACCATATATTATGTGTATGTATAATATATGGTAATGTATAATATGATATGTATATATTTATATCATATATATGGTATTTATAGTTTTTGTGTTTTTGTGGGAATATTTTACTTCTTATTTTGCTCCTGTTTACTTTTAAATGCATAAATCATACATTTATCAATTAATTCCATTTTGCTTTTTTGTTCCTTTTAAACATTTAGAGATTAGAGAATATTCACCTATATATATATATATATATATATTTTTTTTTTTTTTTTTTTTGGTAGCGGGGATTGAACTCAGGGGCACTCGACCACTGGGCCACATCCCCAGCCCTTTTTTTTTGTATTTTATTAGAGACAGGGTCTCACTGAGTTACTAAGTGCCTCGCCATTGCTGAGGCTGGCTTTGAACTCGCGATCCTCCTGCCTCAGCCTCCCAAAGTGCTGGGATTACAGGCGTGCGCCACCACGCCCGGCTTCACCTATATGTTTTTATAGTTCTGTTTTAATCATTTAATTTCTTGCATTAAAACTTAAACTATCTAGAATTTACTTTGGGATATTTCTGAGAAGAAGTTTTAAGTGGTCATCCCCCTCCAGCCCTTCCCTCATGGTTGATGGTCAGCTTTATTGACTGAACAGATTTTTGTTTCTCTTCTTATGATGACTCCCTTCTTAGGTGAGATTGCACATGCATTAGTGTCTGGCCCCAGGTTGTACATTGGGTTTCATTGAGTCACCTTGTCAATTCACGTGCTAACATTGCATTGATTGAATGTGTGCAGTTCTACTAATTGTTTTAAAACTTGGCAGACCTAGTACTCTCTCCACTGCTTTTTTTCTTTTTTTTTTTTTTTTAATGTTCTTGATTATTTTCAGATGGTTATTCTTAAAGATGGCTTTAGAATTAATTTGCCAAAGTTAAAAAAAGTCTAACTGAAAATTTCATCTGTATTATTATAGAAATAAAGACTAACCAAATGAGGACCAGCAAAGGCTATGCATTCAGAGCTTGCTATAGCAAGGAGGCAGCCATCATCACGTCATCTGGCAGAGACACCCAGGTAAACAGAGGAGTGGAAGAACTTTCCAGAGGAGAAAATATAAGTAGGCCCAGTAGAAGTGGAGCTATGTGGCTGGTTGGGTGGGCATGTTTGGTTTTCCCTGGTGGGTCCTAGGTTGAAAGCAGAAAAAAAAAAATTAGAGAAGTTTTAAGTTATTATTAATAGCCTGGTGATTTGGTCCCAATTGTTACAGAAGTTAGGTTTATCTTCTTAAATTGGTATTAGAAATAGCAGTCTGACTTCCTAAAAGCCTGCCTAGCTGGGGTATATTGTAGGTAAAGTGTTGTTTCTGCAGGCAGGTTGTAGGTCAGGGTTGTATTTTTGTATAGGGTCTGGTTATTGTGTTTTCAGTCCCTCATTTTATCAAAACTATAACTAACTTGAGAACTGGTATCTTAAAACTATTCAGTACTGCCATCCAAGAAATATCTCTTGATTTATTCATATTCAATAGAGTTTTTGAGTTTTCTTCTCATGGATCACTTAGGCTGCTCTTAAAAGCTATGTCTAGATACTGTGTAGTTTTTGTAGCTTTTATACATGATCTTTTTTATTGTCCTGTATTTTTAACCACTGATAGATGGTATAAAGAAAGCTAATTACATTAAGCATATTTTCTGATATTCAAATAATTTGCCAAACTCCTTAACTTTCTAGGCATATAAGTATCTCCTCCTTTTTCTGTTGTAACTTTTATTGTATCACAGAATTTACAGACAATGTTGATTGTAATGGTTATGTTGTAAATTCTTATTTTGGTTTCATTTGTCAGTGAGGATGGTTTTAGAAACTGTATTTTCCCATTTTGTATGATGATGGTTAAGGTTTGAGGAGATTCCTCATCATATTGAAGATAAAGGACCTTCTAAATAAAATATCCTTCTTTTCCTTTTTATTTTTATTTTTTTAGAAATAATATTTTATAGAATGTCTTTTTGTACTCTTTTGACATGATCATATATTTTACTTTATTGTTATCAGCCACTATGTTACTAGGTCTTTTTCATCTTTTTCTTTCTGTTTATTAGGTTGCCAATACTCATATTAATGATCTAAAACTTGGCTTTGGAAGATTATTATTTTAGTGTTTCTTAGTATCTAATACAGAATTTCAACATTACATGTAAGGGCTATTGCCTATTGTGTTGACCATCATTGGATTTGTTGATTTTCAAGAAGGCTTCATAGGACTCGGCATATAGTCAAACCCATGCTATGATTTATTACAGAAGAACAGAGGGTAAAATTAGCCAAGGGTATGACAGGTGGAATGAAGTCCAGGGTAATCCAGGCACAAGCTCTTAAGTGTCCTCCTTCAGTGAAGTCATCTAGGATGCTCATTCCCCTGCTGACGAGTGGCACAACCATACCTGTCAGGGAAGCTCATCAGGAACTGAGCCTCCAGGGTTTTTATTAGATACCTATATATAGGAAGCCTCTGCTTGGCATATACTGAAATTCCTGATGCCCAGAAGAAAAGTTGGTGCTCAGCGTTGAACATATTGTTTGCATAAACAGTATAGGCACAATGACCACTCATCAAGTAGCAGGTGGAGACCACTTGAGTTCCAAGTTCCCAGATGCCAGCCAAGACCCAGTCCCATAAGCAGACCTTTCTTAGGACTAGCAGTCTGACCTGTGCATACCTACTTGTGTGTGTGTGTGTGTGTGTGTGTGTGTGTGTGTTCACATGTGCCATTTTGTCAGTGTGTGGTATCAGTTATGACAACTTCATAACATGAATTAGACAGGGCCCTATCTTTGTTATAATATGTATAATGAAACAGTTTATGTAGAATGGGAATTTTATGCTCTTTGAAGATTTATAATGACTTACCTATAAAATTACCTGGCTCCAGAATTTTCACTGGGGATAATTAAAAATAAACTTACATCTTGATTCAATTTGTTTTTTGTTACCCACACCTGCCCTTGCCAAAAGTTATCCATCTCATTGAGATTTACTCACCTATTTACATACCTAGTGAATTTTTTAACTTATACTTTTTAAAAATCTTCTCTGCATCCCATTCCTCTATCATCTTTCATTCTTAAATGAATTTGTTTATGATTTTGCTTTCTATGTTTATTGATTAGCTTATCCAGAAATTTGTCTGTTTTATTGAATTTTCAAAGACCCAGTTCTTAGTATCATTTATCAACTTTGCTTTTCTATCTTTAATTCATTTAGGTACTTATTTATCTTCATTATCTTCTTTGCTTGAGTTATATTTTGTCATTTTCTTGGTTTCTTGAGTAGAAAACTTTATTATATTACCTTCTTATAGAATAGTATCAATATTTGTGGCTACATGTTATATAAAATACAGCTTTAGCCATATCCATATTTGTGTCTCTCCCAAATCCATGTTGAAGTCCTAGCCCCGAGGTGATGGTCCGAGGAGGCAGAGCCTTTGGAGGTGATCAGGATAAGGCCAAGCCATATGAAGATACAGTGAGAAGGTGCTGTCTATGAGCCAAAAAGTGGACTCACCAGATTTCAAATCTGTCAGTACCTTTAGCTTGGACTTCCCAGCTTCTAGAACTGTGAAAAACAAATTTGTTAAACAACAAATTTGAGCTACTTGGTTTATTGTAGTTTGCTGCAGTGGTCCAAATGGACTAAAGATTATTAAAGTCAAGCTAATTAGGTTATCTATCACTTCCTATAGTTAAAATTTTTTTTCCTCTGATGAGACTACCTAAGATCTATTCTTTTAGGAAATTTCAAATATGTAATATAGTATTGTTAATAATAGTCACTGTGATTATAGATCTCCAGGACTTATTTATCCTGTCTAACTGAAACTTTGCACCTTTTTACCAACAGCTGCCCCATCTCCCTCATCCCTTGGTAATCATTGTTCTATTTTCTGCTTCTATGAGTTCAACTTTTATAGATGCTATATTTTTATATGTGAGACCATAAAGTATTTGTCTTTCTGTGCCTGGCTTAATTGATGTAGCATAAAGTCCTCCAGATTCATCCATGTTGCTGCAAATAACAGGATTTCATTAGTTTTAAAGGTGAATAGTATTCATCTGTCTGTCTTTCTCTCTGTGTGTGTGTGAGTCCCAGGTTTTCTTTCTCCATTCATCCATCAGTGGACATTTAGGTTGTTTCTGTTTCTTGTCTATTGAAAATAATGCTGCAATTAACATAAAGGTGCAGATATCTCTTTGAGATATTCATTTCTTTTGAATATATACATAGAGGTGGGATTGATGGATCATATATGATGCTGAGGATTTTTTCATATACCTGTTGGCTATTTGTATGTTTTCTTTTGAGAATGTCTATTCATGTCCTTTGTGTACATTTTAATTGATTCCTTAGTTTTCTTCTTACTGAGTTGTGGATATTAATCCCCTATTAGAGTTATGGCTTGCCAATGTTTTCTTCTATTCTGCTGATTGTTTTATTTGCCATACAGAAGCTCTTTAGTTTGGTGTAATGGAATTTATTTTTTTCATTTTGTTGTTTGTGCTTTTGGGGACATATCTAAAAACATCATTGCTCAGATCAATAGCAAGATTTTCTCCTAGTAGTTCCCCCCGCCCCGGGGGGGTACCGGGAATTGAACCCAGAGACACTCCATGACTGAGCTACATTCCCAGCCCTATTTTGTATTTTATTTAGAGACAGGGTCTTACTGAGTTGCTTAGTGCCTCACTTTTTGCTGAGGCTGGATTTGAATTCATGATCCTCCTACCTCAGCCTCCTGAACCACTGGGATTACAGGAGTACACTACCACGCCTGGCTTTCTTCTAGTAGTTTTAAAACTTAATGTCTTATATTTCAATCTTTAATCCATTTTGAGTTGGCTTTTTGAAAAAAATATGATGTTAAATCCTTATTTAACAGCTTCATTATTCTGCATGTGGTTATCCAGTTTTCCCAATTCCATTTGTTGAAGAGACTGACCTTTCTCCATTGTGTGTTCTTGGTAACTTCGTCACAATTAAAATGGCTATAAATGTGTAAATGTACTTCTGGACTCTATATTCCATTTCATTAGTTTGCACATCTGTTTTCATGCCAATACCATGCTGTTTTGATTACTGTAACTTTGCAGTATATTTTGCAATCATGTGGTATGATGCCTTTTTTTTTTTTTTTTTTTTTGCTTTGGCTGTTTGGGGTATTTTGTGTTTCCACATAAATTTAGGATTTTTTTTTTCTATTTCCAGAAAAATGGCATTTGGATTTTGATAGGGGTGGCACTGCATCTGTAGATCACTTTGGGTAATATGGACATTTTGCTAATAATTATCTCAATCTTTTAATTTATTTGTGTCTAATTGAACTTTTCCATCAATGCTTATACTTTGGTTTGGATAAGAGATGCTCCCTAAAAGCTCCTGTGTTGATGCAAGAGCATCCAGAGGTGAAATGATTGTACTGTGTGAGCTGAAACCTAATCAGTCCATCCTATTTTGAATGGACTGACTGGGTGATGACTGTAGGCAGGTGGGACATGGCTGGAGGAGGTGGGTCACTGTGGGTGTGTCCTGGAGGGGTTTATCTTCCCTGTGGTCCCTTCCCACTTCCCATCTCTCTGTTTCCTGACTGTACCATGAGCTGTGCAGCTTTTCTCTGCTGGGCTCTTCCACCATACCATGAAGTTCTGCCTCACCTTGGGTGTGGAGCAATGGCGTAGACCATGTATGGATTGAGACCTCTCATACCATGAGCCAACAAAAACTTTTCTTCCTTTAAGTTGCTCTTTTTGTCACAGTAAGGCAAAACCTGACTAAAACAACTTGCATTGTACAGATCTTTTAATCCTTGATTAAACTTACTTCCAAGTATTTTATTTTTTTTGATGCTATTATAAGTGGGATTATTCTCTTAATTTTTTGCAGGTTGTTTGATGTTCGTGTATAGATACACCGATGATTTTTCTATGTGAATTCTGCATCATGAAATGTTATTGAATTTGTTTATTAGTTCTAACAGTT
This sequence comes from Tamias sibiricus, assembly GCA_025594165.1. Taxonomy (NCBI): domain Eukaryota; kingdom Metazoa; phylum Chordata; class Mammalia; order Rodentia; family Sciuridae; genus Tamias; species Tamias sibiricus. The sequence goes on along the minus strand of CM046660.1, from coordinate 75,663,425 downwards.
TATTTATTCAATTTTTGGTAGAGCCTTCAGTTTTCCATATTTAAAATCATGTCATCTACAAAGACACTTTAACTTCTTCCTTTATGATTTGGATACCTTTTATTTCTTCTTCTTGCTTAATTGCTCTTGCTAGGACTTCTAGTATATAAAGAACAGAAAAGATGGAAGTGAGCACTCTTGTCTTATTCCTGATTTGAAAGAAAAAGTTTCCAACATTTAACCATTGTGTATGATGTCACCTGTGGGCTTTCCCCATGTGGCTTTTATTGTGTTGAGGTACATTCCTTCTAGACCTAGTTTTTTGGGCAGATTTTATTGTGAGAAGATTTTGAATTTTTAAAAAACATTTTTGTGTTTATTGAGCAGCTCATAAGATTTTTATCATCTATTCTGTGGATATAGTTATTGATTTCTGACAATAGGATATTTATTGATTTTTATTGAACCATCCTTGCATCCTAGGGATAAGTCCCACTTGATCCTTTCAATGTGCTGTTGAATTTGGTTTGCTACTTTTTTTTTTTTTTTTTTTAAGGCTATTTACATCTCTCTTCTGAGAAATTGTCCTGTAATTTTCTTTTTTATAGCGTCACTCTCTGGTTTTGGTATCAGGGTAATGTTGGCCTTGTAAAATGATGTTGGAAATGTTCCCTTTTCTTCAACTTTATTGGAAGTGTTGGAAAAAAATTAGTGTCAGGTCATAGCATTTCTGTTATTGGAAGGTTTTTGACTACTAGTTCAGTCTCCTAACTCATTATGGGTCTGGTTTGATTTTCTATTTTTACATGACTTAGTCTTGGTAGTTTATTTCTTCTACATTATCCAGTTTGCTGGTAAATAATTGCTCATAGTAGTAGTCTCTTATGACCTTTGCATTTCTGTGGTATCCACTGTAATGTCTCCTCTTTCATTTGATATTATCTATTTGTATCTTCTCTTTTAGTCTGCTAAAGGTTTGCCAATTTTGTTTATCTTTTCAATAATGAGCTCTTAGTTTTGTTGATCTTTTTATTGTCTTTCTATATATATCATTTATTTTGCTCTGATTTTTTTTTTAAATATTTATTTATTTACTTTAGTTTACACAATGCAATGTGTTTATGTTTACGTGGTGCTGAGGATCGAACCCGGGCCGCACAGGTGCGAGGCAGCGCTTGCCGCTGAGCCACAACCCCATTTCTGCTCTGATTTTTAAAAAAATTATTTTCTGTTTCCTGCTAACTTTAGGCTGATGTTCGTTCTTATCCTTCTAGTTTCTTGAGGTGTAAAGTTAGGTTGTTTATTTGAGATCTCTTTTGTTTCAACCAATCAGTAAACACATTAGAGAGATATTAGCTAAATAACAGTGCTGAGGGATTTCTGGTGAGTTCTCTGAACAGTGTACCATGTGCTTTTGCAAAACACTGCTCACATGCAAAGCCATAATCTGTGAGTAACTGTGATAGTCTACCACCAAATAGCCTGTTCAAAAAAATATTTGAGGGTACTTCTGGGTTAATCAATCCCAATATCCTGGCAAGTTATTGGTCATTGACCTTAAAGTCGCATCAGTGACATATCTGCCAATTAGCAATGGGAATAACCTCAGAAATAAAGATATGAAGATATGCCAGGGAGAAAGGCTGTGAGATGCAGACTGTGTGATCTTTAGTGTAAGTCTTTGAACTAGCTGCTTTAGGATCACTATCCACCTTGTTAAAACATATCCTTTAGCTCCACCTCAGACCTCCTGGACAAGATTCTTGGTCAGGTTGGGCTCTGGGAATCATCACTCTTGATGATTCTGATGCAAACTCAGGTTTAGAAAACAGCATGGTACAAGGAGCACCAGAGAAGGCATAGAAAGACCCCAAATGACCCCAGTTCATTCACTAACTCAGTTCCTCCCTCTGGTTCTTAGCGTTCCCATCTGTGCAGTGAGGGAGATGTACTGGTTGGCAGCTGAAGCCCCTGGGTTTGAGGTACTTGGTATCATCGTCTGCACTAAGAGTCCCCAGCTTGGCAAGCTGACGACGGGCTGGCATGCATGGTGCCAGCCACGTTGCACGTGCTGCATAACACACCATATCTGACAGTCACGTCGAAGCATGAGAACTGAGCACAGAAACTACAGCTCTGGCTTGGGAGGAATCTCTGCAGGGCCCAACAGAACAGGCTTGGTTGGGAGTTGTCAAGGAGCAGCTGGTTGGGTCTATGAGCTTCTTGCAGCTGTTTGTGATATGTCAAGTGAATTTTTGTTTTTATGTGTTAATGTACTCTGAGCTGTTTTACAGTGTGTTTGACATTTTACAGTATAGTAAAATGTGTATATGCCTAATTAAAACAGATGTGCATTTGATAAAATAATTACTGGATATGCTGAAGAAAAATGGCTAATTATATATACAGAGCAAACACCTAAACATATGCTATAAATATATACTTCAAAAGCACTGGGAAGCAGGTATAATTGGCCACATTCTATTTTTGTGACCAGACTTAGAGTAATTCCTTAGATTTTCCTTTCTTTGGGATCCACTGGCATTAATATTTTCTGCCCGATTTTTTTAGTTACCCCTCCCCCATCTCATCATTTTTTTTCCCCCTTCTCCTGAAATGAAGATGTGATTTCTCTCTCCACTGATAAGAGGTAGAACTAAACAAAGTAAACCATTAAAAAAAAAAAAAAAAAAGAGTGGGCTTGTTACCATGTGATAGGCAAGGTGCCAGATGTTTATAATATAATCTCATTTAATCTTCTACTAGGCCCATGGGATAGCAGCTGTTCTTTTTCTTTTGTAGAAGAAGAAACTGAGGGTCAGAGAAATTAACAACTTGCCAGATATTTCTAAGCCGAGAAAAGCAAGAGCCAAGATTCAAATCTGTCTGACAGCAGTGCTCCTTCTCCTTGACCCCTACCCACTGTGGCTCCTATGAGAACATCTTTCTGTTCAGCCAGTTTGGTGCTTTCCGATGGGGAACACCCCTGGCCTGGGGTCCTGATCTCAAATGACTCTGCCAGTATTTTATGCATTCCAGAATGCCCTACCAGACTTCTTCAAGAGAAAGTCTTAAGCCCTTTCTCTTGTAGGGAGTCAGATGTCTGCTTGGGACTTACCCGAGCACATGGGTCAGGCTCTGTGGGCTGTCAGTGGGGTGAGAGTGTTACCTTAAGCTTTCTAAGGCAGAGTCAGATGTCCACGGCAGCTAGAGGTGGCAGAGCAAGAAGTGATTGGAAGCAGGAAAGGCAGGAGATACTGGGAAGCTCTTTATATTACTAACCTCGGGTTTGTTTACAAAGACTTGTCAAATGGACTTTACCCTTCTAAAAGTAATCCAGTTTGCTTAGAGTACAGAGAAGTCTGAAATACTAGTTGAACAGATCATGGGAATCCCTCTACCATCTACTTTCTGACATTTTGGACAAATGGGTTGTCCTTGTTCTCTATGACCACTTATGATTTTACAAGGATCTTTTTAAAAAAATATTTATTTACTTGCTTTAGTTGTATACAATGCATTTATTTTTATGTGGTGCTGAGGATCGAACCCGGGCCGGGCACGTGCTAGGCAAGCACTCTACCACTGAGCCACAACCCCAGCCCTTTACAAGGATCTTGAAAATAATTTATATGACAATGATTCAAGAAGTGCCCAGGCTCATAACTGGGGTCTTGAATGTCAGTGAGCACAGAGTTTATGGTTGAAGGCCTGGGATTCTCCATCTGCTTGCTATGTGAGCCTCCAGCCAGTGGCTAAAATGTGCATCAGTTTCATCTGTAACACAGAAATAGTGATCACCCACCTCATACAGTTGTTGTGAGGTTCAACTGAAATAATCTGTGAAAGGTACTCGGTACCATTCCTGGTAACAGAAAGCACAAAACAAAAGTTACCTTACTATTATTATTGCTTTGGTAATTTGCAGCTATTTACTTCAGAGAGCAAAGCTGGGAGAGTGCATTAAGTCAGTTTCTGACCTCCAGACATAATCTTGGGTCATCCACACCTACCCTGCTTAATCCTGCCATAGCAATTTCATCTATAAAACAAAATAATTGAATTAGAAGACCATTGAGGTTGCTCTGACTCTAAGAATCTGACTGTAGGCTGAACATTCCCTAACCTTTGGCCTTCTTGCTTCATTTTTAGCTTATGGGAATGATGCATCTTTAGACACAGCCCAGGTGGAGGGAAAGATTCACATACGATGTGACAGAAAATACAGGGAAGAATTGCAAAAGAGCAGTCTTGTTGGAAATGTCATGTCCTGAGAGTGCTTTCCTTTTTCCTCTCCTTGAAATCATTGCTACTTGGCAGTTCCATTTGGCAGTCAAAGAGAGAGGTGGTGGGGAACCCCAGGAATCTCCCTAGGGCTCCTGTGGCAAGCTAAGTCTGGCCCAACAGGAGAAGATGGCGCTTTGTGAGCCTGAGTGTGGACGGCTTGGCTGGGTCAGTGGACTGGCCCCTCAGCAAGCATTTCTTAATGAAAGAGATGTTCCAAAGTGGCATGGTCACAGGTCTGCTCTAGTAGGGGGGACAGGAAGAGGTGGGGGAAGGTAGCCATTGGCACGTGCGGGCTCTGCATTTGCAGCTTTCTAGGGTGGTGTGAACCTTTGTGCATAGAGATGGGGTGGAAAGACGTTTCTTCCCTCCATCCTGTACCTACCAGTAGGCATTTCTAAAAGGAACAACCATGCTTCATGTTATATTTATGTAATAGATATATGTAGTTACATATATATTGATAGAAATATATATTTATATATATAATATATTTATGTATAAAATATAAATACACGTATACCTTCAAAACATGGCTATGTATACCATCTATATCTACATCTATACCTATATCTATATCAATATACCCTGTTGCCTGTAAGCTGCCTATTGCGGCCAGCCACGGTGCCGCGGGAAAATTCTCGGAGGCAGAGTTAAGCTTTTACTACTTTTACTTCTTCTATCTTAGAGCTTAGAGAGGGAAAGAAAGATTTTTCTTAGAGAGGGAAAGAAAGATTTTTCTTAGTAGCTTAGAGTAGCTTAGAGTAAAGAAAGATAGAGCTTCTTCTTAGCTTAAAGAAAGATAGAGCTTAGCTTAGAGAAAGACTAGAGCTTCTTCTTCTTCCTTCTTCTGTCTTCTGTCTTCTGTCTTCCTCGGGAGCCTCGGCCTTACTCTGACCAGTCCTCTGGAGCCTCGGCCTAACTCTGGCCAGTCATTACTTCTTCTATCTGGTTTCTCTTCTGTAACCGCTCTGCCTACGTTCTGGCCGCTCTGATTCTTCTGACCGACCGAGTGACTGCCCGGCTGACTGAATTCTCCGTTCTCCTAACTCGGACCGCTTTCACCCGGTTATATACTTCAGGTTTGCGGGTGCCTACAGGTGCGTCACATACATATCAGGTGGAACCCATGGCTTCCAGCTAGCTACAACAGCCCTTCCTAATTAGGCTCCTTCATATTCCTTCCCTTTAGTTTAAAAAGGTGCTTTTGTTCTATTTTCTCTATTTTATTTTCTCTATTTTCTTTTATTTTCTTGTCCCTACCTAGCTTTTCACCTTTTATTTTTGAAAGGGTGGATATTTGAGCCCTTTTTGAGAAGGTGCTGTGGCTTTAAGGAAGCCTAATGCTGAGGAGCAGCTAACGCACCTAGTTAAGCACAATTGCATAAGCGGCTTTGACTTTTTTTTTTTTTTTTTTTTTTTTTTCTCCTCTTCTTTTATTTTTCTTTATGGCTTTCTTGCCAAAGCTCAATGGCTTTTTTTTTTTTTTCTGCATGGTTTTTACCATGCTATTTAATTCTCTATTTTCTTTTAAGCTCATGGCTTTTTTCTTTATACTAAAGCTCAAGGCTTTTTCTCTATATTTTTTATGGCTTTTGGCCGGCTCGCTTCGGCTTTTTTCGGCTTTTGGCCGGCTACTCTGCTTCGGCTTAATTCTTAACTGGCCTCAACTGAGTCAGAGGCTATGCTCTCTTGTTTCTACTCTTTTTGCTGGTCTCAACTGAGTCTGAGGCTATGCTTTTTCATTGCTCTTATTTCTTAGCTTTTCTTCTCTGCCTGCCGAGCCCCGGACGGACCACCATTTGTAAGCTGCCTGTTGTGGCCAGCCACGGTGCCGCGGGAAAATTCTCGGAGGCAGAGTTAAGCTTTTACTACTTTTACTTCTACTTTCTTAGAGAGGGAAAGAAAGATTTTAGCTTAGAGAAAGATTTCTTCTTGTCTTCTTAGCTTAGAGTCTTAGAAAGAAAGATAAAGAAAGATAGAGCTTAGCTTAGAGAAAGATTAGAGCTTCTTTCTTCTCTCTTCTTTCTGTCTTCTGTCTTCCTCAGGAGTACTTTTACTTCTACTTTCTTAGAGAGGGAAAGAAAGATTTTAGCTTAGAGAAAGATTTCTTCTTGTCTTCTTAGCTTAGAGTCTTAGAAAGAAAGATATAAAGAAAGATAGAGCTTAGCTTAGAGAAAGATTAGAGCTTCTTTCTTCTCTCTTCTTTCTTCCTTCTTCTGTCTTCTGTCTTCTGTCTTCCTCAGGAGTCTCGGCCTAACTCTGACCAGTCATTACTTCTTCTATCTGGTTTCTTTTCTGTAACCGCTCTGCCTACGTTCTGGCCGCTCTGATTCTTCTGACCGACCGAGTGACTGCCCGGCTGACTGAATTCTCCGTTCTCCTAACTCGGACCGCTTTCACCCGGTTATATACCTTCAGGTTTGCGGGTGCCTACAGGTGCGTCACATACATATCAGGTGGAACCCATGGCTTCCAGCTAGCTACAACAGCCCTTCCTAATTAGGCTCCTTCAGTTGCCCAATGCCCTCCCCATTCCCCTAGAGCAGGGATGTGAACATGCCACTTTGGAACAGCTCTTTCATTAAGACGCTGCCAAGAAACACTTGCTGATGGGCCAGTCCACTACCTCCACCCCCCTCCCCCCAAACTAATGCACACCTTATATAATTACCACATATGTGGTGAATTTTTTTAAAAAAGGCAGAATCAGTGCCTCTGTTTATTAAGATAATGCTGAGCTGTAGGAATGATGTTTTCTGATTTCAGTGTTCCTTCTGCTGCTCATTGCATTGTGGATTTGGCTTCAAGCAGACCAAGCCAGTCAGTCACAACAGGGTACAACTATAGAGATGGATTAGACGATGTTTTTCTTCTTCCTGTGACCACAGAGATGAAGGGAGTGAGGGTTGGCTGGTGAACAGTGATAGAGGCAGGATCTTGGAGTATACTTGTTGCCGCCTACAGCAATGATACCGTGGGAAAGAAATCGGAGGCAGACTGGGAATGACTGGTTCCTTTATTCTTGCTTCTTCTTCTCTGCTCTCTCTTCTGTATTCTCCATCCCAGTGTTTCCCCCACAGTCTCTTTAAATACTCTTTACCTAAACAAGTATACACGTGTCACAAGCTCAACTTACAGGTGCGTCACACAGTGTTCACGGGCACAGAAAGATTCTTAGTTAATTACATTAAGGTCGGGTGTAAACAATTAAACGCCTCCTCTTTGGCTCTCAGCCAGCCGACATCTTAGCTACTTCCTCATACAAGGCTCTTACACTTCCCCCCTTTTGTTTTAAAAGAGGGATAGCTTAAATGGATGGGTGAGCTCCCACCACATCAGAATTGACTGTGCCTGTCTTGGGCGTCTACATGTGCAACCAACATTCTTACCCGTCATCATATAATCAAGGCTGTGCCCTTGACTCCTGTCTTAGGTTGATATATCGGCCACATGAGACTTTCCCGTCTTTGACTACCAGCCATCCAATCGAGCCAACTAATCATGAGGTGATGCTCTGGTTCTAAGGTGGCAAGCTTTGTGCTGACGAGCCAAGTTCCATTAAATAGTGTACTAAGTTCTCTAGACAAATCAGCTGCCCTAAGTTCCATTAAGTAATGTACTGAGTTCTCTAGATAAATCAGCTGCCCTATTAGGGTTAAGAAAAGGGATACCTGGGCTGGGGTTGTGGCTCAGCGGCGGAGAGCTCACCTCGCATGTGTGCAGCCCGGGTTCGATCCTCAGCACCACATAAACACAAATGCATTGCATTGTGTACAACTAAAAGTAAATAGATAAATATTAAAAAAAAAGAAAAGGGATACCTGTAAGGTATTGTCCTGTGTAATGTCTTAAACATCCTATAGTAGAAAGAAAGATCTGCCAAAATGTCCACTTGCTCTTGGAGAAGATCAACATGTTGATTGACAATTTCAAAATGTGGTGTTGATCTAGGAGGCCCCGTGCATGCAGAGCAGAGGCCATAATGCTTGTGAAGTTGTTTAAAGCTTGAGCAGTAGGAATGCTTGTAGAGATTGCGACCCCTGCAGCTGTAGCAGCAGCAGCCGTCTCTTTTATGTCTAGACAATGCCACCAGCAAATCTTCAGGGCCCGCTAAGACTGGCATAGGGATGTACCTAGAAACTCAAGCAACAATCATTAGAGGAAGGGCAGTGCCATTCCAGCACTGAGTCAAGAAGCAAGTTGTCAGGTGTTTTAGTTCTGAAGTTGATCTCTGCTCACATACATTGCTGCTTGAGCTCCCATGAACATTAGCTGGCAAAATATCACATTCAGAATGGATTAAAGAAAGACTGAGAGTATTTAGCTGACAAAATATTACATTTAAGATAGATTAAAGAAAGGCTAAGAGCATTTTAGAAAAATATTTTGTTAGCTGGAACTTTTGAGCCTCTACATACACAGCAACCTTTTATGAATATACCTGTTGAAACAATTTAAATTAATCAGCTGTTTAACAAATAAAGTTAATTATAAATAAACAATCCCATGTCAAATACCAAAATATCAGGTTGAACAGTATTAGTCATATTCCTTGCTGAAGAGAAGTCCTATAGATACTTATAAATTAAGTTTGAAGGTACCTTCATTTTTTATTTGTTTACCCAATTTAATATTTTTGACTTAAATAAATTAAAGGTATTTGGATCCATTCTTTTTTTTTAAATTAATTTTCATGAGCGCTCGGTTTTTGATATTTGTGACATCACATTTACATGAAATCTAGACAGACGCACAGACATAAAGACATATATAAAAAAGAAAAACACAATTGTGCGCACACTAAAGAGAGATCCTCTCATCCCAGCGGGAGGAATAAGACTTAAGTTGTGAATTTATTGAAGGAAAAAGCGCGCAGCTTAAAAGTTTCTTAGCTGAAAAGGCAAAGATGAGGTTCCTTTGTTGGAAAAGAGACAAACTCGCGCAGGTACGCAGTTTGATAACTCTTTTAAGGGAATCATTCCACAACAACTTCATCTTGGCCCTTTTGATTTAGTACTTGTCTTATCAATCTTGATGGTATCCACACCGGCGAGGACTCGTGCTGTGGAAAGACACAAACAGATCCTCTCCCCCAAATTAATACTGGGTTTGGGCCCTTCCATGTGCTTGAAAGAACATCCTTCCAGTAAACTAAAGGTTTATGTTGTTGATGTGGATTCCAGTGTCTGTCTCCAGCTGAACATCCTTTGGAATCCAAAGTTAAAAAATTTAAAGTAAAAAGGGCAATGGCTAATCTATCTTTAGGAGTCGTCCAATTTCCTTCTTTTTGTTTCAAAAGCATAAGTTTGAGTGTGCAATTAGCTCATTCAATTATACCTTGGCCTTGAGGATTATACGGAATACCAGTCTTATGAAGTATATTGAATTTGGAGCAAAACTGTTTAAAAGATGAGGATGTATATGCAGGGCCATTGTCTATTTTAAGCATTTTGGGAATGCCCAAATGCAGCAAAAGCTTGTAAACAATGAGATGTAACATCTTTAACTTTTTCTCCAGCATGTAAGGAAGCAAAAATCATGCCTGAGCATGTATCTATGGTCACATGAATAAATCACAATTTTCCAAAACTTGGCTCATGAGTGACATCCATCTGCCATAAATGATTGGGCATTAATCCTCTTGGGTTAACCCCATAATGAGGGTTGGGCAAATGTGTCACACAGATTGACAAGACTTCACAATTGTTCGAGCTTGATCTTTAGTTATTTTGAAACTTTGTTGTAAAGTAGTACTATTAACATGAAATTGAGAATGGAATGAGGTAGCTTGTTGGACTGCTGAAAATATAAAGATTGTTTGAGTAAGGGCATTGGCCTTTTGATTACCTTCATGGAGAGGACCAGGCAAATTAGTATGAGCTCTGATATGTCCAATAAACAAAGGTTCTTTACGTTCCCATAGAAAGTTTTGAATTTGAAAAAAACAATTTAAAGGCTGGAGTATGAGGTGCTATTGGACCTGCTAGCTCTAATTTAGGGATAGCATGTACAATATAGTGGCTGTCTGAGAAAATATTTATGGGCTGTTCTCTAAAACTTTCAAGAGCTGTAACAGCTTCTAGCTCTACCAATTGAGCTGATTTATGGGCAGTAATATGAATCATATTTTCTTTTTGAGTGACTACTGCAGCAGTACCATTAGAGAACCCATCTGTAAATACATTTAATGCCTTAGGAATAGGTTGATTTGTTATTACCTGTGGAAATATAATGGGATGATTGATACAAAAAGATAGTATAGGAGACTTAGGAAGATGGTTATCAAAATTTGCAGAAGTAGAGCATCTAGCTATAGCCCAATCATTATCATTGAAGCATAAATATTCAACCTGTGATGATGAATTGGGAGTAAAAATAGTAGCGGGGTGAATGCCAAATATTTTAATAGAAGTCTTAAGTCCTTGAAGAATAAGTTTAGCCACCATGGAGGTGTAAGACTCAATTGTACTTTTAGGAGAGACGGGCAAATGTATCCATAATAAAGGTCCCTGTTGCCAAAATACTCCTGTGGGTGTATATTGTGAAGAAATAATGATCAATATCATCAGTCGAGCAAAATCAATTCTATCACAATGGGATCCTTCGATGGCCTTTTCTACCAACTTTAAAGCTTCCCTAGCATCAGGAGTCAATGTTCGCGGTGAAGATGGATCAGGGTTCCCGCGAAGGATATCAAATAAGGGTTTTAATTGGCCAGTAGTGAGGCCTAGTGTAGGGTGAAGCCAATTAATGTCTCCCAGCAATTTTTGAAAATCATTAAGAGTAGCTAGATAGTCCTTATTTATTAAGATTTTTTGAGGCCTAATAAAAGTATCCATAATTTGGAATCCTAGATATAATATTGGAGATCTAGTTTGAACATTTTCTTCAGCAATGTTTAGTCCATATGGTTTCAAGTTTTCTGATATATCGCTAAATATGGTGAATAAGACTTCTTGATTAGGATGAGCAGGCAAAACATCATCCATATAATGGAGGCACATAAGCTCTGGGTATTTGTTCTTGATAGGCTGAATAACTTTATCTACATAGATTTGACACATAGTGGGGCTATTAGCCATACCCTGGGGCAAAACTTTCCACTGAAACCTTTGATCAGGTCCATCATTATTAATAGAGGGAACTGAAAAAGCAAACCTGGGAGCATCCAGAGGATGTAAAGGAATAGAAAAAAAAAACAATCCTTTATATCAAGAGCTATAAGATGGAAATTTTTAGGAATAGCTATAGGGTTAGGAAGTCCAGGTTGGGTAGGGCCCATAATTTGCATGGTTTTATTGATTTCTCTAAGATCATGTAACAATCACCATTTTCCTGATTTTTTCCTAATCACGAATATGGGGGAATTCCAGGGAGAGGTAGAAGGTTCTATATGTCCTGCTTCTAGTTGTTCTTGGATTAGTAAGTGGGCCGTTTGTAATTTCTCTCTAGATAGGGGCCACTGAGGGACCCGAACTGGCTTATCAGAAAGCCATGGTATTTTCAAAATTGTTTTCTCAGTGGCCCCTAAAAAAAATATCCTATACCTTTTCGATGACGATTTCCTTTAAGCTCAATAGGGTTAGGATCACCCTGTAGATTTTTTCCTAGTCCTTTACCTGGAACATATCCCTGGTTTTCCATGAAACTCCAGCTTTTATTTGTAACACCTACGGGCTTGGTTGCGAGGTGTACTCCCATTTGTTTCAACATATCTCTTCCCCATAAGGTAACTGGCAAGCTGGACAAAACATAAGGCTGAAATGTTCCTTGATGCCCTTCATCATTCTCCCACTTTAAAACTCTTGCGCTTTGTTCTGGGCTATTAGAATATCCCAAGCCTCTCAAACTAGTTGAAGCCTTCTGTAAAGGCCAGTGTTTGGGCCATGGTTGTAAATTAATAATGGAAGAGTCAGCTCCAGTGTCAATCAACACTTCCATCTCTATTCCCTGAATTTTTATTTTGCACATAGGCCTCTGTGAACAATCCTGAACCCAGCAAGCCATAGATCCTGAGCCAGTGGAACCAAATCCCCTATTCTTCCTATTTTGAGGCATATACTTAAATGAGTCATGTAGACTGGGAAGAAGCAGCAGCTGAGCAATTCTATCACTTTGGTTAACAGAGCTAATGCCTCGAGGTGAACTGAGCATAATCTTGATTTCTCCTTGATAGTTAGAATCTATCACACCTGGAGTAACTTGAAGTCCGGATAAGCTTTTAGAACTTCGCCCCAGGATAAGTCCTACAGTCCCTAAGGGAAGAGGTCCCTGACTCCCATGGGAATCAGTTGAACCCCCATCTCAGGTGTTAACACTATTCGGGCAGTGGAACAGAGGTCCAGCCCTGTGCTTCCTTTTGTCCCTCTGACAAGGAGTCAATGGGTAAAAGGGATTGTGTCGAGGAATCTTCTGGATAGATGTTTGAGGATACTCCCTTTCCAAGGCCTCGTATATTTGTGGGCCCTGAGGCATTGGGCCCCGTGCCTTGTTTTTTGAATTGCCAGACAAAATGTTACCATAAATATCAGTTTGGGATCTGCACTCACTAGCCCAGTGGTTTTCTTTTTTACACCTGGGGCAGCGGCCTGGGGCATGAAGCGAGCTTGGTTTTATTTCTATTGTCTCTTGCCTTCTTTGGGGATATTGTTTTCTAAAATAATCTGGTTGACTAAAATAATTTTTAGGTCGAGCCCTTCTTGTAAAATTAAGAGGAGAAGCACCTCTCATGGTTGCTGCGATTACACTACCTGTAATAAGTGCATCATTTGTGTCCCTGTAAAGCTTTATATAGACAGAAAGGTCCCTTTTAGATTTCCAAGGTCTGATAGTGTCTTGACAATACTTGTTGGCATTTTCATATGCCAGCTGAACAACTAATGGCATGGCTTGATCAACGTCTCCAAAAACTCTGCTTGCTGTTTGCAAAAGTCGATCAACGAATTCGGCATATGGCTCATTGGGTCCCTGAATTACTTTAGACAAGCCACCCTGTAAATCATCAGATCCTTGTAAAGTTTTCTATGCCCTAACAGCTGTGGCGTATATTTGAGTGTAAACTCCAGGATCGTACTGAATCTGAACCTGTAAATCAGCATATTGCCCTTCTCCAGTTAACATGTCTACGTTACGATCTGGAAATCCTGCAGCCCCGTTTCTTCAAGCTGTTTCAACACAGAAATCTTGAAATTGCAACCTCCAAACTACATATTGTCCCCCGCTCAATACTGCCTTACATAAGCCTTTCCAATCTGTAGGAGTTAAATTCGAAGTATTAAGAGATTCTATCATGCTTATGGTAAAAGGAGCTTGGGGCCCATATGTCATTGTTGCTTCTTTTTTTTTTAATATTTATTTATTTACTTTAGTTGTACACAATGCAATGCATTTATGTTTACGTGGTGCTGAGGATCGAACCCAGGCCACGCACGTGCGAGGCTAGCGCTCTGCCTCTGAGCCACAACCCCCGCCCTCATTGTTGCTTCTTTAAAATGTTTTATAGTTTTGAAATCTAGATAGTGATGGTACCTTTGTTCATTTTGATCTTCAAACACTGGCAGATCCCATAGTTCCTGTGAATTTTGATGCTCAAGGGCACACAAGTGCCTAGAAAGACCCCTAACAGTCTCTACAATTGATTCATCCCATGGGGGAGCAGAGGGCACAAGTGGTTCCTCCACTTGATGGTCCTCCATCCTGGTCCTTTTTAATTCCCTTTTGTTCATTTTATTGGAGACTGTGCTCTCAAAATCATTTTCACTTAATTCCTCCTCACTAATACTACCCTCACTGGTCCTAACTGACTCAGTAAAAATTTTTTGAATCTCAGGCTCAGTTGAGAGCAGGTATCCTTTAAGTATCTCTAAGAAATCCTCAATAGCCTTGAAAATTCGGATCTTTGTCATTTTTATCCCATTTTCCCTTGCTCTTAACCGAGGTTCCTTAGTTTACCTGCCGTGCCGACTCCCTGTATGGGCCACCACTTGTTGCCGCCTACAGCAACGATACCGTGGGAAAGAAATCGGAGGCAGACTGGGAATGACTGGTTCCTTTATTCTTGCTTTTTCTTCTCTGCTCTCTCTTCTGTATTCTCCATCCCAGTGTTTCCCCCACAGTCTCTTTAAATACTCTTTACCTTAACAAGTATACACGTGTCACAAGCTCAACTTACAGGTGCGTCACACAGTGTTCACGGGCACAGAAAGATTCTTAGTTAATTACATTAAGGTCGGGTGTAAACAATTAAATGCCTCCTCTTTGGCTCTCAGCCAGCCGACATCTTAGCTACTTCCTCATACAAGGCTCTTACATATACTGGGGGTGGCTGCAGGAACAGCTATTTGGGAGTTTAAAGATCTTGGGGCTGGATATAGAGATGGATTGTGGCAAAGGACTCTCATGAGAAATGTAGGAGGGGGCAAGCCATAATTAAAAAAAAAAAAAAAATCAGTCTGAGCTTTGTGACTGATTACATGACTTTAGTTTACACAAAAGGACTAATTGATGAATGTCAAGCAAAATGTCTTTGGGGTGTCCATCCTAGTTGAAGTAAATTAACACATAAATGAGTGAACACATGTTCTCATCTGATACCCAGTCTCTGTTTCTTTGACTAAACTCAGGCATTTAAATTTATATTTGGATTTCAAGTGGCATGTCTTACACTGGAAAATATGCTTGTCAAAGAAATGTCAAGCATTGGATATCTATGAAGATGGAATAGTCCCTTTATCCTAAAGATGGAAACTAAAATCTAGATGAATATAGATAGAGTTACCATCATCTGTGGCTATAAATGAGGATGAATCCATCAAGTCCCTGAAAGACTTACTCATTTCATCATGGTTACACTTCTATACATGCAGTGTCAAAATGTCTGCTGGCCAGCTGCATTTGTGAGCCCCAATCAGATATAAATACAGGTTAAGGTTATGGAAGGATGATGCAAATTAATGGATCTCATCTGTGAATTGATTTTTGCCTCATGTCTTTTTAAAATTTTACTCATAAAAACATTATTATATAAACTACTTTTGAAGAGAACTTCTTCTTTTGAAAAAAAAAATAATTTATTAAGCTTGATTCTCCAATTTAAAGATCATCTTAAAGATATCTGTGTTTACAGTTGGAATGAAGATGGAAAATTGGGAAATTGGGAGGAGAGACTCTTAGGGTCCATGACAGTCAATAGTGGAAAATTTGGGAGAATTACCGAGACGAGTTCCCAGGGATGGTTTTTCAGGATTGTTAGTGATGGATAGGATAATTGTGTAGACTGATTTTATTCTTTTCCATAGTAAAGAGGTGACATTCTTTTGATGCCATGAATATGAGTAATTTACTGTGCTTTAAGTAAATGGAAAGCTACATCTCATATGAAAAAAAAAAAAAAAAAAAAACCTTGACAAATGATTAGGAGTTGAACACATTTTCTACCAAAACAAAAACGTTCTCTTGCATGGAAAAAAAAAAAAATCCCTGGTGGGTGTTTTGAATCCCACCTAAAAATAATAAGATGAAGAGAAAATTGAATACTGTAAGAGACTAACGACATGTGTGGTGTAGTTTAACATTTGGTTCTTTTGAGAGGCAAATTTAGTGTTCTGAAGCCTTCAGATCTCATATGGCCATCTGAAAGCTAGGGATATGTTGTGTGGGGGTGTCTAGTTAAGACTGTTGGAGAAGGAACTGCCACTTCATTTCCAAATCTTTCTATTTGTGAGATGAGATTTTTTTCTTTTTCTTTCCCCCCCTTCTCCTAAGAAAGAGAAGACAGATATTTAATCTGTTTTTTAACTATTCAAATTTCGTTTTGAAATATTTTTCTAAAACGTGGGCTTTTTAAGATGTGATATGATCTGGAGACTGTCATTCTAGATTCTGAATTTATAAGTGTCTATACTCAGGGGAGGAATGTTTGACCCTTCTCACCCTTAGTAATGCACCACGAAAAACCACGTGATCAGAATTAGTATGTCAAGAACATGAAGAGGTGCTCAATGAAATGAGCCACGGGGGAGATTCAAACGTCACAGTGAGATGCCACCACTATATACCCACTATAGACCCACCAGAATGGCTCAAATTTAAAAAAATCTGTCCATATGAAATATTTGATAAGGATGTAGAATTCACATACATTCTTGGTGAGAGTACAAAAATTACAGCCAATTTGGAAAAGCATTTCTCAATTTCTAATAAAGTCAAATACACACTTACCACGTGATCCACTCTAAAGAATTTACTCAAGATATCATAAAACATTTGTTTATAGGAAGACCTGCGCTTACATATCCCAAGCTATTTTATCTCTACTATTCAAAACTAAAAACAACCCAAATGCCCATCAACTGTGGTGTTTCGTACAGTGCAAAACTACACAAAAATAAAAATGAATGAACTATGGATGCACACAACAACAACATGGGTAAATCTCATGTATATTATCATAGGTGGAAGAAACCAGACTCAAAAGGCTACATACTGTATGCATCAAGTTACATGAAATTCTAGAAAAGGTAAAACAATAGCGCTCGATAGAGATTTCCTGGGCTAGAGAGTAGGTATGTGGAGACAACTGTAAAGAAATAGGAACGCTTTTTTGGTGATGGTTATTTTCTGTGTCTTGATTGTAGTTGTGGTTATATGATGGTTAACAATTGTTAAAATTGAACTAACTGTGCACTCATAAAATCTGTGAACTTTATTTTATGTAAAATTA
Organism: Tamias sibiricus; assembly: GCA_025594165.1. Classification (NCBI taxonomy): domain Eukaryota; kingdom Metazoa; phylum Chordata; class Mammalia; order Rodentia; family Sciuridae; genus Tamias; species Tamias sibiricus. The sequence goes on along the minus strand of CM046660.1, from coordinate 75,646,438 downwards.
TAGCTCAGTTAAGTGCTTTAACAAAAAGAATTAGTCAGTCAACATGCATTTGTGTGGAGAGGCTTACCTTGCCAGCTTTGCTAGGTGCAGGGGATGGATGATGGGAGTTTTGTCAGAAGTATGTCTCAAACATCTGAAACTGAGCCAAAATAAGCATTTCCTTCTGTTAAGTTGTTTATCTTATGTATCTTGTCATGGCTATGGGGAGCTGACTAATGCATGGTCTTACTGAGGGAGAAAGACTTTTCTTCATATTCCATTGGAGAACAAGACCATGTCTTAAAACTTTGCCTCTTCATAAATTAATTTAACCAAAAACATATTTGGAGACACAATTACAGCCTAGCCCTAATCTAGCCATAAAGTGATTCCTAAAGATACAGTTGCGGGGGTGGGGGTGTCAAAAAAAATACAGAATTGAATTGAAAATTTGGATGTTCCATGGAAATAATGTATGAGAATTTCCAGAGAATTCCCTGCCTATGTCAGGTTTGAATCACTGGGTTTGAGATGTTTGTGATCATAAGAAAACACTAACACTCACTGAACTCTTGATTACATTTCACTTTTGAGGCAGAGGAATGAAATTCTCCCCTGATTGCATTCCTTTGACCCTGGAACACCATGAGCCCTCTTTGTAGGAGAGCCACTCTGATTAGTGGGGACGAGGTAGAGGTATTTTCACTCTCTGCATATTCTTAGGACTTTATGGTTCATTTTCAATGTGGTTATGTAATCCCCATGCAAATGCCATCTGCCATGTTTGGCACTTGCAATAAAATATTTGAGATATTTTATTCATTTTGCTTGAAAAACAGATTTTGAGAAATCAGATCTCCCCCTTCCTGAGAACACAGCTCTGTAGAGGGTTCTTTCATGCATGACTATGATTTCTATTTTTAATCATGGCTTGGGCTATAAGCTTGATTTAAAACTTTTAAGTTTTTGTTTGCCATTTTGAAACCTAAGTTTAAAAATCAACTTTAAAGTTTGCCTGATTTTTGTTTTCTTTTTAGTGTGAATTTGTAGTGTTCTTTTAAAAGGTAGTCTGCACTTTTAGAATGACATAATTAAGACTAATTTCCAGGTTTGGATGATTAAAATCTTTTTTTTTTTTTTTTTTTTTTTGTGGTACCGGGGATTGAACTCAGGGGCACTCGACCACTGGGCCACATCCCCAGCCCTTTTTTTGTATTTTATTAGAGACAGGGTCTCACTGAGTTGCTAAGTGCCTCGCCATTGCTGAGGCTGGCTTTGAACTCGTGATCCTCCTGCCTCAGCCTCCCAAAGTGCTGGGATTACAGGCGTGCGCCACCGCGCCTGGCGATTAAAATCTTAAAAGAAAAAGGTGGAGTGGCAGAGCTCTCACTCTCTGGTAGAGAGGAGACTAATTTTCTCTAACATAGCTGGTCATAAGCAGGTAGCTTAAAATCAAGCTATACATTCAAGTTATTGATCCAATTATTCACTTGTGGCCTGACCCTACCTGTATCCTAGTTTCTTCTTCATATTCCTGGGTTATTTGAAAGGGAAGAAACAATAAATGATATCAGATCTTGACTATTTTGGAGAACCCATCTGTTGTAGTTTAGACATATATTTGTACTCCCCTAAAAGTTCATGTGTTAGATAATGCAAGAAATTTCAGGTGAGAGGATTGGGTTATGAGAACCTTAACCTCATCAGTGGATTGATCCACAGATGTGAATTAACTGGGTGGTAACTGAAGGCAGGTAGGGTGTGGCTGGAGGAGGTGGGTTACTGGGGATGTGCCTTTGGGGTTTATATTTTGGCCCTGGTGAATGGGGCTCTGGTTCTGCTTTCTTGTTGCATATTCGGAGCTGCTTTGTTCCTCTACACCCTTCTACCATGATATTCTGCCTCACCTGGGCCCAGAGCTATGGAATTGGCCATCTACAAACTGAACCTCTGAAACTGTGAGACAAACGTTTCCTCCTCTAAGTATTCTTGGCCTTTTGGTCACAGCAACAAAAAAGCTGACTAAGACATCATCAGTTCAGAAGCAAGGAAGAATTGAAAAATTATATTCAGGAGTTTGATCCAGAAGAGCTATCAGGTCAGGCTGACCTCTCCACATGGTGGATTCTTTAAATAAAAACAGCAATTTCTTCTACATTCTCCAGAAAATTGTGTTTCCCTTTCTCTCTTAATAATTGTAATTTTACTAATCAGGACAATTATTAGTTTTAATGTCTAACAAGAATTCTGTTAAAACTTTTAAATAACTTTGGGAGGACTAGGATGTTATCAGTGTTAAGTAGTTCAGTTAGCTTGCCTTTTACCTATACTCGGCCAATGGGAGGGTTTAAAAAAATTGTTTTTAAACATTTTATCATGGCATCTTCCAAATATACAGAAAAGTTGAAAGAATCATGCAGTGAATAGCCATGTGTTTGTATGAGTTTCCTGTTGTTGTTATAAAAAATTACCACAAAATTGGTGGCTTAAAAGAAGACAAATGTATTATCTTACACTTCTGCAGAGGTCAGATACTAGCAAGGTGTGTTCCTTCTGGAAGTTATAGGGGAAGTATTCCTTGCATTTTCTAGCTTCTACAGGTGTATACACTACCTGGCAGTGTCTACTTTACTACAGTCTCTTCTTCGTGGGTCATATGTCCTTTTGTCCCTCTGGCCTTCTTGTTTCATCTTTTAAGGACTCTGTGATGACATTGTGTCAACCCTCATAATCCAGGAAAATCTTCTCATCTCAAGATTCTTAATCACTTCTGCAAAATCCCTTTTGTCATGTAAGGTGACATATATTTAGCCTACCGCAAATTGCCACTTATGTTTCAAAATTAGCATTTTTCTTCATCACATATCTATAGATCCATGTATCCATCTTTTTTGGATACATTTCAAAATAAGTTACATACACTAGTACATGTTCCCCTACATACCTCAATAGGTCTAAAGTTCTATTGTCTGTCTATCTATCTATCAATCAATCATCTCATTAATGAGGGTTTCATATTCGTTTATTGTTGCCGCCTGAAGCGATGGCCGCTTGGAGCAACGAAGCCGCGGGAAGAAGTTCAGAGGCAAACTGGAAACAAACAGCTTTTTATTCTGATAACTTTTCTCTCTGGCTCTAACAATGACTAACACGTGCCACACACACCACCAAAATGGCGCTGACCCGATCAGCAATCTTGGCTAAGTCACTCGAGATCCTGGGCCAAGTCCTGCGAGATCCCAGGCCAAGTCCCGTGAGACTACGGAAGGTAGCAATGCCCAAAACTCCATGGCCCATAGTCAACCGCAATTTAAGCCATCTCCCCAAACAAGACTCCTACAGTTTATAGTTTATTATATTGAGGTAAATTCATACGTAATTAATTCCACAAAACTTAAACATGCCATCTAATGAGTTTTGATAAATGCATATACCTATGGAATAAAAGCCCAATGTAACATAACTATCACCCCCCTACCTGCACTGAAAGTTATCTTTTCCTTATCTAAGTCAAACCTTATCCTATCCTAAATTTGATGTCTTTTTCACTCCTTTTTTTGAGATTCATCCACATTGTCATGTGTATTAGTAGTTCTTTTATGTTATTATTGAGCACTATTGTATGTACCCATAGTATGACTATACCACAGGTTGCTTAGCTATTGTGCTATTTTAATGCACACCTGGGCTGTGTCCACCTTTTGACACTTAATAATAAAGCTGCTATAAACTTTTCTGTGGAATTCTTTCTATAGATGTACGCTTTTGATTTATTTGTTGAATTGGAATGGATAGCTCTTTACACTTTTATTAAAAAGTGACTGTTGCAGAGATTACTACACACACACACACACACACACACACACACACACACTTATATACATATATATATCTCCAGGTAAAACTTGTTTTATTTTTAAGGTATCATGCTAATTTTTAAAATTTGTTCTTTTTAGTTGTACATGACAGTAGAATGTATTTTGACATATCACAATACATGGAGTAGAACTTTTCATTCTTGTGGTTGTACATGATGTAGAGTTACACTGGCATGTATTCATATACAAACATAGGAAAATTATTCTGATTTATTTTTCTGTCTTTCCCATTACTGTCCCTCCTCCCCCCCTCTACTCTCCTAACCAATCCAGTGAACCTCCGCTCCTCACTTTCCACTGCCTATTGTGAATTAGCATCCACATATCAGGGAGAGCATTCAGCCTTTGGTTTTTTGGGATTGGCTTATTTCACTTAGCATGATTGTCTCCAGTTCTATCCATTTACCGGCAAATGCCATAATTTCATTTCATTCATAACTTCTTACACATATTCTACTGTGTATATTACCACTTTTTCTTTATCCATTTATCTGTTGAAGGACACCAAGGTTGGTTTCGTAGCTTAGCTGCTGTAAATTGAGCTATGAACATTGATGTGGCTGCATTACTATAGCATGCTGATTCTAAGTCCTTTGGGTGTATGCTGAGGAGTGGGATAACTGGGTCAAATGATTGTTTCATTCTAAGTTTTCTGAGGAATCTCCATATGGCTTTCCAGAGTGGTTGTACCAATTTGCAGTCCCATCAGCAATGTGTGAGTATACCTTTTCCCCCACATCCTCGCCAACATTGTTACTTATATTCTTAATAATTGCTATCCCAACTGGAGTGAGATGAAATCTTAGCTCTAATTGGTAACAATGTTGAACATTTTTGTAATATATTTGTTGACCATTTGTATTTTTTTTTTCTGTAAAGTGTCTGTTGAGTTCCTTTGCCCATTTATTGATTGGGTTGTTTTTCTGGTGTTAATATGGTGTTATATATCCCAGAGTGTAAGCTGCCTGTCATGGCCAGCCACAGACCGCGGGAGGAAAACTCTCGGAGGCAGAGTAAAGCTATTACTACTTTTACTTCTACTTTCTTAGAGAGAGCTTAGAGAGGGAAAGAAAGATTTTTAGAGAGAAAGATTAGAGAGAGCTTTTCTTCTTGTAGAGAGAGCTTTTCTTCTTGTCTTTAGAGAGAGCTTTTCTTCTTGTAGAGAGAGCTTTTCTTCTTGTCTTCATTAGCTTAGAGAGAAAGAAAGATAGATAGAGCTTAGCTTAGAGAAAGATTATTTTTTAGAGCTTCTTTCTTCTTTCTTCTTTCTTCCTCGGGAGCCTCGGCCTAACTGACCAGCCATTACTTCTTCTATCTGGTTTCTCTTCTGTAACCGCTCTGCCTACGTTCTGGCCGCTCTGATTCTTTTCTTCTTCTCCGACCCGAACTCTTCTTCCGACCGAGCGACTGCATGACTGACTGAATGAATTCATTCTTCTCCTGACTCCGACCGCTTTCACCCGGTTATATACCTTTAGCTTTGCGGGTGCCTCACGTGCATTTACAGGTGTGTCACATACATACTTATTATCAGGTGGAACTTATGGCTTCCAGCTGACTGCAATAGCCATCTCCCTAATTGGGGCTCCTTCACCAGAGATTAATGCTCTTTCTGAGGTGTGTGTGGCAAAGATTTTCTCCTATTCTATAGGCTCCCTTTTTATGTTCTTGATTGTTTCCTTTGCTGTAAAGAAGCTTTTTTTAGTTTGATTCCATCCCATTTGTTGATTCTTGATTTTACTACTTGTGCTTTAGGAATCTTGTTGAGGAATTCAGTTTCTAAGCTGACATGGTGGAGATTTGGGCCTGCTTTTTCTTCTAGTAGGCACAGGGTCTCTGGTCTAATGCCTAGGTCTTTGATTCACTTTGAGTTTTGTGCAGGGTGAGAGATAAGTGTCTAATTGCATTTTATTACATATGGATTTCCAATTTGGCAAGCACCATTTGTTGAAGAGGCTATCTTTTCTCCAATGTATGTTTATGGCACCTTTGTCTAATATGAGATAAATATATTTATGTGGGTTTGTCTCTGTGTCTTCTGTTCTGTACCTTGGTATATGTGTCTGTTTTGGTGACAATACCATACCATTTTGTTACTATAGCTCTGTAGTATAATTTAAGATCTGGAATTGTGATACCTCCTGCTTCACTTTTCTTGCTAAGTATTGCTTTGGCTATTCTGGGCCTCTTGTTTTTCCAAATGGATTCCATGACTGCTTTTTCTATTTCTATGAAGAATGTCATCAGAACCTTAATAGAAATTGCATTGAATCTGTATAGTGCTTTTGGTAGTATGGCCATTTTGAGAATATTAATTCTGCCTATCCAAGGACATGGGAGATCCTTCCATTTTCTAAGGTCTTCGTCAACGTCTTTCTTTAGTGTTCTGAAGTTTTTTGTCATAGAATTATTTTACCTCTTTTGTTAGATTGATTCCCAAATATTTTGTTTTCTTTGAGGCTATTGTGAATGGGATAGTTTTCCTAATTTCTCTTTCAGCTGATTCATCACTGATGTATAGGAATGCAATTGATTTATGGGTATTAATCTTATATCCTGCTACTTTGCTGAATTCGTTTATGAATTTAAGAAATTTTCTGGTGGAGTTTTTTTGTGTCTTCTAAATATGGAATCATGTCAGCAAATAGAAATAGTTTGAGTACTTCTTATTTGTATCCATTTAATTTTTTCCTTTGTCTAATTGCTCTGGCTAGAGTTTTCAGGACTATGTTGAATAGAAGTGGTAAAAAAGGGTATCCCTGTTTTGTTCCAGTTTTTAGAGGGAATGCTTTCAGTTTTTCTACATTTAGAATGATATTGGCCTTGGGCTTAGCATTTATAGCTTTTATAATGTTGAGATATGTTATATTATCCTTAGTTTGTCTAGTGTCTTGAACATGAATGGATGCTGTATTTTGTCAAATGCTTTTTCTGCATCTATTGAGATAATCATGTGATTCCTGTCTTTATTGATATGATGAATTTATTGATTTCTGTATGTTGAACCAAGCTTTTATTTTTGGCATTAACCCTGGTTGGTGATGGTGCACTATCTTTTTAATATATATTTTGAATGCAATTTGCTAGTATTTTATTACAATTTTTTGCATCTATGTTTATCAGGAATATTGGTTTGAAGTTTTCTCTCCTTCATGTGTCTTTGTCTGGTTTTGGCATCAGGGTGATACCAGTTTCATAGAATGAGTTTGGAAAAGTTCCCTCCATTTCATGGAATAATTTGAGGAGGATTGGTGTTAGTTCTTCTATGAAGGTCTGGTAAAACTCAACTGAGAATCTGTCTGATTCTGGGCTTTTCTTTCTTGGTAGGCTTTTGATGCCATCTTCAATTTCATCGCTTTATAGTGATCTGTTTAAATTTTCTGCGTCCTCCTGATTCAATTTGGGTAGGTCACATGTCTCTACAAATTTGTTGATGTCTTCAAGATTTTCTATTTTATTGGAGTATAAATTTTCAAAATAGATTCTGTTTATTGTCTGTATTTCAGTAGTGTCTGTTGTGATATTTCCCTTTTCATCGCAAATTTACTAAAAATTGCAATTACTAAATTTGAAATTTCTCTCTCTTTGTTAGCTTGGGTAAGGGCTTATCAATTTTATTGATTATTTTTCTCAAAGAACCAACTTTTTGTTTTGTCAATTTTTTAGATTTTTTGCTTTAATTTCATTGCTTTCAGCTCTGTTTTCAATCATTTCTTGTCTTCTGCTTTTGGTGTTAATTTGTTCTTCTTTGAGATGTAATGTTAGGTTATTTATTTGTTGACTTTCTGTTCTTTTAATGAATGAATTCAATGTGATGAACTTTCCTCTTAGCACTGCCTTCATAGTGTCTCATTATTTTGATATGTTGTATCACTATTCTCATTTACCTCTAAGTATTTTTTATTATATACCTGATTTATTTTGGTATCCATTCATCATTCAATAGTGTATTATTTAGTATCTAGGTGTTAGTGCTTCTATTTTAAAATTTTCATTGATTTCTAATTTCATTCCATTATGATCTGATAGGATGCAGGGTATTATCTCTATTTTATTTTTGTATTTTCTCAGAGTTGCTTTATGATCTAAGATGTGATCTATTTTAGAGAGGGATCCATTTGCTGCTGAGAAGAAAGTGTATTCATTCATTGATGGATAAATATTCTACCTATGTCTATTAAGTTTAAATAATTAATTGTGGCTTTTAGTTCTATAGGTTCTTTATTTAGTTTTTGTTTGGGAGATCTATCCAGTGGTGAAAGAGGTGTGTTAAATATTTTAAATATTATTGTGTTGTGGTCTATTTGCTTCTTAAAACTGAAAAGGGTTTGTTTGCTACACATAGATGCTCCATTGTTTAGGGCATAAATATTTACTATTGTTATGTCTTATTGATGTATAATTCCCTTAAGCAGTATGAGATATCCTTCTTTGTCCCTTCTGACTAAATTTGGCTTGAAGTCCACGTTATCTGAGGATAGAGACCCCTGCTTGTTTATGAGATTCATGTGTTTTTCCCCACCCTTTTACTTCAGTCTGTGGATATTTTTGCCTACGAGGTGAGTGTCTTGGAGATAGCATCTTGTTGGCTATTGTTTTTTTAATCTAAGCTGACAGTCTATGTTTTTTCTTAAAGTTTTTTTTTTAGTTGACATACCTTAATTTTTAATTTATTTATATGTGGTGCTGAGAATTGAACCCAGTGCCCTATGTGTGCAAGGCAAGCGCATTACTGCTAAGCCCCAGTCCCAGCCCCAGTCCCAGTCTATGTTTTTTTTTTTTTTTTTTTTTTTTGGTACTGGGGATTGAACTCAGGGGCACTGGACCACTGGGCCACATCCCCAGCCCTTTTTTTTTTGTATTTTCTTAGAGACAGGGTCTCACTGAGTTGCTAAGTGCCTCGCCATTGCTGAGGCTGGCTTTGAACTCTTGATCCTCCTGCCTCAGCCTCACAAGTGCTGGGATTACAGGCGTGCGCCGCTTCCCCCAGCCCAGTCTATGCTTTTGATTGATGAATTTAGGCCATTTGCATTCAATGTTATTATTATTATTGTTATTATTATTATTTTGTAGTGCTAAGAATTGAACCCAGGGCCTGTGTATGCGAGGTAAGCACTCTACCAACTGAGCCCTCAATGTTATTATTGAGATATGATTTTTATTCCCTGTCATTTTGATTTATTTCTGGTTTTTAATTTGAATTAGTTTCTCCATTTATTCACTTTTATTTTAGTTTAGTTCTTCCCTTTGCTGGTTTTCACTTTCATTTTTCATTTCTTCTTCATGAAATGTCTTACCGAGTATGTTCTGTAGTGCAGGCTTTCTAGTTGTGAATTCTGACTTTTGTTTATCATGGATGGTTTTTATTTCATCAATTCTGAAGCTTAATTTTGCTGGGTACATTATTCTTGGCTGACATTCACTTTCTTGAAGAGCTTAGTATATATTAGTATATATTATTCTCAGACCTCTTCTAAGCTTTAAGGGTCTGGGTTGAGCAATTAGGTGAGATCTGGATTGGTTTCCCTTTAAATGTTACTCATTGTTTTTTTCTGGCAGCCTTTAAAATTCTATCCTTATTCTGAACATTAGGCATTTTCATAATAATATGCCTTGGTGTAGGTCTGTTGTAATTTTTGTATATTTGGTGTCCTATAAGCCCCCTCCTGTAATTTATTTTCCATTTCGTTCTTTAGGTTTGAGAAATTTTCTGATATTATTTCATTGAAAAGATTGTGTATTCCTTTTCTTTGTGTATCTGAACCATAACCTATCCCAATAAATCTTAAATTTGGTCTTTTTAGGTTATCCCATATTTCTTGGAAGTTCTGTTCATGGTCTCTTAACATCCTTTCTCCATAGTCAAATTAAAAAAAATTTTTTTAGTTGTATATGGACATGATGTCTGTATTTAATTTATTTATTTTTATGTGGTACTATGATCGAACCAAGTGCCTCACACATGCTAGGCAAGTGCTCTATCACTAAGCCACAGCCCCAGCCCCATCAACTTTGTTTTCAAGATTATGTATTTTGTCTTCATTGCCTGAAATTCTTTCTTCCAATTGATCTAGTCTGTTGGTGATGCTTTCAATTGATTTTTAATTTGGTTTATTTATTCCTTCATTTTGAGGATTTCTGCTTGGTTGTTTTCCAGAATCTCTGTATTTTTATTGAAGTGCTTGTTCACTTCCTGCATTTTCTCTCTGATATCACTCCTTCCATTGTCCTTTACATCCCAGATCAGTTTAACTATGTACATTCTAAACTCCTTCTTTGACATTTCTTCCACTTTGGTGTCAATGGATTTTGTTATTAGAGTATCTTGGTCTGTTTGGGTGATTTGTTCCCTTGCTTTTTTATGTTGTTTTGTGCCTACTCATCTAACAGCATGGATCGGACACAGTAGAATTTCTACCATGTAGACTATAGTGTCCCTAAAGATTTCTAGTACCTCACTCTTTAGGGGGAGACAAGTAATAACACCAACAATGTAAACAATATACAGCATTAAACCAAATAGTTCCTACTATGACATCTACAATGTTAATGATCTCAATAAATAAATGATATGATCAGTTATTGCCTATAATAAGAACAACAAGTTTGCCAAAGCATTTATAATTTCATATGGTGGACAGGGAGAGAACAGAAGTGATATAGTATGTGATGATTAAGAGAAAGGAGAAGAGAAGATACAAGTAAAAAGTTAAAGGAAAAGTGAGAGAGAGAACAGTAGAGATTGGCCATTAGTGGAAGAAAAAAGAGAAAGAGGATCAAGGGAGACAGGTAAGAGAAAAGTATACATGTAATAAACATTTTTTAAAAATTAAAAAAAAAGAATACAAAACTAAAATGTACTAATCCAACATCCTAGTCCTCAAAAAACTAATCCATTAAAAATAATCAGCTTTAAAAATGCTAAAAATGAGGATAAAACAAATATCAATGTGTATAAATGTCCTTGTACATTAAAGTCACAGAGAAAAAATAATTAAAAAAAGGAAAAAAATGAAGAAAAAAATATTGATGAAAAATTAAAGAATTCTTTTGTTGGAGTTCAAAAGGTTCTCAGCTTCTCTTTTCAGCAATTTTAGGTGGGGTCATCTGGAGCATGATGCTCCCCACTCTGGATTGCTGGAGTGATAGAGGTAATCCAGTAGGCAAAATTCTTGGAGGCAAAATTCTAAGCGTTCAGGCTTAGGTGGGCTCCAGGCTCCTCCTTGAATGCCAATTGGTCTGATGATTTTAAATTAGTGCACTGCCAGGGCCCAGTAATTGCTGGTCCACTCTGGAAGACTGTACCCCAGAGTGTTCCACATATGTGTTCCACTCATGTGTGGTGGAGCCAATTCTTAGTCCCCTATGCCACCTGTGGCCCCCACATTTTCTGGTCTTGGGTTCAGTCTTCAAATAATCTCTTCTGCCCCTGCCCCTATAAATTCTTGGCCAGATGTGTCTCTCCCAGTTGGTTCTGCAAGCGAGTGGATTGGAGGGTTAGGGGTAGAGCTGGGTGGGTTTCCACAACCAGTTGTCCCTTGTGTAAACCTCTGTTCATGGTTGATTTTCTCCTGGTCACTTAAGCATACTCTATGTCATACAGTGTGTGTTTACTGGACCTATATTTTAGGCCAAACTCAGCCAAATCCCTCAGCTGCCAATCCCTGTGCCATGGCTGCAAAATGGTTCCTTTCTTTGTCCTCCACATGTAGCTTGGAGAGATGGTAACTTCTTTCTTGCAAAAGGATATTGTGCAATGCACATTTCAGGTTTGTAGGGCAGTGTCCTTTATCTTGAAATGCTCTACAGCCATACATGCCTCAGGCCTTCTAAAAATGCAACTTCCTTTAATTTCTGTATCCCTCCTCTTTGCTCTTGGAGGGACCACTTTTACTGGTGCTTCTGGCCTGGCCATGTCAGTGCCTGTCCTGATGGGAATTTCTTCCTTATTTTATTATATCTAACCTCCTGAGTGCCTGGTCTGCTTTGAATATCCAGTTTTAAATTCCAGTTAAGTCCAGCCCCCACCATTTTTTTTTTTTTTTTTTTTTGTTCACCCATTTTGCTGTCTGCTTTCTTGGTTTTATGGACCAATCAGGAAAGTGATGTCCTCTATTCTGCCATCTTGAAAACCCCTGAGATTACAATATATAACCTTAACTTTCCATAGTATATTTATATAGACTTAAAATTGTGCTATTTTGCAAAAATGTAAAACCTTGCAGCCTTTTGATCCATTTACCCTCACCCTTCATTCTTTATACTGTAGTATGCCTGCATTACAAACTCACAATAAGAGACAGGGGAAGATGGCAGACAGGAGAGAGGTGCTCTCTGGACATAGTTACTAAAAGACGCTTAGTGGGAAGTCTGAGCGTGTTACTAGCAATTCTCTTGCAACTGAAAGGGAGCTGAGACATTCGTGCACCTCTGGACGGTGAAATACAATGATCTCCGGACCGCGATGGGCAGGGGCAGAGTTGGAGTGGTCCACAGTCTGAAGCAGCTCTGTCAGTGCAGCCGCCAGATAACGTGGTAAGGGGATGATCCACGTAGCGGCTTTGAAACTGATCAGCAAAGAAGAATAGAAGGGAGCCTAGAAGCACGAGTGGTGTCCACGTAGAGCTCTTTCACACAACTTGCCAAGCTGATCCTACACGCTCTGGAGTGACACAAAGGTCTGAGGAACTGCTGTTGAGCGGGAGGAGAGCACCGCCATCTTTGAGGAAAACAGTGGCTGACCCGGACAAAGGAATAAGGCAGAAAGGAAGAGCAGCTGCAGACATCCAAGGAGCCGCCAACGCTCTGAGAACAGCACACACCTGGGTGAGGCTCAGGTAACCAGCAGGGGAGGGTGTGTCTGAGGCTGGCACAGCGGCCCCAAGAAGCTACAACTGTGGGTGGGCGTGGGGAAAGGGTGCCTTCTGGAGGGTCCCTTTCCTGCTGCCATTCATCTGCTGACACACAACCCCCCCTGAGCCACTCTTCTGCTGTGCCATTCTGCCACTGGCCAAAGGTGCAGCCTTGACTCTACTAACAGGATCGCTGACTGTCTGGATGTGATCTGATACAATTGGCTTAAACTGGAAAGGAAAAAAGGAGGACTTCCCAGGGTCTGTTTTGTTTGAGACTTGTTCCTGGGTTCGACTTTTTTTTGTTAGTTTGTTTTTTTGTTGTTGTTTTTTTTTTTTTTTTTGGTTTTGTTTTGCTTTGTTTTTTGCATTGATTGTCAGTGTATTTGTTTGTTTGCTTCTGCTCCTCTTTTCTTTCTTTCTTTTCTTCCTTCTCACTTTTGCATCTTTTCTTCTTCCTTCATCTTTCCTATTTACACCCTGCCAGTACATACTCAACAGAGGCAAAAACAAGTTATATGCAGAATTTGGGATTTCTAGAACGGGCGCAATTGAACTATATAGCAAAGCGGTGTTATATATAGTTAATTCTCTATTTTCTTGACTCTCTCTCTCCTCTCTCTTACACCAATTCCTACTCTTTTGTCATTTTTTTCTCTTTTCTATCTTACTTTATTTCTTCTCTCAACAGCTGCATAAGTTAGGTTTATATATAAATTGGTCTTTCCACCTAATTGTTCACTCCATTCTCTTTCCTCTCTTGTCTACTGATACTAAACCACTTCCACTAAACCACTTCCATAGAACTCTCTTTTCATACTTTCTAAGAAAGAACAATTCAATACACTCACTTCCTTCTTCCTAAACATATCACCTCTGTGTCCAATACTTGAAGCTATAAAACCCCATCAGAAGTGTACAGAGTAAATTGGAAACGATATCTGGGTTAACTAAATCTGTACATTGTGACCAAACTTGGATTTTCTGAATAGAAAGTGTTAGATTTTAAAGTGTAAAGGAAATATAAGGGGATCTGATAGCATTGTACTACAGGAGCAACATAAAGCTTTAAGGTAAAATCAAAATAGTCAAGCTCCCACAGTGCAGGAAGAAAAGACACACAAGCAACATGAAGAAACAAGGGAAGAAAGTGACACAAATCAATATACCTCATCAGTAGATTCCATGGCAAGCACAGTTGGTGAAATGCCAGGGATAGAATTTAGAAATTACATATTCCAAATGTTTATGGAACTTAAGAAATGAACTCAAAAATGAGATGAGGGAGCAAATACAGGTGGAAAAAGATCATTTTGACAAAGAACTCCAAAAAAATACAGGAAGTAAAAGATTACTTCAATAGGGAAATAAAGGCTCTAAAGAGAAACCAAACAGAAATTCCGGAAATGAAAGAAGCAATAAACCAAAATAAAAGTTCAATTGAAAGCATCACCAACAGAGTAGACCACTTGGAAGAAAGAACCTCAGGCAATGAAGACAAAATATATATCCTAGAGAAAAATTTAGATTATACAGCAAAACTCGTAGGAAATCAAGAACATAACATCCAAGAATTATGGGACAACATAAAAAGACCAAACTTAAGAGTGATTGGCGTAGAGGAAGGGGCAGAGTTTTAAGCCAAAGGAATGAGTAATTTATTTAATGAAATAATTACAGAAAATTTTCCAAACTTGAGGAATGAATGGGAAAACCAAGTTCAAGAGGCTTACTGAACACCAAACAAACAAAATCACAACAGATCCACACCAAGACACACTATAATGAAAATGCCTAATATACTGAGCAAGGAGAGAATACTAAAAGCCACAGAGAAAGGAAGCAGATTACATATAGGGGGAAACCAATCAGACTATGTTCAGATTTTTCAACCCAGACCCTAAAAGCAAGAAGATCCTGGAATAGCATATTCCAAGCTCTGAAAGAAAAGGGATGTCAACCAAGAATCTTATATCCAGCAAAATTGAGCTTTAGATTCGAAGATGAAATAAAAACCTTCCACGACAAGCAAAAGTTAAAAGATTTCGCAACTCGAAAGCCAGCACTTCTGAACATCCTGGGCAACATTTTTCATGAAGAAGAAGAGAAAAATAACAATGAAAATCAACAAAGGGAGATATTAAACTAAGGGAAATACCAACCAGAGAGAAACCAAATCAAGCTAAAGACCATAATACAAATAAAAATGGATGGGAAAAAAATCACATCTCAATAGTAACCCTGAAAGTTAATGGCCTAAACTCTCCATTCAAAAGACACAGATTATCAGAATGGACTAAAAGAAACAACCCAACAATTTGCTGTCTCCAAGAAACACAGCTCGTAGAAAAAGACATCAACAGACTGAAAGTAAAAGGCTGGGAAAAGTCTTATCACTCACATGGCCTGTGGAAGCAAGCAGGGGTTTCCATTCTCATATCAAATAAGGTAGACTTCAAACCAAAACTAATTAAGAGGGACAAAGATGGATATTTCTTACTACTTAAGGGAACCATTCATCAACAGGATATAACAAATCATAAATCTATATGCCCCAAATAATGGAGCACCTACATTTATCAAACAAACTCTTCTCAAGTTCAAGAGTAAAATAGACCACAACACAGTTATTCTAGGGGACTTCAACACACCCCTCTCACCAATGGATAGATCATCCAAACAAAAGCTAAACAAAGAAACTTTAAGTCTCCTTAAATCAATTAATAATTTAGACCTAACGAACATATATAGAATATTTCATCCCTCAGTAAACAAATACACTTTTTTCTCAGCAGCACATGGCTCCTTCTCCAAAATAGACCACATATTATGTCATAAGGAAACTCTCAGCAAATATAAAAAAATAGAGATACTATGCTGCATTCTATCAGACCATAAAGGGATGAAATTGGAAATCAATGACAAAACAAGGAATAAGAAGAACTACTCCAACAACTGGAAGCTAAACAACATGCTACTGAATGAACAAGGGGTTGAAGAAGACATCAAAGAGGAGATCAAAAAATTCCTAGAGGTAAATGAGAACACAGATACATCGTATAGAAATCTCTGGGACACTATAAAGGCAGTAGTAAGAGGAAAATTCATTGCACTGAGTTCATTCCTTAAAAAAAAAACAACAACAACAACAACAACAAATAAATGACTTAACATCACACCTCAAAGCACTAGAAAAAGAAGAACAGACCAACACCAAGAGCAGTAGAAGACAGGAAATAATTAAAATCAGAGCAGAAATTAATGAAATTAAAACTAAGGAAACCATTCAAAGAATTAACAAAGTAAAAGTTGGTTCTTTGAAAAAATAAAAAAAAATTGACAGACCCTTAGCGATGCTAACAAAAAGAAGAAAAAAAAACTCAAATTACTAACATTTGTGATGAAAAAGGGAATATCACAACAAACACCTCAGATATACAGAAGATAATTAGAAATTACTTTGAAAACTTGTATTCTAATAAAATAGAAAATATTGAAAACATTGACAGATTTCTAGAGTCGTATGATTTGCCTAAACTGGAACTGGAGGCTATGCACAACTTAAACAGATCGATTACAAGCAAAGAAATAGAAGATGTCATCAAAAAGCTACCAACAAGGAAAAGTCCAGGACCTGATGGGTTTACAGCTGAGTTCTACAAGACTTTCAAAGATGAACTAATACCAATGCTCTTCAAACTATTTCAAGAAATAGAAAAAGAGGGAGCTCTTCCAGACTCTTTCTATGAGGCCAATATTACATTAATTCCAAAGTCAGGCAAAGACACATCCAAAAAAGAAAACTTCAGGCCAATATCTTTAATGAACACAGATGCAAAAATCCTCAACAAAATCCTGGCAAATCGGGTACAAAAACATATCAAAAAGATAGTGCACCACGATCAAGTGGGGTTTATCCCAGGGATGCAAGGCTGGTTCAACATTCGGAAATCAATAAACATAATACATCACATCAATAGACTTAAAGATAAAAATCATATGATCATCTCAATAGACGCAGAAAAAGCATTTGACAAAATACAGCACCTCTTTATGTTCAAAACACTGGAAAAACTAGGAATATCAGGAACATATCTCAACATTATAAAAGCTATTTATGCAAGGCCACGAACTAACATTATCTTAAATGGAGAAAAATTGAAAGCATTCCCTCTAAAAACTGGAACAAAACAGGGATGCCCCCTTTCACAACTGCTATTTAATATAGTACTGGAAACTCTGGCCAGAGCAATTAGACAGACGAAAGAAATTAAAGGGATCCAGATAGGAAAAGAAGAGCTCAAATTAGCACTATTTGCTGATGACATGATAATCTACCTAGAAGACCCAAAAAACTCTACCAGAAAACTTTTACAACTAGTAAATGAATTTGGCAAAGTTTCAGGATACAAAATCAATACACATAAGTCAAAGGCATTTTTGTACATCAGCGACAAAGCCTCTGAAAGGGAAATGATGAAAACGACCCCATTTACAATAGCATCAAAAAAAATAAAATACCTGGGAATCAACTTAACAAAGGAGGTGAAAGACCTCTATAACGAAAATTATAGAACACTAAAGAAAGAAATCATAGAAGAACTCAGAAGATGGAAAGACCTACCTTGCTCTTGGATAGGTAGGATTAATATTGTCAAAATGTCCACACTACCAAAAGCATTACACAGATTTAATGCAATTCCAATCAAAATCTCAATGTCATTCTTCAAAGAAATAGAAAAAGCAGTCGTGAAATTCATCTGGAAAAATAAGAGACCCAGAATAGCCAAAGCAATCCTGAGCAAGAAAAGTGAAGCAGGTGGCATCACCATACCAGACTTTAAATTATACTACAGAGAAATAGTAACAAAAAAAGCATGGTATTGGCACCAAAACAGATTGGTGGACCAATGGTACAGAATTAAGGACACAGAGACTCATACATATAATTTCAGCTATCTTATATTAGACAAAGGCGCCAAAAATGCACAGTGGAGAAAGGATAGCCTCTTCAACAAATGGTGCTGGGAAAACTGGAAATCCATATGCAACAAATTGAAATTAAACCCTTATCTCTCACCGTGCACAAAATTCAATTCAAAGTGGATCAAGGACCTAGGAATTAGACCAGAGACAATATGCCTAATAGAAGGAAAAGTAAGCTCCAATTTCCAACATGTCGGATTAGGCCTCAAGTTCCTTAATAAGAATCCTGTACCGCAAGAATTACTACCAAGAATTAATGAATGGGATAGATTTAAACTAAAAAGCTGCTTCTCAACCAAAGAAACCATCAGTGAGGTGAATAGAGAGCCAACTAATTGGGAACAAATATTTAATACATGCACATCAGATAGAGCACTAATTTCTAGAATATATGAAGAATGCAAAAAACTTAACACCAAAAACCCCAAATAACCCAATCAATAAATGGGCTAAGGAATTGAAAAGACACCTCTCAGAAGAAGATACACGATTAATCAAGAAATGCATGAAAAAATGCTCAACATCGCTGGCAATTAGAGAAATGCAAATCAAAACTACTCTAAGATTTCATTTCACTCCAGTCAGAATGGCAGCTATCAAGAACACAAGCAACAATAAATGTTAGAGAGGATGTGGGGAAAAAGGCACACTCATACATTGCTGGTGGGACTGCAAAATGGTGCAACCGTTATGGAAAGCAGTATGGAGATTTCTTGGAAAACTGGGAATGGAGCCACCCTATGACCCAGCCATCCCACTCCTGGGTCTATTCCCAAAGGACTTAAAACAGCATATTACGGTGACACAGCTATCTCAATGTTCGTAGCTGCGCAATTCACAATAGCTAGGTTGTAGAACCAACCTAGATGTCCCTCAGTAAATGAGTGGATTAAGAAAATGTGGTATATATGCACAATGGAATTTTACTCAGCAATAAAAGAAAATAAAATAATGGCATTCGCAGGTAAATGGATGAAGTTGGAAGACATAATGCTAAGTGAAGTTAGTCTCAAAAATCCAAGTACCAAATGTTTTCTCTGATATAAGGAGGCTAGTTCACAGTATTGTTGGATGGGGTACATAGGAGGATTAGAGGAACACTAAGGGAAGGGAGGGGAAGGGAGAGAGCAAGGGGGGAGAGAGGTGGAGAAAAGAAAAGAAGAAAAAAAAAAAGAAAAGGTGGTTGAATGAGACGGATATCATTATCCTAAATGCATGATTGAAGACCTGAATTGTACCAATATACTTTGTATACAAACAGTCGTATGTAAAAAGATGCTATATATGGGCACTATGAATTGTTAATTATTATAAATTAAAAAATAAATTAAAAAAACTCACAATAAATAGGATGTTGTAATTTTTGCTCTAAATGATTATATGTATATTAAATAAAAGAGAAAAAATTTTTTACTCAAATGTTTACCTCTTATATACTATTAATTCATTCCTAAAGATTCAAGTTTCAACTTAATATCATTTCTTTTCAATCTGAATAACCTCCTTAAACATTTCTTGTGGCACAGGACTGATGGCAACGGATTCTCTTAGTTTTCATGTGTCAAAAATGTTTTTACTTTTCCTTCATTCTTGCAGGGTATTTTTTGTTACATAGAATTCTGAGTAAACATAGTTTTCTTTCTGCATTTTTAAAGATGTTGTTTCATTGTCTTTTGGCATCCAGTATTTCCCATCAGAAGTCAATGGTCATTCATACCTTTGTTCCCTGTATGTAATGTTTTTCTTTTTCTTGATTATAGTCAACAGTTTTTCTTGGACTTTGGTTTCAGCAATTTGATTCTAACATGCCTACCTGTATTTTTCTCTGTACTTATCCCTCTTGGGATTACTGGGATTTTGAACCTCTAAATTTAATAACTTCTTTCATATTTGAAAATTTCTTTGCTACTGTTTCAGGTGTTTTTTCCTACCCCATTTTCTCTTTAATCTCCTTCTAGAACACCAATGACATACATGTTCAAATCTTTTGATATTGTCCCCTTTTCAAATCAACCATTCATATTGTGTTTTGCAGGTTGGGTTATTTCTAGTGACTTTTATTCAGTTTTACTTGTTCTTTAAGCTATTATTTCCAGTCTTCTGTTAAACTCATCCCATGAATATTTAATTTCAGATGTCTATTTCTCAGTACTAGAATTTAAATTTGTTTTTGTATAGTTTCTTTTTTTCTTCACTAACACTACCTATTTATTCCTTCATTATTAGCTATTTTTCCATTTTATCCTTGAGTATAGTTAAAGAAACTCCTTTAAAATCCATACCTAATAATTATAAAATCTGGATTATCTTGGGATCAGTCACTATTGATCACCTTATCTTTGAGTTTAGGTCACACTTTTCTACATCATGGTATGGTTAATAGTTTTGGATTGTGTTCTGCACATATATTGTAAGTAATCTGTTGTAGAGGCTCAGAATTCTGTTATGTTCCTCTGAAAAATATTGAACTCTTTGTTTTAGGAACATTAGCTGGACTCAGACTCCAAACTCTCCTCTGATACAGGCAGCAGATGAAATATTTGTTCAGTTCTTTTAGCCTTAGCTTGGCTTCTTGGAGTCTGCTCTGTCTAACATGTAGTTTGTGGGTGAGCTGGAGATTCAGAGAGTTTATGTGAAAAATTTAGGGCTCTCTCTCTTTGGCCATCTCTTTTCCAGAATTTTCCCTATCAATTTCCTGCTACTGTGATTGCTTCAGTCTGTCCTTCATTCTTCAAGCTAGTAGACTGCCAAATTTTTATCCCAATTTTAGCTGCCTGGCCTAGTACTGACTGGTGTTCAGAAGCAAAAATCTGTGATAAAAACACTCAGTGCTTATCTAAGTAAGGACTCCCGCTACTTGTCTCTATTTCTCACTGCTTTGGTTGCTTTTGAAGGCCTTATGTTTAATTTTTATAATTTGTCAAGATTTTAGAGTTGTTATTTATGGGAAGGTTAGTCTGATAAGAGTTCCTCCTCTATTCCCATGGGGTGGTGATTTAAGATTAAGAGTCTTTCAGCACCTGGTTGGGAGGGTATAGGCCTGAGTGTTAACTTGATGAAGCATCAGGAAATCAGTTTGGCAAGTGAGCAGAGAAATGTCAAACACGAATGTTTATTATTTCAGATTCCTCCCCCACCAGGACAACATCTCTCTCTCCACCTCTACCTTCTACTCCTTCTCTATGTCTTCCCTGTCCATTTCCTCCTTCTCTTACCCCAGTCTCATGTCACCTCCCTCATTCTAGGACCCCAAGCTTAGAAAAACTTATATTGATGCTCCTATCCAAGGCCATTAAGATCAAACAAACATTTGTAGGCTACTGAAGGAACATTACCATCACCTGTGAAATTTTATATTCTGAGCATTTCGAAGTCAGCTTCTGGATGAGAACTTCCCATATTTTAACACAAAATGTCTAACTTTTAGCCCCATGGCAGGGGTTTATTCTGTATTCCATCCTTCTTTTACCAGCAGCTCCTGGGAGGCTCTCTCTGCTAGGGCCTAAGGCTATAACAGCTAGAGTTGTTGCTAACTGGAAGAATAAATTACTTTTCAGTTCCCCTTTTCAAGAAAAGTTCTGTGCCTCTGTCTATTTCTCTGCCTACGGTGCAACCAACTAGACCATTTTCAGCTCAATTAGGTTTTCTTGTGTTACTAACAGTGGCGTACAGAACTATCAGCTGAGTTTGGGATGGTCCACGCTGTGATTTCAGCCAACAAAATCACCCCAGCCTCTCAGCAGACAGCCAGCCCATCTGCCACAATGAGAGAAAATTGACTACAGACAAGCCATTTAGGCTGGATGGGGAGATCTGATCTTAACTCCTATTAGATTCAGAACCTCTTCTAGGAAGGAATGACTCAACATTTTGCAACTGAAAAACTGAGAGAAGGAGGAAACTCAAACATTTTAAAAATCATCTTCCTTCTTATTATTTTAGAATGCAGAGTTGGAAGCTTCTTCTACCTTCAATCTTCTCTTTATTGACTCATCTACTCTGGAATATGCTTTGGAAACAGGTTTGGTATACTGTAGGAAACACAGCTCTGCAAAACACCTACCTCACAAAATAGCTACATTCATGGTTTAGTGTTCACAGCACTGAAGGGTTATTTGTTTTATAAAAAGGTTCTCTGAAGTATTCCCTACAAATGCCAAATTCCCTTAGTGCCTTTAAAATGAGAATCACCTTACAAAAATCCTATTTAACAGAACGTTTCGGCAACATACAAGGTATGATTGTAAAAGATTACGGCTGATTTTTAAGAAAAACTCCAGAACTTATAAATTCAAAGGAGTGGTGTTCCCTTCAAAGTCGTCGCTACGTGGGTCTTCACACTTACCTCATCCCCGACGAGGATGGCAGTGTCTCCCTCACAGTGTTGCTGGAGGCCTACATGAGATAACTAGGGAAAGAGTGCAGGGCAATAGTGCTCAGGAAATACTTGTTTTCATCTTGGATTCCAAGGGGGCCACAATTACTCAAATCACTCATCAGTAGAACTTCCATCTGAAAACTGTGCTCTGAGCCTCAGTGATGATTTATCTTTGGTCTCTGGGGTGAATTTATTGTCAACCATGGAGAATAAGGGGGCTGAAGGAGTGTGTGTGCCGCACGCAATCTGATTTGTTTATTTGTTTTTAGGAGCCCTTTCAATTACTGATCTCACAGGACTGGTTGTGTGTGCATGTATAGTGTGGACTTGTGTGCATAGTAATTTATTTGTTTTTATGAGCCCTTTAAGTTATTGATATCACAGGAAGTGGTGTGTGTGTGTGTGTGTGTGTGTGTGTGTGTGTGTGTGTGTGTGTGTGTGTTACAGTTTGCATGTGGTTTGTCCCACCAAGATTCATGTTGGGGCTCAATTTCTCAATGTGACTCGCTGTGTTGAAAGGTGTGGCTTGCTGGGCAGTGTTTGAATTGTGTGGTCTGAGCCCTCATGAATGGAGTAATGTCTTTCTTGAATGAGTTCCTGTTTTTCCAGGACTAGATTAGTTACTGGAAAACAGGTGGTTGTTATGCAAAGCCACTCCTCATACTGTCTTGTCCTTCTTCAACACGTGCCGGCTTGCCTTTCTATCTTCTGCCATGAATTGAAAGCAGCATTAGGCCATCATTGGACTTGCCATACTCTTGGACTTCCCAGATTCCAGAATCATAAGCCAGGACAAACCTCTTTTCTTTATAAATTACCCAGTATCAGGTATTTTATTATAACAAAAATGGACTAAAATAGTATATACTGTACATATCCATATATAACATAAAGAATACTATGTGATCATTATGTATTATTATTATGTATCTTAGCAGGAAATGGGGTAAATGTTAAACAAGTGCTGTGTGTCTGTAGCAGGAAATATAAATTCAAACGCCTACAACAGTGGATCTCAATCTTTGCTACAGAGTCAAACACCCAGTTTAAAAGATCCTGAGCTTCAGCTGTACTCTACACCAGTTATGCTAGAGCATACAGTAAGAGATATCAGTAGTTGTTAAAACAACCCAGATGATACCAAGGTTGAGATAAGACCTAGAACTGCAATCCCGTGCTGGTGGTCCTGAGTTCAGGTCACACTGAAATCACATGGGGAGCTCTTAAAACTTGCCAGTGTCTGCCTTTTCCTCTCCTTCAGAGATTCTGATTTGGTTATCTGAGGTGCCATATGGATATGGTTTTTTTTGTTTTTGTTTTTGGCAGTGCTGGGGATGGAACCTAGGGATCTGCACATGCTAAGCAAGTCCTCTACTGCTGAGTTACATCCCCAACCCTGAGGTAGCCCTTACAAGCTCTTAAGAACTCTTGTGTAGCTCAGTCTGGAAACTAGTAGCCTCAGGAATAGAGCTGGTAAGAGAGGTGGGTGAAGAGGGCGTAGGAGGTAGCTACTCAAAATAGGAGAGCATGTCTGCTCTAAGGAACTTTCCTGTGGAACTGTGGGCCCAATGTCAACAGCCTCTCTGTTTTTCAAATGACACTAGAAGTGTGGATATTTATGTGGCAATTTCTTTCTTTCTTTCTTTTTTTTGGTGATGAAATATATACAGCATAAAATGCTCCATTTCAACCATTTCTAAGTGTATATACAGTTCAGAGGCACTGAGTACCTTCACATGACTGTGCCACCACACCACTGTCACCACCATCCATCTCCAGAGCCTTTTCTGTCTCTCCTGACTGAAACCCACAGTAATTAAGTACCAACTTTTCATTCTCTTCTCCCTCCAACCCCTGGTAGCCACCATTCCACTTCCTGTCTCTGTGAACTTGACTGTGATAGGTAGGAATCATACAGTATTTGTTATTCTGGTTTACTTGGCATAGTGTTCTCAGGGTTCATCCATGCAGCGGCATGAGTCAGAACTTCCTTCCTCTTTAAGGCTGAATGCTATTGCACTGCATATATAGAGCACCTTTTGTTTATCTGTTCATCTGCTGATGGATGCTCGAATTGGTCCACCCTTGGCCATGCTACCAAAAACATGGCTATATAGACATCCATTGAAATGACCTGCTTTTAGTTCTCTTGCGCATATTTCTGGGAGTGGAATTGCTGCAGTACATGGCAATTCTGTGTTTAGGAACCACCATACGGAACCCCCTTCTTTTTAAATGTTTGCAACGGATTCCAATTTAACAACAACAATACAGCAATTCTGTTGAACTAGCCTTGCAATCTCCAACTGGTGTGAGGCAATTCCTGGTCTTGAATGATTCCTCAGTCCAAAGGTTACTTTTCTCTGGGCCTCAGTTTCCTCATCTATGAAATTAGGAAATTGGACTAAATCATGATTGGTTCTGT
The DNA here is from genome assembly GCA_025594165.1 of Tamias sibiricus. Lineage (NCBI taxonomy): Eukaryota > Metazoa > Chordata > Mammalia > Rodentia > Sciuridae > Tamias > Tamias sibiricus. Next base: position 75,621,940 of record CM046660.1, on the reverse strand, counting down.
TTTGTTCCAACAGTCCATAATGTTGAAGCCAGTATGATTCTAATTTGACTGTGGTTTTTATTCTTTGAGCCTCAAGAACTGGCATTCAGCTCAAATCCCCAAAGCCCATGTGATCCCTGCTGTCGAGATAAGATAGAGAAATCAGATCAGACACATTGTTTGGGTCCAATCTGACACAAGTAGAGTCTAAATCAGCCAAGATAAAGCATGTTTATGCCAGCCGCAGAGTAGTGGGTATGCCCTTTTAAGGAAAGAATAATCTATTTTCCAGTCCCAACAAATTTCAACCACATTTGAACAGAAAAGATCACATTTCCAAACCATAGGTAAAAGACAGCTGTGGTAGTAACCCGATTCTTTATATGTTTGTGACAATCCCTTAGCAGGAGATTTTTGTTGGATTTTTAGGAAGATGTAGTCCCAGTCTTTTGAAAGTTTGCTTATTTTTTATGAGCCCTTTACTTACAGGACTAATGTACAGATAGACAGTGGCTACCCAGAATCCTTTGGGGCCTCCTACCTCTTGGGTAGTTTGTGCTTTCATGGTTTTTGTATCTAACGGATTTCAGTTTGAGCCTCAATACCAGTTAAACAGTCAGACAGCTTCTCTGAACTCCTGTTTCTCTTTCCCTTCCCACTTTGAACTTGATTCTGATTTTTTTTTTCATAAAATTCTCACCAAAAGGAAACCAATTTTCATGCTTTCAAAAGAATGTATCAACCATTTATTTAGCCATGTCAGGGGTTTGTGTCATTCATGATTCATGCTGACAAATGTGTTTGGTTTCTGCTGATTAGGGAGGAAGTGATCCCAGGGTGGAGAAGGCATGCGATGTGGGGCCAGGCGGGTCTAGGTTCACCTACCAGCTCTGCCATTTGCTGGCTTCGATTTTCAACAAATGGGGCTTTGGTTGGTCATTTTATAAAATGGAGTCTGTCACTCATCTGGGGATTAACGAAGGCTAAATGAACAATATGTATGTGTAGAACTGCGGGAGGAACATGGCACGTAACAAGTATTTAATAAGTGGAAGCCCTTCCTGTAGTGACAATCTTTAACTCCTTTTCAGGCACTGAGAAGGAATCATGGTGGCTGAGAACAGGTAAATGTGGATTGATTCTGTTACTAATTAGCTGTAATCTTGGGAAAGTGACATACTTACTGGGCATCAAGTTCTACGTCTTCTATTTAATAAGCACATATTAGGTGCCTACCAGTCAGAGGGTCCTGTGGTAGGGGCTGAGCACAGAAAGATAAATGGGTCACGCATGTAGCCCCATCCCTCGTAGCTTACCAGCTAGTTGAAGCGGACAGGTACCCCAAGGCTGTGCACAGGAGTTAGACAGGTACCCCAAGGCTGTGCACGGAGGAGTTAGATGTGCATCAGGGACCAGTGGTGCAAAGGCTCATTAGCATTTGCCTCAATTGCAACAACCTTAGGTTGAGGCAGTGAGGGGGCTCTGTGAGCGGCAGCGTTTGATGGCTGCTATCTAATTGGCATTACTTTCTATTCAGGAATGCTTTACCAACCCCCGCAGTGAGGCAGAGGCCCCCTCTGTGGGCATCAGGCAGAACAATAAGGTTTCATACAAACAGTTATATGTAAACTTCTTGTTGACTGGATCTGATAAGAAAACCACAAGAAGCCCCCAGGGCTTTGTTATTTGCTTTGCAGCAACTTTGCCACCAAAAGTGACCGGCAGGGTGTCTTGTGTTTCAACTCCTGGTTGAATGAAAATCATTCTTTGTTAATCATATTGTAATTGTGAAACACATGTTTGAGGAAGAGTTTCAAGGCAGGAATAGCCTTGAGGTCTAGTTCCCTTGTTTTTTAATTTGGAATGAAGGAAATTCTCTCATCTGAATTCCCCTAGAGCCTGCAGGCATTGGCATTCTGAGCAGCCTGCACACAAGAAAACAGATCATATTTTAAAAGGGTCTTCTTTCTCTCACTCCATTTACCTCTGTACCATTCAAGGGAATGTGTGGAATGGGAATCTTCTATTTTTTTTTTAATGTCTTAAAAATAACATCAAAACATCAGTCTTTGCCATTTCTATTGTCTGGGGGAATTGGCACATGTCTTCAGTGCTGAATGTTCCCTTCATGTTGTTTTGCATTGCAAATGAGCTTCACTGGGGGAAGACCTAGCAGAGCAGAAGAGGCACCTTTACCATTTGGTTTCCTGCATCCTAGAGGGATATGGTGATTCAGAGTCCAGAGTGACCCCTGGGTAAGGTGCCTGGGGCCAGAGAGTGGCAGCTCTGGCTCCTTGGCTAATCTACCCCCACTGCCCTTGGAAACCACAGTGTTCATCTCATATGCAGGAAATTAGGACCCAGGAGTGGTGTGGGGACAGGAATACCTGTAGGTGTAGGTATGGAAATGACAAGGCAGGTAAGTTTCTTACCAGCTAGTAAGTAAACAGGAATGTTTACTTTGAAGTCATGTGTAGTGGTAGAAACACCAAAGAAACCCATTTATTTCTTGCATTATTTTAAACTTATTTAGTTCCCAGTGTACTCTTAGTACGAAGCTTCTGAATTCTTGCTGCCCGGTCCTTCCTACCCTTGGTCTTAAGAATGCTTGAGTTCCAAGCCCTAGCACACTTGAACTCCCTCAGAAGGGCTGACCTACACCTTGGGAGGAGTGGCCAGGCCTGGTGGGGGGTGGGGCAGAAGGGCTGTGCTGTGTTGGGTGAGTGAATCCCTCAGGCGGCCCCTAGCCTCCTGCTGTCTCTGTACATCTCCAGGTTTTGCTTTCACATGGCTTCCTCTAACCTTTTGTTCCCCTTAGAGTCCTAGCGACTGTCACGTCCATGCATTAACCTAAGACAAATGCTGAAAAGGCACCTCTCCTGCAGCCTGTGCTCTAGCTCCCGGCTTTCTCCCAGCTCAGCCTCTGCTTCCTCTGCCTTATGTTATAGTCATTAGCCACCCATCCCATTCCCCACCCACTGGCTTAGCTGCCTCTCAGCACGCCACCAACCCAACTTTCCCTGTCCATCCGTGTTCTGCAATACTGGATCCTGTCTGTCTCCCTAGCTAGACCGGAAGCCTCTTGAGCAGAGGGGCTGTGCTGTTCTGTCCTGTCATCTTGTCACCCCCGACAGAGTTGACGTGCACCTAGTAGACATTCAGTAAGCGCTGGGGCTGCGTCGATTTGCACATATGGTTCTCATTTTCTAGGAATGTCTGTTTGTTCTGATTATCTGCCAGCCAAGTGCACTCTTGGGTAGAGAAAGGGAAATGGACTAAAAGATGTGGTTCAAGGGGTAGTCAATAGCTTGCTCATAATTACTAGTGGGAACGGAATAAGCATAAACTTTCTTGCATAACTAATCAATATCTTAATATATCTCCATTAGTGAGGGTGTATTTTATGTTATTGATATTAAATATCTACCTATTGTGTCAGAAAGGGTTCAGAGTAATTGTTATTGATGGCTAAACCTTGTCGGCTGCTGAACGAAGATTTTTTTTTAAAAAATGGATGATGATTGGCTGAGATTTATTTTTCCTGTATTGCTATAAGCCAGAATCTCCATTAAGCTATAAAATATTATGATACACTTGAAGCAATGTAATGTGATCCAAACACACAGTTATAACTCATTTCATTATTAGTCACATGTGCCAAGACATTAGCATAGCAGTTAACTAGTACTGGGATAAGCTTGGTGCTCAGGAATATTTTTTAACAACGCGATTGCATTAGTGCCCGTTATCGTTTAATTATTCTATGGTTATAAGCACATGCTTAATGATAATTGAGCAGTGGAACGACTGCTGACATGAGTTTTTGAGGCAGAATCTCTAAATACGAAAATCCCATCTAGAGAGCAGTATGATATCTACAACCTCATTAGGTAGTTTTTGGTTTGCAAGCTGAAGCTCCAGTTTGTTTAACTGTCCTCTGTGGTTGGTAGTATCTGAGTTGGAGCTATTTAGGGATGGGTTTCTGGGACAGTCCGAATACTCTATGCCATTCTCGTATTTCCCTGTAGGGTCCTAAAGGTATGAAACCACATCACCCAGGCTGTTTATATCCAAAAGCTGTTCAGAAATTCAGCTCATCTGATCTGTTGTCCAGATTTTTGCTGTAGCACTTATCACTTCTCCCAGTGGAAAGCTGCTGTGGGAGATGGCACGAACGGCCAGTTCTCTACCCCACCCCCCATGGCTGCATCCCTTGCAGTGTGACACTTCAGTTCCTGCCATGATGAAAGAGTGATGCTTTCCGGCCCCTCCATTTTGGATTTGACCATGTGACTTGCATTAGGATGTTAGAGGTCACGTGACATACACTTCACTTCTCCAATCTTTTCCTCCTGTGTTCCAGTTGTGCTAAATTCTCTGTGTTGCCAGTGTGCATCCTGCACTCTTGTGCTAGCCATTCTCTAGTTGAGCAATATTCTTTCTTATATATCCCCATCCACAGTGCCCCGAGGGCTCCATCATTTTCTGAGCAATACTGACTCCTTAATCAATACTCAGCCAAGAATCATCTCCCAGAAGCTCCCTGCCCCTCCCACGTTCCCCACTGCTGTTTAGGGCAGCCCTCTGCTGCTGCACCTGCCTTGTTTTATAACCACTAGCTTCTTTTTTTCTGTGAGTTCCTGGAGGACAGGGACATACTCCTCTTTGTATTCCCAGGGCCAAGTACAGGTCCTGATACCTAAGAAGCCAGCCAACCAGTTTTATCCCTTTTTTCCTTTTGTCGTCACCTGCCTCATTCCCAAACAGAATTTATATCATGTTAAGGAGATTGAAAATGGGAAAAAATTAAGTTGACAAAAATTGGGAAGCCAGGTGCAATGGTGTATACCTATAGTCTCAGCTACTCAGGAGGATCACTTATGTTTAGGAGTTCAAGACTAATCTGAAGAGCATAGAGAGAGCCCGTCTTAAGTAAGTAAGTAAGTAAATAAATAAATAAATATCAGAAAAGAAATCAGAGGACAAAGAAATGATGAAACTAAGATTCAGGTTGGAGCCCCAGATGCCCGGAGGTGCTGTATAGTTGTATCTAAGCCTCTAATCAAGTTTTAAGCTGCCAAGTAGCCAAAGTAAAGAGGAAAAGAGGAATGGGCACAATGTTCAGTTTAGATAGTTCACAAAAGGAGATGTGTGACTGATTAATAGGCACATTGAAAGATGCTTCACATGATTAGTCCTAAGAAAATGCAAATCAAAATTGTGATGAGATATTACATCATACCCACCGGATTGGATTAAAAACTGATAGTACCAAGTGCTAGCGAGTATGTAACTCTGTTACCCTGCTGGTAAGAGAATCAAAAAGTTAGGCAGTCTCACATGAAATTGAACATATACTAATCCTATGACTCAGTAATCCCACCAAGTATTTAGCTAAGAATGTATAAGTCACTTATTTGTGGCTCCTCTTTGTATTCCCAGGGCCAGACATAGTTCCTGATACCTAAGATATGAATGGCTGCAGAAATTTTATTCATACTAGCTAAGAACTGGAAACAATGTCAGTGTATGAATGGATAAACAACTTTGGTATATTCAGCTAATGGAATACAACTACTCAACAATAAAAATGAGCAAATGCTGATGCATGCAGAAACATGGATATCCTCCACAGACATTATTTGTGAGAGAGAAGCAAATAGGTACGGAAAGTGATATGTACTATGTGATTGCACATACAGGAAGTCCTAGGACAGGGAAATTTCATCTATAATGAGAGAAGTAAGACCAGTAGTTGCCTGGGATGGGTGTAGGGTATGGAAAATTTACTGCAAAGGGGCATTAGAGAATTTTCTAGTGCTATGGTAGTTTTAAGTGAGGAATCAATGAACTTTTTCTGGAAAGGGTCACATAGTACATATTTTAGGTCTTGCTTACAATTGCTCAACTCTGTCACTGTAGCACAAAAGCAGCCACAGACTGTATGCAAATGGATGGGTATGGCTGTATCCCATAAAATTTATCTATGTACATTGAAATATGAATTTTGTATGCACTTCACAAGCAATTAAATATTATTTAAAATTTTTCAACCATATGGAAAATATTAAAAACTATTCTTTATTTGCCAGCCACATGAAAACAATCATTGCCAATTCTTGTCCTGAATCTCAACTGGGGTATTGGTTACCTGGGCATATCTAATCTGTAAAACTCATTACTCTAAATCTACACTCTATACTCTAAATCTTTTGTTTATTTTACACATAATTTAAAGTATAATGTAAATTATATTTAAGAAGAGATCCACCATTTCCATAAGATAAAAATATGTGTCTGTCAATCATTTGAAACCCATCTTTTCAGAATAGAATTTTTTTCTCTGGGTTTAAATGAGGTGAGAGTTAAGTGGCTCTATGTGGCTGTTGGTGGGCTGACTCTTGCTTGCAGACAGTTTTGCTTGGCCTACAGAGGGTTAGAAAGATATATTTGGAATTGACTAGCCCTCTCCAGGCAACCCTCTCTGGTTCCACAGATTCCCTATTATCTTTCCATCCTCTGATATTGACCTCCCACTATTCTTATTTTTAAGTTGTTTCTCCCATAAGCAGTATATATTTGGACCCTAAATTCTTTCTTATTTGTTTGTGGTGCTAATTAGTTGTTAGTGACTGCTAATAGTTTGTGTCTCCTAAACCTTCATGTGTTGGAGACTTACCCCATATTTATGTTAATGACATTTGGAGGTAGAGCCTTTGGAGTCAGATAAGGTCATGAGGTTGGGGCCCTCATAAAGCATTAGTGGTTTATAAGAAGAAGAAGAAAGACCTGAGCTAGCATGCTTGCTCTGTCTTACCATATTATGTCTCTGCCATGTCATAATGCACTGAGAAGGCCCTCACCAGATGTTGGTACCTTAGTTGGACTTCCCAGCCCCCAGAACTGTGAGCCAAATAAACTCCTATTCTTTATCTGATTTTAAGTATTTATCATAGCAGCAGAAAACAGACTAAGACAGCATCTTTAAATCACTTGTGGACCAAGATGTCAAGTTGATATGATTTTTAAGGGCTCTATTTTATTCCCTTACATGGTTCTATAATAATGATTGATTTGCTCAATATCCTGTAGCTAGATATTTGGATTGTTAATAATTATTGCAGAATGTTGTTTTTATTGTTTTGTCTTTTCCAAGTAAATATTCTTTTCCCATTCCCTTATGTTAATCGAAACAAGACAGACATCTTCATGGATCTTCATTGGATCCATGGCAACCTGAGCAGAGGACATGGATAGAAATGTGTCTCACATTAGCATTTGCTTGACTACCACGGGCACACTAAAACCTAAGACAACCTATTAGGAAGCACTGACACAAACACTACTAAGTAGCCCACCTGGGTACTCAGAATTGGGTAGCTGGCTCAGGGCAAGGGTCCACCCAGTAGATTGTTGGTCACTCTATGTGTGGATGCTAAAAAACTATTTAAATGTAGAATAGTGATTACTAGAGGCTGGGAAGGATGTGGGGTGGCTGTTTAATGGCTACCCAAATATGGTTAGGTGAGTAGTAAGTTTTAGTGTTCTATGGTGGGGTGACTGTGGTCCACAGCAGCTAAAAATATTTCATGATGGACTAGAGGAGAGGAACTCAAAGGGTCCACATACAAAGTTGTGAAAAGGAGATGGAAATTTTAATTACGTGGGTTTGATCAGTACATAGTGCATATATGTAGCAAGTAGTTTAAAGCTCTTCAAAAACATATATTTGACCTATATTTCTCTAGTTGTCAAAATGCAGTCACACCAGTATTTTTGAATCACTTCTAAACCAGATTTGAAATTCACCTTAAGTTTAGATTCTTCTTCCTCTCTTCCCCAATTTTGCTTATATAATCTTTGTATTAAATCCTGATGATAGTAATGCAATGCATTATTTACACTGAGTGATTTTTCAATTAAAAATAAATTTTGATATTTGTGTTTGACTTCATAGTCATATTTACGCCCATTTTTTAGATGTCTCTAGAGTTGGCTTGTTTTTGTATGTATCACTAGTCCTTGTACATCTTGATTTCTTCATTTTTAAAATCTTTCATTTTGTAGAATCACTTGGTTGATGGAATTACTTCAAGTGACTTTCTTCAGATGGAAAGACAGATGAGGAATATACATTCTTACCCTTTGTATATCTGATAATCATTTTGTATTATATCTACACATAGAACACACATGGGTTTCTGTTCTAAGCTGTGGATCCTACTTAATTGTATTCTGGAAATTAGTGTTATAGAAGAGAAGTCTGAGGCTAACCCAATTATTTTTCCTTTCCTAGGTAGTCTATTGTTTCTTATTCGAATGTTCAAATAATGTTTTATTTATTCAGGTACTTTAAAGAGTCACAAAAATTAATCTAAGTGAAATGTCCCTTTGTATTGATTTTGTTCCTGGTTCATGATGAATCCTTTCAAACAGAAAACAGCATATCCCTATTTCTTCAGTCTAAGACGGTTTCTCTTTATCTTTCATTATTATTTTTGTTTTACTTATTCTAGTATTTTCTTCATAGATATTAATCATTCGTATCTTTACTTTATATTCTTTATTTTTTGTCTTCCATTTTTTCTTCTGTGTTAAGTGTCTTTATTTTAATCTCTGCCCAAAGCAATGCAAGAAAGTATCTCTAGCTAATCCTGTAATTCATCGGTTTGACTTTTTATTTTACTATCTTTACCACTGTCACTGTAAATGCATCACCGATTTTGATTTTCAGCAGTCTTTCTTTTATCTTATTTTTCTCTTCATACCATTCTCTCTTTTTCTTTTCCTGCATGTTGTCTTTTCAATAGAAGCTTCTTCGTCTTGTATCCTTTTAAATCTCAGCTTTTCTTTCCCCCTATATTCCTCGGTAAAATGTTTTCAGAAGAATGTTCTGTCTCAGTCCTCAGAGACATGTCCTTTCTCTCCCCTTGCTGTGTTTTCCTGCATACCCATGATATTCGTTGTTTCTCTTTGAATGAGGCAAAATCCACGTAAACTCCGATGACAGATGCTGGTGTTGGTGGATTGACCTGCCCTTGGGTCTTTTCTGTGTCTTTCAAGCTGATGGTGAATGCTCCCCATTTATTTTTGGATGTGGAAGGGCACGATACTGATGTGAGTGCAAATCCCCATATATAACAGACAACTCAGAGTTCACTGCCCTGCGTTCTTTTTATTTTTTAATTTTTTTCTTAGTTATAGATGGACACAATACCTTTATTTATTTTTATGTGGTGCTGAGGATCGAACCCAGTGCTTCACACATGTGAGGCAAGTGCTCTGCTACTGAGCCACAATCCCAGCCCATGCCCTGTGTTCTTGTTAGTTTGAAATGCGTGCGTGTGTGCGGAAGCTGCAACCTTGAGAGTGCTGTATATGGGCTCCTCTTGCCTCTGCCCTCTCTGACTCTGAAGCACCTGTAGAGACTGCATTTCCCAGCATGCTAGGCACCACAGGTCTGCTGGATTTTATTGAGAAGGATGTTTCTGGTGACCATATAGAAAATTGTGAGAAGGCTACATAGTGTCCCCCTGCAGGAGCAGGATCTACACAGATTTCTGGTCCACTCACAGTCTTGATTTTTGAATAGGGGTAAGGTGTGTGAAGTGTAATTCTATCCTTTTCAGCAGCCTCTCCCTTCTAGGCTCCAAAGTCTTTTGTTTTATACAGGCAGATCATGCATATAGTACAAAGTGAAATTTGGGGGGTCTTAGCTTAGTTTAATACATAGTAAAGATTAGGTCCTGGAATTAAATTGATCACCAGGCTGGGTTTTTCTTTTGAAAGTTTTGGTATCTTTCAGTGCTACTGCAGTCTTTTGTGGGAAGTCAGGAGAGGGTCTGTGTTGCTATAACAAAATACCAGAGGCTGAGAAACTTAAAAAAGTAAGAAGGTTTATTTGGATCACCATTCTGGTAACTGGAAGGCCTAAACAGCATGATGCTTGTGCATAACATGGTCAAGAAGTGGAATGGGAACAGGCTGTGTGCACAAGCAAGGAAGTAAGAGACTGGGGAGGGGCTGGGCTCACTCCTTTTTCAAGGGAACTAATCTACTCCTATCAACTCTACCTATCCCCACTAGTCAGCAGTAATCTGTTCATGAGAGTGGACCTCCATGACCTAATCACCTCACAGTAGGTCCCACATCTTTTAAGATTTAATATTTAACTTTTTAAATGTAAAGTTCTACCACCTCAAAGCCATCACACCCACGTCCAAGCTTCCAGCATGTGAGACTTTTCAGAGCAAACCGTTTAAGCAGGGAGATGGTGCTGGGTGGATGGTTAGTAGCTCAGTAATGTCTTCAGTTCAATACTTGACTTATTTTCTCTAAATTAGGATTTCCCAGGCAGCCACCCTGCTTATCACTTGATTGCTCCTCCTTCCGAAGCCAGCAGTCAGACTGCTGAGGTGCACCATGATTTCTGCTTTCCTTTTAATGGGCTTCTGCCTAGGCTTGCCTCTGCAGGCCTACCCCTCTCCTCTCTGCACAATTCAAATCACATTTTAAAGGAACATTTAAAGCCAGGGCTGTACAGTAGTATCCTCAACCCCAGAGTCCTTGGTGAGGCAGCATCAAAGAAACCTCAGTGAGCACAAGAGCGAATCCTTTCCTCATGTGCTGCGGCTTGACAAAGGGGTTGCGGTCCTTTGTTGCTATTGTCAGTCCCACCGGCAACTCACTCACATGTAAGAACGTTCCAATTTTTTCCTGTTGAAGTTTTGAAGAACTTTCTGAATCTGAAGGTCAGTTTTGTGTTGAGGCCTTGCTATTTATTTTAGAATTTAATTACACAGTGTAGTGACATCTTGGCTCAAGAGATCTGGGTGTATAGAACCAATTTGGAACAAAGTGGGAGATCAGTAAAGAGGAAAATGGTGTGAAAAATGGAATTTAACTCTACTTCATCACTTTAGAGCATTTACTAGGAAGTAATTTTCTCATCGAAACATTAATGGTAGAAAATGTTAATGTCGGAATGCCAAGAGAGAGATTCCAGTGAAGCTTGACATTTATGGAAACATATATTATTAATGAGAAATTTGAAGTTGTTTGCAGATATTTACCACCACTTACTAAAAGCCCCAGCGGTGACATGATGCTCTGCTACAACGTCGGGAATGTAAGCTCATCAGTGGGCTAGCTCACGCCATTCTTGCTTTATGCATTGATTTTCTCTTTGTGGTATGGCAGGAACAGGGAATGACCAATTGTGAGTCTAACCCCAACTCGCTGTGCTGCTTTGGGGAATTCACACCATTTCTCTGAGTCGCTTTCCTCATATGTAGGAAAAGAATGTCTTGCAGGCTCCTTCTAGCTGACATCATCTGATTCCTTGTGCTTTGCAAACACAAGGTGGCTTTTTCATGAGGGGGGAAGGTTTGCTTTCGTGTGGTTGGTCTAGGCTAACTAACCCATGAGCAGCAGGGCTCTGGAATTATTTGTTGTGCTTACTCTCCAGGGTATCCTAATGAGCTATGGCAAATTGGAGCTGTTGAATCTTTCAGGCAAGTCCTGTTCTCCCAGTGATATGTCCTGCGATTGCACATTACAGAAATGAAGATGTGTTTTCATGGACTCTATGCTATAAAATATTTATGCCCTGCCTTTGGTTATATAAAGTATTTTGCAGTGTAGGTCATCTTCTCAGCAAAATGTTCCACTACGAGAGCAGCTTCCTAAAGTCTCCGTGGATCTTCAGGGCAGGCACATGAGACGGCCCTACAGAACAAGGCACTGTCAGGACTAATGCCTGAATATAAATGGATCATGCATGACTTAACCCTAAAAGAAGATTTGGCATGAATAGAATTTCCAAGATGTATAATTAACTCTTTTATATTAATGAGAAATATAGCCTCCAACGATGTTAGCTGTCTCAGGATATAGTCTGCTAAATATTAACTCTTTCTCGTCTTCAAGCAGAAGAATGTTCCACTGTTCAAATCTGCCAAGGTGTGCAGACCTGCAATGCCCTTTGTCTGTCCTCCCTCTTCAGGGTACTTCTTTTGGGACAGTTGGATGTCATAATTATTTTTTTGGGTCTCTACACTCTACATGCCAATGTTCTGGCTACTCTGAAAGAGGTGGTATTTATCTGTGTATCTATCAATCAATAAAGATATATATTCTGTGGAATGTAGTTGAATTCTAATTTATATAATGTTGATAGTGAGTATGATCATGATTATAAAAATAAGGCTTAATGCCAGTTGGAGGAGTTAAGGATAACTTTTTGGGAAGGTGGGAAATTAGATGGCCTGTGAAAGATGGGCAGGGTTTGGGAAAATAGTAAGAGGGAAGAACTTCTGTGGTTCCCTGGGTTTGTAAAAATACAGGAAAGTCCCTTGATAGCTGTATCAATCAGAACAGATGAGGTTTTGCTGCAGTAACAAACAAACCCAAAACTTAGTGGTTTAAGTCAAAGTTTATTTTTCACTAGAGTTCCAAGTCCATTGCATGTTGATTGAGGACTTGGCTCCAGATTATTGTCGTTCTTCAGGGATGCAGGCTAACAGAGGTACTACCATCTGGAATGCCTCTGGTCCTCATGGTAGGGAAAGAAAAGGGAAAATCACACACTGACTTTTATAGGTTTTTGACTGGATATGACACCCGTTGCTTCTTATTTTTCACTGGTCAATGCAAATCACTAGCATATATTCTCTTCAAGGTAAAGTGCATTCTTCTTCAGTGATAGGAGGAAGACAATAGGAAACATCAGTGAGTAGCTATGAACACTCTCATGGTTGGAACATGTCCCCCAAAATTCATGTGTTGAAAATTAACCTCTCTTGTGATATTATGAAGAGGTGGGGCCTTTTGGGAAATGATTAAAGCTCCACCCTGATGAATGGATCAGTACCTTATAAAATGGGCTGGAGGCAACGGGAGGCCGATTGAGGACTCAGCTCCACGTTGTTGTCCTTCTTCAGGGATGCAGGCTAACAGAGGTGCTGCCATCTGGAACGCCTCTGGAGGTAGCATAGGCTCCTTCCTCTTCCATTCTTCTTCCACACGAGGACATGGCATTTGTCCTCTGGAGGATGCAGCAGCAAGGCACCATATTGGAAGTGGAGGTCAGGTCCTAATCAGACACCAAGTCTGTCAGCCTATCGATTTTGAACTTTCCAGCCTGCAGAACTGTGAGACTGAATCTCTGCTTCTTCTACATTACCTGCTCTCAGGTATTTTGTTATAGAAGAATAAGTAGACTAAAAAAGAGCAGCCACATGTCCAATGTGAGAGAGACTGTGAGGCAGTAGATAGCAGAAGGATGCTGCAGACAGATCTACTGAGGCTGAAGGTTCTGTCACTTGCCAGCTGTGACAAATTCTTAGCCTGGCAGACATTGCATCTGTAGAATGAGATTAATTATTCTGATTTAGCAAGATTGTTGTGAGGTCTACATATATCAGTAAGTATTGATTTGTTTAGTTATGACCTCCCTCTACTGAAAGATTTCTATTTTTCCCCCTAATCTCGCATGATATCTACTGTACTTCTTCCTCTGGGGTTCTAAGAAGTATTTTACAGTAATCTCCTCTTTCTTGGTTAAGCTAGCTGAGTAGATTTCAGCCATACCTTCTGCTGATTCATGGGGTGCCTTTGTAAAGTAGAAAAAGGCATTCTCTCTAAGTGGGACTGCATGGGTGTATGGGCAGAGAGAGACTTTGGGTGAATTAAGAAAAACTGCTCATCCTTTTTGAAAGGAAAGCAAAGAACCTGGAGATGAGGGAGTGAGAAATGAAAAATGGAGACCAGGCAGAGATACACATTATTTGTCAGCTCTGACAAATAAAGGCCATCTCTCTATAGAAGAGACAGACAATACAGGCTTGGGGTTCAAGACTTTTATGGGGGTGGCTCAGGGATTAGAGCCAGGTGGGTCCTAATGTGGGCAGTTAAGGGTGGGGTTAGTATGAGGGAGTGGTGATTTGGGTGGGAAAGAATGCTGGTGAAAGGTTGGGTTGGTATGAGGGAGTGGTGAGCCTTTCACAGAAAGGCCCTTGGGAAAGCGAAACTTTTCCTTAAAATGGCGGCTGTCACTTAAGATGGCCACCCAGATGCTAAGCAAGGACCTTACACTTTTGATAGCCCTATGCAAGTCTGCAAAGTGTTGTAGCAGAGCATGGGCCAGATTTCCACACCACTTCCTTCTTTGAATGGTACCCTTGTGTAGGGAATAAACTAGACAACCATAGGTTATGGCCCTGGATTTTGGTCCTTTTAGCAGATTCCTGAGACAATAGTCTACTTATTGTCTGTCTTTCCTGTGAGAGGAGGGATAACTTTCAAATGATGTGTGTTTATTCTTGTAGAAGTATGCAATGCATAGATTCCCAATATATTAATTCCTAAAAAGATCGCTAACAAGCATTATGCTCTCATGCTCTTAGAATATCTTTACTTATCTGCTATATTTCGAATCAATAGTATAGTTATTTATAAGCAATTCCCACTGATCTTAATGAGTTTAATGAATAAAGAATGAGCACAATAACTGAGTTTAACTTCACCAAGAAATAATTTGTTATACAAAAGAAGTTTGATATTAAACTACCCCCAAACATAATATAATTAAATCACATTAATTCTCTTAGGTATAATACAATTGTCTGTGCTGTGCATACATAAGAAGCTAAAAGCAAATTTCTGGTGTGCCTTTGAGAAGAATTTGTTTAACTTTAAAAATAACTCCGAGGAAAATAGGACCAGTGTTGAGAGGGATTTTTAACATAGGGCTTATTTTCATTGATGTCACTTATGGTGGAGAAGTTTCCAGTGGTCTTGATTCACAGGATCATATTAGGGGGGTAACATTAGGGTAAGTGTGGACTTCAGCTTTCTCCTTGTTTTGTATGGGGAGGAAGCCTTCCCTAGAATGCAATAAGGTGAGAGAAAAAGATTTCTGTGGACACCAGCGCGAGTGCTAATGGCGGCACCTTCTTTTGTGTGATCTGATGCTATGAAATCAGAATGGGAATGTTGGCCCAAACAGACCCTACCCTGCAACCCCAGGATGTAGGAGATGTCGGAATCCTAGGAACCTGTGAATATGTTACTTTTCATGGTGAAAGGGACTTTGTGGATGTGACTAAGTTGTGGATTTTGAGCTAGAGCGAGTGTCCTGGATTATCCAGTGGTCTTAATGTAATCAAAGGGTCTTTGTAAGTAAGAGGGAGCCAGACAGAGAAGGAGATGGGATGACAGAAGCACAAACTAGAATGACATGTCCACAGATGATAGTAGCTTTTAAAAAAAATTACTTACTTTTCAAGAGCAAAAAGTTTTATTTGAAAGATAGAGTGGGGTGGGGAATTCCTCCAGAGAGGAGGGGGTCCAAAGCTGGTGCCCCAGGGAGTGGGGGTGTCTTGCCCCTTTTATAGATTTCAGAGTTCCTTTGTTCTCATATCCCCTCTTCCTATCCTGCCTACTTTAAAGGTAGAGTGGGAATGAAGCTACCCAGGGGTATAGGCAGGAAGGGAGCTGCCCAGGGGGCATTCATTAACAACTCCTTGCAGGGAGGAACAGTTCTCTGGAGGCAGGTGACCTTGGCAAGCCATTGGAGGAGAGGAATGTGCTCTGGAGGTATAAGCATTTTATTTCCTTTGAATCAGCCCCCATCTTCCTGACCCAATTAATCATTCATTACCTACTCTGACTATCTTTTGCCCCTGTTTCCATCCCCCCTCTGATTAAGGAAACCCTTACTTCTGTAAGAGGACATGGATGATGACCACTCTGGCTGCTTTGGGCCGAGAGGGGGCAATGTGGGACAAGCAGTTTGGGTTTCCCCTTTAGGAATGTTTGGGTCACTTGGGGGGGTCTGTGGCAAAAGTCTGGTTTGGAAAGAACAGTTTGTAAAGTCATCGGGGAGGTGGGTGCTTCTATGAGAGAAAGAGACATGAGTACTGGAATGAGATTAAAACAAATGTTGTAGCATCTGGAACATGTCAATGAATATGATGATGATGATATAAACCAGTAATCTCTCACCAGAATGTGCAAGAGCTAAGAAGTGTTCCCATGACAAGGCTGATGAGGACATGGCCTCTATTTGGGAATGTAAATCTTTAAGAATATTAGTCACATTGCCAGAGTTATCAGGAATGTAAACACAACACTTAGTTTTTATAATGTCACAGATGCCTGATAAGATGCAGTTAAGATATCTAATGTCATCTGATTTTTGTAAAATATCTTTTTATTGGCATAATGTCTGTGTTTAGTAGAGATCTCTTTGTTTCTGTTACTTAGGGCTAGATAATCACACTAGCAAACATATCAAGTGTGTCTATGCAGGATGTTAGGAATATTTATAGGCCTTAAATTGATTATTGACTTAAAAAAAAAAACTAAAACCTTCTGACTCTGATAGTCTCTTTTGACAGTTATCAGGCACTTTTGTCTAAGAATCCCTTTTTTTATAGCCTCCAGTCTTACTTACTTTTGATGGGGCTGACACCAGTGTACATCTTAAGTTGAAAGAACTATTCTCCTTTAAATGGCTAGGAATAGCTGTACTTGGATTATAACTGTTTTGCTAGGTGTTTAAGACCAAGCTGGTCAAACTAACCTTGGTCCCATCTGTTAGATTCCTGGCAGACAGGCCACACCTCCCAGGTAGCCTAGCCAGGCCACACCTCCCTGGTACCTAACCAGGCCACACCTCCCAGGTACCTTAAGACAAGACACACCTCCCAAGCACCTCAAGCTGGCCTTGCCGATGGCCATACCTCAGGTGCCTTACTGAGCCAATTATGACACACAGGTTCCCCTTTCAACCCCCGGCAGCCTATGAAGTTGGGGGATCCTCTGGGGGGGGGGGTCCCTGTGACCACTGGTTTGCTACTTAAGCCTTCTCTTGAGTGAAACCCATCCCTTCTTTTCTTTTTGTCGCCCTATTTCCTCTCCTCCTGCTGGTTTTCCCATCCCCCTCCACGTGTCCCTCAGCTGATTAATAAACCCCCTTTACTACTTGGCGGTCCCAGCGTGGCTTCATCTGCCCTTCACCATCTATTGTTAAGAGTCAGCTGAGTTCCCTCAGGGGGTCACTCTTGGGAACTTGTGAGCATCCTCTTAGCTCCTCTAGTGCCATCTGCCAGGATGGATCAGGGTTTTGTTGATGCAATGGCTTCCCTTAGAAGCATCAGGGATGTCTCCCTCTCTAACTGCCCTCCTCTTTGTAGCATGTGCACTGGTCGGCTTTCTGTTCTCCTGGGTCTCCATGAACCCTCTGATTGGGAAGTCATGTGGCCCAGAGTTGCAAAACCTTCAGAGAAGTCCTTTTGTCCTCTGGATTCAAGCTGATTCAGAGGGCAAGAGCCAAATATTGGCTATTTTTTTCTTGGCCCTTTTACTTCCTCAATTTTAGTCTCTAAGCTTTGGTCTTAAACATCCAACAAGCCAGTTTCATCAGTCTTAAAGTAAGAATATTGGGTTTTAACTTTAATGTCTATAACTTTACAGTTATTTACCCCTTCTATTTAATTGGGCCCAGTATTCATACTGGAAGTCAGCCTTACATCTTGTCTGTCCTATAGGTGATGGCCGATTATCTCAAATTAACTCAGGTTGTTATGTTAGAAATTATACTTTTCTAAGGCACTAACAGATAACAGTTATAAAGTTTACAAGGAAAATACAAAATGAAATTAACGAGTAAAAACATATTGAGTTTGTATAATAGCTATGAAACATAATTTTTGTAATCCCAACTCTTTTACTTTAGACTTTAATTTGAAGAACACCAGTTTGGTAAAATGTTCTTTTAAACCTTATATTTTAAAGATTTGTATACTCAGCTAGTAGCTTTTGGAAGTTGGAAGAAACAAAGAATGAATTTCCCAGAAAGAATCATTTGCTAACATCCGGTCTAGCCCTGTAATACTCATGTTCAACTTCTAACCACCAGATCTGAAAGAGAATAAATTTGTGTGGTTTTAATCCATTAAGATTGGGATAATATGTTACAAGAGCAATAGAAAAATATTACAGGGAATAATATTGAGGCTCTATGAGGATAAGCTAGGGAGAGTGAGAATATGGACATAGTAAGTGTCCTTTGGTCAATTCACTGGAGCAGAAGTCAGAAAACTATGGCCTGTGGGTCAAATTTTTGCATAGCCCATGAGCCAAGCATAGTTTCTACATTTTTAAATGGCTGTGACATGTGAAAGATATGAAATTCAAAATGTTATGCCCGTAAACCAAGTTTTATTGAAGCTTAGCCATGTTCATGTTATCTACGGCTGCGGTTCTGTGTAGCAGCACACCATATCCACAAATGGCCCATCTGTATCCTCTTTTTTCATCCACCCCCAAACTGAGCCCACTGCATATTATTTAAATCAAATCCTAAATGTCATATAATTGCATCTGCAGATTTTACAATATTTATCTGTAATTCAAAAAAACACAACCATAATACTATTAAAATATGATTTTTTTTTTTTAAAGAATGAGGAGCAGGGTCAGAGAGAGAGGAAAAAAATAAGGTGGGAAAATAGATGGAATTAGGCAAACTTCCCAGAAGTTGTTTCAAGAGAATGTCACTCAAAACGAACTGAGGCCCAAGGTTGTGACTATTCTGTCACAAATAGAGATATGTGAGAAAACTAGTTTATTCTAAGAATTAAACATGGGAGCAAAAGTTGTAAGAAGTAGCAAAAGAAGTGGTTGAGAGGAAATATGGGATCAAACCTTGAAGCAAAGCTGTCAACATGGCGGTGGTAAAACCCTGTGGAGTAAGGCCGTGAGCCATGGGGAGATTCACTGTAGCCAAAGTGCCTGGGACACTGTCAGAAGAGCTGTGCCCACAATTCTGCTCGCTTTTACTATTCCCTTAGCCCATTGTCTCTGTGTTGACTGAGGACAGGACAGTGAATCACGTGTTGATCGTTTTGGTTCCATCTCCACACGTGGGTGATCATGACGATGCCTGCCACCTCCCCATGCCATGGAGCCATGGCATTGGAAGGAGCAAGGCCAAGCTTCAGTTTTGTCCCATGAACAAAAATCAGTTTTTCTACTTGTTTTTGACCCAAGTATTTTGCCTGTCCTTCCTCATAGGCTTGCAGGGAGCATCTAATGAAAGTGTGTATGGGAACATTCTTTATGAGTCAGAAAGTGTTATACCGATATAAGATTTGGTAATTAGATTATACTGAATAGGGTATATTCTTATTTTTCAACAAAATTTATTTTGTACCTCCCGTATTCTTTGCTGTGTTCTGTGGGTTCTTAGAGGACTATTAAGAAGCCCTGGCAGGTGCTACAGATTCTCTTTCTTTTTATTAGTGTTTTTGTTTTTCTTGTATGGCAGGGAAATGATATTTTATGTCACTTTGACCTGACTTCACTGTTGGGGACTATAGTTCATGCGTTTCTGCGATGTAATCTAGTGAAGGGGAAAGCAGACATTTTTCATCCTGGAAAGCCCTGTGTGTTTGCCATATTGCTCTGAGCAATAGTGATGGAATTTCTAAATTCCTATCAGTGAGGGAACAACATATTCTTTGTAAGGGGGCAGAGCGGCCTGAGGGAAGAAAATCTTGGTTAAGAATATGAAGGAAAGAGACTAACAAAGAATTCGAATCCTGGAGGTCTTGAACTGCAAACCTGCTAATGGGGCCTGGGTGGGGCATTGGAGGGATGTGTGTGGGGAGATCGCTTTAGGACACAGGCTGTGGCTTCTAAGAAATAAGGTCATTCCTCCAAAGAAGCAGCATCTGGTTTGACCCAGAAATGGAAGCATATAAAAATAGTTATGGGGAAGTTTTAAAGAAGAAAACAGATATAGTTTTGAAATTGGAAGGGGATCCATTTGGGCCATGACAGTTTATAAGGGCATGGTCAGATCAGACACGCTTGAAAGATTTGCTTTTTATCATTTACCACTGATTATATACAGCAGGATTGCCCCACAGTGGGCATGGATTGCTTTAAGAAAATTCAATATTTATAACCCCGCAAATTTATAAACATGAATTAGAGGCGTCTACGACTTTATTTTCCCATGTTCTATTATTTGCCTGGGACTGCATGCTGGAGTAGGAGTTACTATTTTATTGTCTTAGAGCTTAGCTACAGCAGCTGGTGTTTGGCTTAGATTTTTGTTGTTGTTGTTTCATGTATAGAAAGGGAAAATCATTGATAGTATTAAATTGACATCATATTTCTGCAAGTGCAACTCTTGATCATACATGGAAGGGAGGAACTGATAAATATTTATGAATCTACACATTGAGGGAAATGGACTAAGCCTGACTGTAGGATTTATGAACTGACTGCACATATAGGAAGTGTATGGTAAAGGGATCTGGAAAATGCTCTTCTCCTGAGTGGATGGGGTGCATGCTAGCAGGATCATCTGCCAGATGGAGCTTTGTGTTATGAGAATTAGATTGTAGCTTCAGGAATAGGTTTTTCTTTTGCTCTCCCTTGTTAGGGCCAAGTACCTCATCTCTTAAATGAGTTTCTTTTCTACCGGGACACCTGGAAAGCAACACAATATATATAGTAGAATATAGGTGTGGGCATATGTATGTACACATTTGTAGATTGAATTTGATGCATATTTTTGTGAATAGATGTGTCAATGAACTGGATGATGAGAGACACATGACCTAGTCACCCCATCATGCCAACCAACAGCCAACCAATGACCACACATACGACCAACTATCCCTGGTCCACCTTCCAGTTCTAGTAGTGAGCTCAGCTTAGATCAACCGAGACTGGGCCAGGCCAGCAGAACCAATAGATCCACCGACATGAGAACACTAATAGATGATTATTATGCTATGAAAACATTTCTGGGTGGTTTGTTATTCAGCAAAAGTTAACTTAGACCTGAAACTAAGATGTGTATCACACAATTGGTAGCTCAGATTTTTCCGGTAAAATTTCTTCATTGTTGGTTTTGAACACAACCACCTGGTCTGCAACCGATGATATAGATCTCTTACCAGAAACACAGATCCAGTCCGAGTGCCACCTTTTAGGTTTAACAACTAAAGGCTTACAGAGATGAAGTGACTTTATTCAGATTTTATACTTAGCTAGTGACAAAGATGATACTAGACCTGCGGTCTTTTGTGTGTAATCTGAGTTAATTTCCAGGGCGTTTTACTGCCTTCAGGATTGGTATGTTTAATCACATTAAAGTGATGACTAGGGTTTTAGGGAGTTATTATGTCAGCTTATGTTATCTTTATCCTCTCATGAGGGGAGTAGAAATCAACTTAACCCATAGAATCGAAAAATTTTATTTAAAATTTCTTTGAATTACCTCATGTGGCGGATTGAATCCAAGATGTGTTGATAGCATCACCTCTGGCACCTGTAGATGTGACCCTATTTGGAAACAGGTTCCTTGTAGATGGAATCAACTTGAGATGAGGCCATTGCTGGATTGGGGTGAGCCTAAATCTAACGTGTCCTTATATAAGAGAAATTTGACACAGTCCCACAGGGAGGGAAGATGGCCACCTCAAGATAGAGGCAGAGATTAGAATTATACCTACCGCCAACCAAAGATGGCTGAGAATTGCTGGCAACCTACAGAAACTAGGAAGAGGCAAGGAAGAATTCTTTCCCAGAGGCTTGAAAAAGAATTTGCTTCTGCCTTGATTTCAGATGTTTAGGCTTTGGAACTGTGAGAGAATAAATGTCTGTGGTTTTAACACCCCCCTCCCCCCGTACCTAGTTAAAACAGGCCCGGGAAACTAGCACATTTAGCTCCTTCACTTTTGTTTAGAATAATATTCAGTCTGCATTGCAACTTGGATAAGATAGGCAGTTGAGAAATAGATAAAACAGCCAACACTTAGAAAATGTCTGGTGGCTACCTGAGAGCTGGTGTGTGTGGATGACAGTGGAGCAATTGCCTGAGGTTTCTTCCCATCAGCCAAGGAGGCAATCAGGCCACGTGTTCCCTTTGGGCCTTTCTGTCTTGTGCAGTGGAGTGGGTCTCTCAGGCAGGATATTTTCCAGAGTTCATAAAAAATGTAGAAATTCAGTCTGTAGGGGAGTTAGCATTCACTGAAGAGTCACTGAAAATGCATTTCACCGGGAGCACAACAGACATCTATATCTACACTGCCATCACTTCCCTCCTTCCTCCTAACTCTACCGTGATCCTAATGCTGTCTTCCTCCTCAGCAGAAAGCCACGTGGGGCTCAGAGAATCACCACCTTCTGCTCTCTTAGTAGTGAGCAGCACCTCCTTTTCTTCGTTGTTAGTCATAATCCATTTGTAGCCATTTGCATTGAAATCCTTGTTCTGCTGCATCAAAGTATTAATGGGGGGTTTAGGGCAGCTGCACTGAGGCAATTTGTGTGGCTTCTGAAAAGCTCCTCCTGATAATCCAGAAAAATCCGCTACTATAGGGACCCCAATTTGTCTGATTACCTTTTTTCTGACAGATGCTAGGGTCATATCCTTAGACTTCTATTTGTTGCTCTCATCTGGCTAATTCTATTAGTGACTTATTCCAGACATGAAAGTCATTTGCTATTAAAAGCAACTATTGTCGTTTCAAAAGGAAAATCCCAAGGCCTTCTTTCCGTCTGAACCTCAAATTAATAGAAGAGTTCAGACGCTCAAATCAAAAGTGCTGCTCGGCATGAATTGTCCTCTATCCACCTGCACTTCTTAAGTATCAGGGAAATAACTCCTTTGAGTGAAGGAGAAAAAGGGCATGATTAACACAGTAGATGTTACAAGTTAACACAAGAGATGGGATGAATTTGAAACCATCTCTCAAACTGGATCTGAACAGCACAATCAACTTTGACACCAACTCTAAACGATTGGTGGGTGAGTTTGTCAGTGACTTCCAGATGCCTTTGAATAAGTGTTCATCCCTTCTTCCTCAAGTGCTGATGTGCTGGGAACACCAATATGCTCATCTGCAAAGCTACATGTGCTTGGTTCCCCGTGCAGCGATGTTCAGAGGTGGGGCTTTGGGAAGCGATGAGATATGAGGGCTCTGACCTGGATCAAACCATGGATAGCAGAATGGACTACCAGGAAGTGGTGGAAACTGTAGGTGGCAGGGCCTGGTTGGAGGAAGTAGGTCACCGAGGCATGCTCAGAAAGGGTGTTACTTGTCCCCAGCCCCCTCCCCCAACCCCTCTGCTTTCTGATTGCCATGAGCTGAGTGGATTTCCTCCCCGGTGCCCTTACACCATAATGTTCTACCTCACTTCAGGCCCAAAGCAATGGAACCAGCTGACCATGGACTGAAAACTCTTTCCTGTTGTAAGTTGTTTGTGTCAGGTATTTGTCATAGCAGCGAATAGCTGACTAATACAATACGTTACTTAGATTCTCTGAGCCTTGGTTTCTCCATCCATAAAATTAATTATTAATGATATCTACTATTGCTGCATAATAAGCAACCACAAAATCCCTGTGACACCCAACAACAAGCATTTATTTCTCACTCACAGGGCTGCTGGTTAGCTAGCATGTGCTTTTTTAGATGGTAGGAGAGAGAGAATCTGTGATGTTTTTTAGGCTTACAACTCATGCATTACCACTTTGGCCAAAGAAAGGTGTATGGCCAAATCCCACTCACATCTCTGGAGTGGGGAATAGGTTCCTGCTATGGAGGAGGTGGGAGATGAAGTTTTACTGAACAATAATCTAAGTACCACTTCCAACTGAAACGGATGTTTTGGAGGCTTCATGAGATAATGATGACAGGAACGTAGCATGTACATAGTAAGTGCTCATTAAATGTAAGTGTTCTTTCTGCCACTGCTGTTGTGGCTGCTGTGTCTGTTAGTACTGCCCTCCCATCCTCAGCATGGAGAGGTGGGGCTCTGCGGACAAATGCATGTGAACAGGCTGTGCTCTGTTCAGAGCTTTGCTGGCATGAAAATCAAAGCTCTGTCCCCAGTCTGCAGCCGCCACCACTGAGACAGCTGTGTGGGTTAGCATCCCCAGGCAGCAAGTGGAAGCTGTTCCGAAGGTATCCAGCCCTTGCTGAATACATTTTGTTCTCCACACATCCAGTGTGAGGTCCCTCCAGCTATAAGGTAGGCACTATGGTGGAGAACTTCAATTGCCACTACTGCAGGGACCCCTTGCAGGGGAAGAAGTACGTGCAGAAGGATGGCCACGGCTGCTGCCTGAAGTGCTTTGACAAGTTCTGCACCAATACCTGTGTAGGATGCTGCAACCCACTGGTGGCAACTCCAAGGAGGTGCACTATGAGAACTGCTGCTGGCACGACACCCGCTTCCCGTGGGCCAATGCCTTCACCCCTTGGCCAATGAGACCTGCGTGTCCAAGGACAGTGAGATCCTGTGCCACAAGTGTGCCACTTGGGAGGACTCCCCCAAGTGCAAAGTGTGCTTTAAGGCCATGGTGGCAGGGGACCAGAATGTGGAGTACAAGGGAACCATCTAGCACAAGGACAGCTTCACCTGTGGCAGCTGCAAGCAAGTCATCGGGACTGGAAGCTTCTTTCTTAAAGTGGAAGACTTCCACCACATGACTTACCATGAGGCCAAGTTTGCCAAGCACTGCATCAAGGGCAAGAAGGGTTTGGCAGAGGCCCCAGTATGGTGGCCTGTGAAGGACAATCCTGGCACGACTACTGCTTCCACTGCAGAAAACTACTCTATGACTCTGGCCCACAAGCATTTTGTTTTTGTGAGGAGCAAGTGTATTTCCCTGACTGTGCTAAAAAGTTGTAAATTGACAGGGCCCCTGTCCTGTAAAATGGAATTTGCATCATGTTCTTTGTGTCCTTGCCCTCTCTGCCCAACACCCTCCGTAGGGTAAGAGTGGTCTTTCACCTCTTTAAAATTGCTCTTTCTGTCTTTTTCTCCCATTTTACAGTATTAGCCACACAAGGGCACACAGTGATCATGTTGGGATTTAGCAAAAAGCAACCTGCAGCAAAGCTCATTTCTCTATGGCTGCAATGAAAAAAATAAAAAATCCCCCAAAACAAAACAAAACAAAAAAACTTTTCTACATGTTTATCATAGAGTAGAAAAGTGCTAACCATTTAGCTCCTTCGTGATATAAGCAAGAAACATAAGTGATAAAGCCCTCACCGAGATACCTTTCTTTCGTGGCTCATCTGGGACCCACGGTGTAGTGACATGACATGCAAAAGTGGCAGCGGCTGCTCCGACTCTCTGCTCATCCTCTTCTGTGAGCAGAAATAGAACTTGCTGGAATGCATGGTTTAACTTTCTCATCAAAATTCTGGCCTTCCTTCTATTCTTTTGTGCTTTTACATGACTAATATGAATTTCCTGAAAATTAACATTTGAACTTGATGGTAATTCGCACCTGACCTTTCCTTGTACTAACATTTGATTTCCTGGTGTGGCATGTTTTCTGAGTGTTCCTGCTTTAAAACATGGAACACACAGGTGATCTGGAAAGTGTAAACAGGCCTGAGAAAATGACCCTGTTTCAGAGCAACAGTGTCACAGCGAGTACT
This sequence comes from Tamias sibiricus, assembly GCA_025594165.1. NCBI lineage: Eukaryota > Metazoa > Chordata > Mammalia > Rodentia > Sciuridae > Tamias > Tamias sibiricus. The sequence continues at coordinate 75,596,480 of CM046660.1, read as the reverse complement.
TATGGAAGCTTAACAAAACTAACCCTGCTGTCCTTTTTTATATTTTTTAATTAATTTTTTTTTTTGGTACTGGTGATTGAACTTGGGGGTGCTTGACCACTGATCCACATCCCCAGCCCTATTTTGTATTTTATTTAGAGACAGGGTTTCACTGAGTTGTTTAGTGTCTTGCTTTGGCTGAGGCTGGCTTTTAACTTGTGATCCTCCTGACTCAGCCTCCTGAGCCGCTGGGATTATAGGTGTGCACCACAGTGTCTGGCTGATATTTTTGTTTTAATTAATAGTAAAATAGTTTATGGGTTTGGGAACTTGTGTGACAATATTTGAGCCCCCTCGCACATACTTGCAGTTTTGAGATTCATCCTACAGAAGTGATTATAAAACTCTTGAGAGGTAGCTGAGCAAGCAGCGGAGCTGTCATCAACTGGTCATGATATTTCAAAACTGATGAGTTGAATCCCTTGCAACATAGTAGTTGTATGTTGTTTGTCCATGTGTTCAAGAGGACTGCAAAGTCCCTTCTCTTGTGATTTCTAGGACTTTTCCTTAAGAGTTTAGCTGGATCTCTGGGGGAGTGGGGAGGCCACCCTCCTCACCAACAGAACCAGATTTCAACCTCCTGCTTCCTTGAAATGCAGGATCACCTACTTACTGCCTTCTTCATGATTATATTACATAGTACAATGAGAAAATATCAAAAGTAAACATGTAATGACAATGCATGTTAACTTTCTTGTAGAAGTGGTTATAGAAGCCAATGCCTCGTTTCTACATTTTGTCATTAGATATTATCATCTAATGTTTCAGTGCATCCTTACAGAAATAAAGCACATAGAAAGGAAAAAAAATAAAAATAAAAAATAAAGCTCTGTTCCTGCCACCCCAGTATGCAGCGTTCTCCCTCTTCACCTCTAGTGGGCTCGCGGAAGCTTCTGAAGACTTCAGGTCATTGGGAGTCTGTTACTTTTGTACATACTATTACATTTAAGCCGCGTTCCTGGCCACGCTCCTTTGACCGTTGATCTCGTAAAGTCAACTCAGAAGCCATGGTCACTGCCATTTTGTGGAGAAGGAAGCGGGTTGGGCGATCGGATCCCATGCCGTATCTGTTCTTTTGACCTTCCGGTGTAGAGCTCAGATGACCAAGTGTCGTTTTTGTGACAGGAGCATTCATCCAAGTTTGGAGGAATCCACCCTAAATATTTGAAACTGTGGTATTTACCCATCCACCCACCCACTGAGTCACTCATTTAGCAAGGCAGGTGTTCACGGAGCGTCCATCACGTGCTCCCTAGTGACACAGTGGAGTGTGCCTTAGATATGAGGCCTGCTAGGAGTATGAAGCCCTGCCTGCTGTGGTAATTCAAGGCCACCCGAGGGTTCAGATGGGGCAAGGAGTCATCAGTGAGGGCCAGTGGAGCCAGAGCTTGCTCATCATCCCTGAGTCACTCATTGCTCTGTGTCCTTCATGAACCCAAATGTGGTCTCCTCCATGTGCCCATAGACACCCACTAGGTCCAACTGAAGCGCTCCCTTAGGATGCCCTGGAGCCGCCCAGAGTCCCAGGTGAGGTCCCAGACATCTCCATTTCTGCAGAACCACACACGGACTCACCCGGATGTGCACAGAGCCCCTACTCTAACAGGCCCCTGGTGCTGCTGGGATGCAAAGGCCTGCTGCCTGGAGCTGGGGGCCAGGAGCCTGGGACACTTTGACGGACCCTTGGCCAAGTGGGAGCTTGGGAGGCTAGCTGACCACATCCTTTCTACTTTCTTGATTTCTTAGTTCCTTATTCTCAAACCTTAGGTAAATCTCATAAGAATTTAGACCTGAGAGACAGACAGAGATGGTTCCCTCATTTTGCAGATGAAGAAACTGGCTCAGACAGGAAGCAACTTGCCCGCTCTTCTCCTGGAATGCTGTTGACCTTTTGTCTCCTTCCCAGTCTTCAGACTCTGTGATGCTTTTAATTCTGCACAAAATCCTGAGCTCAGCAGAGACTAACCTGCCAGTGGTGCTGGGAGGAGCCTGAGGTGGGCAGAGCCAGCAAGGACAGAGAATTTTACTGCCTCTGTTCCAGGGGACCCAATGATCTGTCATAACCCTGGCCCCTTGCCTCCCCCACTGCCCTGGCTTTTGCAGGGAAAGGAGAGACTCCTTCAGGGCCCTCAGAGACACTCATGTCCTGGTTGATGTGGATTTCGGGGGCCTGGCCACTCGTACATCTCTGCCAGTCCTGGGCCCTTGGCCTTTGTTCCTCTTGGCCTTGGTCTGCTGTGGACCTGGGGTCTTCATCAATTTCCTTCCTATACTCCATTGAAGGTCTTGACCTTGGAGGTCTAGGACCTTCACCACCAACGATGGGATCTAGGCTTTCTGGGGCGCCCCCTCTGCCAGCACTCTCCCAGTTGCTTTATATCTGCGATACACTCAGAGTGCGTTTAATCCCCTTTTCCTAAGGTCGAGTTGGTATTCTTTCACACACACATGAAACCATGAAGCTGGGAAAGGCTACCTGTCTGTCTCTCTAGATTACACAGCTGCTGGACACAGCTCACTCCTTCCATCATGTAATTCTATCTCATTAATAATAACTGCTGATAGGCGTCAGGGACTTCATATACACTTACATGTCATCTGCCATTCTCACAACTTTGCTGTTGAGTCCCTTTTATTTACCAGGTGATGGAACTGAGGCACAGAGAAGTTAATCAACTTGCCCTATGTCACACAGCTAAAAAAAAGTTATATTTAGGATGTTCAAGCCTGGGGCTGTCAGACTCCCAGACTCCTCTTGCATTCCCTTTCCTTGCATTTTGGTCCTTCTTAGGCTTTCCCATGATCTCACTGAGTCCTTCTCAAATAATCCATGTACGGTAGAAGTCTGGTTTAAAAATTGTCAAGAGCAGAGGTGTGTCCAGGGAGATGGTGGCAATGCAAACCCCACCCCCTCTCTGCCCAGCCTCCGTGGTTCCTGGGCTGACTTGCACACTTTCTTTTTAAGCATCTCCTGTTGGCTCCACCTCCTTTTCTATTCTCTGACTTCCTGAGCTCTGGTTCACAGCTGTCTCTCCAAGCTCTGATGTTCCTCCAGCTGAGTGCTCTGACCTGCACTCAGACCATTGGAGTGAGTGGAACCACGAAGCACCAGAAACACCAGGAGCTGAAGCATGTCTTGTCTGGACCCAGCCCAAGCTCAGACCATGCAGTCAAAGCAGATGGCCAGGAAAGGGCTAACTTGTGGCAACCTTTAGCATCATTGCTGTGGTTTCTTCCCTACTTTGGAAAAAACTGCCTATTTTTTTTTTTCTTTTTTTCTGAGAACTCTGCAACTCTCCCATATAAACCCCAAATCTATGAGGGCAAAACCTACCCAGCTCCCCCCATGCTGTGGGAACTGCTGGACTTCATGCATCTTCTAATCTGATTACGTTCCCAGTCTAAGCCTCCTTCATTTATCACCTCCTGCTTCTACCCTCACACTTGAACCTTTCCTCAGCAGCCGTCTTGATCCTTTTAAATATTAATTCAGATCATGCCACTCCTCTGCTCCAACTGCCCAAGTGGCTTCCAGTTTCTACAGTGGCCCTGATGATCCAGGACAGGGGTTCGTCCTGGAGAGGGCGGGTGGGTGGTAAGTATCTTGGGCTTTACAGGCCACAATGTCTGTGTGGACATCTGGGGCAGCATGAAAGCCACTGTAGACAATGAGTGAATCTAGAACATTCTGCCTCTATGTCTCCAAGAGGCTCATTTTCTCACATCTCTCAGGTTTCTGCATAAGCATCATCATTAGACAGCTTTCCCTGGCCACTTTATCTGAAATACAACCCTTCTCGTATTCTAAATGCCCTGTCCTCTTTTCTCTGCTTTATTTTCTCGACAGCTCTGCTACCATCTGACATTCCCACTTATTAATGACTCATTCAACAAATTTCACCAAGTGCCCCGAAGACCAAGCAACTGTCACGGTGCTGAAATTCCACAGAGAACAAAACAGACCAAGGCCTTGCTATCTTGAACTTAACTCCAGTGGGAAAGACAGATAACAAAAGTAGCTTAAATAAATATAAATGTGGCAGGAAGAGATAAGTGCTATTGAGGAAATTAGACTGGGCTTGGGGACAGGCGGTGGGGCCCACCTCTCTGTTTCTCTGTTTTTGGCCTGGCATCATTACTAAGGCTCGCTGAGCTCCAGCAACCGCATGATTGGCTCCTGTTCTTCAACTAGGAGGCTGATGCTGGAGAGCTAGAGCGACTGACAAAACTCCCAGCACCAACAGGGGGCGCCGCAGACTGGAGAGAACTGGCTCTGCACAGAGGGAGAGGGTGGGAAGGGAGGTGAGTCTGCAGCAAAGGGACAGGGAGGTTGGAAGGTGTGGGATGTGACAGGATCTGAACACAGCTGTCCGCACCACAAGTGTTTTTCATGGAGAGCTGCCTAAACTACAAGACATTACGGAACAATGCACTTCTAAGTTAGATGCTTAATAAATCAGCCAGGCATGCATTATGATGCCGCAACGGGGCTCTTGTTGTGTCTTAATGCTCAATTATACAGCTCAGAATCTGGGTCAGGCTTTCTATCATCTTGGACATGTGGCAGGAACTGGCCCAGGCCTAATTGCTCTGTATGGGAATGGATACATTTGTGTCTTGGCAAAGTGACACACTCCGATTGATATTTAGATCGAAGGGCCTTACCTAGTATCACAGACCCAGAGAACCAGATCTTGAGAGACCTTAGATGTGAACCTAGTCAATCTATTCACGGCACGGATGAGGAAAAACAAAGCCCACAGAGAGGAAGTTACTTGCATGAGGTTCTAAGATAAGTAGCTCTTAGGGCCACACGTCAGACTACTGATTCTGAATTGACCATGAGTAGATTCTCAGGACATCACTGTGTCTGATTCTGAAGTTGAAGACCAGTTGGAAAAAACAGTGCCTCATTTATTTGAATGGATAATCAGTTAAAAAAATAAAACCAACTTGCATATTTTATGGATGCTCCAGGGATTCAGTAAACTCATGCTCCCAGATTAAAGGGAAGAGGAAAACCACACCCTTTTTCCTGAACTCTGCTGTCCACTGGTTCCCCAGTGCCTGGCACTCTCTGGAGGGATACAGCATGCACGAGAGCTAGAGAGCTTGATTGCTTGGAGGTTTGCATTCTGGATTTTATATTTGGTTTGTATAGATCTGAGTAGCTGGACGCTCTGAGCATTGTTTTCCCGCTTCACTCCATCTTCACAGCCTTGCTTCTCCAAACTTGCATGGTCGCTTGTCTTCCTCAGCTCTGCTGGATTAGACAAGTGCTTGACTGGCATTTGATCTGGAGAAATATCTAGAAGAGCCATCTCTAGGAATGGCTGAGAATGGCTGCTGAGACTGGCTGCTGAGATCAGTGATGTGTAAAAATCCCATCATTTCCATGAAGCCTCCATTGTACAAGTTGGCTTGTTGCAGTCCTTAGCTCTTGTCTCCAGGACCGACCACCTTTATAAGTGCCCATGGGGTAGCCAATGCAGTCAGAGTGACTTTCTACATGTGCAGGGTAAAGAGGCAACTTGAAGATGTTATAAAAGATTATGTCAACTTTTGGGTACCCACATCAGTGCTAGATGAGAAATGAAAATTAAAACCATAATGAGATTCTCCTACCTACTCATTAGGATGACTAAAATGACAAAAGACTGATGATACAAGAGTTGACAAGGATGTGTGTTGTGGAGAACTCTCATCATAGCTGGTAAGAGTGTAAATTGATACTGTCACTTTAGGAAATCACCAGACTGGACCATCTAGAGGTAAAACATATACCTCCCCTGTGGTCCAGATATTCTATTCCAAGGTCACTCACCCAGAGAAGCAAGTGCACATGTCCAAAAAAAAAAACATAGGTACAGAATGTTCAGTCATCATGGGAAATTATTGGAAACTATCCAAGTGGAGGACCAAACTATCCAAGTGGGTGTGCTCCTGCAGTGGAATAGTGCATGGTAACAAAAAAGAATGAACTACTTACATACACAACAATATGAGTGAATCACAGATGCAATATGTAGCAAAAGAAAACAGGAAAGAGTCCATACTGTAGCATTCCATTTATGTGAAGTTCAAGGACAGCCATAGCTAATCTATAGTGATAGAAGCTGCATTGTGATTTCCTCTGGGGAAAAGAATGGACCAGAAAGGGGAGTGGGGAGCCCTCTGGGGTGATGGAAATATTATATCATCAATATGTCAAAATTCATGCATTTGCTTAAGGTTTATGCACTTCTTGGTGTGTCTGTTATTCCTCAATAAAACAGAAGGGGACAAAACCATAAAACAAAAATCAGGACTTGGGTGAGAAAGCCTCCAGGGTTATGTCCTGATAACATGTCTCACATCTCTGACATCCAGGACTTGGCCTCTATTTCTGAATTTCTGAGACCAGCTTGCTTTATAGATTCTGCTCTTCAGTGTCTCTTAATATCTGCTTTGCTACTTGCTTAACAGCTTAATGTTCAAACATGCCCTGAGCCTGTCATCAGTCTGTGATATTTGTATAATATATGCACACCTTCAGGTCTGTCCAAATTCAAGTTGAGCTAAGCTGAGGCTGTCAGAGTTTGCCTGCACCAAAAGAGATCATTTATAGCCTGCCTTTTCCATGCTCCAGCCCCAGTGATCCAACACTTTCTACTCATGAGGAGATGGGTCCTGAAGCTCCCCCTACCACGTCCTCCATCAGCTGCCCACCTCTGCCACGGATTCCAAGGGCAACTGCAGGGGGAATCTTCTAGGTCAATGTATACTCTATTAGTGATCAGATAATAAACCTTCATGAGATGGACTGCGGAGAACCATCTGCACTCCTTTGGGCTAAGCTAGAGGCTGACTTAAGTCCTGGAATAAAAACAGATCTCCTTGTATCCTTTCTTCTAGACTAGGGAGGGAAAAACTTCACATGTGCTAACCTGTCCTCAACACCTTCATATCTCATGGCAGACATCAATAATCAATTATAGCACTTTTCTCATAAGCCTGATGAAAAAGTATCTCCAGGGAGCTGAAGAGATAAAGGATGTGCTTCAGCCTCTACAAAGAGCTGCTGGAGCAGTACCTCCTCCCAAATGAAGGAAAACTCCATAGGTCTACCATATACCAACTGCAGAGGGGATGAGAAAGGTGGAAGTTCTAGGTCTGGTTTCCCAGAAGTAGATGGGAAAAGGAGGATCTGTCTGCAAGAGACTTATTAAGGTAGTGCTTGCTGGTCAGGGGAGGGAATAGAAGTGAAGTGAACGTGAAATCTCAGGCAAAAAGTCCCCAGAGGTGATTTCCTTCTACTGGCTGGTGAAACACTGGAATTAAGTTGCTCTGGAGTGTTGAAGGGAGCTGGTCTTGCTTCTCTCCACAGATGCCTGCCCCTGGTCAAGGGCCTCCTAGGGAGAGGTGGTTTCCTGGGTACTCCTGGCTGGCAGTGTGGGGGAAGTGCTCCCGTGGCCCTGGGGCCATCTTGAAAAGATGAGCCTCAGATTGGGTGCGGGAAGTAAAGGCTCCTCCAAACTGGGGCACATGAAAAGAGTAAGACATCAACACTCTCCATCACTATTTAAGACAAAACTGACAGGAAAGAGGCTGTGTCTGGAGCACGGCAGTCCTTCTTCTCTCCCCACCATGGAGGGAAGCAGGGAGGAGCAAGGAGGCTGTTTGAGCTCCTCATGTCAGAGCCAACCTGACCCCATGGTCATCATCTCTAATGGATGGATATGGCAGGAAGGGGCAGGAATGCTGCCTGCTGATGCCACCATTACACATACATACAGCGATCTCCTGGGAGAGAGCGTGGGCTCCTACAGCTCCCATGGTACCCACTAGAACTGTGTTCCCTTCTGTTTTCACGGTGCTGTGTGGTTTCTGAGTCCTTTCATGGGCAAGACTGTATTTTCCTACCCTGTGAAGTCGGCAGGGACCTTCGTTTTCATTAGTCACATAATCCAAAAGGCTGATGCTGTCTCTAGTATGCTTTGCTCTGCTTCTCTATTTTATATTTTTATCTAGCAATGACCCTAATTACTTCACGGCTGAGCTTGGAGGGTAAGGGGCCTGTGTTGATTTCCCACCTTTAACAGTTCTCTCCTTGCTCTAAGTAATGGAATGACTTATTTTTTCTTTGTTCAGAAAGGTGTGGAGTCTGGACACCTGGCCCAATTTTCAGCTCAGCCACCTGTGAACAGTTAAAATTCTTTAACCTCTCTGGGCCTCAGTTTCCTCATTTGTAGTATAAAGAGGTAGGCCTAAATTACAACGCCAGTCCTCACTCAGAAATATGTTTGCGCACATGGCTCCGGGTTATGGGAATCATGTTTCTTTGTTCATTAGGAACAAAGAACAGGACTTACATTTTAAAGGTCGAGACTACATTGTGATTTCCCTACCTTAACTTTTAGGTAACATATTTCTTTAAGAGGAGGGAGATGGCTGGTCTATGGAGACCTGCTCTTTCCTTTCCTTTTCTTCCCCTCCCCCACCTCCCTTTGTTAAACATTAAAGCCTCTGTCTTCAGGGAAGAAGAGGCTGTTGGATGTGGGGGAGTATTTCAAATCCAAGCCTGCCATGGATGGAGAGCTATAGGTTTCAATAAGCACCTTCTTTCAGTAATGCTTAGACTCTCACTTATGAGGATAATGACATCTTCAGAAGCCCTAGGAGACACACCAGAAAAGACACCACTCACCCGGGGAATTTTCCTAAATGTCCTCCCCCACCTCCGCCCATTTGTCTACCAGGTGGGTCTCCTGTGCAGACTCTGAAGCTATCTGCAGCTTGATTGGATCCTTTGGGAGTCTGAGCACCTCAGGAGAGCTCAATTCCCCCACCCTGCAGCTCCCCCTGCCAACACCAGGCCTGACCACCCCGACTCCTGGGGCCAGAACGGCCAGCACGTGCTGCTGGGACTCTCTTGGAAAATGTGTCCACTGAGTCCCGGCTGCCTGTGGCAAGTGCTGGTTCCCTTCCACCTTCTTCTCCCAGTGTTGCTTTAATAAAGACGAAGGTTCCAATGCACTATTCTGGGACAACATGTGTAGACTTCTTTTAGATGTGGAATCTGAACCCTGGGGTTTACAGGCCTCAGTTGGCTGTTAAATGCCCACAATCTGTGTGCGTGCAGGCCCCGACTTGCCCGTCGTGCCCTGTTTCTACTTGGGAGGGAGCCGTCTTCCCTTTTATAGGATTTCTTGAGATGTTGCCAACATTCATTCCAAGCTATTTAAAGATTAAGAAATACATTTTTGAGAACTCGATTCGATGTAATTTCAGGAAAAGACGAATCGATTTAGAAAAAGACAATGTAAAACCCTAAAAGACCCAGTTGAAAGAACGAGTCAATGTTTAATTAAAAGCAGGGGGGCTTGAATGGATTGTGCACATTTTCGAGGATCAAGTTACCTGGAAAGAAAGGAAAATTGTGGGCTGGGTATAATATAAACAAAAAGGGGAGTTCAAATGAGGACCTTAAGAAATTAAAATCAAAAGAGACTCTTCAAAAGGAGTGTCCATCTTGGGTATTAGCCTCCAACACTGAAATGAAAACAATTTTGAAAGGCTTAAAAACAAAAACAAAAACAAACAAACAACAAAAAAAAGAAGCAACCCACAATTGGGCCAGCTTCAGATCTCTTGGCCTCCAGCTTTCTGTGGGAAGCCTCGGTTTCCCATCCTTTGCTTGGTCTAGCATTTACCCTCTGCAGCGTACATCTAGGATTTGTGAGTCCAGTGTCATTCAAAACACACCATGCTCTAACCAGGAGACTTAGATTTTGCTCTTGGGTTTCTCTGTGACTCAGAAAAATTCACTGTTTCTCTGAGACTCAATTCTCTGGCTGTAAAATGAGACCCTTTTCAGGGCTGTCCAAAGGGACTCTATGCAAAGGTGGGCATGTTCTAAGTCTGCCTCACATTATGGTAACCTCTGTCCAGTGACTATTGGAACCTGGAAAAGTAGCTAGTGTGATTGAATAATACAATTTCAGTTTTATTTAATTTTAATTAATTTTTATTTACATTTCAATAGCCACACGTAGCTAATGGCTAACTGACTTAAATGGTGTGTGAGTCCATTTTTATATTACTTTGTCAAAGTATCTGAGGCTGGGTACTTTTTTTTTTTTTTTTTGTACTCGGTATTGAACTCGGGGGGCACTCAACCACTGAGCCCCATCCCCAGCCCTATTTTGTATTTATTTTTAGAGACAGGGTCTCACTGAGTTGTTCAGCGCCTTGCTGGTGCTGAGGTCATTTTGGACTTGTGATCCTCCTGCCTCAGCCTCCCGAGCCACTGGGAATATAGGTGTGAACCACTGCACCTGGCTGATGGTGGCTATTTTATGAGAAAAGGGATTTATTTGGCTTATAATTCTGGTGGCTGGAAAGTCTGAACAGTATGGCCCTGGCTTTTGGCAAGAATCTTCTGGCTGTATTACAGCATGGCAGATAAGCTGGTGTGTGTCAGGAGCATGGGAGAACAAAAGCAAGAGGGAGGGAGGAGGAAGATGAGCTGGCTTTGTAATGACTTGCTGTTGCTTGAACCAATCTGACAAGAACGAATCCACTGGCATGAGATGGGCTTTAATCCCTTTGTGGGGGAGGTGCCCCCAATGACCTAAAAATCTCCCACTAGGCTCCACTTCTCCATGCCATTACATTGGGAAACTTGCTTCCAGCAAATGAACTTTCAGGAGACAAACCACATCCAAAGGACAGCAGATGGTGGCTGAAATCCTTCAAGTCCTAAAATTCTACAGTCCCATACTTTGCTCTGGCTGGCATTGCTGATAAACCACAAATGTTTGTCACACTGTTATTCAGGTCCACTTCTAAACAAAAATGAGTAAGAGAGTCCTTGTTCCTTAAGAGCTAACAGTCTTGTGGGAGAGAACTCTAAAATTCGAGAAATTGTAAGCTCTTAAGGTTGACACTCCTGGGAAAAGAAGAGGCAGAGCCAGCCTTCATCAATATCTGCTGCACGCGGGCATCTAACATTGGCTCTGCAAGGTTTCAATGACAGGCAGTGTGTTCTGGGTATGTCTGGCCCACTTTTCCTCCTTAACCTCAGAAGCTAAAAGTAACCTGGAGATTTGCCAGTTGCTGAGTCAAAACTTGGTTATTTTTAGCTTTGGAGGCTTGAGACCTAGTTAGAGAAAATGACCTACAGGAGTAGCACTGGGGGATTTAGAGTTTCACTCAGCAAATATATACTAGCGCGTTAAGAGAGTTAGATGTTGGATTAGGCACGGGGATATGGCCACACATTCCACAGGCACAGACCGTCCTTCTGTTTGGGCAGCTGGCATGGTGTTCTAGAGCAGAGGAGGAAACGCATAAGAGACAACTTCAGTGCTAAGAGGAAAAGAAGATGGTGGCCATTGGTACAAATAACAATAATTTAAAAAATCACAACAACCCAATCAAGTCAGCTGGTTTCCTGCTTGTGGTCTCTGAGCAGCTATTGGGATGGAGATAGTGGATGTGGAGGGGAAGGATGGGTTCCAGACCTGACCATGTTGCTCACTTTGGTGTGCACCCGAAGAAGCACAATCTTGTACTGAGGACAGAATAAAGTCATGTGTCTGAAAGGACTTGTTTCAGAGGTGAGCTTTCTCCAGGGGTCAGGTTCAGATCCTGCCTGGACTCCAAAATCTCCTTGGAGATAGCAATTGGCTAGTTGGGCACCTCTGGTCCAGCACCCAGGAGAGAAGGGAAGATCTGGGAGAGGGACTGAGAACATCTGGAGGAACATAGGAAGGATGCTGTGGGGCAGGAGCTTCAGGTTTGGCTTCCTCAGAAGGGCATCTGCAGCGGTAATAGCTAAGAAGCCAGCCCAGGGGTCCTGACCCTAATTTAGCTAGAACCACCTGATATTAACTATCTTTTAGGTGGGATGCATGTGTAAAGCATTGCTGAAAGTATATTTTAGCCAAAATAATTTATTTTGAAAGTGGTTAGATAGATGCTGAAAGTGGGTGAACTCTCTAGGGAAAGAGTCCTGGATCACTGGAGGAGCACAGGCCAACTTGCCCCTACTTTGGACTTTGCTTTTTCTTGGGATAAGGTGGGCGTGAGACTGAGACCCCTAGGAGTCTGGGAGGGTTTCCGGGACAGGATAGGAGAAGGACAGAGGCTGCATCAGGCACTTGTCCCTTACTTAAAGAACCCCTACGATTCCCACTGTGTTACCCAAGTCCAGCAATACAGCTTGGGCCCAAGAACAGATAAAACTGGGAAAAGCTGCCAGGCATGGTGGCACATGCCTGTAATCTAGCACTTGGGAGGCTGAGGCAGGAGAATTGTGAGTTCAAAGCCAGCCTCTGCAATGGCGAGGCACTTGGCAACTCAGTGAGACCCTGTCTCTAATAAAGTACAAAAAAAGGGCTGGGGATGTGGCCCAGTGGTCGAGTGCCCCTGAGTTCAATCCCCGGTACCAAAAAAAAAAAAAAAAAACAAACCCTGGGAAAAAGCTGTTTATGAATAACTTCCAATTCTGGATATAATCACACCACATTAGGCTGGAAAAGTCCTAAACTCATCTCATTCTCGAATGCCCTCACTTAATAGACGAGGAAACAAAATGTGAGAATGGGAAGGGATGTGCCCAAGGTCCCAGAGGCCCTGGTGCCAGGGCCCTGGTGACCCGGACCTGGATCCTCCTGTAAGAGCAGAGACTTCAGAACCAGGAGAAGTGAGGCTGAGGGTCTTTTCCTGCTGCTCTTTTCCTTCTGTGGATGCCTCATCCTTGTCGCGGGGTCTCTTACCCCTGCAGGCCTACTCTCACCTCCCCTGCCCTGCTGGGCCCCTCATGGGGAAGATATGAAGGGACTCCCTTGCCTTCTGGGTTCTTTTGGTTTCAGGTAAAGGGAAGCAGGAGATGTTAAGGAAGGGAGCAGAGAGAGGCCAGTGCGTTTATTCACGCTGCTCTGTTGCCGTAGGGTTGGTGCCCACAGGCTGCAGCCCTGCATCAAAGGCCACAGCTCCCAACATGGACTCCAAGCTTCTTTGGATGTGGACACCCACACTTGTCCCAGCGTCCTCTCAGGCCTGGGCATGACAATGGCATCCACTGTTATGAGCCTTGGGGCACCGTGCCTTCTCTGTGGGTTTGTTACATCCTCCATACTCCTTTGTAATTAATTTCTTTTTTGGTTAATCCTCTTTGGATTATCCCAATTTTCATGTACTCTTTCATTTTTTAAAAAAATATTTTTCTTTTTTAGTTGTAGATGGGCACAATAGCTTTATTTTATTTATTATTTTTATGTGGAGCTGAGGATGGAACTCAGTGTCTTATAGGTGCTAGGCGAGCGCTCTGCCACTGAGCCATAACCCCAGCCGGCTCTTTTGTTTTCATGGATGCCCAGTACAACCCCACAATGTAAGTGCACGTATCACCCCATCTCACATACGAGATTGAGACACAGAAAGGCTAGGATATGTGCTCAGAGTCATCCAGTGAGTGAGCCCCGGGGATTCCAGAAACTTTGCCTTTGAACAATCTGCTATAGCCCCTCTGAGTGCAAGTGAGGGGTGGGCAGGGGGTCCAGACTTGACTTCCATCACAGGGAGTTTCCTGTGCCCTGTCTGAGTCCCTTTGAGATCAGTGCATCCTCACTCGCCCATCCCTGTCTGTCACCCAGTTAGGGCCATTAAGTGCCTGGCAAGCTTCCTGTAAGAGGTGACAGACAGTGTGGTGAGGCCTGGACAGAGGGACAACAAAATTTGTTTCTGCAGTTGAAAAACAAACACACAAAAACAGCAAAACCAAACCAAAACAAAACACTGCCTCCCTCCCTGCCAAAACCCCCCACCAAACCCTAATTAATTAAAGGAGCAGAAAATCTCCTCCAGGATGTGGCAGAGGCTGACAGCTTCCCCTGGATGATTTCATTCGGTGGTGATGGTTCTGTCAATACGACACGCTGCCCGGAACCACACACAGTCTCTTCTCCTGAGAACATTTTTTTTCCCCTCTGAGTTGCACGAGCTCAGACTGCGAGTGACAGAAGCCAGCCTACAGCTCTGCTGACCTACTTCCCGGCTGGGTCTCCAGCCAGCAGCCCACGCATCATCCATTTTAACCAGCTTTTCAAGGTCAGGACTTTTCAATGCAGAGGCTGGCTTTTGCTTGACACAGAGCCAGGTACCATCAATTGTCCTGTTTACTCAAATTTTCAGTGTTGCCTTTCTTTAGCTGAGTAAAAAGTATGGGTTGGGCTCCTGGTTAGGACAGATAACAAATGCAGTTGCTTTGAGACTAAATTGGCCACTTGGTTTGTACTTCAGGTGCTTAAAAAGCAGGTTTTCCACTATTATGGAACATCTGGGCAAGACCAAATACAGACAGTGAAGGATTTAGGCCATCCCAGTGGCCAGTCACACTCCCCTGCCCTTTATTATTTTTTTGGTGATGCAGACAAATGTATGCTCCACATAAACACAATGTCTTATTTTTCACTTTTGTGAAAGAATCATACGAAGCCAGCTCTTCACAGATAAAAAGTACCTGCTTTGTGTATCTATTACTGTACCTTTCATCTCGACAGGCTATGTGAGAAGCTTCCAACTGGAACTACATTCTTCTCTGGTTTGATAAAGATAAATTGTTTTCAGTGAGAGAGAAAGAGGAAAATTTTCTTGATTATTCTCTAAATAAAAAGTCAGGGGAGATGTGATCCACCCCACCCTCCAAGTACTCAAAGAAATTAGACCCCCTTCGAAATGACCCCATATTTTCTGTGCTGCTCAGCACACTCAAGCTGTTTGATCTGAAGATAAGCATATTCCATCTTGGGTTCTGTGAGAGCTTGTTAGAGAAGAAAGGGGACCCAGCACTTTTACCACATGCATGTGTTAATTATCAGCAGGCAGGTATAGGCATATTAGGTGTTGTTCTCCAGCCTGTCCTCTGTGGTGGCTCTCAGCTTTTCTCCTTGGTAATCGCGTGGATTTTGGAAAAGGTGCTGACCTTGTTCATGCCTCAGTTTCCTCATCTGGAGAGTAGAAATAATAATAGTACCCTTGTAACATGTGTGAGAGGTAAATGGAAGGTACTTCAAACATGTTGTTAGATTTGTCTTAGTCCCTTTGGGCTGCTATAACAAAAATACCAGAGACTTGGTAATTTATAAACAACAGAAAGTTATTGCCTACAGTTCTGGAGGCTGGGAAGTCTGATAATGTGCAGCAGATCTGATATCTGGGGAAGGCCTATTTCTCATACATGGCACCTTCTAATGGTGTCCCTACGTGGTGGAAGGAGTGAACAAGATCCTTTAGCCTTCTCTTACAAGGACAGTAATTGCTTAAAGGGCAGCACTCTAAAGGCCTAATCACCTTCCAAAGGCCCCACCTCTTATTACTATGGCATTGAAGATGATATTTCAGTAGAGCTACTGTTTAGTTGCTTGCAATTCCCTGAGACCAGTGGAACAGGGGCATGGCGAGGTTGACTTCTGATGCTGGTCACGCCTCAGTGATGTCCTGTCATCTAAGAAGTTCCCCCCCCCCGCCACTTTTTTTTTTTTTTTTAACAAAGCCTGGAGCCAGTCACAGTCTGTGGGGCTGCTGGAATGGGCCATACAGACTGCAGGAGCCCATGGCCTGGTTTGGGGCCTAGAAGATTCTGACCTTGTCATTTTACTCCAAGGGCATTGGTGCATACAAAAATTCTAAGAGAATCATACCAATATTGTTTTTTTTTTTTAAATATTTTTAAGTAACCCCAGTAATTCATTTTAACTTCCCCATTAATATTCTAATAGGTACAGTAAATGCTTTTGGACTTTTCCTCATTTTTTTAAAAAAAATATTTATTTATTTGCTTTAGTTGTACACAATGCTTTTGTTTTTACGTGGTGCTGAGAATCGAACCCGGGCTGCACTTGTGCTAGGTGAGCACTCTACCGCTGAGCCACAATCCCAGCCCTTTTCCCCATTTTTAATGAAATTGTTTTCCTTTGGATCAGATACAAAGATAATGTAAGTCAGAAAAGGGAAAAAGAGAAAGGGAGACACAGGGGAGGGTGGAGAGAGAAGAAAGAGAGAAACATAAAGGAATATACATGTCAACACATGGACACAAAGACACAGAGAAAAATGCAGAGACAAAGACAGACTCAGGGAAAGTGGGGGATTCACAGTGGCAGTCAGACAGGGAGCGGGGGAAACAGAAATACAGAGGATGAAACATCATGCACAATTGCAGGGCCAGAGAGGAACAGAGAAAACCTTCACCCATGCACACGCATGCACAAACCCCACACTGAGGAGACCACAGTTGTCCTGATGCATTGTCTGCTAAATTTTTGGATACAAGAAGATCAAAATGCTGTTGAGATCAAACGGTGGGGTCGACCATCTTCAGGGTCAAAATGGCAGGATTAAGGAGATCAAATATATAAAGTTCCTCATGTACAGCTGAATGAATGGAAGTTATTTATTTTAATGGAAACTTCTTTTTGCCCAGACACTGGCAGAGAGTAGAGTATCCCCTTCCTGTTTGGGGAATCACTTTTATGGGACCTTGTGGATTTCTTTCCTTTGGGCTGGATGTGTTCTGATTCCAGAACCTTCTCACCCTGGACATGTTCCCACTCTTCCTTTTTGTTCCTGAGTTCTGAGGTGGACAGATAAGATGTAGCTACTATTCCCTCTGCACTGGGAAGCTGGTAAAAATTTGCAAGGACTGGAGGGATGGGGGCTGGTAGGTAAAGGAATTTGGTAGAACAGGCAGGAATATAATGTCCATGTCTGGGGCACCATATATTGTGAGACTTATTCTGAACAGTGTTTTATAGAGCTGTTTCAAGATCTCAAAATCCATATGGTTTCTTAAATCCCAAGGAAATGGGCTCAAAGACACAGAGAATGTAAACTAGATCTTTGAAATTCCCTTTGGTTATTCTCTAGAAACTTCTTTCTGCAGAAGTGCCTTCTGATTGACAAAAGCTTGCTTTTATATTCACAATCTCACCCTGTCAAGGTCTAGTCTAAAATCACCCTCAGAGAATATTGTGTAGTAACTTAAAAAAAAAAAAAAAAAAAAAACACCAAATCCTCTCGATTTATGCATTTAATTTATTGTTTTTCTCTGTCAGAGCTTTCCTTTGTATATAGCCAAATCCCAATTTTGAGCGCCTATCACACACTGCTAAGCCATAATGTTGGACGGCATTTTTTAATTTAGAGCTTGAAATTCCCAGAGTTTACTTTCAAGTCCCCTGTCCTTTGGAAATTTATATAAAATTTCCCACCCCCTCCCAACCTCCTACTTTCTTTTCCCTTTGGAAGCAGTTAATTAATTTCATTTCTCAAAGATGCTTTCTTTCCTTAAGTAGTTCAGTCTGGCTAGCCTTCCTCTGGGTATCACTTTTCACCAGTATTTTATGCAGACTCATTCAGAAATAGCTCATTGTGGGCCAGTTGTCTCTGTTTGGTAGGACAATTGCTTAGGAGGTCAAGGTCTGTAGGCATCACTCAGGAGTACCTGATTTGGGCCATGCACTCAAGACAGAAAGGCCTGACCTCTGTGAACTCCCACTGTTACTCTGACAGGCCCCAGCAGACAGGACTGAAGCTGGTGGGGTCCTCACAGACACTTTGGGGGATTTGAAAGTAAAAAATTGAAAGCTAGTAAATAAGGCCAAGCCAGTGCCTTGGACAGGGGGAAGACAGACCAGGAGAATGGGCTCTTCTGTCAAGTCCATAGAACTAGAAACGGGGGATAGAACCAAGAAGCAGCTGCCAGACGAACAGCAGATTAGAAAGGGATTAGGTGAGTTGGTTCCAGAATGCCTGTTGTGAGCACTGTAGGGTGTTGACAGCTCAGATTTATGACCAGGCAGGTACGCAGCACATGGGATTCAGTGCAGGTACGTGGTGGTTGGATTAAAGATGCACCCGCCAGCCCTCAGGTCTTCCATGCAATAAGGGGTGGAATGGGGTAGCCTCACTTCACTCAGAGAAGAAACAGAGGCACATCCTGGAACATGCACACCCAAGGCCTGAGAACTTTGGCTTCAGGGTCATCTCCTTTTTATGTCTGGAGCGGGACAAGGTGCTTGTAATAATTCAGTGTTTCTTTTCTTGGCTTCTCCTGTCTCCTGTCTTGGGCTGAAGGCTGAGATGAGGAGGCTTTGGGGACAGCACAGGTGCAGGCTGGCCAGGACAGCAGGGAGAGTTGGTTGAAAAGATGAGTGTGTGAGGATGGTATGGCTGGGGGTACAAGTCAAGTTGGTTGTTGCTGGTGTAACTTAGGGTGAGGCTAAGAAGTACCTGTGAGTTTTGGGCAGAGGCAGATAGTGATATCTGACCTTGAGAATGATCTGATTAATGGAAGCGGACAGTCTGGTGTAGAAAAAATTTGTTGTGTTGGTGAGTACATCTACCATCATCAAAATTACACTGTGGCCATAGGAGGGTGGTAGCTCATTATAAAATCTAAAATGATGATTTTTCAAGGACTTTTTAGAGTCTGGCTGGGTGTGGTGTGTAGGCCATTCCTGGGGAGTATTATGTTGGTGAGAACTGTGCTGGATTTAGCATTGTGTGGGGGCCCTTGGGAGCTCCCTGCATTTGCTCACCCCTTGCCACCTCCAGGTCTTGTTGTGACACACTTCACCTCTAGCACATTGAGTCAGATGCTGTGCAGGGCTAGGTCTTTTTGTAGAGGAGACAAATTTAGGGGATGCCCAGAATGTCTGAAGCTACTACAGGCACAATTGGGGACAAGCACCCCCCTCCTTCCACCCTAACTAACTTAATAATTTCACTTGTGGTTGGACTGAAGTACCATTTTTCTGGGAGAAGTCTTTGGAATAGGGTGTTTTGCTGTTGCTTTGTAGAATAAGAAATCACCTTCCGATTTGAATGTGAAGCATTAAAAATAATTCCACCTCCCTTGAAGGTTCAGGAGTAAGAAAGTTGACACTCTGAAACAAGCCAGCATGGGGCATGGATGACCTGGGTCACAAATGACAGACAAGGATGAGTTGTTTCACCAGTAAAAAGGCAGAAGTGACAGTTCTAGTCCTAAGCATCCGAGAGGCCAGGTGAAGGGAGAGTCACAGCAGCTGGGACATTGATGTTCCAGCTGAGTCTTGTCTCCTTGTTGTGTGCCAGACAGGTGAGCAAGCCACTGTAAATGCCCAGGCCCTGCTGATCCCTAGACACTTGTATCACACAGAGCAGAAGAATCATCTGGCTGAACCCGGCAGATGCATTTCTTATGAGATGAAATAAAATAATTGTTTTAGGCCAATTACTTTGGGTGGGATATTGTATAGCAATAGATAACTATAAAAGAAGACATACCCTTTGTAGCTGAATCTAATATTGGAGTTGACAAAGTATGTATCAGGGACCAAATCTGGCTTGCCATCTATTTTTGCAAATGGTTTCATTGGAACACAGTTACATCCATTTGTCTAAGTGTTGCCTATGGCTGCTTTTGTACTAATATAGCATTGAGTAATTGCAACAGAGACTATTTAGTCTATATAGTGCTATGTATCTTGCAGAGACAAAATATTTATTTTCTAGTACTTTATAGACCATGTTTGCTGACACATGATCAGTTACACTAATCTACAAAAAGATAAAAAATGAGTAGACTGATCATAAAACACTGTGGAAAATCCAGTAAACAAAAATCACTGGGTACAAAGGAAACAGCCTGAATCAATATGGAAACTGGTGTGTCTACTCTTCTTTGAGCCATAACAATGGTGGCTTTCCCTATAGCATATCTTCCTAGTACCACAGAGGATCTTAGAGGAGGTCTATGGCAGGTTATGTTGCAGTTAGTAAAAATCCACTCTCCCGTCTCCACTTCCATGGGAGGAGCATACTTCTCTTCCCTGATGAATTTGGCTATGAAACTTGTTTCTTTTTTTTTTTTTTTTTTTTTCTTTTTTTTTTTTTTTTTTTTTTGTGGAATGTGAGAGACTGCGACATGATGAAAGGTTTTCAGTGCATCTGTGGGATTTGGCTTAACTTCTTGCTGTTTGCCATGAGAAGAGCATGCTCCAGGCAGCTGTAGCTAGGTTGGTCTCAGAATGAGCGACTACCTGGCGGAACTAAACTGGACTTGTGCTCTTGATGGCAAGTTGGTCCAGATTCAGCTGAATCTAGCAGAGCACTGCAAGCCTGCAGACCTGCGAAAAGTCATTGTTTCTTTTTGTTTCCCCTTCAGTGACCTTTTGCTCTTTTTTAGTCACTGGACATTTTAGAATTGTTTGTTACACAGCATCTGTGCAGCCACAGCTAACTAACAGAGCCTAAGAAACGTAGAAAGAGAGAATATTCTCTATATAAAGATGCTACTGGCTCATATAGCTTTCTGTGGAAATATTTAAAAGTGGTCCTCTGTGAATATAATGCTAAGTAAAGTTAGCCAATCCCCACCCCCTGAAACAAAACAAAACAAATGCCAAATGTTTTCTTTGATATAAGGAGGCTGATTCATAGTGGGGTTGGGAGGGGGAGTATGGGAGGATTAGATGAAATCTAGATAGGGCAAAAAGAGGTGGGAGGGAAAGAGAGGGGGCATTGGGGTAGAAAAGATGGAGAAATGAGATGGACATTAATACCCCAAGTACATGTATGAAGACATGAACGGTGTGAATATACTTTGTATATAACCAGAGATATGAAAAATTGTGCTGTATATGTGTAATATGAATTACAATGCATTCTGCTGTCATATATAACAAATTAGAATAAAAAGCAGTGGTCCTCCATCATGATGCTTATTTCCCATCTGTCATAAAGTTGCCACATCATGATTGTGCTATGACAAGACAGTTACTAACATCAAACATAGATCTAATAATAGATAAGCTAAGCTATAAAATCTATGATGTAAATGTCACCCAATCAAGCTGGGTATGGTGGCGCATGCCTATATTCGCAGCGGTTCAGGAGGCTGAGGCAGGAGGATCGTGAGGTCAAAGCTAGCCTCAGCAACAGCCAGGTGCTAAGGAAGAATGAAGCTTGTGGCATTACTATTCCAGACCTTAAATTGTACTACAAAGTAATAGTAACAAAAACAGCATGGTATTGGCACCAGAATAGACCAGTTGACCAATGGCACAGAATAGAGGACACAGAGATGAACCCACACACCTACAGTTACCTTATATTAGACAAAGGTGCCAAAAACATTCACTGGAGAAAAGACAGCCTCTTCAACAAATGGTGTTGGGAAAACTGGAAATCCTCATGTATAAAACGAAATTAAATCTCTTTCTCTCACCATGCACAAAACTTAACTCAAAGTGGATCAAGGACCTAGGAATTAAACAAGAGACCTTGAAAAGTAAGCCCAAATCTCCATCATGTTGGTTTAGGCCCCAACTTCCTCAATAAGACCCCTATAGCGCAAGAACTTAAACCAAGAATCAATAAATGGGATGGATTCAAACTAAAAAGCTTCTTCTCAGCAAAAGAAACAATCAGTGAGGTGAATAGAGAACCTACAGAATGGGAGCAAATCTTTACCACAAGCACGTCAGATAGAACACTAACCTCAAGGATATATAAAGCTCTCAAAAGCCTTAACACCAAAAAAACAAATAACCCAATCAATAAATGGGCCAAGGAACTAAACAGACACTTCTCAGAGATGATATGCAAACAATCAACAAATATATGAAAAAATGTTCAACATCTCTAGCAATTAGAGAAATGCAAATCAAAACTACTCTAAGATTTCATCTTACTCCAGTCAGAATGGCAGCTATCAAAAACAACAAACAACAATAAATGCTGGCAAGGATGTGGGGTAAAAGGCACACTCTTACATTGCTGGTGGAACTGCAAATTGGTGAAGCCAATCTGGAAAGCAGTATGGAGATTCCTAGGAAAACTTGGAATGGAACCACCATTTGACCCAGCTATCCCACTCCTCGGTCTATACCCAAAAGACTTAAAAACAGTTTTCTACAGGGACTCAGCCACATCAATGTTTATAGCAGCACAATTCACAATAGCTAGATTGTGGAACCAACCCTGATGCCCATCAGCAGATGAATGCATAGGGAAACTTTGGTATATATACACAATGGAACACTACTCAGCACTAAAAGATAATAAAATCATGGCATTTGCAGGTAAATGGGTGGAGTTGGAGAAAATAATGCTAAGTGAAGTTAGCCAATCCCCAAAACCCAAAGGTCGAATGATCTCTTTGATATGAAGATACTAACTTATAAAGGCAAGGGAGTGGGCATGAGAGGAATGAAAGAACTTTAAATAGAACAAAGAGGGGGGAAGGGGGAGGGGGCAAGGGGATAGGAATAATAGCAGGCTGAGTTATCCATGATTACCCTAAATACATGTATGAAGACACAATTGTTGTAAAAATACTTTATCTAAAACCAGCAACTTGAAAAATTGTGCTCATTATATGTAATATGAAATGAAATGTACTCTGCAAACATGTATAACAAATTAGAATTAAAAAAAAGAAATATAAATCAGAAAGCCGAAGGGATTGAGAATTCATCTAGTCCAGTAGCTTACAAATGTATGCATTAAGATAATTTCATAAATGCATTTTAAATGATGCATTTTCCTTCTTTTTTAAAGAATTCTTTTATTATTTCTCAATATAAAAAATTAGGAGTTAAAATTTGAGATTGGCTTAAAAGAGAGCGCAGCATCCCCAAAAGTCATTCCAGTTTGGTCCTCGACCTGGGCCTTTTTATCAAATTTATGAAATGCTGTTTTTCTGAGCACAGTTTAAATTTCACCCATTGTCTTAGTCTGTGATATTATAACAAGATACCTGAGGCTGGGTAACTCTAAAGAGCAGAACATTTTCTCACAGTTCTGAAGGTTGGGGAGTCCAAGATCGGGGCACCTTTATTTGAGCTGGTGACAAATAATTTGCTATGTCTTTGCATGACAGTGGGTAGAAGAACAAGCTTCCCAAAAGCTGCTTGGAGCCTCTGAGAAGAATCTCAGTCCCACTAAGTTAGGGAGAAGATCTCACATCTAGTCACCTCTTAAAAGTCCCACCTCTTAATACTGCCTCATGGCAATCCCTGAAATATGGAAGAGACAATTCACACTATAGTTTAAAGTTTTTCCTAAAGCTCATAAGGAGACCAATACAGTGATTGACACAGGAATCTGTTATACAGCCCTCTTGAAAAAGTTTGAAAAGTTTGGCTGTCTCTGTTTCACTATCACTAGCAACCTAATATCAGTATCTTTTCATTATTATGAAAATTTAACCATTTTAAAGTTCTGATGTTAGTTTAAAATAATTTTCTGAATAATAATCCATAAATTGTATCTTTCATGAAAAAAAAAAAAAAGCCAGGTGCTTAGCAACTCAGTGAGACCCTGTCTTTAAATAAACTACAAAATAGGGCTGGGGATGTGGATTAGTGGTTGAATGTCCCTGAGTTCAATCCCCGGTATCCTCCATACCCCCCAAAAGTCACCCAATCAAAGCGGTCACCTGTGTTCAGTGCACAACGTACACAATCATGAATTATTACTTTCTACTGTGAGATAACTCAGTGATTTGGATCTTCTAGAATCAACTCTTGTATATTAGAGGCAAAAAAAAAAAAGATGGGTATAATTAAAGACATTAGCTTGCTGAGTGATATTATTTTTGAGTGGCAGAGATATAAATTAGTTTGCATATGCCTTTGCATTTCTTCATGGACAAAATTCTAATCCCTTTCCTTGCAGGTTGCAAAGGTGGACCAAGGTAAAAGTAGTGTTTTCAGAAAGGTAGAAAAGAAAAGGCTGTTAAAAATGTTCAAGTATTACCATGATTTATTACTGGTAATATTTTTACACTAGCTAGTCCTTTCACTGGCACAAATTCAAGAACAGAACTTTCCTTCTTTGTATCATTTCTCTCCTTTATTTCCTTGTGGAACAAAGAAGGATCAGTAGACTCTAGTTTATTGGAGAGTCACAACTGAACTGGGCATGATTAGATTAATTTTTCCAAATGAATTATCTAAATTAGTTCAAGCTGAGTTGTGGAACTTTCTAAACTGCTTCTGTTATCTAACCTAAGTCTTTGCATCTTAAAGCCCTGATGGGCACATGCCACCTACAGTAATAGAAAAACCTAGGCTATATAGAAAAAGAAGAGGAAGGAAGAGAGGGAGAGGAGGAAGCAGGGAGAAATGTGTTTTAAATTCTGGCCTTCAATTTACGAATGACTGGAGCTTCAGCCTTATTTGCTAAATGCCAAAAATAATTCCATTTCAAGTAGTAGTTAGGAGGGTTAAATTAGATAACATAAAAGAATTATCTAGAAGAGTATGCTATGTAGTAAGCATTTGCCTTTGACCATCCTTTCTGCTTCTCTTCAGACCAAAGGAAAATTTTGCTAAGTGAAAAGCACATATCTTTGGTGTTTTCTCTTGGCTCTTTTCTCATCTTTGCTGTCTTTTCAGCTACATTTCTCTGTCTCCTACCTTCTTGCCATCATCTTCTGAGTGCCCAGGTGTACAATTTTGTTTATGCAAAGTTGTGAAAACTAGTACATGATTGTGGCGTGTTTGCTTCTTGTTCAATTAGCACAGGCAAGCCCCTGGCACGTCTGCATGTTTTACTAGATTATAAAGCCCCAGAACACAGGGACCTGTGAGTATTACTCACACTGTGTGCCAGGGCCCAGCCACTGCTGGGGAACAAGTATTGATGCCTACTGAATGCAAATTGTGTTATCCAATAATGAGTGATGGCATAGCTGTATCGTATCATGATTATTTTGTCATCTATCCATGTAATACATTTTTATCACTTGTGGACCACTCGTATATCTGAAGCCTTTGGCTAAGGGTAGAAGTGGTGATGTTTTTGGAGACTTACTTACAAGGCAAATGCTTCTTAGCACTCTTTCTTCAAGCTTCTTGGTCAGCTTAAGGTATCCTATAGAAAACATAGGTAGAAGTAAAAACTATACCGAGGCAGGGGTGAGACTGCACTTAAACTATCCAAACTGATTTTAGAATGTCTTGTTACTTAAAACTACCATTTAAAAATTGTTTTGCTTGAATTTTCCATAAGTAAGTATTATATAAATTTGAATTTACAAAATGCAGTGTTAACAATATTTGTATTTTTGTTTGTTTTACATGTTGAGGACTTTGGTATGATTTAAATTGAGTAAACAGCTGTCACACATCTGTTTAAGTACTTGCTTCCTTGGCATCTGTTTTTAGGCTTGACATAGGTCATCACCTTTGGCCTCTTGAAAAGTCCCCTCCCTGTGTGATCATTGGTAACATAGCCCACTTGTTCCTTATCTCACTGCTCCCAAACCCAACACATCCCACAGCTGCTGACTACAATAAAACCAGACTCAACAGCAGAGTCCTTTGAGTGTGTTTTCTTTAAGCTAGCCAATCACAACTCCTTCAGGGAAGCCTGTGGGGCAACATCCATGGACCTTATGAAGGTAGAGTCTCTCAGGCCTTCTCCCTCTTCCCCTATTTGCTCTACTGTCTGAATGTGTCTCCCGCCCAGTCATGGCTCAACTAGAGAGTGGTTCTCTTGGCTTATGGCCACTCACAAGACCCTGTTAAAAAGAAACTGTAAGAATAGAAATCACATCACCATAAGGGCTGAGCAAACCCTTACAAACTTTTCCTGAAAAGGTTTAGATAGTAAGTATTCTTGGCTTTGCAGGCCATATGGTCTCTATTGCATTTACTCAGGCTATTGCAACATGAAAGCAGCCACATATAATAAAAAGAGTGGGTGTTAGTGTGTTCCAATAAAACTTTATTTACAAAAGCAGGTAGTGGGCCAGGTTTAGACTGTAGGCTGTAGTTGCTAATCCCTGGTCTACAAAAGAGAGGGAGGGCTTTGTAATCTATAAATCTGGGTGATTCACTTATTCTCTCTCATCTTTAGGGGCTACATCTGCAAGAGGGCTATTAAAACCTACCTGGAGTGCAGAAAAGGTCAAATAATATAGGATGGTAAAACACCTAGCATCGCCATAGGTTTTCTTTTTCAAATAAACAATTCTGCAATTAATTTCTCTCCTTTTTATTACCCTGATCAGAACAGTTGCATTATTTTGGTGCACTTATTTGAGCTGGTAATTGCTGGTATTTAATAGTTAAGAAATAGAGAACGAACACTTAATAGTCAGGGGAATCTATATTAGAAACAAAGTTTATTAGCTTAGCTGACACTCCAGGGAGAAGATTCTGGAGCCAGAGCCCTCTCTCCATTCTCCCCTAATGTATGATATTAATATCTTACTCACAGTGTTGTCAAAATGAACTACATGAAATGTGTAAACCAAAGGTTAGACTGGCGACATTGTTTCACTGGGGACTCTAGTCATTGCTCTGTCCCCGAAAGCTAGAATTGTGTTTGGTATATAAATATTGTCAATAAATAAATGATAGTCATCATCATCATCATTATTTTTATCATGGCACATGTGGAAGTAGTTGTTAATCTCTATTGTCAGCACCATTTACCATTGCTTTCAATCTCTCCCTCTGGTATGACTTCCATCACTGGAAATAATTCATGCATGATTTTTTTTAAATGTGTTGCTATTGTGAATCCCAGTTGCAAAATCAGGGCTTTCAGATTGTATGAAACTGAGGAACTGGGGAGTCAGTTAGTTGAGTGTAAATGCCTGCTCCATTTCCTGGCTGGTGGTGTGTAAACTCTGAGTCTGAGATGGGGTTAATAAAAATTACTTTAAAGGTTATTGGGAGGATTAGGTAACTTGTAGTGCCTTAATAAATATTGGTAATATTAATAGCCACACCTCTTTTTATTCTATTTTAGGCAAAATATAGGAAGTAGGCAAAGTCTATATTTGCTATACCCATAAATTCTCTTTCATCTTCCAAACTTCATCTCATTTGAGTTATCAAAGTGTAATCCCCTTTGTGCATTCACATTGGGTGTGAATGACTGTTGACAATTTGAAGTGTAGTGACTCTGGGTGGGAATATTGGATGAATGGGATGGTGGTGGTTACTGTAACATGTTCAGGCCATTACTGTACTCTTAAATGGTGTATCAGTCCATTTCACATTACTATAATGAAATACCTGAGGCAGGCTAACTTTATAAAGAAAGAGGTTTATTCACATCATAGTTTTGGGGTTGAAAGTTCAAACAGCATGGTGCAGTCTTTTGGTAAGCTCCCCACCTCACCTTGGATGCATCACCTCATGATGATGGCAGTGGTGGAAACCCGGTGTGAGAAGGAAGAGATAACATCTTTAAACAGGAAGCCAGAGAGTGATTCAAGGGTGAGGTCCATTCTTAAAGCAACTCACTCTCATGAGACCTAAGAGATCTCTTGAGAACTCTTAATCCCTTCCAGTGGCCGCTCGCCCAATGAGTTACTAGACTTCCATTAGACCCTGCCTCTTAAGGTCTCACCACCACCCACGTCACACTGGGGTCCAAGCTTTAAGCACACATGCCTTTGAGGGACACATTCAGCCTAAACCCAAAGCATTGCCAATGGCTACAGGACTGATTAGCGAAGTGTTCCGAACCTTACAGGTTGGACGTCCACTTCAACTTTCCTAAAACATGTTACTCTCTGAAAGAATCTTTTATTTCCCTGCTCCTGATAGAGAAATGGACATGGAGAACTATTTCTCCATGATAATAGTTTTTAGATGTGGTCTTTTGACTCCTGGAGGTGACTAAAACCCTTTGAAGAAGTCCATGAGGTCAAAATCATTTTCATAATAATATGTTACTTCTTTTCCATTGTATTGATATTTGCTCTGCTAGTGCAAAAGCTAGTGGTAGGTAACACTGTTGGAAACTAACCACACCTTGAGGCAGTGGCCCCAGACTATTCTAGTAGTTACTGTATCCACTGCTTTGTATCCAGTGTCATTTAAAATGCCCTTGATGTGTACATATCTTTAAAAACAGTCTGTGACAAAATTGGAAGTACAGTGTATAGGAAGCTCTCTGCACACTGGAATATGTTGGCTATCTCAGGAAAAAGCCCTGTGTAAATGCTTGAGTTGTACTTTTTTGACCACCCGCCCCCTTCAAGAAATAGTATTTTTACTTGAAAGAATGGCTGGCATTCAAAGCATGTCATTCACACTTGGGCATCTGGCAGATATTTTCTCAACAATGGATGGAGTTAGCCTGTTACTTCAAGGAAAATGCCTGTCATAGTTTGTTACCAATGATAAAGCTGAAACTTTCAGATGATATTAAAATTAGGAAAACTGTGAGCTTGATAGCATCCTAATACTTTAAAAGACTTTTCTGATGAGATTGCAATAGAAAATAATGTGATTTTTTCTTGATGTTATACAACAAAAGGTGCCAATATTGGAACATCTGTAACTGAGTGAACCAATATTTTCCAAATCACCAATGCATGATTGAATAGAAGCTACACTCAAACTGTAAGACAGACCAATGAATTTTAAAAAAATATTTTTAGATGTTGATAGGTCTTTATTTTGTTTATTTATTTACATGCGGTGCTGAAAATTGTGCTCTACCACTGAGCCACAACCCCAGCTCCCAGACCAATGAATTTTAATCTGAAAAAGTATGGAGAATTTCTTGATGTTGCTTTAGATTCCACATTGTAACTACCTCTGGGAATTTACCATGTGCTGAGTTTTGGTGTAGTACCAAAGAAGAATATCCACCATTGTCTGAAGAGGCTATCAACATGCCTCTCCATTTCTCCAGCACTTATACAACTGTGTGAGGTTAGGGTTTTTCATTTTTTTTTGTGTGTGTGTGTTTTATTAGAGACAGGGTCTCACTGAGTTGCCAAGTGCCTCTCCATTGCTGAGGCTGGCTCTGAACCCGTGATCCTCCTGACTCAGCCTCCCAAGTGCGGGATTACAGGAGTGTGCCACTGCGCCCGGCTAGGGTTTTTCATATGCTGTAACCAAAACAATATATCATAAGAGATTAAATACAAAAACGTATGAGAATACAGATGATTTGGTTAAACTAGACATGCAAGATGAAAGAGACCTTCAAAAACATAAAGCCACGCAATTCTTCTTATCATTTTTTTAATTTGGAAACCAGCCATTTTTTCTAAAAATGCTATTGCTGTTGTCATAAATGTGTTTATATTTTAAACATATTTCTCAAATTTTAATTTTAGTATGGTGAACATTTATATATATGACATATATAAACAAAAGATCTTTGGGTATTTAATAATTGTTAAGGGTATAAAGGAATCCCAAGACCAAATATTCAAGGGCTTCTACCCTCATATGAGAAGTCAAGAGCTCAAGAATGAGGACAAGTGGCAGTTAATGGTCCATGTCACTGTCAGGGAGTTGTGAGGGGTGGTGGGGCTTGTGGCAGCTTGTGGAATGTGTGCTCTGTTCAAGGGGAGGGGGCAGCTATCCTTTAGCACCTGCAAATTGTTGCTTTGCGGGAAGGTAGGACCAGAATGGCCAGATGTCTTGGTTATTAAAGAAGAGCCAGAAGTTCAGAACTTAATGTGAAATCTCTCAATTTTAATATTGGTAGTACATTCAAGAAATTCGTAGCACCCTGGGTTGGCCTGAAGAAATCTGCCTGGGGATAGAATGCTGCGATGGGACCCATAGTGCAAGCCTCTGGTTCCAGCTTGTGTGCTGATAAAACTTGTAGGAGTCATATATGACTACAGTGAAAATATTTATTATTAAGCGTTTAAGGAATTAGTGAGGATTTCCAAATTCTGTGTAGGTGATAAAAAAATTCTTTTCAAAAATAAAAAAAGCACAAATTGCTAGAAACTTCCCTGACTATTGTGTTCTACCTGGCAGACATTGTTTTCAACCCACCGGGAGCCTGGAGGAAGAAGTGAGGGCTTTTCCTTTCTTCCTTTTAATTCCTTTTCTGAAATGAGCACTTTTGTCTCGCCCCTCACTGTAAAGAAACCTACTCCAGACTACATAATAGCTCTTTGTTTTATTACCGTATGGTTGTGTTCCCCTCGATGGTTTGCCTTCTTATAAATTGGCAAAAAAAAAAAAAAAAAAAAAAAAAAAAAGAAAAGAAAAGAAAAGAAAAAAAGTGATGCTGGGTTCCTTAAAGTTCAGCAGCTTGTACTGCCATTTGTTACAAAAATGAAAAGAACAACTCCAAAGTAGCACAATTGGAAAATTTGTCAGGATTGCCTGAATAAAAAATGCTTTTTAATTTAATATAACAGACTAATTTCAAGAGCAAACCAATCCTAGAAAAGTGCTTTTATGTCCCTAAATCAAATGACTTTCTTTTGGTAAAGGATATGAAATAACAAGTACTTCATATATTTAAATTTTCTTCAACATTTTTGATTTTCTGATTATTTAAAACAAACAAACCTCTTCACAACCCAACCATAAATTATTATTTTATAGCAATTTATGCCATTTTTAAAGCACTGACATAATCCATTCCCCACCTCTATTTGTGTGAAGTGAGAGCAAAATCATTTTTTGAGGACCTTGGTACAATGCAAAGAGGTAAGGTGGAGTCAGATTTTCATGGATTTGAAATTGTCCTCATCCATGCATGCCTGCTATGTAATAAGACATTGAGTAAAATGTGAAGCTCTATGAAACTTACTTCATTTTTTGCAGAATGGGAATGATAAGGCTGGTGATGAGAACTAAAGGGACAATAAGTACAGGCCCTGGCTGTGTGGGGGGAAATAACCATGACAACGTTGGAAAAGGTATTGATCCAAATATACTCCATGGATTAATTCATCTAATATATGGACTAGGAGAGAGGTGCTACAATTACCCCCAGAGATTAATTTACCCAAAGTGACAGCTAGAAAGTTGTGAAGCCAAGATTTGAACTTTGGCAGGAGAGCTTAACAATCTTCCTTTCCTTTTCTTCTCCATCCCTGTGCCAGACTTTCCCTGTGTGAGGCTCCTGGGTGTGAGATGTCTATGGGTGGCCAGGAAAGGAGAATTGGTGATGGGCATGTTTGTGTTCACAGAGCACAGAGGTTGGCTGGAAGAGAGCAGTGTTCTCACTCAAGGGTCATCGTGATTATTACTCTGAATTTAGTAAAAAATGTTAGCAGTCGATTTTCAGGGACCCACCTTATGAAAAAGAACACAAAATTTGCTCAGTGGTGAATAGTTATTTAGAATGAAAAAGAAAAAAATCTATTTTTAAAAAGCTGACAAATAGCTCAAGAACTATGAAATTCAGAAAATGTCTTCATATGACAATGATTTTATAATATCATTTTCCACAACAAGAATAGAAAGATAATTTGGTTTGTTGGAATTAAGAAAAAGTATGAATAGTTCAGAAAAGTTCCTCTGAACTTCATAATTTGTTCTTGGTAATGTCATTTATGTTCAGGCTGGCTGTCAGATTGGAGAAAACCACTAGCGAAATTCATTTGTAATTGAGCTGTTAGAGCTGATGCAGTTTGTGGTACTGCTATGGGTTTCCCCCAATAGATCCAGGAATTCTGATAAATTTAGTTCACATGTTTCTCATCAAAAAGAAAAAAAAAAATCAATGGTGCATTTATAATTGTATATGCTGCATTATTGAGTGCATTTCCTCAATATGAGAGAACTTCTGTTCTTATTAGGCATTAATAAGAACCAAATCCTCTACTTACCATTTTAAATTTCTGATGATTGGAAAAATTTTCCACAGACTGGCTTCTGGTTCCATACATTTCAAATTATATTTCTTCTCCAGAACCCACATACTTCCATGCTGGGTACTCCAAGATCTGGGAGAGTTTTGATTTGACTTCTGGCCGTGGTGCTGGTCAGATAAGTTGACACTGTGGATGGTAAGGGTGCTCCTAAAAGCCATCCCTATCCCAGGATGGCTAACAGCGGCTTCACGATTCACAGGTGTGACTGTGAGTCACCAGAACAGAAAAATGTGCCCAGCTCTGCCTCCCTCTAGCTAGATCTCTAACATGCATATGGATGGCCACTCCAGCAGGGTCTGCCAACAGGGGGAAGCTTGATAGAGGGGAAGGTGGAGGAGGGCTTACTGGTCTTAACAGGGTGCGGTTGCTAGATCTTACTTTTGCACATCTTATGAAAGTGGTTGACCATGTGAGCCCCATTGCCAGGAACCCTCAACTGAACTTTGTTCCAAACTCACCAATAGAGTTGCAGAGAGATCATGTCACCAACTGGTAGAGACAATCTGAGAAAGACACATTATCTTGAAATGACTTTGATCAATGCTAATTAACCTCCTAACTCGTTAAGTTAAAAAAAAAGGCAAAAAATTAACATAATTTAGTAATCAATCCTGAGGTTATGGCCTCATAATTATAAGCATTGAATTTTACTACCAACCAGCTTTTTAAAGACCATTTGAAAATCTTATTCCACAGCTATGAGACTAGGTATTTGTGAATAGGGATGAATTTTCTAGAAAATTCTGCAACACAAATGCATTGCTGTCGGAGTTGTTTGTGAACATCTTAATACAATTGTTTCATCAAGTGTGAGAATAGAAAAGGCATTGTGTTGGTGTATGATTTTGTATATCTTAAAGTGTACGTATTGCATAGCCAAACTAATAAATCAATGTTAAAATTAGATCTGCTCATTTCAAGCATATCCTGGTACAACAAGCAGCTGTAAAATCTCAGTGGTATGAACAACAGGCATCTATTTAGCACTTGTGTGTGGAGGTTGCCTGTGTGGAGCTGGATCTCAGGACTGGACCCTAGGCTATGAGCTCTACCCATGTTGGCACAAGTGATTCCCATTCTTCTGAGACGAGCAGGCTACCCAGGACTTGTTTTTTCCTGGCATGAGAGATCAGGTCCAACTATATGAGCACATTTCAAGTCTCTGCCTGCATCACATCCACTCACATGCCACCGGCCAAGGAAGTCATGTGGCTAAGCCCAAAGTCAAACAGTCAGATGCGATTTCCATTTGCCTTGACACGACATTAAACTTCATGGCCAAGCTCTGCACCAGTGGGAAGGGGCATATTCACTTCCCATCCAAGTGAGGAGGTGAAGTCACTCATTACTGAACAATAATTCAATCTACCACTCTTACTAGTTTCCTGAATCTTATGTCACAAATTATCAAAATCTGGGTGGCATAGAATTACAGAAATTGCCAGGTGCCATGGTACATGCCTGTAATTCCAGCGGCTCGGGAGGCTGAGGCAGGAGGATCAAGAGTTCAAAGCCAGCCTCAGCAAAAGTGAGGTGCTAAGCAACTCAGTGAGATTCTGTATCTAAATAAATACAAAAATAGGTCTGGGGATGTGGCTCAGTGGTTGAGTGCCCCTAAACAAACAAACAAACAACAACAACCAAAAAACAAAAGAACAACAACAACAACAAAAAATCCCAGAAATTTAATCAGTTCTGAAGGCCAGGAGTTGGAAACCAGTGTCACTGGGTAGAAGTCAGGATGCTGTAGGGCTGTGATTTCTCCAGAGGCTCATGAGGAGAAGCTGTTTCTTGCCTCTTTTGGTTTCTGGTGCTATCAGTATTGCTTGGCTCATGGCCACCTCACTTCAAATTTGAAGTCCAGCAGCTTCAAATCTCTCCCCACTTCTTCATACTGCCTTCTCTGTGTCACATCTCTTTCTGCCTCCTTCTATAAGGATACCTGTGATGATATTTAGGGCACACCTGAATACTCCAGAAAATCACCCCCATATCAAGATCCTTACGTAGTTTTATCTGTAAGGTCTTTGCCATATAAAGCAACATTTGTAATTTTCAGGGATTAGGATCCAATGCTTTCGGAGGCCACTATTATGCCTACCACAACCATAATTTCTAAAAATGTGTATGTTCATTTTGTCCACTAAGAACTTAGAAAATATTATGTTTGCTAATGATGAATTGTTGCACATTTGGAATGACTTTTTATTTATCAATTTAATTGGATATGTAGGAATAAAGACTGGGAATTGGAAAAAAACACATGAATTGAGGTATTTAAGATTACAGTCCATAGCCTCTAACAGCTCATCTGTACACCCTCACTAAATCCCATTCCTTGGCTGCCTTTGAGTGCATGGCCCCTTGAACTTTGCCATTCCCATTCTAGTAAGATGAAGAAAAATTACTAGTGAGAGATTAATTTCAAGATAGTCACTTAGGACTACCAAGTATAAACCAAGAGACAGTAAAATCTGTGTTTTAGTGCTGTTCTGGTCAGAATCTAGCTGGGATATCCTGCCTGTGGGGGCGGAGGCTGGATGACATACTGGGCAAGGCTTTCCTAGATGAGATCCTAGAGCTGCAGGATCCAGGCAACACTCTTCTAGACTTCATTATGTATGAATGAGGAAGGCGTGGGAATTCCCCAAGGGTGAGTGGCTTCTGGGACTGATTTTCTAAAGAGTTCAGAGGAGGCATGCTTGGTGAGGAGGAAGCAGTAGAGTTTTTTCTGTTCTTTTTAGTACTGGGGATTGAACTCAGAGGTGCTTTACCACTGAGCTACATCCCCAGCCCTTTTATTTTATTATTTTATTTTGTAGCCTTGAACTTGTGATCCTCTTGTCCCAGCCTCCCAAGTTGCTGGGATTATAGATGTGCACCAACATGTCTGGTCCCTATCTTAGAGTTTTCAAGTGTATGGAAGCTTAAAAAGGTGCCTCCTACAAAGATAAGCTTCTGTTTTTATTAAGTATAGTGGAAAATTAAGGATAAAACTATAGAGTAAGTATAATTCAGTAGCTTAATTTTATAAAGTAGCAGAACCTCTGATTGACTAAGCTTTGCTAAGGTCATAGAGTCACAACCAGAGCAGGGAGTAATGGCAGGTCTTCTGAGACCAGACTTAGTGGTTTTCCCTCTGTAATGACACAGTGGACTCTACAGTCATGTGTCACTTAACCATGGGGATATATTCTGAGAAATACATTGTTAGGCTCCTTCTTCCTGTGCCAGCACCACCGCGCGCGCGCGCGCACACACACACACACACACACACACACACACCCGGGTGGGATAGGTCAGTCACTCTGTGTGGCCTCTGGATGCAATTAAGAGCTATATGAGGCTGTTGCTGGCATAACAGAACATACTGTTTTAAAGTATATATTTTGATAAGCAGGAGGAATACACTCTAAAGTAATGATAAAAAGTATAGTATAGTAAATACATAAATGAGTAACAGTTGTTTGTTATTATCAAGTATCATGTACTGTACATAATTGTACATGCTATGCTTTATTTGATTGACATCACAATAGATTTGTTTATATCAGCATCACCACAGACACAGGAGTAATGTGTTATGCTACGGTGTTATGGTGACTCCAATATCACCAGGTGATAGGAATGTTTCAGCTGTGAGATAATCTTATGGGACCACCGTGGTGGTCTATCTATGCTGTCTATTGTTGACTGAAATGTTATTATGTGACACCTGACTGTATTTGGTTGGGCTGCCTGGCATACAAGGATTTCTCTTTCTCTGGAACCATCTTGAGATATACAAGGATCAGCCCCACAGGCCATAGTTGTATGATATGGGAGAATCCCCCTTTCTTGAATCTGAAGTCTGAAACAGTGAAACATGGAGAATGGAAGTTGATGGAGCTGTCACTTTGTGACCATGAACTAGAAAGAGAGCAGCACATCAGGGTAGCTTAGAGTCTTGGCTTTACTACACATGAGCTTGTTGAGCAGTAGTAACTTTGGCTTGTTTCTTAAGTTTTCTTTCCCCAGTTTCTTCTTCTTTCCTATGGAGATGGTGGAACCAACCTCGTGACATTGTTTTGAGGATTAAATGAGAAAACACCCTGAGAATGTGCAGGCAGTGTTCATCACATAGTAAATTCTCAATGTATGTTATTTGTCTCCTGCTGAGGACCAGGAGATACCCTGGTTTCTGTTTATTTAATCTTTCTTTTCATTCTGGGTAACAATCCAGAATTCTTCCAATAGACCCCCCCCATTTTTAAATTAGTGCATTATAATTATACATAATGGTGGGATTCATAGTTACATATTCATACATATGCACAATATAGCAATATAATATTGTGTATAATATAATATCAATATTGTTCCCCATTTCCCACTTTTCCTTCCTCTCCCTGGACCTTTTTTCTCTACTCTATTGGTCTTCCTTCAATTTCCATGAGATTCCCCCCATTTTTCTTTCCCTTTTTCCTTTCTAACTTCCACATATGAGAGAAAGCATATGACCTTTGACTTTCTGAATTTGGCTTATTTTGCTTAAGCTAAATATTTTTAAGTTCCATCCATTTTCCTGAAAATGACATAATTCCATTCTTCTTTGTGGCTGAATAAAACTCCATTGTGTATGTATACCACATTTTCTTTATTTGTTCATCCGTTGACAGACACCTAAGCTGGTTTCATAATTTGGCTGCTGTGAATTGTGCTGCTATAAACTTGGGTATGCATAACTATAACTATAGTATGATGAATTTAATACACACCCCCCTGCTTTTTACTTAAGCAAGCCATGATCAGCTACTATTTCTTGAAACAAAAATGACTCTTAAAATACTGATGTTCATGCCTAAAAGCTCCTGCATTTAGGGAAATTTTATATAATACGATGGCTGCCACCCAGAGTATGTATTCTGGTAGCACAAAATGGGAGCACACATTCTGTTTGACAAAAAAATTAAAAATCAATATTTGAGGCAATAAGTACTAAAAAGTAATGTGTACCGATGGCACTTTACATCTGTGAATGGAAGTTGAGCCAGTTATATCTATATAAAGAGGGATAGACAAATTGATCCAGATAATGATGTGTAGTGAAATGGATCATCATTAATATATTCAAGAGCTGATTATCAATGCTTAAATGACTAAAATATTGACTTAAATAACTTTATCTGCTAAGGCTAGTGGAGAAAATTGCTCCATCCTATCATATTTATCAGCTTACATAGATCTAAATATATATAATATGCAACTATAAATAAAAATCAGCCATTACATTTAGGAGAGAAAGACTATTTTGATAGCCTATATTCCATCACATTAGAGGAAGTGAAACCTAATATTATGCACCAAATACACTTGTTTAGCAACTTGCTGTCTTGGTGCTTTACATAAATTAGATATATAGCGGCAGGTTCAATTAACTCTATAGAATAAAAATAGCAATTTCTTAAAGCAACTTCAGAACATTTCTGTGTAATTCTACAAGATGCCTTGATGCCATTCAAGGAATGTAATAAATATGATGGTAAAAATAGTATTTGCATTGAATTTGTTGCGGAAAATAGAATCAGTGGGGATATTAATAAATACTAAATCTCCAAATGTATCTTTAAGTCCATTAAGAGTTTTAATGCTGCATTTGAAGCTCATAACTCCATGCGATTCCTTGTCTAACTTAGCTTTGGCAAATGTTTATTTTAAGAAGTGCTCAGTCATCTGTTTTACAAGCTGATTCTCTTACACCTGAAACTTTCCATAAGAAAAGTTTTTGGCAGCTGGGTATGGTGGTGCATAACCGTAACACCAGCAACATGGGAGGCTAAGGCAGGAGAATCCCAAGTTCAAGGCCAGCCTTGATAACTTATGAGACTCTGTCTCAAAATAAAAAATAAAAAGGGCTGGGGATATAGCTCAGTGGTAAAGTACCTCTAGGCTCAATCCATAGTGCCACTCTACCCCCACACACAAAATTAAAAGAAAGTTGTTGGTATTAAAATTGACTCTATTTTTAGGAAGGCTTTAGGGTTGATGACATATATGAAAAGAATACTGACCATTTATTTGAACTGGGAGAAATCTGGGAGGATATCATAGCTTATCCTTTGCTTATAGATTGTAACTTGAAACCTAAAATGATCAAGTTCTCATGGAAGACCACAGAGCAATTTGGCAGATCTGAGGTGTCATGTCCACAGCTCAGTTGAGTTAGGGCAGTGGGGTTTGTTGTGGGAAAGCCAAACAAAGTGCCCGGAGACAGCATGGAAGACACAGGATTTATGGGGGAAAGCTTACAGGAGATCAGTGACTGCTCCAAGAAATGTTCAGTGGTGACAGGTTGACAGCACCTCTGTCCCTCAAGGTGCTCTGCCAAGCTTCACCTCCAATCTCTCATGGCATTTTGTTGAGTGACAGCCAGAGGGATGAATGACACATATCCTTTCCATGGTGACCTCAGTTCTACGCCTGTCCCCACTCAGAGAGAGGTTTTATGTTAGGTTGCTGAAGCAGTGATGATGTCATCAGCATTAGCTTGCTTAGTTTGCTTGTCTGACCAGCATCCTCGGTTCAACTCTCCTGGTGTACACACAAGAAAGTCACTTTTTACAGACAATACTAACTTGCCCTAGTTCCCAGGGTGCATAAGAGAAAGCCAATGTCCTTCAAGATAATGTGTATCAGACCTTTGTGGCCTAGCTTTGCTCTCATTGTTCCCTTAACTTGGCTATGTTTTGGGGAACAGAAACAGGGCTTGGAGAGGTATGGTTTTACTATCCCCTTTTTCTTTAGGGATTTTACACAAGGTCATGCCCAGTTTCAGTCCAAGACTCTCTTTATCACATCCACATTAACTTTCATTTTACAAAGAAGGAAGATGAAGGCTGGGAGGTTAAAGAACTTACTAAGGAGGTCAAATGGATAATGGTGACTAGCAAGTCTTTTGACGCTTATCTGTTGGTTTGAATCTAAATCTGTAATGATCTCACCCAATGGGCTCTACAAAACATTCTGTGATCTAAACATAACTTCAGTATCTTTCAAGACTATTAGGTTCTATTTTAATGATAAAGACACTTCTTTTGTTTATAATTAAAATGGAAATACCAGTGAGAAAAGCATTGGTTCCAACTTGTGCCAAAGTACTCTAGATTTGCCCACATTTCACCAACCAATGGGTACAAACAAGATCCCGGTAACATTAAGACCCAGGTCTTTCTGGCTCAGGGTCCTCAGTGGCATAGATAAAAGTAGATTGGATCACCTAACTTAGGCTCTTCTGGAATTCCTGATTACACAAGTGTGTAAATCACAAGTGGGAATGGGAAGCAGAGGTATCAGAGCCAGACAAACTGTCAATGCTAGTTTCCCTTTAGACAGTCCTGAATATTCCCAGGAGTATTTTGATAACCTGGCAATTGCTTTTTATTGTCATGTTGTCCACCAGTAGTCATGTAACCCAAATATCAAAGACTTAAGGAAAGTGGTATTGTCCCTCCATATCATAGCCCATTTTATTCTGTAGTAGCCCCCAAATTGGATCATGGCAGTTGACAGTGGACTGCTACAACAAATTTAACCAAATAACTGCTCC
Organism: Tamias sibiricus; assembly: GCA_025594165.1. Classification (NCBI taxonomy): domain Eukaryota; kingdom Metazoa; phylum Chordata; class Mammalia; order Rodentia; family Sciuridae; genus Tamias; species Tamias sibiricus. The sequence goes on along the minus strand of CM046660.1, from coordinate 75,557,214 downwards.
AGTTTTAGCTCTTAACAGGAGGTGAGAGTTTCTTTGCTGGAGAAGATTAACATAGCCTCAGGATAGGTATGTGGTCACTAATCTGGCAAATGTGTTCTTTTCCATCTTTTGTAGGAAATAAGATCAGTTTGCAGCCAGTGTGACAGACAACAGTCATTTATGGTTTTGTCCTTGGGCTGTACTAACTTTTCCCCTTGTGCATATAGTCTGAAGGGACAGGAACCATCTTGAGTATTATAATGGTCCACTCTATTGATGATACCATGTTAATTCAGCCAGATGAATAGCAAGTAGCAGATATATTGGAGGTCTTATGAAGATTAAAGGGCCTTTCATATTAAGGAGGCTTTTAGGGGTCCAATGGTGTGGGTCATGCCGGGATGTATTCTCCAAGTAAAGAATCACTTATTACAGCCTGTATCTCCTCCAAAAAAATGCTTCAAGTCATGGAGGCAGCTAGCATATTTTGTACTGTTCCTACCTATTGACATGGGTTCATGGAAGACTATCTGTTTTAAGCAGGGCCCAGAGAAGGAAAGGGCTTTCTGCAGTAGGCCTTGCCTATAATGGAAGTAGCCTTGCTGATTGAGTCACATGACATGGCCACCCCCATGAAACTAGAGATACTGATAGTGGAAAAAAAAATTACTGTGTGGTGTCTATAGTAAGCACCAACAGGAAAATATCAGCATGGTCTCCTTGGGTTCTAGAACTAGACAATTCCATTTATACCAGAGTGGCATACATCACTGGAAAAGCACATCTGGCATATCCTTGGGCCTTGGTAGACACTGATCATGAGACATCAAGCAGGCTGTGTCAGATCCAAGTCATAAAGCTAGGTGGTCCATCAGCTATCCATCGTGAGATGGTACATACAAGGATCGTTATGTGGCATTCTTCAATGGTAGAACACATGGGGCTGGAAACCCAGGGAGTAGGGGCATTAGTGATTTACCTGGTGAATTATTGCTTCCCTTTCCCACAACTCTAGGCTCTCTGGGTCTAGAGGTTCTGATTCTTTGAGGAGAATGATTCCAATACTTATTTGAACTTTAAACTATGACAGTCGACTGTTCACTTTGGATTCTGGTGCCAAGAGAACAGCAGTTGAAAAAAGAAATCACATTTTGTTATGAGGAATTGATCCTCAATATTTGGAAAAGGTAAAGCTACTGCTGTACACAAAGGTAAAGAAGATTTTTGACTGCCAGAAGATCCTTGGGTCACCTCGCCCAGTTTTAATGGGAAGAAGCCAAGTATAGCAGCCATTGCCTGATACTGACCTGGAAGTTATGAGCTCTGAAACTTAAGGGGTCACTAAATGTGCTATTAGACCAGTAGAGGTTCTAGCCAAGCATGAGGGAAATCTAGAATAAAAGTGTTGGAAGGGAAGAATGAGGAGTCTCAGTACAGCCTTGAAATCAGCAGTAGGAGGAAAAGTTTTTCTTTGTACAAGTCTTTGTTTTATAAGTTTGTTCTGGAAACAAGGTCAACCATATCCTGGAAAGACTATTCCTTTGGTGGGGTAGTCTTCCTACATAAAATTGTGGATCTACATGTATAAGGAGTGGGCTGTAATGGAAACTGCTACGTCCAGATTCCTCTTTATAACTGAAGCATCCATGTGCAATTCCTGGGAATATTGACTGGTAATGGCTACCTCCTCTGAGCCTCAGTAGGAATTGCTTTCAGACACAGAGAACTTCCTCATCCACGGTCCTCTCCTAGGGTACACCTATGGCCTGAGCTGACTGCAGTGGGGATAACAAGGCCTTGTCTCTTTATCTCAACTTGGGACAACTGTTACAGGCCATCCCAGCTTCAGAGCCTCCCTTGGGTTGGCCTGAGGTCTTCATTGCAGAACATTGTGGGGTTCCTTTCTCCTGTACCCAATCCTACCTTCCTCACTTCCCTATCAATAGCCTTCAGCAGGCAGCTGTCCATCTCAGAATCAATTTTCAAGGATCCTAGTGGAGAACACCATGGAAATGGAAACATAAACTCAAACCAGTTCTTCAGTGCTTGTCCACGAAGCCACCCTTGATTGGATGGAATGTATCTGTCCTCATGGGATAAGGGTATAAAAAGGTTTTAACCATGTTGCTCTGAGCTATTTGCATCTGGAGCCCAGGCCTCTGTTGGGGGTTTAAATTCATGAGCAATTACTAATATAAGCCTAAGGGAAAATGCCTCAGTTTGGGTAGTGGGGGAGGAAGAGCTGGGGATGTGGAGAGAACTTGGGCCCCACTGGGCCTTCTTATAAAGAGAAGTCCACTTTGTAACCTGGAGCCGTGTTGTGAGGGAATCAGAGGGAAAGACAGGAGGGCAGAAGAAGAGGGACAATTCTGTCAAACATAATGTGGATTGCCTTTATTCTATGTTTAAATTTAATAGTATTTTTCTTTTATTATATTCAGAGAGCTGAACAGTCATTGGAAAAATACACCTGGGTAGGGGCAAGGGAGCCCTTTCTAAATTTCAGAAATCACACACTCCTTTCCTTTTGATCTGTTGGTTGTGGCTTCTCCATGTTTGGTCAGTTATGAGAGGGGGGCACCCTTGATCATCTCACTCTAGCCTTTCCTGACTCTGGTCAGGTTGAATAAACAAAGGCTACTACTGAAGGTGGTAAACACAGAAATGCTCAGGGCAACCTTATTAAGCTCATGTGTGAACGCTTAGTAGGAGAAGGAGGTTTGCATGTGTGGAGGGTCCTTGGTGTTGACTCCACTTCTTGGTGGGTCTTGGGTGGCCAGGTGCCGTGTGTGTCCAGAGGCTGGAACTGCAGCTGGATATTCTCGTGTTGCTTCATTCCAGCCCTCTTGGGTGGTACTTTGCCTCCAAGGCCATGGGGACCAGTCCAGTTTGTGCAAAAATGGGTCGCCTACCCAGGTCTGTAGATGGCTTGCCAGGCAGAAAAATATGGTCTGCAGCAGGCTGTGCCAGCTGCAGCTCATGGGTAGGGGGTGGGGTGGAGGGAAGCCTGCTGGATAGGCAGGGGGCTGTCGTTTTTTTTAGACCATGACTAATGAGAAATCTGGATTTTTCTCAGTTGTAAAAACTCTTCCCACTCTTCCTTTTCCCTCTCCACAAGGTAATTGCAGAAGTTTAGAGCTCTGGAGTTATTTTATGTTCTCTTTTGATGAGCTAAAGTGAATTAGAAGCTGGAAAACATGGTACATGGGAAACACTATATGTGTATTATGAATTACATCTTAAGCTGAATGTTATACGAGAACAAATGGTTTAAGGGAGTTTGTGCATACAAAAGAGATTGGCAATCATCTTAAGCTCAACATTTGGTCCAAATTAGCAATTTTCAAATATTCATGTTTATATTTGAATACAAAGATTTCTTATTTCAAACCAATTGCTGCTGATCAGTAGCATAACTCCAAATTTGTCACAGCCTATAGGAATGGGGAGGAGAGAAGGGCCAGAGTGAAGTGGAAACTTTGAACTTGGAGTCAGAAGACCTTGGTGGTTAGCTCTTCTATTTGCTAGCTGTATGATCTTCAGAAACGGATTTAATTTCCATTCCCTTTAGTTTACTCAATGATAAAATAAGACTGAAACGTTTTGTCTCATAAGTGTACTGGGAAGATCAAGACAGAAAATAAAAGTAAAACGTTTGAAAATCATAAATTCTAAACAGATGTCAACAATTATAGGTGGAAATATATATGGGGGCGGTGCCAGAACTAAAAGGATGTAACATTCTAGAAAAATTCAGGTCCTGATTTTAAGATATTCTAGTAAAAAATTTAGGGCCTGGAAAGTATCAGATATGAGTCACAAACAGTAACATATATAGCTCTAGGAATCAATGGCAGTCATTGAGTCCAAATCTCTACTCTATTGAAATTTTCCCATAAGTCCTACATCCCAACAAAATAACGTTATTTTTCCCATTTGCTATAATTTTTTATATAGTTATTCATCATTAACCTTCCAACCTTGAACAAGAAATTCTTCTGCTGTGTGATCTACTTCCCTTGGAAGTCATTACTGCAACTTCTAGACTTATCTCCTAGGACTTCTTCAGCCTCTGGGAATTCAAACTATGCCAATTTTTCTTAAAAGAAAAAACAACAAAAAAAAGCTTCACCTCCCCCCATTTTATAACAGGCCGATGTCACAGGATACAACACTATAGCCATCAAACATTTAATATTATGGTAATGATAAGAGTTCAATGCAAACTGGACACTCTTAGACATCATCCCATCACTTTATACAATATTGATAGTACCCAGTCTTTCTGTGAGGGCAAGGAGAGGAGAGAGTCATGTAACCAAGTTAAATCTGTGTTTTAAGACCTTTGCTAAACATTTCTATTTGCCAGAAGGAACCTGAATCTCTTAGGATAATTTCAGCTGCAAGTAATAGAAAATTCCTCGTTGAACCTAGACTAACCATAAGAAAGCTTGTTATGTCACCTAGCAAGTCCCTAGAAGCTGGCCAGGCTCCATGTTCAATTCATCAGGCCTAGATTTCACATCTCTTTTGGCTTTGCCTGCCTCTGTATGTTGATTTTGCTCCTACACTGCTAGTCAGGGAGCTGTAGCAGTTCTAGGTATCAAAGCGACACTCGAAAGTTTTCCCAAGAAGTAGAGGGCTAGCCTCCTTTTCAGTGTCTTCTTTGTATTTTTTTTTTTTTTTTTTTGGTACCAGGGATTGAACTCAGGGGCACTTGACCACTGGGCCACATCCCCAGCCCTTTTTTGTATTTTTATTAGAAGCAGGGTCTCACTGAGTCACTAAGTGCCTCGCCATTGCTGAGGCTGGCTTTGAACTCGCGATCCTCCTGCCTCAGCCTCCCAAAGTGCTGGGATTACAGGCATGCGCCACCACGCCTGGCTTCTTCTTTGTATTTGAAACTCCAAGTAGACTGCATTTCACATCTCATGGGCTAGAGTGGGGTCACATGTCCATTTGTAGATCAACACTTGGCAAAGCAGAATGGATTTACCATGTATGGATTAGAATGAATAAGAGTCCACCTCTAGAGATGTGGGTGGAGTTGCCTTTCTTGAACTCATGTGGATACCTAAGAAAATGGGGTGAACACCTGAACAAATTTGGGTTCTGAAAGGATGGAAAAGGGGTGGGGGGGGGGTGGGGGGGAGAAATGGGCTGGATAGGAAACCAAATGTATCTGCTGCTGGTCTTTTTCAGAAGGGACTTCTTCCCTTTTGACTTCAGAAGTTGTAGATGGCTAACCTATTGAGAGAACTAGTATACAGCCTTTCTAATTTTTATTTTTTGACATGCTGGAGCTGAAACCCAGGGCCTCCTGCAAGCTAGGCAAGTGCTCAACTACTGAGATATAACCCCAGATCAGAGAAGTGCTATTATATGCAAAATGCTTTAAGTAAGAGCCCAGATGGAGGAGGAACCAAATGGCTGAATATGGAGGAAGCATGAAAGAAAGAGGAGGTGGAAGTGCTCTTCCATTTCTTTTGAAGAGAAAAACTGGAAAACATCTTTCAGATGGAAAAATTCCTGTGAAGATTGGTGGAGGCTTTGGACATAACTTTCTTGCTTCCCTTTTTACTTAAATGATCTGGAAAAAAAAGTAGAACTCTGAGGGAACATGGCTGAAGTTTGTGATAAATTATTTCAGAATTAAGCTATAAAAGAGGAAAATCATGATTTCCTAGATGGAAAAAAACCACAGCTGGCAGTTAGGAAATGCAATATAGGTTTTTGATTCTAAGTTGGCTTAAAATCCAAATCAATCCCAAGGAGACCCTGACTCTGAAATAATTATAATTCTAGGTGATTTGGAAATAATTCTGAACAAATCCCAAGAATAAAGCTAACCTGAAAAAAAGGTGTGATTGATGATAGATATTATTTATTCTTTTATATGCACTTAAAATGTGCTTTATAAATGCTTACTCCATAAAAATCCTTGACTTTATTTGTAACTGTCATTCAGGAGAATTCATGTTATGCTTCTAATCAGGTTAGTAGAATCTCAATTGCTGTAGCATTCAGGAGAGACACACCCCACTATCTGATCTGGCCCCTGCTGAAGTATGGCAGGCATCACAGGGTTGGGGTGACATGGAAGGCCTTCTTAGTTTCTGCAGGGATTCCTCGCAGTGATTAGGGTAGACCATACCTCTGCAGCACAGGTGATTTGCTTCGACTTAAGAAGGTCATCTCTCTATCAACCCTCCCTGTCCCCTTCTTCCCTTTCTGTTTATTGCTAGATCTGCCTTATTGAAGATGACACCCACGGAAGTTTGAAGCATATCTTCTCCCTTCCAACACAGTCCCTCCATTTCCATCATTCATCTGTTAACTTCTTGGGAAAGGCCCTGGAATCCTTCCTCCTTGCCCATGTTTCTAGGCTCTCTTAGTCCTGTTTTATTTCTGTCTGTGAGGTTGATCTTCCTGGATCTGTTGCTGGTGAGCCAGTCAGTCACACTGCCATCATGATGGCTCCGCTGATGAAACTTTTCAAGAACACAGGTAGGGCAGTTGATCTACCTATGGACTCACAGAGGAGGTGACTGATGGCAAATTCCTAGGGAACTTCGTGCTCCAGTTCTATCAGGAGATTCTCTGATTTTAATTCTGCAGGTAATCTCTAGCAGCTTTTTATTGGGATCCCAGTATAAATTTCAGATATGCATGCTTATGAGCTAAGACCCAGAGTCCTATTCCCAACTAATTATTGACTGAAATCAAGCCCCCTGTGCTACAGATTATAGAGTGGGGAGTGCACCAGAGAGGATCAGGTCTCAGGGACATAGTCCAGCGGAGGTCCTTGGCCAAGTTGGGACCAGACAGATGAACATGCCACATGTAAGGGAATGGAAGAGGCAGATGAGTTTTAATAGGGTGGTGCTAAAAGGAATGTGGGTAAACTCAAGCCCTGCTTTTGATGACCAGTAGGGCCATGTCTTAAGGATGCTTGCCTCTGTAGACCTATAGACAACCCTGCTGATGGTGGCTACACACTTTTTACCTCTCTTTTAATGATTATATAGGGATTTGTGCATTAATTTCTTTCTTTCTCAATGAAGTTTCTATGGGGAAGATTCCAGATGCAGTTCCTAGCTCTGGAAAGGTGAGCAAAAAGCTGTGTTTGGTGTGAGATTTCCTTAGGTATTTAGACCACAACCAGTGTCCCTACTCTCTTAGATGAGTATAGTTTAACTTTTTAAAAGCTTACTTTTAATAATGATAATAATAATCATAGCACCATTCATTGATTTTATTTCTATTGTGTGCAAAGTATACTTTACATATTTATATTTATCTACTTATATCCTTTTAACCCTCATAAAGATGCCACAGTGGATCGTGACTATCATTTTATGAGTAAGGAAACTGAGGTTCAGAGAGCTAAGTCAATGGGCATGGGGGTGGGGGTGGGAAATGAACTCAGAGCCCTGATTCTCCAAAGCTCCCGCCTCTGTAGAGCACCGTGCCACCTTTTTTGAGCCGTGATGTAGAGTGGGCATTTGCTCCTCAGTCAACCCCTCTCCAAGGTGACTTAGAGGTGAGTGAATGATGGTTATGCAAATTGGTCTTTCATAATTTAAGGATTCCCACATAACTCCACAAATAGCTTGTAATTTGATTTCTTTTCATGGAAGACTGTAATGATTCTACCATTTTAAGACATCAGCATTTCTGTGTAAGAAATATTGTTTCTCTCCAAGTCTGGTGGCTAAGGGGAAGTGGAATCAACTTGTGTCCTAAATTCTGTTTTATAAGTAGTGATTAGATCTGACCCTGTACAGAACAAAAGGAAGTGAATTTCAAGTTGAGATTGATGGCTACCACATGGCCTGAAAAGGGGGAAAATAGTAACGTCTAGCAGAAAAAGGTTAACCTTGAGTGTCATCCAGAGTTGTACAAGCCCACATTTTAGCCTTGACCACCGCTCTAATGTATATTCCTCTCTTCCTCCCACCCTGTAATTAATTTGAGTTTGAACTAGGAGAATGAAGAGGGAAATGTCAATGCAGTTGAACCGATGAAAGCTGAGTGGAGCCCTTGTTGAGGTTTGAGTGAAAATTTGGCTCAAAGTTTCTTGACTATATTTGTGTTTTGTTTCAGACTTCACAGTCCTGGAGTTAAAAATATGTATGTGTGTGGTGTTAATGTGTTTAGCAGCATGATTGATTTAACAGATCCTCGGAGAGGCTGGCCAGGGGACTGCTTTCTCAATGGCAGAACATCAAACTCAAGGAGGGCGTTTCTTTCCGAGTAGCCAGTGTGTAAGACAACAACTTCCGTGGGCTTGTTCCTGCCCCCGCCTTGGATCCTCTGATGAGCTGTGTCTGATGCCTGGCACTGGCACCCCTACTAGAGAGGGTGGCTAGGGGGATGGCAGCGCCATTACATGTATTACTCTAAATCGAAGAATGGGAAATATAAATAAAAGATGGTCATGGCTTTCTTGGTTTTGGAAGAAAAAGGCTTTTCAACAGCAGTGTGATTCAGTTCAGCTCCTGCTTTCTTTGCCAGCAGCTAGTTGAGGAGATGGGGACTTGAAGGGGGTGGGGTGGAAGTGGGGCAGCCAGTGGAGCCTCATTAGTCAGCAGCTGGAATCTTCTGGGGTCAATATGTGGCGTCCCCCCCCCCACCCCCCACCATGTCTCCATTGCAGCATGATTCCTTTTGGTCTCCCAAACACATATCAACCCTGGGATGTATTCAGAGGGATGATGTGAAAAGCCAGTTTTCCATGCACAGGAAGGGACTTTTCTTCACTTTCATGCAAAAGTGATGCTCCTCTGATTCTGGAGGATCCGCCATTACAGCTTCCCACCAGGAGCGAGATCATCAGGATCACACAGCTAAATCTCCCGAAATCCCAAATCTATTTCTTTGGGCAGAAGCTGTCGTGAACTCGACCTTCACTTGGCTTCTGCTCCAGCTGGTTGGAACGTCCTGGGCCGTGTGGTGGGCACTGGGCTGTGAGGAGCGCTGAGTGTCAGACTGGGTGTTGCAGAAGAGCTGAGGTCTGCCGGTGGCCTGAGCCAGCCTCCGCATTACCAGCTGGCAGGAACTGGAACTCTTTATCCAAGCTCCTGGCAGAGTTGTGCTCACTAGTAAATCTTGGCTTCCAAAGCTGGAAGGGATTTTGGAGATTATTTTAGATAATCCTTTTCATTTTATTGTTGAGGAAGCGAGCTTGGGGACGATGAATGACCAGTCTAAGGGCACAGAGCCTGTGGTGCAGAACCAAGGACAAATCTCTGGTCTCCTGGCCTCAGTTCCTCCTCTTGGCACATCACACCACTCACTGGGTCTCCTGTGGGGCATCTCCTGAAGTGCTTGCCGATGAATGACCAGTCTAAGGGCACAGAGCCTGTGGTGCAGAACCAAGGACAAATCTCTGGTCTCCTGGCCTCAGTTCCTCCTCTTGGCACATCACACCACTCACTGGGTCTCCTGTGGGGCATCTCCTGAAGTGCTTGCCAAGGTGGGTGGCTAGGGCTTCCTGAATCCTGGTTGTGTAGCAATGGGGACTTGTCTGAAGGGCCTTAAAAGGGCCCCACCTGCCTTCAAGGGACCCCCCCCCTCCCCTTTGGGCAGCGGTCTAGCTTCTTTAGCACCTTCCAGGAGGTAAAAGAGAACATAGCCAATTGCGCGTTTGGAATTTGGGAACCTTCTTTTCCACACTGGATTCTCTGGTCTCCCATGGTGTATGAGTTGCTTGTTAAATTAATGTTTGCCTGTCTGGAGTGCCAGAGGGATAGACATTATAGGCCAATTAGAGATAAAAATCAAACCAACCAGAGTTGTCCTTTTAAAAATTAAAAGTCCTTTTTATGTGCTGTGGAGGTGTCGGCATTATCATAAAGACTAATTAGGACATTTTACAACATCCTGGTAACAGGAGGAAACAATATTGTTGGTTACTTTAAAGATTATTAAGCATCTTTGGCACTTCAGGTCAGATATTTAAGATGCTTTCTGTGCTCACCTGCTGTTGCTTCAGGAAGTATTTTATTGTCTCATAAGAAGAAATGAGCATTTTGAAGGCATAAATGCCCAGCTGTAATGGACACTTCTCACTTTGCAAAGCCCTAAAACGGGGTCTCCAGGAAGAGTTGACTGTGACTCCGCATGAGATTTGTAACAGTGTTTATCAGTCTCCACTCAAGGCAGTTTCCATCTTGGCCACCTGGAGAAAAGAAATCTCCTCCAAGGCAGACCCGACAGGAAGAGGGTTTGCTCTGGCATGGGCAGATGCAAGGAAGCTAGACAATGCACATTTCTATTTAAAATGCTGCCCCTCACTTGCAGGCAGATGATTCCCTTACATTCTAGCAGACAAGTTCAAGAGCACTCAGAGAAGGAAGGGTGGGGGTGGGGATGGGGCCCACAGAGTAGGTTTTTTTTAGGCTATCTTATTTGTGATTTGCCAATTCCTTCAAGAAATCCCTGTGAACTGGAGCACATTCTTTGGAACTTGATAAAAGACAAAAGGCTGGTGGCAGATGCGGGTTGGCTGCTCAAATTGCATGCCATTGTCATTTAAAGAATTGCATATTGTCTTGAAATTCAAATGTCCTTGAAGAAACAGGGAAATTGCATCAAGGTCAAACAAAGGAGGGTAAATTTAAAGTGCCAGGAAAGTACCTAAAACTCTTAAGATCTATGCACAGATACTTGCAGAAAGCTGAGGACATAGAAGGCTGTGTTATTTAAAAGTGTTATTAAAAGTGTTATTTATCTGTGGGACTGTTAGAAACCCTATCACATTTTTGGCAATTTTAATTGAGACTAAAACCACACAATTAGGCTTCACTTAGTTATCAGTAAGAACAGTAGCTATTTACTTTGTAGTCTTAATGATATAACAAGTGTAGAGAAAACACAGGGCAGAGTTAATACTTAATTCTCAGCTACATGCTCTGGGATTTGGCCGTGTACACTATTCACTTGAATCAGGATTTTTAACAGCAAAATTTCTAAATACAGTTCTGAAATTTACCACTTCCTGTCTACTGGTCTGCCACACCTCAGTTTTCAAATGATGCTTTAGGTTTTAAAAGATTATTATTTTTTTAGTTGTGAGTATAATGCAGTCTTATTAAACAGAATCTGAAGCAAAAGAACCAAAATAGCCACCTGCTCAAATATTATTAATAACTTTGTGTTTTTTTTTTATCCATCCTCCTTGAGAAGTTTCATTTAAGTTTAAGTAATTGTAACCTCTGTATTAATACACTTTTATATCCTACCCTTTTCGATTAATATAAGGTTCATCCATGTTATTTCATGGTGTTTGTAAACATAGTGTTTAAGGGCCTCATAATCTGTCATTAAGTGACTATATTATAGTTTGTGTAGCAGTCTTTTCTTTTAGATCTCTAGATTGTTTCAGGATTTTGGAGAGATTACACAGCTAGTAAGAGGAGTTTGCATTTTTTTTTCCCCCTGCTGTTCCTGACTGCAAATATGTAATATATGAAGAAGCATTTCATTATTTGCTAGCCAACATGGATCTTTTTTCATATATGAAAACTTTTTTTCTTTTGATAGATCACAAATGCTATTGTGGACTAACTTGAATTTTTTTTTTTATTCCTAACTCAAATCTGTGTTTTTCATGTTTTGTTGACTAGTTATGCCTCCTGAACTATGCAAATTTATTTCTCAACTTCCCTCTTTATTTCAGTTATTTTATCTTATTATCCAGAGGTTTATAATTTTTACTCAGTTAAATCTGTGTAGATTTTCTTTGTGGTTTTTTCCTAAGCCTTTAAGCTTGGAGATTCCTCTTTACTCCAGAGGGTTGACAAGTATTCAGTTCAATTGCCTTTTAGTTTCTTACTATGGCCTAATTCTTTTCAAGGTTACTCTTTAGTGCATCTGGTATTTATTTTGGTGTGTGGTGTGAGATATGGATGTAAATCGTTATTGATTCCAAATAGCGTAACTACTTTGCTTATGGAATTTTTCTCCTGAAGTCTCTCGTTTTTTAATCATACATTAAATATATATGTGTGTTTTTGCAGACTGCAGATATTTTTCAGTTACTTTTCTGTATGTATTTATTTTTGCATGGTGGTAGAATCTTTGTACTAGGCAATTGTGTGTTCACTTTAGAGTCAAAGAGGTGAGGTAATTGTGGACAACTGACTGTATTGTGTGAGGATCCCTGAGAAGGTCAAGGAAGAGCAGTGTCTAGAGAAACCATCTGATATTAACGGTATGCTCTAGTTTGGATATAGTTTAGGTGTGCCCCCTCAAAGGTTCATGTGCTGGAAGTTTGATCCCCAGTGTGGTGATGTTAAGAGGTGGTGACACCTTTAAGAGGTAGAACCTGGGGCTGGGGTTGTGGCTCAGTGGTAGAGTGCTCGCCTAGCACGTGTGTGGCCCGGGTTCGATCCTCAGCACCATGTAAACATAAATGCTTTGCATTGTGTACAACTAAAGCAAATAAATAAATATTAAAAAAAAGAGGTAGAACCCAATGGGAGGTTGTAGGTCACTGGAGTCACTGCCTTCAGAAAGGGTTCAGGCAGTTCCAAGGGGCTCTAGTTAGTTCTTGTGAGAGGGTTGTTATGAAAGAGCAAGACTTTCTGCCATCCTGTCCTGTCAGGTGATTTCTCCTTTCCATGTGTACTCATGCCATGTGCCATCGGTCATGGTGTGATGCATCCTGGGTTGCTCTCATCAGATCTGGCACCATGCTATCTGAACTTTCAGTCCCCCAAACTATGAGCTTATTAAACCTTTTTTCTTTATCTAGTACTACTTAGCTTCAGGTATTTTGTCATTGTAATGGAAAATAGGCTAATACAGCAGGCTTCTTAGAATTACCTATGGAATTTCAAAAACCTCTAAATCTTGGGCTGTATCACTAGTAGTTTTTACACAGTAGTCTAAAGTGGGGCCTGAGCATCTCTTTTTTGAAAATGCTTCATAGATGAGTCTGATGTGCACCCCTGGTTGAAAACCGTCTTAAGAAGGGTCTGTTCCTCTAATCCTCCTATGTTCCCCAACCCAACCCCACTGTGAATCAGCCTACTTATACCAGAGTAAACATTCGGCATTTGGATTTTTGTGATTGACTAACTTCACTTAGCATTATGTTCTCCAACTTCATCCATTTACCTGTGAATGCAATGATTTTATTCTCTTTAATTGCTGGGTAATATTCCATTGTGTATATATACCACATTTTCTTTATCCACTCATCTAGAGAAACTCTAGAAAGGTCAATGGAGAGGGAGGAGAAAGGCGGGAACAAGGGGGTATGAAGGGAAAAAAAAAGAAGATTGTAGAATGAGATGGATATCAGTATCTTAAATGCATGATTGAAGACATGAATAATATGAATATTCTTTGTATTCAAACAGTATTATGTTAAAATGTGCTCTATATATGTAATATGAATGCAATGAATGCTATTGTTATATATACAACATTGAATAAAAAAAAATAATAAAAAAAAAGAAGGGTCTGGCAAGTACAAAACACATGCCAAATCCCAGCCTGCTGCCTATTGTTGTATAGATCATGAGTTAAGAATGGTTTTTACATTTTTAATTTTTTTCTTTTTAAAAATTAAAAAGAGTAGTATTTCATGACATGTGAAAATGAAATGAAATTCAAATACAAGTGTATGAAGTAAAGTTTTATTAAAGCACACCTATGCTTGTGTTTTTCTGTAATGTCTGTGGTTGCTTTGGCGCTATAATGGTAGAGTTGAATAGTTGTAACAGAGGCTATATAGCTTAAGTGCCAAAAATTATTTACCATCTGGTACTTAAAGGAAAAAGTTTTTGACCCATGGTCAAAAGTACTGGAACTAGTCAGAGTTCCTGGGTTCCAGGGTGTTACAGAAGTGTAGTTTAGATTGCTTTGCTGTTGTTCACCTCAGCAGCAAAATTACTGTAGTTATAGCAAGGTTCTTAGGGCAAGAAACAGTGCTGAAAGATATTGTAAATTGCAGGTCTTCTGTTTCTTGCAATAATATGAATTTGATATCCTGAAATCCTACTACAAAACAGCCAAGTATGTTGTGTAAAATAGAAATAAGTCATTCTTTAATGCATGGCTGAACTGGAAAGAAAGGCATGGTAATTTTCAGAGGCATAGAACAAGGTGAAAAGACAGACCCAAAGAGCTGGGAGTGCTCTAAGCTGGACCTGGCCTAAGGGAATCTTCTCATCTCATTGGCCACTTGGGGGAATGGGAGAAAAAGTCTTGGGCCAATGCAAAGTAGAAGTTGGGTAGTAACTCCCTGGAGGGCAGTAGGCTTGTGAAAGAATGAACTAGAAAATAAAGTCACATTAAAAGAGACAACAAAGAAGTGTGCTACCTCAGTCTTTGATTCAGGGTACTCTGCATTCTCCTCATGCAGATCTGGGGTATGAATTCACACAATCTGGGAGGTTTGAAGACCACAAGAATTTAAAGTAGTCTTAAGTTAGTGGTGTCCTTAGATGCCTGGAAGAAGTAATATTTATCCTTCCTGGAGGAGTAAACCACCAACATGCATCTCAGATCACTCCAAGTATGAGTTTCCAATGGATGTGAACTCATACATAGATACATACACAAATAACAAAAACACATGAGGAACTAAGGCACCATGAACGAGAGAGTCAGAACAACAACAGACAGCAGAAGCAGTCCTACCAAGACTTCTGATGAAGGCACTCTCTAACACGGAAACTAAAATAGCCATGTTTTATAAGTTGAAGAAATAGAAGACTGAATCATAAGTATAACAAAGAAGCAAGAGATCGTTCAAAATGACCAAGAAGTTTGGGAAACAATGAAACACAATCTCTAGAATTAAAAAAAAAAAAAATGTAATAATTATAGCAGTGCAATATCAATTCAATCCACAGTTTGACCTTTTAGGAGAATGGCTGACCACCCTTGATGGATGGCATAGGTGGAGATAAGATAGTCTTGGAATGAGCTGTAGAGAGCTCTGAGAGACGGGCAGAGGAATTTGGAACCTATCCTGGATTCCCCGAGGAAATACAACTTTTGAGAAGAAATGGTGGAGGTCTTCTTGGGAGTATTCAGGGTCCCATCACATTTCACTCCAGTACCATCTTTCAGGGCCCACAGCATGGAACCTCTTAAGAGAGCCAGGAACCTTAAATATTGCAATTAAGTTGTAGGGCGAAAGCAAAAGGCAATGTGGTGCAAGTGGTAAATCCAATCCTACCATCAAAGGGACAAGACAACAAATGCATGTGTGTGTCGTTGATGCTAGCTTGGCTACCAAGAATGAGGAAAACTGTCGCCGCCTGAAGCGATGGCCGCTTGGAGCAGCAAAGCCGCGGGAATAAGTTTAGAGGCAGACTGGAAACAAACAGGATCTTTATTCTGTGAGTTTCTCTCTCTGGCTCTAACAACTCTAACACGTACCACACACCAGCAAACAACCAACAACCAAAATGGCCCTGACCCGCTCTGTGCTTGGCCCAAGTCTCTCAAGATCCCGGGCCAAGTCTCGTGAGACTACGGAAGGCGGCAATGTCCAAAACTCCATGGCCCGAAGTCAACCGCAATCATAGCCATCTCCCCAAACAGGGCTCCTGCAGAAAACAACAAGAGCCCAGGAGAGGGATGCAATGAACTGAGGCAGTAGAGAAATTTTGTAGGCAAATGGGGATTGTGGCAGGGTGAGTAGCCAGGTAAATTAATGGGTGGGAGTAAAGGTGGAAGGGAAAAGGGTCCAGAGTGAAGACCCAAAAAGGTAAGTGGTTGCTGATTGAAACCAGCATACCTGGGGTCAGTATGCTATGGCCTGAGTGTTGCTGCTAAATTCCCAGTGTTATAGGAACTTTAAGAAGTGGTCTGCCCTTGCAAATAGGTTTAGACCCTTGTAAAAGATGCCTGGAGAAAACTTACTTGCCTCTTCTTTGGGTAAGGACAGAGCAAGAGGGTGCCATCTTTGAAGCAGTGAGCAATCCCTTATTGGATATTTAATCTTCTGGCACCTCAATCTTGGGCTTTTTGGCTTCCAGAACTGCAAGCAATAGCTTTCTATTGTTTGTAAATTACCCAGTCCAAAACATTTTGTTATAGTAGCTGAATGGGTTAAGACACAATACACCAAGGAGTTGTAAGTAAACCAATGCTAAGTGGACATATGTGGCTGGAGGAAAAAAATGTTCTCATACTAAAGACCAAAGTGTTGATTTCATAATCATTTGTAAAATCTTTAGTTAGTATTATTTTCCTAATGTCTTATTTTTCAAAATCACACATCAACTCTTTTTTGTACATTTATTACTTTAATTGATGTTGTTACTATTTTGATGCTGCAGTTCCCCTCTCCCTCGACACCTTACCCCACCTTCTGAATTTTAACTTTTTGAACACTTGCCCGGACAGCTCCAAGGAGATTCTCTGATTCTGCTTATAATCTATGTTTTCTGTCTGCTCTTATAGGTTAATCTCATTGTGAAATGGCATGCAATTAATGAGACTTATTATGTTAATGAACACACAAGTTATTTAATAATTGTTAGTGATAAAACAGTTATGGGTTAATTGTTACAATACTATTAAATAACAAGCTGAAGGTTGAATTTATGTCTACAGTTAATTAAAAAGAAATTTAGCTGTGAAACTGTGTGCAAATGACTGGTACAGAGGGGTCAAAGAATGTGGTTGATGAACGTTAAAGTTGACAGCTATCAATCTCAACCAACAAATGTGGTATGAGGGAGTTTGATGCAAAGAAATGGTGTAGCGTGGTCTTGGGCATCTCCTAAGAAAAGCACAACTTCTGGAAAAACATTCCAGTTGGAAAGGACACCGATGATAAAATATGGGAACCTTATGGTAGATTCTAGTGTCAAGATCAAGAGAATTTGAACACAGTACACAGCCATCATCAGGTCAGGTAACCTGATTTCTTGGTCACTAAATAGCTATTTTATCCTCCTAATACCTCAGTTTTCTCATCTATCAGAGAGACTTCAAATGGTATGTAAATGAATATTTGTAAAGTCCTTGATTTCCATACACCAAAGCAACCAAGTCTATTTGTCTTACTTTCATGAGTGTTGACCTCCACTGATATCAGTGAATTGTATGCATGTGTGTGTGTGCTTGTGTATTCATGCACACTTGTATACAGATACATGTAGATATATATGAGACTGTAGGCAGACGTCCATAACTAGTCTATTTGCAACTAAGATTCTTTGTAAATGGTTTGTCTTAAAAATCTCCTTAAAACAATGTGTTGAAAAACCCTTTGTTGATAATGGCAAAGCAGCCTATGAGGACATGTCTGGGTTTGGGGAAGTGGTGTCATGATCGATAAACCTGTCTGACTTTTTGCATTTTCTTTATTTTTGTTTTAGATTTTAGTCTTAAAAAAAAAAAAACCCTATCCATTTTACTTTGATTCCTTTCCTTTCCTTTTCTTGGTGTGGACTCATCCACTATTGATCTGGGAGGAAACCTAGAGCTCATTTAGCTGAACATTCTCATTTCATAGATGACAACAACACTGAGGACCGAAAAGGGGAAGGTATTTTCCAAAGTTACAGAGTAGATCTGTAGTAGATGCGGAGCTAGAAATGTAGCCTTTGACTTCTTGTTGGGTGCTTTCTCTGCCCTGTACTTTTCAGGGCTGATCATAAGGTGTATTATTAATTATACCATTTTATTTCATTTTTTATTTTTTAAAATTTTATTTTGTTGTAGATGGACACATCTTTATTTTATTCATTTATTTTTATGTGGTGCTGAGGATCGAACCCAGTGGCTTACACGTGCTGGGCAAGTGCTCTACCACTGAGCCACAATCCCAGCCCTAATTATACCATTTTATATATGTAAATATTTTATAAATATTTCCAAAACTCATTCACACCTATTATCTTAAAGGACCCTCATAACACCCAAGGAGATAGAGTCGGGTACTTTTGTCTGTATTTTATAGATGAGAATACTGAAATTCTCTTGTCCAAGGTCATATGCTAAGTCAGTGTTGTGAGTGTTCCAAGAAACCAGTCTTGTCAGTTCTGGCTTCCTGCTCCAGCAGTGTGTAGGAAGACAGAGGATAATAGTGATTTACTTCAAAAACTCAAAAGCTACTTTAAGTTTACCTTGTAAATACTTTTCCAAAATGTCAGTCCATCAGATCTGAAGAATTTCCCCTCAGCATGTTTTAGCTGACCCTTCACAGTCTCCGTGACAGCGAGGAGACCCAGACAAACACTCGACTTGTGAACAGTGTGACTTTATAAGAACCATTTCATGCACCATTCAGGGGTCAGAAATCTCAGCCCAGTGATGTCAAGCAGTGCCATTATTAAAGCCTGAAGCCCTAGTGCCTGTACAGATATTAAAAGAAGAATGCAAAAATGGTTAGAATTTACAAGAATAGAAAGAGTGACTTAGGAGACAGTGGTGAAAGAAGAGGACCCACAGTTTGGCAGCCATTCCTTAAGGTTTCATGGAATGTGGGAGGTAGGACGTAACCAGTGTCAGAGGCTTGGAGTTGGCATTGAGAGTTTTATTTTTTCAGCTCTCCAGCTCTCTCTCTTTTGTTTTGGTACTGGGGATTGAACCCAGGGGTGCTTAACTACTAAGCTACATCCCCGGCCCTTTTTTATTTTGAGACAGGGTCTTGTTAAGTTGCTTAAGTCCTTGCTAAGTTGCTGAGGCTGGCTTTGAATTGCGACCCTCCTGCCTCAACCTCCTGAGTGGCTGAGATTACAGGTGTGCACCACTGTGCCTGCCCTCCAGCTCTTGATTGGCTTATATCCTTGCTTGATTTGGAATGGTCCAGGGTAATAGCCAAAATAAATGAGTGAACAGTTTCTTGAAGATCTTAACAGAAATAACCAAAATAAATGAAAATAGCTAAAGGCTATTAGGATGAGCTAACATTTATTGAGCCTACTCAGTGCCAGGCACTGTTTGAAATCCTCTATAGATGTATTAGCTCACTGAATTCCCACAATTCTACAAAATAACTTCCTTTTTATAGATGAGGAAATTAGTGCACCAAGAAGCAAAGATCTTGCTCCACATCACACTGTTCCTCAGTGGCAAAGTTGGGGTTCAAACCGGATTCCTTGGGATGTTCAGCATGTTATATACGTAAATGTTTGTTGATTAAATATGCAATGATACCAGCAAGGATGGCTTCCTCAACCTCTCTGAGGCCATCTTGGCTTCCAGGCATGCTGCTGTGTTCCTTGTTCCAGGTGTGAACTAGGTGCCCACAGGAGCAACAATGCAAAGTCAGTCACAAAGGGCAGGGTGTGCAGACTGGTCATTGCATGCCCAGTATGACTTTCCCATGAGGCTGTGCAAAGCACTTAACTGGAAGCCAGGCAAACCCCAGCCTCACCAGGTAGTGGTTCTCCACATGAATCAGCAGCCTCTGTGCATGTGTGTTCAAGAGAGTGGGTACAAAATTCCCACACCCTCCTTCACCTCTGGGTCCTGGGGGGATGCATGTTGTGCCCTCTCATCGGAAGAGAGAGAGAGCCAGTCCCAAGAATTATTAAAATCAGGCCAGCTTTCAGTGGAGAAGGAAAAGAGGATTAGAACCAAGAGTAACTGTCTGCTGATTTCAGAAGCTGAAATGTTGTGAGCATTCCTGGAACTTCCTTCTCCTTTTCAACAAATGTGTCCCTGGTGGAGGGAAGAGATTTGCCAATGGAGGCTCCCAGTGAGAAGCAGAGCTTAGAGCTGCCATGGTCAGGAAATGGAACACATGATTTCTAAGCCAAGGCATTTGTTTTTCCCTCATCAGTTCAGTGGTCACAGAGGGCAAAAGGCCATCCATATAGGTCCACAGGCAAGTTTAGTGGCGTGGAAATAGCCACAGTCTCAGTTGTGTTGTAGCTTCTAATCACTGTAGCTTGAGACAGTCTGCCAGTTAAAATGGGCCAACCTTCCTGCCTTGGCTTCTGAGTCCCTGGCTTGAAAGTCATTGCTTGTGTGTAGCTGTTATGAGGCATTATGGGAATCATGCATCAATTACAGCAGAATAATATTTAAAACAAGAAGAAATATCTGCCTCCAAGGATGGAATATACAACTTTTCCTTGTTTTTCAAGGTGATCTGGCACATCATGGATTCTAGTCTGTGATGGTGCTGAAGATTGTTTGAATCTATTTAGTTGCCCATTATTTTTAGAAGACAACTGAGGACGAAATACAAGGTGTGGATATGTGGGTAGTCTCCACTTACTTGTGGCCCCTGGCTCAGGCCTTAAAGGGCCCTCTTTGGAAGTGTGAAAGAGACGTTCAACCACTGGAGTGAGGTGAGGGCTTGGAAGGAGATATGACAAACTGATCCTTGAAGGGACAGCTAGGTACTTAAAAATAAATGAAAACCTAAGTGACCCTGGATGAGGACCAGGAGTTGTTGCTGACCATCAAGACCCTAGAGTCAGATGTGTGTGTCTGTTTCAATGAAGTTGTCTACCCCAGGCTAAAGGTAGATGTCAGCTCTAGGTGAAGGGAAGAGTCAGTCGGCTAGTCTGCTTGTGCTAGATCCAAGGCCAAGGATGCCAGTGTGGTGGAACAGAATGTCTGGGCTTCTTCCTCTTGGAGAGGTATCTGTGTGGGAGAGGCTGACTTTCTGTAATGCTGGATGCAGGAGGTGGAGGTATTGGTCAGGGCCCCTTGAACACTGGAATAACTTTATCTGCTCTGATGATGATAAAGACTTGGCTGATGCTGAATTTGGTTCCTGAAGTTTCCAGGCATTCCCAGAATTGAAGCTCACAGAAGGCTGGCATCCTGGTGAGGCCTGAGCAAACGTGGACAAAAATTGTGGTTCTCTCTCAACTCTAGCAGAGGGAGAAGCTGGGGCAGAAGGTCTGCACCTGCCGCTGGTTCAGGAGCCCTGGATCATAGGTTACAATCAGGAACTTTTAGCTGTGCACATATGTGGCTTCTTCTCCCCATTCCTAGAGCCGTGTGAATAATGTCTGCATTCACTGTAATATGGAGAGGGGAGGGGAAAGGACTTAAACCAAATATAGAAACTAAGACTACTAAATTATCTGAAATTCAAGTTCAACCAAGGTGTTATATAATCACTAAACTGTAAATGAACCACATTTTAAAAACCTAATAAGTTAATTTGAGCCAGAGCTAAGGTGGTACTGTTTTTAACTTTTTATTTTGACACAATTTCAGACTTACAGCCAAGTTGCAAGAATAGCACAAACTCTTTTCCGCTACCTTTCATCTTGATTCTCCAAGTGTTAACATTTTGCCACTTTCGTTCCTCTCTCTTTCTCTCCCTCTCTCCACTTCTCTCTCTTTCTTTATTTGACTGTTGAAGAAAAAAGTTGCAGATGTGATGACTACTTGTAAATGCTTCAGGGTGTGTTTCCTTCAAAGACAGACATTCTGTTACACAACCACAGTGTAATTATAAGAATCAGAAAATTAATATTAATGTAATATAATTTATTTGAGCTATAAACCAGACTCAGATTTTGCCAATTGTCCTAAGAATGCCCTTTACAGGGATATAAAATGCCAGCTCATGTGTGGTATTTGGTCACTTCTCTTTAGCCCCCTTCACTCTGGAACAGTTTCCTGATCTATCTTCAAAGAAATACCTGTTTAAGACCACCTAGGGTAGATTAAAGGAGAGAACCCAGACATCATTCAGGCCATCAGTCTTCCTTTAATCTTTGTAATAGAATTCCATATGAATAGAATTTTTAGTTGGACACCAAACACCCTCTTAAAGACTACATTTCCTAGAATACCTTTAGATGTTACCATGGGACTAAGGTCTTGAGCAATAGGAAGGGGTACAATGTAATCTGTACAACTTCTAGTCCAAGTCCTTAAAGGGAAAGACTACTTTCTTTCTCTTCTGTTCTTTGTTTTTGCGAGATGGGGTAAGGACCTGAGGATGGTAGCAGACATGCTTCTTGGACCAGGAGAATAATCAACAAGTCATCTCTGGCAATTGTGAATCAGACATGTTAGTCCTTAGTGCCTCACCTGATTACCACACCCTCCTTTCTAAAATTCAAGAACTTAAAAAACAAAAACAAGGCGTAACTACCATACCGTTAGCACATCCAGGAAAATGAGCAATATTTATTTACTCCATTTTAGTAAATATCTGCACCTCATTTTTTCACATGAGAGAGGAAAAAAATTCTATCTTGTAGGTGTCACTGTGATTTGGGGTCTCTTTCTTACAGCAGCTGTACCAGTAACCTGACCAATGCAATTGTCTTTGAAGGATTTGTTCAAAGCTCTGGAAAGATGTCTGCCAAAGCAGAAGAAGAGCAGAAGATTTTATGCTTTAATAGTGTAACAATGAGGTGCACTTGTGTGAAATTTTTATATTGGTAATTTTATGGAGACAAGATTTGCCCCCTTAATGCTTTTATTTAGTTTTTTTAAAGTCATTACATTTTCTCATTTGCATTAGTGTCAGTCAAAGTGTATTCTTTGTGAAATTACAAAGATGTCTTTGTTATGCAAATTTAAAGTCTTCTAAGAGGAAATTTTGGTTTGAAGATCTGCCCTGCAATTTCAGTATGTTGACATCAGGTGGCAGTAGAGGTATGTTTTGAGGGACCTCACCGGCAGTTTCACTAGGACATTAGTATGTGTTCTTAAGCTACTGATTGACCCCAAATGCAATGTATTTACTTACAAAATGCAATGTAAACTAAAGAAAATTGATTTCACAGAAAATACAGAAATCTCTTATATGTTTTTCATGTGTTCTTTGGCACAAGAAAGTTCAAACATGATTCTTGATATTAAACTTGAATTAGAACTTAATTTTCCATTTTCTATTTCTTAGAAGATTGCTCATATTAACACCCATTTTTCCTAACTCCTTTCCTCAAATATAGGTGTTCTCTCCCTGTCTTATCTTGACAAACAGCATTTCTGATGAACTAAAGTGGCTAAAATTTAAACTGCTTTCATTATCTTTATGCTCAAAATTCTCCTCTTTTTCCTAAAAATTTAGGAGAAGGGAAGAAATGCTAAGTGATAGTTCTTTAAGCATATTAAAATCTTGTGTTCATCACTGGTTAAACTATGCATGGTATTTTCTTTCTTTCTTTCCTTCTTTTTTAGTTGTAGATGGACATAATACTTTTATTTTGTTTCTTTATCTTTCTGTGTGGTGCTGAGGATCAAACCCAGTAACTCATGTGTGCTAGGCAAGCACTCTACCACTGAGCCACAACACCAGTTCATACATATGGTATTTTCTCACTTGGAATTCTTTTCAAATTTTCCTCTCCTAAAGGTTAGCACAATTTGAGAATCCACTGGATCTGATCTACATACATCAGTGTTTCACTTAATTAACAGTTTTGTTCAGCATCTGGGTAACCAAAGGTAACTCTCAAAAGAAGACAGAAAATAGAAATAAAGTGAACAAGATTTGAATTTGGGTTTGCAACTTATATAAAGGTAAATGATCTCAGTGATTTGTTCTTTGCCAGCAAAGGGGGTTTCAGGGGACAAAAAGGGAATTGTTTACATCTCTAAGGATGATGGTAAGCAGCAAGGAGTGATTTGTTTATAAGGGGGAAGATAAGTCCTGTGTAAATATGCAGTGTGACCTTTTCCTGTGGTTATGTCACTGCTTATGGAAATTAACACCTTTTGCTTCCCAATGCATTTCATTTAGAATTGCCAGTGTCCTTTGGACTAGAAATGGCTATTATACATGTTTGGTACAAAACTTTTAATTTTGAACTCTGAAATCATTCCAGAAAGTAGAAAATAATATTGGCAGCTCTTTGTCCTACCTGGGGCAAGTATATCCCAGGAAAGCTGCTTCCCATACATAGTAGGTGGAACTGGGCCTGGAATCCTGTCCAGCTCTGTCTACAATCTCATTATGGCCTTTTGGAGCTCTTTTTTCCTTTCTATTCAGATTTTTATAAAATTTAATACACACAGATATATACATGTATCAATGTAATTCATAAATTTATTTACATCAATAAAATGTGTAAATGATATGACCCCAAATAGAATGAGCTATTTATTCATGAAATATTAATTGAGCATTTACTATATGTTTGCTACTGTACTGGGTGATGTGGCATCAAAGATAATATTCTTAAAACTTCCATGGGCTTACAATCTCTTCCATGCAATATATACATTTAAAAGGGTAGAGAGTAGATTAATGAGAGACTCAAACTACTATTGAGACTGCCAGTTTTCCTTTAATTCTCTTTTTTTAAGGCATGAATCACTGAGCTAGGCAACATATGTTTAGTCTTTATTAGAGTTTCTCTTTAATACAGAAAAAAAAAAAAGGTGGGAGGGAAACTTAGAGCTTAAGACTCAGCTACAAGGTGGTTCAGACCCCCAAATGGTTAATTTTATGGAAATAGCAAATATTCTTATGATAAGAGGCAGTTTTTCAGTGACATTTTAGTTTCTGGGTAGGACAAATTTCCTCACTCTTTTTTTTTTTTTCCTAAATTCTTTCCCATGAATTAATACCTTTAGACCTCACAGCAATGCTAAGAATTATTATTTCTATTCTTATTTTATATATGAAAAGACTGCTACAGAGGATGGATTAACCTCTTGTTTGGAGGTCACACACCCAATAAGAGCCACCCAGAATCCAAACACAGACAGCCAGACTCTGCGATTGTGCTTTTAACCACTTCTCTATGTATTGATAGCTTTAATGGGGCTGGGGGTGTCTATGACAAGAAACGCATCCCTTATTTTGAAACTTTACCTCAACCAGTGAGAATTGAGAAATCAACAAAACTAGGCAGTGGTTTAGGCACTAGGGACCCAGAATCCACATCAATTGCCATGGAGGAAGGCAGGTAGATATATCACAAATAGCCGGGAAAGTCAGGAAGCAACCAGAGCTGTAAGAAGCTTCAAGAATGCTCTGCCAGCACAAAGGAGGAAGGAAAAGAGATTTTGTCATGATTTTAGTGGTTGGAAAATCTTACCTGGAGATAATTGTTGGTTTTTGGTTCTGTCCACATTGAGTAGAACTTTTGTTGCCCTTGTTGTTTGGCATGGGTAATTCTTGGTTCTATTTTTAGATAAACTTTCTTTTTTTTTTTCTTCTGCTCCCCCCCCCCCCCCCCCATTATTTGGGAGTAATGCCCATTGACAATCAGCAAATTTATAGATTTGTGCTTAGGTTGACAATTCTGTCTTCAACTCAATGGTTACTTTATTCAACTGTCTTCATTAAGCTCGGAGAGTTTCAGGCTGGAGGTCCCAGGCCTAGCCTGAGGTCAGGTGCTCACATAATAAGTATGATATTAGTGCATCTTCATTTTCATTTTTATAACAAAATATCTGTTACTGGGTAATGTATTAAAAAAAAAAAAAGAGGTTTATTTAGCTCACAGGTCTGGAGGACTAAGAGCATGGTGCCAGCATCAGCCCAGCTCTGGTGAGGGCCTTCTGGTTATGTCACAACATGGCAGATGGGATCATAGTGGAAGTGTGTGTGTGTGTGATCAGGGAGATATCATGTGGGAGACAGGAAGCCTGAGAGATTCAGGGGCCAAGCTTGCTCATTTATAATGGAACAACTCACTCTCAAGGTCCCAAGAGAACTCTATTAATCCTTTCTGACAGCAATGCCCCCAGTGACTTAATTATTTTCCAGTAGGCCCCACTCTTCAAGGTTTTAGTACCTCTTAACATCACCACACTAGGGACTGAGCTTCAAGTACAGGAATCTCTGGGGGACACGCTCAGACCTTATTCAAACAATAGCAGTTACTCAAAACAAATGTTTATGGAATGAATGAAATGCAAACAATTGACCCGAGGAATAGGGACTCCCTCCCTGACCCATCTATTTACCGTATAGCCTGTCCTATACACTTTTGACATCCTACCCTTTTTATGAGGACAGAAGCTGTTCATTAAATAAATTAACCATTAAATTGAAAACACAAATGCCAATATAGACACAGGCTATTAATTTGTCAGCCTCTGATGCATCCAGTACCCAAAGGACCTGAGACCCTGCATGACATTGAGCAACAGGGGTTTGAAACATGGCTGATAGGGACTGGGCCAACCTTACATGGAGCTCATGCCATGCAATAAAGTTGTTAAAAATGAGATTCTCTTCTCTCTTGAAAAATGGATGCGCCTTGGCATCAAACTTTGAAAATATCTAAGTGATTAGGCCTATCTGTTCCCTTTTGACTGTTTTATTTCCATTTTAAAATAGATTGTATAATATCTTACTTGTAATTTGGCCTAACATTGCCTTGAAATAAGAGAGCGATAAAGAAAGAGAGAAGAAATCTTTGATCATTTGTCATAGCATGGAAAACCTGACAGTGGCTTCAATTAACAGATGAGACCCCAGAGAATTTCTCAGCCTGATCTTCCCCCTGTGCTCTGTCTAATTGAGTGGAGGAAAACAGCATTCATAGGGACCTTGGATGGCTGCCGAATGAAATGAAGCCATCGCTGTTTGAATGAAGCTAAAATCTCTGCCACACTCTGGGCTACTTTTTTTTTTTTTTTTTTTTTTGCATGCTGTTCGTGTAGGTTGCTGAAGCTCAGCAGTCCAAGGATGATGGCATTAGTGAGATGTGGTGGAAAAAACTCTGTAATGGAATCTGGAGACACGAGTTTGTCAGCTCTGTGGCAACCAGCTTGGAGGGGCTTTTCCCTTTCCTGGGCCTCACTTTCTATGTTCATGTAGAACCAGAGTCTCTCTTGGGTCTCTTTCAATTGCTACATTTAGTGAGTCCTTCTTTTCTTTTTAAAATTTTTTGTAGTTGTAAATGAACAGAATGCCTTTATTTCATTTATTTATTTTTATGTTGTGCCAAGGATCAAACCCAGTGCCTCACACATGTGAGGCAAGTGCTCTGCCACTGAGCTACAGCCCCAGCCTTAATGAATCTTTCTTGCCATGGAGAATAGAGAAAGGATCTCAATAGAAATAGGTCTGGAAAATCCTAGCTTGGGGTATACCCAGTTAATATCCTAGAAATGGAATTTTTTTGAAAGTGTCTTTGGCAAATTGAAAGCAGGTGAGGCACAGATAGGGGGTGAAGATGACTTTGAAGATGCATTTTGTGAAACCCTTTTTCCCCCCTCCTGGACTTACCTCTGTTCATTTCCTTCATGACTGCTAAAGGGACCTACATAGAATATGAATTAATTAGTGTATTTTTTTTTTTTCTGATCCAGATTACAGCAAGGGCAGGAAAGACCACCACCTCATCCTCAGATGTGTACCTAGCTGAGCAGCAGCGTAATGCCTCACACCTCACCCTGGGTGAGGGTGGATGCCCATTGTTTATTGAATGAATAAGTGAATGCCTACTTAAAACTTTTATGTTAATCATGGATTTTTAATTGCCAAGTTAAAACTTAATGCTTTTATTCATTAGTGCCTGTGTGATGATGTCCAGCAACCTCCTTTTTGTCTTCATCTTCTACAAACCTCCTGGATGTACTCTTCCTTCCAACAATACAAAATTATCTGCAGTTTTCCCAGCATATCTTGGTATTTAACACTTCTGTGTCTTTGTGCCTGTTGTTTTTGCCAGGAATATATTTCTTCTAGTTTTCCTTCTAGTTAATTTGTTTCCACATAGGAATTTTAGGGACACAGACATTTGTAAATTCATGGCATTGAGCAACTTTGTGAGGACTGTGAATTCAGTGCTTAGGTGGTGTGGTTTTGGCTCAGAGTGTCTTCTGAGCTGTCAAGGTGTTGGCTGGGCTTTGGTTGAAAGCTCAGCCAAGAGAAGGTTCTCTTCAACTCATTCACAGGGTTGTTGGAAACCTTAGTTCTTTTCAGGATATTGTCTGGAGTTCTCCCTCAGTCCTTTGCCACGCGGGCCTCTCCAGGGGGAAGTGGCATATCATCCGTTTGCCATATGCTATTGGTCACACAGACGACGGCCCGGAAGGGTGTGGGAGGGACTACAGGAGCGTGTGAATACCAGGTGGTTGGGATCTTTAGCAACCTTCTCAGAGGATGGTGAACCCAGGTAGAATTGAGACCTTTTGTCTCAAATGAATAATAGCATTTTTAAGAACTTTCCAGAGAGATGGTACCCGATTTTGATGGCATCTTGTATGCTTGGGAATGATTTTCTTATGCGTTTTGCTATGGTCTGAATGTTTGTGTCCTCCTCAAATTCAAGTTGAAAGTAACCCCTAATACAATAATATTAAGAGACAGGGCCTTTAGGAGATGATCAGGAGGCAAGGTCAGAGCCTTCATGAATGGGATTAGTACCCTGATCATGGGGTCCTAGGGAACTTGTTTACCCCTCCTCTGTGTGACACAGCAAGAAGATGACATTATGAGCAACACATTCTTGTCGGATACCGAATCCACCACTGCCCTAACCGTGGGCTTCCCAGACTCTAAGACTATGAGAAATACATTCTAGTTGTTTACTCAGCCTAAGGTATTTTGTTGTAGCAGTTTGAATGAACTAAGACACATATTATTGATGCTTTGTAATTTTAATCCAAATACTTTTTACAATTTCACATACTCCATTTTGGCGGATGCAGCTTTGACTATTTAGAAGAAAGATGAGCATCTCCTACAATTAGGAGCATAGAATGCAATCTTGGCCTTAAGCCATCATATTTTTCTAGTCTTCAAATGGCAAATTAGAATCAACGTTTCTAATTTTTGCTTTATAAGCACGGCGTTATTTTCAGCACACCGAGGGTGGGTGTCAGAGGGCAGAGAAGTGCCTGAGGCGTGCTGGAATGATAGATTTTTTTTTTTTTTTTTTAAATCACCTGCTCTGTGGTTACTTCCATTGCTTGTAAATTATACTTGTGTATTATTCGCATAAGCGATTTTCTAATTAGAATAGAAATCATCGAGGAATAGTAGTCAATTCTGTTCCTCCTCAGAATCCAGTAGATAAATTGACGTGACAGAAACATTTACCAAGAGAATACACTTTGGGGTCAAGTGTCAGAAGGGGCTCCGTGAAGTGCATCGGCACACCGATGTTCGAGGCCTCCTGATCCACAGTTCTGTTCCTCTCACAGCTCAGCAGCTAGACGGTGGTTTTTCAAGGTCATGTGTGTGGAGTCCTGGGAGCAGAGAGGGGGAGGGGTGGGTGGTGCTGGTTAAGGTCATCCCTGGGCAGGGACAGTTCTAGCTCCTCCCCTCTACCCTTTCCCTAAGCAGAGCAGATCAGCATTTTTTTTTTTTTTTTCGGTACCAGGGATTGAACTCAGGGGCACTCGACCACTGGGCCACATCCCCAGCCCTTTTTTTGTATTTTATTAGAGACAGGGTCTCACTGAGTTGCTAAGTGCCTCGCCATTGCTGAGGCTGGCTTTGAACTCACGATCCTCCTGCCTTAGCCTCCCAAGTGCTAGGATTACAGGAGTGCACCACCATGCCCGGCAGATCTGCATTTTTTTAAAAAATGAAAACAACATAACAATAATATCTAAAGAAAAGATTTAGCAGCCTCAAAAAAAAAAAATGCTGAAAAAGCCTGGAAGACCACACAGTTGGAGCACCTGAGGGGGTCACCCGGAGCACTGGCAACATTTTTGGCAAATGGGTAGTCCCTGCTTAACATTCTCCTTTGAGGAAAACTAATTATTTTTCTAATGATGTTGCTTTTGTTCAAAATGCTGTTAACTGATGAAATTACTATCAAGAGGCTCAACTCTGGAGGCTGAGGCAGGAGGATTGAGAGTTCAAAGCCAGCCTCAGCAAAAGTGAGGTG
The DNA here is from genome assembly GCA_025594165.1 of Tamias sibiricus. Classification (NCBI taxonomy): domain Eukaryota; kingdom Metazoa; phylum Chordata; class Mammalia; order Rodentia; family Sciuridae; genus Tamias; species Tamias sibiricus. Next base: position 75,527,521 of record CM046660.1, on the reverse strand, counting down.
CTAAGCAACTCAGACTCTGTCTCTAAATAAAATACAAAATAGGGCTGACGTTGTGGCTCAGTGGTCCAGTGCCCCTTAGTTCAAGTCCTGCTATCAACAAAAAAAACAAAACAAAACAAAAAGGCTCAGGAAATTCTTCCTAATAGCATTTTAGTCTTCCAGCGGGGGATTCAGTGTCCTCATCCTGAAGTCACTTGACGTTCACTCTGGTGCAGTTTCTCAGTCAACCACCACTGGCATTTTGGGCCGTCTCGTTGTTTGTTGTGGGGGACTGTCCTGAGCATTGAATGACCTTCGGTGGCAATGCAATCTTGCAATCTCCAGTTGTCATTTAATCCTAAAAGATTCCTTGCTTGCCTACCTGATACTTCTAGTAGGTTCCTGCTTTTCCCTCCTGCCTGACTCCAGGCATGATAAGAACAACCGCTGCCACAACAGCAAAAAAAAAAAACAAAAAAAAAAAAAAAAAAAAAACCAACAAAAAAAAAAAAAAAAAAAAAAAAACAAAAAAAAATAAAAAAAAACAAAAAAAAAAAAAAAAAAAAAAAAAAAAACAAAAAACAAAACAAAAAAAAAAAAAAAAAAAACAAAAAAAAAAAAAAAAAAAAAAAAAAAAAAAAAAAAAAAAAAAAAAAAAAAACAAACAAAAACCCCCAAACAAAAAAAAAAAAAACAACAAAAAAAAAAAAAAAAAAAAATCACAAAACAAAAAAAAAAAAAAAAAAAAAAAACAAACAAACAAAAAAAAAAAAAAAAAAAAAACAAACAAAAAAAAAACTAAAAAACAAAAAAAAAAAAAAAACACAAAAAAAAAAAAAAAAAAAAAAAAAAAAAAAAAAAACCAAACCGAAAGACAGAGTTCATTTGAAAAGACTGTCCCTAATCTTCTGCAGCTGTGATGGATGATGCTACCAATTAAAAAGCCCAGGTTTTGCTGGTTCCCAAACGAAGAGGCCACGTGCTGACCTCACAATCAGTCACTTTGGGGGCAGAGGGTCGGAGGGCATCTGTTTGTGATTTCCTGTCACAGCGGTGCCATTTGCAGAAATGTTCAAGAGCACACAAAGATGGTGTGAGTGTTCTTCCTTAGATACCTCCTCTGGTAGCTTCTTTGAGAGAGGAGAGAAGGTGACTGGTGGTGTTGGGCACTGGGGCTCTAGTAAGAATGAGACCCCAAATAGCATGTGATCCTGGTGTTTCCTTAGTGGGGACCGAAGACAGGAGCAGAAACTTCAGTAGAAAAGTGTGGTTCAAGAGGCCTACTGGAGCCCCCAGTGTTCATGGTATGAGAAACAAGTAGACAGAAAAGTAGATTTGTGTAGGTGATCTGCTTCCAGTGGGGCAAACTTTGTAAATATCTTGAGGAATAAGCCAGATTTATTTTCAGACTACTTTTCCTTATAGGCTCTTTTCTTCACAGGATTGGGTTGAAAACCATAGGAAATAGATTAAAATAACCAAAGCTTAGCACCTAGTAGATAGATGGTGAATAAAATTATAAAAACAATGATTATCATTATAATTAATAGTTTGGGGTTTATTACCTATTTCCATACATATCCATGCATATCCAGAGAAAAGGAAAGAATGAAGGTAAATATGGAGATGATTTAGGTCTTCAAAGTAATACAGGCTCGAGTGCCTATTTTAGGCAAGCTGTTAATTATCTAGATAATTCTCTCTGCCTGGTACTAGTCTCCTGTGGCTGCTGTAATAAACCAGTGGCTTCAACAATAGAAATTTATTCTCTCATGGTGGGGAGGCTTGAAGTCTGAAGTCAAGGTGTTGGTGGGGCCATGCTCCCTCCTGCATACCTGCAGAGCAAATCCTGTCTCAATGGCCTGTGTCCTCACAGGCAGAATAGAAATGTGTAGGAGGTGGTGAAGGCATGGGTATCCTAACAGCAGCATCGCTTGGCCTTGTTTAGGAAAAAAACCAAAAAACAAAACAAAACAAAAACAAAACCCTCAAAACCAAAAAACAACTTTCTCTTGTGGAGGAGAAGGGGTGAGTTGAGAGGTTCTGAGTGGAGATGACAGGGCTTGGTCACAGATTGCACAGAGGGGTTGAAGGCCAGAGAGAGGCTGATGATGATGGATATCTTGCTTCAGAGACTGGCAGAGTTACTGACAGATGTGAGGAAGCCCGGAAGGTGACCCATGCTGGGAGGGCAACTGGTGAATTTGCTTTTAGAAGGTGGATCCTGGCCTTAGGAAGGTGTGGAAAGCTCCCTCATCCCGACAGTGCCTGTGACTCACTGTCACTGAGGCTGGTTTTATGTTTTGGCTTTTCTGTTGCACTGTGTGTGTGTGTGTTTCAGGGGAGGGTAGGTTATGTGTCAGTTTTATGACCCTAGGATGTCAGTAGTGGAGAAATTCAAGTCTCCTTGAAGCCTTTGTTTTTGATGGGTCTGCAGAGCAATGTCTACCAGGTGTTTGTAAATGATGGGCATAGCTTTGAATGATTTCTTTTTTTCAAAGTTAGGAAAATATACAATTTCTAATGCTTATTCAATTATTAGTATGCTGAAGAACTTCTGTAATTTTTCAAGTGCCAAATGTTTTACTTCTCAAATATCTATTTTTCCCAGCCATTGATTGCTATTCAACCATTTAACTGGTTAATAGGAGCATGAGGATAAATAAATGAAGACCTTTTGACCTGTAGACTTTGAGTGACATCTTGGACTAAACCATCAGTCTTCCACCAAAAGAAAACACAAATACTACCCTTAACGAAATGAGACACAGGCCTGTTTTGAAGGTCAGGTAATTTATTTTTTTTGAGGGAGAGAAAGGGAAAAGAATGAAATTTTATTAATTATCTGTATATTTTTTAGTTTCAGGGAGAAATACCCATTTAAATTTGCAATAGTGAAGAACTGCATAGAAAGATGCAAAGTACTATATATGACAGAAGAGGTCTGGGCAGCTTTCTAAATTAAAGTTGTTTTTCTCTACCTTGTGGGTCTTTGTGTTCTGTCACAAAAACACTTTTCAATACAATGATTTTGTACAATGTCAGTGTTTTTGATCAGATATAAACACCTGAAGAAATAGATATGGTTTTTTCCATTCTCTCAATATGATTTAGCCTTGAAATGGAAACACTGTCATATGAATTCATGATTTGTGCAATCTAGGAGTACAGGAGTACAGAACAATGAAATAGCCTGCAGTTTTGAAACTACAATTCAAACAGACATATACATACACATGCATGCACACGTATACACAAACATACAAACATGCTTATGCACACGTGCACAACCCACAATGTCTGAGAAAAAAAAATGTCCATCAGTAAGTAGAATAAAAATGGAAGACATCTCCCAGAGGCAGGTTGGTTCATCAGTAAAACGCTTTCTTGTCACTTCCTCAGCTCAATATTGAATTGATCCGGTGTTCTCATGAGAGTGTATATTAATTTAATAGACACTTCTGTTGGAAATAGTTCTCCCCTGATCATGCAGATTTTATTTCTCTCTGCCTTATCATTCTTCCTTTCCCAAAGTGAGTCATTAGAATGCTAGGTGGGATCCCACACTTGGTTGTGTTGAAGTCAGTCATCGATAGATGTCAACAGCTCTGAGTCATGAAGGGAGATACGCTTCCAGGCAGGAGAGGAAGCTGGGTTCAAATTAGGGGGTGTGTTGGTTTTCGAGTTTGCTCCCTGGCATTACCTCAAAAGAGAATATATCACTCAGAAGAGTCCAATTAAGGGACGAGCCTGTTGGGCAATTGCTCAGAGTTGTTAAGACATCACTGGAAAATTTGGAAAGAACACATTAGCTAATTCAGGTTATTACGAGTAACCAGAGAAGTAGACAACACCCCCCAAACAACTCTCTTCTCTAATGCCTCCTCTAACCCACTGAATAAATACTGGACCTAAATGCTGGGCGCACTTGGGTGTTGTGCATCAGAGTGAAGCAGTTCCAGGTTGTAGGCTGCCCAATGTACCTGCATGTCTAGAGACCATGCAGGCCAGGGCCTCTCCTCATGGTCACTCACTTCCCCGTCACCGCCCACAGCAGCCCAGGTATTCCCAGAGCAGAAGACAGAACAGGGAAGCCCCTCTTGTTTTGATCCAAAATGAACTCTTGGCCCTGATCCCTGCCTCTTACAAATGTGAATCCGGTTTATTTGGAATTATTCCCCATTAAATAACTGATGTCGTATTTCCCCCTTATCTCTTTCTGGTTTCTGTCTGGAGTGACAGACCATCATTCCCTGTCTTAGAGAGCCCTAATCTCTGTTCCCAGGGCTGGCCCGACTCCTCCTCTCTCACTACCTGTGTCCGCCTATTCTTCTGTGCTCCAGTACAGCCCACCCTGTTCTCCCCACTCCACTGCTAGGCTCCCCTTCTCCAGACACCCTCCCTTAGGCTGGGATGGGCTTGGCTGTGGAATGGAGATTTGTTGGCAGACCTTAGCCAGGGCAGTGTTTTAAAAGAACTTTATGTCATGAGAAGAGGCTGCTAGAATGAGAGCGTTAGTTTTTAGTTTTTGTCTATATGGCTGTGGAACACTATGGAATTTTATGTAGACTGTGAAAAAACTTTCCATTCTAAAAGAAAGTTAGAGAAGAAATAGTGCCAAATTGGTCACAGTAAGAAAAAGAAAAGATGCATTATATGTGATTATAGAATGCCTAGCAAATTATAGGTAACTCCAGAAAACTTGAAAGGCCCCATGGCCCACTGAGTGACTAGACTGCTAACCCTCTTGGTTTCTAGTTAAGCTTCAAGGAAAGCATTATATCCCAGATCATAGAGCAATTTAAGGATGTAATTGGTCAGAATTCCTTGAAAATGTTGCTTGATAATAAATTGCAAAGAGCAAACTCCAATTTGTACATTTAAATGTTACTAAAAAACTCCTACTCCAAAGGAAAAAAAAATTATTTTACTGGTATATTTTCAGGTGGGTAGCAGACCCATGAGTGGAAGGGAATTAATTTTATTGACTAAGGAGTTTTTTAAAATATTATTTTGTTTAATCTTTGTTCAACGTCTATATGGATAAGTATTAGAAGTTGTGATGAGCTGCTATAACAAATAAACCCACAAATTTCATTGGTTTAACCCAACAGATTGCTTTTTCATTTACAGAACAATTCAGTTTAGTTCTAGGACAATGGTTATCAAGGATAAGGTGAGCAACAGTGTGGAACTTCTGTTCCACAAAGATTCAGGGACTCAGGCTGATGGAAGGCCTGCCTTCTACAACCTGTGGCTTCCATGTTTGCCTTTAACATCCAGAGAAGGGGAGTGAAAAGAGCATGGAGTAGTCAGTGTGGAAAGTTTTTGTGGCTTTGGCTTATAAGTTACACATGAGCATTTTGGTACCCATTTCACTGATAAGAACTGAGTGTCATGGATACCTTTGACCTCAAAGATGGCTAGCAAATGTAGTGCTTTGCTGAGTATTCAGGAAGATGAAATGGGTATTTGATGGATAGCCAGTGGTCATTGGCAGATATCATTTTTCCATTTTATAGTTATGGGAGCTCTAACTTGTCCAAGATAACTCAGGTAGATGAAGGACTTTGGACTACAGGGTGCCTTGGAATTGCCTACAAATCCCTAATTAAACTACTATAGTTATTATAATTGGCATTTATTAAGCATTATGCCTTTCACTCACAATGCTAGTAAGATGTAATTTTTACTGTACACAAATGCAGAGAAAGGAAACTGAGGCTCAGAGCTATACTGTAACATTTGCAATAAGAAGGAGTTTGGACTGGGGTGCAAACTCACTCCTTTCAGATTCAATAATCTATATTTGCCCAAACCAGCCTTGGATTCATAATGGCAGCTGGATGGAGGCTGGGGGAGGGTTGGGTCAGATGGGTTAGCTATAAAATTTCTTTGAGTACATTTTGTCCTTTATTAAGCACAGCTTTCTTACTCCCTCTGTTTTAAAAAAAATCAATCCTCCCATCTATTCATGCAACTTTGATGTGAAGTCTTAGTGGCAGAATACATCTTTAAACTGCATAATATTTATGGTAATACTTTCCCCCACATATCCCCAGACATTATTCTGCAAAAATGGTGGAATGGGTATTATCATCATAAATAAATGTTTATTGAAAACCATATTATGAAGGAGTTCACGATGCTGGGAAATGGTGAAGTGTACCATGGGATCCTTGTCCTGTCTGGGCTTATAGATGAGTTGAGGAAATAAAAAATGGGTGTATAAAAAAATAAATGCAGGCTGGGCATGTAGCTTAGTGGTAGAGCATCTATGTAGCATGCTCAATATCCTGGGTTCAGTTTTGCACTAATGCAAAATGAGTGAAAGAATAAATAAAAAGGTAAATAATAACAGGTGGACTTTGTTGTGAGCCCAAGGTCTAGTGCCAACAATCGGTGCCACAGGATGTCTGGGAGATCATTTTTTGAGCAGTTGTAAATGTGCTGGACTTGGTCCTGGTGGATCTCTTTTGTTATCCCATTAATCCTGTAGGAATTCAGTGGTGGGAGTAATTGCTGAGGACTGGGATGGCCAGTCAGTTTTTAGAGCGGAGGTAAGACTTGAGCTGGGTTGAATTATATGGTGATATTTTCCAACATTAATGAAAGCTGGCTGAGCTAAAACTCAGAGCATAATTTCTCACTGGCTGGCTGCTCCAGATAGCAATAATTTCCCTGCCCTTCAGAATGGAATTTTTCTCTGCCTGTGAAGATGTGTGAGGTGTGCCTGGCAGGTAAGCATCCTTCCATTTGCCTTCCACCATTGCTTTAATTAAACACACTTTGCTTCTCTTGGTTAGTTCTTCCAAGCTCCAGAAGTCCTGGAATGTTGCTGTAGCAGCCTAAATGACAGTTCACTGAGTGGAAATTATGCAGAGATCTTTTAAGTCCTTTTTCATATTGATGGGGTAGAGGCAGGGGGAGGGTGAGGGGTGGGCTGAAGTACAGATGCAAGAAGAATTCTGGGGAAGATTTATTTCCTCTTATTTGAGTCCCTTTTCTGATAGGTTCACTGCTGCTTTGTTTCTGTTGAGGCATTTTTTTGGTTTGCTGTGACCAAAATACCTGACAAGAATATTCTAGAGGAGGATAAGTTTATTTGGGGCTCACTATTTCAGAGGTCTCAGTCCATAGATGGCCAACTCTGTTGCTCGGGGCACAAGGTGAGGCATCACACATCACTGGGGAAGGGCCCAGTGGAGGAAAGCTACTCAGCTTCTGGCAGGGCCAGGAATCAGAAAGAGAGGGAGGAAGGACTTCAGGGAAGATGCACCCTTGCATGGCACACCCCAGTGACCCATGTGCTTTTAGTTATCACTCAATCTTTCAAACTAGGATGGACTTGTTAGGTCATAGCTCTTACAATCCAATCACTTTACCTCTGAACATTCTTGCATTAACACGGGAGTTTGGGAGGACACCTCATATCCAAATCATACAAGTTTCTTACACAGAATCCAGTTGACCATTCTTCTTCCAGAGGGTAGGAAATAATAGAAAAAAAACAGCTAGAACTTATTGAGGAATTACTTTATATTTAAACTCTCCATTATTTTATTTTATCCTTAAAATAACGCAGAAACATTTTATTGATGGGGAAACTGAATCCTAGAGAGGTTTAACCAAATTGCTCAAGATCACATTGCTAATAAGAGGTAGAAGGGTTGGAATCTTTTTTTTTTTTTTTTTTTTAATAGAACAGTTTTATTAAGACATAACCCATATACCTTACCATTCACTCATTCATTATATATAGTCCAGTGGTTTTTAGTATATTCAGGTGTGCAACCATCTCCACAATTGATTTTAGAACATTTTCATCTCCCCAAAAAGGAACTACCCATTGGCGACCACTCCGCTCCCTCCCCAGCCTCTTGCCCCTGCTGCTCTACAAAGCCACTAATGCACATTCTGCCTATATAGATGGAATCACACAATATACAGTCCTTTTTGACTGGCTTCTTTCACTTAGCATAATGCTTTCAAGGTCCATCTATGTTGTAGTATGGGTCAATTCTTTCGCCCTTCTTATGATTAAATATTTCGTTTTGTGGATATACCACATTTTATGTATCTACTAATCAATTGAGGGACCTATTTGTGCTTTTACCCCTTTCTGCATACTACGAATAATGCTGCTATATACATTTATGGAGAAGTTTTTGTGAATGCATATGTTTTTATTCCTCTTGGCTGTGTATCTAGGAATTGCTGGATCATAGAGTAACTCCATGTTTAACCTTTTCAGGAACTGCCAGGCTATTTTCCAAAGTTAACTTTACCAGTATATATTTCTACCAACATGGACTTCTCAGTGTTAACCGCTAACAAGGTAATTTATACTTTGACCACTTATTTGCACAAAAAATATCCAAACAGCTTAGTAAAGCTCTAATAAAACCAATTAGAAACTGGAGTGTCTTAATGAGAAATCTTAAAGCTGAACTCCAGGTTCTGAGCTTCGGCACTTTTTGATTTAAGGACATCAATTGAGCTAAGTGCTGAAGTGGTAAATGAGGAGAGCTGCCATATTTGTATGCCCTTTGATTCCCTGAGGCAAAAGAAGGATTTTTCTGCTTATTTCTAGGACTGAGTGGTTTCTAACAGTACATGTGCTGGTGCAGCAATAGCCCAGAATTGTCTATTATTCTGAAAAGCCATTGACGTTTGCTGAAAGACAGCACACAAAAGAAGACATGCATAATATCTATGCATGTGTCAAGCTGATCCCTTGAAAAGTTAGGTATTCTAGGTGTCAAGTTCATTGCTACTTGATTGCAAGTGACATCAACCTCAAGGCCATTATTTTAAAGTAAAATAGGAAAAAAGAAACATAGAAAGTATTTCATTTTTTTCCCTTCCTGGCAACAGATTTCTGAAAGGGGCCCAAAAGGTGATTTTCAACAAGGTACACTTGAATGAGCTTTGAGGGTTTCTGTCAGAGACAGAGGAGCATTGCTGAGTGCTTACTCTAAGTGCACTGGGCAGATATGAGAAGAACATAAGCCTTGGTCTCTGCCCTCTGGGAGTTTCTGTCCTGTGTTGTTAAAGAATAACTCCATGCTAAACTTCAACTGTATGTGTTGCAGGGGTCAAGAGAAGGCAGAGGTGGAGTGTCCTGAAGAGGCTGCTAAGAAAGCTGATGCAGAAAGTGGGACTGACCTTAAAGAAATCAAGCCCAGGACTGGGTTAAACTGGAAGAATGCCAAGGCTATTCCAGGTGGGAAGAGCAGCATCAGCATGGTGAAAGCCAGACTGTATTTCAGGGCTAAGGGATATATGGTTCATTAGTATATATGATGGGCAGAAGAATATTCGAAAGTTGGAGTGAGAAAAGTTTGGAAAGTGGGACAGCACCCTGGGAAGAGTATGGGACAGGGAATTGGAATACATGAGTTTTACTTTCAGTCCTGCTACTAACCGGTTTTTGACATTGGGTCTGTGATTTGGCAACATGGGGCTTCTCTTTGTTAGTCTATAGACTATGGAAGTTAAACTAGATTCCCCAAATCTGTTTTCTATTACAATCTCGTGAGTATTTATTTAAAATCAGATCCCTGGGTCCAAGTCCTGAAGGTATGAAGTGACATCCCAGAGTTCTCTTTGCTGCACGTTGGAATCTCTCAGGAGCTTTTTCAAACTAGTGACAGAATCTCTACCCCCAGAGATTCTCATTCCATGGATCTTGGGTGTAGCCAAGGCTTTTGGAGTCTCCAAAGCTCTCTAGGTGATTCTAATGGTCTTCCAGACTGAGAACTGCTAATCTTTGGTGGGTTCCATGCCTCTCATTGATTAGGAAGTATGGAAGGCTGGCTAGAGACTCCATTAGGTTGGAAAGGCCCCAAATCTAATTGTTGAAGCATTTTGCTTCTGTGGAAAGTAAGTTGGGATCAGGTGGGCCTCATGCTGGACTAGGGCATGTATACCTTGTTCATAGGCAACAGGAAGCAGTAAGATACTTAAGCAGACAATACTTTAAAGACATCTCACTGTGAACATTTCATTGCTTTGGAGCATGGCGATTACCACCAGGGACCATTCGTGTTTTCAGCTGCAAAGGATGCCCAGTGTCTATTTCTTTGTGTGAGAGGGTATAGTGTCTCTGCCCAGCACAAATTCACACTGTCAAGCAGGAGAGGTTGTGAGAGTGGGGACAAAGCCAGATGTGGCAGGACAGCACTAGCCTGCCTCTAGTGTGGGCGTCCTTACCCAAGGACAGGCCCCACTGGTGGGCAGGACAGGTGGAAGGTAGAGTACACTTAAAGTTAAATTTTAAATGATATCACCTTTTCAAGTCTCTTTTTAATCTTCAGATAAACCAAAGTGAATCTCAGTTGATCATTCTGATGATTTTAACAGCTCTTTAACAATTGCTAATCTCCCCTGTGACAAATAGATAGTGGGGTCTTGGTGGGGGCCAGGCATAGGGCTCCAGGCAGTTGCTCTGTTCTTTTGGCAGAATTTATCAATAGAGTGTCCTGCCTTATCTAAATCCACCTGGTCCCTAAATCCTGGGGGTTAAGATAGAGAGGGCTGGGACCCATTTCCAACAACTGATGTTGGCCTTCCATTTATACTACTGAATCAAAGCTCACTTCTTCAAGAAATCTGAGTAAACACATGAGTTGATTTTAAGAGAGAGATTAATAAGAGCACAAAGGAAAAGGGAAGGCAGAAAGGAAACACAGTGGTAAGGGGTATACAAGTAAATGAGTTTGGGAAACTCTGGTGAGTTCTTTCCAGAATTTGGACCAGGATTCAGAAGCCCCAGTCCAGGTTCTGAGTGCTGATGGGCCCCTCATGTCTCTACTCACTAAAGTTGGAGTCTCCACTGAATAATCTTTAAAATTCTTTCCAGGTCTGAAATTCTGTTTTTCCACCATGATATTTCTAAACTACAATCCACTCCCAGGAGCTAGATCACATCTGGTTATTCACTAGTGGTCATGTTACCACCCTGTCTCCCATTGGCCGCTGAGAGCTTGTGGGCAGCTCCCTGGGACAACCCTGGCATCATTCCTGTGGGACCACTAGTCTTTGATTTTCTGAAAAGAATTGCTGGGCAAGAAAGTTTAAAGGAATGTCACCCTGCAGGCTAAAACATCAAAATCTTTCAAGGGCAAAAAGCCCAACCCCAAACAAAACAAAACTAATGAAAGCCAAAACAAACCAAGTAGCCTTGTAGTTAACTGAATTATCCCCACTTTCAGTTTCTGTATTTTGTGTGTGTGTGTGTGTGTGTGTGTGTGTGTGTGTGTGTGTGTTTGTGGTGCTTTGTTTTTTTTCCCTCCCTAAACATGTTTTGTCAGGGAGCAGATGATGCTAAAGTGCATTTGTTGCAGCCATAAGCATGCTTCATAGGACCAACGTGGAAAAATACCTTCCCAATAGCCTCCCTAATTCCAAACACACCTTAGTGAAAGAAATACTGTCCCACAGATCATTTGGGGGAAGCCTTGTGTTTCTCTAGTCTGTGATTTCCAAATAGTAGCATGTTTATGGGTCACCTGGGGGAATTGTAAAAACATAGATCCTTGGGTTTTAGCCTCAGCCACCCGAGGGAGTAGGCATGGGTGGAGTCTAGGATCCCAGATCCTTAGCTAGCTTCCTCTAGGCTTTGGATGCTGATGGCCTGAACACCGCTCATTCAGGATTCCTGTGCCAAGGAACGGTCAGTGGTGCTCACGTCTCCTGCACGTAAGGGCTTGTGGCTTCCTTCCTTAGAGTAGAGCACGAATGTCCCCCCTTCCACCCTGTTTTTACTCAGGCTTCAAATGAATATCAATGGCAGCCCTGATGTGATCCATGTCTCAACAGCAGTGGATGGGACAATGAGGTTGTCTAAGCACTCCATAAATGTGAGTGGTTCAATCATCTGTCTTTAAACCCCAATTTTCTAGCTTTATGAGGTGGGGCAGGTCAATTTCCTCATCATTAAAAATGGGAACCACACAGGGTTAACTGAGTTAATATACACAAAGTCCCCATGTTGAAGAAAGCATCCAAAAAAGTGTGGTAGGTGTTGGGAGAAAATGAAAGAAAGGAGCTGGAGATGGGAGGTGTGCCAAAATGGAGCTTGGAAACAGAAAATAATGATGGTGGCAAGAATGTCAAAATACTGAAACCCTCATGCCCTGTTTGTGGAATGTGAAATGATATAGCTGCTGGAGAAATAGGAAAAGATTAGAAAAAAAAAAAGTAGAGTCTGGATCCCAAGGGTTATGGATGACTAAGGACAAAGGTGTCTGATTCAGTCCTGTGCTTACTTGTGACTCCCTGGTGCCCTGAGTGGCAGTGAAAGCCAAATGCCCTGTGGGATGGGCCCCAAAGCTTGTACCCCAAGCAGGAAGGAAGAGTGGTTCTCAACTGGGCGCTCACACCACAGAGATGACTCAAGGTCAAGTTTATGGGCCTGGTGACATCATGGAACTCATAGCCAAATGTTCTGTCTACAAGTCTAGCATTACTGTGTCCTGGGCTGTGCCCAATGCACCATCTCCTGGGCAGCCTCCAGCACTCTGGGGTTGGCTGATGCCTCCTAGAAGTGTTTTATGGGAATGACTCAGCACACAAGGGTTGGTACTTCCAGAAAGCTAGTGGGGCCTTGTTGCCACATTGTTCAATGTTCCCACACATATGCTCTAGTTTTTTTCAGGTGCCTACTAAAGTTTATGTACAAGTAGTACATGCAGGAAGTGTTAAAATGCACTCCCCTATCCTTCCCTTACATGCAAAAACTCTGTACCCCGACTTTGACAGAGATGGCAGACCTTTCTCCTCAGGGATGTGTTAGAATTTTAGGGCTTGAATATTTTCAAATTTTTTACAGTATTTGGTTTCAGTGGTCAAGACTACTGACAAGGAAATATAAATACAGTTGAAGAGTAAAATAAGAGGACATTTCCTACATGGAGAACAGAAAAACCAAGGTGCCCAAGGCCAGCCGCAAAGCTGCCCTACTGCTGAGGAGGAAGACTGGCTGTCTAGACTTGCCCATCCATCCTTTTCCCTGCATCCTTATTTTCTTTTCTCCAACAACTTAGTTCCAGGAAAGGCTGAAGAAGAAAAAGTGCAGAGTAAAGAATTGTCTTTTTTTGGTGTAAACCTCTGATCTTTTGTCACCTTAGACAACTTCATAAATATCTCCCCAATAGTAGGGAAATAATAATTCGAGTTTCCAGAGTGTCCTGTTAATTTAAACATCAATCATGTTGATTTATGCTGGGTGTACAAATTGTGAAAAGGCACCAACATGCCAGGAAGTCGCCACTTTCTCACCAAGAACCACGCCCTCCTCCCTTTGAGGTTTTGTCCTCTGGCTACCAGGACACACTCTTTCTCTGTCTTGCTGGAGCTCTCGCCATTTATTTCAGCCCACAGTCAGCCCGGTATGACCCCAATAAGGGGCCTCCCCTGGCGTTGCCAGACAAGCCCTGACTTCCAGTGCAGGGGAAAGATGCAGAGCTCCAACCCCAGCCAATAATAACAATGTCGTAGCATGTTCTAGATTTGCCTCTTAGGCCCTCGGCTTGCTTTCCCCACCTGCCTTTAATTTTGGCCCTGACCACAAACTGATAGAGATAGGCATCAAAGACTTATCAAATGAGTGTGCCCCATAGACATGAAATGCTCAGTCCAATTTAGCAAATTCTAAATAGCTACCTTTAGTAAGTTCAAAGAATATCATTGTTCCTAAGTTCCTTTTGAGAAAAATAAAAAAACAAAACAAAAACAAAACCTCCTGTGGTTAACTGGATCAAGACAGCCACACTAAGAGGACAAAACAGGTTTAAAAAAAAAAAAAACAAAACAAGACACTGAAAAAATGCAAGAAAATTGAGAGTTAACAGGACATTTTTAAGCAGTAGTTTAAGTTTTCACAAAGGCTTAGGGTTGGTCCATATTCTGATGTCATTGAAATATCCCTGGTTTAAACTTAAGTACTTTAATAACTAGTTAGGGAAAGAAAAACTTGCTTTCCCAGGCAGCAGCCATAGAAACCTTTCTGTTGGATTCCTGGGATGACAATAGTTCTTTGTCACTGGTTGTAACTCTGCCCCCGGCTGGTGATAAACTCTCCAAGTTTTAAGTAGAGTTGTCCTTCCCGGGAAGGGAAGCTGTTCAGGACTGAAAAGAAAATATATATCTAGCACTTCAGCTTTATTCTTATTTGTCTTTATGTGTCTCTTTGAGAAGTCTGACAAAATCAACATCAGTGTGGAAATAATGTAAAGCCCACATGGTCTCTGGCAGGGCTGGATTTTCCACTCCAGTGGAAAAGATTATTCACACTTGTTGCTTAGAAACCCTTCCCAAGCGAGAAAATATCGTTATCTTTAGGTGGGTCCCTGCCTGCTCAAAGCAGAGGTTTGGCAATTATGGGATTCATTTGATTAAGTGAGTTATCAAGAGAAAGAAATATCCATTTTGGAAGTTCTAAATTATCTAATCTGATTTTACAATGATTCAGTTAAACAAATAACCAGACCAGTAAGTCACACTGAGAAGGCTAATTATAGTGTTTAGGACTCACCTCAAGGTTATTCCATCTGAGAATGAAATGTAATATAAAATATAGTAAAATAAAATATAAAATATTATCTTATCCTCAGCTAGTGAAATTCTAGGCATCAGAATTGAGAAGGAACTTGAAAGATGATTTTGTTTCTTCCTATTTTACTCAAAGAAACACAGACTGAAATTTATAGACCTAGTTGGCCAGGTTGAGAAGCCAGAGTTCCGTTTCTGTACCAGTGGACTTTCTATCCCCTGCCATTGCCTTGTTAATTCATCAGTGGAGATTTAAAAATGAGCCAAGATGCACCCCAACATGATCTTGGTCTTGTGAATTCCATTTCCCCTCCTCTGGGCATCCTGCTATCTGTGTCCCCTTCCAAACCATGATTACAGCCCTCGAGGGAAAAAGAGCGCAGTGAAAAAGAAGACAGAAGTAGAAAGTGAAGAATTAAGAAAGTGTTGGGCAAAAGTTAGAGAAAGAGCCCAGGGAAAGGGCTGAGCCAGCTGGGGTGGGTTTCTCTCTGCTCACAACTTGACAGGAGGAAGAACCCAGTCACCCTTCCCCTGTCCCCATCCCTACGCCAACACAGCTTGCAAAACTTTTCTTCCACACTTCATCTCCATTTCCCCTACAGTGGATGAGTGTTTTCATTCCTGTTATGCCTGAGAAAGTTCCAAAAATACAGAGAGAAAGTCTGGTTATATGGTATTTAGAATTGGCCCCAGCACAGAAACTACTCTGAAAAGGAACTTGTTTTCAGTGTGTGTTTGCCAAGATCCAGCATCATTGTGGAGACTGGGAGTTTTGAAAGAAGCACTTGAATATTTGTGTTTTGTCCCCGCCAATCTCAAACATTTAAGTCTTTCTCATTGGCCAGTTCTGGCTGAATGCTAATACCACAGGTAAGAGCCCAGGACTTTGAATCAGGCAGATAGGGGTTGAATCCTGGCTGGGCTGCTGTTTAACTGGTGGGTGTATTTCTTAATCACTATTGGCTCCAGTTTTCTCACCTGCAATGGAAATAATAATAATATATACCTCTTGGGGTTAATGAGGAGTGAATAAATTAATATTAACAATGGGATCCCCATGGTGAGTAGCACAGAATCAAGCTCAGTAGGTGGTGATTGGTATCATCATCAGGTTGTACAATGCACAGGGCTTGACACCAAGCTGTGCTTCATATTACAACGGTAACCTGAATTAGGTGCTTTGCATTGAGTAACCTAGAATGCTCTCTACATTTTGCTGAGGGCATAGCTATGAGTATTAGGTGCAGTTGATTCTCCTGTAGTTACCTATTTTTGAAGGATCTGGACAGAAGCAGAGTCTGGGGCATGCCAGGGCTGTACCTGCTGGGGAGGAACTGACTTCAGATTTAACTGGCTTCGGGCAGGGCAGGTTACAGATATGGGAAGAGAGGGGTCAGGCACTCATTCACACAGAGGTTCTGAGACTTATTGGTGGTATGGCCAGCACCTCTAGGTCTTCCTGGAAACTGGACCCTCATCACCCATGACAGAACTATTCTTCTGAAAAACTATTTCTTTTTGGTGGTCTTTAAAGACTTGTCCTCTGACCCCCATATATACCACCATGATAAGGTTCCCGAGACTCTTTCCTGCTGAGAATTCTTGATCTGATGTGATGTACACACAGAATGTAATTTTCCAAATGGTGGTATCAGGGATTTCTGGGAATCTCTGAATCCTACTTCACCATTCTTATAGTAAGACCTGGAATGACACCTGTTTTGGGTTCAAGTTCAGGTGCTACCACTGACTAGTTACAGATCTTAGCAAGCTACCAACCCTCTTGAGTTCCAGTGAGAATGCTTCAGTAGGAGCTGATTTATCACGTTCCTTGCCCACACAAGAGCTGACTGAAGAGGTAGGTGGGAGGGGGCAGGGGACCACTCAGATACTTTGAGACATTAATGGTATTGGCCTTGACATTGGGTGGTCAATCAGAGAGAATCCCAGTCAGGAGTGCTTGTGCAGTGAGTTCCAAGAATTACTTGGGATCTTTAATTTTGCAAGAAAGCTAGAGCCAGTCAGGTCTTCAGGTAGCTTTATCAAAAGAGCAGCAGAGGGGACCTGAATACAGGCTCTACTTATGTGTTTGGGTTTGTAAGTCACCATGACACAGGACAAATTTCTTGACTTCTCTGATGCTCAGTTTTCTTGTATGTAAAATGGGGACAATCACCACACCTCTGCTCACTTGGCCATATGTCATGAGAGTTAAGGTTGTTTGTATGAAAATACTTTGTACAGTTGCTATGCAAGTGAATCTTTTCTTACCAAAGGAGATGCCAGAGTGATCCATAGCTCACTTCCTTCTATGATCCTTTTCAGTGGCCCCCATTCCCTGTCCTTGTCACCACTTCTTGAGGTGGGGGCACTGTGCTCCTTAGTGCAATCTAAGAAAGCCAGTTGAAATGATGTGGTATCCGGAAGATTCAGCAGTGTATGCGAAAATAAAAGTTCTATATTATTTTTTAAAAATTTTTTATTTTAGTTGTAGATGGACACAATACCTTTATTTTATTTATTTATTTTATGAAGATCAAACCCGGTGCCTCAGAGGTGCTAGGCAAGCACTTTACCACTGAGCCATAACCCCAGCCCCCAAAATTCTATTTTAATTAGACAAAAGATAAATGAAAGTTTGAATCATATTTGATATTGCTGTCAAAAGAGACTTTTACTTTTTTCTACTTACATTAAGGCAAAAAAGACTTGAACAAAATAAGCTGATTTGCTGGGTTATAGGAGAGGCTTGGGGTGAGGGTGGGGGGTCATGATGGAGACTTGAAATTGAAAAATCAGCCAGATGAGATTAAAGCCTGAAAAATGCCTATAGAACCTATTCAGTTCTGCAAAAGAAATTTCCATATCAGAACAGACCACTTGACCATATGTATTATAGCTAGGCTTGTCCCTGGTTTTAACTTTTATTACGTTATTCCATCTGGCTCCTGGTCACAATTAGAAAGTATTATATGTGAGGCATCTCTGCAGTCTGAGGTTTTAGTTTACAGAGAATTTTGATATTTCCACTTATCTTTATTGGGTCGCTTGTAAAGAGAGTGAAGCTCTTTAAGTAAACATTGCCTCTATGTCATGTGGCTGGAAGAGGATGAGTAAGTAATTAAGTTGTTAAAATGGAGGACTCATTAACGCTCAGAAGGTGCTTTCTGGGCTACTTAATGAATGTGGAATCTTGTGTGTGTATGTGTGTGGCGTGGTGTGGTGTGTGTGTGTGTGTGTGTGTGTGTGTGTGTGTATTTGTGCACGTGCCATATCCACGTTAGGTAAAGTTGTAATCAAGGCACAGATTTTCTTATCATTCTCTCTTCTCTCTTTTTTGTTCTCTCTGCTCTCCCTCCCACACTTCATTCTCTCTCCCTCTCCTGCCTCTCCCTACCAGCCCCACACTTCATTCTCTCTCCCTCTCCTCTTTAACCTTCCTCTTCAAAGTCTTTTTTCGGCTTTGCCTTCTTGCATACCAAGGGTAATTGATCATTAACAGCTTAGAGTGGTATTAGTGGAGGGAAAAGGAGGCATTTGCTTTTTCAAGTTTTTCTTCAAAGAAACTCTCGGGCTAAAAGGCTGAACATGTTGACCAGGATATCAGGGCAGGGATCTAGTGCTTGCCAAAGTCACTTCCTTCAAGGACCCTGTGATGCTTTGCCTGGAAAACAGTTTGCAAGAAAAAGGCGAGAGCCATTCTCCAAAGCAGTAATGGAGGCAAAGGAGACGACCTTGGTGCTGGCTCCCAGCAGCGAGGAGAGCTAAGAACAGGGGATGTGAACTCAAGGGGAGGTTTCCTCTCAGCTCAGGAGCACAAAGGGGCTCCACAAAGTGAGGGAGTGAGCTCCAAGGCCCTGGCATGGATATGCAGGTGTTCTTGCAGTTGGTGGGGGCAAGGAGGGACACAAGAAAGTCTCCCCAATTCTAACTACTATAAGTTGGCCGTGCTCCTGCAGCTGATTCTGGGGGAAAGTCGGCCCCAGAGTCAAAGTCGATCTTTGTTTTCAACAGAAAATGCAGTTTTCATTCTGCTCCTTGTGAAAGCAGTATCAGGCTTTTAAGAAAGTTTAGGCTATGCCCCCTTTTTTCTGCCAAATGCTATTTTTTTGCATCTTCCTCTGTGCTTTGTTCTATATTTTTCAAGTGGTGCTCTGGTAGCACGGATTTCCTAATTTAGACGTTCACAATTTCCTGGAGACCAAATAAATTCCTGCCTTGCAGTTCTCAAGTGCAAGGTCGTTCAGATGACATGAGATACAGTGGAAAATGGCATCCTCGTTTTCAATATCTCCGATTAGTATTCGTTTGAGATATTAAGAGACCTGAGAGTAAATACAAGTTTTATCCCCTCATCTAAATGGGCATTAACTCAAGGTATGTCCCTTCTGTTTTGTCATGACTCATAAATCACCTGCCTGTAAAAATCAAAGGCAGAGAATATTTGGTTACCTATGGCAATGATGGACTTTCTATCAGTGACATTTGCTTTCCTCTCCTGGGTTCTTTGTAAGGACTGGAGCCTTTCTCCCTCCACCTTTGACCTGGACTTCCTGCCTCAGCATAAACATCTCCTTTCTTTTATTCTGACAGATGCCTGTGGAAGAGCAGTGAAATGTTATGAGACTCCAGTTTGTTTGTGTTTATTTGGTTTCCTTGCCAAAGGGGTCTGGCTGAATGTAATCAATGTCGTCTCTCTGCTTTGTAGAATGAGCTTCGAGTAATGATGTGCAGATGCCAAATGTGACATGTGTGGGCACCAGGTAGTTTAATTCAAGTCTCATTTGCAGAGATGACTTGGTGTCCTTAGGGGCTCTGTCTTCAGGAAGCCAGCTGACACAGAAGAATGGCCACTGCTCGGCACCGAGACGCTGGAGCACTTGCTTAGCTGTTCCTTGCACGTGGGGGCTTTGAAGAACTGAGCTAAACCATCGTGGCCTTTCTCTTCTTTTTGTTCCCCTTGAATGACAGTTATAAGTCAGTCCTTCTATTCGTACCATTTGAAGCAGGGAGATTAGAAGACTGTGTCAATAAAGAAGGCCATTTCTAAGGGTCTTGAGGCTGGGAGCTTGGACTGATGCTCAGCCTATAAATACTTTGTTAGCATTCTGCTTATAGAGTCCATGAGTGGGAGGTGGTTATGTTGATCCCTCTGAGACCTCCTGGCATTAAGTGCCATTATTTACAAACAAAGAGTCTTGCCTTGTCTTTAATGTCTGGTGTTGGAAATCAATCTTAATGCAAACATTTGTGTTAATCATTTGTTAAATTTCAGTTCTGACAAAATATATTTAACATAAAATGTACCATTTTAATCTTTTTTTGGAGGTAAAGGGATTGAATTCAGGGGCACTTGACCACTGAGCCACATCTCCAGCCCTATTATGTATTTTATTTAGAGACAGGGTCTCACTGAATGTTTAGTGCCTTGCTTTTGCTGAGGCTGGCTTTGAATTCAGTACCCTCCTGCCTCAGCCTCCCGAAGCTGCTGGGATTACAGACATGCACCACTGCACCCAGCCATTTTGATCATTTTTAAGTGCACAGTTCAGTGGCATTAAGCACATTGATGCTGCTCTGAACCCATCATCACCATCCTTCTCCAAACCTTTTGCATTGTCCCAAACAGAAACTCTGTACTCATTAAACAATAGCTCCCCATCATCTCCTCCTGTAATTCCTGAGAGCCACTGTTCTACTCTCTGTCTCCATGAATTGCTCTTCATATACCTATGTATTCCCCTTTAACTTCCTAGAATCCACTATTTCTACCAGAAATGTTCACTTCCAATTGTGTGGCACCTTCTTTTTTTTTCTTTTAATTTATAATAGTAGTATGTATTACAATTTATAATGCACAAGTATAGCATCTTTTTACATACAACTGTTTGTATACAAAGTATATAAGTACCATTCAGATCTTCAATCATGCATTTAGGATAATGATATCCATCTCATTCAACCACCAATTTTTTCCCTTCCCCCCTTCCCCCCTTGTTCCCTTCTTTCCCCTCCCTTTCCTTTGACCATTCTAGTGTTCCTCTAATCCTCCTATGTATCCCCATCCAACAACACTGTGACTAGCCTCCTTATATCAGAGAAAACATTCGGTATTTGGATTTTTGAGATTGACTAATTTCACTTAGCATTATATTCTCCAACTTCATCCATTTACCTGCAAATGCCATTATTTTATTCTCTTTTATCGCTGAGTAAAATTCCATTTTGTATATATACCACATTTTCTTTATCCACTCATCTACTGAGGGACATCTAGGTTGGTTGTGTGGCACCTTCTTTTATATGTATTTCCATGCTTACATGCCTACACACGCACCTCTCTTTAAAAAAGAAAAGATTATTGAGTGCACAGGTGTTCTAACTGCTCTGCAGTTTGCTTGTGACCTGTCTTAGAAGTCATTTAGGTTTATTTCTATTTATTTCACAGGCTTCGTAGTATTCCATAGCATGGCTATCCCACAATTTATTTAAACTACTCTCCAGTTGACGGACATTTGATTTGTCTCCAGTTTTGTATATTATCCAGGATAAATAGCTATAAACAACTTTTAACATCCTTCTCTGTGAACATGAACAAGTACTTTTTACAGCATGATTCCTGGAAGTGGGATTGCTCAAAAGGCATATGTACTTAAGATTTTGATAGTTGCTGCCAAATTGCTTTCAAAAAGGCATCACTAAGTTACACATTCCCTAAATGAATGGTAATGTTGCATTTCCTGGCATCCACTCCAGCATTTGATATTATTAGTCTTTTAAACTTCTGCCAATCTGACATGAAAATCTTTAAATTTGCTCTTCACATTTATCTACTATTGTGAGAGGAAAATCTGGGGTGGGAATAGGAAATGGCAGAGGAGCAGAGAGGGAAAAGGGAAGGAAAGGAGAAACGAGTTGTTCTGGAGGTATTGGTGTATTCAGAAGAATGGCAGGAGCTAGATGAAGCCCATTAAGAACAGATATAGCTCAGTGGTAGAGTGCTTGTCTACCATGCATGAGGTCATGGGTTCGATTCCCAGAACTGAATGGGAAAGAAAAGTTCCTAAGGGTATTTGCTAGCCCTCACATCTGCTGCATCACAAGCTGTGTGGGCTCTTCCTGGTTTGGGTGGGTGTGACCCAAGCCTACCTCTGCCCCCAGGAGTAGGTACAGTTGCCTCTAGGCACAGTCTGAGACTTCTGGTCTCAGAAGCAGCAATGCTTTCAGTGGTCCTGAGGCTTATGGAGTCTGCCTCCCCCTCCTCATTGAGGACTTCCTGGAAGTCAGGAATGAGCACTCAAGATGCTAAAGATACATAGTGTTAGGGTTGGAGACTGCAGGGTGCTTAGATTGGGCCCAGATAGGCTGCAGTCCATTGTCCAGGTGAACACCTTCCACCGAGCCTTGTTTCTGAAAACACAAAGCACAAATACAGTAGCTTCTGTGGGCTGGAGAAGTGGGTGCTGAGGGGGGCCCAAAGTGCAGCTCTTCTCCTGAGTACACAGTGTCACTATGGTGACTCTACTTTTGGACTGGGCCACTCACAAAGAGGGAAAAGGAGGGGACACACTGGGCTGATTTCTATGTGCCTGTCCTACTGATTCTATTTCCAGAGTAATTTCCAGTTTAGCCTACTCTCCATCTCTACTACCAGTGGCCACTCTCACCTACCACCATCTCTCTCTTGGATGATGACAGTAGCTATTGAGCCTGGCTTCCTTCCCTATAACTCCGTGTCTCTAAGAATTCAGTCTTTATGGGGCAGTCAGAGCTGATCAAGCATGCCACAGTTCTCCATGCTGACAAACCGAGAACTTCCTCTTTCTGAAGTATGAAGTTCAGAAATCCTTCATATGCCCTCCCAAGCCTTGATTGCACATGAACTTGGTCTTACCTCCACCTGCTTCTTACCCTTGACCACTCTCTGCATTACTCCCTTTGTTTTCTCACCTTCCCTGAGACACTCTTGGCTTCCCGCCTCAAGACTTCAGCCCCTGCACTCTCCCTGGAGTTCCTCCCCAGCTCTGTGTACTCAACTCCTCATCTTCAAGTCAAATTCAATGTCATTTCCTGAGAAAGACCCTCCCAAGTTTCCACTGGTCCAGTTCCTTTCCTTCAGAGCCTCACCCTCTAACGTGTAAACTCAATGAGTGTGGGAAATGAGTACCTTAGAGTCAACAATGCATCCTGCCCCGCCTGTAGCAGGCATCAGGTACACCTGTGTTGGATGAATCAAGGAAAGCCAGGCATTTCCAGCTAAGAGTACTGTTCCTCTTGTTAGAAATGAGATAACTAAGTTGGGCAAGGAGGAACACACCTATAATCCCAGCAGCTCATGAGACTGAGACAGGAGGATTGCAAGTTCAAAGCAGCCACAGCAAGTGAATAGCCTCTAAGCAATTTAGGGAGAACCTGTTTCAAAGAAAGAAAGAAGAAGAAAAAAAAAAAAAAAAAAAAGGCCTGGGGATGGATCTCAGTGTATCTTTGTAGTAAAGGGCCCCTGGGTTCAATTCCCAATACCAAAACAAAAAAAAAAAAAAAAAAAAAAAAAAAAAAAAAAAGAGACTAACAGGTTAAAACACTCACCTAGATTGAGGGATCATGTGTGCCAGGCATGGTTTCCAGAGCTCTGCTGAAGGCCTAGAATCCTGACTTGTGCTTATTTGATTAATTTCACCTCAAACAACTCTACTGGGTAGTTATTATCTTTATGAACATAGTACAGATGGGAACATCTCAAAACACAGAGCTCTTACTGGGAACAAAATGAGGACAATCTCCTTGCACCATAGTAGGGTGGGTTCTGTCAGCTTTATAGGAAAGGGAAGGCCATTTGCACCTGAAATGGCTTGTCTGGGTCCACTTCCTTTAAGGACTGCTAGGTGATTGGCTAGCTGCTCTCAAATAAACCAAATGAGCCAAGGAATTAATGGCTTAATTATCTTGCTAGGCCCTATGCATTTTAAAAGAGGGTTCTTTAACCCAAAGGAAAGAAATTTTCCCAGGTGGAATTCCCTGGAGTCTGCAGCAGTCAGGGGGAAAGAGTTAAAGACTTCACTCTTATTGATATCACATTGGAGAGGGCTTGGTCCCCAGCTCTCCTAGGTGAAGATGTCTGGCCATGCATGCGCCTATATTTGTATCACTCTAAGTTAAAAATTTCTCTTGCAGGGAAATTGTCTGAATTGCTTCATGGAGATGGATGAAAAGCTGTAGGACATTTGCTTTCTCTCTTCTGGGCTCCAGAAGGCATTTAGGAATCACACTCCCAGTCTCAAAATAGAGACACAAACCTACTTTAATTCATTTAATTTACTTACTTATATACCAGACTTTGCTTTTGGGGAGTCAGTCAGAACCTGCTCTTGACAGCTTTGAGGCAGCATGGGATAATGCCAAGAACAGGGACTCTGAGGTCAGATTGGCTGAAGTTGGAGTTCCAGCTTTGCTGCTGATTAATTGTGTTCTAAACTTTCTGATTTGAAAATTTCCCTTCTGTAAAATGGGGATGCTGATTCCTGTTCTGTTTGGTGCCTGGAGGATCAGCACAGTACCTAGAAAACATCTAATAGGGAGCCCAGCAAATTGCAGGTAACTCTCACATGATAGCTGTAATTTTAAAATTTAAAGACATTTAGAAAGTCAAGTTTTGGGGCCAGTAATTATCTCCTAACCTCTTCCCTTATTCAATTTTATTCCTTTTTGTAAGACTTTGAGAAGCACTGGTGTATACATGATATATGTGCTTTATTTTGACTTCCTCTTAACTTAGTTTATATTACAGTGTTATAAAAAACATGTGATTCATCTAATAGTCACATTAGTCCTGGGGAATGATTTTTAGAATTGGTATACATCTTTCAATTATTTTTATATTTTAAAATTCTTACCTGTATTGTATTTTCTCCCTTTAGCTACCATAAAACCATAAAGAATTTATTGACAGTCATTTTCCTGGGATCATAAGCAGGACATATCCCTGAAAGCATGATAATTGCCTTTTAAACTTTTAATGACATGGAGTGATTTTTATTTCTAGCATTAAGATTTTTAACTAATATATGTGCAATGAATATAAACAGCAAAGCTAACTATTAACAGAGTTTAAAAAATTTTAGTGGTTGTTTATATTGAGACCGAAGTAGACTAAAGATTGGATATAAAGGAAACAGCAAATATAGTTCAATAAGAATGGCCTGAATAGGGGTTGGTTTGACACCTGTCTATCTTATTGATCTTTGTGTTCTCTGGATTTAACATTCAGTAGATGCTATTCAGCATGTTTACTGCATAAATGCAATAATAGGTCACACTAATTTCTATATCTCCAAGTCACATTGACCTGGGTGGTTACAATAAATCTCAAGTCCTTTGTTAAACTTTACATTTATTCTACAAACTATGATCAAGTACATACTGTACTTTAAGTACAGAGCCTGGGGATAAACTGGTGAGCAAACCAGATATACTTATGAGAGCAAGGCATCACCTGGGTAAGAATAAAATCATAACCCATTAAATGACAGATGAGTCCAAGAAAGGGAGAGAACCAGAGTGGCCAGAGGCAGAGAGTGAGGGCTAGTCAATGGCATGCAAAGAGTATGGAGGGGTGGCCAGAAGACAAGTCAAGCAAGGCTGTTGCACGGACTAAATTATGTCCCCTCCAAATTCGTATCTTAAAACTCTAACCCCCAATCTGACTATATATGGAGATAGGAGACTTGATTAAGGGGATAACTAAAGTTAAATGAGATCATAGAGGGAGAGCTCTATTTCAACAGGATTGGTGTACTTATAAGAGAATAGAGACACCAGTTTGTGTACACACACAGGAAAAGGCACACGAGGGACACAGTGAGAAGTCTGTCATATGTAAGCCAGGAAAAGACACCAACCCTTGCAGCACCTTGACCTTGGACTTCCAGCCTCTGGCACTGTGAGAAAATAGGTTTCTACTATTTAGAACACCCAGCCTGTGGTGTCTTGTTATGGTAACCTGATCAGACTTATGATCACATAAGCTTTTTTATGGAATCTGATGTTTACTCCAAGAGCAATAGAAAATCAAGGAAGAATTTTAAATGGGAGTTAGCATGATCAGCTTTATGTTTTGAAAAGATTATTCTAACTGTAGAGTGGAAAACCAGGTGGGAGGACTTAAGAATAGATGTGAGTCCCTTGGGGGGTAAAAATCCCAGGAATCTTAGTTTAGAGTCTAATTCTCTTTCTATTAGGCTGCTCAGAGTTGGGTCTTAAACATAGAGCTTCACACAGGGTGGACTCTGGGAAGAATGATCATACATGATCAGAAAGCCCCAGGGTTGGGTCACCAAAAATGGGTGCTACCATTTATGGCAACCTCTTTTTTGACTTCTCCAAAAACAAAATGACCAGGAAATGTGGGGGAGAAAGGGACATTGGTGGGAACACGACTCATCTGCATTCTTGTTGGGCCTGGAGCCTTTCTCTCTGCCTCTGAGGTTCTTTTATAATTTGTCAATTTACTTCAAGCCAAATGCTGCAAGGTACCTTCCTCATCCAGGCTTCCCACCTGCTTCCCAATGACTCCAGCATTTACTTCATCCCAGATCCACTTTTCTGGGCCTTTAGACACAGCTTTGATGAAAAGCACCCCCAGAATATTTGTGACACTATTAAGAAAATAAACAGGAAATTGATGAAAAGTTTGAGGGTTTTTTTTTTTTTTTTTACATTTTTTTTTTAGTTTTAGTTGGACACAATACCTTTATTCTGTGGTGCTGAGGAGAGAACCCAGGGACTCGCACATGCTAGACGAGCACTCTGCCACTAAGCCACAACCCCAGCCCCTGAGAGGTGGTTTTTAAATAGCACCCTGTTTGGTTTGTTTAGCTCACGACTCAACAGATTGGCGATTTGGACTGGGCTCTGCTAGATGGCTCTGCTGGTGTGGGCAGAGGCTGGCTCACCTGGCCTGGGGTGCGGGTCATGTGTCCACAGTTAGCAGCTGGGTTGGCTTCCCAGCCACCTGTTGGCCTTGGTTCTGCCTCATGTGGTCTTTCACATCTTTCAGCAGGACCATGGGGACAAGAGGGCAAGTTCTAATGAGCAAGCACTTTTCAAGCTTCCGAAGAGTGCATTCTGCTAATTTGGCCAAAGCAAACCCCAAGGTCAGGCAGAATTTAAGAGGTGAAAAAATAGACTCCACCTCTTGACAGAAGCTGCTGCAAGGTGACATTGTCAAAGGACGTGGGGCGGGGTGGGGGGGCGGTGGGGGCAGAACTTTTGTGTCCAATTTTACAGTCACTCTCACCCCCAGCTCCAGTCAGTCTCTGTATCATGTTTACAAATGTTGTTATGTTCACAAAACATCCCTGCTGGTTTTTTTGAAAGTCAATTTAAACTCAAAACAACACAACACAAAACAAAACAACCCCTTTTGCCCTTATCAGTAATCACTGACTTAATGCATTAGTTATTGTGGGTGGAATCATGGCCTGCCCAAATTCATATGTTAAAGTGCTAACCCTCAGGACATCAGCATTTGACCTCACTTAGAAGTGAGGTCATTATACATGCAATCAGTTAAGATGAGGTCATGCTGAAGTATGGTGGACCCCTAATCTCATATGACTGAGTTCTCCTAAAAAAGATGGCCCCTCGAAGGTGGAGACAGGAGAACAACCCATGATGCCCAGGGCTGAGACAGGAGAGATGCAGCTGCCTGCGGAGGAGTGCCCAGGAGTGCCGGCAGCTCAGGTAGGGGGAGCCAGGGAGAGGTGCAGAGGACTGTCCTTCTGGTATCAGAGGGAGACTGATGCTGCCCAAGACAACTCGATTTCAAATTTCTAGCATGAAGAACTGTAAGACAACACATTTCTGCTGATTTAAGCCATTCAATTTGTGGTACTTTGTTATGACATCCTAGGAAGTGAAATAAATATAGTTATTTTTAAAAATAAGGTAAGGGCTGGGGATGTAGTTCAGTGCACCAGGCTCTGGATTCAGCCCCTGACCCTGAAAGAGAAAGGAAGGAAGGAAGGAAGGAAGGAAGGAAGGAAGGAAGGAAGGCAGGCAAGCAGGAAGGAAGGAAAGAAAGGAAAGAAAGAAAGAAAAGGAAGGAAGGAAAGATGGAAAGAAGGAAGTATTAAATTAAATCTGATGAAATTGCCACCCTTTTCTTTTAAGGAAAAAAATTGATTGAATAACAGCTATATCACACTAAAATAAATACCTGGCAATTAAAAAGTCTGTGGAAAACATGAGGTTATCTTATATCCTATCAATGGTACATCACCCCACTTTTGGAGGTCTTGCTTTAAAATGTTCTATTAAAAAGTAAGGTGTGTTAAATTTCTTGAGAGGGTCAGGATCTGGTTAATGTTTCTCCCTTACAATATTGTCTTTCTTTATACACTTGAGGAACCATTAGCATGAAAAGCTTTATAATTAATGTGCAAATGCGCTAAACCTGCCTGAAATGTTTCTTAGCACCAAACTTGATTTTCTTAAAAAAAATCATAACTTAGTCTCTGACCTTGGGATATTAGAAAATCAGGGAGTGGAGTTTTTAGAATAGATGAAATGTACTGTTTGGATCCTAAATAAGATGTGTGGATTGAATCACATTTCCTTCATCAAGACAGTTCAAATTAACTTGCAACTACTTCAGTAGAATTAAATTCTGGTTATTTTTGCATGGAAATAATAAAAAGAAGGTAATGAAATCTAAAATTTTTGAATCTTGCAAATACTGGCTAATCAAGAGACTTTATCTGTCATGATTATTTTGAGCACCTGATCATTTCCATCAATCAACCAAACAACCCTGATAAGCCAATCATTTTTTAATCGATGTTGAGCCACTGAAAAGTTGCCATAGATACCAAATTCTACAGCCATCACAACAGAAAGTAAGGTTAGAATTGGAAGTGACAGGTGTATTCATCACATAGTTAACAAGCCTTTGAAGGAAAAGAGAGAGTTTGTCAGAGTCCTTAGGCTGGGTATAAAAGATTGCAAAGAACACTCAAACAATTCCCAAAGAGCACTTCAAAAGCTGGGGGAAGGATCCGTTTTTCATTAGAAATGCAGGACAGCGTTTGCCTGAAATTCAAGCTCTGAGTCACAAGTTTCTTGAAGTCTTGCTTGGTTGTCATTTACGAGGGGTCACCAACAAGTTATCTTAAGAGCAGAGATTTTCCTTTTGCTTCCCCCTTTCTTTTCTGCATTTGAAATAATAAGGATGGTTGCGAGCATGGAGCGATGATTATTTTAAATGCAGTCATGATTGCATTGTTTGGAAAGTGAAAAATTGGAACAGACACATCTAGGCAGATTTACCAGTTGCTAATACTTTAAGAATAAAAAAGTAGAACCCAAGAAATATATTTTGAGAGTCACTGTACATAAGTCAGTATATTTATGTAGTAAAAATATTGAATGTTCTAATCTTCAGAAACAGTTGAAAACAGCAAAGGATTCAATTTGGGTGAAAAAAATTTACATATTTTAAAAGTATAGCATCCACCTGACCATCTTTTGGGTGACTATTGCAAACCTGACTTCAGTCTCTCGCTGCACAGGTCAGCAGTTGGACAATGTGGACCTCCTCAGGCCCTAAGAAGGAGCACGGCAAAAGGAGTCAGAATAGTGTCCCTGGCCCTGGCTCTGCATTTACACAGCGTAGACACTAGTTTCTCCAGGACTGTGCAAACCAGGAGTGTAGGAAAGTCCATCTAGTTTGCTAAAAGTTTTTTTTTTTAAATTTATTTTTATTATTTTATTCAAAGTTGTTGTATTTACAATAGTAGTGTGCATTATAATTCATAATAAACATATAGAGCATTTTTTTTACAAAACACTGTTTGTATACAATTTATATTCGTACCATTCAAATCTTCAATCATGCCCGTGATTTGCCCAGCAGCTGTGGCTGATGGGGACCTGAGTCCGATTGTGCAAACTGTTCCATTGTCTCATCTCCTCCCTGCAGGGTGATCCAGGGAGCTCTGTGAACCATTTTGGTTTTGTGCTTGAAGTGCTCGCTAGGTCTTGAAACCTTAGAAATGAGCTGGTTGAAACTGGTTGATAAGTAAAGCAGGCTTGTGTCCTTCCTGAAGGACGTTCAGTGAGCAAAGCAGGAAGAGACTGGTCACCCCCTAAGGAGGGTGACCTCCTTGGTCTGCTCTGTCTTGGCAGCAGAATCAAAGCTCAATGCTCACTTGGCCAAGCAATTGGAATCTCTTCTCTCCTGTACAGTTCTGGAGGGGGATCTTTATTTGGAAGCGTAGCATAACAAGTTAAAGGTGGGTCAAATGAATCCCTGTCATGGAATAAACAAGTTTACTGAGCAGTTATGATCTAGTGATTTATTTATATAGTTTATATGTAAACTAATAACTCAGTGTGGGCCCAGTATTAAGTACCTCTGATTTCTCCTCTTCTTTTTTTTTCTTATAACTCAGGTCATGGTTGTGATCAGAAGGGTCCATGGTAGCTTCTTTCTTATTTGTCTGTGTGTTGTTTCTTTTATTCTCACACCTCAATCCTTTTCTATCCTCAACATAATGAATGATTTAATGCTTTGGAAAAATGTATCAATGCCTTGCCTGCCCACACTTCTAATCTACATAAGTGTAATTTTGTTATAGATCTCTTTCCATTATGCATCTTTATTCAGCAAGCATTTATAGATCCACCCTTATGCTACATGTCTCCATCTCTTTAACTTGATATTCAATCAGCAAAATATTGGTTGAGAACATACTATGTGTCAGGAACTGTTCTTAGCTCAGATTCAGCGATGAACTCTGAAAACAGTATCTCTGCTCTCATGGAAACTATATTCTATGGGGAGGAAACAGGTCATAAGTGAACAAACACATAAACACAACCACGTGCCTCCTAAGACTGTTTCATTCAGCAATGGACCACGCATATGGAAGTGCTCCCACAAGAGAATAATGGAGCTGACAGATTCTGATTGCCCAGCAATGGTGTAGTCATCACAACGCCACAGCATGTTAATCCCTTTATGGTGAGGCTGTGTAAACCTACTGTGCTGCCAGTAATGTAAATGTGGAGCACACATGATTCTGTGAGTACCTAATATTTTCTAATGGCAATAAGTGCCTATTACCCATTTATATTTTTACTATATGTTTGATTATTAGAGTGTACTCCTACTTATATAAACAGCTTACTGTAAGATTACATGTTTCATTACACGGTAGAAGCCTCATGTCTTATGTTTATAGTATCTCTTAATTGCATCAAGAGGCCACAGTAATTGATTGACCTATACCATCTAGGTTTGTGTTAAGTATACTCTATGGTGTTTGCACATGATGAAATAACCTAATGATGCATTTCTCACAGAACATATCTGTGTTGTTAAGCATTGCAACTGTAAACAAGATAATTTTATTTTCCAGTATTGGGGATTGAACCCAGGGCCTCTTGCATGCTAGGCAAGCATTCTACCACTGAGCTACATCCCCATCCCTTTTTATTTTATGTTGAGACAGGGTCTTGATAAGTTGTTCAGGCTGTCCTTGAACTTGTGATCCTTCTGCCTCTGCACTCTGAGTAGCTGGGCTTACAGGCATGCCAGCTTAAATGAGATAAATTTGGGGAGTGATCAGTGTTGTAAGTAGCAAGAAAGCGGGGCAGATGGTGGTCCTTTGAAGTCCATCTAGATGTGAGGTTGGGCCAGGTCATTTTACAGAGGTCAGATTTGAGGTGGGACTTGGGGCAAGAGCATGGCAGGCAGAGGGTACAGCAGTGTGGTATTTACAAAAGACTTTTATGTTCAGAAGCAGAAGAACCATGTGACCCACTGGACAATGGAGCTCAATTGAGGAAGGGCTAAGGACACTGATGCACTTTTAGCTTTTCAGTGCTCTGATTTTCTGGGCCTCATTGTTATTCTTCCCAGTTCAAGCTGGGGGTGTGAGTAGACAGAGAACATCAGCCAGGAGAGAGAGTCACTGAGTCCCCAAGTGCTCTTCCTGACAACAGTGACTCCTCCTTCCCTCTTTCTCAGCAGATATTGATTATGTCTGATGTACCATGTGCACTAGTAAGCATTGCCCTCACCATCACAGGGCTTGTAGTCTAAGCATTTTTCCCTTGGCATTTTATCTTAGGAAATTCTGTTTCCTTCCTATCCTCTCAAAAGTCCCAAGGCAATGGGGGAAACAGCAGAATGCCTCTTTCTTGATGTTTCCAAGGGCAATGCTTCCCCTTCACTACCTTCTCTTTTCCTGCTCATGCTCAGGGTTTGCTATCTGCCAAAGGCAGTTTGGAAGGATTTTATTTAATTTTTTACTAGCGCAATCAGAAGTAAATAAATTAATAAAATTATATTTGCTAAAAAACAAAATTAAAAACCCAGCTGAGTTTCACAACTCTGCTAAGATGGGTTAATCATGATTCTAAAAACAAAAGCGTATGTTAGAAGAATGTGTGTGTGTTCTGTTGGCACAGAGGCAGCACCTAACGAAGGCAAGCAGTGCCCTAAGGACAGGCTGCATCTAAATGTCCGTTTGCAAGAGGGCTGTGTTCCCCAAGGACACAGAGCTCCTGTGGAGTCACGACTGTAACCTGAAACAGAAACCCCTAGCTAACCCACAGCTGACTTGATCAGTTGGCCAGGCTGTCCAGTCATACCATAAAATCTAGCTGACACGTTACAGCACCCAAAGGTGTTCTTCCCAGTCCCTTTCCCTCTGCCATTGTTCTGGTTTGCAACCCCTGCTCTGCTCTGCTCTCTCACACAAATCACCCTGACATCCTCCTCAGTGGACTTTACTCCTTTGTCCCATGGACATCATCCATATGGTGAACACCTAGGATGAAATTTCTAACAGATCTCCCCTATAATTCAGCCATTTTTTTTTTTTTTTTTTTGCCGCCTGCACAATAAGACCATGTTCCTCACTAGGGGCCCAAGAGCCCACTCACTTCTCTTTCCAGCTTGCTTTTCAAGGGCTTCCCTTCTGTAGCTCCCTGAACACTCCTTACTTTATTTGGCCTTTGTCCTCTGGCTCAGGGTGGTTCTCTCAGATATGAAGGGGAATAACCCTTCGTTTTCTTACCAGTCTGAAAACTCTTCCTCCTTTTTCAGGATTTGCATCAGGAGTTCTTACTTCCCTGTTCACTCTTGTACCACTCCTGGGAGTTATCTCCGTCTCTGCCAAGATGAGATCCCACGGTGTTTTGTAGTCATTGGTTTGTATATTTGTCTCTCCAATTGGAGACTGACTCCTCAAGTTCAGTTACTATAATTTGTTCATTTGTATCTTCAGGTCCTGGCACAGGAAAGGTGGTGCATTAGCCAGCTTTTCATCTCAGTGACAAATCCCTGAAAAAACGACTTAGAGTGGAAAGATTTATTTTGGCTCACAGCTTCAGAGGTTCCCGTCTATGGTCAGCTGGCTCCACTGCTGTGAGCCTGAGGTGAGGCAAGCATGGTGGTAGAGCATGTGGTAAAACAAACTGCTCGCCTCAAGGTGGCTGGGAAAGCAAGGGAGAGGGAAAGAGCTCACAGCAAGCTGTATTCTCCAAGGTCAAACCCCCAGGGACCTACTTCTTCCAACCATGCACCACCACCTACAGTTTCTACCACCTTCTGGTAGTCCATTCAGCTATCAGTGGATTAATCCACTAAGGAGTTCAGAACCCTTATGATCCAATCACTTCCCAAAGCCACACCTCTGAACATTGCTGTACTGGGGACAAAGCCTTCAACACATGAGCCTTTGGGGACATTCCAGATCCAAATGGTAATGAGTGTCAACAAGTTTTACACAGATGATGTGGGAGAGAATGCAGGCAGGGAGACTAGTTTGAAGGTGATTGGGATAGACCAAGGAAGAACTGACAGTACTCAAGTATGCCCAAATGTCCAAAGCAAAGGCAGATAAGCCCCGTTTCATGTGCTTTGTTAAACATTTGACATACCTGGAGATACTTTATCAGTGATCTATGGCGTCAGGCTGCTGTAGGGCTCTACCAGGGTGAATCTGTGGGTACTGGTTCTCCAAAGGGCTGGGAGTGAGGAAGCTCAAGCTGAGGTTGGCAGCAGAAAAGGCTGTCACCTACCACCTGAGGATGGACAATCCTACCTCCTGATTTGAAATGGACATCTTTTTTTTCTCCTGAGGCTAACAGCAATTTCATTATTGGCAGGGCTTCTTCACTTAAATTAATTTTTTTCCGGGGTACTGGGAATTAAACTCAGGGACACTCGACCACTGGGTCACATCCCCAGCCCTATTTTGTATTTTATTTAGAGACAGGGTCTCACTGAGTTGCTAAGTGCCTTGCTTTTGCTGAGGCTGGTTTTGAACTTGTGATCCTCCTGCCTCAGCCTCCCAAGTGCTGGGATGACATGTGCACCACCACACCTGGCTAAATTCATTTTATTGGGCTTGAGGGCAATGGTCACACTTAGGCTTGATGTGTAGGCTGCAATTGCCCAGATGTGGATGGTGTAAGCTAGTGCCATCTGCCCATGAGGTTCTCATGTCATCTTCCTCTGACTGAGTGGTTCTTGGGGCTCCACTTCTCAGTCTTGGTGCCTGCAGAATCTTGATGACATACATATTTACATAGAATCTATACCCAGAGGCACAGAAGGGCATCCCGATGTCAGGGACTCTGAGAGATGTCCTTTACCTGGTAAATGCACCTAAGACCTAATTGCTGATGGACAAATTAACATCAAAATTTTTTAAACAAGCAAAAATGCTTGGGAGTCACATGTTTATGCCTGTGTCCTCATGACACACACAGAAGGGCCTGAGCAAGAATTGCTTTCCACATCCTTATGGACAAAGTAGTTCAATCAAGCTGAACTATCACTCCCTCCACAGCCTTACTGGAGAGCAATCGTGTTGGCAAGACTTAACTTATGACCAGAGTCAATGAGGAAGGCGAGAGATGGAGAGGCCAGACTCTAGGCTTTGGATTGTAGCTCAAAGGGCTATTTAAAAGGCTAATTGTTTTTGATATTTGTTCTCACTGTGTGATTATCATGTTATGCTATAACAAATTTACCCCCAATAATGAATACAAATGCATATAAAAAGAACATGTGGGTTTACTGGAACATATTTCATTTTTGAAATTCTTCCTTCTCCTTTCCTTTTGACTTCCCTTCCTTCCTTTTCTTCTCCTCTTTTTCCTTCATCCCTTTTCCTTTCTCCTTCTCACCTTTCTCTGGCTAGGAGCTCAGTGCCCTGAGTATTTCTGACCCTCTGAAGGTCTGTGCCTGAACCCATGTCGTGGATCTGTGATACCAGACTGGGCCCCATCACCTTCTGCCACGTTCCCAACACATGCACTTTATTCTCTGTACCTCCCTCCTTTCCTCTTGGTCCTGAGTATCCTCTGCTCCCCACATTGTTAATCTCCAGTGGTAGAGAAAAAACAGATATGCAGAACTTTAGGGCCTCTATTGCTGGCCAAAATATCTGTTTTCTTCTTACTTTCCTATCTGGATTTCTGGATGCCAACTTGAGCAGCCCTGCTTAAGAGAAAAGTTTCCAAACAGTTCCAAGCAGAGGGTAGAAAGGAATATGTATCCACTTACGTTAGAGCTAAGATACAGTTTATACAGCCAAGTCTCAAGAGGGAAAAAACCCACCTTTTTTATTAAATTATTTATTCTAATTTGTTATACATGTTTGAAGGATGCAATTCATTTCACATTACTTATATATATATATATATATGTATATATATATATATATATATATATATATATATAGTACAATTTTTAAGTCACTGGTTCTACACAAAGTATTTTCACACCATTTGTGTCTTCACACATGTACTTAGGGTAATGATGTCTAATTCATTCCACTGTCATTCCTATCCCCTTGCCCCCTGCCTTTCCCTCCCTCCCCTTTGATCTATTTGAAGTTACTTCATTCCTCTCTCACGCCCCGCCCCCCCCCCCCCCCCCCCCCCCCCCCCCCCCCCCCCCATTATGAGTTAGCATCATAACAAAGAAATCATTCGACCTTTGGTTTTTTTGGGATTGACTAACTTAGCATTATTTTCTCCAACTCCATCCATTTACCTGCAAATGCCATGAATTTATTCTCTTTTAGTGCCGAATAGTGTTCCATTGTGTATATATACCAAAGTTTCCCTATCCATTCATCTACTGAAGGGCATCAGGGTTGGTTCCACAATTTAGCTATTGTGAATTGTGCTGCTATAAATGTTAGATGTGGCTGTGTCCCTGTAGTAAGCTGTTTTTAAGTTCTTTGGGTATAGACCAAGAAGTGGGATAGCTGGGTCAAATGGTGGTTCCATTCCAAGTTTTTCAAGGAATATCCATACTGCTTTCCAGATTGGCTGAACCAATTTGCAGCCTCACCACACTTTCCCCCTACATCCTCACCAACATTTATTGTTATTTTTATTTTTAATAGCTACCATTCTGACTGGAGTAAGATGAAATCTTAGAGTAGTTTTGATTTGCATTAGTGCTAGAGATGTTGAACATTTTTTCCTATATTTGTCAATTGAGTGTATATCCTCTTCTGAGAAATGTCTGTTCAGTTCCTTGAAAAACCCACCTTTTTACCTACACTAGCTTGGTACCTTTAACAGCCCCTTGGTCTCCTGTCTGGATGGAAGGTCAGCATCTAGGAGCGATTATCTTCATTAGGTCACAGAAAGACTCCTGTTCTGGCTTCCCCTCCTTTGCTCCGGGTTCGTCCTGCCAACTGGTGCCTGGAACCCTGCTTCCTGTCCAATTCCTTTGGATGGTGACCCATTTAGACAATGACATAACTTCTCTCACTACCAGAGGCCCTTCCTCCCAGGGTACCTGCCTTTGCTATGGCTGCTGCCCTTCTCTGGGTTGGATTGACTGGATGAAGAGGCACATGGAGATGGGGCAATGGGAAGAGGACTTGAATCATCAGGTCTGCATCTCATACTGCTGTATCCAGGCCTGCTCTTGAGTTTTTGTCAAAAGCAAGGGGCTCTCCAGCTACCACTGAACTTTCTCTGACACACACTGAATTCTGGCTTAGAGGTGGGCAGGTGTTCAGTACCCTGTAGGAGAACACATCACACAGAGGGTTGAGCATGAACCTCAAGGGATTAGGAAGAAGTCTCCGGTGCAATGGCTGAAGTTTTAACATGAGCACTGGAAGGGTCATGGAAAAAGCAGGGGTAGTCAATACTGTTCAGGAATGCATTTCTTGAATATACCTGTTTTAATAGGTGTATGTTATTCACATGTCATATTTCCTGTTTTCCCAAAGTGTGCATTCCTGGCTAGGCTATATTTTGGTTTAGGCATTTTTTATCTGGCTCTGGCCTGGTTCATGGAGTGGAGTATTTACTGCAAGGACCCTTGGACTAGAATCTTCCACTGGGCAAATGAAGGAATTTCCAAAATACTTTCTAAGGGATGTTGGAAGTTTTTGCTTTCTTTTTTTTTATATTTATTTTTTTAGTTGTAGTTGGACACAATGCCTTTATTTTATTTATTTATTTTTACGTGGTACTGAGGATCGAACCCAGGGCCGTGCACGTGCTAGGTGAGTTCTCTACCTCTGACCCACAACCCCAGCCCTCTTTTTGCTTTCATCTGAGAGAGCCCTGGGAGTTACTTGGGTCTACCCACAAGAACATCATTGTATTATTTGGCCCTTTTTTTTTGGGTCCCTGTCAGTTTTTGTAACTGGGTCTATGAAAATGAAACAGGTAGAATTTAAAAATGTTTTTGTCTCTAAATTTGAAAATGACTAGGTCATGAGCACACATTCTAAAGGGGTCTTCCCCTGGGCAGCTTTCAAAATTGTAGGCTGTCAGCATAGGAAGGGTCCTTGAGAGTGTCCTTCCCAACTCCCTCATTTTAGAGATCTGGCAACCAAGGCCCAGGGAGGGTTAATACTAGCCCCAAATCACACAGCAAATTAGCGGCAGATTCAATACCAGAAACCAGATCTCTTAAGGGCCACTCGGGTGCCCCACCCGGCAACATTTTATATATTAAATTTTTTTTCCAACACAGACTTTATTCCATCATACCCTCCCCCCAAGGATTTTTGTTAAGGAAATGTCTGTTTTATTTTTAAGTGGCTGATAGCCCTCATCAATTAGGTAATCGAGATGGTTCGGAGGATGCATTAAGTCGTTTTTATATATGCTAGAAAACGAGTCTGTTAAAGTATAATGCAGGGTAATGAGATGTCAAAATTACGGAAATGAGAGGATCAGAGTCTAATTGTGGAGACTCTGAAATAGGATTTGGAATTTTCCAGGATTTTTGGAGTACTTTCATTGTTTATGTTTTATTGGTTGTATAATAATTGACATGTTAAATCCGAATAGCCACATTTTTCCATTCAGACCCATGACTCAGAACACTGAGGATCTTTTTTAGAGGATTTTAACCATTTACCACACCTTTAATGGGAAAAAAAAGGTTCAAAAATTCCTTTATTTACTTTTTCACATGTTTTATATTTTCTGGGTTTCTTAGTGGCAGCTGTAAAAAAGGCTTTTCATGTGATCATTTCATTCAGTAATTTGTCTAAACCGAGGCCTTTTCCCTTTTTTCTAATGCCTGCCCAGCTGTCACTGTTGCCTGCTAGAGTGATTTTTCTCTATTATGTTGTCACTTTACACTCCCAGAGGGTCCAATCCTGCAGGCCTTACATGCATGGAACTCACATTAAAGTCATTGGAAGCTTTAACATGTAAGAATGTGGGTTTGGGGCCCAGCAAAAGGGCCTGACTATTTTGAAACCTCTGGCTGAGAAGTGGTGACCGGCATCCAGTTAGAAATCCCTTCCCTCTGCCTTATCTCTTATCTCCCAAGGGACCTTGTGGCGCTGACATGGCCACTGGTCAGGTGATATTGGGGCTGCACCCTGCATCCACCCAAAGAATAGGCTTTCTAGAATTTCACGTTCCAAAGCATATTCCTTCCACTTTGGCGCTGCCTGTCAAAGTTGGTATCAAAAGCAGGAAAATGGAGGAGCATGAAGGAGATGAGGACCTATCACATTGGATTCAATATTTTCTTTGTCATTTTCTGAGGGGAGGGGTTGCCCAATTGGAAAATGAATTCAACAGATATGAAGGAAACTCAGTTGTACTTAGAAAGGAAAAATGCCTGGTTGGTCAGTTGGAGAGGTCCTGGTTTTTCCAGTGGTAAGGTTTTCTTCTGCTAGATTCATTCTTGCTTGATAACACCTGGCTTATTAGTTTCACTGAACTGTGAACAAATCAGGACCAAGTGGTTCTGGGTAGCAAATGTTCATTTTATCTTTTTGTTGGAGACTTACTTCTTTAGGAATCAGAAATATTACCTCCAGCAGAAACCCTTCAAGAATATTCCAGCCCACCCTCATCTTGGCCTTCTCAGACCTCTCAGAGTAGGCACAACAGGGGGGGGATAACTTCAACCACCCAAATGCTGCGTGTGTGTCAGCAACCCTTGCTGGTGTCCACAGACACAAGTTACTGTTGGTATGGTAGGTCTTGAATGAGAGGGGAGGGAGGACTTTTCTCATGGAGAGAGTCTTCTCTGAGACATGAGATGATCAGCTTTCTACCTAGCTTGAGTTTAGGGCTGAAAGAGTTAGGTTCCTGATGACTTTGGCAGACTCTAACATATATGCTGGAGCAATTTAGGATCTAGGTGACAGAGGAACACAGAATTAGGGACAGGGCTTCTTTTTCTCAATTCCTTCCAGAGCTCCATGTATCTCTGGTCCTGGGGGGGGGGTGGTCCTCCAGTGGGTAGCAGGTAGCCCCTGGGGAGGGGCATGAGCCCAGTAGAACTTCAGTGAGCATACTGTCTGCACTGACCAAGGTCCAGCCCTGGCTTAGAAGGCTGGAGGGAAAGAACTTCAGCGGAACTTGTTCAGGAGCACTGGGGACACCCCAGGGCCTCCCTATAATAACAATGGAGAATTGGAGGGATGGCTGCTGTGCCAGGAGAACAGATGTGGGCTCCAAGGGCTGCAAATTTGGACATCTAAATGAAGGCACATAGCATTTGCCCTCAGGCTGCTTTTGAGAGAACTGTGGGATGGAACATTTTTGGAGAATAATGGGTACCCCTGGATGCAGCCATTGGGAAGACCCAGGTAGGAGCTAGGGGCCTCCACATACCCTGGGCCCTCCACACAGGCTATTTCCTGGGGGTCAGTCCTGGCACGGGGCTGGGTCCTGTCTATATACTCCTGCACATTTCTTGCCACTCTTAAAGCAAAGCACCTTCCCAGAGGGATAATTCCTCAGTTGGTTTAAATATTTATTCATGTTTCTGGAGCTATTGACCCTGAACTTCCTGCACCCGAGGGATCTATATCAACCCAGAGTTTGTTTACATGCTGGTTTATTGTAGGCATTCTGTTGAAGACTGTCCAATGGCACCGATGGACAAAAGCTACCAGTGTACTTGGGTACACATGCCTCATTTAGATAAGTCACAGGATGATTTTTTGACGTGTCTTAATATTTCCTGGTTTAATACCTGAAAAAGATAAAAGTATTATGGAGAGAAGAGCATAGGTCTTGAAGTCAGAAAAACCAAGTTGAATGGCCCTGCTATTTCAAGCTTGATGTCTTTGGACAAGTCATTTGAAGAGTGAATCCCACTTTCATCCATCCACCTCCCTGAGTGTGAGGATCATGTGTTATTCATATGTATCATATATGCAAATACACGTAATTCATATGCATGATATGAATTACATCCTACTTTACTTAATACTTTAGGTATATTTGCATATTATTTTAGGTATATTTATATGTTACATACCTATATGGGCTATATATGTATATTAAAATCTT
Organism: Tamias sibiricus; assembly: GCA_025594165.1. NCBI lineage: Eukaryota > Metazoa > Chordata > Mammalia > Rodentia > Sciuridae > Tamias > Tamias sibiricus. Next base: position 75,487,165 of record CM046660.1, on the reverse strand, counting down.
TTGTATGTAAATGTTGAAAAATTGCAAAGTTCTGAACTGCCTGTATATTTGGTATTATTATTTTTTAACTGATGTGGTTCTCACAATCCCTGTTAGGTGTTACTTCTGCTGATGCATGTTTCTGATGACGTTTGAATTTTAAACAAGAAGCACTGTGATATTAATAGTTCAGTTGTTTTAAATAGACTGTCCTTTCTCCTCTGGGGGAAAATGAAAGTAACAACAGAAAATCATCTAGTATGCTCCTCTGTTTCCAACTTCAATTTACTACTTAGGCACAGGAGCGAAGAAGAAAGGTAAGTCGATCAGCTGTAAAGGGAACGGTGACCTTCATTCATTTTTACTCTCTCTCTTTTTGTGACTGAGAAACAATAATAATAAATTCTCTTCCCCTGCCTATTTCAAGACAGAGAGATTTTTAAGTGTGTTTTATGACTTTGGCTTGTCTTGGGCCAATCCGCTCTGCTAGTAATGATGAACTAACCCTCAACGCCCATTAGCATAAGTGAATGTTACTTTGTTAACTCTGATGGGGTCCTAATCAGAGCCAATTCTTTGGCAGTGTATCTTAGAGGGTGCAGCCAGGTGCTCTCCCAGATGTGAAAGGGAGCAAGTGCCGCCCCCCACCCCCAGCCTTCAGCTGCAGACTAGTTCATGCCTGACTGAGAACCACTCAAGTGTTCCCGAGGCTCGCACCCTGCTGCATCTCATAAATCCCCCTCCCCATTCCTGTGCTAGGTAAACAGACACAAGTGTGCCTTGGGAGAGCCTCGTGCAGCAGTTCTGGGCAGAAGAGGCTGGCAATTGTGCTTCCCCACATCTCTGACAAGAGATCTGATCCTCTAGTCCCCATCTGTCATCATTGATGAAGTTCCAGCAGGAATGCTCAGTGGTTTAATCCTCTTCTCCTTTCCCTGCAGAGGGGGTCCTTGCACTGTGCAGGAGCTCCTCCCCTGGCAGAGGGTGGGCTCAGGAGTGAGTGTGTTTGTAGGCATGCCTGCATATGCTGGGTGGAGAGAGGAAGGAGGGGAAACAAAGCCTCCAGACGCTAAACCATGAAGAGATCGAAAGTACCCTGCTAGCAGGACTGGAGTTGTGGCTCAGTGGTAGAGTGCTTGCCTGGCATGTTTGAGGCCCTGGGTTCTATCCTTAGCACCACATAAAAATAAATAAAAGATCCACTGACAACTAAAAAATATTAAAAAAAAAAAAAAAAAAAAAAAGAAATTACCCTGCTTGCACAGAGATCACAAGGCACAAAGTAGGGTGGGAAGCAGCATCCGGGAGTTAAAAGACCTGGGATTCAACTCAAACTGTAGTGTCCCCTGGAAATTCATCTCTCTGCGTCTCCTTGTTCTGATCCACAGAAAGGAAAGCAATACCCGTCCTAATCCTTCTCAGAATTGTTTGAAGCTTCCAGTGAAGCTCTCCTTTGTAGAGAATTGCCCCATGGTTTACAAAATGCCCCTGGGAGAGACAAAGGTGAGTCACAATGGCGACCTGTGGGCTGCAGATCCCCGGGATTAATTCTGTGGTTGGAATTAACCCAGAGGCTCTTCTACTTGTCCCTCTGAGGAAAATAGCCAAGTGTAGTTGAGCACAGAACCCAGGATAAACCAATGAGACGCCTGTTCTGGGAATGTACAACCATTAATCAGGCACACGAGGACAGGCTGTAGTAGAGTTCACTTATCTGGTGCAGTGCCCCATAGAGACCGTCTTTTAGCTCCTGTGGCTGGGTACCCAGAGCTGTCCTGGCTGCTATCATTCCTGAGGTCTGGGGTTCCATCTTCCTTTAGTTCTGTACCTAGCTCAGTACTCTTCTAATAATTTCTCCTTTTGGCTTACATTAGCCCAAACTGCTAGAACTGCCAAGATTTCTCAGCTAGAAGTTTTTACTCAGGCCTCCTGGGGCTTGGTCTGAGCCAGGGAATCTTCCCTGTTCCACTAGGTTTGGTCTTCTCTGGGGCCTAATAGGAATCATGCTTTGCACTTTGAGTAGAAGAGAGAAGATCCAGTGAAGGCCCCTGGGGGAGTCCTTACAGTCAGCGTGCAACTTTCTGGAATGTTAGGAAAATAGCCAAGTTGGGATGTGGTACCACCTTGGGTCTTCCTGACAGGTAGTTGGAGAAAGAATCTGAGATTTCAGGTTCTGGAAGTGGTTTATCTGGTCTCACATCCCAGTACTAGCTATGTGGCCTCCAAGGCCATTCTGTGTCTTAGTATATTCTCTGTAAAATGGGGACAATTATAGTATGACCTCAAAGGCTATTATAAATATGAAATGAGTTAAGGCATGCAATCTGCTCAGAAGGGTCCTTGACACACAGCAGAGGCTCAATAAATGTCAGGTATTTTTATTACCTCTATCATCATCTTGATGCTGAATACTCTTATCGCCAAGACAGTAAACCCATAGAGGAAAATCTAAAGCTGCCATTCCCAGAAAATAAGTGGTTTTAAAAATCAAAGAATGAAAAGACTGGACGGTTTTTTTTTTTTTTTTTTTTTTTTTACTGGCACCTAAAGAGATGTGTTAATGGCAGAGTTCTCTGCTGGAGGAAAGATTTCTTCTTTATCTTGACTCCAAACTACACTTGTCCATCCAATGGATGGGATGTTAGGCTAGTGGCTACAAAGAAATGAATATGGCCCAGGACAGACTGTATCACAAAATATTTTGGAAAGACTTTATGTTTTGAGTTCACATCAAAATGAAGCATGAGATTCAGAGATTTCCCATCTACTCTTGACCTTGTCCGGGTATGGCCTCCCCAACTGTCAATGCCTCCTCCATCATGGCACACTGGTTACACTGGATAAGCTGACAATGACATCTCAGTATCACCCCATGTTCATAGTTTATGCTAAGGTCTACTCTCAGTGTTGTGTGTTCTGTGGGCATGGAAAAATCTATAATGACATGCATCTGCCATCATAGTGTCATGCAGAGTGGTTTTTACTGCCTTAGAATCATGGAGTTTTTGCTCACTGGGGGTCTGTGGAGCAGCCTCTGTATGAAAGGGGCTGCCCTGTTTGAGAGGGATGTGGGCAAAAGCCCAGGGCTCCGGGACATCTCAGAGGGCACCGGGATTGATGAGAAACAGCACATGTGCACCATGACATCTATGTAAAACATGTCTACTTGCCCAGAGATGAAAAACTATTCACCTTGGAAAAACAGGCATGATATTCATTTAGAGGCTTGCTTCTAAGAAAGATAAATCCCGCTGTCACTGCACAAAGAGATAAGAAAGACCGGATGACAGTTTTTCATTGATAAAAGATTCTGTCTGTATTTTAAAAGAATTTACTTTCTTCCCCTCTACTGATACCCACATGAGTTAAGGCAGAGATACACTATCTTTCATGTTTTTGTCAGAATGTGTTATTACGATGGTGGCAGTGACTCCATTGCTTCATTTAGTGAGCCGACTAAAGTGGCATATAGCTTGCACATGAGCAGTGGCACCAAATGAAGTTCATCCTCCAGAGTTAAAACAAAATGCAAGATCCAGAGGCATTCCTGCCTGGAAGGGAAATTAACAAGAGTGCATCTAAAATGGGGGAGACTAGTGGTATATAAAAATCTCCCTAGAAATTAATCTTCCCTAATAGAATTTTTAAAAAATTTACTGTTGACTGGGATGTCTCTGAAAACTTTATGAGGGAGACACTATTGTACAATAATTAATATAAGATAAACAGCAATGTAATTAATTGCTTCATGAAATGATGTTGCAACAACGTGTTTGAAAGACAAGAAGAGAATTAGAGGGTAGCCATTTGCCAACTCCTGTCTACAGAGTATGGGGTAAGAATGAGAGGGTGTTATCCCCCTTGGTAGGTCTAAATCTGGATGAGCCAGCTCAGTCCTTCCAGTAATCCTAAGCAAAGAAACTGCTGATCTTCATTTGGTTTCTCACATAGACTTTTCTATTGGGAAGAGAATGTATGAGCCAGTTGACATGAATATTCCCATTGGCTTATCACTTTGACTTATCACACAACTATCCGAACAGGTAGAAAATCTTATTAACCCTATTTTAAAGATTAAGAAGTTAAGACCCCAATATACTGTGATATTGTAGAGTAGATGCTATTTTGTTGCCTCTATTTGATGGAGGAAAACACTGCTGCTCAGCCTCCAGTGGAGAAGAACTGGGCCCTGGAGCCAACGTCTTGAATCCTGGGCTCCATCATTGACTGCCTGGTGGTCTTGGGAATGTACTTGTGATGCAATGTTTTCAAGTAAGAGCCACAGCAATATTTCAGCTCTGACCAATTTTCACTTCCCAAATCTTGTCATTATCTACTAAGGGGAGGGGTCCCCTTTTTTCCTCTTGAAGCTGGCAAGACTTTGTGTCTGCCTCCATCAATGTCATGTGGTGGAAGTGGTTCTGTGTGGCTTGAGGGTGGGCTGTGAAGATGATCCAGCTTCCATCAGGGTCTATTTCCCTGGGGACCTTTCCCTTGGAACCCAGCCACCATGTTGGAGGGAAGCCCTTACAGAGAGACCACATGGGAGGCCCCTCTGGAAAGGAACTGAGGTTCCCAGCTCATAGCCAGCATCAACTACTAGACCTGTAAGTGCACAGGGCATCACAATTCCAGCCCCTAGACTTTAGGTCTTCTAGTAGAGTCTGGAGACATTGTGGATACGAGGCAAACCATCCTTGTTATTCCTTATCTGAATTTAGGCTGATAAATGGCTTTAGATCATAAGTTTGGGAGTAATTTTTCACACAGTCATATTAACTGGAATAGCAAATTTATCCTTCAAAACGTAGGTTTTTTTTTTTTTTTTTTTAATCTGCAAAATGGGAATAATAACAGTCCCTATCTCATAGGTGGTTGTGAGGATTAAATATGTGCAAATCGCCCAGTATACTTTCTGGAAGATAATTGCTAATAATTACATAGTACCTACTACGGGTCAAGTATGGCCACAAGAACTTTATATATATTAGCTTTAAATTGTTGCAACAACCTAATGACGTGGGTGGAACTTCCAAAACATTTTATGGAGATGAAATGAAAATAGCTTAAACTTAGTCAATTTGAAGTGAACAACGTGGTGGACTTCAGTCCATTCACAATGCTGTGCAAGCCACCACCTGTGTCTAGTTCAAAAACGTTCCATCACCCCAAAACTTTAAAACTAGTGAAGGAACTTGGGCAAAGAGAAGCAGGCAAAGTTCCCTCAGTCAGGCAGATACCACCCTTGGCCTCCAGGCTCCGTGGGCTTTGCTGCTGCTCTGTACTACCTCCAACTTGTGGGTATAAGTGCTTGAATGAAGCCACTTGCCAAAGCCATACAGCAATCCAGTGGCAAAGCCCAGATTGCTCTGTTCCCAGAGATTGTGCTTTTTTTCTGCTGAGATAAAACTTCCATTGAACTTATCAACCAAGTTTCTAGAAGAGTTGCCCTAGGAACACACTGAGTCAGCATTCAGAATCTGCAAACACCCCATAAACTCACCATGCTGAAGAGTGGAACCCTGAGGCGTCCTAAACAACTCCTTGAGGTGCAGACACCCATCAAGGTCACACTGAAATGGCCAGCTCTGATGAACATCTTAATTGCCACATGGATCTATCTGGAGTGGAAAACGTGAGCTACCCACCCTGCGGTAAAATGGCTCTTTGGCAAAGGAAAGAATCTCCAGTCCAAAACACATAATTTTTCTACTCTGTGGCCTACCAAAATATTTGGGTAATGGTTTTAGCTCAGGCCAGCCAGTCTTAGGCTTCCTGACCCACAGTAGTTGTTCCGAAACTGCAAAATTTCTGCATGTGGAGAGATTTACAGTTCTTGGCCCTGGAAACAGCAATGTGTGCTTCCCTCTCAGGAATTGAGTCTGTGCCCTCCAGACTCTGGGCACTGGACTGATTGCCTTGTCTTCCCTTCACTGTGTCACACTCTTTAAAAAGCACAGGATTCTGTACATGAGTTGAGGCTCAAGCCTCAGGCAGGTTCAAGGTGCTATGAAGGCCATGGGTGTGGCTTCAGGGTCCATTTGCCAGGTGGAAAGCACATCAGTTATCAATCAGAGACTAAAGCCAGTACTGATTGGAAGGGGTGGGGGCAAAGCCTGCTTATGCAGGCCTAGGAGCCCCTGAAAGCTGAAATGCCAAGAATTGAGGAGGCTAGACTGGTACCACCTGGCTCTTAAGTATCAGGCTTGTGGGAGGCAGTGGTGTTGTCACATCTGGCCTTGATGAGGCAGTGGGGTGGAAGCTTTGTATCTTGTTACCTTGGGCCTAGCACATGAACCATATATACCACACATGACAGGGAAAAGGACATCTGGGATCCTAAGGGCAGGCACTCAGTGTGCTAAGAATAACCATGATGTATGTTCTGCAAGGAGATGCCACTATTAATCCATCACCAGCAAAGCATGTACTTTGAGTGGTTTTGCTTTTTCTAGCAGTTGTGGGTCTATATTGTAACATCCAGCAGCAGTTTGACAATGAGGAAGGAATGGAGATTTTGGATCCAGGCAGATCCTGATTTGAGTCCTGGTCATGTCATCTATTAATGTGTCATGAGATCATGGTTTTCCTGGGCCTCAAGTTCCTTGTATGTGCCATGGGACTAATAATACCTAGCATGGCTTTTTTTTTTTTTTTTTTTTTTTTTTTTTTTTTTAAACTGATGCACAGAGTGCATGCAGTAGGCACCCAGTGGAGGTCAGCAAATGAATTAGGCCACAGGCCAAACTGTAACTTGCTGAAACCAAATGAACTAAGCATGTACTTACTTTTGGTGTTGAGTTTATACAAACATTTGCTTCAAAGATTTGAATCGGCATCAATGTTTTATTCTGGTGGCAATTAGCAACTCCTCAGCCACTTTGTAAATCCAGTTTGCATGTGCCACGTTGAGACAGGGCTGGCATTACAAGGCTTAATTCTGGCAGGTAACTATTGCAGTCACCCAGTGGAGCTGCAATCTAGTAATGGAAAAGTGTTTCATTTTAACTATGAAATTTAACACAAAGAATACAGCTGCTCAACGAGGCAGCGACAGTGTATGTTAATTTGATTTATATACATGCAATGTACCGTGCCTAATGTTGAATGCTGGAAGACTCCAGCAAGCCCAACACCAGCATTGTAAATGAGGGACGACCATTATGGGTAGGTTTCACGTGTGTGCGCACACCTCCTTGAAGCAAATAAATTTGCAAGAGCCAGTATGTGCAGAAGAAGCAGGAAGAGGTGTCTGTGAATGGTTGAGACTGGGCTTTCCCAAACAAAGAATGCAGCTTTTGTGGAGCTAGTCCTCTGAATTCTCTCAATGCATCTGATCTGCTGCATCTGACAGGTCCTGAATGTTGCTCTTAGGTAAATAGAGTCTGTGGAGTGGGAGCTGGTTTAGGACTCCCAGTTGGTTCATGGAATGCCCTGCATGGAGAGCAAAGTTCAGTATCCTGTGAGGGCAAGGGAGAGGTGTCCCCTGCTCACCAGCTAACAACAAACCCTGGGAGTGAATTCTTACCTAAAATGATATTCATGTGGAATGCATGTAGGAAAAAGCCCATGCCAAGCCTCTGTAGAGCATGTGGGATGGTTATATATCTATGTGACATGTGCATGTCATACATGTGTTCATTTGGGTGCATGTGTGGGGTCTTGTGCTCACATTCACTTTGAACCAACACCGTATATGGGCTCAGGTTCATTTCAGACACCTTCGTACACAGCCTTATTTATTTTTCTACATTATAGTTAAGACAGTCTACCAGCAAATAGAAAATACTCAAAGTAGAGAGGAAAAAAATCACCCCTTAGTTTACAACCCCCTCATTAGGATGGCTGCTATTTTGAGATTGTCTCCTCTAGTGTTTATCCACATGAATGTAAGAACATATTTGTACTTACCGGTGAATGCTGCATCTTTTGATAACTTCCCATATTAAATTTATACTCTGTCTTCATAACTATCATGCTCAATAGTTGTATAATACTCCATCTAGTGCTGTACCATTACTTAGATACACATTGTTTTAGCTAAGTGGCTTTCAAGCTTTCAGTATAATAAATAGCAACCATTCTAAATATTCCATCAGGCCTGGCCCTCTTTGCCTTCTTTAACTCTGAGTTCAGTACAAGCCACATGAACTTGTACTTGGAGCTGCCCCTCCCTTGATGATGCTGTCAGACCTCTGTTGGGCTGAGGGTCTGGTTGGGATGCTCAGTACATATGCCTCCTGGTTTTAGCCCTTCATGGAGGTCCTACATGGGGGCTAGGGGAGGCAGCTCCAGGAGGGACAATCAGTCACAAATGCCACCAGTCCTCTCTTCAATCCCTGTCTCCCAGAGTGCTCGCTGTGCTCAGCCTTCCCGAAGCTTGCTGGCACCTGCTGCTGGTGCTTGGCCATGTCATCAGTTTTTCTGTTCATCATTGACCCTGGGCCTGCATTTCATTCCCCATTATCCGCTGTGTTCCTTCCCTACCTCTTTGTTTCAAGGCTGTTGGTACCCAAAATTATCCACTTGTGTGGGGATAACATTTTTTTTCCAGTATATAAATCAGCTGACATGAGTAGGCACCATCTTGTTGACTGTTGGTGGCTTTCATCTCTGCGTTTACAGTGAAACATCTCGGGTCACCTGGTGTCACTGTTGGTCAAGGGGCTGGCAGTTGGGAAGGAGGGCTAGACAAGGAGAGGGAAATAGTAACAAACTGGACCTGGCTAGTACTTCTGCTTGGTCTCACCTCACCTTGGACCAATGACAATCTTCAGAACATAAAGGCTGCTGGTTCACTTTTCCACCCAATCACATGTAGTCTCACTTTTGGCCAACTCTAACCTTGAACTATAAAGGGAAGGGGATTCTGGAAAAACCATTCCCAGAGCAACCAAGTTGATAGTTTGGAATAATCCAGCACAACAGAATTTTACCTCTGAGGAAGGCATGATTGACAGGTAGGAAGTCAAGGGTTACTTGTATGCTCTTGCTGTGTGCACAAGCACACTGTCATGAGTCTTTCACAACAAAAATGCACACATATGGTGCTTGTGGATGAAAAACAAAGCAAAAAGGAAACCAGAGGCTCTTGATGTTTTTGCAAACCCTTAGAGGGCTTCTTTGTATCTTTCCACATTAATTCCTGCCCGGGCTCTCATGGTGTAATTCTTTTTCCCCATGAAATTGCTAATGATTTCACTTACTAAAAAACAACAGAAAGATACATCTATGTGCAAGTGTATGTGTATGTGCATGTGTGTGCTTGTTTGTGTACTCATTTGCAAGCACGTGTGTTGGGTGCATGTGAAACACCCCCTGTCTGATTTATTCTTGGCCCCTTTCCCTTTAATGGTGGTCCTTTAACCTATGCCAAAGACACCCAGGGGACAGGAGAGCCCAGAAGGAGGGCTTGGTGAGAGAAGGATGGAAACGTAAGCTCCCAGGGAGATAAAACTGAGGCAGCACGCAGGGGGGTTTTGTTCCATTAATTTTTATTGGGAGAGGCACATTCCCTGCTGCTTTAGCTGCCTCACCCTCAGGCACAAAGCCAACTGTGTGCTCTCTCTCAGTTTCTCTTTGCAAATAACATGGGAAAGAAGAGGCAAGGTTGGGATGCTTACATCCTGGATGGAAGCCAAAGCCCAAGACTTGGTGGCTTGCTCCTGAGGGCCCAGGGGATTAAAGAAAAATGAGAAGAGTCAGAGGGGTGAGCTGTTGGCACCTGCAGAGGGCAGCACAGCCCCCTTCAGGTCCTGCCTTGGGACAGAGCGTGAGTGGATCAACAGGTCAAGATGAACATGGTGTTGGGCCTTGGGCCTTGTTCTCCCCGAGCTGGAGCCTTCTGCACTGGGTTTTTACTTGTGTGTGTGTGTGTGTGTGTGTGTGTGTGTGTGTGTGTGTGTGTGTGTGTGTTTAATGAGACTGAATGCCTACTCAAGAGTAGAGGAAGTCACCTGAGATGAATATTCCCCTTCCTCGCAGGCTATCAAGTATCCCTTATATAGGTCACAGGACCATTTTCTGAGGGTAGTGGTGGCAGGGTGTCACAGAGGACACCTGATATGCCTACGCAGTCTCTGGCTGGAGAACTGGGACACACACCACTGACTGCTTCACTCCTTATGAACTAGCCCTCTACAAGGCCCTTGTCCAAAACAGTTGAGCTCCTCGGAACCCCGGGTCCCTCTCCTCTGGCAGCACGTGCCCTGGTGGTTTGCCTCCTCCCTGTGCCAGGGACCCAGTGGCTGGTTTGTCCCCAGAGTGCTGCACACTGGCTCCTTATTTGTCAAATGCCTCAACCCCTCCCTCCACCTGTCTGACAACGTTTCCTTCTCCTCTTCCCTGAGCTTTTTCTGCTCCAGTCACCGCCTCCTTGCTGTTGGGATGCACCAGGAAGGCTCCGGCCTGAGAGCCGTTGCAGTCGCAGTACACTGTCCCCAGAGACTCAGGGCTAACTCCTCGCCTCTGCCCAAATCTGACCTCTCCCCTGTGCTGCCCATTTCAAAGTGTAGCCCGCTCGCCACAAGTCACAAACACGGTCCTTTTCCTCTCACGTGCCTTTCCTTCCACAGCATCCATTGGCATCTGACACAGTGTGTAATTTACTTATTTAGTATTACTTTTTATTTGCTTATAGTTCCTATCTCCCCATTTACAAAATAAGCCCTTTGAGTGTGGAGATCCTGGGTTGTTTTGTTCCCTGATGTTTTCTAAAGGCACGTAGAGGCTTTAAGTAAATATTATCAATGGTCGTTGGAACTTATGAAGGATCTTTCATAAAGAAATTGCTCAGAGTTATTTCACATTTTTGGACATTAAGCAGAGAGGACTTCTGGTTCAAGTTATCATGAAAGTGAAAGAAGACTGGTATTGCAGAATATTTTCCAATTCCTTCAGTGGATTCCTGCATTGCTAATTCAGGGAGGGAGGCTCAAGAATAGCAGTGATCATCATAGATGGCCCTGTCCAGCCTTCTATAGATGTTCTATGCCTTCTATTTGAGCTTCATAATGATGCTTTGAGAAAGGCAAGACAAATAGGATTGCTCCCATTTTGCAGGTGGGAGCAAGCTTCAGAGAGCTCGAGCCATGTGCTGGAGGTCACCCAGCTGGTCAATGATACAGATGAATCTCCAACAGGTATTCTGATGCCTAGTCATTCTTTCTTCTCTATCATAAGTAATTCCTTCCACACACCAGCAGTTCCTGGGATCCACACAGAGCAAGTTCAACGCAGAAGAGCTGGGATGGGGCACAAAGGCTGGGAACATAAGGGTTTCCAGGTTTGCTTTGTGGTGTGAGGTCTCCTCAGGGCAGGATGTCAGCGGGAGCTTTCAATATCCAGATGTGGAGTTTCAGAAGGAGCAGGGTGGAGCTGTCTGTAGAAGTTTTGTTATTTATTTATCTATCTATTTTTAATCGTACAAACAACATAAATTCATGCAGAGTGTTGACTGAAGTGTCACTGTGGGGGGTGAGCCATTCTACCTTCAGCAGCCTGGTTTGTCTGGGTCCTTTTATGGGGGACATTTTTTAGAGTAGTAATTCTTCATGGGCAAAAATCCGGGGGACACTTGGTAATGGCTAAAAATATTATTGGTCATCATAAGTGGGGAAAGGGATGCTGCTGGCATCTTTCAGGTAGGGATCAGGATGCTGTCAAACACCCTACAATACACCAGCCTGCTGCACAACAAGGTGTCATCCCACCCCATGGTGCTGTGATCGAGAAGCCCTGCCTTAGAATGTGATGGGAATGGCCGTTCCTGATCCCCATATTCTATTTGTTTTTCTAAATCTCTAATTCTGCTCCCCCTCTGGAGAGTAGGGAAAGAGCTGGGAATCTCTCTTTAGAATTATCCCTCCTTGGGAATTAATTGGCAGAGGGAACAAGGAATTACAACCTCCCACGGCCATCAGCTCACCACCTGCTACAGCATCAATCATGTCTCTGCCTACGCTAAGCCAGAAGGTGGGAGCTACTGTGTATGCGCTTGGTGTGGGTCTACCATCCTGGGATGCCCTCCCTGAACCAGAGACAGGCCTGTGAACCACAGGGTGGGAGGGCAACACTGTTGTCAGCTGCCGCTGAGCCCAGGGCATTGTGTAACCCAGATGAACTTCTGGGTCTGATCTCTAGCTCTGACAGTTCTCTGGTACTGCTAGAATGCCTGGGGATATTTGTTCTAACTCATCCAATTGGTATTGAAATACTTTCCAAATGAAGGATAAGGCTGTCAGCTACTACTCTGGAAATTAGCATATGCCTGCTGGTGTTTGCTTCCCTCACCAATAAAGTCAAATCATAGTGCCTCTCCTGTATGCAGCGCTTTCCATTGCTCAGAGAAAAACATTGGGTAATGGATGGTTACACACACACGCACGTGCATGTATTCACCACTTCTTTCTAATTAAAAATAAATAATGAAAAAGGAAAAAAACCTTTTAAGATCATTTATTCCTATAAACTACGTTGTAGATGAGGAAACAGAGACCCTTAAACAATTCAAGTTTTTTCCCCCTAAGTTCCAAAGTTAATTAGTAGGAGACCAAGAGTAGGACTATGGTCTAGAAAACTGTGTGCTCTCTCTTCTGCTAGTAAAGGATGAAATAAACTGCCACTTACTAGGATAGGGGTATCCCTTATTCAGATAGACTGTGAAGTGTACAGATAAGAGCAAGCAGGGCATCCATTTAGGTGACAGAGCCATGAGGTTTGGTTAACCCTCTGCTTGGCTTTCTATGTCTTTGACTTAAAGGACACTGGGCTGTCCGGCTTTCCTTTTAGCTCTAGGGATCTATGTTTTAGACTTCACAGCAAGTTCCTCTTCCTCTGGAAGAACTTAAATTCTGGGGTTCTTTTTGGTACTCTTCTCCTTTGCCCCTTGTTATGGTTTGGATGTGAGGTGTCCCCCAAAGGCTCATGTGTGAAACAATGCAAGAAGGTTCAGAGGAAAAATGATTGGATTGAGACTGCGGTAACCCAATCAGTGAATTAATCCCCTAATGAGATTAACTGAGTGGTAACTAAAGGTGGAGGATGTGGCTGGAGGAGGTGGCTCATTGGGGGTGTGCCTTAGGGGTATATATATATTTTTTTTCTTTGTTTAATTGGAATATATATTTTGTGTCTGGCAAGTGGAATCTCTCTTTCTCTCTGCTTCCTGATCATCATGTGAGCCGCTTCCCTCCACCACTCTTCCTCCGTGATGTTCTGCCTCACCTCAAGCCCTGAAGAATGGACTGGGCTGTCCATAGACTGAGACCTCTGAAACTGTGAGCCCTCAAATAAACTTTTCCTCCTCTACAAATGTTTAGGTCAGACCTTTTAGTCATAGCAGCGGGGAAGCTGACTAAAACACCCATCATGCATTCTTCTTAGAAGACTTCAGCCCTCCTATACAGTCAGCTGCTGTCCAACCCACGTCTCTTTGATGATGTATGCCCAATCTAGCTTTAGCCCAGGGTGTGTGTGCAGAGTGCGTTCAGCCTTGGATGGTGGGAAAGACAGGGAGGAGGCTAGGATGCTGACAACCAGCTTTGTCGGTTGAATGTCTCATCAAGAGGAAGCTCAATTTCCCTCCCCAGCTCCTGAGTTCTGCCGAGCTCTCCTTCCCTGAGGGCCTGAGCAACAACATACACATGAGTAAATGAATGGATGAATGAAGAAGGGGACTTCAGTGTTGCTGCATTGCTGTGAAATGCTTTTAGCACAAGTAGACCTTGGATTTGCCAAACTTCTCTACCCACTGAAGGTGTTCTCAGTCTTGGTTGTGCAGCAGAATATCTAGAGGACTATTTCACAGTTAAGGCCTCCTTCCACACTTCCTGAACCAGGATGTTGGGAGGTAGATTCTGGGCATTTCTGGTTGTAGGAAGCTCTGTTGATGGTTTTGATGTCTGTCTGGCTGAAGAAACAACTCATAAGTCATCTATGGATGGATTTGTTTTTTTTTGGGAGAAAACATCCTTAGCATTTAATAGGAAAATAGGTTTGTCTTTGTGGTCATTATTCCCATACCACATTCATGGTAGGCATCTGCTATATGACCAAGTGAATCATTGTTCCTACTACCTTAATCCAAGTCATGTATAGTCTTGCTACCACTCTGAATATGTGTCTGAGTGGCACATTTTTGTTGATCCACTGATGTATGGGTATCTTGGATGTCAGCCTTATTCATTATTAAAAGTAAAATATTCGTGCATTTAGCTAGTTTTGGTGTGGTGATCACAGTAATGAGAAAAACAGACAAATATCCCTGCCCTCACAGAATTTGCAGTCCTTGTAGGGGACAGTCGATAAGCAGGATAATTAAGCATACTATATGTCTAGGTTGTGATGGGACTGAATTAGTCACCTACCACTATGTAACAAATTACTCCAAGACTTAGAGGCTTAAAACAATGACTGTATTTCCTCACAGTTTTTGTGGGTCCAAAATCTGAGAGTAGCTGGGTGTTTTTGGTTCAGGATCTCTCTTTAGGTTGAAGTCGAAATATTGACTGGGGCTGTAGGAAGTTGACAGCTTGATGAGTGCTAGAGGACCCTCTGCCATGGTGTCCACTCCTGCAGCTGTTAGCAGGAGGCCTCTGTTCCGCCCCACGAGGGCTTCTCCCTACAGGTGCTTGGGTGTCTTTATGACAGGGAAGTGACCTTCCGAGAGAGAGAGAGAGAGAGAGAGAGAGAGAGAGAGAGAGAGAGAGAGAGAGAGAGAGAAAACGTGCAAACAGAAAGCCACACACTTTTATATGACGCCTGTCACTTCTGCCACATTCTACTTGTTAAAGTGAGTGACCAAGTAAAGCCCACACTGAAGAGGAGAGAAATTAGGCCCTACCTTTTGAAGGGAGAAATAATAAAGAGTTTGTTGGTTGGTTAATTGATTTAAAAAAATTTTTTTTTTAGATGTCAATGGACCTTTATTTTATTTATTTACTCATATGTGGTGCTGAGAATTGAACCCAGTGCCTTACACATGCTAGACAAGTGCTCCACCACTGAGCCCCAGCCCCAGGCCTGTTGATTTGTTTTTAAAACCAATCAAAGCCTAAGGGAATGTAAGGAAGCAGGGAAATGAGACATGAAGAACTGGGGAAGGGTGGGTGGTCATTTAGGCAGAAGGCCTGGGGTAGGCCTTGCAGAGAAGGCGACATGTCAGTTGGTGTCAGAGGAGGCCAATGGTGGAGCAGAGTGCTCAGGGGGAAAGTAGTAGGAGATCAGGCCAAAAGGTAAGGGGGTGGGGAGGGGTGTGCCTGTGGAGCAGACTGGGAAGGGTTCTTAGACCATCGCAAGGGCTTTGGCTTTGACTTTGAGTGAAAAGGGGAGATTTACAAGCTTCTGAGGATGATGAGTTTTATGTTCTATGGAGTATAAGGTACAGGGAAGCAAGCTTAAAAGAAGAAGGACCGGTCAGGGGTTCTTATGATCATTGAGGGAGAGGATCATGGCTGGGCCTCGAAAGGGGTTGGGGTGTGTGTGAGGCTGAGGGGCAGAAGAGATGGTGAGGAATGGTTGGATTTGGGATATACATAGGTGGTACATCAACATTTGTTGATAGATTGGATTCGGGGTGTAGCAAAATAAGAGAAAAATAGGGGTCATTGCAAAGGTTTTGACTTGTACAACCAAAAGAATGCATTTGGCACGTTACCATGCCCATGGGTCACGAAACATCTCCACTGCACGATAAATAGAACAAATTCAAGGTTCTTCAATGATGATGAACATTTTTCCTCAAGCACTTCTAAATCTGCACAAAGACTTGAAACAAACATTCATTATCAGAGCCTCTGGTATCTATTTTTCCAATGAGTACCCACAAAGTTTAGAAAAGGACATGGGCTTGATTCTTTTCATTCACCATTATCATTGGTAATGTCAAAGAGTGAGGAAGACAAATACTAATGGTGTCTACAGATGGCCAAAGTCTATGACCCTTGTGAGCACAACTTCAAAGGTGGACTAAAAGGAGATAACTTGGATAGAAAAATAATCCATGTAGATGCAAGAAAGAAATCCACATGAAAGAGTGCTATATATGCAATACAAACTAGGGAATTCTTGCCCATTCAGTTAAATATTTTTTATCTTAAACACTTTAAAATGTATTTATTTGCTCACCCATCCTATAGATATTTATTGATTGCCTAATGCTTTCAGTGCCATTGAAGATTCTCTTCAGATGCATTAGGTTGAACCACATGAAATTACTGATATTTGACAGATGTGGTCTACTAAACTGGCTACTTCATATTGTTTGATATAATATATTTTAAAGAAAATGATGTATAGGCTACTTGCTGTTACCATGCACACCTACACTGACATCCAAGGTTTTAAAATTTATTCCTCTTGCTTTCTCCTGATAATGTTGCCCCTGTTTAATAACTTGGTTGTTTCCATTTCTGTCTTTTAATATCTGTCACACCTGCTGTTGTAATTTAAACTTCCTTTCTCTTTCCCTCTCCTTTGTGCAAATGGAGCACAGCTGTTTCCTGTCACCTGTGTGTCCATGTCCCTTCATGTGCTTGAACCTATCTGCAGGGTCATATTATGAGCTATTACTAGGCCCTAGGATGCACTTTGTGTGCTTTGAGCACATCACATCTCTGCCTTTTTGGTATCAGTTTAGAGTATTAAAGACCAGTCTGAGCCAGTTACAGCCCGACTCTGGGCCCCAGCTGTGTGGATCTTGCAGGAATATGCTGTCTTGCATGTAACATCTGTGACAAGCTTAAGCTGCTGGTAATAGTGTCTCAGCCTGGAGGGCAGGTTTAGCCAAGGCCAGTTTATGGTGACGATCGTCATTTGATAATTCTCTTCAATTTCTTATTTCAGAGCTGAATGTCTGTGAACCAAACCAGAACCGTCTCTAGGCAAAGGGGTAGTTTTATTTAAGATTGCAATAAGAAGTGGTGTGTCTCTTCCTTCCCTTGGCTTCACCTGCATTTTTTATTCCAATACAACATATGCTCAGCTCTGCCCATCTCAGAAACATAACATCTTATCACTCTGTTGGGAAGTTACTCTTTTCCTATTATGTGGCTTCTCTCCTGCTCTACAACTTCATTTTGCATTATCTTTTTCTAGAAAACAGCATTCTCAGAGGCTTTCCTGAGTGAAGTAATACGATTACATTGGAATAGCTGCAGGATGTGCCCAGACTGGAACAAGATGGTTGTGCTATGTGAAACAAGGATGCTATTATTTTTGCCTGTCTTACTTAATTAGTATTACACACAGCATGGCTTGGGCCTGATCCATACCCAGTTTATTGGAGAGTAACACCATGAGATAGAAAGAATAGCTATAGATATTGAGAAAAGGATTTCTTTCTTTCTTTCTTTCTTTCTTTTTTTTTTTTTTTTGTGGGACATAAATGGCTAGATGAGCAAAGAGAGAATTAACCAGCACCTGCATTCTCAGAGACTCATCTGATTGCCTGGAAACCCATTATGCTATTTTTCTGCCCTTTCTTTATCACTTTTGGCTATGGTTGCCTGCGGCTGTCTCTTGCAACGTCTATTGTTTGATTGCATCCGTTGCTTTTAAAAATCCAGGTCTGCGAGCCCAGTTCCAACTTCAAATGGAATTGGTGCAAAGGGATGGAGCATGGAGACAGCAGATCCTTGCCAGGCATGGAATGATGACTCCATTCCAATCGCATTTCCCTTTAATGAGGATCCTGATGCGGCTCTCATTCCTCCGCAAGTGCCATGCTGCATCCGGTGAGATGGTTGCACTTGATGGATAATTTATGCAAACAGAACACAAACAAGAAATCATTAAGCCACCCAACGAGGGTCCTTGACTTTTGCAAAACCAAACAGTTATTCTGATCCTGATGAGTTTAATTTTACTTTTGGTTGAGTACCGATGAATATATTATATTTAAAATAAATATAATATTATCAATATTCATGATCAAACTGAATGTCATTTGGTGTTTAGTGTTGTTCTGTTTCTTAAGAGTCACATACAGAGCTTGATTCTCATAGAATCACAACGTGTTCATGTTTAGACATTTAATCCTACCTAAAATCTGTTTCTAATAGAATCTGACATAGCTAGATGAAAAAGAAGGAGTGCAATCTATTATTTGGATATTTGTAAACACCTTTGCTTTTCATTAGAATAGCCCTCGGTGTGTATTTGCAGCTGTAGAATGTATGTAAATGTGAATTTGAGAGTTGGACACACAGAGACTATAAGCCACTGGACAACATAAAGGAAATTGATATCGATTATGATTTGGCTACCTAGTGATTAAAATCTACTTATAAGGAAATTAAAATTTTTAAAATAAGGCTTTAGCATGCATAATGCCTTTGTTGTAACCCGAGGGCCACGTAGGTGTACAATATTTGGATGTCAGTTTGTATAATATGTTGTGTTCTCGGTGCTTTCCAGATGCCTGGCCGTTTATTTTAGTAATTTTAATTTTATTAGAACAGCATCCTCTGACTCGGTTGCTGTACAGCTTCTCTGGAAGCACTCACATGAAAATCATTAAAGTCTAAATGGTCCTGGCAGGTAATCTCGCCATCTTTTCATCTTCCATACTCTGGAAGGTAGCCCCTGTTGATTGTTTAAGGAAAAGAAACACCATTACACTGGGCACAAATAACAATGTTGCATCCCGATCCTTCCCTGTTGAGAGAAAGAAAGGGCACTTGTCAATCAGTGGAGGGCAGGTTTCCCTATGGGGGGACCTGGGACGAAAAATGTGTCCCCCAAGATCAGGTACAACATGGCACTAACCCACAGGGCCCTTTAACCTCAGTCAACCCCAGAGGGGACAGGGATACCACCCCTTGTTTTGGGCAAGCCTCCCAGACCCACAGCTGAGACAGCTGTGTCTACTACAGCTGCTTCCTCTGCCACTTTAGAGTGATATGGAAAACAAGAGAGCTGGCAGCTCGAGTACCCCAGCTTCAGGGGAGGGCTTCTCCTGGGAGTTCAGTATGAGGAAGAGTAGGGGGTGACTGTAGTGGGGAGGGGAAGCAAGCTTTCCAAGCTGACAGCCCCAGACTTCTTCCCCAGAGAAGGGGAAAGAGGAAGGAACCATAGCTACATAGTCCAGAGGTGGAACAGACTCAGGAACAGGATGGGGCAATGGGCAGGGCTTCTCGTGAATGATCAAGTAGAGCAGCACAGCCTAGGCAGCTACAGATGACATCAATCACTAAAGGCTATTGCTAGCTTACCTGGGAAGGTATGCCAGAGGCCACACCCTGCATTTCTGCTTGATGCCAAGGATTTCCTTGTTCAGGCACCTTATTCCCAACATATCTCAGAGACTCTACCAAAAATAAATTACTTAGGTTCTACATCTAGATTTACTAATTCTATTAAGTCTTTAATGGGAGTCTTGAAGAGGTTCTGATGTAGATAACCAACACCACATTTGAGAATCCTTATCTTAGACTCTGAAGTCAGGAATCTGGTAGCCACAGAACTATCTCTGATCTACTGCTTTAAAGATATTTTTCTGAGGAGAACTCATTTTCCTGGGCCTCCTTTAGCAGTCTCCCTTTTCTCTCTGTGTCTTAAACCTTCACTCATAGTTGGGATGATATGGCTGGGAGACTGTTTTTGGTTTGGCTGCAGTGCAAATTGTATCAAGACTTCTATATACCTGTTTGTGCCCCTTGACAGTGAATCTAGAGGTGAGATATTCAGATAGGAGAAAAAAGACCCTTCTGGCTCTACTTGAGAGAGGGGAACAGGATAGGACCAGGAATAAGCTAATAGACTAGGCAGAAAAAATTGGGCCTGTCCCCAGGATATGGATGTAGTCTTTAATTTTTATGCCACGGCCTGAAGTCCTATCTGTATTTATCTACTTATCTGACATTGTATTATTCTGTCTGGCTCTGTCATTGTTCCCAGGCTTTCTTGGTAACTGTCTTCTGAGTGAGTTTGGTCAATGGGGACTCTTGCAAAAGACTGGAGAGTAGGCCTCAGAGAGAAGTAGAGCCTTCATACCATTCTCTTCCATGGTTCCAGCTCTCCACAGTTTCTCCCTCCACAGTTCCAACTTTGCCCAGGAGCTTCTGACACGTCTCTGGGATCATCCCCTTCTCCCTGTATCCTTTCAGTCTAAGGATGACAGTAACTTCCTGCTGCTACTAATCCCCAGACTGCTTCATTTCTTAGCTCTTCAGTTACCTGTGTAACTAATTTTCTAATTAAATTTATTCTACTTAAAATATGTGGAGATGAGCAGTTCCCACTTCTTGGCTGGATTCTGCCTGCCTGATTCACTGGCCACTTGTAAGCATTCTCCTTCACAGAGCTGGGTGGAATTTAGGGACAGCAGTGTGGTGTTCTATAACAGATCTGGACGGAGAATGCTGGGGTTCAAGTTCTGACCCTATCTCTTTGGATAATGTTAAGGCTAGACCAACTCCAAGCTTCTGTTTTGTCCCCACGATAACTCTCCCACAAGGGGACTGGGATTTAGACTTTAATAGGCTCATTGAGAGCAATAGAAATATCATGTCTGATCTGCCTCGTGTTATGACTTATTTTAATTACTCATTATAAATGCTCACTATATATAAATACTCATTATAAATACTCATTATAAATATAAGTACTCTTTTATGCTGGGCCCAGGCATAGCTTCACTGATGCTTTTCAACATAATGATCCTGGCAAGGGATCAGATTTGGCAAGCAAGTCGAAACCCATTTTCCACCCATGATTCCAAGTCTTTACTTTTTTCAGACTCAGAGACTGAAGCCCAAGAGGCTAACTGCCTGTCAGATGCAAGGAAAAATACATTTTTATTTTAAAAAATGATGTTGACATGTTAGCATATTATCTCTTTTAATATATATGTCTATGCACATTCAGGAATGTATACATGCATATATATTTATATTATCGTGGGTATATAGTTATATACATGTGCCCACCCATAAATGTATCAAAATATCTATACATAGATAGACAGATAATCATATATATACATAATTCAAAAATTATAGAATCAGGGAAAGTCTACTGGAGGTCATTTAATGCAATATTTTCATTTCACAGATGAGGACCATGGGGCCCACTTTCAGAAAACAGGGAAATGTGTATGAGTTCTATGGGGCAGTCGAAGAAAAACAGTTTCAAGTGGGGAGGGGCGTTTGCTTTCACATGAGGCTGTTAGTAGATCCTTCCTTTGGTTGGCAAATGGCCCACCTCCACTGGATGTGATGTGGCTTTTGTACCTCTGCTTTGATGGTTAACTTGCCTCCCCACTTTTTATTTTTTACTTTTTTGGGAATTTTGGGAATGGGAAAACTAGTTGGCCAATTGTCATGAAAAATGGAGGGAATAAGAACCCCTCCCCTCCAATGACTTTTCATTTCTCTTAAAATTTGCCATATCTCAGGTCTGGTGAAGTCAGCTTATGTTAGGTCCCACTGAAGTTCTATCCTTTACAATCCTGCATAGGGGCAAGAAAACAGGAGGTGGCAGACAAAGGTGCAACTTCTGGGATTTACGTTAGCAGTTCATTTTTGGCAGAGACGAGGGGAGTGCAGAATATATGAAACTCTGTTTCACTTTCTCTAATCTGTCTACCTGCTGATTTTTTAATCATAAATGCTATAACAGTGATTGCCATAGATTTCCCATTCATTGTAAAAATGAAAGTGTTTGAAATAAGGAGCAGAGCAGTTGATTTGTTTGGTTACATTTCACAGGGACGGTCCATTCCTGCTGTATGTGCTCCAGATGTGGGTGAGCATTAAGACACAGCTTTTCAGAAACTTGAGGTTGAGATTTTTTTTTCCTTGAAGTTTTGTCCAGTTTGTTATTTGTGTGCCATATGTTCTCTTGAATTCATCCCTCTGCTACATCTATTAAAGCCTTTTACTTTTGCTCTGTGTGTTTGTGTTGTCGTTGTTGTCATTATTAAACTGAGATCATCTCTGTCTTGAAACATTTTCACTTAAATATTTATTGTTCATAATGCACAGCTCCTGGGCCATGCCCACTGGAGGCAGGAGGAGGAACAGGACATCAATCTTCCCAGCTTCACTGTCTGGTCGATTTTATGAGAAGAAAGCACGTGGGGAAGGAAAAGAGAAATTGCTAGGGGGTAAGCATGTCCTTTGAAATGCCACTCTTGGCTTCCTGACAAGGTAGAAAGAAAATGTCGGTGGTGGATTTGCTCAAGTGCCGTGATGGAAAAGACGCCAGGCCTGACTTCTTGGCAGGGAGCTGAATTTTCCCTTCTCACATAGAGGTTAACTTTCACGATGGGCACACTCTTTCACAGGAACATTAAGGAAGACCATTATGTATCTGCTCAGCCAAATAAAGGATTTGATTGTTAGGGGTTCCACCTCAGAGATGGTGTGTTAGTCAGCTCTTCACCACTGTGACAAATATCTGAGGAGAACAACTTCAAGGAGGAGAGATTTATTTTGGCTCACAGTTTCAGAGGTTTCAGTCCATGGTTGGCTGGCTCAAATACTTTGGGCCTGCGGTGAGGCAGAGAGCATCAGGGAGGAAGGCGCTAGCAGAGGAAAACTGCTCAGCTCATAGCAGCTGGGAAGCAGATAAAAAGAAGGCATCCAGGGACAAGAAATACCCTTCCAGGCAAGTCCCCAGGGCCCTGCTTCTTCCAGCCATGCACACAGTGTCCATCACTATCAACGGATTAATCCACTGATGTGGTCAGAGCCCTCATGATCCAACTATTTCCCCAGATCCCACCTTTGAACATTACTGCATTGGAGACCAAGACTTTGGGGGCCATTCCATATTCAAACCATAACAGAGGTCAGACAGAACACTGGTATAACCAGAGAGACTCAGCAGCCTTGGTAGGATCTCATTATTCAAGTAGCTTAATTCATCATTAACTGTACATGCTAAACATTAGTTCAAATTCCAGTTCAAATTCCAGTCCATGTGGCCCTCTCTTTATTGATAATGGTCTCAACCATCAACGAGTTCAGTACTTACCTGCCTTAGAAAGAAGAAAGGAACAGTCTCATGTGGTTAAGAAGATGTACTCTGGGGCTGGGGTTGTGGCTCAGAGGCAGAGCACTTGCCTAGCATGTGTGAGGCACTGGGTTCAATTCTCAGCACTGCATATAAATAAATAAAATAAAGGTCCATTGACAACTAAAAAAATATTTTTTAAAAAAGAAGATGCACTCTGAACTCAGATTACCTGTGTGCAAATTTTACTTTTGCTGTCTATTAGCTGTGTGAGTTGAGCACATTTCATTAAATCTATTTCCCTGTTGTCAGATACATCTTATTAATTAATTTAATAAATAATCACTGCATTGGTTTTATATGTTTGTACATGTAATCAGCTTTGGGGTGCACAGCAGTGAACTGGTCAGATTGGGGCCTGGCCCCCACGGAGCTCCCAGCCTGGCAGCTCCACAAGCCTGCGTGGTTCCAAGGTGGTTGCTGTCCATTCCTTCCCTTCCTTTTCTCAAAGTTTGGAGTGACTCCATCAGATCTGATTTCCCAGGACACCCCAAAGACAAGATACCCCTTCTCTTGTCACCTTCCTACCCACTGAACACACCTCTCGCAGCTTCAGAATCCTCAGATCAGCCTTCACAGGTGGATTCTTAAAAGATTTACCTCAAGAGGCTGGGCATGCCCTGGCTCTACCAGGAGGAAGCTCTGCATCCTCGGTCAGAGCATTTGTTCATGTGGGGGCTTGCTTGATTCCTCACAGACCCACTTCTGGCCTGACCCTTGTCCTTGAACTTGGCTGGCTCTCAGACTCGTCAATTGACTCAGCTTATCTGTTGTGCTGACCTTCACAGAACCTGTGTTGAGCCAATCCACTGCTGTGCTTCCTCCAAGTCAGCCTTCCCTATTTCCCAAGACACCCTCATGCTCTGTCTGGAGTCCTGGTGCTCCCAAGAGCTCCATCCTAGTTCCCCAGAGGAATTCTTCAGCATTTAGAAGAACTCAATTCAGTGGCATCTGGCCTTATTTTCCCATGTTTTCCTTCTTCTTCCCACAGATGGGACTTTTCTGTATCCCTCTTCCCCAGGGTGAAAACAATGAGCTCAGGATCACAACTACTTGCTTTGCCTACAAAATAAATAAATAGCTCATCTGTTAAACTCATGGCTACCCAAGGTGTTAACAGTTGATAAAAGCTTGATCTGCTCTGCCTTCCAGGAGACGGTAATGTTTTAATAGGAGACCTTGTTACTTTTACCTCAAAGAGACAAAAAACACACACACACACACACACACATGCACACATATAGACATTTTACATAGCATAATTACAACTAATGGAGAGTTTTTGGAGGAAGGACTCCTTTAGCACATTAAAACCAGGGGTAGAGCCGGTGTGGATGCACTCATTACTGGATACTTGTTTTCTGGGTTAATTTCACATAAACACTTCTCAATATTCCAGGTAAATTTCACAGTAAGAAACTGTGTCTGGGTCTATAAGGCACCCTGAACTATACATTTTTCCTGATCTGTTGATTTTTTTTTCTTTTGATGATCTTGCCAAACAAAATAATAACAGCTAACCAGGTCCTGGTGTGTGCCAGGAACTTTTTCCATGTTATTTGTTGTCTTATTCTATGAGTCCTCTGAAGTAGGAGATTTAGTTCTATTTGCACACAAGGAAACGGAAGCTTGAAAAATAATGCAGCTTGCTCTAGGTCACAGAGAAGCAATCTGGAGTTTAGGTTTTGAAACTTTACAGTATAATCCGAAGGAAGCTCAGAATGCTGTCCTTTGAGACCTTTCCCATCTAGTTTTCAGATGCAAAGCTGAGGCTCAGGGAGGCTTCTGACTTTCCCAAAATCATTGGCCCCCAACAGAACCAATGGGCAGAGTACTGTGCTCCACTGCCTACCCACACCAGTGTCAACCCCTTACTCTTCTCTCATTTGTCTCTGCCTCTCCTTCCTTGGGATTCTTTGATTTGTTCCAAGTTTCGGCCATCATTTTTGCCGCCTTTTATTGTAAAACTTCTCAGACTTACCTACGTTCCTTCTTTCCCTATTCACCCACTCCTCAGTCCCTTATTCTTTAC
Organism: Tamias sibiricus; assembly: GCA_025594165.1. Taxonomy (NCBI): domain Eukaryota; kingdom Metazoa; phylum Chordata; class Mammalia; order Rodentia; family Sciuridae; genus Tamias; species Tamias sibiricus. The sequence goes on along the minus strand of CM046660.1, from coordinate 75,462,138 downwards.
CTACCACTGTATTGCCACACTGTGATCTCGGCGGGGACAGGCAGGAGGAAGGAAAGCTCTGGTCATTTTCACTAAATGGGATCTCTGTGACCCTGCACTGTGTAGAGGCTGCACTCCAGGCTTCAGATTCATCTGAAGTCTTCCATGTTCAGATTCCAAGCCACGCTTACGTTCCTCCCTCATTGTACAGCACACCCCAGTGTAACTCCTTTGTTTTGGTCTCCCTCCTACATGGTATCTACCCTGATGTCACCCCCAAATGTGCTCAGAATTTTCTTTTTCCCCCCCTGGCTTGAATCACATTCCCTTTCCTCCTGGATGTCCCTCTGCTGTCCTAGCTTATCTAAGCCATCGCATCCCCAGTAAAGATTCCTTTTTTGCTTGAAGCAGCCCTTGGACCATTTCCCCCTGTGACTCCTATCCTCTACATCACTGTTTGGCAATCAATCAAGCCTGGGCTGGTGGTGCTTCCTGTACTGCTCTGTGGCTAGTCTCCTGTGCATTCTTCCTCTTTCCTCATCCTTATGTCTTCTCTCTTCCTGTTTCCTGAGAGGTGGAGCCCCGTCTTGGGCATTTCTTTCACCTCTCCTGCCTCCCTTGCCTCTCAGGCTGCCCTGCGGGCATAGGGCGGGCCTCTCTCTGTACCAGTGATCAACTGGGTTCAGCCTGCTCAGGTGAGCACGTCATTCCTTTCACAGAAGCAATCTCTGAGGCTTTAAGCCAACGGTTGCTCTCCTGGGACTTCCTCTGACTAGTGGGGAGGCCGAGGGGGTACGTTTTGACATGAAGGAGCCATGGAGTACCCTTTGGGTCATCTCATTATGACAATGACTCACTCATTCCCTCAGCCATCATGTGCCAGGCTCTGGACTCAACCCTGCAATATGTTATTTTATATCATCCTTGCTTTAGTCCTATGGATGCAATTACCATTGTGATTCCAAGTTCATAGATTAAGAAATAGTGGTGTACAGTAATCACACAATTTTCCTTAGGCCCATAGTTCATATAGGTGATGTGCTAAGATTTCAAACACCATGCATGGTATGACTGTGAAATGTTACCACTACCAATAGTATATTTGACCACATATGCAAAAATAAACAACAACAAAAACATCCTGTATTTGCAGTTAACCCATTTACAAACTATCTTTCTACACAGCATCTTATTTAATAGACTGAACACACCTATGAAGAAATCAGGGCACTCTTACTTTATTCCTGTTTTTATTATTTATATTTCAAATTTCATCCTCCTCTGTAATCTCAAATGTTTTATGCTGATGATAATTTGATAATTCTTGCTCTCTCTTATAAATGTATTTCTAGCTTGACTTTGCCTGGCAGGTAATAGGCATCTGTGTCTATTGGGAATATATTTTGTTTTTAGTAACACAAACCCAACTAACAATTTAAACTAATAGGGATTTATACTTTTTAATGAAACAAAGATTTTTGGAGGCTGGCAGCTGCTGATCCTTATATAGTGGCTAAACAGCGTATGGCCTACACTCCCTGCAATTCTCTGAGCTTTTCCCTTGATATCTCATGTTGGCAAAATGGCTGCTGCAGCTCCAGTATCTCATCCCAGCACATCCAAGCATGCCTCATTATCTATGTCATCCTGTTATTTGGAGTTACCAGGGAGATTGGGAGGAGCAAAGGTTCAGCTTTTAACACACCATATCCCTGAGATGCACTGGGGAGTGTGGCGGCAGGAATAAATATTATGAGGAATGAATATTCCAGAGGCACCTAATTTTCTGCCATGGCACTGGAAATAAGAAATAATGATTCAACTTAGCTTATTCATTTTTAAGTTATGCAAGTGATATATAAGTGCATTCTCATTGTAAAAAAACAACTCAGAGTGCCAAAGAACATAGCATAAAGAGAAAGTTCTCCCCTTAATGCACCCAATCAAGATCCCTTCCCTGGAGGCAATTACTGCTGATATAATGAGTACACATCCTTTCACACCTACCTCTAAGGTGAACAGGAATGCCACACACATGTTTACCCATAAACACATGGTAATTCAGTTTACTTTTCTACCAGGAATTTGCCTTTTGTATGAATGGGAACATCTTGTCAGTTTTGGTTTTGTGACTTGCTCTTTTTCCATTTATGGTGGAAATCTTTCCATGTCAGCACCGCTCTGTCTCCCTCCTTCTGTATCCCCAGAGTGTTCCCTGAGGATCCACAGCTCGCTCAGTCTCTTCCTGTTTTTGAACATTCAGTTTGTCTTTCCTGGATGAATAGCCTCATTTTCAGATGAGGAATGTGCAGCTCCAGGGAAGATGGGTGACTGACATTAGTCACACACCTGGCGAGGGGGACTGCTTCTGAACCAGGTGTCAGGATGCTCCCCTCCTTGGCCGTTTCCCAAAGCTGCCTATGGCCAAAGAAGCCCGTAGTCAGGGTCACTTTGTGGGACTCCACAAGGAAGCTGAAGTCAGCCAAAGAGATAGATTCCTCTGGCGATACGACTTGGTGTCAGAATCATACATCAAAACACTTCGACCCAGACAGCAGCCAGAGACATAGATGTAGTTAGGTAAAAACAGAAACAAAGAGAAACAAAACAAAGGAAAGCAACAACAACAAAATAATCCAAAAGACAAAAACCAAAAAAACTACCTCCCAGGTTTTTCTTTCTGAAATGATGCATTACAAGCATCCATGAAAAAAGCGATTTTGATTTTGTTTGGGAGTCTGTTTCCTAGGTGAGGGGGGAGGGGGGAGAGCGGGTCTGAATCCCTGAGGCTTTGCACTCTTCTGAAGATCACAGTGGGAATTATCATGCCACATTAGGGTGGTTCCAGAGAATCATCAAAGTCCTTTCTCTCCTTATCTTGGAGGGTGGGGGCAGATTTGCAACAGTGCACATATTTGAAAGTGTAGCACACACGTTAACTTGTGTAAAAGGCAATGTGATGGCATAATGATGCATTAAAGCCTCCAGAAGATCAAATAAAAGCTCAGCATATCTGTATTTTCTGGGGATTGGCAGGGAAGAACCACCTGCTGTCCCACACTTTGTGGCAGTTCTCCTTGTGTAACTACTTAAAATGAATGCGAGAGCTGCGTGACACCGTGCAGAAAATGCTATCTGATTACCTTTAGGTGTAGAGTAAGACTCAGACAGCCAAAGCGTAGTTTGTCAGCTGTTCCAGATATTAACCAAGGTTGAGTGAAGGTGAGTGTTGGAAAGCAGAAGATTTTTCCCCTTGACCTCAGCTGATGCATATAAGCCAGAAGGAGAAAATTCTTTTGTAGGGGAGAAAAAAAAAAAATCATTTTCCCTTCTGTTTCTTTCAAAGGCAAAGATTATTTACATAGACTAAAATGTTAATTTTCTCGGAAATCAAAGCCACTGGCAGACTGTTAAGTAAAATCCATGTGTGTGTGATTAATTCTGGATGCCCTCTTGTTCTGGTAGAAACTTCTTCTTTCAAAAAAAAAAAAAAAACATATGGAACCCATTTGTGCTTGTATTACACGTATCTGTGTGTTCATATAGATGTTCGACTTTGTTCAGTGAAATGTCATAATTTCTTTTACGATGGATTCGGAAGGGAAAATGCTGCTTGGAGCAGAATGTTATAAACGGGAAAGGAAATGAAAGTGTGTGCTAGTGAATCAAGGGTCACTCAAGTCAGGGAATGTCAGGGAAGCCATTTCCATATCAGATAGAAGACTTTTAATAAAAGTTGGGAAGCAAGGGGCAGATTTAGAAATGGGATTTTCGCTGTTAATTATGATTTTTCTCTGAGTTTGGGCTGCCAATTTGAAGTTCTGTTGATGAATGTCTGAGTGCTTGCTTTTATAGCAGCATTAATAGGGAAGAGTCGTGTGTGCTCGGGAGCTACTGGCCTTGTTAATCCATTAGCTTGAGATGTAATCAAACACATAGATTGTTTCCATTGTCTCTTCAACACACTGATTTCAATTCCTTTGGGTAGAAAGATTCCTGGATCATATGGTAGTTCTATTTTTAGTTTTTGGAGGAACCTCCATTCTGTTTTCCAAAACGATTGTACTAAATTACAATATCACCAGCCGTGGGTAAGTGTCCCCTAGTCTCCACATTCTCACCAACACTTGTTATCGTTCATATTTTTTGATAATTGCCAATCTAGCAGATGTGAGACAATATCTCATTGTGGTTTTATAATTTTGCATTTCTCTTATAATTAGAGATGCTGAGTGTTCTTTCCCATAGAGCTGCTTGCCATGTGTATGTCTTCCTTTGAGAACGGTCTGTCCAAGTTCTTTGGCCATATTTTAATAGGAGTATTGAGTAGTGTGAGTTCCTTGTCTGTTTTTGGATATTAGCTTTTTAACATATAAATCACAAATATTTTCTCCCAATCTGTTTTCTCTTCACTCTGTCAGTTGTTTCCTTTGCTGTGATGGTTTCTAGTTGGGTGGACTCCCATGTCTCTGGTTTTTCTTTTGTTGTCTGTGCTTTTTGGGTCATATCTAAGAAATCACTGCACTGACCAATATCATGGTGTTCTCTCCCATGTTTTATTCTAGTAGTTTCATGTCTTATGTTTAAGTTTTAATCTGTTTAGAGTTGATTCTTATAATCAGGGGTGAGATAAGAATCCATTTTCAATCTTCTGTCTCTGGGCTTTTCTTTGATGGGAGGGTTTAGCTACTGATCCATCTCTTTTTACTCATTATTGGTCTGTGTAGAGTTCAAATTTCTTCACACTTCAGTCTTACTAGATTATATGTTTCTAGGAATTTATTTATCTATTCTAGAAATTTGTTGGCATAAACTTGTCCAGAGTAGTCTCTTAAGGTCCTTTGTATTTCTGTGTCATGAGTTGTAAGACCTCCTTTTCCTTTTTAACATTTTATTCATTTGAATTTTTCTTAATCTAGCTAAGGGTTAGTCAATTTTGTTTAGCTTTGCAAAAAAAATTTTTTTTTTGTTGATCTTTTCTATTGCTGTTCTAGTCTCTATTTGTTTTTGCTCTGATCTTTATGTTTGACTGCTAACTTTGGTCTTTTTTTTTTTTTTTTTTTTTTCCTAGTCTTCGAAGTGTAGCATCAGGTTTATTTGAGATCTTCTTTTCTTTTTTTTGGTGTAGGTATTTATTGCTATAAACTTCCCTCTTAAAACTCTTTTTGCTGGATTCCACACGTTTTGGTATGTTGTGTTTCCATTTTTCTTGGTTTCAAGTTATTTTCAATTTCCCTTTTAATTTCTTCTTTGAACCTATAGTTGTCAAACATCTTGGCACTATCCTCGACTCCTCTCTGTCACAACTTTATCCTGACCATTGGCATATCCCTATGATTCTTCTCCTCAATGGCCATACCTTCATCCAAACCACCATCACGAGGGCCCTCTCCCTGACCCTCTCACTTTTGCTTTTCCCTCGTCAGTGGTCAATTCCCAACCCAGTATCCAGCAGGATCTTGTTGAAATGTGTGTCACATGGTTTGCCATCTCATTTAGTGTTTAAGCCAAAGTCCTTGCTGAACTAGAAAGCCCACATGATTTTATTCCACGCTACTTCTCAGCTTCATTTCCTACCTCTCCTCCTCGTCCTTTTCTCCACTCCAGCCATACTGGCCTCCGTGAGTTTTGGGAACATACTGAGCACACTCTGGTTGGAGGGGAATTTGCACTCACTTTTCCCCACTTCTTTCCATAATGCTCTGCCCTAGTGACCACATAGTTCACTCTCGCTTCCTTGAGGACTTCCGCTTCCTTATCTACAAGTTAACTCCTCTTCTGACATCACTTGTTAGGCTGGGCTTGAATCTTTGCCCCTTCACTTAGTAGCTCTGTAACACTAGCAAGAAACAAATTTAATTTTCCCAAGTCATCAGTGGTGATGATACTTACTCTATTATCTTGGGCCATGGGATTTCCATATCTGTAGGTCAAGATAGTGGAATACTGGTAAATTTCCTATGGTTTAATCTAATACCTGCCTCATGGGGAGGTGATAAAGCCTGGATGATAAAATGCATGTGTAGTGCATTGTGCTAGGCGTGGCTCATTGTCAACCTTCAAAATTGCAAGCTGTTGATATTGTCAAATAGAGTTTCCAGTGGGTCACATGAGGCCATCTAGAGCTCAGCCTGTGTTGCCTCTGGACCTTCATATTCCTTGTGCTTCACTCTTTACATACCACAATCTGACAATGAAGAATTTGTTGCAGTTTCCTGAACCCACCCAGCTCTTTCATATTCCTTTGCCTTTGAGTATAGGCAATCCTTCTTTCTGGAACCTTCCATTCCTAGGTCCTTAGGACCTGGCACAGGAGCCCCTTGTTCTCCTCTTCTTTTATATATGTGTCTCTCTTACCCCCGAGTCTGCTTCACCTTCTTCTGTGCTCTTCCTGAGTGACAGTGTCAATAGCTTGTGATTTTTCACTTGACTTTAACTTCCTCAAATGCAAAAGTGGCATTTTATTCATTTGCATCTTTGGTATCTTGCACACAAATCTAACAGCTACCAATAAATGCTTGGTGAAGAATGAGCGAATGAATGAATAGACAAGCAGAGAACATGAAGTCACTGTTTTAAGATGCTCTCATACACCAGCGGGAAAGGACAAGTTCAAGATTAAGAAAACAGGGGAAGCACTGAGGAATGGTGAAACAAACATATTTCAGAAATCAAGTTAATCAAATGAGGTAATATACCAGGTGAGGGAGAGAGAGCAGCATGGAGAAGCAGAGAGTGAAATGAATTTGGTCTGCGGGGATGGCTCCTTGCCTTTTGGCCTCTTTGTGGTTCCTGATAGTGTGGCTGGCTTTTGTCCCATGGATGAGTGTAGGAAGCAATTTCCTGCCAGAGGGTGAGCTTGAGGCCAGTGAGGCTCTACCCTGATTCTAAGTGATGTGCAGCTGAAGCCCTAGGATGGTGGGCATGTTCTAACAGCTGTCATTTTGGAGGCCCCAGGCAACACTGGCTTAGGAACAAAATCTCAAGTGATTTCTAATTTTGATGAAATAATGGAGGAAAATTCCCCCACACAATGGCCCATTTTTGCCTGGCATCAATGCCTCTGGACCTCTAGACACACCAGGGTTAATCAACCAAACAAAGGCCAATCATTCCACATGTAGGGTGAATCGGAGAAGGCCCTGCTGGGGCTTGTTGAAATGATACAACTTGGGCATTTTCTTTACAGATCATTGACCTTCTATCTGGATATAAAAGGTGCTGGTCTGGAAGGAAATCAGCAAGCCAGATAGCTGTATTTTTCTCCGGTCCTTAGTGAAGTGATGATAAGAGGAAAGGTAAGTTCAGTGGTGCTCAAATCCTCTTCAGTGAGATTCTTCACCCTGCTGCGGTGTTTCTTGACTGCTGGTTTAGATCATAACCAGGCTGTCTTATGGATTGCCACTTCTTCTGGTATCTAGTACAGTGTCTTGCAAATGAACATTATGCAGTGAATTCTGCTACCAAGGTTGCACCTTTACAACTATGGAGAAACTGGAGAAGGAAAGAGAAATTCAGCTGGCCCAGTTTGCTGGCATGCATCTTGAACAACAAGACTGAAAGAACAGAATCTCCTGTAATTTTGTTTTGTGGCTGGGTTGTGGAAGTTAGGACCACTCAAGATTCTCCAATCTGTTCTGATTTCAAGGCCCTTAAAATAGGTGTCATCATGAGTAAGGGGATGAGGATGACGTCATAGTATGTGGGAAGTTAAAGGAATTGAATAGAGGCAGAACATTTAACACATTTCATATCTGATATATGGCAAGCAAAAAATTTAGAATTCTTCTGTGCCCCAGTGCCTCACTTGCAAAATGGGAATAATGGTAGTTCCTCTGTCTTCAGATCAAACACATAACCAACCCATGGGAAGTGTTTGGCACAGTACTTGGCAATGAATTAATGTGAACTAACATCACTGGACCTGATTTCTATATAAGAAGGAATGTGGATTGGTGGTGTGAGGCACCTGTAAAGCCTCAAGTGAGTCAAACTCTGGAAAGGAAATTCTGGTCTGGCTGCCTAAAGATGGAGGTTCCCAATGGGATAGAGCAAGTCAGGAATCAAGGGACTTTTGTCTGAGGCTGATCTCTAGGGCAATCTGTGCTGGGCATTAGGAAGAACAGCAAAAAGAGCAGCCAGACTTTCTCTTCCCTAGAGACATGAAAGACTCTGTGAAGATGTGTTGGATCTTCTCTGAGTGCCCACAACAAAGATTTCCTTTGCAGTTTCTAAATAACACTGAGTGGTGAGCTTCCTAAGGTGACTTTTGGCTCCCCATTTCCCGGGGCAGAAGGAGCCTTCACCCCAGCTTAGAAGAGATGGCAGTGAGAGGTATAGGAGACTAGGAGATACCTAGCTGGGATGTACTGGGGTTCAGGTTTGGGGTCAGGCATGCTATGAGAACCCTAAATCCTGATTACCTTTGGGGTTGTCCACTAACAATGGACCTATGCTATATGCTTGCTTCTAAGATCATTTCCCAAGGAAAATGAGATTCTGTGAGGAGAAAAAAGTCATGGCCTTCTGTGTCATTAGAGATGTTCGATCCTTGACTTCTGAAATACAAGGTTTCTTGGACTTCAGCTTGTTGTTTCTGAATCCCATTGCCCTTTGGATCTGTACATTAACCAGCTTGTTTGTTCCCCAGGTATAAGGGACACTGGGAGGAGGGCTGGGATGAGGGAAGCTCATCCCACTTAATCTTAGTCCAGGGGCCTAAGTTAGGAAAAGGAAGATTTACAGGGAAGGGGGAGGCAAGCTTGGTCATAACTGAAGGAGCTGCACATAGCAGGTACTTGTCAATAGATCAAACCTTAGCAGTAGCTGGGAAAGGTCTCCCTACTAACTCTCAATCCCCGTGAAAAAGAATTGAGGGTATCAATAGGCCCACGAGATATTATTATTTATTTGAGTGACCTTTGTTGCTAAGTAACAGCATGATTTTCAGACTGTATTAAAAAATTATAATTGGCATGAGCTTAAAATAATGTGCGCCAGCACTGGAGACATTAAGCCACATGGCGGGGATGTAAATTAGCCAGAAAGGTTCACAGGGTGGTCATTGCAATTGTCAGATAATGCTGAACCAAGTCAAATTAATTTCTAATAATTTGTAGAAGCTAGGCAGCAGAGAACCAGCAAGCTCCTGGAAACTGTAGGAACTGTAAGGCTTGGGTGTCAGGCTTAGAAATATGGAGCCTCACTCATGCCAAGAAGCATTAAAAGCAGTAGTTGGAATTCAGGGAGTGACATTTTCTAAGTTCAGACTTAATCTTATTACAAGTTCTATTTTCTTGACTTTGCTGGGCAGAAAATTAAGTAATGACAGAGGGCCAGAGTAGATCTCCTACCCCCAGGCAGCCTGCCTAAATGCTGTCCCTGAATTTTAACCAGGGTTAGAACACATTCAAGTGTCAGCAACAGGTTAAGTCTTGAGCTGATCATTAAGCTAGGCCCAATTCCTTCTCAGCAGGCTGAAAATCTAAATAAGCTAGGTAGGCAGAACACCAGGTAAATTAAGATACATCTTATCATTTCACCCCACTGTGAAATGGAATCTTAATGTACAGCAGCCCTTGCAGGGAAAGGAGTAAGCCCTGGCAATGGAATTTGAATGGAAGGGGTGAGCGTGAGAAGCTGAAAAGACACCTGCTTTGAGGAGGCCCTGCTGCCATTCCCCAGGGTGTAGGAACCTCTAGGGCAGAAACTGTCTAACTAGTTAATTCTGTGCACTTTTGAAACTATGAAAAACAAAACGGAATTGGGGTGCTGGGGCTTGTTTTTTTTTTTTGGTACCCAGGATTGAACTCAGGGGCACTTGACCAATGAGCCACATCCCCAGCCCTATTTTGTGTTTTCTTTAGAGACAGGGTCTCACTGAGTTGCTCTGCACCTTGCTTTTTCCTGAGGCTGGCTTTGAACTCGTGATTCTTTTGCCTCAGCCTCTTGAGCTGCTGGGATTACAGGCATGTGCCACTGCGCCCGGCTTGCTGTATTTTTTATTTTTTAAAATTTATTTTTATTTTTATTTTTTATTCAATGTTGTTGTATTTACAATAGTAGTATGCATTATAATTCATAATAAACATATAAAACATCTTTTTACAAAACACTGTTTGTATACAATTATATTTGTACCATTCAAATCTTCAACCATGCATTTAGGATAATGATATCCATCTTATTCAACCACCTTTTCTTTTTTGCCCTCCCTCCTCCCTTGCTTCCTTCTTTCCCCTCCCTCCCCTTTGACTTTTCTAGCATTCCTCTAATCCTCCTATGTACCCCGACCCAACACCATTGTGGATCTTGCTGGGGTTTTTAAGAAATTTTAAGTCTTGTTTGTGCTCAGCTGCTAATGCAACTGGAGATAGCCATCTTTGGGGGCTTATTCTATATTTGTGCTAAGAGCCAAGTAGCAGATTTGAGAAGAAGTTCATTTAGATCACCACTGGACTTAGAACCTCCACTCCATCTGCCAACCAGAGATGAGCTCTGGGATTGAGTGCCCAGAGTAAGAGCTGCCTTTCTGTCCATGGCAGAAACTGCAAATGGTGGCCAATACCTGTGTTCTCTTCCTCCTGGACATGTGGGCAGACTGTGCTTTCCAGCATGGAGAAGCAGAACTCAACTCACATGGGAAGGGAGCTACACAGTAGAATGATATCCTTGTGGTGGCATATTTTTAGCAGCATAAATGTCCAGAGGGAGACATCAGCAAGATCTAATAAATACTGCTGATTTACTATTCTGTGACTTCTTTAAATAAGCATGACTTATCTCCCCATCTAATTAATAAGCTCTAAGAGACCAGGTTTTGTGGTCAGTCAAATCTGCATTCACATCCCAGTCTGCCGCTTAGCTGCTTGATCTTGGACAAGTTACTTGAATTCTCCAGAATGTGCTGTGTTCCTATTTAAGACATGGACAGCAATAAACTTGCTCCAGAAGGTTGTGAGGAGAAACTGAGATGAGTGCAAAAGCAAGGAATCTGTGCCCAATAAATCTTATTCTGTTCAACACTGAGATGAATAAACTTCTCCTTCTGAGGATTTTGTGGAAGCAACCCGTGACCATGGCTTGTTCTTTTTTGTTCTCTGGAATTTCTAGATCTTTTAAATTTTATTTTTGTCAACTCCAGGATGTCCAGGAAGTGTTTGGGAAATGTTTGCTGGTATACAGTTCTTCAAAGTCCCCTTGTGAAGGAGAAACTGTTCTTGTAGGTCAGGGTTCCTGGGAGAACCACAGCCACTATTAGGGAAATGGCCCTGACATAATGATATCTGGGTTGACTATCTATTATTTGCCCTTCTAGATCTTTCATCTTTCCCCATTCTGTTTGTTGCTATAAGAGGTGCAGGTATGTGACTTACCTCAGGTGCTTTCTTGTCTTCTGACTTTTGCCTGGTTTTGGTCACTTGGGGACAGATCTAGTTTGGATCATGTGTGTTCGGTAAAGGTCTATGTGTTAAAGCCTTGGGCCCCAGGATGACACTACTGGGAGGTGGCAGAACCTTTAAGAAGAGGTGGGGCCTCATAGGAGTCTTTAGGTCACTGGGGATGTGCCCTCACAGGGGATCGTGGGACCCTGGTCTCTTTCTCTCCCCTCTTTTGCTTTCTGACCAAGATGAGGTGAGTGGCTTAGTCCACCATGTGCCCCTGCAATTATTGCTGCCTTTTCATAGGCCCAAAACAATCGGGCCAACCCATCACAGACTGAAACCTCCAAAATAAACCATTTTCCTTTGTAAGTTGATTATCTCAGGTATTTGTTGCAGTAATAGAAAGGCAACCTACTCAGGGGCGCAGGCACTGGTTCATCTGTTTTCCTAGCTCACTGCCTGCTTTGATTGAAGGTCACAGAGGCTCTTTCTCTCTGGGTTCTGCCTTCTGCTTCCTCTCTCTGCCCGGTAGGCTGAGGAACGTAACAGCCACACTGCTAATCCTGGAGCTCCAATCTATCTTTTGTGTACTCTCTAAATCTGCCCCTCACTTCTGTGTGAATAGTCCCTTTTAAAATCTTTTAAACTGATTCTATTTTGAGTTTGTCATCTGATTTCTGCTAGAATCCTTACTGTTTTTTTTTTTGTTGTAAGTGCATTTTTATGTTTAACTGGCAGTGTATAAATGCTAGATCATTCCTTTCCATACATTCCTACAGACCAATTTAACATATCTGATCCTTAGTTTCCTCACCTGTAAAGCGAGATTAATAATAATACCCAGCTCACAGTGTTAGTTGGGAGGATAAATGTGATGATGTATGAAATTTCTTTACAACCTATAAATTGCCATACAAATCTAAGACACAGGTTATTATCACCATCTACTTAACCCTGAGGGAACACTGTAGGGCTTTGGTCTAGTTCCAGGATGAGGTTTTGCAATATCAATCTCTAAAACATTTTGCAAACCTTAAAGTAGTAGTGGCTAACAGGTTTGTTTGTCTTTCTTCCCTAATCTTCACATTCTTGGCTTCTGTGTGTTAAAAAGAAACTCACCTTTGGAAACTGTGTTGTCCACACACCTGATAAGTCATTATTTTTTTTTCATGGAGTTTAACAAGGAGATGCAGAGTATGGACCCTTTTGGGTTGCATAAGCCAATACATAGTGACTTGAAGTACAACTGACCCAGGAGAACCTCTTCCTCAAAACATGGTGAGCAGTCTCTTTTGCACTCCTGGGCTCATCTAGTCCATTGACTTCAGCATGAATCTGTCTTTTTTTTTTTTTTTTTTTTTTAAACATCCATTCAAGCACGTAAGGTAAAAATTGCCTTATTGGCTTTTTGTCTGAAATTTTGGCAGAGCATAGACAGATTTCAGCATTTATTGCCCTTTGAGTGATTTCCAGCTTTGTTCCAGGAAAAATACAATTAATCTTATGGCAGCCTCACTATCAATCCGTATGAGAGGCAAGTTGTTTTAGCTCTTACACGGGGTCTCTGACTCCTTTGCCTGTGCTCATCTTTTTGGCAGAGGGTGAGTGTAATGCTCACCAGGGAAAGCCTTTCGCCTCTATTTGTGCAATTTTCTGCAAAGCCCAAGACTTGCATGGGTCGGAGGTGGGAGCTCTGTACATCCATCTGCACCCCATCAACCCCAGGAGCACATCTGGGAAAGTAGGTGTGAGAGGCCCCCATGAGTGGATGGGGAGGGGCGCAGTAAGTGTCATGAGGGCGTGTGAGCAAGGTCTTTTGGTTGATTTGCTTTTGTCCTGGGCATGTTCCTGTTGGACTCTGGGGCTGGGGAAGGAAGAGGTCTGTTCTTCTGGTATTTTGAGGTAGTTCCTTGGTTCCCCTTGTGCAATCTTTGTTTTCATAGTAGTGTGCTATAGCATGAGGCTTTATCAGGTCCAGGCCAGCTGAGAGCCTTAGGGCCATTGAAAAAAATCTATTACATATTTATATATGTTACATTAAAATTATATATTATGTTTATATATTTATTTACATATATATAATATATTATATATATGTATATATTTATTTCCAGCAGCTTCGCAGAGCCTGGATTCAGCCTGACTCTGAATCTGGACTCAGCTTGTTTAATTTCTCTGCCTTGGTTATTGCCCATATTGATCCTGTAGTGAGGGGCACAGGAAGTACTCTAGCCTTTATTCTGTCACTGAATCCACCTGTGATCTTCACTAAACAAGTTGCTAACATCTCTGGGTCAGGACATCCTTATGTGTCTAAGATTAGATCACAGTTATTCAAGGACACCTCTGCCCCACACCAACCAGTGCCCTAATCTTCTGCCAAACTGAATATATTGTGATTATTTTGTTTCCCAATAAAACTCTAATGCATTCCTTGTTAATCTGATCCATTAAGTCTGCCCATTTCTCCCATTTTCACGCTGCTGCCACAGCCACATTACGTGGGCTGACTCTGCAGCCCTCAGTGTCTTCTGGCGTCCACACCTGCTCCCCCACCTGTCTCTAGAGTGCTCTCATCAACTCCTTTCTCTGCAACCCTTTGAAGTTTTCTTGCTGCTTATGTGATAAACTCCACAGTGTTACCTGGATGACCCACGAGGCATTGCTCTGCTTCTTTGGTGTCATGTTGTGTCACTCACTTTTTCTTGCATCTCTGGGGTAGCTGCTCTGGCCTTAGTCCAGTAGGACCTTTGTATAAACTGTCTCCTCTGCCTCGATTCTCTTGTTGGTTAGCTAGCTTTGCCAGTCAATTGCCCCCGCTCTGTGCGTCTTACAGTTGGTTTTCCAGTCAAGGGCAGATTCCCTGTTGAGGGCTCTGCAGCCGAGTGCCCTTCCCTCAGAGCATTGTCTCAGGCTGTCACCACGTTGGATCTGCCCTGCCAGACCACAAGCTGCACCAGGCCCAGCATGGCACCCCCAGAGTTTAGCCTTTAGCACAGGCCTGGCACATAATTGGTATATCAAGATGATGTTAAAGGAAGACAGGGAAGCAAGGAGGGAGTGAGGGAGAGAAGAAGAAAGAGATATCAAATAGCTCAGTTATTCAGGATAAATGTTCAGTTTTCACATGAATCTCTTAAATAGTGGACACAATGTGCCCCACATGCAGGCTATTTTACTCAGGCTGGAACCATGGCTGCAGGTAGAGAGGAGGACATGCCTGTCCCTACTTCTATTGACATCTTCCTTTTCATCTCTGCTGTGGGTGGAGGGAGGGGACGCTGGTGTCGGTGGCAGTCTATAATCTATCCTTTGATGGATGTGTCCTGGTAGGGGCCAAATAGAGCAATAAATATAGAGTGGAAGTTGACATGGGAATCACTCACTGTGGTGGCAGATATTAATGAAGATGATCACACAGATAACAGGTTTTCTTTTCTCTCCTGTTGCAGAGAACCTTAAAAATCATCCAGCCCAGTGTTTTTCCAGTCTCCCTGTTTATTGTTATTTCCTGGGAAGTTTGCTGACAGACAGATTCCCAGGTCCAACACATGAATTCTTGAGTTAGTCTGTGGAAATTCTTGCTCCCTATGCCTGTGGTAGGGTGTATATATCTGCTTCAACAAGTAGGTTTTTAGGGATTCAGATGCTCAAGCAGATGCTTATATGCTTTGGGAACAACTGATCTAGAGCCCCATCCACTCTATTATTTTACTAGGTCTTCATTACAACAGTTTTGAATGTCATAGAAATATGGAACTGCCCATACAGATTTCTTGTTTTGTTAGTCTCAATAAGAAAGTTTACATCTTTGGTTTTTCATATCATGCTTAATCTTTCAAAGTGCTCACAATATCTTTTGTGTCATCGATTCTCACAAGAACACTTCAAAAGTCAGGGGACCTCCCATAAGTCACCTTCTTATTTAGCAGATGTGGGCGTTGATGCGCAACCCATAGTGTGTTAGTGGCACCACTTGTCCCACAGCCCTGATCCTTTGCATTCTCCTCTGGGAGATGCTCACACTCAACTTCAGAATGCCACACACCTTATTTCATATTTTATAATATTTAATTTCTGTATCAAATATTTGCAATAAGGCTTAAGAGAAATGATTGATGGCCTTTCCTCATTTTTAAAAAGGGTGCTTTGCAGATACATAAAGGTAAGAAGCTGTTAGGAGAGGTTTTATGGCAGATGGTTCTTGGCAGCAATTGCTTTTCTTTTATGGCAGTCTGGAAATTTTCCTGGGTAATAACTTTCTTTTCTTTTAACAGGCATAAAATAAAGGGGTTCTAGATAGTTGGATCATTATCAAATGGTTTTCCAAAGACAACCATAAATTGTCAATACCATTTAGGCAAAAACAAGACTTGTCCACATCTGGAAATTCAATGCATAAATATCTTTTGAATTTTCTTCTTTTGTTGGTCATAATATTTGGCTATCCAAACTGTTATTCCTTAAGAGGCAATTAGCCTGGGGAGCTGGGAGAAAGAAGCTTTGGTAAAGGCATTCATGCAACTTCCCCAAAAGGTAATATTTCTCCTGTGAATCAAATTTACATTTGGTCTCTTGTGCTCACCAGAGATTGAGAACAAAGAAAGCTTCAGTTTAAGCTGAAGAGGCATAAAATCTTAACTAGGAAAATGAGCATAGAGGAGAATTTGATGGGACTGAAAGCAAAACACACTACTTGTGTCCATAAATTCACTCAACCGATATTTCAGACCTCTATTCTATGATTATACACCAGGCTCTGTGTTAGGCACCAGACATCACAATGCTAGAGAAGCAAATGTGAGTTATAGCCTACCAGGAAATGGCACAGGGCAAGCCTTGTCCTGTGATGTGTGAAGAAGTCATGGTCAAAATCATAATTGCTGATTTATTGTGTGCTTACCTTATCACAGGAATTGTGCTCCATCAGGGTCAACTCACTTAACACTTAAAACAGCCCTGAGATATAAATACAATTATTAGTTCCAGTTCCTCATTGAGGCAAGGGAGGCAAGTAGAGGTGAAGTAACTTGTTCAAGGTCATTGCAGGGCACTGGGATTGAAATCCATCAGTCCAGTTCCTGAGTATGTACTTCTCTCAGCAAATCCTTGCTGTGTGGACGAATGAATGAAGCATCTGCAAGTGTGGTGGGGCTTTTCAGAGGATGCACCCTGCAGGAAAGCGGTTTAAGCTGGTCTGTCTGAGAGGGCCTTTGTGAGCAAAAGCCATTTCAGATGAGTTTTAGGGTGGAACTGTGAATGGCAGTGGTAGAACTTTCTAGAATGTGAAGGTCAGAAAGACAGCAGAGAACTAGAGGTAGAAGAAACCTTAAAGACCAGCTACTAGAGTCTTCTTCTATAGATGAGGAGAGGAGGGCACCAATGATGGTGTGGAAGGTTGGGATGGCTAACCAGATTCCCTGGCTTCAGGACAGGGTCTGCTGTGGTACCCTGAGGTAAAAAAGGAGATTTGTGTAAAAGATAGCTTACTCTGTTACACCATTCAGCTACACCAAGGCTTCCTAACATTTTATACATCGTGGCACACATAGAAAATAACAATATCTGGATGGTAAAAAGTAGGTTAAATGGAGTCAATAGCTTGTGACTAGAAGTGGCTCCAAGGACCCTGAGTACCCTAGGCTCCACCCAGACAACCATGTTCATTCCAAGGACTTACAGTTTGGGAGAAGACGAAGCCCTAAGACCCACCTTCCAAAAGGCGCCCTCAGCACCTCCTATTCCAGGTCTGCCTCCCAGACTTTGCTAACATCTTCCCTCCCAGCCGCACCTCTTGTACCTTCAGTGTACAGACCATACAGGTCCAGCCTCACGGACACTGCTGACAAGCTTAGAGGCCATACCCAGGAGTTCTCCCTCAGCCTTTCACTACACAAGGACCTTTTTCTCTAGCCCAGCCAAAGTCCATTCTTTTCACCATCAGCCTTTCTCTGCTGAACAGAAACAGTCTGATTACACACACAGTAAGATGGGAATGACTGATAATGCTATCCACTCTCCTGAGAGGATAAATGCAGGTAGTTAACTAAAGGGAGTGAGCCTTATAAATCCAAGAGACACGGTGACATTGCTGGATAAAGGAGATGGCTTTCTCTGATCACTTACATGTTCAGGTGATGGCTGCTTAGCAGGAGTAGAGTTTTTCACAGTTCTGTGGACCTGGCCAACAGTTGTCGCATGAACAATCTGGGCAGTTAGGCCTTAGGTGGAGGGCAGGGCCATGAGTCAGTGATTCAGCCCGACTTCACTTGTATATAATGTAAAGCAGGCCTTGTTTCTGCTGTGTCTGTCACAGCTGAACAAAGGACACTGCAGCCTCTCTCATTCACTGGACTGGACGGCAGTCTGAGGTTGTTACTCAAATTCTGGAGTAAGAATCCCAGTGGAGGCCTCTCTGCTATTCCCTGGAAACAAAGAAGAAATTTGGGCTTGTTTAGCTGATGCCACTATTGTAGTTTCTAGGGAACTTCACCTCACTAGGACAGCCAGGTTTATGACTTCTTATGCAAAAGGTTTATCTGTATTATTTAAAAGATGACATTTCATCAATTGTAACAAAGACCTCAGGTATTCAACTGAATGTTCCTGCTTTAATATGTATAATTTAAAATGATACAGTGTTCTCTAGAGTTGGAGGACACTTGCTTCCTCCCCCAACCCTTCCTTCTTCTTCTCCTTCTTTTTCTTCTTTCTCTTTTTCTCTTTCACTCCCTTCCTCCTTTCTACTCTCTCAGTTTTCAACATTTCTTAGCATAATCTTTTGTGTTCAGCTGTGTGAGTTCTCTAGGTAAGACACTGAGGACATTTAGTCCTCATGGTACCTTGTAGAAGGTACAGCCAGTGTTAGCTTTTGTGCACAAATGGTAGACGTAATAGGGAAATGTCTTCTGGAAATGTGTTAGGATGAGACCTCTTGTTTGTTAATTTCTGAGCAAATCTACTTTATACATTGGCTATTTCTGTGCAATAAGCCATCCTAAAACTCAAAGACTTAAAACAGCAGTTATCATTATGTTATTATTATAGCTATTAGGTTATACAATAAAATGTAGTTATTATAATATTATTATTCTAGCTCAGAAGCCTGGGGTTGGCTGATCTTGGCTGGGCTGGGCTGAGGGATTCTGCTGACTTGGCGGGCGGGCTTGGTTGTTCTGGGTTGAGCTTGGCCAGATTAATTCTTTTCCTTTTCTTTTTCCTATTTTTTTTTTTTTTTTTTTTTTTTGTGGTGCTGGGGATTGAACCCAGGGCCTTGTGCATGCAAGGAAAGCACTCTACCAACTGAGCTATATCTCCAGCCCTTATGGCCAGATTAATTCTGCTCTGTGTATCCCTCATTCTCCTCTTGGAAGAGAGGTTCTTTGCATAGAGAGGTACAAGAGGACAAGCAGAAACTTGCAAGACATCTTGAGGCCCAGGCTTGGAACCAGCACACTGTCACATCTACCCAACTTTAAAGTGAGCCCCACAGCTGAATATAAACCACAGTACCAGGAGGTGTGAAGAATTGGGTCCAATAATACAACCCACCACACTAATGAGAAACGGATTCACAACAAAGCACATTGTTTTGGTTGGTGGGAGTGGGAAGGTATCTAGATGGAGAGTATGGCTTCCAGGCAAACTAGAGGTAAGCAGGTCAAAATTACAATCTATTTTGTGTGCTTGTGTGTGCACACACAATGTTAAATGAAAACAAGACACAAATACTTTTAAAAACATCCAAAGAAATCTTCCTCCTGTTTGGAACACCTCCATCCCCATTCTCCCACACAGTGCCTGTATTTTTAGGCTTTAATTTATGCTTTCTTACCTTAGCTTATTTACTCAATTAAAAAAGAGATTCAACCGTAGAAAACTCCATCACTCATAATTCAGCAAGATTTGCTCTGGAAAAGGATGCATATGATTTTGCAGGCTCATTAACTATTCGTTTTTTTTAATTGCATATTCTGGATGCTGTTGGTTTATGTAAATCTTTCTTTGGTGTTAAAAGTGACCTTGTTTATCACTTCCTAGTCTAAAAGAAACTCTCACTTATTAAAGAATGTGAAGATAGGTCACCTCTTAAGGTTTTCAGAAAGGGTTGTCACCATGTAAACTGGAAAGGTTTGATTTGGTACCAACTTGTCCCTTCAGGTGTGGAAAGAACATTCACTTAAATGACTTTTTGCAGGAATGGGCCCTTGTCCTAAATACAATGATGTAAGTATTAGTTTGCAGAAAAATTTGAAGAAAAAAAAAAAGGTCTACTGGAGGAGAGGATTAAGTGAAATTCCTTAAACAGATTTTTAAGGCTGCTTTTTGTCTGTTTTGAGCAAGTGTGTTGCATTTTAATGAGATTATTTTGATGTTTTCACCAGGTTTGAGTGCAATGTACAACAAAGATTTCTTTCTATTCCCCTATTCTCCAACGGAAATGTCTTTCTGTTGGGCTAACGGATGATAGCTGAATTATTATACCCAGTTGTTCTGGTTTACATATTCCAGGTCTGCCTGTAGGATTTTCTACTTTTTCTGCTTCTAAGACTTGTCCGGGTGAGGTACCAGATTAGATGCCTTTCTTCTTTTGCCATCTAGCCTGGCCGTAGCATCAACTCTGTTGTGATTCTACCTCTTATCCTGATGCATGATGCTCTCCAATCATCGTGGAGGAAGACATCACTGTGATGAGAGAAAGAATTCCTGGGTTTGTCTCCTCCCAGAGTAGCCCATGATAGAAGCACTTTTAATTCCTACCATCTCAGATTTTTTAATTGAAAATCAAGAGAGTTAAGTTAAATAATCTCTTTCTAACTTGAATACTTTTGAATTCTAAGTGTTCTCCAGTCTTTGCTCTGATTCTTTGAGGCAGATTGAATGCTTCTGAGAAGTTACAAGATTTGTTAAGGACCCAGGGTCTGCTTAACAGCATAGGGATAGAATCTTCACCTTTACAATCTGGGACCCTGCCCACCCTCTGATCCTGCCATCCCTTCCACTGAAAACTACTTAGTTTTATTTCTTGATGCTCATGAGCTCCTAACAGACAGGACTATGGGGTTCCTTGTTTAGTTTCATCTGACAGTAGTTTATTGAACAGCAAATGCCTACTATGTGCCAGGCACTCTCTGAGCTCGAGGGATACAATGATATTGAGGAAGACATGGACTTGTGTTAGGCAGAAGCTGGAGGCAGGTTTGTTTCTAAGATTGGGCAAAACTTTGGTTGGATCTGGTGTAAGGTTACTTTTGTTTTGATTTCTTTATGAACCAGCACATTAGAATAGAAGATATAAAGGAGTCAAAGGTACAGGTTGGTATGAAACTCCCTAGATCTCATATGGATGTGTGCTTGAAGTTGGAGGTCTTGACAATCTAAGTGGAGAGGGATGCTTTTTGTATTTCATAACTCCAGCTGCTTTAGAATCACACACACACACACACACACACACACACACACATATGTTTATATGTCTATGTATTTATGTATGTATGCACATATGTTTGTTTGTACATAACTTATGTGTATTTATATACACACATTTGTGTATTTTGTGTGTGTGTGTGTGTGTGTGTGTGTGTGTATCTCAATAATTTGACACCCAGGAGGTGTGTGATCCAGGTCTAATATGCAACGCCTGTATTCTAGGCCTGGGATAAACTTGGTGCATCAGCACTGGAAAGTAAATCTCTCTCTCTCTCTCTCTGTCTTCCTCTCAGTCTGATTTCAAGATCAAAAGTTTTTAAATCAAAGAATCTTTCCATGGAGCTCATATTCTCAATAATTGTCTTCTGTGTTGATTTATAATAACCACAAAAAATCCTCCAAATCATCAATTAATTTACATCTGGAACACCCCTCTCCCAAGCTCACGTGTTAAGGGCTTGATGAAGTGAATGGTCTCCCTCCACCATGGGCTTCTGCCATGATGTGTTGTGCAACCACAGGCCCAAAGCAATGGGGCCACTTGGTCATGGAATGAAACTTTCAGAACTGTGAGCCAGAATAAACCTTTCCCCTTTATAAGGTAATTTAGCTCAGGCATTTGTTACAGTAATGAAAAGCTGACTGACATGAACCCATTTATTTTCCTCTTCCTCTAATGGCCATCTTATGTCCTTCAGATAATTTGTTCATACTACTTAGTTTTATGCTGCAAATTTTTTTTGCAGTTTGGCCAAAATCCAGCAGAAGGTGGGCATTCTTTGTCCTACAGTCACCTCTCTTCACTGGTGGTTTTGTTCATTTATGGAAGGTTTGATTTCTTCTGTTTGCCCTTAAGGGTTTTACAGTTGTTATGGTTTAGATGTGAGATGTCCCCCAAAAGCTCAAGTGTGAGACAATAGAAGCAAGTTTAGAGGAGAAAGTGATTGGCTTATAAGAACCCTAATCCAATCATTGAATTAATCCCCTAATGGGGATTAACTGAGTGGTAACTGAAGGCAGGTAGAGTGTGGCTGGAGGAGGTGGGTCCCTGGCGACATGGCCTGGGTATATATTTTGTATCTGGTGAGTGGAGTCTCTCTCTGCTTTCAGATCATCATGTGAGCTGTCTCCCTCTGCCACATTCTTGCACTGTGATGTTCAATCTCACATTGAGGCCTGAGGGATGGAGCCTGCTGTCTATGGATTAAGACCTCTGAAACCATGAGCCCCCAAATAAACTTTTCCTCCTAAAATTATTCTGGTCAGATATTTTAGTTGCAGCAATGAAAAAGCTGACTGAAACAACAATTAATTAGATACCATCACTCTAATTTTTTGATCTTTAAAATGAAGGTAATAATCTCAATGGCATTAGATTATTGTGAAAATTTGATAAAATCATGCCTGTGAAAGAATTTAGCTCCACAGAAGAGACATAATGGATGCCCAACAAATGCTTGTCACATCTGATTTAGCTATAAAGATATTAAAAAAAATACAATGATGGTAAGATTCAAAAGTCTCACTTTGTAATATGACTTGTATTTTCTTGATGACCTCTTAGATTTTAAGGACTTGGAGGTCAAAATATTTGCTAATGTGGACACTTTATTTTAACTCTTTGGGGATGGAGCTCCTCATCTATAAAATGGAGCTAAGACTACTAACCTTATAGGGTGTTATGAGAATGGTTAACATGTCTAACACATTCAGAACATTATTTTTGTACAATGGACATAAGCATACTAATGATCCTTATTATTTTAATTTTTTTCACTTTGCTGTGCATGTTTATTTCATTATAATCTAAATGTCTTTACAACTTCATATCCTGAGATTTTAATTTAAACACATTTTCACAGAAATCTACTTTTTACTAGTTTTAATTGCTATATTGTCTACTACTGTTGGGAATTGAAGCTCTTCCTCATTATTTTTTAAGTATTCTGGATATACCTGCAATGAATAGGTTAAAACATTTGGTTTTCTTCTTTATGTTTTGAATAATACCCTACAAGAAATTCTCAAAAGTGGATTACTACATTAAGGGGTATAAGTATCTTATGGATCATTATCTATGGCTATGTTGTTTTCCAAATGTATTGCACCACTAGACATGGATTTTCAAAGGCTTGACAACATGGAGAGGGTTTTGGCAGTTCAGCCACAGGGTCTGATCTTTGGAACAGTCACCTTGAGGAGGTAGTAAGCTGTGAAATTAAAGAGCCACGTCTGCTTCGTCTCATGGGGCTGCTCCCCCACTACTGCCACACTGCAGAAAACAGAAAATTTTCTGCCTAGCTGTTGGTGGGTAACTGTTCTAGTCTAAGGTATTTACCCAAACTGCTTTCCCATTGGCCATCATGTAATTCCCTCTCACTAGCTGGCTCTCAGCTCATTCCTCAGTATTTGTCCAGACTGCTCTCTGTCCTTAGAGGCCTATTTTTTTTTTTTTTTTTTAATTCTGTGTCTCAAACTCTTCATCCTGCCTTTCCAGTGTGTCTTATCTTTGATCAAATCCTCATTCACTTGACACCAGGAGGCTCATGAAGCTGGGGGGTGAGCTGTGCTCTCAGCTCTGAGGAATTCCCATCAGGCTTCCAGGGAAGTGTGTAAGCTCTTGATTTAATGATGGTATTTTGCACCTGCCCAGAAGGTAATGAAAACAGTCTCCTCTGAGTACAAAGAGCAAAGACAAAGAGGGAAGCTGAACTAAGAATTCTGACTACAGGTCCTAGAGTCAGATTTTTTGATCCCACAGAGCCAGGCCTCTATGCAAGAAATTGCTGTTTCTCTAGAATAGCAGCCACCCTTCCTTTAAAAATGCATGCAAAGGAGGAGAACCATTTGGCAGTATCTATTAAAGTTGAATATATGCATACTCTATGAACTAGCAATTCTACCCCTAGGTATAAACTCAACAGAAAAGAGTGCATATGTCAACCAAAAGACATGTGCTAGAATGTTCATGACAGCATTATTCATAATACCATAAACTGGATGCAGAATATGCGTCTAGGGAATATGGACAAGTGTTTAGTGTTCACACAAAGGAGTAGTGTTCAGAAACGGGAATGACCCAACTGAAGCTACTTGCCACCATCTAGATTAACCTCACAGCTATAATGATGAAGGAAGGAAACTAATCACATGAGGTGAGTACCATATGAAGCCACTCAGCACCAGGCCAGTGGCTCCCAGTGGTGGGGAGTGGACTGGAGGGAGCACGAGGGAGCTGCTGGAGTTCTGATGGATTCCCTTTCTTGATCTGCATGCTGGGTGTGAAGATTCATTGAGCTCTCTACTTACATTGAGTGCACTTCTTTGCAAATGTAACTGACACAGAATATTCTAGAATTCAACCTAAGTGGTGTCTTAGATAAAACATATTTGCTGAGGAAGGAAAAACGTCTCTCCAGAATTTAGGTAGCGAAAGATTTATCCAAATAATTGTGGCATAAGAAAAAAAGATCAGAACTTATTTAGCAATCTGGTAAGTATTGAGTGGCCCTAGGAGAGCAGGCTCTCCAGAAGCAAACACAATGTTTTCACACCAGTCCTAATGAGGACAAGTAAATTAGAAGGGCCAGGTCATTTGGTCATGCTTGTCAGGCTGTAAAGAAGGGAAAGGTGGAGAGAGAGATTTGTGCTTGAGCTCACTGAGCTTCAGTGAAGGGGGCTTGGTTGGAAGGAGCTGAGGTGGACCAAAGGGATGCAGTGCTGGGAGAATAGGCCACAGCTAGGGGTGGGGACACTGGATTTGAGTTCCTGGGCCAATCCACTGTGTGGGAAACAGAAGCTTGAACCACAGGAGCACTAAAAGCTTAGTGATTGATGTAAGAGAGTTTGAAACCCAGGGAGTCAGCAAAAAAGCAACATTAATTAAAACTGTGAAATACGTTTGATTGAAGGATCAAGGATTAAACATTGTACTGTTTGCAAGCACCATGCTAAGTAATTTTAAAAAATACTTAACCTCATTTAATTCCCATAACAACCATATGAAGTATATATTATTGTGCCCATTTTACAGATGAGTAGCTGAGATTTGGTAAGGCACAGTTAATTCAAGATCACACAGCTTTTCAGAATCAAAAGCATTGCTTCATAACCATTTAGTTGTATGGTACAAATTCAAATGCAGAACTCCAATTTTTAGGCAGAAGTAAGGAGGGAGGTCAGGCCTGGGAATAGAAGGCAGGGCCCTACTTTAACAGAGACTAGAATACTTTGGCATGCAATCAGGATGGGGTGGCTATGTAGAGAAAGAAGATAGAACCCTGTGCTGTTCGTGTATCAAACATAAGCAGCTCTTAAGTCCATCTGTAGCCGGTACTATGCTGGGCACTAGAAAGTCCACAACGATGAATGCATAGTTCTTGGGGTTCAAGTCGCCAACAACAGTGCAGAAACCAGTTGTTAAAGTCAGGCTCAAGGTCTGAGTAAGACTGGAGGCAAGGATGAACTAATGCTGATTTTCTGAACTATTCAACTTTCTCTCTCTCAAAGCCTAAGGTAAGATGGGATATAAGTGGCTTTAGCCATGAGGAATGAAAAAAGGCCAAAAGGCACAAAAGGGAGGGAAAAGTACCAGGACAAGGCCACTCTGTTTGCCCAGTACTCATTAACTTTGGGAAATTGCTTCTCCTTTTGAGACAATCTTAGTGAGTCTGTCAGTCAAGATATCCCATCCATACCTAGTAAAGGGATGGATATATGATATACTATAAGATAATTAAAATCCTAAGTAATATGACAAAAATCAAAAGAACATTCATTTTAAGATCAGTCCTGAAAGATCCACACTGAAAGAAAAGTGGCACAGGACTGATCACACAGGCTGCTCCAAGGACAGGCTGCTCTGCACAGAGGGTTGCACAGAGGGTTGGGGGAGAGAGAGGGAGGGAGACAGAGAGAGAGAGAGAGAGCAAACAGCAAGCAGGAGAGAGCAGTCAGAGAGGAAGAGCAGCAACTCCCCCTTGAGTATTACCTTTTACAGGCCAGAATCATGGCTGCTTGTTAGGGGCGGGTTTAGCCCTTGCTACTTGCATAGCAAGCATCATCTGATTTTTGAGGAAGGCAGGTTACTGTTTCTTGAGAACAGAGAAGAGCAACTTTTTATCTTTCAGGAGAGAAGAGAGACCAGCAAGTCTTTATCTCTTGAGAGTAAGAACAGTATTCATGAAGTGGGGGTGGGGAAAGGAAGATGGCTGTAGTTATGCCAACGTGTACATTTTTCTTACTTCCCCCTCAAACCCCATAAAGGAGCAGATGCCTATCCTTTCTGAGACCTTGTTCTATGCCTTGTTCCTAGAGTCAATGAACTGCTTCTCACCTTACCAAAGAGTTCCGTATTTACAAACTAGCTAGACATTGTTTACAACTCCAAAACAATGACTGATACAAAGATGATATCTATAGGATACTAAAGGAAATAGGATAAGAGTTTCCTGCAAGAGGGGACACTTTATTTTTGAATTCAAAGATGCTAGTTCAATGTCTTGCTCACAGTAAATGCTCAATAAATGTTGATTGAATAAAATAATGAATGAATGACTGACTGCAAAAATCATCTTACATCACTTAGCCCACCATAGTCATCTAGACATGGGTGAGAGCCCGTGTCAACTCAGTTGGCAAGGCAGCGTCTTTAAGCCATCATGCCAATCATTTTAATCCAGCCAAGAATACTTCCTGTTTTGCAAGTAAAACAAAGCACATCTTCATTTTTATAGCAGCCACCATCTCTCTTGAGAAAAACGGGGTTATTGTAATTCCAGCTTAGCTGAAATACGTAAGGCCTACTTATCCTGTGCATAAAATTGATAACTTGTGCATCTGGGACTGTCTATTTCTTTCCTATTAATCCATTTTAGACTTTATAAGTCAACTGAGCATTCAGCTTTTGAAAAATGATTCTGGAAAATTATTTTGCATAAGTACTAGTAAATACTGGCATGTGTTCCTGGCAGGGGATGAAAATATTCCATTTAGTCTCTGGTGGCCCCAGGAGCAGAAATAGTGGCTGGAGAATTGGCTCAGTTTGGGCAAAGAAAAACCTGTGCTGGTCAGCTCTACTTTCTGGCTTTCTTTCCATTTAGTGAGGATGATTATTTTAAAACTTCGCAAAGGAAGATTATAAGGCAGATGAGAGAGACACACACACATATATCAATGACCAGAGAGACTGGTAGTGGGAAAACTGTTAGCTTTCTTCTTTGGGTTCATATATGTGGCTAAGTGGAAGATTCTAATGATGTCATTAAGTTTATGTTTGTAGATGCAGCATGGCCAAGCTGTTAATCGTTTTATAAATTGTAAACAGTGGGATATTTTGCAGCTATAAGATGACATGGATATTGACAACTTCAGCCTAATTCTATCATTTGCCCTCTATTTGTGCTGAAGGAATGGAAATTGCAGTTCCTTAGAAAATGCCTGGCTTTATTTTTGTTTTGTTTTTTTTGTTTTTTTATGGATTTGAGAGATCCTCAAATCTTAATAAGCTGACCAGGCACTATTAGTTAGAAAGGGTGGTGGGTTATTGGATTAACTATGGCTGTTCCTGTATGTGAATCTGCCTTTAAACCAAGTCTACAGCAACTTGGTGACTGGAAGATGAATAAAATGAATCCAATAATTAAAATAAAAGCAAAATTTTCCACCAGATATGCTGTTGTTAAGTCTTATTTTAAGATACAAATTTTGAAACATTGCTGCAACTTTCTGCTTCCATTTTTATTTTGTTAGTGTAAACCCGACCAATTTAATTATTGGATTTTTGAGAAATTAATTCATTTCTCATAATTGGTCCCTCCACCAATCAAAATTATTTTATTTACTATAGTGCCTAAAGCTAAGTAGTATTTCCTACTTCTCAAAATTAGTTTGAAAACTACTGTAAACATAAATGGATGCCTAAAAGCTATATGCAGGTACAAATGTAAGGGTTATCTTTTCAATACCATGCACAAGATCCTTCTTTATTATAAAAAGCAAACTACAAGCTTGATTTTGGAAGGTGAGTGTTCTAGTTGGACTGTGCCAAGCCTGGCAGGTGGTGTCTACCTGTTTTGGATGTAGTCAAGGGATTTTTAAGGAGGTCTCTAAGGGTGGTTGGCAAGGTAAGGGCTGGACCTAGGGGTGAACCAGAGGTGGAGTCCAGGGCAGAGCTAGGGACCTGTGCTGGGAATATCTTGAAATCAAAGGTCTTAGTTTTAAGGTCTCTCTGGGCAGTCAGAGAAATGCCAAAGGATTAACAGGTTTCTCAGGTGGGGACTAGTAAACACAGGTCTGGTTTATTAGCCAAGAAGAATAGAAACAGAAAGGAGGGCCTGAATAACAGTGTTAGACTCTTGGGAAGCGGGTTTGAAATCAGGTCAGAATCAAGGCCAGGAGGCAGGGCCACAGATATGTGGAGATTTTGAGGTTAGAGTCTTGTGATGGGCTTATTTTAGGTTTAAGTCCTAACTGCCAGTACCTGTGAATGGGACTTATTTGGAAATAGGTTAAGACAAGGGCATCAGGGTGGGCCCTAACCCAACATGGCCAGTGTTCTTATAAGCAGAAAATGCCATGTAGAGACAGACACCAGGAGGATGCTCTGTGATGACAGAGGCAGAGGCTGGAATGAGGAGCTGTCGTGATCACCTTGGGTGAGCAGAGCACCTCCACCTCAAAGCCTGAACAGCAGCAGTGCGATGACCGATGGCATCAGTCAGCTCTGTTTCTCCTCCTTGTGTTCTTGTCCTCATCGCTTTACTCTGTCCTTAAGTCAAAGTGGAGAAGCCAAGAGGTCAACATGTAAATACGGAAGCATAACAGGACGCTCTTGGAAATCAGTTCCAAGGCTTCAGGGAGTCTACCTGGCACCAGAGGTCCATGGAACCCATCCTTGATTGTCTGCACCAAGGAGAGAATTGCAAGGATTGAATTTGCCTGGGCCATGAGGTCAGAAGTGGTGGGGATGGTAGAAAATTAGAAAGGATTCAGACATGTTATTTTCCTATAAAGATGACTTCTTCTATCTCCTCTGCCCATCCCCCCCCCCCACACACACACAAACAAAAACCTGCAGGCTGAATTTTGAGAGACCACCAGTGTCTTAATGCAGATCTGGGGGAACCCTCAAACCAGAACCATCTCAGTTGCTACCCTGGGGTCCTGGAAGCTCGACTCAACCCTCTGGCTTTCAGCCTGTGTCTCTGCTGATTGAGTATAGAGAGGGCTCTGAGTTGACCATAACCTGACACAATCATATATGCCAGGCCACCCAAGGGCCTGGTGTCCAGTTCTGGGCACCTTCTTCTGAATGCCTTCTTCCTCAGAGGGCCTGGCATGCTGCCCTCTTGCCTCTCTGCTCCATGGCTGCCTCCACACAAGGCTCCTTCTGGGCGTCTCATTTCCCCAGACTGCCTGCAGAACAGCTTGGAGACACCCAGGCCCTCCCTCCAAGTCTGATCTCCACCCCCAGATGCAGGAAGTTTCTTTTCCTCTCTAATTTTTCCCCTGCTAGTCATCACTGGGAAACAGGCAAGACTAGAAAGATAAAAATCATGAACAAAGTCACCAAAGCTCACAAAAATCTGTAGGAAAATAATTACGATTGCTATTTTTAACTTAAGTTATTATTATTTTTAATTTTAAAAAGTCTTCTTCTTGGTGGTCCCTTCCCATTTTGACTCTGTGACTACAGTTCCTGGTATTCTAGGTATTCTAGGCAGTTCTAAAAGATGACTTGTGGCAACTCTTACCCTTCCATCCTTGACAGTGGAACATATTATCCCCTCAGGCTTCTTCTTCTTCTTCTTCTTCTTCTTCTTCTTCTTCTTCTTCTTCTTCTTCTTCTTCTTCTTCTTCTTCTTTTTTTCCTAATGAAGGAAAAAGCAAATGATATAATCTTGATAATTTGTTTGACAAGATGTTGCAGACTCATTAGCACTATTACTACCAAGTATGTAAGACCGGCATTTAAAAAAAAAAAAAAAGTCACCTTTTCAAAGTGCCAGAACTCCATGTAATTTCACAGAGGACACCAGAGAATGTTTCTCCTTTGGATGGAAATAAAGGGCAAGTGTACCAAGAATGTGGAAAGGCAACAGGACCAACACTGTATTATTTCAGTTCTGTGAGGTACCACAGTAGTCAAATTCATAGACAGAAAGAAAAACAGTGTCTATGAGGGATGGAGGGAAAGAGGACATAGAATTTGTTTAATGGATACAGAGCTTCAGTGTGGGAGGATGAAAAGGTTCTGAAGACAGATGGTGTCAATGGCTGCACAACAATGCAGATGTCCTTGATGTTACTGAAAATGGTGACAATGGAATATGCCTTGTTGTGCATAGTCTGCGCCCCCTTCCCTGAATGTGTACTGCATGGCTCATGAAGACAAGGCAGAGGCAGCAGAGCATGAGGTGCAGAGGGCAGTTGAGGTCACCTCAAAAGCAGGTGACTTCTAGGTAATGTGGCCAGGTGAAGATGACATTCCACAGACCCTTTAGCAGGCCTCTGTAGCTGTGGATCTGCACTGTGAAATCTGTGGGTTTCTCATATTAAAAGGTAAAAAGAGGTAACACAATACCTCTTACCAAATAATGCAAAAAGAACATTCTTGTTTTCTCTAGCATCTAAGAGCCAGACCCCGAAAAGGTCTTTATTTGTAATGCAAATACAAGAAAACAGAGAGTATTATAGAGTCCCTTTTGAAACCAGCATTTTTCCTGGAGAGATTTATTAAATTCTTAGAAACTGCCAAGCAGTTACTTTTCATATAATAGAATTTGCCTCAATGAAGATTCTTAAATACTTCAGCTTTCAGGAATTATCTCTGAAAAAAAATATGAATATACTTTCTCCTATTAACATAGAAGTCCATGTCACATGAGAGTACTTTCTGAGAATATTAACATTATAATATCATCCTGAAAGTTTTCATTAAGAAAAAAGCCATTCTTCATATACCTACAGCAATTAATTATTAAATGCTACAATAAGCCATTCCAATCTTATTCAAATAAGCTCTGAAGATACCAACCTAACATTAACTTATTCTGGAAAGAGTTCATTTCAGACAATGTTCAGCCTTTTTGTAATCTTGCTTTGGAGAGGGCTTTAGAGTTAGAGTTGGTTTATAATCTTGTCCTATTACTTATTTAATAGCTTATATGACACTTAAATTTTTTGAGCCTCAGTTTTATAATCTGTAAAACGAAACTGACATTAATTCAGATCCAATAGAATTGGTAGGACAATTAAAAGAGATAATAAGAGACTCCAAAGGAGAAGAAGGGGCTGGCATCTAGCATTGGTTCCTTTAACCTTTTTGCTTATATTTCATTTTCAAGGTCAGATAGCTCATTTCCCATTATGCTTTGCCTAAATAAAAAATTGGTGCAACACTCTGGAAAGCAGTATGAAGATTTCTTAGAAAACTTAAAATGGAACCACCATTTGACCCTGCTAACCCATTCGTTAGTCTATATCTAAAGGAATTAAGATCAGCATAGTATAGTGACACAGCCACATCAATGTTTATAGCAGCTCAATTCACA
The DNA here is from genome assembly GCA_025594165.1 of Tamias sibiricus. NCBI lineage: Eukaryota > Metazoa > Chordata > Mammalia > Rodentia > Sciuridae > Tamias > Tamias sibiricus. Next base: position 75,430,793 of record CM046660.1, on the reverse strand, counting down.
ATAGCTAAACAGTGGAACCAACCTAGATGCCCTTCAATAGATGAGTGAATAAAGAAACTGTGGTATATATACACAATGGAATATTACTCAGCATTAAAAGAGAATAAAATTATGGCATTTGCAGGTAAATGGATGGAGTTGGAGAATATCATGCTAAGTGAAGTAAGCCAATCCTAAAAAAACCAAAGGCCGGATGTTCTCTCTGATAAGTGGATGCTGGTCCATATGGTGCTGGGGCATGGGCAAAATGGAGGAACTTTGGGCAAAGGGGAGGGAGGAAAGGGGAGGGGGAATGGAGGCAGGAAAGATGGTGGAATGAGATGGACGTCATTATCCTAGGTACATGTATGATTGCATATATGGTACGATACTACATTGTGTACAACCAGATAAATGAAAATTTGTGCTGCAATTGTGTACAATAAATAAAAATGCATTCTGCTGTCATATATACCTAATAAAAATTAATTAATTAATAAAAAAGATACATAAAAATGGATTTTTTTTGGAAAAATGTTTAATACAGTGATTGGCACATATAAAAGCACCCAGGGTGGTAGATTTGTTTGTTCATAGACAACTCATCCATTCATTCGTCCACTCATTTATTCACTTATTGAATCAAAAATATTGTCTTTGCCAGTAGCTTTTCTAGTAGCTACAAATGAGGAAGATGAGAGCATTGTCCTCAGGGAGCCCATATTCTGGCCATAGAGATGGACAATAAAGAGGAAAATGTATGAAACAACAGTGAGTTACCAGTGCCGGAAAGCAAACCATCATGACAATCAATGGCCAGGGAATGGTGTGGGTGTAGGTGTGGCATGCTCTTCAGGGGTCATTCAGAGTGCTCAGGGAATTCCTTTCTGAGGATTTGACCTTGGCGTGGAAACCAGAGCACTAACTTAGGCATGTGTAGATGTCAGGCAAAGGTGTCTAGGTACTTGAAAATTCATCTGAAAATCCAGAATTTGGAGGAGGACTTTTTGAATTAAAGCTATGACAAATTCTGTCCACCACTTCTTTGTGCCCTAGAACACTAGTCCTGACTTGAGAGGCCTCAGATTCTGGGTGTGGGCTGTGTGCTCATGGACCCACCATCCTATGGGTGCCTTTGAGGTGCTGACTCCTGACTCTTGAACAACAGAGGCAGGGTCTATGCAGCAACTATTTGCTGGGCCTTTGGCACGCACACCTGAGCTTTGGGAGGTATATAGTTAGGGCTCTTGAAATAACATTTAAATGATGCTACAGTTAATGTCAGCAGAAAGAATTCTGATTTACTGCAGTAAAGAGAATGGTAAAAGACACCATGGAAATAATGTGTAGTTGTGGATCGTTGTGGATATATATATATATATATATATATATATATATGTACACATATATATGAAATTATATATAATGAAATTATATATATATATAATTTTTTTCTAGTTACACAGGATGTTGGGGTTTGACACACTAGAAACACCAACAGGGGAAGTGGCCCACATCTGTGAATGAGCAGACAGCATTGGCACAACAAAGGACTAAAGCAGAATGGGAGAATTTATGCAGCATGTCAGAAACAGGAAGAATAGGCAACAATGGGGATCCTAAGGTGGGTTCATTTGAGGTCGAGGGGCTGAGTTCTCCTAGCCATGGTAATATAGCCACACATCTCTAAACAGGGTGTCTGCAGCCTTGTTCTTGTGTGGGAGCTTGTTGGTTCAGTCAATGAATAGAGCCAATTGTGAGGGAAGCCTTGGGTCTCTACCAAGTTAGACTCTGAGTCATCAGAAGCAAAGACGAGGATAGGTGAGGTTGTTTAGTAGTTGGTGTATGAAGACTCTCGGGATGGTCTAAAGACTGGGGAATATTAGCTCAACATGTACTATTACTCCAGATTATGCTAGATATTTTGGGGACATATTTTGAGGGTACTCTAAAGAAGGAATAACTTCAGAAGTCTAAGAAGCCATGTAGTCTAACTCAGTGATTGGAATCCCTCTCTAGAAGGATTCTAGGCTACATTCCATCGTGGTGACTCAGAAAGGACTTCTTCCTCTATAAATGATGAATAATCCCAGTTTTATAATGTATATCTAGACATTATAAACCATCAAAAGCTTTACAAATACAAGACTTCACTGCATTAAAGAGAAGGGTAAAAGACACCATGGAAATAATGTGTAGTAGTGGATAGTCCAGCATAAACGAGGCTTCCAGGGAGGTGTCTGCACCAAGAGCAGGACCCTAATGTGTCTGAGTCCTCAATATTTGGAAGTTTAAGGTCCTTAGAGTTGTAAATCCTCAGACTGAGTTTTGTGAATGAATGCAGAGTAATCCAGCCTTTGGGGATTGATCATGATATTCAGATTCAAAAGAGATTTTTGGAAAGCAGACCACACATGGTTTATTTGAATGCCTTCCAGCACTACCATTCTAGGGTCCTTTGATTCTGTGATAATCTTCATTTCATCATCTGATGCATTTGACCTATGACTTGGTTTTGGACTAAAGTGTACAACTCACCTCGCAGATTTTCTAGGCTTGGGAACATAAACTCAAACCCTCTTTTTAATAATGGAGAAAAGAAACAAACAAAGGTTAAATAACTTCCCAGTTTAGTCAGCTTTTTTTGCTGCAATGACCCAAAGACCTGATAAGAACAATTAGAAAAGGAAGAGTTTATTTTGTGGCTCACAGTTTAAGAAGTCTCAGTCCACAGCCAGTCAGCTCCTTTAGTTTGAGGTGGAGGCAGAACATCATGGCAGACGAGTATGGAGGGAAGCAGCTTAAAACATTATGCCATGAAGCAGAGAAAGACTCCACTCACCAAATAAAATTATATATCCCAAAGGCACGCCCCCAGGGACTCACCTCCTTTAGCCACACCCTACCTGCAAGTAGTCACCATTCAGTTAATCCCTATCAGGGGATTAATGCACTGATTAGATCAAGGCTTTAAATCTTCTTGCATTGTCTTACACATGAGCTTCTGGGGGACACCTAATATCTAAACCATAACACTCTCCACAGGTTATAAAAGGTTTCAGAAGAGTGGCGTAGACAGCAAGGTGGAGACCTCCTAAGTGCTTGCTTTTACCACTTCATGGGGAGGCCTGGTATAAGAAACTAATTTTAGACCTCTTTTACTAGTCATTGTTCTCCCATTAAGTGGCTTCAAAAATGCTCTGACACAGCCTCGATTGAGACTTTTATAAGGTGTTGGTACATTTTTTCAGAATACAATCGGAGGAATAAATCTGGCTTGCCTTTTAATACTAATATTAGACTCTTGGTGTGCTAATTTGTATGAACTCCCTCATCCGCCCTGGTTGCCATTTGAATGCCTACCTGCCCACCACACTCAACATTTCTCTATGGATCAAGAGGGAAAAATAAAATCTAAAATATTTACCAATTACCTCTTTACTATAGAAAATGTGCATAAGAATCCCCAGAGGAAAAGAAACGAACTACTAAAATGTCAAAAACACGAAGCTAGACTTGCCTTAATTTGCTCCAAGATTCGCAAGGGACTCCTTCACGCACTAATTCAGTAATATGGCAGAGGTCTGCATCTATGCATATTCAGAGACTCAATCCACTTTCAGAAGGAAGCTCCTGTGGAACTGGTTTTTGATGAGACATTTTAAGGGAATATTGGGGTTAGTAGAGTGACCTTCACAGATCTATTGAAACCAAGAATGTTATTCACAGTGATGTTTGAAGGATCTGGTAGCAATTTCTGTCTCTCTATGGTTGCTTTGATGACCACTCAAACCATTCTCTTTCATACCATGACCATAATCATTACTAATTGTAACTACATTGTATAGAACAAATAGTCTACAAACCCCCCTCACATTAAAAAATCTTATTTAATTCTTTGAAGATGCTGAAAAATAGACTGAGAACTAGGGATGTTCAGCAATTTTTCCAACATTATACAGCAGAACAAAAGCTAGGATAAGATTCAGGTTATTTTGACTCTGGGATTTGCTTTCTAGATTGTATTTCACCTATTGGGAGGATATGGAAACCCATTTTTTTAGGTATATTTACTTAAAGGAAACCTAATCCAAATTTACAGAAATACAAGTTATTATTTATTTTACATGAAAATTCACAATGATGTTCTTCAAAATATTGTGATCCCCAGTGTATTTAAAATTTTGATCTAATTTACAAGTCACCAGTCATATCACTTTGGGAATACAACTCTACCATGAAGCTTTGTTCACTCGAGAGGGATCAAGGTGAGAGGAGGAAGCCATTTTTGTTCTCTTTAATGGCAAAAAGCTTGGTGGATCTTTAAATAACCTTTGGGTGGCGCCATTTGACCAATCCCCTTCTTGTGAAGGTGTGGTCTATGTTCAAGACAAAAATATGTCATTATCCAGATGCTGAGAACCTAAATACTCCAGGGAGTTGTTTATCTTGTTTTAAGAACGATGGGAAAAATCAGTAGGGATTTGAGCCTTTTTATTACTGTTGCTAATGCTGCCTTTTGAATGCTGATGAAAGAAAGCATTTCAATTGCTCAAGTTGGATTGGAACAGAGAAGGCATTTAAAAATCAGGCAAGATCATTCTATTAACAGGATTAGTCCAGAGGTTGATGACTAAAGAAAAACAGAAAAACTAAAATGAAAGACCAAAAGAACTTTGAATAGAGTAAGCCCATCCTATTAAGAGCTCAACCCTGTGGTCTTGCTTATACCATCACAACACTGGTGACTACTTGTAGGGTGTGATTAGAGCACTGTCTACAGACTAGCAAAATGCCAGGTTGAAAAGCAGAAGATTCAATTAATAGACTGTCTTTCTCCTGAAAGATGTTGAAGGACTGGTTTTGTAGCATTTTCCCTATTAAGTTGATGGAACCAAACCATTGGTCTGGTATCACAGGCATATGGTCCATGAAGTCTTTTTGAAAGTTGTTTTTCTTTGCTTTTCAGTGTTCATTTGCAGATTGTATTTTTTTCTTCACCTTTATCTGGCATTTACAAGCATCCCAGGACTTCTGCAAACACTACTCAAAGGTGTCTGTGGATTTCAGGGCAGCTTAATTGAACACATCCATGTCCTCAAATGCATAGCGTTATTCAATGATTATCACAATTTCTTCATTTCCAAATTTTTGCTTAAACTGATCCCATCTGTGCATTCGAGGATCAATGTGGGTGGGAAATCCAATTACATCAATATTTTATTTTCAGAAAAATAGCAGGCAGGAGGGTCCACTGAGACTCATTACATTTTCGGAGCTCAGTACAATTGAGTGCTGTTAAATAAACCATTGGCATATAATCAACTGCCATTTATTTTAGTGCAGAAATATCTGTTACAATAGATAGAAACCATTCAATACCATCGACAAACAGATAGTTCATAGCCTTAAATTAGTTAGCCTATTTTTGTAATGAATAGAGACTTAATTCGAGTTTCCTCATCCTGGGAACATGAAACAAAATTATATCATACAGTGAGTAACGGTTTGAAAAATTTTAATTTAGTTTGGCACCACGGGTTTTTCTAATTATTGCTGACTCTTCACACAGTAGAGACAGTGACCCTGAGCCCAGGGGCAAAACAGCTGCTTCTCACCTGCAGACTCATTATCGAACTAATTATTCTTCAAATAATTTTATAATATTCATGCGGAAACCTAATTTTGGATCTATAAATATAGGTTTAAGTCATTTATGGTTTGCTCTCTTGCTTGTGCCCCCAACCCATGTTGGAGAACTTGCATGTCCTACTACCCTAAGGGAAACTTCCTAAGTTTTCTACCTCGGGTATGAGTTAGCACTCTGCATTCAGATTTCCAAACCCAGCACAGCCCAATTTTGCGTGTAGCCTAAAAACTGTTTTGTTAGAACTTAAAATCAGTTGTCAGCATTTGGAAATTGAAAATTTTGTATCAGGACCCAGATCCCTGACATTTCTTGGAGTTTCTTGGATTCTCTAGCAATGCCGGAATCCTTTTACCAGAAGGTGATAATTACCTGGAGTTAAGTAGAAAGTGTCCCTTTCACAAAAGCTTGCACCTGCCATTTCTCCATAGCCAACCTGGGAGCTGGGTATCAGTTGCTGATCATTATTTTATACCTCTCTCCAATAATTTTATTTCCCTCTTGGTTCTAAGGATTTTAAAGAATTTTATGGGCTTTCGGCTTTCTTACTTTAAGAGGTCCCATTTTACATCATATCAAATATATTTAACCCACAACCCATATTAAACATGGAATTTTTTGGTTATAAAGGGTTTACTGTAAGGATTCAATAATTTTACTTTCAAAAATGATTTCAAATTTTCCTTTTTTATATTTTGGAATGTATGAATTTGAGGCCAGGGTGGAGGGTGTGATATATGGTTGGCCTCCATATCCATGGGTTCTATAACCCTGGCATCAACTAATCTTGAATGAAAATATTTGGAAAAAGAATTTGCATCTGTATTGATCAGGTAAACATTTTTTTTTCCTTTTCCTTATTCCATAGACAATGCAGTATAACAATTATTTACATAGTGTTTACGTTGTATTAAGTATTATACATAATCTAGAGGTGATTTACAGTATATTAGGGGATATGCGTGGGTTATATGCAAATGTTGTACCGTTGTATAAGGAATTTGAGCATCTGCAGATTTTGGTACCCATGGAGTGTCCTGGAACCAATATGTTTGTTTTTTTTTCTTCTTTCTTTCCTCTTTCCCTTTTTACTTCCTTCCTTTTGAGTTTTCAGTCATTATAATAGGCTATTAAACAAAAGTGCATAGGCCCAAGATACTATTCCTGTTATGTCTAAAGGAATGAATGCTCCCCTGAATCCTTATGAGGATTTGAGGTAGTGGCCTTTGACTAGGATCACTTTGGAACTTTAGAGAGATGATAGAAGGTGGGGCTGTGTCCCAAGGCATGAGGCAGGCAGAAGTCCAGTGGTATTGGGGTGAGAAGAAGGACATGGCTTCCCTGGTTTCTTTGACTTTTTGAGCGCTCAAGTTTTCTTAAATGACAGCCCTGGGCCTTGCTTGCACACTCCTTCCTAGTTTGGAGTGGGGTGGGGCTGAAGGGTGGTGTAGGGATGATTTTGGATATAAATGACATTTTAAGACCTTGTTGTCTCTGGGCACATTGACTTTTGGAAGTATCATTTCATATTCAATTTAATGAATGCATTTTTAGCTGTAGTCAACTGACTAGTTTTCTAACTTTTACATTGTGGACTTTTAATTGAACTATGTATTAATTTTAGATCTTGTGAATTTTTGTTTGTATGTTTATTTTGAGGTCAGTGCATTCACTGCCTTCAGTGTCCCAACTCTTTAATTTGTTCCTAGCATTCTTTAGGCTTGGAAACTGAAGGCCTTTTGCCAACTTACAAAACACAGAGCTGCAGGGATTGGTGGATGTTTTACTCTGGCTTTCTGTGGCTCATCATTTCACTTCAGGTTGTAGCTAAAGACACCCAAGCCCCAAGCAGAGCATTTATTTATTTACTTTTTTTGGTGCCAGGGATGGAACCCAGGCACACACATGCCAGGCAAGCCTTTGACCACTGTGTTACCCCACCCCCCAGAACTGCTTTTTAATATGGTTCTCTTGAAAAGTTCCTGAGACTAAGTCCATGGTGGGACAATGGGGAAACTCAGCAGAAGGGAGTTACTGCTTCTCTGAGTGTCATATATAGTAACATTATAGGTAGACTTGCTGGGAGGACTTGTTAAAAAGGCAGATTCCCAGCCCCACTCCATATTTACTAGAGCTTTGAACCAGGACAGAATATCAGTTGTCTTTTAACCTGATGGCAAAAACAAAAAACAAAATCTAAGGAACAAAAACTCTTTATTTTTTTCTAATATCTAATTGAAATAGAGTATTTTATCAATTACGATTACAGGCAACAGATCACTGTAGTATTAGTTATGCCCGTGACTTGTCACTAATGGAAATCTCAGGTAGTCTTATATCCCATATTTGTGGGTATCATCTTGAAATGCCTTTTCTGCTCCTTATTCCTTAAAATCCATGATATTTATGAGACCAACGACTAGATGTTATTACTTAATACTGTCATAAAATGCTCAGATATTGTTATATCACCTCTTTATTTAATATTTTGATAATGGTTTTCTTTGAAACTCTTATGTATTTTATTTTATATATTTAAACATTATTCTCAGAAGGTGTCCATGGGCTTTAAAGAGCTTCCACAAGGATGAATGTCAATGTCATACCAAGGTTAGGAAGCCTGGACTAGAGTTGAGACCTGACTGATAGACAGTCCCACCCTCCAGTCGGGGGGTGAGGGGAGGAAGAGGATAGCAGGCTGGGGGAGGAGCTGAAGCCCAAGACCCTGGTGGCAAAGGGCCTGGGGATTTTAAGAACAGAAAGAAGGCAGTGAGGTTAGAGATTTTCCACACTCTCTAGTATGGGAAAGTGGAAGTGGATGGAGTCACTGAGCAGGCAGGGACAGGGGCCAGAGGGAATTCTATCCAGTGGGATTGGAGGCATTGGAGGATTTCCGCATGGAAGCAACACGATCATGGTCGTGAAGTAGGATGTGGATTTTGAGGAAGGTGACTTTAAGTGCTGAAACCTTTACAAAATTCCAACTATAAATGGAATTATGAAGATAATAATGATGTTAAAATATAGTTAGGAAAATATATTTCTAAAATTGTTGTATAAAATATATGTGTTTTATTAACACATTAAATAACAGCTATACATTTCAATTTCAAAGTTGACTCATTTCAAAACTTACTACAAAGTTACAGTTGTCCAGGGAGTGTGGTATTGGCATAATGTTAGACATATAGAATTTCAACATCATCATTATGAATAGAATTTAGTGCTCCCCTCCCACAAAACCCTCACATTTATCATCAACTGAATTTCACTAAAGGTGCCAAAATAATTCAATGAGGAAAGAATAGTCATGTCAATAAATGGTGCTGGGATAACTGGATATTCACCTGCAAAAGAGTGAAATTGGACCACTTTCCAATACCATGCATAAGAATTGACTCAAAATAGATCACCAACCTAAGTAGATGAGTTAAGGCTATAAAATTCTTAGAAGAAAGCACAGCAGTAAGTTTTCACTATCTTCAGGCAGGTAAGGAATTCTTAAGTATGACACTAATAAAATCACAAAGAATAGTAATCGTTGCTCCTTTATCAAAATCAGCCTTATCAAAATTGAAAACTTTCATGCTGCTCACTATACTATCTAGAGAGTAAAAAGGCAAGCTGCAGAATGGGAGAAGATATTTGCAAATCGTATAGCTGATCAGAGCTGAGCATCAGAATATAGAAAGAACATAGAAATCAATACCCAAAAGACAAAATACCTGATTAAAAAAATAGGTGAAGAATATAACCAGGTGTTTCTCCAAAGAAGATATGCAAATGACCAACCAACACGTGAAAAGATGCTCTACATCATGGGCCATTAGGAAAATGCAAATGAAAATCACAATAAGATACCACCTCACATCCACTAGGATGGCTATAATCAAAATGACAGAAAATAACAGGTGTCAGTGAGAATGTGGAGAAATTGGAACCATCAGACATGGCTGGTTGGGAATGTAAAATGATTCAGCCATGGTGGAAAAACTGGCAGTTCCTCAAAATATTAAACATAACTGTTGCCATGTGACCTAGCAATCCACTCTAGGTATCTCCTCAAGATAAATGAAAACACATGATAACCCAAAGACCTGTACACAGATGTTCATAGCAACATTACTCATAATAACCAAAAAGTCAGAACAACTTAAATTGTGAGCAGGTAAACATAACTGGCATATTTGTACAACAGAATTCCACTGGACAATAAAAAAGACCAGCTCCTTCCTTTGTAAGGAACAAAGTATTGATGCATTTTGTACCTTAGATGAACTTCAAAAGCATTATGCTGTTTTAGAGTCCAGTCACCAAAGACCACTGATGGCATGATTTCACATGAAGGCAAAGACATACATAGGTTACCTTGGATTTGGACTAGGGCGATATTATGGAAATGGAAAGAAGCAAATGGATTTGGAGCTTCTATCTTTAGGTGGTCGAGCTGTAAGGATTTGCTTATCGAGTAGATGGGGACATGGGAGAAGGATTATCTTAGAGGTGGAACAGGCCTGGTTCTCCTGCTTGGTCCTGCCCAGCTCTGTGCATTCATCTTTCATAGATGCATGCTCTATGAGAGTATCCAGCTGGGTTATGGGCTCTAACTGGCTGGTTCTGGTACAGTGAACTTATGAGATCAAACTGCAGTGATGTACAGGATCCTTGCTGTAGTGTTTACTGTGGTAGAAAACAAAGGTAAATTTTCAGGATTCAGTAAGAAGGATGTCTCTGAATTTTCAAGTCTAGAAAAGTTGGCTGTTTGCAGGACTCTTGAAGAATAATAACCACTTTAGTCTCAAATGTTCCTATATAGGTCAAAATCATCTTTTTTTCTTCATAAGCATTTCCTCTGAGTGTTGAGCATCTGCTTTCAAGTTTAAAGCAGCTTTTTAGTGGTATCATCTCTTTCAAAACTGGATCAGAAGGTGAACGTTCTGGAGAGACTAAAATCACCTGGGTAACCATTATAAAAGACATACATGCATTTAAAGACCACAGCACTCCTGAGACATGGAACTTTCAGTGTAAATTCAGCATCAGCCGAGAACATTTATTCCCCCTGCTGCTGGTTTTCCCAATGAGAAATTGAACATTATTACCAAGAGACTTGTGAAATGCATGGCCACCTTGAGAGAAGATGCTGGCTTTGCTGAAAGTGACATATTGCCATCTCACAGTCTTGTTTCATCTCAGAAAACTGATGGGCACTGTGCGTCCTGAGGGGGCCTGGAAACGAACAAGCTACTGGTTCATACAAGAGAAAGGAGAGGTGCCTAGGCCCCTGGTCTTTTTACTCCCAAGGTCAAGAACCACTGAAAAAGCCTGTGAGTAAAATTCCTTTGAAGATGGGTTGTCTTAACCCATCTTCAGACTCAAGTGAGGTCAGGCCAGAAAGAAGAAAGATAAGTACGATCTGCATTATTGACTGGGATGTCAATCAGTTAAAGGCAGTGTACCTTGATGGCTAAGAGTACTCGTTTTTTGGCCAGACTGCTTGGGTTCAAGTTATAAGTTGTTTGCTTAGGATATATATGTTATAAGGCAGTTTGCATTACTCTTCAGTATCTTAGATACCATAGCTTATAATGCAGATGATAGAACCTCTAAGGATTGCTCTGATGATTCAATAAGGTTATGTGTGTAAAGTGCTTATTACACACAAACACAGAGTATATACTCAATAAATATTGGCTATTATTATTTATCAAATGCCTATTATGAGCCAGGGAATGTACTAGAATCTGGGGATGCCATAGTAAACAAGATAGAAAATGCCCCTGTACCCATAGGACTTGCAGTTGATTGGAATTTTTATTTACATGCATAGTTTCATGGCACAAGTGGTGCAGAGGCAAGCAATACAATTCTGGAACCAACTCAACCTCCACTTTTGCCTATAATCATAGGAAGTTTATTTATGACTAATATGTGGAATCTGAATACATACCTATAAAAATCAAGAAGTGAGTCTCTAATGTGGGCAGAGCCATGGCTGTCTTGAATTGGGGGTAGATATAACTTTGTAAATCATTGGATCTAACCCGAGGAGGTGAGGAGAGGGCCAAGGGGTGACTTGGCTCATGGCTTGGGGTGGCTATCCTGCCACTTCAATGTTTATAGCAGCACAATTTACAATAGCTAGATTGTGGAACCAACCTAGATTTCCCTCAGTAGATGAATGGATAAAGAAAATGTGGTACATATACACAATGAAATTTTACTCAGCAATAAAAGAAAATAAAATAATGGCATTCACAGGTAAATGGATGAAGTTGGAGAATATAATGCTAAGTGAAGTTAGTAAATCTAAAATATCCAAATACTGAATGTTTTCTCTGATATAAGGAGGCTGACTCACAGTGGTGTCGGGTTGGGGTACATAGGAGGATTATAGGAACACTAGAAAGGTCAAAGGGGAGGGAGGGGAAGGGAGGGAGCAAGGGGGAATGGAGGGGAAAAAAAGAAAAGGTGGTTGAATAAGATGGATGTCTTTATTCTAAATGCATGATTGAAGATTTGAATGGTACGAATATACATTGTACACAGTGTTTTGTAAAAAGATGCTCTATATGTTTATTATGAATTAAAATGCATACTACTATTATAAAGACAACAACTTTGAATAAAAAAAATAAATTAAAAAAAAAGAAAGGGAAGGTGTTGCTGAGAGGCAGGTTTTCCATGGGAATTACAGAGGCGACGACATTGGGTTTCCAAGTCCTCAGTGCCACTGCTTCTTTCTCTTTTAACCCCTAGTGGGCATGAGGAGTTAGCCTCATCCCTCATTCTTAGTATTTTATAGGGAGAGGAGATCAGTACTAGCAAAAGGGAGGGTTACTGGAAAATCAGGAGGCCCTAAGGCTGCTCCTCTGAAGCGCTGACTATGGCGAATGGCGACCCCTCCAGCCTCACCCTCCCAGGACAGAGTCTGGGGGGAAGTTTCCTGATCTTGACCGATGGCACTCTGTCAGAGGAACTGAGAGACCACTACACAGAGTATTTTCTTTTTCTTTTTCTGGTTATGCATTGGTTCTTTTTGGTTATACATAACAATAGGGTTCATTTTGACATAATTATAAAAGCATGAAATATAATTTGTTCTAATGCAGTCCCCAGTACTTTCCCTTCCCTTCCCCATTCCGTTCCCTTTATTGATCTTTCTGCTATTTACTTAGTTTTCTTAAAATCAGTGTCTTGTGGATGTACACTACAGTATATTCATATATGTGCATAGGTCAGATTCATTCCATGGTCTTTCCCTATCACATTCCTCCTCCCTTTCCTTCCTTCGCCTTTGTCTGCTCCACTGATCTTTCTTCTATTCTTTTTTTTATGTCGCCCCCTCCCCCCTTATTTTGGATTATCTTCCATGTATCAGAGAAAACATTCACCTTTGGCTTTTCAGGACTGGCTTATTTCACTTATCACGATGGTCTCCTGTTTCATCCATTTACCAGCAAATGCCATAAAGTCATTCTTCTTTATGGCTGAGTAATGCTGCTATCCTTTAGACTTTCTGTATATTCTTCAAATTCTGCTCTAATTACTTTCTTTGGATACTATCCTCTGTCTCCACATCCCAGTTATGTTGTGAAGAATGGGAAGGCCACAGAATCTTAGGATTAAAATATTCATAGAGATTCTGCTGGATGCAACCTACTATCTCTTGCCAGTCCCAATCCAGAGGAATTGTGTCGGTTATCTGTGATTATTGTCAATGCTTTAAGGAACCATAATCTGTCTTGAGAAGATTAGTAAAAACAAATGTACAAAAACCCTGAAACAAGCTCATGCCTGGTAACAAGGGCATGCATTGGTTCTGAAATAGACTAATGTATATGTATATGAGAATCTTTACATTGTCACTCCAGCTAGTGAATATTTAACTTTCAGGGACAATGATTTATCCTAGTAATAAGGAATAGAAAATTATCTTAACTTCAGCAGTCAGGAGACTGATGGGCTTAACTCTTACTCATTATATGCCATTGGACATGTTTCAGCATCTTCAGAGACTCAGTGTTCTCATCTGAAAAATGGGGATTCTAAGAACTACCATGGGGTTTTAATGAGAATCATGAAATGTGTTCAAAATTACAAGGTAAACTTTGAAGGACTGCACAATTGAAGATGCTGTGGTATACACTCATACTTTCATATTCTTCTTCCCACCAACACTCTGAGTGACTGGCCACAGGAGCTCAATAATGCTAGGTTGAATTAAATTAATAGTATGATATGCCTCAGGTGATTTTTTTATTCCCTTGTTTTAATCTTGTCTCTTGCAGAGCTACCATTTACTATGGTCTGGCCCAAGTGATCCATCTAAATTAAAAATTGCAAATGTGGTCATGTTATTCCACTGATTTAAAAATCATTAATTACTCCTAATTGCACACTGAAGAGAATTCAGCCCCATACAGTCTCTGACCTCTTTTCCTGTCCTCTGGCCTTATTACCCCGTGGCCCTGCTTTCAGCCTGTACCTGCCCATCCTTTACCACCTTGACATTGACCCCAGACCACAAGGCATTCAGCCTGATGCTTTGATGCAGTTACTTGCGCTGCTTCCTTTGTTTGAAAGGCCCTTCCAGCATCCTTTCTCCTGGCTAACTCTCATCCTCAAAGTTTCAGATAAACCACAGGAAGATGTTCCTGACCCTCAGATCCAGCGAAGGAGCCAGCCTCAGGGTTTACAGAGCTCCCTGCCCTCACCTGTGTACTTCTTGCCACACAATCTTGAAATGATCTATTCACTAGATTCAGACCTGCTTGGAAGCAGGCACAGTGTTTAATGCATCATAGTCTCCCCAGTGCACAGCACAATGCTTGCTCTGTAGTAGATGCTCGTTATGAATGGAATTATATTCTTCTGGCAAACTCTTTGTATTGAAATCATGAATTTAATACAGGGTCTTCTTTGCACAGATGATGTAAGAGCGGAGAAGCCAAATGGGACAATGAGGCAAATCAGACAGTAACAAGGCAGGGATTTGCTAGCACCCTAGCAGGAGGTGGAGTTGCCAGAGCCACTGTGCTGGGGCATCCCAGTGGAAGCTGGAACTGAGGAGGATGTAACTGCAGAGCTGGGGTCTCCATGGCTAAATGTGATGCTCTATGGAGAGGGACAGGAAAGAAATGCTCCAGCTCAACCCTGCTCTTGTCTCTACATTCTCCTTCAAGCAGCTTCCACGCAGCCAGTCTGGCTGGAACTCAGCCTAATGACGCAGCCTGTGGACATCAGCACCCTGTGATTTAGAGCTGAGCAGCAGCAGGGTGGTGACTGGTTCTGAGGATGAACAGGCTGGGGGGCTACTCCATTGTGGAAAACACTGGGAGATGGGGAGAAAATGTACCTAAAGTACTAATTAGTGTACTAATCATTTCTTCAATCGGTATTTACTTAGTACAGTTGTTCTTTACTGCTTTTTGGCTCTGACCCCATGTAAGATGACAAAGTCTTGAAGATCACATCCTCATGAATGTCGAGTGTGGGCCCAGGGTTCTTAGCCATTGCCAGTGAGTGGGCACACCTCATTCCCCACTCAGGAAGGACAGTGGGATTCACAGGACTGAGGTTGGCACTGTCATGGGAGCTTGAAAAGAGAAGGTCACTGTGGCTAAATTACCTAAGAGTTCATAACCCACCCAACTATTCCAATTTACTAACTCAAAGAGGCAGAAAACTACAAGGCAAAGTTAGAAGATTCTACATGTTTCCATGGGCAAAGGTGGTATCTGCAGATGAGAGTGGAAAATTGAAGAACGATTCTAGAGATTTCACATGATGAGAACTTTTACCTCAAGACTACTTCCAGAAGGCCAATGGGGAAGGAGGGGAAGGGAGGAGGCAAAAGGGTAAAAAAATAAAATAAAAAGATGGTAGAATGAGATGGACATAATTACCCTAAGTGCATGTATGAAGACAAGAATGGTGTGACTATACTTTGTCTACAACCAGAGATATGTAAAAATGTGCTCTGTATGTGTAATATAAATTGTAATGCATTCTGCTGTCATATTTAACAACTTAGAATAAAAGAAAAGGAAAAAAAACTCCTTCATAACTGTTAATATACTAAAGTTTTTCATAAAAAAAAAGACTACTTAGGTATTTCAGCTTGGAAGTTTTTATTTTTAAAGATGGAATTAGTTTATTTGGACAATTTCAACTTGAATGGATAGATATATATCACACAAGAGAGATGAAGAATTTCATGAGAACAAAATGTTAGATAGACCTAGCATTCTGTAGATGGTTCAACCTATACAGTGTATTATTTCTGTGATTCGGATGTGTCCTGGTACAATTTTTTTATTATTATAATCATTTTTTAAACATGAAGATAATCCCTGATTGTTTTGCTTTTAGCACTAGGCAACCCAGTTGTTTTTGGTTAATTTGGTCTATATAAGGTATATAATAATTATCTTTAAAGTTATACTTTTTAAAATGATCACATCATGGGTAATACCCATTCCTATCCAGGACTGACTTTTTATATCTTTAAAAATTGGGGAAGGAAAATATGAAAGCAACAGGAAGTTGCTTACTTTGGTGATTATTTAATCATGTGGATGCTGGGTTCATGAACTGTCTCCTATTGCTAAAATCCCTATTTAGCATTTAAAAATACATCGATTCAGGGGTGTTCTATTTTGTCTTCAGTATGCCACCTACTAGAACTTTAAAAGTGTCTATTTATTGTCCCGTTCATTGCCATTCTCTACCTGTTTTGTTTTCTGCTCTATCCCCAGCACCCAGAACAGAGCCTGGCAGGTAGATATGACTCCCTGATGACGGACTTGCTGCTTTCCCTTTTGCATGACTCCAGAATGAAATACGGGAGAGATGAAGAGGTGATGGAGCCTCCTGGCAAACAATGTGCTGAGAAGATGTTGTCTAGACCTTGTTCCACTCCACCCAGCTGGGCCAAGTTTGAGCAACCACTATTGTGTGCCGGTTCTCAAAAGAGAGGGAGTCTGTTGATTGCAAGCTGTTTTTCAGAGTTGCCAAAAGGTCACCACTATCAATTATGACATATATTTGAGGAGAAGGAAGTCCTGTCTATATGGCAATATATTCCACGATGTCTAATTTGTTTGCTGTAATAAGGCCAGGCCCAGTTATTGATGAATCAATCATCTGTGTCTTGTATGCTGTTGACACTGCCTAAGTCTCTCTCTCAGGATAATGGTGTTGCATACAGAGATTGGTGCTGGGCCGTATATTATTAAACTCCATAAACATGTTGAACATTAATTGCTACTGCTGTGCAAGAAAACATTTTTTTTCCCCTCTTTGTGGTGGAGAGTTAAGTAATTTATACAGGATGACTCAAGCCGTGTCTCTAGGCAGTCGGTGAAATGCTGCTAAATCAATCCATATGGCGGGCCTCTGCGAGAGAATCAATTGTATGACCTGCATGGGTGAATGATACAGGGCATCTCAGTGTGCCGAGTTCTTTCTTGCTGTAAATGGACTAGCCCTCCAGGTTAGGTCTCCACATACCTCATGAGGACAAGAGTAGAAACAATTACAGGGTCAATTTAAACAAAAAATAAATGCTCATCTCCATTAATTCGAATGAATAGAACTTTTCCTAGATTTTCCTTTGTGTGCGCGCCACCTCAAGTATCCAAATAATGGTCTTAATGCTCCATTTCACTTATCTGGTGCAAACAGCTCGGTTCAGAGGAAAAATAGCTTCTAATAAAAGCAGGAGGTGAGGCCTGAAGCCAGGCCTGGACATGGGGCTTGAGATTTTAGTTCCCTGGAGAATGAGTGCTTAAGATTAGTGCCACCCTTTGTTCCCTTTCTTTTTGCATCTTAGGGCCTTGCTTTAACCCTTTTACTATAATTTCTTTTCATCATAGTCTTACAACAAATTTATTATTTAAAAATTGTTTTAAAGGGCAACCTTTGAAGCAAGTGATTTTAAAAGGCAACTGCTTTCCCATGGCCTCTCGGTCTCCTTTGCTGGCTTTGCTGGGTTTGTTTGCAATGAACTAAGGAATTGCAACATTACCTTAATTGTAAGAGCTTACCTATATTTTCTAAATAGAAAGATGTATTTGCACCAGTAGATTCAGAATTTGGCCTTTCTTGCACATCCACCATTGGTATTCATGTGTTGTTGTAGACCAAGAAATTATCTGAGACCCATAGATTTATCAAAATTCATCAACTTTCAGTTTTCAACAAAAACCCAATTGAAGAGTGTCTTGGATTTTCTTTAATGGGTAGTGAAGAAAATGGTTTATAATGAATGCAATGCAGGCTCTAGGCCACTTACGTTTGGTTTTAAAGTCCTTTATTTTCTATTGGGAAACATGAAGTGGAGAACCAGGATGACCCAAGTTTTAACTGTGGCTTGTAAAGGTTACTTGTTTTTCTCTGAATTCCTTCATCTGAACCTCATTCTGATACAATTACTCCCTCTTTGAACGGGTAGAGAGAATGGAGGAGAAGTTCTTCCCCACCATTGAATTTGATTTGTTGTATAGACAACTCTAGCAGACACACTGCATAGAGGAGGTCATGTGACCAAGACTAGATTTACCATAGTACTCCATCCCCTTTGGTTATGGCGACTGGCTCAGGGATGGGCTTGAGACTCAAACTGAGTGACTGAGAATTTTTCCACAAAATGTTTCCATAGGCACATTTTCTTTGCTCTCCAGTTGTTAGCTGAGATGCTTTAAGCCTGAAGTTGTCTAATTGTATACCCCAGCACCCTGGAGCCCCTCCTTACTCATGGAAACCTGCTATAAGGGTAGAATGACAGTGACCCACATAGAGAAGCAGCTGGCTGGGATGGATAGAGGAGGAGAGAGTGAAGACAAGTAAGAGGAAACTAATGTTTACCTTCCACTGTTCCTTGAATCCAGCTCCCCGTGTGGACCCTGCTATTGTGTGTGCCCATTATATTTCACTCAGGTAATTTGAGTTTAATTTTCTGTCATTTGAATTCAGACAGTTTTACTCTAATATATACACCTGATATTTAGTACTAATCACTCCTGTATTTGCCTATGAGGTTTCCAAAAGTTTCCCATTCTTGGGAGATTCAGGGACTCTGAGAAAGTTGAAAGGCACTGGGGGTTAGTCTGCCTGAGGGGGAAGTGGCAGGAAGTTGCATTTGAACATCAGGGTTAGAAGTAAATTTTTACCTTGACCAAAACCCTAATGTTCTTCCATCATGCCCTCAGTCTCTTACGATGTAACTTTTCTTTATCTCAATCCCTTTTGCTTGTTTATTTTTGTGAGCAGCTGTCAGCAGTTCTTTATTTTCTTGCTTGTGCCTCTTATTTTTGTATCCCATCTTTTGATCATAGATGCATGAATGATTGACTGTTACCTTTGAGGTACTGGGTAAAGAGCAGGGGAATATAGTGTCCCTGATTCTTTAGTAATGCAGAAAACTAACAACCAAGATAATTTTATACTTTGGTGGTGGTCTGAGTCTTTGTTTCATTCCTCTGGTCTCTGACTGCTATAGATTTATAATTATATTTTGGAAGTATTAGCTGCCTTCTCTGCAGAAGGCCTGGAATTTGTCATTACATTTGTAATGTGGCCTTGGAAATGGGAATCATGCCTAGTTGGATTCTAGTGGTGAGGAGGGGGCAACTTCTCTTTATGCCTTTGACTTCAATAATTTCTCAGGGGTTTCAGGTTCTGTTCTGGAACAGAACAGGCCCTACTGGCTCATTCTTTGGATATGTAACTATTTTTGATAGCTATCAAGAAGAAATACATGGGAGAGAGAGCTTGCAGGTGATTTCAGGCCTGAAATCTCCCAGTTATCGCCATTATTGTCAAATGTGCAGTTTCACTACAGTGTTTACTAGGGAGGGAGATGTGGAAAGTGGACCAAGTCCTGCACTGAGTCGGAGCCCAAAGTGAGAATCTCGGCTTTCCTCTAGAGTTCTGAGGCCCTGGGTGTGTCACTTGTTTTCCAACCCTCGAATCAAGCATTTGTGACTTGAAGAAATGGGAATACTTGCTTCATGGACTTGTCGTGGGAATCAAAATTAAAATGAGGTGGTAGAAATGAAAATTCTCTGGGTATAAAAAGGAGTGGCTCCCATACAAGGCAGTATTCATGTTCAGATGTTATACTTTAGAAATCACAAAACAAAAATCAGCTCTGCTTAGAGGAAGATGATTGTTTTAAAGGGGGAACACTATTTTTTTAAAATTACATACCAGCAGTTTACAGTGGTAGAAGTTGCTGAGTTCATGATTCACATATGGTTTTAAAATGAAAAGCTTTATGTCTGCACTGGTGGGACAGGTACAAATCTATGGACTGAGCCAACTTGGGCATTCATTATGTATAATTGTGAGCAGAGAAGGTAATTGTTCTTAAAATTTTTGACATGTATTTGCCAGTTTGGCACATTCAGAATTGTTGATTCGTGTTGTATAATTTGAGAAAACTCAGTGTTGGCATGTAGATGCGGTTGTTTATTGAAGCCGTGCTGAAGAGCTGTCCCAAGGCAGAAGCTAGGTTCTAGGTTCCAGGGTCCCTCTCTGCAGCACGTGGACCTTTACACCAGGCACACAGATGCTCCTGCACTCCCCTCCCACCCAAATTGCCCAATAACTGGAGAGCGGAGGTTTCTGTGATATTAATTAGGGCCACTCTGAGTCATCTCAGAATTTGCACACCATAGAGACTAATTTTGCTTCACCTTGAAGAGTGCCGCTCCCCTTGGCCTGAGCTCAGATAGTGCTGTCTCTCAGTGACCCTGTGACTAGCCATCTCCAAACCTCTGGGGACAAAGAGGCTAGGAATATGTGGTGATATTTTCTAATGAAAAACTTCACAGAGATGCTGACCCTCAGGCCCTACGGTCTATCACAGAAGTGCTCAGAGGTCATTCAGTGGCACTGTGACCCACTAGTTTTCTCTGCCTTTTTTTTTTTTTTTTTTTTTTTTTTTTTTTTTTTTTTTATGGATGATTTTGCAAAGTAGCTCCAGAACAGCAGAAAAACATTTTAAAAGTCTTTATGCCCAAAGAGTTCTGACAACAAAACTTTTGTCTGTTTTACACAGCATCCTTTCCAGTTATGCCCAAGGCCAAGAGATAACTCTCTGAGAGCAGGTTATAAGGGGGAAGTCTGAGAACATTTTAGAAATAGAGTTTACCGATTTGCTCACATGTATAAAAGATGATTCTATCTACACAGGCTTGGACTTTCATTAAAAGGAGAGAATGTAAAGGAGTCTTAACTAGCCAATTACTGAGGAATCTGAAGATTTATTTGGCAAAAAGAAACAGATAAATAGCAGGGTAGGCCACAGCAAATAATTAAATGTGTACCACAACACAAGACTTCCTTAAATACTTTGCGAAGGAAGGAAAAGAGCAAACCCAATGTATAATCCACTAGCTGTGTCTGGTTAAGAAGGAATAAACAAGAGAATTCCATGAAAGGCAAATGCTTCTGTTGCAAATTATTTTGTTTTGTAAGTATCTAATCCCCATTAATGCTGTGTAGGCTTATCAGCTCTGTAGGGGAGAAAAGAGAAGGAAGAAGAGGGAAAAGAGCTAGAAATAAGACAAGGGACACACTGGGAGGAAGAATGGAGAGTGCGAGAGAAACACAGGACCCTGACCAAGGCAGAGGAGCACCAGGAAGGGAAGGGACAGGCCCCAGGGGAAGCCTGAGGCCAGCCCAAGATAAAAAGTGACAACTTTCCTTTTGGGGCAGAAGTTGGTTGGGAATTTGATGTCTAAATGGAACCAGCATGCTTTCTTCTGGGCTGTATGTCTTCTAAGCTTCCTACAGGGACCCACGTCCCAGGAAGAAACCTGTCAATTTCCTTTCCTGCCTGTCTAGTGCTCCCTCAGGACATTTTGCTTTTGGATGGTTGGAAACGTGGCAGCCTTAACAGGGCAAGGCTTCTTTCTAGGTTTTGTCTGTCTTGGAGAACTCCCTTCAGGACATTTGCTATGCGTGAGAAATGAAAGAGCTCTGGATTACAGGACTGAGAAGTAGAAATCTGGAGTAGAAGCAAATATCCAATTTTGATCATGAAGATCTTACTGGATAAAGGATAATGGATACAGAGAGTGGAAAAGTTCCGGCCCCAGTCAGCTTCCTCATCTATCTCACAGAATGAAGTAGGCTAAGTGTGAGAAAAAGTAAGACTCAAAACTGCTTCAAAAGGGTAGGATGCTACACCAAGGCAAGCTACAGTTATTGCTATTTTGTATGAAAGATGCTGCACTTCTGTTTCTGCTGGCTTAATCCAGGGCGTATTTCATTGATTTAATTATCTGATATTTGGGCCCCATAACAAGGCTCCTGTAGACAACTCAAAGGCACCATGGAAACTCCTATTCTTCCTGCTCTGCTATTATGTTAACATGATGTCAGGACTCAAAAACGAACATCTGTGTTCACATGGTCTGAACTGAAGTAACAGACTTCAGAGTGCAACCACCAAGGGTCAGAGAGGTGAAATGATCTGCCAAGCCAAGAAGATACGGGGCTCCTGACTCTCTGCCAAGTGTTGCCTACACCACACAATCAACTCTTCCTTGGTGACACTCAG
Source organism: Tamias sibiricus (assembly GCA_025594165.1). NCBI lineage: Eukaryota > Metazoa > Chordata > Mammalia > Rodentia > Sciuridae > Tamias > Tamias sibiricus. Next base: position 75,408,594 of record CM046660.1, on the reverse strand, counting down.
GTGCATGTGACTCTGCACTTTGAGAGTTTACCTCCTGTCTTCCACCTCTGCTCTGTCATGGTGTTTAGGAAGGGTCACAAATGAGTTGGCCCTTATAGCTCACTTAGCATTCTCTGGCAGGATACATTGTGCAAAACAAGCTTCTGAGGGATCAGGAAACTGTGCCCAATTCTACATGGACCCAAGGAGTTAAGACCCACTGAAGAGCAGGTTTGGAGGTCAGTGACAGTGACCCCAGAGGGTCCAGAGCAGTGACAGTGCTGAGTGGTGTTTTGTGTCTGCACGAGATGAAAAGTTCCTAATGAAAAGTTTTGTGTCTGCACGAGATGAAAAGTCATATGACCAGGAATCTGGAGGAACATTCCTTCAGCACAAGGGAAATCTGGACATAAGTTTAATCTAGGGCTAGAAAGTAAGCCTGGACCAGCTTGAAGCAGTGACAATAGTCTTGAACCCTCAAGTATCCAAATTTCCAGGCACAGGGTGTAGGGAAAGCACTTGCCTTAACCCAGGGCCCTTTGAGTCTTCTTCACCTGCAGGTTCTTCAGTGGCTGCCCCATGTCCACACAACTTTCAGAGGTGCTCCAGAGCCACCCAGCTGCTGATCAGACAAATAGCCAATAGGTCCCAGCCTGACCTTCCCACACTCTCTATGGTGTCCTAGGTAGCTTTTCCAGTCAAACACCACAGTTTTACTTGAGTGAGGAATAAACAACCTACTAATCATATTCAGAAAGTCCTGGAAACCAGTGATAGAGAAAGAGGTTACTTCATGGAGACCCCCGTGACAGTTCCTGGGGAGACTGCCTGGGACTAGAATCCCCACACAATCACAGTCTTTTGGTTATTACTGTAGGTCATTTGTTGTTACTAACTTGGAGGCAGATGGTTTCTTAGTCCCCTGCAGCATCCCAAGGTCGCCATGTTGTTCTCCCCCCTCTCACCTGTCATCTCAGTGTATGGGACGCTGGCTGGCGACCACTGGGGTCAATTCTGTTTCCATGGGCCATGGAATGGGGACCCAGGCATCCCCTCTGGCTTCAGGACAACAGCTTGGCCTTTCACCTGTATGCTGCTTGGTGCTTCACCAGCTATGAAGTCCTTGCTGCTCCCTCCCCAGCGCATGTTGGTTCTTAGAGACAAGACTCTTCCCTGGTGGCTCGCGAGCACTTCTGCCATCTCTGTACATGCTAAGCTCCCTTCTCTTGAACAAGACACTAAAGTCAGTCATTTTATTATGAGGAGCCACTTCAGAAGACACCCCAATTCTGAATTTAAAACAAATTTGAGAGCTTTATTACCTGGCCAGGGGCTGCCACCCGCAGAGACTGAAGCTCTGTGGGAGAACAGCAGCCTTTCCTGGCTTTCCTTGGGAATTTAAGAACAAAAACCACAACTTTCTCAGTGTCATGCAAGCAAGCTAATCACAGGAGCTGAAAACCTGCAAGCCCTAAGCAGGACTGGAATTTTCCAGTTAGTAAGCAAGTGACAGAAGGAAAAAAAAAAAAAAAAAGAAACAAAACTGTTAGCACAGTGACTCAGTTGACCACAGCTTTGGGTTATCAAGACCACCATATTTTGAGTTGGGTACATTTTGGGGGGGTCACAGTACAGAGAAACAATTCTTCTTTTGAATTTAGTGGAAAACAGCTTTCATTTGTTTTCTCAGAAATTGGCCATGCAGCAGTCTAAGATACCATAGCAATAGATTCACACAACCAGTATTAAAAACCCACTTAATGCTTACTTTATACTATAGTTAACCTATGGGCTTATACACAAATAGTTATTTATCACTTTGCTACTAATACCTTTAAACCTTTTATCCTTATCTTATGCAGCTATATTAATTACTTATCTATGCCTGTGTTAACCTCTTGAGCCTATATTTATCTGTAACTGTTTTAGCCTACTAACATATCCACATCATCCTACATTGTCTTATTTCTTATATCTTAGTTACTTATTTCTATTGTCCTATTTTATTTATCAAAATCTTATTCCTGTAGTCTATAGCCTATGCCTACAACTTATTGATTGTATTGATCAGTTCACACCACAACAATTTGTCCCCAGAAACCAAAAAGTCTCCTGTTTCGGGAGTTTCTCCCAGCCCAGGGTGCGCTTACATCCAGCGGAAGGTAAAGAGTATGGGAAAGGTACTTCCCAACTGTCCCCTTAACTGCCCTGGCATAGGCTAAGAGCTGGGAGGGCAGCACAGGACAGACACTCTCCCCCGGCCACGGGCAGCCTGCACCCCTTCATCTTGAATGGGTAGCTTGCCGGATCTCTGCCTTGGGGGTTTCTTGTCCTTGCCTTTTCATAACCAGGTGAGGCCTTTTTGTATTTATTCCTTTTGAGGAAATCAGAGCAGATCTCTGAAACCCAAGGTTGGCTCCTGTGGTGGTCTAGGCTCATTCCAGGACTTGCTCTTTTTCAAGTTTACTATCCTCCACAGACTGGGGAACTTGAGGTCAAGAAAGCCAGGGGGCCTGAAGACCGTTTAATTAATGGATTAAACAGAGACCACAGCAGGTATTTTAAACAGAGGGACATTTTATAGAAGGAATAAAGTGCTTAGAAAATCCCTTGAGCAGGAACTGGTAGGCTAGATTCTTATAACGGCCTTCCGGAAACACACGGAACTAGCCTCCTAGGGGAGCTACCACCTCGGGAGTTGCACTATGGGTTGCACATTCAAGAAGACATCCCAAACTTCTCATTCAGGAATCAGGAAGCTGGGAATCAAGAGGCCACCCTCACTGCCACCATTGTGCAACTGCCCAGGGAGCTGGAGGAGCCACCCAGGAGCACCACTGCAGGAAAGCCCATGTTTCCTGGACTGTGCTTGCCAGGAGGAAAGCAGCCAAGAGGAGCAGGCAGGTGGTCACCACGCCCCTCGCACCTTTGAAATCCTAGAGGAACCCTTTTATGCTCCAGGCTGAACTCTCACTGCAGGAGAGTCTGAGAAATAGAATTTTTCAGTTCCCACCTCTTTCAGTGAAGGCATAGAGGGGACTGGTTCACAGCATCCACTTCCACTGTGATGGCTTTTCCACCTCTAGTGCATGCACAGTCAAAGTCACATTACACAGAAACACATTACAGAAAGAGACTCTGAAAATGGTATATATAGTGATCTCATTTTACAGGTAGACACACTGAGGTTCAGAGAAGTGACTCCTTTCTCAGGCGTACTGCTCTTTCTTGGTCAAGTGAGGCCTGTAATGCTGGACTCCAGGTTTAGAGAATTTCCAGTTTGGTGCTTTGCACATGAGAGACCATGGCCTTCAGGGAGGCGCACAGGGTTGTGCTGAGAGTACCAGGAGTTACAGCAACACGAGGGTCCCACAGCATTAATTTTACTTGTAGTTTTAATTATAGAGGTTAAGGGTAGTTTACATCAAGACAGAAAGCTATGTTGCATGGCCACATCTCTATCACAAACAAGGGATTCACTGCAAGGGTGAGATGGGGGCAGCACTTGCAGGATTTCCTTCCACTGCCTACTCACTTCCCTTCCCTGCTGGGAACCATTCTAGGAAAGAATTGGAGAAGCTCCTTTCTTTTCTCAGATATTGTCCTAATGCACTTTGAGTGACATGTAAAAATTAGTTTCATTTCTACTCATATGCTACTTGTTCTGTGAAATCTTCTTTTAGACTCCATTATAATTAATTTATATTCCTTTCTCTGCACTTCCCATGTGTCACATCTATTGCTTGATTATAGAACAAATCACAGTGTGCCTTGTTTTATGGTAAACTCTATTACTGTATCCTCTATAAGAATGTGAACTCTTCATGGGAAAGCACTGGGTGGAATTTATCTTTGCATCTCGGCACCGAGCAAAGTGCCTTTGCATATGGAATACATGGAGGATGGTATGTATTGTTCTCACCTCTTCCTTGGGTGGCATAACATGGGACTTCCATGCTCCTTGTGTGTAAGCAGGGCCTTGTGACTAGGGCCAGCTAATGAAATGAGTGAGAGTGATATGTGTCATTTCTAGGCTTTTTGTGTGACCCTCCAGATTTTTCTTCTCTGCTTTGTTGACTATGGAAGTCTCAGGTTGAGATGGAAGAGCCACCAGAAGAAAGCTGGATGGCTTGGAGAGTTGCTCCAACCAAAAGAGGACTTTGTATAAGCAGGAAACAAACTTGCCATATTCAGTCATGGAGAATTTAGGGTTTGTGTCCTCAACCCAGGATAATCTTTGTGGACTAATGCAGGTGGTCAAGAATTCACAAAATTGCAAGGGGCTAGATATCTATGGACGCATCTCCTAGAAAGACACAATTGGTAACTTTCATTTTTTTTTTTTTACTTGATGTAACCTTGCTGAGACCTTGACAATTCTGAAGGAAAGAGTGTAACAAGTCATTCAACTTTACAGGGGCCATGAAAACAATTGGGCAGAAGTCATCACCCTGAACAATTGTGCCATTACCTGGCCCAGAGAGGATGAAGGCCATTTGGAAAGCAATGACTCTCTCAGCAGATGGGAAGGTACCGTATCTCACCCAGGAGTTTCTGTGCCTTTGACATCTTAGGAAAATTTACAATCCCATTAGCTCGACTTCTTCACCTTGGCACATGTTAATTTTACTTAATTGGGCTCTAGTGAGTACAGGGAGACACCAGTTGACCCAGTGACTTTTCACTCCCTCTGCACAAATTTTACTTTATTTCTGCATGATTGGCAGCTTCATGTATTTATTACAGATGCATATTTACTTTATATAAACACATTGTGATTACATACATGCAGCATTTGCAGATTGTTTCCAGGCACTATAAAAAAATTTGGAAGACGATAGATATTTCAAACTGAACTCCCCTTTGCTAGCGTAATCTCTGAGAATATTTCATAGTAGACAGCATTTTTTACTCTGGCAAAATCTTGGGCAAGATATTGAGGATAATACTTAGATACTTTGATAATACCTATGTAAGACTTAATCTTCAGGCCATGCAGGGACTGAAAAGAATGTTTGTAAAGTATCTAACTTTCTACCAGGCAATTGGTAAGTATTTAGTAACAGTAAATGGTAGTAAGTGTACTGCAGTCAGGTAGAACTTTGTTTAAAAATATTTTATATATGCATGGGATATATTTGCTTCATTTAAGTCCTTAATACTTTCTTTTTCCATCCTGTTCTCCCTCCCCCTCTTCCCCTTTCTCTATCCTACTGGTCTTCCTTCTGTTTATTAGTTGTTTTTTAAAAATTAATTGATGCTTTATAAATAGGCATAAAGGTGGAATTCACTGTGGTATATTCATATGTGTACACAGCATAATTTTATTCCATGTATGTATGAGTACATCAAAACGAACCCCATATTATGTATAACTATAATGCACTAATGAAAAACACTAAAAATAAAATAAAAATACTTAAAATACCTCATATATTTGTGGATAGGTTTTATCTCTCCACTTTTATTTTTTTCAGTAGAAGAAAATGAAGCTCAGAACTTGTGCAAGGTCATAGACCAGGATAAGGCAAAATTGGGATGTACGGCTGTCATTTTGGTGCTGTAGCTGTGAGGTACCTTGAAGCTTTGGTTAAGAGCAGATCTGGGATAAAAAGAATCTGGGGTTAGTAGTACAGTGCCTGGAAAAGTAGGAGTTTAGCAAATGGTCACTATGATGATATTAGAGGCATAGGCAATGGTTGATTATGACCTCCAGTTTATCTATTTTAAAGTGATTAATTCATAATTAGGAACTCCTTTGTCCTCATCCAAGTGAATTCTGCAAATAAAGCTGATATATAATTGAAACCATAGTATATAAATCTCAAGGCATTTGAAAACAAAGAGGAACAAATTTCTGAAAACTACCCTGTTAAATACCCTTAGTTTGGGTGTAGTCACCAACTGGACTAGAAGGCCATTCTCTCTATATTAAAATGTTAGAAATAAAATATGGCCCTTCCCTGGGGTATAATAAGAGAACCAGAAGTTTGTATGTTAAAGTGAAGATGTATTGCATCTCATATACTTCTGTTCCTCTACAAAGCCAGACATGCTGGCTTAGTTCAGGATACAGAATAACTGTGCATGTCAATATTTACCCTCTCCCAACACTCAAATTAGCTCCTTTAATAATCAAGTGAAACACACCTCCCCTCTTGTAACCTGCTCTCCTGCATACTACATTTTTTTCTGATATAGTTATTCCTTTCAATTAATGTGAAAGCAGAGGGGCTTGGGTTGCCCATCCATTTTGCAAGGGATTTGGGACTAGGATCAAAGTTGGTTTTATTTCAATAGGGTCCCTAGTGAGCTGTTAATTACTTGAGTTTCAAATCTGATGGCATTTGAAATAGAATATTGAATTACACCTGTGTTTGGGGGTCAGTTTATCTTCTGATATGAAGGTAGATTTGTGGCAGGAAGGAATAGGAGGAAATGAAGTTAGGTTTCTTCCTGTGTTTGATGGGGGAAGGTCTTTGTTGCCGAAATATTCCTCAGGGCTTCACATAATGGGTTAAACCAATGGGGAAAATTATGTTTCAGGAACTTCAAGCAAGAGCAGACCTCCAATTATCCCTCAAGCAGATTAAAATATGTAATCTTAGACTTGTTAATATGAAATATGACTTGCATACTTACAATTTTTCTTTCTTTTGGGTTTTGAGTACTTCAGGCAAAGGCCAGTTTAGTGGAATTAGTATCTGAGTTTGATATTCTAAAATTTATCTTGAATATAAAGCTTTTAAATTCATTGAAAATAAACATTTCGTTCACATTGTTAGAGGGAGATAACTTATTTTAGAGGATTTCGCTTGCCCAATGGTCTCCAAACATGCCCACTTCCACCCTGCAGCTTGGGCTGCCTGATCCTTTCCCTGCTTGGGGTGCTTTTTTTCTCTGCTCATCTGTCATTACAAACTCTGTGTGTTTTGTTTTTCACTCTGCTCTCCCTTCCTCGAGACTCTGTCTAGCCACCCTATTTGTTTCTTCAAAGCACTGATAATGATGTTTATATATTTTAATTTACTTACTTGTCACACTATAAGGTTCGTTTGCCCAGCAGAGCAGCTAAGGGCGAGGGCACCTCCCAGCTTTTGCACCTTCATTCAGTCCCTAGCATGATCTCTGGTTGTGAGCATCTCTTATTTGTTTAGTGAATGAATGAACAAATGGACGATGAACAAATCATGGCCAAACCTTCTCTTTTCATAGAGGAACAAAGAAACCACTTGTAGGATGCAGGTTTAGTGTTCAGGTTTAGTTCCTATAACTTAGAATATAATTTTATGAACCTAGATGGTCCCTGAAAAACTGATGAAGAAGAATCTGGCCATGTAGATTCCACCATGTTGGCTGGAGAACATCTTGACAGCACCATGTGTTTGGTGGCTGAGTTTTCAGTCTCATGAGAAGCTGTAGCTTCTCTCGTGGTTTTGATCAGTGTGGCTCTGTGTTTTTATGTCCTTGTGGATCTCTTTTCTTCTGCTTCCCTTTTATTATATCTTGCTTTTAGACTTAAAAAAAAAAAAAAAAAACTGCTGGCAATTTTCTCATGGGCTCGCTAAGATATAAACACATGCTATCTCTCTTTGATCAAAATCATAATGGCTATTACCAGTAGAACTGATGGCAACAAAATAAAACTGACAATGGCTAAAATGACTCATGATGGAATTTGTTATTGGCTAGAAAATTGATGGCAAAATTAAATCTTCTTGACAAAATTTAGACATACAAAATTTGATCTGGGAAAAATCTGAACTTTGTGGAAATAAAGAAAACTCACAATGGCAGAAGCCATAACTGTTAAAATCTGATATGACGGAAACAATTTGATTTAAAAAAATATTTATATAAAGTTTCTGAGGAAAAGAATTGATGCTGACCAAATAATATCAATAAAATGAAAATAATGACAAGATCAAAGCGTTTGAATTATTTAATAAAGAGAAGGTAAGGCTGGAGAAGCAGCCAATATATCTTAAAGTACTGGGAAGACTGTTCACCCTTGTGAAGAACAGATAGCTGCTCCTCTTTTCTATTGATGAAAGGAAACGTTTGAGAATGTAGCAGGGAACTTAGGAACAACTTCCGGTCCACAGAAAGGTTGGAATGAATGGCTATGAATTGTAAGAGGGAGAGGTGGGGAGTTGGGAGACCCCTTCTGAAGATTCTGGAAGAAAGTAGAGTAGAAACTGCCATTCTAAGGTGGTTTAATAAGGACTTTCCTTTCTGACTGAAGACACAGAGATGAGTTAGGAGTTTCTATACTCTCAAGGACTCCTTTAGGCCCATATTTCTATGATTCTAAGACTTTTAAATTCTATTGCTCTTTGTTAAGAAGGTGAAATCATGCTATTTTGAAAGTATAATAATGAGGCTTTGTTGAGAAGTTGTTTTACCCTTCAGTATTAAAACTTTTGGTTTTGTTTGAGTGCCTTAAAAACCGCTGTGTGTTTATGACCTAGGTTTTGTAACCTTAATATCTTCTAGGGATTCATTTTCTGTATGTGGAATTCTGTGAATGAAATGATCACTGTGATAACTATGAAGAACCATTGGTTTACATTTGGATTAACAGAAATTTTGACTTCAAAGGGGAAAGAAACTAAACCTTGAGGAAGTAAAAACAATCCTTTGAGATAGCCAAGTTATAATTATTGGTGTTTTGAAAGAAAACATATAGACCAAGTAGGTGATGAATTTCTCTCTTTCACTCTCTCTTTCCTCCTTACACACATACATGCATACATGCATGAGAAATGCAGAAATCACGTGACAATTTTTAAGTTTGTTCTTTTTAGTCATATATGACAGTAGAATGAATTTTGACATACCATACATACATGGAGTATAACTTCTCGTTATTGTGGTTGTACATGATGTGGAGTTACACTAGTTGTGTATTCATATATGAACATAGGAAAGTTAAGCACAATTCATTCTGTCATATGGCCAATTGTGATTTCTGGGGCTATTCATCTGTTATAAAAAGGGCTATAAAATAAAAGGTGGAATGGAAGACTGAGAGGAAAGATAGGTTCCCAGGAGCATCTCAGAGAACAGGAGGAGATTCTGGTCAGGGCAGGAAAAGGTTAGACTGAAAGAAAACAAGATGGCAACCATAGTGACAGGAGGAGGTAGATCTCCCTCTGATAACTGGGAGAGTTACTCTGCCTTCTCTGCTCCTACAGCAGGTGACATCATGTGAGAAGCAGTCACTGTGAGAAATGGACCATAACATCCAGGAAGAGAGAAGGAAACATATCTAGTATGTGGAAGGAGTCTGAACTATAAAGGACCTGAAAGAGAACTTTAGGTGGTTTTGAAGTCATTGCATTCACTGAAATCCTGGGAAATGCTTGAGACTGAATACAGAAGTAAGTACACCCAAACAAACTGCTCAGAATGAAATAAAAAATCATCAGTGGTTGTAAATAGGTTAATGGATTTTTCAGACTCAAGAACCAGTGACTCTAAACTACTTTTGGCCACCCTTTGGCCTAATGTTAGGTACAGATTACATAGTATATTTTATTAATATAACTTTGTGGTAAGAATATATGTCTTCAACTTCAAATACTATAGGAGTACAGGTGAATGGAACTGTGTTAGTAATATTTGTGTCATTGTGACAAATACCTGAGATAAGCAACTTAAGCGAGGAAATATTTATTTTGGTTGATTGTTTCTGAAGGTTCAGACCAAGGGTGGCTGGCTCCATTGTTTTGAGCATGAGACAAGGCAGAACCCTTTGATGGCAGGGTGTGGTGGAGGAAAGCTATTCATCCATGGTGGCCAAGAGAAAGAGAAAGAGGAAAGGGCTGGGGATAAGACATAGTCCCCAAGGTCATGTGCCCAAGGGCCCACTCCTTTCAACCATGTCCCACCTCCTACAGCCTCTGCTACCTCCTGTAGTCTACTCAGATATCAATGTATTAACCCTTTGATGAGGTCAGAACCTTCACGATCCAATCATACCCCCCAAACTCCACCTCTGAACACTACTGCATTAGAGACCAAATCTTTAATACATGAACTTTTGTGGACATTCCAAATTGTATGCCACTTGTCTATATTCCATTAAGCAAACTATCTGGGGGAAATAATAAAGCTGTATATATGTGTCATAGCACAACAGGAAGGGAATGGATAGTTTTATATTGGCTTAGTCTGGAAAAAAGTTATGTAATTCACATACAAAAATATACTATTGTAAGGATGATGTTGGTAGACATGGAAATTTACCTGGGATAGGAAAAACTATTAGTGCTACTTATTTGGGATTAGGGATTACTAAGGGAATTTATATATGCTTGGCCCTCTTGGCAAATGGGGTTCCCCTCAGTGGAATGGACTGGCTGACAAATAAAGCTAGGAAAAAGGGAATGACAAAAAACCACAGGATAGCCGGGCGCGGTGGCGCACGCCTGTAATCCCAGCACTTTGGGAGGCTGAGGCAGGAGGATCGCGAGTTCAAAGCCAGCCTCAGCAATGGCCAGGCACTTAGTAACTCAGTGAGACCCTGCTTCTAATAAAATTCAAAAAAGGGCTGGGGATGTGGCCCAGTGGTCAAGTGCCCATGAGTTCAATCCCCAGTACCAAAAAAAAAAAAAAAAAAAAAAAAAAAAAAAAAAAAAAAAAAAAACCCACAGGACACAAAAAATAATTTCAAAAGTGGGGGCAGGATGGGTAAGCTGATCAGACTGAGTGTCTAGACTAATGGCTTCTAGAAAATGCAGCCTGTGCCGCTTTTTTTATACCGGGAAACATCAAAGGCCTTCCATGGAATGTTCTTCACAGAAAAAAGGTTAAAGGTGGGCTGTCCAGTTCCTAACGGGTTATGCCCATCTCCAGAGCTACTATGAGGGATCTTCCTAGCACAGCGGAGATAAAGATCAAGTGCATTGGGCTATCTATTGCCACTGGATAGCCAAGGATAGTTCGCAATGTCAAACATAAATGCCCCTGGCTACCATACTGAGACCCTCATGTAAATCATGGATGGCTTCCTGCAGCTGTCATATCTAAGGATTCAACCAATTTTGAATCAGAAAATATTAAAACAGTTGTGTCTGTACTGAACGCATGCAAACTTGTATTCTTGTCATTATTCCCTAAATAATACAATAACAAATATTTACCAATCATTTACCTTTTATGAATAATCAAGACATGATGATTTAAAGTATACAGGAGATGTTTATAGGTTACATGCAAATACTGTGCCCTTGTATGTAAGGCGCTTGAACATCCACAGATTTGGGCATCTATAAGGGGTCCTGAAACCAATCTTCCATGAACACTGAGGGATGACTGAATGTATATATTCATGGGGACACACAGACTTTTTTTTTTCCTTTTCACATGGTTATATTGAATTTCAGTGGTAATTTACAATGAAGTTGATTATTCATTTTCATGTTTTCAAAAATAAAATGTGATTGTCACCATTTTTATTTTAAAGACATAATTAAATAGGTTATTCTTTTCATTTAATAGCATTATTATTTAGACCTCAGGGCCTTAACCATGACTTTCATTTGTCTGGTGGTGGGTACCCTTGTTTCAGGTAAATTACCTAGGCAGGACAATCTTGCAAATCCAGATTTCTAAACTGACAGTTTATGCCTCTTTTCCTAAGTACTCTGAATAATTAGCATTTGATCTAGAAGAAAAAATAGAGAATTGACTTTATATGAGATACTACATATTCTTACTTTAATTATGGTCCCTCACAGAGACTTGGATCATCAAATCAGTTTTGTGTAACATCTGGAAAGTGGGTTGGAAAAAGATGAACTTACTGCCGACACCTAAACCACACGTGAATTTCTAAGCTTGGTCAGATGATGTTCTTATTTGTGTTTCTTGCTGAGTATATTTAAAAAAAAAAAAAATCTTCATACATACTTTGTTTAAAGATAGGGGTTTTTGCATATGAAAAATAGTGTTGACAAGTAAAGCTAATATCGATAGGATTATAGCCTATGAATATTCATGAGAGCAAAGCACCCTTCCATGGATTTCCTGTTGACTCCTACAACATTCTACTCTCTGGGAAATTTCAGCATGGAGGGAAAGAAAGTTTTACCGCCAATTTGTGCCTGAAACACAAGATGAACAGACGTCTGCTACATTAAAAAAGGACATAGGCATGCATTAAATCCCTTATGTCTTACTTTTTAATGATGCAATTGTGAATTATGTTCTTGTTGCATTTGTAATTAGAGACTGTGGCAGATGGTGGAGACTTATTTTAAAGTGATGTGTCTATTAAAATAAGCCACACTGCCAAATGATTGTTCACTGTAACGGCATCTTTATGCCCCTGAAACACTCCGATTCTTTGTTGATGTGTGGTTGATTACCACAGCTGATTACATATGTGCACATATTTGCTCAGAAATGTATCAGGGATATTTGATATGTGCAATAGTTTATTTTAAAGTGTGTGTTATCACAATTATAGATAATGAAGCTTTCAATGAATTATTCAGTCACCCTATCTACAAAGGGAATGCACTGATTTCCCCTTTCAATAAAATTAGGCATGAATCTTTCTAAACTATTGAGGATGATTCTCCCCACACAGTGGGAGAAGGATTGAATGGAGATTGGGGAGTTTCTGAATATTGAGAAATTCTCTTTTCCTTTTTCTGGGAAAGAGCAGTTTTTTTTTTTTTTTTTTTTTTTTTTTTTTTTTTTTTTTTTTTTTTTTTAGGATGAACTCAGTTCATAGATAATGGTGGTATCTCTGGCTAAAAGTGAGAATAAATTGAGATAGGCTTTATGGGCCAGGTAAAAAATGGAGAAAAGCAGATAATTAAATGGTGTAACATGTATTCAATGGTATGTATTAGAATAGGTCAGGCTATTATAACAAGCATCACCTAAACATTACTGACTTAAAATAACAAAGATTCATTTGTCTCTTTGTCTACATGTCAATCATGTATCATAAAAGGGACTCTGTTCATAATAGTGCATTAGGAATAAGGTATATAGAGGTTACATTTCAACATAGCCTTCTGAAATCAACTCATCAATGGGGAAAAATGTGTTGGCTTACATTCTGGCTTTTAAAATTTCTTTCTGCAAGAGTCACATAACCCACTCACTCATAATTAATTGGCCAGAGCAAGTCATGTGATGAAACCTAACATTAAGGGGTCAGAGAAGTACAATCCTACTATGGGCTTGGAGAAATCTGGTGAACAACAGTAATGATGACTTCATGGAGCAATTTGCTGCAAGACTATATTCCCTTGAGATAGTTGCTCTGTTATCCAGTACGACTACTCTACTTGTGACATCCATTTATAACATCATCAGATTGACTGTATTATGTTCAACAAGCATTAAAAGCCTTTCAAAAAAGGTACATATTACCTGGAGAGGCAGGGAAGTTCTCCAGTTCAACATTTCTCAAGCTGCATTCTCTTATGATGTGCTAATGCAGAAACAAGGATTCTATGGCCAATTAAGTCTGAGAATATTTGAGTAAATGAAGTTACACATTTTTTTTTTTACTTCTTGGAGCCTTTAGTATGTTCATGTGTGTATCTATGAGGCCACTATAGCATGTGGTATTTTCTAAAAATTCCAGAGGATCTTTTTCTTAGGGAGCATTCCATGGGATGGCATGTTGAGGAAAAATAGTTTGAACAGTGCTATTTGGGTCTCTCCCATTGGTTTTTCTCTCTCTCTCTCTTTCTCATTGGTGTATATGATTATGCATTATACATAATAGTGGGATTCATTATACCATATTTGCACATGCACACAATTGGATAAGTCTAATTCTCCAGGACCTTCCCTTTCCCTGTGCTCCTCCCTCCCCACTAATTTCTTTCCAGATGTTATAATAGAATATCTAAGGACTGGATAATTTATGAGGAAAAGCAACTCATTTCACATAGTCCTGGAAGTTGTTGAACCCAAAGTCAAGCAACAGACACATCTCATAATGCAGGGCAGCACATGGTGAGATAGAATAAGCATGCTAGAGAGAGCTCACTTTTACAACAAAGTCACTCCTTCAATAACCCATTAATCCATGAATAGATTAATCTATTCACAAGGTAATTCCTGACCCATTCACCACCTCCAGATAACAGTAATATATGACTTTGAGGATTAAGTTTCCAACACATAAATCCTGAGGGACCAACATTCAGACCATTGCGGAGCCTGACTACGGGTTTAGTCACCATTTCAGCTTCTGGGTTGGCAAACACATCAAGGTGTGCCCAGAGAGAGCATGGGAACTCCATACTATCCCCAACAGACATAACTTGCTCTATGCATGTTTCATTGGACTGTTACTCAGCTGTGTCCTATAAAACAACTGGCAAATGTTGGCATTTTTCTGCGTTCTGTGAGCTGTTCTAGCAAATTGTTGAAACCAAGGAGAGGGTCATGTGAACCCCCAATATAAAGCTGATTAGTCAAAAGTACAAGTGACCCAGGATGCTCAGATTGGCATCTGAAGTAAGGCCGTCTATCTATAGGACTGAGTCCCTTGTGGGATCTGATGCTGAATGCAGGAGGGTAGTGTTAGACTGAAGTTAAATTATTTGGCTACTCAGTTCGTGTCTGTAGCATCAAAGAACTGATGGTTTTAAAAACATGCTCCAGAATAAGTGTTAATTATCATCTGGAAGGCACAGAGGGCTTCCATAGCCACACTCTCTCCTTTACCCTCATCTTCTTTCTAGTCTGGAAAGTTTAGAACATGATATTGATGGTTGGGGGCAGAAGGGAAATTTTGTGATAGGAAAACACACATGTCCTTTGAAGTTGTGAATCAGCACAAGAGAGTTGATCCAGGACCTGCAGTTCCAGGGTGAGTAATGATCTGCACTGTGACTGTATACCCAAGAGATTATTATAATCTTTTTCTGCCATTAAATAATTTGAATACACAAAACACTTTGACCAACCACATGGTAAGCACTCTGTAAATGTTTATTGTTATTTTTTATGAGTTTACTAAAATAAATAGCAATAAAATGGCTGACAATTTTGAATACTTTATGTGTACTAAACACTGTGCTAGGTTTATGGATCATCTCATTTGGCCCTTAAAAATCCTATGCAATGTGGCTACTATTGTTATTTTCATTTTGTAGATGAGTATATTTGGATCCAGATAGATTAATGTTCAACTCATAAGAATCAAAGCTAGGATTAGATGAACCCCGTCAGACTGACCATGTTCTAAACCATTCAGTCGCTATAGCTGTTCTTCCTTACACTTGCTAGTGTTTTGTGGTCTTTTTCTTTTCTTTTCTTTCTTTCTTTCTTTTTTTTTTTTTTTTTTGTAGCAGAGATTGAACTCGGGGGCACTCGATCACTGGATCACTGAGTCACATCCTCAGTCCTATTTTGTATTTTATTTAGAGACAGGGTCTCACTGGGTTGCTTAGTGCTTTGCTTTTGTTGAGGTAGGCTTTGAACTCATGATCCTCCTGCCTCAGCCTCCTCAGCAGCTGGGATTACAGGCATGCGCCACCACACCTGGCTTGTGTTTTATGGTGTTTAAAGCAATTTCATATGGACTACACTATTTACAGAACACCAATAGATACCATGTTCTCCATTTTTAGAGAAAGGGAAATTTAGTCTCAAATAACTAGTTGTTTTTTTTCTTTAAACAGGCATCTTGAATTTGGGTTCATTCTTTTTCTATGATATATCTTGTTTCTTCCTGCTCTTTTTTTTTCTAACTCTCTTTAATTTTCTCTGATTTTCTTTTCCTTATCCCTCCAACCTACAGCATTGATTTTCAGCATTTGAACAACCAGGAAATAATTTCTAGGGATAGTCACAGAAAGTTCTGAGAAGTGTTAGCATAAATTGCAAATTATGTGTCTGGTTAACTCAGCCCCAAATAAATTTACCACAAATGCAAGTGCATTCTATTCAATTTCATACATCTTTACCCATTACTTTCCATATATCAATTCTGTGTGTCAAGTATTTAGGACAGTTAAAGTATGTCTAACACACACACACACACACACACACACACACACACACACAGAGAGAGAGAGAGAGAGAGAGAGAGAGAGAGAGAGAGAAACCATATACACCCTAACCAAGGGATCTAGTTGGTACAGACTCCAGCAAATGAGATAAGAATTTGCCTTGATCACAGAGTCCACCTTTCCTCTGTTGTCTTTCAAAACTTCCCCTTCTCCATTCTTTTTTTCAAGGAATAAAAATAGTTAGAAGGCTGGGGCTGCAGGGAAATGGGGCTGGGAAAAGGGAACCAAAGACTATGGAAAAGTGTGAAGACAGGGTGACTGACTTGCGTGAGCATGGGTCATTGGGTGGAAATTAGCTCTCTTCCCCCTAGGCAGACCCAGTGCTGGAGGGAGCCACAGGAGGCCTAGGGAGTGACTTTGCAGCGTTCTCCATGTAGATGAATTTAACTTCAGATATCAAATGACAACACTAGAGGGAGAAGCCTGGAATTTCAGCATTTGCCACTAATGGTTAAGGCAGGGGTAAGTGGCAGCTGTGGCACATCCTGGGTCAGGAAATGTGAGGGGGCAGGGTAGTGTCTATGAGCACGATGGAGCTGGAGTTTAGGACACCCAAGAGCCGGAATGCCCTGCAGTGGTGGTTCATCAGGGTTGTATCCCTCTACAAGAGTAATAAAATTCTCCATTGTAACAGTCTGAATTACCTAAATGTTGAAAAAATATTTAAGAAATGCTGTATTCAGGATCATGGCAGTCAGATGGCCTGGAAGACATGTTTTATTTTAAATGTTTATGTTTGTACAAAATTGATTTTTCAGTGCCCAAGTTAGCCTGTGTGCCTTCTCCAGGTAACTTCCCACCCAGGAAACATCTGCTTGGTGTAAACGGATGTCTCTCCAGAGGCTTCTTATAGTTCCCTGGGGTGAGGTGCGGGGAGAAGGAGTTGGGATCCATAAGTGGGTTCTCCCATAATATTAGTGTTTAGAATAATGAATCTTCCTATGTTCTTTAGAGAAATGCATAACTTCAGATATTAAAACACATCCAAACATTAATCTAACTGGGAATATTAGGGTTGATGGGGCTTTCTAAATACCAAGTTAGCCTTCAGCCAACCTATATTCTTCAACTGTGTGGTTATTATATTTCCCTATAGTCCCAGGTGGCTTTTCAGCTCATAGGAAGAAGAAAACGGGATAGAGCTGAGTATATAGGTTGAGTCTAGGACTTCTTGCTTTTTCAATAATAATAGCAT
Organism: Tamias sibiricus; assembly: GCA_025594165.1. Taxonomy (NCBI): domain Eukaryota; kingdom Metazoa; phylum Chordata; class Mammalia; order Rodentia; family Sciuridae; genus Tamias; species Tamias sibiricus. The sequence continues at coordinate 75,391,365 of CM046660.1, read as the reverse complement.
GTCACTTTGTGAAAATTGCTGATTATCTCTGATTTGGGTAACTCATCTGGAAAATGTGAAATTTGGTGAGATGATCTCCAAGTCCTGTTCAGCTTTAAAACTCTATGATGCTAGAATATAGTTTTCCCATCAGTGAAAAGTCACTGAGCTGACTTTGGAAATTGATCTATGCCAATTAATCCCTTTTCTCCCTTCATTGGAAAATGATCAGAAAAATGGCTTCATATTATAAATCATGAACATGTTTCCTCAAATTGCTCTTCTATTGCCTTATAAAAACGAAGCAGCCCAAATCCATTGTGTCTGAGGCACGTGTGAAGACAAATACATTTAATACTAGCGTAGAGCTGACTCTTGAGACCAATGTTGATCCACAAGTTACCTGCATCTGCTCACTACGGAGAGGTTGGGGAGCATGAAGAGGAGATGGGTTTGAGAACTTTTTTTTTGCACTTTGGTGATGCTTTTCAAAGTAACCCTGTTGGGACTGGATTTCCCTGCTGGGAAATCACTTTGTTCAGCACAAAAAAGGATCATTTTTGGCTATTCTTATATTGTAAAGCCCCCAGTGGTGCTCTGTCATCTGTGAGAATGAGAGTTGCTAGCGGGTACCAACTCAGTCTGAGTTGTCCTTGTTATCTTGGTCCTTACCCCCACCACCTGGTGCTTTTTTCCCATTCACTGAAGATCTGAACATGATTCTGGTTGTCCTTTTGCTGGCTCTGGTCCACTGGGACAGTCTCAAAACTCCTCTGGACTTGGGTTGGTTTTGATGGGGTTCCAGGGGTTCATTCCAAAAGACTCACACACTTTCATGTTTTTCTTCTGTGTCAAAGGGGTCATATCAGAGACACAGAATAAATAAATCTATGAGTGTATCTCTTACTAATCTCAAAATCCTATTTACCATTGACCAGGCTTGTTTTCTAAGTGACCGTGGAAAGATTTATAGAAATTTATAGGATTTCTTTGCTCCACCTGTGGTGATCACAAGTTCTTGGTTTTCCCAAATTCTTTAATTCATTTAATTTTTATTCATGTCTAGAAAGATGATGGATAATCTGTTAATATAAAAGGAAAGTAGACTTAATTTTATATTCTTAGAATACTTTTCCAGTGATACTTTTTGTTTTCTTTTTTGTGGTCCTAGGGATTGAACCCAGGGTCCTGTGCATGCCTGGCAAGTGCTCTACCACTGAGCCACCTCTTTGGCCCCTCTAATGATACTTTTCATGTACGTTTAGAAATAGGAAAGTTTGGTTTGCTGGACTATGCCTCTGGCTTGGTTTCAGAAATTGGAGCTCCAGTGACTATGGACCTATGCTATGATAGCCAGAAAGAAGACTCAAGTGAAGTTATTAAAATCAAGAAGCATTTTGGTATATTAACACAGCTTAGGTCTCTCCATCAGAACCAAACCAGGAACAACAAAAACTGACTCACTGGAGTTCACTCCTCACATTTGGATTAGTGGCTGAAATTAGATAATGAGCCTGATTGTTCATTGAGCTCCATGTTAATTGGATTAGCTCCTTTCTCTGTGTCCTTGATCTGCCCACTTAGGCCCAGAAACAGATGGGATGTTCATTGGTTTCAGTGACTGAACAGAGTCAGTGTTCAGATATGGAGCCTGAGGAAGTCAAGAGTACAGAAAAGTGGTGGGATCTACCTTGGTGGGATGTGTGGGGGGTGAGGAACATGATAATCACTAACAAAGACACAGTGGAATAACTCCAACCAGCCCAGAGTCAGAGGAATAGGTGGCTGCTTAGGGGAGTTGGCCACGTTACTGTAGTAGAGAATGGTAGAACTTTCTGGAAAGGCTTCCTCCTTCTTCCACTTGAAACAGGTTGTAGAAGAAGACAGGCTACACAGCAGATATGGGGGCACACCTAGGCAGAGAAAGGCAAAGCCCAGTCAGGAGCAACAACTGGGAGTAGCCAAGTAGAGAAGGTGAACTTGTATTCTGAAGCAGAGCAGCATTCAGGGTCACTTCGAAAGGCAGAGGAAGACCTTGAAATCCTGTCCTACTTGGAGACAGACTTGAGGAACTGGAATTGAAGACCAAGACAAGGACTCACTAAATTGCCTTCTTAGCTGACAAGATGGAAGAAGTTTGGGGAAGATAGGCAAAGAATCTCCCAGTCCTGAGAGAAGTCAACAAACCTAATGGAATCGGACTCACATTAGGTTTTTCCTTTTGCTTGCTTCCAGGTAAATCTTGCTTAAGGATTGGAATCAGCAGCCAGAAGTAGGTACTTGCAAGGTAGGTTTTGGTGTCAGGTCAGAAGTGGTGGTGGCCTTGGGTTCTCTCCCTGCCCTTTCATCTCCCCATGCAAACTGTCAGACATCAGCAAACAGATTAACCTGAAGTCAACTGCCAGTTCCCAGGGGCACACCTGCCTGCATTGACTTGCTTGGGAAGTCTTCCCTTGTGGCCAAGGAACCAACACCCATTCCTGAACCAAGTCATTTGATCCTCCCCAAAAGGGTGTGTTACACTTGTACTGACACAGGGAATGTGATTCTAGTCCTTTTGAGTAAACAGTTCTGCAAGGTAGAGGTGGAGTCAGATTAAAAAACAAAAGCCTGGGATTATGTTGTTTCTCTAGCACCTGACGCCCCCGGGGTGAGCTCACTGCTCAGAATGACATCCTTCCAATCCACTCCACCTTCTCTGGAATAGAGGGTGGTGCTTACCATCTCTGTGCTCTGTTGCAACTGGGAATTCACCTCTTGTGCATGCCAGTTAGAATCAAATGGAACCCCTTTAAGATCTCCAGATAAAACATGTATAGATATGTCAGTTGTTAACCTTCATTTGATGGATGCACACTTTTCCTTTCTAATTAGTCCTGATTGCTTGAGAGGTACAGATAATATCAACATGTATTCTTTAGTGCTGTTAGAGCTAGTGGCAAGGTAGTCCCTATTTTCTACTTTATAGATAGTTTTAAAATTCAAACTATGAATGTGAATTACTTGTCTGTCTGATTCTTCTGGTGTAGGTTATTGTTATGCTAATTCAGGTATATGTCTTCCCAGACCTTTTAAGTATATGAATCTTGTGTTCTTTTGAACGAATTGGGGGTTTAATCCTTTAATCAGTTATTGAGATATTGCTATAAGCACAGAGTGAAGACTGGACCTCTAATCTCAGCAGTTTGAAGGTCATCATTGTAATTCATTTGGTGTTTCTCCTTTGTTTTTCCTTTTTTCCTTCTATGAAAGAGAAAAGTCTAATCCTGCAGCAAGAACTTTCCTGAAAGTGGAAAGGTAGAATCATGGGAGGAGAAATGATAGGCAATGCTGCCTTTGAGAGTGGTCGTGATCCCTCCCTCCATCTGTCTTCTCCCCTCACTGCCTTTGTGATAGACAGCTGTCCATCTTCCGCAGGCTGGCTGTATTTGTTGTTAAACTTTTTTCTTTTCCTAAGGAAGTATTTATGGGGACTCACTGGGTAACCTTTTGAGAAGTAGTTTTTCCTTGTTCTGTCCCTGAAAATATTAGGTGAGATTCCATTGGTTGCTAAGAAATGAGCTTGGTGAAATTAAAACATTATTATCGGGCTGGGATTGTGGCTCAGCAACAGAGTGCTCGCCTCGCATGTGCGCGGCCTGGGTTCGATCCTCAGTACCACGTAAAAACGTAAATGCATTGCATTGTGTGCAACTAAAGTAAATAAATAAATATTTTAAAAAAACATTATTATCCTTTGGGAGAGGAGGTTTAAGTTCAGATGAATGGTAAATGCTTAAAGTAGAAGTACAGTGGGACAGTTTGTCATCAGGTCCTCTTTGTGTGGGGAAGTGCTGGCTTGCACTCTGAGCCATTTGGATTGATGTTGTACCTATGGCCAGTCACGCCCCTAGACACATGTCCTACCTTGTTTCTAGAGAATATGTTCCGAATGTCTTCTGGAAATTGATGTGGATTGACAAGAACTATGTCCACAACTCCAACTACAGCTGACCAAAGGCATATCATTTGTGGTTCTTCTTCTCCAAAGCCTCACTCCAAAGGGCCCAGGAAAGGCCTTTGGAGGGGTGCTTGTCCCAAATAAGCTCCATGTGGAAATGGTCTCAGTGGGGTGTGATTTCTAGTGACCACTTGTGCAAATGGAAACTAGGTGCAGAAATCAGGGGTTTCCTGATTAAGATCCTGAACTGACTTGGAAACAGAAAGTTTTCCCTTAAATCTTCTCTCACTGAGTAAGGTCAGGATCCAAATCAGAATCTGAAGTACCTATGGAAGACACAGAAAAATGATATTTAAATCTTCATGATCCTGAGTTTTTTTTTAAAAAAAAACTTTTTTTTTGGAAAATTCCTACCTAAAATCTGTGTATAGTCCATAATACTTCACCTGATACTCTTTGATGGCTCTTGTCTCTCACAGTGGGTCATCTGGTATGACAGAAGCTCTGTCTTAGTAGAACTTATGCTGAGCAGGTACAGGGCTCCACAAACTTATAATCAGGGAAGATTGCTTGTAAAACAAAAATAGAAGTTCCCCATATTGAACAATCAAGTCAATTTATTTAGGAACATGGACCTAGAATGGTGATGATAATTATAGCTACCAACCAGTGAGCAGTCACTATATGTACTATTGCCCACTGGGCATTACTACCTGCTGCTTCATATAGGTTAACATTGAGGCTCAGGCAGGCTAAACAAGATAGTAATAGTTATAATAATAATTATAATTAAATATATTGCAAATCCCAGTGCCAGTCTATAATCCACAGTGACTGGTTCAGAGATAGTCATGTAACACACAACAGGACAATGAAAGGCTTTAGGAAAATTGGAAAGAGAAGCTTTCTTCTTGAATTCTGAGAAGGGCTGGTAAGCCTGAACCTTTGTAATAAACTCCTAAAGGGAACTTGTCCAAGAATAAAGCTAATATAGAGGAAAGTACAAGAAATGGAGAAAATTGAGGCCATGACTCAGCCTCTGAATGCAGCTATACCTGATGCCAACTGCCCCTGGAATGTTTAATTACATGAGACGTGGTTCATGACTCTTTGAAATGGTTTTCTGTCTCAAGACAGAAAATAAAAAGGGTTTTGACTATTCTATGTCTTTTGCCAAACTTTCTGAGTACCCCGGGTAAAACAGGGAATTTCATGGACCATTCTCTCACACATTGTTGAAACATCACAATGGGTGCTGGCTGATTTTTTATTTATTTGTTTAATGAAACATATCTGTCATTCACTATAACACAACATCTTGCAGGGATAGGACAAAGTTTCTGTGTGTATTTTCATGTGGGGTGTGTGTGTGTGTCTCTGTGTGTGTATGCATGTGTGTGTTTAATTCCTGTCTATAGGCCCAAATCGTCTCTAAAAAATGCAAGGATTTTTTTTTTTTTAAGATTTAAACATGAAATTCATCAGGTAGCTTTATGTATCAAGGTGCAGTTTCTTCAACCTTCTGCATAATAATAGGGCCTTATCTCTCAGACTTTAATATGCAAACAGGTCATGTAAGAGCCTTGTCAAATTATAGATTCTATTTCAGAAGGTCTGGGTGGGCCCAGATATTTTCATTCCTTATAAGCCTGTTGATAATTTAAGTAGCAAAGTACTGGTTTGTGTCACTAGATCTTTCCAGGAAGATGTCAGGTCAGAGCATGTAAAAATGTTCTGCTAAATACCTGACTTGTTAGGTGGTGAAAAGTTTTCAAGAGCTAATCTCAAATTCTCACTTTATTCCAATAGAGAATACCTTAATAAAATAAAATTTGGAGCACACATAGCCATTACTTTCATATTCAATCAATCAACAAGTACTTATTGATACTGATTCTGAGCTTAGCTCTTGGCTAAATATTATGACAAGCAAAAGAAATATGGGGCCAGTTCAGTGAAACAATTTGAGAATTGGAGAGGGATGAGCTGATGATTCTAGGAGTGCTACCAAGGTTTGTCAAACCCCTAATTTTTTTCATTTCCCATTATTTTGACAAGTTGTTTTTTTTTTTTTTGTTGTTGTTTTTTTTACTTGACACAGAGTAATAAAATAAGGTTTTGGAGCCCCAAATTCATTACACCTTTATGTGAATTAGTTTACTCTGTTTTCCTTTCTTTTTCTCAAAAGAGAGCCACCAAATCAAGGAATGGGGATTCTGGTTTGATGACTGAGGGAATTATCCAGGGGATAATTCTAGGGGAAAACAGTGGGGATTCCTGTAGAGCAGAGTTCTTGTTGCCAGGTTTCCTTAAGAGGATGCTGATACGTGGTCATGTTGCTTAGTACAAGTGACACTGGAAGAAGAAAAGGTCTGAAATTTTACATCTGAATCATAAGAGTCATTGAATGATAGTAATTACAGGAAATTGAATGATTGTTTGGTCAAATCTCTTTACTTCGTAAAGAAGGAAAGTACAACCACAGTGGAGTGGAATTTGACTAGCTCCAACCACAATGCTAATGCAAAGTGAGGCAAGCCCTCCTGGTCAGGGTTCTCTGAATTGTATGGGAGTTGCGGGGAACAGTGGGGCAGGGTGGCCAAGATCCTGTGCTCTCTGCTGCAGCCAAACTGTTGGGTCTGACTTCTACCACTTTAGTTGCCAGTGGCCTTCAAGTGAGTTTTCAGTCTGTCTTTGCGCCTCAATTTCTGGGTTGACATGTTAGGCAAATTGGTTAGAGCAGGGCCTATCTCATGGCAAGTGCCCAGCATATATGAATGGCTGTCTTAGTCTGTTTGGGATGCTATCATAAAATGCCATACATGGAATAGCTTATAAACAATAGAAATTTATTTATCATGGTTCTGGAGGCCTGGAAAGCCATGACCAAGGTGTGGGCACATGAGAGGTCTGGTGAGGGCCTTGTGTCCTGGTTCATAGATGGCACCTTCTTTCCATATTCTCACATGGTGGACGGGTCAAGGTAGTTCTTCGGGAACTCCTGTCCTAATCACCTTGCAAGGTCCTACTTTCAAACACCTTCACTTTGGGCATTGGAATTTCAACATATGAAAATTCACACCATAGCAATGGCTATTATTATTCTCATTGCTATATTGCCCATCATTATGTGATTTCAAGGCTACTGATAAGGAACTCTCTGTTCTGTTCTAGCTTTAACTGTACACTCCCCTGATACCTACCTGCCACTGCTTCATATTCTCTAAGTTCATGATCTTCCCCGTCCAAAACTCCAAAACCCCCAAAAGCAAAATGCTCATGTTGTATATTTGACAATGTAACTTAAAACACCAATATCCCTGAAAGAATAACCATGATAATTTACTTCCACATTACATTACGAAGGACTGATGTTAGCTATTTTTCCAGGAACAGGTTTGCAAGGAAGAAAGATTAAAGGCTTCTGGGAGCTTGCAATGTCAGGGCAGTAGGGAAAGAAGTAGTTACAGAAGGAAGACAGGATCAAGGGTACAGAAAGTGTTTTTTCCAAGGCCAAGTTCATTACCACCTTTAGAATTCATATTCTGTTCTCCATCTTGTTCTTCCCTAATTCTTTCCCTTTGGCTCCTCATGTTCAATCTTTGATCTCTTTTGCCTGCAAAACTGTGGAAGGCTGTTGAAATTTTTTTCTCATTTCTTTTCTTTGATTCCTATTTCAAATATGCTGCATGAATGTCTGAAATTCCTTTAGCATTGATTAAATTCTAGGCATTTTGTTAAGTGTTTTATAAGGAGCTCAATTATTGTTAACCCTGGAAGGTAGCTATCACTATTATTCTCATGTAGAGTTAAGGAAACTGAGGTTCACACAGGTTAGGAAATTTTTCCAGTATTTAGAAGCTAGAAAATAGTGAAGATTGGAACTTAGGCATCTGATTCAAGAAGTTTCACTCTTAACAATGTTATACTTGAACTCACTTGAAAAACAAAACAAAATGGAAAAAAGAAGAGAAATATATATGTTAATGTATATATTAATAAACATATATTTATTAATGAACATGTTCCAGTTTCCTTAGAGACTAGTGGTGTTACGGATTTGTTTTTTTAAATGTTGCTAGTTTGGTCATCCTCCTTTACCTGCTCCTATATGAGGACCGCTGCATTTCATCCCTGTGAGTCAAAGCTGATTCCTGCTGCTCCTGAGATGCTTGGGAGATGAAGATCCCACATACCCCTGAGTCTTTAATCCATCAATACTGATGAACTTTGTTCCCTGATTGCCCAGGGGCCTAACTCCCTGGTTGTTTTGCAGCAGAGTGTTAAAGTCTCTTCCACATGTGTATTTCTTAGTTTTCCTGGGGATGCTGGACTCATAGTCTGGGGCTGAGCCTGAATAAGCACCTGGAGTGCAGGGATTCAGTCAAGGAGCCTGTGACAGCAAAGCCAGGATCCACAGAGTAGACTCTAGAAAGCATGCATCTCATAGCCCAGAAACTTACCAGGTATTCTCTTGTGGGCCCTTCCAAAGCCACAGTCACACCTACATGGGGTCGTTGGACATGAACTCCCTGTGTCACAGGAACACTGGTGGTAACTTATCAGAACTGTATTATATTGTGAAGATAAAGTTTTTCACTGAAGGTCTCAGTTTGTGTGAAGACAAGCAGTAATTTAAAACCCATCATCTAGAATTCACCCATAATATGACTCTGAATATTTATTTTAGCTTTCTCTTCCCCCACTGACATTTCAGAAGCAATTAAGCAATTATGAGTCCAGGTTTGAATACTAGTTGTACATACAGCAATCCAAGGAGTGTGAATTTCTAGGCCTTGCAATTTAACTCTTAGTAGAGTTATTTTCTTTGGGACTAAGATGGCATTTCAGATGTATTTCATATTAGAAATGGTAACTTTGGATATTTAACTGGTTTGCCCAAAGTCATACAGTTAGGAAATGGCATTGGAATTGAGATAGAATTTTGTTTTAAATCCCAGCCCTGATAGTAGTTTCCATGGTTTGGAGATGGTTTGTTTGTGTTTTCTGATGGTTCCTGTGTTGCGAGTTTGGTCCCTGATATTGTCCCGAGAGGTGGTGGGAGCTTTAGAGGTCGAGTGGTGGGAGGTCCATAGGTCATCGGGAAGCTGCCCCTGGATGGGATTAAGGTACCTTTTGTGAGGCCCTGAACTCTCAAGAGACTGAGTTGTCATAAGAGCAACAACACTGAAATATTTTCTGGCTTCCTGTTTTGTGACATGATCTCTCCTATATGTCCCACTGTTGTGACATCATTACCCATGAAGTCCTCATCAGGGTCAAGCTGATGTTGGTGTGATGCTATTGAATCTCCAGAATTGAGGGCCAAATAAACCTGTTCTGAATGAAGTTAGCCTGTTGGGTATTTCATTATGATATTGAAGATGAGTTGAACACAGTGGTTATCTGTACAACTTCCTCATGTTGCCTAATATTGCTTGATTTCTTTATTTATAAAATGATGATAGGATTGTTGTGATGAATAAATAAAAATGGAATATCCTGAGTGATGTGTCTGGCACATGTTATAGCACATAACATGATTCGTAAATTAATCCATAATGATACCTATGTTGTTACCTATTTTATTGTTTGACAGTTCTTATTAGTTCTCGTGGCTATTACTCTATCTGCTGGCCCCAGTGAACAATAACCCATGTGTGCTCAGTCAGCACTTAACACAATGCTTGATATTTGGGAAATCTAATAAATGTTTGAATGAATGAATGAGTAGATCATAACACAGAAGATTCTTGTTAATCAGTAAACTTCTGGATTAAAATTCTGGGGGAAACTGGTTGAAATTATCTGAGGCTTGGAAATGATTGCTGAGAGTGGACAGTGAGGAGCCAGATTAAATAAAGTCCTTGGGCAGGAAGAGGGAAGAGGGCAAACTCTCTAACTCACACTGTGGGCATCTATACACATGTGTTTCTGTCTCTGACTAATGGTAAATCCGTCCTGGAGGGTTATTAAAATGATTCTATGTGTAGATGACTTTTGAACTAGGTGATGTGCAGGGAATTGGGAGGTTTCTTTAACTTTGCCAAATCTGTCCCAAGTTGTCTGACTTGCTGTCACTAGAGAATGATTCCTTTGGCTTAACTAGTTTCTAGGGCACTATAATTACAGTTTAAAACACACACACAGACACACACATACACACATACACACACACACTCATACACACACACACACACACACACTTGTTGCTCTCAAACAACATTGGGTAGGAAAACATAAACATGGCTGGCCCTTTTTCATTAAGCCATTCAGGGACCCAGATTCAGTGAGGTTTGCCGAATCATCCTGGGGGTTATCTCCCTTCTAGTAAGCTGAACGGGGGAAAGGAGCATGGAGAAATGCTGCATGGAAAGTTTTCATGGCCAGACTTAATGGTATTATCTGTCACTTCTGTCTAGATTTCACTGGCCAGAACTGAGTCCCAAATCCACAACAGACTGCAAGGGATCCTGGGAAATGTAGTGCCTGACTGGTTTCCACTTTCTCCTAATAACTGTGCAATATCTGAAGAAGTACATACATACGTAGGGAACCATGAGCTGTCTCTTTGTCATTCCTTTTAAGGAGACAATGCCTCTGGAAAGTGTGGTTCAGTGTGAAGTAGTTTGTTTTTGTCAGAGGAAGGAGATCCTTAACAGGAAAGTTTTATCCCAGAAAATATTGGGGCAAAAGTTCCAGAGTCACCAAAGCTGAGTAGTCTATGAGAAAAATAACTGGGACAAACCTGTTTCTTACAGTTTTGGACTCCAGGATGTAAGAAATGGGTCTGTAGGAGAGAGGACAGGGAAGATAGAAGAGACAAAGAGTTGCTTACGATGCATTTTTGCCAAGCCTAAGAAGTGTCTGTCCTCCAGAGAAGCAAAATGGCACTTGTGGGCGGCCTTTGCAATAAAGCATTGGCAAGTCATTCGGGAGCTCCACTCAGGTACCCTGAGGTGTGTACAGAGAATAAAGACATCTTTCCTCCTTACTGCTTTTACTCTTCCAAGAAGGAGAGGCAGGCTCATTATGTCTCTAGGTGGATTTTATAGTTCTGGATTTGAGCCTAAAAGTTGCATGTGGTTTTCAAATACTTATTTTATCACACTCTGTGATTGCTTCCATTATGTGTGGCTAACATTGAGTCTTTTCAGAGTTAGTAGGGATATAGAAGGTTTAAATAAGTCCAATATCAGATGTGTCTGGGATTCCATTTCTTGCATGCACACTGTAAATAAACGTTGATGAAAAATATTTTAGCTCCAAATTCTGCCACCCCAAATCCTACAAATATGCACATTAATGCCCCATAATCCCATAAAAGCCTTTTTACTTGTAAATAACACTATCTTGTTTTCCATCTCAAATTTCTTCTCCTGTAATTACACAATATTTGGTTTCCCCTTTTTAGGCAATTCAAATTAAAACTTATTTCATTTCATAATTACAAACATTCATTTTGAGTAAAGACTAATCTGACGGGAATTTGGTTCCAGTGATATTATAACCCAGACTTGTAATAGCAAAGCAATCCATCTCCTGACTAATGTCTTGGAATCTTTTACAACTCTACCCCAGCTAAACATTTGCATTTGGAAAGTTTTATCCTTTTCCTTGAAATAATAATGCTTTATTAAGAGCACTGTGTGATTTGATTTTTTTAAAAAATAATGATTTAAATCAAAGACTTCAAGATATAAAGAATTTAAAGGGTGAGCCATTCCACTCTCTTAGTTTGGGGTTATTTTATAACTCCCATGAGTTCTAGAGTGGAATGTTGCTTGGAAAATGTTCATTATTAAGTTAGTTTTCAACTATTTCCTGAAAACGGAGAAAGAAAATATTCTTTGTCTGGATATCCTAATAGGTGATAATTTTGAAATACTAGATAAAGTGTTTATTATTGCTGCTCTGAGTATGGATAGAGCAAAAGGGAGCATGGCTGACTGATCATTTAGGGAAACAGGGCTTATTAACTAAAAAGGTACTGAGAAGATGCTAAAAGGAGTATTTGCAGGGTAATCACTATGTATCTACTGCAGTATAAAAACCACTTCAAAACACAGTGGTTTAAAGCAAAGTGGTTTTATCCTAGTTTCTCACAGTTCTGAGGGTTGATGGGCTCAACTGGGCTGTTCTTGCTTGTTGGGGCACCTCACGCAGCTGTAGTCAGACAGTGACCCAGATTGGAGACCTCTAAAGGCTTCACTGCTCATAGGTTCAGCTCTCAGGCTGCAACACCCAAGGACTGGATGGTCATTTCTCTCACTGGGTGGCTGACTTGGGCTTGTGTATATCATGGCGGCCTCAGGTTGTGAAGAAGCCCAAGTAGGGGTCATTCTGTTCCTATGGCCACTTGTTTACCCCCAGAGGTGAGAGCCCCAAGAGACCAACTCAGGGCCTGCAAGGTTTCTTCTAGCCTAGATTTGAAAGTCCTGAAGGGTCACTTCTGCCTCCTTCTGTTGGTTGTGATAAGTCATAAGGACAGTCCAGGTTCAACGGGAAGTCTTAGCTCAGGTGTGAATAGAGGGATGCTTGGTTCACTGGAGGGACCACTTTGGTATCATTTATCTATCCAGATCATTTCAGTGGGTGAAATCCTATGAGTTTTTCATTTTGAAAGATTTAAAATTGGTAGGAGGGAAGGGAACATAGGAAAACTCTTTGTTAGGATTACTTCACAGTATCTGAATGATGTGTGAGGGTGTATGTGTGTGTATGTGTGTGCTGGTGGGTGCCTGAGTGGTATCCTGAAGTACCCAGGTAATGCTTACAGTTTGGTTTAGCCTAGGGTCAAGGAGAGAGGAATACTAAGAGCCTGTCTGTGTCAGGTTTTCTGTTGCACACTTTAATCATTTATTATGATTGTTGGGAAGCTATTAGCTTAGTGGTCACATTCAAATCCTTGATGACTCTGTCACTCATGAGAATAAGTTACTTAAGTTTGCCAGGCCTTGGTATTATCATATGTAATGTGTTTGAGGTTTTTTATTTGGAGAGAAGCAGTTGATTTTCCTTGTGCTTTTCCAGTGCCCAATGTATTAGTCTTATGAATGTATTAATCAATGAGTATTTTCAATAGTATAAAAGCTTAACATTCCTCTAGTTCATTATATATTGTTTTTACAACAAATAGATAAAAGGGTATGAATTTTACAAATTACATTTTCTTAACCATGTAAATAGTGATTACTGGCTAAATCTTATTTCTAAATATTTAATTAAAATTATAAGTCTGATTCACTATGTTTTGTAAATATTTTAAACCCTTCAGTAAGCAGACAGTATTCATACGTTAATGTGTTTACAGTACTAATCAGGACTCTTACACCAAAATCTAGCATAAAAATGGCAATATACCAATTTGTTTCTTCATTATTCATTTGTATTCTTTTTATTTTTATCTGGAAGAATGTTTTGCTGCATTTACTCATGTGAAATGATCTTCCCCAACATATCTCCCCTCCCCTGATCAGAGCTCTTAACTTCTGCTATGCCCTGAATGTGTCTGTCAATATTCATGTATTTTAATTGAATGGAAAAATTAATAAGTTTAAAAGATGAGGTCTTACCCTCCAAAATAAGTACAATTATTATGTATCAATTAAAAATAAAGCCAGGATTGGTGGTGTACACCTGTAATCCCAGCTACTTGGAAGACTGAGGGTAGGTGAATCACAAGTTCAAGGCCAGCCTGGGCAACTTGATGAGATCCTGTCTCAAAATAAAATAAACAAAAGGCTAAGGATGTAGCTTGCTGGTAGAATCACTTGCCTAACATGGGTTAAGTGCTGTGTTCAATCCTTAGTGCTAGGGAAAAAAAAAAAAAAAAAAAAAAAAGGAAAGAGAGAGATGAGGTCTTTAGGAAGTGATTAAGCCATGGAGACAAAGCCTCATGGATGAGATGAGGGTCCTTCTGAAATTGCCTGTGGGAGTGTGTTTGTTCCCTTCTACTCTGCTACCATGTGAGGGCCCCAGTCGGTGCTGCCTATGAATGATGAGTTTCATCAGACCCTCGGCCTTATCTTGTATTTCCCAGCCTCCAAGACAGTGAGAAATAAATTTCTGTTGTTTGGAGATTGTCCTGTCTGTGATACTTTGTTACAGTACTGGAAAGGGGCTAAGGCACCAACCTCTGCTTTCTTTTTCTTTCTTTTTTTTTTTTTTTTGGAACCAGGGATTGAACTCAGGGGCACTCGACCACTGGGCCACACATCCCCAGCCCTTTTTTGTATTTTTATTAGAGACAGGGTCTCACTGAGTTACTAAGTGCCTCGCCATTGCTGAGGCTGGCTTTGAACTCGTGATCCTCCTGCCTCAGCCTCCCAAAGTGCTGGGATTACAGGCGTGCGCCACCGCGCCCGGCTTTCTTTGTATCAATTTTCATCAAGGAGATGTGTGTTCTCCTCATTTATTTTGGTGTCTATGTCCATGCAAGAATATACACTACAAGTGGACAGATACCTTTGTCTGTTTTGTTCACTGCTATGTTCTGTGTGTTGAAGAGTATCTCGCACATTGGAGTTATTCATGAAAATGTGTGGAATGAACAGATGATAAATCCTGGACCAAGGCATCTTTTAGTCTACATGTTTCAGGTGTCTCTTCTGTAGGAAGTCAGCTACCCAGTCGGGCAGGCTTGACACCTTAGGGTATCTGTCATTGATTACGTGGTGAACGGCTCAAATTGTTGGCTTTAACCAAAGACATAGTTTTATATCTTCTTGATATAGTACCTGGTATAAGTCCATGATGAAGTGGCTTGTTCTGAACCATGACCTTGTCACCCTTGTCACACTCACATCTAAAGCTTTGGGTAAGTTTAGTGCCCTAAAGTGGCAAGTTCCTTTTTCATTGCCCACTAACTTGTTCAGTAACGTTAAAACCTGCACCACAGCATTGAAAGGATGAGGTGGGATGATTCATATATTGAAGGAAATGGTGCCTGGCACACATTCAACTTTCTGTATCGATCTTACCAGTAGTGCTGTTTTCAGTTATTCTTGCTACAGAGATGCTTTTCTCCTTTGGTGTTTAGGAGGAATTCCTTTGTCCCAATCTAAGTGATGGGACATGTTAAAAGGCATACACAGGGATAGTTCCTTGGCAGCAAGCTTGTCCATTGTATATTGTATCTTTAGAACCAAGTGCCATGTTTCTCTGACAAGGTCCTAAACAAATATAGGGAAATGAACAATGAATGATGGCTAGAGCAGCAGTTATCTGCCCCAGCTTCACCTTCCTCCCTGAATAGATCCTTGGTCTTGCATCATGGGGGACTGATATTTGTTGGTTGTGTAATATGTGTCATGACTTCTTCTGTTTCTTATTTATTCCAATTAACAACCAACCAAGATATGAGTCTATACTTTTTTTTTTAAGATGTGCGCTTTTTTTTTCATGCATTTTATTGTTAGGGAACTGAGGGTAGGCAGGTAAAAAAGCTGTCCAAAAGTCACATAGGTAGCATCAGATCAAAGACTGGAAGTCACACATACCTGAGTCCAAACTGACTGGTCTTTTCCATTGCCCCTTGTTGGTAGGGAGGGTGGCTCTTCTGTAGGACATGGGAATGGTTTCTCTGAATGTCCTCATGTCTTTGTTAGTTCAATTACCTTTTCAATCCTATTCAATAAGAGTTTATTATCTAACCTCTCCTCAATTTCTTTTGAGTAAATTTTCCTGATGGTAATATATGATGCAACTGGCATGTATTTGTTGAATCAAATGTAAACATTTTAAATGCAACATCAGTTTGTTATAATCACATATAGATGCTAGTACTTCAAGAAGATAGAGCCCTAGAGATGGAATCATATGTATGTACATTTTAAAATTAAGTGCATATTATAAAATCATCTTTATTAATAATTAAAATGATATACACCTCATAATGCTTTTGCTTACATAAATGTTTTCAACTTCTAAAGGTTTTACTAATGTTTTATACAAATGCTACTTTATGTGCATTAATTTGTTAGTGATATGCATTTTATTTTTGTTAGCTGTATGAGTACATGTATTATGTAAACCATTTTTCATATTTTTTGCTCTTTTTTATATTGAGTTGTTGCTTTTCCTTATTCATCTAAGGGATTTTAAATAGTAGATATATTAATTGTGACATTGTTTTAGTGTTACTAATTTTTTTTTGCATATTCTGTTGTCTTTCAACTTTGACCACAAAATCTATTTTCCTAGCAAAATTGTTTTGTAACTATAATCTCAAGAGGGAATATAATCTGTTGTGAATACTAACCTAATAATAAAATTATTATATAGATATCTGTTTAATCAATGAGATAATATTCACAGAACCATCCATCTTCTGGAAAATAATACCCAATTCCATAAATAAGATGCTAACCCTAGAAAAATGACAATATAATTTTTCTTTAGGCAAAAAATATGACACTGTGCTATAAAGAACAAAGTAAATTGGGGAAAATTCTCCTGAAATTAGAATGATGACTGTAATATTTTAGATTGAAATGGCAGAATATGCTCAAGTTCAAGAATTAGTATATAAGGGAAAAAATAGTGTGTGTAGGATTCCCCCCTCATAAAGTCTCAACAAAGCCCATTCCAGGTAAAGTCTCTTCTCTGCAACCAAATCAACCCACAGGGAAATCTCATAATTTACATATGTCTGGGTCCTCCCAATGCTAGTCTCTCATTCCTCATTTTGGCCCAGGAAGTGTAATTATTATTATTATTATTATTATTTAGTACTGGGGATTAAACTCAGGGGTACTCAACTACTGAGCCATATCCTCAGCCCTATTTTGTATTTTGTTTAGAGACAGGGACTCACTGAGTTGCTAAGCAACTCACTATTGCTGAGGCTGGCTTTGAACTTGCAATCCTCCTGTCTCAGCCTCCTGAGCCCCTGGGATTACAGGCATGCACCACTTCACCTGGCAGGAAGTGTAATTATTAAGCAGTTTGATTGTGATAGTGGCAGTGGGGCCATGACAAACTCTTGTCCCTACCATTTATGATCTGTATGGACTTCAGTAGTTTATTTAACTCCTTAGCTTTAATTTCTTTTTCTGTAAAATAGGAACAAGTAGCTGTGAAAATGAATGTGAGCTAAGATATGTGAAAAACATTTTAAAGCCCACACATAGCTATAAATCATAAATTTTTTGTGGTGACAGTTAATTCATAACATCATTTCAAATAATGAATAAATTAATGGACTCAGTTACCTTTTTACTGAGGAAATGAGGCATGGAAATAAAAGAAGACACAAGCTCTTTTAACAGGACTTAAAAATCTTAAAATTATAATCAGCATTTATGTAACAGCATAGAGTTTACAAAGTTCTCTCACCTTCTATATTATTCATCCCTTCATTCAGTCAACTGTGGAACTACAATGGTGATAAATCAGACAGAGCCTTTGACCTTCTGGTTAGAGAAAAGCAGGTACACAGGAGAGTGAATGAAATATTTAGAAGTTATAATACTTGCTGTGAAGTAATGACTCATGGGTAGGATGGAGAATAACATGAACACAGAGGGTGTATTTTTTAAAATATTTATTTATTTGCTTTAGTTGTACACAATGCAATGCATTTATGTTTATGTGGTGCTGAGGATCGAACCCGGGCCGCACACGTGCTAGGTGAGCGCTCTACCGCTGAGCCACAACCCCAGCCCTGTACTTTTTTAAATTTATTTTTTATTTATAATAATTACAATTCATAGTGCACATATATAGCATCTTTTTACATACAACTGTTTGTATACAAAGTATATTCGTACCATTCAGGTCTTCAATCATGCATTTAGGATAATGATATCCGTCTCATTCAACCACTTTTTCTTTTTTTTTCTTTTTTCTTTTCCTTTTTTTTTCTTTTTAGGAGCATGATGGGATATCTCTCGGAGATAGTCACCTCAAGCTGAGACCTGGAAGTCCAGCAGGAGGTGGCCATGTATAGAATTGGGAAGAGTCCCCCCTAGAGAAGAATTAGCAAGCTAAGAGGTCCCCAGCAGCAAAAAGCAGAAAGTTCTGGGCAGGGACCCAGGCAAAGCAGAAAGCACCCCAAACTCAAGGTGGCGAGACCATGGGGGTCTGATGATAGAGGTGGCCTGGGCTGGATCCTAGGCAGCTGTTTAGGCCACACTAAGGATTTTGGATTTTATTGTAAGTGCAATGCAAAGCCTCTGAGGCCTTACTGCTCTGAGAATTGATTGGAGAGAGTACGAATGGAAGAAACCACTAACAGGCTGCTGCACTGGTCCGGAAAGAAAGAATATTTATTTAATTATGATTAATGGTGTTAGATAGAAAGGCAGACATATCAACCCTTGAGCTATCCAAGTCCATCTCATCCCTGGGCCTCGGGGGTTTGGAAGAGGAGATGTTATTCCATCTAGCTGCAGGATTAGCAGTACTCTTTACATCAGCAGTTTTGAGAGTTGAATTGAAATAATCATGGGAGTAAGCATCCACTTTGGAGATTTATTCCAGCTGTCATGGACTTGTCCATGTCAAACACCTACAGTTTTGGATTGTGTACTAGTTTTCTAGGGCTGTCATAACAAAGTACCAAAGACTTGGGGTTTTAAACAACAGAGGTTTGTTTTCTCACAGTTATGGAGGCTGGAGGTCTAAGATTTAGGTGTCAGGGTGGTGGTCTCTCCTGAGGCTACTCTCCTAGGCTTGGGGGCCATCTTTCCTCCCTGTAATCTCATGGGCTTTTTTCTTCATGTAACTGTGTCTAAACATCATGTTTTTATAAGGATGTCAGTCATCTTGGATCAAAGCTTATCCTAGTGACCTATTTCACCTTCGTACTTCTTTAAAGACTCTTTCTCAAATATAGTCACATCCTGAGGTACTGGGATTTAGGAGTCAACGCATGATTTTTTTTTTTTTTTTTTTTTTTAGTGGGTGGGAGACACAATTAAACCCACAACAGAGTCTAAGAGGAAGTCTGTTTTGGGAGATCAGGTATGGTAATCCAAGTGGAGATATAGTGAACTTATTTCTGGAATATGGTGAAATAGTTACATTTTTCCTAAGTCTACAAGAAAAAGATGTGTTTTCCTTTTATAATTAGTGCCAACTGTAATGACTTAAATACTGCTGCAAAGGATTGTTTAGCACGTTCTCTAAGCCACTGCTAGACCACCAGGTCACCTCTTAATATTCATGTGATTTGTGATCTCTTTAAGAGTAGTATTTTAACTTCTCTTCACCCAGGAGAATTTTTTGTGTGTGTGTGGGGGGGATGCAATTAAAATAAACATGAGCTATTGCTGATACTCAGCCATTTGCAGTTTTGTGCTTTCCATTCTTTTCTAACTATCTAAAGGAAGGAATCAATTTCCATGCCCATTGTGTAACTGTGAGGGTTGGACACCACCTTTTTTACAGAAGCAACCAGGGACCACACCACAAGTAGTTCAAGAGGGATTAGCACTTCTCTCCCTGGACAAGACTTGAACACATGAAAGGAAGACACTGTGGGGAAGAGGTGGTCAAAGAAAGGAGGCGCCCAGGTCAGCGGAGGACAGGGAAACCTCAGAAGTCTCTCCACGGGCTCTGCTTGCATCCAGGCCTGCACGCTCACTTGCAGATTAGCATCTTGGGTTTTCTCTTTCTCTTGCTGGTGAGAGAAGTTTATTGCAACATGGAATTCAGAGCTGACATTAAAGTCTCTCATACAAAGTTTGGATGAGCTAATTGCATGGTTTTGGCACTAATAAGGTCCATGAATGTTTATCAGTCCACGTGTTATGAGGAGTTGCAAACTTATGAGAGCCCTCGGTCCCCCACAGGAATTATTATGATCAGAATCAGAAATGACCACTGGTACCTCCACAATTCTGAAGGCAGAGAGTTCTTTTTAAAAAATGTTTAGTATCAGGGATTGAAACCAGGGGCGTTTAACCACTGAGCCACATCCCCAGCCCATTTGGTATTTTATTTAGAGACAGGGTCTCACTGAGTTGCTTAGGGCCTTGCGAAGTTACTGAGGCTGGCTTTAAACTTGTGATCCTCCTGTTTTAGCCTCCTGAGCCGCTGGTGTTGCAGGCATGTGCCACTGTGCCTGGCCAGAGAGCTCTTTTTGGATATTGGCATTAGGCCATAATCAGTGGTGGTAAGCGGCATCCATAGGTGGGTAAGGCCTTACTCTTCCACCATTACTTATGACATTGCTGGGGACTTTGGCTTTTTACCAAACTAGACAACATACAAAGAGAGCTGGCTTTGGACTCAGTCATTGTCTGGGCCACTATTATTTGTGTGATTTCTCTGAGCCTTCGCTTCCACATTTGAAAATAAGAATAGGAGCCATAGGAAAAGCTCAGTAAGAACTTGAGGACTGAATGATTGTTTTCTTCCTTAGATCCTTATAATCCCTCTTCCTGCTTCCTTCACGTTCTTTATCTCTGTTTTTATTCAAAGCCTTTGTTGGAAGGTTTTTCCCCCATTTTTTATATGACATCTTCAAGTAAATTTGGCACACCATTAGCTGTATTTGAGTGTCTTTAAACTTTTTCTGTAGCCATCAAGAAAAAGTCCTGTGTTCTGTTAAAGGGTTTTTAAGTATCATTAAGTAAAACATAGGTGGCAAAACATGGGTGATACCACCCATATATGTAATAAGTGACTGGTTATAAGGGTAACTGCTGTAATATCATCAAAACTGTTGAGCTTCCATTTTACCCCTACCAGCTCCCTCACCCTAATGTCTAGACTGTCACTCAACTTTTGGAAATGGATCTCTTTTTTTTTTTGGCACCAGGTACTGAACCCAGGGGTGCTTAACCACTGAGTCACATTCCCAGTTCTTTATATTTTTTATTTTGATACAAGAGCTCACTAAATTGCTAACAGCCTTGCTAAGTTATTGAGGCTGGCCTTGAACTTGTGATCCTTGTGCTTGAGTCTCCCAAGTCGCCCGGATTACAGGTGCAAGCCACTGCACCTGGCTTTGATCTTTGTATTCAGACAAAAACTTATCCAAGTGCTGGCTCTGCTACTGCAATACTATGCACTGGGTGGACTTGGGCAATTCCTTAACTTCTCTGAGCTTCAATTTCCTCATCTGTAAAATGGGAATAATCAATAAATGACAATGTTGTGAAGGTTTCGGAAGAAAAATAATGTGATCAGAATACTTAATACAATTCTGGGCCATAAATGGTAGTTATTTTCACTGTTGTTTTAATATTGGTTCTAATTTATCATGAATAAAAGCCCCTAAGATAATATCTAACATAGAGAAACTGTAAGTAGTAGTAGTAGTTGTTTTTATTATTTTCATTGTGACAAGACCTCTTTAAAATTTTGCATACAATTTTCTGTCAGCCCTGTGTTTTTAAAGGAGTCTAACTTAACCATGTCCCATGCTGCCAACATCCAATAAAGGAATCTTTAATCTGCAACCCTGATGTGAGTGATTGTCTCCCTTGGGCTCATTCCACCTTCCCTTTTGCTCTACCATGTCTGCTTTGCTCCTCCCCTTCTTGTTTCTGGTTTCTCAAGTTTGGTCTTACATAAAACTGGGTCTTATACTCTCAGCTCTATGCCCATCCCTAAGGACCACGGATCAGGTGGCCAGCTGATCCTCCTGTATTAACCTGGGGACTCTCTGTAGATGGGTCACCTCTCCTAGGACTCGTACAGACTCTGCCTCTCCCCTGGCCTCTGCTGGGCTTCCCAGTAGGGGCTTGGAAAAAAATCTAATCATGGTCTGGGTTTGACCCTTAGGAAGTCCTCAATCAAATTGCTTTCTTATTATTATCTCAAAATGTTCATTTGACCCCAACTTCTATCTCTAATACTAAATTCTTCTCTTTAAGTGATGTTCTTTCATCTCTACTAGTTTGTGTGGCTTGTAAGAGGATTCTAAGATCAATTCACCTGGTCTCCGTGGTGAGAAGGCTCTAGCTGTCTCCTTTGCTTATAGTATTAGCAATCTTGTCCATTCTGACTATCACTCCCTGGCACCTATTGTTATGAAAACTGTTTAACTGGGTCTGGCCTGATGATTAGGAGGATCATTAGTCCAACGGGTAGAGCTCAGTGAGACACACTTGGCAAAAGTGCCCAGAGTCTATGCCAAAATGTCTAGAGAGGACAGATCATGGTTCCTGCCAAAGTCCTGAGTCCCAATGCTGGCTCATGAATCCTGATAGCTAAGGGGTTCAGTTGGCCCTAATTTCAATTAAAATTTTGATTATACAGTTCATTGTTTGATAGCCACACTATTTCTTAGAAGTTTGAATCCTCTAATCTTCTGTAACTTAATACTAAAGTCTTTTTAATGTATGCACTTCAGCAAAACCTGATCAAAATAAGCTCAGCAAATAAGGCAGACTTATCTTTCTGAACTGTGATCTTCTCCTGATGTCAAGTCTTTTCAGTGATAATTAGTAAACTGTGGTCATGCTGCTTGAGTCTCTTGGGATCTGAACAAATTTTTTTATTCCATGCAGAGAAGTGGACAGGTAGAAAGCTTAAGAAGAAAATACGCATTCAGTAAAAATATCCCAGCCTTTATTTCAGGGTCATTTCATCAGGTAAAAGGGCTGTCTTTTAGCTGCTTCGATGCTTTCTGAAGCCTTTCAAGCTACAAGGAGAGTGATTTTGGTTTGTGTGGCTGAAACCCTGGAGAGGATGATTGGTTTCATTAGCCAGGGAGGAGTGATAATATGCTGCCACACTTCTCCAGTTATAGGGCACTTTATGTTAATAACTCATGATGGCCTGAGTGTTTAGGTGTATGTTTCAAACTCAGTGTAAAATACCATGCCATTAAGAATTTAAACACATTCTAATTTAATTATTGCCAGAGCTGCGTCCAAATGATCCCATGTTTTTGTTGGCGAGTTTGAATATGGCAAATTTTGAATAGGGAAAGATTTATTTTCTTTGCTCTTTGCTCTTTTTATTCTGGATTGTTAAAAACCTTAATCATTTAAAATGGCACACATTTGGAAAATGAAGTGCAATTGATGTTATGGAAAATTCTATTTTTCTTCAATACCATTTTGTTTTCCACTTTGAAATGGGCTATTTTTCTTTTCTGCCTATGATATATTGATTATCCACATGCTCTTTTTACCTTCTTTTTGTTCATAAATGATTTTTTTCATTCCTTGACTAGCTATGTTGTTGACACATACTTTTTCTACCATGAGCCTAAAATGAGAAGAAAAAAACTTGAAGTTCAAATATTCATCAAAGAAATTATTATGTAATTACCATCCAAGTCAAATTGGGATATAACAAATTGATATGTTTTCTCAGGTCCTGGCTTTTGGGTCTTCTGTGCAGTGTCTTACCCAGGCGAGTGTAAAGAAGGGGAGTAGTTAGCATAGGAGAAAAATTAGTAATAAATAATATTTGGGCTTATGTGTAAATAAAATTTAAAAGAAAGATTTGTATCCTTTCCTACAGTTCCAGAATCATTCCACACACTCTTCAAGCTAAACCCTTTTTTTTTATGGCCTTTGGCAAGAAATTTAACCAGACCTAGTTTAAATAAAAATATTTTTAAAAGTAAAATGTGGGGAAAGAAGGGATTCCCCTTGAGTCTGAACACCCTGCATTTGTTGACTCTTAACTTCTACTGAAGAGCTTAATTATCAATGACCTCTGGGGAACTGATGAAAGTTGTGAATCTAATGCCCACATGTAGCTTGCATACCTCAGAGCACCATTTTAGAACCGATCCTCCTTAATTCTCTGCCACCTCCAGTTCTCAATTGTAGCAGGCAGTAGGCTCTCCAAATATAAGGCATGAACCCTTCATAACTTTCACTTATTAGAGAACAATGAAATGACGGACCACCAGGTTGTAATAGTGTGTCCCAATAATTTTGTATTCTAACATTTAGTTTGGAAAATATTCAATATCTAGCATGGAAAAGAAATAAGCATGCCAATCTCACTTTCTTATACCATATAAGTTACAAAATGTGAAAAACCATTGTTTGTTTGAGAGCCCAAGGGTTAAAGAACTGCAAGGATTCAGGTAGAGGTTTGGGGGAGAATGGCATTAGCTTCTTGGATTCATAATTATATATAAAAGATGCATGATTTAAAGAGTTTCTATTGCCTGGATTGTTTCCAGTGGCAAGTAATCATTTTGAGGAAGTGTGTAGTCAAAATTATTGTCCCCTTAGGAAACAAGGACTCCTGTCTTTATAGTCCTTTTCTGCTTCCTCATTTCAGGTATCCCATTTTACTTTACCTACCACAGGGAGATTAGAGCTGAGCACTAATGTGTTGTAAGCCACACAAGATTGCTTAAAAGATCTTTCTAGGTCCCAAACTAGTACAACAAAAATATTAAATTTATATTTAGTAATTATTTGGTGACCTGTCTCCTTACCCTATTAGGCTGTAAAAGTCTTTCAAGGGTATACATTGTGAACTGGGAACCCAGCATGGAAAAAGCTTACAAGCAAAGAATAAATGAATTAAGAAAAGACTGGGTTTTAAAGGTGTGATATGTGAACCCAGTGAAACTACCCACATATGAAGTTACCATGCTGGGTGGAGACAGGTCAGTGCACATTGTCATTTAAGATATAATCATGACCAGACAAAGTATCTTCCTAGAGGATGCCAGTCATTACTCAATACATAGAGCTGTATGTATTGCTAATGTGTAGGATATTTTATCTTCTGTTTTTTTCTAGTTAGCCTCTTATAAATATTTTCCCATGTGACTTCAAAACCCTTATGTTTTCTATTTTTAATCAATAGCTGCTATTCATTGGATTGCTATAGAATGATTTTCTCAAATTGTATATCCTATTGAATCACTGATATAAGCTTGTAAAGCAAAGGGGAATGGATGTTGCAGGGACTCTTGATGTTAATTGCTTTATTATGATCAAAAACTACCCCAAATGTACGTGGCAGTCAGCATAGAGGGGTGAACCAATTTTCAATTCAACTTCTTCAGCACGGTCCCTCCCAGAAGCCACTTTCAAAATATTACCTCCCACATTGCACACTCCCCTCACCACACAAACACCCACAGCCATTTCCTGAGGCTTTCCTCTGTAGGACACCAAAACATTCAGGGGTAAAGCAAAATGCTCCAAATGTTTCCCAGATGTCTGAATGTGTGGCATAATTAGGCACTGAAATGATTGGAGTTTTCATTTTTCAGCTAGATGTTTTTGCAACACGCAAACACAATCTAAGTATAGTAAGTAAATCTCTTTTTTTCTGCCCAAATATGCTTAAATTTATAAAATATTTAATGAACACATACTATGTGCCAGATACAGTAGTGAGGAATACAGAATGCAAATCTTTAGTAAATTATTGAGCTGATAGGAAAAAAAAATTTGTTTTTATGAAAAGTGTGACAGTGCCTGTCTGGAGCAAACATAACGTAATAACTCATTTTTCTCAAGTGAGGATATTGTGTTTCTCACATACTTTTGAAGTTTGCCGATTTGGTATAACAGTTACATTCTGGACAGTGTATGAGTTATTTTTTTTATTTTTATTTTTTTTGGTACTGGGGATTGAACTCAGGGGCACTCAACCACTGGGCCACATCCCCAGCCCTTTTTTGTATTTTATTAGAGATCAGGTCTCACTGAGTTGCTAAGTGCCTCACCACTGCTGAGGCTAGCTTTGAACTTGCGATCCTCCTGCCTCAGCCTCCCAAGTGCTGGGATTACAGGCGTGTGCCACCGCACCTGGCTGGAGAGTGTATGAGTTATCTACCAAAATAGTTTCCATATGCTGGAGGACAGTGACAGTGGGGACAAGGAGGAACTGAGGCTCAGCTCATGAGAGAATGCTAAGACAGAAATATGCTACTTTTTCTCAGGAGCTCATCTTCTCTTTAGGCTGAGAATGTCAACTTTTGTCCTGATGGTGTGGACTGATCTTGAGAAGACTCAGGGAAAAAAAAAATGGTGCCCACTAAATCTCTTTCTCAGCTCTAATAATTGTTCCAATCACACAATCTCAGTGGGAGAGACAGATCTAGAGTCAGTCACTCAATCAATGTTTATTCAGCACCTGTATCAACAAAGCACTCTTTTTAAGAGCTAGAGAATACCTATGTCTTCACCTCTAGTACAGTGCTGAAGGCGGTTGACTAAGGAAAGGCCAAGAGGGGAAAATCTGATTTAATCTGACTTAAACATAGGACTTTCAAAGAATAAGACCCTTTAAAATTAAGTAGTCAAAGACTCAAAGGAGGAAAGTGATGGTTCAAGGTGACATAGCTCACCTGGTCACCTAGATTTATGCTTTCTTTTCCCCCACCATGATCATTCCATAGAGAGGAAAGGACAGCCAATGGAGAGAAAGACATGAACGGCTGTGTGGAGCTCATTCATTCACTGAACTGTTGCCATTTCTCAGCTTACATTCCTTTGGTGGACTGCAACGCTGGCCACTGTTCTTCACCCAGTCCTACGTTCATCCTATCTACTATGTGGCACTGTGGCTTCTGCTGTCAAAAGTCTACATGCAGTTTTAGGCTTTGAATTTGGGTTGGCCTCATGACTGGCTTTGACTAGTAGAGATGGCTGAAGTCTCAGCATGCCAGTCTTGAGCCTGGGCCTCTAGAGGATTGTGTGATCCAGCTTCATCTTGGAACTTGCCACCACCTTGAGGATAAGACTGGGTCACCACATGGCCCATCACTTCCATCATCCAAGGTGACAACTAGACAGCTGCCAGACCTTTGACTGAGACAATCCCAGACCAGTCACCTCCCATCCCACCTGCCACCTGACTGCAGACACATAAGGAAGCTCAGAAGATGTCAAGCACATGTGCCCTAGGTCACCTAAATAGCCCTGCTTGGCAATGACAACAGCTTGTTTTTCTTAGCCAATGAACGTTGGGGTTGTTTATGACTCAACAGCAACAAAAGATACAACACTAATGGTGTCTGGTCATGTGATCCTGGATTTGCTCTGGAATTTCAAGCTATGTGTTTCCCAAATCTCTGTACTCTGAACAGCAGAAAGTATCTGGCACATATGTCCCCTGGCCCAGCCAGCCTGGATTTATGCTAATCTCAGTGAAGGCTTTCAAATGCACAAAGCCTGTGGCACCCCCATGGTTAGTGCCCTGTTATGGCATCTCTTGGAGAGAGGCTCATGGGAGGAGGAGGTAAGCAGCAGGGAGGGATATGAGGGGGCTAGAGGGCATGCAGTATCTGCTGCTTTGGTTCACTGAACCTCTGCTGAGGGAGATTGTCCCTGGGCACCAAAGGTCAGACTGACTTAAAATTAGAGATGTAGCTTTTTTTGGACTGAATTCAAACTTTGAAGTCCTAACCCTTAATGTGGTAGTATTTGGAGACAGGACCTTTAGACAGTAATTAGATTATCTGAGGCCATGAGAGTAGGGCTTTTGATATAAGTGCCCTTTAAAAAAGTCACCAGAGAGCTTGCCCTGTTTCCTCCCACCATATAAAAAACATAAAGAAGGTCTATACAAGCAAAGTATAGACCCCTCACCAGCACTGGACAATGCTGGCACCCTGATCTAAGTCTTCCAGTCTCCAAACCTGTGAGAATGTAAATATCTGTTGTTTAAGCCATCCAGTCTGTAGTATTTTGTTATGGAAGCCAGAGAAAACTAATACACAGATGTTTCTAGTTAGACAGATGTTTAGCATTATTTCAGGGGAAAATAGTTTGAATGATTACATTAATTTTTCACCCCAGATGTTTTGGCAAGTGAAGATATAGCTAAAATGTACTCAATGGCTGTCCAAGGAAGTAGCTTCTGGGAAAAGAGGGGATGCTGAGGGGGAGCCAGAGGAATCTCCCTTCTCTCCTATGCCAAGGAAAAGAATTTCTTTTTGGAAACAGGATAATAGGACTCTATATGCAAACTCTACAATTTACAAACTACCTTTTTTTTTTTTTTTTTTTTTTTTTTTTTTAGATACAAGCATATTATTGAAGAAGTCCAACTGTTTGCTATTATACTCCTTTTTTCAGGTGCTGGTAGCCACTGTTGAATTTATGATTAAAATTTGCACAAGTCAAGTCTGGACAGGGTCACCGTATGAGGAACAGAACAGAAAGGATGAAAAGTGATGGTTAGGAATTGTAATGAGCAGGGTCCCAAGTACCCGCTCTACAATGAGAAAGGCTTAAATATCAGGCTTGAACAATTGTGCTCTTATTGAAATTTCCTCTCCCTTCTGAAAACAAAGATTTCTTGTACAGAGTCTAACTTCCTTGTGTGTGACTTGGAGACTGAGGCTTGGTGAGCACAAAGGGGGATCCTCCATTGCAGAGTGGGCAGACTTTTTCTATAAACACCGGACAGTAAATATTTTCAGCTTTGCTAGTTATAAGTATTGTAACTACTCCACTCTGATGTCATGTAGAAACAACCATCAACAATCCTTAGATGAATGAGTGGGACTGTGTTCCTAAAACACTGTATTTATCAAAAGAGCTGGCAGGCCGGATTTGGTCTGAGGGCTATATTTTGCCAAGACCTGCTCTACTGGTTTGAATAGATCAATGTTTATAAGGTACTGTAAGCAGTGGCTGGAATGTAAGAAGCTCTTTAGAACCATTGGCTGTTGGTTTTCTTTGTACGACATGTAGCAAGACAGCAAGCCCTGTGCACTAAGGAGAATGCAGGGAATTGAAGATGCAGTCAAATGAAAAGAAGGACAGGAGTGAGTTGGGAGAAGATATATGTATTCTTGGGACCTAGTAGAAAAATTGTCTCAAAGGGTGTGATTCACTTTTAGTACCATAAAATCAACATGGCTTAACCTATTATGGAATAGGCATCTTCTCTTCTATACTTTTACTTTAGCTTTATGAATTATCAGTCTATAGATATTCTGCAGGCATAAGCTACCTTGATGCCCTGCATTCCATAGTACCCAGCTATCATTGTGACAAGACCAAGGAAATAGAATACTAACCCCTAAGACAAAGTGCCATCTTGCATAATCCAGATTCAGTGTCTACAATAACAATACTCTTACATGATTTACAAATCTTTTCACTCAATGCTGGTCGTGTTGGCTCTTCCATTGCTATATTAGCTTTGTGCAGGTGTGTGAAAACATTTGAGCATGATGAATTGTTTCTCCAAGAGCCAAAAGGTAAATGATGAAAGAATTGGATAGAAAACATGTTAACAAGATATTTTATATTAGCTCCAAGGAGCTAGATCAATTACTATGATGTGTTACATGTTCAGAAGTCAGGAAATTCTAAATTATGGTTCCCAGTATGAACGTAACTCAGCCCCTTTGCACATGCAATATTTTATATGACTCTATATGGTGTTAACTTTAATGCTTTCACATCTATGCTTAATGTGGTGACTATAAATTTGAATTTCTTGACTTCAGAGGTTATAACATTTAACCATACCACTGCATTTATATACTTAGTGCATTTAAATATTTCTTGGTGTACTATTTTGTAAAATAAATCTATATGGATGGACTGGTATTTTTTATTATCATGAAGAAAAAAGAAGTAAGAGTATAGTTTGTCACTCTTTAATTCTGTGGCCCTCTCTAGATCATTTGAACTAAGTAGATCATGACTGAACAATTGTCACTTCTTGGTGGTTTCCATACCAAATTATATCTTGAGAAAGAAGGATTTTCTAAAGTTTGTCATGCCATTTATTTTAAGAGGTCTGGTCACATTAGAGATGGTGTGGAAAACGCAAGACAAGTTCAGAGTTTTATTCCAGGTTGCACTATTGACAGTGTAATAGCTATAAATGGAAGTCCCTTGAGTTTAGCTCTAACATGGAATTAGGAGATTTATGAATAAAAAATTTCATGTGGCTGGAATATAACCAGTTTTTCTCATTAATAAACTATCAGGACACTTATTCCTTCTAGATATATTTCCTTGCTATGGTGTGCACATTCTTTTATGTGAATAAATTTCTCTAGTTTCAGAGAAATTCATTCTTTCTGTCTCCATTTCCATACTCCTCATGGCTACAACTGTCTCTAGTTTTAGTAATCAGGTTGTGAAACATCTGTCCTTGGCTACTCCTAGGAC
Organism: Tamias sibiricus; assembly: GCA_025594165.1. Taxonomy (NCBI): domain Eukaryota; kingdom Metazoa; phylum Chordata; class Mammalia; order Rodentia; family Sciuridae; genus Tamias; species Tamias sibiricus. The sequence goes on along the minus strand of CM046660.1, from coordinate 75,361,419 downwards.
CTGGAAGAGCCAGCAGGGAGTCTGTGCTCTTAACCACATTGCTATTTTAATTAGTCCCATGTTCCTTGTTCTTAGGCCAGGTACTCACCCTGCCCCCACATGCCTACATGTAGGTAAGGTGAGTATGGATCATGTTTAATAAGCTCAGGTGTGTAGGAAACATTGCTTTGCTTTATTTTCTTTAAATCAATGTAACTTTAACTCCTGGCACCCATCCTGCTCACAAAAGCTATACTTTTAACTATTAGGATACAGAAAGGTTGAAAGAAACACAATGTAAGAAGATATGCGATCCACTCAAGAACCATAAGTAAGCAGCTGTATCTATACCAATATCAGACAAGGTAGATGTTAAAGTCAAAAGAGTTATGGAGATAAATAAGAACATACTATTGAATAATAATGTTTAAGAAACTTATTGAAAAGATATATAATAATACCAAATTTTATGAATCTAATAATGCAAGCACAAAATATATAAAGAAAAATCTAGCTGAAGTAGAAGAAGGTACTGAAAAATATATAAGTATATTTTGATTTGTAAGAATAAATAGCCAAAGCTGTTAGAATAAAGAATTATTTTAATATAATTTGTTTTTAACACAATCACTGGAATTTTCAGGTATAAAATATTATAAGTGTATTAAAGAGGTTATCAACATTGTCTACCAACTTGATTTAATTTACATGAAAACAAACAAAAAAAAAAACAAACCTCTACACTCAACATCTGTAGAATTCAAATTCCCTAGAACATTTGTTTTGCAAGATTGACCACATTCTGGGTCATAATGCAAGTCTTAACAAATTTCAAAAGATTGAAATTGTGTATAGTATATTTTCCAACCACAGTGGAATTAAGTTAGAAAGAAACCCAAAAAGGTAACTAGAAAATCCTTAAATGTTTGAAAATTGTGAAAAACACTTCTGAGAAAACCATTGATCAAAGGAGAAATAAAAAAAATTTAAAAAAAATTTAACTGAATGATAATGAAAATATAATATAAAACTTCTGGGATAAAACTAAAGAAGGATTTGAGATAAATGCATGGCCTTAACCAATGTGCCTATGAAGAAGAAGGGCTGAAAATCAAAGGTTTCATCTAACATCTCAGGAAGCTAAAAATAAGAACAAAATAGAAAACTGAAAGCAAAAGATATAGAAGGAAGGAAGTAAAGATAAAATCCCAAATCAATGAAATGTAACTAGGGATGATCAACAAACCACAAGTTGGTTCTTTGAAGGCATGAATGAAATCAAACGACCCTTAGGAAACTAATAGAGAGAATAAACACAAATTGCCAATATCAGGAGTGAAGAAAAAAGACACCATAGAGATCATACCTGAAGGGCAAGAACCACACCGGGACTGCCTTATAGAAAAAGGGGGGGTTTATTAAGAGAAGGGGAGAAGGGGGAAGGGAAAGGGAGAAAAGGAAAGGGGAACGGGGAAGGGGAGAGCTGGTGAGAAGATGACGGTGAAAAGAAAAGAGAGAGTTCTGGACAAGCCCGGGCTTAAGTACAGAGGGGTGGGAGCGTGACTTGTATGGTCCGGATTGGCTCAGAAAGGGAGAGCCTGTCCAGGGTTGAATTCCTGTGAGAGGCGAGTATTCCCAGGATCAGGAAGGGTGGGGACTCGGAGCCCACCAAAGATGAATTCTCTCGAGAGTTGGGCACTTCTGGGAAGGCGCCTGGGGATATGGCCTGCTGGCCTGAATCTTATCCAACAATACCAATATTGAAGAGGTCATAGAGAATTAAGAGAACCTGATCGAAAATAAATTAACAACTTTAGACAGAATGGAAAATTCCTAGAAAACTTTATAAAACTGAACAAAGATAAAAAGACAATCTGAATTTCCTATTTTCATCTTAAAAGTTGAGTACATTATGAAACCTCTCACACAAAGATAACTATAGACTCAAATGCCTCAAGAGTAATTTTTTCCAAGTATCTTATATGCTCTTCCAGAGATATGAAAGGAGGAAACTATTTCCAACTTATTTTATGAAGATGGTTTAATTTTTATACCAAACTTCAACAGATGTATTATAAGAAACAAAGATCACAGATCAACCTTTTAATGAACTTAAATACAAAATCCTAAATAAAACACTAAATAATCAAATATAATATGTATATGTGTGTGTATGTGTGTGTGTGTGTGTATGCCGTATATATTCTGAATTCACCATGAAATTCCATTTATTCCAGGAATGTTAGGCTAGATTAACATTAGAAAATCAACAAAAGTGATTACTCATATTAAATAAAGAAAAACAAAGCTTAATATCATGAAAATTTTAAAAATTCAATTCTTATTCATGATTAAAACACTCTTAGCAAACTAGGAACTGAGGTGAAATTTCTCAGTCTAAAGGGTATCAATAAAAAACGTATAGAGCAAACATTATATTTAATGGTAAAATATTAAATACTTTCTCCTTGTAGTAGAAAGTAATATATGGTTAGTTACTATTACTATTCCTATGTAACATTGTACTGGAGGGGCTAGCCAGGGGAATAAGGTCAAGCATGAATGGAAAGTTACAAAGGTTAGAATAGAAGATGTGAAATTACTGACAATAATATGGTTCAGTTTGGAGAATATTTGAAAGAATTTATACATAAATTGTTGAAATAAATAAGTGAATTTTGCAAAGTCAGTGAATATAAGGTCAGCATAAAAATAATTTTTATAAACCAGAAATAGATTAAAAAAAGATTAAGATATCACTTTAAAATAATGCTATCTCAACATATAAATTACCAAATATCTAAAAATGAACTTAATGAAATATATGTTTGACCTCAATGAAGGAAATCATAGGTGATTGTTGAAAGAAATTGTAGAAAACCTAAATAATTGAAGAATATACCATGTTCATGGATTGAAAGGCTTAAAATTATAACAATTCTGATTGGTTTATAGATTGATTTAATGTAATGCCAGTAAAATCTCAGCAGGTTTTTCTTTTGATAGAAATTGATAGGCTGTGTCTAAAGTTCATATGGAAATTCAAAGAGATAGGAATTCTTGAAGAATAACAAGGTTAGTGATTTGTAATACCAGATATCAAATTTTATTTTAAAGTAAGATGAATTAAAATGGGTTTACAAAGATCAAAATGGTATGAAAAAGATAGAGTGATGGAATAGAATAGAATACAAAAATGGACTCTTGTGGTCACACAATTTATGACACAGGTGTCATTGAATTGCTTCAGGAAAAGGAAGGCCTTTTTTGTGAATTTTTTTTTTCAATTGGTTAACTACTGGGGGGAGAGATAGCTTTATCCTTACTCCATGCTATACACAGTGTTACATTCAGAGGGAACATTAACTTAAATATGAAATGCAGCAATAAAGCTGCTAGAAGGAGACACTTGAGGAATTCTTTATGACATGGGGGAAGGATATGTTTCCTAAACAGAACACAAAAAGCACTAGTCATAAAAATATAAAATTAATAGATTGTACTATGGTAAAATCAAGAACATGTGCTCATCCAAAACACCTATTAGGAAAGTGAAATGACAAAGCATGGAGTGGAGTTTTTTGCAAAGCAAGAGACCCAGGAAGGATTGACATCCAAATTAAACATCTAAAGCAAAACCCAAACCTAAACCATTCTTGTCTTACTTGACTTAGGCTGTCATAACAAAATATTAACATAACATAATAGCAATAGACCTTTATTTCCTCACAATTCTGGAGTCCAGGAAGTCCCAGATCAATTCTGGCAGGATTTAATTTCTGGTAAGGGCTTTCTTCCTGACTTACAAATGGCCAGCTTCCTGTTGTGTCCTCATATGATGGAAAAAGAACCTCTGTCGACTCTTCCTCTTTTATAAAGATACAAGTTCTATAGGATCAAGGCTCCACTCTTTTGACTTAATTTTACCTCAGTCACCTCCTTGGAGATCATATCTACAATATAGTCATTTGGAGGTTAGGGCTTCAATATATGAATTTTGAGGGACATGAAGCTGCCCTTGGCAACTTTTAAAAATCGATTTTAAAATAAACACACATCACAATTAAAAACATTGGCAAAAGATTTGAACAGACACTTTAGAAAATATCATATTCAAAAGTCCAATATGCATATAGAAAGGTATTCAACAAAGTTGCTTATCAGAAGATGCTATTGTTTTTATTGTCCCCCATAGGCCCATGTGTTAAAGGCTCGGGGCCCAGCCCAATAGTGTCACTGGGAAATGGTGGAACCTTTAAGAAGAAAGGGCCTAAGCCAGGTGCAGTGGACACACCTATAATCCCAGCAGCTCAGGAGGCTTAGGCAGGAAGATCATGGCTTCCAAGCCAGCCTCAACAAAAAGCAAGGCTCTAAGCAATTCGGTGAGACCCTGTCACTAAATAAAATACAAAATAGAGCTGGGGATGTGGCTCAGTGGTCAAGTGCCCTGAGTCTAATCCCCAGTACCAAAATAAAAAAGAAGTAGGGCCTAGTGGGAGGTCTTCAGATCATTGGGAGCATGGCCTCGAAGGGGACAGTGGGACCCGACCCCTTGGCTCTGCTTCCCTCATAATGTGCTACCTCACCACTCACCCATAAGCATTAGATCCAACTGATTAGGAATGGAAACCTTCAAAACTGTGAGCCCAAATAAATCTTTTCTCTTCAGGTATTTGTTATAGTGAAAGAAAGTTGACTAGTGGACTAACACAGGGGAATTCAAGTTAAAGTCATAACAGGATTTGATGACACTCTTGCTAGATAGAATAGCTAAAACCTAAAGAAAACTTGACACTATCAGGCATTGGTGAAGCTGTGAAGCAATGGGAACAATCTTACACTACTAAAGAGAGTGTAACTGATCAAATTGTGTCCACCAAATCATGGCCAACCATCCACTCTCCCGTGGAAAGTAAATATCTTCATTAAGATACATGCAAAAGAAGGCCTCTAATGGATTTATTCTTAATTGTGCCAAGATAGAATCAACTCAAAGCATCTATCAACATTAGACAGTTACACCAATTATAATGCATGCGCGCGCGCGCGCGCACACACACACACACACACACACACACACACAAACATACACCCTGGAACATTGTGTGGCAATGTATAATAAACTACAGCTGCGTATGATAGGTATAATATTGAGTAACGGATTCCAGACACATAAAGGAATATTGGCGGTAGGATGTGACTTCATGCGATGTTCAAAATCAGGAAAAATCAGTCTATGGTGATCCAAGTCAGAAAGGTGGTCTTCTTTGGGAAGAAAAGTGACGTAAAGGGTACATACAAGGGAAGTGTCTAGATTCTGCAATGCCATGCATCTTGATTGGTAGTTCTATAAGTTTATTCTGAAAAAATTCCATTGATGTATATAAGTAAGTTTTTTTTTTTTTTTGGCAAGGGGAACAGGTTTATTTTGGCTCTTGTTTCCAGAGGTTTCAGTCTATGGTGTTGTGGGCCTGTAGTAGGGCAGAACATCATAGTGGGAAGGGAAGGCATGGCAGAGGAAGCTGTTTGCTTCATGGCAGCTGCAAAGCAACAGAAAGAGATAGGAAGGGGCTGGGTCCCAACATCCCAGTCAAGGACATGCCTCCAGTCACCCAACTTCCTGACACTGGGCCCTACCTCATTTTTAAAAATTGTCTTTAGATATACATGACAGTAGAGTATATTGTGACATATTATACATACACGGAGTACAACTCATTCCAATTAGGATCCCATTCTTGTGGTTGTCCATAATGTGGAGTTATACTGGTTGTGTATTCATATAGAAGCAAAGGAAAGTTATGTCGGATTCATTCTTTCTTTCCTATTCCCACCCCCCAACCTTCCCTTCATTCCCCTTTGTCTAATCCTGTGAAATTCCATTCTTCCCTTCCCTACACTCTCATGTGGGTTAGCATCCATATATTAGAGAGAACATTTGGCCTTTGTTTTTTTGGGACTGGCTTATTTCTTTTAGTATGATATTCTACAGTTCCATCCATTTACCAGCAAATGCCATATTTCTGCACTTTACTTAGGTATGTTAAGCTTCAATACAAAAGTTTCCAAGAAGGTACAAAAGCAAATACTTTGTCCTATTTCCTAAGCATTGAGAAGGATTACAAATAAGGAAAGCTAATGTATCAAAAGTCTGCTACACCATAGAGAAGAGAGGTATGGAGTACCTAGGTATGATATTAGACACTTCTTGGGTGGCTTTCATTCCCCAATTCTGTCTTTGTGAATTGCCTGTGGATCAGAGTAGTGCGTCTCCAATGATGGTGTCTATTTACACAGCCATGATCCTATGTCCAGGGCTAATTAACCTTCTCTGGTTTTTAAGAATGTAGAATTGGAAACTGAAAACACATCAATGGGAAATGGGAAATCCTTGAGTCTCGATAATGGTAGATTAACTGTAATGGGGCTTCTCACTCTCTTTAAGGAGGTTTTTAGACATTCCTTTCCCTAAATGGCTCTCACCCCTGTAACTTTTTAATACCATTGATATACTATGTATTTATGAGTATGTATATCTGTGCGTTTTATATACAGTATTTTTGTCTCTCCTCAAATCAATTTTTGCTTCCTTTGTATAATATCCTCTTATTTTTTTAGAGAGAAAATAGAGAATCCCTGTTTCCCAACTTCTCTTAGCCTTGTTTGTTCAAAGGTTGGTTGAATTTTATGAGATACTACTGTATCTTTGCAAACATTCATTTTCTCTTCCTTGCAACTAAAAAATCCTAAAAGGAAAAGCAAAACTATCTACTGATAAAGGCTTTAAAGAAAGTCCAGAGGGTTGGGGTTATAGCTCAGTGGTAAAGTGCTTGCCTCGCACACATAAGGCCCTGGGTTCAATCCTCAGCACCACATAAAGATAAATAAATAAAAAATAAAGATATTGTGTCCATATACAACTAAAAAAAAAAAAAACTTTAAGGAAGTCCAGTATGTTTAAAAATCCGAAGGACAACCTCAGGGACTTTATGCCATGATGCTCTTTATCAAATATATTTTCATACCAGCACTTGCTTTTTTGTATGGAAAACAGGAAAATACTGGTTTTTAATTCAAATTGAAGACATTCTGAATATCATATTTAAATCTACGTGTTATAGAAAAAACAACAGGAAATTGCTTTGAATAATGGAAAATACCTCTGTGTCTGAATAATTTAGATACTGAACCTATTTTCATTTGCATTTTACACATATATACCAGCTATCTGACAAAATGCTGAACAAGTAGAAGAATTGATATCTGAGTTTAATTTTTGTGCAGAAATTTAAAAGCTGATAGAAACAGAGGATTAGAAGGAGGATCTCATCTCATGTCATGTACTCTTATGCTATCAAATTAAATTTGACATTAGGTTATGAGCTCTTGTTTTCTTTTAAAAAAACTTATTTAAAAAATATATATATAGAGAGAGATTTAAATTTTAAAGAGCCCTTTAATAGGACTTGTTATGATTCTTAGATTAGATTTTGTTCTTAACATTTGGTTCTTTTTTTTTTTTTTTTGCTCTTGCCAATAGTGGGAATAGAAGATTATAAAAATCGTCTTTTTACTTTATTATCTGATTATTGATGGTCTATTCCTTGTTCTCTTTTATAATTTTATTTTCCTGGATTTGATGAATACTTATTACGTGTTTTAATTCTTATATTTTTTTATAACCCCTTTTTCACTATTTCCAAGTTTTCAATAACTTTAGTCTTAATATGTTAAGATGATTTTCTCATTACTCTTGGTTTTAGGTAATTTTTTTCAGTTTCAAGTGCTTCTTTATGTTATAATTGTGCTATTTTCTCTAACATTCAAATGTTAACAATCATAAAATAGGAAATAAAATTAAACATCTCTCTTTTACATTTCTGTTTTATGTAGCTTTTCATTGAGGCCTCACTAATTTTCGGCTTTCAATGAAATAGGTGAATACAATTCTTCATTAATATAACATTTAAAGGAAATATGACTACTTTTTCTTTTGGGGGCGAAAACCCAATTTTAAAAATAATGTTTAATAATGTAATAGATTAAAATCAAAGCCTCTGTTGATTGGGTGCTTTCCTGGATATGAAGTGCTTTGCGGCATTTTTCTGTATATGCGAGATCTAACTTTGTCTCAGAACTATACCAAGATGTAAAATTCTAATTCCATCATCTCCACAGGGTTATTTAAAGATACTGGGCCTTACAGAAGTTGCTAGTTAATTAATGACATGGGCCTAGAGAATGGTAGAAAAATAATATTCAAATTGCATAAATATAAGTCCATATAATACCAAAGACTAAGCTGTTTCAGGCAAGTATTCCTGAAAAGTTTGAAAATATTAACTTAAAGGAAAACTGATTCATGGAGATATATGAATGAACTTGGAGTGTTTAAGGGATACGTGTGTGCCAGGAGTGTGTCCGGTACTCACTCCTTGTTTGCTTTTGAATGGATGATTGATGAATGGATTCATAAACAATGATTTAGAAGATGAATTCTATCTTGGAGTCCTTTTAAACCAGGAAACTTGCCAGGTTGGCTTCTTTCTCTGATACACTTTGCATATTCACATCTTTGGTGCTGCAGGGATATTTCAGTGGGCTGAGGACATTCACGGGTTGTGGGTTGTGCAGGTGACTGTGACTGGACTCAAGGAGCATTGTGTGCCCTCCTTCAATGTGTCTTGTTCTGGCTCCCACACTAGCAGAGCAAGCGACCAGGGCACCTGCAGTCTGTGGGGCAAGCAATTGCTTTTCGGGCTGACAGCAGCTGGCAGCTGAGGGCCCAGGGGATTTCTCTTCACTAAATGATCAGATGATCTCATCACAAAGAGGAGGTTGGAACTTTGTCCACTTCCTGGGCAAAGAAGAGCTCTCTTCTGATGAGGATGTAATCAGGCACCCTCTTCTAATCAAATTGCACACAGGTCCTTCCAGTCACTTTGAACTGGTGTCTATTTGCATCCATCAGCAAATTGATTGGGTAGAAGCCCAAGGGGAAGAGGACTGCATTTCCCATTGAAGAGAGTAGAATTATCTTCAATGAGGCGTATAAGCTGTTTTTGTTTTTGTTTTTAGTTCACAGACCAGGTTATAAGATTCTGCAACAATGGGGTAGGCAAGCTAGAGAAGTGGGGAGGGAGGCCTGTACTTGTGTTAGAATCAGAGCAGGTATCATCAATCAGATGGGCAAATTCTTGTATACAGAGGAACAAACCAGAGCAATAAGTGTGTGTCCTGTCTTTCTGGCCAAACTCCAGGGAGAACAAAAGCAGAACTTTCTTCCTGTATTGCCTTTCTGTTCAGTCTTTATTGTTATGTATTTATTTATGAATTATTATATTTATTTATTTTTGGTACCAGGGATTGAACTCAGGAACACTCAACCACTGAGCCACATCCCCAGCCTTTTTTAAAAAAATATTTTAATTAGTTATACATGACAGTAGAATACATTTTGACACATCATATATAAATGGAGCATAACTTCTCATTTGTCTGGTTTTATATGATGTATGGTTACACAGGTCATGCAATCATATATGCACATAAAGTAATAATGTTCAATTCATTCTACTATCATTCCTACCACTGTGCTCCCTCTCTTCCCTTCACTCCCCTCTGTCTCTTCCAAAATACCACTATTCTCCCCACCCTCTTATTGTGAATAGCTTCCACATATCAGAGAAAACATTTGGCATTTGGTTCTTTGCAGTTGGCTCATTTCCTTAGCATAATATTCTCTATTTCCATCCATTTACTGGCAAATGCCATAATTTCATTCTTCTTTAAGGCTGAGTAACATTCCATTGTGTATATACACCATATTTTCTTTATCCATTCATATGTTGAAGGACATCTAAATTGGTTCCATAGTTTAGCTATTGTGAATTGAGCTGCTATAAATATTGATGTGGCTATGTTACTGCAGTCTGCTGATTTTAATCCTTTGGGTATAAACTGAGGAGTGGGATGACTGGGTCAAAATGGTGATTTCATTCCAAGTTTTCTGAGGTAACTTCACACTGCACCAAGTTGCAGTCCCACCAGCAATGTATGAGTGTACCCTTTTCCCCACAACCTCGCCAACAGGTGTTGTTGCTTGTGTTCTTGAGGATTGCCATTCTGACTGGAGTGAGATGAAATCTTAGAGTAGTTTTGATTTGCATTTCTCTAATTGGTAGAGATGTTGAACATTTTTTCATCAATTGTATTTCTTCTGTAAAGTGTCTGTTCAGTTCCTTTGCCCATTTATTGAGTTATTTGGGTTTCTTTTCTTTCTTTCTTCTTCTTCTTTCTTTTTTTTTTTTTTTTTTGGTGTTAAGTTTTTAAAGTTCTTTACATATTCTGGAGATTAATGCTCTGTCTGAGTTGCATGTGGTAAAGATTTTTTCCCATTTGGTAGGCTCTCTCTTCATGTTATTGTTTCCTTTACTGTGAAGAAGCTTTTTAGTTGATTCCATCCCATTTATTGATTCTTGATTTTATTTCTTGTGCTTTAGGAGTCTTGTTAAGGAAGTCAGTTTCTAAGCTGACATGGTGGGCCTATTTTTTCTTCTGTTAGGCACAGGGTCTATTTTAGAGTCTAAATCTTTGATCCAATTTGAGTTGATTTTTGTGCAGGGTGAGAGAGGGGTTTAATTTCATTTTGCTACATATGGATTTCCAGTTTCCCCAGCACTATTTGTTGAAGAGTATCTTTTCGCCAATGTATGTTTTTGGCACCTTTGTCTAGTGTGAGGTAACTGTATTTATGTGGGTTTGTCTCTGTGTCTTCTATTCTGTACCATTCGTGTCTATGTATCTGTTTTGGTGCCAATACCATGCCATTTTTGTTACTATGGCTCTGTAGTATAATTTAAGGTCTGGCATTATGATGCCTCCTGCTTCATTTATCTTGCTAAGGATTGCTTTGGCTATTTTGGGTTTCTTATTTTTCTAAATGAATTTCATGATTGCCTTTTCTATTTCTGTGAAGAATGTCATTGGGGTTTTAATAGGAATTGCATTAAATCTGTATGATGCTTTTGGTAGTATGGCCATTTTGCCAATGTTAATTTTGCCTGTCCAAGAGCATGGGAGATCTTTCCATCTTTTAGTGTCATCTTCGATTTCTTTCTTTAGTGTTCTGTAGTTTTCTTTGTACAGATCTTTCATCTCTTTTGTTAGATTGATTCCCAAATATTTTATTTTATTTTTTAGGCTCTTGTGCATGGGGTAGTTTTTCTAATTTTTCTTTCAGTGGATTTATCACTGATGTATAGGAACACATTTGATTTATGGGTGTTTGTTTTATATCCTGCTATTTTGCTGAATTCTTTTATTAGTTCTAGTATGTTTCTGGTGGATTTTTTTCTGGTGGATCTTCTAAATATTGAATCATGTCGTTGGCAAATAGTGCCAGTTTGAGTTCCTCTTTTCCTATTTGTATCTCTTTAATTTCTTTCTACTAATTGCTCTGGCCAAAGTTTCCAGGACTATGTCGAATAGAAGTGGTGAAAGAGGGCAACCCTATCTTTTTCCAGTTTGTAGAGGTATGCTTTCAATTTTTCTCTATTTAGAATGGTGCTGGCCTTGGGTTTAGCATATATAGCTTTTATAATGTTGAGGTATGTTCCTACTATCCATAGTTTTTCTAGTGTTTTGAACATGAAGCGATGTTGTATTTTGTCAAATGCTTTCTCTGCATCTATTGAAATGATCATATTATTCTTGTCTTTAAGTCTATTGATGTGATAAATTACATTTGCTGATTTCCATATGTTGAACCAACTTTGCATCTCTGCGATGAACCCCAGTTGATCAGCCCTTTTTTGTATTTTATTAGAGACAGGATCTCAATGAATTGTCAAATGCCTCACCATTGCTGAGGCTGGCTTTGAACTCGTGATCCTTCTGCCTCAGCCTCCCAAGTGCTGGGATTATAGGCGTGTGCCACCACGCCTGGCCTCAGCTCTGATTTTTTAATGATTTCCTGTCTTCTACTGCTTTTGGTGTTTATTTGTTCTTCTTTTTCTAGGGCCTTGAGATGTAATGTTAGGTCTTTTATTCATTGAATTTCTCTTCTTTAACAAATGAGCTTAGTGCAATGAACTTCCCTCTTAGCACTGCCTTCTTGATGTCTCTAGAGATTTTGATGTTTTATCACTATTCTCATTCACATCTAAGCATTTTTTAAAAATCATCCTTGATTTCTTCTTATCCATTCATCATTCAGTAGTATATTTTTTGGTCTCCATGTGTTAGAGTAGCTTCTATTTTTTGTTCTATTATTGATTTCTAATTTCATTCCATTATGATCTGATAGGATGTAGTATATGATCTCTATTTTTTTAATTTGCTAAGAGTTGCTTTATGGCATAAGATATGGTCTATTTTAGAGAAGGATCCATGTGCTGCTGAGAAGAAGTGTATTCACTCGTTGACGGATGAAATATTCTATATTTGTTAAGTCTAAATTACTGATAGTACTTTTGTTCTATAGCTTCTTTGTTTAGTTTTTGTTTGGAAGATCTATCTAGTAATGAGAGGGGTGTGTTAAAGTCACCCAGTATTATAGTGTTATGGTCTCTTTGATTCTTGAAGTTGAGAAGGGTTTGTTTGATGTATATAGATGCTCCATTATTTGTGACATAAATATTTATGATTGTTATGTCTTGTTGATGTATAACTCCCTTAAGCAGTATAAAATGTCCTTCTTTGTCCCTTCTGATTAACTTTGACTTGAAGTCCACTTTATCTGATATGAGGATAGAAATCCCTGCTTGTTTACTCAATCTATGTGAATGATATTTATTTTTTTCCGTTCTTTCCCCTTTAGTCAGTGGATGTCTTTGCCTGTGAGGTGAATCTCTTGGAGACAGCATATTTTGGGTGTTGATTTTAATCCAATCTGTTGGTCTATGTATTTTAATTGATGAATTTAGTCCATTAATATTCAAGGTTATTAGTGAGATATGATTTGCATTCCCGGTCATTTTGGTTTATTTCTAGTTTTTAATTTGAATTAGTTTCTCCTTTGATTGATTATTCCTTTAGTATAGTTCCTCTCTTTGCTGATTTTCACTTTTATTTTTTTTTCCATTTCATCTTCGTGAAATATTTTGCTGAGAATATTCTGAAATGAAGGCTTTCTGGTTGAATTCTTTTAATTTTTGTCTATCATGAGAGGTTTTTATTTCATCATCAAATCTGAAGCTTAATTTTGCTGGATATAGGATTCATGGTTGGCATCCATTTTCTTTCAGAGCTTGGTATATGTTATTCCAGCTTTGAGGGTCTGGCTTGAGAAATCAGCTGAGATCTGTATTGGTTTCCCGTATATGTAATCTGATATTTTTCTCTCATAGCCTTTATTATTTTTTTATTCAAAGTTATTGTATTTATAATAGTAGTATGCATTAAAATTCATAATAAACATATAGAGCATCTTTTTACAAAACACTGTTTGTATACAATGTATATTTGTACCATTCAAATCTTCAATCATGCATTTAAGATAATGATATCCATCATATTCACCCACCTTTTTCCCCCCTCCATCCCTCCTTGCTCCCTCCCTTCCCCTCCCTCCCCTTTGACCATTCTAGTGTTCCTCTAATCCTCCTATGTATCCCAACCCAATACCACTGTGAATCAGCCTCCTTATATCAGAGAAAAACATTCAGCATTTGGATATTTGAGATTGACTAACTTCACTTAGCATTATATTCTCCAACTTTATCCATTTACCTGTGAATGCCATTATTTTATTCTCTTTTATTGCTGAGTAAAATTCCATTGTGTATATATATACCACATTTTCTTTATCTACTCATCTACTGAGGGACATCTAGGTTGATTCCCAACCTAGCTATTGTGAATTGTGCTCCTATTAACATTGAAGTGGCTGTGTCACTGTAATATGCTGTTTTTAAGTCCTTTGGGAATAGACCCAGGAGTGGGATGGCCAGGTCATAGGGTGGTTTTATTCCTAGTTTTCTAAGAAATCTCCATACTGCTTTCCATAATGGTTGCACCATTTTGCAGTCCCACCAGCATTGTATGAGTGTGCCTTTCCCCCCACATCCTCTCCAACATTTATTGTTGCTTGTGTTCTTAAGAGCTGCCATTCTGACTGGAGTGAAATGAAATCTTAGAGTAGTTTTGATTTGCATTTCTCTAATTGCCAAGGATGTTGAGCATTTTTTCATGTATTTGTTGATTAATTGTGTATCTTCTTCTGAGAAGTGTCTTTTCAATTCCTTTGCCCATTTATTGATTGGGTTATTTTTTGTTGTTGTCAAGTTTTTTGAGTTCTTTATATATTCTAGAAATTAGTGCCCTATCTGATGTGCATGTATTAAATATTTGTTCCCAATTAGTTGGTTTTCTATTAACCTTAATGATTGTTTCTTTTGCCGAGAAGAAGCTTTTTAGTTTGAATCTATCCCATTCATTGATTCTTGATATTAATTCTGTGCTACAGGATTCTTATTAAGGAACTTGGGGCCTAATCTGACATGTTGGAAATTGGAGCTTACTTTTTCTTCTATTAGGCGTATTGTTTCTGGTCTAATTCCTAGGTCCTTGATCCACTTTGAGTTGAATTTTGTGCATGGTGAGAGATAAAGGTTTAATTTCATTTTGTTGCATATGGATTTCCAGTTTTCCCAACACCATTTGTTGAAGAGGCTATCCTTTCTCCACTGTACATTTTTGGTGTCTTTGTCTAATATAAAATAGCTGAAATTATATGTATTAGTCTCTGTGTCCTCAATTCTGTACCATTGGTCCACCAGTCTGTTTTGGTGCCAATACCATGCTGTTTTTGTTACTATTGCTCTGTAGTATAATTTAAAGTCTGGTATGGTGATGCCACCTGCTTCACTTTTCTTGCTAAGGATTGCTTTAACTATTCTGGGACTCTTATTTTTCCAGATGAATTTCATGACTGCTTTTTCTATTTCTTTGAGGAATGTCATTGGGATTTTGATTGGAATTGCATTAAATCTGTATAATGCTTTTAGTTGTATGGCCATTTTGACAATATTAATTCTGCCTATCCAAGAACAAGGTAGGTCTTTCCATCTTCTGAGGTCTTCTATAATTTCTTTCTTTAGCATTCTATAGTTTTCGTTATAGAGGTCTTTCACCTCTTTCGTTAAGTTGATACCCAGGTATTTTTTTTTTTTATGCTACTGTAAATGGGGTAATTTTCATCATTTCCCTTTCAGAGGATTTGTCACTGATGTACAAAAATGCCTTTGACTTATGGGTATTGATTTTGTATCCTGCTACTTTGCTGATATCATTTACTAGTTGTAAAAGTTTTCTGGTAGAGTTTTTTGGGTCTTTTAGGTATATTATCATGTCATCAGCAAATAGTGCTAATTTGAGTTCTTCTTTTCCTATCTTGATCCCTTTAATTTCTTTTGTCTGTCTAATTGCTCTGGCCAGAGTTTCCAGTACTATGTTAAATAGCAGTGGTGAAAGGGGGCATCCCTGTCTTGTTCCAGTTTTTAGAGGGAATGCTTTAAATTTTTCTCCATTTAAGATAATGTTAGTCTCTCATAGCCTTTAAAATTCAATCCTTATTCTGTATGCTAGGTATTTTCATTATAATGTGTCTTGATGTGGGTCTTGTAATTTTGCACATTTGGGCTTTTGTAGGCATTTTGTATTTGATTTTCCATTTTATTCTTTAGATATGGGAAATTTTCTGATATTATTTCATTGAAAAGATTGTGCATTACTTTGGTTTGTATCTCCTTGCCTTCATCTATCCTAATACATCTTAAATTTAGTCTTTTCATGTTATCTCGTAATTCTTGGAAGCTCTGGTTATGGTTTCTTTACATCTTCTCTCTGTGGTCAATTCTATTTTCAACATTATATATTTTGTCTTCTTTGCCTGAGGTTCTGTCTTCTAAGTTGTCTAGTCTATCGGTGATGCTTTCTATTTAATTTTAAATTTTGTTTATTGTTTTCTTCATTTGAAGGATTTTTGTTTGTTTTCAGAATCTCTGTTTATTGAACTGATCTTTTGCTACCTGTATTTGTTGTCTTACATCATCCTTTACTTTGCAGATCAGTTTAACTATGTATATTCTAAACTCTTTTTCTGATATTTCTTCGACCTTGGTGTGGATGGATTCTATTATTGGAGTATCTTGGTTTGCTTGAGGTGATTTGTTCCCTTGCTTTTTTAGGTTGTTTATGTGTTTACCTATCCTTACAGTATGGATCTGAGGCAATAGAGTTTATACCCTAGGGACTTATAATGTCCCCGAAGGTTTCCAGTACTTCACTGTTTAGGGGGAGACAAATAATAGCAACCAATACAAACAATTTACAGCATTAAACCAAATAATTCCTACAATTTACAGCATTAAACCAAATAATTCCTACTATGATGTCTACAATGTTAATTATCACAATGAGCAGAAATGACATGGTCACTTATTGCCCATAATAAAAACAGCAAATTTGCAAAAGGGTTTACATTTTCAAATGGTGGACAGGGAGAGGACAGAGTGATATAGGATGTGAAGATTATGAGGGAGGAGGAGAGAATACAGAGGTAAAAGATTAAAAGAAGATTTAAAGAGAGAACAATAGAGATTGGCTTTTAGCAGAAGAAAAGAGAGAATTAAGGGAAACAGGAGAAAAATATATATAAAGCAAGAAATTTTAAAAATTAACAATAAAAATAAAAACGTACAAAACAAGACTAAAGTATACTACTCAAACATCTTAGTTTACAAACAAACAAACAACCCTAATCCCTGTAAAATAACTGGCTTCAAAAATGCTAAATATGAGAAGAAAAAAACAGAAGACTGTAAAAATGTCCACATACCATTAAGGTCATAATTAAACATGAAAAATATTTCAAAAAGAAGAAAAGAAAGAAAAAATAATCTTAATGAAAAGTTAAAGAATTCTTTCTGTGGGAGTTCAAAATACTGTTAGCTTCTCTTCTCAGCAGTTTTTGGTGGGTTTTCTGGAGTGTGATGCTCCACTCTCTGGATTGCTGGAGTGAGTGATGTAATCCCATAGGCAGAGTTCCTTGCAAAGAAGCTGCCTGTCTGCTTTCTTGGTTTCATGCCATGGAGAATCCAGGAATGAGACCTCCTCTATTCCACCATCTTGGATCCACCCTGCCTTTTTTTTTTTTTTTTTTTTTTTAATATTTATTCATTTGCTTTAGTTGTACACAATGCCACAATGCACCTACCTCTACATGATGCTGAGGATCGAACCCCGGGCAGCACGCATGCTAGTACAATGCTCTACCGCTGAGCCACAACCCCAGCCCCAGCCCACCTTTTTAATATTTTATTTAGAAGCAGGGTCTTACAGGGTTGCTTAGGGCCTCACTAAATTGCTGAGGCTGGCTTTGAACTTGCTATCCTCCTGCCTCAGCCTCCTGAGCTGCTGGGATTGCAGGTGTGCACCACTGCACCCAGCCTCATTGGTATTTAAATCAACAATATTTACATGATACCTACAAGGGTACAATCCCTGAGATGAATGCTGTTGTGGGCAGTATGAGAGAAGAAAAATTATTGGATTTAGTGGAAAGGATAGGCAGAAGATTACATGTATAAAACTTCTATGAGACAGGATAAAATTAAATGATTTATTATGATATAGACAGCAGGGAAACCCTTGGACTGCAGGCTCTACGAGGGCAGCCACTTTGGATTTTCACTGCTCTATCCCCAGCGCCCACAAGAATGCTGAAAGAACGAATGAATTCAAGCCTAGAAACAGGTGGAGCTTTGGAATTTCAATTACAATCTGCCTTGCTGTATATCATTGGGCTGATTTTTTAATCTTTCCAAGATTCAATATTCTTATCTGCAAAACAGGATAAACATGAACATGTAATTCTAGCATTGTTCTGAGAATGAAATGGGATTGCCTATAAAAGGAGCTAAGCACCCTGCAGGTGGTAGGGGTTTAATACAGATTAGCTATTTTTGGTATTAATGGTGAGAGTAAAAATGAAGGTGATTTTATTCTGAATTGAACTCAATGGATTAAAGGAAGAATTGGAATCTACTCCCTCATCTTCTACCAGCAAGATGAGCGATTTGAGGAAAGTCAGTTCTTTTTTTCTAAATCTTCATTTTCTCATTTATAGAAAGAAGTGTGGAAAAGATGGTCTCTGAGATTGTATCCAGATTTTTTAGTTTGAACTTGCTATTTTCCTGCCTCAGCCTCCTGAGCTGCTGGGATTACAGGTGTGCACCACTGCACCCAGCCTCATTGGTATTTAAATCAACAATATTTGTGGGATTGCAAAATCAAATGTCTACAGGGACTAGGCAGGTGATATTTACAAGTCAAATAAATTAAGTGTAAGGAAAACATGACTTAGCACCAGGGACAATGGAGAGCAGTGGAGATTCAGTAAACCAAGTACTGCTTCTGAACTGACCCTGGGAATGGGTGCTCAGTAGTACCATATATTCTGAATGTTTCAGAGAAGCTGGAAATCTATGTATTCCATGATTTTTTTTTTAAATTTCTGAAACTAGCTGTTAATTCATTTTTTTAAAAAAATTTATTTTAAGTATTTTTTGAGCCACGGCTTTGGGAGCCAAACACAATATATCTTAGGTCACTGATTTTCTTCTTCTGGTTTGGCCCAGGAAAATTTAAAAAAAAAATTTAAGAAATGAGAGTTCTTTGGAGCAAGTTTTAACAAAAACAGAATCACTTGTTCTCTCAGTCCATTTTCTGCTACTATATTATAATTGAATACAATAGACCAGGTAATTTATAAAGAACAGAGTTTTACTTAGCTACAGTTCTGGAGGCCAGGAAGTCCAGACTAGGGTGCTGACATCTGGTCATCATTTTCTTGCTACATTGTAACATGGCAGAGGACATAATATGTGAGGCAGAGCAAGCATGTATCAGAGAGAGCTCATTTTTATAACAAAGCCACTCTACTGATGGCCCTTTAATCCATGAATGGATTTATCCATTCATGATGGCAGAGCCCTCATGAACCAATCACCTCCAAAAGGTCCCACCTATCAAATACTGTTAATTTTATAGAATTTGGGTTTTTTTTTTCAACATATGAATTCCAGGCAATGCACACAAACCATAGCACTCACTGACCCTGGAACTGAGTGGCTTATCCTCTGCTGTCTTCTAGGGGTGAGTGACCTCATGGCTACCAACCAAAAAATTATCTGTGGATGATAAGAGGAGTGAATCTCAATTCTATTCCTAATTTGATTGGAAATGCCCAGATCCATCTCTTCTTTGATATTTTCAGTCCCTTTCAAGCTGCTTTTAGTTGCTTCAGGGTGTTGAGAATTGGCTTTAGAACTCCTTAGAGAGAACCAAAGCTAATATACCTGTGTGTCACATTTTATGGACACTTCAAAGCCAGCTCTAAAGAGAGGATTCTCAATCTAGGAAAGGGGGTGACCTCTCAGCATTTCAAGGTTGGAGGAAGGTATAGTGGGAGGACACTTCACATTCAGTGTTTTTCATATGCCTTTTGCAGAATGCAAACAGGAGACATGGGATTTGCCCATATTGTCCAGAGTCACAGTTGTGGAGTTGGAGGTCTTAGGAAAGACAGGAAATCCCACAGAGTGCATCAGTGCAGCCTGGGCCAAGAGAGAATTGTGTGAGATCCAGGCTGCTGGTCCAGTGAGAATGCCCTTCTGGATGGGTGGCTGTCAATTTCTATAGGTGGAAAATTCATCTTGATTCCACTGACTGGCTTCATGTAGGCATCAGCAGGAATCAAACTGAGCATGATATGGCCTTTAGATCATCCAGCAGCTGACCGAATCAATTGTTTTTTGTAACTGCAGCTTTTGTTCAGCATGGTAAAGACACAACCTAAATAAAGCATTAGCCTGTAGAATGTGTTTAAATTGAATTTCTGGATACTTTGGCATGTGTCCAGTTTTAAATAAGTTCTGATCTGACTGTATCTAATATCTAATCAAAGAAACCTAGTATATGGAACATTCCCGTTAATAATGATACCTTAGACATCCATTAAGTCTGGACATTAATTTTATGGAAATTCTCTAATACATCTCCATTAGAATTTTTTTTCTGGGAAAAATTAGTAATAAAATCCTTTAATAAATGTCATAAATATCCATGTTCAATCAGACTATTACTCAAATTAAAGCCAGACCAAAATAGAAAATAGTTACCTCTGCTAAAAGTCATGACCTTCAGAAGACATTTTGAAGAAAGAAATTATGTGCTCTGTTATTACTCAAAATGCGTTTGTTACAAAGAATATTTAGGCAGTGGGAGCAAATTACCAGTTATTCGACTACCACATGAATTCCCTAGTTTTGCATTGCATAGCTCATGGCTCATGCGATAAACTTGATGGTTCTGCCTGCGCTGTAGAAACAGACTTTGCAGTCAAGCAGGTTAAAGTTTCGGTCCTCTTCTTTGATTCGTTCTGAGCAAGTTATTTATACTTTTTGAATCTTGTCTTTACTATCTTTAACATGGGTTACTAGTAGCTAGAAGGAGCAAGTTAAGAAATGAGATTTTCACCCAAGAGCACTAGTTCTACACTTGACCTGTAGGTGGTGCTAACTAAGTGGAAGCCATTCTTGATAATGTACAGGATTGAGAAGGAGTTAGGGGTACAGGATTTCAGAGGGGGAAAGAAGGGAAACTAGGAGCAGTTGCTGGCTTTTATTCTTATCGCAGCGTTTGAGCAGATAGAGAACTTTCCTGCCCTTTTTTTGGCCCTCTCTTTCCCATGACTTTGGTGACCAACTGAGCTAGAAGTGACAGCAGGAAAGAAGTGTATGTTCCCACCCTTTCTTTCCATATGAAGCTTTGAGGTACAGGAGTAATTACAGTCCAATATTTGCCCCATTTGACCTGGCCCACATAACCACAAGAAAGCAAATCCAGCACTTAAGAAATGTGGGTGGTAGGAATTTACTGGAAAAGTGGAAAGATGGGATTTAGAACCAGCTATTCTGGCTTCCTGGCTGTCAGGGGGTGTTCCCTTACATTTGGCCTTTGTTATATGGCCCTCGCCCTGGAATCCTTTGTATCCTGAATTTGTGGCTAACCCTGAGGTCCTTTATAAGTAGATGGCTAAAGTTTGGAAATACATTAGAACTCATATGGATCAAGCAGGTTTTGAACTGTTTTTAAAAGACAGTGGATCTCTTTCTTTAAACAAAATCCTACAAGGAAATACAAATGAATAAAAGGGATAAAAATTATAATTGTTCTGGTTTTAAGAAGGACTAGGGTTTTTCCTCATTCATCTCCCTTCCTTCATTTTTCCTCCTGTTATTTCCAAGAATATATAGATTTTAGTTTGAGTTCCTCTGGAAATAAATTCTGAGAGGGTGATTGATCTGCTCAGGGTCACATAGTTAATGAAGAGTGGCTGGTCCAAGGCCCAAGTGTACTTATTTGAGGAAGATCATATCATCTGTGGCTCTGGTGCTGGACTGTAACAGCGTTATAGCTCTCTGTCCCCGTGCCCCTGTTACCATGTCCTGCTGTAACCTCAGGTCAATGCTTTTGGGTGCAGTTGACACATGTAAATACTGGAGTAAGAATGAATGATAATATCAACAAGAGTATTATATAGAATATATATTTGAGATTTTTATTCAGAGACCTTTTTATTTTTGATGCCTTTAGCCAACCACTCAAGTTTCATCAGCATCCAATCCAGGATTTAAACATATTTTTTGTAGGTTTTTGATTATCCAGGACATTTTCAGCCTTCTTCTTGCTTTCATGTCTGGCTTGAATGTAGCTCCTGGACTCCTGGGAACTGGGAAGCTCCATCTCTTGCCTGACTCTCAGATTCTAGGATCAACTACCTCATCAGTGGGTGAACCTAGGTCAGGAAGGTCCTAACCCAAAGGCTCATTCTTTATTGCGATGCAAAATCAATAGACTCTTTAAACAGACAAACAAGATTGGATTTGGCCTGTTATGAAGTAGAAAACTTGGAAAATAAAGCTAAGCCTATGGAAGAAAATTATGCACAAGTTATCATAATTCAATGCTTTTAATAACTTTTTATGTTCCTCTCTTTCTTCTTTTTATTTAATTATTTACTTTGGTACTGGGGATTGCACCCAGGGGTGCTTTATTACTGAGCTACATCCCCAGACCTTTTTATTTTTTATTTTGAGGCAGGGTCTTACTAAACTTCTGAAACTGGCCTTGAACTTGTGATCCTCGAGCTGCAGCATCTGGAGCTAGGATTATAGTCATGTGCCACCGCTCCTGGCTTTTTTCTTCCTTTTCAATGTAGGCTTAATTTCAAACAATTTTCTACCACAAGACAATTTAATGTTCATGCTTTTTCCCTTTTATAAACAACATTGCTACACATACCCGTGCAGTTAAGTTTTTGTCCTTGTCCTTTTGTTTACTCCTGAAAATTTGTTGGTTAAATCATTAGAAATATGCCATTTAAAGTCTTTTGATACCAGTTGTCCATCCCCAGTTTCTCTCTTCCTTTTGAGCTAGGGTATGGTTTGTTCAGGTGCTTTTTGAACCTATTACTAAAGTCTAAACATTCCTTCTGGTCTTATGACATAATCACCAGTTCTGATCCAAGCTAAAAGAAATCAAGTAGGTTATTATTTCGATATCATCATAAAGATAGTTCTCAAGAGTGAGCAATAGAAAATTTAAAAGAGTTCAATTTTAAAAAACCTTCAGCCTACCTGCATCAATCTTCTTGTTGTTACATTTTCTTTCCAGTGTTGTTGTGGCTTGTGATTACTGAGCTCTTGCTCTGTGGGCTGGCCCTGTGCTTAGTCCCTCATGATTTGATTTAATCCTTACAACAACAAGAAAAAAATTCTCATTTTACAGATAAGGAAACAAGTCCAACAAAACTACACCTTGCAAAAGGCACATAGCTAATGCAGTTGACAGAATAGTGGCCCCCAGAGATGTCTATGTCCTAACCCCTGGAACCTGTGAATATCTGACAAAAGAGATTTAGTAGATATGATTAAATAAGAACCTTGAGAAGGGGAAATTACCCTGGAATGTCTGGATGGGCCTGATGTAATCACAAGGGTCCTTAAAAATAGCAGAGAGTAGCAGGAAGATCGGAGTAGAGGGAGATATGATCACCAGAAGGGGGCCATGAGCCAAGGAGTGCAGGTGGCCTCTAAAACCTGGAAATGGCCACGATACAATCTCCTCTGGAATCTTCAGAAGGAGAGGTTCAGTAACTTTCCCAGATTTTAAAATTGTGCAGCTACCTCCAAAGTGACCCCGAGCTTGTACTCTGTCTTTCAAAATACCATCTTCCCAGGTTCTTCCAACTGTTTATAGAGAATGATTTTAGCCAAAGCGGCTACTTCAAACAAAGTTCTCAACTCTTTGGGTGAAACTGGTTTGGAAAGAAAGCCTTTGCTACCCACACCTGTGGAAGCTTATCTGTTCCTTAGAAATGTGTTTGATTGTCAGGGAGAGTGGGTGTACAACTGTCAAGCTGGCTTTCTGAAATGACAAGTGCTTACGACTGGCATTCTGTGTCTTCCTGGCTGATTTTAATTCTTCTTTTGGTTGGAGTGAATACAACTTTTGTTCTAAAGTTGATAATGATAGCCTTCTATTGCCCCTTTTAGTTCCATGAGGGATATATCTACATTTTTGAAAATTTCCATTACATATACATCTGTGGTTGCTTTCTTATTTTTCTAAATGTAATTATCCAGCTAGGCTAAATTATGGAAAAGAAATTACAAAAATCTTTTCCTGCCAACAATTTGAATCTGGCCAGCACATTCTTGGTGGTTTGAATATTTGGTATAGTTTCTTTTTACCCTTTCTTCTTCTCCCCTGCTGCCCCCCAGAACCCTCTTAAACTCCAACACACTTTTTTAGTGGGACCGATATTTGTTAAGGTGGTTCCCTGAGCAGTACACTATTGCCAAGTACATATTTGTACATTTTTTGTAGGGATAAGTATATTGTAACTTTCATATTAATCTTGAATTATTGTTATACAGAAAACAAGAATACACATGGTAGCTTTTATACATTTTGAGTTATTTACAGAATGAAGTCATATTTAGAATTATAACTGGGATTTGGAATGTGGTACTAACTAGGCTAAGTAATACATAATCTATTTTTAGTGAGAGTAAAAATAATTGCAACAATTCTTAAGAAAATTGGCTTATGCTAAAAGGGGCTTAGGTACAACCATGGCAATTAAAGAATAAAATACTCTAAACTGTTTTTAGTTATTCAGTTTTGCTTGGTCACAGAAGCTATACAACCCTATTCTTAGACACCATAGATGGGAGAGAAAATGTTTCTATTGTTCCTGGAGAGTAAGCTGACAATGTGCATAACCTGCATAAACTTAAATGAATGATTACTTTACACCCATAGTAAATATGATATTTATGAAACCCAAAGTTTCACTCTTACGCAGATACTCTGAAACTCTTGTAAAATCCACAAGAAACATATACAAACTAGGGTGCTCCTTGCTTGATGTTTTTTGGTGGCAAGAGTGGAAAGTAACCGGCGTGTCCATTATGGAAGAAATGACTTTGGTTTTATGCTCATGATGGGACACAGTGGTTGGAAACAATGTGCTCTATTTCCCTACAGCAACATGGAGGTTGGTGTGATTTGAATGCATCCCCCAAAGACCATGCAGAAGAAACTTGGTCCTTAAATTCATATGTTGATGGTATTTGGAGGTGGAGTCTTTGAGAGGTAATTAGTGTTAGATGAGGTCATGGGGATAGAGCCCCCATGATGGGCTTATAGCTTTATAAGAAGAGAGAGACCAGAGATCACAGTCAGCCTCACTCTTGTCCACTCGATGTCTTCTGCCATGCTTTGATGCAGCTAGAAGCCCTTGCCAGTTGCAGACCTTGGACCTCTAGACTTTGGACCTCCCAGCCTCCAGAATGGTAAAAAGAAAAATGTCCATTGCCTATAAATCACCCAGTCTGTGGAATTCTGTTATAACAGCACTAAGTAGATTAAGACAGAGGTCTTAAACGTAATTTGGGGCAGAAAAGTAAGCAACCAATTAGGAGGTCATATGTTCTAAAAGCAGAGGCACCCAACAGTAAAAAGGGATTTAGTCATTCACTCATTCTTCACAAAGACATAGGTGTTGAGCCAACTGGCTAGGCTGGGAACCCCAGCTCCTCTAGCTCTGTGATTTCTTTCAAGCTTGGGGACTTTGATGGATTGATTTAATCTCTCTGCACTCTAGTGGCCTGAAGTTTACAATGGATCTAACCCATTAAATGAATCAATATCTATGATGTGTTTAGAACAGTGGTCCATAGTAAATATGATATTTATAAGAGCCATTGTTATTATTCATCTGTCCAATCAAAGTTTATTAAGTGGAAACCATACGGTGCTCTGAGAGATGTGCAGTGCTTGTGTCCCCAAACAGGAAAAGAGAAGAGAGTCCTTTTATCTGCTCCCAAATTCTGAATGGGCTTGGTGGGTGACTGGCCCTCAAATGTCATTGGAGGTTAGCTTGGCTCCACTTCAAACAAGTCACATTACTGAGATACTTACTGAACTTAGGTTGCTTTTTTTGTTGTTCTTTACCCTAAGCCTTTGGATTTTAGTCTTGGTGGTACAAGAGAATTATCTGAGGATAATGTCTAATGTCTGGAGCTGGGTGCAATGAAACACACCTATAATCCCAGTGACTCAGAAGGCTGAGGCAGGAGGATCACGAGTTCAAAGCCAGCCTCAGTAATTAAGCGAGGCCCTAAGTAACTTAGCAAGACCCTGTCTCAAAAAAAAAAAAAAAAAAAAAAGGGCTGGGGATGTGGCTCAGTGGTTAAGTGCCCCTGGATTCAATCCCGGGCATGAAAAAAAAAAAAAAAAAAAAAAAAAAAAAGTACTAATGCTTGGGTCTACTAGCAGAGGTTCTGCTGTAAATAGTCTGGGGTGGATTCCCATGGGGACTTTTTAAAGGTCTTCTGGAGATCCTAACCTGTAGCATAGTGTGAGAATTACTGTGTTCAATCATGACCCACGTGGGCTTCTCAGTGGACACACACATCTGTGGGTATAGGGTGCTGCCTGTGAGCAGGCTGTGGGAAGAAACATCCTCCCAGAGCCTCACATTTGCCTCCTGAGAGCTGCTAGGAACCTTGGCATTATTTCCAAGTTCAGTGTTACTGTCACAGTAGACTCATGTGACACAGACTGAGTTGAGATACAAACAACTGCAGTATGAACCCTCAGGAAATCTAACTGGCCCATAATGGAATGCTTTGTTTTTTTCACTGTAACTTTGTTCAGAAAGGTCTTCTGAAGCTTTTCTTTGAGAGGGATACATATTGTTTTGATTTTTGTTGTCAGATAAAAATTATAATGGGTGTAAAATTATAAATAAATAAATATATTTGTGTGTGTGTGTAATATGAAGCACACACATACATACCAACCAAGAAACAAAGTCTGAAATAGGCGGAGGCCAAGTTGATTTCTGTTTAGTCCAACAGGGCAGATTTTCAAAAGGGAAATTTTTTAAAAAGAGGGTATTTGAATTTTAAAAAAAGAGGGTATTTGAGGATCTGTTGGAATTATATAGGGGATGAAAAACCTTTAGGGTGCTCCTCATAGATTCTGATGAACTGTTACAGTTTATGCAGATTTCATTTAGTAAATTGCCTTTTTTATAATTGTTTTTTATTTGCCCAATTTTGTACATTCTGATACTACTCCATCTGCCAAAGGTCATGGATTCACCCAGGCACCAGCAAGACTTCCCCTTGAGGAAAGGAGTTATGACACCCTCTGCAGAGACCTTCCTGCCCCTGATGCTGCAAAGTTAATTACCGGAACGAACACATCTCTGTTCTGTCATTCTGCAGGCCATGAGTACTGCCTCGAATTCCAAAAACAATTCCAAATTGTTTGAGTCCCTAGGGTGCTGATAGCTGTGTGGCATCTCCTATCATCTCATTCTTAGCACACACCCCAGGAGATCCAGAGATGTGGGGAAAGAGGATTTGTGCCTCAGCATGTATAGCCTAACTTTTAAACTTTTTGGCGTTATCTAAACTCCTGTCTTGCAGATGCCTACTGGAATGTGTAACTGCTTAACCCTTACAGACTGGGAATTTTAGCATTGCTAAATGGGTCTGCCTTGGCAAGACCCGTTTTTTCTATATTTGAAAAAAAAAAAAAAAAATCAGAGTATGTGCTCCGATAGGGGCAGGCATACAATTTGGGCAGTGGGATGTACTTTTTGAAACCTTTTAGAAAAGGCTCCACGTAAGTTGAAATGAATATTTTTCCCACCTGGGTAAACTTATTTCCTCTTAAATATTATTTCTATACTTTTGATAGCTTTCAAAATGTAAATAGCCATCCTCCTGATTCATGTATAGATAATTGGGAGGTTAAGTACAGTGTAGCATCTAATGGCTTAATTCCATTTTTAATAAAATAACAATTAAATTAGACCAACAGCTGTTATTTGAAACACAAATCAATTTTTACCAACATCATACAGGTGGGAAATACTTGAGCTCTTCTATGTTTGACCAAGCTGAATCCCTTTAAAGAACTCTCTAGCAGTGAGGAGCCCATGCTCTGTGCATATCTGGAGCAGCTTGGTGGAAGGTCTATCTTCCAGGAGTAAGCTCTGCAGCTATCCTGTGTCACCTGCTCATATGTCTGTCTTCCTCCCCACCATCAGCACCCCCAAGTCAATACCTTTTACTTGTTTTCTGGCTCATTTTCCTAGAGCTTCAGCTTTATGGATTGACTACCTTTCAATAGTTTCTAGCCTGGGGCCTCCTTTTCTGGCTTCTGAGCTAATTACTTACCCCTGGAGTTAATTATTTCCTTCATGGTGAGAAAGAAAAATGCAGCCCCTGACTGCTGTCAGCTTGGAGCTGTCTGACAGTAATAGCTAGACTATGGGGTTGTGTTGGACATAAGGTATTTCACAGATTATCAATACCAGACGATTCCTTCTGATCATGGATGGAGCAAGATAAAAACAGAGCCTCTCTGTGAACATATCCCAACAGTCAAAACCAAGAACGCCATCCAAACCAAAATGGCCAAACATTCCTTCCACTCTCTGGTCTAATATGAGTGACTGCTACTTCTTCACAAATTATAGCTTTAGTTCTATGTTGTTTCTTCTTTTGGTTAGGAAAAAAATCATTAAGCTTTCCAGTGATAGATCTGCTCCACTTCCTGATTTAGCCCTGTTCAAAACAAAACCGTGCTTCTTTTTTTAATTTTTTTTAAAAATTTTTATTAGAGACAGGATCTCACTGAGTTGCTAAGTGCCTTGCCATTGCTGAGGCTGGCTTTGAACTCGTGATCCTCCTGCCTCAGCCTCCCAAGTGCTGGGATTACAGGCTTGCGCCACTGTGCCCGGCAAAACCTTGCTTCTTTAAGTCTTTCTTTAAATTCCCTAAGAAGTCCAAATCCTAACACAAGGTCATTGTGAAAACTTCTCACTGTCATGGCTGCCCTCTAGTTAATGAAGTGGTGTCTCTCTCATTGCAATGAGCCAGGGAGCTAACTGTTGAATATCAGTGTACTTCTGGTGATCTGGGCTGGAGAGCATCATCGGTGGAGATCCAATCTCTAGGAAGTATTCACTCAATGACAAGAATCATTCTTCACATGATCCACAACTTGTAAACCTGCAGCGCCAGCTTCCTAAGCAGCCCCACCAGGAATAGATCACCCCTACAAGCAGACCTGGGCAATCCAACCTAATTCCTTCAGTTTTCAGATGAAACCCAGACAAGAACAAGGCAAGTTGTGATTTTCCTTCTTTGAGACCATCAGGTAGTCAGGGGCAGAGTTGTGATTGGCACCCGATATTCTGACACCTGGGTTTAATGCTGTTTCTGCTCCACCATGCTATTTAAAGAAGTACAGCTCAAAGTATAATGCACCTTTGAGCACTAAATCCAATTTACTATCCATCTCTACTTAATTGAGTTTGGTTTTCATTCTCTCCTTAGAAAACACTTTAACCTTCAAATCCTGGGGCTTGTCCAATGCATAACTAGCCATAAGTTACTTTTAACTTTGATTTTAAAAGCTCCTGTGGGTATTTTTGGTGGGGGCATTCATTTCATAGGTGTGAGAATCTTATTTAGTTGCTAACTCTTGTCAAAGCTGCTGTTTTCTTTTCTGCTCAGATTTGGCAGTTCTGTAGAACAGCTAACCAACGAGAGTCTTTTTATTTATTTATTTTTTTAAAAATCTCTCACCTTCCATAGTTAAAAGGCAGAAAACTTCAGAGAGGAAAAACTGAAACAAAATACAAAAATTTTATCACCTGGCTTCTCCTTTTTGAAGAAATGGTTAACTGGTGAGACAGGCTTGTCCCAGGCAGTACTTTTTACTCCTGCCCTTTTCCTTCCATTTCTGCTTTAATCCCAAATTGTCTACATTTGAAAGAGAATTCTTTAAATACATTGTGATTTTGCCATCTGGATTTATATCAGAGTCATGTTACCTCTTAAAAGGACTTTTTTTTTTTTTAAAAAAGTGCGCATTTGAAGAGATAGGACGTTTTGTTTATTAATACAAAAATATGAAGGTTTTGGAAAGAACACTATCTAAATAAAAGTATATTTATTATTTTCCTATTAATGTAAACAAATTCATATCTTTTGACAGAAGCCAGCTACAAATTGATTTGTTATTTTTCCATGTAACATTATAAAATAAATGTAGTCCCATGTTTTCATGTGGTTTGCATTGTAAATACTTCCAAGGAAGCAGAATATTGTGTTAATGTCTCATACGCATATTTTGAGTACTTAGTTTTTTCTAGTTTTTCAGTTTTTGTATTTGGTTTGGCAGTCTAGGAAACATTGCAGTAAGTATCGTTATGCAAAAAGCTATTTGCTTTTTCTGAAAAAAAAATTAATGTTTTAGGTACTTCTCAGAGTTTGGGTAATAGTGTTGCTGCTCAGAGACTGGGGACACTTCTGTGGCTCTCATTATATCTTACTGCATTGTTATCAAAAGGTCATAGGCCAGGAGCAGTGAGTGCACTTTTATTACTGACACCTCATCAGGATTGCATAGTATCATTAGCAATATTTTCTCCTTGATCTTGAAACTGTAGAATAACACCTCAGCCTTTGTTTTACATTATTTCCATTAAAGGCGGAAATTATCTTTTATCATGCTTGCTATTTTTTTTCTTTTGTTGACAGTGATAATTTTCAGGTTTTCATGCTGATCTATGGTAAGTAGAAGACTACTTTTTTATTGCTCCATTTCTACTGTTGTACAGTATTGCAAAGTAGATTTATTCCCAGTCTGGAAAAAAGTCAGGCTTCTCTGGGATTTGGGAAAAATAAAGTATGGATAGTGTAGTTTTCATCCGGTAAAGGAATTGAGGGTTGGGGGTTAGTCTGCTTCTTTGTACCCAAAATTCCATTTTAAGATCTATTCTTCTCTCCTGTCCTTTGTGGAAATTTTCTGATGCAACAGTAATTGTCTCTTTTTCTGGTGTTCCTTGGCTGAAAACTTCAGAAAGGAAAAACTGAAACAAAATACAAAAATTTTATCACCTGGCTTCTCCTTTTTACTGGGCACTTACCTTCTCTCCATAAATTGGGAAAAATGCATGTACAGTACAGCAGATTCTTGTTTTTTTAAATTTGAAAGCAGGCCAAAAGAAAAAAAAAAATATTTTTCTCCAAAGCATGTGGGAGTCACCTTTGGAAGAGAAGTATCACTTGCTATGAGAAGCCTATATTGTCTATTTTCTACAGTTTAGTAATGTTTCCTTTTAGTTGAGAAGAATATGATGCTTCTTTAAAAAATTTAACCATGTCTGAGATGATAATACTTCTTGGACAACACTCTGTTTTTCAAATAAAAAGTCAAGATTATGGGACAACAGGACAGATTATTAATAAAGAATATAGGCTGTCACAGAATATCTGGGTACCCTGTCCCTTTATCTATGGGCTAGCTCCATGTAGTCTTTTATCAGAGCTGTAAAAATACCTAACCTTCTTTTTTTTAATCAAATTTATTTTTTATTCTAAGTTGTTAGAAATGACAGCAGAATATATTACATTTCATATTATACTTGTAGAGCACATTTTTACATATCTCTGGTTGTATACAAAGTATATTCACACCATTCATGACTTCATACACGCACTTAGGGTAATGATATCCATCTCATTCTACCATCTTTTTACTTTTTTCTTCATCCTTTTACCCCTCTCTTCCCCTTCCTCCCCATGGGCCATTCTAGTGTTCCTCTAATCCTCCCATGCTCCCCATCCCAACCCCACTGTGCATCGGCCTCCTTATATCAGAGAAAACATTCGGCATTTGGCTTTTTGGGATTGGCTAACTTCACTTAGCATTATATTCTCTAACTCCATCCATTTAACTGCGAACACAATGATTTTATTCTCTCTTATTTCTGAGTAATACTCCATTGTGTATATATACCATTTTCTTTATCCATTCATCTACTGAAGGGCATCTAGGTTGGTTCCACAGTTTAGCTATTGTGAATTCTGCTGCTATAAACATTGATGTGGCTGTGTACCTGTAGTATGCTGTTTTTAAATCCTTTGGGTATAGACCGGGATAGCTGGGTCATAAGGTGGTTCCATTCCAAGTTTTCCCAAGGTATCTCCATACTGCTTTCCATATTGGCTTTAGCATTTTGCAGTCCCACCAACAATGTATGAGCATGTCTTTTTCTCCACATCCTCGCCAACATTTATTGTTGTTTGTGTTCTAAATAGCTGCCATTCTGACTGGTGTGAGATGAAATTTTAGAGTGGTTTTGATTTGCATTTCTCTAATTGCCAGAGATGTTGAACATTTTTTCAAGTATTTGTTGATTGATTATATATCTTCTTCTGAGAAGTGTCTGTTCAGTTCCTTGGCCCATGTATTGATTGGGTTATTTGATTTTTTGGTGTTAAGATTTTTGAGTTCTTTATATATTCTAGAGATTAGTGCTCTATCTGATGTGTGTGTGGTAAAAATTTGTTCCCAGTTAGTAGGCTCTCTATTCACCTCACTGATTGTTTCTTTTGCTGATTCTTGATATTAATTCTGTGCTACAGGATTCTTATTAAGGAACTTGGGGCCTAATCCAACATGTTGGAGATTAGAGCTTACTTTTTCTTCTATTAGGTGTAGTGTCTCTGGTCTAATTCCTAGATCCTTGATCCACTTTGAGTTGAATTTTGTGCATAGTGAGAGATAGAGGTTTAATTTCATTTTCTTGTATATGGATTTCCAGTTTTCCCAGCACCATTTGTTGAAGAGGCTATCTTTTCTCCAATGTATGTTTTTGGCGCCTTTGTCTAATATAAAGATAACTGAAATTATACGTGTTAGTCTCTGTGTCCTCTATTCTGTACTATAAGAGCCTTAATGAGGAGGTAGCTAAGATGGCGGCTGGCTGAGAGCCAAAGAGGAGGCGTTTAATTGTTTTCTCCTGAGAAAGTTGCTTAATTTTGTTAGTGTTTTTCTCAGACTCCTTATTTGCATCTCTAAGTTTCCTCTCAAGAATATCTTTTTCCTTTCGAAGGTCTAAAGATTCCTTCTCACCTCTTACATACTTCATTACCATTGCTTCTTTCTCTGCTTTCTCTTCTGTATTCTCTCTCCAACTCCAACCACCCCTCTCGCCAGCCCTCCCTGGTTAAATACCTTAACAAGTATACACGTGTCACAAGCTCAACTTACAGGTGCATTACACAGTGTTCACGGGCACAGAAAGATTCTTAGTTGATTACATTAAGGTCAGGAGAAAACAATTAAACGCCTCCTCTTTGGCTCTCAGCCAGCCGCCATCTTAGCTACCTCCTCATTAAGGCTCTTACACTGTACCATTGGTCAACCAGCCTAACCTAACCTTCTTTTAATGGTGAAGCTCCTCTTACCTTCTCCAGTTTCATTTTCCCCCCTTGATAGTGAAACGGGGATCTTGATCTCACCAATTAAAGGTGACCAGATCTGTGGCATTTCTAATTGTTTCTTTCAAATAATTATTTGAAAGTTCCGTCTCCCAATTTTTTCTTTCTTAAGAGATGATTTTTTTAAAGCTGAAATAAAAGTTTTTATTTTATGCTTAAAATTGACATATAATTAATGTTTTAGGGGTGCCCTTCACAACTTTCTTGACTCCAAAATCCTTTCTCCCTGTCTCCCATTCATTCTTTTGGAGAACCAGAGACAAACTAGAAAACAGTTTGAGGATGCATATAAAAGGCATTATGTAACATATAACCTCTTGAGATTGGCTCCTTCCACTAAATACAATGCCTTTAAGAATTGTACAAGTAGGTACTGAGTTCAAGTAAGTACTGAGTACTCTTCTATTTTTACAGACAGACCAAAGTATTTTTTTTTAAATTTATTTTTTATTCTAAGTTGTTAGAAATGACAGCAGAATGCATTACATTTCCTATTATACTTATAGTGCACATGTTTACATATCTCTGGTTGTAAAAAAGTATATTCACACCATCCATCACTTCATACACGCACTTAGGGTAATGATATCCATCTCATTCTACCATCTTTTTTTTTTTGTTTTTTTTTAAAGAGATCTTTTCATCCCTCTTTCTTCTCAATAGTGTAAGCGGAAGTTTGTGTGGGCTACGGAGGGTGGGAGTTTTTGCTGGACTCCTCTGACAGGTCCTTCACTCCCAATCTGGTGGCTGCTCAGTGTAGACAGGCACACCAGGTTTCTGGGCACCTGTTGCTGAGAACAACAACAATCAACAATCCCAGGCTGGCCCCACCAGTCCCCAAAGCTCACCTGAAGACAGGTCTTGCTGAACATTTTGGGGTCCCAGAGGCTACACTTAGCCAGGGAGTACTGTGTGGAGATCCACTCACCCATTTGGCTCTGTACCCAAATATTATCTTCTCAAGTAAGCTAATGCTTTCTTTAGTGTGTGTCTTGAAAGGTGAGGAGCAAACCCCCTTCCTTCGGGGAACCACGGAGCACCCACCACTTCCTTCACAGCCCAAGGTTTAGCCTCAGAGAGGAGAGGAGAGAAAGCCCCAGGGTTGGACCTCCTGCTGCTCCCTGTGTTTTCCTCCTCTCTGTTTTGCTCTTCAGTGTTGAAAGAGCCTCATGTTCTCCCTTTTCATCCAAGGGAACCACCCTTATGGGTAGCTTTGGCTTTGCCTTGGGTAATCATGCCTCCCCCTTCCCATAGACAATAGTAATAGGATAGTTTTAAATAGGAATCAGATTACTGAAAAAGGAAAATGCCGAGACTGCTGCCTTACTTATTAATGGGGCCGAGGTCTAAAGCTACCCCCCTTTTTGGGCCCTAAAGGGGGCTCCTTCTGCCAGCAGAAAGAGTTAAAGTAGCTTACCTGGCGAATATAGGCTTAACAGGCAAAAAGTCATTGAGTGTCTTTACCCCTGCCTGATTGATGGACACCATGTCACACCCGGGGAGTTTGGTAGAAAGCAATGCCAAAACTCAAATTTATTGAAAGGTGAACTGTACTTATAAAGGCCTAAATATAACCAATCATTGACCAGCAGGGCGGTTCTGACTCTCACCATATGTCATAGCCACACCCCCTGCTTAGCCCCGGTCCTCCACGGGGCGTGGTAAGCAACCAGAGCCCATCCCCTTGGCAGACAGCATCCAGAAAGTCCCAACAGGAAAATATATTAGGAGACATAGCCAAAATATCATTCCCATTTTAGGATTTTATAATAAGAAGCGGAGCATAGCAGACCTAGATGAAGACTAGAATGATCAGAAGAAAAGTGAATTACTTGATATATATTTTGGAGGAAGCAAAACCACTGCCCATGATATTTAAAAAGATACTTGAAGGCTGCTTTTATGCATGGCACCTGCCATTCCTAATAACTAGGAGGGCATACAGTGACTCTTGTTTTTATAACTGGGGACACAAACATGGTTCTGAGTTTAAAAAGGTAACGGAATTTTGCAGCTGATTGCCCTCTTTCCCTGTGTCTCAAGTTGATAAACTGATTTCCCCATTTTCTCTTTACTTATTGGTAATTTGAAAGCAATTGCATGGCATATTTGGACTGATTACTAAGTAATAATAGTAGTAAAAATAACAATAACTGTTACCTGCAAGATACTTCCTGTGTGATGGGCGGTTGTAAACCTTGGAATTTATGAACTTATTTGATCCTCCCCATCTTGAAGGCCTATGTGGACAGATTCTAATCAGTGGCCAGAGACGGTTCTGTGTGGTGTCTTTACTTATTGGTAATTTGCCATGGCATATTTTGTTTGAGATCTCTGTGAGTCTGTCACAGCCAGAGACGGTTCTGTGTGGTGGTCTTGCCATTGTTTGAGATCAAGGAGAAAATAGAGGGAGGAAGGAGATGGAAATGTATCTAAGAATCTGGTGCAGTCTCCAGGATGGGGAATTGCAGACCCCAGGTTAGGTGTCCTTTGGCCGTCACCAGAATACAAATGGGTAGTACAAGGGCTGCTGCCACCTGGACTTGGGCCCCACCTCTGTCCACACATAGACTGTTTCTGCTGTAACAAGTGCTCCTTGTTATGAGTAACAGAGAAATTCTTGTTTAAATGATGGGTGTTTGGGATTGTTTCTAGTGCTCATAGCAAATCCTTTAGAGGACCTTATGTGGTTTGGCAGGCATAGTAGGAACAAGTCATGTGCCCAGAAGTACTTCCTAAGATGATTCCTAATAGGGTTTATTCCACAACAATTCTTTATCCTTTTGGTGGAACAGTCTCATCATGAACAAAATGTTTCTTCTTGATTCTAACTCAGATGGACTTCTTCCTCAACTTAAAATACAAACTATTCCAACAGATGGTGTTTTGGTCAAGCTTTTTTGCTGCTGTGACTAAAAGACCCAACCAGAACAATTGTAGAGGAGGAAAAGTTTATTTAGGGACTCAAGGTTTTAGAGGTCTCACCTCATAGAAGGCTGGCTCCATTCCTCAGGGCTCCAGGTGAGGCAGGACATCATGGTGGAAGAGCGTGGCAGAGAGAAGCAGCTCATATGATGATTAGAAGGCAGAGAGAGAGAGAGAGAGAGAGAGAGAGAGAGAGATAGAGACTCACCTCGCCAGATGCCAAATGTATACCCCAAAGCCACGCCCCCAAAGCCCACCTCCTTCAGCCACACCCAACCTGCCTTCGGTTACCACCCAGTTAATCCTCAACAGAGGTATAATTCACTGACTCAGTTAAGACTTTCATAACCCAATCATTTCTCCTCTAAACCTTCTCACCTTGTCTCACCCATGAGCTTTTGGGGGACACCTCACATCCAAACCATAACAGATGGACTGTGACTTATTGAATAGTTAATTCCAAGTGTTCATCACAGGGCTGGGCACTTGGTCAACACCCAGATATTTGTTAAATAACTGAAAGGAAAACAATCCTCCCTCCTAGTGACAGAACTCACTTCTCTAAGCTTTTATGTTGATTACTTTTGTAGATCTTTCTACCATGTTTTCCTGAATGACTAAATTTCTTAAGGACAAGGACCTTTGACTTATTAATTTTCATACGTCTAATATATTATGCAGTGCCAAGTGCAGAGCCAGGGCATCAATATACATCTGTTGAAATTAGATAAAATGAAAGCACACACGGGTGTGATACCCTACCTGGCTTTCAGAGAAACCACCCAGCATAGGACTAGGAAAAATAAGCACAGGCAGCAAGGGTTACACTTCCCAAGGGTGATAAATTGAGGAGTGATTTTTAAGTCTGGGATTACATTTCAAAGCAAATTGGTGAGACATATGGGCCATAAGCACATTTCTCAAGGTCTAGGTCATTCCTGGGTGGAATTTTCAGGAGAATGTGCTAGTGTGGACTGTCTCTCCCTTCCCTGACCTCCTATGTCTCAGCTCTGCTTCTCTGGTTTATTATTGGTTTCCTGTCCTGTGCTGTTAACTGTATCTTCAAATGTTTATGTTTCATCTTTCCAGCTTCATTCAGAGCTCATCAAGAGAGGTTATTTCTTGGGTTTTCTGATGTCTCCTATTCACCCAGATCTGGGAGTTTGCTCAGACCTCTTCCTTAA
Source organism: Tamias sibiricus (assembly GCA_025594165.1). NCBI lineage: Eukaryota > Metazoa > Chordata > Mammalia > Rodentia > Sciuridae > Tamias > Tamias sibiricus. Next base: position 75,324,383 of record CM046660.1, on the reverse strand, counting down.
CATCCCTCTCCCTGCTCAGGGTGGGGCTGTGGGTGATTTATAGCAACCCTTGGGAAAACTCCCACCTTCCAAAAGAGTTCCGCCATTGTTCTTGGGCCCCTGGCCTCAGTCTTGTTACTCTTGGGTTTCTTCCCATCTTTTCTTCTGCTTCTAGTTTTCACCTTTGCCCCCAATACAAATTGGATCCTTCCTCCTTGGAGCTCTGGTCACAGGCCAGTCCTGCTTCTTCCTCGTTTCTCCTTCCAGAACAACTCTGATGATTTTTTTCCAGGTTCATGGCCACGGGCCTTGGCTTGTCTTGGAGGAGAGTTTGCACAAAGTGCAGACCAAATCAATATTTGTTAGCTGATGACACATGCTCTCCACATTTCTTTGTCCCATTGAAAGGGATGTTGTTATTTTTTTAATCCGTGGATTTTCATCACTATCCTTCAAAAGACATATTTTTTTTAAGGTTATTTAATTCAATTTGAATGTTAGGAGAGCATGGATCACTAACATTTACACATGGTGTAATATTTTGTTGACTCTTTGTTACACATGACTTGGAAAAAGAAACACACAGAGTCAGCCGGCTGATCCTGACTCTTGGGCAAGTCATTTACTTCTCTGAGCTTGGTTCTTTTCTATAAAATGAACATAGAAGCAGGGGTCACAAGCATAGCATAGAAGTTTTTTGAGGTTCAGTTGAATTTACATTCTTGAGAGAATTTATACATATTAAAGTATTAGGCACATACAAGGCATCAGTTTTGAAAGCCAAATTGTAGCCAAGTGCTCCACAAGGGAACTTTTCCTCTTGTCCAAGAGATACCAAAACTGAATGCTGTGGTTTTTTTTGTTTTGTTTTGTTTTGTTTTTTCTTGTACCAGGGATTGAACTCAGGGACACTCAACCACTGGGCCACATCCCCAGCCCTTTTTTGTATTTTATTAGAGACAGGGTCTCACTGAGTTGCTAAGTGCCTCACCATTGCTGAGGCTGGCTTTGAACTCGCGATCCTCCTGCCTCAGCCTCCCAAGTGCTGGGATTACAGGTGTGTGCCACCGCGCCCAGCTGAATGCTGAGTTCTGGTATAACTAGTTAGAACAATTAAAGAACAGTGGACCATGATAACTCCTTTACTCAAGTCCTTACTGAATCTAACTGTAAACACCACCAACAAACAACAGAACACGTTTGAACAATCATGCACACGGCACAGACCTAATAGCTTATTCTGTAACCTTTGGAGAGCTAGTTCGACATAAGCACTATGGAACCATTTGCTAGTCCTTGACGCCCTCAGGACTTCTACACTAATTCAGCGTATATCTTCATTGGTGTGTATTCTCTTTGCCTGGCAACCAAATACACTCTTGTTTTAAAAAATTTAAATTTACTTTTATGTAAATCTTACTCTATTGATCATAATATCCATTTCCCTCACCTCACCTCTTGGTTCTTTGGTTGGGAGTTTTCATCTTGCTCCATCTAGGTAAGTGCTGCCAAGATTTCTAGATCCACCTGAAGTCCTGCCTCCTCTGTAACTATAACTAGTTAGAGCAATTAAAGAACAGTGGACTGTAGGAGCCTATAATCAAGGAGATAGCTAAAGATTGCAGTTAGCTGAGAGCCATAAAAGATGTTCTAGTTTCCACCTGATATTAATGCATTATCCAAAAAATCTTTGTATGCCTGTGAACACTCTGTGACGCACCTGTAAGCTCGAGCTGTAAGCACTTGTCCTTGTTAAAGCTATATGTATATAACTGGGTGAGGTTGGTTAGAGTGTGAGGGAAGAAGAAGAAGAAGAAGAAGAAGGTGGTGGTTGGAGTTAGAGCGTTTGGAGTGATTGCTGGAGCCGGAGAGAGAAGAAGAATAAAAGACCTTTTTTTCATTTTCATCTGCCTCCGAATTTTCCTGCGGTGTTCGTTGCTCCAAGCGGCTTCCGCTTCAGGCAGCAACAGTGGACCATGGTAACTCCATGCCCAGGGGTTTCCTCACTGTGGACTTACTTTCACAGGAACTGTCTGTAAGGAGCATTTGCTCTCGCCTGATGCCTTCTTGCCTCTTGATAGTTCTTCAGTGCCCTTTCTGGCAATAATTCTTTGGGTGGAGTCACAGAAGGAAGATGAATCAGGAGGCTCTGGACTCTCTGGTGAGAGGCTGAGAGATTCTTAGGGTCTCCTCTTATCAGATCCTTCCTATTATTACCCTGGTATGGCCATAGGGATCAGCTAAGTGAGCTCTCTACTCTAGGATATTGAATCTTGAACTGAATCCATGGACAACAGAATCTCTCCTTTATTCCAACCATGGCAGCTGGACTAGGCTTTTAAGAAGCTCCTTTGACTAAGGACCATGGGGGATGGCTACTTATTCAGCTTTCTGTTCTATCTTCTGGCTCTTCATTTGCTTACAGTAATTTGTTTTCTCCTTCTTTTACAATTTTGTGCAATAAACAAACTCTAAATGATACATTAGTTCTTCCATTCAGTGGTACCTGCCATCTTGCAGGAGCCCTGTTTGGGGAGATAGCTAAGATTGCGGTTGACTATTGGGCCATAGACATTTTTGGGCATTTCCGCCTTCCGTAGTCTCACGGGATCTCGTGGGACTTGGTCGAGGATCTCGAGAGATTTGAACGGTGACTCAGCAGATCGAGCTAGCGCCATTGCTGCTCGGGCGCATGGGAAGAGACCAGAGAGAGAAAAGACAGGGTTATCGCTATTGTATAGATATATTGTAGTTTCTTGTAAGATTAAAGAATATTTTCGTCTCCATTCTGTCTCCGGACTCCTTCCCGCGGCGCTGCCATTCCAGGCTGCAATCCCTTTCCGGCGGCAACACCATCTAATGCTGGAAAGGGGATTGAAGTGTTCCTTAAGTGTTTGTCTTATCAGCTGGATTCTTCTATTAGTCTATTACAATTCCACTCCCTGAGATTCTCAGCTCTCTGAGGCCAGGGATCATACCTTATTTTTTTTGGGTACCCCTCACTGTCAAAGACCTGCGTGGTGCTCTAACACCATGTTGGCTCTTGAGTGATCACAGAGCTGGAGTGTCTTGATACCAGGCTTACCACCTAACCTTTTAGAGCAATGTGAGCTAAAGAACTGTGGAGAAGAAATTGAAGCAGTTGTTGCATCTCATGTTCCTCTGAGCAAGCCATTAGATCTTTTCCTTTTTTTAATTTGCCTTTGCTTCCTCCAAGGAGAAAATGAGGTGAATAAATTACTTCCATCAACTGCACAGGGGTGATTTGATGCAAAATTGAATGTGCTAAATGTGGTGTACTTCCAGCTTCCTACAAGCATGTACTATATAAATACTATATAGGTGTAACCAGGAACTTTAAAAAAAAATATGGGGATTTATGTTTGAAAAATATATTCTTCATTATAAACCTTTGTTAAGGCATGTACTTTTAAACTTTCCCCAGGGATATGTTTCAATGAGAAGAGTGAAGCTATAGTTAGGTACTTTCCCTATTTCTTCTCTCCTCTCCCTTCTCTTTCACACATTGCATAAGCCTTCACCAGCCACAGACATGTTACTGATTCTATCTACATGTCCACTCAACATATCAGGGTCTGAGGACTTAATGCATTAAAAACAGTGTCCCTGGCCATTAAGATAGATGGACATACATATATTCACATGCACTTGTTCATCCACCCGATACTCATGGGGTCAATAACGTGCCAGGAACTCTTTTAGGTTTTGGCATATGGTAATGAATAAATAATACAGACATCTACTTGAATTCTCCAGGACACATGCTACAATAGAGGCCTGTGCACATTTCACTGAGGACGATTTCCCAGGGCACCTGTACTGGGACTGAGTCTAAAAGGACACATGTGACAGGAACTAATAGATGTGGAAGAGGACACAGATGAACTTGCACGGGTTGTGGGGACTGGAGTTCCATATACATATAGAAAGGTGAAAATGGAACAGGTGGAGGAGCAGGGGTTGGCAGCAGGATGGGTGAATGACTTCATGAATATCAACCAAGTCCCTGATAATGGGGAAAAAAAGCATTTAAGTGTGTGAAGATTTGATCCACAGATGAGCATAAGGATATTTTACCTTCTGGGTTTGCAAGAGGCCTTTGATGCTTGTTACCCAGTCTTTCTGTGGGAGCAGTCGTTGTAGGATTGGAAATTCTTTGCTTTAAAAACAGCAGCTGCATGGCGTGGTATTCCGGTATTTTTCTCATAGGCAGAGGGCGTTTTTATTATTTCAAGATGCAAGCCAAGTATTATCAGAAGACATAGGCACTTGGAGTTACCAAAATTTCAGATGATTCACAAGCGGGCTGTTGCAGACTGTGACATCTTGATTTAGCACTCCCCTGGCTAAGAAACAAATACAGCAATTTAAAAAACTCTACCCACGACTCTGTGTGGGTCACTTTTGAACCATTTGTATGTAATTTAGGATTTATTGGATTTTTTTGAACATTCATACGTAATCCCAGGCTTAACAGTTGCTCTGCAAACTATCAAATATTCATATTGTTTTTTTCAAATGTATTTATTATTTACTGTACAGTCTATGAAATATTTACACTGATTTTTAAGGAAAAGATATACATTATTTACATTGTCTTGAACTTTCTCTTGATGCAGGTAAAATGACAACATAGAGGCAGAAAGACTCCTGAGGATGCTTCTTGGATTTGTTGGTAACTGAACTGAGGCTTTGTCTCTTGGGAAAACACCTGGCAATAGGATCATGCAATTAAACCTATGCTGGGGACCACCCGGTTTTCCTTGGAACCCCTACTTCCTCTTAGTTGTCGGGTCTCAAACGGCAAGAGGAAAGTTGGAACAGTTCCTACCCATGTCTCCCCTCATCCTCTCAGGGTTCCAGGTGTCTTTCTTTATAGGACAGGCAGCACCTTGATTGTCTCTCTGGGATTCAGCGCATCCCCAGCTGCAGAAAGAATGATTCTTCTCTGGGAAAATACAGTTGAGGTCCCCAGACTCAACTGATAATCCAACTCAATTGATAATTCTATTAATAATATAGATTCCCAGCTTCTTCTTTATCTCAGGAGATTCTGAGTAATTCTGAGGTGCTACCTGGTCATCTGTACTCTTAAAAATGTGCCTGTCGACTCAGATTATCAGCTGAACATGGGAACTTTTGGAGGAGTACCTTATTTATTTGTGTGTGTGTGTGTTTAAACAGACTTGGATGATCCAGGGTTTGCTCCCATCTGGCTGTTATCCCTCTCTTACCTTGTTTGCAGATGTCTGAACACCCTGCCCCAAGTCGTTATGTATGACTTATCTCCATTCAGGATTGGCATTTAATAAGTTTGGACATTACTAGTCCTACCATTAGGCAGAATTTAGCAAAACAAAGTCAAATTTTCCCTGGGTATTTTAGTCAGCTTTGTATCACTGTGACCAAAAGACTTAATAAGAGCAACTTGGAAGAGGAAAAGCTTTTTTGCGTTCACAATTTGAGAAGTTCATTCCACGGTCTGCTGACTCCATAGCTCTAGGCCCAAAGTAAGGCAGAATATCATGGCAAAAGGGCCTGGCAGAGGAAAGATGCTCACTTCATGACAGTCAGGAAACAGAGAGAATAGCTGTGCTCACCAGGTACAAAAATGTAACCACCAAATATGCCCTCAGTGACCTACTGCTTCTAGTCAACCCCTACCTGCTATTGTTGCCATCTTGTTAATCCATTCAAGTGGCTTAATCCTTTAATTAGGTCACAGCTCTCACTCTCACCATCTAATAATTTCACCTCTAAACATTCTTGTATTGTCTCACACATGAGTTTTTTGGGGACACCTCATATTCAAACCATAGCACTGGGCCATCTGAATTTGTCTACTTTTTCCAGTATTGCCATGTAATTTTCTCCAGGAAACTCACAATTGTTTGTGGGCAAAACAAAATTATTTTGTAGGTTTACTGAATGGCATCTGAAAGATCATTGGGAGAACAAGCAAATCATTATTTCCTGGGCAGATGTCCTTCTGACTAATTGATTTCATGACATAATGTCTTTGTCTTCTTGTTTTTGCAACCATATACATTTGATTAATATATAAGTCAAGCACTGAGTGAAATCCAGTCAGTTGGAACAGTAAAGAGAGAAATTGTCTGGGAAAGGTGTAAGGTAACTGTGCTTTGTCATTGGGTAGGATAGGATAGGAAGAATAACAATAGCAATAATTTCTTTGGCTATGAAGTATATGCTATGCAATGCCTGGAATTAAACTAAAACTTAAATCACTGTCCAATTTAATTATTTAACCATTTGAGATAGATAATATTTTTATTCCCCATTTTATAGATGAGGAAATTGAGATTTAGAGGAGTTAAATATATTTTCAAAGTTCACAGAACTAACACATGGTGGAGCCCAGGATTTGATGTGAGGGCATAGTAAGTTAGAGGATGGGGAAAATTTGAGTGTAAGCAAAAAGATGGGAAGGGCATGGTATATTTATGGCACAAAGAGGAGGCCACTTTGCCTCAAGCACCAGGGTGGTCAGCAATCAGTAGAGTACTAAAGTTAACTTTCTTTCCACTTCTACTTATAGAACAAGCAAATCTCCAAGACCTTTAGGGAAATAAGTATGTTTGTGGTTTTAAAAGAAGTAAAATAAGATTGCTGCCTTTGATAAGTGACTTTTGACTTTGAGGGTTTGACCTTTAGTTTTTAAAAGGCTTTAAGACATTGCTGACCAATGGAATTATGCAGAATTTGCTCCTATCATCAATTTATAAATCTTCCCTTCCCTTGCCAAACCTTGATGGAAATTAGAATGACTAAAACTGATGTATATAGGAATTTGGATTCATGGTTCTTTTTATTCAAGAACAACATCATGAGGCTTATTTGTGAATGGAGACAAATTTTGAATGATGGACACATATGGTAATTTGAAATAGTGGAAACAGTCATGTCCATCATTTTTTGGGAAATATTTACAGAGGATGATGTCTGCTAATGTGGTTCTAAATTGGAGTCCCTGCTGAGTACATGTGTGAGAGTTTCCTAGCCCTGAATTACCAGGCACCTGAATTACTGGCTATTTCTTCTCACACAGAAAGGAGGGAAATTGGAGGAAGTCTCAAAATAACTCAGATACAAGAGTAATATAATACAACAAAATCCTCAATAAAAGACAAAATCAAGTGCTCCAAACCCAGCAAGAGCAAACAGTAAATAATTCTGAAAAATGCACTTATGTAAAAGTATGAATATTAGAAGTCAAAGACTTATCTTCATTTTAAGTATTTGGTTAATAATAGTATCTAGCAGTCATTTGATTTTTATCAAAGGTTCTGAATTTGACTAAACATCTTTCTAGGCATTTTCTTATTTATTTGTCAAAACTCTGTGGGGTGGGTGGTGTTATCCGCATACTATAGGTGAGGGAATGAGAAATTTGAAGGAAGAGTAAATTGCTCAAGGTAATAGACAAAGAAATAGTAAAGTTGATTGTAATGTTTCACTTTTTCCCTTTAATTGATATTTGAAGATGCAACATTGATGCCTTTTAAGATAATGCACATATTCAACCAACTTTCTTTTTTAATTATGATTATTCTAATTTGTTATACATCCTTGCAGAGTGCCATTCATTTTGTATTACATATAAAGAGCACAATTTTTCAAGTCACTGGTTTTACATAAAGTATTTTCACACCATTTGTGTTTTCATACATGTACTTAGGGTATTGATGTCTAACTCATTCTGCCATTATTCCTATCCCTTTGACTCTTCCTCTCTCCCCCTCCCCTTTGTTCTATTTAACATTCCTTCATTCTTCCCGTCCCCCTCCCTTGCCATTATAAGTCAGTATCATCATAGCAAAGAAATTTCAACATTTAGTTTTTTATTTTCCAACTCCATCCATTTACCTGCGAATGCCATGATTTTATTCTCTTTTAGTGCTGAGTAGTGTTCCATTGTGTATATATACCAAATTTTCCCTATCCATTCATCTACTGATGGGCATCGAGGTTGTTTCCACAGTCTAGCTATTGTGAATTGTGCTGCTATAAATATTGATGTGGCTGTGTCCTTGTAGTAAGCTGTTTTTAAGTCTTTGGGGTATAGACCAAGGAGTGGGATAGCTGGGGACTGACTGCAAATTGGTGTAGCCAATCTGGAAAGCAGTATGGAGATTCCTAGGAAAACTCAGAATGGAATAACCAACTTTCTTTTCTTTCTCTTTCCCTCCCTCCTTTCCTTCATTTCATTTTTAATTGACATGACAATTATACATATTTATGGGATACAGTGTGACATTTTGAAACATGTATACAATTTATCATGATCAGATCAAGGTAACTGGCATGTCTATTATCTGAGACATTTATCATCTATTTTGTGTATTGGGAAAATTTGAAATCCCTTCAACCAGCTATTTTGAACTAGTCAATTAACTGTTGTTAACCATAGCTATCTGATTTGTTCTATAGAGCATTAGGAATATTCCTCCTATCCAACTACATGCTTGTATCTTTTAACCATCCCCTCTCTATACTTCCTTCCCCACATCCTTTCCAGGGTCTCGTAACCTATTGTATTCTATACTTCTGTGAGATCCACCTCTTAGTTCCCACATATAAGTGAAAATATGTGGCATTTGTCTTTCTGCACCACACTTATTTCACTTAATGAAATGTCCTCCAGTTTGCAATGATGGAAATTCATTGTTTTTAGTAGATGAAAAATAGTTTATAGTGTGTGTGTGTATACATCTTATTTGTCCAGTCATCTGTTAATGAAAATCTAGGTTGATTCCATATTATGGCTATTGTGAGCAGTGCTATAATAAACATGTGCATATAGAAGTCTCTTCTACATACTGATTTCATCTCTTTTGGATATATAGCCAGTATTGGGATTGTTGGGTCATACTGTAGTTTTGTTCCTAGTGTTTTCAGGAACCTCCATACTGGCTGTACTAATTTACATTCCTACCAACAATATAAGAGAGATCCTCTTTCTCTACATCCTTACTAGCATTTGTAATTTTTGAATGATAATTGCTACTCTGTCAGCCCCTATTTATTAAGCTCTATCATATGCCAGATACTCTGTAGGGCTTCAGGATATATAGATGGAGTCATATATTCTATATGACCTAAGAATGTGTCTAGAATATATCTAGCATATGTCCCTGACTATACTATCTCATGGACATATGGAATATATCACCCAGTGCTTCAAGGAAACAGAAATAATAAGCAACAATGAGAAAAAAGCCTCATTGGAAATCTCTTTGCTCCCATAATACCTCATTGCTAGGTATTATGGGAGCAAAGAGAATTAAAAGAGGTTTTCTGGGAGGGGAAGGTGGGGGAATGGGATTCCAAGGAGATGGAGAACCTAAGCAAAGGTTCACAAGTGGAAACAACTTTGGGGGTGGGAGGGTCCCTGAAGAGTTTAGTTTTGCATTAGTGCTCAAAGGCCCTGAGGAGTGACAAGAAATAGAGATCACCTTGTGTGCCTGTTAGGTCCTTGGTGCTTAGTCTGTGCAATGGAAAGATGTTGAGGGATTTTAAACCCATAGAATAGCAAAGTGAAACTGTCAGTGCTGAAGGTCAAAGGCCACAAAGTTTGAGCCGATGAAGGACAATCTCTGAAATTCTACAAGTGCTGTCCACAACAATTCATCTTTTCTCAGGTCCTGTGATGCTTGCCTAAGGTCAACACTGGCACTAACTCCATCTCTTACTCCAAAACTGGGTTGTGTGGCCTCCTTCCTTCTGTGTTGTCTTACCATACACTGCATTTGCATCCTAGTTTAGGACAGGGTGTTGCACAGTTATGGGACAGGGTAAGGAAGGAAAGGGAAGCTTGATTTTGGTCACATCATCATAATGAGCAAAGCTGCCTTTTAGTGACAGCATGGTGTCCATTGTCAGTTGGCACAATGAAATTCCTCAAATGATTAGCAATAGAAGCAATAATAAGGAGCTATTTCTAAAACCAAAATACATTGCAGAGAGTGATATGTGTACGTTGTAATAGAAAATGAGTGTGGGGACACTTTCTATCATGATTCAAAGGATATGGTATACAGCATGTCCAAAAGAGAAGGAAGCCACTGATATGTTTAATAGCATTATAAAAAGTAGGGCTCCATATCTTTTTCATGAGAGAACATAGATTTTAGTCCCTAACTGTGCTTTTTTTCTCCACCACAAGTATAATAAAAGGTCCAGTGAGTTTGAAAAGAAAAATCGTTTTCCTACACTTGCTTCCACAAGGTCATGCAGACAGTCTCTGGAAATTGGTCATGAATGAGCTTAGGATAATCAACTGCAAATTTGCTAGAATGTAGAGCCTCACACAATAAAAATCTACAGCTACAGCATAGCTCTGCAGAAAAAAATAATAAATTCAACAAACCAGAAAGAGATGTCATATTATAGTCATGAGAACTGTGGGCACCATGGATTTAACTAAGAGCAAATTCCAATGCCCATAAAATAATGTCCAGGTGAGATTTTATTTTTAAAACTCACAGATTGGCAATTGCAAAGGCCATCATTTAGTCATTGGATACAGTTTTTTTTAATGATCACAGAATGAATGAATATTTTGTACGTAGAAAGTGCATACGTATGCATGCACAAACACACGCACATGCACACACACACACATAGCCCTCTTCTGCCTTTTTCTTCATGCAGTCAGTTGTTTTAATAACCATGCTGAGTGCTATTTACAGAGCAAACTCCTGTCCTATTGTCCTTGCATGCTGAGTTGGTCCAAATTCTCCTGAGTGTGGTGGTCATGTGAAGGGAAAGGCAGATGCTGTGTGCTGGAAAATCGAGCTGCTCTGCATAGGAGAGTGGCTGCCTGGCTGACCTCTGGGTTTACACTTGAAGGCCACGAATCCATTGCTCTGAATTAGGAGTCACAGAATTGTTGATAGCAAATCACTACCATGACCACATAATTCTTGAGGAGGTCTAAAATTGTGCTGCCATGGCACTGGTGCCATATGTTACTTCCTGCTCTGCTGCCTGGGAATACAGAGAGAGTTCAAGGGCAATTACATCATTGAATCAGAATGCATTGGTCATGACTATCTGAGGCAAAATGAAATCAACAAAAATGAAAACACCCTACACACACACACACGCACTTATATTAAAGCGAAAACATAGAAAGTCAAAGAATATGTAAATTAATCTTGTCTATGTTGCAAAAGCAGCCACATTTTACAGAGAGCTAGCTTGTGTCTATGGAGTACATTATCTGACCTAGCAGATATGTTTCTGACCCGTTTTGCCCTTTGCTAATATTGTTGCCTCGTTGCGTGGATTTCGAGAGGACTTCAATTATGCCTTAGCCTTTTATTAAATGTGCGAATTTGGATAAATTGCTAAATCTCTCAAAGCTCCTTAATCTTCCCATACGCAAAAATGGAGAAAACAATAATAGCCAATCTCCTGTAGTTATGGGTACTAAATGAGATAATGCACTTCTATGGCATAGCAGGCAGCAGAACAAGGTCGCTTTGCTTTCTTATGAAATACATCCTAATTGATACGAATTAACAGCTGGCTTGAAAATGATTTAGATGATTATTCAAAAAAGCACCATTGTGGACCCTTTTATAATTATGAAGTCAATGAGTTCTGAGCAACTAATTGTAAGAGGAGAATCTACCTAATAGAACTTCTTCCTCCAATAGACTAAACCCCGTGAGGGCTCTTGGCTCACCTCTGAACTCTCCAAGTTTAGGGTAGGGAGGACCTCAAGTTGTGCTGCATAAAAATAGATGGAAACATCTATATTTATTTTTGAAAATTATCTATATTTATTCCCAACAATTTTTCTTTTAGATAGGGCTGTGTTTTCCTTAAAAGTTTGTAAGGGATGTTTAAATATTAAGAATATTCACCTTTTTTTCTGCAGTATTATTGCAGATTCTTTCATGTTTTTTCCTTGTCTTTTCATAATATTTAGAAAACTCTCCCCAATGGAATATCAGTTAAAATTTTCCTTGTAATTTCTTCTAGTTTTATTTTAATTTTTATATTTATCTCTGTTATTCATCTGGAATTTATTTTGTTATGATGTACAAAAAAATCTAACCTATTTTTTTTCATATTTTCTTAACAAAATTTATTGCCTTTTTGCGAGTGGTGGTTCACACCTGTAATCCCAGTGATTTGGTAGGCTGAGGCAGGAGGATTGAAGTTCAAGGCCAGCCTCAGCAACTCAGAGAGGCCCTAAGCAACTTAGTGAGAACTTGTCTCAAAATAAAAAATAAAAAGGCTGAGAATGTAGCTCAGTGTTTAAGCACCTCTGGGTTCAATCCCTAGTCCTCCCCACAAAAATGCCTAATTTGTTATTTACTATTTTAGCATATGAAGCTACCTTAAATATGTATACATACTCCTACATACACACATTTTAAGCTCTGCTAAGAAATATGTATTTTCATGTACATATATGTATATATGTAAATGTATACATATGCTTATGATTCATCTGCTTTAATCTGCATCTTTTGATGCCAACTCTGAAAGAAGAGATTAGCATTTTTACATTATTTTGCTGTCTCCTTTACCTTTCAACTTTTTTAGGTATAATATTCTTTCATTGCTTTGGTCCATATAATTTATATTCTCTGCTCAATTCTTTGGCCACAATCTTATACTTAAGCTTATTCAATGGTCACACTCATCTTTTCACTATGCCTTATGTACTTATGTCTCAGTTGACCAGAATTTACCTTTAAGCCATTGTTTCCCCCACCCAGTGTCTATGCACACTATGTTGCCTGAGTTTTGGAATACATGAGGATGTATATCTTTGCCTTTTTATCTTCATGATACCTTAGTTGAGCACATAATTATTGGACTGCATATCTTTTCCCCCAGAACTTTGTAGCCAGGTTAGTACTTTTTGGCATTGAGCATGGCTTCAGGGAAACTTGAGTCCAACCTGATGATTCTTTTTTGTTTGTTTGTTTTAAGTTCTAAGTTGTTATAAATGACAGCACAATGCATTACATTTCATATTATACTTATAGAGCACATTTTTACATATATCTGGTTGTATACAAAGTATATTCATACCATTCGTGTCTTCATACATGCACTTAGGGTAATGATTATCCATCACATTCTACCATCTTTTTTTTTTTTCCCTTCACCTTTTTGCCCCCCCTCCCTTCCTCTCCCTCCAACCTGATGATTCTTTACTCTCCTTGTTGATCTGATGTTCTCAATATGATGTTCCACTGTCTGGAAACTCCATGAGGGAAATCCTGCATGATCACAGAATACAATGTGGTCTTTTAGCCTACAGGATTTGGGTCCTGATTTACATCATTAATATTTTCTTCTCTTAGATATTTAGAGAGGAAAAAAGCTTCTATTCTAAATTTTCTGGTTTCTTCAAACAACAATTATGTGTGTGTTGGATCTTTGTCTGGCTTCCCATCTGACCTTTATATCTAGTGGTTTAATAATCTCCATTTTACTCCAATCTTATTTTGTTTGATTCTGCTCACCCAGTGTCCTCTATTTTATTCATTGTACCAATGTCCCTTGAAAGCTTGAAGAAATTTGCCTCAAGCACTGTTTCATTTTTAGTAGCCACTGCATTTTGGTGTCTGTCTTTGAGTACCATGAGAATCTATGAAAAGGGGAAAAAAAGCACCTAAAATGTTTGACTTTGCTTTTTCCTCCATTCAGAGTTTTTTTTTTTTTTTTTTTTTTTTTTTTAATACTTCTCCTTTCTGGGAAAACTGGAAATCCATATGCAACAAAATGAAATCAAACCCTAGTCATAGTGTAAAACCGTATGTGCTAAACTTCAACCAAAGTGTTTACTATTTATTTCATGCAAACTGGCCATGTGGTACCACTGAGTGATTCCTTCCTCTGTACCCAACGGTACAGAAAATCTCTGCCCATTTAATATTCATGAAAGGGGCATTAGTGCATTCTCTATATCATAAATGATCAAACATTGATTAAAGATGACCAGTTTAACCATGCAGATTCTTATTTACTCTTCAATAGAGAACATGAGGGGAGGTAAGTCCCTCTCTTGCCATTGCTGTTCTAAAGTCATTTAATACAACGGCATGTAAAACATAATCCCTTTGAATGCATTTTATACTCAAGGTTTGCTGTCCTGTATAAACTATCAATTGAAAGGAAACCTGCACATTTTTCTTAGAAATTATTGGCTGTTTCTTTGTAAAAGATTCTTAGAAATTAATAATCTCAAAGGATGTTTAAGTTCCTTGAAGTAGCAGATTTCATATGTAATTTTTGATTTAATAAATATTAATTGAACTCTTTGTCATCCTTTTTTGTTAAAAGAATAACTAAACCTACCAACAAATTATTCCTAAATGATCACTTTGTAGAAGATACTGCATCGTGTGGTTTCACTAAAACTGCTGTTTTTCAAAACATGTCACGTCTCTATCTCTAAAAAAAGTTCATCTGCTTATTTTTCGGTAGTGGATTGAATTGGCTGTGTGGTTGGCCTGATTTAGTCAATGAGGCAACAGAAAAGATAAAGAATGACATCTGAATGAACTTGACATACAGGTGCACACAAACCCTTGGCTGGAGAGAGCAGTCACTGTTTCCTGGATTTCTTGCTTTTGGTTTGGCATAATTTTAGAGCTAGATTTCTTCCCTTATTTCTTCCCTCTCTTCCTTCCTCCCTTCCTCCCTCCCTCCCTCTCTTCCTTCCTTCCTTCCTTCCTTCCTTCCTTCCTTCCTTCCTTCCTTCTGTCAACATTGCTGATTCTTTTAGGATTGCATCATGAGGTTTTCAATCAGTAACATGACTAAATAAAAACTTTAGTTCAGTAGGACTGATAAGTAAATCCTGCTAGCCAAAAATTACTAATGTAGGTTGGTTTTTATTTTTCAGTTAATGAGGGTTATAATCTTTAGCTAGCATTTCTCTGCTAAACTTCATGCCTGTCAGGTGTATTTAACCAAGTTATTTGAGTGAGGAGCCAGCAATCGATGACCATACCACTCATAGGACCATCGAACCTATTCTGACATGAGCGTGGTTGAATCTGTGAGTGTGTGTTGATACCACCCAATTTTATAAATATCTGTTACTGATACTGCCCTTTGGTCAGTTTTAAGGTCTTGCTTGAGCTAGGCTTTGACCCAATGTTTTCAAGGTTATAGCAAGGCTGATGGAGAAGTCAAATGTTCTGGGGGCATTTTGAAGGTCTCAGTTGTATTTGGCACATGAATGTCTTAGAGTATTTAAAGAATCTCTGAGATGACTGGCTGCCAATGGAAATGCCCATCCTGGGATTCAGGATCTAAATCAGATTTGGATGTGTGACCAAATCATGGCTATAGGTTGTACATAACCTCCCCAAATTGAGTCTTTTGAATCATTTTAAAGAAGCTATTGATTATATAAGCACAAATGAAATATGAATCATAAATAGACACAGAAAGGGACCGAAACCAAGCAATACTAAAGGAAAAAGAAGCTAGTTTTTCATTTATCCATTTTTCTCTGGCATCATAATTTGTTCCCAAGATATGCCTCTTTTATGATCCCATACCCTTTTGTGTGTGTGTGTGTGTGTGTGTTTGTGTTTGTGTTTAAAATGTTCTAATTAGTTACACATGAAAATAGCATGCATTTTAATACATCATGCATAAATGGAATATAGCTTCTCTTTCTTCTGATTGTACATGATGTAGAATTATACCAGTTGTGTAGTCATATATGCACATAGGGTAATAATGTCTGATTCATTCTACTATCCTTTCTACCCCCTTAACCCTTCCCCTTTTTCACTCTTCTCTGCCTAGTCTAAAGTACCGCTATTCTTCCCTAGATCCCATTATTGTGAATTAGTATCCGCATATCAGAGAAAACATTCAGCCTTTGGTTTTTTGGGATTGGCTTATTTCGCTTAGCATGATATTCTCCAGTTTTATCCTTTTACCTGCAAATGCCATATTTCATTTTTGTTTATGTTAAGTAACATTCCATTTTGTATGTATACCACATTTTTTAAATCCATTCATCTGTTGAAGGGCCCCTAGGCTGGTTCTATAGCTTAGCTATTGTGAGTTGGCTGCTATAAACATTGATGTGGCTGTGTCACTGTAGTATGCTGATTTTAAGTCCTTTGGGTATAAACTGAGGAGTGGGATAGCTGGGTCACATATGCTTTTTAATAAGCCTTTTAAAATAAATTGATAAATGATCAGAATTCATTTGTACCATAATTGAATTTAAACTAGTGTATTATGCTCTCCTTTTGTGCTATAAAAGAAATCTGGACATCACTAAATAGCATTTATTTGTTTTGTAGCAAGGGATCTCCCTCATAGTTCTGGATATTTTCCTACTTTAGCAGATATGTCTCTGATCACATGAGTGGTAGATTCTACAAAGAAAGTATCTTCTTCCATCACTAGAAGCCCAATGTACTCAAATCAGCAAACATTTGTTGCATGTTTACTATGTAACAGGGACTATTATCAAGTGTTTTTGTAGATCATTTTATTCTATCTTAGCAACTGTGTGAGATACAGGTACTAGGATTGCCCCATTTTATAGATGAGGAAACTGAGACAGAAAGCTTTGGTAATTTATCCAAAGTCATACAGCAAATAAGTGGTAGAAATTAAATTGAACCTGAACAGTTTCATATGAGAGCCCATATTCCCAACTACCTCAATTTCCCTCCCACCACAAATTCACTCCATGGTAAAAAAATGTCTAGTAAGTACTCTCTAGAAAGGAGAGAAATTTGAGAAGAGCGATAGAGCTTGCAGGTCAGAGTGGAAAGGACTTCCATGATTATCTCATCCATCTTCCTCATGTTATATGAGAAGCAAAAGGTGATCCGGGGTGCTCATTCATCTGTTTGAGTCTGCCCTGCTCTGTGAGTGGCTGTGTGCTTCTGTAGGTCTCTCTCTATGACAAGAGTTATGGGGATGTAGGCTCATTAAAGATTCATGTTTCTATAGATAAATTTCCTTGCAGTCCTTTATTTAATTTGGCCCAGAGCATCTAGGGAATTGACTAATGTCACTATAAACAAAGAAGTCTCAGGGCTCTGATTATGGGAAAGAGAGAAATCATTATGGATGAGAAGTTGGAAGAACTGAGCCCCAAGTTACACAGTAACTCCCCAATGTTTCCAACTCTAAAACTTCAACAAATTTTTTTAAAAAAATATGCTTTGGGGTGTGCATGTTGCTGGGGATTAAACCCAGCAGCAAAGCTTGTACATACTTTGGAAGCACTTTACCACTGAGCTAAGCCTGAGTCCTTCAACTGGATGTTTATATTCTTCAAAAATGAAAGCATGCTTGATGAAGATGAAGGCTTCCTGGGTTGAGATATACAAGCAGTTAATACCCTCCATGCCACGATTCTCTCCCTGGTGTGAACACTGCAGTTCAGTGCACCCCCAGAGTCCTGCTCTTCTTCTGAGATCTGTCTATGGCAAAGATGTGGGCTTCCTTTCCTTTTTCCTCCCCAAAGTCTCTTGTGATGGGCATTTTTAATTAGGACACTTCAGATGCACAAATGGGATCTGCATCTGACAGCTTCCTTCTCAACACGTGTTTTCCCTCTCATCCATCCATCTTACTTGTCAGCCTCCTTTTTCTTCGGTGACTGTGTTTGAAATGCTGTCCCACACATCCTTCCATTACAGAAAGGAAATTTGACACCTGGGGAGGCAATATTTCCTCTTACTCTCTAACTGTGCGGAGGGCATGATGGCTATTTCTCAAAATAGCACAGTCAGCAGTATTGACAACATTAGTGCTTTGTGGAGGAAACCAAGGATTTTTTTTTTCTGATGTGATGCAAATTGTACCTTCTATATCTCCCATCAGTGAGACCATCATTTTGCCTTGAATAGTTATGTGAGCACCTTCATATCAATTAAGGAGCTGTGATGACACTGCTTTGACATCCCATTAGCCCTTGCCTTTAGTTATGTGTCTATTAGAAGCAGAAATAAAAAGGGATTTTGCCAGAGGTGGAATTTGAAATAGCCTGTTGTTATAAGTCAGATAAAGAATCATGAATCTAGGTGCTTTGCTTGAGCCATGGGTGTCTGTCCTAACACGTAACACTGGGTGGAATTTTGAGTTCTGTGATGGTAGGGTTCCCATATTGGGTGTTATTGTGACACCATGGTGCCCAGGGCTGCAACTTGGCCATAGTAGAATCATAAAATATTGACTGTTTATGTGTACATCAAATATACGAGTGGTGATGATATGCCCGGTGCAAAGAGATTTCTGAAGATGACTTGGGATTTATTTAACATAATTTTTTCTCTAGAGGGCCATTTGTTCATCAAAATTTTATGGAACACTTACAAACCGATAGGCACTGGTAGGTAGAGATTAAAAGACACATTTTCTGGTGTCAAAAGGATTCTAGTCTAGTGGAAGACAGTTAGCTCTAGAAATGTCAAGTGTCATACCTAATGTTATGCATACCATATCATTGCTATAGAGATAGGTATCAGATTTAGGTCACCTTCCTCAAAAAGCTGGTGTTTATTTAAATTTTAATGTTGTAAAAAAATGGGACAGCAGGATCCTTCTACTCATCTGGAAATTCTTCAACAACTGCTATAATACATTTCGTCAGATTGAATGTTTGTGGTGTCTTAGGCAAGCTACAGTGACTCAGATATTTAGCTTTATAGACATTTATCCAATGCATTGCTTTTAACATTATGTTTACCGAAGAGCATTGAGCCTATTTTAGTGTGTTTACATATAGTAGAGACACTAAGGACATAGTAAGCACTCAGTAATTGTTGACCAAGTAATTGAGTTAAATGTGAATTGAGATATAATAAAAGTGCTATGGAAGTGCAAAAGAGAAAGGAATTCTTTTTGTTGGGAGAGTGTTTGGGGTTGAACCCTGGACTACCACTGGGCTACACCGCCAGACAGGAGAAATTCCTATTAGAGATGGAGGAAGATTTCATTAAAAGGTGACAGTTCGAGCATGGATGGATATACTGAGTTTTAGTAGGAAGAAATTAAGGGGAAGAACATTTTAAGAAGAAGAAGTGTCATAAGCCTAGGATGAATTTGTATAAAAGCAAAAAGTAATTTTTATGAAGTGTGGTTCTCAAAGTGTGATCCCTGGACCTCAGAGATTTTCCACATCTATGAGATCCAAACTCTTCATTGCAATGCTAAGATGGTATTTGCCTTTTCACTTTCATTTTCTCATAAACATACTGTAGAATTTTTCTGGAAGCTACTTGATGTGCTATGAGTGCATGCATTTGAATGAAGAAGCAAATCTGAGAATCTAGAGGTCAGATATTAGATTTGCCAAGATGTGAACTACCACTCCACTCATTTTGTTTCAAAATATATACTAATTTTTCATAATTATTACATTTGTTAATGTATACTAAATTTGTTGTTTGTAAAAAAAAATCTAGCATTTTGAAAGCTTCTCCATTTAATTTTTATGTGGCAAATACAAATATAATTCACTTATCCACTGTGTGTCTCAAAATAGCACAATCAGCAGTCTTGAGAGCACTGAGCTTTCAAAGGAAAGTGAGAACTGGGGAACCTATGTTTTTACATATATGAGAGGGTCCTGCGGCCTCTCTGAGAAGTACTACTCTAGCTGGACATAGGGCAAAGTACACGGTACAAAGGGAGCTAGACCTGGAAAGACAAGTCCGGGTCTGGATTTTCAGTTTGTTATGAAAGCCAAGAGAAGCCATGGAAGACATGCATAAATGAGATCAGCATAATCAGAGTTTTGCTTTGGAAGACAACTCTGGCAAGAGTTTGAGAAAAGGAGAAAATAAAGGCCAGAAATACCAGGTAAGTAGTCTCCAGGTGAGAAAGCATGAGGACCTAACCAGGGGCTGGGGCAGAGGGAACATAAGAAAAGCAAAAGATTATTCAACATATGTGGACTTGATGATTGCTTAAATGTAAGGCTGGAGGGAAATCAAAGATGACTGCAAATTTTCTTGAAATCAACAAAATGATCAAGCATATTACTCAGGGTTTTCCTAAACATAAAACCCTAGGACAAGTCCTATCAATAATATGCCAGATGTTTGACAGCAGATCTTGGCTTCAGTGCTGTGCTGGGCAAGTCTCTTAACTCCTTGTGCCTCACTTTTTTTCATCTGTAAAATGGGGAGAGTATTAGTACTTACATTCTAAGGTTGGCATGAAGTGAGCTATTGCTTATGCAGTGCTTGGGAAGAGGTGATGCTCACAGTCAACCCTTTATAAATATTTGCTGATGAAAAGAGGTTGCTATAGTTTACACCTTGACTATCTCCTAAAGTTCTGTGGATTAAAGACTTGTTCCTCAGAGTGGCATTTTTTGGAGGCAGTGGAAATTTTTGGAGGTTGGTCTAGTGGGAGGTCTTCTGGTTACTAATGGGTGTGCCTTGAAGGTGATAGTGAGACCCCAGTCCCTCCTCTCCCTCTTTTATTCCCATTTTGGCCTTCAGGTGAGCAGACCTGCTCTTCCATGCCCTCCCTCCCTGTGCCACCACAGGCCCAAAGCAACAGGGTCAATTGATTGTGGACTGAAACCTCCAAGATCACGAGCCACAATAAACCTTTTCCCCTTATCATCTGATTTATCTCAGTGATTTGTTCTATTGACAGAAAATTGACTGACACGAATGTGGTGTAGGAGAAAGGAGGAGGCCTACACAGTGGGGCACTCGCCTGAGTATGGACATAAGGAAGGTGAATGACATTTCCTGAGTTGTACGACTAAAAATGGTGAGTTCCCATAAACCCAGTTCCAGTTTCCACACTTAAATATATTGGACAGAGGATGGGGTTGGAGAGAGTGGCTATTGAAAGTCTAAGGTAAAATTTACAGATGTTTGCTTCTGTTAATTTCAGTGTTTGCTAACAGTTTAGCAAGGAGCTTCAGTTAACCAGGAACTCCGAAGAGCAGAGGAGAGTGACAAAGGGACTTCAGGGGTGGGGGGACTGTGGAGCAGTGGCAGCGACTGACTTGAGAGAGGCTATTGACTGGAGGCTTAACCTAAGTGGCCTTATGTTTTATCGTCAATTTCATGTGAAGTTTGCAATGTAATCTATATCATATCTGAGTTTATTTTGCCACATAAAGATGTTTTAAAATTACTTACCATTAAGGAAAAATGATGCTTCAAAAAGAGGCTCCATGTTTATTGACTACCCCCAGCGCTCCGCCGCGTACTCCCAGCGGTACTGGGGATTTGAGCAGTGCAAATTTAACCCAATTATCCAGCCCCAGTAGGAAAAAAAATCCAAGAGACAAAAATCAACTCTGTATGTTTTAGATCTTTGCAGGAGAAATGGAGAATTGTAAAGATTAATTGTGCTATTTCTTGTGAGTTTAATAAATAATATCAGTTTACAGGAAGGATGAAAAGTTGATATATGTAATTAATGCTGAGTGAACATGTCATAGTCAAAGATTTGTACAAGATGCCTTCGTCTTTTTAAATATATGGAAGGGTGATTTTATTTAAAATTTATGAAGACTTGAGTTTTGGCTCAGTAACATTTTCTGCAAAGGTAATTGAAGAGCACCCTGCATAGCCCCCCCCCCAAAAAAAAAAAAAAAAAAAAAGAATAGTGATAGAGAAGTTATACAAATAAACTAAGCTTTTTGGATTACATTAGGTCCCAGGGAAAGGAATTTAACTTAGATTTCGATTATAAATACATTTTCCAAAGTTTGCTTGAATGAGTTGCTGCTGATGCAAAGGGGGAAATGCACCAATGTAACAGATCAAGATGTCAGTGTCTCGGTCATGTGGTCAACCTTGGCCTCTAAATGGTAGCCCAGCAGACATTGCATGCCTCCTGATAGGGAGCAGTGTGAAGTTAGAGGCATGATCTAGTCAAGAATCTTACAAAATGGTGTTGTGGTTTGGATATGAGGTGTCCCCCTGAAAGTCCCTGTGTTAATGCAGGAATGTGTAGAGGTGAAATCACTGGACTGTGAGAGCTGTAACCTAAGCAGTCCATCCTAGTTTAAATGGACTAACTGGGTGGTAACTATGGGCAGGAGGAAATGGCTGGAGGAGGTGGGTTACTGGAGCCTGTGCTGGAAGGGTATGTCTTCTCTGTGTCCCATTCCCTTTTGCCCCTCTCTTCACTTCCCAGCTGCCATGAATGCAGAAGCTTCCCTCTGCCATGCCTTTTCTCCATGATGTTCTGCCTAACCTTGGGCCCAGAGCAATGGAGTCAGCTGACCATAGCCTAAACCTCTGGAACTTTCAGCAAAAATAAACTTTTCCTCTTCTGAGTTGTTCTTGCCAGGTATTTCGGTCACAATGACAAAAAGTTGATACAACATGTTTAACCTGAATCTTGTCAACCCATTGGCTCTAACTGTGAGTTTTCTAGGATATGCAGGGGCTAGAAGCTCAACTTAAATAAAACCATAAAGAACAATGGATGAATCCAGAGTGTGCAACATTCTACAGGATAATTGAATTGCTTCATGATTTCAATACAAAATAATAATAATTAATTTGTGTGTGTATTGGTAAGATAGTTCCACAATCTTGATTATAGGCTTCTTTGAAAGTGAAAGAGCTTCAAATGTCAGCTAAATTCGAATATGGTTTAAATATTGGAGGGAATTACTACTAATTTCCTTATGCTGGCTACATGGTATTGGGGGTTATAGAGAACATATACCTTAATTTTAGGAGGTGTGTGCTAAAATAGGGTAAAATGTCACAAATTGAGCCCATTACTTTCAAACAATTTAGCAATAAAGCTAAAGAGATAAAAAAAATAAGAAATAGATACACAAAGAAAAGAGAGATCTTACAGAAAAATTGCAAAAGTATTAAAAGTGTTGAATTTGGTAGTGCATATAGGGTTGTTTAAAACAAAATTTTCATTATGTTTGGGCTTTTTTAATAATAAAAAATTAAAAAAATTGATAAATTTTTTCTGGAAAGAACACTTAGAGATATGTATATTCATTTCCTCAAACCCATCACCAACTATAGTTAACATGCCAATCACATGTCTAGCCATGTGTTAAATGACTAAATGTTGGGGAGAAGGTGATGAGAACACAGACGGGACCCTTCTGCTCTCATGGAATTTCAGTTTGTATTTGAGCAGCATTAAGCCATGCGACATGCAGATAAATGAATAATCATGTATTGCAATCTGTTATAAAGAAAATCAAGAATAAAGTTTTGTGAGACAGAGGGGGTGGGAGGGAGAGAGAGGGGTAGGGGAGAAAGTGCTAGAGGGGACAGCAATTGGACAGGGGAAGAGTGACTGTTTGGACAGGAAGTTTTAACATTGTTCCAGCACCTCCTTGGGAGCCCAGCAGCATTTCACTTCCTTTCATCTTGCCCTCTCAATTAGATAGTAAGTTCTTTGAGGACAGGTCTTTTGATGGACTCATTCATCTCTACATTCTTCAAAGCCCCATGAGACACAGGATTCCAGGGCTTATTAAATAACTTATATTTGGACAGCTCTTCATATCTTTGAAATGCCTTTCCTATGTATGACTTAATCTAATCTGAGGTTTAAAATAGTCCTGAGATGGTTCATTTTATGTGTCAGCTTGGCTAGGGTCATGGTGCTCAGTTGTGTGGATAAATACTAGAGTAAATGTTGCCATGAGGAATTTGTAGACGTGATTAATTTGCAATCAGTTGATTTTAAGTAAATAACGTGGGTGGGCCTCTTCTGATCAGATGAAGATCTTAAGAGCAAAAGACTAAGGTCTCCAAAAGAAGAAGCAATTCTGTCTTAAGAGTGCAACATGGAAACTTGCCACCCTTGCTGCCCTGGGGAATTCAGACTTAATGCTGCAATATCACCTCTTAGTGGAATTTCCAGATTGCTGGACTGCTGTACAGATTTCAAAGTTGCCAATCCCCACAATGATATCAAGTAGTTCCTTAAAATAAATCTTTCTCTTTATATATATCCTATTGGTTCTATTTCATTGGTTACCCTGCCCAACACAAGCCCTGACAGTGAGGAAGGACAGTTGCTATTCCTATAATACAGATGGTTAAAGAGGCACAGAGAGGTTCTGCAGTTGGCCCAAGGCTCCACAGTGGGTTTGTGAGACTAGGAGGAAGCGAAGTTCCTGCTTTACTAATTCCCCAACTTTTAAAGTGGAGGCATCTGCTTGCTAAAACATCCATCCAGTAGCCCAGAGAGCTGCAGTGTTTGGAGTGACAGTTTAACAACATTTCCTCTCTTTGGCACTGCACTGGGTCTGGACACTAAGCCAGGTGACACTGAAGGGCTTCTGAGATCCACACATATATTTAACAAGCACCCTGTCGATGGGCTTTCTGCAAAAGATATATAAGCCTTCCCTTGACAAAATAATCCCCACACTGTAAACGTGCGCGGGACACCGCACCATCAGCCGGCTGAGAGATTTCATCCTTCACAGTCAGTAATGAAAGCCTAGAAAGGATTTCTCTTGAGATATCCCCCCTTTCGATGGATTTTCTTTGTTTACAATGAACCTGGGACTTACATATTGCTGCCTGTCATTGCTCAACTGAAATCACGGAACCACAAAATCTGGAACAATAACATGGGTGTGATTTGAAGTACGGTGGCCCAAACCTTGACCCTGTTCACAGTAGGTGGAAAATTAAACAAAAAACAATTATAGTCTGGGGGCTCCCTTTATGGTGGGTTTCAGACTCTCACCAGGAGTGAGGGGCCATGCTCCAGTAAGCCTTGAGGGTAGCAGAGCTACCACAGGCAATGTGGCCTAGCTTTTTTCTGATCATCAGACTAAGCTGCTCTCTCCTGCCAAGAGATTAGGAACCCCAAACCCAAGGGAAGTTTTCCATTGCTTCTCTGCTCATATATCAGAACCTCATGGGGATCTGACATTCTCTGCAGAGGCTGCTACCTACGAGGAAGCTGGGGAGGCTTGGACCCTGGCACTCCACCCTCCCAAACCCCTTTTAGATCCTATGCCTGATTTTGCTCATCCGTGAAATGGGAACCCTTTCTTCACAGAATTGGGCTCTGAGTCCTATTCATTGATGACATTTATTAAACATGGAGCTTGGACTAGCTGGGGGCTCTTCGTTTTACATTCTTTGTCTTGCCTAAAAGTCACAAGTTCATGCAGACAGCTATGGTGACTGGCTCTGTTTTAAAGACTAGGAGGTGGCAGGGAGTCCCATGAAGTACCTCTCTGGTGGAACCTGCCTGGGGTGGTCAGGACAGGTCCATTTTCTAATCTGTGGTTTTGGTTCCTGCCCTTTTCTTCTTTACTCCTTGTTATGGTTTGGATGTGAGGTGTCCCCCCACTCCCTCAAGCTCATGTGTGAGACAATGCAAGAAAGTTTACAGGAGAAATGATTGGATTACGAAAGCCTTAACCCAAGCAGTGAATTAATCACCTGATGGGATTAATTGAGTGGCAACTGAAGGCAGGTAGAGTGTGGCTGAAGGAGGGGGGCATTGGGGACGTGGCTTTGGGGTATATATTTGTATCTGGTAAGTAGAGATCTCTCTCTCTCTCTCTGCTTTCTGATCATCATGTGAGCTGCTTCCCTCTGCCACACTCTTCTGCCATGATGTTCTATCTCACCTTGGTCCCCAAGGAATGGAGCTGGCTGTCCATAAACTGCGACCTCTGAAACCGTGAGCCCCCAAATAAACTTTTCCTCCTCTGAAATTGTTCTGGTCATGTCTTTTAGTCACAGCCATGAAAAAGCTGACTAAATTATTCCTGTTAGGGTCTCTTCAATAGAATTCCAAAGAGAAGTATCAGAAGTGGTACAGTGTCTGTCTACTCCAGCTAACATACCTTCCCAGAGGTGGGGCTGAAAACAACTTAGGAACCTTATGTGCTAGAAACTGGGGAGGGTATATCTAACGCAAAGAGAAGTAAAATCATTGAGTTTTCTAAGTGTCACCGTTGTCCTCTGTTCCTAAGAAATTTTAAGTCTGTTAACCTGCAGGAGACTCCCGGGTTTTATGTTAAACATGATTTTCAATGAGGAAATCACACTTTCCTCTGATGATAATTTGCCCTGTGCACCTCCTGTTTCCCTGTCACATTTACTTGTGGGGCTTTGCAAGTGCCCATGGAAAGATTTATTTTCAGGCGGTAAGAAAGCTTAAGGTCAGAAGAAGGACACAGTGCTGAGAGTGCAAAAGCTCGTGGGATTTGGTGAGTGATGAGACCTTCTCTAGCACATAGAAAAAATTTTAAAAAGCCTTTTTCCCCCTGTCAAACTTAAAATTTATAGAGACAAGTAGAAAACAAAGACAGAGAAAATCATTCTGAAAGCATTATGCCTTCAATCTTCCCATTCCACCAAAAAAAAAAAAAAAAAAAAAAAAAAAAAAAGGAAGAAAGAAAGAAAGAAAGAAAATCATCTCTTCCACCAGCAAGCATAGGAGAAGATGAATCCTTACTGAATGGGCTAGGAAGATGGGGGTGCCCAGTGTATTGGGGTGAAGACTGGACTGCAATGTAAATGGGGCACAGCTATTCTTCAGCCACTGTGATGAAGAGTCAGGCTTGAGACTTCACCAGGGCAGTGGGTGACTACATAACAACAGGAAGTCCTACTAAGTATCTCGACATCGTAGGTCTTGAGTCACAGGCTCCAGGGGCAGAGTTTACTGGTTGTCTGGAGTGTGGATGGAAAGAGAGAGGATTATATTAAATGTTCTGGCATATTTTATTAAGTTGGGTCCTGATTCAGGGCCAATATTTTGTTCAATGATGCTTGTTGCCTCAAATCTCTCCCTGGCTGGATTTATCTCCCTGAGGAAACATGCTCAGACTTCTAAAGAGCGGTCCACAAACCATTAGCCAAACTGTTGGAGCATATCCCTGTGTTGAGATAGAGACATCTAGAAAACTGGAGCACTGGGCTGGGAGTCACGTGTGCCATATTGTAGACCTAGCACCGCCATTGAGCAGGTGTTTGGCTCGAGGCAACTCATTTGTACTTGAAAAGTTCCATTTCCTAATCTATAAACTGAGACAAAGGTTTTCCTCAAATCATAACCAACCAGAAAGCCCAATGTGGATAACGGATAAATTTGGAGGCTCTGGTTGGATAACGACTGAGAAAAACAGGACCCATTCCTTGCCTGGTCCTCTGCTCCTTCCCACCATCCCTTCCTTCTAGTGGCTTAACGGAATCTTTAAGGATTCACAGGTCCCAAGATAGCCTTCTGTGCTAATCCTCCAAGAGAGCACAAAGCAGGAACATCGGCCTTGTTACTGTGGTTTTAGATTTATGTGCTTTATCTCCTAAAATTTCACTGGGAGAATGACCCTTGGAGGTGATTTTAAAAAGAAGATAGAAATGTACAAGAGGATGTCTGAGTTGGGCAATGCCCAGGCTTTACAAAAATTCCAGTCTCTCACTATGGTGTGGAAAACTGTATTGATATTTTTTTTCAAATTAAACTATATTGATAAAATGTTATTGTGTGGGTCATGGTTGTATATTGTTGTTGGTAAAAAAAAATTCACTATGTTCGTCAGTTTCCAAGGGACAGAGTGTGATGATGGCTTATCTAGTAGTTGCTGTGCTCTGATTTGGAAAAGAAGAGGAACTGTGGAAAATAACAGAAGCATTGGTGTATAGGAGGAATTGTGTGGCTGGCTCTTGAATTAGGGCTCTTGCTAAATGAGATTATCAGGTACAAAAAATAGGAAGATTGGAAATGAACACATTGAACCAATGGCTTTTTGTTTAAAGGGAGTGACAAGTTAATAAAAGATTTTGTAGAATCATAAAATATTGAAATTTCAAGGGTAGAGGGATCAAAATGATTTTTTCCCCCACAAAAGTAGCTTTAGATTTTGAGAAAGTAGCTTGTCCTCTTTTGGTGAATATGCATGTATAAACAAAGTATTCTGATCTTTTGCATCATTACTTGAAGGATATTCTTTGCAATGTGTATGAAATTTTAGAATAACTAAGAAAGTCATTCTGGGAAATAGCGTGTTTTTACTACATCAGGATGGAATGAGAAATCTAAAGGATTACCCTTATTTCATCAAGATAATTTCATTAATACTAGTCATTATCAAAGATTATTTTGAGGTCACTAAATAGTTCTCAGTCAAACTGGAATTACTTATGTACTTTAGTGATCATATTTTTAAATTACCTTTTGATTTGAAAACCAGAATGCAATCCATTAGACCACATGCCTGGGAAAAAAGTTCACATTTTAGCAATTATTTTAACATAAAGAGGTGTTATGTATAGAGTCACTGTCAATTACTAGAAATAATTACATATTTTCTTAGGTAATTTCTTGGTAATTAAAGTGTCACTGAAGCATAAGATGCTTTGTTAATGAAAAGATTAAAAAACTCACAAGAGTTTATCATATTTTGTTGAAATGTGGTTTCAATGTTTATTATCATAATTTCTGATTGTTCTTGTATAACCTTGAATGGGATTAATGCACAAATCATGAGCATGAGCCAAATAATAGCTCACGGAGTAAAAAATACATCACTCAAGGTGGTGCAACAGCAATCAAAATTATGATAATAAACATTAAACCACGTTTCCACAAAGAAAGAGCAAAACACTCTGAAAATATTTTTCCTACTGATTTTGAAAGAATTCATGACACTAATTATAGAAGAATTACTGACGAGGAAAAAAACCCCAAAGGTTGATTATTTATTTCCAAACATTCTTTATTGAATAGAGCAAACAAACAAGACTGTAAATAGAAATAGACTTTTTATGAATAAAGGAATTTCCAAAGAGGGACCTAGAGTCTCTCTCTCTCTCTCTCTCTCTCTTTTTTTTTCTTACATCTAGCATACTATCGAAAAGGCAACTCATTATTTTCTGCTTGCAAGCTACTGATATGAACCCACAGTAGCTAGGCAAGGGTTTTTTGATTTTTACTTTAGAAGAAGGAGATGGATTTAAATTTCTACACTATTTCATTTCCCAACCTCCTTGTGACCAGTGCAGATGTGAAAAGAGTCTGGGTCATTTCCAGACTTACAGGTATATCCTGGGAGGAAAAAGAGAAACTGCATATCTCCTAAAAACACTATGTTCACCTTGGGATGATCATGGAGATTGAACCTAAGAAGAAAGGTACAAGGTGGGAAAGTGTCACAGATGGCAGAATTAGAAGTTGGTGCAATGGTGTGGCAGAGTTTCCTGTGACCAGCTTGCAAGAGTTGGGTTTTTGCTTCTCTTTCCAACTCCCTTTTGTTAAGGAAGCTCATGGTCAATGAAAACTGGTTGTGGAAGCTTGGAAGTGGTCACAGTCGGATTTACATGATGGAAATTGACAATCACTACTGATCAGGGATTTTTTTTTTTTTTTTTTTTTTTTTTTTTTTTTTTTTTTTGCAGAGAGATAGTTTTCCAGTCTACTACTGTTGGGATGAGAACTGGATCATGAATTTAAGAGTCACATCAATCAAAATAGTGAACACCACAGAGATTAATTATGTCATGTGGAGGTGAGGCAAGGGTTTCCATTCATTTGCATTGCTGAAAATGATCCTTGGTCTGATGTATAAACCTGAATAACTTGGGAAAATTGGTATCAGTACTTTTGTTTTGACTCCTTACCATTCACATAAAGCTTTTGATAATCATGCAGCTTTATATCCCCTCCCCTCTGTGTGCCCGCTATTCTTTCCTTCCAAAATACAACAGAAATGGATGATCTGCAAAGGCATTTTCAGACAGGCCCTGTGTCCATGGCAAAGTGACAGTCCTTTACTTTCTAAGGCATCATCAGAATTTCGTGGTGCCTTAGTGAAAACCCACTACAGGACACCTCATAGTCAGGACCCCCAGGCTTCTCTCTGCCACCCTGTGCCTCGCTCTGATCAGATTTTTCCTTTGCCTTTTTCACTTTCTGAGACGTGTTGGGTGCTTGTGTATCTAAGTGCCTTTGCCTCTTCTTTACTACATACTGATCCTTCAAGCCTCAAAGAAAGTTATATCTTCTTAGAGAAACCTTTCCCCCAGAAGCTCATCTTCTCTCCAGTATTTATTGATTTTTATGTCAAATTGCCAAGCGTAAAGCCCTTTACTTGGTGGTAATTCAGTAAATAATATTGAACAGTTTGAAGTGGTAGTTCCAAGGCTGTCTTGCATCTTATATGCAAAGGGTTCCCTTAACCTTGGAACAAGTCTAGATTTTACCATTTGCAAAATGAAGGTGGGTGTGGTGAAGAGGGATTTTAGATCTATTTGGGATTAACATTTGTGCCAGTTGAGTTCACACAATAGTGTCCTCCTATAGAGAGGCTAATCAAATGCCATCAACAAATTCTGATTTATAACCAATTATTAAGACTTGAAAAACCAGATTTGCCTCTGGTCTAATTTTTGAGGAATAGAAGTTTGACTGGACCAGTTGGGAGAAAGGATTAAAATGTTTTAGAGCATTTGTGATCCTAGCTCTTTCTTTTCAAGATTTCTCATTTCTCATTTTCGGATGACCACAGTATAATTTGCTAAATAAGCATTTTCATTTTCAAAGTGAGGGGATATTTAAATAGAACTTACGCCGAAGGATCACTTTCATAAATTTTTGTTTTGTTTTGTTTTGTTAAAATTTTTTCTTGGGAGGTTACCCGGTGTTTATTGTTAATTTGACTTTTTAAATAAAATGATCTTATTCTGGACAGACTAATTTAGAGAGACACGTTGAGGCTTATCAAGTTGTGAGAGGCCCATCTGAGCATCTGTTCACTTCCCTCTCTTCTCTTTGCATTGTCAAACTTTTCCTATCTGTGATTCTGGGTAAGAGTCATTTGGCTGGGGTGCATTGTCTTAGACAATTCTGTCTACTCACTTTGCTTGAATGTGCTTCTCCTGGCAGGAATCCTAACTTGCTGGGATTCATTTGGTGTGGGTGTGACCTGGGTATTTCTTCAGCCAATATTGTGCACAGCCATGCCAGTTTGGAGAGCCAAACCCTCTTTTCCCACTGAAGATCATAAACCGGCAAAGACAAGTGCTCAAGGCACTTCCCCGAGATGATGATTTAAATTATCATACTCTCCTGGGGTCCTTGAGAAATAGGCCACTCTCTGATCATTTTTGAGCACTTGCCAGCATGCCTGAAATATGAGGAGAGGGAGAAGATGTGTCTGCTTTTCTAATTAGCTTTTTCCTTCAGTAAGTCATATCCCTTTTCTTTTAAGTGACGGAAAACATTAGAGTTCTTAAGAGATGTCTATTTTCCACTGGGGTTTACATCATCATTTTATCTAATTATTTCCCAATTATGAATAATAATTAAACCAAATGGTGATGCAAACTGGAGCAGTAACAATATATCTTTTTAGAAGAGCTCCCCAAAGGAGATGGAGAACACCAGGGTTGAAAATTCTTTGTTCAGTCCCAAGAGTCAGTCTTCAAGGATGCAAAAGTCACAGTCTGGATTTGCAAACCATGTCTGGTGTCCTTTGACCCAGACCTAACTAAGAAGATGGAGATCAATCTTTAACTGTTTTTGCCATTTCAATGATGCTTTAATAGTTACAATAAACATGGCCATTGCTGAAGAAGTTGACTATTGTTGACTGTGACACTTTAAATGGAAAATATCTAGGACGATGCTTAAGCAGGAGTCAGGAGACCTGAATGCCAAGTCTTGTCTTGGCATTGTTGTGAATGGAACTCCTGTCCCCTGTTAGTGCATGCTATTTCAAACTCTTTTACAACTTTCTAGGTGCACAAACAAAATAAGGTTATGCTTAAATATTCTCTTTTTGGTTCTTAGAAGCTTTAATAGATATCACAAGATTCCAAGTCTTAGATCCAGTTGCCCTGGTAGCATTTCTTAACCTCAGATGTCTTATTTAAGATCCAATAAGAAACTAACAAATGGAAATATACACTTCTCATGTTGGCCCTACCTATGAATACTAAATTTGTAAAGCTTCTAGAAGAAAATATAAGAGAATATATTTTTGCCTGTCTTTGATGTAGAAAAAGAAGTTTTAGATGAAACAATAAAAATTAAAAACATTTTGCTTTTGAAAGGCACTATTAAGAAAGTGAAAATCCACAGACAGGGAGAAAATATTTACAATACATACATCTAACAAAAGATTCCATTGTAATATATGAAGATCCATTATAAACCAATGGTAAAAAGATGAACCGCCCAATTTAAACAAAAAAGTGCAAAAATCTTGATCTGTTAACAAAAGATATTATAATGGCTAGTATACATATAAAAAGGTTATAATATCAGGAGAATACACATTAAAACCATAAGGAGATAATTTTAACCTATTAAAATTGTTAAAATTTAAAATGCTGATACCACTGCAGACAAGCATGTGAACTACTACTGAAGCTCTCTGACGTTGCTGGTGGAAATATCAAATGGTCTAACACCTGGGGGAAGTGCATTGGCAGTTTCTTAAGATATTAAACAGATACTTACGTTATAACATGGCCATTTTGCTTCTAGACATCCAAGAGAAATAAAAATGATGACCACCAAAAGGTTTTAACAGGGGCTAGGGATACAGTTTGGTGTTAGAGCACTACCTACTATGCATAAGGCCCTGAGTGTGATCCCCAACACACACATACACACACACAGCATCAACTTTATTTATTATAGTTGCAAACTGGAAACAGCTCCATAGATGTCAACAATTAATAAAGAAACATATTATGGTATATTCATATGATGAAATATTCTGTAGCAAAGAAAAGTATTAACTTGAATTATATGCAACAACATAGAAGATTCTCAAAGCTATTACCCTAAGAAACAGAAGCCACATACAAAGAGCACATACTATATGAGTCCATTTATATAAGGCTCTAGAATGGGCAAAAGGAATCTGTGGTGCTAGAAGTCAGATTAATGTGTGCCTGGGGGAAAGTGGAATGAAAGAACTTTCTGGGTGAAAAAAAGAAGATGTCCACTATCATGATCTAGGTGGTACACAGAGAGTGTATACTTAGATATGGCGTGTATTTAAAAAGCCATTGTGGGTACATTTGAGATGTGTATGTTTTCCTTTATGTGAATTGTGTCTCAATACTGTAAAATCACGTTACACTGTTGCTCAGTTTAGCAAGCACAGTTTCACACAATGTTTTCCAAATATTTCTAAACGTCACAGTTCTATCTTTAAGCACAATTTCACATGGAATTCCAAAATCTAAAATAGAGAAAAGCAGAGCTTCCAGAGTTGAACAGAGGGTTCCTGAACCCCATAATACCTGCATTGCTCTGTCCGATCCCCTCCTTCCCACTGTACCCCACTTCACCCACTACACCCCACTGCATTAACAACGCAGTGACGGAAGCACTAAAGGTTTTCATGATGTCAACTCTACAGATGCAGAAAAAGGCTCAGAGAAATTATGACTTTGCCTAAGGTTATAGGTCAATAAATGGTAAGACAAGTGTTTGGGAGTCATGTCTTGTGACCCACCATCTCTGCTTTGCCCTCACTGAATGTTCAGCAAGTCTAAAGCAGTGTTCCAAACCTTGTGAAGATATAAAGTAATATAACAAAATGCTTCCAGTTGTGTAAAGAGTATGGTTCACTTGGGGATGTGAGGTATATACTCACACTTTGAAAGAACAGAGAGACATGAAGGACACACAGCATTCTGCTTAATCCTCATGGCTGGAGGCATCTTGTTTGATTGAGGGGAAGTACCTGCAGGTAACGAACTACTACTCATCAGAGCACAGATGACCTCTTCTGCTGATTTCAATAACCCCAACTGAGTGTGGTCTTCCAGTTGTTGCTATGTGTGTGTGTGTGTGTGTGTGTGTGTGTGTACAGGCACGTGTGTGAAATTGGAGAGACAGGGTCTGGGTTAACATATTTCTTTCACCATCTAGTTTTGGTGAATCATCTAGACACAGGTTCAAGTTTTTGTTCTTGGTGTGGACATCACCCACTATTGATGAAAAGCCCTTTATCCTCTGTTTGCACTAGGGACACATGAAAAGCACTGGCCGAGGTTCTCTTTCTCATAAGGTCCTATTCCTGCATCTGCAGTTCCCATCCCATAGCAGCTGGTGCTGTTCATTTATTTATTTTAAAGTTCAATTTGTGATGCAGTTAGAAGAGACTGTCAGCAAGGGAGAATCAAATGGAAAGTTTATTTTTTTTTCCCCCAGCAGGGAAAAGCCAGAGGAGAAGGGAGATCACTGGTAGGGGATTTATTGGATTTATTTGGTTTATTTATTTTTTCGAAAAGTCCTTCCCTCAGAGAGGACAAAGTTCTTTTCTCTTTAAGTGCAAAGCCCAAAGTAGGAAAATTTTAAATTTGACTTATTATTATTATTATTATTTTTTTATGTGGAACACACTGAAGCAAACAGTGATGCTGAATGAATTGTCTTTAATTTAAATGGGAGGGAGGTTGGAAGCCCCTCCCTCAGGGGACTCATGTTTACAATCTCATTTGCTTATTTATTTATCACTACAAATGAATTTATTTTGATTGGTAAAATGCAGAGTTAGGAGCTTAATCTATACGTGTGAAATTGAGTCATGGGGGAAGATGAAAAATTGAAGCCAATGGTGGCCCCAGGATGGTATCCCAGGCCTCAGGAAAAGCCCCTGCCTCAACTATCACCCTTACTGACTCTCCCCCGGGCATTAGGTTCCCCACATTAGAAATATTGCATGATTTGTGTAGAGCTATACAAAACTAAAAAGAAATGATAAAAAATAAGCAAAATTTAAAATAAGTTCCCTGGTTGAAAATTTTGAGAAAGTTGGGGAAAAAAAATGAAGAAAACTGAAGACTTTAGTACAGGATTTCCCAGGATTTGTAATATTTTCATGTCCATTCTGGGTCTGCAAGAGAAAGAGCTGTAGGATAGAGCAGGGTAAAGAGGTCCAAACTTAGCTGAAAGGGGGAATTTTTCCTCCCCCCCCAACACCTGAGGGGGTGGACCTCACTGAAACTTCATG
This sequence comes from Tamias sibiricus, assembly GCA_025594165.1. Classification (NCBI taxonomy): domain Eukaryota; kingdom Metazoa; phylum Chordata; class Mammalia; order Rodentia; family Sciuridae; genus Tamias; species Tamias sibiricus. Next base: position 75,289,429 of record CM046660.1, on the reverse strand, counting down.
GAGGAAATACTGCATAAGAGTGTTGAAAAAATGCTGGTTAAAATGCAAATCAGAACAGGGAAATGAAAATATTTGAAGTCACTATTAACCAACCTAACTCTTCAGTTCAAATTATTTTACTAAATTAACTGTACATGACTTATAAAACCCCCAAGGGAAGGAGCTCAGACTGAAAAGAAAAAAAAAAAAAAATACAATGGAGGTCAGACAGTATCAATGATGTCAATGAAGAGACCTGGGAGAGATAGTACATTGGTAAGAGGACGTTTCTGAATTTTAAATATTTACTCTATCAGTTTCAAATCCCTTGTAGCCAATGTCAGCTAGACCCAAATAAGACAAAAGAGATGTCAAACTGATTTACTTAACCACAGAAAGAATTATAGAAATCAGATTCTCGCCTGGCTTTATTAACTTAAAACCTAGAATCAAAAATATGATTGTCAGCAACAAGTGGAGACGAGACATTCAAAGTCTCTTCAGCATGCAAATATGTTGTGTGTGGAGAACTGATATTAAAGCTCAGGGTGTAGCTGGTTTATGATGATACCAGTGGCACCAAATTTATTTCCTGTTAGTTGATACTTCCCAGTCTATCCTCCAGATAGACAAAGCCACATGATTTAGTTCTGCCCGATGCAGAGTGATGAACACTACCTCCAGTCCTGGCATATACGAAGTCCTGCCTGATTGACATTTGTCTTGACCCTCCCATCTGCCAATTATATGCCTCCAAGGCAACAAGATGGCAGAGCCACATGATTGGAGCAACTGGGTTCCTGAGTCACTATTTGGGGGACAGTCCATAAGCTTACATCCTGGACTTCATGTAGGTTAGAAGCAAATATTTATTTTATTAACTATTGAGATTTTATTTTTGAGTTTTGATTTTGTTTGTTTTTTTAACACAGTTCACGTTAATTCTCTTGACTGACACAAATTCATGGAATAAGAGTATGTTCGATTCTGGAAGCTAAATCTAGAGTAAGATGCTGGTAGTAACTCACTGTTTTCTTACTGACTGTAACAGGATGCACCTTGTCTTACTCCTGCCTTGTCCCATGGAAATTGTTCTAAAATCAGATTATAAAGATTAACGCTAAAGTGTTCCTGCTTTCTAACTCTCCCATGGGAATCCTGCTCTTCTTTTCCATCTGTGGCATTAAAAGTGACCACCCTAAATTCAAATGCTCAAATTCCACTGGGGTGTGTTTTTGGCCATATTTACCTCATGGGGCTGCGGGAGTAGCTTGCCCCAGTGATGAAGTGTAGAACCTCAGAGGACACAGCCCAAGCAGAACCTGGCCAGGAATCTGCTGACCTGCTGGCCTTCCAGGCAGTTACACACATTGGCTCCCAGCCCAGCTCTGCACAGCTGGCCATAACAGTTCTTGATACTTTAGGAACTTCTCCCAAGAGAATTCCATAAAAGTAGGAGCTGGTAGGAAAACAAAGATAAAATTAATGTAAACCTTGTTTAGGAATTAGATGGATTCTCAGAAACAGGAACTTTGCCAGGTAGGATATTTATCAGTTTTCTGACAGCAAGGATGAAGCCCTTAGGGATTATTTGTGTGTGTGTGTTTACATCTGGTGAAAGTCTCAGTTGATACAAATATATGTATTTTTTTATTTTAAGTTGTTACTAGCTCCTTTTGGGGTTTAAATACTGTAGCTATTACCCAGAGGAGCTCATAAATCTACATTTTTATTTTTTATGGTTAATAACAAATTTCAATTGATAAGTCAGCTATTTTGAAGCGTGGCCCTATAAACAGGGGTCAGTCTAGGCTTTGTGAGTCTGGAAATGTATACAACTTTGAGGATCAGTTTTTAAATAAAATGAATTAAAAATCAGGGATGAAAGTAAATATTTATTCAGAATAAGAAAAGAAATCTCAGCAAGCCACAAAATTAAAAAGAGGATTGCCATACGCATCACAAAATTCAGAAACATTGTTCCCCGATTATTAGATGGACTACATTCCTCTGTGATACTTTTCCTATAATTTTGTTGTACACTCTGGTCATGTTATTATATGATAATGATTTTGTAAATTTTCTGTACAGAAAAGAAAAAGATAATTCAGTCTCTGCTTTAACATATTTGAAATTTCTACACCTAGTGTATGTTAATTTCATGGGAATTATTGCGACTATTGTTAAATTTGGGGAAGCTTCAATCTTACTCTTTTCATAAGTGAGCTATTAAGATTGAAGATGTTTTCTATGGGCTAGCTTCTGGCTTCCTATTTATAAACCCTGTTTCTCACCACTACCACTATGCATAATTTTATGGTCCTATCTTGCTTTGACATGGCCTCTGGCCCTGTAACTTTGTACTATGATGCTGTGTAAATTGCTACATCGGACAGTAGAAATTCTTGGAAGCCATTTCTGCAGTGGAATGGCTATGATATTTTAATTATGCATGAAAATGGTATAAAACCAAATAAGCATAGTTTACTAAACCATAACTAAAAGTATCTTCTGAATCAGCATATAAAAATGCCTGTTGCTGGCATTGCTTGTAGACCTTGGCCAGTAGGGCCCCAACCCTGAACAATGAGACTTGGGGGAATTAAGCATCCTGAAGTGCTTTCCTCAAAATTATCTGTTTCCCTCTGTTTCCTGAGATGGGCTGGAACTGGCAGTGTCATCTGTATAGAGTGCTTTAAGTTTGGCCCTGCAAGCATATGTGCCCTGATTCTCATTTCTCAAACCCAGGGTTTGAGATTCTTGGTAAGTGGATTTGCCCTCTAATCAGTGTGGCATTACTTGATGAACTATGATACTGGACCACTAGACTAGTGCCGAGAGAATGATTTTCATGCTCACATTTGACAGAGGACAAGGGCTATGAGCTATGGATTTTCTGTTAATCCTTGAACTTGACCTGAGGGTTCTCACCACTCCTTCCCCAAACTGTAGTCTTATGGTCTGCAGCACCTGAAGGCAGTTGAGAGGAGACAGTGACATCTTTTACATCACAGGATCTTTTCCATTAACATCCAGGGTTGTAACCTTAACTCATGTGTAGGCTCCATATCATCTATCAGGCAGGCCTCCAGGGGTGGCTTTATCTACCTCTTCCAAAGGTTTTCAGGACCATTTCTTGGTAATGACAATGGGCCCTTTGATTGAGGTTGTCTTTTGCGTGTCTTGTGGTGAGAAATGGTGGTGACATACTCTCCCAGATATTTAGTTGGACCATGCTGAATGAGGAGTGACATTTCTTATACAACAGGACCACATTTCTCTCTTCTCCCATCCTCTGCTTTCCTCTCCTACCCACTGCCCAGTGTGCAGAAGGCAGAGGTTTAATCAAAATGGCAAATGGTCACATTCTAAAAACAATGACTTTGGCCTAAAGAGTTTAAAAAGGAAAATAGACAACAAATATGTTGCTTTGCATTTAAGCTATAACCTAATAAGTCTAATAAGTAATAAATTCAACATGATCAGAGGAAAAAAAAATAATTGTTCACATTCTCCTGCCTACTTTGGGTAAGATTTGCACTTGTGATCAACAGCAATGAAGCATAGTACCACTTTGGAATCACTGAAAGTCAGTATTCCCAGGTGGTACAATGGGTGACATGGTGTTATGAGTAAATAACATTAAACAAACAGCATCCTATACTGCAGAAGCAGGGAGATCAGGATTATTTCAGTACAAACAGGCTTCAGGAAACCATGACACTGTCTAACAAGTGTTACGACTTTTCTTTCATGGTGGGTGTCTTACAATGAGCTGGTAACCACATATTTGATCCTAAAGAATAGATGACCTGGTTCCTCTGCCCGAATTGGCAGAGTTGGTACCTGGATACCAAAAATGATCTCTATATGCCTTGATTATACAATAAATATATATGTAAATTCCTTTCATCTAACCTATTATTTTGTATCTTCATTGATAAATCACTGTGTTTCACATAGGCCCATGATTTTTTTTTTAAATATTTGCCTGGGTCCCTGCATACCCTATGGGAAGCTCTGCCTCTGGTTGCTTAAATGTCACCTGCATAAAAAATAATATGTAAGAGAAGAAGTTTTATGAAAAAAGATGCCAGTCTACACTGTGGATGTAAAAAAATCTTTTAGTAAATCTCACAAAAACATTTGGCAATTGAATACCTTGTTGAGTCCTCTCACAGAGCTTTGGAGGGGAGTCATGAATGCGATGTGGTCTTGCAGCCAGGGTTTCATTAGCCTCTCCATATATATACCTCTGCCAATTGACCTAAGTCTGAAAAATGGTGGTATTTTTGTAGGCTATTAGTGATGCTTCATTAAGACGATGGGTTTAGGGTTTATTTAAAAATAAAATCATTTCAAGAACATTTTTACATTTTTTGCATGTGTCTCTCTGTTGCATCCTACTTAAAACCCTGCAGAGTGGCTTTTTTTTTTCCCCCACTCAATTGACCTTACTAGCAAATACAGCAGAATTTGATTAATTCATCTTATATGTCCATAATTAATGTAAAAGGGCCAACAGTCTCTCAACTCTTTTCTCAGAAAAGATCTAATAATGAAGCTCAAGTGCAGTTTAATACGACCTAATTTTAAGAAATATAATGGCTGGAGAATTACTTTAAAAAGTTACAAGTGCTATGCAAATGTAAAATATCCTCATTATTATTGCTATTATTAGTGGAGTGTCTATAAGCTAATGTTCACTTATTTGCTGCATTACAAAAATAAAAAGTGAAATGGCCTCTCAATCTCTTCAGCTTCATTGAGGGATCATATCCTTTTTGTTAACCATTGTGTCCCTGGTACCTAGCCCCATGCCTGGAATTTAGTAAGGATTCACTATAAATTTACTACAATAATGGAAGAACAATCTCTGTATGTTTAGGTTATTTCCTTTTGTTTTCCCCAAAAATTTTATGCTATGATGAACATTTCTTTCAATAGTCAATAATATTGACATATAAGGATTTTCTGAGGATGAATTTCTACAGGTTAAATTTTTAGGCCGTAGGCTTTACACAGACCTTGAAGTCTTTTGACACACATTGCCAAACTGCTTTCCCGCAATGTTCATTTGTTCAAGAAGCATTTATTAAATCCTGATTTGTGTTCAGGGACTGTTCTAAGCACTACTGGGAAAACGGTAATGAATAAGATATCCTGTCCTTATGAGTTTATATTTTTAATCAGGAAGACAACTGAATTTAAAAATAATGTCATTTAAGGTGAATGCTATGAAGAAAAATAAAGGAGATGGGAAAGTTTGGTAGGTTTGTATTACTGTTTTTAAAGGTTCACTTAACTGTTCCATGAGTGACTTTGGGAAAGGGAATGGAAGAGAAAAAAGGGACACACACACACACAGTGTGATAACAAATATTGACTCTGAAATGATGTTAATTCCTGGAGACCTAAATCAATTCTAAGGTCCACTAGTCCATGGAAGGCATGTGGTGGTCAAGTGATAAATGAAAATTTGGTCCGAGTTTGGCTCATGATTGGCCATGTGGATCAATAGACCTTCACATGGTCATTTTCCCATTTGCCAAAGATATAGTCAAAATAGAAATAGTCACCTGTGGAGAGAGGACCATTACCATAGGAGGGGAGATTGAAGAGACTGATTCTTCCATCTCTTCCATCAAGGAGTTATCACATACTTTACCACCCAGATGCAGCCGATGTGATAGAACGGTAGAACGACCAAGTGAAGATTGAATTAATTTTCTAGTGAAGAGACAACATACTGGGATTCTATCCTAAGGACAGGTCAGTGATCAGTATATGGTTCTGTTTTTGCCACAGCAGGAATACCTGGGTTCCAGAATTGAAGCTAGAAGTGGGGATGGTTTCCTTCACTATTACTTTTGATTATCTACTTTCAGAGTTTTTACTTCCTATCTTTGGAATGGTGAGATTAATGGCTTTGCTTGCCTTTCTTCCCAAGGGAGAAATGCTTCCACATGTGGATACAGCATTGACTCCATTGACTTGGAAGTTGGAAGACTATCTCCTGGCCAACTGGAGAAAGAAAGGAATTCAGATTGGCTAGGGTAATTAATCCTGATTACCAAGAGAAATTGTGTTGCCCTGAGGTACCTCTGAGGCTTCCTTTGTCTTATGGTAAAATTTAAAGGGAAACTATAGCAACCAATAAAGAGATGAGACTATCAAGAGTCAGACTTTTTGAAATGATGGTTTGAATCATCTCATGAAGTAAAAAAAAAAAAAAAAAAAAAAAAAAAATCCACCAGCTTAAGTGCTGCCTAACAGCAAAGGGACATGGAATTGTGGATAAAGAAGGAAGTAATAACTGCCAACTACCGCCTTGTGAACAATTATAGAAATGAGGATGATGGCAAAGCTTCCTATTTTCTGCAGCTCATCACCAGCTGGGCAGTTCCTCATCTTCTCTGAGTCTCATCTCCTGGGGCCTGTCCTCCTCCAAGCATCTAATTTCTGACAAAACCGACTTCATCCTTTTGTTCCCTAATCTAGAGGATACAGCTTTATATTTGCTGAAACTATGTTTGGTTGCCTCAGTGTTCTCTTTCTGCCATTTTAGTTTTCAAGAATGATTTTAATGTAACAATTCATCTATTAAATTATCTCTGTGGCTAAACCTAATGATATGGTTTGGATATGAGGCATCCCCCAAAAGCTCATGTGTGAGAAAATTCAAGAACATTCAGAGGTAAAATGATTGAGTTATGAGAGCCTTAACTCAATCAGTGAATTAAGCCCCTGATGAGGATTAACTGAGTGGTAACTCAGGCAGGTAGGGTATGCCTGGAAGAGGTGGGCATTGGGGATGTGCCTCTGGGGTATATATTTTGCATCTGGTGAATAAAGTCTCTCTCTGCTTTCTGATCATCACGTGAGCTACTTCCCTTCACTACACTCCTCCGCCATGATGTTCAGCCTCACCTTGAGCCCCAAGCTATGGACCTGGCTGTCTATGGACTGAGACTTCTGAAACTGTGAGCCCCCCAAATAAACTTTTTCTCCTCTACAATTGTTCTGGTCAACTCTTTTAAGTTACATCAGCAGAATAGCTGACCAGAACACATCACGTGGATTTTGTTTTCTGGATAGCACCCTTTTATAAGAGCTATGTATCATTATACAGATCTGTGTTGTTTGCTGTGCTACTTCATAGCAGGTATATTTTCCTGCCTGTCCATGTGACTTGTGTTGGCCAATAAAATTTAAGTAGATGTGCTACATGCCACATTTGAGTAAGGGAGGGGAGATACTTTTTTGTAGAAAACTAATCTTTTACTTTGAGATAGGTGTATGTTCATATACAGCTCTAAGAAATAATACAGAGAGAACTCATGGAGTTTAATTCAGTTTTCCCCAGTGGCAACATTTTGTGAGACTGTGGTATCATATCACAACTATGACATTGACATCAATACATGCAACACTCTTATCTGATTTCACCAGTTTTGGACAGAGACACTTATCATCTGGTTCAGCTTAGAGTCTTTCTCTTCCCCTCCATCAAGTGAATGAGCCTGTGGACCAGGGCTATAGCCAATCTGCAATAAACCAAGAGTCTAGTTGTCATTCTAGCAAGAAGTAATCCATAGTTGTAAGAACTGAGGATTTGAGGTTGTATGTTTCTTAAGCACAATTGATTAATACAGAGAGAGATGAGGGAGGGACGTTATTCTAGACAGAAGGGTCAGTAGCAGTCTCATGAACTGGATGATAGGACATTTGGGCAGAGACCTAGTTAAGGTGGAAGCATCAGTCAGGGAAATGGCAGTTTGGGGTGTCAGAACCCCTTGCCAGAATGCACTTGGTGCATGAGTCAGAGAAAGATCAGGAGGGTAATGTGACGGAAGGTGCATGCACTGAACCAGGAGGAACATGGTCAGAGATGCAGAGGCCTGGTATCATGTGGGCCACATTCATTCTTAATGCTGTTTGGATGATATTCAGAGCAGAATGTTCAATACCATGGATAGTTCTAATTGTCAAGGACTTCTTCCTTAAATGAGGCTGAAATATGCCCCCTGTTGTATATCTTTTGCTCTATTTCTATCCTTTGCCTCCTACAGAGAATTAGTCCCGTCTCATGTGACCAGCCTTCACACGCTTGAGCATGGCAGTGATGTCTTCTCAAGCCTCTCCAGGTGACATAGTCTCATTTAACTAAATTCGATTGTGCATTAGTCTGTTTCCTGTTCTTAATGACACAATATCATGGACTTGGTAATTTAAAAAGAAAGGAAGTTTATTTTGGCTCACAGTTGTAGTCCAAGGTCAAGGGGCCACATCTGGTGATGGCCTTATCACTGGCATAGACCCAAGGAAGCACAGGGCACCACAAGGTGAGGGACAGGGAGAATGTGTAGGTACTGGTCTTTCTCTCTGTTTATGGAGCCACTAGGAGTCAATCCTGGAGTTCCCTCCTGATGGCCTTACCTAATCTTAACCATCTCCCAAAGATGCTACCTCTAAACACCATAGTTGAATTAACTTTCTACCTTTTAAATACTTCAAAGTAGGGATTAAATTTCAACATGAGTTTTTATAGGAGAAGAACCACATTCAAACCAGAGCAGATTATTTTGTACTTTGCAAATGTTTTAAGAGAAATTTTTAATTTTATTCCTATTAATTGATAATTCATATAATAAAACATCAGTAGTTTCTAACCATCTAGAATCTAGATGGTATTCATGCACTTATGAGGGAATATTATTTGTGTTTTTATCATTCAAAACATTATTCTAAGGATATGGCTCTAGGGATGGGCATTTGCAAATTGGTGTATGAGTGACTCAACCTGAGTTTTCTATTTAAAGAAGGGATGGGAGGGAGCAGGTTGTTATAAGTCAAAGAAGTCCATACTTTAAAGAAGTGATAACTACCCCAACTTTAGTGTGCATAGGAAACACTTGGGAATCTTGTTGAAAACCAGATTATGAATTGGTAGGTCTGGGTAGATCTCCAAATGCTGAGTTTCAGCAGCTGTCGCTAGTCTATAAATTCTTCTTTTGAGTCATATAGTTTCTGCAGAACTTGGACTCACGAGAGAATACTCTGACAGCCAAGATAGGTGTATTCTCATCAACTTACTGAACTCTGAATTTAGGAGGATCCTATCATTCATTTCAGGGTGTTCTTGGGTGCCTAGCAGACCAAGTAGAACACCTTGGAAAATTGCCTTTCAGCCACCTTTAATGTTCAATACATAGAGACTTCACAGAAAATGATTGACTCACAAACCACTCTTGTTCAATTTCCTGTGTAACTTAAGTGTGTCTCCATGGGACAGTGATGTGATTGATGCTAAGAGGCCAATTGACACAGTTATAGTTCCACAATGCTTCTTTAATGGCAAAGGATATAGAAAGTGAAGATTGTTACAGAAAGTAGGAGACAATCAGGCATGCTCCCAGATGGAGACTTCCTGGTCCCGAGGTCTCTACTGGAGCACACAGCAGCTGTTGATGATACTTGCATGGAGTTAGAGTTCTTGCATGGGTAAGAAGTGACTCTTTGCTTATTGGGGTACATTATTTTCATACCTTAGTTGATAATGTGGTGAATCAGGTTGCCTGTCTTCCAGTTCTCTTTGAAAAAATGATGTGGGCACCTTCTGAGTGTTCATTCGAGACAAACTGAATCCTAGATCTTGTGCTACATCTCTGGGCAGGCCCACACATCAGGCCTACTGAAGGTCCATTCATTAGGTACGCAAATGGGTAGACCATAGATTATAATAGAAAATATCTTCTTTTAAGATTGGGAAGACAGAAAAGTCAATGGCTTATGTATTCCTTTATTCATATTCCTGTATTTCATCAGATTTTTCCCAAGTCACTGGTATGGCAATTGATGTGAGCATAATTGTGCTTTATTAGAAAAAGCTAGGTACATGAAAATATTTCTCTAGAACATTTTTCCCTGAGAAAAGTTAATAAAATTTGAATAAACTCATAAAATCATAGAATGCCAGGATTGGAGACAAATGTAGAGATTCTCTAATTCACAACATTTGTGATAAAATCATTAAGACATTATTATTTTGAAGACTGAATATATTGGTTTTTCTGTAGACTTTACCTCTAGGCATTTCTAAACCAAAATATAGTAGTGTACAATCTGGTTGACTCTCCTAAAACCATTCCACCCCACAGGATTCATCTGACTCTGTGTCACTCTCCCAATGGCTTTTTTGGTCTAGGTGGAGTATATGCCCCAAATTGCCCCAATTAGATTGGAACAGAGAGTTATATTCCAGTGAAGGTCAAGTGCCAAGTTTTCTCTCTCTTCTCCCACATGCAACAAAACAGCCTGTGTCCATAAAGGGAAAATGCTTAGGACAACACTAACAATGTGTATGGAGGAACAGATAGATGAAAAACCTTGGCTCTTTTAGAGGCAAAAATATTGGTCTCAGGTTATATGATTCTTGAAACTTATTCTGTCTGTGGACTTCCAGTGCATCTCTTGATTGCTTATGCTACTTGGAGTAAGATTTTCAGAAATCATGGGGGTTAGATCTAGCATGGACTGTGCAACCAGACTTCCCAGGTCCAAATATTACTCTGCCACTAAGCTAGATGTGTATTTTTTTGGCAAGTCACCTAAAATTCCTGGGTCTCAGTTTTCCCACTTGTAAAATAGAGATGAAAATAGCACCTAACCTTTTGGGGTTATTCAGAGATTTAAATGAGTTAACAAATGTATGGTTCTTGGAATGGTACCTGTCTAATGAGCACTCTAAAAGGTTTGAGTTATTACTAGTAGCTGAAGTACTACTAATATTGCTGATAATAATCTGAAAATGTTTATTAATTTATACATTCAGTTACTAAATACATACCAAGTGATCATAATATACATAATATACATTGGCTGAGCTGAGATTTGAATATACATTTTTTACTACCATTAAACTTCCTTTCTCATTTTCTTTTTCCCTTCATCCCATTCTCTCTGTCTTTCTTCCTACTAGGCTTATGATGTGGAAATGGTATATTTTGGGCAATCAAAATATTAAAATATTGTGGGAATTTTATGATTAAATTTTACAGTTGCTTATTAATTTTCCAGAAGCAGACTTTTTCTGGGCCAAATGAAAGGTTTTATCTTGTCTACACCAATAAAAACTCAGCTAATTTTATTCACTCCCAAACTGGTCATATGAAAATGTATCCTTTACCATCTAGATACACAATGATTTAGCAAAGCCCAGGAATGAAAAAGCAAACTGTCTGACTCGAACCTTAAAAGGAATAACACAGGGAATTTTGGTTAATGAAATACCTTATGTGCTGATGTCATGCATTGTAAATGAAGGTTTAGATTCCTTTCTTTTCTTGGTCTGTTGGTAGGTTTTCAATGTGCTTCCCAGCAGAGGATCTCACAGATCATGGCAGCTATGTTGATCATGGCGGTGTGCTCTCTGCTGGCCTGATGGCTGTCTACCTTGGAAGAGGTAAAAGTAAGGAAATGCCATGCAGTGGTTTCTACAGAGGCATTAACATGAAACTCATTCTGTCAGGGAATTTAAAAACATTTAACATATGTGTTTCTGGGTAGCTTTCCTTCAGCCACTAGCATGTGACTCACTCAATTTCCCTGGACTTGGAGAAAATGATATGAGTTTTCTAAAGAAACTTCCTTTGGCTTCCCATAGGAAATGTGGGAAAGCATGCTTAGACTGAGGTCTCTTGTGGGTATGCTTCCTTTTTAGGGTTGAAGCCATGTACATGGTTTGCATAGTCTCTGCTGGTGTAAAAAAGCTGTTTGAACTGGCTTTTCTCATGCCATAGCAATAAAAGAATGTTATTTTTAGGGTGGGAAAATATTGAGTTAGAACCTGGAAATTATGATTTCCTAAGCCTCTCACCTAGCGCCTGCATTCTTTATTTACCTGCTCACAGGTGCCTATGGCAAAGGGGGATGCGACAGTATTTGAATTTTTCTCTTTTATTTCTTGTGCTGCTGAAACAATGGGAACACCAAGTTGGGAACTAGATGAGATGCTGTGTGTCACAGTGGCCACTACTGTGCAATTGGGACTCAATAATAAGAACCAAGAAATTCTCACTTTTTAATTTCCATTTATCAAGAAATTTTCTATTTTGGAATATAAAAATCTCAGATGTAATTTTCTAATATTATACTAGAAATACCAGAGGAATCATTTCTATGGAATGTTTCCCCTCCTTTTTTTTTTCCCCCCATGGAGAAAGGAAGCTTTTTCACTTCCCACCTTCCCTAGAAATGATCGAAGTTGGCCCCTTAGGAAGCATGCAGGTTTGTGGTCCATTCATACCCTGACCCCCAATATTGTTTTGGAAATGCAGCAGATGTTTAATGTTAATCATAGTTTTCCTTGCTGGGGCTTCATTGCCTGTGTGTAACTTGCTGGAGAGCTCAAAGAAGGACTCGGAGAAATCAAAGGATGGTGCTAGGACTAATGAAGGAATTTGGTTGATATGAGCCCAAGTTTAACATCTACTGTTCACTTCTGGGAACAAAATGCCATAAAAAATAATATTTTCAAGTGATTAGAGCTTACCATTTCTTCTTCATTGTGTTTAATACTATTTCTGTTAACACTCTGGAGATGAGGAAAGGGAGCTCATGAGACTGCATGACTAGCTCAAGTCTCACAGCTAATAAATGTCGGACTCAGAAGGCAATGGATGCAGAACATTTTCTATTATTTGGTTTCTTCTTCATGCTACTTGAGGCTTACTTTATTTAAAAAAATTATCTTGAATAAGAAAAGGGAATCATTAGGACATGTTTCCATATAGGGGTGTTAACAAATTAACTATTATATTATGGATGCTTTGAACTATTTCAACCTGATCAGTGAATGTTCTGGAGGTAAGCTTGGCCTCACTCTATTAAAATGAACTCTAGACAGGTTGTCAATCATCCAGTTGGCACATTTTATCTGTAGAAAAAACTGATATTTAAAGCACAGAGAACAGTTGAATTGGGGGTGAGGAGCATAGCTGTAGCTTTGAATTTATTACAGGAATGTGTGTGTGTGTGTGTGTGCGCGTGTGCGCACACGTGTGTGTAGGGGGTGTTAAGGAGACATTGAGTAATGTCAGAAGAACAAAGAGCTTAAATCAAAAGAACTAGGTTCAAAATGTGACTTCACAGCTCACTAAGTGTGTGACTTTGGTCATGCTTCTTAACCCCCATAATCCTTAATATCTTCATATATAAAATCTATTATAGTAATGACTCAATGGGATTATTGTGATACTAAATGAGTTGTTATGTGGCACAATGGTTAGTGCTGAATAAATACTATGGTATTGTGTACTTTAGCACCTTTGTAAGTTTTGGAGAGATTTCTGGTCACTTTACCTGTCAAGAGGCCATTTCTAATCAGTGCATTAAATTTGCTTATTTTTGTATTGAGATATGTATGAGATGAAATGAGAGGTAAGAGGTGATCTTGGGAGTTAGTTGTATTAAACTCACATTTCAGAAAGTAGTTCTTGGGTACAATGCTTAATCATAAGGATAGCAACAACAACAACAACAACAACAACAATATGAACAATCTATAAAGCCCAGAATTCCAAGGTTGGGAAGCCTGGCAGTTATGTTTTCCTCAAGGTACCACACTATTGTGCTAGAGACATCAGAATGATCCTCTGAAAATCTGTACTCGAGGGAGCTGATTTTGCATGACTGAAGATGAGGAGGACAGGGAGTTTTGTGGAAATCTCTTTGCCTGGCTCCCCCTTCCATTAGATGCCTAATGGCTGTTTGGTGATGATGGTGCACAAATTGTCCCTTCACATGTAAGAAATCAAGTGGCAAGAAAGAAGTCCCACCTGTCACTTTCAAAGTATAGTACCTGCCATCATTAATCAGGGCTGGTCTGCTTACTTTTCATAAGAGGGAGCTACTGTTTTTTTACTTTTGTCATTTTTTTGCAGGGGAGATACCAGGGGTCAAACTCAGAGCCACACCCCCAGCCTTATTTTGTATTTTTATTTAGGGACAGAGTTTCACTGAGTTGCTGAGTGCCTTGCTTTTGCTGAGGCTGGCTTTGAACTCAAGATCCTCCTGTCTCAGCCTCCTCAGCTGCTAGGATTACAGGCGTGTGCCACCACCCCAGCTTTTTTTTTTTTTTTTTTTTTTGCCTTATTATCTTGAGAATTACATTGGAAAGTTATACCTCAGGAAATTAGGTTCGATTCATTCCAAAATTTAAAAATGTTCTGCTGGACTGAAAATATTTGATTAATTCAGCAAGAGCTGAATCCCCTGAACTCTGGACTGGAGCTGAGATTTTAGTCAAGCATTTGGAAATGAGCTCTTTTGTCAGCATGCTTCCCTGATCCTTTACTCACAAACTGTTGGATTTGAAACTCCAAATTTCTTTAATTAAGTGAGATGCATGGGAAAGGCTGCATCTACTGAGATATTGGTCTCCATCTTTTCTTCCTTTCTTAGGCTCTAATTATGATGTGAAAACTTTATGTCAATATGCAACTGATTACTAAGATGATTTTTTAAAACGATGCTTTGGATAGACACAAAAAAGTAAAAACAGCCACAGACAGCTTCTTCCACTTTATAAGCTATTTTTGTAAACCCACAAGATGCATTGGGTCATTTATGGTTTCCTGGTGAGTTCTTCTTAATTGGATCTCAATGAGGTTCCATTTTGTTTAATCAACACCTTAGAGAGAAAATTATTTGTATCAATTTGTGGCCTATTTTTGTTGTTTGTTTTGATCATCATAAGCTATTTACAATTTGAAATTGTATCATTGATTGATGGAGAAGATTCATGAAAAGCTGAAATTTAATTATATGTTATGACAAAATATATTAACTTCTCTTACTGCTCTGAGAAGTTTTATGAAACATTTTCCCCTTTTGTATCCAGATTGGCAGAATCTTTTTAAACGATACAACAGAATGTACTACCCCAAATTAATAAATTTTCTTCTTTCATTATGGCTTATTGTGTGGTAAGGACCTGGTATAAAAGACAGAAGCAAAGCAAAACAAATAAACAAATACCCACATGGAAACTCTCAATTTACTGTCAAAGATGAACCAAATTCCCACAAAGCAATAAAAGATGAATATAAAAGCCATTGTGAGGTCTAGAAGCTTTCTGGTAGAGATTTTTGGGTCTTTTAAATATAGAATCATGTCCTTGGCAAATAGGGATAGTTTGACACTTCTTTCCCTATTTATGTCCATTTAATTTATTTCATCTAATTGCTCTGGCTAGGGTTTCAAGGACTACATTGAATAGGAGTGGTGAAAAAGGAATCCCTGTCTTGTTCTAGTTTTTATTGGAATGGCTTTCATTTTTTTTTCCATTTAGAATGATGTTGACTATGAGTTTAGCATATATAGGTTTTACAATGTTGAGTGTGTTCCTACTATCCCTAGTTTTTCTAGTGTTTTGAGCATGAATGGATGCTGAATTCTGAATTTTGGCAAATGCTTTTTTTGTGTCTATCAAGATAATCATGTGATTCTTGTCTTCAAGTCTATTGAAGAGATTATTTATGTTTATTGATTTCTGTACGTTGAACCAACCTTGCATCCCTGGAATGAACCCCACTTGATCATGGTGCACCATCTTTTAAATATGTTTTTATATGTGATTTGCCAGTATTTTATTAAAATTTTTTGTGTCTATGTTCATCTGGGATATTGTACTGAAATTTTCTCTCCTTGATGTATCTTTGGTTTTGACATCAGGGTGATACTACCTTCATAGAATGAATTTGGAGGGTCTTCTCCTTTTCTGTTTCCTGGAATAATTTGAAGAGGATTGATGTAAGTTCTTCATTGAAGGTCTTATAGAACTCAGCTGAGAAAACATCTGGTCCTGGGATTTTCTTTGTTGGTAGGCTTTTGATGGCAGCTTCAATTTCATCGTTTGAAATTGATCTATTTAAAATTTCTATGTCCTCCTGATTCAATTTAGGTAGGTAATATGTCTCTAGAAATTTGTAGACGTCTTCATGATTTTCTATTTTATTGGATTGTAGATCTTTGAAGTAGTTTCTGATTATCACCAATACCCAGTTATCCCACTCTTTGGTTTATACCCAAAGGGCTTAAAATCAGCATACTACAGTGACCCAGCCACTTCAATGTTTATAGCAGCTCAATTCACAATAGCCAAACCATGGAATCATAGGTGCCCTACAACAGATAAATGGATAAAAATAATATGGTATATATACACAATGGAATATTACTCAGCTATAAAGAAGAATGAAATTATGGTATTTGCTGGTAAATAAATGGAACTGGAGACAATCATACTAAATGAAATAAACCACTGTCCTAAAACCAAAGGCAGAATGTTCTTTCTGATATGTGGCTGCTAACCCACCACAAAAACAGGGGAAGAGTAGGAGTTCATTGTACTAGACAAAGGGGAATGATGCGAAGGTAGAGGATGGGAATAGGAAACATAGTAGAATAAATTGGACATATCTTTCCTATCCTTATATATGAATACACAAGCAATGTAACTCCACATCATGTACAACCACAACAATGGGATCCTAATTAGAACAAGTTATATTTATTCTTTGTATGTACAATATGTCAAAATACACTCTACTGTCATGTATATATATAGAAAAATAAATAAATAAAAAGAATAAAAGCCATTGTAAAGAATTACAGGATTGTTAAGGATTTATTAATTGTCTATTATGTGCCAGACAATTACATATATGTACACATACACATATATGTTTTATATATTATAATTTAGTCTTTATAACCACCCCATGATGTAAGCATCTTACCCTACATTTTATGATCAGAAAACTATGGTACAAAGAAGTTAAAAAATGTTCACTGTTACATTGCTAGGCAGCATCAGAGCTGGGATATCAATCCGATGTACCTCACTTCACATTTATATTCTTTCCACCACACTGTGATACTCCCCACATTAGTTTCTGATTGCTGCTATAACAAATTTCCACTTATTTAGTGGCTTAAAATAGCACCAATTTATTATCTTACATTTCTGGAGGTCAAAATTCCAAAATGAGTGTCACTGAACTGAAAGCATGGTATCAGCAGAACCTGCTCCTTTCTAGAAGCTTGGGGAAGAATCAGTTTTTTTTCTTTCACTAGCTTTGAGAGGCTGCCTGCATTCTTTGACTTGTGGCCAGTCCAGCTTCAAAGCCACTAGTGGCTGGTCCTGCCTTTCTCACCTGGTACCATGTGGACACCTACTCTTCTGTCTCCCTCTCCTGCATTTAAAGGAGTCTTGTGATTACTTTAGGTCTTCCTGAATGATAATCCAGGTTCATCTTCACATTTTTAGGTCAGATCAGCTGATTAACTACTTTAACCATTTGCAACTTTAATTGCCCCTTAATGTTAAGCCACATAACCCATTCATAGATTCTGGGTATTAGAACACTGACATCATTGTGGGGTTGCATTATCCTGCCTAACACAGAGAGGGAAGAGAGTTGCTTTTGGGTAGAGAGTGGGGAAGAGTTTGTGGCAATGATGGCGTTGAGCTGAATCTTGACAAACAGCTAAAGGAAAGAGGATTCCCAAAGGAGGCATCTAAGCAAACGCAAGAGTATCATGCTTCTGAAGGAGCAGAAGGAACAGAGCCTAGGGCAGACTCTGAAGGATGTTGAATACCAGAGTCATATGTCTGGACTTTTTCCAACAGTGAGCATAGATCCTCAGGAGGATATTTTAGCAAAGACCAGTATGATCATACTGATATGTGGCAGCTGAAAAAGGAAGAGCTAAGATGTAGAAAAATCCACTGGATAGTCTTTGTGATTGGCAAGACCAAAAAATTATTTTGGATGTAAAGTCATAGGAGTTTGCAATTGGCTTGATACAGAAGGTAGAAGAATGAAAAGAGCAAACATCAAGGTGAACTTCAAGCATATACCACAGATGGAACTGTGAACACTGTAAGTCAGGAGCTAAGCTCAGTTTTGTAAAGCTGGACTGGAATAGCAGCCCCATGCATATCAAGGAGAAGAATAACTGCACTTTTTTTTTTTTTTTAATCACCTTGAGGGTTAAACGGAGGTGGATAGGGATTTGGAAAGTGGAAGGTGTGGCCTAAAACCAAGGAGTGACTTTTATACACTGCCTGTAGGACTAAGAGACTATAAGATGGCCCAGCCTTTCGGGAGGGTAGTTCAACAACTTGTGTTAAGTGCTATGAACTTTTTTGCAAGGCCCACGATCTACTCATTCCCCAAAACCAGTTATAATAATTAAAAAGTTTAAACAACCTACATAGCCTATACAGGGAACTGGTTAATGACATGTAGTAAGTGCAGACAATGGACAACTATGTAGGTATTTCAAAGTTATATGTGGAATAATCATCACTATGAACAAATGATCATTATAATTTAACTTTCAGCCAAGGAGGTTGCATACACATATACACAAGGCAGTAGCTTTCCCTTGGAATATTGTAATAATGTAAAAAAAAAAAAAAATGAGCACCATCACTTTCTGGGCCCCCCTTCTGTGTGGCAGGCATTGTGTTAGGCATGTTTTATGAAGACTCATTTAATTCAAGCAATAAGCTCACAAGCTATGCAATCTTAGCCATTCAAATAAGGGGGAAACAGCCTCAGAGATTACCTGTGTTGCTTGAGATCACACTGATAAGAAGGTGAAAACTTCAGCAAGGTCTGACCAGTAGGCTGCCCTTCTAGGACTATTTTACATTGTCCTTTGCCTCAAGTGTGAGAAATGGATGCAGTTTATTGTGGGGCTTGTGAATGATCCAAAAGCTAGCTTTTGTATCCTGCAGCTTAATTGTCCACTTATGGATAAGCCCCTGGGAATGTCCCAAGTGTGTAAAAGTGTGTCACAGAGGGAAGGTGTAGATGCTCAAATCATAGGCTAGATGAGATAACCATGTGAATAGAATAGTGGTTGTCTTTGAGCCATGAGTTTGGGACAACTTTTGTTTTATTCTTTTGCTTACCCAAGATTTTTTTTTTCTTTTACATTTTCTAAATGCATTTTTCAAACTCTTTGCAAATACATGCTGTTTTTTAAGTTAGAAAAACAGTCAGTCGCTAGAAATAAACGAATGGTCAAGGTTAAGAAAAGTGTCTATGGAATAGAGTTTGCCCCTGTAATAAGAAATATCTGTGAACTCTAAAATATAATAGCCGTAATTCTTCAATTTAGCACCCACACCCCATATTTCTATTAGAATTTTAGGGCCACTTAGACAGTGGCTGCAATAACTGCAATAAGGAGATAAATGCCTAAAATCGTAACAAATCTGGAAAAAGTTTATTCTTGTCTGGGTGATGGGCTCTTTTCCAGTTTGAAGATCTGAAAAACATCCATGAATTTGTGCTCTTTAGACAGAACCAATTAGAAGGGACACGGGAGGCCAAGATTCCCTGTAAACAGGCCATTGAACCCTTAGCCTAAAGAGATTCTTGTATTTTCAGAGTTTTACAAAGGAGGTTCCCATATTATCTACTTAAATCTTATTTTAACTTTTGACTATTGCCAGGATTGTCCTTCTCTATAACCTTGTGCAGTGGTTTAGGCCCATTTGTAAGAAATTCCACTCTAGGTAAATGGAAAATAGCTGGTTATCTCCATTAAGCACTCTTAGATCACTGTTGAGACTGAAAACGCCAGTTGCTTAATCTTTTCAATTGAGGCTTACTTTTCAACCCCATTTGTTCTGTGCCTCTCTCTCTCTTTCTTTTTTTTCTTTAATTTTTTAAAATTTTATTTCAATTTAATTTGTTATACATGCTTTTAGAGTGCAATTCCTTTCATATTACATGTAAAGAGCACAGTTGTGCCTCTCTTTCTATGGTTTCCTGAAGTCTTAACACTTTTTCTCAAGCTGAGAAAAAACTCCCTGGACTTTAGCCCCTAGTAAAACACACTCCATTATCACCAATGATCTGTTGGAAAGGTGAATAAACTTATCTGGGCTGGATCAGAATATAGAATATGTGCTTGAGAAATATTATTAACTTAATAAATGAACAGTGGGTTTTTTTTTTTTTTTTTTTTTTTTTTTGTGGTACCAGGAATTGAACTCAGGGGTGCTCGACC
Organism: Tamias sibiricus; assembly: GCA_025594165.1. Classification (NCBI taxonomy): domain Eukaryota; kingdom Metazoa; phylum Chordata; class Mammalia; order Rodentia; family Sciuridae; genus Tamias; species Tamias sibiricus. The sequence continues at coordinate 75,269,356 of CM046660.1, read as the reverse complement.
ACTGGGTTACATCCCCAGCCCTTTTTTGTATTTTATTAGAAACAGGGTCTCACTGAGTTGCTAAGTACCTCGCCATTGCTGAGGCTGGCTTTGAACTCATGATCCTCCTGCCTCTGCCTCCCAAGTGCTGGGATTGTAGGCGTGTGCCACTGCATCCGGTGATGAACAGTGTCTTTTAAAACGGACATCATCATATCTTCAATTCTGATTCTTAATACCTTCTGATTGCTATGCTTTTTCAAGACAGGTTGGTCTTTGTGTGTCTTTGGTTGGTGCCCATGTTGCTTCTCTCCAGTGAAACTCCTTCACATATCCTTTTCATGTTCAATTGTCTTTCTTTCTGGACACTCTTCAAACACACAGGGACATTTAATCTTCTGATGCAAAATGCCAGCCACTTTAGATTTATGTCACCTGCAAAGCTGACTGTTGGGCTAACTATTCTATCATGCAGATCACTGGTAGAGACATAGAATACCAATATTCTTAAGTCTAAATCAAGAAGAAATCCACTAGTGACATTCCCCCAGTGTGCCTCACGTTGACACCAATCTATCGATTATCCTTCCGAGTACAGCCTCTGTGATAACACAGTGGATTACTCCTGCTATCTATCAAGCATTTGCGGTCTCTCGAGGAGCCACAGCTGATGCATTAAAGTAGTTTATTGGCATAGAACATCTTTAGCCTCAGAAGAACAAGACATTTTACACAATAAGTGGGTGGTAAATCACATTTTTGAAAATTGAATTATTTTTAAAATGCTCTTAGGTACTGTTTAGAGGAGACCTATAATGAAACCTATTGTCAAATGAAAAATCTGTAAGAAAAGTTAATAACTATCCCCTAATGTATTTCTTTGAGATTGGCTGTTTTACAGCAGATTTTCTCAAAGGAGTTTGCCTGTATTCATTTTACCCCCATAAGCTTTATGAAACCTGTAAGGGCTAATAGCTCTCAGAGCTGTGTGTGACTTATCTGAGGATTAATGACTCAACCTCTGTGCTTCTTTGCTGGTGTCCTGGGCTTGCCTCGTAGACCTTACAACCTCAAATGCCCTGAAGAAAAATGGCTCCTCTACCCAAATCATCCATTACCAAGTTTGCTTACCTTTCTCATGTTGAAATTTTGTTTAAATAGAGCAGGGCTGGTGAGATTAGTTCTAATTCTGTGCTACTGGAAAACAGAGACTAACTGGATGTATTCCAATGACATAGAGTGGACATGTGGTGAATTGTGCTTTCTCACTTAAACTTAATTTATGGCAGACATCATTGTACATAATTAAGGCCATAGTAGGTAAACTATAGAGACTTATAAAATTGCATGCAATTTTTTGTATATGTGTCAATAGTTTTCAGGTTCTTAGGAGTCCACAGTCCAAATGACATTAGGAAATACTACATTAGGAATATTCCCAGGCTCTTTATTCCTAGACTCTGCATCCTAGATTCTCTATTTGACAAACCTCTAAAAAGTAGAGTATCTTTTAAGTTTATTAGCTCTTAAAGAAATGGCAAAATATTTGTGAGATATTACATTTTAGTGGTCACGTGGTTGAAAATTTCAAGAATAAAACTTCTCAGTGTTGACAAAGTTATAGTAAAACAGACACTCTGATACTATGTTGGTGGCAATTGATATTCTGGACAGCAATTTGGGAAAGTCTGAAATATGCCTATGATTGGATCAACAATTCTGTTTTGAGGAATTTATCCTAAGGGGAAGGATTGGAGAAATATGTAAATATATGCATCTCAAGATACTTATTGCTGTCTTGTTTATAACAGCAAGAAGGTTATAGCTGTACGATGACAGGGATTCATTTAAGTCAGTTACCATACGTTCAAAAATATATTTCTATAAAATCATATAGTTGCAATTTATCATTATGGAAATTTACTGACATTATGTTAAGTAATAATGCTGGTTACAAAATAATACATGTAGTATTGAACAGAGACCATATTTGTTAGGGATGAATGGGAAGGTGGCCTAGAAGGATTTACACTGAGATGACAGCCAGCCAACAAAATGACATTTGCATATGTGCTTATGTAAGTAGATTTTAGGTAGATTTTTCTTTTTTGAAATATATATTTTCAAGTTCCTTAATAAGACTCCTGTAGCACAAGAATTAATATCAAGAATCAATAAATGGGATAGATTCAGTCTAAAAAGTTTCTTCTCAGCAAAAGAAATAATCAGTGAGGTGAACAGAGAACCTACTAACTGGGAAGAAATTTTTACCACATGCATGCATGTCAGAGCACTAATCTCTAGAATATATAAAGAACTCAAAAATCTTAACATCAAATAAACAAATAACCCAATCAATACATGGGCCAAGGAACTGAACAGACACTTCTCAGAAGAAAATATACAACCAACCAATATATGAAAAAATGTTCAACATCTCTGGCAATAAGAGAAATGCAAATCAAGACCACTCTAAGATTTCATCTCACACCAGTTAGAATGGCAGCTATTAAGAACACAAATAACAATAAATGTTGGCGAGGATCTGGGGAAAAAGGCACACTCATACATTGCTGGTGGGACTGCAAAATGCTAAAGCCAATATGGAAAGCAGTATGGAGATTCCTTGGAAAACTGGGAATGGAACCACATTATGACCCAGCTATCCCACTCCTCGGTCTATACCCAAAGGACTTAAAAACAGCATACTACAGGGACACAGCCACATCAATGTTTATAGCAGCACAATTCACAATAGCTAAATTGTGGAACCAACCAAGATGCCCTTCAGTAGATGAATGGACAAAGAAAATGTAGTATATATACACAATGGAGTATTACTCAGCAATAAAATAGAATAAAATAATGGCTTTCACAGGTAAGTGGATGAAGTTGGAGAATACAATGCTAAGTGAAGTCAGCCAATCCCAAAAAGCCAAATGCTGAATGTTTTCTCTGATATATAAGGAGGCCGATGCACAGTGGAGTTAGGAGAGGGAACATGGGAGGATTAGAGGAACACTAGAATGGCCAATGGGGAGGGAGGGGAAGAGAGGGGGCAAAAGGGTGAAGAAAAAAAAAAAAAAAGATGGTAGAATGAGATGGATATCATTACCCTAAGTGCATGTATGAAGTCATGAATGCTGTGAATATACTTTGTATACAACCAGAGATATGTAAAAATGTGCTCTATAAGTATAATATGAAATATAATGCATTCTGTTGTCATTTCTAACAACTTAGAATAAAAAATAAATTAATTAAAAAAGAAATATATATTTTCTAGAAAAGGTATATGACATAAATTATAAATATATATGTAATCAAATGATAAAACTTTATAAAATCCTCATAAAGAAGAATATGTTTAGGTACAGATGAGAATTTTCTACAGTGACCTAAAAGGTAAGGATTTCATGTTTTCATTATAGACAGTAATCATCCACTTATTTAGCTATCGATTTGTAGGAAGAACACTTCTTTCTGAAGAGATCCATTGAAGTGTATGTTTTGGGTTTTAGTGCTGAAGTATCATCTATTATGTGGTCTGGGATCACCTACTGCTTTACTAAAGATGAGAAAGATGGCGTAAGCTTCTTTTAGTTTATCCTCTCTTCCTCTTAACCCACAGCATAGGACTGACACTGAAGTTTTCTCTGAGTTTGAGTTTAGTCTGTGTGAATAACAAGAACTAAAGATTTACTCACTTTGTCATTAACATTTTTATGATGTTTACTAAGTTCCAGGCACTATTCTAAGAACTTTGGAAATAGGAACTTCTTAAGGTGCCTGGAGACTAGAGAATCATTATTATCTTTATTTTACTGAAGAAAGAACATATAACTCACAGAGAGGTCAAGCAGCTTCTCTGATCTCAAGCAGCCATTGAATTCCAGGGAACATTTATCCTCAGAGTTGGTAATCACAGTGATGTAGATGAGAACAAGATACTGAAATCACCTGGATATTTTATAACAGGAAGTGTTAAACAAATGGTGACAAATCTTCACCTGGGAGGATCAGACAGCTACCAAATGGTTATGATAAATGGCATGAGAAACTATTTCCAATAAAATGTACACCAAAAAAGTTAGCTGTAGGACTAGTATCACAATCTTGTGCAAAATAGCTAAATAGATAAAACAGAAAGGTAGCAGCAGTAAACAAACATAACTAAATGTTGACAGTGCTTCAAGGAAGAATGAAATTCTGGATGATTTTTTTTTTTCTACTCATTTTCCAAAATAAGTAGAATAAAAAATATTACTTTAAAATAAGAGTTGTAATTTTTTTGTTGTCATTATCAAGCAAAAAAAAGTAACACACCTTAGGAAAATTGGCACTATGATTTAAAATCTAGAAACATGGTGTCTGACTCAATTGTGGCACCAATACCTGTTCCTCTGAGCAGATAGCTTGGGGACACTGTCTGTCCATGAATTTATGGATGCCTCATGAATCTTGGACAAACTCCAACTTCTGGGGATCATGGGTCATTTCTTTCTTCCAGCGCCGAATTTCTGTTAGACTTCTCACTTTGAAAATGTGCAAAAATCTGAGAAGCATAAAGCAAAAATGCAAAACACAAAAAAAAGACTGGAGTAAACAGCAGATGGTCATCCAAGCAGAGGGCTCTAGGGTTTGCTGGGAAAATCTCTCCAAAAAAATGGAGTGCACAATTCTGCTACTAAATATTAATTTGTTTTGTTGTCTTTTTTTACCTTTCCAAAACTCTGATTCATGCAACTAACCACAAGAATGTTTTCGTGTGAGGGGAACACATTTGACAAATTCCCAGTAAGATATTAGATCTACTTTTTTCTAGCCAGAAGCACAGACGGCTGGAACTAGCAATACTGAGAGTGGGTTTCTTGATTGAAAGGAAATTACTTGCTTTGAGACAGAAATGGAAACTGATGTGGGCCCTGAGATGCAGGGAGCTTGCTCTGCTCTCTGCTTTGCTGGGATGAGGAGACTGAGAGAGTCAGGTGAAGTACATAGCACAGCTAAAAGACTCAGCTAAGACAGCAGGTGTATATGTGTGAGCATAGGATTAAAACAGTACCATTGTCCCTCAGTACCCTCACTGAGTTCATTGCAGGGTCCCCTTCTTTCCTCACAGACACCAAAATCCAAGGACGCTAAATCCTTTTAATGAAATGGTATATAGCATGTGCATTTAACCTATGTAATCCTCCAGTATACTTTAAATCATCTTTAGATTACTTAGAATGCCTAATACAGTGCAAACGCTATGCAAATAGTTGTTATACTACTCAGGAAATAATGACTCTACAAAAGTTAGTACATGGTCAGTACAATTGTAATTGTTTTTCAAATTTTTTTTGATCTGAGGTTGGTTGAATCTGTGGATGATGAACACATGGAAATGAAAGGTTGAATGTACTATCAGAAACCCTGGCCCCAAGGGAAGAATCCTGTTTGGACAGTGGAGTGTAACCCCACAGGGAAGAGAGATTCCTTTTCTGCCCCCAGGTGAGAAGAAAGCTACAGCAGGGCTGTGCAAGTGACCCTTGAACAATAAGCACCTCTGTCCTAGAGAGGGATTAGACCAGTTTGCTGGGTGAGCAAGTTTCACTGACAAGGCATAATCCCACCCATGACTCATCAGCTTGTGAAAGACTTTCAGCCAAGTTCAATGGTAGCATTATAAGGCATCTGTTTCTCCTGTCTGGCAACTGTCTCTTTTTAATCCTGTCTACACCAATTTGCCTTGCCTTCTTTCCTCACTATCAGATAAACCGGATTAATCTTTACACATACACTCTTTAATTTTGCTCCTTTGATGTTCAAAGATAATTGTACATCTTGGATGGCTGAGTAGTGCTTTCCTTTCGTTGATTTTAAAATTTCTTTTCTTAAAGCACTAATACCTATTGAGCCCTTGAATTGAATAAGCATTCCTCAAAGTCTTGGAGTTTCATGGAAGGAAGACTCTGGAAAGGAAGGAGCAAGGCATTTCTAGAACTTTCTGGCCTTAGAATTGTTAAAAGATGGTGGCTTGGTGGTGTGCCTTGGGCTCCTAAAAGAGTTCTGGCTGCCATGATGGGGAAGTTCTGGACCACTCCTCTGAGTTCCTCCAGACCCTAACTTTTATATGTTGGTGTGTTGAAAAGATTCTGCTCTTGTTAAAAAAATCTGTTCTTTCCCCTCTCTTTTCTTTTCCTTGGGGAATGTACCCAGATTCATAGCCTCAGTAGATTGAAGTTGTTCCAACTTTTCCCCAGGTTTGCCCTTGACACTTGGTTCTCAGAATTAGCCCTCAGTCGTAATGCTTTAGTGAGTATTTACTTAGAGATACTCTGCTGACTTCATATGGATAACAGTCCTGTGGTGCAGTCTGATGATGCCCTTCCATGTCCATCCAAGGTTCTGGACTTCCTTCTGTAGCTCATTTGCTGGACACTCCTGGCATGAACATTCAGAATTGCCTTTGACTCCTCCGTTTTCCAGCACCAGCCATTTCTAAGCCTCTTTTGTTATTCCTTTCATCTACATCTTTGCTGAATTAACAGAACATATTCTATTTAACCCAATAGTTAGGGTACTTACATGAGTCTTTGTGTTATTAATTTGCATTTAGAGGCAGCAGAATTTCAATATCATGTGCCATTTAGATTTGCCATATAATATTTGGTAGTGTAAGAACACATCAGTATTCAATATAACAGAATTTACATCAAATGTTTCTTATTTACTCAACTTATCAGTTTAACTGATGTTTTCCTTTCCTTTCTTAACACAGCTGTGGCTTGCTGAATGCTCCTAGTTGATTTTTATATTTTCCAAGATCCAGTTATATTTCATCCCAAGTCTGTGTAAGCCCATTAAAACTTGCCATCATAATTACGTGGACCATTGAAATATGAACTCCGTCGAAGAATGACTTTTTTTGTTTAAAAAATAAAAACTAGGTTGAATGGTTTTGAAAGACTTGAAAACAAGACATTGCTGAAAACCTTTAACTTAAAATAAATGTACAGAATACAATCAGATGTGCGTTTTTTCCCACTGAACCTGACTGTATGGATCAGAAGGCTTTTAATGTGTATCTTGGACGAATGTTGTAGCACGTGATCTGGAGCATGGGCTTTGGCGCTCTCTGGGGCAACTCCTGTCTCTGTTTCTAAGTAACTATGCTTGATTTTACTCTTCTGGAAAATGCAGATAATACTAATTACCATCTCTTATGTATGAGGATCAAATGAGTTAATTCAGGTAATTCACTCTAAGTAGCGTCTGGTATATAATAAGCACTTTGTAAATACCATGCCTATGTACAGTAGGAAATGAGGAGAGTTGACATAGAATAAGCCTAGAAGGAAATCTGAACATGGCCTTTGATGACACGTGATTCACAAAGCAAGAAGTCACTCTAGCCACTGTTCTGAGCAAGGCCAAGTCTAGCTGTTGTCATTAGTAATAATGTTAATAACACAAATAATATTAGCAGCATTTCCAGCATGGCACTTTAACAAGTCTTGGGTGATTGCATGACTTGTCTCTTTGACTCACTGAAAATTAGAATCAGGACCCAGATCTAATTTCAGCTTTGCCACAATCTACTGAAGTGTCTTCTGGTCAGCCACGCCCCTTTTTGGGCAGATGGACATAATAGTATCTGTCTACCTCATGGTGTATAGGGCAATAAGAGTACCCAGAGCCAGATAAGTAGGAGAGAAGGGATTAGGGAGAGGCTGGGGACCTGCTGAGAGGATTAAGTCCTTACATGACAGCTATAAGAAAGAGTGTTTCATCTGAGGGCTTTTGGGTGGCTGAAATTTAAGATGTTTTCATTGTTTTCATAGGCCATATACCTGTTCATGATATGACTTTAACTCTATGTTCTGTGATTCACATTTATTGTAGAAAAGGGAATGGTTGGGGCTTAAGTGACAGGATATGGAGCAGAATAAAAAAAGATGGGGGAGGGTCAGCATGGGTCCTGGACTCATTCTGTATCTCTCTGTGGAATAGTCTGTGCAGAGAATGGCTTTTGGGCTGCATTGGGCTGGAATTGCTTTAGATTTAAAGGTGTTGAGAAGCTTGGTTGCCCATTGTTCAAATAAGGTATATGTCAGTGATGTCAACACAACATGTTAAGGAAATGTCACATCTGTCTGCAATTGGCTACCTCTCAATAGGAGAAACACCACTGGCAGCCTGGAGACCAGATGTTACTTTCATTCAAATAGAGGTCAAGCAGCTTTAGATGAAGAAGAATGTTTGCACCTCCCAGCCCCAGCACCAAGAGGAGCCTGCAAGGTGATTTTGGTGGAATCAAAATTGTTTTAGCTCATATGCCCATTTTTCCTAGTGAATGGCATTGCAACCACCAGAATGGAATAACCCAAATGGTGGTCCTGGTCCTAAGACTATGAAAAAGCCACGGGAGCAGTGAGATTTCCATTCACAAGGTGGCACAGCCTGGGCTTCACCCTGGGCATTGCCACAGCAGCTGCTGAGGGAGGTTAGAAATATCCCTTGCTCTAGACCTCAGCTTATTTTTTAAAAAATCATTTTATTTGTTTTAATTAGTTATGCATGACAGTAGAATTGCATTTATGCACTTTGACATATTATACATAGATGGGATATAATTTATCATTTTTCTAAGTGTACCTGTTGCAGAATCATATTGGTCATGTAGTCACACATATACATACAGCAACAATGTCTGTTTCATTCTACTATCTTTCCCATCCCCACATCCCCTCCCTCTCCTCCCTCCCCTCCCATAACTTCCCTCTACCTAATCTAAGGTAACTCTTCCCTAGCGCCCCCTGCCTTATTGTGAATTAGCATTCGCATATTAGAGAAAACATTCAGCCTTTGGTTTTGTGGGATTGGCTTATTTCGCTTAGCATAATATTTTCCAACTCCAGCTTTTAAACTGAATATTGTGAGCATTATCCTTGATGGTTTGTGTCAGCCCTTCCAGGTTTCATCTTCTGCAGTTATGCAGATATGAAGGAAGGCTGACTCTGGCTAAGCCTGGGGACAGTCACCTGGAAGATCAGTAAATGCAGTGAAGTTTCCAGGGCAAAAGGCTCCTCTGCTATTTCTTATTGGCCCATGTGGGGAAAACAGGTTAAAAACATCTGGTTGGAAACATATCTTAAGCCAGAGTGTGAAATGATGATTGTGAACTCAATTCTAAAGGACTCTTTAATTAAACCTCTTAGATAAAATTTGAAAAAGAGAAAAATGCATCCCTTGACTAAATCTGTGTACCAGAGGGATCTAGGAATTAATACACACATCAGTGAGGTTTTCTTCTTGCACATTTTATAAGGTTTTCTGTTAGAATGACAGTAAAACATAAAAGCCAAAACATCCAGGTTTCTTTCCAATTCAGTTTTGGGCCGAAACTACACACATGTTGAATGTCCATTCAACAAGAAATTCATTACTAGGTGCTGCTAGAGATAAATAGGACATTGTGAGAGGAAAAATTGTCTGCCCTCCCTGACATTTTCTTCCCTGAGTATATCTCCTGGTTTCTCTCTACTTGTAACTCAACTCCCATTGCTGAAGTTGGGGGTCTTATGGATTAGGGAGTTTTGGAAGAATGGCTGACTTGATTCTGGCTTTGTTCCTAGAAACCCAACTTCCTGCAGAGAGCATTTGCTCTGTACTGCATTGTGAGAGCCTTCTGCTACTAAGTTTAAGCCAGCAGGAGAGGGGATGTAGTTTTCAGGTAATATTATAAAGTCCTCTAATATGTTGCATTGTCTGGTGTCACTGAGAAATTAAAAAAGTAAAATTTGGGGAAGCAAATTATTCTTGTGTCAGGGCTTTAGGCGGGTGAAGATGTATGGCTTTCGGCCACAGACTAAGTGTGAGGGTATGGTCTTTTGACTTTGGTCATTTATGCAAGTTTAACAAAACTGCAGGTGAATTTTATAGTCATGTAATTGTCATTTAACTACTGAAACCTAAGCAAGAGTCTTTAAGACAACCACATAATACTTTGATCATGGGAAAGGACAAAAGTTTATGGTGGTTTTGTCCATGAGCAAGAGATTATCTTTATGGAGAGAACTGTACCTGTGGAGAACTTCAACTGACCCATGTGGTTTCCAGAGTGCTCACATGTGGGGGCCCTATAAAGGGCTAATTGGTGGACAAAGAGCTGAGACAAATATCTGACTATAGAGGAAATAGCCTCTCCACTGTCACTGGTGGGTAGAACACTATAAGCTATATTTGAAGGACAGGTAAGATTCTAGCTTCACATGGCTAATGTGGGGCCCCAGTCAGCTGTTTTGAATTCCATTTTGCATCCAGGAGCAAAGAGGAAGCTGTGGGAGGCTAATCCTGAATTAATGTGCATAGCCCACGGATTTGAGAGTGGAAAATTTTCAAAGAACTTCTGGATGAGTTTCAAAGAGATGGTTTTTAGGTGTGTATGCATCCTGAAAAATCATGTCAGAGAAAATCTGGAATTCACATCACAGGAATCCAGTGTCTCAAGGAGCACAGGGCCCAAGGGTCAGGACTTTGCTGGGTCTGTGGGATCTCTGGCATGCAAATGGCAATAGAGTTCCAGTTCAGCATTCCACTGGGGGATATTTTTTTCAGCTGAAACAACAGTGTATATGAGGTCAAAATCTTCTCTGGCAGGTAGTTTTACTAGGGCTAAGCAACCCATAAAGTAGACGTAGAAGTGGTCCTTATGACACAGAGAGAACACCCCTGGTCACCAGAGGGTGGATGCTGCAATTAGAAAGAAACCAGGCTCAGATTAACACCAGGATATTAGAGTGGAAGGGGGAAAATTCAAGAAATGTGGGATGCAGGGAATACAGTGCAGATTATTAATTATTATTGATTATCAAGTATCTGCTAACTGATTTAACTTCACAAGTTCTGGATTTTAGGCAACAGAAGTTGGCAAACAATGGCTGAAATGAACACACTTGTATCTGCTCTTCTTCACACAGGTGTCCCTAAGTCAGTGTTATGGTTTGGGGAATGCTCTGTTCCCAAGTCTGGGGAAGTTCCTTTAGAGGTTAGGGATTGGCTTTCTCCCAAGTTTGGAGGGTGAATTTTCTTAAAAGGCCTTTTAACTTCTTGGCTGCTTTAAAAGATGAAGTTCTTCAGAACTTGACATTGAATTAATGTAACCTCAAAGGCATTCATTGAGCTACATTCAATAATGAAGGAGACAGTCTAGGATGTAGCTGTTAAAGGGAACTAGGAAAACTCCACTGGTGAAAACAGAGAAAATAAGTGCAGGAGGATGGAGTTTAGGATTTAATTTGATTAGACTTTAACTCAACTAGGTAGAAGAATTAAAATTGGATATTAGTTCCTTTGAACTTCAATACCTTTGCACTTGAACTTGCTTGGAAATTTGATTTTTTAATATGAGTTTCTCCCTGGAAATTTCAAGATAGACAGAAGTTTCTATTAAAATTTTGAGCATTTCAATAATAGTGTCAATGCTAACAATAAAGTTGGAATGTAAGATCGGGAATGCATCCATGTATTTCATCCTGTCATATCCTAATGTGGTCATTTAATTGCTTTGCAGCAACATTGCATACTATGTTGAGTGGTGTGGCTTGATGTCATTTGGGTAGGAAATAAAATAGAGAATGAATTTTCCACCTTCAAGAGAGTATGGCCTTGGAGTCGATTTAGTTAATATCTGCCCTGATATAGCCTTAATCTATTTGGGAGAAAAAATCTAAAGTGTTCACCAGTGGTCTCAGAAAGACAACGGAAGGGGCAGTGATTTATATGGGAAAGACAACTTCATGATGGAGGTATTGTTGTCCTTCTCTAAAGGAAATATGCACACTTCTGGTTGATCATTACCTTAATGTTTCATTCCATTGATTTAAGAAAACAAAAAGTGGGAAGTATAAGTGGAAAACATTTATTTCCCTAATCCTGATGCTTCCTTCCAAGTGGAGAGAAGTTTAGTGATATAAAATTTCCTATCTCCATGTCTCCAGGAGTTAGAAGAAATAATTTGATTGGAAGTTCATCACACTGAACTCTACTCTCTCTTTGTTCCTATTGGGAATGAAACCCTTATAGGAAGCTGGTATCTTGATTCACCTTCCCAGAATGCTCTGCTTCGGTGGTGGCTTGCTCCGCCCTGACTCAGTAGTGACCCAGTGGCCTGTTCTGATTCAACTTGATGGTCATCAGTGGAACACTTAGAAGACCCTTATGGCTCTAACATGAAGCTACAGCTTACAGTTTAGCCTTTCTTAGATTTGCAGGTGATATTTTGGCCTCTTTATGACATTCTTTGATTCATGTTTATCATTTAGTTCACAATACAGGAGGCATAAAAAGACAGTGCCTGGTAGGACATCTTTGAAAAGCCCAACAAGCATTCTTTTTGTCCTTAGATGCTGGAGTTTATTTTCAGGCTATGGGGAGGGGTAGAGGTTAGGCCTGAATAAGTGATCAGTAGACCAACGACAATTACACATACTACACTTTATAATTAAAGACCCAAATATACACATGTCTGGGGAGGGGGTTATGATTAAAGGAAAGGATAAGAATGATATGAGCTGTGTAAGGTTGAGTCATCAAGACCTACTTCACAGAGCAGTCAGTGTGTGAGATAGAGCTGATGCAGTAACAAAGATCTTTAGGCTTCCTATTCCAGAAGACTCTTGGCTATATCTAGAATACAAAGAAGAGATTTGGAGATCAATTTGCATCATTTCTGGTTCCTTTCAACTTGTATGGAACCAAGCAAATGATGTGTTTGTGACAGGTGGACTTTTAAAACAATCCCACTAAGGGTAAACAGCAGTCAATAAAAGGTAACATGGTACAACTCTTCCTTGTTCCCTAACCTTCCCTATGAACCCTTTTGGAAACTTCCAGGCATTAGTTCCATTAAAACAGATGGGTTCACATGGAATTAAGTTATTCTTAACCAGTTAGACATTCTTGGCTTATTCTACATCATTATTCATTAAAAGCATAGTCAGGTTTCAGGACATGTCTGGAGCCAACATAGAGGAACCTCCTTTTCAAGGGCCCAATCACCTGGCATGGCATGAAAGTTTTATAAATTCAATGTTCTTATATATGGTGTAAGATATAGGGACAGGAGTAAATTCTCCAATGTTTTTTTTTTTTTTCCTGAAATGTTTTTGTTCTTGTTCCATTTATCTGAAAATTTCCCCTGTATTCATTCTGAAAGAGTCCCTTGGACTTTTGTTAGGTTTGCCTATAATGGGACTTTGAACACATTGCTTTTTATGAAGCACCTAGGGTGTTTTGGTATGCAATGGTTAGTTTTCCACACATGCATTTCACATTGTGCTTAAATATAAAATATCTTAGATCCCATGAATAAAAAGATACATGTGGATATTTACTAGCAGTAAAGGATAAATGAGGTTATCTTGCTCATTGGCACACAATCTAAAAAGGAGAAGAAACAGGATCTAAGCATCAAAGGGAAATATGTTTGGGAAATAGAAAGAAGTCAACTTTGTAAGGAGTTGGCTCTAAGTAGATGAGAAGTAAAGATAAAAGCGTAAAGGTAATAGGAATTAATTATTTTTGACCTGAAAGAGTCTTTATGTTTTCATCTGTTTTGGTCTTAATGTGGAATTGGAACACCTGTTTTCAAACCAAAGCTATTTCATTTAGTAGGTATGTAATTTTACTCAAACTAACATCATTTTCCATCAGTTTGCTTATTATGAGAGTGCAGTTTAAATAAAATATATATTATAACATGTAAAAATGCCTGCTGAAATTCAAAGATATTCAGAGAATAATTCTTAAACATGTTGAATCTAAATATATTCCTCTTTCCAATTTTGTATATGAGATAACTGGGCTTTAAAGAAGTTAACTTATGGGTTTCAGTTGCTGGAGTTAATAATGGCAGATATGAGATTCAAATCTTGTTCTTTCCTTTCTCCCTATCCAGTGGGACTTCTACTGCATCATGTGTAAAGCGGAACGACCATTTCAGTAACAGCCCCACAGATAGCTAGTTAGATTAGGGTCACACCTGGGCCCTTAGAAGATAAGAAGGTTTGTACTATCTCTGTCGAATCACAGATGATTTGGTAACATGAACTGGTGACCCACAGGATGGATTAGGGAAAGAAGTGATCTCAAAGTGATTTTTGTTCTCTTGTAGATTCCAGTAATACAGGGGGCTAGGCTGTCCTGTCCACCCTATATACTCAGCTTCAGCAGTGTCTGGTTCATAGATGTAGAATAAACACATGTTGAATGATGACTAATTGGAAGGAATTAAATAAGTAAATAAATAAACAAGTGAAATCATAAGTGAATGAAATGGTCTTTCAATTCCTTTTCCTATTTGAATAACAGAATATTCAAGTTAAGGTCTCAAAACTCATAGGGACATGGTCAATATCTTCTGAATTATTACAGTTAGAAACACACTAATTTAACTAAGAACCATTCTTTCTTGGAAATATTATAATGAGAATCTAGCCTGGTTAAGAGCTTTATATTTAGAGTCAGACAAAACTGGTTTTGAGTCTGGACTTGGCTCTGCTATTTATAATTTTGTGATTTTGAGCATGGAGTCAAGGGGAGGAAGCAGAATAAAAGAGAAAAAAACTGGTCAACATATGATGACTAACAGGAATATTTTTACAAACACGTTTTTTTGTTCAATCCATGGGGATTCCCAGAATTTCTTCTTGTTAGAAATTTTTTTCTCTGGGCTGGGCTGTACCTTAGCTGATGGGACAGGAGCAAGAAAATACAAATTGTTATTGTGAAGTGAGTGTGCTGATATATGTATTTGTCCAGATGCCCTGGGAAGCAGGCCTACGGTCAATGCTGCACTTTTCAATTTGTGGATCATTCATTTACTTTGCTTCACCTTTTATACCTTTCATTTGTGGAGAGAAAGCAAAAGCAATATCTAAATAGCATCCAGTTTTTCTATTTATTACCAAGTTCTGAAAAAGAGCAAAGATCAGTAAAGAGAGATGCTTTTGCCTCTGATTTCTTAGAGAATGATGCAACTCCCTTTTCACAGGGCAGCTTCCACCTGGTGGTACAGCTGTTGGTGTTGTGTTTTGTTCTCTTTGCTTACTGCCCCCCTTTCCTTTTCCATACGACCTAGATTTCAGGAGGCATTCACATCAATTCCATTACCTATTCAATGAGGAGTCTTCAGAAGGCTGAATTTATTAACTCAACACTATTTCTAAGAAGGTGGTAGAATAAGATGGATATCATTATCTTAAATGAATGATTGAAGACTTGAATAGTACGAATATACTTTGTATACAAACAGTGTTATGTAAAAAGAGGCTCTATATGTGTATTATAAATTGTAATGCATACTACTGTTACAAATACAACAACTTTGAATAAAAAAAAATACTATTTCTATTTTAGTTCTTTTTCTCATATAGACCATTACCAATTCATGATATTTGCTTGGCAGATGTAAATTTCTCTCTATGCTGAAGATTTGAGCATCTAAATATTTGACTTGGGCAAGGCACAACTAAAATCCAAAGCACACTGGGAGGGTGATGTACCCCTTCTGCTCAGCATTTAGTTGACCCCATTGGAGAATCTACCAGGCCTAGAGGAAGGACTAAGCCAGGCTGTGGATACTGGATGGTTTGTTGTCTTTGAAAATATCCAAAATTGCCTTAGGCAAGTGGGTTCCCTAAAACAAGAACCAAAGTATAATCCCCATTGTTATGGTTTGTCCTCCAAATGTTTGTGAGCTGAAAGTTTGGTCCCCAATGTAAGAGCGTTGAGCAGTGGTAGTGGGTTATTAGATCATGAAATCATCCTGACAATGGATTAATGCCCTTCTAAGGGTAATGGGTTAGGTTTCTTAGGACTGGATTAGATACCTTAAGATCAAGTTCTTATAAAGTAAGTTCACCCCAAAGGTCTGATACCCTCCACGTGTACCACTCACTGTTCTACCAACTTCTTTTCTTTATAGGTTTCCAGTCTCAGGCATTTTGTTATAGCAGCAAAAAAAATGGATAAAGATACTTACTCAATAGAATTTCTTTCTGAAATGGGTGTGAAGAGTGAAAATTGTTCCTACTGCTGAAGGAAATCCTGTGACTATAATTTCTTTTCCTTATCAGAGTTTTGTGGTATCACAGGCAGGGAAGACCTTGAATTACCCAAAGTATAGCTATTATGGCTTAAGTCAAACACATTTGTTCCAGAGAGGGAGGGCCTCTGGTTTCCCCTACATGTCCTACCTGGCAGTTAATTAACAAAGAGGAAAAAGACTAGGTGGAGATGAGGGTATGCCCCCCTCTCTCTCTCTCTCTCTCTCTCTCTCTCTCTCTCTATATATATATATATATATATATATATATCATAAACATAATGGGGAAAGGGAGAGGAAGATTCTTCAACTAGTCCATGCTGTCTAGTAAGTGTATTTTAATTCTAGATAGATTTTCCAGTTTCTTATTTCACTTGTTTTCCTTTATTCCATTATACTTTCCCCTTATTACTTCCTAAACAAACTACCACAGTTTTCCTGATTCTTCCTGCATTGTCACAGGTAGTGCCTTGCATGCACATTTCCTGTTGCCTGGCTTCCCTTTTGGGCATGTTACTCACTTCTCAAAACTTGTTTTGTCATCTGTTAGATGAAGATAATAAAACCATCTTTCTCATAGAGGCCATTGTAAGGATTAACTAAGATGATCAATGAAAAGGTCTTAGCATGGTCTCTGGCAAATATTAACTGGATAAAAATTGTCCTTGGCATTACTTTTTTCCCTTCCTCTGTTTGACAAAATTCTACTAATCCACAGTAACCATCTCATATACACTTTCTGCTTAAATCCTTCCTTTGTCTGTTCAGGCAAACCATTGCTTTTACTCTACACCTCTGTATCATTCTGTACATATATACATTGCACTTAACTGAATATATTTAGATGTGTGTCTTCCCCAAAGGATTGTAAACTTTTGTAGATGGGATCCATGACTTGGTAATTTTTCCCAGCAGCTAACAAAGTTCCTCTGCCAACAAAAACTTAATTAATATTTTTTCAAATGAATTTTTGAGAGAGCAGATGAGTGAGTTAATAAAGGAAAGAAAGGTTCTTAAAAAGATGTGTAATGGCAGGATAAACTGAGGTTCCTAGAAGTATAAATGGAAAGACAGTAAATTTGGGCTGAGTAGTTAGCATTTCATTTGATGAAGTAGTTCAAGTTTCTAGAAGCATTTCTTTTATTAACAGTGGGAAACGTGAAAATGTAAATGGGGTGAGTTGAGGTTTAATTGAAGTAAGTCCAATTTTTAAAGATAAAGAATGAAAGAAAGGCATTGGAAAACTCCAAGCAGCTTTTATCATGGGGAAAAAAGAAGAAAACCAGGGAAAGAGGTTAGAGAAAGGGAGATAATAAAGACTAGATGAGTTTGAGAGAAGTGATTAGGACTGGTGTTGAAAAGAGAGGAGATTTAGGAGAAAGTGAGAGATGATTCAAAGAGAATTTTAAGAAACTTCAAGGCAATTCTCTTCACCACCTACCTAAAGAAGTCATCCTTAAACCAAATTCCAAATTTTTAAAAAAAATATTTTTTTAGTTGTTGATAGATCTTTATTTTATTCATTTTATGTGGTGCTGAGAATCGAACCCAGATGCCAGGCAAGTGCACTACCACTGAGCCACAGCCCCAGACCAAAACCAAACTCCAATTTAAGTGATTCCCCAGATCAGTCAATTCTCCCCATTCCCTCCAAATAGCATGGATACTTGCTGCTGGTGATTGGATACTTTTTCTGCTTTTTCTTAGTTTAGGAAGCTCAGTGTTCCCTTATTTGTTTCCTGTCTTCTTGGATTTGGTCTCTGTGTGGACTTCCCTGGTTAATGACCAGGTTGTGACCATACTAGATGCCTCCATCCACAACTTCTTAGAATGGGTCTCAGATATCCTCAGAGAGAACACTTCACTACACGACCCAGGTCTGTGTGGAAATTCATCTAACTACCTGCTCTTAAACCTGGTCCCTTCCTGAGAAGAGGAATCACCTCTCTTGCCCTGAATTTTCTGTGCTCCCTGTGACGGGTCTTATCCCAGTTTGGTGCTTATGGAGGAAGCTGAGTTATTGGAGATATGGTAGATGGCATTTGGTCTCTATCTTCCTCGAAACCAAATGCTCACATAAGGCGATAATGGAAACACCTCTTTGCTGTTACTCTATTTTTGCTTCATGACATGGAAAAGAAAAAAAAAATGAGAGAGCAAAAGGTTATTCTCTTCTTATATACTATCCTATTATGATGAAAGTAAGTGAGTTTTGGAGGAAATAACTAAAGTGTGATATACCTGGTTAGAAACTGATTCTGTAAATTGATCATAGAGTAGTAAATACAATAAAACAGGTGATTTCCCTCTCTATAGTAGGAGAATCACTTCAGACATACAAAAAGGCAAGCAATGTTATAGGGTCAAGTAATAAGCTCTTTTGAGTTTATCAGAGCATAATTTTTTGTTGCAGAGTGGATGGGATTGCTGATTTAGTAGATTACTTAATAAAAGTACAAAAACAGACTTGTGTCATGCTGAGATGTTTATGAGCTGATATTTATGGGCTAAAAGTAGAATTTAGGGATGGGAATATGAAAATGAATTCATCATATTCTTTTCATACCACTTATGTCTGATTTCCCAAAGACTGTCTGGACACCTGGCATTCATTTGCACTAACACTGTTCACTAGGGAGGAAAAATTTGGTGTGCTGGTGGATTTTTCTTGGGCCCAGTTACTGGCAGCATGGTGAATAGATGCTCCCTGTCCTAACAGGTGTGATTCTAGGGAAATGGGAAGATTCCTCTTATGATACCTCTGCCTGAAAGTGCTAATAACTCATCCTTTGGGAGTCAAACATTGGCCACCTTATGTGGCTAGTATAAAAACACCCTGTAAAGGGCATCAACTCCTTAGCCCCTTATTTCCTTATTTGATTTGTTATGATCTTTTCTTTCCCTTAATACTAGGACCTAAGTCTTGATGTGTGTGGTAGTAGAGATGAAAGAAATCCCTAAAAAAAAAAAGACAGAAAATTGAAAAAATATAGATTGCAGTTTTTAAAATATAAAGCTATTTTCAACATTGACTTTTAAGAGCAAGATTTCAATCATTAGTCCTAATCATCTGAAATTTTTTGATGAATTTGGTGTGCTGATAGATTTTCATAAAACTGCTAGACACAATATGAAATCAAAAGAAAAGCTTTATCCCACAATAAGATGGTACTAATGAGAGGGTCCTTCCTGGGCTCTTTAATGCCTTTTTGCTCTTGGACATGCTACTTAACTCTAAATGAAAATCTGAACTTTATCTGGAAATTGAAGTTGGGTAGGAAAAGAAAGAGTTGGGTTAGGTGACCTTGGGTCGGGTAAAATAACAGCTTATTTCATACTGCTGGCACCATGAGGCCGGCCTTTGACACTCAGTTGAAGCATCTGCAGAAAATATGAGGGAAACACATCCACATGCTCACTCAAAAGAGGACTGAATCTTCACATGTGGCTGTTGGAATAGTTAACCAAGGAGCTTAAAGTCACAGGCCAAAATTTCATTGCAAACACAGAATTGCAAATCTAACTGAGGTGTGGTATCACAATAACCCATGATTTGTGTCAGTGTTAAATTAACCCCATAAATAACAAATATAACATCTCATTCTTTCTTGTATTTTATAGTGAGGACCCCCCACCCAACTTTTCAGGGGAATCAGGCTGTGGATTACGACGTCCATTTTGCAGATGGAGAAACTGAGACTTCATGAGGCTCACTCATTCTCAAAGTCATAGAGGAGAGTTAGGCTCATGTGCCAATATTATGATCACAAATCCTGGATAATCATACTATTTTTTAGAACCTAAATAAATATTGTCACAGTGGGTCACATTTTTGAAGGTGATTTTCTATAGCTATCCTATAGAAGTTCTTTTAGGAGAAGTTAAAATTGACTTAGTAGATCCAAGTGCTACCAGGGTAAATTTTAAAAATTAGCCAACTTTGCCTCCTCTGTCTGTTAGTTCCACTGGTGGAATGAATGGGTGGGAACTTGAGTGTCCATCTGGAAGGCCTCTCCTTTATGATCTCACTGTACATCACTATATGGGTCAGAGCACCAGGTTCATCATGGAAGTAAATATTGTTCAATTATTTCCACTGTGAGGGTTTGAGCCTCATTAGATCTAGAGTGGAAAGAACACTGCTAGCTTAGTGTTTATAGCTTATTACTGTTTTCCATTTTAGATTTGGTATGATAAATTTAGTAAACAACACTGAAACAGTTCTTAGGCTTGAAAGATGCAATTGAATTGCACTATAGTATGACAATATTATAACTGAACACAAACTCCATCTATGACCAGTTCATTTCATATTAAAACTTCTGGATGAGAGGGCCCAAAAGTCACAGCTTGGAAAATGGAAGGAATGAATACATCAAGGGTGCCAGTGACAGTGATCTCTTTATATTATTATTATTTTTTTTTGTTTATGCTTTTTAAAAGAGACCTGCAAAGGGCTGAGAGTAGCTATGATAGAGCTTCCCTAACATGTTAGAGTACCAACACAACGAATAAAAACATACAATAAAATAGAGTTGCAAAGGTTGAAGAGCTTGAGAAAATTACAAGTGTATTTGTGAAGTCAGTTTTAAAAGGAAAGCCTCTGCTATTTATCATATTTATGCTACAACCAGGTACAAAATTTAATATGCTGGAGGTCCACTGATTGCACAAGCAACGGGCCACTTGCATTTATAATTAACCACTCACACCCTTGTTTTTCCTCGCAACCCAAGAGGTTGATTATGTGATTGTAGGTATGATAATTAGCACACATGAAAAGAAAAACTCAGCAGAAGCCTCCAAAGAGTGTCTTTTTATTGAAAGCTTCAAATATGAGCTAATTAGGTTAGAAGGTACAGGAGATGGCCTCCAACAGGTGCTATAGCAAAACACTTTGTCTGCAGTCTAGTTGCTCTTGCCGGGTAATAGTAATCCTTGCCCCAACAGGACCTATGTGGGGACGGCTCTCTGCTCCAGTGGAGAAGGTGACAAGTTACATGTATAGAATGGTGAACTTCCCCATTCTGGTATTCCTCTTCACTCTATGCTGGTGCCATGGAACATTTGAAATACCCAGACAAAGGAAATCCCAGAAGAATAGACCAAAATATCTACTCAGTTTCAGAGTTTCTTCCCCCTTCCCTCTTTTTTTCTTTTCCTTCCTTCCTTTATTCATCCCTCTCTCCCTCCCTCCCTCCCTCCCTCCCTCCCTCCTTCTTTTCTATTACATATCTACTTCTGGAAATATGGATAATTAAGGAAAAAATTGTAAACACTTTTGGCACAACTAATTAGAAACATTAGATAAATATTTAAAAGTATTATAAGTAGGATTCACAAGAAAAAAGTGGTGATGCTCATAAAATTCTCAGTAGTAATAATTATATGCAGTAATTTGGATGCTTGTGATTGGTATATATATAGGCCAAAAGTCAGCAGCATTACAACTAGAATGTGACAGAGACCTCAACATTTACAATTTTAATACATTAAAATAATTTTAATTGATATATCTGTGGCACCATTTAGGACAATTATAGAATTTTCAAACAAAGCACTTGTCAGGTTTGATGGGCCTTGTGGTCATGGATCATTTATGTAGATCTAAGTATTTTTTATTCAAGAATGTACATTTTTCAGAGACACACAGAACTTTCATGAAAATTAGCCATTTAGTAGGCCACAGATATAAAAATAAACATTTCATAGATCACCTTGAATAAAAGTAGAAATAGAGAGAAAGAGAGAAATAGAGAAAAGCAATTGTCTTTTGTATACATTTGAAAATGAAAGTAAAATCACACAGCATATTAGAGAAAAAGGATGAAAATTAATATCCAATTACAAATAAAAAAAAGTTAGGGGGAAAGCAAAAGAAGGATAAACTCAAAGAAAGTAGAATGAAAAGAACTATAAGAGTAGAAAATAATAAACTAGAATAAAAGAATTAAAAGCAATATCAATAAAACCCAAAACTGATTCTGTGAAAGAATAATAATAGATAATAACAATAATATGAAACATAGGATAAATATTGCAATAATAAATAATTATGAAAATGGGAATCCTGTTATAATTGCAGATTAAATTATGATATAATACTCTAAAATGACTTTATGATAATAAATTTAGTAATGTAGACCAAATGAACAATTTCTAAGAAAAATGTAATGTATTATACCTGATTAAAGAAGGAATAGAAAGCTTAAATATATTAAATGGATAGTATAAAACTTCTAGACTCCAAACCCATTAGACTCAGATGGTTTTCAGGTGAGTTTTTTTCAAAATGTCAAGAAAAATAATAAGCAAAGTCTTTTAGAAAAAAAAAAAAAAGAATGCTGAAATGAATTTAGGAAGTAATCTTAACTAGTCCAGAACCATACAAGTAAGAAATATAGATCAAATTTACTTGTAAATAGAAATGCAAAAATAATAAATCTGACATTAAATTCAGCAGTGTATATGAAAACTTAATCATCAAGTTGAAACAATTTTATCCAATTAATACAAGAAGGTTTCAACTTCAATGAAATCTATCATTACAACACAACATAATCACATTTGGAGGAAAAAGAGTCATGATAATTCCAGTAAACTAATAAAAATGGATTTGATAAAATTCAACCTGATTATGAGGAAATGCTCTTATTAAGTATGAGTTAAATTTCTTAACTTTTACCTTGACTGATAGATACAATGCAGTGCAGTAAGGTAAAAATGTAAAGTAGATAAATATTGAAAGCTAAGAAACAGAGCTTTTATTCTTCACTGATAATATTAATGTTTGTACAGGCAATCACAGAGGTTTTACAAACTAATAATAAAAGAGTTCAATAAGGTTGTTAGATATAAGGTCAATATACAAAAATTAATAGCATTCTATGTATGAACAATCAATAAGTAAAATGCAAATTTAAAAGAAGATGCCATCAACAGCAGTAAAAATAATGTGCCTAGGAGTACATTTGGCAAAAGATAAAGAACATTATAAGCCTTAAATGTCACATATGAAAACATAAAAGAAGACCTGAGTAAATGGAAAAAAACACATCACCTTTCTTTAGAGATAGAATCAACCCTGTAAAATTGCAAGTCCCTCCCTTTTAACTGTAATTACAATTAAACCCCAACCAAATTCACAGTAAGTTTTACGAACTCCCCATAATTTTTTAAACAAAGAGCCAACTAACCATAATAATCTTAAGAAGAGCAAGAACGGATTTGAGTCATCTGGCACAGAATTTACATTAAACCTAGAATATAGATAATATTATATGATACAGAAATAGACCAGGAGCAGAAAAAGAGAAGCCAGGTAGAATCAGGTGAAGGGCCAAGGCATGTGACACAGATGGCATTACAGAGCACTGGGGGAAAGTAGGCCACTCCAAAACTCTACTACTCATATAGAAAAAACAAAGTTAACTCCCCTTTTAACATATAGACATAAATTCCAGATGGATTAAACACCAAAATGTGAGAAGAAAAACTGTTAAGTATTTCGAAGGAAACACAAGAAAGATTGTTATAATATTATGATAGGGAAGCTTTTTAAAGAAGATCCAAAAGGCAGGAAGCATAAAGATATCACATTTAAACCCATAGTTATATAATACCCAAACTTAATGTTCTAGGTTATCACTTAATTTTCTGTATGTTTTACATGTTTTTAAAAGATTCATCCTTAAAAAATTAAAAATAACGAAGATTAAAAAGTCACTCAGTGAGTGTGGAATAGAGAATAGGGCAGAAGAGCAGAAGAGGAGTTGATTTCCAGCCTTCCTCGCCGCTCTCTCTCTCCCCCACGCTCCACTCAGCTGCAGCGTCTCTCCACTGTGTATAAGCACTTGCCTCGAGTGTCCTCCCAGTTCAGTTCAGGACATGATCGCCCATGCTGAGCTTGGGACTGACAACAGACAGAATTATGACTAAGAAGTGCTTCTGCTTCAACTCCCTGGAGGCATCTTCCCTCCTGGGTTACATGAAGTATTTTATTGGGCCTGTGACAAAATCTCTCTTATAGGGTGGATGTTTTCCCATTTCCATAAGATGGCACCCCGTCACAGCATGCCAATTTGCTTATGTATGTTGAAAATGCCCATTCAGTAGTAATTCAGCTTGTAAATTTGTACAGAACAGTTTGACTGGGACTTCTGTGTGGCCTCACCCTGTTTTGCAACTACCCAAAGCTGCCAGCCCAAACATCCCCATGGATGATAAGTAGGTAAGGACCATGTACTACAGATTGATTTCATTATCTGAGGCCCCTTTGCTGGCACGGTTGATCTCATGTGGGGATTTGATTTTCATAAACACCAAGTTTGGATTTTACTGGGTCATTGAGCCCCTGATGTCAAGGGAAAAGGGAGTTTATGGGAAACACGCACAGAATCCGGAAGTGGACTCAGGCTTGAGCTGAACTCTTGTCACGCGAGTGTCCATGGAGGCAGGAGAACAAAGCTCCTTGTTTACTCTGCTGTAACTTGGAGAGATCCCCTAATTGCACAGTGAGGTGTGACAGCAAGGTGACCTCAGGATGAAACTGGACAAATACTGGCTTGATAAAGTGAAGGGAGATCATAAATAGATATATGTTAAAAAAAAGGAGACTGAACACTTTTCCCCTAGGCTTTCTAGTTCACTGTGTGTTTGAGTCAAGGCAGAATTTATTTAATGACTGCCTAATGTCTATTTTCATAGTCTGATTTGGGAGGCATTGGGGACGTCCATACATGAAAAGAACTTTCAACTCAAGATGCTGATTTCTGATCAGTAATTTGATCATCACTAAAACACCATGACCCATCCACTGCAGCGGACACTGCCAGAGCTTGGCCCCGACCTCCTCAGATCACATTCACCATTTCTGTGCTTCTCGTCTTCTCTTCTGTGCCTCCAATGGCACAGAGCTAGCACCTCCCTAACAAGTCCCAGAGACGAGGAAGTGTCCTGAGCACTCGAGGTGGCTAAAACTGAGACTATGAGGGGAGGAGGAGCAAGAAGGGAGAGTCCTCAGTCTGGTTGTCCCAACAAAAGATTGAGCCCCTTGAGCAGCTTTGCCTCTTGACAACTCCTCTCTGGGTTATTGGATCATTTCCTCCGTTCTGTGGACTTAGTTTGCCTGTGAAAACCTTGTGGTGTTCCTTACTGGAAACCATGTCCTTCTACTTCTCTCCTACCCCAGAATGATCTTCATATGTGAGTTTAAATAATTACAAGTTTGCTGTTTTCTCTTGAGACGGACTTTACAATCCCTGGAAGACTACTTAGAAAAGTTCTCAGATATCATCTGGTTTGGGGAAACATCCATGTTTTATAAGGATATAAACTCTCTACCAGTTAAGAATACAGTCATCCAAGGGGCACATTATGTCTTAGGCTCCCTTGAAGAATTCTGTCTTTGTTTATGGTATACATACATTAAAAGTTAAAAGCATAACTGGAAATGATGACCATCAAGTCAAGATGGCGGTGGCTCCTTGGGAAGGAGGGAGGGGCATAGCAGTGGAGAATTATTCGTAGGGACTCCGTTATGCTAATAACTGAACTATTAATATACTGTGTTCAGTTGAGTGGTAGGAACAAAAATGATAAAAATAACACAAATCTGCAATTGCTAATATATTATATTAGCCAACTTTGGGGATATAGGATTGAATTAGACCTTTATTCCTGTCCTGTAGGTCCTTTGCTGCCCATTTAGATATGTGGGATACAATGCATGAAACCATTGGACCATAGGCCAATAAATGAATGACAAATCTCAAATTAAATGTACATATAAATAAATTGCCGGGCGCGGGTGGCGCACGCCTGTAATCCCAGCACTTTGGGAGGCTGAGGCAGGAGGATCGTGAGTTCAAAGCCAGCCTCAGCAATGGCGAGGCACTTAGCAACTCAGTGCCATCAGCAACGGCAAGGCACTTAGCAACTCAGTGAGACCCTGTCTCTAAATAAAATACAAAAAAGGGCTGGGGATGTGGCCCAGTGGTCAAGTGCCCCTGAGTTCAATCCCTGGTACCAAAAAAAAACCAAAAAAAAAATGTACATATAAATATATATCACATTATTTATGTATGTATACTATTTGCCATTTTATGGCTATATGGGCTTTGGAAAGTTTGTTTTATTCATTTGAGCCTTTTTTCTCCTAAACAATTAAGTTCTCTTTCAGGGCTACAATGATTAAAGTGATAGTTTGTAAAGTATATCGGCTTGCCTAGCGAACCTCTGTACTTGAATGTCTAACAGGTATCTCAACTCTTAAACTTAATGTGTTCCATCCAACTGAATTCCTGGTTTACTCAGCAAATACCCTTCCTTTTTAGTCTCCACATCTGCGTGAACAGAACTTCTTTGAGTCAAAAGCTTCATCTTCCTACTTTCTCTCATACCGTACACTTCAACTGTAGCGAACAATATTGGGACAACCTTTGTCTTAGTCCATTTTGTGGTGCTATAACAGAGTGTCTGGAATCAATTAAAAAAATTTTTTTAAAAAATTTGTTTTAATTAGTTAACATGACAGTAGAATGCATTTATGCACTGTGATGTATCATACATAGATGGGATATAATTTCTCATTTTTCAATGTGTACATGTTGCAGAATCATATTGGTCATGTAGTCACAGAAAGCATTGGCTAGTAATTCTGAAAACTGAGAAGTCCAATGCCAAGGTGCCAGTATTTGGGCCTTCCTCATGTGTTAAAACTTGGTGGAAGGCAGAAGGGCTAAGAGAGATAACCCACTTCTCAAATCCATTTTAAAGGTATTAACCCCCACTCCCCCTAATCACCTCTAATAGGCTCCAATATCATTACATGGGTAATTAAATGTCAACATGAGTTTTGAAGGGGACAAACTTTTGAACCATAGCAATCTTCAAATGCCTCTCAAGCCCATCCACTTCTCATATCAGCACTGGGATCACTAGGGTCTATCCAAACTACCACAGTCTCTGATCTGGATTGTTGGAGAGTCTCATAACTGGTCTTTCTGCTTTCATGTAAGTGCACTGTTATGTAATGTGGTTGACTTTTGTCTTTTCTTAATTTTGATTCATTTAAGATCATTGAAATTGAGATTCCTGAATTTTAACAGTATTACTTTGTGTGTGATGTATTCTCTTGGAAGACACCTTTGTGACCATTTTCCAATTTTTTCTTAAGGCTTTGTGACTTTTATGCCTTTTGGTGAGGATACCATATGCCTGTGTTGAAAATACCTTCCTTTATGGGATATTCACAGAGAACCAGACACTGAGCATACATTTTAAAAATCATGCTTAATATGATAATCTAGGTTAGTGTCATTCTATCCCCATTTTGCCAAGAAATCTTTAGAGAGCCCTTTTCAACAAAAATTAAAAAGTTGCTTAATGATTTTTGGCCTGAAGCATTCTGTTTTTTTCCAAAGATGCAAAGTCCATCTTTGACTTGGAGAAACCTCCGTCAGCAAGAGATTCTGAACCCAAACTCACTCTTGGTACATCAATCAAAAAAATACTTATTCTCCTTTGTACTATGTGTATAAAGTATCTGGTAAGCATTAACTGATAACCAATTTTATTCAAGTGATGCTCAGCTAATTCAGAAAAAAGTAAGGCATTGAACTTATTCTTGAAAAGCTTATGTTCCAGTGGAAAAGATAGAAATATACACAACTTATTTCAGCACACTGCATAAAGATATGATAAGGGTGTTTAGGTCATGTCAGAATACTAGGCGACTATTAATAGCCACACTATGGAAAATAATTGTCAAAATGATTTAAAATCGGAGTTCATTTACACTTTCATTTTGAAAGAGAATCATTTGCCAGTTTAACTAAATGTTATGATTTGATAACAGGTGTTGAAACAGAAAACTGTTAATAGTGCCTGCCATCAAAATTTAGAGGTTATGAAAATTCAAATTTAGTTTACATTTTCTCCATGGCACTAAAATATTGAAGGCAAGAAATCCTTTCCCTTAAAACAACTAGACATTTGACTAAAGAAGTGCCATGCAAACAAGATCCTCATTCTAAAATCATTTTCCCTGGGTGGGTTGTGAATGTGGACATCTCTGTCCTGAAGGTGGACATCTTCTTTCCTCCCCTTATCCTTTTGGTCAGTGTAAGTTCCTTCATCAGTCTCAGGTTTCATTTTTTCCTATTTGAGGAATATTATTTAGCCCAGGTTAATATTTTCAGATACCCTGGTCTATTTCCCATGCCCACATGCACACTTCAGACCATCACCAGCTTCTCCTCTTTACACCATTTCAGCCTAGAATTTCTCAAAAATCTCTTGGATCTTGGCCCTTTTCTGAGATCCATGAGTATGTCATTTGCATTTGGGATTTGTTGATCTATTACTACCCAACCCACAAAGGAATGCTGGATTAAAAATTGCTTTCAGTTGTATATAAGGAGAATGCATTTCAATTAGTTGTTTCCAAAATGAGAGTGGATATAAACTCCTATATTATTTCATGCAATGAAGATGGTTCATAATAAGCCTGTCTCTGTTGAAGCCATTCAGAGGAACTGTCAATACGTTCACTAATTTTATGGTTTGTTTGAACAAAGAGGCTTGCAGGAAAAATGTTAGAAAGGAATTTGAAAATAAAAATAACTCACAAAATCCAAGAGACGTAACCATTACAAAATAATTAATTTTTGTTAATGATATGTAACCTCACTTTATAGTTTCTTATAAATTACAACAATTTTATAGCATATTAAAGCTGGATTCATTAGAACAGAATATATGGCAACGTGGAAAAGAGATGGCATTGACTCCCAACACGATATATTCTACTGAAGGAAGAAATCAACTTTTAGCTCTCTAACATGCAGATTAAAGGAAGCATCGCCACACGGGCTCTGATGTTCACCCAATGTTAGGTTGCTCTTCTGCAATTCCTAGCCTCTTTTGTAGTTGGCATAAGGTCATATCCAATTCTGGCCAATGTCCTGGGAGTAAATGTGGTTCTTGTCACTGTAGATTGAAGGGTGGGTGTGAAATCTTGCTGTTCTCTTCCCTTAATGCCACATCTCAAATGTCAAGGGTGGACAGACAGTGATATTACCAGACATCGGAGTGTCCTCAGCCTGGGGCTCTAGGTGAATATACAGCAGAGCCCCTGCTGGTCTGTGTTGGAGAGCTCATGTGAGCACCATACTGATGCTTACTGTGTAGAGTCGCTGAAATTTGGGCTCTTTTTGTTAAGCCAGAATTAATTTTGCCTATTTCCAGTACATTCTTCAGAGAAATAATGCTTGTTTCCTGGATTCTCTTAACATACCACTTAAGGTTACATATAGATGTTTAACATAGAACCAGGATGAACTTCCTTTTGCATGGAAAAGGAAAGGAACCATGACCTCTTACCTTATAAATAACATCATTGTGGGACACACTCTTCTTATTTGCGTAGCTTGTAAGGATAATGAAATTAACAAGGAAAAACCTTTAAAAAGGCATATTATGAACATAAAATATTTTCTGGTCTGATTTTTCTTTCTTTCTAAATATACAGCACAGATGTAAAGGCACCTGGATGTCTCAGGAATCAAAATGGTGACCGTCTAATGTAGAAATTCAGCATATTGACATGTAAAAATGCAGCAGGATCCGCTTCACTGCAGCTGTTTCTGATGCACAGTTCATTGTCTGTCTCAATTAGAAACTCATCTTTTGCCATACCATTTCCTTCTCCTGTGGTTGATTTGATCAAATATCCCATTGTTTAAGCCAAAAACCTAGCTTTACCAAAATCAGCCTTAGTATTGTTCAGAACTCATCCTTCATTCCATCATTCTTCATCAATGCTTATGATACTAATATCTGCAAGGAGAACTGAATCTCAAGTGAAGCTTTTCAACTCCACTTGACTACAAGTAGTCTGTGAACAGAGTTTTTCTTCCCTTTTTGCTTTTTAAAAGGAAAGCAAAATGATTCAGTCTTGTATGGATCATGACAATACCAAACAGATGCAAATAAATATTAAAGTAATATATTTTCGTGTTGGATCACAGCCCAAATTCTTTGCCCCAGAAAATTACATAAATGCTCCAGTGCGCATGTGGTTTATATTTAAGGTGTAATGAGCTGTTCAAATAGAGAAGGGCAGGCAACCATATTAAAAATAAACATCAAATTTTAACAAAGACACATCCACTTAGTTTGCAAATAACCCTAATGGTTTCAGTTTATTGCAGCTACTTCAGTATATAGCATCTTTGGTTGAAACCCAATTTCCAATTTCAGTGTCTCCTAGTGAATCTGAAAAGGTTGCCATGTATAATTCTTTTATGGAATAATTGTTCAACTGTGATTATATTGCCAGAGTGAGCACAGCCTGTAATGAGAGGGTAGAAACAAAAGTAAAATAGAAAGGCAAATAGAATATGAACATTGAGGCTGTCTAACAAAGGCTACCAAATCAGAAGTCCATCACAATTTAAATGTGACGTACATTGTAATGGTACCTCACTGATGGGTGCTGTGATACTCCCTCCGTGTTCCAATGCCATCAGATTGCACTGAACCATTTAGAAAGCCAGAGGAGAAACTCTGCCCTGATTACGTTAGGTTTAAAGACACCTGCAAAGCATGTTTCAGATGCTTATTACCCTTTACTCCCCAAAGAGCATGTCTTGCCATCTTCTCTGCCTGTAATCATAAATCTACTCTGCTTTTGCCTATGTAAGTGGGTCCTTATAACCAGGGAGATGATCCTGATTCTCAAAGAAATGCTGGAGCATGTCTTGGTAAAAGATCAAGAAATGGGATCCATGGTTCCAATAAACTCTTGTGTTCTAGTTTATAGTTTATAAACTATAAATTGTTAACTTCCCCAGGAGTCCTCCAAGTTTCAACCTATAAAGTGCCAACCAATCCCAAAACAGCAAATCCCTGAATTTCACATTGCCTAGCATTCAGACATTGGCAACACCACTTCTTTGCTTGCTAGGGACTAAAGGAGTAATTGTATCATCTGCTTGAACTCACTACTGGATGAGGGCCAGGGACCCTTTTGAGTGGCGGGTTTCCAATTCTGCAGAAATGATCTGAGAAACCTACATCAAGAAACTAGGTGGGATGATAATCTCCAGATTGTCTAACATCCGTCAGTGTATTAAGTAAATCTTCAAATTAGTTACTGACTTCAATGTTTATTTCTGTTGGAATGGTCATTAAGGTGAGCCTGGGTATGTTATAATACCAAAATGATTTCAAATACCTTCTTAGGTTCCTGTGTTTCTTGTGGATTTTTTTCCTAAGAATCAGATGCTATTTTTCACCTACCTATTGAGTGAGACCTCATCAGCTATCTGAAACTTCTCTGGTTTCTCAAAACTACAGTGAAACACTCTGGAAAACAGATTGACAAAAAGATTTACCAGAAAGGACAAGATGGAAGAAATCTTGTCAGTTGCCTAACATTAATTTAACATCTGTGATTCGCTTGGACTCACTTTCTACAGCTAGTCATAAAAGGTTTTGCAGAGCAATAGACTTGGCCTGCTGTCACCTTGGGTTGCTCCATACCCGACCTGACTTTCAGGTGTCCTGTAAGTTGTTGTACTGTCTCAGGCTGGAAATTCCCTTATTCAACCCCCAACAGGGAAGGCCCAGAACCTTTTGAGGATATTTGCATTTTATAAAAAATGAAAGTTGTAAGGCCTTTTATAATGCACTGGCAGCCCACAGGGCAGATTTGGCCTACTAGGAGAAGAGGGTGAACAAGAGCTAGGTAAAATTAAAAGCTTGTATATGGTTGGAGGAAAACATCTGAAAGAAGTAAGTTTAAAGCAGAGGCAGGGAAACATAAATGTAAAAATATTTTAAAGGAAATTTTATAGGAATACTGCAAAAATCATTTATACTGGGAGGAATGGGGAAAAGCCACCTGATTATTACTGGGAAGTGAAAAAAATATTTCCATCTACTTGTTATCTACTACAATTATCTTAGTGCCTATGTCAAGTTTTCTGCTTTTTTAATGACTCAATAGTATGTTCACTAAATTCCAGTGCTACATAAAGTGTGTGGAGTTGGAAAAAGACATTGCTCTTCACTCTTCTGCTTTTCAGTTTTAATCTTCAACACTCTCTCTCATTTCAAGAACCATGGAAATAAAAGAAAGTATGAATCCTATAATCTGCTACTCAAAGCAAGGTCCATGAACTGGCAGCATTGATGCCCTGGGAGCTTGGGATAAGTGGAGCATTTCAGACCACATCCTGGACCTACTGACTCAGAGTCCACATTTTAATGAGAACCCTGACAATCCATTCACCTATTAAAGTTAAGAAGTGCTATCCTCTGACACTGAAATCTCACTTGCTGGGATATATTGTACAGAAATACTGACATATGGGTGTGTGTTCATGCACTTGTAATAGCAAAAAATTAGCAACGACAAAAATTTCTATCGATGGGGAAAATCAAACCAATCACTATGCGGTCACAAGTTGAAACGTAGTGCAGAGGCCTCCTTTCTTTCATTTGCAGTCACTCATGCTCTGCGGCCTTTCTTTTCATAACCAATAGGCCCACCGATTTGTTTTGCTCAATGGAAGAAGAGTTGCCACAAAGATGTGATTTGAATTCTTTAGGCATAGAAGCATCTAGGGCCAAGTTTTGCAATAACTTCTTTTTTCAGATTGTATATTATGCAACTATACATTATAATTTTTCGATTACATAAACCATAGCAATGTATTAATAAAATAGTATAAGTAATATGCATAGTAATACATGGAATAAATCACAAAATGCTGAATAACATCCTAGTATCTCTCTTAGGTCCCTCACTTCTCCCTTTATTCTCAGTCCCTGTGGCTTAGTGGACTAAGCACCATGGAGGTTTCCTCAGTTCAATTCAAGTGGAGGCAGACCTGTTCCTAATGCCAAATGGAGAAATAGCCAGAGAAGTTCAATAGGGGTGTCCTAATCTCTCCCACCCTAGCTTTACTTGTTGCTATTGGTAGTCCTTGTTGAACCTGCTGGGTCCAAGCCACCTGCTTCACCTCTTCCGTGATTGTAAGGTTGTCACTGCTGGGCCTGAACCTTGTCTGGGCCACAGAAATATTTGCAGAGCACCTAAGCCCACTCCCAATGTTATTCACTGCTACATGGGTTCCACAGGTTTCTCCTCCAAGCCTTAGTTATTCCGGTGTACATTTACCATGTCAGCATGACTGAGTTAGGAAGAGCTTCCAGCCTAACCACATACTCTTTTGTGGCTGTGTATTTATAGATCAAAGTTCTGCAAAACAGAACAGCCTCATATTACTCAGCAATAAAAGAGAATAAAATCATGGCATTCACAGGTAAATGGATGAAGTTAGAGAATATAATGCTAAGTGAAGTTAGCCAATCCAAAAAAGCCAAATGCTGAATGTTTTCTCTGATATAAGGAGGCCGATTCACAGTGGGGTTGGGAGGGGGATCATAGGAGGATTAGAGGAACACTAGAATGGCCAATGGGGAGGGAGGGTAAGGGAGGGGGAAAAAGGGTGAAGAAAAACAAGATGGTAGAATGAGATGGATATTACCTAAGTGCATGTATGAAGTCACGAATGGAATATACTTTGTATACAACCAGAGATACGTAAAAATGTGCTCTATAAGTATGATATGAAATGTAATACATTCTGCTGTCATTTCTAACAACTTAGAATAAAAAATAAATAAATTAAAAATAACAACAAACAAACAGCCTCCATAGAAATACTTTAGCTCAGTGATATTCTACTGTGCATCACCTAGAGAGCTTCACCTAATGCTGCTACCCAGGCCCTGCCCCTGAGATCTGGATCTAACTGGACTACACTGGAAAACATCTCAAGGTGAATTCATTTTATCATGACAATAACCAGAGTGGGGTATGATGGGGAGTGAACACCCAGGGCCCCTGCTGTAGGCCTGATGGAGACTCACTACTCAATCTCTTTTTTTTGCAAGGAGGCTTGAAGTCAAGCACTAGAATGCTGCTGAGTTCCGGTATGAACTTGAGCACCCAGATGTGTCTGCTGGGGAATGGGACTCTAAAGTGTGAGTGACAGAGAGCATGCCTTACCAGCTGGACGGGTCTGGATTCTCCATTCAGGGCAAAATCTGAGACTCATCAGACAGTCCTGCTGGGAGAGAGGATAAAGGCTGTAGCATTCAATACTTTTTTTCTTAAATTGTAAAGTTAATGGAGCAGGCTGACTAATATAATGTATTTATTTTGATCTATAACTTACTGTTGATATGTTAGAATGAATTTTAAATTAGTTACAGTAAACAACGAAAAGAAGTGTACTAAGATCATTCTAGGAAAGACTTTTTTTTTTATAATCAGGATAGTTTTTCAACTTGATATAGAATTCTGATACCAGTAGAAGGAGCTATTGTTGGATGGTTCTGATGGATGAATAGATGCTTTTTGGACAGGGTCTGTGAGCCCTGATGTGGATTACCAAGCCATTTTCAATTCATTACTGCATTGTAAGTATTCATATCCCTTCCATTTTTATCACATCTTGAGGCCAAGAATTTTTTTAAAAGGTCATTTAGCTTTCAGAAAACTATGAATTATGGTGAAAGCATTGTTCTCTCTCTGACTTTAATGTGCTCATTTACAGAAAAGTTACAGGAAAATACTTTTGCTTAAGCTCTGAATCTGACCCTCCTACAATCCCTCACATAAAATACCTTGTCATTAGTGACTTCTTATATTCTGTGTGCTCATTGCTGATTACATAAATATTTTCTTAACCTATGATAGCATCCAGAGTAAAGGGATGCTTGTCATTTTTAGGATAATAAAAACTGCAACCATAAAAACTCAGACACTAACTCACCAGGACAATTTAAGATTGCTGTGGAATTCTTGAATCAATCAGAGAGGGCAGTGAGAATTTCACCTGGTAAGTGTTAAGTGTAGAAAATGAAGCCATTTGGGCCTCATTCTAACATGAATGAAATAAACTGTTGACCTGTTTTATTATTGGGTGGCTTGGGAGCGCTCCCTAAGGTAAAGAGTTGCTAATGATCAATATAATTTAATGGGAATATGAGGAAAAACTTGGTTTAAAAACCTCTAAAGGATGTAAACACAATAATTCTTTAACTAACTACTATTTATTTTCCTTTTTCAATTCTGTTCCTTAAAAATGAAAGAAGGGACTAAACTTTAACATGGGAGGGGTTGAAGGATGGATTGACTTGACCAACATCCAATTGTATTTCAACATCTTGGAACAAACTCATTCCTAGCAGTCATTACTGAATTACTTCGTTGTCATTAGATGTAACTCTAGAATTTGATCCTACAAATGTCATAATCATAATCATAATCACATTAAAGAGAACATTAATAAAGACAGGTTGACAGCCTAATATTCATTGGAAATTTGGTCCAAAACCAGGCGTCTTCTGGTCAAATAGACAGGAATTGTAATCTGCCTTGTCTTTGGACTATTAGTTTCATAAAACGAGTACCTGAGAACATTTTGCTCATGATAGCACTTCCACTGGAATATATACTATGGAAAACATGTTTTTTTTTTTTTTTTTTTGCATAAATCAATAATGAACTCACCAAATTCTCATTAATCTGTGGGTAAATAGAAAGTGAGCCAGGCTGCAAACATGCACATAGAAGAATCCTGTAGCCTCATGCTGTTCACAGACTGGCAATTCACACAGGAAGGATTCTACATGCAAGTTTTCTTCCATTCCTACATCCCAGAAGTGTGAGATGAACTCAAAGAAAGCATATACATTTGTAATTTTTAAAGATCCAAGGTCAATCAAGTCAATAGATTATACTGCAAGGGAACAGCAAATCTTTACTGAGTTCCTATTAATTAATAATGAAGAATGATTAATAAACTCTCAGGTGTCAGGCTTGTGAATATTTTTCAATTAAATTTATTTTTGGAGGGAGTATTTTATCACAAGTAGGAAAGAATAATTCCTTTGGATAATCTGTTAGTGACATTAAAGCAAATTAAAAACAAGTGAAGAAAGGTAATAGTAACTATAATCCTCGGGGCTAATTCTAAGAAGCAAGGGAACCTAATTGTCCTCCTACATGAGAGAGCTCCAACTGAACAAAAGAAACCATAAAAAGGATGGTCCCCAAACCCATAGGTGGGCCCTACCAACCCACTCTCCAAAAGTGACTTTGCAGGTTGATGGCTCTCTTGTGGGAGTCAGAGCACAAGCTTTATCTCCAGGCAGAGGAGATCCTAGGTTTAAGTCCAGTATCTCACGGGTATTGGCTGTGTGACCTTAGGCAAGTCAATACTCTGAGTCTTTGTTTCTGCTCTTGAAAAATGGGGATGGTCAAAATAAAGCATAGTTGATCTTCATGATTCATGCTTTTCATATTTGCCAATTTGCAGACTCATTAAAAAGTACGTGCAACTCCCAAATTAATACCCAGTGGAGTTCTAGTGATCATTCATGGACATATGCTTGCACAAAGCTGCACAAAATGTCAGTCACCAGATGCCTGTTCCCAGCTGAGACTGAACAAGGTGATGACAACCTGCGTGACGTCCTACCTTCTTTCTTTCAGCTCTTACACTGTAAACTCGTGACCTGAGGTAGTTTGTGTCATGTTTTTCTCATCTTTGTGATTTTTGTTAGTGGTTTTCTGTTTAAAATAACCCCCAAGCAAAGTGCTGAAGTGCTGTGTACGTGTCCCTGAGCGCTGGAAGGCTTATGTGTGTGTTGTTTTGAGTTATGGAACTGCTGGCTGTGAGTTCAAGGTTAATGAATCAATAATATATTAAATAAGGTATCATTAAACAGAAACACACCTAAAACAAGGTTATGTCTCGATTTGTTGATGAAAATGTTGTCACTAGAGACTCGCAGATACCTAACGCTGAATTTCTCCAAGGAACAGTTGTTTGGTATTTGCATCAACTTTATAGAACATAACTGTGAATGATGAGAATCAACTGTATATGAAGTGTCTGTACACTTTGGATTTAAGCCGATTTTCAAAATTGCAACTCCTTACATCCAACTTGTTGCACCTAGAATATAATTGTATGAACTTTTGGCTCCTCTCAAGATCTTTCTCAACATGGAAAAAAAAAAAAAAAGATCATGCTTTAATACAATTTTAATAGTGTATTTATTAAGTATAGAAAGTACACCAAACACTTTACTAAGGAATAGATGCTCAAAAGCTTTTTGAAGTTTTGTCAGAAGATAGAGACATAAATATCAATTCACAATTGAACGTGGCCAGCACCGCAATGTTTTATGGAAAAAATACAGTGGCAACTGGAGATGGATTAACTGAGTGGCTTTAGAAGGCGTGGGCAGCGGGGAGGGCTTAATACAGGATAATAGCGTTTGACTTGGGCTTTAATGGACATGGTGGCGTTGGATCGAGCAAAGAGGTAAAAGCAAGTGGAGAAACCAAATAGAGAGAATTTCTTGTGCAAAGATACAAAGGAGTAAAAGAACATCTGGTCAAAATACTGGATGGGGAACAAGAGGTGGTGGAAGGGGAGAAGGACCAGGGAGAGGGGCAGAGGGTGCCTAGAGATGAGGCTGGCAGGAGAAACTGAGGCCATATTGTAAAGAACAGGTATTCAGAATAGAATAATAGAAACTTTTAGGCAAGTTTAAGGGTCTTTTGTTCAACAGGAAATAAACATATTTAGGTTGAACATTCCTTATCTGAAATCTGAAATGCTTCAAAATCTGAAATTTTTGAGTGCCAACATGAGGCCACAATGGGAAATTCCATACCATGAATTTTGTTGAGTGTACAAAATTATTAAGACATTGAATGAAATTACTTTTACCCTGTGTATATAAAGTGTATATGAAATGTAAATGAAAATGAGTTCCATTTAGGCTTGGGTCCCCAGCCCCAACATATTTCATTGTATTTGTTTGTGTGTGTGTATGTATGTATATACATATATACATGTGCAAATATTCCAAAGCCAAAAAAATTCTTAAGTTCAAAATATGTTTAGTCCCAAGCCCAAGCATTTTGGGAAATGAATACACAACCTATATGTTTAAAATACACAAACTATAAATGTATTCATTCAACTTTGTTTAAACTGAATCGTCACATAACTACCAGCAGGAAATAGACAATTCCCAGTCTTCTAGATGCACTCTTCTTCTTGCTGCTTTCTTATCATAACCACTCTTCCTCTATGAAGTTAAACTCAGTTACGAGTCTTTTAACATCATTATGTCGTCACTTCTTTATGTTTTTCTCACCTGTGATAGGCAGAATAATAATTTTTCCAAATGTGTCTATGTCTTAGTCCCTAGGATCTGTGAACAGGTCACCTTCCATGGTTGTTATGGTTTGAACATGGTTTGTTCCCACCAAAACTCATGCTGAGGCTTAATTCTTCCATGCAGCAGTGTTGGGAGCAGGGCCTATTAAAAAGTGTCATGAGGTTGAAGCTCTTGTGGGACTGGATTAGTTAGTTTTTAAGAGTAGGTTGTTATAAAGCAATGTTAGCAATGTGTGTGTGTGTGTGTGTGTGTGTGTGAGTGTGTGTGTGTGTGTGTGTGTGTGTGTGTGTGTGTGTTTGTCTCTTCCCCATGGATCTGCTGGCCACTCTCACATATACTTTTGCAAAGTGGTCCCATTTCCATATTATGATGCAGCATGAGGCCCTTGTCGATGTGGTGGCCTAATCTTTAACTTCCTTGTCTCCAAAACTGTGAGCTTTTTTCATGGTAAATTGCTCAGGCTCGGGTATTCTGGTGTGTCATTAGAAAATAAGCTAAGGCATTAGCTAGAAAGACTGCAGTTGTGAAAAAGGGCAGGAATCTTGCAATTGAGAGACTGTCCTGGATTATCCAGACAGGCCCAATGTAATTACAAGATCTTCACAAACGAAAGCGAGAGACAGGATATCGGTCAAAGAAGGAGGTGGGAAGCAGAGGTTGGAATGTTCTGATTGCTGGAAAGGGGTTATGTGAAAAACATACAGGAAGCCTCCAGAAACTGGAAAAGACAGAAGAGATTCTCCCCCAGAGCACCCAGAAGAAACATCTTGGTTCTGCGGGCCCCTTAACTTTAGCCTCATAAGACTCATTTCAGACGTCTCACCTCCAGAACTCTATGATAATAAATCTGTGTTGTTTTAAAGTCACAGAGTTCATGGAAATTTGATACAACAGCAGTTGGTTAATGATCTACCACCTGAGTGTACATTCCTAACTCTACTTATAATTATTTTTTTAACTTTCTATAAGTAGAATCCTTGAGAATGTCCTGTTTTTTTTGTTTTTTTGTTTTGTTTTTTCTTTTTTTGGTCTGGCTTGTTCTTCTGAACTCTTTGTTGAACTTAATCCATTTATTTTAAGGCAAAAAAGTGACATGACCAGCTGGACCCTTTTACAAGTTTACCTGGACATTAGTTAGTGCTCTGCAGGTGCCTGTGTGCACAAAAGCGGGGGTGGTAGGACCTGGGAAGAGGCAAAGGAAATGGGCCTGCAAGAAATGGCCAGAACCTAAAGTAAGATAGACAGTGGGACTGGAGAATGGGGAGGAGGGCTCCTGACAGGTAGGAGTTTGGAACACACAACTGTATGAATTGATGTTCAAATAGATGCAAGGGATGAGAAGGGAGCCAAGACTAATTCCAAATATTCCACCTTGAGCCACTGTGTGGGTGTAGGGCTACAGGCACAGGAAGAATAGCCAGGATGGGAAGAAAGATAACATCTTGAGTTCCAGATGTGGGAAGCTCACAGCAGTGAATGCTTCCAGATAACAAGGAGCCTCACCTGTGGATAACACTTTAGCAGCTGGGTTGACCTTCTTTTGAGGTCATGCAGATGTGGAGGGAGCAACAGAAACTTGAATGAATGAATCTAGTCTTAAAATACAATGGCGATGTCCTGCTTTCCCTTCAATAATGGATAATTACTTTGTTGTTCAATGGAAGTTAATTTCTACTCCCCCTTTTCCGCTCCTATCACATAATAGGTGCAATTACGTCTCACACTCAGGGTGATATAATTAAATATCAGCCTTTGTAGAGAGATGCATTTCCAGAGAGTCTTCTCAGGCAGCTGATTTAGGCACTTGTCAAGCTTATCACACAATAGATAAATGTTTTCTTCATGTAGCTTAATATAACAGGGTATCTGCCTCCGAATGGGAGTGTTTCCAGATAGTTCAGGCAAGCGGTCCGTTTATTGCATCTGACAGCTTTATTGCTTTATCAGTTATTTGCTCAAGGAGGATTTTATTATATGTAAAATACTGACATAAATTATGGGGAGAAGAATTGATTTTTTTAACATAGGTTTGATTCATTTTTCATTGTTTGCATGTGCCAAGTTTGATATTATACACTTTCTCCTTGTGTATTTATTTAGTTTACAAGTTATTTCCATGGTTTAACAGATACTGGTATTTGGTTTTCGATTTTGTTATTTCTGTGACTGTTCATATTCTGAAGCTAAGTCAAATATAAGTTAACAAAAATTGTTTTGTTAACATTTGTACATACAGATGCATATGTATGAAATATATGGCCAATAAAAGTAAATGAATTGATTCCAAGCAGAGTTCTGGAGTTACTTCATAATTAAGAGAGATTTGATGCCAGTTTGTCTGCTGGCAGTTGGATGGAAAAGCGGGACTAGCATCTGGCTGGGAAAGTTGTCTAGACCATCAAGTTTAGGTTGATTCAAGGATCCCACCTAGCAAGGAGGCTGGGAGTCATTCTCATGGGGACTGGCATGGGGAGGTCTGGGTTTGGAAGGCACAGCTGGGTCTCAAGACAAGGAGGGCTAGGAAGAGAGTTGGCAGAGAGCTTCATTAGGCAGATAGACACTGAGCAGGAGAGTTGGCAACAGATTTCATGAATCCACTCTCAGGATGTTGTCGCAGCTGCCGGTGACAGCCTGTCCAGACCTGGGTCTCCTTTACCAGTTTTATCCATCCCATGCTTTTCTGCTTGCTCTAATCTTCACAGGATCACCCTTAGGTTCCCAGAGCTGCCTCATCACAACAGATAACCTAAAATTCTTGTACCCTCTGGGGGCCGTTCCCAGCTTCCTCATACTCCTAAGTGATGACAGACAGATAGAGGGGTTCAAAGGTCCAGCACCTTTGCCTTGAGATGAGACATGAGCACTTTAAAATACCTCACAGTTCCCTCTGAGATCAGGCTGAGGCCAGACTTCACCTGAAATCACACCTTTCCTTGCCTTCTTTCCCCGTCTGATCCTTCTTCCCTGACTCCTCTTCTAGTATCTCCAAGGAGCAGACTCTTCGTGAATCACTTGAACTTGTATCCTGAGCCCAGAGTCTGCTTCTGGGAGAACTTGCCCTAAGACAATAACCAACGGACAAGGGAATAGAGTTAGAAGAACAAGGACATGAATGATCAGAGTAATAATAACCCACCTCAAATGAATTCTCACTATTTTTCAGGCATATTGTCAATTTCCTTCTATAGGGTTTTTTATTTAATTATTTCAAGAGTCCAGTGGGAAAAATGTTATCATCATCCTCCCTATCTTACAGCTGAAAAAATTGAGGCTTATGGACATTAAGCAAAATGGTCAAGATCTTATAGCTAAAAGGTAGGAAATAGGGCTTTGGAGAGAGGTCAGTAGGACCAATAAGACATATTAAGCATTAAATGGCTGATTTGTAGGGTTACTCAACTTTATGGGCTCCACCCCAGCCAGAGGGTCTGGCTCTGAGCCTGCACAGGGAATGATGTAGATTCTTCTGCTTGCTCTCAGGCGATGCAGCAAAGCCAGTCATTCCAGTGATTCTAGTCAACAGTCTTGCAAATAAATAATTTGTGGTTATCACAAAGATTAATATGGGTTTGGAAGGTTTGGGGCCAATCTAATACTATTGCTGGAACAAAACAATGAAAGCATTGCTTGGTATCTGCTACTCATGTTAATTATACTGACTAAACATATTGAATGTGTGAATATGTTTAGGTTGTCTACACAGGTGAGGAAGATGCTGTATGTATGTGAAGCAGGGTCTGGATCTTTTCAGGCCTTGGACTTTTTAACCAGGATTTAAAAGGTGGCCTGGGTGTCTGGGGGACCACAACAGCCACTGCCTGAAACTTTTCATTATGCAAAAATGTTTACAATTT
Organism: Tamias sibiricus; assembly: GCA_025594165.1. NCBI lineage: Eukaryota > Metazoa > Chordata > Mammalia > Rodentia > Sciuridae > Tamias > Tamias sibiricus. Next base: position 75,227,149 of record CM046660.1, on the reverse strand, counting down.
TATGTATGTGGTGGAAGAATAATATGTTGAGTTAAGACACCTCAACTATTTAATAGAGAACTTCAAAATGTTTCTTCTGTGGTCTAGAAATGCTAGGCTGAGTCATGTGGTTTAGAATTTCTAGTCTTAACTCCTTCACCAAAGAGTTTTAACCTTCAGAAAAGCATTAAAAAAAAAATCTCCCCAGGAACTTGATTTCAGTGCTTCTCATCCAAAGAACCAAATTAACAGATGATTTTCAGAAAAGATGCCTTTTTCCCCCTGAATCCCCAATCTTTTTCCTTCATGGAAATTATATGTGTTTTGATGTCAGTGTATCTGGTACAAAGCCATTGATAAAAATCTCATAAATACATTTCACTATTTTCTATAAGTAATCGGTTGAAATATGAGATTCTAGTGTTAGTGAAAAGTGCAAGAATCATAAAAACACAGCTCAGTGAATGTTTCTCATGTAAACATATCCACACAACCAGCTCTAAGATCAGGAAGCAGACCTGGGCCAGAATCCTGGGCCTGCTCTTATGCCCTTTCCAGTCATTAATCAAAGCCCTCATCAAGGGTAACCACTAGCCTGACATCTAGCTTCACAGTTGAGGAATATCTGCCTTTATAGCTGCTATAGATGGGAGCAAACGGCATGCATTCTTTTGAGTCAGACTTCTTTCACTCAGTAATATTTGTGATAATCATCTGCATTGTATGTAATTGTAGTTTGTTAATTCTCTTTGCTGTATAATACCACTGTATTATATGCCTCAACTGATCTGTTTTATGGGAGGGAACCTCTTGGCTTGTTAGTTTATTGCCAGTTGTTCTGGACATTACCAAACACGCTACTGTGAACATTCTTTCTTGTAGATTTGCTAAACAGTGTATGAGCATTTCTTTTTTATTTTTTAACCTTTAAATTTTTTAAAAAATTTTAATGTGGTGCTGAGGATCAAACCCAGTGCCTCACGTGTGCTAGGCAAGTGCTCTACCAACTGAGCTATAGCCCCAGCCATGGCTACACACCCAACTGTTGGAAGGCTGGATCCTAATGCATACATATATTTAGCTTTTGTCAACATTGCCAAGTAGATTTCCAATGTGGTTGTATGGGATATTGCACTTGAACATATGAAAGAAGGCATGGAAAGTCTCTGGGCATTTTAGAAAACCTCCCACTTGGTGAATTGGTGGGTGTGAATCAGGGTAATTAGTATATACTAATTTAAAGCCAACAGAAGTGAGAAAATCATGCTTAGTAGTAAAAGGATCAGGAGCAAGTGGGTCTGCCAGGCTCTTTACAGAAAAGAGGTACGGCCTTCTGCTGGCAACCAGAGGATGCACCTGCACATGAGGCAGGCTGGGTGAGCACCCAGGAATCTGGAGTTTGTGTTAGCATTGAGTACCTGACCAGAAGCCCTGCACTCCTCAGAGAAAGGGAATTGGCCAGAATTGGCTATCAAGACTTGTCAAAATCAAGTCCAGGTGGGGAAGTCAGGTGATTTAGGCTCAGGATTGCACCGTAAGGATCTAGGGTTGTCCATAATCCATTTGGTCTGAGAATCAGAAATGTGGTTAAGAAATAATTTGTAACAAGGAGCAGATAAAACCACTGTGGTTATAATTGTTAGAGAATGTTCCTTATATTTCACTCTCCCCATAATTGCCTTTACTGATCGTCTTTAAACACAAAGATAGCTTTTTGTGTGGTTTTTGCAGTGTAGAATGTGAAGTGGGTAATTTGCAGACAAAGCCAAGACAATCACTAGGGAGACACTGGTCACAAAGTCTTGGTGAATTTTAGTTAATCCTGCAGATCTAGAATATTGAAGGGAAGAGAAACTGAGTGGAGAGCAACTCTCAGGGAGAAAACATTAGCAATTAGTTCAAACTGGACAGGGAGAAAGGTGGATCCCTCAATAGCACTTACAAGGTTCTCTTCTGCCCATACTTCTGTTTGATTCTGCATTTTCAATTCCCAGAGTGTATAATTACATGCATGTAATGGATTCATTCCATTTTGATCTTCTAGTCAATCCAATAATATCAATGAATTTCCACTGATTGATCATGAATAGAACATTATATTTAATGATTTCTATATATTATATACCTCTATAAATAAGAAGTTCAAAGAGAGGAGGGCTGCTGTGGGGAGGGGCTTAACGAGCTGAGAAGGAATCTAAGTTGTTTCAGGGTGGCAGTACTGAGGCAGGGGAGCACACGAATGGTCATTTTATTCCTTGGTCCTGGGCCTGCCTTCCACTTGAACAGAAGGATTCTCCTGCCTGGGTTCCCGGTATTAGGCTCAGAGCTCCAGTCAAAACTTGTAGTTATAAAGATTGTACATTTCTCTGATCTTGTCCTCTATGCATAAAAAATCCTTTAGGACTTTCACCTGGAAAAGGAAATTAGTGAAGGACAAGATTCCCCAGTCTGGCTTCTCCCATTTGCTCAATGCAAATGATTCCCTTTTAAAGCACTTAAAAATTACTTCTTCTTTAGAACAGTTTTAGATTCACAGCGAAGCTGAGTAGAAAGTGCATGGAATTCCCATGTGCTAGGGAATGTAATGCACAACCTCCTCAGCTAGCTATCAACACCCTACACCAGAGTGGTGCATTTGTTATAATTGACAAGTCTCCATTGACATATCATTATCGCCCAAAGTATATATTTTGCATTGGGCTTTGCTCTTTGTGTTATATACATCCTGTGGGTTTTGATAAAAGTATTGTGACATGTATCTATCATTGTGGTATCTTCAGAATATTCTCACTGCCCTGAAAGTCCTCTGTGTTCCCCTCCCTTTACCCTAACCCTGGCAACTGCTGAATTTCTTATCGTCTTCATAGCTTCACCTTTTCCAAAATGCCATCTAGTTGGAATCCCACAGAATGTAGCCTTTTCAGATTGGCTGCTTTTCTTTAGGAATATGCATGTAAGGTCCCTCCATGGTCTCTCATGACCTGATAGCTCATTTCTTTCTAGTATGGAATAACATTCCATTGTCTGACTGTACCACAGTTTGTTTATCCATTCACCTTCTGAAGGACATCTTGGTTGTTTCCAAATTTTGGCAGTTATGAATAATGCTGCTATAAAAATCCATATGCTGTAGGCTTTGTAAGAAACTGTTTTCCAAACTGGCTGTACCGATGTGCATTCCTGCCATCAATGAATAGAGAGCTCCTGTCACTCCATGTCTTTTCCAGCCAGCATTTGGTAGTGTGAGTGTTTGGATTTTGGCCATTCTCATAGGTGTGTGGTGGTATCTCATTGTTATTTTCATTTGTATTTCTTTGATCACATATGATGTGGACTTATTTTCATGCTCACTGGCCACTACTATCTCTCCTTTGGTGAGATGTCTATTGAGGTCTTTTGTCCATTTTTAATTGCATTGTTTGTCTTTTTATTGGTGAGTTTGAAGAGATATTTCAGATATATTTTTTGAAATACTTTCTCCCATCTTGTCTTATTCTCTTGACTAGTAAGGACCATCAAGGGATTTCATACCTGATTGTTTCATGCCACAGTAAACCAGCCCCTTCCCCAAGTTTCTTAAAAGAGGACTCTTTTGTCTTTTTGCTTGCCTGATTGCTCTGGCTAGAAGCTTCAGTATAATGTTGAACAGAAACAATGAGAGCAGACATCCTTCCTGGTTCCTGATCTAGGGAGAAAATATTCAGTCTTTTTCCATTAGTATGATATTTGCTGGAGGATTTCGTGTGTGTATGTGTGTGTGTGTGTGTGTGTGTGTGTGTGTGTGTGTATAATGTACTTTACTAAGCTGAAGAAGTTCCCTTCTACTTCTAGATGTTGGAGTCAGGTATATTGGTGCAAACCTGTAATTCCAGTGACTCAGGGGGCTGAGGCAGGAGCTTCACAAGTTAAAGGCAGCCTCAGCAACTCTGAGCGGTCCTGTCTCAAAGTAAAATAAAAAGGCTGGGGATGTAGCTCAGAGGTAGAGCCCCTGTGATTTCAGTCTCCAGTATTTCCAAAAGTAAATATGTAAATAAATAGAAAAATGTTGTATATGTTGTATTGGGAATAAATATTGAATTTTTAAATGCTCTTTGTGCATCTATAGCAAAAGCAAGATGATTTTGTTTGTTTTTAGCTTATCAATGTGGTGAACCAAATTAACTTATTTTAAAATGTCAAACCAACCTTTCATTTTGGGGATAAATTCCAATTGGTCATCATGTATTATTCATTTTTGAAAAAAGTTTGCCTTAATTTTGCTCAGAGTTTTTGTATGATTGTTAAGAATGTTAGTCTGGTGTTTTATTTATTTGTTTTTCTTTACAATCTTTGTGTAACTTTAGTATCAAGGCAATGTCCTTGGAATGAGTTGAAAGCCTTTTCTACAATTGCATGGAAGTGTTGGTATAGAATTTGTATTATTTCCTCAAAACGGTTTAGTAGAATTTACTAGTGAGTACCTCTAGCCCAAGGTTTTTAACAGGGAAAGGTTCTATGTCCAATTTAAAAAAATTGTTAGAGTCAGTATGCTGATGACTGCTTATGTGAGCTACTGTCACTTCAAGGAATCAGTATAGTTTTTCTAAGTGTCAAATATATTGTCATCAAGTTCTCCCCAGTATTCCATTATTATTCTTTTGATAACAATAGAATCTCTAATGATGATCACATCATTTATTCATGATTTTTTTTTTTTTTTGGATGAGTTTGAGTAGATGTTCATCAGCTTTGCTGATCTTCTCAAAACACTGGCTTTAGGTTTCCTTGATTTTCTCTGCTGGTTTTCTGTTTCATTCATTGCCTTTCGGATCATTATAACTTTGGTTTTAATTTGATCCTTTCTCCCCACTGCAATGTTTGATGGTGGAAGCAGGAGGGGTTTAGCTGATTTGAGGCTTTTCTTTTTTTCTAACTTAGGTGTCCAGTACTGTACAGTTCCCCTCATATACTACTTCAGTATAAACCCACAAAATTTTATATGTTGTATTTTCATTTCATTCAATTCAAAATACTTCTCCTTTTGGTCTTCTTTTCCCTCTAGGCTATTAGAAATGTGTTGTTTTGTTTCTAAATATTTGGGAACTTTCTAGACATCTTCACATTACTAGTTCTATCTTAATTTCATCAGAATTCAGTGACACATATTTCATGGCTTGAATTTTTATAAATTTACTGAGCCTTGCTTATGGCCTAGAATATAGCACATCTTGGTAGATGTTTTATGTGCCCTTGAACAGCGTGGATTCTGCTGATGCTGGGTAGGGGCGCTCTGTGGTCTGTTGGGTCAGGTTGGCTATGTTCTTATCCAGGTCTGTGGGGCCTTTGCTGTAGCAGTGGACTTGCCATTGAAAGCATGGTGTGGAGAGCATCTCCTGTACTTGTGGTCACTTCCTAATTTCACATCTCTCAGTTATTGCCTCATATATTTTGAAGTTTCCTCATGAGTGGCGAAAACTTTTGGAATTATGTCCTCCTGGAGAATTTATTTCTTTATATATGATCAATGACTTTCTTTATCCTTGATCATATGTTTTGTTCGGAAACCTCATTGTCTAATATTAATAAAGATGCCCAGCTTTATTTGATGTGTGTTAACATGATATAGCCTTTACTTTCAACCTATATAGAACTTTATATTTCACGTGGGTTTCTGATGGCAGTGTTTAATCTGGACTTGCTTTTTAATTCAATGTGACAATCTCTTTCTCTTAATTCTGCATTTAGGTAGTCAGTACTTAATGTGATTATTGATATGATGAAGGTTTAGTCTATCACCTCTCTTTTTGTTGTCCACTTATATAACCTCTTCTTTGGTCCCCTCTCCTCTTTTACTGCCTTATTTTGCATCATTGAGATTTTTATAATTTTGTTTATCTCCTTGTTCACTCATTGGTATAATCATTGCTTTCTTAATTTGCTGGTTCCATCATGTATTTGGTGTATAGCAAGTCACACTTTGTCTTCAAGTGATATTTTATACTACTCATGAGCTAGTATATGAATCTTGCAAAACTATAATTTTATGGTCATCTTCTTAGTCTTTATGCTTTCATTGTCATAAATATTTGTGTTCATATTAGGCTATATATTTATAATTTTTGTGTGATCATCAAATATCTTCTAAGGAGTTTTATTTTATAAGATGGAATAATTTCAAAATCTATTTAACCAAGTAGTTACCATTTTAACTGCTCTTTCTTTGTGTAAATCCATATTTCTATCTGGAATAATTTTCCTTTACCTTTAATATTTCCTGTATTATAGTTCTGCTATAGGTGAACTCTCTCAGCGTCTCTATGACCTTTATTTTTGAGAGATGCTATTGCCAGATACAGAACTCCTGGTTGTCTTTTTTCCTTTCTATTCTTTAAAGACGTTGCTCCACTGTTTTTGCTTACGGTGTACCTAATGAGAAATCTACTGTCATCCTTATCTCTGTTCCTCTATATGTATCTTTTTCCTCTAGTTGCTTTTATCACCAGTTGGGTAATTTAAGTTTTATGGTACAGTTTTCCTCTCTTCCTTCCTCTCCTTCTTCAGTACTTCAAGTTTATGGAGTTTCTTAGATCCTTGAATTTGTGTTATTTACCATATTTGGAAACATTTTGGCCATTACTTCTCACCCGTGTTCCCCGCAAGTGGAGGGAAATGGGGTTCCCCTCCTTGGATTGGGCTGACTGAGAAATAAAAGCTAGGAAAACCTAGGAACTATGGAAAAACCACAGGACACAGAAAATATTTTCAGAAAGCAGGAACAGGACGGACTAGCTGATCATATGGATGGGATGGAGCTTCTACACTCTGGCAAAATGGAGCCCACACTTGCTTTATTTATACTGGGACATCAAAGGCAGGGATAAGGTTTCAAGGGCAGGGCCTTGCTTCCTGGTGTCTTGCAAGAAGACAGTTTGGTTGACATCTCGGCAGGTCTCACCCATCTCAGATGCTGTGTGGGCCACAGCACAGCAAGAAAGAAACCCAAATTGTCCCTGGACAATTAAGCAGAGGAAATATCCACTGGCCATTCCCAGACACGAGATATCTCCATCCACAAGGCTTCCATGCGCAGTGACCCCATGCATGGAGGGCTTGTGAAAATTACTCATTCAATTGTTTTTCTGTCCCCATGTCTCTCCATTTCCTCAATGAGTGCAATTATACATGCTAAATGGATTTAAATAGTCTCACAGTTCATTGATTCTCTCCATATTTTTAAAGTCGTCTTTTTTTGTGTTATGGTTTGAATTTTTTCCTTTTGTGGTGTCTTCAAGTTCACTGATCTCTTGTGCTGTGATGCCTATCTGCCAGTGGCCTCATGCCATGTGTTTTGTCATCTCAGACATTGTAGTTTTCACCACTAAAATTTCAATTTGAGTTCTTTAAAAAATACTTTCCTTTTTTCTACTTACTTTTTGGAATATGTTACATACCATTATAACAGCTGGTTTAATATCTTTATCTGTTAATTCTAATATCCAGGTCAGTTTTGGGTTTGACTGACTGATTTTTTTCATTATGTATCTTATTTTTCTGCTTTTTTTGAATGACTGATCTTATTTTACTGGATGACAGATACTGTAAATTTTACTTCATTTAGGAATGGGCTATTTCTGTATTCCTATAAATATGTTTGAGTTTTGTTATGGGAAACATTTAAGTTACTTGGAAACAGCTTGATTCTTTCAAATCTCACTATTTAGGTTTGTTAGGTGGGACCCGTGTATTATTTAGTCTAGGGCTAATTATTCCTCACCATAGTGGCAAGTCAGTCTGAGTAGTCTACCCAGTGTTTTGTGAATTATGAGATTTCCAGACTGGCTGGTGGGACCGGGCTCTGTTCCCAGCCTTTTATGAGAACCGGGCACCGTATGGAGAGGTCCTCTCCCAGCCATGGGCAGTGACCTCACATGTGCGCACTGATTAGCTCTATTCTGCACACTCAGAGAGATACTGTTCACCCCCACTTACCCTGTGCGACTCTTCCCTCTCCAGTGCTTGGCATGTAAGCTCTGGACACCTTGGTCTCTCCAGATTCTCAGTTGTTTCCTAAACTAAATGAGCATATTGGGCTCTGCCTGTGTTCCCCCTTTATACCACAGCCTGGAACCTCTCTCAAGGCCTTGAGCTGGGACCATCACCTTAATTGTTCCCTATTTCTCTTGGATCACTATTAATTTTGCCTAATACTCAAACTCATTGCTCTATATTTCTTGTCTCTCTCTCTCTCTCTCTCTCTTTTTTTTTTTTCCGGTTGTTTCATGTGGGAATATAAATGTTGTCTCTGTTATTTCATTTTGTCCAGAAGCAGAAGTTCTCTACAGACTTTTATTTAACTGCAAGCATATAAGTCCTAATGTTTTAACTCTTGAGAGAGTTTTCCAGCTGTCTGCCACTGCCCATAAAGCTCTGCTTGAGTCAGTTCTTTCTTTCTTGTTATCCTGTCCTGGCCCCACCTGACTTTGTGGTTGAAGATGTGCTATTGTTAGAGTTTGGACCTGGAGTCCCTAAAGGTTCATGTGTTAAAGTCTTGGTCTCCAATGCAATACTGTTTACATGTGAGGCTTCTGTAAGAAATAGGATCAAGAGGGCTCTGACTTCATCAATGGGTTCATAACTGAATGGACCATTGGGAGGTGGTGGAAACTGTGGGGGGGGGGAGGGGAGGTGGGTCGCTGGGACATGCCTAGAAAGATATATCATGTTTCCAAACCCTCCCTGTTCTTGCTCTGCTTTATGGCCACCATGAGGTGAGAAGCTTTGTTCTGTCACACCCTCCCTACCATGACATTCTGTCCCACTACAAACCCACAGGGATGGAACCAAGCAACTATGGATTGAACCCTCTAAAACCATGAGCCCAAATAAATATTTCCTCCTTGAAGTTTCTTATGTCAGGTGTTTTGTCTCAGTGGCACAAAGCTATATAACACACCTAAATAAAAGAAAAATCAAGCAAAAAATATTTTTTCTATTGCAGCCATTGGAGAGAATAGAGAATCTTTCTTAGGAGGATAAGAACAATTACCCCTTTGCTTTGCACAAGAGCTTTTCATTCAAGGAAATGCCTGGTTTTGTGTCCTCCACCTGACCTTGAAGAATACCAGCATTTACCCTTGAATTAAAACTAAAAGACACTCGGGTAGGAAGGAATAGTCTAGGATTCCAACATGATTCCTCTGGCTTTACTTCATCCCCATGAGAACAGGGGTGTTAGAAATGATGGTCCTTCTCTTGAGAGGCTATCTCAAAAGCTACAAAAAAATGGACTTGAGTAGATTATCCACATACACTTATGTGATAGATATACAAAATGATTTCTTTATATTCTTTTTATTTTTTTTTACATTTCATATTATAACTATAGAGTACATTTTTACACATCTCTGGTTGTATACAAAGTATATTCACACCATTTGTGACTTCATACATGCGCTTAGGGTAGAATGAGATTTCTTGATATTCTGAGCATGTTTTAGAAAGGGATTTGTATAGCCAAATCATGGTGAAATAGATGAACTAAATATGCCATGAGCATAATATTGAAAAGTAGTTTTTTTTTTTTTCCTATGGAGCACAATTCTTATCTCCATAGTCAATATTTGATGCATACTTATTTGCTGTTGCCTCATATTCAGTCAAGGAGGAAAGAAGTGGCTTCATCTCTGAGTGATTGATCAGCACAGCTTTACTCTGCAGCATTCAGAGAAAGATGAATTGTGGGAGAATGTGCACTTCCAACAGTCATTCTGATTAGCAAGAGGCCTCATGATGAAGTCAGAAGAATCCGAGTTGAGTTGATAGAAGCACTATTGTTTCTTTGGAGTGTTGAGTGATTGATACACTTTGTAAGAAGTAAAAACTCTCCTAGTTACTCTAAAAGACTAAGTAGAGAACAAAAGGTAGCATACTGTTTGCCTTTTTAAAAGAAGCCCAATTAAAAAGTCACTATTGGTTTTATAAGGGATGTTGAATGACTGAATCTGCATGCTTTACAATAAGTGGAGAGACTGAGATGAAAATAGATCATGATTAATGGCAGAGAAGAAAAACCAAGTGCTTTGGGAGAAATAAGACTGGGAGGAGGTTTCTACCAGAGTTGCAGCAGTTTCTCACATGGAGTGCTGGCTTGGTGGATATTCACATGGCAAGTGCTAAGCTAAAAGACACAAAGACACACACGAGACCTCTTGGCTGTGCAGACTTCACTCTACTTGGAGATATTGGGCACAACCTTAAACATATGAGAAATTGCAAATGTGACCTGCAGTATTCTGGGAAGGTATGTCTGAAGAGCTGATTCTAGAAGAAAGAATATCATTTGCGTTAGACGATGTTCTAATAGCTGACAATACAGCAGTGATGAAAACAGGGACACTGCTCTTGTGAATTTTAATTCTAGTGCGATCAATTCAATTACACATGTTGAAGGCAAAATGGAGCAGAGTAAAATTTTAAAATAGACGAACAGATGACAGTTCAAATTCTCCCCTCTTCAAGAAAACACTCTTATAGTTACAAGATTAACAAAGTCCCTCAACACATTTAGTGTTTTATATACAAGGGATTTTGCACATCATGTCCTCTTCCTGAAACACATCCCTTCCTATCATTCGAAAATGAGAAAGCAGAGTTTTAGTCAAATTGTGCTGTTCCTCTAAGATGGAGATGCTTGGAATCTAATCCAGGTCTACTGGACGCCAGTGTCTATGTTCTTCTTGGGACATAATGCTCCTTCCCTAACTGGGACCCTCATTTCGTAAGTGTCATTTTCCAAGGGCATTTTAGCCAGTTCACCTTCCAGCCATCACTGTCAGAGTCCTCTTACTCTGACTCTTTTGAAAAGGCCTGAGGATCTTAAAGACTGCATTCTCTCTGCTTTACAGGTCAAAAGAGATAAAAGAAGAGATGGAGGGCGATTGAAGCACATTCTGGAATCATCGGCAAAGCATCCCTTCCTCTTCTACTGCGACTGATTGCAGCTGCTGAGTGTCAGGAGAACTTGGCCTTGGCTGGCTGGGACTGCAAGGCCCTCCAGGGTGGGTTTGGATGATTCATCAGGAAATGAAACTCCCTCCCTCCAGTAGTTTGCAGAGCAGTGGGGGACGATTTGGAACCCTGCCGATCACTTCCAGAATTGAAGTTACTGTGCTTATATTAAATACTCAAATGTAGGGCACAGGCCAGGGAATAGTTTGAGCTTGCTATTTGTCCAGAGTGCTGTAGAATAAAGACTTGATTTAATTGCTCTCATGCCTGCTTACGATGTATTTGAATGTGCAGAAAACTTTCACTAAAGTTGATGTTTTCCCGAAAAGTGACCGAAAGTTTTCCGTGGAAGTATGGACTAGGGAGAGAGGAAGGGAGCAGAGACTTTGTGGGGAAATGCTGGGGGTCCTTTCAATTCTAAGTGGTTCTTCTCTACATATTTGAGCTCCATTCAAAGAAGGCTGCAGGGCAGCTTGCAAGAAAGTGGGCTTCAAAGCACCCAAGAGGCTCCTCAAACTGAAAGGAAGCCTATGACCAGTAGGACTCCCTTTAAGAAACTCTAAATTTGTGACCTTGAGAAAAGGTGCACTTTCATGAAGAGAAAAATCCCCCACAGTAGCAGGCAGGATATTGAAGCCAGAGGACTCTGACAGTGGCATCAAGCTGCGCTGTAAATCCTAGACATTCACAAGCCCCCGGCTGCAGAATCTCTCCCAAGTTTGGCTTTGTTTTCTATCAATGGTGTTAACAGCTCTGCCAATGTTCAGCAATTGTGCAAAGAGGACAATACTCAGAGAGAGAAATCAGTACAGTATTGTTTTATTTTCACGCCATATCCAGACAGATCTTATCTTTTCTTTGTAATACATTTGTCATTTTAGTCTGAATAAATGCAAGGCTATGAGAAAATGCTGATACCAGTTGTCAGGGAAAACTATTTACAATTGTCCCTCCCTTCTTTCTTTAGGCATTTTCATTATAATCTTTTCAGCTTCACAGAGAGATGAACAAAACTCGTGCCCTGAGTATAAAGCAGAGAATGACTGAACTGCCTTGATTTTGACCTTCACTGTGAAGGTTAACTGTGGGGGAAATATGGGTGACTTAAATAGTTTGGTTAATGTTTTCTGGGAGAGGAGGTAGTTTTCCTTGCCACTTATTCTATTTCATGGGTCTTGTACGAAGTCTTTAAGTTCGTTCATTCATTCATTCATTCATTCATTCACTCCCTCATCATTTACAAGGGCTGGCTGTGGTCAAGACACTGGATGGTTTCCAGTGAACAGGACCCCTGAGGTCTTTCTTTAGCCTAGCACAGAAGATGTTCCACATGGAAAGAAGAAAGCCTATTATCAAAATCAGGGCTTTCCGGGCAAAAGAAGATAAATCTTTCAGACTACAGTTTTCCCTACCACACACTATTCCATATCCTTCCCCTAAGTATCCTGTGAATTGACAATGAATTTCTCACTTTTCTTTTTTTTTTTTTTTTGTCGGGGGGAGGTGGTTACCAGGGATTGAACTCAGGGGCACTCAACCACTGAGCCACATCCCCAGCGCTATTTTGTATTTTATTTAGAGACAGGGTCTCACTGAGTTACTTAGTGCCTCACTTCTTTTGCTGAGGCTGGCTTTAAGCTCTCCATCCTCCTGTCTCAGCCTCTGGAGCTGCTGGGATTACAGGCATGTACCACCACGCTGGGCCCCCGCCCTTCTTTTTTATATTTCATTTAGAGACAGGGTCTCACTAAGTTGCTGAGGCTGGCTTTAAACCTGTGATCTTCCTGCCTCAGCCTCCCAGGCTGCTGGGAATTACAGGCGTGCCACTGTTTGGGGCTTCAGTCTCTCACCTTTGATTTTCCATTTTCAGACAAAATACTCTTATTTTTATAAATTTCAGTATAAGCCACTTTAGAACACATGAAATGCCAGGAAACAAATATTGTTAACTCCCTTTTCATTTGATTTTGTTAAATACCTTTGTTTGTTTTTAGGATAAAGGAAATTGATGGACTTAATTAATATCGGGTGTTAACAGACACCATAAGAATAGCTCTTGAAACATCAGGTAATTTTTTCCTGGGGTTTAATACTGATTTTAGTTTAGTATCTCTCTCTCTTTCTCTCTCTCTCTCTTTTTTTCTCCTGATATCTTTATCACTGCATGAAGGACTCGCCTCTGTCCTCTGTGTGTTTTTTGACACAAATCCTTAAAAACAGTTAGGTTTTATTTTAAACCAGCATATTCCAAACTTCAGTCACTTGTGTAAAACCTTCATATTTTTTTCCATGTACTCATACCAGGGCTTTTCTTCAATTATTCTGTTATAATGATATCATATCAACTACTACAAATATAATATTTTATTTAAATTGACTTGTGTTTTTCTTAACTTGAACTAATTTATTTTTAAAAGAAACTTTATGCGACTACCATGGAGGGAATACCGGCTTTGTTTACAATAAATAGAAAGTAATAGCAGTGAAAATAAAATGTAAGCTGACATTTCTAAATTGTATCCAGGTATTGCCAGAAAGTTTAGAGTCTTCTCTGTTTGGGTTAAAACCAGAAGGCTTAGCCTATTATGAATGATGTTAAAGAAATACTCAGAACCACCTAAGACTTATTGTGAGATATGGGGACAGGGGCTGGAAAAAGCAAGATGTGATTCAGGTGTTTAATCCTATATGTGGGTATTAGCCAAGGTCATCTCCCCAACCTCCTGGGGGCATTTCGAAGGTTTACAAGATGATCAAATTCTAGGTTTTTGGTAAAGGGGGGGGGGTCTTCAGGCTGTGAGGGCTGCCTTTCCCAATGCCAAGGGGTTTTTGTAGTAAACAAGACATTGCTTATTTCCAACAACTGTTTCTCTCCCCCAAGATCTGTAATAATTAGTTGCACTCAAACATTTAGAGATGGGGGATAATTTAAGAGAACCCATGCACTTCTGCAGTGGATGGTAACACCTGTGGACTGTGGCACCTGTCATCACCTTCCTATCCATGCTTCCTTTATTAATTATTCTTCCCTTTCATTAACAGTTTGATTCTTTAAAGTAAACATTACGGTATGTGGATATGAGTGATGGTTTCCAGCCAGCATAACAGAAGGCAATAACACTGGATCATGACTGAACTCCCTCCAATAATACACTACCCGGCAATAATGACAACAGGAAGTCATTTATCAGGCCCAGGTTTCTCCATTTCATCTAGAAATATAAATATCTTATTTTTAATAGAGAGAAAGATGAGCTGAGAAGATGGTGATGGATCAAGTGGATGACACCGTGGGCCAGCCAAAGCTTTTAAACATGACATTTTTCAAATCCGGGTGAAGAGAGGAGCAGAGCGAAGAAGAGGAGAGAAGAAAAAACTGCATTTAAAAAAAAGGCAGGCCAGATAGCAGTGATCACACAGCACATTCTTCCCTGAGCAAAGAGCCAATCTGAAGTTGCTTCAGGTCTATCCATCCTCACGATATTGTCACACTGCAGAGAAATGGACTCAGAGTCAGAAATGATTGTTTGTTGACAGTGACAAGAAATAGTCAATTCCTTACTACAAATTCATCATGCGGCATCTTTACAGAAGAGCTTTTTTGTTTCAGGGAAGTAATAAGTACAGAGAAAGAAATCGCTAAGGATGACCTAGGTTGAGAAAGAGGAAGACTATCCAGGTATGTGCTAGTAAAATATGAGGGTGGATTCTGAACAGAATATTTCAGGCTTTCAGAGATGATGGAGTGCAGATGATTTTCAGAAAATGTGCACATAGCAGTAAGCTGGCGGTTTGGATCATAGTTAAAAGAAAAAACACAATAGGAACTTTTACTAAATGTATTTTCCTAAAGAAAGAATACTTCAAAAAATGTGAACAGGAAAGGAAGAAGCTTGGAGCTGGGCTAACATTTACAGTAGTACGGTAACATTTTTTCCCCCTTACAGAGTAAGTATTCCTTTGGATAGAGTAATATCTTCCTAAGTGTCTTGGCTGTCTTTTCCATTTTCCAGGAATCTTGTACTTAAAACATAAAAGCAAACAAGCAAACAAAAGATGAAAAATTACTGTGGGAACTCCTGAGAGTAATCAAAGAGAGATTTCTAAGAATTGATCTCATGCCATCATTTTTAGTATTGTCTGTTTTCCTAGTTTGCAAATAACAAAACCACTGTAGAAGCTAATACTTAACAGTTCTACATGGCTTGCAGACTAACAGAGCTGTAAAGGATAAAGGATGATGGATAATCAGTTATAGGAAAGCTTCATTTAGGAAGGAGTGGATTACTGCTAAATTGTCTACTGATTTTTTTTTTTTTTTTTTTTTTTTTAAAGATGCTATGCAAAGCTTTTGGTCAGAAAAACAGCCTCTAGCAAGCAATGCATTTTTACATAAAGGAAACTTCCCTAGAAAGGATGGTTATGAATTTAATTACAAGCTCTTCTTTTTGCATAAATTTGGTTTAGTCTAAATAAGACTTGAAACATGGAACAATGTCCATGGAGTACAATTCACCAATTGTTACTTTTAATTATGTTCACATGCATAATTCATAGATACACTGCATGGACAAGAAGAGAGAAAAGATAAGGAAGAACAAAAGAGATGAATTTTCCATCAAACAATTACTATATAAATAGACAACATATTTAATACATTAGTTAGCAAAGTGATTCTTTGTTCTTGCCAGTCTGGGGCTTAAAAATGTTAAAGAATCTCCAAACATAACATTGTAACATTTTGCCAATGTCTCTTTCAAATGGAGTAGGGATTATCATTTTTATTTTTTATAGGAAAAAAGTCTGAAAAGATGTTTCCCCTCCATATGTGGAGATTTAGGTATGGTTGACATATCATTGTAATACATAATATTGAAACAGATTCTAGGACTACTTTTTTTTTTTTTTTTTTTTGTTACCAGGGATTGAACTCAGGGGCACTTGACCACTGGGCCACATCCCCACCCATTTTTTTGTATTTTATTAGAGACAGGGTCTCACTGAGTTGCTAAGTGCCTCGCCATTGCTGAGGCTGGCTTTGAACTCATGATCCTCCTGCCTCAGCCTCCCAAAGTGCTGGGATTACAGGTGTGCACCACTGTGCCCGGCTTCTAGGACTACTTTTTAACATGAAAACATTTAAGAATGGCATTATTTCCTCATTAGTAGATATAATCACTCTCCTTTTTCTTCTTTTATCCCCTTTGTAGTAGTAGATATTGTCATTTCATGTTGTATAAAGTATTTGTTCTTTAAAGCCTAGTTAACAGTTTGTGCATCTTTTTTTTGTGTGTGTGGTGGGGGTGAGGAGTGGTAAAAATAGGTGCAGAAGATATTACTAGAGAATCCAAACTATTTCATTAGCAAGATAACTAACTGTTCTGAAAGCAGTCTCATTCTCAGTTGCAAAGATTAAGTAAAATATTGGTTAACAAAATTACATATTAAATACTGAATATGAGCTTTGCACTAAAGCATTTTTATTGCAAATTCTTATTTTTGTGAGGGAAAAAAAAAACCCTTTTGGTTCATGGGGCAGTGTTTAGAGAGCCCAGTAAATAGCACCACTCATCCAGGACCAATTTCAGAACCATTGGGTGCTACACAAGCAATCAGGCACATCATCACCAAAATGTCAGTGTCATTTCTGGTAGGGCTTCTTGATCTTGGTTTAGATATGTGGCACTAGGGTGCTCCATAGTACTGAATATTAGGATGAGGCAGGTTTACCACCCAGCCTTGAGCAGTGTTCCAACTGTGGACTCTCTGCTAGCTCATCACAGGGCTCTTATGCTAAATGTAGATGTTGAGGGTACTGAGCAAAATGTGCACAGCTTGCAGACACCACTCTATAAAAATTAAAAGAAGGGACAAAGCCACACCTGCCACACCTGCTCAGATCATTCTCCTAAGCCTTCCAGTCAGATGCCTTACTGTAAGCAGGAGGAGACAGAGTCACTCTATGTATGGATCTGATAGTCAAGTATTTACTGTTAAAGCCTGATGTCTTTGCCTTACAAGTTGTTAAAATCTTTACTCATCATGCCTATTTTTCTATGGAAGGAAACAATGTAAATATGGGATAAGAGTTTGAGGAGGGAAAGGGATATTTAACCCCAATTACCTTATGAGAATATGAATTTACTTAAAATACAAAGCAGTCTGCAGGCCTGAGCCCTGAAAGGAGACTATCTGCACAGAAAATTCTTTGGTTTCTTGTGATCAGCATTTGGTGCCTAGTATTCTTCTAAGAAACATTGAAAATAGTGTATATCTCAAAACCTTGTGTTAAGGAATAAGCAGGGTGATGCATATTTGTACTTTGAAGAATGTCTATATCAGGAAATGCTAACAGTTTATCAATGATGTCATCATCGTCATCATCATCATCATCATTATTTTGTAGCTCACATCAAGACCTGTGGATGAGGATTCCATGACAGAAGCATGATCCGTTAGAGGAATTGCCTTTCAGGCTGGGACTGTAGCTCAGTGGTAGAGTGTGCGCCTTGCACATATAAGACACTGATCCTCAGCACCACATAAAAATAAATAAAGGTATTGTGCCCATCTACAACTAAAAAATATTAAAAAAAAAAAAAGAATTGCCTTTCATTTGGCCAATAAGCAATTAGAAAGAGCTCACAACACATCTTGTATTGCTGTGTGCCTGCAGTGCAACTCACAGGAAGTATAAACTGTGACACATATTTGTTCAAAGTTTACAATGAACACAATTGGCTAAGTAACTCAACCAGTGAGCAACGAGTTTAGGAAAGAGTTTTAAATGGGCCCAAGGATCAGGGGCCTTGTCAGGGAAGCAGGTTTCCCATCTGACCTTGCAAATCCAACAAGATGTGTCCTGGAAAGTTGTAAGCAAAGGCAAGGATTTAGGAATATGGGTGTTTAGAGGCTCATGGGTGAACTGGACTGATTGGGCTATGTTGCCCTTGTCTCATGGAGAGAATCTCAAAACCAAAGTTAGTTCTGGAAGATGCGATGAGGGAAGATCCTTCTACCACCACTGAGGCCCCTTCAGCTCAGCCAGCCTCTCATGGCTCTGCCTCACCATCTATGCCTATGCCTGGGGTATAGCCTGTGCCCACCCCTTTCTTTTCTACTCTGAAATTTCATCTCTTCGTCATAATCCATCTAGGCTGTTATTAAAATAATACTACAAATGGGGTGGCTTATAAACAACTGGAACTTATTCCTTTCAGTTCTGGAGGTTGGAAAGCCTAATATCAAGGCCTAGAAGACTCAATATCTGGTCCAGGCCATTTTCTCCTGTAACTTCACATGATGGAAAGGGACAAGGATGCCCTCCTGGACCTAACCCCAAACACAAGAGTGCTCTACTCTCCTCCCAAAGGCTCCACCTCACTGGTGATGGGGTTTTCCACATGAGAATTTTGGAAGGGGAACATAAACATTTCAATTCACAGCATCATCTTTTCAGGACTGTTTTTTTGTTTGCTTGTTTTTAAATCATTTTCTTGCTTGTTCTTTTTTTTTCTTTTAAATATGGAGATTCAGTAAAACTTTTTGAGCCTACGTTATTATGAATCATTTATCTCTATTGTTGGTAAAGAACATCAATATCTGAGTTCTGAGCCAGACTAACTGACCATCTGGGTGACCATAAGCTATCTGCTTAATCCCTGTGGGCCTCAGTTTCCACAACTGTACAATGATGAGCTTTGAGCAGGATGAGCACTCGTGACTCACCCAACTCTGTTGATCTTTGTCCTAAGATTTTATCTGTTAGCTTTTGCATGTTGTTATTATTCATTTTTTTATTATAACAAGTCTATCTAATTTTTCCCATGGGATTTTAAGTCCATTGACAGCAAGGACTTAGGGACCAGTCAGTCCATCACCTGTCCCAGTGACTTGTGCTTATAATCCCTGCCAACCTACCTGGAAAAACTCTGCTACCTGTTCTTACATATCTGAAAGTGTGAACCTCATCTCTCTGCCTCTTCCAGTTTTGATCTCCGTATAATACAAGCAGCAAGTATTTCATGTTGACTTTTAGTGAGCATTGGTATTTGTAGTTTATCAAGGACACTCCACTAGATATAACAGGCAAACACCCAGAAGTCCTGCCAAGGTGAATGTCATTTACCCTCATTCTGCAAGTAGGACAGCTCTGTGAAGCATGATGCAAGAGAAATGAAACTCCCAAGACCTAAATAAGACCTCAAAAGGTGGCCTTCTATCACATGCTGCTGTGTTTGTTTCTAGTATGTTCGCTCAGGGACCTGCCTTACACTTTGGGCACTAAGCACTGTCAGAATTTCAGAGAGTTTTGTTTTTAATGCCATATCCTTTTTATGGCAATTAGAGATAATCTCCTTGGGCTCTTAAGTAATTTGTCTATGTAATCTCAGGCACACTGAAAAGAGTCACAAATCCTTCACTGATTGGAAGATATAGTGGAAACTCCTCAGGCACAGTTAAAAATCAGTCAAAACTTTTAAGTCAAGGTGATGTCTCTTTTTCTTCTTCCTTTGCCAAATAAAGAGGCTTCTTACACAGGTTTATGCACAAATTAATTTAAAACTAGGTTGATGGGGATTTTTCCTTGAGTTTATAAAACATACATGGCTACACATGCCCAATACCCTCAGCTGAACTGTCTTAATGAATATAGGAATGAGTGATTTTTCTCAAGGAAACAAACTGCTGAGGTTGGATTTTTGAGAGCCTTTTTCTTTCTCATGGTTATTTTCCATCCCAGGTATTCAGAAGGATTAACAGCCTAGAGTTTATTAGGAGCTCTTTTCACTACAATGAGCTGCCAGCCACCATAGAGGGAGCAGACCCAAGGGGCTAAATGAATTCCTGATTGATTAGAATAATAATGTTTCTCATCCTACCTTTATTTATTATTTTTAACACCTGAAAATGATTCTTTCATCACTTAAGGAGTAAACCTCACATGGAGGAATATAATTTTTTGGTCTGGAATGATTAGTTTTAGTAAGCTTAAGGCCACTGTCTACACTCCATGTGTGTATGATATGTCAAAATATACTCTACTGTCATGTATATCTAAAAAAAAAATAAATAAATAAAAAAAAAAAAAAAAAAAAAAAAAAAAGAGGCCACTGTGACTAGCCTACCCAGGAGAGGAGGGGTGGGATCTCAAGGTTCCCTGCCGCATTCTCCATAACTGCTGAGGCCTATTTCTAGTAACCACCAGGCCCAGAACATACATTTTTGGCAGCCTTGTTTGAGTTCAACCCCTTGACTCAAAAATATGAATTCATCTTGCTTTTGAGTCTTGAATTGACATACATAACACTGTTTAAAATCCAAATTCTGTCAACTGTACCAGATGGAGTTCATGGATTAAGGTCCCAGTTTGATTCACTGAGCTTTTTATTTGCCTTTTGTGGGGTACATTCCCCCTCACCACTCTTGTACAAATGCAACACTCGTGTTTTCGTGCATACAATATGGATATTATTTCTCATTTATTCAAATTATGCTTTGTGATCTATGTTTATTTCTTTAGCAAACATTATTCCAGGATTTATTATATGCTGTATACTCACAATATAAATAGGCATCCAAAGACATGTAGAAACAGATGGTCAAAAATGTTATTCAACTTTTCCTTTTTTCCATCTACACAAACACACACTCAGCCAGCGAAACTTCAGATATCTCCAACATGATCTTCCCCTTGCTTCTATGTTTTCTTGTTTTTATTTTTTGTTTTGGTGTACACAAGAGATCTTTGTTTTTCTCTTGCAAAGAAATGTGGGTTCCCCTAAAGAATTATCAGGATTAACTGGAGTTTAGTAAGAAATAAATATCTGAAATATACTAGCTTTTCAATACATTAGCCATAACTCATTTATAAAATGGGAAGATAAGATGCCATTCACAAGAGAAAAAAAATGTTTGCATGCTTACAAATATTTTTAAAAGAAGGGCATGAAACTTCTAAACTATTTATTTAGTAAATTATAAAATTTTACCTAGGGATCCAATCAGACAAATAAGCATGGAGTGTATTTCTGGATAGAAAGACTGAATATTTATGCAAAATGGCCATGAATATAATTTTGGAATTGCTGCAAACCCCATTAATTGCTTAGGGTTATTTTTGATTGGTATAATGACATGTCAAAGATATGTGTCTATGCATGTGTTTTAGAATAATCATGAAGCAAGTACACCAACATCTTACAATGATATTCTCTTAAAGCTTTTTAAGTTTCAAATTTCCTGAAGTAAACATGTTTGCCTATCATTTTCTATTGCAAGACCAGTTTTTGCAAGGAATTCAGTGTAGCAATCCCTGTATCTTTCCAGAGTTTAAATTCCTGTGATAGTGCATGATATAAAGAAGGTTCCCTGTGTCCCAGTTGGCATTATAGATAGAATATTGGACATAAGGCTTTCAAGAAGTATGCAGAATGATTGGGAGACTACACATACAGAAAAATACCATTTTTAACTCAACATACGAAGGAATGCAAATCAGCAGAGGACAAAAGAAGTCAATGAGGGCAGAGGAGAGACATAAATCATGAAAACTTCTTTAGGAGATACGCAGTGACATTAACAGGGAGGTGGAGGTCATGGTTTTTTGCCCAGACTAATTTGCATAGGTTATTATCATCTGCACAACTCTTGTGAAGTAGGAGCCAAATAGCAGAGGGATGGCAGGTCATCTTGGACACCAACTGCTACTGAATGTAGAAGGAGGATGGTTATGCTGGGAGGGGATAAGTTGAGCTGCAGAGGGAGTGTGGTGTGTAGGCTGGGCCTGAGGGAAATCACATGGGAATTCAGATGTTATTTTACCTTGAGGTCTTTTAACCATGACAACATATACAGGCAGATCTTTTTTTTTTTTTTTTTTTTTTTTTAAATAATCAGTCCTGTTACTGTTTATAACTTGTACAGACAGTGCTGTGATTATTTTCAAGCTCAAATGTCATTAAAAAATAAAGAGAGCTTATCTAAGTGATAAGAAATTCAGCAGCGATTAATTGAAAGAAGAAATACGGTCTGTTCTGAGATGTTCCACTCAAGAAAGCCATCACTAATATTATACTACAGACAAAAGAAAAACATGTGCATCAATTTTGCTTTCCAAACAAACTAAACAAAAACAATTTCACCCTTGAGCTGAGATGCTCCCTGCATAGAGGTAAACCACACCCACAATGATGTCACTTCTGAGGACGGAGGCGGAGGCTTCAAACAGAAACACTCCCTGAGCATTACGTGTCTCCAGCCAAGTGATGTCCTCTAATATTTCATGGATGGATTTGCAGGCCATCTGAAAGGAGAAGAAACCGTTCATTTCTTTCTCTTTGGGTTCTTGGAAGACCATTTAGTTTTATGAAATGCAAGAAGGGTGCAGTTTGGGGTGGGAAATTTTCACAGCTCCAACAGGCTGTCTCTCTGGGATTTGTAGCACTGTTTTAGATTTCGGCTTCCTGCCTCACATTTCTGCTTTGGTTTCCTGATGTTTCAGCATCACACCAAATGGCTTTTCAGAATAGAGTTCTGTTTAAGTACTTTCTTTTATTAAATGTAGTGCATTTAGTAGGGCTGGATTATATTACATAAAACTATGTTGGCAAATTAATTACTAAGCATCGTCTTGTCACGGCAACTTATATGTGCATATGTACAAATGCAATAAATCATTGGTGTGGAGTAATAAGTTGCCGTAAAATATGAATTGCTATAGTCAAAGGAGTTGTAATTATTTCATCATCATGGACCTCTCAGGTCTACCCAACAGCACCACAGCTGTCTAGATGACCCAAAAATGCAGCTGTTCTGATACACACAAAACAAAACATCAGATTGAATTATGCTCCATCCACCCTTCCAAACCAATGAAGCCCCCTTGTTGCCATATAGAAATTAGAGAGGTTGAGCTTCTATGTTCTCTCTGCATTAAGGTTTCCTGGGAGGGATCTATCTTTTGTTGTTGTTGTTGTTTAGATAATCATTTTCCTAATTTCTAATCACCTCTCAAATGGGGTCATGAGTTTTTCCACTTATTTTATAATACTTTGTTTCCCATGATTTCCAGAGACTACAGATAATTATACAAATTTTGTAAATTACACACTAACGATAATTACTTTTTAATATGTTTATAATAGCAACTCAAACTGTACACATGGCTAAGTAACACCGGTTAGCTACAATCACTTCACAAACTTCAGTGAGACGATAGGAATTCCTGAGCACGTTTACTCTATCCACTATGTCTAATAGCCTCTCCATCAGTAGAATTTTTCAGATGAGTAGAATGAGACACAGTAAGGCTCAGGAAGTTACCTGGGCCACACAGCTGGAAGAGTGGTGGGGTCAGAATTCAGCCTCAGAGACTATGACTCCAGGACCTTGCTCTTTACTAGTGCGCTGGGCTTTGGCATGTCTCTGCTTCTCCCTGGCGGGACAGCCTGCACATGCCATTCATTGTTTACCCAATTTCCTTCTAGAGTGCAGAATCTGGAGGAAAGGGCATATTTTTACCCTTTTGCCACTATATAATCTAGCCCCTGGAACTGGGCCAGGAAAACATTTGACATCTATCAAGTGAAGAAATGAATGGATGGTGAAAATGTTGTGTGTCTCATTCAAATTGTTTTCGGATTGCTCCTCACCCTGGGTCTCTGCTTGAGACCTGCGAAAGAGAAAGACGTGGGCAAAGTGAGGGAACTCCAGGGCTGTGCTCTCTGGAGTTCCCTGTTGATACCAAGGCGGGGAGAGAGGCCAGAGAGCACATCCAGCCTCTTATTTGTGGTTCCTATGATACTGATGACCTTGGCACCAGAGACTCTCAGAATAACAGTGCTGATACCAACAGCACAAGGACAACAAGAAGATGTTCCCATCTGATAGGATATTCCCTGCTTATCAGATTAAGTCCCAGCATTGCTGTTCAAATGATGTCAGTTGCACGGCCTGGCTTTCCCACTGTGGTCCTTCCCTTGAGGGGCACTTTCATTGTGCTCTGTAGGCCTGGAAACTTTGTTGTCAGATACTAGGGCAGCAGGGTGAAACTGGTGGAGGAAAGACAAAATGGTAGGTTCCATATTCTGGTAGAATGGGCTGCATTTGGGATCACATTTAGTATATTTTCTAAGAACTAGAAAAGTGTGGAAGGATGAAGAGGCTGGAGACCTGTTTTAATAGGTCAAGGCAGAGTAAGATAAATACTGATTTCATTTTTACACTCAAACTGGAGTGGCCTGAGGAGATACAGATTACACTTAATCAGTTTTATAGGCAAATGGCCTTGGGACAGGTCAACCTACCAATTTATGAGGTTTGTGTAGGGAGTATGTATTGTGAGGGGGTAGTGGCTGGGCCACTAAATAAAAAATGGACCCCACCTGAAGCCCCAAGAGGCTTGGGTCTTGAAAACACATGTTTGCATTGCATACCTGCATGTGTTGTGTTGGGAATGTGTTGTCCGAGGAAGGGATGCCCAAATTATGTGACTCTTTGACCACGCAAATAACTAGCTTGCAATAAATGTGAATTTTATTGACACAACTATAGTTCTGGGAAACACATCAAGTCACTTGGTTAAAATGCCTGTATCTTTTAATAAAATTTGAAAACATTCTGCTTAATTAAAGTGAGTAGGGGGAGGGTCTATAGGAAATGAAACAGAAGTGATGGCTCATGAGTTGGGGAGTGAATTGTAGAGTTTGTCAGGATCACCCTTCCCCTGGGGCCCAATTGGTTTATTAAAAACCAAACACACCTTGTTGCGTAGCCAAAAGCTGTTTGGACACCTCTCTCTGCAAATGTTTTCCTCATATTTGAGTCTAATCAGGATTGAGAACTTTCTCTAGCTGGCAATTGTGTTTGTAGAAGGGCAGCAATGTTTTTGTTCAGGCACAAAGGGATAGAGTCAAGAAAGAGGATAAAGATTTCAAAAATGCCATGCATCAGAGTCAAGAGTATTCTGAAGGTCACTCTGACCTTCAAGGACAACCCTCCCAACTTTCGTATTCTGATTCTGTGTGATGTGGCTTTCTGCACAGTTACCATCTGCATCTCTGGAGTTGGACTTGTCCCTGCAGGAGGCCTCCTTAATTAGGTAGCTGGACAAATTCCCTTTCTTCTTCTCTTGTGCTACTACTTTGGCTGTTCTCTGTTTCTAATCTCTGTTGCTGGTACCCTGTAGGGCATCTACAAACTTCCTCTTGTCCTCCTTGCCCCACTTCTTTCTTTCCTGTAGTGTGGGGAGGCAGAACCTGTAAGCTGCCTGGTGAAGATCTAGGCAAGTGTACTTCTACTTTCTTAGAGCTTAGAGAGGGAGAAAGATTTTTAGAGAGAAACTAAAGCAAGGTAGAGGAAGTAGTAGGATAAGCTTAGCTTAGAGAAAAAGGGCCTTCTTCTGTCCCCTTCTGTCAGGAGTCTCGGCCCTCTGACCATCATTTACTTCTTCTACTGTAACCGCTCTCCACGTTCTGGCCGCTCTGATTCTTCTCGACCGAGTGATGCCCCTCATTCTCCGTTCTCCTCTCGGACCGCTTCACCCCCAGGTTTGCGGGTCTACAGGTGCGTCACATACCAGGTGGAACCCACTAGCTACAACAGCCCTTCCTAAAGGGCTCCTTCAGGGCCCCATGTCCCCCTTGTGTCCTCTGCTCCAGCATCCTCATCAGCTTCCCCAGCCTCAACCCACCAACTCACTCTTCTGCTAGCATTGCCACACCCAGGCCAGCACCTGGCCTTGACTTCTGTAACTAGATACCTTCAACAGCTAGGTTCAAGACTGCATTTTTTCTCATAAAGCTTTATGTGTTCTGCCACTAAGATATATCCTCACTCCCAGTGGCAGAACACTTTTTCAATATGTGTGGGACCCTGAGTTTGATCCCCAGCATGACAAACAAACAAACAAAATCTTCTCTTTAGCATACCCTACCCAAAGACCTCTGTGCATTGGAAAGAGGAAAGAGCCTTTCTGTTCCAATGCTTTTAGTTTATTTATTTATTTTTGTTGTTTGTTTGTTTTTGGTTCCAGAGATTGAATCCAGAGGCGCTTAACCACTAAGCCACATCCCCATCCCTTTTTAATTTTTATTTGGAGACAGGGTCTGGCTAAATTGCTAAGCCTGACTTTGAACTTTTGATCCTCCTGCCTCAGCCTCCTGAACCACTGGGATCACAGGCATGTGCCACCATTCTCAACTTCCAATACTTTTTTTTTACTTGTAGCAGTAGGTACCAGCATTACCACATTTGAAAACAGCAAAAGTGCTGTTTTGCTGGGAATAGGAGGAAAAGAAAGGCTATGGTGATATGTCTGACTTCCACTGGCTAGAGAAGGAGTAGAGCCCAGACTGAGAGTAGTAAATGATGGAAGCAGAAAGAGACAGACTGCATTCTGGGACTTTCTTAAGGAAGAGAAAGGCACCTGGTTTGAGCGTGGACCAGGAACATTCCTAGGGAGGAGTCAGGGGTCCTCATCCCCTTGCCCTTTGCCTGGTTTCCTTCTTTGCCTTCCCCTTCCCTTCTCTCTTCCTTTGGTCTGGGGTTGCTGCTGTCATTGACTTTCAGCTGGAGGGGCTGTAATTCTGTCTGTATGGTGACTGGGTCTGGGAGGTCATTGGAAATTGGGACGTCCCACGTCTTTAGAAATACTCTGGACATCTCAGAGCAGAGTAATTTTCATACAATGTGATATTAAAAGGGGTTAATACAGATTTCATGCTCTAATTATTATGGAACACGTGTTGTAGAATAAACAAATTTTGAGGACATACATGAGATGCTGATTTTGTAACAGGAAGGCTGCTATGAGTTCCAAATGGCTGCCTTTCCAGAGAGGGTCATTTCTAAATCACCCCTGCCTATGATAGGCAAAATAGTACCTTTAAAAACATGCTTTGGGGGCTGGGGTTGTGGCTCAGATGTAGAGCCCCTGCATAACATGTGTGAGGAACTAGGTTCAATCCTCAGCAACACATAAAAAATAAAATAAAGGCATCGTGTCCACCTACAACTAAAAAATAAATGCTTAAAAAAACATGCTATTTTATTTTCTAAATAAATATTCACTTTCATACCTACTTTTGTTTTTCCAATTTGAAATTCTTTTCCTTCAAGTGTTATCATCCAAATTATGTAAGATTCACCTTCTTCAAAACCTGGATGCACCCACATCGAAATCCCCTCTGGGGATCTACCCACATTGAAAACGTCTCTGGGAAGCCATCTATTTGGGACCTAGAATAGTCCACCTGTTTCATAATATCAAGCTAGAGATTTTTATATTAAATGTCAGATGGTGAAGATTCATATGAACAAACAGAATTACAACAAAATAATTCTTTGAAATGTGCTGACATCATGAAACACGAATATGTAAATATTTCTTGAAGCAAGTTTCTATCATGTAAAAATATTTTATGCCACACAGTGGAGCAGGATATATTCTTCTTTATGATAATTCACCAACTAAGGCCTAATTTCAAAATTCTCCCTAATTAAATGCAAATCAAAACTACACTGAGATTTCATTTTACTTCAGTTAGAAAGGCAGCCATCAAGAATACAAACAATAATAAATGCTGGAGAAGATGTGTAGTAAAAGGAATACTTTTACACTGCTGGTAGGATTGCAAATTAGTACAACCACTAATGGAAATAAGTATGGAGCTTCCTCAAAAGACTAGGAATAAAACCACCCTGTGACCCAGCTATACCACTTCTCAGTATTTATCCTAGGAAATCAAAGGCAGCATACTATGGTGATAACATAATGCCCACGTTTATAACAGCACAACTCACAATAGCCAAACTATGGAACCAGCCTAACTGTTCATCAAGAGATGAATGGATAAACAAAATGTGATATATATATGTGTGTGTGTGTGTATATATATATATATATATGTACATATGTATATATATATATATATATATACATATGTATATATATTTAAACACATACACACAATGGAGTTTTATTCAGCCATAAAGAAAAGATAAATTATGTTACTTGCAGGAAAATGAATGGAACTTGAGACCATTATTTTAAGTGAAACAAGTCCAACTTAGAAAGTCAAGAGTTGTGTTTTCTCTCATATGTGGAAGCTAGAGAGGGAAAAAAAGAAAAGAAAGGTGGGAGGATATCATGAAAATCAAAGGGAGGTGTGTGGAAGAGTGGAAAGGGACCTGAGGGAAGAATGAGGAGAGGGAAAGAGGAAATACTGGGAATGATATTAATCAAATCATATTGTGTCTGTGCATGTGAATATGTAACAACGAATCCCACTATTATGTATAATTAATATGCACCAATAAAAATTAATGGAAATAGAAAAAAGAAAATTCTCCCTAATCTACTCTCTAGTCATTTAGTCTTCAAGCTGGACCACAACTGCCTCATTATGGTGAACAGGTCATACACTTAGTATATACTTAAGTTTTCTCATTAACTCTTTGCTACTCAAAGTGGGGTCCATCAATCATCTGCATCAGTATATCCCAGGGTCTTGTTAGAAATTCAGAATCTTTCAGTATGAGATCGGTTGAACCATAACCTGTGTTTTTAACAACATATCCAGGTGTTTCAAACAAAAATACAGTAATCTTACTGTTGTAACACCACATAAAATCTGTTCCAGAAGTTTGGACCAGGTAAGTTCACCATATCAAATTCAGTGCTTGGTGACCCTCACTATTTTTTTAGAGTTCTGAAAAATTTCCTTTCTCTCCAGTTTTCTACATGAAAAGGAGGTCTTGTGGTGTCAGTCTCTCAAAGACCCTTATTCACAGGTGAATCAGAAACAAAGGCATTGGAAGGAGGGTGCTGTGTCTGGCAGTGGTTTTCATGGTCTCCCTAGAATTATGGCCTCTCCGTATAACTCCTTCTTCTTTGCTCTCTAAATTGACAAGAGAACTTTTTTAAAATCAACATTTTTGGACCACAGAGAAGACTTTAACTAGTTAGTTGTTGGGAGCAAGTTTGACAACTGATTCATCCAGAAACACCCAGCCCTGGTTCTCTGTGCTCCCATACCTTTGACCATTCCTCTATTAGCAGGACTCCTTTCATTCTGTCTTCTGTTATGTTTGCTATATGCCTCCCTCTTCAACTGGACTATGAATTCCTTGGAGGAAAAATAATCCACATTCATTTTTTATTCCCCCTCCTCATGTCTATATTTATTACAATCCCTTACATATACCACATGGTTTGGAAATTCACATGTCAGAAATTTACTACACACTGATGTGTAGGTTGCCAATCTCCCTCTTTTTGAAAATAGACTTGTTGTCATGGAGGCAAACATGACCATGACGTGTAGATTAGAAAGAGAAATCGAATAGTAAGCCTTGGTTACTGACTAGCAGAATGCTAAAGTTGTATTTCCACAGTCCTCATTATCACAGATGGACTACAGCACTCTAAAATTTGATCTAGTAACATTCATTAAAATCTGTGAATGAACCAGATGGTAAAGAACCTGCTGGGGAGATTGAGCTTAGATGTGATAGAGTAATAATTTTCTTTTCAAATGTTATGACCTTTCCAGGAGTGCCTTCCATGCCTCACTTCACTATTTTACATCATCCATAAACAAAGATGCAGGTAGCCTGGGCTTAAATCCAGCCTTTATCACTTACTAGCCCTGAAACTAGTCTGTATTTTGAATTCTTTTTGTATATGTAAAGATATTTAGAAAATAATGATTAACTGAGACATTAGACGGTGTCTGATGCATAGGTGAAACATATGTGCTTGATGCTATTATTATCCTTCAATGAAAAGAATAAAAATAAGAAACTCCTGGTTCAGCTCAGAAATGCAGACACCCACATCTTCTGCATGATCACTGGATTCTGAGGATCTAAACTCTCATATAATCCCCACTTAATCAGTCAAGAATTCAGCTAATGATCTGAGGTCTGGTCCTCATTGATCTGAAGCTTCTCAATGAGACTGTGAATTTACTGGGGTTGTTTGATGATCTCTGTTCTTGTTCTTGAAATCCTGTCATTGGTCCATGTGGTGGACAGACCCTGAGGTGACTTCTAGTAAGTCCTCTCTTCCTGGCATCTGTATCCCATGCAATCCCCTTTAGCAGTGTCTGTACCACCTGTGACTTGCAAAGGTGATGGAATGCCACACCTGTGGTGATTTCATTATACCACATGGCTCCTTTTTTAGCAGATGTAGGCAGATGCTCCCAGCTGGCTTAAGGAAGTGAGCAGTGACATTGAGGAAGCCAACAAGGCACAGAACTGTGGGCCTCCAACCTTGAGGACCCGAGGGTGGCCTCCAGCCAACACCCAGAAAAATGCCAACCACCACAAGGAAACAAATTCTGCCAACAACCTGAGTGAGCTTGGAAACAAGTTCTTTCCCTGTCAAGCCACCAGATGAAAGGCAGCCCAGCCAACATCTTGATTGTAGTTTGTGGGACTCTGTGCAGGAGAGCTGTCTAAGCCATGCCCAGACTCCTGACCCACAAAAATGTGACATAATAAATGTGTGCAGCTTTAAGTCACTCAGTGTGTAATTTGTCACAGTCATAGAAAACTACTACAGTACAGTTTCCAGCATGTAAATCAGGCTCACATGTGGCAATGGGTCCAGAAGTCTAAGATCTTCTGTGCTGTGTCTTCTCAGCCATTTTGTGGTAGTTGGGGGCTTTTGAGGGGGGGGTTGCATGAAGTGGTCAAACTATTTTTAAGCCCAAATCTACCTCTTAATAAGGTGTCAGTCTGGAGTTGTGTTAGAGCTAGAACTAGTTGTTGTTTTAAATTAGATCACACTTTTCAGGTTCTTTGACTTAAAAAAAAATATGAATCTATTTTATTTTTGGAATAGTTCACATGTACAGAAGAAATGAGAAGATAATATGGAGAACTCCTATAACTCCCCATTTCCCCCTGTTGTTGTTGTTGTTGTTGTTGTTATTATTATTATTATTATTATTGGTACCGGCGATTAAACTCAGGGGCACTCAACCACTGGACCACATCCCCAGCCCTTCTTTTTTTTTGTATTTTATTAGAGACAGGGTCTCGCTGAGTTGCTAAATGCCTCGCCATTGCTGAGGCTGGCTTTGAACTTGCGATCCTCCTGCCTCAGCTTCCCAAGTGCTGGAATTACAGGCGTGCGCCACTGCGCCCGGCTCCATTTTCCCCTGTTATTAAAATATAAAAGTATCACATTAATGTGTAACATTTTGAATAATTTATTAGTCAATATTGATACATTACTATTTATTAATTAATGCATAATATTTTATATCCAGCATGACAGTGTCACACAGAATTTTTACTACCCTAAAAATGGTGCTGTGCTCTGTGCTCTTCCTGTTCATTCATCCTCCCCTCTAGTCCCTATAAACTACTGATTTTTATTCTCCATTATTCTCAATAGTTTTTTTAAAAAAAATATGTATTTATTTGCTCTAGTTGTACACAATGCAATGCATTTATGTTTACGTGGTGCTGAGGAGCGAACCCGGGCCGCGCACGTGCTAGGCGAGCGCTCAACCGCTGAGCCACAACCCCAGCCCTCTCCATAGTTTTCCCTTTTCTGGATTGCCATATAGTGGAAATCAAACAATACATAGTTTTTTTCAGACTGGAATCACCATCCAGCAACATGCATTTAAAGATTATTCCATGTTTTTTTTTTTTTTTTTTTTTTTTCTGGTTTAAGAGCTCATTTATTTTTGTTGCTGAATAACATTTCATTGTCAAGTTATGCCACAGTTTGTTTATCCATTCACCTATTAAAGGACGTGTTGGACCCCTCCAGATTTAATAATAAGAAGCTCTTCATTATTTTTTTAAAACTTTTCTTTCCAGGATATTGACCCCATTATTGACTCTATTTACACTCCATACATATTTTTTTGGTGGTGCTTAAAAGTTCTCAGTTAAACTTTGGACCTCTGTTTTCACTGCTTGAAACAGTTATTTTAAAAAGTGCCTAATCATCTGTGTGCAGGATTTTGTATGGATATGAGTTGTCAACCTATTTGGGTAATTACCTAGTAACCTGATAGTTGGATCATTTGGTAAGAGTATGTCCAAGGTTCTTGTACCATTTTGCACTGCCACAGCTAGTGAATGAGTATTTCTGTTGCTCCATATCTGTACTAAGCAGCATTTTGTGTTGTTGGTGTTTTGGATTTTAGTTGTTCTAATAGGTGTATAGTGGTATCTCATTGCTTTGCTTTAATTTGCATTCCCCTGATGACGTATGATATGGTCATCTTTTCACATGCTTACTTGCTATCTGTATGTGTTCTTTGGTAAGCTCTCTGTTCAGATTGCTTGCTCATTTTAAAATTGTGTTGTTTATTTTCTTATCATTGAGTTTTAAGTATTCTTTGTATATTTTAGGTAGAAGTTCTTTATCAGATACATCTTTAGCAAATAGTTCTATTCGTCTGTTTTCATTATCTTAACAGTGTCTTTTGCAGAGCAGAAGTTTTAAATTTTGATTAGAAATGATTTGTTTTCCAGAGTCATGATGGATTGAGATAATCTTTAAATAGAGGTAGCTCCTGGTCTTGAAGACTTTGAGAAAGGAGTGGTTATGTGTTGCTACCCATAATTCTTCTTGTTGTTTACTTGCTGAAACTTCTATTATATATATTTAAATATATGGAAGAAGAGAAAGTTTAGCCAAAACTTGCAGTTTTGAAGCTCACCATGACACTAAATTCCCAAAAGGCAAATATATAAGTGGCAGTTCATTTTACGTCCACACTAGTGTTTTTTTCTTAATAATTCATCTTTAATATGCTCATATGAAGTAAAACCATAGATAATTTCATTTTTGTTCTCTAAAATTGAATCACTTTAACTTTTAAAGTAGCTATTAGAGAGGAATTAAGTAGTTAGCTACTTAGTCTTTTCTTATAGAACAACTATAAAAAAAGATTAGGATGTAGGAGTTTTTTTGAGAGCTGTTTTTTAAATGTTTATTGTTGTTATTGTTTGTTTTTTAACTACAGAAGATTCTCAATTGTTCAAGCTCACCATATTTACCCTTTGTATAACTTACTTTTTTTTTTTTTTTTTTTTTTTTTACTTTTTTCCAAAACAAGCTCTTCTTTATTTTGTTAAAACTTTTCTTTCCAGCATTATTGACTCCATTATTGACTCCATTTACACTCCATACATATTTTTTTGGTGGTGCTCAAAAGTTCTCAGCTAAATTTTGGACCTCTGTTTTCACTGTTTGCAATGCCTTTTTTCATCCCATCTTTGCTTTCTTGAAAATTCCATTTGTCCATCAAGGCCCATTCCAATGATCACTTCAGACTAAAGTAGACACCTTCACCCAGAACTTAATTCTCCATCATTGTAGCTGCGGATCACTTTATGGTAATTGTTGACCTGACACACCTCCCCCCAAGGGAGGAAGCTTTTGAAAGGAGGGAACATTAATTTTTTTCTTTTCACTTTTTCCCTACTAGCATCTTTTATGATGTTTGACGCCTAGAAGCTGCTTAAGAAATGCTTACTGCAATATTCCAGAGAGTAGAGCTGTCGCTGGCAATCCGTACCTGTTGCTGGGGAAGCATCTGGTTATATTACTATTCATGAGGCCTTCATGAATGCCACTCACAGCAGAAACAAAACCTTTTCCAATGATTACTGATTTTATGTAATTGAAGAAAAGAGGATGAATTATTTTTTTCTTTCTGACAGTTGTTTAACAGATGTTAGCCAAGTTGACATGCATGTCAAGTTACACGCAAAACATACCAAAACATACCAGTTGTTTAATGTTGGATAATCTTAAAAGGAAAAAAAAATAAAATGCAAATAATGACCTTTCTCTAGGAATCATTGTATTTCTTGGTGATATGTTGCTATGCAATAAATAAATGAATAAATAAATTTTATTCTGTAAAAGTAAGTAGGGGAAAAGATTCCTTATTGATGAATCTTTTCATTGTTCAACGTTCGAAGCACACTACCCACATGTTTTAGAGTAATATTGTGAAGATATACATCAGTTGTGACTATCTCATAGTATAGCAATTGCTTTATATAGATATTTACTGTCTAATAGGCATTTGTTGAATGAACAAATTCAGACAAGTACTTAATGACAAATCAAATTTATTGGCTGAGATTGATTCATATAGATATGTATTGACTCAATAAATACTAACTGAATAAACAGACACAAATTAAATGGATTAATGATGTAGGAGAGCTCTTTGCACTCTACATTTTATCTAAATAAGTGTGGCAAAACCATTTTTTCTTTTTTTATTCTAATTTGCTATATAAGACAGCAGAATGCATTACAATCCATACTACACATATAGGGCATAATATTACATATCTCTGTTTGGATACAAAGTATATTCACTTCATTCATGTCTTCATACATGTACTTTGGATAATGATGTCCATCTCATTGCACCATCATTTCTAGCCCCCTACCCCCACCCTTACCCCTTTGCCCTATCTAGAGTTCGTCTATTCCTCCCTTGCTCCACCTCCTTACCCCGCTATGAATCAGCTTCCTTATATCAGAGACATTTGGCATTCGTTTTTTTTTGATATTGGCTAACTTCACTTAGCATTATATTCTCCAACTTCATCCATTTATCTGAAAATGCCATGATTTTATTCTCTTTCATTGCTGAGTAATATTTCATTGTTTACATATATCCATTCATCTACTGAAGGGCATCTAGGTTGGTTCCACAGTTTAGCTATTGTAAATTGTGCTGCTATAAACATTGATGTGGCTGTGTCCCTGTAGTATGCTGTTTTTAAATCTTTGGGTATAGACTGAGGAGAGGGATAGTTGGGTCAAATGGTGGTGGTTTCCTTCCCAGTTTTCCAAGGAATCTCCATACTGCTTTCCATATTGGCTGCACCAATTTGCAGTCCCACCAGAAATGTATGAGTGTGCCTTTTCCCCCCACATCCTCTCCAACATTTATTGTTGTCTGTATTCTTAATAGCTGCCATCCTGACTGGAGTGAGATGAAATCCTAGAGTAGTTTTGATTTGCATTTCTCTAATTGCTAGAATGTTGAACATTTTTTCATATATTTGTTGATTGATTGTATATCATCATCTGAGAAGTGTCTGTTTAGGTCCTTGGTCCATTTATTGATCGGATAATTTGTTTTTTTGGTGTTTAGATTCTTAGTTTCTCTATTAAGGTTTCTTGTGAGGTTGGATAAGGTTAGGTAAGAAGGGAGGATGAATAGCCTTTCATATTCAGCCAAGTATTGTTGACTAACTTTCATGCTCTGGTTTAGATCTGGAACATCCCCCCAAATCTCATGTGTTGAAAGAATGGTTCCCATTGCAATAAGGCTCAGAGGTGGAGCTTTTAGGTAATGATTGGATCATGAGAGATCTAAGCTCACCAGCGGATTAATGCAACTGATGGCGGGACCTAGTTAGAGGAAGTCACTGGGCTGTGACATGGAATGGTTTATATTTTCCCTGGTCCCGTCCTTGGTCTCTGCTTCCCAGCTGCCATGAGGTGAGCAGTTTGATTTTGCCATGCCCTTCCACCATGATGTTCTGCCTCACCTCAGGCCCACAGGAATGAAGCCAGCCAACCATGGAGTAAATCCTCTTGAAACCCTGAGCCAAAATAAACTTTTACTCATTTAAGCTATTCTTGTCAGGAATTTTGGCCACAGTGGCAAATACCTAACACAAGTGCCTTGTAACGAAGGTTTGTTAGTAAGAGCCACTGAATTGATTGTACCCATTCATGGACTGCGTGTTAAGTTTTATGTCCTCTTTCTCTCAATTTTACAAATGATTCAGATGGTTGGCTCATGGTCACTACTCCCTGGAATAACCATTTGGCCACAGAAAAAAATGAAATAACCTATGAAACAGGCAGAAAAGCATGACAGGAATGAGCGGGAGTTGGGAAGTAGAGAAGTAGTCTGATTGGCACTTTCCCAATCCTTCACATTGTTCATCTGACCTGAGTTCATGGCCCATCATTTATCCTCTTGTTTATTTATTCATTCACCTCTTCATTCATTATATAAACATGTATTGACCACTATTTTACAAACTATCTTACTGGATACAAGAAATATAACAATGAGTAAAAACAGATGACATTCCTGGTAGTAAATAAATCAATGACTGTAAAATCACAATTATCATAAGAGAGGCAGTAACAGGCCAAAGACCATGGGATATTCATCTTGACCCTCAGTATCTTGTATGCTGCCTGGTGCTGACTAAGTCCTTATTGGCCTTAGGGGCTGATCAGAAAAGGCTTATGATTCAGCACAAAATTCCATTTATTTTGCCCTGTATCTGCCCACTCATGTTCTTTGAGTACTTGTTCACTATCCTGATTGTCAATTGATAGCCCTATAATTTTTCTTTAAGAATATGTAATTAATTGTGAGAGCATAATAGTCAAATCTAGTCAAAACCATTTAGGTTTGTCTGGTATTAGATTTTGACTCAAATCTGGCTTCTTGTCCATTTCAACTTTCCACAAAACCATGACATTTTAGAGTCAAGGTGTTGTAGAGGGAAGTGTGTGGAATTTACAGTTTGGCCTGGATCTGTTAACTCTGAGACCTTGAAATAACAAAAGGTATCTATCACTTAGCATTATGAGTTGTTTGAGACGATGTTATGCAAACATAGATGTATAATAATTACATTAAACATTGATAGGGTGTGCCCTGGAAGGGTTTATATTTTCCCTGAGCACACAGCAACAAATGGAGAGGGGAAAGATGAACTAGGAGCTTCTAAAATCACAGTCATAGCCAAGGAATGTATGTATGTTGATTTTTATTCATTTTAATATTATAAATTGTATGTGCAAATAGTTTATAGTCAAATAGTTCTTCAATATTTGTTATGGAAAGTAGCGTATATCTCTCTATTTCTTCAAATTTTTTCCACCTCAGAGGAAAACACTTCCAACTCCTCTAGATGATGATTCTGATACTCTATTTCCTTTCCTATCTCAAATAGCAACCTTGAACTGATAGTTTTTTTTAACTCTTTTTGTTTCATACTTACTTTCAACTTTGAAAAATTAATTAAAAAAAAAATCCTCCTTTGTCTTCCTCACCCAGACATATACTTCTTATTCCTCCATTTCAATATAATAGAGTTGTGCCTTTCTTTTCCTTCCTTCCTTTCTTCTTAAATATAGAATAAATGTTTCTTAACTCAGAGTTCTGGAGGTCAGGAAGTACTACAGCATGGTCCCAGCATCTATTGAGAGCCTCTTTGGTGCAAGCCATGTTTTTTTTTTTTTTTTTCTCTTAAGCTCAATGTGTAGGGTTTATATATTTATGAATGAGTAAATACTTCTTTTACAGAGCTCCATAGCAAATTACAGCCTTCTTTTACTCCTTTCTTATAGTTAAGAGTCATTTTGTTTTATATATGTAAATTTTCTATGTATTAGTTGGGAATTTGATCTCTAAATTTTTGCCAATTGCTTAACTCTTGTCAGGAATTCAGACTCATGAACTATTCTCTCAATTTCCCCTTCCTCAAGATGTCTGTCCTTGAAGCTTCTGACCTTGTCCCATATGAATGGAGTACTCTTTGTGCTGATTCCTAACTACCATCCTGGGATATCTCCATCACACTGCTCTCTTAAGTCAACTCTTTCCTATGGTGAATGTTTCTTTCCTCTGTCTCATGTCAGTCTAGCATCAAAATATGAGTAGCTTCACTTGATGAAAGTTGTTTATCTCTTGCACAAAGGTTCATTGCAGGTCTGGATTCCTCTGGATGACTCTTCACCAGCTTTATTGGACCAGCATCCCAGGTGATTTTTATAGTGTGGTACCAGCACATACATATGTATTTCCATAATTGCTGGGATAGAGGATGAAACTATGAGAGTTCTATAACCACTTTTAACAATTTCAGCCTAGAAGTAGCTACACCTAATCATTGTCCAAACAAAATCATATGGTCATGCCTATCTATAAGGGTTTAGATAAATGTGTGCTTAGAAAGGGAGGACAGCAGAAAATATTAATCAAGCAGGCAATGTTACCATAACTCTCTTGCAACACTTCAGCTTCTTTCAAATGCTCTTCTTCCTTTATCCAGACACACTGTGATCATCAGTTGTGTGAGCAGCTTCATTGGGTAGCAACCTGGGAGCATATTAACTTGAGCCTCCACTGCATACTTCTCATTTTTGGTCTAACTGTATCTGATATCTCAGTGGCTGATGCTACTGGAACTTCCCTTGGTGACTCCTGGAAGGGCAGGAGAATTGGCTTTGGAAAAGGTTTTGACCAACATTGGACAGACATTAAGGATAAATCGCTTGATTATTTCTTCCTTTGGATGGATATCCTGAAAAAATATTTCTTTTTTCCCTGCGTTGTTTCCCTGTCACTCTTTCTTCCTGCAACAGGCTTCGTAACAACACATGACCTGTCTCATGCTCTGCTTTCTAGACACCATGGCCATTGGTTTTCCTACCTCTTGTATCAGAGAATGGGAGCTTACTAAGATTGGGTGCAAAGTGAGGAGCTAAGACTTTTGCAAAGTTGGAGTTTGAAAATACTATTTAGCTCTAATAATTGATGAGAGTTTGGCTTTCGATGGGATTCAAAGTTGAAAATAATTTTTCTTCAGAATCCTGAAGGCATTGCTTCATTATTTTTTAGCTTCCAGTTGTCAGGAGATCTGAAAACCATTTCTGACCCACTTTTGTATCTTAATTTTTATGTTTACCTTATCTGAAGCCTTTTGGGATCATCCTTCTTTCTCCATCTGAAATGCATGACTCTATGTTTTGGTGAATTTATCATCATTGTGCTAGGCAATAAATTTTCTTGAATTAGTCTTTTTTTTAATATAATTTTATTTTTATACTTTTTAATATGTACAACTCATAGTGCATATATTTAGTATCTTTTTACATACAACTGTTTGTATACAAAGTGTATTCGTACAATTCAGGTCTTCAATCATGCATTAAGGAAAATGATATCCGTCTCATTCAACTACCTTTTTTTTTTTTCTCCCCCTCCCTCCCCTCTTGCTCCCTCCCTTACCCTCCCTTCCCTTGACCATTCTAGTGTTCCTCTAATCTTCCTATGTACCCCCATCCAACAATACTTTGAAATAGCCTCCTTATATAAGAGAGAACATTTGGTACTTGGATTTTTGAGACTGACTAACTTCACTTAGCATTATGTCTTCCAACTTCATCCATTTACCTGCAAATGCCATTAATTTGTTTTCTTTTATTGCTGAGTAAAATTCCATTGTGCGTATATACCCACATTTTCTTAATCCACTCATTTACTGAGGGACATCTAGGTTGGTTCCACAACCTAGCTATTGTGAATTGTGCAGCTACAAACATTGAGATAGCTGTGTCACTGTAATATGCTGTTTTTAAGTCCTTTGGGAATAGACCCAAGAGTGGGATGGCTGGGTCATAGGATGGTTCCATTCCCAGTTTTCCAAGAAATCTCCATACTGCTTTCCATAACGGTTGCACCATTTTGCAGTCCCACCAGCAATGTATGAGTGTGCCTTTTTCTCCACATCCTCTCCAACATTTATTGTTGCTTGTGTTCTTGATGGCTGCCATTCTGACTGGAGTGAAGTGAAATCTTAGAGTAGTTTTGATTTGCATTTCTCTAATTGCCAGCGATGTTGAACATTTTTTCATGTATTTGTTGATTAATCGTGTATCTTCTTCTGAGAGGTGTCTTCTCAATTCCTTAGCCCATTTGTTGATTGGGTTATTTGTTTTTTTAGTGTAAAGTTTTTTGAGTTCTTTATATATTCTAGAGATTAGTGCTCTATCTGATGTGCATGTATTAAATATTTGTTCCCAATTAGTTGGCTCTCTATTCACCTCACTGTTTCTTTTGCTGAAAAGAAGCTTTTTAGTTTAAATCTATCCCATTCATTAATTCTTGGTAGTAATTCTTGCGCTACAGGATTCTTGTTAAGGAACTTGGGGCCTAATCCAACATGTTGGAAATTGGAGCTTACTTTTTCTTCTATTAGGTGTATTGTCTCTGGTCTAATTCCTAGGTCCTTGATCCACTTTGAATTGAGTTTTGTGCATGGTGAGAGATAAAGGTTTAATTTCATTTTGTTGCATATGGATTTCCAGTTTTCCCAGCACCATTTGTTGAAGAGGCTATCCTTTCTCCACTGTACATTTTTGGCACCTTTATCTAATATAAGATAGCTGTAATTATATGTATTAGTCTCTGTATCCTCAATTCTGTACCATTGGTCCACCAGTCTGTTTTGGTGCCAATACCATGCTGTTTTTGTTACTATTGCTCTATAGTATAATTTAAAGTCTGGTATGGTGATGCCCCCTGCTTCACTTTTCTTGCTCAGGATTGCTTTGGCTATTCTGGGTCTCTTATTTTTCCAGATGAATTTCATGACTGCTATTTCTATTTCTTTGAAGAATGACATTGGGATTTTGATTGGAATTGCATTAAATCTGTATAATGCTTTTGGTAGTATGGACATTTTGACAATATTAATTCTACCTATCCAAGAGCAAGGTAGGTCTTTCCATCTTCTGAGTTCTTCTATAATTTCTTTCTTTAGTGTTCTATAATTTTCGTTATAGAGGTCTTTCACCTCTTTCGTTAGGTTGATTCCCAGGTATTTTATTTTTTTTGATGCTATTGCAAATGGGGTATTTTTCAACATTTCCCTTTCAGAGTCTTTGTCGCTGATGTACACAAATGCCTTTGACTTATGTGTATTGATTTTGTATCCTGCAACTTTGCCAAATTCATTTATTAGTTGTAAAAGTTTTTCTGGTAGAGTTTTTTGGGTCTTCTAGGTAATTATCATGTCATCAGCAAATAGTGCTAATTTGAGCTCTTCTTTTCCTATCTTGATCCCTTTAATTTCTTTTGTCTGTCTAATTGCTCTGGCCAGAGTTTCCAGTACTATGTTAAATAGCAGTGGTGAAAGGGGGCATCCCTGTCTTGTTCCAGTTTTTAGAGGGAATGCTTTCAATTTTTCTCCATTTAAGATAATGTTAGCTCGGGGCCTTGCATAAATAGCTTTTATTATGTTAAGATATGTTCCTGATATTCCTAGTTTTTCCAGTGTTTTGAACATAAAGGGGTGTTGTATTTTGTCAAATGCTTTTTCTGCGTCAATTGAGATGATCATATGATTTTTGTCTTTAAGTCTATTGATGTGATGTATTATGTTTATTGATTTCCGAATATTGAACCAGCCTTGCATCCCTGGGATAAACCCCACTTGATCGTGGTGCACTATCTTTTTGATATGTTTTTGTATCCGATTTGCCAGGATTTTGTTGAGGAGTTTTGCATCTATGTTATAAAGATATGGGCCTGAAGTTTTCTTTTTTGGATGTGTCTTTGCCTGGCTTTGGAATTAATGTAATATTGGCCTCATAGAAAGAGTCTGGAAGAGCTCCCTCTTTTTCTATTTCTTGAAATAGTTTGAAGAGCATTGGTATTAGTTCTTCTTTGAAAGTCTTATAGAACTCGGCTGTAAACCCATCAGGTCCTGGACTTTTCTTTGTTGGTAGCTTTTTGATGACATCTTCTATTTCTTCGTTTGTAATTGATCTATTTAAATTATGTATAGCCTCCACATCCAGTTTAGGCAAATCATATGACTCTAGAAATCTGTCAATGCATTCAGTATTTTCTATTTTATTAGAGTACAAGTTTTCAAAGTAATTTCTAATTATATTCTGTATATCTGAGGTGTTTGTTGTGATATTCCCTTTTTCATCACGAATGTTAGTAATTTGAGTTTTTTCTCTTCTTTTCGTTAGCATCGCTAAGGGTCTGTCAATTTTGTTTATTTTTTCAAAGAACCAACTTTTAGTTTTGTCAATTCTTTGAATGGTTTCCTTAGTCTCAATTTCATTAATTTCTGCTCTGATTTTAATTATTTCCTGTCTTCTACTGCTCTTGGTGTTTGTCTGTTCTTCTTTTTCTAATGCTTTGAGGTGTGATGTTAAGTCATTTATTTGTTGGTTTTTTTTCCTCTTAAGGAATAAACTCAGTGCAATGAATTTTCCTCTTACTACTGCCTTCATAGTGTCCCAGAGATTTCTATATGATGTATCTGTGTTCTCATTTACCTCTAGGAATTTTTTGATCTCCTCTTTGATGTCTTCTTCAACCCCTTGTTCATTCAGTAGCATGTTGTTTAGCTTCCAGTTGATGGAGTAGTTTTTCTTATTCCTTGTTTTGTCATTGATTTCCAATTTCATCCCTTTATGGTCCGATAGCATGCAGGGTAGTATCTCTATTTTTTTATATTTGCTGAGAGTTGCCTTGTGACATAATATATGGTCTATTTTGGAGAAGGAGCCATGTGCTGCTGAGAAAAAAGTGTATTCGTTTACTGAGGGATGAAATATTCTATATATGTCCGTTAGGTCTAAATTGTTAATTGTTTTGAGGAGGCTTAAAGTTTCTTTGTTTAGCTTTTGTTTGGAAGATCTATCCATTGGTGAGAGAGGTGTGTTGAAGTCCCCTAGAATAACTGTGTTGTGGTCTATTTTACTCTTGAACTTAAGAAGCGTTTGTTTGATGAATGTAGGTGCTCCATTATTTGGGGCATACAGATTTATGATTGTTATATCCTGTTGATGTATGGTTTTCTTAAGTAATAAGAAATATCCGTCTTTGTCCCTCTTGATTAATTTTGGTTTGAAGTCTACATTATTTGATATGAGAATGGAAACCCCTGCTTGCTTCCGCCGGCCATGTGAGTGATAAGACTTTTCCCAGCCTTTCACTTTCAGTCTGTTGATGTCTTTTTCTATGAGGTGTGTTTCTTGGAGACAGCAAATTGTTGGGTCATTTCTTTTAATCCATTCTGATAATCTGTGTCTTTTGATTGGCGAGTTTAGGCCATTAACATTCAGGGTTATTATTGAGA
Source organism: Tamias sibiricus (assembly GCA_025594165.1). Lineage (NCBI taxonomy): Eukaryota > Metazoa > Chordata > Mammalia > Rodentia > Sciuridae > Tamias > Tamias sibiricus. Next base: position 75,184,261 of record CM046660.1, on the reverse strand, counting down.
TGTGATTTTTATTCCCATCCATTTTTATTTGAATTATGGTCTTTAGCTTGATTTGGTTTCTCTTCTGGTTGGTATTTCCTTTAGTTTAATATCTCCCTTTGGTGATTTTTGTTATCATCTTTCTCTTCTTCTTCATGAAAAATGTTGCCCAGGATGCTCTGAAGTGCTGGCTTTCGAGTTGTGAAATCTTTTAACTTTTGCTTGTCGTGGAAGGTTTTTATTTCATCTTCGAATCTAAAGCTTAATTTTGCTGGATATAAGATTCTTGGTTGACATCCCTTTTCTTTCAGAGCTTGAAATATGCTATTCCAGGATCTTCTTGCTTTTAAGGTCTGGGTTGAAAAATCTGAACATAGTCTGATTGGTTTCCCCCTATATGTAATTTGCTTCCTTTCTCTTGTGGCTTTTAGTATTCTCTCCTTGCTCAGTGTATTAGGCATTTTCATTATAATGTGTCTAGGTGTGGATCTGTTGAGATTTGTTTGTTTGGTGTTTGGTATGCCTCTTGAACTTGGTTTTCCATTTCATTCCTCAAGCTTGGAAAAATTTCTGTAATTATTTCATTAAATAGATTACTCATTCCTTTGGCTTGAAACTCTGGCCCTTCCTCTACGCCAATCACTCTTAAGTTTGGTCTTTTTATGCTGTCCCATAATTCTTGGATGTTATGATCTTGATTACTAACAAGTTTTGCTGTATGGTTTAAATTCTTCTCTAGGACATATATTTTGTCTTCATTGTCTGAGGTTCTTTCTTCCAGGTGGTCTATTCTGTTGGAGATGTTTTCAATTGAGCTTTTATTTTGGTTTATTGCTTCTTTCATTTCTGGAATTTCTGTTTGGATTCTCTTTAGAGCCTCTATTTCCCTATTGAAGTAATCTTTTACTTCCTGTATTTGTTTTTGGAGTTCTTTGTCAAAATGATCTTTTGCCTCCTGTACCTGCTCCCTCATCTCATTTTTGAGTTCATTCTTAAGTTCCATAAACATTTGGCATATGTAATTTCTAAATTCCATCTCTGGCATTTGACCAACTGTGCTTGCCATGACATCTACCGATGAGGTATCTTGATTTGTTTGTGTCATTTTCTTTCCTTGTTTTTTCATGTTGCTTGTGTGTCTATTCTTCCTGCACTGTGGGACCTTGACTGTTTCGATTTTACCTTAAAGCCTTATGTTGTTCCTGTAGTACAATGCTATCAGATCACCTTATAATTCCTTTACACTTTTAAAACCTAACACTTTCTATTCAGAAAATCCAAGTTTGGTCACAATGTACAGATTTTGTTAACCCAGATATTATTTCCAATTTACTCTGTACGTTTCTGATAGGGTTTTATAGCTTCAAGTATTGGATACAGAGGTGTTATGTTTAGGAAGAAGGAAGTGTCTTGAATTGTTCTTTCTTGGAAAGTATGAAAAGAGATATCTATTGAAATGGTTTAGTGGAAGTGGTTTAGTATCAGTAGACGATGGAAGAAAGAGAATGGGGTTGACAATTAGGTAAAAAGATCAATTTATATATATAGTAAGTTGGAAAAGAAAAAAAAATGATAAAAGAGTAGGAATTGGTGTAAGAGAGAGGAGAGAGAGAATCAAGGAAATAGAGAGTAAAACTATATATAACACCACTTTGCTACCCAGTTCAATTGCGCCGGTTCTAGAAATCCCAAGTTTTGGGTATAACTTGTTTTTGCCTCTGTTTAGTATGCACTGGCAGGATGTAAACATGAAAGATGAAGGAGGAAGAAAAGATACAAGAGTGAGAAGGAGGAAAAGAATGAAAGAAAAAAGGAGCGGAAGCAAATAAACACACTAACAATCAATGTGGAAGGAAAAAAAAAAAAAAAGCAGAACAAAACAAAGCCAAAAAAAGGAAAAGAAAAACAAACAAACAAACAAACAAAACCCTCCCTGCAATCCAAAAAATCAAGCAGACCAATAAAAAGAAAAGGAAAAAAAAAAAAAAAAAAAAAGTCAAGCCCCAAGTCTCAGACAAAACGGCCCCCTCTTTTTTTCCTTTCCAGTTCAAACCAATTGCTATTGGATCACAGTCTGTGATCCTGTTAGTGAAATCAAGGCTGCATCTTAGGCCATTGGCTGCACGGTTCAGTGAAGGAGTGGCCCAGGGGGATTGTGTGTGTCAGCAGATGAATGGTGCCGGGAAGGGGACCTTCCAGAAGGCACCCCCTCCCCAAGCCCACCCACAGTTGCAGCCTCTTGTGGCCGCTGCGCTAGCCTCAGAAACGCCTTCCCCTGCTGACCACCCAAGTCTCACCCAATTGTGCGTTGTCTTCAGAGAGCTGGAGAGTCCCTGGATGGATGCAGCCTTCGCTTTCCATCTCCTCCCCTTTGTCAGGACCAGCCCCTGCAGCTTTCAAAGATGGCGGTGCTCTCCTTCCAGTCAACAGCAGCTCCGCAGACTCCCGTATCCTTGCCGACCGATCTCAAAGCCGTTGGGTGGATGTCTCCCTGCCGAAGTGGCACCGGGAAGCCACACCTGTGACTGTGGTGCAGACAGCGCTGCTTCGGACTGTGACCCGCTCCACACTGCCCCTGTTTGCTGATCGCCGATCGATCTCTGTCGCGTCCGGCGGAGTGTGGATTTGAACTGGTGTGTGGACCCGCGGTCTCCCGTGGTTCCCCAGCACCAATCCCGCCGGCTGTTATCGCTGGTTTTTATCGCCGGTTTCACGCTGGTGTGCCGTGAGTTTGGCTGGGGTTGCAGTAGTAGCGCGGTCTCCCCACAATGACTTTGCTTTGCAAGGCTCAGGTATTTTTTAATCTTAGGTCAGGTGTTTTAATTTTGAAGTTGATCTCTGTTTCTGGTGAAGATAGGCTTAACGGGCAAAAGTTGCCTAGTGTCTTTACCCCCGCCTGATTGACGGACACCATGCCACACCCGGGGAGTTTTGGTAGAAAGCAATCTTGAATTAGTCTTTATTTTTATTTTTCATTATTGTTTTCTCTGGGTTCTCTCTCTGGCAATTATATCACTCAGATACCTTCTAAACTTTTCCTCTAATTGCTTGCAGTTTTTGTGCCTTCTTTTTTTGGACATATGCTAGGAGAGCTCTCCAATTTTAATCATTCATTTATCAAATTTTTCATTTCTGCTCTGAAATTTTAAATTTCTCAGAATGTTTTTCCCTTTCTTCTTAAATATAAAAAAATAAAAAGAAATAAAAAACCATGTCCCTGTTTTTGTTTAGTGTTTGCCATATTCTTTCCTATCTGCCAGAATTGCAGGAGTTAAGTAGCTCCCAGGCATGGAGTTGCAGGTGGGTTCCCAGAATGGACTTTTCTCCTTAACCCTTCTCTTCTGTTCTTTGGAACAGAGTATCCCACCTGATCATGGCCTGGTGTGTCCTACTCCAGGGCATCCGAGTCTCTCACGACTTCTATACTAGACTTGCAAGCCATCCTCTATACTTTCACTAGCTTTAACCATCCTTCTGGTATAATTTTTTTTAACCAATTCCTTTGATCTGGGAGAATTCTTCAATAGAAATTCTGGTTAGATGTCTGATTTTCTCACTGATGCTTTAGGATTCAGTTGCTTAGGTTTGCTATGATTTACCTTTGGGTCATTTGCTTTTCAGTTTCCAAAGTGTTGCTGTGATAACTTCTATCATTACTACCATTCTTGTAGGTTTCAGAAAGATCTCTTCACTGTCATTTTAGTTGTCTTTTGAGAGTATGCAAAAATAGGTGATTATGTTTGATCATCTATCTCTATACAGACACCTTCAGAGAGTCTATTTTATAGATCATATTTTCATGATGCATTAACACCAAAGCTGGCAAATTTATTTTTTGGAAGAAGCAAATATTTTGAGAATTCTAGTTGGTATTCAACTTACTGATGTGATAACATACTAAAAGTGCCAAATATTTAGCCAGTCCCACAGCTAAGGTTGTATATTTCATGAAGGTGAACAATGGGACTATGCAAACTTCATCATATTGGGGATTTGGGATAACAAAGCCTCCCAGCCTTAGCATTATTGACATTTTAGGCTGAATAATTTAGACTGGATAACTTGCTTCGAGTGGATGTCCTGTGCATCTTTAGATGTTTAACAATTTTCTGATTTCTTTCTGCCGGTGTGCTAGTGGTACCGTCAAGTTGAGACAAAAATAAAATGTCTGTAGACATTGCCAAATGTCTCCACTGTGTTATGGTAAAGAGCAAGAGTCAGAAAAACTTTCCCATAAGGGGTCATGTCATAAATATTTTGAACTTTCTGGGTGATATGGCCCCTGTTGTGATGGCTTAACTCTGCTACTGAATCATGAGAGCAACCACAGACAGTATGTGAACGGACGACTTTGTTTCAATAAAACTCTATTCACAAATACAGGGAGAAGAGAAGATTTGGCCCATGGGTTGTAGTTTGCCAACCCCTGGTAATATAAAAAGATCAGAGAACTTGAAGAGAGCTGAGTATAAACCATTTACCAGCTATAAGAACTCAGATAAACCTACTTAAAAGAATAATGTCTATTTCATCGAGTTGTAGTGGGAATCAGATGGAAACTTACATGTGAACATTTCTAATGTGCAGTAATACTATTTACATTTTCCGGTTTATAACTTAAACAGCTATTAATGTGTATCAGAAATCCCTTGTGATATAATCAAATATGCCTTTCTCCTTCACCAGATGGTGAGCTTCTGGAAGTGAGCAAATGAATCATGGTCATCTTATGATTTTTGTCTAGTGCCTGGCAGTGTTGTTTTTATTAAGTGTTTAATTGAAGAACAAATGACTCAGTGTATTCTATTGCATTCAATATAAATTATCTCATATTGGTATGGCTGCTTAAGATGAAACAAATTTCAATAAGATTTTTAAAAATTTTGCTTCTAACACTAATAGAAGGTATTTTGTCTGACAATTTATAAGTGGTTTCACATATAAGAAATATTTTTTTACAATTTTTTCTGACAATTTATAAGTGGTTTCACATATAAGAAATATTTTTTACCTTGCCACAACCTCCAAAGGGCTATTAGAAGCACAAAAACATAATGGTATATTTTTTACAATATTAGATAGATTATCTCTTAGTATATTAAGACAAAGTCATTTCTTCTTATTGTTATTCCATAAAGTACAAAAAACTGACCCTTCTTTTACAGCCTAATAATCTACTGCAAGTATTTATGGCACTTTTTCCCTTTTTTCCTCTTAATAAAATAGATCCTAAGGTTCTAATTCTTCAGAATAATTGAGATTTTTCTTGGGGAAGATTTAACATTCTGCTTACTGCAGGGAGACTGAATGAGTCAAAATAATTGAACTGGGATAAAGAATCAAGTATTTTAGGATTCCAGAACCATTACTGGATGATAATTTTAACATATTGTCTTATGTCCAATGAAGGAGAGGAATGTAAAGAACAGATACTCTCAATACCAAGAATAAGTGAATGACTTTATCTTGAAACAACTTTGGAAAAAAAGTTTCAGGGGGATCATGTTAATTCTAAGATGTAGTAAAGGAAAAAAGAAAAAAAATGTTGGGTGCTCCAAAGAATTATAATATCACTAAGTTCCAAAAAGTGTGAAAAAAAGTATGATACTGAGCACTCTAGACATCGTTTTCTTGAGGTCTGCAGAAAAGGAAAAGAATTAACATCATCAGTTATGAGAAATAAAATATACCAGAAGCCAAAGTCATAGAGAAACCACCCACCTGGATAAGGAGGATCTGAATCCGGGTTACATGGTAAGCCAGGCAGCTGCTCAATGCACCAATCTTCTAGACACAGGTTTTAGTCAATTGTCTGCTGCTATAACATAATACTTCAGGTTGGGTGATTTGTAAAGAAACTGATTTCTCAAAGTTCTGGAGGGAGGCTAGAAGTTCAAGATTATATCTGGTGATTATATCTAGTGAGGGCTTTCATGCTGCATCATCCCATGGTGGAAAACAGAAGGGCAAGCAAACGAACACAACAGAAGAAAGAGTCTGAACTCCATCCTTATATCAGGATCCCACTCCTGTAATAAGTAGCCCACTCCCACTTCAACAGTATTTATCCACTCACAAGGTGGAGCCCTCATGGCTTAGTCACCCCTTAAAGATCCCACCTCTTACTACTGTTACATTAGCATTTAAATTCCAATCCAAGTTGTAGAGGGGACATTCAAACCATAAAAGCACACGAAAGTACAGATGCTCCTCATCTTACAAAGGGGTTAAGTTCCTATTAACTACTGTAAGTCAAAATGAATTTAAAGCACCTAAGCTAATGACCAGCATATTTCCCCCCTTAGAGTAACTTAAAGATGCTCAGAACACTTACATTACACACAGCTGGGCAAAATTATCTATCACAGAGCCTATTTTATAATAAAATATTGAATGGCTCACATAGTTTATTGAATACCTGTATCCAAACAACAATGGTAACACAGTCCCTGTGTAGTATCTGTTGTTTCTCGTAACTGTGTGGCTGAATGGGTGCTGTGGTTTATGCTGCTGTCTTAAACCCAGAGAGAGAATCTATACCAGCATGTCACTAGCCTTGGAAAAGATCAAAAGTCTAAATTTGAAGTATGGTTTCTACTGAATGTGTATTGCTTTTGCACTGTCATAACATTGAAAAAATCATAAATTAAGCCATCAAAATTAAGGATCATCTATATTGTTGGGAAAAAAGAATCAGAAATATGGTACCATATTTCCCCAAGATGATCTGTACAGAGACAGCAGTCTGACACAGTGAAAATTTATTTCTTTTTACCTTTACCCTGTTCTTCCTTTTTCTTTCTTTCTACTGAATTTATTTATTGATTTATTTCTTCAGTAGCAAGACTCCACTGACCATATTTGGGGGCTGACGTCTGGCAGTGTGGCTCCTTTGGTAAGAGTAAAAATTATTTTCTTTTCTGTTCTAAGTAGAATGCATAGGCCTTTGTGAGCCCAATGCCAGGGACCATCAATTACTTCCCAAGAAGCATAATGCTCTGTTATGGGAAAACAGAATAAAACAAAACAGTGGAATTAATTATTTTGTTTGGAAGAGGAGTAAGAAAATCGGTTTGGCCCATAATGTAGACCAGGAGACACAATGATGTGCCACCAAGGCACCACCAGAGCCCTCACCCAACCCCCAGGGCCAAGGCTGCTGATAGATCACAGTTGATCTAGAGACTGCCTTTGACTGAAACAAGCTGCCTCTTCCAAGGCTATATATTTTTTTTTTTTTTTGGTGGGGGGGGGGGCAGCCTGTAGCCAAAATCTGGATGGAGAATGAATACCAAGTTCTGGCTCTTTTTTCTCAATTAGGACAACTCTGAGTTCCAAAGGCCTCTGTTGCAGCCTATAACAGATCAGCTTCTACCTCTGCCCAGTTGTCTTTCTGCATTCTTCACAGATATTATTCACAAGAAAATGTTTTGATAAAATTCCTTAATGCAAATCTCAGGATTTTGTAATCTTTTTCATTTATACTATTTCTTTACCTGTGGAGCTCGACCTTTTGGAGCTTGGTCACCCACAAGCAGGAGTAATTGCATTTGCGAGGTGTAGAGTAAATAGTAGTTACAGGGACTATAGTATAGTATGACCATTGCTGGAGGCCATTGATGCACTGAAGGACAATACAAGGCTGAAAGTGATTAATCAAAAATAGTCACACATAGGGTATCACGCTACATTGTGTACAACTATGTAAATGTAAAGTTGTGCTGCAATTGTGTACAGTGAATCAAAATATATTCTACTGTCATATATACCTAATTAAAATAAGTAAACAAAAAAAGTCCCTTGAAAGGTTTTGATTAGATTGAACCTTCTTGTTAATGGCATATACTTGTTTTGATAAGAATAGACTGATGTTATGGGTAGGGCTTTGCTTTTCTCACCCATAGGACTTCAGTCAGCTCCACTGAGGGCTTGGACAGTTTTATCCATAATATTGCATCAGACACAAGGACTCATCTTACAATAAAGGAGATGTGGCAGTAGACACATGGTCATGGAATCCACTGGTCCTATTATAAACCATAAAAACTGATGTCCTGGTAGAATGAGAGGATGATTCTTTGAAGACCAAGGTGGGTTCCAGATTGGAGATGAGATCCTGCAGGGAAGGGGAGCTCTCCTCTAGGTTTTAATATTTTATGGTGCTGGGCCCCAGAGGTGAGGAATACTTGGTTTAGGAGTTGAGGGGTAGAAGTAAGGACGATCCCTGCTACCATCACACCTAATGATCTGATCCCTTAAGGAATTTGTTGCTTCCATAAATCTAGGCTCTGTAAGTTGTTAAAATTCCTGAGTCATAAAGTCCAGGGGACATGGTGAATATACCATTAAACTTTATACCTTGGTTACCAGCCAATCACTTTGAGATCCTCATGTCAAAAAACCAGCAGGGAAGGAACAGTCACCAACCTGGCAGAGATAATTGACTCTAACCAGCCACAGAAGGTACTACTGTTACACAATGAGGGCAGAGAAGGATTTGCTTAGTTCCAGATGATTCACCAGGGAAAGTCTTGGCACACCTTGCTCGTTTTGATGGTACACGGAAAAAAGCCCTGGTATGAGAAGAGCTTGTTAACCAGGATCTCAGACCTTTCAAGGATGAGAGTCCCTGTTACTCCAGTAAGTAAGTTACCAAGAGTAAAAGAGGAACTAATCAAGGAGGAGAGGAACCTAGAGTGGGTAGTGAAGGAGGAAGACGAGGAGCACTAGTTTCAGTTTGAGAACCAGCTGAAGAAGTGGAATTTGTCCCATTAACCTTCTTTTTCTAAGTTTCTCTAGGAAAAGAAGCCAACCAAAATTTGGGAGCAGCCATATTCTCTCCCATAATGGTTTTTCATACCCACCGACTATTTAATGAGAAAGTACAAAGTTCTGGACCTTGAATTAGCTGGGATAATTCTGAAAGGCATTCTGGCTCCAGAACTCTTCATAGGGTTGGCTGAGGTCCCCCTTAAAACTGGAGTGCAGATTAACTTTGACTTCTGCTTGGCCCTGTTTTTCTCAGGCCTTGCCAATATTATTTCTGAGTAAGTTTCCTGATAAACTTCTTGCCTGTAAATCTTGAGGTCTGTTTCCTAGGGAACCTAGGCTAGCACCAGTAAAAGGAATTTTACATATATTTGAAAGAAGCCTTTGGAAATATTCACATATCAGTTACCTCTATTCTAAGTCATAGAGTCACCAATGTTGTCCAGCTATAGAAAAAAGAAAAAACTAATATGAAATGCAGATCCCAAATAAAGTAAAGGTGTTATGTTATTCTCAAGAAAATCCTTTTACTGGATCATAAATAAAGATGACTATAATTTTTAGGAATGGAAATCCAGCTCTCTTCCTAAAAAATTAAAGTTAGATATTAAGAAAAGCACAAAAATGAGCTTGCCTAGGTCACCCACATGTCCTACTTTGACCATTGGAGTAATTTATGAACTCAGGAGTGAAGTACAGAGAAGGGAGACCCTTGGTGCTTTGATGGTAGATTGTGTAGTCCCAAGGTACCCAGAGACTGATCAGCAACCTTCCCTTTCCAACACACCCTGCTTTCCCTGAGGCTAATAACTCCTCTGCCACTGGACACTTGTTCTAGGAAGGAGAGGGATTCTTAGCATCTCCTTCCCAGTGCTATTCATACCACTAGGTGCCATATCCTTCTTCTACCCACTCACTGCAGGTAGGATGCGCATGCCTATCTCAGCTTCACCAAGCTGCTTGCCTTCTGGGCTACTGAGGCTGGAGGGTGCACCTTGAGGCAACCGGGCATCAGGAAGTCAGATTGCCATTAATGAAAATGCTGAAAAGGTCAGTAGTGACCATGATAACTGTCCCCAAGTGATGCTGCTTGGTCTACTTTATTTCCTGCCTACTCTCCAGGAGCCTCGTGCTCAGACTCCCATTATTTCTATGAGACCAGCAGACTTCCTATAAAGAATGCTTTTTGCTCAAGATGACCAGAGTTGGTTTTCATGGCTTATCACTAATTATATTGACCTATTTATTCACTTGTCTACCAGCTTTGCCACTCCCTAAAAGGGTGAGTGTCTATGAAAAAAAGACACAGGCTTGTTAATGATTCCTTTCCTTGGCTTCTTCTAGAAATTGACTCTCAAAATAAGTAGGAGAGGAGAAAATATATCTCTTTGGTTAATGGTATAACCCAGGGAGAGTGGCAAATACATTTTGGCAGTTGGGGGCTATCTATGTTTACATATGTGAACTTCCAGGTTTAAAGGACTTGAACAGACACCTGATTTGTTTTGCACACATTGAATTTGAGGTCTAGAAGAACCTGAGGACATAGACTCATAATACCAAAATAAGATGGAACTCAGATTTCTCAGAAGATGGGGCCCAACTGCTATTGAGCCTGGGGCACTTTCTGGACATGGAATGCATCCCTGATGACAGCTTGATTACTTATCATTTGTCTCTTTCTCATAAAAAAGTGCAAAATGTGCAAAAACACTTTTGGTTTCTGCTTGTGTAATTGTTTGCAAGCTGGCTAAATGGTAATTTACTGTATTTTATTTTCTGTTTGGAGATGCTCCAGTTTCTTTAAAACATTTTCTGCATTTTTCTTCATTCGTTATCTAATACTGGGAAATAATGCACATTCTCAAGCTTGCATTTTCCTTGCAGTAGAGACCACTGGAAGAGTCTGTTTCCTAAAGGAGCCAGAAGGGGTGGGGAGTAGGCGGAATGTGCTGAGAACCACGTTCCAGAGTGTTTCACCCACACCAATGAGAGGAACAGGAAAGCTGTCGACCTCACAAGCAGCTAGCTCCGTCTTGCTCCACTCCACCTCCTTGCTTGGAGTTTCACAACTGAGAAAATAAGGTGTAGTCTTTTTAATATGGATTTTGTAGAGTCTGTTTATTTTTACATTCAGTGAGAACATCTGGCCCCAGGGACCCTAGAGAATATTATGGAAGGACTTCCTTCTTTCTTTGGTTTCTCTATTTAACATCCATTTTAAGTAAGTTGGGGATAAATATAGCAAACTATGATCTAGGTAATTCCCACATAGCTGCCCCTGGGTGTGTGGGTAGAGCTTTGCCTTTCTGTGTATCAGGGGCAATGATGAACTCATGGGACCTCTACCAGGATTATTTTCAAAAATTGACAATAAGGGGGTATTTCTGTTTCTTGAGCCTAGCTTATACTGTGTGATGACTGGGATCTTTTGCTCTCCATCATATTCAGTTTGGATATTAGATGTTCTTATTACTCTGCATGACTAGTTTTATCTATCCTTAGCTAAAAAAATAAGTACCTCACTAGCTGGAATCACAGTCTTCAGAGCTTTCCACAGGGCAGGAGGAACGACACATGTGTGAAGACTGTCCAGGAGTCTCCATTGTGTCCTTAGCTTTGAGAAGACTGGTTCTCCAGTCAAATCACTTGTAGAACCAGGGCAGGATAAGAACAACCAAAGGGGTTAGAGGGAGAAAGAGAGAGGGAGAGGGAGAGAAAGAAAGAAGGAAGAAATGATTTACTCTTATTTTCCATGAATTTTCTCCATCTTGCCAAGCAGGATAATCTAAGTGTAATCTTAATAATATTTACAAATGAAGTACAACTAATGCCAATGTATAAATATTGCATGGGCCTGCTAGAGTGGGATGCTCAGAGCCCTACATTTCAACTCCTCCTCTTCTTCCTCTTCCCGGGTAGTTTCTTTAGCTGCTGTTCAAGATTTTTGAGCACTACATTGCAGAACCTTGTTTGAAAAAAAGTCTGTTCTAATTAAGCAATAATATCATATGTTTGTAGTTCTAATAGCTTCATTTGGTGAAAATTTTAGACAGAGGGAGCCTCCTGGGTAGTGTGACTTGAGAAGAGCCGACCATTGTCTGCCTCACGGGCCTTGCTAAGCACCTTCCTCCTTTCCCCATTTATCATTTTCATATTGGAATTACTTCTTTACTATTACTATTATGGGTCCCTGTGAGAAAAACAAAAACAAACTTTATCTGAAAGGATTACCACATTCCAATTGAATCTTCCAGTAAATGCTGAGTGGGAATGTTTCCACAATGAAACAGAACGGAGCTAAACCCGTTCTGCCAGCAGAGCTGAGTGTGGGTGGGAGTCGCTGTAGATTATGCCTCTGTGAGGTCAGATATTGGGCAGAGAGATATTGATGGGCCGGCAGAGAAAGGAAGAAGCAGCTTCAATTAAAGACATGTCCAAGGCAGCATATTCTGTAGGTATGAGGAGCCATCCTGTGCCAGCAAATCGTACAGGGAAGATTTGGGCATTTCTAGTAGTGAATAAATGCAAGACAACTACTGGAAAGAAAGGAAAGGAAGAAGAAGAAGAGGAGAAAGGGGGGGGAGAGAGAGAGAGAGAAGAAAGACAGAAAGAAAATGGTGGCATATAAATTATGTTCTAACTGTACTCTGATTTTGTGCAGGACTGGCTGGCTGTCACATCAAGTGCTGAATGGAATTGATGGACACTAGTGAAGGGATTTGTCTGTGATGCTTAAATAGTATGGTATTTTGTGTGTCATGTGGGCAAACATGAATGAGAAGAAACTCTTCTAAAAATGCAGAAAGATTTTAGATGCCATGCCCAGATAGTTAATCACAAATTTCAAGCCACAACTTTATTAGATTTGGGGCAGGGGCACTTCTTTTGAATCCTGTTTTAATATTCTCTCTTTATTCCTTAATAACAGTTATCAAATTTGTTTCCTTGTGTCTGCCTTTATTGATTACAAATGTTCCCAAATGTCAAGACCATAGAAAATGGCAACAAACTATCAATTCCTCATGTTAACAAGCACCACATTTATTCCAAAAGATCATGAAGACTAGGGAGAAAAAAAAAAAGTCACCACACAGATGATTTAAATCATATAGTTTATAAAGATATAGAGAAACAGGCTCTGGTTGGGGTGCAAGCTGCTTGGATTTGAATTTAATTTAAAGATGGACAGTTTTTTCTATAGAGTAGGCATTTTGTCTTCCTGAAGCCAGAATAGATTCCATCCAGATGCTTCATGTTTTTGCCCTGAGAGAAAACATTACATGGGAACTGAGCAGAGGAACTGAACAAAGCAACCTTGTAAATTCTAAATTTGGGTGATTGCATCATCTAAGCCCTAAACATACTAAGAGTCAAATCCAGCTTTTATTTTTATTGAGCATTTGCAACTAATTCCCACTGATCAAAGACAATTTGGTCTCTTTTTTTTTTCTATTTTTCTTTTTGGCAAATAAATAGTATTTTGGAAGGATGACATGGGAGCACTCCTCTCTCTAACAGCCATACAAATCTGTTTTTGCAAGGGAATGTGGAATCGTGGAGAGCAGTGCATTTCGGGAATTCATTAAGTGGCTGAATTCATTAAAGCCTAGAAGGAGATAATTTAGACCTTTTTTGTTAACACAATAATTTGCAACTGTATAATTATCAGGGTTTGCTTTAGTCTGGGACAAAATCTGATATTTATACTTAAATGAAAATTATCTACCACTTATACTGACAAAAATATGAGCTACTTAGTTGTGGTTCTTGGTAAGATGAAGGGTTACGGAATCTCCACTTTGCTTTTTCCTAATTGGGTCTTACTGTCTGGGGTTGGGGCTGGTGGAGCAGAGCAATGTGGCCTAGGGTGGAGATGTCCTGTTTAAACCATGTGGCCTAAAGTGAATCTAAAGCTTGAGGCTGGGCAGAGAGGCTCAGAGCTTATGCCTGTTCATCTTGGGTCTTTCGTTTCATTAACTGGAAAATAATGAAGACTATCACTGTGGTGAACTCAGGGCCAGATATATGTATTTTGGGGTCCAGAACTCATTCAAATTGGGAGGTGGTCTTTAAGAGAAAGAATACAAATGTTATGAGTTCTAAGTTGGGAATAAGGTGTTGGAAAGGGCCAGTGAAGGTCCTGAATAAAGGTAAATCTGTCTCCTGGGTGCTAACGTCGCTGGGAGGAAGGAAAGAGAGTTCTCCAGCTTGCCCCCAAGCCATAAGAGAGCTGCCATTTGTGCTGATGGGGCTGACTTTCAGAGGGCAGTGGAAAGACTTCTCTAGAACCATGGCAGGTGGAGACAGATGCCTGCTGATGAGAGAAGATTGTTCACAGGAATTGCAAGGTGCTGTCCCAGCCTGAGCCTCCACTGATAAGGCATTCTCTGTTTTGGAAACATGATTACTCCTGGGTGCAAGATCCCTAGGTGGGGACCATTGTGTACTTTGGACTCCTGTGTTGCAGATAGTCCCAAGTTATATCATTCAGTTCTCAGAGGAGCTCTGTGAGGTGGAGTATTTTCAACCTCTTTTTACAGATGTGCTAACTGAGGTAAAAAGAGGTTAAATGACTAGATCAGTGTCGCAGGGCCAGCGCCAGACTGTTGGGTTCAGTTGGCATCTGTCTATCCCTGAAGACCATGCTCTGCTCACTCCACCCTTGATGAAGACTTTTTAGGGGGCTGCAGCCTGAAGAGTTTCTGTAGGTCTCTGAGCTTTCTGAGTGGTCTCTCTGCAAGCTGTTCAGTTAGTCAAGCTGATCCACTCCTTTCCACAATTATAGTGTGGAAGATTCTTCCTTCCCTTCTGGATTGAAGACTGGTTACTGGGATAAAAGCATTTACTCTGCTTGGGGCTTAGGGAAGTTCTGATTATAAAGATGCTAACAAGAAATAATTCTGCATTTCTTGAAGGTGGTAAGTAACCATGAAATGGTTATAATAGCTTTCTCAGAGGGTTATATTCTAGAATATACTTTCAGCTTGATACTGTTTAGAATGAGCCCATTTTGTGGATTTACAAATAGGTGAGATTCTCTGAGTAATAATGATCAGGGCTAGGCCACACCAGACATGGGGACTGGGTGGGAAGAAAGAGAAGTGCTGTTAGAGAAAGAGACCAAAGATTTTGGCCCCAAATAGGAGACTTTCGTTAAAAAAAAGCATTGTTTCCCACAGTTTTTCATAGTCACTTTGCCTTTTCTTCTGCACTATCCCCTTCAGACCTTCACACACACACACACACACACACACACACACACACACACACACACACAGCCTTATAGGTAGTAGCAAAAGGTTAACTAGGATCCAATACCATTTGGATGCTTGAGTTTCTTAAAAGCCTGCTCAACCCCTGGGTGGGAGTGGAGTCCTCTTTCTCACAAATTAATCTCCATAAATTTCACATTTAGAAATGTGATCTGCTCTGATGGAGACCAGCATGTAACAGTTATTCTCCGGGTCCACGGTGACTGAATACACATTTCTTTTTGAAACCTTTCAGAACCACCGCCAAGGTTATTTCCCCTCAAGAGTGGGGTGGTGCAGGGGGAGGATTTCTAAAGGCCTGACAGTGGAGGCTGTGGAGGTGAAGCTAGGGGAGCAGCTCTGGCTCCTTCTAGGCTTCCCAGCATGGAAATCAAGCAGAACTCACTCCCATTCCTGTGACTGCATAGACGCTTGGAAACAATAACCGTGCTGGCCAGCTTGGAAGACATTGAAATAGGCCTGTCAAGTGTCAGTTTATACAGGAGGCGATGGAGTGTACGCTGACATCATGTAATCAAAAGGAAAAAATTACAATGTGTGTCTAGCCTGGGAAAAATAGACTGTAAGTTAGCAAGCTGTATTTCATGCTCCCTGAACAGGGCTGCGAGGCCTTCCTTTATTTACTCACAGAGCACCTATTTAACTACATGGTGGTGGTTTACAAATAATCAAAGTGCAGGGCTGTTTTGTGTGTTTTTAAAGACATGGACTCAGGTGGATCAGATAAAATCCAACCCATCTCAGCAGGTACTAACTTGTTTAAGAAAACCAGCTGTCAACAGAAGAGAAACTCAGAAGGCTCACCAACTTAATCAATCTTTTGGCAGTCCCTGAGAAATTTACTGCTGGATTTTTTTCTTTTTTTCTTTTTTAGTGAACTGTTAGGCAAATGCAGAAAGTCAGCTGCTTTCCATCAATTGGGAATCAATTACAAAGCTGATAGGGGTGCTTGTTTTTTAAATGACGCTAACAGATGGAGATGGGTGGAATGGTAGAAGGTTTAAGGTCTTGGCTAAATGATACCCAGAGTAGGGGTGAGGGGGAGCAGGGCCCTGAGCACCATGCAGAGTTGGAGAAAACCTGAACTCTCTTCTCTCCTTAGACTAGAGGCGAATAGAGCTCCCCTTCTGATAGGTCTCCCTAAAGATCCTCACCCCCAGTGCCTGCCACTGAGTTTTCCCCCAGGGGGTCACTGGGCAGGGTAATGGGCAAATAAATTTCTATTATATTTCTATTGTAGAAATTCATTCTTTGCCTTTTCCCTGTCCTTGGTCTTCCAGCCTCTCCTAGGAAAACCTCTCCCAAGTCACTATTATATTCAGGTGTGCAAGGAAAAACCCAAATGTATCCTCCCTGGGCTGATGCTGATATTGTTTCTAAACATATTTCCAGCCACCTTGGAGTTCACAGGCTTTTGTTCTGTCAGCCCCTGCTATCATCAGCTTGGTGTTAGATTGCTAAGAGTCAGCATTTTCCTGGATGGGATTTTGAAAGCATACCTCCCCTTACCCTTTCCACTCTTGGCTAGCACGAAGAGGTATTTTTGTACTGTAGATAAATTTTATAAACTTGGCTTAATTGTGAAACATAACATGCCTACCAAAAATTGAATAAGACACAACCATAGGTATTTTCTTATGTAACTCCAGAAGGTTTCCGATAGAAAGATTAAATAGAAACGTAGTAAGTACACCATCTTCATTTTTGTCAGTGGAGGAGGAAGTGGGGTGGGTAAGAGGAATGAGATATAAGTTTAATTCTGATGATTTACTCTGTGGGTGAAAAATCAGGCCCTTCTCAAGCATGGCGTTTTGCAGTTTCAGGGGATATTTAGTAAATCAGGGTGACAGGATTTTCATCTCACAGCCAACTCACAGCCAAAGCCAAATCCAAGCAGCCAGATAGGGCACTTCCTGTCTGCATAGTCCTCATGGCTAAAGTCAGCTTATACAGAAGTTTTATTAGGTCAAAGGGGAGTTACAGAAAACTGAAGGTCAAGGTGCAAATCTTATCCTCCAGAAAGTGTGCATTAAAATAGGCTCAATAGCAGCATTTAATGGAAAGTGGGGTTAGGGTGGTGTTTAAGAACCTGTATTCTGGGTCAGTGTTTGATTTAAAGTCTTTCTACCACTTTCTAGCTGCATGACACTGGGTGATTTGTTTATTATCTAAGCCTAAGCTGCCTTAGCTGTCAAATGGGGACTTAGGACCACTGTGTGCGAGTAGTCCACGTAAGATGTTAGCACAGAGAGACCACCCATCATAAGAGCTCAATAAATGTAAGCTGGGGCTATCGCTGGAGCTTTCTGTGTGCTGAGTGCTATGCGTTTGTGGAAGAGACCTGTGTAGTTCAGCCTGTCCAGAACTTGACCTCTAACCCCTTTCCACAGGTCTTCTGACTGGACCCATGTTTTCTAGCATACTCTTTGGGAAATATTATGACTGACAATCTGCAGATCCAGGCTCATATTCCACATTTGGTGGAGGAAGTCCTTTCACTTCTCTCCACTTACTCTAACTATTCCCTCTTATTAGTTCAACTCTAGTCCCTCCTCTAAGAGCCAAAACTGCATTCACCAGCCAGCACTAGGTTTCTGTCCCTCAGTTCAGCTGGCCCACGTCACTTTCATTGTAATGTCAATTAGACTCTTTGTCTTGGTGTCGTTTCGGTTTTGATGGCTCTCTTGTCATGCTGAACTTGACTGCTTTGATTTTATTTACATAGTGGTCTTTAGCTTAACAAACCATGAAGGACTATTTATTATCAGCCAAGACCTCATAGAGTATATATAGTTCAGTCAACATTCGAAGCCTGGAATTGAATCTTGATTTCCTGTGCAGGTAAATCTGAGGCTCACAAAGCCCTCCCCAACCTCAAGGGCTAGTGCAGTTGGTCTGTAGTAAGTTACTCTTTCTTCTGTTGTCTTTCCAGAACTACATTAAAGTGCCTACTCTACTGCACCCTGGACTTAGTGAGGAGACTATTTCTCTATTCATTAATCTTCTCTCTGAAGTCAATGGTTCATTGTTTCTTGGTAATATGATCTTCTCTCTCTTTATCATTTTTATCCTTTTTAAAAATTTCAAGACATATAACAATTATACATATTTATTGGGTAAAATGTCATATTCTAATACATGTATACATTGTGTAATAGTCAAATCAGGGTAATTAGCACATTCATCACCTTAAATATTTATCATTTCTTTTTGATGAGAACATTTCAATCCATTCTTCTAGCTACTTGAAATATATAATATATATTTAAACTATAGTTACTATGCAATAAAGCACAAAAACTTATCCTTTCTACTTGTAACTCTTTTTTTTTTAAATTTTAGATTATTTATTTACTTATTCATAATGCACAAGTATATCAGCTTTTTATATACAACTGCTTGTATACAAAGTATATAAGTACCATTCAGATCTTTAATCATGCATTTAGGATAGTGATATCCATCTCATTCAACCACCATTTTTCCCCCCTTTCCCCCCCCCCCCTGCTCCCTCCCTTGCCCTCCCTTTCCTTTGACCATTCTAGTGTTCCTCTAATCCTATGTACCCCCATCCAATCACACTGTGAACTAACCTCCTTATATCAGAGAAAACATTTGGTGTTTGGATTTTTGAGATTGACTAATTTCACTTAGCATTATATTCTCCAACTTCATCCATTTACTTGCAAATGCCATTATTTTATTCTCTCTTATTGCTGAGTAATATTCCATTTTGTATATATACCACATTTTCTTTATCCACTTATCTACTGAGGGACATCTAGGTTGGTTCCACAACCTAGCTATTATGAATTGTGCTGCTATAAACATTGAAGTGGCTGTGTCACTGTAATATGCTGTTTTTAAGTCTTTTGGGAACAGACCCAGGAGTGGGATGGCTGGGTCATAGGGTGGTTCCATTCCCATTTTCCCAAGAAATCTCCATACTGCTTTCCATAGCGGTTGCTACTTGTAACTCTTTACCCTTCACTAAACCCTCCATTCCAAAGAACCCCTCCCCTCATGAACTCCCTCCTCCAAGTCTCTATAACCACTTCTTTTCTTTTTTTATATTATGTAGTGAGATTTTGATTTAGCAACATTTTATAGAACATTATTTTATCTATTGTGGCTAAAAATGGTAACTGTTGGTGGAAAATTGATTATAAAAAAATAGATGTAATGCAGTTTGTTGAAGAGATTCAGAGCATAGGCTCTGGATTTAAGATAATCTCCCTTTAGCTTCCTTATTTACCAGCTCTGTGACCTTGGGCATGTTATTTGTTATGGTGTAGATAGGAAATGTCCCCCAGTAGCTCACATGTGAGGCCATACAAGAATGTTCATAGGTGAAATGATCAAATCATGAAAGTCGTAACCTAGTCAGTGGATAAATCCACTGATATGGGTTAGCTGAGTGGTAACTATAGACAGGTAGGGTATGACTGGAGGAAGTAGGTTACTGGGGACATGCCTTTGGGGTTTATATTTTGCCCCTGGTAAGCAGAGAGAGTTCTGTCTTTGCTTCCTAGATCTCTTCCATATCCTTCCACCATAATATTCTGCCTTTCCTCAGGCCCAGATCTATGGAGTTTAACAGTGGACTAACAGTAGACTGAACCTCTGAGATCATGCACCCAAATAAACTTTTCCTCCCCCAAGTTGTTCTTAACAGGTCTTTTGGTCACAAAGATACAAAGCTGACTAAAACATGCTTAAACTCTCTCTACTGAAGTTTTCCCATGAAGAATGTATCACCTCATACAGTTAATGTTGATATCAAATAGGATAATAAAATATATCTTTTAGCAATTGCTTTGCATCCAATAAAGCTTATAGACATTAACAATAATTAAGACATATTTTCTGCTTTTTTGAATCTCAACATCTGGAGCAAAAGCAGAGGGGACTTTTTGAAAAGCAGCATTTGAGCAGGAAGTGGCAGGATGTACAGGGGAAGTTTGGAAAGGAAGGTTCCACTAGGGGCACAGTAGGCGGCGAGGTTGGCACCATAGATTGGAGCCCAGAGTGGAGGATTTTGGTTCCTAAATTAAGGAATTCTCTAGGTAGCAGGAAGTCACTGAAAAATTTAAAACATGTTAGTAATATGTGCAGTTTTGTGTTTCCCAAAGCTAACTTTGGGAATAGTGAGGAGGAGGAATTGGAGCAGAGAGACAATAGAAGCAGAGAGACCAATAAGATATTAAATTCCACCATTCATTCTTTTTTCTGTTTCTGTTTCCCCTGGTTCTTTTAACATAATAGAGGAGTTTTTCATGCAACTTACATTGGTAATCATTGGTGAGACTCTCCTTGGACTTTTTAATCTTCCTCTATCAGACTAGACCTATTTGGTTCACCTGACCCCAGGAATAAATTCAGAAACAAAATAGATCATACATTTCATGTTTTATTTATAAGCCTCAACTCCCATAGCTGCTGACCACTACTATAATGTTGCTTTAGGGAATTGCTCTGTCTCTCTTTGTGCTCCCAGTTTGTGATAAGTGTTCTCAGTTTAGGACCCAATTTCAATGGTGAGTGCTATATTTATACTCAAAAAGGAAAAAATAAATAAAAAGAGAGATTTAGATAACTATCAACTTCCCATGTGTAACCTTGGGGAAGCAGAGCTGGCCTCTGTTCCAGAACCCTCTGAAACAAAACACTATTTACACCAGATGCAGTTGTGTGATGCAATGTTTGAATTCAGTTAGATGCCCAGCACTGTCTACTGATGACCTTTCAACTGCACGTCAGCACCTTTGTATTAAGCTCTCATTTTGCTTAAAATAGAGCACCAATACCTCTGGGTACTTCGTTTTTGAAAAACAAACTGAATCATCAAGTAAGACCTTGGGGATTTGGGCTCTATCTAATGCTCTGCTCTTTTTTAAAATTGATTCATTTTTTTTCTGCCAACCCAATATGTCCATGAAATAGCCTCGCTGCTGCTACAAGAACAATTATTATTCTGCCTGAGGTAATCCGTATGGTCCCAAGGCCCTGCAAACATCCATTTATACTGAGATGGATTGGAGATAAAGCAGACATGAGTTGGCACTTCAGGCAGACAAGGATGGTCAGACATGCCACCATGTGATAGCTGGAGCACTGCCCCACAGCCTGATGGGAGAAAGCACTTAAGAGTTTCCCACAGACCAGTATGCATGGGAACCTGCTCAGCTTTGCCCAACAACAAACACCCGTAAAAAGGCCTTCGAGTTCCAGGTTGTCCAGATTTTCAAACTGACAGACCTGAAGTCTGTAAGCAAACACGGAAGTCCCCGTGGAAACTCCAATTCACTTGTGCTGTATCTTTCTCTATAATCTAATGCCAAGATGCAATTAGACATAATTTGAGATATACATAATTGCAACTTTTCAGAAGAGATTATTTTTGAGAGGTTCAAAATGAGAAAATGTGCACATTTCTTTATAGGTTTCATGGGAGCAAGATGATTTAAATAAAACCATGTATATATATACCCTGCATTGATTGATGTATCCAAAACAATAGGTACTGTTGACTTTTATAGAAATATTCATATTAAAATATTCTAACCTGATATTAATCTCATTAGTGATGTCATTAAGAGAAATTGTAAATATCATTTCAGTAGTCATTTTGAAATTCATATATAAAATCCTAGTCAATATTTGGCCTTGCAAGCAGACTAAGTGTTTGTAAGTATTAACTGGATGTATTTGTATTGCATATTTGCAATTGAATTCCAAGTGATCTGCAAAGTCATCTTGGGTAAAGGTAACAGACCCCTGAGGGACCTCATAATACATTTCCTAGCAGGGCAATAAGTATTACCATCTGAAGCTGTAAAAACAAGGATGACTATATTTTCAAGGAAAAATAAAAACAGGAAATTTTAATTCTATCATAAAATGAGTTGCAAGAAAATTATATTCCATTCCTTTCCAGAGTCACCGTAGAATACTTGAGATAACTGGATTAACCATTTAAAACATTAAAGACAAAGTGAATATTGTTCAATTAAAATATTTGTTTTGTTTATCAAATTGATCACCTTGGTGGAATAAGAAGTTCAATGTTTAAATTGAATTTCAGTTCAGTCAGAATTATCAATCATACATTCTTATATTTTCATATGGCAATCATAAAAATGAAGAATTGTGTTTTGTACAGAAGGGTTCAGCTACAAAAGATAAAAACAAAATTTCATTAAGTTCAATTTTTAACTTTGATTTCTGTGAGGCATACAAATCCCCTTTTGTCACAAATGGAGAATCACAAGTAAGTTTATCACAGGTCAATGATTTCAGGGCAGCAAAAACTCATTCTTCCCAACCCTCTCAATTCCTAGATTATTTGAAGTCTTGACATTGCCACTGAAGGTGTACTTGGGTCTTGAGAGATGGGTTGGCCTCTCACCAAAATGAAAAATAAATGAAATCAGTCCATTCAGATTCAGGTCTTTCTGAAAAAATTCACAGTTCCTTGTTGCACTTGTGGAATTCCCAGTCTTTTCTAGGTCTGAGACTTCCAAGTGTCTAAGCAACATCTGGTGACTGGGTCGGAGCCATGGGAACCTACAGCCAAGTGCTACTGGGAAGTAGCCCAGAAAGGCCCAGTATTTGTTTATATCAATTGAACTTCAGTGAGCTCCCCTCTACTTTCAAGCAATGAAATCTGACTAAGTTAGAATGTTATTGTTAGCTGAAAGAATTATATTTTTATTACATTGTGAATTTCAGCTTCTGCCAAAAATTAGATAATGAATTGGAATTAACTTCTTCCTTGCTCCTGGTATTAGTCAGTTTGAGGAGCTTAAGTAACAAACAGTTATTTCTCAAAGTTCTGGGGGCTGGAAGTCTGAAATCAGGGTGTCAGCACGTTGGGTTCTGGTGAGGACTCTCCTGGTCCACAGATGACTGCCTTCTCATTTGTGTCCATTGAGAGGACGATCTCATGAAAGATTCATGACCTCTTATTCTCCTCTAGGAGAGGGCATTAATCTCATCATAAGGGCTCCACTCTCATGACCTAATTGACTCCCAAAGGTCTCATATACCAATATCATCATATTGGAGGTTAAAATGTCAACCAATGAAGTTTGGAAGGACATAAACATTCAGTTCATAACACCTAGGATCCAAGAATACTTTATTTCCGTAAGTTGTGGACTGTTAGCTGTAGTCTGTCTTTATTAGTTACAGTCTGTCTACAAACAGAGATATGACAGATAATTCTTTGTCAGACCCTTGGTACTTCTCAGCTTGGTATTTAACACACCTCCTAATTGTCCCCATTCTGTATCTTAATTCTCTCTTTTCACTTTTCCTAGCCCTCTGTTTTTTAGCCATATCAGGCTCTAGGCCATTTCCAACCTTGACATCATATTCTTCCTTTGCTTGCATTATTTCCTCTGTCCTCTGCTATTGTCCATTTGTGACAGATGCTCATCTTTCAGGGTTCATCACAGATGTTAGCCATTCCTGTACTTGCTTTCTCAACCCCCACAGACAGAATTGAGGAAACCCGTTCGCTTTGTTTCTTTTGTACTTTATACTTCCTCCACCATGATGTTTGCCATATTTCAACTAGTGAGATAGAGGAGCTTATTGTTTCCTGTGCTACAGCTTGTATTTTTTGAATCTGATAACCTATCCTGGGTAGGAGAGCTGGGATCTGAGAGGCCAGGGTGTTTGGTGATTTCTCCATGTTTGTGATGAGTCATGAAAATAAAGATAGTAGTTGAGGGATGGAGGAAGGCTAAGAGCTGGTAATCAAAGCCTTCTGTGAATGAGGAGAATGACCAGAAGGTTGATAGACAACCCTGAGGATTAGAGGACAAGGGGTGGTACATTTGCATGATCTGAGCCTCAGAGACAATGGTTTTGGCAGGAGGTAGGGGGCAGTGCTGGACCATAAGTGGTGATAAGAATCAGGGAGATTGTCCTGACACATGAATGTGAAAATTCAAAACCTTTTCTCTGTGGGCAGACTTCAAAGCTGTACCTGAAAGACAAGTGAGTTTTAATTAAGACAGGAAGTGAGCACACGTTTCTGCAAAAATGTGGAGGTCATAGAGAAGTTTGCAGTTGGCTAAGAGGAAATTCTAGAGACAATGGAAGGGCTGGGGAGGGAGAGGAAGGAAAGGTAGTGGGTCAGACAAATATATAGAACAATATGGCACATGGGGGACTGGAATTTTACTGTCAGGCAAAAGAACAGGGGTGTGAAGCATTGTATATGGGCTTGATGGTCTCTGCTGTGTGACTGGACACCTGGAGCAATTATCATGGTCAAATGCTTTCCTCTTGGGTGATATCTCACAGGACCTGAACTCCCTGAGTCCTCTTGGGATGGTGGCGACTCACTGGGCTAGGACTTAATCCTGGCTCTGTCTCCTAGGAGTGCACAAAGGGAGCAAACAGGCTGACCTCCCTGGACTTCCATTTCCCTGTAGAGAGCAAAGAAAGATTAGATTTAATACTGAGATTGATTCTAGCTGTTATTCTATGAAAAAAGCTTTGTTTACCTTTTCGGGGAATTTAGGCAAGTCATAGTTCTCAAGTTATTTTACCTAAGGAAGGCTATTTCCTAAAACTAAAAAAAAAGGTAATTTTTAAATAATTTTTATTTATTTATTTATTTATTTATTTATTTATTTATTTATTTATTGGTACTGGGGATTGAACTCAGGGGCACTTGACCACTGGGCCACATCCCCAGCCCTTTTCTTTGTATTTTATTAGAGACAGGGTTTCACTGAGTTGCTAAGTGCCTCACCATTGCTGAGGCTGGCTTTGAACTTGCGATCCTCCTGCCTCAGCCTCCCAAGTGCTGGGATTACAGGTGTGCACCACCGCGCCCAGCTTAAATAATTTTATTGAGCACCTGCTCTGTGTCCTATGTTGATAGGTTATAGAAGAAATGAATGCGTTTTATACTTTCTAAGTCCTTTCAAACTATTAGGACAAGTGACATGTGTTTGGGAACAAATGGCCCCTCTGGTTTGCCACATGCCACAGGCCACCAGTTGAACTTCCCCATCAGATAGGAAAATGCTGCCAGTGGAAGGTTTCTGTTGAATTCATGCACCCTCACGCAAAACTTCAAAACGAGAACCTCTTCTCCACACACCCTTGACCACTTGACCACTCACTGCTAAGATCAGTGCCTTTAACATACACCATTTATATTGGGCCCCCAACATCTTACAGTTTCTGTACCTCTGACTCCAGTGTTTTAATATTCTAGGCTATAGGCAGTTTTAAAGCATCATGGCCTCAAGATAAACAATTTCAGCAGTGCCAGGGATGGAGCTGGTAAAATATTTGTATAGCTCCCTCCTTCCCCTTGACTTTGACTACTTTATTTTCCCCTGAGAAACATCAGAGGTAAAAAGTGAGATTTTTCTTGGTCCCTGTTTACAGCAAGGGGAAGATATTCATGTAGCTTCCGGCCAACTGATCTTCAAAATGGTTGCTTAGGTAACCAGGCATCTTAATATGAAATCATAGCAGAGAATCCTTAGATAGGGGCCAGAAGACTTTTGTTTTTAAGTTTGGCTCAAACATTAATTCTTTGTATGACCTACAAGAAGTTACTGTTGTCACTGGGCCTTCCTCCTTTGGAAAATGAGAGGTTTGGATCAGGAGGTCTAAATTCCCTTCCAACGGGAATATCTGTGATTCTAAAAGTCCTTCTCTGAAGTGCTGTGTAGGAAACTGATTATTAGGTGTTTGAACAATTCGTGTTCTGAGCACTGCTCAATATTGAAAGCTGCATTCTTAAAGTGCTAAAACTTTGTTCAGATATTTTTCAGAATTAGTTTTGCTTCTATGCCCAGACACGTGTGTCTAGAAGTGAAGAGAGGTGAGAAAAGGGGCAAGATACAGAATTCAATGATGCCAGTGATTTGTGTGTAAGGTTCTTTTGTTGAAAGCGCACACGCCTGAGTCCCTGGAAGCCCAAGGAGGAAAGTACTGAACGTGTTTCAGAACTGGCTAAAGATAAATTCAAGCCAGGCTGGCTACAAGAAAGCATGTGTCAGCATTTGTTATGTTGGAGTGTCCTGTTCCAAGAGTGCCCTTGATCATTTCAGCTGTGCCATATCCTGCAGGCCACCAATTGGTCACCCCTCTCCAATAGGAAAATACTGCCCGAGGATGAGGCTGCCTATTTTGGTCACAAAGGAAGAGTTTATGCAATAATCTGGCAATTTCTAACAAATGGCTATTTTTATTTGTTTATTTTGTAGTTTTAGCTGTTTTTATGTCATTCACTTGAACCGTTTCTGCTCAATATCATGGAAGTTATTCAACTGTCCAGAGCCTTGGCTTCTTTGTCAAGTGTGTTTCATTTTCTTCTGAGTTGTAGTGAGACTTCTGAGAGATAATGTTCATGAAAACCTATTTTAAACTGTTAAACAAAACACACATGTTGGTTATCATGTCCAGTCAAATAAGGAATGGCCAATAAAGTTATTTTTCTTTTCCAAACCCCTTAAAGACAGTAATTTTCCATACATTAGTTTTTTTTTTTTTTTTTTCTTTTGGTCATGGCTGTCTTGTGAAGAATAATCTACTCCATCTACTTCTAGTGAATTTGCCAATTTGGTAGCTGTGGATCAGATTGGCCAAATTTTCCATAAATCCATTCTGAGCAATCCATTTGTTATTGTTGGAACTCTAGGCCATTAATTGGTCTTTGCAGCTGCCAAGACTTTACCACAATTGAAGAAATAACCATGGAAGTCAACCTGAATTCCTTTGCATTTGTTCATT
Organism: Tamias sibiricus; assembly: GCA_025594165.1. Taxonomy (NCBI): domain Eukaryota; kingdom Metazoa; phylum Chordata; class Mammalia; order Rodentia; family Sciuridae; genus Tamias; species Tamias sibiricus. The sequence continues at coordinate 75,157,469 of CM046660.1, read as the reverse complement.
TGAATTTGATCCTCGAAGTATTTGTTTTACTCATTATGCTGCCTAATTTGCCTAAAATAAATCAGGAATCAGTCAGCACTCAAATCCTGGGGTAATTGGAGTTTTTGGTGTCAGCAGTAGCATTAACATCTATTCCATCATGAGTTCTTGCAACATTTTTTATATGCATTAAAAAATTCAGAACTAAGAGAGTTCCCTTTGCCTGCAATTACAAGTAATATTTGGGGGTATAAATTTAGTTCATCTATAAATGGATATAAAATGCTGCTGTCTGCTAGAGACAAAGGCTGTTTGTTTTTATGTCTGTCTTAGCTGGAGAAAATAAGGTGGAAATGTTTTTATGTCTGTCTTAGCTGGAGAAAATAAGGTAGAAAATGGGTTGGATGGATATCTTTTAATTTATTATCATAAAAGTATGTGTGGTACCTTTCCAAATCAACATGTGATTTTTAGTGCAACAGGCTTAGTGGACAAGGAAGCATTTGAATATAACCCTTAGACAAATTAATGTCTATCCTGATTTCAACAATTAAATTGATTATTATAAAAGCAATTAAAGGTACATAATCCACTGGATGGGTGTGATAGGATTGAATTGCTAGTTAACAATGGTACCTGTATAGATCTGTGTAGTACTTTGTTCTGGGTGACTGTAGGAAAACAAAATAAGAGGTAGGCATTCGGGCAAGTGAGACTTTCATTTACTCAGTGGAGTTGGTAAAGGTCTTAGTAGTCAGGGATCCCTCATCATTAGGGCACTAATCAGAGGGGATTCATCCACAGGTAAGGGAAATCCCTTCACTCTCTGCCTGATGTATACTTTGGGAGTGAGGTCTGCAGTGATGGCTTCTCCTGTCTCACCCCTTGATCACCAGTGAAGATCATGGGACAGCAGAGAAATATGAGGCCAGCCTGTGTCACTGGGCTTGTCCCGAGTGGGCCGAAAGCAGAGGACAGGGGCTGTGTGGAGCCTGGAACACCAGTGAGGTGGCTCAGTGTTATATGGGTCAACATAGTAAGAATAGCTCTTCTTTCTTTGGGAGATACAGGAAAGAGTGAAGAACCAGAAACTGGGTGGAAGCTCCGGCCAATGCCCACTGTCAGGATGGGCAGGCAGGCAGTTTCTCCAGTCAATACTCAGGACAGAAAGCTGTGGAAGAAGCAAAACAACTCAACAAAGAGGCCTGCTTTGGAATAGCTAATAGACCTGTGACATAAAACTCCACATGTTGACTTTTTACACAGAATAAAGAAAATCCTACAGATTCCAAAAAAACAAAATCCAAGAAAGAAGTCTTTTTGCTCAAACTCCTGAAGAAGGATTGGAGAATATTTTGAATGGACAAAGTTGACATTGGGGGAAAATATGAATATCTTTTGATGAGGTCTGTTCTTCTCCATTTTGACTCTATTTTATTGGATAAGTGTTATAGATTAGATGTGAGATGTCCCCCAAAAGCTCACATAAGAGCCAATGCAAGAAAGCTTAAAGGTGAACTGATTGGGTTATGAGAGTCTAAACATAATCATTGCATTAATGCCCTGAGAGGAATTAACAGGGTGGTAACTATAGGCATGTAGGGTGTGGCTGGAGGAGGTGGGTCATTGCTGGGGTGCCTTTGGAGTATAAATTTTATTTCTAAAGAGCAGAGCTCTCTCTCTGCTTCCTGATCATCATGTCCTGAGTTGCTTTCCTCCACTACACTCTTCTGCCAGTATGTTCTGTTTATATGATGTTCGAGCCCTGAGGAAGAGAGTTCACCATCTATGACTGAGACCTCTGAAACTGAGTGACAAATAAACTTTTCCTCTTCTAAAATCATTCTTGTCAGATCTTTTGGTCAGAGCAATGAAAAAGCTCACTTAAACAATAATAATTTCTCTGACAAAATCAATAGATTTGTTCTTATAATTGGTTGCAATATTTGGAAGAAGGGCTGAACTAGAGGCCACAATGTTTGACCTTTATTTCCCATGGGCCATGCACATGACCTGCAGCAGCCAAACCAACTGCCCTTGCCCAGATGTTATGTTCAGTTATTTGGTCCAACTAGTTAATGTGGAGAATTGTTACCCTGCTTATTTGAAATGGAATGGCCACCTCGAATAGAGGTCTTTAGTGACACCCAAATTTAGATCACACAGCATAAGCTACTTTAAATACAGGTAATTACTATGGCTATATAAGGAGGATATCCACCAGATTGATTGAAACCCTTAGGTTTAGCCCAAATATCTGGGTATCATATTGATATTGATCTGTTAAAGGGTCTGTTTTTTAGAGTTTTACCTTAGAGTTTTCCTAGATTATTTGAAGTTTTGGCATCATCAAGATGGAGATATACTTGGGTCTTGAAAGACAGGTTGACCTCTCACCACACAATGTTTCTGCAAATGTTGCAGTGCTGTAAGATCAGATTGAGCAGGGAGGAGCTCTTCAGGGTAAAGGAATTCAATTTCTGTCTCTGCCATGTGTCCATCACCTTAGCTTTTCACCCTGGGTAAGGAATGCTGAACCTCCGGAGCTCTATGGCAAATGATAGATGCCCTGAGAGAATTCAACACAGAGTGCTGCAGCCCCACACGCCTGCAAGGAACAGGGGCCGCTGAAGGGAACTAAAAGGCTCTGCAGACAGCCAGTGAGGCAGAACTTTTCCTAAAAGACTGGTTCAAAACATTGTAACATGAATGTGATATACTTTCCAAAGGAAAAAGCAGCCAGGATATGAGGCAAAACACCCACTCTGTAGAGCAGGAAGGACCAGAAAAGAAGGGCTAGGGATTGTGTCCTCCAAAACTAACGAGGAGCTGGAGATGGCTATCAAAATAAACTGTACACTCTTCAAGTAATAAATACAAATGTTTATTTCCTATTGGTGTGGATTTTGCCATTATCAGCAAACATCTGATATATTCATGAAGAAGTCCAAGTAGAAGAAGCCCTTCCAGTGTTAGTAAGAAGGAGTATCTTCCCCAGCAGCTCATCCTTTAGAGTCAAGAGCTTTGTGTGCAGACTTGGCAAAGCTGCATAAGCCACAGACATGACCTGAAGCAGCTCTAACTCCCCTTAGAGAATTCTGTCTTAATGAGGTTTGCAGAAATGTGGATACAACAGAGGTCAGCAAACCAAGGCTAATGGGCCAAATCTGTCTTAAAATTTTATGGGAATATAGCCCTACTCATCTTTGTGTATTGACTTTGGATGCTTCTGTGGTACAATGACAGAACTGAGGGGTTGTGATATAGACCTTATGACTAATAAAGCTGAAAATATTTATGTTTGGTTCTTTACAGAAAACATTTGCCAAACCCTGGGCTAGACTAACTGGAATATCACCCGGCATGAAACATCAACTAGGCACCTACAGCTTGAACCATAGAAATTCATTCATTCACTTTATTTACTTATTTTTGTTTATTTGTAAACTTTCACTGAGACCATCTACTATGTGCCAGGCACTATTCTGGAATGCTTAAGTGAACAACAACAACAAAACAAAGACAAAAATTCATATCCATGGACCTTACTATCTCATGGGGGAGAGGCAGACAATAAATAATATTAATAATAAATGAGCTAGTTATATTGCATAAAATAATAAGTGCCATAGCAAAATAAAGAGTAGGAATATATAAGTGGGAAGTCCTTGGAAGGGGTTGCAATTTATGGGAATCCAAGGAAAGCTCTGTGAGGTAGGAGCATCTGAACAAAGAAGTGGAGGGAGAGGGAGTGATCCCTTAGATCCCAGAGAAGAGCATTTCATGCTAGGGGACAATCAGTGCAAAGACCCTGCATACCCTTTAAAAGTTCTCTTAGCCATCAGTTCAGGACCACAAGTTGATTTTTTTTTTTTTTTAATGCATGAAAATAATCTTGAACACATTTCCCTTTCCCCAGGAACGTTTCAAAAGCTCCTGCAAATTTTCCAAAATTTCCACTCAACTCCTAGAGATTTCAACACAATAAGTCTGAGGAGGGGCTAAAAATTTGTATTTTGTGAAATGCAGGAATAGCTTAGGTTTCCCAGGTGCCTCTGTTTGGGAATCTCTGATCTAAATCAAAACAAGAATGCCCTCCAAATATGCTGAGAGTCACTCAGCCTCTGCTTAAATACTTCCAGTAATGAGAAGCTATTAACTCTTTTAGAGAGTTCACTCCATAAAATATTTATAACATTTAATTAATTTATTCATTTATTCAACAAAAAATGTGTAGCCTCCTACTGTGAGTCAGGTACTGGAGAGGCAAGAGCACGTGTTTTATGCTTTCATTGTTTTTTATTTGTTTCTGATTGCAAAATGTATATATTTTCATTTTAGAATGGGAAAAAAGCATCAAAACACACATAAGTTAAAAATTGCTCTTTATTTTACAGGTGGCAATATTAATATTTCGGAATATTTTTCTTAACTATTTTTTCTCTCCACTTTTTTACATTTAAAAGATTAAGATCTCTTTTTTCAACTGATATAAATATTTATGCTGCTACAACTATTTTTCTGCTATGAATTTTTAAATAACACCATAGTATTACATTTCACATATGTGTTGAATTTATATATACATATATATATTCATATATATCAAATTAAAAATTCTTGCAATTCATTTTCTTGTAAACATTTGCAGCATCTTTAATTTATTTGGGTAAATGTCTATAATTGTAATTTCTGGATTAAAGGATATGGGCTTTTTAGTTTTCTGAACTACTTTGCCAAGTTGTCTCTCCAGGAAAAATAATCCAATTTCCATCCCCATGTCAATTATATGAAAATATCCATGTCTGCATACCCTTGGCAATACTGATATTTCATTCTTTTGTTTAAAAAGCTGTAATTATTGGTAAATTCTTTCTTCTACCGGATTGAAATTTTCATATCCAAATCTTCGAACTATTGATCTACTTTTGTCTTCTGGAGCTTTGTGGGGTAAATTTAGTCCCTCTTTTCTGAAATAGAATTTCAAATATTTGAAAATGATTATCACACCTCTGTGCTTGTCTCTAGTTATAACATATTTTCTTTGCTCTGATAATTACTCCTAGACCCTATTTTCTAGACCTTTCACAGTCTATTCTCCCTGTTTGTTGTGGGCCTTCATTAATCAGTCTTTCTCTTAAAATCTGGTGGCAAGGATCACTAAGTCTGAATGTGTCCTCCTAAGGGTCCCCTGTCAAAATTTAAACCCAGTGAGATGGTGTTTGGAAGTAAGGCTTTAGGGAGGTAGGCCTTTGACAGAACTCTGCCCTCATTTACTGGATTAGTGCTGTTATAAAAGGAACCCCAGAGAGCTCCCTCACCTCTTCTGCCATGTCAGGACACAGAGAAAAGATGTCCACCTGAACCAGGAAGCAGGTTCTCACCAGACAACAAATGTGCAGGTGGCTTGTTTTGGACTTCCTAGCCTCCACACTGCAAGAAATCAATTTGTGTTGTTTGAAAACCACAAAGTCTTGGTGATTTGTTATAGTAGGCCAAATGGACAAAAACAACGACTAAATTGAAGACTGGTTCTGAGAGAACACTACCTTTCTTGTTGTGAATACGATACTTCTGCTGGTGCTACACAGGCATTCTCCTTTCTTGGCAGTCATACCAGGCCATTGGCTGATGAAGAGATTGACAGCAAGCCAATCTCCCAAGCATTGTACAAACAATCTCGTGGTGATGCAGGCCCTGGTGCAGGGCTCGGTAGGAATCAGTGAAATCTTTAATTCCAGCTTGTTGAGTTCCTTTTGAAAACTGATTTTATCACCAGATGCCTCTCTTATACAAACTTGATAAGGATAACTCTTAACTTGTAGTAATTAAAAAAAAAAAAAAAACTAAAATACTAAGTTGATGTCTCTTGCAGAGTCCTGCACACATAACCTACTCGTCTGTGATTCATCCATTAATCAACAGACTATAAGTGCAATGAGCAAGTCCAACCATGTTATTAGCAGTAACATCCAGCATAAGTGTGTGTGTGTGTGTGTGTGCACAGCTGTGTTTGTGTGTGTGCCTGTCACCAAGGATACAGGGGATGACTTTGTAAAATAAAATATAATTACAAATATAATAACAAATAAAATATTTTAAACTTGCTGAAATCAAAATATGTTTTGGCATGATATTTCCCTGACTGCTGTACATATGATTTCTTTCTTTTTTTTTCTTTTTTGAAAATGGGGATTAGTTCAGCATGACTGATTATACATGTTGGTTCCTTTGTTTCAACTTTATTTCAGAATATGTTCAGGGTCAACATCAGGCTTAGTTATATGTAGTTTTTAGTTTCTAACTTTATTTCTCAATTTTTGGGGCACATCTACTGGGACATCTTGCTTTTGTGGTAAAACAAGTATGCTTTTAGAATTGGCCTGATGTGTATCTTATTTGGGTCCGATGACTTCTATTCATTTCTTGATATAAGATATCAAGGAATTTTCTTGATACAAGAGTTCTTGAAACTAGATATCTGTTTCCTATCTTCTAGCATCTTTAACTCTGGTTCCCTGATAATTGCGCTCGTAATCTGTGTTTTCCAGTTTGCAAATGATTATGGAAAATGGAGAAGAGAAAGAAGATGATCTTAAGTAGAAGTTATGGATTTCCATCTTTGTTAATGTTATTGATGTCAAGTGGTAAATTTAAGACTTCCTCAATCTTAATATTATGGACATAATGTTAATGACCAAGTATATTATTCTTAGAACTTTAATGATATCTATATTTTAACCCAAATTTTGTCTTCATATATGAAATCAATTGCCTTTTTCAGAGCTGACCTATACATTTCAAATAATTCATATTACTTCCAAAATGGTTCAGCTTTGGTGGTTTTTAATGTGAACAGACCAGTCCCATGGGCTTGCTTCTTCACATGTATCTTGCTTTTAAGTTTTCAAAGCATTGGTACTTTTTATCTTAAAAACTAGATTTAGTCATAGAGCGAATTGGATCATAAGTCCAAGTTACTTCCTGGTTCATGTGATGTTAAATAAGGTAAAGATAACTTCATTTTTCTTAACAGAAAGATGTATATGTATATATCCACACTCTGTATTCTTTTTTTTTTTTTTTTTGAGAGTGTATTAGTTTCTACACAGTATGATATAAATATAGAACAAAAAATAATTGGCTTATCACTAAATACAGAAAGGGAAATTCAGTATTTCCATGTCAGGGTCATCTTAAAATAAGACTGTAATATTTAATTATAGTCTTTTTCTAAAGTGACTATCTATCCCCCATTTGCTAGGACTAGCGTGTTTCCCAAGGTGTAAGACTTTCAGTGTGCAAATTGGGAAAGTGATGGGACAACTGGGATGAGTTGGTCATCTTGTCTTTCTTTTAATTCTCCCCAGATGACACCCCCTCCTTCTTTAAACCTAGAATAATTGACAACTCTCCAATTCCAATATGATCAGTTTTTATTGACCAATTTCGTTTTGTTCTGTTTTTTGTATACTGTTCCTGGTTAGTATACAGAATATTCTTTCCTTTTTTTAAAGCTTCCCTCTCTCTGTCTCCTTCTTCTCTTCCTCTTTTCTCCTTCCTTCCATCCCCCCCCTTCTCTCTCTCTCACACACACACACACACACACACACACTCACCCACCTTCCTTACTTGCATTTTCCCCCGTGAAAGAACATTTAAGGCCACAAAATTTACCTTAAATGTTTCCTTTCAGCGTTTTCTACATGGCTATAACATTATCATTAATGCTCCCAGATAATTTGCATCTCTGTCTTCATTGGGAAATTCATCTTATCTCTATACCAATAACCCCATTTCTTGTGATGTGTATTCCAAATTGAGGCAGACACATTTTATGCCATGCTTTTGAAAAACATAAGTAACCAGCACAGCACAAATCCTTGGAAGTAGCAACATGATCTTGATGCTTAAGTACCCAGGAACTAACATATGACTGGCCTTTTGCTGGATTGACAGATCCTAAGTTCACACAGAATCCAGTGATGTAAATGTTGACTCCATCCATTCTTGCTTTCCATGGTATGAAATGATCAAGTGTTGCAAATTGGGTGTTCATATGCCAAAGTAGTCCACAAAATGATCATATCACAAAACATTTACGACCTGAAAGAGACCTTAGAAGGGACCAGCTATAATTTATTACATTTTTCACTTGAAGAAGCCAAGATCTAATGAGATTAGGAGAAGTTCTTAATATTACAAATGCAATTAGTGGCAGACTATGTATCTCCACCACCCAAGATCCACAGCCTCTTTCTCTTCTCTATATTGCCCAGGAAATTTGAGTAAAAGGAACAAAGTAATAAATCAGAGACTTTTCATTGTCCTCCTCACAGTGGTATCTGGAAGAAACAGGCTTGAAACAACTCTGTAAAGTTTTTCCTTCCACTTCACTCTGCTTTGGCCTCCTTTGAAGTCTGAGATGCTTGCCTGTGACCAACATGGGGGTCACCGGCTTTCATTCCTTCTCATTGTTGCCCAGAGTTGGCCCTAATTTATATTTAGTCTTCTGCAGTTCATTCCCTTGGCCATCAGTTTTCAATTTTTGCCATTCCTAGCTTGGCTAGGATCTACAGCCACCCAGAGCATTGACCTTGTTGGCCAATGGAAAACAAAAATGGCTTATATGTGAACCATCATTGCATGTAGGTCCCTCTCCACATGTCTTGGCCTTTCCCCTTGGCTTCCAAACTTGCTGACCAGCAACTTCTTATCGCAGTTTAATACAAAGCCTTCAGGTAACCAGTCATCACTAGTACTGTTGAACAAAATATGCTCTTACAGCTTAACCCCCATAAGGTTTGCCTTTTTTCATATTTTCCTTATGGTATAGAATTCCCCAATAATTTTCATTGCACTTTTCCTAACATGAGCATCTTTTATAATCATGGTGCCTTTTCTGAACTAAGAAATGAACATCTATACATTGTTATTGACTGAACTGCAGGCTTTATTTCTATTTCACTAGTTTTCCACTGATGCCCTTTGTCTATTCTAGTATCCAATCCAGGGTAACACACTGCAATTAACCAACATGTCTTCATATTCTTCTTTAATCTGGGATAATTTTGAAATCTGTCTTTAATTTTCATGATCTTGACAGTTTTGAAGAGTACTGATCAAATCTTTTGTAGGACATCCTAGTCTTAGTTGGATGGCTATAACAAAATGTCACTGAGTGGGTGATTAAAACAACAAACATGTATTTCTCACAGTTTTGTAGGCTGAGCAGTTCAAATCAAGGTGCTGGTATATTTGATGTCTCTGAAGTTCCTGCTTCCTGGCTGCAGATGGCTTTCTTATTGTGTGTTCACATGGATCATAGTGAAAAAGGACGTGTATCCTCTTGTAAGGGCATTAAGCCTACTCTTTAGGGCTCCACTTCCAAAGACCTCATAATTACCCTTCAAAGGACTCATCTCCTAATACTGCCATATTGAAAGTTAGGATTTCAACATATGAACTTGGGGAAAGTAATATATTCAGAATATATTCCAAAGAATCTCTTAATTTATGTTTACCTGATATATTTCTCATGATCATATGGAATATGAGTTTGGAGGAAAATATGGAGGTAAAGTGTTCTAATTACAGAATATCAGGGAACAACATATTAACAGTACATCATTTTGACATTATGTCATTGGAGGTGTTCCTTTGATCATTTTGTTAAGGGGAGTGCCTGGCAAGTTCCTCTTTTGAAAATTTACTATTTTTACTCATTTCATGCTCTATTTTTTTCAAAATGAATCATAAAGTCCAACCCACACTCAGGGGGTGGGGAGAATTAAAGTATAAACTAAGCTCTCTTAACCTATTTTATCTCTCCCTGTCAAGTGGCTCCATCTTGAATTTCAGACAGCTGCACTGTTAGATGAGCCACATTTATTCTGATAGTGTCCTGGTCATTTTTTGTGAACTTTCCTCTTTCCCTTTCCTTAAGAATACTTCCTACAGCTTCTCAATTTCCCTGTGTTCTGCATGTGATCTCATCAGCAGCAATCTGATTTTGTCCTTATCTGATGAAACTTAGCATGATGTAGCACAGCTTCTTTATTTTTCCTAGGCCCACAAGCTTTGAGTTGAACGATGAGGAGTTTTGGGTTAGAAAGGTATTCATGGGTAAAAGAGTTAAAATAACTAAGTTCAACTCCCAAACATGCTTATTGTTTAGAGAGATATATGGGTTTAAATTGAAATAAGCACCCCATTTCTTACCTAACAGACACTCATAGAAAAAAACAAAACAAACTGAAGCACTTGGAAAAATAAAGCTTTTGCAGCAAGATCACCCAGAATATGCAATGGTTAAATGTCTGGGTTTAAATTTTATTTTAGCCACTTATTAGTTATATGATCATGAGAAAATCATTTACCCTCTCTGTGCTTATATATAAAACAGATATTATTAGCACTTATGACAATGAGAGAAATGAGTAGTAAGTGAATTAATCCATGCAAGGCAATTTGCAGAGTGTAATACCTGGTACATAAGCTTTCAGTCACTATTATTATTCATGATAGTTTTTCAGTCACTATTATTATTCATGATAGTTTAGGTATGAATCAAGCCATGAGTTGTTTTCTAAACTAAAACCTCTCCACAAATAAAACACACAAAAAAATTCACCCAACAGATTAACTGCAAAATAGTGAAAGGTTCCTATGTAATAAATAACTCATCTGTTTTAAAATGTAAGTATTAATTACTCTTAATGTCTAATGGTATTTTTTTTCCTAGAGTTTGGGTTTGAAAATTTAAAATATTTTCAACAAAATATCTCTGCAGTGATTAAATATGAAAATAAGACCATGGTCAAACGTTCTGGCCTCTTTTCTCTTGGGGAAGAATTTTCAAGATGCTTCTTGATAGAGATTCCCAGGGCTTTGGTATCCAGGGCAAGCCCAAGAGTTCCTGGCTCTGTACTCAAATTATGCATATAGCCTCAGCAGTATCTCAATCTTTACCAATGGTGATATTTATCTAGGAATTAATTTGGGATTTTCCAAAAGACAAATTAATTAAACCATACATCTTTACCAATTAGACGTCTTCCTCATTGGTAAATATGGTCATGAATTATTTGTGGACACAGTTTTGAAATTAACCACCAACAACTCTTCCACAAAGTAATTTAGCTAGTGAATTAAAAATATCGTGTGTGACTACAAGTAGCTGATCCAAAAGAACTGCTGAGCTGGGTTGCCATGTATTAGCTTCATTATGCAAATAGGTGTCCCAAGAGAGCCATCCCAAAGACTATTAGCCTCTTTCACCTTTAATAACCTAAGATCTCCTGTACGCAATGTGTGCAGATGAAAATATGTTCCGCCTGTGGGTAAAGGTGTTATTAATGCATAATTCTTTAGCTTCTTTCTCCCTATACTAGAATTCTATTTCGGCAAACCTCTTGGGTTTGGTTGTCAGAGAGATAAAAACTTGTGAGTACTACAATGGAATCTTGAGTGAATCTTGGTAAATTTAGAGGGCCAGGTGCTCTTCGTGGACAGCTGTCTTTGTGAATGATACTACATGTCCCCTCTCCTGTTGTACAACTGAATGTGTTGCAAATGCACCAACTGGCTATCCCTGGGAGGAAATCTTTTAACTATGACCCTTTGCTTCTATCTGTAGATGTGCATTTCAGATGCAGACTCTGGTGAAGGAACAACTGGTTCACAGGTACTGTCAGTATTATGCAGATGGTGTGATTTTCTGGAAGAAAGCTGGTGATGGCCCTTGGAAGGCTCAGGGAGAGTATTACCATTCAGTGACTGAATGGTCACTTCCAAAAATAAATAGAACTTACAGCCTTTTGAGAAGGTATTAGCTTGATGCAGGTGTCTGCTAACATGCCTTTTGTGACATTGAAAAGGTGTGATAGTTCACAGATCTGAAATAGTTACAAGGATGTCCTCAGAAGTTCATCACCAGTAGATTCAACCTTGGAAATATTTGATCAGACTGTTAGTATAAATGTTGAACAAGATAGGCAGTATTTCGCAGCTTTGCTGATTATAGTTTATTAATTTAATTAGTGATTTTTAGAGAAAATAATATATTTTTCTCCATTCTTACTTTCACCTATACCTTGGGTAAGTATTCCCTGTCTGTTATGGATTGAATCCTAAAAGTTCCCAAAAGCTCCATATTCGATATCCTAGAATCTTGATTGGCAGCCTGTGGTGCTGTTGGGTGTGTGTCTGGGTGGGTGGAACCTCTTGGAGGTGAGGACCAGTCATTGGGAGTGTGCCTTTGAAGAGGATTGTGGAAACCCAGCCCCTTCTCACTCTGGCTATTTGGTTCCTGGTCACTATGATTTGAGCAGCTTCACTCCACCACACACTTTTCTGCCATTATACATTGCATTGTCACAGGCCAAAAGAAACTGAGCTAATCCATCCTGGGCTGAAACTTCTGAATCCATGAGCCAATATAAACCTTTCCTTCTTGTAAGGTGATTATCTTAGGTATTTTGTTATAGCCACAGGGAGCAGACTAATACCTTCTCAAGGAGGGTTTGGAGGTAAAAACACAGACTCTTTTTGGGAGGGTCCAATGCAGGCAGCCACAATGTTAACCTTTCACGCATTTGAAAACTCTTTGTAACTTGACTTCATTTCATGTCATGGCAATATATGTCTGAGCAGTTCTTGGAAGACATGCTAGTATGCATGTCCCAGGTATTAAAAAAAAGTCAAAACATCAAAGAAAAGCTATATTAAAATTGAAATCTGCATTGTAAATTTCTTTCTTTTATTATCCTGCTTAAATAATTTGTTGCATTTCATCTGAAGCTTTTCTTATATTTTTTTCTGTATCAGCTACATCATCTTCTTCTCTCTCTACATCATCTTCCCCCTCTCCAATGGATCCTCACTTTGTAAGTTGCTGTGTCCATCAATGTTCAGATGTTACACAATTTGGCACTTTCATATTTTCCTCTACTCCACTTTGAGGGAGTCTGAATTTCCTTCAACTGCTGATTTTTGAGACATTTTGCTATATTTATTTTCCTCACACTTTACTTCTTGTTGTTTTGGTTGTGATTCTTCTGTCTTCCAGTGAGACCTATTTATTTGCTTGTTTGCTTTTGATTTTCAGCCTTTAAGACTCATGCTTCTTACTCTTCTGATGTCATTCATGTCCAAGAACATGTTTGCTCAGAGAAACCTAATCATGTAACACATTCAACACGATCTCTCTAATCTTAGTATGGCTTCTTCACAGATGAGAAACTGAGGCACAACTAGGTCAGTCAGTTTTCCAAAGATCATACCATAGAGTAATAGAAGAATGATTATTGTACTCAAGTATTCTGATTGTAAAAAAGTAACAAAAAATTTTTAGCCAATTGTCTTAGTCCATGTTGTGAGGCTATCAAAGAATACCCAAGACTGGGTGATTTCTAAGGAAGACATGGATTTCCTATAGTTCTAAAAATTTGGGCATCGAGGATTGAGAGGCCACCATCTGTTGAGGCCCTTCCTGCTGCTGCATTCTATAGTGGAAGGCAGAGGGCAAGGGGGAGAGGGGGCGGGGATGTATAGAGAAAGGGAGAAGAGGGGAAAACTCACCTTTTTATTAGGAACCCATTTCTGTGACATGTAATCCACTCCTCAATAACAGCAATAATCCACTCCTGAGGGCAGAGCCCCCATGACTTTGTTACCTTGTAGAGGTTCTGCCTCTCAACTATGGTTCATTGGGGATGAAGTTTTCAACACCTGACCTCTTTGGACATATTCAAATCATAACACCAATGAAATCCCACTATTAAATGGAGGGCTCCTGAATCAGCAGTTTAGACATAATCTGGGAAGTGGTTAGAAATTTAGAATTTAAGATTCTTCCCAGACCTACTGAATTAGCATCTGCACTTTACCTGTGTGTGTGCGTGTGTACCCATATAAAAATTATACATATGTAATTGACACATAGCAATTGTACATGTGAAGGGGTCCAGTGTGATATTTCAATACGTGTACATTATGTGTAATAATGATTTGGATCAGGGTGATCAGCATACCCATCAACCTAACACTAAATGTAGTATCTGTGTCTTACCTAAATCCTAGTGATTCATATGTACATTAACACTGGAGCAGCTCTGAACTAGACCTCTGTGTATTGAAGAAATACTCTCTGAAACATACTGCATAGCATTGGTAAGCTTTCTTTGTGTCTCTGATGTTCCTCCTGAATCCTAGTTGCCTGATTGCAGTACTGGAGAACACAGACACAGCCTGGGCCTTGGTCTCAGTATCTGTCTGATCTCTATTATGAAATTTAGATTTCAGATAAATTGCACTTGTAGAGATTTTCAAGTAGTTAATGACAAAGCAAGTGAGGCATTCTTTTCTAGGCAATTAGTTTTCTCTGTGCTTATTTATTTGTGGTTCGCTGATTCAATTTAATATCTGCAAACTTGCTGGTGACTATGGAAGCCTGAGAGCTTAACTATATTTAGTTGATGTCTGTTTCTTGGAATATATTTTCTGCAATTTTCCAAGCATAGAGTGAAATATACTGAAGTGCTTCATGGGATATTTCAATATTCAAAATGATTTTTATTGTTTCCCCAAACTGTAATAAAAGAGGTGTTATCTCCTTCATTCCTGACTGGATTTTAAATTTAGAGGAAGACCAGTACATGAGTTTGACATCCAGAGGTGTAAAGTTAAATCTATTTGATATCAGAATTGAAATGAATCACCAGCATGGGAAATAGTTAGGAATATTTTCTTGTGGGGAGAAAGTGTTGTCAGATTTAACCACTATCATATCAGTTCATGTATAAGGTGCACAACCCAGTTTAGGATTTCATAGACAAGGGAAGAGTAATCATGAAAAATGGGTGTTAAAGCAATTTCTAGCTGGAGAAGAATAAAGAAAATGAAAATAAACCTTGATGGATCAAAAAACACTTTCGAATATTTTCATCTTTTTTTTTTCTTCATTTTTCATTTCCAAATAAATAGCCTTCTGATTTGAAAGACTATCAAGGAGGAATTGTCATTGGAGGCATGCGGGAATCCTAAAAGTTCATGCATATTTCAGTGACTGGAGTTTGAATTTTCTTGATGTTCCAGAATATTTGCACCAATTGAGAGCAGACTCTCTGAAATGTGCATTTTCCCAGAGAATACATGATCATCCAGAGATACTCTACAGCTTGGCAGCCTCTGTTCAGCATGATTTGATCCCAGAATCAATGCTGCCTTTACTAAGTCCCAGGGCAAGCTCATGCAAGTGAATCTCTAGGAGCCCATGTCCCATGATCATTCTAACTTCACAGGCCTAAATAGTAGGATAAATGGTAAAATTATAAGCTTCCCCACACACAATTCCTCAAACCAACCATTTCTATTTTTAATATAGTAGTGTCTCTGAATGCGACCAAAAGGCCTTCAGACAAAAGCCACAACTCTGAGGACCCCATGTTCAGAAACTCACAGAAAAATCATCCCTAGAACCTGACATGAGATAAATCCCTGGCTCATTCACCTGCATTTTTAGCCCCCTTCACTAACTCACTGCAGATTAGGAAACAGATGAGAAAATCAACAACCTGGCAAATCACACCCAGCAGAACCAGGCAAGAAATAATGGTCAATGCGATTTCCTCCCTCACCCCTCCCGGACTACTTTTCCATATGTCCACAACAGGGAAGGGAACATGATTCAGAGCAGTTGTAGACTGTGGCCATCAGCTGTGCTGGCAGCTGTCCTAGCACACATTCTCACTTTGGTGACCTTCTGGAGGGAGACCTTTTATTCTCCTCATGTTTTCATCCCACCTCGGAAGATTTATTGCTGAGATCTGCTAAGATTCTTTAGCTGTTCTCCATGACGATAACTTTATGACTCCAGAAAATTATGCCACTTTGGAAGGCAAGATAAAAATGTATCTTACTTCCACTTGGCTCTGTTGATGCGTTTACCTTACCTTCAATTTAAAAATTCCCAAACAGTGAGTGAAAGCAAGGTCTTTGACATTTGTGGTAATGCCATTGTTAGCTCAGTTTCATTATTTAGGAGGTTTAAATTGATGCTGTTTCAGAAAAAGAATTTAAAATTCCCTGACTTCCATGCTAAATATATACACAACTTCACATTTGAAATAGAGAATTGTCTTAGTACCTGAGGTGATAGTTGTGTTGAAAACCTAAGTCAAAAATTCCCAGCGATTCCCAGCAGAGAACCAATGACAAGCCTTCTATATTTTACATTCGAGATGGCCTAGAATATGCTGGTTTTGTTATACTTTAATTTCCTATCATTTTAGAATTATCTACCACTGATTCTTGAAAAATAAAAAAGGATGTGTGCATGGAATCACGGCTGCATTGAAAAAGGTTCAGGTGTGCTTTTAAGTCATTTTAAGCAAAAAGACATTTTAGAAAGGCTTCAGGTTTGTAACTTTCATGTTTTATTTTCCTTTATGAAGATTTCCAGACATCTTTGATATCCCTTCCTTAGAAGAAAATCAATGAAAAATGATAGCATCTCAAATGTGCATGATTCATTGACTATTAGCAAAGGATTATGGTTTTTAGGTATATCTGTAGAAAGGATATGTGGACAGTGGTCTATATCTCTTCTAATTCCTCTACCCGTACTTGAGTTCTTCTCATGATGGCCCTGAGCAAGTGCTATGTTTCTTTCTGTCAGCTTCCTAAAGTCTTGGATTTCCACGAGAAAAACATTTCCTGCTCGGTAACTTCCAACATGGTGGGAATCTTTAAAGTCTGCACTTGGGTAAGAGTCATCACATAAATAGCTAGTAATTGTCCATGTTATACCACCTTTGATTACTAATGGTTTGTTTCATCTGTTCATTCACTCACAAATACTGAGTGTTATTATGTATTCTTTTTCTTAGGTCTTAGAAATATAACAGTGAGCAAGGAAAAGTCCCTGCCCTTAGGAGCCTAACTCTTTGATATGGGAGTTAGAAAATGAGTAAACAGATGTGGTCATTACTATGTAGAGGAGTTAGAGTGGAGGTGGATGGGGGTAGAGCAGGGAGACATCTTTCCACAGTGTGGTCAGGGAGAGACTATTTTGAGTAGTTGATATCTGAGCAGAGATCTGCACAAACATTACAAATGAATGATGATAAGCCAGAGATTTCAGTCTGGAAGAGCATTCTAGACCTAAAGAAAAACAAGTTTGATGTCTTGGAAGAGTGTCATCTAATAGAAATATACTAAGAGCCACATATGAAATTTAAATATTTTAGCAACTGTATGTCAGAAGTAGAAGTAAAATAAAAGTAAAAAGTAAAAGATAAACAAGTAAAGTTTATTTTAATTATGCATTTTATCTCATTTAAGCATGCTATCAATGTAAAATTTATAAATATAATATTTTGCATCCTTTTTTATGTTAGTTCCCCCCGCCAAAAAAAAAAATCAGGCAGTTTATACTTAAAGCATGTCTCAACTTGGAAGCTAAGTTTTCATTGGAAATGATTGATCTGTATTTTGATTCATGAAATTTATAATCTGTAAAGTAGATTCATATGTCCATGTTTTCTGAACATCCTTAAAGAGTTTGTTTTTCTTTTAAAGTACTCAAATATGTACTTGTTTTAAAATTTAATTTAAGGGTGATGAGATAAAACAAGACCTTAATCTCACCCTCTGGATTTCAAGAGGTCTCTTAGTGGCTCCTGAATTAGAAAGTAATGAGGTCTCAAGAAAGACTGCAAGAGAGCAAAGCTGTAAGCCAACCAGAGGCCATTTGAGAGAGGATTTTGGGAACTGCGGAAAAGTGTTTGGCTTTCATTTGATTTTGATAGGAAGCCACCAAAGGTGTGTGAATGGGTGAATGTCATCTCTGATGTGAGCTTTAAAGAGATCCACTCTAGCTTTTGTAGGGGAAACAGCTGGGCAGGGACCTGCTGGGAGACCATTAGGTAGTTAGGTGGGGGACAATGGAGGTGGTCCAGGTTAGTCCTACAGCAGGAGTGAGAAGTTTTTAGTCTCAAGGCATGTCCTAAAGGTAAGGTTGACAGTATATGCTGCTGTGTTATTTCAGGATAGATAGCGAAGAGAAACCAAAGGTGACTCCTAAGATTGTGGCTGGAGCACCTGAATGGATGGTGGTGTCTAAATGGATGGATAGGAAGGTGACTGAGGTAAGGGTACCCTGGAGGGGAAAAGTTAGTTTTATTTGCCAGTGAGACTTCCTGGTAGATATCTGAGTTTGTAATTTAGGGAAAAGGTAAAGGCTAAAGGTATCATATAAATATGGGTTGGCACGTGGATAGTCTGGAGAGAACGGATAGAATGAGACAGGAAATGACAATAGACCTGAAATAGGATTGAGAATGGGGAGGGTAAACATAGGATGACTAACTAAAAATCTTGGAGGGAAAGAGAAGGATGGCACTTTGACTAATGATAAATTCTGTCACATTCTGAGGCAGCCCAGTGACTGGCTCAGAGATACAGGATGAACAGTGAAATATACAGGCAAGAATCACCCAGATTCCAGGAGGACGAATATGTCCCAAATGACAGGCATCTCAGGGGAGATAAACACATCCAAGGAAATATATTTCAAACATGGTGTGCTAGACATCTGTATTGGGGGATTCACAGACACTCTAAATTCAACCTGTCCAAAACTCTTATTGCTGCCTCGCCTTCATCCTAAAGCCTCCTCTATTCTGTATTTGAGATGTGTATCAGCAGCCCCACTAACAATAATCATGCCAGGAATCTGAAAGTCATCCTCAGATACAAATATTCCTTTCACATACAATTTTTTCTTTTCCTCCTTCCCTACTCACTAACAACAGTCTTAGGCCAAACTCTAAACAATTCTCACTTGGAAATAAACCTGCATCTAATTGATTCCTCCTTGAGTTTGTCAACCATGCTTTCAGAAGAGTTATGTTTTAAAACATTCTGCCTACTGCCTTCTAAGTCTTTCCTGGGAGTCATCACATTCATGGTACACACAGCTTTTGGGACAGGACACATGTTCCTCTTTTTCTCCTTCTTGGCCCCTCGCTAAACTTATTTTCTAGAAATAACACATCGTCCACCTCCCACTCACCCACACACCACACTTTTGCATGCCTGTGTGAGTCTGATTTGCTTGGATGGTCTATCTTCTACACACCCAGTCCTGTACCTATCTTCTTCCCATTCCATGCCCTGCTGAAGTTCACCTCTTTGGGGAAAAGTGCTCTGAAGGAAAAAGCAACATACACCTCTGGCCATTGGTATAAGTGTGGTCATCCCTGGTTTATATGTCTATTAATAACTTTCCAGGAAGTCTCTTGGCTGAAGGGTAAGGCTATGGTCTTTTCACCTTTCTGTCCTCAGAGCCTGACGACCTGGTAATGTTTGAGATGTGGAATTGCAGTTCATCTGCCTTGTCCATGGGTTCTGTATCCATGGGTTCAACCCAGTGAGGATGGAAAATATTAGAAAAAAATTACTTCTCTACTGATCATACACATACTTTTCTTTCTTGTCATTATTCCATAAACAACTCAGTATAATAGCTATCTACATGGTGCTCATGTGGTACTGGGTATTGCATAGTCTAGAGATGACTTAAAGTATATGGGAGAATGTGCCTAGAATATATGTCAATATGATGCCATTTTATATAATGGGCTTGGACATTCTTGGATCTTGGTATCTGTGAGGTCCTGAGACTAATTTGCCGTGGATTAAAGGGGATGACTATATTTCAAGACACAGGGCAAACTAGTTCTACATTTATGTTAAAGGAAGAATAAATTGGAAAATAAGTGGGAAAAGAATGCTTAACCAATGTTATATTGGTATGAGCTATTCCAAGCTCCACCATTGGCCAAGGTCTGTATAAAAATGACCCTGAGAGATGCTAATCCACCCAGAGTGCTTCCTGTTGGGGAATGCTCTTTAGTACCTCTCACTCTGCTTTACTTTAACTCTATCCTATTGTCTCACATGTGCCCTTGACTTGAGGTAAGGTAAGTCTGCCAGCTGCCTACTTCATGCAGTTAATTATGTGCTTAACTTGTTTTAAACATCATTTTCCAAACTCATTTAATCCTTCCAACAATCAAGCCATTACCCATAGAGGCAGCAAACACCTTTGGTCCATAGCATAGACTCAAGCCAGCTGGACAAGTCCTCATGTACAGGAGCCCTGATTGGGGAGATGGCTGAGATTGCGGTTGGCTGCGGGCCATGGAGATGTTCGGGCATTGCCGCCTTCCATGGTCTCGCGGGACTTGGCCCGGGATCTCGCGAGACTTGAGCCGGGACTTGGCAAATCGGGTCGGCGCCATTGGTTGTTGGTTGGTTAGATGAGTGTGGTTTTGGTGTGCTAGAGTTGTTGTTGGAGCCAGAGAGAGAAGCTACCAGAATAAAGAGCCTGTTCATTTCCAGTCTGCCTCTGAACTTATTCCGGTGGCTTCGTTGCTCCAAGCAGCAATCGCTTCAGGCAGCAATACTCATGCAAGTTATTTAACACCTTTATGCATCTCTAGGATGGGACTATAAGTAGTACCTACATCACAGGATTGTAATGAGCATTGGTGAGTCAATATTTATAACATTTATACCCTGGAATATAATACCAGGTGCTATTTAAGTGAATATTAAATGAATTACGTTATTTTCCCTCTATAATTTCTCTATCTTCCTTACACCAAATCAAAGGTCTCTTCTCACACTGCCTCACATTAGTGATGTGTTTTTAAAGGTGGAGTCCTCAGTTTGAAAATAAAGGACTAACTACATGATGGAGTTGGGTCTATTTCAGCTTCTGCCATGGGTGCCTTGCCATCTTGGGTCCAGCATGAACCTCTTGGGTCCTCAGGTTGCTTAAAATGGGTTGATGATTATAATACCACCTTGGAAGATTTCTGGGAAGATCTAGTGGGATTGCATGTGCCATATATAATTATATAATTATATATATATATATATGTATATATATATATATATATATATATATACATATATATACACAGTTATAATTATAAGCTGTAAGAGGGATTGCAATTTTGGGTGAAACACAGAAGTAGCAGTAATAATAAATGTAGCTGCCATATCTGGCCTCATCTTCAAATCACCCTGGTAACTTCTGTTTCTAAGAAGGCCACACCTACCACCACTGTCTGATTCTTTGTCTAAGTAAATGTGTTCCGGGAGCCACAGCTAAAGTTCTCTCCTTTATCAAAATGAAGAAGTATAGACATTAAGGGTCTGGAATCCATTTAAGTCCTGGAATTCTTCAATCATCTCCCTTTCATGATTAAACATGGTCAGGTACTACAAAGTAGTAAGACCACATATCAAATCTCAGCTTTTGTCTGCATGGACTTGACTCCTGGGATCTTAATAATTTCTATGGTGCTTCCATTTTCTCTTTCCATCCCACCGGCACCTACCCATTCTACCTTCTCTTTCATTAAAATAACCTCTCAGAATTATCTCAGAATTATAAATGATTCAGAGTTTTCTCTCCCAGTGGTTCCCTTTGTTTAATTCTAGTTTTGCACACAGAATATTATGAACACAATTGGATCATTTGTAATCTCACCTAGTCAATGCCTAATATTTATTTTTAAAAATCTGCTTCGTCCTGTGATTTTGACAATTGGTCAATCGTCCCACGATCTGGGTAATTGGAAATTTGAAAAGTGTTATTTTGACATACTTGAAAATTTCTTTTTAAAAATAGGAGGTGGGATTTAATTTCATTTGTCACATTAGCTTTTTCCTTTGGCTTTAAAGATCAGTACAAGGCTTCTGCAGCATTATGCAATTTGTGGTGAATCATTCTATTTAAATGATGTTGCAGTAGAAAAAGAAAGGTCAGAGTCCAGAAGGAGAACAGCAGGGAAATACTACTCAAGATAATGTTCAGACAAGATCTCTGGAGTTAACAGGTTTTAATTCTGAATACATTCAACAGTGATTTTCCAAAAAAAATCTGTTATCCACTTCAGTGATTATGATATACTTAACAAATAAATCACAGTTGCATTCATAGTCCCAAATTATTTATTGTAAAGCAACAAACATGGCAGTATGTTTTCTTTGCCTTTCCAATTAGAGTTTAGATCAATTTATCTTTGTGATGATATTGCTAGTTGAGTTTTTAAGACTATATTATGACATGTTACTGGAGCCAACTAGCTGGAACACAAGGTTCTCGAGACTCAACATTCATTATTTATCCATTTATACTAATAAACCTTTACGTCCCACATGTCCCTTGTTCAGATTTGAATGGGGCCTTGGAAGCACAACCTGTTTTAAATTTATGACACAACAATTACTTATGACAAAGAAGAATAACAAAAAAAAAATGCATCCATTTCCCCCCTGCTGGAAGATAAATGATAACATTTTTTAAAAAAGAGAAAGAAATGGCATTCTTCTCCCTTTCCTAGAAGAAAAATTAGTCTTAGGAAAAAGAAATTCAAAGATCATAAACCATAAAAAAAGAAGAGAGAAAAATTGATTTGGGGATTCAAGAAAGGATTGAGTTGTAATAAAAAAGTTGTGGGTCTCTCACTATTGAAAGCAGAGACAATTGATTTATGATCCTGACTCCAGCTTACTTTCTCTACTTCTTCCCTCCCTCCCTCTTGGGAAGGATATGTAGATACTAGGTGACATGTCTCTTTTGATTTGCCACACTATGTCTTAATTATCAGTGCGGGAAGATCAGGCAGTGGTATTTTCTAACTTCAAAGACTTCAACAGCTCAAGCAGCAAGAAGTGGCTCAGATGTTCCAGGATGCAGAGTGACAACAATATGGTGTCTTCATATTTTAGGAGTGTCAGCTCATTTTTTATTTGTGGCACATCAAAGTGAAAATGAGGACACGAGGAGGGATTTATGCTTTGTGATTCTCTTCTTAAGTGACAGCAATGTCGTCCAATTCAATGCCCAGGCTGGAGCACTTAAAGAACAATTCTTTTGAATTGAATTATTTCTCATCCTAATGAACTTGGAGGAAAAATAATTATCATTGACAAACTGGAACAGAAAAGAATCATGCTTATTTTTTGATAAATCTTGGTTAGAGATTCCAGGAAGATATTTGAAGTGATAGAATTACTGCTAGGTATTTATACCACCCAATATTAATATTAACGTAACAGCCTCAGTAAAATAACAATAGAAGTGGCAGTGACACCAGAAGCATCTAGCATTTATTAGGTATTTACAAGTTTAATTTCCAGACATTCTGCTAATCATTCTTATAGATTATGGAGTTGAACTACTGTTGTATAGTACAATGTGGATCTGGATTCTAATGTATACATTGGGCTCAGAGCTTAATCTCATGACTACAACAGTCTGGTGGAATCTCATCTTTCATAGTAGTTAAGCTCTCAGTTCAGGACATGGGACACAGCGAAAATATCAAAATAGTCAAAAGCACCCTCAGGATAGTGTTTACTTGGTCATAAAATATAGAATATGCTTTTGTTTCCAGAAGTGTAGAAGCAACTTCCCAGTAATGCTTGTAGGAATGTTTAAAACATTCAAGAACACATGGGGAACTTTTGATTGCTTTCAGGTTCAAAAAAAGAGCAGAATACAGAAGTGCATTAGTTTATATTATATATTATATTATATATATATAATATAACGTGACTTCAGAAAAGCATGGAGATGATGATCCTGAATGCTGGTTCCTCAGCTTGAAAAGAGGGTACACAATACAGAGGTGATAATCATTGCATTCAAGTGGATTTCTGCTCCTCCTGTTTTCCCAAGGAAATGCACCTCCCATGGTGGCCAATGAAGAGTATAGGGTGGGGTAAGGAAAGGCTGACAGGCGCTTCCTGGGGCCCAGATCCTATAGTACCTGCTTTGTTCCCCTCCTAAGTGCCTTATGTGCTCCTCACAACAACTATGTGTGCTGGAAAATCCTTTATTGTTAAGAGCAAGTGGACATTAACATAAGTTAGTCAATCTCAAAAATCCAAATACCGAATGGTTTTTCTGATATAAGGAGGCTGATCTACAGTCGTGTTGGGTTGGGGTACATAGGAGGATTAGAGGAATGCTAGAAAGGTCAAAGGGGAAGGAGGGGAAGGAAGGGAGCAAGGGGGGAGGGAGGAAAAAAAACAAAAAGGTGGTTGAATAAGATGGATGTCATTATCCTAAATGCATGATTGAAGATTCGAATGGTACGAATATACATTGTATACAAACAGTGTTTTGTAAAAAGATGCTATATATGTTTATTATGAATTATAATGCATACTACTATTATAAATACAACAACTTTGAATAAAAAAAAAAAAAAAAAAAACATTCAAAGTCACACAGTCCCTAAGTCTTAAGGGCTTGGTGGGAACTCCTTGGGATACTGTGCTCCTGCTGACCTTTTTGGATGGTGATCACTCCTTCCTAAGTGAAAAAGAGGAGCTTCATAAATTGCTACTGGGAGAGCCTGAGCCGCCAGGCTTGGCCTCTGATTCTCTGGGGATGCCCTGCCTGTGCCAAGAAGGGGAGGGGTTCAAGGACAGCATTTCTATCCTGTCCTCTGGAACAGTAATTCACACATTGCTGGGTGCACTGGATACTTCTGTTGGAGAAGAGAGGACACCCATGTCTCAGTGTCTAAATTGAGAAAAGAGTAGTTGTTCTTGGATGTCATCACTGCCAGTCACCCCTGGAATAAAAATAGGGAGTCTGCGTTCCCAAACTGCCAGGGAAGAAGTGAGCCCTAGGGCTTGACAGTTTTCTCCTTGTGTACCTTCTACCTGAGGGAAAGGGGAGAGCTTTGCTCTCCAGATTTTTTAAACAAATAAACAAAAAGGAAACCTCATATGTAGAGAATGGAGAAACCAGCATAGATAATATCTGATTACTTCTTTACATGCTTTTAGAAAATTATAGGAACTTTTTGAAAAAATCCTTTTAACTAATGGATGGTCCTTAGAGTTTTGAATACTTCATACATGATAAAAAGGACCACTTAATTATTTCCAACAAAAAAGAGAATGTTGCTCCTGACCTGTCTGTGTGTTCTGGATCCTGGATCCTGGGTCCTGGCCTTTTGTTGTGTTAATCTGTCTCTCACAGCCCCTTGGAGTCACTCAATAGTGGTCTGCGGACAGCTTTCCCATGATTTCCAGCTGTTGAGGACAGGACTCCTCTTTTAAAGGAATCATATTAATCAAGATAGGTTTTGC
Source organism: Tamias sibiricus (assembly GCA_025594165.1). Classification (NCBI taxonomy): domain Eukaryota; kingdom Metazoa; phylum Chordata; class Mammalia; order Rodentia; family Sciuridae; genus Tamias; species Tamias sibiricus. The sequence continues at coordinate 75,132,302 of CM046660.1, read as the reverse complement.
ATAGGTGCATAGTATATTAGGACCCATGCTCTGGAACTTCTTACCTGACACATTTCTATTAAGGCATGGGTGGGTGTTTGAGTTTGTTAACTACTAAGAAATTTCTTTTTCTTTTTTTTTTTACTTCTTTTAAAATTTTTTTTTATTATTCTAATTTGTTATACACATTTACAGAGTACATTTCATTTCATATTACATACAAAGAGCACAATTTTTTGAGTTGCTGGTTTAATATAAAGTATTTTTATAACAATTGTGTCTTTATACATGTTATTCTAAAACAATAAACTTTTTGGTCTTTTTCGTTGACCTAAATTGCTGATAGTTAAATCAATCATATAACTCTCCATTGCACCATTGGTATAAGAAAGATCTTATACCAATACCTTTGTTTGTTTGTTTCCATTCTCCTTATTTTCCTCAATTTATGCATGCATTCTAATTTTATTATCAAATATGTATTATATGTTTGCTCACATGAATATTTATTTATTGATTGATTGATGGATGAATTTTGCCAGTACTGGGGATTGAACCCAGAGGTGCTCTACCACAGAGCTATTTCCCATCCCTTTTTATTTTTTATTTTGGGACAGGATCTTTTTTTTTTCCCCCAAGGAACTTCAGGGCTTTATTCTGCAATATGGAGGAAACACACTTTGCCTACCTGTCCCGGATATAAATTGTTGTGAATCAGGAACAGGCCTTTGCATGTGATATGTGGGGTTCTAAAGACAAACTGGAACCCCAAAATTCTAAGCTTGCTATGTTGCTGAGGCTGACCTTGAACTTGTGACATTCCACCTCAACCTCTCAATAGTTGTAATTAATTACAGGAGTTCATCTGTTTCTCACAGCCCCTTGGAGTCACTCAATAGTGGTCTGCGAGAGCTTTCCCATGATTACCAGCTGTTGAGGACAGGGCTCCTCTTTCAACCATTCCCTGTTGAAGTTTTAATTTTTACAAATGGCTTTGGATTGTCTATCTCATTTTGTTTCCTATTCACCTTTCACTTTACACTGTGCTTGTTAGACCCATCCATATGGCTTCTACCTGCTTTCAGTACGTCAAGGTGTTCATCTGCCACCTTCACTCTCCAATGTCTCCAGGTTCCACCATGATGAACAGAGTTATAATAAACACAGTCATAACAGTTCAGTTGTGGAAATACTCAGTAATTTCCTTGGAGTATTTACCTGGGAGCAGAATTACAGGATAGAAAGTTAAAACAATTTCTAATTTAACATATTTTTATCAGCCATATGAGTCTAGTGTCCTCATATTTCTAACCAAAGCTACAAATTCAAAGTACAAAAATTCTAATCTTTACACTCAGTTTCTGATCTGTAAAATGGGGCTATGGCAAGGTTTAGCATGTACAATATATGCAGGGTGCTTAGCATAGACTAATCATATAAATGTCAGTGATGGATACTGAATCACTTTATTAGTCCTGTAGTTAAAAAATAAGACATAGCTCTTCGTCTGAGTGACATTTCTAATGAGGGGAATTCATGTAAAATGGTATACAATTTTCCAAATTTAAGTCTGTGTATTTAGTTCTGTTAGTTAAAGCCACGTGCTGATATTTCTGTTGCATAGACAAATGGAATTGGAGGATGCTTTGGGGAGACATCCCTGTGTGAAATGAAATGCAAACTGTACCTTAAAAACCCAAGGAAGAGATTGGACCTGAGAGAGACTGATGCTAGTAAAGGAAAATAAACGTTAATGTTATGGGTAGAACTTTCTCTCCTAGTGGATTGTTTTATAAATGTTTCTCATTTTATAATAACTTATTTTAAATTGGGTGACCATTTATAAATGCTCTGCTGGAGACAAAAAAAAAAATGAAAGAAAAGAAAATGTTGATTATATCTCGTCAACAGAGTATAACCGGGAGGTCATTATAGTCCTTACTGTTTTCTGAAACCAAGACTATAATCAGTGCTTTGGCTGGGAAAATCTATTTTCCTCACACAGCGGTTTTACATACTTAGTGTCTTTAATATGGAAAGGTATTTGGCTTGTCCAACTTCTCTAGCTGTGTTCATAAATCAAGATAATCACTATCAGCAGAACAAACAAGAGGAAAATATTATGATAAAATGTAAGTGAGACGTAAAAGAATATGTTCAAAGGTACAATGCTAATGAAAAACATAAAACCATTATGTTTTTTCAATGTGATTTATTTGATCATGCAGAATCTTTTCAAATTTGTTTCACTTGAAGGATACTGGAGGACTCCAAACATATATTCATATTTTGGCTTGGAACACTTAAAGTTACCTATATTTTCAAATCAAGCGTTATCTCGTTTGAGGTCCATATAAAGAAAATGTTCTCATTCAATGCTAGCACTGGGATTTCGGAATTGTCTTTGCATTGTTGCTGTAAACGATAATTTTTTCAAAAAGTTGAGAATTTCCAAACGTGACTTAAATATCTGCTAATAGCGATATAAAATGTATTTAAGTGGCTCTCTTTTTTATTCCTAACACATTGAACAGTATTCTGGTCTCGGTGGACTGACAGCAAATTGAGAAACCACAGCAAAATTGCTCATACACTGAACCTGGGAGATAAAATGGCTGAGTGACAGGTGGGACTAATCAGTTCATAGGTAAAAATCAAGATTGGATTTGATGAGGGGATTTCTTGGTCCATGGTGGATTCAATCCTCTTTTCAATATACTGAAAAGCCTTTTTTTTTTTCTTTGGGCCAAGTTTGATTTTCATTATTCCCCAACCCCAGCTCTGTCAACTCTCAGCAAGGGGATGTCTCACCACCTTCCCCCAACTCCACAGCTAACCAAATAGCCTCAGGGCAAGACTCAGAGTTAACAAAAGGGTAGGGGAAAATTAAATGCCTGGTCCCTGCGAAAATCTATTTTGGAGACCTGTTATTAGTTCTGTCAGTGGTTGGTTACTTGAAAAAAAAAAAAAAAAAAAGCCACATAATGGTGGCCCTGAGACAGTTAGGTTCAAGTGGTGACTGACTTACCTTTCTCTTCCAGCCAGTTGGCCTTGTCACCAACAATGACAAAGAAAAGTGATCATTTTGCCATTCAAATTAATTTTCTCATATTGTCAGAAATCATTAAATCCTAAAGCTATGGCATTTTCTTTATTCTCTGGATCAGAAATTCTCAACCAAAGACTGTTCCCTGGTCAGTAGATGAACTCGACTTGCATAACACAATGAATTTTTTCTTGGCTTCTTTTAGCTGTTCTGATAAGCTAAGGGCATTCTGAAAAATATTGCCCACACAATCTTTTTTTTTTTTTTTTGTACATTCAAGAATTTTATTTTAGTATAATGAAATGCTGACATTAATAACAATAGTTCATAATAATAATGTTCAAAATATAAAATGTTTTCGTTTTAAATTTTTTTATTTGTTTTAATTAGTTATGCATGACAGAATGCATTTATGCACTTTGAAATATCATACATAGATGGGATATAATTTATCATTTTTCTAAGTGTACATGTTGCAGAATCACATTGGTCATGTAGTCACATATCTACACACAGTAATAATGTCTGCTTCATCCCACTGTCTTCCCATCCCCACCTCCCCACACAGTCTTGATGTCTTTTTCCTTCTCTTCTTCCCTTTCTCCTCAGTGCTAAACTTCGAGGCTTTTCCTGGGTTACCCTTAGGAGCTGCACTGGTAGTTTAGGTCTAGAAAGCTTTGTAGGTGATGCACGCAGTAGCGTGGTTAGGCAGATGGAAGGAAGGTCTACATAGCCCCTCCATAGGCCCAAGGAAGCCAGGACTTTACACCTCTGTGGAATCAGGGCAGTGTGAGAATTCGAAGAGGACATTTTGGCATTATGACCCAAAGTCCAGAAATTTGGGACTATGAAGGATTTCATCCACCTTTGATCATAAAATTAATTTAATTAAAAAAATCAAACTGAACTTGTTTTTAAGAGCAACTCGTACTAAAATGCTGATAAAACAGCTCTCTCCTGCCCCACCCTAATCTTGCTCCTGAGCCACAACTGCCTTCTACTCTTCCAGCTGTGTCCTGAACTATTTACCTTCATATTTTAAATAAATGCTTACATTCTTATGTTATTCATTCAATGAAAATTTATGAGGCTATGCTCAAGGTGTGGACTTTAAGCAGTGAAAAAATAGTCAAAAAGTCACAGTCCCCTTGGAGCTGACATCCTCATCCAGGGAGGATTGTAATGAATAAAATAAACAAGTAAAATATATGATATATGGTAATGTTATGGTGGAAAACAAACCGGGAAATCACAGAGGGCATTGTCATGAGGGGCGTCATTTTCAACAGAGTGGAGAAGGAAGTTCAAAAGAAGAATGATGTGATGTTTGAATGAAAAAACAAAAATCTGTGGGAGTGACTCATAAGAATATCATTTGAGGGTAAAAGTTGAAAGCAGAGAAAGCCCACAATATGTGTAGGGTATGTTCTAGAACAAAGAACACCCAGGAAGCTCACAGGCTAGATGAAGTGAGTAGGGGTGAGCAGCTGACAGTGTGGCCAGATCATGTAGACTCTGCTAGTCAGTTTTTCATGTTTGTGACCAAAATACCTGACACAAACAAATTGGAGGAGGAAAGGTTTGTTTTGGCTCAAGGTTTCCTGGAGGTAAAAATGACTCAGTTCATGCCCAATTGACTTCATTATTCTAGGCTTGAGGTAAGGCAGAAAAACCTAGTGGAAGTGTGTGTCAGGGGAAAGTCACTCAACTCGTGGCAGTAGGGAAATGGGGGGGGGAAGAGTGGGAGGGAGAGAGGGAGAGAGAGGGAGGGGGAGAGAGGGAGAGGGAGAGGGAGGGAGGGAGGGAGGGAGAGAGAGAACAAGGAAGGGGCTGGGGATGAGGTAAGCCTTTCCAGGGCATGCCCCCAGTGACCCACTTCTTCCAACTAAGTCTCACCTCCTGTACTAACACCACGTCTGAATAGTCCATTCAAATTATCAATCCATCAATGGATTGATCTATTCATGAGATCAGATCCCTCAAGATCCAATCACCTCCAAAAGCCCCACCTCTGAATATTGCTGCATTGGAGACCAAACCTTCAAAGCAAGACACTTGGATGACATTCCAGATCCAAACCAGAACCAGGGCCTTCTTCCTGTCAAGGTACGGCTTTCATTCTGAGTAAGATGAAAGCATTTGAGAGGGTGTCAAGCAAGGGATTGGCAGAATCCCAAGATGGGTCTTGAACTGGGAGACTGCCTCTCTGGTTCCTGGAGGTGGTCAGAATGTAGGACTGAACAGAACCAGTAAGGGTGCTGCTGCAACATAGCCGAGAGGTGATGGAGACCTTGGTCAGGAGAAGGTGGGAAGGTTGGAGCTGGTAGGATAGTTGACAGACTGGATGTGTGTGCTAGAAAGAGGGGAATCAGAGATCATGCCAAGCTTTTTGATCTTTAGAACTGGAAGGATGGGGTTTCCACTAGCCGAGGTAAATAAGTGTTTAGAAAGAACAAGTTTAAGAGGGAAGAACAGGAGTTCAGTTTGGATGTGCTAGTCAAGTTTGAGATGACCCATGGACGAGGTGATCAGACAGCTCAGTTGACTACACTATCTTAGTTTATCCTGTTTTCATGATGCAATGATCAATTTTTTATCAGTTATGAATATCTTCTTTTTACTCTCAAAAGTGGCCCTGTTTGGATGATACATTGTGGTCACCTTGTTATTGGACATGTGACTGGAAAAGTCAAGGAAGTGGAAGAGGAGAGGGAGAGGTACTGGGTAGAGTAAAGCGAGGATGAGGAGAAATCAGTAAGGGAGGCATGATAAGTGAACACTAGTGTAGGTGGAAAACTAGCCAAGAAGAGACATGGAAAACTCTCAAATGTACACTTGACCTCTGGATTTGGCTTGTGGAAGACAGATGACAACTGTGGTTTTGGTTTCTGGAGAGTACTAGAATGGAAGGCCTAGTAGAATACTGCTTCCTGGTTGGACATTGACTTCCCAGTATAGTGGATGAAGACTGGAGAATTTTGTCGCCCTCAGCTTAATTGCTCATTATGCTTCCTCTTAGATATCTTCTCTTTCACTATTGCTATGTCATTTTTCTAATCCATAATGTTTGCTTTCTTTATTTTTGATCCTATAAATAATGTTCCCTGCTGACACAAGGAATATCCTAAGAATATACCATTTTTTCTTGATTAATCCCTTATTTATCTTTTCCATGAGTTAAAAATGACTTCTCATTTTTATTTTTGTCTAATTTTCTAAAAACATTTCAGATCGTCAGCATCTATATTGTATTCCTATGAATAAAAGATTCTGGAAACTTTATATCACTCTCATTTTCCAATGGATATTTAAGTCCGGGAGCTTAGGTCAGGTTTTAGCAGTTTGGGGAAGGACAAGAAAGAGATGCATATTTACATGTTTAGTTGCTAACTGATCGAATTACATTACATGCATGTATGAAAATTGCCTAATGAATCCCACCATTATGTGTAAGTATAATGTACCAATAAAAACAAATAAATAGTTAATTGATCTTTGATCTAAAACTTATCCACAGAAAGAAGTAAAAAAGAAATCTTATCTTTAAATTAGATTAAAAACTACATTTTGAGTTATCAGAGTTATGCTTCTACACTCCTAAGTTTCAGTATTCCCCTTGAGAGAAAAACAAACACATAAGCCAATTCAACATCTTTAAAGCCAATTTTGAAGTGCATTAACACAGAAAAAAGAAAGTATTAGTTAAAAATCTTTTTGGTCTTGAAAACATTCAATAATTCATGAATTGTTTTAGTCAGCTTTTTCTCTGCTGTGACTAAAAGACCTGACAAGAACAATTTTAGAGGAGGATAAGTTTATTTGGGGGCTCATGGTATCAGAGTTCTCAGTGCATAGACAGCATGCTCAAGTCCTCAGGGCTCTAAGTGAGGCAGAACATTATGGTGGAAGAGTGTGGTAGAGGAAAGTGGCTCACATGATGATCAAGAAGCAGAGAGAGACTCCACATCTCTCTGAGATGCAAAACACACACCTCAAAGGCAAGCTCCCAGTGACCCACATTTTCCAGTCACACCCTACCAGCCTACAGTTATCACTCAGTTAATCCATCAGGGACTAATTCATGGATTGGGTTAAGGCTTTCATAACACAACCATTTCTCCTCTAAACTTTCTTGTACTGACTCACACATGAGCTTTGGCAGGACACCATGAACCCTAGTCACTTCTTTTAGAAGCTAGTTCCCCTGAATGTCAGGAGGCAGGCCTTTCTCTGCTTCTGGCTTCCTTTATGACAGGGCCCTCAATTGAGAACAGTTTTCCATGTACAGCTCCTGTCCCAGCAGGGGTAGAGTGGTATGTGTGATCACATGCTCCAGCCTGGGGCACTTGGAGGATGGAATAATCAGTCTCCCAAGGGTGGACAGACCTGAGGTGCATCAGATCAGAGCTGTAGGAACTAGACAGGTCACAGAGTTAGTCACAAGACTGACCCAGTCTGCCTAGCTCTCAATTCCAGCTCTTCCATTTGCCACCTGTCTACTCTTAGGCAGATCTTTCACCTGTGGGCATTGATTACCTCTTGAATAGAATGGTTAATAACGATAGTGCCTACCTCCTAGGATCCTGTGATGATTAAATGAATTAAAACATGCAAAACACTTGAAAGAATGCCTAGCTGACATGTAGCTACTATTATTATTCTATTTTATTTTTAAAAAATTAAAAACTTGTTAATTGGTTTTTATATATACAACCTCTTTAATAATCAGCTCAAATTCTTCCCAAGATACAATTTCTCTAATGAATTTAGTGTATATTCTTTTTAATTTTAAAATAATTATATATTGCATAATTAAATGTAAAATATACCACATATAATATAGTATATATAAGTATACATAAGTATTTTTAGACATCTTTAGATATATATGTCTAAAACAAAAGTTGAAATTTAGCTGGGTGTGGTGGCACACACCTGTCATCCCAGTACTCGGGAGGCTGAGGTCGGAGGATCTCGAGTTCAAAGCCAGCCTCAGTAATGGCGAGGCACTTAGCAACTCAGTGAGACCCTGTCTCTAATAAAAATACAAAAAAAGAGCTGGGGATGTGGCCCAGTGGTGGAATGCCCCTGAGTTCAATCCCCGGTACAAAAAAAACCAAAAAAACACAAAAGTTGAGATTTAGTCAGTTGACTTATTCCCAAGCTACTGGGAAGAAATAAATTTCTTAAGATAATTATCCACTTTTTCCTTAGGGTAGACCTAAGTGTTCTTGAAGGAATTAAAATCAATATGTATAAAAATTACTTTGTGGCTTAATCAAGTATATATGCATAAATGGATAAGTATATATTTTTTGGTGTGTATGTAAGTGATTTTTTTTTACACAAATGGTATCTTGCTATATATGTTGTCTGCAAGTTGTGTTTTTATTCCACAGTTTATTTTTGAGATTTATGCATGCTGATTTGTGTAAACTTAATTCATTGCTTTAAACTTCTGAATATCATTCCAGCAAATAAATATGCCACATTTTATATATTGGCAAGTATTACAAATTCTCCAGTTGCCTCTCCACTTAAGAAGTTTACAGAGGGGTGTCTGAGTCATGCACTGAGAGAAACTACTCCCTGAAACTGAGATTTCCATCCCTTTCAGCAATCCACATTCTCTGTTGGGCTAGGTGTCTCCTCCTTTGCCAGCAGAAAGACACCTGGGCAGGTACTTTTAACTTCCATCTCCTGCTTAATAAATGAAGGGATGAGCAGGAGGTCAAGGCTGAGGCCCTATGAATCCATCTCCTGCAGATGCCAAGGGGCATCCAGGTGCTTGGCCTACCATTAATACAGGCAGATGCAGTCTTAAAAGGAAGCAGGATGAGTTGCTGCAGATGAGTCCCTCCCTTTTTTTCACTGTCTCTAGCCTACCTGAACTAGTCTGAAATCAGACACCAAGAAATTTTTCAGGGCATGTTTTGAGCAAGTTAACTCAATCATAAAATATAAATAACAGTCATCTGAATTGTCAGAATGGTTGTGAGCAATAGCTAATTAAATAGATTGTAAAGCACTTTTTATTTGCAAAATGCCCCGTTGGAGAGACAGAGGCTTAGAGGCTGGCATCAGGTCAGTGCAAAATCTCCTTCTCAGGAAAATAGACTTCATCTTGCAATTCATGATGCTATAAAATTTCTAATTTGAGGATTTGTGAAAAGATGTACAATCTGTTGCTTCATACAGTCCATGGCTGGATACGATGGGCCCATCTGCTCGTGGGGGAATGACTTGAGCATGCCTTCCATTTAGTATTTTCATTTCAGGTGTAGGTGTTTAGAAAAGGCAATTACTAAAATTAATCATATGGAGACATCATATGAAAACTTATAAGTCAAGCTGCAGGATTTGGCCATGCTGAGCAGTGATTCCATCCAGGGATCTGTGCAGAGAATTCCAATGGACCCAGGTATTTAAGACCTTGCTCCAGGCCTGCCTTATTCTAAGAACCAAGCCTGGAATGGGTAGGTGGGGCCTGGAGCTCTGGGGCTGTTGGTGCAGTGTAGCTCTCCCCCAGCTTTCTCCGAGCATTCTCTGACTTTTGCTTTATGTATTTCTAAGCCCCAAGGGCTGTTCACCATTAAAAAACTGCTTTTGTGCACAGCAGTTTGATGTCCCCAGGAAACATCCAGTGACTATGAAATGGAAAAAAAAAAAGGTTGACTCTCTCAGGCAATATATTTTTCTCCAGTAGCTTGGGAATATGTCAAGTGGCTATTTTTTTGTTGTTGTTGTTGTTGCAGAATAAGAACATATACGTAGAATAAAACATTATAAAGAAAATTTTATCTGAACTTTATCATAGTCTCCCTCTTTTTAAAATTTTAATATACTAACCACCCTGATATCATGAAGGGAGGACACATTTTGAAATGTACTTTGTAATTATTTCAGGCTTTTGGGAAGGGAATTTTAACAGTGGTTTCAAGGATTTAAGAGGTACATTCACAGATGTATTAATTAATTAGTTAATTGATTAATTGATGGTTTTGGTTTATCTCCTTTATAATAAACCCCATACTGAATGTAGCATTAGGAAAAACAAAATAAAACAAAACATGGTCTTTGCTTTTCTGGAAATTTCAATCTCCTGGGAGGCTCAGAAACAAATATCATGCTAAACTACATGTAATTTTTAATCTTGGAAGCACTATTTTTTGCTATGAGATATTCCACAGGATGGAGTGGCCTAGGCTAGGGAATCAGGGTGTGTAGCTTCTAGAACTGACTGGAGACCCAAAGAGCATTAAGGTGGGCCAGAACAAGTAGCAAGCCTGCAGGTGTGAGGAGCATTACCTGAATGGGACAGCACATTTAAGGACCTTATAGACAAAGGGAGTGCAGCTCTTTCAGGGAACTGAAAGCAGTCCCCTGTCACTAGAGGGCAGAGAGGAAGGACAAACTTAAAGAGGAGAAACAGAAGAGGTGGGGCTGGAGGCAATGTTGAAGTTATGCTAAAGGCAAAAGGAAGCCATCCAAGCATCTTGAAAAGATCACTCTGCTTGCAGAGTACGCAAGGAAATGAGAAAAGCAGAGGAGACTGTGAGCAGGCTCCTGTAATTTGTGCAGGTGGGAATTATTTTATAGAGTATCCTACATCCATATGCATATGAGGATAAAGAATGGAAGTAAGAGACAGAGAAAGAAACAGTGTGCTTATATGTTTGTGTGTGTTTCAAAACAGTCTTGTTCCAGTGTGTGAGAATTGAGCCAAGGTGCCGTGACTCTGTAGAAAGAGCCAGACAGAGCCAGGATTGCAAAAAGTGAAATTTATTGGGACTTCACTCATCAAATGTAGTCCTGAGTAGCAGTAAGACCAGTGGGTCTCCACAATTTGAGTCAGGAATAAGTGATTAAGATAAAACCAATTTATTCCAAGACAGAATTTACTTATTTTTTCTTGAATTAATGTCAAGGACATCAGGCACATTCCTGGCATTGATGGTGCCAGGGTTCAGGTCATAAAGTTCCACGTATCACTCAGATGTTTTTGTTTATTTATAATATGTTGGGAAAATACGTGGGAAAACCAAACAGGGTGACTGAAGGGCAATCATGGTGGTATGACTCAAGATGGCCACAGTCATGTCAAGCTGAATCCCTACAGCGTGGCTATGTGTGGTGGTGTGTGTGAAAGAGAGACAGAAAGACAAATGCAAAGACAGAAATAGAGAAAGAGAGGAGGAGGCAGAGAGGAAGATATATAAAGAGGGAGAGGATGGGACAGCTATTGAGAGAGAGAGCTAAGTTAAAAAGCTTGGAGGTGGATTTCAACGTTAGCGATAATGACACTATTCTAAGAATTATAAAAATGAATTTTAAAATGTGTCCTTCCCTCTTACAATCAGGGTGGCTATTAAAATAACAAGATACAAGAAGAAACATAATGATAAGGTTTGGGTAAGACTGTGAATAGACTTTTCTATCATTTTTCATACAACAGCAACAAAAACAAAAGATAAAACTTAACTGGTTCAAATCTTGGCTTTGTTGCTTTTTAACCATGATAATTATTTGATATTTGGAAGCATATTTAGGGACTTTGTCCAGAGTTTTGAAGGGAAAAGTAAGAATTCAGGCTTCTTCAATAAGTTAAAAAAATTTGTCAAGAAGATGGATTGGGGAAGCTCATGGTCATAGGACTGACAGGAGCTCTAGGAAGGCCTCAGAAGTTATGCCTTGGCTCATTTTCTAAACAAAACTGAGAAACAATGTCAGTTCCCATTATAAGAATATTAGGAGTAGCTTGGTACTATGATCTGTCCCAATTCTTCTATTGTCAGATCTCTCTCTCTCTCTCTTTCAGAGTATACCCAAGACTTTAAATTCAAACAGGTCTATATTGAGATTGTGTGGCCAAAGTACTTACCTCCTTTGGAAAAGAAGGTCTCTGAGTACTTGTCCTACAGAATGATCCAGTCTTTGGGTTCAGTTCCTTAGGCTGTAAGGTAATAGTGCACCTGCCCTAGAGTCAAGGGTCAGTCAAAGCCCAGTTTTGTAAATAAAATTTTATTGCAACACAGAATTTATTCATTTACACAAAGTTGGGTAGTTGCCACAAGATCAATGGCTATAAATCCTAAAATATTCACTATCTGGCTCTTTACTGAAATGTTTTGCTAACCTCTGGATTATGTGATTAATTTCCAAACTTCCCTTTTCTCCTTCTCTCATTCATTTTTTCCTTCAGTCCCTCCCTCCCTCTTTCCTAGCTTTGTTCTTTCTTTCTTGGCATTTGAATCCTTTCTTCAAACAATATATTATATATACAAGCCATTATACGACACAGATTAACGTTGATCTCGATCTCTTTTATTTGAAAGGTCTGTATATGGGGGTGGCTTTTAGTTATTCTAATTTCAAAATCACTGAACTGAACTATTTTATAAATTCTGCTGTGGTGATATATAAAAAGTCTTGAATGTCAAGAGCTACCTACAGTCGTTAGCAAAATAGTGAAATGGTGAAAGGTGTCTTGGTTCTCCTTCTCTACACACTTTCCCTCCAGAAAACCCTCATCTTTTTTCAACTTCTATTTCCTATTTGTTCCCACCACCCCTGAAAGTCATTCTGAGGTTCTCAGTGTCGCTGGGGCTGTCCAAGCCCACGAGTCCTAATGGGCCTACACTTGACCCTGCCCCTCTTTGCAGTGCAAAGGAGCCTCAGGTCCTTCCCATCTCCTCTCCAAAGGAGAAACTTCCACTTGGTGTCCTCCTGAATGACTTCCTACTGAATGACAGCTGGCTAATCAGATAAATTTAGCTCGTTAATTTTATAAAGACTGTTAATTTTTACTAATGACTTAATGAATTTATTCCTCCCAGGTGTTGACACATTTGTATTTTAATCTGAATTTTCTGGAGATGGTGCCTCTGTTAACCCAAAGGAAGGACTGTAGTGGAGGGAATCCAGGAAAGTTTAAGAGGCATTTAAAGCAAGGGAAACTTCTGGATGCTGCTGGAATCATGGTACGAGAGGTGGTTGTCCATCCACCCTGTGGCTTTCGACTCAGTCTTTCATCTGCTGACTGTGTTGCCCTTATACAGCCTCATATGCTGTGCCACGCCTCACCATGACCATGTGACATGGTATTAAGCTTGCCACCACGGCCATGTGACAGAGCATTTGGGGGCCTCCGACGGCTCATATGTCCTTTGCAATTATTAAGGAATTAAATTAAATAACATGCATAAAAATTCTGGCACATATTAGTCTCAGTAAATGTCCCTTATGTCTCCATTGAAGTGCAACTCTGATGGCTTATGCTTGGACTAAGAAATCTTCATTTTCTTCTTATGCAGAATTTGCTTATTGATTTAGAAAACAAGGCCATTTTTTTATTCTTTTTGTATTTGTTATCCCATTCTTAATAAATTACCTAGAAGAGATAATAATCAGAGAAGTCTTGAATTTTAAGGGGCATTAGAAAACAATTTATTTCTCCTGTTTCCCAGACACACTGAGAGGTTAAGTGGCTTATTCAGTGTGTCCAGGTGTCCTGCTAGTGGCATGTCTAAAGCTAGAAACCAGACCTTCCAAATTCCAAGTTTTCCCCAAGTTCAAAACCAGATAAATAGCACCCTTTGTTTCCTGAGACTTCTATCATATGAAGAAAAAAAAAATGCTGAAACAAAACCTGCATTGGACCTAACACATGGAAAGTTTTGCTCAGAATACAACCACGACCTGGAAGGTTGCATATTTTATCCTATCGTGATGAGGGAAATGGTCAAGCTCTCAAATTGACTTAATGAAGCAAGAAAATAGGTCATTTTGCCTTGACTATCATTTTGTGTCTGCTTTTTAAGCCTGCTTCTGTAACTGGCAATGAAACCTGCCTTCCTTGCATTTATTATGGGATGAAAACTGAGCTTCTGCATGTGGATGGCATAACTCCGGGGAGTCACACTGCCACTTGAACTTTAAATAGGCCTCTTATGCTGTATTCGTGTCTCCATGCAAAGTACTCTGTCCCCATTGCTGGTTTGCCTAACAAGAAAGTGGCCGCGCACACCTGTCTGACTGGGCCTTCGTACTTGGGGTAATAACCCAGCAGGCTGCGGGTCTCTTTTTTCCACCCCCTCCCCAATCCCCATGCAACTGTTAGAGTCTCTCCTTGCACCAGCCACCCCACCCTCCCTTTCAAAAATTACTTTCAGTAATTACTACAGCTCAAGGATGCTGTCCAATCTAAAATAGCTAATGAGAACCAGTCCTTCAATCTAAACTGTAATCAGCTTATAACAAGCTCCCTTTTCCTGTGCTTCATTACTGTGACACAATCTATTTTTCATACCTCCAAATGATAAGGCAGAGTTGGGAGGGGGGATCGCTCTCTATCACCAGGCTTGCATGAAAAGAAGATGGACTTAAGCATGCAGAATTGATTTATTTGCATTCTTCTATTGCTTTGGTGGCTGCATCTTTGAAAGAAGTTAATATCGTATTTTTGATTTGGTCCTAAGAACAGCAGGGCCTGACAATCAAGCATGCTTATTACAGCCAGGAAGAACAACAACAACAAAAAAGTAGCCCAGCATCATTCAAGTGCATTGTGATTTATTTGGACATGTGCAGACTCGGTGCAGAAAGTATTTTTAATTCTGCCGGGGAATGCTGTCTTTATATGTGTGTTTATTCTCCCTGGAATTTGTGTAATTGTTACCTATAACCCCACTAGCTACTTACCTGCCTTCCTTTTCATGTGCCTGTGTAAAGCCTTCATTGTTTATTTTCAAAGAAAGAACGGGGTAGGCATCAACCACAGGGATTCTCGCTAGAAGTTTGGGGAATCTGCTTGGCTAATATTGTACAATCTGTTGATAAACACCCAGGCTATTTTAATCTCCTTTCCAAGTTTATCCTCCTGGGTTAATTTCCAAACTGTCATTTTTTTGCCTGGTGTGATTAAAGCCCTGCCTGTTTGAAGGTCTGCATTCTCCTGGCGTGATTTTCTGGGCATTGAGGCTACGGCAGAGCATGCCTATTAATCCCACCCTAATGATTAAAGCATCTGAGGAGCTGCAACATTTGATGGGTTAATACTGGTAGCTGAGTCCTTGGATTTAATCCAACTCAGTCATCACTTTGAATGAGGCAGTTTGATGGGCTTCAGTAAGGCTGGCTGTGCTGTCATTGTCCATTTTGGACTCCAAATACCAGGGAAAAAATAAAAGCCAGTCTCAGACAGCTAGACAGCTCCTAGAAGTTTAATGTCAATAACCTAAAGATATAAAAATGCAGATTGGGTTATCTTTGTTATATAAATGTTAATGGGCAGAAAAACCTCACAAAGAACCTCCTACCCCATTCTACTTATCTCCCTGCGGAAAGCAGAAAATAAAACAAAAAATTAGAATCCTATCAGTTCTTCAAAGTTGTTTTTTCCTGCTTTGTCTAAAAATATGTACAAGATGAGACTGAATTAGAAAATCTTCTACCCGATCTCTTCATTTGTATGAAATAAATGCACACAACTCATCGAAAGTGGGAGGCTCGCAGATTTACTCATTAGACACAATAACCAGTAAGCTGGTGCCTCGACTCAAGTGGAGTCTTCATCAGGCAATTAGGGGAGGTGGTTCTCTGCTGCCTCTCCATCTTCAAGAGCTCTGGGATCCAACTTGCTTTTAAAATAGCGCAACTGTCAGAGGATGCAGATTGAGCATCTGCACTTGAGGCGAGTCCATAAATTAACTTCTAGTACTTTTGGCATTCTGAAAGAATGAGACTTTCATTGGAATTCATGGTTCATCTGTTTCAGAAATGTTATGTAACCATGCCTGCTACATAGGGAGAATTTTCTACCTCCAGCATGTACAGGAGGGAACTTTTCTTGCCAGTCAGACATTGTATTATCATCCTTTCTTTCTCTCCCTCATTGAAGGTGACCAGATGCAAACATATGAAGTGGAATTCCTTTACAATTCAGTGTCTGGGGACAGAATTCACAACCTCCTCCCGACTGTTCGATCAGTTCTTTTCTTGCTTGAGTGCTAAGTTTAAGAGAACTTGAGTCAGCTGACAGCATATCTGGATTTACACATTACTAGATTATTTTCTTAAGGGGCATTGATTTCCAATACACATAGTCCCTACCATACTTATACAACTGCCAATGAGCATCACTATCCTGAATTGTATTTCAAGTAAAAACACCAGTGTGCATATACCTTGGTAGTTCTTTGCTAAAGATGAAAGCAAAAAAAAAAAAAAAAAAAAAAAAAAAAAAAACAAAAAAAACAAAAAAAACAGGTTATTTCAGAAATAATGTAAATGTACAATTCTATGTAGTTACTCTTATTTTAGTCAGCATATCCATAATATAATGCCTAATGCATCTTTGCTTTAAATTAAGAAAACCTGGGCGGGGGTTGTGGCTCAGCGGCGGCAGAGCGCTCGCCTCGCACGTGCACAGCCCGGGTTCAATCCTCAGCACCACGTAAACATAAATGTAAACAACTAAAGTAAATAAATAAATATTAAAAAAATAAAGAACACCTTCCATGTGCTGAACTAGTGCACAAGGTGTTGAGGATATTCAGACTGGCAACTCTCAGTTTGAAAGTTCATGGTCTCATACTTGGAATCTCCAAATAAATAGACTTTAATAGACATTAAAAATAATAATAATTCTTATTGTTATTTAATATAATATAAATAAAAGCCAGCTTTTCATCTCCGTGACCAAAATACTTGACAAGGATGACGTAGAGGAGGAAAAGGTTGTTTGGGCTCATGGTTTCAGAGCTTCTGTCCATGGTGGGCTGACTCCTTTGCTCTGGGCCTGAGATGAGGCTGGAAGCAGAGAGAAAGAAAGAGAGAGAGAGGAGAAGGGACCACAGGGGAGATGTACCCTTCCAGGGCATGCCCCCAGGGACCCACCTCTTCCAGTCATGCCCCACCTACCTATAGTTAATGTCCAGTCTGTTCACATTAGGATGAACTGCTCAGGTTACATCTCTCCTGGTCCATTCATTTCAACAGTGAGTATTCTTGCATTAATACAGGAGTTTTGTGGAACATTTCATATCAAATACTAAAAGGCATATTCTTAAGAAATTATTTAAAAATAATTTTCTGGTTGTATTTTCAGTATTTACTTATATATTACTGATATTAATGATACTATTCAGGTTCTCCATGATTAAGTATTTAAAGATGTTTGGATAATTTAATTAATACCATCTTGTCCTATCATCCCAGATGTGGAACACCTACAAAAACTTAAATACAGTACATGATATATAATTCTGTAATAATAAGAATATACTTAGTTTGTATGATTATACTATGATAATATTAATTAATATTAAATAATATAATATGTATAAGCTCTATATTATGATTTCCAACCTATTTATTCACAGAAATGGAAACTTGTGACTTAATGGCTTTAATAACCTGTTTCAATTATAGGCTAAAACTTCTTAAAATAAACTAGGGAATAGTTAAATGATTTTGGATACCAACTATTTGCAATACAATTTTGGAATAAAATATCTTAATGGTTAAGGTTCTGAAAATCTAATAGAAGAAATGAAGTCACTGAAATCAGAGTTTGTATATATCTCCATATATCATATTCATAAACCATCTTAAGAGATTATACTAATACATTTTCAATAGATTTTTTTTTTTTTGTACTGGAGATTGAACTTAGAGGCACTCAACCACTGGGCCACAACCCCAGCCCTTTTTTGTATTCTATTTAGAAACAGGGTCTCACTGAGTTGCTAAGTGCCTCGCCATTACTGAGGCTGGCTTTGAACTCGTGATCCTCCTGCCTCAGCCTCCCAAGTGCTGGGATTACAGGCGTGCGCCACCATGCCCAGCTTCAATAGATAAGTAGGAAAAAAGTAGAATAAAAGTTTTAAATACTAGGTAGAAGATTATATTGATTAGAAATATTTTTGACATAAGAGTCATGCTTAAAAGTGATTATATGTGTTGTTGGCCATCTAGAAGGTAGAGAAAAAGTGGAGGTAAAATGACTGGGGGTTTAGGGAGTTGGGGCATAGTTCAGTGGTACAATGCATGCTTGACATGTGCTGGTTTCATCACAGTACCACACAAAAAAAAATCTATCTAACTAACTAAATAAATCCTGAAGGTTCTTATTCTGGGACCTAATCTTTCGTTTTTACATGTTTTTTCCATTTCTCCATTTTCATTCTTCCTTCTTCCCCCAAAACTTGGGTGGCATACCATGCAATATTTTGTTTCTTTTTTTCCTCTTTAACATATGTAGACTCATGCCCTTTTCTGTTTTTTACAAAAGGATACTATTCAAACAGATAAATTTTGTCTAAAAAATCAACCTGGATTCTTAAAAATGTTTCACAAATAAATATAGTTTGCTAACATTGTTATTTTCATCATTTAGAATACTTACTTATGTATCTTTTCTTTTTTTAATAGCAGAAATGGAAATATCGCCTTACATTTTTTATTCAGTAGTCTTAAAATGAACTGACCTTGGATTAACATTTCAGATAGTGAGTTAATGACAATGGACTCTTAGTTATGAAAAATATATTTGATAAATACTGTAATTATGAGTGGTTTCTAGTTAGCTAATTTTATTGTCATAATGGAATTAAAATAATTCTCTGCAGGTTTATTAATCTGACATCTAGGACTTAGATATAAATATTCTCCTTAGAGTCCATTTGATCAGTTGAGAAATGTCAGATTGTAGGCTGACCTGGGACTGAAAATGGGACATACCAAATATCCTGAAAAGGAGGACAAAAATGAAATTAAAGAGTATAGTCATTGCTAAAGTCTCTAATTGGGGCAATAAATTCACATGACCATCAGGAGTGACTATGGCACCAGGTTATATCATATTTTGTCTTCTCAATTCCCACTGCCAGAGACAGAATTGCCTAAAATGTAGGCATCAGGAGACGATGCACAGGGGCCCTGCAGAGAGCAAGATGCCTCAAACACATGGGCTAGTGCTTTGGAATTCTGTTAAGCCAGTCAGGTCAGAAGAACATATCAGTCATAGCAAAAGCATTAATAATGCTAACCACCACGTATGGCTCTGTTAATGAAGTGGGTGTCCAGGAAACCTTCACGGAGGTGGTGGTTTATAAGTTGAGAGATAAAGGACAGCAAATTTCAAATATTCAGAAAGAGAGATAAAAATATCCTAAACAGAATGAAAAATCCATAAAGAAGAAAGTAAGGCAATTCAAATCACAAATTTTTATGTGGAATATATAGAACCATTTTATAGGGCTACAGTTGACCAAACTGGCAAGACTGTTAATTTATTCAGAAAAACTATATAATACAAAAGATCAGTATGTTAGGGGGTTCTATATCGTTTTCATGCTTTCTACCATGGACTTAATATGTACATAGAGTAACATCACTGAATATTATAGAATCAAGAAAAATATTTTAGTTGGTGATTTTAATAAAACCTGTGGACTAGAGAATGTCAGTACACATGATACAACCACAAGGTGTTCTTGGGGTTCATTGTGATCAGTAATTAGCTGGAAAGAAATATACTGAAATGTCACACTTAGAATTACTGATTGTTACTTTAAAAATGTCATTTAAAAAAATAAAGAAAAAAATCCTTCTAGATCAGACAGAAGTGTCAGTCTTGCATATCTCCTCTTTTTAGACAAAAGTAAATTCGTTTCTTAGAGAACATTCTCTGAGTCATGCTGATAAAAACACACTGCACAGTGATGGAAAGATGGCCCCAGAACAGATTCTACTTCCTTGGGCTTGATCAAAATGGTAAAGAAAAAAAAAATCATGTTTTGAATGTCTAATCCCTTTTGAATTAAAATAAACCTGAAATGCTTGGCAAATGCTCTCTCCCACCAGAGACAGATTTTCTCCTACGGCAACAGACTTTCATCACCCCTTTAAGCCATTAGATTTGTGATGTTTTCGAGCATACTTTTGGTTTGGGGTAAATTTTGTCTCCCTCAATTTTTTGTGGTGAGCAATATAAAAGTCTGGTGATTAACATATTTATGGAACATGCTTTCTGTGAGCAAAACATTGTGTTGGATGTTATAAGGATTTCAGCAATTTATTTTACTCTCTTGTTGAGAAGCTTGGTTTAATTAATTAATTTTATTGGTTTATTATAATTATACATATTGATGGAATTCATTGTTACATATTCATATATACACAGCACTTAAATCCTAGGCTAGCTTCTCATTGCCTCAGGATCTGTGTGTTGGGAGGGTAGAGTTGGTACATAAACTGTACTGAAGGAAGCCATATAGCAAGTGCTGTGAAACACTATTCTTTTTCTTTTTTTTCCTCTTACCATTTAAAACTGTAAAATCTAGTCTTAGCTCTTAGGCTGAATGACAATAGAGAGTAGACTGGAGTTTGTTGATCTTTTTTTCTAGAGGAAAACATTCCTGATTCTGATTTAGCCTAAAACACCATGCTAGTATGTTTACAGTATGTCACCAGATGTTAGAATCACCAGGGGAAATGGTTACAATGCAGAGCCTTAGAAACCAATATATTTTATAGGAGCTCCAGATGAATTGTGTGATATTAAAATATTTGTAGTATTTAGGTAGTTTTCATGTATTCTTCCCCTTTTGGTTGAGAGATAAAAAAAAGTTGATTGGCAGACATTTTTTTTTTTTAGTACTGGGATTGAACCTGGGGGCACTTAACCACTAAGCCACATTCCTACCCTATTTTATTTTTCATTTTGAGATAGGGTCTTGCTAAGTTGCTTAGGGTCTCATTAAGTGCTGGGGCTTGTCTTGAACTTGTAATTCTCTTGCCTTAGCCTCCTGGGATTACAAGTATGTACCACTGTTTCCAGCAAGATGTATCTTAATTCTAAAGACTGAGATGAAACTATGCACAGTTGACAAATGGACACATATTTATCCATTGCAAAATATTCATCTACATGCAAGGCTGCACGTTCATATGTATATATGTGCACATATTTGGGTAGCATCTTATATTTATACATATGAACAGGCATAGCTATGGATGCATTGGGGCTGCCCATTCACCAGTGTATGTGCAAAATATTTTTGGAGGCAGCTCTATTACAGTGATCAAGATGCTCAAATGCTCATTTAAGAATGATAGCTGTTCATGTACCATGCACATGTTTTCACATGGAATTAAGGAGAAACTACCATATGACACTCTCAGCCCCACTGATGTTGAAGGTAGGGGAAGCAATCATTCTTTTTATAGCCTTTAAACCTTATTAATATGTGTTGATGAAGTCATTTATCATATCACATTCCATCTTTTAAAGATTTACTTTCCCTGAATAAAAGACTTGAAATATGGGTTCATGGTAAAATGTCTTAAGATATCTAAATGAACAAACATTCAAATATCATTAACAGAAATATTAATTTCTAATGGATTTTATATTAGATTTAATTAATTTAAAATGATATTCCAATGAAAGATAAAACCATTTAATCTCCTACTCTTAGTGCTGTTCTTTTATTTTGGGATACTTCTTTATTCCTTTATTTATGTAGTTTAGCTTTAAGCTTCCCTTTCCCTTTCCCACTTAGAGAGATGTTCCCAAACACTAGAATAATTCCTGCTGGTAATGTTGCTCATTAGGAACATTTCCAGCCAGAGAGGTGAATGGTGTAACAAATATCTCTTCATTTCCAGCATGGCAAATAATCTGTCAAGACAACACCCTAGCCAATTGTTTAATTGTGTATCAGGTTTAGGTGACAGAACTTGGATATGACATGACAAAGAGGCTTAGGAAGAGTTATCCATCTTCCTTCCCCTAAGAACAGCAAAGTCTTCAATAAAGACATCTGTTAAGTCTTTATTTCCTAAGGCATGTGGAATCAGCCTTCTTACCTTTCAATTAGTAACGGATGAACTTCAAAACGGTAAGGTTTTCATTTTCATTTTTGCTGTTGCTGGCAGGGTTTGGATGCTTGGAGAGTTTAATGGATTCCATCCCCTCTTTTTCTGTCTTACTTTTTGTTCATACCCTCAGGATGACTCCTATTAGTTAGAGGTTCTTTGGTTTCCTTTTCTTATTTGCATGCATGTAATTATTTATGAGATGTTGGTTGGGGAAGAGAGAAAAATCTCTTTGCAGAGATGATTTTTTTCTTCCTTTCTTCCTCCCTCCCTCCCTCCCTTCCTTCCATTTTTTAAATGAAGGGCACTTTTTAGACCTGTCAATGAATTCATTTGAGATACAACTTCATGCATCATCACTTGCACATAAATCCTTCCCAAGTTCAATTTTTCCTCTAATTTTCATTTTTAAAATATGTCCAAGATTATGGAAAGTATTTCTGCATTCATCCTATTTTTATTTTGAGGTTTGGTAAAATTTTGCCTTCTCTTCTTCTTCAGACTATAGGTTGAGGTTTTTCAGATTATTCTTCTTTCTATGAGCACATCTGGAGACTTGAACTGTTGGTATGGGATAGAATTACTGCAAAGATGTTTTGAAATCATTCAGCCTATATGTATTTGCTCTACTAGTTCTTCTTTATGCAGAAAGAGAGAAAATCTTATTTTCACCTCAACCCTGATCTAATCCTAATGGTCTCCCTGTACCATCAATCACTTATCCATCCATCCAATATGTATTATAAGTACCTACTCTATGCCTCATACTTTGCTAGTTTCTGAGAAATAAATGGGGGAAAAAGACATAGTCTCTGCTTTAAGGGACTTATGATCTGGAGGGGGATGAAGATATTATATTTCTTTTTAAAAATCACACAAATAATGGTCAATTTTTAACGGAGGAAATGTACATGACTCCATAAAAGCAGTTTGACTTAATTAGCATGGGCAAGGAAGCCTATCCTGAGAAAGTGATAACAGAGTGGAGAGAAGGCAGAGGAGGAGGAGGAAGCATATTAACCATGAAAAGAAGAGATGGAAAAGTAGAAACTAGACAGGCAGCAGGATAACCCTCCTTTTTAAAATCTCAAATTAAAACAAAAACAGTCTAACTTCATGTCTTATATGGGTATGAATTTATATTATATTCTGGTGGTGTAGCTTTTTAAATTTCTGGATCGTTCATAGATTATGAGCAACTAATGAGAAAACTTTGTCATCTTATGCAAATATCTCATCCTTGATATCATTGATATAAGTGGTAATCAATAACTTTGTAGGGATGATAATTATGTCATAAATTGATTAAAATCCTAATCACTGGTAGAATTGAACAAATAAAAAAAAATTACTTAGGATCCACAGTACATTAGCCACAATTTTGAAGTCTAAAAGCTCTATTGATTTAAAATATTATATATATATAATATTTATATTATATATATATATATATATATATTTATATTGTATATATATTATATATATATCATATATATATATATATATATATATATATATATATATATATATATATATATATATATAT
Organism: Tamias sibiricus; assembly: GCA_025594165.1. Lineage (NCBI taxonomy): Eukaryota > Metazoa > Chordata > Mammalia > Rodentia > Sciuridae > Tamias > Tamias sibiricus. The sequence continues at coordinate 75,108,849 of CM046660.1, read as the reverse complement.
ATATAACTCAGAGAGTGACCAGAACTTGTTTGGTAAAACTTGACCTGAACTGGACAGTCATAGAGTGGACATTCATGTATTAGATTGTAAAGGGCTTGTAAGGGTGTCATGTAACACATGGAACTTTCATTACATGACAGTTTTAAATCTTCAAAGTTTCACATTCCAAATACAAATAAGTAAATTTGGCTTCAGAATTTCCAGATATGTACTTTTATTCCTTCTGTCTTATCAATGCTTTTTTCTTTTATTTTTTAATTTTGCATGACCTGTATGTGCATGTCCATATACATGAGCTTTAGATGATGAAAAGGTAGGTTTTTGGCAAGAACCATGGTTGTTTTTAGTTCCAATCAAAGGACAATGTAAAATACAATATCTGAGGATTGATCTCTTTGGAAAAATCTTGGTTCTTCATGAAATATTTTCAAGTAGACTTCTATTTTTATCAGTCTTTTATATGTGGATTATCTGGAGAGATGTTTGATTTCTTGTATTTTTTTAATTAATTGATTTCATTTTTTGACATGTAGTATTTGTACATATATGTGAGGTACAAAATGATGTATAGATTTATGTATATTTTGGGTAATGATAAACTATTAACATATCCATCACCTTAAGCTTTTAAGGTACTTTTTGAAGTACCTTAAAAATTCTCACTTTAACTATTTTGAGATATGCAGTGCCTTATTAACTACATTCACCTACCCTCTCTTCCCATTTCCCCTCTCTCCTCAGTCCCTGGAAACTACTATTTTACTCTCTACTTTTTGAGATCATGTTTTTATATTCCACATAGGAATCAGAGCATGCCCTTTTTGTCTTTCTGTGCCTAAATTGCCTCACTTAACAGAATGTCTTCCAAGTTCTTCCATGTTGTGGCAAATGATGGAATTTCATTCTCTTATATGGCCAAATAGTATTCCATTGTGTATAGATATCAGAATGTTTTATTCATTCATCTCTGGACTGGCATTTAGGCAGTTCCATAACCTGGCTGTTGTGAATAGTGTTGCAACCACCCTGGAGTGCAGAAGCCTTTGATATACTGATTTCACCTCCTTTGAGTATATGCTCAGTAGTGAGATTGTTGGATCATTCCATATATCTGTTTTCAGTCTTTTGAAGAACTTCCATTCTATTTTCAATCATGGCTATACTAATTTACATTTCCACTAAGAGCATTTGAATTAACCTTTCTTTGCATTCTTGCCAACATTTATTAGTTATTATTATTTTTTGATAATAATCATTCTTACTGGAATAAGGTATTATGTCATAGTGATTTTGATTTGCATTTCCCTGATGGTTAATGATGTTAAACATTTTTTCATATATCAATTGGCCATTTGCATGTCTTTTTCTTGAAAAATGCCTATTCAGACCATTTACCCGGTTTTAAAAAAAATATTTTTTAGTTGTCAATGGACCTCTATTATTTATTTATTTATATGTGGTACTGAGAATCTGAACCCAGTGCCTCACACATGCTAGGAAAGTACTCTACCACTGAGCCATCACCCCATCCCCCATTTACCTGTTTTTAAATTGGACTACTTGTTTTGATTTTTTGTTATTGAATTGCTTGAGTTCCTTATATTCTGAGTATTAACTTGTCATATAGTTTTGCAAATATTATCTCTCATTTTGTAGGTTGTCTCTTAACTCTGTTGATTGTTTCCTATGCAGAAGATTTTTAATTTGATGTAATCTTATTTGTCAATTTTTCTTCTGTTTCCCTGTGCTCAATGAAGAGTTGGCTTGTTGAAAAGATAGAAGAAAATTGACAAACATTTAGCCAAACAAAAAAGAGGACTCAAATAAGTAAAAGTGGACATAGACATGGAGACACTATAACTGATACTACACAAATACAAAGGGACATAAGGGATAGTAAGGGACAGTTAGTTAGAAACAGTGATACACCAACAAATTGGATAAAAGAAATGGATAAGTTTCTGGGCATATACAAATTACCAAAATTGAATCACAAAGAAACATAAAACCTGAACAAACCAGTAATGAGTAACAGGATTGAATCAGTAGTAAAATGTTTCCCATGAAAATAAAAGCACTGCACTTGAAGGCCTCACTCCCCAACGTTGTCAAATATTTAAAGAACTAATATTGCTTCTTCTGAAATGTTCAAAAGAAATTGAAAAGAGAATCCTACCAAACTTATGTGAGGCCAGCATTACCCTGATACCAAAACCAGATAAGGTCAGACACCCACACAGACACACAGACACACACACACACACACACACACACACACACACACAGAGATTCGAGGAAAACTAAGCAAAACTCCTGATGCAAAATTCTTCAACAAAATACTAGAAAATCAAATGCAATAACACATTACAAAGATCATTCCCCATGATCAAGTGGAATTAATCTCAGGATTGCAAGTATGCGTCAATTTATGCAAATCAATACATGTGGAGTTAAGGGCAAAACCATGTGATCATTTCAATGGATGCAGCAAGAGCATCAGTAAAGTTCAATACCCTGCCATGATAACAAAATTCTCAATAAATTAGGCACAGAGGAATGTATCTCAACATAAGAAAAACTATTTATGACAAATCTACAGCTCACATCAGACTGAAAAGTTGGAAGCTACTCCTCTAAGGTCTGGGATAAGGCAAGGAAGCCCACTTTATTACTTTTATTCAACATAGTACTGGAAGTCCTAGCCAAAGCAATTAGGCAAGAACAAAATATAAAGGGCGTCCAAATTGGAAAAGAAGAAATCAAACTGTCCTTGTTTGACTGTTTTCATTCTTAAACAATTAAGTAAAATTGTTCCTAGATAAAATTTTATTTTCTAGCCCTATCTTCTGTTTTCTGGCCGTGGGGGATTAAGTATGTGAAATTGTATGATGCTCCCCAGGGACCAGGAGGAATGAGAAGGATTAGGGTTAATGAGAAGCCTGGGCATTGGACATCAGAAAGAGGACATGACAACTGTCCAGAGTCTCAGCATTACAAGCTTGGCTTTGTGACAAAGACCTCTCCTTGCTGGAGGTGGAGTGTACTGGATGTCAGGAAATAATTTTATTGACTACAGACTGTGCCTGAGAATTAAAAAAAAAAAAAATTCCTTAACTACAAATCTGATTTCCTGACAGGGACTCACATGGCTATATAGAATCCTCTTTTGTACCAGAAGGAATCTTAGTGTTCACTGAATCCAATGACTCCTTCCACACTATCATGGGATTCACGCAAATGTGATGAGAGTTCTCTACTCTAAGAAAACATTCCTATAAAATTTTATTTTATTTTCTATTTTTATTTTTTTAGGTTTCACAGTATTTGTGAATGGGGTCCATAGATATCAGACTAAGAAAAGATCAGTTGGTATAGTCCACTGGATATATTCCATTTTATACTTAGGAAAACCAAGGCCACAAGAGACAACAATATATCCTTAAGACCACACATTAAATTCATGTTAGAGTTTGGCTTAAAATCCAAAGTTAGCCCTTTACACTTCAATATTCTTATCAAGTTGTCAGGCTTATGTTTGCTTAAGAGATTTACATATTTTTGTTTGTTTTTAAGGAAAGAAAAACCTTAGCCTCCCTCAGCATTTTTAAGTGCTTGAAGGGCGTTAGGCAGGAAAGCCCAGAGATGGGAGTTCCCCCCTAATTATCCCTGCCCTACTATCTTTTTCCCCATCTTCCATTTTAGTTCCCTTCTAAAATCCCTCCAGACAACCTTCTTCTCTCCTGTCCTAGGCTTGCCAGGGACGTGACATTCACTGCCTGTTGACCCTTCTCCATTTAGTATTTTGCACTGCATCTCTCCCTGCAGAGCCAGAGAGCCTGGACCAGATTGGGAAGGAACACATGTGAGCAGTTGTCCTTTGTTCTTCTCTTGGCTCCTGGCTCTGGCCATGTGTTCTAGGCAGGACTTCCAATTAGGATGCCTGAAAGAAAAGAGCAGATTGGAGATGCTATGTCTTCCTCTGCTGCCAGCAGGTCTGGGGGTGGCATAAAATGCTGCCCAAAACTCACTGGGAAAGACTTGCTTCCAAAGAAAGAAAATGTGGCATGTTGGCCTGCAGGTAAAGAATGGGGGAAATGGAAAGGGGAACGGATCTGGGGCAGAATTCTGCCTATTTGATCATCCTATCCTTATCCCTATGACTAAGTTAATACAGCCTAGAGCCATGTGTGATCTTTTCTTCTAGTTGTTGCACATGTTGAAATTCTGCATCTCTGAGTGAGCTACCAGCAGCTTATACCTAATTTTACCTTTGGCATACTCACCACAGACATTATATATTTTATACATGTTTCTGCAGGTCAGAATAAAAATACCATAAATGCAAGAATTTGAGGTCTGGTTCAATGCTATATCCCCAGTGTCGGAACAGAACTTAGTATTTAAAATATTTAACTACCATTTCAACATGGGCAGTAACCAGTTTGAAGACTACAAATAATCAGAGTGCTGGTGTAAATATTCATACTAGCAGTCACTCAATCCATGAAGGTTGACTGATGTAATGTGAGGTTCTGTTTCCATATAAGTGATAAATACCTAGTTTTCGGTTGGTTTTTGAGAATTTGCCCACTTAAAATAGGTCTTGGGCCATTTCTACATACATTAAATGTGTGAAGGAAAATACCATCTGTATATGAAAAATTAATGGCCTATCTAATAATGAAAGAAATGCAAATTAAAGCAACATAACTTTTTATTGTTGTTTTCTGAACTTCAAAGACTAAAGCAAAAAATTGCTCCTTGCACTGATATATAGATATGGTGTGTATGTAGCTCCAAAACCCAATTACTCTACTGGCTGCTACCTCTATCCAGGAAAACAGTATAATTCACATCGATCTGTAAGTGTGTAAGTTGATAAAATATTACTGGGCAGCAAGTACATTGCAATCTGATAATGTCCTCCTTGGACCTTAAATATATTTTAAGAATATTTGGCTGAGCTGGAAGTGGTGGCACATACCTGTAACCCCAGTGGCTCAGGAGGCTGAAGCAGGAGGATTGCAGGTTCAAAGCCAGACTCAACAACTTAGTGAGGAAAAGAAAAAATACAAAGGGCTGGGAATGTGGCTCAGTGGTTAAGTACCCTGGATTCAATCCTCAGTACTCCCCCACCCCCAAAAAAGCGTATTTGGCTGGTGTTTTAGTCAGATTTGTGTCACTTTGACCAATATGGCTCACTCTTTCAGACATTCATTCCGTGGTCAGCTGACTCCATAACTCTGGTCTAAGGCCAGGTAGAACATCATGGTCCAAGGCAAGGCAAAGTACTATGTTTATGACAACCAGAGAGCAGAGAGAGCTATGCTCACCAGGGACAAAATATAAACCCTAAAATTACACCCTGAGTGACCCACCTCCTCCAGCCAAACCCTATCTACCTACAGTTACCACCCAGTTAATCCATTCAAGTGGAATAGACCACTAATTAAATCAGCTGTCAGGAGCTAAGCATTTCATCTTTGAACATTCTTGTATTGTCTCATATATGAACTTTTGGAGGATGCCACATATCCAAGCCATAACAGCGAGGTAAGTGCTCCCTTAATATTTTATTATAAAGAAAATTTTAAAAATAGTTTTATGAATATGCAGAATATATATATGTGTATGTGTGTATCTGTGTGTGTATGTATACATGTATGTATAGTGAGATTTATCACAAAATTATTCATAATAGTAAATAATCAGGAGGGTCTTAAATGACCAGTAAGGAGATTGGTAAAATGTATTATATTACATTCATACAAAATTATCCTGCATAGACGTAATAAATTCAGGTTCACAAGTTACCTGAATTGGTGAGACCTTGTACATTACAATAACACACAAATGTATCCATATACCTTTCCATATATGTGTGTGTGTAAGAAAAATTGGGCAGAACATTTGCCAATATGTTAATAGTGGTAATTTATTGGTAATTATGTGTATAAACATTGTGCAGCACAAGCCAATGGATTTGTAAAACAAGAGATGATTTGTGTGTTGGGCTTTTAATTGAAAACTAAAATAACATGCAAATTCTTTGGCTGAAACAGAGACCCTCCAATATGCATACATATCTTACACACACACACACACACACACACACACACACACCTCCTTCCATCTTGCTCAATTTTCTACCCTAACAACTAGGAGAACTGAGTGATAAAAGCAGTTTGACCTCATCTATTTTTTTCATCTGTTGTCACCTTTTCTTAACTCCTGGGAATCAAGGTGATACTCTAAGAGTATTTTTTACAGTCTCATGAGATGAACAGATCTGCAGGAGTGTCCTGTGGGTATGAACTTGAAGTTGTAATAATCAAGGCTTTATCTTGGGTGAGTACAGGAAGGAGGACTTGTCTTACTTGTTCCCATGTGGCTAGTTAGCCCCTGGTCAGACCACGCTCTGTGAATTTTGTTGCTACAGAGAACAGAGCTGGTGTCTGCAAAATCCTTGGCACTTATCTTTTCCACATACATCTGGTTATACTCACCAACCTAACTAAAATATAAAAGAACAAACATCTAAATAAAAAGGCAATGATACAAACAAGAACATTATGTAGATTGTAGCAACTATCATTATACAACATTTTAGATTTGTGTTTTTAAAGATAAGCTAATATTGGAGGGGGTTGGTCAAATGTTGTGGCATAGTAAATTTAATTCTATAGTAGAACTTACTATTCCAACAAACATCTGCTTTTAATCTTTTTTATATGGCATAATTATCAAAATATAAGTATCATTTAAGGGAATGACTACCAGTGTTTAACTGTTCTCATGGAAACCTTTCCTTCTTTTCAACTTTTATTTTTGGCTTCTGGAAAATAGTAATATTTTAGTATAGGTAGAGAGGGAGGTCTTGGATCATTGAAAATGTTCTTTCACAGGGAAAAGGCTTTTATAATTGAGTTGGAATTTAGAGTTAGGTTTTATTTATGCACATGAACTAGTTTGGGAAAATAAGGCTGAGTCCCAGAAACAAAATTATCTTCTAAATTTTATTTCACCAAATTTTTGTTTTTGTATAAGCAGGACTAGGTCTCAACAATACTGGTAAGTAGCTAAAACTTTTATCTAATTTCTAAGTCTCTCCTAAATCTTTCTTTATCCTTGCTATCTGAGTTTACCACAAAATCCCAACATGCATTCCATTTCCAATTGGTCTAGTTCTATGATAAATAAAATAAATCCCTGTGGTAAGTTATTACTTACCACTTGGGATATTTCCTTAGGAGGAAAATGGGATAGGGAATCAGAAGCCTTGGATTCAAGGATCAACTCTGCTACTTAAGAGCCTTACAACTACTAGTAAATAAATTGTTCTTTCTGATTCTTTTTTTTTTTTAAATATTTATTTATTTACTTTAGTTGTACACAATGCAATGATTTATGTTTATGTGGTGCTGAGGATCGAACCCGGGCCGCGCACGTGCGAGGCGAGCGCTCTGCCGCTGAGCCACAACCCCAGCCCATGTTCTTTCTGATTCTTAATTTCTCACTTTAATATGAAATTTAATGATTTTCTGTTTATATTACACAATAACTGTAGAGCATTATATAATTTAAACCCTGACTATAATTTGGTAAAGATTGGCCATTTGCATAGGTTGCATCATTAACTTGATCAATGATGTAGCTAATTGAATTAATGTAGATAGCAAGTCATATAATCAAGTCCTCAAAGAATTGCTCAGAGTAGGGTAGTTAAAGACCCCCTGGATGCAACATATTTTATCATTCTAGGTCTTAGTTTTCTCATTAGTAAAAGGAAATCATTGCATCTGAAGATGTAAGGTCTTTTTCAGCTCTGAGTCTATGAGGTTAAATGCTATGTAAAAAAGTTATCATCTGTTGTTTTACAATAAGATTTTTTTTCCCACAGATTTAATGAAAGTGAATGGAAAGTGAATCTGCAATGGAAAGTGAATCTGCCACTGAGATCTGGTATGTTGGCATCACAGCTTCCCCAAAAAGTCAATAACAGATAAACAGACAATGAAAACAAAAAGGTCAGAGTGTCCTTTGGGAAGCTGGCAACAAGCAGGGTGCCAACCCATTTTCAGTCACAGGCCAATCTGGAGGTTCTTTGGATACAATTGGTTTCACTTTACTTGTTGAGAGACTGGTACCTGTCACTGTTTCCTAAATGGGCTCCTCCTGGACTTCCAGAGTATCATGCCTACCTTTTTCCAGCTCTATGGTGTGATTGACCTCCAGTTTCCTGAAGGTTTTCTAGTTGTTTTTTTCCACAATATTTTTTTATTGGTGTTTTATAGCTGTACATACTGGTGGAATTTGTTGTTACATATTTGTGTATGCACACAATAAACAATATAACAATGTATTTTGATCAATATCACTTTCCAGCACTCCCTCCTCCCTCTATCCCTCCCACCCTTGGTCCCTTTCTTCTACTAATCTCCCTCTGATTTTCACGAGATCCTCTCCCCACCTTTCTTCCTCTCTAGCTTCCACATATGAGATAAAACATATGACCCTTGACCTTCTGAGTTTAGCTTATTTCATTTAACACAATGGTCCCTAGATCCATCCATTTTCCTGTGCATGACATAGTTTCATTTTTCTTTATGGCTCTACCATGTATATTCACCACATTTTCTTTATCTAAACCATTGATGGACACCTACATGGGTTTCATAATTTGACTGTTGTAAATTGTGTTGCTATAAGGGTATGCATGAATCACTATATTATAATGACTTTAATTATTTAGGATAAATACCAAGGAATGATATATCTGAGTCTTTTGAGGAACTTCCTTACTGATTTCCATGGTGGTTGTACTAATTTAGACTCCCACCAACAGTAGAAAAGTGTTCCCTTTTAGCCACGTACTCTCCAGAACTTACTATATTATCTGTATTCATTTTCTAAAAAATATTTATTTATTTGCTTTTAGTTGTACACAATGCTTTTTACATGGTGCTGAGGATTGAACTTGGGCCACGCACACGCTAGGCAAGCGCTCTACCGCTGAGCCACAACCCCATCCCTATTATCTGTATTCTTGATGACTGTCACTCTGAATGGTGTAAAGTGAAATCTCAGTGTAGTTTTGATTTGCATTTCTCTAATTGCTAATAATGTTGAAATTTTTTTCATGTATTTGTTAGCCATTTATGTTTCTTCTTTTAAGAAGTGTCTGTTTAATTCAGTTGCCCCTTTATTAATTGGGTTATTTGATTTTGGGGTGTAAATTTATTGAGTTCTTTATATATTCTAGATATTAATACTCTGTCAGAAGAGTTGCTAGCAAGGACTTTCTCCCATTCTGTAGGTTCTGTCTTCACATCCTTAATTATTTCCTTTGCTGTGTGGAAGTTCTTAAATTTGATGACATACCATTTGTTTACTCTTGGCATTATTTTCTGAGCTTTATGAGTCCTATTGTTGTACCAAAAATGTTGTACCCAGCATAATGCCAATTAAAACTCCAAGCCACGTCACACTTGAGCCAATAAAAAGCCTTTATTAAGCTGATCAGCGGCCACCATCCTCACACTTCACACAGTGTGACAAGATGGCACACCAGCAGTGATTTTTCAAGGGTTTATAAAGAGCAAAATCACAGAGGGTGGAATATTCAATTGCAGGGTTTCAGCCAATGCAAGCAAGCCACAGTATAGAAGCTGAATCTAGGCAGTTAGCAAGACAAAGCAATGGGTATAATAATATTTCCCACGGGACTTTCCAGGTTGGTATAGCAACGATCAAGTAGAAGGGAATGGGGTCAAGATGACCCTAGTTGAGTACATGTTAGAGAATGGTTACTAAAGTCTAGACAATCAATCTCTGACAAGGTATTTGCCCAGGAAAAATGGAAACCAAAGAGAGCAATTTTACATTGTATAGGAATTGCCGTTTTATGCTGTCAAGTGTATTATACTACGTAACGATTAATGGGTTCAGAGGCAGGACTTTCCGTGTTCTATTATTTCTGAGAAACAGAACTATTTCTCGGAACTCCTAAGATGGCTGCTGAAGAACAAGATGGAGTCCCTTTAATTCTCTTATCACACTATTGAGAAAAATCATTGCTTGTGCCTATATACGGAGTGACGACCCTTCATCTGCATCTAGGAGTTGGTTAGTTTCTGTTCTATTCACTAAGTCCTTGATCCATTCTGAGTTGTTTTTTATGCAGGGTGAGAAATAAGAGTCTAGTTTCGTTCTTCTACATGGACAACCAGGTTTCCAGAAACATTTGTTAAAGATGCTGTCTTTTCTCCAGTATATGCTTTTGGTACCTTTTTCAAGGATCAGATAACTGTAGATGTGTGGGTTTTTTTTTTTTTTTTTTGTGTGTGTGTGTGTGTGTGTCTGTGTGTGTGTCTTCTGTACCATTGGTCTATGTGTCTATTTATTTATGCCTATACAATGCAGTTTTTTTTTTTTCAATTATAGTTCTGTAGTATAATTTGAAGTCAGGTGTTGTGAGGCCTCCAGCATTGTGTTTTGGCTTAGAATTGCTTGGCTATTGTGGGTCTTTTGTTCTTCCAAATGAATTTTAGGACTGTTTTTTTTTTTTTCTGATTCTTTGAAGAACGTCATTGGTATTTTGTTGGAGATTGCATTGAATCTGTATATTGCTTTGGGTAGTATGGCCATTTTAACAATATTATTCTTTCCATCCATGAACATGGAAGTCCTTCTTATTTCTGAAGTCATTTTCAATTTATTTCTTCAAGGTTCTGTAGTTTTCCTTGTAAACATCTTGCACTTCCTTGGTTGAATTTATTCCTAGGTATTTTTTGAGATTATTGTGAATGGAATTATTTTCCTGATTTCTTTCTCAGCAAATTAATAATTGGCATATAGGGAAGCTATTAATTTTCATATGTTGATTTTTCTAACCCACTACTCTGTCAAATTTATAAGCTCTAGCAGCATATGAGTGGAATTTTTGGACCATCTAGGTATAGTATCACATCATCTGCAAATAATGATAATTTGACTTCTTTCTTTCCTGTTTTCATCCTTTTTATCTCCTTATCTTTCCTAATTGCTCTGGTTAGAATTTTTACCACTATTAAATAGGAACAGAGAGAGTGGACATCCTTGTCTTGTCCCAGATTTTAAAAGAAATGCTTTCAAGATTTCCCATTTATTATGAGATTTGTCATATATAGCCTTGATGATGTTGAGGTAGAACTAACCTTGGTTTCATCGAAGTTTTATCATTAATGTGTGCTGAAACTTGTCATAGGCCTTCTCTGAATATGTTGAAATGATTAAGTGATATTTGTCCTTAATTCTACTTATGTAATGTATTACATTTATTGATTTGCATATGTTAAACCATACTTGTATCTCTGGAATAAAACCAACATGATCATGATGTACAATCTTGTTAATATGCTGTTGAACGTGATTTGCTAATATTTTATTAAGTATTTTTGCATCTAAGTTCATCAGGGATATTGGCCTTTAGTTTTCTTTCCTTCCTGTGTCCTTATTTGGTTTTGTTATGAGTGTGATACTGACTACATAGAAAAAATTTAAAAGTATTCCTTCTATTTCATGGAATAATTTGAGGAATATTGACATGAGTTCTTCTTTAAAGGTCTGGCCAACTCATCTGAAAATCAATCTGGTACTGGGTTTTTCTTGGATGGAAGTATTTTTTTTTTTCATAATTATGCACTTTATTAGGGCAGGCTCATAGCACCTTTTCAGTCTCAGTTTCATTGCATTCACATTCTCTGTTACAGTCAGATTCTATCTTATTGTCTGCAAATGGTCTTTTTTTTTAAAATTTTTTTTATTATTTATTTACTTATTCATCATGCACAAGTATAGTATCTTTTTACATACAACTGCTTGTATACAAAGTATATAAGTACCATTCAGATCTTCAATCATGCATTTAGGATAATGATATCCATCTCATTCAACCACCAATTTTTTGGAAGTATTTTTATTATTGTTTCAATATCATTACAAATTATTGGTTTGTTCAAATTTTTTATGTCCTCTTGATTTGTTTTTGGCAGATCATATTTATCTAAATGTATCAATTTTTTTCTAGGCTTCCCAATTTATTGGAGTATAAGCTTTCAAAATAGTCCCTAATGAACAGCTGAATTTCTGTGATGTCTGTGGTGATTTCTCCTTTTTCATCTCTAATTTTATTAATTTGGGTCTTCTTTTTATTTTGGTTACTTTGGCTAAGAGTTATCAATTTTGTTTATCTTTTCAAAAAAACATCTCTTTGTTTCATTGATCCTTTGTATTGTTTTTTATTATCAAGTTTATGAATTTTGGTTCTGATCTTAATTATTTCCTTTCTTATTCTGCTTTTAGAATTGGCTTGTTATTCTTTACCCAGGGAATTGATCTGTATTAATAGGTTATTTGAAATCTTTCTGATTTTGGTATGTAGGCACTCAAAGCTATAAACTTTCCTCTTAGAACTGCCTTCATAGTGTCCTAGAGGTTCTGCTATGTTGTATCCCTATTCTCATTTGAGTCTAAATTTTTTAAAATTTATTCCTTGCTTTATTCAATTATCCATTTATCATTCAAAAGTGTATTGTTCAATTTCCATGTTTTTATGTAGTTTCTGTAGGATTTTGTCTTTTCTAATTTCATTCCATTAAGATTGGATAAAATGCAAGGAATTATATATATATTTTTGTATTTGTTAAGAGTTGCTTGTCGTGTAAAATATGATCATTTTTCAGAGGGTTCCATGAGTCACTGAGAGTAAATTGTATTCACTTTTTGTTCGATTAAATATTCTGTAGATGCCTGTTGAATCCATTTGATTTATAATATTTTTTCAGGTCCAAAAAGTCTCTACTGACATTATGTATGGACGACCTATTTAATGGCAAGTGAGGTGTGTTGAAATCACCGAGTATTATTGTACTGGGGTGCCTCTGAGGCTTCAATTTGAGTAGCATATCTTTTATATAAGAGTTGTGCCTACATTTGGGGTATAAATATTTATTATTGTTATATCTCCTGTTGTATTGTTCCCTTTGCCAATATGAAGTGACTTTCTTTGTCTCTTTTGATTAATTTTGATTTGAAGTCTGCTTTGTCAGACATGAGAATAGCTACTCCTGCTTATTTTCAGGCTCCATTCTCATGTATATCAATTTTCATCCTTTCACTTTCAACCTGTAGCTGTCTTTGCCTGTAAGGTACATTTCTTGCAAACAACAAATAGTTGGGTTTTGGTTTTTAATCCATTCTTCCAGCTGAAGATTTTTCTGTTATAACACAGCCCCACTGGGTAACTGGAATTTCCAATGTTACAATACAGTGAAACAGGGCAGCTGTGAGATAGATCAGGAAAATATGCCTAATTAATGTTTTTAGGGACAGATGAACATTCCATAAAAACTGTCCTCATGGACCCTTCTGGTAAAATGGAATAATTAGGATGGATGACTAAACCATTCTATAAAATAAGGAGCTGGATTGGGAGCTAAAATTTATTGAGCTCTACGTTTCAGGCACTCGCCTGTATTTCACATGCATCATTTGATTTCATCTTTTCGACATTTATTTGACGAAAGACTGTTAGTATCATCCTCATCGACAGATAATGCAACTGAGTCAGAGAGAGATTAAATAAGCTGATCAAAGTCCCACTTACCCAGGAAGCCTCCTCCAAATGCAGACATGAACCAAAGGACAAGTTTAACCATGTAAGGTGTTATGGTGTTCTGGGCTGTACACAGTATTCTTACTACCAGCTGTACTCCTTTGTGAACCATAACACACGTAACATCATTAAATCCCAACACAGATGACACCTCACTCCTCCACAGCAGGCATTTAATATTTTAGATTTAATCCAGCTCCTATGATCTAGAATGACCATTTCAAGTTAGCTTTATACTGAGGGGAAAGGACAAAAAAGGATGATTGATTCTTTTTTATGCTGTTTGGTACCATTTCAAATTTTAATGGATTCTAGTATATTTTGGTAGTTCAACCAGTGTGTGTGTGTGTGTGTGTGTGTGTGTGTGTGTGTGAGAGTGAGAGAGAGAGAGAGAGAGAGAGAGAGAGAGAGAGAGAGAAAGAGAGGAGAGAGGATATAAGAAGGTATGGATGGAAACATGTGCCATAGACCATGAGGCTATTTAAGGGGAAAGCACATTTGAAAACATACAAAGACCAAACAGAATAAATAGATTTATAATAATGTCTCAGAAGTTTTCCAGTTATATTTAGACTGCTATTTATTGCAGAAAAGTGGGGCAGTCTTGCATTTTATTCAGCATTTCTATGTAGAGTAGAGGTTGTCTGACGCTAAAACTTCGTTACAACAGTATTTTATGCCATGGAGAATGATGTCAATATAGCTTAAAGCAGATATGTTTGAATGGGATTTCATCCTTAGGGCAACAATAGTTGAGCTGTCATCTAAGTGAAAAGTTAACCAAGTTCAATATGGAACATATTTTAATTCTCTAAAGTATTGTTTCAAGTTTTACCTAAAAATAATTTACCTTTATGAGAAGTTGCTTTTGTGCATACTAATCTATTTTCATCGTGCTAAGAATTAGTCTCCAAGTTTAGAACAGAAAAGAACCTTACCAGAAGCTGTTTTATGTTGATGCAGTTGGAGGTGGGTCTGTGGGTTTCCACTGTATGTCATTCCATGATGCTGATTTCTTCTGTTTTTATTGATTAACTCCAGAGGGCACTAGTCACATGGAGTGCATTTCCTTTAATGGCACAATGTAGCATCTTGGACAGGGTGGGGAGTAGGAGAAGTAAGAATAAAAGACAAATAGAAATGTAATCATGATGACATTTTAAATTAAAATGCAGATAATGAAATTCTACCTATAAAATTGTGGCCAATGTGTAAAATTAGAAAGCATGCTTGCCAAAAGAATAAACATTTCTATACAAATGAAAACATAGACTTGGTTAAATGATAGGATTATGGACAGTTTTGTCTTGAACCTATCTTCTGGTTTTAATTTTGTTATTTAAATAATATAATATTATTTTTAAGCAGTTACAGTCTTCAGATGACTCTGTAGACTTATTTAGGTAAAATGCACACACAACATTTTCTGCTTAAGAGAAAAAATCAGAGTCAAATTCCATCATTTGACAGAAGAGGAAGTGAAGTCCAAAATGCTGGGGCCACTCAGGTACACATGCACACACACACATACACACAGAGTAAAAAATGGAATATGAACAAATAGGTTTCTTCTCCTAGACCAGGTGTCTTCCTATTGTCTTTCATTCTTGGCAATTTTTCTTCTTCCTTACTAACAATTCACTTTCTGATTTCTCTGGTAATTGGCTGAATGAATAATGCAAAAAAAAAAAAAAAAAAAAAAATCAGGTCCTAATCCCTGGAATCTGTAAATGTTACCTTACTTGAAAAACAGGTCTTAGAAGATGTGATTAGATTAAGAAGACTGATTTGGGGGATTCCCTAGATAATCTGAGTGGACCACAAATGGCATCACAAGTTCCTTAGAAGAAGAGGTAGAGGGGGATTTAATACGCATAGAGGAGACATGAGAATAGGGAGGCAAAGGTTGTGGTGATGAGGCCTCAATCCAAGGAATGGTGGAAGTACTTGAAGCTGAAAAAGATGAGGAATGGATTCTTCCCTGGTGCCTCAAGATGAAGTATGACCACATTAACACCTTGATTTACAGCATCTACCCTCTAAAACTCTGAAGGAATACACTTCTGTGGATTTAAACTACCCACTTTGTCATAAATTCTTACATTAATGATAACAAACCCAACTCCAAAATGTATTTCTTTCATACTTACATCTTTTCTGAAGAGAGATTCAAATTTCTGTCTTATGATGGGCTCAATTTCAATTAATATATCTCTTATTGCTATTTTTCCCCCTTCTCCACTCACCGTGCTTCCTTTTTCAGGTAATCATTTATCATTTTTCAACCATACTGGATTTTACATTTATTTTCTTATTTATAATATCTGATTAGTAACCGAAATTGTGTCAATAACCGCTTGAAAACATTTCTTGGATCATTATGGTAGCCACCTTTCTGTAGCAGTAGCAATACTCCTAACCTAAACAAAAGAAGGGAAGATTTATTTTGACTCACAGTTTGAAAGATTTAAGTCCATGTTCATTTGGTCCCAATGATATTGATTTGTGATAAGGCAGAACATCATGGCAAGGAGAACATGGTAGAACAAAGCTGCTTACATCATCATAGCTTAGAAGACAGGTTTGTGCTGGTGAGAAAATAAACCCTTCAAAGGCATTCTTACAGTGACCTACTTCCTCCAAGAAGTCCCACTTCCAAATGTTTCCATCACCTCTCAATGTACCATCAGCTGGGAACCTTTAGTACACAGTACATGACCTTTGGTGGACATTTAAGATGCAAGTCACAAATTCCACCCCTAGTCCCCAAAGGCTCATTTCTGTCTTGTAATGCAAAATATATTCAGTCCATTTCCATAAGTCCCTAAATTTCTAATTTCCAGTATTGCTGAAAAATCCAAGTTCAAAGTCTCCTTTGGGATTTAAGGCAAACTCTTACTTATGAGTTTCCATAAACATCAAACAAACAAAAAAAAAAAAAAATTAAAAAACAAAAGAACAAAACAAAACAAAGAACAAGTTGTATACTTTTAGCATACAATGGCACAGGGTAAGCATTCCCATTCCAAAAGAGGAATAGGAAAATATTAAGGAGATATTGTATCAAAGCATGGACAAAAACCCAGCAGGGCAATCATTAAATCCTGTAGGTCCATGTGCAGTGCTTGGCGCATTGGTGGCTAGACATGAACTCCAAAGGGCTTAGGTCCCCTGCTCCTATGGCATTGTGTGCTGCAGCCATGTAACCACACTCTTGGGCTGTCTCTGCTCATTGCCTGCAGCTAACCTCAGCAGATGGTCCACATTTCTGGCATTTTAAAATTCCTATGGTCTCCATTGCAGCTTCAGCTTCAATCTCACAGCTTCATACATTGCATTCTCAAGGGCTACCCACAAGAACTTTGATCCTGCTGTACAATGCCTGACTTTCCTTTGAGATTTTAGTGGAAGCCTCCTTGAACCTACACCTATTGCCTTCAGCATGCCTGCAAAATAGCATGATGTAGATAATACCAATGTATGCCACCTTCAGGAAAAGTAGACATGCCCTTTTGAAACATGGTTGTAGTAGCTTCTGAGTCCCTGGGAAGTTGGAGCACAGTGAAACAAATTCTGAGGAAACAATTATCTAGTTGGTCTTGGGCAAGGAGGTTGTTTAGGGCCTCTCAAAACAGTCTTTCAAATGAGTTTACACCTTTACACTTTTGCACCTGTGAAGGGTGAGGTCTGACAAATCCTTGAGATGTCCTTAATTAAGACATTCTTATTGTCTTGGTGCAAAGTACTTGACTTCAATGGCATGAAAAGCAACCACATCTTTCTTGGCCTCATCATTAAACATACTCCTTTCCTAGCCAAACTGAAAGTTTTTAAAATCTTTCTGCTCTTCTCTTTGCTCCCAATTAAATCTGGTTAAAAGCAACCAGAAATACCCATGACACACCTTGAATGCTATACTGCTTTGAAATTTCCTCTGCCAGGTTACTTAGTCCACCACTTTTAAATTCTGCCTCACACAAAGTCTCAGGGGTGTAAACAAAATAGAAACATTTTTTCCCAAATTGTAGAAAAATAGTCACCAGTCCAATTCTGAATAGAGTCTTTGTTCCCATATGAAGCCTCATGAGCATAGTCTTTACTCTCCACATTCCTATCAGCATTCTGGTCTTCTGAGCACCCACCAGTATCACCCATTAATTTTCCTTACAACAGTCTAAGAATTCTCTTTCCTGCATTTCCAGCATTTTCCAAATTCCCTCCACAAACCAGTCCCAAAGGTGTCTGAACTATATTATTAGTCATAGTCACAGCAATAATTCTACTCCTCAGTACCAATTTTCTGTGTTATTCAGGTCTCCATTGCTATGATAGTATGCTCAACAGAAACAATTTAAAATGAGAAAGTATTTATTGTGGTTTACAGTTTCAGAGGTTTCAACTCAGTCATTTGGCTTCATCACCATGAACCTGAGTTTAAGCATAACATCATGATGGGGAGCATGTGACACAGCAGAGCTGCTCACCTGATGGAGGCTGAGAGAGACACAGAGAGGGGGACAGTAAATCAGTTATGTTCAGGGACAAAATAAAACCCTTCACTCACTTCCTCTGACGAGGCACACCTCCTAATATTTCCACCATCAGCTATGGACTAAGCCTTTAGTACATGACCTTTGGAGGATATTTAAGATCCAAATGGTAAGAATCACCAATTACTTTCCATTGCAAGTGCTTCTAATCTTGGGTCTTTATTTCCTATGTCTCATCTTAGATTTCTGCAGTATTCTGTACTCCTATTCTCTAATTTTATCTTTAGTCTACTAACAGAATTATCTTTCTAAAGTGGCAAAGTTGATTGATGTCCCTGCACTTGGAAGTACTTATTAAGTCCAATATTAGAGTATCACTAAAGCAGGAATGAAGTGTAGCGTCTGGAGATGTGATGTCTGGGTTCCACTCAGAGCACTGCCACTTACTATATAACTTTAGGCAGGTTGCTTCTCTATTTCTCTCTTGCATCTGTTAGTTGAAGATCATCATAGAGCTTCCCTCATAAAGAGGCCACCAGGAATAAGTGAATTGATGTAAAGCACATGGGCACTCAAGAAATAAGCAGAAAATACTTGGGTTGTCTGTAATAACAATTATAATATTGGAAAGAAATGTTAGTTATGCTTACTATTTGGAGAATGACCTGAGGGGATTTTTATGTTCTGTTCATGTTTACTGTTAGAACTTTATCTTATTCCTACCTGTCTCTATAGGTTAGGATTTTTCAGAGTAACAGAAACAATGGGTTATATGTATATGTATATGTATTTGTGTAGACATTTATTATAAGGAATTGGCTGACATGATTGTGAAGACAGACAGTTCCTGTGATCTGCCTGGGCAAGCAGGAGACCCAAGAGAGCCAATCCTGTGGTTTCAGTCTGCAGGCTGGTAGACTCAAGATCCCAAAGAGCTGATGTTTCAGCTTCAGTCTGAAGGCAAGAGACAGTGTCCCAGTTCAAAGGCAGCCAGGCAAGAGGTGCTCCCTTGATAGAGGGTCAATCTTTCTGTTCTATTCAGATCTTTAATCATTCAATGAGGTCCACCCACATTAGAAAGGCAATCTACCTTACTTAGTCAACCAAACATTAATCTTATCCAAAGACATTCTCACAGAAACACCCAGAATAATGTTTGACCAAATATCAAGTTGATACACAAAAGCAGCCATTGCACATTCCTACCCACCCTCTCTGTGCCAGCTCAGCAAACTCTTCACAGTTCCCCGACAAAGTTAGTCCTCTAGCATGTTCATACTCCATGCCCCACTTTATCCTTCCTTGGTATCCTTCCTCTGCTATAAGCCCTATGTATTCTCCACAACTGAGCTCAAATGTCACTTTCTTTCTTACATAGCAACTCCATTATTTTTCTTTCCATACTTGGATTAGACTATTCCTGCGTCTGCTACTCTGTAGCATTCAATTCAAAGAACAGACCACTTGTATTAACACTAGATATGAAGTCATCTTCTCAAAATCAGGACTTTCAGAATGCAGGAACAGAGGTTCACATCTTCTTTTTCTTAGTATCTAGTGCCTAACCTGGCACAACATAGGTGCTTTATCAATATTTGCTGAATTAATTCTTGCTCCTTGGAAAAACACAAAATACAAGCCTTTCTAATGAACAAACTAGAGTTGTAGTTAGCAGCAATTTTGCCATTTCCTGTGTGAAATTTTCTCCAGAAGGCATTCTGCTGTTCATGCCCTGCAGAGGGAATTTGGGGACGACCAGCAGGAGTGCCCTGGCTGAGCTGAATAGCTGTGATGGTGCCCAGGGAGAGAGGCACTCTTTGAGGGGCCCAGGCAGTAACCTTTATTTAATTGGCAAGATGGAAATCAATGGCACATATGGCATCAACAATTTTAGATTCTGGATTAGTTTACAGTCATATCTGCTGATCAAAAAATAAAATAAAATACATTCAAATAATCTTCAAACCATTTTTGTGTCCAGGAAAACTCCCAGTGCATTTGTTACATTTCTTGAAAGGAAATCAGACATTTAAACTTGCATGAAGAAAAAGAAGGAAAAAAAAACCCAACAGTGACATAAAGGGTTATCTAAAAGTTGTGTATATTAAATAACACCTACAGACTAAAAATTATGACCGATTTTTCTGCTCCTCCCTTTTCTATGCCTGAGTAAGAGATTTGTTTATTATTAGCTTTTATTTTGAACTTTAAAAATCTCAAAGATAGGTAAAATATTGATGCACACAATCAAGAAGCTGAGTAAAGCTTCTTCAAATCAAAATAAAATAATTTTTTATCTTAGAATTAATGATATAATTTAGGTTTTGGTGTAAGAAATAGAAACTTCTTTAAGTATTTTAAACAGAAATGGATTTAATACAGGCAATTAGAAGCTTGGAACATTTACAGGGAAGGCTGGAGAAGTGGCTGTCAAGAGCCAGTACTGGGATACTGAGGAGCAGCCCGGTGACCTAATACCTCAATGGCATTGCCTATGCTTCAGCTGCTACCACTGACTCCCAATACCAGATGATGGTGGTACAATGTTGCCACAGGTCCCTTGTCACATCTCCATGACACTACTCAACAGGAGCAGTGTAACCTGCTGAAGAGTCATTAGGACACATGGATTAGAGGCCCAACCTATAATATTTTTGTGCTTTGTAACGTAGACATAGACGAGGAATTTGCGGATCTAGTCCAAATTCCATGTGTGAAATTTTAAGCAATGGATACCCTGTTTTATCTGAAGAATATTTAGTTTGAAAAAGAGTTGAGCTAATATAAATGGTCAGTTTGTCAAATTAGATTTTTACAAATCAGGGATCTTTTTGTAGTGACTACATTTACTAATATTGTCAAAGATAGAAGTCATCAAAAGGCACCAGTGATGTGCAGGAGAGGTGTGAGATTTTGAGGATGGCCTCACAGCCCTTTTCCACACACACACACACACACACACACACACACACACACACACATACTGACTTTGATTAGACAAGGTCTCTGAATGAGAGACATAGTTTGCCTCACACAGAGAAGAGCATTTGGTTGAGATATCTACATTCACACCCTGCATTGTCACCTAACTTATGTGACACTTTCTAAGGAGCCATGCCCTGTATAATCCATAGATACTCGATTTGTTTGCCTTAAACAACCCTATACCACGAATGCTGCTTTGAGAATTCACAGATGTGAATTCTCTCCCTGGGGTCTATCAGCATTATATTTCCAGGAGATCCAGCTAGCAGCATATTTATAAGGAGAGAGGACCAGTCACTGACCTTTTCTTCCCTGGATGTGTACCCCTCAGGAATGAAAAGAAGTGAATCAGAGGCCAGCTGCATTAAATCCTTTCTTCCCAACATCAAACCTACAGGAAAGTTGGAAGAATAGCAAAATGAACTCACCTAGATTTATCATCGATAACATTTTATATTATCTTCTCTCTCTTTCTAATATATCACATACCAGGTTAGACTCCCTTAAAACATACCTGAGATAAAGACTTTCATGAGATTGACTTATTAAAACTATATTCACCAGGGGAAAAGGAAAGGAAATTAGGGGAGGAGGAAGTTAGGTAAGCTATATTTTCATGTTGACATCAGCCTCATTCTAATCTCATGAGGGTTTTTGACACCACCTGGGTGGGATGTTAGAACAAAAGGCACCAAAAAGTGTAGGGGGACACAGAGAAGTGATAGAAGGGAATTGGAGAATGTGGGCAGAACATCAGCAGTGTCATAAACCAGGTTGTGTGTGTGTGTGTGCATGTGTGTGTGTGTGTGTGTGTGTACACACATCACATACTCCTTCATACAAACTCTTGTTTTTTGGTAAGCCATTTGAAACAACAACGTCTCAGGCATTCTTGACATGTTATCACTAAGTACTTCTGCATTCATCTCCTAAATAACCTACATACACAGGATACTATGATCACATCCAAGGAATTTAACCTTGATCTAATATGAATCTAATATATAAAGTCCATATTCAAATTTTCCCAGTTGAGTCTTTTCGAGCTGCTCTTTTTAATTTCTGATCTAATATCTAATCTGGGATTGCATATTTTATTCAGTTGTCATATCTCTTTAGATTACTATACTACTAGATTAATTCTGCCAACTCCTTTGGTCTTTTGTGAAATTAGTAGGTTTGAAAAGGCCAAGGAAATTGTTTTGTACAATGCTTTTTTTTGTATGTGGCTCTTTCCTCACAAGTGGATGAATGTGGAATAATTTTGGAAGACTAAAAATAGGTGATGTTTTGTTCTCCTCCATGTTTCACATCAAGAGACACCTAACTATTGGTGGTATTAAATTTTGTCAGTTAGTTGAGATCCCAGCAAGTTTGTGACATCCCAAAATGTGACATGAATTAAGGTATCTTAGAATTTCTTCTCAACACCATAATTCTTTTCCAACTCTCTCACTGACAATATCTTCACCAATTTCTAATTCGGCAAACACATGGTTGCAAAGTCATAAAAACAAAACAAGAAACCAAAGCCCTTTCCATCCAAGTCTACATATTCATAACCTATTGTTTTGCAGTTCCTAGTTTTTTTTGTATTCTTTCTTAGATTCCTTTCTCTCCATTACATGATCATAATTTGATAGGAAGATACTAACTTATAAGGCAAGAGAGTGGGTATGAGAGGAATGAAAGAGTTTTAAATAAAACAAAGAGGGGGGAGGGAGAAGAGGGGGAAAGGGGATAGAAATAATGGCAGACTGAGTTATCCATGATTACCCTAAATATATGTGTGAAGACACAATTGTTGTAAAAATACTTTATGTAAACTAGCAACTTGAAAAATTGTGCTCTTTATATGTAACATGAAATGAAATGTATTCTGCAAACATGTATAACAAATTAGAATAATAAAAAATTAAAAAAAAAATAATTCTAGTCCTTAAATGTTTTGAGCTCTCAGAATGCATGTTTATTCAACACTCTTATCTTCTACCTTTTATATTTCTATTCTGGATCTGTTCAAAATAAGGTTAACTTGTCAATTATTCTAGTTGTTAATATGATAGTTGGAAGTAATTGATCTTTTGTTTTCTTTTTCCAGGTTTATAGACATAAAAATTATTTTTTAATCAAAACAAAAATTTAAGTATGAGATTTAAGACTATGCAAGAGTTTTACCCACTATTTCAAACTGAAATTTTAATTTACCACTCATTCCAAGAAAAAAAAAAAAAAACTATCTCCCATTGTTTAAATCTTGATTGGTGCTCTCATTTCATTTTGAATTTTCCTGTACTATGGAATCTTTACAATTTCATGTGTAATTATCCTTAGGTCCTGGACTAGCTTTCTAGGGATTCTGAAACAGTTCCACACACTCAGGGTCTTCAGTGTCAGGAACTGATGGCCTTTCTTTACCCATTCATCTATTGAAGGGTACCTGGGTTGTTTCCATAGCTTGGCTATTGTGAATTGAGCTGCTATAAACATTGAAGTGGCTTAATCACTGTAGTATGCTGATTTTAAATCCTTTGGGTATAAACCAAGGAGTGGGATAACTGGGTCAAATGATGGTTTCATTCCAAGTTTTCTAAGGAATCTCCATACTGCTTTCCAGAGTGGTTGCACCAATTTGCATTCCCACAAGTAGTGTATAGGTGAAAGTTTTTCCCCACATCCTCAACAACATTTACTGTTACTTGTATTCACAATGGAAAATTATTCAGCTATAAAGAAGAACACAATTATGACATTTGCCAGTAAATCATGAAACTGGAGAATAACATGGTAAGTGAAATAAGCCAGTTCACAAAAACCAAAGGCAGAATGTGTTCTCTGATGTGTGGATGCTATCTCACAACAAGGGAGGGGAAGATTAGAAGTTCATTGGACTACACAAAGGGGAATGAAGGGAAGAAAGGGGATGGAAATAGAAAAGATAGTAGAACAAATCAGACATATCTTTCCTATCCTTGTATATGAATACATAACCCATGTAACTCCACATCATATACAACCACAATAATGGGATCTTAATTGGAACAAGTTATACTTATCCTATGGATGTATAATATGTCAAAATACACTCTACTGTCATGTATTTGGAGAAAGAACAAATAAATTTTAAAAGAAGAAATTGATGGCCTTACAGTTTTAGAGGTTAGAATTCCTACAACCACATGTTGGTGGGGTTGCTTTTTTCCTCAGTGCAATGAGAAAAAATCTTGTATTTACCTCTCCCTTAGCATCTCAGGATTTGCTGGCAATTTTGGGTATCCCTTGGCTTGTAGAAACATCACCCTATCTCTACCTTCTTCTCCACATAGCATTCTTTCTGTGGGCATTTGTTTCCAAATTTCCCCCATTTTACAAGGCACCAATCATATTGGGTTAAGGGCTTTGGGTATGACCTCATCTTCAGTAATTACATGCAGTGGCCCAATTTCAGAATTGGTCACATTTTATAAGGTCGCATGTAAGGTCACATTCTGAGGTAGTGGGGTTAGACTTCAACATATAAATTCTTAAATAATATTTTAATCTGTGAAATATCCCTGAATAAACTCATACATAGGCCAATATATGAGCTATTCCTTCATAATTATTTAGTCAAAGAATGGTTTATAATGTCTTGCCTGAAGTTTTTCTTAATCTTATCTGATTCTCTTCATTTAAAAAATTCCATTTAAATTTCCATTGCATTTTCTCTTTGCTACAGCAAAATTGGATCCTTATTAATAGCTGCAAACATTTATTATGCTTATGTATTAATTTAATGCCATTCATTTTCAAGTGAACACATCCTGCTTCATGTAACCACAGGTAAGGTTGGACCCAAGACCTCAAATAACAGCATCAGGAGATTACCCTTCCCAAATTCTTAAATCTAATTTCTTCGTGTTTTGCATTTTCAGACATAATTTCCCCAAGTAGCCATTTTTACATGACCAGGTCCATGCTGCTATCCTACATGCTGAGCAATCCCTTTGGAAATATGATGCATTTCCCTTTCCAAAGTGCCCTTAGTCCTCATTCTGCATATTGTTGTCCAAACATACATCAAGTTTGTCCCTGAACAATCAGTATACTTGTCTAATTTTCCATACATTAGAGGTGTGGAGAGAGGATAAGTTTTACCCCAAGAAAATATGAGTGTTTTTCTTTTTTTTATCAAGAAAGTAATGTAGTCTCAGACAGCAACCCAAATAAATACCTCACCATATGTTCACGATAGTTTACACTTATGCTTCTTTTATATTTTGATTGGCACCTTCAGTAAGTGAAAATGTGTGCATTTACACGAATATCAAGTGTCATCATTTCCGTAGCAACTGTGGTTGGTGCTTTGAAAAATGGAGTGGATGCAATTCTCTAAATCCTGACTGAAAGAGTTTTCAGGAACCTATCTGTTTATGGAAAAGTGCATCCTTTTCTCTTTTAGGGATAATGTATAGATTATCCAACACTTTGAATATTAAAAAGTACAAAATTTATCCTTTCATTATGCTTCTGCCAGTAATACCCAGGTAACAGAAGTAAGATGCAATAAGAGAGACCAGAATTAATTATAATGGGATGAAATAAGATACTGAGGCAAGAGAACTAGGCAGATTCTTTTCTCTGAGGACAAAAACAAACCCAAACACAAGTTCAACTTGCTAAAAAATAAATCATGTCCACTTTCTTCCTGAGCTTCTTTATGTATTGCAAAAATGACCTTTAAACTACCTTGAGAGATAGCAGCTGACTAGAAAATTACAGTTATTAGCAGGATAACTAGAGATTAGAATATTTAGAGTATTGTAAAAAAAATACTAAGAGACAGATGTTAACAATTTGAAATCTCAAAAGACAGCTACAATAAAACCCTATATTGTAGTAATTCTAAAGGATGATTGGGGGATTCATGATAATATACTGTACCTAGAAATCTGAATGTGAATAAGTAAAATTACCTTTTTGAGAAATTTATCATAACCACTTGATTTTTTTTCAACTATGGAAAATCGCTAATTATATTTATCAAGTGCTCACCTCTGCCCCAAAGAATCTAAAGTGTAATATTTTCCTTTATTATAAATAACTAAAATACACATTTACATTTTTTGAAAGACATTCTTAATATAAAGACTACATAATGATGATAGTCTGTTGAGTGTTAACCCTTTGGTAGAAGGGCAGCATGAACTACTGGTTAAAGCTCTCAATTGGGTGTTAGGAATCATGCATTTCAGACCTCACTATTAATTTCCATTTGATCCTGGACCAATCATTCAATTGTCATTTTTCTTTTCTTCCCCGGAGGGAAATTCTAGCAAAGTTCTTTCTAGGTGGAAAATGAAAGATAGACACATGGTCCAGTGAGGGGCGATCTTGGCTCCCATCACAGTCCTAGTGAAGTCTACAGAGGATGTGCTCTGTAACAGCGATGCTCAGGGGCTCCAGCTCCAGCCTGCTTCCATCAGAGTCTTGCTTCTGCCCTTCCCTTGCTGTGTGACCTTGCTTAATTCCTTAACTTTCTTTGCCAGCGTTTCCTCAAATCTCAACTGGAGCTACTACTTGTCACTAGAGGTATGAGAAGTAAAAGTTTAATATTTGTAAAGAATCTGAAACTTTGCCTGGGGCAGGATTTGCTGTTATCTGCTATTTGAAAGCCTTTTGATAACAGAAACCAGAGTAATCTCTTTAGGAAAACAGAGTTGGGCCAATGTCATGAAATATAGTTCATAAAATACCTAAGTGCTTTACCCACAGTAGCCACTCAGTGCATGCTAGTTGCTTTGCAACTGATGAGAATTTTCCATGATGGTATCTGGACATGGGCAGTGGCATAGTGTCTCCCTTGATGATAACTTTTGGTTTTAATGATGACTCTAGAGCCTCCTGTTTTCACTGCTGTTGCCACATACTTGAATGCTTATTATAGATTCATAAACATGCAGTAAACATTTATTAGCTTATTTTATGTGTGACTCTATCAGGTACTGGATTGGGATATGGATGTACTGGGAATCATTTCCCACCAATCTCTGTAATCCTCATGTGTTCCTTGCTTAATTCAAGAGCTGCACCATTTTCCTGGTTCTTGAGGACCCCTTCCTCCCCTCTCCACACACCATGAAACCCTCTGACACATCTTGTTAAATGTCCATGTAGAGCTTCTACCTTGACTGCCACTATCTCAGGCTGGGGCTGTATTATGTTTTGCTTACACTTTTGATGCAGCCTGACAAAGTACCCCATCCAACCTCCTCCTCTGCTGTCCACCTTTTCTCTTGGTTCAGATTATTGGCAGGAGACTGGATTCTTCAGAATGACCCTGATGTCCAAGCTACCATTCCAGAAGTTAGTGTTTCTGTGATTACATGATCCATCCAAGCTGACCTTCCTGCTATTCCCATTCACACCTTTCCCTGTGCTATTTCCCTCATTCAGAAGAACCCCCCATCAACACATCCAAGCCCCACCCATCCTCAGGGGACTATTTCAAAACCAGTCACATTATGTGACATCTTCCTTTTGCTCTGCCCCTTCTCTCCCTTAGTCCCCTGCCTATCCCTCATTTTTGGAATAATCTCCTTCATCTCAGAACTTTCATAACATTTTATCTTTACCTCTCTTATTTCACTTATATTTAGCTTATATTATATTATTTCCCTGCCTGTCTTTTATTCCCTGCGCTGTACATTCTTGGAGAATAAAATGCATTCTGATTTACTTTTATATCCTCACAATGCTGACCACAGTGAATATGGACACTCAAAACTACTTATTTAATGATTCAGGGAATAAATGGGGGAAAAAAGTTATTGCATTTATCTTCCAAAACCTCAGCATTGAGTGAAGACAACGTGTGTGTACATATACACACATACACACAATGATCTGAAAGAGTGAAATAAATATGTACAAACATCTTGTTAAACAAATGTAAGAAAATGAATATTTAACTCTGGAGAATGTGAGGAAGGTGGACTTCTAAGTGGGACTGAATTTCATTTGAACTTTGAAGGAAGGCTAGAAGGTATAAGCAGGTTGTAAACAGCTTTTTTAGGTTGAGCCAATACTTTTATCCAAGACCTACAGGCAGATGAGGTTGGGGCTTTATTTGGGAAACAATGTCAAGACTGGCCTCATTAGATGTGCTATCCATGAGCTTTTCTAAGTCTTATATTTTATCTTTTTCATGGGGTCAATATTGATACCTGATTTATCTGGTTGGGGTCTTAAATGACAATATATGGACTATCATTTTCTTTTAAGGCTATTGAAATCTGGAGTATGAAGCCTCTAATAGCTTCTAAATCTTTTATTGTCTGGAAGAATCATAGGTAAATTACTCCATGGGTTTCTCTCCTCAATATGGTTTAAGTTGACTCAAGATGATAAAACCACTTTCTTAATATTATGTGGGGATAACTCTATTATTGAATAATAGTTATTTTGTGAACTACAGACCTCTCCTTTTACTCATCGTAATTGACGGCTACTAAAATTTGTGGGAAAAGATAGGCTCATTTCAACATTTTTATAACTCAACATTTTGTTTTATGACAGTAGTGTGTGCTGCAAATCAAACTTTATATGTATCAATATATTTTTCAGTGGTATGTTAAGTTTAATTTAAAATAGTTAATTCATTTAAGTGTTATGATAGAGCATGTGAATTGACAAGTATGAAAAGCCAAGTGGTAGAATGCCCTGCACATGAGAGAGAAGCTTAATAAATATTGGTTAAGTTGAACTAGTATGGTGGCCACCCAGTAGATGGTCTGTGATGTATTGTTCCAGTTACTGGTCCACACGGCTACACACTCCCCTTCTGACTTTGTGTTCCATTAAACATTCCATTGTGTTTTAAAATAAACTCCCCTTTGTTGTGTTTAAGCTTCTCTCAATTATACTTTTTTCTTTTTCTACCCAAAGCACAGGAACAAATATAATTCATCATAGCTTCTTTCTTATATGTGATCATTATTTTTACAAAAGTTTTCTAAAAAAATTAAACAAAAGGGAAAATTGTAGATAAATTGGTAGAGTTTATGGAGGAAGGGTTTATGTCAAGTAAAAAACATGCAACCTTGTGTTTTGATGACTGGCCTTTCTAATTGTTAAAATGGAGTATGATACAGAGAACATGAACACTCAGACTTATTATCTTCTTCATTGAGAGCATGATATGACATAAGATAAAGATCCTTTGTCTAGTATAGATTTAGATTTAGAATCTAAGATACACAATAAAGACATGAGTATAAACAAACACAAAATGTTTATTGACTATATATTCAAATTTTCATTTAAAAATGCTTCATTATATAGTAAAAGTTTTGTTCAAGTTATTAAATCCTAAAAATTTTGCATTGAGTATGATAATGCCTAGGAGATTGTTTTTCCTTCCTTTTTTTTTATTGGTACTGGGGATTGAACTCAGGGTCACTCCACCACTGGGCCACATCCCCAGCCCTTTTGTGTATTTTATTAGAGACAGGGTCTCACTGAGTTGCTAAGTGCCTCGCCATTGCGGAGGCTGGCTTTGAACTTGCGATCCTCCTGCCTCAGCCTCCCAAGTGCTGGGATTACAGGCGTGTGCCACCACTCCCAGCTTTTCCTTCCCATTTTTGATAGGATTTTAAATAAAGCAAGAAATATAAAGAAGCCTGATTATTTATGGTCATTGCAAAGCAGTCACAGAAATAAACAAATGGACATTATGGCTACTTAGGGATTTTGTTGTTTTTCTTTTTTAAAATATACGAACGGGGCATTTTATTCCCTTGTTTTTTTTTTTTTTTTTTTTAATGGTATTTGTGTGTTTTCCCATCTAGCAGTATGGAATTAAGGCAGCACAAATTCTACCTATGGAATTTTCAAGACCTTTAAAGATTTCTGAATATGTCATTGATTTTAGGAAGGAAATAGGTTTGTGGAAACACATAGAGCTTGTAGGGGAAGAAATCCCAATTATTTCTCCCATGTTATATAGTCTTAGGGTGAATTGCATTCTTTTGATTATTTGGAGTGGCATCTCTTAAGTGTGATCAGAGACTGAGCTCAGGGTAATTTACACATGATCTATGCTGAATATTTATATAGATTTATCTTATAAGTGATTTTAAAGTTCTAATATCACATACTTTAATAAAAAAGTGACATGAGAAAAAATATTTCTATATACCATTTTAATATCTAAATTAAAATTTTACCTATAGTAATGATTTCCAGCTTATGACAGGCATCCAAGACTCCATGTTTCCTATCTATAGATTGGAAATTTTTATTTTGTAAACTAAGAGCTAAAAGGAGGAGACTGATTCCAGAGAAGGTGCGGGGGGATTTTCAAACAGCGATTCCCTTTCAAGATTGACTGATCTCATATAGTTCTCTAAAGTTTTTTCTAGGAATAAGTGAGTAGGATGAATATCTAAAAGTCCATGATATGAAGCTTTTCCAAGATTCCCTTTTTATCCTGGGTACTTTTTCCTCTCATACAAGCAATCCTTTTGTTGGTGTGGGATAGCAGTAAGATCAGTGTTAGCAGTAAAATCAATGAATCATTTCACAAAGATTTCTGAAGTTGGGGTCTAAGAGTTACAATGCATTCCATTTAGTAGCAGAAAACCATAGGAAAAAAATTCAGGTGCTGTAAGCTGTCATATTCCCCATCAAATCGAGAATGGCTGTGAGAGAAAATGTTCTTGATCTCCAGAGCAAACAGAAACAATGGAAAGAGGTGGCCACAGTTGATCCTGGTTCCAATGTACTTTTTTTCTTCCACTTGTTGGTGTTCTAACTTTGTATTTTACTAGGCAATGTATTTCCCTTTCTTCTTGAGTTTGTCAGAAGTATGTATTTGTCGCTTGTGGCCAAACTACTATAGGATCTCTGACTCATCTTGGCAGTGAGGAAGCTGCAGCTAGGCATGCCATTTGGTGAAGACTGGCCTGCAGCCCGAGTGTGTGGAGCAGGTGACAACTGGTGGCAGTGCTTATGCTCAGCTCAGAAGAAGCAGAATGAAAACAAATTACCTGAGCTTAACCAAAAGGTTCAGAATGGCAACAAGGTTTGTGATTTAGAAGGCAGAAAGGAGGAATGTCTCCTGTGCAGGAAGGAAGGGTCTATTCTCAAATGCATGTGACCTCACCCATGGGTGGGAGAGGTTGCTTGTAGGTCTGGAGCCAGCTCCAACACAGGGTTTTTCTCACAGAAGTGCACAAAAGAGAAAGAGTGAGAAACTAAATGTAGAGCACGTCTGGAGAGCAGTACAATTAGAAGGAGTAGCGAGTCATTCTTCCTCTCAGACTGGGAGTCCTAGTTTATTTGAGCTGCTGTAACCAACTGTCATAGACTGGGTGGCTCATAAACAAAATCAATTTATTTTGCATACCCTGGAAGCTGGGAAATCCAAGATCAATGCAGGGGCAGATTTGGTTTCTGTGAGGCCCACCTCCTGGCTCATACGCAGATGTCTTCATACTACGGTCTCATTTGGTAAAAGTGATGAGGAAGCTCCCTGGGGGTCTCTTTTATCAGGGTACAAATCTCAGTCATGAGAGTCCCTTCTTCGTGATCTAATCACCTCATAAATGTCTCCCTTGTAACACCATCACGTTGGGGATTCATTCAATTTTCAATACATGAATTTTGGGGAGCCCACATATTTAGTCTTTAGTACCTGGGATGTGAATCAACATCACCCACTCTTATTAAATCCATATGGCTCTGAAGATTGTAAACAAATAAATAGCTTGTAAGAGAGCCAATAAAACTCTGTGCCATTTTAGTGATGCGGTTGGTTCTCCCGTTGAGCCTTGCTATTTTAGAATATATTGACATGAAAGAGACAACTCAGACAATAATCATCCTGGACCAAAATACTAAAATCGCATAATCTGAAATAGATGTTCAGCTCCAGTTTTTCTCTGAGAAGTTCAAATACCAGTAATTGGAGGGTCATAGCGTCCATCTGGACACTTAGTTCTTGATCCTGACTTCAAAGCAGATAAGCATTGGAGGGCAGACGTACGTGCTTTATGTGATTCAGAAAAGTAAAAGCTGCTCAGTTGCACAATCAATTGACACAGAATTATGAAACACCTTATGATTTAGTCCAGTGGAGACTGCCAGAAATCTCTTTCCTAAAATTCCCATCTTACCTTCAGAGATGAGGCAATGCAAAACTTTTCAGGATGACATACCTTAGCTTTCTAAATTAGTTTACAGAAAGTCTATAAATCAAGACCATTTTTCATTCCTCACTGTGGTGGGCATCCCTCTGTCTGGCTACATCCTGGGGTGGAAGACCTTTCCCCTTCCCCAGATGTGTTTGGAATGCAGTAATTCTCCCACCCTCTCTTTATCACTAATTGCTTTGTCTCTGAAGCAGAGAATTGCAAGTTGAGTGCCTGGGAGAATGAGACCACAGGGCCTTATTAATTCAGGGCCAGTTAGGTTAGACGCTGTGGCATAACTTATGTCTACACTTCTGACAGTGTAGACAACTTACTTACCTGGATTCCTGACCCTGAACTTGCTTTATGGTCCATTGCATTAATTATGGCTATGAAAATTAAAAATGAAATCCAAAAAAAACCCTTTTGTCTATTTGAGCCAAAGAAGTATTTAAAAACTTTCTGGGTTTTCCTGGTTGGGTTTGTGTTCCAATGATGAAGCATCTAATCTGTCCACTTTTTTCCAGTCGTTCCATCACTCAGAGAAAAAAAAAAAAAAAAATTACCTTCCCACAGCTCTTGGACTCTCCCTTCTCCTCACACACTGAAGTTAAGAACATATGAATTTAAGATAAGTGGTCATTTAAATTGCTTCACATTTGTATATGATTAGCACACAAATCCCTATACATTGTTACTCACCACCACTTGGGGCGGAAAGAATGAGATTGTCAAGATGAGCGGCCTGTTTGTCTTGGTGGCCTAGACAGGAATTATAGGACTTATATCCATCCTAAATTCTTTTCTAAGAGGGAACACGGTAGGGCTGAAAATATACAGAAATAAACGTGAGGCCAGCTGAAACCCAGAAACCTTCTTTCTAAATAGGGAGCTCTATGCTACACAGGTGACTGGATTGCATTTCTGCTTTTATTAATCACAAAGGAGGGACAAGCTCAACCAGTGGAAACCGGCTTTATTAGTGAATAGCATTCCTTGCACCTCGATTTATAGTCTGCATTCTGAGAGTGTTTTATATTCTTCCTTCTACTTATGGCTGTTCGGAGTAATTGAGCTCAAACCCAGTCCCTGTGAATTCACCACATAACCCCATTCACTCAAAAAGAGAGTAATGCTCATCTTTCTGAATGGGTCTGTAGGATCATATAAGAACAAAAACCAAAATAGCAAACACCCTTTGGTGATTCTATCTCCTCATGCCATGAAGCATTGATAAGATTGACTGGATTTTTCCCTTGTCTGCTGGAGTTTCCTTGGTTTGTCCTAATACTGCATAGACAGAATAGTAAGACTGTACTTCTGCACCCTGGAAACTTTACTTGTTCTTACCCAGAACTCACTGAAGGGACGCATGATGAATGATCAGATCTGCCGGTCTGTCATAAATCTCAGCGAATAGAGGAAGGAGACTGACACATCACCTCTGAGGACTGGGTTACAGACTCCTAACTGATTTATCTGCCCATTTCTCCTCATTATGAAGAAAGGAAATGGTTTAGCTCAAACATTTTGCAGAGACATTTGGTCAGGGTGAACCTATTTCAGGGAAAAGAGACTCCCATCTTAGCTCCAGGCTCTCCAAAAGTCCTTGTTCCTGAATCTAAATACGGCCACTGAGCCTTCATCAGAAAATCTTTTTTTTTTTTTTTCCCCACTTTGGAAATAAAAAGTGAAACCTGGAACTTACTAAGTTTTGCTTTCTTTAGGAGATCATTTCTTATGAGTAACTTAGGTAGTGGGAAGCTCAAGTCTTCCTGATTCCAAGTGATAGTTCAAATGAGCCATGACACAGAACCAGGCAGATACAGTCTAAAGTTGTACCATCCACTTCCCAACTGTGTGACTCCATGAACATTGCTTAACCTTTTAGTCTTAGTTCTTTACTAAAGAGTATTAATCATAATGACTGTTTCCTGGGGTTAAATGAGATGGCACTTGCCACATAATAAGTGCTAAATAGATAATTATCATACATCAATATCATACTGGTCATCCCCATGGAGTGAATACAAACACTAGGAAATTTTAGCAATTAGTAGGAAGAAGTTAGTTTCTGATTGTTAGCCTTATTGGTCTGTATTAGATGCTGATTCTTCAGTACCCAGGGGACTGGAAATTGCCTCCCTGGCTTGGGCTTGTGCAGATTGTGTCACATCAAATGCTTCAATCATCACTGTGCACATACAGAAAGAAGACCAGTCTGTTAGCCTTATGACTCACAAGGATCCTTCTCCTTGACCTCACTTCTGTTCACCTCTCCAGCCTCATCACACTCCCTGTCTCAAAATTTTCCTATAAGTAGGTAAATTTGTCTGCACTTTCCTGTTCAGTCCTTCTTTCATGCCTTTGTATATAACATTTCCTGTGTCAAAAACATAATTTCCAATCTTCTAAAATGAATTCATATTTATCTTTAAAAAATATTTGATCAATTTAGGCATGCTATCCCAAATTCTCTGGCTGATCTAATCGACACTTTTCCAACAATCTGTACATTTCTCTCAAGATTACTAAGTTGTGGCACTTTCCTGAAATCCTGTGTGTATGTGTCTATCTTCCTTGCTAAACTGGAAGCTCCTTGAGGGCAAGGGTTGCCATATCAGGGCCTGGCACAAGTGGTTGCTTCAGACCAGACGTGGCATGAAGGATGTTTAGAACTTAGTGTGGGATGGAAGGGCCTATTTGCCTCCCTTTCTCCAGGTGTATGGATGACAGAAAGTGAGTAATACAGTTATAGATGGCAACACATAGGAATGTTTATATATGTGTACAGATTAATATATAAGCATGTATTTCTTTGGTTAGGCAGCCAAGAGGGCATAAAGAAGGGACAGCCCAGGATCAATTAACACATCTCATCCCCAGATGCTGATTTTTAACATCATTCTTGAAGAAAAGACACCAAGGCACTTTTGAAAAGTGGCTGATTGCAGGATGGGGCAGGAAATACCCCCAAATTAGCCTGGAGCATCTTTTAGTGACAGAAAATAAGGAAGTGTCAACACACACACACACACACACACACACACACACACACACACGATGTGAATACATCAAAGACACAAGAACCAACTAGAAGATCTCCCAATGGCTGGAAGCGAGAATAGTTTGACCAAAATAATTACTTAAGTTGTATTGGATTATATGACTTAAAATATAAAATAAATATACACGAGTTTAAATTTATATATAAATGTGATTGGATAAATCAACAAGTGGGGTAAAAGAAACAAATGTTCTGAGCAGAAAAATTCATGCAGATACTCCAAACTAGAGGAGTAGGGTCACATTAATCCCTACTCTGTAACTGTGGGGTATGTATAGAGACTCACTTCCAGAGTGGAGTATGTAAAGGGAGAAAAAATAATACCTCTACAGAGAGAAACCTTTCAGACACCCCTCAGCCAGATGATTATGGTTAACTTCACCCATGATAAACATGGTGATGGTGCCCCCTTGATACGATGTGCTGAAAATGGCACTTTTGCTCTGGAGTCTTCCTTCTCTGAACTCATAACCATAGTCTAATCATGAGAAAAATATCAGGCAAATTTAAAACCAGGAGAAGGCTGAGAGACTGTCATGCTCAAGAGCCAAAGATGACATGGTGATGAAAGTTGATGTGGTATTCTGGATAAGATCTGGAAGAGAAAGAGGACAAAAAGCAAGCGTTCAGGAAATCTGCAAAAAATGTGGCCTTCATTAAATAATAGCGCATCAGTAGTGTTTGTTAATTGTAACTGATGTTCTATATTAATATAGGGTGCTAAGAGTAGGGGCAGCTGTGTGTGGGGTTGGGGGTGAATATAGGAACTTATTAAATTTTCCATAAAATTATCAAATTTTCCATAAATCTAAAACTTCTCTAAAAGCCAAATCCTATTTAAAAATTGACAACAAGAATAACAACAAAAGAGAAGAATAACAAAATCAGGATTTTCTAAGTAATATGGAAAGGATAATATTTATTAACAAAGATGCATATTTTCCTGGCATATCTGGGTAGTTCAGGCAAACAAATTTAGGTCACAAATTAACTCAAGAATTTCCTCTATTTTCTGCTTCATTATGTATATGTAGACAGGTGTGGAATGAGGTTACTTCACATGGAATCTTTCCTACAATAAGAATAATATGTTCCACCTACAGTCAGAATTTTTTTAATTGGCAGCTTCATGCCTTAATTACACACATCCTCTAGCCTTTGCTTAATCCAGACTGGCACTCTGGTCATGAGAGAGGAATATGCCAATTTTCTCTAAGAGCTGACTCCACAGTTATCAAATATTCTTGGTCAGAAGTAATCAAATGGTCATAACAGCTCCTTTGATATTTTGGGCAATAGTAAGGTCTGTGAAGAAAGGATGGACACCAAACTCCTTTGGCGAGTTTAGGCAAAAAGAGGTATTTTGTTGTTTTATGTCAACAAGGAACAAGAAGGTATGTGATCAGAAACCAAAGCATTCCAGATGGGGTCTGTTCAGCCCACTGCCCACTTATTTCCTGGGTAATAAACATATTGGTTCAAGTAGGAATTGCTAAAGTTTGCACTCTTAAACTCACTTCATGAAGGTGAAAAGTTAGCTTTCCACTCTCAAGTGACCCTGATTCTAGGCTCATGTTTAATTTCATATATGTGGTTCTGATCCTTGCTCAGAGGGAGTGACATGTAAGTCCTCTTGATAAAGAGTGGTGTGGGAGAAGAGGAGAGGATGTCTGCCTGACAGGGTAGCCCAGGTCCACAGATTAATGTTTCTCCTTGGGGCCAGAGCTAGCCAGGAGAAGGATAGATCTGACCTTGAAGGTTTCACACTGGAGGCCTACAGTGGTGGTCCCACATGGAGGGGAAACGAAGTGAGAAAACCACAGTAATATTGGTAGAGTTATTAAATGCATTCACTTCACTGTTAAAGCCTAGGACTCATTTCTACTCATTGCAGATGAAACATCCAGACCACTGACTGGATGGATTTAATTTTTCAAGATTTGTAGGAATGTCAGATAACACATCTGATGGGCAAGAACCTTTGGTTAAGACTTCCTCCATATTCCTCAATGTCTATGCAGTGTCTTCAACTTTCCAAAGTGTTTATGCAAATCTGTGATCATCTTCTGGCTCCAGCCCAACACTCCAGCTGGATTCTCCAGCCAATATCTTCTTCCACATTCCCTCAGGGAAAAACTCAACACTAGTTAAATGGTTCTACCACTGCCTTGGAAGATCAGCACTCCACAATTTCAGAAGTTGATGAGAACAGGTGGTCTTGTGAAGTCAATGACGGGTAGTAGTAAAAAGAACAGGGTCCAAGCAGCCCAGTTACATACATAGAGAGACACTGTGCAGTGTGAAATGGGGCCCTTTGTCAAAAATTTACCCAAACTTTCAAGGTGTGGATAGCATAACATAAAATCAGGCAATCCAGGTCACAAGCCCATGAAGCCAAACCTGATTTGGAGTAACCGAAATGGGCTCAAATCTCTCTCTGTCTTTAACAGAATTTATTACTGGCCAACTTTCTCACACTCTTAATTCAAGGATCTTCATGCATAAAATGATAGTTAGAGGATCTCATTTTAGAATATTCAGACAATAGATTCAACAAAGAAAGCACACTGTAGCATGAAATAGACACTCAATAAATTAATAATGATGATAATAACATTAATAAATAGCAGTGCAGGGAGGAATGAGGGTTCATTCAAGTACAGACACAGGGTGGCCAGGAGAAACTGTGGTCCCACGTCGGCTGGCTGCCAGTTGCCTATTCCACCTGCAGGCCTCCAAAAAGGCCAACTGGCACTGACATTTGGCACTCCTCACAGCATAGAATGACGAGAAAGTGAGGTCAGGAAACTGTTACAGTGGTCACCTCATTGACAAGAGCATGTGTTTCTATTTACTGTAGACTTGTTCCTCCAGAATCTCAGTCTCTTAGCAGTCTGAAATTTCCTGAGGGCCTTGTGCTTGACCTCCACACCTGGGTCTGTTGAGTTGGCTTCCTGCTGTGGCTGCCTGCCCGTCCACCCGCTCGTTGACCTCCCATGGACCAGACTGCATAGCGTGTGTGCCCTGTGGCCTTCTTGTCTCTACACTCTCTCTGACCTGACACCATGACGTCTGTATTTGCCCTTGGGTTGCCTGCTGAGTCTGTTTGTAGCCATTTGCATCAGTTGAACACTCTCCAGTTTTGGCTCTTTGCCCAGAACAGTGACCCTACGCTGCCTGGGCCTTGTATACTTATGCCCCATAACACTGGCAAAACACAGTCCATTTACCCACTCAGCCTAACCCTGCTGTCTCTGTGGTCTCCTAAGGACCCAGAATAACATCTAGTAGAAACCTCTCCACCTGCCTCAAGTTAGGTTCTACCCAAGCATGCAATTCACGCTGTCTAACCACAGACAGGATCAGTCATGTAGCTTCAATCTGCAACATGGAAAGGAGCTGTTTTGCCTCCATAGGGTCCTCCTCCCTTTCCCTTGCTCTGGAAAGGCAGAGTGGTTGGGCATTCATTCTTTAGAGGTCAGCAAGAGTTCTCCATGAACATGCCTCTTTGTTCTTTATGACTTGATTATATTCATTTACAAAAATCAAGTAGGCTTAGTGAGGATTAACCCTTTGGGATTATATATTTGTTGACAATCCCAAATACCAAATCATTTACTTTTCATTTAGGAAGTATTCTGGCAGCAAGCCAAATTGCAGTGGAGAGATTAATAGATAATCTACTCATGCTTTAACTGTGCTTAATATTGTGCAGCATTAAGTTGTCTTAACTCACCCAGAGGTGCCTGCTGTCTAGTTGAGGAGACTCAATCTGCTGCAAAGCGAGTGTCTTTTGATACTGGGAAATTATTTCAGTGCCAAAGTTCTTCTATCAGATAAGTGAGGGTCTCAGAGTGAAGTCTAGGTGCCTGATAGTTTGCAGGTGTCTTCAAGCCATCTACATCATGGGCATCCCTTAACAAAGTGATTATGTTAAAATTTTGCTTAACTTGTGGGCAACATTTGATACAGCAACCTCTTCTTAAAACACTTTCTTCACTCACTGTCTCTTTCTTGATTCTTCTGACTCACCGTATCCTTGAACTTCATCATATGCCAGACCTCCAAATACTAGAAAACCACTTAGTTTTGTGTCACATGGTGGGGGAAACCTTCCATTTATTCCTTCTGGTTTTCTCACCCTTCTTGACTAGCTCTGTGCCCTGGGAGATTGACCTGCATGGATCCATCACAAACATGGGATTTGGGATTGATAGATAGGCTTGGGCTGATGGACCACCTCCCCCATGAAAATTTCCATGAGAAACAACCTTGTTTCATTTTCCCTGGGCAGGAGCCAATAGGCTTAAAGGTTGCCCTGTTCCCTGGGCAAAGAGCCAATAGCATTAAAGGTTGCTCTGGTACACCCACCACCAGAAATCCCTACTTCAGCTCCTGCCTGCCTGGAGCTCAGTCTCAACAGCTCGTCCCTGCTGAGAGGAGGCAGCCTCTGTGACAACTCCAGACCCATTTCCTCCAGTCCAACAGCAGCTGCCCCAGGTGACAGCTCCAGCCTCCAGCCTGACAGCAGCTGCCTTAGCTGACAGCTCCAGAGAAAACAGCTGGCACAACCAGGCACCCACCTTCCATTCAGACCTCACACACACTCCCCTCTCCCTGACTCTTCTCTCCCCGTACTTCTTCTACCTCCGACCAGCCATTAAGGCTGGTGAACAAATCTCTTGGCTGCATGGCTGTCTCCGGTGTGATTTTTGCCCATCAGGGATGACTTGTGTCCTCCCAATTTCACATGTCAAAGTCCTGACATCCAGTGCCTCAGAATATGGCTTTATTAGGCTGTTGTAGATGAGACCACACTCAAGTAGGGTAGGCTTTAATCCATATGATTTATATGCTCATAAAGAGGGTACATTCATACCAGGATGCACACACAGGGAACATACATATGAACGTGAAGGCAGAGATAGGGGGATGCATCTACAAACCAGAGAACACCAGCATCAACAGCAGCTTGGATAATTTAGGGAGAGGTGTGAACCAGCTTCTCTCACAGCTCAGCGTCCTTTATGGCCACCTTACACCTTCCCACACCATTGAAATTTTTTATAAATAAACCTTCTTCAGTTTATTCTAAATTTGAATTTGTCATCTCTTTCTTTGGGGGCCCTAAGAGATACAGACCTTTTATTTTCTGTGTTCACTCCCTTGACAATTTCTTCCAGGCACATACATGTCTGTCTCTAAATACCGTCTCTATTCTAAAACTCTCCACTGAATTCCATACTCTTTGGATTGTCTTTGGTTATTTCCCCTTAGTTGTTTAAAAGGCATAATGTACACTTAGAGATTGCCAGAGGCAGTGGTGCATGCCTGTAATCCTGGCTACTTGGGGAGGCTGAAGGCAGGAGGATGACAGGTTTGAGGGTAGCCCCAGCAACTCAGCAAGGCCCTAAGCAACTTAAGTTCTGTCTGAAAATAAAAATAGGGTGGGGATGTAGCTCACTGGTAAAGTGCCCTTGGGTACAATCCCTAGTACCCACCCCCATGAAAATTCTTACATATTCAAAGTTAAGTTTTTGTCATTGTCCCCAAATTTGCTTCTTTTACAGTCTTCCCCCCATTATTCTCATAGCTCAAGTAAAAGACCTTGGAGTCCCACAGAATTTTGATATGCAAGGTCTTGTCTCTGACATCCCACATTTCAATTCATTAGCAAATCATGTTGAATCTACATTCAAAAAAATAGACAATGTGGAGAAATTGAAATCCTCATGCATTGCTGGTGGGAATGTAAAATGGTACAGCTACTGTGAGAAATAGTATGGCAATTTCTCAAAAGATTAAACAAGGGACTACCATGTCACTCAACAATTCCTCTTCTGGGTATATATCCAAGAGAATTGAAATCAAAGGCTAGAACAGATATTTTTGTTTTTGCAGTGCTAGGCACCGAGCACTGCACCTCATGCATGCTAGGCAAGTGCTCTACCAGTGAGCTACATCCTCAGCACCTGGAAAAAAATA
This sequence comes from Tamias sibiricus, assembly GCA_025594165.1. NCBI lineage: Eukaryota > Metazoa > Chordata > Mammalia > Rodentia > Sciuridae > Tamias > Tamias sibiricus. The sequence continues at coordinate 75,067,497 of CM046660.1, read as the reverse complement.
TTTATATGCTGATATTCACCTCATCACAGTAGTCGAAAGATGGAAACAACTCAAGTGTTTATCAACAAATAAATGGATAAGTAAACCAATATGGCATGTGTACACAATGGAACTTTATTCAGTCTTACAAAGAAATTAAATTGTAATATGTGCTACAAAATGGATGGACCTTGAAATCATGTAGCTTAGTGAAATAAGCCAGACACAGAACAAGTAGGACTCCACCCATGAGGTACCTAGAATTGGCAATTTCGTGAAGACAGGAAGTAACTTAGTTGTTGCCAAGGAACAGAAGGACAGTTATTGTTTAATAGGTAGAAAGCTTTTGTTGGGGATTATGAAGAAATTCAGGGTGATGGCTACACAGTATTGTGAATGTATTTAATGCCATTCAGTTGATAATATTGTGGGGCGAATATTTTATCACAAGTTAAAATAAACATATGAATACATATTTACAGCTGTCTTGAATTTTCCCTTTTCTTATCACTTAGAGAAACCCTCTGTGTCTCAACCACCATCAGTCCTCATGTGGGTCATGGCAGTAGCCTCCTCCTGCACCGTCTGTCCTCCACACAGATTAGTCACAGAGAGATCCTGTTAACATCAAGATACTTTGGACTGTGTATTCTCCGGGATGATAATCCTTCTTTCTCCTCTCTTTCAGAGTAAATGCCTTGGGGCATTACACAGGCCTGCAAGGCTCTCCACGGTCAGTCCTCAGGCACCTCCAGCTCTGATCTCCTTCCTCCTCTCAGTCTCTGAGCCAAGCTGGCCCCCACATAGCTCCTGATCACATCACCACATCTGGTGTGCTCCCACCTCAAGCAGCTGCGCCTGCAGGTCCTCCAGCTTGAAAGGCCCTCTCCCTCACTTCAGGGAGGTCCAACTCACCCCATCACTGAAGACTTCCCTCTATGAAATACAAAGCAACTTTCACCCCCAACACTTCATGTGCTGCTTTATTTTTCTCCATAGAAATCACCACTATCTGGCACATCAAATATATAATTTGCATACCCCATTATTGTCTAGTTATTTTCTACCTACCACTGACCTTGAAGGTGAAGATTTTGTTCACTGGTGGCTTTCCTGCATCTAGATTACTGCCTGGCCCACAGTACGCTCTGGATAAAAATGAATGAAAGCAGTATCAATACTTCTGTTTATGACCCAGGTGAATAATTAATGCAATTAATAAAAATCCAGATATTTCCTCATTGTGGTCTGCTTCCAATATTTAGACTATCATTGTTAATGGTTTTAAATTTCTTTTTTCCTTCTTCTTGGAAAGCAGGGAAGCATGGTAGAGAGCCATAGAACCTTGAGACAAGCTTAATCTCATTCTGCTTAGTCCATTTTATTTAGACCTCCAGGTTCAGGGCTTGCTTTTACCCATTTACCATGCTGGACCCAGCAGAACTGGACTGCACCAGAAGTTACTCCAGTGCACTGTGTTCTCCCTGACCTCTGGAGTTTTCTGCAGTGTGTTAGTCAGGCTCCTCCCGAGAAGCAGAATGAAGAGGAGAACCAAAAGGGTTTCTCCTCCTTCCCCCCATAAAAATCTCACTATGATATTTATTACATACAGTATAATAATATAGAATAATAACATAATACTATAATAATCATGTATATATGCAAAGTCTCGCACACATGCATACATACATATACAGAGAGAGGGGGAGGGAGAGATTTATTACAAGGAATTTACTCATAGAATCATGGAGGCTAAAGAGTTCCAAGCTCTGCTGTGTGAAAGCCAGAGATCTGAGAGTTGATGTTGAAGTTTGAATCTTAAGGCAGGAGAAGACCAAGGTTCCCACTCAGTCAGGCGAGAGTCCCCTTTTACTCTCCCAGTTCAGTCTTTTTGTTCTATTCAGGCCTCTGACTGATTGAATGAGGCCACCTATCATATTATGGGGGGCAATCTGCTTTACTTAGCCTGTTGATACAAATGTTACTTTCATTTTAAAACACCTTCTCAGACACACCCAGACTATTGTTTGACTAAACATCTGGGCAACCAATGACATGGGTAAGTTGCCACAAAAATTAACCATCACTCAGTTTTAGTCTTTATTCACCTGACTAACTCTTACTCCTGTATCAGCTAGGATGTCTTTTCTGAGAAATGGACTCCAAGTGTTTCAGGTCCTGATTAACTTTTGGGCCAATGTACTTTTGGAGCAAACTCTTTCTTCTTCTTATGGATCTCCACCATTGGATTGCAATTTGGGGTCTGTTTAGAAAGCAAATTTTCTGTTTATAACCATATCTTAGGGCCTGGCACAATGCCTGCAGCAGAAGAGGTAATTCCAGATTTGTTTTTGTTGTTTTTTCCCGACTATGCAAATGAACAATTTTCCATGGAGGGCCTAGAATCCCATGTTTTGTTCAACAGGAAGCATCAGAAAGAGAATCTAAGAGAGTGAAGGAAAAAAAAAAAGAAAATGACAGTGTCCAGTGTGATAGTATCTTGTACACTCCAAGGCAAAATGGAGGAGTTTGCATTAGGTAATGGCTTGAATAACCATTATATAGCTCATTATATTAGGAAAACTGCAACTAACCCAACCTCTGGGCTGACAGAGTTTTAGGACCCTCTCACTTCAATTCTGGCTCTATATTTCTATTCCTGACAGCTTCAACATCACAGAGGCTTTGCTAGAAATGTGGATTCTCAGGACCACAGACATGCTGAATCAAATTCACACAGGTGATATGAGAAGCTGGAGAGGCTCTAGGCTACACCACTAACTAGTTACATGTATTTGGAGAAGTTGCTTTACTTCCAGACCATTGTCTCCTCATCTATAGGGTGAAGCCAGAGATTGGAGGGTTGTTTTGATAACTAAATGAGTTTCCTCCTCCTGCTTCCAATGTCTGGAATGGAGTAGCATCTCCACTGGGTCTAATTTTCCCTTAATCAGGGAGGTCATGGGTAAATGGTAGTGGGCAGAATGAATCACTGTGTCTGCCTCTCTAGATTCCATAGCAGACCCTGTTCACCACAGCACTGATGTTCTTCTGCTGTTGAGATTACTTTTAAGTTTCCAGTGGGTTATATTTGGAGAGCATTGTCAGTAGCCATAGTTGGTTTTGGTTTTTGTTTTTTAAATCTGAATATTGTTTTTTTTTTTTTTTTTTTTTTAATTTCTGGACTCCACTTTGGATATTTACCAAAATTCATTTTGGTATTAGTTATATATAAAACTCTCTACCTGATGCTACTCAGAAGATGAATAAAGCAAGGGCTCTGTCCTAAATGAAATCACACTATATTATAGGACTATAAACATATCTGAAGTAAGTCAGAAAATGAGAAACGTCTGTCAAGGTGCTAAGAAAGTTAGAGAAATGGAAATGTTTCTTCTTAGAATATATTTTATATTTCCCTAGTAGCTGTTGTTTCAATTTATTTCTAATTATTGAAATAAATATTTAATAAAAGACACTCGGGCTCACCCTACTGAATTAATGTTCACTTTTTACTGTGCTCTTGTTTTGAGCAAGATTTATTCTCTTTCATATTTTAAAAATTAGAATTAATATGCTCTTTCTGAACCATTCAATTTAATTACTACTTTAAAATTCAAAGAGAAACATCATTAAATATTAATAGGCCAATCTACAGAAACAAATCTCATTGGAAGTTTGGCTTAGGTAAACGGGTTTTGAGAAAGTATGACAGAGCCTGAAGAATAACAGAACCAAGAAACAATTTGTTTTTTCTAGACTTCAATTTTTCTTTTCTTTTTCTTTTTCTTTTTTTTTTTAAGTAAGCCTTAAGACTATGATTCCCAACAGTTCTGTGGGTCAATTCTGGCTCACATAAGGAGAAAACAGTCTAAGCCATGCAGGTAATACTAGTGCAAGAAGGAATCTGCACAGTGTGCAGAAGGACCTGGGGCCAACTGGAGGGACCTGCTTCATGCAAAGGGACAGACATCACTGATGTGCCCCATGCAATGTCCAGAAGTGCTTGTTTGGGTAGAATCAGAAATCTATACTTTAATGTGAAATACCCCATTTTTGGTTTTATCATTTTAAAGATCAGTTCAATTATAAGCATGATTATGTCAATATAATCATGTCTATAATTTTAGTAAAAGTTTGGACTCCAAGTTTGCAACTTCTCATCCAAACAAATGGTCTAGGTATAGTCAATCATCAACCACATTGAAATAAAAAGAAATCAACTAGCAATTTGATGATGCTCAGCCCAGCCAAAGCATTGAATTCATCTGGAGGGCATTTTACATAAGTTGGGCTAGGCCCCACTTGCAGACATTCTGATTCAATGGATCATGGGTTGGTTTCTGACAACAATAGCTTTCAAGTTTCTGCAGGCCCCAAGGCGCAACCAAGTTTGCGAATTGCTGCCTCAAGACAACATGTCTACCTTCAGCTGGGCTGTCATGTCTCACCTGAACCCCATGATTCCCGAGGTCCCCAGAACTGCCCAAGACCTATCTCCAGCAACACCTGACTTTGTCATCATTTTGGAACCGTTATTGGTGACCAAGGACTGTGAAGAAGTCAAGCTTGCCTCCTTTCTGAAGAACTGTGTGAGTTTGGCTCATGTGCAGTTCATGGCCATAGCATCCCACACGCCATTGTTTCAGATTCCCATTTTTCTTTCAGCTGCAGAGTGGGAAGGAAGTAATCAGGATGAATATCATCTTGCTATTTTTCAATTTTATGCTGCCTAAACAATATTCATAACAAGTGCTGTGGTAAATCTTTCATTTACTGTCACAGTTTTTCTACTGTTTTGGTGTACTTTTATATTTTTACTCCCTCTAAGTATTGAAAACAAATTAAATTCAGCAAAATAGAAGATCCAGGGAATACAGCAAATAATTATTCCTGCCAAGCATGAGTATTTAGCACCTGCATGTTTGGGAAACATTCAAATTGGTTTGCTTTGTATATGCTGTAAAAGTGCTCCCTAGAGCTGAGGAAATCTCTTTTGGATTTACTTGTTATTTATGTATTTATTTGATTTTGAAAATGTTGGCAATAGGTGAATTAGGTTAGGTTGCAGGGTCTCTGGGTGCAGCCACAAGATTTTGGAATATTGCATTTGGTCTGGATCTCATATTGGAGTCAGGTTTGGGTTATTAATCTGTGGACTTGGGGCCGGATGGATTATATTAAAGTAAGACTTTGTACACTTTCATATAACTCATTTTTGTCATGCAGCATTATATTTCTCAGTGGCTAAAGGTTCACAAATGGCTCATAAATATTTTGTGAATCAAGGCTTGGGAATGATAGTTTGTCATAGGCAGAATGAATGGATGCAAGAGATAGAAGAAAAGGAAAGTGAGTTACAGAATTTTCATTGCTCCTACATATCTTGGGGGAACTGATTTAGAGGCCTGTGTAGTTTCTCCTTAATTACTTCAGAGATGGTTTTGGAAAATGCAACTGTAAATGGAGCACAGGATGATTTATGGCACTATTTTATGAGATAGAATTAAAAATTCAAACCAGAATGTGTGACTGTGGCAGCATGGGGCTACTCATTAAGCGGCAGTGAACGTTGCCATTCATTTCACTGCACCTGCCAGGGGAGAACACGCTGATACCTGCCCATTTGACTGGACTCAGCAGGAACAAGAGGCTCCCAGATCAGCGACTGGAGAAAAATTCTTTGTGGGGCATTGGACGAAACTCCTCAAGTTCCAAAAAAGAGAAAAGTTGGCAGCTTACCCAGTGCGACATAGTCTGGGGAATCCATGCAGTCTGGAATCCAGACACACAGCCCTGCGATTTAAGAGCTTGTGGCTGAGATTTCTTGATCTGTCAAAGGGGTTGGTAACAACCACAGGCTGTTCTGTACGGACAAAATAAAATCATATATGGAGGAGCTGCTGGTGAATTTGATAATGGCTTATAAATGTGAATTATAGTGTGATAGTCTAAAATCTCCAAGGAAGCTGCCCCAAGATATTTTTGTACATTGCTAGCATGAAGCAGAACAGCTGTTTCACAACTTGATGGTCTACCTAGGGGGCATGCTAAAGGCCAAAAAGAACCCAGAGTGAAAATTCTCTGAATTTTGCCCACTAGTATCCATTTAAACTCCATGGGGCTCTGGCTGTGCTCATTGGCTATTTTGTTGGATCAGTTCTCATCCTCTATTCAAATGAGCAGAGAAGATGCAGTGTCTCCATTTTATTTAGGAGTATCTGAGTTTTCTTATGACCACCTTCTTGCTAAGCTGTGGATGTATTCAATGTGATAACCTAAGTTCAGTGCAATACTTGAATCTATCCCTTTTGGTTTCTCAGGCTATAGGTAAAAATGCTAAATCCCCCAATTTCCATAATTTTCCCTTCAACTGTCCTAAAAATGGCTTATGTGATTTTGAGGCAGCAGAGTGATGGATTTCTAAGGTCCTGGCAGCAGAATATTCTGGCGCCTCTGCTCTCTGAGCCATGTTCTTGTCTACCTGGTCCCTGTCGGCATTTGTGGCAAGCATAGGCTGGGATGTGTTTGCTCTTGCTTATTGGGTTTGGTATATCTTAGTTTCAATTTGGCCTCACCTAGATTCTCTGCCATCCTTTTTGAGTCTTGGCTGCATTCCCTTTCTATCCTTGGCACTGTCCTCATGGATATGGGGTCCCCTGTCCCCTCATTGCTAGAGAGGCCTATTGTTTTTCAACTCAACTGCCTTGCAGCCATCTCTCATGATGGGCAGGAAGGAGATTTTAGGTCTTTCCCACACACTCCATAATCAAGAGTGGCCCCAGAAAGTTAAATACTGGTCATACCTCTGATGACCAGCTGGTGCTGTTATTAGTTATCTTTGATGTCTCTGCCTCCTCCCCTACCCTATTCCTCACTAGCATGATGCAGTGATAATCTAGTATTTGAATCTGTTCCAGAATTCTTTTCTCTTTACTTTTTTGTCTATTTGTCTGAAATACTGCCTGTTCTTTTTAGTCACATTCTGGAGGGGGGAGATTGGGACTCTCATGCCTCAGTCACCTCCTCAATCCCCAACAACTTTAGGGGCTAGATGGACTTGTCTTGGCTTCATAGCACATCCTTCTACTCTACCAAACAGGGCTCTGGTCTGGTGGTGGTAGATGCAGGGCATGTTAGACTTAGAATGGAGCACACTTGGAGGTCTAAGTCCTCCAGGTTTATTTCTCGATATGCAATATTGCTTTAACTTTAGATAAATGTTTCTCATTGTGGTCTGGCTTCTGAGCCTATGTCTTACTGCAAAATATTATTTTGAATGCCAAATACAGAAAAGTAGTTATTTATTTATCTTTTGATTATAACAATTTAAATACCCTGCCCTCTGCCCCCCACCCACATACATACACACACATATAGGCTGTGCATCAGATATCTTTCTAGGTGCTAGGGGTACATTAGTAAAGGAAACAAACTAAATTTCTACTTCTAATCAGCTCTACTAGAGGAAGGGTGATAGGCAATAAATCAAATAAGTAAAATAAATATATGAAGTGTTGATCTGTGGTATTGAGGAATCTATAGCAAGGGAGAATGATAACAAGTAATGCAAATGAAGTTCTGGGTTTTGCTTTAAAAGTGGCATTTGAACAAGTCCTGATGAAAGCAAGAATGAAATCCCTGACCATATGCATTATCTGGGAAAAGGTCATGCCAGAGAAGGTGATATAAGCAATTAGATGATCATATGATTCTTGTCTTTAAGTCTATTAATGTGATGAATTACATTTATTGATTTCTGTATGTTGAACCAACCTTGCATGCCTGCGATGAACCCCACTTGATCATGGTCACTATCTTTTTAATATGTTTTGGTATGTGATTTGCCATACTTTTATTGAGAATTTTTGCATCTATGTTCATCAGGGATACTGGTCTAAAGTTTTCTTTCTTTGATGTGTCTTTTCTGGTTTTGTTATCAGGGTGATTGATACTAGCTTCATAGAATGAGTGTGGAAGGCTTCCCTAATTTTCTATTTCATGGAATAATTTGAGGAGTATTGGTGTTAATTCTCTGAAGATCTTATAGAACTTGGAAGATAATCTGTCTGGTTCTGTGGGCTTTTCTTGGTTGGTAGGCTTTTGATGGCATCTCCTTTTTCATTGCTTGAAATTGATCTGTTTAAATTGTGTGTGTGTCCTCCTGATTCAGTCTGGGTAGGTCATATGTCTCTAGAAATTTTTCGATGTCTTTGACATTTTCTATTTTATAGGAGTATAAATTTTCAAAATAGTTTTTAATTATCTTCTATATTTCGGTAGTGTTTGTTTTGATATTTCCTTTCTCATCATAAATTTTAGTAATTTGAGTTTTCTCTCTCTCTTTATTAGTGTGGCCAAGAGTTGATCAATTTTATTTATTTTTTCAAAGGACCAACTTTTTGTTTTGTCAATTTTTTCAATTGTTTCTTTTGTATTAATTTTGCTGATTTCAGCTCTGATTTTAATTATTTGTTGTTGATTTGTCCTTCCTTTTCTAGGTCTTTGAGATGTAATGTTAGATCATTACTTGTTGAGCTCTCCTCTTGGCACTGCCTTCCTAGTGTCCCATAGATTTTGATATGTTGTATTGGTGTTCTCATTTACTTCTATTTCTTAAATTTCATCCCTGATTTCCTCTGCTATTTATTCGTCATTCAATAGCATATTATTTAGTCTCCAGGTGTTTGAGTAGCTTTCTATTTTTTTATTTTATCATTGATTTTGAATTTCATTCCATTATGATCTGATAGAATGCCAAGTATTATCTCTATTTTTTTTATTTGCTAAGAGTTGCTTTGTAGCATATTATATGGTCTATTTTAGAGAAGGATCCATGTGCTGCTGAGAAGAAAGTATAGCACTCATTGATGGATGAAGTAATCTACAAAGCTTTTGACAAAAAGCACCCCTTCATGGTCAAAACATGAGACAAACTAAGGATCGTAGGAACATACATCAACCTTGTAAAAGCTATCTATGCTAAATCCAAGGCCAACATCATGCTAAATGGAGAAAAATTGAAAGCATTCCCTCTAAACTCTGGAATAAGTTAAGTATGCCCTCTATCACCACTTCTATTCAACATAGTCCTGGACACTCTAGCCACAGCAATTAGACAGATAAAAGAAATTGAACAGATACAAATAGGAAAAGAATAACACACTATTCCTATTTGCTGAAGACATGATCTATATTAAGAAGAACCAAAAAGCTCCACCAAAAAACTTCTTGAACTCATAAATGAAGTCAGCAAAGTAGCAGAATATGAAATTAACAACCATAAATCAATTGCATTCCTATACATCGGTGATAAATCAACTTTAAGAGAAATTAGGAAAACTATCTCATTCACAACAGCCTCAAAGAAAATAAAATATTTGGGAAGGAATCTAACAAAAGAGGTGAAAGACCTCTACAATGAAAACTACATAATATTAAAGAAAGAATATTGAAGGAGATCTTAGAGGATGAAAAGATATCCCATGCTCTTTGATAGACAGAATTAATATTGTCAAAATGGCCATACTACCAAAAGTATTATACAGATTTAATGCAATTTCTATTAAAATCCCAATGACATTCTTCATAGAAATAGAAAAAGCAATCATGAAATTTCTTTTGAAAAATAAGAGACCCAGAATAGCCAAAGCAATACTTAACAAGAAGCAAGAAGAGTGAAGCAAGAGGCATCACAATACCAGATGTATTAAACTATACTACAGAACCATAGTAACAAGAATGGCATGGTATTGGCACCAAAATAGACACATAGACCAATGGTACAGAATAGAAGACACAGAGACAAACCCACATAAACACAGTCAACTCATATTAGATAAAGGTGCCAAAAATATTAATTAGAGAAAAAATAACCTCTTCAACAAATGGTGCTGGGAAAACTAGAAATCCATATGTAGTAAAATGAAATTAAACCCCTATCTCTCACCCTGCACAAAACTCAGAGTGGATCAAAGACTTGGTACTAGCACAGAGACCCTGTTCCTAATAGAAGAAAAAGTAGGCCCAAATCTTTCTTAAAAAGATTCCTAAAGCACAAGATGTAAAACCAAGAATCAATAAATGAGATGGATTCAAACTAAAAAGCTTCTTCTCAGCAAAGGAAACAATCAATAAAATGAAGAGGGAGCCTACAGAATGGGAGGAAATCTTTGCCACCTGCACCTCAGATAGAGCATTAATCTCCAGGATATATAAAGAACTCAACAAAATCACTCCCCCCAAAAAAATGAATTAATCAATGGGCAAAGGAGCTGAACAGGCACTTCACAGAAGAATTATGATCAGTCAACAAGTATATGAAAAAAATGTTCACCATCTCTAGCAGTTAGAGAAATGTAAATTAAAACTGAGATTTCATCTCACTTTGGTCAGAATGGCAATTATCAAGAATATAAGCAACAATAAATGTTGGTGCAGATACGGGGTTGGGGGGGAAGGTACACTAATACATTGCTGGTGGGACTGCAAATTGGTGCAACCATTATGGAAAGCAGTATGGATATTCCTCAGAAAACTTGGAATAGAACCACCATTTGACCCAGCTATCCCACTCTTCTGTTTATACCCAAAGGATTTAAAATTGGCATATTACAGTGATGCAGCCACATCAATGTCTATAGCAGCTCAATTCACAATAGCCCAACTATGGAAACAACCTAGATGCCTTTCAACAGGTGAATGGATAAAGAAAATGTGGTATACACAATGGAATATTACTCAACCATAAACAAAAGTGATATTATGGCATTTGCAAGTAAATGGATGGAGCTAGAGAATACCATGCCAAGTGAAATAAGTTAATCCCTCCAAACCAAAGGCCGAATGTTTACTCTGATATACAGATGCCAATTCATAATAAGGGGGTGGCTAGAGAAAAATATAGGTACTTTGGATTATGCATAAGGAAGTGAAGGGATGGGACATTTTGACAATATGTACTTGTCAAAAAAAGAGCTAGTAAGGATAGTAGAATGAATTAGACATTATTACCCTTATGTACATTTATGATTACATGACCAGTGTGATTCTACATCATGTGCCACCAGATGAATGAAAAGTTATACTCCATTTATGTATGATGTGTCAAAATGAGTTCTACTGTCATGTATAACTAATTAGAAGAAATTAAAAAAAGAAATGAGAAATGGAAAAGCATATTAATATTTTTTCAAAAAACTTGCATATTCTTATCCCTGATTCCAAAAGATGAAGCTTGGTTTTAAGAAGATATATCCATATTGAATATTATTAACAAACTATACTTTTAAAAATGCCACAAAGATAGCTGGGTGCTGTGGCACATGCCTGTAATCCCAGCACTTGGGAGGCTGAGGCAGGAGGATCGTGAGTTCAAAGCCAGCCTCAGCAATGGTGGGGCACTTAGCAACTCAGTGAGACCCTGTCTCTAAATAAAATACAAAAAAAAAAAAAAAAGGGCTGGGGATGTGGCCCAGTGGTCTAGTGTCCCTGACTTCAATCCCTGGTACAAAAAAAAAAAAAAAAAAAAAAAAAAAAAAAGCCTCAAAGATTCAGTCATATCTACGGGTTACTATCTTTGAGCAATCTTGCATACTTACATGACAAAGCATAATAAATGCTGAAGATGAAAAAATGTACCTGATGTTGTTCTTACTTTCAAAGAGGTTCTGGTCAGTTTTAGGGAATGAACTAAATTACAAGAGTGTATAATAAAATCAATTTCAAAAATGTGCCTGGGGTCTGTTGAAAACACCAAAGGACATCTGACATGCTCCAGGAGGGAGAGTGAGATCAGGGGAGGCCTTCTCAGAGGAAGTTATATCTGAACTGCATCTTAAGGGTGACTAGAAGTTACCAGAAGAGGTGATCTGAGCAGAGAGGGCAGCATGCAGGTGGGACAGACTGGTGAACTCAATGTAGCTCTGACTTCAGGGAGGACGGGGAGTGGTGGGCCGTGATGAGAAACAAGGCTGGAGATGTGGACAGAACATCAAATTTACTTAAAGCCCAACTTCCTGCACGGGCACACCTCCAGTAGCCCTGTCAACTCTGTTCTTCGCTGTTTCAGCTGAGCTGGGTGTCAGGAGTGTCCTCTCACTACTGCTCATTTCTACAGAGACTATTCATCTCGTAAGTTCTGATTGCAGCCTGCCACAGCCTGGGAGTCCTCCTTCATTATAGCTGTCCAGCGTGATCCAACGAATATTTGCCATATACCCTTAGGTTACACTCACATTAGTTCAGTCACTGCGGTCCCCTGTCATTTCAAGGTTTCAAGTATGTCTACTTTTTTGTTCATGGATTTTAAATTTGAGAGTGCAAAGTACCCTCTGTTTCTCCCACATCATCTAACATAATGCTTTGCATACAGTAGATGTCCAATATGTACTTGTCAAAAAAAGAATTTTTATGACTTTAAACCTGCGTGGTTTAATATGATAGCCACCAGCATCACACAGCTATTTTAATTTACATGAATTAAAATTGAATATGACGAAAATTCAGTTTCTCAATCTCATTTGCTACATTTCAAATGCTTAGTAGTTCACAAAAAGCTACTACATTGAGGAATACAGAAAACATTTCCAGCATCACAGAAAGGTCTTTTGGTCATCGCTGCTTCAGAATATTTTTTAAAAAGGTATTTCTAGATGAGAACTGCTTCAGACCACTTTGGAATCATACATATAAATTGTCAAAAGAGTGCTATTCAATTATATTGCACAAGATGCTAAAGTTATTGATGAACTGTTGTAATATGACTCTAGGTAATTTATTTTTACAAGCTTGGCAATACACAAGTAGATATTTATCAAAGAAATAAAAATAACAGCATTTTATTGATGTCTATTCTGCACCAGGTATTATGCTAATATGCTCTTTATATTTTATGATGCACATATATGTGTGTATACATATACATTTAATTTTTATAATAAATATATAAGTATATATAGTTATTATACCATATATATGTGTGTATATATATATATATATATATATATATATATATATAATTATTTTGATAACTGGGATTGAACCCAGAGGTGCTTAACCACTGAGACATATCTCCAGCCCTTTGAATTTTATTTTTGAAGATAGGGTCTCGCCAAGTTGCTTAGGGTCTTACTGAGTTGCTAAGACTGATTCTGAACTTGTGATCATCCTGCCTCAGCCTCCTGAGCTGCTTGCATTTAAAACATGTGCCACTGTACCTGTCATGCTATATGTATTTTAATTTCATCTTTAGAACAACCTTTGAAATATGTATTATTGAAGAAGAAAGAATTCAGGTCACTGTGGTGAAATAATTTGCCTAGGAGGTATATTGAGAAGGAGGTAAAGCTAATGGCCCTGCTCAGTATTGCTGACCTCAAAGCCAGTCCATAAAATATGTCATACATATATGTGTATATATGTATATATATGTGTGTGTGTGTATGTACATATATATACACACATACATACCTACACATTCACTTACACATGTGTGAGTGTATGTATACATAATTTGTCAGTATCAGTCACCCAATGTTGACATTTTTTCATATTTGCATATTTTTATAAAATAACGATTTATGGATTTAAAAAACATCTTTAACCCTTCCCAGATTCAATTATTCTTTCTTTTCTCCTCTGCAAGGGTGACTACTCTCCTGAAGTTAGTCCATAGCTTACTACCCAAGAGTCATTATTTTCATTATGCTTACATGTATCTAAAACATCCTATTGTAATTATTTTTAAGATTTGTAATCTAAATCAAAGGAATGAAGTACTCTCCAATTTATATTTTCATTTAATTTCTTGTTCAGGATTTATTTCTGTTGATGCATGTAGCTTTGGTTTCTTTATCTCTACTCTTTTGTATCATCCCATGAGTGGATATGGTAAAGTTTATTTTTCTATTGATAAACACTTGTGTTGTTTCAAATTTTTGTCTTTTATACACAATGCTGCTGAGAAGATCTGCCTGTGTGTTTCTTTAAGCATATTGCAAGCATTTCTCTGGATATTTAGCTCAGAAGGGAACCTCAGGGTGCTTTGTAATATGTCTGCATATCTCTTGATAGCAGTAACTTGTCCTAAAAATGGTAATTTAAATTTTGATCCCATTGATAAGCCTTGTAATCTCTCATCTTCAAAACTTTCTGAAGCACTTGGAATTTTTAGACTTTAAATTTTGTCATTTCAATGTGTACAAATTGTTTTTTTTTAAATTTCCTTACTGAAGTTTAATGTATTTTCTTATATCTAGGGAGCATCCAGATTTTCCCTTCTGTGACCTGCCTAACGATATTCATTACTGGATTTAATTTTTATTGATTTATGGGAATTTTGTCTGTGTTCTGATTAATCTTTGTTTTTTAAGTGAATTGCAAATCACTTTCCAGTTTGTTTTATGTTTATCTTTTAATTTTGTTTTTATACATTTTTAATTTCAATGCAGGCATATTTATAACTTGCTTTCAATTATAAAATCTAAAGATTCTTATCATGATGCTATCATGAAAATCTCATGGTTTCTTGTAAGTTTTACAACTGCTTTTTACAGTAAAGACTTCAGTCAATTTGAGTTTTATTTTTATGTATAATGCAATATAGCTATCTATTTTTTTTTCCACATGCAGATACCCAAACTGAATATTTTACTTTTGAATACCACTTTTCTCTTTATGCAGAATGCAAATCTGTTATTCATGAAATTCTAGTCTCCATAAATGTGAGAACCTGGGCCTGACCTTTCTTGTGGACCATAATCTCTATTATTTATGCCATCATTTACAATCTTGTGATTTCTGCAATCTGACAGTATACTACTTGTCCTCTTCAGAGTTGTGTGAACTTGGCTTGGCTAGTCTTGGACCTTTCTTTTTCCTTCTTAGTTTCTAGAACAGTCTGACAAGTTTCAATCCCTGCTTTTTCATTCTGCCAAAATACCTCTATTTAAAGTCTATAGCAATGGAGGATCTATAATTAATCCTTTCCATTTAATGCGATAGGCAAAGCTGGTTCACAGAACCCTGGGAGAACCTACCTTCCCCTTTACACTGCCCATCTTCCCAAAGACATAACCTATAATATTTGCTATAATTTGAATCTGGACAGTCACCTAAAGACATATGTAGTAAAGTCTTGATCCCCAGCTAGGTGATGTTGAGAGGTGATGGAAACTTTAAAATTTGGAGCCTTGTGGGAGATTTTAGGTCACTGGGAGCATGTACTGAAAAAGGACTGAGGGACTGCAGTCTGTCTTTTTCAGTTCTGGGTCAAGAGATAAGGGTTTATTTTACCATGTGCTTCTTATATTTGCCAGTGGGAATCCCTAACCAGAGGCCTGAAAACAATGGGTTCTTCTTATCACGAGTTAAAATCTCTAAAAATGTGAACCAAAATATGCATTTTTACTTAATAAGTTATGAACATTTTACTTTATAAGTTGATTATCTCAGGTAGTTGTTATAGTAATGGAAAGCTAATACAAACTCTGAGTAGTGGTGACAAAATATAAAATAAAATTGATAAAATAATTTTATGCTGTTATCAAAAGATAAGAGTCTACCTGGGAAAAGGTGATGGAATTAAATCAGCAGAGGGAGGAGGTCATAGTTGATCCTTAGAAGCCTTGGGGAATGGAACTTGGCCAAAATCACTGAACAGACTGGTTAAGAACTGACTGCCTGTGCAGGACTAGGTCTGTATGATTCATCCACATAAGCAAGATCAGAATTAAATGTCGGACACACTATATACAGAATGAAATGTCAAAATCTAGGCAGGAAAAGTGATCAGAGTTTTGGGATGGCCAGAACCTATGACAATTGACTGGATTCCTAGGAGCATGCTAATTACCTAATGAAAAGCTAAAGCAAATGAAGTAATCATAAGGGGAAGCAGCCTTTCTCTAGTTACCAGACCTTCCCCATAAAGATGTTCCACTAATGGGGCAGTGTGGCAGAATGGAGTAAGGAGCAGGTCTTCTAAATCCAGAGGTATGGCCTCTAGCCCAGCACTATGGAGCGGCTGAATTACCTTGGGAAGTTCACAGTCTTCTCTGAGCCTCTCTTAACATGAAGATGATACTAATTTTTACCTCCCAAGTGAGAAAAGCACTAAGCCAAATGCATGGCAAACAGTAAGCGCTCAAGAAATGTCATTTTTTTTCCCTTAAAAAAGTGGCTGTAACTTCAATGTTTATAGCAGCACAATTCACAATAGGCAGGTTGTGGAACCAACCTAGATGTCCCTCAGTAGATGAGTGGATAAAGAAAATGTGGTATATATACAAAATGGAATTTTACTCAGCAATAAGAGAGAATAAAATAATGGCATTTGCAGGTAAATGGATGAAGTTGGAGAATATAATGCTAAGTGAAATTAGTCAATCTCAAAAATCCAAATACCGAATGTTTTCTCTGATATAAGGAGGCTAGTTCACAGTGTTGTTGGATGGGGGTACATAGGATTAGAGGAACACTAGAATGGTCAAAGGAAAGGGAGGGGAAAGGAGGGAGCAAGGGGGGAAGGGGGGAAAGGAAAAAAAATTGGTGGTTGAATGAGATGGATATCATCATCCTAAATGCATGATTGAAGATCTGAATGGTACTTATATACTTTGTATACAAGCAGTTGTATGTAAAAAGATGCTATACTTGTGCATTATGAATAAGTAAATAAATAATTAAATAAACAAACAAAAAAATGGCTGTTAAAAGGGATCTCCCTCCAAATGCCATCAATACTGTCATCATCCATGTGGCATCCTCCTTTCCGGTTCTGTAAGGGAACACAGTTTATCCTGGTGCATGCGCCTTTCCCTTTCACAGGAAGAGTGGCTGATAGCAGCTTGCTGTTTGTTGCATTGGGTTCTGTGCCTGTGATGCCTCATGCCTTGTGTGTGAGATCTTTCCTTCTCTGGGTCTTACTCTGAGTTCAAAAATCAGCCATCATCACCTGCTGCATAGGAAAGTGGCCCATCTGCCTCAGTATTCTCATCTATAAACTGGGCAAATCATAGTTTGGGTTATTAACATAATAAGTTAATATATAAAAATGTTTAGAAGAGTGTTCAGCGCATATTTGTCCTCTAAAACACTGATTAAATAATGATGAATAAAGGTACCACACTAGACAGTATGGAGTTAAATGTCTCCTTTTTGGTGCCAGGCTATCTGATTCAAATACAAGTTCTTTTGTTTCATAGATGATTGGTTTTAAGGAAGTTGCTTAAAGTTATTTACCTTCTCTCATCCTCAGGTCTTCTCTTGTTAACTAGGAAAAGGAATAATACCCATCCCAGAGGGTCATTTTGAGAATTAGTGGAAATCACCTATGTTATCTGCCTGATATGTCAGAATTGCTCAACAATGGCTTTTCTTGTTAGTACCCTCTTAGCATAAGAACACTTGCCCAAGGTCTTGTGAAATTGGAGGTGATGTTCAGGTCAAGGATGAGGGTGATGGCCAGCCGAACATAATGGAAATTGCAAACTTTAATCCTTAGCACATCATGGGAGGGGCAAAGTTGGTTTGTAGGCTTTCAGAGAACCCCTCCCC
Source organism: Tamias sibiricus (assembly GCA_025594165.1). NCBI lineage: Eukaryota > Metazoa > Chordata > Mammalia > Rodentia > Sciuridae > Tamias > Tamias sibiricus. The sequence continues at coordinate 75,049,962 of CM046660.1, read as the reverse complement.
CAACCAAAGTTAGCAAAATCTACACCACTAAAATCTCCAAAGACATATCCCATTATATCAAAATTGAGCATGGCCAAGTTGTGGCATGGACATAGTCTATGATTTGAGGATTTCCTGGTTTACGTTGGGATGCTGCTCTACTTCCTGATAGAGCTACTTTTTCTCCCCTCTTTTGGCTTAGGCAGGAGAAAGGGAAATGTCTTCCTTCCATTTCAAGTCCCTGCAGTGACAGAGTATCTGCTTGTTCCTTCTCACTGTATGTCTCAAGATGGCATCCCAGCCTCCCTCCTATATGCCACAGGAGGGCAGTGGGATTGGAATCATGGGTGCACTAACCGCTAAGTTTGGTGTGCAAGTTGGGAAAATAAAAGACTTGAGAGGGAGGGAGGGGGGTTGAAATTACTTTAATCTTGAAGAAGTAAGTTGTAATTACAAAATAAAAACTCAATATCACAGCTGTGGTTATCCACCCAAATACAATCTTCACAGTTTGTGAATTCAGCTTCCTATTCATTAGTGGCTCTCCCCCAGTTAGTGGATGTGTTCTAATCAGAAATGAATTCTTAATAGCTTCCAACCAACAGAATTGCAACACAAAGGTCACTGTTTATTTTTTAAGTGGCTTTTTGTAATATAATACCAGAGATTATCATGATAAGAAAATTTACTCCTTCTGGAACTGGTTGGGGGATGAAAGGGCCACTTTCCTCAAAGCTGCAGGTTGACAATGTCACATTAAAGGCACTGAAGTAAAGGGAGGCCCCAGGAGGAGCCCTACATCCAATGCATATAATCCAGTCTTTTGTTCTAGGAAAAATGATCCATAGCTTAACACTCTGACAGCCTGTATCAGCTGGGATACAAGATTAGGTTCTGTAAGAATGAAACAAATTAACAATGACTTAAGTAGGATAAAATTTACTTCATTGCTATCTTTACCATTTAGGCTGATGTGGAAGCTCCATTGTGGTACATGGGCCTCAGAAGTCCAAGCTTTTTTTTTTATAAATGCTCCTTGGCATCATATCATTGGCCAGCACCTGGGTGAGTCCTGGATACTGTGAGGAAGAAAGGGAAAGGAGGCAGGGAGGCATAAGCCATTCTTTTAAGACATCACAGAGCTGTCTGTAGTCCATTCAAACCTCATTGGTCAGAATGTGGTCACATGACATACATTCTGCAAGGGAAGCTGGGGTATATAATCCTTGTTCTGGACAGCCATGTTCTCAGGTTCAGATCCCAAAATGACGGAGAGGAAAGGAAAGCTAGGGGATACTGAGGTAGATTTTGGGTTCAAAGGGCCTGTAGAATTTGAGTTGATACCACAGAGCCTGGGAAGAGTCCTCATGCTGAGCCCGTCCTCAAAGACTCCGTCTATCAGCCATCCCTTGGTATCCAGAAATTCATGTCTCAGCAATAGGCTTTTCAGACAGTGCCCATACGTTAGACCTTTTTATTCTATTTAGTCTAGTAGAAGAGATAATAAACATCATACAAGTAGACAGTTATACATTTCATGCAGAGATTCTAATCAAGTGTTAGGAAATTCAGGAAGTAAAAGTATCCTTCCCATACAAATGTCACTTCTTCCTAATTCATTCCTGTGCCACATATCCATTCATAAAGCCCTCTGAGGCTTTACATGATCATTAAGGATGGAAACTAAAAAAAAAGCATATTCTAAGATGAGGAGACAAAGATGTGTACTTTGGCTTTGGCTAAGACCTAATCAACTTAGGCTGTGAAATGGCAGATGAGGCTAGAAAGAAAGCAAAGAAGACTGGGGCCAGATGTTTAAAAAAAAAGGATATTGTGTCTTTCCAAACAGAACTCTAACACTGGAGAAGTATGGAGAATTTCACATACTGAAGACACTTGCTGACTTGGCAGAAATTAAAATGAAAAAAATAGGTTATGTCCCATATGAGCTAGAATGGTTACTATAAACTTTGGCAATCAGACAACCATCATTTCTTCTTTCTCTCCTTCCCAGGGCTCAGTCCTAGGTAGGAAAGGAAGTGGTGAATAATTGCCGACATGTTGAGTTCTAAGATGCACCAAAACTTGTCAAGTATCCGTGACAGAATAGTTCCAGGAGTTAAATCTCAATTTTATTAGGAGTTTGATCATAACTACTCCTCTTCTTGCCTCTTTTATCTTCCTTCACTGCCATTGTAAATTAAAGTACTGAACTATCGAGATCTCATGAGATAATGGATGAATAACAGCAGGAATCTGGCACTTGGGTTTGAGTTCCAAATCAGTCTTGAAATTGTGAACTGTCTTCAGTCCTTGTCTAGCTCATCTGTTTGAAACATGTACTTTACCTCTCCATACCATTAGTAGGTCTGAGCAGAGAGAATCCTTAATGACCTGGTTGTCCAAAGTATGGCTATTCCTCACCAAGCTTCAATGAAAAAGTGAATGAGAGGTGAAGAGAGATAATCAAAGACAGGAGATGCAATCAACTCTTTCTCAGGAATGACACTTGGATTTTTATAGGACATAGATATGAGAATTATAGACAATCCTCTCTAAATCCAAGAGAGCTGAGTAAAACTGGACATCATGTGTATTGCAAATGGAAGTATAATATAATGAAGCTTCACTGGCTACATCAAGTCATCATGGGGATTTGAACAATCAGTTATACATTTTTGGTTTTTTTTTTTGGTGGTACTGGGGATTTTTTGTATTTTATTTAGAGACAGGGTCTCACTGAGTTGCATAGTGCCTCACCATTGCTGAGGCTGGCTTTGAACTCGCGATCCTCCTGCCTCAGCCTCCCAAAGTGCTGGGATTACAGGCATGCGCCACCGCGCCTGGCTAGTTATACATTTTTAAAAAATGTGTCCCTTTAGTCACCAGAAAATGTATTCTGAATGTTTGTTGTTGTTGTTTTTCACCCAGAGCTATTTTTCCATCCTTGTGTTTGAGAAATTTAGTTTGCATTTTACAGCTTTACCTCCAGTTATGTGAAAGCAGATCAAGATAGGAGGGGTAAGGTGTGAGTGGCTAGAAAGAGCAGTAATTTTGTTTTGTTTTTGTTTCCCCAGGAATGTGATTTGATGCCTCCTGTTTTTCAAGAGCAAATTTTCTTGTGTAAAATTGAAAAGATTTTACATAAGGTGTTCAGAGTCATCTTGGAAAGAAAATAATGGAGCTAACTTACCTCTCCAGCACATGTCAAGATAAATACCTTGAAGAACTTGAAATACCTTGGAGTACTACAATTCTGTGTAAAATAAGAAAAACATAAAAATGTCTCTGAGCAAAAATGAAAGAACCAAATGTGCAGATTCTAAATACAAAAAGAAAGTGGAATCTTGGGATAGAAACAAGCACCAAAGCACACTTTTACCTTGAGGAACTTGCTGCACCCTGGGGACTTTGCAACTTTTAACTTTGTTGGCTGCACAGAGCACAGGGTTACAAAAATAAACTGTAAGCCCACTCAAGTGAATGATTTTATTTTGAAATAAGATTCAAAAATAATGAGAAATAAACCCAGCCCTTCAGATATAAATAGCAAAAATATGCCCTTCTCAAATTTGGTCTGCATGGAGCAAAACAACGTCACCAATAATTTATAATCAGGGGCTGGGGTTGTGGCTCAGCAGTAGGGAGCTCGCCTAGCATGTGTGTGGCCCAGATTCAAACCTCAGCACCATGTAAAAATAAAGGCATTGTGTACAACTAAAAAGACAAATAAATAAATATTAAAAAAGAATTTATAATCAGAAGCCAGAATTTATAATCAAAACAATCCCTTGTTTTGGTAAAAGTTCATGTTATATATATCATATAAAAATTAGTTAATGAAATTAAAAATAGTCTTGAGCTAGTAATCTTCTCATTTCTTTTCCCCTTCATTCTTATCAAGGCAACTGGCAGAAATAAAACCAAATTCTCTCTGGAGGAGTGCAGTTTCAACCTGAACCTTAGGAAATTCCCACTAACAAATTCATAAGAAAATGGTGCTTTTTATATTCATCAATAAAAGCAAACACACACACAGACACAGACTCACACCTTCATTAGCAAAAACTAGCAGAAACAACAGATAGCAAAGCAAGATTTCAACATTGGAAGTATTCTATTTAGTAAAGATTTGTAAAGTGCTAACATACTAGAACAGTATTTGATGCGAAGTATAACATGCAAAATATAAAATAAATACATTTAGCATGCCTAAAGAAAATAGGGCTTAAAAGCATGAGTGGGAAACACTATATAATGAAAAGGGAATAAGTAGATTTGAATGAAAAACAAATAGAATTTCTAGAAATTAAAAATCACAATACCCATTGACACTAAAACCTTGAAGGATGGGTTAAGTAACAATATAGACTTACAGAAAATTAGTGAGCTGGAAAAAAGATCTGGATCCACTATCCAAAAAGTTGACCAGACAGATAAATAGGAAAACATGCGAGAAATGTCAGGAGATACTACAGAGTGAGAAAAGCTTAGTTTTTGCCAACTGAAATTACAGAAAGAATAGATAGGATGGAACAGAGGAAATCTTTAAATGCATAATAGGTTGATAATTTTCCAGATATGTTGAAAAGCACCAATTTAAGATATAAGGAGCCTATAGCATACTAAAATGGAAAACTGAAAGTCCACATCCAAATATCAAACACTAGAGGATCCATAGATAAAGAGATCTTAAAACAGCTGAAGAGGAAGATCAAATTATAAAGGAGATGATATTCAATGGATAACTGATATTTCCATAACATCAATGGGAGCCAGAAGAGAGACAATTCTCAGCCTTTAATTCTGTACATAATGAAACGATCTTTCCTCAAATAGTGTGAAATAGGACATGCCAAATAAATACAGTATGACAGTTTACAGTCCAAAGGACATTTTAAAAGGATATTATGTAGAATATACTTGAAGTAGAAAAAAATGATCTAAGATTGAAAGTCTGAAATACAAGAAGGAATGGTGAACATAGATATTGGTAACTGGATATATACAACTAATTGATTATTGCAAGCAATAAACATTATCTAATTTATTTTTGAATAAAGAAGTTTGGAATGAAGGTATTGAAATACAATAGCATATTAATAAAAAAATAACTAAATACCTTCTAATTTAAGAAGAGGAGTAAAAATGACCATCTTTGGACTTCAATAGTTTTTACATCAAAATAACTTGATAACAGACTTTTGGACACAGAACATTTAACTTCTAAGAAATGAAAGTGGGAAGAGAGGAATGGAATTATAAGATGAAAAAAATTGATGAGATTTGTTTTGAGAGCAAGTAATGAGGGAAGATGGGGACAAACAGCATTTAGCAACATGACAAAACAAATTCAAATATAATAGTAATATATAAGTAATGTTTATATTCATATACTGACATACTATACAGGAGAAAAAATAATAAAATATTTCTCCAAATCTGTTATTTTCTTCTTTCTGGGCATATGCTATCTAGCTAGAGACTATTTTTCAGGCTCTAGTGAAACCTGAAATATTATGTAAATCCATCTACATAACTAAGTTTCTGCCAAGTAAATATGAATAAAAATTATATGCATTACTTTAATATCACTTTATAATGAGATCCCCCAGCATCTTGGTCCAGCCTTCTTTTTCTTTCTGTGCCCTAGGCTGGAAAGGGAATCATGGCTCCAAGTTACACCCAGTAATCAGGTAGGTGATACTGGGATTGCATGCCCATGTAGAGTAGAGCCAGTCCCTACTTGGAATGCTATTCTCGGATAGGTTTTCTGAAAGAGGAATTAACTTGTGGTATTTAAGCCACTGCATTGCTTTTAATATAGTAGCTGAACCACTGTCCTAAAAAGTATCATATGTATTAATATAAATAATAATTTAAAATATAATGTTCAGCCTGGCACAGTGGCATATACCTGTAACCCCAGCAGCTCAGGACACTGAGGCAGGAGGATGGTGAGTGTAAAGCCAGCTTCAGCAAAGGTGAGGCACTAAGCAGCTCAGTGAGACCCTGTCTCTAAATAAAATATAAAAAAGGGCTGGGGATGTGGCTCAGTGGTAGAGTGCCCCTGAGTTCAATCCCTAAGAAACACCTACCCCCCCAGAAAAATAATATTTAAAGAACTGTCTAATAGAATATAGCATATAGTGAATGTCCGTGTGTGTGTGTGTGTGTGTGTGTGTGTGTGTGTGCGTGCGCACACACATTCACAGTAATCCCTCAATATTAGAGAGGGATTGGTTTTAGGACACCCCATAGATAGCAAAATATGCCCATGTTCAAGTCCCTGTATGAAATGATGTAGTATTTGAATTCACATTCTACTATATGTTTTGAATCATGTCTATATTACTTATGATACTTAATACAATGTATATATTATGTAAGTAGTTGCTATACTATATTTCGGGGGGATAATGAAAATGTCCATACATGTCCAATAAAAATAACTTTTCCTGAATAGTTTTGATCCATGGTTCACTGAATCCATGGATATGGAACTCACAGATACAGAGATCTTACTGTGTGTGTGTGTGTGTGTGTGTGTATTCAAAGGTAACCAAAAATTTTTGGAGATTCATATGATAATAAAATTACAGTATCGGCAAATAACCAAATTCAACACTTCTTTTAAAGGAAATTAATACACCTGTGTTTGCAGTAAAAATACCTATATAATTCTAGTAATGATATCATGCCATGGTAAATATAAGGCAATATCTTGTAATTGATTTTTTCTCTTCACAGAGATCTTTCTATTATATAATATTAACCTTCACAGCAGGGTCTATAGCAATAATTTAGTGATACACATTTTCTAAAATATCCGAATACACTACTATTCAAACATACTTTTGCATATGATGTATTGCAACAAATATTTTAGAGATTGTTATTGTATTAAAAAGATCAGTAATAAGTATTCAATATCATAAGTAACAGAAAAACCCCAAAATTCAGAATAATGGTTCTCCTTGTGGAACAGTATGAAAAATGTGATAAAGGATGGACATTAATGTAGGTAGTGAACACATGGAAATTAATTTTATTTTCATTGCTTAAAATTTAGAGAAATTTATTATGCACTATTTTGTAAGTGCTGTAGTTTCTCCTTTTAGGGAGCACGTAGATCTAGGCTGCAGGCTAGGTGGTTCATGCATAGTCTTTGACAACTTGCTTTATCTCTCTAAGTCTTGCTTCATGGTCTGTACTAATGCTTTTAGATTCAAATTCTATATATGAAAGATTTTTTTTTTATATGGTCTGGACTATGCTTTCACAGAAATCATAAGATTTCTCTGAACATTGGATTGGTTTTGGTGTGTGGTAGAGTATGAGTTTTCCTTTCTCTGTAATTTTAGAGGAGGTCATAATTTTGTACATTATGAAACAGAAGCTAGAGAAGAGAATACAATGAAAATAGTTTAGAGAAGTTCAGGAAGTTGAATATTATTACCACAATATCAGAAACAGTTAAAGATAAGAGTACCTACTTGTTATGGTTCATATTGGGAATGTCCCTCAAAAGCTCTTGTGTTGAAATCATGGTCCCCATTGCAGCAAGATTCCGAGTGGGGGCTTTAGGAAACAATTGGATCATGAGAGCTCTCACTAACACACTTCTGGATCTAAAAGATGGCAAGTTTTTGCTTGTTTCTTTTATTTTTTTATTATATTGTTTATTTGGGAGAAAGAAACTGATTTTAAAAGTATATTTGTGCCACATTAAACTACAAAATTATTTACTTAATCTCTGAAATCTTTAGTTTCTCTATCTGTAAATTAGGAAAAATATCACATAGGATAACTGTCAGGATTAAATGGATGTGTTAGTCAGCTTCTCATCACTATGGCCAAAATACTCCACAAAACCAGTTAGAAGAGGAAAAATTTATTTTGGCCCACGGTTTCAGAGTTGCAGTCCAAGGTTGGCCAACTGACTACTTTGGGTCTGAGGTCAGACAAAACATCATGGCAGAGGGGCGTGACATAGAAAAGCTGTTCAATTCATGACAGTCCAGAAGCAGAGTGAGCTGGAGTGCAAGAAGCCAGGGATAACATAATCCCCACTAACCTGTTCAAATTATTAATCCATGAAATTGATTCATCTGCTTATTAGGTTACAGCCCTCATGATTGTTTCACCTTTAAATATTCCTGCATAGTCTCACACTCGAGCTTTCAGGGGGCATTTCATATCCAAACCAAACAATGGAATATGCAATGATTCTGTTATTGAATATAACATAGAGTGAGTGTCCCTTTATACATGCACCAAGCGCCGCATGCAACACTTAGTAAGTGCTCAAAAATGTTAGAGGTGATCTCAATGAGAATACTGATGAGGTAAGAGGAGAGGAAAATGGTGATAAAGCAGAGACTTCTTGATTTTAAACCACACAGAGTTTGCAGTGAAAACTATAGTGTTTTCAATTTGTTTTACTACAGTCGTATTTGTGTGAAAGTGACTAAATAAGGATAAATACACAAAGGCCCTTGTGATCATGAAGCCCTTATTCCATGACTAAATGGCCTTTGGAGAGTTAGCATGACCCCATCAGTCAGGCATGACCTCAAAGCTACTGATTCAGCAAATGTATGCTGAGCCTCAATCATACCTGAGAGCAACTTCTTCTCCTTCTTCCCCTGCCCCCTTTCCCCTTCTCCTTTTTTTCTCTTCTCCTTTCTCCCTCTTCTCCATTCTCTCTCTTCTCCTTCTTCCCTCTTCTTCTTTCTCTTCTTCTCCTTCTCTTCATTCTTCTTCCTCATCTTCCTCTTTCTTCTTCTTCATCTTCCTCCTCCTCCTTCTTCTTCTCCTCCTCCTCCTTCTTCTTCCCCTTCCCTTCCTTCTTCCCTTCTTTCTCCTCCTCCTCCTCTTCCTCTTCTTCTTCTTCTCCTTCTCCTTTTTTCCCCTTCCCTACCTTCTTTCCTTCTTCTTCCTCCTCCTCCTCCTCTTCTTCTTCACTTCTTTTAAATCATCAAATGCTTATTTTTGGTATGTGCTTGTAAATGCTCATTAGACTAATAGGTAGAATATCAATAAAATTTCCTCCTTCTTATTTCCTCCTTCCTCTTTTTTCTCTCTCTCTCATTCTCCTCCTTCTTCCTATTCCACATCTTCCTCTTTTTCTTTGCCTTCTGTTCTTCCTTCTCTATTTTATAGTCATACCATACTCATTATCAATAACGATAAATAATATTTTTCCCTCCAGCACTCTTTCCTCCTCTTTTTTTTTTCTTTTTGGATCCCTCTTTCTTCCATTTTATATGATTGAAAGTGCTATAGTCCTTCTTATCTACTTCTCCCCCCAGTCACTGGTCAAGACAGAGTAGCAGCTCCCTGGATGTAGTACATGCTAAAGAGTTTGCATTTGCCTCAAGCAAAGCCAATTAGAGGTGTGCCAGGCATTTGAGCTTTGATATACAAAGCTATAAAAGAGAAGAACCTCTTTTTTCATGATGAGGAAATATATGTAGAAGTTATTTGTAGCCTTTTAAACCATAATCAATTGATTTGTTTGCCAGAGGAGAGAAAAGAGACTAAACAATAAATGCAAGCAAGAAAGGCCAAGGCAGAGAGGTCATGGGGGTGGGGAGTGGGAGAGGAGGGAGAGGATTAGGCAGGAATTTGATAATAGTTTTTTATGCCTGGACTCAAAATATCTCAAGCCATATCTGTAGCTAAATTTTTTAATTACGTGAAAAAATGTTTAAAATAAGAACTAGTTTGAGTTGGTTTTCTGTCACTTATATTCAAAATATTTATTAAATGAAAATTTAAAGGAATTAAAATGATTTAAGGTAAAAGTGCTTGCACTTAAATTTATAATTAAGGTGATATGTAACATAAAAATATATCTTTTTTTCCAGAGGACTGTTATTAGACATGGATAGTTAGATCAATTAAATTTCCTGGCTGGACTGAACAAGTCATGTAAGGTAGACTACTTACTTTGAGATAAAGATTCTTAAAAGCTTTCTGAGGGGCTGGGGTTGTGGCTCAGCGGTAGAGCGCTAGCCTATCACGTGCACAGCCCAGGTTCGATCCTCAGCACCATGTAAACATAAATGCATTGCATTGTGTATAACTAAAGCAAATAAATAAATATTAAAATGAAAGCTTTCCCATACATATGCTTTTTCCTTATTGCATTGTTTGTTCTGTGAACAGTAGTGGGCTCATATTATTTATGAAATTTGTTTGGCTTACCAGCAGTAGTATAAGGAAAAATCTAACATTTGTCCCAAGCAGTTGGAACAGACACTGTATTTGAAGAAAACAAAGAAAATTAATAAAATCTGTTATTTTTCACTTGCTTTTGGCTTCATATTTAAACAAAACCAAGTGGGTATGGTAAATATTCCACATATGTAAATACTGCTATCACAGCTCTATTAATCATGTAGTACAACATTTGATATTCTCAATTAAAACCCTTAATTTGCCTGTTTTGGAGCCTGCAGTCCCTAGAGTAATTGCTCTCTTATTTTCCTGGATAACTTATTTAGGGGAAAGAAACAATAATGAAATGATCTTAAAATGAAAAGGCTTGAAAATCGTGCTCTTATTTAAATCACAATACTTCACACTTATGTGAGATTTCTTCATCTGCAATCACGCAGCTGTTTTCCTCAGGGTGTTCTCACAAGTTCATAAAGAAAAAAAACTATTATGAGTCTCCTGAAACCTCAAGGAAAGCAGCTGTGTTTTTGATAAACTGGTCTACGGTTTCAACACTTCAAGCTAGAGAGAAATTTACACGGGGATTTTCAGCATTATATATCCATGAGCAATATATTTTCAACAGTAACAACGGACACTGTATTTAGGCGGAGTTGACACAGTGGAGCAGCCAGGCTGAACATGGCTAAATTAACAACCTGACCTTCAGCAGAAGATTCTGTCCTAGACATGCAGAGTGTCATCCTTTCTGATCCGCACAAAAACGCGAGGGAAATCTGGGACCTGTGAGGAGATGCCTTAGCTGAACTGACCAGCGGACATCTGAGTGGCTTCTGTAGAGGGCATACGTCACAAGTGAGTGGAATTATCTAGGATCTCAGTGAAGAAAACGGTTGCCAGATCTTGAGTGACGGAAGGGTTGGGATGCTGCCCATCTGAAATTCTCCTGGTGTGTGTGAGTCTGTGCTGGATCTTCCTGCTTCCCCATCTCCACTGTCAAAGTCCTTGTCCTTCTGATTTTGGACAAGGAGAAGCACTAGCAGTTCGAGCATATGTTAAAGTTTTCTTCTACCTTTGTGAGACGTTGCATCAACTCAATTGAAAGAAAATGTGCAGGAAAAATGCTCATTGGTGTGTTCAGTGGTTGAAAGTGTTTGCTTTTCCTGATGTGCCCTCACTCCCTGGAGCTGCCTTTGCTTCAAGTTCAACAGCCTCCTGGACCTTTCCTGAGGGCAGAGCTGTTGTTCCTTGTTAGATCTGTTCTCCATCAAGCCCAGTCTCATTGATTCAGGGCTGTTTCTTCGTTTGTGCACCATTTATTCTGCTGGCTTTTCCTTTAATTTCTGCTGTGTCTACTTACAGCAAGAGCAACAAAAAGTCAAACAGCTTATTCTGTGAGCCATGTCTCTTTGAAGAGCTCTGTTGTTATTACTTTTATCTCTTATATAAAGGGAAAGGTGACATTGTTATTACAAACATTCTCAATATGCAGCACTTATAATTTGTGAGTTCTACCTGTGGCTTAAGGATATGTGTCTTCCAATAACTAGGACAGAGAATCTGGGTGTGGTGGCACCTGCCTGAAATCCCAATGACTTGGGAGGCTGAGGCAGGAGGACTGCAAGTTCTAGGCCAGCCTGGAAACTTAATGAGTCTCAAAATAAAAAATAAAAAGACTGGGCAGTGGTAAAGTGCCCCTGGGTTCAATCCCCAATACCACCAAACAAACAAACAAACAAAAATAACAGAAAAACAGAAAAAGGAAATAGGTAACAGTGACATAGCTGTAGTATGATGCACATAAAGAATCGGCTGGTTGATTCAGTGTTGGAACTAAGGATACTTTTGTGGGGTGAAACTGGCAGCTAAATCTGTCTTGAGCATGGATTATTGCATGCTCAGTGTTTCAAGTGGACTGTGTCATCAAATTGGCAGCCATTTGGTGGTCTCCTCTTATAGATGAATCTCCTCTGAAAAGTAAAATAATATTCCCAAGGTCACGAACCTAGAAAATGGTAGAGGCGTGTATCTCCTTCCAGAGACCATCTCAAATTCTACACCAGGAGACAATCTTCCTTTCTTCTGTGTAAACCTGGTTTTATATTTCTGCCACACTGTCCTGGAATCAAGGATGCAAGTTCATATTGCTTATGCATTAAGAATAATGGTCACCTCCAAATAGAGATGGAAATAAATCATGCTGGCTTGATTGACTTGTCCTTTTATTAACTTTGCTACATCCCTTTCACTAGGGCTGGGATGGTCCATAGTGTCACAAACATCACAGCAGCTCCATCTGCCTCGTGATGGGCATCACCAAACAAACCACACACTCTGCTGGTCTGGGAGCAGATAGAGCCATGAAGCCCTTCTCCACTGAGTGCTCCAGCCACTCTCTTGCAGGCCAGCCAACCTGGGCAGGTATTATGGGTTGAACTGTGTCTCTCAAAATTTGTGTGTTGCAATCCTAAAGCCCAGCATCTGGAAGGAACGGTCTGTGGAACTCAAGCTGAGACCAGGAGAGTGAGCCTTAGTCTGGTAGAACTGGTTTCCTCATACGATGGGAAAATATGGAGACAGACACAAACACACAGAGAATAGTACTGTGAAGATGAAGACCAAAGAACATAAATGATGGTCAGTAGAACACCAGGAGTTTGAAGAGAAAGATGGACCAGATTCTTCCTAACATCCCTCAGAAGAATCAACAGAGCTTGCTAACACCTTGAACCTGGACTTCTAAACCACCTCATTTGTGGTATTTTCCTGACAGCTCTACCAAACTAATATGGAAGGTAAGATAAAAGGGGAGGTTGGCAAAACAAACAAACAAATAAATAAAATAATAATGATTGGCTATTTGCTCTCCCTTCTGCTGCCATGATGCCATCTGCTGCCAAAATACATTACTCTTATCCAAATTTCGTTTCTCCTTATAATCAATACAATGCATGGTCCCACGTGGCAGGATAAATGAGCCATTGATAAAACTGGGTACCATGCACTTGAAATGTCCTTAAGGTTGAGCAAGTCAGTATCTCATATAGCAAGTTACAGCCACACTCATATGCAGAGAAGCAATCACATTGTTTGGAAGTGTGAAGCTTGCAGCAGTGAAATTCTTGATTGGCCAGCATTCTTTACACCCTACCCAGACTGGGCCACTAACAAGAGTAACTATGCATGGCACAGTCATAGTAGTAAACTTGAGATCACTTAGTCACTGGGATGTTTTTGATACTATTTTAACAAATGGCTACCATGAGCAAGTGGGATGAAAGTAAAGGGATGCCTGTGTAGGAGTGTGTGTGTGCTTTTTTCATGCTTGGCAAAAATTAGGTTACTTTGTACAAAGAACAAAGGAATGAATGAATGAGTGGATGGATAGATGGATGAATGAATGGATGGATGAATAATGTATAACATGGTGCCAAAGAGAAAGCATGGGCTTTGGCATGAGACAGATCTGCCAGACTAAAGGAGATAACACTTGTAAAAGCACCAAAACAGTAATGCTACTCCTTGCTTTCTTCACCACCTTATGCCAAGATTGCAGCTATTTGTCACTGAACACCTTGACCTCGCTCTCATTGTCCTATTTCTAGCCCTGGTCAAGCTTGATCTAAGAAGAACCTGATGAATTCAGGTGAATATGTCCTATTTCAGGTGTAATAACTTCCTGCTCTTTTAGGAAAGGTGACTCTATTTAAAAACCAATCTTTTGTAAATTAAGATTTTATTAATCAATTTCCGTCTTGGAACAAATGAGCTCATTAGCAGACACCAAGCGTCATACACTGCTTTAGTGATCCGAGTATCCAGGAATGACATGTGCACAGTTTATGTGTCTCCAGGTGCGTATTTCAGGCATACCCCTCATTTCCAAGTCATCTGTGCTGAATGTTTCCCATTTTCTTCCTCAGTCTTCTAAAACACCCTATTACCCAGCTGGCCCCGAAGGCGCATTCAGCAGTTACGGAACTCTGGATAAGACAGCTAGCTCTTGCCTCTGTGACCCAGGAGTTTTCACTGGTGTTATACCTGGGTCTCTCTCTGGCTGTTGAAGAACATGGTTCTGGGCAGAGGATGAAGAAATGTCCCCCAAATTCTTCTACACCACAGACTGAGTTCTTCCAAATCAATAAGTTGCCTCAATCAACCTGAGAACACAGTGAGGCTTTTGGTATTTCCCCAGAGAGCCTCAGTCAGTGTCATAGATTCTGTGTCACCTTGACACAAAGGAAGTGACCTTCTCCAACCTGTATTGGTTTAGCTGCCCTGTCCTTGACAATACTACAGGTAGAAAAGTTCTGTTGAAGGTTCCCTCTGGCTGGGCGCAGTGGCGCACCTCTGTAATCCCAGCTGCTGGGAGGCTGAAGCAACGAGGATTAAATTCAAAGCCAACCTCAACAAAAGCAAGACCCTAAGCAACTCAGTGAGTCCCTGTCTCTAAATAAAATACAAAATAGGACTGGGGATGTGACTCAGTGTAGAGTGCCCTTGAGTTCTATTCATAGTACCACCCCTTCACCCCCCAAATTTCCCTCTGGTCAAGAAATTCCTGTCAATTTTCCTTCTTATATCCTGCATCTCAATCTCTTTTTCATAGTACCAAAGCTCAATTTTAATTCTAGTGAAAATTAATATAAACATGTCAATAGAATATTTGAGACATTTCCTAAAAATACAAATCATAGTTTATCTGAAATTCAGATTTTACTGGATGCCCTGTAGTTTTTCTTGCTAAATCTGGCAACTCTTGTTATGTATAATTTTCAAAATAATGTATTTTCTTCTCCAAAAGAAAAGAACATCAATATGAGTTTATTTGTGATAATATTTTATGTGTATATACTTGACTTAATAAAAAAAAAAGTAACTGAACAGAGAAAAATTGGTTGAGAAGTACTGTCACGTGTTGTAGATGACTTTTTCAAGTCTCAGCTTTGTATCTTAAGGAGTCAAGGAATCTTTGACAGGACCTTGGCCTCTCTGAATTGTCGACAGCCTTTTCTCAGCATTAGGCAAAGGAATAGCAGAGCAATAGCTGTGTTGCAAAAAACAGTTATCTGTATCCCAAGAAGATTATAAAGCTGAAGTCGTAAACAGCTTAGTCAATGTCACACCATTAATGTACTCATTTAATGATATCTCCTGAAGATGCCAAAAGAAGAGAATATACTGATTTTCCAGAAATGAAAGAAATGTCTCAATACCCCGAACCTACCGTGCTCTCAGCACTGGCTACAATGGCAGGCAGAGCCCATGTTGAGATGAGATGTAACCCTGTCCAAGCCAGATTTGCTGACTCCTTTGGATGTGGAGCTGAAAGTATGGAAGCAATGGTACCACGGCTCATGACAATTTTCCCTGCCCTATAACAAACGTGCCAACTGGAAGCTCACTTGGACGATGATGGCTGAGAAGCATAGTGCTGAAATAATAGGTGAAGGTTTTGGTTTACAACTGTTTGTCTATATAATTCTCTTCCATTGATAAGATTGCCATGTAATGGAAGGAAGTGATAATGGAGGTGATAATGGGAGGAAAAAGATAATTATGAGTGTTGTGTTATATGGTAATTCAGAATGTAGCAAATAAAGCTATAAATAGCTGCTCAAGAATAAGGATTTTAATTTGAGGACAACAATCAAGTTTAGGATTTCTTCTACATTCCTTTGCAATTCTGTGAAAGCAGATATAATGCTTGCAGCTAAACTGTAACATATGGTGAGAAGAATTGAAATGAGCTAAGTGGCAAGCCAGATTCAGTATTATTTCATTTCTTCACAGTAAAGGTGGTACACTGCTAAGAGATAGGATGCAGAGTATTTCAAACTTGAGTATAAGGATGATATCCTTTCAGAAACAATGACTGGCATTGGATGCATGTAAGGAGATTTTAAATGATGTATGAATTTAGTTAAGAAACAAACACCATTTCCTAGTGTATTGCAATACACAGAATACAAATTGTTAAGCCATGAAAGTTCTTCTGCTCTTAGATAAACTGTAAAAATAAATGAAATCACTGGCAATATCAAATGTGATTTAATAATAATTTTTCATTCAACATTTAATAGTTTTCAGATGGCTTAATATGTCTTCAAAAATATTCTATACATTTATAAAATAAAAAAGAACAATTGTTTTCTAGGAAAAGAAGCAAAGATCTGATAGAATATACAATCTATCCTTTATATTTATCTAGAATCAGAGTTATCACATAGAGGAATATTTTATGCATGTATTTCCTCAATTTGCTCCTGAAATTTTACCACATTAAGGAAGTGTTCATATTTTTGTTGCTTAATTTTCTCCTTTCCATCCATGTTTTCATGCGTATGGTTGTCTTTATTATTTGTTCTTTGATGGTAAAAATAAAACCTCATTGTAATTTTTCTTCTTTAATACAAGTTTGATGATGACTTTCAGTAACTATACGTGAAAACTTAGGAAATGCTTCTCATTCTACTATGCCATGTGACTCTACAAAGCCCAAGGATCAGGGGATATAATAAGGGTTTCTTAGAAGGTTTTGAGTGCCTGCTGCATTGAGCATGGGGAGGGAGTAAGTGTGGACTATAGAATTGTTTTATAGTCTCAGCATATTTTTTCTTAGCCTGGACTAAATAACTTTTCTGAAATTCTAGATATTTATAATGAAGTTTAAGATATTCTCACCGCAAGTTTAAAAAAAAAGTTCATGAGATTTCAAAGAAGCAAAGAATATTTCTGTTTTGTAGCAGCTCCAGTTGTGTGGCAGGAAACATTCACCAAAATAGACCATAAAACAAACCTTAACAAACTAAAAGAGAGAGAGATAGAGACAGAGATAGAGCTGGGGGGGGGGGGAGGGGGAGAGGGAGAGGTAGAGAAAGATGAAGAGGGGAGAGACATTATGTACACATGTATTTAAACCATAATGGAATTAAAATAGGAATCAATAAAAGAAAGATATCTAGGAAAAAAACCTAAACACTTGGATACTAAAGCACAAACTTTACAAGCGTCAAATAAAAAGTCTAAAAGGAAGTAAACAGAATAGGGAATAGGGAATAGGTAAGTAAAAGTCTAAAAGGAAGTAAACAGAAATAGGGGTAAACAGAATAGGGAAAAATACATCAAAATTTGAAGAAAAATTTGAAAAGATCAGTAGAATTGATAAATGGCTAGTTAGATTAAAGAAGAAAATAATAGATAAAAGAGAAAACAAAAAGTTACCATTATCAGGAATAAGAAAGAATGGCCTAATTATCTCATGGACACTCAAAAGCTAATAAGAAAATGCTACAAATAATACTAATTCTGTAGTATAAAAAATTAGGTGAAATTTACCAACCCTGAAATGTGCAAACTATCAAAACTTACAGAGACATATGTGTATGTGCAATCTGAGAATTCCTATTTTCCTTTCTATTAAAGATTGTATCTATAGATTAAAATCTTCCCCAAATGCAAACTCCAGGTTCAAATGGTTTTGTTTCTAGATTCCATCAAATATTTAATAAAATTATCATACCTTTCTTTTCTTTTCTTCTTCTTCTTCTCTTCTTCTTCTTCTCCTTCTCCTTCTCCTTCTCCTCCTCCTCCTCCTCCTCCTCCTTCTTCTTCTTTTTTTTTACTGAAAATTGAACTTGCTGAGTTCTACCACAGATCTACATTCCCAGCCTGTTCTAAATATGTATATGTTTGTTTAGAGATAGTCTTACTAATTTTCCAAAGCTGACTTTCAACTTGTGATTCTTCCGCTCCAGCCTCAAAATCTCTGGAATTTACAGGCATGCACCACTTCACTGAGTACATAATGCCTTTTCTACACAGTCTCTTTCAGAAAATAAAAGAAAAAAACATTGCACTAATATAAAAATCAGATGATTATCTACATACAATACCACATGATGAACACAGATTAAAAATTTCCAATCCAATTCAAATACAGCAGTGTGTTTTAAAAATGCATCATGAGAAGTGGGGTTCATCCCAGAATACAAGTTTTAACATTCAATGTAAGTGAATTCCATGTAAATGCACCATGTTGGTTGAACAAAGAAAACACCCATGTGATTATCTTAGTAGATGCAGAACAAAGTATTCAACACAGTTCAAATCCATTCAGGACAAAGACTCTCAGCAAAATAACAGTAGAACGCCCTTAAACTAGCAAAAGGCACCTCTGAAAAAAATCTATATTAACATCATACTTCATAGAGAAAGAGTGACTGCTTTTCCTTAAAATTGGAAGGGTAGAAGGTTAACCTTTCTAACTACCTCTATTCAACATGATACTGGAAAATAGAAGCCTGTGACACAGCAACAACAAAAAAGGCAAAGTTAGAAGGAAGAAATGAAACTGTTCCAGTCCACAGACTAAATGATCATGCAAATAAAAAATCCAAAAGAACCTATGTAAAAATTCCTTAATCTCATAAATGAGTCTAACAACTTGTAAGATACAAGGTAAAAAAAAAAATGTTAATTGTATTCCTATATGTAAACATTAAGTAATTAAAAAATTGAAATTAAAAAAATTATCTTTATAAAGTATTAAGAAAAGAATCCTTAGGTACAAATCTAACAAAATATGTGTAAGATCTGTATATTGAAAAGTACAAAGCACTGATGAAATAAATCAAAAAGGATCTAAATAAAAATACAAAAATATTGTATTTATGGATTCAAAGTCTTGATATTGCCAATAAGTTAATTTCCTCCCCCAATTTAATTTATGGATTCAGACATTCCCTTTGAAAATCCTAACAAGAATAATTTGCAGGTATTGGTAAACTGATCCTAAAAATTATATGGAAAGATGAACTTAAATAGTAAAAATAATGCTGAAGAAATAAACAAATTTGGAAGATATATGCTACTTAATTTCAAGATAAGACATAATAAGACATGATAATGAGAACCATGCAGTACAGGCACGCAGACAAAGGAACAGGCTAGGTGACCTGGAAATAGACTCATAAACATGCATCAACTCTTTTTTGAAAAATACGTGAAGACAATTTGACAGAGAAAGGATAATCATTTCAATAACTGGTGCTGGAACAATTTAATACCTACATAAAAAAGTGAATCTCAACACTCACCTCATATTTTTATACAAAAATCAACTCAAAAGAGATCATGTACCTAAATGTAAAATATTAAAATACAAGAGAAAATCTATGTGACCTTGGGTCTGTCACGGAACTTTCTTAAATAATAACACCAAAAGCATTATCAGTCCCTAAAAGAAATGATAAAGTGAACTCTATTGAAATTAAAAATGTGTGTTCAGTGAAAGACACTCTTGGAAGAAGGAAAAGACAGCCATAGACTAAGAGAAAATATTTTCAAAGTGCATATCTGGTGAAGGAACTGTATCCAAAATATCTAAAAAGCACTTAGATTCAATAAGAAAAAAAAAAATGGGCAAAAGATTTGAACAGACACCTCATTAAAGAAGATACATAGATGACAAAGACACACATGAAAAGACACAACATCATTTGTCATTAGGGAAATATAAACTAAAAATGAAATTTTGGATCACTGTACACTGAATAGCACAACTAAAATGAAAAATGCTGACAATACTAATCACTAGCAATGATGTGGAACAACTGGAATCCACAAAGATTAATCTTGAAAATAATATGAAGAAATTCAAGGATTGTTAGAGAATTCCAAAGCATATGATTATGAGAATTTATATCAATGATGTTTGAGTGTCACAAATATATAAATATCTATTTAAAGGTAGACATTGGGTAACTTCCACAATATTGATGACATTAGCAATTAACATTTTAAAAAATGATTGTCATTCAACATACAGTCTAAATCCTATATAAATTTTGTGTTTCATGTGTTTAACTTGAGAATTCATCATAATCCTCTTCATTTTTCAAAAATCGAATACTGTTGTCCTTTCATGTGTGTTAGTGTATGCTAATGATTATGATATTTTAATAGCATTGGCAAAATTTTCCAAGGATTAGGATTTTTATTGATAGAATGCATCTCTTATTATTCAATCTAATTCTATGTGGACTTATGAATTATTTTAATCATTTCATTGAGTTTAGGTCTTTTGATATATAATTTCACTGACTTTGATGAAATCTCCTGGTTCACTAACAAGATAGTTACAATGAAAATGGATAGACATAAATGAAATTAAGTGATAGTTCTAAATAGCAATGAAAAAAAAGAAAAATTGTGCCCTATCAGTGAACACTTTTTTTTGGACATTGTTTTGCATGGATCATGGGTGCAACATTGTGATCATTGGGTATTTAAGGCTCCATTCTTCTCTATGCTTCTTCAACTGTCTAAGATGGGTGAGCTCTTTCACCTTCCTGATCTATATTTTCTTCCTGCATGTGATTGGAAGTATAAATACAGTCAATGGAACTGGTGTTTATTTGTACCTTTCTGTGACTTTCATTCTTTTAAAGGAAAGAATATGGGTTTAGAATTAGAAATAGTTTGGGGACCAAACAGCTTTATAATCTGGAGGAGACTATGCATCTGAAAGCCAGTTTATATGCAAATTACCACCAGCAGATTTGCTGTGAAAATTAGAGATCTTGGTAAACCACATGTCTGGCACATAGCTGTTTCTTAATAGAAGTTAGTTAGTAGTTTCTTCTTTCTTTTCTTTCTCGTGGTTCCTCTGAAAGGAGAGACTATCCATGTTTTGTCGTTGTTTTTGACATCATGGAGGGTGAAACTTGGATAGAATGCAGTTGGGAAATAATAGAAATTTATGATCTATTTGATAAGCCTACATGAGTTGATGCCATATAAAATGATGGCTAAAGCCTTTGCTATGTGGGAATGTTACTGCTGTAATATAAATTTTTTTCTGGAAAGAAACCAAGTCAATTTATCAGACATTTAGTGGCCCCGAATCTTGTATAAACCTGTATGTTATGTGTGTGCTTAGAGACACAAAGATGAACAGGGCTAGTCCTTGCCCTTAGGTGCAACTTATTTGATGGAGATATAAAATAAGCTATAAAGTACCTATAAAGCAGAGCAGAATAAAATAAATGCTACATCAAGGTATAAACAGTGTGCTTTGAGACAGGAGAAAGAAAACTTTGTTTTCTTTGGAATTTCAGTGAGAAAACTCCAAAATTTTTAATAAATGAAATGGTTAAAAAAAAAAAAAAAAAAGAAAGAAAGACCATTTCCCCCATTGTTCCACACTCTCATGTCCATGACTTTGGAGTTTAACTATCATTTGTTGTATACTATGCTAAGTTGAGTCCAAAAGATGACACTTTTAAAAACAAAGGAAAAAAATTATCTTTACTAAAAACATGTTACTATGTTAATGGGGAATATACTATGCATATAAGCTGGTATGTTGTTCCATAAAATTTTTGACTTATTTGAGGAGGTCCAAGCCAAAGTGGTTTAAAAGCTATTTTCCATATCCAGTTTGGCATACTACTAATAGTATTAGTTAATTGTACTATAGCAGCCACAGAACTAGTACCAGAGTGCTTAAAATAGCAAATTACTATGTAAGTCAATATGTAAATCACTATTTTTTTTTATCTGTTGGCTATAATAATAAAACTTTATTTGTTTTATTAAGAGTTTCAACATATGCTTTTTGTCATTATGCTTTTATTGAGGTATATTTTGCATGTAATAAAATATAGAGATAGTAGGTGTGTTGGCCAATGAGTTTTGACAAATTCATGCACTGTGTAACATACATCTATATAAATAATGGAACATTCCCATTTCCCAGAAAGTTCCTAAACCATCTGTGTAGCCAACTGTTTTTTTTAATTTTATTATGACCACAGATTAGTTTTTCCTGTTCTAGAGTTCCTATATGAATCCAATGTAAATAAAGCACTTTCACAATCATTTGCATCTGGCTTCTTTCACTCAAGATAAATGCTTTTGAGACTTAGCCGTGTGGTTAGATACTAGTAGTGTCTTCGTTTTATTTTTGAGTCATGTTCAGAGATGTGCTCTCAGACCCACAAAGCTCTGAATGGCTTTGTCTGTTTCCATGACATAGTACTTCAAGATTAGGTAATTTCAAGTTACTTTATGTCATCCATCATTGTTAAATCGTTTTGAAAATTGAACTATTAGTTCTTGTGGCTCAGCATGAGCCAGGTCCAGAACACCATTGATCATCTTCCGCTGTAGGAATACGGCACCTTCTGCCTTCCATTCTATATGATGTCAACATTTGGGTTCTTCCTACTTTTGTTCATGCTCCTAAGAACATTTTCATACAAGTTTCTAGGTGAGAATATGGTCTTCACTACTCTTGGATAAATATTTACAAGTAGAATTGCTTAATCGTAGGATAGGTGTATATTTAACTTTATTTTTAAAATCCACCCAAATGGGGAGTGATATTGGTCAAATAATATC
Organism: Tamias sibiricus; assembly: GCA_025594165.1. NCBI lineage: Eukaryota > Metazoa > Chordata > Mammalia > Rodentia > Sciuridae > Tamias > Tamias sibiricus. Next base: position 75,027,393 of record CM046660.1, on the reverse strand, counting down.
CAAATAATATTGTTGTGTTGTGTGCATGTACCAATATGTAACAGTCATGATGTACAACCATAATGTGCCAATACAAAATGTGGAAAGAGAAAAAAAAAATAAATAAAGCCATACAAATAATGATACAAGGAAAAACTCACTAAACTGTTGTCTAAATGCATTGCATTCACCATTTTATACTTTCAACAATGGATAGTGTTTCTAGTTGCTTCAGATTTTTGTCAGTCAGTTTTGGCCATTTTGATGAAAGTCATGCTTATTGGCCTTGGTATGTCTTTTTTGTGCAGTGCCTATTGGAGTCTTTGAACTGTTCTTGAGAGCTATTTGTTATTGAATCAAAGGACTTTTTCTATATTCTTGAATTGAGTTCTTTATCATCTGTATTTTTCCCTCAGGTTTTGGATTGCTTATTTATTTTCCTGGTAGCTTTCTTTCTATTATAAACTATATTTAGAGCAGTTTTATGTTCACGGAAAAATTAAGTAGAAAGTAGCGAGTTCATATATATCCTCTGTGGCCATGTTTATGAAACCTCCCCCACTGTCAATAGTCTGCATATGCTGACCTTTAATAATCCAAAAATTTTAAAGAAGTCCTATTTATGATTTTTGGTAGTACTTTCTGTCTCCTAACAAATCCCAGTCCCAAATTAACATGGGTATTTTCTTTAGAAGTTTTATTGTCTCAGATATATTTAGCTCTATTAATTATTTCAATGCGGTCATTGTTTAGGATGAGTATTAGGGGATGGGGTACAACTTATTCTACACAGAAAACATATGGTTTCAGCTTTGTTTGTAAAATAACTTTCTTTTCCCTACTAAATTACTTTGGCACCTTTGTTTAAAAATAATTGGCCACATAAATGTGGCTCTGATTCTGGTCTCTGTTGTGTTCATTCAATTAATTCATCTATCTGTATGTCAATATGTAATTTCTTTGATTTCTATAAATTTGTTAATAGTATGGAAATAAGGTAATCTAAAAAAAGTTGGCTATTTAATATTGTTTGTGTTTTAAATCTTTGCAAGTTTTATGTTTTAAAATCAATGAAACAATTTCTATAAAATGATTTGCTGTGATTTTGCTTAGAAATATGTTAATGTTTACATCAATATATGTCTGTAAAATGATCTCTTAACAATATTGTATATCATGATTCATAATTGTGATGTGTTTTCTTATTTTTGTTTAGGTCTTTAATTTCTCTTAATGTTTTTGTGTTTTTTAGTGTATAAATTTTTTTGTAGTTCTCAGTTTATAGGTCTTCTATATACTTTGTTAAGTGTATCCCTAAATATATTTGTTTCATATGCTGTTGTCCGTAGCCAATCCCAAGATGCCTGTTTATCCTTTCTCATTCATTGCTTCCTACAGAAACTACAATAAAGTTTCCCTGTGCCAACTCACTGGCCTTGTTCACTTGGCCTGTGGTTCTCTGTGAGGAGAAAGCGAGTCAGCATCTCACTGGGGGATTCTTCTTCTTGCTGAGGAGGGTGTAAGCCACCTGAGGAATTAAAGTTTAGAACAATGAGTGAGGAAGAAAAGACAAAGTCAGAATTAGGTTGGAGTGCCTGATAGATCTAGTCCACACAGGAGTTGGGCCTAGACAACAAGAAAATAGCTCCCATGATTTATTTAAGTGGATACAACAAAGGGCAGGGATAAGGTTTAAACGTCAGAGTCTTGCTTCATGATGTCTTACAGTCAGCAGGTTGATTGGCAGTTTGGCAGGTCATACCCATCTCAGAGGGGCTGTGCAGCTACAGCAGGTCACTCCATCTCCGGTGCTGTGTGGGACCTGGGGCGGAGCTGAATAGGGTTCAAAATGTCAGACAGTTAATCAGAAGAAATGTCCACGTCATTCCCAGACACCCAATCCTCCTATTCAATAGGCTATGATGTGTGGCAGTCCACACACAACCCAAGATGGCTTGCAACAGTTCCACCATGGAAAGAGAAACTATTTCCTTGGGATATGTAAGTATAACAATCTTTTCAACAGCCATCATCTTCTGAGCTCTTTGATTGTCATATATAATAGCAAAATACATTATGAAACATACTCATACACACATACACATATATGCACATGCATATATTAACATCTAGATGACCTTTTATTTCCAATTATAGGTCATAATTTCATGCTTTTTTATGTCTTTTTTTTTTTTTCATTGACTGCTGAACCTTATTCAGGCTATTTTACCATAATTCTGAATATTGCTTACTTTAGAGAGTGTTAAGACTCTGGATATCTTCAAATGAGGTATTACATATAGTTGTTTGCCTTTCTAAAAAAGGAGAGACAGAAAGAGAAAGAAAGAAAAGAAAAGAAGGAAGGAAAGAAAGAAAAAAGAGAAAGAAAGAACGAACAAACACAGACTTGTTTTTTACTTCATTATAGAGTACACCAAAGCCTTTACTTTAAGGTACAATTTTTTCTCCCAAACCTTAGATTTTTTCTGGTGTTTGGGCTGAATGACCACTGTCTTAATAAGGTTATTTCACTCTGACTGAGTATAAGTGTAATATTTCTCTACACTATTTAAGCTTTTTCTTTTACACTTCATATTATACTTATAGAGCATATTTTTACATATCTCTGGTTGTATACAAAGTATATTCACACCATTCGTGACTTCATACATGCACTTAGGGTAATGATATCCATCTCATTCTACCATCTTTTTTTTTGCTTCACCCTTTTACCCCCTCTCTACTCCTCCCTCCCCATTGGCCATTCTAGTGTTCCTTTAATCCTCCTATGCTCCCCATCCCAACCCCACTGTGAATCGGCCTCCTTATATCAGAGAAAACATTCAGCATTTGGATTTTTGGGATTGGCTAACTTCACTTAGCATTATATTCTCTAACTTTATCCGTTTACCTGAGAATGCCATGATTTTATTCTCTCTTATTGCTGAGTAATACTCCATTGTGTATATATACCACATTTTCTTTATCCATTCATCTATTGAAGGGCATCTAGGTTGGTTCCACAATTTAGCTATTATGAATTGTGCTGCTATAAACATTGATGTGGCTGTGTCCCTGTAGTATGCTGTTTTTAGGTATAGACCGAGGAGTGGGGTATCTGGGTCATAAGGTGATTCCATTCCAAGTTTTCCAAGGAATCTCCATACTGCTTTCCATATTGGCTGCACAATTTTTCAGTCCCACCAGCAATGTATGATTGTGCCTTTTTCCCCACATCCTCGCCAACATTTATTGTTGTTTGTGTTCTTATTAGCTGCCATTCTGACTGGTGTGAGATGAAATCTTAGAGTGGTTTTGATAAGAACTCAAAAATCTTAACACCAAAAAAACAAATAACCCAATCAATAAATGGACCAAGGAACTGAACAGACACTTCTCAGAAGAAGATATACAATTAATCAACAAATACTTGAAAAAATGTTCAACATCTCTGGCAATTAGAGAAACTATTTAAGCTTTATCATCTCTATTCTCCTCTTAATTTCCAGTAGGTCTGGTTGATTCTCACATATTAACTACTCCACTTAGTATTTGGCTAATGGTAGAATGTGAGTCCTATTCAGGTACTGGGGGAAGCTTCTCTGTATAGCTTTTTCCTCTCTTTTATCTTTCAACATAAATTCTAACTGATTTAGTAATCTTGAATCTAATCTGTGAGCAGTGAGGTGGCTGTTATATGTTTGGCTCCACAGAGAGCACCAAGGTTTGGATGTAATCCCAGACCAAATGCTCAGATGAATAGGCACTAACCTTCTATATATACTTTCTCTTAAGGATTGCTGACCTTTCCATATTTCAATGGAAATAAACAGAATTAGTTCATGTATTCACTCAATTTTATAAGTTTTTATATTGGGAGGTCAAACACCATACCTTTGTCTAAGCAAAATCAGAAATATGGCAATATATGCTTTCTGAGGGAATATTCATTTATGATAATTTTCAGAGAGAAGCAAAATGTAGAAGTTTCTCATCTTTTTCCTATTACTCATTCTGCTATTGCTTTCAGATTGCCTTTCAATGTGATGCCAACTTCAAGTGACATCTGTGAATTTTGTTCTCTTTTTATTTCAAATCTTCCATATATGCTATAATTCTTCCTGAAATTAGTCTCTTACACAATGAACGTCTCTATGAACTTGCCTTGTCTCATGCATTCAGGATTTTGAGACCTTGATTGTTCATTCTGTTATGATGAGCACATTAGGGACTATGTGGAGAACTCATTATGATTTCAGTGCTTTCACAAAGAACTCTGATGATAAGACTTACAGGGAAAAGTATCTTAATAAAGTATTATTTTACCATTTCTAATTTTATGAAGCCATAACAGGATTTTCTGAAAATTTCCACAGAATATGATTAATTCTATTCCATGCAGACCCAATAATTATTTTTGAGATAGATTGAGTTGGCTTCTTGACAACTAATTGGTTCAGTATAGGATGTTTGATTTAATTGCTAAAATAGCCAAATACAATTTGAACAGATTTCTGAATAAGGAGATAAGGTTGCTTATATGCAGCTATGGTCACAATACATAAATTGCTAAATTGAGAAATAACTGTGCTAACGTTTCAGGTCATCCCAATACCAAATTTGAGTCACCTTTAAGTCAATTCTATTTAAATAATAGTTGTACAATAAACACTGATCGAATCTGTACCCTTCAAAGAGTTTGAACTCAGAAATATGAGAAAATAGAAGGAAATCCAGGGTGTATTTAGTATTTTCATATTAGTCTGCTAGGGCTGCTGAGTGGCTTAAACGACAACAACAACAACAACAAACCTTTATTTCTCATAGTTCTGGAGCTTTGAAAGACCCAGACAAAGGAGCCAGCAGGTTCAGTTTCTCCTGAGGCCTCTCTCCTTGGCTTCCAGCCTTCATTCTGAGTTCTCAGTAGTCTTTCCTCTGTACCCATGCACCCCTGTTGTCTCACTCTGTTCTTACAATGATACCAGTAGTATTGGGTTAAGATCCAGCTTTCATGAGCTTATTTAGCCTTAATTACCTCAGTAAAGGCCTTATCTCCATGCAGTCACATTGGAAGTTGAGGTTTGTTTTGGTTTGGATATGAAGTGTCCCCCAAAGTCTCCTGTGTGGACGCAGGAATATTCTGAGATTTGATAATTAGATTACAAGAGCCATAACCTAATCAGTCCATCATAGTTTGAATGGACTGACCAGATGATCTGTGTAGGGAGGTGTGTCATGGCTGGAGGCATCACTGGGGGCATGCCCTGGAAGGTTTTGTTTTTCTTAAAGCTCCTTCCCTTCTCTCTCTTTGATTTTTCCCACCAAGAGTAGAGCAGTGCTCTGCCACGATGTTTTCCCACCTTGAATCCAGAGCAATGGAGTTGGCCAACCGTGGAAACTCCAAAACCATGAGCCAAAATAAACTTTTCTTCCTCAAAGTTGTTCTTTTCAGATATTTTTGTCATAGAAATGAAAAGCTGACTCACACAGGGTTTCAATATATAGGCTTTTTAGAGAAAAAACAGTTTAGCCCATAATTACCCACGTTACAGAATATCATATGTAAGAATGCACAGCAAATAACCAAATGGCTAAGGTATGAAATTTGTTCTTTTAAGTTTTATAAGTAAGATTACAGATCTTTTTGTAAAAATGATATTAAAGCCCATGATCTGCTGATGAAAATTGGAAGTTCAAGTGAAATAAAATAACATAATAACATACGATTGTACTTTGAAATTTGCAAAGCATGATAGAAACACCTGGTGTTCATCATTAGACACATTAACATTCAGGCTTCCTAGGTTCTCTTCTAATTTCCTCCCTGGTGATGTACTCTCAGGAAATGACCTTCCACCTTACCATGGACCTAAGTCCACACTTTTTCTGTCTTGAAGACGATATCTTTATCCATGTGACTAATTATAAACCTTTACCATCTGGTGATGAATTTTGGGGGCAGGAAAGCCTAAGTTTACATGAACTCATTTTGACTTTGGGATAAGTTTAGTTCATGTATCAGAATCTTGAAGGTCAGAATGTGTCCTTGGAACACTAAGAAATTGATGGTTGAAAAAGAGAACCGAAATTTACAAAGGCCCTAACAGTCAGAAAGATGTAATCAGGAAACATAAGGAAAAATGAAGCAAAAAAAAAAAAAAAAAAAAAAAAAGTAAAAGTAAGAAGAGAATGTTACATGGAAATGTATATTTTTTAACTGTTACCCCTAAAAGGGACAGTGAAATTTATTTCAGCTACTTGTTCCATTTAAGCCTGAATTCCCTACTGTAGCTTTTTGTCTTCTACAGGGGTTACAAACTGCTCATACATGATTACAGTCTGGTTCATCATCTTGTGTATTTGTTCAGGATTTAAAATGTTTTGATGTTTTCCCCTATGTTTTCGGAATTTGGCATACTTACCAAACAATTTGGAGCATTTGGCTTCTCTTGAAAAATTGAGACTATCTGGCCACACCAAAGGTTGAGTCATTGTCCCAAGACCCTTACTTTACTGATTCCCTGGTGTCTTGGTGATGGCCAAGTTGCTTCTCTCAGAACCATTCTGCTGATAGGCATCCCCTCACACAACTGGAAATGTTTCATTCCTTCGTTCCAAAGGAAAGAGATTATTGCAAGTTTTCTTAGTTTGGCTTAACATTTAAAATATATTTATCTGGAGGAATGTATGTTGCTTAGATAGGCCTATTTTCATTCCTTCTGAGAGCCAAGTATATTATTATTTAGTATCCGTAAATAAGAAGTTATTTTTTCCCTTTTCTTTTATTCTAAGTTGTTATATATGACAGCAGAATGTATTACAATTCATATTACACTAATAGAGCACATTTTTACATATCTCTGGTTGTATACAAAGTATATTCACACCATTCATGTCTTCATATATGCACTTAGGATAATGATATCCATCTCATTCTACCATTTTTTAAATTTACCCTTTTGCACCCCACCTCCCATCCCTCCCCATTGGCCTTTCTAGTGTTCTTCTAATCCCCCTATGCTCCCCGTCCTAATCCCACTGTGAATCAGCCTCTTTATATCAGAGAAAACATTCAGCATTTGGATTTTGGGGATTGGCTAACTTTATTTAGCACTGTATTCTCCAAGTTCATCCATTTACCTGCGAACGCCATTATTTTATATTCTTTTATTGCGGAGTAATCTTCCATTGTATATATACCACATTTTCTTTGTCCATTCATCTACTGAAGGGCATCTAGGTTGGTTCCACAGTTTAGCTACTGTGAATTGTGCTGCTATAAACATTGATGTGGCTGTGTCCCTATAGTATGCTGTTTTTAAGTCCTTTGGATATAGACTGAGGAGAGGGATAGCTGGGTCATAACATAAGGTGGTTCCATTCCCAGTTTTCTTTTCAACAAAAGAAACAATCAGTGAAGTGAATAGAGAGCCTACTAATTGGGAACAAATTTTTACCACACATCAGATAGAGCACTAATCTCTAGAATATATAAAGAACTCAAAAAGCTTAACAACAACAAAAAACAAACAAACAAAAAACAAATAGCCCAATCAATAAATGGGCAAGGAACTGAACAGAAACTTCTCAGAAGAAGATATACAATCAATCAGCAAATGCATTCAACATCTCTGGCAATTAGAGAAATGCAAGTCAAAACTAAGATTTCATTTCACTCCAGTCAGAATGGCGGCTATTAAGAACACAAACATCAATAAATGTTGGAGAGGATGTGGGTAAAAAGGTACATTTATACATTGCTGGTGGAACTGCAAAATGGTGCAATCTGGAAAGAAGTATGGAGATTCCTTGTACATAAGAAGTTCTTAGAAATGTTTACGATGGTTTAGAGAGCCCAACCTAGTTTGGTTATTGTCAATATCACTATTGAACCCAATAGAGTCAAAACTTCCACATTGTGTAAAGGGTCATTAGGGTCAAGGGTACATAGCTACCCAGAGCCAAGGCTTCCTTCCTTCCAACCTCCCTATTCCAGACCACACTCCTAGAATGCTTTGCCTCAATGACCTGGAGCCTGCTTCTTGAACTGTTCAGGTTTCTCCTCTGGTTTACCCTTGAAGGACAGACTGGGCCTTGGTTGTGAATACTCTTCGTCTTAGGGGCTCCCAAGAATTAGCTATTTGAGAAGTGGGTTATGAACTTGGTTCCCAGTATCCACACATATGTGCACCATGGGGTGTGACACATAAGAAGAGAAAAAGAGGCAGGGGGACAAGGATCTCCTGTTGCAGTCCTTCCTTGTACCCATGAAAGATAGGGATGGACTCAGTCCTTACCCAGCTTTCCAATCTCAATGCTGCCTCTCTGCTCACTCCTTCCAGTTACTCTTTATCCACAAAAGTTTGTCTGTTTCCTGCCTCTAAGAAGTGAAACTTGTTGCTGTTGCACGTGCTGTTTCCTTTGCCAGGATTATATTTTTCCTGATTATTTTCTTGGCTGGCTTCTCTTCATTATTCAAATCTGAGCTTAAAAATCACCTCATCTAAATTTTCCTCCCTACTCCCAATTATTTTCCTTCATATGTCCTGTTGTTTTCCTCATAGCACATTTCGTGATTTTTAAAGATACATACCTACATGTATTGTTCATCTCTTCCTATTAGAATATAAACTTCATGAGAACAGAGAATCAGTCCTTGCTAGCTTGGTACCCCTGGGATTCAGCATGAAGTGAATGTTAAATCAAATTTGATTAATAAACAATTGACTGAGCAACTGAATGATAAGTGAATTTTTTTGTCTTTGTACAATATAAGAACATTAAAATTAAAAGTAAAAATATGGTTTCAATGTCAGTATTGATCAAGGTAGACTTGATTGAGCTGTAATAATTCTCTGACTTAAAGCTACAAGATTAACTTTTCATTCACATTATATCAACATGTGGGTCAGCTGATGCTTAATTCTGTATTGTCCTCATTCAGGGACCCAGATTGACAGGCTCTTCCCCATCTGAAGCATTACTGGTTGCCATGGTTCCAGTGGAAGTTAATGAAATCATTAGCTGACTCTCAAAACACCCACCTGAAATGACACACTTCATCTTTGCTCAGATTTCATTGGTCAAGACAAACCACAAGGCTATGCCTGACTTGTAAGTGTTGTCTGAAGGAGGACTAGAAGTTTGGGTTGAATAGCCTCAGTCATGGTCGTCTATTTCCTTGACAGATTCTTTTCCCCCACTGATACTATAGGATATTTTGCTTAGTGTAGACCCAACTGAACATTATGATTCAAGTCAGTATCTCATTTGTAAGTGTTCATTAGCATTTTAAAAACACAATTCTAATAGCTATATGTTTTTCCATTTGCAGATAAACAATAGTTTTTCCAGTGTTACAGAAGTGCTGTGTTTGTGTGTGCATGCATGTGTACAAGATAAAGGCACATTCTCTCTTCCTATTCCTCTAGATTTTCAGTTTCTTTCTTGCTAGTCAGATTACCAAGCACATATTTCAGTTTTTTATGAAGGGGTCATTTCCAAATCATATTAGTATTCTTTCTGCAACAATGATTAGGACTCTACATAAACACAATGGCAGCATGAGCAGCATTGTTGTATCCTCTCTAAAGCCATCAAATCAAGAATCATCCATTGCTTGGAGGAAGTCTATGCAATATATTCCTAAGATATTTGGGTGAATAAAGGTCTGCTTCACTGAATAACACACATACTTTCTTTGACCAGCTAATTTTTCCTAGTACGCTTTTTTTCTTAGCTAACAAAATGCAGACCTAAATTTAATGCTCAACTATAGAAAATATCTGTAGTCTAAAACTGTGCTCTTTGGTATGGTAGCCACTAACTACATGTGGCTATTTAAATTTAAAGGAATATCAATAAAATAATATTAAAATCACAATCTTCAGTTATACTAGCCACACTGAAAATATTCAGTAGCCATGTCTCTATTAGCTGCTATAATTATTAGCACACAAAAAGAATGTTTCTATCTTCATAGAGAATTATATTGGACAGCACTAATCTAGGTTATGGAACAAATTATCAATTTCAAACATTTTTATATCTTATGTTGATTTAGGCTGTCTAGATGATTACCTGCTTATTGCATGATAATTTGTACTTTCCCTTACTTAGATATTACACCAAAATAACTGTTGTTTTCTATTACTTTTAGAATCAGGTGATATATAAATTGCAAATGTGTCATGAAAAATAATATCATAAATTCTTACAAAATTGATACCAAAGCATTAGGAGATGTCTAGATAGATTATCATATTTAAAAGAGAAATTTAAAAATTGATTGTATTTATAGTATTTAGATTTATATTATTGCATTTTTTTATGAGTCTTGTCTGCCTCTGTTAATGTGATCCTCTAACCTCACACCCCTCATCACACCCCTCATCCAGTTTGATTTTTACAAAACTTGTAACAGATGTGACTAAGTACAGGCTTACTCAGGACCATTAGGTGGTGCTGAAAATGAAGAAGTTGTGATGATTTTGTGCTTCTGCTTCTGCTATGCTACCTGTGTTAGGGTCACAGGTGTAACTATAGGCGGATGACCAGGTGAGATTCCAGCAACCACACTGCCAGTTTTGGTTGGATAGCAGAGAGTGTTGTATATATCATTTTGGGAATTAGAACTCAGTCTGAAAATCCTAAAGCAGCATTCATATTTTGTAATTTAAAATTCTTCACACCTAGATTTCTACTAATCAGAACAAGATTTGAAACAAAACAAAACAAAAACAAATTGACATCACATCTTCTCAGGGCTGATGAGGACAACTACTTTCAAAATGCTTAGGTATAAATAAAGCAAAAGTAACATTTCTTAGGTCTGACTATATAGTTATAGAATGCGTGGCCATAAATCAGCATGCACCACTTTAATCTTGTTCCTTGCCTACATAATCAAAACATGAAGCTCCCTTTTCTTTAACACATAATTCTTCTCAATCATTTCATAAATTGCCATATTTCTTTATAACAAAGTAAATACTCAGGTTCAGCTATGATTTACAGATCAGGTAAATTATTAGCCAGATGGTTGTTATATATTGCTCTGCTTACAAACTGTGTTTTAAGTAAACACGTCAAGGATGGCAAGAGATAGTTATCCATTACTATTTAGATCTTGAAATATCTTCTCTATAGCAAGAGCAAACACTTCAAGCTGGGTCATATTATCCAAATACTTCATTTTTTAAATCTACAAAATTATAGAAGGATGGGCTTTCATGCTATCAGAACTAACATTTACTATGAAAGTTGTCATATAACTTTTTGTCACCACTAGCCTTCCCATTTTTATCAATTTCTTGACTCAATTGCATTTGCCCTATTTCCCAGGTTCTAAGATGCTATTGATTACACAATGTGCTATCAATTTCATAATAATCTCTCCAAGTGTTGAGGGAGGGATCTATTTCAATGAAAGATGTTGATTAGTAAATATTCTTCCATTGTTACCTAGCGACAGAATTTTTCAAGGCAGAAAACTGTCTTACTTGGTCAACTACTTCATTGAAGACTTGGAGTTGCTGCTCAATAATCCAGGTCACATGAGTCTTAGAAGGCACTAGATTTTCTGAAGGTGTGTGTGTGTAAGTGTGCACATGGAAATATCTTGGGGGGTGGAGTATGGAGGCATGATGAAGTTTTGCATACCAAGTAAACATTTGGGAAACTGAGGTAGGGCAATCCTGGAGGTGATCAGAAAACAGAGTGGCATTATGAGAAGGGAATGCATAAATAAGACAAGACTTAAAATTTGACACTTTACATGTCCCCCAAATCTTCAACAGATTATACAAGCTCATAAACAACCTAGTGTGAGGGAATCTTTGTAGAAATTGGTGGGGAAGATAAAGAGGTATTTACCAACATAGACAGAGTTATCACTGAGAAGTACCAGAGAGAAAGAACCAGAGTCAGAAGCATCAGTCCATGTGGATACCTATAGGTCTAATCCATTTATATTGCATGAATATGTCAGATTAGTTTACCCGTGCCTCTATGGAAGGATCTTAGTTCTTCCTAGTATTTCTTGGCAATTAATTCTATAAAGTATGGAGGCATGATGAAGTTTTGCATATCAACTAAACATTTGGGAACCTGAAAAGAAAACCTGTTCATGTCTCCCTGAGCATACAAGATGGAGTTTCTCTCAAGAATGCACTTAGAAGTACCATTTTTATTTCATGGAAAATTTACTAGGTATTTTCAAATTGTCTGTTCCAAAGTAACTATAAATGTAGGCTTAGTTTTCCAAATGGAAATTTTCCTTTATCATCATTTTTATTAACAAAGGAACATTAGTCTTCTGATAAGGTATGGAATTTAACTTATTATTTTGTTACTTAATAATTAATTTATAGTTGCTTGATTATTTGTGAGACTGGGCAACTTTTTCTAAATGTATTGGCAATTAAGTTTACTTATTTTGTATATTGCTTCAATTTTTCCTTGGCAGACGCTGCTAATTATCTCCTTCCTAGAAATTCTTCACTTCCTTCCCAACATATTATTGTTTTATTTGCAATCCTAATGTGCTCAGTTAAACATTTCCATGAACCTGGATGTGGGTATATGGCCCAACTCTGAGCAGTGGAAAGTAAACAGAAGTCACTGGGACTTTCAGTGAACTTTTAAAAATCCTGTCTTTTACTATGTTTTGGTATTTCTTTCTTTCTTTATTTTTTTCTGTAACAGAGATTCAACACCTGGAGAAAAGGAAGAAATTTGTGATATATGTGAAGAAAACCTATAGAAGCCAAGCCCTTGCTGACCTCCTCAGGGGTCTGTGGTGACCCTAGGTGCTCTTCTCCCCAGATTCTGATTGTGTAAGAAAAAAAAAGCCCATATTTGTTAAGACCTCTGCAATTAAATTTATGTAATTTATTATCAAGATGTCATCCTATTAGAGTATCTTTCTCTTATTTTTAATTAGCTTGCATGACTTTATTATTGATTTTCCAGTGTTCTTTATATATTATATATACAAATCTTTTTGTATATTATATGTACAAATATATATTATATATTATTGTATAATTAATATAATATAATTATGTTATATATTATATGTACAAGTCTTTATGTACACAAATGTCTTCTCCCTGAGATAGGATTTTTGTTTTCTGTCTTTCTCTAGCTTCATTGTTCTTCTAGAACATTACTTTTCCTTCTAGTTTTTGAGTCCATCTTTTATAAAATGAAGGGTGGACAGCAACTAAAGATTTGTCCAGCCCTTATATTCTATGAGTCCACAAATATGTGCTTAATAAGCACATCGTGGAACAGCAAGGCAAAGTAGTGTGGTTTGCCACTGCCTGTCATCTTGATAAATCTTCTTCTGTCCCTGCCTGATTGATCACACAATCCAGACTAATTACTTAAGAGACTATTTGCAAACCACTTAGGTTAGCTTTAGAGTGATCTATCTTTCTGAGCATGTATAGAATAAGTCTTGCCGACATACAGTTGAAAACTCTCTTATACTATCCAAGGCCAAAAAAAAAAAAAAAAAAAAAAAAAATGGGAAAACTGAAAAACAACATTACAATATTTCAGCATATGTGCTAGTATACTAAATGGACATAAGTTGCCAACAGAACTTGAAAATAGCCTATTCTATTGATAGGTAATAAAAGAAATGATGGTTAATTTTTAATAGATTTTAGCAATGCACACTAAATTATAAAAGTTTGAAACTTATTGAATTAAAGTAATTTGTTAGTTGCTGGATTTGGATTTTATTTAATTTATTGTCCCTACATGACAAAACAACAAACAGACGAAGAAACAACAGGTAGGTCATATTGAATGCTCTTTCACAATGGACTGTTTTTCATTATTTCTGTGAAAATAAAATGTTGAGTTTTGAACAGGCAAAGACAGCTCCTAAATTTCAGTTTTTCCTTAGAGCTCACATAAAAGCTAAGGTGGAAGGGATTCTGACAAACAGCTTGGGTGAATCTGAGAGAATGCCTATTTAGAGTCAAGTCTGCCTGGGGCTGCAGCTACCATCACCAGCACCACTGGGAACACCAGGTCTGACAACCCCCATCTGTGATTTTCTTCTTCTCTGCACTGTGGCAGGGAGGAGGCTGCCAAGCTCTCCAGAGCTGCAACTCAGGTTGGTAGCAGTTTACATGAGGTTATATGCAACTGCACAAATCTATTAACCTAATTCAGATGAATGATATGTGTGAGTAAATGAATTCACGGAGGGAAGAAAAACAACAGAAAAGCCACGGCTGTTAATCACTCCTGTTTTCCCTTACAATTCTGCCTGTGGAAAAAATCTGAGAGGTGCCTGCCTTATCCCATCCTTCATCCTCCGACTCGTTACATTTTTCATTATTGTAACTAAAAGGTCTTTTGGACCCCAAAGCTTTCTGGAACTGAATTAAGGAGTTAGCTTGATATTGTCACTGACTGAACTGAAAGAGCATCCTGGTTTCCAGTGGTGGGCCTTGAGCCTTCCTGTTTGTCTTATCTCTGTGTGATTGACAGAAGTGGCCACCTGGGATTACTTTTCAGGTGCAGGCAGCAACCTGCGACTGCCCATCTCTAGCTGTGCAAGGCTGATACCTTAGACAATGCCCCACCCCAGTGCCACCCACACAGCAGGAGCCACACTCAGGAGCCCTGAGATGGAGATGCTTTGGGGGACATCTTATCTGTCTCTCCCTTTTGGCCACTTGGAGCCACTCACCTGTCCCACTTGATTCTGGATTTCATGTTTTGGATTCTCTCTTGCCGCTGACAAAATGGCTTTCCTTGTTTAGCCATGCTTCCCTTCTCTGTTTTGAGGAGGGGCAGCACTGCATTAAAGAACCTTGAAGTCACTTTTTCCATTTGTGTGGTAGTGGTGCCCTCGCCTCCACAGCCCCCTCCTCCATACACCCACTTGAATGTAGTTAGACCTAAATCTGGAGCAGACCTCTCTGTAAGACATCAGGCCCTGTGCCACTGCTGGTCCTCAGCCAGGCTATGGCCTCAATGTCCTCGGTGTGGAAGAGGTCTCTCAGGGCACTGCCCAGACACTCTCCAGGAACCTGTCTGTCCAATCTTCTCCCTACCACTCCTCTCAGTTCCTATGTTCTATAAACTTGAATAGATTTATCTGAACTCAAATTTGGGCCAAGGTTCAATTATTTCTTCTGTGTGTGTTGTGTTCTTGTTTGTCTGATAGAGTAGTACTGATTTTCATACAGTTCCATGAGAGGTCTTTGTGTGAATTGATTGAGCACATTGATTATTTTTCTCTTGGAATGGTAAGGCAACTTTAAAGCCCAATTCTATATTTCTTAAATGTCCCAAGTTTACCAAGGGTGAAATGTTTCCATCCCACCAAAGTTTTTATATAATTTCTGAGATATACATCTAACTTGATAAAACACTAAACAAAACAACATGCCCGAAACAAAACAAAATATTTTAAAAATTAAAAAAACACAAACATAACAGAAAACTTGGTCTACTTTGTTGACATTATTTGTTATGTAATCAATACTTTCATTCCTTCCTTACAAGTTACTCTTTTGTAGATGCTGGGTTCAATGGCAATACTACCTGTTCTGTTTATTCATTTTTAAAATGAAATAAAACTCAAAAGTGTCCATGTGATCAAGATAAATGAATTTCTTATCTACATGGAATGTTCACCAGCCTCCATTTATCCATTATTCAAATTTTGAACTCAAACAATTTGTTTTCCATTACAATAGTTTTACAATTATTTTTTCATATCTGACAAAATAATCATAATCAATATTAATCTTTTTCAATCCTCTGGTCACATGACACCAAATACTTACAGCAAGTCTCTCTTCCTCTCCATATGTGTGTGTATAAATATATAATATATATATTAAATTCTTTTGATGATTCAGCCAAATCGTTTAGTTAAAACAATAAAAAAGTAGAAACAATGCCTTTATTGATTCATATTCCACCAAAGTATGCACAAGCGTTTTCATTTCTCCACATTCTACCAAAAGTTGTTATCTTTTATCTTTTTGGTACTAGCAATTTTATCTGGTCTGAGATGATATATACACACGCACACACACATTCTATTGCTTTTATTTCCCTGGGGAACTCTGTCTAGTACATTTTACTCAGACATTTCAATAAGTGGAGACATATACCTGTATTTGCCTGAACAGAAAGATGAGATTTTTACAAAGCTATTCCTCTTTCTAGTACAACGGGTATAACTTAATTCTCAGTAATCTTGAAGTGATAGTTCTGAGAACAAAATTATTTTAAATTCATTTTTTAAAATCAATAGGTTAAAATATCAAAGATCACTTGAAAAAGATTAATATTGATTGTGATTATCTTATCAGATATAAAATATCACTCTAAAATGACTGTAATAGAAACCACATTTTGGTATAAAATTTGAATAATGGACAAATGGAGGAGGACTTTATGTACATGATTTGAAGGAAATTAAAAATTCTTATTTCAAAGGTTAAATTTAGAAGTCAACTTAGTGTTTTTGATGAAATTAACATGAGAAAGGCTGTATGTTCCACATGTGTAAGAATTCCATTTACCTTGTGCTTGGCACATAAAAAGTGCTTAGTGAATGTTTTTTGTACGTATGTATACTTATTTTTCAATAAGGCATCTAATATGTGCTAGTTTTAAAATGTTCTTCTGTTTTCTATTTTTATAAATACATGGTCTATCAATACTTTTTGTCATCACTCATCCTTTCAGTAACTATAGTGACAAAAGCGGTTGCACCCAAACTGAACTTTCTGTATAGCCAATGAAAAAACAGAGTAAAGAGACCTGCTTCAGATTGGGAATCAGTACTTGCAAATCATACATTGGATGAGAGGCCAATACCCCACATACATAAGGAATAAACAAATAACCCTACTGAGAATGTGCAAAGGACCTCAATATTTATTTCTTGAAAGAGGACATATAAACGGACAGCAGATGCAAAAAAAAAAAAAAAAAAAAAAAAAAAAAAAAATGGTCCCACATCACTAATCAAAGGGCAAAACCCAAATGAAAGTCTATGAGATATCACCTCAGATCACTCAGACTATTTTTGATAATCACAATTATCAAGAAAACATAAAAGATAACAAAATTTGGCAGAATGTGGAGAAAAGAGAACCCTTGTACACTGTTTGAGGGAATGTAAAATATTAAGTGCATTTTTTTAAAAATTTTTTTTACTAACTGCTTTGGCTGGATGCTCAGAAAAAAATTTTAACAATATTAATAAGAGAAAATAAAATGGTCTTATTTCTGAGAATAAGGAAGACCACTTCTCACATATTAACTTTTTCATTCTTGAATACCTTTTGTTTTATTTAAGGGAAAATTTTCTCTTTGTTTAATCCTGGTCTCTTTAAAATTTATATTTTTCTGATTTTCAGGTGATCTTTAGTTGTCCTTTTTTACGAATGTAACAGTAAAATCCTGTTGGGCAAGTCTTTGTACCTGGGTAGGACATTTAGTCGTATGGACTAAAGCTGTCACACTGAGGTATGATTAGGATGGGAAATTCTCATAATGCTGAAAAATTCTCAAATGTTAGAAACTGGAGACTTTCAATTTGTCCATCTTTAATTTCTGCATTTGGAAACAATAGCCTGGGCTTCATGGGTGTTACACACAGAGTATGTGTTTCATTAACTTTGTGGACCCTCATGTGTCTTATGATCTGATCTTTCTCTACATTGTATTCAGTGTTTCTGAGTCTCAAGCCCTTTGGAGAGTCAGGAGGGTGGAATAACAGTTCCTCACTCTATATTCCTATCCAAGTATAGTTGTCTGAGGGTAGCTTTGGGGAGTTGGCTCCAGGAACTCCCTGAATATACCCATATCCAAGAAAACTTGAGCCCTTTATATAAAACTGTAGTAATTGCATATAACCTACACACCTCCTACTGTATATTTTATCTCTAGATGACTTATAATACTCAGTAAAATGTAAATGTTATGTAAATAATTGCTATACTGCATACTTTAGGAAATAGTAATATGAAAAAGTAATTGTACTTGTTCAATTTTTAAATTTTTTTTTTATCCTAGCTTGATTGAATCTGCTGACACAGAACTTGTGTATACAGAGCATCAACTGCATTTTTGGCTTCATTTTCCTTTTCCATGGATGCCATTTCTCCATTTCCATGCTTCCATTAATTTCCAGGAACCACTCTCTGTGGATTTGAACTTTATTTTAAAATTTCATTACCAATGATCACAGAAAGTAAGGTGATAAGCCATACTGAACCAGAACTATACTTTTAATGCTAATAATAAGAATGTTGATGAAGGTCAGATTATGACAGACCTTTTTAAGATGTGAAAGTATTCTTTTATTCTTAATTTTCTTAAAGTTTTAATCTACATCATGTTGGCTTAGGAGCTGACTTCCTTAACAAGACTCCTAAAGTGCAAGAAGTAAAATTAAGAATCAATAAATGGGATAGAATCAAACTAAAAAGCTTCTTCACAGCAAAGGAAACAATCAATAATGTGAAAAGAGAGCCTACAGAATGGGAGGAAATCTTTGCCACCTGCACCTCAAAGCATTAATCTCCAGGATGTATAAAGAATTCAAGGGAAAAAAGAAAAGAAAAGAAAAAGCCAAATAACGGAATTAATAAATGGCAAAGGAGTTGAACAAATAACTGAATTAATAAATGGTCAAAGGAATAGGCACTTCATAGAAGAATAATTATGATCAGTCAACAAATATATGAAAAAATGTTCACCATCTCTAGCAGTTAAAGAAATGTAAATAAAAACTATCTCAGTTTTCATCTCACTCCAGTCATAATGGCAATTATCAAGAACACAAGCAACAATAAATGTTGGCGCAGATGTTGGGGGGTGGAAAGGTACACTAATACATTGCAGGTGGGACTGCAAATTGGTACAAGCACTCTGGAAATCAGTATGGAGATTCCTCAGAAAACTTGGAATGGAATCGCCATTTGACCCAGCTATCCCACTCCTCAGTCTATACCCAGTATATATACTCTGTCTATGTACTATAGTAATGCAGCCACATCAATATTCGTAGCAGCTCAATTCACAATAGCTAAACTGTGAAAGCAACCTAGATGCCCTTCAATAGATGAATGGATAAAGAAACTGTGGTATTTATGCACAATAGAATATTACTCAGCATTAAAAGAGAATAAAATTATGGAATTTGCAGGAAAATGGATGGAGTTGGAAAATATGATGCTAAGCAAAGTATGCCAATCCCAAAAAACCAAAGGCAGAATGTTCTCTCTGACAAGTGGATGCTGATCCATAATGGGGAGTGGGGGAGGAAGAATGGAGGAACTTTGGGCGAAGGTGGGGAGGGGCGAAGGTGGGGGCGGGAAAGATGGTGGGATGACATGTTCTCTCTGATATGTAGATGCTAACTCATAATAAAGAAAAATAGAAGTATTTGGTATTAGACAAAGGGGAATGAAGGGAAGGGAGGGGGAATTGGAATAAGAAAGGTAGTAGAATGAATCAGACATTATTTTCTTATGTGCATATATGAATACATGACCTATGTAATTCCACATCTTGTATGACCAAAGAATGGGAAGTTATACTTCATATGTGTTTAATATGTCAAAATACCTTCTACTGTCATGTATAACTAATAATAAATTTTAAAAAGGTAGGAATTTGAACACCTTTTGCAATTTCTGATGAATTATCTGACTGTTTTAATTTGGTCAATTATTAAATGGTTTTCCCATTTTTAAGTTTTCAATGCTAATTGCATATTTACTATGCCCTAAATATTTTTATTATTAAAGAAAACAAAACATAAGTACAAGATAGCCGGGCCCATCATGAAGCTTTTAATATAATTGAGAACCTGTTTAAATAATAAAGTATAATGAGACAAGGGCAAAATAGATGTGCAGGGAAAATGCTATGGGGATCAGAGGAAAAGGCAATTAATTAGAAGTGAGAATACTAGGGGAAGTTTCATAGGGCTGCTGTCATTGGGTTGGAGCTGGAGGGATGATAATGTGCTTCCCATACTGGTGAGAGTAGGGAAGAGCTTGCAATGATATTCCAGGCAAAAGGAACAGTAAGCGGAAACAAGAAATGTGGGGGGAAATGGAATACATGGAAAATGACAAATAACCTTCTCTGCTTGTCCTTTCAAATGTGAAGAAGAGGATATACATTACAAAATTGAAATGGGGTCAGACTAATGAAAGCCTTGAAAGACTTTTGTATTTATGCCATGAACATGGACACCCAGATTTGTCAAAGCATTTTTGCAGTAGTAAGATAATCAAAACTCTGCCTTACAAAGATAAATGAGGGAAAGGTACAAAGGATGGGTTGAGAATAGAGGTCATTGCAAGGATTTTGAGAGATCAACAGAGCCCACACCAAGGAGTAGGATGTAATGACTAAACGAAAGGAATAATGTACTGGGGCTGTAGCTCAGTGGCAGAGCCCTTGACTAGCATGTGTGAGGCACTGGGTTGGATCCTTAGCACCACATAAAAATAAACAAATGAAATAAAGGCATTCTGTCCATCTATAACTACAAATTTTTTTTCAAAAAAAGAAAAACAGGAATAATTAGCTTGGAGAGTTACCAGGAGTATAGAATTGATAGAAATTGTCAATCAAACTTCCTACTGATTGGAAATAAGGGTTAATAAAATACAGAGTTGAAGAATACATTGAGCAATCTCTCACTAAATTTCTTTGGATGCTTTCACAATGGTCATGGAGCTGTCCCCTAGTCTGATTCCCCTTGGGCCATGGGTAGCAACCCTTCCCAACTGCCCCTGCTCAGGAGAACGCAGGTGCCTCTGGAGTTGAACTTTGAGCACTACAAGAACTTCCCAGGCTGTCCAACCAACATGTGGATCCTCCCAGAGCCACAGTGTCAGGTAGAATAAGGGACCAGAGGGCAGTGTTTCTTTTTCTTACCCCTGAGATTTTTGTAAAAATTAAAGTGTGTCCCTCTTATTCCTAAAACAAAAACAAAGAACTTCCTCTTGTCCGTTCCTGGACCCTAGAGAAAATAGACAAGGGTAGGAATGAATTTTTTCAAAATGAAGAATTTCTAACCACCTTAAGTTTCTGTTTTCACCCATTGATCCACCCACTCTATCTGTGCTAAGCTAGCATAACTGGCCCTAATTTCCTAATTTCCCCTTTCTGATTTCCTGATGAGGGTAACCATCCCCTTCCCTTGAAAACCTTCAGGCCACATGTTGTTCTTTGAATGTATCAACTTTTCCATTCTTCTACTTTCTATTAACTACCTTTCCTGAAAATTTCAATCCCTAATTAGACTGATGAGTCAAGAATTTCCTTTGATTTAATTACATAACCACACTATAATTTTGTTAAGGTATTCTTGCACAGAATCATTTCCCTTGGGTCCTACAATGGCCCCAAGAAGACCTAGGATGGAGATTCTCTGAATAAGAAAGAAAATAGTTAAGAATTTTCTAGTTTGTCCGAAGATTGGTGAGTCAGAAGAAAGATCTGTGGTTACTCCAGGGGCATTAAGCAACTTCTAACCTCTGATCTTCAGGTGGTTGACTGTTAGGGCTGGGCAGATGTCACATAGTCCCTTGACCTGGGAACCAGCATTTTAAGAGAGGTGATTCCCCATGAAGGCCCCCAAACAGAGCATATCTGTCCATGTGAAACACAGCAAGTGGGTCACAGCACACACTGGGTGAGTCACAGTGTCCAAGAGCACCTCATCCTGAGACTTCAACACATTTAAGATTGAGGCTTTGATAACAATGTGCTTGTTGGTGTTTGCAACTTAATAAAATAATATGCCTGTCCTTGTAATAAACCAGAATTATCTTAATGCTATCCCATTTTGTTTTTACCAGAAGCTGGTTTTCATACTATGTTAGTCACTCTAATCTTTTATGAACTATCTCCTTTGTATAGTACTTCTCAGTTTATAAAACTTCATATACAGTATCTCATTTAATGCTTCTACACTCTTAGGCAGAAATCTTCATTAACCTCATGTTGTAAATATAGAGACTCAGAAACCTGGAGATTAAGTAGATTCTCTAGCTCTTATGCTTTTCACCAAGTGCTTTGTCCACGAAACTACAACTACATGTGGTCAAGGATTTGGATTGCTGGTGCAAGCATCAAAGTTGTCTAAACTATTTTATGAGTAGGCAGACTTGTCTTTGTGTTTCATTAGAACTCGGATGGGTGTTCCTTGGTTATAATGTCCATACTGTTGTGTGTATAGGTTTTCTCCTTCTTTGCCTTAGATACAAACTACTTAACCCTCTAATCTCAGCCAGGCTACTGGTGCCTCTTGACAACTTTATCTGACATATACCCCAACCAACCTACATTCTTCCACTATCATGGTCTTCTCTTTTCTGGGATTATATGATTAACATATATATCCTCCTTGGAAGCCTCTGCATTTCTCTTGAACAAGGCAAGTCTATTTTTGTTCATTTTGACATCCTAGTACCCACCAGTTTCTAGCCCAAGTACATGCTCGGTATAGATATCTGTTGAATGGATGAATGAATAATTAAGTCTTACTTGAATAAGTTGACCTATTTGTTAGAAAAGCAATAATTTAATAATCCAGTACTGGAAATGTCTTTAAAGCTTTTTTCCCCTACTAAGCACATTTTCTTATTGTGAAACGGACCATGAATCCAATTCCCCTGGTACTTAAACTATTCTATGGAAGTAAATGAAGCTACAGAAAATTAGTTAAGTCAAGCAGAGGAATATTTAAGAAGTTTCTATTTGAGCACATAAAAATAGTTTCATCCAGAATGAATTATTGAATCTATCAAAGATGGTAGAAGTCAGTTCCCTCCTCCCACCAAGAAATTTAGCCACAGAAAGACTCTCATACCAAGTGGATCAAATTTATTTCTAAGTATACATTTCACCTCAAGTTAAGAATAAATATATTTTAGCTGGCCCCAAATCTAAATGTCAATTAGTGAAGCATTTTATGACATGCACAAAATTTTCTCCAGAGGATGCTAAATCATGAACTGATGATCTGATTTTTCCAGTTTGTCTTCGAGGCTAGTGCTATAATGTACACACATATTGTTTGTTATTTACAAAAGTGTGTCACAGGGTAATTTGATAGGTGAAACTGAATTTCTTATCTTGGTCCTTATTTTTGATAACATTAGGAGATCATTTAGTGAGAACTGGTGCTATCCCCACTGTACAGACAGAGTGAGTGTGGCAGAGCCCATAGCTAGCTAAGCGCTTCAAGAATTAGATAAGCCAGAAAAATGCTTTTGTGAAAGGGGTCTCGCTGAGTTGCTTAGGGCCTTGCTAAGTTGCTGAGGCTGGTGTTGAACTTATGATCTTCCTGCCTTAGCCTCCTGAGTCGCTGGGATTATAGGTGTGTGATATCACACCCAGCTAAGTTTCTTGCAATGACTTACAATAGGCTTTTCTGTGAAAACTTGCCCTGTTAAGAAGGTGCATTTGCAGTGAAGTGTTCCTGTGGAGAAGCCACAGATTTCCATGTGAAACCTCTATACACTGGTGGTAGGCAGCACGATAGCCAGGGAGGAACTGGGAATGGGGAGGTCAGGGACTCAGTTGTGGTTTGCATCAACTTGCTGTGTAATCATTGGCAAATTACTTTCTCCCTCTGGTCTCAGGTTTTATGTCTATAAAATGAGAAAAATAAATTCTGTATGATTCCAAATGTAGAATTGCTGCTGGGTTGCATCAGAAGGCCCAGGAACTTTAAAAAATGCAGATTCCTGGCACTTGTCCAAGATTCAAGAAATCAGAGCCTTTGGGAGAAGAGTCAAAACCCCCAGAATCCATATTTTTAACAGCTTTGTAGATGATTCTCATAAATTAATGAAATACAGATGGATGACATTCAGCCACGGATTGTAAGCTTTGGCTTCCACGTTCAACAACTCAATCACAATCTATATCCCCAGGGCAGTAATGGGGACTGCTGGAGGTATCTTTGGGTTTGACATAAAGCAACTGTTCATTGGGATGTACTGCCTGGATTTTCTATGCAAAGCATGATTTGATTAGAAGGGGACTGAGCTATGTACTATTATTACTTTTTTTCAAGGACTATAAGTGTTATAAAAGAGATGGAGCATAGTTTTGATAACAAAAGAGGCATGGAAAGCTTGTGAAGAGAAAATCACCTTACACAGCTTCCATCTTAGAAAGATCTCTTGCAGCTGGTTGGCGGATCATCTGTTGCTATTGATACCACCAGTTACCAGTGACAGGTTCTGCTCCCTCACATGTTGAAGTATAACATTAGAGAAGCACGCCGAGGCAGGCATATAAAACAGGGTTTACTTAAAAGGGGGGTAACATAGACTTCTCCCAGGAGGAAGAAGGGGGCCATAGCTGGTATCCTGGTATCCGAAGAAGTGAGGCATTCTGCCTTTTTAATATGTCCTAGGTTTCCTTTGTTCTCCTGCTTTCTTCCCCTTATCTCTCTCCTTCCTGTGTAATATGTGACTAGTTCCAGTAAATGCTTGGTGGG
Organism: Tamias sibiricus; assembly: GCA_025594165.1. Classification (NCBI taxonomy): domain Eukaryota; kingdom Metazoa; phylum Chordata; class Mammalia; order Rodentia; family Sciuridae; genus Tamias; species Tamias sibiricus. The sequence goes on along the minus strand of CM046660.1, from coordinate 75,002,885 downwards.
ATGGCCTAAAGGTGGGAAACAAGTGGGCTGAAGGAGTAATGGCAGGATGGAGCAGCCCAGGACACTTTGATGAACAACTTTTACAACTCAATGTAGGGAGGGACAATCTCTGGGACAGGTCACTTTTGCAACAGATTGGAGCAGAGGCAGGTTGTCTTGATGGGGTGGAGGAAGGGATCTGAAGGCATTTCAGTCCTTCAGGGGGCAGTCTCCAATTTTCTGGACTCACTCAAATTGGCCTCCTTGATCTGACCTTACTTGATTTACCTATATAAACTGACTGCCTGTCTAATTCTGACTGTACTACCACCCAGTCAATAGAGTGATCATCACCTGAGCAAGACTAGTGATGGTATACAACCTACTACATGTATAAACAGAGTCAGAGGCTGTCAAAGTAAACCCATGGCCATTTCGATTGAATGGTTGGCCTTCAGAGAGTCATTTTGTATGTGTGCTTGCCTGCACAGTGTGTTCTTCTATAGCACTATGTTTCTTATATATTCATGTAAGAACATTTTATTCCCTTACTTTGTATACTAGTATGTGAAGGTAAGTGTGAGGTTTGGGGATATTTTGGAAAGTGGTATCCAGAACTGCTAAAATAGCAATGGGAATCTGAAATTGGAAAAGTGACACTTAGCAGCCTTGTATTTCTTTCATTTAAACAATCAATTCATGATTAAGACACTCTTTATGGCATATACTTTGTATTACTAGCTTTTTTTCTGACAAGTTTTAAATTTAAAACTATTATAATGTTTTCTAGTTAAGTTTATAGCCACAACATTTAAAAAGTAAAAAAAAATGATAATTTTAGTGTTGAAATTTTTAAATTTCAAAGGAATAGGATATGCATATTGAGTCTAGAACTTTAAACATCCAATTAAGATCTGGGTATTGAGCTTATCTTGGCTTATGTCCTCTTTGTACCTCTGACAGTTTTATCATGTTATAAAAGAGAACAATTTGATGAGCTTATGCTACACTGCATATTTTCATCTCAATTTCTACTCACAAAACCCTGTGTTTCAGAGTTTAAAAAATCTCTGTATTATAGTTTAAACTCACATAATTAACAAGATGCCAATTCAAGACCTGATGACAATTGATTTCAATGATGAGAGTTTTTTCAGGAAATATCTTCCTAGCTTGGGTTCCTTGAAGGTTTTCCACAGGATAGCATTCCTTAGGTAATATTGTTCACTTTCTTAAGGTAGCAACCAAAGAATTTTCCTGCTTTACTCCTGGGCATTTACTGAGCTACCCTTGTGAGCTCATTGCTATAGTCAGTGCTTTTAGACAAAGTTTGACGTGCTGCTTGGAAACCAAACCAAGAGCAGGCTGCATTTGAAATTCCATACTTGAAATATCCACTTTATTAAAGTTCACCTGGCAGGTGTGAGCATTCAGATGGCCAGTGCTGTGACCTCACTATGTAGGGAAGGGAGCTGCTATAGGAAGGGCTCTTACAAATGAGCAGCATGGATTCCACATTCTGCTGAAATCAAATAGGCCCTTTCCTCTTTGTAAGATGCCTTAACACATAAGAAATAGGCCAGCAGGATGCCCATGTCTGAGGTACTCATCCTTTCTGGCCAACTCAAAGAGCACCAGTTCTCATCACTTCTATTCAGCAAGAAAAATTCCACCATGAAACAAACCATTTTCCCAAAAGAAAGTAGAATCTTATATAACTTATGAGACTAAAAAGTACAATTTTCTATGTGTTTTAATGAAAGGTTTCCATTCAAACAACACTTACTTTTCATCAGAAGATGCCCCAGTGTAGGAGAAATAATACTGACTTTGGTGTCAAATAGACCTCAGTTTTAATCCTGAATCTGCCGCTTAGTACCTCTTAACTTTCATATTGCTTATACTCTGAGCTTTGATTTCTTCACCCGTGAAATATACCTTATTATGGTTTGGATATAAGGAGACCCCAGAAGTCCCTATGTCAATGTTCAGAGGTAAAATGGATTGTGAGCCCCTTATCGGCCCCTCATAACTTAAATGGACCAAGTGGTCACTGTAAGCATGGGGGTGTAGCTGAAGGAGGTGATCACTGTTTTGGGGGGAGTGCCCTGAAGTGTCCTGGAAGGGCTCATCTTCACTGTGGCGCCTTCTCCTTTCATTCTCTCTGCTTCCTGGCCACCATGAGTGGAGCAGTACTCCTCTTCTGTCATGATGTTCTGCCTCACTTTGGGCCCAGAGCAATGGAATTAGCTGACTATGGACTGAACCTCTGAAATCATGAGCCAAAATAAGCTTTTTTGGCTCTAAATTGTTCCTCTCAGGTATTCTGGTCACAGAGAAGAAATACCAACTAATACAGATATTGGTAACCATGTGATTCATAGGCCTTTAGAACGGGTTTGTGGGAAGAATTTAGAGAAGTTTGGAGATTAAGGCTATATAGCAGCCTTAAAATGTTGTGAATGGAGCTTACTTATGAGGTTACAGTGGGCAACAAGGACTCATTTTGGAATTGGAGTAGAAGTCACATGTTACATTCTAGAAAATAACCTGTGTACATTTTGCCCATGTCCTGAGGCTATATGAGGCGGAATTTAAAGGTGATGGACTATTTAATTTCAAGGCATAGCATTCCATCAGTGGCAAGGATATTGCTATCAGTTTTTAATCAAGTTCAGTGTGATATTAGGGAACAGAAAGCAGAGCAGAAGGATTTTTAAAACTTGCAGTTTAGCCAGAAATGTTTTTGTAAAACTGGGTCCCAGGAAAGTATGATTACTGAAGAGATTGTCACAACTAAAGAGAAGCTAAATATTTTGTGCACAAACAATAGGAAAGATGCCTGGAACACATCTCAGGAATCAATAAGACCACACCCATGGCAAGCTTAAGGGTGCAGAAGGGAAAATTCCTTTGAAAAAAAGTCATGGGGGGGCACACCCTGCTCACACAGGGAGGGGGCTTAGAAAGTTGTTTCACTATGCTCCGATGCCTAGACAGAGGCCACTGCAGCAGTGATCCCAGAGGACTCAGTGACTGAGATGGCACCAGACCTTGGCGTAGTCCATCTGGTGCTGATTTTGCAGGAAAGCAGGATGCTTGAGTTGCAGGGTGACAGAGGCATCCATCAAGATTTCAAAGGAAAGTCTTGGAGGCCAGGTAAAGCATAAAAGAGTAGAATTCCTGCAGGCTGCCCTCTCACATGCTTCTTCTCACATGATTAAAGCTGTGAGAAGAAGGCTAAATCTGCAGTAGGGACTCCAGCAATTAAGAAATTCCGGTAATGTAGACTGTCTGCTGAAAAATGCCTGCTGGCTGTGGACAGAGTTGGCCTATGAAAGTGGCCATGAGTGCTGCAACCAGCAAGGCCAATGGTGGGGCTGCCCAAGCCCTTTGGAAATCACATCTCTGTGTCCTAGATGCTATACAGTTTCAGGACCTAATGCCTGGCTGGGTTACAGTCTTGTTTTGGCGTCATCCTTTCTCTCTATGCTCCTATTCCTCCCTTTTTGTATATTAATGTCTCCTCCATGCTATTTTTTTTGTTTTTGTTTTTGTTTTGTTTTGGTACTGGGGTGTTAAATTCAGGGGCGCTTGACCACTGGGCCACATCCCCAGCCCTTTTTTGTATTTTATTAGAGACAGGGTCTCACTGAGTTGCTAAGTGCCTCGCCATTACTGAGGCTGGCTTTGAACTTGTGATCCTCCTGCCTCAGCCTCCCAAGTGCTGGGATTACAGGCGTGCGCCACCACGCCCGCTTTACTCCATGCTATTATATATTGGATGTATATAACTTGTTTTAAATTTTGCAAGAGTTCACATCCAATATTTTGCCTTATCTCAGAGGAGACTTCCGACTTAAATGTTTTGACAATGCTGGAACTGTTAAGATTATGGGGACTTTCTTGGAAACGGAGTAAATGTATTTTTTCATTTTGAGATAGGCATGAATTTTTGGTGGTCAGTGGGGAAAGTTACGGTTTGGATGTAAGGAATCCCCTAGAAGCTCCTCTTTTAATGTAGGAATATTTGGAGGCAAAATGATTGATCATGAGAGTTGTAACCTAATCTGTCCATTATGGTTTAAATGGGCTGAGTGGTAAGGGTAAGCAGTGGGATGTGTCTGGAGAAGTTGTGTCACTGGAGGGGATCTTTTTCCCGATGGCCCCTTCCCCTTTCACTCTCTCTGCTTCCTGGCAGTCATGAATGGAGCAGTGCTCCTCCACCATGCCCTTCTGCTGTGCTGTTCTGCCTCACTTTGGGCCCAGAGCAATGGAGTTGGCTGACCACAGACTGAAGCTCTGAAACCATGAGGCAAAATAAACTCTTCCTGCACAAAGTTCTTCTCAGATATTTTGGTCATAGTGATGAAAAGCTGACTGACACAGGTACAAAGATAGTAACACTACTTAGTTTTTTTGGGGGGATTAAATAAAGCAACTAGTGTATTCAGGTTGACAAGACCGTGTGCCCCTCCCCCAAAGAAATCCCCAAATTGTTTCAGAGGTAGGGTGTGTGTGTGTGTGTGTGTGTGTGTGTGTGTGTGTGTGTGTGTGTTTGTGCTCATAAACTTTTTCATAGGGTAAGTATAATGTAAGCACTGGAGACCTGGGTTTCAGCTCTGTCCACCTCCTTGTGGTCAGATAATTTTCAATATTTTCCTCTGAGTCTCAGTTTCTTTCTCTATGAAATGAAATATCCCAGGTGGATGTTATGATGACTAATCAAGATCTTCTACATAAAGTGTAGAAGTGTACATGGAGCCACTAGGTGACAATAATAGGTGCCCTCCACTTTTCCCATTATGCCTTTGAGTATAGAAAGTAGGGAAAAGGGGTAAGTTAAATGAGGTGTATTTTGTGCTTGCATCATGCTGCAGCTGAATATATTGCACAATTATTGATTTCTTTGAAGTTCAGAGCATGTTTAAGTACCATCTCATGGAATCCTCATCCAAGCTCTTTTGAAAACTCACTATTACTACCCCTGTTTCATAGATAGTAAGGCTCAGAGAGTAGGTCACTCACCTGTGATTAAACCTGTGTCTCTCAAATTCCAAGGTCGTGTTAATACATTTAATTTTTTCCCTCTCCCACTTTGCTTACCTCACTTATTCATTCTTAGGAGTGCCCTTGTTTTTTGTTTTGGTTTTGTTTGTTTGTCTGCTTTTATCAATCGTTGGATTTAAATCAGGAAACATTCTGCCTTAAAAAATACAGATAGCCCTAACCTAAGCTGCCTTTAGATTTGCTCTAGTCAAGAATATATCATTTTTTTTTCCAGTCTGAGTATTTGATTGTTGCTTTTATAAGCACATAATTGAGACGCACTCAGGAAAAAAAGATAAGATTGCTCTTTCTCATTTGATTTGCAACAAAGGTATATGGTTTGAGGAAGTCTTGCCCTTAAATGATTAGACAGCTTGTGTGACTAATAAGAATATTGTCCCTAAAGGAAAGTGGAACATCTTACGAATACAAGAGCACTCAATTAGAGTTTTAAATTAGAATGTAATTATGTGCTTCTCTCTATTTCTCTCTCTTTCTCTCTCTCTCTCTCTGTCTCCCACTTTGAGGAAGAAATGAAGAGAGATTTTAATATTTTAGGTGGCCTCATTTTGGTGAAAAGACAATTTTAGGAAGTGTTTAATTTGAAGAAACTCTTCTGCATCTTGTTTAATTTTGGACCTGGTCCAATCTCTGAAGGCCTAAAAGCAGATATGTTTACTGATACCTGGCTTTTTAAATCACTGCATTTTATAATTCAAAACAGGGATGAGCTGTTGATATGGATTACTGCACTCAGTATAATGAAATTGTCAATATGCTTAGAGATGCACGAATATCATCAAGACATGTAGGGAAATAGCTCATTCAACCTCTGAAACAACGTGTTTGCCTTTGAGACCACAGCTATACAAAAACAAGTGTGCTCTAAACCAATAGTTTTCTTGAGGTGAACTCAAGTGTACTCGGAATTCCAAAACACTCTCCCTTATAGTTTCCATGGAGGTGTTCCAGGGAGATAAACACTAGGTCATTGTTTGGTTATGTAAGGTCAGACTTTTGCCTTGTCTGATCAATACTGCTTCCTAGAGCTTCACAGAAAAGAACAATGTGCATGATAAAGACCTGTGGGGTTATCTGTAAATCTATTTGTGTTTGAATCTCTCCATTTATCTACAATCTGAATTGGCATGAAACAACTACTTGAAGATCAAATCTTGTGAACAATAATGTAACTCTTAGCAAATTCCAAGGGCAATTTAGGGTGAAGAGGAAGCGAATCACTATTTACTTACCTTGGATCAATTCTCTTTTTGGTCTTCATTCTCATCTGTGGATCTCCTGTCAGGACCACCCTATCATTGAGCCTAGGTATTCTCTGACAAAGACTCTCCTAAGAATCAGCGCTGCAGTGTGCTGGGTATGCTCATAAATGCTCTGCATGTATGTGTTATCTACTGCTCTAAATGATACAAGTCTAGGTCTTATCTCCATCCTATAGATGATTAAAGAGATTAAGTGACTTTTAATTCTTTTTTTTTCCTAGTTCAAACATTTATTTCTTTTTTATTTTTAAAATTTAATTATTTATTTACTTATTCATAATGCACAAGTATAGCATCTTTTTACATACAACTGCTTGTATGCAAAGTATATAAGTACCATTCAGATCTTCAATCATGCATTTAGGATAATGATATCCATCTCATCTTCTTATAGCTATTATGAGGTAGAAACAGGATTTACCCACCTTTCTCTTAACCATGCCAGTGTTCCAGTAAGGACTACTCTTAATTATATGGGTGTGCTCATTAAGGAGGAGGTGTGGTCTGGAACATTCAGCCAGTGTTCTCTGCAGTCAAACAGTTAATCTCTAACTATGCATTTATAAAGCCAGTCATGTCAATACACATTTGTTTGAGATAGGTTTCCTACCATCATAGAAACTGAGGATTTCAAAAATTACTAGGGGTCACCCAGGAGCCAATTCCTCTTTATAAAAATACTGAGGATCAAAGAAGGAAACAGAAGACAAAACACCTTGCCAAGATTGACTCAGTTTTGATGACAAAATAAAATTATTATTCACCCCTTTCTACCTTGTTCAAATCACTCTGCTTCCGTATTACTGGTGATTTATTTGCATATTTACTAGTTTCTGAGGACACATTATAGAATTTTTCAGACAGAGAAGGAGAAATTACATCTTTCAAGTGCTGTTTTTTCTTTAAAAACTACATAGGGATTAAAAAAACTCTTGTTGAGAAAATAATTATAGATGAAAACACAAATAACTGGAATGCTATTTAGAGACATCTGAAACCATAGTAGGAGGCTGAAAGTAACAGAATAAACAAGTCCCTGAATTCAGAAGCTGGGAATGTATTTAAAGTTATACTGTTTAATATTTTCCAAAGACTGTCACACATTATAGTCAGGTACAGACAATTTGGGGTACATAAAATGATTTGCATTGACATAAACCAAATTTAATATTTATTTTAATGACATAGCATATATATGCATGTGTGTTTGTATGTATGTAGTTATACACAGTGAATCCATGTGTGTGTGTGTACTCACACACACATATATATAGTATGTAAGTATATATAGACATAGTATGTATCATATAAAAACTATATGTATATACAATGTTTGAATTCCCTATTGTATGCTAGATTCTGTTCTATGGTGCCTGAGACATGTGAGTGAACAGAATTAATGAGATCTCTGCTCTCAGGAAACTCGCATTGACCCATGAGGATTGTCCATGCAATCTAGGAATGTGTGAAGTTTTAAGTCTTCAGGCACAAACACTGGTTACTTTCACTATTGCCCTCAAAGGTGAACTCCAGGCTCACCCTGCAGGAGTGGGCTGGGACAACCCTGGGCTGGGGAGAGAGAAGAGATCTCCACAGAGCCCAGGTTCCATCACAATAGATGGGCCTCATTAGCCATTCTCAGCCTCATAGATAATGCAGTCCTCGATGGCATCATTTGGTCTGGTGAAGAATTGCCCAGGAGACCGTGTTGACATCTGAGATTTATTTTAATCCTTTTTAGCAGATTTTATAACGAGCATTGTAACAAAGTATGCCAAAGAATCATTACATATCTTATGAAATCTTAATAATACAAAAATTAGAAACGTTTTTCATGCATGTGTTCAATTTGTTCAGAATCCACCGATTTCACTTTGCTGATTAGCATGGAGGTCCTTGTGAGGGGACCTTGCCTTGAAGAGGTCACACTCCCTGAAGGTCTCTGCATACTTTTGTAATGAAGAGGGTTTATGTCATGTTTAGAAGCTGCTATTGTCAAATTTTACAGTTTGGACAAAGAAGATGTTAGATGCACAAAAACAGGTACACAAAGGTTATTTTTTCTCAAATAATTCAGTTTATTGATGGTCCATCTTGGGCAGTATTAAGAAAAAAATAACAAAGGTGAGAAATAGGGATTTGAAGTGAGGAAACATTTTCAGTGTGGAGTAAAAGATGTATTTGGGGGATCTGTCTGGAAAAGTAAATGGTTCCCATAAGGGCCTGGAGCCAGGGGAGTAGCTGTGAGCCATTTTGAGTGGCATGACTTCTTTCCCGGAGTTCACCACTTTCTAGCTGTAGGAAGCATCTGTCATCTGAGCCTACTTCCTCTTTTGAAAGCTGAGATTAATACTACTGACTTTATATTGTGATGCTGAAAATGGAAATTAATATCATATGCAAAAGTACCTAGCACAGAGAAGATATCCAGCAAAGGCGTTTTTTATCCCCTTTACTGCCATTTGGCAGTAAGATTTCAAACACTCATTTGCCTTCAAAAGGTAGCATAGTGGCACAGTTCATTTCAGTACACTTTCTCCTTGAAATTCCTCCTGGCCCTGACTACTTGACATCTCAAGAAGGTTTCTTCTTCTTTTTCTCACCATTTCCAACTCTATTCTTTTCCCACACTTACCTTTTGTGGTTCCCCAGGCTTCCTTGTCATGTGAAAATCTATTTTTTTATCTTTACTTTCTACTGCTTTCTCTGATTCTCATTGTAAAGGCTCTATTCCATCTAAATCTTCCAAAGACAGTGCTTCTAGACCCCCCAATTTTCCCTGCACCCAAAATAGAAGCACTGAAGTGCTTTTAATTTGGAGGGATAAGGAAAACATGAACCTTAAAAAATTGAAAATACTCTGATATTTTCCCAAGTTCTTATTAAGGGGTGTCTAGACTTTATCACAATAGTAACAGAAATTATTTTTACTGTACTTTTACTCCCACCTCTCCCCTTCCATCCCAAGGGGATCATCAGGCCTTGGGTCATGGCTTCTACTGTAATGTTTTCTTAGAAGTCCTGTCCATCATCCACCACCATCACCGCAGCCCGATCCTCACCCTCCTTCACATATTCAGGATTTTGTTTGTTAATCACTGGATATATATTAAGGGGATGTGAAAGAGATAAATACGTTTTTGGTTTTGAGAGGAGATATAAAGTAACAGGGGAGAATGTTAAGAACAAGGAAGAGCATCGTGACCTGAGTTTCCTTGCATAATGAGAAACTGTGACAAACCCCAATGAGGTGGAGTAGACCTCCTTCTTAGACAATTGAGGGCCCTGGAGAAGAAACTTGGGGATAGGGGACTGAGGACATCAAGATGACAGTCTCCTATGTCCAATGGGTAAGGCAGCTTTGGAACCAGTGTAATACATATTGAATTACCATGGCTTCTGGGATTTCTGCACAATTCTCGAGTGAGATGAAGGAGCTACAACAATAATGAAATGAGATTTCCCTTCAGTGTGGTGGAGTGAGGGCTTGGTGTCAGATTGAATTTATCTAAAGAAAATGGACAATTGTTTCATATGTGTATGTTTTATGTTCCTTATGTAATTTGCTAGAATGTATTAAACACCATGGAGAAAAAAAAATCAAGGAATGCTGATAGGGTATGTCATAGTTGGAAGAGGTTAGAATTTTGGATATTCTGGAGAGGGAAGACGTAACTGGAAAAATTTTTGAATACAATTTTAAACGAGGTTAAGACTCATGAAACAATTCAAAGAAAACCCAGTGCTGCAGATGGAAAGAAAAAGGTTATGAAATCTAGATATAAGGAGCATGACTAATATAATGGGAAGAATTGAGAAGAAAAATTTGTCCAACTTATTGTCTGTCATGGTAGGCACTGGCCACATGTAGCTACTGAGCACTTGAAATGTGACAGGTCTGAATTGAAATGTGTTCTAAATATAAAATACACAACAGATTTCATAGATGTTGCACAAAATGTAGAATGTAAAATATTTCACACATAATTTTTTACTGATTACATATTGAGATGATAATGTTTTGGATATATTATGTCAAGTAAAATAGATTGTTACAATTAATTGCATCTGTTTCTTTTAATTTTTAAATGTAGCTACTACAAAATTTAACATTTCACTCCTAACTCTCATGTGGATCACATATTATATTCTATTTGCAATACTATTGTAGTGGATGAAATCTGAAGAGTGATAAGAGGCTCATTTTAATGCTTTTGTAGGTCATTGTAAGGACATTTGCATTTGTTCTAAGTGAGAGAGAATCTCTTGGAGGATTTTGAGCAGAAAAGAGGCACAATCTGCCATTTTTATAACAGGTTCACTCTGGCTTTTCTTTTATCGGTTACAGTAGGATCATGACTCCCATTGAGGGGTATTCCCATAATCCAGGCTAAAGATGTCACTGACTTGGCTAGCAGCATAGATGGTGAGAAGTGGTTAGATATCAGAGAGTTTTCTGATGTATTGAAAGTGGAGAGTGAGAAAAAGAAAAGAATTGAGAATTACTCCCCAGAGTATTTGCCTTGAGCATGTTAAAGGAGTCAGTTGTCACTCACCAGGATGGAGAGGTGATCATATGAAGTTTGAGATGCTTTTTGGGCTTCTGAGTAGGGGCTGAAGGAGGCAGTCTGATATGAGGAAGAGGTCTTGGCTGAAGATAAACTTTGGAGGGTTTTGATATAAAATTGATATTTGGTGCTCTGAGATTGGATGCTATCATTGGGGGAGGGAGGGAGAGATAAAGGCAGGAAGCAGGAGGAATGAGCCAGGGTTGCTCAGAGAGTTCATGGGCAGAATGACTGCTAAGGCTATGCTGGAGCACGCAGTGCAGCACTCTCACTCCAGGCGCTAATTTTAAAGGTCTTGTTTGTTCTGAGCTAGGCAGTGACCGCATGAAGAATGCTAATCAGTGCAAGAAAGTCAGATGTAAAGTATATTTCTGCATATATAGATATGTCATTATTTAAGCAGACAAATTGCATTGCTATGGACTCCTAGTGATAATCTAATCTTCACAAAGTGGGATTCCAGTGATCCCAAGAGCATATCATTTATCTCAAGGTGTCTCTTTCTCAATTTATTAGTAAAAATTTTAATTTTACATTATTTTAATTTTTTAATGCTCTTCCATAGTCTAGAAAGAAAAATTCAAATAAAGATGGCAGAGTCTTAGAACTCTGAAATAGCAGAGTCTGTGATACAGACTTTCTGAGCTCACATTATGAAGACATTTACTGGTGCTCTTGACCTTGTCTTTCCTTCTTATTGTCCATTTCCTGCTGCATGGTGAATCATTGCCTCTGAGGTTTCAGAGTCTCTTTCTCCCTTCAAACCTGATCAACATGTCCATTTCTTAAAGGTAAGGATTCCACAAAGGGATTGGAAGTAGAGGCTGAGTGACCAAAAGCAGAATAATATTATCCTACTGCAGATACCTAGGAGGTGATGTGGAAAATTAGCTGTTTCTTTCAGAAGCAGAAACTGAGTGTTTCTTTTACTCTCTTCTATTCATCTTGCTAGAAAGTAGACAGAATTTGAGGAGTTCAGAATCCAGGTTTTGGAGCTGCACCACTGGTGTTCAATCTGTTTTCCCATTCTATAGTTCTGTGACTGTGGGGGGCAAAATTTTAATCTCTGCATATTACATTTCTCACATGTATAATGGGAATCATGGTATTACCACCATATAAGTGTTGTAGAAAAGTTGAAATGACTTAATACTTGTTAAATACTTATAGTAATGCCTAGCTAAGCACTCTATAAATGTTTGTGAATTTATCTATGTCATTTCATACTCTGAAATTGCTATCATCAGGAAGCGTTTGTCATTTTGTGCAAAGAAGTCCATTTTAATCTTTAAGCCCTCATCCTTCTGGGATTTCAGAAAATTGAGGATGTCTTTCAACCCCAGAGTTTTTGGTTTTCCCTACTGCCTAAACTCCTCAGGCCATTAGTCATACCTATGTGAGTTAATTAAAAACCATCCTTTATCATATCACTCTCGATTCCTTTATGTCTCTAACTTCTGCTGTTTTTATACGACATACCACACTGTGAGGGTTTGCTATGTCCTCCAGGTACAATGAGAACATGATTTAATAGTTCAAAATGGAGTAATAGGGATCAAATTTACACTCCTGCTGAAAACAGCCACATAATGGGTACAACATAATAAACAGTGTTTCGTGGGACACTGGACATCAGGGTGGAATTCAGTTGTCATTCACTGGGACGGAGAGGTGCACATGTGAAGTTTGAGATGCTTATTGGGCATCTGAGTAGGGGCTGAAGGAGGTAGTCTGGTATGAGGAAGAGGTTTTGGCTGAAGATAAACTTTGGAGGGTTTTGATATAAAATTGATATTTGGTGCTATGAAATTGGATGATGTCATTGGGGGAGGGAGTGAGAGATAAAAGGAGGAGGAAGGAGCAATGAGCCAGGATTGCTCAGAGAGTTTCCTGAAAGACAGGAAACAGTGTGAGTTCTGCAATTGTCCAACTGATGTTCAGGAGAAAGTTTATAGGTCCCAGTGCAGGGAAGGGGACCCAGGCAATCTGGTATACTCCTGGAGTTGAGAAGATGTTTCTGAGAGTCTGAGAACACTAAGTTGCTAGCGTTTGTAGAGCAAGGTACTGTAAAAGAGAGAGCTGCAAACAGAGAGAACTCCAGAAAAGTGCAGATAGATCTTCTCTATCATTTGAACAATATTGATGTGCACATGCAAGTGAAGAAAATGCTCAACATCAGGGAAGAAACCACTTGAAAAGATTAAAGATATCACTGCCCAACATTTAAACAGATCTCGGAATAGTGAGTGTTCCCATCAGCCATACTGGAAAATCTCAAGTTTCATGAGACATCAGGTAGAGCACTTAGGAGGGTCTTGCTTGAGCAGTGGGAAAAATAAGTCTTAGGCTGAGCATAACTCTGATTGCATATAAGAAATCTAAAATGCAAGACCCAAAAGAATCAAACTGTGTGCAAATAACTACATGCTGAAACAAGTTCCAGAATATTTATAAGAATACAAAATCATCTACTTCCAGCAAGGTAATAGTCACTATAGCCAGTGTCAAATCAAATACTGATCATCAAAGAAGCAAGAATACCAATCAACTAAAATCAATCCAATACTGACACAAGTATTAAAACTAGTAGATAAAGACATTAAATGAGCTACTATATCTGCATCTTATATAATCACAAAGTTAATCAAAGACAGAAAAAATGTGAAACAATTCCAAATAAAACTTTTGCATTTGGAAATTGCAATGTCTGAGATGAAAAATGTACTGGATATATTAGTCACACATTAGACATTGTAAGAGAAAGATTAGTGACCTTGAGGGCATAACAACAGAAACTGTATTTCAAAATGAAATACAGAAGTGATTTTTTAAAAAAGAATAGAGCATTAGTGAACTAAGAGGCAACTTTCAGTAGCTCTGAAGGAGTGAGGGGCAGAACATACATTTGAAAAAATAATAGAAAATTTCCAAGTTTGGCGGAAACCAGAAACTCACAGATCTATAAAGCTTGATGAATCCCAAACACAAGAAGCATGAAGAAAGCTCTATTAAGGTACATAATAATTAAATATAACAAAATATCTGGGATAATTAACTTACAAAGAGAAAAGGTTCATTTCACTCTCAGTTCTGAAGTTTCCTAAGATTGTGTAGTCCATAGCCTTGGCCTTCTGATAGTGCCAGATGACAATGGCAGGGAGTGTGTGGCAGAGAAAAAATACTCACCTCATGAGCCAGAAAATTTAAAAAGTAAAGGAAGAAACCAAGGTCCATTAATCCCCTTTGAGGGTATGTCACCCACTAACCTAAGGATCTCTCAGTAGGTCCCATCACCTCCACTAACAATAGCAACACCCTGGGGATCAAGCCTTGGGCCTCTGTGGGACATAAATGTCAAAACTATAGTACTAATAAGAGAAATGTCTTGTAAGTAGTCAGAGGGAAAGAAAGACATGTAACAGGAAGAGAAAGAAATATAAGGATTGCAGAAGATTTCTCATAAGAAATAGTACAAGCAAGAAGAAAATGGAACAATGTTTTTTAAGTACTGCAAGAAAAAAAGACTGTCAACATGTAATTGTAAACTAAATCAAGAAATCTTTAAAAAAACAAAATTGACATAAGGAGTTTTTCAGATATAGAGCATTGGAATAATTTAGTTAAAATGTTCAAAATGGTCTTTGGGCAGAAAAAAAATTATACCATGTGGCAATATGTACCTTCATAAAAGATGGCCAAGCATCAAAACCAGAAACTACTAAGAAAAAAAATGGATTAGAAGTTTCTTGTTATTTAATTCTCTTTAGAGATAACTGAATCATTGACAATAGTAATGATAATGTGATGCTGGTTTATAGCACATAAGAAATTGAAATCAATGATAATAACTGCACAAGGGTGGGGAGAAAGAAATGCAAGTGTATGACATGGAGTGATATGAAACTATATACCTAAAATGTACAGCAACAATATATACCATAAGCTCTAAACCAGCCACTGATTTTAAGAGTCAATGAAGTCAATGACTGGTGAGTCAATGAAGGAGATAAAACAGAATCATAAACAAAAGTGTAATATTTAATATATGTTTGACTTTAAGTAATTTATCATGAGATTTCATGTCAGACTCCTGGAAATCCATTTCTTTGAGAAGATAAAAGTTAATCCCCCACCCTTTTTTTAAAAAATTAGAATTATTGGCATATACTTTTTGTACAAAATAATGGGTTTCTGCATGACATTTTCATGCACATGTATGATGCACTTTGATGGGGTTTGAAGAAAGTATAGAAAGTTATTGGGGAAACGGATGGGAAACTAAGCTGAGGAAAAACTCTCTCACTTGCTCATTAGCCAGCTCTCACTAGTCTCAGGATGTGCTAATCATCTTTGCTGCGTGAATAACCTGAAAACAAGAAGCTTATCCCAAGACTGTTACAGGGATTAGTTGGAATTTCAACAGGAAGTATAGAACTTGAATCAGCAAGCAGCCCACTTCCTCCCCTGCCCAGGGCAGGTGACTGGCTCCTTTCTATCCTGTGATTCCTATGTGAAAGCTCTCATACGTGGCCTGCTGGACTCCCCTACAAGCTTCTGCCAAATCAGAATCAGCCTTAATAACTAGCCTGTATCCAATAAAATAAAAATACAGTCTGGAAAAACAGTGCAATCTCAAAAACAAAGAGTAGATGCTATCTACTACAGATGTCAGCCAATTTTGAAAGATGCAAAGTGGAAGAACATTCACTGAGAAAACAATAGAAGAGGCATCAACCGAGGGTGTCAATAGTCAGATTTCTGTATTAGAAAGACAAACTCCCTGCCTGACTGAGAAACATGAGCAGAGGATACAAGTAAGAAGCAGAATAGATATCTGTGTTTTATTTATTTATTTATTTATTTATTTATTTATTTATTTATTTATTTTATTCTTATTTTTAGTGCCAGGGATTGGAACCAGGGAGCACTTAACCACAGAGCCACATCCCCAGCCCTTTTTGCTTTTTATTTTGAAGCAGAGTCTCACTAACTTGCCTAGAGCCTTGCTAAGTTGCTGAGGCTGGCTTTTGAACTTGTGGTTCTCCTGCCTCAGCCTCCCAAGCCACTGGGATCACAGGTGTGGACCACCATGCCTGGCTCTGAGTTGGTTTAGAGACATTATTAGCCTGCATACAGAACAGTTGAGAGCCCCCCCCTTTCTTAGCTTTGCTTGAAAAACACTTGACTGCAAAATATTTATTTCTTCTCTACTCAAAACAACAATGAAAGAAATAATAAATGAGGTTTGCCGTCTCCCTGCAAGGTATTGTTACAAGAAAGCAGAGCGGATAGGTGAGTGCCAATTAGCTGCATGTCCTGGTGTTGGAGGGAGGCCACCCCCAGTAGAATGGTGAGTCCATGCTCATTTCTGCTCAATTACAGCTTCTGACAAATAAACTCCACCCAATCTGAAGAGTCTCAGTACATCTTTCTATTGCTTAATTTTTAAATGTGAAAGGATAACCAAGGATCTTCAGATATATGAAGAAATAATCCACACAAACATATAAAAAGCTAATCAAAAGGGAAATGAGGCAATTCAGGAACAGAGGAACTTAAAATCTTCTAATCAATATTTATAAACACTCAGGGAAATTTTATATTTGTAAAACAAAATCAGAATGCTTTATAAAATGAGCCTTCAGCAAACAAGAAAGAGCTCCTATACATTTAAAATATCTTTGCTGGAATTAAGTCAAAAGTAATACTGGGGGAAAATGTTTAAAAAGAAAACACATAAATTTCCCAAAATGCAAAACAAAAAGATAAAATGTCAAATTATATGGAGACACAGCAAGACAGAAACTGAAGATTAACTGGATAGTGCCTGAAGAGGAAAATGAATGAAGAAAAGCAAAGAGGAAAGATTATAAATGTGCCTGGGAGCAAATTACTGAAGAGTGGGAAAATCAACAGAATCTTAGGTTGTCTGGTTTTCATTTTTTTATGTGTCTATTAGTGCATTGTGCTTATACATAATATTAAAGTTCATTTTTATATAATCATATGTGCATTGAATGTAATTTGCTACACTGTAGTCCCCAGGACTTCCTCTTTGCCTTCTCTCCTTCCTCCCCTTGTTCCTTTTCCTCTACTCTACTGGTCTTTCTTCTATTTATTTATTTTTAATTGTTGTGGAGCAGGTCGCTCTGAAAACATACCAAGTTCCAGTTTTGTCCAAATTGAAGAGTCTTTAGCCAGCTGGTTGGCAACTGCTCCCCACAGCACCCATAATTGTCTTTGCAAGGAACAGCCCCGAGCCTGAGCATTCTAGGATATTTAAAGGCAAAAACTACATCTGGGGTGACATAGCTGCAAGCAAGCAGGTACAGAAGCTGAATTGGGCAGTTAGTGAAACAATGCAATGGGTACATTGATATTTCCCACTGAACTTTCCAGGTTGGCATAGCAGCAAGCAAGCAGAAGGTAAGTGGGTCAAAATATCCTTAGTTGTGTAGAATTTAAAGAATGGTTACTAACATCTAGACACTCAATCTCTGACAGGGTACACTGTCCAAGATAAATGGGAACCAAAGAGAGAACACTTTTACATTGTGTAAGAATTGCCATTCTGTGTTGCCAAACATGCTATGCTAAGCAACTGTTGATGGGTACAGAGGTGGGGCTTTCCCTGGGAGAAGCATTTCTTACATGACGTGGAGTCTCAGGGCAAAATAGAGTCTGTTTGATCGTTGCCCATATAACCTGGCGCATAACATAATTAGTGTTTTATAGATATATATAAAGGTTGAATTCACTGCACTGTATTTATATGTGTACATAGCATTATTTGGTCAATTTTGTTTTCCTAGTTCAGTCCCTCCTCCCTCCCTTGGGTTGACTACTTATGCACAATGTGAATTTTGCACAAATTTCTCGTTCTGCCCCATCTAGGGTTCCTTCCTTTGCAAACTTTGTAGGTATGAAGCTTTGCATTTTGCAAGTTATTTTGCATTTATTGTAACTGATTTTTCAAGTTAAAGAAATTATAAAATAAGACATAGCATACTCTGTGATATTATCACTGCTATAATAAATAACATTAATTCTGAAAGCCATAGACCATAGATAAAAATACTTTTATTCTTTTGATTAACTTTGTTCTATTTATTTATTTTTTTAAATGTGGTACTGAGGATGGAACCCAGGGTCTTACACTTTTATGCAAGTGCTCTACCATAACCCCAGCTGAGCCACAACCCCAACCCTTTTTTTATTCTTGTTTGAATATAAAGATTCATCATGTATGTAAACTGATGCTCCTTAATTAAGGGAGTTTGCTGTATTACTTCTTGGTATTTGGAAGCACTCCACTGAAAGTGCACATATCAAAGCACTTTGGTCAGGACTTACGCCACATAAAATTATTATAGAATTGACACATAGTTGAAATTCTCCTTTTTGTCAATCATTCTCTTCTGCTGTTTCTCTTCTGGCCTCATTTAGAAACAAATGGAATTTACTAGGCACAGATGACTAATATTAATATGGATATTAATTCATAAATATATATAATATTTTTATAATGCCTATCATTACATTTCCCCAAAATTTTAAATAAAAAACAATCAAAAAATAGAATAAAAAAACTAGACTTTTTCCACAAATCATAATTTTGGGACCTACAAAGGACTTCCAGGTCATGTAGAGATTCATGTTAGAGATGAGGAAATTAAGTAAAGATCAGATTGGTGACATCCGTTGTTAATGGCAGAACCAAGATTAGAAACACCCTTTCATACCTGTAAGAGTATCCTTTCTGATATATTTTTATAATTATTGACCATCTTATTCTAGAAGAGAAAGAAAGCATATAAATCCATAACAAAAACAGGTATTTTGAGAGAAACACAGTTTTAAGGGACAAACTAATCATGTGTACCAAAAGTGACAAGTGCAGAGTAAAAACAATTAATAAAAATGAAAAGCATTCTTTCTTTACTTATGTCAGATAAGTGAGAATGTATGTTCTTACATAATATCATGAAGCCATTCTATTTTGTAATCTTGTTACTTCATCTCCAAAGGATATTTTATTTTCTGTCTCACTTTCTACTTTTTTATTTTTGATTTAGTAATCCTTTTAAGGAAAAAAAAAAAAGATCTTACTAAAATTGAAGTGAATACATTTAATGCAGCATAATCAGCTTCTAAATCTACTTACCTGGAGCCCATCATGCATTTAGTGCATGGAATGAATGGCACAAATGGGAAACATTATAATGAGGACGGGGTGAATTTTGTGAGACTAAAACTTCACTTTCCTGAAATATTTTTAAGCATCTGATTTTGTAGTCAAGTATAGCTCAATTTGCATACCTCTTTATTTGCATTTGACCTAGACACCTGCAATACTTTTTAGAGAATTCTACTTCCATGGTGCTTTTGAACACTTCACTGCCACCCCACTATGACAAAATGCATTTTTCTTGCTGTGGATCTTTGAGGGGTGCATAGTGTGATTAGATTTAACCTTTCAATTGTTTCCATTTAAATTAGAACAGGTTGTTTGCTTTATTACAAGGCAACTTTGTTTATCATGGGTTTACTTCTTTGTTCAATTCTTCAAAACTAGATGTTATCCTACAGATGTGGTCATTTTCTGAAAATAGAATATAAATGATGCCTACTGATATTGAATCTGTTTGTGTAAATCTTAAGTGCTCCCATTTTTTGCCATGCCAATATCTAGATCATGTTTTTCTGTTTCTACTTATCTGAAGGAAATAAACAGCCAAAATTCACGTGTCCTAAATTGAACTTATCAATCTCCCTCTTCACTTTGCTGCAAAACAGTGCAGCCTTAATATTATCATTGTTGTACCCCTTTCTGCCTGCTGGAGCAAATGGGGTCACCTTTCTTTTCTTATCTCCCTCTAGCCTGCTATCTATCAATCCCTAGGTTTGGTTCAATCAGCCTCCTTAAGACACACGGGACCCCTTGCTACTCCATCCCCATAACCATGACCTCAGATGGGGCACCCTCCATACCTCAGCTGGACTTTTCAATATTCTATCTTAATTCTTTCCAATGCAGTGATTTTTCCAGAATTAAAAATCTAAATACCACACCACCTTACTCAACTGGCAGAATACAAAGTATTCCAATAGCCTCTAGGATAAAGATTAAATGCCTCTCATGCTATACATCACATTTTATAATCTGGCCATATTGCTTTTCAACCTCATATTTCCCACAGAGCCCTCCATGTGTCTTATGCTCTAGCCATGTGGGATTCCTCCTCAGGTCTCAGTGTATTGATCTTTCACATATTTCTGGACTTATGCATGCAGACTGCCCAGAATTCCCATTTCCTGACTGCATGACTGGTGGTATATGTCAAGAAGATTAATGGGTTCCAGAAAAGAAGTTGGTAATCAGGATCCATATTCACATCTTTCCACATATTGGCCATAGGACCTTGACCAAATTACTTAGTTTCCCCAAGGATCAGTTTTCTCATCTGGAAAATGGCAGTAGTCATACTGTCTACCTCACTGTCTTTTTTCTGAGTTTTTTTGTGTGCAAAAATTGGGGTAGAGTGTCTGGTACATGGTGATCAGTGAATGCTAGCTGCTATCAATGTTTTATTAGGCATAATGATGACATTAGCATCAAAGGGGATCAGTTACTAAGGACATCTTATTGGATCTCATATACACTGCCTAGAGTCATACTTGATAGCTATGGCAAAGAGAAAAAAAAAAAAAAAAAAAACTATGATTTTTTTTCTCTACAGTGCCTTAAATGATCATCTAATTTGTAAGTCAAATCTGTGTGATCATATATAAGGCAATTCATCTTCTATGGAAAGGACTGAGAAATTACAGTCACCAAGAACTTATCGACTGCTAGCTATTACTTATTCGATTAATAAATCATAAACTCCTGAGGCTCACTGTCTTGGACTTTCTTCTGTAGAAGAGTCATATGCAATTTCCTGGCCCTGTACAGGTGTGCTCCACAGAGGGCATCTCCTGAGAGGTGTACCTTTGGTCCAGAAAACCCCTACTGTTTCCTCACTCTGCCTATTTTTTTTCCCTCCTAGTTCGCCTTTTCTGTTATTTTTACTTTGCCTCTGGGTTCGGACTTCAGGGCCTGCCTGGAGGGTAGCAGGGGTGGCCAAGAGAAGCCCCTGATTTAACAAATCCTTTAAACGGCCCCTCCAGGGCTTACCCAGAGGGCTGAGTTGCTCCCCCTGCTCCTGCTCTCTCTTCCTGACATCCTCTGCAGTCAGCTCATGTTCTCACTTTCTTTGTGGTCAGAGCTACCTCGGCTATTGAAGTGACCCTTTCACCCTAACTCCCAGAACAGCCATCAGCACCTCCTTCTCCACAGGCCAAAGAGCAGGAGAAAATCTCTGCTCCAGTGTTGTTTGAAATAAGTAATTATTGCAGTTCCCGAAAGAGGAGGATGGTGAAAAGGTAAGTTGAGTAGGAGGTTTCTCTGGGTGATGCCAAGGTATCTCTGTCCTCAGATGTTACGATTCTAGGTTGAGAGAAATTTTATTTTAAAAGTCTCTTTGGACAAACAGAAAGAAAAAAAAAATCATTAAAATGAAAGTAAAGGGCACACACGGGCTCTCTTGTTTATGTGAGAGAACAGGGGTATTGTTCCTGGTGGTGGTGTAGCTTCGTATCCAGCCTGTCCGTATCCCCCACCCCAGAACTGGTTGCTACTTCTGAGCTTCAAAGATCAATCGTGATTTCAAGGGACCGTGAGGTCAAGAAAATCTAGCCAAATTCCCTAGGACAGTTTCTGGGAGTCCTGGTGTCCCATTAACGTGCCTTGGTGGACCCAGAAAATAGGGATGTGGATGGAGAAGAGAGATGGAGTCTTGTGCCTGGAAATGTCCATCAGAGCACTAAATTTGTCGTCCATTCATCTGCAAATGTTTACTGAGGCCCTCAATGGGCCAGGTCCAGTGCTGAGTGCTGGTGGTGAAGGGGATAATATGACCAACCTTAGAGGGAATCGGGGTGAGGGGGTTAATGAGGACAGGCGGTGGGTGAGCTGTGAAGGGAACTGTGAGCCAGGCGATTCAGTGAGGGTTGAGTTCTGTGAAGATCACGAAGGTGCTCCATGGGCTGCCTACAACATGGTGCCACGCTGCGGGTAGGGTGGGTAGCTCTGTCAGGAAGTTGAGGGAGAGAGTTTTCCAGGGACGTGGTTTGACAACTGCTGAGAACTCAGCTGGAAAAGAAGGTAATGAATGTAGGAACTGAGAGAAAATGAGAGTGTGCCAGAGAGAAGGCAGGAGCCAGCTCACATGGACCTTGTAGAGTAAATATAGAGCTTGGCTATTATTCTAACTTGTTGGGTTTTAGGTTAAAAAAAAAAAAAAAAAAAAAAAAAAAAAACTTCATATGGAAAAAAGGAGATGCAGCATGATGGGTCTAATTAGGAGATAGCGCACAGTAGGATGAAAATGGGAAGTTTTATATAAATAATGATCGATTATGAGGAAGAGTGACTGTAGGATCATTCAGGGTCTGTGCTGTGGGTCTGTGGAAGGGTAGGCTCTACCCAGGGAGCCAGGCTCTCCGCAGAACATGGAGGTGCTCAGGAAACCTTTGTTTCTATCTGCACTGCCAAGCCCTCCAGCCATCCTTCTAATACCCTTTATAGAAAAAGGTTAACACTGTGCTCATCAAACAAGATATATTCAAAGGAATTCCATTGTTTAATCACAAAGTATATATAGAAGGGTGTATTTGGAGCTGAGACACAATTAATTGATATCACAGAAATCCAGTGGCTAAGTAAAACAAAATACATACTCTACTCAATAGTGTCCACTTACTTGTTCATATACCTGATGTGATGGATTCTGATACCTGTTATTGTTGGAAGATGCATTCACCTTCCTCTCTGTATCTAGTTATCTCTGGATCTTTTTGAAGCACTCTGGGCCTGACTGTCTAGTTCTTCCCAGGTTCCCTACTCTTGGAATGGGTGCTCTGTTCTGCTGCTATGGATTCCTCTCCAGGAGCTTCTCCTGACCCTCGGCTCAGCATCTGATATTTTCTTTCAGTGATGCCTTCCTGAGGCCAACCCTTTGCCTACCAGTCTGGGTTCCTGACTACGCTGCCCTGGATTCTTCTTCCTTTGCACCATTATAGCAGGGACTACCTTCTCAGTAGTCCCCGCCTCAGTACAGTGGAGGCTGCTGGGTTTCAGAGAAAAGAGCCCCGGCTTGGGCTTTAGCTCTGGTAGTGCCATTACAGAATGATCATGAAGGAAAAACCAAAGACTGATTTAAAATTCAAGCCAAAGTGTACTTAGCACAATGCCTGGAACATAACAAATACTTCAGTTATGTCACTTTCCTTCTGTCCTCCCAAACCTGCTCTGAGTAGCACCTGGATGGCCCCATCTTCAGTAGGTACACAGCCAACATTTCCAAAACTTTGTAGAATAATGGCAACAACAACAATGGCTGCTATTTATTGAGCACTTATTATTTTTCCAGGGGTTTGTAAGCACTAGATTATTCCAACATTGGAATAGTCTTTCATGGAAATGAATCAATGCCTTTTAAAAATGAGGAAATTGAAGCCGAAAGACTTTAAGTAAGTCATCCAAGGTCACCCATCTATACACCTGGCTCTCTAGGATGTTTATGTATCACAGATTCTATGGTTCATGCTTTGCAGAGGCACCTTCTAAAAGTCAAGGCTGATTAGCTCTCCTGGCCCTCAGCAGGTGCTCAGGCCTCACATTGGACCTAAACCCTAGTGCTTCAAAATGTTATTTGGGGATAATGATGCTTATCACTTTCAACACAGTATAATAAAGATTAATTAGTGGTTGTTGGTAAAGCACTTTGGAGAGGAGTGATTTAGGTATAATCACAAGTCCTACCTCTCATTGATCTTTAGCATCCTTTTTATTTACTATTGATTCTGTGTTATTGACCAGCTTGATGGCCATTAATCAGGCAGGCTCAGGTTTTACCATTTCCAAATGCATTTCTGCAAATTGGTGGTATAAGTTATTTTTGTCATAATGTATCTACACTTCCAGCTCACTTTTAAACTGAAAATTTGAAAGGTTTAATTAATTCAGTCTGAAATGACAGCGTTTTTTTAATATTTTTACTATCACCATTAACACATAGCATCATAATTTATTGCAGATGTGTCATCCAAGGCTTCTCCACTTGAACTCTTTAGGGTAAATATTATAATTTCTTAGTTTTCCCACATTAAATGGTTCTAGTTAGTGTAAACTGTCATGTTCAACATCTACATGGCTACATATTAGTTGAACCAATGGGATTGTGTAAAACAGTTTAGTTACTTGGGTAGACTCTATTGAGATTTGGTTTGTAAATAAACACTTAAGGAATGTTAGAACAATGTTGGAAATTTTGGTGGCTAAATCAACCAATTTCCTTTCTTTTTCCACTGGTATATATGCTATACTAAATCAATAGTTATCATGATAGTATTTGTAGTCATTCCTATTCTCAATATCTCTGTGTTTTTGCTAGACCCTTTATAGCCACAGCTTAAGAGAAAGGTTCTGAGCTGTTGATTTGTTTCAATTCAGAAGAATTGCTACTGGGGATGTAATGCAAATTTTGAATGCACAGCAGTGCTAGGCACAGAACTGTACAGAGTGATTATCTGGGAACCCACTATTATCCAAGCATTGCAGGTAAGAAAACCGAGTCTCACATATGTTGAGTACCTTGCTGAGGGATCCACCGCTAGTAAATAGAAGTTCTTCCACTTGAAACCAGGCTTTGACTGGCTCCAACTCTTGTAGCTTTCAATTGCAACATAACTCCTTCCAAGGTTGGAAATCAATCATCAATTCCCCCTTTCTCATGAAAGAAAATGTTCCAACAAATATTGAATTGATACTAATAATATTCACGTTCCCCAATCCATTACTACTTATTTTACAAAAGTATCCTCAGTGAAATCAGAGCAGGTGGATGGCTGTTGTGCTGGTGCTGAGAGGCAGTGCATGAGCAGGAAGGACTGGGTATCACCAGACGAAGCAAATGCTGGCACATCTATGTGTTTAGTGGAAATAGAGAGAACCTGTCAATCCCAGCAAACTTCAAAGGATGTGGGACTTGTCTGAAGTCTTAAAGAAAAAACTATGTGTTCTCCCTCTTGTATAGTGGGCTGTTAATATGAAGCCCTTGGAAGCCATTTCTCAGTGCACAGTGCTATACCACAGGACCCACATGCCTGTAGTGACCACCCAGAAGAGGAGGATGGGAGATGCTGCCCATAAATGCAACCACTCTGCCTTGTACTGGGAGTCCGTGGTCTTCTGAGAAAAGCCTGTTCATCTTCTTCCTTCCCTTCTGACCCTGCAGTGCCTTTCCCTGCTATGCACTTCACCATCCCGTGCCTGGAATTCCCAGCACAGCATGCAGCTGAGGCTCCACAGTGGAAGCAAACCTGTCTGCACTGAATGCTCAGTAGGCAGGGGATGTGCGGCCCACAGCTATGATATATATATATTTTTTTCTCTTAGTATCTTAAGCCTTCTAGCAAGTGAAAAGATGAAAGGAAAGGAGAAAAGCAGTCTGGCTATGGCTGGGGTGAAATCTCCAGCATCAGCTTGAATTGGAAATGCTAATCTATAGCCCACGATTCACCTCCACTGATACCATCAGCACCGGGTAAGATGGGGTGGGGTGGGGGGGAGCGTTGGAATGTCACCACAACCAGAAGCACTGTCTGGATTCCTATTGCAAAGTGCAGCCGAATCAGAGAACGGGCTATCTTTAGAGCCCTCACAATCCAAGATACCAGATCCCATGATCAGGTGAGGGGACCATGGGACAATGAGTTGCCAAAAAGCAATTCAGTGGAGGGGTCATTAATTCACTCTTCAACTCACCCATCCATCATATATTTTTAAGTATCTTATGCACATTGAGAACTACTTTATGAATAATAGAGGGCATATTAACCCAAACAGCTTCAGCCTTGCGCTCCAGGTGTTTGTACTTTAGTGGGAAATACAACAACGACAACGACAAACAGGGCTCGAAGGCTTCTACCAGCCCCCAGCCCAGCACGCTCTTTCCTGAATGCCTTAGCATGAATCATGAGCCAGGACTCAAGGCCGGTCTCCTGTCTCTTCATGCTGAGTGCCTCAGAGCTCAGACCTCTTCAGCAAAGAAGTTTCAAGAGACTTCAGAGTTTCTTGGTAAACATTTCTAATGAAAAACAAAAAGAGAGGGAGGGGCAGACAGAGGAGCATACATTCTTTCCTCAGGGTGGACCTTGGGTGGAGTATTTCCCCCATGATTCCTCTGCCCCCCTTTGGAGTCCTGCAGCCCCTCACAGGAGATGCATTCATCATGGACCTAGATAATCTTGAGCCCCTGGACCAGATGATACTCTGTTTCTCCTTGTCCCATAGCTGGTAGCTATTTCCTCAGATCTGTAAATATGACTTATTTTTCCTGCTATGATCTAATATCACTAGTCCTGCCTGAATGAAGCTTATGAGACATTTATCAAGTTATATCTGCATACCATAGGAATGAAAAAGACATCAACCCATGTCGAATTTCTCCCATATTTATACAAACATGTCAAAGAACAATTTCCCCTCCTTAGGTTTTAAAAAAGCATACTTACCAACCTCAGAGTTTCAGATTCATAAAATATTCTAAGGCCACAGGACCCCCTAAGAGAAGGAAGTCAACATTGGGCAAGAAAGAAAGGACAGATGGAACTTGGTAAGTCTTGACTTCCAAGTTCCAAAATGTCCCCCTGAGTTTGGGAATATCTTGTTACACAAGAAAATGCAAACAAGAATCAGGCTGATATATTTTGTAACTTGTTCAATTTACATAAAATTAAATTGGCTCAAGTGGTATTATAGCATCTTGGCCTCTAAGAAGACAATCCAAATTGGTGGAAGTACTGAAATTATTTGAAATAAAGGTTTACTTTAAACCACAGCCAAGCAGATTAAATAACATAGTGATTACTTTCCTGATTTCTATTTTTTTGTGTGTGTGTGACTTGAACTGTTGCACGTATACCCCATCCAGCTCCATAATTGCCTACCAGATTGTTAAGGAGTGGTTTTGGATGGCTGCAGATGGTGCCTCCTATAGCCAGTTCCTCAGTCCTTGTTTACTCTGCTAGTGGCCTTGGTCATGATCTTCTAATAGCTCATTTAGAAGAGGAGAGGGAACCATGGGGCCTTTCTGTTCACTGTTCATTCATAATCATCAGCCAATATTGTATTGCCATGGATACCAGGGCATAAGGGGTTGGGCATCTGCTGGTTCTGCCAACCTCATTTCCATGTTTCTGCTCCAGACAGGTTGAAGAATGGAGATACATCACATACATGGCAAAAGGTATAAAAATGGTCACAACAAAAACCTGCTTATCAAATAAATATTCAAGACTGCAAAATTATCAACATACAATCTTGTTAAATACTGGAGAAAAAAAATCTGTTAAGAAAGAAGAAAGTGCTGGATTCAATTGAAATGTCTAAACATGGCTATTGAGTTTCTAGGTTATTGGTATCCTTGCTAGGAAAGGGTTATCAGATATTGTATCACCTATTCTCTGTCCCTTGATATATACCATGTGAATCTTCAAAAGTTTTTGAACATCCATAAGTATTCTGTTTGAAAGCCCTTTGAACACAATTCTTGGTTATTCAAATATGTCCCCTTATCTCCATGATCACTACTATTATCTTCCTCCTCCTCCTTTTTCTTTTTCTCCTTCTTGGGAAAACAGGAGCAGATTTTGGAAAAATCATAGGGTAGTAAAGAAAATTACTCTTTGTAATCTACTCCCCCCTGCCAAATGTTTGATATGTTAAATGGAAAAAAGAAATGTCTGACCAATTAGTTAGTAAGTATAACCAAAGTGTTGGTCTCTATCAACTTGTTAGTTATACCTTTTACCTGCCACACTAGCAACATGGTGGACAATTTATATACTTGCTCAGATGACCCAAACCCCTGTCTGATGTTCCAGATAGTTGGAACAAATACATAGGAAAGGCAGCATAAGCCCTGGTGAAAGTATCTGTCTGGCTTATATTTCAACTACAAACTCAAAGTGAGAACTACTGAGAAAAAGAGAGAGAGTGAGATTGTGAAAGGGAGAGACTAATGAGGGGAATTAGGAAGGAAGAGAGGGAGAGGGAGAAAGGAAAGAAATGAAATGAAACTGAAAATGAAAACACGTTGTCACTTTTTGGTCTCTTGTGAGATGTCACCAAAGTTACCGTAATGATTTAATGCCATGTTTGGTTGATATTATTATCAGAAATATACTCTATGAATGTTTTGCTCATAACAAAGTGAAGACCCTGGAAACTCCTTCACTGTCTGGAGTCTAATCTCCCTGGGAACCTAAGACAGTGGGAAAAACAGAAGAGGAATTCAGGGGAAGACAGAGCTAACTGCAGCTGATACATTTTGGATGGGGATAATAAATATTCTATTTGAGATTTAGAGAAACCAAAGGTTAAAGGTTTAAGTTCTAAACTTAATAAGTACATAAAAGTAAATATTTAATTAGCCAATTTAATAAATAGGATAAATATCCTATTTAAGAAAAATATGTTTATTAAAATCACCATCAAAAATGTAGTAAAATCAGTACTGTGATACAGAGAAATTTAAATTATTTTTTAAACTGCAAGTCCAGATCCTAAATTAATTCTGGCATTTGTGCCTGATGAATCATTAAAGTTTATCAGAGAAATAAAATTAGGCCAAAATTTTGTCCATCAAACAAAATGTCTATGACATTTTAACATATGACCATGAAGCTGGCCAAATTTGAGTTTCTTTTCATTTTTTTTTTCTTTTGTCTTACAGAATGTTTCTAGAATCTTTGTCCAAATTTTTAATTTTTTAAATTTTTTAAGTCATATTTATTTGGAGAAAAGGAAAGCAGAAAGCATTCCATGATTAAAATATATAACTGAATCAATCACAGATAAATTTTTAAAGTTAAAGGAGAAAAATATAAAAATGGACCTCTCTTCTGAAATTTAAAAGAATAAATGTGACACGATTTTTATATATACCATTTCTGCCCAATGTGTAGTTGGAGATATGACAATGACAACTGTAGGTCATGATAGGAAGGTCAATTGCTTGTCTAGACACTGTCTTTGATAACAATAAGCATTTTCAGATAGACAAGGAAAGCATATCCCTTTCCAAGAGGTAACTAGATAGGACGATGTGTTCTTACATTACCAATAATTGGCTTTAGAATTTAAAGTGGGGCATTTTCCTTTC
This sequence comes from Tamias sibiricus, assembly GCA_025594165.1. Taxonomy (NCBI): domain Eukaryota; kingdom Metazoa; phylum Chordata; class Mammalia; order Rodentia; family Sciuridae; genus Tamias; species Tamias sibiricus. The sequence continues at coordinate 74,973,737 of CM046660.1, read as the reverse complement.
TTTAACCGCTTGTACATCTGACTAGATGCCCCTGCTCTTTCATAAATGAAATTCAGAAAAAAAGAGAATAATTCTAGCTTTAATAAAAGTGACTCATTGTTAGAGATCACATCATTATCCTGTAGATAGTATATGGACTTTTATAGTGATCTCTTGTAATAGATTCCCTTAACATCCTCTTTTTGTTCTTGGTTATTATGATTTCTTATTGGGTATGGCTGCCATTAGTTTGCTCCTACCTGTGCTTTTATTATCAAGGATACGTAACAAAATACTATAAGCATTTCTCTCCCTTTCAGCTACTCCCTCTTGCAAGAGTGAGTTTTACTGGTATTCTGAGTAGAATTGAGCCTGCAGAAGCATGGTGGAACTAGCTGAATTTAACCTTCATCAGGTTACAATGCAAAGATACCATGAGAAAAGAGTGTGTTTCATCTTGTCTTTTGATGAGCACAGCACAAAGTAGGAAATGTTCCCTTTATGCACTGACTGCCAAATTTCTAAACTGGTGCTCTAATTACACCCTTGCAACATGAAGGCTTGACCATTTGCACATCAGTGGAAAGTAAATGCTATATCACAGTGGAAGGTTGGTGCTGTCAAGTGAAATAAGACGGTGGGTAAATAACTCTTTGTCTTATAATGTTTTTCCCCCACCATTCTGTAATGGAAATTTTTAAACATACAGCAAAATTTAGAAGAATTTTTCAGTGAACATCTGCATACTTTCCCCTAGAGCCTACCGTTAACTTTTTACTACTTTTCTTTACACATATCTCTTTCTCCATCCATCCCTCTACCTGTAGGTAATCCATCTTATTTTTGCAATGCATTTCAAAGTGAATTGCAGCACTGTTCCTCTAAATACTTTGGCCTACTATAATGGTTTTGATGAAGAAAATGGATGCATTTCTCCCCAACCAACTTTGAAAGAGCAATTTTAGAGAGATGGATAAAGGTAGAGGAAATTATTTTCCTGGAACAAAGATATGAGGAAAAATAAGTTTTGAGACACCACACAGGGTCGTTTGACAGCATGCTGTTCTAGTTGTTCTGGAATATAAATCCATATGTCTTTTTTTGCTCTCAGTAGCAAGATAGAATTTCTCATCATCAGATTTACATGACATTCTTTAGGGTCAGCAATACGTTGATATTAACATGATACAAAGTGATGCTGAAAGTATGGGAATTGCTAGTAGATTTTGTTGTTATACCACTAAACAGATATTTGAATATTTTGCTCATATATCCTATTAAAATTAAATAGTAGAATCCAGACAATTTGGGTTCAGAATTAGATAAAAGATATCCTTTCAAATGATGCACATTGTAACATGCAACAAAGTAAATAAGATCCAAATTCATCTTGCACATTATTTTGTCATTCTTCAGCTGTGCAGTGACTTACCCTTAGTGAGTGAAAGATTGTTAAGTTACCAGGCAACATTGGGGTGTGGAAAGTGAATGGAACAAGAAGTTCTGCATGGGAGAGATTAGAATAATCCATTTAACAGGAGTTTTATAGTGGAAATAAAGAGCAATTATGTGGGACAGTTCTTAATCTGCCATACACACGGAATTAGAGATGATTTAACTGTAGGGTATTTCACGTTTCAATAATTCAAGAATTGAAATCACAGGGCAGGAGAGGACATAATGTACAATGATCATCTGATCAATGTGCACGGTAAGGAGAAAAGACAGACTCCTATCCTGGGGGTAGAGGATAGGATGGTTGAAAACAATCATGGAAGCGTCAGAGAGGTTGACTGAGGCTTGATCCAAAGGTGAGATAAAGGAGGAAGACTTGGAATTCCACCAGGATTATACAGAATAAAAGGAAAGTGCTTCAGAAGGTGGTAAAGAAGGGACTTAATTAATGCAAATGAAGACTGAGAGGGGAAAATGGCTGCTCAATAGAAACAGAGAAAGATGTGAGAGGCATACATCCCTTTTCCATGAAACATGGGATTAAGTCTACATGATTCTCCAGAGGTGGGATCTCTGATCCTTTTCCATTACGTAGACATTCTATATATCCATATTTAAGGTCTGGATCAGGTATCATATCCTTCAGTCTTTAGTTCTTCTACCCATGTAGATCTTGGGTTGTAATGTACTCCTTCCCACCAAAGGAAGCTCAACAGAGGTAGTCTGGAGCAAAGGCCAAGGACAGTGGTTATAGTTTATGGATTATCTTGTCAAGCACAAAAATATCATTAAATGAGAGATCTGAAGGAATGTCAGTTTTCAAATTTTATTGAAAGTCTATTGATTTTCCTAAGTTTGTACTGCAAGTTAATTGAAAGTATTGGATTTTACCTTGACTAGCAACATGGGAGGGGGTTAGTGATAGAAGAAGAAAGATAGAGAAAATAAGAGGGAAAAAGAGGAGGGAGAGAAGGAAGGAGGAGGAAGAAAGCAGAGGGAGGATAAGAAGCAGAAGACGACGAAGAGGAAGAAGAAGAGGTAGAAGAAGAAAATGAAAAAGGAGGAGGAGAAAAGAGAGAAATAAGAGGTAAAATATTTGAGTTCCACAAAATGTTTGTTTCATTTCATTCTTTTAAAATGTAAGATATATGTACATACACATACACTAAATATTCCTTTTTATGGGGAAACTATATTATACATAATGCACTCTTTTTTTTTTTTTTAGTTGTATATGGACACAATACCTTTATATTACTTATTTATTTTTATGTGATGCTAAGGATCAAACCCAGGTGCTAGGCAAGCACTGTACCACTGAGCTACAAACCCAGCCCCATAACTCACTCATTTTCTCAGGGTAACTAAATGACTTGGTATATACTTACTGTAGATGTCCTTGGTTTGACAATATTTTTATTAAAAAGAAAAAAAAACAATACCCAACATATCAAAATTTCCATAAATTCTAATTATACTTTATTTCCCCCTATCCTGTTTCAGTTTAAAATATTCTTCTACACTCCTCACTAAAATCCAGGATGGAGGATGAGCATGTTCAACTCACTGCGATTTTAAGTTGTTAATGGTGATCTCTATAGAGTGGTACTAAACAAACACTTTCAGTGAATTCTTCCCTTACATATTCTTTTTAAAGTATATTACATATGTGAATATTTTCATAAAGAAAAATTTAGAAATTAGGGAATTAGTTTAACTTGGAAAAATTTCTCAAAATCATAATATGGAAAAGACACCGTCACTTGAAAATTTCTGGAAGATTCTTCAGACACTCCTAACCTAGTAACTTTACTTTGTCACCCAAGAAGCAGAGTCCTGTCCAAGCAGTTTGCCTCCCTCCCCTTCCATGTTCTTGATATACATTAATTATTTGCTCATCAAATGTTTATCACTTTGCTAATAAGAAATGATTTAAATTTGTGATACGAGTATGCATTTATTCTCCATTGTTCTCTTCTCAAAAACAAAAGTCAATGGTAACCTAGTTTACAGTCACCTTTGCTGGAACTCCATCTATTGTTTGCTTGATAATAGAAGGGATTTGAACTTTTGCAAAGGCATAGTTTAGGTACAATCAATAAACAATAAATATAGCCCTCAGGGATTTTGAGGATGAAAATATTTCCTACATTATGCATGCTAAATGGGGGAAAAATGCTTCTTTGAATACCCAGAGAAAAGAATTAATGAAATAAATTAGATTTGGAAGTTTTCTATTGGGTCTCTGCCAAAAGATGGGTGACATAAATACACTCTTTACTTTCATATCATATTTGAGATCTCTGTATTCATGTCAAAAAGTGATATAATACTGTGCCAAAACTAAAGAGATCACAAAGTTAATTACAGGATATATTTTTAGAAATTATAACCAATCATCAAATACAGTGGTAATTTTTTATTTGTGTCTTCCAGAGTTTTTAATGCTCTTTATTCATCTATCCATCCACCCATCCATCCATCAATTCATCCATTCATCCAGCCAGCTAACATACAATGTATCCGAGTCACATGTTTGTGTCATGAAGAGGAACAAGACACATTACCTGCTATAAGTTCTCAGTGTAATGAAATGCCCTGTATCTCCTTTTGGGTTCACTCCCAGGTTCACAGAGTGAATGGAGTGTGGTCCCCATGACCAAAGGACAAACGTGGCATGTCTTTCTGGGACTTTGATTTCCCACTAAGGCTGAGTTAATAAGTCACTTAAACATTATTTTTATGGACAAACATTTTATAGAAAAGAAATATGGATATTTTATAGAAGAGAGGCAAAATTTACAAGGATATTAAAAACTATAAAAGTCGGTGAAGAACCTGACATTCTATGATTTCAGGGAAGTGTGGGCCAGAGCCCTCCAGAGGCAGCAGAGCAGGCACAGGGACACTGGGAGGCTGCAGGAATGATGCTGCCTGGCAGGTGGATCCCCAGTGGGACTGAGGAACTTGAACTTTATCCCAGGAAGCCACCAAAAGTGAACCAATGCAATGGAACTCCCCGAGCACTTATCCTTTGGTAAGCAGATGTATCAGCATTGTCTAAAGCTTGTTGAGTTAGCAAGATAAACTGGACAGTGTCCCACAGACTGTGAAGCAGAAAACCTCCTTTCTGACTTTTCTAACCACTCACTAGGTGAGCGAACTTGTAGAAGCTCCTCATCCTGCTTGAGACCAAGTCCTCTAATCATCCAGAGAGAGAGAAAGCATCTGCCCTTCTGCCCGCTTAGGGACATTGCATGTCTCCAGGAAGACATGAGACACACCCATGAAAGTTCCGGGTAAAAAGTAAAGCCCTGACGCACATGTGGGACACTGATTGATAAATTTTCATGATTTTTATAAGTGAATTTCTAAATCCTGTTAAGAAAAGGTGGTTGAATAAGATGGATGTCATTATCCTAAATGCATGATTGAAGATTTGAATGGTACGAATATACATTGTATACAAACAGTGTTTTGTAAAAAGATGCTCTATATGTTTATTATGAATTATAATGCATACTACTATTGTAAATACAACTTTGAATTTAAAAAAATCCTGTTTAAAAAAACACACACACACACAGTGTGCCTTTAATCAGAGGATTGAGAGTTCATGTCCCTTCAATGTTACAGTTTTTGTTTGTTTGTTTGTTTCTTTTTGTAGTATCTAAGTACAGTCTTCAGTGTGACAATTCAGTAGGTGTTCAATATACATTCCCTGCATGCTCTGCTCCCACGGTCAATGGCTCTACATCTAGCCTGTTTACCCAACAATTTCCCCCAAATGCAATCATCTTCTCACCTCATCTCTAAACTCTATGTCCAAAGTGATAATTTGATATTAGGCCCACCTGGACTTGAGACTTTCTAGGTAGATGTTTCTCCAAAGCCACCCATCCTAGGGTTCCTGATCACTATTTTCTTTGTATTCTTTAACCCCAGTCCTCAGTCTCTGCTCTCCAAACAGGAAAGTTTAATCTAAGTTTCTTTTACTTAATCATTATTGATTAGTTCAGTTATTTCTATATCAAGCTTTAAATTGTGCCCTGACATTATTACAACACTAGGTTTGGGGAAAATAACATGGAAATTAAAACTTCTTGTTCTGGATTTGATGAAGGTATTGAAGGGGTGGGTGAACAAACATGGAAGAGATTACTTGTAAAACAATGCAGGAGGATTGAAATATGGACACGAACACAGTTGTGGGCACCCTGAGCAGGCACTGACTGATTCTTCCTGGGAGAGCCTGGGAAGGATGAACTAAGGGGAATTCCTAAAAATCTCAAAGAATGATAACTCACTTGTTCATTCACCTAGTTATTTTAGTGCAAGTTGCTCCAAAAATGGTTGCAGATGGATTTCAAAATTATAGGCAATTCCTATGAAAGTAAGTGAAGTAAGTGAGGAAATTTGGGTATTGAGTAAATAGGAAAAAGGGGAGGAGGAAAATAAAAGGAAGGCAGGTGGGATGGGTCCACGGGAAGAATACAGGGCTGCCCCAAGCTTGTGGGAGGTGGACCACAGAATTGACTCTGAGCCAAATTAAAAGAAGCAACATTTTCTGAAATGAATCAGAACATACTTAAGATAAAACACAGATCGGCTCTCAGGAGACCTCAACTATTCTTGGTACTGAGAGACGTGTCCTTGGAGGCCTGCATAGAAGGAAGCTTAGGAACATGACAAACCGTGTTTTGAATACCATCTCAGCATCGACGGGATGACAAGGTTCCGGAGTGGCTTCTCACATCATTCCCAATGGGAACCAATGGCACAACGTCCATGCCAAGTTCAGTCAAAGGAATTCTGTGTTGTCAGGTATATAACAAAACAATGAATGTGATTTTGCCAGCTGGGGCTGGCTTTTGAAGCTGAAGCAACAAGATGAACTGTCGCAGGGGCTTGCGAAAGTACCAGAGTGGTTGTGGAACCTAGCAGAGTTTGGCAAGGCTGTAACGCTGCGTGTGTCCTGGAGCTTGCTACCTGTAGGATGAAATCCAGACACTTTGGCTTTGCAAATGAGGGCTTGAGGAGCAGTTGTCTGCCCCACTGCCCACCTTACGCATCACTGCACCTCACCCCCACCTTGAACCATCAGGTTCAATTTTCTTGAACTTTTTATTTTTTTTTTTCCCCTAGATGTCCTATATTCTTCCATGATTATATGTCTTTGTCCTGGCAATTCCTTCAGCCAGAAATGCCATTGTTTACCACCAACCTATCTCGATCTGCCAAATCTGTTTCTCTTTCTCTTTCCACACCTCTCTTCCCCCAGTTTTGTAAGAACCTCCCAGGGCAAGTCCAACACTTCTCTGGATTCCATAATACCTTTGTCTATTTTCTTAGTTCTTTTGTGATTGTAGGTTTGTGGGTACCTTTGCCTCCTCTCTATCTATAGTGATAAAAGATTTTATTTCATTCATTTTTATTTCCCTACCATCTGGCAGAGTGTCTTACATAAATTGGCATTTGAAGGATATTTGTGATAGGAAGGAAGGAAGGAAAGAAAGAAGGAAGGAAGGAAGGAAGGAAGGAAGGAAGGAAGGAAGGAAGGAAGGAAGGAAGGAAGGAAATGAGGAGACAGGCAGGCAATGATACTGGAGTAGTCGGCTGAAACAAGACTGCAAAAGATCTCATATTCACACTGAAGATAGCAAATTTTATTTTACAGAAATGGAGAACCATTGAAGGTGTTTAGATGAAGGAGTTAATGATGCAAGTCCACATTTAGGAAGGGTAACTGGATGCATTGTGCGAGTAGATCAAAGGATAAAAAGACCAACGGGTGCCTTCTGCAGCTGCGCTGGTGTGAGATAATGCAGATCTGAGCCAAGATGGGAGCAAGGGTATGAGAAAATGATTTGGAAGATAAATTGTTAAAACTTTGGAACCAGCTTTTTTTCCCCCTGAAACTACTTTAAAGATACTGCAACACACACTTCACCAGTTCACAGACTTCTTTCTTGCTCATTATTTATTATTTGAAAATGGATACCCATAAAGGGCACCAATATTAAACACACAAGTCAGTGGAATTGATATATTTATACAGCTGTAATACCACCCTGATCAAGAAGAGCATATTTCTAATGTATCAGAGGATTCCTGACATCTTTTCCTATTCTATCAGTCCCCAGAGGTAGTCATTCATCTGATTTTTATCACCCTCAACTAGTTTTGCCTGTTCTTTGACTTGGTGTAAATGGCACTACACAATACATATACACTCCTTTGTATTTCCCATCTTTGTTGCTGGGTGTGATTATAATCCCTTCATTTTCACTGATGCATAGTATTCTATTTTATGGACACATAAAAATTTATGCATCTGTTAATGGACACTTGGTTTGTTTCCAGTTTAGACATATTATGAATAATGTTTCATCATTTTAATGCCTTAAATTGTTCCATGAGACCTACTTTGACTATAAAATCTGTTATATCAACAAAAGCCTTGGACTTGTGGTCCAGTCCTGGCTCTGACATTTATCAACCTTTATAACGTTAGCAGTGTACTTCACAACTCTGTGCCAGTTCTATTTTAAGGAAAAGTGGGACAGCTCTCTGAATGCATTTGATTCTGCAAAACCAAGTAGGGCCAGCCCCATAAGTGTGTTACGGATGTTGGCATGAGATTATCTGGAGGTGAGACTGATTCACTCTCTGTTGTAGCTGCTGTGCCTGACATGTATTAAACGCCCCCAAATTGTTGAATACGTACATGAGTGTTAATAATAGTTGGTAATTTCACCCTTAATCTTTCCTGTCTAAACAATAAGCCTTCCTTGTAGACTCTTTAGTCATATATCAAGCCATCGTGGGATTCATGCATAAGGATTAAAACACACATACTACATAAGCGTGTTCCAGTGGCTCCTGCCTTTCTCTTATGGAATGTGGACATGGCTCAGTTTCTGCTGTTGTCTGAGTTACTGTTTCCTTCCTGTGACATTCTGCATGTGGGGAAACCGGTGTCTGGCCAGCTGTGGTGCCCTGCGGAGCATGTCTCAACACTGACCTGCGGTCTAGAGCAGATGTTCCTTCCCCTTGTTTGCTACTTCACCCCTTTAATCTCCATTCCACCAAATGCACTTAGCTTTCTTGATTCTCTGTAAATACTTGTAATATTTACTAAAATACATTCACTTATTTCATATCAGCCCATTTGTAATCATATCCTTCAGAAGCACACTGTTACTCTTTGCTTAGAAGCTTCTGAACTTCTGTGTTATTGATCATCTACCAAGTCCCAAAACAACTGTTTTCTGAATAACTAATTAAATCAGCCCACTGTTGTGATTACATGATATCAAAATAACTGATTTGACTTCTAAGGAAAGAGTTGACAGTTTCACTTTTTTGTTTGTTTTTAAAGCGGGGGGGGGGGACTGACTCTGGATGTAATTTTCACATTTTGTGTTAGTTACATTGGAAATATTTATGATGAAAATTTATTAAATCGGGGTACCTTTTCCTATGCCCCTTAATTTGGGGCTGTAGTGTGACTTCTAAGAAAGTCCATCTAATGAATTATAAAGTTGTTATGCAGACTGAGAGAGCCATTCAGCTCTTCCTACTGGGACACTGAACTTTTGTCTCCAAATGATGACAAGGAATTTCCCTTGGAGATTCTTTAGGAGATCATAATTCAACCCACCAGAAACAAGCTCTTTTCCTTTTTTCCTAACTTTTTCTCTAATTCTTAAACCTATCTTGGTGACTCACTGTGGTCAGCTATGTGAACTAGAACCCTCTCTCCTATACCACACTTCCGTCATAACACTGGGGGATGTGTTGAACTTGTTTTTTGGACATATTGAACTCAGATATCTGGTACCAATCCTTTTGTCTCTCTTGTGTCCTCTGAAGTCTCCACTTCCATGGGCACTATTATAACTCAGGCCTTTGGCATTATTCTCCTAAATTACTGTTTTTTGTCTCCTTCACTTCCCAAATCAACCCCTTCCTATACTTTCCATACTTTTCTCGAAGTGATCTTTTTCCTAAAGTTAATATTAAAGCAGTGCTGTTCGCTCATTGAAAGCCTTCATGGTAGTTTTGCTGCTTTCAGGGAACACTTAAAGACTCCTTTGTTAGCACTGAAGTCCTCCTTGCATGAGAAGGCCCTGGCTCAGCCCCACACCTCTATGGCATGTATTTGTCACTTCAGTAAAAACAAACTTCTCTAAAGATGTTGTTTCTTTGTGTTACTGTGTCTTAGTTTTCCTTATAATAATACTTAACAACTTGTAGATGAATAGATTTTCATTATGTAAAATTCAAGCACCTTAAACTATGCAAAACAAAGCACAATATGGAAGTCCTACATCCTCCGACTCCACTTCCTGTCCCATTGACAGTCTGTTTCAAACTTTTGCATTTATACATACTCCCCACTTCCACTGTACACCATCTTTCCCTAGCTTTGAGAAAACTCCGGGTCACTCTTCAGTGCTGGAGTGGAACGCTGGCTTCCTTCAGAGCCTTCTCTGATCCCCCTCTACATAATAGATGCACCTCCTTAGGCTTGAATTACCTGGGGTACACATCTGAACAGTGGCATTTGCATTCAGCCTGATATGCTGTCTTCCTCCTCACTTAGAAGACAGTTTCCTTGTCTTACTTGATTGGGTTTCCCCAAAATCATGCTCAGTAAATAGCAAACGAGCAAATGAGCAATTTGTTTAATGGGTCATAGGTTCTGTTTGAAGCACAAGAAAGGAAATAACCACAGAGAAAACAGCTTTTGAATAGCAGAAAACAATCTGTAGACTGACAAGCTCAGAACATTTTCCACCTAACCCAGCATCACAGAGATATAGAACCCTCTCCCATAGCAGCAACACAAGACAGAAGATTTTTTTTTTACTGGAATTTAAGGATGTCAGGCAAGAGTGGTTATTCTATGTGGCTTAAGGAGCTAGCAATTAGAAAGAGAATAGGTAAGAACACATTTTTTAACCATATGGATAATGGCTTCTATGAAGCCTCTGTATCAAGGTTTGAAGACTGATTCTACATATGAAGAGTTTGAGATATCTCTATAGAAAAATATTCCATTAAAGACCAGATGAAGGCAGTCCAGCCAAGGCTGGCCTGAGACACTGAGGTTGAGACACTTTAGGAAATAAAAAGAAAGAAGATGCAGGGCAGGCTGAGACAGCACATGAAAACTCCTGCGTGTGGCTTTTAACAACCCCTTAAACTGTCATGGGAGTTAACAGTGCAGTCTGGTCACCATCACTTCTGAATATTTTTATGAATTTCTCAATCTATTTATGTTTAAATTAACTTAGTTATCTGGATAGAATTTATTCCTGGGTGTGAATTTATTTTTCTCAAATAGTACTTTGGTTGTTTTTATAAGGTCTTAAGTTAATGAAATCCTAATATATTACAGAGGGGTACAAGAGTTAAGCGGGCACAGGTCACATCACCTTGTTCTGCTGGTGAACTCACTGGGTGTAGCAGCTGAGTTCCTACACACCATTCCATGCCCCACATGCCATGCAGCACATGGGTAAAAATGAAAAGTTACACTAATAAAATACTTGGTGTGTTTCTACACAATGGCACATTAATCATATTTTACTTTCTATATTTTATTTCACTATATGCATTTCACTAACCAAATTGTTGCATATGATGTAATAGAATATTCTAATATCATTAAAAATTAAGAAAACAACAAAGATGTAAACAGAGAGTAGAAACAAGTCTCAGGAAGCAATGACCAGAAGGCAAGGGAAAACTGTTACTGGGTTGTATTAAAACTGAAGCCAGGGAGGGGAGGACATCAAGCATAACTGGACAAGAGAAATAATGACATTTCATAAAGCAGTTGGAAACATAAATGTTTTCAAAGAGTTCTAAATGTGGAATATAGGCCATTGAGTAAAGGTAAAAATCAAGAGACCACGAGATAAAATGAAAGTGAGAGGGTTTAAAGAACTTCAGGTGTTTGTGAATTTAGTTTCTTCAATATTGTGAATTTAATAGCTTATGTACTGACAAATGAATAAAAGATAATTGATTGTAATGAAAACATAGCAGCAAGATGAAATCATTATTTTAAAATTATTTCATTTGTCATATTATACATACATGGAGTATAACTTATTCTAATTAGGGTCCCTTTCTTGTGGTTGTACATGATGTGGAGTTTCACTGGTCGTGTATTCATAGATGAACATAGGAAAATTATGTCTGATTCATTCTACTGTCTTTCCTATTCCCATTCTACCTCCCTTCATTCCATTTCCATTAGTCTAATCCATTGAAATTTTATTCTTTCTTCTCTACCCCCCTCATTGTGTGCTATCATTCACATATCAGAGAGAACATTTGGCCTTTGGTTTTTTGGGACTAGCTTATTTCACTTAGCATGATAGCCTCCAGTTCCATCTATTTAGTGGCAGAAGCCATAATTTCATTCTTCTTTATGTCTGAGTAATACTCCATTGTGTATATATACCACATTTCTTTATCCATTAAGCAAGATGAAATTATTGACATGGGGTGTAGTGTTCATTTGCCTAGAAATGTTTTAAATTAAAAAAAACTTATGAAAATGGAGGTATATGACTAAGATGTTAGTGTTCTGAGAAAAATAGACTCCATTGACTCCCTATTTCCCTTTTCTTCCACGCTCAAATCAACATTGCTTCTCTTTTACTGCCATGGATCCAATGAAACCATGGTCCTTAGGTTCGTCTGTGGTTCCATTTTGCCAAATTTCTATTCTTATTTAATGGACCTTTCTGGGTTATTTGACACAGAAGATCATGCTCAAGTTCATGAATTTTTTTTTTTAACTTTTGACTTATCTCAGATCCCTCACAAGCTTCTAGCCCTTCCATTTCTATCTGTCCTAGATGAATTCCCATCCATTCTGCATGATGGCCCCATGGGCTGTTCAAGTACTGAGTCAGTTCCAAGGTTTTTACCATCAATTCTGTAGTAGAAACCTCAAACTTTATCTATTTCCTCTGTTAAGTTAGGTCCTCTGTTATGGTGCGTTCTTCTGCCTACAGCTCAGATCATCTACATGAACTCTATTTTCTTAGAAGAGTACATTTCTGTACCCCAAATTCTTCTCTCATTCATTTCCCATCAGAAATGCCTCCATAGTTCACACAGTTGCTCAAGTTAGCAAGAATTGTGTTCATCTTTGATTCTTCCTTCTCTTTGACTCACCAAAATGTTTGCCAAGGGCCATCCACTACACATTCTAGACTTCTGTTTTTAAGTAAGTCTACCCTGAATCTGCCTGACAGTGGCTTAGCCCAACCTACATTCTCACTCACTTGAACTAGTTCCTGCAGGTCAGTGAGAATCACAGCCCCTTTCCTGATATTCCTGTCTCTATCTCTCCCTCTATCAATTCATTCTCTCTCTTCTTCCAGAGTAATGTCTCAGAAAGGTAGTTAGGACCACATCACTCTCCAGATGCGAATCCTTAGACTGGTTCTCACATACCATGTATGTCAAAGTACAACTCAGTAGGGCAAATACCAAGTAACAACAATGACACCAAAGTTGGCTTTTTGTCCCCCAAGTCCACCTACCACACATAAGTTGAAGATTCCTGGTATTTCTCCTTCTGTCTTGTCTTTTCTTTCACCCATTTGCTGCCTGGTAGACTACTCTTCCTCTAAGCTACAATTCAAGATTTCCTCCTTTAAGAAACATTTGCAGTGGGGACTCTTTTCTTGGCTGCCTTGTGATAGTGTGCACATGCTCCTATCAGAGCACTTACTAGACAGACACTATTGTGACCATCTGTTTATGCACCCGGTTTTCCCATTAGGCAGAGATCTTAACATTTTTTCAGATGTGACACATTTCACAGATGACACTCAATAGTGCAACACATTTCCACTGGTATTCCCATTGAAGTGGCTATAACTCCATTTTTTTTTTCCTTCCAATCAAGAAAGCATATTATAGTAGGGGTGAGAATGACCTTGGATCTGTCCATGCACATATGCATATATATATTTATTTATATTTGAAAATTTATTCAGAACTCTCATTCTGCCCAGTTTCAAATCCTAGTTTTACTGCTTACTGCCCAAAACGAATTATTTAGCCTCCACAAGTTTTAGTTTCTTTCTCTGTAAAATAAGAATGATAATAGTCAAAAGGACCCTTAAGGATAAAAAAAAAACTTAAAAGAACTAATTCATGCAACTCATTTATCATGTAATAACCACATGAAGTGTTCCCAGTAAATTTTAACTATTGCTACTATTTTGTTAGCACTACCATTTGATATGAATTAACTGATTTCTCCTTCAGTGGACTAAGGTAACTCATTTTATTTTTCTGCTACAGCATCTGACTTCACATGAGCACTGTTGTGAAGAGAATGAAATAGTTATTCCTGGGACTTCTCTGAACCTCACTTACTCAGAAAATTGGAAAAATAATACCCATGACATTGGGCAAAACAGAAAGACAGCACTATTTGAGATCACCAAATACATACAGTTCATGCAGTAACAGTCCAATGTTCCTTCCCTTTGTCTAACTAAGGCTGCTGGCTAGGGCTAAAGAAGAGCAAAGCTCTTCAAATCTTTGGAGGCAGAACCGAATATGGAGACTACAATGAGATCAGCTCGGTTCAGTTATATAAAGAGAAAACCACTTCACCAGGAGAGGGTCCATCAACTTGAACACTGAAGGGAAAGAAACAAGCTGGATGATTGGAAAGGAAGTGTGAATTGCTGTGAGTACAATATAAACCTTGTCAGTTATGGGATTCCAGCTGTTGTTTTATTGCCTTTAATTTCCCATTAGTGGTTCAATGTCTGGGAAAGGTATCCGGCCTCCAGGAGGGGAACTAAGGTCGGAATTGTTGTTCCTGTCTCTGCCAACATTTTGAACATTGTTTAAACAAAGCCATTCAAATCATCATCTATCTTATCCTTAATTCTCATAAGGAGTGTTTGTGACTTAAATAAGTTACTTTAGTATCCCTTCTCCCTCTCTTTTCTCTCTTCTATTCTTTTCCCACCCCTACCAGGACATGAGCCACATGATATTATGGTGGTAGTAGCTATTCTTTACCTGGGGGAGGGAAGTGTGTGGAAGTGTGGGGTGGGCTCTATCATCTCATGTAAACTGTCCTACTCCCATCAATTAAGTGCTTCTAAGTGTGTCTCTAGAGTCCAAAGGGAGGGTATTCTGCCTACGGGTACCCTGATTTCTCCACTTACCTTAAAGATTATAGGGTATCTCACTGAGGAATTCAGTTATGTTTCCTGGCATGATAGAGTAAAATAGTCCTCTCTTGGTCATTATGAAGACTAATGGTGTCTGGACTTCATCCTAGCCATAGAACAGAAGTTGATGAAGGCTAACGTTTAAACTAAGATGACAGATAGATAGGCACATAGATAGATAGATAATTTTTGAACCCATAGTTAATATCTTTAATTTATATCATTACACTAATTCTCACAGTACACATGTGAAACATATCATATCATAATATCATTATTTCTACTTTGATATCATGATTCAAAGACTTAGATTTTACTAAATAAAAGACTATGCTCTTGTACCCATCCAACTTTTCTAAAAAAGAGGAAGGTAGGAGGTAGGAATTCTTCTTTCTTCTGAACCTAAGAAATGGCTCTGCTGAGAAACTTCAGGCAATAAGAAGGAGAACTATTCCCTGTCATTGATTTTTAGGGAACTGGGTCTCCAAATCTGAATTTACTACCTCTCAGTGTGTGCATCCAGAGATAGTCATCTACGGAGCCTCAAAAAGCTAAGCATAAATTCCTTATTATTTACACCTCCCATCAAAGACATTGAGATTTCTACAGAAAAGATCACAAAAGCTCTCTCTTTTCCTCACACGTCTGATCTTCAAATCTTTCTGTGGCATTTCAGGGGGTCAGGTAATGAAATGCAGGTATATTCTTCTGATAGCCAGAATGTGGAGGTTACAAACATTTGGTTAGAATATTCAGCACTTATAAATGCTATCCTTGTACTATCACATTTTTATTATTCCAAACCTTGGAGTCAGGATTTCCTGGACTTAATATGAGCCATATATATATATATATTTTTTTTTTTTTTCCTGGTTAATAGCAGACACAACGGTCAGCTCAAAGTGTCCAAAGGTCAACTCAATTGCAGTAGGATGACATAACATATACAGCAAAACACACAATAGTGGTTAATACCCGAAAGCACAATTAAATTCCTTGAGAATTTTTATTGAAATCAATCACTTATTACCTTCCAGTCAGGACCTATGCTTGAGAGAAGCAATCAGCAATCATCAGTTGGGTCATTTCATTTTCTAATAAATAATGCATGAATATTTTTGATCCTGTGTATACTACTTGCCTCGACTTAACTCTACATATTTCAACTCTTTCCAGTTAATGGGTGGGTTATTATGGTGTTTTGTTGCTAATCTTGCAGTTTATACTAATGAAATTCCCATTATGAACCCTTTTCTCAGCTGGCTTAAAAACAATACTATACAATTAATTACATTTTTGGCAATACTGTTCCATACCATTACATAGCATATATCAAAAGTCAAAATACTGCAGTGTTTCAGAGATCACTGTCATGTGATGCTCCCTTAGCAATGTTGAGGCAGATGGTGGTACAGAAGGGGTGGGAGACCTCAACTCCCATGTTCTCAAAACTCTGAGCAAAGCAGGCATTACTCTGCCAAAGTCTGCCAATATTTGGCCTCAAATAAAGTTGGACCTTGTCCTTCTGCTTCTCCATCTTTTCCCCACCTTCTGTGTAGAGACGTTGCCTGTCTCAGTTACCATGCTGTTGTGTAAACCCTGCCAATATAGACCCAAATCATAGAATCCAGACACAGGAGGATCCACCATGGAGTTCTCCATCTCCAAGCCAGAGCAGAAGTCACAGAGAGCACCGTGACTTTAAGCCTTAAAGGTTTTTCCCACAGTGGAAATTTTAAAGTTCCATTGATAATCTGAGAGTTTTCCTGTCCAACTGATGGTCATATCTGCATGATTTGTAATTATTGGATTATACAAAAATTTAGTCATCCAAGTGGCTGACTCCTGTGGTGCCAGTCATACTGAGAGATGGAATTTTAATTGTTAGAAGCATGCTAAAACTTCCATTATTAACTCTAAACATTGATTTGATTAAAATAAAGTCTTTGGTCTTAATTTAATTTGAGACATCGATATTGTCACACCTCTAATCAAGGTATAATATTTCAGGGATGCAAATTTCAGAGTGATCCTTACAATAGAAACAAGAACAGAAAATTTAATTTATAGATTTTTAGTGGCATTGTTCTTGCAGCATTGAATAGCCCCTGTTTTGTCATTGACTTTTAAAATTCTGCTTATTTTAAAGGGCATAGGTTAAGGAAAAGTAGCAGTTTCACATTTTTTCCAATGTATCTTGTCATTTTAGAAAGCACATTTGGATAAGATGTGCAAGTTTCTTGTCCCTTTGAACAGAGTCATAGAGTGATGGAGAAGTGAAAAATGACCATAACCTTCTTTTGGCAAAATGTAGAGTATTTGGAAAGTACATGACCCTGCTCATTGTCCCTATAGCCCCTCTTCCTCTTGCATTTTTGTTTCTGCCCATGAGTGATATCATGCTCATTATGTCTTTCATCCACATCGAAACCTGCTCTTCAGATGCTGTCCGCATTGAACTGGAGTTATACAGTTCCACTCAGTTTATTTTAAATCAAAGTCAATGTCTCACCTCTCTTGAGAGAACTGCCTTTTATTCCTTATCTATGAATACTAAGAGAGAAGCTTTGAAAAATGTTTAAGAATCAGCAAATGCAGAACTGTAATGGGCCATAAAAATGTCTGATACATTCTTTAATTCATCAATTTTTTCCCTTTTTTGTTTAAATAATATTCTAATGTCTCTATATTCAGTGTCATAGTAGAAATTAAGAATAAATAGGATGTAGTTTTTCCTGAAAACTACTGATTACTATTAGTATATGAAGAAGTACAAAAGGGAATATAATTAAATTTAACAATTATAGATGGAATGGCATTACCTTTTCAGGATGAGTGCAGATGACAATGAGAGAGTTTAGTTTGATGAACAAAGTCAGACAAGCCTTCATGGAGGAGGTTATATTTGAGCAGGCTTTTAAAGGGAAATTGTGTTTGCCAGGAACGCAGAGACAAGAAAGGCATGCAAGGAGGAAAGGTAGGAAAGATGAGGTAGAAAAGGAAACTTAGGCATAAAAGAGCCACAGGGGTCTGAGCTAGGTTTGTCCATGAAGGGATCTACAATGACTTCCCATAGCTGGAATGTGAGATTCTTGGAAGAAGAGATTCATGGGAACTCATATGCCTTTTTATGATGGTTCTTACAGTAAATATTTTTGCGTCACTATGGACCAGATGTGTAAGGATGTTCCCATTTCTTCAGTCTGCCATAACAATAAGCTTGAGCTTGCAGGAGCCCTGTTTGGGGATTGACTTGAATTGCAGTTGACTATGAGCCGTGGAGATTTGGCCATTGTCGCCACCCGTAGTCTCACAGGATTTGTTGCGGGATCTCGAGTGACTTGGCCGAAATTGCTGATCGGGTCAGCGCCATTTTAGTGGTGTGTTTGGCGTGTGTTAGTTGTTGTTAGAACCAGAGAGAAAAGTTATCAGAATAAAAAGCTGTTTATCTCCAGTTTGCTTCTGAAGTTCTTCCCGCGGCTCCGTTGCTCCAAGCGCTTCAGGCGGCAACAGGTGGCGGCCCGTACAGGGAACTTCGGAGCAGACAGGTAAGAACTGAAAGGTCTCTAAAGATGGGTTCGAATATAACTGAATCCCAAGTGATAGAGGCTATGCAAAGACTCCTTGATATACCTGACTCTGTTCTCAGTGAGGAGTATATAGACAAAAGTGAAAGTGATCAAAAAAGTGTAGATTCCACTGGGCCAACTGAGACCAGTAAAGAGAGTATTAGAAGAGACCCAAAAATGACAAAAATCCAAGCTATTAAAGCTATTCGGGAGTTATTGGCGAAAGCTGAAGGATACTTGCTCTCACTGGAACCTGGGCCTCAGGATATTGCTGTCAGTGAAATTATCAGTGGTGAGGAATCTAGTAAAAGTGATCCTGAGAAAATGAGGAAAAAGAAATTTAAAAAGACCGAGAAAAAGGTCCGTCAGGCAGAGGAGTCACTTGTGTCCTCTACTCCCCCATGGGTGGAATCCATTACAGAAAATATGAAGGGTATTACTAGGCATTTGCATACCCTAGAAACAGAAATAAAAAGTCTTTCTGATCGCTTATGCGCTCTCGAGGACAACTCACAGATACATTGGGAACCGCCAGCATTTGAAAAGAAAAATGGACAGAGTGTCCATCAGTCAGTAGATTTCAAAACAATAAAAAAATCTCAAAGAGGCAGTAATGACTTATGGGCCCCAAGCTCCTTTCACGTTGAGTATGCTGGAGTCCCTTAACACCTTTAGCTTAACCCCCTCAGACTGGAAAAGTCTATGTAAAGCAACATTAAGCGGGGGGCAATTCTTGGTTTGGTGATCGCAATTCCAAGAACTTTGTATAGAAACGGCTAAAAGAAACGCGGCTGCAGGGTTTGAAAACTATAATATAGACATGCTCACAGGAGAAGGGCAATTCGCAGACTTACAGGCTCAAACAGATTATGACCCAGATATATATGCTCAGATAAATGCAGCTGCCTTAGAGGCATGGAAAACTGTACAAGGACCTGGGGATCTACAAGGTAGCTTGTCAAAAGTGATTCAAGGACCTAATGAGCCATATGCCGACTTTGCTGATCGACTTTTGAGAACTGCAGGTAGTGTGTTTGCAGATGTTGACCAAGCTATGCCATTAGTTGTTCAATTAGCTTATGAAAATGCAAATAAATGGTGCCAAGCAGCCATCAGGCCATGGAGAACTAAAAAGGATCTTTCCGTATATATACAACTATGTAAAGATATAAATGACGCCTTTGTCACAGGAAATGTGATTGCAGCCTCAATGAGAGGTGCTTCCTCTCGAAATTTCACAAAGGCTAAACGTAGATATTATAATCAATCAGGATATTCCAGGCAAAATTATCATAATCAATCAGGCAATTCTAGGCAAAATCCCAAAAGAGAAATAAGACCAAGCTCATATCGTGCCCCAGGCCGCTGCCCCAGGTGTAAAAAGGGAAATCATTGGGCCAATAAATGCCATTCAAAATTTGACATCCATGGAAATCCTTTGTTCAGGAATTCAAAAAACGGGGCACGGGGCCCAATACCCCGGGGCCCACAAATGTACGGGGCATTGCAGAAGGAGTATCCTCAAGCATCCACTCAGATGCTTCCCCGACACAATCCCTACTACCCATCCACTCCCTCGCCAGAGGAACAAGAGGAAATGCAGGATTAGACCTCTGTTCCACCGCCCGAATAGTGTTAACACCTGAAATGGGGGTTCAACTGATTCCCACAGGAGTCAGGGGACCTCTTCCCTCAGGGACTGTAGGACTTATTATCGGGCGTAGTCCTAAAAGCTTATTAGGTTTGCAAGTGACCCCAGGTGTAATAAACTCAGACTACAAAGGGGAAATAAAAATAATGCTTAGCTCACCCCAAAGTATAACTTCTGTTAATCAAGGAGATAGAATTGCTCAGTTGCTTCTCCTTCCCAATTTACATAATTCATTTAAAATGGGTATGCCTCAAGAAGGGAACAATAGAGGATTTTGTTCCACTGACTCAAGTCCCATGGCTTGCTGGGTTCGAGACTGTTCAAGGAGGCCTATGTGTAAAATAAAAATCCAAGGAATAGAAATGGAGGGATTAATAGACACTGGAGCTGACTCTTCCATTATTAATTTACGCCAATGGCCCAAGCACTGGCCTCTGCAAAAAGCTTCAACCAGTTTAAGAGGCTTGGGATATAATAACCTCCCAGATAAAAGTGCAGTAATTTTAAAATGGGAGGATGATGAAGGCCATAAAGGAACATTTCAGCCTTATGTTTTACCTAATCTACCGGTTACTTTATGGGGAAGAGATATTTTGCAACAAATGGGAGTACACCTTGCAACCAAGCCTGCAGATGTTAAATGTGAAAACCTACAGGGTAATCTTAACCATAAAAGAACTCATTATCAAAAAGTACAGAGTAATCTTAACCCTAAAAGTAATCATTGTCATAAAGGAAAAAGATATTTTTTTTCGGGGCCACTGAGAAAATAATTTTGAAAATACCATGGCTTTCTGATAAGCCAGTGTGGGTCCCTCAGTGGCCCCTATCTAAAGAGAAATTACAAGCGGCCCACCAATTAGTTCAGGAACAATTAGAAGCAGGTCATATAGAACCTTCCACCTCTCCCTGGAATTCCCCCATATTTGTGATCAAGAAAAAGTCAGGAAAATGGCGATTGTTACATGATCTTAGACAAATCAATAAAACCATGCAAGTTATGGGGCCTACTCAACCTGGACTTCCTAGTCCCGTAGCTATTCCAAAAAATTTCCATCTTATTACTCTTGATATAAAGGATTGCTTCTTTTCTATTCCCCTACATCCTCTGGATGCCCCCAGGTTTGCTTTTTTCCGTTCCTTCTATGAACAATAATGGCCCTGATCAGAGATATCAATGGAAGGTTTTACCACAGGGAATGGCTAATAGCCCCACCATATGCCAAATATATGTGGACAAGGCTATCCAACCCATTAAAAATAAATATCCAAACCTCATGTGTCTACATTACATGGATGATATTTTATTGGCCCACCCTAATCAAAAAATCTTATTTAATATATTCAGTGATGTGGTAGAAAATTCAAAAAAATATGGATTATATATAGCAGAAGAAAAAGTTCAAACCAGATCTCCCATATTATATTTAGGATTTAAAATCATGGATACTTTTGTTAGACCCCAAAAAATTTTAATAAATAAAGAACATTTGACCACCCTCAATGATTTCCAAAAACTACTGGGAGACATTAATTGGCTTCGCCCTACATTAAATCTCACTACTGGCCAACTAAAACCTTTATTTGACATCCTTCATGGAGATCCTGATCCATCTTCACCACGAACATTGACTCCTGATGCTAGGAAAGCTTTAAAGTTAGTAGAAAAAGCCATCGAAGGAGCTCATTGTGATAGATTTGATTTAACTCAACCGCTGATGTTGATTATTATTTCTTCACAATATACACCCACAGGAGTATTTTGGCAACAAGGGCCTTTATTATGGATACATTTGCCCGTCTCTCCTAAAAGTATAATTGAATCTTATACCTCCATGGTGGCTAAACTTATTCTTCAAGGACTTAAGACTTCTACTAAAATATTTGGCATTCACCCTGCTACTATTATTACTCCCTATTCATCATCACAGATTGAATACTTATGCTTCAATGATAATGATTGGGCTATAGTTAAATGTTCTACTTCTGCAAATTTTGATAATCATCTTCCTAAGTCCCCTATATTATCTTTTTGTATTAATCATCCTATTATATTTCCACAGGTAATAAAAAATCAACCTATTCCCAAGGCATTTAATGTATTTACAGATGGGTCCTCAAATGGTACTGCTACAGTAGTCACTAAAAAAGAAAATATGACTTACATAACTGCACACAAATCAGCTCAACTAGTGGAACTGGAAGCTGTGGTAAGAGCTCTGGAAAATTTTAGGGACCAGCCCGTAAACATTTTTTCAGATAGCCACTATATTGTACAAGCCGTCCCAAAATTAGAGTTAGCAGGACCAATAGCACCTCATACTCCAGCCTTTAAATTGTTTTATCAAATACAAAAACTTTTGTGGGCAAGAAAAGAACCTCTATTCATAGGCCATATTAGAGCACATACTAATTTGCCTGGTCCCCTCCATGAAGGTAATCAAAAGGCTGATGAACTTACAAAAACAGTATTTATACTTTCAGCGCTACAACAAGCTACTTTATTTCATTCCCAGTTTCATGTCAACAGCACCACCTTGCAACGTAGGTTTAAAATCACAAAGGAGCAAGCCAGAACAATTGTAAAAGATTGTAAATCTTGTATGACACATTTGCCCAATCCTCATTTCGGAGTTAACCCTAGAGGATTAATGCCCAATCATTTGTGGCAGATGGATGTTACTCATGAGCCAAGTTTTGGAAAATTGCGATTTATTCATGTGACCATAGATACATGCTCAGGCATGATTTTTGCTTCCTTACATTCTGGAGAAAAAGTTAAAGATGTTACATCTCATTGTTTGCAAGCTTTTGCTGCATTGGGCATCCCCAAAATGCTTAAAACAGATAATGGCCCCGCATATACGTCCTCATCTTTCAAACAGTTTTGCGCAAAATTCAATATATCCCATAAAACAGGCATCCCATACAATCCTCAGGGTCAGGGCATTATTGAAAGAGCAAACCGAACACTGAAAATTATGTTATTAAAACAAAAAGAAGGAAATTGGAAAAGTCCTAAGGACAGATTGGCAGTTGCCCTGTTTACCTTAAATTTTTTAACTTTAGACTCTAATGGTTATTCTGCTGGAGACAGACATTGGAATCCACACCAACAACATAAACCTTTGGTTTACTGGAAGGATGTTCTTTCAGGTACATGGAAGGGTCCAGATCCAGTATTAATTTGGGGAAGAGGATCTGTTTGTGTTTTTCCAAAAGACGAATCCTCTCCAATATGGATACCATCTAGATTAATAAAACAGGTACCACATCAAAATGATCAAGATGAAGTTATTGAAGAATCAAGATTAATAAAAAAGGTACAAAATCAAGAGGACCAAGATGAAGGTATAGAATGATTCCCTCAAAAGAGTCCTTCAAAATATTTCACAACTTAAGTGTCATTCCTCCCGGCCGGGACGAGGAGATCTCTCTTTAGTGTGCACACAATTGTACTTTTTTTTTTTCTTTTCTTTTTATACATGTCTTTATGTCTGTACATTTGTCTATATTTCATGTTAATGTGATGTCACAAATATATGTTTGTATGTTTGTTCATCTGTCCAGTGTGACGTCACAAAGAACAAAGCGCTTATGAAAAAGAAAATATATATATATATATATATATATGGATCCAAATAACTTTAATTCATTTTAGGTTAAGAGTATTCAATTTAGGTAAATAATTTTATAAATGAAGGTACTTTAAATTTTGATTTATAGGTGTCCCTGGGACTTCTCTTTAGCAAACAATATGACTAGTGCTATATAACCTGATATTTTGGTGTTTTGACTTAAGATTGTTTATTTGTTATTAACTTCATTTGTTTAATAGCTCATTAATTTCAATTATCTCAACAGGTAAAAGATTGCTGTGTATACAGAGACTCAAGGGTTCCAGCTAACAAATTATTTCTCTCAAGTGCCTTTACCTTTTCTTTAATCTATCTTTAATGCAGTAATTACCCTCAGTCTTTCTTTGTTTTGTTCTAAATATGACATTTTCCAACTTATGTTTGTAGAAGCTCAACCAGCGATGTATGTGAACAAAAATCAACTTTAATTTTCTAATCTAATTATTCTATTTTTTAGTTTGACAACTCGCCTCTTGACTCAGTGCTGCAATAGCACTGCCTTTCCTTTAATAATTGATGCTTGAGTTTCTAGGTAGCGGGCCCTGAAGATTTGCCGGTGGCATTGTCTAAACATAAAAAAGACGTCTGCTGCTCAAACATCAAACAACCTCACCAACAGTGTGGCCTCTGCTCTACATGCATGGGGCCTCCTACATCAACATGTTATAACAAATGGACATTTTGATCTTTCATTGTTTGGGACTTTACGGGACTATGCCTTGCGGGTATTTGTCTAGAGAATTCAGTGTGTTACTTGATGGAACTTAGGGCAGCTGATTTGTTTAAACAATTTGATATGCTATGCAATTTGGCTCATCACCAAAAGGCTTGTTGCCTTAAAGCCACAACATCTCCTCACAATTGGACGGCTGTTAGTCATCATATATAGTCGATCCTAAAGGGCTCCATTGGATGGCTGGTTAGCCAATGACGGGTAAGATCCCCAGAGGGGGACAACCTAAGACAGGCACAGTCGCACGGGACAGTCTCATGTGGCCGACATATCAACCTAAGACAGGAGTCAAGGGCACAGCCTTGATTATCCGATGACGGGTAAGAATGTTGGTTGCACATAGACGTCCTAGAGCATTACCTCTTTTAAAACAAAAAGGGGGAAATGCAGGAGCCCTGTTTGGGGATTGACTTGAATTGCAGTTGACTATGAGCCGTGGAGATTTGGCCATTGTCGCCACCCGTAGTCTCACGAGATTTGTTGCGGGATCTCGAGTGACTTGGCCGAAATTGCTGATCGGGTCAGCGCCATTTTAGTGGTGTGTTTGGCGTGTGTTAGTTGTTGTTAGAACCAGAGAGAAAAGTTATCAGAATAAAAAGCTGTTTGTCTCCAGTTTGCTTCTGAAGTTCTTCCCGCGGCTCCATTGCTCCAAGCGCTTCAGGCGGCAACATGAGCTATGTCTTTTTTTTTTAATATTTATTTATTTGCTTTTAGTTGTACACAATGCACTTATTTTTACGTGGTGCTGAGGATCGAACCCGGGCCGCGCACGTGCTAGGCGAGCGCTCTACCGCTGAGCCACATCCCCAGCCCTTGAGCTATGTCTTATGGGGAAGCCATGGGAGAGTTTTAGACCAGGAGACACATGACTAGAATTGCTTTGTCAACCAAAAGTAGATGGGATCAGGGCTATATGGGAGCACACTGGTGATAAATACGTGAAACAGCTCCTACAAAGGAGTCTGAACAAAGTCAGTAACAATAAGAAAGCTATGGGTGACCTCAAGTAGATAGAATCTACTAGCTTTGGTCACTGATAGAGAAGCAGTCTGTAGGACAGACCAGGTTTCTGATGAGGATGGTTATCTGCTGTGTTATTTCAAGGAGACCAAGTCTGCAGGGTAGATAAGCTAAGCAGAGGGCATGTGGAATTAGGGATGTGAGTGAGACAACCAGGGGAACTGTTTTGTAGTCGTTTAATTGTAGGGACCTGCAACTTGAGATATGTGCTGAAAGCTGGAGTGACACATTCAGAAGTCACCAGCACTGGTGGCTGCCCAGCAGGCATTTGAAGAGTGAGAAAAGCGTCAATGTTTGGACTCCTCTGTATGCAGACATTTAGGGTGGAGAAGAGTCACCACCAGAAGAGGTCAACAAGGAACACTGAGAGAGATAGAAGGGGAACTAAGAACTGGGGAAAAGGGCTAGGGTGTAGCTCACTTGTCTAGCCTGTGTGAAGCCCTGGGCTTCCATCCCTAGCATCATGCAGGTGGGGGGCAGGGGAGGCAGAGAAGTTGTAAAAGATAAAGAAGAAATACAAGCTATAAATTGTTAAATCAGAGTTTTAAAGACACAGTGAAGTGCTGATGTGGAAAGAAAGAAAGGGGTAGTAGGAGAGAGGAGAGAATAAAGAGAGAAGAGAAATACAATGAAATGACTTTGTTTTAGCGGCCATTTTCAATGAATGCAGACAGTGTCCATACAGAGAAGGGACAGCAAGAGATAAAGCCTGGGAGATAAAGTGGGAGCAAGACTACGGAGGTAAGAAAGGCCACATGCACTCCTGAGTTTGGACTTGAAGTGCGTGGAAAGGGTGTCAGCAGATGAAGTCAGCATCTAGACCAGGCTAAGGAGCTTGATCTTCATCTCAAAGGCAACACCAAAGCATTTTAAGTAGGGCAGAGATAATTTCAGTGCTGTGCTTTAGAAAGAACATTCTGACAGCTGTGGGAGGAAGTTTGGACCACAGCCAGCCTGAGAGAGGAGATAAACCAAGAGGTTGGTGAGAGCCCTGGCAGAGAGGATGAGGACCTTCATGGGGGTATGCCAAGTGCGCATGGGCCCCATGACTGCTGTCAGAGATTCTCCTATCTGCCTTTGATAGAGTGTGTCTTTTCAGCGGATCCCAGTGATCCTGATGACATCCATCAGTATGAACATCCAGCTGTTTGCCCAAGATAGCTCAGATGGTAGCTACACTGTTGCAACTTTATATAATCATTCTGCATCTGAATGTTTTTGTTATCCACTTCATCATGGCCACAGCTCTAGTCTTGAAGACAGGGAGTGATTTCAGCCCCACTGAAGAGTTGCTCAGATCCAGGGTTATGTGGTACCCACTGGAGACCTGCAGGGCAGAGCTTCTCCAAGACCATTAAAAGGAGTCCCTGTGTCTTCCTTTCCATACACAAGAGTTAGTACGGGTAATCCTGCAATCTTCTTCCTTCTCTCATCTTGGATTCAAAGAGTTAACCTATATTTTAAAAAGTGGTTCTCAACCAAGGGTAATTTTTTCTGGTCCAGGGGACATTTACCAGTGTCTGAGACATTCTGATTGGGAAGAAAAAGGGTGTGTTTCTACTAATGTGTAGAGTTTAGAAGCCAGAGATGTTGCTAAATATCCTATAATACAGTGGACACCCTCACCAACACACCATCACCCAAACCATCCCTAGCAACAAAGACTTATCTGGATCCAATGTCAATAGTGCTGAGGTTGAGGAAAAGTGCTGGGATATTCTTTTCTTAAGGACAAGCATTTTATTTCATCTCTTATCACAAAGATGTACTTTTTCAGGTTTTCTACTTCCAGTCCTTTATTAATCTACTATAAAGTGGAATTAAGAATTCAATAAGTTGTTTAACTCTCTCAAACCAATTTAAAAAAACTAACTCAATTATTTAGCATTAATCTTATCATTTTTTAAATGGATGGTATAAAGTATGCGTGCGTGAGCTAAAGGTCTTTACTTTAGTTGCATCTTTAGACCGAGAATAGATTAAAAATAAATAAATAACGGAAAAATCCAGGTAGGTTATTTTATCAGGTTTTGGCCCCAAATGTTAGTATTTTCAAGTGCCTGTAAAATTTTTCCTGCATATACTTAAGCTTTGATGTATTCAAATGGATAACTATTACCATGTTGTCCCATTGGATTAGGAGCCAAAGACAAATGTCCTAAACTTCACATTTGTGCTTCGAGATTTAGGCAACAGGTATTGGGATACTACTTCTCTAGAATCTTACCTTCACCTTCTTTTACTTGCCTAGAAGAGTGATTATATTTATGTTTCAGTCCTCTTTTGCAGGATATTTCGAGGAAAGAACAACTTCTGGCAGAATGCAATAGATCTATGCCTTTATAAAGTAGGAGGCAATTCTCACATCCCACAACTTCTAAAAATGTATTAGGTTTATATTAGAAAGATAATCTGTCTTCCCAGCAAAGCTTCCTTTAATTTTTGCCACATTCTGACTTCCGTTTTTTTTTTTTTTCTAGACAGTATTTATGATGTTAAAAAACAAAATTCAAACAAAACACTACATTTATCATAAACTAAAGAAGAAACACACCGTAGGGCAGATCCTTCACCATTTAGCAACTCAGACAAATGATTAAAAAAAGGATTCTCTCGAAGGGTTAGATGTTCTGTCCTGAAATAAACTAACTCTTTAGAATCATCAGTGAGTCACACAGGAAGTCCAAGAAGGTAAACTGGGATGGAGACTGAGCCCAGTTATCTGCCCTTTTAAACCTACCTCTAGGATATCACTAGCAGTGTGCTGGCAGAATCTTCTTCTAAGCTGCATCAAAATGTGCTTTTTAGTTTCATCTTGGAATTTCTAGAAGGTGCTCTAATGCCATATTTTTATTTTTTACTTTTAGTAGGATCACCATGAGAGGCAAACTCCTAAGCAATACTAAATTTAAATTCTTCTAGGGTTAAAAAAATAACATAAAAATCCAATATGATTATGGAGAAATCTATCACTATTTTTCATTTTGGAATATACTTCTAATCTTTGTTTGGTTATAGTACTTCAAAAGAAGAGGAATTTATTCATTTAAACAATAGTTCACATTATTAAGTACCCTCTTCCCTTTGCATACCTCGGTTGCTGCATGTATCACATTGAATTTGAATTATTCCTTTATATACTGTTGGACTGTTAGGAGGACCTTGAGCTAAGGACTCTGGATTTATTCATTTTTTATTCCCAGTGCCCAGCTTAATTATATGGAAGAATGGATAGATGGATGGGTAGAAGGAATGAAGGAAGGAAGGAAGGAAAGAAGGTAGAAAGGAAGGAAGGTGAGACTACATTGATAAAAGGTTTAAGACAGTATTGATTGGGAACAAAGGACATCTGATGCATATACTATTTATTAATCATTTTCAGAGAAAATAATTCAAAGTTCCAGGGTGAAAGATATTCAGCAAATATTACACCACATTGCTTTGTTTTTCTTTCATCTTTTTAATAATTCAGAGGAATTCAATCCTAAAATTTGTCAGTGTGCCTTGTGAAATTTTAGAAGGAATGGATGAACAATGTTTCAGAGATCCTTCTGACCACAGAACACCCACTAACTTTTCTGAAAATGGTAATCAGTGACTTTGTTTGGAGAGTGCTGGTTCATATCCAGGGTCCTTCAGTTCTCCATCTTTAGAAGGAAATTTAGAGCCATTGGTGAGATGAGATGGATAGATAGATAGATAGATAGATAGGGGAATAAAATAGAAACCTGAGAGGTGAGGTTTTGGAAATTTAACTCTCTGAATGAGTAGTAGGGATTTGTGAAAAATGTAAATTTTCTTATAAAACTATGACATGGGCTGAGTCCAAGATTGTAAGCAAGAAAAGAAAATAGCACCAAAACACTTGGAAAAGTACAATTATTAAATTAAACGAATCACAAAATACCTACTTGTACTTGCATTTTTTTTTCAATTTTGCCTTTTCAGTTATATATGTAAAAATGGATGAGACTGCATTTCCTGTTGCCTGATTGACAACCTAAGGCACCTCCCCTTTTAAGCATTACCTCTATGATACCATGTCTGAAGACTCTACCCCTCTCTTTGCACTCCAGACACATGGAGTCCTATCTGTCAAACACTGATTCTTGCCTCAGGGTCCTTGCGTCATCTTTCTCCTAAACCTAGAAAATTATTCCCTAAATATCACTTCTTACTTTACTCTCCCAAATGGCACATATTTAAAATATTTCTTCTTTACCCAAAATATCCTGCACTACTCTCTCTCTGAAACTCCTTTATTTTTCTCCATAATAATGACCACTGCTTGACAGCTTAGAGATCTGTTCATCACTTACTTACACTTTTGAGGTATAACCTAAGTAAGGCACTGGGCAGATGTTAAGGGTATGGTGGTAAATAAGCTAGAGATGGCCCTTGTCCTCAGGAAGCTTCCAGATTGTGAGTTCAGCTTCCTGTCTTCTCTACCCTGGAAATATCAGTACTAGGGAGATCCCTTAGCATCTTTGAAAACACAAATAAAAAGATCAGACTGGTGCAATACCAAATTTTGTGTAAGCTTGCCAAAGGTGTGAGAAAATCCTGGTCATGGAATGCTTCACCATATTATTGTGAATTCAGTATACCTTGGTAAAAGGTAAACTGCTGTAGAACCACATATTATTATTATAAGTATTCATCCAGCATTTACTTTTCATTTAAGATTGTATTTCTGAGCCAAAAGAATGAAAAAGGATCTATTTTTCAAATCAATAAATTGTCCCTAGGCATAAATTGGGTACATTCAGAAACACTTCAGCAATTTCAGGCCCACCAACTTTTGGGATTCAGATACTAGAAGGGACCTTAGAGTTCACCTCCTGCTACCCCCTCATTTTCTTATTTGTGCTCATGACTCTAATTATTACAATCAGCTGCCAGGAGCTGTGCTTGAGAGGCATTAACAGACTCGTAGGAGTGCTCCACCAACTTGGTCTCTAATTGGCGGTTATAGCTCCATCTTGGCATAGGTGAGGAATTTACTTTTTCCCTTTACTCTAAACAGAAAACTTTGGTCTACATAAAGTGTTTCTTTTCTCATTGAAGAGCAGAAAGAAAAAAGAAATTAAGCATTAGAACTTCATTGAGTTTGTGTTTCTTTGCTGAATTACATTTTGTAGTCTGGAGAAAATCTGTACTGAAAATTGTTCAATGAATTGTAATGTGAATGATCTGATGTCAAAATTCAGTGGACTGCATGATCCAAGTGAGCATTCAGAGAGAAAATAGTAAATTGATAGTGCTACAATCACACTAGAAAAGGATGGACATGTCCTTTTATCGAAACGCATTCCAAGGCCATTCTAGCATGGCCTTCCTCCACCAGACACTTGAAAAGCCACCTCAAGAAACCAAGTGTGGGCATTCATTAATGACTCTAAAAAAGACTTTTAAGAAGTCTTTCAGTGTCCTTATAAGTCAACTAACAATTAAAAATACTGCTTATAAATTACAAGTGTGATCAAAGAGTCATTTTGCTTTTGTAGTCTTTTTGGTCAGGTTGGAAGGTGGATAAGGAGGGAATATTGTCCAACTTTCAACATTTTTTATTCTTCTTCAAAGCATTTTTATTAATTAGATCTGAGGTGACTGAAATATTCTCTTAGCCTAAATTTACAGGTCTGGCCTAAATTTTTATTATAATTGCTTTAAAAATTTCTGTAATATATTGGCAGGAAAGGATTGATAAATTGAACATATAAAAATAGCAAAGCAATACTTTTTATTTGGATATAAACTCAATTATATATTCAAGTTAACATACAGTTCTATATACTACCCACTGGAAACAACTATAAAAACCAGTATAATATTTTAATAGCTTTTTAATTCTACAATGCACAACATCTGGTTTAATTAACTCTTTCACATGCATTTACTTATCACTTTGAGGCTGGGCACATAGGCTAAACTGTTTATCAAATGAATTTTCCAGCACAAGTCTGCTGTTAAAATTGAATAAGGATAATAGTACTCAAGCATTGTACTGACATGTGACTAATACCTCTAAGCAATAAACTGCCTTAGATAGACATCTGTATTTTGTAATGAAAATGTAATCATAAAACTCACACTGGCATTTCTATCCTGCCAAGCCAAGTTGCCATCAACAAACATGTTAATACCTGACAGCGTATTTCAGCACCTTAATGTCAGAAAATGAGGAAATGCCAATTTAATCCAGAACTCAACAGATTCCACCCACTGAGGCATCTCCCAGCTTGTGGGCTGGATGTCACTTGAACACTTGGATTGCTCAATAACTGATATCCATCCTTTAGAGATGGGGTTTCTTATTCAAGAAGCAGATTGTAATTTATAGTAAAGATAGAATTTTAAAATGAGATCTTCCTAATGTTTCACAGTTTTGAATACAATGTGGCTTTCTTGAACAAGAACACTTTATGACAGAATTATTCCATTTCTTTCTCATGCTCTGTGTAATACCTCATCCCATGTGTCAAGACAAATGTTGCCTATTACCACGACTACTTTATACTTTGTATGATTTATTTTTAGTCATTTATTCTGCAAATATTTATTGAGTTCCTTTTCTAGGGCAGGCAACAGTGTGTTAGGTGCTAAAGATTCAAAAATGAATAAAACATGGTCGCTTCCTGCCAGGAGCACATAGGAGGCAGAGTTGACATTCATGTAAATAGATGCCCTCAGTACATTCTTGTAAATAATGTAATCAAGTTATGAATGAAGACACGGGAAGCTCAGGTGAGGGAACAGCTCACAGCAGAGCAAGAGGAGCATGTAAAGAAAAGGCAGAGAAGTTTTAAATGCAGAGAAGTAGAGAATGCTTAGAAAAGCCCATTCTAGACATGAAGGATAAATAGTATGAGCAAGGAACAGAGTGGCTTATGAAGGGACACTTACATTTGAGGAATAGCAACAAGTGGGCTGGAGAAGCTGGCTAAGAACGATGCTAAAGAAATAGGTAAGTGGTGTTTTACCAACTCTGTTAAAGGATATGTTAAGGAAGTTGGACTTTATCCGAATAAAATTAAATGTTACAAGGTATTAAAGCACTAATTTAGACTTTTAGATCATTTCCTGTTTTTTCACCTGTCACTTAAAAATTAACATTTTGGTTGATTTCACTTACATTGACCATATTTTCAAGAATGGTTCTAACACCAGAAGATCGTGGCTGTGAACAGTTAGAGCGCAAGACTATAATGTAAATGCATGATGCTTCCCTGAATGGCAGCATCCAAGGGGCCTACATGAAGTCCTGGTCTTCCATCACCTCAGAGATTAATGTCCTGCATCAGTTTGGAGGCCTTGGTGGTGGAGTTCCTCATTTTGAGCTCTTCCCTCTGTCATCCCTCTGTGTATGCTTAAGATAGAATCCTCCTCTCCTCCTGATTCAATGCCCCCTGTGTGCCAGGCATGATGGCACACACCTGTCATCCCAGAGACTCAGGAAGCTAAGGCAGAAGATCACAGGTTTGAGACCAGCCTCAGCAATTTACTGAGGCCCTGTCTCAAAACAAAAAAAGTATAAAGAACTGTGGATGTAGCTCAGTGGTAAAGGAACGTGGGTTTAATCCCCAGTACAAACAAACAAACAAATCTCTGTCTCCTTCCTACATGGTAAGGTAGCATTCCAGATTTGCAAACACCCTCCTGCTTTATATATCTGCATGTATAAACATTAAAAATCAAAGGTCCTGAACTCACTAAGTGATCAAGCATTTGGTCCAGATTACTTCATTCATGTTAATGTCACTGATTTTTGCATGAGTGTTGGGGGAGATGGGAGGCCAGCTCTCTACATTTACAGAGCTTTAGGCTCCTTAGTGACTTTTTCACAGAACTCCTTTGCTGGTTTCACCAATAAACTATCTGTCTTTCTTGGCTCAGAGTGAAAACTTGCTCCACCCTTGAACATTCACACAAACGCACATGCACGCACATCCATGCACCACACAAGCATATTTTCAACTTCCTTCCATGCTGTTACACCTGGGTTGTGGCCATTGCAGCCCCCTGCAGAACCCCCCATGTGGTTGGCATTCTGATGTTCACTTATGGCTGAATGAATCGAGCACAACATATTTCCAGGTAAATTGGGACTTTTAAAAGTGTATTCACAATACAACAAAAATACACATAAAACATTATGAAACAGAGTGGAGTTTTTGAGCAATGTCATAAATAAGCATTTTCCTTCCGTATTTCTCACTGAAAATAGCAAATTTGGAACATAAAGACAAATTCTTAAGCTTCCCAGGAAGCCCAGGATTTAAAGAAACTGAAAAGAATTGTAGATTCCACCTGTGCCTTGACCCATTTTCCAAGATAACAAATCAGAGATCCCTTGTCTTCCCTCCCCCCTGAAGAAACCCACCAGGCTGTAAGGGATTCTTCATTATTTCTGTAATTTGTCAGTACCCTATTTTCAATGTTCCCTTGGAGAAGGACTCTCTGCCTAGAAGAAAAGAACATAAAGAAGCTATCGGGGTAAAACTCTACGAAATACCCCTGATTTCATAATAAACCACTCAATTTAAATAGCAGTTCTCCAGGGCACTGATCAGGGTGCTTCTTCCTAAAATTCCACAAATTCCCTTTCCTCCTTCACAAGATAAGTGCCTGATCTTAGATCCAGCAGTCTGCTTTCAGAAATTGGAGTATTTCAGGAGTGACAAGATGTCAAATCCATACCATGTAATATCACAAACTAGAATTTTGGGTTGTCCTCAGACCAAGCTATGTTTTATTTCTTTTTTTTTTTTTTTTTTTTCTGATTTCAAATTTCTGGCTA
This sequence comes from Tamias sibiricus, assembly GCA_025594165.1. Taxonomy (NCBI): domain Eukaryota; kingdom Metazoa; phylum Chordata; class Mammalia; order Rodentia; family Sciuridae; genus Tamias; species Tamias sibiricus. The sequence continues at coordinate 74,939,660 of CM046660.1, read as the reverse complement.
TAATTGTCAATTGCATTTGCCTGCTCTGATTAAATTAAAGTCCTTGGAGCAAGTCAAGACAGTTCAGAAAACAAATGGAAATGTTGAGACTAACAAAAGGAATGAAACAGAATAATAGTGACATATGATTAATAAAAGGCAATTATCCATATGCAATCAAATAATATGCATTATGGGTCAAGGATCAATATTTCTAATCTTTGCATTTTGGGGAACTGATGAAGTTCATAGTTTTGTGGCTCAGGAAATGCTGCTGTTTCTGGTCTGCAGAACCTTCTTTCTGGGGTGGAGATGTGTCTCTATACAGAGTCCACATTCCACTTTGCCATGCTAGAATGTTAGTTCTTTGTAAGCTTATTTTATTTTATTTTTGTCAAATGCCAGGAGTTATCTTATTTTTAAAATTTATTTGAAGTTGTTATATATATAACAGTAGCATGCATTACAATTCATAATACATATATAGAGCAACTTTTTACATATCACTGTTTGTATACAAAGTATATTCATACTCTTCATATCTTCAAACACGCATTTAGGGTAATGATATCCTTCTCATTCTACCACCATTTTTTTTCCCCTTCATACTCTCTTGCCCCCTCCCTTCCCCTCCCTTTCCATTGACCTTTCTAGTGTTCCTCTAATCCTCCTATGCTCCCCTACTCAACCTCACTGTGAATCAGCCCAGAGAAAACATTTGGTATTTGGATTTTTGAGATTGGTTAACTTCACTTAGCATTATATTCTCCAACTTCACCCATTTATGTGCGAATGCCATTATTTTATTCTCTTTTATTGCTGAGTAATATTCCATTGTGTATATATATATATATACACCACATTTTCTTTATCCACTCATCTACTGAGGGACATCTAGGTTGGTTCCACAACCTAGCTATTGTGAATTATGCTGCTGTAAACATTGATGTGGCCGTGTCCCTGTAGTATGATGTTTTTAAGTCCTTTGGGAATAGACCCAGGATTGGGATGGCTGGGTCATAAGGTGGTTCCATTAAAGGCCAGTGTGACATGGCAACAAAAGACTGGAGAACCTGGGTTGAAATCTTGGGTTATATCATCAGCAGCAAGCTCATTACTAAAGACCTCTGAAGAGTTAAAAATGTCACATAATATGGCAGATAAAAGTGGCATATTTTCCTTGTGTATGTATTTAACTGTGTTTAAACTGATCAAGTGAAAATTCAAGCCATTTGAATTTACCAATATTTTTTATTGAGAAGTGATAAAAATATTCTTCTTACCTTAAAGTTACTCTTGTAGGATGGGGATATCAAATAATCTCAAATATAATAATGTTTAGGCTAATCAATATTTGAGACTTCAAAACTTTGTTTTTCTATATCACTATTTTCATAAATGTCTATTTGAATTATCTGAACTGGTTAAATTTAAGTTCCATTCTAGGGATAATTTTGATCTGGGATAACTGATGTTCACAAATCCAATATTCTCTTTGGGCTATTTCCCCCTTTCCATTCATTTCTCCTTTAATGCCTGGAGCCTGCCCCTTATGAAGTATGTTTTAATATATGTACCATTCAGGAGCATGGTAACAACCACTTCCCAATCTGCGGTGACTTACAACAGAGGTTTCTTGTAAGGCTACCTTGCAGTTCCTGTCAACAGGGGTTTCTGTTCTTCATTGCTGTCACTCATGGGCCCAGAATGTGGAAGCCAAGACAATCTAAACTCACTTAGATCATGGTGATTAAAAGGCACCCAAAACAATAGGAACATTTTTTTAATTTTTACTCCAAAGCGATATACATTACTTTTACTTGCATTATCATGGACAGAACAGATAATAAGAAGACTCAAACAGGTGGAGCAAAGCAAGTTTGCCATATGCCAGGATGACAGGTGACCTGGGAGCCATACTTAAGAGCTAAGGACCCATGGAGTCAGGAAATCTTTACTTCCTTCCCATGTGCAAAATGTGCTCACCTACCTCCAAGTGAGAAAATCCAAATTGCCCTTCAGTCCTATCGTCAAGCTCAAAGTGCAGGATCGCTGGTGATAAGGAGAAGCTGAAGTCTTCGCCATGGGAAGTAAGGCATTAGTCAAGAGCCAGATATGCTCCCCATACCCTGCTATGTGGAGCCCATCAGGTCTTGGCAGAGACTAAGGTCTCTGTTTTCTGAACCATTTAGTTCAATTGGATAGACTGAATGGACACCATATCCTTATGAGTAAGACCTGACAATTTTTAATTCTTTCAGTGAATTTTAATAATTAGTGTGATGGACATACCTCAAATTAGCTTGTGGAAAGGATACATTCTGACTGTTTTTGCTGCTGTAAGGTTTCTTAGTTTCATCTTCTGCTATTAAGAAATGAAAAACGGTTGCTATGTCAAATCCCCAATGTCTGTCAATGTGTGAACTCACTTTAGTTCCTCTCACCTTATAAAAAAATTTGTCCTTTGTTTTCTGGGCTTATCCTTTTCTTGTAAGATATGCTGTCAAATGTGCCCAGCAGTAACCAACACACACTAAGAGCTTCTAGTCTTTTCCTTTAAAGTTACAAATGCATTAATTAGTATATAATCTGCTGCCCATGGTACTATAGTTCTGAGACAGTGGTACTAGAGCTTTCACTGTAGCATTGCACTGGTCTGCATCTTTCCCTTCTTCAGCAATAGTTCCCTTGGCTTTCACTACCTGAACCCTCAGCCTTTGCCATGTCCTCCAGGGCTTTATTCTCAAAGCACTCTACTTCAAGTTTCTGTATTCAGTGTTAGTCCAGAATGGTTGGGTTATGCTGTCATAAAACAGAACCCCCCAAATCTCAATGGGTTAAAACAACACTCTTATTCCTTCTACATGCCAACTTTGGGGCCTCAGGAAACTGTGCTCCACATATTTCTCATCCAGAAATGTGGGCTATGGAACCTTCATCATCTGTTCTATCACCAGTTCTCTGGGAAGAGTGTGTAGGGGTAAAAGCATTGGCTTGTAAAGGCGTCTGTCTTAATCTTGGCCATAGCATTAGCAGCCATTGTCCAAATAAAGCTACTGACTAGTTGCAAATGGTGTAGGAAATATCAAGTCCTTCCTGAGTGCTCCATGAACTTGAGTCCTACCTGCCAGTCTTCTTCTCTGAGCACTTGCACATGCTGTTCCCTCTTCTTGGCATGTCCTTTCCTGTCTCCCCTGCTTTGTGAAGTCTTAATTCAACACACAGCTCACATGTTTCCTATGCTGCAAAACCATCTTCAGCATAACAATGAAGAGTAAACCTCACTCACTGGTGTTCTTATGGGAAGTTGCTTCAGCATTTGCAAAATTACCTTCTAATTATGTATGCACCTGATTCTTCCACCAGACTCTTTGAGGACATGATTTTATTAAATTTTCAATTCCAAACACCTATACAGAAGCAGACACATGATAGATTCTAGAGAATTTATTGTACAGAGAATTTGTTTTTGAGAAATTGATTATAAAATCCACAGTTGTTTTTTTTTCCTTTAGATTAAGATTTTAATTACACATTTTTGCATAATGGGATTTGCATTTTAATGAAGGAATTTGGTCTTTTAATTATTTTTATTTGAAAGGGTCTTTTCCTCCTTTCCTTTCATTCTATTTTCTGTTATAATATTCTAGCATTTCAAAAAAAAAAAAACAAACATACTTGGCTTACTCCAATAGCTTCAGAGCTCATGTGCTTAGTTTTATAACTTCTCATCTGTTCTACAGCTAAGATAATTACCTCTTATCATTGAAAGATAATTTTGACCACAGCAGGTCTATGATCCCACAGTGATTTCCTATCATTTGCCAGTTCTGAGTCTCACATACTATCAAATATGGAACCCATTTTCCATCTCACAAGACATTTCTGGTTGTCATCGTCTGTTTCCTTTTAATGCCCCCCTCTCTTTCACTCTTAAATGACTTCCACTGATTTCAGGATAAAGTCAAGACAGCTTTACCTGTTTTCTAAGACCCTTCATTACCTCACCACTTTATTTCTCTCAACTCCCATTTCTCCTCCTCCAATTCCCTACCTCCACACACTGCCACAGCCACATCTAAATTATCTAAATTCTCCAAATCTATCACGTCGCTCATTTCTAGACCTTTGACCACACTACTGAAACTCTCTTCCCTTTCCTTTCAATGAGTCAAATTTTACTTATCCTTCTGATATGTTTTAAATGTTTCTTTCATCAAAAGGCATCCATCCCTGGACTTGGTCTTCAGTTATCTTAACATGCTGTGCTCCCACATAGCAGCAATTGGGAGTTTATTACTCTGATCTAAGGCTGAATCTAGATCACATCTGTCCACACTAATAATCATAATAGTTAATATATTTTAAGTATTTTTGTATTGGATATTTTGATATAAATTACATATATTCTTGCAGACACTGGTTAATAGCTCCCCACTATCTCCTGAGCATGCAGCTGGATCATAATTCCTAGGATGCTCTGTAGTTAGGTGTGATCCTATGACCACATCCTAACCAGTGAGAGGAAGTGAAAAACCTCACTGCAAGATCTAGTGTGTAAATCCTTCCACACAAAACCATCTGTGCTCTTTCCCCTGACCAGAATACGAAAGTCTCCACCCTTGAAGAAGGCTACTCCTGCCAACAGAATACCCACAGGACTTCACAGGAACCAGAAATAACCTTCAACTTGATTAAGCCATGGTGATTTTTAGTGAAGTTTTACAGCATCCATCATTCCTTATTCAATGCAAATGCATGCTATTAACTTACACACGAGGAATATTCTCAGCACTACTATTTTTTTTTTTTTTTTAGATGATTACACTCATAGTAGAAGAGGAAAATAACTGGTCCAAAGTAATGCACCTAGTAAGTGATGGAGCCTGGATTAAAGCCCAGAAAAACTGACCTCAAAGCCCCAGTGTGAACCATAATCGTGCCCTCCTTTCTACTACTTATTAAATGTCAACAACAGAGAATTCAAACAGAAACATATTTTAAAGCTACAACTGTTGAGAATGAAAAGAGAGATTAATGAAATAGAATAGTAAAGCCAAGAAACAAAGCCATTGTTTATAACCATTTAACACACAATAATGATAGTATTGTGAATTATCACTAAAAGCTGTATGTTCCATAATTTATGCTGGTGCTCATTATAGATGAATTAAGACAATAAATATAAAAGTAAATCATGATAAAATCACAATAAAATAAAAAGGATATTTACTGATCTTATTTCTAATTCATAACATCTGGCATTTAGTAAATGTTCAACCAATATATCACCTGAATGAATGAATGAATGTGACTTTAACACCACTTGTCACCTAACTCCATGAACTCATTCCATTCTGTTTGTTCAGAAAATGTGTCTTTCCGCATATATGGGGCCTGCATTGAAGGAGGAAACATTTTTAATAGGGATATAGCTTTCAGGTTCTATGATATTTTATGTTCGGGAGTATATTCATTTAATTTAGAAGTATTGAGAGTCTTATTAAAGAGTACAAATAGAAAACAGAATATTTTGGTAGAAACCATTGAAAGCAGAACCATCTATTTCTAAGGACAAAGGCCAGGTCATAATTGTAGAGTTTCATGCCCACATTCCTTTTCTTCACTAGGATGTGCACTGCTTACATGATGAATTGAGGCATTTGGTCAATATAATGAAAGTCAAGTACCGTTTCCTGTACTATAGCTCTATTAGCAGAGAATTCAAAATGATCTTCTGTTTGTTTAGGCCCCAAACCCTACAAAATCAAAACACAAAAAGCTTGCTTTGTGTTGGAAAAGCAGCAGAAGTGTGCGTATCTGTACTTTGTGAAACTGTCACCAATACCCCCAACTGCAAATATCTCTCATGACTACTGATCTCTGATGAAGATTGTCCAGAGGCTTAGGTGAATATTTACATTTTCATATGAACATTACATTTTTATCATACTTTAATTTTTATTTCAATCAAAGAACTTATGTGAAAACGCCTGAAATATTTTTGTGATTTTTTTCCATATCATTTGAGCAGAGTGTGGGGAATGATAGATGTGCCTCTCCTTTCTGGATGGTAAGATCCACGCTCCTCCCTTGAATCTAGGCTGTCCGTGGAACGCAGCAGAACAGACACTGTGCAGCTTTGGAGCCAGGCACTGAGCAACCCGCAGCTTCTGCCTCTGTCTTCTTAGAATGCTACAGCTTCTGATCGGTTAGGGTCAAAGTGTTGGGCGGGAAGTGAAGGAAATGGACAGAGAAAGACACTCAGGTGATCTACTGTTGGTGGTGGACAGGAGAGCAGGTTGTGGAAAAGGATATAGGGCTCTGGCGCTCCAAACCTCCAGCTGTCTTCCCACCGCACACCTGTGGCCTGGGCGGGTTCTCCCTCTCACCTCCTTCCCTTTGATCCTCTGTCACATTTCCCTCTCACTGCTGTGTCTTACTATAAACAGAGCTCATCTTCACGCCTCTTGGCAGTGTGTGGCTGTTTTTCCCCATCCACTTCTCCAGAGAGACAGCAAGCTCAGTGGGTGCTGCTGGCATCAAGGTGTCCACACACTCAGGGCTCCTGTCACTGGATGTGCCAGCATCGTATGCATATCAGGGAAGCAAACTGATGATACAGCTCCCCCCAAAACTTGCACCTGTTATACATTGTACATCTCTTTATCCTGGTTGGAAAACCATTACTTTCCAGAAAGCTCTAGTCCCTGGGGTTGGCTGTTTATTTACACCCAGCCTTTTCTTGGACCCCCAAATCCTGGCTGCCATTTGATCTGAACAATTATTTTATTGAACAATGTAACTGTGACAGAAAACAGAGTGGCAGGACTGTCCCAGAAGAGCTGCTATATTTGCTGAGAGTCGGACCCTCCTTGAGCACTGCCACATCCCCTTGGACCAGATCTCAAGGGCAGGAGTGGTTTCCTCTTCTGTCTGCCTGTCCCATCCAGTCTTGGGTCAGTTCTGCAAAGCATGGCTTGAATTTTTCATGTTTTTCCTTTAAAACAAAACAAAAGTATGCAAATGCTTAGCCCAGAGGAAGAGCGGACACTTTCATCTTCCAGAAAGAAAAGAAAGCAGTGGTGAGAAAGACTAGACTGGCTTCAATTCTAACCTACAGGGAAGGATGGGTGAGTGGGTTCAACATAACAGGAGATTTAGAAAAAAAGATCTTGTCTCAGGATTGCTAATTATCAAACATGAATATAACGAGTATATCAGATTCACATTTGAGCTTTATGAAAGCAAATTTCAAAGGTCCCAAGAAAATATACAAAATATATGTCTCAGTTAACTAGAGGTGGCAAAGGAAGGAGAGAGAGAAATTCTTAAAATAAGCAAACCAGAAATAAGGGAACAGAAAAGGACATGACATTATTACAACAGCAAATGTTTCCAAAGAGAAAGAAATCTGGAGGAGCTGGGAGTGGGAGGTGATATAAAAAGACGTCAATATGGCTGCACAAGAAACTTCTGACCTGCTCATATTTTCAAACACCGCCCATGGAAGATAGAGGGAAAAGGTGTGGCCTAATACAAACAAAAACGAGTCACATATTCAGAAGGTATAGTGGGCAAGGGAGATGCGTTCGTCCACTTCCCATTACTGTTACAGAATACCTGAGATGATGAACTTAGGCCGAGAAAGGATTCTTTGGGCTCAAAATTTCAGAGGTTCCAATGTATGAAGAGTGGGCCACATTGCTGCATGCCTGTGGCAAGGAAGCACATCATCATGAGAATATGTAAAGGAGTAAAACTGCTTTTATCACAATCCAGGGAACAAAGAGGAAGGTAAAGATGCTTGGGTCCCACACTCCCCTTAAAGGACATGTCAAGAACGACCCCAGTATGTCCTCCTAGGCCCTACCTCCTAATGGTTCCACAACCTCCCAGTAGCTACATGTTGGGGACTAAGCATTTCACACACAGGCTTGAGGGATTTTCAACATCCAAACTATGGCATAAATGAAAGATTTAGAGCAAATCAAGTCTTGTAGAAAACACTCATATTAACAAAAATGCCTTGGGTGGATTTGGTTGTTGAAGGACAGGGAAGAAATAGGTTGTCACTAGATTATTAACCAAGGACAGAGAACAGAATAACAGGACCAGTGAACAGATACTCGGTTTCAATAATTCCTATAAGTGAAAAGGAAATCCAAAGACTAAGAAAACCTACTGTCTTTAAGTGAAATTGGTGGTTGATAGGGGCCAAACAAGCCTCTGGCAGAGCAGCCTGAAGCTGTCCCTTCTCTAAGCTAGGCAAAAATCTTCCCAGAGAATTTCATAAGGAAAGACACATGGCTGATCTGAGAAGCCAGCCAGGAGACAGCCACACAGCTGATGTGTGCCCCATGCCCCAGCAGCACCTGGGACCTCGATGGACATGCAGATTCATAGGTGGCACCTTGAGTCTGCAGCGTCTGCACTTTAACCAGCCACCCTGGCGTCCACGTTCATATTACACTTTGGAAGGCTCTGTTCTAGAAAAATGGGGATGGGAAAGTAACTTGATGTTCAATACAGGTCAATTCTGTACACGAAAGCATGCTGAGTATTGACACTAATCTCAGCAAAGCATAGGAGCAATTATTCAAGAAATGGTTTATTCAGGTGTGGAAGGGCTGCAGTAATTTTGAGCACTGGCTGAAGTCCACTAGGAATAAAGATCACAAATCAAAGCCACTTAAAAGTTAAAATTAGGTGGTGGGCCAGTTAATGCCCTGTACCTCTGTGTGTGTGAGACAAAGTGCAGGATAAGGACTAAGAGCAAGGGCTGCGGACCAGGCTGATGGGTTTCACCACTTACTGTGTGACTTCAGTTAATGGTGTACTTCTCTGTGCCTGTTTACTCATCTATAATGAAGAAATAAATATAAATGCAAATGAGGAAGCAGTGATGTCCATCTCATAGGTCACTGTAAAAATAAAATAAGTTAACCAAAAAAAGACATTTCTAGATGTAATGTGGAACCTAGATTGGATCATGGAACAGAAAGAGGACATTGGTGGAAAAAATTGTTAAATTCCCTGCAAAGTCCATAATTTTGTCAATAATAATACATCAGTGTTATTATTTTAGTTTTGGTAAATATGCACGGACTTGTAAGATGTTAACATTTGGGAAAACTGAGTGGAGAACTCTTGGTGCTATCTTTATAAATTTTCTATAAGTCTAAAATATTTCTAAGGTACATTTATTCTGTAAAAAGTAATATAGTACCTAACATAAAAGGAAAACTCCCAACATCTAAATAAATAGTGCCTATATTATTGAGTATAATAGATAATCAATAAATGTGTTATTAGAATTACTCAAAATTTTTGATTATTTATAGTTAGTATTTTAAAACCTAAAGAGTCTATATATAGGCACACTAATCCTGATTTACTAGTGTGTCTTGGATGAAGATTTAGAATGTATATCCATCATATTTTGAAATAACAAAAAACAAAAACTAATATACTTAAAGATTGAATCCATTAGGCTTCTTAAAAGCAGAAGACACCTATTCTAGCTTTGGTGCAGCTTACAAAATCAAAAGTACACAGAGGAGCAGAATAGCAAGCCTTAGAAAGGGAGGATTAGAGAAGCAATACAGACCTAAGTAGCAGGAACAAATGGATGGTCTAATCAGCCTGCAGTTGGGGGAAGTGTAAACCACAGTCGTTTTCACATTTGGGTCCCTCCAAGACTCGTATTCCAAGCAGCGAGCAGAACTAATTAGTCTAGCTTGGGTTATGTGTCGCCTCCAGGGTCCACCACAGGAAGAACGAATGGAGGAGGGCGCTGTACTGAGAAAGAAGGGAACCAGCCGTAGGCAGAGGAAAGGAGCAGAAATCCAGTGAGAACACAGTTTTGGAAAGATCTAATTAAACTAGAGGAGGAATCTAATGACATAAATCTGTCCTACGGGTTGATTTATAAAGGGATAAAATAAGCTGAGGCTTAATTATCTGCAGGTACAGCGTGATTCAACCTGCCATTCACCTACCCGGGCCCCTCACTCTGAGAGATCAGAGTGGAATTGCAGGAATCTTTCTGACCTAGCATTGAGGGAAAGGCCTTCATGTTCTTGTCCAGGTTTTGTATTTTAGAGGAATGTGTTCAACCTGAAATAAATGGTACTCCTGAAAGTTCTAATATGGGGTCCAGTGGTCTTCAAAGTAAGGCATATGTGTCCTAAGGAGGAACAAAATAATCTCAGGGGGAAGGTAAATTATGAGAACTGCAATTGATATTTCACATTTTACAGAGCAAAAGAAGCCAATTAAGCTTAGGTGCTATGTATTCTACAGATTGCTGCTGGCATGCTCCCTGAGACCAGAAGTCAGAAGTCATGTGTCACATACCATGCACCATGCTGGGGTCAGGACAAGAGTTCCACTCTGGTGCCCACTCTCATGTGCGCCATAGGATGTGAAAACCTGCACTTTAACCAGGCCCAGTTAGATGGGTTTGAGAAGTCACTTAGGAAGATTCCCTCAGAGAGGCACCATATCAAAAGCAGTGCTAATAATGTGAAATAAGGAACCAAAACAAAATGGAAAAGCATGTTCTCCTATTCTCAGCAGACTCCTCATTAGTCTTACCAAGAGAAGAGAGCAAAAGCAATCTAAATAAATCTGCAAGAAGCTGACCCACAAGTTCAAAATTGTCAAAAAGAATATCTGAACTGTAGCTTTAGATCTATAGCACTGACTGATAGACCTTGTCCTAAACCAGTGGTCCTTAATAGAGGGTGCCTCTGCACCCAAGGGGACTTTGGAAATATTTGGAATGTCTAGAGCCATTTTTTATTTAAAACTGAAAGGTGCTACTGGAATCTGGGTAGGGAGAGGCCAGAGATGCTGCTAAACTTCCTGGTATGTACAGGACAGTCTCCCACAATAAAGACTCCTCTGGCCCAAAATGTCAATAGTGCTGAGACTGAGAAACCCTGAAAAACATTATGTACTGTGCCTTGACATATTATTGAATAACAGAGCTACACATATAAAATGTGTAAGATGTCTATATACATAATAATATGTACTCAAAACACTTTTTCCCCTATATTTTTATTGGTGCATTATAATTGTACATATTAATGGGATTTGTTTTTACATATGCATACCTGCAAACAATATAACAATATCACTGCCAATATCACTCCCCAACACTTCCCTCCTCCTTAGGAGACTGTGAATCAAAACAAGAGTTTGGACACTATCAGAATAACCCATAATAGAGCTTGATAAAAGCTACTGTTTGCCTTTATTTAAAGACTGGTTAATCTTTTTTAATCCATGTAGCACGAATCATTGAAGCATTTGTGATTGTGGAATATAAGACAGAAAATGAAGTAACATGTTATCTGTCTTCAAAACACTGAAAAATTATTTTGTAGAAGAAAGTTTTGTCTTCATGGTGTATCTCCAGAAGGCAGGACTAAGATCGTTGGAATCAAACACAAAGAGACTATTGTCATACAATGGAAGGAAGAATTTTTAACAATTTCTGTGTTCAGACAATGAAATGAGCTGGTATACCATAGGTAGTTATCACTAGGGGGAGGGTGTTGGCCAGAATGAGCTATGTGAGTCTCAGCTCAACAGTTCTGCAGACTTGTTCTTTAAGAAATATGAACAGTATTTCAAGCAGTTTTTGCTGTACTCCTTTGGGCTACATGATGCATTTAGACCAGAGGTGGCTTACTCTGGTCCTTAGAAGTGTGTTGTGTTTTCCAAAATGATATTTAATAACATTTTTAAAATTAACAATAAGGCAAGTGACTTTACATAAGCAATCCATGTTATATGGGCTTTTTTTATAATGTAAAGGGATATGTCAATTTCGTTGGAAATTTCATGTTAGAAATTCGTAGTGGAAACATGAATCTACAAATATGCTACTTTAAGGGACCAACAGATACCATCATCACAGTTCAGCACAGTGACATTGGTGACAAGGGAACACTAAGGAAAAGTTGGGAATGGATGAAAAGAATAAAGTTCACTTCAGTTCACAGGGATCACTAATGGCCATTTCGTCATTTAGAATATACCAATCAGTTAATCTTAGATGAAGCCTGAGTTAAAATTGCATTATCACCTTGCCTAACTGGAATTAAAGTTTTATTTTTATCCTTTTTTTTTTTAATTTAATGAAAAAGTTGAAAAGAGTCCATTAGGAAATATATAGAAGCCGGGCGCGGTGGCGCACGCCTGTAATCCCAGCACTTTGGGAGGCTGAGGCAGGAGGATCGCGAGTTCAAAGCCAGCCTCAGCAATGGCGAGGCATTTAGCAACTCAGTGAGTGTCTCTAAATAAAAATAAAAAAGGGCTTGTGACCCAGTGGACGAGTGAACAAAAACAAAAAAAAAAAAAAAAAAAAGGAAATATATAGGCTTTGATATTTTTGAACAAAAACTGGCTTTGATATTGGTTATATTACAAGCTGGATGGGATGGCACACTTACCTTTTGACATTGGTTACTGTTCAGAGAAAAATCACCAAGCTTAGAAATTTCAGGTTCATTCAATCTCTGGTATTAAACAATCTTCTGAGGAAGGAGAATGTATTTTCCAAGATAGCAGTTTCATCAAAAAACAGCTGATAATGACAGATAAAGAGCTGCCCGGTGGCTTGTGCTTACATCTGTTTCAAGGATTTACTGAATACTAACGAACACAGCTTTTGTTTGAGACCAAGTCCCTGTGGTCAGTGATTGCCTTGTGTTATCTATCAATCCTGGCCACCAATTGGTTTGCCCCATGGGATCTACTTTACCAAACCAAAGGAAAACAGAATAATTAGGTATTTAAAAATTAAAAATCAAAAAGAAGCTGGATTTTAAAGTATGAACTCATTGATGTAGTTATGAGAAAAGTTTGTGTGCATGATCAGTCTGTTTCATACTGTAGAGTCACGTACTATGCATGTCAGAAGCAGAATGAAGGGACCTGGATTCTTGTCCCACTAAAGGAAGTCTGAAACCCCACCTTGCTTTAGATAGGCATCTTAACCAGTGTCATCTTCTTCCTATACCTTCAGAACTGCACAGTTGAGCTTTCCATTACCTGTCACCTTATGTTTTCCTCTAATTATTTGTAAAACATTCTGTTTGCCTTTCAAACTGTAAGGTACATTCCACAAGGTCATGGACACTCTAAGACTTCCTGTATTCCCTGATGTTATTCCTAACATATCAGTTAGGATATGGGCACAAAAATGTTTCCAAAATGCATCTTGATTGATGGAGTGTCACAGGTTGATGTGATAGAAAGAAAAAGAAGGGCTTCTGTGGGATCCAAAAGAAGTCAAGTTTCCAAAGGATTTAATGGTGACATGTAACATGTGAATTAAATGAAGAAAACAATAAACTCTGGGAAGGAGGCTTGTTCCAACTTTGGGCTGAGACAGAAACTTCACAACAGGAATGAACACGTTTGCATGATGAAGAGAAATTGTTGGCTACATCAAAATGGATGCATTCTTCAAACTATGTTTATTTCCTTGTGACACTGTGGATTAGGGTGAGGTAGTATAGTGGCACTCCCTCCTCCACAGAAAATCTTAATTAAGCTTCTCCAGAAATCTTCACAAAAATTGGTCTTAGGACTATCAGCAAAAGAGTCTCTACAAAACAGTTCAAAGTAGTTGAACTTCCTATTTCCTGTTGCTCTATCTTACTTGGCCACTGGCCTGAAAGAGATCAGCACTCCAGATGCTCAACGATCTTTCACTAGTTTTACCACAAACATTTATGGACTATCTAGTATAGTAACAATATACATAAAATTTGTAGAAGTGTGTTTGCAAATGCAAAGTGTGATAAGAAAGATCCTTTAACAAGGCCCCTGACCTTGAGCCAGATCTTGACAGAGATGTTTACATTTCAAAGATAAGAGAACAAATTACTAATTGGGCTTCATGGTAATAGCTGGCAGGGGAAGGGAAGAAAGGGGAGAAGAAGTTCTTCCTTTCTCAGGTGCTGTCCTTGAAGGGTTAACTTGCCCAGAACAGTGACAGAAAAAGCTGTTTTTGTGTGAACTTCTGCAGATTGTGAACTTCTGAGCACCTCCCCTTACACGCTGGGTATAAAGTTCTGAAACTGCCTGAACTCAAGTTCAGAGGGATTGATTGATTACAGACAAACCTTTGCCCTCTGAACCTAGCTGCAGCCAAATAAACCTGCTTTCTGTTTCCTATCCAGTGTCCTGCCTCATCTGTCCCCTACAACCCTAGGACCAGATTAAACATCTCAGTTCTTCAAAATTTTTATTTGCATATCTTCTGCTTACTTTTCACTGTTTTTAGTCACCATAATTGTTGACTGACAAAGACATACTGAAAAACAATCAGAGGCTCATTTGGTTGGTTTATTTACTGGCCTCAATCATGGAAAATGTGTTTACTATTCTTTTGCAACCAATGGTCTTACCTTCATTAACTTGTGATATCAATGAAAGATAATAGGGAGTTTATCTTAAAATAAGCATCCATTAGAATTTCAACCTGATATCTTACCTGATCCAGTTGAATGTCTGGACTGAAGTCACAAAATATAGATAGCACCTGAAATTACGTGCAGCAGAGTGAACGTCACGTCTGTTCTTCCATGACTTTTCAAAAGCCAGGAGAATGTTTACGTTTTGACACGTACAGTTAATCTACGCATGAGTCAAATGCTCCCTCCCCCACAAGAGATGAGTGATGGATTCTGATTATGTCAAGACACACTCAGGCCCTCCTATGTTTGGGTAGCTTTTATAAAATCAATGCACTACTCCGGTCCTTTCTAAGGAATTTAAATTAATGGAAGCACCTGCCTTGTGATCCACCATGCCTGTACATTTCTAAAAGGTAGTCATCGTGTGCTTCCCCTGCTTTTGTATTAATTGCAGAAGACAAAGGGTGGCAACTTTGTATTTATTGAACAAACACATGTGGAGCTGTGTATTAGGCCTTAAACTTCTTGACTCTTCAGTGACATTCTGAGTTAGATGTTGTTATCCTCATTTACATAAGATGAAATTGAAGATCAGAGAAGAAACTTGTTCAAGGTGCACAGAGCTAATGGATGTGACAGTTGGGATTTGAATACAGACCTGTCTTAAAGCATAGTGCAGCATGGGTAATGTTTATCTTTTTCTCCCATTAAAAGTAAAGATGTTTAATCTGCAATTCTACCATCTTAATTACATCATATTTATAGAGCTAACATATATTGATTATTGACTATGTTCTACAGCTTCATGCACTACAGATTCAAAATTTATTCTCTTTTTAATCCTCATAGCAAACCTGCAAAGGAGGAATACTTATTTATTATCATTCCTATACTATACATGTGAAAACTGAGGCATAGGAATACAGTCTAAATTGCTCAAGGTCTCATGGCTATGAAATGATAAAGTAGGCTTTGAGCCCAGGAGTGTGATTTCAGGGCCTGCCCTTCTAATCAACTCTCCTTCACTGCTATAATCTGTATGCTATTCCATGTTAAACATAAGCACAGACTTAGCTTTGACCTTGAAATGTGCCACTTAGTATATTGATATGTAATTACCTAATAGGGACTCAAAATACAGCTTCTCTGGGTATCTCACTTCAAAATGGTTTATACACTAGCTGAATCAGACTGAATAAATAATATTTTACTGCACTATGAGTTTTTACATGTGTAAGAGTCAGTTTCTTCCTGTGGCAACAGTATTTCTCAGAAAGACCAATTTTATCTATTCTATTAAAAACACAGAGGAGTCTTCAATAAAATATAATTTATATGATGTTTGCCAACCAAATTATCTTTTCTGATCAATAAATTAATCACAGATGGTGTATGGGTCAAAGTGAATTATTTCCAAGCATTCACACTATTTTAAGTAGAGGACTCAAAGTAACATCTTAGAATTGCTTTGAGTTTTTAAATTTTTTTAATAAAATAAAATAAATGGGCATCTTGCTTGCCTTTGAAGATCCCTTTGCTAATCTCAGATTGCCATCTGAAATTTTAATTAGTGATTTAAAATGTGCTTACACAAAGAACCTTGTCCAAGTTGTCTGTTTCTGCCAAATTAAACTATTAAACTAAGTAACCTAATTAAAATCCTTTTAGCTTTTAATCAATATTTTATTTACATTCATATTTCCTGGGAAGTTTGATGAGTTTTTTTTTTTTTTTTTTATGTGATAGTTATTTGTACCCCATTTATCAAAGGTTGTTTTTAAGACATTCTCTGCTAAGGAGGTGGTGGAGTCAGCAAGACACTGATGAGGACACCTTCAGGTTGTCCCCTGGCTTGCGCAGATGGGTGGGCGGTGCTTGCATGACTTCTAGGAGAGGCCCCTGCTGCCGCTGTAGGAGACAGAGCAGCTCATCGTTCCACACACGGGCAGTCCCTCCACTTCCCTCTGAGATACCCTGACAACACACATCAGGGAGAATGAAGTGAAAACCGTGATGTGCTCTCTCTCCAAGACAAAGGTAGGGAACGTGGTGCTCTCCAGGTCCATGTGCTCTCCATCATCCTAACTCTTAGGAGTTGGTAATTTTATGAAAAGAACATACATTTTGTTACCCCATCCACCTTCTTCATCCATTTCATTTCCCAGAAGCAAAAATTTCCAAAGTCTTAAATAAATGGATAAATCAATGTCTCTAAAAAGCACACTTGTATTGAAACTTCTTGAGTTTCTAAATTTTAGGTAGCACCTATTAATTTCTCATTGTGGAAGATAATGATGTAGCTCTTCTTAATCTCCCTCAGTGTCCATCCACACACACTCATATTTTATCCACGTATCCTACTCTTTAAAAGATCTATAGCAGAATTTTGGTTATATAAAAATCTAATGTTTATATTTCTATAACTATATAAACACTATTCTCTATCTTTCTGTTTTTTTCGGGGAGAGATAACTAGGGATTGAAATCTGGGGGTGTTTAATCACTGAGCCACATCTTTAGCCCTTTTTATTTTTTAGTTAGAGACAGGGTCTCACTAAGTTGCTAAGGGCCTCGCTAAGTTGCTGAGGTGGGCTTTGAACTTGTGATCCTCCTTCCTAAGCCTCCCAAGGCTAGAATTACAGGAATGCATCACCACACTTGCCGTACCATTATTTTCAGCTATGTCATATGGTGTAGTATGATTTTCCCCTTTTTATAGAAATTTTTCCTAAATTTGATTCTTATTTCTCTGTTTTTGTCATTTTATTTGTGTCTGTTTGTAGGTGAGCCTCAAATCCTTCCCTCATTGGAGCCTCTGGAACCTTCTGACTTGCTCCATTTCAGTGGTTGGGGTTGTTCTTTTGGGGTGGGAATACAGCTGCCACTTTGAAAGCACATTCCACTCTGGGGGGGGGGGGGTCCTTCGTTTCTCCATAGACCATGGCATCTTTCCTGCATGCCAGTCATCATCTTTCTCAGTTTTTTTTTTTTTTTTTTTTCTTGTCTGGATAAAAGTCATTCCTCTGTAGTTGGGAAGGAATACCTGGGAGATAAATTTTCTGACATAATTTGTCTGAAAAATGTCCTCATCCAAACCTTGCACTACTTAGCAATTTTTCCTGGGTACAAATATTTGGATTGATGTGGCATGCTTTTTGCCCCAAAATAGATATAACAACATCTCCCATCCTCCACCCTTAGAATGTGACTTTGATATCCTTTTCACTAAAGATCATATTTCCATTCCCTGCCCTTGAATCAGGACAGAATTTTGACTATGGTGGCATTATGGTTTAGATATGAGGTGTCCCACTGGGCACAGTGGCCCATGCCAGTAATCCCAGAGACTCAGGAGGCTGAGGAAGGAGCATAGCAAGTTCAAAACCAGCCTCAACAATTTAGTGAAGCCCTCAGCAACTTAGTGACACCCTGTCTCCAAATGAAAAAGAAAAATAGTACCCCTGGGTTCAATCCCTAGTACACCCCCGCCAAAGTTAGACAATGCAAGAAAGTTTAGAGGTGCCGGGCGCGGTGGCGCACGCCTGTAATCCCAGCACTTGGGAGGCTGAGGCAGGAGGATCGCGAGTTCAAAGCCAGCCTCAGCCGTGGCGAGGCACTTAGCAACTCAGTGAAACCCTGTCTCTAATAAAATACAGAAACAGGGCTGGGGATGTGGCCCAGTGGTCGAGTGCCCCTGAGTTCAATCCCCAGTAACCAAAAAAAAAAAAAAAAAAAGAAAGTTTAGAGGTGAATGATTCAGTTATGAGAGCCTAATCTGTGCATTAATCCAGTTGAATGGATTAACTGGGTGGTAACAGCAGGCAGGTAGTATGTGGCTACAGGAAGTAGGTCATTGTGGGCATGATTTTGGGGTATATATTTTGGTCCTGGTGAGGAGTCATCCCCCATCTCCTGGTGTCATGTCTCGAGCTACCTTCCTTCCCCACACCCTTCTGCCATGAAGTTCAGCCTCACCTTGAGCCCAGAGCAATAGAGTCAGTAGTCTATGGACTGAGACTTCTGAAACTATGAACACCGAATAAACTTTTTCTCCTCCAAAATTATTTTTGTCAGGTCTTTTGGCCACAGCAGTGATAAAAAGCTGACTAAAACAGGTGGAGTAATGCTATGACAATTTCAAGGATAGAATCCATAAAGGTCTGTAGGGTTTTCTTGTCATTTCCCCCCTTTGGACACTTGTTCCTAGAACCCATTGATCAGTCTGTAAGAACAAATCACCCAGTGGAAACACTACCATGGAGAGAAATCTACCATTTCTCCAGCCACAAAAGTGAGCTCACTTGAAAGTAGATCCTTTTGAGTGGTCAAGCCACTAAACTCTAGCTACACAGAACAGATAAGCCATTCCTTGTTGACCTTATACACGTTGCCCATTTATGAAAAATCTTGAGCCTTGGGATTATTTGTTTTGTAGTAGAGCTAACTGGATTCTCATAGTGATGTGATGAGCATTAAGGTATTCTAATTTCTGACTGAAAATATTTTTAAATTTTTATGAAAGTTTATAGAATTTATTCTTTGGCCCTATGCAGAAATTTTACAATGTTGAGCCCTAATATGGCTTTTTTTTTTTCTTCCACTGTGTTTAAGGTCAACTCAAGGGACCTCTTAATCATGGCAAATAATTTTGCATCAGATATTTAGTGTCTATTCTCTCAGGATATCTCTATGAATATCAAATCTTTGAATTGAACCTACAATATCTTCTATTTTATTATGTATCATTTTTTTTTTTTTTTTTTTTTTTCCTATCTTTTTGTGCTTTGTTCTACTTTCTGGGATATTTCCAAGCATTCTTTGAGACTTTCAATTTCAGCCTACTGTCAGAAGTGGCTTAACAATGGGGATACCTTCTGAGAAATGTGTCATTAGGTGATTGTATCATTATGCAAATGTCATAGAGTACTTACACAAACCAAGATGGTGGTGACATTGCGAAGTGATAAAATCTTATGATGACATTATTACATATGTGTATCATCACTGAACAAAATGTCGTTGTGAGACACAAGACTATATTTTGAATTCCCCAGGATTTGCTCTTTATTCTTTGGTGTTTAATAGTGTCCTCTTATTTTTGTTCCTTATGAATGTAACTTCTTTACTAATCGGCAAGATATAATTAACAATAACCAGAGTTTTTAAAAAAAATCTTTCTTTGTTCTTATATGTTCTTTCTTATGTCTTCTAGGGAATTTATCCTAGAAAAAACAACCATGTTTATGTATATGTTATTTTTCTTTTACTTTGACTTAAAGTAAACTTTAACTTTTACTTTAACTTAAAGACTAAGACAACAGTGACACAGCCACTTCAATGTTTGTAGCAGCACAATTCACAATAGCTAGGTTATGGAACCAACCTAGATGTCCTTCAGTAGATGAATGGATAAAGAAAATGTGGTATATATACACAATGGAATTTTACTCAGCAATAAAAGAGAATAAAATAATGGCATTTACAGGTAAATGGATGAAGTTGGAAAATATAATGCTAAGTGAAGTTAGTCAATCTCAAAAATCCAAATACCGAATGTTTTCTCTGATATAAGGAGGCTGATTCACAGTGGTGTTGGGTCAGGGTACACAGGAGGATTAGAGGATCACTAGAATGATCAAAGGGAAGGGAGGGGAAGGGAGGGAGCAATGGGGGATGGAGGGGGAAAAAAGAAAAGATGGTTGAATAAGATGGATATCTTTGTCCTAAATGCATGATTGAAGACTTGAAAGGTATGAATATACTTTGTTTACAAACAGTGCTATGTAAAATGATGCTTTATATGTGTACTATGAACTGTAATGCATACTACTATTATAAATACAACTTTGAATAAAAAAAGACTAAGACAAAACAAAAGCAAATACTTTTCTGCATTGTATCAAACTGTACAAACTCTTCCTTTGGCCATTATCTCAAACTTCCTTTGGCCTCAGCCAGTTTGCATTTTTCTTTTTGTTTGCCTTGAATTCTGTCTTGGATTAAGAAAATTTTCATGGAAATCTGATGCTCATTAGCTACCCAATTGCATCATGTGTGGAGCACTAAGAGGCAGACTATAAGCTCTGTGCCTGCTCTTGTCCATGGTGGGGTCCTCTTCAGGCTGAGTTGGCTAGATGGGCCATTCTATGGTAGAAGCTCATACACCAGCAAGGCACCTTTGGTCTTTGACTTGGTCACATTTATTTGGGAAGAATTTTACAATGTTCTCTTTACTGTAAGACTGGCTGTCCGAGTTCTAGGAGTTGAATGGGGCAGAAAGAATGAAACTGGAATTGAAGGGTTGAACATCATTGCGTGCAGAATATGTGATTTCACCTCAACTGTGCCTGGTGACCTGTTTTTCTATCTCCAGAGAATAATACCTCCCTTTTTTCCCCCAAATGGTCCTTGAAAAAAGTGGAAATTGGATCTCAAACTATAACTGTTTCTCAAGAAAAATTTTTAAATTATCCTGTTTTATACTGTATAATCCATCTTTCTCCATTTCTGTCCCCTTCAAACACACACACACCACCACCACCTCCCACAGGCCTGATGCCACCAATTTCTGATCATTTTGGAGGTTCTGCAAGGAAAATTGTATTGCCTCGCTTTTTCTTTCACTTGCCTTTTTCTCTCTTTTACATTTTTTTGGGGTGATGGTCAACTAAATTCATTACTATTAGTCCTTTTTGTTTTTGAGCTTCCAACATGCTGTTGTTCCTCTAATCTGTTAATTTTTCTCTGTCCTTGTGGATTAAATGAAGGAAAACAACAAAAATGGAAGCAATTTTGTACTGTGATTTGATTGTACCATGTGTGTGATGGTTGGCAGCTGGCTGGATGGTCTAGGAAGTTCTCATTTGCACATCTTAAGGTTGACTGGCTGTTGGTTGAGGTGATGAAGACGGCTGAGTCGCGAGTCTCTCGTAATCTCATAGGCTGTCCCACGTTATTGTCTCAATGGTTCTTATGAATTTCCAAGAGCAAAAGCACGAGCATGCAAGTCATGATTGCTCCTGGAACACTGTCACTTTTCCACATCCTAAGTGTTAAAACAAGTCAAAAGGGAAACTCAGATTCAATTAGTGAAAAAAATATTGATGAGAGAAACAACAAAGAAATATTTTTTAAAGGCTTTGATGTATAGAGTGGTGGAGATTTGAAATTATTCTTACAATCAAATTACCACTTGCACGCGATTTATCAGTTTAATCAGAATCGCCCATGTAATAGGCAGAATAATGGCCCTCAAAATGTCCACATTTTAATTCTTGCAACCTGTGAATATGGCATTTTTAATGGGAATGGGGCGTTGCAAGTATAACTAACTTAAGAACCTTGAGACAGAAAGTTGACCCTAGGTTCTCCTGGTGGGCCCATTCAAAGCCCAAGGGGATGACAGGGAGATCTGATGGCAGAAGCATAGGTCAGATCTATGTCATTGCTGGTAGAGGACCACAAGTCAAGAACAGAGAAAGTTCCCAGAATACAGAAAGCATAAGAGATGGATTTCCCTCTAGAGACCCCATAAGGAATGCAGCTGTTCCAAGAACTTGGCTTTAGGATTGTGACTTCCAAAAGTATAAGAGGACAGACTTGTGTAGCTTTAATCCATTAAAATTTGTGGCAATTCAACATAGTAATAATAGTGAACTAAAAGATCTCACTCTTCCTTCAGCTCAAACATGATAAACAAGGACTTCAGTCTTATCTGCAGACCACATCATTTTGCTTATTTTCTGCAAAAAAGGCAATTGCTATAGTTTGGATCTTAAATGGTACCCAATGGCCATGTGCTAAAGATTTAGTCCCCAGCTGATGGCACAATCAGACACTGGTGGAACCTTTAAGAGCCTAATGGAAGGGAAAAATATTTGGTAGCAATTGCTAACAAAACATTCTATGATACTTTTGACTTAGTTATTTGTTAACTTGTGTGCATTTGATTGTCAAGAATTTGCTATCTTCTCACTGCCTCTATATTTGGGGCAATTTTATGACAAACGATTTCTAAATTCTTTTTGTTTCCCCTGCAACAATTTTTAGTGTCTTTATTACTCATAAACTAGAGGAAAAAATAGCCATGCTTCAGAGCTACCTTCAAAGACACTCCATAGGGCTTCCCCTGCGACAAATCACAATGTTCTTTTTATTTGAAATACAGCTTTAAACGTACATCTTTCAAGAACAAATTGCAAAGGGGTCTTATCTGGTTATCTACTCACAGAAATAGTCTTGAAATTGTTCTTTCACAAAATCTTTATTTGGCAGTCCTCAAAGATTGTAGGAAATTATTAGATAACAGCTAGTTTCCGATCCAACCAGTGCAAGGTGACCACCAGTGTATTTTATTTCTCTTGTTCAGATTAATAAAACAAAACCCAAAACCAAACAAACAAACAAACAAACAAACAAAACAAAAAAAAAAACCCATACCTTTAAAATTCTCTAAAACAAATCATCTACTCTATTGGTAGGTAAATGGAATGCCTACAAGGCTAATCAAATGCTTCATACTTTATATAGTATCATGATCAAAATTAAATTATTGTATTCATAGTTGATCTCTTTCTGTTTGCTTGTGCTTTGGCATCACAAAGTACAAAAGTGCAAAATGCATGTAGTTTCTCTCATTCCCTGAACCTGGGAAAACAGCACTAACCAATCACAAAACCCTACTGTCAAGAATAGGGTTGTTTTAGGAATCTTTCTTTTTTTATTTATTTTTTATTCAAAGTTGTTGTATTTATAATAGTAGTATGCATTATAATTCATAATAAACATGTAGAGCATCTTTTTACAAAACACTGTATACAATGTATGTTCGTACCATTCAAATCTTCAAAAATGTACAGTGGAGAAAGGACAGCCTCTTCAACAAATGGTGCTGGGAAAACTGGAAATCCATATGCAACAAAATGAAATTAAACCCTTATCTCTCACCATGCACAAAATTCAATTCAAAGTGGATCAAGGACCTAGGAATTAGACCAGACACAATATGCCTAATAGAAGAAAAAGTAAGCTCCAATTTCTAACATGTCGGATTAGGCCCCAAGTTTCTTAATAAGAATCCAGTAGCGCAAGAATTAGTATCAAGAATTAATGAATGGGATAGATTCAAACTAAAAAGCTTCTTCTCAGCAAAAGAAACAATCAGTGAGGTGAATAGAGAGCCAACTATTTGGGAACAAATATTTAATACATGCACATCAGATAGAGCTCTAATTTCTAGAATATATAAAGAACTCAAAAAGCTTAACTTCAAAAAAAAAAAAAAAAAAAAAAAACAAATAACCCAATCAATAAATGGGCTAAGGAATTGAAAGACACTTCTCAGAAGAAGATACACAATTAATCAACAAATACATGAAAAAATGCTCAACATTGCTGCCAATTAGAGAAATGCAAATAAAAACTACTCTAAGATTTCATTTTACTCCAGTCAGAATGGCAGCTATTAAGAACACAAGAGGGGGGATCCAAGATGTCGGATTAGAGGAAGCAGCACTTCAGGGCAGCTCCGTGGAAAGAATCCAACAAAGCAAATAAATTGCCCTTCATCATATATATATAGGCTGAAAATAATCATCTCCTGGATGGTTTGAATACCGAGACCCTGGAGAGAGTGAGACAAGCTGTCTGCAGCGGCTAGAGCAGCGAGGCTTCTGCAACACCACCCAGGGAAGAGCACAGGCCATGCAGAACAAAGCCAGAGCAGGGAGACCGTGCTGCGACTGCAACCCCAACCACACTTGGCCCGCCAGCATGAAGCCAGCGAAAACAGCTGGCAGGATTAGTACTGGGAGACCACGGGAGACCACGGGATAATAACGCCAGTTCAAATCCAAACTCGGCCGGACGCGACCCTCAGCAGTAATGACCCAGAGAAAGCCGTGCAGAGACTGGTGAACAGGCAAGGAGGAACCCGTGACTGGGAGGGCCTTCAACAGACAGCAGGAGAACACGAGTCCAGTGTGACGACCCTCTGCGACCCTTCAATTGAGGAAGAGCACAGGAAGTAGACTCCACACAAAGACCCATCTCCAGCATCAC
This sequence comes from Tamias sibiricus, assembly GCA_025594165.1. Taxonomy (NCBI): domain Eukaryota; kingdom Metazoa; phylum Chordata; class Mammalia; order Rodentia; family Sciuridae; genus Tamias; species Tamias sibiricus. Next base: position 74,915,181 of record CM046660.1, on the reverse strand, counting down.
TCCTTGCTAACCAGGTACGAAGACTTGACCCCACCCACAAATTCTCCACATCAGCCAGAGAAGATCTGCCGAACAGCTAATTTAACAAACTGAGAGAGTAAGAGAATAAGCTGCCTAATTGAGACTTGTGAATTTGACCTTGTGGTTTTTTTTTTTTTTTTTTTTTTTTTTTTTATGTCATTGTCGTAATAGTTGTATTGTGTTTTTTTTCTTTCTTTTTTCTTTTTTTTCCTCTTCTCTTTTCCTCTTTCCCATTTTCATTCCCTCTTGCCTCCCATTCCTTTTTTCCTCATCTTTTTTATCTACACCCTGATCCTGCATTCTCAACAGAGAAGAAAACAAGTTGTATACAACAACTTGGAATCTTAAAACTGGGGCACCTGAATAGTACTTCAAATGGGTGTTTTATATAGTCACCTCTCTCTTTTTTGACTCACCCTGTCTTCTCTCTTTCATTAATTCTTACTACCCAGCCATTTTCTAATTTCTCTCAACATTTACATAAGTCTACGTGAAATACACATCGGTCTTCACACTTAACTGTACACTCCAATTCCTTTCCTCCCTCTTCTGCTATTAAACTACTTCCATAGATTTCTAGTATTATACACCTGAAGGGGGAAAGCAATATCCTTCCCTCCTTCCTCCTGAGCATATCACCTTTGTACCCAATATCTGAAATTATAAACCCCATTATAATCTCTCAGAATATATCGGAGGCAATATCTAAATTATCTAACTCTGTAAATTGTGAACAAACTGTGATTAACTGAATATAAAATGTCTGGTTTTAAGGTGTAAAGTATATATAAGGGGAGCTGATAGAATCCTACAACAGGAGCATCATTAGGCCTTAAGGTAAAAACAAAAAAAGCCAAGGTTCCACAGTGCTAAAAGAAAAGACACATAAGCAATATGAAAAAACAAGGGAAGAAAATGTCCCAAACAAATCAACATACCTCCTTAGTAGATTCCTTGGCAAGCACAGTAGATCTAATGACAGAACAGGAATTCAGGAAATACATAATCCAAATGATTAGGGAGCTCAAGGACGAATTCAAGAAGGAGGTGAGAGAGCAAATACAGGTAGTAAAAATCACTTTGACAAAGAACTTCATAAACAAATACAAGAAGCAAAAGACTACTTCAATAGAGAGATAGAGGTTCTAAAGAGAAACCAAACAGAAATTCTGGAAATGAAAGAAGCAATAAACCAAATTAAATGCTTTATTGAAAACATCACCAATAGATTAGACTACTTGGAAGAAAGGACCTCAGATAATTAAGACAAAATATACAATCTGGAAAAACATGCAGAGAGCACAGTAAAAATGGTCAAAAATCAAGAACAAAACATCCAAGGAATTTGGGACAACATAAAAAGACCAAATTTAAGAGTGATTGGGTGGAAGAAGGAGCAGAATTTCAAGGCAAAGGAATGAATAATTTATTCAATGAAATAATAGCAGAAAATTTTCCAAACTTGAGGAATGAATGGAAAACCAAGTCCAAGAGGCTTACCAAACACCAAATGTACAAAATCACAACAGATCCACACCAAGGCACATCATAATGAAAATGCCTACTATGCTGAACAAGGAGAGAATATTAAAAGCCACAAGAGAAAGGAAGCAGATTACATATAGGGGGAAACCAATTAGACTATGTTCAGATTTTTCAATCCAGACCTTAAAACTAGGAGATCCTGGAATAACATATTTCAAGCTCTGAAAGAAAAGGGATGTCAACCAAGAATCTTATACCCAGCAAAATTAAGCTTTAGATTTGAAGATGAAATAAAAACCTTCCACAACAAACAAAAATTAAAAGAGTTTGCAACTTGAAATCCAGCACTTCTGAACATCCTGGGCAAAATACTCCATGAAGAAGAAAAGAAAAATAGCAATGAAAATCAACAAAGGGAGATATTAAACTAAAGGAATTATGAACCAGAGGAGAAACCAAATCAAGTTAAATACCATAAACAAATAAAAATGGATGGGAATACGAATCACATCTCAATAATAACCTTGAATGTTAATGGCCTAAATTCACCATTCAAAAGACACAGATTGTCAGACTGCATTAAAAGAAATGACCCAACAATATGCTGTCTCCACGAAACCCACCTCATAGACAAAGACATCAATAGACTGAAGGTAAAAGGATGGGAAAAATCTTACCACTCACATGGGCCATGGAAGCAAGCAGGGGTTTCCATTCTCATATCAAATAAGGTAGACTTCAAGCCAAAGCTAATCAAAAGGGACAAAGATGGATATTTCTTACTGATTAAGGGAACTATTCATCAACAAGATATAACAATTATAAATCTATATGCCCCAAATAATGGAGCACCTACATTCATCAAACAAACCTGATCACAACACAGTTATCCTAGGGGACTTCAACACACCTCTATCACCACTGAATAGAACATCCAAACAAAAGCTAAATAAAGAAACTTTAGGCCTCATTAAAACAATTAATAACTTAGACCTAACGGACATATATAGAATATTTCATCCCTCAGTAAGCGAATACACTTTCTTCTCAGCAGCACATGGCTCCTTCTCCAAAATAGACCATATATTATGTCACAAGGCAACCCTCAGAAAATGTAAAAGAGCAGAGATAATTCCCTGTATTCTATCAGACCGTAATGGGATAAAATTGGAAATAAATGATAAAACAAGAAATAAAAAAAAAAAAAATTACTCCAAAAACTGGAAGCTAAACAACATCTTACTGAATGAACAAGGGGTTGAAGAAGACATCAAGGAGGAGATTAAAAAATTCCGAGAGGTAAAGAGAACAGATACATCGATACATCGTATAGAAATATCTGGGACACTATGAAGGCAGTATTAAGAGGAAAATTCATTGCACTGAGTTCATTCCTGAAAAGGAAAAAAACCCAACAAATAAATGACTTAATATCACACCTCAAAGCACTAGAAAAAGAAGAGCAGACCAACACCAAGAGCAGTAGAAGACAGGAAATAATTAAAATCAGAGCTGAAATTAATGAAATTGAGACTAAAGAAACAATTCAAAGAATTGACAAGACTAAAAGTTGGTTCTTTGAAAAAATAAATAAAATTGACAGACCCTTAGTGATGTTAACGAAAAGAACAAGAGAAAAAACTCAAATCACTAACATTCGTGATGAAAAAGGAAATATCACAACAAACACCTCAGATATACAGAGGATAATTAGAAATTACTTTGAAAACTTGTGTTCTAATAAAATAGAAAATATTGAAGACATTGACAGATTCTTAGAGTCGTACGAATTGCCCAAACTGAATCTGGAGGATATACACATTTTAAATAGATCAATTTCAAGTGAGCAAATAGAAGACGCCATCAAAAAACTACTAGCTAGAAAAAGCCCAGGGCCTGATGGCTTTACAGCCGAGTTCTACAAGACCTTCAAAGAAGAACTAATACCATTGCTCTTTAACTTATTTCAAGAAATAGAAAAAGAGGGAGCTCTCCCAGACTCTTTCTATGAGGCCAATATTACACTAATTCCAAAGCCAGGCAAAGACACAGCCAAAAAGGAAAACTTCAGGCCAATATCTTTAATGAACATAGATGCAAAAATTCTCAACAAAATCCTGGCAAATCGAATAGAAAAACATATCAAAAAGATAGTACACCACGATCAAGTGGGGTTTATCCCAGGGATGCAAGGTTGGTTCAACATACGGAAATCAACTAACATAACACATCACATCAATAGACTTAAATATAAAAACCATATGATCATCTCAATAGATGCAGAGAAAGCATTTGACAAAATACAACACCCCTTTATGTTCAAAACACTAGAAAAACTAGGAATAAGAGGAACATATCTCAACATCATAAAAGCTATTTATGCAAAGCCCCAAGCTAACATTATCTTAAATGGAGAAAAATTGAAAGCATTTCCTCTAAAAACTGGAACAAGACAGGGATGCCCCCTTTCACTGCTGTTATTTAACATAGTACTTGAAACTCTGGCCAGAGCAATTAGACAGACAAAAGAAATTAAAGGGATCCACATAGGAAAAGAAGAGCTCAAATTAGCACTATTTGCCGATGACATGATAATATACCTAGAAGACCCAAAAAACTCTACCAGAAAACTTTTACAACTAGTAAATGAATTTGACAAAGTGGCAGGATACAAAATCAATACCCATAAGTCAAAGGCATTTTTGTACATCAATGACAAGTCCTCTGAAAGGGAAATGATGAAAACTACCCCATTTACAATAGCATCAAAAAAAAAAAAAAAAAAAAAAAAAAAAAAAAAAACCTAGGAATCAACTTAATGAAAGAGGTGAAAGACCTCTTTTTTTTTTTAATTTTTTTTATTTTTATAATTTTTAATATGTACAACTCATAGTGCATATATTTAGTATCTTTTTACATACAACTGATTGTATACAAAGTATATTCGTACAATTTAGGTCTTCAATCACGCATTAAGGAAAATGATATCCGTCTCATTCAACCACCTTTTTTTTTCCCCCCCCCTCCCTCCCCTCTTGCTCCCTCCCTTACCCTCCCTTCCCTTGACCATTCTAGTGTTCCTCTAATCCTCCTATGTACCCCATCCAACAATACTTTGAAATAGCCTCCTTATATAAGAGAGAACATTTGGTACTTGGATTTTTGAGACTGACTAACTTCACTTAGCATTATGTCTTCCAACTTCATCCATTTACCTGCAAATGCCATTAATTTATTTTCTTTTATTGCTGAGTAAAATTCCATTGTGCGTATATACCACATTTTCTTAATCCACTCATTTACTGAGGGACATCTAGGTTGATTCCACAACCTAGCTATTGTGAATTGTGCAGCTACAAACATTGAGATAGCTGTGTCACTGTAATATGCTGTTTTTAAGTCCTTTGGGAATAGACCCAAGAGTGGGATGGCTGGGTCATAGGATGGTTCCATTCCCAGTTTTCCAAGAAATCTCCATACTGCTTTCCATAACGGTTGCACCATTTTGCAGTCCCACCAGCAATGTATGAGTGTGCCTTTTTCTCCACATCCTCTCCAACATTTATTGTTGCTTGTGTTCTTGATGGCTGCCATTCTGACTGGAGTGAAGTGAAATCTTAGAGTAGTTTTGATTTGCATTTCTCTAATTGCCAGCGATGTTGAACATTTTTTCATGTATTTGTTGATTAATCGTGTATCTTCTTCTGAGAGGTGTCTTCTCAATTCCTTAGCCCATTTATTGATTGGGTTATTTGTTTTTTTAGTGTAAAGTTTTTTGAGTTCTTTATATATTCCAGAGATTAGTGCTCTATCTGATGTGCATGTATTAAATATTTGTTCCCAATTAGTTGGCTCTCTATTCACCTCACTGATTGTTTCTTTTGCTGAAAAGAAGCTTTTTAGTTTAAATCTATCCCATTCATTAATTCTTGGTAGTAATTCTTGCGCTACAGGGTTCTTATTAAGGAACTTGGGGCCTAATCCAACATGTTGGAAATTGGAGCTTACTTTTTCTTCTATTAGGTGTATTGTCTCTGGTCTAATTCCTAGGTCTTTGATCCACTTTGAATTGAGTTTTGTGCATGGTGAGAGATGAAGGTTTAATTTCATTTTGTTGCATATGGATTTCCAGTTTTCCCAGCACCATTTGTTGAAGAGGCTATCCTTTCTCCACTGTACATTTTTGGCACCTTTGTCTAATATAAGATAGCTGTAATTAAATGTATTAGTCTCTGTATCCTCAATTCTGTACCATTGGTCCACCAGTCTGTTTTGGTGCCAATACCATGCTGTTTTTGTTACTATTGCTCTATAGTATAATTTAAAGTCTGGTATGGTGATGCCCCCTGCTTCACTTTTCTTGCTCAGGATTGCTTTGGCTATTCTGGGTCTCTTATTTTTCCAGATGAATTTCATGACTGCTATTTCTATTTCTTTGAAGAATGACATGGGGATTTTGATAGGAATTGCATTAAATCTGTATAATGCTTTTGGTAGTATGGACATTTTGACAATATTAATTCTACCTATCCAAGAGCAAGGTAGGTCTTTCCATCTTCTGAGTTCATCTATAATTTCTTTCTTTAGTGTTCTATAATTTTCGTTATACAGGTCGTGAAAGACCTCTTTAAAGAAAACTATAGAACACTAAAGAAAGAAATTATAGAAGACCTCAGAAGATGGAAAGACCTTCCTTGTTCCTGGATAGGTAGAATAAATATTGTCAAAATGTCCATACTACCAAAAGCATTATACAGATTTAATGCAATCCCAATGAAAATCCCAATGACATTCCTTGAAGAAATAGAAGAAACAGTTATGAAATTCATCTGGAAAAATAAGAGACCCAGAATAGCTAAAGCAATCCTTAGCAAGAAAAGTGAAGCAGGTGGCATCACCATACCAGATTTTAAATTATACTATAGAGTAATAGTAACAAAAACAGCATGGTATTGGCACCAAAACAGACGGGTAGACCAATGGTACAGAATTGAGGACACAGAGACTAATACATATAATTTCAGCTATCTTATATTAGACAAAGGCGCCAAAAATGTACAGTGGAGAAAGGACATCCTCTTCAACAGATGGTGCTGGGAAAACTGGAAATCCATATGCAACAAAATGAAATTAAACCCTTATCTCTCACCATGCACAAAATTCAATTCAAAGTGGATCAAGGACCTAGGAATTAGACCAGACACAATACGCCTAATAGAAGAAAAAGTAAGCTCCAATTTCCAACATGTTGGATTAGGCCCCAAGTTTCTTAATAAGAATCCTGTAGTGCAAAAATTAGTATCAAGAATTAATGAATGGGATAGATTCAAACTAAAAAGCTTCTTCTCAGCAAAAGAAACAATCAGTGAGGTGAATAGAGAACCAACTAACTGGGAACAAATATTTAATACATGCACATCAGACAAAGCACTAATTTCTAGAATGTATAAAGAACTCAAAAAACTCAACACCAAAAAAAACAAATATCCCAATAAATAAATGGGCCAAAGAACTGAACAGACACTTCTCAATCAATCAACAAATACATGAAAAAATGCTCAACATCACTGGTAATTAGAGAGATGCAAATCAAAACTACCCCAAGATTTCATTTCACACCAGTCAGAATAGCAGCTATTAAGAACACAAACAACAATAAATGTTGGAGAGGATGTGGGGAAAAAGGCACGCTCATACATTGCTGGTGGGACTGCAAAATGGTGCAACCGTTATGGAAGGCAGTATGGAGATTTCTTGGAAAACTGGGAATGGAACAACCCTATGACCCAGCCATCCCACTCCTGGGTCTATTCCCAAAGGACTTAAAAACAGCATATTATAGTGACACAACCACTTCAATGTTTATAGCAGCAGAATTCACAATAGCTAGATTGTGGAACCAAACTAGATGTCCCTCAGTAGATGAATGGATAAAGAAAATGTGGTACATATACACAGTGGAATTTTACTCAGTAATAAAATAAAATAAAATAATGGCATTCTCAGGTAAATGGATGAAGTTGGAGAATATAATGCTAAGTGAAGTTAGTCAATCTAAAATATCCAAATACTGAATGTTTTCTCTGATATAAGGAGGCTGACTCACAGTGGTGTTGGGTTGGGGTACATAGGAGGAATCTTTCTTAAAATAGCCTTGGGCAGCCACTACCCACTAATCACATGTGATTTGAAACTTTTCAACAAATCCATATATAGTTATGTTATCTAACTTTTAAAAAGCACAGTTATGACATTTCAAACATCAGCTAATAAGTGAGTAATAATATTTATTGTTACTACCTTTCTTACCCAAAACTTTTCTTCTTCTTTTGTGTATGCAAAGCCTTTCCAGAAATTCTTCTTCTATTAGTATTAAAAAATCTTTCAGAGCCACTTGTGGTGGCTCAAGCCTGTAATCCCAGTGACTCAGAAGGCTGAGGCAATAGGATTGTGCATTCAAAGCCAACCTCAGCATTTAGTGAGGCCCTAAGCAACTCAGAGAGACTTTGTCACTAAATAAAATACAAAAAAAGGGCTGAGGATGTGGCTCAGTGTTTGAGTGCCCCTGAATTCAATCCCAGTACCAAAATAAATAAATAAACCTTTCCTACTTAAAGAAAAAAAAATCTTTCAGAACCTTAATATTCTCACTGGTAAAATAAATGGATGAACCAAATTACGTTTCTGAGTTTTAAAAATATATGAGTCTAGTCTTTGTATCTAAGAGAATGAGCTAAAAAAATTTTTAAAATAACCACAGGAAACTGATATTTAAGTGAAAAGATGCTCTGCCAATTTTTTTTTTCATCTGAAACTATAGTGTGTACAAAAAGTAAGAGAAAAAATATCTTCAAGTTATATTATTACAAATGTCAGTAACAAGTAGGGCAGAATTACTACATAATTTAGCATTTTTCTCAGTACTAAGACATGACAGTTTTTCATGGGCTCAGTGCTAACATGTAACATGTTTAAGCTAGTCACTCAACCAACATCTAATTTAAAAACCAAAACACAAACAAATGAACAACCACAAAATGTAAACAAGCAAGCAACAAACACAGTGGAAAAATGTGTTTTATTAGGACCCAGGAAAGCAAAACCTTTGATTGTTAGAGTCAGAACTCATGGAGATTTTCTAGAATTACACTTCTAATGTTCACCCACCCCAAGACGTCTTTCTGATTGATCAGCACTAAAGAGAATCCATTTCAGTCAGGTGAAATGGAAAACATGGTCCATTGAAATTTGAAAACCTCAATTTATAATCTATCATGTATTAGGCACACCTTATGTATGAGATGGTGGTCCTCAGTTTAAAAATAAGCCAGTAAATGGTGAACCACATTCCTTTTTCCATGCCATAGGATGTTACAGATGTGGAGTTTTTGTCATCCTAATTCCATAAGAATATTGTGGAACAGAGCTACATTTGACCAAAATGATCAATATAGCATGAGAGGGAAATACATTTTGGTTATTATAGTCACTCCAATTTGGGGATTATTTGTTACTGCAGCACAGTATAGCCCATTCTGACTAATATGCAGGCCTTTTTCAGCATTTAGCGCTGTAGTACAATTGTATGATGAAAACCTAATAATGGCAAATTAGCTGGAAACAATATTTGTTTGAAAATTACTTAACTTTATCATGAGCCCTTCTCAATACTCTATAGTCAAGTAAAGTGCAAATGTCTCTTGTGGTTTGAACTTTTTTTCCTAGCACTTTGTGGATACTCCCAAGTCTTGGAAAAGAATAGATTGTTCTGTTGTTTAGTGGGGGAAGATAATCAGAGTCAATGATTCAATGTTGAAGACTAACTGGAAGGAGAGGTTGAATTTACTGGAACATGTATCAGAAAGAATCTTACAGTTCTATAAAATGAGTTTTAAGGATTTATAAATTAGTTTTGAGGCTAAAAAATTCAATACACTTGTAATTCTGTATATCAAAGGTTTATGATAAAATTAAACTATAAGATCAGTGAAGAATTAAATTGCATGAACAAAGTGACTACCCAGAAAAAAAAAAAAACCTTCATAATTATTAGGGCATATTATATGGATTCTTCAAAGTCATTTCTATGAAATTTCTCCAACACCATGTCATCCTAATCGTAGCCTCAAAAATGGATGAGCCCCACTCAGAAAACTTTGTATTGAAGTTCTGCATTACTTACAATCCTGTTATAGTTATTCTTATATTTATTAAATTTCCTATAGTTTTTGCCATACCTCATATTAGCAACAATTAAGATGATCTAGCATCTAATTTGGAAGCATTGAGTCCATTTTATTCAGATCTTAGTAATCACATTAGAGATACATTTATTTGCTCTAGAAGTTTTATTCCTCCCTGAGTCTAGAAGATAGTCATGAAAGCAGGAAAATTTTGATTAATAGGTATTAATTTCTATTGCCATATATTTTCTATTAAATCAGATCTTCCAGATATTCATCACTCTGTATGATGTTATTGCTGCTGTTGGATGAATGTCTGTATTTAAATATAAATACAAAAAACAGAGGCAAAGGCTGTTAATCATCCATCCAATTTCCAACATCATCTTGGAAATTCGACCCACTGCCCACCTGAAAGAATTCATGCCTCTCTTCTATATGTAAGGAAATATGTGTAGCATTTTCTATGTACAAGTACATGACCTAACAGATTTTAGTGGACTTTTATTTTTTTAATGAGTTTTATTAGCTGTATTAGCTGTGAACTCAGTTTCATAATACACAGGACTCTTGTGGTTTAGACAATTCTTGCTAGTTCAGATAAGAAGTAATCATCAGCAAAATGAAATTGACCAATATGAGAACAGTGATCTGAAGTGGAAAGATTTGGACAAAAAAATTTGAAAATCAAAATCTGTAATTTACTTACTGTGTGACTCATATAAGTCACACCAGGCCCTTGGCCTCAGCTTACTAATCATCAAAACAAAAACAAAAACAAAAAACCTAGAAATCTTTAAAATAGAAGTCAAAAGAATACATCAACTATATTTTTATATATTCTCATACATACCTTGATATAGTGTTAAATGTTTATTAACTGTTTTTCTGACAAAAAAAAGTAAATAAGCAAACCCCTTGTTTGAAGAGTTTGCCATTTTCTGTTGTGTAAATACTTCCTAAAAGAACATCTTCAGGCTGTTGACAAACAACATCACTGAATGTGGAGTTGGAAAGAGTTGCTAGAGATCAGCTTTCATGAGCCAGTAGGCTGGCTTCAGCATAGCACTGCTACATTCTTGCAAATAAGATGATTAATGGCAACTTCATGAAGTATTTGAATTCCCAGAATCTTCTCTAAATATTTATGATTTATGGCCTGTGCTGTTCATTTTGCATTTGAATGCATACTGTCTTAGAAGGGTCTCATATTTATATCTTGTTCTTTTTATAATGCAAAATATTTTATAATTCTTTGATAGCTAAATGTCTCATTTTTCAAACTAGAACATATGTTACTTAAGGAAAAAGTCTCCTGTTGTGCCTCCCAGTGTCTCTTCTATATCTTTCCCTTTCTCAAGAGATGCCATGTAACAGTTTGCAATGTCTGAGTAATGTTACAATGTCCCCCACTCATTCCAGTACTGAATAAATTCAGCTTACTATTTTTATTTGCATCCATGGTCATCAAACAATAAGCCTAAATGGCTACTTTCTTGTAAGACCCTATGTTGGATGACATCTGTCAATTTTATTTACAGTTATTTTAATTTCAGATTTAAAGTATAATAATAATTACAAGGAAAGAAGCTGAGAAAAGGAATGTTTGTTAGAGTTTTATATTAAGAAAAATTTTGTCAAGCAATTAGTTTATAATGTAGCCTGCTTTTGTCCAGTATAAATAATCAGATTGTGAAGTACTGACAGAGCTACAGTCTTAAAGAATAATTCACCATTTCCTTGTTTACAGGCACAAATGCTCAATCTGATTACAAAATATGTTTCAAACAGCTGTGAAAAGGTTCTTTGGTTCATTTTTGTTTCTAAGAAAGAGAATATTAATATTGTTGAATGTTCAAATTATGCAAGTGACATTCATTGTAGAGCTTAGTATTAATTACCAACAGAATCAATGAGAAGAACAAAAGGCAATTGTTTGATTCAAAATAAAAGGTTGGAGGCATTACTATGTGTGTATATGTGTTTGTTCTGTTACTCTAATATACTGCATCAGGAGACTAATGGGCATTCATCAAAATGAGCTTGTTTTATGGAAAATCAGCGCAATTCAGCATCATTTCCCAAATTGGAGAAATTTAGATAGAAATAAATTTTAATGGTGCTTTCCCCAGGCTTCTTACCACGCGCCAAAAAAAAAAAAAAAAAAAAAAAAAAGTGTTCATTAGCTTTCTCCAAAGAGGCTCAGGCCACCCAGAACCACCGTATCTGGGTGGGAGCACACAGCCAAAACCTACCACACGGCACGGGTTGATAAGATCATTCATGTGTCCAAGACAAGAAAATAAAAGAACACATATCATTTTGGTTGTGTATGGGAGCTTTAACAAATGAGAATATAGGTTTTCCCCTAATGGATCCATTTATATGACATTAAGCTTGTATTGTTGTTTAAAAAAAAAAGTTGGGCAGTGAAAGTAGAAATTATGTTCTCTGTCTAGGAGTTAGATGGAAAATCAGCAACTGAATGAATAAATTCTAATTCCATTTTGCTCTGATATACCAAAGTAATATTATATTTCTGTCATTCATAGACTATTGCAAATTATAGACAAAGCAATGTATAATTCCACCAGCTAGTCAATTTTATCCAAAGGTAAATCTTTGATGGCTTTGTTTTATTTTGTGATTTTATTACAAACGTTTTATATAAATAAACTTGAAAGGACATTAAGTTTATAAGTCTGAACAATAGAGAAAAATACACTGAAAAATATGAAAAGAGTCTCAATGACATATGAAACAATTACACAGGATCCAACATCTGTATTATTGCAGTCTAAGAGAGTTGGGAGAAATAGGGTGGAGTTGAAGTTGTATTTGAAGAAATAATGAATGAGAACTTTCCAATGTGGTGAAACACAAACATACAGATTCAAGAAACCGAGCAAGATTCAAATATTTAAAAGTGTTAAACATACATGGATATAAAAGGAACTGGATGTTCTACACTTTACTTGAGTAGGAAGATGTTGAGTTACCTATAGCCATATTAATAGAGTCTTTGAGTAACAACTACAAAGATTGCATAAAGGACCCAGTCCTATATAATACAAAGAATAAAGTCAAAACTACTAGAAGTAAATCAAGATAGAATCCCCCCAAATGTTTAAGTAACCCCAAGAAGGCAAGAAGGAAAAGCAGCCCTGAAGGAACAGAAGAGAAAAAAGACAATAATAATAAAGTGTCAAATTTAAATTCAAATATACTAATAAGTACCTCCAATGTAAAATCCAAATATCCTACTCAAAAGACAGAGGATGACAGAGTGGATAGAAAGCATGACCAACTCTCTGCTGTTTACAAGAAACTCACTTCAAATTCAAAGACATGGGAAAATGGAAAGTAAAAGAATGGAGACATATATCATTTAAATATTTTAAAAATATATTTTTAAAAAGAACCAAGCAAGACTGACTGTATTGATATCCAATGTTGAAGTATTTTAAAACAAGGAAAATTATTAAAGACAATGATATATTATACAATAATAAAAGAACCAAACCTACCAGGAAAACATAATGATTCCAACTGTGTGCACATCAAACAGAGCCTGGATATACATGTAAAGCAAAGATGTAGAGCTGAAAGAAGAAACAGACAAAGCCACAATTATAGGTGGGTACTTCATCACCCCTTCTTGGCAATTGATAGATATACTAGACAAAACCAGAAAAGCCATATAAATTCTGGTAAATAAAAACCAAAGGAACTTAACTGACATATATGGAACACGTCACCCAACTACAGTAGAATATGCATTTTCTTTAAGCACTGTAGAACATTCACAAGATAGACTGTATCCTGGTTCATAAAATAAATGTCAAAAATTTAAATGAGAGCCGGGCGTGGTGGCGCACGCCTGTAATCCCAGCACTTTGGGAGGCTGAGGCAGGAGGATCGCGAGTTCAAAGCCAGCCTTAGCAATGGCGAGGCACTTAGCAACTCAGTGAGACCCTGTCTCTAATAAAATACAAAAAAGGGCTGGGGATGTGACCCAGTGGTTAAGTGCCCCTGAGTTCAATCCCTGGTACCACAAAAAAAAAAAAAAAAAAAAAATTAAATGAGTTAGTATCATATACAGTATATTCTTTGATCATAATATAGTAATAAACAATAACAAAAACAGAAGAGTAAAATATCTAAGCATATGGAAATTAAACATCCTACTTCAAAATACTGTGAGTAAGAATCAAAGTTTTAAAGGCAATAATTGATATATTAGATTAATATGGTAGATACTTAATGTGTCAATATATTAGATTAAAAGAAAATGAAAACAAAACATAGAAAAACCTTTAATGCATAGCTACAGCAATACTGAGGTAAATACATCAGACTAAATGATTATATTAAAAATGAGGAAAACAAATCTCAAAGTAATAAGTTTATACATAAAATATCTAGAAAAAGAATGAAAGAAACGAGGAACAGAAATCAATGAAGTTGAAAATAAAGAATCAATAAAGAATATCAGTGAAAGGCAAGTTAATTACCTTAAAAAATAAATTTTGTTTATCAACTTCTAGAAAGGCTGAAGAAGAGAGAAATCACCAATTTCCAGTATCAGGCACAAAATATTACATCATTACAGATCGTGAAGCTGTCAAAAGAATAATAAGGAAATAGTATGAACAACTTTACACTCTTAAATTTGACAAGTTGGTAGAAATAAATCAATTTTTTGAAAACCACCAAAAAACTCAGTTTAGTTGAAACAATTTAAATAATTATATACTATTAAATACATAAAATTCATGCTTCAGTAGCTCTCTAAAAAGAAATGTCCAAGCCCAGATTGTTGCACTAGTTAGTTAACACCAATGTTATACGCCCTCTTCCAGAAAATAAAAGAGAGGAAGAGAACATTTCCAAACTGATTTTATACGTCTGGCTTATACCAAAGGCAAGTAAGTAAATTTGAAGGAAAAATACATAAACACAAATCCTCAGGAAAATATTAGCAAATGCAGTTTAATGTTATATGTAAAGAAGTATAACTCAGGACTTGGTGAAATTTCCTCCAGGTATGCAAAGCTCTACATAGATTTTTAAATTTCCTCTGAATATTTGAAAATCACTGTGTTTTATTATATCAATAATCCAAACAAAAATAACATGATCATATCAATGGATAAAAAAAATTGAAAATTTCATCATCTGTGCATGATAAAAAACTATTAGAAAATTAGGAATAAAGTGGAATTATCACAATTCAATTAAAAACTAATAAGTGTGTTTGACAAATTTAGATGTTATAAGATCAACATACAAAAATCAACCACAGTTCTAAATACTAACAATGATCATAAGGAACTTGATTTAGATGTTTATTACAGAATGTATATAAAGGCCATGCCTTAGAGTATCTAGAACCATCTTGATAAATAATAATAATGTAGGAAGAGTCACTGTACTCAGTTGTAAAGCTCAATATATAGCTACAGTAATAAAGAAGTGGGAAAAATAAAAAAGATTACTAAAAGGCAGTTAATAAAAATGCTAATGGCTAATAATCTAGAAAAATATCCTCAATATTACTCATAATTTAATAAATTCCATATAAAATAAAAAGATGCTATACTTTACTTAAATTGCCAAACATTCAAAAGTATATTAATAAACACATGAGAAAACATAGATTCTTGTGCACTTTCTGTAGAATTTCAATGTGCTATTACTTCCTTAGGGAGCAGTTTATGAATATCTGTCAAACTTTAAGATATGTGCGCCCTTCTTAGAGTTTTTGTTGTTTCTTTCTGATCATTCGATCATTCTATTATCTCCTCTTCCTGTAGGGTTAGTAATTGTAATTCTTGCTGTTTATCTAATATAATTTATTTTGCCGGAGAACATTCACAAATATTTTATAGTGAGATTTGTTTTCCTTGTATGTGAGTAGTGTTGCTGCTTTAGAGTGATACTCTGTGCAATTGTGGAGTCTTCTTCTCTAGATTCCTTTCATTTATTCAGAGAGGTAAACTTTAACATATTTGACATGGTTCAAAACATTCTCTGAACAGAGGTATAGGGTGCAGTGGGAGGTGGTCTTTCATTGATGGTTGATCCTTCTAGTTCCACTCCAATAATAAAATGATAATAATATCATATACTTTTGCATGTAATAATATTA
Organism: Tamias sibiricus; assembly: GCA_025594165.1. NCBI lineage: Eukaryota > Metazoa > Chordata > Mammalia > Rodentia > Sciuridae > Tamias > Tamias sibiricus. Next base: position 74,899,341 of record CM046660.1, on the reverse strand, counting down.
TATATTCTCATATTGTTATGATATAATATCATACATATTCATATACATTTTCTATATTTCATCTGTTCTTTCTCCTCTTCTGAATTTTAGGTTTTATTTTGTGTTTTCTGCAAGGGAAATTGGTTCTTTTGGATTCATCTCTCTGTGATTTCCTAAGTACCACTTTAACAATTTCCACTCTTCCATCAACTCTGTAGAAATTTGTCTGCACCAGTCCTTTCATAAAGACCACCTTTTTTATTTTACTTATTTATTATGATTTTATATCACTTATATTCTAACTTCCTTTTGAAAATATAAGAAATATCAGAAATTCTATTAATGTAAAAATTATTTTTCTTTCCCTCCTCATTCATTTTTCATTTTGTTCACTAGTCACATAACACCAAGTCATTAATAAACTTAGCTTTTCATAAGCAATCATCTAGAGAAGGAAGTATCTTGTGGGCAAATTTGATCCCTAAAGCAAGAATGCAAAGAGCCTTGTACTTGTTATTGTGAAAAAAAAATATACCAATAATAAAAGAAAGAAAACACATGAATGGCTCAATTATTTATTCTATATACCTCTTTTTATTTTATCTATATACCTCTTTTTATTTTACCTCTGAACTTCTGGGGGATGCCTCATATCCAAACTAAAACACTATATTTCTGTGATCTTATTCACTCTAGTTAATAAGTTTGGTTTTCATCTTTGCAACAATGAGGAAAAAGTATCTCTTTACACTTTCTTGATAACTAGTAAGGTAATTTTTTGTGTGGGGGGGCATTTTTGGTAATTTTTGCTTCTAAAATTATCTTTTTCATATTGATTTGTAATGGTTTTATATTGATTTGTAGTAATTATTTTCAGACTGGTTTTAGGACTTCCTTATATATTCAGAACATTAACTCTATTGTATATTGTAAATATTTCTCAGTGCTATAGCAAAACTTAAATATGGTTAATGAAAAGTGAGTGCAGTAATACAATGTATATACATTTTTAAAAGAGACTACTAGGAAAGAGGGAAGTTTTTTGAGTCCTTTTAGCACTGGGAACTCATACTCTGATCCTGGAGAGCAAATTGGGGAGTTCAACAATTACCAGAGCATATGAAGCATCCCTTTGCCTCAAAGCATGGCACAGAAGTTGAAGAACTTTCAAAACTGAAAAAAAAAAAATCTCAACTGGTCAGTAGCTGTCGAGGTGGTAATCAGAAGAGATTGATGACTTGTTGATAGAGAGTGCTCTTGGGGCCTGGGTTTCTGTGGAAGGTCACTGTGCCCCCCCCCCCCGGAAGACAAGATGGTGACTAGGGTGCAGTCTTAGTAGTCAAGAATAACTTTACTCCAATTTCACTGCAGTCTATGAAATTCAGTTTGCTCCAGGGAATTCATAAAGTACAATAATTTTTGCTTAAATCGATTTGTGGACTGAGACCTACACTCTCTATGTTGATTGTGTGTATATGTGTTGTATAATTTCACAGAGAGTTTCTATAGAGACATACCTGAAACTCTTAATAATGGTTATCTCTGAGAAATGGCAGGATCTAGGGAGGATGGGATACAATGTATATTGACATGTTTATAGTCTTCAATTTTATTAAGACAAGTATATATTCTAGACATATAGTGAAAAATAATGAAGACTCCCATATAATATACATATTTGCATAGTATATTATATTTAATATGCATGATTGTATGTCACATTATATAAACACTATACATAAATCTTGATATTTTAATATTTTAAATAGCTAATACTTTTAAAGGTTTGCAGTATATTAGCAAATTTTGAATACGAATTCTACATTAAATGTTGATTTTTTAAAATGTCTCTCACATAAAGGAGATTTTATTAAATGAAGGGCATGTGACATGCTTGATAGTAGACAAATGATCTGCTGTTAATGTGCCTGGAAGAAGCTTACAAAGAAATGCATTAAATTTAACTGGTGTTAAACGAGTCTCTTTCTCTCCCTCGTTCTCTATGTCTGTCTCTGCCTACCCACTATAGCACTCTTGCTGAGAGGAAAAAAAAAAAAAAAAAAAAAAAAAAAATGCCTCCCTTTTGGTTTCTTGGTTCTTCCTTTACTATCTCTTTAGGATTCCATGGACATAGAAAAGAAGTTATATTTACATGGACACTACTGAATGTGAATCCCTTTTTCAGTCAAAATGGGCTAATCATTATTCTTCTCTTGAACAGAAGAAAATGACTGCCCTTGTTTTCTGAAACTGGAGTTGCAATATACAGAAATTTAAATAAAATTTTCATTTGCACACAATCCACTTCACAGCTAGCTCCCTTTGTGTCTGGGAGAGAATACCAGGAAAACGAGACCCACACACTTTACTCAAGTTTTTGGTAGAATGAAAGAGTTTCTCAAGTTGATTTTCAGAAGATTTCACATGCTACACATAACGGCTATATTTAAAGAGAAAAAATAATGAAGACAAAATGAATGAAAGTTTTCTTTTAGATGAAACACATTTACCATAACCAGGTTTTAATTTGCTGATATTCCTATTTACTAGACATACTTTTTGCCACCAAAATTTGATGAAAAAGAGGAAAAATTTATTCATTAAAGATGACTTTGCCTAGCACATGTGTGGCCTGCGTTCGATCCTCAGCACCACGTAAAAACAAATGCATTGTGTACAACTAAAAAGCAAATAAATAAATATTTATTTAAAAAAATGACTTTGTCCACTAAAGAAATCTCTCTCTCTCTCTCTCTCTCTCTCTCTCTCTCTCTCTCTCTCTCTCTCACACACACACACCTACACCCCTACACACACAGGAGCAATGGGTATTTGTATTTAGGCCAAGGCATGAATCATATTTTGGCTTTATTCTAGACACAAAACCAAATCATCAAGCCTTTGGTGAGGATGATATGGCATAGTACGTATTTGTTGGCCCCATGTGTACATAAATCAATCCAAAATTTGTCATCACTGTGCATTTGATCCAGCTTGCTCTATCAATGTAGTGGGCCTGGTTAAAGACCATTGCTTTCAGCAGTAAATTAGTTATGATTGATCAAATTTATCAACTGGTTAACAAAGAGATTATTTGACTAAATCCTGTTTCTTTATCCAAGCTTTATAAACATAGTTTTGATTTTCACTATCTTGCTTGGCAAGAGAAACGTGATCAGAAACACATATTTAAAAGCAGCCAGAGCAATGATGAACATGTGTGTTTCTTCATCTAGGTGGATGGTAACTCAGGTCTTAGCCTTCTGAAAACACATTGAAAATAGACTTAGGATACATATAGCTTTCTGAAAATATATCGTATTACCGTGATATGAAAATGAATTTAAGACAGTTGCTATTCTCCTGTGTGTGGATGAGATTTCAATCCAGAGGTGATGTTTTGGTCTTCTTCCATAGTTATTTTCTGACTTATGAACCAAGTGGAGAGTTTTTCCAACTGAAAGATATATTTGAACACAATTATGCTCTTCTTTGTCCAGTTTCATATCCTATAGATTCTTAAAATTATTTTATTTAGCTTTGTCACAAGAATACCATGAGTTAGTCATTTTGATCACTTTGATTACAACTGTTAATTTTCCAGTTCAAGAGTCTCTGCCACATTCTTGAAAATGATTGTTTTCTGGATAAACATGAAAGGGAAATAACTGCAAAGAAATCTCAACCACACACTCACTAACATTTTCCATAGATTTCAAGTGTCACCTTGAGTTGAATATTCTATGTATGAGTTTTGAAATGTTTTTGAAAAGAAAATGTAGTGAATAAAAGTTTTCTTCAGGATCCAAGATTGTTCTTTTCATAAATTCTGATACTTAAAAGTAATGTATGTCTCCCAATATCCTATGGATCTTAAGAATTCCTCCCCAGGAGACTCTTTCTATTTACAGAAAACTTTGATTTGGTGTAGCACAAGTTCTTTACCTTAAAAAAATGACCATATATTGTGTTTTCAGATTGCCTCAAAGGAAGCAAATAGTTTCATACTTTGATGAACATATTGTTAAATGAAATCAACAGTAGCCATGAACTATTATTAGGTTTCCCATCATTACTGTAACTATTATTTACAATGTCAGTGTTTTTTGATTTCTCTGCTGAACCAGATTCTCAGTGTTAATTAACAGTTGCAATCAATTCTCTGTGGCCACTAATTCATTACTATCAATTTACCCTATGAACTGACCATTGCCAATATATTCTTTTTACAAGTTAAAAAGAAAATGCCTATGATAGTGACACGGCCAAATTCAAAATAAAGTAGCTTCTTGAGAGAAGGAGGAGATAGAATTAAAGGAAGTCACATAAAAAAATTCACAGATCACATTTTTTTTTTTTTTTCTTAAAACAGCATCAGGACTACATATAAGAATGAACGTTGCAGAGTTTGGTAGCACATGCCTGTGATTCTAGCTAGTCTGGAGGCTGTGGCAGGAGGATCACAAGTTTGAGGTCAGCCTCAGCAACTTAGTGGACCATGAGTCAAAATAAAATAAATAAATAAATAAATAAACAAACAAATAAAAAGGGCTATGTATGTAGCAGAGTGGTAGAATGCCTATGGGTTCAGTCCCCAGTATTGAAAACAAAAGCATTTTTTGCATGCCTTTGGATGATTTCTAAATGTTATTTTATATCTCTCCAAATTTTTAGAAAGCAAAATCTGAGTCCCAGAGAGGTGCAGAGGTGCTGGCTACAGTGTCTCCCACTCAATATCACCTCTCACACTTCTTTACCACCATTTTAGGATCTAACCATATTTCGGCTTCTCAACACAATGACCGATTTTTCTGTCTTTTAAATTATCTAATAAATCAGCATATCTACAATAAAATGTATCTATTTTCATTAGTTTAGTGTAGGAGCGAGAAGACATTATAAATACTTTTTTGTTTTTAACATTGTGCTGCAACCTCAAAACACTACAGTTATTCTGGGTTAGTGGAAGTTTCGAACAAGAAGGTAAACATCTGGTTCTTGTGATGCTGAGGTTAAGAACTCTAGGTGGTCTAGACCTAGGTGAAGACTGCCATTGGGCTGAAGAAGACAATACACACACACACACACACACACACACACACACACACACACACACACACACACACACACACACACACACAGAACTCCCAAACTTTTCAAGAATTCAGATCAGAGATTCTAGGAGGAGGAACAATTAGACTTGTATGGGGATTGGAAAGCTGAAGGGAAATATCCAAGATGAAATATTTTAACTTCAAATAACATTTTCATTAGCTTATTCCTCTATTCACCTTGGGACAAAAATTAATTGTTAAATGAACAAGACATGAAAATCTCTCCTAGCTAATTGAAACATCCAATACTGATCTGAACACATATGAATCCAAATAATTCAAAAGCACATTAATTAACAAGAGGAAAATTAAGTTCCTACTTGGTGACCTATTTGGTGCATGATTCAAAAGAATTACAAGTATTTATCAAATTTTTGCATAAGTTGACTGAGTGTTCACCATGCAGGAGAATGAGGGTATATTCATTATTTAACCTTAGCAAGTGCTCCACTTGGGAGTCATGGAATTAACAGCAAACCCTCAGCATCAAGGGTAGGAGTAAGCAGAGAAAGCCTAGAGGTAAATACTGTTCTGGTCAGATTTGTCATGATCCCAGAAGAAAGAAAATTCTTTGGATGAAGCAGTTTCTGAGGCTATGTCAAGCCAATTTATTCCATAATTATAACTGATAAACAGTCCCTCTATGTGAGTTTGGATCCAATAAACCAATCTCAAATTTCCTGGCTACCTCTTTCTTTTTTACCCATGTCTGTTCAGCCTATTTTAGAACTTTGCAGTACTTTCAATTCATTTGATTGGTGACATTGTTGTTATGAAGTGGATTGTTTCCATTCAACTAATTTCTAACCAATATGACTGTAAACAATAATAATAATATGTTCTTTGCTCCATAGATACTGCTTGTGAAATCTGATACTGAATCTTCCTTGAGTTTTAATTAATGTTCAACATTTCAATTAGATTGTGAGAGCAGTAATATATAAATTGTAGTCTATGGTCCTAGAATCAAAATTACCTAATTAAGCTGTATCTGTACTCATCCAAAATATCCATCCTGTTCATCTACATAAAAAAGGAATTAGTATAGTTTGATAAATTAGTGCTCAGGGTAAATATTTAAGTGCAATAAATGTGCAAGAATGACAGCACCATGCTGGGAGTTAGAAGATATTAATTTCAAGATTGCTTGGCTGCTGTAACAGATTTATTCTTCCTTTTGCTAAGTCTGAGTTGGTAAGTGGTTCAGGGCGGTGGGGCATCTCTGCTCTAGAAGGCCACTCAGACTTCAGGATCCTTCTGATTTTCTATGTACACATCTCCTCCCAATATGCTCATCCATCCTCACAATGATGGTAGAAGCTGGCTCACTCCCTCCATGTGTCCTGTGGTCCTATGTACCACCCATGCTCATTCCAACAGACAGCAGGGTCAAGAGTAAGCTTCTTTCCTTCTGGAAAACCACTGAGAAGCTTAATATATCAGTTATACTTCTCTCTCGGCCAGAAATCAGTTACCTGGACTGCTACAAGGAAGGCTGGGAAATGTGGTCCTGGGAAATGGGCTATGACTAGGTTGGCTCTTTTCCTAAGAGGAAGAAGCAGAAAATGGATATTAGAAGGAAATTGTCAGTCTCATCAAATGGGGCAGCTGACCCTTAAAAACAACCTTTGTTTTCTCATTTAGGAAATCGAGTCTATTATCCAATGATACGACTCTTTGTCTATGACCCAACATCAGCCTTCAGCTTGTCATCTGGAAGTCATCCCTAGTATTCCACGTTCGCTCCTCCTTCAGCACAGTTATCACCCCAAAGACCTCGCCACAACTTGGCATTCATAGCTCCTGGAATTCCCACTTATTCTCTAAAGAAAGAAATGCAGATTCGGGGCCAGATAGATCCAAATTTGAAACCTACTAACTGGGTGACTTCAGATAAATGCCTTAATATTGTTGAGCCTCAATTTTATTCTTTTTAAAATGGAGTGACATTACCTTATTTCATGAGATTTAGAGATAATCTATGCAAAGCCTTTTTTTAGTACAAGCATTATAATATCTTCAGATCATCCTTATTTAAATACTAGAATATATTATTAAATAAAGTTACTATCTATAAAATAGACAATGCCAACTTCATCAAAAGCATATTTTAGACATAGAGTTTCATGGAAAGAGTAATTATGCTTACCTTCCTGCTTTTACTTTCACCTCTACAGGTTTTATATTTTTTACATGAGACTTTTGAGAGTACATGTTATTTTCAAAATTTCAAGCTGCCATTTAACATCAGGTTTATCCTATTTTTAGCAAGTCACCAGGACAGCAGCATGCCTTTTTATTTTAAAATTAATTTTTAATTAATATAACTTATTTTACTCCGCCAAATTTATTCTATTTCAAAATCATTTGGTTATTCTGGTGCTTTTTCATTTTCATATGTATTAGAAACAGTTTGCCTGTTTCTACCCAAAAGCCTGCTGGGATTTTGGTTGAGATTGTATCAATTCGTGAGAATTGACATCTGATTCATAAGCATGGAAATCTCTCCATTTGTTTAAGCAATCTTCAATTTCACTCAACATGGCTTCGTAGTTTTTATTGTACTGGTCATGGTCATCCTTTTCAACTATTTTTAAGCCTTTTGTATTTTTGTGCTATAACAAATGGCATTATATTTTTTCAAATTTTCATTTTGATTATTCATTGTATATAGGACACAAATTATTTTTGTGTGTTGAGCTTGTAAATTGCAACTTCACTGAATTTATTTACTAGTTCCATAGCTTTTTTGCAGTCTTCAGAATTTTAGATAATCATGTATTTGCCCATAGGGAGATTTTTATTTATTTCTTTTTGTTGTTGTTGTTCTATTTTCAGTTTATTGAGAAATTTTCATACTGTTTTCCATAATGACTGTGCTAATTTACATTCCCACCAATAGTATATAAGAATTCCCATTCCTCGGCATTCTTGCCAGGATTTATCATTTTGTCTTTTTAATGACAGCCATTCTAACTGGGGTGAGGTGATAGTCCATGTAGTTCTGATTTCATTTATCTAATGATTAGTGAGAGTGAGCAGTTTGCATGTTCTTGTTGGCCATTTGTATGTTTTCTTTTGACACTTGTCTGTTTAGATATTTAGCTCACATTTCTATTGGGTTATTTGACTTTTTTGGTGTTCGGCTTTTTGAGTTCTTATACATTGTGGATCTCCATCCCTTTTCACATGAATAGTTTTACAAATAGTTTCTCCCATTCTCTAGGTCTCTTAATTCTTGGTTATTTCCGTTGTTGTGAAAAACTTTTTTTGTTTGTTTGTTCGTTTTATATAAAGTAGTTTTACAACAATTGTGTCTTCATACATGTACTTAGGGTAATGATGGCTAACTCATTCTACCATTATTCCTATCCCCTTGCCCCCTTCCCGCCCTCCCACCTCTTTGTTCTATTTAAAGTTCTTTCATTCCTCTCATCCCCCCTCCCTTGCCTTTAAATTCTTACCAAGTTGTTGCCTGCTTTTTCTTTTCCTTTGTTCTCACACTGGCTTGAACATCCAGCAAAAATGTTAACTTTTTATGATAAGTGTGTTCGGTCTTGCCTTCTTCCCAACTTCAGGAGGAAAATATTTAGCCTTTGACTTGCATGTGATGTTAATTGAAGCTCTTTTGTAACTTTTTTTTTTTTTTAATCAGTTGAGGAAATTCCCTTTTATTCTGAGATTTTGTTTTAATGCTGAAAATTCTTTTTTTTTTTTTTTTTTTTTTTTTTTGTGGTACCAGGGATTGAACTCAGGGCCACTCTACCACTGGGCCCCATCCCTGGCTCTTTTTGTATTTTATTAGAGACAGGGTCTCACTGAGTTGCTAAGTGCCTCGCCATTGCTGAGGCTGGCTTTGAACTCGCGATCCTCCTGCCTCAGCCTCCCAAAGTGCTGGGATTATACGCGTGCGCCACCGCGTCCGGCTGCAAATTCTTTATTTTTTTTTTTAAATATTTATTTATTTACTTTAGTTGTACACAATGCAATGCATTTATGTTTACGTGGTGCTGAGGATCGAACCCGGGCCGCGCACGTGCGAGGCGAGCGCTCTGCCGCTGAGCCACAATCCCAGCCCCGCAAATTCTTAACATGAATGCATAGTGATTTCTGCTACACACCTCTATTAGATGATTGTGCAATTTTTAAATGTAACTTCATGGTAAATTGTATTAATTAATTTTCAAATGTTAAACCAAACTTGCATTCAAGGGATAAATCCCACTCACTGATCTTGGTATATACTTGGTATACCTTTTATATACTGTTGAATTGAATTTGCTAAATATTTAAAAAATTTCCTATTTTGGTCTTGAAGGGATATTTATTCTATGCTATTTTTATTCTGTCTGTTTAGTTGTTGTTGTTTGTTTTTATGGGTTTTGTGTTTTGTTTATTTATTTATATTTATTTATTGTACTGGGGATTGAACCCAAGGGCACTCAACCACTGAGCTATATCCTCAGCCCTTTTTTGTATTTTATTTAAAGACAGAGTCTTACTGAGTTGCTTAGGGTCTTGCTAAGTTGCTGAGGCTGGCTTTGAACTTCTGATCCTCCATACTCAGGCTTCCAAGCCTCTGGGAATACAGGCATGCACCATCAGACCTGGCCATCTGTCTGATTTTGACATCAGTTTACTATTGGCATGAGAGAGAGAGGGGAAGGACCCACTAGTAGAGTGAGTAATCATCTTTATTCAAAAGTATGCTGAGGTAGGCGTGGTGGCACATACCCATAGTCCCAGAGTCTGGGGAGACTGAGGCAGGATTTCCATTCTCAGCAAAAGAAGCAACTCAGTGAGACTCTGTCTCTACATAAAAATACAAAATAGGGATGGGGATATGGCTCAGTGGTCGAGTGCCCCTGAGATCAATCCTCTGTACCACCCCCTACAACAACAACAAAAAAAAAAGTGTGCTGAAACCAGGGCTGGGGGCAAATGCCTCCTGTCCCAGCTACTCAGGAATCTGAGGCCAGAAGGAGTGCTTGACCTCAGAATTTCAAGGTCAGCCTTAGCAACATAGAAAAACCCCATCTAAGATTTTTAAAATACTGGCTATTTGCACTTTTTGCCAATGTATATTGAAAATCATTAGGTTTAATCTTTTAAAAAGCAAAGTTTCTACTTGATTTGTACTTGAAAGTCTAGGCAAAAGCCTATTAGAAACTACAAATTCAGCAAATAAAGGTAGCAATGGTATCTGGTTATAATAGCAAATTCAAAGTTCCCCAGGTATTCTAGGGATGGAAAAGAAGAACAATGTGGCTGGGGCATAGGAAGTGGGGAGAAAATTATACTGGAGAAAGCTAATGAGGTAGTTGGGGATGAGGTCATGTAGGGTCTTGCAAGCTGTGACAAAGTGGGTTTTAGTCCAGACAACATGAAAAGTCTTTGTGGAATTTTAAGAATGGCAGTGTTAAGATTTGTGACATCTGGGCTGGAGTTGTATCTCAGTGGAAGTGCACTTGCCTAGCATGTGTGAGGCACTGGGTTCGATTCTCAGCACCACATATGATTAAATAAAAGAAAGGTCCATCAAAAATTTAAAAATATTAAAAGAAAAAAGATTTGTGACATCTGAGTTTATGCTCATATCTTGATCCAACTGTCTTGTAAAATAATTTAATAATAGTTCAGCAGTTTGACTGTGTTGCCCTTAAAGTTATACAGGACTATATAAAATTTTCTATGCTGTTCAGCATCCAGTAATACCAATAAATGACTCAATTTTTATCTCTTACTTTTGATTAATATATTCAAAAACTCAACACACAATTTTCATTAAACAAAATAGGGGTTACTACTTATTGAAATTATTGAAGGTACATGTGGATGTGTGATTTATATATTTATGAATAAAATGTTAATTTATATATGTAATTTACATTTTTTATTCATACATAAAAACCATAAAAATCATCCTTCTTGATTTCTTTGAATGTTTTGCTCAAGCATTTAACAAGCCTCTGGTATACTAGTGCTATAGAAACTGCTGTTAATAGTTCCATCATCAAAAATTCTATTGTAAAGCCTAAAATATTCTTATAGAAATAGTCCTCCCAGTTTTGGACAAAGATATCAATATAGCCAATCAATATTAATTTTATATAACAGATTTGGAAATAACGTTGGGAAAAAGCATTTTTAGAGGCTAATACATATGAAATAGGCAACTCTCTGTATGATATGAATGATGAGGCTAAGAGAATACTGAGCTATCCCAGATATTTTTAATTTGGAGCAGTCAGGGAAGTTCACCCTGTGAAAATAGAGAACAGATTACTGAAGCTATTTGGATAGCTGTCTTGTAGCAGATTACCAGACCCTGAGACAATAGAAAATTATGTTTTGAAGGGAGAGGTTTTGAAATATAACATCCCAGGCATGTGGTAAGAGAGACAGAGAACATGCAGGTCTTCTTTGCTTATCTCACCTCATGGTTCTGCCAAATTTAGTCTTACTGTTCGTTTATTTTATTACTATTTTAAAATTTAGCAGCACTGGGGATTGAACACAGGGGCACTTTTCCACTGAACTACACCCCCAAACCTTTTTATTTATTTATTTATTTTTTATTTTGAGAGGTGGTCTCTCTAAGTGGCCCAGGCTGAACCTGAACCTCCTGCCTCAGCTTCAAAGGTTTCTGGGATTACAGTCGTGAGCCACCACACCCAGCTAAACTCACCTTTCACAATATTTATAAATCACTTAACTTTATAGTTACAAGATACCTTCATGGATTTGGTTGCCTTAGTAAGGTTCAATTTCTTCCTGAAATGGTATCGCAATTGCAAAATATTTTAATATACATTTCATGGCGATCCATCAGCAATATATGACTGTTTCAAAATTAAAACTATATTTTTTTGTGAGTTATGTTTGGTGACATCTCAAACTAATTGTGAAGATTCATCGAATGTAATCAAGACGGTTACAAGTTTCCCCATTTATTTTTTAAATTGAAAGTATATTTATAGATATTAGTAAAAAGGTTTGTGAAATCAAAGTTATGAGATTATACCAAAAATGTTTTAATCTTTTCTCATGGGGTCTCATCTGTTGTTTGATTTGAGATTAGAGTCTTAAGATGATGTAAATAATACAATAACTTTTCCTGATATGAAAAACATTTTAACTATTTCTTCAGGCAAACTTACTGAAAAGTGATTAACTTTAGTGTCGTACAATTACAATATTGGAATGGGATAGAATACCTATTCTTTGTGATCTTCTCATTGAAAATCATATGACTAAGGACAGGACTGAAATTGCAACCAATAAATAATCGTATTATTTTGAGATCCTATATAGTTAAGTTTGTGATAAACAAGACAAAATTGCTTCAAAAATTATGATTTTTGCCTTCAATCTCAAATAATATTAAGTATTCTCTATTAGGAAAAAAATTAGTTTTTCTGTGCAATATGGCCCAAAGAAGATTGATACATTAATTATCTCTGTTCCTGGAGTTTCCAGGAATACTCACTACTTACCTTTGTAAGTTTCCTTCTCTTTTTTCTAGACACTAGAACATCACAAGGTCAAATGGCAGATGGTTTGAGAGTCTCATCATAGATATTTTACGTAGAGAGTACCAGTGAAAATTATATTAGTTTCCTTTGTTAACAAGAAACATTTATTATATCTCATAGTGTTTCTAAGAGTCAAGCAATTGGGAGCTGAGAGGTTGGGTGAGCCTGGTTGGGGTTTCCTCTTTTAGAGCCACACAGGGCCAAGGGCTGTGAAGCCACAGTCATGGTCCTTTGAAGGGTTGACTGGGCTGGTTACCTCATATGGCAGGTGCCTTAAGGTCTCAGTCCTTTGTCACACGGGCTTTTCCATAGGCTGTCTGATGTCCTCAAAACATCACAGCTGGTTTCCCTGAGCTCTTTCAGAGACAGCAAGGCAGAACCCACAGTGCTTTGCATCCTAGATTCAGAGGCACCATTCCATCACTTCCACCATGTTTGTTGGTCACCCAGATCTTCACAGATAAAACATGGAAAATAACCACACAATGATGTGAGTATCAGGAGGCAGATTGCACTGGGTACCATTTTGGAAGATAGGCATCACAGAACTGAAGGGTAAATTCAGTATAAAGAGATCATTTGGTAAACACTTTCTCTACCTCTTCCTGCTCTTTCTTAGAACAATTATAAAGACAGACATTGTAGTCAACATCAGTCATGGATTAGACAAACCTACACTCTCAAGTTCATATACATAAATGAGCCAATAGAAAATTGGACCTATTCATTTTCAGTTTAGCATATTAAATTTTTCAAAAACTTGATTTATAGCCTAAAACGAATCTACATCTAAGCAAATATCTCAGTTTTACTGGAGAAAATATCAGGCTGAGAATCTTTACTGTAGGGGTAGTTTTTATAACTACTTATTGTTATTTCCTTGGCTAGACCAATAGTTTCTGAATACTGTAAATTATCTTAAAATTTATTTTAACAAAAACTCCCTATCATTTGAACAAAATCTTATCTGCTAATTTATATACGAGTAAGTTAATAGTAGGTGATTAATAAGTAAACAATTGAATGGACTCTTCCTATAGAAGCTTCCATACATGTATGTTTTGGAAAGGTGCATGTCAAAAGGGCCTTTTCAAATATTTCTCTATGAATCATGAACCACCAGCATCAAAATCACTAGCAATGCTTATTAAAAAAAATGACTGCTTAGATCCCACTCAAAGACTATTGAATCACATCTCTGGAGATAGATTTAGAACCTGTGTTTTACCAAGCTTTTAGGTTACTTATGCTTACTTAAGTGGCCAAGCTTCCAGATTTAGCAAAATTCTCATCTCCAGATTTACTCTAGACATGGCTTGGGGACTGGGTTTCCTTGCTGTTCCTGAGCTTCATTTTATCATGTTGCCATAACGGGGGGAGAATCACAGAATAAGAAAGGGTATGCTCACCGGGGCAGCACCATAGGTCCTTGTACTTGCATGCATGTACACTTGCCAAGGTTGTCTTACTCTCTGTGGGAGGTGAAGAATCTGAAAGCTGAGACTTCCATTCAGGGCTAGCAAGTCATCACAAGCCTCAGCAGCATATGCTCCTTTGAAATACTCTTAAATTTTAAATGCTTTCCATTTTCCTTTAGTGGAAATAATAAAGTGGCTTTGAATAAACAGTTTTCTCCATTTCAGAAAGTTGTGTGTTTATCTCAGTGTGGCCAATCAATGAATTCCAAAAGGTTTATAATTTTTCTGACTCCTATGGGGCAATCAAAGGCTAAATTTTAAAGGATTTGGAAATGTCAACTTGTAATACAAACTAGGTTGGCCCCAGGGCCTGAGATCAGAACCATAATTCACCATGTTTGCAAATTATATCATCTGGTCCTGTGTGCTAGCTGTAAACTCACTGATAATTACAGTAGAGAATGAATTACACTCAGCCTTGCCTTTTTTCATGGTGTCTGAACTGTCAGGACATATGGATTCTTCATCAACCCTCAAATCACACAGAGGGCCTCCCTACAAGGTAGTCTTGAAATCAATAGGCAGCTAGGCTTTCAGAGGACATACTGAATGACTATAGACTTTTTAAGAGGGAGAGCAAATGGTTTCACTAAATGAATCCCCTATGTTATTCCAGGCTGATGTTCACACATCTGTGATCTTTAATAGAAATGATAAAAACATTGCATTCTATCAGGTATCTCACACATTTGAAAAGTCACTCTTTTCTTCAGGCTATCGGTTTTCTCTTTGTTGTTCCTTCTCAACCAATTCTCTCCCTTTGTGCTCAGAAAAGCACCATTGTGCACCCTTCCAAGGACGAAATGGAGATGCTTCCCCACATACTTCTCTCTATCTTCTGTTTCCTCCTCTCTTTCTCTGTTTCATCTCCTCTTTTCACTAATTTAGTTTCCAAGGACGAGTTGTCTAGTTAGTTCTAAACAAGATAGGATCATTTTAAGATCTTGCAAACAAAGAAAGATGAGTGGCCTGTGGCTCCTCTGACCTGGCTGCCCCCATGACCAAGTGGTGCAGTCCAAGGAATGCACAAATCCTGAGCTGTCCAATTCTGCTATTGAACTTGTTGTCAAAAGAGCAGTGATTTGGGAACTTCAGTGCAGTAAAGAAATGCCACTTATCTACTAAGAGCCTAAGAGCCTAACAGCCTAAAATAAGCAGGACATTTACTTTTAGAACACTGTTTAGCTCTGAGGTATACTGACATATATCTACAAATACAGATACAGATATAAATGACTCCAATTTTGGAAAAGTTAATAAAGGCAACAGAAATTAAGAGACAAAAAGGAATAGGAATATATATATATATATATATATATATATATATATATAGTTGTAATTAATATATTAGCTGACATGTTAGGAAGTGCTAATGTGAATGTGCGCGTGCGCGTGTGTGTGCATATTCATGGGCACTATGAATATTTGCTTTTCTTCCAAAAAGTGTTGAGCTACCATATCCCTAGGCAACTGCCATTGATCTATACCTGGCCTTGTGGGCAAGATCCTATTAAAGAGTGCAAATCCAGTAAAGAAACAAGCTAGAAAGATGGGGCCCAAGAAAAGATGTGAGTTTGGAGAAAAATGTTACACATTTCAAGGCAGAAACAATAGTATCTTGTTAATGAGTTCTTAGAAAGTGATGTTTTATAAATTATTTGTATAATAATATTAGAGGGGAGAGATAAGTTATTATAGGAAAACAAGTTTTTTTTTCTTCTTCTTCTTCTTCTAGTTTCAAAATAGTGCAGACTGGCAAATTGGCTCATCACTCAACAAGACTGGTCAGCACTGTGCAAGAAAAGTCCATGGTGAGGGCAGCCCTCCTACCATCTTGTGAGTCACACTTGCCAGGGTTCCCATTGCTAGAGCAGAAGGCTTTGTAGTGACCAGGGGACAGCCTGGTGGTGAAAGAGCTGCTCCTTCCATTTCTTTGGGCTTTAAACTACCAGTCTGTCCTAGCACGCAACATGTCCAAGGTCAAGGACTAAGCTCTGTTCCCTTCTTATCTGCACATACATTTTATAATCTCTTTTCTTCTTCAGGGGCCACTTTAGTTTTCATTATAAATTTTATATGAGGCATAAAGATTGTGAATTTTCCTTGGCCCCAAACACTTTGCAAGAGTATGGTAATTGTCCTCTCCCATACCATCAGTATGGTAATGAAGAAGCCAATGTAGCTTATTATGGCAAGTATTTTTGTGAGGGGTAATACTGATATGCATTTTAAAACAAGTTACCTCAGGGTTACCCACTTGTGAATTTTCTTTCCCAGGTCAACACTATTTCTTATTTGATTATCAGCTTGGTTTTTTAAAAATACCACAAATCTCTCTGAATTCAATAGTGCTCTATTACTTGGCTTCATTTTTTCATCTATAGAAATAAAAAAATGAGATAGCAATGCTCTCAGTACATTCTGTGAATATTGATATTTCTCAAAAGTGTGCTCTTATTCTTCAAGCCCAGTGTAATGAAAATATGGAAAGAGCTTCTGGGTTTTCTTAGGAAAAAAAAATCAATGAAAATATCAAGACAAGGCATAATGTCAAGTAAGTCCAATAATCAGACCATAGCTAATGGCTAAAAATATCATGAGGTGGCAAAAATGAAGCTTTATGTCTGTTCAGGTTACTAAACAAGGGTTGACGGATCTTCAACCAAATTGAAAATAACCTAGAATTTATTGTCAGCCCCATCAGGCTTTCTGAAAGGCCATCTAATTAACATCTTACAGGAACTCCACCCTTCAACTTGACCTCAAAACACTGAACATATGCTATGAACATTTACTTGAGATTCATAGTAATTGTGAATATATAGAAACAGAAAGTTTTAAAATGATGCAAATAGTGAGAGCTCTTTCCTTACGCTGGGAAGACAGACTTTGAGGTGAAGAGAAGATGGAAGCTGGACAGTGATCTGCATACCCTGATTCGCACAAAAGCAAATTAGTTCCTGAGTTCTTAATAGGAGTTATCAGAGACCCAGAACTAGAAGGCTCTCAGGACAATCTGACACAGACAGCCATGAGTTCTGATTAGGTAAAATTGCCTTAGGCCTGTTTGCACAAATAGATTAGAGGTTATGCTTATATTTGAGAATATAGATACACAAATGAAATATGTCTCCTATTCTGCTTATCGTGATGGTCCAAATTTCTACACTATTGATTACTCTGTGAAGTGCTGAGCTGCTGTAAATAGTAAGTAGCTGGAAGTACAAAATGGACAAGATATATAAAAGGTAGGTGCAAAAGCCAATGAAATATTTAATAAGCACCTACTACTTCAACATATTTGTGTCAGAGGAGGAAAGAAGGCTATTGGGTTCAATTTACTTTTTTCATTGAATGAACATGTGCTGAATACCCAGTATGCTCTGTGCATTGTGTTAGCAGATACACAGACCAAATAATAAAACACAAATCGAGCCCTGGAGAAACTTTAATTTTTACATCTTTTCTGATTTCCATATTAAAGAAAGACATGGACAAAGTTTTAAATTCATTCATATGCACCTATTGTTGCCTCAAATCCCAGCATAAAGGCCCCATTGCTGACTCATTCGTCATAGCCTCTGACCTCCACCTTTCCAAAGCTGAGTTTGAACCTGAGACAGAGATCATGCCTCTGAGGATTCCCAGTGACCACCTGCTCATGCTTTCAAGCCTTTTACCAAGTTTTTCTTCCACATCCATATCTGTCCTTATTATCAAGAGAAGGCTGGCACCCCGTGGTATGTTACAAGTTCCTTCAGAACCTCCTCTTTTAAGCTGCTTCCCAACCATTCCATCCTTATTTTCTGTGTGTAAACTCATTCACTGCTTTCAATATGAAAGGCACCTCAGAAGAGAAGGTCTTTCAGAGTCAGAGATCATCTACTCAAGAAAAAGGGGAATGAAGGAAAGGGATGAGGGACAGGATAGGGAAAGGCATTGGAGAGATCTGACCTAACATTGCCACGTACAGTCATATGAATATACCATAGTGACTCTCACCATCAAATACTTCCACAAGACATATGACTCTCAAAAAAAAAAAAAAAAAAAAAAAAAAAAACTAAAAGTAAATAGCAGAAAGATCAGTGGGGTAGAGGGAAGGGGACAGGGGCTGTGAGGAAGAAAGGGGAAGGTGAAGTACTGGGTACTGAATTAGAATAAATTATAATCCATGCTTCTATAATTATGTCAAAATAAATTCTATTGTCATGTGTAATGAAAAAGAACCAATTAAAAATAAATCAGTACAAAATTTTTAAAATATAACTTATCTACTCAACATTTAGAAAGTCAGATTGTAATATTGTCTTCATTTTCCTACACAGGGGCTAAACCACCTGGGCAACAATTTCGCTGAGAGCTGCTTGAGGCTCCATAGGAGGGAGGGGCTAATGATAGCATCCAAGAGCAAGTTACTAGCATCCCTTCAGACAGGAAGTAGAACATTATGTGCCTCATTGAGGATAACACCAGAAGGGTTAACTTCAGGGTCTGGATGTGTCTAATTGATCAACATATTCCATAAGTGATTATCCTATTTTCCTCTTGTTTTTACCCTACCTCACCCCTTTCAAAAGCCTAATGTGGAAAGGATGTGGTTTAGTCAGCTATTTCACTGCTTTGACTAAAAGATCTGAAATTAACGATTTTAGAGGAGAAAAGGTTTATTTGGGCTCATGGTTTCAGAGTCTCAGTCCATAGACAGCTGGCTCCATTTCTTGGGGCTCCAGGTGAGGCTGAACATTATGGCAGAATAGTGTGGCAGGAGGGAGGGAAGCGGCTCACGTGATTATTAGAAAGCCGGGAGGACTATACCCCAAAGGCACACCCTACCTGACCACTCAGTTAATCCCATCAGGGGATTAATTCACTAAATGAATTAAAGCTTTCATAATCCAATCCTTTCACCTCTGAATGTTCTTATATTGTTTCACACATGAGCTTTTGGGGGAATACCTCACATCCAAACCACGAGATGACTCATAATATAGATGTAGGCTACCAATCAGCTATGAGCATCTAGGATCATGAAAGTGCCTTGTAAATTGTAAAATAGGACCAGCATGCTCTCTTGATTATTAAACTTATCAATGAGGCAGGGGAATTAGAACAAATGTTTACACTGCATAAGAGAGGTAACTCTAGAGCCATCAGAGGACAAATTCAGATGACACATTGTTCTCTTTTAGATAATAGAAGTAATAGAAGTAGAGGGGTAGAGACACAGCATCATCAATTCAATTTAAAAAATAAAAATAAATAAATGACAAGCTTCCTGTACCATGATTATTAAGGTCAAGATGGAAAAGTTCTGCAAGGAATCTCTAGACAAAAACACTTTGCCATTCTGTCTGGACTTGTCTTCATCTTTTATGGTGAAGGGTTTTAAACCCAATTATGTTTCACCTGAGAAAATGCAACTCCTTTGCTGTCAGGAGTGTTATCACTCTGTGTATGAATGTAGGTCTGACTGGGAAGGTTAACAGAGCTGTGACAAATGGAAGTGCCACATAGGGGTCAATGCTGCACCCTGCCATGATCCAGGCAAGGAGAATAGGAGAGGTGTGGCCCTCACTCTTGGCCCCATTATCCTTGTATCTTTGCAGGGCACCTATGTGTAGGGATATATGGGAATATGTTTGGAGGGTTCTGAACTGTATACAGCTAAACTGGGTTCTTACCAAATCAGATAAAAATGTTGGGACTTCAAAGAGCAGAGGGAGCACAAAGAACGGGACACACTGGCATAAAAGTAATCCTTCCTTAGTGGATATGAGCCTAGAAATGTCAGACACATGATATTTTATATTTTCATGGCATTTTCTTGTGCAAGTATGTGGGCAATTAGCATTTTTGGAAATTATAAAATTTGGTAAATGAGTATTAGCATTTATTAATGTGTTAGTCCCTTAAGTTTTTCTCACAGAACTTGTTTTCATACTAGTCAATGAACTTGCACAATTCCTTGTATCAAATGTTTTAGACCATTTCTTAATTTGTTCTTGTCTAGCTTTAATTCTTTTGCATCTGGCAAGTGTTTCTGCAAACTCCATGTTGAAAGACAGCCAGCTGCCTGGGAGCCTTAGTAAAGGCTAGTGAAAAGCTGGGTAGAAGTGGCTGCCTTACCAGCAGATGCATGTCAATGCTCCACACTGGCATCTAGGTATTGTCATGTGATTAAATTCTGTTCAATATAATATATGCAGAATTGATGCACACCCGGTATTATCCTGAGCAGTGCATAAAAAACCCACCTTAGGGGCTGGGGTTGTGGCTCAGTGGTAGAGCACTCACCTAGTACGTGCGCGGCCCGGGTTGGATCCCTAGCACCACATAAAAATAAAGGCATTGTGTACAACTAAAACAAATAAATAAATTAATAAAAAAACAAAACCCACCTTAACAGTCCTTGGTGCTCTTCTTTGGTTCCAGCTGGATGTTGTTTCCCAGGGTAACTTCTGGAAGCACACATTGAAGACAATGGTTTGGTCAGTCTGGATCCCTCTGTCTCCCACTCCTGCTGTGGACTGGCCTTCTGTGAACACTAAGTAAGTCCATTTAAAGTCATTTGAATCCTGCAAGTGATAATGATATTGTATCTTTTCTTGTAGAATCCAGTATCCTCCTGGTACACAATGGAATCCACTTGTATTTCTTTTCTGTTTTGGTGTGTTGGGTCTCAAAAGCCAACAGAATGCACCTGTGTCTGCTAAAATCAACCTGAAAATTGTTCCCAGGCAAGTGTGCACACCTGGTCTCAGATTTCTGAATGGAGCCCGGTCTCCTAAGAAAGGCAATCCTTTTAAACTTGGCAATCATATTATAAGACCTGGTAGTCATCCACAGATTTGGGGATTCAACTTTAAGAGGAGCATGACTATTGTCTTTTCTCACAGGTCATTGATAAAGGTGGTGGTAGCCACCTTTTCTTTATCAAATTATCTATTGATAGAGATGGATTCCATAATTTGACTATTGCGAATTGTACTAATATAAAAATGGCTGCACATTATATTGGGATTCTAAAACTCACAAGTGAGGCAAGGAGATTATTATTGTTATTATTTACATTATGTCTTTTTCCTGATTAAGCTTTGGAGAAATGACAGAACAAGGGCAAATGTGGGTATACTTGTTATGCAAATTCTCTTTTCTGAGAGCTATGGGATGCAGTCATAGCAGTAACAGCTTTGGCTGAGAAGAGTAAGTTTCCATACTCAAACTTCTTTAAAATAGACACATACACAAAGAAGCCCTATAACAACACATAGTTCTAGAAGTCAAAGCCTGATTTCCAATCATGCATGTTCAGATGTATTTATTAAAAAGTATTTAAATGATTAACATCATAGAGAGTCAATGACAATCTTCAGTCAAGTAGAATAAACTTAAAATTAGAGATGGAGGAAATTTCCAAATCAAGAAGAAATTGCATAAATCACTGCTATGTTCTATTTCTGCAGGATGCTTAACCAAATTTAGGGAGTGATGGGATTAAGAGATGGAAATTGAAAGGTCATATAACCCACTAGTTTTTTAAAAAAACAATCTTAAATCTGTGCTGTTCCAAGATAATGTTTTCATAGTTAATGACCAAGTAAAGTAAATTAGGAAAATGAGTTGGTCCCTTAATCAAGTCTTAAACATAAATTATTGTTCTTTATCCATGTTCAAGCAATTCCTAATTTTTATGCTCAAATGTTCTTACTTTAAAGGAACTTCAGTGATCATAGTTTTTATTAATGGTTGATTTTTTTTTTTTTGGTGTGTATTACTTGTACAGAAAAGTGACTTTCATTGTGAGAGATGCATATGACATAATTTGATCAATTTCACTCTCTCCTCTTTCAATTCCTCCTCCTTTCAACTCACCTCCTCTTACCCTCCTTTCCTCTCTCCACCCCGTTGGTCTCCCTTCTACTTCTGTAATTCTCCTTTTTTTTCTCCTTTCCTTTCCAAGTAGATTCCACATGTGAGAGAAAACATAAGATACCTGTTATTTTGAGTCTGGTTTATTCTGTTTAATATCATGTGCTACAGTTCCGTCTATTTTCTTGCAAATGACATCATTCCATTCTTCTTTGTGGAATAATAAAACTATATTGTGCATATTTTCTTTATCAAATCATCTATTGATAGAGATGGATTCCATAATTTTACTATTGTGAATTGTACTAATATGAAAATGGTTACATATATATTTCTATAGTGTACTGACATTTATTCTTTAGGATCAATACCTAGGAGTAGTACCAGTGGGTCATATGGTTGTTCTATTCCTAGAATTTTGAGAAACTTTAATATTATTTTTCATATTAGCTTTGCTAATTTACATTCCTAATAACAGTATATGAGAATTCCTTTTGCATTCTAATTAGATTTATTATTATTTATATTCTTTTCTTTTTTTCTTTTTCTTTTTTTTTTTTTTTTTTTTTTTTTTTTTTTTTTAGTACCAGGGATTGAACCCATGGGCAATTAACCACTGAGCCACGTTCCCAGCCCCTTTTTATATTATATTTATAAACAGGGTCTCACTGAGTTGTTTAGGGCCTTGCTAATTTGCTGAAGCTGGCTTTGAACTCACAACCCCCTGCCTCAGCCTCCAAAATCATTGGGATTATAGGCATGTGCAACCACACCCAGCTTATTGTTATTTATAGTCTTGATGATTGTCCTGACTGGAGTGAGATGTCATCAGTGTGGTTTTGATTTGCATTTTTCTGATGGCTAAAGGTGTTGAACTTTTTTTCATGTAATTGTTAATGATTTGTACTTTTTCTTTTAAAGGTGTTCAGTTCACTTGCCCATGTATTGATCTAATGCTTTGCCATTTATTGAGTCATTCCTATTTCAATCCTTTTTATTTATTTATCTTGCCTAATTGCTCTGGCTAAAATTTCAAGTAGTATATTCAATAGAAGTGGTGAGAATGGACACCCTTATCTAGTTCCTGATTTAAGAGGAAGTGAGTTCAGTTTTTTTCCAGTCAATATGATGCTGGATTTATCATATATATAATCTTTACTATGTTGAATTTAGCTCCTTGTATTCCTAGTTACTTCAGGGTTTTACAATTAACATGGGTTGAATTTTGTTAGAAGCTTTTTTCTGCCTCTATTGAGATAATCATGTTATTTTTGTCCATGATTCTACTTGTGTGATGTATTACATTTATTGGTTTATTTATGTTGAATCATTCCTAGCACCCCTAGAATGAAACCAATCTGACCATCTGTCTTTGCTGGGCGCGGTGGCGCACGCCTGGTGTATGATGTTCTTAATGTGTTCTTGAATTAAATTTGCTATTAAGTATTTTTATATTTATATTCATCAAGAATATCTGTCTTCACTTTTCTATCTTTGAAGTCTTTAACTGGTTTTGATGTCAGGATAATACTGGCCTCATAAAACGTGTTTGGAAGGATTTCTTCCATTTCTATTTCATGGAATAATTTAAGGACATTGGCATTAGTTCTTATTTAATTATATGATATAATTCTATGTGACTTTGCCTGATCCTGGGCTTTGCTTTGCTGGGAAGCTTTTTATTATTTCTTCAATACCTTTACTTGTTATTGGTCTGTTTAGGTTTTCCATATCCTTCTGGTTTAGTGTTGGGAGAACTTATGTGTCTAGAAATTCATCCATATCTTATGCCAATTTATGGGAATGTAAGTTTTCAAAATAGTCTCTAATGATCCTCTTTTAAAAAGTTATTTTGTTGTAATATTCCCATTTTCATCGCTAATTTTATTAATTGGATCTTATCTCTCTTTTGGTTAGTTTGGCTCAGTATTTATCAGTCATGTTTTGTAAAAGAAGCAATTCTTTGTTTCATTGATCCTTTATAATTTTCTTTTGGTTTCCATTTCATTAATTTCAACTCTTGTTTTTAGATTTCTTTCCTTCTACTTGTTTTGGAATTGGTTTGTTATTGTTTTTCTAAGATCTTGAGATGTACGTTAGGTTGTTTATTTGAGGTCTGTTTGTGTGTGTGTGTGTGTGTTGTGTGTGTGTGTGTGTAGGTATGAAACTATACATTTCTTTCTTAGAATTTCCTTTCCTGATACTACAGATTTCAGCATACTAAGTTTTAATTTTTGTTTGATTCTAAGTTTTTTTATTTCCCTCTGATTTTTTTTAAAAGCCACTCTTTCAAAAGTGTATTGTTCACTGTCTATGTATGTGTGTAGTTCCTGTAACTTTTCTTTTCTCATTGATTTCTAATTCCATTCCATTATGATTCAAAAGGATGCAAGAGATTATTTCAACATTATTTTTGTGTGTTAATACTTGCTTTATGTCCTTATAGGTGTTCCATTTTGGAGAAAGTTCCATGGGTATTTCACAAGAAGATATATTCAACTGTTTCTGGATAAAATAGTCTGTAGTTGTCTATTAAGTTCATTTGATGTATAGTTTAAATCTGACATGTCTTTGCTGTTTTTCTGTCTGGATGACCTGTTTGTTGGTAAGAGTGGTGTATTGTATTATTGTACTGAGGTCTATCATTCCTTTCATATTGAATAATATTTGTCTTATGATGAAATTAGGTTCACTGAGATTTGGGGAATAAATATTTACAATTGTTATAGCTTCTTGCTGGATTGTCTTCTTTACAAATATATAATGATCTTCTTTGTCTCTTCTGATTTACTTTGGCTTGATGTCTACTTTGTCTGAGATGAGAGTGGTTATTCCTGTTTGCTTTCAGATTACATTTTTATGAAATATAATTTACATCTTTTTTACTTTCAGTCTGTAAATGTCTTTACTTGTGTGGTGTGTTTCTTAGAGACAACATAAAGTTAGGTCTTGATTTTCTTAATCCAATCTGCCAGTCTATGTCTTTTAATTAAAGAATTAACATCATTTACATTCAGTGTTATTATAGCAAGGTATTTGTTGCTTCATGTAATTTTGTTTTATTTCTGATGTCTGAATCATTCCTATTATTTATTTATTTATCTATTCTTCTAATGAGATGTATTTCTCCCCATGCTCTATTGATTATTTTTATTTTTTATTTTATTTTTTAATCTTTTTTTTTTTTTATTCTAAGATGTTATAAATGACAGCAGTCTTTTAATTAAAGAATGCATTACATTTCATATTACACATATAGAGCACTTTTTTACAAATCTCTGGTTGTATGCAAAGTATCATATTCACATATAGAGCACATTCATCTCTGGTTGACTTCACACCATTCATGACTTCATACATGCACTTAGAGTAATGATATCCATCTCATTCTACCATCTTTTTTTTTTCCTTCACCCTTTTGCCCCCTCCCTTCCCCTCCCTCCCCATTGGCCATTCTAGTATTCCTCTAATCCTCCTATAGTCCACATCCCAACCCGACTGTGAATTGGCCGCCTTATATCAGAGAAAACATTTGGCATTTGGCTTTTTGGGATTGGCTAACTTCACTTAGCATTATATTCTCTAACTCCATCCATTTTCCTGCAAATGCCATGATTATATTCTCTCTTATTGCTGAGTAATATTCCATTGTGTGTATATACCACATTTTCTTTATCCATTCATTTACTGAAGGGCATATAGGTTGGTTCCACAGTTTAGCTATTGTGAATTGTGCTGCTATAAACATTGATGTGGCTGTGTCCCTGTAGTATGCTGTTTTCAGGTCTTTGGGGTAAAGACCAAGGAGTGGGATAGCTGGGTCATAAGGTGGTTCCATTCCAAGTTTTCCAAGGTATCTCCATACTGCTTTCCACATTGGCTGCACCATTTTGCAGTCCCACCAACAATGTATGAGTGTGCCTTTTTCTCCACACCCTCTCCAACATTTATTGTTGTTTGTGTTCTTAATAGCTGCCATTCTGACTGGTGTGAGATGAAATCTTAGAGTGGTTTTGATTTGCATTTCTCTAATTGCCAGAGAGGTTGAGCATTTTTTCATGTATTTATTGATTGATTGTATATCTTCTTCTGAGAAGTGTCTGTTCAGTTCCTTGGCCCATTTATTGATTGGGTTATTGTTTTTTTGGGTGTTATGATTTTTGAGTTCTTTATTATTCTAGAGATTAGTGCTCTATCTGACGTGCATGTGGTAAAAATTTGTTCCCAATTAGTAGGCTCTCTGTTCACCTCACTGATTGTTTCTTTTGCTGAAAAGAAGCTTTGTAATTTGAGTCTATCCCATTTATTGATTATTGGTATTAATTCTTGTGCTACAGGATTCTTATTAAGGAACTTGGGACCTAATCCAACATGTTGGAGATTCAGAGCTTACTTTTTCTTCTCTTAGGTGTAGTGTCTCTGGTCTAATTCCTAGATCCTTGATCCACTTTGAGTTGAATTTTGTGCATGGTAAGAGATAGAGGTTTAATTTCATTTTATTGCATATGGATTTCCAGTTTTTCCAGCACCATTTGTTGAAGAGGCTATCTTTTCTCCAATGTACATTTTTGGCGCCTTTGTCTAATATAAGATAACTGAAATTATATGTGTTAGTCTCTGTGTCCTCTATTCTGTACCATTGGTCTACTGGCCTATTTTGGTGCCAATACCATGCTGTTTTTGTTACTATTGCTCTGTAGTATAATTTAAGGTCTGGTATAGTGATGCCACCTGCTTCACTCCTCTTACTAAGGATTGCTTTAGCTATTCTGGGTCTCTTATTTTTCCAGATGAATTTCATGACTGCTTTTTCTATTTCTATGAGGAATGTCATTGGGATTTTGATTGCATTGCATTAAATCTGTATAGTGCTTTTGGTAGTATGGTCATTTTGACAATATTAGTTCTGCCTATCCAAGAACAGGGTAGATCTTTCCATCTTCTAAGGTCTTCCATAATTTCTTTCTTTAGTGTTCTGTAGTTTTCATTGTAGAGGTCTTTCACATCTTTGGTTAAGTTGATTCCCAAGTATTTTATTTTTTTTTATGCTATTGTAAACGGGGTAGTTTTCCTCATTTCCCTTTCAGAGGATTTGTCACTGATATATAGAAATGCCTTAGACTTATGGGTGTTGATTTTGTATCCTGCTACTTTGCTGAATTCAATTATGAGTTCTAGAAGTTTTCTGGTGGAATTTTTTGGGTCTTCTAGGTATAAAATCATATCATCAGCAAATAATGATAATTTGAGTTCTACTTTACCTATCTATATCCCTTTAATTTCTTTTGTCTGTCTTATTGCTCTGGCCAGCATTTCAATTACTATGTTGAATAGAAGTGTGAAAGAGGGCATCCCTGTCTTGTTCCAGTTTTTAAAGGGAATGCTTTCAATTTTTCTCCATTTAGAATAATGTTGGCCTGGGGATTAGCATATATAGCTTTTATGATGTTGAGATATGTTCCAGTTATCCCTAATTTTTCTAGTGTTTTGAGCATGAAGGGGTGCTGTATTTTGTCAAATGCTTTTTCTGCATCTATTGAGATAATCATATGGTTCTTATCTTTGAGTCTATTGATGTGGTGAATTACATTTATTGTTTTCCGTATGTTGAACCATCCTTGCATCCCTGGAATGAACCCCACTTGATCGTGGTGTATTATATTTTTGATATGTTTCTGTATCCGTTTTGCTAGAATTTTATTGAGAATTTTTGCATCTATGTTCATTAAAGATAGGGGTCTGAAGTTTTCTTTTTTGGATGTGTCTTTGCCTGGTTTGGGGATCAGGGTGATGTTCCAAACTCATAGAATGAGTTTGTAAGTACTCCCTCTTTTTCTATTTCCTGAAATAAATTGAAGAGTATTGGTATCAATTCTTCTTTGAAGGTCTTGTAGAACTCAGCTGTGTATCCATTTGGTCCTGGGCTTTTCTTGGTTGGTAGGCTTCTGATGGCATCTTCTATTTCGTCACTTGAAATTGGTCTGTTCAAATTATGTATATCCTCCTGCTTAAGTTTGGGCACATCATACAACTCTAGAAATTTGTTGATGTCTTTGGTGTTTTGTATTTTGTTGGAGTACAGGTTTTCAAAATAATTTCGAATTATTTCCTGTATTTCTGTAGTGTTTGTTGTGATATTTCCTTTTTCATCGCATATATTAGTAATTTGACTTATCTCTCTCCCTCTCTTTGTTAGCCTGGAGAAGGGTCTGTCAATTTTATTTAGTTTTTCAAAGAACCAACTTTTTGTTTTGTCAATTTTTTCAATTGTTTCTTTGGTTTCAATTTCATTAATTTCAGCTCTGATTTTAATTTTTTCCTGTCTTTTACCACTTTTGGTGTTGGATTGTTCTTCTTTTTCTAGAGCTTTGAGATGTAATTTTAAGTCATTTATTTGTTGACTTTTTCTTCTTTTGAGGAATGAACTCAATGCAATGAACTTTCCTCTTAGAACTGCCTTTATAGTGTCCCAGACATTTCGATATGTTGTGTCTGTGTTCTCATTCACCTCTAAGAATTTTTTAATCTCCTCTTTGATGTCATCTGCAACCCATTGTTCATTCAGTAGCATATTATTTAGTCTCCAGGTGTTGGAGTAGCTTTTATTTCTTATTTTATCATTGATTTCTAATTTCATTCCATTATGATCAGATAGAATGCACAGTAGAATCTCAACTTTTTTGTATTTGCTCAGAGTTGTTTTGTGGCCTAGTACATGGTCTATTTTAGAGAAGGTTCCATGTGCTGCTGAGAAGAAAGTGTATTCACTTGTTGAAGGATGAAATTTTCTATATAAGTCAGTTAAGTCTAAGTTGTTTATTGTATTTTTGAGTTCTATAGTTTCTTTGTTCAGCTTTTGTTTGGAAGATCTATCCAGTGGTGAAAGGGGTGTGTTAAAGTCACCCAGAATTATTGTGTTGTGGTCAATTTGACTCTTAAACTTCAGGAGAGTTTGTTTGATGAACATGGATGCTCCATTGTTTGGGGCATATATATTTATAATTGTTAAGTCTTGTTGGTGTATGGTTCCCTTGAGCAGTATATAGTGTCCTTCTTTGTCCCTTTTGATTGACTTTAGCTTGAAGTCTACTTTATTTGATATGAGGATGGAAACCCCTGCTTGTTTCCTCTGTCCATATGAGTGGTAGGATTTCTTCCAACCTTTTACCCTCAGGCTATGGATGTCTTTTCCTATGAGATGAGTCTCTTGGAGGCAGCATATTGTTGGGTCTGTTTTTTTTTTGATCCAATCTGCTAATCTATGTCTTTTGATTGGTGAGTTTAGGCCATTAACATTCAGAGTTATTATTGAGATGTGTTTTGTATTCCCAGCCATTTTTATTTCTGGTATTTACCTTGACATGGTTTCTCTTCTGATTGTTTTTTTTTCCTTTAGTGTAATACCTCCCTCTGTTGATTTTCATCATTGTTTTTCTTTTCCTCTTCATGGAATATTTTGCCGAGGATGTTCTGTAGTGCTGGCTTTCTACTTGTAAATTCTCTTAACTTTTGTTTATCATGGAAGGTTTTTATTTCATCCTCAAATCTAAAGCTTAATTTTGCTGGGTATAAGATTCTTGGTTGGCATCCCTTTTCCTTCAGAGCTTGGAATATGTTGTTCCATGACCTCCTAGCTTTGAGTGTCTGAATTGAAAAATCTGCTGTGATACAAATTGGTCTCTCCCTATATGTGATCTGATTCCTCTCTTTTGCGGCCTTTAAAATTCTATCCTTGTTCTGTATGTTAGGCATTTTCATTATAATGTATCTTGGTGTAGATCTGTTTTAATTTTGTACATTTGGTGTCCTATAAGCCTCTTGTATTTGGTTTTCCAATTCATTCTTCATGCTTGGGAAATTTTCTGATATTATCTCATTAAAGAGGTTGTGCATTCCTTTGGTTTGAAACTCCGTGCCTTCCTCTATCCCAATTACTCTCATATTTGGTCTTTTTATGCTGTCCCATACTTCTTGGATGTTCTGTTCATGGTTTCTTACTATCTTCATTGTGTGGTCAACTTTATTTTCAAGATTATATACTTTGTCTTCATTGTCTGAGGTTCTTTCTTCCAGTTGATCTAGTCTGTTGGTGATGCCTTCAATTGTGTTTTTTATTTGGTTAATTGTTTCCTTCATTTCAAGGATTTCTGACTTTTTTTTTTTTCAGAGTTTCTATCTCTTTTTTGAAGTAATCTTTTGCTACCTGTATTTGCTCTCTTATATCTTTATTGTAGTGGTCAATTTTTGCCTATATTTGCTCATTTAGGTCATTCTTTGATTCACAGATCATTTTAATTATGAACCTTCTGAACTCCTTCTCTGACATTTTGTCAACTTCGCTGAGCATGGGTTCTGTTATTGTAGAATCCTGGTTTGTTTGGGGTATTTTCCTTCCCTGTTTTCTCATGATGTCTATTTGCTTTACTTTTTGCAGGTAGATCTGAGTTATTACAGATTCTTCCCTATATTTTTTAATACCGTTGCAGGTTGTCTGTGCCTCCCCTTAGCACTGGACTATCAGAACCTGCCACTGACCCTCAAAGTATGCTACCTGAAGCTGGGTTCACACTGGTTGGCGCAGGCCAAACTGGTTGAGCCTGAGCTCCTGTGGTGGTCTGGGGCTAACCGCAATGGGGTGAAGGTCAGTGGGACTGCCTTGGGCCCACCTGGGCTGAGGCCGATTGGCATGTTTGTCCTTGCTGTCTCCTGCTCTGGGGCAGAGTTCGGTGGGACTGGATGGAGCCTGGGCCTGGCGGCACTCTGATGTAGGACCCCGGGACTGCCCCAGGCTGCCTGCACTCTAAGCAGAGTTGGCGGGTCTGTCCTTGCTGTCTCCTGCTCTGGGGTGGAGGTCAGCGGGGCTGGCTGGAGGCTGGTTGCACACCAGCGGGCTTTAGCGGGACTGACCTGGGGCTGGCCAGCTCGGGTAAAGGTCTGTGGGACTACCCTGGGCTGGCATGGGCTCAGGCAGAGTTGGCAGGTCTGTCCTTGTTGTCTCCTGCTCTGGGGTGGAGGCCGGCGGACGATTATTATTTTTATTTTTATTTTTATTATCTATATGTATGACTCCTTTCAGTATTTCTGCAATTCTGGATTGCTCATGAATTCCTTTATTTTATGCTTATCTTGGAAGGTTTTTGTTTCTTCTTCAATTCTGAAGATAGGTTTGCTGGATAAAATAATCTAGGGTGGCAGTTATTTTGATAGGTTTGCCTTTATAAGTGACTTAGCACTTCTTCACTCTTGCAGCATTTTTTTGTTTGTTTGTTTTTGTTTTTGTTCCCAAAGTACTGGGGATTTAACCCAAGGATACTCTACCATTGTGTTATACCCCCAGCACTTTTGAGTTTTTATTTTGACACAAGGTCTCACTAAGTTTCTCAGGCTGGCCTGGAACTTGTGATTCTTCTGTCTCAGTCTTGAGATTGCTATTATTACATGCATGTACCACTATACCCAGCTCTTTGTAGCTTTTCAAATTCTTCCTTTTTTTTTTTTTTTTTTTTTTTGGTCATTTTAGTTATATGTCATTGAGAAATTCTTTTCTGGTGCGTTTATTTAGAGTTCTAAGTGCCTCCACTACCTGCATGTCCATCTCATTCCCAATTAGATTAGAATTAGATTAGGAAAATTTTCTTGTATTATTTAATTAAATAAGTTTTCTATGCCAACTGCTATATCTTTGCACATTCCTCAAGACCTATGACTCTTAAGTTTGGCCTATTAATGTTGTCTCAGAGCACTTGTATATTTTGTTTATAGTTTCTTACCTTTATCCTGTATATTTTCTGATTGTTCTGATTCATCCACCTTGTCTTTAAGTCCTTATTTTCATTCTTCTGCTTGATCTGGACTATTGGTGAGATTTTCTGTTGAAATCTTTTTACTTGGCCAATTGAGTTTTTCATTCATGAAGTTTCTGTTTGGTTCTTGTTCGGAATCTCTATTGAGCGAGAAACATTCTTTTGTATCTTGTACTTAGGTTTTCTTTTAATTCATTGATCATTTTAACAATCAACTTTTTGAGTTATTGGTCCAGCATTTTCTTTACTTCAATATCTATGGGACCAGTTATTGGAGGGTTATGAACTTTTGAGGAACTTCATTACCTCTTTTTCTCATATTTCCTGTATGTCTATTGATTTGTGAATCTTTGGGGATGGAGATCTCTTCCACTGCTATGTGATTGTATTTAGTGAATATTTTCTCTTCACTCTGTGCCCAGGTCAGGTGTGTATCGCACCATCAAAGGACCCACTTGATGTGTTCACAGTGCTATAGAATCAATCACTAGCACTGCTTTGAGAGGAGGTAATAATCCCAAGTAACTAGGACCACTTGAAAGCAATACATAAAATAATAATCCATAAAAATTTATGAAAAATTCTCTCCACTAGTCCAAAGATGGAAAATGGAGTAATATCCTATTACAAGGTGGGATAAAACTGTAGGATTGTAAACCTTTCCAGAGCTGCATGTTTAGGTGTGGATTTTGTAAACTGGCACCAGCCACCAATCTCCACCAACAAATTGAGGAAAGCAAGGCACTTTTCACTTACCCAGCAACACCACTTTGCAGCTCCTGTTGCAGCCTAATTCAGGCTGGCTTTCTCCTCCGCTGTTATTTCGGAGGCACCTGGTCAGCTTTGATTCTTTCTCTTTTTGTTACCCTTCCTTCCAGACCTGCCCTGATGCTGCAGGTACAGACTTGAGTCTGATAAATTCTTTTCTCCTTTTTTTCCAATAACTAGAATTTCTGAGTCTCTCCAAGTCCCTGACAATCTAATACTGTGCCTCAATGCATTTTCTCTGTCAGCCACCTCACCGGGTAGCTGTTCTTCCACTGTTTTGATGCAGAGAGGCTGGAATCTGCAACCTGCTTCTATTCTGCCATCTTGACCTCTCTGATGGTTGATTAAAAAAATAATAATAACCAATAGGTTGCAGTAACCCTATATGCCTTTTTTTGTTTGTTTGTTTAAATTGTACTAAGCCATTCTATTCATTCTAGAAATGGTTTTAATTCATTCTCTGCCTTCAAGAAAAACTATGGTCCAGACTACAAAACAGAATCCTCCATTATCCTTTTTCAGAAAGGAAAGAATGTTCTTGATATATTTATCTATGCTAAACCTATTTTACTATTAGAGATAGTTTCTTTCCTCTAACTCGAATTCCTCAACAGGAGGTTAAATTACTTCAAAGATTATTCTTTTTGGCCCACTGTCACAGAAATATAAGATGGATAGGACACTCAAATAACTGAGAGACTTCCTTTGATGTAGAGATAGAGGTGGTGACCCATAGTGGTGAAGCAACTGGATCTGTACCCTGTGATCAGGTAATTGTGAAAAAAATATCCTTTTAATGCTCATATACACTCTTTCCTTTACATGCTATGGGCTCCTTAATTAGGTAACAGAGACCACTTGCCAAGTGAAATGGTTTAGAATTCTAGCAAGCTTTGGTTTAATCTGAGTTTTACATGAACTGTGTCTATGTTATAAAACCATAATGCTTAATAGAAGTTCTATGTCCTTGGCACATTAATCCTATTCCCCTATACAGTATCCATGCAGAGAAAAGCTCCCTAAAGGCAACATGCTTGCCAGCCAGAGCATCGCATTGCCAATATGATTGGGAAAGTTGCACCGATTTCAAGTACAGAGAAGGGAGGGGACCCAAAATTTAAAAAAAAAAAAAAAAAAATCTTTAAATACATCATGTTTTTGCAAACAATTTCTATTTATAACCTACACACACAAAATAAAGGCAAGATATGGAGAAGATTTGTGTTCAACTTTTAAACAAACTGCACTCTTTCAAATTCCACATTATGATAGAATTCCAAAATGTATAGGAAATTGAATTCCTCTAAACATGATCCTACTTGAATCTGTGTCACCGAAAATTTTGAATATTAAATAAACAAGGACTATTACCTAAGATTTCATGCAACTAAAACTTGATTTCCTGTCACCTATATATGTTAAAAAATAACTACTTTTATTGGAACCTCCACCTAACCCAGTCCACATTTTCAAATTGGAGAGGTTCATCTGTGAGAGTGAGCAGGTAAGAACAATAGAGTTGGCACAGGGAATAACATGGGGAATTGTTGCTGCATCTTCCTCTACTCTCAGGGACTACAGATAAAGCAATGCTTTGTTCTCAGAAGCTCTGTTATGAGGGTGCACGGGCTGGGGGAGAGGAACAGGGTACACCCAATGTGGGCTCCAAAATTGTGTTTTGCTTACTTGGAAAATGGGTATATGGCTTATAACATTTATAAACCTCACCTCCATGGAATATCCTGTGTGCATAAAGCAAGGGTTATATAAATGAAAAGCTTCATCATGCTATCATCTACATGTATGTATATGTACATATTTGTGTGCAAAAATATTCAGTATGTTTGTCCCTGTAACTAGTCTGTATGGTCATCTATTTAACTGAATAAGTCTTTGTCTCCATTCACTGTTGCATTGTACCCATACACTTAGGGGTGTCCAGGGATCATTCATAACCCTGGCCCAGGCTTGCCCACCCCAGTCATGTTGACTTCCTGGCTACAAAGGCTCCAGCTGTGCCCATCTGGTCTCCCTCAATGTGGGCCTTCCTCTGGGTACCCATTGCCATAAACAGCACTTCCTGCTGCCTGAGATTCAGTTCATTCCTTCCTGCCTGACCTCAAGTTCAAAGCTTCTAGGGCTATCTGTTAACTATTCACCCTTTCAACTCAATCTGTTCTCAGAGATGAGATGAGGTTTTTCTCTTTTCCACAGTAAGTGCCCTCATCCGTCTGCTATAACCAGCTGTCCAGCTGTTATGTTTTTAAGGAGACAAGACCTTTTTTCTTATATACCTATTTAAGCCTTTATTAAACAAAAATGTGCATTTGGGGTATGTGTTATTATTCTAGACACATTTTTATTTGTTTATTTATTTATTTATTTTGGCACCAGGGATTGAACCCAAGGGTGCTCAAGCACTGAACCACATCCCTGGCTCTTTTTCTATTTTGAAACAGGGTCTCACTATGTTGCTTACAGCCTCCTCCCTAAATTGCTGAGGCTGGCTTCAAATCTGTAATCTTCCTACCTCAGCTGTCCAAGCTATGGGATTACAGGTGTGCACCATCATTAGACACAATTTTGTTCACATTTGTATATATAACTGATAGGCATTTCTCTATAAATTCTTAATAAACATTTAAATGGAAGATGTATGTGAGTCAATTTGCATGGAGACTAAAATAACAATCCACAGATTTGGTACGGTACTTTTTTTTGTTTTGGAATTGAAAATGTCTGCTGTCAGCTGACTCATTTCACTAGGCCAGGTGAAAGTATCTAGGTTTTGTTTTGTTACGTTTTGCTTTATTTCAGCAGATTTTCCTTTTGTGGACAAACACATTTTGACAAGATGGAGGGAGGGTCAACATTGTTTCAATTTCTAGCTTAAACTTCACATTCTCACCAGCCATGCTTGGTAAGTGGCAAATTGTAGGAAGTTTGAAATAAATACGTTCCCTAGAAAAATTCAATATATTTAAGGGCAAAAATATACCAGTTGCTAAAATTAACTCGTAAGGAAGTAAATATTATGCAGACACCTATACTGTCTCAACATGTAGAATGGAGCATCTGTTATCATATTTCATGTTTCTGATTAGGAGTGACTATTTGGCAGCCATTGTTCCATGAAGTTGATATCATTGGACCATTTAGTGAATTGAGCAGGGAATAGTGGGCATTGTATGCTCATTCTCTGGCATTTGTGACCACATTGTAAGAAATGTACCAGCATGCTTGGTGTCACTTAATGGGATAAAGGAATTCCACTGTCATTCTAAAATATTTCAAATTGAGTGCATGCATACATTAATCATTACACTCTACCTGCCTTTACTTGAGTTAAAGATGGCTGGCTACCAGGTGTAATGGGACAGGCTCCACTAAAACCCTTCACTAACATTTTCCCCTCTCTATGCTTCTTATGTCTGTTGAAAATGGTACCAGCCTGTGGGACATGCAGTGCTACCCTTGCAAATAAAAGCACAAACTCTGGAGCAGGATTACTGAGTCCAAAGCTCAAGTCCAGTACATACCACCTACACGACTTTAATCATTTACCTAGCCTTCCTGGGCTTCCATTACCTTCTCTCCATCATAAAGGAAATAATACTACCTTATCATTATTGAGGGATTAAAAATATCAACACATGCAAAGTATTTAGAAAAGGACCTAGCACACAATTTGTACCTGAGTCATTTAACATTCTTTTGGAGGTAGAAAGATAGTGAGCTAAAGTGATAGATTAGTAATTGTACTGTGTCCAGAGGAAACATGATTGGTAAACTGAGGTAGATAAAACTGTGGTCTGCAGATGGAATATTGTTAGTGATAGGAAATGTAATCTTCAACCCAAGATGTTTTTAACGTTTTTTGTGCCATGGGCCTCTTTGGCAGACTCATGAAATCTGTGAAGATCTACTTAGATCAAAGGCATTACACACACACACACACACACACACACACAACACACATGCACAATCACACTACATACATACCACCCAACAATTTTATATATCTGATTTTTATAATCATACATATTTAAAATAGCTCGATACATTCTGTTATATGTACCCACATTTTACCACACATTGTGTTGCTTCTTTCTTCTTGAAGAAACATGTTTCCCTCTGAAATTGCTTCACTTCATTCTATGGAACTTTCCTTGCCACATTTGTAGGGCAGTTCTGTTACTGGGAAACTATGTTAGTTTCTCTATACTTGAGCAGGTCTTTATTTACCTTTGTTTCTGAAGTATATGTTCAGCACATACAGTATTCTGATTTGACTCTGTTTTACCTTTTATTATGGTTTGAGTATAAGTTACCCCTCCCCCCAAAAAAAATACTTGTGATTAGATTATGGGAGCTGTAACCTAATCAGTGGATTAATCCACTTGATGGACTAGTAATTTGAAAGAACTATTGCACTGGGTTAAACTGTTAGCATGTAGAATGTGACTGGAGGAGGTAGGGAGAATGACTACAGGGTTTATATTTTGTTTCCGGAACCAACTTTCTCTCCGTTTTTTGGCTGCCATGAGCTTAATCAGCTTTTCCCTACCATGCCTTTCTGCCATGATATCCTACCTCACCTCAGGCCCACAGCAATGCAGTTAGCCCAACATGCAGTTAGTCTCTGAAATTGTGAGCCCTGAATAAACTTTTCCTCCTCTAAATTGTTCTTTGTCAGGTATTTTGGTCACAGCAATGAGATGCCAACTGACACACCTTTCATCACTTTAAAGCTGTCTTTCCATCATCTTCTGACCTCCGTGTTGCCAGGAAGTGCATGGTTATTGATGTCATCACTGTTCTATATGGAATGTGTCTTCTATTTACTTTCAAGACGCTTTTTTAAAATCTTTGGTTATGATGATTTGATTATGGTGTGTATAGGTGTGGTTTTTAATGAATTTATCCTGCTTGGGATTGTGTCAGATTTTTTGATCTGTAAATTGTGTCATTCCCTAAATTTGGGAAGTTGAGGACCATGAAATTGTCATACTTTTTTTCTGCTTCAAACTTTTTCTTTTACTCCTGACACTCCATGATGGCTGTGTTAGAATTTCTTCTATATCATTTTGTAGGTCCTTAAGGCTGTTTAATTTTCCACTTCATTCTATTTTTCTCTGTTCTTCAGATTGGATAATCTCTATCACTCTATCTTCAAATCAACTATTTTTTTTTCTTCATCATCTCTGGTGTGCTAATGATTCCATCCAGTGGCTTTTTTTTTTTCATTTTAAATGCTATCATTTCTAGTTCAGAACATTCCAAATGTTTCTTTTTTTAACATTTTCTATTTATCTACCCCCTATCTTTCTCTTTATTTCCAGTATATTTTGTTACCTTAGTAATCTACAATAATTACATGAAAATTTTTGTCTAATTTCAAAACCTTGTTCACCTCAGGGTTGGTGTTTATTGATTGTCATGTCTCTTAAAACCTGGTCGTATTTTCCTGGTTCTCTCATGTTGGGAATTCTGAAGCATATTTTGGACCTTTTGCAACTTGTGCAACTTCTGTTGTTTAGAGTTTGGATCCTCTAGAGAACATTAAAGTTTATGTTTCATCACAAGATCCACCCAATTAGATGCATACTGCGAAATTCATCCTATTTTTCTCAAATTTTTCTAATTTTTATTGAGTTTTCAGAATATTTGCTAAGGTTTCTGTCACATGTATACATAAAACCTGAAACTTTTATGGATTCAGACTTAGAAATAAGGAATCCCTTCTTCTGGGTCTCTGCCCTTCTGGACTTGCTCCTACATTCTGCAACCCACAGCACCACTTTTCCTCACTCTTCTGACCAGACAAGTCATTCTCTTGGAGCTTAGCTGCACCACCCATACTGTACTACTTGTTCTAGGCCTAAGGTCTTTCCTAGGCAAAGAAACTTGAAACTCACTCACACATGGTTTAATTCCCTTCAGATTTGATATACTTTGTGTTAGTCAGCTTTTGGTTGCTTTGAACAAAATTTATGCAAGAGAAACTTAGTGTAGGAAAGATTTATTTTGGCTCATGGTTTCCATGGACCCAGTCCATGGCTGGCCTGCTCCATTGCTTTGGGCTACAGGTGAGGTAGTGAATATTATGGGCAAGTCCCACCTCCCAGTAGTCTATTCAGCTATCAATGGATTAAGCATGATCCAATTATTGCATAAAAGCACCAGCTCTGAATGTTGATGCATTGGGAGACCAGGTTTTCAACATGAGACTTTGGAGGATGTTTCAGATTCAAACCATAACAACCCTCAGTAACCCACCAATGAAATTTTTTTCTTTCTTTTTATTCAAAGTTTCCAGTTGTGATCAGTGGGATCCATGGCTATTGTTATCTTAGGCACCACCATGCTGAAACTGCAATGGAAACATCCAGATAAAGATTCTTTTTTTTTTTTTTTTTCCAGACTTAAATAGATAGATTTTATTATGAATGTTGGGTTAATAGATTTCACCAGGTTATTATTGAACAGAAATGTTAAGTATGATCAGAATTCCACCATATGTCACTTGTGGTTTTGTAATATATGATTAGGCTTAAATTAACAGAATGATAATATGTTTAAGATTCCCATTTTTAATGTCATTGATATTTCTTTTGCTGTCATTATGAAATTAAATCCCAAATTGGAAAAAAAAAAAGGAAAAAATGTCATCCAAAGACTCTGCATAATGTACTTAAATAAGGTTTTAAAGGGTTGAAATAAATGCACAGAATTGTAAACAAAATCAATTGTGTAACACTCTCATCTGACTACACGTAGGGTCTCAATTTCTTCATTAGGTCAAGTCAATGTAGAATGTTAGAACTGAGAGGGTCTCTCCAAATCTCCCAGTTTGTTCTCATTATTGTATAAATGGAGGGCTGGAAGCAATAAAAATATGGTGACATTCTCAATGTCCTAAAGCTGATTAGTAACAGACTGTAATACAGATATCCCGGCCAATTGTAGACCAATTTAATTTCTCAATATTTAAAATTAGTCTTTTAAGAAAGTTTACATATATTCAGGTTTTGTGATAGAAAGTTCATTACAATCACCATAATCCTTACTAATTGCAAAAATTTTTAAGTGAGCTTTCTCCAGGAATATTATAGGAATCATTTCAGGTAATCAACAAATAATGTTTTTACCTCTGTATCATTTTAAGTTCCATTTTCCAGATGAGGAAACTGTTAAGAGTTTAGAAATATCAGGTGTCTTGCCCAAGGTTGCAAATCACGTAAATTGGCTGTGGCTGATTCTACAGCTTATAAATCGGGCCATTCTGACTCGGAAGTTTATAGTCCTAAATCTATGAAATTGTATCTCACGACCTAGCTAAAAAAATATATTTCCATAAATTTATTTATATGAAAATGTAATAAAAATGTCATCTTTCCTTTTCACATATATCAAATCACTTTTACTTAAAGAAGTAACTTTATATGTAATACGACCCATGCTGGAATAGGCAGGCTGTGATTTATATATAGACATAAAATAAGCATTTATTGAAAAAATGAGTGATACCCACATTTTCATCATAGTCATCATCACTAATAAATATTCTGAAACATTTATTTTGTGTCATGCACACTTTTGAAATTTCCACATGTGTTTTATTAATCTAAGACTTCTTCATATAATAAATGTGGAAACCAAGGCATGAAGAAATGAACTTCTCAAGTACATAAAATTAGTAAGTGGTGGAACTGAGGCAAATACCCAGGCAGCTCTGCAAACAGTGCTTTTAAGCAATGTAAACAGGAAGAGTGTATGTCAGTACCATTTCAGTGAGGGAACATCCCCAAATATTGATTTTATTTTTGTGACACATCATTAAGCACCATTTGACATTTGTTACCACTTCATTATTTGGTTTTGTAATTTCAACACTCCACCCCCTACTACTAGCTACTGTTCCCCAAATGGGAGCAGAATGTAAGAGTTTAATTCTACCTTCTGACTCTCCTCACTTAATAATGAATATTTTACTCTTAAAAAGTTAGTAAAAACAGGTGTACTTAGAAAAACAGATTCAATAAACATGTAACAATGTTTTTCAAAGACAAGTTAGAATAACTTTTCACAGAGAAAAGCAATACAATACAATTCTATGCCCTTACCATAGACTCCCCCATTGCCTTTACAGTTTACTCCAATTCCTCCTGACATCCAGCCTGCGGTCAACTCAGTCAAAGCTTTTTTTTTTTTTTTTGAACACTTGGGTCCTCTGCTTGTTAACACAAGTCACCTCTGTCTTGAGAATCAGCCTTTCCTGTTTTGTCACTCTAATAAAAAAGTCTATTTCCTTTTTTAGACAGATCAAAGAAAGACATTTTGAGGATAGATGGACCATGTGTTGTTCCTCTTTATATTCATGGTATGTCTCACACTTACACTGCTCAATAAAGTCTTGCTTAATGAGTGAAAGGAGACAGTCCCTAGTGGGGTTATCCAATCATTGATAAATATTAAATGAAATAGAAGGGGCTAAAAAAAACCTTCATCAAATGATCTATCTCCATTTTCCCACTCTTCCACAATTATTTTTTACTAAAGAGAAAAATTATTCTATATCCTTTCCTGTTCCTCAGTGCCTCTCCTCTGCACCTGATATTATTTTTAAATTGGCCAAGAGGAGAAGTGCTTGCACTTAATCCTTGCTGGCTTCTCTAATAGTCTCCTTACTTGGCTTTCCATTGTCAAGTATGTGTATAAGAGAAGTTTCTTAAAGAACCACTTCTTAACAAAACTAACTATTGCAAACTCAAACCTAACTATGAAGCAGATATTTGGTTCAAGGACAGAATGTCTAGAGTAAATTTTGGAAAAGCAACACCTTGATGAGAAAACTTAAGCCTGAACTACTTTTCAGTAATTGCAGTTTAGAAATAAGAACTTTGGGAGGTGAAAACACATATTTATTTATCATGATGCCTGTAGATGTAAGAAAATATTAATAAGTAGGTTAACATCTGAATTTATATGTTGGTTAAAATAAAAGATTATTTCCTTAGCATGAAGTGAAAACAAAGAAAGACTTGGGTTTTGAAACCTTCCATTCTCATTAAAGCAAAAACAAAACAAAAAAAAAAACAACAACAGCAACAACAACAACAAAAAAAAAACAGGTTAATATTTGCTAAGATTTGCTAAGGTACAAGACATCCAAAGTTTGGATTTTGTGTTTCTCTCCAGGAAATTTGTTCAGTAACACATGTGAGTTAGAGATGGGAAGGGTTTTAAATGAACCCCTCCAGGTTCTCTGAAACAATTTCAGCTTACCTCTGCATTGCCTTATTAAACTAGAACCGGACTTTGTGGGTGCTTGGACATGAAAAGCAGCAAATTCCTGACAAGGTTGTGACCCTCTGTGGTGGGTTTTGCGAGACAATAAAGTGGCTAAGTCCCCAGCTGTGTACATATCAACTAGTGAACCTCAGAAATGCAGTTGTTGGTGAGAGAGACGTAATACTGTGTAGGTTAAAATAAAAGAGGAAAGCACAGGTGAAGAACAGGGAGATAGCAAAACAGGGACTCGGGCATGGGCTTCCAGATGCCCAGGCGATGGAAACAAGAGCTTGCTGACTTAAGCTGGAGCAGGAGAAGGCAATGGCAACAGAAGACTCTTAATGATCTGAATATGGACACAGATGCCTGAGGCTGGGCCTACTTCAGGCCAATAATGAGCTCTTGGGCTTGTGGAGTCATTTATTTGGCTCTGCAGCCTGGAGCCCAAGGGCACCATTCATTAAGCAGCAGGAACTTTACCTAAGAGTTGTTTGTGTCGGTCTTTCTTGCCAGAATGAATTGTTCATTAGCATCTGAGGGTTCATTACCATCCTCTCCCTCTCTACAGATAAATGGTTTAAAATAAAACTTGTTGATTGGGGTTAGGGTGAGCAAAGGGAAAGGGGTGTTCAATAGAGATTGCTAAACCCCTTTGATGGTGTTTGAAAGACAAATAAGCTTGTATAACATAAATAGATTCCAAATCAGTGTGAGGCTAACCTGATTTTGTCCCTAAAATGGCAGATTAACTTGGTCCTATGTATGCTCCACTTATTTGGGTAGACTTAAGGATGTAATTGGATCAACCAAGTGGTAATCTACTTGCTAATGCAAACCATCAGTCAGTAGCCCCACTGTATAATCAGGGTAACTAACCACGACCATCATCCAGCCCAAGGACTTTTATTTTTCACTTTGGAAACATAGTTAAGGTGATTAAGGAAATGGAGAGTTCCAGAATTTGGAATGTGTACGGCCTGATGCATGGAGAAACTATGTGGGGACCTCTTGCTGGTGCTGCAGGTCTGCTAGTGATGCAGATCTGTTGCTTTTTTTTCTTTTTCTTTCTTTCTTTCTTTCTTTTTTTTTAAACTGGGGAATTTGGGTTAAATCACATTTA
Source organism: Tamias sibiricus (assembly GCA_025594165.1). Taxonomy (NCBI): domain Eukaryota; kingdom Metazoa; phylum Chordata; class Mammalia; order Rodentia; family Sciuridae; genus Tamias; species Tamias sibiricus. The sequence goes on along the minus strand of CM046660.1, from coordinate 74,856,378 downwards.
AAATGTAATGGTTTCCTTTCCTTGTGAAGCTTTTGTGAGTAATGACGCAGCAATCTTAACGTGTTTCTTTGTTCTTATTTTTAACAAGTTTCTCCAGAATTCATTTGGAGAGTTGAAGGTATATGTAGTCCAGAGACTATAATAGAATAATTTAAAAAATAAAATGAAAAAACTAAAATAACAGAAAACAAATTCTCTTTCCATATGGAGATTTTTGTACTCTGGATTAAAGCTCACTGAAAAGTTGTCATAGCTGATCAGTGACAGGAAGGCTCAGAAACAAATGCGAAGTTCTATGTTGGTTGCTGCTGGTAACAAGGGAAATGCAAATTTGACTAAAACTCTTGCAAAAGGTTGAAGCAATTGACTGCTGCAAATCAGAAGACCAACTTTGTCCTGAAGGTTTCTTTTAATTGAGGTTAACTGCTATGTTTTCTTAATTACTGTGCCTTTTCCTAGTGCTCCTAGCAAATATTCCATGGACCCTAACTCTAGTAATATCCATTGAAATGTAAAATTACCTTGACTGAAAGAGAAATCAACACACATAGTCCCTTAAAGATTGGATTCTTTCTTGTGGGGGGCACTGCTAATGACTTCTCAGTTAATTGGGCTGTGGAAATTTAAATAGAACATTTTTTTTTTTCCACAAAATGTTCATCAGATATAGAAACTTCTGATGCTTTTGTAGCCCAATATCATAAATTAATAATCTGCAAATTATTTGTAGGTGTCTTATTTCTCTAGCCCTCGTTAGTTGATTATTCTGCCTTTTTTTTTTTTTTTTTTTTTTTTTTAAATTGATAAAGCTCTCTCACCACCAAATCAGCCAGGACTGGAATCCTGGAATCGCAACCGTTCAGCTATTTCTAATCCCCAGTATGTGGAATCACTAGGCAATCATGAGTGTCAGTATGAAAATCCATCATGTTCAGGAGCTGTATTAACACATTGTTTCCTGGGAGCATATTCTACTGCAGGTTTTCATGTTAATGTATTTCCAGAGCCTTGCAATAGGTGAAAAGCATCCTGTTTCCCTCTGCCTTAGGTCTAGATGCATTTTCTCCAATAAGCAATATAGCTGTTATCACTCTAGGAAAGTGTGAAATTTTGTGACTGTGCCATAGTAACTATTTTTTTTTTAAAATCAGTTTAGTTATCTTCTGTTATACTTGCCTTAAAAGAAACCAAACTACCAGTGCCAAGCTTAGAAACCAGAACTGTCCATCTAGAGAATCAGATTGAAGTAATGAGAAATCATTTGCAATTTCTCCAAAGTAAATGTTTACCATTTGCTGCACAACTTTAAATGTCTTATGGTAATAATAATGTGATAATAATAATGTAATGAGCAATGAACTAGTAAAATTTGCTTTATTATTTAACTCGATTATTATTATTTCAAATCACCTATTGCCTAGACTATGCCATGCCTTCCTGATATTGGCAGTATATAACTTTTATTTGAGATTTTCATTATAAAAGACAATGTTTAGATCATTCAAAGGTGTCAGACTGGAGAGTCAAATTGATTTCTTTCCACCAGGGGCTTTTTTTTGAACACTAATTTCTCCATTACTTCATGCAGTCTCTGGATACCTGCCATTTATTGATTTCATATCATGTCTTTAAAAACTGACAGTTTGTGAATTAATAAGGAATCTCCAAAGGAAATACCATTGAGTCCTCATCCATACACATCATTTTAATACTTGGCTACATAAGGAATGGAATAAGCAGAGAGCATTCAGACTTTTAAAAAATAAGACATATGGTAAAAAATAAAATTTTGAGAATAGTACAAAATTTTTCACATATTCAGTAACTGATATTAAAAATGGGGAAGGAGGGGAAGGGAGGGGGCAAAAGGGTGAAGAAAAAAAAAGATGGTAGAATGAGATGGATATCATTACCCTAAGTGCATGTATGAAGACACGAATGGTGTGAATATACTTTACATACAACCAGAGATATGTAAAAATGTGCTCTATATGTGTAATACGAAATGTAATGCATTCTGCTGTCATTTATAACAACTTAGAATAAACAATAAATTTTAAAAAAAGAAATAATTAAATAAACAAAACAGATTTTTAAAAATGATACTAAAAATTATAAACTATCTTACCATTATTGCTTATAATGAGTATTTTTATTAATTTCTTTCTGCCTTTAAAAAAATCTTTTATTAAGGAAGGGGGCAAAAGGGTGAAGGAAAAAAAAGATGATAGAATGAGATGGATATCATTACCCTAAGTGCATGTATGAAGTCACGAATGGTATGAATATACTTTGCATACAACCAGAGATTTGTAAAAAAGTGCTCTATATGTGTAATATGAAATGTAATGCATTCTGCTGTCATTTATAACATCTTAGAATAAAAAAAATAAATAAATAAGTCTTTTATTGACTTGTAATTATATATACTTATGAGGTTCAGTTTGATAACTCAGTATATGTGTATGATGTGGAATGATCAAGTCAGTTTCCATCTCCAACATTTATCATTTCTTTGTGTTAAGAACTTTCAAATTTATCTCTCAGCTCTTTATAAAGACTCTAATAAATTATTGTGAACTATATTGAGGAAGTTTAACATTCAACAAGAAGACACTCTTAATAAGCCTCTTTTCCAAACCCTTTGAACTTTTCCTTCCCCAAAACTACCTCCATCAGGTTTTTGTCTATGTTTCCAGTCCAGGATTAGGTATATGCATGTCAACAAGTTGTTTCTATATTATTTAACTCCTGTTACATGTATTTAATAGTTTTTAATCCTCCTTTTTCTTCATTAAGCATGCTTTTGAGATCTGCATATGGAAAACTGTGTCTCTAACTTATTCATCTTAACCATTGTGTAGTATTCTATTTCACAAAGTCTACATGGATTTTCTTCTTCATTTTTATATTATTGGTACTTTTTAGTTATACATGACAGTGAGGTATGTTTTGATATACTTATACAAGCATAGAATAATCTTATTCTAATTAGGACCCAATCTTATCGATGTACATTATGGTGAGATTCACCATGGTGTATTCACATATGGATTTTCTTGATGAATGTTTTACATTCTTATAGCCATTAAGCATGACTTCAAGGGATTTTCTTGACAAGGTTTCTGAAGCTGAGGTGTAAGAATTCCCCTAACACATATCCAAAGGTGCAGCTCTGTGTCCTAGAACATTTTTAACTTAAGTTGTTGCCAAATTATTCTTCAAAGTGGGAACAACAATTTATTCTGCTTCTGCACATAGACAACAACTTTTAATATGTTTGTACTTAATGCATTTTCCCAAACTAGTAGTTATGAGATAAATTTTTTAAAACAGTGTGAATTTGCACTTTCCTGATACCTTGTGAGATTGTGCACAGCCTTCAGACTGCCTCTTCTGTGAATTGCTCATCGACATCTTCTGTCCGTTTCCTTTATGATGCTGGATACGTAGGATTATTTTCTACATAGATATGTAGGATTATTTTTAAGTTGTATAAAATCTGTATTTCACTCATTGTGCATTTCTTCTAGGTTTTGCTTCTTCATCTTTGTTCATTGTGCCCTTCATGGGAAGAATGTTTCATTTTAATGTAGCCCCAGTTGTCCACATTTTCCCCTTAGGAATCCTTTTAGCGAAGAAGTATTTTCCTACCAAAGTTTATATGGAAATTATATTTAATATTTATCTAATGACAATTAAATGTCTTTGGGCAAGGGTTAAAACTCTAGAATTAATTTGGAATTATAATATGAAGTAAGAATTTTAATTTTTTTAAATAAACAAAACTGACTTAATACCATTTACCCCATGAAATGCCATGTCATGTACCAAATTCCCAACCAGGCCTATTATTTCTAGGGATTTTTAATTTTGTTGCATTAAATCTTTTGGTCTATTCCTGTGTTAATTCACAGTGCTATATAATTGTTATAGTTTTATAACAGTTCTTGCTCTCTGGTAGAATAAATCCCACAGCCTTGTTTATTTTTTTCAATTGCTTCAACTGCTGTTAGGTCTTTATTTTTTAATGTGGATTTTAAAAAAAAATATTTATTTATTTGCTTTAGTTGTACACAATGTGTTTTTACGTGGTGCTGAGGATCGAACCCGGGCCGCGCACATGCTAGGCGAGCACTCCACCGATGAGCCACAACCCCAGCCCATTTTAATGTGGATTTTAATAATCATCTTCCTAGCTCCATTAAAAAACATCTGAGATTCTTATAGGTAAATATAAGAATAGGTAAATATGTAGGCTAAAGTGGGAGAATATAGCCATTTTATGATATTCAATGTCTCTAACCACAAATGTGACTCATTTACCTTTTAATCAAGTGTTTTTTAGGAACTTTCAATAATATTTTGCACATTTCTCTGTTCTTCTTCATCTTTTGTTTATTTCCAGTACCTTATACTTTATGATATTGTGTAATTATACATTTTAAAATGTTTTAAATGTTTGCTGTGTTTTTTTTTTTATAATGATAGTTCCAGGAAATGTGATGATTTTTTTTTTTTTTAAATTAATGCTTTGTTTTAGTTTCCTGTATTTTTTAAAAGATAATTTTCTCTTTTTCATGCTGATTTCTTTTTTATTATTATTAGCTTAGAATGCATTGCCAGGGAAATGTCAACTAGCAGAGGTGATGCTAAGCATGTTTATAATTGTCCTCAATTTGATTGCTAAAGGCTGCTTGATATAGATAAAATTTCCTAGAAAAAGAAAGCATATCTCTATTAATCACTTGCTAACAACTTTACTAAGAAAGAACATCATATCAAGCCATTGTTTTCCCTAGACCTGTTGAGATGATTGTTTTCTACTTCTTAATTTGTTAATGTAGTGAATTACATTAATAGATTGCCATGTAATATTATTTTGATGTTATTTGAATAGTTGATCATATGCATCATCTAGCCACCATATACGTATATAAAGTAGTATATCAGAATACTTGATTAGGATGCATTATTCATTTATAATTTGTTAAATTAGGTTTTCTAATATTTTATTTATCATAAAATATTTGTATTTTTGATCATCATGAGATTAGTCCATAATTTTATTCTTGAACTGTCTGTACCAGATTTAAACATCAAAGACATGCTAGATTTATACTTGATAAAGATAGATCTCCCTCTTTTACTTTTCCTTCAAACAATTCAAAAATATAGAATTAACGGATTCCTTAAAAGTTCAGTGAGATGCAACTAACAGTCTGAAACTGATACTCTTCTGCTGTTTATGGGTAGAAAAAGTATGTGCTATGTGGGAGGTAACCATTTATTATCAATTCTATTCTAACACTGGTATTACTTGTCCAATCAACTCATGTGTATATGAGTCTCTATATATAATTTCTATAAAATTATGCTTAATTATTTTATATAAATTTATGCAACTCAGTTTGTAAATTTATTCTTATACTTTTTTTATAGGATTCTCTTAAGAACCTTCGAATCTATACTATATTTAAAATTATGGCAACATTAGTATTATTTCTCTGTGCCATCTCTCTTCTTTCCTACACTATTTTTCCTAGATATTTCTCTACATTTTAAGAGATTTTTTTGGTTCATTTGTTTAGTTGATTTTTAAGAATTACCTTTTTTTTTTTTTTTTTTTTTTTTGCCTATTGACTGTTTTTCTTACTATTTTTGTGATTTCTATTCTTTCTATATTTTCCATTTTTCTATTTCAGCTCTGAGTTGTTTAGTTACAAATATTACTTATTTGAGGATATACAGTTTCACATTTGGCAAGTGAGATTTCCTTCCAGGTGGTGTCCATTTCTTTTTGATATATTTCCATAATTCTTTGGGTACACAAACATATACATACATAAACATTTATATTTATCTTTATAGATTGAAAACCATGTGCCCAAGCCAATACTTCTTTCCATTCTGATTCAGCAGCACAGGTTTATTTTAGTTTTTTGTTTTTTCTTTTCCCAACAGTGAGAAAGTTGATTCCCATTATCCTTAATATATGTACTTACTTCATCATTCTGCCTGTTTGAAATCAACCTCCCATCACTGCTGCTACTCCATCCACTGAGAAAAACCCTGCCTCACTCCTCCTAGGCTCCTATATCCTATGACTGATCACCCCGCCCCCACCACATGGGGCACTACTGTGCTGGACACCAACCAGACAACTGCCTTCTCAACCTGCCCAGTTTATGAAACCCCAACTGGACCAATCCATTTTCACTGACATCCTTTTCACCTGTTTGTGTTTTCAACATCACCCATCCATGTGCAGACCCTCCATACTTGCTTGGGCTTGGATATCTCACACAGAGAGACAGTCTCTATTTTTAATCAATCTGAACATCCAACCTGCACAGACCTCCTCCTCAACACTACTGGGCTCTGACACCTTGTTCAGATTTCAACGCATATTTCCAGGTCACCTCAGCCCCCAATCCCCATGCGGATGTCCTCCTAACCCTGCTTGAGCATTAACACCTCATAGGATGCCGCCTCCTCCTGGACATTCCTCCTTCTACCCTAGCAAGACAGTCATCTCTGCGAATGTGCTCCTCACCCTCCGGACTCCAGATCCCACCATGGGTTCCTATTCAATCTTGTCTCCAGCACAGACACCTACTTCAGTGCATTCCATTTAATGGCTTTTAGCCTTGTATTGCTCACCAAAGGAAGAAAAGGGAAAAAAGAGGAAGAAGGAGGAAGAAGAAAAAAAAAAGAACATAGTGAAGTTTTTTACAAACATATTTAGCAAACTCTAAAGTTAATTTGTGTCTTTATGTTCTCTCAAACAATTTAAGAACCCTAGAAATATTGTTCTCCCATTCTGCTGTTTTTCATGCTATTCTTTGTTTATATTTTAGTTCCACTTCATTATTAAATCTCACCACAATGATTGTTACCCTTATTGTTATAACTATAATGATTTTTAAAATCAATATTTATTGAGTTTACTTTACATGTAAAGTATTGCCATTTCTTTACTCCACATTATTTATCGCATCCTTTATCTTTTGGGTGAAGTTGTTTTTTCACTGACTTTGTTCTTTTAGTAAGGATTGCCCATGAATGAAAATTTGTCGGTCCTACTAGATCTTTTTTTTTTTTTTTTTTTTTTTTTTTTTTTCCCCTAACATTCTATTTCTTTCTTCTGGGTTTAATTTTTTTTTTTTCTTGCTGGCATTTATGGTTTAGTTTAACTTATAGAGTTAGTCCATTAATAGTAACATTTATTAAAATTGTGGATCTCAAAACTTTTATTTTCTTCTATCTCAAATGATAATTTATCTGCATAAAGATTTCCAGATTGACACATGGCCATTTAGAAGTACTATTCTATCTGCCCCCCTCCACCCCCCCAGCAATTCTTGCTACTTACAAAAAAAAAAAAAAAAAAAAAAAAAAAAAAAAGAAAAACTTGCAGTTTCTTTCTGGTTAATTCTGTCTTTTCTCTTCATATATGATTACAGAGTATTTTTATTTCCTATAATTTGTGCAATGTTTGCTTTTGCTTATTTTGGTTTGGGGTTCACATCCTTCTCCCTTGAGGAGTTTTGCACTTCTCTTTAAATTGTCTGTGTCTATATTACCTCCACGTAGGCCTTTGTTTTGACCTTTATCCAGGATGCTTTTCAAGTGTGTGATTTTTTTGTGATGTTGTTCAGCTCTGCCTGTTCTACTGTTTATTCATCCTCTTAAGTTTTTATTTGAATAAATATATTTTGATTTTCAAAATCTTTATTTGGTTTCATTTTATAAATCTCTTTTTTATATATGATTTGCTTCTTAATGTATTATTTCTATTTCTCTCTTTATTGATTTTTAAAGTTTTTAAATTTTAATTGGTGCATTATAGTTAATACATAATAGTGGAATTCACCATGCCATATTGGTACATGCACATAGTGTGATTTGATCAATCTCATTCCCTGGCACCTTCCTTCCTTTCCCATCAGAAGTCCCCTCTCCCTTGTCCTCTGGCTCCACTCAAATGATGACTCTCTATTATGATTATTATTTTAACTAGTGCATTATAATTATGTATAAGCAGGATTCACTGTGATGTGTTTGTACATGGGCATCACGTAACTTGGTAGATTTCATTACCTAGTACTTCCCCATGACCTTCCCCACCCCTATCCCTTTCTCTGTTCTATTAGTTTTCTCTATGCTTTGTGAGATCCCCCCCTTTTTTTTTTTCATTCTTTCTCTCTAACGCACTCTTTTTCTAGCTTCCACATATAAGAGAAAACATTTGACCTTGACTTATGAGTCTGGTTTATTTCACATAGCATGGTCTTCTCCTGTTCTGTCCTTTTGTCAGCAAATGACTTAATTTCATTCTTCCTTACAACTGAGTAAAAAATCCATTTTATATTTAGACCACATTCTCTTTATTCATTCCTCTGTTGATGGACACCTAAGCTTCTTCCACAACGAGGCTATTGTGAATCACACTGTTATACACATTGGTATGCCATTTATAATTTTTTAACATATGACAAAAAATATTTTAAATCTTTTTCAGTTTTTTTTTTTCTGGTTTTAATTTATCAGAGTTTAAATTTCCATATTGCATCTTCCATCTGATAATGTATCTGCTCTCTTGTTTATTGCTTCCTATACCTTCCCATATTTTTTGCAGGACTCTCAATTTCAACTTCCTATGTGTGCAGGGCCGAAAGTCTATATTCTCTTTCCTGCACCAAAATCAGAACCCGTCTGTTGAGGTTTCCAGTTAGTGTCATTCCAGCTTTAGTTTCTTGTGTCCATTCTGATTTTCTAGTCACTTCCCTATTTCTAGCATCTGGAGCTTTTTATTAGGACTATTTTTATTCTTGAAGTAGGAGGGAAAAAGTAGAAAAGCTAGAAAGAGAATTTGGTGGAGTTTCCACTTTGGTTTAACCTGTCATGTTGACCTAAAATCAGAGTACCATACTATTAAAAATTAAGAAAGGATTAAAAGGTAAGAAAATACAGTAATGTATCAAGTTAAATTCATTCATTACAATTTGGAGTTAAGAGCTAAAAATTATCTTTGTAGTACTCTTGAAGGAAGTACAATTACTTAAAAAACAGGTGGTAGACTTTAAATTACTTAAGTGCATAGTGTATATTTAAGGATATTTTTAATCATTTATTTTGATGCACTTTTCTGTTAATTAAAATGACATGTTGATGAATGACATGTTACTAAGGCCATGCTTAGCATCCTTCACTTCCATTTCCAAAATTATTTCCTCTTTAAGGAATTTTCCTTCTCCTTCTTGGTGTTCGAGATGAGATTCTCCTCTCTTACCCATTTGAAAATATGAGAAGTCGTGAAGACCTTCCTTGATCTTATAAAGATTAAAATAATGATGTTTTCCCTAGGGATATTTATTTTTTTAGATAAAACAAGGAAGGATTGGTTTGAAGAAGAGATCTGAGTGATTAAGAATTTTATCCCAGCAAGGTGACAGGAATTTGTGGGTTCTGGCATATTTTTTAATAACTTTCCCAAATCATGTCAAGCACTTTACTGCCTCTGACCAAAGGCCAGCTCTGTCACTAAAAATAAATCAAACAGAATGCACATCTCTGAGAACATTTTGCTGGTATTTTTTTACAGATATTGTTAATGTGCATGATACACTAAAATAACCAATTACTTGAAAATTTGTCATATGTTGACTCATTTTATCTGTTTTAATTTGTGTGCTTTTTATCATAAGCTCAAAATACAGTAAAAGTGTGACTAAGCCTATTATAACTTCATGATATACTTTCTAGGCCATCACGTATGCAGTAAGGACACAAAAGTACTGAATTATATGAGGTCATCATATGTCAGAGATTCATTGTTTTTTTTTTTTTTTTCTTATTAGTGTTTCTTCCAGTAGAGTTTCTTTCTGTTTGAAGAAACTGTTAAGAGATTTCAACAATTTTCCCTGAAAAAAAAAAAAAAATTCACATAAAGTTTGGAGATAACAGGAATCGTAAAGCCAAAATAAAAAGTCAGGTTATAGTCTCTGATTCTAGACCAAGTTTTTTGTAGCATTCAGATAAATCTATTTCTGTTAATTGTGTCTTAGGTGATAGTATTTCATTTTTTCAGTTTTTCTGATATCAGACATCTGAAGGTTCTGATAGCAACTTTAATTCTGGACTTCTGAACAAAACAAAAGTAAAAATAGCAAATACATTCTTTATGCAAAACACAAAATTGCTGGTTTATACCAGAAAAAATATTCTCCTTTCCCATGTTTTCTGGCTTTCCTGTCCCTCAAATACCTTCTTTATGAAGCACTTGAATTAGGTGTCCTGTGCTTCCAAAAGTTAGATCATATATTCTGTAAGATTTTTTTAAAACTTCTTTTGCACTACTAAATTCACACAGTTGTAGAGTGACATAGACCTCAAGGCATAAAGTCTTCTGACAAATGAAATTTAAATCTATTTCTGCATACTATTTTCTAACTCCCAACGTAATCATCTTATTTCTTCACTTTCTATCCTTCACACACACAAAAGCCCTGTTTTTTTCATAGAGTTTATTTTTCAAAGTTAATGGGGTGAGTTGTGTATTGGTTATTTTAAAAAGATGATTTGGGAAGAGTTTCTTGAAAGCTTTTAAGATAATTAAGATAGCTCATGAGTGTTGAGAACCACTATTTTTCTTATGTATTCATTCATATTGAACCAACTGTTCTGGAATGACATGTTACCATTGCTTGTGTGAATTAATGCCATTCTGTACTATTTTAATGCTTTCAGAATATTATGGCATTTTACAAAATCAGAATAACTCATCTCGATGTAGCAGACAATTTATTTTACCCATTAAAAGGGGTCTATTAGATTAAAAGTGATGTTCAATATAATCTAAACAAATCACTTGGCTTTTTACAAATAACATTGATTAAAACATCCATCAGAAATGGAAAAACGAAAGGTGAAGTTTCCAAATAGAACTTTATTTTAGTTAACAAATAATGGAACATTAAAATGATTATTCATGAGACTTATTTTTGAAGGATACTGTAATTAAAGGATATACCAGACTTCAGGAGTTTCAATTTAGAAGGGAGGAAGCTCTACTTTTCATACAAATATCTTGATACTCATTAGGAATAATCATCGAAGTGATTTTCTAAATTGAAGGATTGCAGTATAGTTAATGAAGGTTCTATTCAACTGAGCGTCATTAAGAAAAGGCAGATTTCCTCACCTGTAAAACTCCCCAGATTGTTAGAAGGCACAGCACTGATCATACTGCTGTGTATGCGTGTGGAGAATTGGAGCTTGGCTCTGTCCACAGCTATTGAATAACATGGAGGATTCTCATATGTTCTACTGGTGTGGATTCTAGAAGACTCTGGGCAGTTCTTTCTAGGGGATCTCCATAAGTGGAGACTGAACTCAATCCTGGAATTGAGCAATGCAACTACCCAGGCCAGTCTGGAGACTTATTATGTACCTTACTTTTTCATAAAGCACTTTAATTTTTTGTGTTTTCTAGGAAGTGTGTGTGTGTGTGTGTGTGTGTGTGTGTGTGTGTGTGTGTGTGTTTCTCTAGTCAGATGGCTTTGTCACTGATGACTGACCTTCTGCACTAAGGAATTGAAGCTTGGTATCTGCCTCAATAAAGCTTCCTAAGTCCTGAAGGCAGATCTGCTTCTTGCTACCTGTGATCTTGGACAGATTCTCTAAATTCTCAGTTTACTCACATATGCAAAAGTGGCTCACTTATGCTGTTTTAAAATACCACAAGGTGGATCACTTTATTGCTCACAGCTCTGGGGGCTGGGAAGTCCATGATCAGTGCCGGCATATTGATATATGATGCAGGAGGTCCCCCTTTTCTGGTTCACAGTTGGAGTCCTTTCCCTGAGTCCTCACGTGGTGGAAGGTAAGGTAGCTCACTGAAGCCAATGCCATTCATGAAGCTCTGCACTCATGAGCTGGTTACCTCCTGAAGGCTCCACTTCTTAATAAATTTACTTTAAGAACTAGGATTTTGACATATAAATTGTGGGGAGGCCCAGACATTCAGACCACAACAACAAACCAGGATAAACATCAACCTCAGTTTCTTTAGCGCTGAGAAGGTTCCCTGGACAGAGGTCTTTCAATATTAAAACCAAGAGAATCTTGGGAAAACTTTGAGGAACTGTTCACCCTAACAGAGGAAAACAAAAGTACCTGTCACCAGGGCTGTGCTAGAACCAGATGCTACAAGCCAGAAGAGCTGATGGTTAAGCAGTCTGGAATTAAGTGAACTGACTCACATATTCAGAAATTTTACAAGCTGCTTGTAGCTTGAGGTTATCCATGTTGGGCATGTTGATGCTATGGTAATCAGTGAATGCTACAAATCAGGGCATTTTTTTTTTTTTCTCCCTAGATAGATGGTTAACTAGCATACCGCTGTCTATCACACAAGGTTGATGAACTTCCTACTGAAATAATCTATGTAAAATGCTTTGTGGCATGCATGCTACAAGGTGAGTGCTAATTAAGTGTTACTGATTAATGATTTATTATCATTGCTATTAATTATTCATTGGAAGTCAATAAATATATGTTAAATTGAACCGAACTACACTAGAAGTCATTCTCTATAAATTATTTCAATGAATTTTTAAAGTGTATCAAGAAGGTAAGTCAAGTGGATCTTTTGAGTCTTCTGTCCGGTGATTTTCTCCCTCTCCACTTCCTATAAGACCCCTCTCTATTAACTGGAAAAATGTCCTCCCCACTATGCCAGTCTCTGGACAGGACATCTCCATCTGGCTGGAAAGTAAATCCGTCTCCAGGGGTGCATGAAGAATCATGCATTGGTGCTGTTCATGGAGTGTGACAAATTGGATTATGCTAATTAGGTCTATTTTGAGAGGACACAATGGAGTGTCTCCCTCTGTTGCAATGGACAACATCATCACCTGACTTACCCCTGCCCACTGCCCAAATTTTCCCTTTGTGGCTCTGAGTTCTAAGACCACTAGGAATTTCTATTTCTCATCTCTGAATTACAGTTTGAGATACCTCTTTCAATGCAAATCGTTATCTGGGAAAGATAGCACATGCATGAGTCATCAACATGGCCCATGTTAGGTTATCAAGTCAGCCCTAGAAATGATCCTTGTTTTAAGCAAACTGGATGAAGAAGGCGGCCAGAGAAAGTTCTGAGGCTTGGGGTACCTCAAGAGAGGACAGACCAGGATGGGGAAGAGCTCTAGACGTTTAGCAGGCAGCCCTGGGGAGAGCTGGTTCTTTGGAAGGATGCACAAAGGACAAGCAGCAGAGCAAATGCAAGAATGAAGACAAAGAAAATCAAGACAGAGAATCCAGATAGATATGCAACCTCGGATCCTTAACTTTTGAGAGCTAAGAGGCACTATCTAAGCAATCCTCTGAATTTTCAGGTTATATATATATATATAATTTTCAGATTATATATATGTGTGTGTATATATATATATATATATTAATATGTATATGTACATACCACTGTCTATCACACACAACCTTATGTGATAGTGGTATGCTAGATAACCATTTATCTAGGGAGAAAAAATTACTATAGTATCAACATGCTATACATATATAAACATATATGTATGTTATACATATATAAACATATATGTATGTTACACATATATAAACATATATGTATGCATATATTACATATATATGTTTTATATATGTATATATGCATATATACATTATACATATTATATGTATATATATTATATATGTGTATATATATGCATATATGTATGTATATATATGTATACATATATATGTATATATACATATATATAGGTGGAGGGGTCAAGGAAAGGCCTCAATTAGTAGACACACTGGTAAGCTAGAGTCAACCACAATTTCACATATATATAATTTCACATACATTATATATATATATATATATATGTGTGTGTGTGTGTGTGTGTGTGTGTGTGTGTGTGTATAAAGCTGTAGTATAGAGAGATAAAATAGTTTTCAGCCCCAACACAGCTTAGTTGGAGCCAGCCTGGATCTTCAAGCACAAAGTGTAAGATGTCTAAGGCATTTCATTTCTGGTTCATGAGGAAGTCCAAGGTACCAAAATGAAGACCCCATGCCTGACCTGATGCCAGATGAATGCATCCCACGCCCAATGCATTAGATCATCATTTGAGGGTTTTGTCCTCTCTCTGGTTCTGTCCAGCTGAAGTCAGCAGGCATTCCCTCCTAGAGAGGGACAGATCAATCTCTTAGGATGGGGGTGTTGATTCATGCTCAAGAGTCCTACTGGTCTCCCAGCAAGACACTGCAAGGAGAAGCAGAATGCAAGCCAGTCAGTTCCTTCTCCATGTTGAGGGATTTCCAGCTGATCTCTCTGATTGCTCTCATATAGATAATGTAACTTCATAAAAGGGGGATTTCTGTAGCAACTTACTTGCAATCAAAGGCTGCCTGTGGCTACCCAGCGGTCCCTGATGTGAATGCTAGTTTCTGTGCTCTGTGCAGTTTAAGAAAGAAAGGGAAGGGATGGTGAGGGGTGTAGGGGAATTTCTGTCCAAACCTAGGACTTTAAAAGTGCAGGAGTAGAAAGAAGGGCCAACTGGAAATAACAGCAGTCAGGGCACTCTCAACACACAGACTTGCATTAGACACCCCGGCCAGCTTTTTAAAAAAGACTCAATCTCTGTATTGAACCAGATGTTCTTTTCTGTATCTGTTTTTGTTCTATCTCTTTCTTTTGTTCTATCTCTCTCTCTCTTCAATGGCCCCTGGCTTTTAAAACCATTGACTGAAAGCTTTTTCCTTCTTCAAGTCAATTCACTTTCAAAAGCATCTGCTTCTGGGTAGCCAGCAGTATACTCGGTCCACACCACAGAGCAAATGAAGAGCAGTCTATGTGCTTCAGCAGCTTTTGTTAGGGACACGTATTCACTTTACATGTTTTTTAAGTAAAGGGTTGAATAATGTTCCAATGTCGTACCTGACTTCAGGAAAGGAAGGGCTCATTGTGGGTAAAGCGTCAAAGTGGATGCTTTAGCTCTTTGTGAGAATGTTGATAATTATAAAAGACAATGAAAGTGGAAGAACAGAATTTTTAGGCAAGGGGAACCAGATCATCAGAAGCCGGGGATTTGTAATAACAGCATTTGATTGTATGTGGCATTTGTTTTTCCAAATAATTGATGCATCCTGAGCTGGCTACAGGTGCTGGTGCTGCCTGGGCAGCTGGAGTTTCAGCCTTGAAAAAAAACAGTTATTTTTTCTTAGAATTTATTTTACAGTGGAATAATGAATGAATGATTTAAAACATTTTTTTTTCAATTAGACATTAGTAAAAGTCAGAAAATAATAAAACAATAGAAAGTGACTAAGGGTGGGACTCTTGGAGAATGGTTTGGAAAGGACTGTCAGAGTTGGTGACAATTTTACATTGACTGGAAGAATTAAACAAAAGACACGTGAAGGGCCTGTGCAGAGTTTTTCAGGTGGAGGGGTCAAGGAAAGGTCTCAATTAGTAGACACACTGGTAAGCTAGAGTCAACCACAATTTCACATGAGAATTAACTTGTAGAGCTTTTAAAAAGATTGTTTATTATTGGTCCCCAACCAAGAGAATTTGATTTTATTTTTTAAGGTGGTATCCTGACATGGGTAATTTTTAAAACCTAGTCAGGAGATGCAAATGTCAGCAGAAGTTGCTGGGTGCTGGCCTACAGAGCAGTGATGCTCAAATTCAGGCACCAGATTCACCAGGCAGGTTGGTCCCCATCCCTGAGTTGTATTCAGTAGGTCTAGGGTAGGATGCAAAAAGGTGCATTTCTAACAAGTTTACAGATGATGCTGATGCTGCTGGTCTGGGAATCAGACTCAAGTCAGAGAATAGAAACAGGAGCCAAGAACAAAGATAGGAAGAAGCTGGTCCTTCCGTCTCAGAAAGGAGGAAATGCAGAACACAGAACATACACAGAAATGACTGGGGCAGATGTGAACCTGGAAATGAGTGGATCATTTTGGATGTCAAGGACATAGAGTCCAGACACAGATGGCAGGGCAGGTGAGAAACCTAGAGGACTCTTCTGGAAGACCAGGGTATGACATGGGTGAGGAAGGACAAACAGAGAAGAGGAACAGACATAGGGATGTTAGGGAAGAAGGAGCAAGCAGAAGGACCAGTTTTGGAGTTTGAGAGGGTGGCCATCTGGAGAGGCATTAGCACCTGCAGATAGATGGTGTTTCAGCAACAAATGTGGATGAAAGGTTTTACGGGGAATTTTGGTACTTAAATGAACCTAGAAGTGCAAATGTGCTGGAATGAGAGAAAAGCTGATTGTGTAGAGGGAAAATGATGCAAGGTTTTGAAACCACTGTAGTGCTGTCAAATTCAGAGAGTAGGCAGGGAATGGAAATCAGTGAGGAGGGTCAGGAGTGAGGACCTGGACCAATGTGCTCTGTCAAAATAGGTAACAGAGCCTAAGCTCCAAGTGACTTGGTCACCAAGGATGACAAATCTTCTTATAGCTGCACTAAGGGTGCCAACGTATATAGCTCAAGGAGATGGTCTTCAAATTGTTCTTAGGACTCCATGTGTACCAAATCTGGGCACATCAAATCAACTGGGTTTGTGGACTATTTTGCTACTCTGGACTATTCAGTACCTATGAACCCTTGTACCTCTAAATCTTTGCCATGTGAGTAAAGAAATGGAGAAATGTTACCCATAAATGTTGTCCAGGGTTTACATGGGGAAGAAGGGTTGATCTTATGCATGTGCTTTGACGTACTGAAGCATCCTGGGAGTCACAACAGTCACCAGCAGGCTGCCCTGATCAAAACTGAGCTTAGCATGAGGGAGGTAAATGGTGAGGTCATACTCTGGGTAAATGCTCAGTTTATGTCATTTAATATAAAAATAAGAAGGAAAGACAGAGGCCATTTGGAGAAAAATAGTCAAGAATACGAGGCTCTTGTTTCCTCAAGTCTGAAGAGGAATGGTTGAATGACTCTGAGATAATTTGCTTGAAGAAGTAGCAATTCAGTCAGTGTAACCGTTTTCGAATTTTGAAAGAACATCATTAGGAAGAGGAATCTTACTAATTCCAACTAGCAAAAAAGGACAGAAGCTTTGTGATAGAATTTTCCCTAATTTAATAAACATCGTTCCATGGTCAGAACTATCTGTGATGGGGTGGGCTGTGAGTGAGCCCAGGTCACAGTGAGCTTCCTATTCTCAGAGGGGACTATGCACAAAATGTACAACCACTGGGTAGAAATGGCACTGAGGGGTTCAAACTTGTAATAGATTTTGTGAAATGGCCATTTTTTAAGCCTGGAGGTCTGTACTTTCATTATTCTGTGATTTCTTTGCAAATGAACAAACTTTTGGAAAACTTTACTGAAATAAATCAAATTATGTGTCTCAAGGATTCAGTGGGTCCTTGAAATCATTGTTTCCCTGGAAAACTCAGTGAGCACCAGGAGAGTGACTGCAATTTTAAGTCATGTTCAATTTGAACACACTTCCAGATTCTCTAGCCCATTTACAACATCAAAGGATAGGAAGCAGGAGAGATAATCAGATATAATACTTGAATAACCAAATTCAAGTCTTTTTACTACTTCTAATACTAAACATTTATTAAGCCCCTGTGAGGTACTGATTTCTATACTAAGACGTTTTTCCTCATCATTCCTTTTAACAACCCCATGGAGCTGCTCTGCTTGCAATATCCATTTAACACTTGAAGAATGTTGAAGCCCCAAATCAGAGTCAGCAAATGAGCCCAGATCTCTCCTACGCCCATGCAAACTTGGTTGAGTCACTTAGTCCTTTTGAAAATTAATTTGGGCATTCATTAAATAAAGATACTATTTTTTTTTAGCTGGGAAGTTTGTTGTTTTCAATGAGTACCTTCACATGAATTTATTTGTAAGTTTGAAAATTCAGTTATTAGTATCAAAATATGTGAATCTATGAAATAGAATGAATGTCATTTCTATTGTTGCTTGGGTAGGAGAGGTAGAAGACAGTATCTTATTGTTACAGGCTTTTTAAATTGAGAGTAATTTAAAATCATTTTATGATTCCATGCAATGTCTTGAGAATTATGAAGAAGAGGATTAAAAGGACAAACTGCTATGCAGGCAGATTTCAATATTTAAAAAATCAAGGCTGTAATGGAATAAGCAATTGTGTCTGTGTGAGACCTGGCAATTTAAATCTAAAAGTTTAAAAGCTGAAAAACAATAATATTTACATTTTAATGTAATCGTCAACCAAATGGCTCTTCATCTTTAAAATATCCAAGAAACTTGATTTTATGAAATATAAAAATGAAGGTAATATCTTATTTCTCCTAGCAAGAGTGGTTATGTACCATTCATGGAAATGTGTCAAGTCAAGGGCATCCTGGCTGAAAGCAAAAAGCTCTCCTCTGCGTGTTTATTGAGAGTAGTTTCATTTAAATACAGTTTTGGTCTTTTGTCCAGGTACGCATATCCTTTCGCTAAGAGCCTTAGAAAAAATAACCTTCTATTTTATTGTATTCACACATAAGTCAGGACAGTTATTCAAATAAGTATTTGACAGTCCACATATCTAGATGACAATAGTAAATAAAATCTGTGGGCTTTTCTTAATCCACTTGTTCTTGTCTCTTGAAAAGTATCTGCATAATGAGAAACCTCTTATTTACATATTATTAACATAGTTGAGGCCACCCAGGTAGCCTGATGTGTTTATAAAATACTTCCTTATGCAGCATGCTGCTGGTTCCTTTTGTTGCACCATTATTTACTTTTTTTTCACCCTCCGTCTTAAAATTTGTACCCTTTCAAGTCCACCTCCAAGTAAGTTCTACCCTGTTCCTTCCTTGAAGCCTGGATCAAATTACTACAGCAATTGCCTACTAACTACTAAGAGTGGAACTGGAGTTGTTGCCCTCAGCAGAATACATTAGTGGCAGAGAATCTTTAAGTGGATGCCTAATATGTAAAACAGAAAGAGCCGATGGGCCTGCCTTGTTAAGTCCACCAGGCCTGACTTAGGAACTCTTCTCTACCTGGATGGTTAAGAACCTCATCAGAGCTCCTAAAATTGCACAGAGCATGCTTTGAAAACCACTAGGGAAGAAGTGCAAGTCCCAATTACTACAGGTGTAAGACAGATTATGTTAAAGAAGGACGTGGCTGGTGGGAATGGGGCCATGTGAGGAATGCAGGCTCAGTCTGAAGGGACTGAAATCAGGTGGAAACTGAAGGCCCAATCTCTCCAGATCACAGAATCTTTCCAGAGAAGCCAGACTTCCAGATTTTCTTTCATACAATTCTTTCAACTTTCGAGTGTTGGTAATAAAATTATATGTGTTTTATAAAACACTGGACAGGCCAAATAGAGCACATCTGCTGTCCAAATCTGGCCTGTGAACTGCCAGATGATGACCTTTGCATCCTTGAATGTAGACCTGAGGAAGGAAAAGATCATGCCTGTTGTATTTATTACTTTATCTTCAGTGCCAGCACAATCCCTGGTGCAGAGCAGGTGTCCAAATTTGCAGAGTGAAAAAATAAATGATAAATGGGTAGATTAAGTAGACCACTGCCATAATGTCTGCAATGATTTCATTGTTTCCTGAATTCCATAAACACTGTGTGGTGGAATATGAAGAACACGTGTTTAGAAAGAAGAAGATGATGTGGATCATAGTCGAAGTATGTATACAGAGATCTATTGAGTTTCAGACAATTCATTTTACTTCCATCTTTGTTTCCTCAACTATGAAATGCTGAGATTTCATCATAGTTTTTCTGTTTTCAAGTGTTTCAAGGAACATTTAGGATTTGGGTAAGAGATGATTCAAGTGGCCTCTGAAAAGAGAGATGGGTGCCTGATAAGGAGAGAGTCTTCAGACTTGCAGGCTCAGAATAGGATTGAATTGGCTTGTTGGTAAATGACATCAGTGTACTATAAACATAATGATGCATCTCTTCTCAGAACCCTGCTGAAATGACAAGCAAGTGAGTTTTTTTATTTTTTTATTTTTTTGTTGTTATTTTAAACATAAAAATTTGCAGGCCAAGAAAATAAAGAACAATATAAGAGCATAAAGGATTTGGAAACTGGGGAGTTAGTGGATCCAAGAATGTTTAATTCTAAGTCAGCTTGCTGTTTTTACATCAACTGAAGTCTTAGAGGATCTGACTGTTCAAGCTGCATCAATGTATAATTTTAAAAATTTATTTAAAGAGGATAGATTTGAATTGAAAGTTCTATTTATCGCTGCATTATAAATTTGTGTGGGTTTCTTATTACATATTTGTACATGTCCACAACATAATGATATAATTGGTTTATTTCATTGGACAGAAATTCTATTGGTAACATATATGTCAACCCCTTCACTAGGTGGAAATATTACTATTCTCTGCGGTGGGTGGGTGTGTGGAGCCTGTGGGTATTGCACATTTCTCCAAGCCCTAGCACAACCTGAATGTGAACACACACTGGGAATCCCTAAAGGCTTCTTATCAAGGTTACATTTTTCTGGTGTCCTAAGTCACAATTTTCAGAAGTGGAATTTGAGGAAAGTAACAACAGCATCACAAACCTCCTGGGAATGAGTTCTGTGGAATCCCATGCTCTTTAAGACCATGATCAAATCCTCCACTTCTGAAACATCCCTAAGATTCTACTACCCAAACTATTTATTTTAATTAATTAATTCACATTGCAAAGCCAGACATGGCCAAAGAATCATCTCTGATGAGATTGCCAACAGCCAAGCTGAAGCTCTCTCACTCTAGAAAATGTCTAAGTGGCCTCACCCATCAATGTGTTTCACATTCTTTCACAGCTTCATGTCTAATGGACAGAGCGGGGTTTTCTTGAGATCGAGATAGCATTTCAGCAAAACACTTTTTAATTCATTTTACACAGCTCTTATTAGATTGGTAAGAAGATACACACTGTATAAGCACTCTATGGCCACTTGAGAGGAGAGCAGTTATGTGACTCATTTAACAGGCAATTACCTGTTTAAAAAAGAGACAAATGTCCTGTGTCTGACAGAGGCTATGCGTGTATGACAGGAGCCAAATGTTTGAGACTGTTAAAAAGTCCTTTGCTGAGGTTAATCTAAGCTCCTATGCAGAAATTGCTGAATTTAGACTAGTGAAAATAATAGATGCTACATGGAACTGTTCCGTGTCATGATTTCTGACTCTGCAGATGGTTACATAAATATACACATGTAATAAAATGCATAAAATCACTACACACAGAAGAATGCATGTAAAACTAATTAAATCTGAATAATATTGGTGGACTGTCTCAATGTCAATATCCTGGTTATGCTACTATACTATCGTTTAAAAATATTGTATCATTAGGAGAAACTGAGTGAATGGTATGCAATACATCCCTCTGCTTTATATCCTAAAATTACACACAAATCTAGAAGTATCTCCAAATAAAAAGTTAAAAGAACAGCAGTTGTTGACCAAATCTACTGACTGGGTAAATGTCACCAGCTCTACCCGAGGGCTTACTGTTGTCATTCTGTTTATAAGCACTTCAATGCCAGAATGTAGCTGACTTATAGGAAGGTGGATTCACATAAGCCTTGTATGATTCATAATGCCATTATAGATGGTAGAATTTGGGTTAAGATGCAATTCTGATTCCTTTCTCCTTTCGTGTGTAGCTTAGAATTAGGGATCGAGAGTTGGAATGGCACCCTGTCCTTATTTCAGATGAGTGCACTGTATTATAATATGCTGTTGGTTTTATTTAGCTCTGGATCAGGTTGATAGAGCTATGGGAGCTGACAGATGAGTCACTGACTCTTCTCCTGAGAGCATCCTTATGGTAGATTGCACTAGTGGTTTCTGTTCATGTACTTGACCATGTGACTCAGCCATGAGCCTGCTCTCTGTGGATGGGACATTGTTCCTACACTTTGACTCTGAGTTTGGCCTTGTAATTTGTTTGGGAAATGGATTTTAGAAGACATAAGAATCCAGAGAATTAAAAACCATCTGTGTGATGAGCTTGGTATCTGGCACATAGGCCATCACAGGATGAGAATGTGGCAAGGCTCAACCACTTATCCTAGGAAGAAGATGAGAGAACTGTGTGATAGAACTGCCCAGCTACACTGTTCCAGCCTATCCCAGCCTGAAGCAGAGTCCCTCCCTGACTGACCTGCAGATCCATAAGGCCCAGCAGGACCCTATGAATATGTGAGTTCTGATAATAATTGATCACTGTTTGAAATCATCAGGTTTTGAGGTGGTTCTATGCTACAGTAGTTGGTAGCCACTATGATTGTGATGAATGCCCTGCTAGATTTCAGATAAGTGGCTGGGGTTTGGGATACTGGCATGCACAGGCAGTGAGTGTAGAGTGATGTCAGGAGTGTTTGTGTGTGTGTGTGTGTGTGTGTGTGTGTGTGTGTGTGTGTTTTAATACTCTGGACCTGTAGGAATTAGAAAATAAATTTGGCAACTTCATTACAGAAAATGAGCAGATACCAGTTATTAAAGTTGAGGGAATAAGGTCTGCTTGGGTCACAAACTAAAGTTCACCTGATGCTGGGACACCCGAACACTGGAATAAAATTCATTTTCATAAGACCAGGTGAGGCTGATCCAACAGAAGCAGGTAAAGCCACAAGTCTTTCAGGGAAGGAGTCAAACAGGAAGCTTTAGCTTCCATCCACTTTAAGAGGAGGATTTTTTTCCCTTGTAGAGGACCAGATTTTAGGCATTTTGGGCTGTACAATCTCCATCAAAACTATTCAACATGTCTGTTTTAGTGCAAAAGCAGGCATAATCAGGATGTAAACAAGTGAGTGTGTTTGTATTCCAGCAAAACTATTTGCAAAAATAGGCAGTGGCTGGAATTGGTCCACAAGCTATACTTGAACTCTGCAATTGTCTTGTGTTATTGAATAAAACATTTAAAACTAAATCTTTGTAGAACCACTAAGATAAAGATGGCAAACATATGGCATGCATGCCCCAAATTTTCCCCCTTGAGCTGACAACAGGCATTACTGATCCATCCTAGAATTCTTCCTCCCAATTTATAAGTATTCTCTGCATATCTGAGCAATCCAGGCAGTCATAATCAATCTATCAGTGCTTATAAACACACACAAAACACACAAATAATTTTAAAAATGAAAGAATGCTTTTTTTAAATCTCAATTCAAAGTCTACTCTTTAATCACTCATAGAGAAAATTATCACAACTTTAAGAACTGTGAATTAGAGAAACTCTTCTGATAACAACGTGGAGGTAGGTAACTATGATAGAAAACTAATAAAAATAATATAGCATGTAAATTTGTAAGAATCGTTTAAAGTTATATTGTAGTACAGTATTTGCTTTCAATGTGCATATACTTGATTTTGAAATTGTAAAACTTGACTTAAGGTTCAGTAAGGACACAGTGACCCACACTAGGGAGCATCTTGCTTTGGTAACTCCTGGGTTCTAAAGCTGTAAAAAGGAGAGACATTGGGTCACAGTACAGAAGGGTTGCTTGTAAACTCAGACAGTTTCTTTGGTGAGATGCCCTATAGTGTAGTGATGCCAGGCATCTGTGGACAATGACACCTGATGATGATGAGACAGATTGGTGTTCAATTCCCCAGGGTAATTGGAAGTGAATATATTTTTGCCTCAGAGCTGTGAAGGCTGCAGATGGAGAAGGTTGGAGGAAAAATTCAAGCATTGCGAGTTATTTTGAGGAAATCTATCAGAATGGAAAAGTGTTTTCTTCTCAATTGTCCAACAAATCTGATGTGGATTATTAATCTTAGTTTGGGGTAACTTCCCCCCGTCTGTGTCTATCAGGCACAGTGCTTACTGCTGCCAAGGTAGTTTAATTGCAAAACCAACACCAAGGCACCATTGCTTCTAGCCAAGGTCTCTGTGTTAAGGGGTGTGTTATGAATGTGTTGAATCTAACATAACTGATATGATGTGACACTGGCCTTCTGGAGCAGCAATGGGATTTCCTCTTTGCCGTAGTTTCTTTATGAAGACCTCATGCCTTGGTTATGGCTTGTGAACAGCTTGAACTCCTCAGGCAATTCTCATATAACCTGCCCCCTCCACATGGCCATAAAGAAGGCCAGTCTGGAAATTTGCAGTTTATCACATGAATTGATAAGTCTGCCAAGAAGACTGGGAAATGCTCTTGATACCCACACTTGGGAAAAGGTAAGTAATTCTGGGTATGATCTGCCCCGGCAGGTGGTTCAGACATTAGCAAACCGGAGTCATTTAATGGCATAAACTTGGAAACACCAAGCGTGTGTGGTAAAATAATTAAATGGGTAGGGCTTTGGAGGGGGAAGTACCCCCCCAAGACTTGGAAGAGGTAAAATTATAGGTCTATGACTTTTGAATGGGCCCATGAAAATTTCTGATTCATTCAATAACAGAATCTTTAAAACATCCAATTGACTGAGGCTTTTCTTGTAAGGAGAAATTACTGGTACCCTAGAGTCACATGGGACTTGGCAGCTGGGAAAGTGCTTGCTTAATTTGATGTCCCCAAACCATCACTAACTGAAAAGCAGAGATTGTGTGAACAAGTGAGGCTGAGCCCTGAGCAAGGATTTGCTGTCTGTCTCTTTCTTGATACTTCCCCTGGGATAGTTCCCTGATCTGAGCCTGAAAATGCAAAAGGTGTCATGGCTTCACCTCTCCTCTTTCTGTTCCAAATCCTGACTGATGTGTCCAAAATGGCTGGTCAGGTCTCTAACAAGTGGAGCAAAATCTAACAGTAGTAGGTATCTATAAGTTACTATGTTCCTTTGTCCATTAAACCTCAAGCAGGAAATACCTGTCAAAAGTATGGATATCTCCAGCATGTCAAGTCCTGAAATTTCTAGACACGTTTAGAGGGGTATCCAGAACAAAACCCTTGTTGATCCAGTCTTCTAGTTCCTTCTAAATTTTTTTCTCTATTCTGAACTGGTTGAAAGGGACACAAAGAATAGAGTCAAGGTATGGGGCTAATAGTTAAGGAAGGAATTCAAAAAAAGGGTTAAAGATCATGCATATGTGAGGCTTCTAGACAACCTTTGCAAAAGAAGAGCTGGATTTTATTTGCATCAAGACTTTCAGCAAATTATACTCCTCATATGACTCAGGCACTTGCAGTCTGGCCAGTTAACAAAACATCTGCTTACTGAAAAGTGGTAAAATATGCAAAGAACCACTGCCAATTGTATTTTCCCTCTACCCTTTTTGTTTTCTTTTCAGTCTGGGAGCTCAGGAGCTTTCTTCACTTTTTTATTAAAAATAAACTGACCAGCTGGGTGTGCTGGCACATGCCTGTAATCCCAGCTACTCAGGAGGATGAGACAGGAAGGTGGCAAGTTTGAAATTCAAGGCCATCCAGGGCAACTTAATGAGACCTGGTCTCTCAAAAAAAAAAAAAAAAAAAAAAAAAAAAAAAGTCTAGGGAATGTAGCTAAATGGTAGACCATTCAGAGTTTAATCCCTAGTACCAGGAAGAAAGAAGATAAGGAGGAGGAGAAGGAGAGGGATACCAGCAGGATGTAAATTTTAGTGAGACTTGAATGATATCAAACTGTTATTGTGAAACTGTTTACCTAACCAGTAATATTGCTAAACTGAACTTCAGTATCTGGTTGACAGCTGATTTTGTATAACCTAAATATAAAGACAATAAGGTTCATCTGGGGAAACACATTCTAAAGTTTATTAACAGTGTTTGTCTCAGCCTGTGTGCCTGCTGGTAAATCATTTAATTTTCAGTGATAGAGTCCTACAGAGCCACATTGTAACCTACATTACAGTTATGTGCCTTTGTGGGAGTGACACACAGAACATCCTTTCACACACGGTACTACTGATTAGGTGGAATAACCACTTCCTTCATGATGAAAATTGACTACATAGAAATACACTGGAAAAATATCCGGTGAACTTTAAAATGCTGAATATTTACATCTTTATCAAGGATCATATGGTCTCTTTCTCTCTAAAATGCCATAACTGTACATTTTTACATAGCTGTAAACACAGTGTGTACATATGGTTTTGTGTTTTTGCTTTCCTTACCTAACATATCGCATGCATAGCTCCATAATGGAATACACAATGCAACTTTAAAGCACACAGACGGTTTAACATATTGATGTATTTAGTGAATATTTTAATACTTCTCTCTTCTGAAGCTAATATCCTAACATCTGCCAATTGGAAGTAATTTTTAACTGAATTAAATATGTATGTACTTGTTTCCCAGGACACACAGGCTGAAAGATGTAAGATACAGTGTTTAATACAGGGTTTATACTTTTCATTAGGAAGAACCACCGGCTCTGGGTCCCATCAGTGTAATTCTGGACCTTCAGCCCCAAGCACCTCCTTTGCGATGGCAGAATCCTTTTGACGGTTCACTTGTATTCTTGGAGAGCCATTACCATTTCCCTTTGTGCCCCCATATGGCTCTCCATCTGCTACATATTGAGTATGCTTAGTATGTTTCCATTGCCTCTTTCCTGCCTTACCAGATTTCTGAACGTTGGCATTTCTGTCTTTGGTGTTATTTGAGCTACGATAACACTGGGGACTCTGTTGTCTTGAAGTGAGGGAAGAAATCTCTTTTCATCATACGCAAATTTGTTTTCTTGGTCTTCAGTGTGGAACGTGCTTTTATCCATGCACACACTCAATCGTTCATCAATAATAATCAGCACTTCCTATGATTGTGGTCCCATGCCCAACATTGGGGATACAATGGTGGGCATGCAGACACAGTGTCTTTCTCATGGAGCTTACAGTCTTCTAAATTTCTTCTATTACTTCAAGCTTGTAGGGTTGTTTTATATCTGACTTTGTTTTTTTCAATTTAGTATCCCAAACACACATATAGGGTGACCCTCCTTGAACATAGCGAACTTTGTGGGGATTAAGTACACTCATATTACTCATATCCATTCTAGGCCAAGAGAGTACAGAGCACACTTTCTCTATTGTCAAGTAAAATCTTTCCTTGTCTTACATATATATATATTTTACTTACAAGGTCTTTTTATTTATTTATTTTTAAATTTTATTTATAGTAGTAGTATATATTACATATTCTTTAAGAAGTTAATGATGTCTCCTGTACTTCCCTCTCAGCCTCATTTTTTAATGTATCAATGCATCATCTCCATTTGTTAACTCACTCAGATGCCCTTGATAATGGGTAATGATGGAGAATAAGATCTTTTTTTTTTAAAGAAATTTATTGCCCACATATAAATCTTCATACCTACAAATGTATATGAAGAACCTCAACTGGAATTAAGTTCTTGGACCCATATATTTCATCGGCTGATATAAATGCAAAATGCTAAAATGGCTAAAATGGATGCTTAGAAATAAGCATTGGCTGACCGTATTTGGTACATCTGAGGCTGGTGAAAGTATCCCAGTAACAACCACCAGTTACTTGAATCAGCTAGATATTGATTGCTCAGTGAGGAACTAGAGGGAGGAGGGAGGAAGGAGAAATAGGCAACCAGCCACTGAAAGCCACAGGGAGGAAAACTTTCTACTTCATTACCTTGAAGTAACACATTGGGCCTCTCTTATGGATCTCTGAAGTGTGAAATGGGAAAGAACCTGGTGAAGTTCCTTTATCATATGATGTAATGCAAAGGCAAAGAGAAAAGCCCAGCCTCCCCTTTTCTTCAAGAGCTCTCCATTCCCTGGATGTTTACATACTCGATATCCCCCAGTCTAGACACTGTAGAGGTACAAAGGCAAACAGAACCCTCTGGAGTGGGCCAGATGGGGCTTAATTTTGGCTTCGATCTGGGAAGATGATGGTTCTGAATTTCAGCTTCTTCAGCAGTCACAGGAGATAAAATTACAACCTGTCAGATTATTGAGAGCAAATTTCAGAGTGTCCTGGCACATGGCTAACCAGTTGATTTCTTCCTCCTTTTTTTTTTCTCCTTCCCTCTGTCTCTTCTCCTTTCCCTACAAGCCTTTATTTCTCCCTCCTATTATTAAACAACTGATAATCTCTTTCCAAAGGTCAAAACTAATCTTACAAAAAGGCAAATTTTATATCCCAACATCTAAATTAAAAAGTAGAATAACCATTTCATGAAACATAACCCTTTAGAATCTGATAGAGTAAGTTGGAGTGATATTCATGATATACACAATATTGAGGAGAACAACAAAAAGTCACAATATTTATACAAGTGTACTCCAAAGAACAATAAATAAATAAATAAATAAAATGTAAGGTAGTTGCCAGAACACGAAATAGTGGATGTACAATTTGAACCCGATTCTTCTAATTTTAAATCTTGAATTCATTTTCTTTATACTATGCAGCTCATGATTTCAAGTAATTATGTAGACAAAAAAAATTTCCCTCATAGAAAAGTTATAGAGGATTATTGCAAAGAAATTGGGAGATTGTCCCCACCACCCTCCCACCCACATCACATCTGATACAGACACATGAAGATTTGCATATACAGAATTAGAGCAGAATGAAGCCTTCAGGCCTTTTGTTCCAGGTACATGTTGTTGCATATTTTTCTACATGTGTTCCTTTAAAGACCCTTTGTAAACTTCTGTGAAATTCCTATTCTAGTTTAACTGGTTTTTCTAGAATGATGACATCTGAAAGAATAGATTAGATTTATAAAGTGACTTAATCTTTCATTCTGAAAAGATGATTTAATCACAAACAATATTTATTTAATCCTTATTGATTGAAATTTTAGGGTGTTAGCTGACATACATTAATCCTTTTGGCTCTTGGCTTATTTCAAAAACCTTTAAGAATGTCTCCAATTCTTTTGTTGCAGTTCAAATTGCCTTGTATCAGCAAGGAAACTGTCACTTAGTATGGTAACATGGATATGTAAGTTTGCAATGAGAGCTGTGGTAATGATGGTGGGAAAAGTAATGTACTGTCCAACAAGAAAGGGCAAGGTGAAAAAAAAATTAGTTTTTTGTAAAATTAGTAGGAGATCTGAATCGAATAACCTAAATTTTTCTTAAAGGACTTTGCTTTTTTCACCCACTCCCCATCTCTACCTCCATAACTTCTGCTATGGTTCAAATGGTTCCCCTAAAAAAAAATTATATGTTTAAATTTAATGGCCAGTGTGACAACATTGAGAGGTAGAAGCTTTAGGGGGTGATTATGTCATGAGGGATCCTCCTCCAGTGAAAGGGATTCAGGCTCTTATAAAAACGCTTCACGTAGTTGTCTTGCTCTCTGCCTTCTCCCAGGTGAGAGGACAGAAGGGCCTTCCTCCCCTCAGGAGAACTCAGCAACAAGGCACCATATTGATAAGTAGTCCTCATCAGAAAACCAATCTACCAATCGCCTTGAACTTGGACTATCCAGTTTCCAGAACAGTGAGAAAATAAATTTACATTCTTTGTAAATTACCATTCCCATGGGTTGGGGTTGTGGCTCAGCGGTAGAGCCCTTGCCTAGCACATGCGAAGTGCTGGGTTCGATCCTCAGCACCACATAAAAATAAATAAATAAAATAAAGGTATTGTGTCCAACTACAACTAAAAACAAATATTAAAAAAAATTACCATTTCCAGGTATTTTATTATAGCAACACAAAAGGGACACTTTCTGTGCCCTCATGGTTGATGGGTTTTGAGCAAACACCTGGCATCAATGATGGGAAGGGCATAGAACATTACTGTTGTCATACACAAATGACCATGTTACTGGTTGTGAGAGAAAGTGACTTCATGGAAAAGCAAACAACCCCAGTCAACAGAAGATGCAGCCAAGGTCATGTTCAGGAGATGGATGGCTGAGTGGGAACCCTCATGTCAGCAGTTTCAGGAATGTCCTTCCTAAGCCAGGACCTGGTCATGGCTTCAGTTGGGTCTCACATGGATTTGGAGGACCAGAGATTACTGCACAGGCGTTTCAGGGACAAGGCTAGTATCAGTATGAGATACACATGCCACATTACTGGAAAAATTAAACCTTAATTAGTAGAGGGTAGTGAGTAAAATTACTGAAGCTGGATACGCTTCCAGGTGCACAATCACCTGCAAACAGAGTGGTGATAAGAATGTAAACAAGGTTTTGTAAAAACAGGGTTTTATTCTAGGTTTACTCCGCAGGCCCAAAGGCATTTCTCTTCAACTGTGATACAAGTAAAAGTATAGCATACATATTAAGAGGATATTCTTCAGAGATTGTGAAAATGAGTTCAATTTTTATGAAATGATAGAAAATGAAGCCATCCAAATATCAGTCTTCTCATTCTTCTCTGAAGCATAAAAAGCCACTGCGTAATAGGAAAGTTACAAATGAGCTACCAGGGAGAAAAGAAGAAAATCTTCAGACACACAGAGCAAGCCTTTTCTTTATTGTTACCCTGATAAAATTATGATCTATCAAGAAAAATTACCCTTATCACAAATTCTGATCATCCATATTATAACCAGTGATGACGAAGTAACAGCTAAGGACAAAGTTAAAAAATGTGCCTCAAATTATTACCATCACCAGTGCATTTGGAGACACAAATATGAAATAACAATTCCTTGGTAATCATTTATAAATTCGAAATTGTACCAAATAGTACACATTCCTAGATACACTGAGGATACATGGAGGAATTCCATCAGCTAGTCAGTGTCTCTGTCTACCTGTCAGTCAGTGCCTCTGCCTGCCCATCATGTTGTAAGAAATCTAGACTATTTCCATGGTAATTTCTAGACAAATATCTATGTAACTGAGTATTTTTCATTTATCTCACATATCCTATTTTATAAGCAGACTTTCCTCATCACAGGACCACATTTATGGAAAAATTATTCATATACCTACACTTATACAAGTACACACTCAACTTTCCAAAAAAGAGTTCAAATAATTTATGAAAAATTGATATAATTAACACAGAGCAGTTAAACAGAGTTAACTAAAAGAGGAAAGATAATTGTGTGGGGAAATGGAATATAATCATTGAAATATTCTGGTAATCCAGGAATATGGACCAAAAGGAAAATGTACCTATCATTTTGTAGTTGTCATTTTTTTTTTTTTTTTTTTTTTTTTGGTACCGGGGATTGAACTCAGCGGCACTAGACCACTGGGCCACATCCCCAGCCCTTTTTTGTATTTTATTAGAGACAGGGTCTCACTGAGTTGCTAAGTGCCTCGCCATTGCTGAGGCTGGCTTTGAACTCGCGATCCTCCTGACTCAGCCTCCCAAAGTGCTGGGATTACAGGCGTGCGCCACCGCGCCCAGCTTGTAGTTGTCATTTGATAAAGAAGCAGTTAAAATAAACTCATCCTCATTGTCACTGAAATAGCTGTATGTGAGTACATTGTTTGTGATACACAAGACATTGGTATTGTGATTTTAAAAAAGGGCTCCTGTCATCCTGAGGGAAGCCACTTAACAAGCTATACAGAAGCCAATCTGTTTCATTTGTGGTTCTGACAGACGCCAAGGGACTGCATGATGACACACAAGTTTCAGATACCTTTTATTGCATATGGATTTCCAGTTTTCCCAGCACCATTTGTTGAAGAGGCTATCTTTTCTCCAATGTTCGGATACCTTAGTGGAGGCAATGCATCAGAACGCGTTCTGAGGTTAACTGAGAGGTATTGGTCACCTGGTGAGTGAGGTGGCCCCGTTCTGTTTCCACACTAATTCATGTCATTTTCCCTCCTGTCGTCCAGCTACCCTGAAGCCTGTTCTCAAGGAGGATTTGGTTGTCACTTAGTTACATTTGCATATTGAGATTCTGGTGTACTAGAATTTTAAGATTTGTCCACCAGAATAAATGAAAGGATTTCTTCTTTGCTATTCAGTCTTGGAGGAAGAGGAGGAGATTCATTTGGAGTGGGCATCAGAGACCTTCCTAGTCTTCTCCTGTACCCCAAACTGTCTTTCTATCCTGAGGGTGTCATTTAGGAGGAACCTGAGTCAGAGATGAGAAAACAAGCAAGTGGGACCCTTATCTAATCTCCCACTTATTCCAATGCCTGAGAAAAAGTTGTAGAAATACATTTATTGAAGATGACGAAGTGCAACAATTTCTAAAATATCTAGGATGCTGTGTAAATGATCAAAGTTGGAGTGGAATAAAACACCCTGAGCTCCTAGCAGCAGATTTCATCAGCTGAAGACATTTGGTTTAATGTCTGTAGACACAATGTGAAACAATTTTGCTGGATCAGCATTTGAGGGCCATGGATAACAGTTTCATAGGTATTGGAGGGAGCTGGCCTGAGGGTTCATGTCCTTGCTGTGTCATTCACCATCTCTACTATCGCTGGCAGTTTACTTAAGCTGCCTATGCTTCAGTTTCTTCATATGTAAATTTCTCTACTTTCCTGAGGGGCTGAAACAATAAATATTTTAGATAAAGTATTCGAAGTGAGTAATATTGTGCCTAGAAAATAGTAATAGGTCCAAAAACTATTAATTATTGTTAATACCATTTTACTTTTAATACAATTGTTTCTTCATGTACTTGCTCAAAAATCCATTGGAAATGTAAGCCTAAAAACTTTTCAAAATGCATTAGAATATATAAAAAATTAGCATAAATATTTCCCTTTTAACGAGCTTTGCATAGAGATCATCTGCTAATGAATGTGGAAAAATAGAAATGAATTAAGAAGATTTATGTAGACTTGAGGTTATTTTCAGGTTCGCTGACAGTTAGAAACAATGAGAACAGTTTAAAAAAATCTTTATCTTGGAGAACTCCATTAAATTAAAATGCTTTGAAATATTTTATTTCAAAAATGCTAATTTGGAGCTCTTAAAAAAGAATGGGATCTAAAAGCTATCAGATGGCAGACCAAAAGAAAACTGGGCATAGTCTTCAGAAAAAAAAAAAAAAAAAATTCATATTCCGTCCTTCATTTTCATTTATTTTTGGATAAGTTTCCATGGAGTTCTATGCTTGTGGGTAATTGGACCTTGGTGATGTCTAAGAAGCAAGAAAATATTCTAGAAAACAGAACCTGACAGTTAATGTAACTTTCCCTTATAATGCATTAAGTGAGGAGGTAGGTGGCTTCTCAAGTTGGTATTTGAGGATTACCTATATCAGAAACACCTTGGACACATGTTAAAAATGCAGATCTCTAAACTCCAAGGAGGTCAGAGACATAAGGGCATTGTCCCAATAATTTAGTTTTTTAAAAGACTCTTGCCATGCATGGTAGAGCAGGCCTGAAATACTAGGGCTCAAGAGGCTGAGGCAGGAGGATTGTGAGTTCAAAGCCAGCCTCAGCCACTTAGTGATGCCCAAAGAAATTTAGCAAGACCCTGTCTATTAATAAAACATTTAAAAAGGAATTGGGATGTTGCTTATTGGTTAAGCACCCCTGGGTTTATTCCCAGGGACTGGGGGGATATAAAATTAAAACATCCTTATATTATTTTAAAAACAGCCTGGTAAATGTTGTATAAATAACTGGCCTTGTTGGGTATTTTACAGTAAGACACTCATTTAGCTACTATTTATTTTAAATAAAAGATCATTATGAACGAATTTTTAAATTATTATTATAAATTTTTGGCTTTTTTCACACTGGTGTATATTGTCCTCACTTTTGGCCACATCCAAGCATAGAAATGAGTCATCAGGGTCTTAATGACTGAACGTGATGAACTGTGGGCACAATGTAGGTGAGGGTCTTGTGCAGCACATATGTGGCCATTTTCCAATCTATTTGTGTATTCATTTATGGTTTCAGGACATTTCTATTTAATTAAAGTGAGTCTATTTACTCAGGCTACATAATACATCAAAGCAGCATTATATGCATATATATGGGAATCTCGCATAACAGGCAGAGTGAGACACGGAGAATATTGGCTCTCTATGCAAAAATTTTTAATGAATTATTAAATGAAACATTAAAACCAATCTTCAAAGGAATTTTTTACATGCTCCCCATAGACTGGGTCTTTTTTTTTTTTTTTTCTTTTGCAATAGATCTATTTGTGAAAATTGGAAGCCATATTCTGTGAAATTAGTAGCATTTTCAAATGTCGTATTAGAAGAATCATTGAGAGATACTCGGGTTCAGAAAGTAAAAGAAAAAATATATATACAAATTAAAAATGACCTAATAAAATGTAAATTTCTAAAATATGATTTCACACATTGTCATCTGGGCATAAATTTAATAGATCACTACCTAAATGTAGTTGGGGGGTCTCTGTCAAATCTCTTTAATTTCTTTGCACTGGAAATTATAAAAGCAGAGAAGCATGTGTGTGTGCACGAGTGTGTATAAAATAGTCAAATGTTATAAATTCTCCTTTGAGGTAAATTAAGTCTACTTTAAATTCTCTACCAAGATAAGGAAAACCAAAACTGAAAAAGTTCTTGAAACTGAAAAAGATTTCCGAGGAAATGAGATAAGTTTGTCCCCATCAATATTTTTGAATCCCGTCATTTAAAAAAAATACTCAGAAAGCAATTTTTAAAATGAACAGCATGGGAAACAAAGTGAAAAAAGAAGAAAAGCAAAAGCAAAAACCCTACACACACACACACACACACACACACACACACACACACACACACTACTGAGGAAAGAACAAAAAAGAAAGACAAGAATTTCAGGAGACAGCTGTCTCATGTAAATCTCGAGTTGTGTTTCTCTGACTAAATACTAAGAGTTATTTTCTGTAATATTCCTTTATTTATGTGTCCTAAGGTTGCTTTCTGGCCTGTGGACAGACAGCATTTGGGTGACAGCCAATTGGCGCTTTATAAAGAGTGTGATTTAAAAATTACTGAAAACCACAAAATCACTCCATGTAGCTAGCACAGAAGAAATGCTTGCAACTGGGCTTGTTACCTTCATTGTCCATTGATTTGTGGGGAAATTGTTCTCTAGGCCCCAGCACTGGACTTGTAGTTTTCCTGACATATCTAAAGCTGTGTAACCAATAGCTTAATTATTAAGATCTTTGTTTTATTTGCAGCAACATAATAATTAGTGACAAATCATTACCACTTTCTGATTTCCATCTTTTAGCATGTTAGATTAATGCCTATTTTGGAAATGAACTTCTTTCTTGATCCAACCTGGTTTTCTGGCAACCCCCCTAAAGTTTCTGAGATGGGGGCTTTCCATCAATCCAACACATGAATTAATTTTATCCCAGAATCTGTTCTCTGTGCAAGTGCTTCTTAGATAATCCCACCTTTAGGTCAATGGTAGATTTCCTTCTAGATTTCACTACTCTTTCAGTCAGTCCTCAGATCTTTTCTATCATCGTGGAGATTTTTTGGTCATGTTCATGTTTCATCCTCAATATTGGGATGAGGCCCTCCATTTCTCCCCAGCTCTGCTTTTAGCTAGTTTTCACATTGTCCTATTCACATTGCTAATACTTGAAAAAACTCCAGACTTGTACTCAATCACCCATTCTTCTATTCTTGCTGTATATGTTGCATGGAGTTAGCATTTTGAATCTCTTGTACAATAACTCCAGAATCTTCTGGTTTTCTTCCAGCACCATAGCAAAGCCTTTGGACATCCACACACCTCCAAGCCCTTCCCATGCTCCACCAGTGTCATCTCTAAATTACTTCTGCCTGATGTGACTGATTGTATAGTGCTGAGACTTTGCCTAAAAATTTCTCTAAGATGCCATGGACTTAGGTGGACAACGTGAGAGAATCCATACAGAAATCACTTCTTAGACCCTGACACTATATTTTTTTTTAGGTGAGAATATAGATGATGATTGCTTGTTAGCAAAATGCTAATATGCTTTTGGTGCATAGAGCACCCAGCAGTTATTACTATGACCCCCACCATGATGCAGTTGTCATAGGTTTGGGTAGTGTTTCTTAAAAATTTGTGTATGTGCTCTTACTCTTCTTGCTCATTTAATCCCCAAACCACTCCAGCCCTTGCACTGACCAGTGTACAGTCATTTCTTAAATAGGATTAAATGTAAAATCTGCATATCCAAAAAATTGTGTGTGGAGTCAAAATTGGTCTTCAAAAATCACGTTAAAAGTTCATGAAATGCAATATAAATAATTTTGTTTACTTCATCTTTCTTATGAGGTCAATTCAACCAGTTTTCCTACTGCATTGAAAAAGATCACTGTTTTTGATTGAGAACAAGATAAAGTAGCTGAAATGCATTTGAAGCTTTGCAGTAGGAAAACCACCACTTTTGTTATACACTGAATGTGCGGTTTCAATTCGTGCAAGTCAAATATTCATATGACATTGTGCTACTCAAGTCTTTTCAAGATTTGAATATGGGGAGGAATATAGGTCAAGAAAGTTAAGCAATTTGCTTACAGTCATAGTTAGAAAGAATTGAGTTCATATTTCAGGTCTCCCGATCATAACTTAGGTTATGGCATAGAGATTGCCCTGTTGCTTCTATCTCTGAGAACTGACTGATTGCGAATATTTTCCTGGTTTCCTGATCAAGCAGGATCCTGAAGCCATGTCTGGGATTGACAAGAAAGTACCCAGCAATCCTGTCTGCCATGGGCAAGGGTGGGCAGAAGTGATATGCTGACATCAAATTTGCCATCTGCACTAGGTCACCCAGTCCAAGAATGTGAAATAGAAATGTGGCTTTAACACAGGGGGGACAAAAAGGGATTCCAGGAATCTGTTCTTTCTCAACTTATTTGTACAATCACATGAAAGTTTTAAAAGCAAGAATGAATCATATACTTCCTTGTACAGTATCAGTTAAATGAGAAGACGTTTAAAAAACAAGAGGAAACAGTAAGAGAAGAGATAATTGATTGACTAATTTTTAAGTGTATTTTTATGATGGGCAAATTCCTAAAGTATTCATTAACTAATGGAATTATGGCAGTGTGTGATTGCTGTCTCCACAGAACAGGAGGTTGAAAAGTTCACATTGGCAATGATCCCTCTATTCTCAAAGAGCCAGGAGATGGGCCCAGCATACTTGCCTGTGCTGACAAGGATCAAGGGTCTTATTGATATTCATAGTTATGTTCTTCTGAGTCTCAGTAGACTATTCCACTTAAGAGCTGACCTCAAAGGTGAGGGAGGGGGATAGAAAGAAAACTTGTGGGAAAGAGTCACTTAGAGAAAGTGTGTAATTGGGTTCAGAATTCCAGGAGAATTCATCTTGGCAAATCATTTCACCCAACCTGCTTCAAATATGCCAAAGTCCAAGACCTGTTAGTTCTCTACGCATACAGGTGCCTTCACCAGGTGGTGGACCTGGGTGGGCACTCTAGGCATGAGGACAATCTTATATACCTACCTCCTACAAGACTCCTTCATAGAACTGGAGGGACTGAGACCCCTTTCACTCAATAAAGGGTCACCTACTTTGAGAAGAAAAGCCCCCTCCACCTCCTCTATGTCTACTGCAGAACAGCCCAGGAAGCGTCGGCTTTCCTCCTGTTACTGGGACTTTGATTTCCACCTTTAGCTTTTGGACACCATTCTTCTCAATACCTTCCACCCTGCATGGATTTGCCACCCATCCTTTTTCTCATTTGGGGGGAAAATGTAGCTGCCTAAGTTCTTTGTATGGATTTTTTTTTAAGCTAAAAGTTGGTTGACAACAATGATTTTCAGGGTGCAGGGAAGAAACTTTTCAATACTTCAGAATTGGAGATATTTTAGTCTTCAATAGTAGACATTCATTTTCTTAAAGTGTTTATTATTCTGGTCACCTTAACCATTCCCACTGCTCTGCTGTTGCTACCATTATTATTAATATTATGGAATCAGAAACTGTTTCTCCACCATCCAGGTGGGGAGATGAAATGCACACTTACTTCCATTTCACAACATCATCATATCTTGAGAGATCAAAGCCGAAGGGACCCCAAGATACTCCTGACAAAGCACCCTCATCTTACACTGTCTTTGTAGAAAGTTAGGTTGACCCAGCACCCAGAAGGGAGGAATCACTTCCAATCCTGAAGGTCTCGAGAGTCAAACCCAAGATCATCCAGTGTTGCTTCCAGAGACCCAGTCACAGAAAATCCTTCTCTCTTTCACAGCTTCAGATAGCATTATTGCTGTACATCAATGCTTGCTCATTCTTAACAAAGTATAAAGAGAGAAAAAAATGAAAGAAGATAACAGACAAATCACAAAACTCCTTTCCTTGGCTCATGAGATGTTCCTGGGCGCTCCTCTGAACCTGTTCAGGCTGTTTGTCACCTGCCCAACCTATCTCACTCACCTTGAGCTATCTTCTTATAAAAATAGAACACAATGCTGTTTAACAAAAACAAACCAAGAGCTTTCTCAATAATGGAAACAAAGGTTTTATTTATCTTCATTAAAGAAACTTGGTAAGTTGAAATAAAATGAACTCTGAAAAGGTGAAGGAAAAATATAAATTTTATCAAATATTTTAAGCAGCAGATATGCGAGAGGGAATAGTCAAGGAACAAGAGAATCATTTGATGTCTTTAAAATCATGAAGTAAATGCCCATCTATCTATGTAGCTGGGTGAGGACTCACGTGGATGCCATCCACTGACACACGTCTGCCTGATTTCTTCAGAATATTGGCCTTGGCATTGCATCATAAACTCCCAACCTTGTTAAATCTCAACCTCGTCTTTGATGCCATGCTTTTCCTCACCTGCTAATCTGTTTCCAAGTCTTGTTGAATCCTTGAACTATGCCAGGGAGGATTGAATAAAACCTTACAAAGTTGGCCTTCCCTAACATTTTGGTCAGAATCTGTGCCAAGTTTGTATGCTTACCCTTCTGTGGTCACCAAAGTAGCCCAGGATGAATGAGGACAGCTGTCATCATTCTCTTGTTCATCTGGTAACCACCCTACCTTTCCTCCTGCTCTCCCAGTCAATGCAGTCCTCCTTTAAAGTATTTCCCAAGGTGTTAGCCCCCTATTTCAAAGTTTAAATTGCTCTCCTCTTCCTACCCTCAAAAGTCCAGAATTTAGAATCTCCAGTAAAACTCTCCATAACATACTTCTTATAGTCTTCATTTCCCCTTTTGGTTTCTTTAAATTTTAATTTTCTTGTGAAATACTTAAAACTTTTCACAAAGTATAGGATACTCATGCGCTCACTATTAAGTCTAAGAAAATTAAGCACTGCATCTGTTAGGAAGAATAATTCTTCCTTTGTCTTTTATTTCTTTTCATGCAAAAGTACACTCTTTGGTTTAACATACCTCAAGAGGTGGAGCAGTTAGCGTACTACAGATTTGGAATGTTGAACTCCATTTCTTGTATCTTCCTCTTGGAAAGATACACAGATATATAGAAAGGTATATAGATTATATATAGAAAACTCAAATTTGCATCTTCAGTTCCTTGCTATTGTTACTTTTGACAAAGTGGCCAAATTTGCTCAATTCT
Source organism: Tamias sibiricus (assembly GCA_025594165.1). NCBI lineage: Eukaryota > Metazoa > Chordata > Mammalia > Rodentia > Sciuridae > Tamias > Tamias sibiricus. The sequence goes on along the minus strand of CM046660.1, from coordinate 74,816,994 downwards.
GGAATCTATTTAGCATATCTGAACAATGATCTTCAGTTTTGTCTTCATCAATTATACAGTGGCATTTTGCTAGACAAATGAGTAAGCTTTGAGTATGGTTTTATCCCCTCAGCATAATTCCTTTGATCTCTCATACAGAATAATACCCACTACCCTGGAAGATAGTCACATCCTTAAACCAGTAAATACAGCAAATATAGCAAAACAGACTTTGCACAGGGGATTAAGTTAAGAATCTTCAGATGTGAAGATTACACTGGACAATCCAAGTGGATCCCATATAATCACAGGCAATCTTGTCAGAGGAAGGCAAGAAGGTCAAGGGGATGCAAGTGCTCTGGAAATGGAAGCAAGAGACAGGAATGATGGAAGGAAGGGGTCATAAGCCAATGAATTTAGGCAGCTTCTAGAAGCTGAAAAAAGGAAAGGAAATGGATTCTTCCCTGAAGCCTTCAGAAGGAAGTCAGCCTTAGTGCACACTGATTTTATATTAGCATCCAGAACTGTAAGAGACTGTATTTATGTTGTTTTAAGCCACTGTATGTGTTGTAATTTATTACAGAGGCAATAACAAACTAACACAGAGTCAATCTACATTGTGCACGTGTCTCAGTAGTTTGTGCCCTTTAATTGCTGAGTGGTTGTTCCACGGTATGGAGGTACTACACAGTTTGTTTTAATCATTCACCTGTTGAAGGACATTTGGGTCATTTCCAGGTTTGTGCTGTTACAAATAAATGTGCTATGCACATTTGTATGCAGGTTTTTGAGCGGACATCGGTTTTTACTTCTCTGGGGAATATGCTCTAGAGTACCATTGCTGGGTCATATGGTAAGCACATGTTTAACTAACTTTGTAAGGCACTGCCATTTTTTTCCCTTTATTTATTTATTTATTTTTTTGAGATAACCAAAGAAAAAGATACTGCAAGACAAGAATAAAAATGTCTTTGACCATCTGAGCTCTAACACAAATCTTAGGCCCACAAAGTTACATAAGCAGGAAACAGGATCCAATTTCTCTATGGCCTCCAAGGACTGATGCTTCCTAATCTATTTCAGATACAGGACAGGGATGATATACAAAAGAAAATCCAGGAAAAGATGGTTCCTTTCAAAGAGCAAAACTTGTGTCTAACCAATGAATTGTCTCACTGTCAAGTAGAAGGCACCTCATAGTACTTGTCCAGCAAGATTTGATCATGGTTGTGAATAAATGGAAGCTATTTCTCTCCCATTTTTCACTTTTATGAACGTACCTGTTTAGTACTGTTATTTTCTCAGTGCTCCTCCATGGAACGGAACAGAGATGGGGGTGGCAGGAAGGATGTGAGTTGTCTTTTTAATTCATAATTCACTGGGTGACACAGAGTCATAGGCAGACCTGTTGTAGAGAATGCGTTGTATCATCTGGAATCCTGGCAGTTAGTGGAATTTCTCACTAGATTGGATTTTGGTTTGTTTCCTTCAGGGAAAGTGTAGGTATGATTTACGTGTGATGTTTTAATGAAACAGTTTCATTTAAGAGTTTAATTTAATATGTTTTAACGTAATAGGTATTTCATAACTGCAAAAGACTGCATCAGCCACTGTTGGCTGATTTGCAAACTCATTTTCTCTTCTTCCTGCAGTCTTCTTCTACAGTCTAAATTTCCCAAACTCTTTCACTTAGATGGGCAATGGGACTTGTTAACCAAAGCAGTGGCATATTTCACTTTTGTGAACCTCTGTAGAAATGCCCCACACATGATCCTCTATTCTCTTTCCACTTCTGCAGCAGGAAACTCCTAACCTAAGGAATAGCCTAGTGTTAGGATGGAAAAAGGCCATAGTGGCTGTGGGGGGAGTCCACTTGACTGGGAACAATTTTACTGATCTATGATATACACAAAAAAAATATATATATATATTTTTAAATTTTTTAAAATCTGGGTATTTACCTGTTAAGAGTGGTGAACATTGCCTTAATATAATCTTATTCCAAATGTATTTTTATATTTCACAAAAAATTATGCTTTCAGGAGATTGCAGAGTTACCCTTATTTGGGTTAAAGAAGTTTCTTTCTACTTCAGGTTCTCTAAAAATTCTTAACATAAATGAATGTTGAATTTTTAAAAAATATTTCTAAAATATTCTTTTTATTGGTACATTATAATTATACATAATAATAGGGTTCATTGTGACATATTTGTACCTGCACAACATATTTTGATCATTTTTTTTTACCATAGTAATTAATACAGTTGTATTTTTTCCTTTTATCCAATAATTCAGTGAATTGCATTAACAGATTTCCCATTGCTGAACCAACCTCCTATTCCTTAAATAAACTCTATTTGTTTTATACACAGTGCTGGATTCAGTTTTTCTTTTGTTTGTGATTTTTGTAACTGTTTCATAATTAGTACTTCCCTATACTATAATTTAACTTTTACTGACTCTCCGTGATGTTAGTATAAATACCATATTAGCTCATAAAATGAATGATCTCCCTTGATTCTTTCAATGGCAGTACTCTGCACATATGTCATGGCTTATCACTTGTTTGATTACCCATTTGGATCTACTTTCTCTGGCTAGCCCAGGTTATCTTTCATGGTGTATATTTATCTTCATATATTCAGTGCTCTCTTGGTTCAAATTAAGAGATAACTGTGCATCTAGCCTCAACAACACAAAACTCACACTCCTGAAGTGAAGGGAAGAACTACTGTTGCAATCGAAAAAGATGGCTCAATGGTCACCTTGTCTTTGTTCTGGTCTTTAGGAAGCATTATCTCTAGTATGGCACACATTATTCCTTCCACCTAGAGTGGCCTTCTTCTCATCTCTGCATTTCTAAATCCTACCATTGGTCAAGGTTTCATTCAAATACTCTCTTCTTTGAAACATGTCCTTTGAATTTTCTTAGCATACTTTTACTTATTATTCAGTTCATTTTTGTTGCAAAATATTGCTCTAAAACTTACTTGGTTAAAAGGACCCAAACATTTATCATCTCACAGTTTCACATGTGTTCACTTCATGCCTATATAATCCCTCTGGGAGCTTGACAAGCTCTATGATAAAGCACAGTGACAACAGTTTATACATGAAACAATACACCCAATTCTCTAGAACCTAGAACTTCCAAAGGAGTACTTTCAGATCACCTGCCTCATGATCTACCTGGATTAAAAGATATTACTGGTTAAATTAATTACTAGGACTCGCCTCAAACTTACAATTGGAATCTGCTAAAGGAGGCCAGGGAAGTTTTCATAAAGAACCCAGGCAATTTTTGTATGTATCAATTGGGAACCAATTCTTGAATAAATTATTGTATAATAAATGGTGAAGACAAACTTTTGAAGTTTACACTCAGAACCCAAAAGAATGAAAATGGAAACTCTCTGCACCTCTCTCTGTGACCTGTCTATTGTCTAGAGACTGAGAACAACTTCCAATGCACTTCCCTCTTGACCTTGATACATTTATTCTCTCCTTGTCCAGAAGTCATGACCTGCAAAAATAATAATTCATGTAACCCAAAGCGAGTCAATATATTTCTGTCTAGTCTGGGACACAAAACAGAGAGGAGTTTTGAGATTTTTGTTTTTGTTCTTTGTAGCTTTGCAAAACCTACTCTTGACAATGAGCTTGAGTTTGGAACTGGGTCCAATGGTTTCCTGTACTGAGGAAGTACTATCTTTCCTCCTCATTTTCTTTAGACAGCTAGAAGGAAGAGAAGGGCAAGAAAAAATAAAAAGTAGTAGAGGAAAAGGAAAGGAAAAGACAAAGCAATTGGCTCAGTGCAGCAGTTTGCACATTCTCCCTTATAAACTTCACGTGGAAGCTGACCCAGTTCCTCTAGGTCTTTTCTACTCTCCACACATAATATTCTATTCTGAGAAGTGATAGAGTTGAAGTGAGGAGATTGTGATAATCCACTCTCCTCCACATGAGATCTTTCCCTTACAAGTGGTGCATTCAAAAAAGTCAATTGAGCATGTACTCCCTGGAAATGGAAAGAATGCTTCTGGCTTGTCAAAGCATCATTTCATTCCATTTCATTAAGAAAAAAATACACATACAGGTGATAAAGGCACTAGAAGCTACATTATGAAAAAATACATGTTTTTCAAGTAATTTGTGTTGAATTTTCTATCATCTTCCCCTTAGCTTTATTTCAATGATTACTGAAGATTTCTACCTTCATCAGCCTTTTTCATGATAGATAATGGCTAACCCATGGAAACAAATACACCTATCAGTCTCAGTGACATAACAAATGTTCAATTTGCTCATATCACAGTCCATGTAGGACTGTAGGTGTAGCATGGCTTTATTTTTAGGTTTCCAAGATTTTCAAGACAGGATAAAGGGAACAAAAGGAAATATATCCGGTGTCTTCAACTCTCTGCCCCAAATATAAATGTATTCATAGCCAAAGCAAGTTTGTGGCTATCCCTAATTTTAATAGGACATGGGAGTATAATTAGACTATTTTTCAGAAAAAAAAAGTGAGAAATAGTTGGTAACCATTACTAATGTCACTCACAAACCACACTCAAGTCTAACACCCATATTTACTAAGAAACTGTAGAACCACCTTGACATACTTTCAAGTATCTTTTTAGACTAAATTTTCCTTAGATAATGAGCAATTGACAAACATCCAGTCAAATTAATTTAATACATACTCAGAAATTTTGTCATTTCCCTCTACTTTGTTCACCTTATTTAAGACAATATATGTTAATACCTCTTCCTACTACTATTGTGATTTTGTTAAATATTCCTTGCTCATTTCTCATGATGAATATGTGTAATTACGGAGTTGCTTGTTATTAATGGTTCATAGTTATTTTAGTTTTGTTTGTGGATTGTGCCCTCATTGTAGACAGAGCAGTAATTAGTCATGTCAACACAGATGGCTAAAGCAAAGGGGTGCATTCTAGTCAGAGGAAAATGTGCAACTAACATACTATTGAGGGGAGAGTGATGTCAGCAAGACAGGGACATATGCTCAGGCCACATTACCCCCACCCCCATCAGTTCAGCTAGCAAGTGCATGCATGAGAAACAAAATGAAACTCATCCTAAAATCTGAGCAATATTGACTTTGTTGTTGGGCAACAGAATGGACAGGGAATGGTACGAAATGAGACTGAAGATTTAGACAGGGGCTGGGTCATGATGGACTTTTTCTACCTTTCTTATTCCTAAAATGATTATGACAAAGAAGAAAATTAAGTGCAAAAAGTCAACAAAACTGTTTGGAGAGCTGGGAGCAGTGGAGCATGCCTATAATCCCAGCTACTCAAGAGACTGAGGAGGGAGGAGTCTAGGGACACTTTGGGTAACATACTGAGATTTCATTTCAGAAAAATACCCTAAAAAAAAAAAAAAAAAAACAGCAAGAACAACAACAACAACAACAACAACAACAACAGTAAAACAATGCGTGTACATTACTGGTGGGACTGCAAATTGGTGCAACCACTCTGGAAGGCAGTATGGAGATTCCTCAGAAAACTTGGAATGGAACCACCATTTGACCTAGTTATCTCACCTAGTTATACCCAAAGGACTTAAAATCAGCATACTACAGTAATGTAGCCACATCAATGTCCATAGCAATTCAATTCACAGGAACCAAACCAGGTGTCCTTTAACAAATGAATGGATAAAGAAAATGGGGGGGCTGGGGTTGTGGCTCAGCGGCAGAGCGCTCGCCTCGCACATGCGTGGCCCGGGTTCAATCCTCAGCACCACGTAAACATAAATGCATTGCATTGTGTACAACTAAAGTAAATAAATAAATATTAAAAAAAAAGAAAATGGGGTACACATACACAATGGAATATTACACAGTCATGAAAAGGAATAATATTATGGCATTTGTCAGAAAGTGGATGGAACTGGAGACTATCATGCTAAGTGGAATAAACCAATCCCCAAAACCAAAGGTCAAATATTCTCTCTGATATGCAGATAATAACTCACAATAGGTGGGGGTTGGGAGGAGTGGAGGTTCATCGAATTGGACAGGGGGAATTGGGGTGGGGAATGGAGTGGGGATAGGAATGGGAAAGACAGCAGAATGAATGGGACATAACTTTCCTATGTTCATATGTGAATACATGACCATTATAACTCGACATCATGTACAACCACAGGACTGGAAAGTTATACTACATGTATGTATGATGTATCAAAATGCATTCTACTGTCATGTATAACTAAAAACAACAATGACAACAAAAAACACATGTACCATGAAAAAGTATTTTGGAAAGATAGGATCATTTAAGCCATTTCAAATCAAAACAAAGAATATGCTCAATCAAAATGCATTTAATCTGACTTATCAAGTCATTGGTATTGCAGAAACTAGTAATGGCCTGGATTATCTGGCAGAGAGAAGTCTCAACTGAGTACACAAAGATTCATCCTCTATTCCTGCTTTTTGTCCTCAAACAGTTTTTATAACTTTAGAAAGCTCAGGTATCCTTTGTGTCTTAATTTCTACATAAATAAGATTGATATTTTTATAGTTTTCTTATTTAAAGACTAAGGTTATGAAATAATGGGTATGTAAAGGTCCCTTGAAAAATAAAATCAAAATTACCATAAATAATAAAGGTGTCCTTGATCCCCATGATAAACAATTCATAGGACATGTCATCAATATTCAAAGTAATAAAAATCTGACATTTAGTTTGGGCTTTCAGTACTGATGAAATATTCCATTAGTTTTTTTAATAATAAATCCTATCAAGACTAGAATCACTTCTTGAATAAATAAAAATGTAATACTTGAAGATCAAGCCTCTCAAAATTTAAATTGATATAAACTGAGTCAAATTTCAAGCATTTCTTTAAACATGCCTTGTGTATATCATTTATTTAAAGGGTCTTGTCATTACTGGTTGCCTAGGCCTTCATTTAAGAAGTTATCAAAACAATTAAAATCATCACATTTAATTCCAGAATTTGTCAGTTTGTAAACGTTGGCGATTTTCTATTAATTATAGATGTTGACCTCTTGACCAATCAGAATATTTTATATCAGTTTAATTATTCCTCAAGAATCCCAATTACTTTAATAATCAAAATAAATGCCATTAGTCATGAACTTTTATTTGCCATTTAATGCATACTGTGCTCATTTGAAAGTTAAGTTGCTTGTACATGTCCTCTTTGAGTTTGATTCTTATGGTGCTCAATGCCATGCCTAGAACAATGAGAATCAAGGAACCAAGAACCCTGAAGTCATCTGCACAAAGTCATCAGGTTTCTCCATAGAACCCAGTGCACTCATAAGGGGTAGGCCTTACATTTCCATTTTAACACAAGCCTTCGTTCAGCATATGCTAGTGAACGTGTAATGCACACCCAGCACTGTAACCATTCTCACAGTATCAAGGAAAGGGTAGGTAGACAATATCTCTGACCAAAGGAGCTTACGGTTGTGTGTTTTCTTTTAACTAAGAAAAAATTTACATAGACTGAAATGTCCAGATATTCAATCTACAATTGCATGAATAATGACAAATGTATTCACTTCCACAACTGTGACCCAGTAAGAAACATGTATTTGGGTGATGCTACTGGTTCCTGACACAGAGGTCCCCTTAAACCCTTATAATTTCCTGAATGATGGAGAAGATAGAGGCCTCTTCCACAGATCTCCTAAATCCCTGGAAATTTACTGCATGATAGGAGAATATTTTGATCAAATATCTTGGAAGGATACTGGATAACTTAGGATCTAGGGTCTGGTCACCAGAATAACCAAGCATGATGAAAAGCTTGGAGTTTTCAGCTCCGTCTCCATTTCCCAAAGAGAGTAAGGGGCTTGTACTTTGAGTTAATAATGAATCAATTCTATATGATAAAGCCTTCTCAAGGATCCCCAAAAGACAGTGTTCAGGGATGTTCTGGGTTGGCAAATGCATCCATGTGCAGGAGATTGGTGCTTCCCACACAGGGAGGGGTGCTTCTGTACTCCAGAACCTTCTGAACCTTGACCAATGTAGCACTTTCACTGGCTGTTCATTTGTGTCCTTTATAATAAACCAGTAAATGTAATTAAATCTCTGAGAAGATTACAGCAGATCATTGAACATGAGAGGGTCGTTATGGGAAGTACGGATCTGTAGTCAAGTTGGATGGAAGTGTTTGCAACTTGGGACCCATGACTTGGTATCAGAAAGGGAGGCCAGTCTTGTGAGATGGGACCCTTAACCTGTGGGGTCTGCAATAAATGACTCTGTAGTGTTGGAATTGAATTGAATCGTGGGACAACCAGCTGTTTGGTTAGTTGGGGAAGAACTCTCTACCTTTGGTGTCTGAATGTGAGCAGAGGAACAGCTTTTCTTGAGTGAGCAACCATGGACTTGAAGATACAGAACATTTCATCACCAAGCACAATTTCCCTCTGCCTCCCTCCAATCAATCTCCACGCATCCTGGGCATTCACTCTCTGATTTCTACCAATATAGATTAGTTTGGCCCGTGTTAGAAATTCATAGAGACACGAATCCTAGAATCCATGTCCCTTTTTGTCTAGAATGTTTTATTTTCGTACAATGTAATATTCTCAGGATTCATCAATGTTTTTTAAAACTCCAGTGGTTTATTCATTTTTCTTATTCAAGTAGTATTCCATTGTATGAGTATGTCACTATTTATGGTATCTGTTTTTGAACATTTATTGTTTCAACTGTAAGTACTAAAACTGCTATCAATATTCTATAATGGACTTTTTTTAAAAATGTATGCTTTCATTTCCCTTGGGAATACCTAGAAGGGAATGTCTCCATTGTATGATAGGAGTATGTTTAACTTTAAAAAAAAATTGCCAAGAGTTTTCCAAAATTGTTATAACGTTTGACACTTTAACCAGGAATGTTTGATTATTCCAATTGCTTCATATCCTCATCAATATCTGGCATTGTGAGTGAACTGGCACATTTCTCTTGCTATCTCTAAATGCTTACTAATCATTTTTATATTTTATTTTGTTCAATTTTTTTCGATTTTTATAATTTAAAAATTGAGTTGTATTATTACTGAGTTTTAGGAGTTTTATATAAATATACAATATTTATAAGTCCTTTGCTAATATATATATATATATATGCATATATATAAAATATTATGTACATAATATTTACCTTGGTCTTTAGGCATGTCTTTTATGTTTTCTTAATATTATCTTCTGATGAGGAGAATTGTTTAATTTTAGTAAAGTCTATTATATAAATTTTATGATTAGTGATTGTTTTGCCTTCCCCTAAAATTATTTTCCTACTGTAGGATCATGAAGATATTATTATTTTACATTATTAAGAAGTATTATAACATCATATTTGTTTTTATTTCTCTGATTCACATAGAACAAATTTTGTGTATAATGTGAGGTATATAGCACAATATTCAGACTATTTATCTACTTCATCCAGTATTGACAATTTTTTTTTTAAAAAAACAGCCTCTCTTGAATCTTTATTGGAAATTACTGACTTTATATTTGTAAATCCATTTGTAGGCTCTGTTCTCTTCCATGGATCTACTTATGTATCTGCATGCCAATACCAACCGTCATCTCTGCTTTCAAGATTATTTTGTTTTTGTCTAAGTCTTTTTTATTTCTTCATTAAATTTTAGAATCAGCATGTCTAGTACAAATGGGTGCTGGGATTATGACTGGGATTGCCTTGAATCTACAGATCAATTTGTTAAGAACTGATATCTTAACTCTCAACAATATTGAGTCTTCTAATCCATGAGAATGCCAGGTTGGCCAGATCTTCACCATCTTCCAGACTGTTGCACAATCACCTTTAAGCTCTCAGTCCTGTAGCAAGCCCTGTCTTTTCCTCTTTAACTTTGAGGATTCTCTGTTTTGGCACAACTCAGCCCTCAGCCAAGAATCCACTGGAAAGTCCCATGCAGACCTTGAGTGGTTCCTTGTCCTTAGGTCCTTCCTGTCTGATACCATGCTCTATTTATATTCCCTCCAGTCTCAGCCTTCTCAGCTCAGCAACACCAACCCACTTGGCTTGAGATCGTCCTGTGTGTGCACCAGTGTGTAGTGTATTCCCCTGAAGAAAGCCAAGGAAAACAAGCATAACACTTGTTTTTCTCTCTTATCTAAAAGACTGCAATCTTGTCTTATCTGTACTTGCTCAGCTTTATGGTTATTTATGGTGAGAAAGTACTAATTTGGTATCAGTTACATAATCAAGAAGGAAAATCATTGAAATTATAGTTTTAAAGAGCTGGAAAATAATAAATATGTAATTTCTGAATTTAAAAAAAAATATACTTTACCATTTTACAAGTGTATGTGTATGTGTGTGTGTCAAGGAATAAACCACTTGCTGTTTAGAGGTTCCAAAAAGGCCTCCTGAGGCAACTGATTTTAAGTGTAAACTTAAAAGTTAAAATGAAGTCAGGGAGATGAAGAGAGTAGGAGAGTGTTAAAGTGCTCTGTTTTTACATTATGAAGCATGAAGCCTATGATAAGATCCTGTTGCTAAGGAATCAGTAGGTCAGGCTTAAACACGTGTGCAAACCACTATATTCTTTGAATATCCTTCTCCCAAGTGCCTATCATTGCCACTTGCTTCTAGATGAAGGATATGCCTAGGACTTCAAGGATTTCCAGTAACAAAATTTAATAGGATCTAGATGATGGATACTTTCTGCTCTAAAACATTGTATGTCAAATTATCTAGATAATTTGGAATTCCTTTTCATAATATTATTATTATTTTTTTTTTTGCAAAGACATTTTAAAAGTGTAATTTCAGGTTAAGATGAACTGAGTGACCATTCTTTCAATGTTCAAAATTTATCAGAAAATTTCTGTATTTAATTTTTTCTCAGGCACAGAAAAGTCATTTATTTTGACCTCTACTCCAAAAGAAAACTTTAAAATGTATTCTTAAATTATGTTGCAGTAATCTTCTTATTTTAAAATAAAATAAGTCCTATTACTTAAAATGACAAATTGGTTAATAATCTTTGTCTTGCAACAGTTCACTGGAAGGTGTTCTACATTGTTGAAATTCCCTAAGAACATGAAAGAATTGTACAAAATATAGAAGAGGTTTATTCTTCTGCTTAGCAACATCCAAGATGGTAATTTTCCTGATATACTCATTTATCTACTGACAACTTAAATTACATTAGGAGTTCCGAATTTCAATTAAATTTTATTCCCTCTGACCTTCAAATAGCAGAAGGGAAAGTATCAAGCAAAAGGAAAAGTTATTAGTCATGAATATCATCTCAACGTGTTTTGTTAGTTTTTAGTGTCTTTCCTCGTTTCTATGCCTTGGAAGTTACGATCAAGCTACATTTATATTTGCAATCCTATGGACTATTTTGGAATTGTAGTTCGAACAGATATTTTAAAAATTCTGTTCACTCTGCAGTCATATATATTTATAGTGCTCTAGAGGATAACTCCTACTAGAGACATTACACTTATAGACTTGGGTCATGCTCTGTCCTGTGTTTTCTGAGGTTTGGAAAGTATAAAAGTATTTGGTCATTTTGGTGTTTTTTTGAGCATATATTCGTTGGTTGAAATGTCAGAAAACCAATTCTCAATCAAATGATGAAAAATGAGATTGCTTCTCTTCTTATTTTTGCATGAATGAAGGCATTCATCCAAAATGCTGATGAGACTGGTCCTGGTCGGGAGCTTTGACTAGATACAAATAGTTTAAGTGATTTTAATGTGATTTTCCAAGATAAGGTCCTTTCTAAATTTTAAATAAACCTTTTATTTTGGAATAGATTTATTCTTACAGAAAAATCACAAATGTAGTAGAAAAATTTACATGTAACTCAGACCCGTGTCTCCTAATATTAACATGCTGCATTAGTATGGCATATTTGTGAAAATTAATGAATCTACATTTGCATGTTCCTACTAACTGAAGTTCATACTTTATGCAGACTGCCTCAGATTTTACCTAATGTTCGTTTTCTGGTCCTGCAGAGGATCCTACATTACATTAAGCTATCTTATCCCCTTAGGCTCCTCTTGGCAGTGACAATTTCTCAGACATTCCTTGTACTAGGTGACCTTGACAGTTCTGAGGAGGACTTGTCAGGCATTTTATAGATTGTCTCTCAATTGGACTTGTCTGATGTTTTTTTCATGATTAGGCTGTGATTATGGGTTTTGAGGAAGAAAACCGCAGTGTTAAAGGGCCATTTTCATCCCATCCTATCAAAGGTATGCACTACCAATGTGTGTTATTACGGGTGATGTTGTCTTCAACATCTGGCTGAGGGAATCCTTGTCTGACTTTTCCACTTTAAAGTGACTTTTGCCCCTGCCATCTCCATACTATACTTAGTAGACAGACATCCCTGTGTGTAGTCCACACCTAAGGAGTAGAGTGTTATTTTCTACTTTCTTAAGGGCAAGCATCTGTATAAATGATTTGAAAAATCTTCTGCATGAGAGATTGGTCCAGTTCTCCAATTTATTTATTCAGTCCTTTCTTTCTACCAGTATGGACTCAGGGATATTTATTTATAATTGGATTATAATCCAATACTACTATATGTATTTTAGGACTCAGGGATATTTATTTATAATTAGATTATAATCCAATACTACTATATGTATTTTATTGCTTAAATTGTTCCTGCTTTGGCCACTGGAAACTCCTTCAGTTGCCTCCTGTGTATCCTCAACACACCCTGATTATTATGTTGTTGTATTTATTTATTTATTTGTTTGTTTGTTTGTTTGTTTGTTTTTTGCTACTAGGGATTGAACTCAGGGGCACTTGGCCACTGAGCCACATTCCCAGTCCTATTTTGTATTTTATTTAGAGACAGGGTCTCACTGAGTTTTTGTGCCTCACCATTGCTGAGGCTGGCTTTGCACTCGGGATCCTCCTGTCTCAGCCTCCTGAGTAACTGGGATCACAGGTGTGCGCCACCGCACCTGGCAAGTTTTTTTTTTTTTTTTTAAACACATCTTTTGTTGAAATTCAATAAAGAAAAGAAGTGTTATGAAATAGGGTATATATTCATTAGAAAAATACATACATGGGTAGAATTTGTTGTTTTGAACTGGGAGTTTCACTGTGGAAGCAAAACTGGATTGTCCTTCCCAGGGTTCTAATAGTAACATGTGGATGAAATTTCTAGAAAGTGAGGTTTCTAAAAATATTGGTTTTGATTTTGATTTCTATATAAATTACCAAAATAAACAGAATAGAAACCCAGTTTACAGCCTAATTAAGGAGAAAAATTAAATACAGCTTCTTTTAAACTTCTATTTTTTTTTCTTTCAGAGTTTATTCCACTAATGCATGTCTCTGAGCCATCAAGTTGCTTTTATTCCTTCTCTTGCTTAGATCCTCCTCTGTGATTTCTTTTAAGTTTTTCTCTAATTTCTTTTTAACCACCATATTTTCAGGCTATTTGCTTATTTTTAGACAATTTCTTGATACCATGTTGACCTTGTATAAGCCACTCTTCTTCCTGGGCTCAAATTCCTTTATCTGAAAATATGATATATTTGAACATGATGATGTTCCAAATTTCTTGCAGTTCTAAAATGTCATGATGCTAATGATCTGTAGTGGTTCTAAGTACATGGACATCATGCCATAGAACCATCTGCTGAGCTAAAAATTGAGAAAATAGGTTGCACACACAATAAGCAATGTCTGGAACAACTCTGGTGTCTGAGCACCAAGTAAACCCCCACCTCTTGCTTTTACTACCTTGTGAATGGTGTGCATTGATAAGATGTTCATCAAGCTGATTTCTCTGGGATTTGGTATAATAAAGTACTTTATGGGTGAAGTGTTAAGGTAGCTTTAAAAAGAGGTGATGTGATTTTCATCTTGAATGTATTATTAGAACTTCAGCTGTACATGAACAGTACCTGCTAAGGACACAGTCACAAGAGTGGAAGTCGTGTTCGAGCAAGAACAGGTGTTTACAGAATGGGAAACTGCTGTTTTCAGTGAAGAATAAATTATTTCCCTTTCTTGATGGAGACTCTGCAATTAATTACTTTCACAATTTCTTAGGATCCTTACCCCACACTATTAGATCAGCATCAATAGCTTGAGAAAGGAAACTCCTCTTCATGACCCTTAATACCTTACACTGTGAAATGCATAATTTTTCACCTGAATGGAAAAGAGGAGCAACAAGGATTATTTAAAACAGTGACTAATTCTATTTCCCTTTCCAATTAGTCTAAGTTTAAGGAAGTGGAGAGAAAGCCATGCAATGTTTCCCCAAAAAATTAACTGTATTTTAAGTGCTTTGAGAGACAGAAAAAGGCCATGAAACACATTCTAGGTAGGAAATTGACAGTTTGTCATTGGAAGGGCAAGATTAGTGTTCTTCAAATGATGAGTTTGCAATATGACTTTACAAAATTGTGGCTAGATTGTGTGGCACTGCCTTCCTGCCCACCAAGATACCAAATTAATCCTGGATATCTCTTCACATATGCTTTTGACTCAGAATAACAAAGGTATAACATATGGAAAATAGCACAAGTTATTTTCTCTGCTTGAGAATAAATGGTGGGCATCTGAATGACTATTTATATTTTCCCTTTCATATATGGCCACTAAAGATAGGTACTATGTGCAGTATGGGGTGCTTTTAGATGTTTTCTAAACAGAGGGTTCAAATTGGTTAATGTTCCTGAATATTTGTAACAACAGTGACAATCATGGGAAAGGTGTAGCACCTGATACAATGGAGCCACTTGGTAGCTGTTCAAAGCATTCATTGGTTGCCTAGCCCCCAGGTGTGATGAAAGATCATGTGGTTCCCTTAGAATCGATGATGGAAATGAATAGCAAGGATTCATCGAGCATGATGAGTCTGCTAAGGTAGCTCCTTCTTCAATACCAGTACCCAGGGCTGCTCTGCACCCCATGACCTCTTCCAGGTTGGCTCTTCCTCCCTTTACTTGCCACAAGCGTGGCAACCTTTTACCATTTTTTCTCCAAGTCTTACTAGTTCCCTTTTGCCCCACTCACCACCTAACTCTCCTTAGAAGAGGAGCATGTTATGCCAAATTCATCTTTCCACTGCTACCTATTAAGATTCTGCAGTCCTGCTCACCATCTCTTCGTTTGTACATTTTTTTTTTTTTTGGTGGAAAATGTGTCTGCCCATGATCTAAAATCAACATCTCTGCTTGTGTCCCTATGCATTTGTGATGAGTGCTTCATCTCCTTTACATTCTTGCTTCTCATTTTCCATGTCATGGAAGTCCACACTGGTCTTCTCTCCCCCATGGAGGGTGCCTCTTCTTTCCTAGGCATAATCTCACTCTCAGGTCCCTCAGAGGAATGCAGACCCCAGATTCTGCTAGTGCGTCTCCCCCATCATGTGGGGTCGCTTCCCTCTTGAGTCAACTAGACTTTCAAATGATTAGCATATCTTGTTTGGTGGATGAATGTTTTTTTGAAATGTTTTGTTATTTTTTATAATTTGTTTTCATATTTGTTAATAATGTATTGTACATTTTATTAATTAAGATTATACATTTAATAAAATGATGTAATAAATCTTAATTGCAGAAAGTTTAGAAAACAGAAATACATAAAAAGGAGCACATTTATAACTATATGTACCAACTTCAGAGAAATGGTTGCTTGTCATTTGTATTTTGTATAAATTTCTCTCTAGACATCTTCCTTTATCAAATGTATACAAATGACATTTTATTTTTATATTAGTAAAGTATATATAATTTTATATCTGGCTTTCTCAGCTCAAGGTTATATCAAAATCAGTCTTCATAGCACTGAAAACGTGTCAAATACCTAAAATTTCTTTCTATAATTTACTCAGCCTTTCCAGAAATGTTCATTGTTTTCTTTTAAATTTCTACATATATAGAAAAATTGCATAAACATTCGAATATATAAATACTGTGCACATCTCTTAGAATGTATTCCTTAAAGTAGCATTACTGCTCAGAATATATTATTGAAGATATTTAAAATTCTTAAGAACACTTTGCCATTGTTTTGCAGAAATTAGCACCAATTTATACTTTCATCTCTATCATATGAAAATACTAGTGACAGTGTCTATTCATTAGTATTAGGGATTATTGTGGAAATATTTGGGAGTTTGAAAAAAATAGTAGTTAATTTTTAAACCATAATCTCTTGATGATAAATTGAAAATTAGTCACATAGTTATTAGTTATTTCTGTATCTGCCTCTGTAAAATGTCTCCATTAGTTTTTGTGAGGAGCATAATTTTCCTATTGGGGTCTTGGTAATGAACTTTTTATATACAACAAGTATAAATATTAAGTGTTTGAATTTTTAATATTTATGATATTTTGAAGTAATTTTAAAAATTCAAATGTATCCTTTAGTTTATAATTTATTATTGTTCTTTCATATTTATCAAATAAATCTTTACCTAGATGAAACAAATATGCAATCATGTGAGATTCTATGGTTCAACTATTTACATGTAACTAGAATTTTCTTTAGAATCTGATGTTAGAACTCTAAAGATTTTATTTTTGCATAACCTAATTTTCCATATTATTTATTAACTGGTCCATTTTTCACCAGTTTGGTATTATTCTATTAAATATTTATAAAATTAATAACTGCAATTCCTCATATACTTATGAATATATCACACCTATTGTATATACATATTACTAATATGTATATAAAACTTATTCACACTTATATGTACATTTCTATTCATTATACCTACAAATATTGTTACATAAATGAAATGTATATGCAAGATCTAGCTAATACATGCTATATACTGATTATATATTTACTATTGTTTGTCAATATATTTATGTGTTTTTTTCCATAATATTCATTTACGTTTATTGGTTTACTGATTTTTATGTCATAGCAGCAGGTTGTTTTAATTATTGTCTTTAAAATACTGATAAGACCAAGTAGAAGGGGCACACATCTGTAATCTCAGCGGCTTGGGAGGCTGAGGCAGGAGGATTTCGAGTTCAAAGCCAGCCTCAGGAACAGTGAGGTGCTAAGCAACTCAGTGAGACCCTGTCTCTAAACAAAATACAAAAAGTTCAATCCTGGTACTCCCCAAAAATAAAAATAAATAAAATACTGATAAGAAATGGCCCCTATTTTATTCTTTCTTAATTGTATAACAATAGCCTATTTCTTTATGTAATATTAAATTTTCATAATGAAACTTGAGGATAGTTTTTGTGATGCTATGAATGTTTGTGTCTCCACACCCCCAAATTCATATATTGAAATTCTAAGCCCCAAGATGATGATATTAGGAGGTGAGACTTTTAGGAAGTGACTAGGTCTGAGGGTGGAGCCCTCATAAATGGGAGTAGTTCCTTTATAAGGAGAGCTTGGTCACCCCTCCACTGTGGGAGAATATGGTGAGAGGGAGCCATCTGTGAACCAGGAGGTGAGCTCCCACCAGACATGGAGTCTGCCCACATATTGACCTTTACTCCCCAGTCTCTTGAACTGTGAGAAAATAAATTTTAGTTTATTTCTGGTATTTATGGTATTTTATAATAGTAGATCAAATGAACTAAGATGGTTTAATTATGTTATCTCCCTTCCTTCCTTCCTTCCTATCCACCATCAAAAGTGACTTTAAATTTCATTTATGACACATGTGATTTTGGAAAGAGAATATTTATAATTACTTTTTGGCTTTGGGAATATAATGTGTCTCTCCAATTCTTCACATTTTATTACCATTGTCAATGATAGTTTAATTCATAACTCTAGTCCAATTTGAGGCCATTAATGGATTTTCCCCATTTTTATTTTTAATTGGTTATTTATGACATATAGCAAAGTATTTAGATGTACTTATTTTGTAAACAATCTTTTTTCTACAAATTATATTGTCATATATTTTTGCAGTTTACTTGTTATATAAAATTACAAACCTTTTGGAAATTTTATGCACTATAAATACTTTCTGTAAGGTTTATTTATACATATATATGTGTGCATGCATATACACACATATATATACATATATAAATATATATACATATATACACTCATTTATATACATTCATATATATTTATATTTCCATTTCAGTAACTCCATAATTATCACTTTTGAAGGTGCTATGCATATATTATGTATGATTTATTGGATTACACTTAATAGCTTCTTAAAACTCTAAAAGGGGCACCAATAATTTTTAAAATACCTAAACACAATCTTTGGGATATATTATATAAAATTCTCCTGCTGAGTCAATCAATTAAATTCATTGAATATGTTGGAATGGTAAAAATATGTATTTTGCTCTAACATCTTGATTTCATCATGTATGTATAATTCAGCATATATTTGAGTATATACTATAATTGAATATAATATGTTTTTAAGAGTTGAACAAAATTTGAGACTTAGGCTCAGTTTTTCTTAACAACAGCCATATATTCTGGTCTTCCTGGACAACATTGTAGTCCTTATGTGAACTGCAGTTTTTTCTTTTCTTTTCTTTTCTTTTTTTTATTTGCGGGGCTCAAGTGCACCTGTTCTGTTGGCCTTTGTAACTATAAAAGGGATATCTTTCATAAACACTTTTCATTGCCAGTACTGTAGGAAATGCAAATGTACCACATGGCATCTATTTTGCAGTTAATTGGGGACAAAAAGAGGCAACAGATTTATTACTATTTTTCCAATAGTTATTTTCTAAGACAAGACATGCTCTCTTACTTACCATTGTGAGAATAATTCTCCATTGAGTTCACTGTCACTACTGAAACTCAAAAAATCAAAGTTAAATTCCCCATTTCCCTCTAATTGAAGGAGAATTTAAAACACTTTATCATTCATATTCCATCCCTTCTGTAGGCTATGAATTGGGGCACAAGGTACAAGATCACAGAAAGACATCTGGAATTATTGGGATGTGACATAAAACATTATAAAGACATATTTAATCTATAGCCATCATTGTTATAAAAAGATTAAATACAAACTATTATGCTAGCTTCTTTAATGTGTTGACTTATTTTAATAAACATTAAGATTCACTCACATTTAGCTTTGAGATCATTTTAATGCTTAAAACTGGTGCATTTAGCAATACCAAATCAATGGTTTACTTTATGAATTGATTCATGGTGATATTCTTATATCAAGTGATTCCCCTAGGGAATGAAGAAAACAAAGAACATGATTGGAACTGACAATATCTTTTGGGATGAATTAAGCCAGGGCAGGGCCAAGTCCTTCGACTCCCTAACACTTTGTAAATATGAAAATGTTTTGATTTGCACAAATGTGCTTGTTGGTTACCAAGCAAAGATTATCCTTTGGCAATAAACTAAGTGTCTTAACTTTATTTCCCTTTGTAAAATCGGTTAAGAGTTTATGTAAAATACTTGCTTTTACTTGACTATTATGTTTAATATTACATTGAAAACAATTCAGAATGCAAATGTGAAGCCCCACTATTCTATTTTTTTTTTCATATTGTCATTTATTTTGGTTGACAAACATTCTCCTCTTGTTCCTTAATAGGATGCTGTTGGTCATTTTCTCATATTCACCGACTTTATATTGATTCAACTGGAGAATTTTAAGCAGCTTGCAAGGAGTTATGAATGAGAAAAAAAAATCAAAACCATTACATGAAAAACATGTTTTAAATGTTGTATTCCAATCTGTCACACCTCGACATTTCCGCAGGTTTCTATTTTGTGTTTTAAAAAAAGAAATTATACTATGGTTTGAAGCTTGACATTCAGGTTACCAGGCTGTAAGAATTTTTGAGACAACAGTTTAAGTAGTCTGTTAGGCAATATGAGTTTTATTCTTTAGTCAAATGCCATTGGTAATTTTAGAATGATTAATTTCCCTTCAGCACCATAGAAGTTGAAGATGATATGCTTCAGCAGCCACATTCTGGGATAAATCTGAGCAAATTTACATAACATTTCATAACTTCCTAATGGGGAAAAGGAGTTTACAAAGGAATTAAAGGCCCTCGGAGGGAAAGTATTACACAGTGCAAGTGATCACATAAATTAAGTCTTTTTAATAATCATATTTGGGGAGAATTAATTGAACTTTGGGGGAGGGGTCAGTTTCAGGGAAGGTGGATACTGGGTACTGTGGGACTTTGGCATGTCATTTGTGCTCAGCTCAGAAGCAAAACCTAAGAAACTAAGATGTGGGAGTTGTTTGCATATTCTTTGTCCTTTATGAGATTTTAGGGGCTATGTAGAGATATTCAGTTTACTACCACAGAGAGAGTGTACATATCCACAGCACTGACACTTGACAAAAATGATGGTGGCACCTGTATCAAAATTTCAGACTCAAAAATGTCACTGTGACTCATGACAGCAGGACATTATGACATGGCTCATTTGGTGCTGTGGGTACTCCAGGAGTCTTACTTCCAAATCCTCACTGGACTCCTAATCTCAAATGCACCCCTTAACTTGACCTCACTTCTGACCCTTATCCCTCTCACTGACCGTAGCTCTGACTCCTACCTTTTCTCCACTGTCCTTTACCTTCACCTCCTCCTTTACCCTTACTCCCCAGCAAGGGACTTCTCTATTTTGAGCCTCATCCTGGAGTTGGGAAAAGCAGCATCAGGGATAAGGTCAGGCTCAGAGAGTTTTTAGCTTTTTCACTGCTGTGACTAAAAGACTTGACAAAAGCAATTTTAGGGAGAAAAAAGTTTATGTGGGGACTCATGGTTTCAGAGGTCTCAGTCCATCAAAAGCTGGCTCCATTCCTCAGAGTGCAAGTAGAGTCTGCTCATGGGTGGAAGAGTGTGGCAGAGGGAAGCAGCTTACATGATGATCAGGAAGCTGTGAGAGCAATTCCACTCACCAGATAGGAAATATATGCCCCCAAAGGGTTGCCCCCCATGACCCACCTCCTCCAGCCACACTCAATCAGCCTGCAGTTACCACTCAGTTAATCCATCAGCTGATCAATTCATGGATTGGGTTAAGGCTCTCCTAACCCAATCATTTCTCCTCTAAGCCTTCTTGTATTGTCTCATGCATGAGCTTTCGGGGGACACCTCACATCCACACCATAACTTAGAGACAGTGTGAGTGGTACATTTTATTGATTTAAAAATAATCAAAATGGCAGTGGTGGTTGTTGTGGAGTGACTGTGAGAGTCCAAATATCCCCCCCCCCATCGAAAGAACTAGTGTCAAAATGCCCGTTGTTTGGTCCTACCTGACATCCAGAGAGTGGACAGGCCTTGTGCTATGGCCACTACCACTTCCATTTGAAGGAGAACTAGGTTTAAATTCATCAGACATCCACCTGCTCAAAGGTGGTGTATTTAGAATGTATCAAAATGACTTATATGAAGGTAGGATTGCGCAGACAATCCTTTCACCACGGGCTGCGAATTTCCCTTAGTGTTTTGATGATAGTAGTGTAAGAACACAAAGTTCACAAGCTGCAAAGAATTCAAATGACCATTTGATTTATAATTTTTTTATTTTTCAGATAAATATGTTTGAGTTCCAATGGCACACAGAGGGAGAAGGATTCCACTGCTGTGGAGGATTCTTGTCACCACTTCTTTCCATGTTGGCACCTGCTGATAGATTTGCCAAGGACAAGAGTGCTGAGACGTCAAGGGAACTTAAGAAATCAGGAGCACGTGTAAATGTGACAAATGATTTCTTCTGGGTCCATATTTTTCTCTTCCTCTCCTTAAAAAAATAACTGGTGAATTTTATTAATTTCATATTGTACCAACTTTATTGTGAAGTGAATTTCTGAAATAATGCCTCACCTCACAGTGTGAATTGGAAAAAAAAAAAAAATGATTTCCTCATGAAGCTCTAAGCAGTCTGGGTTGGAGCTTGAAAGGGAGTGTAGAGAATAGAGGAGGGATGAAAAAGAGAAGCAGACAAGACCAGAGAGATCAGGGGATGAAGGTCAAGAAGAACATCTGAGCATCTAAGCTCTCCATCCATCCATCCCTTGTTCTCCCTAGCCCTTCTTTCTTTTTATTTTTCTTTTGTACCAGAGATTTCACCCAGAGGCACTTAACCAACGAGCCACATTCCCAGCCATCTTTATTTATTTTTTTTATTTAGAGACAGGGTCTCACTAAGTTGCTTAGGGCTTTGGTAAGTTGCTGAGGCTGGCTTTGAACTTGTGATCCTACTGCCTCGGCCTCCCTAGCCGCTGGGACTACAGACATGTGCCACAATGCCTGCTGGCCCTGGGAATTTTTAACATTAGCCACTTTCATAAAACTCCTAGATGTTTAACCATTTTGTTTAATTCTCCAGCTCTTCCATGGGTGTTGATTGTGTTCTTCAGATGTGCCTCAGGAACCACACACAGCAGAGTCAAAGGTAAAAAGGATTCAAGGTATTTTTGGAGTGTGTGGTCCTCAGGACAGCAATCCAGCACACCCAGCAAACCTTCCTGTTCTAAGTAGTCAGGCTCTCTATCTCCCTGAAATATTTTATTGAGCCAGTGAAACATGTATATTCACAAATCTATACTCACGTGTAATGAAATGATTGAGGGAGTTTCCTCCTCAACCAGAATATTGTCTTTGAGTGGGTAGCTTACCCAATTCCTATGGCTATAACAAAGTATTTGACACTAAGTAATTTATAAAGAATAGAAGTTTATTTGAAACACAGTTCAGGAGGCCAGAAAGTCCAAGAGCATGATTCTGGGGTCTGCTTGACATCTGGTGAGGGTCTTTTTACTGCATTACAACTCACAAGTAGGCTAGCTTATGTCTCTCTTCCTAGTTTTAAAAAAAGCCACCAGTGCCATAATGGGGGCTCCACCCTCAAGACCTCATTTAACCCCAAGTGTTTCCCAACAGCCCCATCTACAAACCATTAAGATAGGAATCTGGGAATTAAATTTCCAACAAATGAATTTCTTAGGAACATATTTAAACTACGGCAATAAGCAAAAGAATGATTGACTTACTGGATTTTTACAAACGTTATAAGTAGTGAACTAACATAAGCATAAAATACAAAATTCTTGTTTCCTAGAGGAAAATCAAGTGACAATCTCCTGACAATAATTCATCTCCTTTAATATATATCATATAATATATTCATATATATTTAAAATATAATAAAAATGAGGTTCTAAGTAATCCATCCAGGAAGTCCTTTGAAACATTAAAAATGGAAAGCTTAAAAGAAAATACTGCCAGGTGCAGTGTGGCACACCTGTAATCCTAGTGGCTCATGAGGCTGAGACAAGAGGATCCTGAGTTCAAAGCCAACCTCAGCAACTTAGCAAGGCACTAAGCAACTCAGTGAGACCCTGTCTCTAAATAAAATGAAAAATAGGCTGGGAATGTAGCTCAGTGTGGCTCAGTTCAGTCCTCAGTACCCACCCCCTCACAAAAAAAAAAAAAAAAAAAAAAAAAAAAAAAAGAAAGAAAGAAAGAAAGAAAATACTGATATATTCAATAACAAAGACAAAATATTTGGTAGAGAGGTAGATCATGAATAAAATTTTAAAAAGATAGATAAAAACAAAAAATTTCAATATTCATGATAAGATAATGGATTTTACTTTATAAAAGTTTTTATGGATCATCAGAAAATATTGACATAGATTATTAAAAATAGATATATAAGTGGCAAAAAATATGAATTGCTCAATTTCACTAGAAACTAGTGGCTGCAGATTGAAATGTGTAGATGATCAAATCTCAAGTGACACTAGGCTTTTTTTTTTTTTTTTTGAGATATTATTTAGTGGGGAAAAACAGAAAGGATTTCCTCTTTCCATATCAGTACTCTTTTTTTCCTTGCTCCCTTTATTTTTAATATTCTCTATATATAACCAAATGTTTTCTGGCTAGTACTCTCTGTCTCTCTGAAAATATACAACACTTCATGAGAAAGAAGAGAAAGGAGAGGAAGGAGTGGAGAAAAGAGAAGAAAGACAAATTTACCCCTCAGTCTATGTCAGTGTGGCTTTAGGGATGTCAAAATATTGATAGAGTAGATGGAAAGTAATTTATGCTAAATAATTTAGAATTTAAATAAGATTTTTAAACAGGATAAATTAGATAAATGGCCCTACTAATCACAGGGGAGCTAAGCTCTGCTAGACACTACAATTAAATTTTCCAAAAAGGGGAATGAAGAGCAAAGTGTTCCTGGCTACTTTGTAAGAAAAGCAACAGAAGATATTCTCACGGTCCAGTAATGGTGGTAAGTCTGTCCATATCAGTCAAGAGAAGGATTGTCTAAAGACCAAATACTGCAAAGGACAAATGAAGACTGATTTGCTGGACATGGCTGAAAATGTAAGCCACAACCATAGTTATAGTGCTCAAAAATCACCCCCACCAGTGAACACCATACTTTCAACTTAGTCTATTATTTATTCCTTTTCTCCATATAATAATTTGAAAACAGATCTCTTCTTCTAATGAAAACCAATGGAAAATTCAGTTCATTTTACATCTGACTTTGCTTGAACATACCTATCATGTGATGTGGGAGACAGAGTTGGAAAAAATAAGTATTATTAAGAGGGTAGGTTTTCAAAAGAAGAAGAATCACAGAAGTGAAAACGCATTTATTCATGAAAGCTATAGTTTGAACATAAGGTGAACTTTAACAGTTAGTTAAAACAGTATAAAATTATCGAGAAAGCATTTGTTGGAGTTTACGTTTAAACTTCCAGAAGAAAAATAATCTTAAAATAGTCCCAAACATTTGGAGCACTTCTGAATTAGTATTCTTTGAAGCATGAAGATAAATTGATTCCAGGATGATTCCACAAAGGCCCCCCAAAAGTTATGAAGCTGCTGAGTGCATACAACTGCTGAATGTTTAGTCTATGAGCTCAACACGTTTTCTTGGCCTGAGAAGACAGAGCCTTTAGTACAGATGGACAGGATGGTTTAAGTCGGGGCAAGACTGTCATTTTGGTGAATTTGTGAGACATAATGTCTCTAACCCTCGAAAAATCTGCAAAATGCAAATGTCAACCACACCTCATTGCTTCTGAAGTTTTAGCTCATTGGAAAGGATTTAGGAAGAGTAAATATTTCCCACCCAGTATCCTGCATTAACCGTGTTAGTTGTATATGGGCATATGCTAAACTTCCAAGTGTAACATGACTTTATAAGCCAACTTAAAAATTTATGGTTCGTAATATATTCTTATGTAATAGAATAATTCATACTTATGTTTTTTTTTTTTTTTTTTGGTACCAGGGATTGAACTCAGGGGCACTGGACCACTGGGCCACATCCCCAGTCCTTTTTTGTATTTTATTAGAGACAGGGTCTCACTGAGTTGCTAAGTGCCTCGCCATTGCTGAGGCTGGCTTTTGAACTCGCGATCCTCCTGCCTCAGCCTCCCAAGTGCTAGGATTACAGGCGTGCGCCACCGCTCCCGGCTCATAATCATGTTTTCAAGGTTTTTATTTTCCTTAATTTATATTTTTACTTTCAGAATTTGATTTTTGGCTGAAGGAAACACAATGGCACAATAAACAAGTAATGATTACCCAGAATTATTACTTCAAATATTTGAAACAGAATGCTAATTTGGAGCCATTTTATCAAGATCCTGATGTGGTGCTTCCATTTGTATCCAGAAACATAATCTGAACTGTCACTCTGATCTTCAGTGTCTTGGTCCATGCATCATTTCCAAGGGAGTTGTTCATGTTTGATTGCATTCTGGGACCACATTGACAAGTCTTCTCTCTCCACCTCCCCTGATTCCTTTATCAACCTTCCATTTATCCTTTTAATCCTCACAGGGCCCAGTGTGTTCGTTCCTACAGAGAAAACAGAACAGTTTGTGTACCTCCCACGATTCTTTACAAGATTTACTTAATGGTTACAGGGTAGCCCATTTTGCTGCTGTCATGGAGGATCTGAGATGTTAAAGATGAGGTAAGGAGGTGACACAGACACTGACAGACAGGTCAAGATATGGGTTTGTGTATCTCTGAGCTTCAGCTGCGTATATTGAAAAAAATGGGGGGGGGATCTACTTTGGTCCATGGGGATTCCATCCTCTCCTTTTGGGAAGCACAAGCTTCCTAGGTCTGCTCTGATGGTACAACATGAAGGACAGTGGCTCAGAACTAGACAGTCCAGACATGATTCAAATCTTAGCTTTGCCGCATCTAGTCTCTGTGACTGTAGGTGGATTGCCTGAATTTTCTAAGCTGCACTTTCCTTAACTATAAAATATCAATTAAAGTTCCTAACATATAAAGTTATCCTGAATGGGAAACAATATAATTAATTTTAATTGCATGATTCATAATTAGAATTCATTCAATGAATGTTAACAATGGCTATTGTTTTTATTATCCTACTCAATCGTTCAAAAAAAAAAAAAAAAAACAGCCAAGGAACCTGTTTGCACACAGGCTGACTGCTTATGTAATGCTGAGACCAATAATGGCCTCAGTTACCTTTCAAGATGACCTAACTTCATTGGCTCAAGTCCAGAACCCAAGATTATTCCTCCTGTCTGAATCTCACTAATTCAATCCCTTTCTGTGCAAAAATGTTGGCCACCAATGTGAAAATCTGTTTAATAGGGAGTAAAAATCAACCACAATAAAAAATAAGAGAAAAAATTTTAAAGATTTTTCTTTCACTTTGGATATTTGGTTTCAAAATGTCCATATGTGCACCAAGAACCCAACATGTCCATAGTTCACTGGTGCCATATCAGCCTTATACTTGTCACTGGTGCATGGTTCATTCTGTTACTGCCTCTGATAGGGAGAAGATGTTTTCTCTCTTTAAATAAAAAATATTTGTTCTCATGTTTTCTAAGGTGTTATTCAAAATCAACAACTAAATGGGCTTTTTCCATTGGAAGGGTAAAAACACACACAAAGAAAGAATGAAAGAGAAAGTGGACATCAGACTTAAGCACTTTATGTCTATAATGAATATGTGAGAAAATATGAGAGAAAGTATCCATATTTAGTAGGCTCTACAGTTCCTTCCCCTATATTCACTACAGCCAATCATAAATAGTGATCCCACTATGAACACTGTCCAATGAATTTTTGTTTTTCATGTGTTGAAACTTTAAAAAGAGGAAAGGATTCCACTGGATTAGTGCATTAGGAAAATTCAAATGTTCATCTGTTTGTAATTCATAGTCACTGGGCATCATTTATTTTTGTCCATAACAACAACAAAAAAATTCTACAAAACTTTTACATAATTCTAAAAATCTTAAAAACAAAGTCTTCTGTAATAAGAATTAATCTAGATATTTAATTCTACATAATATTTACGGCCTATTGTCCAATGAAATTTCAAGTTTCTGAATAAAGGATCTGTACCTATAGACCCCTCTGTCCTAGCTGGTTCTAATATTATCAAACCTGAGGCTACAAAGCAGGTTCAAAAATTATCTTCAGAGAAAATCATAAATTAAAATCCAACAAGAAATCAATGTTTTTGGAAATGCTTTAGATTTTGGATTCTGTGGCGCTATTTCAGAAACTGGTTCATGATCCTTTCTTCTTGTCTCAAATTCAATTTCTTGAGCAAGACTGTAGGTTGCAAGGGATGAGAAAGGTAGAGGCCTAAAGATTCTTAATTCTACTGGTTTAGAAGAGGCCTAATCCCTGTCAACGCTTATTACATGACCCACACCCCACTAACAGGAAAGGAATGACATAGAGGAGCATATAAACATTTGGTGAGAGTTAACTCTTTACCAGAGCATATATGAATATGCTAAAATATGTACCCACTTATGTGGGTATGCACTTATATATGCATAAAATGCACTAAAATATTGTGAAAATTTCATAATTTGTCATTAACCAGTAACTAGAGTGAAGTGAGTAGGTTGAATGTGTAGTACATGGGAAATTTTATGTACATCTATAATGCAATTATAGATCATATATTATGTATTATGTCTAGTTTTAATTTTTACAAAGTAGTCCTCATTTACCTTTTATAATCCCTCATTTCCTGTTGACTTACCAGCTTTCTGAAACTGAATTTATTTCTCTACTGCTCCATAGTAGTAGCATCACAACCACTTCAATGGTCTACTAATTTTAAATTTAGCAATTCCATTTGAGTTTTGATTGTACTTGACCTCCTATAGCATTTGACACTCTTAGGCCTATAGCTTCTCTTTGAAATTCTGCTATAATATTGTACTCTCTTGATTTACCTCCTATTTCTCTGATAGATTTTTCTCTTTAGTTTTATCCTGTTTCATGGCACCAAGAGCAGAAACTTTGCGGGTGCATATTTATTTCTCCTTTCATGATTGCCGTCCAGGTAACATGCATTGGGATGGGATATGGGCCCCATCAATTCTGCTGCTAGATTGTCTCCTACCTTATTCCATTCCCTATTTCAAGGACCTTGCCTTTCTTCAGCTGGATTATCAAAATACCTTTCACTGATTCCCTTTCCCTTCTTTTGACTGGTTCCCAATGCCATCAGAATAATTTCCAAGTTCATGAGATCCATGAAGACTTATACAATCGGGGTCCAATCTCTCTTTTCAGCCCTGATGCCTCACCCTCAACCCTGTGCTCTAAGCATTTCAAATGTTTCTTCTTTTAAATCTTTTGTACCTTTTACTTTATTTGTCCATTTTTTTTTCCTCAAAAGACCTCTCCCTTCCTCCCTTTTTTGTCATCTGCTGAAACACTTCTTTAAAGCTCATCTCAAAAGATTCCACCTCCAGTCAAGACCTTCTGCTGATCCCTCACCCCACAAAGAATTAACTGCCTTCTCCTTTTCACTCCATGGCCATTGGCCTTTCATTTCTGCTATCCCTACATCATACCTCCCTTTACCCATTCACCTATTCAGCCATTCAACACATCTTTTCTTAGTGGAGTTATTCTGTAAGGTACCAGCTATAACTCCAGACACACAGAGATAAGCAACCTATGTGCAGTTCTTTCTCATGCTATTTAAATTCTGGAGGGTACTTCTGAATCTTTTCCCTGTCTCTCTTCCTACAGGCCTGTTCATTCTTTGCACAGAATAGACAGTTATCAAATGCTCATTGATCAAATCAGGCTAGCATTTATAACCCCTGCAGAGTCCATCTCTAGAAATAAATTATTGGGTCCCAGATAGTTTCTTTAGCAGGCTAGCTCACCTATTTGTAATCAAATTTTCTGTGAACGTGCAAAGTATAAAGTGGATTTATTTTTTCAAGGAGTCCTAACCCTCTCCTTTGAAGTCTATTTCTGTCATACCTATGAGAAAATATTGACGAAAGAATGCCTGCAGACAGGTGTCTCCATGGAATTATTTCTTACCACACCTGGAATTTTCAAGGTACTCTAACAAATATTCCTCTGGGCATGCACTGGTTAGCTTCTGTGGTACAAGTTCTCTTATCTTGGACTCTCCAGGGAAAGCACCAGTCCCAAGTCTGCAGGCCTAGATAAAGTTAGCTCTGACTGTTGAAATCTGGATGTCTGTAGTCCTCTTGTCTTTAAACTCTACTAAATCTTCTTAAGGAAGGTGAGAAAAAGAAATGAGGCAGTAATGCTAGTAAAATCAGAGAGTGAGGGCATCCAGGAGGTGGGCACACAGAGCTTAGAATCCTTGTTCTAACCCAGTAGAGGCCAAAGAAAAAGGAGGTTTAGTGGCGATTTGTGTTTCACAGTCTCTAAATCATGTCTGCACTCCCCCAGGTCAAGGTGTTTTTCAAGATTTCTTGAAATCATGACAAATGAAACTAAAACATGCAAAGTTTTAGAAGTAGTTTTTTATTATATACATTTGCATATGTAAAAGTTCTCTAAAAGTCATTTTTCAAATAAAAAGAATCCTGCATTGAAATTCAAAAAAATACTCTGTCCACATCTCTATTTTGTTCCTGAAACTTTCAAGGATACAATTCCATATACCACAGTATTACAAAACCTTGTGACTTTATAAGGGGGAAAGAAGCAAATACTTTTAAAAATAAATAATAACATTTCCTTTTCAAATGCATGTGTTTATTTCTTTTTACAGGAAGAGAAAAAATGTTTTAAAAACTGGATTATTTTGGCTTATGTTATTCTATTGATTGGTTAAATGTGAATTTTCCAATAGTTACAATTATGATATAAATGAAAAGGTTTATTTTTAATTAACAACAGACAAAATAGCAATGAAGCTATACATTCTGGAGGAGGGGAACAATTATACAACTACAGTAACAAGTGTATTCAGGTAGAAGTATTTCTGGGGGCAGAGGTTGATCTTGGAACCACATCATCAAAGTTTTCGAATATGATAGATTGGATATGACTATTCCAGAAAAAACAAACTTGAAAATAAATTTGGTAATGAGGAAAATCAGTTTCATTTTTGTCCGTTGTATGTAATTATGTTAAAATCTATCATTGGAATAAGAACTTCAAGTTTACTAAAACTAACAGATTGGAATTGTTTTTAAATTAACTGGATTATTTTGTGAAACTGTCTTGTTTAGATAACCTAAGACCATAAGACCAGCTTAGAAAAAAGAAGGAAAGGAGGAAGGAAGGAAAAGAAAGAAGCTATTAAGGAATACAGAAGCGATGAGAAAAATCTTGCATAAAATTTGCAGTAGTTCCTTGGGCAATATGCTTTACCGAATAAAGGTCTATGGTTTGACCTGCAAATGAGAGTATTCGAACTAAATGATATTAAGTCTAGTAAATGGGATCTAATTCCCAAATGGGTAGATTTGATACTAAGACTAGTTTCCTAACACATTTGCATAGAAAATGACAATAAGTAGCATCTATTGAGCATTTACCATATGCCAAGTTGTAAGTTCTTTTTGTGCATTCTCTTCTTTAAATCTACTCTATGAGGGGCTTAATATTAATACTCCCCCCATTTCACAGATGAAAAAAAAAAAAAAACAGGCATAGGGCAATTAAGTGACTGCACATACACTTCAATAGTTTGTTGTGTAATCCAGGTGTTTAATCCAAGAGCTCTGATTCCAAAACTCACATGGGTAGCCACTACCTTTGGACATATGGAAGTGCACATTCTGTTCAGAAATAGCCTTTGAAGCCTTTCTTTTAATCTTGGAAGACCAAGTTTGTATTCATCTCATGCAGTAGCAATTCAGGGGATGGCTGGAATTCACAGTCATATTCCCAAATGCCTTTGGTCTTATTTCCCCATGATTTTCTCTAAAATCTTTCAAATCACCATCATCACCAACTCCATACCAGCATTTTCCTGGAAAATTGTTATGGTGTTATTCTGAACAAAAATCTTTGTGCTCAGGAAGTTGAAGCCTGCTCTTCATTACTTCCCTCCTCCCACACCTACCATGATTCTGGAATCTGAGTGTATTACTGCCAATATATTCATTTCAGTTTCAAATACTTAAGCTTTTTCTCCAAGAATCTTAAATATCAGTGACCCTGAAGAGCTGTGTTTTAGAAATACCCTTGGAGCTTTCTTATGGTCTGAGGAAAAAGACTTTGGCTTCCAGAAGCGACTGAGCTCAGTATAAAATGGTAAGCAGATCCAAATGCTCTTTTAATATTTTTGCTGGGAAAAGAAGTCTCTTAGCATTGCTCCCTTTATTTTCATACTTAATACTGGAAACACTTTGCAGATTTTATGGAAGACCCACTGAGAAAAATGAAATGCTGCCTTTAGATGGCCTGCATTTTAATGATTGAATAGGTACTCAGCACATTGTAGTTGCTCAATAAAGACTTGTTGAAAGTAATTAAGTTTTAGCAATGGCCTGATTCCAAGGAAAACATCTGTTAGGATGATGCAAGTTCAAATTCAGGTGCTCCCTGTGTGGCTTATTTAGGCCAGGTGTTGAATAAAGGGACCTTAAACCTAAACATTAAAAAGAAGAAATGTGGGAGCATTTGAAAGTTAAATCAAGCATAGAGACACCTTCACCTTTTTATTGGAGTTGCCAATTTCTCATCATGCGGCAAGGTAGGCAGAAAATATTATCTCCATTTGGCAGGTTATACAATTGAGATTTGAGACTGGAAGAGTTACATCCATAAGTTAGTCAGTTGGTGCAGGAAAAAAATGAGACCAGAGTGGAGGAAATTTAACTCCAGGTGACCACACGGCACTGCCTTTCAAAAGAAAACTCTTCTGAAACCAGACAGCATTGTTTCTCTGCCAGATCTATTTATTCTTCCTCCACCAGAGCTCTTCCCACAAGACTTCATTACTCATTGCTAGTACCACGCACATTCAAAAGTCATGTGTGTGGTATTCATTAACAGAGAAAAATAACATAAAATAGCTCAGAGATGTATCTGCTTCCCCCAGGAAGGGTGAGATGACTCCCACAGACAGTGAAGCCTTAGGGTGCAGATGATGGAAATGAGCCAGAAGGAGGAGGCGTCCTTGGGGCCAGAGTCTCAGTGGGTGGGGTGCAGATTTGCATGAGTTCCTGGCCTCACCCCATCACCTTTATTACTCACTAGGCTCCACATTCCTCCTCCTACCTTCCTTGCTTGAGGAGGCTCCTTGTGACTGCCTGTGGATATCCATCAGCTTTGGGCAGGGGAGGGTCCCTGAAGGTCATGCACATTTTTGCTAGAAAAGGATTTGCATAATTCTTATAATTCAAATTAAATCTAACTTTATGTACTGTACTGTAGCTGATACTTTTATTGTTGTGCAGTGGCTGGATTACTATTAGGAACACTGAATTTAACATTTTCCTAAGACATGCAGGGGCTTTGCAAGATGTGTGTAAATGCCCAAATTGTTTGTGGTTCAGCAAAGGAATAATCTCAGTCTGTAACCTAAAACTGAATTCTTTAGTTTCCAAAATTGATTGGACTTCCACTTAGGAGATGAAAAATTGAGGTGCGAACCTTAAAATGTGGGAATTTGGTTGCATCTGAAAATAAGGAACATTGAAAATAAAATTAAGTGTCTTTTGAAACTATCGAACCTGTTTTGGATATCCAAATAACTGCAGCAGAAGTAATTTATTGACTTATAGAATTCTAGAACTCTCTGGCATTATAGAGCACATGTGTTAATTATTAGATTTTTGTCATTGTAAATCCCTACTGGTAACAGAACATTTAAGACAAATTTCCTCACTGCCATTGGAATAGACCCAGATTCTAGGAACTGGACCCTGTGTTCCAGGACCCAAAGAAATATCAGCCCTAAATATCTATGTCAAATCTAGAAATGTTCATTCTTTTTTTTTTTTTTTTCCTCCTTTCATGTAATGGCAACCCCACTCTTCTCGAGGGAAAAACATAGCTTTGTAGTTGAAATAACTATGTACTGAAAACATTGTAATCACAAGCCCCACTTGTCTGGCTCTCAGTAAGCTAGTACAACCATACAGAATAGTACAAGTTATATAGTCAGTGATGGGGACTTCAACAGAACCCCTCTATCAGGTCAGCTTTGAATACCTTTTCAAAGCATAGTTGTCAGGGAAGTCTGTTTATCTGCCAACCAAATTAGGTTTGGATCACTCTGGCCACTGGTCACAAGCAAGGAAATCACACAGAAAGATAGCACTAGAGAATGGAGGGGAGCCAGGGAGAAATACTGTGGCTAGTCTGTGTCAAATAATATCGATTCATTTTTTTTTTTTCATTCGAAAATACATATTGAGCACCTAGTAATACAAGGTGCAAGTTTAGGCACTTCAGAACTTGGATTTAGACATATATTTCACTCTCACTGGATATAATATATGCCATAAATACTCCTAATAAACGGCAGAAAGTGATACATTTCATGAAAGAGTAATAACAAATGTGCTACATCAGCTCAAAACAGTCTACAATCACTCCTGATAGGAAGAGCCCGGTGAGGCTTTTAAGCCAGAATTGTGTGGCACATGGAAGTGCAGACCATTCCCAACAAAAGAAATATTATTTTAATAATTATGTAATAAAACAAATAATATTAAAATCACAGAGTGGAGACAATGTTAAAAGGGAATATTACATGACCTGCTTAGCTGAAGGGTTACAGTGAATGATCCAGATGAAAATTAGGTTAGACCAAGTTGTTTTCAATTCTTCTTTAGGTAGTTATCAGAGATTTTATGAATCTATTTATCAAACAGGGTCTGTACTTAGGATTAAAGTGGGGAGATGTGTGTATGGAGGGACATGGAGGAGGAGACCCACAGAGAAACCCTTGTATGGTTTTAATTAGGGGTAACAGGGCAAAGACCTGCTGCACGGTCCCAGGCAAATGAAAGGGACAATGACACTAAGGATTAGAGACACTGGTGGCACCATTAACAGAATTGGGAAAGCACAGGGAAGCTTTGCTAGGAAAAATGAACGTACTCAGCTTTAGATAATGCCTCAGAGATCACAATTCAGATAATCTAACTCCAATAGGAGTTAGAAATCCAATCTTGAAACCCAAGAGAGAGACCAAGATTGTAAATATAGATTCGAAAGTGAGCTGTTGCCCCGATGCAATCACTGAAGCTGACAGATGAGATGAGAGTGTTAAAGAAATGATTGCAAAGGGAAAGAGGAAAGTCAAGGACAAAGACCTCTCTTCTGGGAGCAAAATGTTGGACTTCTAAATAGTCACTGCTTCACCAAGTGCATATATATATATATATAATTTCTCTAGAGGTCTGAGCTTCTAGTGAAGCCCAAGTGTTCTGTATATGACAGTGGTGCTGTGAACGACAAACAGAGTGATTGTATGCCTAAGTATGTGTGTGTTGGGAGCACACACAGCCAGATTTTTCTTATCAAAAGAAGAGCTAAGTAGAAAAATCTATACAACCATTTCCACCATGATGTTAACAGTATTATGGAGAGTATTAATAATTGAGTACCATGCATTAGCATTTGCCCTCACAACAGCTGTCTAATGTGGGCACTGCTGTCACTCATAATTGATGGACAAGCGTGGTTGTCTCCACATAGCTCGATGTCTCTCTCAACATCACAAAACTGTTAAGTGGCCAGAAAAGATTCCAAGCACTGACTAACTGAGGTCTTAATCATTGCAATTTCCTGCTTTGAGGTTATTTTTTGAATCAGTGGTAAACCACAGTCTACTAACATCCCATCGTCATCATTTATTCTTTTTTTAAAAAATTCTAATTTGTTATACATGCTTGCATAATGCAATTCATTTCATATTACATATAAAGAGCACAATTTTTCAAGTCACTGGTTTTACAAAAAGTATTATCACACCAATTGTGTCTTCATACATGTACTTAGGGCAATGATGTCTAACTCATTCTGCCATTATTCCTATCACTTTACCCCCTCCCCTCCTCTACCTCCCCTTTGTTCTATTTAAAGTTCCTTCATTCCTCTCATTCCCCCTCCCTTGCCATTATAAGTCAGTATCTTCATAACAAAGGAATCATTCCACCTTTGGTTTTTTGGGATTGGCTAACTTCGCTTAGCATTATTTTCTCCAATTCCATCCATTTACCTGTGAATGCCATGATTTTATTCTCTTTTAGTGCTGAGTAGTGTTCCATTGTATATATACACCAAAGTTTCCCTACTCATTCATCTACTGATAGGCATCAGGGTTGGTTCCACAATCTAGGTATTTTGAATTGTGGTGCTATAAACATTGATGTACTTTGCTTGATTTAATTTAATTTTTGAAATCACATACAGTAAAATTACCTTTTGGGAGGGGACAGTTCTGATTTCTAACACAGGTATGAACTTGTGTAGTGTTTACCACAAACAGGATGCAGAATGATCCATCACCCAAGTGTGCCCTGTTGCTATCTATCACTTGCCATCAAACCTCCCCCATGGCTGACCCCTGGCTAACTTTGGATCACTATTTCTCTTCTCAAGGGTTCCTAACCTGAATGGAATCATTCTGTATGCAGTCTCTGAGAATGGGCTCTTTATCTCAGCATAACATCTTTGAGATTCATCCAAGTTTTTGCAGATATTACTTTTATTGTGAGTAGTTTTCCATTTTGTGCATGGAATCCAGATCTTATATCCAATCATTAGTGGATGAAGATTTATTTAGTTTCCCAGTTTTTAACAATTATGAATAGAACTATAAACATCCCCACAATAGTTCTTAAGTGGACATAAGTTTTTATTTCTCTAGGGTAAATACCAAGGAGTGGGCTCACTGGATCTTGTAGCAAATATACTATAATCATTTTTAATAAATGCATTTGAGGTAAAAATAACCTATTGCAGTACCTACACAATCTTCTGTATCTGTGAAGAAATACTTCCAAAAACTTAATGTAAGTGAAGAAAAAAGTATCCCACTAATATAAGGCTGTGGCACTCAGGATCTAGGAAAGCAGCAATTGCAAGCCCATAAGTACGTAGAAATCATTTAGACCATTCTTCATAAACTACAGGAAAGCAACCACGGCCCCAACCCACTGTTCCGTGTCTCCTGAGTTTTTACATCACTGAAGCCAAACTAAGTTTCTTAACCCCCAGGCCATGGTAAAAAACTATTCTGGAAAGTAAAATAAAACTCTTCTCTCAGGGGAAGCCACAACGTTAATGGGGGTGAGGGTAACCAGTACAAGTTTTAAACGTGAAGATATATGTTCTTTATTTTAGACTGTAGTAGACTTTAAGGATTTTTCCAATGGCATACGCGAGTCTGTTTATCGAAAATTTCTCTATTTCAATGTTCTAAATTTATAAACGCTAATTTAAAGTCTCCTATAAAATATTTAAACTTGACTGATATCCTTTTGTAAATATAACATCATGTCAAGGAGTTGTGAAGAGTTGGTTCCATTCTGGGCATTTTGAGGTCATTATATGTAAAACAAATGTTTAATGCTAACCAAATATCCCACTATGTAAATAATGATGCATTAAGTTATACTAAACAACATGGGCTATAATAGCTTATGAAATGTATATGTTTAAGAACCATGTTCATTTGCTATACATGTAGTAATTATAATATATGTTTGCCCATTAGTTAAATTCTTCATGAAAAGCTTTATTTGAAGGTCTACTGAGTTGGGTAGATAATAAAGTACTAAAAATTACAGTGCTTTCCAACTGAAAAAGGGAAGCAGAAAGCAATTCAACAATCAACAAAGGTGTAGCTAAAGTTCATTTCTTCTTCAGACACACTGTCCTGAGAAGTGAGAGTTTAGTCTGGGAGGGGACACTAAAAATGGTGACCATGGTCCACATAAAGAATATTGCAATAGTTTCACAGAAGGCTAATGTTGCTAAGAAGATCATCACTGGTTTGTGACCTCTGGAATCTCCCAGCCTTTTTAAGTCTGGACCAATGTCCAATTGTCTCTTTAAGCACTAACAGTGAAACCGCTTTTTACCTTGACGAGTTCTTGCTCCCCGAACGCTGAAGAATAACGCCGAAGAAGCACTCCGAGGCAAGCATAGAGTGGAAAGTGGACAGCTTTATTGAAAGGATAGCAAAAGACTTCCCCCAGAGGGAGAAGGGGACCTGGAAACCAGGAATCCAAAGGGAGGAGAAACTTTCTCCCTTTTATATCTAAATCTTTCTTTTGTCCCTTCCATGTTCCTTATCTCTGTCCTTCCTAGGACAGGAATGTCAAAAGATGTGATGCCGGAGGGCCCATGGTGGGTGTGAGATTTACGGGAAGGGTTTAGGGCTAGTTGATTAGCATCTAGCATCTCCGTTTACTGGAAGTTGTTTCATTATCATTCCATAAGATGAGCCCTAAACTTGGGAACATTAACCATCTTATCTCTCTTGGAGTTGCTCTGTGATTTTCCAGGACTCAGGCTGACTCCATTTTCCTTATGGACTCCATGTTCTTTATGAAACTCGATGTTAGACCCGATTTGCCTGACTACACTCACTACCTAGCTTTAAATCTGGCTTCAACAGCACAGTAACAGAAGATGTTTTATATAGAGTGTTTACTCTTTTTTAATAAGTAAAAATAATTCATAATTTTTAAGAGGGACAAAATAAAAGCATTAATTTAGAGAAAAGACAGAAAGGTGATACTAGGCGATAGAGGATACACCTCCCTGTTCCAATCTAGAGAGAGAAAGTAGTGATACCCACAGTCCAAGATGGTACCCAAGGAAAAGTTGGGTCCCCCTCATCTCTAATGTTTCCTAAGAGACTATTTTTTTGCAGGATTCTTTACAACCATGTACAGTCTATTGATTTAATGTTTGATGCTGTTTTGAAGCAAATGAAATACATGTTTTTAATAGCCTGAGGAACCTCTCAGTGATCTTTTATCTACTCTCTAAATGCCAGTGTCTTCTTCAGATATCTGGGTAACTAGTCCACTGAGGACAATGCCCAGGACCCTCTGATCACCATCAACCACCTTCCTAGTGACCCCTGCCTGCAGATTACTTGGGCAGAAAGGATACGGAAAGTGCCTATCATTAAACAGTAATAGAATATTAACAGAAGAATATTGGGAGCTATTAATAAAGAGAGAGAAACATTTCAGGACAGGGAAATGGAGAGAAAGTGAAGCCAGAGGAAGAGTGGGTGAGGTGAGGACTTGTCACAAAGCACTGGGACCTTGGAGTGTTGGGTATGGATTTTGCCTATGCTATTCCTGAGCTTGTTGCTGTCCCAGTGTTTCCCCTGTGGTGGGTGTTGAAACCCTATTTCTCATTTTGAATAGAGACCAGGGCACAACCATGAAACCAAAGCCTGGAGTGCCAAGGCCTCACACAGACATTAGAGCACGAAGACCTGGCAGACAAGGCCCAGAGTGGAGGCATGAGGAATGCCCAACACCTGAATCCCTCAGGTCAAAAGTCAAATTTGGGAATACTTAGAGCAAGCACTCACTCGTTGGGAGGTAATAGAAAATATTCTTAATAATATTGTTGTTAGTGATAACAATAGAATGACTGTGATTTCTTTATCCACCTTGTCTTAATTATTATAACATCTTCTTTAAGCCATATGCTCTGAGAATAGATGCCTGGATTTAATTCATGGATTAACTGCTGGCTAACATTTTTGTTAACACCATTAGTTACAAGCTAGGAGGAGGGAATTGTAGGGGAATGAACCACCTCTGCCCTCTGGAAACACGTGTGCCATAGAGTCCTGGTGGTCAATGTGGAAGTATAGATGCTTGTTGGTTAGTGAACATTCAGACTAGGCTTGCTAAATGAATCCAACCTGCAATGTGAACCCTCCTGTTTTCAAGTGTTTTATTTCTCATTGCTGGAAGGATTTTGCTAGCCTTAAAACATATATACATTGCCTTATTCACAGTGGCAAACAGGAAAACAAATGAAGTGCCACACACATATACACACACATACACGCACCCCCCCCCCCACACACACACACTGCTGTCCATTCTGCAATCCCATAACAATATGAGAAGGGAAGTACAACTGCACTTAGAACCAGCTATAACCTTCATGAATGCTGGTCTCTCATAAATGATCATGGTTTCATCTTTGGAATTGAGCTGAATAAGAAAAGATCATTTTTAATCTATTACCCTTGTCAGTTTCTCTTGGACTCTCTTTAAAGGAAAAAGCCAGATGTGAACTCCAATGCTTCTGGAAGTTACCCGTTGATTTTCAAAAGGAAATCATGCTATGCTGACCATATTAAAGAAAATTCTGACAATAAAATCTCAGCATTCCTCAACCTTCACATATATTCATTTTTTTCAAAATATTTCCTTGTTATTCTTCAAGCAAATATATTTTCATTCATAGTTATACCTATCATGCATTCTGCTTTTCCCCATGTTTTTTCTATATCATTATCATATTTGTAATTTTACGTAGTTACATAAAAAATGTAAATTTGCATATTTATAATTTTTACAACTAATAATTGGTAGCATAACATAATATACTCCTAAGTTACCAGTTTTTAAGACAAAGAGTATTCAGTGTTTACATACAGATAGAGGATACATGTGGTTAGAACATAGTTGAAGCTCTTCATTGCCAAGGTCATTTGAAATAATGCAGATCCTTGCTGATATCACTGTAACCAAGACTAAGTCCTTTGGCAGGTCAAGTAGCTCAAAATTGATTTTATTTTTGTGGTGTTAAGTATTAAATTTGGCATAACTTCCTGGTAGGTGTATCTGCTAGATACATCTAAGAGGATTTGATAATTCATCATAAGTGACCATCAAATTTTAAATATAAGAAAGAAAATCATACCTAAGCATGTTTGTGGTTCACCCATCACGAATCTCCTTAACACGGAGTGGTGGGCCTGCGGTGAGCATGTGAGGAGTGTTCTGAGATCAGTAGGCCTTTGTACTTGACTCTACTGGGTGGGTCGATGACAGCTGCTCTTGCAATTAGCCTTTCCCCTGACCTCATGGTCAACCACAATAGCCTTGGAGATTTCAGGAAGGGAAACTATTACTTCTAAGGGATCTGGACAAGACCTGCATGTGTGCAAATTAATAGGGGGACTGTTTTCTGTGCTTTATTCTCCTTTTTCTCTCTTGGTTACAAATTGTCCCTATCCATATGTGACAAGCACATCTGGTTACCTACTCTAATGGGTGAAGAAATGGATCTAACAGGAAGAGGAAGTCATATAATACTCCCCAGGAATGTTTAAAAGAGGATTCCTCAGTCTTCCATGGAAAGCAGTAGTCTTAAGGGAACATGCTGGGCAAATTAAGGATAATTTGCTTGCTTGACTTGACTCTCTTTGTTCGGTAGGTAGAAATATGTAGAATTAGATGATACTAGGGTGGGTCAAGAGTTTAAAAAGACACTACAAGAAGCAGTTAAAATCTTTTAACAGATTGCAAGGATAGGTTTCTAATGAGTTAAACTTCCTTCCTTCTTCTTGTCTTCCTCAAATCTTCTCATCTCCTGGAAGGGTTGCAGGCCACGAATACCTCTTCTTTTCAAGTCTGCAAGGTAAGTCATGATATGTTATGTGACATGGTGCATGCCTGTAAGCACAGATCTGTAATCCCATTTACTCTTACTCAGGAAGCTGAGGCAGGAGGATCACAAGTTCAAATACAGCATGGGCAATTTAGTGAGACCTTATCTGAAAATAAAAATTTTAAAAAGGGTTGAGAGAGAGCTGGGCTTGTAGCTTAATGGTAGAGCATTCCTGTGTTCTATTCCCAGTACTAAAAACAAAAACTAAAAAAGTGAAAAACCTGTCTGCTGAGTCCAGAAAGCAGCCAGTGGCTCAGTGTCTGCTTTGGGGTCCCTTGGAGCTAGGTTCAGTGGCTGCATGTGAACAAGCCCAGCTCTCTCTACACTTCTCATTGCCCTTGGTTTCAGACAGGAGGAGTTGTCTGTATGCTGTGGAAATAGTTTAACCTGGAGGTCAGTCAGTCAATGACCAATGAATGACCCACAGGCCTGATATATGACACCTAAAGGGCAACAGGAGAGTTGGAACAATGAAAAAATAATTGCAGAGAAAGGAGGCGCTATGAGCAAAGTAGATGGAGACATATACTGTAGAGCTGTGTGCAGTGAGTGAACAGATGTGGGCTACATGATGGTGGATGCTCTCCAGGTCAGATCACCTTAGTAAAACATTTTCCTCAGCCTTTTCAAGGGACAGTGACACAGGTGCAAACTTATTCAAACAGGGCACAAAAGACAGAGGGAAATAAACAATAGTCTCAAAAGCACTGGAAAAATGAAATCTCATCACTCTCCAAAACTCCTACAAAAAACAAAACAAACAAACAAACAAAAAAAAAAAAAAAAAACAACATGTAGAAGTACTGTTCACTCACTTCCTTGTGAGACTCCCAGAATTTTCCATAATGAAGATGGAAACACAACCACCTTTACTAATTATATCGTGTGTATATTGCCAATCCTGACTAAATTGTTTTCTAGATAAAAAGATGAAACTATAAATAAATAAACATCATGAAAGTTGAATTGATGAAATAAGGAAGGTTTTATGTAGAACTCACTAAGTAACCTAATAACCTGTCATAATTAAATGGTTATGGCCAAAGTATTCTTTGGAATTACAGCTTCAATCTGTTTTAACACATTATTGCTGTCCCATGATGCATGGCAATACTGAGAAATGTCAAAAATGCTTTATGCATACACTCTTTGAGCGGTTTCCATTTCTAATGCACATAGAGAAATCCATGCCTAGAAGAACATGACTTCATTAACTTAAGGACTCATATTAGTGTGACAACATTACGTGCGTGACAATGTTACATAGGAGATGTTCCATAGATGTTTGCCAAGTGAACTGAACAAAAAATAAAAGGAGCTGCAACAGTATTTAAATATCACAAGTGACTGTCCAATAAATGAAAATTCTAAAAATAGCTCTGAGATAGAAAATGTCACCCCTCCCTTCTAGGCATTTAATGAGGAGACCCAAGTATGGAAGAGGTGTAAGCCATTAATGACAGCAGTCATTCCAGGAATTCTTGATGAAATTAGCATTTAAAAATAGTTCCAGTAGAATTAAAATTTAGATTCTCCTGTGAAACATCATTTGGCAATAGTGTGAGAGGTCTTTATCCACCGAGGTCAGAGAGCATTCCGGGAATCCAGGAAGGATAGATAACTCTTTTATCTCAAGTCTCTCAAGCAAACTGCCAAGCCTTCAGCCGCAGCCTCTATTTAAACTGCTTTCGAGCTGTGCCTGAGAGATTTTGGATTAGTCTGAAGTTGCCGCTTTGACCGTATTAGTGATATTAAACCAGTAAGTCCATGGATTATTCAAATTGGTGTCCTTGATTGATCTCAAGACCTTCAGCAGGTACCCTCTAAGTGCCAAGAAAGTCAACTTAATTAGTGTTAATGGCATTGATCTTTAATGAAAATTTT
This sequence comes from Tamias sibiricus, assembly GCA_025594165.1. Classification (NCBI taxonomy): domain Eukaryota; kingdom Metazoa; phylum Chordata; class Mammalia; order Rodentia; family Sciuridae; genus Tamias; species Tamias sibiricus. The sequence continues at coordinate 74,774,236 of CM046660.1, read as the reverse complement.
TCTATACAAAGTTCATTATTTATTTAAGACAGAGATGTAAGGTGTACAATAGTTGTTCTTACTGGGAATCAATTTTGCCCCCTGACTCTGAGGACATTTCCTGGACACTCTTTTTGGTGATAGCTGGGGAGGGAAGGACCTACTGGCCTCTAATAAGCAGAGGCCAGAGATGCTGTCCAGTATACTAAAATTATTAGGAAAGCCCACTCCCCACAGTGAAAAAATCATCAGTCCAAAATGTCTATGGAGCCACTACTGGGGAACACTAGTGTATAAGGATAAAGATAAATTATCATGCAATTTGAAAGAGCACCGAACTAACGACACTTTCAGATTTTGATTTATGGTAATAAAAAATTCTGACATAGCACATTTCCCCTGTGCCTGAACTACTCCTTAACTATAAATTAGACTTCTTATGACATTGCATTAACTGTTTAAAACCACCAGGGAGCTTTTCAGCATGTTACTACTTTGTTGTATTAAACACAACCTCATGGTGTTTATAAAGTTAAAGGAACTTTCAAAAGTCCCTAATTTACAAGTGAGCCTTAAGAAAACCAACATATGTAAAAGGGACATAAATGCACTTAAAAAGGAAAACATAAACGAGCTCAAATATTCAGAAGACAAAGACATGAGCTGAGTTAGGGGGTGTGTGTGTGTGTGTGTGTGTGTGTGTGTGTGTGTGTGTGTCTGTGTGTCTGTGTGTGTTTTGAAGTATGGGGGTAATTAGTTAGAAATGACCGGAAGTAACTTTTGATTTGGGTTTACAAGAAAAAGAAAATTGTAGGTTAGTTGGGAGAACATTCTAAGCAATTCAGTAGCCTTTGTTAATGTAAAACAGAAAGTAGTTAATTGCTAATTCAATTTCCTGAGGGTTTTCAACAAATAGCACTTGAAGAAAAAGATTAGTATCTACTGAGCAAAAGCTGTTTAAATTGATACATCTTTTGATAAATGTAAATAGGCTTTTATGACAACGTTAAGTATATTCTGAGAACATATTGGATTATTTTCAAAATTTGATTTAAAATTTTTTTAAGTTTTTAAATATTTTACTATATGGGCACAGTACATGTGTGGTTTTAAACACAGTAGGACTGATTTTCATTTGCATTTTTCACAGATACTTCTGGAGAATAGAGATTAGAGCTCTGACAGTTCACCAGTAGGGCACATAGTGTGAGTGGGAAGAGAGAAGGGACAATCATTCAGAATGGCTTGTGAATACCAGGAGATGCGCCATTGAAAACTGTATAGTTAACAGCAAATATTTTATTTTATTTTCTAGATATGCTTCAGACATTAACTTTAGTAGATAGAGTTCCATATCTTTGGGGATGAAATCAATTTTATATCTGAGAGAGACTTGTAGGGAAAATGAAGAATTTTGGGTTGCTACCTCCTCTGCCAAAATTTGCTAACTTTTGTCTTCCATGGTGACTAGTACCCCACAGACAATATATTGCCATAGCAGCCATCAGCAGACAGTTAATTTTATGTGTCAATTTGGCTAATCCCAGGCACCTGGGTATTTGGTAAGCACTATTCTAGATCTTTCTGCAAAGGTATCTTTAGATGAGATTAACATTAAAACTAACAGACCTTAAATAAAACAGATTGCCATCCATAACTTAGTGGATCTCATCCTATGAAAGTATTAATAGAATAGGGCTGACCTTCTTGAAGGCACAGAGAATTCACTCCAATCTCAAATTATAACATTTCCCTGGGTTCCTAGCTACCCAGGTATCCTACAAAATTTGAAATTACCAGTCTCCACTATCATAGCCAATATTCCTGTGATTAAACATCTCCCTTTCTCATACACATACACATGAGCTCACATATTCACACACACACACACACACACACACACACACACACACACGCATACACATAAACACACATTTTCATTCCTCAGAACGCTGACTAATAAAGAATATGATACCACAGACCACAGATGTAGACTACAAGGAACCTGTACACTGTTGTTCACACTGTCTTTACTTCCACAAACACTTGGTAAATGTTTGCCAGGAGCTATTGCAGTAACTGCTGGGATGAAATGCTGAACAAAACCAGACACAATCTGCACTAATACAGAGTTACAGAACCTTCACCAATCTGGTTAAGAGAAGGTTTGTAGGCAAGAAGTATACAATAGACAAGGAAAGATTTTTCATAATTACTAGAGATAAAAAAAGGACACTTTGAATATATTGAAACTATCATTTACACATGCTTCCAGAGATTCAAAACCCGTAAGTGGAATTGGTTAACCAAAAAACGTGAATTGGTAAGTCTACAGGCATGGTGAAAGACTTAAACTACCATTCTCATTAGCTGGCAGAATAGGCAGATATGACCTATGGACAAATTGAGAAGGTCTGAATTATTTATAAAGATATGGAAATTAACAAAGCTGGACTAATTCTTGTAAAAGTGATTGTAATTATATTTTTTTCATGATCAGTGAAACATTTATAAGAAACACATAGTTAATCATAGCTAAAGTCTCCTTCTTATTTTCAAAATTTGGGACAATTCAGGGTATGTTCTCCAAGAATAATGAAAGTAAGGTAGAACTATATAATTAGAGATGTCGAATGGCCTCAACAGTAAGTAAACATGACACAACATATTTTTTGCTTTAGGGCTAAAGGAGCAGGCAAAATGAAAGTAAGCAAATATTTTTAAATGAATGATGCATCATATCAAAAATATAGCTAGAGGAATTATTGGGAGCAGGGGATGAGGGTACCTTAATATGTGCACATATTACATGAGAAAGGTAAAATAAAAACAATAAATAAGGGTAAAATGATTTAAGCTCCCACTGCATACCACTATAATAGAAATAGCAGACTAATTTCAAGTAAGTAGAAAAGAATAAATTTCAAAAATATTTTTTAAATTCTAGAAAAAATACCATAGATAATTCAGCAAAGCAAAAATCTATTTAAAAAAGAACAAATCATAATCCTCTAGTAAGATTGGTAAAGAATTATGATTGTCATTATCAGTATTAAAGACAATCTTTTACAGATACTATAAATATAAAAATAATTACATTTTTTTTGTGTGTGTGTGTGTGCTGGAGATTGAACTCAGGGGCACTCGATCACTGGGCAACATCCCCAGTCCTTTTTTGTATTTTATTTAGAGACAGGATCCCACTGAGTTGCTAAGTGCCTCACTATTGCTGAGGCTGGCTTTGAACTTGTAATCCTCCTGACTCAGCCTCCCAGGTGCTGGGATTACAGGCATGCACCACCATGCTGTGCTTGTTTCTTTTTCTTTCTTCTTATTATTTTTTTAATATTTGGTAACATTTTTTTCTTGGGAGGTTACCCGATGTTCATTGTTAATTTGATGTTTATTGTTAATTTGAGTATCATTAATATAAAAATTTGGATCAAATTTTGACAATTCTTTTTTAAAAGACTTAACAAAACTGAGAGAAAAATAGAAATATGAATAATTAATTTCTTGTAAAATATTGAAACTACAATAAAGTACTTCCTCAAAAAAAAAAAAAATCCCAGCTTATTTGTCTCCACTGGTAATTTTTCCAAACATATTTGGTAGAAATATCACTGACTTTGTGCATATTATTCCTAGAAAAGAACATATGTTCAAGACATTTGTACTGAAATCCAAAACATTATTGAGAAAAAAAAATTTTAAACACATAAATAAAGAGATGGTATATGGTATGTTCATGGATTGGAAAACTCAATAATGTAAGATTTTAATTGTCACAAAGTTAATCCATAGATTTGATAGGATAATAATAAAATATTTTAAACTTTTTCTAAAATGCACATGTAAGTGAAACATACTAAGAATAACCACACCAATCTAAAATTAGAAAGTTGGGAGATTTTCAGGAACACAGAGTAAGTTTTAACGGGGTAAAACTCAGATACTTCTACATTAGTACAAGGAGAAGAAAACTGACTAATAGTAAAAAAAAAATAGAGCCCATAAATCAAATCCCTGAGTTAAACTAGAACAATGCCAGGGTGTAATAGAAAAGATGGTCTTTTCAATAAACAATGTTGGCCAATTTGTTATCCATATGGATTCAACAAGTGTGTCTGGACCCCAATTTCAGAGAACACAGGAAATGTAGTTCCAGATGGATTCCAGATATACATGTGAAGGAGAAAGAGCAAAGCTTTTAGAAAAAAAACACAGGAGGATGTTCTTGTGACCTTGGCCCTGGAGAAGATTTCATAAGCACAACAAAAAAGGACCTAACTATACACAAACAAACAGAGCAAAGACAGACTTATTTTAAAATTAAGAATTTGTGTTGATCAAAAGATACTTTAGGAGAGCAAAAACACTGAAAAATGGGAGAAGTTATCCTTGATACATACATCTGGCAATGAGTCACATCCGGAATATATAATTAACTTCAACACATTGATAATAATGATCTGAAAAAACAGACCATCCAACAGGAAAAAAAAAAAAAAGCTGTGTAGACCTTCAAGAAACAAAGGGTGTTAAATGACTAATAAATGTGTGAAAAGGCCTCTATATTTATTAGTTATTAAGGAAAGACCTTGTAAAACCACAATGTGATATAACAATGCAGACATCATAAGAGCCAGATTCAAAAAGACATTTAATACCACTTGTTAACAAGAGTGTGGAACAATGGGAAGTCTTATGTAAGATTCATGGAAGTGTAAGGGACTTATTTTCCATATCATCTATGGAGAGATTTGAGCGAATCTTGAGATGATACAATTCCACTCCTGGTGTACATTGGGAAGAAAAGTGTACACAGGCTCACAGTGTCAAAGTAGAAACTACTCCAATGCCCATCAATAGAAAAAATAGATGAGGAAACTGTCATATCCTCATACAGTGGAATTATACAGCAATAAGAATAAGCAATATGCATCTACATGTAAAATATAAACAAATTTCAAAAATGTAACACTGACGGTGGCGCACGCCTGTAATCCCAGTACTTGGGAGGCTGAGGCAGGAGGATCACGAGTTCAAAGCCAGCCTCAGCAATGGCGAGGCACTTAGCAACTCAGTGAGACCCTGTCTCTAATAAAATACAAAAAAGGGCTGGGGATATGGCCCAGTGGTCGAGTGCCCCTGAGTTCAATCCCCGGTACCAAAAAAAAAAAAAAAAAAAAAAAAAAAAAAATGTAACACTGAACCAAAAAATATCAAATGCAAAAGTGCACATACTAAATGCATTTTCACTTACTTAAAAAGTTCAAAATAGGCAAAGGCAATCTATGCTGGTAGAAGGACAATACAGTAGTGTTTAATCGTATCAGGTTAGTGTTTGGCTGACCTGAGGAACTTAGGGTCTGAAAAGGGGCGAAAAAATATTTCTGGGTGGTGATCATGTTGTGTTTCTCAAACTAGTACTTGTTACATATGTCGGTTCAGTTTTTATCAGCCTACACAGTTGTAGTACATTCACTTTTGTGTGTGTATATTATTTTTCAATGTAAAATACCAAAATAAGAAACCTGGGCTCTGAAGGTTAATGTCCAACATTTCAAGAAATTGTATTCATCCACACTGTGCCTGATCTTCATATGGAAAATGACCATCAAAGAGAACTTAGTTTCAAAGTTGAGTGGATTAACTGACTTAACTACATTTAAAACCCACAAAATGCTTTCCAAAAGAAAGTAGTTATTCCATTAGTGGTTGTGGAAGCATGACTCTTAGGCCTGTTAAGCTAGAGCTCCACTAAGTTTACGCACATCAGATGGAACACAATTAATGACAGATTGTAGATCTGAAAAGGGATGGCCTAGAAAGGCAAAATCTGCAGAAGGCCTGTGAGCTAGAAACTGTTATATTTTCCTAGAGTAAACTGACTGGCTATAGATATAAAGAAGAGAAGTATTCCCTTATACAGACTAGAAGAATTGCTAGGGAGAAAAGAAAGATTGTGTGAGGGTTTGTCAAGGCCTCTCCATTCTCCAGTGGATGGGTGGGTGGTTCTTTAAGTGAGTAACCCCACTATTTTTGCACCTTCTCTATCATACCAATTCTCAGTGTGCTCCTCTGGTCAATCTTAGCTTCCAGAAGACTCAAACTGACCCTGAGGGCCTCCATCTCCTTTGGGATTGGTGTCGTTGGCCAGATATCAGTTCAGGATAACTGGTGTGCAGTATCTGGAAGCACTTGCAAATCAAATAGTGAAGAAAGGCAAGAAATGTGAAGGACATCATGGGAAATGTTTAGGACTTCCTTTGTTTCTGGCTTTTTTATGGGCCTATGCCTAATTAAAAGAATAGCCCCTAGAATCCCTCTGGCTGAACTTAGATAACCAGGTGACCTTTTATCTTAATTGATTAATTGATTGTTTTACTTTTGCAATTGCTATCCATGGTGAAATAAGATATTTTAGTAATTGCATATCATTCACCTTTAATGGCCAGTATATGATTGAGGGTGATTCTATTGCCTAGAACTATTTCAATTGATTAACGTGTGTTGGTCCATTAGGCTCTGATGGTTGTCCTGTTTTATTTGCTATGTGGGCCCTAGTCAGGGATAAATTGCAGAATACCCAACTTAAGCTAACTAAGGTAGAATTTTGTACAAACCGGTGAATTTCAATATTTCTGACACCTTCTAGTAAATGAACATCACTTTAACCTAATAAAATACGAGCAGCCTCTTCCAGATTGGTGAGCACATTCATGGGCCAGAAGAGTGGTACATCCCGACTTCATGAGGAGAGAAACTCATGTGCTCGGGAACTTCTGGACCTAGTCCTATCTGTGTATCTCTTCATCTGGCTGCTCGTCTGTGTTTGTATTTTATAATATGCTTTAAAATAAATCAGTAAGGTGCTTCCCTGTGTTCTGTGAGACACCCTAGGACATTATTGAATTTCAGGAGGAGGTTCATGGGAACCCTGAATTATAGCTGGTCAGTCAAAAGCACAATCCAGGACTCGCGACTGGCATCTGAAGTGGAGGTAGTTCTGCGACACAGATGATGTAACCTGTGGAATCCCACGCTGGCTGTCTTCATGTAGAGAGTTCCAGGATTACATTGAATTATGGAACACCTAATTATTTGGTAGGAGAAAACCTTACATACCATATCACAAGGGTTCTGTGATTGCATGGGTCAGTGGAGAGTAGAAAAAGGAGTTTGGTTTCTCCTATTTCAGATACAGTCAGAGAAATAAAATTTTTTAAAAAATGAAAGAAAATGAGAAAACATAAGAAAGACTGTGATTATGATTATGGATTTGGATCCAAAGGTTTTAGAGGGAAGTTGCCTACAACTGATTTTCTCTTGACCCACAGACACTTCAGACGGATGTAATGTCTCTCTCCAGGATAAAACTCTTCTAAGGCATTTTAAGAAGCCTCATAACTAGATCTCCAGTGGGAGAGGATATCCAGTAAGATGTGTAACAATTCATACTGAGAATTATGGCTCCATGGATACTATGATCTAGACTTGAAGAACTAGTTAAAGTAACAAAAATGTTATTTTTGGATGTGGTACTAAGGCTGACTTCACTTTATATCTTTTTCTACATCTCCAACCTTCTGGTTTTGTATCATGTATGCATGTGTCCAATCACATCCCTTTGGGAAGGGCAGCTTCCATCTGTGGAGCATGAGGCTGGGTATGCAGGATTCATTATTTAAAACACCTAACAAAATCAGAATAAAACAAGTGAGGTTCTGAAAAAAAAAAAAAAAAAAAAAAAGCCTCCTCAGTTAAAAAAAAATTACTATACATAGTCGGTATTTCCTATTGTTTTTACTTTCACTCAAGAGCAGGAACTCCCTTTTTCAGAGACTTGCCTTTAGTGTGACCTTCATTCCAGATGACCAAGGAAATAATTTAAATAATAGTTTTACCACCACATGCCACGTTTGTCCTAATTCTTGAGTAACTGGAGTTTCAGGGCCTTTAGCTTTTACCAGATCAAAGATTCCTTCCATTTCCTTGACGTTTTGCTTTCTGGTTTGCTCTTCACTGCCAGTAAACTTTTTCTGTCGATAAGAGTCTTAATTGCAAACAACTAACCCTATCCTACTGTGGAAAGGAATATATAGAAAAGATATTAAATAGTTAATACAATCAATAGTAAACTAGGGAAGCCCAGCTCTAAAACTAGGTAGAAACCAAAGGTAGACAGGAATGCTGACAAGACCCTATGACCATTAGCCTGATTAAAAATATCCTGGCCACTGCCCAGGAATGAGACTCACACTGTGACTACCACTGTCCACCACTGCTAGATACTGGACCACTGGTCGTACCACTCACAAAACCACTGGGTGAGTGGTTTTCTGTCCCTGCATTTGTACATCACTCAATTTAAAGTTCAGGATGGAAACACTGAAGGGGCTGGGCTTAGATTTTGTGTATGTGTTCTACATGCCAGAGATATGGGAACACTGGAGGCACCAGAAAAAATTCCAAATATTAGAGGAACATTCATACCCTAGAAGGATAAAACATGACAAATTTCCACTACATAACCCATAGCAAGCATAAAATCTTATGTTGCACAAATAAATACACACAGAGAGATAAACAAAATTATGCATGAATATATACATATACACAAAGAAGAAAGATCTTTCAGACTTTTGGAGAGGAACACTAGAAAGCTTATATTCTTCTTTTATTTAGCTACCTTTAATTCTTTTATGTTTCCTGTATTTTTTATATGCTTTCTGCAACAAATTGTCCTAACCACACTGTAAGCTCCATAAGGGAGATATGTACCTTATAAATCTAGCATCCTTTACTACTCCAAAACAGAGGATGTTGTACAGAATATAAGTAACTATTGATTTATTGACCCTTTCTGTCAATATCTTTTTGAGTGCCAATTGATTCATGAACGAAAGAAAGGCTGAAATGTCAAAATTAACCAACAGCTATGATGAAAATTATGAATATCGGGTTATAGGCAAGTTCAGAGAGTGTGCCATTCAATCTAGAAGATATGAAAAAGACTCATAGATGTAGTTCTTTGAAATCCAAGGAACAGAAATAATCATGAAAGACTGAGCTTTGAAACTAAATGTTTAATTTCCTTAAATGCATGCATGCACAATATAACTATATTCTCTAGTCATAATATTGCCATATTTGACTATTTTAACAGGTATCAGCCTCTCCATCCCGTTTAACTTGTAAATCTAGTCCTCTAAAATAGTCTTATAAAGTTCCTGTATCATTTTCCTTCATGACTTCCATTTTTGTGCTTGCAATTTTGTGCTAATTAGTATTGGCCAAAAAAATGGTACATATTCCACAGGCCCCAAATGACGCATTTTACTGATACAACTAGGGCAAAACAATGGGAAGTTATTTCAGTAGCAGGCCCGATTATATTTTTCCAGCAAATTTTGAGTTGGGAAAACTCCTACAAAGACATATATTGAATTCTTAAGAGCCCAAGAACATTTCTTAATTAAAATGTCATTGCTGAAAAATTCAATTATGCTTTAATGTTTACTCAGCTGGCTATATTGACATATAGAGATGTATTTCAAAATGATGGCAGTGTTGAATGGTCTAGAATTTTAATATGCAGAACTTATTAGTGATTATGGAAAATGACTAAGAGGTAGACCATCCAAGATCTAGGTAACCTAGGTCATGAGTAAAAATTTTAAGGGTGAAAATAAAAAGAAAAAAAAAAAAAAAAAATCTGGGTCCTTATTGTACTTAATATTGAAAGGAAAAAAAGTTGACTAGATGGTATTAAAGCAAGTATTATTCCAATAATTGTGCCTATCAATATCAGTGTGTACATGTACTCAGAATTGCTCAGAAGTTGAACTGGTGTGTAGAGGTGAGGTGTGCATTGCTGGTGAGAAGAGAGACCTGGTATCCTCAGGACAAGCAATGCTAGATTGATTACCCATAAGGCCTCAGGAAGAAAGTGGCTGGATTGCCCAAAAGACCTCAGGGAGATCATGGCAGAACTGTTGCTGAGGGAAGCATGTTCCTCAGAATGGATGTAGGGGTGGTGCTTGGTCAGTTGTGAAAAAGACGGTCAGAAACAGATAGATGTCCATGTGCTGTTCCTGATCCCCATTCTAGATCCCAGGAGGGTAGATATACACAGATGTCACCAAGAAAGTAGGGCATTATCTATTACTAGGTAACATTTTGTATTCAGATCATTCTTGGACCTCTGATATTTGGAAAGGGGAACATACCTGCTAATCCTCAAGGCTTCTCTTGCCTCTTCTACAAGTTTTCATCCAGAAACTAATTTAAGCCACTTCTGTTAATTCCTTCTATCTACACAGCACCTGATGTGACCCTCTGAAGTCATCTTATCCCATGGACCTTTCCATATTTCCCACTTGAACTTCGGGAGGTTGGAGATGTTGGATGATGTATGATGACTGTTTCTCGAACTTGGCTGGACAGTCAAACACCAGGGAAGAATTTAGAAGTGCTGATGCTTGGGTCCCCTTTCCAGAGATTCTAATTTAACTGGTTTTAGTTATGACCTGAGCATCAGTTAAAAGATAACCAGGTGATGCTAATAGGCCACCAGGGTGAGAACAACTGATCTAGGCCAGGGATGAAACAGTAGCTAGAAACAATGGAGTGATCAGTAAGGATACCTGTGTAAGCTTCCTGGTACCGAAAACCGGGAGGAAAACTCGGAGGCAGAGTAAAGCTTTTACTACTTTTACTTCTACTTTCTTAGAGAGAGCTTAGAGAGGGAAAGAAAGATTTTTAGAGAGAAAGATTAAAGAGCTTTCTTAGCTTAGAGTCTTCTTAGAGAGAAAGAAAGATAGAGCTTAGCTTAGAGAAAGATTAGAGCTTCTTTCTTCTCTCTTCTTTCTTCCTTCTTCTTTCTTCTGTCTTCTGTCTTCCTCAGGAGCCTCGGCCTAACTCTGACCAGTCATTACTTCTATCTGGTTTCTCTTCTGTCTTCTATCTGGTTTCTCTTCTGTAACCGCTCTGCCTACGTTCTGGCCGCTCTGATTCTTCTGACCGACTGAGTGACTGCCCGACTGACTGAATTCTCCGTTCTCCTAACTCGGACCGCTTTCACCCGGTTATATGCCTTCAGCTTTGTGGGTGCCTACAGGTGCGTCACATACATATTAGGTGGAACTTATGGCTTCCGGCTAGCTGCAACAGCCCTTCCTAATTAGGGCTCCTTCATATTCCTCCCTTTTAGTTTAAAAAGGTGCTTTAATTCTATTTTCTCTATTTTATTTTCTCTATTTTCTTGTCCCTACCTAGCTTTTCACCTTTTATTTTTGAAAGGGTGGATATTTGAGCCCTTTTTGAGGAGGTGCTGCGGCTTTTAAGGAAGCCTACTGCTGAGGAGCAGCTAATGCACTTAGTTAAGCACAATTGCATAAGCGGCTTTGACTTTTTTTTTTTTTTTTTTCCTTGTCTCTTCTTTCTTTTTTTATGGCTTTTTTCTTTATGACTTTCTTGCCAAAGCTCAATGGCTTTTTCTCTGCATGGTTTTTACCATGCTATTTAATTCTCTATTTTCTTTTAAGCTCATGGCTTTTTTCTTTATGGCTTTTTGCTAAAGCTCAAGGCTTTTTCTCTGTATGGCTTTTCTGGCTTCTTTATTTTTTATGGCTTTTGGCCGGCTACTCTGCTTCGGCTTAATTCTTAACTGGCCTCAACTGAGTCAGAGGCTATGCTCTCTTGTTTACTACTCTTTTTGCTGGTCTCAACTGAGTCTGAGGCTATGCTTTTTCGTTGCTCTCCTCACTATCTTACTTCTACTTAGCTTCATTGTTCTTATTTCTTAGCTTTTCTTCTCTGCCTGCCAAGCCCTGGACGGACCACCATTTGTAAGCTGCCTGGTACCGTAACCTGGGAGGAAAACTCTCGGAGGCAGAGTAAAGCTTTTACTACTTTTACTTCTACTTTAGCTTAGAGAGAAAGAAAGATAGAGCTTAGCTTCTTGTCTTCTTGTCTTCTTGTCTTCTTAGCTTAGAGAGAGAGAAAGAAAGATATTTTTTCTTCTTAGCTTAGAGAGAAAGAAAGATAGAACTTAGAGAAAGATTATTTTTTCTTCTTGTCTTCTTGTCTTCTTAGCTTAGAGAGAGAGAAAGAAAGATATTTTTTCTTCTTAGCTTAGAGAGAAAGAAAGATAGAACTTAGAGAAAGATTATTTTTTAGAGCTTCTTTCTTCTCTCTTCTTTCTTCCTTCTTCTTTCTTTTGTCTTCTGTCTTCCTCAGGAGCCTCGGCCTAACTCTGACCAGTCATTACTTCTATCTGGTTTCTCTTCTGTAACCGCTCTGCCTACGTTCTGGCCGCTCTGATTCTTCTGACCGACCGAGTGACTGCCCGACTGACTGAATTCTCCGTTCTCCTAACTCGGACCGCTTTCACCCGGTTATATACCTTCAGCTTTGCGGGTGCCTACAGGTGCGTCACATACATATCAGGTGGAACTTATGGCTTCCAGCTAGCTGCAACAGCCCTTCCTAATTAGGGCTCCTTCATACCTGCAACCTGGGAAGATAGTCAAGAGAAAGATGAAAATGTAGTAAATTAGAGCAAATCATTTGAAGAGATTTTATTTCTTCTGTACTATGGAGGTCCACTCCTAACTAATTCTGCTAGTACATTTTTGAACCTGAACTTGAAGTGGTGAATAGAACATTTCAATACAATCAGATTTCTTAAATGTATGAGAATTTAGTTGGCTCTTTTGCTTTTATTATTTTTTTAATGTAGAATCTTAAATTGATTTACTATCATCAATCTCTTAAAAATTGAGGCTTGGTAATATAAATGAAAAGAGAAAACATATCTTTTGAAAGCAATTTTAGTGAATACTGTAAGAAGTCAGAATTTATCAGAACAAAGTTTTATGAATGTTTTTTCAAGCATATCAAATAGGGGGCTGGTTTTTATGATTCAGATATAGCTCTGCCAAGGCTAGGGATGTAGCTCAGTGGTACAGCACTTGCCTAGAATGCATGAGGCCCTAGTTTCAATCCACAGTGTTGCAAAAAGCAAAAATAAGTGGCTATGCATTCAGTAAGCACAACAAGAGGTAGCAAAGAAGACTTAAAGAGGTCTAAACAATAAAAGGAGATATGTATTGGCTTCTATATAATGGGAACCTAGAGGAAAGAGAGACTTTAGCTGGTCACGAGGCCAACTCAATTTCCTTGTGTCTCTCAGTTCTGTCTTTTTTTTTTTTTTTTTTTTTTTTTGTATCGACCTTATCCTCAGGCTAGCTTCCCTTATGAAGTCGAAGTGGCAGCCAGCAGCCCAGGTGTCTCCGTGGTTGATGTTTTCCACTTGAAAAAAAAATATTACCTTCTGCTTGTGGTCTTGCAGAGAGGTTACAGTTCCTAAAATGTTAGTGTCCCAAACTAAACACATGTATACCCTTGAACCTACCATGATGGCTGGTGGAGCTGAATGGATGGGATGGTTTAAAGCACCAGCACCCTGTCCTGGATCTGGGTTTAGGACAAGACTTCACAGACTCATAAGAAACTCCAGATGGAAGCAAAGTTTGAAAGAGAGACAGAGATAAATAAATAAAGAAAAGGGAAGAAAGAAAGGGAAAAAAGAAAGGAAAAAGGGAAAGGAAAGAGACAGAAGGTGAGATAAAGAATAAGAATGAAAGGAGGGAGGGAAGGAAGGAAGGACAAAAAGAAGAGGAAAAATGGGTTGGGTAGGTGGCAAAGGTAAGTATAATAGACACTGCTAACAGAGAACCAATATATTTGAGCTCCAGTTTAAATTCTGACAACCAGTTTGTGTCCGTAGTTGAACAAGCCACTTTCTTTGTTAAAATGAATGTTTGAGATGGTGTTCTGATTTCTAAGATCCTGTTCAAACCTAAAATTCTGAACTTTATATCTCTACGAAATTTCGTGTTTGAATTATTGGTTTTCAGTCTTATTTTTTGAGAAGTATTTAAAGGAATGGAGCTGATTTATGGTTATGGGGGAAGTTGTCAAAGGAGATTAGGAAACTGTTTCCACTTTCCTTTGGTGACATGAGAACCTCTGGTCCTTAGAGCACCTAATGATGGACTCAACTCTTGTGTTTCTTTTCCTCCTTTCCTGTGTGACTGATAGCTCAGAGCACTTTCTCTAACTTGTATAAGAATGGATTTTCTTATATTTGCTTTAAGACTTCCTAGAGTGATTCACTTTGCTACCAATATTCTGTACTTGCAAAATGTTATGTGACACTGGTAAGGTAAATTTATTGAGGCTTTCAATTTTAATTAGTTTTTTCCTCATATTTTCTCTGAAAAGTTAATCCTCTTTTAATGAAATTGTAAAATATAAGCAAATCTTACATGACACTTTTATCACCTGCTCATTTGAGATCAGAAGTCTAACTGTACTGTCTTCTAAAGTTATACCCAATTTTAAGTGCATATTAAAATGGTAATTTTTATCTCAGATCAATGACTGAGCTTTAATTTATTTGAACAAAATAAAACAATGCAGATAATTGCTATATTTCAACATGTTTTATAGTACTGAGATATTATTATAGTGATTTTTATTATGGCTTGAAGTATAGTAGGAAGCAGATTCTTAACTTGAAAACTTAATAGGTCTAAACTTTCCATCAGAGAAAAATTTACCAAATAACTTCTCCATAGAAAAAAAAGGGATTTGCGTTCATATCTTTCGCCAAGTTTTATGATGTAAAGTAGTACCCACTGTTACATTGGGGCAATTGTAAAATCCAGCTCATGTGTGAGTTTGCCAGGCTAACACTATTCTTTCTTTAGCTTGGTGATAAGGAAAATATTTGTACTCTAATCTTTCTTCTGAATTTTCTAGCCATCTCTCTTACATTTAAGACCTGAAATAGCATTTTTGGCTCTGAGAACAGTACATTTATACCCTCCATTTCATTTGGGCACCTTGGTTAATATTGTTTTAGCTTTCTTCTTTGTTTATGATCAAAGTATAGGCTCACTTTGTAGCTTTGTGCTGACCATTTACAACCAGCTCATAAATGCCCATGTCCTGTGATTTATGAAGGCCTCCTTCTTGCTGTCCATGACCTCTTTCTCTAAGGTCCCCACTCATTGCTCATCTCAGGCAACCAGTTGAAATTCATTAGCTTAGGTACCTGTTGAAAAAGGAAAGCCAGCATTGAAACAATGTCTACATTATCTGCAGGTCTGCAGGGTTTCCATTCCAGTATGTCAAAGCAGTGGAAGGGAACAATTTGTAATGCTTTGGTTTGAGAATTGCTTGGGGTATAACTCAACTTTGTTGATAAGTCTAGTGAGCACTCATCAGAGGAAAAACAAAAGGCAAACTCGTTTTGGTAATGAAATTAATTGAGAAAAAGCCAGTGTAACTGTCAAAAGAGAAGAACCTTGGGAAGAAAAGCAGTTTCTAAAGGTCAATACTCAGTGTGCTGTAATCTTTACCATCTGTGTTCAGGCTGGTAGGATTCTGAGACTGTCATATGCAGCCTTTTTTTTTTTTTTTTTTTTTTTCTTTCTTTCTGAAAATAACAGACAAGGAAAAAAGAAGGTTTGCCCAACAGGGAGCCTGGATGTACTTAGCTGGATGGAAAATGAAAACACTATATGGTATAAACTTAGGATGACCCTTAATTATCCTCCCCCTTGACCTACATGGATCTACAGATAGTTTCAGAAAAGTCATGCCGTGGCAAATTGAAATAATTCGGTCACCAATGAAATGTAATGTTATATTCACAAGGGGGGACACTAGGTAGCTGGATTCAAGGCATACACTCTCCATTTTCCATTTCTGCCCTGGTGAAGGCTAACAAGACCTTATCCGTTTTTTCCAATAATTTTTTTTTAAATGAGTAACAAAAAGAGAATTTGTTTCTCTTTAGCTGAAAGCTTAACGAGTGTATTAGAATCTAGAATACAGTGACTCTGTTTTATCTTATTCCATTCTAGTTGTAACACAGGTTTCTCCTATAAAAACATTTGGAGGTTTGATGCTATATAGACTTCATAGATTTATACCAAATATAGCTCTAGGTTATTGTTATTAAAAATGGTAATCCCTTGCAGTCTTATTTCTTGAATCTGTAGCATTTCTTCTACATAAATGGAAAAGGATTGGAAAAGAAAAAAGTGATATATAAATTTTACATTTATGTATATATGTATATATATATAAATATTGCATAACATTGTATATTATTGCATATTCAGTAAGATCTCATGTATAAGTTTTAAATTTTGTGTAATCTAATCAAATGGTGGAATATTCCATTTTATCTCTCATCATTCTATACAGACACATGTTTTCAATATTGTTCTTCAAATATCAGATTTTTAATTTCTTTTTCCAAAAGTGCAATTCTTTGGAGATTTTCAGCTCTAATTCTAACCTTTTCTGTAGTACTACCTCCTACCTCCTCCATCTGTGAAGTATCTCATCTGAAGAGTTCTTTTCTTTTTTTTCTTCTTCTTTTTTTTTTTTTTTTTTCCTTAACTTCATTTATCTCCATAACATCCAGGAGATTCATGAATAGGCATAAGATTCCAGAGACTCACGCTGCTTTTGTGCTGTCATACAATCAAACATCTTGGTGGAGTACACTGGTGCTATCTTAACCACAATAGGGTAGCATACTTTTATGAAGTGGGCTAACCTCTAAACTTCATAGATACAGGCAAAAGTTAACTGATTTGTTGTTTGTTTTTCTCTTCGGTGATTTCTTTGTTTTGTTTTAGAAACACAAAATAAAAGAGTTTCTAGTTTCTGCAACATTTGTCACTGCTTCCACAGCCTCCCAGGAAAATAGGACCCATAAAATCTTAGACATAAAAAATAATAACACTCTCCAAATGCTAGTTAATAAAATGCTCCACCTCTTTAGGAGAAAGAGATATTTTATTTCTATTCATTAGGGTGACCTAACCACTTGCTAGTACCCTTTATTATACCTCTCCTGTGTGATGTAATGGCTTGAACACATGAAAAGCATGCAGAGCATATTGTTTACTCTCCCCACATATTTAAAGCACAGGTACCCTTTGTTTCTCCCTTTTCCTAAGCTCCCTTTTAGTTTCCTCCTCTTTCTTTTCCTCTTCTGTTTTTTCCCCTTCCTCCTCCTTGCTCTGCCCACCAAGTCCTCCCCGAATGAGCTATTCACTTTTACAATCTGAAGGCAATCTTGCTGGGAAAGGCCCCTGTGAGTTTCTTGGGTGAGGTTTATTTTCTTGTTGTTTTGACATTGTGAGTTATGTTTTACTCACCTCAACTGGTTTATGTTGATCTAAAGACATTTTCTTTTTGGAAAAATGGATTGTTTTACAAGCAAAGAGAAAAAAAAAATGACTAATCTTAATTAGTGAAAATAAAACCACGGAATGAAAGCTGATTTTAGGAAAATGGAAATAGAAAAAGAAAACTGTGTAGACATAAACAAATAATCAGTAAACAAATGTCTTTTCCCTTAGTTTTGTGGAAAGGAATGTGGACATTAAGAAATCATACTGCCCTGAGCCTATCATATTGAATATTATATGTCACTGCCAATCACTTTGCAACCCACAGGGTAATAATTCTCCAGAATCACTGCCAACTCAAGTCAGTATATTTGCATCATTTTACTTTGGAGGCTTATGAAATGCAAATGAAAATTCTGCTAATAATGCTTCTTATTTAATTAGTTCTGCCTGGTGAATATTCTCTTTCTTCAGCAAAGCCTTAAAAGCAAGAATTCCAGTTTCAAAACTGATGTGGCCACTCACTTGTTCTTTATCTATATTGATGGCTTATTGCTTCGAAGGTGCTAACCAGGAAGACCGACGTTATGACATAAGAAACGAAAACTTCCCGTGAAAGAAGGTGCTCTGTGCAGACATTTGTCATTCAGCATGTTATTTTCAAACCCAGAATAAAGCATACCTACCTCATATTTTTTTTTAAAACTAATTGTAAAAGGCATCTTTGGGAAATGGATAATGTGTTTCTCTCAGAAGTCAAAGCCATCCACCATGAACAGCCTGCTCTGTTACTCTGCTGAGTGTATGTGCCTGTTTGCCCAGCAGCCCTCATTTAGGGAAAACACTGCTTTCTCTCACTCCATGGTGATCCTGCTTATGCATATGGTGGATAAGTGACTTGGGCATGGTTAATCAAAATGTCTCAATGCCCCGGGTATAATTAGAAATTGAAGCTGCCCAGCTGGTTGTTTGTGAAGCCTAAGATCATTATCCAGGATCTACACCTCCCCCTGGAATGGACCCTTGCTTACCAGCTTTCCATTCTCTTTCTGCCATTTTTGACTCTATGGAGCATGACTTCAAATTAGTAGCACCAAGCACTCAAGGCAGTTGGGTTGGATTTCAGGAGCTTAGGTTTAAATCATGAGGATGATGTGTTCACAGATGATTGGGAGCAATATGCATCACATATATGTGATAATAAGAGCCTTTTAGAAGACACTCTAACCTATCTGTACCCCTGATATGTCATAGTCTTAAAACTGATTTATTTCTTTGGATTAAGGTAGTGACATTCTTTCTTTTTCCCCCATTTCCTTTTATAACCCTTTTATAGCTTGAAACCTCACATGAATCCAAAAATATACATATTTTTAAGAAGCCAAACTGCTTTTGTAGAGCAAATCAAACCCATTTATTTATTGACTGCTAGATTTCCTTGTCCCTAAGCTTCTTGCACTCTACATGGGTCCCAAGATTATCTGATGGAAAGATAATTATCTGCAGAGAAAAAAAATGAAGGTTTGAAAAATGAAGACAAAATTATTAAATGTAGAATATTCACCTCTTCAGGTTAAATTATCTCTTGCAACATATTTTTATGTTACCAACACTACACAGGTTATTCATTTCAATTAAGGTGAATGTTTAGACATGAGTGGGTGGGAGATGGATGGCTGACAGTGGTATGTGTTGAGGAAAGAGGGCTTTGGGAGAGAGTATTCATGGCACTGTTGGAGGGAACACTGGCATGGTAATGACATTACCGTAAGTGCCTAATGAGAAGAGACTGGCTTAAGAGAAAAACAAGAATGTCAGTCACGGCATCAGAAATACATTTCATCTGCTTCCCAACTTTTCTGAGGGCAGGGTCTGCCACAACCAATTTCTTCCTTAACTCAGTATTATATAGATATTCCCACTGCTGAAAATAAGGGTGGACCCATTTGGGGCATTAAGACACTGCCACCTACACCCATATGTGCTAATTTGTTTCCTGCCAGAACATGTCTTTGAATCATGTAGGCTTATGCTAAGGGAAAAATCAAACTTCAAGTTCAATGGAATGTAGAAAAATATTCATGAACTCATGGTTCTATGACTTCCTGCAGGAAGTTTTGGTTTTTGCTTTCAAATTAACCCGTCCAGGTGCTGCTCAGAGGCTTATAGATTATGGAGATCAATTCAAAATACCCACAGTATTTGCTTTTGTAGTTAAGATTCTAGGTTTCTGTTAGAATATTCCTAAATCATTAGCAGAACAATAGACAGAAAATACATACCTCAGTGATAGCGTCATTTATAGGACACAGGAGTCTAGATAGATTGCTCCAGTGTTGGAGAGGGACAAACAAAAAGAGAAACCTGTAGATCACACCTGAACCCTCAGGGTAAATATGAACAAAGGATAGACTATATTTTTCTAAGGCATCTGGGTGTAAATCTCTCTCCCCTCTTTGCCAGAAACCATAGTGTTTATAGGCATGTTTTACTAGAAATCTGCTGCTTCTCACAATGTTTCCTGCACAACTGTCTTAGTAAAACTACATCTGGAAATGACAAGCACACAGTTGTAAATCTGGAAGTCAGTGTGTTGTTGTAATAGCTTGCAGCTACGATATGGCTGTCTTGCAGAATGCCAGAGAGTGTTACAGAGACAGGCCAGCTGCAGCTACTGAAATGAATGCTATTGTTCTGAGACATAGGATGGGGTTTCAGAGGGTTACACTATCTCCTGTCAAACTACCAAAAGGACTGGGGTGGCAGCGAACTGATGGACCTCTTGGACAAGTCAATAATTTCAGAAACTTTACCAACCAGCTTGCATTGACAAGTTGTGGTTTGTTGGGTAAGCAAAAAACAGGTAGGGAGTCGGGCGCGGTGGCGTATGCCTATAATCCCAGCACTTGGGAGGCTGAGGCAGGAGGATCGCGAGTTCAAAGCCAGCCTCAGCAGTGGTGAGGCACTTAGCAACTCAGTGAGACCCTGTCTCTAATAAAATACAAAAAAGGGCTGGGGATGTGGCCCAGTGGTCAAGCACCACTGAGTTTAACACCCCAGTACCAAAACAAAACAAAACAAAACAAAACAAAAACAGGTAGGGAACAATTGAATTTGTTGCCTTCTAGAGTAAGGCTGGGTCTTAGGGTCCATTTAAGTCAGATGTCCAAGAACCACAAAATGCCATCTTCACTTATTAGCTTAAACATCTCAACACTTCTCAGTCCTGATGTAGTCCATATGAAGGTTCCAAACACGGCAGCCCATGTTCTAAGCAAGCATGAAGTTTTCCCATGTTATGGCATAGACCTGCCTCTTCCATTCAGGAATGCCTCTAAGCCTGTGTTTATCAACAGGTTAATATTTGAAGTTAACTATAATATTGTTCCTCTTCTTTACCTCTTCTCTGTTTCTAGCATGTTCCTTCTTCCTACTTTTCTGTCTCAGAGAAAGAGTGGATTATCTCTCTTATAGAGCACAACTAACTTTTCCTATTATGTCTGTTCAATCTCACTCCTAAGAGACCTTTGTCTTCCGTTATTTATTTATTTATTTTTCTCTTTTACTTTCAATATTTGGATTTCCTTTCTAAGTGGCTTCTCCTTCTTTCAATCATCTACAAACCTCTCCTACATGAACAAAAGAAACATTTTAAATGAATTATACACTCTACTGCATCTTTCAGAATTGGGAAAAAAGAAATAGTTAAACTAGTGGTTTTGTAAGATGCATGATGGTTGGGTAATATCTGTAGTCCATTGGTATTCCAAATTTCTAAAAAATGTCAGACCAGTTTGGGTGTTCAATAAGTATTTGTCCAATAAATAAAAGAAAAAAAATAAATGAGTGAACAGATGTATATATACTAGTTGCCTCAACTTCCTCAACATTTTACTCATTTTATTGGCTCTTTTTCTTTCCTTTTTCACACCAGATTTAAAAAAAAAAAAAAAAAAAAAAAAAAAAAAAAAAAACACGCTGATCTGCTACAGATCACATCATCATTCTAATAGCTTATCCCCATTTTAAATTTCCCTATGTTATTATAAATTTAAAACTGTGGACTTCCTCAGTAGCAGCACTGT
The DNA here is from genome assembly GCA_025594165.1 of Tamias sibiricus. Taxonomy (NCBI): domain Eukaryota; kingdom Metazoa; phylum Chordata; class Mammalia; order Rodentia; family Sciuridae; genus Tamias; species Tamias sibiricus. Next base: position 74,752,944 of record CM046660.1, on the reverse strand, counting down.
CCTCTCAGCACATGCACATACATGTTAGTATTGTCGCTTTCATGATGGGACACCAGTCTAGATTTCTCCCAACTCTCTGGCATTGTGTCTTGGTCTCTTTCACTGTGTCCGACATTTCCAAGAGCTATTTTTCCTTTGGTTTTCAGTTCTTCTGGGTGCTAGACTTGGACTTGTCTTAGCTTATATCCAATAGCTTCTCCTTCCTGAGAGAGCCAAAGAGTGGGAAGAAAGGGAGAAAGAATGGAAAGATTTAAGTAAGAATTTATAGTTGGAGATTATCAGCAGAAGTGAATGCCATACATCCCTCTCTCCACCACCTCCATCTGTTTCTCAAATTGTAGCCTCAGTAAAACCTGTGTCAGAAATGGTTTATTTACAAAGCATATATAGTGTATGTATATTCACCCATAAAAAAATGTGACATTTCTATATAACTACAGGTGTGGAGTGGAAAGAGAGAAGGGGAAAGAGATACATTGATTAACAACCAATGCTGTGCTCGTTAGTATTTGTTTCATTGATACACACATTAATTTTATTCTGTGACATAGCATAAGAACACAGAATTCATACACCCATTGGTTTCAGTCCTTCCCTGTTTTAGGTCACCTTCCTCTCTAGTGTTCAGCAGTGACAGTTCTCTCTGGAGCCATTCAGTGGCACATACTCAGCCTCTATGCACGAGGAGAGGAAAAGTTTTATTCACCACAGGTGAGTAAAGAAACTCCTACCATGGTATATATATACCACATTTTCTTTATCCACTCATCTACTGAGGGGCATCTAGTTTGGTTCCACAACCTAGCTATTGTGAATTGTGTGCTATACACACAATGCAATATTACTCAGCAATAAAAGAGAATAAAAACATGGCATTCTCAGGTAAATGGATGAAGTTGGAGAATATAATGTTAAGTGAAGTTAGCCAATCTCAAAAATCCAAATGCCGAATGTTTTCTCTGATATAAGGAGGCTGATTCACAGTTGGGGTGGGTGGGGGAGCATAGGAGGATTAGAGGAACACTAGAAAGGTCAATGGGGAGGGAGGGGAAGGAAGAGGGCAAAGGGGTATGAAGGGAAAAAAAAAAGATGGTAGAATGAGATGGATATCATTACCCTAAATGCATGATTGAAGACATGAATATACTTTGTATACAAACGGTAATATGTAAAAAATGTGCTCTATATGTGTATTATGAATTGTAATGCATGCTACTGTTATATATACAATAACTTTGAATAAAAAGTAAATAAATAAATAAAAAGAAACGCCTGCCTTCAACACTGCTTCTTGATCAGGACCCCATCATTCTCTCATCAGGCCCTTAAATTGGATGGGAGAACACTCAAATTTTTACAAATAATAACCATGCTCACTAGCTCTTGATACTTTATTCACTTTGCTTTTATTGTTTTCTGTTTTTTTTTTTTTTTTTTTTTTCTTCTTCTAAGCTATTGTTCTTTGAGAGCCTCATCAGATTAACTGGCATAAGACATCAGAAAATAAACGTGTGACATTACAGGGTATCCAGTGGCTGACTATGCTGGAGTCATTTGTGTATCAGCCTTGACTTCATATGAGCTGCTCATTCTCTGGTAATCTCTGAAATGTGGGTGTCATTACCCCCACCTCGGTGCAATTTGGCCTTCCTCTTTCTGCTTGGGTAGAGCTGCGTCCTTGATATCAACTTTGCTTCTTTTGTCTTTATCTTCTTTTACTAACTTGAGGCCATTGCTGTTCCCAATTATAATATTTGGAGAATATAGACCATTCTACTGAAAAGAATGAGTCATAACATCACAACCTTTACCATGTCATCGCCCAGAGGTGGCCAGTTAGGGTACTTTTCTTTCAGCCTTTTCCTTTTCATCCTTCTTAGTGGTGAAATAATGCTGTGTATATGTAAACTGTCCTTTGTCTTTCTCAGTAATTTATTATAAATATTTCCCATTTACTAAAGAACACAATAAATATCATTTTTAATGGTTGCGAGATACTCTACTAAAGTGACAATCACATAATTTTCTTGAACACTTTTCTACTGGGGACACTTAAGCTATTTCTGGTGGTATGAACAGCATATGTTTGAGAGACAGATGTGAAGAAACATACTTGTGTATATGTTGGTAGCTGGTTTGTTTTCCCAGGGCAGAATTGCTGATGTCAACTCTATGAATCAGTGTTTTTGTGGCTTTTGATATACGTGACTCCTGCCCATTTCCAAGCCCAATGGTATGTTTTACCTGGCTACTGATTGCTGTGACTACATGCAGTCAATATTTATTTATGAGAATGGTTAACTAAAAGCAATGAAAGTAAGTGAAGGGAAATTTAAAAGGAGAGGTAATTATCTCGAAACTTCTATTTGGAACACTTATTTTTTCCTTGATTAAATTATACATAAATTTAAACTTGGCTTTTCTGACTGTAGAGAACATTCCAGCTCTTTCAACTTTGCCTTAGAAAGGAGGCACAAGTCCTCCTTGCCTACTTCTGTCCTCTTTTTAAGTAAATTCTGACTCCTCTTCCATTGTTCTGATGCAAATATGCAGGAGTTTTGGACAAAGGAGACACATTCTTATTTATTTTTTTCTTTCCCCACTATTTGGCTCCCTTTCATCTGCAGCACAAAACAAGTTATTCTTCTGTTTTCTCAACAGTTTTGTGCTCTCAAATCTGTTCTGTCCTTCAGCTTCTTTTGTTAGCTGCCTACATTCTCCCTGCTCTTCACTCACATACTTCTTGTTTCAGCGTAAGAACCTCAGCCAAACTGTGGCCCAAGAATTATATATTCAGAGAGGTTTCCAATGCCACTGTTGCCTAGCCTCCCAGTGAAATCCCTTTCAACCACGTTAAAGTGTTGTTTGCCTTGTTCCTCACCTGAGTCTATTCAGCAGATCTTCCCTTCTAGAGGCAGAGCCACAGAACCTAAGGATGGCACTAACATCCCACAGTGACTTCTCCTAGGAGATGGCATTTCAAACAGAAAACAGGGAGACAGTGGCCAGACCTCCCTGTGACTTTTGAGTTTTGTGTGCCTGTTTATGAGTGGCAGAGAGCAGTGAGATCGGCAGGGGTATAAGAAAATAGAACTTTCATTTTCAAAATGAGAAAAATACCATTTTGCTATTGCAATTGTGCAGGGAACAATGTTTCTTAGGTAGCTCAGGAATTTGCTGAGGGGCGCCACTGCTGTTCTATGGGAGGACTTCACCAGCCTTCCCTGCAAATGACAAACTGCTGGAATGTAAAGCACTCCTAGAAATGCTTTAACTTGGGTTGGAAGCTGTGATCTGTGTTTCAGGTCAAAGGCAAGAACACGCTTTCCCCTATCTGTTTCCTGTCTCCAAGCGATCAATCATTTATTTCCCGAGGGAACTGTAGTTCATGGGCATGGGGCCTGTTTTCCATTGGCTTCTATTATCATTTGCTAATTAGATTACAACCTAGTATTTACCTTACTCTGCGGCTTTGCGACCTTCCCCTGCAGTGTTTTTCTGTTAGCTTTACGAATGCTGCAGATCTTGCTGTCTCCTGGCCTGTTGTGTTAAATCAGGCAAAGAGGGAAACTTTGCGTTCACATCTGACATTTTGGAGGGGGTAAAAATAAAATTAAATTAATGTTACTTATGTTCAGACCCGACTTACTTTTGAGGATATACACTAAAGACATTTTTAGGGAGTTTGTCATCCATCGCTGGCTGCTTCAGGCTTTAAAATGTAACTCTCACCTTGAATTTTTATCTTGCTTATACTTAATAAAAATTTATTCTCTGACGTGGAATAGTATCGTGTCCCACTGTGATAAGTACTTTTATATGTCAACCTGGCTAGTGTCTATGGCCCCAAGTTGTTTGGTCAAACATCAGTCTGGTATAGCTGTGAAAATATTTTGTAAAGTGTGATTAACATTTAAATCAGTCAAATTTGACTAAAGCAGATTACCTTACATAATGGGGTGGGGAGTGGGCTTCATCTATTCAGATGAAGGCCTTAAAAGACAGAGGATCTGCCAGAGAAATGAAGTTTTGCCTCCAAACTCCAAAATGCCACCAAGAAATTCTGCCTGAGTTTCCAGACTTTGGGCTATAGACTGCAACATGGAATCTTATGGAATTCCTAGCCTGTTCTGCAGGTTTTGGATTTGTGAATCCCCACAATTGCATGAACCAATTACTTAAGTGCCCCCCTACCCCGTGTGTGTGTGTGTGTGTGTGTGTGTGTGTGTGTGTGCGCGCGCGCGCGCGCGCGCGCGCGCATGCGCGTGCGTGTGTGTATCTTGAGGGTTCTCTTTCAGTGGAGAACCATGACTAATATACCTCCTCAGCTGCTTTCACTTCTAATCATTTCTAAATTTCCCCTTAAGACCCTATTTACAAAGGAACTTTGCTCTGAAGTGCTTTATTAAGCCAAGCACCAACATACTTTAGTTTCTGTTCTGACCCCCTAGGGATAGTTATCCTTATTTCAGGTCATTAAAAGCTCTAGTGTCCTTAGGGACAGTATGCATCACAAGGGAATAAAAGTAGCCCAGCTGCTAGGCAAAAGCCTTTCTCTAAAGCCCATAGGATTCATTTGTCACCATGGGGCCCTTGACTGTACAATGTCTAGAACATATTTCCAACATGGGTAGAATCTAGTCTGGATAAAACCTTGGGTACGAAGACAGTATTCCAAAGTTTGGTGGACTCTGTGGAGAGAGGAGAGCATGTGGGGCATGTGAAGCTTTGGTAAATTTTGTCCTCAATTCTGAGATGACACCTTGTCCAGGGCATCTATGCACACACGGCTTACATAACTCCCCCCCTTGCTCCCCCTCCCCTTGCGCCTTCCACCTCTGTGTGACTAACTGGGCCCTTAGGAATAGAACAACCAGGACAGAGGTTTTTCAGAGGGATTAGTGCCATCTGAAGGTGCAGTCCAGGTTTGTTTGAGAACTTTCAAAACATTCTGCACTTCCTCACCCAATACTGCTTCCAGGATGTTTGTACACTTCTTTCCATGAGTCCTAGGGGAATTGATTATTTCTGTCCAAATTCCTAACCACCAAGACTCTTTCCATCAAAAATATGGGATGGGAAGAACTAAGCAGCAAACAAGCAGAAATCCCATTAAGGAGCTCATATCTTGGTTCTTGTTGAGCATTTCATTCCAACTGACGTGTTAGGTAAGTGTGTATTGGGTAAGTGTGGAACATACTTTCAAAACACAGACTTGCTGGATAGCAATACATTTCTTGGGAGTGTAGACTTGAGGCAATACTAGAAAGTGAGTGTTCGGCACAATCCCCAACTTCACTGAGATTCAGTTCAGGAAGAGAGGACAGAGATACCCCTCCCCCTGCAAAAAAATATGCTGGAGGTTCCCATGAAAGACCTCTGGTGCAAAGTAGAAAGACCCCAGGCATCTAGGGGCAAGTGAGTCCTTCTTATGTATCAGGCAGGGATTAAGAACATGCCTGGTTAGAATAAAGTGGAGGCACACAGGTGAAGCAGCACAGAATTGGAGTCAGCTGGGGCAGGGGGAAGACGCTCTCTAAGTGGAACCTCAGCACAAAGGAGGAAATGAGGCTAGATGAAACCCAGTGTGTCCAGAACACAGCCAGGAGATGAAGAAGGAAAGGCCAGTTGGGGTCAGACCCAGTTCAGATTTTATTCTGTTAGCAATAAAACCCAGTAGATTTTGTACAATCCTTTTATGATCCAAAGAGTGCTTTGGTTTTAGGATATAAAAAATTGGGTAGACTGTAGGACAGAGTCTGGAAGATTAGAAACTTTACTAATTAAACTTTGAAAAAATTAGATAAATTTTATTAATTGCAATAGAGATATAAAAGAATGAGTATGAGGAACATGTCAAAGAAAAAGCTAGAAGAGTTCTGTAACTGACTAGAAATAGCTGGGAGTAAAGACTGTGAAATCTCCCCTTGACATCTACTAGGATTCTATGATAACTAAAAAAGAACACCACTTTGGTAATATAAAAAGGAAAGGAAACAAAAGAAAGTGGACCAAATAATGCCATTAGACCTTCCAAGTCTGATTCACTATAAAGTTGCTGGCAGCCTGGAAGCTCACATCCCCCCAGGGAAAGCTGATGCCCTTGGTTCTTAGGGTGAGCTCTTCCCTGAGGGCAAAAAAAAGGGTTGGAGCTTACTAGGGCCATTACATTGGATCTCCTGGAGGCTGGTTTTGACTACACATTTGTTTTGAGCATGTATCACAGGCCTACAAACTAAGAAATATGTAACTATTTCAACTTAATTTCTGAGATGGCTTGAGCCAAGGTAGCCAGACTACACCCCAAGCTTCAGTTGTTTTTCCTAGAATCTCTTTTAAATTCTGAGATTTAAGCACACACACACACACACACACACACACACACACACACTGGGAAGGGGCAGCCACCCAGTCATCTTTACAGGTGGTCTCTGCTCTTTAGTCATACTGAGGTTCCAAGAGGTGGCTGCTGAAATGATTTTAAATATCTTTCAAGTTGCATCCTATGTATTAGTCTTGCTTGAGGGCTTGCGTTCTGCCTCTCCCAAGACTGGCTGGAACACAAAAGTCTCCACCACTTTCTCTAGGATTCTAATCACTTTGATTCACCATGCAGCCATCTCTTTGCCAGGGTTTGTTGACCTCTATGATTTTCTTTCCCCACAAAAAGGAAGCAGCCGAGCCCCATTAGCTGGGGCTCACTAACATCCATACATTGCTCATGTGACCACTGCCTTGTCCAGGGCCTGGCAAACTATTTGTGATGAAAAATCAGCCCTTCCCCTACCACAATTTAGCCATGGATCAACACATCTATAAACACAAACATAATGAAGAAAAATGAAATATTAAAAAGACAAACCCAGGCACTTTACCTAGGACAACAGACATAAAGCTACTCAAACTTATAAACGTATCTAAACGTTTCCTCTATTATGATTATCTCATTGAAGACTATTCACACACAAGGGGACTATCCATGGTCCATACCCTGAATGGCACAAACCTAGCTCTCATTTGTTTTGGCCTGGAAATTTCTTTTCCCATTGAGGATAAAGTAGGAAATAAATCACATAAACTATCAAGAGGAAAATAATATGTCAAGATTTCTTACAACATATTCAGTGTTAGTTCTCTGAACATTGCAATCTCTCCCACCCCTCACCCCCACCCCTCTCTCTCTCTCTCTCTCTCTCTCTCTCTCTCTCTCTCTCACACACACACACACACACACACACACACAGAAGTTAGTTTGAAATCATATACTTGGGAAAATTATTGAAGCTCTGGGAGGCTCACTCAGCCCACTTGCAAAATAGGATTAAACACTGAACTTTAAATAGTCATAGGTGCTTGAGAATTCCATAAGGAAATGTCTGCAGACTGGCATATCTTAGGCTTATGGTGATAGGGAATGGTGGCAGGGCAGTTACCATACAGATACAGACTCTGGGGAATAAAGGGAGGGGTAAACAGATTCTGCAACCCACATCTCGGAGTAGGTTTACAAATCAAGGTGGGTCAGACCCACTTGGTATGACTTTGAGTCGTGATGAACTCTAGGTTCTCCTTAAGGGTGATCTAAATCATCTTGCCTGAACTCAAGGAGATGTCTTCTCCTGGAGCATTTGGATCATGAAGGAGAAGTAGCCCCACCACGTCTGTGACTCAGACACCTATCTCCTAGGTCATTTTACTACTTGAGAGCAAGTCCCTCTTATTTGATTCTTAAAGCACTCTTGCATGCTGGAGGGTTAAACACACTATAAGACTGTCTGGATTGCAATAATAATATCATAGCTTATCCTTGAAATTTTAAATACTCTAACATACGGGATTTTCAATATAATCTAAGCAAACAAATCTTTAAGCTATCTTTCTTGTTAACTAAAAATGACACAAATTTAAATTAATAACTGATATAGCAATAAAGCTGCTAAAAGATAGGATTCATTGTGCATTAAGCTCTAGATTCTTTATTTAGGCTGGAAGTGATTATGTGATAATAGGATAAATGCTTCACTAAGTGTATAAAAACTAAAATACTCTGTATATCACAGAGGCATATTACATTTGCAGGGCATTAATTTACTTCATTATGCAATAAAATTATTCTTTTAAAGTGAAATCTCAAGGAGAAATCAATTTGCTGAATGGAATTCGAGATATGTTAACCTTGGATAAGAATCAGCATTTGGCATAAGTTCTATGTCATCCAAATGGCTTTCCTTGGTCTTTTAAGAAAGGAAAGGACTCTAGAGAAATCCTAACACATCTTGGCAAAAATTCAAGCATTCTATTCACTCAAGAATTTTTTCCTCAGAAGAATCATACCTACTCCCTAACACCTACAGGCAATGAATTAATCATCAGGTTGAACACAGGTGCTGCTATAAGTCAAAACAGTTTATCACTATATTGAGAAAATACATTAGGGTGAATAATTACAATTTGCTAATGACTTTAAAGTGTAAGTACTATGTTTTGATCTAGGAATATCCCCCCCAAAAAAAAAAAATCTCATGTGATAGACAACACATCAATGTTGAGGTGCAGCAATTAGATTATGAAAGCTGTGACTTCATCAGTGGATTAATCCATTGGAGGGATTAATAATTTGAATGGACTACTGAGTGGTAACTGTAGGAAGGTGGAGTTTCACTGGAGGAAGTAGGTCAGTGGGGGAGTGCCTGGAACAGCTTTTCTCCATCATGCCTTCCACCATGAAGTTCTGCCTCACCTCAGGCCTAGAGCCATGGAGTTAGTGGACCACGACGACTCAAGCCTCTGAAACCATGAGCCAAAATCATCTTCTCCTTTCTTAAGTAATTCTTGCTGGTAGTTTGGTCACAGTGACAAAACGTTGACTAACACAGCGACTAAACAAACCAACACAAAGCCTGTGGTACTGTTTGGGTCAACATGTCCCACTTCATATTGTTTGACTGCTAAAGAAGATAGATACTTCTGGTTGCACTCCACATCTTTGTTTAGATGACCATGGAAGCAACCAGCAGTGAACTCTGCTTAGCTGTACAAGTCCAAAGCCAAAGGTCAACTTGCTCCCTCTTTTTTCCTCCAGGCTCCCTACAAGCAGTCTATCACTCTCTCCTTCCAGTTCAACTGACAAACTGTATCTCTACCACATCCACTTCTATCTTCTCAAAATTCTTACCCAGGCATCATTATCTCTTGCCAGATCTCTGAAATTTCTTCCCAATTGAACTTTCAGATTTCTCTTTTGCCCCATTGCAGTCTTTCCTTCACATAGAAATCAGAAGAATGTTTTAGAAATGCAGGTCAGATTGTATCAGTGAACCAAGCTTCCAACGGCATTCTACCACAGTAGAAAAAAAATCCTTGTGAGTTTTCTGGATCCATTGACTTCTCTGTTCTCCTCATACCATTCTTCTCCCTTTTCACTCTGATCTCTCAGTGCTGGCCTACTTCTTGTCTTCACGTGCTCCAAAGTTGTTCTCCATTTAGGGCCATTATATATGCCATTTGCTTTGCAGGAATGTTTCTCCAAAATTCTTGCAAGGCTGGCTGCTTCATCTCAATTAGGTCTTACTTATCTCCAATGTTGTCTTCTTGGAAGGGTCTTCTCTGACCACTCTGTGTTACAACCATTTCCAGTAACTTTCTGTTCCATTATTTTCTTTGTGTCACTTACCATAAGTAAATATCTTGCATATATATACTGTGGTCTATTTCCCTAGACTAGAGGCTCCATGAGACTAGTGGTTAGTTTTGCGTTGTTACTATCATATACCCAGAGCCAACACTGAGTCTGGCACTCAGGAGGCCATCAACAAATACTCATTGAACTTACTCATTTTGTGTAGATTCTTATAGTCCCAGTAGTGGGTAATAAAGTGTCCTTATCTGTCCAAAATAGAAATTTGAAAGGACAAGTATTCAACCTATTTGTATTCTTTAAACAAGCCCTCATCAAAGACCACTTTTACATAAGCACATGCATTTAGAAATGATTAGTTCAGTAAGCCCCTTGAAGCATCCCTAGAGGTTTATGATTGACTGATGACATTTTATGCACCTTTAGAGAGGTGTTGTTAATGTTCCTATATTCTCTCATGGACTATTTCAGCAATATGTGTGACTATTTGCCATTTTTATTTCCACCCCATAAAGTACATAAATCAAAAAGGATGTTGCTATCATGGATGATTGACATTTTATCAATACTTGCTGCCAGCATTAGAAATAATGTTTGGAATATTCCCCCAGGAGTATATTTAATTCTCTGGATAAATTAATGACTGACTTTGGCCTCTGTCAGAATAAATGAGGTTCCTCTTAATTTATGCAATTAATGAAGTAGGTTCCTATGTGTGGCTGCTTCACGATGCTAACACCACGGGCAGTTCATTGCCAGAAATGTACATTACAATCATGAAGGCAACTTGGATTATGGACAGCCAAATTCACTCAATTTTTCTTAAAATGTTGAAATCAAGGCTACCTAAAATTGAAAGTTCCAATCAGGAAAGTGGTGGGGGATAACACAGAGATGACACAGAGAAAATGAAAAAGCAAAACACATTCAGGTTTGAGATCTCCAAAAAGATCTCAAGTAGGAGAGAACATCTTTGAAGATCAATAGGCATATTTCAATATTTCTTAATGGGGACCCCCCTGAGTTACTATTTTATCTAGGCTCTTGTCAGCATTTTCTCCTGTCCCCTTCTTTCTTTTCTATTACTTCCTCTGGGACATTCCTACAAAGGTCAGCTTCCAAGCTGGAATGAACCACAAAAATTTTAAATGTCAGAGATCAATGACTGAGGGTGGGAGGAAGTAGAGGAAGTCTACAGGTGCATATGGGAGATGTTGGATCAGCAGGGAGGATAGAAGGAACGGAAAGGCTGGCTCCAGGAGGTAGAGAGGATTAAAAAGTACAGAATTTAGGGGCCATGACCTTTGGGGAGATTGAAAGCCATGACCTGACCTAGATCCAGGTGGTCCACTTCCCATGTGCCCCCTTTACAATAGGGACTGGAGGGAGGCAGATCTCACTTAGGAAAGAAGACTGCCAGAATATAAGACAGGAAACCCAGCTGGCCTGGAGGAATGGAAGAGGCTTAAAGCTTGTCCAGCAGGGCACAGCCAGAGTGCATTTACCCTAGAGGCCAAGTTAGGACCTTCCAGAAGTTAGGGCAAAAGAGAAGTAGGAAACAGCCTAAAGGAGGTATTATATAGTTTCTGATTCTCCTCTTTTATCCTCAATTGATCACATTAAACAGAATTTGTTTGTTTGTTCTCCAGAATTTATTCTTAGGAGTCCCTGTCTTATCAATGCCCCATTAATACATTCATCTCCCCACTCCATTTTCCACTGACCCTTGGTCTCCCTGCAAAGGTACTCTCCATTTATGCTGTCGGATGAGTGACCCATAAATTAATATTACCTCCTGTAGGTGTCTGTGTATTGATTATCATCAGACCTGTCACTTAATAGATAAGAGGAAAAGTCAAATAGAAAAAGGCAACACAGTCTACTTGGTTTTGTTTACAAATACAGCTCTCATTTGCAACAGATCCGTGTTTAGACATTCTGGAACACCAAGTCTATCAAAAGTTAGATGCAAGGAATGTCCATTTCTTTTCTTTAAATCAAATATAATTATATTAATGTCCATTCTTATAAGGAAGTGAGAGAGTCAATTTTAAATATCCCTCTCCTGTTTGCACTCAATCACCTGGTTCCTGATCAATTCAGACCTGAAAATTGGATATTTATGCCCAGAGAAAAGTATCATGCCACCAGCCCCTAGCAAGTGCAGTGACTGCAGGGATCCTCCTTAGACAGGCCTGGTGGCAGACGGATGGCCGCCTTCTTAGCCACAGTGAGACTGAGAAATCCTTGCCAAGTCCCAACAGTGTTCCCGTATTTCTTGGGGGACATCGCAACACGAGACACTCAGGGAAAGACCTATTCTGTATTTCTCTGGGAGAAATATCTCTCTCTCTCTCTCTCTCTCTCTCTCTCTCTCTTCCAGAATCATTCCCAATTGGTCTTTCCTTGTCTTCAGAATTGCTCATCAAAATCTCACCAATAAATTTAGTTATATTATTATACTCATTATTTGTTAGTACCAGAGACACAAGACTGTCTTTTTAGTATAGAATCACTAATGTCCTAAGAACCCACCTGGGCCATCATACAGATGAATGTCTTCATAATATGCAATTTTTCATGATTCTGGGGATCCTGGGGATCCTGTGTTGGCAGTCAATAGGCTTTTCCTGCTGTGTGACTGGGGGTACTTCCCATGCAATCTGACAGCTCTCCTCCAGCAAACAATGACCTCACCCCCAATCATCTGCACTTACCTGGTTTGCCAGGGATGTGGGCTGTTTGGCAAGAGGAGTCAGAATGCCCTTAGTCAAAGCCCAGCTATAGAGCTGCCACAGAGGAGCCAAGAGTTCTTGTGTTTTCAGCTGTAAGTTAACTTAAGTTAGGCTTATTTGTTGCTGGACTTATGTGCTCTATTCCAATTTATTTGATAACCAACAGAACAGTGCTACCTTAAGCTTTTTTTTTTTTTTTTTAATCTATCAACTCCCCTTGCAAAAATACTCCTCACAATCCTGCTGGTTTCTTGTCTACCCAAAGCTGTAAGATATTGAAATTTCTCCCAATATATGTGCATGTATATGTGATACACATGTGTATTAAACCAAACATATATAACTGTGTACTGGGCTATGTATACCAAATAGGTGGCTATTCCATAGGACGGACCATGATGCTTCTAATTTAAAATAACTCATTGATATTTTTTCCTGCAAGTCTTTTTATAATATTTTTCATTGATTTGATTTTTCCTAAACCAAAATTAGATTCTCTTTTAGTCCATTCTTATTGGAGAATAAAGCCATTTCCTAGGGAATCTTATTCATCAAAAAGTAACTCTCATATTCTAATAACCAATGGATGAAGATAGAGCAATTCTTTGCAATCCTTCCATCCATTCCCATGGAACCCCAGCTCTATACTGCTCTCTGGGAAGAGCACAGCAGGCAAACCCATTCAGCAAATAAGCTTACTGGAAACTGGTAAGTACAAATTCAGTCTGAAGGAACCAATAAAATCATCTATTCTTGGGGGTTCTAGCTGGATATCAAGGCCGTTTAGAGAGTGCCTGATTCAGAGGAAGTTTGATGGAGACCTCTTTGCCCTTTGCACTGTGTTTCCTTCCCCAGTTTCTTATAGTTCTCCACCTCCTTCCGCCTGTCCCTGCACTACATCCATGGGTGCCTTAGCCCTTTAGCTTTCTCTTTGGCACCTTAATGGGAGCCAAAGTGGAAGATGGAGGGAGGGAAGGTAGTGAAATCAAGATATATATCTCCCTGGCTTCCTCCTTTAAGAATCCCCTCTGGTTGAATGGTCCCCAGCCTTCCCAAGAGCACTCTCCTTTGGAGCCCCAGGAACCATTCCCTTCCCTGACCTTCCAGACTGAGGCATAGGAGCAGTCCCCTTATTAAAGTATCCATAAATTATCCTAATTTGAGTATGCTATTTGTTTCCTATGCTTGCCAGGTAATGATTCTTATCCTGGTACTCTGCTGCATGTCTGAGATTTGGACAGGAATCAGGGGTATGGGAAAGAAGGTTTCACAGTGGTCTTCCTCAGGGTGTGGACTTGTTCAAGTTGGTCATCCTTTGATACCACTCAGGTTAACAAGCCTGTGGGCTATTTTATAAAATGTGATTTAGGACTAAATTCAGGGGGCAAAGGAAGGGCAAAGAATACTAACTCATCCTGGTCTACTTAGCTTTTGTTTAATCCAGAAAATATTCATTACGTCCCTATTATGGGGAATGGTGCACAGAGGCAGAGAACAAAGAAAAATCACCTACATGATGATGGTGCAGGCTACAGACAACAACAAGGTTGGTGGAACAGAAAAGCCAAGTGCAGAGATGTGCTCCCCATTTGAGACATCTTGGCTGTAGGAGGCCTCGAGAAATTAGTGTCCTTTGAGAAAAAGACCTAATGGAGGTGAGGCGGAATCAGGCACAGATTTGGGCTAAGGGCACCATAAGCTGCAGGTTTCTCAACCTTTTGGGGATTCCTACTCCCCGAGGCTATTTGCAATGATGTGGCTGTGCCTTTGGTTGTCACGATGACTGAGTGAGAGCCAGTGAGAGAGAAGGCATTCCCGTGTTGAATTAGTAGGTAGACTCAAGGAATCTAGATGTCCTGTGTCACACAGGAGAGCCACAGGCAAGAAAGAACTGAGGAGCTGACCAATAAAAACATTCCCCCAAGCAGAAAGAGCAGAGGCAAACCTCTGAGGCTGGAATACCCCCAATGCATACACCCATGCATATTTTTCTTAAGTTAAAGCAGGGCTGCTGTGGACCCCATATCTTTTCCAACCAAGCTGCAGTACATTGGCTCCGACATGGCTCAGACTGCATGCTTGTCCCTCCCTGATGTGTATGCATTTTATCCTGGTACCCGGAGCACAGCAGAGCACAATAGCACCATGGCAAGGCCATATGTGGTTGTTATTTAGACTTGAAGGTAAATTTGCTAGTGGTAACTAATTCTCTTAAGGAGAAAAAGCTAGCAGGAGACAAAAGGTCCAACCCAGTTTGGACCAGTGCAACACGGCTCTTTGCCTGTAGAGTTACTTCTTAAAAAAAAAAAAAAAAAAAAAAATAGTTGAAGTTTCACAGCATAAATCCTCCTGAGGATTTGACTTGCTTTGCTGGAAACTCTAGAAGAAATTATCCTACACTTTCCATGGGTAGCTTAGACTCAAGCTGATCAATTTATAGGTCGTAGTTTTGGAGTAATGATGTATCTTTATATTTTCCCTCTCTTTATATATATGTTCATAATTTCTTTGAAAATGAATTCATCGGGCATAGTTGGTATATACTTCAGATACTCTTTATAAATTTGTTCTTTCTCATTTTTGTATAAACTTCCAAAACAGTAGGATAAAAATATTAGGCTATACTTTGATAAATTTAACATTTTTCAAACAATAAGCTTCCTTGTGGCTTTAAAATCCATTCAATATAATCCTCCTGCACATTTGAGCTACACAGCTATTCTCCTTCCATCCACTGAAATCTTACATACTTGTTAATAATTCTGCTGTTTTACCACCTTTGAAGAAAAGCAGACACATCACATTTTTATTCTACAGTTTATTTTATTAGATAGGATCCTGGAAGAGGCTTCAAAAAGATTGACCTCCAATTAAGGTTTATAGCTTATTGCCTCACAAGACCCTCTAGCTAGCACAAGGCCCTCTAGCTGTAACCAAACCTAGCAAGGGGGTCCTGTAAATAGAGCTACCTTGGTCGACTGGATCAATGCTCCTCCACCAAGTGGAGAGAGCTTGCTGTAAATCAGGAAGCAAGGCCAGAATGAAGGCTTGAGTTGAAGTAGGTCCTAGATAGCATATCTTGGATCATTTCCCCTTTCAGTCAGAGTCAAAGATATTTCCTGTCTTCTTTCTGGTAACTCTTTAGTAAATACCGCTCTGATAACTCTGGCAGAACTGGTTTATCAGAACTGTTCTCCATCTAATTTCTCTCTTCCAGCCCTGAAGGACATAACAATACATCTTCTCTAGCTCTGAAGAAGCAGTCCTGCTTTGGCTCTTTGCATATTTAGCCTGAGCTGAATTTATGATCAATTCCTGGGAAGGAATATTTAAGACACATTGATTATGGTCCTAAGCAGTAACTGTTTTAGGGATTTTCCCACAGACTCTATGAGAAACCTATAAATGTGCCAGTGTGTGATTTGGGGCACTTTGGACCCAGAAATCTGAGCTGGGCTTTAATTTTTCCTCTTCATATTGATTATAGCTATGCTGACATGGCCAGAGGAGTAAAATCATTTGAAGAATTTAAACTTTCCTGTGAGAAGAAAAGAAGATAACTAATGTTCCATATGGTAACATTATAAATGAAAGGTGGCCTTTTATTCACACCTGGGATGAAAGTTTCAGTACTTTGCACTGGAATGAGCAAATGCATAAAGGAGCTCTTTGCAAAGTGGTTGTGCTTCATCTAATTTATGCCATGCTTAGAGATCCCAGGTGATCTTCCACATGACCAAGGGAGACCTGCTAAGACCTGACATTGTCATTACCTTAAATATTGATAGAAAATGGTTTTGTTGAGGTCAGAAGTTCTTCAATAACACCCCATAATTATTTCCACTTTTGAAGTCACATTGTAATTAACTCATACATTCATTATGGTGTTCATTTTATTCTTTCTTATTCTAAAGTTATTTTTATGCCTTATCCTCCAAATTGGATTATAAAACCCTAGATTATTTTACTATCTTTGCCTCCTTACAGCACTTACTGTAAGAAATTATAGCAGAAACTAAGGAAATATGGATTAAAGAAACAAATTCAAGACCAACCCAGCATCATGGCGTTTCCAAAAATTATAAAAGATAATCGTTACTAATAATTTGAGGTAGAGGCCTTATAGGTGAGATAGGTAGCATATTTGATAAATAAAAACTTTGTTGTTTTAATAAAATTTTAAGTGAAATATAATATAAAATATTTTCATAAATGTGGAGACCTTTTCGCAAGATGTCCACAACAATCCATGAACATAATTCATTATAAATATAAATATGTCTGTGTCCCCATCTAGAGTGTGGATCTCATTAAGGCAACTATTGTACCTCCTCTGTGTACTGATCAAATGCTTCTATAATGCTGATATGTCAGTGCTTTACATGTGCTAAGTACTTAATGGATGTTAAAATTTGTCTTAAGAACTTTCTGAGATTTGGGCCTAACTTTTATGCACAATTAATTTAATTCTTCCTTCTCACTGGAATAAATTTAGGCTTTAGGGCCCAGCATACAACATTTGAAGGAATAGATCCAAGTGGATTTTACAGGTTTATAATACCTCATGTGTAGAACCAAATGTGAGTCACTAATGGCTTGTGACCTTTACAAAATTAAGCATCTTCTCCATTTCAGGGATCTGATTGTGTGGCCTATATAAGCTTGCCCATGAGATTAGCTGGAGCATCAGGGCAAACTGGCCAGGCAAGAGCTAAGAGAATTAGCTTCCAAGTAGAGATAGCTCCTGAGCAATGATAAACCTACTCATTCTGTCTACAACTTGAGTTTGATCTGACTATACAGGCAGGGACCCAGCAACAGGAGCTTTTGTGTACTAGAGATCCTACTGTAGCAATTACAGAGAATGCTAGAAGTCCATCTGGGCTTAAATAAGGCCTTGGTATGCACTCTAGGGTCCATAATGCCCAGCACAGATCCTAAGAGAGGGATTGCTAGCAATAGCTGTCATCAACTAAAGGTTGCTGGACATTCAGGAGAGTGCAGAAGCACCATTGGGGATGTAGACTCAGCCTTGAAGGTGAAGGTTAGTAAGAGAAGTTTTAGTCCAAAGATATCAAGTTATAGGGAATTTATTCTAATAGCATCTCAAGTTAGACTGTGATTGGCTCAAGAACTGGCCTAGGCAGATAATGTAGGTTTTAGTGCTTAAGTACATAAGTACTATTTAAGTATAAGTAATCTCAGTGCTTAAGTGGAGAAAATCCTGCCCCTCACTTCTAGGTCTCCAAACCCTGATTCTATCTCTGTTCCTAGTGTTTCATATCAACATTGCCTTACGTCCTTCTCACCAATTAATTCCAGTAATTACTTCTAGATCACCAGGAATTCCACAGCTGAATTCTCAGCTAATTCCAGTAGTTTTCTAAAAGGCCTTGGCCACTGAATCCAATAGGTCAACCTTGTCATAGATTTAGTTATTTTCATAACATATGTAAGAAATTGACGTGCAGAAATGATATGTGACTTGTTACAGAAAATTTAGTACTGGGCTAGGAATACATTGTGGCCTCTAATACACTCAATTACTCAGTGTTTCTTTCTTCTCCATTTCTGAAATTCTTTTGCTTTACTTTGACAAATGGAATATTTCCTCTAAACTAGGTTCTTTCATTTCTTTATTTGTTGATTCTAAATAAACTCTATCTATAACCAGCTTCAGTTTCCCTGTTGAAAGAAAAAAAGAAGTAATCACAATATTGGGATTTTTAATGAAAGAATCACCAAGCCAAACTAATTAAAGAAGGTCAATTAAACTTAGCACTAAACCATCTGTAGTACAAAGAACAATCTTCTATTTAGGAACTCAGGATATAGCAATTACCTGGTTAATTTGATGTGTAACCAGGATACAGATTCCCCAAACACAATCCTGTTTCTTTGACTTTCAAATAGTTACACTGATTATCACAAGCCTTCATTAGGAGGTTAAAATTTCTTTCATACGTTGCTTTGGAAACCACATAGTTGAGCAAGATGCAAAAATCATGTTCATGTAGTTTGATTCCACACTGTTGTTACCATACAAAACCCATCTTTTGGCTTAGCTTTGATTTAATGTTCAGTTGGGAGGATATTTAGGTAATGTTTGACTTAAGAAAGAAGGCTAGTAAAATTGTTCTCCATGAATCCAGAAATCTTCCATTTACTAATTAAATGGTTCTTAAAACTTAGTCTTCTAAATTCACTTGGAGATATGATTGAAAAATATCAGTCCCCAGGCTTTCCAGACATCCACTTGGTAGAAGATGAGCTCTAAGAATCTGCATTTTCAAAGTGCACAGTAGTGATTATTTAAAATGTGAGCCACAGAAGATATCTGAAAATATTCATCCCTTGTGAAACCAGTGATGTAATAAACACCTTCCAAACCTTCTTCAAGCCCCTACTAGTTCAAGTTATGATATTAGCTAAAGTTTGATGCTCTCATTTAATAAATTCCAATGACCACATGGTTCTTCAGTGCTACCTTACTGCGTTATGATTTGTCTGACAGTTAAAGTCACGACATCTTGAAACTACATCACTTTTAAGTTTATTCTTTCCTACTCAGACAACCGGTATTTTTGAAACTTAATCTCCTTAATCATGTGCTTCTCTTGACTTCAAGTTTTTATTTACTACTTTTCTGTGTCCCTACAGAATCGATTACTCTGTGAAACATTTCTGGTTGCCTCTGAAAGTTGATTCCTGTGTGCCATATAGACACGGACAGTCCTCAGGAGCTTCAAGGATATTGTACAGGTGGGTGCGTTAACAGTTAGACTTAGCAGGGATATGAGGAAAAGTCCCACAGGGAACAGATTTTCTGTTTTCAAAAACAGGAGAGGGATGTAAACAACATTTGCAAAGCTTTCATTGTTCCACAAAATCTCATTAAAAAAAATAATATAAACAGCAAATTTTTAGGTTGAATCATTCTGTCTCTTGAACATTCGACAGACTATATGAAACATAAACCAATTCATTTTCAGAGCCCAACAGTCAGTATGAAAAATTGAGTAAGTGCAACTCTAGGGAGCATTTTCGAACCTGAGATGCTCCTCTCCTCTGGTGAAAATGTCTGCTACCTAGCAAGGACCTGGGGCAACCACCACAAACCAGTGTGAACTCCAGACTCATCTCCTGAGCAGAACCAGTCCTGGCTCAGTGCATTAGAAACTAAGGCCCTGTCCATACCCATGTGGCCTCTGCACCTGGGTCAGTGACAGCTTTGCTTTTTGCCCCGAATAGCATCTGTTTTTAGGCTTGCTCGGCATCTTGTGTTGGTCTAGGTGGCCTGGGGCTACCTTAGGCAGGATCTCACAACTTCAAGGAAATTTCTTTGCTTAAAATATTCAAAACATGCCAAAAGTCCAAACAGATCCTGGAATCACCTTCTGTCTAGAAATCCCTACATTCCTAGCCTCTCTGGGTAACCATTACTACAGAATCTTCTGTAGCACAAAGTAGAGTTTTAGGATGGCAGCAACCCCTAAATCTCTACCTCTGTGCTAATGTGCCACCAACAAAATAGGCCAGTCCTGCTCTTAAACTATTCATATGCCATTTTAACTACCCATCACCCAAAATCATAGAGCCAGGAGACCTCGGAGAAAACTACACCCAAGAATAAATAATCCACTGCTGTTTGAACTGGATAGTATATAAGTCTAGACTGACTTTGTTGTATACCAGGGAGGTATGTGAGTAACCATGTTTAAATGTGGCACAATTTTCTGTAACATCAAATTCACTTAAAAATTAAGAAGGAAAGGTACATTTTAATATTACCAATACTTCAATATTATGGATGTTGGACTGGATTTTGCAACATAAAGGTAAGTTTCCAAAGAAAAGTCTACCTCTTAAATCCTTTAGGGAATATGTTTATCGTCATCTGTCATTCAGAGTACAGGTTTGGAATTGGGAAGCACTGTGCTGATCTTCTCATTTTTTGAAGAGAAACTGAGTCCATGATTGTTTAATGTCAACAGTGAGCTGTTGATGGAACTAGCTACAATTCCTCTGCATGACCTGCTTTTTCTATTACTTGTTCAATCTCCCTGTTACCTTCTGAATCCCATGAAGGTCAATTCTTCAAATTCTTTTAAGGCTTGAAAGGCAAGTAATCCCAATAAACATAAGAAATTGATAAAAAATTTAAAAGGCATAGATAATTGGTATGTCTTATCTTTCTAGGAAAAGGGAGATGATAGATATGATGGTGTTATGAACATTGAACATGATAGCTTTCTTAACAACCAAAATGTATACTGCACACATTTGTACACATAAATGTCAGTGAGTCTACGTTTCTGACTTTTGAAGTAGAAATCCATCAGGGTGAGAGAAATATAGCACAAAATAGGAAAAGAGTCAAAGCACTGAATATACATTTCTTTATTTTGCAATTTTGCTCCGTATAAGAGTAGTTGTTATAACCTAAGTGTTGCCCACGTGACCTTGACCTTTTCCTTGGAGAAATCATGCCTTCCTGAGTGTTCCCATCATTCATGTGAAAATACAGCTAAACATCTTTCCACTTGCAGCTGCTTGAAGTAATGGATTATGCCTTTGAACTTGCCAGTAAACTTCACGGTCCCGGTATAAATATCAAACTTGTCAAACTTGCTTTCCAAGGAAGCCCTATAATGAAAGGCTTATCTGTTTGGGGAGTAAGTTAATGCCTCAACTTTGCCTTCAAGCCAGATCCTGAGAAAATTTAGATTGTAGAGAAGTTCCTGCCAGCTATCGGGGTCATCTTGGCTGGGCCCAGAGGCTGGTTTCACTGAAGTTTGGGCCCAGCTCCCACAAAGCCTCACGCCTTCCCCATGAACTCCGTGCCTTCTCTGCTTTCCCCTTCTTTTTAAATCGCGGCATCAGAGGATCAAAAGGGTTCACAAACAAGAGCTACCACGGAAAGAAATCAGTGAGGGTGTAATAGGATTTCCCGAGGGACCTAAGGCCTACCTAATGCCATGAGGCAAATGGACGAACAAATAATGCTCAGCTTCTCATTACCAGGCTCAGGCAGCAACAGTTGCCCTGTAGGGGGTCAAGAGCAAGTTCTGAGTCTGGATATAAGGGGACAACTAGCAGTTTTCTCCTTTCTAAGAAACACATACGAGAGAGAGAGAGAGAGAGAGAGAGAGAGAGAGGGGGGGGGGGCTTGAAACAATGGATCTGTAATCGAGTAACAGGACCACTTTTCAGTGTCAAATTTGACAGTGTAAAAGAGTATATTTTTAAAGAAGATTTAGAATAGAAATAATATTATTAAAACTAAGAGGAATTGCTTTCGAGCTGTTGCCTTACTGATCTGTTTCTTGCAAACCTTTATGTCTAAATCATGTTTTCATAATGAAACCTCGCTTCGTCCCCAGGCTAACTGTTAAATTCTTAACAAGCCCCACTAGGTTCCGGCCACTCGGGCCACATGAAGAGCTGTCCGTGGGAAGATGAGGGGTCTTTTGTTTTCTCCTTAGGTAGTAGAGGAATGATTTTCTAATGAGAACCTTCTGGCCTTCTTTAGACACAAAACTTTGTGATCTCAGGTTTCTACAGTATGCCCTAGAGAAAGGCTGTGGGTTTTAACGTGCCCTGTGGTACACAGAAAGGGGAAACTCAGGAACAATTGCCGACCCTCAGACCAACCCCTCTGAACAAATGTTTCTACCTGGTCCCTCAATAAAGACTCCAGACCTGTTGTTTCTTTTTCATTTTTTTTTTTTATTCTTCTCCTTTTTTTTTTTTTTTTTTAACCACTTCTAGATCTGTGGCCAGCTGTATTGTAGTTAAATTTCAAAATACTCATTTGGCAGCTTTGTACAGTGGTCCTATAATGTTTATAAAGCCCACGGTGCTGGTTAAAAAGTGACATGCACAGATATGCACTTTAAAGGGGGCATAAAATGAGCAAAATGCATTACCAAACGCAACACCCTGTATTAACCACGTTCATGTGAGTTTTGTATTTGCTCCTATAAATCAGTAGTGCCAGATGTAAAATTAGCCTGTAAAGCTTTCCATCCTCTTTACCATTCACTGTTATTGTTCTCAAACACCAGTGTACAAAGTGTACATCTATCTTTTAAAAGATGACGTTTCGGAATGTGTGTAACGTGTACCCCTGATTGGCACACACAATTTCATCATATACCATGTATGTTAATACATGTAACACAGCAGTCATTGCACCAGATGTGAAGTGTGAATAAATATATATGGATGTGTGTATTAGTTACAATAATTCTTATTATTGAGAATATTGAATGAGAATCATTCACAATGTGATTTACCTCATGTCAGATGCAGAAGGGATTTAACAAGCCCTATGTCCTTGAAAATCATTCCCCTCATTTGTGCCATTGTGCTGCTCTTGGAAGAGAACAAGTATTTTGAGGAGAAAGCTTGTGGCTTTTGTCCAGCTAGTGTACATTATCCATTCTTCAGATGAAAGTATCTCCTTTGCCCTTGGTAAACCCACCTACCAATCAACCCAGTTGACCTTGTCACTTCTTCTCTAAGCCCAGAGAAGAATGGGCATGAAAACCATGCCTGAATAAGTAGGTCACTTGGTCCCCGATATCTGCAATCAGTTTGTCAGGGATAGACATATGAACTCAGCCAGGGCCCTGAGAGGGGGTGCAGAATTTCATCAGAACCTTTGGGAAAACGAGACACCTGCCACATTAAACTTGAAACTCTGAGCCTGCTTACCTGTTGTCAGAGGGGCACAGAGTTAAAGGAGAGAGAAAAGTTAATCCCTGAGGGCATTAGTTAAGCAGCTGGCTCCAAGTGTGCCTGAAGCCAGCCCTGCCTCAGACTTTTCAGTTGATTGAGTTGAAAATTCCTTTCTTTGCTTTAGCTAGTGTGTGTTGTCAGATTTTCTCATTTGCAACTGTAAGTATACTGAATAGGAAATCTTTATTTAGTAGGTTTAGTTAATTTTCTCAGGATAATATGTGAGATAAATATCATTTTCATTTATCAGATTATCTGATTATCTAAGGCTCAGAGGAGAAAGCAAAGTTATACTCACTTGCCTAAGACCACACATTTATTAGGTCATAGAAGCAAGAAATCTGTTGGTCTAATTCCAAAAATAGGTTTTTAATATATATAAACCTAGGTTTTAAATGAGTCATTAAATGTAAATATTTTTGGAAAGAGAAATAATTTATGCAATTTATAAATAATTTAAATCTCAATTAAATGAAAAGCTAAGTGTGCTTTTAGTTCAAAAATGAACTTCAAAGGGAAAGGGATTTAAAAGAAGGCCAGATGTATGTCTGTACTGATGAGAAACACTTGGAGAAAGGAGTCACTAAGAGCTGACATCTGATGAGGAACCAGATATGAAGTGAGTTAGTTCTCCAGCAAACTCCATATGCCCATTGCATAGATGAGAAGACCAAGGCACAGAGCTATAATAACATGTCCAAAGCTACATAACTTGTAGATATAAGTAGCCCTCCCCACCTGATTCTCACCTGATGTACACAGAAAAATAGGACACAAGTTCTTACTAGATTACTGTGTTAGCAAATGTTTGTTCATTGTTTTGGCAGAAATACTCCTCAATAATCTTATTGTCTCTATAATATGGTTTGAAAAAAATATGATTAAATAAATTATTTTACCTGTTAAGACTTGCTCTTAAGGAAAACTTGCTGCCACATATAAATATAGCATGAACTCTTATTTTTCACTGAGATGTCATATCTAGATGGATAGAAATACTCTAGATATCTAGAACATAATAGCTTTCATTATTAAGAAGTTTTATTTGGAGTCTGGGGTTGTGGTTCAATGGTAGAGCGCTTGCCCAGCATGTGTGAGGCACTGGTTCAAATCTTAGCACCACATATAAATAAATTAAATAAAGGTCCATTGACAACTAAAATGTATTTTTAAAACAAGTTTATTTGGCAGATTTCAAAGTTTTAAAACTTTTATATTTTAGGGAAGGAAGTGCAAGACTTATCAAAGACTTTTCTTGCAGTCTAATTGCCTAAATGTTACTAGAAGTAGTCTGATAGTTAAGCAATGGCATAGAATTTAGGGTCCTCAGTAGAGTTTTCAATAGTTGTTTAACATGATTTGTGAGAATTTAGATAAGTTCTGAAAATAGAAGAGACAAAAAATGGAGTATGGAGAGGTGCATTCCTAGGTGACATAACTGCACGATGATCTTCAAACCTTCAGAGGTCTCATTGATAAGGGAAGGGGTAAAGGTCACCTCAAATGCTTCCCTTTAAGCAGTGTAGATTTGGGTGATTCTGTTCTTGGTCCATTTTCAATGGTCTATGGCTTTTTGACAGCTATAAAAAGAGCTTTGTCTAAAGCAAATCTTTAGATAGTCCTGTATGACCCTCTCCTAATTTCCTAGTGACACTGGGCAGGTTTTTCTTCTATGGGGAAGGTCAAACAGAAGATCTTAAAAGAAGATAAAAGAGAGTCCAAAAAAAATGAAGGGAATGTAATTCTTTCAAAGCCTTGCCATCAAGGTACCCCCATGTGCTAAGAATAATATCACATTATAGATGGCTGCCACTTTCAGGTCTTTTAAGTAAAAATAGTAACTTTGGAGGAGCTTATAGCTGGTCATTTTAACCATCTATAACAATGTCCTTCTTATCAGTTCCCAGCTTTCTGACCATGGCTTCTCTGAGTGTAACAAAAAAAAAAAAAAAAAGGTTTGGTACCATCCACCTGTTTATGAAAATGCTTCTGAATGTATTTTTTATAGTCCCTGATACTGATTGGAGTGTTCAAGGAGGACAAAAGAAACTGATTGAGACTTTTAAAAATACCCCATTTAATTATTTCTTAGAAGGGTAGAGTCAGTCTCCCATAAAAGGAATCATTATTTCAGAAATACAGGTAGAATGTTCTGGAAGTCTTTTCTAAAAATTTGGACTATCAACCTACAGGCCCAAATTGTTGTTTTGCCCTGAAAGATTTTCTAAATATGAGACAGTACATTTCAAAGTTCACAATTTATTTCTCCATTTCATTAAAGTTTGAAAGAATGAGTCAAGCTCTGGGTATTTGGATCCTCATAAAAGTATTGTTTTATAAAACAGTACACTTGCATAGGCCTTAATAGACCAACAATATAATTTTGTTCCTTGAAATATAGCATTTTCATGTCACTAATCAGAAAAATAGCTTACTACATAAAGTGGATTTAAAATGTTACTTGATATGTCAAGTTTATTGTTAATTTTGTTTCTATTCTGCCCCCAAGTGAAAGTACTCACTGCCTGTATGGGGAAAAATTACTTTAGTGTCTGGGGGATACACATTAATAAAAATACTATCCAACATGTGATACAGGACAAAACTCAGCATCAATGAGGGATTGATGAGGGACTGACTACCGTACAGCACATGTGTGTGAGTTTCTGCTTCATTCGTATTTTGGTTCCCCTTCATTTGAGTGGGTAATGGAGACCTGGCTGTAATTGTATTTAATTCAGTGGTGCTGAATTGAATCTTAGGTCTTAGGTCATTAGCCCACTATTACTTATTAGCATTATAAATGCATTCTACTTTTGCAATGGATGTTCTTAGATTCTCTGAAAGCCTAGATTTAAAAAAAAATTTTTTTTCAATGTAAGAATTTGCCTAATACCCTTAGAAAATAAAGATTAATAAAACTCTGCCCGACATAATCTAAATCAAACATGGATAATTATATTCATTTTAATAATTTGCCTTTGTAATAGTCTTCCATAACAGAAACCAGAAGAACTTAGATTTGATTACTAATAGGTATCTCTAACCAATACGTGGCACACAAGAAAAGGTGACTTATTTAGAAAAATCACTAGTTTAGTGTGAAACAGTTCTGGAATATCAAAGCAAATGATATGACAAGCCAGAATCATTCTTGGAATATTGCTTTTCCTCGGGTTTTGGTGAGGACGTTTGCAGTCTTTTTCCTTTTAACATCATTTTCTAACTAATGCTAAAATTTTTCTTCAATTATGAAATGAACCATCATATTAATAATAGTTTTGGGGGAGAAAAATAAGAAACCTCATATTAAATATCTACTTTTTAATATACTGAAAATAACAGTAATATCTAGCCTTATAATTATGAAACCTATTTTCTTCTGTATTGTAAAGTTTGAGTTTAACCATATTTTATTTTGATTATCTTAATACTTGTTAAGTTATTTTGACCTTGTCATTATATACAACATCAGAATCACACTGGTTTTCCTTAACCCCAAATCTTCATCTTCGTGTTTTTAGCATTTTTAATGCTAACTGTAGGTCTGGGAATGTAGCTCAGTGGTAGAGTACTTGCCTAGAATGTGGATAACCCCCTGGGTTCCTGTACCAGGACTGAGAAAGAGAGAGAGAGAGAGAGAGAGAGAGAGAGAGAGATTAACAGTAGAGGAGAGAGAGACAGAGAGATATTAACAGTATTTTTTTTAGGATATGTAAAAAGGGGAAATGATGTTATACAGTCAGTATTTCTATTTGGTTGAAATTGCATCATAGTCCTACATTTTTGTTCTCAATTGATAATCTATTTTTAGAAGTTACACAGGGTCTCTTAAAAGTCAGCCAGAAGTTATTGACAGATGTTCAGGCCCTTTAAGCTTTCAAAATTCAAGAACAAATTTTATTAACTCCTTAGCTTTGAACTTTCTATGATTCCACCCACCCCCCCAACCCCGAGTTTTGGCAATTTCTAATGCCTTTAATTGCAGGCAACTTGCCTTAAACACAATGTGTTTTCATTTTGATTCTACAGTCTATCATGATTTTATTTGAGCAAAACTGAATTTTAATCTTTAGTGAAAATTTAACTGTAAGTACTGCCACTATTGCCAAAAATCTAATAATTAAGGTGACAAGAGAAGGAAAGTCACCTCTACACACAGCTGATCTCACATATGTGCAGTCAAAGATCAGTACTTCACAATTACTCCCTGCCTGGTACTGATGGAAATAAGCAACCCAACACCACTAATACAAAATCTTTTTTAAAAAAGAACATCTTGTAGCTTACATGCAAGTGTTTCTGCTTTCTGAAATCCCCTTATCCCCCCACCCCTGCCACCACCACATACTTCTTTTTCAAAATCCTACACATTTTTCAAGTCTTTTGTATCCTCTAGCAAAGGCATTTCTCTCTCCTGCAATGTCTGCTAGTGCATTTCATTCCATGGCTATTTATGCATCTTTTCATTCTTCTAGACTGTAATTATTGAAGTATGCATGGTGGACTGTGCTTCATTCACACTTAGCCTGATTTTGTGCCAATGCATTCCTGAGATTTTCATCAAAATTCATGCAATGCAAGGGTATAGGTACTACTGTTCGTTGTGCTTTCCTGAATAAGCTGTATTATGACTTTATCAAACATGGGAATTACTGAGCATTTGGATTGCCCACTTTATATTTTTCTGGAAGAAAAATGGGAAAAACATTGAATGAGGGTTCTGGGCCATGCTTGGGTGGGCCCTTGGAAACCACGGGCTGCATAAAGCCTTGCAAAGGCTTGATTATTCAGACCATGTCCTCCAGTTTAGGTAAGGGGGGGGGGAGATACCCTGAGATTTGCTCAATGTCATATGCAAGTTAGTGCTGAAGTCACCTGCAAGTAGAAACCCCTTCACTTTCCAGTACTTCCCGCAGTGCATGACAGTCATCAGCTACTCTGAATTCTCCAGCTGTCTCTTGATCTGGCTGTTCTTCCAGCATCCCTCACACCTTCTCAGGTCTGAGCTGGAAGATCTCCAGTCAGCCTGCCGCTGCCATCCGGCCCACTCCGCTCTGCCTCTGCTTTACTTCTGCAGCCTTGCAGATCTAAGAAGTTATGGACTTGATGATAAAATAATTCCTTTCAGAAATGCAGAATGGAACATACATAGATTCATACCCCTGCATCTTTCCAGCAAGCAGGAACATGTAGGTGATGGTTGGCAGGTCTTAACTGAATGTGCAGATGGTTCTAGTAGATAGCCATGAGATGGGGAGGGGGCCAGCATTGCTGCTCCTTGCTCACAGCAGTTTGCTAGCTCTTTGTTTACTTTCTCCCTGCTTTTCTTTTTCTATTGTTCTACTTATCTGATACAGAGTGATCACCCACTGTGCACACAATGGAGAGATTCCTGTTCAGTTGGTTGTGGAATCAAGATTCCTGGAGATCATACTGGATTGACAAGACTGAATGTGCTCTGGTCCCAACGTGCCCAGGTTCAAATCCAGGCTCAGTCTCTGATTAGCTGTGCAAATAATAGTACTTCCTTCTTGGCTATTGTGAAGCCTGAACAAATATGTGAAAGCTTTTAACAGGGTCTGTTAAGAGTTAGCTATCCTAATTGGCCTATTACTACAAATTCTCCTACAAATTTAGACAATCCCTAGGGCTGGGGAAGGACATAGACTTGAACTGAATAGATCACCAACTGAGATTTAACACTGAATAACAAAATAACTACTACTTTCACTGATGTTACCTAGAAAAGAAGAAAAAGCATTATTTGTTCTTAGGTGGGAATGAGAAAAAGAGGTAGAAATTAAGGTAAGTCATAGAACTCTATTTTTAAATGTGTGTTTTTATTTGAGTATGTGAATTGTAAAAAGATTACAGCTACTCCCCATGTAATCACAATAGCATATAGTAAGACCTTAATTGGGGTTGAAGTAGGAGGTTCATAAGCAGGATAGAGACATTTTTATGGGAATTATATCCTTGCTGAAGCAAATCAGAACTAGGGGGAGACATCAGACAGGTGATCCAGTTGAGATTGAGGGACCCATTTGTTCAGACAACTGAGATATTGAGGATCAAAAAGTGGCCATATTCACCAAGGGAGGAGGTGATACCTGAGGAAAGTCCTAGTAGGCATCTGAGGCTGGACATCTGAGAAGAAGACACCAAGTCACAGGGAACCTGTGCAGCCATGTTTAAGGAGCTAGGATTTCAATGAGATATCACAGGGAAGTCTTTAGGGCTTAAGCAGGGGATTGGTAAAGCTATTAACTTTTAATATTTAAGTTTTGTTTTTAACCATTTCTTTTTCCCAATGAACAGCTTTCCTATTTCTCTCTCTCTCTCTCTCTCTCTCTCTCTCCTTCCCTCCCTCTGCATACACACACACACACACACACACACACACACACACACACACAATGTATGATATGTTTGTATTGGGTAGATAATTGAATGGAAGAGGTATAAAATGGGAAAATGGAAGACCATTCATAATTAGTTAAAAAAAAAAAAAAAAAAAAAAAGTATTTCTGGGGGTTGTTGGATTCCAGGCAAGAGGCTGCGCCTCCCAAGCAGAAGGCCACACCTCCCCAGGTGCTTTGTGAAAAACTACAGCTCCCAGGATCCTCAGCATGACCAGAAAAAAACTGACCAGCAGGTGCCCTGGCCACTACCTTATGACCTCTGGTAGCCTATAAGGCAAGGACTCACTCCAGGGGGGGCTTTCTGAGCCCCCACTCTATTTAAGCCACCCCCGGACTGAAACCTCTCTCTGTTCGTGCTTGTTCCTGTCCTTGTCCTCCCCTTCCCTTTTCCTTTTACCTTCCCTGCCCTTTTGTCCCCTACCACGCCACGTGGTACCCCAATAAACCATCCCTTTCTACCATGGCGTTCCGGAGTAACTTCTTGTCCTAATAATTTCTAACAGGGGTTGTGTTTATTTTTGTTTTTAATGAAAAGAACGGAACCTTATTTTATTAAAAATTTATACACCAGCTCAACCTAAAGAAACTTAAAGTTGAGCATCCGAGCCCTTTTTTAACCTCCAAGGGAACAATTGTCAAAAGGAACCAAAGTAAAGACAGCTTGAGTCCTCAATAAAGAAGTGCATTGGTAAGGAAACAGGAAGCACCCCTCCTGTATTCTCCAATGAAACTAACTCTTGCAGCTCCGACTTGCTTTGCAATCTCTCTGATCCTCCATCCCCAGAGCACACATGTGTATGCTTTCAGACAAAGCATCTGTAGAACATTTGGTCACTGAGAGATTCAAACACATTGAGTCAAGTGATTGCCAAATGCTTGATTTTCACTCTCATATCCTATCAGAAGACTTTGTGATCATTCTACAATGATGAAGAGAAACAGAAAGATTTAGGGCCAAAAACGAAACTGTCCCTCAGTCCCTGATCCGTGTCTTACTCTATTTTTAAAATATGCTGGTAAAGAGATGGAAATGGACTCCTTTAAAAGGCCTAGAATGATTTGTGGAAAATATATCAGGAGGCAGGAATGGACATTCAAAATATCTCTGTTCAGTTTATATTTCATACTGCTTTCAAAAGGAAAAAAAAAAAAAAAAAAGAAACTCCTTCAAAAGGAAATTGATGATGCACACATGGTCAATAGTTATACAATTTTATTATCAATTTTAGTGTCTCAGGCTGTGTGGGAACCCATGGGCTGGAAGAGGAGGGGGTCAGGAGCCTCCTGCTGTGCTATAATTTCTCTTCCTTATCTGCCATAAACCCCAAGACCAACAAGGGACTCTCAGGGCAAAGATCCATAATCAATTGTTATATTTAATACTTATTTAAAATGTGAAGAATGGGTCTGATTTTCTTTGAATGTTCTTTATGCTTAAATTTTTGACTATGAAATTTGTCTCCTATCTGTGTATCCATGTTTACCTATTTGAAGAAGCTTTCAAAGTTTCCTGTTTAAACAAGCTTTTTACAACATTTATTTGTAGATAAAGTTTGACACTACTCCATCTTAGATCTCCCATCAAAATTGTTCCAAGATGTCTAACCTACTCTCCAGGGTCTCACAGATGTTCCTGTTCACTAGGACATACCTTAATTATGTTATAACTGAAGAGTCTATCCGGCCTTCTTTCACCCTCTGTTTTAAGCTGGGATGCAATGCTACCAAGAGCATCAATGTAACTCATGTAATTAAAGGATGGACATATAAACATAAAATTGCATTTTCTGGCTCAGGGAGAAACGGTGTGGCATTGCCTTTTCCTCTTTGACAGTCTCATCCTCTTTTCTCAAGAACCGTCCTGAAATCTAAGGCAATTCTGTGCAAACTTAGGACCCCTTAGTAAAGCACTCACCTGTTTCAACTCACTCACTTTGTTCATGGGGATTCTGAGAACCTAAGAAGTGACTTGATTCATGTGTCACCACAGAGATACTGACCACCAAAGCTGGGACTGTGACCAGGGGGTTCTCATATCACATCTTGGTTCTTTCTGTGTAAGTTCTTGGAGGTAGAACCTTTGTGTTCTGTTAATTTTCAAGCTTCTCCCTCATTCAAATCAAGATGGGCATTGGACAGAGGATAACCATTTATTAATTAGTTGGGTATATTCAGCAAGCCAAAGCAGAGTTGAGTGAACTATTAATATTGGAGATTTATATTGAACAACAAAGAGATAGTGATGGAATAGGGAGATTGAGACTAAAGTGAATAATGGCTTCATTGTAAAAAAATATCTACCAATTTCATGCATTGCATTGCAAATAAACAGGTTCAGAGATATTCTATTTCTCATTCTGAGCTATTTCTTTGTAATATGACTTAATTATATCATCTTAAGCAATGAGAATGCCAATAATGTTAGACATACCCATATCCAAAAATAAATGCAAAACATTTTGAGTCAAGTACACATGCCTTTTGGATTACCCACAATTTTTGGATTACACATCATTTCTCCTCATTAACACTAATGATCAAGGACTAATGGGGAAATTAGCTGAAGGGGGAACATCACATGTCATAATAAATTCTTTCCACCTTTTGTAATAAAGACCACATTAGAATTTAACTCTTTGCAAATTAGGAATGAAAGTCAACCACATTGCATCTTATCAAAAAGGAATTAGACATACATGTAGTCCAATTGCTTTAAGAAAAAGTCATACATAAAGGTGCAGAAAAGACATTCAATAGTAAAGCACAGTCATATAAATTATTTTTGCCCTAAACACTATCTAATCTTTTCAGGTGTCATAATTGCAAATATTTTGCAATCACCACAGCATTATTTGGAAGTAAGTTTAGGTTATTACTACTGGGGCCAGGTGTTTCAGATTTTTAAAGAGAGTTCTGATTTCCAGGGCAGTTCTGATTCCAATATCCTGTCCTATTATTAGACCTTATGTTCCACTAATTTTCAAAAATTCTGGTAAGAAAAATTCACTAAGAGCACAGTTCCTTTGATAACAGATCATTGTCTCCATTGTCTAATCTTGGGAGTCCACTCAAAGCAGAGTTTATTCCACAACTCTAATATTTCCTCTGCAGTAGAGAATGGGACCACCTGAATATTCCAATCCATCATGGAGGAAATAGGAGGCATCTTTTTCAAACTATAACAACCCCAGAGGCTCAGAATTCCCCAGGGTAAGACAAGCCGAAACAGACTCACTTGATGGACCTTGTCCAAGGGGAAGATGTCAAGCTTTGGTCTTTCGCTGACCCAAATTCCTGGGATGGTGCTAGAAGCTATTTGGGTTCCCCAAGGGAAGGCTTATTAGCGATTCCTTCCTTCTGCTCTCTAACTTAAATTTCATAAAAAGGCTGCAGATTCCAAATCCTATGGTTTGATGAATATAGTGCAGATGGAAAGCATAAGAGAGGTCAGAGTTGGTTGCCACTGAGCTAAGGTTGTCCTACTTCCTTACAAGCAAGAAAAAGGATGACTCAGAACATACAAAACCATTGTTCATACAGAATCAATGTTAAACTAGCAAAACCTCCTTAGAACTAAAAGAATTTGTCAGTGGTAAGTCTTACCTATCAGTTAATGTGACTTTATGTACTGTTCAGCCACACACATCACACGCAATATCAGTAGATGAGAAAAAATAAAGTTATCTATCTTTCTTGAAACATGAGTATATGTGTGAGTGTCTGTGTGTAAATATGTGTCACTGTCTTGAATCCATTTGAATGGACAGTCAGTAAATAAATAAACTACACATATGTATATATTTATAAACAATTTGCATTTATTTTTAAGGCTTACCTGGTAACAAGTTGAAACACAACAATAACAGTATTCAAATGCTTATTTGATTGGGAGTATTTTTCAATTATTTTCAATTTGCCTTGAATTTTGTGTATATCATGTAGCATCGATGCCATTGGATGGGAATCCTTGTAGGTGAATATTTATTTCCTTCATGAGTTAGACACCATCAAAGGTGCTTACTATTATGGGATCCTTAAGTACTCTTTAAAAACTTCCATGAGTGGTTTCATGATCAAAAAGCTTTAAAATCCTATAAACAGGATTTATCTTGAGCTTTGGCTATGCAGCTGGTTACACAGCTGGGAAACTGGACGAAAGAACAGTCTGTCAATTCATTTGGCCTTTTCCATGATTGCCAGTAATTGCTCCAGCTGTACCGATGTGGATGTGCAGTGATCAATATTCATTGTAAAGATGGCAAAAATGGACATGGATACCCCTTTGTCTTTTCATTCCACACATGTTGACCTGACATACAGAATAATTCATTCAAGAGGCAGCACCTAGCTTCTAATTCTTTCACTGCAGAACCACAGTATCAAATGACTATTTAAAACAAAGCAAAACAAAACCCTTTAGCAACTGGATGCATTAATTAATGCAAAAAAATAGTTCAGGAGATGGATGGATGTATGGATGGAGAAGTCGGCAAGATGCCAGTGATCTGACACCTGCAGCATCAGATGTTCAAAGTTACATCCCAGCAGGATCAGTTGAGTCTTTGAACGCATCAGAAAAGAGGGAAGTTGGAATAACTAAAAGAGTGAGGTGCAATGGGTTGTCCAAGGAATCCCAGATACCACAGAACAATGAGATACCATTTTTCTCTTATGCTTGTGCTTCATGCAGCTGCCTTCCTGAAAGACAACTGCCTTTTTTATAAAAGTTTCCTTTGTCCACTTTGAACAAGTTCCTCACAGATGGCTTTCAAAGAACTATGGAATCCAGCCTTTAAGATCTGAAGCCTCCTGAGACCTTGGTAGACCACATGGAGATTTCAGATTTTTTTTTTTAAGTCAAAAAGAGAAGAACAGATCCTCCTTGGCACCCTGGCAATGGACTTTGAAACCTGGGCACACTTTCACCTTCCTTTTAAGAAGCCCAGTGGCTTCTTCCTAACATAATTCCTTATGTGATTCTTAAGGGCTCTTAGGTTTATTGAATGAAAGATTAAATTTATGATGGAAGTTTTTTTTTTATTAATTTTAATTTGTTTTACTTAGTTATACATGACAGCAGAACACATTTATGTATTTTGACATACCATACATAGATGGGATGTAATGTCTCATTTTTCTGAGTGTACATGTTGTGGAATCATACTGGTCATGCAGTCACATATATACATAAAGTAGTAATGTCTGTTTCATTCCACTATCTTTCTTATCCCCACATCCCCTCCCATTCCCTCCCACCACTTCCCTCTTCCTAATCTAAGGTAACACTATTTTTCTCTAGTTCCTCCTGCCTTACTTTGAATTAGCATCCACATATTAGAGAAAATATTCGGCCTTTGGTTTTGTGGGATTGGCTTATTCCACTTAGCATGATATTCTCCAGTTCCATTCATTTACTGGCAAATGCCGTAATTTTATTCTTCTTTAAAGCTGAATAAAATTCCATTGAATATATATATATTTTTTTAAGTCAAAAAGAGAAGAACAGATCCTCCTTGGCACCCTGGCAATGGGTGATATATATATATCACATTTTCTTTATCCATTCATCTATTGAAGGAAACCTAGGTTGGTTTCATAGTATAGCTATTGTGAATTGAGCTGCTATAAACATTGACATGGCTGCATTATTGTAGTATGGTGATTTTAAGTCCTTTGGGTATAAACTAAGGAATGAGATAGCTGGGACAAATGGTGGTTCCATTCCACGTTTTCTGAGGAATCTCGATACTGCTTTCCAGATTGGTTGCACCAATTTGCAGTCCCACCAGCAATGTATGAGAGTGCCCTTTTCCCCATATCCTCACCAGCATTCATTGTTGTTTGTGTTTTTGATAGCTGCCATTCTGACTGGCGTGAGATGAAATCTTAGAGTAGTTTTGAATTGCATTTATCTAATTGCTAGAGATGTTGAACACTTTTTCATATATTTGTTGATCGATCTGACAGAAGATCTTTAAAACCTCGAGAAATGGAAGAATGAATGGGTAATATCTGACAGAAATGCAATGAAGGACATATCTCTTTATAAAGAGAAACAGAACTAAGAACTCCTTTCTGAAATGCAAATGGATTTCAGTTAAATGTCATGAGTGCTTTCTAGAAAACAATGGCAGGCTGGCCTCCTTTTCTCACATTCAGCTGCTGGTTATGGTTTTTCCTCTAAGCCAGGTCCCGCATCAGCATTAGATTTAGGTTGCATCTTTCACCTGGACTTAGTGTATTTTCTAAAACAATCCCTTTAACACCCTAGGCTTCATGTATTTTCATTAATAACCAAGGGTAAGCCTGACTTTCTCTAAATACTGGGAGATTTCAGACCCAAAATTACTTATAAGGTAAGGGCATAGCAATTAATTTAGTGTAAAGAGCTCCTGAGACATGGCTTCTTACCACTCCTTCTCTCTTGCATAATGGTGATTTTATTTTTTGCCATGGATTGGAGGTCATATAATAACAGGTATTCACACTAAATTGCTCTCCAATGCCAGTTAGCAGGGATGCAATTGATTCTAGGAGAAAAGTACAATATTAATCATCATGATTACATAAAACCTTCTTATAACTTATTTCCACATTCATCATCTCATCTGTATTTTTACAATACCCAAGAGCCTACTCATCAGCAAGTGCTTTGTGATTCCCACCCTCAGAATTTTCAAGCTTTCAATGACAGGATGGCCCCCAAGTCCACCTGGCCCATTTTTCTCAGGTTGGTTTTGCAAATAAGGTGGTATTTGGCTCTAGTTGTAAACCCAAAGGACTGGAACAGAGGTTAAGCTTGGAGCCAGAGCCCAGCAGGGTCCTGGAGCCTGTGAGGGATCCTGGGTTCTAATTTCAGCACCACTTCTTGGGAGATTTGGGCAGGAAGTAAATTTTTCTCTCCATATTTTAGTTTTCTAGTTCCATAATGAAGATATCAGTGCTGAGGATTCCAAACTCCCATCTAGCTCTGTGATTCTTTGGAATTGACAGCACAGCATCACTTTTCTAGATACTAGACTTGACATATTTAAAATATTGATCATATTTCACTTTCAAAATTAATACCAACGTTCATGATGCCCATCGTGTCTGAGTCCTTGGTTTGTTCTTCCATGGGGTGCTTCCTGTAACTCCAACACAGACAATAAGAGGAAAACCAGGGAATCTGAGTAAGGTGTGGCAAAAAGTTCTTTTGCTCGGAAAAATCTTATTAATATTAATTCTGTTGTATGTTCCTATGTGGTGTAGGAGTTGGTTTTTCCTGGAATATGATGTTGTTTTTTTACATCTGGGTATATTCTACATAATGGGCAGAACATAATCATAACAAAAAGTTAGAGTAACTTTTGAGTTTGAGTGAATAGGAGCATACCTGGAAATTGTAGAAATGTACTAAGAATTTAAAATTTTCATATTTCATGTGATTGAAAGGTTCTGCTTATTTTATGCCCGGATTTACCAAAAATGTCATTGTTATACTACTAAATATTCATATTCTCCTTCTTTTAAAAAATAATGTATATGGGAGTAGCAGATGTCCATATGCCAAATTTTGTATTGGATCAAAGCTTCATCTCCTATTAATAAAAACTATGTTTTTCCTTAACCCATGAACATATTAAATTGCTCCCTTGGGGGGGAAAAAAAGAAAAGTAATTTGACACAAAAATGTTAATTGGATAGAAGGCATTGGTGCTTATTTCTGTGTGAAATAGGATATACATAATTTCATACAGTGTATCTCACTTATTTAGGTAACTGACATATTCATCAATATTTCCATTTTATTTATGGGGAAACTGAGGTTCAGAGAATTTAGATTACTTCACAAAAGTTACACTGTCATTGAGTGATAGGTCTTGGGATCAAACATGTGATATATATGAAACTTGGTGTTCTTAATGATTATCTAATAATAACACCTTCTAAGAAACTGAATAGCATTCCCAATGTGTGCATGTTTGCAAACCAGAAAATATGTCTACAGTAAAGCTAGGGAATGCTGAGAAAGTGTTTCTATATAAAAGTAAAGAAACAGTTGATCAAGAAGTGGATTTTGTGTATGCATGCAGGTGATAATATTCCTTTTGAGTAATCATAGTCCACAGTGGTTCCAAAATGGCTGAACAAAGTTTTTAAGAACATAACCTTTGCTTGCAGCTGCCCATGAGTCATACTAGGACAGTTTCATTAACAAAAACATCTGATCAGCTTCCAATGTCAATTTTCCTCCCTGTGCTGTTTTTTTTTTAATAACCTTTAACTTCTTTGCAATAGGACATAGACACAGAGGAAAAAAAAAATGTGTATAGAACATTTAGCCGGGCGCGGTGGCGCACGCCTGTAATCCCAGCACTTTGGGAGGCTGAGGCAGGAGGATCACGAGTTCAAAGCCAGCCTCAGCAATGGGGAAGCACTTAGCAACTCAGTGAGACCCTGTCTCTAAATAAAATACAAAAAAGGTCTGAGGATGTGACCCAGTGGTCAAGTGCCCCTGAGTTCATCCCTGGTACCAAAAAAAAAAAAAAAAAAGAACATTTAGAAAACATCCACCATTTGCAGAGACCATTATGACACCAAAAAAAGGAATCTGCATCATGTCACTTTGAGAGAGTGGCAGGTGGAACTGATTTTATATGCAATCTGATGACTTCACTGAAGGAGGTATTTCTTTCAAATGAAGACTATGAGGGTTCAGTAGAAGAGGCATATTTCTCACTAAAATGATACTT
The DNA here is from genome assembly GCA_025594165.1 of Tamias sibiricus. Taxonomy (NCBI): domain Eukaryota; kingdom Metazoa; phylum Chordata; class Mammalia; order Rodentia; family Sciuridae; genus Tamias; species Tamias sibiricus. The sequence continues at coordinate 74,714,669 of CM046660.1, read as the reverse complement.
TTGCATAAATAATATCACCATACAAGTTGATTCCTTGAGTATCTGCAGCAGAGAAATCAGATGGCCATTAAAAATTAATGCACTGCCCCCAAACTCCGTCAGAATAGATTCCCTACACTGAGCAGTTATGAGCCATGCATTATCCAGAACGTATCTATCTTTCTGTCTTGTGACACAGCTACCATTTCTTTTCTTGGAGAAGAAAGACTAGTTTCATTTGGAAGTTATTACCCCTTAAATGACCAAATCCTGCCCCAAGATGCCTGATATTTGCTTTGCCTTTGAAGCATGATAGTTAAAGTTATTTCCCCATCTGCATGATTTTTTTTAAAACTTCTTAAACACTGTCTAGTTATGACAGAGACCAAGACTCCACAATGTAAATGTGCCTCATTAATCAACTCTATTATTTAGAGGAGTAATGAACATTTTGCTATTTGACATCTGGCAGTGATCTACAGTAACAGGAATGTCTAGTTTACAAAAGTACACATGTATGATTTGATTTCTTTTAGTGTATTAAAAAAAAAAAAAACTCTTCCTCTGCTGCTTTTCTTGGGGGAAAAAATGGTGGGAGGAGTGGGGGGAACAATAATAGAGCTATTGGGATTGGGTTAGAACTTAAACTGCATGTAGATTTCTAAGGAACTAACCAGCTTAAAGCAAAATGTTGTGTGTGCTGTGTAATGTGTAAAATCTGGTGTTTATGTAGCTCTGGGGCTGGCTTGATACCAGTAACCAGTGAGTGATATCTAAACATAAAATAATTTCTACATAAACTGTGGGTTTGTAAAAATGTAAGCACTATATTTTTGTGTAGTCTGAAAGAAGATATTCTTTGAAATAGATTATTAATGTAGGGCATGATTCCACCCCCTGTATTTTTGTGAGTTTTTCTTTTCTTTCTTTTCCTTTTCTTTCTTGGAAGACTGATTAGGCACTTGGGCCATTACCAAAAAGCCAACATGTACTTATAAAAATCTTGATATGTGATACACTGACTAAAATGAAGTTTATGATTTACTTCAAGTTGACTTTGCTACTGTTCAACGAAAGCTTTAAATGAATGCATAATCGTTAGGAATGTGCAGCCTCCAACTAAGCTATTAGTGTACAGGCAGATTTCTTGGTAGTATTACCTTACAAACAACACTAATACTATGTTCATGATTAAGTACAGAGGAAAAAAAATCACCCAGCTGGAGGCAGAAAGAAAAATGAGATTAGAAAAGATTTTCAAATCATGAGAATTAAGCATTAATGGGTGGCTGTTTAGATTTAAGAAATGCAATACTGTCTTCTACAGCAGGCTATGAAATTAGGTATTTATCCCTTTTAACAAATTCCACATGTAATGAATGAACATGTCAGTGTGCAGCTATGGTGCTTCTTGGAAGAGCTCTTTGGAGAGTCAGATCTACTTGTTAAAGTCACTTGTGACTGTTTACAGTGGCCTTGATAGCTACAGAAATACCATTAAAAACCAGAAAGTAAAAGTGGTGGGATGGTGTTGCCAAAAAGGGCTATCACCCCACACATGACCCAGAATAGAGGCTAAAGGACAAGTCCTGTGGTTTTAGTCACTTCCTACTAGAGGAAGTCAGATCTGGCAAGATACTTCCTGAGGGTAGAGCTCTGGTAAAGGAGTAGTGACTCCTCATGCTGCAAATGACAGAACACAGCTGAAAATGGCTTAAGAAAAGAAAAGTGATATCTTTTCTCACCAAATGAAAATCCCAGGGGCATAGTTGGCATCAGAGGCAATGGGATCTGGATTCCGTGCTTTTGCATCAGGAAACAGTTTCTTGCCTTCAATTTTCTCTGCCTGCCACTGTGTGGGCTTCATCTTCAAGCCCCACAGAATGATGCTCAACAGATCTGGACTCGCATCCGATAACATGCCTTAGACCCAAGCTTGGGCTTTTGTCTTGCATGTGTGTGTTTGCATGAGCCCAAATATCACACATGCAAGAAGTCTAAGGTTCCTAAAGCCACAGGGTGCTTCTGTCACTAGCAATTCTAGACTTAGCTCAGTCACAATGCAACCATTCAGGCCCAGGGAAATTCTTCTTTCTATCACCTCCAAACAATTAGCAGCAGCTTCCAATGGCCTTGAGGAATGTGGCTGGTCAGGCTGCTCACCCAGGAGGAAGCACTGACTTGGAGTACAGGGACATTTGGGCAGCAGAAGTACTTAGGAAAATTCATTAACATGTCAAATCCTTTCAGAGAGCAGGAATGCAGTAGCTTCCCCATAATGAGGTATTATTAGATGGTACTGAGGCTCATTATCTTGTTTCTCTTTATATTCCGATCCATAGTTCTAGAAAAAACACATGAACTAGCACAATACTTCAATATTTGTATGTAATGATTGAGAAATGCCTTGCAATATTAAACAATTCAATTATTCTTAAATTTGTACATACGTAGGTCAGATGTAACATCAATGAAATATGATATGAATTCTTTACATTGGAAATGAAGACAACTGAATGCTGGAATAGTAAAGAGCTTCATTTTATCAGAACACTTAATAAGATTAAATTGTTTCATAAACCTAAAAAGAACTTAATTTTAATACTCCTATTTAAAAATCGCATAAAAGTTAATTATAAAATTTTTATTTCCTTTCATTTTGATGTAGACTTTGAATATTCAAATAATTTGGAAACCAAAATATAAGTATTTGATTTTTAAAATTTTATAATTTAATTTTCAGTTTTGATTAAAACATACTCAAATATTGTACACTTCTACTGCACTTACATTTTATCCTCAATCTTTTAGATCATTGAGAATAAATCAAAATAAGATTTTTGTATTTTATAATCATAGAAAAACAGTAGTATTAAGCTTAGTTTTAAATTCTGCCAGTATGAAGGTATATTAGTCTGTTAAGGAGAATTTGCAATAAATCACCAAGTAGATCTTAGAGCAGAAGACGGAAACTTTTTTGCCAGCGAGCAGTCTGGATCCACCAGCTGGTGGGCCAAGGGGCAGGCTCCAAGTCTATACCCTTCGACCCCCTCCCGGGGTTTGAGTACACCTTTTATAATCCAAAACCATATTAAAGCATAAGTGGCTGTTGCTATGATTCAAAGCTATAAACACATGTCATGAGATTTAAAATCATAAGCAGAAAAGGGAGTGGGCCAAAACGCCCCTCGTTAAGTACAAGTTAAAGAATGGTTACTAACATCTCGACAATCAATCTCTGACAGGGTTCATTGTCCAAGAAAAACAGGAACCAAAGAGAGAACACTTTTACATTGTATAAGAATTGCCATTTTGTGTTGCCAAATATGCTAGGCTAAACAACTGTTGATGGGTACAGAGGCGAGGCTTTCCATAGGAGAAGCATTTCTTACGTGACATGACGTGGAGTCTCGGGGCACAATGGAGTCTGTTTGGTCATTGCCCATAGAGCCTGGCCCATACCAAGTCAGGATAGGCAGACCGCTATGACGTATTTTATTTAAGCATTTTTTATGCTGCGATATGCTTTTGAAGGATATCTAACATGCAAACCTGCATTCATACCTTTCACTCAGGCTGCAGTGCCTGAGGAAGGTCTGTTCATGCATGCTCAGCACCAAGTCCAGAAGAACAGGCCACCCCAGGAAGAAGGCGGCAAACTTTTGCTCAAACTGAAGTCTCAGAGCTGAGACTATTTGCACTAACTGTCTTAAATTAGTCCAATCTCTGCTAATTTATACCTATCAAAAACATAATTAATATGGCAGTGAGTGAGTGAGTAAATAAATCAGGAGTTTCGAGATCCTGAATTTTTATAGAATAAGGCAAACATGAAAGGTTCTAACACACGGTGTTTGAAAGAAATAAATTTGCCTGAAAGCAATGATATAAATGTTAAACTTTGTAGAGATTTATTTTCAGCTAAAGTGTTGGTTTGTTGCTGGGCCCGGTAGCGCATGCCTGTAATCCCAGCAGCTTGGGAGGATTCAGAGTTCAAAGCCAGCCTCAGTGAAAATAAGGTGCTAAGCTACTCAGTGAGACCCTGTCTCTAAATAAAATATAAAATAAGGCTGGGAATGTGGCTCAGTGGTCAAGTGCCCCTGAATTCAATCCCCCGTACCCCCCCCCAAAAAAACCCTAAAATAAATAAATAAAATGTCGGTTTGTCATAGAATGGTGGAAATAAAAATTCAAACAAAAAGCTAGGTTTGATGCCTGCATCCTACTGGTTTCACTCATACCTCAGGGCCCAAAAGACTTCCTGCTTATGTTTGAGTCCAGAACCAAGAGCTAGGTGTTTATATTACAGCACATGAAATCAGATTAACACTAAGCATAAAAATGAATAATCATCATTTAGAAATATAGCCTAGGAAGACACCGGATCTTAAATTGTATATAATTAAAATAATTGCAAAGTGCTCCAAATCAAGTAGAATCCTACTACTAATAATTATAATACCATATTACATTTGAAAAGTTTCATATATTTTCAAAATTGTCTTATAACCATTATCTGATTTGATGACTAATGTAGACAATTTAGTCAACCAAACCAGCTTGTCTGCCTTTTCAATTAAAGGATCGTGTTATCCAAAGTAACATGGTGGAGGGACAGTTCATTAGATCCCTCTGCAGTTTGTGAATTTTTATAAATGAGTTGATTCACATGGATATAATCCAGATGGGTGTATGGCAGGAACTGAAAAGGTTTTGACAACAACGTTATGTTATTTATCTCAGGTGTAAACCACCAATCATACCATACTTTGATTAAGAGACAGGTAACAGTAAACTGTACCTAAACAGATAAGCTAAGCTAGAAACAAAAAATAATAATAATACTATCAAACTAAATGAAGATTTTGTAATCTCATATTCCAAGGAGGAAAAATTTTCATTTCCATTTTATGTAATTGTTCAGAAATTGATCAAGATAAAAGCAGAATTGAACATCTTGGTCCCTATGCCAAAATCTTTGTTTATTTTTGTTCTTCTTCAGTCATATCTAGAGTCTCTGAAATCTAACTAAATGAAAGATGCAGAGCTTCGAAAGGAAAACCTACTAGAAGTTGCCAGTTCTGCATGTCAAAGAGATCTTGGCATCACTGTGGCGAGTGTCAGTCTTCAAGTATGTGAGAAGCCAGGTTGAGTTCTTTAGTGCCCAAATCCCCAAGGGGTATATTTACTCTCAATTTTCAGAGTTGGGTAAAAATCTTCAGTCTGACAGGGCCATGTGGGCCACTTCTTCTTTTTGGTACCGGGGGTTGAACTCAGGGGCACTTGACCACTGGGCCACACATCCCCAGCCCTTTTTTGTATTTTATTAGAGACAGGGACTCACTGAGTTGCTAAGTGCCTCACCATTGCTGAGGCTGGATTTGAACTCATGATCCTCCTGCCTCAGCCTCCCAAGTGCTGGGATTACAGGCATGCGCCACCGTGCCCAGCTACACTTCTTAAGTGTAAAGTCAGCTTCTATATTTGTATAAGGTGGCTTCCTTGCAGGGCAAATAGCCTTGGATTCATTCACTCACTTCTTCATCCCTCCAAGAAATGTTTATTCAACATCCTCCTCTTTGGTTAAGACCCATTCCTCAGGTGTCACACTGACTAAAGTGAGGTCAACTGGAAGTTCTTTTGTCCTGTAGGCACCTTATCTACCCAAATTCAAATGCAGCCTTGGAAGAAAGCTAGGACTCAGGCTGAGTCCATTCACATAACATTGCTCTGAAAATTAAACTTGCTTGGTGGGTTTTTAGTCTACACCAGGCTCACAGAGTCTCTTTCCAACTTACCGTTCCACCTCCGCTTTGTTTATCCCCAAAGGGGGGAATCTGGGGATGCCTCCAGATCTCACAGTGAAGGTGTTACTAACAACCACTTTGTCCTATATGGTTGGCCAAACATGAATGTGATTTTATATGTGACTGGAGGAATTAAAAACAACAAAAACATGACCTTACACTTCAAGTGTTTTACTCTGTAAAATAAAAAATAAATACTTTAATGTGCTAAAACTCAAGGTACACTTTTTAGCCACATCATTTGCTTTTCTTAAAATTAATTTTCTTAGCCGGGCGCAGTGGCGCACGCCTGTAATCCCAGCACTTCGAAGGCTGAGGCAGGAGGATCGCGAGTTCAAATCCAGCCTCAGCAATGGCGAGGCACTTAGCAACTCAGTGAGACCCTGTCTCTAATAAAATACACAAAAAGGGCTGGGGATGTGGCCCAGTGGTCGAGTGCCCTTGAGTTCAATCCCAGGTACCAAAAAAATAAAAAAAATTTAAAAAATTAATTTTTTGGTTTATTATACTTCCTCTTAGCTAAGAAAATAAAGTCCCTCCCTTAATTTCTTGGCATAATTGCCGTGAACGTGCCGGAATGATTTCCTCGTCTGTACCTGCCACTCTGGTGAGGGCAGGGGAGAAGCTTACCTCTGGATTCTGTGATGGGAAGGGCTAAGCTGGATCATTATCAAACCACAAAACTGTTTAGTAAGAAGACATGAGGACAAGCAGAAGGAATTCAAACCAAGGATTTGGTTTCTCATTCGGTTCTTGGCTGTTTTCACACAACCATCGGCAGCCCCGTGAGCCTCGAGGAGCCCAGAGCTTCAGAACAACTGCCTGAGAGGGGGAAAGGTGGTCTCAAGTCCACGGATCTTCAGTTCTGAAGGCTGTTGATTTGCTGTTGTGGCACAGGTTTCCCCAAAGCACTTCAAAGACACTTCTCGTGTTTGTGAAGATGACTCTTTCAATCAAGAACATGTGGGAGCGAGATTCCCCCATTAGTGAATTCAGTTGATTTCACAGTGCAAGTTGGTATGTGCTGAGCCTCAACTCACCAGTAGCTCTCTAGCTCCACATCAAAGAGGCCTCCCACACTTTGCCTGCCCACAACAGCTGTTCTATACATGCTTGCCACTGTCAATATTGTCCCAGGGGAAGGAGACACAGCATGATTTGTCACCACCAGTTCCAGGTAATAGGGTGGGTACTGACTCACAGAAAGTGGGTGGAATGGGGAAACAGGGAGCAGACTGGCTAAACAAATTCTTATTGTTATCATAGTTTCAGTTTATCTTTGAGGTTTCAATCTTCCTTTAGTGGACCATTTCCTCGTCCTTTACCATGTGTCTGTCTTATAACATGTATGTGCACACACACACACACACACACACACACACACATATACACACACACACATATGCACACAGGTAAACAGCCATACCATACCACTCTTTACTTCTACCACAAACAACAAAACAACTTTTTTTACCACTATGACAAAATGCATGGTGTCAGTTTTCCACCACTATGACAAAATACATGACGTAGTTGACTAAAGAAGAGAAAATTTTTATTTTGGCTCAGTTTTGGAGACTTGAGTCCATGGCTTCTTGATCCTGCTAACTTTTGGTCTTTGATGAGGCAGTACACTGGGCAGTATTGTCTGGAACAGGAAACTCTTCTCTTGATGTTGACAGTAGGCAAAGAGAGAAAAATCAGAGGACCCAGGGTCTCATAATAGCCTTCATTGGTATGTTCCCAGGCACCTAACTTCCTCTACTAAGCCATTACCTTCCAATAGTGTCTCCGTCTGGGGAGTAAGCCTTCAACACAACACCCTTGGTGGAACATTCCAGAACCAACCATAGCACGAGCTAAACTCTGTGTTTATCTCAGTTATCCCCTTTAATTGTCCTGGGCCAGAACATGTCTCCAGACTGCTTTGGTATGCTGGAAACATCATAGAAGTATCCCTCTCCTTAGGTGTCCCTCGGGTTACACAACATGACCCTTGCACACTGTCTGTCAGGTAATCCCAGGGACCCAGGCATGCTGGAATTAAACAGCAAGTTTAGATCAACCTTCCATTTTCATGAGATTTATAGTTGTCTAGAAAACAAAAGGCCCTTTCTTCAGTCAGTTATCAGTAGACACATACTAGGGAATTGTTTTCTCTGAAGTGTGAACCTTTGACCTATTTAGGCAAGAGATAAGAAAACAGATGATGAAAGAAAAGTTTACATGACCTCTCCAGACCTGGGTGATGTCCCCAGAGTGAGAAGTCCCATCTGAGGAGCAGAAAATCTGTGTGTACAGCCCGTGAAGAAGACATGTAACTGGGGGTTGTGGGGGGGAGCTGTTGGCTGCTGTTCAGAGCCGGAGCCCCGTGCTGGCTCTGCCTTGTCCCTGATGCTTTGGGTTCACGTATGTATGCAGTGTATCCCAGCTTCCATCAGCTGCAGATCAATTTCTAAATTGTTCTGGGAAAGCCACATAATGAAAACTTGTCAGTGAAGAAAAATGACTAGCGTCAGTTCCAGCCCTGACTCGTGACCGCTTTCGAGCGGGCATTTAATGCTCCTAGGGTCCCCCTTAGTGGACTATTATGTACACACCTTCCTAATGCACATGGTGGGGTGAATTCACTTTCTGAAGCTGTAGGAGAGCCTATAATTTAGAGGGTTGGGGCCATAACCACAGCAAAGGAAAAGATTAGGGTCAAAAATAGAACGGTCCGGGGGCTGGGGTTGTGGCTCAGCGGCAGAGCGCTCACCTTGCACGTGTGTGGCCCGGGTTCGATCCTCAGCACCACGTAAATATAAATGCATTGTATTGTGTACAACTAAAGTAAATAAATAAATATTTTAAAAAAAATAGAAAGGTCCAAAAATACCATTGGAAGCATTTGTACCAAGAATTTGCCAAAGGAAAGGACAACTGGTGTGCCCTCAATGCCTGCTTAAAAACATTCAATTCAGTAGTATGGTTTTCCATGCCTCATAAGATACATAGAGTCAAAAACACTGTGACTATCATTAAATCACTTTAAAACTTCAATCTGAAACACAATGAACATTTTTTTTCAAATCATTTGGAAAGGATGAGAATACTCAGAGTAGCTATCTGGAAAAATCTGTGATAGAGCTAGTTGGTGACTTCTGTGGGTAGGTAGATAAATGGTTTCAAGGTACAGTTCCATGGTATGCAAATGAAGCTAAACAGAGGACCAGAGAACTAGGAGGCATCTGTGTGAATTTGGAGGGGCATACTGGCTGTACCTTCTCTCTTTATATCAAGACACACCATGAAAAGCAAATGGGTTTTGTGCATGTTGTCCTGATGTCAGGCAGAAGGCAGGGCGGGAAGATCCAAGCCCTGGGAAGACACTTGCTTGAAAAGAAACTGTAGATCTAGGGCCGTTTACTAAGGAAAGAGAAAGATCAAAGCCTTCAAATGATGCTCCATGGAGGATAAGATGATATCAGAAATAATAGATGTGGCAGGTTCTGGTTCCCTAATTTTCTTAGACCTGGTACCCATGGCATCATAGTTAAGTTCATTCAGACTGTTTAGCGAGCTGCCCTGGACTGACAATCATAGTAATCTTCCATCTCCAGACTTCCCAAATGTCTCTCTTGTTCCCCTAGCATCTTCTCACATTAAAATAAGTGGACCATTTATTATTTTGATTTTGAGATACTGGTGATTGAACCCAGGGCTGGGTGTATGTTAGATAAGCATTCTACCACTGATTTACATCCACAGGCCAGACTACTACTACTACTACTACTACTACTACTACTCTTCCTCTTCCTCTTCCTCTTCCTCCTCCTCCTCCCCCCCCCCAGTCCTCCTCCTTCTTCTTCTTCCTCCCTGTGGTTCCTAGGGATTGAACCCAGAGCCTCACACATGCTAGACAAACACTCTATCACAGAGCTACATCCTCAGTACTTTCTATTTCATTTTGAGACAAGGTCTCCCTAAGTTGCCCAGAATGACCTCTAACTTGTGATCTTTCTGACTCAGTTTCCCAAGTAGCTGGGATTACAAGTTTCTTCCAGACCTTTTCTCTTACTCAATACCATCCAGACTCCTTTCCTTAGACTTATAGTGCCTGATCTGGCCCCCACTCCCTTTTCCAGTCATCTCTCCCACCCTGATTTTAGGGTCCTCAGTCCAGCCTTCCAGGCCCCTATGAGGTTCCTAAGAGATGTCAAGCTATTTTGTTCTTTCTGTTCCCTCTGTCTGAAATGCTCTTCTTCAATGATTTTCACATAGTTTCCTCACTTCATTCAAATCTTGATCCAGTTGTTACTTTCTCAGGAAAGCTTTACTTGATTTCTCATAGAAGGAGCTGCCTTACCAACCAACCAACCTTGCTCTCTCGTCTTTGTTTTTTTTTTTTTTTTTTTTTTTTTTTTTTTCCTCTTTATAGCAATGATCACTACTACTGGACATTAAATAATAGATGTATGTGGTTATTCAGTAAGATCTTTATCTCCATTAGAGTGTCAAATTCTGGAAGGAAGGAATCTTTCCTTATTTTTATTTACTGCTATGTTTTTACCACCTTAAATAGTAAAGAATCAATAAATGTTTGTTGAAAGGGTTTTCAAGATGGTGGAATAGAGGAGGTCACTTTCCTGGCTGCTCCACGGCACAAAACCAAGAAAGCAGATAGGCAGCTTCTCAGCAGAGTGAGCAAACAAACAAACAAACAAAAAAATGGGGGGGGGGGGAGATTTCTTGGAATTTAATACTGGACATTCAAATCAGATCTGGGACTCTGGAAGTTAGATATAATAAAAGAAGGAAGAAATACCTAAGGTTATAGCTATTGCCACGACTAGAGGCACCAGCCAGAGCAGTTCTCCATGAGCATAGTGGAGGGATAAGGGAATTAAAGAAACCCACATTTTTAGGAGTCCTAAGGTGAGTCTGGGTATGGAGAGTTTAGAGAGGAAAAACATTACCTGACTAAATTTAAAGGTGCGCTGCACAATATCCTTGTGCTAGAGAAGCCACCATCTCTCCCTGCTGCCTGTGGAGGACAGTGGAGGGAATCATTTTGTAGCTGCGGCATGGTGGTGAGCAGCTGAAGGAGCCAATTCCTAGCAAACCTGCGTTTGGCCTAAAATACAGGCCTGGCAAACCTATACTGCACGACACAGAGTATGCCTAAGAGACTGGGAGAAAATCAAACATGGACAGAGGTTTACACAGGGGACAACTTGTCGTGGAAACCCACCAGGCTCTCACGCTCCCCCTCCAATCCAGCTGCTTGCAGGACCGGCTGGGAAATTTGGAAGGGTGGGCATAGGAGAGGTTGGTTTGCAATTGAATCGGAGATCAGGAAACATGGAGTCCACAGGGATATAGAATTGGTTTCTTTACCACAAGAGTGGAACCCAGGGGAGATTGCTGGGGTACAGTCTTCCAGCAAGAACCTGCAATTGTTGGGCCCTGGAGGTGAGCTGATTTAAAATCTCCAGACCTGGAACACACCTAAGCCTAACCCTTCCCTCCAGGAGTTCTGCCTACGGAATTAACTCTCTCACTCTAGCACCCCCACCCTGAAGGTGGAGCAAGCACCACACTCCAGGTGACCCCACCTAACAATGCTGAGGAGGAAAGCTGAGAACTTCTAAATGCCAGTGGAAAATCACCAAGATTTTTTTTTCTCTCTTTAATTATGACCTTTATGGTTCATGGGCATTTTATACATACTCACATTTTTTTTTTTCTCCTTGCTAGCATTTTTGAAGCCAGTTATTTTTCATGGATCAGATTTTTGAGGACTAGGATATTTGAGTAGTATATTTCAGTTTTGTTTTGTATTCTTTTTTTATTTTTATTTTTTCATTTTTAAATTGGTACTTTACATGTACTTTTTCTTTTCATCTGTTTTCCTTTATTCTCTTTCTCTCTTTTCTTCTGCTAATAGCCAAACTCTATTGTTCCCACCAAAGCACAAAGACACATCCACAAAATACTGACCCTGTACCCCAGAAAGCAGCCTATAGCCGAGCAAATCCTTTAGCGCCCACGGCTAAGGCAGGGTGAGCAGTATTTACACCATTATTGTAGTGAGGCACTCCCCAAACACTAAAACCCTGAAATAATGACAATATTGTTTGATATGTCTTATGATCCATGTAAGACCTGGGTCTCTTTGACCAAGAGAAAGTTCAATACTCCCAGAGATACATACCTGATATTCCAGCACTTGAAAAGCCAGGGGGCAGGCTGCATGTATCAGGGAAGCCTGTGCCTCCAGAAGTTAAGCTTCACCCACACCTTGTAGATCTTACCAATGTCCCTGTCCTCTCAAAGAGGAGTCCCAGTGAGCCTGTCCTTTGCACCTTCCCCTTGCCCTATGAGCATCATCTGCCTTTGGATGCCAAACAGTGAAGGCAGAGGGCATCAGAAGGGCCAGCCTGCCTGCTATTCATCTCCGCTTCCTGCCTGCAAGGAATCCTGCACCTGCTATAGCCTCCCAGCCTGACTGTGTGTCTCACATACCCAAGCCTCTCTAGGTGGACCAGGACAGCAGATCACAACAATCTCCTCCAATATACACCCACAGGGCAATTCCATGACAACAGAAAGTGCTGGAAGAAGGTGACTAGGGGAATTGCTACCAGTGTCCAAAAACTGTGCTGTTCAGCATGCCACATGTCAGCAGTAAGATGGCTCCAATGTAAGAGGGCAGAAATATGCCAGATGCATAAACAGTGTGGCTCTTTGAGCTGAAACAGACAAAACCAGTGGACAGCCAGAGGACCCTCTGCTCTGTGGATCTTGACATCTTGGCATAAGCATTGGTCATGTGGACTTGGAACAGCTGCAGGAGCAACATGTGCCAACTACCTCAGGGTTCTCTGCACGGGTTCCAGCGAAGAGCACTTTTGCATCCACTGGGACATCAGGAGTCTCCTCTGGCCCTACCTGCAAAAGACATCAGAAGCTATTCTCCCTGGGACACTTCCCCCTGCCCTGCTCCTCTGTCCTTGTACCAGTCTTCTGAGATGTTTCTTAATAAATTTGTTTCAGACCAAAAAAATAAAATAAATAATACATAAATAAATGTGTGTTGTAATGCAAAAGGAGCCATGAAGTTTAGAGGAAAGAACTCTGAAAGAAATGAGTTTAAATAAACATATTCCACTGAAACTAGTATCTCTCAAATACATCAGATCATAAAAATCATTCTGATTGCTTAAAAACACAAAAAACAACACAGAGTCTTGGGACCTGTCTCAGTCATAGTAATTTCAGGACTTCAGAAGAAGTACCCTGTCTTAGCCTGCTCAGATAGCAATAATAAAGTACTCAGCCTGGGAGGCTGAAACAACAGGAATTGATTTTTTTTTTTTTCCATAGCTCTGAAGGCTGGAAGCCCCAGATCAAGGTGCCTGTAGAATTGTAGATTCTGTTTCTGGTAAAGGCTTGGCTCTTGGCTGGGCCATAACCACCACTAGCTGGGTCTTCAGATGGCCTCTTCTCCGTGAGAACATGGAGGGAGAATGGTGCCTTATCCTCTGTCTGCAAGGACACCAGCTTCTGGGATTAGTGTTCCACTCTTGTTCATTCATTTAACTTTAATTACCTCCGAAGTCCCCATTTCCAAATACAGTCACACCATTTCCAAATACAGTCACACCATGCAGTGAGGCATTAGCATGTGCATTCTAGAAAGATACAATTCAGTCTGTAACATCCAGAAACTATATTTATAAAAACACCAAAATTTTCTAGGTCAGTCTTGTGGCAGGAAAATCTGACAATATTACAGAGCTATAGCAAGAAAATCAGCATGGTACTGGAAAAACAAAACAAAACCAAACTACAAAAAAATCCAGACATGTACACCAGTGGAATAGAAAAGAAGGCACAGAGGCAAACCCAACCTAAATATAGCATCTGATTCTTGACAAAGGTGCTAAAAACAAACACTAGAGAAACGATAGTTTTGTTTTTTGTTTTAATATGGTGCTGGGAAAACTGGATATGTATACACAGAAGAATGAAACTAAATGCTTATATCTTATCCTGCATAAAAATCAACTCAAAGTGGATCAAAGACCTAGGAATTAAACCAGAAACTTGGCAACTGCTAGAGGAAAACATAGAGGAAACACTCCAACATAGGGAGATAGGGAATTACTTCCTCAACAGAACTCTCAAAGCTCAGGAATATATTCACAAGTGTATTCACAAGTACTCTGTGCATTTTAATCTTGTGCCAAAGACTGTTTTGTAATAAATGTTTTTTAATTAATGCCAGCACATTCCTTTAAAGATAAAAATATAACATAATGGTGGTTGAGCCCCACATTTTTGCAAAAAAAAAAAAAAAAAAAAAAAAGCATGAAATCTGTGGCTATTTTGCAGTAAAATGCCATAAGAATGGAGCCACCGCAAGATTCAACTATCCCATTCCCCAGTATTTATCCAGTAAAACTGAAATTAACATACTATAGTGATATATGCATACCCATGTTTATAGCAGCATGATTCACAATAGCCAAATTATGGCACCAACCTAGGTATCCATCAACAGATGACTGGGGTAAAGAAAATATGGTATATATACACAATGGAGTTTTACTCAGCCATAAAAAGGAGCAAAATTACATCATTTGTAGAAAAATGGAAAAAGCTGGAGAGCCTCATGTTAAGTGAAATAAGTTAAATTCAGAAAGTCAAATGTCATATGTTTTCTCTCATATGTAGATGCTAGAGAGAAAAAAGGGTGGGATACAGCAACTTATGAAAATAGAAGGGAGACTAGTAGAGGATGAGGATCAGGAGGAGGTTCTGGGGAGAAGTTGGGAAAGACAGGGGAGGTTCTGGGCAATGAAATTGACCTACTTTTATGTTGTGTTCCTGTACAAATATATCACAATGAATATCACTATTATATATATAATTATAATGCAGCAATTGATTTGTTAAATAAGAACCCATGTGTCATAATTGGCTCAGTTAGGCACCTGAGGTGTGGCCTCCGGCATGGCCAGCTTGAGGCTCTTGGGAGGTGTGTCTTGTCTTAAGGTACCAGGGAGGTGTGGCCTGTCTGTCCGGAATCTAACAGATGGGACCAAGGTTAGTTTGATCAGCTTGGTCTTAAAAACCTAGCAAAACAGTTATAATCCAAGTACAGCGATTCCTAGCCATTTAAAGGAGAATAGTTCTTTCAACTTAAGATGTACACTGGTGTCAGCCCCATCAAAAGTAAGTAAGACTGGAGGCTATAAAAAAAGGGATTCTTAGACAAAAGTGCCTGATAACTGTCAAAAGAGACTATCAGAGTCAGAAGGTTTTAGTTTTTTTTTAAGTCAATAATCAATTTAAGGCCTATAAATATTCCTAACATCCTGCATAGACATACTTGATATGCTTGCTAGTGTGATTATCTAGCCCTAAGTAACAGAAACAAAGAGATCTCTACTAAACACAGACATTATGCCAATAAAAAGATATTTTATAAAAAAAAAAAATAAGAACAAAAAAACAGGGACTGACATTTGTGGCTCAGTGGTAGAGCGCTTGCCTATCATGCATGAGGCACTGGGGTTTGTTTCCCATACACAAAAATAAACAAATAAAATAAAGGTATTATGTCCATCTACAACTAAAAAAAAATATATTTAAAGAAAGAATGAAAACAATTCCCAGATGTTGTATGGGAAAAGACCTTGTAGTTCCTTGTGGTTGAATATGCCTGATAATATGAGGGGGAAATCCTCATAAAAGGATATTAACAAAAACTAAGGTTTTAAGTATTTCGAAAGAGGAATGATAAAGATGTGAAAGAAAATAACCAAACCGTAGCAAAGAATTTTTTTTTTTAATTTAGAAGTTTATATGGAAAGTAAAGATTGTTTTTCAGTCTTTGGCTACATCATCTGTGTATTGAATTTGAAAATAGGGATGCTAGGTGAGGGGTGGGTGAAAGGACTGGTTCTAGTGCTTTCTTCCCTGGCTGTCTGCAATCATGTCCCCTGTCATCTCCCATTGCTGACTGCAGCAGAGCTCTGAGTGGCTAGGAAATTCAGGTACTGGGGAGGCTGGTCCGTGTAGGCCAGCTTATTTTATTCACAAATTCAATTTTGAGCTCACTTTCTTTCAGCCTCTGGACTTGGAGAGGGAAGGGCTTGTATTTTGCCATTTTATAACTTTTTCTCCTCTTGTTTCTTAGTTCCTTGGGATAAGGAAGGGGGACAGAGAGGCTTGAAAGGACAGGACCATCTTGCATTAAGTGGCTGTTGTGTTCTCACATGGCTGTCGGTGCCCCTCTGTGTGGCGATAGTCCTACACCGTCTTGTGAGAACACAGGTGAATGGTCTGAGAGGCCCTGTTGGAGAGATCCCTCTACTTCACAGCTCTCCACTGGAGAGATGTTCTCCATGTAGATCTCTCTTGAAATCCCCTTAGCTTCCTTCCCCATAGGTGTACACTCAGCCTGTCCATCTTTACAGTATCTTAGCAACCGATGGAAAACCTAGGTAAAGGGGAGTAAGCAGTGGGAGTTCGGGATGTTCACTGCTGAGTTTTCTTTTCTTCCTTCTCTCCTCTCCTCTCTCTTTCTTTTCCTTCCCCTTCCTCCCCCTCATCCTCTTCTCCCTCCTCCTTCTTTATCCTTTTCCACCAGCTCAAGTAGGTAAAAAGGTAAATTAGCCAGTCTGCTGCCATGTTGATGTTCTTTGAGGAAAGGAGGTGATAACCTTTCTCAAATGCAGGTGTTCCTCACCCTCACAAGCAGTCTTCCCAAGGGCTTCCTTTCTTGTTACCCACCTAGACCAGCCACCTATTACTCTGTCTTGGAATGCCCTGTCTCCCCTGCATGCTGGATGCTGTGAGGTCAGCAGGGTGATAGGTGTGAATGCACTGACCAGCCACATCTTCTCTGCCCAAGACAGGCTTGTGGAGGTCCTGGGGGTTTTTTTTTTTTTTTTTTTTTTTTTTTTTTTTTTTACTTTAAACCTTTAGCTGCATTATGGGACAATGGAAAAGTCCCATTCATATCCACTGTCAAACTAATGAGATTTTGCAAGTTTCTGCCAAAAGTCTCTGTCTAAAGTACCCTTGGGCATCAGGTACTTCTGGAAACTTCTGATGACCAGAAGTGACTCTCTTTGTACAGTAAATAAACCCCTTTGACAAATGAATTTTAAAATTCATCTCTCTCCCCATCTTTTAAAACTTTTGCCCACCTAAACTTTCTCCCCCATAAAATATAAATACCACAGATACATTGTATGACTGACTCTTTATATAATATCTAATATTTTTCCCAGCCTCCTCCAAAGAACTGATTTTTCACCTCCTTGGGGACTATATTGCCTCACTGAGAATGCATGGGGTAAGGCAATAGCATTTCATGGGTTTTAGATCAGTCTTAAGTAAAATATTATTGTATAAAGCTCCATTGCCCTAAATTTTATCCAAGGTACTTATTCAAATGATCGGAATAAATACTCTGTGTCCTTTCTGGGTAATACCATGGATTGAACAGCAGGGTTCTTGGGTTGGGAAGATATGATTAGCAAACCTGATCCTCAAACACAGAAATCACCTCTGTTACCTGGGTGAGCTCTTTAACATTTTCCTCCTCAACTTCCTTTTCGAGCATATGAGACAATTTCCAATAACTTTAAGTTCGTATCTGCAGCAGATGCCTCTTTATAGACACCCGACTTAACAGTAAAAATTTAACCTTTGAGGACAACCTCAGCTCTCCCTTTCTTCTGAAAGTTAAGTGCTACCCTTTGTCAAGGTCTGGTTCCCCTTTTGAGCCTGTTCTGTCAGAGAGGAACATCGTGTGTGATTTTCTGCTTTTACCTTACCTGTAAAGGCGAACTTCACATTTCAATTAAAAGTAATAGTCTATAAACTTCCACATAAAATGTACAATTTTCATTCCCAATATATAGTCTTATTCTTTCTCATTAGAGAGCCATATTGAACAATGGGGCTTTGCTTGTACACGTTAATGTAAGTGCCATACCAGGGATAAAAAAGCTATAAAATAGGAATGAAAACAAAGGGCTTGAGAAATTTATATAAAGATCTCAGTTTTTATGTAATTCCCCTGAAATAATGTTATACACAGTGCCTTTTAAATGTCTTCCATGACTATGGAGAGGAAAATTGGGAAATAATAGACCATTCCTTTCTTCACACCCTCTCCTTACCCCTCATCCACCACCACCTAGCCTAATCTACTAAAAATTCAATGGCAACACTAATTACAAAAGTAGAGATTAGAAATTGGAATTGTATAGAGTAGTTATATTTTCTATAAAAAGAATTCCACTGCAATAAAATACAAAGAACTGACTAAGAGATAATAATAGAAAATTAAGAATGAGGGAGAAAATGCCAGGAAATAATGCTCACATTATTATAATATATTGCATTTGGCTATGACTAGAAGAAAACTCTGACAGTTTAATAAAAGCATAACCCAAAGATGAAGCTTAGTATGGTGAATGGTTCAATATCACTGTCATGGACTCGAGTTCCTTCTGTTTCTCTATTATGCCATTTATCCATTTATTTGCAGCCACTTCTTCCCTCCTGGTTACAAGATAGCTACAGAAGTTCCTGGCATTCCTTCCAGATCTGTGAGGCCAATATTACCCTGATTCCAAAACCAGGAAAAAACATATCAAAGAATGAAAACTTCAGAATGAAAACTGTCTCTAATGAACACAGATGCAAAAATTCTCAATAAAATTCTGGCAAATTGAATACCAAAATATATCAAAAAGATAATGCACCATGATCAAGTGGGGCTCATCCCAGGGATGCAAAGTTGGTTCAACATAAGGAAATCAATAAATGTAATTCATCACACCAATAGATTTAAAGATAAGAATCATGTGATCATCTCAATAGATGCAGAAAAAGCATTTGACAAAATACAGCCCCCTTTCATGTTCAAAACACTAGAAAAACTAGCGATAACAGGAACATATCTCAACATTGTAAAAGCTATCTATGCTAAGCCCCAGGCCAACATCATTTTAAATGGAGAAAAATTGAAAGTATTCCCTCTAAAAACTGGAACAAGACAGGGATCCCCTCTTTCACCACTTCTATTTAACACAGTAATTGAAATGCTGGCCAGAGCAATAAGACAGACAAAAGAAATTAAAGGGATATGGATAGGAAATGTCATATTCTTTCTCACATTTCTTTTCTTTAGACAGAATAGGCTTTCCAAGGAGGTTCCTAACGGATTTCCATGTCCAACCATCTTATGTCCAAGCCAATACCACAATTAGCCAAAGGATGTAGGAACACCATAAATGAGTTAGACAACACCTCTTGAGGCTGAAGATGGGGCCAACTTCCTGATGAAACAAATGCCTATACAGAGGAGGATAGAAATTAAATAACGCTGGAGCTGTACCAGCAAGAAGGAGGAGAGGGGGTGTGATGGGACCAGTATTTGAATTGTCATTTGTCAGTGTCTTTTCCCTATTGCTAGATATATTTAATGAAGATACATTTCATTTCCCTTTTGAAGGTTTTAAACTATAAAATGCCCAACTACTGGAGTTATTTTGTACATTTTTATTTAACATTATCATAATACTCTCAAAATACACCTGCAATTTGCCTACTAGTGAAGTTCAACATCCAATGTCAGTGTGTCAGTGGATGTGAAGGAAGGAGCTTGAATTTGGTCTTTCAGCCAAATCCTACTGTGGGTTCCCCCAACCTCAAGCAAACCTCCTTGAACCTTCTACTGTTGATCTCTTCCTCTGTCTCTCTTCCACACTTGTCATGTAGAAATTCTTCCTTCTTGTAGTTTTCCTAACGGTTCTCTTCCATCCCACTTTTTGTTTCCCCTTCGCCACTCTTTGATCATCTCCTCCCAAGTCCAAGCCCTTTGACCATGTTCCTCTGTCTCCATTTTTTTCTCCCTTGGAGATCTCAATAACTTTCAGAGCACCTTTAGAGCATAGCTCATAAATTACCAGTCCTATATATTTCCTTAAGAAAATTCTCTCAAATTCATCTTGACCAAATTATCATTAAGTTTTTCCTCCCCAACTTACTGGTTCTCCAAATTTAATACCATAATTCTAATTGTACTCAACTCAAATTTTGCATCACTTTTGTATAGTTATACATTTACTTTTATATTATCAAATAAATCCTGCTCTTTTATATCTCATTGAGCTGTCTCTCACATTGGCTTCTTAAATGAGATAATGCGTATAAAATAGTGAACAAGGATGCCTACCATCCTTGTAAGGAATCAGTACATTATCACTGCTGGTGTTGCTATTATAAATGTACGGCCTGTCATTCTTGGGTTGACAAAAAATTCTCCCTACCGTTACTATTTCATTTTATTTCTCTCAAAATTCATGTTTCACATTTCCCTGTCCTCACACTTGTGCCATGTTATTCCTTTACTTAAGATTTTTTTACTTTCTAGGACCTACCTAGTAGCACTGTCATCTTCTCCCAATATATCAGTCAGTCTCCTTATAAGCTTTTATTCCAAGGTTTCCACATTGACTTCACAGGACATCTCTCCTTCCACAGCACACAAAGATTTTTGAGTTCTTCTTTCTCTTTTGCTCTTCTTGCCTCCCTATTCCTGTATTCAAGGGTTAGTGTAAGTTAGGAGTATTTAATTTACTTTCTTTAGTGTGTTGATGTGAAATTGAAGCCGAGAAGGCTTGTCCATGGTCCAGTGATCACTATGGGAAAGAAAGTCTGGATTCAAACTGGGATGCCTGTCTCCCCACTGAAACCTATTTCTGATTCACATGTAATTCAGCATAAATTGTTGCTTATTTATATTAGATTTATGCCCAACTTATCCTTGATATCTTACATAGGTGAATATAAATCCACTCTTAAAGGTGTCCTAAAACTTTGGACCCAAAATAGAAGATTTTAATAGAGGCTGGGTAATATTTAAATAATTGTTTGCAGCTTAGTGTTACAAGCCGTCCATGGGTTGCATGTGGGTCACCGCACATGGAAGCCTAGTGGATAGAAGCATCTGGTGCCTGGAAATGACCAGTAGATATTTTTTCTGGCCAACTGCCCAGGGACATTGTGAATTTCTATCCTGCTCTGCCATGTCACACACAGCACCTGAGATAGGTGTGACCTGCCAAGATGCCAATTAACCTACTGACTGCAAGCCATCACCAAGCAAGACTCCACCATTGAAACCTTATCCCTGCTTTTGATGTACCCCCTGAAATAAACCATCAGAGACATCTTTCCTTTGTCTAGTTCCAGCTCTTCTGTGGACTGGATGTATCAGGGGTTCTGCTTTTGTAAATATATTTCTGACTTTTTGTGTTTCGTTCTTCACTATTATTTTAATAATGACTTTAATTTTTCAGGTGGCTTATATCCTCTTCAGCAGGAAGAAGAAGCCCTCAACGAGACACTGGCTGTTGCCCCCGCTAGCTTAGTGTTCTGGTCAACCTGGATCACATTCTTATCTCCATTCTTTGCATTTCTTTCTACAGCTCTTTGAACCCAAATGCCATGGTAGACAACAGGATTGTAGACAGTAAGTAGGATTCATAGACCTCCTAGTGATCTAATGCCCACATACTTTAAAGTGGCCACTGGGTAAGCTGCAGATGATAGAATTTTGTCCCATGTATATTTAAACCAAACCAGTGAACCTAACTTCAAATAAGATCTAGAGCAATTTCTCTGATCCTGGGGTCAGAACTGTGTTTCTTAGTAACATAAGTATTCCCAAAGACAGTTTTTAGAGTGATTAAATTTTATCAATGGTGGGGGTTTGTAGGGAGAAGAAAGTAAACATGCAGGCTTAATCTGCAATTTAGAACATGCTTATCAACAGTTTCATGTTGGTCTAGTTATGGCCTCTGACTTTCCCTAAATGATGCCAAGACTAATAATTAGGTTCCTTTTATCTGAATCTCCACTTTCATATCAACTTTCTCATTTACATCATAGTCCTCCCATGTTAAGAGAGAGAGACAGACACACACACACACACACACAGAGGAGAGTAGCAGTGTAACTCTCAGACAGAGATTTTAAAAAAGATGGAGGGGACAATGAGGTAAGAAAACTTATAGGAAGAGCAAGCATGATCTTTGTTTTAAAACTCTTATATTGTGAAACATCTGGATTAATTCAGAGCCTACCCATGACCCTATATCAGATCCTGATACCTCTGAACAAGAAACAGGAAATGTAAGACAACCAGAGTATAGTCAATATTTAGTAAGTTACATGCAAGACAGAATAAAAGTAGAGGCAAGAACAGGAAAACACAAATGAACCATCTTTATGTCTACCTCTTCTTGGAAATGTCTGCAACACAAAATTATTTCTCTGTGATCTCCCACAGTTGTACATAAGTGCTAACGCTGAGTACATGATCGGGGGCAAGAGCCAGAGTGGCCTTGGAGCTGCAGCAAGGTGTAAAAAGGCATTATGTCAAAGCTGTGGTCAGCAGTACAAGTACAATTGCTCAGGATGATGCCAAGTGTTAAGTTGGTTTGCAGAAGAAAAATTAGTTTTTCTTAAACCAAGAAGAGAATACAAATTAGCCATTAGCCTACATCTCCTGCTGATTGCCCTCTACTGTTCTGCTAATGTCCTCAGTGCATGGAGACACGATTTTGGTATTCTTGCTAAGTCCTCATAAATTTATCTCATGTCATTCTTTCATTTGTTTAGGAATATTTGTCTATTAATGAAAACAAAACCCTCTCCTGAGATAGAAATTATTTTCAAACAGTCTCAAGGCTGACTCTGCTGTTTTCATATCTGTGACCCATTTGGTTCAAGAGCACCATTGCTCCCCAGGGGGAATTACAATCTGGTATTGAGACCTGAGATCCAATTGTCCAATAAGTTGCTATCACCAGGCAAAAACCTGTGTTATGCCTGATGGTGACTTTAGAAGGAATGACTTAGATCTCTCTTCTAAAGAAACCAATGGGATTCTTTTCTAAAAGTAATCATTTATAGCACAATCACTTCTCATGCAAACCCTCCCCTGTGTGTCATTTGTCTACTTAGTGCAAAGCAGTTATTGGTGAATTATTGTTATGATTAAGAGTGTTTCATCCTCTTCACATTTAGTGATGAACTTCCAATGATAATGATAAACTGCTCAAGTCAGTTGTCTTTAATCTTTCACAGTCCCTATAATCTCTAACTACAGAGGATCAATTAACCTTATGCTTAACAGAAAAGATCAATTTTAGCCATGCTATATAAAGTTACTCTACTTATTTTCCACCTCCAGAAAAATAGCATTATCTTGATCATTCCCATACAAATAAATATTTGATTTCTCACCAGACTAAAAGGAAAACTGTGTACGTAATTGTCCTACTTAATTTGATCTATGACCTTCTTCTTTGTTTTAATGATATCTCATATTTCTTGCTAATTTCCATCCCAAGATCATCTTAATTAGCTCAGAACTAATCCAATTGTAGAATAGTATTTATTTGAGGATTTCAAGATGCCTCATTCAGGGCTTGTAGAGATGTGAAATGAAACAGAGTAAAGGATGGAAATCAAAAGAGAAAAGGAAGGCAGTCGTTCCCATGATGAAGATCCTTGGAAGCAGTCATTACTTAACTACACCTTTCACTTGCTTCCTCCTTTTGATCATTTTCTGTGTTCCAATCTCTTTGAGCCTGGAAGAGGAGTTACTGAGGATTTGTGTCCCTCTGCAATCCAGAGGTGAATGTCAAGTACATTTTTGGTGTTCACTGCACAGCTCTGGCCTCACTGTGTTAACCACTAAACAGTTTGCTTCTAAGTATGGCAAATGCCATTTTTTAAATTACAATGAAAGCATATTACTAGGCTTGATGTTAATAATAGAGCTGACAGAGCACCTGTAAGCGGCTCTCTGGAATTCCCTATGCAGGTGTGTACATTGATGCCAATTCTGCAAGGACAAAGCTCATGCATACATTTGTAGTTTCATTGTATACACTGGCAAAAGAGGATAATGATAGTCCTCAGTAATAGAGCCAATCAAGAGAAAGAAGTGCAGTGTACCTTGAGCTGGAGGAGTTCTTGGGATACTCTACGTGACCATATGGTGAATCTAAATAAAATCCACAATGCACTTACAAATGTTTAGAGGTATGCTGAACCAAAGATGGATAGAAAAAGACCCTGAATCTGTGGACCAACTGTCTTAACAGAGATTGGAAGAGATACCTACCTGGCATATTGGCTCCTTAATAAAAGTGTGAATTAAAATAAAATTAAGTACTTGTTGTTCTCTGTGAAGGAAGAAATTGGTTGACCCTGGGTATATCAAGGTAAACTTCACAGAGAAAAGAAGATCGTCAATGTCAAAAAACTAGATGTAGAATTAATCTGTGGTTATTTATATAGTAGTGATTTAGTTCACTTCGAGTATCTTTCCTCGGCTTGGCTCCTTTACTGCTTGAGTGACTCATAGTTGTTAATATTAAGGCCTGGCCTGGGTTGTGTGAGTTTCTGCATAAAGTTTGTGTTCGGGTCTGCTAGTAAGTGTTCCTCTCTTCCTGTATGTGCTGCAGGGATTTATCACGCTAGGCATTAGCAAGTGAAAAAAAAAAAATTCCTTCTATTTATGAGACCAAGGGAGAAATAGACCTAGGGTTAAATTCAAACAGAGCTTGATCCTCTAAATTTTGAAAATTTAGTTGCTCTGGTCATTGAGCTCTCAAGATCATGCATTGACCCAGACGAGTGAAACATTGGTGAGCTTCAGTTATGGGAATCTGCAACCTACACATAGCTTATGGTATACACTGCCATTTGGAATTGCCATGAGTAGATACAGATTATCGCTGAATTTATTGGATCAGCGTGCCTCCATTGTCTTTTAAACTAGATTGTCTTGTCTTTATAATACCTCATGAGGAAAGTGATCCTTCTGTGTTGTCCCCAGCAATGCTAAGAGTGCACGACATAATACTCATGCTTCTGATGAGCCTGAGCTTCAGAAAGCTTGCCGAGGCCATCTATCTCCAAGATGGCCCCTCTGTGGAGCCACCCCGGCCAGGAGCGCAGCTGTTTTGCCCTATCAGCACTGGCAGTCAGTGGGTCAAGAACTCAATGAATGGTCATTGAATGAATTAATAGGTAATTATGTTTTCTTAAACAGAAACACATTTTTTTTCAAAAGCCCCTTAAATCTTATAATTAGAGGCAATAAAACAAACTGGGAAATTCATGCCAGGCTAACGTTTCACTTACTTCCCAAATGTAACTTCCAGTTAGCAAAATGCTTTTTTCTATGACCCATACGGGCTTGGAAGTTAAATTTTTTCACCCTCCATAGAAGTCATCTTTTCTTAGTGGCAATTTAAGATAGCTGGGTGCCTTAGGACATGTTTTCCTTCAAAATGCAAATAAGTGCACAAGTAAACAAAGCTTGAAGGCTGAGTGTATGCCTTTTTCTGACAAAAAAAAAAAAAAAAAAAAAAAAAAAAAAAAAAAAACATTTCCAGAGCTCTTTAGAATACACTGACATCTCCCTTTAAAACTTCCTAGGTAATAACGGGGCATGGTGGTGCACTCTTGTAATCCCAGTGGTTCTGGAGTCTAGGGCCTGAGAATCACAATTCAAAGCCAGCCTCAGCAACTTAGTGAGGCCCTATCTCAAGATAAAAAAAATTTAAAGGGGCTGGGAGTGTGGCTTGGTGGTTAAGTGCCCCTGTGTTTAATCCCTGGTACCAATCAATCAATCAATCTTGGATAAATGAAGATTCATCAGTAATTTAAATAAGGCCAAATAAGTAGGCTGAGATAAATTTTGTGTTGTCTATTATTTTTTAGCTTGTAGTCTACTTTCAAAAGCTTAAGAGACAACATTTTCATATGCAAATTCACTAATTTTGTGCAATGAGTAACAGGCATGATAACTAAGCAAGTGACAAGAATGTGGGGATCCACTCTGGGGACAAATGTGTTGTCCTTAAGAGCAGTATATTAGCAAAAATTCATGGTTTCTTCTTAGTTTATTTGATGACTGTCTACTCACATTTTGGCTCATTCCAGAAAAAGGTGGTGCAGTCACATCAGAAAACATCAAAATCACAACAGTGTGATTAAAGATAAGTAGTTCTGAGCCTCATATTCCTACAATAATAATATTGGCCTTTTGCCTCCGTAATAGCAAATGTATTAAATATTCCATGCTAAAGTTTATTTTCTAAATGTAAAACAGAATTAGGATAACAAATAAAGTCTACCATCTAGTGATAATACTGGTTATATATTATCTATTTTTTTGTTTTGTGGGCTTTTATATGTTTGATTCAAGGTAACTTACTGAATAATGCATAACCATCTTTAAAAATGCATTTCCATAGTTGAGGCTATAGTTGGTTGTCAGGTTCTCGTCTTGAACTAAAAACACAGTGATTTTCTTTTTGCAGAATGTAACTACAGAGAAGATAGCCATTAAAATCCTGATCGGTTTTGAGTCAAAATATTTTCGTGATGTAGATTCTCTGTAAGTGAGTTCATTTCCTAGGAGGAAATCAGAGCAGCATTCTCTGTAAAGGTTTAAATTTCCTGAAGCATCTTTTTAGGAGAACATTTTTGTGATTGGAAGTAATCTAAAAATAATCTAAAGATCTAAGAAATAAACTGTATTTACAAAACTCAAAATGGCTAAATGATGTACAGATATGAAGACAACGTATCTATTTGTCATAACTGTGCCTTTTGGAAGGGATCATTTTTATCTCTCCATTCATCACAAACTGGCTTTACATGTATTCATACTTTACCTTGAGGCTAAATAGATATTAAAGACTTAGCTTCTTTTCTGTAGGGCTTTCTAGGTAGTAACCACGTCCATAAAGCTGCTACATACTGGGTTCTTATGCGCAGTTCTGAATGCTCGGAAACTTAATTATAAAAGTTTTCTTTGTGACACTTCATGTTTGATAGGAAACTGCCCTTATTGGTAAATAAGTAAATAAGCAAACTTACCCAAGATTAATTGATAATGCAAAATCCTCATTTATTATTTTGCAACAAGAAACACAACTACAAATTAGCACTCAGGACCCGTTACAACTGGTAAATCCAGTGCACAATAGCAATGTGTAACCCCTTTGTTGAAAATTATTAAGAATTTCAAGAGCATGACCACAGAGCATTTAACCACTAAATGTGAGACCTTGGACAACTGTGTGTGTCACATGCTCATGAAGCTGGTCCTGAAGAAACTCATACATCTGTGGAAGATTGCTTGTAAGTGCAGAAACGGGGATTTGAATATCTACCTGCATTCGTGGGAAAACTGGTTAGGTTCCTCTCCCCACAGTGTGAGTGTGAAGAAACACATTAGCACTCCTCGGTTGCTTCATCTCCAGTTTTCTGGCTCTGTTCCCCTTGCAGTAAGGCAGGGGCTCACCAAGTCCTGTTATAATCCTGTTGAGCTGCTAACAGCTTTTTGCAAAACACCCTGTCTTCTTAATTGGATTCAGTAGATGACCTCTTCTCATCAGCCACATTTTGAAAACATACCTAGGTATACATTATATTTTATACATAAAGGGGTGCTTTTCCACCATTTTCACTTCAGGGGATTTTCTTTCTAAGTTCTATCCATTTATGGTTAAGAAACTTAAAACATAATCTATTCACTCATCATTTTTGAGTACCCACTATGTATGCATTGGGTGAGAAAGTATTTAATGTTATATCACACAATTTTAAACTGAGAATCAACACATCTTTTGTCTGTTACATTGAACATATACACTAGGAAATTTTTGATCATGTTAACAAAATTCAACTTAAACTATCCCAAAAATTGTATGGATAGATAGATAATGAAGAAGAAGAAGAAGATAGATAGATAGATAGATAGATAGATAGATAAAATGTTTCCAAATTGGTTAGATTCAGGAGTATAAAATATGCCATCAGAACCTCATTCCTCCTCTTCCTTTTTCTCCTCCTCTCTACCTTACTTTCTCTTTCTCTTTGTCTTCCCACTTTCTATGAGCTTGCTTTATTTTTAAAGCAGTACCCTCCATGGAGTAATGAAAAAAGACTCAAATTCCTCAAAGCTCAGGTGTCAGAATGAGCAAACCTCTGCTTCATTTCAGCATTCCAAATGATCATGCCCAAAGATGCTGAATGGCTTTCCTTTGGCCACCTGCTACCTGAACCAATATCTGTTTCCTGGGGCCTGGGGTACTGCCATTAGCCACCCACTAGACCATAACTGACAGCCCCCTGGGAGGTGGAGGAGCAGTTACAAAGATGAAAAAGGAGAGGTTGGTTATCAAAGAGGGAAGAAGGATTCTAGACAGAGAAAATAACCACTTTTCCTCTATCATGGCTAAAATGGGCCCTTAGAGCTGAGTGTAAAAAGAGCTTAGAGTCTGAACTCTGGGGAGAGACACGTGCTCCTAAGGCCTGTAATTTATGGGAATGTGGTCAAATTACTGCGGTAGGAAGAGCTAATCATTTTAATTCTCAAGAAGAAACATGAAGCAAATAGATTTAGTTGTTCCATGATTTTCAGAAGAAGTTCTAAAAAGGTCACAATTCAGGATATTTAAGCTATCAATTTTGCCCAATTTACTATCTAATTTTTGAAGTCTGTCAGAATGTTTGGCCTTTAGGACCCAGAGTTCTCAGTCTATAAAATGAGATACCTACCTCTACTGTTCACCAAAGACAGTGATGGCCAAGGCCACATGCCCAGTGGAAGAGGAGTACTTGAGTAGGATACTTTTGAAAGGTTCATTCCTCTTGTACATCTCTCGAGTACTTTCTAAATTCCAGAGGGACTATGTAATGTCCACCTCTGATTTCTCATACAGAATGCCCACAAGTGTTTGAATAGTTTATAGGAATCACATCTTGTGTGTTGCTGGGTTGATATGTCAATGTTCTTTCAAATTCTTTCTCGAACTCCGTCATTTGCAATAAACTTTGAAGAAAGGTAATAGTATTATTGTATAATGCTATGGGACTTGGCTGGGAGTAAACAGCTGGTAAATGGTGCTGCGCATGGCTATTATGATAATTGAACTTGTCGTAATTCCGTTCTTGCCTCCCTTCATGTAAGACAAGGCAAAGAAAACACACAAAATCCTCCAAGCTCCGCACAGAGAAAAGACAATCTCCCTTCTCCTGCAAGTACCAGTCCTCCACCCACACTCACACTCCAGGAGTTTGACAGTGCACTCCAACCCATATGACAACACATTGGAAATATGTCCCTCTTGTGTATAGGTTTTATCTGTGAGGTGATTGATCCTCAAGCTTGTCTCCAAACCTCCTCCATGCATCAAGGGACACTTCTGGGAGTCACGGGGACAGCTGATGCTTATCCTATGCAAGCAGAGAAAGGGAGGACACTCTTCCTTTCTGCTGCTTTGCAGGGATGCTTGGGAGGGCTTATGGGACAGCAGGTCCCAATGCATGTTGATAACTGTGAGGGGATTTTGCAACATTGAAGCTCTGGAATCCGAATCCCTGAATCACTAAGAAAGATCAGTAAAACATCCCAATCAGCATGAGAAAAAATCCAGCCGATTTCAGCATTGTGTCAGTCCTGCTGTGGTTGTTCCATCATGGTCTGAATGTATTGTCATCTTGGTGTGGCGCCTCAGACAAGGAGAGTTTTAGGGATCTGAGCCACTGCATCAAAGGGACAGTGCTGACATCAGCTGGTGGTGAGGGCTGCTTGGAGGAACAGCAGGCAGAAGCAGGTCTTTCTTGAACAACAAAGAAAACTTCAGAGCATGGATTTGTCATAGCCATGACACCAAAGTATGAGGAGAAAGCCAGAGAGAATTTACAGTATGCCATGGTTTAACCTCAGATGGAAGGCAGGGAAAGGAGGAAAGCTAAATAAATGGTATGGACTTAAGTTCCAGGATCCAAGTAAGGAAAACTAAAAATAGTTAAAGTCTCTAAGCAGAGCATGGGCTGTCTGCAGGGCAGGATCTTGAAGGCTAGGCTTTCCAGGGAATTCACCAATGCCCTGAGAAGTCTTTTCCTTTTGCTGTTAATGGATCCTCACAGCACTTTAGTACCCCCAAATAACTCTAATGGCAGCAACGCTCCCAAAGGACTAGTTGGCAGGTATCTGGCCATCTTCCCTTTAAAATGGAGCAGAGCTTCCCTCCCACAGCTCATTCCTCAGAGCTCTCATACCAACAGGGAGGTCCTTTTGACCTCCCCAAAGAAGGAATAGCTGGAATTCTATTTCAGATTATTATTATTATTTTTTGCCTCAAGTTGCTGGAACTTGGTCAAAACAATTAACATTTATGAAACATCATTAAAATAATCTTGTTTGCCTTAAAGAATGACAACAAAAATGGCATATTTGATACGGGCTTTGGGTTTAATTTAATCCAGTAAACACACTCGTGCGCGCACACACACACACACACACACACACACACTCACACACACGCTCACCCCTCTTTTCCTTTATTTCCTCATTCTCACCAACGCATCTGTTTTTTGAAATTTTATCTTATATTTTAGATGTGTCAAATAAAAAATGCTTCAGTCCCACCTTTCTACCCTGCAAGTTCAGACACTGGTGTCTGTTAACTTCTTTTTCTGTCCTTACTCATTCATTCAAAGTTGCCTGAAGGCAACCTTGTGAGGTTGGCAGAATTTGCCAGTAGTGCCCTTTATCCTCTTTCATCACTTTTTCTCTACTATTTTAAGGGCCCTTGCCTTTCTTTCCCTCGGGCACCCAGTGTTCTTGAACTTTTGGGCTGTTAATAAACCTCTTCAGGAGTGAGAATATAATCATTGACCTACACCCAGGTGAATTCCCCCAGGAGCCCTGGAGGGCAGCAGCGGC
Source organism: Tamias sibiricus (assembly GCA_025594165.1). Lineage (NCBI taxonomy): Eukaryota > Metazoa > Chordata > Mammalia > Rodentia > Sciuridae > Tamias > Tamias sibiricus. The sequence goes on along the minus strand of CM046660.1, from coordinate 74,684,042 downwards.
TGGGGCAAACCTAGAATGGAAGCCTCCTGCCGCCAGTGTCACCTGCAAAATTATGGGCACTCCAAGAGCTTTTGAGCCTCACCTTCCCATCTGTAAGATGGAACAATGCTTCCTTCAAAATGCTCCCTCAAGCTGGGGCCCTCCTCACAGCTGGGTTCTACCCTGCTAAGATTCACATCTTTTTTTTTTTTTTTTTTTTTTGTAATCAGGATTGAACCCAGGGGCAGTTAACCACTGAGCCACATCCCAGCCCTTTTTCATATGTTATTTAGAGACAGGGTCTCACTCAGTTGCTTAAGGCCTCACTAAATTGCTGAGACTGGCTTTGAACTCGTGATCTTCCTGCCTCAGCCTCCTGAGCTGCTGGGATTACAGATGTGCACCACCGAGCCTGGCTGGCAGTTCTTTTTTTTTTTTTTTTTTTCAAAACCTATTTGACAACACAATAATACGTAATGGTACAGTATGACAATTCAGTACGGGTTTATAGTGCATAATGATCAGAACAAGGGAATTAGCATATCCTACACCTTTAATCTTTATTATTTCCTTTGCAACCCTACTGTTCTGTAGAACCCGAGAACTCACTCCTCCTGTGCAACTCTTTTGGCTCCTGTTATCTAATCTCTCTCTCCCTCTCCCCATCTTCCTTGCCTCTAGAAATCTCTATTGTACTCACTTCTTTTATGCCAGCAGCTCTTATAGCTTTCATATATGAGTGGGATCATTCACTTGATTTTGCCGTTTTACTTTTTGGTCTGCCTCCCTGCTAGTCTGTAAGCCCCCTGGGCAGGGACTCTGCACAGCACCTTTTTTGTGGTACTCTAGAGTATAGCACAGAGGGCCCAGCACTGGAACATGCTCAATAGATGATTTGTTTGCACTACTAGCACACGTAGAGATGGTCACCTCAAATTAGGACCAACAGAGCCTTTTTATTCAGACTTTGCTACAGGTCCAGAGCCAACCACCATCTCTTATGTTTGATGGAGACTCGAAGGCTGTCAGGAGAATGGGATGTTTTACAGTAAAAGAAGGTGCTCTGGTTTATATGCTCTCTAAAGGCCCAGGTATTAAAGCCTGGGAGCCTAGGAAGGCAGTTATCTTATTAGGAGTGTGACCTTGAAGGGGATATTAGGATCCTTGCCTGCTCCTTTCTCTCTGTTCCCCAGCTGCCATGAGGTAAACAGAGAGCCCCTACTACATGCTCCTATCATTATATACTGTGCCACCACAGTCCAAAGTAACAGGGTCAAGGACAATGAATGAAACCTATGAAACCATGGACCAAAATAAACCTTTCCTCTTTTTAATATTATTATCACAGGTATTTTGTAACAGTAACACAAAACTGACTAATACAAAAGGGAAGATGTTAGTGTTCTCTGAGGGGAGAATGTCAGCATGGGGAAGCTAGAGGTGGGCTTTCTGAAGAAAAGGTATCTTATATGATTGGTTTGGACGTACATTTGGTTTATGTGGTTGGTCCTAAGTTAGAAGTGGGGGTAAGGAGTAGGGAAGTTGGCAGAAAAAAAACAAAGTGTTGATGTTCTGGACTGACTACTACAGAGTTTTTAGGTCCAAGGTCTATTGTCAAATTTGATCTGGTCATTCTTCATTTGTACATGGTGCCTCTCACGTGATTCCTTCCCTATTCTTCCTATACCCAGATTATAACCTACTCTCTTAAACAATGTTCAGAATTTAATATAAGCTGTACTAGAACTCAATAAGCAAATATCATATTCATTTAAAGATAATTGGCATATATTAGAGTACTGAGGACCTGACAAAAGGATAGTTTAGAAATAATTAAGACCAATAAGGAGAATAATATTTGTGGGTAAAATATTCCATTGGCTCTCCTATATAGTGATAGAAGAGACTTAGTGTTTCTTTTTAAATTGTATGAAGAGTTAATTTTTTTAAATAACTCATTTAATACACATACACACACATAGAGAGTGATATGTTTTATTTAACTACATGGGCTCTAGGTTAGGCTGTGTGGTTATGTCATGTGTACATTCTTAAGCGAGGTTTTAAAATATTCCTAAATTTTGGCTCCCTTTATAAAGTGAAGATAATAATATAAGCCCTAGCAAAAATCTATCATATGTAAATTATTTGGCATTTAGTAAGTGATCAGTAAACGTTAATTATTTGTTATTAGATAGTAACTTAAATCACATGTTAAAATTGTTAGAAATAGTCCATTTGTACTTACAGGTATATGTCAATTCCTGTGTGTATGTATGTGTGTGTGTGTGTGTGTGTGTGTGTATTCCATTAGTAGACATCAAAAACAGACATGTGACAGTGAACAGTGACCTTTTCTTCCATTTGCAGCTCAGGCAGTGTTCTCCCTAACTGACCAACTGATGGTTAGTAAAAAAACAGAAGTCACTGTGATGTGGTCTAAAGGCCTGGACTTGGACTCAGCTGGATCTCTGAATACCTACCACTTACTAACGATATGGTTTTGAGTAAACCACAAATCTTCATTTTATATTTCGCCTCATTTGTAAAATAGGGCAATGGTATTTAGCAGGATTAGTAAAACACAAATATGTAAAGACTTCCGCTCTTGCCTGGGATAATACCAGACTGTAGCAGAGTAACAGAGGACCAAGAATAACTGGAAAAGTCAGAATAAATACAAATAAAATGCAAACAAAATCCACATTGGGAAAAGCAGTCATTAAGATAAGCTTGACTTTTACTTGCCTTGTTTTTCCCTCTGAGGCATTTGTTTGTTTTTGGTCTGAGTGAGAGTTTGAAAGCAAGGCAGAACATGGCTGCCAAAGGGCAGGGGAGCCAGCAGCTTTTGCAAATATCGTGGGACTATGAAGACAAAGACTGGAGTTCAGGCCAAAAAGGAGTCAAGGGACTGAGGGTCCAAGATCATGGAAAATAAAGAGGCCTGAGATGTTAGCCTGACATCCCCCAGTCTTCCCCATAAGGCATGTGCCAATTCTTCACTGAGCAGTGTCAGAGGTTAAGAGGCTGAGTAAAAAGGCTCTGAAATGGAGAAGAGACTTGGCAATCTCACAAGGCTGGGCAAACAAAAATTGGAATTCAGGACTGCCAAAGAAAAGAGGCCGTTGTAAACACTCGGTCTTTCAGTCCGTCTCTACCCTTGGCAAGCTTCACTCTCAGAGCCGGAGGTGAAACTGAAGTAGACCAAGACGTAAAGAGCCAACAGACTCAGCACTGGACTCTAAAATATTAAACAGGAATCAAAATCAGAGGACAAAAGAGACTCAGAGTGAACTAGGTACTAGAGGGATTTTTTTCCTTCTCCCCCTCCCCCTGCCAGATATAGACCTTGATTGACTCCAATTAACAATTTTTTTAAAAATTGCTAATTGGTCGCACATGGGTGCTGATAGTGCATGACTGTAATCCCAGCAGCTTGAGGGGCTAAGGCAGGAGGAATACAAGTTCGAGGCCAGCCTCAGCAACCTAGTGAAAGACCCTTTCTCCAAAGTAAATAAATAAATAAATAAATAAATAAATAAATAAATAAGGGCTGTGGCTGTGGCTCAATAGTGAAGCACCCTTAAGTTTGATGCCCAAAGAAAGGAAGAAAGGAAGGAAGGAGGAAGGAAGGAAGAAAGAAAAATGCAAATATAAATTTCAAGTGATCAATAATAAAAAACACCCAAGCTTGAAAAGAGCACAATGTAACTAATATGAAGGGGGAAAAGAGACAATAGAAACAGAGGCAGGTGATGTGGATCTTGGAGTCAGCAGATAAGGACTTTAATTAGTTACCAATATTCATGAGATTATCTTATTTGGAATGGGCTCATCTTATCACTTTTCTCCAATCATGCAGAGTTGAGGCCGCTTTCGTAAAGGGAAGGTCCTATATACTTCTGGTTCTCCCTGTTCTTGGAATGTAGCCTTGGGACTGGACCAGGGGGCGCACAAGGACCCAGACCTGTGGATCCCACATTCTGATCCTAGTCACCTCAGCAGCCTGAAACTAAGGAACATTCTGCTCTACTTTTTAGATGCCTTCTAGTGCCCATCCTATGAAGCTTCCAAATTTGGAAGCCCTATTGAGGGAAATAGAGGCTCTTCAAGTCTCTATCTTTGATTTTCTGACTTTATACAACAAAGAAACATCTCTCTTGTTTGCCATTTTCCAGCCTTTACCCCAAAACAGATACCAGATTCTTGATCTCTTACCCACTCCAAGAATCTGAAAATCATTTTAGGAATTAAAAGGAGCCACAAATGGTAAATTCCCATTTCTTCACTTCTCCCCTTTCTGGAATTTAGCCCTTCTAGTGTCGCTGTTGAAGAAGCTTTCTGATGTCTTTAAACAAAAGGATTGTTGCTTTGTGTGGGATTTGAATGGACTCAACGGGAGCATTTGTTTGTCCCAAACTCCTCCTTGGCTTTATATTAGATTAATTATACCAAGTGTTGGCAAAAGTGAAGCAACTGTGACTTTTCATGTACCATCCCTGAGTAGACACTGGTACAACCATATTGGAAAGCTGATGATAATGTGCATCCCATGATACAGCAATCGAATCAAGGATTGTGCTAACCCACAGAAACGCCTTCATGTGTTCACCAACGACCGTGCCCGAGAGCCCCAAACTAGAAACAACTCAAGTCTCCACCACAGCAGAATGAATATATAAATGGTATTTACAAAACAGGAATAAAAAACAACCTTTGTAATGGATACGGGGATTGAACTCAGGGGAATCGAAAACATCCCCAGCCCTTTTTTGTAATTTTATTAGGAGGGTCTAATTCTGAGGCTGGCTTTGAACTCGTGATGTGCCAAAGTGCTGGGATTAAGGCGTACCGCGGCCCTAATGGATAATTCTATGTGCCAACGTACTGGCCCTAAGGGTGTGCATATGCATCATCTGTGTTTGTATGCATGAGAATGTGTTGGATGAGATTATCAAGTGAATCAGTAGACTCAGTAGAGATGATTACCTGCCCACGTGGACCTGTAAGTGGGCATCATTCAGCCTACTGAGGAGCTAAATAAAATCAAAGCAAAGGAAGGAGAAATTGGCTTTTCTGCTTCCTGCCTGCCTGATTGAACTGGAACATGATTGGTCAACTGGTTTGGGACTAGAATTACACTATCCACTCATCACCTGAGTCTCAGCTTACAGGTACCTGACAGACCCTATGGGACTTCTCAGCCTCCATAATCAAATGAGTCAATTCCTCAAAATAAATCTTGTCCTACGTCCATACATGTGTATGTATATTAGTTTTTGTTTATCTGAATAACCTGGACAGATACAATGACATACTGTGCATTCCTATGAATTTCACAATTTCTAGCAAAAACCTAGAAAATCAGAAATCAGTAACTTGAGACCTCAAAAAGTGTTGCAAACAGCATGTGTATAAAGAATTATCAATGCTGAAAATACACGTAAATTCTAAAGAATATTACTTTGCCTTAGAAATTTTAGTGAACATGCATTTAACTTCTAATGTCCTACATAATTTCAGAGAAAACTCACAAAAAAAACTGAAATAAAAAGTAATGAATGAGGAAAACAAAAATATATTGTTCTTGAGATAAGCCTAATAGTATCAAGAAACTCTGCTAACATCACCACAAGGTGGTTTTTATTCTTATAAACTACAAAAGCTGCCAATGTGTTCAACATTTCCACAGTTTTACTTTCCATTGCTCAAGACACATAGCTGCATATTTTTGCATTGCTTTGGCCTGATGTATGTCTCTCAGTTTTTGTCACTTATGTTTGAAAGTGTCAAATTCTAATTTGAAATGCTACATCTTAAATCTGATATTAAGGAGTCTTAGGGAACTTGGTGGATGCTTGTTTCAGTGTTTTGACAATAATGGCACCTTTTCCAACAAACACCCTTAATCTCATTCTGTGGTTGACATCAGAATCATGTATTTTTTTTCTCCATACAGTATTAATTTTCCAAAGGGAACATTTGGAGAAAGATTTGAGAAGACAGAAAGACCTTCACTAAAGTTACATAACACCAATGTTTACTCATAAAAAGGATTTAATATAAAGGACTATCAATACTTGAACAAGTCTCATAAATAAAATGAATTATATATGAGGCTGATTTTTCTCATAAGTACAAATTCTTGAGTTTAGAAAATGTCAGCATATTTGGTGAAAGCTAAGCTTAGTTGTGGACTATTGCATACAAGAAGTTCAATATTTTTTGTAGACAGACATTGAACTTATTGCTCCCTACATTTGGAATTTCACTTTTTAGTCAAAACCAGGCTGCTGATTTTTCAAAGAAAGGGAATATCTCCATGTTAGATGACTTTTTTCATCTGAAACTTAAAAAAAAAAAAAAAAAAAAAACTTTGTATTTTTATAAAATTTCAAACTGACAAAATTTGCAAGAATAGCACAAAGAATTTCTATGTCTGTTTACCTATGTCCACCAATTATTTCCAATGAACTTATCCTCTTGTTTCACCATGTTCTTACACACACACACACACACACACACACACACACACAAACACACACACACACACACCTCTGTATTTTAGAATAAATTGAAAAAATTATGCTAGTTTACTCCTAAATATTTACTTCTTCCTATCTTTCTTTCTTTCTTTCTTTCTTTCTTTCTTTCTTTCTTTTTTCTTTTTTCTTTTCTTTTTTGGGCACTGGGCATTGCACTCAAGGGCTTTTAACCACTGAACCACATCCCCAGCCCTTTTAATTTTTTACTTTGAGATAGGGTCTCACTAAGTTCCTTAGAGCCTCACTAAGTTGCTGAGACTGTCTTTGAACTCATTATCCTACTGCCTCAGCCTCCTGAGCTGCTGGGATTACAGGTGTGCACCATCATGCCTGGCTTACTCCTAAATATTTCAATGATTATTTCTTAAAAAAAAAAAAAAAAGAAACTCATCCAACTACAATTTATGAAATTTAACATTGTCCCTATGCTGTGCTCTAATCTACCATCCATATTCAAATTTTAACAATTTCCTCAATTTTCTTCCCAGTCTAATCCAAGATGATCCATTACCTTTATTTGTCATACCTCCTTTGTCTCCTTTGATTTGCACAGTATACCAGACACTTGTTTGTCTTTTTTTGACCTCAATATCTTGAGAAGAAAATTTGGAATAGAATATCCCTCAGTTTGGATTTGTCATATGTTCTTTCTTGATTAGATTCAGGTCATGTGTCATAACTTCAGTGACGCCATAGGAGCCGTGTTGTATCCCCACGATGTGATATCAAGAGGAGCATGGTGCTGGTTTGTGGCCAATTTTAATTTGATCATTTGATTGAAGTGTCCATCAGATTTTTTCTGAAAGTTTTACCCATCATTTTTAGTATCTATTAGAGATTTTCTAATTTCATTGCTCTTTCCTTATTTATGAACTGGTCTTCTGTTGTAAGAAAAGGCTTTCACTTCTTTTCCTTTAATTTAATTGCTTAATAATTTGTTTGATTACTTTATATGGACCCACAGATTAATATTTTAGCCAACAGGTTATAGTCTGTCAGTATCATTATTTATTTTTAGGTTCAGATGTCCAAGATTTGGTTTTCTTTCTGGCTGGTTCATGTGTGTGTGAATGTGTTGGTGTGTACACACTTGTGTGTATGTGTGTTTACATATTCCCATGAATCTTTGAGCACTTTCTCACTCATACGTCAAAAATAAATTCTTTTCTTGAAGGATCCCTGGTTTCTTTTAGTAGATAATAGTATTTCTGTATATCATTTCTTCTAGGTACTCTCAGTGGAGTTGGGAAATGTACGTATATGCCTGCTTATATTTATTTATTGTTACATTTGTGTCTATAGCTATAAAACACCAGAAGCTCATACTGATGCTTCCAATTTCAACCCTACAGCACAGAATATATTTTACTCTTCTACCCTTCCATATGTGGCCCACTCCTACATGCTGTAAGAGTAGATTTGCTACTCTCTCACTTATCTTTCCTCCTTTCTAAATGCACTTCACCGTTTAAAAATATTGTAATTGTGATTTTTAAAAAAAGTTTGAAAAGGTTAAGTCACTTTCAAGGACACCCTAAAGAATTGATGCTCTAAATATGTTTTCATTTTGCCTATATGTATACCTCTATACTACCAATTGTATTGTAGATTTACTTAATATTTGTACAAAGTAAAAGTCTATTTTTTAAAAAATCAGGGTTATCAGAAGTAAGCAACAACAATATCAAAAAAGACACTGAGGGCTGGGATTGTGGCTCAGCGGTAGGTAGAGTGCTTGCCTAGTACTTGAGCGGCCCGGGTTGGATCCTCAGCACCACGTGCAAATAAATGCATTGTGTACAACTAAAGCAAATAAATAAATATTAAAAAAAAGACACTGAGTCATTCAGAAAGCATTTCCATTAAATGGTGGGTAGTAAGAGGGTATTTTCCTGATTTTGTCAGTGTGATATCACTTAATATTTAAATAATATTTATTGAATGTCTATGGTGTACATCCATTAGCGATGGCAAGAATGACCTACATTATTTTTCCTGAGTGCCCTTCCAATGGCTTTTCAGGAAAATAGACAAATATTTTACCCCTAAGTCTGTTCCCAACCACTTTCTTGAAAGTTCAATGAACAAATAATGGCCTATACATCAAAGTATTTAAAACTACCAAACAGAAAACTTCTGACAGCAAAAAATGGGGTGTATTTCTCCATACTTAAAAAAAAATTTTTAGTTGTATATGGAAACAATTCCTTTATTTTATTTATTCATTTTATGTGGTGTTGAGGATGGAACCCAGTGCCTCACACGTGCAAGGCAAGCACTCTGCCACTGAGCCACAACCCTAGCCCTATTTTTTCCATACTTGAGAGAGCAAAATGTGTCTGACAGGAGATAAGGTTGGGAATAACACTGCCCAAGTCAACATACAAAGTCATATGTAAGAAAAACACAAATAAAAATGAAGATAATGAGCTTTTGTTTTTTTGTGGGACTCTACCTTTACAATAACACTTGACTTGGAAATGCCTCTTTCTCTCCTGTGAACCAGGTGCAAGGACCAGCCATTGCCTGGAGCATGCAAGAACAAAGAAAGTAACACTGAGGGTGAAGAGAATGGAAAGAAGGGAATGACCTTGCAGACTTGTGCTTCAGAACAAACTGGAGAAACGACATGATGAGTACCAGGGGGAGGTCAGAATGTCATCCTGGCTTTGGCACCATAGCCATGACTAGCAGATCCCAGGCGTAGGTGACTTTCCACTAAGTTATGTAGCTTTGTTTAGGGTTAGAAATGTTTATGATTCCTTTTGGGATGTGGGGAGATTAATTGAGATTATACCTGGCAAAGGACACCAGGCAGACATAGTTTTACATAGCTCAGCCTCATAAAAACCCCAGAGGGCTCTATGTTGCTAGGAAAGCATTATTAGAATAATAACTAGCCAGCATGGTAGTGCACACCTGTAATCACAGCTACTTGGAAAGATCTCAAGTTCGAGGCCAGCCTGTATAACTTAATGAGATGATATGCTAAAATAAAACAAAAAGGACTGGAGGTGTAGATCAGTGGTAGAGCCCTTGCCTGGCATGTACATGGACTTAGGATCAATCCCAGAGGTAAATAAATAAATAAAAACATAAATAAATAAAAAGTCTTTCATTTATCACACCTTCTCTGACATTTACTGATCTAAAGGACATTGCATATATTAATACATTTAATTCTGACAATAGCCCTTAATGGCAGGTACCATCATTATTACATCCCATTCTAAAATAAATTGTCCATGCTTATTCATTGCATTGGCTTTCCAGAGATACAGTAACAAAGTACCACAAACAGATGGCTTAAACAAAAGAAATGTATCTTCCTTACAGCTCAGGAGGCTGGAAGTCTGAGACAAAGTTGTGTCTCCAAGGCAGGCTCTGTCTGAGGGCTGCCAGGGAAGGACCTCTTCCAGGACTCCTTCCTTGGCTTGTGCATGGCCATCTCCTCATGTTTTTTCCCATTGATTTCCCTCTCTCCATGATGGTATTCAAGTTTCCTTTTCATGTAAGTCCACCAGGCAAATCATATTAGGAACTGCTATGGGCTGAACTGCGTTCCCCAGTTCACCTGTTGAAGAAGCGTAACCCCAAAGATGAAAGAGGAAAGAAAGAAGGGAAATTAAGAAGGAAGGTAGGAAGAATGGATGCCTCAAGATAAAATAAAACTACAGTTAACAAATCCAATAGAACCATCTGTGGGATGAGAAAGGGAGCAGAGACTTGCCGGCTTTTTCTCCCACACAGGTAGAAGGAAACTGAAAGAGACAAAGCACTAATTTTGATTAATTGATTAAATAGTCACCTCACTACAAGTTGTCAAGGTAAAAGAAGTCCAAAACCATGAGAGGGCAAAAATCATTTCAGGTCCTTCACAATCTACTCAGTATTATGCATAACTAAGTTCATACATCATGTGGAAAATAAAAATTAATTTTCTTACCAAATGGGTCCTCATATTCATGTGCTTGACAAATTGAGTTTTCTTACTGTCTGTGTATGTGTTTTGGCACAATAGGTGAAGGTATGGGTCTGAAGTTGTATGTAAAAGCCTCTGCAATTATGAATCCTGCAGTTTATGTATAAAACATTCACCAGGAAGGGGGAGAATGCTAACATAATTAAGTGGAAGTAAATACAAACATGATTGCCTTTGAATAAAGAACATCTGATGTCAGTTCTGATTGAAAATGTGTTGTTTCCACTGAGAACGTTTGTTTTAGTCAGGTTTTTGGTAGCTGGACCAAAAGACCTGACTAGAAAAATGTAAAGGAGGAAAAGTTTATGTGGGGCTCAAAGTTTCAGAGGTCTCAGTTCGTAGACGGCCAGCTCCATTGCTCTGAGCTGGGGCAGAACATCATGGTGAAAGTATGTGGAGGAGGAAAGCAGGCAGGACAGGGTCACTACGAAGCAGAGAGAGACTAAACTTGGCTCACAAAGGACAAAATAGATATCACAAAGACAAGCCCCCAGGGTCCCACCTCCTCCAACCATACCCTATCTGTCTACAGTTACCACCCTATTGGTGGATTAAAGCACTGACTAGGTTAAGGCTCTCATAACCCAATCATTTCACCTCTGAATGTTCTTGTATTGTATTACACATGAGCTTTTGGGAACACTTAATACTTAAATCATAACAAAGTATAATAACAAGAGTATATTTAGTTCAAAGGTATACCCAGTCTCCCAACATGCCAACTCAAGGCTAGACCAGGTAGGTAAGCTTCCTATTCATTTTGGGTTGTTTAGCTATCGAGGACTGTTGATATTGCTGTTCCAAAATTATTTTGAATTAGGATTCTAGAGTATTCTATGGTGAATTTTGTTTTCCAAAAATGACTGAAACACTGTCTTCCCTTCCACACACATTTCTCACAGTATGACACTGAAAACCCTCTCAAAGACATGGTGGGGTTTGCTATGGTTTGTTTAAGTGCCTCACATAGGCCCGTGTGTTAAAGGCTTGGTCACCAGCCAGAGTGAACAGAGTGTATGTAGATCATAACTCCAGGGCTGGATGCTCGTCCTCAATATGCCTTATCCTGGCTTTCTGATGTCTGAAGGCCTATCAGTCACTCTGTGTTCTGTCTCAAGGGTAACGGTACACGAGCTCCATCCTAGAGTTCTGTTCAAGGTGCCTCTTCCCCAGGCATACCAATGATTCCTTTCTGCTCATTAAAACTTTAATTCCTTATCTCACTTACGTTTCTAAATTCTTACAAATTGTCTTGGTGATGTGTAGTAATTTGTAATTTTTTTCAAGGTACTAGACATTTAAAAGCCACCTTCTGTTCTTGAAGAAACATTTTAAGTGCTGTGGTAGGCTAATATGAGAAAGAGTCTTAGGACAACTTCTTGTTACTTCTCAATTTCTACAATCTAGACAGCTGCTCAATTATCTAAACCATTAGTGGAAATGCAAATTGGTTCAGACTTGTTGGAGGTCAGTTTGGCATTAGCCATCAAAGATTTAAATGCACACATCTTCTAACACAGCAGTGCCAGTTAAGCATGTCTGCAAAAAAGGTTGGTAAAAGATGCTCTTTATACAAGCAAAACCTTTAAAAAAGTACTTCAATGTCCATCAATAAGGGAATAGTTAATTTGTGAGATGGCATAGCCATACTCTGGAATACTATGGAGCCATTAAGAAATGTTTCAGTTAAGGTGGTTTTTTTTAAATAATTTTTTATAATTATATGATTTTTTATAAGAAAATAAAAAAGTAAGCTATTGATAAATTTAGATTTGATCCACATTAGCTTAATAAAAGCCGTATTTATATCCACATATCCCTTCATACAGAGAAAATACGTAACTCAGAACTTACTTATGCATTTATTTTTCTTTTTTTCCCCACATATACCCTTATAGAGAGAAAATATATAACTCAGAGCTTACTTATGCATTTCTTTTTCTTTTTTTTTTTTTTTTTTTTTTTTTTTTTTCTTTTTCTTTTTCTTTTTTTTTTTTTTTGCTACGGGGATTGAACTCAGGAGCACTCAACCACTGGGCCACATCCCCAGCCCTTTTTGTGTATTTTATTAGAGACAGGGTCTCACTGAGTTGCTAAGTGCCTCTCCATTGCTGAGGCTGGCTTTGAAGTTGTGATCCTCCTGCCTCAGCCTTACAAGTGCTGGGATTACAGGCGTGCACCACTGCGCCTGGCTATATCATTTTTTTTTTTTTTATTTTTTTTTTTTTTTTTTTTTGTGGTACTGGGGATTGAACTCAGGGATACTCGACCACTGGGCCACACCCCCAGCCCTATTTTGTATTTTATTAGAGACAGGGTCTCACTGAGTTGCTAAGTGCCTCGCCATTGCTGAGGCTGGCTTTGAACTCGCAATCCTCCTGCCTCAGCCTCCCAAAGTGCTGAAATTACAGGCGTGCTCCACCGCGCCCGGATTATGCATTTATCTTTCAAAAACAATATTTATTATCTGACTTCTCTGAGCTAGGCTGAATACATACAATGTTAAATAAAACATATGGCACAATCTTCATGAAATCAACAGTGTACTAAGTAATGTACACAACAACATTTTAAGGTAAAAGGAGATTAAATATAAAAAAATTGGTACTTTTTCTTAAATGTGGGTTGCAAAGTGAAATCTGAGTTCATACCAATGAATTTTTCATCCTTTCTTATAGCCAATACATTAGCCTGTCTTCAAAATTGAATGGATATTTTATCCAGCAGATTTGAACATCATGTGTTGGTCATGTGGAAAATACTGACTCACAGAATAACTCAGATATTGACATATTTCATTGTATATTATCAAAGAGAATCACATTTATTAAAATCATCACATTTATTAAAATCATACTGACATCATTAAGAAATGTTTACATTTTGGGATGCTTTCAAGTTCACAATAGTAGGTGAAATATTCCCAAAATTTTAAGGTTTGTCTGGAAATTTGAAGTTAACATTGCCAATAAATACTGTCAATTGGTTTCTCAAAGTGACACACTAACCCAAACCTGAATAAATGTTATTTGTTGTTCATTCTTTCAAGTGAAAGTGGTGTTCCATGAAAAAGGTGGCTATTTCAGCTAATAACTCAAATAATTACACTATAAATTTATGTCTACTCATCACATACAATACTGAAAAGACATGTACTCAAGATTTGCGATTTAAAAAATCAATCTTTTTAGTACTTCATCAAGGATACTCTTATGTGAAGTTGACTCTCCTCACACATTTTTCTTTTTAACTGTTAATGTATGGCAAAGAAAAATGCCATGTTCCTAGCATAGATTGATGCCAGAGCCTTGCTAAGTACCAGGGGACAACAGTTTTATTCAACACTGTCCTTGCAGTATCCATGCAAAGATTAGCGGTGAAAAAGTCAAAGTCAAGTGATGTTTTAGTAATATTATAAAGATAGTTTTCATCAAATTGAGTTGTTAAGGACATTATTTGGGAATTGTTGAAATAGTCTTATATACTGTAAGAAAGGTGGATTTTATTTCTGTTACAATAAGCAGCTGCTTGGTGAGATCTCAATTGGACAGAGATATTATTTAATTCTAATTGAAAGATAACAGAAAGCTTTCTTAATGGAGACAGTGACGATACAGTGATGGTACCATTTGTGGAGAGGTAGGAAATAGTTGGAAGGGGCATGTGGGAGAATGAAGAGTAGTTTGAGTCATGGTGCATTTGAATTGTCCATTGAACATGCACAGGGAAGGGCTCAGTAGGCAATTTTGTAAGTCTGGAGATAAGCAGTTTATATACTTAGGAGTCATTTACATACAAATAGATTCAAACTTAAGATGATTTTTAGTATATCACACAGGAGGAGAGTGAAAAGAAATAAGAAAAGCAAAACCTGAACCAAGCCTTGGACAAATCAATCATTTTGAAAAATTTTTACAAAGAGTTGATCTCTTCAGAACATGTTTGGGGGCACTGGAATGTTAAGAGAAAGAGAAATTTGCTGTTATGAGCTGTCTGAAAAATTTCCAGCACACATATCCTTTTCTAATTATAGCTCTATTGAGGCAAAATATTTAAAATGGACAATTGAATGAGTTTTGACACTATGCATACACCAATGAAACCATCTACATGCTTGAAAGATGGAGTCAAAATGCCTCCTTGTCACTCCCTACTCCTGCTCTCCCTCCCCATATTCCATTAATTTATAGAATTGTATATAATTATATTCTAAAATAAAATAAGAAGAAACAAAGACATCAATACAATCAAAGGTCACTTCACAGGGAAATAAGTCTCTGAGAAATGAGCTGGCTTTCAGAATGATACGGTTTTTAATAGACCAACGAAGGCTTAGAACCCAATTGTTCTGACTTCTGTTGGCGGGGGGGCATTCAACTATGCTGGGGCTGGCTCTCCTCTTTGACCTTGTGTCCTCATCTTGTTCTTTTCTTTCTTGGCTCTTCTTAGTATCTCTTTTGAAAGCATTTGAGGAAGAATTTCTCCTCTGTAGGTTGGAGTCAGTATTTGATATGTTAACACACAAATCCTTCAGCTCTGGAGGCTGCTTTGGAATTGGCTTATTAGGCTGGAGAAACACACCAAAGATATTTCAATCTTCTCTTCTATCAAGAAATCCCCATTGCATTTCACTTTCTTTGTCATAAGATAATTCAACAAACATTATGTAAACCTGAAGTTTTCACACTTGTCAGTCTTAGAGCAAATACTTTCTATTCAACAGGGAAAGCCTTAAGTAGTAGGGGAAAACACTGAATTTCCATATTATTCAGAGCACAATAATTTACAAATTGTCCTGTGTTGGGTTCCCCCAGAGTTAGGGTCTGAATCAAATGCTGGAATACAAATAGCACATTAGAAAGGCGTTTCTAGAAAACTCTAGGATAGGAGCAAGGAACTAAGATTGGGAAGAGACAAAAGTCAATAAACTACATATTATCCAGGGTTATAGTTTGGATGTGAGGTTTCCTGTAAGCTACCTGGTACCGAAAACCGGGAGGAAAACTCTCGGAGGCAGAGTAAAGCTTTTACTACTTTTACTTCTACTTTCTTAGAGCTTAGAGAGGGAAAGAAAGATTTTTAGAGAGAAAGATTAAAGAAAGCTTTTCTTCTTGTCTTCTTAGCTTAGAGTAGAGAAAGAAAGATAGAGCTTAGCTTAGAAAGCTTTTACTACTTTTACTTAGAGAGAAAGATTAAAGAAAGCTTTTCTTCTTGTCTTCTTAGCTTAGAGTAGAGAAAGAAAGATAGAGCTTAGCTTAGAGAAAGATTAGAGCTTCTTTCTTCTCTCTTCTTTCTTCCTTCTTCTTTCTTCTGTCTTCTGTCTTCCTCGGGAGCCTCGGCCTAACTCTGGCCAGTCATTACTTCTTCTATCTGGTTTCTTTTCTGTAACTGCTCTGCCTACGTTCTGGCCGCTCTGATTCTCCGACCCGAACTCTTCTTCTGACCGACCGAGCTACTGCACCACTGACTGAATGAATTCTCCGTTCTCCTAACTCGGACCGCTTTCACCCGGTTATATGCCTTCAGCTTTGCGGGTGCCTACAGGTGCGTCACATACATATCAGGTGGAACTTATGGCTTCCAGCTAGCTGCAACAGCCCTTCCTAATTAGGGCTCCTTCAGTTTCCCCTAAAAGTTCATATGTGAGAGAATGCAAGAAGGTTTAGAGGGAAATGATTGGGTTATGAGAGCCTTAGCCCAATAAGTAAATTAATCCCCTGATGAGATTCACTAAGTGGTAACTGCATGTGGGTAGGCTGGTGCTGGAAGAGGTGGGTCATTGAGGAGCATGCCTTTGGGTTATATATTTTGCATCTGGAAATGGAGTCTCTCTCTGCTTCCTGATCAACATGTGAGCTGCTTCTGTCCACCACATCCTTCCACCATCTGTCCTTCCTCACTAGAGCCCCAAGGAATGGATCCTGCTGTCCATGGACCGAGACCTTTGAAACCATGTGTCCCAAAATAAACTCTTCCTCCTCTACAATTGTTCTGGTCAGATCTTTTAGTCACAGCAGCTGAAAAGCTGACTAAAACATCCAGTGAGCTATCACTTTGAACAATCAAGGCTATCTTACTGGGAAGCTCTAGAAGACACTGTAGATTACACCTCAAAGCTGTCCTGTTGCAAGGATGTGGAAGCTGGAATATTTACCTCTATTTCCATCAGTCATCAGCTGCTGAACATCCTGGAACTTCCTGCCTGATTCCTGCCCAGGAGAGGACCACAGCAAAGCCTTCAGGGTGGTGGGTGCTTGCATGTGGACACTATCAGCATGTGCTGGATTGTTGAGTGGTGAGAAGCAATATGCAGACCACATGTATGGAAAGACCACTTGGAAAGGAAATTTCAGCTTTCACAAGAATCATGGGACTTTTATTAGTAATATCACACCATTAGGCTGGAAGCAGGCTATAATGGTAACTCATGATCCCTCTGAGAACAAGATCTGTGTCTCATTCATTATAATACCCTCCAAAGGCCTGATCATAAGAAGTGATCAACAAATATCAAACAGTGGATTTTTTAATCAATTCATTGAAATACTTTTCTGTGAACTGCACTCAGCTTACCTATGGAGGTGTGTTTTGCAGTGGTGAGGAAGACATGCTCTGTTTCATAATCATAATTTTTAGATTATAGCCTAGCTCCATCCTTTTACTAGCTATGTGACTGATGGCAAGTTTCTTACCTCTCTGAGCCTTGATGCTCTCATCTGTTACATTAGTATTCTAATAGATCTCATGTAGTTCTGTTGCTGCAGATTGAATGAGATAGTTCATGAAAAACAATTATCATAATGCCTGACACTTGTTAA
The DNA here is from genome assembly GCA_025594165.1 of Tamias sibiricus. Lineage (NCBI taxonomy): Eukaryota > Metazoa > Chordata > Mammalia > Rodentia > Sciuridae > Tamias > Tamias sibiricus. The sequence goes on along the minus strand of CM046660.1, from coordinate 74,666,718 downwards.
ATGTAAGACCTGCTAACTATTAGTATCACTTGAGAAATGGCCAACATTTGAACTGACGGAGTTATGGTTGATGAAATCAAACTTCACACATAACATGTAGTAAAATAAAATGATTCTGATCTCATCTGAGGCACACTTGTCAAAACTAATCACTTTTCGGTAAGAGGTAGACATAACTTTACCCTGATCTTTCCACTCCTTTACACGGTGTTTTCAAATGTTTCACTCATTTGGGGAAGTAGCCCTGTGTTTTGAGTTAGGGAGACATATCAGCACAAGTCATTTGGGTAAAAGTTTAAAATAGGATTTCAAATATTGTTATCAATTTTACAAAGACTAGATTTCATTATATACCTAAATAACAATTGTGCTATCTCTTGGATCTTATTTGTTTCCATTTCTGTTAATGCCTCATTTATCTTATAGTTCAGGGTTAGGTTTACTTTTCTTTAAATTGTTAAATTCATACTAGGTAAGAAGAATCATGCTTGAGGTCACTCGAGCCATCTTCTGCCTTCAAGTGCAATACTGATTTATCATAGCTGGAAAGAAATTTACTCTGGAAGGAATTTCATAGCCACTCTCAAGAATGCATTGTCATAATAAATAATTTTCAGTATGTGACACACCACTTAAGCATCTTTCTTTTTCTTTCAGCCCTAATGGGAAGGAAAAACCATAAACCTTTGTGAATATACTTGAAAACTATCATTGATTGTCCTTATTTTCTTTAGTCAGGTGTTCTGTGATCTTCTTATCTTTTGAGAGAAGCAGCAAAAGATCATAGAAAAAGCTCTTAATTCAGGTTATAGAAACTCAAAGTCTGGTCTTAGCATTTGCTCTTGACTTAGTGATCTCACAGGCAGTGTTACTAATACCTTCATTCAGTGATAAAACACTGTGATCATATCAGAGGTTTAGAAGCACCTGAGAAAATCCAAATCAGGTCTTTGGATACGGGGTTGGAAATGCAGCCAACAACTGATTATTATAGACAGAGGATCTGAAATGATTAAGCAAAGGTGGGGCAGTGTAAGTAATATTGTTCTATTTAGAATCTAAGAACTGAGGTTTCTATTCAAGCAATCTTGGGCATATATTCTAATAAGTGAATACGACAAATGGTGGTGAAAACTTCCTCTTCCTGAGCATACACTTCCTCTTCCTGAGTAGTGGGAGGAAAGCAGTCCAGCGTGTTGGCTTGGTGGAGAGGGTTCCAGGGAGAAGACAGGACAAAAACAAGAAACGTGGACTGTGGAGTGCAGAGATTGCATCATCCAGGACAGAATGATGACAAAGGCTGGAGATTTAGAAACAGGTGGTTGAGAAAAGAATTCATGGAGTTCTAGAAGCAGAACTGGCTTAGGTACCAAAATTGGTCTCATATTAGAAAGGGATGAGGAAAAGGGGCGTGTGTTAGTTAGTTACTGCTGTGTAACAAATTACCACAAAACTTAGCAGCTTAAACATGAATATTTATTTATTTCACAATTTCAATAGGCCAGAAATACAGGCACAGAGGACCTCTGCCTTAGCATCCCTCACACAACTATAATCAAGGTAGAGCTCAGGGCTGGGGTCTTGTCTGAGTGGACCAAGCTGCTCTGATTGTTGGCAGGGTTTAGTTCCTTGAAGGCTGCTGTATGGAGGACCTCAGTTTCTTTCCAGATGTTGACCAGGGTCCACCCTCAATTCTTTACCATGTGCTCCTTTCTGCAGAGAGGCTCAGAACACAGCAGCTTCCTTCCTCAAAGTCAGCAAGGAAGGCTGTCCACTAGCAAGATGCTGTTCATACTGTTACACCATTTATTCACAGAAGTGAATTGCATCACTTTTACTGAATCCTGTTTGTTAAAACAGAATCTAGCCCTCAGGTCTAGTCCTCACTCAAGTGAAGAGTGGATCTCTCAGGTCAGAACACCATGAAATGGAGATCACTGGAGGTCATCTTACATTCTGACCACCACAGGCAGCTGAGATTTTATAGAGTAGCTATTGTGCCCAGGTACAGTGCTGGAAATTGCTGGAGTATGAGTTCTTTAGTTTTGTGGCTCTTTGAGTCACGGAGACAGGAAGGTTAATGTAGTAGCGAGAATAAAAATTCTCCCCTTTCTTCACTTTAGTTTCTTCAGCTGTAAGAAGACAGGGTCTGGATTAATGTTTCATTCAGTTCTTTGCTTTCATCCCTTCAGGGATTTTCATAACCCTATCACTGAAGCCTTTCCCAGTTTTCCAGATTCCTTTTTAATTGTGGAAACTGACATTGTACTCATGCTTTAATAAAAGGGTCTTCCTGAGTGTAATGGTGTTGTGAAGGGCTACTATATTCTACAATATGTCCCCCAACAACCAGGGCATTTATGAAGAATGGAATATAGCCACACTTTTGTGTACCAAGTAATTTTTATATTACTTATGAAGATTTACTATAAAAATAAGACTTTGCAAAAAATTATTTAAAAGTAAAATATAAGTGAGAAAGAAGGGGAGAAGAGTAGTGGTGAGAGGCGAGCAGAAGCCACTGACACTCATTGTACACGGTTGTGCACTTAGGCAGGGTACTAGGAGACATTTGACTTCATAATTTTGTTTTTAAACGTGAGCAATTACTTTTTCAAAGGCTCTCCTATATTTCATATGTATTCCTTGCCTTTTAAAAACTCAAGCCCAATGTGTTACATGCATTTTCTCCAAATTCTCAATTACCCTCCAACTCCCCTCTTCAATCCCTTGAGATTAATGTAGACAATATATTGCATATGCCTTTGATAGCAAATTAAACTTGCTCATATTTTTGTTCCCTTCTAAGATCCCCATGATGACTGAGATTCCAGTTGAATCATGAAAATCAGCAAGGAATTTACTCTCTTGCTGTCCACATGCTAATGTGCAATGGAGCTAGAACTAACCCTAGGGTGACAGAGATTGCGGTTCTTGTCTTTCACGAATCAGTAAAGGTTCCAATTTGTATTGGAGCAGTTTTTTCCCACTGGGTCAGCCTGCTGGCTGGATTCAATCATAGTCTCTAGTCTCGGCTTGATTCGGTAGCTCGGTATAGACACAGCTTCAGTCCATGGCCTTTTACTGCTCTAAGACCAGTTTTCAAATAAATAACTGGCTAAATGGTTTCCAGATGCTAAAATAAAAACTATATAGATGCAAATATATTACATTTAATTTCAAGGCTATTTAAGGTTTTTACTGTGCCTAGGGAAGACAGCTATAAAAAATGTACATCACTTGAGCACAGCATACTTCATCAATTACTCCATTAGCAATAACAATGTGGGAAATAAAGGATGAAATTGAGTACAATAAAGCAATGAAGAAAATGAACATAAACAAGAAATGGAAATCACCAAGCAATGAATTAATATTGAACCATAGTTACCCAGAGTTCTATTCAGGTCTTTCTTGAAAATTCAATGTTTCTGAACACAGATCAATAGTATCCAAGATTTTCAACTGCTTCTCTCATAATGATGAGCTTTGGGGAATTATGCTACCATGCTTCTTTGTCCTGTTCTCCTTATGATCCAAAGTTCACATCCCATGATGGCTCTGTGGGTGGATAGTAGACCCCAGATAAGGAATCCTTCTGTCACTCAGCCCTAAAATATTGTACTCATTAACACTAGTCAAGCACTTGAACCATGGCACTTCCATGGTTCAAGGTGAGAATACATTAGCCATCTCCAAGGTCACATGTATATATTGGGCACAGAGGAAGGAATAAAATGGCACGTCATAGAACTGTCATCACTATAGCTGAAAACCGACCATCCAATCAGAAATTCCTCACCCATTGCATTAAAAATATATAAGGCAACAATCCAATTCTATGGCAATAGGAGAATGCATCTGAGAAAAATAACAGTTTGGGTAAGAAATTAAAGGGTGAGGTTCACAAAAACAATTGATTGACATTTGTTTTATGAAAACTATGGCTTAGAAATGACAGGATCGCAATTATATGTAAGATTTCAAATGTTTAATTCATGATACTTCTTACCAAAGTAGAAATGGAGAACTACGTTACTGTGTAGAATTAAAAAAAAAAAAAAACAAAAACAACAACAAAAAAAAAACCTAATAGGATGTTTTAGAACTACTTTCAATTTACCTATAAAGGAAAAAGAAGATTCACAAAAGAAAAATAATCTTGGTTAATGTGAAGGCTGGCTGAGTCAACTGTCCTTGAACAGTCATTTATGTCATGAACAATAATGGGAACCCTTTGGTTCCCACCATGTCATACAGTGAATGGGTTGAAAGAACCATGATGAGAGAAGTCCAGAAGGCTTAGTGGGGGAGAGGAGGAGAGAAGAGGAAGCACAGAGAATCTCTCAATAGCTTTGTCATTTGCACAGTGTGGAGCAGGTGCCTCTTTGCACATGCCAGAGGCTAGGGAAGCTAGATATAAAGATGCTGTAGCTATCCCTTCATCCTTGTAAGATTTGAACTCCACGAACAATTAACACTCTCTGTTTCATTGGGACTCTATCTCATTACTTGTGTATCTGGATGTTCTACCTTATCCTGGCTTCAGATTGACAATTTATAGTCTTGATTTTCAAGTTTGATTACTTCTATTTAGCTTCTGGGTCCATCCACCTTCTTAAACTCTTCTCATTAAAGTCCAGAAACCATTGAAGCTTGCCCCAATATCCAAAACAGGCTGCTGATGCCCCTATCCCCAACTTTAGCCCCTGAGTCATCAGTTAGTTCAAAAGAGGAGACTGTATATTCCAGAAGACCCAATTTGTAAGATTAAATCAAATTCTCCTGGATATGATGTGATCCCCGAGGTATCCATTGGTGCAAATCTTTTGTGTTGTATATCAAATTCTAGGAAAAGAATCTCTGCATCTTTCCTTTTAGTGTTTTCCCTCTTGCCTGGCTCTCACCCCAAAACTAAAGAAAAATGAAATATCAGCAGCTGCATTTTACATCCATGAAAAAGAGTCCTTCAAGAGACTTTCCATTCAGGCATTCAGATTTACTGCACTACAAACCGGTGGGAACTTACTGCATTTATTTAAACTTCTGTCATCGTCATTGTGAATATAGCCAGAGGTCTCCCGTGGGCTTCCAGATGAAATGCTGAATGGCAACTAAAGTAAACAAAGCAGCATCTCACTTTCTATTCTCTTGGCTGCGCCACTGGTATTTAATGACACAAGAAATACCCAGAAGCCACAGTTGAGTTAAGCATGAGCATAAATAAAATGACAATCCACAAAGCGCAAGTGTGCATACTCTAAATTCTGAAATCAGATTCCTTTCTCTCAGGGCACCCCTCAAGCTGAAGTTATATTTCTTTTGCCCTTACAAAATTTACCTCACCAGTGGGCCTTTATAAAATCGAAGCTGTAGCTTTGTGGACAGCAAGGACTTGGCGTGTGGTTCATCAACCACCCACCCCCTCATGCCTCTTTGGCCCTTGTGCCCTGTGCTCCTGAAATGTGCTCTTGTTTCTTCCTCCTCAGGGACACAGCATCCTCATGGCCTTCCATGCCCTGACATTGGGGAAGTGATTAAGGAGTACAACCTTTCTAGTTGTTTAAATACTTTTTAAAAAATCTCATTTTGATATAGGTAGCTTCTTTGTAAGGTGGTCAGGGAACTGAGTGGTTCTAACACTTCTATGATCAGCTTCCAATTTAGAACAGGTGGAGTCAGAGGTTTCCAAGGTCTGGGCAAGGCAGTCAGAACTATGGCAATTTAGTGCTTCAAAGCCACATAAGCAACACACACACACACACACACACACACACACACACACACACACACGTTCAGGTGAGGCCTAAATTGAGCAGATCACCAAGATACAGCAAGAAACTCTCACAAAGAATCAGATCAAAGTGGTCCCACTGAGTTTCAATGAGGATGCCACCCACAGATGAAGAAGATGAGGCTCTGGATCCTGAGCTGCTTCTAACTATATCTCTAGTGCTGATTAACTCCGTGGCCGTAAGAAAAAAAGATTTCCTCTTTCTGAATCCGTTTCCTCATGGAAAACTCATTCGTTTGTTTATGCAACAGGCAAGTCCCATTGCATATGAGGTTTGTGAAATGAGCAGTTGGAATTTACCAGTAAAGGAAACAATGAGAGAAAAGAAATGTAGAAATCGGAAAACGCTCAGCAAGTTTAAAAACTGCAAATCCTCAGGTAACCAGATTGCATGAGTTTAAGAGTGAACCAGTAAAAGTGGAAAGGATTTGTGGACAATTGCTGTGTGGAAACTTTTGTGCCATATGAGGGCCACAGAACTACCCAGGACAACGATGGAGTTGAGTCATTGCTTTTAAGTAGGAAAATGGCAGAGTACGGGGAATGGCTTGTTTTATCACTTGGAGTGTGAATGATATCATACTCTTCAATATTGAGATTAATTATGTAATTCTGTGTTGTTCAGCCAAGCAGGGTCTCCTGTCTCCCTCTCTGCTTGTCTTGCCAATATAAGAACTGTGGGGCGCATCTCAGTCCAAGGAGAATAATAAGCCATCTAAATCAAAGTCTTCAACAGACAGTGTGAAGTGACATGTTTTCTGCTGTCTCTACCTCTGTCATTGGTGTGGAAAAGTGGCTTCTCTAAATCTGATGTTTTCCTTTTCACTGATGCAAAGACCATACCACTGAATCTATAATTTTTTAAAGTAATAAAGATGGAGAAAGCAGAGGATTCTGTTCAAGTTATAGCTGCCTTATCTAACTTTATTCTTGAACAGAGAACTCTATACCTCCATTAACCTGAGCTTTCAAAATTCAGTTCTTTTTATTTGTGTTTGTAGTCACTTACCCAGATCTCTCAAAAGGGTGTACCAAAGCAATTGTGGTGTCTGCTCACATTCCTTTTGATCTCTGTCTTCTGAGTCTAAAAAATGTTCCACCTTATCCTTATACCAAGTCTGTACCTATTTCCTGTTACAGAAAGAATGATACCTCTTTGTGAAGAAAACCATGTTATGTTACTCCTCTTTTAGATAACAGCCTGGAGAAAATTCTCAGAGCAAGAGTCACTGGCACAAACATTACATGGGGTGATAGTTGAAATATAGGTTGCTTAGATTGCTGGGTCCTATCTTAGACTTACTTAATCAATGTAAGAGTATGGGCTGGAAATCTGCATTTTCAGCACATCCTGTGAATGATTCTTATGCTTGTCAAAGTGCAAGAACTGCTAGCAGAGCTTTGAGGCTAAACAGATAGGAAGTGGAAAGACCAAGGAAGAAGTTATTGTAATGATGTCGTCAAGCAATGATTACAGATGTTACCCACAGTGATTATGGTTAAAAAAGAAAAAAAAAAGGAGAGGGGCATGCCTGAGAGTCAGTTCAGATGTGGATTAAACCTTCTGGTAGCATTCGGATTAGAATCAGGTTGAGCTGGCTTATAAGTGTACAAATCACCAATTTTAGGAATGACTCTCAATGCAAATTCTTTCATCTCCTTTGCTAGTCAACTGGGTAAATGATCTGCATCAAAATGGAAGGGTCTTGGAAGCAGTTTTTGTGACACATTTGGTCATGTTTCAGCTACTTCATTTTATTCCGTGGACTAACAAAAGCATCTGAGTGGCAGAGATATTAGACTGAGCTGGGAGAGTCACCAGGAGGGAGCAGGCTGTACTCCACTCTATCTGAGCACGCTTTGTGAACTCCCTTCTGTCACCACATGAGTCTGCTTGGTCCAATGGCATCATCCTGAAAACTCAGAAACTTTAAGCATATGCACCATCAATTTGCCTGGATTTTTGAATCCTTAGCCTAAAGACAGCATAGTACACACAAAGGATCTCAAAGGATGAGAATATGGAAGAACAAAGAACAAACAACCAGGCATCATGCATCAACCCCAGATCTCTTTCAAAGGACACCATGTTTCAGGAGATCGCTGGGTTTCTCTCAACAGAATATACAATAAAATAAATTGTTTATATATGTTTATAAAATACAGGCTTGGGCAATGTTAGCCAACTGTGTTTACTGCACTACTTCCCAGAATCTCTAACAGGATAATGTACATGGAAGCTGTAGGACACTTTAAGCACACATCCTGCAGCAAAAATATTGAGGTTCAGGTATAAGTCTGGCCATCTACAAGGACAATGATCCACTTTATGCTTCTGTTTCCTAGTCTGCAAAAAGCAGGTGATAATGATACCAGTCTTGTAGAGTTGCCATGAGACTCACGTGAGGTTAAGACTGTAAAGGCTTAGAGTAGGGCTTGGAGTCTTAAGTACTCAATAAAGCAAAACTAAGAACAAAACAAAATGAAAGCCACCAGGAAAGCAAATAGCATTTTGTATATTGATTTGATATAGCACCGTGTGGGGAGTCAGAGCAGGGAAAATGTATTAATGGAAGAGTATACTTCAGGACAAAGTTTAGGAAATTCTGCACTGGGAGGTACTGGTGTTCCAGGGATAGGTGAAGCAAAAATGTTAATAAGAGAGACTAAGCTGGATTAGAGATTGGAGAAGAAGAACTGGGGATTGAACTGGTGATCTGCTGTTGCTCCTCTGGTTCTCTTTCTAAACTCAGTGAACTCAGGGAGAAATGTCCAAGTCCCAAGAGGGAAAGGGGGCTGTGGTCTATCCTCAATATCATTCTGTTGTTTACCTATTGGAGTAGTTTCATGGTAGCTAAAGGAGACACATCCACACACAACAGGCTTACTAGACAACAAGGAAGAGCACCCTTATCCCCACCTGGGAGGTTTGGGATCTGCGTGAGAATAAATGTTTTTTGTCCTCAGATTTGCCTATTTCTTGTCCACAATGCTCTCTGTTTGTTCAAGGAAAGGGCTGGCCACCACCACCAGCATCCCTTCCCTTCTCCATCCCAAGTTTGTCTCAGCCTCTGTAATGGGGGTTCCAGCATGCGCACAGCCCCCATCACACCTGATGGGGCAAAATGCTCAGCTAATTTTGTCTTTGAAGGTTCTGGATCTTTCTACTACTTCTGGACCTAGAGGAAGTACCACACAGTGGGATGTAGGATTTTGCTCCCTTAATGATTGTCAGGATGATACCAAGAAAAATAAGTCAGAAATTTAGGGGATTAAAGGCAGTGGGGTGAATGTTGACCAGTGAGAGATAGGAAAAGGGAGTACATCAGCTAAATTCCTTTACCTGCCTTCTCCCAGGAGGAACCATGGAATGGCTCCGTGCCAGTGGAACCAGGGCTAATGGTGTTGTGCTGTCTACCTGGACACTGGCTCTGTTCTCAGTGACATGGCACCTTGAACTTGCCTTTGCCTTCTCCTGCTTTGTTCTCCTTTTCTGCTCACTCCTTCCCAGGATTGAATGCAAATTTTGCCTTAGGGTCTATCTCAGGGAACCCAGGCTAGGTAAGAGTCTATGTCAAAAAGCAGGATCATGCTTTGTACCCTCATTTGTATTCCATACATACCATCGTGTTTCTTGGAGTTTGGAAATTGATCACATGGAGAAAGACTTGTAACAATCATCATTAAAATATATTTCTTTTCTAGAGAATTTATCTTTCTGAATTTCTAAGTCAGTGACTGTGGTTTGAACAGGATTAAGACTTTGCCAATTTAAAGTTTCCCTTAATACTGAAAACAAAAGAATAAGAATAATGTTTATTTTTCCTGGTATTTCTAGCACTGGACATCATGCCTTCACTGTTATAATCACTAATAAAGGCTTAATCTATAATTGATCTTATAGATGTTTCTTTCACCAAATAGGTAATGCAAGAAAAAATTGAAATTCAATTTGCTTCACATAACAATAGAACTAAAATTCCTAGGTCAAAGATTCACAAACCATGACCTCGGGACCACTGGAAATTCAAAGGGGCTACAGTCTGTTCATGATGAGATGGGGACTTGATTGGTCACACAAACTGTCAATGCTGCCTACAAGAAATTGAAGTACAATGTCTGATGCTTGTTAAATATCAGCTTTCTCTTCTCAGCCTACTGTAGGAAATTAGTCTGTTACAAAGCACCCTTTTGATCAGAGTGTCAATACTTAATTCTCGGGAATATCTGAATATCTGTAATATAGGCAGAAGCGTGTTGATTTATGTGAAGTCATGTTTTTCCACTCTGTCTACATTTTAGAATCATGGGGGTAAAGGAACGTGAGGAGGCTTTAAAAGGTAATCCCAGGGTCCCAGCCTCAGAGACTTTGATTTCATTGGTCTATATACAGCCTAAGATTTAGGGTTTTACTTTGGTTTTAATTTCCCAAAGTGTTTTCAATATGCATCAAAGATTGAGATCCTCAGTAAAAGTTATAGACTATGTTATAAATATATTCAATGACTTGTTTATCTGATGTTTCACAGAGTATTGGAAGGCAAGGAGTCACTTTCTCTGAAGAAAAGATCAATGTAGGTGAATCAGAAACCATCTGCAGCATTTTAATAATTAAAAAAAAAATTGTTAGAAAGAGCATGAAAATACTTGGGAACGCCCAGGTCGTGGGCAGGGAACAATGCCATGGAAGTGGGCCAGGGAGGAAGAACAGGAGATGGACACAGAAAACTTACTGCCTAGATCTTTTGTGGAAGGCAGCTGAAAGAATCAGTGTTCCTGGCAAGTGAGGCCTGAGAGAAGATAAGGCATGGCAATGAAGAGGACAGTGATGATAATAGTGTTGGTGGATATGATGAGGAAATTTAGCAATCAGTGAGCCTCCAGACATAGTGGGAACTGCAGTTTTCTCATTTTACTCTCATAAAAAATCTCTAGGAAATAGGAATCAAATGAGAGTGTCTATTTCCCAGTACCTGGTAGTCATTATTTCTCCTCTCTTACTTTTATAAATAAATTGGAATTCTTTGATTTTTAATAACTTTTGAAACTAAGAGTGATCAGGATAGAAAAAAAAATCAATTGACTTGAATTAAAATCTGGTCCAATTTTGAAAATTCTTTCCTAAACTACAGTTCCTTGATGTCCCAGAAAACATGACTGAAAGACACAGACAGACAGAGTCAGGCACAGAGCCCTCTCTGGTGAATGGAAGGCATTGTTTTTTTTTTTACTAAAGTCCTTCGGAAGAAGCCAGGATCACTTTTCTGAAGTCCAGGAGTTCTTTTCTAGTTGCTGGATTCCAGGTATTTTTCAAAGTAAGGCTGTTCAGCTCCATCAAGCATGCACAACATCGACCTGATATCATGTGGAATCTTGGGGTCGACCAGAACATCTGAAGTGGGGTGCAAACCCAGATGTCAAGGCTATGGCCAGATAATTCAGTCCTGATGCTCTTTATTCCTGAAACAATGGCTATAGCCATCTCCTGCTCTCAAGACCTGACACCCTTTCCCTGAAAAAGTTTAGGAAGAGTCATTTTGGTTCTTTGTTTAGTTGTCAACCTCCCAATATGATTGTTGGTTCAACCATTTTAAATTATTTTCTGAAAACTTTGCTTCCATAAAGGGAGAAATCCTGAAAGTCCATTTACTTTGCCTCTGAATAATACAGATCTTCCAGAGAAACCATCTCAGAAACCTTTCTTAATTTTCCCACTTATCAATTTTGAATAACATAAAACAAATCTGTGCTCAGCTTCTGCCAAGACAATGCTTTGGGGACTTCCAGTGTTCACTGGGAATCATTACTTTGTTTTGGTTTGCTTGGGTTCAGACCCCTTGAGATGGCCCTTGAGTTTCAGGTTCATTTAAACTGCTGAGTTGAGCCTGGTTTCCATCTGCAACCATAAAATTGCTTTGAATTTCTCCAAACTCAGCCCAGGTTTGCTACAAATTCATCTAAGAGTTGGATAGGGTTCAGTGAGAGGTTTGCAGATCTATTTGATTATTTAGCTGTTCAGATCCTAATTTCTCAAATGCCAGGTGAGAAATTTACCTGGTTGAAGATTCTCTCATCTGGAGGCACTTGCTTGTTACCCATGCTCAAGTCTAAAGGGTTTCTTTTCTTTTAAGAATAAAGGTATTTGAAAGAAGAATACCTGTCTTGAAATCTCAGAATGCTTCTTGAATTTTCTCCCAAATGCACAGTGAAAACTTTCTCCCATCTGGAACCCTTCTTGTAGGTAACATGTGCCTCTTTTCTCTGTTAGGGTCTCCTTTTTCACTGGAAGTTGCTGAGATGTTTTTCCCTTTGACGATGCTGTGAATTAAGATCTAACAAATGTGAATGAGCCTGAAAATGTTTGGATTTCAAAACCAATTGAGACTAAGCAGTGTGTGAAGGCAGCAGGGCATGCAGAGCTACCTGTGCACAGGTACTGGAGATAAAAGCTGTATTGTGATGGAAGGCAGAGGAAAGGAAAATGGAATACATTTTCGAAGGGATGTTTGGGGGTAGTTTCCAATGAAATGGTATGTCATAGATGTATAAAGATTTGAACTCTAAAATTTGAGAGTATTTAATACAATGTAAATTTTTTTTCTTTTTAAATAAATTGTAGGAATGGTGGGTAATTTTATTTTGCCTCTTCACCTCTCTTCCATGAGACTCTGAAAAATTTAGCTTAAACTAGGACACTTTAGAATGATTTATACCCAATCTGGATACATTGTTATCATTATTTAAAAACATATCCTTCACCCATAATAACTCTGAGTACTAATGCTCCTGAATGTCTACTGCTTATCTATATCCAGAGCTCTTCATAGGGCTAAAATGAAACATAAAATTAAGATTGAAAATGGATTAGAAATGCCTATAGATAACATTTTAAAAGGTCATTTTGATGGATCTTTAGTAAAACTCAGTTTTGATGGTGCCAAAAATCTAGTTTTGTCACTGAAAACTTTAACCTAATTGTCAGCACTAAAATTGATACAGTGAAATTGTGCAATTAATAATCACATGGCAATGATACAAAAATAAAATTAGAAAGCAAGTTAATGCACAAGGTGGGTGATAGATTATTTTATTTAATTATCCTAGCAGAAATGGTATACTTGCTAAATGTGCTAATAAAACAAACCAGTATACATACATGTTGTGAGAATTGTACCTGGCCCATTCTGGTGGTTACTTGATTATAGCTGTATATACCCCTCAGAGGTTTTATTATTTTGTTCACTTTGATATTCTCCATAAAACTTAAAAATGGTCAACATATATAGTCTTTAAACTAGTCATAGTATTTAGCTATGAACTCTTAAGGAATGTCAAAACAGCTATGCTGTATATAGCCATTGTCTCCAATGGTAGTTATGATTCCAGGGGAATAAAAAGATTTTCATGGCACAATTATTTTCATTTTCATACATTTGGCTTCATCATCCTCAGACAGGGGTACCAACAATGACTAGATTCCATAGCTTGCTCATACATCAGAACAATGCACTAGTTTCCTCAAGTACTTTGGAAATTAGTAGGAATGTTCTAGAATCTCCATTTTCAACCTGGCTAGTAATCATTGCTCTTTCAGCTTGCATTATACTCCTCAAGTGCATGTGGATTTAAGGTCTTTCATCTGTTCTCAGTTTAGCCACAGCTAGGGCCCGAATTGGAATTCCTATAGGGATCATAGTGCTCATACTGGGACTGAATTTTCTTTTACTCCAAACTAGTTTAAATGTGAAATCACTTGTAGCAAAAGAGATTAGGATGTGGATGCCTGAGATTTAAAATGGCAAAGGCATTATCCTTGTCCTAAAACCTCTGTGTAGTGCTAAAGGACCCAGTTGGAAATTATTTAAGCAAAAAGGAAAGCAATTCATGTTTTTGTTCTCTAATACTATTTTACTATTCTAGGAGAAAAATAAATTATGTTTTTATAAAACTATGAGTAAAACTTAGTGTTGTGAATACGCTTATCTCCTAAAGACATGTCTTCAATTTGTAAGGACAAAAGTAAATAGGTTTCCTTTAAAACAAAAGTTTTAATTTATATGTCTTTATTTTATTGTTGCTTTGTTTCGTTTTTAGTGTAAGAGATTTTGTTTGCATATAATAATTTTTTAAAGATTTTTTAAAGATGGACACAATATTTTTACTTTATTTATTTGTTTTTATGTGGTGTTGAGGATTGAACCCAGAGTCTCACATGTGTATGGTAAGCACTCCACTGCTGAGCTACAACCTCAGCCCCTGCATATAACAATTTTTAAAAGCCTCTATTTTCATTGAATATACAAAAATGGTTTGCATGAAGTATATTCATTTATTTCTTTTTTTTTTATCAAACATCCATCCATTGTTTGGTTGATATTATTGGCTCTCAAAATTCATATTTTGAACCCCCATTAACTCATATTTGAACCCCCATTAGCTCATATTTGAACTCATCATTCAAATATGTCCATATTTGGAAATGGAATTTTTACAGAGGAAATTAAGCTAATGTGAGGTCATTAGGGTAGCTCTAATCCAATAGGACTTGGGTCCTTATGATAAGAGGAAATTCAGACACAGGTGTGTATGGAAGAAAGATGGTCATCTACTGGCCAGGGAGAAAAGCAGGGAAAAGATCCTTCTCTCAGCCCTCAGAAGCAACCAACCCTGCTGACACCTTAGCTCTGACTTCTAGCCTCCACACAGTGAGAGAATTCATTTATGCTACATGTGCTATTTTATCTGTGGTACTCTTCTATTACAGCTCTAGAAAACTAATATCCATTCAATGAAAATGACATTGAGCAATCAACTACATGGAAAATGTGTTATTCTAAGAAAGGAAATACAAAACAACTTCACAAGGTGGGAACACTCAATACTGATATATGGAAATGAGGTGGTGAAGGGGAATATCAGCTGGTGGAGAATGAAAGAGAAGCAATGTTTCTGGACATATGCAGATGGCAGCCTTCTTCAAGATGTCTGTATGAGATGTGCAACCCTAGGAAGAACATACCAGAGAGTTCCAGAGGGTCCCACTTGTAGCTGTAAATACACAACTTCTTTCAGTCTTTTCTCTTACAGAAGCATACAAATCCCTGTTTAAAATTATTTCTTCTGTTTCCTTGACAAGGAAAGAAGACCTGGAACAAGGGAGAGAGTAATTATACACATTCATTCTTGCATGCTTCAAAGATGGGAGCGTCTTCCAATTCCCTGGGTGTTCTAGGCAGCCTGATGATGATGTCCATCTCCTTTGATGTACTGGGTGTGTCTCCAAGGTATTTTCCTTTTTCTGTGACTAATTGGTCATAGTTCCTTGTGCTCACAGAGTTGTTCCTTCATTTACTGCTGTGCTTACCAAAGGCCATTTTAAAATAGAAGGCAGGTTTCTTCCTTCACGATCTATATGCTTTGGATGCCCTTCTGACAAATCTGTTAATAATGGAGATGGAAGTCTGGACCTATCTCTAGGACTCCTTGGTATTCTCAGTTAATCTATCCCACAGCCCTCCAAGAAAGTTATTGTTCAGTCTATTTTTACAGACAAAACTAAAACCACATTTAATTTAATTTAATTTTTGGTACTGGGGATTTAATCCAAGGGCACTTAACCACTGAGCCAGCCCTTTATTTTTTTATTTTGAGACATGGTCTTGCTAAGCTGCTTAGGACCTCACTAAGTTTCTGAGGCTGGCTTTAAACTCGCCATCCTCCTGCCTCAGCCTTCTGAGCCACTGGGGTTAAAGGCATGTGCCACAGTGTCTAGCCCAAATCACATTTTACATAAATATCAGAGTTTGGATTTAAGTGCAGAATTTTGCATGCCCACTGCTATCCTGCCTCCAGCTCCTGTAAGGATGGAAAATGGGGGAAATTCTGTCTGTTCAAATGAGTATAAGACTTTTGGACCCATGGTGCCCATATTACCCATATTTGAGCTAAGTGAATTCTGATCTAATCCCATAGGGGCTGTGGGTTTCCACCTCTCTCTACATGAGGATCACCCAATGAACTTTTTAAAATACAGATGCGCAGAATCACACCCCAGGAAACTGAGTTTCAGCTGAGCTGAGGTTGGTCTAGGCATAAGTATTTTTAGAAGTGCTCTAGAAAATTCTATAATAGAGCCAAGATTGAAAACAACTGGTATAAATAGAAGCTGTATGAGGTTGGGGAAATAAAAGGTACAAATAGTGAATATATTCCATTAGGATTTCAAAACAAATGAGATCTATTAAATGGAAGCACTAGTAATTAGTTGGAGTTTCTATTAATTTGATAGAAATACGTAAAGAAAAATCAACACAAATTGATTATTGTTTCTCAAATATTCAATTTATAGACATTATAAATTATTCCTATCAATCATTGTCATTAATTAATAATGTGATCATTGTTATTATTATATTTAAAAATAGTTATTGGGTTATTTCTTCATCAAACACTGTAAAAACACTTAGAAAATTAAAATTCATTGGCTATTCATGTATGTTTTGTGAATAGCCAAGGTTTAACTTTGTTCTTATAAATTTTACTTCTTTGAATAATGAAAAAAACCTCTTGCTGAGACTCCTTTTCTAGTCTGTTTTAAAGTCTATTGTGCAAGAGTTCCTTCTCCTGCCCAGTTCTTTCTCACTGTTCCTGATCCAGACTATTAATATAATGCTTCACTGAGAACTAAATGTTTTCTTTCTTCCTTAAGCTTAAAAACTGAAGTCATGGTTTCACTATTTGAAAAATCCAAAATTCAAGCCTAACATGGATTTTAGTTACACTGCCACGTTTAAACATTTTTGATAGAAAATGCTTTATTGCCACTGATTGAAAGCCACAAACATGCTTTGAATCCAGTTCAATATATTTCTTATTTGTTTCTGATTTTCGTTTTTCCCCCCTTTTAATTATTATTAGAAGGTATAAATTTCCAGAAAAGCTTGGCCCTGACAAGGCTCCATTATTTGCACATGACAAGCTTTATCAGAAACAGTTGGATTTTTGTAAGAAGCCTTTTATGTTTCCTCCATAAAATATAAATAAATGAAAAGGATTAGACTGAGGAAACGGAGTGTAATTCATCACCAACGTGAAACATAGTCAACTGGCTGCAGATGACGCCGTGAAGGCCTAGGGACAGGGCTCCAGGCGAGAAAACCCTCTTGCCTGTGCCAGCGTGACTGACATCCTTACCTTCAGCAAAGGAACAGAGCTCATTTTTTGGTTTGTGATGTCATCTTAATTTATTGTCTTTTTGTTTTTTAGTGTTTGGTGTATAAGTCTAAAGCTGGTTTTGACTCTTGAAAGCTATCATGTTCTAACATTGACTTACTTACTCTCTTTCTTTTCCTCTCTAACACACAGAAAAATAAAACAATACAAAGGAATGATACAAATGCACACATGGCATTGACTATTGCAAAGACTGTGGCTCTCAGCAGCATGAAAAACCATTGGTTTTCGGGGTGGGGAGTTCTGGGGATTGAACTCAGGGGCACTTGACCACTGAGCCACATCCCCAGCCCTATTTTGCATTTATTAGGGACAGGGTTTCACTGAGTTGCTTAGCTCCTCGTTTTTGCTGAGGCTGGCTTTGAACTTCCAATCCTCCTGCCTCAGTCTCTTGAGCTGCTGGGATTACAGGCCTGTGCTACCATGACCAGCACTAAAAACTACATTTAATAGATCTTATATTTCAAAGCCATTTGTAATACTGTAAGAAAAAAATTACACACACACACACACACACATACACACATATATAAATACTGTATCTCTCTAACCATAAAATCAAATATTTAGCTAGGTTAGCCTAAAATATCATAAGACTCTTTGGGCTTGTATAACTCTTCCTAGTTTTTTCTGTACTTATCATGTGCTGTTGTTTGTGAAGTGGAAATTCATAGCACAATTTCCCCTTAAAATCTTTCTGAACTTTCAGAAATAAGAGACTTTTCACATCCCATATTCTTTCCTTGAACTTCCATTTCGATCTAATAATAATAGAGTGCTTTATAGCATATAAATCACATTTCTGTTTAAAAGTGACCCTCCTCATGACCTTTTTGTCCCTGCCTGTCAGCACATATTCTTCTAGAAATAATAAGCTCTAGCCCGGAATGAGCGCTCAAAATTAGACTGATTCCAGGAACCACCTTTATGAAGTCTGGGATACAGCTCATTTTGAAGTTAAATAATTTAACAGCTTCCCAAATGTAGACATGAACTGGATGTGTCATTTGAAACAGAGAGAAGTTTACAGATAGGTTTGTAAAGGTGAAAAAGAAAATATGTCAATAAGTTTGTAGTTGGAGAGAAACATCTGAAAATGATAACTTAGGTATATTGCCATCATCTTCTTTGTTAAAGCAGAGTTGAGAATTATTTATTTTTAATTCTAGCCTAGTTCTTAGAAGCCATGAGAAATTATAACCTCTGTCTTCTGTCCTTTTAACCTTGAATTCTTTTGATCCTGGAATTCTTCAAAATAAAAAACACTATCCCAGAATGACTCATTTTTGTGAAACATATTTTATAGAGAACTCACACATTTTTCCTGTATATTAACACTCAATTATGAGTGTTCGTTACAAATACTGTAAGCACACTAGTTTTACTCTAGTTTTACTCTTTTCCAAGTGAAGTAGTCCTGCTTAATGGATGTAACAAAAAATAACCATTTGTTTAGGAAGGATACAAGATTGAGCCTTTAGAAGCTGGCCCCTAGAAATAATTCAAACTAACTGTGGGATAATAGATGGGGAGGTATTTTGTTCCCTTTCAAGCAAATAATTTCATTTTAAATCACTGGTGTGAATTTTATATGAATCTTACTTCCCAGTGAATAGTAATGAAAAAAGCAGTTTTCTTCCACTAGGTCAATTTATTATCCAACTATTCTGCATTCAAAGTTGGCTTTTAACTGTGAGCTAATTGCTTCTACCTAAATACACATTTGGAAGGTAGAGGAGACTAGCTGTGCAGTGGCCCAATATATAAATGACTTCCTTACTGCTTTAGCTTTTGGGCAGTCCTGTCAAGAAAGAAACCAAGGAGAAACTGGGCTGCCTTCAAGATAATAGAATCAAAAATTATCATTCCTGTAACATGCCTTGGTGATTACCCCTGACAGCATTTCTCAGTTCCAGGAGATCTAAATGGTTCTACTCAGATAAGGGGGCATCTCAGTCAAGGATCTCAGGGGATCCAATATGCAGCATCTCTCTTGGATATTTACTCCCTATGCTAACATGTAATGGACATTGAGATTTTTCAAGGGAAAGCAGCCCATTTAACTATGTCTGATACGTTATTTCTTGAATTTCATGGAATATGAAAAGTTTGTTCATTGTTAATCTTCATGAATGTTTCTTTCACTAACACCAAATTTCTTAAGAACAGTGTTCTATATCACAAAATTTAAAGCACTGTCTAAAAAAGGATGAAACAAAGTTCACAGAAATTAAGTAACAATTCCAAGATCTAACAGGGAACAACCCTAGAACCCCAGCTTTTCAACGTTCACACATTTTTGCTGGACACCTTCCCAAAAGAGACTAATTTGAATACTACCTGTGCACCGGTGAGTTCCTTGTGACTAGCTTATACCCTTATTTTGATTCATTGATATTTTCTCATGAGAGAGAGTTTATCTGCATCCCTATAGGCTACGAAGCTGTGTGAATGATTGTGGCAACTGTCGAAACACGAGCTTTTCAATAACATCCCATTCAGTCACACACTAAGACACATGGCTATACTCGTGAGTAAGATGAGTGCAACAAAAGATAAAAGACCCAACTTGGGTGCGTAGACCCAGCCTTTAATAAATATGAGCCTCACATCTGTTCCACTGGCTGAGTTCCCCTGAGTATCTTCAACTGGACAAAACCAGCATCTCATTTTCTTTCTCTGGAGCTTGGGAAGGTTCAGGAAGCATAAAGGGTAGGCAAGTTCTTTTCTCTTCTCTTACTCACACCTGTGTATAACTTTGATTTCTCTCAATTAATAGGGAATGAGCTCACATCTTCACCCCACTGCTCCCAGTGTGGATGGGCACTGAGATCTGGAGATACTAATACTCTGGCATAAATTTGTCTGGGAACCAAAGTTCAAAAGGAAGCATTGACAGGTTAGAAGCACCCTTAATGATGAGCAGAAGGAAGCTGCCAGCCATCACTGGGCCATGATACTCACCCTGTCCTGGCTGCCTTCATCAGCCCCTTTCATCTCAGCTCAAACCTTTGAATGTCCAGAACGGGCCAGATGGGAGAGAGCCAGGCTCTGGGGAGTCATCAGGGTTGAGTTTAAAAGAAGGATGAACTGGCAGGTGATAGTTGAATTATTGAGTTTTACCCTCTTGTTTGTGTTAGTGGCAAGCTATTCTTTCTTGTCTCTGTCTTGGAGACAAACTGCAGGCCTCAGGCCTATCAAAAGCAGTGACATAGAGCCATAAAGAACTCAATGGAGGAAAGAGGAATGATGCTTCTTTTTCTTATGTAAGTGATTGTTGATCAAACCACCCTGTTTAAATACCAAGGCAAAACAACACAGATGTATAAACTCCTCTGGGTCCTGAATGGTTTGTGGTACTGTTTTTCTTCAAAGCCAAACCTAAATTTCTACAGGACATGCTATTCTTCTTGATTATTTTCCCTTTAAGTCAAACTCTAGTGCACTGCCTCTCCATGTTTAACGTGCCCATGCAGATTCTGATTCAAGTAGCCTGGAATGCCGTATGTCTAGCAGTATCCCAGGTGGTGGGGCTGCTGACCCACCACCACATTTGAGCATCAATGCTCCAGTACATTAGATGCATGGCTGAGTTATAGTCACACTCTCACAATCACTGAGCAGTTGATGTTCCCAAGTAGTTGTTTTGAGTTGATATTACTACTAGAGAAGGTCACTCTTCCAAAGCAAGAAGAATCTTTTTTGAGGATAATTGAACAAAATGAGAACATTTTCAATTCAATCACTTTTTTTTTCATTTATCATCATAGTTCATGAGCTTCAAAATTTTCCAAGTGAACATGAATGATAAAAAGAACATCATCCACACAGGTTTCAAGTGCCACTTACCTGAACTATTACCCTCCTCTAGAAACTAATGCAGACACCTATCATACCCCAAGGCAAATCAGAAATCTTCATCAACTTCACCTTTGCCAGACAGGGAGAAACAGCAGAAGGGGAAGTAGGTCAACATTCAAATGAATCTTTTGTACATTTTTAAAAGGAGATCCATTTTATTCACTTGAGTGCAGCAGGAAGGTTAAAGTCTGCATTTGAAAATATAGTTGAATCATGATTCCTTATCCTAGATAGTCATTTGGCCAATGAATTCCCAGGTGCTGACCCTGAGCAACTAACCACAGTTTCAAGAAAAAAAAAAAAAAAAATGCAACTGGCTGATGAAGCAACTGAATTAGCCAGATATTTTAAATTTGTGTAACAAAGAATGTGAATGGTGTTGGAAAGCCTTGGAACTTCTAAGAATTGGTGATAATATGGTCTTAGTTGTCAGCAAGCAGAAAGTTAAAACCCAAGGCTTCTTCAGGAGTGCCAGCCCCAACTTAATGGTCCAAATCCAAGATAACTTTCAAGATCTACTTTCACACTGTTCTGATCATCCCTAGAGGGGTCTATCTTCCTTTCTCAGGATTCTGGCATTTATTTATTGGTTTGGTGTGTACTTTCTGCCTTCTTCTCTAGACCACAAACTCCTCAAAGTCAGGATATCTACCATCTTCATTTTGAAGTCTCTCTAAGGACCTGTTAAAAGAATCTTACATGAAGGGATATGCCGGTGTATTGAATGGAAGCGTATGTCAGCAATCATTTTTAAAAAATAATCTTTTCTGATTTGGTGCAGAGAAAAATGACACTTGAATTTAACTAAATACAAGTCAAGATGAATCAAAAACAATAGTCTTTACATAAAATTCTATTCTGAAAAGATCTCTGGGAAATTTTAGGTCAAGACAAAACACTCCTTAAGCTGATTCAAAGTGAGAAATCATTCACGGTTTTGGAGTCTTAGAATGAGTTTCTTCCTAGGAAAAATGGGGAGCAGGGACAAGATTTCCTTTACTTGGGGGACTTGAGTAATTTGAAACTAGGCCAAGGAATTGGAGAAAGCTCTGCTGACACTTATTTCCATGTTTACAATTAGAAAGGATGGTGACTTTACCTGTCATCTTCATTATCGTCTTCTTTAGAAGTGCGGTGACAATCATAACACATCTGTGACTTTATTTCTATTGTTTGCCTTCAGCTCTGATCCAAATATGGGATTCTCACTGTTATCAATATGAGCTCTGTTTAAAAGTCAAAACTTGTGCACATGTAAAAATTTCATGAGAAGTATTTGGTTCTAACACATTACAATAGTGTTGTGTTCTTCAGTTTGTTTTAATCAAAACAACATTAATCACATGAAGGTATATTCAACATAAATGTCCTTACCTATTTTTACCTCCTCTGCTTTGCTACCTGAAACAACAATCACCTGCATGTCTCTGAGACTTGACCATTCCCTGAGTCCCTCTTCTCCCTTTTCCTTTTCACACCTTCCTCTGCCCTTGTTGTCAAATAGAGATGTCATTCCACCATCTTCTTTTGTTTCAGAAAACCTCAGATGGGACAGGACATCAAATGGGGTCACTTTTACAATGGAGCCTTCCCGGAATTCCCATCATAGAAACACAGATTTTAATGATATTTTAAAAAGTGCTTTGTTTGGACAAACAAACAAAAAATCCTTTAAATAATCCATGTTAGACAACTTACAGAAACTTACTCCTTGGGAAAGGTAAAAACCTCAGTGCTATAAACCCTTACTTTCTAAGGGCATAAAACAAATTATAAAAGCAATATTGGGCCTAAATTCTCAAGGTGTTAAAACAATTTTATGTCCTAAGAATTGATTTTATTTCTTCACTGGGTCATTAATGTAGCCCAGTTTTACCTACTGAGATGATTCTCAGTATGAGCTGATTAATGACATCATCATTAACTTGCTTTTCATTTAATTTTTTCAATATGTTACTTTTATAGGCTCGAGGTTATATTTAGAAACTGTTAGTGTCAGCCTGCATTGATGTTCTTTTTCTGACAAACCTCATGGTAAATTTTTCCTTACGATAGGACAAACTGTTCCTCTTTTTCCTTCACCTTTCTCCTCTCAGTCTGGAGAGGATAAACAGCCATCATTTACATAGATTTATGATTTTAGGGTTTATGAAACAGGCTTTATGAATGAACTCATTGAAAGTTCTTTGTGAAGCAGTAAAGCCGTGCTCTGAGTCCTGCGTGTAAACTGAGATACAGTGTGGTTTACAACCAACTTCAGCAGAAAGTGGCTGCAGTTTTGATGGTCTTTCCTTTCAATAATTCTGTAAAGCTCATATTCATATCAGAATTGAGTGACAAATTTTGTTAATATCCTTAAATGTGCATTGCCATAGAGGTTGTGCTGAATTACTTACTTAAGTCACTGCCATATTTATTGCACCACTGAAAACCTGGCATTTGTAAATATTTCTTATTTTATGGGGTGATTATAGGGTGCTATGCCTTACACAAAATTCTCTTACAAGATTTTTCTACTCATTGGCTAATACGTAAAGTGTTTGGCATCCTTTTTTTTTTTTTTTCACAATTCAAAAGATCAAAATGAAGTTAAAAAGGAACACAAGGGCATTTCCAAACTAATATTATACTCAAAATGAGAGTTTGCTGTGCTTCTCAGTACTGAAGTTGACTAAATTTTCTTAAGACTGGGAGGATCCCTAATCTCTGATTGAAATAGTTCATCCACCAACCAGTTTAAATTTACTCAAGTTAATATTTAGTGAAAACGTAAAGGATTACACACCATCTATTACAAAATGCTGCAGGGATTTCAGTAACGGCAAATACAACTAAGTTTTGAAAACATTTTAAAGACAAGTTTTCTCAGAGCATAGTCTTCAAACCAGAGGAGGAATTCTGTACTAATAATATGTCTAGCGATTTTAGATATCCTATGATATGGGCAAAGCACAGATCAAAAATTGTACAATACTATATTTCATATGTATATATTTGTGTAACATCATTTTTGTTCTGAGTTAATTGTCATATACTTTTCTTACGGTTTTTACGCTGCCAATTAAGTATTCACTTTTCATTTGTTCAATACATAGTTACTATGGATGTGCTATTTGCTGGACACTTTTCAGACCTAAAAAAGAAAGTTCCCAATTAGGATTTAAACATATGGAATCAAGTGGGATAGATTGAAAAAAAAATGCTTTAAACTGAAAATAAATGCCTTCAACTAGAAACGAGTAGATTCAGACGTAATTTTTCAAATAAGTTTACACTAAAGCTCTTCATACTTACCTTCACCTCAACATGCTCTTAGAGAAACTGTGTGGTTTTCAAGCCCTGGCATTTATAATAAGGATTACAAAGTTGAAAAATAATAATTTTTTAAAAATGCTCTAATGAATCGAGTTAGCAGAGCAATCAGCATTGCACAGGGAACAGCCCGCGGAAAGGGGTAACTGGAAAGAGCGTAATGGCAGAGATGAGGGCTGGTTCCAGGACATCACAAGCAAAGGTGAAACTGACTCCAGGAAGCATGTGATGGAGGCCTAGGGAGGGCAGGCTGGGAGCTGGCAGGGTTGTTGCTTTGCTGGAGGAGACATGGGTTCCCTGTTGGTACAGTCTGTTTCCTGAGGTCCAAAGCAGGATAGAGGAGAGGGAGCAGTGAATTGGGAAAGGCAAGGACTATCAACACAGTGAAATTAAAAGGAATAATTCCACCCATAATAGGCAAATCCACAGAGAAAGAAAACAGATTAATAGTTGCCATGGGTGAGGGAGCGAGTGGTGGATGGTGACTTCTTAATGGGGAAACATAAAAAAAAAAAATGGGCAACATTTAATGCTACTGAATTACATTAAAATAATTAAAATGATAAATGCTATGTTATATGTATTTTACCACAATGAAAAGTAATAATTACTTTAGAATAACTTAAAAAGATGGTGACTCCCACAATCTCAATGTAAGAGACAATTATATTTAGTGTCTGTCTTGAAAATTGAAAATGAGACTCATTCAAGTTGACTAGGTAGATTCGACAGGTAAAGGGCAAATTGAATTGACACCAACCCAACAACAATTCTGTTGACCTGGTTAAAAGCATTTGCAAATTTATTTAAGCTTAATAAAAAAGTTTAGATAATATTTCCAAAGGAGTGAAGAAGATAGCTCTTCTTTTTAGTATGCCCCTTCAATACCAATTTTCTTTGGTGACAAACCAGTTCCATTTTTGAAATTCCCTTATAATCCTTAGAATTCAGTGGCTGATTCCACTGTGGAAATAGGGAGATTAAAAATATTTGAGAACTAAGCTCAAATTTACATGAACTCAATTGTGGTTTAAAGCAACTAAATAAAAGCACCAAAGTATAAGACTTTTTATGGCTCACATGAGGAAACGATTCTAAACCACTGTTTTCTCTAACAAGGAATTCCTTCACTGTATTTTGGAAACAATTCTATAAATGTCAGTATGTTTTATGCTAATTCTTCACATACAATGCATTAATTTTATAGGGATTTAAATCACAAGGTTTTATTATTCCTTTTACATTGTATGTTTCTTTGAGAAGAACCATGACCCCTCAATTTATGTTTATACAATGCTTTAATTGTTGAATGGCATAGGATTTTAAATAATAGGTCAGATTCCCTCAGAATTGAGTTTGCTAATAATTTTTGTACAGGTGCCAAAGCTCAGACCCCCTTCTGAGTATGTATACCTTTCTTAGATTAATAGTGTCCTCTTGCTTGGGGAATAGTAAGTGTTGAATGGTTTTAAGGTGCCTTCAAGCATTAACGTTCTACTATTGACACGTTAACTTTGCATTCTTAAATGCTTAAACACACACACACACACACACGCGCGCGCGCGCGCGCGTGCACAGATACAGGCACACATTCTTACTGAATCCTTTCAACTCCTACAGTCAACCTATTTTTCCCATTTTGTAGATGAGGAAACTGTGACTTAAAAGAGACTGTGTTACTTGTTAAGCTAGGATTAAGTGCTAGTTCTCATTCGAAAATCATCATACTATCAAATATGGAGTTGTGTTCTGCCCAGACGAATAAAGTTTCTCTGCCGATATTCCAGTGGAAAGTAGCTTATCATATACAAAAGTGTCCTTAGAAGGTGTAGACTCTGGAATAAAAGAATAGCTTTATGTATTTCCTTGTATCCAATGAAAGGAGACTAATAACTATGGTTTCACTTTTGTCAGTCTATGTCTCTTACAGGGGAACAAAGATTAACTTCAGTGAATTATAAAAGCTACAATTTTCTAAGAGTATGTGTATGTAAATGATTTATATTTTAATAAAAGCAAAAGCAAAAATTAACCACTGCTAGATTTTAATGTATGGCTTTAAATAGTATGTCATTTTCCTTTTTTTTATAAATCATATTATTTTTACTTAGCAATAAGTTGTGAACAATTTTCTCTGACTGTACATATTCTATTGACATGTATTTATCATCATATATACATTATGATATATTTCATTTAAAAATGTAGCAATTTTGCTTATCCTTTCAGTTGTGTTCTTTATATTTTCTTCTTTATAGAGAAACAAATTTTGTTACCAAAATATTTATATAGTTTAGATAACTTCCTTATACTATAACCCTACAAAGGAAATTATTGCTAAAAGAGTTTGTACATTTTAAAGATTTTTTTTTTTAAAAAAAATGCCAAGCTTGGTACCCAGAAATGTAGAGAGGATTTATAATCTGCAAAGAAGTGCCTTAGATTTGCTAATTCCAAATCCCTTTGTCAGTATTTTCAAAATTTTAATATTTTCCAATTTCATAGTTGGAAATGTTTTCTTTTTATTGACATGATTTGAGTTACTGTCAGCAGAAACATTTTCCCTGTGTTTATATTTTTCCTGGATTAGTATGTGATGTTAGTTTTGTCTTTTGTGCATCCATTTATTCTTTTTTTTTTAAAAAAATCTTTTATTTATTTATTTATTTTATAATAGTAATATGCATTATAATTCATAATAAACATATATAGCATCTTTTTACAAAACACTGTTTGTATACAATGTATATTCGTACCATTCAAATCTTCAATCATGCATTTAGGATAATGACATCCATCTTATTCAACCACCTTTTCTTTTTTTCCCCTCCATTTATTCTTTTTCAGTGAAATTCAAAGCCATTTTGTCAAATGTCAAAATGTTTATTGAAATGATATTAAGGTTAAAAATTGATTAGGAAAAATCATTATGTTTAAATTTTGATGTGATTAAGAGTGAAATAGGGCTGGGCGCTGTGGCGCATGCCTGTAATCCCAGCACTTGGGAGGCTGAGGTAGGAGGATGGTGAGTTCAAAGTCAGCCTCAGCAATGGAGAGGCACTTAGCAATTCAGTGAGACCCTATCTCTAATAAAAATACAAAAAAGGGCTGGGGATGTGGCCCAGTGGTTGAGTGCCCCTGAGTTCAATCCCTGGTACAAAAAAAAAAAAAAAAAAAAAAAAAAAAAAAAAAAAGAGTGGAATAGGATACTTTTTTTTATTATATTTTCAAAATGGTTATTTTCAGCCTGAGGAAAGGTCATCCTGTGTGTACATAAATTTTATAACAGGATATCTGACAGAATGCACTGTCAGTGTAACTCACAGACATGTTTACCTTAGGGTCTTGTTTGTGTGGCTATTTTGAAAAGCTGACCAAATCTCTATTCTAGATATGTCAAGCTTCTGGGGGACTTTAATTTGACACATCTTGTAATTAATTTAGTTCTATTTTTTTTTTCTTTTTTTGGTACTGGGGATTGAACTAAGGGGCTCTCATCCACTGGGCCACATCCCCAGCCCTTTTTCGTATTTTATTAGAGACAGGATCTCACTGAGTTGCTAAGTGCCTCGCCATTGCTGAGGCTGGCTTTGAACTCGCGATCCTCCTGCCTCAGCCTCCCAAAGTGCTGGGATTACAGGCGTGCGCCACCGTGCCCGGCTAGTTCTATTTTTGTTCATTCATATATTTGTTCATCCAACAAGTATTTATATTGCCTCTTTCTATATTCTTATGACATACCAGACAGCAAAAAACAAACAAAAAAAACCCAATGGCCTGGAAAGAATTAATTAGCCAAAAATGTGAAGGTTCTTCTTAGCATCTATTAGTAGCTCTCTGATGGAGTTCCTGTAGTTCTCACACTTTTCTGGGCGTCAAAATCACTTAAAGAACTTGGTAAAAATACTACTGCCAGTTCTACTTCAGTGAGCCCAGGCCTCCCTATTCTCCTGATGATTCTGCAACACACCCAAGGCTGAGAATTATTGCCTTAAATAACCTTGAGAATAAGTTGAGGTTGGATTAAATAAGTCACTTTCCTAATAAGGATGGTATAAATTATTTATTGAGCACTTTGATAAATGTTTTACAGAAAATGAATAACTTAGTTCTCATTGCCAACTTATATTGTTCCCATTTTACAGGAGAGGTCCTTGAGGTCCTTGAGGCAAGGTGAGCTAACACACCTGGGAATTTACCTGGGAAATCTCACATGCAGGCTAGAAATTCAGGCTATTTCATTCCTGCTAACTACTCTGACATCTCATGTTACCTCTGCTCTTCTTCACTTAACTTCTTATATTAATGTCCTTTTTTTCTTTGTTTTTAACGAAGTAAGCCTCAAACTTCAAGAATGCATTCTACCAATGTGCTATACCCACAATCATTATTAATGTCCTTTTTAAATTAAATACATGGGGGTGGGTACCAAGGGTCGAACTCAGAGGCACTCGACCACTGAGCCACATCCCCAGCCTTATTTTGTATTTTATTTAGAGACAGGGTCTCACTGAGTTGCTTAGTGCCTCGCTTTTGCTGAGGTGGGCTTTGAACTTGTGATCCTCCTGTCTCAACATTCCAGAGCTGCTGGGATTACAGGCACACACCATCACTCCCAGCAAATGTATTCATTTTTATCAGAAAACGTTATATCACCAACATAAATTGCAAAACACACATGATTTTCAAAAAAAAAAATCAGAAAGTAATCATAAAATTAAATTCAGCATATGCTTGCCTCACATGTGTGAGGCACTGGGTTTGATTCTCAGCACTGCATATAAATAAAAAAAACAACTAAAAATATTTTTTAAAATATTATGGTAAATACCCTATAAAATCTGTTATGATTAAAAATCTGCATACATTGCTTTCCTCTATAAAAAATGTAGTATAAATAAAACAATATTTCTTAATAATAGTTTGATGCTAAAACCTGGGCTTTAACCTGAGGCCTCCTTTTACTTGTTTATTTGTGTTTTAAATGAGATTAACATTCATTTCAAGAAATTTCAAAGATACTCTAACCTTATCTTAAACATTCACCTTAATTTAGTTGCAAAGCTAAAGATAAAACTGACAGATGCATCTTTGTTCTGATTAGGAATATTTAATAATGTACTTTACTCTCTGAAATTACATTTATCTGGTATGCATAAATGACACTTTTAGTAATAGTGGATCAATGAACTAGCTTAAAATGCTAGTAATAAAATAGAAAATGACAAATATTTGTCTAACATTGAGTCAATCAATAACAAAAGAAATCATAGAGTAATAGTCCACTTATTTGATTGCAAAAGGTTTTAAATAGTGCATAGCAAAAATAAAAAATGAAGGAAGAAAAGTAAACAAGCAGGCAATAAAAGCAGAAGACAACTGCAAAATATATAATAGATACAATAATGATGTCTTCTAGTGGAATACATTCACACAAATAATTTTAAAATTTACTAAATAAATAGATAAGTGAACAAATCAAAATGTCCACAGTGATATTTTTCTCTGGATCATGATAGAGTTATTTTTCTTTTGCTGTTTCTATGCTTTCTAGCTTATTTTCTGTTAGCATATATTTCTATGTTATGAAAAATATCTTTAATAAACATTATTTTTAAAGAGAGAGTATAAATATATATGGGTTTGTAAATAGAGACAAGATTTATCAGACAAGGTGCTTATACAGAGATAAAATTAATTCACCTATACAAACTGAAGAAATGAGTCATATATTAAATTTATCAAGTCTGTTTTTTAAAAAAATCCATTAATAAAATTTTGTTCTGCATGAAAAATAAGACAAATTCACAGAAAGGAAATGTCATCCAAATTGATAAATCTCCCTCTCTTTCTCTGTTACACACACACACAGGGAGAGAGAGAGAGAGAGAGAGAGAGAGAGAGAGAGAGAGAGAGAGAGACTCTTGCAAAATGCCCCTTGGTTCACTAAGGCATTTTAACTGAGCTAAAAAAAGATCTAGCACTGAAAGGTGACAAAACCCATGTGTGTATCTATTTGAATCTCCTAAACATCCTGAGAAGTTGGTTAGGCAATAATCAAATAACTTCCCTCTTCAGATGAGGATACAGGCTCAGCAGGTTGACCTGTGAGAGCTGTTTCTCAAACTGACTGTGAACTTAGAATTGCCTCCTAGAGTTTCTTCAAGAAAGCAGTACAGACCTTACCAATTATTTTAGCATCTTGAGATGGGGCCTCTGTAATTGATGTGTTCTAAATGGGCCTCAGAAAACTTGAATGTACAACCAGGATTAGAAGTTAAGAAAAAAAAAATTTAAACACGATTTTCTAACTTAAATTTCTGTGCTAATTTTCCTGTTCCTGACCCCAGGGACTGTAGTCTCCAAATATACAAGTCTTAAAGCACAATTTTTTTAATAGGTTCTTGAGATTTGGCGTCTTTAAGATATTTTACCATGTCTGTGGTGATGCAAACTTAAGAGGCTATGCTTTCTTGTCATTACAAATCTCTTAAGAAAATATCTATTTAACTTTGAGGCTAATAAAGGAGAAGTCCAGCATTTATATAAAAAGTGATCGAGAATCTTCATTGTAGTTTTTCTGTCCAGATTTGGAACAATCAAAAAGTTTGACAAATTTATGAGTTATAATGAATGAAAGCTGAAAAAACTTGCCAAGGTGCATTACAATATGTTGCTTTATTGAATTTATTAATTCACCTATACTAACTGGACAAACATTAGTCACATAAAATCTATCATATATTCTACATTCAACATGAAAATAGTTGTTTATTTTATTAGAGCAAAAATATCAGATATGATCACTTATTATCTGGCAATAGAGTTAAATGTTCAAAAGTCTCAATAGATATCAGATCTTAATTTTTAATAACTACATTAATAATGAGTTAATGACCATGTTTAATAATTAATATACTGAATTATATATTCAAGAAAGCTGCTTCTTATACATTTCTTGGACAAGTAATATTCACATTATTTTAACATATGCCTTGCTTGGCTAAATTCATGAAGCCCATTTTTAAGTCATTTGAAAGTTTTATGTGGTGGAGTTGATGTTTGCCAATAGTGCTTCATTTTCCTAAATGTTCTGTGGTACCGATTAATTAGTCTCATAGGGTAGAAACCAAAGAATTTATTATAGAAGCTTAGAAGACTTTTGTATCATCAGCAAAATATGAAAGAAAAATAAGCAACAGCTTGTTTATGTTGCTAAAAATGGTTAATATGAACTGGCAGTTGAAACAGAATCCCACAATACATACAATAAAGTCATACAATGAATTTAAAATATTTTACATGGGAAAGATTGGTTGACAATGTAATTTTGGTTCAAAAGTTTAACAATATTAAATTGATAAATTACCAAATAGCTCTTCCTTTTCTATTAAAAAGATAATCACATATCAAATTTTCATAATGAATCACTATTATTTAAAAATGAAGACAGGATTCTTTTTAAGGAGGCAATTTTACTCATTAAAAAATAAGCTGTGTTCTGAAGTTGGAAGGATCTAGGTACAAATTATGGATCAAGTTTGTGAAGTGAATTAATATCAAGCAAGTTTTTGGAAGGATCTAGACCTCAATTCAATATTTACCAAATAGTGCCAAAACTGCCCACTTTGTATATATGTTGAGGATTATAAGAAATAGACAACAGGGAACAGTTAACACAGAACTAATACCATGTTGTACATATTCTTTTCCTTAATGGAAAAAAAAAATTCTGTAGATTTAGGTTGAATGTGATTATAGTCACATATGTACTTACATTATTTATGACTCCTTATTATCTTCTTAATCACATTGAGAGCAGAAACCATGTTTTAATATTTTTACTGCATGTATAATAAAGGCAATAGATAAAATATTGAGCAAATAAGGAGAGGGATATATTTAGTTGCATATTTATCAAAAGAATTCTCTTAGGGCTGAGATTTAGCATGGAGCTCAGTGGCAGAGTGCTTGCCTAGTATGTGCAAAGCCCTGGATTTGATTTCCAGTACTGAAGAAAAACAATATGTATATTGTTTATCAGTACATAGTTGTCCATTAAAGCCATGTTCCCTCCACCAGATATTAAAAGTTATTTCACAGATTTTATAGTGTGTAATGAACAAAAATGTTCTAGACATTATACAGAAGATGAAAATGTTGTAAGAATTAGTATCCATTGAAATCTTCTCATTAATTAGGTGAAGTTGGCAATATCATTCAGATATGAATCAATATTCATTCTCTTTGTATTCATTTATATGAATCAATATTCAGAATGAATCAATATTCATTCTCTTTGTATGTTACAAAGAACAATGATTCTTAAACTATAACAAAAATCCGAGTTCATAAGGGAATTATGCTGTAAATTCTGATTTCAAAAGAAGAGCCTTCTTTGAAATCTTGGATTCTTAGTCTGCATGGAGTCTACCCCAGATCTAATTCACCATGAGAAGTAGACACATAGTTGAACTGTACCTTCCAGAGACCCATTCATGGATGGGAGTTCTGCTGTTGAGAGACGCTGCAGTTCCACCCCAGCTTCTCTTCCCATTCCTGTACCGAAACCTTGTGCCTTGCAAATTTGTAATACTTTCTCACCTGGGGATGGGATCATATTCCACCCTTTTTCAATGGGGTCAGCCACATGTCTTGATCTAGCTCATGGAGTATTAACAGGATAAGAGCACAGACTTGTGCTTAAATTAAGGCACCCTCTTGTGCACCTTTAACATTAGCATTGAAGCCTGCTAGGGCTAGCTTGCTGAAGGATAAGAGATATAGGAAAGAGAGGAGCCCAGCTCCCATCCAGATGTTTGAAGAAGCTCCATCCACATCAGCTCAGCCACCTAGCCAAACTTCAGCTTTCCCCAGACATGTGAGCACAAATTGATTGCTGTTTGTTGAAGAGGTTTTTGTAGCCCTTTGTTATATGGCATTATTATGACAATTGGTAGCTATTGTAACTACAGTTGGGGTGGGGGGGGGGGGAAAGAGAGAGAGAGAATATGTGTGTGTATAGGTATTGTGAACTGAGCAACTATTCTTATATAAACTATGCCTATTTTATTTTTATTTTTTTAATTTATAAAATAAATAGACTAATGCAGATTTTAATTTGTAGTTGTGCCAAGAGAGGTAGAGAAGGGTGAATATTGGGATGCATATCCATTTGATGTAAAGGTTAAATATCTACACCTGAAAATGGCAAGCTTCTCCCCAGTGCCTGGAAAATAATCTCATGACACTAAGATGAGTCTTTATGTAAGAACTAAGTAAATATTTTCAAAGGATTAAGTCACATACAGTTAAGCTCATGGACATGAAACTCACGAACAGATACGGATGACAAAGGCATTTTTCTTTGACATAGCTTTTGTAGCTTTAAGTGTTCTTTTCTAAAAATAGCAACAAATCAATCCATAAATGTTCACGTTTTCTCATTACTTCAAATCCCTTCATTTCCAACAAGCTCCCAAGTCCTGACCACTTGCCTGAACTCCAGACAAATATATCCAACTGCCAGCTAGACATTCCCAACTGGAGGTCAGCAGGCACCTCCAGGACAACATTTCCAAAGAATAACCCACTATTTTTCATTGCAAACTGACATTCGAATTTCCTGTCTGTGTGAATGTCTCCACCCATCACTGAACCAAGTCTTGAGGCTCATCCTTCATTTCTCCTTCCCCAAATCTTGGAATAACTAAAATGGTCTCCATCTTATCAAAAAGCACTAATCACAATTTGCTTGATGAATTGTAAAAAAAAAAAATGTTATTTTTTCTTCACTAATCCATTTTGATTATGAGAAATCAAAGCCATTCATTTTGCACAATAATCTGTTGATGCTTGAGCATAACCTCAGAGTAGAAAAATATAAAGCTCTATTTTTGAATGATAATGCAAAGCCCTTGTTTCCTTTAATGTTCCTACATCCATGGAAAGTTTTGAGAACAGCCTTTTAGAGAAGCCCAAGGAAGAAGGATGTCCCATTTTAATCCATTTCCTCACAAATCCAAGTTTTTCAAAGCAAGGGTTAATGGGAAGAAAAGGCATTTAAAAGTTAAAACACACAAATAGTTACCTGACATGAGTGCCTTGAAAAAATTGTTAATGCCTAAATGCTCAGAGCTTTTCAGTGGTCTGGTGCCTGAACTTAAACAGAACTTCAATAAAAGTCATACAGAAAAAATAAATGGAATGGAATCTAAGGAGCTCAGCAATTATGTTAGAAATGTTTATCTAAGGAGAAAAAAAAACTGAACATCAATTTTAAAATCCTTTTTTATTATAAGATTTAAAGGGACTGAAAGTTTATCTCTAGATTGCACAGGGCAAATGAAATGCATATGTGTTTGCATTAGTTGGGGACCTACAGAGAAACACTGTGTGTGTGTGTGTGTGTGTGTGTGTGTGTGTGTGTGTGTGTGTCTATAAAATAGGTTTGGATCATGTAGTTATGGGTACGAAAAGTCCCACAATCCACTTCTTTAGGGTAGAGAACCAGAGACACCAGAATATATATATTAAAAGTTTGGCTCATGTGGTTATGGGGACCAAAAGTCCCATAATCTGCTTCTGCAAAGTAGAGAAGCAGGGACACCAGAGGTGTAATTCAGTCTGTGTCCAGAGGACTGAAATTCAGGGGTCAGGGTAGAGGTAAGGGAGCTCTGATGCTTTAAGTCTGGCTCATGATGTCCCCAAATCAGGAGGGCTAATGATGGAGGACAGAAAATAGATGTTTCAGATCAGGCAGAGGAATTGAATTTACCTTTCTTCACTGTTTCATTCCATTTAGGCCCTCAAAAAATTAGAAGATGCCCACCCACATCAGGGAGGACCATCTTCTTTTCTCAGTTCACCAACTCAAATGCTAATCTCTTTCATAAACACCCTCACTGACACACCCAGAAATAAGGTTTTCCTAGTTATCTGGGCATCCCTAAGCCCAGTCAGTCTGACATGTTAAATTAGCCATCATAGTGTTGAATATACATTGGTTTTCCCAAATTGTCAAAGTGTCACTTGGCTTATTCAACTCTGCCCTTTCTGTGAAATCCTGAGTGCACAGTCTGCATAGGTTTAAAGGAACTAGGAGGTTAGCATGTGCAGGTCTCGACATTGGCCAGCCATCTTCAGAACAGGTGCATTTCTGCACATCTGAAAGTCTTAAACAAGCTGCAAAGGCACAGACATACTCAGTATGACTGATTCACTTGGCTTTACAGTAATATGCATTTACATAATAACACCCTGAGCTGATGCAACAGGATGGGGTGTGTGTATGTGTGTGTGTGTGTGTGTGTGTGTGTGTGTGTATGTGTGTGTGTGTTGTTGGGTTTACATAATGAAATGATGCCATGCTCATTGTTGATATAGGGGTTATATCTAGGTTTTGTCTGCATGTTACACAAGAATAAAATTTTCACATACCCACCCCCAGTTGCTGCATCATAAATGAAGCATAGAGGATTCATAATTGAAATAGTCAAAACCTTAATGGATCATAAAACCAGTAAAAGGAGCACTGTCCCCAATAATAAGTGATCTGGATAGCAATCACGTGTGCACCAGATATTATAAAAAAAAGCTGTAGATCATGTGTCTAGAAGTACAATATGCACTCAAAAGCAGAAGCTGGTCATTTTCTTGATGTGATGTGGGTCCTGATCTCTCAAAGCACAGAATCAAAACAGTGTGTGTGAGATTACCTTCAGCAAGCTCAGACACAGAGATCGAGAGCCCAGGCAGGATCTGAATAAAGGGGTATCTAGGAGGAACTTAAACAAATGGACATTAAAACACCACTGTTAGCTCCACATAATTTGAGGACTATATTTGTGTCTAGTTGAAAAATGCTTTCACAAAGTTATGATGATGAAGCATTTATATTTACATCATGGTTGGCACATACTAAGCACTTAGTTTATGGTAAATATCAACTGCATAGTTTTTATTTCAAAATGGGAATTTAATAATTATCAACAGATTCTTTGGCTACTTCACAAAATCTTGAATTTAATGAGCTATTTCTCTGGGTAAAACCAAGGAGGCATATATTAGTTATTTTTTTACTGTA
This sequence comes from Tamias sibiricus, assembly GCA_025594165.1. Taxonomy (NCBI): domain Eukaryota; kingdom Metazoa; phylum Chordata; class Mammalia; order Rodentia; family Sciuridae; genus Tamias; species Tamias sibiricus. The sequence continues at coordinate 74,630,434 of CM046660.1, read as the reverse complement.
TAATAAATTATTCCAAAATTTAGCAATTTAAAGCAACAATAATTATTTCTCATAATTCCTATAGTTCAGGAATCCAGGCAAACATTACCTGGGCCTCTGATTTAGGGCCTTAAAGGGCTATAATCTAAGTGCCAGTGGGAGATGCTGTCATCTCAAGACCTGAGTATGAAAAAATTGACTTCTAAACTCATTCATGCAATTGTTGGAAGGATTCAACTTTGGCTGAGTGTTTGGTCAAAACATAAGCACCCCAGTTCCTCAGAGGTCCCTGGTTGGGGTCCCTCCCCAGGGCCGTCATAGCTTGCTTCATCAAAGCAAGCAAGCAAGAAGAGCCAGGCAGCATGGAGGTCATGGATTTTCTAACCCAATTTGAGAAGTGACATTCCATCACTGTTGGCATATTCTATTCATTAGAAGGAAGTCACTGGCTCTGACCCACACCCAGAAGAGGAGATTGCACAGGAAAGTGACCACGAGAAGTCAAGGATAACTGGGAGCCATCTTGGAAGCTGTCGACCACAGGGCAAACTGAGAAAACACTCCACCAACAGACTGAAGTCCTCAGCCCTGTCTCAGGCCTCTAGCTGTTCAATTTAAGCAAAGCCTTGGCAGAGCTGCCCCTTTGTGGTCCAGAGTGTAAGCTCTCCAATAGACCAGTGGGGTTTGAATTAGACTTCATGTACTGTGCCTCCTGGAGGGCTTTGTTCCTGTTTTTGTTGTTTGTTTGATTGTTTATGCAATGCTGAGGCTAGAAGCCAAGGGCCTCACGCTTCCTAGGCAAGCACTCTACCACTGAACTCTATCCCTAACCTGCAACCTGGGAAACATACTAAACTTTGCCTTCCTGTAGTTTCCCCATTTGTAAAACTGTGCATAACGGTAGTGCATACGTGTGTGTGTGTGTGTGTGTGTGTGTGTGTGTGTGTGTGTGTATTTCATATTGTTTTTGAGAGAATTCAATGGATTGATACACAGAAATATCTTAGAAGACAATCTGGAATAATAGTAATAATAGTATTTTGTTTGTGTGCTTGTGAAGAGGATTAAATGAGGTAATAGATGGAAGATCTTAACACAAGACCTGGCCAGCAAACCTTCAGCCCAGGTGTCTGTTCTTGCTGATGTTCTCATTTCCTTCACTGGGGAAGGAGCACCAATTCCACTCCCACTCTGGGTGGGTACAGTTCTCACTCATCTACGCTCTTCCCCAGGTTTCTACAAGGAGAGTAACTGATCCATGGATGTTCAGAAGCACAAACTAAGGAGTCTTCAAAATTGTGTCTCAATATGGGTATTTCACCCCTGGTGTTTCTGTGCCACCACACCTAGAGCTAATGAGAAATTTGGATAGACATGTGAAGCTTCACACAGTAGGCAGAAGAAAAGAGCCCATAATTCCTTCAAAAAACTGGAGCTGAGTGCAATATCATTCATTGGCAGGGCACAAACAGGGAGCTCTGGAACATTTGGGGTTCTGCAATGGGAGGTGTCCCTCAGAGCACAGTGGGGCAAGACCTTTCTCTAAAGCCCCAGACTGAATGGAAACATTTTGCAAAATCTTGCTTAGGCTCACAGCTTCCCAAGCAATCAAGTCCCCTCAAGGTCTCACTGGGAAGTTTTTTTCTTTCTTTTTCTTTTTTTTTTTTTTTTTTTTTTTTTTTCCTGAACAGTGTGGATGGAGAGGAAACGGTGGCATTTTTAGAGAGGGAAAATGAACTTGCTCTGTTACTTAAGCCCAAATACTAGAACAAATACAAGAATCTAGGGTCCTTTTAATGTCATTTCAAAGCTGCAGAAAGAAGCACAATAAAAGTTGAATGAGGATTTATGTTATATCGTCATCCACACAAACACATTGACTGACTGGTAAGTACAGTGTAGTGTGATTATTATAATGTAGGTCACAGACAGTATAAGTGGAGGGAATTTCCTGTATTAGGGAACTAAGCCTCTTATATTTAGTGAAGCACACTGGACATTTAATGTGGTTTTTACAACCGAAACAGAGGTCTGTAAATGGAAGGCCCTGAAATGATGGGGGAAGGGTCCATCGTGAACTAAATCCCAGAGGGAATGTTCATTTTTATGGTTCCCCTTAAGTAACAATAACACCTTTTTCTCTCATCTTCCTCAACTCAAACCACCTCCATGAACTCACTGACAACCTTTGGTTTTAAAGACCAGGCATTAAAGATAACAAAGACATGAGAATTGAATGACAGCCATCCATTAAAAAAAAAAAAAAAAAAAAAAAAAAAAAAAAAAAAACTTTAAAAATGTGACCTGTTAAACAGACAAACTTGGATAAAGTACAAAACTCCCAAAAGGGAAGCTTTTTGAGAAAAAATAAAATGTATTTTATATATTACATATAATTATATATATTTATCTTACATAAATACACATATATATAGATATACATAGGCATATATAAACATACATATTCACATACATACATAAAAGCACATGTATACACACACACACGCACAGGCTCTAAAAGAACAGTCAAAAGAAAATGTGTGAATGCTTTTGATTTTACGACTGAAAGACAATGGGGTTTGATATTATAACAGAATAAACAATAGGTTGTCTGCAATACCATTTTAGAATAATAACAAGACAATGACATCCTTCAACTACGTGAGCTTTTAAAATTTAGAAATTTGAGTTTTTCCAGCAATTAGGTGGAAAATATTAATAGATAATAAGATCAGTTTTTAAACAAGAATCATTTGACAGAAAACATGACTACAGGTCTGAGCATTTTTAGAGAATCATGATTGTTCCTATTCAGTGGACAGACATTCAAATTTAAAACCCCATTGACCTCATGAAAGCAGAGAGTAGAAGAGAGGTCACCAGAGGCTGGGAAGAGGGTGGTCAGGAGGAGGAAGGGGGCTGGACACAGTCAGATAGGAGGCAGGAGTTCTAGTATTTTATAGCACGAAGGCTAATTATAGTGTACCACAATTTATTTATACTTCAGTGTGTAACTAGAGGAAAACAGTTTGAAGATTCCCAGCATACAGAAATGATAAATGTTTGAGGCGATGAAAATGTAATTACATTAACCTGATCATTATATGTTGTACAAATGTATTGAATTATCACACCACTGCATAAATATGCACAAATATTATGTGCATATTATATAATATCATATTGATAAATATACACAAATATTATGTGTCCATTAAAAATAAGAAAAAAAAAAGAATTTTACCTTCCTAAAAAATTTTTTTAAAGAAAGAAAGAAATGAGAAAAGACTCCATAGAAGGAGCCACATGAAGAGTTTTACTAGTGGAGAACAAGAACACGTCTGGCCCTGCATGCCTGGATGCTGTGGTTTTCTTCTTATTGCTCCTGAGAGCACTGGCCAGGCCTGCAACCCCAGATGGTGTCTTGGAAGCAGTCGTGACAGCCCAGAGCCAGCAGTGAATGGTGGCAATGTAGGCAGTGGGGACTGTGGGGTGGGCCAAGTTACAGATAATTAAGTCTGACCTTGAGGCTGGAAGTCAGAGGACATGGGTCATCACCATAGTTTATACCGCAAGGGAATAGCAGTTACATGTAACTAACCTTGACAAACTTTCTTTCTTATCATTAAGGGGGGATAATGAGGTCTAGAAGATTTCTTTGTTGAGAATGAGATGAGACATATGAAGCCCCCCAGACAGTACAGGGGACAGTGGGAAACCTCCATGAGAGGGGTCTCTATTATCATTGTCCTTGATTTTAGATTTGAAACCACTGGTCTAATTTTTTTTTTTTTTTTTTTTTTTACTTGCACACCCTAACAAGGCCCAGGGACATTTTAAAAGGAAAATATTGGAGAGATTTATTTCATAGTAAGTTGAACATGTTTGTTTTCACTTTAAGTATAGAAATGGTTAAGAATTTGGGTTAAGTTGAAGAAGATCGGGTTTGGGGGCCATTTCCGAAAAACGACTATGTGACCTTTTAATTAAGGTAAGAATGATAATTGTTCTTACTTGTAGGATTGGTGGACAAAGTAAACACCTGAGAAGTTCTTTGCATGATGACTGATGTGTATCAAGTCCTTAAAAAAAATAATTATATATACTAATGAAAAATTGCTTCCAAATTTTTAAAATAAGAACATGTTACATTTTAGTGGTAGTCTTATATAAAATAGATGAAGCAATAGAATGAAACCAAATACACATACACACACAATGAAACCAGAAATACAAACAATCCCGTTGTTTTAGCTGAAAGCAGTGAAACTAAAGATATAGAGAAAAAGATGAAACACACTCATGTCTAAGCCTCTGGTGAACATAGAGGATGTTTTTACATTAAAAAGTAATTATTTAATTTGCACATGCTCAGAACTACTATACCTTATATGTGCCTACTTGGAATTGTTTTTTTCATATATCCTACTTTCGAGCATCAGCTAGTGATCAATAAGAGAAAGCTATCCCTGATCAGAGTCTGCTGCCTGATGGGTGTGAAAAACAATTTAAAAAGCTAAAAATGCACAAATTATTCTGTTAGGAATTCTGATGAGAACTGTGAATAAGTATAGAATTCCACAAGTGCATAGCGCAGTAAAATTTAATTCAAAAGGGAAATAGGGAGGGTGTTCCTATTGTTTTAGTCAGCTTTTTCATTGCTGTCACCAAATGTTCTAACAAGAACAATTTTAGAGGAGGAAAAGTTTATTGGGGCTCACAGTTTCAGAGGTCTCAGTCCATAGATGGTTGGCTCCATTTCTTGGGCCTGTGGTGAAGCCTAACATCGTGGTGGAAGAGGCAAGTGTCTTAGAACATGACCAGCAAGAAACAGAGAGACATTGCAGATCAGCGACAAAATATATACCCCTAAGGCACACCCCATTTGACCCACCTCCTTCAGCCATACTCTCCCAGCTCACAGTTACCACTTAGTTAATCCCTATTAGGGGATTAATGCACTGATTAGGTTAAGGCTTTCATAATCCAATCCCTTCACCTCTAAAACCTCTGACAATGTCTCACACATGAGCTTTTGGGGGATACCTCACACATAAGTTATAACACCTGAGAAACTGACACCTAACTGGGGTGAGCAGAAATTAGGTGAAGAATGAACATTTGAGGCAGAAGCAACAGTAATCATGAAGCAAGTCCCTGATATGGAAAGGACAAGGTGGGAAATGTCCAGTAAACAATGGCCCAGTGGCATTATGAAGATCAGGAAAAGGTGCTGGAGGAAACTACCAAAGAAGAGAGAATTCAGAATGTTCAGAGCCTGTTCAGCCATATTAAGGACCATAGTTTTAATCCTGAGAGGAAAGAAAAGCCAGTGGATGGGTTCTGTGAGAGGAAACACGAACAATTCCGCAGTTTCAAAAAGGAATTTGGGCTACCATGTGGAAAAAGGATTGGGAAACTGAAGCAGCTGTAAGGAGATTAATTCAAAAAGCTACTCTAGTAGTCCTTTGAAAATACAATGGTGTTTTGGAAGCCTGTGGTAGAAATAGAAAGCAATCCATAGATCAAGAAATATTTGAAAGACATTCTTCACAAGACTCAGTGATTGACAGGCTCTGGGACAAGATGATGAAGGGAAAAGATCAAATGTAAATAGGAAAATGATGAAGTCTTAGTGGGCCATGGCATGGACGCTGGTGCTCCTGGTTGACATGGAATCTACAGAAGAACATGCATGTGGCAGGGCAGGGAGGAGATGGAGGACCGGTGGGGTGGTACTGAACTAAATAATAATAATAAATAAAAGAAAATTAATAGCAAAGAGTGAAATCAAAATGAAGATACAACATTAAATGGAGGAACAGGAAAAGATCAAGGAAGAGCATTAATTACTGAAGGCACCAAAGACCTGAAATGGAGATGGGTTTGTTCATATAAAGTGACTTAGATCTCCCCAAAGGAGAATTCTTGCCTAACAGCAACCACAAAACTCCAGAGTCATATTTAGAATTAACGCTCACCAGCTGGATGCAGTGGCATGTGCCTGTAATCCCAGTGGTTTGGGAGGCTGAGACAGGAGAATTGTGAGTTCAAAGCCAGCCTCAGCAACGGCAAGGTGCTAAGCAACTCAGTGGGACCCTGTCTCTAAATAAAATACAAAATAGGGCTGGGGATGTGGCTCAATGGTTGAGTGCCCCTAAATTCAATCCCCAGTACTAAAAAGAAAAAAAAGAAAAAAGAATTAACGCTCATCACCAACCAAGGAAAGTAAAAATACTAGCATTCATAATGCCCATGGCACATGAGAATATAGGCAAACAACTTTTTACAAACTAACTAAGCACGCCCCCGTATCTCCGTGGGAGATACTTTACAGACGAAGGAACGGAGGCTAAGAAAGGACTGGTCACCTAGCTAGACCGCAACAAGCATGTACTTCCTTCTTATTCTAACACATAGCCTAAAAGGTTATAGAGGTCCCTGTTATGATTTAGATCCTAAGTGTCCCTGAAAGACCCATATGTTAAAGGCTTGGCCCAACCTGTGGCTCTACTGGGAGCTGGTCAAAGCTTTAGGAGGTGGGGCCTAGTGGAAGGAAGTTGGTCAGTAAAGGTGTCCCTTGGAGGAGACACCGGGGCCCTAGCCCCTCTGCTCTCTGTCTCTGCTTTCTGGCCAGCATGAGATTAACAGCCTCCTCCACCACACATTCCCTTCTACCATGCTCAGATTCACCACAAGCCCAAGAACAATGGGGCCAGCTGAACTTGAATTGAAACCTCTGGAACTGTAAGCCCTGATAAAGCTTTCCTCCTTTAGGTTGATTTTTCCCAGGTATTTTGTCAGAGGAACAAAATTAGCTAAGCACAATCTCTAAGCCACTATCTCCCACAAAATGCACGGTGAAGATTGGCTTTTTAATTTTATTTATTTGTTTTGCTTTTCTAGAAAAGTGTTGTTGATAGTATCTTTGTATCTATTGGGGTAAAACCTTCTCTGACAGGAGGGTTCAACCTGATGGGATGCTTAATAAATGTCCTGTCCTCCCTAAGACAAGGGGGTGGGAGAACCAGTGGCTCAGTCAGGACCAACAGAAAGCTTTTTCCTGGACCTGGAATGAGGGACGTCGTGATGCAAAGTGTGACAACAGTGTGGCCCAACAAGGCTGTCACACCACTCTTGTTGCCTCCTTGCTTCTGCTTACAAGTGTGTTCTTTGGGCCAGCCCGTTAGCCTGTTTTTCTAGTTCTTTGTAAGATGTATGATAAGTTCTTGTGAGAAACAGTCACCCCTATGTGCTATAGAGCAATAGAACTTATTCCTCCTATGTAACTGTATTTTGTTATCTACCCTCCCTTTATCTCTTCTCCCTTCACCTTTCTTAACATTTAGTGATCACCATTCTATTTTTTTCTTTTACGAAATCAACTTTTTCAGTTTCCACATATGAGCAAAAACACCCAGCATTTGTCTTTCTGCACCTGGTTTATTCTACTCACCATGTCCTCCAGTTCCGTCCATGCCCCCACAAATGTCAGGATCTCGTTCTTTTTTATGACGTTGTGTTTTTGTAGAAACATGTTCACCTCAAATAAAAATGGTATGGTTCTTCAAATACTTAAAACTCTTCAGTGATTAATTATATGAACCTTGATCCACTGAGTTAATACCAGTCTTACTGGAAGGAACATTCCTAGGGATTCTACTTTTTCAGACAAATGACTACAACAGATTGTGTTTTTTAAAAAATCCTGGTGAAGCTCCATATAGCTATGGTAAAGGGCTGGCAAACTCCTGCTGGTGCATTGATCCTCCTGGACTACTTGGGGAACTGGGGAAAAAGTAATAGTCTGCTATAAGGGATTTCAGATGCAAAGAAAGGACAAAAATCTTTGCAATGTTGTGTATATGACTACATTGTAGTATTATGCTAGAGGTTTAAATAAGATGTCCATAAAATATGAACCATTGGCATCTAAAAGAACCCCAAGCAGCTTATTTTAGATCAATAAATGTTTTAAATTACTCCTATTGATAACATTCTTCTAGTTCTTCTCAGTAGGCACAAAGTTCAGAGGGCAGTAAGAAATGTATCTTACTCTCCAGTTCTATACCCAAGTGAAGGAAGTATTCAATATGGTAAATTACTCAAAGCACAGAATAATGGAGAAGATAGCTACTTTGGGAGCTGGAGACCAAATGAGGCTTTGTGGAGAAGTGGCATCTGAGCTGTTCCTTCTAGTTCCTTCTATGTTACCTCCTATAACTGTCTTATAAGCCTCCTGTAACTGTCCTGTGTAGACAAAAGAAGCCAAATGCACTGGAATGAGATAACCACTAGAGAAACATCTGAAGAAGAAGGAGTACTGCCTGGTGGCCAGAGGATATGAAGTATAGGCCCATGGACTGGTGTAAGCTTACAACCAGAAACATCCCTAAGAGAAATGAATTTAAAGTTGCATTTCCAGCACAATCTTTCTGAACTACAGCAAGAGGCACACTAACTCAGGGAGATCAGCAGCGTAGGAAGAGATGACTTCCAACCTTGGTGCTAACAAGTAATGGGTTAAGGATGGCCCTGCCCTTTCTGCTTTCCATTCCTACCCTGAAATAGTCTGTTTATAGCATCTTTTTTTCTTTAAGAGTGTCCTTAAGGTAAGACTTTTACCTACTTTCATTTTACAAACGTATTTCAGCAAAGCAGTGTCCCTCACTTGTACTAGGAATGGGCTATTTAGAAGAAACTGCAAATCACATGTGAAATAGAAACAAATCATTGCATGTTCCTTTTCTCCCGGTTGTGGGCACATTGTGTTAGGCCTGGTGACATGGCTTCAATGGACCTCCCTTAGAACCCTGGGAGCTGTTCCACCACTGTGGACTCATTCTTGGCCAATACTGTGGACTCTCCACAAACCCCTAGCATGGCATCCTAACTTAAGTGAGTGAGCTGCAACCCAGTATAAAGTAGGAGTAGCACTGTGCTTTTTCCTACGAGTCAAGGACAGCAGCATGTCCTCTTTAGAGAAGAGCCAGGACTGCCTGTACAACTTTTGAGAGAACTCTGGCTCTATTTCATCACAAACTGTATTCTGTAGAGCCAGGCCCTCTGCCAATGGCCTGACATATGTGGGACTGGCTGTCTTCACCCAAGTAGATCCCACAGACTGCTGGCCTCAGAAGGTGGTGCAATGGTCTACTGTACTAGAGAGTTTTATGCCAACCTATGATTCTCATTTGTAGAGTGTTTTTCTTGGAACCACAGAATCAGTGCATGGTGCTAGCTCCCTGGAGCAAACAGGTGGGTCTGGGAACCAAAAGATGAAGCTAACCATGAGAGCCTCACAAGGTGCTTCAGGAAAATGAGTGGGAACAGCTATGACACAATTGTGGGTCATGCTAGGCCAATGGATCTCAGAGAGGAGGTGTCAGATTTTATAAGTGTAAACAGGAAATGTATAAGCATGCTTGAAATACTTGGGACATATTTATACTAAAACTGTTTTTATTGCTTATCTGACATTCAAACATTTGAACTTAACTGGGTATCTTATATTATAGTGGATACTCTATCCCTGAGACAAAAGCTATAAATGGAAAAGAGAGTGATTCTGCAGAAGCCAGACTCACAAGGCATTTGGGGACAATATTAGGCAGACCTGACTCCAAGAAATTTGTACCATAAATTTGTTCAGTAAAGCCACCATACTCCCCTGTCAATAACACCATATTTCCCATTTTTTGCCTCCACCATCATCCTCCAGGCCACGTTCAGATTTGGCTAGGTTTATCCTGGGGCAGACTGCGACTTTGAAGGGGCTCACAGGGCACCCCTCCCTGTCTCTACCCACCCTATGTTTAGTGCATGTTTTCCTGAACTCACTGTTAGTTGCATGCTGTCCTCCAGGACAGGAATCAAAGAGGAAGTCAGAGTCACAGCACCAGGGGGAGGGAGAGAAGGAGATCTGAATGGCTGCAATAATCTCATCGAATCAGCTATAAGACCAAGGTTGGCAGGCAGTGGAGGGAGGGCCCTCTCCTAGGCCCTGCTCTAGCTGCATTGGGTAAACTTGATGAGTATCAGTAAAGCTAGGCATGGTGTTTGGAGGGGGATAAAGCTTTGACAAAAGGTGTTTTCCATGTTACCAAATTGAGTAGCAATCAATGGAGTTTATAGTCAATACTTTCTAATAAACTTTATCCTCACCTCCTAAAGGAAGAAGGTAGAGAGGAAAGATGACAAGACTGAGAATAAATGTTGAAGGATGTACAAGGCTAGAATTTGCTCAATTCAAGATATATTAATTGAGCAACTCCTGCAAAACCTTTTTTTTTTTTACATTTAGGCAAAATAAGCCGACTTTCCAGTACAAAGAAGACATTGAAGAACTATCCCAATGAGACCAGAAAATATGTATTTCTTGGCTCTAAGATAAAGAAGACATTTTTGAAAATTAATATGCAATGTTTTATCAGATATCTAAAAATGTAACATTATGTCAGTTATGCAACTCAACTCAACCTTTAATTACATGAAAAGTTTAAATCAGAAGAGCAAATGAAACAATTTCTTTTTTTATATGCCAAAAAAATGAGCATTAAAATCCCTTTAAAACTTTTCCAATAGAAATTATATTTAATATGAAATAAAAAGAGTGTTAGGATAAAAGTTGTTTTTTTAATTTTTAAGTTGTAGCACTTCATGTATATCTTGATTCCCAGTTTCTTAGTCATGTCTCCTCATCAGTGTTCTTAACCATGGGAATTAAGTCATATTTTTTTTCCTTTTGAATACTTAGTACGTATGGAGTGCATGCCATCTGTCGTCCTTTGTTGTCATTAAGTTTTGCACTGATAATTTTCTTTTTATTCTTTACTTCAAAACATATTTTACAAGCATTCATGGTTGTCATTATAAACACATTAGTTCTAAAGATTCTTTAGGACGTTCTCTGGTCTAATATCCTCATTTTACACATGACAAAATTGAGCCCTCAGTGATGGAGGGGACCAATAAATGACAGATATGGGTATACAAATTGTGTTTTCTTGTTTCACTTCTAGAATTCATCTGAGTACTATACACTAACTTCAAAACACTGCCCAAAAACCTTCTCCCTTTGGTGAATAAAAATGCTGATGTTACATATGAAAATGTTGTTCTTCTTATTCATCTTATTAAGATTTTCTAGCAATATTATTTGTACCTTTAATTCTTCTGTTCTGGCTCACAATTAGCTGCTCCAACCAACCTGAATGAAAGTCATCCATGATAGAGTGAGATAATCACACTGTTTATTTGCAAACCTTTCTCATTTTCGTTTTAAGTTTTGAGTCATGCTAAATTAATTTGGATATGAATATATTTATGACTTCAGTTTGCAATTATTTAAAATTAAAAAACCAGATATTGAAATAAAAGTCCTTTTGGGGGTGACTTCGATACAGCATATTAATTTTAATTACATCATTCATGACAATATTATGGTTTTATCATTTGCTTCTGAATTTTCTTACATGGAAATCTATTTGTCCAAGAATTTCTATGGAGCCAATAATCAGAGTACTTAGGAACTTGAATGGAGGGGAAGATTAGCACAATAATAGCTTCATTCTCTCTGTAAGAATATTTTGATGTAGATAAATGAGAGAATATTGGAACCAGAATTATAATTATGCAGTAGGGTTTCCCTCCCCACACCCCACCCTTAAGTCTGAGGTTCAGGTAGATCGGTTTCTATTTAGAGTCCTTAAAATTTTAAAATATTACGTACAAATTTTTTGTTGAAAATATGTTCTTCATTTTTCCTAAAGTCTTATAGTCAGGGTCATGTCCTTCCATGTAAAATTTAAAACTATTTTCATTTGTGCTTCTTTTACCTTTTCAGTGACTTAAAAAAATATGTTTTAGACTTGGTTCACATATTCTGCTCTGACATTAATTTAATTAGAAATATCATATTCTTATTCAAATGGAATATTTGAAGGGTTTTAAAATATTTTTTAAAAGTTAAAGCTATAATTTAGGCTTGTTGTTATTTCCAGTGTATGAGAACAAGTATGAAAACTAAATTTTGGAAAAATCTACTTCCCATCTTAATGACATTTCAAATTCAAAGTAGTGTAAGAACATTATTAGATGAGGCCTGTGGTATGATTTTTGACAGATGGAGATGAATAAGGGGAAGCCAGTTTTGGAACTCTTCCACTAGCTAGTCATGAAAGAAATGTCACCCCTTCTTTATTTTTCAACTCCATTCCTTCATATCTGTCTCTCATTTGGATTAGGTTGCTACATTTCCTCTGTTAATCCTTACCCTGCCCCTGGTACCCCAGCCTGTGTTCTTTCATTGTTTAGAATGTCCAGGAAATTCCTTTTGAGGGATGTTAGCATGTCTTTATGAGAACAAACATGTGCATGCAACGAAGAAATTTTAGTTTCTTCATGAGTTCCGCAGATTCCTCTAGTGCCCTGAGATATTTGGAGGATTAGTAAGCATCTTGGGAATGTGTACAATGATTTGTGTCTGACTTTATACGTTGGGGATTAATGGCAGCCAGTTTTCTCATCCAAACATCGATTGATTTGTGATACATCTTCCATGTAACAGATAGAAACAAGTCCGTACATACATTTCTGCCTCTTCGAAAGATGAATAAATAATGATTTTTAGTAAGTCACCCTAGGCCAGATCTCAAAATAGTTTTTATCTCTTCTTTCTTTTCATTTACCCTCATGCCTGTTCCATGCTGTTTAATAAAAATAGGTAGGTGTAGTGTAACCTGTTAAAGCGATGTTGTGTTCCCTGACAGATTCTTTTAAAGCCAGAATTCTCTCAGGCCATGTGTTGTAAAGATGGGGATTATCTTGGCATGAGTAAGCTTCAGGGGTTCCCAAACTCTGCTTTACAGAATCCTAGAGGTTTCTCAGCATCTCTCAGGGCTGCAAGATATAGAATGAGGATGAGCAGGCAGGACATCATGAGCAGGCGTGTGTGTGTGTGTGTGTGTGTGTGTGTGTGTGTGTGTGTTTGTATGTTGGTGTGTCAACGTGGCTTCAGGAATTCAGATCCCTTGTGTTAGTTCATTTAAACAATGGTTTCATTGTTTAGATGAATGAACATTTGGAAACTACTGCACTAAATTGATTAAGTCACAGGTCAAAGTACTCCAAGAATCAGGTTGAAAATTTAGCTCCAGTGATTGTTAGATCTGAGACCTTGGGAGAGTCATTTGATTCTCTGATTCTTCAGTCTATTCATCTACAAAGTATAGACCTCGAAGCTCCTTATTATCCCAGCAATATACAAGAATAGGTAAAATCCAGCCATGTTTCTTTTTAATATATTCATCTTATCAGACTGCTTTTGTCTAAAGGTATAATCTTTAAGGTGCTTCTCAAATCTAGGACCAAATGGCCTCTTCTGCAGGATCATTGTTGAGGTTTAACGACTTCAAAGTTCTTCTCTGCTCTCAAAATTCTAGGATTCTATGGTCTTTTAAGATACTATTTCAAGTGTACAAGCATGCAAATTATAAAAGCAAGTGTTTGTAGTCTTTGCTTTTCTTCTCTCTGCATGCTGCTAGGAGAATTTTAACTCTCTGTTTCTTCTTTGCTTCCTTATCTTTCTACAAGTTTCCTGAATTTGTAACTTAAAAACTGTGGAGGTTGATGGCTGAAGACAAAACAGGTTTTTCTGGAGAGATACTGTGTTGTGTGGGAACAGTGGACCAAACAAGAGCAATAAACACATTTACGAAATATTTCTGGGATCTCTTTCTACACATCTTGATTTTTTTTTTTAAGTATTTCATTGCATGGGTATATGCTTTGTATTAAACTATACTTCCAGGATTGAAACTACCATGTCCATAGCTTTCAAAGTATTCTAAAATACAGTATTGTTTAGTGAAATAATATTGTACCAAGACCTGAATTATAAAACCAGTAAAACCATTTGGAAGTTTCCAAATCCCATCACAGTACCCCTTCTGCTACTTTGTGAATTGTTCCTACGCACCCACCCACAGCTGTGACCATGTAAGTTAAAATTCACCTGGGTTGGGCTGGGGTTATAGCTCAGTGGTAGGGCACTTGCCTAGCATGTGTGAGGCACTGGGTTCCATTCTCAACATCACATAAATAAGCAAAATAAAGGCCCATTGACAACTAAAAAATGTATTTAAAGGAGTTCTCCTGTGTCTATGAGGAACCAGGCCATTACTCTCTCTCTCTCTCTCTGCCTCAGCCTTCCTATCTGCTTATGTCTTGCTTTTTCTCTCTCTCTCTCTCTCTCTCTCTCTCTCTCTCTCTCTCTCTCTCTCCTCCCTTCCCTCCCTTTCCATATGCATTTCTACAATTCTCTGTATAACCAATCCACTCTCTCTTTGCCAAATAGCTATTAGCTGCTCCATTTAGATGCACCTTTCTCACAGTTCCTGGGTTTATATGCCCCTAGATCCAGACATCAACTAAGATTAACCAATTTCTTTCAGTCCCAATTCCAGACTCATAGCAGAGAGAATTTGGCCATCACACCTCTGTTCAGGTGTTCCACCTGGTGTCGGCCTCATCCAGTCAGGTGTTGGGCAGTACCTGCCCCCCCTGTGGAGCTGCCAACAGGGACTATCAGTTTTCCTTGATTTGGTAACTGTACTGTTTCTAAAATTCTGATCCTATGATCTTTTCACACACTCTTGAGAATTCCCTGTGCTTCCACAATCCTCCAATTTGCCACATCATTAAGAATTACGCGCAGCCCATTACCCCACAAGCAAACAAATGCAGACTCTGTAATGTGAAGCGCCTGGCCACTGGACCATGCCCTCTTGCATTGCTTCAGCCTCACTCCACTGACACGGATTACAAGATACTATCTACTCTGAGCTTCCATCTCTGAAAGCCAGAATTCTTTAGCAACCACAAGACTCATCAATGCCCACCCATCCCCTCTGGTGTCCTGAATGTTCTCTGCCTGTCTCCAGGCATTTCCTCAGGAACAGTGTCAATAAAGCATAGACGGTTTCTGAACAGCCTATGAATGTTAATGGATAATCCCTCCCAGGACAGCTGACTCGGGTCTTGTAGCCACAGAGGTAATTAAGGAATATTGTCTAAGAACAATGAGGTGTCTCACCTTACTTGTACCAGATACTTGCATTGGATTTTATCTTATTTAGTCAGTGACAGTTTGGGTCTGACCTGTGTCCCCCTGGTATTCATATACTGAAGCCCCAGGCCACAATGTGACTATATTTGGAGGGAAGGCCTGTAGGGATATGGTTAAGGTTAGATGTACTCATAAGGGTGGATCTCTAATCCCATAGGAATGGTGTCCTTAATAATAAGAAGAGAGATACCCAGGTAGTTATGCCCAGAGTAAAGGCCACGTGAAAACACAGTGACAAGGGACTACATGTAACCCAAGGATGTAGGCATTGGCAGAAACCAATCCTGATGTTACCTAAAACTATGAGAAAAATAAATTTCTGTTTTTTAAGCCACTTGGTGTATGGCCTTTTTAATGGTAGCCTCCGCAGACTAATATGACCCCATTGACACATGCTTGGAAAGAAAAAATGGATGTTTGTCTGTAGTCCTAGCTAACCCCAGAGGAGATGATCAGTTTTGCCCCTCGGTCAATTTCTCCAGTGGTTTTAACATCAGATTTCCACTTAATTGATCTGATCAGCTTTGCGCTAATCTGAACTGGTCACCAAGGCAAGCAAAATCCCGAATCGACCCTGCCACCGTCTGCTGTTTTTCAGTTGTCTAGACATGGTCATAAATAGCTGGATGACTGCCCACTATAAATTTTTAATGAGAGATTTTGAAATTAGAAAAGGAGGGAAGCAATTGCAATTTATGGCCTGGAGTTATTCAACAGGCAGGGACCAACCTGAAAAGCCAGTGCTGAACTGCCACCAGCACCTTCACCTCCTGGCCTCTTGATTATGCAAGCCCAGAGCACTGGTCCTGTACTAACCACTTCCCACTCTTCTGAGAGAAATCCCATAATGCCTCTTCCTGATTCTCAGCTTAAAAGATGAGCATTTGGAAAATTACCTGGAAGGCATCACATCTAAGTCAAACTGAAATGATTTGGAGTTATCTGTTACTATATTTAAGTAGTAGGTTTTTTTTGCACAGATTAAATCAATGACCCCTTTGAAAATATGAGGCAGAGTTAGTTTTTCTCCCCAGGGAATTTCTATATATTGTAAAGAATTTTAGGAATGCACAGGTAAATTGAAGCCAAAGCAAGCACCTGTGCATGTCTCACAAGAATACCTGTGCCTAAGCTTCCTTTATTGGCATGAATCTAGGTTTTCTGAGCTCTGTCTCTGTATAAAGTTGGATAGTTAGAAAGCAATATACCTGGGCAATTAAAATTGCTCACTGAAATTGGTTAAGCTACTGTGTCCTCAGAAAGGAAAGTTTGCTAAATATGCAAAATGGGTGCATATGTGTGCGTGTGTGTGTGTGTGTGTGTGTGTGTGTGTTTGTGCCATTTTCCCCCAAAACCTTTAGTAGAAGATACTGTTCTTGATGTTACCCAATGTACCTTTTACATAAAGATCCTAAGTATGAAAATTTTTCCTTAGTTTCTTCCCACTGCTCTTCCTCTCAGAGGCAATGAAAATTATACAACTAGAAATGTTTACCTTTTTTCTTGGCACACAGAAATCCTATAACTAAATTTTATTACTAACAGTAATAAGAGTAATAACCAATTTATTCTAAGTTCCTGAGGCGATGGGGAAGATAGTGGGATTATGGGGGAAGGGGCTGAGAGGATAGGTTGTCGTAATTAGCTGGGGGGGGATGATTGCGGGGTTGGTGTGTTGGCGAAGCTAGGGTTTGTTTGGGGTGGAGTGGACGGGGGGGTTGGGTTGCGGTTGGGGGGGGGGAGGGGGGGTTTGGGTGGGGGGGGGGTGGGAGGGGGTAGAGTAGGTGTTTGGGGGGCTGGCTGAGTTGGGCGGGCGTGATGGTTGGGGCTATGGGAGGGGGGGGTTTATATGGGGGTGGGGTAGCCGCATTTTGGTTTGTGGGTTGGGCTCGGGGGGGGGGGGGGCGTGTGGTGGGGGGGTGGGGAGTGTAGGGTTATCTGGGAGGAGGGGGTGGGGGGGAGGTTTGGTTGAATGGCCGGTTTTGTTCTTTGGGGGTGGAGGGATAGTGGGGGGTTGGGGTTGGTGGTGGGGGATTTTAGGTTGGGGGTTTATTGCTGGGAAGGCGTGGGGTCGGCGGGGGCGAGGGGGTGGGGGTGGTTAGGGGGTATTTGGGGGGTGTGAGTTGTTGTGCTGTGGTGCTTGGGGGTGTTGTTGGGGGGGGGGGTGGGGATGGGGGAGGGAGGGGACGGGGGCGGGGTGTTGGGCGGGGGCGATATTTGTTTGGGGCGGGGGGCGTAGGGGGTTTTTTTTATTTTAGGTTGGTGGGGGGGGGGTTTTGTGTTTATGGGGGGGACTGGGGGGGGGGAGGTGGTGGGTGGTTTGGGGGCGTGTGGTTAGGGGGGGGGTGGGTGGGGGGATGGGGTGTTGGGGATTGGGGATGTTGTGTGCTCTTGGCGATTGGGGTTGCGTTGGGGGGTGGTGGGGGGGGTGGTGGGGTTGTGTGTTGTGTGGTGAGGGTTTGGTTTGGGTGGTTTTGCGTTGGGAGGGGATTTGGGGAGTGTGGGGGGGCATTTGGGGGGGAGGAGTTCGGGGGGGGGGTGTGTTGGAAGTTGGGGGGTTGGCGGTAGGGGTGGGGGGGTGGTGGTAAGGGGTTGGATGGGGCTTTGGGATGTTCAGTTTTGGAAGTTTATGTATGGGGGCTTTTGCGTTGGGTGGGGGATTGGTTGGGGTAGGTACGGGTTAGTTTTGGGGTGTGTAGGGGGGGTGATGTGGGGATGGTGTGTATTTGCGGTGGGGATGGGTGCTGGCATGTTGGTGGGTTGGTGTGTGGGGGGGGTGGTGTTGTATTGGTATGGGTTGCCTGTGAAGTATGGAGGTAAATATGGTGTAGTTATGTTTTTTGCAAAGTTAAAGTGTGTGAATAGGTGGAATATTTATATGTTTTGTGTTATTGAGTATAAGTGATGGTGAATGTAGTTAGGGTGGAAAATTTAGTGTGGATTAGATTGTGGTGCGGTGTAAGTATATGGTTGATGGGAATTGTCTATGGTTTAAAGGAAGAGCGGGGTATATTAAATGGTTTTATATTATAATTGTTGTTTTTTTTATGATTTTTTTATTTTTTTTTTAGAAATGTCAAATTTTTTTATGGGTTTAATATTATTATGTTTGAAATAATTTTATGATAATTGGGTTGTTAATATAAATTTTATTTTAATGTATGTTATTGTTCAGCTGTTTTTTTAATTGAATTTATTGATTTGCATATGATATTTATTTTGTTTTATATTATTAATATTTATTTTTTTGGTTTTTTAAATATTCAATTGATTTTTAATTTATTTTATTTTTTAATATAAAAATAACTATTTTGGTAAGACTATTATCTTTTTTTATTCTTTTTACACTAACATGAATAAGAATTTCTTTTTAACAAACAATTTTGGGATTTTTGAATTTTTTTTTTTTATTTTTTATTTTATTTTTTTTTGAATTAAATTTATTTTTATTTTATAATAAAATTTTGATATATGTTTTTTTTTTGTATTAATTGTTAAAATAATTATATTATTTGATTAAAAATTTAATTTTTTTTTTTTTTTATTTTTATTTTTTTATTATATTATTTTTTTTTGGTTTTTGAAATTGTCCCTTAATTTTAAGTTTGTTTTACTATTTTTAACTAATTTGACTCATGGAAAGTCCTTTTATTCTTTTTTTGGCATAAGCAGGGCACTGAAAAGACCAAAAAAATAAATAAAAAACATGTTAAGCCAGCAAACAACAGTTACACTCAGAAGTAAGATAAATGACAGATTTTAGTACAAAGTAACTTCCAATATTGATAAAGTAGAGTTAATGATCTTCTCCTTTCAGTACAAGGATGATTCTAGACATTTTACCGTCAATGGATACTGAGAATATAATGAGATGCCAAATCCTTCTGCAGATGACAAAAAAGGTACAAACCAAGTAAGATAAAACCCCTGACCTCAGGAAATGGGCCAGTCATAACTTGAGAGACAAATAGTAATTACAGAGTATTATAGTAATTATAATGAAAAATGTAATGTTGGGATTACACACAGGATACCACTTTTGTGTGTGATACTTTTTCAGTAGCTAAGTGAATATGCAACCCCTATAACCAACTCCCAATGGCACAATTAATCTTTCACTTTGTCATGAAGTCCTAAAATCTGTGCTTTCCCATTTAGCATTCTTGATTGGGAAGTAGAGTTTCAACTTTGCAAACCATAAGAACTACTAATGGCCAACTATTTAAAAGGTTCAACTTCACCAAAAATAAAAGAACTTTGAATTAAAATTAGATACTTTTTTCTTCTACCGATTTTATTAAAAGAACATGATTTGAGGATTTGTTAAAATGTGGGGGTAAAGTCACCATCCTATACTGTAAATGGGGGCAAATGTTCAATGTATTTCTAAAGCCTTAATCATGTGAATAACTTTTGATGCAAAAGTTTTACTTCTATAAATTTTCTATAAAGAAATAACCAGTTTATATATGATATATGCACATACACATATGCATATATGTATGAAAAATAATATTTATAGTATAAAGTTTCTAATGGTGCTATGTAAAATACAGTAGGATTGAAACATGGTGCCCAGTACCATGTTCATTATCATAGAAACTTTTAATGAAAGCAATGACTATACACAAAATTATAAAAGTAAATGTCTACAAAAAGTGTGTGTGTGTGTGTGTGTGTGTGTGTGTGTACACAGGGGTAGGTAAATCAATAGGTGGATAGAAATTCCTAAAGACATATGAACACAAACATCTGAAGAATATACATGGAACATTGTGTTGAAATCATTGTTCCTCTACAGGAGTCCTCAGGCCCAATAGCATACCAATCTATCAAAAATTTTGTTGAAATCCAGATTATAGGATTCAAACCCCATCCCCTGACTCAGAACATGAAGAGTGGGGAGGAGCATCATATTTTAACAGCCTCTCTGGTGATGATTATGCTGTAGAGAAATGCACTGTACAATTAAAAAGGAACGATATTAATAATGCAATTTTCCATTAAATATTACTTAAGGATATAGAAGCCAACTTCAAAAGTCTCTGCATGGCCTAAGTGGAACAAATGATAGCAACAATATAAATAATGATAGCCTCAGGTCTTAACCCACAGAATAAAACGTGAATATCCATAGGTCACCGCTGACAAATTTAAAGAACGGAATCAATTTTTCTTTACAAAAGAATTCCAAATAATATATGTAGAAAGAATGAGAGAAATAAAAAAATTACCATTAAGTAAACACCTTAGTAACTATTGCAGATAGAATGAGCTAATTAAAGCTAAAATTGGTGGATAAAAATGGGGGAGGGGATATTTGCATCGTCTCAAAGTATCTTCCTTCAAGGTATTCATTAATTGTAAAATGTTATAACTGTATTAAGAAATCTATTCCCAAAGTACTACCTTAATCATGTAATCAAGGATGACATCACCAAGGAGATCAACCACCAACATCCTTAACCCCTTGGTGTGACATGCCAGGCTGGCTCTGACACAAAATCTTTCCTGTGGTGTTCTTGCCAGAAAACTATCACATCACTGTGATGTAAGAAGACATCAGACAGGCAAAACCTGACCAGTACTGTTCAAAAGTGTCAAGGTCATGAAAGGCCAGGAAACACTGAAAATTTGCTAAAGACTAAAGGAAAGAAAGATGGAAATAACCAAATCAAAATGTGACCTGTGATCCTGGAGCAGAGAAAGAACATTAGTGAGGGCTAGGGTGTGGATGGGCAACATAGGGAACGCTAGGGATGTGCAGACTCTGGGTTCTATCCTAGCAACAACAACAGCAAAAATTAATGAGCACAACAGTGAAGTCTAAAGCTAATTTCCTTGTTTGGACCACTGAACTATAGTTATATAAGGATGTTAACCTTAGTGTTAGCTGGGGGAGGAATATAGTGAGCTCTACACCATTCATTTCAGTTTACCTCTAATTCTAAAATGCATTCATATACACGTTTTTATATTGCAAATCAGTTTCTTGAGCCAACATTTTCCAATTCTCACAAACATATAAAAATTTCCATAACAGTCATGAAACCTCCAAAGACTGACTCCCTTCTTAGTGTCAGATTTTTTCAAGGCATTATAGCTAAATTAGAATAATGGTGCCAACATTAAAAAAAAAAAAAATAGTTGCTAAACCACAAATAGCTTAACCACTGAAAACACAGCAGGTCAATCAGTAGGACTGAAGGAAAGGAGGAATAGACTTTTTCGTTTTCTCCATTATCTGCTTCTGGCTGGGAAACTCAAGTTCTGTTTGAATCAGAAAACTGTACAGCCCATCTCCATGTCGGTGGCTTTCAGAAGAAGCCTGAGCCATTTAGCTTGGGCAAGTGCCTCCGTAGGTCTGCACTATCTACCTGAAACACAGTGAGGGCTGGCATGCTGAAGGCTCCAGGGACTGTGCAGTGCTCAGCTCCTGTGGCTGCACCTGCAGTTACACGGTGCCCAACTCATTAGGCTTGCAGACCTGGCCCTGTGGACCAGGAAGCAGCCGTGGTGCCGAGGCGCCTTCCTGATGTTGTATTCCATACAGCCTGGGTGGTGAACCCCAGCAACTAATACCACCGGAGGGGCCGGAAACAGGGCTACAAAACTTCACAAAGTCACTAACTTCTCTGTGACTACATGTAGACATTACAGAGGCTTTTTAGACATCATGGGGGCAGGGTGTTAGGAAGTACTAATAGCACTGAATGGCAAATGCTCATGTCAGTCAGGAAAACATGGTTTATTACTATGATTTTGGCATATGGCAAGACCCAATAAATGTTCACTATTATTTTCATTTTTATCCAATTTGCATGCTCTGGCTGGGGAAATCTGTTCAAACACTGGTTAAGCTAGTTGAAGTTAATCAGAACGTCTCTCCAGATGCTGTATGAGCTGGAGGCAGCAATGGGGCAACCAGGAATGAATGAACAGGGCCATCCAAATCAGGACGTTGGCTCTGTATCTGCATTGACTTCAACCAGTTATTGGTCTTCTCTGAGCCTCCTAAATCTTCTCTGAATGTCAGTGTGCAGTGTAATCACTAAGGCCTCTTTATCCACAAGGTTCTTTAACTCCATATTTTTCAAATTCTTTCCCTCACTAATTCTTTCTTCTTGTTGTTCATTTTTTAAAATTAATTTATTTATTTTAATTAGGTATATATGACATCAGGATGCATTTTGATTCTTTGTACATAATTGCAGCACAACTTTGAATTTCTCAGGTTGTACACAATATAGCATCACACCATATGTGCAGTCAGACGTGTACCCAGGGTAATGAGGTCCGTCTCATTCCATCATCTTTTCTGCCCCCATGTACTCTCCCTCCCCTTCCTCCCCTTTGCCCCATCAAAGTTCCTCCATTTTTACCATGCCTCCCAGCTCCCCATTATAGACCAGCATCCACTTATCAGAGAGAACATTTGACCTTCGGTTTTTTGGGATTGGCTTACTTCACTTAGCATGATATTCTCCAACGCCACTTGTCACCTGCAAATGCCATAATTTCATTTTCTTTCAATGCTGAGTAATATTTCATTGTGTATATATACCACAATTTCTTTATACATTCATCTATTGAAGGGCATTTAGGTTGCTTCCACAGTTTAGCTATTATAAATTGAGCTGCTATGAACATTGATATGGCTGTGTCCCTGTAGTATGCCGTTTTTTAAGTCCTTTGGGGATAGACCGAGAAGTGGGATAGCTGGGTCAAATGGTGGTTAATTCCTAGTTTTCTAAGGAATCTCAATACTGCTTTCCAGATTGTTTGCACCAATTTGCAGTCCCACCAGCAATGAATGAGTGTGCCTTTTCCCCCACATCCTCGCCAACATTTATTCTGACTGGCATAAGATGAAATCTTGGAGTAGTTTTGATTTGCATTTCTCTAATTGTTAGAGATGTTGAACATTGTTTCACACATTTGTTGATTAAATATATATCTTCTTCTGATAAGTCCCTCACTAATTCTTGATCATGAACACTCATGTTCTTGACCCTCTGCTCATATGAAGAGAAGGTAGAAAGAACTCTTTAGAAACAAAAAGGCACAGTCCTCACTCCAGAAGCCCCAAGTCAGAAACTCCAGTTCATTCTGATGCTCAGTGAAGTTTGAGAAGCTCAGATCCAGACTTGCCTCTCTTTTTTTGTGGAAGAAAATTGATCTCCTAGAATGGGTTGTGACTTGTCTGAAGGTCGAGAAAACATGTTATTGTTGGGACTAGCATGAATCCAGTTCCACTTACTATGCTGTATTATAACGGTAAGAGCTAAAGTTGAATATGCCTTTCTTATGAGTCAGGCACTGGGCTAAATATTGGATGAAGATACTACATTTAATAATTACAGGAACTCCATTAAGCAGTTATGGCTTGAATTCTCTGTTCAGATTAGTGAACTGAGGTTTCAGAAGTTTAAGCGCTCTCCAGATGCTGACCACAGAGCTAGCAGTGAGTGGTGGAGTCTGAATTCAGCTTCTTTGGAGTCTGGAGCCCATGTAAAATGTCACAACACTGAAGTGGCTCCAAATTGTGTCATTGTCTCCCTCCTCCTCTTCCTTCTTCCCTCCTCCTTCCTTCCTCTTACTACAAAGCTTATTCTTGTACTTACTATATATACTCCAAGAGGAACACAAAGCCCAAAGACAACAATAGACTCTCTTTGAACCTGAATTTTCCTAGAAGATGGAAGGGAAAATGTTTTTTTTTTTTTTCTATCAAAATGGACATTAATGTGTTAGCAGGTAAAATTTACTTAACAGTTTAAGATAAAAGGTGCAACGTTAAATAATATGTATCATGAGGGCATCTGCTTCAGCGTACCCAGCAGACAAGTAGGGTCAAATATTCAATCTTGTTTGCACAGGGAGACCCTACGCTTTTAGATAAAGATTGATAACATAGCACCATGTTACTCCAGGTCCCCTCCATGATATTAAATTGTTATTTTTATAATCAAGCAAGGGACACTAAATGAAACCTAGAATATACTTATTAAGTTCCCACCATTTCATATTGAATTTGCCAACAGAAAGTACCAAAATGCTTGATACAGACAGTAGGGGCTTAGAAATACCAGGTGTCTCTCGCAGAATGCTCTCGTCTCTTAAGTCACCTATCATCTTAACCTCTCTTCCTAGTTGTTCCAAAGTATGACCTGTAGACCAACAATATCAGCACCATGCGATCTTATGCAGAATCTCAGATTCTACCTCTTTCCCACTGAATCAAAATCTGCTATTTAACACATCTCAGATCTGTGTGTGCAGATTAAAATTTGAGAAGCATTGCTCATCTCATCTACCTACTCTCAAAGTAAATACTTTAGATCATTAGTTCTCAAAGTGTGGTCCCAGGACCAGCAGCATCAGCATCACCAAGGAACTTGTGACAGCATAAATCCTTGGATCCCAGACCTGGTGAATCAAAAAGCTGGAGCTGGGACCAGAATGCTCTGTTAACAACCCCACAGGTGATTTTCAAACTTTGCTTCACATTAAGAATCACCTGGAATAGATTCCCAAAATCGTAATGTCCAGGCCTTGCTCCATACCACTTGAAAAACAGTCCCTAGAGCAGTGGTTCTCACCCCTGGATGCATATTAGAACCATCTGGGAAGCTTTTTTTAAAATACCAATACCTGAGTCCTACTCCTCTGAGATTTCATTGCAATTTTAAGGCTAATGCAGAAGTCTAGTGTTTTAAATTTTTTTCTCCAGGCATTTTATTATTACCTGTGATTAGACCACTTCTAAAATCTTAACCTCTTCCACTCTCACTCTTTCTAGCACCCCAAATTCTAGTAATCCCCCCAACCTCAGATCCATAAATATCTTCCATTGGTACCCACTGTTCAATCACTTTCTCTTCTCCCTATGAGTCCTCACTTTCTTCATTTGCTATCTCAGACTCTGTAGACTAAAGTCCATTCCCTTGCTCCTCCCTTCCTCCTTCTGTACTAGAAAATCCCCAGTCCTGGTCAAATCCAACTCCTCTCCTGTTCTTCAACCTCAATGGCGCAGCAGAATTTCATGGAGGAAGCAGCCGCCATGTTGACAGGGGGCCTCCCCTGTATGCATGAGAGAAAATCTCATGGGGATCCTTGCACTGCCAGGCAGACCTACAGCCCTCTCTAAGGGATCTCCTCCCCGATCTTCCTCATGGCCACTAGCTCTAAAACCTCAAACATTCCTCCTCCACTCTGCACTCTAGGCTGATGAGCTGGACTCCTCTTTTGGTTGAGAAAGCAGAAGTGATCTAAAGAGAATGCTCTTCTCTGCTCATGATCACCTGCCCAGAGTCCACTTCTAACCACCTCCCTGTTGCCTCGTGGCTACTTTCAAAGCATCTCAAACCCAAGATATCCAAAGCCAAATGCTTAGCCTTCCCCAACAAACATGTTTCCCCAGTACTTTCCAGTCTAGTTCATAATCAGGCCAACAGACCTGTCAATTGGAAACAATCCATGGAAAAATCACGACTCCTCTCACTTGTTCTGCAGATGTAATCCACCAGTACAAACCGCCCATTCTATTTCCAAAATACATCCCAAGCCTCTTATCAGTCAGATTCATCTTCAAGCCCTGGTCTAGTTCAAAACAGCCCCACGCCCCAATTAGTGCCTTATTCAGGTCTGGGTAGGTATTAAGCCTGCCTCGGCCACTTCCTGGGTGTTTGACCAAAAGCAAGTTACATCATCTCTGAGGTTCAATTCCCTGGCTTCAAACATTGTCTATTAGTCTGTCTTCTGTCTGTGTATATATGTGCATGAGTGTGTGTGTGTGTGTGTGTGTGTGTGTGTGTGTGTATACAGCTTTGCTTATATATATGCATGTAGATATATGTATATATGTATATGATAGATCTCACTTCTGACTTCTTCTCATTACCTCTGCCACTTTCCCTCTTTTTCAACCCCATGGCCTTTTTGTTTAATTCACAATCTTCTTCTTCTTCTTTTTTTAAACTCTTTTTTTTATAGCTTTTTCTCATTTACTTTTTTATTATTCTAATTTTTATATGTAACAGCAGAATGCATTACAATTGTTGTTACACATATAGAGCACAATTGCCTGGAAAATTAATGAATGTATCCAAATTTGTCTTTCTGCTTCCTTTCTTGCCCATTCCTCACTCCATATTCTATTCTCTACCTGTCACCTGAGTGAGCCTTTTAAAATAAAGTCACATCATGCCATCCCTGCTCAAATCCCTTCAGTCACTTCCAATACCACCTGGAAGACCATCCAATCTCCTTATGATGGTTTGCAAAGCCCTCCATGATCTTGGCCCTTCCAAACTTTCCCCCCTCATTCCCTTCTCTTCAGCTATGCTGGCCTCCTTCATGTCCCACTAATTCATCCTGCAAGGTGCTTTATAAGGGCATCAAAATGGCTATTCCCTTTCTCTCCTCCTGCCCCCTTCTCTCATTCTGACACTGTTCTATCACAGATCTGCATTTCTCACTCCATTCCTTTATTCTAGTCTTCTCTCAAATCTTACCCCCTCAAAGAAGCCTCCTCTGTCCTCCAATGACATTCTGGAGCCGGCTCGTACCAGATTGCAATACCTTTCCTTTCCCCCTCTGCTGTCAGTGATGTCATGTTGGTAGCCAAGAACAACCACCGGGGAACTTTTACATCCTGGAATCAGCAAATGCTACCAATTAGTGCTCCTTCACTTTATTTTCCCCCCAGAGAGCACGCCACCATATCAAAACCAGCTCATTTCCTTATTTTTCTTTATCTCTTAGCTCATTTCTTTATTTTTCTTTATAACACTTATCACTAATACTTCATTAAAATACATACAAATGCTTATTTTTATTTCTCCTGGTGGAATATAAGCTACATGAAAGCAGGACATTTGTCGACTTTTTCTTCCATTTCACCTCTGATGACTAAAACAGGGCTTGGCCCCGTCAATGTCCATTAAGCATCGGCTGACTGCACAGATGAATGAACAAATTGAACTCTTAAAAGTTAAAATTTGCAAGCCGGGCGCGGTGGCGCATGCCTGTAATCCCAGCACTTTGGGAGGCTGAGGCAGGAGGATCGCGAGTTCAAAGCCAGCCTCAGCAATGGCGAGGCACTTAGCAACTCAGTGAAACCCTGTCTCTAAATAAAATACAAAAAAGGGCTGGGGATGTGGCCCAGTGGTCGAGTGCCCCTGAGTTCAATCCCCAGTACCAAAAAAAAAAAAAAAAAAAAAAAAAAAAAAAAGTTAAAATTTGCAAATGGCTCTCTTTAAAATCATCCACCCTTTTTGTTCATTTCTCTCCTCTTCCTTACTACCTCCCTAGTTGTCCTCTCCTCTTCCTTACGACCTCCTTAGTTGTCCTGCTGCCAGGGCTACATCAATCTTCTATTTCCATAATTCGTATTTCCTTGTGTGGCAATTACTGATGAGAATTCTCAAAGACAGAACCCTTATTTCTCTCATCTAATGCTTGTGAGCTTTCCAACCTCCAAGTTGCTTTTCTGATCTACCTCTTAGACACGGGAATCCCATACATTGCAAACAGGTACAATCCTTTGTAGCGCAATTCTTTCTGTTTATATTCTTAAGTAATTCTTAGTCACAAGTTCATGACTCATGAAACAAAGAAAATGGACCTATAAAGACATAGGAGCAAGGAAGGAATGATTAGAAAAGTTGGGAAATAATCTATAAACTTGAAATATGAGTTTTCTCAGATCTGAGTGGTGGAGTGGAGACAGGTTCCGTAAAGACATAGAAGCAAGGAAAGAAAGATTAGAGAAGTTGGGAAATCATCTATGAACTTGAAATTATTAGTCTGCTCAGATATTGGTAGTGGGGTGAAGACATTTTCTATTATTAAATAAGATTTGCTTCCCTTATTTTCTAGCACATGCCTCTCCTTTTCAACTCTTTGAATCACCTCTCTCTGACTCTCCTTTTGTGGTATAGCATCCATGTTTTAAAAGACATTGACCTAAAACTGATGCTGTTGAGCTTGGTCTGTTAATGGACTTAATGTGCACAGGAATGAATGGCAAGGACACTGTTACCATGCTTGTCCCCCGAGTTTCATTACAGGGTCTTGTAGACGATCAATATGGAGGACTAAGTAAGATGTATTGAGGTAAATAAGAAAAGGATGTTTGTATTTGCTTGTCTCATGTCAGCAGAGCTTATAATAATTGCTAAACTTTTCTGAAATGGGAAGCTATCTGCAAATAACTACCGAGTCATAGAAATTTGATAGTCAAAGAGGCTAAAATGCAGAGAATGCTTCAGAGAAATGAATTATTTTATTCTGCCTTCCTACTTTGTTCCTAAATGGTGATATGTAAGAAATTGACCTATTGTGTTTGGTGCAATCTTATACATATAAAGGGAAATTTTTAAAATTAATTGTATTAAGAATAATTGAACAGAAAATATGGAGGATCAGTTTTCTCAAAGTGGAGCCACGTGATAACTAACAAATTATCCTGTCGTTTCTTTCTCCAGCTGATAATCTCTCACATGTCATGAAAAGTCTCACGACAGAACAGGTGTTTAATAATAGCTTGGAATTTGCTTAAAAAATATATCCCTGAAATGTGTTTTTGAGGGCTTAAAGACCCACATCCTAAGAACATCACACTGGGAAGTACTGATTTAGAGAAGGGCTGTCTTGGGACACAGGTAGAACAGATGATGGTAGAGTGACATCCTGGCCCCAAGCCCTCCCCCACCTGATTTGGCAAAGCTTCAAATTAAAAAATTGAAGATTTTCCTTTGGCTTTAATGTTTTAAAAATATCCCTAAGCCAGATGGAATGGATTAATTTCATTTTCATTGTATATGTTTTTGTGTCCGTGTGTATGTCTCTGTGTCTGTGTGTGCATATGTGTGTATGTATACATTTGTCCCTTCCAGTAAGACTTTTTGATTTTATGAAACCAGATGAGGAGTACTTGAAGATCATGAAGTTTGTGTGTGTACTATTGGTATGCATGTACATGTATATATGTGTGCCTCTGGTCTGTGTATGTGTTGGTGAATGTGTATGGTGCGTCAATGTGTTTGTGTACTTGTTTGTGTATAGGTATGTGCACCTGTGTGTGGTACATAAGCGTGTCTGTATGTGTGTGTGTGGCATATGAGTGTGCTTATATGTGTATGTGTGTTTCTCTGTGTCAGGGTATCTGTATATGGTGTGTATGTGTCTGTGTATGCCTGTTTGTTGTGTGTGTGTGTGTGTGTGTGTGTGTGTGTGTGTGTATGCCTCTATCAGTACCTTTTCTTTGTGGTGCTGGGGATTGAACCCAGGGCCTTATGCTTGCAAGGGAAGCACTCTACCAGTTGAGCTATATCCCCAGCCCTCTATTAGTGCCTTTTCTAGGAGCACTTTTAGACTTGTGGCAAGGAGGTAAGAACGTGATAACCTGACACTCTGACCTGGAAGAGGAAGGAGAGTGGCTCAAGAGGGTGGAATTCTCAGAGATGGCGCCTCGGGCATGACGGGAAAGGCTGAGCCCAACACCTTCTCCCACTGCGATCTTGCTCATGTCAGCCCTGGCAGGGTCTTTCCAACTCATTAAGTATCCATATCCTAAGTTTTCATCCAGTTATGATTGACTCTTCTTTCTAAGACAGGAAACACCAAATAAAATAATAATATTTTAATCAGTGACTGCACAAATGTAGGAGGTTTCCACAAAAATGTTTAATTTTTATTAAGTGGCACTTTTAGGAAGAAGCCACTTCCTGACCACCATTCCCCAAACAGCCCTCCTTTGGTCTCTTTCCTTTACCCTGCTTTGTTTTTGTTTAGTTTTCATTACCAGTATTTCAATTGCTCAATATTTGATTCCTTAATAATCAGAATGTGAACTCCCTGGAGCAGGCACCAAGAGAAGCCCTGTTAGCACTTCTTGGACCCTCAGAGCTGGTCCAACTCACGTTCCTGCCAAGGCCCTGAGCCCTGCATTAGAGGAGGGTCAGGGACCTCAATTTAGTCAGTTTTGTACCAGTGTGGCCAAAGGACCTGACAAGAACAATGTAGAGGAGGAAACGTGTATTTGGGCTTATGGTTTCAGAGGTTCAGTTTCCAATCCCAGAACTCCACAGCTCTGGGCCCAAGATGAGGCAACACATCATGGCAGAAGGGCCTGGTGGAGGAAAGCAGCTTAGGATGTGGCAACTAGGAAACAGAGAGAGAAAGAGACAGAGAGAGAGAGTGCTCTGCTCACCAGGGACAAAGTATAAACCCCAAAGGCACACCCTGACTAACCCCCCAGTGACTTCCTCCAGCCACACTCTAACTGCCTATTGTTACCATCCACTTAATCCCCATCAGTGGATTAGTCCATTGATTAGGTTAGACCACTCATAATTTGATCATTTCACCTCTGAATGTTCCGTCATTGTTTCACACATAAGCTTTTGGGACCCGCCTCATATCTAAACCATAACAACCCTCTACCCTAAATCTCACAAAGCCCCAGGGTACTTGGTTAAAGGTCCATGGAATCCAGGAGGCTTTGTAGGAGCAGGAGAAAGAGCATGAGGACATCCCAAACTGCTTGCCATTTGTGAGCTAGAAGAATGTAGAGGCTAAGGTAACAGAGAAACCTGCTTTTGGTGGGCTCTGGGTCAGGTTCTCTGTAGTTTAATCCTTGTTTATGTGCTATGACTTTGGACAAGATTCTCTGGTCCTCAATTTTCTAATCTGTAAAATGATGTAAAAACATGTAACAACAAGAAATAAAAATCACATCTGTTTGTTCTTAGATTAAAAGAAAGTATTGAAAGCAATCTGTATAGGACTTAGAACCTGTAAGGATTCAACAAATGGTGTTACTGCTGCCCTGATGATTCTACTCCTCATGTATGTGGTCTTGATCTTCCTAGCATTTTCCTCATACCTGTTTGGAGAACTAACTTATAAACTATTAATTTCAACTATGAACTAGATTGACACTCTCTTGGGTATAAAGGACAAAACCAAATGCTGTGGAAAAATTGATCATCGAGAAAACATTGCCTGACATCTATTCTTTACCCAGTAAGGAACAGAACACATTCAAAAATACAAACCAGAACAAAGCAAGGCAAAATTTGATAAATATTATAAATAAATATTTGATAAATATTGTCTTTTTTCATGATTGCTCAAA
This sequence comes from Tamias sibiricus, assembly GCA_025594165.1. Lineage (NCBI taxonomy): Eukaryota > Metazoa > Chordata > Mammalia > Rodentia > Sciuridae > Tamias > Tamias sibiricus. The sequence continues at coordinate 74,599,184 of CM046660.1, read as the reverse complement.
TCAGGGTGGTGAGAGGGGATCAACAGAGAAAAGGGGTAAATGGAAATGATAGTTCAGAGACAGAGTCACAAGTCCACTGCAGAGGTGGTTAGAGAAAGTGTTGAGAACAAATTAATTGTTCTGAGCCTGAAGATATAGAATGAAAACTGAAAATAATTAATAATAATAATAAAGGAATACAAGCTTTTCTGGAAAAAGATAACTGAGATGCTTGCACATCCATGTGAACATTGGAGCAAACATAAGTACCCCCCTAAATTGGACTGCCTTATCTGCAAGGTCTTGCACCACAAGACCATGCATGTTCAAGGTCATAGTCACTTCTCATCCTCCTTGGCTTCAATGCTCCTGGTCATTTTGGCTTGCTTTTTTATTTTCTTCTGTTCTGCTAATCCTGCCCCTCACAGCAGTCATCAGTGAGTGCATTTCCTCACTGTTGGAAGCTGACCATAAATGAAAAAGCAAAATCTCCCGTTTGTTCCTAGTCTAACTGAAAGCCATCAGTAACCTCATCAAACCCAGAGTAACAAGTGAGACATTTTAAATAATGTCAAATAAGGCTCGCCCTAGATCACACCTGCTCCTTACTAGCAGATGTTTGTGTGGCTGTGACATATTGGGGAAAAATTCACACTCTATGGCCCTTGTACATCTCCTTCCAACTGTGTTGTGTGCTATTGTTAGTATTTTGGCTCAGAATAGAAAACATATTGTAGAAATACCAGCTGGCTCCTGTGTAAGACACTCAAGTTAATTTTTCTCCAAAGACTGTGCTCCTCTGTTCATCTGGACTAATTATTTTTGTGTTTATCAAAACAAAAGGACATATTGCAGAAAAGAGAAAAGTCACATTGATCTTCACAAAACTTTTGGGCCATGTTAAGGAAAACCAGAACCTCTGGCAGAAGTCAGACTCCATATTCTAGCTTCAAAGGATGTAGGCAACAGAGATGAGGCACAAACCCTGCAATTTGTAGGTGGAAAGGGATGGAATAGGGCATTAATCAGTACGAATTTATTCAGTAAGGTCAAGAGAGCACCAAGTCTAGAACCCAGGTCTCTTGCGCTCTAGGAATCTGAGTACAGAAACAAACAAAAACACATAGGAAAGAGAATAATAAGAAACATAGACCAGAAGAAAGGAGCCGGTTATGTGGAAAGATCTGTGCTTAGGTACACCCTTTGCTGCATCCTGAGTTCTGCTAAGAGCAGAACGTGACCCCAGATCATTGGTGGCCTGAGGCATACCAGCATGAGCTGGGCCAGGAATGCCACCAGGACCCTCAGATAGGCAAATGGTTTGTCTTTGTATGAAGCAGGGCACGTAGATTAGGGAAACTGGTTGTGCAATTTAACAGTGCTATTGTTCTACCGACTTTCATAGAATTTTCGTCTTTCCTGCACTAGCTTTTCCGTAACCACAGACTGCTAAAAACCCCATTCAATCCACTCTCCACAGTTCCACTGGATTTTTAAAAATCGAAGTGTCAAATTGGAAGTTCCTGGAGTGTCTATTAAGGACCTCACCACCCATGAATTAAATGTATCTGAAAGGAGTTGGGTCAGGGCTCTCTGTCCTTCTCCCTCACACAATGAATGCAGGAGCACGCTCCTCTCTGTGCCACTGGAGTTCTCCCTTATTCTTATTCTCCTGCCTCACTGTCACCCCTTTTCTGCCCTTTTCTGACCTGTCTGAATTTGGCCTCAGCAATAGCTGCCAGGGCCTCGCCTTTCCCTCTGAATGAAAAGAGGGTGATTATGAATGCCAGGAAGAGATAGGGAAAGGGAGGCCATGTCATCTAAATGCAAGCTTCACCCATATCCTGGTGTTTTCCCAGGCCCTCTTTATTAACCTTCAAATGATCATGAACAAATAAAAGCTACGTGCAAAGGTATCCTTAACCTTCTTCAAGACACACACAAGCAGTTTAATAGAACACAGCTGCTAACTATCAGCGTCTGGTAAGACTGGAAAAACCTAACTATTTAGGTATTTGGGGTTTGGCTGTAACCAAGGTGGCTTGTTATTTTGGTATTAAGGAAGAGAGCAGTTGTTTTTTTTTTTTTTTTTTTTTTTTTTTTTCTTTCAGATTAATGTCTCCTAATTCCCAGTCTACTTTGGTGTAATTCACTGGAGATTTTCAGGGGTAAAGAATTTCTAAAGACATTAACCGACTCTAACATCTCTTCCTGTGATAAAAATGAAACAGTCTGCATCTTGACAATGATGGTCTTTTGTTTTAAGGAAGAGCAAAGTAATTCACTTGGATGTGAATTTTAGATCTGTTTAACTCAAAACCTGACTAGCTGCCTAATTCAACATAAAACAAAACAATGAAACTGCCTTATTCTTTCTCAGTGGGAGCAACCTGCTTATGTGTACCTGTGATTGTTCTAGCTGGTCCACTCTCTAACATTCAAGGACAAAAGAAACAGCAAAGAGCAGGTTTGTAGAGTTGGTGTGTCTCCCTAATTGAAGATAAAATCAGCCTATTGCTCTTCCTAGTATGTGAGGGTTGATACATTTACTTCTCTTTCCCATCTCTTAAGTCAGATGTCAGGTTTATTTTTGAGCTCTCTCCTACCTACCGTGGTTATAAACACACTTTGAACATCAACCCTCCCTTTCAGGGCATTACTGAGGGTCACACATTTCTGCACCTCTCCTCCTGTAGGATGTCAAGTCCATTCTCCCGTCCTTGAATCTGGACTGAACTTGGAACTTGCTTGACCAATACAATGAGACACTTTCAATCTTTTTTCAAGAAATGGTCCTTAGCCAGATCCACATGTTCATAAACTGCCCTAACTTTCCTTCACAAGACCACAGGTGACAGTTTCACAAATTATCTCCTCATTACATAATCTGGGTCCTCTTTTCATTCTCAACAGCCTCCCAGAGGCCTCTCCAGCTCCCACCTGCCTCCAGTCCCCAGGTCAAGGCTGCAGGTCTACTTTTTGTCATGGCAGCCCTATACTTCAGTGCTAATTCTATTTCAGTTATTTATTGCTATGGAACAAGCCATTCCAAGAATTTAATGGCTAAAAACAGCAACATTTTTTTCTCTTGCGCAAATCAAGGGATTGATTCAATTGGGTGGTTCTTCTGCTCCCTGAGAACTCAGATGGGTGCTTGATTGGGCTGGAAATTCCAACAAGCCCTCTCCCATAGCTGGCATGTGGCACTGACTCTCCTTGGTGACTCAGCTGGGACTATCTGCTGGGGTGCCCACATGTGGCCTGTCCACACAGCATGGCATCTTTATTTCCTGATGGGTTCCAAGAGGAAATATCCCACAAGCAAGTATTGTAGGAAGGAGAAAGTGGGAGATTCCAACACTCAGGCTAGACACAATGGGCACATCGTCCCTTTGGCCACATTCTATGGGTTGAGGCTTAAACACTCACAGTTCCAGGGAGAGGGAATTATTCTACTTACCTGTGGAGGACCTGTGGCCCTCTTTACTTCACCTCGTCTTAGGTTATTATTTTCTGTCCAGTGCCTTCTCCAGGCTACAGAGCCCCTTCCCCTCCTCTTCTTTTCTACATGAGCAATCAAGACACTGCCTGTCCTCCCATGTTTTTATACCAACTGGAAATGTCATCAGTCACTAACTTTCAAAATAAAAGATTAAAATAAAAATACAAAGGTACAGACAAAACTTTAGTGATAATTGATGAAGCTGGAGATGGGTCTATGGAGGGTTGTTACGCTAATTTCTTTGCTTTTGTGCATATGATAGATTTTCCATAATGAAGAGTAAGAAGGGGTAAATATTAGGGATTGGGGTGTGTTCTTGATCAGTAACCCTGAGGAAGCCCCTAACTGACTAGCACTACACTTAGCTCCTTCAAAACTTCTTAAAAAAGTGTTCAAAATCCTGAAATACACACAATTTTGGCATAGTCACAGGGAACCTAATCAAATGCATGAATATATCTGGTTTCATAATATAGAAGGAAGACATGGTTCTTAAAATATGTAATAGCCCAAACCTTAGGAGGCAGAACTCTGCAATTTAAAGAGAAACTTACAGTGACAGAAAAGTACTCAATGAAGACTTCATTATAAAGGTTAAACTTTGAACCACATACAGACCTAGAATGTTCTTTGGTATATGTACCTTTTGATAGGTGATATCTGAGTAGCATGCTTGAGAATACTGCCCAGGACATCATGAGCACATAACACCATTACCAGGAGTGGTAACAGCAGGAAGTGACCTAGCTGACATCGGCCAGTATGACTCAGTCTGGGACCCTATTTTGGGATGCAGTTGTGGAACAACAGAGAGCACAGGATAAGGACAGTGACTAAAGAGACCCAGATTCAAACATACACGTTCCTGTGAGTCTCACCCAAGTCACAGGAACAAACTCTCAGTAGGTGACTCCAGGCTCTCCTGGTGTGACTGACATCTGCCTGTCAGCTGTAGAATGTTCAGTTCACAAAACTTATAAAGTCAACTGAAGAAATAGTTGAAAAGTGTTACAGACACATAGAGCGTCATTGACCTATGGCTTCAGGCCTCTTGATGCACCCTGAAGTCACCCTTGGATCTTTTTCTATTTTGGCTTTGTCATCATTTTGGTTGGCGAGTTGATGGAAAACTGGAGTCTAAAAAATTGCACCATTTATTGTTTCTTTTCTTTATTAGAATACAGGATCCAGGAGGTCAAGGCCCAGGCCTGTCTTACTCTCCATTATATCTCCAGTACCCAGAACAGTGGCTGACATGTTTGTTGAATGACTTGAAGTTTACTAATGTTCTTCCCAAAGAGGGTGGGTAAACTTTGTATCTACTCACCATGTAGTTCCCAAAGTGCATGGTTGTCACCATCCCGTTAGAATGAGGTTACTCAGATAAGGACCATTTCCATTGGGATACACCTCACTGTACAAATAATCAAGTGGATGTCATCAGTTCAGTGGTTCTTTACCTGTCCTGGCATTGGTTTTACTTACCTTGCAGGAAAGTAGAATTTTATTCCAAGAGAACCCTATGAAAAGCATTTTAACCTCAAGTTGAGAAAAGCTGTCATATCAGTTAATATCTAGTGCATACTTAGTACTATGTGTGTACACATCACACACGGAGTGTTATGTATATAAGAGAGTTCTCCATTCTTCTACACAGATTCCCACAATTAAATACTAGTTGGTTTTTGAAGTTATTAAATAATCAACTTGGGCCTAAAGTGAGACACAGATATGAATATAATTTGAAAAATTATCAAAAATTCAAAGCAGATCCGGGCGCGGTGGCGCACGCCTGTAATCCCAGCACTTGGGAGGCTGAGGCAGGAGGATCGCGAGTTCAAAGCCAGCCTCAGCAATGGTGAGGCACTTAGCAACTCGGTGAGACCCTGTCTCTAATAAAATACAAAAAAAAAAAAAAAAAGGGCTGGGGATGTGGCCCAGTGGTCAAGGGCCCCTGAATTCAATCCCCAGTACCAAAAAAAAAAAAAAAAAAAAAAAAAAAATCAAAGCAGAGTACAGGCCTTCAGAAATATTCTGGCAATAAAATTCTGTATAACATAGTCATTGGCATTATTTTGATCTACTGGTAGTTGTTAGTGCTAACTACTGGTGATATTGTTTATGGTACTCCATGGTTTGAAGAGGACTTTCACAGTATTTTAGTCAGCTTTTTCACTGCTGTGACTAAAGGACCCAACCAACACAACTGTAGAGGAGGAAGAGTTTATTTGAGGGCTCATGGTTACAGAGGTCTCAATCCACAGACAACAGGTTCCATTCCTAGAAGCTCAAGATGAGGCAGAACAACACCATGGCGAAAGGAAGTGGCTCAGGTCATGATCAGAAAGCAGAGAGACCACACACTCCAGATACAAATACATGCACCAAAGCCACGCCCTAATTCTTACCTCCTCCAGCCATGCCCTACCACTTTAGTTACCACTCAGTTAGTTAATCCCTATTAGAGGATTAAATTAGTGATTGGGTTAAGACTCTCACAACCCAATCATTTCACCTCTGAACCTTCTTTCATTGTCTCACACATGAGCTTTTGATGGACACCTCATATCCAAACCATAACACAGAATCATTGTTCTTTTGGTTTTCACTGTAACTCCATACCTAATGTCTTCTTTCTGTTCCAGTAAAACCACACCTTGGGTATTATTATTTCTACTTTTTCATACGAAAAACCTAAGGATTGGGTGTTTTGATAGACTTTGCATGACTAATTAAGCTGTTGGTACTCCCGCATATTTAAATGTCTGAGGTTTCACAGTGTCTTAATTACATGTAATTCACCCCCTTAAAGCATCATTATGTGCATGTTACTAGATCCTCCACAAGTCAAAAGAAATAAAGGTGATTCCAACTCTCCAGGGTGTGACTGCCTTTTGGAGGCCAAGGCCACCTGGATAAAACAGGGTTAAATGCAGCACACATGCCTAGACTATAGAAGAACCCGGACCTCCTATGACTAAGTTTTCTTCTTTGTGAACCAGTTTTTAATCATTTCACCCCTCTAGAATTCACATCTGTTCATGACATAATGCTGTGGGTCAGCCTGGGTTCTGTCAAAATGAAGCCCGTATTACCAAATCCAAATTACAGTGTGTTTTACTAACCGGTTTTATGGACTAGACGTTTCGCTCCAGCAGAAAGGAATTCCCACTGCACTTGAGGGGTAGCAGTGCCTCACGAGCAGGCTACTGGTTGTGTTTGGCTCCTCTTGCCACAGCCTCCAGACACCAGAAAGACAAAGGAGCAGGACAAATTTGGTGCTGGTGAAATCACAAAACCAACCTCCTTCATTTTAATTTACCCTTATTTGTAGCTGCCATGACCTTTTCCTGTATTGTAGCAAGGAGTTCAAATCTAAAAATAAAACTTAAAGACAGAAAACCCATGTTCTGACAGTAAATGAGAATGGGGATGTACTTTTAGCTACCAGTCAGAGAGAGGAAATCACAGTTGTTCTTAAGACTCTCTGTTCATAAAATTCTTCGGGATTAATATAAATGCTCTGTGAACCTTAATCTATACTTTTTGTTTGGGCTTTAATTGTCAAAAATCACATCAAAATGTGCTATTTTATTTCTTAGGTCATCTTGTCAGTTTAGTAACCATTCTGGAAAAAACATTGTAAGTCTCTAAGTGAAGCAGAAGGAAATTTAGAGGAGATACAAAACTGGTAATGTGATACCAAAATGCAGGGCACGGTCTAAGGCCTTTTAGGAACATGTTTATTCATGCATTGAAATAATTGCCAGTTGCATTTTTTACTGAACATGTGTTTAAGTTTGTGTGCAATAAGGGCTCCAGATTTATGGCCTAAGATCTATACCTACTGTAATTTTGCTCGTTCATCTATTTCTTGACACACCCAATAAATAGTTCCTACATGTCTACAATGTGCTGGGCAGTATTCTAGGCACTGAGGATGCAGCAGAGAATGAGGGAAAATGGCCTGCCTTCCTGCTACTAAGGGAGGGGAAAACAGCTAATTAGTAAGTAAACAAACACTTTAGGCATAACTTCTGGAGAAATAAGTGCTCTGAAGAAAAATAAAGCAGAGCAAGAATGCAGAAGGTGAGTAGGATTGGGACTGTTTTAGATCTAGTCTGGGAAGTCTAACTGAGCTGGTAACATTTGAACAGAGGGTGGAGACTTGGTTTGTTTGCTCAAGAACCCAATGGAACCTCGTGGATGATCAATGAATGGACAATGACGTTGATCCCTAGATTCAGAGCTGGATTTTTCAACCATGAGGACTTTGCTGTGAGAAGGGATTCACGATGGAAGGAGCAGCCTCAAAGTGTGGAGACTCAGAACACAGACAGTGCTAAAGTTGTAACTCTTGAGTTCCGCCATGGGGTCCTCACAGTCCAGATTGTCCAGTTGCCCAGGGACTTGGCAGAGGCACTAGAGAAAAAGAGCTGTAATATCCATGCCTCTGAAAATTTTGCTCAAGGTCATGACTGGGAGAAGACAGCAACACTTTTGTGTAAGGACACTTCATTTTAGTTTATGTTGGTACCGGCATGACTATTTCAAGACTTCAGAAACATCAGAGAACATCATCAGAGTGTCATGGTTGTAAAAACACATTTGGCCTCTCTAATATTCTCCTCCTCTCCTTCTTCTCTTCTTCTTTTAATAGTAACTCTCTTTCCTATGGAGAATCCATTTGCTGCAGGTCAGGTGGAGCTAAACTTATTACTTGTCAGAGCAGCAATTTTTTGACCCACTCAGCATCTACATCCCTCAAAAGAAGAAAAAGTAATCAGTGAAGAAGGGTGGGGAGGATGTGATACACACCAGACTCTCTAGAATCCTCGGTAGAATTTTTTTTATAGGCATTGTTAGAAAAGCCTGTTTATTTTCTGGAATTGGAAAAGGTAAAAAAGAGATGAGTTTGCAATTGCCAATTGCCATGAATACCATTGGAAGAGTTTTAAGAGGGGAGAAAGACACAAAATCCTCAAGACATTTGTGAACCCCTGGATCCAGCTATATCTGAAGACACATTACCCATAGATGCCCCAGGTACATGAATCAATAAATTCCTGGTTTTGCTTAAACAGTTTTATTTGAGTTACTATCATGAGCAATTGAAAAAGACCCACATAATGAGAACCAGAAGCCATGGAGAAAATTCAAGCAGTGACAAGAAATATACCAAGGGCATCAGCTGCTGGCAAAATTCAACACAACGAATAATGCTGGGGAACAGAAGAAATGGGGTAAGGAAGAAAAATAGACCAGGGCTGTCCATAGTCACATGTTAGATGACCAAGAAGGTCATGAAATGCAAGGGAAGAAATGGTGGGTAGCATTCTGCATCTTCTGTAGCATTTACCCGAGATAATTGCAAGATTATACCTCTCAGGTTGGTTTGGTCTACATAAGGAGAGTTTATTATTGTTTATTATTAATATTGTTTATTATTATTATTTTCTTCGATAGTTAACATGTTCAGAGTGGACCACTGGCAAGTCCTAGGGTACAGTTTTCATGCCGCACACATTTAATTAGTGCCAGTTTCTTGCAGGACTATGTAATGCAGCTATTAGAGGACAAAGATAAGATTGTTGGTTCTCTTTAACGCATTTCAAACTGGTTATAAGATTATCACACCACTTGGCCCCCTCTTCCAGTTTATAAAGGTGGACTCTGCATATTGGTGGATTGCTTTAGGGAGTAAAAAAAAAATGTAAATAAACACTTAAAATGCCTCCTGAAGAATGTGTTTGAAAGCAACAAGTTAGCTCTCTGGTATATATATGCAGGTGTATATGTGTGTTTTAAGACTGTTTCTTTAGGACTTTTAGGTTCTCAGCAAAATCGAGAGGAAGATACAGAGATGTCCCATATATTCCCTGCCCCCCATATGCATAGCCTCCCCCATTAGCAACATCCCACACTACAGAGACACATTTATTACAACTCATCTTGCCATGCACAACCTACAATGCATGTTATAGTTACTCAAAGTCCATGGTCTGCAGTAGGGTTTCAAATGCTATAGATTTAACAAATGCAAAATATCATGTATCCACCACAGAACAGCATACAGAGTAGTTTCATTGCCCTAAACATTCCCTGTGTAAATGTGTGTTGGGGAATTTATTTAGCATAGGCTGGAGGCACCACCTGTTTACCTCCCTTGTTGTGGACCTGAATGAGTCCCCACCCACTGGCAGCATTGACTCCCCAAAGGGTGGACGTGAGGCAGGGCAATCCTATGAATCCACCCTCCCTCCCAGGGCTCTCTTCCCTTGATGGAGAACAATCTCATTCTCCCTAGAATGGCTTGTACTGCAAGACTTGCTCAGCACAAGAACAATACCAATAACCAATAACAACACCTTACAGAAGGGCCCACGGATGCTTCAGGGAGGGATAGCACAAATCTCAGGGTCACCCTTGAGACTAGCTCAAATCCCTTCCTTTCCCTTGCTGCAAGTCTGTAACCTAGAGCACCATCCCTGCATTGAGTCTGTGGGGATTTGTTGTAGAAAATGAAAAGGGGAAAGAAAACAGTAGGGAATAGAATAGGGAAGATGTGGGACAACTCCATCTGCTATGAAGCTGTGGTGATTCTGAAAGGAAACTTCTGGGCCGGAAGGTTAAGTCTGTGAGCCAGGTTGCCTCTGGTACAGGATTCCTACTGGAGAGCTATGAGTAACCCATCCACCCTCATCAGGACTTGACTGTGTAACTGCGCTACTCTCTGTCCCCTCCCCTCACAATCTCACATTTCCCACCATGCAGTGCCACTACTCAGTGCAAATCACTTTGCTGTTCCCCTTTGAACCAGGAACAGGACTCCTGGGACAGCTCTAGGCAAGTGACCAAGCACCTCAGAGAATTCAGGAGGACTACTGCTTCTCAACACTCTTCCAAATATGAAAATAATAATAAAAAAGGTCAAAATGTCATTGAGTCCTTTCACAAGAGGACAAAGAAAAATTCTGTTCAGAATTTTCTACGGGGCACGCATACAGTTAATTTAAACACATTCAAATTAACAGACTGTGTTGACTGAAGGGTGCATTTCTCTCTGTTTTGGATAAAAACTAATTTAAATGTGGTGGTACCAGGCTGCAAGCACATTCCTACAATGAAGTAAACAAATGTTATTGCCTCCACTTACAGAGTCTTGCCCAATTAGGTTGATTATAGTGATCACAGAGATGTATCCTGAATGCACAAGAAAGTAGTAATGCTCAGATTTGTTATGTAATATTTATAGACTCTGTGGTAAAACTTCAGATGAATTAAAATATACAATCTTGTATTTCCATAGACGAGCGGAATGCGATCCACATGTTTGCTCAAAGTAAGAGGCAGAGCCAACAAATTCCCTGACATTTACACTGATAAGACCTTCTCTGGGAAATTGTAAACTCCTGCTATAAACTGCCATTTTTAACAACAGAAAAGCAGCTTGTCTTTGTCACCTGCAAGTTTAACCTTAAGTCACAATATGGTTCTTGGCTTGACTTTTGAAACTGTCTCTATCATTTTCTCCTGGGTGGATGGACTTAGGAGAGCATGTTCTGTATGAAAATAACATACTTTACATCCTCTCCAGTCCTATCAGTTTATCACACCCAATGTGTTATTGGCATTCTGATTTATTTAGATATTGCCATCATTATTTAGTTTCCCATGTCGCTGTGACTATGAGAGGATGTGTCAAGGTCATTCAAAAGAAGAAACACGGTTTTTAAAACCGTTACTCATTTTAACAGTAGAATCTATTCATGTCACAAATGACTGGGTGAGCAAGTATGGAAAAACAGAAGAGCAATAGTGATGTGCTGTGGAATTTTGGAAAAGGATGTAACCTCCCTGCACCCAAATTTTCTCATGTTACATGGTGGAGCTGTTCTGTGTGATCTCCCGGGTTTTTCCAGCCCAAAGCCATCTGTGATCTTTGATTCCTATCACATTAGTGCTGTGCATACTAAGCAGGTCGATGCGACCAAGTGAGGAGGGTCAGACTTTGGCAAATACTTGGTTTGGCACAACAAGCATTTGTAATTATTTGAAATTAATAATAACAGAGTCATCAGAAAAAGGGATATTACTGGAACAGCTATAAATGAATGAAATATAGATATGGATGAACACATTTGCATTTAAAATAAATATGCATTGCAATTTCTTTTGCATAATACATGTTTTAGAGGAGATCACTCATTATTTAGGAAAACATCTCTGTGGGCCATTTAGAGTACAAAAATGGAACTGAAATGGCACAGCAGAGAGTCAAAGAGCCCTCCCCCCCAACCCTTTGCTTGTCTCTCTCTACATGATCTAAAAATGAAAAAAAGTAGCCACCACCAAGCACCACTTCAATAGCATTTGGCTTGGGATCAACCTTTTTTTGTTGAGGGCTGTCCTCTTGATTTGTTGTCTTGCATTTATACAATCTTAACCTGGGGCTGGATCATGAACAGATTGTGCAGTTCTGACCTTGGTACCAATGCAGTTTGTTCAATTAGTCCTTCATTCATTCAATCATTATCTACAAGCTGCCAGACACGGAGAATACAATGAGGATTATGCAGAAAATGGGTACTAGAAATATTCAGTCTGGTACACTGGTTCTCAAATTTTGAATGTCTATGAATCACTTAGAAAACTTATTACAATAAACATTTTTGGAGACCTTTGCTAAAGATTTTGATTAATGAAGGGTGGTAGGAGCTAAAATTTCTATTGTTATCCAGTTCTCTGGAGGACTACCGCGGGGGATGTGAAGATTCTATTTTGAAAGCCTCTGACCTGACACATGCTCACTTGCTGAAGTCCACTAGCCTCTCTCTCAGAAGTGGTTTACAGTCCTTTCCTCCCTTACCTGCCTTTGTTCTGCCCAGTCTCTTGCCAGTTTTAACAACTGACTTACATACACGTCCCTCAGGCTGCCACATACTGGCCCTAAGCATTACCTCTCAGTGACACAGGAATTGATAAGGTGTGAGCTTGACCTAGGCATAGAGATCAAATGGGTTGCAGAACCTATTGGGGAAATATACTTCCATTCCAGTGACTCATCAGAGCCCATGGTCAAGTGGGGATTGGGTAGCAATCCAATGAACTTGATCAGCAATTCACCTAGATAGGAAATACCAGTATGTTTCTGAGAAAGTCTGAGCCTTGAACAGATCTTTATGAAAATAAAGCACTTCTGCTTGGGGTCATTTTGTGTCGTCACATTATGTGCAGAGACAGAGCTACTGTTTAATCAGAAGCCTCTAATCTACAAAGGTAAATATCATAGGTGACAAAAGGAAATCTCGATTCTGTCAGTTTAAGAACAAACAATCACGGCTAGATGTTTCATGAACCATAAAGAAGTTTAAAAAAAACACTCAACTAAGGAAGCTAAGGCAGACATAGGCTGAACATATTAGTCAGATTGATGCCAGATCCCAAATTAACTAATAAATCATTTGATCAATACATCCACAAGCTCAAATGGAGTATCTCTCTTTGCATGGAAATCCTATTTACATGTGTCCAAGTAAACCATCCCATGGATAGGAAGGCACAGCTGGAAAATAAATTGAAAAAAAAATTTTTTTCTGATCTTAAGGTATTTGGTTTGATTTATTCCTTTCCATAATTGTAAAATGCACAGGGGAGTGGGATTTATGATCCCTATGCATCAGAAAAGCATAATCTTAAGTTAGGGAAATGATGGGACCAACTGCTGGTTTCTAAAATGTGGTTAGGATGTGTATTTAAAGAGGACCCTCTCAGGCCTTTATTCTGTAAAATAGCTAGACAAATAAATCTGCGACATCTGAGGGTAATGGCATCTTGAGAGATAATGGATATTCAATCCGGGAGATGGGAGGGAGATAAAACCTTGGTTAGGGAATGTTTAAAAAAAAAAAAAAATCAGACTGCCTGTTAAACTGCTGGATACACTAGCCCTATAAATTTTCAAAAGAGTGTCCTGGGTTTCATCCAGGAGGCTATTGCCAGTGAGATACACACTGCTAAAACTCTCCACAGTCCTTCAGAAATATTAGGGCAAGTTCATGTAACAGACACCTTTTGCCTGGGGTCAATCACCAGTAGTTCTTGGCAGAAAAATCCCCACAAGCTTTTAATCCAAGCATAAAGTAGGTCCTTAATCTTGTCTATTATTAGATATTTTCCAAATATTGGAAGGAAAATTGGGGTAATTCTTATTAACATTTTTGTTCGCTTGCTTTTAGGAAGATGGAGTTCCACTTGATTGTGAGCATCCTAAGGACATCATTACCCCTGGGACAACTTCCTACATTGGTAGGAAAGGCAGTTTTTCTACAAATATCCTCCTCATCCACATTTCATATGGGATGGAAAAACAGAAAAGGGGATGGAAATATGGTCTTCTCCACTTTATAGTTGGTGGGCAGAGTCAGTGCAAAACTCTTACTCTCCTGTCTGTGTTCATGCCCTTTGGATCAATTCGACCAGGCTGTTTCTTCCTTTAGTGAGTAGAATTTCTTTTCCTATCCCTTGATTTTGGGCTGGCCTGTGACTTACTTTGTCCCAAGTTTAGAATATGATTGAAGTAACAGACAATGAACAATTGAAGTGACAATTTGAAATGTAGGCCTTATGGAACCCGTAGCTTCCCTTCTTGCTCTTAATCTCCTGACTCTGACATTAGATCAAGTCATGGCAATTTACCTTGAGGACAAAAGGCCAAATCAAGGTGGTATCAACCGTCCAACCGATGTCTCCCTGGGAAAGTCTACATCTAACTGACCTTCAAAGATGTGAAGGTCAGCCAAGTTCAGCAGAGACTCTATAGGATCTGTGACTCATTGCAATTAATTGTTCTTAGTAAAATCCAAAAGAACAACTTGGCTGATTTTATAGACTCCAGAGTGGTGAATAATGCTTACTGTTTTAAGCCACAAAACTTTAGATACTTTGTTAGCCAATAGCTCATTGATATTATTGATTATATTTTAAAATCGAAGAGTGAATGGGGAAAAAAAAAAAAAAAAGATGTGCTTTTCTCTCCTCAAGAGATAAAGTGTTGGGTTGGGGTTGTAGCCCAGCGGTAGAGCACTCGCCTAGCACGTGCGCAGCCCGGGTTCGATCCTTAGCACCATGTAAAAGTAAAAGGCATTGTGTACAACTAAAACAAATAAATAAATATTAAAAAAAAGAGATAAAGTGTCTGTGCTATATATTCAGATTATCCATTACATTCAGTGAGAACCAGTTCTTATATTCTTAGTTCTGGATATGGGAAGTACCCATTGCAAAGATGACAATAACATTGAGAAATCATAAGCTAAAAATCCCAAAGAAATGTGGGTGGAGTTTATGCGGATGGAAGAAATCCTTGCATGTCTAATGATATTTTTTAAAGAACTTTCAAATCTGTACTATACATTCAAACCATGCATCTCATTATGCTATACATTTCATTAGGCTATAGGCTTCATTAGACACTTGAATCAAGGATCTCATTACACACTCCAGACACACATCTCATTATACCATGAATCTCATTACGCTCCCAGCCAGGAACAGATGTAAAATAGACAAATTTCAGCAAGGCTTTGATTCCAGCCCACATGGCAATCTCATCAACAACTGAGCAAGGATGGACCAACAATTGGCTGATTTTTGAATGACACTTGGCAACAAGAACCTGCTCAAACAGGCACTATCAAATAACAGAGGGGGGAAAAAAACAGCTTGGTGTCACATTCTACTTTGCTGTCCACTCTAGGAATGTGTTCCTACTGTCAATCAGGAATCACCTACCAGTGAAAAACCAAAGAGATGGGGTGGAAGAGGGCATGTGTCTGTAACATTGCAATCATCTGTCATGAGGCAGACATTCAACAAAGGGTAGCATCAATGTCACCTTGGATCTGGCTTCAGCTGTTGTATCTGTCCTGTATCTCCAGTTGTCATCTGTGATTTGGCATCTTCACAGATGGGCTCCCTGGTGACGTCCCTGGGTAAGTAGCACTTCTTTAGTCACAAGTGATAAAAACCCAATGCACACTAGTTTAAGATTAGAATGTAAGAAGGAGCCCAGAGGTGTGGCTATGTCCAAGCCCAACTCTATTCAAAGGCTGAAGCATCACTGGGAATTTCCTGTCTCTCAGTTGGGCTTTGCTTTATGTTAGCTTCATTCCTAGGCGCTTTCCACATGAGAGGGTTGCAGGTAGCTCTAAAATTGTCTTCATCCTCAGAGTTGTCAATTCTAGAGAAAGATAATATCTTCTAAAAAGAGGCAACCATGTCCTACGGGATGTACCTCATGGGTCAACTTGAGTCAAATGACTTTCTAGAAATAGGGTGATAGTATAACTTGAGTTCCTAGCCCTGGGTTATGTGCCCTGCCCTGAATAGAGTCATGAATCAAAAATAGAAGACAGTAAGTAGATAGGAGCACCATATCGACAGTGCCTGCACCATCCTGAGGATACTCATAGTCTGGTAATGAATATGCCACTTGTCTGCAGCCTGAAGACCTGGGGACTCTGTTCTTGCTCACCTGGAAACTGTTTGTCCCTAACAAATATGTGATGTCTGTGAGCCTACCAGGAGCTTGATAAATACCATTAGTATTTTTTTGGCCCTTGCGATGCCACAAAATGTATATTGCTTTTCTGTGGAATGCACGCTGGGGGCAGTAACCAGCCTGTCATTGGTATGATTTCCACATGCTGGCCTTCAGGTCTTCCATTCTGAATGGCAGTAGCCACTTCCTCTGAGCTACTGGCTGATGCCTGAATGTCTTTAGAAAGAGTTACACCAAGGAAAGCAAAACATACAACAAACAAGATGGAGGGAAAACATAATTGCTTTGTTTTCACACTCAGGTGCAAAAGGCATGCTGAATGCCTTCTAGAGAAGTTGTGGAAGCCAGGTGGCCCATGCCTATAATCCCAGCACTAGGGAGGCTGAGGCAGGAGGATTGAGAGTTCAAAGCCAGCCTCAGAAATGGCTAGTCACTTAGCAACTCAGTGAGACCCTGTCTCTAATAAAGAAAATACAACAAAGGGCTGGGGATGTGGTCCAGTGGTCGAGTGCCCCTGAGTTAAATTCCTGGTACCAAAAAAAAAAAAAAAAAAAAAAAAAAAAAAACAAAAAAGAGAGCGAGAGAGTAAGTCATGGGCAGGAAGAAGTAAAGCTGAGTTCTCAAGAATACTAGGTCCTTGAGAAGGACAGAAGGACATAAGAAGATACGGAATAGAAGGAGCAAAAGGGGGAAAGGCCAGATAGCACTGGAAAACTCTCCAAATTCCTGATTTGCCTAAAGCAGTCCCCAGGTAGTGATCTGCATCTCTGAATTAATAAAAATTTTTCTCAAATCTGAAAGGATAGTGTTTTTGTTCTGTATGATTAGGAAAAGATGTCCAACAAGAACCAGTAGTTAAAGAATATTTTCACTGGGATTTGCTAGGCAGCATGACTCGGAGAAGAGTGAGTATCAACACAGTCTTGACCTGTGTGCCTTTATGCATGCAGCTCCTGGCCGTGGAAACAGCATACACCTTCTCCCACATGCCTTGAGATGAAGTGTCCCGTCACTGGTGCCCAAAATAGGCAAAGCATTTCCTCTTTTAACTTAGCAGATTTTTTTTTTCTAAATGAACACTTAGCCAGAAAATGTTGGAGTGGAAGACAGGTTGGAATAACAGTTATGGGTCAGATTCTAACTTCATGTGGTGAAGGACTCCCTCGTTCAAACCAGAGGAATGAACTATGTCTAATTTGCAATTGATTTGCACCCTCAGTACATCCTGGAAAAGAGGAACTTGATACCTTCATGATGATGGAAGCAGCAAATGCCTCACATACTTAAAAAAATTCTATCATTTTATTTAGTAAGAATTAATAAATACAGTGAAAAATGAGGCTCAAATTATAAATTTTTTAAATAACTCTTTTTTCCCTTTTTTCAGTATGATTTGTCATTGTGCTTCTTTCTTTTACTTTCAATTAAAATGCTTGTGTCCTGATCACACCATTCCTGAATGCAAAGAGCAATTGGCTAAGTATTTAGATTGCAGTTTGTTCTTGAATTTTGGAAATACCCTCATTCTTTGGTGTACTCACCACCTGCAGGAGATGAAGAGAGCGGGAAAGAGATAGATAGAGAGAGAGAGAGAGAGAGAGAGAGAGAGAGAGAGAGATTGTGTGTAGTTAAATTAAAAAATAATAATAATGAAAAGAAAAGACATGCACTCTCATAGACATTTTGCTTTTGACTCAGAATCAAAAAGAAAAAAAAAAAAAGAAAGAAAGAAAGCTGTCTTCCCTCTTCTGAGTACAATTTTAAAAACATAGATTGGGTTCTAAGTACAAGGTTAAAAGTAAAAATCAATTTGTTCACCAGGAGATTTACCCCTAACCAGCCCTGAACAACCAGGTGTGGGATCCTAGAAGTCTATGTATCCTACAGGAATGAGTGTCAATGATAGTAACAGGATAGCCTATGACCTTCCTTCCACATAATGCTTAGGAAATGATTTTGGTTTTTTCCTCCTAGGATTTTCTTTGTGGCAGAAAAAAAAGAGTAAAGGAAAAAGTAAGCACACCCAGCCAGGCAATTTAAAGGCAATAGTGAGAGGCAAAAGGTCTTTTGGTCTTATTGTCTAAGGCCTGCTTTTTAGGAAGACCTATTAGCCTGAAACAGTCACTGGTGGTACATTGTCTTAAATGAGATCTGGTCCTTTAAGAGGAAATACCTGCAGTCTGGTCTTGGAGTCCCAAGCTACACAACTTCTTTTCTGTTCCCCAGAATCCCAGGACACCACTTGCTTGTTTCCATTTTGTTGTGCAACACTTGACACCTCGATTCCACTTTACATAAACTATAAATAATATGTAGACAGTCAAAATTGAAAGGATTTGTTCACTAGGCTAAGGTGGCAGCATATGTAGACTTTAAAAACAAAAGTGTTCTGACCTTTGCGTGAACAGAAGAACTTAAAATGCTATTGTTAAAATGTATCATGGAGAAAGCATGATTTAAATGTAAATCTTTTATCTCCAAAGCCATAAAAGACTATGCCTTGGAGGTATGAGAAAATGCAAACTCTAATGTGGAGAATATAAAAAAAAATTAAAACATTTAGTGCTGTACCAAATCTGCTTTTCTGAACTGCATTTTTCTCATAAAATACTTAGTGTATATAGTATTTTATTTATATGTAAAATGAACTGTTCTTTAACCATTTGGTCTCTGGTGCCTTGGACTTTGATTCTAAAACTCAAAACCTGGGTGCTCCCTGGGAACCTCTGAACCTTTAAGCCTTAAAGGGCCTCTCAGCCTGTCCTGGGAGTGTCCTCAGCCTGTCCTGGGAGTGTCCTCATGGGCCCATCTGCCTGTTAGAACCTCTCCAGTTCGGCTCCTACCTCAGAGCTGCAGAAGCAACCAAGGACAGTGTCAGTGCCCAAGGTCACATTTCCGTTTCCATATTGCTTGACCCACTCTGTGGATTCAAGGGAAAAGAAATAAAATCCTGCAATTACTTGGACTAAGTTGTAGGTAAGACTGGGTTTATGGCAGGTTCTGTATACTGGCCACAGATTGAACACAGTTGGAAATGAGGCTCTTGCCCAGATTTCAATCATCAATTTCCATATGGCTTTATTGGTGCTGATCGTACCTTTTTCAAGACCAAATATGCTCTCCCTTTCAAGAGTGTCCCACTGTTCCCTCATGCTTTTACCTACCACCTGTGCCTCATCTACTCCTCTCTCCTAATTACCTAGCTCTTTCCCCTGACGCCACCTGTGGACCAGACAGAAGTCTTCTCTCCATGAGTCCCAAAGAAGCAAATGTCTTATGCGGTCCTCAGTTGGGCATTTGTTTCACTTGGGGCCAAGGTCTCTGGGAGCACATTAAATGAGGGACTGTGTCATTTGTGTTCCCAACATCAGCATATAATGGACATTTGATGAATATTCAGTGCCTACATGAATGTATTCCATGTACTTCTGAATTGTGGATTTATTGTGTTAACCCTTTACAAAATCCAAAGTAAGCATAACTTTCAGAAAAGTTCTTGTTTCTTCTACTTTGAATCTTCTTCTATATACTTTCTTCCAGATTCCCCCACATCCCAGGTTAGAAAGGGTCCCCTTTTGTAAACTCTTACTCTACTGGTGTGCTCCTTCTTAGACCTAGAACGACTCATTGAATGGTGATGTGGGTAATTTCTCACTGTTGTTTCCCTACCTAGGCTATAAGATTTATCTTCTGTGTCCCTGTAACATCAAGATGATGCTAGATATATGCATGATATAAAGTTATTTTTGGCAGATGAAAGATGAAAAATCAATCAATGCTTTTCAAGGTGTATTGTTTCCTGGTTTGCAAAAGATATCTTCAGCTACTCCTTCAAAGTTTTCTTTAAACTTTCCCCAAATCTACTGGGTCTAAGTGTCTTTATCCGCTTGGTAATTTTTCAAGCCTCAACTTCTAATCCTTTATTTGATTGCTACTCCATGACATTCACACATCCTCAATGCATTCCACACATATTCCTGTCCCTCTGTGAAACATCCCCTTGCATTCTATCTTCATGAATGCTGAACTTGGCTGATAAGTTTTTCCTTATTCCCCACCATATACAATAATTCACATAGTAGTTTTCCGTCACCTTATAACTTCAGATCATTAATCCCACCAGGTAGGTACAGCCATCTCATTCCATGCTTAAGGAGTCTGATGTCCCCAGCTACTCAGCAGAGCACTCACTCTTTCACTCTGTACAGTACCAAGGACCCATCGGTTAAATGCTACACTTTTTAGCAACTTGATTCAGTAGCTGTAAACAAATGTCTGTGTCTGCTTTGCTTTGAGTATTTTTCTCCTCCAAAACTGATGTTGGTGTTTAATAGCCATTGGAACAATTTTAAGAGGTGGGATTGTTAAGATCTGACTCAGCCATGAGGTATATACCCCATGGGTAGAATGGGTGTTATAAAAGGGTAAATGTGACACCGCTGCCCTTTCTTGTCTTTGTACCTTCTGCCCCAGGTTAGTGCAGCAAGAAGGCCACAGCAAGATGCCACCCCTCAATCTTGAACACCTCAGCCTGCAGAACCAGGAGTCAATAGATTTCTGTTCATTATAAATGACTGGGTCTCAGGTATTCTCTGATAGCAGCACAAATGGGCCAAGACATGATCCAATTGCCCAATAGTGCTCCTTTTAGGATTTACCTTAAGGAGATAATAGTAAATTTTTATATATAAAAATGTTCTTAGGGTTGTTGATGTAGCTCAGTGGTAGAGCAATTGCTTAGCATGTTCAGGACCCTGTGTGGAATCCCCAGAACTGCACACAAAAAAAGAATAGAAACTGTTCTTTACTGTGCTGGGTTACATATTAGGCTAGAAAAAATAAATTTACAGATAAAGTGTCGATCAGATAGTGATATAATATTAATATTAAATTTCACATTTTGAAAATTATGTTGTTATGTAGGAAAAAGTTCCTGTTTTTAGAAGTGTGCTTTGAGGTGTTAAGGGATAAAGAGACAAATGTGTGTGTGTGTGTGTGTGTGTGTGTGTGAAAAAGAGAGAGACACACAGACAAAATGATAAAAAAAATGGACCAAAATGTAAACAACTATTGAATCAGTGTAAAAACTGTAAGGAATTTTATTGTAATAATCTTGCAACTTTTTCAGTAACTTTGAAATTTTATGAAAATAAAAAGTAACAGAATTTGCTCTTCATTGTGTTATTCATAAAACCTATGGAAAGAATAGAAACAACCTATATGTCAAAAAGAGGAGAAAGGCTAATTAAAGTATGGGACATTCACATAGTGGAAAATAAACCATTAAAATATTTCACAAAAAATGTCAAGGAAATGAAGGATGCTGAATTTATCGCAAAGCACAGAGTTGAATAAAAGCAGTAAATATACATATTAGTGATGCAAAATCAATTGAAATTATCAATTGTTGATGGGATCATAGGTGATTTTTATTTTTACTACACTTTTTAATATTTTTTCATATATTTAAAGAGATGGGTATCTATTAATCTTATTAAAAAAAGAAAGACTTCATGAAAAATTCTTCTCCATTTGTGTACAATGAATCAGAGCTTTCTGCTGTCATGTATAACTGATTAGAACTAATAAATTAATTTTTAAAAATAAAGACTTAAATCTGATATTTATTTTCTTTCTCACTTATCTATTTATTTATTTGCTAGTAATGAGGAACAAAATATTCTTCTTGTCCCATGAAACTTTTCTTTAGAAGGGCAAATTTATTGTCCAATAACAATAAAATTCTACATCAGTATCATATCAGTCTGCTTTATAGATGCTTATCCAAATCTATGCTTTTTATTTACATTATAAATCTGCAATATGGGAAGTGTATTCTTCTTATCATTTTCCACAGCTCAGAATCACATGAAACAAGCTCTTTCTTCATAGTGGGGATGTGTTTGGAGCAAGGGCTCAGGGTTCAGGAAAACCTGAGTTTGATGACTGACTTCTAACTAACCATAGGGCCTTGGATTTTAAATCTCTCTGAGCTCTTGTTTCTTCACCTATGAAACTGAAATGCTACTGCTACTCATCTTGTGGCACAGCTGCAAAGGTTACATGGGACCACACATGGACAAGGGTCTGTGGGCACCAGGGGCAGAATGTCATAAGTCAAATATTGGATGTCCCCCAAAAGTCCATATGTTAAAGGCTTGGTCCCCAGGGCAGTGCTGTTTGGGAGGTGTGGCCTACTGGCAGGTTCCTAAGTCACTGGGGGTGTGCCCTCTAAGGGGACTGTGAGACCCCTGGGGCTTCCCTTTTCTGTTCTCCACCATGTGCTCCCTGTCATTGTCATAGCACCCCCACCAAAGGCCCAAAGCCATTAATGGACTTGCCTGATCATCAACTAGAACCTTTACAACCATGAGCCAAAATAAACCTTTTCACTTTATAAGTTAGTTATCTTAACTACTTTGCTGTGGTTATTGAGAGCTAACTAACACTCTCTGCAAAATAATAAAATCAACTCATACTATTTCTTAAGCCAGAAATAATCCTATCATTCAGCCTGAAGGAAAGCACAAGGAATATTTAGGCTCCTAAATGAAGATGAGAGCTATCTTAGATTTTTATTGTTGCCATCTCCTAGGGAGAAATGATAAACATCTTTTGTAAACTTTTTATAAACTAGAATACCTTAGTGTAGATTTACGCAAATTGGGTCTGAAAAATCAAATTGTTATATAAGCAAACTGGCCTAATAAATTAGTGGTCAGGACAGTGGTAAGAATGAATTCCTGAGTATATATCATGTTCCAGGCTTCCAAGGCCCTTCTACTTTATCAGACACTGTATATATATATATATATATATATATATATATATATATATATATATATATATTTTTTTTTTTTTTTTTTAATCTCAGGTTCACCCACAGATTCCTAGTTCTATCCTCTGGCAAAGCTCAGTTGACAGTCTATGAATGCCCTGTGAATATTAACTAACAGTCATGATGTGCTCTGTTTCTCCCCAAAGGCATTTGCATCTAAGAATAAATAAGTTTCCATGTTTCAAGTCAATGAAGCTATGACGATGAAGCAATCAGCACTGAGTTTGAGATTTCATGTTGCATTCTTTCATTCCAGGGACTTTATTTGAGATGTGTAGTGAGAATAGTATACAGAGAACAGTGAGGAAAGTCTTATGGTTTAGTCAGAGGAAAAGCTTATGTTTTTTTTTTTTTTTCCTAGCAATACAACACCCTAGACCTTAGATAAAATACCCCATAACCCACCACAGCACAGATATACAGAGGAAGAACACTTGCAATGGGGGCCAGGAGATGACTAGGAGGTACCAGGTACCAGAGGTTAGAGAGTACTGCTAACTTCCCATCTCCCACGAGGGAGTATTGTGTCCATTTCTCAGGCAGCCACGCCAAAGCTCAGAGCTGTTCAATGGCTTGACCAAAGTGAATCAGGCAGTGATGGAGTCAACCCAGACCTCTATCTGCTCAGTCACAGCTTATTTTCAAGGGCTCTCTGTGTGTTCAGCCCTCCCTCTTTCAAACTCAGATTGAAAGTGCCTATGCATTAAGGACAAGATTTAGTCTTCTTAGGAGGATACCTGTAGTATGTGACTCAAAGATTCAGGGCAACTTAAAATCAGCATACTACAGTGATGCAGCCACATCAATGTTTATAGCAGCTCAATTCACAATAGCTAAACTATGGAACCAACCTAGATGTCTTGCAACAGATGAATGGTTAAAGAAAATGTGGTACGTATACACAATGGAATATTACTCAGCCTTAAAGAAGAATAAAATTATGGCATTTGCAGGTAAGTGAATGGAACTAGAAAATATCATGATAAGTGAAATCAGCCAATCAAAAATAAATAAATAAAATAAAAATAAAAACCAAAGGCCAAAAGTTTTCTCTGATAAGTGAATGATGATTCATAGTGGGGAGAGGGGTAGGTAAGAATGAAGAAACTTTGGATTGTGCAGAGGGGGTGAGTGAGGGGAGGGGAGGGGCACTGGGGTGGGAAGGACAGTAGAATGAGACAGATATTATTACCCTATACACACGTATGATTACATTATTGGTGTGACTCTGCACCATGTACAGCCAGAGGAATGAGAAGTTGTGTTCCATTTGTATACAATATGCCAAAATGCATTCTATTGTCATGTATAACTAATTAGAACAAATTTTTAAAAATTTAAAAGAAAAGAAAAAAAATATGCAGGGCAAATTTAAGTGGAATCAGTATGACATGAGAACATGAACTAGGCCTTCTTTTTCCCTTCAATAAATGAACTGGAAGTGGCAGTCAGAGAAAACGGTGGCAATCAACTCCCCACCCAAACTTTGGTTTGAGACAAAACTCAACAATGACTTTCTGGAAAACAAATGACATAAAGTCATGCTTATAAATTTAAATAAAAGCAAAAATAAAACTCATGATTTTACATTATTTTCATTAAAAAAAATTCTTTAAATGTTGAGCCCGAAAAACCCATGGAGCAAGATCTTGAAGATGTCCTTTATTCTTTAAAGCCGGCCAGAGTCCATTCATGTGTTCATTTAACAAGTGCTTGATGCCTACCACGTTCAGGCACAGGCACAGAACTGAAAGATGAACGGCCACAAAGACCTGGCCTTCAAATACCTCAAGCCCTGTCAAAGAGACAGCCAGGGGAAAGAGCAACTCAACTTCAGTGCAGTGAAGTTCTACTAGGGAACAGGGATGTCTCCTAAGTCGAACCTAGAAGCCGGAGACAAAGTGGGCCACCTAGAGAAGGAGTGAAGTTGACACCTGGGCTGACACAGGTATAGCTGACAGCCAGGTGCACAGAGCATGAAGAGGCTTCCAAACACAGAGGGAGCAACGCCTGCTGCAAGAAATTGGAGGGAGAGAAAGAGAATGGTGAGGCCAGAGATGTGTTGCACACTTGAACTTCTTCTTGAAAGCCATGGGAAGCCACTACAATGATGCTTACTTTAGACTGTTCCCATCACAGGATTAGGGAGGACAGCAAGGATGGAGATAGCTGACTGTGAATAGGAATATCCATATATTGCCTTCTATACTTGTATGATTACATTACTGCTGTGTTCACCATTTTTGTGGTGAGAGCATATAAAGGAAAAGAGGCTGAGTTCCACCAGATAAAATACGATTTCATTAATTTATAGCTTAGTATTAAGAAAACTGGTATGATTCAACCCAGGTTGAACTGAAGTTTACCTTTGCATTGTTACAGAAATTTCAAAAAGTATTTGAAAGAAGATAATACTATATAGACAAAACTGCTGTGAAATTCATTTTAAAGAGCAAACTATTTTCTTGGTTCCATTGAACTAGTAGAGTATCCATTTACATATCAAAAATGTCCTTGGGTAATTACAAATAAGTATCATTTATTCATTAAAGCAGACCTGGCATTTCACCAATCTTAAAATTATAAAGCTGCATTTTAAAAAAAATAAAAACCTAATACTTCAGTAATTTAGAACTGGCATCTCTCCAATATAAGGATTTATTCTACCAGCTTTAACTGATTTGCCCACCAATGTTAGCAAGCAATTTTGGAATTGTGTAATCAAAATCTAAATGGATCTTAATAGCCCCAAAGAATTAATATGTCTGCTACAATGTGAGCCATTTATTCCCTTCACACCAATAGATTCTGGTTCACTGATTATTAAATTCTGGATTAGTTGTAGGAGAAACATATGAACAAAGTCGTCTTTTAGATCTGCTTTTTTTCTTTGATTTTGTTTATTTTCATTGGGTCTCTCCCATCAATAGTAAGGCATTCATTTCTCAAATATTGGGCACAACTATGTGCCAGACATTGCTATTCATTGTGGGGTCCTGGTTGATGAGGGTTCAGCTCCTGCCTTCAAAGGGATCACCATCTGGTGAGGGATACTGGGATATAAATAAACCCCTATTAAATGATGCCATAAATCCCTTAATGGGAGTTTACTTCAGGGTTATGGGAACAGGGAAGAGCAAGAACCCAACTGTCCAGGGTGAGTGTCAGGATGGTTTCTTTGAACAGTACATTTCTTTGAAGTGACCTTGTGACGACTGGTGAAAACCTACAGCAGATAAAAGGCATTTCATGAAGAAAAACCAAGACATAACATAAAGAAAGAGCAATCAGTTAAGACTGAACAGAGACATTTAGCATGAAGAATATATAAGGCAAAAGGGAACACGTGGAGAAGAGGCCTCTCATGAAGACTTCACGTTGCATACTAAGTGTCTCGAAGACAGCTGTTAAAGCATCCATACATGATTTCCATGCAAACCTCCAATCTCCCTAGACTTGGAAGGTTATTTACTTCTGTCCCCATCTTTCCAGGAAGGTGTTGATCTCCTGATCAAACAACAGGGCCATAATAGATTATGAGAAACACAGAAGCAAAGTCTGATCGTTTCCCTGACATGGCTGATGGTGTAATAAAATTGCACTTAGCACATCTACTTTAATTTACTCTTCAATCCTTCACACGTACATTTGGATAAGATTAAGAAAAGACAATTGAAATTAAATTTCCATAATTTCCATCACAAAACATGAGCAAGTGTAATGTGAAATATGGAGAACTTAAGAGGGGAACAAACACCCCAAATTGCAGATGTGTGTACACGCATGATTGTGAGTGTGTGATGCGTGTGCTCTGTGTGTTTACTCCCATTTGCACCAAGCCACTCAGGCAGAAGTGGGGTTTCTCAGAGGTACTACTTATTTTTGGAGTAGTAACCATAAATATGCAAGGAAAAGCAATTTCAAAAACTTGATTTGAATATCAAAAGCAAACACAGGAAAACTGAAAGCAAAGCATCAGTGTCACAAATTTAAGAAGGGGCAAGAAACTAAAATGATACAAGAGCTATTTAGATCTTTTCTGGCCATCTCCTAAGAGGTTTTGTATCTTTTCTGTGAAGACAGAAGCAGGGAGAGAGAAAACATACAACGGAAACTATTGTTGGGTTCCTGAGTGTGATTCCAGCCTCCTGAGGCTGGGTAACTTTTTGTGGGATAAGAGGAACCCCAAATGTATGCTGGGGGGTTGAAAAATAGAAATTTAGCCAGCAAAAGAGAAACTTTTTTTTTTATAAAAATCACACCATTCTTTGAAAAGTCAAGCCTTCTCCCATAGGAGAGATGAAGAGGTTATAGAATAGAACTAAGTGAAGGAGGGACTGAGAGCACTCCCAGTTTTTCTGTGGCCACAAAAGAGATGATATAGCAGACAAAAACTCTTGGCAACCCAAGAGAAACACAGACAAATCTAGGAGGCCAGGCTCAGGCACAAGATTTTGATAGGGCAAGAAGGAGGCAGCTGGGGCAGAAGTACTGTAACAGCTGAGACAACACAGTGGGGCAGGTGATGACACAGGTCTTGTCACCACTCAGAGAGGCCCCCTCGGGCTGGGAGATGGGCATGGACCAATTGAGCCTGCCCTGATCCACAATCAGAATGACTAGGTATGAAGGGAATACTGGACTGAGTGGCTGCCCCAAAGTGAGCAACTTTTAAACCAGCATCAGTTGAATTACCTTAATTTGGCAAAAATGAAGCAGAAATGACATCTTAGGAGTTGAGTGGCCTTGAGCTGCTCACTGCACAATGAATGTCCCCTATTACATAAATTCCATCTTCAAGGAGGCAAGACAGACACCCAAAAGTATCTCTTCTAAACTCAGCAAAGCATCCAGGGCTTGGTTGGTAGAAGTAAAATTGGTGCAGACAGCTTTGTATTGACTGTTAATCGATCATGAGAGACAGAAAATGAATCAGTCCTTACTGGAACCAAACCAACAAGCTTAAATTCATTAGAGCCTTACTATAATTCTTTGCAAACTGGATTACCATCAGACTAACTTTTAATAAATGATATTTAATGATTTGTCCAAAGGAAAAATGACAGCATTTCCTAACAGGATCCTAGGGGTTGGAGGCATCTCTAACAGCTGTAAGACACAGTCACTATCCCTCCTAACACTGCCTCATACCAGTGCTTCCATGGAGGGAGAAGTCCCAGGTGGGAGCTCTGCCCCAGGAGTCCTCTCCATCAAGGGTGCCAACATGAAATTAGGGAGGCTTCTTGGGGAAAACTGGTTCTACTCTAATCCTAACTTCCCAATGGATGAAGAAAGTTAGGGGTTGGGAAAAATGACCACTGGATTCTGTGCTTTGCATTGGAGGATTCAGGTAGAACAAGAAGGATTTGTCCCAACTATTTGAGGAGTCATCTAGAGAGATCAGTTTTCCTAAAAGCTGCATCCAGGGTTCCTGCCATTTTCAAACCTGATAAGACACTTATGAGAAGACTGTAGAGGAGAACCCAAAGGAAGAACAATATGAACAGAGATTTGGAAGGTGCTTTCAAATCACACCTTTCTAGTAAGCCAAGATGTCCACAAACACCCTTTCATGTGATCCAAACTGGCCTTGTTGCTGATGCCAAGGGAGCCATATAGAAAAATTCAGTCCCACACTTTAAACATCTGAGGTATAGACCTATTGCTGGAAGGGGGTGGTGAAAGGTGTCAAAAACTCACATTACCCTCCTACCAGAAAGTCAACTGGGCCAAGTGGGCAACTATAGGAAAAGGAAAAAAAAAAAAAAAGAATTTTTTTTCAATGCAGTCATTGTGTTTAACTGGAGAAAACAAAATTGATCTCTACATGTCAAACCCTAGAAACAAGTGTGTAATTAGTAATTACACACTTAGGGGTTTATTCTCCCCTTGATACAGATGCCCAGTTGCCTCCAAATTTAATCAGAGTTGCAGCCAAATGTGGAGGGGAGACCGGGCTCCGTGGCCACAACTGCAGAAGTAATGAAATTCCCTTATAAGTCCATGTTGCCTCATAATGATACCACATTTTCAAAGTTCAAGTTTGTTAAGTAGCAAAGACTCAATACTACTATTCACCACAAAGCTTTCCAAGGAAAAGACCCCAGTGTGTATTGAATATTTTAGTATTTTCTTAGAAATGATTAGTTTTTTAATTACTTTAAGAAGGGTTTAGAAAAACCCTTTTCATGATTATTCAGGTAAGGAATATAGTCGAGAGTTGAGTAGAAACAGAATTTTACCAAATCCTCAAATCTGCCCTTGACATTTTAACCACATTAGTGAAATAATAGACCAGAAAACATATGGTAAAACTGTTGTATGCTGTTATTTGTAATGAAGAATTGGGAGGTAAAAACAAAAATATAAAGAAGACCATGCTATACTTTTTAAACTGAAATGTGAATTGCTATTCAATGTACTTAAGCATATTTTTTAAGTAATTATTTTATGTTTGTTGATTAATATTAATTGGCAATAACTGAAAAACTACAAGAGGAAAAAGAACTTCACCCTTAAATTCCACCACCTAAAATTCTTCAGGTCAATTTTCCATTTTTCGACTTTTTTTTTTTTTTTTTTTTAAAGACACTTTCATTTTCACAAACTAAGATTCAGAATTTATACAGTTGTTCTGTACTTTTTGACATTTAATAGGTATTTTGTTATGTTCTATCAAAGAATTTGTGAAAACATTATTTTAATCAGTTTGGTCATTAAAGTATTACATTAATTTAAGTGGCTGGGTCATATTGGGTTGTGTTTCTCCTTCCCTTTTGTGCTATAAATAGGCTGAGATCTATATTCTGGTCCTCAATACTGTCTACATCAAGTATCTGAGTGTATTTCTGTAAGCAGAATTCCTTAGCTGGCCATTTTGGTAGGTTTTCCTTTTTGAATACTAAAAAGCAATGCTAGTATCCTGTGAGGCACCCAGAGAGTAAGGCACTGGAGCAGCTGAAAAGTCAGCCTCTCCCACCTCTGCTGCCTGTTGTACTGTCCAGACACACCCCATTACCAGGTTCTTCAGTGTGCTCTCAGCAATACCATGGCATGAAGATTTATTTTAGAGACTTGGGCACATTTTTGTTAATTTTTTTTTTTTTCAGTTCATTTTTGACACCAGCTACACTAAGAATGAGGCCTGGGAGGAGGTGGGGTGCAGAAGCCAGTGGTGATGAACAGCCAGACCCAATTTTTCTGTCCACTGTGCTCACTTTCTTTTCCCACTTTTTCTCTTGGGAAAGACAAATAAAGAACCCATGATGAAAGCTGGACCAGCCCTGGTATGCCACTCAGCCCCCTCCAACACTGAGATTGGTTGGAGGGGGTGGGCGTATGGTCCAGGAAGGCACATGACCCATGTGAGCAATCAAGGGTCTTCATGGCCTTTAGATCCTGGTGGCTGGGACAATGAACGGGGTCTCTTCGGTACTGCTAACCTATAGTGCTGCAGACCCTGAGTGGCTGGCCCCCAAAAGAGAATGAGGCCAATTCATACAAGCAGAACAAGTAGGAAGACAGAGCTCTCCACAGGCACTATGTGACCTCCCAGGTCAGTGGTCGTGTCAAGTGACCAGAGCCAACAAACCCACTTTACTTTTTATTTTTTTAATATTTATTTTTTAGTTTTAGGTGGACACAATATCTTTATTTTATTTCTATGTGGTGTGGAGGATCGAACCCAGTGCCTCATGCATGCTAGGTGAGCACTCTACCACTGAGCCACAGCCACAGGCTTACTTTTATTTTTACTTATTTACTTATTTTAGTACCAGAGAGTGAACTGACCGGTCATTGAACCTCTAAGCCACATCCCAAGCCCCTTTTATTTTATTTTTTACTTTGACATGGGGTCTTGCTAAGTTTTAGGGCCTCACTAAGTTGCTGAGGCTGGCTTTGAACTTTCAATCCCCCTGCCTCAGCCTCCTCAGCTGCTGGGATTACAGGTGTAGGCTACAGTGCCCAGCAACCCATTTTACTTTAAAAAAACTGGTTTGAGCCATGGTTTTGTCACTTACACCTGAAAGAAACTTGATTTTTATAGTAAGAGATGACCTTCTCATGTATAACAACAACTTGCCAGCAGCAAAAGGAAGAGTCCAGATGACCCCAGAGGGATGCCAGAGGAAAAGAAAGCTGGAGAGAGAGAAGCTTCCAGGAGGACTGACCTGTGAAACAGTGCACAGGACCTAGCTCTACCTCCCTTATTATTTTCATAGGAACTGTGCTTTTCTTTTTATTTTAATTTCTGAACTAGATAATTTAGAACAAGATTTTATGAAGACTGAACTTCCAAAACATAGATTTAAATATAATTTAAACAAACCTGCATTGCTGGGCTGGAATTGAGGAGACATACATCTCTGGCATCCAAAGTGGTCCTCTTTGAGCTTGCAGGACCCAGGACTATCCTAGCTCTTACTCCTCCAGGCAAGATCAACTGTGCTTGTTCCTGGAATTTACTGGGTTAGGCTGTGCGAAGAAACAACATAGCTGAACCAAGATTTAACCTATAGGAAGGAGCAGGATCACATACCGAGTCCATCCCATCCCCATTCCTACCCACACAGGCTCACATACGTGTGCACACAAATGCTCACACATTCACATTTCCGGTTAGTCAATAAGCCACCATTGTGATAACAGGCACTCACTGTGGGAGAGGAAGAAGGAACTGGAGCCCACTCCTAAGCTTCCAATGTTTCAGTTGAACTTGAGTTTATACTAGCAAAGAAGGGGAATAAAAAATGTGCCAGCATTTTGTCATTCCCTGACAATCATTATCTGTAATAAATCCCCAGATAATTTGGATTCATTAATGTTCAGATGCCCATAATCTATTTGCTGTATTTAGTGGAAATCTATAAATGCCCCCACCGTCCTGCATCTCTGCTTCTGTCTTCTTGATATGGATTATAGAAGCAAAGTAAACAGAGGGCTCTATTAGAATTTCCTTTTTTACAAATGAGCCATAAAATTATCCATTAATCAGTTCTGGCTCCCAGGGGCCAGTTTGCATTGTGGAGGTTTCCTTTTTTCTTTCCTTATCCCCGTTTTGTTGAATAGATTACTCAAAGGATAAAAAAAAGAAAGAAAAAAAAAAAAAATGTCAAAGCAATAAGCCCCCAAAGAATAGGCTTAGAATAGACAGGTATTTTGTTGTTGTTGTTGTTGTTGTTGTTGTTGTTTTCCTTGTAAGCTGCCGTTGGCTTGAGACAAATTCTCTTCATTCAGCAGCATTCAAAACTTTAAAATTTACTCTTGTTCACTTTAGACAACCTTTAAAATATATAATACTCTTCCCCTTCCCAAAGGGCATAGCATTCCCATGTACCCAAACAAGTACTACATGCAAGTTATTTAGCACCATAAAAATATCCCCTTAGGGTCTCCGGAGCAAGAAGCCACAGAAAGAAGGAAACACAAACACGGGACAAATCCCCTCTCAGTTCGGTGTGTCGGGGCTCCCCCTACTTAATTCCTGCACGAGGTGTCAGTTCTGACAGTTTAGGGAGGGTGTTTCCTTTCAAAGACAGACAGAGGAAGCATACATCAAGCTGGGGTTGAGAGGAGAGCTGCCGGCCCTCCAGCCACCTCTCAGGCTGCAGCCTCCCCATTGGCTGCGCGCATGTGGAGACCTGAGGGCCACCTGCGCTCTCCAGAGACCGCATCCTCCTCTTTGGCGGCGCTCCCACGGGCAAACACAAACAAGGCACTCGCGTCATCAGTGCACAAGCTATTTTTAGGTAGATATTTATTAGTCATCAGTTTCTAGTATAATAGTAAAATAAAATAAAAAGATTGCAAAAATAGGTTTTAATTGAACGGTTACAAAAGAGCTTTCTTTGTTTAGCTGGAGCTGCGGGTCCTTGGGAACCCCACTTCCCCTCCATTTATCCTTTTACATTTTCTTTTATATTTTGTCCCTTGTTTACATTAAGCATAACACTTCCGTATGCCCTCTTAAGGGATTTCTTCTTTACTTGTCTTTTCTCTTTCTTAATATTTTAAGTTAAACTGCTTGTCTACTCATGGGGTAGGGGTGGAGTGAGGTCAGCGGGAACAGAATAGCAGGTGAGGGTGTGTATTTCTAAGGGGAGTGTCACCCTTAGGTTAACTCAGAAACTAAACCGTTTTAAAAGTTTATCTCACAAAAGCAAAGGCTAAATGTTGTAGCGTGAACTCCCCTGTGGGAAATATAACTATTTTTCCTAGTGTAACCTCCTTGTTGTGAGATGGCCTCTAAGCTCTTTAAATAAGCTGAATGTAACTAGCCAGAGATCCCTCTCCCTCAGTCGTTAATATTGTATGGATATCACCTTGAATACATTAAATACATTGGTCTGAATTGATTAATTGTTCCATAAATCTTCTGAAAAATTAGATAGGCTTCAAAATCATTCTTGTATTTCATGAGAGCACCTCTAATAGTATCACAGGTGTGCACATAAAATTTTCTAGTGTCTGGACTTGTATCTGATGTGACTCACTCACACCTAGCAAACCATTTCTCTTATTCAGAGACTACAGAGTTCTAGTTCCTTGAATCATTGATTTTGTGAGAACAAACATGTTGGATTTTGCTAACATACCTTAAGATTTTATTAGCCTAACTTATTTTATATGTCCTACAGGCTTTGGCAGTTTTGCACATTTAATTGAAACACATTGGCTTCCATTAAAAAAGAGCTTGCTTAAATCAAAAAGGAATTTCTCGTAATCTCTCTGATATTAACGCTTGGACGATTGACAGTAGCTGCTACATCCCACCGTGTTTCGTTTATGCAGCTCAGATCTGAAGTCTCATCTGATTTGGTATCTGTTTCAGTCACGCTGTGTGAAATCTCTTGGCTTTGGTGCACATGGGGAAGAAGGTCAGGCAGAGTGTCAGGGTAGAATTCAGTGTCCAGTCTAGAAGCCA
Organism: Tamias sibiricus; assembly: GCA_025594165.1. Taxonomy (NCBI): domain Eukaryota; kingdom Metazoa; phylum Chordata; class Mammalia; order Rodentia; family Sciuridae; genus Tamias; species Tamias sibiricus. Next base: position 74,565,379 of record CM046660.1, on the reverse strand, counting down.
AGAGAGACCTTCATTATGCATATTTCCATGGGCACCTGTGTCACCCAGGAAAACCATCCTAGGAAGTAAGTGAATGAAAGGTGGGCTCCAGTAACAGGGGAGCCATCGCTGGAAGAGAACCTGCCAAGACTGCTCCATCCATCTGTCCAGGCCCACTGACTCACATGGCTTCCTAAGCAACTTAACCCTGACTTACCTCTGGGCAAGCCAACTACCGCTGAGATCCTCTGTGAGGCAAATCACATTATCCTCCTTGGAAACAAACGATGCATTTTAGGACTAACATATGCAGGCCCTGGCCTCATTCTCTGGCACATATTGGAAACCAAAAGTGATTCCTGCTAGGACAAGGTGGCCTATTAGAAGTAGGTGAAAATCTCAGATAATCCGCATTCCCCATGTAGCCATTCCGCTAATTCTTTCCTTATTGACCTTCACAGGAGAGTCCCGGCTGTTCTGGGAGAGCAAGGCAGGGTTGCAAGCCACTCACCCTTCCCACAGAAATGCAGAGGAAATGTGTTGCCTTAAAGTCTTTGTAGGTACCATGGTCTCTGTCACAATCCCATCCACATGCGTGGAGAGAAATTGAGGACAATACCCCAAATAGAGTGCGAATTAGCAGTTTACACCGTTTTCTTAGGCACACAGTGAATGTTCCATCTTTCAAGGTTCTGTTCAGTCTCACATATCCTCTCAAAGAGGAGGTCTGAGGGTTTTGGAATGGAGGCTGTTTATCACCTTATGGAGCAGGACTGATAATGTGAAATGGCTAAGAAACTTAAGGTTCACTCTTCTAACTCCAAGCTCAGGCTCTGAAGAGCAAGTGCCACCTATGATGGAGGACTGGATCCTAATTCTGCACCAACTAATGCACTGCCTCTGAGGTGGGGCTGTGGGTTCCATCAAGTCCCAGATCTGGGGTCTGTGCTGGGGGTCTCAGTTGCTTCCCACCACAGCACATCATCTGGCAAGCACATCAGTTAGCATCCAGAGCCCTCAGGCTCTCCCAGATGGCTTTCCCACTTCACAAAATCAGAGGAGAGGACTAGAGAACAACTCCCCTCTTGACCTGATCATGTGGGTTCTGACAAAGTTGCCTCAGCAAGATGGCTGCAGGGATGAATCCAGATTTGACTTTAAGGAAAAAAAAAAAGAAAGAAAGAAAGAAAGAAAATAAAAAGAGAGGGATATGTAGGATCATGAATACAAAATTAGGCAAAATAAAAAATGTGCACTTAGAATGAAAAAAAAAAAATTAAAACAAAGTATATATTTTTAAAAAGCTGAAATTTGCCACAACTAGTACACAAACCAAGAAAAAATATCATATTTTTTTTACATTGCTATCTTACCCAAATCTATAAAAAGTTCAACCCAAATTTTGGCTGTATTCTTTATAATTATTTTTTCATATGGAATGATCCATGCCATTTTTATAGAAAGAATAGAAAATAGGGGCTGGAGCTATGGCTCAGCAGTAGAGCGCTTGTCTTGCATGTGCGAGGCCCTGGGTATAATCCTTAGCACCACATAAATAAAAGAAAGGTGTTGTGTCCACCTATAACAACAACAACAACAACAAAAAAAAAGTAAAAAGGAATGAAAATAATATCTATTTTTGATCTAGTACGATTGATCAAAATTTGTTTGCATTATTGATAGTTGGAAAAAGCTAAATTCAGAGTCAACAATTATTGGAAATGTCATACAAGTTTGAAGGATTTTTATGAAGTTTATTTTATGAGTAAGCTCTAATATTACAAGAAAATTTTCACTTGTCTTGCTCAATATTAAACTTGTGTACTTTTTAATTGATATCCTCATTATCCAGTTTGTTGTTGATTTCCATGAAATTGCAGCAGTGTGTTTTTCTGACTCATTGATGGGAAATTTGTCTTTTCAACTTGTTTTACTTCAAAAAAATGTACTACAATTTCTTTTTAGGTGATGGAATAATTTTTATCAGATTCGTGGAAGTGTATAAAAATAGTTTTATTGTATGTTTCACTTATAATTATACAAATTACATTATTGAGCAAATTCCTGGCAGGAGAAATTTTTTATTTTTGATCAAGTATCAATGAAAATTGAATCCTCTGTTAGCATTCTACATAAATGATAATAGGAAACATATTTTTACACACTAATTTTGGTCCTGCAGCCTGTACACATTGTTTCTCCTTTGTCACTCCAATTGAGATCCCAAATTTGAGCATTTGTTGACCTTAAACCATAGAATCAGTTGAGTTAGTGCACTGTAACTCAACCTTCACAAAGCAGGACTTTTGTAACATATTAACTATGCAAGAAGTAACTATGAGCTGTTGAATATTTTCCACTAAACTCACACCAACACTTCCCCAGATCAACTTCTCCCTACCCAGATACCAATATTGCCTATTGACACTTCAATGACCCCTGATAGGAGGGGAAGTTGTTAATGTACTTTATTTATGTGAATACATTGCTAGGCCCCTTCTAAATCCTGCAGCTCAAAATTCATTAACTACAACATAAATTCAGTTTTAGGTGGAATCTGCAAATTAAATCCTTACAGACTGCTGTTTCAAGAAAGCAAGGGCAGATGGAGAAGCCTGGTCAGGGAACAAGGAATACAAGGGACACGCTGTCTGTACAGAATTTTAAAATTATATAAAAGACTAAAAGACTAAAATTATATAAAAGACTAAAAGAAGATCTACTATTATCACCATGAGCCAGCAATGCTAAACAATGTTAATGATTAAAATAGTTCTTCCCCCCCAAAAAATTTTCACTGGTCTAAATTCAAAACAATAACAAAAAGAATCATTGAGTTTTAGTAATACATATGGAAGGTCCCAATAGGAAATATCTTATTACAATTACATATCTTCTCACAAACATTGAATTCATTTTATATTAGACTTTATTTGGAGAATCCTCACTTATATATATCAGCCCCCCCAAAGGCATACATATTCCTATTAGATATTAATTATATACATGTCCATACTACTTAGAAATATGTTTAACAAGCATCTTAAACTCTATATATTCAAATGTAAGCATCTTTCCCCCAAAATCTGTTCAATTCACAACCTTCACCATCTCAATTGATGGTAATACCAACAACATTCCAACAGCTCAAACCAAATCCTTGGAGATATCTTTGACTCCTCTCTTTCTTTCATAACCACCTCCAATCAGCACATCTTGTTGTCTGTACCAGATAAGGGTACCCAGAGTCCAACATTTACCAGCTCTCCGCTACCACTCCTGTCAGCCTTCACCATCTCACCTGGAATACTCCAATAGATACCCCTGGTCTCCCTGGACTACCATTAAACCCCACAATCAGCAGCCAGAGTGATCTTTTAAAAGCATATATTAGATCACACCTCATTTTTATTTGAAACATTTCTGTGTCTCCTCATTTCTCTTAAAATAAAATTTAAAAAGTGATATATAAGCAGAGTATTGCTGGTTCCTCCCAAAACTTAGCATGAATTAGAGAAAATTAAGAAAAGGACAACTAAAACTTTTGTTTCACTAATGCTATTTCTAATAATTTATCCTCAGGAGATAATTATAAACTGAATTTCCAATTTACACCTATTCTTATTCTTCCCAGTAGTGTTTATAGTATCTGCAACAACTACCACTGAGTGCATATTACATGCCATTTTCTACTAGCATTATCCAAATTAATTAACATAATCCTTACAAAGCTCCACAAGGAGTGTATCAGCATTGCTCCCATTGCACAGGCAAGGAAGTCCAGGAAGCTGATGAATCAACAAGCTCATAGAGCCAAGAAGAGGTGAAATAGGAGTATAAGCTGCAGCATCTTGGACTGAGCAAATTGACTAGAAAACATTTTAATGTCCGACCAAGTGGACAGTATTATTTGGTAAATAAAATATAATTAAATAGTTGTTACACATGGTACCTTCTAAATTTATGATAGTATGAGAAAATATTTTCGATACTGCTAAGTGAAAATGATTGTATCATGTAGAATAATCTAGATTTAACAAGTCCATGTATGTACACACATGTGCACACACATGCATACACATGTGAATATAAAAAACAAATGTCAGGAAGAGTAGCCCCAAAATATCAATAAAGATTAATATTAATGGTCCAACTACCAGATATTTTTTATTTGTGTAGCTTACTTCTCATTTTAGACATTTTCTTCCGCTATTGTGTATTTGTTTCACAACTACAAACAGATCTTACTTTAAAATGTTGAACTTTTATTTGAAAGCTGCTAATTAAATGACTCTATAGTAAATTCATAAGAAAATAATCATAAACCCTATGGCAACATGAAATAAGGCTGTAACAAAAGTTTTCAAATTCTTTTTAATTGAAGAAGATTCATAATTTTTTTACGTTAAGTCCCAAAGTTTGAAAGTTCCTATTTACTTTAAAAGAATGACTTTAATTATTTTTAACCATTAAAAATACCCCCAAAACATAGAATTGCCAGAATGTTTCCTCTAAGAGCAAACTGAGAAGCTAACTTGATTTGCTAGAGTTCCCACCCAAAGCAAAAAAATATAACTAAACATTGAGTTTAAGCAAGCATAGTAATAATACCTGGCTTCTTAGAATGTTCAGTTATTTGAAGATTCTGTCCTCTGCTTTTTCAGGGAGATTTAAATTGGGAGGATATCCCTGAAAGTGACTGTGTTAAACTGTTAAATGAAAAAGCAGAAGAAAACATTGCTATTGGACTTGAATTTCTGTGTCAGTTTAGCATGCATTTGGCCAGCCGTGAGAAACAGAAAAGCCAGCAAGCAGATCCAGACACCACTTCCTCACGCATGCCCATGCATGTCCTGATTCATTTAATCCTCACCAGAGCCCCCAAGATAATATGGTTGGAGAAAAAGAGGAATGAAGAGATGAAGAAATACATCCAAAACTATAAAACTCTTAAATGGCAGAGCTGAATTCAAACCCAGGTCTAGGACTTCAGGTTCTCTTTTTTCTTAACCTACACTATTCTGTCCACCAAAAAAGGGAGAGATTCCCTGCATTACCCCAAAATGTATTCCTTGTGACTTCCATCCTGCATCAAAAGTTTGGAGGGAGCATCATAAACCCAGAAGTCAGGGTGTGTGTGTGTGTGTGTATGTGTGTGTGTGTGTGTGTGTGTGTGTGTGTGAAGTGAGAGTCACAGGGAGTTTTGCTAATGCAGCCCTTTCTCCATCTCTCTGCAGTGAGGCTGAGCTTCCTCCTCACAGGAAAAAAAACTGCAAATGGAACAAGGAGACACAGTTGCTCTCCTCAGTGAGCTACTTGAAGGGCAGAGGATTCCTCGTCCATCCATTACTATGTAAATAATTCAGCACCCTGAGCTTGAAGCCTGCCGAGGCTGGGCAGTCTGTGAAGCAATTTGCTTTAAGTAGTGGTAAGCACGAACTTGGTCAGTCATTAGCTCCTCCTAGTGGCTCCTTTGGCCTTTGGTCAGGAGGCCGCAGAGGTGTTGATATCTTTGAGGAAAGGAAACCCTGATTGAGGAGTAGCCCCATGTTTCTTCTGAAGTGACAAGACCTTTCTTCACCTCTCAAGCTGCAGGACCTGACCACTCCACAGAGCTGGCCCACCTCTGAGAGCAGAACCTGATTTGAGCAACGAACTACTTCTACATAACAAGGGCACAGCACGGAATGCACTGTGCACATGACACTCATAATACTAGTTCAGTTGAATGTGTGCATATAATTCTGTCTGAAAGCAAAGCCCAGCGGACATGGGCAATGCACAATATGTGTGTAAACATCACAGCAAATCCCATTGACATGTACACTTAATATGTATCAACAACTATATTTTTTTAAACGTTAAAACAGAAAACAAAAGTGCAGCCCAACCACCATTATTTTCTCTGCTGAAAATGAATAAAGTCATGGATAATTAAAAAAAAAGGCAAATAATACATTGAAAATGAAAGACACTTTTAATTATGTTTTGCTCTCACATATGACTAAAGACACATTAAAGTTTAATCACTTCAAATAAAGTAGCAAGGCCATACCTGTAGGAAGAGGAAAACAAACAACAACAATAACAAAATACAGTACAGGTAAAGCCCTTCAATTTCTGTTTCTTGCCCTCCTACTCAAGTCCTCTGTGGAAACGACTCCATGTCAGGAACAATGTCAGTTAGTTCTTCATCTCTGCAAACAAAATACCTGGCACAACTTAAAGGAGGAGGCTATTTTTTTGGCCTGAAGTTTCAGCCCATGGTCTGCTGGCTCCATTGCTTTAGGCCTGAGGTGATGCAGAACATCATGGCAGAGGGACGTGGTTGGTAGAGGAAAGCTGCTCAATTTATGGTGGCTAAGAAGCAGAGAAACAGAAAGAAAGAAGACTGGGACAAGAAATACCCTCCAGGAGATGCCCCAGTGACCCTCTTCCTCCACCCACCTACAAGAGTTTCTACTGCTTCCCAGTAGTCTAGTTAGCAATTAATGGATTCATCCACTGATGAGGTCAGAGCCCACAGGATCACGTCCCAAAAGTGCCACCTCTACACAGTGTGGCATTGGGGACCAAATCTTCAACATACTTCAGGGGAGACTTTTATCTAAACCCTAACAGAAATCAACAGATCTCATTTAGACTGATGCTAGATCTCACCATTCCCCAACCTTCCATTAGATTAAGTTCAGTGTCTATGTTGGTCTTAATGGACATCTTCAAAATAGAAAGTGAGCAGAAGGAACTGAAATCTCAGCAAAGTCCCAAGTGTAGAAAAGGAACTGTTAATAAGCTAGAAAGGACATTTCTCCTTGGGCAAACTCAAAACTAGAATAATCGACCTATAGGCAATCCAGGATCATGGAAGACAGATGAAATCCAAAGGGTACTGAGGACAGAAATACTTAGGGGATGCTCTTTATTTTTCAGAGTTCAAATACATTCAAATAGGAAGAACTGTCAGCTTTCAATCTCGCTTGTATATGTACAGCCACAAAGTCTAATATGTGATCTGTAATCTTCTCCACACTGAATAAATATACTATCGATTTTATTATTGATGCCACTAGGCATTAAAATTCCACCTCTTTCCTTTCACTGGAAGGTGACATAGTTGAAATGGAAAGGTTATTTACAAGATATGGCACATTTACCCACTCATCATTGCTTAGAACACATGGATGTGCAAGCATGTGTGAACACACACATACACACACACACACACACACACACACACACACACACACACTACCCTGGAGCAGCTTTACAGCTTTACGAATAATTTTAGGCTACCTTGGAACACAGGAAGCCTCCTGTAGCAGCTACACTAGAGGAACTTCACTAAGGAGAATGGTTTTCTAAAAATAAATAAATAAATAAAGACATTGGAGTCACAAATAAATCTAGGTTAATATCCTGGCTCTACCCTTGAACAAGGTTTTCCAAAAAGCACATCTGATGGCCTCTGTGAGCTCCAGTCTAAAGGAGTGACAATAAGACCAAATTCACAAACCTCTCTGTGGAGAGGGATCCATCCTGCACATAAACTGCTTAACTGTGCCTGGGACAAAGCAAAATACTTTGTGTGCTGATACCTACCTCATCTTGACATTTTCTTGTTCTGGTGAATCTCTAGGGTGGGTGGGTAAAAGTGGACATATTACTGACAGCATTAAGATCTCTGGAATACTCTTTCCCTCTTGACAGTCAGTAGCATCAACACGTTTGGAACATCCTGGATAGATCTAAGGGTATCCTTAGATCAACAGCTAAGAGAACATCTAAGGATATCCGTGGGTTTTATAAGTCAATGTCCTCTCTGTAAGGGCCAGGCTGACCCCAGCCTGTCTCCAACACTTAGCCTGTGTTTTCCCAAACCTGTGATTCTTTCCTGGGTTCCTATTATATGTCCTTATTTACCCAGTCAATCATTCAACAAATATTTATCACAAGCCAATCTTATCCTGGGGATACAATGGTGACTAAGACAGACTTGGTTCTACTTTCATGGAGATCATGCTTGAGGAGGAGACAGACAGAAAATAATAAACAGACACAGAAATGCTTTAATTATCACTTGTGACCTTGGGGCAAGTGCCATGGTACAGCTCCAGTAGAGAATGCAGGTGAAGTCTCAGGGTGATGGTCATCATCCCAGGAGGACGGTCCAAGGGGCTTCTTTGAGGAAGGACCAGTTATGGCAAACTAAGTTCCTTGAGGAGGAGGAACCCTGGGCAAGAGGGACTCAGAGTGGCTTCTCAGTGGGATCTCAGAAATGTAACCCATTGGGGTCAAGGTCCATTGTCACCTATTCTCTACATTCTACATTCTACTCCACTCCAGCAATCCTGCACTCCTTCCTGGAGATTTAACTGCACATATAGTCTTCCGTGGCCTCTTTCTCATTTGTTTATTTATCTGTTTATTTACTTATTTACTTCATATTTTTAATCTGCATGTCAAGGGGCCTATCTCATAAGTTAGATTACCTTTCTCTTAACTGGAAGAATTAGAAGAGTGCTTGCTACCTGCACTCAACCTCCTTGAAACCAACTTCGACCTTTTGATCAACACAGAAGTTCCGTAACTGTGTTGGCCCTATGGATAGTCCCATTAAAATAAAAAATGTTTTCTCTAATATGAGGATGCTAATTCACAATAAGGTGGGGGGCACTAGAGAAGATTATCTTCAACTTAGATTAGGTAGAGGGAATTGAAGGGAGGAGAGGGAGGGGATTTGGGAATAGGAAAGATAATAGAATGAAATAGACATTATTACTGTATGTATATATGCGACTGCATGACCAATATGATTCTGCAACATGTACGCTCAGAAAAATGAGAAATCATGTCCCATCTACGTATGCTATATCAAAATGCATAAATGCATTCTACTGTCATACACAACTAATAAAAACAAATAAAACAACTTAAAAAGCATTAAAAAATTATTGAATGAAGTGTAAAATGAAAAATAAAATAAAATAAAATAATTTAAAAAATAAAAAAAAACATGGATCAAAGGCAAGGGGTGCCCAGGGAACACCAGTCTCCCCTGAAGTAAACGTAGACACAGGTTGGTCCCCTGTGTCCTCCCCAACCCCATCCGCTAGAGGACATGCTCTGCAGGGTGCAAAACGCTTCCACAGGCAGGAGCTTCCCTGGAGGTGAGCCCCACATTCCACAGAGGTCAGTGTGGGCCATGGAGCCTCATGGTTGCCCCTGGCAGCTGTTTTCAGCAGGGGGCTTCGGCCCACCTTTCCTCCTCCAGGCCAGCACTGATTTTCCTTCCAGCCCAGGCTTTGGAAGCCTCCACCAGTGCTTTTGGCACATTTTCCACCTCATCCTCTCCTCCCACTCTCCTCTCCCTCTCGCTACCCCACACAGATCCTGTGCTGATTGACTAACGTCACCAGGCTTATGTACCAGAGAAATCAATCAGAAGATACCTTCCCACGCACAACAGCTCTCTCCTCCCCTCCACCAAGCTGCCACTCTGACATTTCCTGCATGCCCAGACTGAGCCTGCCTGAAGCCTCCACCTCCTCCTGTCGGTCTGGGCACTCAGGGCTCTGAGGCCTGACACAGCCACATCAACACCACCAGCCAGGCCGGCTCTCCTCCACACTCATCTGTTGAGCCCAAACTTCCCCTGCTGCCCTGCTGGCTCTCTCCTCCTGTTTGAATGGTCTCCCAGTCAGGAAGGGATCCCAGAAGCCTCAGCCTCCAGAAGCTCACCACTGGCAGCCTTCTGGCTACAGGATGTTGGATCAGCCTATGGTCCTTGGTTCACAAAAGGAAATTCCATTCAGAACCGTCTTCACCCAAATCCCTCAAACAGCCCTCTGCACAGGTTGTGCACTGTCCTTATTTGCTTTTTCAGACTCTCTTTCCTCTTTTCTCTGAGAGTATGTTGGGCCTCAAGGATTCTGGGAACCAGCGTATGTATTCATCTGAACTTCACTCGAGGGTTTTTTTTTTTTTTTTTTTTTTCTTTTCTTTGTAAGCCAAATTCTTCCTCAGCCATCTAGAAAGAAAAGAACTCCGCTCCTGCTGTCTCTTTCCCCAGTAGATGTTCCTTTCTCACTTTTCTGGTCCCAGGTTCCTGGTAGCTGTATTCTGAGATCAAGGATGCTACTTACAGCAAACCTCTATGAACTCTTGAATGTGGATCAGTTGGGAAACAGCACTACAAAAAGTGAATTTAAAAATCATCTGTATCCAAGAAGCACTAGATGACACCTGCTGGCATGTCAGAGTCTACCTTTAGAGGTCTCCTCTCTGTGTTGTACGCACATAAGCACGACCTTTCTAAATGTGTTTATAGCCAAGTGGCATCCTTGACATGCCTGGAAGCCTCTTCCGATTTAATATTTAATGAATCTTAAAGATAGAATTATTCTCTGACCCAGCAATTCCATCTCCAGAATGGAGAAGTATCTCCAAGCCTGTGGGTCAGGGTACACATCACAATCATCACATCATCCCCAAAGTAAGGGATGAGCCACATAAATCACAGGATACCACACCTCACGACACTATGAGAATATTAAAAATGATAAATAAATGCGCCTGTATTAATATACAAACATGAGCCTGGGGTTCTGCTGAAAATGCCATGACTTAGTACATTTATACACTAGTATGAATGTGTGCATTTGTATCACCTTGGGAAAGAATACCCAAAATATTAATGTTTATCTCAGGTGGGTGTTTTGTGAGCAGTGCGTGTTTTTAGCTTGTCTCATTGTTTTGGTATTGTTTATAGAAAACACACTGGTGTACACACACACACACACACACACACACACACACATATATATATTATATGAGAAAATATATTGGGGATCATTTTCCTATATCCCTTTGAACATGGAGACCATTTCCTACTCTAAGCTATTCGCAGCCTTCTGTGCACCCGTTGTTCTCCTACATGGGAACACCAGCCTCACATGGGAACTTACTGCAAATTCTCAGGTGTCACCAGGGCTTTGGACTCTGAGACTCTGGGAGAAACCACCTGAGTTTCCCAAAGTCCTCCAGGCTATTCTGATGCTCTCCTAAGCTCGAAACCCTGTGTTCTACCTAAGCCACATCAGCAACAACAGTGGGCAAAATCAGGATGAGACAAAAACCAAGAGAAACTTCAACAGTCTTTCTTTCTCACTAACTCTCTCAAATTGTTTTCCCCTCTGCCTTCTCTTCCCTCTTATTGACCTGGAAAATTGTTAAGAATGTGGATTTCAGGATCAATTCGCCTGAGCTTATAGCTCAATTGCATCATATATTAGCTCCATGATTGTAAGCAAATTATTTGCCATCTTTGTTTTCATTTCCTCATCTGTGAAATGGGATGAAAATCATAGTACTTACTTCTTGTGCTACTATATGCACAGATTTGAGGGGTGTGTGGCCATGGTGAGCATGAAAGTTCCATGTTGAGATACATGTTGAGTGTGTATGGGCACACCCCCATATGCTACCTTTTGGGTGGACCCCATCAGAAGTGTTCCATGTTCTGAGTCCCCCACTCTCACCGACAGTTCCTCCCAACTTGTCCAGGCTGGCTAGAATTTTCTTATACATCACTCTCTTGGTAATTACATTTTATGGGTTGAATTGTGTCACCTAAACAATATTTTCAGATAATAACCACTAGCACCTGTGCATGTGACTTTATCAGAAATATTGCTTTGATGGGTTGCTATAGTTTGCATCTTAAATGCCTTTCAGAAGACTGATGTTAAAGGCTCGCTGTCCAGTGTGGTATTATTGAAAGGCGGTAGACACTCTAAGAAGTGAGGCATAGTGGTAAGTATGCTAGTCAGTGGGGTCATATTGGCCTCCCAACCACTTCCTCCTCTCTCCTTCATTCCTGACCATGAGGTGATCAGCTTCCTCTACCACATGTTCCCGCCATGTTGCTCTGCTTCACCCCAGGCCCCAAAGCACCAGGGCCAACCAATCATGAACAAGATCCTCTAAAACAATGAGCCAAAATAAACCCTTTCTCTTTATAAGCTTATTTATCCCATGTATTCGTTATAGTAATGAAAAGCTGAGTAACATAGATGTTATCAAGTTAAGATGAAGTCATACTAGATTAGGGCAGACCAGAACCTAACCAGTGAGGCTCCTAATTCTAGGAGAAAGGAGATTCAGATGCAAGAAAGAGGACATGCAAAGTGGAAGTGGACACTGGAGTTATGCTGTGTAAATCAAGAATAAAGATTGTCACCAACCACCAGAAAAGGCATATGAAAAGGCAAAGAAGGATCCTCTCCTAGAGCCTTCAGAGAGAATGGCCCTGCCAACACCTTCATCTTCGACTTTTGGTCTCCAAAATTATATGAAAATACATTTATGCTGTTCTAAGCTATTCAGTTGGAGCCAAATTATTACAGAAACCGTAAAAGGGCGAGCGTGTTAATGTGGGTCCTGTCACTCACATATATTGATTTCCTCCTTATTAGTAGGACATGCTTTCAGAATTTCAGCTGAGAGCCTTAAAGTAAAAAGCTATGAGTTCACATTCCAACTCCAATACTTTTTAGCTGTGCAAATTTGTTTAAGTTTCTAAACATTCTGAAATTTGCTTTCTAATACGTAAAGTCACCAGATGAAACAGCGAATATAGTTAAATATGAATTTCAGGCAAACAACAATTTTTGTTCGTAATATAAGTATTTTCCATACAAATATGTCCCAGGAGACAAATTTGTACTGAAATACAAGTATTCAGTTATTTATGTGAAATTCCACGTGAACTAAAAGTCTTGCATTTTTGTTTACTAAATCTGGAAGCCCTACTAGCATGGAAATATATTTAATTCTACCTGATTTGCATTCTTATTGTACAAACTAAAAGGAAAATTAAATATGAAAATACCTTAACGTTTAAAGTGCTCAATACATTTGCACAATGATAACTCAGCAGAGATGATCTCTGAGAGACTCAATGGAAAACATAAGCTATTTCAAAAAAGGGTTCTAATTCATAATAGCTAAACTGTGGAACCAACCTAGATGCCCTTCAGTAAATGAATGGATAAAGAAAATGTGGTATATATGCACAATGGAGTATTACTCAGCAATAAGAGAGAATAAAATCATGGCATTTGCAGGTAAATGGATGAAGTTAGAGAATATAATGCTAAGTGAAGTTAGCCAATCCCCAAAAGCCAAATGCCAAATGTTTTCTCTGATATAGGGAGGCCAATTCACAGTCGGGTTGGGATGGGGAGCACAGGAAGATTAGAGGAACACTAGAATGGCCAATGGGGAGGGAGGGGAAGGGAGGAGGCAAAAGGATAAAGGGAAAAAAAGATGGTAGAATGAGATGGATATCATTACCCTAAGTGCATGTATGAAGTCACGAATGGTGTGAATATACTTTGCATACAACCAGAGATTTGTAAAAAAGTGCTCTATATGTGTAATATGAAATGTAATGCATTCTGCTGTCATTTATAACATCTTAGAATAAAAAATAAATAAAAATTTAAAAAAAGGGTTCTCAGGCCATCTCTCAGATATTATCTATATTAGGTTTCCAAGAGCACAATTTATCTGGCTTACTTAGAAGAGGTTGGAGGTAGCTAGATATAAGATCCTGGGTATTGGCAATATATATTTGTACATAAATATATTATGTATATGTATAATTGACACATAAGTTTACACATATATGTATACATTTATGTTTATAAACATATGTACATATATATTGACACTTTACAAAAAGTTAGTTTAGGGTCAGTTAGTACCAGGAGAGAGACACCCTTCTGCTGCAAGAACTCTGAAGTACATCCTGATTTCATCAATCAAAGCACAGGGATTAATGACAATAATTACACCTCTGTGTCATCTGATAAAGGTTAACTTGTATTTGTTATGCCATCTTTGTGACAGCCAGGCTGTGTGTAGAGTTTCAGAAATCTCTCTCTCCAACTCGAAAATCTAAATAAGCTTAGGCACTAAAAAGAGCACGATCATTCATCTAGAGATGTTGCTTCTTCATGCATGAAATAGCAACATATTTGAAGAGTGGTATTCTGAGGTGGAAGGCCTCAACTGGAACATATAATGGAATGGTGGAAATTTCTAGCATGTAGACCCTTGCTGAGGCCTTCCCTGACAGCCAAAGGATACTCATTCATCTTGTTCCCATAGGTAAAGTCAAGTCAAAACAAAATTATTGAGTAATTCATTAACCAATGTTTAGCGAAAAAAAAAAAAAGGTAAAAATACTATGAGGCAAAGAAGAAATGCCTCTTGAATAAAAATCTGACACAGTCACTTTGTCCTGGACTCTAACAGGCAAAATTCAATTCTGAATAGGGTGCCAATTTTTTTTAAGTATTTTTAATTTTTTATTGTTCTTCTTAGTTTCACATGACAGTAGAATGTATTTTGACATATTATACATACATGGAGTATAACTTCCCTTTCTTGTGGTTGTGCAAGGCATTATACTGGTCATGTATTCATATATGAACATAAGAAAGTTATGTCTGATTCAATCTATTGTTCAGGTAGTATTTTTTAATTCTTTTTAAAAAATTGTTCTAATTAGTTATACATGACAGTAGAATGCATTTTGACACATCATACATAAATGGAGTACAACTTCTTATGTCCAGGATGTAGAATCACATTGGTCATGTAATCATATATGCACATAGAGTAATATTGTCCAATTCATTCTACTACCGTTCCTACCCCCATACCCGCTCCCCTCCCTTCACTCCCCTCTGTCTAACCCAAAGTAAGAGTGCCAATTTGATGGACCTAATGTTTGCAAACACCTTCAATTATTATTATTAAATGAAAGTGAAATAGAAAATATTGTTCCTTATGTCAGAAGGTTAACTGAACCAAAAATATGTACCATAAGGCCATGTAGAATCACAACATATCAACCCAGAGTAACAGAATTTTATACTTTAAGCCTAAATTCTCCCAACTTATCTTGACAACAGAAACTTTTTTTTTTTTTCAAGAAATCCCCACTAAAATTCAGTGAAAATCATTTTGCGACCCATGACCCATAGGATATCCACCACTATTGTTTAACTTTGGGTTAACTTTCTAGCATCTCTTGCTTCTGATGCTCAAACATCCTGAACTTGATCATGTTGGAATCCACACTTACTATTAACTCTTTGAAGCAGGAGGTCTGCAAAGTGTGGTACATAAAAATTTATGGCATCACTGCAAAATCAGATTTCTCTTCTTATATATTTTATTTTTAAAAATTAATATTAATTTTACCAATATTGAATATATTATACAGATTCACACACACACACACACACACACACACACACACACACAATGTGCACAAAATGAAGCCAGTCTCAGTATTTTTCCTGAAAGGGGTGTGCTGTTAAAATCAGAAGAACCCCTGCTCTACAGATCCCACGTGGTCTTTGTTCATGCTTTTCTTGTTCTCTCTTATCCTTCCCAAGTCCTCCACCACCCCCAGTTTGGCCAGCGCTTATGGATGTCATCTCTATCCCCTGTCCCTTTGTTTGCTTGTTTGTTTTCTCTGTTTATATGTAAGTCCATTCCACTAAACCATAACTTCCCTAAAAGATCTCTGCATCCCCTGAGTCATGACACTACTAAGTATTCAATAAAAAGTTTGTTGAACCAATGAACAACAGAGCATCTAGATGCAGAGCCTGGCTGGTGAGTCTGAGTCACTCACACAGGCTGCCTGCCGCAGAAAAACCCCTTCCTGCTAATTTGGACGCCTTCTGCCAAGTGTGTAGCCTGTTCAGCCAACTGTTCTTTACCTTGAATTTGTCCAGTTTGTTCCCCAGTGAGGACAACGAGGCAATTCTCCTTTTATATCCATTTCTGTCTGGAGTCCAAGCTGAGAAAGATGAGGGTGCTGAAGATAATCACAGCGAGAAATTAGAAGCGATGGGAACAAGTAAAAATTGTAATTATTTATTCAGGAAAAGGTAATTAACTGACAGATACCTTGCTCTAATTATAACACTCTGTCAATTACTGGGCCCCATTTATCAAGATCTCCAGCTTCTCCAGGCCATTTTGCTGCTCAAATTAGTATGTATAGGGATAATTTTTTCCACTCCCTTCATTAGACTGATGTGCTTATCCTGCTGGAGGTTCAGAAATGATAGTAGAATCAGGTTCCACTACCTAACACCTCTCTGGGCACTTTCCCATGTAGGGAAAGCACTTGAGACATCTCTCAAGATCATCCCTATCTCTACAGATCTGGATTGTTCCAGAGACGCCTTCATTATATTACATATACAAATATTAAAGATCATATCCAATTGTTCAAACTAAAGACTGAAGGAAAAAGAAACATCAGTAAGAGAGATGTGTGTTAGAGAAAAAAAAATTACTATTGAGTATTAAAAATAAAAAGCACCACCCACGTTGATTTTAGGTCTTGCAGAAAAGAACAAAGAACTCCAAGATGGTTTGTCTTTAAATCTGCATTAGGGAAAAATAAATGGGTTCTGAGGTCCTTTGAAGCTCTTTGACTATGGGAACACTGGCTATGCATGAAGACTACCAAAGACAGAGTGGAGGTACGGTGGTGATTTATAAGTTTGTTTGCATTTTATGCTGCGCTGAGGAGTAAAAAGAGGAGGACTAGTTCTGTCTTGAATTATGACTTAGAGGAGGCATGGAGTTGTGGGTTGGTGAAATCACACCTAGAATACCACAGTCAAGTTGGGGCATCACAGCCCCAGAAAGAAGGCAGGAGATAAATTGGAAGGAGTTCAGAGACAAGCAATGAGAGTGATAAAGGCATGGGAAGGAATGACTTCTGTGGCAAGATGGATGCAGCGTTGACGCATCCCTAAGCCCAGCTTCCAGACTGGTGACTAAGGAGAGGACAGGATGTTCAAGGGCGGCAAAAAAAAAGGGGGTAGTCAGACTGTCAGGAACAACTGCGCTCACAAAGACCTTAATTAAACCTATGGGGCTTTTTAAACAAGCCACGGTTACATGATTGTTCTAACATCATGTGATGTGCTAAAGAAAGAAAGAAAGGCCCTAGAGTGTGAGTGGTCAGTGGTACCCCATGTTCCCAGGACTCCCCAGTCCTTGGCAGACACCTGCCCAGCAAAACAGGGATAACCACGATTTCTTCCTGTGACAAGGACATTGAGGCCAAGCCTTCCATCAACTCCCAGGAATCAAGAGCAGAAAAACGCCTGCCGTTTTTATATAACCCTTCCTTACCGGTATATAAAATAGTAGACATAAACATTTGAGGAATATAAGGGAATGGTGTGTCATATTTCACAACGCCTTTTAAGGTTTCTTGTTCCATAAAAATATGCTTGATTCTCTAACCCTCAGTTTCTCCTATAAAATAAGTTCCTGGGATGACGCCATCTGCAGTTCCTTGTTTGATTAGAAAAGATTACAATGTGATGTTTATAAGTCACTCATTTTCTTTTCATAAGCACTGAAGTTTTAAATTGTACTTTAACCAAATATTTATTTATTTATTCTTTTTGTTTGTTTGTTTTTGTTTTGTTGTTGTTCGTTTGTTTTTGGTTTTGGTGCCAGGGGTGGACCTCAGGTCCTGGTGCCTGCTAGCACGTACTTTACCCTGAGCCACATCTTGCCTCATAGCCACATCTTTACTTCTATCTTTCTGTCTTCCAGATATCCTTATAACCCAGTGGTCACAAAACTTGTTTTAAATAAAGGACTGGAAGTTAATATTTCAGGTTGTGCCTGGTCTTCAGTCTCTGTGATAACTACTCAAGTGTGCTACTTAAGTCAGCCAGAGATGACACATAAACCAACGGCACAGCTGCTTTCCAATAAAACTTTATTTATGGCACAAATGTGAATTTCATATAATTCTCATGGCTTATAAAAATTGCTCATCTTTTGATATCCGTCACCATTTAAAAATGCAAAACATCTTTTTAGTTCAGGAATGGAGCTGGCCTCAGCGAGGCCCTAAGCAACTCAGTAAGACCCTGAGTTTGGCAAACTCAGGTACTCAAATACAAAACAAGGGCTGGGGATGTGGCTTAGTGGTTAAGTGCCCCTGAATTCAATCCCTGTTAATAAATAAATGAAAAGAATAGAGCTGGACACAATTCAGAGCTGAACAATGGAACTAACCTAGATGCCTTTTAATAAGTGAATGGATAAGGAAATTGTGGTGTATATACACAATGGAATATTACTCAGCCATAAAGAAGAATGACCTTATAACATTTGCGGGTAAATGGAAGGAGCTGGACACTATCATACTAAGTGAAATAAGCCAAAAAACAAAGGTTGAATGAATGTTCCCTCTGCTATGTGATGCTAACTCACATCAAGGAGTGGGGAGGGGAAGAGAGAAGTTCAGTGGATTAAACAAAAGGGAATGCAGGGAAGGGAGGTGAGATAGAACTAGGAAAGACAGTAGAATGAATCAGACATAACTTTCCTAAGTATATATATATGAATATATCACAGTGAATCTCACCCTCATGTACCTCCACAACACTAGGATCCTAAAGAATAAGATATAATCATGCTTATAAAAATATATTAAAATACATTCGACTGTCATGTATAACTAAAAAGAACAAATAAGTAAAAGTTATACAACTATAAAATAATTTATACACACAAATATATATATTTGTATATTATATATTATATATAATATAGATTGCATATAATATATATTATATATATATATATATATATATTAGAGCTGGATTTTCTGTCCTAATAGAATGTATATGTGGTGTTTTTCATTCTATTTCCAAACTATATATTACAAGACTAAGCAATGTTGACTCCAAATTTGACATATTAAAATGTCTAAGTAAAAGGAAGTTAGGGAGAAAAAGTCCTTTAGCCACGACAGACTGACAGAAATTTGAGCTAAGCAAGGACAAATTTTGTGATGATACCAAGAGAAGTGTGTCAGCATTGTGTATAATGACCTGTGGTCTTGGTAGGTTAACAGTTGCTTTTTACAAACAGGCAAAGTCTCCCACCTCAACACACACACACACACACACACACACACACACACACACAGAGTCATACACACACAGGGGATAGCAAATCAAAACTCTCTTTGCCTACTTCATGCTCTCTTTTCTCAGGTTACCCAAAAGAAGGAAATAGAGGAAGGAAGGGAGGGATGGAGAAAGTGAGAGAGAGAGAGAGAGAGAGAGAGAGAGAGAGAGAGAGAGAGAGAGAGAATGTCTTCTTTCTGCATTGCAGAAGAGAAACCAGAAGTACACATTCTTCTGCAGCCATCTAAACCTTGGTTTGGGGATGCTTTTTATCTCACACACACCATTTCTGCAGCCTGGACCATCAGGAACAGGCACCAGGCATTTCCTTTTCCTTCCAAGTCACTGGGTTGTACATGAACAAATAAAGGCAAATTGTGGTGAGGATTAACTCATAACTCATCTGGTCTTATAACTATTAAAATGTAGGTGCACTTCTGTTTTCTAGAGTCTGATGTACTTCCTATGAATCAGAATGTCCATCCCATTGACCACTTTGAGCACCATGAAAACAGCCACAATCTTAAAGGTGCATCCCAAGATGAGATTCTCGATGGAATCACTGTCTTAAAATTGATGCCTCCAGTTCAGAGGGTGATGCGTTGGTACAGCAGCCTAAATGCTTATCCTGTTTTGTCTCATAGGAAAGGAACCGCTTTGGTTGCTGTTGCTGTTAATTCACCGAGTACAAGGTGATGAATGAACACGTGGTCATCTTTGCAAGTGAATAGAACTATTTTCCCTTTCAGCTTCATATAGTTTAGAAAGAACAAGTTGGGACTTTCCCAACTGCGACTTTCGCTCAGGTTTATAGGAGCAGTTGTGTGTTTTTCAATGTCTTTTAATAAGTTTGCAGCATCAAAGCTGACAGTGTTTAATAAAATCAATAAATAACTTTGTTATAATTTTGAATGTTCATGTCCAAAACAAAGTAATAAATTCACCCCTTTGGGAAAATATATTTCATGGCACATGCGTGAAAGAAAATAGGAAAAGAAAAGCACCTACATTTTATCAGTTACAAGGCCAGCTGAATTCCTACCACTTTCTGAGTCACATGAAGATATCAGACTTAATAATAAAAGGATATTGTCTCTGCAAAATGGATTGCAGATTCCGATCACTACCACTAACTTAACAGCATCTTCCATGCCCTGCTGATAATGTGGATTCTAATGAGAAATACTATAGTTTCCACAGAAAATGCCTGCTAATTTCGATAAATTTATATGGGCTATGAAATGAAATTTGATTAGTCCCCAGATCTCTAGGAAAATACATCAACGTGAAGACACACTGAAGTTTAAGAATCAGTTGCTTAACAAATTATACATTAAAATGGAGACTCAACAAGAAAGTGCTCAAGAAAGTCAGGATTAGGAAAGGAAGAACCAAATACCATTGGGCATATGAACCCCAAGATCACCTGCTTGATTTCCAAATAATCAGAATTAGGTCTCATAAAGATTATTTTTAAAATGAAGCTTAGTCTTCTGGTTAAAATCATGGACTCAGGAGCCTGGATTCAAATCCAAACTTCTTCTCCCCAGCTGTGTGTCCTTGGGCAAGTTACCTAACCTCACAGTTCCCTAGTTTCTGCATGAGTAAGTGGGAATAGTACCTACTTCATAAACTTTAAATGAAGACTCATGGAATAAATATTTGTAAAATGCCAAGAACAGAGCCTAACTAAATAAGTGCTAGTGAAACAATGGTTTGTACTTCTTGATCTTTTATTATTTCTTTTCTGTTTAGTGGCCAAGTCTGCTGGATGTCCACAGCAGTCTTTTATGCCACCTTGAACCCCTCAAAGGCACGTCCTGCCTCCACCCCATTCCCTTATCTCATTCAACAACGCCTTCCCTTTCCTCTTATCACGTCTTGCTTTTCCTGCACCCCGTTCTTTCAGTTTGCTAAATGTGATAAGCTACTAGTAATAGCTAACATTTTAGAAGTGTGAACTATGTTCTAGATACAATGCCAAGTTCGTTCCATAAATCAACTCATTTGATTTAATTTAAACCTGTGGAGTGAGGACTCTTCGCCATTTGAGTGCTGAAGAAAGTGATGCTCTCACAGGATCAAACAGCTCACAGGTGGCAGACGGGGGCTGATAAAAGGCCAAAGGGTCAGGGCTGCGCTCCAGCTTCCTGGCACAATGTACTTCCACGTTCCCTCCACGCCAAAGGTGCTCTGGAGCCCATGAGGAAACCATTGCCACTCCGGGCGCACAGAGGCACTTATGCAAAGTCTTGGGCAGACAACGCTTCAACTCCACCTTTTGGTCCCTAACAAACGAAGGGAGAAGTGTTGGGGGAAATGGGGACCTGAATTCCCTGATGATGTCTTCCCCTCTCTTTGATTCTGCATTTTATTTCCTCTGCAAAATTTGTACTAGGAGAGCTAGGACAAATTGGTCACGGGAACAGGAACCACAGAGATGTCTTTGTTTCCTTCTTAATGGAGACGAGACTTCTTCTGACTCTCTGTCATGTGATTGATTGGCTTGCTTACTCAATGTGCAGGTCTATACCAAGTGGAGGTGTGTGCACGTCAGGGTGTCTCTAACAGGAAAAGAGAGTCAGGTGCAGAAAGAAAGTGGGGGCTCATTCCTCCCTCCCACTTCCCCACCCCCATCCTCACCCCTAGAATCTAGATAAAGAAGCAAGAGCCTATAGCATCATTTTCTCCCCATGTGAGATGATAAGTAGGCGATAGGTGGATAGATACATAGCTAGGTGGGTTCATGCTTTAATTCACAGCTAACTATGCATGTCTTCACCACATAGCTTCCTAATAACTGTTTAGCTCCATCAGGTAAAACAGTATTTCTTTCTGCAGCATTTTGCAATATTCAATCACATTCTATAAACAGAGAAAACAAATAGCACACATTTGAGGTAGGGAAGTAGGTCATCCAGGAGGGAAAGAAGGATCAGAGTCAGCCAGGGAGGACCAGTGAACACCTTAAGGAAGCAGACTGGGTTACCCGGTCAGGGCACTTTGCTTGAGACCATGGCTCTAATCTTTTGCATTTGCCGATTGCAATGTATTGGTCCCCTAAGTCTGCCCAGTGTCACTGTGTACCACAGAGTCTTACAGCTCACAGATTTAGTTTTATTTTGGAAATAGATTCTCAGGCATGAGCTCTGTCACAGACAGGCAGAGTCAAAAAACAAAATTAAGAAGAAGCACATCACTCTCCTCCTTAGTCAAGAGGCCGGCCTGAGAGGCCAGTCAGGACCAGGGACCACACACAGGTGTCCGGCTGGCCCTGCTGTAGTCTACATTACTAATTGTCATTTGCTTATCATTGATCATGACGGTTGAATTTTAAAATGACCTTTCCCACTAATTTTAGAATTTATGGCTGAGTCTTTGTCTCCAAGGCTGACTACAGTATGGAAAAAAAAAAAAAAAAAAAAAAAACCCAATTGAAAAATAATTAATCCGGTGCTTTAAGCTGTCTAAATATGGTGCTTGCTTTGGCTGGGTGCATTATCTGGACAAGAAACTGGGTCTAATTTTCAAACAAATTAAAAAAAAAAAAGATAAGTGAGCATTTTAAATTTCCAACAGGTCAAATTCTCAAGAGGCCACACATGTCTTTAATTCTGGAAGAAAAATCACCTATACCAGAAGGAAACTGAAGAAGGGAATTTCAAGATTTAAGCATCGACACCATGTAGCTTCTCGTCTAATCATTATGTGTGGTCTCTGGGAAGGTGTTGTCAACTGCGGAAATTCAGGCACAGACTGGGCATAAAACCTGCCCCAGCCCACAGACCCCTGGACAGGCCCCCCGGTTCCTCTCCTCTTGATCTACTTGGTGTTCACGGGCTCAGTTTGGGGGTTTCGTGTTCACCCTCGGTTCTTTCTGTCTTAGGAACTTTTCAGTCTACTCCTTCTTCTTTGCCACATTCTTCTCCTGTCTCCTGGCCACACTTCAGGTCTCAGCACCGCTCTCTCGAGACTTCCATGTCCACTCCATCCTTCCCAGCATGCTGTCTGCTTGCTTCATCGCAGTGGACTAGAAAATATGTGCTTGTTTAGTTGGTTTTCGCCTCTTTCCTTCACCAGTTGCTGGAATTAAAGCTTCAAGAGCACAGTGTTGGATATATCCCATTGTATGTCTCCTGCCACTGAATGCAGGAAAGGTCAATGGGGGTCCATTTTTTTTTAATAGATAAAAGAAGGAATAAAAAGATGGAGGAAAAAGAGGAGGAAGACAAGAAAGGAAGAAGGACTGAGTCTAAATTCTGTCTGATGGTGGGACACTGTCTTGTGCAGCTTGGTGTCCCAGGTGGGGACATAAGCTGGGATGGCTATTAGTGCATGAGGAAGTAAAGGGTGTACCCTCTCACAAGGGACATGACCCATCAGCAGGAGCTGAAGGACAGGGAACAGGACGTGCTGCCAGTTGGCTTCAGACCTGAAGAGCTGTTTCCATGCAGGGAACCCCACCCCCATGAGAGGAGCATGAAGGTCATCTGTGGTCCTCGCTCCTAGGGGACCTGTTGGCCTCACTGTGGAAGAGCTCCCCATTTCCTTCTCCCTTGAAGAGTGTTCTTCAGCCCTTTTCTCTCCTTCCTCTCTTTAATGCTTGGGATTTAAGGTGCTTATGTTTACTAATCATCTTATTCTAAGTCATATTAAGTTTAGTGTAATTTGAACCCATTAAGTTTCATTATTTCTTTTAACATTCTGATGGGTATATTTCTATGTGTAAAAAATACCTTGTAGCCTTTACTTGGCCAATTTTAGAGACTTCTTTGCATTAGTTTGGTCTGCCAAAATTAAATATCAAAGACTGGTGGCTTTAACCAATGGAAATTTATTTGTCACATTTCAGGGACTTGGAAGTCGGAGATCAGAGTGCCAGCATGGTTGGGTCCCAGTGTGGCTCCCTCCTGACTAAGAAGGTGGATGCCTTCTCACTGTGTCCCTCGTGATGGGGACTCTGACAGCTCTTGTTATAAGGGCACGAGTTCCTTTATGAAACTCTTCTCCCAACCTCACTAACACTAATTATCTCCCAAAGTCCCTGTCCCCAAATACCATTAAACAGGGGTCTGTGCTTCATCTTAAGAATTTGAGGGCACAATTCAATCCTCAGACATTTTTTTAAACAACATTATTGCCATTTGTAAAATTCTGTAATCCCTCTTTTTAATTTGTACAACTACCTCATTAATACAAAAACTCCAATTAAAACTTCCAACTACAACAGTAATTTCTTCTAGATATTTTTTACTTTATTTTCCAATTCAGCTTTAACTCTTTTATTTACAAGGGCTTAACATTTTACTTTTATCTTATAATTGTGAGATTTCCCTATCTTTCATTGCTTTGATTCTTGATGGTGGTTAAGATTCTGGGGACTGTGTAGATGGAAGCTGCCAGGACATTCCTGGGCCTGAGAAATGGGGCTCAGTTGTGTTTCCACCTCTATCTGATCTTTCCATATCTCAGACTCCACCTTCACTCATCAAAAGAGTAAGAAGCAATCAGCAAATGACCTCCACTGCACTCTTTCTCTACTCCTGCTATTTGAGGGAAGCACTTCTGAGTTACGAGAAGGGGAATATCATCTCACTTCCATTCCTTCCATAAAGAGACACATGATGCACTTGAACTTGAACTCCACAATACAACCACCATGCACCACAGAAGCCATGACTACAGGCCTTACAGCAGAGTGAGCCAGCCATTCCATCCAAAGAAGAATCTTGCATGGGGTGTTTGTTGGAGACCTGTCACCCTTTCCAGTGATTGCACAGTCAGAGCCCTGGGTCTTGAACCCTGGGTCTTGAACATCCCCTTATAATGGAGGCTGAGTATCAAGTTGTTGCTTAGCTCTAGAGTCTTCTTCCTTATAAAAAGAAGTCTCTCCCTTCTTCTGGGAATGCAGTGAACCTCCTCATGTTGATATAGCATATGCATCATCCAATATCTGGCCAGGCTTACCAGTATATCTGCCCCCAAGGGAAGGAAACAGGGTCTTTCTCTTCCAGCAGAAGAGGGGTACACTGTATCAGCCATTGGGTGCACCCATGGTGTAGTCAGCTTTTACCTGCTGTGACTAAAGGATCAACCAGAACAATTTTGAAGGAGGAAAAGTTTATGTAATAGTCCACAGGCTCAGAGGTCTCAGTCCATAGATAATGACTCCATTCCTTGGGGCTCAGGGTGAGGCTGAACATCATGGCAGAAGGTGTGGTGGAGGGAAGCAGCTCACATGATGATCAGAAAGCAGAGAAAGAGACTCCACTTGCCAAATACAAAATATATACCCCAAAGCATGCCCCTAATGATCCACTTCCTCCAGCCACATCCTACCTGCCTTCAGTTACCATTCAATTCATCCCATGAGACATTTAATTTACTAATTGGGTTAAGGCTCTCATAACCCAATCATTTCTTCTCTAAACCTTCTTGCATTGTCTCACACATGAGCTTTTGGGGGACACCTCACATTTAAACCATAACATTCCACCCATGGCCCCCAAAAGCTTACAACCATCTCACAAAACAAAATACATTTAGTCCATTTCCAAGAGTCCCCATAGTCCCACTAGTTCCAAGAGTGCCCAAAAGTTCAAGTCCAAAGTCTCCTCTCTGAGACTCAGGCAAGCTTGCATTGTGAGGACTTTTAAAAATCAAAAACTATTTACAAGTATCCAATATGTAAAGGTGCAGAGTAAGCATTTCCATTCAGAAAATAAGGGCATAGAAAGAAGGGGTGGGAACAAAGTAAGACTGAAATCCTGCTGAGCAAACAAGTCCCGTAGCTCCATGGGCAGCATCTGGGGCACATGGCATGGTGATGTTTTGTCCAAAAGGCTCAATCAGATCTGCCCCTGTGGCCTTGTTGGTGGCAGCCTAAGTGGCCTTTCTGTTGGCTTGTCTGTGCTCAATTCCTGCAGCCACCCTCAGCAGATATTCCACAGTACTGACACTTTTTAATCTTTGGGGTCTCCACTGCAGTTTGGGCTTCCTCCTCACATCTCCATTCATTGCCCTTTCAGGGGAAGTTCACAGGGACTCCAACCCTGCTGCACCTTGCCTGGCCTCCCGGGCCCTCCTCGGAAATCCCAGTGGAAGCTCCCATAACCTCCTAACTCCAGCAGCCTGAAATTCTGCAGAACTGGCACCACATGGTTGATGCCAAGGTCTGCTGCCATCTTGATCAGTAGCCAAGCCTCCAGGGACCCTGGCTGTAGCAGCCTCTGAGTACCTGGGTAGCTGAGCGAGTTGAAAAAACTTCCTATGTCCCCTTGTGCAAGAAGGTACCCCATTATCAAGGGAATTTTTACTTTTACTTCCTTGAGTCTGAAATGAATATGATCTTGCCAATCCCTGAGAGGCCCTCAAACCATCTTTCTTTTTGTCTGTGGGTAAAGTCTTTAGCATTTCTTCAGTGGTGGTAATGTCTTTAACAACTGCAACTTCCTTAGCTCGAGTTTTATTCCTGACTTTCAAGTTCAATTTTTTTCAAATCTTTCTGCTCCTGATTATCACAATGAATGTGGCTAAAATCTTCCAGCAATACCCATGCCACTCTCTGAATGTTATGCTGCCTAAAAATTCCTTCCACCAGATTAAGAAGTCCATTGCTTTTAAAATCAGTCCCACAGAAAGTCTCAGGACATGGGCAAAATGCAGACAACTTCTCATCTAGAACATAACATGAATGGCGTCTAGTCCAATTACCAATAGTGTCCTCCTTTTCCTCTAAATCCTCTTGAGTCCAGTATTTACTGTGCACAGTCCTATTGGCATTCTGGTCTTCTGAGCTTCCACCAGAATTTCCCATTAAGCTCTGCTTACAACAGTCTAAAGCATTTGTAGCTTGCACTTCTACACATCTCAAAATTCTCCCAAATTCCAAAAAGCTTCAAAAGCTTCTGATCGGGTTAGTCGCAGCAGTGACCCCACTTCTCTGTACCAATTTCTGTTTAGTCAGCTTTTTTATTGCTGTGACTAAAACACCCAGCCAGAACAACTCTAGAGGAGGAAAAGTTTATTTGGAGGTTCATGGTTTTAGAGATCTCACTTCACAGACATCAGGCTCCATTCCTTGGGGCTTGAGGTGAGGCTGAACATCATGGCAGAAGAGTGTGGCAGAGGGAAGTGGCTTACGTAATGATCAGGAAGCAGAAAGAGATTCCACTTGCCAGATATAAACTATATAACCCAAAGGCCTGCCCCCAATGACCCACCTCCTCCAGCTACATCCTACCCATCTTTAATCCCATCAGGTGATTAATTCACTGATTATGTTGAGGCTCTCATAACCCAATCATTTCTCCTCTAAACCTTCTTGCATTGTCTCACACATGAGCTTTTGGGGGACACCTCACATCCAAACCATAAAAACTTACTAGCCATGTTGGGTAAGCACACATTACAGACACTGATGTTGCTGTCTCTTCTCCTTTTCGTGAGCAAAGTGCTATTTCAACCTGTCCTGCATGTTGAGTCTTCCTTGGCATCTCCAGTAGCTGTTGCAGTGGGCCAAGGTCTATGGCCCTCTACCTCTCATGGTTGGCATTGTTGTGCTCTTTGGATTCCTCCATGTGACCGATCCTTACTTGGGATTGGAAGCTAAATTTTCCTGCTCAACAGTGTCTTAACAAAAAAACAGTCCCGAGTCTCCATTCATAGCCCTTGAAAGGGAGCTTGAAAACTAGAAACAAAGTGTATCCATCAGCTGAAGGAACTGACAAGAACAATGTAGAGGAGGAAAAGTTTATTTGGACTCCTGGCTTCAGAGGTCTCAGTTCATAGACAACTGACTTCATAGCTCTGGGCTCACCGTGAGGCAGAACATCATGGCGGAAGAGCATGGCAGAGGGAAGCAGCTCAGGATGTGGCAAGCAGAGAGAGTTCTGCTTACCAGGGGCAGAATATAAACCCCAAAGTCACACCTCCAGCAACCCACCTCCTCCCGCCACACCTTGCTTGCCTACAGTTACCAACCAATTAATCCATATCAGTGGATCAGTACACTGATTAAGTTTTAATCCTCTCATAACTAATCATTTCACCCTGAAATTTTTTGTGTCGTTTCACAGATGAATTTTGGGGGTGATACCTCATATTTAAACCATAACAAAAGGTACAAAATATTTTTGTAGTTAATATAAATATATCAGTTTGACTTCCATATGTTAACTATCACATGGACTAAATATCCTTGTGGTTGTGCTGCTTGATATACAAATGGGTTGGTCCCTGACCCAACCCACTGTCACCCTTATAAAAACAAAATAATAATACAGTGTCTTTCCACTGCCTCATCTCACTTATCAATGGCTTGCTTTAACTTTATAATATTATTAACTTAACATATCTTGGTTGAATATTGTACATTTTTAAAATTTTCATCCAAGTGACAAATGTGTACTTGACAGAGAGACCAAGTGCAATGGTTTTTTCACTCCTTAATCCCCAGGTGATGGTTAATTTTATGTGTGAACTTGACTGGGCCACAAGGTGCCCAAAAACTTGGTTCAATGTTATTCTGTGTGTCTTTGAGGGTATTTCTGGTTGAAATTAACATTTGAATGAGTTCAGATGTCTGTCAACTTAGTAGCTTATTCTCCCCAATGTGGGTTGGTACACCCTCTCATTAGATGCCTACAGTTCAAAAAGTAGGGTAAGGGTAATTCATTCTCAGTCTGTTTTTTGAGCTAGCACATCAGTTTTCTCCAACACTTGGACTGGAACTTACGCCATTGGCTCTCCTGGATCTCAAGCTTTTGAACTTGGATTGCAACTGTACCTCTAGCTCTCATTACTTTGTAGATTGTGGAACATCTCAATTTCCATAATCAGCTGAGCCAATGCCCTAACACACCCTCATGTTTTAATTAAGACACTCCAGTTATTTCACCTGAGAAATGCCAGTTATAATAGTACCTAACTCATGGTGTTCCTGAGAATATTAAATGGGAGGAGCTTACCTGTATTATTAGTGCTCCTTACATACCTAATTTAATAACTCTAGAAATTTATCTGAAAACACAACAAATTCAAATTCTTTATAGCATTCATGTTATCAACCAATAACAATTCTCCTTTCAAAGGATGTTTGCCTCTTCCTATGTTCTGTTAACTCTCTCGGGGTGTCAGTTCAAAGGTGCTCTAAGGAAACCACATCCCAGTGTCAACATCCTATCAGATTGGTATATATTCCTTGTTCTATACATATTGTGATGAATTGTCTACTTCTCGGATCACACAGGCTACAAAGAAGAAACCAAGTCAGAAGGGTACTCTGCAAGTTCACCTGTCAGTTTTCACTGGGGTTCTTGGTCTGGGCTCAGGCTGCCATATTTTGAGTTTTATACCAAAATTTCTCAGCCTGCACCCAGTACCTAAAGAATGCTAGCCATATTGGATCCTCGGCCAGAGAGAAACAGGGTGAGGGACCAAAGCCTGAGGACATACACAAATGAAGGGAACCAATGGCCTTTCTTTCACCTGCACGTGGGGAAGTACAAAGCCTGTACACTGCACAGAAGCAAGGGGGAATAAGATTTCTTAGAATACCTAATGTAAGCTTTTTCAGCTGCCAGATTTTAAACCACACTTTCAAATATTCTTTAAGAACACCTCCAAAAAGGCTGTTCATTTTTTTTTTTTTTCATGGCTCACATATACTCCTTTTATAATCTGAAAAATCACAAGTGTTCCTCTTTTATTTTTACGCCACCACAAAGGTGTAAATCACTGAGTTGCCTCCTTTTCCCCGACCCCCTTCCCCCAGGAGCTGTGTGGTTGTTATTCATTAACTACCAGTTGGTTTTATAAGCTTATTATCAGAAGGGGGCCCGGTGAAACTTTCTAAGGCCTTTTGGGTATTTGAAGATCAGAATGTGCACATATAAAATGGGAAAACCATTTCTTTGATGCCTTTCCAGGTCATTCTGCATGGTCACCACTATGTTTGAACAATGAAAATGTGAGAAGAGGGGTGGGAGAAATAACTAGGCTAGATGAATACTGTGGCCCTTCATTCCATTGCTTCTTTTTTTGCCATGAAACTGTTTCAAAAACCTTTGGGCACTCCATGTCTGAAAAAGCAACAATTATATTCTATGTACAGCTTCCATCTGCAGATTTTAATGCTGACCAAACAATGCATAAGCAGATCAAAGTTGCCTGACTATTCAATAGAGAGCAAGATTAAAAAAAAAAAAGAATCAAAAACAAAAATCCAGACTAGCAAGGTGTATTCAACTTAATAAATACTCAATGTAAATGAAGGAAGTGATCAGATATAGTTTTATGCCATTTAAACAACCAAATACCAACAAAGAAGCAATATAATATATCTTGTTCTCAAAAAAAAAAAAAAAAAAAAAAAAAAAAAAAAACTTCACGAATATGAAAGACATAAACTGTTAGTTCCAGAGCTGTTGAATTTATGAAGACGTACAGATTACATATCACTATATATCAAATATATCATTACGTGGTATATTTCCTGTATTTTATTCTTGTCTTACACTTGCTTTATCTTTAAATATTTTGATAAATATAACAATAGAAATGGTTAAGCCTAATTTTGTCAACAACTAAGAAAATAGATCTTCTTATTAAATAGTAATGTATAATCTGCTGTTTTAACATTATAAATAAAAACGGATTTTTTTACCCAAACACACAATTGGATAAAAAGTAAAACTTTCATTCAAGTGGGATTTGGGAGTTCTGCAGCTTTAAATAAACATCTGGATTTTCTTTTAACAAAATACATTAGTAGCTTTCTAAACCACATACAATGAATTTATTTAAGTTATTTTTAAAAGTATGGAAAACAGGAGGGTCTTACAATTAGAAAGAAATAAGACTGGTTTTTCCTCCTGTGTTCTGTAAGCTTACTCTGAAAGCAATTAAAGCAAATATTTTTAGCATCCATGGAACATATGTATGTCAGAGTTCAAATTTTAGCCACCAGCCAAACAATTGCCCTAAGGTCTTAAATTGACTTAACTACTTTATGCTTCAGTCTCCTGATCTACAAAGTGAAAATATTGGTGTCTATCCCATAGGTTTGTGAAGATTTAAAGAACTAGTAGATGCTAAGAGTTTGGTGGCATGTCTGAAACATTGTAAGCACCTTGTACCTTCCAGCAGCCATACTTGTTATTACCATTATTATTACCATGATTACCTTCCAAGGTTTCACTGGGCTTCTTAAAAAGTCAATATTTTTGCTTGCTCAATCAAGCAACTTCTGATCTTACCTTTTAAATAATCCGATGGTAAAATTTAAATGGGTAAACAGAACTTTTGGACAGCCATCAATCTTGAATGCTACAAATACATGCAGATAAAAGTTTTCAGAGGAGGGGAGATATGTCAGCAAGATAAGGAAAACACATGATGAGGAGTGTTAATAATTTTATACTGAATTAGGAAGAACTCTCCCATTTCAAGCATGCACGGCAGTGAGATAGTGTGGTACATGCAGACAATGCAAATATTTGTATGTTCAACCTCTCCACCTTTCTTTTTCCATTTTTGAAGAAGGAATGACTAAAAGAATAAATGACACCTTTAACTTGTTGCTGATGACCACATGTTAAGCACTTAGGAACAGCCTGCAAGAGGCCTTTGAATCTTTACTGCGTTATGCCTGTTAGAAATCCTTAGGGATTAGCTGCTCATTGACAGCTAAGCCTGGGAAATGTCTTCAGGGTTACATTTGGTACTGGTTCTTGTTAATAAATGTTAAAATACTTCTCTAGAAAATTAGATACAAATCCCGAGCAAACTGAAATCCAATTCTAAGAGCAGCTTTCAAATTTAGGAGATTTTCTATCTGTTTCATAGAAGCACAAGATGCATTCACTGCAAAGCGCATTTAAATATAAAGACCCCATGGAGCACTCAATACTTCCTTATGTGAATTTTCAGTAGGAAAAAAATAGGTCTTTCAACGAAAAACAATCTCAAACTACTCCCTTCCTCTCAGAATTCATAATTATGCTTAATCTGCTGCTCCTCTTGGCTCGCTTACAGGTCGTGTTGGCAGGTACTGAATGCAAAATCATTTTAATGGGGGGTCCCTTGGGAATGAAGCAGAAGTTTTGAGCATTTACGTTTCACAATAGAGGAAGGCCAGCTGTTCCGCCCCTGGGCACCAGGATCACAGCTCCCCGGAAGCAGCCATATGCTTGGATGGCTTCAGGTCAGCAACCTGAAAGGACAGGCAGTCTGCAAAGGATGGCCTTGGTGTGGGAATGGGGATCCCATAGCTCCCAACGGAGCCCCTGGCCAGCAACAAAGCCAGACAGGAAAGCCCCTGGTGAGCTAGGGCGATGCCCAGCGTGGGGCGCACTCCTGCCTGCTTTCCTTTGGCAAAGGGCTGCCCCAAGAGGCTCTTGCTAATGAGAATGCTGGAGATGGGAGAAGCTTGGCCCCATCAAAGGGCCCATTCAAAGCTACCCCATCTCCAACCACTCACTCAGAATCTGCCAAACTGGCTTAAGTTACATCCTGTCGGCATACCTAAACATACGGGTACTTTCAGACCCACCTGGCAGCCTGAGTGAAAAGGGGAGCACGTCTCAGTGCGCGTGCGCATGTGTGTCTGTGTGTGTGCGTGGGGTGCGAGAGTATTGACATCTTATTGTATTTTGTTTGTGTCTCAGTGTATTTCATGTTTTAAATGGATTTGAAGGGAAGGCAATGCTACCAATTACAAGGAAATCTTTTTTTTTTTTAACCAAAATTATTCACTCATTTATTTATTGGCTCAGTCATTTAAACAAACATTTTTGAGCATTTGGGGAATGAGGTTTTAAGTCACTTGTGCCCTTTAATAAAAAATATAACTGATATGAAAGAGATTTATTTAGCTGTTTTTGTAAAAAGATACTCAATCTCAAGCTGACAGCGTTTTACAGGAGCACTACATTGTTTCACTTTTTCTTTCTTTGGGAAAAAGATTTTTTACAAATAAAATGTAATATTTTTCACTCTATTTCTGTGGTCCCTTAATCCTATATGTAGCATGTTTGTGTGTGTGTGTGTGTGTGTGTGTGTGTGCGCGCGTGCGCACGCGCGCGCGCGCGGAGGTACATTTATTCATTAAGAAAAGTATTTATTCCACATGGATCAGGCTCTGGGCTCTAGACTAAATGCCTGATATGAAAAGAGCAGTAGGATCCAGACTTCTTGAAACTCTCCCTGGCAGCAAGTTCAATGTTAGAAGCTGTGAAGACTCCAAGAGTAGTGAGTATTAATCACCACTATAGCCCAGAAGAAAAAGTGACCTTAGCACAGGGAGGGTCTTAAATGGGAGAAGACGCCTGACTTGGAACTCACTGTTACACTTTAATTTTAATCAAAAACAACCAATAACAATGTGCTTTCCAAATTTCTCCAGCATCTCTATTCTTTTTTTTTTTTTTTTTTTTTTTTCTTGTGGGAGTCATCATC
This sequence comes from Tamias sibiricus, assembly GCA_025594165.1. Taxonomy (NCBI): domain Eukaryota; kingdom Metazoa; phylum Chordata; class Mammalia; order Rodentia; family Sciuridae; genus Tamias; species Tamias sibiricus. The sequence continues at coordinate 74,531,906 of CM046660.1, read as the reverse complement.
GATCAATCTCTATTCTTTTTGAGCAAGGCCCATAACAAAGTCATGGTTGGTAAGGCTCACGGATTATTTAAGGGGCAATAACCACATTGAGTAGGGGCCACAGAGCTCAGGACTGTTCAGGGATAGAGACCAGAGATCAGAACTCCGGTCTGTGCCATTCATACATGGAAAACCTGAGGCCCTCTCAGTGAGTAGGAAGATATCTAAGAACCTTTGCTTGGGTCCACTGTCACCTTTAAAGTGTACAGAGACACTAATGGTTCAATATTCAATTAAAAAGCAAGGAAGAAAGCCCCAGATCAGAAGAGCTTATTTTAAATCATCCCTGGGCAACTTATAAGAAAGCCAAGTCAGAAGGAGAACACAGTGTAACAGCTTTTTACCACAATATTTTTAGGAACTAGTATTTTTTGGGGTAATGGCTGGCTAGAGGCTATCCAACATGCAGACGCTTTTCTGAACCCGGACACTACCTGACGGCAACCAAAGCTACTACAGTGTCTGCGCAGGTGGCTGCTGCACCACTGATACCTGTCACCTCAGGCCCCTGGCAGTATGTTTGTTCTTTTGTGCCAGGTGCTGTCTGGGGCTCTCAAAGGAGCTCACAGTTCAATAGAATAGTAAAAAAATTATGTGTATCAGATAAATGTAATATGGGGAGAAAATCACACACACACACACACACACACACACACACACACACATACACATACACAATAAAAAGTACAAACAACATCTAGCAGTATTATTACTACTAATAAAGCCACTGAGTTAAAGTAAGAGTCCACACTGATGTCAATAGGTCAGTGATGAACTGGGAAAGACAACAGATAAGAAGGGGACTAGCCTTGGGTAGGAGGGAGAAAGGGGTCAAGTCATTAGCTAGGGACAAGTAATTGGTGACCAAGTTTGGAGAGAAGAGCTGTGCATTTCTCACAGCCACATTTATTAAACTCCAGTTTAGAAAGAAGGAGATGATTTTCCTTCACCCCTGGTTTATTCTTCTGTGCTAGATTTTTCGATGATTTGCTTCCACAGGATCTGAGTGGAGTTCTTTTAACTTGGGGGTCTTTGAAAAACCAAGGAGCAATCGAGTAGAATCCAGTTACACAGGCTTTGTGCAGGTTTCTAATCACAAATAGATTCTAAGAACAGGTGCTGTTATCTAATCGCCCCCCGGGCTGCACTAGACATTCTAGGTGTTTCTCTGCATTACCTATGAGTTGAAAGGACTTAGGTGGCGTGGTGTGCTTTCTTTCCTGAAGTATCCCCCCTTTGAGGTTCATTTTGATTCTTACCAGACTATGACTAATCTCTCTCATGAATGTTCCCGGATGTCTGCAGCCTGCGGGAGACTCTCAACGCTTCCTCTCTAGTTTCTTAGCACAGCTTCTCCACCCCAGGAAGGTCCCTTCAGCTGCCATCTCCCTCTGCTTGCTGCTGTGTTTGCCCGATGGTCTTTTTCTCTGCCTTGTTTTCCCCATATCCTTGTATTCTAGAACACTTGCTGAATCACAAATGTGTCCCTGAGGGTGGTGAGCAAAACCACAGCTTGCCTTATTATCTGTTCTTCTTTGCTTTGAGTCTGCTGAAAGCTCAGCGCTGGAAATTATTTTTGCTCACCTGCTAATGAGGTGTCTCATCCTGAGATCCAGGGCTAGGCATCTCTTTGCTTCTCCTTTGTAATACTATATTTTTCCATTGTTTACCTGTCTTCTACCTCTTTGCCCTCTGACAGGATACTTTCCATTACCAGTCTAGGTGGGACCCAAAGCTTCTGTAGCAAGGACTAAAATAGGTATGATATCACGAAACACACCACACACACTACAATATTATTTGCTCATAACAACACTGTTGCAAACCTCTGAGCCCTTCTGAAATTGTTTAATGTTATTTTTCCTTTTGAGTTTCACTTAAGCCCCACTGGCTTTCTATCTTAGCCTTGAACATGGCCAGAAACCACTGCCTTGAGATGATGAACTTCTAGTTCTTTTTTTCTTCCTCTTCCACACCTCACCAACTAACCCCCAGCTCTCTGCGTGGCTGCCTACTTCTTGCCACAAAGATCTAAACTTCAAAGATCTTCTAAAAAGTTGTTTCCCTCTGGAGTCAGGTCAGAAAAAATAAAAGATCAGCTTGGAAAATCTCATGGTACCAGAAAGTAAGAAAGTGCTCAATCAATGATGGGGACATGTCCAAAGGACACAGGAGCCAGCATGAAGAAGCCCTCACTGACCAAATCTGAGACACTCAGATCATCAAAATAAATAATAGTAAATGATTCAAGCTGCTGAATAAAATATGAATCCAAGAGTCCATACTGATATAAATAAATCAAGAAAAGAGAAGAGGAAGCCAAGTAGTAAATGCGAAGGAATGATGGGATTAGAAAATTAGCATTTGTAAACTCCCATCATTATAAATGATTCAGGCGAGAATTCTAGGAACTATAATTATAGAACTAGTGGGTGAAAGTTTGAAAAGTAACAGGGTGTTTAACAAAGTATCACCTCAAAAGATATTTAGTAACCACAACTAAAAGATAGTAATTTTACTAAAGAAACATGAATCTTTATCAAAGTAAACATCATTAGTAAAGGGACAAATCCATGCCAAGTGCATCCAGGTATGAGACCCTACATTGCCTCCACAGTGCTCCTTCTGAAACAGAAGACCTCCTAATCACAGGGAAATGTGAAGATGTTCCACAGATGTGTACTCTTCAAAAACATCAAGGTCCTGAAACACAAGAGAGACTGAGGAGCGGTCCCAAATTAAAGGAGACTGGAAAGAAATGACAAAAGGATGCCACAAGAGTCCCAGGATTTCCTTTTGCCAACAAACAAACAAAAAAAGACAATGTTTGGAAAATTGGTCAAAATTAAATAAGATCTGTAGATTGAGTAAGAGTACTACATTACTGCTAATTTCCTGATTGTTTTTGTTTGTTTTCTAGTTGTAGATGGACACAATACCTTTATTTTATTTATTTATTTTTATGTGGAGCTGAGGATTGAACCCAGTGCTTCACACATCTGATTTTGATCATTATAGGAATGCTAGGTAAAAGAATGTTCTTTGTTTTAGAAATTGAGAATTTAAGTATTTAGAAGTAAAGGAACATTGGGTCTGGAATATACCCTGAATTGGTTCAAAGCAAAGCAAAGAAATATGGTGGGGTTTGGGACAGAGAATGAGAGGTAGATGTTAACACTGCAAAATTTGGGTGAACTAGTCTTAAAAGTTTTCCATGAACCGGAGGAGGGGAAGGCAATTCCTCCCTGGCCAAGGAGGCACCCTTCACATCCTCCTACCTCAGTCCCCTGCCTTGCATCTACCATTGTTTGATGTGATCGCTGACTTTTATATAAACAGTTCAACTTAGAATAAAAAATAAATTTGAAAAAAAAAAAAAAACACACACTACAAGATAAACAAAACAGGATAATTTCATTAATTAAAAACAAAACAAAACAAAACAAAAAACAGTTTAACGTTTAACTGTATTTCTTGCTTTCCTCTTTAGAATGCCCGCTGTCTAGGGAGAAGAACTTGTCTGTGTTAGCTCTGATAGAAATCATAGCAGAAACTGTCTATTTCTGACCCAAAGATTTCTTTCCCATCTCACTGCACTTAGTGTGGCTGTGGGGTTAGCACCCCGGTGCCACAGGTGGAAGAAGCCGAGATCCTTCTAATTGGGTCCTCTCCTTCCTCTCCTCCGTTTCCACACCAGTGTAGTTCACTTACCAAACCACAGACACAATGTCACTTACAGATGTCAATTGGGTATTGGGTTCCCTTAAATAAGTCCAATGGCTTCCCTTCAAATTTAGACTAAAAGTCAGCCTTTACCAAGGCCTTTGAGGTCTCTGATGTCCTCTTAGACTTTTTTTTTTTTTCTCCTTCTGCTGCTGGTCTCCCTTTCAGTGGCTTGGGATCGCTTAAACTGCTATTTCCTGTGCCTCAAAGGCTTTTTCTCCTTTATACACTCATGTAGCTGCTCAAATATCTCCTCCAATACTCCCCCTGATCTATTTAAATAGGCTTCCCCTCCCTCACAAAATATTCTAATCTCTTAATTTGAATTCTTTGAGTAAATTGACTGATTTTCTTTAATACTTTATCTCTCATTACTACCTGAAATGTCACTTAGCTTGTATTGATAGACCTGTCTGTCTCCCCAGCAGGCAGGAAGGTAAACCTGATCAGGGCAGGGATTTTGTTGAAGTGTTAAGCACTTTACCCCCAACTAGGCATATACTAGATGCTCAGTTAATTTGCATTAAGTAAAGTAACAAATAATGTTTACTGTGTGTGGTAAATATAATAATAGAATACTTGCAAATAAATGTTCTTGTTTAAACTGAACTGTTACGGCTGGTTCATATAACAGTTAACTTGGGCAATCACTTTTTCTGATCCCTTTGTTTATAGCAATGACTATATTTCCTCAAAATCAATATTCTGTAAATATAAAATGTCTTCTTAAGTGAAGAAATTTTTAAATCTATCAAAGTTGAACCCAGACTTTTTGTTAGTTATAAATATCTTAACATTAATCAGAACTTTGGTGAGACCTCCCTGGTCCTGTAATCATGGGGATCACATAATTGCCCCTGGCTAGGTTGCAGGCTTTGAAGGGTCCATTGTGGCCCCATGGCCACAGCTCCAGTGTGGTCAGGGTCATCACCCTGTAAATGTCAACCTGGCCACAGACCGGGAACTGGCCACATGTGGCCAGAGCAAGCCATACCCTCCACTGATGCTCCAACAGCTTAAACCATCCTTGGCGTTCTGTGAGGGGTTCATTATTCTGCCTCCAAGTTTGGGGCAGACAGAAATAATTCCCGTCGGAGCATCACAGTGATATAATAACTTCCTCAGAAAACAACAGATGGTTTTTTTCTGTGGCCTTACTCCACAACTCTTTCACAAACTTTCTACATTGTTGGGAATGGTACAAAACATCTTGTGCTTGATACTCAAGAGCCATGGCTTTTATTCAAACTGTTGCAATCCTAGTGTGTGAGAGGGGAAATAGAATCCTATCAGCCAGTAACACCTGAAATCCCTTAACTCTTTCCAGCCCCGTTGCTTCATTTTATGTGAAAATATAGATCACAATCTCATCATACTGCTAATGCCTGAAAAAAATATAAAATGACACAAGGAGCCAAGATAGCCTATTGGAAAGAGTGCAGTTTTAGAATCATACAGATTTGGTTTCTAACCCTAGTTTTACTTCTCTGTCTGACCTAACAAGTGACCTTGGTTAAGTGATTTAATCTTAGTGGCCTTTCGATTTTTCAGAGGCTTTAATTTCTGCCTCAGAAGGATCTGGGGAGGATTAAAAGAGGAAACAGATGTGTGCCACACAGCATGGAGTCTGACATCTAGTCAATGCCCATCGATTGCACCATGCCCATAGCATTAGCCTGGCACACAGAAGGAGCACAATAAATATTTGTAGAACAAATGCAAAAATGAATGCCTGTGAAATATGAAGTACATGTACTTTTCCTTTGCTACTAATTCCAGAGCCATTCCATCCCCAAATTTTTACAAGAATTGTAGCAACCAGATACACTGAAATTCATCAGTGTGAATGATTTACGTTACATCGACTCATTAGTCATTGGTGGAAAGGTTTTAGGGATGAATGTTCTTACAGAGATAAAAGAAACAAATGAACAGATAGAAAAGAAATAAAAGAAAATTTTTGTTGTTGTTGTTGTTAGTAAAAGTCTCATTTCAGTTGGAAAACCTAATGTCCCAGCAGGTGGCTTTTCCAGGAAGAAGAGAAAAATGAAAACAAAAACCAAATCCGCAATTACATTGAAATGAGAGCTTCAATTAATATACAAATCTGGGGCCATCCAGCATAGTCAGGCATTGGACTCTGAGCCATTGGAGATCTAAAGAAAACCTTTATAAATAGAACTCATATGGCAGGTTATTATAACTGGGGAAATCGCTCTTCCCAGGCTCATGGTTTATGGTACACTTGTAAATATGCCCCCAAATCTATATTCTCTTCTTTTTACTGCACATACCTAGAATACATTTCCCAATTTCACCTGGAGTTAGGTATGGCCGTCAACTAAATTCTAGGCAATAGAAAGTGAATTACATCACTCTCGGGAATGGGCCATTGAAACCTCTCACTCCGTCCATGCTGTCTTCCTTCTGGCGATGGAATAGAGACAACTTCGGGTGCCCTTAGAAGCTACTAGTTGAAGATGGCTGCACATCTCTAAATCTGAGTCCCCGAACGATTTAAAGTCATTCAGGAGCCAGTAATTCAACCAACTTGTTAATCTGTTCTGCTATGTAATCATGAAATAAACTTTTCTTTTACTGAGTCTTGATACCTCTAGGGGGTCAATTCATTGCAGAAATTATCCTGCTCTATCAGTACACTGCCCCTTCCCCCCCCCCCCCCCCCAAAGTCTTTCACTGTCAATCATTCCAAACAGAAGTGAAAGGAAGATCAAAATAACCAATGTCAGGCTGGGGATATAGCTTTCCTCACATGCACAAAGCCCTGGGTTCAATCCCCAGCACCATCCACATGCACACAAAAAAAGACTCAATGTCAAAGTGGGTCCACAACATAATTCTTTTTTTTTTTTTTTTTTGGTACTGGGGATTGAACCCAGGGTTGCTGAACTATGGAGCCACATCCCCAGCCCTTTTTTGTATTTTATTTAGAGACAGGGTTGCACCAAGTTACCCAGGTCTCATTGAGTTGCTTAGGACCTCTCTAAATTGCTAAGGCTGGCTTTGAACTCGAGATCCTCCTGCCTCAGCCTCCTGAGCCATTGGGATTACAGGCGTGCACCACCACACCTGGCTCACATAATTCTTAAATTGTTTTTACCTTTCCCTTATCCTTAAAACAATTTTAGACCAAGTTTAGGAGTTCTTTCATCAGTATTTCTCACATTTCACAATGCCTTAATATATCATGCACTGAGCATGACTTTAGTTAATACTGAGATAAATAATAATTATATCCAATACCAAGTTTCTTATCAATCCTAAACAGAGTTACTCTTTACAAACTTTTATCATCTAATAAATGTATCAAAAATCTGCATATTTTCACTTCAGTTCATATGAAAAACTGCTTGAGGGCAGGGCCAATGTTATATATTTATGAACTTCTAGTACCTAGCACAATGCTTGGCATTTGGAACCATTTGGTAAATACCAAGTCCTATGCAATTAAAGAAACGTAGTGTTGGGAAATACATTTTTGTGTTCAGTTTCTATACTTTTAATCAGTTAATGACATAATATTGTGCATAAAATGTTACACAGCAAGAATGGATTAAATGGAAAAGAAACAGAAGAAACGGCCTTTTCCCTTAATAATGAATTCTGGAAAGGCACCCACAGCAGGAGCACTGAGTTGGAGTCTGTCGCCCAGGCAGAGGGCATGGGCTTCCTCAGAAGCCTGTCCTCCTCTGGGTGGGGGCTCGGTGCCTTTGCACACCTTGTTTGTTCTGCTGCTGCTCTTACAGGCTATTTTAAGACTCAGCAATCTTTAAGTCTTTTTATTTTTTTTCTCTTTAAGAGGCTTTCCTAAGCCTTTTTGTTACACAAAGAAAAAGCTGTTTCTCCAAAAATAAAGAGTTGCTGAAAGCCAGAGCTTTTGATTTAACAGAAAACTCCAAACTCATCGATTTTAATCAACGCTAAAATGGGGAGATCTCAGGATCTTAGGTTTTGTACATTTCTTAACATCCAGTGTTTTAGAGAATATTTAATTAAATCAGCTAACCTGGAAAAAATACACAAGGAAAAAATACAGAGTAATGTCTCAGGCTTACATAGAGGATTCTTTTATTCATTGCAAAAGCTGCAGGTTTGTGGGCCTATAATCCAAGGAAAAATTAGTTCATTCATCTTTAACCATATGCATAGATGTGCCTCTCATATTTTTACCCTGCCCACACTAATTCTTAACTGTCAATCAACTTTTAAAACCTTGATTATGTTTGATGGCTGTGGTGAATTTAGTCAGCCACATTATAAAACCTCCTAAAAATCATCATATTTCCTTCAGCATCAATGTTTATCACCTAAATGGGATCTTCACCTTAAATTCATATTCCTATAGTTGTTACAAGCCAACATGAAGGATTTTGTAATTACTATGAAATTAATATTCACTCATAATACATGAAAGTTGTTGGAAAAAGAAATCAACCTATTTCAATCAGGAAAGGAATTGAAATTTGCTTCTAAATTTTCTCAATCTTTTTAGAGATTTGAAAAACTTATTTTTCCTTATCTGGTATGGAAGAAAACTGCTTGCTAACATTTAAAATTCATAAAATATTCTGTATTTTGTAGATGAACTTAACCTTGACTACTAATGACCCACAAATCTACTCCAACTGTTCAACTTAGTGACCACATGTGGATGTCACCACATTTGCCGTCTGCTTTTGAAAGCAAAATGATCATGCATGACCTTTTATATGTAAATATATTGTTCTTATTTTTTGTTCACTATGTTTTAATTCCATCTTATTTATTGAATATGTATCACAACATTTTAAAATTTTAGATGTTTTTAAAGTTTTAGAATGAAATATTTTGTTCATCTCCTTTCCTAGTTCATTTCCCCCACCTCTCAGATAGCTATTTATTTCTTGAATATCCTTCCAGAGTTTTCTTAGATAAACACATAAACAAATATAAAACCCTATTATTAGTCCTGTTTTTTTTTTTTTTTTTTTTTTTTTTTTGACACAAATGGTCACAGGCTTGAGCTATTCCTTAGTTTCTTCATCTTCTTGCAAAGGAAAACTCTAAATATTACTCATCAGTTCTGAAAATATCTTTCAGATATCCTTCTTCTCCAAATAATAAGGTTGTTTTATTATTTAGGACGAAGAAAATTATCTAGAGACTAAAACAGTGAAAAGCAGAAGATATTATAAAAAGCAAAGATTCACATCAAGCAAATCTAACTCCAAGATAGAACAGGAGAATATTGGCACCCTAAACACCAGGCTAGCTCTTCCATCAGCTCTGCCAACCTTGATGGACTATTAAGATGAGGTCAACTGGTAACATTAAGGTGTAACAAGAACCAAATTTTTAGAAGTCATTCAGTGAACATTGGATGGGCATTTTTCTACTTTCAATTAGCCCACTGCTGAGGGTGATAACAACAGAACAAGAGAAGAGTGTCTTGCATTCTAGGGGGACAAGCTTGGTCACTTGAAGAAGGTGGTGACAGAAGGTCTGTGCTTGGAGACAATATTTCAGCTAGGTCATGAGGAGACCTGTGGGCGGACAGTGTCTGGGGACAGGAACCCTAAATAGTAGGGGATCAAATGAACAATGACAGGCATGCTTAGGAGTCAGATTTGAGAGGCAGGCACTGTCTGAGTCTGGTATAACTTTGTGGTTCTTGGCAAAGAGTTGTATTCTTTTTTTTTTTAGTGTGATGGGAAGACACTGGACAGTTTTAAAGAGGAAAATGACACATGCTTGCTTCCTGTGATGATGAGTGTCAGACACGTTTGGACATTGACTACTCACCCAGAGGGTTTTGAGATAAAGAAAACAAAGCCCACTTTGATTCATGGTAAATTCCCAAGAACCTGTAAGGGAAGTGACATGAGATTGAACAATTCCACCTCCATCCCCTGTATCTGGGGTTCCTCAACTTGATTTTATAAGATTCTTTAATCAAATAATGTCTGGCTCTCAACATCCTCTGTGATCAGGCCTTTGGCTATCTAAATAACTCTTTAGCTTTTAGCTTTCCAGATAAGAAAAATTAAGGGGTAAATGTGTAGATCAACATAAATGCCCTAGAAGTTCATATATTATTTCCTGAGGAAACAGCTCTTCTAGTAGACCTAAGAAATTTAGTGGTTCTCTAAGAATCAAAAGTCACAATGTTGAACAAGATCTCTTCAGAAAATCTAAACTTTTCTACTTTACTGCATATCTCAGCAGAAGAAATATATCCATGAAATAAAATACAGATGTTTAAAATGCTTTACTACTAAAAAGGGGTGATTTTCAGTTTGCTGAGATATGTTACTTTGCTGATAACAAAGATATGGGTTCATATGTCAGTCCAGGGCAAAAGAAGCCAGAGAGGTGAATTCCTCAAGACAAAAAGAAAATTCAAACCATTTTCTAAGAATGAGACATTTATCATTTGTGAATTTCTACTAATTCGATAATGATAGCATTTCTTTCTCCAAAACATTTTGGTAACTGGAATCATTGCGTTGATTTAGAGTAAAATCCTATGTGTGTGTGTGTGTGTGTGTGTGTGTGTGTGTGTGTGTGCATGTGCGCACGCGTGCATGTACAACTTTGTAAGCTGTTCAGAGTATAAGATTATGTCTTTAGGTAGAAGATCAAATTGAATACAATGCTTCATTCATATAGCAGTATAGCATTATAAACCAATAACTCCCAGTCCTTGACATCTGCAGGCTGCTCATGTATTCGCTGATCTAAGTTGACACTGATACCTACTATGACTTGTTCACTAGTGTAGGCAATGTGACACAGTGATGAATGAGAGACACAGCCCCCACCATCAAGTGGCCAACATTCTAGCAAACCCACACCATGAACTGTGTTGTTCATGCAAGCTGCACCTGAAAACTTGCCCTTTATTTTTTTTAATTCAATAACTAAAATTAACATATTTCAAAAAATGTAGTCATAATTTTTTTCCCACTTTAGTTGATGGACTCAAATCTTTTAAAGACACAAAGATTTATAGGCTTGTAATAGTTTATAAATATCTTTTTAAAGAGTATGTTTTTTTAAAGTTAAGGTATCTAAATATGCCCAAGTGACAAATTCCGTGAATTTAAAATATCTTGGGCTGTTTTTACTCCCTGCTTTTTGTGTTTGAAAAAAAAATCTTTATATAGAAATATCTGTAAGTATATATGGAACAAGATAATGACTATTTTTATAACAGGTATGAAAAGCATAAAATTGAATCTTTAAAGGCAAAGTCTGTTTTCATGGGTTTATAGTAGTCCTAGAATCACTTTCTAAAGTTTGTTTTTTAATCTCTTTGTGCTGGCTGATCTTCCCTATAGTCACCTTTCCCCAAAGGTAAGGTAGTAGGAAAGAATAAATAAAAGAGCTTTTCTTTTCTTTATTTTTTAATTATTTTTTATTCTAAGATGTTATAAATGACAGCAGAATGCATTACATTTCATATTACACATATAGAGCACTTTTTTACAAATCTCTGGTTGTATGCAAAGTATATTCACACCATTTGTGACTTCACACATGCACTTAGGGTAATGATATCCATCTCATTTTACCATCTTTTTTTTTTTTTCCTTCACCCTTTTGCCCCCTCCCTTCCCCTCCCTCCCCATTGGCCATTCTAGTATTCCTCTAATCCTCCTATGCTCCCCATCCCAACCCGACTGTGAATTGGCCTCCTTATATCAGTGAAAACATTTGGCATTTGGCTTTTTGGGATTGGCTAACTTCACTTAGCATTATATTCTCTAACTCCATCAATTTTCCTGCAAATTCCATGATTTTATTCTCTCTTATTGCTGAGTAATATTCCATTGTGTGTATATACCACATTTTCTTTATCCATTCATTTACTGAAGGGCATCTAGGTTGGGGCCTAATCCAAAATGTTGGAGATTAGAGCTTACTTTTTCTTCTATTAGGTGTAGTGTCTCTGGTCTAATTCCTGGATCCTTGATCCACTTTGAGTTGAATTTTGTGCATGGTGAGAGATAGAGGTTTAATTTCATTTTATTGCATATGGATTTCCAGTTTTTCCAGCACCATTTGTTGAAGAGGCTATCTTTTCTCCAATGTACATTTTTGGTGCCTTTGTCTAATATAAGATAACTGAAATTATATGTGTTAGTCTCTGTGTCCTCTATTCTGTACCTTTGGTCTACTGGTCTATTTTGGTGCCAACACCATGCTGTTTTTGTTACTATTGCTCTGTAGTATAATTTAATGTCTGGTATAGTGATGCCATCTGCTTCACTCCTATTACTAAGGATTGCTTTAGCTATTCTGGGTCTCTTATTTTTCCAGATGAATTTCATGACTGCTTTTTCTATTTCTATGAGGAATGTCATTGGGATTTTGATTGGCATTGCATTAAATCTGTATAGTGCTTTTGGTAGTATAGTCATTTTGACAATATTAGTTCTGCCTATCCAAGAACAGGGTAGATCTTTCCATCTTCTAAGGTCTTCCATAATTTCTTTCTTTAGTGTTCTGTAGTTTTCATTGTAGAGGTCTTTCACATCTTTGGTTAAGTTGATTCCCAAGTATTTTATTTTATTTTTTGGTGCTATTGTAAACGGGGTAGTTTTCCTCATTTCCCTTTCAGAGGATTTGTCACTGATATATACAAATGCCTTAGATTTATGGATGTTGATTTTGTATCCTGCTACTTTGCTGAATTCATTTATGAGTTCTAGAAGTTTTTTGGTGGAATTTTTTTGGGTCTTCTAGGTATAAAATCATATCATCAGCAAATAATGATAATTTGAGTTCTACTTTACCTATCTGTATCCCTTTAATTTCTTTCATCTGTCTTATTGCTCTGGCCAGCATTTCAATTACTATGTTGAATAGAAGTGGTGAAAGAGGGCATCCCTGTCTTGTTCCAGTGTTTAAAGGGAATGCTTTCAATTTTTCTCCATTTAGAATAATGTTGGCCTGGGGATTAGCATATATAGCTTTTATGATGTTGAGATATGTTCCAATTATCCCTAGTTTTTCTAGTATTTTGAGCATGAAGGGGTGCTGTATTTTGTCAAATGCTTTTTCTGCATCTATTGAGATAATCATATGGTTCTTATCTTTGAGTCTATTGACGTGGTGAATTACATTTATTGTTTTCCGTATATTGAACCATCCTTGCATCCCTGGAATGAACCCCACTTGATCGTGGTGTATTATATTTTTGATATGTTTCTGTATCCGTTTTGCTACAATTTTATTGAGAATTTTTGCATCTATGTTCATTAAAGATATGGGTCTGAAGTTTTCTTTTTTGGATGTGTCTTTGCCTGGTTTGGGGATCAGGGTGATGTTGGCCTCATAGAACGAGTTTGGAAGTACTCCCTAAAAGAGCTTTTCTTGAAAGAGAAAACTATTCACTCCTTCTCACAATGACTAATTCTCTGAATTTAATCTAAACTACCCCACAAATAAAATGTTCAGTGGATTCTAATTGCAATGAGATTTTCTCCTTACCCCTTGGCTCACAGAGTCTCATCTTGATTCAGTTGTGACTTTAACAAGACTTCTGAAACAATCACCAGGTCACCATTAACTTCAAGTCCAACTTTGTTCTGCATCTTGGCCCCTATTCTTGTGAGGCATATAGAATCTGAGAATCAGATTCCAGGTTCCTATCCTATTTGATGCTATATTGAGGATATATAAAAATACAGGTGCCAAGGCAGACTGACTATTCTTTAGAACAACTGGAGAAGCTAAATACATGACACAAACTAGTACTAGTCTAAATAACATGACTAGAGGTTTCCTCTAGACTAAAACTAAATGAGGAATACTCAGAACATGGCCTTAATTTGAGGACTTTTTCAGATGACCTCCAAGTGGACTGTAAATTATTAGAAAGGAGTCCTCCTGTTTCCTAATTAATCAGGGTCAAGGTCACAAAGCAACATTAGAATGTATGACAATTCCTGTCAAACCAGTTCCCTAAATGAAACCGTAGGGAGATAGAGGGAGGTCATTGCCAACTATTCCTGGTGAGCCATCTTTTTTCTCTCCTAAGGAGACTGAGTAGGGGAGGAACATATGGGGCCTAAGACAGGGAAAGCGGGAAGGCCAGGTCCGTCACTCCTGCTAACAGACCAGCATAAGCTCATGTGAAACTTTCCTTCAAGTGTGCCCTGAAATAATGGGGCAGGGGTGGCTTTACATTGAGGAGAATCTGAAACCCCACTATTTGGAATATTAACCCATTAGGCCAGTGGATATTGGCATTAAGAGGTGGTATATAAAGGTGACTATAACTACCAGAAAAGAATTAAAATTTAAAGATTATCGGACATGAAGAGTTGATCACAAAACTCACTCAGTTTGATAATCATGGACAGGTGAAAAGTCACTTGAAAGATTAAATCATTCTTAGGCATGCAGTCCTTGTTTGTATCTAAATTATATTTTTGGATATAGGCATATATGTATATATATATATGTATATATGTATATGCATATACACATACATACACATAGATATAAACATTAATGCTATAATATTTATATCTTATTTAGATGTATCTTGTTAACCCTTGCTTATACTTAATTACAGGTTTTAACATTAGATAAAGGTACCCAATGAAGGAAAGCACCCATGAGAAAGAGGCTTTTCAGTAGGGGGTGTATGAGTGCTTAATGTTGCTGAAGAAAAATACCACAAAATATACTACAAAAATATATTAACTTAGAGTGTGGAGGTCAGAAGTCCAAGACAGGTTGGTAAGGATGCTCTTCTGCTCAAAGCTCTAGAGTAAAATCTGTTTCCTTGCCTCTTCCAGCTTCTAAACGCTGCCCAAGTTACCTGATGCCTGGTCCCTTCCAACAACACAATCACCCCAACCTCTGCCACCAACCTCACATCTGGTTTTCCTCTGTTCGTACTCTTACCTGCCTTCTCCAGCTGTGATCCTTCTGCTTCCTCTTATAGGTGGCCTCAGGCATCCATTGCTCCCACCTGAATGATTCATTATAATCTCCCAGCATCAAGATCCTGTCCTTAGCCACATCCTGCAACGGTTCCTGTGCCCTGTCAGCTAAGGGATGCACAGGTTCTGAGGGTCAGCTGTGGACACTTTGAGTTGGATTGGGAGGATTATTCAGCCTACCCCAAGGAGAACAAAGAAACATAAGGGAAAATACTGGCTGAGCTCAATGAAGTAAAACGAGGCTCAGATGGAGGTCCAGACAGAGCAGTGAGCCCAACCTGACTGGGAACAAATCTATCAAGCTGTTTTTTTTTTCTTTACAAATTCCCTCTAACTCTGATTCCACACTCATCAAGCAACCTTTCATAGACATAGCTACCCAGGAGATGTTTCTGCACATCTGGGACACTCTTCACAGCTGCAGTGCTTACTGCGAATTACCTATCACATTTGGCATCTGGCTGCCCACAGAGCTTTCCCAGCTTGAGAATCATTGGTAAGAACGATACCATTCACCGTCACACCAGGCACTGTTCTAAGCCCACATATATTTCTATTTATTTAACTACAACAATAACCCTGGATGTATTTTAACTTTGTCATAATTTTTCTTTCAAAATTCAATTGACATACTATCAAAACATTACCCCAGACCAGAAACAATGAGTCCATTTCCAGCCAGGTCACTATTTGTCCACAGGGAGATTTCTCCCTCCAGAAAGTCAGTCTGCCTCATAACTGTAGAAGACTCTTTGCCATGTAAAGGGTTAAAGAAAATATCACTTTGCTAATTAGGAATAAAATTAGTCTGTGAAATGACTGGGCAGGTTGGTAACTCCAGGCGGTTTTAAAAGTCAGGACTCTAGTGTGTCTTCCTGATGTTATAAGTTGCCTTTAATCTGCTATAGAAGTAGCGTCCCATATCTGTCTGTCAACTTGCTTGTTATTTGAATGGAAACCTAACTGAGGGATTTCCTTTGCGCATGCCAGCATGCCACGTCATAGCATTAAATATGGTCATCAAAGTTTCAGACAAACTCTCTGAGTTGATATGGGAGACTTAGCAAAGTGAAGAAGTTGAGAGAGGAAATATACCTTCAAGATAAGGCCTGGTGTAGGTATGCAAATAGTATTAGGAAATAAAAGTTTGATTAAATGTACTTAAATTCCCTGATTTGATGCTAAAAAAAAAAAAAAAAAAAAAAAAAAAAAAAAAAAAAAACGTGCATCTAAAAGAGCTGTGACTAATCTGGACTTGTATTTTACCTCGGTCTTTCTTATGTTCTCAAAGAATAGTGTACCTACCTAGTTGTTTTTGTTCTCCTCCTGCTTCTCCTTCTCCTCCTTTTCCTCTTCCTCTGTCTTCTTCTTTGTTTTAATATTGACAATGTTACCTTGGAAAACAAAACTAAATAAGGAAGGAAAAGTACTGGGGATTAAATTGGAGCAACCTATATTTCATGCCTGTATAGTGATGTCAAAATGAACTCTAGGGGCTGGGGCTGTAGCTCTGTGGCAAAGCACTTGCCTATCATGTGTGAGGCACTGGGTTTGATCTTCAGCACCACATTAAAATAAATAAAATAAAGGCATTCTGTCCATCTACAACTACAAAAAATAATTTAAAAATAATAATTTTTTTAAAAATATATACTCTAGTTCGTTTTATCTAGTTTAGTAATGTATAACTTAAGTGAACTAATTTTAAAAAATACAGGAAAAAAAAAGGAATGGAGGAGACATAGATTTTGTAGGCACATAGCTCTTACTTTGGTCTGCCTCTTAAGAGCAAAGTGACTTAGGATAAGTGTCTCTGTTCATGAAAAGGAGATGGTGCTTCCCAGGGCCACCCCCATCACATTTCCAGGGAGCATCATTGAAATCAGAGTCAGGCGTGGGCAATGCAGAGCCTGTGTCCTAGCCTCCACTTTATCTCAGAGGTGACAAGGATGCACTGTGCATACGTAAAGCATCTGGCCCCAGCTGGGGGCTTGGTGAGGTCTAACTGATTTCTTCTCTCAGCTATAAAAAAAAAAAAAAAAAAACCACAAGACATATAAGCTCTATGGGGGCAAAAAAAAAAAAAAAATTTTCCTTTTTGTTCTCTCCTTTACTTCCACTGTCTCTATCAGTACTTGGCATGCAGGAGATCAGAACAGGAGATACTATTATATTACTATGATTCTCCTCACATACATAGTTCTAAAATCCTTGGCACTGATTCTTTTCTAGACTGGGATAAGCAGCTATGGCTTGTGAGCCAAACCTGTCCTACTGCCTGTTTGACAGCCTGTGAGGTAGGAATATTCTTTTATATTTTTAAGTGTTTGAAGAAAATCAAAAGAAGAATGGTATACTGTATTGTGTCAAAAATACATGAAATTAAAATATCAGCATCCATGAATAACGTGGCATTGGACACACCACACCCATTTGTTTGCTTTCTCTCCATGGCTGATCTCATGCTACAGTGGCAGAACTAAGTGGGGACTGATGGGACAACGACCATCATGTCTGGGGAGTCGAAAATAGTTATAAGTTGGCTCTTCCAGGACAAGTTTACTTCCTATTGTACTAGACAATGTATTCACAGTATTTTCAGTGCCCCCCCCCCAAAAAAAAAAATAAAAGGACAGTGGTGACTATGTTGCAGAGAACAAGTTAGGGACTGGTATTAGTAAAAAAGAAAAAAAATCTAACAACTGCATAAAATTGAATGTCAATATTCTATATTTATGTTGCAACATGGTAAAATATCATTGTTATTCTAAGAAATATGACAACAGAAGAAACAACATGCTTTGAGTCCAAATTAGTGATTCCTAAACTTTTCTGGATCATTTTGTTTACTGAGATGAGAACTAGAAGCTACTGGTTAAATTGTGTCCCTTGAAAATACATATATAGGTAGATATTCTGGCCCCCAGTATCTCAGAATGTGATTCCATTTGAAAACAGGACCTTTAAAGAGGGTTAAATGATGTCACATGCGTAGGCTCTAATGCAATCTGGCTGATGACTTTTATCAGGTGTGGAAATTTGGGCTCACAGATAGCAGGGAGGCATGGGAACTGAAAAACGGGCCTGTGACAACTCAGCAGGTAGCTCAAGCCAAGGAAAGAGGCCTCAGAGGACACCAACCCTGCTGGCACCCTGGTCTTGGATTTCATTCCCTTGACTGACTATCAGAGAGTATATTTCTGTTATGTAAGCCACCGGCCTGTAGTATTTTCTTCTAGTAGCCCTGGAAAGCCAATTTGCTCTCATCCCACACATAAAATTATACTTGTGATTTTTAGGAAAATTTGGGACCTCCTGAAAGTCACATTGTTCATGGGCCTCTGGACTAATTTGTTTTCATTACTTGATTTTAATCTCATTTAACTAGAGCTTGCAAACTACACTCAAACAGTTGTTTGTAAATTCTAGCAAAGGAGGCCTGTAGCTTATAAATACTTGTTTAAAATTTTTTTTGTTATTCCTTTATTGTGCAGTCTAAGGAAAAGCCTAACCCAGCCAGGTCAGTTTAATCGACCCTGGGATCAGATTACAATGGACAGATGTCTCAGGCAGATCACGCCACTATATGCTGTGCTTGTTGGAGTCGCCCATCTTCCTAACTAGTGCTTTTGAGGACCTTGCTCCTGAGCTTGGCAGCTTTTCACTAACTTCTAATCCTAATCCTAAACACAGTTGGCAAGGTTTTAGGCTACTGATATTCTACAGTGAAATCTACCTAACTCCTCAGCTAGCTTCTCACATCTTGATTTTCTTCCCCTTTAGCTAAACTTTTCGCATGTTTATTTGTTCATCTTGTAAACTCCCTTGGAAAAGAGCATGTGCTCAGATACCTATTGTTATCCCAGGGGCTCCTCTTTGGCTGTCAAAATGTATCTTATTTGTGCTTCACAGTCCTCATGCCTGGGTACCTTGTCCTTTCTTTGTTTCCCACCTCTTACTTTTCCTTCTTGATCAATAATAACCTGTGGCTCCCTTCCTATTTTCTATGCCTGAATATTATCTCACTAGCTTTGATCAAAGCTCTTTTGATGTAGGTTTTTTTATAATGTAATCTGTCCTTGGTTTATTGTACATTTTCATCATAATTTGGGAAGATGTCTCTTTTCTGAAGAGCCTAATTTAAGAGGCAAATTCTTTAACCATACAATATTTCAAATGAAGCTTCAACAAACTTCTGTATTGCTCAAACTTGCCTTGCTATCATTCTTATGCTTAGATATCCCAAAGGAGGAGGAGTAATGTATAGTGTTTGGAAACACATACTCTGCAAGCAAACTGTGCAGACTCCAGACCTAGCTCATAGTATCTTATTAGCTATGTGACTTTGGATCAGTTCCTTCAGTCTTCATCCTTAACTTCCCCATATGCAATTAAGTGTGTCTACATCATAAAGTTATGTTGAGCATGACATTAATATAATAGAGAAATCTGAGAGAGCTTGGCTCAGAGGGAGCACTATGTAAGGGTTTGCTATTAACATATCATATGTATATTTTTACGTACACAAAAGCAAAATAACATGCCTGTATCCATGACTCTAGAGTTGACAATTATAACATTCCTTTAATTCAAAACTGCCAGCCTGTCATGCCTCCCTAATGCTAGGGAGATGGTGTAAGCTAAAGCTGCTCACAGGGTCTACATATTTCATATCTGGTGGAGTCCAAGCTAAAAGTATTTTATCCTAAATTATGTATTATAATGAATCACATAAAAAGTCTCCCATGTATTTGGAGCAGTCGATTCTAGGATATTCAAATTGCATTAAGTTACATAAGTTTAAGAAGTCATCTTCATATTTAGCAAATTTAAAGCCCAACAGGGCTCACTTGCAGGATGGTGCGAATCAATCTGGGCATCCTACATGTTATGTTCTGGTTCAAATTAAGATGCCTGATGGAGCCGGGTGCAGTGGTGCATGCCTGTAATCCCAGGGGCTCAGGAGGCTGAAGCAGGAGGATCTTGAGTTCAAAGCCCATCTCAGCAATTTAGCAAGGACCTAAGCAACTCAATGAGACCCTGTCTCTAAATAAAATACATAAAGGGCTGGGAATATAATATGGTTCAGTGTTAAGAGCCTCTGGGTTCAATTCCTGATACCAAAAAAAAAAAAAAAAAAAGACAAAAATAACGATGTCTGATCGATAGGCTCATGGATATCTGAGGGGAGTTTATATTCATCAAGCTGCATTTTGAAGGGTAACAAGAAGTAGTAGTAAACTGAAAATACCATGGTTCCCCAGGAGCCTCAGTGAGGTGGCTGTGAGCAATGTGTTTCCCCTCTTTTTGATTTATTTCTCCTACAGTGGTAAATTTTTGACAAAGTGATAGAACTGGTAATAGGACTGGGTTTTCCTGGTATTCATAAGCATTCTCTAGATAAAGAAAAGAACTGAATTATGCCTTCAGAGACATGGAAATGAATATTTAAAGTGAACGTATGGATTTCTGAACTCATGGTAAACTCAGAAGAATGTTTAAGACTGGGTCAAATTTCACAACTGAAATCTATTTCTCCTTTACTAATTTATATTCTTTAAGCTGTATTCGCTACTCTATGAGTGAAAAGAAAAACATGATTTCAAGAGTACTTACGTATTTATTTGTTATATAATGTAAATACCTTGTTTGAACGATTTCATCATTGAGTGGAGCAATTGTTTTCTTGTTATTGTTTTGAAACACTGTGAAGAGGACATGTAATTGTGGTCAAGTTCAGATGTGTTTTGTAGTGAGACAGGTTGGGTTTGTATGCCACCCCTACCTCCTAACAGCCTCAGGCTAGTGATTAAACGTCTCTAAGACTCAGTCCCCTCATCTGTAAAATGGGATGTAAAAATTCTTCCCTCACAGTGCTATTATGATGATTCACTGAGCGATGCCGAAAGAATCCTTATGGCACCAAGAAAGCAGGGCAACGGCTTCATAAAGGAAAGTCTCCATTCAGAGGTGGAGATCGAGTCAGCCTCTAACACTCTGCATCTGATAAGAATCTCCTCGAGAATCTAGTTCATTCCAGAATCTTCAATCAGATTTTATTTTTCATTACTTTGGAACTTTGACTCGCTTGAACAAAACATGAAGCTCTATGTAAAAACTATGTAAGTTCAATTTATGAATCAGCCACACCTTCAATAAAGTGTCAACTGAACACATTACTAACTAGATATGATGAGCATAATCTCTGCCAGGGTTCAGTGCAATTTCCTGTGTTCATTTGGGTTATGAAGGTGTGAACTAGCAGCGAGTGGGGGCAAAGGTCAATTAGATGCTTGTCTGTAAGCACCCTTGTCCATCAGCCCTGTGCCATGTAGTGGGAAGTTCAAGGGTGACTATCTCAAAGAGGTTTCAAACAAAGTTAAAAGAAAAATTTAAACATGAGAAGTAATTGCAGTATACACGTGTATATGATCATAAAATAGTGTTCCATCAGAAAGTAGAGGAGGAAAAAAATACTAGGGTTCCATTACTAGAATTGAATTAAATATGAAGTGCATTGTGTGAGAACTCTGGAGGGAGAGGGCGGGTTCTCTGTGACTGTCAGCAGTGAGTGGAAACAGAGGAAGCTTAAAGGAGAAGATATGCCCATTGTCAGAAATAAGCATGGAAGGCAGAGAGGGGAAAAAAGGTAGATTCATGCCATAAAAAGACCTGAGCAATTGCTTGGAGGAAGGCTGGGCAGAAACAAAAGCCCTGACATCAAAGAACCATACTGGTTATATTAAGGGCAAAGCCTCTGAGGACCTATTTCCCAGGTTCATTTAGCTATGTAGTCCTTCAACTTATGCCCGAGTGACCTCACCATGTCTCAGTGGAGTGCTTTGTTATGATAATTAAATGAGATGGTGTAAGTGAATCACTTAGAAGAGAGCATGTCTCACATGGACTGTCTTAGTCAACTTTCACTACTATGACGAAATGCCATAGATTGAGTTAAATAATAGAAATTGATTTCTCTCAGTTCGGGTGCCTGGAAGTCCAAGATCAGTGTGCCATCATGGGTGGGTTCTTATTGAGGGCTCTTCATTTGGCTTTCAGACCTTCTCTTTGGACTGCACTTACCTGGGAAAGAGAGAGAAGGAGCTGTGAGCCATTCCTATTCTCATAAGTGCACTAACCCACCGTGGGAGCTCATCAAAACCTGATTGATCCCCAAAGACCCCAACTCTTAATACCATCGCATTGGAGATTAGGGCTTCAACATAAGAATCTGGGGAAGAAGAACACAAATATTTAATCAATATGAGCACCCAATAATATTACTATTGTCATATATGGAGTAGTAATTGTTGCATACATTTTAAAGCTGAAAAAAAAAAAAAAAAAAAAAAGAGCTAAGGGAGGAATAACGGTTGCCAAGGCCACATGGCTGCTAAATACTGTGAGCATGACTCCAAATCCATGCATTTCCATGACCCACTTTTCTCATGACACCATCGTCTTTTAGCCCAGGTTATATAAACACGAGCTGATACAGGGAGAGTTTTGTGGATTCAACTTGGTTGCAAGCTAGACCAGTGGACTCATGGCATCAGAAGTCACCTGGGAACTTTATAGAAATACAAAATTTCTAAGCACATCCCAGACATATGAATCTGAAACTCTGGGGTTAGGGACAACAATTCAGCAATCTGTGATTTAATAAACCCTCCAGGTGATTCTGATTCTTGTTGAATTTGAAAGTCACTGCTCTAGGTTAAGCGGTACGGCTTTAAAAAGATCAAGAAAATAATAGGACAGAGGATGTTTATAAATCTCTTTGTGAAAAATTAATAGAGTAAGGTAGGTAGAAAAGAATTGCTATGGCAGGGATTAGGAACTTTTTAGCCCATGGGGCTTCAAGTCCACACTGCCAATCAATGGATCTAATGAATGCAGCCACTAAAGGATCCTATCCTATTAGCTAGAATTTGTAGGGCAGTTGCAGTGCCACAAAGATATCACCTAAGGATGCACGGGTAAAACTGTACGTATGCTAATCAGGAGAATGATAGCTCCTTCTCTGCACCCATCCACAATCCAGTCCCAACTCCCATCACCCTCTGCTTCTGCAATAAGCTTGGGAATGTTTAGCAGGAAATCAGCTGCAACCTTCCTCATGGCAGCTGTCACTAGCATTCTCTCCGGTGGACTCTGCCTTCCCTTCTTTACCTAGCTGACTGCTGCCATCCTGATAGCCTCATCTAGGGTTCATAACCCAAAGAAATGACAGGCACCAACACTCCTACTACTCTCAGGCTGCTACTTGCCTCCTCTGTTTCTGGAGAAGCTGTCCAGGTGGTGAGATGGTGTGCTCCATACTGAGTCACAGGGGACCCCAGCACATCAGCACACCGTTCCACCTCAGAGGGACAAACCCCAGGTCCTCCAGTGCCTTGCTTGAGCCATACACTCAGCTCCTTGTGTCACACTCGCCTCTTCTATACAGAGAAGATAAAACTTATGCTGCATGTAAAAGGTTTATCACAAATAGTTGGCACAGTCATTATTGTTGGCACATAATTATCTGAAAATGTGATAGATCCCAGGAAAGCCAGAATTCTTTTAATCCAGTAATAATATAGTAACTTATATTTTTAGCCCCAGTGGCTAGCACAGAGTCTATTAAGTAGTTGATCATGGTGTGTGTGTGCAAATACACACACACACACACACACACACAAAGTGAAACCAGATTTTAATGCTGATCTTGGCAATGGAATCTTTCTCAAAGGTATTAAATGTTTGACTCTGTGCCATAAGTCCCTTTGACGGTCTGATAAAGCCTACGAATTCCCTCTCAGAATAGTGTCTTAAAATATACAGAATGAGATGTGTCTAGCATTACAACAAAATCCAATTATATTGAAATACAGTCATCAAAAAGGTATAAAAGTAAATTTGTGACATAGTAATATTTTGCTTTTCATTCAATAGCAAAATCCAGCAGCAGATCTGACTGGGTAAATTTCAAAGAAGCCATAAGTTAAAACAATGCTGGGAGATACTCTCAACAACTGAAACGGGATAGGAAAATAACTGTTTGCTTTGGTGCCAAAGTCAAAGGCACAGCTAATGCTGTGATGATGTGTGCATTTGATTAATCACAGAAGGAAATGCTAAATTTCAGCTAGAGGTTGGCGAAAATGCAGATGCAACGTTTTCCCATTTCAGTTCCTGACTTAACCCCAGGTAAGGTCCATAACGAAGCTTGGTTTATAAACACCCATGCAGTTCCCAGAGGGAGACCACAATAGTGCTTAGCTAAAACTGTTGCTTGTGACTTTCTTGCTCATGAGCATTGCAGGCAAATTCGTTTCTTTCAATACCAATGGGTAATGACTGTCCAGCATGGTTGATTTTGCTGAACAGGCTGTGATATTTCAGCAGCACAATGTCCTCTCCTAATGTTTTCCTTCAAACAGTCCAATCTAGAAACCTCCTACTTAATGGCTTAATTATTGCATTCAGAAAAAGTAAATATGATACTTTGGCTTTAGTTAGAGAGGAAATATGTCCCATTTACAATGCTGGCACTATGTCGAAGTGTGAGGCAATTTGCACTAGAGAAAGCTCTTTCTCCCTTGGGCTGTAGCCAGGAATCTCAATAATGCTCCCTTTTATCTGAGTGAATCCTGGGCCATTGCCCTGCTAACATATTCAACCTCTTCTAATTCTAATTCTTCCTTTTTAATAAAACATCCAAATCAGATAGGCTTCCACATTCCTTATCTTTTAGATGTCATTAATTTGCATCATTTTTGTGTAAAGAAAAGGTCCAGGGTAGGTGAGAGTGACATTAAGTAATTATACAAAAGGAATATCTCATGTGCCCATCACTACATCTTTGGGGAAGAACTGGAAATTATAGGGATAATGCCAAATTTATAGAACTGTTTAAATGGTTGAAATGAGAACAGTGCATTTATTTGAACTAAAATAGCAATGGGTACGAAGAGAACGGAGGATGTTGATGAGCACCTTCCTAGCTGAGCGACCTTGAACAAGTTTGTAGCACTGGCCATGCCATTGGGAGAATTAAATCAGACAATTCACAGGAAAAGCACTTTGTGAAGTATAAAGCCCCATCTGCGCGGGAATTCTCATTAGAAGAATAACCACGTGATTTCTTCAATTTCACTTTCCTGGAAGAAAAACTATTGCAGGTAATAATAAAAATTATGTAACACATGGTAAGAAGAATTTGGTTTAGTGAAAATGAAATAAATAGATTTCTGAAAATAAATAACTTTATAATGAGCTGGAAACAGTGACCCCCAAATGTGTTTCATCTAAGTAATATTTGAATTGTTCAAATTTAAAGATGTTTTAAAATGCTAGTGTAGGGACACTTAAAAGAGGTGATGAGCAGGGCATGGTGGCACATGCCTATCTATAATCTCAGTGGCTCAGGAGGCTGAGGCAGGAGGATTGTGAGTTCAAAGCCAGCCTCAGCAAAAGCAAGGTGCTAAGCAACTCAGTGAGACCCTGTCCCTGTCTTAAAATAAAATACAAAATAGGGCTGGGGATGTGGCTCAGTGGTTGAGTGCCCCTGAGTTCAATCTCTGGTGCCAAAAAAAAAAAAAAAAAAAAAAAGTCAATGAGCAGGGTGTGGTGGTGCACACCTGTCATCCCAGTGACTTGGGAGGCAGAGACAGGAGGATCACAAATTTAAGGGCAGCCTGGGCAATATAGCAAGGCCCTAAACAATCTAGTGAGACTCTGTCTCAAAAATAAAAAGTAAAAAGGTTTGGGGATGTGGCTTAATTATAGAACATCCCTGGGTCCAACCCCAGTGCCAAAAAAAAGAGTGGTAATGATGTAATGATCCAAAGCCTGTCCAACTACATGGAGAGCAGCATCATACATCCAGTAAGTCCTTCACTTAACCAGAACAGATTAAAGTGTGAAGTTTTACAGGTCACGTTTCCAGTTTTCAGACTGGTATCAGATGCTTAGGGGAACCAAAGAAAGCATTTGATTTTTTTTTTTTTTTTTTTTTTTTTTAACAAATGGCTAAAATATCAAACCAATCTGGGTCCTTGTTTCCTTGCTTTAAAGTATTATTAAGGTCAGTTCTCCCAGTCCTCGGAGGCTGTAACGTCCACGTAGCAGTGCAGAGAAAAATGTTATGCATTGTAATTATATATTTATAAATTATCTAGCCCATGAAATCTTAGAATAAAAATGTTCCAAATTCTCAAAATGATGAAAGATAGAAATAAGTCTTTAATTATATTATAGACCTTAGTAAAGACATCTCTATTTAAAAATGTCACTGTATGCTCACTATTCTGTTCATTAACTTTTCATTTTGGATAATGTTTTGGATTACTAATTCAGTCAATAAGAACAGTTTGATAATTAGTTTTGCAGTGTTATGTGCCTTCTGTATTTTTTCTTTTCTTTACTGAAAAGAGTGGGACATTTATGAATAAGCAGAGACAAGCTTAATAAAACTCACAGATGTGAGAAGTTTATAAGCAGAAGCATGAGACCTAAATGGCACTCATATTGCTGTATGATTTCAAAAGTCCTCTTTTCCATTATGTAGTATTATTAAAACTTGGGATGAAAATAGGTAATGACAATGCCATATAATTTAATCATAGAACTTGCAATTTGGGGCTGCAGCATATGTTTGCAGTCTTACCACCTGAAACTAATATACAATTATTTTTAAGGAATAAAAAGTGTGTGAAGCACTTTGACCACAGGTTACTAAATCTCTCTCTCTCTCTCTCTTTTTTTTTTTTTTTTTTTTCTTTTTCTTTTTGCAGTACCGGAGACCAGGGCAGTACTAACCCAGGGCCTGGTGCATGCTATACCTCTGAACTACATCCCAGCACTGAAACTTTACACACTTTGAAAGGGAGTTCTGCACACTCAAGTTGACATGTTTTCTGAGCAAGTGAGAGAATGGAAGTTCATTTCTTAAAGAATGGATTTAGGTGTGCAATTTTGAAAAATAGTTGTCTCTCCTTAGAATGTAGTCTATCTGATCCGTCACAGCTCTTCTTCAGGGCCAAGTCATGTAGCCAAAAGCTGAATGCTGGGCTTTGCTGAACCAGGTGGACCTTATTTTTATAGTCTCATGTCCAGTTTACTACCTGTCGTCACATGGACTTAATGTCAGGGACTGACAGTTTTCAAATATTGATGGGCAAATGCTGGCAGATTCAGGAACTTGAACTTACCCAAAATATCCAAATCTCACAAATCTGTAACATCAAGTCTGTAACATCAGCCAAGAAAACAGACTGTTTTATGAAATGTCCCAGAGCTTCCATTTTCACATGGGATATAATAAAATTCCACAGGAGAAAACTGCCCTTTTGATATTTTAACGTATTTTGAGTTTCAGCACCTGGATTTAAAATGAAATTTTAGACTAGGGAATACACCTCTGCAAGATAGAATAAATTTCTTCAAATGTATGTGGCACTTAAAAATTTACTTGACAGTATTGTTTTATTCAGTTTATTTTCTTGGATGCTTTTTTTTTTCACCTCCATTTTTTTCTACATCTGTGATGCTCAAGAGGGAATGTGAAATTCACTCACTCCTCCAGAATGTAAGTCTCCTTTCTATATGGCCTGTCTCCTTCTGTGACAAGTACACTAGCTACAGTCACGTATGTCTCAAAGAAACCCGTGTTACTTTTGTTTTGTTGCCTACTGATTTTTCCCCCAGTGAATGGAAGGAAAGTTACCATCCTACCGGGTCTGTGCATATAGTATGTGTAAATGCTCACATAATCATCTCACTGAGGGGAGTGATCTTATTTGCTTAATCATTTTATGCTAGCAAATTGTCCTTTTTTTTTGTGTGTGTGTGACAAGTACTGGAAAATAGTTGAATGCATAAAAAAACAAACCATACTCTTTTTAAAGTTCTAACATATGTGTGTGTGTGTGTGTGTGTGTGTGTGTGTGTGTGTGTGTAAGTAAGAGAGAGAGAGAGAGAGTATTTAAAATGTGGATGTAGAACCAGGGTGTATCCACTTGAAATTCTAATGCTGAAGGAGAGAAAGCAGATTTCAGGATTTGAATAATTTCATTTAGTCAATAAAAGGATAAATCACTCTGCAACAGCTATTTTTCCTTGACGTGACTTTGAATTAGAAATTCAGTCCGTCTCAGAAGCACTTATGCAAATGCTGGCGATGGTGGTGTGGCTGATCACATTAGAGCTGCGGGTTACTAGATTACCTGTGTGGCTGTGATGAAAAGATCAGTGGGTTTTCATGCTGAGATGAAATGATGCAACCCATTGTATCATGTCATCAGCAAATGTCATTTTAATAGGACTACAAATCATTGTGACATCAACAACTTCAAACAAATCTTTTGGATATTTAAAAATCCTGATTTTCCCTGGAGACCAATGAAAAATGTAAAATGAAGCAAAGAGAATATCTGCGTCATAATGGAGCAACATCTAGGTAGCAGAATTTCCATTTATTTTCAGCTGTAAGCTAAACTACAGGGCCAGAGGGCGGGAGATACTGTGGCTTTTGAGACTGTGAATGATTAATTCCCAAACAACTTCAAATCAGTTCTCAACCCCTGTGCTAAAGGCAAGGACAACAGTGGTGTTTTTTGTTTTTGTTTTTGTTTTTTTTTTAATGTATTTTTTAGTTGTAGGTGGTGGACACAATACCTTAATTTTATTTTTATGTGGTGCTGAGGATTGAACCCAGTGCCTCACACATACTAGGTGAGTGCTCTACCACTTAGCCACTACTCCAGCCCCATGTTTGTTTGTTTTTTAATGGCAAGATAATCAGGAAAAAATAGTGTGTGTGTGTGCGTGTGTATGTGTGTGTGTGTGTGTGTGTGTGTGTGTGTTCATACACAAAATGATCACCCCTTCTTACCCTGAATCAGTAAGGAAGAATTAGTAAGAAAAGGAGGAATATGGCCAGCAAGTTATCAGACAACCTAGACCCTTGGAATGCATTATAATCAAATCTAGTGTTTTCTTATAACCAATTTACTAAAGAAAAAAAAAAAAAAAACTCGTGATGCTATTAAATAACTTCTCGATTACAATATTTTGTGACCTTCTAGGAAAAAAAAAAATTAAAAGAGTCCAGACCCCGAATTATTCGAAGATAAGTTGAGTCAATGAACAAAAATCAGATGAATACACAGGATTGCTGTAGAATGCCATGGCAACTAAGAGCAGCAACTGCTTTTAAACAATATTCATCTCTTATATGTTACACATAAAACATAAAGAAATGTGGGATAGAGCACTTAAGATATTAGAATTGCATTGCAGATGTGATTTTATTACTTCTGTTTATTTCAAATTACTAAAAACTTACAAAAGAAAAGGAGAGGATGTTACAGAGTTTATTTAAAAAGTTTACTTTTATTTTGAGTGCCCTGTAAAAAAGTAAGTTTAAAGTAGTCTTGAAAACATTTGTTATTAAGGAATACAATTCTACTCTTTCTTAAAAGAACAGAAAAGGCAGATATAAATGCTGTGATTAGAACTACAGAAAATTTAGAAGAGCCAGGAAAATGCATCTAAGAAATGCACTGTGAGATCTAAGTTGAATGGCCTTGGCTGGAAGCTCATTTGGTGAGAGGCTGAAGGTGACCACAGCATTATCCAAATAAGGGTATCCCAATTCTCACTTATTTGGAAAATTTCAGAGTACCAAAGTGTTTATGATGTGTTCTGTCTACAGATGAGACATGTGGTCACACTTTAAGCTATTTTGAGTGCAGAATTATTTTAGAGTTAATAAGACAATGCTGTGTAAAAGGAAAAAGATTACTGAAAGCACAATTTTGCAGAGGTTTAGGAAGAAATGAAAATAGCTTACTTTTTCTACCACTATGGGTTCTCCAAGCTTCCTCACTTTGCAAACTAATCATTAGCGTTTGCACCTACAAAAGTAAGATATCCCTCCCAAAATAATTGCAAGTGAGAAATCCGACATACTATCCTTTACTTTTTCCTTGTGCAAACATTAAATGGTCCCCTTTGCCTATTGTTTATTTTAAAATATAAAAATCTATCTGGAAAAACATTTTTGGCTTATCTTCTCTTTCTTAGTATTCTAGAAATACAAGTTCTGCTTTTTCAGCATTTGCATCCATTAAAACCCATGGGATCACATTAAGTTAGATAGAAATATTTCAACACTGAGCATGTGGTATTTATTACTTACCTAAATGTCAAAATAACAGTTGGAGCTACTTTCTCCTGCTGGTGAAGATTAATATAATGTTATACTATGGAAATAATAAAAGTTTTGACTACATTTTTTTCAGTTCCAAAGTCTAAATACAAATTCCCCACTGGCAACTGATTTTTCTTATCTAAATGACTCATAGAAATTGTTCATAAATTATTTCTAGTATTATTACTAATATTTTTATAATTGAAGTAATATTTATGTGTATATATACATATACATTATATACACATATATTATATATTTTATATGTACATACATGTGTGTGTATATATATATAAAATCTTTGGAAGGTTAATTTCTTTTTTAAAAAATTTTATTCTAATTTGTTATATATGATGGCAGAATGATTACAATTCATATTACACATATAGAGCACAATTTTTCATCTCTCTGTATACAAAGTATATTCACACCATTCATGTCTTCATACATGCACTTAGGGTAATGATGTTCATCTCCTTCCACCATCTTCTCTACCCCCTTTCCCCTTGGAAGGTTCATTTCTTAGCAGAAATACACATTAACTCCAATTTCCAACACAACAACAAAAATTTTTGCAAGGTACATGCTTATAAAAATGCCTTTTACTTATTAATTTATTGATTTTTCATTTATCACCATGTCATTGTGAAAGTTGGCATTGCCCAGACCGGGATACAGGAACACCCTCATGGCACAGCTGTGTTCTTATTAATGATTCTGCAAATGCAGTGCTTCTTGTAAAGATTCTTGGAAGGTATAGCTTCTCAAGAACAGTTAACTGAAGAATGTGCTTCCTCAGGATTTCCTTAGGATCCTCAAAGTCAAGAGTGTAGTTGGAACAATGTCCAGATTGGTCACTGCTGTAGATTAATGAGATAAAACTCTCTTAGGAGGCTGCCTAGGGTAACTCAAACTTTGGGATTAGGAGAACTGGAGCATTTATTTTTAACTAATCAACATAAAGTTGACAAAATTTCCTGTTAGGCATTAAAGTCTTGGATATCAAGGCCTACTCTCCATAAATACTGTCCTTCTGAGAATGTTTCAGAGTCAAGGACAAGGCTAAAATTTGTTCAAAAATTTGAAAATGTCATCTGTGGCATCTGTGCTTTTTTGCCAGTATTTGTGAATGTCATGGGTTCATGTGCTCAGGTTCTGTTCCTCTATACCTGGATCATTGAATCCTTAATTTTTTCATTTTCAAACTGCTTCTTGAATACTTCTGCAGGCCAGCATTTGGGCTGAGCACTGCAAACACTGAGAGGGAGAACAGACCCCAACCATGCTCCAGACCATAGGCTAGTGAATGCCCCACCCATCCACTGAGCTGTGTGACTTTGTGGCAATTTCTTAGCAAACCGTGAGCCTGAGTGAACATCCTTCTGGGTAATATGACAATAACAAGGTTCCAATCGCAGAACTGAAAAGCTAATTGACACTCAGCTGTCACTCAACTGAGGAGAGTTATCATCACCACAGATTAGTAAAAATGTAGAGTTATCTGAACAATTTTTGTTTGTTTGTTTTTTGATGGGGAGGGAGAAGGAGATGGAGAAATGGAAGATTGGCCTTAAACCATTTCTAGTCTTCCTGACCTTCAAGGTACAACAATAGCTGCAGAAAAGATGACTGTATTACCAGCACAGTCAGGCACTTCCCAGTGGCACCAACATCAGATAAGATGACCACAGATCTACTAAATGTGCCTTTTATAAATAATGTCATCAGTTATTGTGTAGAAATGCACAAAGTCAGTTCTTAGAATCCAAATTCACCATTTGTCATAAGGAAGTAGCCCAAAGAATTGAGATAAAAATCTGTATGGTGTCATAATTTGGCTCTGGAGTTACATTTTTGTTAAGCATTGTACAGCTTAGAAAAATCTAATAAAATATCTGACAAAAGCAATAGATTCCGGCTGACAGTGTAGCCCTGAGGTATGTGCTCCCACTGACTAAGGAGTTAAGATGTCACAACGTTCCCAGCCTTCCCTTCACTTTACCTTCTTACGTTTTGGTTGTCAAGCAGAGGAAAGGCACCATCACACTTAGATTTTAAATAGATTCATATGGAGCTACACGGACTAGTCTTCTTTTTCTTTTTACTCACTTCCCATAGAATCCACAGTCAGGAAACAAATGTATCTTTTCAACAGATCAAGTGAGAGGCTTGGATGCAAACTTGTACTTCCATCTGTCCCCAAAGCATACCTTTGCAGAAGCCTTAATAACCACAGAAGTGAAATTTGGAATGTTTTCTAGTGGACTGAGTTAGGGGAAGGTTTTGCAACTTCTCTCCTGGGTCTTCATTTTCCCCTCGATTTTGATACCACCCATGGCTTCAGGCCTACATCCACTCTCAGATATCTGCTTGTGTGTGTAAGAATCTTACTCTTACGGGCTGGCATTGTGGCTCAGTGGTAGAGTGCTCACCTAGCACATGTGAGGCACTGGGTTTGATCCTGAGCACCACATAAAAATAAATAAATAAAGGTATTGTGTCCATCTACAGCTAAAAAAAAATATCAAAAAAAAAAAGAATCTTACTCCCACATTTTTCATTTTCTAATGTGTAACTGTCTTTTTTGGTTCATTTATTTCATAGAGGTGTGTTCTAAAATTCTAGGTACCAGGGCAAACAGTAAGAATCACATGGATAGACGGAGGATAGAAATTTGATAAAAGGTGCTCAATAGCAAGGCCGTTTTCTAAAGGCAATGCAAACTCCTGTTCCAGTGATCAGTTCCGTGTATGGACACTATAGCTCAGGACTCCTGGGCACTGAGGGATCATCATGCCAGTTAGATGGAGAAACTCACTTAGCTGTGGCACTGCAGGAGAAAAGGAAGGAGAAAGCCAGCACTCAATACGTAGGTATGTGCTGTAATTTGGATCAGGAATGTCCCCCAAAGCTCATGAGGTAAAGCCTCCGTCTTCAGCCCTGGTGCCACAGGGAGGTGGTGGGGCATTTAGGACATGGGTCCTAGTAGGATGTACTCAGGTCTTTTTTTTTTTTTTTGGTACCGGGGATTGAACTTGAACTCAGGGGCACTCGACCACTGGGCCACACCCCCAGCCCTTTTTTGTATTTTATTAGAGACAGGGTCTCACTGAGTTGCTAAGTGCCTCACCATGGCTGAGGCTGGCTTTGAACTCGTGATCCTCCTGCCTCGGCCTCCCCAGTGCTGGGATTACAGGTGTGCGCCACCGCGCCCAGCCTGTACTCAGGTCTTTATGGAGCCTACCCTTAAAGGGTATGTTGGGATCCTGCACCCTTCCCCTTGCTCACCTTTACTTCCTGGCCACAGTGGGTGGTTTTGGTCACTCCATATTTAAACTATCATGCGCCAACTTACCACAAGTCCAAACACAACACCAGATCATAGACTGAACCTCCAAGAATGAGAGCCCAAATAACCCTTTTTTCTTTATAAGTTGATTATCTAAGTTGATTATCTTAGGTATTTGTTCCAGTGACTATTTTTCCTTTGCTAAAAAAAAAAAAAAAAAAAAAAAAACATATTTGGTTCTGTTTGTGTACAACCTATGGCTTGAGCCTACAAAGCTTCATGTGGGTTAAAAATCCCTTGTTCCACTGTGCATTTATGTGGCTGCCTCTGCAAGATGTACTGCACCTCCCATGGCTGCTTATTCCTGAACACACTTCCTTTAGAGTGCTTCTCACACTGCTTCTTCTCACTCCTTTTGTGCAACCCCTTTACAATTCCAAACAGGGGATTCTATCTAGGTGGTCTCCTAGCCACATTCCTCCACCACCTACACCAGTCCACTCAGCATCAGGCACCATGCTTAGGAAATAGGCATCAAGTTCATAAACACTACTTTTATCATCTAAATTCCTCTCAAAAGACTTCAATCTCTCCAACCTATGCATTTAAGGAAAATACTGAATCTCAGCTTACTAACTGCAATTCAACCTTACCTGCTATTACTATCCTTTGTACAAACTTTGGACTCCTTTGGTCCTGGCTGGCTCAGCACTTCTGATTATACAGCATGCTCCCTGAACTCCATGTTATTCAAGCTGGTATCAATTTCTCTACCTAGAATCTCTCTCTACACCTTTTGTGGAAGGTGAACTCTTTTATATACTTTAAGGTTTAGATTGGGTCCAGATGGAGAAAAAGCATTCTTCAGAAAAGTTGCAAATGTTTATTTCCTGATTATTCAGAATCTAGTGCTATGATATTTAAAACACACCTCTGTAATTTCTTAGACTATTAAGATTTTTTTTTTAATTTTTAACTCTTGTAGCTATACATTAGGTTGGGGAAAAGGTTAAAAGAAAACTATAATGTGGTAAATAAAACTCTACTTCTCCAAAAGGAAGAAAAAAGAAAAAAAAAGATGGTAGAATGAAATGAATATCATTACCCTAAGTGGATGTATGAAATCATGAATCGTGTGAATATACTTTGTATACAACCAGAGATATGTAAAAATGTGCTCTATAAGTATAATATGAAATGTAATGCATTCTGCTGGCATTTATAACAACTTAGAATAAAAAATAAATTAGTTAATTAAAAAATGAGTAGGCAGATTAGAGCTGGACAGCTTTAACAGTGTTTTTGTATCCTTGATCTACCATTCTTCAATAAGTAACAAGTGTGCTAATGTTCTACTAGAAGTAATAAACCTAAAAATGGTGAGGCACTTAGCAACTCAGTGAGACTCTGTCTCTAAATAAAATACAAAAAAGGACTGGGGATGTGGCCCAGTGGTCAAGTGCCTCTGAGTTCAATCCCCTGTATCAAAAAAAAAAAAAAAAAAAAGAAAGAAAAAAGAAAAAAAAAAAAGAAAAGAGATACCATCAACTTCATTCATTCTTTCATTAGTTTCCAAAGATACAATGAAGACTAGAACATGCATGGCCCCTACTATTATGGATCTTAGGATCTGGAATTTGTAGCTGAGACAGGGGATGAGCTCTCTTGAAGCAGAAGTCAGTAGTTAGTTACAGATCTCCATCTGACAGAAGATAAAACCTTCCCAATTAGATGAATGAGATTTGGTTGGCCTGTGTCCTAATATTTATATTGTCTATTAATTGATCTTCCCACCCTACTTCTTATATCTCATTCCTATATTGTTCATATACTATTCACCCAGATGAAATTATGTAGGACATTTTAGAAAAGGAATGAGGAAGGAAAACTAGTTGTGTGAAAATAACTCATTTTCTTGAGTAGTAGTATAATCGCTAAACAAGCATTATTATATTACACTGTTACTTTTCTCTTTCTGTTAAACAAAACTAACAATTCTGAAAAACACTGCAAACCTTGGTAGATAATATTAATGTACTTCTTCAAATTAAAGAGGACTTATGATGTTTTTACATATGTAATGACATGCAAACACATACATGCATACATGGGTATGAGTGTACAGAGATATGCAAAGCTGTGACACCTTTAGCTGGCACTGTCTCCAAAGAGAAGAAACCTGTCCTGAATGTACCAATCTTAGGTAATTTTCTTTTCAAGTCTGGTTTTTTGGTTCCATTATCCTTAATAAGTACTATATTAAATAAAGATTTCCAAGAGATAATCATTTAATGTCAGCAATGATGTAGGAAAAGGCATACTTTCAGGGACTGCTCGTGGGAATGAATTTACATATAAGGTTGTAAAATAAAGCTTGTTGCAGTTTAGATCTAATTTTGCTTTCATAAATTTAATAAAACAGTACCTTCCGGTTATATTAAAGCAATACAGTTTGGGGCTTTTTGGTTATCTCTTTAATAGACAAACTTGAAAAATTCTACTATGGAAAAATGAATGTGTGTAAATAGATTTTTCTCCCCGCCACCCTCTGGATAGCATTTTCCTTCCTTTCTCTCCTTCCCTGTTTCTCCTTCACTACTTCCCTCTTTCCTTTTTGCTTCCTGCCTTTTTCCCCTCCTCCTTTCCTTTATAAATATCTGTGCTTCAGTTTATAGGTTGTCTTACAAAATTGTCCTCTGAGTAGATTGTACAATCTAAGCACAACTCCCTTTGAGTAAGTCTGTAACCCTACACGTGCTTTCAGGAAAAGCTACGTTTTCAAGGACTGAAACCTTAGCCACTACTGCACGCTGCTCTTGTCTGAGCACTGCGATTGCTTCGTTATTTCTCCCCTGAGGATTCAATGGATTTGGTTCAAGCACCATTGAACGTGATGCTGTATTAATTGCCCTGGAGGGTAGCGAGGCCTTTGAACTGTGGCTGTGAGGGATATTTTGCTGTAAGACATGTGTCAGCACTTGGCTGGTTAACTCTGGGGCTCGGCTCTGCAGCATGCTGGGACCAAGGATCTGGAAAACTACTTTGCATCCTAATCTTACATCTGTTTTCCATCATGTCGTTAGATTGACTGGCCATTCTAACAGGGAAGCGTCATTCTGGAAAAGGCAGAGTCTAAGTACAAATACTGTACTGTCAAAGAATATTAAGAATTTTCCATCATTTTTTCAAGTTCTCCCAAATAGCTGGCACACATAGGTGAGTGGGTGATGCAATGGACTAATTACCTGACCTTCCACCCCAAAAGGAATTATCTGTATGTAAGTTACGTGTCAGCATTATGATACCAAATCTTAAATTGAAGATGATCTCTCTGCTTTCAGTGAAAATAGAACCTCATCTTTCACTGGCCTAATTCTGAACCCATTCTGAGTTTCACACACCACTCAGAGCTTATTTATACTCAGGTTAAGTGCAGTTACATCTCAGATGCAATCAACACCCTTCTTTCAAAGAACACAGAATAGTTGATTTGCCTGGAGGAGGCTTTTTCCTCCAGCCTCCTGAGGAGTAGCCCTCACTCCCATTGCTGCAGATGGAGACAACTAAACATGTCTACAGTTGTAGAGTAAGTCTTCCCTCATAATTCTAGATTGTATCTAGACCTGTAAATCTGTTCCTGGTCCTCTGAATAGCAAACTAGTTGTGTTTCCTCTGGATGCTATGGCCTCTCAAAGAATAACGGTGAACCATTTCTTCATTGACTCCCCAAGCTCACAACGCTGGTTTTAGGTACACATCATGCATGCATATGGCATGGCTGGGAGGGATACGGAACTCTAAATTTCTACTGAAATGTCAATAATAAGGGTCATTTGTTCTTAAGTTCTGTGATAAAAAAATAAAATTATGGCATTTTCAGGTAAATAGATGGAGCTAGAGTATATCATGCTAAGTGAAATAAGCCAATCCCCCAAAACCAAAGTTGGAATATTTTTTCTCATATGTGGTTGCTAATTCATAATACCGAGGGGGGGGGTCTGGGAAATAAATAGAGACACTTTGACTTAGGCAGAGGGGGGTGAAAGGAGAGGAGGGTGTGTGGGGATAGGAAGGATAGTAGAATGAATTAGACATTATTACCTTATGTGCATATATGACTTCACAACCCCTGTGATTCCACACCATGTATGACCAGAAGAAAGAGAAGTAATACTCCATTTATGCATGATGTGTCAAAATGCATTCTACTGTCTGTCATGTATAACTAATTAGAACACCACCAACAAAAAGATATTCCAATTAAATTTAAGATGAAAGGATAAAAATAAATAAATAAATAAATAATAAATAGATGTAAAACTAATCATTGGTAGTCTTTCCACATGCCCCTTTAGAACTTGATCCCCTACAATGTCAGTGCACCTCATGCCTTTTGGAGAAAGGGGGGGGAAAGGAGAAAGGTTGTAGAAAGTTAGGCCTGGAAAGCATGCATCTATAGTATGGCATTTGGCATTTGAAAACTGTGCAGCTTTCCTTTATTATTAGGTTTTTTTAATTTAATTTAATTTTATGCTGAAGACTGGTCCTTGAGTAGATGGGCCCGGAAAGAGGCTCAGTGGACAGTTCTCAAGGATTATCAAAGGAGAGTTGGAGTGTAAAGAGTGCTTGGACGGATCTCAACGGTGATCTCTAACCACAGGGTGACGAGTCAGTTCTCAATCTGTGTTGTTCTGAGGTCATGCCTTAAAATCATGGCTTAATGGGAATAAAGCATAGGTTTGATTTCTGGCTCTGCCACTTCCAGTGTAAACTGCTGCACCTCTCTGCTCCTACCTGTCTTCACCTGCACATGAGAATAACACAACTTGCTCCAAGCATCACTCTGAATGCTGAATTTGGTGGTATTTGTAAAAGTCTCCACAACACTAGATAGTTGATTCTCACTGGATGGTTTCTAGCACTTTCTCAGTATGATGATTTCTACTATTGTGGTGTGTTCATGTTAACAGTGGTAGATAATATTTATAACCATAACTTCTTTTTAGCAATAAAGAACACAGTTTGCATAATGACTAGATTTATGACAATTAAAGTACTTGCTTTCTATTTTAAGAATTGTGACTTTTTAGAGAAATGTAGAACCTTCTACAAAGGAAATATATATACATACATACATACACACACACACACACACACACACACACATATGACACACCATGGGATGGCTGATATAAAAAAATAGTTATTTTATAAAATGTTTAAAGATGAAACAGTACTAGAAATATTTTCAGACATTTGAAAGAACAAGATTTAGCATACTGTTCAGCTCTTTTCCCTTTCAGATAATATTTCATTTTTTTTACTATAATGTTTATAATCTAAAGTTTAAAGTATAGTTATAGGTGGCAAATTCAATAGTTATATATCAAATTAAATGCAAATTTACATGTTAATTACACATAAAATGCAAAAACACATGTTAAATTCAACATATTCCTGTGCATGTAAATTATGTATATAAGTATGTATAGATCATTGTCATATATATCACACATATGGCATGTATGACAATTTTCTAATTCAAATATTAATTTTTTTAATCCTACAGCTGTGTCTGACATGGAATTAGATCAACTTCTAGTAATTTTCTTTCTCATACTATCAAAGTTAAAAAGGCAGATAGACAGTGAGCCCCTATGGCTTACTATAGTAATCAGAAGTATTACAGCATTAGGAACTACAATGGACTTTTAAAAATGTATTTGTAAGACATTTAGTAATGTACCTAAATCATAGTAAGTGCAATATAAATGTTTAATAAAAATTAGTAGAAGGATGAAACTATTTCAGAATTCAAAATGAATTGATGAAGATAAAGCCCTTCTTAAAACTCAACAGCTAAAGATATTAGGTTTCAATTATGCAAAATGAATAAATGCATGTACCTGCCATAGAGTATAAAGCCCATGGTTAACAAGCCTGTACCACACCCTTAAACATTTGCTAAGAGGGTAGAACTTAATGTTGAATGTTCTTATTATCATCATCAGAATAATAATAATAAATCAGGAAAGTTGAAGAAAATTTTTGGAGGTGATGGCGTAGTTTTAAGTGAAAGCTTCATGGATTCATATTTATCTCCCACTCATCAAGTTTGTATGAGTTAAATATGTACAATTTTGTATGTCAATCTTACCTCAATTAAGTGGTTTAAAAAAAGAAAAACTCAAGGGAGTCATGTGCCAAAACTTCTCAAAGAAGCACATGGAAAAATGTTTATACGGCTGTCTCCCCACTTCCACACTAAGGACCAGGTGCTATTTATGTAAAAAAGGTAGCACTGAATTCCAAGTGAGTAATAATTTTAGAAACTGCAATGTATGTGCCACATTAGTTGAAATCTTGCTTGTTAGCTGTTAGTAATTCCTCTGGGTTTCCTGCCCTGGTTCTAATTTGCCAGCTCCCCAAGGACCCTCTCCAAGACCCACTAGAACCAACTTATCTGAAAAGACCATTTCCATACTCTATGCATAGACCTTCCGGCTCCCATTGACCAGCAGCATATCTTCATCCCACACTTGGCTGACACAGCTTCCAAAAGAGTGTACATGAATACTCTGGTCCAGGTAAATGATTCTTATGAAAATTCCCTGGTGCTTTCCTATACACTTTATCACTTTGCTATCTAAAGAAAGATCATATGCTTCTTCAGCCACCCAACATCCAGCAGTCAAGCCCTCAGTCAAATCCACCCTGCCCCCTTGGAACTTTCCTCTGGGTAACAGAATGTGGTTGATTTTCAAATCTTTAGTGCTACCTTTTACTACAACATGACCTTGGGCCAATCTCTTTCTGCTATGATTGTGAGTTTCAGTAAAACAGAAAACTCCTGCTTAGAATATGTGTGGGTGTTACTGAAAAAAAAGAGTGTAAAGCAAAGACTAGGAATTTAATAAGTGATTTTTAAAAATCATCATTCAATGAAGGATTGATCTTCATAGCTCTTCAGAATTCACCCTGTATTACTTTTTAGCCTTTTATTATTATTATTATTTCTTATTGTGGTGGTTTAAAAATATCTCTAAAAATTCTTGGACCCTTTTTGAATCAAGACGTTGAGTCTAAATCCTTTCCTTGAATACAGGTTGAGTGAGAGCTGGCCTTAGTAACTTGCTCCTCATGAACAGAATGGAGTGGGCAGGACATACTTTGGTTTCCAAGGTCTGGTCATAAAAGATGATAAGGCTTCTTCATGGCTTTCTTTCCTTTAGAATTCTTACCCTTGGAGCATAGCCACCATGCTGGGAGAAAGCTCAGGCAACTCGGAGAGGCCCACATGGAGGGGACCTGAGGGTCCCAACCTTCAGGCCATGCTGCATTCACAAGATGGTAACCATTGGGCTGGGGTTGTGGCTCAGCAGTAGAGTGCTCGCCTAGCACGTGCGCAGCCTGGGTTCGATCCTCAGCACCATGTACAAATAAAGGCATTGTATACAACTAAAGCAAATAAATAAATATTAAAAAAAAAAAAAAAAGATGGTAACCATTGGTATCATCTTGCCAGCCATGTGTGTGAGCCATTTTGGAAGTTCCTCTTCCAGTTCATGGTTGAGCTGCTCCATGTGACATTGATGGGAGACCAGCCTTCTCTCACAAACTCTGCTGAAACTACAAATTCATAACCTAAATTAATGGCTTTGTCTAAAGTCACAAAATTTTGAGGGTGTTTGTTATACCACAACTGATAACAGTACTTAAATTGAATGCCATCTGCTGACAGTCACTCTTATATGCAGATGTCTAAAAATCCTTAGAGAATTTAAACATCTGCATAAACTATAAGGTTTGAATATGGTTTGTCCCCCTGAATTTATGCAGGAGTTTAATCTCCAAAGTCTTATGTTAGTGGTATTAAGAGGGTGGGAATTTAAAGTGGTGTTTAGAGGTAGAGGCTTTAGGATGTGATTAGATTAGATTTGATCACCAAGTTGGATCACCAAGTTGGATTGAATCCTGGTGGCTTTCTAAGGAGAAGGAGGATGACCACACAGAGATACTCTGGCTCTCCCACCATGGTGTGATGGAAATAAATGAGGGCCCTCACCACAGACCACGAGTGATATATTCAGGCATTCAGCCTCCAACACTGTGAACTAAGTAAACATCTTTTCTTTATAAATAGCTTGCCTCAAGTATGTCCTTCCAGTAAAGCTGAGGAACACAGACATTCAGAGCTTAATAAGTACTTTGTTGTTATTAATTAATTTAATTGATTTGGATATACTCATAAGACCATGGGGATTGGCTTCCACTTTGTTTGAATTAAATAGGTATTTATGGCTAGAAAAATAGAGCATTTCAGCAAAAGTGTTAAGTTGCAATTTCCTCCTTTGAGATTCTTATTTTGAAGTGGAGGTGATCAAAACAACTTTTAAGATGCTGTTACTTAAACTGGAAGTTACATTTTACGAGATAGAAATTGCTTGTCACCCTGAAATATTTGGAAGAAACATATATATAGTATTCAAAGTTTAAATAGGTAAACGTGGCATTTTCCCATGACAGAAACTGTCTTTTTCATGTCCCAGTTTTCAGTGTTCAAGTCCGATTATGTGACAGATTGGTATCCTGAATTTTACAAAATGAAGAACAAAATATAACTTTCTGTGTTGATTAGTTCTGAAAACTAGAATATGAGTACAACCTACCAAGCATGGTGTTTTGAAGTCTCAGAAATCCTATATTTTTTAATATAGAGGAGACAGGAGGGAGTAGGAGCTATTCAACCATTATAAATTCTTTAATTGGGTCTTTCATCTTCAGGGAGAAAATAATATAAAGATAGATATTCTATTTCTGATTTAAAATAATAATGAAAATATGGCGTAAGAAGTGTAAGCAGACTACAATGGCCTAGTGGTTTCCAAAGCATGGTTGCTAGGAGGAATGGACCAACATGGAGATGTTGCTGATACCATGATACCTGTGACTCTAACAGCCTTAAAGACTTCAGACACCTACAAGAAGAGCAAGATCTCCCAATGGTCCTGCAAGATTTTCATACCTCCTCAAATATCTGCGCCATGTCTTTGAGTCATTTTCTATGTGTATAGCTGCTGGTTTGATCTTATGTATATATGTCCTTTTAATCAGGACCTTAAAAGAAGGAGTCAGCAATCTTGTGAATTTGGGCAAAAGCATAATTTGCACTTGAATCATCAACTGTCTTTCATTTAGATACCTGATTCTAGACCCTGCAGGTGTCTCTTGATGTATGCTACTGCAACTAAAGGTGGTAGCAGCAATAGTGGAGGTAACTCAAGATAATAGTGGAGGTGCTCCAAGATGGATGGAATGTCTTACAGAGATGGGGCTGAAAGGATGGGCCTTACACTGTCTTTGGGATGCCTGCTCTGAGATGCTACTGCTTCTAGGCCCTGTCTGTTGTCAAAAAGTAGAGGCTATTGCATGGGGAAGGCTATGGCAATGTCTACAGTGTCCCAAGATGGAAGTGGGTTAGGCCTGGGCTCCCAGGTGGTCTGCTGGTCAAGAAGAGTTGGTCCTGTGCCAAGCCTGAGCTCCTGCAGGTATCTGCAGGTAGCAGGATAGACACAGGCCTACCCTGGGCCTGAGTCCCAGGCAGATGGGCAGAGCCGGATCTAGACCAGGCCTGAGCTTCAGTGGGCATTTGCTCTAGATACCTGATTCTAGATCATTATTTTTATTTGTTGTTGTTAAAATGTAGGGCCAGGTTGCTATGAATTATAGCTAAGCCATTTCTTTATGAGGGCAAAATATTTATTTATTGGAAGACCCCTATCAAAATTCATTCACAGCTCTATACCTTGCTGTTTTTTTAATCCTTGCCTCTGGGGTTTCTGGGTGGATACTGAAATAATCTGAGTTCAGAGTGGGAAGAAAAGCAATGGATAGAAAATATATACAAGCCATAATCTAATTTGTAAACAATTGATACTATAGAAAGAGTTTTAAATTGAGATGATAAAGGTAGAGTCTTTATTAGCTTTGGACATTTACATGATAAAATGGGAGACCAGGAAACTCAGTTAGATTCTGTAGTAAACTGCTAGGGCTTACAGCAGATTTCCCTTCCTTTCTCTTTCTCAACTGTGCGTGACGATATTATTAGATGAGGGAAGTGCTCGTTTTTCCTCCTCTATGAAATAGATTTCTATAGTAACTTCTAGAGGAGGAAATGGAAGAAATTCTATATAGGCACAGAATAAAAATAATAAATTAACTCTTAGATGAGAACAAATCAATCTCCATAATGATTGTGACTATCCAATGTACTCCAAAAAGTTGGAGTTAAACATGGGACTACCAGTCTGGGACTTTTTGAAGTTACACAATCTTGTATGGAAAAGCTAGTTTTTAGAGAAAAAGAAGCCAGTTAAACTTTTCAAATCCCAACTGTCAAACAATACATTTACACTAACTTCAGAAATGTATTTTGGCAACCATTTACCAAGACAGCTAATTTGAGGGACACTTAACCAGTCAATTGC
Source organism: Tamias sibiricus (assembly GCA_025594165.1). Lineage (NCBI taxonomy): Eukaryota > Metazoa > Chordata > Mammalia > Rodentia > Sciuridae > Tamias > Tamias sibiricus. The sequence goes on along the minus strand of CM046660.1, from coordinate 74,488,208 downwards.
AGAATAAATCCAGCAGATGAAACACGAGTGCTCTGCTTGACTTTGTCTTATGAAGTTCCCTTATTATAGAATTTTTAAAGCATTCTTGGAATTTTCAGACCTTGAATTGATTTCCATGTTGATATTTAATCTGATTAAGTTTAAACCATCTGTCTATAAACATTTGGTAAATTTTTTTTCTCCAGCTTTTTAAAAACCAGATATACAAGACATAAAATGTAATAAACAAACTTGTGGTAATTTCATTATATGGTGGTATTCTAGGATCTTGTATTACTTATGGGAATTTAAGCCATTTAGCAAATATCTGCGCGCGCGCGCACACACACACAAAACACACACACACACATTCAAATACTTGTAAAAACTTTCCATAAAATTGCTTCTTTGGAGACAATATTTATAGACTAAACTTCAAGAATCATTGAGAACCAAGTTAAATTTTAAACTACATTTATATTTTCTTTCCTCAAGTGCAAAAACAATCATATTTACTTTATGTAAAATACAGGTTAATGGGGATTGATATTAAAATCTTTTCAATGCACTCCTGTTTTAAAAATAATACTAATAATTTTATGATAGTGTGTTTGAGTTTATATTTCAAAATATTTATAATAAAATGCTTCTTTTTAATTTTCCCATAAATATGCTTATTCTATGTTAATATGGCTGAAAAAATAAGACTAGAGTACTCCCACATGTATTTTTTTAGTGTATTTTTGTGTGTGTACATATGCAAATGGTGGGCAAAGATTTCAACCAAAGGCTGAAGGTCAGATGTCATAATAATTTTTTGTTCTTTTAAAATCTGGCTCATGCTATAGTCTTTTTAGTAGGTTACAAAATGGCTTGTAGGTGGATATTGCTGGCCTCTTTTTGACCTAGAAAAAAAGTTGTAGTTTCAGAATTCTGTTTAAACTGGTAGGAGTCTTTGGTAATAGATGGGTTTGGTGTTTCCCTGGAAGAATGGGGAAAAAACATTATTCTTAAACATATTTTGCAAAATAACAACCTGCAGGCTAAGAAAAGTCATAAAATGGAAAACATTGCCATTCAACTGAGTGAAAATGACTTCACTCTTCTCGAAGAATGTTGTTTGTATTTATTCTCATATTAGAAGGAAAAAATTAGCTACCACCCTCTGCACTAATAATGCATCTTAAGTAATTCCAGTTTTTAAATGGTATTAACACCCACACAGAATTCATACCTCTATTTGTGAACAAACATTTTCAGGGATTGTTACTCAGAAACAATTTAACATATAAAATGATAAGTAAAACTAACACCCACAATTTATGTATTTCAGTCATTTTATGTGACCTTTTCTTTCATATCCACTTTGCTGTGATTCTTTGTCAACCCACAATTCCAAGCATAAAAAAAGAATTATTATTTCCATTCTATTCAAAGAGCTGCTGGTTTGATCTTATAAGTTGTACCTTGCCTACCTGACACTTGGGGGGAAAAAAATTCCTGTCTCCATAAAAGGAGATCAGAAAACCACATGTAAGGAAAGGCAAACTATGGCCAAGGAGGGATTTATTGTTTGGGAGCATCTATAAATCTCTAACTTCAGGTCTGGACTATCCATTCTTTAGGACAGCATTTTATTTACTTCCTGAAATTTCTCCCCAGGTCCACAATGGAGATCGCACAGTTTCTATGCTTCAGCTATACCCAACCCAACCCTATATTCCTACCCACTCAATTGAAACAGAAGGCCCATCTTCCCACTTTTCTAGTCAACACATGATAGTAAACCTGTTTCCTTCACTAACATGCCACATGTATCTTCCTCCTCATAGATAATCCCTAGTCCCTAGAAGACTTGTCCCCTTCCTTGCCACAGCTTCCTCCTGAACCTGTGTTTGCAAGCTACCCTTTTTCTTACTGTTTTATTTGAGTTTCTTTCTATTCATTATGTACATGCTCAAGTCAACTTAATTGCCAAAATAAAACTCTTCTTTCTATTCTGCTAACTCTTCAATCTATTCCCTCACTACCTTTGAATTTCCTAGTTATTTGAAAAAGAACTTCTTCAAATATACCTTTTCTTTTCAATGGGTGAAATGTGACTTCAGTTCTTTTCACTCTGCTGAAGATCTCAAAATTATTTCAAATCGCCAAGTTCAGGCATGGTATTCCTTAGACCTCATTTTCTTAGCAAGTGGCAAAATACTAAGAGCAAGAGGACAACTGACTAAGAAAACATGTCCACTTCACCATTCTACAGATAGTGTAGATTCTACTTCACCATTCTACAGATGCCTCTAGGAAGAGGCATTTGGCTGTAACTAGCTCTTGCCAAGGGGTTACTAGCAGGACTTAAGTCAGTTTCAGATTAACAACTTCTCAACATCAAGGAGCAAGATTGGAGGGATTGTTTGTGCAGTGAGATGGAGGGAGCCTTTGTCTCTAAATCACTCAGTAACCAGAACCACACATCCTAGACTGTTGTGCAACAGGTGTGCTAGCTGTTGTGGTAAGATATTACAACTTATTTGTGATCATGCATCGCCCAACCTAACTGCACGTCATGTTGCAGACCAGTATTTCCTCTGTTCAACACTCTTTTCCCTAGGATTTCATGACATGGAACTAACTAGTTCTTTCTCATTCTCATCTCCCTCCCAGTTCTCTCTGATTAGTCCTTTTCCAATTACAACTCCGTAAATGAACTAAGTCTGGTCTCAGTACTTTTCTTTTCCATCACCAGCCTCTTCGATGTGATCTCTCGTGTTCCCCTGCCCATGGTTATAATGACCATCTCTATGACATGTAAATGACTTCAAAATCCATACTCTGGACACCATTGTCATACTTTCAGAGCCCTATCTCATTAGTTAAAATTATGTTTGGTTGCTTGAACAAAGGAAAGGAAAGAAAGGGGAAAAAAAAATTGAAAATTTGGATAGATAGAAGGGGTTAAATAATCAAACTTGTAACATCTGAAATAGAAGGTTCCGTATGCCTCAGTTTGGGGAATTTGGGGTATTCCACATCCGCTGCATCAAAGTAGTTTATTCAATGCACTGTTTCTTTCATCTGACAAACTTTGCATAGAAAGACTTTCGTGATAAAGAAAGGAGTGTGTTGATTTACATTCTGGTCTAAGCTCCTTATCTGTCTCAGCAGACACTTTGATGAGCCCAAGACTCGAGTGCTACCAATGATACGAAACAGCTACCAGCCACTCCTCTAGACAGAGAATCTGGCCTGCTTGAACAAATTACTTTAAGCTAGAGTAGGATCATGTACTAAGTTTGAATAGAATTGCAGTCCACAAAATGAGGCTTTTACCTGTACTTCATCACAGACAGTGCTGCCCCAAAACTTGGCCTTGATTTTCCATAGAAACCTGGGCCTCAGCTAGAATCTGACATTACAACCAAATGCAAACTAAATCTTTTCTACCTTTGTATTGAATTATTTGGCTATAATTAGTAAGAAAATTACAAATTATAATTACCAAGACAACATAATGTATCACTTATTTAGGATACCAGAGAAACTGAAATAATTTTTGAAATAATTGTTGGTATATTGTCTACTCCAAAGGTAGAGAAACTCTAAGATATTTAAATTTCCTACTCTAGGTAGATAATTAAATGACATAAAAGCTCTACAACACTGTATTAGAATTTTAGTCATCACAGAAATTCAACACGATCGTTTCTATACAACTGAATAAATTGGTCAAGTTATATCACTCAAAAAATTGCTATACGTTTGCTTTATGTCAGACACTGAGCTTGGCTATAGAGAAACATTAGGTGTAGTAACTCATCTAGAGAAATGACTGCAGGGAAAAGTGAGAAGTTAACTCAAAGAGTGCTGATGACCACATTAAGACATAGAAATAACAAGGGTTTTATCAAGGTCTGCATGGAAACCCAACTGTAAGGGGACACAGAGAATCCCACAGGGACATGCTGAGCTGAGTTTCTCTTTTATAAAAGTTGTATGACAATAAAAGTCATCTATGTAGAATGTTTGTAAAAGTACAGCAAGTTCAAAGAAATAAACACTAGCCAACTACAATCTTACTACCCAGAGAAAATCACTATAAACATTTGGAATATTATCTTCTAATCTTTGTTTATAGTTTTACACACATAGTTTTTAAATAAAATTGAGATTATATCTTATATACTGTATATACTGCTTTTCCCAATGATATTAAATTTTATTAGAAAACTTTACTAATAATGATCATATGGTATTCCACTCCATGAAGTTTATCAATCAGGATGGTAGGTTGCAAGATACAGGAACTGACACTGGATTATTTCAGGAGAAAGGAATTCATAAAAAAAATATGCGTTTCTTATATACCATTGAGAAAGTTAAAGTTTTAGACTAATAAAATGACATGAGCAGTAGAACAGATAGAAATTGTCTAGTTGTTGCTTTCACCTCTTAATTCTGGACACTACATCTTCTAACCTAGCTTTATCACCCCAGCTGACCCAGAAACTGAATAGTGCTTCCAGAACTATCTTTTACTTCTACCAGCCTTTTCTACCATCTATGTTTATATGTATAACTAGTTCTCAATTCAAATTTTAGGGCTGCTAAATCTGATCAGCTGAGCCCAAGGTAATCCTATCAGAAAGGAAAGCTGGGTAAATGAATTTATAGATTGAATAGTATATCCCCATCCCCAAATTCATATGAAGTCCTAAACTTAATACATCACACACACTTGAAAAACTATCAGTGCCAATCCCACACCTCCAAAAATGCAGGTTTAATTGTTCTGGGGAGGAGATAGACATTATTATCTTTTAAACTTCTAAAGTGATTTATTTTATTGATTGATTGATTGTGGTGCTGGGGATTGAACCCAGAGCCTTGTGTAGGCACCAGAGGCACTCTACCAACTGAGCTATATCCCTAGCTCTCAAGTTATTTTTATATATAGCCAAGGTCAAAAACCATTGTTTCAAAATAATTTAAGAAAAAAAATCAGAAAATTAGCTTTCAAGACTGGAAAAAATTAGCAATAATGTTTTCTAGATAGAAAAATAGACTGTATTCATGGATTTAACAATTATTATCTCAATGATACTGATCTCCATACTGATCTATAGAATCATTCACACCCTAACCAAAATCTGAACAAAAATTGTCCACAAATCTTGGCAAGTGCCTGCTGAGAATTTTAGGAAAGAGAAAAGGACTCAATGTTATTGAAGTACTTATAAAAAATTACCCCCTTGCCCAGATAGCTATGCTGATAAATTGTAATTTCATTAAAACAATATAGTGAGAGGCATAGAAAGACAATTGGCAAATAGAACACAGAACACAAAATGGAATCCATAAATGAATAACACAGTGTTATATAACAAAGGCATCGAGGCAGATTGCTAGGGATAAAGCCCAGAAATAGCCATAACTTGGCTATAATAAATTGCACTGTTAAAAATATGGGTATGTATGTAAAACTGTAAAATGCCGACATTTATTCTTATGGATAAATACTGAGGCATGGTATAGCTTGATAAGATGGTGGTTCCATTCCTAATATTTTGAGAAATCTTCTTACTGATTTCCCTGGTGGTTGAATTAATTTACAATCCCACCAACAGTGTGAAAGTTTTCTTTTTCCCCCCACATCCTCACCAGCATTTATTTAATTTTATTTGCATTCTTCCCCCCCCCCCCTTATTTTGGTACCAGAGATTGAATGCAAGTTCACTGGACCACTGAGCCACATTCCCAGCCCTATTTTGTATTTTGTTTAGAGTCAAGGTCTCACTGAGTTTCTTAGTGCCTCACCTTTGCTGAGGTTGGCTTTGAACTCTCAATCCTCCTACCTCAGCCTCCTGAACTGCTGGAATTATAGGCATGTGCCACTGTACCCAGCTTATTTGCCTACTTGATGACTGCCATCTTAACTGGAGTGAGATGAAATCTCAAGTGTAGTTATGACTTGCATTTCCCTGATTGCTAAATATTTTGAAAACTTTTTCCATATGTTTGTTGACCATTTATATTTGTTTAGAAAAATATCTGTTGGGTTCACTTGCCCATATATTGATTGTGTTGTTTGCTCTTTTGGTGTTAATTTTTTTAGTTATTTTTAAATATATTGTAGTTATTAATCTTTTGTCAAGAGGAGTAGCTGGCAAAGATTTCTCTCCCATTTTGTAGTCTTTTTCTTTATGCCCTTAATTGTTATTTTTTTGGGGGGTGGGCAAGAGCAAAAGGTTTTAAATTTGATGCCATCCTATTTATTAATTCTTGGAATTACTTCTTGAGATTTAGGCACGCTATTCAGGAAGTAGATACTTGTGCCTAGAAGTTAGAGTGGTTCCTCTATGTTGTCTTCAAGCAACTGCACAATTTCTGGTCTAATTTCTAACTGCTTCATAATACACGTACAAGACTCTTCATAAGAAAGTAATTATTAATAGCATAATCCTTTAAACAATTTTAAATGCCTATCAATGTAAAATATATTAACAAATCATAATAGAATCACACAGTGGAATATTGGGCAGCAGTGAACTTTTCAGAGAAGAAACTTGCAGCAAAATGCATGATTTAGCATTTTGACTGAAAAATACAAATCCAAGAATACTGCATGAAGTACCAAATGCTTTGACAAAGTTCAAAAGCAAGTGTAAACAGCATGCTATTTACATCAATCTGTGTAAACAAACTAAATACACAAAGAAGGGAATGACTAACACTACTCCAGGTCATCATTACACATGAGGAAGGTATTGGTAATGTTTTAGTTCTTAGCTAAAAAATATTTATATTAATTATTATAAAAATAAGTTACATAAACAAACAAGAGAGCTATGCCTTAACAACTAGTAGTAAACCAAGGACCCAATTCTGTAGACCTTCCTAAACTAAGGCAAGATAAATTCAGTACAATCCTCAGGCTATTTTTTAGATCTCAGGTACTACAGAGGTGATATTAAAATCACTGGCAGTTTTGGGTTTTTTTTGTTTTTGTTTCTTTTTTGGTACTGGTGATTAAACTCAGGGGCACTCAACCACTGGGCCACATCCTCATCCCTTTTTTGTATTTTTATTTAAAGACAGGATTTCATTGAGTTGCTAAGTGCCTCGCCATTGCTGAGGCTAACTGAACTGGCAATCCTCCTGCCTCAGCCTCCCAAGTGCTGGGATTACAGGCTTGAGTCACTACGCCCGGCTGGCAGTTTTATTTGTATCATTCTGAGTAGTATGGGTGGCAGTCAATTGAGGAACATCTGTACTTGCTGAGAAGAGAATGTATTTACATATTGCTTGAAGCATCACTGAGATGCTTTTGGTATTAACAGAACTTGCAACGTTCGATATTTTAAGGACATGACACATAGGAAGTTCTCTCAATTTGAAAATTCCAGAAGTAATAAAGCCTGGCTGTTCATCATGGTTCTTCCTCCAAATCTCTGCAGTTCTTTCAGCAATACTCTTCTGTGCTTTACTAACCTCATACTCAGGTGTTCTTTTCTTATGGTTTTTAAAGGCGCAGGCAGCCAGGAGCCATGGTGGACATCGGTAATCCCAGCTGCTCAGAGGCTGAGACAGGACAATCTCAAGTTCAAAGCCAGCCTCAGCAACAACAAGGCATTAAGCAACTCAGTGAGACCCTATCTCTAAATAAAATACAAAATAGGGCTGGGGATGGGGCTCAGTGGTCGAGTACCCCTGAGTTCAATGCCCAGTACTCCTCTCCCTGCCAAAACAAGGCACAGGCAATGCCATCGAAAAGAAGAATTACTAAAGCCCCAGCCAGAAAAACCCATGCATCAATGCTGGTGTACATAGCCCTGCTTATGGTACTCCCTCCCGGCCCCAAGTACAGGAAAGTTATACTGGTTCGCTTACATCAATCTCTTGAGTAGGGTCTGATGAAAGCAGGATTTCCACACAATCTGAGTCACTGGGGTCCTATTAGGAAAGAAAAAAGGGGAAATGTATGGGAGGAAAGTAACATAAAGACTCAATACATTTAATTAGAAATTAATTAGATAAAGCCATATTTTAAGATACTCGAATTAAAACAATAGTGGCAGAAATTTTTCATATATGAGTATCAAAAATGTTTTACTCTTCAGGAGCCTCTTCTTTATTAATATCATATAATCCTGATGCCTGGCTCTTTCTTTTTGTTTAATATTCTAGGGGAGTGAATTTCAAGTATCAGAACCCATGTTTCAAGCCAGCAAAGTGATAATTATGCAATTTACTTTCACTAGCCAAATGCAGTCAGATTCGGAGAACCTCTCTTGTTTAAGATGCTTCTATAATACTAATTTTTAAACCATAAAATGAAGTACACAGTGTTCAAGGAGACAATTCATTAGCTTTACAGTTGAGTTTGTAATGAAAAGCCTCTCTGCAAATGGAAGAGGAAATGAAGAACTCAACGTGCTTAAATTTCAGACTTCAGTGGAATTTCTCCCACCACATATTATTTCTCATGACCTGATTACCCTCAATTAACACTTGCTATCTGCTTTAGATTTTCGACAAACTTTTGCTTTAAACGTAACCACATTCACAAATACCATCTCCAAAGAATGAGGGCCCATGCTCAGATGATCCATGAAGCTCTGCGACTTGGTGCCTAACCACACGCGTTGCTGTTTAGGGCTAATTCCTGTTGCTTTGACTTCGTAAGATAATCACATATCATGTTTCAAGGGACCTATTTTTATCAAAATGTACAGACATTGAAGATAGGAATGAAACACCATCAAACTTAAAAATCTCTTTGCAAGTGTTTGTTATCACTCTGTGTTATAACACCACGCTCTGTGGTCAATGTGGTTGGAGCTATAATAATCCCAAAGCTGTCCATGTCCTAATCTCTGGCACCTATGAGCATGCCCCCTTATGTGGCAAATAAGATTTCACAGCTGTGATTAACTAAGAGTGTTGAGAAAGGGAGATCATTCCGGTTAGTAACGTGAGATTTGCTTTCTATTCCTTTTCCAAATATCCAACTCTTCATTTAACAAAAAAGATAGCATTCCTTTGTACAGGACTTACCCTTTTGAATATTCTTGATTTCCCAATAAAACAAGAGTCATCATAATGGACTTTGAAATATGGTTTGTGTAGTTCCTCCTGAGAGTAGCACTTTGTTGTTTTCCCATTTAAAACTGTGAAGTGTACCCCCATAGAGTCAAAGAGACCTACAGACACACTGGTCAATCTGTGAGGGAAGATGAACCACAGTCCTGATCTGTACACTTCAGTGACTTTCTAGATGATGGAAAGAATAGCCCTACAGTCAGAATTAAGTCGTTCCAACCTGACAATGTAAAGTGACATCACTCGTAGGAATGAAGACTGACATGTGGCACCTCCTCAGCAGAAGCATGGGAGGCTCTGGGACAGAACCCAATGTGGTCATCTCACTGTCATGTGCTGGTGGCCTGTGCCCCATCACCGTGGCTCCTGCTTGGTTTCTGTCTCACCCAGCCACCGGCAAGTCTTGCTCCATGTGACTCCCCCATGGCAAGCCTTACCCTAGTTGTACCCTGTTTGGTATTTCCTAAATGTCTAGCCTTCCTTCTAGAGAATGTAAATAGAAGGCTGCAGGTGTCGTGCCCACACTTGCACAATGTACTCTGTGTATGTATACAGTTGTCTCTAGGAGCCCATCTGTTGTGGGGTGCTGTGTGGCTCCAATGCCCACTGGACTAAAAGTACCCTTAGATTCTGTAAGAGCTGATACTTCCCTGTTACATGTAATAGCACTGAGATAAACATCCAAATGTATGCATGTTTGTGTTCACACCCTAGCATGCAGAAACTGGAAGAAACACAGGGAATATGTACAAGTCCTGGGACTTGCTCTAGAGGGAGAGAAAACACATATTCATGCTTCTTTGCCTGTTTGGTCACCTACAGTATAGCAGAAGCAATAGTCCTGCCTAATGGGGATCCTGTATGTGAAAACCTCTGAATTATTTTCCACAGTAAAAAATAATGTACCTAGATTTTTTCTGATTATACAAATAAGACAGTAACCTTATGAATAATAGCATAATAATTAAAATTCAATATCAACTTCTTTTAAGTCATAGGATCTCACCCCTGTGAGAAAATCAAGAACAGTTGGTAAGCATACACCTCCTTACACACAGGCACATGTAAATGAGTAAATGAGATATCAATATTTCTCTTTCTGTTACAAATGTTGTTATTACATTACTTTTGTTTTGATTTCGTCTTTCCTCTCTGATTTTTACCTCTCTCCCATTAAAATGTAGGCACTGTAGTCACATGTAAGCATGTATATATGCTTCTGGTTTTGCATTTGTAGGGTGTGTGTGCACATGCTACCAAAAGTGGGGCTTCAAAGGAAGTAAGACATTTGCTTTAATAATATTTTGGTAAGTTTTCAAGCAGCAAAATTCAGTCAAATGTCTAGTATTGATTGAAAGAGGTATTTTTCTGGCTGCTATAGCTTTAAAAAGGAATGAGATTAAAATGTTGGAAAAATAACATTTAGGTGTGCCCTGGGGGTGTGGCTCTGTGGTGGAGCATGCATGAGGCATGGGGTTTGACTCTGCCTAAAGGAGAAGAAGCTGTGGAAAGCAGCAGTGGTTTTCACCTAGAGAGGAAAAGAAGAGTCTTCAAGGTGAACAGCGGAAGGCTGAAAAGTGGTTTGTGCCCAGGCCAGAAAGTTCAGCTGGGTAGAAGAGCTGGCCAATGAGAACTTCCTCGGACAGGGACAGCCAGTGCAGCAGGGGACAGTCAGAGCTGCTGCACATATTGTGTTGTGCTGTGATTCTCCTGTCCATCCTGCAGCTAGGGAAAGGAATCTGTCACATTGTGATGGGTCAGGAGCTTTTAAGGGACAGAAGAACAAAGGGGGCCAGATGAAGTAAGGAAACACAGTGGAGCCAGCACAAAAACAGCAGTGACAAGGCTGGGTTGGAAAATGCCACAGATGCAGGAAATCAGAGGGAAGGAACAGCCACTAGAGACTCCTCAGGAATTTGGGGACAAGAGTGTCACTGTAGAAGAGGGACAGAGATGACACTGAATATTACACAAAAATATAACCAAAAGAACCCTAGGACTCTAATGAAGCAGGCCTCAATTTAGATCATGATCTCTCAAATATAAATTTTCATAAACAACACCACCCAGTCATCAGTGATATCTTTTAGTTATACTCCCATCTACTGCGAACATAAACTTCTGTTTTTATCAAGTCCAGAACAAAATGGGTATATTTTTCTTCTTTGTCAATTTGGTAGATAAAATACTATATATCTCCGTAAAGTAAATTTGCAGTTCTTTGAATCCCAGTGATGTTGAAAATCTTTTTATACTTGATTTTTTGAATTTATTTTCCTGTGAAATTAGATACCATAATACTAAATTAAATTGCTAAGTATTAGCCATCTAATACATTTATCTCCCCCTAAAAATACCTGAACATTTTTAAACATGTCATTCTATAAATGTAGCAAAAGGACATCTTTAAAGGACCAAATCCATGTTGTAGAATGAGAACTGGGTTTATTTTATTCTATAGCTAGTTTAAGTATAATTATCTATAACTAGCAACAAACTTTCAATTAATTCCTCATGAGTATATGTTAAAAAGCTGAAAACCCTGAGGTGCATGGAACCAATAGAATTATCTGTGTCCTAGTTAAGTTGGGATTTTTTTTTTCTAATACTGTTATGTTCTGTCCTCTTTGGACTTTTCCTCTGAAGGGAAGAGAAAGATTGAATTCGTTCCCAATTGCTAGGAAATATATATATATGAAAAACCATCATCAGCAAACATTCCACCCAGGAGTTTTACCTTAAGTTTTTATTAATGAGTTAGGGGCTTTCAAACTGCAAGACAGCTTTAAAGTTATATATCTTCCTAGAAGTACTAACTCCCTCCAGGAATATCTCCCCAAATCCTCTTGGAGAATATGGTGCTCAGAGATTTTGTTCTATATATGCACTGCCTGATGAGAAAAATGAATTCAGGACCATGCAACCTGGCTGAATGTTTAAAGTCCAGCTCACTGCAGCCCCAAACCATCAATTGTTGGGAGACTGTGTGGAGGAAGAGCTGCCATCTCTGGAGTTTGGATTTCGATTTTCCTGAGTAATGGGAGGGATTTTGTAATTTATTAAGGTGTTACCATAAGGGTACTCACTTGTAGGCATTGCCACAAGGTATAATAGCAAGCAGGCAAGTAGAAATAAGCACCAGGAGCATCTCAAGAGCTGACTCCGGTATGTCATTATACTTGGGTATCATACCAAGTATATCATTATAATACCCAAGTATTCTACCCAAGTATAATGATATATATTCAGTGTCTCTCTCTCTCTCTCTCTCTCTCACACACACACACACACACACACACACACACACACACACACACACAAGTTATTTATCTTCTTATACACATATCTTTATTTTTTCCCCTTTGAATACCATTTACCACATCATGGGGCTCTTATAGAAAAACAAAAAAAATTTTTGTTCTTACTATCATGAGGTTTCTTTCAATGTTGAGTGTTTCACTTATTTTTCTATTTAAAGTAAGGATTGGTTTAAAATAAGAATCAAGGATTACTGGGCACTTTCCATAAAGGTCTTGTATGTAATCCTTCTGTTTATAAACTTTTAAAATCTCTAGACAATTCCAAAGTGTTTGAGTTATGTTCTTTAACATGACTCTGGCTGCTGTCTAAAGAAAGACTGACTCATTAAATATTGGCCTGAGAAAGCTGATTCTCGCTCACAAGCATTTCAAGGAGTCTTTTTAAGTTGATACACTACTGTTGATATAGATTGCTATAGAATCTGCTCTCAAAGGGCAAATCAAAACTCTTTGTGCCCTTTTGAAAGGCCTTTAAAGAACAAAATACCTTATAATCCTAATTGGGAATGCCCAGGATGTGATTAAATTTCTACCTCCAGTTGCTATTTTCAATTAGTTAGAATGTGTTTTTCTACAATTGATGCCACAGAAAAGTGACCCTTTTGTAGAGATATCCTGGGACCATAAAATGCAGAATTGAAGTGATCCCAAGCTCAGGGCCGTGTTGTCTTCCTGCAATACCAATTTCCACTGTTTGGAATGCTAGAGTTGACCCTGTGGAGTGGGGAGTCTCCTTCAAACCAAATTCTGCTTTGGCTGAGGCTGCTTTTTAGTAATCACTGTACCTGGCATAATAAACATTTGTCTTGCTGTCATTTTAGGTCATCTATGGCTTTCTATACACATGGAAAGACTCACTCCATAATGTTAGAATCTTTTCGGCTATCAACCAAAGGCATTACTGACATTTTTGGAAGGGAGAGTATATCATCCCTGGGGACTGATCAAACTTTCAGTGGTCCCTCCTAAAAATGATTTTTCCTCCATTTATGGTACATTAGAGATCCAAGTGGACTCTGCTTTTCTTGACCATCATGTAGCCTAAAATGTGGTGTTAAAAAAGCAGATTAATAACGAATAGGTAGAACAGAGTGGATTTTTAGGGCAGTGAACTTGTTCTGTTTGCTACCACAATATCAGACAAAGGAATTATAAGTCTGTCAAAACCCAAAGGATGTATATCAAGAGTGAACCCTATAAGCTATGAGCTTTGGTCAATAATACATCAACAAAACTTCCTCCATTGTACCAAGTGTTCTACCATGATAGTAGGTAGCCTGTGCTGGTGTGGGGGCAGAGGGCACATGAAACTGATGAAATTTCTGTTCAGTTTGCTGCGAACTTAAAACTAAAAAGTTAATTAAAAAAAAAAAAAAGGTGTGATATAAGAAATGTTTGTTCTTTGTCCCTAGTTCTTGGCACAAAACTCCTACAAGCCTTGGATTTTCCTAAGTAATGGGGGATTTTTTAATTTGTTAAGGGCCTGTTTTGGGGTCAATTCAGCAAAAGAATATAGCAATTATTAGTATGTATGCATGGAACATTGGAACACATAAATATACAAAGCAAATATTAATAGATTTGAAGGGAGAGATAACCTGCAATATAATAATTGTCGGGAATTACAGGACTTCATTTTCACAGTGAAGAGATCATCCAGACATAAAATCAATAAGTAAACAATATACAAACTATAATCCAGACCAAATAGACCTAACAGATATATACAAAACATTCCATCCAATAGCTGTAGAATACACATCTTCCCATGAGTAAATGGAATATTCTCCAAAATAAAATATACCTTGGAATACAGATCAAGTTTTAAAAATTTAAGAACATTGAAATCATATCAATTATTTTTTCTGATCACCATAGTGTAAAACCAGAAATCAATAACAAGAGGGACTTTGGAAAATTCACAAATGCGTGGAAATTAACATCATGTTTCTGAACAACCAGTGGGTCAATGAGAATATAAAAATGAATTTTAAGATAACAAGGCAAATGAACATGTAAACACAACATACCAAAACTTAAAGGATGCAGCAAAAGCAGTTTTAAAATTAATGTTCATAGCTATTTAAAAACACAAACTTAGAATGATCTCAAATAAACAACCTCCTGTTATACCTGGAGGAACAAGAAAAAATACTGAGCTTCAAGTTAGTAGAAGTAATGAAATTATAAAGATTAGAAATAAGTGAAACAGGCACTAGAAAAACACGAGAAAAGAATGAAAAAACCAAGAGTAGCTTTTTGCAAAAACAAACCAAATTAACAAATGTAGCTAGACTAAATAAGAAAGAAAGAGAAGACTAATGTAAATCACATCAGAAATGAGAAAAAGACATTACATCTGATATACCAGAAATGGAAAGATCATAAAAGACTATCATGAACAACTATATACATATATGTACATATATATATATACATATATATGTATATATATGATCAAGTTGTACACAATAGAAGATATTAACCAGAAGAGAACTCTCTTTTGATCACTGGAGTTAATCCTAATGAGATATCATGGATGGGTCTGGTCATCAGAAAGACCAAATGATTAGAGGGCTGGAATCCTCAGTCCCATCCACTGACCTATGAAGAAGGAAGAAGAGCTCAGAACTGTTTCAAAACTCTTGAACAATGAAATTCAGGAACTTCCCAGTTGGTGAATGAACCAGGTCCCCACAGAAAGCATAAAAGTCTGCCCTTCTTGACCCTTCCATAGCTTTCAGTACAAATTCTTCTTATCATCAATTATAGAATTCTACCCTTTAAAATAAACCAGAAAATGTAAGCAGAATGATTTGTGCATTTCTCAAGCCATTCAAATAAATGATCAAACTCTGGGAGGGGGTTATGGGAAACTCTGACTTGTATCTAGTTGGTCAGAAGCAGAAGATCAGGGACTGGTGGCTAGTATCCAAGGGGGGAGAGGCTGCTAACTCCAGATACATGGCATCAGAATTGAATTGAATCATCAAACCTTCATTTGGTGTCAGAATATTTGAGAGGGACCCTTTCAGGTAAGTGAAATTGAGAAATTCTTGGATAATGTAAAATTCAGCGTATGTATTAAATACAACATGAATCTTACTATATTTAATTCTAGGGAATGAAAACTAGAATGCAACTAGACACATGTGCCGTTTTTATTAGTCCAACCTTGCCTTCTCAGGTCTCCCTTCTCAAGAATATAGATCAGATGCTCTGTTGTTTTGATCTTAACTGAAAGAATGTGCAGGTCAGAACTTGAACGTCATTTAATGTTTTCTCTAGCAGTAGTTAATGTGAGATCATATTTAGATGTGCATAGTATTATTTATATACAAGCACTTCTATATCCATTATTTCAACTAACCTCACTTATTTATAATCAGTACTACTCCTGCCTTTTGAATGACATCAATCAAATTCAGAATTCTAGGTAGAACTCAAAAAGAAATCCATTGTTCTTTCAGGTGTTGTCTGGGTAACACATACATGTAAATGAACAAGCTGGGTGATTCATTCATGCATTCTCATTCATTTCTCTGATTTTCTGCTTTGCCTTTGCAAAACAGAAATTATAATTTAAGAGGCATATTATACAGCTTCAATACACTGCCACAGAATGTTTTTCAAGCTCTGTTTGCTCCTATATTTTCAAGCTAAAATGGAAAGGAAACATTCACTATCTTGACTCCATGTATGACTTAACAATTATATTTAAGAAGGTATTTTAGATGATCAATAATGAAAGCTGTTATTACCATAGGCAGTTAAAGTAAAGAAGAAAAGAAATGTTCTTGATGGCTGCAGAAAAGCTTCAAAATGGTGAGGAAAGAAAAGGGGAGGGTCATTCTTAGATGACTGGGGAATAAAATATCATGCTTCTATAGCTAATTCAGTAAAAATGAAATCTAAGTAAAATGAGACTAAAAGGCATCTTCACATAAAAAGGAAATTATGGCTAAGATTTTCCTCCCTTACCCAGAGAGGACACACTATTAATAGTGCCACACTTGAGATGTGGACATTCTGATAGGAGACCTGACTAAGCTGTGGCCCCCATTTCATCAGGTATACAAGACAAAGTTATGAAAACAGAAGCCCAAAGCTGGGTCACAGAACATTTTTATTCATTTTAAACTGGCAAACAGAGAGTCACAGAGCTGAGAATCAGAAAGTTTGCAGGCTATCACTGGGTCCCTTTAACAAATCCTCCTTTACTTGGGATTCTCAAGAACTTGCATATCTTACAAATAAATCAAAGAAAATTACAGACATTATTAATAAAAACTTATTCAAATAATTTAGACTATATGGACTTATTAAAAGGCCCCATAGGGTCAGTTATAATTGTAAGTACCCAACAAAGTAATTAAATCCATTAATGCTCCTCTGTATTGAGACAAATTCTGCATCTCCAGATCCATGCAGAAGCTACAAAAGCTTAAAGAAAGAAATTCTAATATTAAGATTTATCCCAAGGTCCAAGTCCCATGTGATCTTATGGACCTGAGCAGACTTTGCTTTTGAATTTATGAAGAAACAAATCTTGAACCTGGAGTTATTTGGGTTTTGAAGCCAGCCACCCTTCATCTCAAATGCCTAATTAATAATATGGTGAATTTCAAAGTCACCATCTGGTGAAGTTACATGATGAAATGAGACTGCACAAATTTAAAAAGCACTAGCCAATCCAACAGTAATCATGCCAAAAAGGGAAAAGAAGGTGGGTTCATTCACCTGTGCTCAGGAAAAGGTACCCCCTGAACTTAGCACGGCCAGAAGGCACTGCATTGAGCACCAGTCATCCATTTCTGCATGCATCAAATACTTACCAAGTGCCTATTATGTGCAAGGCATCATGCTAGGAACAGGATGCACACACATAAGCAGAATAGAATGCTTGACTTCAAGACACTCATGATCACATGGAACATGAAATATCATACAAGTTGTTTTTTTTTTTTTAATTTCTTTATGTGGTTAGTGGTTATCTTGCTGAAGGATTCAGCAAATAATGTGTTAGAAATAAGAGTTCTCTTTATGTGTCAGGCACTGTTCTTAGTGTTTTGGTATATTCACTCTCTCAATTTGTTACTCACCCAGTGAGGTAGTTGATCTTATTATTTCTCATTTTATAAAGAGGCTAACACAGACAGGTTAAGGAGCTTGCTGAAGGTTACACAGAAAAGTTTTTCAGTACTCTGTATGTTGAATTTCAAATATTAAAGAACAAATGTTTCCCAACCTATTTTGACCATGGATACTGTTTTTCCTCTAATGAAACATTCAGAGGGTCACTGTTTCTAGGGAAATGCCTAAGGAAAAGAATAAAGCTTTATTTTCAATCCTACTTCCTTGCTAGTATCAGCCACATTGAATATTTGATTTATTCCTCTCATTTTTAGACACTGCTTTTGTGTCTAACTTTGCGCTCAGGTAGTACTCCGTTATTCCTAACAATGGGGAATACAAGTGGTAAATAGAGGGCTGGGGAACAGAAGTCAAGGCTGGCTTTTTGGAACACCCAGTAATGACAACATCATGGAGATTGTGATCATTATTGAGCCATAGCATAGAGGAGAAGCAGCAATCTGACAAGTCTTTTTCATAATAAGATCAAAGAGATTGTGACAGATTGTGAAAACACAGCCTTATTTTTCAAGCTGCTTATTTGTCTTCCTGCTGCTTCCCCAGAGAAGCGACTTATGAAGGGCCCTTTCACAGAAGAAATTCAGCCAGATGATAGGTCACCCTTCTCAGGTGAACAGCTTCAACTCTGAACCAATAGGGCCTTTGACAAGTTGCACGTGGCAAGGTGCAAGGGAGTAGGGGATTCTTGCTCATTTGGTGGGAATCTGAGTTTTCAGCAACACAATCGCAGGTCTGTGTGGGTTTCTTAAAAGTCAAGTAAAGTGCAATTATATATCTTCTATAGGAAAATATGTATCACCTGGACTCAACACTGGAACTCACTGAATAATGTTTAAATGTGACTGTTATACTCCCAAAAGTAAGTGTACTAAAAAAAAAAAAATCAATGACAAAATGGTCAAATTGCTCATTACCTTGATCAAACGTAAACAGCAGCTTTTGGGCCTCAGATGCCCCTAGCACACATTTTAATAAAGATAAGTTTCATAATAGTGCACTCTGATAAATATAGTCTCTTTTCTGTACAACAGTTTAATAGAGGTCAAATTCAAGAAGGTGTTTTAGAAAGTATTCCAAATGCATTAGATATCTCTAACCAAGAATTACAAAACCATAGTAATAATTAATATTCATAGATCCTGTACTGTTTACAAAACATGATGTGAGGAGGTTGAAAATGTTAGTGATGGCAGTTGCAAGGCCTCCTGCCTGATGCTTCTGTTTCTCAAAGGACATGAGCCAAGGTCACAAGCAGATACAATAGGAGACTAGTGATGGCATGGAATGTCCATGTGAGATTTGTGACCAGAAATGTAAAGTCAGACTATTCAGCTTGTGCAATATTCCTGAGGAACATTTGACCCAACACAACCTGGAGTAGAGAAAAGTGCTTTAGCCTGAATATGGTCTTTTCCATGAGTATCAACAGCAGAGGAAGAAAGGCAAGGGAATAATATTTGCAAGGCACAGTTGCAGCAGCCAACAATAAAATCCTATGACAGGTGGAAAAACAAGTTGGGACACAGACTGAGTGGATGACAGGAGGTGGTGGGGGTGGTAGGTTTCAAGGATAGGAGGTTTCCTGTGGTCAAGGGAATGATCTTGGGAGTCCATGCTTAGGTGAGTGGTGACTTGGACCACTGACGTTTTGCATAAATTTTCTCAGCTGCTCCTCACAAGGTCAGAAAAGAATTATTATCATCATTTCACAGATGAGGCAAATGAAACTTAGAGGGCTTCAATGTCACGTCCAAAACCACAGCAGAAATAACAACGAGAACCCAAACTGAAATCCAGGTCTTCAATCGGCAAACTCTAAAATATTGACCCCAAAATAAGAAGGATTCTCTGAGAAAAAGCTCATAGCATCTCCACTGTCCACTCAGTTTATCACCTTCAAGATGTGTGCCTTTCCTTGGAGGAGAAGACAAAAAGAAAAGCAAAAATGGTGGTTAGAGCAAAATGCTGAGCAGCGAAGCAACGCAGATTAAAACTGTCTCTGTGACTACTCCCCACGCGACATGGGACAATAAAATCCAGAGAAGCAAGACTTAGGGAAATGTTTTCAATGCCTCATCAGAAGGAGTCTAGTGTTCGATTCTGTATCCTACATACACAGTGAGGCCCATCGGAGCCAGCATAGAGCTGCCTGTTAAAACCCATGACTCTGGGGCCGGGTGCAATGGCATATTGCCTGTAATCCCAAGGGCTCGGGAAGCGAAGGCAGGAGGATCGTGAGTTCAAAGCCAGCCTCAGCAATTTAGCAAGGTGCTAAGCAACTCAATGAGACTCTGTCTCTAATAAAACACAAAATAGGGCTTGGGATATGGCTCAGTGGTTGAGTGCCCCTGAGTTCAATCCCTGGTACTGCCCACCCGCAAAACAATAAAACCCATGACTCTGAATAAACAGTTACAGCCTATCTCACTTACACATTATTGTGATTCTCAGTCTAGTGGCCTAGGTTAAAACTGCTCATTCCTTAAGTTTACAATGCATGTTATTCCTATCTATTCGAACCAATGATGGTTATGCAAAAAATTTGTTGAGATTTAAAAAAAAAGTTTATTTTTATTCAGTGTCTTAGAAAAGCAAGAAAACTTCAAGTAAACAATTTCACTTCATTCTTACATAGATTGTAAATTCTGCGCAACTAGACAGATATTGGGGAGTAAATTTCACAAGTAGAACACACAAATACACCAACAAAGCTTTACAGCCCATCCAATGCCTTTACTTTATGGATGCAGAGATTTGTTTATTTATGCCCTACCTTTTTTTTTTTTTTTTTTTAAGGGTCTGAGGTGCACAAATCCCTACTATAAAGAATGGGAAAACATAAATAAGGATGCAACACAGAACCATGGAAAATGTATGTATGAGTAGAAAATAAAGATAAGCTAGAGAAAAGGAAAGAACAAGTATACAAGGTAAGAGGGTCCCCCTCACTGCCATAGCTGATCCGAGGATGTGGTTTCAATGATGTTCCAGGGGCGGGGAGGGGTGGAGATAACAGCCGAGTCAGTTTGTTGGTTTAATAACTAATATTTCTTACTTGAAACAGGGTTTTGCACATCTCTGAACTCAGTGCTGTATGCTTCAGGATTTTTTCTTTACTTCCTCAAAATGCAGGTGCAAACCCCAGATCAGCTGGCACCTGGTCCCTGTACTGACCTCAGCAGAAGGCCATTGTCATCCTCCAACAGGAATTAAGAAGAGCTATGTGCCCTTACTCAACAGCTGCATTTAGAGGTATGGTGCCTGGTTGATGTATAATTATGACTATTTTGTTTGTGTTTTGATCATCAATATTGCTGCTGGTTAATTGGTTTTTAAACCACCTTTCCCAATACCTGGTTCTTCCCGTTTGGGGACCATCCTCCCATATTTGGATGGCCTTTGTTTATCCACTGACACCCAGTCTGGTGCTCCATGGTGTTGACTGTCACTTCCTTTGGTAGCCTGGGTAATGACCCAATAAAAAGTCCTGATGATGGAGCAAAGTGTTCTCTACCAAACACAGACTTAAACAAAGGGGTTTCAAATATGTCCTGACATTGGATTTGAAAATCAGTGACAATCCTCCAAATAAAGACCATCAAAACAGTCACCAATGAAAACAAGTAAAACAAGATAAAAAAAGGCCCCCACAATGCTATGTCTTTCTTTCTTTCCCCCGAATCATTGCCATGCAATGTCAATGTGTCATTAAGTATATTGATGTCATTTGTGTTGTTTGTTACAGGGCCCTAAAGCACGGGGCAGGTTCAAGACTATTGCAACTAGAATGGGCACAGCGCCCAACAGAACCTTCATACCCAGGCCCAACAGGAGGAGGGTGAGAACTTAAGAAGAGTGGGAGTAGTTTGGAACCCCTTCAGAGGAAAGCAACAAAGGTGGTTATTAAACAGTTAAAAAGTGCTCTACCTTAAGGACAGGCTGGTGGGACAGTTTAGCCTGCAGAAAAGGCGGTTATGGGTCTGACTAGTAAATGCATGTTTGCGTAGTATGTGTCGTAAACAACTCTGTCTCAACAGACTGCAGAGCAAGAAGCAAAGGACCTGAGGCCCACATCAGGAATTTCAGCTCTGCCCAAGCTGACTTCTTCTTTGGAAATCAAAGATTTAATAACCAGATTTGGATTTTGTAGAAAAGAGATCGCAATTCACAATTCAGCTCTTTTTTCCCCCCCAAACATCTCCTTTCCAAATGAAAATCTTTACTGCTCACCAGCTGCAATATTCTTTCAGATTTTGTTCTATTTTATGTATATACATATGATTTAATATCACATGCCTGGCTAGGAAGCAACAGGCAGTTGGCGTATTTGATTTTGTGCCTGAAAACAGTTGTTTTAAGTGCCCAGCGCCAGCACTTTACAGGACATCCTATACTGGTCATTTTTGGTGGTCTGTTTAAATCCCCCAGATTATATATTTCAAGGTCATAAATGTGCTAGCACCCAGAAACCGAACCTCCTGTGACCCTCTGTTATTGTTTAAAGTGGTTATTGATGGGTTTGGTTACTAATTTTTAATGGAGCAGGGACACACTGCCACGAATATAAACAAATTCTCTTGCTGCATAAATCATCCCTCCTCTGTCCCATAGAGTAGCCCTCAGAACAGCTGGTATCTGGGGAGGGCTAATTTATTTGAGACTTTGCTCTTAAGGAGATAAGAATTGTCAAGCTGAGGAAATATAAACACACACACACACACACACACACACACACACGTACACACGTTGTACGTATAGGGACATCTCATACTCAAGGCATAAAATCTCCATGACTTAGGCTTTCATTTTAGTATCAGAAGATATAAACAGGTCCATTTGGTTGGGCTTAGCTTTGCTCAATTAAAGCTGAATTTATGTAATACCATCCAGCATCGGTATTGACATTTGGTGGCATTCAAGATGTTATTTACACTTAGCACCGAACGTCCGGGCAACTGTTTGCATTAGGTTCAAGGCTCCGGCTCTCTGTTTGTTGAGGTTCACCTAACATGGTTTAGCTCCATAAAGATTCCTGAAAGAGGCTGTCCGTGCTCAAGCAACTCCATAGAAAGCCAAGCGTGTGCCGCACAGAATGTATCAGCCATCTGTCCACAAAATGTACCCATATGCTTCCCAGTGCATTTGTCAAATCAGACTCCAGCACAAACTCCCCACGATCTTGTTGGAGAGAGAACAGCTCCCAACTCTCCCAGCATCAAATACATTGACCTTAAATGGCTTCCTATTTGACTTTTTTCTCATATATTAGTACTTTGAGTTACTTGATAACCCCCAGAAGTATCATTATCTTCATTTTATTAGTAAGGAATTGAGGCTGAGAAAGTTGAGGCTTTCCACAGGTTGCATAACCAGTAAATGGCAGAAATTCTGAACTCTCAGGAAAGAGAACAATATATTATACTATGCATGTGACCATGTGTGTGCATTTATGTATGCATACATGTATATGCATATATATGTATTTATATATATACATCTACACACTATAAGGTTAGCAAATATCCCCACCTCTTTGCTTGAATAGTTTAGCATTTAAATATATATTTAATAAAAATGTCACAGTTTGATTACATCATACTTTGAAGTTCTTAGAAGAAAGGCCCAATAAATTGCCAATATTATTAGATTCAACTTTACAAATAGGATGTTTGCCCTATAACTTTCTTGGCACAAAAATAGGAATCGTTTTTCTATACCTCAAAGCTTCCCATACTGTTATCACTTTCTAATTATTTATTACATTGGATTTTCTCATCTTGCCCTCCACTTTGCCAGTGGTCAGGGGTCAGCCAGGGAACGCAGGGACACTCTTTATTAGTCCCTTCTTTAGCTCAAGACTCTGAAGACTGCTGATCTAGAGTAGTGACACACTGTCCAACAATGATTAAACAGTTGTGACCTATTAATATCTTAGCACAAGCTAAGTTAAAATGTAACTAGTCAAACATATGGCAAGACTTCAAGAGACTACAACTTCAGGTAGAAAAGTTCATGCCTGGTTGCTGGAAAAAAGTCCAAGCCTTCTCAACACTTGTCCATAGATGAGGAGTTGAAATGCTTGCGAAACAATGAGAGATCATAAGGTTCTTTCTAAGTAGTCATGATTCAAACACATTGAGAGGAGAACATTGGCTCTAAATTTCTTCTGCCAGGAATTTTGCTGAATATCCCAGTTTCATTATGCAGTTTAAGAAAAATTAAACCTGAAGTACTCAAATGCCTATAATTAATTATATTCAGCTTCTTAACTTGTACAGAACTAATTAATCCAAACTGTCAGCATGATTCCTGGAAAGAACTCATGAAAAAGGTATAATAGGGTCAGTGCTTACGTCTGCCACATCTCCTGATTTCCATGGCGGAGCTCAATGTGTAAAACTACCCTAAACCAAAGTTCTCAGGTGCCCACAGTTTGGGTAGGATGTTGGATACCAAGATCCAGACTCAAACTACCCACCTGCCAGGTGAGGCTATTGAGTATAGATTAGAATTAATTTAAACTAAGTTAAACTAAAAGTCAGTTCTTAGTCTCACTGACCACATTTCAAGCACTCACTTGCAACATGGGGCAGGGAAGCTACCTCTTGGGCAGCATGAATATATACAATTGCCTTCATCACAGAAAGATCAATAAAACTTTCTAGTAGGTCACTGCTGACTTTTAAGAATAAGATGTGCAATTCTTCAAGACTGGGATCATGAGGCAAAAGGCAGTCTAAATAGGGACATGGGGGTCAAGTGTAGGATTGCTTAAGAATGCTAGCAAGGTGTCTTCTCAAACTCCCCCAAAACAGATAATGATACAGGAGTCTCAGAAGTACATTCTTGCCCATTTTTGTTTAAGAAATATGACATGTTCTGTACCAAGTTAAAGACAGATTGGGTAGGAACTTGAACACCATGAGGAACAAATTGCTTTGCCTATGTTGGCAGAGACCTGAATTTTTCCCATATGAAAACGTGCTCTGTCTATGTCAGCCTGTGTTTACAGGAAAAGGCCCTCTCCCATCTTCTGCATCCAGTAAGTTCCCAAGCTTCCTGAAATGCTTCTGTGTCTCTTTGTCCCTTTAATCTCATGGACCGGCCCCAACAGGTTCTCCTTATCTCTTTGGCAAAAATCTTTTAACTGGCTTTCTTACCTTCATTTTTTCCTCTCCCTAAAGCATCTTTCACTCAGCCTTGGGAGTTTCTTCCTCAAACACACACCTGATCACTTCTTTCCCCATTGCAAGGAATTGTTGACCCTAGTGTCCTAAAGTTTCCATATTCAAACTTCTGGGATCACTTTTCTTTTGATGTCCATATTAAAACACACAGCCCATGAAGGTGTATGTGTGTATGTGAGAGTGAGAGAGAGAGTGTGTGTGTGTGTGTGTGTGTGTGTGTGAGTGTTTCACTGCCTAAATGTTTGCGACATCACAAATATTCCAGAGAATTATTCCTGTATACAAATACACCTTCTGGTAGCCACTAGCTCTCTCTTTCCCTAATCTGTAATTCCAGTGTCCTTTCTGGTTTCTTTGGGTTTCCATAGGCTTGTGCCATTTTTAGCACTCTCTGACTTCAATTAAAAATAATTTTCTTCTCTTATTCCAAAGACATTGCTAATCAAAAACTACAAGAAGGTTTAATAATTTACCCATTTCCAACCATCTAAGAATTACATAAGAAAGCAGCAATGCATAAAATGTAAATGTAGAGCTCTAAATTAAATATGCTTCTCCTAAAGTCTATAAACCATGCCTGATTCACAAACCTTCCTACTGGCTGTCGCTCCTTCCAGTCCCTAAGCTGAGATCAGGTTGTTGGGTCCCGATGCCACTCCAAACCAAGTCATTTCCTCTACCCTGCCCAAATCCCAGGAACCCAGGGACATACCTCATTCTCCAGATCTCCATCAGCAAAACTTCTCATTATAAGAAAGAAACTTATTCCTTTATCCTTCAGAACTGTCATGCCTCTTAGATCTGGATCCTGGTCCTCATTTATATATAAATAAAAATCCCAATAAAAATTTTTTTTTCAAATTTGAAAATACTAATATTCCAAAAAGATGAATTATATTCATATCCCTTGAAAATGGAAATTCTTGCATTTTACAGTTAGTGTCAAATATAGTGTCAAATTCACAGAATAGAGAATAAATGCTACATAATGGAATTGAAGGGGAATTAGGTGTGTAGAGAGAGCAGAAAACTAGCTGTAGTTCTGCCATTTATTGGAAGTGTGATTTTGGCCAGGTCAGTAAATTTCTTTGCATCTCTATTTTTCTCATTGATAAAATGAGAAGATAATAATGTATGCAAAAACACATCCCAAGTGCTGATGCCTGAATTCAGATGTCATTATTGCCATTGTTATTGCTGTCATTTGGGGTGCGAGGCATAACTTTCTCTATGCCTTCATCCTTGTCTTTTGCTACTGCCATATACAGTCTAAATAACTCATTTTTTTTTTTAATTTCTATTTTACTTTTAATTAATATGTAGGAATTTTACATATTTATGGGTCATAGTGAGACCTTTTATGTAATGTTAGATAGCTCATTTTTATCCAAATAGATATGACAGTTTCTCACCCTAAAGCCCTTGCTCTGAGAGCAGGACTCTGTGAATTATGGCCATTAGCCTAATCTAAACTAACACCTGTTTTCATGTGGCCCCACAGCTAAAAGTGGTTTTGCATTTTTAAATGGTTAGAGGAAAATTCAAAAGATGAATAATATAATGCACGAAATCAAATCTCCCTGTTGGCACCCAACCATGCCCATTCCTTTATGTATCATTTAGGGTTGTTTGGGGGCTACACTGCAGAGTGGAGAGATTGTTGCAAAGACTGGATGACCAATAAGTCCTAAAATATTTATTCTCTGGAATTTTCCAGAAAACATTTGCCTACATTGTGCCAGAGGCTTCCTTCTTAGAAGGACTCATACCTCCTCAGCCATGACAGTGGATGTATACACTTATTAAGACCTGGTTCAATGCCACCTTCATGGGCTTTTCCCTAATTCCAAGTTCAGGTTGAGAGCTCATTCAACAGGCTTCAATAGCACTCAAAGGCACAAAATAGGTCCTTGATAAACATTCATGCAATCAATATTTCATTTTTTTCTATAAACCTTCTTATTCCAAGGGAAAGGGGCAGTTGCTTATACAACTTTTATTGCAGTGTAAAGGTAGTGTTTTTCTGTTGGAAGCACTAAAGTAATATTTGCTGAATAAAACACAACTACATTAATGATAAGGATTGGCAGTATGTTATTAGGGACATACAACATGCCATGTATAATGCTAACTAATTTATGAGAACATCCAAGTCATTTAGGTGACAATCCCTTGAGTTAGAAATGAGTATGACCATCTTGCAGAGAAGGATTAAATAACATCCCCAAATTGCATAACTAGTAGATGTCAAAAGAGAAGTTCACAGGCTGTCATACCAGGAATAAAGTGAGCCAAAATTGTGGATGTCTTTAAAAGAGAAAGTGAAGTTCACACTTGAAACTGTAGATGGGGATTCTCAGAGTCAGGTTTAGAAAGACCTGGAGCCATCAGCCTTTTAAGAGGCTGTGCAAAGTCAGAAGTATTTCCATAAGTGTATTAAAGTTTTATTTACCTTTTCCACTCCTGTCATCTCACAAGTACATGATGGAATTTTCCAGAAGCCCCTGACTCATGGCATCACAGTAGACTGCAGGCAAAGGCACGCATGGGGGAGAATCCAGCTGACTAGTATCCAGCCAGATATTAAAGTTTGCAAACAAATGTAAAATGTGACCACTTTGGGGATCCAAGATGGTGGATTAGAGGAAGCCACTCTTCAGGGCAGCTCCGTGGAAAGAATCCAACAAAGCAGACAAATTGCTTTTCAGCATATATATATAGGCTGAAAATACTCATCTCCTGGATGGTTTGAATGCCATGACCAGGGAGAGAGCGAGACAAGCTGTCTGCAGCAGCTAGAGCTGCATGGATTCTGCAGCACCTCCTGGAGCACAGGCGGTGCAGAACAAAGCCAGAGCGGGGAGACTGTGCTGTGACTGCAACCCCAGCCACACTCGGCATACCACAACCTTCTGAAGTGAAACCAGCAAAAACAGCCAGCAGGATTACTACTGGGAGACCATGGGAGACTGCAGGACAACAACTCCAGTTGAAATCTTGGATAGGCAGAATTAATATTGTCAAAATGACCATACTACCAAAAGATTTAATGCAATTCTAATAAAAATCCCAATGACATTCCTCAAAGAAATAGAAAAAGCAGTCATGAAATTCATCTGGAAAAATAAGAGACCCAAAATAGCTAAAGCAATCCTTAGCAAGAAAAGTGAAGCAGGTGGCATCACCATACCAGATTTTAAATTATACTATAGAGCAATAGTAACAAAAACAGCATGGTATTGGCACCAAAACAGATGGGTAGACCAATGGCACAGAATTGAGGACACAGAGACTAATACACATAATTTCAGCTATCTTATATTAGACAAAGGCGCCAAAAATGTACAGTGGAGAAAGGACAGCCTCTTCAACAAATGGTGCTGGGAAAACTGGAAATCCATATGCAACAAAATGAAATTAAACCCTTATCTCTCGCCATGCACAAACTCAATTCAAAGTGGATCAAGGACCTAGGAATTAGACCAGACACAATACACCTAATAGAAGAAAATGTAAGCTCCAATTTCCAACATGTCTGATTAGGCCCCAAGTTCCTTAATAAGAATCCTGTAGCACAAGAATTAGTATCAAGAATTAATGAATGGGATAGATTCAAACTAAAAAGCTTCTTCTCAGCAAAAGAAACAATCAGTGAGGTGAATAGAGAGCCAACTATTTGGGAACAAATATTTAATACATGCACATCAGTCAGAGCACTAATTTCTAGAATATATAAAGAACTCAAAAAACTTAACACCAAAAAAAAACAAATATCCCAATCAATAAATGGGCCAAAGAACTGAACAGACACTTCTCAGAAAAAGATATACAATCAATCAACAAATACAT
Organism: Tamias sibiricus; assembly: GCA_025594165.1. Taxonomy (NCBI): domain Eukaryota; kingdom Metazoa; phylum Chordata; class Mammalia; order Rodentia; family Sciuridae; genus Tamias; species Tamias sibiricus. Next base: position 74,459,623 of record CM046660.1, on the reverse strand, counting down.
GAAGAAATGCTCAACATCACTGGCAATTAGAAAAATGCAAATCAAAACTACCCTAAGATATCATTTCATACCAGTCAGAATGGCAGCTATTAAGAACACAAACAACAATAAATGTTGGAGAGGATGTGGGGGAAAAGGCACCCTCATACATTGCTGGTAGGACTGCAAAATGGTGCAACCATTATGGAAAGCAGTATGGAGATTTCTTGGAAAACTGGGAACGGAAACACCCTATGACCCAGCCATCCCACTCCTGGGTCTATTTCCAAAGGACTTAAAAACAGCATATTACAGTGACACAGCTATCTCAATGTTTGTAGCTGCACAACTCACAATAGCTAGGTTGTGAAACCAACCTAGATGTCCCTCAGTAGATGAGTGGATAAAGAAAATGTGGTATATATACACAATGGAATTTTACTCAGCAATAAAAGAAAATAAAATAATGGCATTCGCAGGTAAATGGATGAAGTTGAAGAATATAATGCTAAGTGAAGTCATCAGTCTCAAAAATCCAAATACCAAATGTTTTCTCTGATATAAGGAGGCAGATTCACAGTGGTGTTGGGTGTCGGGGTACATAGGAAGATTAGAGGAACACTAGAATGGTCAAAGGGGAGGGAGGAGAAGGGAGGGAGTAAGGGGGGTATGGGGGGACAAAAAAGAAAAGGTGGTATAATAAGATGGATATCATTATCCTAAATGCATGATTGAAGACTTGAATAGTACGAATATATTTTGTATACAAACAGTGTTATGTGAAAAGAGGCTCTATATGTGTATTATGAATTGTAATGTATTCTACTATTACAAATACAACAACTTTGAATTAAAAAAAAAGAAAAAATGTGACCACTTTTTCACTAATCATTTTCTGTTTTAGAAAATCTAATTTTTTTTTTTTTGTTTTGTTTTAAAACAGTGGATTTAGGGGCTTGTGGCTGTGGCTCAGTGGTAGCGCACTTGCCTGGCATGTGTGAGGCACTGGGCTCGATTCTCAGCACCACATATAAATAAATAAATAAAATAAAGACAAAAAAATAGTGGATTTATGTTAACATGTAACTGTTTAATGTTTAAGTAAAACAACAAACATTTTTTACATTTTTCAGCTTTAATTTCTAATATTGCAAATATTGATAGATATAACTCACATAAACAAAAGTTCATTGAGGTTTTCAATCTTTTTTTAAAGAAAGTAAAAGTGTCTGCAGATGAAACAGTGTCAAAAACTGCAAAGGTAGGTAAGAGGAAGTCTTTGAAGTACTGAGTGAGAGAGGGACCTGGTAAAATCTGTAATTAAGAAAATGTGAGCAGGGTGCAGTGGCGCATGCCTGTAATCCCAGCACTTGAGAGGCTGAGGCAGGAGGATCACGAGTTCAAAGCCAGCCTCAGCAATGGCAAGGCACTTAGCAACTCAGTGAGACCCTGTCTCTAATAAAATACAAAAAAAGGGCTGGGGATGTGGTCCAGTGGTCGAGTGCCTCTGAGCTCAATCCCTGGTACCAAAAAAAAAAAAGGGTTTGGGGATGTGGCCCAGTAGTCAAGTGACCCTGAAGTCAATTCCTGGTACCAAAAGGAAAAGAAAAGAAATTGTGGACTGCCATTTGTAAGTAGGCAACAGGAAGAAGGGAGATAATCAAACAGGAAGGAAGTTTAAATGCATCTGAGTCAGACATTCTAGAAAGCCTGAGAGGAGCTTTAGGTGTTGTCAGAAAACCTGATTTGATACTTATTGTGTGTGTGCTTTGGGGCAAATGACTTAACCTCTTCCCACCTTGCTTTCTTCTTCTGTAGAACAAGAGCATATTAATTCAGACCATAGATGTGGTAGATCGAGTGCCTAGATAGTCCCTTTATTTTACTCCTTTATTTAGAGGTGGGGCATTCTGCCCCATGGCTTGATAGTAGGCTGAGCCTTGGCCAAGGAGGTGAGCAGGTGTGACATAAGCAAAGACTTGATAAATCATTTATTTTGATCATCCGTGATTGCTCTAGCTCTTCTACCATGACAGAGAACACAGACAATATAGCTTGCTGGAGGGATGTGGGAGGAATATGGACCTATGTCAAGACAATTTTAGACTGGTCAAAAGCCAGCTAACCCTCGAAACTGTAAGAGAGGCCAGCCAGGATCACCATAACCATATATGGATCTGGATAGAAGTAGAGGAACCGCTCAGCTTGCCTGTAGGCCCAGTAGCAAGAGTCAATGGTTAATGTACAAGTCACCTAGTTTTTAGGTGGACTGTTACACAGTAAGAGCTAACTAACGTAAAAGGTTACTATAAGAAGTAAAATCTACCACAAGTCACCATTTGTCTTCAGGACTTACAGGGCATATTTCTTTCCATGTCTGGTCTTTATCTTGTTCAATTATCACGCACACTGCCTGGGCAGCTTCTGTGCCCTGGGCACCAGTAGCCCAGCCTGCATTCCATCTCCCTAGCACTAGCTCTATAGGGGTCTCTTCCCTCACACCACTACAAGCATCACTGACATTTTGATCAGAGTGTTTTTTTCTGCCAGATATTTGTTCTAGAATCCCAAAGTGGAATCATGCATCCATGTTGCCTTGGGAACTATATTAAATGTGGGGTTGAAGTCTGTAGTGGCATCAGAGTGTGGCTCCAGTGGAACCCATTCGAGTGAGCACTCAGGAGCTGACAAAAACCCAGAACCACACACTTCTGGTTTCCTCAGGCCACCAGCCACTGTTCTTGAGGAATACAAGGCTGCCATTGGGGGACCGTCTGTAGTAACTCCCTAAGTCCCTGAAACCAAAAGTCATAAAACACACCAACAGGAAGCATTCAATATCCATTACATAAAAATGACTTTTAAAGATGACAGATTTGGTTCACAGTGATTTTCTGAAGGAGATATATTTGATCCCTTATTTTCTGAGCTCCATCCCCAAACCGAAGTTCCCCCTGCCACTCCCAACGTGAGCCCATTCAACCAGACTCCTTTTGAAGATCCGGCCTTAGCTGAGTAAGAGGCCTGCTGCTCTTTTAACACCAGCCTTGTGAGGCAGGCAGGATGCATAATAGGTTGTAATTGAAATGGCAAAGCTTAGTTTTACAGACACTCAAATATTTGACTTAACAGTGTTTCAAGATGTATAATTCAGAATTGAACTGAATCCACAGCTTGAAATTTTCTTGCCTCTTTGAACGAAGTCCTGCTGTTTTGTTTTATTTTAACCAATGCAGCAGTACATTCGCATCTATTACCACTGAGAGTTAAAATCTCAAATTAGCATCTATCAGATTCATGTCACTTTTGTTCACGTACGTGGAAGAAGTGAGGCTCATTTATCAAATCTGTTTTTTTCTCCCCCCTCCCCCCACAGAGTCTCTGGTCATTGAAAAGAAGATACAACTGCTTATCACATATATCAGTAACAAAATCAGCAAATTCCACTTTAAAATAGCTTACATCTTCAAAGGTATAGCTGAGCACAGCATTTCTTAAGATTAATTTATAATCAGGCATTTCCCTTCCTAGAGAAAAAAAAGAAAGACAGATAAATGGGCAACTTTGCAGGTGTTTAAGGAGTTGTTAATAAAGAGAAGAATCTGAGCTAGCAGCATATCCTGTTTGCAACTGTCTGGATAAACTGTGGCTAAATGTATAAACTTCTGTATTCGATAATTAGGTTTCAAAAATAAATTATTTCAAAGGAGTGCATTTATCTTAGCTTAGAGGATACTTTTTGGAGAGAATAAGCAGACCTTTAATTTTACCACATATACAGGAAATTGTTTTTAAACCTGAGGTTATGTGTGTGCTTGTGTGGTCTTTCATACACATCTATGGCAAAGAAAGAAGTTCAGTACATCCCTACAGGTTGGCCTTCAGACGTCCAAAATTTAGAAGAAAGACCAGAGAAAGACTAAAAAACTGTGAAAATTTTTTTCAGTTCTGCTATTAATATCCTACCTGACAAATGTATTTCTGACTTTTGTCATGTGTAAGTAAGCATCACCGGCCCTGTCCTTACAGAATGGTAGGAGGTAGCTGCCTTTCCTCCTAGTATCTCTCATCATTGACTCCATTCAATTTCCATGGTCAAGAATAGTATAAAGATGCAGCTATGTACAAGAAGAAATCTGGAGCAAGTTTAGCATATTAGCCATCAATACCATGAATTAATTGAAGCAGTACATTCTGACATGACCCAAAAGACATCTCTGTCAAAATGTAAAATTAGTTTTCTGAATTTTTAATCAAATAATGTGCCTGATATCCTGCCTCTATTCCACCCCTAACTTGACTCCCAGTCACTTTTTAATTTATTAGTGCATTATTCATGTTTTTCTGAATAGTTATTATTTTAACTCGTTCTAATCCCAGGAGATAGATGTACAACTTGAGAAAGATAGGAGTTGATATTTTTTCTGGTCCATGGAACATTCATCCATCCACATTATGATTTTTAACTGAATCTGTATCACGGACTTTTCTTGAAAAATCTAAGGATCTGGAATAGTGGTTTGGAGAGAATCTACTGCAACAGAGCAATGGCCACCCAGTTTGGGGGAAGCCTCTGCTTTCTAGTTCACCACAATTCCCAGCATTCCCTCCCAGTTGCCTTTGATTATTTCCTGTAACTACTTCATCTCGGTAGTCATTAGAATTTAGGACTCCTAGTTTAGAATGTGCTTCAATGCCTGAGCCACAGGTCTGTGGAGGGGACAAGTCAAGTGACCCTTAACATGAGCTGTCCCATGGAAGGAGGCAGACAGTTGCCAAAGCTTCCTACTCTGCACAATTTGCCTGGGGACAGCTCATGAAATTACCACGAAACAGAAAGTCATGTGCAGAATAATTTCCTAAATAAAACTTTCTTTGTTTGAGAATGTTTACAAGTGAGCTTTATAAATTATAAACATGACGATCAAAATACCAAGAGTTTTGAGAGAGAACAAATGACACTTTTATAGCACTTGTTTAGAAATTATTGGCTAAAAAGCAGAGAAGTAATGATTTCCAGTTTAGGAGTTGTAACTTTTAAAGGGAAATCACTCTGTCAAGGAAGACAAATGGATTATTTAAGCAAAGTTTGTCACAAAAAAACTATAGTTTTACTAGAATAGATGATTGAGGTTTAAGAAAAGGAAAATTTGGGAATAGAAACATATACAATTGTGATTTAAACCATTTGTGAAATTATTTTCTGCTTTTCAAGTACCAGCTAAAATACCAAGCATAAAACCAACCACACTGCAATTCTGAAATGTTATATGGAAGTATCAATACACCTTATAGGGAACTGTAGGTATGAAAATTTAGAATGACTTTGCTTGTGAGGATACTTCAAACGATTGGAAACAATTTCCTTTTGGGTTTGAAAAATGACCCAATTCCAAGGTCTTTTTAGATTCTCCCTGTGGCCAAAGGGAACAGAAGCAGATTTTGTGAGTTCAATTACAGTTGCCCTCTTCCCTTCCTCCAACCCACCAAGACACTCTCTCAAGTTTTACTTTGTAAGAACAGGTAATTTTTGCAAGGCACTTTACCCTGTTGCTGCCAGTGCTGGCAATGGATTACAAATTGCATGACTCAAATCTGGGACAGAAATAGCTGAGCAAAGTGGGAAGGATAAAGCTGAAGCTCAAGAAAGAGCCCATAAGAGAGTGATTACGAAGTTAGCGAACAATGTCAAATGCAGATTCTGAGCACAAGAGCTAAGGAGTAGCTCAGAACCAAACAGGTAGGCAAGGGTCAGCCTTCCTAATACAAATGGTCTCTGCCAACATTTATCTAATACTCATCATTTGCTGAGCACCAAACTCTTTGCAAGTTTTAATGCATTTTAAACCTCACTACCAATAAGCTTTTACCAGAAGACTGAGGCCCAAGGATGTTAGGTAACTTATCCAAGATCAGAAAGAACTGGAGGTGACAGAGGTGGGAATTGGAACATGGCAGCTCAATTTAGCACTCAGCCTCCCTGGACAGATGGTTGGACAGGGGAGATTGAATCTGAACAAGTATCCTACATAATACAGTAGCCACAGACCCTTTAAATGTCACCATTGAGCATTCCTAGATTGGGTAGCAGGAGGAATTGCATGTTTAGGTTTTCATTTAATTTTAATTAATTTACATTTACATTTAAAATAGTGTGGTTACTTGCTACCAATTTGAATGGTGGGCACAGGTGAGAGGCCAGGAATCCACCTCACTAGGAAGTCTAGGAACACAAATGGTGGACCTCAGAAGGCGGGCAAATATTTGCAGAGACAGATCCATCTTTCTGATCAAACAAGTCTCCTGTCTAAACCCCTCTGCTGCTTTCAGGGGAAATTACGAACTGTTTCACTTGGAATCCTAACCTCCTCACAAACCATATTCTTCTGGAGTTCGATGTCCCACTGTTTCCCAGGCTAGATGGCAGCTCCCCCTCCCAAAGTCCCCCCATCCTCTACCTTAGCTCCCTCCCTGCAGCTCTTGGATGCAGCAAACTGCACTTTCCAGTCCCCGAAGTGACCCTGTCCTCACTCTTTCTTTTGCCCACTCAGCTTCCCTCAGCCTGGCCAAGTCACCAGAAGGCCCAACTTCTGAGTCACCCCTCAAAGTAACTTTCCTCCAAACTGAGCATGGTGTCACCCTCTGCTTCCCTGCATCTGCATGGCTTCCTTTGCACACCTCCATCTTTTACATGCAAGCCTTCTTATTTGAATCCTTCTCCTGGGATGAAACCTTCTCCAAAACAGGAACTTGGTTTTTCATTTCTAAATCAACAGCTTCTATTCTGTCAATCATTGGCCCATAGTAGGCGCTCCAGAAATGTTCATTGACCAAGTGATTGTCCTACCTGCTCTAGGACAAGGAGGACTGGCAATTAAGAAGGTTCTGGAGGACTGAAGTAGTTCTTGACTTGCGGTACTGCTTCCTGGACCACTCTGAGGAGATTGAAGGTCACAGAAAAACATGCTGTTGAGAGGATCAGCAGCTTGTGACAGGCACAGTCTGATATTTATTTCCTTTATACCTCATTTCATATTTAGATAGCACCTTGCTGATATTATCTCCCTAATCTTTCCATTAAGGAAGTGAGAAGAGAAGGGTGAAAATGACTTGTTCAAGGTTATAAAAGGCAGAACAGTGACAGAAAATACTTTAACACCTTCCAGCTAATCCCAGGCCCTACGTGCACAGGATTTAGGATGTGCTACATTAGCGCTTAAAAAATAAGTTTCTAGAAAGTAATTATAAGTTGGCTCTGTGCCTTGGCCCTATATCTGGGATGTCCAATGGGACACGTTTGCCTGCCAGTTCTGTGGGGATCAACGTACAATAGAATGGATGTGGCAGGAGGTGGATGCAAAGGTAGAGGTGGGAGGTGGGAGGTAGCATGTGGACACCGAGACAGCCTTGAGACCAAGAATACCACAGGGAGAGAGGGAGGCCACGGCGGAAGTCAATTCTAATGTCCTGGGGCAGGGCGAGGATACTGACATCAAAGACTTAGAGAAACAAGGAATAAAATAAGTGGTAACCGTCAAACAATAAAATAAAAACACTAAAAATACAATCATAGCTATCCCCTTAATACCTATTATGTAAGCGTGTTTCAGATGCATTTTCAAAATTTTTTTTCACTCAAAATCAAAAGGCAAGTCTGAATATTATCGCATCCATTTTCTGGATGTGAAAACTGAGGTTCAGAGAAAGAAAGTGATTTCAGTTTTCCCAGCTCTTAGATGGAAGGAGGTGGTTCGGAGCCCCAGTTCTCCTGTCCATGATAACTTCTTTAGGCTCAAATGCAAGTACAGCCTTGGCCACCTCAAATCACCCTTCAAGACAAAGGTGGACAATCCTTTTCAGCAAAAACCAGACCCTTGTTGGGACTGTCCTGTCTTTCCTCTTTGAAGAACGAGTCTGGCTCCCTAATAAATCTGAGCAAATCTGCTTTGAGTACCTCAGGACTCAGGAAATCTCCCCAATGTCCGTATGATTATCTCTGCAACATTGTCTTCTGCTCTTTGGAGTTTTCTTGTCCACGGGGAGTACTGAAATCTGTCACAGCAGTGGACAACTTATTCCTTGACATAAAAGTCTTTTGTCTAGAAAATGCCTTATTGTGTGACAGAAATAAGCATCTTTAATTAAAAATAGCAACAATGGACTGCAAAAAGAAAAATAAGAGGGGGTGAAACTGTTTTGCCCACAACAAAACACTCCTGCTGACTGCCATATGCACACACTTATTCCCCTGCACAAAAAAAGCCTGTGCACTGATGGAGAGACAGAGGCCCCTGTCGGAACCTGCGTCTGTCTTAGTGACAATAAGGAGAAAACAACAGCGCTATAACTGGATTTTCCTGGCATCCAAATATGTATTCGCTTTCATCCCAGAATCCCATCCACTGATTTCTTTTTAGGAACAAAGAGAAAATGAGGAAACAGTGTTAAGCCCACAGATATTATCTCACTTTCTGAGGTCATATTTTTCCCCCACTGAACAGGTCAGAAAACTGAGGCTCAAAAGAACACATCAGACTTCACACAGAGGGTAAATGGAAGAGTAAAATTCCACACCCAGGTCCTTTCTTGGTCTCAGAGAAGAAAATGGGCAAATGAAATGGAAGATCCAGGGGACGAGTGGCCAAACCAATATCCCAGTTTCATGATTTAGAATTGATGCTTGGGTTCAATTCTAAAATTTTAACAGATATTTCCTCCCTTTACTTCATCTTTCTTCCCCAAAACTATTAAGAAACAAATCCAGGATGTTGGGGATGGGCTCCACACCCTTGCCATCTTCTCTTCCCCAAATAGTCAAAATTTGCCTTTCTTGTCCATGACAATGTCCCTTGCCACTCAAAATTGTAGTCTAATAATCCAGCAGCACTTGCATGGCCTGGGAATTTGTTACAAATGCAGAATCTCGGGCCCCACCCAGACCTACTGCATTCAACAAGATCACTCTGTATATTAAAATTTGAACAATGTCTGTCATCCCAGGACCTGGGAGGCCAAGGCAGGAGAATCGCAAATTGGAGGCCAGTCAGGACAACTCAGCAAGACCCTGTCTCAAAATATAAAAGGTCTGAGGATGTAGCTCAGTGGGTAGAACACCTCTGGGTTCCTATAGAAGGATAACAAAACAAACAAACAAACAAAATCCAATAGCACTAGCCTAGACTTAGACTTTTCTTAATCTCTTTTTAAAACAGATGCTCCTTAAAGAGGACATTCCATGTTGCTCTTCTTCCAATCCTGGGTGAACAGCGAAAAACCTCTACGCTCAGGTACAAGGTGCTCAAAATAGGATTTGCCCCAGTTTTTTTATGCTGAAGCTCAATTAAAAACCGCATGGTCCTGTGAGGGCCTTAAAGAGCAGTACAGCCAGCGTGTAACCATGTCAGCCACAGCCTGCCCTGCTCTGGCCAGTGGGCATCCTCTCCTTGTAGCACACCATGCGCATGAGCTCCAGGACCTCATAGCCCAACAGCAAGGGTTGTGCTCTCAGTTGCAGGGACTTCAGCCTCCACCTTTATAAGACAGAGTGTTAGCAGAACAGACTTATTTTAAGGATCTCCCACAGAACATCAGTTCTCAGAGAAGCACATTCACATGCACGTTATACACACCTGCTCTCACTTAACAGAAGCTACCCTTTGGGAATGGCCTCTTTTTTGAAATTCAAAATGCACTTTCATATTAAAGGGCCTGAAAAATCTTGTAGTTAAAAAAAAAAAAAGTCTAAGTAAGCATTTCTTAAACACTTTCCTCAGAAATGAACCTCACCATCTTTTTTACTTATTCCTCAACTAACCTTCCGTGTCCAAAGATCATGCTTTGGGAAGTGCTGGGCTAGAAGACCTCAAAAGAATCTTCCTGCACTGACATGTTACAGTTTTACCACTTCATGAACTAAACAAGGAAACTGCTGACTTTTAAACTTCTTGTCTTATTGTTTTTTAAAAGTAATTGTAAATTTTAAAATCATTATTTGAACCAAATTTTCTTTATAATATGATAAATTCTATACAAGATATTTTTGCTTCTTGGTTCTACTTTACGTACACCCAAACCTGGAGGAATCAACTTACTCGGTACAAATAACTCTTATTCTCTGTGACCCAGATCATTCCAGACAATGTGAATTTACATTTGAAAACACTGTTATTGATTCATTTTTCAGTCCAGATTAAAGGGAATTATGCTGCTGCTCTTGATCACCTGCAGATACTATGATTTTGAAGTAAATCTATGCCTAAATGTGCCTTTGTCTTTCTAGTTTTCCTGTCAAATGCATATTATGCCATTGTGAATTACATATTATTTAAAAAAAATATTTAGAGGCAGAATCTCCCCTCTTTATTTGCTCCCATCCCCTCTTTTAAAAACGAAATAAACAGGTTTTGTTTTTTTTTTTTTTTTCCAATGAGCTGTCTTTATAGTCACTAAATCATACTTTTTATCATGACCTTTGCTGCTTATCCTAATTATGCCTTTTAGAATGATGACTATGACATATTAAAAATAATATACATTTTAAGCCATCACAAACATATTACAGAATATAGTTCTGTGCATTTATAAAACAATTTGGTGGTGAATTTTCTTTCTCTGCTTTTTCCTTTTTATTTACTTATTTATTTACCTATTTTGGTGTGGGGCAGGCATATACATGTGCGTGTACACACACCCATACACTCACATACAAAACCCTTTTCAACAATTCTATAGCAATCAACAATTAATCAAAGTGTAGTTTTTTACTACCACAGGAAAGCTGGGAAATAAAAGGTCCCTGTGACTTTATGGGCACCAATAATATCTGAATTAGACAGGACCAAATAATGATAAAGCTAATCAGATTTCTTATTTCAAAGTATAAGCAAGTTTCCTGAGTGGGTCAAAAGTCATATCCTCCCCCATCCCAGGTAGATTGTGGAAAGGAAGAAGGCAGGTAAGGAGGGAAGGCAGATACAAGCATGTTTGTTTTTTTCTCATATTCCTATCAAACCACAAAAGGACAAGATTCTTGTGCCTTCTGCATTTTCAAAACCCTGTTATCTAGCTATCTGGAAACGTTTTATGGATTTGTGCCACATCCTCTGCACGGACACAGAGGTGTGTTCATGACATCAGGGGCGTTTGAAGGAAGCCTGTCTGTGATTGTCCAGTTCTTGCTTAGCTCTGTGCACCAGCAGGATCAACCTGTCATCAAAAGAGCCCTTGCCACAAACCTCAGTGATTTCGATCATAAGGTTATTCTCCTTATTTTGAATACAAGTGTAAATAGAATTTGAAAAGGCTTTTTTAACCTTCTGGAAATGAGGGCTTGTGTGAGACAGGTGGACAATATTTGTGTCAATAAATGCAAATCGAACTGTTTAAATTTCAAACCTATTATTACAAAAGGTTGTTCCAACCCCAGTGATTTTATTCCAGTAATTCTCACGTAGTTATCACTTTCCATTGATCTAACATTGCTTTCGTCTGTTCTTCATAATAGTCTAGATTAGCCTGACAGGACATATTTATGAAAAACGTCTGATTACTACCCATAAAAATGTTTTGCTAAAGATTGATTTGATTAATTCATTCCCCCACAATTTTCTGCCTTAGAACTTGTAAGTCTGTAATTTACAAGATATATCAGCTCACCTTACTAGCGTTACCACTTGGTTAAAGTCATATGGGAGAATAGCTGCAGGTGCTAGAATCATTAACTAAGGATATTAAACCCGTAAATAAGATCTTCCTGTATGTGTTTTACCAACCAAAAGTCTTTAGTATTACCACCAATTAACACTAAGGAAATTAAACATCACTTACAAACAAGATTAAAGACATTTTTCCTTCCATAACCAATTAAGAAAATCAGAAGGAAAATGTTTTGATTCATGCTCATCATATATATGTAAATATATCACATAATGGCTTATATTTAGCAAATATGAAATACCAAAACACAAATGAAAAATATTTTGGCATCTGTCCGGCCCTTGAGCTGGCTAGCATAAAGTGTGATTTGAAAGTGTTTTAGTCCTGCTGTTAAACATTCTCTGAACTGAATAAATTAATTACAGATTATTTTTATCAGGAACAGAGTGAACTTTTAAAACACAGAGAAGGAGGAGACTGTGCTAGTCTCTCACATCCAACAGATTAGAGGAGAATTACCACCCAAGAGTCAATCCAATGGAAGAAAGAAGTCTCTGGACTTCTGGGCACCCCCTCACTACACACACAAATGGTAAAGTTGTAAAATTAAAATTAACGAAAGCAAGAATAGGCATTTTCCTGGACAAGAAACAAACAATCAAAAAGACAAACTGTCCTTGGGAGTAAGGAGAGTGATGACAAGGACCTGCTTGTGTTGTGGTCCAGAATCTGTGGTAACAGATCAAGTGCAGCCCGCAGGCTGTGATGGGCAAGCACCAGGACTGGTATACTAAACTGAAGGTCTGGGAAGATCTCCCCCAACCTCTCCATGTAGCTAAAATAAACCTCAGAGAAAAGTGGCTCCATAGGTAGATCTGCCTTATCTACAAACAACATGGCGGAAGAGCTGCAAGCCACCTGTACCAGATCCGAGCTGAGAGTGAAGGGGCCTGGTGGAGGAAACTATGCAATAACTCCACAGGAATAATTAAACAGAGAGAGAACAACTCCCACTGAAGGTGAGCATGAAAATCATAATTCCAAAGCAACTGATGGAATTAACATTGAGAAAGAGCAAATATGTTAAAATGCTGCTCACTAGCTCCAGAGTTCCTGGACTGGTAGTCAATACGTGGTTTCCCAGAATTCCATGATAATTTGCCTTAGAATATAAGGATACAATAAATGCTCATTAAGTATTTTGAGAAAGCAATTCTGTCATGTTATTAGTTATAATTTAGGTCTGAATAAGAGGCAAGAAAATATTGTATTGAGTTAGATGATTTAAGTGCAGGCCCAGATTATAGTTTGCCAGCTGAATGACTTTGAGTAGTTCATATAGCCAGCATTTTTTTTTTTAAGGGTACCAGGGATTGAACTCAGGGGCACTCAACCACTGAGCCACATCTCTGCACCTGGTAAGATAAGAATATATATATTTTTTAGATGTTAATGTAGTAAATTGTGCTAATTGATTTTCAAATGATATGCCAACCATAAATTCCTGGGATATTCCCCATTTGGTGTTATTCTCTGTTCTTTTCATATGTGGCTAGATTTAATTTGTGTCCTAGGAGGCTTACTCTATAGACTTTTTAAAATTAAACATAATGTCCTTGTATAGCTTTGGTATTAGAGTTTTGTTGACCAATAAGATGAAATAATGTTTTTCTCTCCAGATCCCTACAAAAACTCTATGGAGTATTTGTGCTTTTCTATATCTAAAGGTTTCAGTTTACCATTGAATCATAAGGATTTATTTGTTGGTCACTTTTTAATTGTAAATTCAATTTCTTTAACAGACATAGGGCTAACACAATTTTCTATTCCTTCTTGTGTCAGTATTGTTAAGTTATATCTTCCTAGGAATGCATCCATTTCATTCACATTGACAAATTCTATTGCATAACTTGTTCATACTATTCCCTGTTATCTTTTGCTATCCTGAAGATAATATGCCCCCTCTCCTAATAATAATCAGTCTAGCTTTGGTTAAGTAAAAATTAATTTTATTAAGGTGTTCAATGATTCAAGTATTGATATTGTTGATTTTTCTCTACTATTTGTCTATTTTCTAGTTTTATTAAATCTATTATATTACTTAATTATTTCACTTATTATCTTTACTTTGGGTTAATTTTCTTTGAGAGAACTGATTATGATTAAGTAAAGTAGTGGAAAATTCTATATCCTGCAAGGGTGTGAATGAGCATGAATTTGTCAAAACTCATCAAATTGTGTACTTAGGATTTTTCTGCTGCCCTGTTACAAATTACACCTTGGAAAAAATTGCAAACAAATATTGAACTCTGACGTGTAAGTCTGAGTTTTAAAATAATAAGATGAACAGTTCTGAAACTGCTTTTCATGTGTTCTAGTCTTGACCAAATGAGTATGTGTATTTAAGATAATGGGAGCCAGGTTTCTTACTTTGGAAAAGGGAATCACAGATACTGAAAATAGCAAAGCCCTGCGGAGTTGATTTGGAATTGGAGGCACAATGTCCCTAACTTACTTCCAGATGATTCAAAACAATAATGTGATATGTGGTTGTGTGTGTATGTGTCTCTGTGTCTATGTGTCTGTGTCTGTGTAGAGAAAACAAACAGAAAAGAATGATATGAAGGAAAATATGAATAATTAGTAAGCAATGTGTGAGTTCCTTGCCTGATTCTTGCTTTTTTTCCTGAAAATTTGGTATCATGCAAGAATAAACAAGTTACAAAAATTATTTGAATATTGCTTTATTTTCTCATTTAATAACTGAGAGAGAGAAGTGTACTTCACTGGAGAAAGGATGACATGATCAGCTTGGGTCTATGCCCTAGGTAGGGCTGCCAGTTTGCTATGATAAAAAAGGAAAGAACAGAATCCAGGGTATATTCCCTGGAGAAAAAGGTGTTAAGGTATGTTTGTTCTTGAGGGTCCCTCAAACAAAACAGCCTTTCCCTTAAGAATGAATATGATCAAGCATTGTCGTGATGGTGCTGGAAGTCACTTTAGAGTTCACTTCTACAAACTTTCTAGTAATTTTCCATGCTTCAGACCAGGAAAAAAAAAAAAATCTGTAATTTTCAGTCCTGAAAACAAACTGTCCTCCCTTTTCTAAGAACTATGCAACTTGCTCATTTCCACCTTTTTTCCTTTCTTAATCTTAGAACAAAGCAAGCTATTGTTAGATTTTCTTTTTTAGTTTATCATGTGAAAACCCTCTGTTGAGGCCTTTCTTGAGAATTGAAATGAAAGAAATTTGTATGTAGGTTTTTCGCTCTTCATTTTTTTTTTCTTTTTTTTTGGTACACACATGTAAGGTAAACATTTATTCTATTTGTTCTTTTAAGATATATATAACAGTAGAATGTATTTTGGCATATTATACATACATGGATTATAACTTTTTCTAGTTAGGATTCTATTCTTGTGATTATATGTGATGTGGAGTTACCCTGGTTGTGTATTCAAATACAATGCTAGGAAAGTTATGTCTGATTAATTCCACTCTCCTTCCTATTCCCCTCCCACCTCCCTTTCTTTCTTTCCCCTTTGTCTAATCCAATGGATTTCTATTTCTCCTCTCCCATCCTCTTGTTGTGGATTAGCATCCATATATTAGAGAGAATGTTCCGCCTTTGGGTCTAAATTTCACCCTAATCTAATCTAATCTAATTAATTCATTAATTAAATTCCTTTCAAAGTCTGATGTATTATAAGAATACATCATTAGAGGACCTATTTAAGGTTTCTACTTTAACTTAACTTTGTATCCTAGTACTTGCCTGTTGTGTTTTTATCCAAAATTCCATCATGACAGAAAGTATGCATTACTTTCATTCTGACCTGAGAGAAACAGGCCCAAGATGTCAGAGAGGGTGATTTCTTTTTTCTTCTGCAGTCTGACACTTGGGACTCTAGAAACCCTCCTCCTCATGATTGCCATTTTTGGTAAACTTGAACATGGCCTTAAAACATTTGTTCTCTAATTTTCTTTATAATTATGTAGATTTCTATTGAAGAGCTAGAGTTCTTTTCCTAAAAATAAATATATAGAAAGCATGACTATTGCTTCAGAGATTAGCCTATTCTATTCCTAATAGGCCGTGTATTTGGAACTACCAGATGTTAGCATATTTTTAATTCAAATCATCAGGTTCAATTACATCACCAGGAAGGGCTGTTGTGTTCTTCCTGTAGTTGAGCTATTAATAAAATATGTTTTTAATTTTCAAAATTGCTTGGCTTTGGTATGGGGCATAACTCTGGGGAGTTAGAAACACAGGAAGGCAAAGCAACATGTTTGGACCACTGAGGTTTTCTAAGACACACAAGAAAATAAACTCCACATCTTTTTAGAGCCATTTCCCTTCATACTTTATGTTGTTGGTGATACAGCAGAGACTTAAATTCACTCGTCAGCACTGATAAGACATTTTTATTAATGAAAAAATAACAGGTTAATGATCCCGAGGCCACTTTAAAACCCAGAAAGACTCTGTGTGTGTGTGTGTGTGTGTGTGTGTGTGTGTGTGTGTGAGTGTGCGTGCACGTGTGCACTATGGAGGAAAAATTTTTCTACAATCCAAAGCCTTTGTATTCATGACTCTAAAAGAAGGGGACACACCCTATGGGAGGCATTGCCCAACCTGTGCACAAATGTTTGGGCTGTGAAGTGCTGGAGACATATGGAAATCGTTTTCTTTACACAAAACGTGGCTGAGAGAAGTCACACCTAGACAAAGGTTTCCATGATATTGAAGAGTGCAAAGAAGAGGTACAGCCCCACCATTGGTTCTAAAAAATCAGTGAACCCAGGCAAATGAGAAACTTAGTTTCTTTTTTTTTTTCTTTTTTTTATTTATTCTTTTTAGTTATATGTGGCAGTATAATTCATTTTGATATAATTGTACAAATATGAATATATCTTATTCTAGTGAGGACCCCATTCTTATGAATGTACAGTATGGTGGGATTCACTATGGTGTATTCATAGAAGTACGTAGGAAAATTATGTCAGATTCATTCCACGGTCTTTCCTTTTATTATCCCTCACTTTGCTCCATTCCTCTTTGTCTAATCTACTGAATGTCTATTCTTCCCCTCTCCCCACTTATTGTGGGTTAACTTCCACATATCAAAAACATTCAACCTTTCCTTTTTGCGGGGAGGACTGGCTTATTTCACTTAGCATAATAGTCTCCAGATCCATCCATCTACTTGCAAATGTCATAAATACATTCTTCTTTATAGCTGAGTAATACTGCCTTGTGTATGTATGCCACAATTTCTTTATTCATTCATTTGTGGAAGGGCATCTAGGCTGGTTCCATAGCTTAGTTATTGTGAGTTTAGCTGCTATAAACCCTGATGTGGCTGCATCACTATAGTGTGCTTATTTAAATCTTTTGGATATAAACCAAGGAGTGCGATAGTTGGGTCAAATGGTTGTTCCATTCCTGGTGTTTTGAGAAATGTCCATACTGCTTTTCAGAGAGGTTTCACCAATTTGCAGTCCTACCAGCAACATATGAGTGTACCTTTTCCCCCACACCCTCACCAATGGTTATTGTTACTCGTATTCTTGATAATTGCCATTTCTGACTGGCATGTGATAAATTCACAGTGTAGCTTTAATTTGCATTTCTCTGTTAGAGATGTTGAACTTTTTTCATAAATTTGTTAATCATTCATATTTCTTCATCTGAGAAATGCCTGTTCATGTCCTTTGTCCATTTATTGATTAGTTTATTTGATTTTTGGTAATACATTTTTTTTTAGTTCTTTATATATCCTGGAAATTGACGCTCTATCTGAGATGCGTGTGTCAAAGATTTTCTTCCATTCTGTAGGCTCTCTCCACATTATTGTTTCCTTTGCTGTGAAGAAGCTTTTTAGTTTCATACCATCCCATCTAGTGATTACTGATTTTACTTCTTGCACATTGGGAATCTGGTTAGGGAAGTTGGTTTCTAAGCCTACATGATGAAGTGCTGTGCCTACATTTTCCTCTATTAATAAAATGTTTTTAATTTTCAGGGTTTCTGGACTGATGCCTAGGTCTTTGATCCACTTTGAGTTTAAGGGTGAGGGATAGGGGTTAAATTTCTTTTTGCTACATATGGATTTCCAGTTTTCCCAGCACTAATTGTTGAAGAGGCTATCTTTTCACCAGTGTGTGTTTTTTGGTGCCTTTGTCTAGAGTGAGGTAATTATTTATGTGGGTTTGTCTCTGTATCTTCTATTCTGTTCATTGGTCTTCATGCCTTTTTATTTTTTGGTGCCAGTACCATGCTGTTTTTGTTACCATAGCTTTGTAGTATAATTTAAGGTCTGGGATTATGATGCTTTCTCACTTAGGATTGCTTTGGCTATTCTGGGCCTCTTATTTTTCCAGATGAATTCCATCACTGCTTTTTCATTTCTATGAAGAATATCATTGGAATTTTGATGGGAATTGCATTGAATCTGTATAGTGCTTTTGGTAGCAGGACCATTTTGATTTATTCTGCCTATGCAAGAATGAGGGAGATCCTCCCATCTTCTCAGGTCTTCTATTTCTTTCTTTAGTGTTTTGTAGTTTTTATTGTCGAGGTCTTTCACCTCTTCTGTTAGATTGACTCCCAAGTTTTGTTTTTTGTTTTTTGGTTTTTGATTTGGTTTTGTTTTGTTTTTCTTGAGGCTATTGTGAATGAGATGGTTTTCCTAATTTCTCTTTAGCTAAATTGTTGTTGGCATATAGGAACACAATTGATGTTTATAACTTCGTATCCTGCAAATTTGCCAAAATCTTAATTTCTTTCTTTTGCCTAATTGTTCTGGCTAGAGTTTCAAGGAATATACTGAATAGAAGTGGTAAAAGAAGGCATCCCTGTCTTGTTCCTGTTTTAGAGGGAATGCTTTCAATTTTTCTCTGTTTAGAATAATGTTGACCTCAGTTTTAATGTATAGAGCTTTTACAAGATTAAGGTATGTTCCTTCTATCCCTAGTTTTTCTACTGTTCTAAACATGAATAGAAGCTGTATTTTGTCAAATGCTTTTTCTGCATCTATTGAGATAATTATGATATTATTGTCTTTAAGTCTATTTATGTGAATTACATTTATTGATTTCCATATGTTGAATCAAACTTGCACCCCATGTTGTACTATCTTTTTAATGTGTTTTTGTATGCAATTCCTGATATTTTTTATTAAGAATTTTTGCTTCTATTTTCATCAAAAAATATTTGTTTGAAGTTTTCTTTCTTTGATATGTTTTTGTATTTTTTTGGTATCCAGGTGATACTAGCTTCACGGAATGAGTTTGGATGGGTTCCATCCTTTTCTATTTCATGAAATAATTTGAGGAGGATTGGTGTAAGTTCTTCTGTAAAGGTCTGGCTGAGAATCCATCCAGTTCTCAGCTTTTTTTCTTTGTTGGTACGCTTTTGATGTTTGCTTCAATTTCCTTATTTGAAATTGGTCTATTTAAATTTTCTATATCCTCCTGTTCAAAATGGATAGGTTGTATATCTCTAGGAATTTGTCAGTGTCTTCAAGATATTCTATCTTTTTTATTTATTTATTTATTTACTTATTATTTATAATAGTAGTATGTATTGCAATTCATAGTGCACATATATAGCATCTTTTTACATACAACTGTTTGTATACAAAGTATATTTGTGCCATTCAGGTCTTCAATCATGCATTTAGGATAATAATATCCATCTCATTCAACCACCTTTTCTTATTTTTCTTTTTTTCTTTTTCCTCCCTCCCTCCCCCGTTGCTCCCTCCCTTCCCCTCCCTTCCCTTTGACCATTCTAGTGTTCCTTTAATCCTCCTATGTACCCCCATCCAACAGCACTGTGAACTAGCCTCCTTATATCAAAGAAAACATTCAGTACTTGGATTTTTGAGATTGACTAATTTCACTTAGCATTATATTCTCCAACTTCATCCATTTACCTGCAAATCCCATTACTTTATTCTCTTTTATTGCCGAGTAAAATTCCATTTTGTATATATACCACATTTTCTTAATCCACTCATCTACTGAGGGACATCTAGGTTGGTTCCACAACCTACCTATTGTGAATTGTGCTGCTATATGGAATGTAAATTTTAAAATAGTTTCTAATTTTCCTCTGTATTTCAGTAGTGTCTGTGGTGATATTTCCTTTTTCATCATGGATTTAACAATTTGCATTTTGAGAAACTTAGTTTCTCAGTCTTTAAAGAGATTCATTATGAAAGATCATTGTTTACTTAAAGTATTTTAAAATATCTCTACCATTGTTATTGTAGTACCATTTTACTTTACTACTTTTTAAATGGCAATAAAGGCTATATTTCACATTAAGAAAAACAGGAGTCAATTTACCTAAGTTACAAGTAAAGATTTTTTTTTTTTTATTTTCATGGAAAAGCTTTCTAAGGCAGAGATGTCAAATAGGTTCATACCGAATACGAGTTTTAGTCAATTGGAGTGATTATATGAAGCAAGGGTCAAAAAATAATTTGAAGCAGTGTTGTGGGTCCTTGGGTATGAGAAACTACTATTGATTAGTGATGTTTGCTCCGGGTACCAGATAGAAAAGGTGCAGGATGTTTCTTTTATTTTCCAAACATAAGCATGATCAAGCTTTGCCAGCTCTTCTTAAGTCCCATCAGTATCTTAAGTAAGCACTGAAAAATGTGACAAAAACATAGTTACAGGGGCTGGGATTGTGGCTCAGTGGTAGAGCGCTTGCCTGGCATGTGTGAAGCACTGGGTTCGATTCTCAGCACCACATATAAATAAATAAAATAAAGGTCCATCAACAACTAAAAAAAAATTTAAAAAGACATAGTTACAAATATTATAATAAAGGTTATGAATTTATAAACAATAAAATAAGCATGAGATCAAAGTAAGACCTAAACCACACAACTGATATGTACTTTGGACAAATCACAAATTTGATCCTTGATCTTTTATTTGCCTATCAAAGGGGCAAAATGTGGTTACATAATTCACATTGTCCCTAAGATAAAAGAACAATTTTCCCCATGATTTGCATATACTTTTTTCTTGATAATGAAAAGTAGCTGAAGTTATCACACTGAAGTCATAAAGATGAATAAATGTAATCGCTTCAAGAACACCCTTAACAAAAATGCAGGAAGGAACTTAATAGTACTGTTCTTTCAACAACTTGCCATATAAGTTGATAACATGCCACCAAAATAGAATGCAAACACATAAAATTTGTAGAACAAACATGCTCTCTAGTGATCTTGCTAAGTTATGTTTTTAATATCTGAGTCAAGAAATCTTTGTATATCGACGCCCTGCTCCACCCAGAATTTAGATAAATACTGAGAGGCTACAAGATAAGAGTATGTTCACTGGCAGGTGGCTAGCAGGCCCTGCTTCCTGTTGCAGGTATGGATGGATCTATATTCAATGACAGACAAACTGATTGAATATGGTGGAGCTCAATCTGATAATTGAAACTCAGGCTGCACCAAAGTGTCCAGAACCCCTCTTTCCCACCACCAGGAGCTAAACCATGGAAGCTTTGCCTTCTCTATAAGAAACAGAAGTGGGTAATGTGTGAAATTGGCCCACGGTTCCAAATTTTCTTTCATTTTTGTTTTGTTTTTTAATCCACTCCTAAATCCATGCAAACTTTAATTAAAAACAATAGAACATAATCATTCAGCACTACAGAGATGTATTATTTAGAAGCTTACTCACACAAGGAAAAAGCCCCCCCCCCCCAGGAAATGAACACTACATACATGAAATCTAGCCACCTTCTCTCCCCTATCCCCAAGCTTTAGAATTGGGGTTTATGAATCCTAATAGTCCAATTAACATAGCTGCTTAGAGCATAATGCTAATGATGCTGAGGTCATGAAGTGGGTCCCCCGAGAGTTAGTGAGCTTTGAGTAGAAAAAAATTAATTAAAATAGTTTCCGTAGCCATTGCTTAGACATTTATCCATGGTCTTTCATCTCACCAATGCATACTCTTAATCCCAATGGATGCCAGGTAGTTACTTGCAAGTGGATGGCTCAGAGCACCCTTCCCCCACCATCTGATCAACTTATAGTGGACTACTCCTAAAAGAAGAAATTCCCATGCCTTCTACCTTTCAGTTAAATTATGTTATGTCCATGCCAAATATACATTAATTTTTCTAAGTCAATTTCAATCTAGTTCAACAAAGGAAATGAAATATAGATATAAGGAGGCAGAGACTAACATTCATTGAGCATCTAGTATGTCAGGAACTTTTGAATCCTTTATATGCATTAAGTTATATAATTCTCACATCAACCCTTCTGAAGAATGTACATTTTATGCATGTTCATATTTATAATTCTAAAACTATATTTTGAATATTAGAGTCAGACTTGAGATTTAGAATCTAATCTCTTAAGAACTATCATATTATATATAAACTTGTCTGAGTTATTTGGTTTCCCAAACCTTGACACTTTCTGTGACTAAATGCAAATATTAATTTTGCCTATCTTATAGAGCTAATG
This sequence comes from Tamias sibiricus, assembly GCA_025594165.1. Taxonomy (NCBI): domain Eukaryota; kingdom Metazoa; phylum Chordata; class Mammalia; order Rodentia; family Sciuridae; genus Tamias; species Tamias sibiricus. The sequence goes on along the minus strand of CM046660.1, from coordinate 74,437,474 downwards.
TTAAAACAAAATGGAGTAGTATATATTAAATATTTAGTACAGTACCTATGGCAGTATTCAAGTGAAAGGAAGCAAAAACCTACCCAAGTTAATTAGGCTCCCCTCCCTCAATAATCTCCTACCTTGAGAGTAAGATAATGACTTTGCAATAAAAATGGTCACAACTAAAACAGAGATCAGCAAACTCCTTTTCTGTGAAGGAAAGAGAGTAAATATTTCTGGCTTTTTCTTTCCTAAATACTCAATTCTGCTATTGTTGGGGGAAAAAAATCCATAGGGGATACACAAACAAACAGGCATAGCAGTGCTTCAATCAAACTTTATTTACCCAAAACAGCAGCAAGCCAAATTTGTTCCACGGGTGACAGGCCAAACCCTGGTCTGAAAGCTTTGTATGCTATTTGGTAACATATTAATAATCTATTAAATTTAACTTTCCAAAATGAGATTTTTTAAAATCCTGAGTGAGCTCTAATTTTGGATTATTGTTAACAATTTTCTATTGCTGTCTCTCAAAATGTCTTTGTTCAGCTAATGTAAAGATCATCTAAATTTGGCCATAATTACAATGTTGTTGGAAATGAACAAGAAAGTAGGGAACAATAGGTAAGTTTTAAAGTGTTAACCAGAAGGAAAGAATCTCAGCTTGTGTTCCTTTTAGTTCCCAGATTATTAGAATTAATGAATCAACATGATGGACATGCAGGATTTTGAAACTAGGTACCTTGGAGTGCAATTAGAGTTCATCTTATTTCTGGAAAAGTCCAGTACTTGCCTGTGGATTATATAAACTTCTGAATTCTCCCCTGCCACCTGGATACTCCAATGTCCAAGTTGTAATATTTATCCACTGCAGGAGAAGATTCTCAGCACTGTTGGCCAAATCCTAAATGAATTAAACGTTAATAACTTAGATATTGAGACTTACAGAATGTTAAAAGGAAAAAAAAAAAACTGCACAAAAGTATTTTATGTATTGCTTTTACCTGATTTATCACCTCTACATCCTAATTATGCATAAATTTGCTTCATACAAGGAGGTACTTTTAATATACTTTTTTTTTGTCTTAAAACAAAGACTTCCTACCAAAGGTAAGCAGTGGTCATTCATAAAGCATGTTTTGAAGTCCAATAAATCCCAACACCCTTTAATTTAGCATGTATAAGACTTATTTACATCAACTAGGGGTTGCTAGGGGTCAAATGGGGTGCTTTAGAAAAAGGGGAGAGTTTGAGATAGAGAGGAAAATGCTGAGTGTTTACTGTCAATGCTTTTGAAAGACACATAAAAATAGAATAATTTTATATAGTTTTACCTGCTTTCATCTGATCTGACCCTGACACCAAAAACACTTTACCCTATCTTCTTGCTGACTGCTCAGTGACTTTTATCCTGTTTTTATTTTACCATATATGTCTGGAATGCTTTGAAACAAGAAGGTTGGCTTCTTCAGTTAGTCTGCTCTAACAGGGTCGCAAAGATCATAAAAGAAAAAGGCTCTGCCATTTCTCCCTATAAATCACCTTTACTGAACTTGCCCCAAAACTCAGGTAAAGATTTTATTGTGTATTATCTGCTAAGAAGAGCCCCATGTTTGGGTCACAGAGATGTCTGTTCCCTAGGATGATGATCAGAAATGGGTGAGAGTAAGCTGCTCTGCTGTGTGGTATCACATCTGTCTGGTGAAGCCTACCTGCTTTCTTCCCGCTCCTCCTTTTCCTAGGTCTTTGAGAAATATTAGGGTGTTTCTCCTTCCTTGAGACAACTTAAATGTCTTAGCATGCATGGAAAATATTAGCTTAAAATAACGCATCACCTGTTGTAGAGAAAGAATGGCTGAAATGCTAAAGATTCAAGATGGCAGTGGTTTTGGCAAGTTCATTCATTCTTTGTATTTGAATACACATAATCCATCTCTCCAAACCCAAGAGATTATTAAGGACATTCTATTTAGCCAACTCTATAATGAAGTCTAGGAGGAGTTCCATTAATTAGTTCCCAATCCCAAAATGTCAGCATAATCCAACTGGCATTGAGAAGTCCGGAGGTGACACAGGGGCACTTTTACCATTTCCCAGGCCTTGTAAACGTGTGGCATTGCCCAAATGCTTTGATAATTTTGCTCATATTATTATATTCAAAATGATTACACTTATTTGGCATCATTAATGTCTAACAAAGAAAGATATGTGTTCAAAGAAATTGGACAGCAGGACTCATTACTTTCTGCTCAAAGTCAAAAATATGATTTGGGTCAGTGGACATTTACAGGAAGATAACCAGCTTAGCTGATTGGAATTTGCTGATATTGCTTCAGAATTTCTGCAATGTGGGTGGCAACTGAAATGGGTCCAAGACTTGAAAGAAATCTGACTCTACCCAATGGAAATTAGACCCCAGGACAATAAGAATCCTGATAATTAGTACTGATTTTACACCTCTTTGAGGACATTATACCTCTTGCTCTAAAGTAAGAAGGATTGTTGAAAACCATTGTAATTATACAATGTGCTTAGGTCAAATAAGGTCATATTGTTGTTATTATAAGAATACCAAAACATGATAGTTGACATTTTGTTTTCTTTTCAAAATCAACCTTATGTTTAATATCTTAAATTTATCCGAATTCTGGGTAACTGGTGAGATGAACATTAGCATTTATACTTAATATTTTGCAAAGCATTGCACAATATGGTTCATTCGAACTGTGTTCAGAGAAGTGAAGGTGGTAGAATTCATACTTCAACCATTAAATCTTCTACATATTTTTTCAGTAGGAAAAAATGGCATCTTATTTTTAAATAAGAGAGAGTGAGACCTAATAGATTAGTGGAGATTCTCATCCTCCAAATATTTTTTAGTATTCACCCAACATTATCACTGTACAGGCAAAAAATAATATACCACAACCACAAACACCATTTCCAAATTCAATTCTGGACATTAGGATAATAATTACTTCATATTTCAAATTTTTTGCCCTTTTTAAATTTGACTGCAACCATGGATTCTATGGAAACACACAAACAAGGGAAACCAAACAGGAAACTCTCTATTTTTTTTTTTTTTTTTATTATCAGCAGGAAATTTAGCTTAGGAAGTACAATAAAACCTTGGCCAGTCCGAACCCTTAGGGGATGAATCCTTTCAGAAATGAAGTTTTGGAAATCCCTAAGGGCAAATTCCCTCAGGTCTTCAAACTAGGTTACTTAATTTTTTTTAATTGAAACTTTCTGGAAATGTAATAGGCATTCTTGCATTACACTGAGTTGGTTATTTCTTAATTAGTCAAAAGCATTTTAACACAAATCATTTACTTTTACACTACTTAAGTGCCCTTAGATTCAACAGAGGAATGTAAGACCACTTTGACAATTAATTAAATCATACAAGTGTGTGTGTGTGTGTGTTAATTGTATTTGCCTTTGGAAGATTTTCTGCCACCTTCCCTGCAATCAATTCTCTTTCATTCTTTAATAAACTCTCTTTCCTCTTTGAATTTGCAAAATTGAATGTTTATAATCGAGCTGGTTAAAGCTGTCATAATGTAAAAGTAAGCAGTCCTTCCATAGATATCTGCAAAATGACTCTACTGCATGGGCTTTGTGATATCTCAAAAAAAAAAAAAAAATTCAAATAAATGTACTTTATTTTACAGTCTGGATTCAATTTGAATTCTTAACTGTATAGACACAGTCTAAAATGGAATGGTTTAAAGAAATCTAAAAATAATGGCACAATCGACATGCACGTGAATTTAATGATAATTTCAGTCTTTGGGGATTGTGAAGAAAATGTGCCCATATTCAAATTTTCCTTAGAGTCAAAGCTATTATAATGTATTACATGGAAACTACCAAGTCAAATTTCAGCAATTAATACATTATTTCAAGAAATATCTACTAAATGATAACCACGTGCAGGCATTCTCTCGTGTTCAATGTGCAAGAAAATTAAACCACATCGACATGCCTACTCCTTTCCAAATTTTATTAATTTTACTCTTATTTATTTAGGTATTCATTCTTGTCAGTATTTATTAAATGCATTTTATTTCCAAGGACTGTGTCAGGTCTTGAGGAATTAATGATGAAACAAAATAATCATGCCTCCACTCTTGTGTAGCAGTGAATTCTTGGGGAGTTAGACAATCCAAAAATTAATAAATATGTAAAAACACAGTGCAGTCAGGATAATATAAATGGTGTATAAAGCCCCATCAGAGCATGTTGTCTGGGGGACCCTGACCTTGACTGAGATGTCAGCAAGACAGTGAGAGTTGAGATAAGAGTGAATGAGCTAGGGAAACTGAGGCAGGAGGATCGTAAGTTCAAAAACAGCCTCAGCAATAGTGAAGCACTAAGCAACTCAGTGAGACACTGTCTCTAAATAAAATACAAAATTGGACTGGGGATGTGGCTCAGTGGCCGAGTGCCCCTGAGTTCATCCCCCAGTAACCACCCCCCCCCCAAAAAAAAAGGTAATTATTAGGTTCAAGAAAAAGAAGGGCTTGTATAAATAAAGGAAACAAAATATATCCTGGTTCAGCAGAGACGGTTCATGTAAATATATAGAATCAGATATGAGGATAGAGGGAAAATGAGGTGTGTTTGTGTGATTGATATAATTAAATCTTCATACTTATCTTCATAAATACATTATTTATACTTAACAGTATATACATAATACTGATAAAAATCACTATAATGATATTATTTAAGGATATGGATTTAATTTCCAGAAAAAAATAATTCAGAGAGTTCAAAATGATTAACTCAAAGAAATGAAAGTATCAAATAGAGAAAAGGGAAGCTATTGTTTGTTTATAAACTTTACAGGAAGTTTTTACTAAGATATATATGCATAGGTTACTTTCATAAATATTAAAAGCAATTTTTAAGACAGGTAAGTATCTGCATGTATTTCTCAAATTAGCTGAGTTTTATTTGATCATTAGGAACCAAAATTCAACCTACCATTCATACAAAATCCACAATAAGTTAATATAACTCATTTTGGAAGAATTTACTGGTATTTTCAAAGGCTTTTTTCCTCTGGCATTTCTTTAATTTTCACTATAGCCTCTTCTAGAGCAACCTAGGAATTGCCAATACATCTCTTGAGAATTTTTCAAGGTGTGAGCTTAAATGAAAAATATTTATCTTGAAATTCTGCCAATAGATAACAAGTATGTGGAGGAATGACCCAGAGCTCCAAGCTTCTGAAACAGATGCAGAAAGGCAAAATGTAGTTCATTGAGTTCAGCTTCATGACTCGACCTGAAAGAGTCACCAAACTACCAGTGGCTTCTAAGCTGAGGAGCCACACATTCCTTAACAGAGTGGCATGACCTCCCTCATACTTTCAAAATTATTAACATCTCTGGCTTACAGATGTTTAAAGGCCAGATAATTAAATGGAAAATATCAGAGAAATACTACTAATTAGGCCTAATTAGTCTTAACAGGTCCATAAGAGCATGGGGTTACTCAAAAGACTGTTTAATTTAGGATTCTTACTCCAATTCACTAATACTTCAGAAAAAAAGGTCGGTGGTCAAATTCTCCTGACTTGTGGTTAAATGATAAAGCTGCTTTTTCAGAAGAAACAGCATGGGGTGAAATGGACAATAACAAGAGTTTTAAATCTGTTCTTTTTTATTTGTTTAAAAGAATAAATTCTATCAACTAAAGTAATTGGAAAAAATTTTGATAATAAAAAAAGAAATTTCAAACTTAAATGGGACTTAATGCCGTCAGTGCCAAATGATGTTCCTAATTTCCCTTTGTTCCCTGCACAAAACTGTATTTTTGCACTGGTCAAAAAAGTTTTGTAAGGAAAATGTTAATACCCACATGATGATTTTTTCTCAGAGTGTCAATTAGCAGTGTAGTCCCAAACAACGATATCCCTCTCTGCCTGGGTTAAGCAGAAAATAATTTACTTAAGGGTATTAAGTTCTCACAACAGCTACTGGAAGCCAGAGAATTAGGTCTGGATGCCATGCAAGAGAACTTGTGCAGGAAGTATTAGCAACAAGAGCCAAGAATATGGGATTAGCAAAACCTCATCACACTTTGGACATCTTCAGAGAAAGTGCCATGGAATGGCTACCTCCCCAGGGTCTCTGCCATGGAATGTGCGGAAACTGAATAGGACTGGAAAAAAAACTCTGCCTTGGCTGCCCCTAAAAACAAGACAATCTCCTTCAGAAAGTAAGCCTTGTACTTCGGGACTGAAGTCTTGCCTGGACCATTGGATAGTGGGAGGTTAGACACATAATCTGCCCTGGCCCTGGCTGCCAAGGAGGCTAGGAAATTAAACTTTCACCAGTCCATCACAGAGGTGAGCTTTGTAACACCAGAAGTTCTCCAAACTTGAGAAGAGAGAGAAACAGTCCTAAGCAGCCAGAATGCAAGACAAAATGTCCATCAAAGGTCACAATACATACAATTGGTCCCATCCTTAACTAATGACAACTAATGCCTATGGAGTTATATGTAAGTCACCTCATTAAGTAGGTTCCACAGGGGAAAGTTCATGCCTACATTTAAATGAAAGATGATAAGAAAAGAGATGATCCACAGCAACACTGCTCCCTGGGATGCAATGTGGATTCAACATGATTTTCCATATTGCTCTCATGGAATGATAATGGTGATGATGATGATGATGATGATGATAACTAATATTTACTGGGTGTTTTTTCTCTTGGTCACAGTACTGTTTTAAATAGCTCAGTTATTTCATCTACAAACACATTATGTTGGCATTATATTTTTCCCATTTTACTGATGAGAAAACAGGGGCTTAAAGAAGTCAAGGAATTTACCAAGAAGTAGGTGGAGCTTGAATTTTGAACACAAGCAAATTCAAGGAACACAGAAATTTCAGAATGAAGGAGTCTGAGATTTCAATCCCACTTCTATCACATAGATTTCACCTTTTGAGACTTGATTTCTTTCTCTTTTTTTTTTAAACCGGTAAAAAATTATACTTACTTAGAAGCATCCAGAATGTCCAAAAAAAAAAAAAAAAAAAAAAAAACAGCTGTAACTTATTTTTTGCAGTAACTGAGTAGTAGTCAGTTAACAGAACAATTATTTCTTATAAGCTACATCAGAAACAACTGAAGATAAAAAAAGCTATCATCTCCACATATAACTCATCTGTGCTGTGTACCAACAAGAACCTGCTTTAAATTTCCATGGCTGTTTCCCACCCTCATACTATACCAGGCCAGGTTAGTGGCTGTTGAAAATGTCACCAGGACAGGGTTATCTAAAGGCACATTCAGTTGTGTGTTAGCTATACAAAACAAAACAAAACAAACAAACAAAACCACTGCACAAATCTTACATAGCCTTACATTTCAAGTTTTTTCTTTAAAAGGAGTGAGTTGTTTATAGGCAGTTTATAAACAAGGAAAAAAACCTGCTAGAAAAAATTTATCCATCATCTTCATCTTCCTCCTCCTCTTTGTCCTCTTTCTTGCTTTTTTTCTGCCATGACAACTCCCCTTTTTTGCTGCATCAGGTTTTCCTTCAGCTTGGTAGGCAGTGATATCCTTTTTCTGTTTCTCCTTCAGCTGAGCAGATTTGTCTTCCTAAGGCAGCTTGTCACCTGCCACAGTCATGCCACTGCTCTCCCAGCTTCTTTGCAACATTGCCCCTGGATGGGCTGGGATATTCTCCATGGAATTTTTTGTGATTCTGAGAACATAACAAGAGGAAGGCTGATGGAGGCCTCTTGGGTGTGTTGGGGTTGTTGAACTTCTTTTCTTGCTCTCTATTTAGGAGGGCAATAGATTTTTACTTGTCTTTCATAACGTACCTCATCTGCCTTGGCCCTGTCTTCCAACTTCCCTTCTCTTTAGAAGACATGCTTTTCCACCTCTCAGCACTTCTTAGACACTGTGAAGCTGGAACATCAGGGTGATTCTTGTGCTCCTCCTGCCAAGTTTGCACCAAGAATGCACGAGGACATTTCCCCGCTGGGCTTCTGAGGAGCTCCTTTGCCCAGGTTTAGTTGTTTCTCCTCAGCAAGGCACAGAGTCACCCAGTGCCCATCGGGCTTCCACTTGCCTGGTACTGTCTCTGTGGCCTTCAATGCACAACATTGGTCGTGAGAGCCAAGACTTGGTTTTCCTCATCTGTCAAACAAGATTTAGAATTCCTGTCCTACCTCTTCTAATTGGTTATTCTGAATGTCAGATATGTCAAAGCACCCCATGAACTTAAGTTATTGTTATTATTTATGGTACGAGGATAACTAAATGATTCACAAACACTTTTTCAGATCTTGGATATTATTATTTAATATTGTATTAGAAGCACTTGTTTTGCCTGTTCTGTTTTAATATCTCAACCTTCAATTAACAGTTTTCCCTTGATGGAACCTCCTCCTACCAATTCCCCATAATAGACTATGGACAAAAATGTTCTCTCCCTCAGCTCCTGGAGCTCATCCTGATTGGCTGCAGTCAAAATTCCTATCCCATTTCACCTACTTCAGTGACTGGCTCAGACAGGAGTGTGCTATACATGCAGAGCTAAACTGCTAACAGGGGATGTTTGCAGATTTCTGGAAGTGGCTGTTGAAAATGACATCAGGACAGGTGTCTTCTCTTTTCTGTAAAAGTCAATAGGGAGATATTTCTCTGTCTTAAAGTAGCAAAAAATGAATCTCAGGGATCTTGAGCTTTCTGAAAAGGCAGGAAGCACATCATGGGGCATGAGCAAAGCGCACGTGAGGGACAAGACTCCAGGGACTTCACCTAAGTCGTGACCTCAGTGTAGCTAGAAGCTGGACCTTCCAATGGATGTTTTGGTTACATGAAACAATATATTTCCTTGCAGTGTTGACTGCTTACATTAGATTCTATGTGGCTTGCAACAGCAGTAATGCATAGGATTTTAAATTAAGTTTTCATTCTACCAAAAAAGAGCAATTATTCTTCAGCTTATTTTTTCCCATTGAAAAGATTCCACTGAAATATGTAAGCCACTTACAATAACAAGAACATAAATAGAATTCAGGATTCTCCACAATCTTGGATTAATCCAAGTAGAAACAATACATTTTGTACATTTGCATTCCAGATTCAAATCAAAATAGTACAGTTAAAAGGAATCATCTATTTTCAAATTCCTCATTATAGAAATAAAGAAGCAATGATCCATAGTGAAGTGACTTGTCTAAACCCAGCTAATTATTTACAAAGCTAGGGCTGAAATACATGTATTTTGATCTTTTTCTTTTTTTCTTTAACTTTTTCTATTTGCTTATTAATTCATTGCAGAGTGACTGCTGGGTCTTCTTCTTGTGCATTCAGATTAAAGCCTATGGCATAATCTTTTGAATCCCTTCAGTGTTAAGAAATACCTATCCTTTGAAGATGGATTTGATTTGGGGGAACAATCAAAAGTCATTTGGAGCCAAGTGCAGTCAGCAAGGTGGTAATCAAACCAAGTAATTTATGTTTTGGTCCAAAAAGGGTGTAACACTGAAGTAATGAGGCTGATCTTTTTTTTTCTATTTTTATATAATTCATAACCCAGCTTTGATGTTTTTGTATTAAAATGAAATTCCTTTGACATTCATTTTGGGGTTTTATTACTCACAATTTGATTCTGTCATGTTCCCTGTATTTTAAAGGAGGCCCTGCTAGTAATCCCATATGGTTAACAGCAAGGATAACTTGCTTCAGTAGATGGAATTGAGAAAGAAAACAAATAATACAATTTAATTTACCAGTAATTTGTTGAATGGTTATTATATTAAAAGAAGTAATATAGACCCTGATTTTTTTAAAAGGAAAGACATGGCATAAGTCACTTATTCTTTACTCATTATTTTAATAAAAAGTTAGGTCTCAGAGAGGTGAAGCGAACTTTGTAAAGATTCTTGATCCTCAGCAGTCTTGGTCAAGAACCAACATGTATTAAAATTCCACCCGTTATATAATTAAATGCAAAATAAAAGCAATCTCTAGCCAGAGAGTAGATTGGCACCAAAAATTAACAATGCACACTTATGAGCATGACCTAAAATGTGAAAAGTTATAGTTCTGTTTAATTTCAGGAAATTAAACAGGAATGTTAATATAGAACTTGGAAGATGGGAGAGAATGATATCATCTGAAAATCATGAAGATAAGGGAAATCAGAAAATCTGCAAAAAGAAATGTGGAACCTTGAAAAGTTAAGCAAAGGAAAACATCAGGATTTATTTTATCCCAGCAGAGCATTGAAGGAGAAGGGTGTTCAATCTGGGAGACACCAATTTCTTTCCCTAGATAAGAATGTGTTCTATAGAGTGAAAAGGAGTTTCTAAAAAATGGGGCCAAATAGCTTGTGATTCTAATCCCTTGTTTATGATTACACATTCACTATGCAACTTCAATATTAATTTAGTTTCATAGATGGGTTTCCACTATAAAAAATCTCTGAGGGTGGTCACTGAGGCAGTGATAACTTCTCCCATTGCACAATTTCTCTGAATCTTGCCAGAGACTTCGTGCCTTAAGGCCTATGGGACTGGCTTCCTAGGGAGAAGTCTTGTTGTGGATTGAGGATTGGCATTCTTTTCTGGCATGATCATTCCTGTAAAGTTGATACTCATGTTCATTTGAAGTATAGACTTGGGTGTTCAGAACTAGAGACAGAAGTCAATTTCACTGAAGTGCTTTGAACACAGCACGTCAAAATCTCCCCAGTCATAGTGGACAAAACTACCATAAACCAATGTGTTATGGTCGCAGCTTACAGTGAGTGCACAGCTGCTTCCCTTGGCTTTACTTTTACCATAAAGGTAGGACTGAGAAATCCAGTAAAGAGGAGAGCAAGTGAGGCTGCTGTGTGCATGGAATGTGGAAATATGCATGGTTCATTGTTAGCAAACACACCTCTAGCACATCTGGAGGACAACAGGTGTTTGATTGCCAGAGAACTGTATCTTGCTTCTAACTTTCCTATCATCCTCCCTCCAGGTACCTGTCAGAAAATCCACAAATGTGCCATGAACTGGAAAATCTCATGGACTATTAAATTAAATGAGCCGACCTCTCATGCATACCGTATAGGAGAAAGCAATGAGACTGAACATATGTGAGACTAATGCTCAGTAGTGATGTAGAGTGTGGAGATACTGAGACAAAGAGGTACTTAATTCTTGCCCTCAGCGTAGACATACCATGGAAAGTTGCCTGAAATGATTGCAATTGGCTCCTTTACCTTAAGAAAAAATTCTAGTATACGGGTTCCTAGTAATTCTAGTATAAATAAAAATTCTAGTATAGAGCATAGAAATGAAAAACCCATCAGTCGGTAGTATGATGTTTACTGTGTAGCATGATATTTAATGTCAGGCAAGTTGGTTTTAAAACCTAAACCAGACACTTACTATGAATTCTTAGTAACTAAAGTACTTTGAGTCTCAGTTTCCTCATCTATAAAATAGTTGTGACACACATACCATTATTTTGTCACTATTAAATGAGATCAAATGTAAAAGAGCTCACATAGTGCTACTAAACAAATGTGAAGGAAAAAGTATTTTTCTCAACCTCCCTGATGATTTTTAAAAATATAGATCAGGGGCTGGGGTTGTGGCTCAGCGGTAAAGCACTTGTCTAGCAAGTGCACGGCCAGGGTTCGATCCTCAGCACCATGTAAAAATAAATAAAGGCATTGTGTACAACTAATAAATAAATAAATATTTTTTAAAATGTAGTATCAAAAAGAATTTTTGCAGTTTTAGATAGCAAAGAATACGAATAAAATTTAGTTCCCAGTATAATAATTTTTTTTTCTATTTACACATTTAACTATTTATATTTAACTATTAATAACCAAATTTTTAATCAGACAGGTTTTATTTTTGTGTGTGTCATGCTTAGAATAACAAAGCCAAAAATGTCTCAATTACTTCCAGTGTGAGAAAGGGGGATGTTGGAACACTGGGTGGATTTCCGTAGTCATCCTTCACTGACTAAAAGAAAATTATCCTCATATAACAACAATAACAATAAAATTAATAGTACCTTACAGGTACAGGAGCATCTTTTGTATCAAAGTTCTACCTCTGTGATACATGGGGTGCAAAGTCTTTCCCCTGCCTTTAGCAATTTTCTAAAACAAAGACCAAACATAAAACAATACTAGCAGTCGAGTATGTACAAAAAAATGTAATGATCATACTAATCGCTTCAATACAAAAACAATCATCCTCCTTTAGAAAAAGAATTACAGAATTTTTGAAGGTATATGAAAGTTCATTTAATTTCAGTTATCTTTTAAAATATAATCTGAGAAAACAAACACACACAACTTTTATTTCCCTTTAAATGTCATTTCCTTAGTTTCTCTGCTTCCATGGAAGATTTTCACTATCAATCTCTATCTTATCTTAAGTGTGTAATAACTACCGGGTTTATTTTATAAGGGTGTGCCAGGATGTCCAGGGACAAAGAGTATGTTAACATACTTTGCAGGATATGCCAGTGTCTACAGAAACCTGTCTGTGCTTAAAGTGCAGGGAATTGAGTTGGTGACAGGTGAGTTTTTGAGGAGGGCCTAGTCTAAAAGGTGATAGCGAAGGAACTGAGAAGTTAGCAATAGCAGGAAGCCAATAAATCCCTAGGGGAGGAGGGAGGAAGACAACAGGCAACTTTACTGGAGCTGAGAAGTAATGAACATAGAGCAGAGGCAGGAACTGTCCTCCTTATCTGGTAGGATCTGGTAACCTCAAAGGGAAGTACCAGATGAGCCTACTGAGGAACTTAGAGTTGGGACGCAGCCACAACCAGACAATCTGAGCAGGGAGGGAGAAGTCAGAACACCCCAGCTTTTCCTTTTCCCACCATTCAATTTATATCCAATGCTTCTCATTAGCCAAACTATTCAGAAGCCAGAAGTCAATGAAAAATGGGAAATGTTTCCTGTAATACACAGCAGAGCTGGAGGAAGAGATCAGACAGCAAACAGGCAAATAATTAAAGTTCACATAGGACATGGACACGAAAACCCCCAACAGAATGTAAGTGTAATTACTACAACAATGTAATTTTAAAACATCAGTTGAGTAACTGGAATAAAAGAGCGTAACAATTATTCAATTCTATAAAACCAATGCATTTAAATAAAATTAAAGTAAAAGTAAAAAGCCATAAATGCAGAGAAATCTTTTGATAAAATTTGTAGCAAACTAAAAATAGGAGGAACGTTGGTAACCTGATAAAGAGCCCCAATTAAACACCTACAACAAGCATAATAAATAATTAATGATGTAATTTTCAAAGAATTCCCATTAAATTAGAAAGGATATAAAAATGTGCTCTACCTCCCATTAACTCAGCATTTTAGTAGATTTAACAATGTTTTTTATAAAAAACTAAAGAAGTATATCATTAGAAAAGCAAGAGCAAAGTATTATGACTTACAGGCATCTTGATTATTTTTACAGAAACACCCAGAAATTCAACAAACTATTAGAACTAGTAAGAAAGTTCAACATGTTTTTCAAATACAAGATAAAGATCAAAATTCAATAGCATTCTCATACACTAGCAGTAAGCGATGGCGAGACAGAATTGTAAAAGGAGATATTCATAATAGCCATAAAAATTATGAAATATCTAAGAGTAAAATAATAAAATTATGCAATTGGTCTATGCAGAAAAATTTAAAAGGTCCTATAAAACAAGACCTTAGAGGATTTGTGTGCATTTTTCTTTTCTTTTTTTTTTTTTTTTTTTTTTTTTTGTACCGGGGATTGAACCCAGGGGCACTCGACTACTGGGCCACATCCCCAGCCCTTTTTTCTATTTTATTAGAGACAGGGTCTCACGGAGTTGCTAAGTGCTTCACCATTGCTGAGGTTGGCTTTGAACTCGAAATCCTCCTGCCTCAGCCTCCCAACTGCTGGGATTACAGGCATGCACCACCACGCCCGGCTTGTGCATGCCATTTGTGTGTGTGTGTGTGTGTGTGTGTGTGTGTGTGTGTGTGTGTGTGCCAGGGATTGAACTCAGGGGCACTCAACCACTAGGCCACATCCCCAGCCCTTTTTTGTATTTTATTAGAGACAGGGTCTCACTGAGTTGCTAAGTGCCTTGCCATTGCTGAGGCTGGCTTTGAACTCGCGATCCTCCTGCCTCAGCCTCCCAAGTGCTGGGATTACAGGTGTGCGCCACCACGCCTGGCTCATTTTTATGGAAGGAAAAACTCAGTTAAGTAACAATTTTTACCAAACTCAATACAATTGCAATTAAAAAAAAAAAACAGTATGACTCTCTACGGGATTAACAAAAGGACTCTAAAACTAGCATGAAGATATAAATGAACAAGAACACAAGACTCTTTTTGCAAGAAGAGAAGAGGGACAGAACTTACCCTATAAGATGACAGAGGGGATTCCTCTGCTTTAGTAGTTAAGTCTGCATGGTATTAGCATAGTGACAGTCAAAAAGATCAGTAGAACAGAATAAAATGTCCCCAAATAAGTGAATAAGATTACATATGGTGGGGAAGAAACTACCAAATCAGTGAAAATAAATAAATAAACTAGTCAATAAATGTTGGGACAACTGGCTTTCCATGTGGAAAGAAATGTAATTATATCTGTGCTTCACACCATGCATGAAATGAAGCTCCAAAAGGATTGAGAAACAAACAATGAAAAAGTAAAATTTAAGTGATTCAAAGAAAGTATGGTATAATCCCCTACATTTTTACAACTTGAGCATAAAGGATTTCTCTAGCTGATTTCATTTAGGATTCTGTTCAAATGCCACCTTCTTGGTCCAGTTTAAGTGAAGAACTCATCTAGGGTCCTATCTGGCCCCTCTGTCATCTGAAATTGCCTCACTGAATCTTATTTTTTACATTTAAATGCTCATGTGGTATTTAGTATGCAATAGGCACCTTGCATAGAGTTATAGATATGATCATTTAATTCTTCAAAATTACTGAAGACCTTCAGTATCGGTCAGACATTATTATTATCATGCACATTTACAAGAACACTGAGACACAGAGCAGATGTTGAATAACTGCCCTCAACTAATAAGCAGTAGAGTCAAGATGTGAACTCAGACAGTCCAGCAGCAACTCCTGGGCCCCTCACTATGTCCTTATGTTGTCTGTTTTATTCTCTTTCCAACAGTTATCTATAGCTGAGATTCAATGCAATATAAATAAAGCTATATGTATCTTTTCTGCCTTTGCCATTAGTTATTTAACCAACATATTCTCTAGTACCTGGAAGTGTATTTAAAACATAATAGGTGTTCAAACATTAGTTTTGAATAAAAAATGTAAAAAAAAATGCTAAAGTTATCAAAACTAAAAATCACAAAACAAAATATAATAAATTAGACTCTATCAAACTGCAGACATATTATACCATGAGTAAAGCTAAAAGATAAACAACGGAATAACAGGAGGTATTTGCAGCACAGATTATTAATAATCAGAAAATATGTGAAACATTTGTATAAAGCAATAAAAAGCATCTAATAGAAAAATGGAAAAATATGAATGGACAATTCAAAGGGTAAATAATACAAAGAGCTAATAAACATGAAAAGCTGCTCAGCCACACTAGTAATTAGGAAATTATAGATTAAAAAGAGCAATCAGATAACATTCCCCACATTAAAATACTAAAAAAAGGAAAAACACTTTTAATGACTGAGAACACCAAATATTGGTCAGGATGCAGAGAAATGATGAATTGCAAAACTGTGGATGAAAGTATAATTGCCACAAACATACTGAAATATAATTTAGCAAAGTTGAAGTTCATATTTTATGACCTAAAACTTGCATTGCTTTGTATAAACCCTCTGTTATATGTGCATAAAGACATGTGTAATTGAAACTTCTGGTGATTTTTTTGTATAGTTAAAAATAAAAACACTAAAGATCTACTGGTATGTGAATAAATAAATGAGTGTAGCCAGTTAGAATACTGTACAGCAGCAGCTAGAGTGAATGAGTAAGCATCTGGATGAGCAAGCTCCTGACCAAAGGATCCTCCCAAAACCACAGCTATGAACCGGGGCAAAAGAAGAGAACAACTGAAGACTGTGGAGGTTCATGCAAAAAGCAAGGAGACTTTAGAGGTGAGTCAAACATGGAAAAATGCTTAGCACAGAGTTTCCTGTCTTTTGGAGACTGTGTCTAGAAAACAGCCAGTCACAGTAGCACCCGTATCTACATGAGCAAATAAAATTCTTGCTACAGCAAGGGGAAAAGGAATTGGTCTAAACTAGGACCCCTGGAGAACACGAAGGACCCTCAGCAATGAAAGACAGAGGGCGGTTCATACACCTATGACAGTGCTTAACTCAGCCCATCTCTGGTTCACCCTGAACCAAACAGGCCCAGGACAGACTGAAAACACCAGAAACTAAGGTTGGAAGCAATCCCTGATCTCAGCCATGACATCCAGAAACGTATGCCTAACTGAGTTCATCAACATTATTTTCCTGATCAATGTATTAAAATCCAGAGTTATCCAGTGAACCATTCTCAATGTCCTGAATAATATCCTAAAATAGGCCACATACAGAGTCAAGAAAATGTGAACAATTCTCAAGGAAAAAAATGCGATCAACTGCTGACTTGGATTCTGAAATTATCAAAAACTATATGCATTCACTATGACCACAGCCAACAAGGTAAAGAAGGATAAACTTAAAATGAATGAAAACTGAAAAATGTCAGTAAAGGAATAGTCTGGAAAGGTACTAAAGTATAATATCTAAAGTTAGTTTTATTTACTTTATTATACATACACTATAACTGTATGATAATATTTATTTAATGACCATATGGGAAAATGGAAATGACAGAGAAAAGTACCAATCAACATGAAGTAGTTCAATAAAAATCACACAATCTGAAGAGGGAAGGAAAACATGAAAAAAGGAACAGAGTCTAAGGCACAGTAATACAAGAAAATTAAATTTGCAGCCTGAAAGAGGCATAGCAGGAAGGAATGGAATAGAACAGACAAAAATGATTATTTAACAAGTTTTTAAAAACTTAAATATGTATCTACTACATGACCCTTGGCATTTCCTCAAGAGAAAATGAAGACACAAGCATGCAATTACATGTACAATAATGTTCAGGGCAGCCAAGTTCACTATAGCCCAAATTGGAAAGTGCCCAGGTGTCCATTAACAGGTGAGTATAAAACCAAAGTGTGGTGTGCCTATGTATGGAACACTATCCTCAATAGAAAGGAAAAACGCTCTGAAACACACAAGATGAAGGAAACTCAAAATCAAATTGCTGAAGGAAACAAGCTAGACACAGAGAAACACATACTCTATCAGTTAATTTCCATAAAATACAATTTAATCAATAGACACAAAAAGCAAATTAGTGATTGCCTTCGGTAAGGGGTAAAAGGAAAAGAGGTGTACAGGATGGCTTGGTCATAGTGGAAGGTTTTATATATTTTCCTTGTGTTGGTGGATTCATGGATGTGTACAACCCACTGAGTTATACACTTTAAATGGATAACTTTGCAAAATTAAAGTGAATGAATGAGATGTACACATTAATATATTCAATGATGAATGTTTGTGGTTCTTAATATTCAATGGACAAGCAACTTACAGCCAGCTACTTGGTTCTAGGATGATACCATTTAAGTACAATTGAAAATGACACAAAACTATCACAGCATGTTTTATGAATAGTATAAATAACAAGACACATTATGCGTTCTATATCCTATACAATGCTATATTTTCTATCTATACCTTATTCATATAGTTTAGGAACACTCATCATTCTACACATATTGGAGTACCTACTCTCTTGCCGTTGGGAGAGAGCTGTAGCTGTTCCCTGCAGACACTTCTGTACTGGGACATCAGAGTGAACTTCAGATGTGGCTCCTTTGGAGAGAGGGAGAGAAGAAGCGAGAAGTGCTGGGCTGGGAAGTGAACTAAGGGACTCGCAGTTTATAATAAGTATTAATGTGAAGCATTTTGAAAAAGACAGGTTCTTGTGGATCTCAAGAGGTGAATAAATGGACACTTGTTTACCTGGTTCTTTGTAGTGTTCTACATTTGTTTTTAATATCTGATCAAATGTAAAAAAAAAAAAAAAAAACACTGTAAATCTGAAGACCCGAGGAATTAAATTATAGATGTGGATTTAGCATGGATCGATGGATAAATAAAGCTAAATGCAACCTCCATTAAAGCTTCATTATTTTCTTGACTTATGAAGATAGAGAGGGACCCATAATCTGAGAAATATTAGGGAAAATGTGTCTCTTTCCATTTATAAAAGACATAAAACTGTGGGGAAAATCCTGAAGTACAAACACCCAAGATACTAAGAAGTTATTTGAACATATTGAGATTTAGGGGATTCATTTTCTTTGATATTAATATTTCCTAATTCTTTAAATTGTGTTAACATCTATTACTTAAAAAGAAACTTCATTTAAAGTATTACTAATTATAGTGGTTTAAGAATATTGTGATTAAGTACTACCTGAACAGTTATATAATATGTATAAACGTTTGCACTCATCTGTTTACATATAAAAACACAAGCCACCATGGAGAAGTAGAAGGTAAATAAACAATTATTGTAGATCTGAAAGGATATGTAAATGTAAGTGATCTTATATACACACATACACATGTGTAGACATATTTTTGCAACTGTGTTCTTCAGATACATGAATAGCTAAAGAATCTTCAGTTCAAAAGTTGTTAGGTATTTACTATTTATACATTTTCAAAATGGACATCCCTGTATGTTTTATTTGTATTATTTAGTTTTGAGCCTCCAAGGAGAATCACTAGATAAAAAATACGATTCTTCCTTCTCTCCTCCCTCTCTCCCTCCCTCCATCATTTCCTCTCTTCCTTCCTTCCTTTCTTCCTTCTTCCTCCCTTCCTTCTTTTCTTCCTATTTTTTGATTCCTATTGTTAAAATACCTCCTCAAAGGAAGATACTGATTTACTTTCCTATGAGTAGTGTATAAAAGTGACTTGGATAATTGAATTTGTCTTAAATCTTTTTTTGTAAAAAAAAAAAAAAAAAAATGAGGTCACAGCTGTACCCAGTCACATAGAAACCCAAGCCCATTTTACACACACACACACACACACACACACACACACGCACATGCCCATGCACATACATGGATCTCTCTGGCTCAGAGCCAATCACCTGTGTGCTCCCATATCACATTATTTAACCTAGATCATGTTACATGGACTACCAGAAGGATTTCAATGTCCCTGGAGTTCAAACATTGGAGTAGGGCAGGCATTCCCAATCTAGGTCCTCAGTGGCTTAGATTGCCTTCAGACTTCCCTGCCATCCAGGGTGGCATCACAGGTGCAGGCTTGTCTCCCACCTACCCCTCCCAAGGCCTTCCAGAGTCACTGCTCAATGTCAAATATGGGATCCTTCCAACCAGGGGTCAGAATCATCTTTTTACCTTAGCAATGGCAAAGCCTACAGTGCTGTACTCTCTAATTCTTTTTATCATGGGTTATAAATACTATAATCTCTTTCACCATGGCCTACCTTTCTTGTTTCCAGTCTCGTCCACAACTGGGACTTATCACACATCTTCCCTTAGATGCTGGACTGTGTTTCCCGAGTTGGGAAACCTGCTGATGGATAAGAAGAAAAGGTCTTTACAATACAGTTCCCCAAAGCATTCAGTACTTGTTATCGACATGTAACTAACATAGAATTAAAGGCTTCTTGGGTCATGTCGTCTCACATCTCATGTTTTTAAGACTGCTCTAATAGTGGGTTTTGATTGATACAAGTCAGTGGTTATTAATGGAGGTAGTATTAGGCCCAGAGAACAATTCAGACATGTGTCACCTGCTTGGTGGGAGTAGGGGGGCACTGACATTTGTTGAGGCAGGTACCAAGCTTGTTAGATGGCCAAAAACGAACCAGACAATCCCAAATATGTAAAAATCTGTTTATAATTAACTAAGACCAGATCCTCACTCTTCTTGATATATAGATTCGAATTATTATTTGTGTATTCCTCCTATAAACTGAATTATTACAAGAAAGAGATTTATGGAGTAAAAAGAAGAATGGACTTGGTTTTATTCAGAATGTGAGGACATGGCATTCACCATTTCAGAAAGCATAACACTCATGAAACCCAGCACACTCAGCTCACAGATCCACGCACAAGCACCTGTCAGCTCCTGCATGTCTCCTCCAGCCGTCATGCCATACATAGCAGGCACACACTGAAAAACACACATGTGTAATTTTTATATAAAATACTTAGTCTTTTATTTCTTTATTACATTGTATTAGAGCATTGTATTGATTTTTAAGAATTTTTTTGAATGGAGAATAACTTATGGAATGGAGAATAACTTATAGAATGTATTTTATTTCAGGATAAGAACAAGGGCTTTGTGAAATACCTATTATCAAAAAGCACCTTTGAGTGACACTAGTTTCAGAGCCCCTTGCTGGAGCGGGATCTATAGCCACTACCCAGCTCTCGAGCCTAATGAGGAGGCGAGTGTTGACCCTAGCCTCCAGCCCAGCTCTTCAGCCAGGAGAATAGTTCAACACTTGTCTGTCCTTTGGAAAACAAAGCAATTATTTGTAAAGAATCAGAAAACTAACCTAAGATAAGGGTAATATCCACCCCCCGCCATGGGCACACAGAGAAACAACTTGGCAAAATCGGCTCAGTCTGCTCAAAAGCTCCCCATGTGTTCCTCATGCTCAGCAAGTTGTCTCCAGCACCAACAACCTCATCTTTTCCTCTCTGCCTAAAATGCCAGTGCGTGTCCACACTGGCTTCCTCTCTGCTTCCTGCTGGAGACACTGCTAAAGTCATGGTCTCACCATGGGCCTGTCTGGAGGCGTCCATATCTTTTCCTTTAGAGCGTCTTCTCAACTCAATTCTGAGCCAGGAGTGTGTCTGCCTTTCCATTATCATTTTCTAAATGTCTCCCAGGTAGTGACATTGAATATTGATTTCACCGAAGAAGAAAATGTGTTCCTGGTATTGTCCCCAGTCAACTACTTTCTTGCAAACTGATTCCCAATTCCTATGCCCAAATGAGCCCGTTGGTGTTTCTGCCATCCCAGGAGCACTTTCAAGCTCCAGGGCAGACAAGAGCCCCTCTTGTGGCTGTGGGAGGGGCAGAGAAGGGGAGCGATATCTAGAGGTCAGCAGTCTGTGTCCTGCTGAGTGGTAGCATGGACACACTGGAATCTTCATTACAGCTACACACTCAGATATGTAGAAGGTGACAGTGAATGTCTTCCGATTTGTCTGGCATCATCCCGTTCTTTGTCTCTCATGTCAACATAATTATCGTTTGCAGAGACTTTCCCTCTCAGAAGTGTCTAAGGGTAGACAGGACATGCTCTTGCCATGGATGGGGTTTGGATAGGTGCCCTGCATGAGTGAGACCAGCAGGTGAGGGCGGGGATAGTGAAGACGTCAGGTCAAAAGAAGTCCCTGTCTATGGCTGCCATCAGCAGTTCAGCCTGAAGTAAGATGTGTCAAGAGAAGTCAAAAATTATACTTTAAAATATTGGTAAAAATTCTTTAAAAAAAAACTTAGCTGTAATTTTTAAAAACAGTACATGCTAACTATAAAGCACTAATAAAAGTATTAAAAAAAAAAAAAAGAAAACACTGCCAGGTATGGTGGCACATGCCTGTAATATCAGCAACTTAGGAGGCTAAGGCAGAAGGATGACAAGTTTGAGGCCAGCCTTAGCAATGTAGTGACAGCCTTTCTCAAATTATTTTTAAACATGAAAAAAAAAAAAAAAAAAAAACAAAACTATGTGAATCAGATTGGGCTTTGAGGGGTTGGTGTGAAAGCTCTTCTTGTAAAAAGAACCACCTAGATCCTGGTCCTCCAAGCTCTGCTGATGCTCTCCGTAAACTTAGGCCTTTTCGTTAGGGGAAAAGAGAACTGGGTGGGGGTGGGGGAGAGAGACTCCTCTCTTGGCCTTATCACTTATTAACAGTGCAGGTTTGGGAAAGCCATGGCAGACTCATGCTGACCCATCTATAAACTAATAAACATGGTTTAGGTGCAAACTCAATGCCCTTTAAGCTCCAGTATTCTGATTTACTAATTCTGATGTGAACATACACCTTTGTGTTCATAAAACACTTATCATCCATATTGAATATCCTAAAAGGGGTTTAGTTATTCATATTTTTATTCTATAAAAGTGAAATTTATTTCCCAATCTATTTCTGAAAGTCTGGTTCATAATAGATGTACTATTAAAACCACTAAGTAGAGCTGGGGCTGTAGCTCAGTGGCAGAGCACTCGCCTAGTATGCATGAGGCACTAGGATCTTTAGCACCACATAAAAATAAAAAAAACAAATAAAATAAAGGCATTCTGTCCATCTACAACTACAAATTTTTTTTAAAAAAACCACTAAGTAATGTTAAAATATTACCTCAAAGCATAATATATAATCATAGTAATCTTTGATCCAAGCATTGAATATCTCCCCTGTTTTATTTATTGTACTGTTGAAAAATTTTGCATAGGCAAAAACTTAAAGAAAATATATTAAATTGTTTACTAAATTTGTGTTAGCAGGATTGTGGGTATTAATTTTTTTTACTTTCTTAGTTTTTTAATTTTATCTAATGTGAATACATTGCTTCAATAGTAAACAATATATAACCTAACGTTACAGATAAAGGAATAGAAATAAACCGGAAGGAATACCCACCAAACCAAGAATGAGGATAACCTCATCTGAGGAAAACAAGTTGGGGGAGGAAGTCAAAATGGGATAATTAAGTTCCTTATATACTTTCCCATTATTTGAAATTTTTATATAGAACATGTATTCATGCATTATTTATGTACTTAAAATGAATTAACTAAATTTTAAAATGAATTATTTACTCTGTATTTAGAGAGACTGAGTCTTCCTTGATTGTAGATTGCTTAGACAATTTTATGCCAAACAAAACCGTATGTATCTGACCCAGTTTCTGCATTTTATTAAAGACAGGCGGGGAAGAGAATGTGACTTATCCAAGTAGCAAAGAATGCTGGAGACCACATTTGGGCTAAAATCTGGTAGTTTCTTTTTTTTTTTTGTACCAGGGATTGAACTCAGGGGCACTCGACCACTGGGCCACATCCCCAGCCACTTTTTTTTTTTTTTTTTTTTTTGTATTTTATTTAGAGACAGGGTCTCACTGAGTTGCTAAGTGCCTAGCCATTGCTGAGGCTGGCTTTGAACTCGCAATCCTCCTGCCTCAGCCTTCCAAAGTGCTGGGATTACAGGCGTGCGCCACCGCGCCCGGCTGGTAGTTTCTTAATACAAGGCTGCGGCATTTCTATTTGCCTTTTTCAAGTTTATTTTTGACATGCAGTAGCATTTAAAAACCTTTGATTCACTTATAGCAGTGTCCACATTCTTCAGATATGAGCATAAAGGACAAGAGGGACACGGATTTTCTAACATCTTTGATGTTTAGAAAAGAACATACCTGGCTAAAGAGGTTTGTATTTTTTCTTTTGCTATGAAGAAGATTGGAAATATGGTCACCAGTTGGATTATTCTTGGAATGTGTATCCTCATTTGCCTCCATGGGCAAGTTCAGTAGATACCTGCCTGTGTGAAGGTAAACTCAGAGGAAATTTGTAACTTGCCTTTCGTTTCAGATCCAATCGAAAGGAACTTAGCCAGAATCCTGCCTCACAAAAGCAAACAGCATTTGTTTTAAAGACATCTCTTTTGTGAACAAATTTCTCAAAAAAAAGTCATCTATTCTTTCTTCTTTCAAAAGTCACGAAAGTGTCTTTCTTAATCTCCATAATTTTTACCTACTGTGTGAAGCCAGAAATAAATGTAACTTGGGTTATTTTTCTCCCCTTGAAAAATGTGCATTCTCCATTTAATTCAAGGCACTTGGGTATTACCATGACCAACCTTGTAAGTAACAGGAAAGATTTGGAGCTTAACAGAGATTTCTACTGTTTCATTTTTCTTAAAGAAAAAAAAAATAATCAAGCTTGCATTTTGTTAACTTCCATTGAGATATTAGGGTTTTTGTTGCTTTGTATCAGTGCAGTTTGGATGAAATAAGTAATACCAAGAAAAAAAATCTTCCTGCTCATAGGAAGTTGCAACCTGTCTCAATCTATTTCTCTTGAAAGCTTCCTGCATCCTGTGCAATCAGCTTCCACAAACAGTCCCACCTGTGCCCAGGTGAAACCTCTCCTGCCAATCTCCTGGGACTACTCTTCTTCTTCCTCTCTTTGTCCCTGTCTTTTCTTCCTCATTCCTCCTACTACAGCTGCCACTTTGAAATCCTCCCCACCCTTTCCTTCTTTACTTGTGCCCATTGGTGGAGTTGCTTCATTATCAGGTGCTGGTGGATTCTCTACCTTCTCTGTTTAGACTTGTTTTGGGTCTGGGACAGGTGAGGGTGCCTCCGCCTCCTATCCCCTTGTTACGCCTGCAGCCGCAGGGCAAATGCTTGTATTCTTTGCAAAGGTTGCACCCTGCCCTCTTTCCACAATGGCCACCTTTGTGTTCAAACCCAGAGCACCTGACACATCAGAGCTGCCTGCGTAGCAAGCTCCGATTGCCTGTGCAGATGACAGTTTGATAATGATCCCACAGCAGAGCCCTGTGACCTCCACAGCCGAGGTTCTGTTCCGTGATGCCACGGTCCAGTGGCATCAGAATAGTCCTGCCATGAACAAATGCCAAAGGAATGCATATCTTTTCTGTCTAGGGCTTTGCAATCAAAGTCACATCTGAATCTTTCAGGGGGAGACAACACAGCTTTCCCTTCAGTGCATTCGCGGAGAACTCTGATAATTAGAGCCTCCACTGTGTAATTTCAGTGTAGGCCAGAGTTGGCTCATGCCAGAGTCAATTGTTAAATTTTAAGGAATTTAATGAGTCAGTTGATATCATGTTGGCTGCTGGAAATTGTCCATGGGAGATATATACATGGCAAAAATCGACAAACACCACTAACCAGCACTTTTTATTTTTATTTTTCCTGGAGAACTGTTATAAAACATTTGCCAGTGGCAGGACTTTGATAAAACCTTGAGTGGAAAAAAAAAAAAAAAAAAGTCACATCAAATGTGACATTTCAGTTTCACGAAAACTCTGAATACTGTGTCTAAAATTCTTGATTACCCTTGACAGGCCTTTCCCTTTGAAAAGATTGTTCTGGGCTTCTCTTCCTTCCTAATATGTGGTCTCTACTGCTTCTGACACCTCAGCAACCACAAGCACTCACCAAAAATGAAATCACAGCTGAAGGTGTGGGATGTCTTCTTGTTTGTTTCCATCGTTTACTTCCTGCTTGGCTTCTCTGTTCCACACCTTATACTGCAGCTAGGGGTTGAAGTGGAACACCACCATATTGTATTAGGGAAGACAACTCCATTGTCTCTGACCCACCCATGCCCCTGCTTCTGCAACTTCTGCCAAGTCACCTTATCTTTCAGACCATCCAACATCTGGTGGGCTCATCTCTTCCTGGACCATCTTCTGGAATTTGGAGCATCTTTGTTGCAATCTCATCACTGATAGAGGTCATTTTGTGAGCCTTGGGTTGAATGAGAAAGAACTCAAGGTGCTGTGACATCAAGAGACCATGTCCTCAAAGAATCCCCATCAGTGACATAATTAGGACCAAACTCAGGTCTCCTAAATTCTGAATTTACTAGCTCCACTAACTTAATACAGACTTGCTGATTTTGATGTGTGTGTGTGCACACAATTCATTCTGCTTTAACTTTCTGGAACATAAACCAGGTGGTGATCAGAACCATCCTCAGAAAGTTCAAACAAGAAAAAAAATAAGGAAATGAGAATTTATTGGTTCACATCTGGGCAGTCTTGATTCAGGTTTTTGAGTGAGATCTTCAAGAATCTTTCTCTCCACCTGCAATCTGCTTTCTTTCTTCTCTGTGTTCCTTCTGCCTCCAGCAGGCTCTCCCCATGCGATGGTGAGCGGAGGAGTATGCAGGCTCAGAAAGTCTGATAGAAAGAAGCATAAGTCTCCGAAAGGTTCCACTTGGTCTGGCACAGGGCAAGTGCCATACCCTGGCTAGCTGGAAATAAGTCCACCCACAACACAGGAATATTGGAGTGTTGTTACTAAAGACAGGAAAAGATAAGCTGGGTGGGAAGCCATAACCGAGGTCCACTAGAGCCCCCAGTGGAATAGAAAGAAAAGTTACATCTGCCCTTTACGGGGCTGCATGTGTGCATCAAGACCGTGCCCAGCCAAGGAGTCCTGCCACGTCCTCCAGTCTCCTTGTACCTGATGAACCAGACTGAAATTTTCAGAGGGGAATCAATTGACACGGTGAATGCATGCATATTTGCAGAGGAAGACCTGTTTCCTGGGACAGAGAAATCAACAACAGTAGCTTTCCTAACCTTGACATGTTAGTTGAAAAGTATTTTCTTGCAAGTGTCCTTTTTTTTTCTTTAAATATCTCACTCCTTCATTTTTTTACAGTGTAGTAATTTGGTGAAAATGGAGGAAACGCCAGACAGCAGTTCTAGACTGACAGAATGATGAAATAGATGGTGTCATGGGTCTCTTCCATAGCTAATTTCACTGATTTTTAAGAGCACAGGCTGCTGACACAAAATGATATCAGTAATGAAATCATTTGGAGTATCCAAAGGCCTAATACACTAGTCCCCTGCCCAGCTTTCCGTAAACCTGCATATTTTCTATAATCTGGTCTTTTCGTTTGGTTTCTTTTTCTAGTAATGAGCTGCTTTTCTCTTGTGTGTCAGGGATATCGAGTAGGTATCAAGTCCCACCCTAAAGTAATACCATATGCTCAAATGACAAAATAATTCTTAAAAATGCATTTTAAAAAGAAGTTGCTGAATCACAGTATAGTCTGAAATAGTCGATACTAAGCTAGGGTGCACAGATGTGGAAATGGAGTAGCTTATCGGAGCTGCACAGAGCAGTGGCTTTCTTGGAATGATTCTGGAATATACTGATCCAGAAACTCTGCGGGTGGAACCCAGCACCTTGAGACTCAGTAAGCCCTCGAAGTGATGTAAGCTCAGGCTCCAGATCCACTAGGTTTGGCCTTTCTGCTTCCCTTGGCCTCAGTGCCAACAGCTGACATATATGCATGGCACCAACTTTGCAGGGTTTTCATGGGGCTTAAACTAGATCAATATTGTTGTTACTGTTATTACTATATTAAAAATAAGAATGCATGAGCAAGGTTTTTGAGATATACATGTGGCAGTATAAAATGTAATGTTTTATACCTTTTCTATAAAAAGATGCAGGGCACAGGAAATCAACTTTGAGTGAAAGCATAAAATAATCAAATTCTTCAGGTAAAGATGGAAATAAAGTGATTAGTCCAGTGTCTTATTCCTCTGGTAACTTCTTCATACTACTAAATTCATGTACTGAATTTACATTTCAACAAAGCTAGGTAAGGTAAAATCCTATATTTCAGTTCTGGAAACTCTCTTTTCCCAGAAGAAGATGGAGCTTGATTTAAGTAGTATTCTGCTCAGAGGAACAGTAATGAACACAAATAGTTCACAAATGCCTTTTCCCAAATACACATAATCACATTTCGATTCAATCTTGGGATTCTTTGAATCTCAGAATTACTCTGTTATTATCTGTTATCTCCCAATAGAATCTTATAAAAGAGTTGAAAGTGTTTTTTGCCATAATTAACTTTCATTTTACCCCAAAATCTAATGGAAAAACTTTTATTCATTCTAAATGTTGGCTAAGTTTATTTTGAAATTTTTTTTTTTAAACTTGGATAAAAGGGAAATAAGAAGGAAAGCTCCAGAATAGGAATAAGAACATTAGGTACCAATTAGCTACTGGATATTCATCGTTCAGTGATGCAACATCTTCAGATGACAGCTACTTATAAGGGAATCCCACTTGTTTCCCCTCCCCCCTCCAGAAAGATACAGAATTTTTACTTGCTTAGTGATTTGTAGAGTCCTGAAAAAGATGTAGTAGTGGAAATGGAAGAGAGCTCAATTCAAGTGACTTTGGCTGCAGGAGTGAAGGACTGGGATTTATTTTCAATTCCTTTCATCCTATATAACTGTGTTTTCACAAAGCACCTGAGTCTCAAAGGCATCAGGATGGCATGCAGGTGAGAGGTTCTCCAACCCACTACGATCTTGGTTGAGCAGACCTGGGGACCAGGGACTCCGCATTTTACCATGCGCCCTCCCTGCCCCAGTCGTTGTAATTCAGATCAGCAAATCTCATTTGTAGAAATGCTGGTAGACAACAAAGTTTGGAATCAGAAAAATATAAATTTGAAGAAAGGCAGTTCTGCCATGGCTAGCTGGTCAACTGGGATAACTGGCTTAGTGTCTGAGGCTCTGTTTCCAGGTCTGAAATGGAATTGGTCATTACACTTTCTTCAGCTGTTCTGAGGATCACATGAGATGATGCATGACATGTGCCTAGCACATAGTGTGAGTTCAATACATATTTGCCCCTTTTGACGGGTGTTCAGGAATGTGTGTTTAATCTATATGAAGTGATGCCCATAAGATAGACACACACACACACACACACACACACACACACACACCTTTCTGTGACTTCCCCAAGTTCACAATGCAAGTACACATTCATAGCACACTGCTGCTTAATTTCACTCTTTGCACTACTGCTTCATGTTGTGCCTTAATGGTGAACATGTGCGTTTATGTATTTGTAAGCACAAGTAGATCTTTCCCTTACAACCAGCTTACAAACTTTTAGGGAAGTTTGCTTATCACAATGTTCTGCACAACAAAGGGTCACAATAAAAGATAAGGGAAGGCCAATGGCTGGAGTGCTGGGCAACCCATTTCTCCCTTCAACTACAACTAAGGGAAAAAATATTGAATCAAGGTGAACCATCATCTCAAGTAAACTGTAAAAAATTGCTGTGCTTTTTATTTTAAAGAACAGATAGACAAAGGTGAAGAATGAATGCCTGGATTTCATATAGCTCCTTACACTTTCCAATTGTCTTGGGAACGATCTTGGGTTCACCATCTGAAGGAGGAGTTATCTAATCACTATATCAAGTCATAATTATTGTTGGGGTGTCAACATAGCGTATCCTTGAATTGATGTGGGCACCTTCCATATTCAAGGAAGCACCCGGATCATTCCAAAAAAAAAAAAAAAAAAAAAATGAGCAAAGGGAAACTTCTGTTTTAAAATGCAGCAATGTGGCCTTTCTTGTGGGTTGTAATATAAAGTGAACAGACAAGCAAGTGATTGGCAGCAGCAGCTTCATTCTGATCTTCAGCAACCTGGGGGTCATGGGCACCCCACCATTGCAACACTATTTCCTGAGCACAGAAAAGGCCAAAGCTCTGCTCCATCTCTATTCAGCCTCCAAGGCGGATCTGTCCACCTGGGTCAGAAGTGGAAATATATAAACAGTCTTTCCATGCTTGAACTTGAAAGAAAACTCAGTCATCTGTACATGATCTGTGTTAGAGCAAAATGTAATTTTTCCCCCTGACAATGTGTTTATGGTTGTTAAGTTATCTTGATTGCCAAGAGAGATCTGTTTTGTGTGGCAGGCTTTTCTGACTTAAAATGTCAGATGCCACCCCCTCCCCCCAGATCCAGCTACCCTTTCAAGTAATTCACAAATTGACTTGACTCTCAGCTAGGTTAAAAAAATAATTTCCTGAAAATTAAAAGTCTGGCACAATACTGCACTAAAAGTCCATTTATCTTGTCTATTTTTATAAAGCTTCGCTGCAGCACCTGGCAAAATGCCCACTTCCAGTAACACAGGTCCCCAAGGACATTTGGCAAGAGAGACTTTTCTTCTAAGACCCTGAAAATGATCCTGAGCTTCCTAACGCACGATTTAAAAGCTTACGATTAGGATTTGTGATAGAATCGTGTGTATGATCTTTAAAAGCAAGTGAAAACTCTGTAGAGGGGAGGTGGCCACCGTCCTGGCCGTGTCTCTGCCATCTCTGTTAAGAGGTCCCCTCTTCGTTGACTGCATGGGGTGAGGGCTGTCAAAAGCTCAGGATCTCTGTTATTAGGAAGGATAATGGCTGAAGATTATCTGGATGGGGCCATGATTCACTCTTGTATAATCAACAGCAACCTGTGTTAAGCTCTATCCTCATCTCAATATAAACCAGACTAATCTTCTCACTTTCTTGCAGGAAATGACACTGGCACTTGTTTATGTGGCTCCCCTGGTATTGAGTAAATCCTTCCCTTCCCTTCTCCCCTCTCAGCATCAGAGGGGGCCAGTTTCCAGCATCCCCAGGCTGAGCCTGATTGGGCCTTCCTGTCTATGTCAAGTTGAAGCATTCCACTGAGGAAGCATCCTGACCACTGTTGATTTTTCCCGTGGCTCTGGAACAAACGGGATGATTGTGCTGAATGTACCTCCCTTTCATGCTGAGAAAGAGAAACAGTCTGTGAAGAATCGTTTGCTGGGAGTGTTTTCTGAGGAACCGACATTTGTGTGGAAAGAACACAGACACGAGGAGGCTCCGTGGTGGGAGGTTCCTCTTTTCTGACCACAACTTCACTTACCAGGTCTTCCTCTTAGCATGGGAGACGCTGATACAAAGTCACTCCGTCAGGCCGGTGACACTCTAATCAATAGTCATTTTGCCTCAATGATTTACTCTCAACGTATTCCCCATAAACCTAAAGGTCATTTCATCAGTGAATTCCCTACATTGGAACTATTGATACTGAATTCCAATGTGATTAGAGAATTAGGGTTTTGTTTTGTTTTGTTTTATTGCATTTATTATATTGGAAGTCCCCCCCCCTCAGCTTTTATTAGATTAAGTACTTTAGAAGAGCTTGAAGCTCTTCTGAGGCATGACCAAAGACACAATTCCATCTGTTTTGTTTTCCTTATTCATGACATAGATGATTTTATTTTAAACAGTGCATGCATTTCGTTTTAATTCTTCTTTATGTCTGTCAGAGCACATCATCTGTGATGTGTGGATAGTTAACCGTAGCACTTTGCAAGAAGCCTTAAGCAGAAAGTGAAAACAGCTTTGCAAAAAAAAAAAAAAAAAAAAAAAAATCTAAAAGTGAAAGTTGAATGCCTATGGGTTTCTGTATGTGTGTTTGGTACTAAGCAGAAAATTTAAGGAAAACTTGTTGGTTGCTGGACTCTTTTCTCCTGGACAGGTGTCAAATGTCCCCATGACTGCATCCAGGGTCTCCCCATAGCATTTTATGGCTGGGATGGAAGCCAGGGACAGAGCCGCTGTGTAAATGGAACCCTCCTCTGGGCACGCTCCTTGGTCTCTGCTCGTTAGAACTGAGCTGTCCCAGTGCAGAAGCTTCCACCTCAGAAGGCTTTGGTCTGCCCAGTCACTTGCTTCCAAAGCTGGGTGAGGTCACATGACTTCCTCAGCCCCCCCCCCCCACTGCCACAGGAGTAGAGTTTGGAATCTGATGGAGAGACAGGACATTTCTTTCAGGAACATAAGTTTTGCTCAATGGTGAGAACTTTAAAACAAATTTCAAACCAGAGTAAACAGAACATACCTCAGAGAAAGATGTGAAATTCCCAAATTTTTAATAACAGAGACTTTTGGGAAGCCCCACCATAGGGTAGGTACCTGGGACCATCCCCACAGAAGGCACAGTGACCCTTCCTCTCTCTGCCAGGTCGGGATGATTCATGAGTTCAGCTGAGAGTTCTCGGCTCCCTTTCAGAACAGAACCCACTATTATATTTTCAGACATCTAGTTCCCAAGTGCTAGCAGAAGTAAGATCAGCACCATCAAGAAGCCACACGGTGGAACCGCGTATTATTAGGTTACGGTGGTTATAATCCTCAGTACTTTCTGGCCCTTAAATTTCTTTCATGCATTCCTTAAATCTCCACCCCAATAACAAGTGATCTTGTGGAAACTCTTTCAAACCATTATGGCTTTCAGTTCATCTGAGATGTGCTTGCAGGTTATAATATTTACTTAATACTCATTTTACAGAACACAAACTGAACCCTGGAAATAATTCAGGTTCATTTTATGATGTCATTCCTGGTAAGATTTACTAACATCAAATATCTTGAAAATTATCATTACAGAATTCAATTGTTCTTTCTTTTTCTTTGTTTCATCACATTTAGAATATTAGGAATTTTTTTTTCATTAAATCAAGTGCTGTGAATGGGTTTGAATCTCAAAGACACAATTTTATTTCATACATGTGAAGTGTATCTGCAGATTATAGTATTCATCCTGTGTTCATTTTATAAAATGCAAATGGTAGATCCTAGAAATACTTTGGGGTCGGTTTTATGATGTTTAGGATTCAGTGAGGACAGGCATTTTGAAAAACTCTACATTCTAAGTAGGTATTACATCATGATTAAACTCTGCAGCCTCTGCTTTTGGAGGGGTCCTTCCCATTCTATTTCAATGCAGTGTTTTTTGTTTGTTTGTTTGTTTTTCTTTTTCCATTTCTGCTACCAAAATGAGATGCTCATGGGATTTGAACACTTAGGGGCCAGTCAGGGCACACCAGGCACACCAAAGAGCAAAGCTGCTGGCTGTGGTCCTGGGCACTGTGCTGGCTGTGTTTTGGTCATCCTCTCCCAGGTTGCATAAACATCCTGCAAGCCAATCCAAGCCAAACCCACGCAGCAGCAGCCTCGCCCTGTTAGTCCAACACGCAGCCTCTGTACTAATACCTCTCTCTCTTTCTTCCTAAGGAGGCTCCTTCTCCTTCCCAATGCTTCAGCCAATTTACTTTCTTGGTGAATATCTTCCCCATCTCTTATAGCGGTGGCCATAAGGCTTCTGGGGCAGGACCCCATCATGGCTTGTACACAGTAACCAGCAGGAGCATGAGTCAACTGAAAGGACCCATGACTTGTTAGGAACAAGGCACATAGGAGGCTGCCTACCTGGTCTACTGGTCCTGATACCTGAATCATGGCTGCAATGATCAGTGGTGTCCTTTCCATTCTGGTGTCTGCTGTAGCAGTTCCTGTAGGTGTCTTCACCTCGGGTGACCCCGACGATAAAAGGTACCACTGAGAGGAGAACCCACATAGGGGCGTGAACAGCAGTCAGTCTATTAATCAGTTACCAGAGGCACAGTCACTAGAACCCAGCAGACACGGCAGAAGTGAAACCAGATATGCTCTCCAGACACGTGCTTCTTTAGTGGGTATGATTAAAGGAAATGATTTGCTCTTAGTCCTATTGAGAGTGATGTGTGTGTGTGTATGTGTGTGTGTGTGTGTGTGTGTGTGTGTGTGTTTCCCACATCATCTGCCTTGAGATTCCTGAATCAGAGATTTCAAAGCAAATTATAGATAAATTCCTTGTCTTTTTGCTTAACCAATATTGAAGATCTGTGCCTTCTGGGCAACATTCAAGTGTAACCACTCTGGAAAGGTTAGCAACGTTCTATAAGCAAGGCAAATTCAACCCCATAGCCATTAGCCTTGTTGATCAGAGCACTGGTTGGCCTGGTGGGTCTAGAGTAGTTGTGCAGTACACAAACTACTTAGCTGTACACAGCAGCCCTACACCTTGGAATTTACTTTTTTTTTTTTTTTTTTTTTTTTTTTTTTTTTTTTTTTTTTTGTGGTACCAGGGATTGAACTCAGGGGCACTCGACCACTGGGCCACATCCCTGGCCCTTTTTGTATTTTTTTATTTAGAGACAGGGTCTCACTGAGTTGCTAAGTGCCTCGCCATTGCTGAGGCTGGCTTTGAACTCGCGATCCTCCTGCCTCAGCCTCCAAAGTGCTGGGATTACAGGCGTGCGCCACCGCGCCCGGCTCTTGGAATTTACTTTAACTGTTTCACAATAGCTCTCGAACTTTATATTTTTCTTCAGCATGTTTCCTTTTTTCTTTTTTATGTATAAAAATTAATTGAATTCATACCCAAACACTATGACTTAGAGAAACTTATAAACTAATAAGGAAAATAGATTTGCTCACTAACAACAGATAGAAGGACAAAGGATAAGGAGGAAGCTAAATGCAGAGGAAGTCAGTTAAGTGCTCAGATATCTCAGGGCTTCATGTCATGTTTACTTTAATTCCTGACCAGAAGCATGATTACTAGTAAGGGGTTTCACCAAGAGTCTCTTTGCTACCCGAGAATTAGACTGGAAGCCACACAGTGGTGGAACCAGGTCCCTTTCCTCTCTGGCTGCCCACTGTAGGCTTCAGTGGAACACTGTAAGTAAATGTGTTGGATTCATCAGCCTAGCATTCCTTCCCCACATTCTAAAATACCACAGAAAGTTTGTATGTATCTTTTATTCTGTGTTTTCCATTATGTTTCTGGGACATCTTTTATTCAAAGATACATTGGTATAAAAATCTAGAAGGTTAACATATAGCCTTTCCCTTTAAAATAAGAAAAAGCAAAAAATTCCCCTCCAAAGAGAAAGCACATTCTATTATTGCACAACTGGACATCTTGACAAATCTGTGGGAATTGTTATGCGTTTGATCTAGCCAATATTTTCTTATGTCCCTTTCCATTCAGTTTGAATTTTCAGCATACGCATGTGCCTTAGAACACCCTAAACAGTATCACATCTCATTAAGGCGATGGAAGACTTTTACCAACACAGAGTTTTCATCCATTCCCAGCACGAACAGGTCATGCATACCACTGTTGTGTCAAAGTCTTTCAAAGTAATAAATTAATTGAATTACCGCTTTGTGGTGAAGGAAGACAGCCAAAGCCTCACTGCCACGGCTGCTCCTTTCAAGCAAATTTTTCAGTTCCCCGGGCACAGAAAGGAATTCCCTATAAACTAGATAAATGATCCATCTCTGTGTGATACATCTATTTTTATTATACCTGCAGGTAGACATTGATGTACCTGTTCTTTTTACCTTAAAGCAGAGACATTAATGAACAAGACGAAGTTATAGCTCTCAAAATGGGGTGATTTCTTACCTGAATGATTGTCAGAACACATGCCAAGTTCAGGAAAGAGAAGAAGGAAATGAAGACAGACATGGCATCGACATATCCCAGAAAGCTCTTTTGAAGGCCCTGGTTTCCCTCTTTTGTCCCCAGCATCCTTCTTCACTGAACGCTATGGCTTTTGGTTTAATGCACTAAAAGAATTCTCAAAAAAGTTCTTCTCTTCCTTGAAAGCTAAAGCTATCCTGAATATTGCATTTATTTTCTAGCTGAGCTCTCTATTGGGATTGCAGGAGGATTTTGACACTCAGGAAAAGAATATTGGAGAAATCATCACAACAGGAAATAGTAGACGCATTCATAAGGAAACTAGAGTGGCTCCGGCAGGAATCTGTCCTAGCCTGAGCAGGCTGAGAGACTGGTGGGAGTTCTGGTGGGCCAAAGGAAGCCAGCGATATCATCAATCTTAAGCTGTAACGGTGGCTTTGATTCTGCCCCATGCAACACACACATCAATTAGGTGGAAAAACAAGCTCTGAGCTAGTTGGTTAGGAGGCGAGCGTTAAAACGGCTGGAAAGTCAGACCCAGGGCGAGGTTATCAATGGATCAGAGTCAAGCTAGGGACACACACAAACGGTGCCATGGTTCCTTCGGGGTCAGCTCTGAGTCTGTGGTTGTTTAACATATCTATCAGTGACTAAAGGATTCGTCAGAAAGAGGGTTTCTGTTCAACTCTGAAAGTTAAAAGGGAAAGGCCAGATTCCGGGAAATGCAGCAATAAAATCCAAAGCAATGGAGTGAGTCGCTCAAGCCATCAGCTACGACCAAAATGAGGTTTAATAGGGACAAGAGTGGAGTAATGAAGGACAAATTTTGCCTAAAGAAGACAGGAGAAAGTTGAATATAGGTAAGTCTGGCATGGAAATCATTCAGCCTCTCTGCCACCAATTCCTTTTCTTTAGTCCTAGTCAAAGCTCTTGTCTTCTCATCTTTGTACCAAGTTCCTATGCAAGTACAGGTAGACTTGAATTGCTGAAATATTTAGGGAGAGATGGTTAAAAATAATGTGATGGAAACAGTATCCAGTTGCTTTCCATTGTTTCGAACTTATGTTGCTTTTAATTATCTAAAAATAAGAGTCTTCACCCTCAGCAAGAGGATCAGCTCCACACCAGAAGTCTAATATGCTTTTTTGCGTGATGTGCAGAGAGCATTTTTTTTTTTTGCCCTGCTGCCTGTCTGCATGTGCACGTATACACACTGCAGTGACCACCAAGTTCTCCCGAAGGAGACCACGTCTAAGTGTCCCCTCCCCTGACCACAGGAAGGGAAATGCACAAAGACAGGGCAGAGCTGATGGGAGATTTTAAAGAACCAATACAACATAAAGACACAAAAAATAAGCTGGGTGCGGTGGCACACACCTGTAATCCCAGCACTTGGGAGGCTGAAGCAGGAGGATCGTGTGTTCAAAGCCAGCCTCAGCAATGGCGAGGCACTTAGCAACTCAGTGAGACCCTGTCTCTAAATAAAATACAAAAAAAAAAAAAAAAAAAAAAAGGACTGGGGATGTGGCCCAGTGGTTGAGTGTCCCTGAGTTCAATCCCAGGTACCACACACACACACACACACACACACACACACACACACACACAAAGACACACACCAAAAAAAATAGCCAACCTAAGATCAAGTACCTCCTGTAGTAGCAAACTGCTTGGGAAATCTGCAGAAAATCCATCTTGTGGACATAAAGGTGGAGAGCTCAAGTATGAAAAAGCTGGAGGTCTTGAGGTGAGTCAACACAGCACACAGTGTGCAGGAAAATCTAATGTTAAAATGTAAGAAAAAATGCTGACAAAATAATATAATTGTAATATAATTATTTTTGTTCACTAAGAATGTGGTAGTGGGAAAAGGAAGGAATCTGAGCTGTAAAATGAAATCATCCTTTTTCCCCCAAAATAGTAATTTCCAAAAGGTGAACATATGTAGAGAGTTAAGAGGGCAAGGTAAGTGGGGCAATTGCTAAGGGCATATGTTTAAGGTGGCAACAAAACCTGTGTAATCAGCAAAAAATAGTATTTTAAAGCAATATCTTACATACTTAGCTTTTGTCCTTAGAGAAAATTCCATGAGTGAAGAAGTGAAATTTTTAAGTGAATACAGGATTAGTATTACTGATTTTTCTTTTCTGCTTCAAAACATGATATGGCTCATCAATTATATGACAGAGGCAGGAACTTAAATTTCCACCTGCAGGAGTCTGAAAGATCTGTCTTTAGGAGTCCTCAACAACATGGTGAATTTTCATCAAAATATTTGACTATTATGAAATGTTCTTATAAAGAGGCAAATTCCTTACATCAAAGGTATGTTATCAGTTTCCTGAATAGACTTTGTCTTTATCTTTTCCAAGAATTTAGCTAACTGCCCGAGTCTGTTGATGAAAATATTCCTAATATCACGAAGAAAAACTGTGGATCATTATAAGTTCTGATTTACAGCTAAGCACAAAGAGAAGAGGAAAAAAAAAAAAAAAGGAAAAGAAAATGGAAACTCTATTCCAAAACTACCCATTATACTCAAGTCTTGTTTTTCTTTTCATTTGATGAAAAGCTCCATATTTTCATTTGCATCATCTATTACTATATTTTAGGCATGAAGCTCAGGGCACTCTGTCATTGAGATACACACTCAGCCCTTCTTACTTTTAAGTTTGGAAACAGGTTCTCACTAAGTTGCCGAGCCTGGCCTTGAAACTGTGATCCTCCTTCCCCAGCATCCCAAGTATCTGGGATTACAGGCATGCACCACTTAAAGATTTTACAAAGGCCAATTCATGTTATTACCAGTAAGTTTCTTTAGTTTCTGGCCCCATTAATCCTTCCTCTAACATTATAAATGAGTATTCCCTGGAATTACTCTTTCCAAAAACACTGAGTAAAGTAAGATCTCAGGTAAAGATGAAAATCAAGTCCTCTGTGAACTGTCAACCATGCCACTTCTGGCTCAGACCTCTGATAACTCATGAAAACTTCAACAACTTTCCTCAGATGTGAAATCTCAAGTGATTCACACATGTAAATTTGCTTGACTGCCACAAATTGAAAGGTTTTTAATGGGGATTTTACAAATATGTGAATTAAAAAAAAAAAAAAGGAAAAGAAAATGGAAACTCTATTCCAAAACTACCCATTATACTCAAGTCTTGTTTTTCTTTTCATTTGATGAAAAGCTCCATATTTTCATTTGCATCATCTATTACTATATTTAGGCATGAAGCTCAGGGCACTCTGTCATTGAGATACACACTCAGCCCCTTCTTACTTTTAAGTTTGGAAACAGGTTCTCACTAAGTTGCCGAGCCTGGCCTTGAAACTGTGATCCTCCTTCCCCAGCATCCCAAGTATCTGGGATTACAGGCATGCACCACTTAAAGATTTTACAAAGGCCAATTCATGTTATTACCAGTAAGTTTCTTTAGTTTCTGGCCCCATTAATCCTTCCTCTAACATTATAAATGAGTATTCCCTGGAATTACTCTTTCCAAAAACACTGAGTAAAGTAAGATCTCAGGTAAAGATGAAAATCAAGTCCTCTGTGAACTGTCAACCATGCCACTTCTGGCTCAGACCTCTGATAACTCATGAAACTTCAACAACTTTCCTCAGATGTGAAATCTCAAGTGATTCACACATGTAAATTTGCTTGACTGCCACAAATTGAAAGGTTTTAATGGGGATTTTACAAATATGTGAATTATGAATTGTAATACATACTACTATTATAAAAAATAATTAGTCAGAACTTTAAGAAAAGACTTATATTAACAAATATAAAAAATGAAGATAGTGCTATAAACTAAAAAAGTATAATTTAAGACACATAAAAGTGTTGTTTTTCCTAGATTTGATAATAGCAAGGTATTACCTATACCTATTTATAATTTAATAAAACTTTTTGTAATTTCATTACAAAAAAAAAAAAATTTCAGTTTCAGACCTCATGTATTTCTCTCTCTCTATTTAGTGTTTAACCTTCACATTGAACATACTTTCTCAAGATGAGGGTTAGATTTTCTTAATCAAAAAAAAAAAAAGAAGAAGAAGAAGAAGAAGTCAGCAGTGTAATAAATATCATTTTAAAAATTTTTAAAAAATGTTTTTAGTTGTAAATGGATTTTTTGCTTTATTTGTTTATATGTGATGCTGCGGATCAAACCCAGGGCCTCACACATACCAGGCAAGCACTTTGTCAGTGAGCCACAATTTTTAAAAAATTTTTGATGATTAAATAATCCAAGGTGTCAATACAAACGTGAGAGTAGTGAGACACAGTTCAATGTACTTGAAAATAAAATATTCTTCAATATGTTTTGTAGAATTTTCATGAATATAGGAAATATTAAATTAGAAGTGACCAAAAAAAAAATAGTGACTACACAATTAAGGGGACATGGCTAGAACACAGTTTTTCCTCTATATAAATTTATTTATACATCCATGCACACATTTACACTAGGAAATTTCCACACAGATCAATGCCTGTGTTTGTGCCTATGTGATGCTGAAATAGAGAGGCCTGCAAAGGTAGCAATTAATTATGAGGACGTCTTGCTTATTCATGGTGTCAAATCAAATCATTCAGGCATAGGGATTTTATTTATTTGAGTTTTGCAGAGTGAATGTGCTAAATCATCAGGGCTGACCAGGAGAACCACTTAGATTCTCGGGATAATATACAACCATCATTTCTCATGGCTGAATGAAATAAAATCTAAAATGAACTGAAGTCTAAATGCATTATCTTTTCCCAAATTTGAAGTTAGACTGAATCCAAGACATATTGATTCAAATAGGCAGTGACCTGAGGGGACGTGCTGACAAAAAGTCTGTAATTCCCATTCTTATCCTATCATCTGGATTTCAAATTCAAAAGAATTGAATTGAAATCCTTGCTTCCTCTTGCGGTATAGAAAATTACCTTCTTCAGGCTCAAGAACTCCCAGATGACAATATAGTGTACATACATCTTAGTAACAGAAAATCCAAACGTTTTATGGAACAAGGGTTTGAATGCTGGGACCTGCCTACTCCAGAGTCACACTCAAGGCAGATTTTACTAGATCAGGGGAGGGATGGTTCTGTCAGGGCTGCTAATCTCCAACCGTGTCCCTGGAAACCTGAGCTTCATTCACTTCAGTATAAACTCAGAGAGTCTGACAGAAGAATCTGCAACCATGCTATCAGCAACTCTATCCAATAAATGGCAGGAGTTAAGCCTGGAAAAGAGTGACAGGAATAGCATTCAGATACCTGAAAGACGATGTGTGGAAGAGATTGTGTGTGCTCTACTGAATCCCATCCCTACGCTAACCTTCAAGGATCTTACCATAGATTGAGCAGTTTAAAAATAAGGGAATTCATTGTTTACAGATTCAGAGGTTGGGAAATCCAAGATCAAGTCTTCAGCAGATGTGGTATCTGATCAAGGCTACTTCCTATTTTCTAGATGCCCTCTTTCAAATGCAGCCTCATGGTGGAATAGTGAGAGATCCTTCTTTGGGTCCTTTTTTTTTACAAGGCCACCAATGCCGTTTATAATGGCTCTGCACCATGGCCAAATCATTTGCCCATAGTCCCCCCTCCGGATACCACCAGGATGGGGTTTAGCATTTCAATACATGCATCTAGGGGAGAGGGTGGGACACCTGCAAACATTTAGACTATGTAGCATTTGTTGAATGTCTTAAAATTAAAAAATAACATATAAAGAAAATGGAAGGCTTTCGTGAATGACCTGGAAACTCCTGAGAACAACAATTTTGACAATATTAATTCTGCCTATCCAAGAACAAGGTAGGTCTTTCCATCTTCTGAGGTCTTCTGTAATTTCTTTCTTTAGAGTTCTGTAGTTTTAATTATAGAGTTCTTTCACCTTTTTCATTAAGTTGATTCCCAAGTATTTTTTTATGTTATTGTAAATGGGGTAGTTTTCATCATTTCCCTTTCAGAGGATTAGTCACTGATGTACATAAATGCCTTTGACTTATGGGTATTGTTTTCTTTATCCTGCCACTATGCCGAATTCATTTACTAGTTGTAAAAGTTTTCTAGTAGAGTTTTTTGAGTCTTCTAGGTACATAACCATATTATCAGCAAATAGGGCTAATTTGAGTTCTTTTCCTATCTGGATCCCTTTAATTTTTTTGTCTGTCTAATTGCTCTGGCCAAAGTTTCAAGAACTATGTTAAATAACAGTGGTGAAAGGGGCATCCCTATCTAGTTCCAGTTTTTAGAAAGAATGCTTTCAACTTTTCTCCATTTAAAATGATGCTAGCCTGGGGCTTCACAGAGATATCTTTTATAATGTTGAGATATGTTCCTGTTATCCTTAGTTTTTCTAGTGTTTTGAACATAAAGGGGTGCTGTATTTTGTTGCATGCTTTTTCTGCATCTATTGAGATAATCATATGGTTTTTATCTTTAAGTCTATTGATGTGATGTTCTTGGATAGGCAGAATTAATGTTGTCAAAATGACCGTACTACCAAAAGATATAATGCAATTCCAATCAAAAACCAATGACATTCCTCAAAGAAATAGAAAAAGCAGTCATGAAACTCATCTGGAAAAATAAGAGACCCAGAATAGCTAAAGCAATTCTTAGCAAGAAAAGTGAAGCAGGTGGCATCACTACACCAGACCTTAAATTATACTACAGAGCATTTGTAACAAAAACAGCATGGTATTGGCACCAAAATAGACTGGTAGACCAATGGTACAGAATTGAGGACACAGAGATTAATATATGTAATTTCAGTTATCTTATATTAGACAAAGGCGCCAAAAATGTACTTTGGAGAAAAGATAGCCTCTCAATAAATGATGTTGGGAAAAATGGAAATCCACATGCAACAAAATGAAATTAAACCCCTATCTCTCACCATGCACAAAACTCAACTCAAAGTGGATCAAGAATCTAGGAATTAGACCAGAGACACTATACCTGATAGAAGAAAAAGTAAGCTCTAATCTCCAACATTTTGGATTAGGCCCCAAGTTCCTTAATAAGACTCCTGTAGTGCAAGAATTAATATCAAGAATCAATAAATGGAATAGATTCAAACTAAAAAGATTCTTCTCAGCAAAAGAAACTATCAGTGAGGTGAATAGAGAGCCTACTAATTGGGAAAAAAATTTTTACCACATGCACATCAGATAGAGCACTAATCTCTAGAATATATAAAGAACTCAAAAATCTTGACACCAAAAAAAAACAAATAACCCAATCAATAAATGGGCCAAGGAACTGAAAAGACACTTCTCAGAAGAAGATATACAATCAATCAACAAATACATGAAAAAATGTTCAACATCTCTGGCAATTAGAGAAATGCAAATCAAAACGACTCTAGGATTTCATTTCACTCCAATCAGAATGGCAGCTATTAAGAACACAAACAACAATAAGTGTTGGAGAGAGTGTGGGGAAATAGGCATACTCATAGATTGCTGGTGGGACTGAAAAATGGTACAGGCATTATGGAAAGCAGTATGGAGATTCCTTGGAAAATTGGGAATGGAACCACCTTATGACCCAGCCATCCCACTCCTGGGTCTTTTCCCAAAGGACTTAAAAACATCATACTACAAGGACACAGCCACATCAATGTTTATTTCAGCACAATTTGTAATAGCTATGTTGTGGAAACAATCTAATACCCCTCAGTAGATGAGTGGATACAGAAAATGTGGTATATATACACAATGGAATATTAATCAACAATAAAAGAGAATACAATAATGGCATTTGCAGGTAAATGGATGAAGTTGGAGAATATAATGCTAAGTAAAGTTAGCCAAACCCAAAAATCCAAATGCAGAATGTTTTCTCTGATATAAGGAGGCTGATTCACAGTGAGGTTGGGTCGGGGAGCAAAGGAGGATTAGAGGAACACTAGAAAGGCCAATGGGGATGAAGGGGAAGGGAGGGGGCAAGAGGGGATGAAGGGGGAAAAAAAAGATGGTAGAATGAGATGGATATTATTACCCTAAATGCATGTTTGAAGACATGAAGAGTATGAATATACTTTGTATACAAACAGTGATATGTAAAAAGGTGTTCTATATGTGTATTATGAACTGTAATGCATGCTACTGTCATATATACTACAACTTCGAATAAATAAATAAATAAAAAAGAACAACAATTTTAAAAATTCAATACAATGGCCATGAAATTAACAAGGTACAAAACATCTTTTCACATCATGGACTGAGTTATACATGAATTAGTGAGCTGAGGCATCAACCTTTCATAAGTATTTATCTTCAAAAACAGTGGCACTTACCTTGGATTGCCCCAAAATTATTTCAATAGATCAGTCATTTATAGACTCCTTAATAGTATTTTTAAAATGCTGTTTAAACGTTAATTTATATAAATGGATGATTATATAATGTTTATATATATATGAGTATATTTGCAGTACATTGTAATATGACTGTATATACTATAAACATATGTGTATATTATGGTATGTACATGTATATACATATAAATTTCTTGATAAATTCCTAAAATATGCACACATACTATTCTGATCATATCGCATAAATTCATTTAAAAGCATTGTTGAATTCGTAGTGTTTTGTCATATTATATTTCATGAGTACTATCATGCTCTAAAGTCTTTAAAATGCTCTTCAGAAAATGTCTTCTGTGATTTAAAAAGTTAGAAACCTTACTCTACTATTTACTCTCCTTTCAATAAAGGACATTTCTAAACCTTTAAGGACATACTAGAAACAAAGATCTTGGTGCATAGTATATTAGCCATAAATATTGGCTACAATTACTTATTAGTACTTTGAAATACTTTTGTCCACTCTTATTGTTACTCCCCAAATCTTAGGCAATAGAGAATGGTGTGGGAATGGGTCCATTCTCATGTTTGTTGAGATATATTCAAATCCAACCTTACATTTTATTA
Source organism: Tamias sibiricus (assembly GCA_025594165.1). Lineage (NCBI taxonomy): Eukaryota > Metazoa > Chordata > Mammalia > Rodentia > Sciuridae > Tamias > Tamias sibiricus. The sequence goes on along the minus strand of CM046660.1, from coordinate 74,393,518 downwards.
ATCTAAAAAAAAATTATTTGCCAGTGGCCTGTATACCATACCTGAGGGGGCTCATACTTTAATCCATGAAAACTGGTTTGGGGTTTGCTTTGTTCTTAAACTGAATGGGCTTAGAAAATTTTTGCATAATAAATTATGAAGGGAAAAGCTTGAATTTTGAATTCATAGATGAATTTACTGTTAGGGCTTAGTATTAGTTGTCCCCCAAAAGCTTATGTGTGAGACAATTCAAGAACATTCAGAGATGAAATGATTGGGTCATGAGAGTCTTAACCCAATCTGTGAATTAATCCCCTGAGAGGAATTAACTGAGCAGTAACTGCTGGTGGGTAGGGTATTGCTGGAGGAGGTGAGTCCTTGGGTCTCTGCTTTCTGACCATCATACAAGCCACTTCCCTCCACCACACTATTCTGCCTTGATGTTCTTCCTCACCTCGAACCCTGAGGAATGGAGCCTGCTGTCTATGGCCTGAGACCTCTTAAACTTTGAGCCCCCAAATAAACTTTTCCTCCTCCAAAATTGTTCTTGTCAGGTCTTTCATTCACAGCAGCAAAAAAAGCTAACTAACACATTTACCCATGTCTTAGGACAAATAAATGAGTGACATCTGTTTACTATGAACTTATAATTAGGATTAATTTTGAGTTGAGATCAATCTCAAAATTGGCAAGTAAGTGTTCTTTCCCCAAAGTGACTATAACATTTTTTTTTTTTTTTTTTTTTTTGGTATGGGGATTGAACTCAGGGGCACTCAACCACTGGGCCACATCCCCAGCCCTTTTTTGTATTTTATTAGAGACAGGGTCTCACTGAGTTGCTCAGTACCTCACCATTTCTGAGGCTGGCTTTGAACTCGTGATCCTCCTGCCTTAGCCTCCCAAGTGCTGGGATTAGAGGTGTGCGCCACCACGCCCGGCTCTTAAGATTTTTTCTTACATATCTTCACTTAATTTTAATGCTTAAGATGTGTGGCTTTGTGTATTTCTAAAAGTGAAATATTTTTATTACTTAAGTATAAAACTTTCAGATTATATTAAAAAAAAACTCAATTTCTCTTGCCATTAATTTTGCTATCTGCAGCTTTTCCATATAGAGAGAATTAGATGAGAGATTGCATGACATGTTTGTCACCATTTGCATTTTATACCTTCTCTATAAAAATTGTTGTACACCTAGATAAAAAATATATCATGGATAATCAATACATTCACTTTTAAATATAATGTGAAATGCCTTTCTCCAAACGTTTAATTTCCATTAAAATTCCCCTACCTATATAGTATTACACATAGGACATGATTTTAGAAAGTAAAGCCTTTTGAAACTAATATGTGTAACTAAATGATATGGATCATTGAAAGGTCACAGATTCCAACTTGTTTTAGGCTGAAGGAACATATTTGGCAAAGCAGATGACTGAAAAAAAATAGATGTGCAATGTATCTTAAAATAAGTTCTAGTACAGCAAGCAGCCTGAGCCACATGATCACTACCTGGGTCTTTAAATAGCATACATATTAGAATGGATTACCTCCTCCAAACAAAAGACCACACACTAAATTTAAGCACGAATATAGGTGACAGTTTATCCCACAGTTAAGAGTTATTAAGAATATTTATTATTGTAGTAGGTAAGTTTTTAAAGTGGATTTCAACCCTTTATGTTTAATTATAATTTGTAGCGATGGAGTAGTTTTATATTGTTCAATCAGAGCTTTTGAAGATGTGAGAGCAAACTCAGTCTTTATTCCACCAGTAACAAAGATATAATAGGCTACAAATCCATACTCAATTTACTACATTGCCTCTCTAGGAATACATCATGTGCATAGGTTTATTTGAAAAATGTAGTGTAGAATTAATGTCCTCTTTTAAAATAGTAGTAGAAAGTTGGGAGTCAGAAGACAAATTTGAAAGTAGGCGGTAGCTCTTCCAAAGTATATAGTGGTAAAAAAAAAAAAAAAAAGTTTTAGTCTTAAAGTCAGATGTGGTTTGAAATCCAACATGTGTCTGAAGATCTTTCTGTTCAAAGTTGAATGTGGAAAGTAGTATCAATTTAATGGATAATGAAAATTAATAAAACGTGTGTGAGGGTTGGGCTTGTGGCTCAGCGGTAGAGCGCTCGCCTCGCATGTGCGCGGCCTGGGTTCGATCCTCAGCACCACGTAAACATAAATGCATTGCATTGTGTACAACTAAAGTAAATAAATAAATATTTTAAAAAATAAAATAAAATAAATAAAACGTGTGTGAAAATATTTAGCAAAAACAGGTACCCACCACCTGATAACTGTTCTTTCTTCCACCCATAGGTGGAAGATCTCGGAAAAGTCAATATCAGTGAGTCTCAATTTCTTATTTGAAAAACAATACAGTTCTCTTTATGATGTCTAATATTATATAATTATGATGGGAGATAAAATTCTCCAAAGACAAAGCATATGAAAATGCACAAGATTTCCGTGTAGCCTGTTGAATGAGTATCTGTTATTTTTTAACATCAGAAGACGGTGATCATCTTCTAACCTCTGTTCATCTGGAATTCTCTTTATCCCCACCCTTTTAAGATTAATTTACAATCAAGACCAGATGGTTCAAGGCCACCCATTTTCCTATCCAGAGCTGATTATCTGATTATCATATCTTTAACAAAAACACTTTGTTCAGTTTTCAAATGCTTGCACAAAACAAAGCTATGCAAGTACACACAAAATATAATGAACATATAAGACAACTATGTATAAATTTAGGGTGTACTTATAAAAGGTGAGCATTTATATTTAAATGTCAACAGAAAATGTTGGCTATGAGTCCTTGCTATAATAAGATACTGCATAGAGTAACAGCAATGCATTTGTCTTAGCTTTGCAACTTAGTCTCTTTGACCTTGTTTAAGTAACTTGACCCCTTGGAGTCTTCATTTCCTCATCTCTAAGGTGCAGATCTTGGACTGAATGAGCCCCAAGGTCTTACCCAACTGTATTGCACTGTTTATAGATGAGGATGTGCATATCATGAAATCATCCTCATACACAGAGAACCCTACTCTATAAATTTTAGTCCATTTAAAGTCTTTACAGACTTGTGTAGAATCCCAGAGGATACCATGTCCAGTGAAATTGAACTTCATGATGGCATCCACATTATAGGTGCTGATGTGGAGACAACCAAAGTAAATTCTTAGGACCTGATGCCTGGTCTCTCCCTGCCAGATGTGTTAATGAGTAAATTTCTCCTTCCCTTTGCACTGTCCCTTCATTTACTTCCTCACATGAAGAACACACAGCTGAAGTTTAGTTTGCAATTAGAAGTTGTATTTGCATTGGAAACGCGCCACTCTTTGTAAATGAGCCCAGGAATGTGGGGGAGCAGCCACTGGTGGGATCCCACCTGGTGCCTGGCACAGTTCTCATGGCATGGCTTCTCATTGTGGCATGATGTTATGCATAATTAATAATTATCAATCATCACATCACAACTCCGTAAGGAAGCTATTACTAAGCCCCCATTGGCAAAGGAGAGGCAGTGACTAATGAAAGTTTCAAATTTGCAGAAGACCCCGTGGCTACTGAGTGTTAGAAAAATTACCGACTGTATCCCACACATCCAGTCATTGCCTCAACACCATTCTGTCTCAGAAGTGAAGTTATAGGAATCCTCATCAACTGAATTTGTGCTTCCAAAATAGAGACAAAGGCATCTTATTCAATCACCAGGCATTAAAAGAAGTGCCTGTTTTGTTTCAGGAACTGTGCAAGGCACTGAATATATGGTATGAAAAAGGGACACTTTGGTCCCCAGTCACATGGTACCTAAAATATACTAATTAGTTTGTCATCTCTGGGTGATAGAAGTGATTTTTATTCACATTTTTGTACTTTTCTTATTTCTGAAATAATCTATAAAGCAAACATAATACCCTTTATAATCAGGAAAAAAATTGAAGTAAGATTTTTATCTTTTACAGTTGTGTATAGAGCAGATATTGATCTCACACTAACTTCTCTGAACTAGACCAGGTTAAGGTTAACAAAGCTATGTGTTTTTTAAAAATAAATTAATTTGGAGAACATCCCATTATAATGTTACAGGGATCTGTGTTTATTTCAATGTTATGAAACATAATAATACCAGAGGACATAGGCTAAAATGATTATATTAAAATATTTTAAATGAATTTGAGAAGAGATAATCTGCATATTTATGTTCCCAACATATTATAGTTAAATCAGATCAATGTCCTGTAATTCCCCAACACCATGATTCATTCCCAATACTCAGCTTCCATTCCCTTAATTCTCAACATTTTTAGATTCTCACTCCATTGAAGCAAATTTATAGAGCTAGTCATTCTCAAACAGCCCTCACTTTTTCTCAGAATACTTAATGATTTATCCAATCCATTGTTTGTGTCAGATGGCTCCCTGTGTTCTGTTTATACTTTCTTTTCCTTCTCAACAGGTGAACCTCAAATAATTTTTTTTTCAAATTTATTTTTTATTCTAAGTTGTTAGAAATGACAGCAGAATGTATTACATTTCATATTATACTCACAGAGCACATTTTTACATATCTCTGGTTCAAATAATTTTTTTTATATATTAGTCACTTCTGTTTTAGATTCTGAGCCTCATGAGTCAAGTCATCTGTAATTATGTATTTTGTACTTTTTATCAAACAAATGCAAGAAAATGTTTTTAAAAAGTCAAGTGGCACTCCATGCATTATAATGGAAAAGAGCTCAATTCTTGAGTCTTCAACAGAGGCCACAAATGCAACTCGAAGATGTTTACTGTCTTAAGTTTAGTATTTCTCAATAATGTTTTTTTCTACTATTCCTTGACTTACAAATTTTAGACATTGACTTTCTGTACTAAAAACTACAGATTTCACCCTATTTCCTTTCCTAATTTTCCTCACATTTTACCTTAGTATTTTTGTTAGATAAAAGTGGTGTTAATTTTTTAGACCTGTAAATATTGATTACTGCTGAGCAAAATAGTGTACTATAATTATATTTTCTTTTTACCTACGTTTTGTTCTTTTGGAAATGAATTGTGTCCTCTTAAAAAATTCCTTAGTTTTTTATGTACGTATCATTAAAATTTCTCAAAACCTTGAAATTAAACTTTAAAACTCTTATTAATGTTTTCCCATATGATTGAACATATCTAGTATTATGCATTTTTTTTAATTTTTTTTGGAATTTGGAGGGTTTTGGTGGGGGGGAGCGTCATTTGTTTTGTCCTGTATCTTTTCTTTATGGAATTCTTTGATGCCCTTTTCCAATGAGTGATTGTGAAACCTTGGTGCAAATCACACTGGCCCTTCACTTACCCTCTCTTCTCTCTTCATTCCTATTTGCTACATTTCATTTTGTTCCTGTCTCTTACAACCTTGTATGTTTGGGCATATCCTTTACTTACCCTATTTTTAAAAAGTGTATGGTAAGCCGGATGCGGTGGCACACACCTGTAATCCCAGTACTTGGGAGGCTCAGGCAGGAGGATCACAAGTTCAAAGCCAGCCTTATCAATGGCAAGACACTTAACAACTCTGCAAGACCCTGTTTCTAATAAAATACAAAAAAGGGCTGGGGATGTGGCCTAGTGGTCGAATGCCCCTGAGTTCCATCCCTGGTACCAAAAAGAAAAAAGAAAAAAAAAAAAGTGTATGATAGAAAATCTTCTAGGCCATTAACTATTTTTTTTATTAGTTAATAATAATTTTATTAATTTTAAACTTAAACTTTATTAATTTTTCAGTTGGGTAGAGAGAGTCTAGGTTGAATATCAGCTCAAATTTTAAGATCACCTTACACTTCTGTCTTCTAAAGCTACTATTAAGGGTCAGTGCTACTTGTAGACTCAATCTTGTTCCTATAGTGATCCTTCCCACCCCTCTACCCAGAAATCCAGCCCCCTTTCTTGGCCATCAGTGTTCTAAAAGCACACAGTAATGTGCCTGTTACTAGTTGTCTTCATTTGTTATTCTGAACTCTCAGTGACCATTTGCAACCAGACACTTGTAGCTTTCAATTCTGGAGAGCCAATTTTCTTTTATTATATTTTAAATAGTTTCTCCCTCCCTTGTTTTATTTATTCTCTCTAAAATTATCCTTGTCTTGATTTTTGGACTCTCCAAATGAATATTCTTATTTTCTTATCTCCTTCTGTTTTGTTCTTAGTGTTTTGGATTTAAGTTTGTCTTCCAAGTCTTTTACTGATTTTTTTATTGTCTGCTATCACTTTTTAAATTTCCAAGAACTCTTCCTTCCTTAAATGTTCACTTATGATAGCTTCACTTCTTCATCTCATTGATGTGCTGTGTTCTCTTGTCATGTAAAGCATGACAGAAACAGTTAAGGGTGCACTCACAGGAAACTTCCTTTTGACTCCCATTGATCAATCCTATTGCAGTCCTTTCATCTATTCCAACCTCTGTCTATTGCATTGGAGGTTGTTGGGGCACCAGAAGGCTGAATACAAATTCTGAAAACAGGAGGGATTTCCTAAAAGAAAGGGTCGTATTTCATTAGGATGTACCCTACTATGAGTATTTATTATTTTTCCCCCTGCAGAGATAACATATCAGTTTCTTCAGAGACACACCTGAGAGTGAGTGACAGGACTATCGTAGATTATAGAACTCACCTTTCAGTGCTTTTCAGAACATCGTGCTGTGAGAATCTCTATAAAGCAAACAGATTGTCTATTTAATGGTCAAGTAAGTGACAGGAAAGTGTAGCAGAGTAGTGCTCTGGGTCTGCCTCTTGGAGAACCACTGAGTGCACTAGCTTATGAAAGGCCCCACCTTCATATCACTTTGCATATTCCAGAGTTCTCTGACCAAAGTACCTCTATCCTTTCTCTTTTCCTTTTTCCTGCTGAAGAAAAGTAAAAAGGATATATATGGAATTATGTACCTCGAAGATAAAAAACTATGTATAATTACTTATCACCTAGTGACAGCTCATGACCAGGACATCCACTTTAAAAATTAATTATGTAGGTCATGCAATTCCATAGAAATATAGTGCCAGCTACCAATGAGAGCCACAGAGGTAAACTTTTCCATTTGCTACATTTAAAAAAAGTAGAAGCATGTAAACTTAATTTAATATTTATATTTTACTAAACTCAATATAGCAAAGACACTACCACTTCTTGTAATTGATATGAAAATTATTAGTAAGAAATTAATTTCTTTTTTGTACTAAGTTTTGAAATGTAATGTGTATTTTACATTTATGATACATCTTAACTGTGGCTAATAATATTCCAAGTGCTTGGTAGTGATAAGCAAATAATACTGCCATTTTGGACACTAGATAGCTAATCAGAGATCTTGACATGAGGGGAGATTTTCTCTAGAAGGAATGTTTATTTGTTTGCTTGTTTGAGAGAGTAATTTTGATTTTCTTTGTATAGGAAAAAAATTAAAATAAGAGACATCCATTTACAGAATTCCAACTTCTAGATATCTTTCAAAATTGGGCCATTTGACATCATTCTCCATTCAACAGCACATGATCAGCTAGAGCACAGTAGTGGCTGCTTCCGCCCAGTTGGTCATACTCATTTACAGGCCATTTCACACATGGATGTCACCTGCCTGGCCTCCATAGTGATTTGAATTTGCAACTTCAAATAGAGGTCAATCTCTATTTCTTACATATAAGAAAACTGAGATTTCATCTCACCCCAGTTACAATAGCAATCTTTAAGAATGCAACTAACAATAATTGCTGGGGAGAATGTAAGCAGTGGGAAGTTACACTTATCCATTGTTGGTGGGACTGCAAATTAATACTACTACTTTGAAAAACAGTATGGAGATTCCTCAGAAGCATCTAAGCCACTCCTTGGTATTTATCCAAAAGTACTAAAATCAGCATACTATAGTGATATAGGCATACCAGCATTTATAGCAGGGCAATTCACAATACCCAAGTTATAGAATGAGCCTAGTTATCTGTCAACAGAAGAATGGATAAATAAAATGTGGTATATATACATAATGGCATTTTATTCAGCCAAAAAGAAGAATGAAATCATGTAATTGGCTATTAAGTGGATGGAACTGGAGAACATCTGCAAGGAGCCCTGATTGGGGAGATGGCTGAGATTGTGGTTGGCTGCGGGCCATAGAGATATTCGGACATTGCCGCCTTCCGTGGCCTCACGAGACTTGGCCCGGGATCTCGCGAGACTTGAGCCGAGGTCGGATAGGGTCGGCGCCATTTTGTTTTGTGGGTTTTTTTTGGTGGTGCGTGTTAGAGTTGTTGTTAGAGCCGGAGAGAGAAGTTATCAGAATAAAAAGCCTGTTAGTTTCCAGTTTGCCTCTGAACTTCTTCCCGCGGCTTCATTGCTCCAAGCGGCAATCGCTTCAGGTGGCGACAAACATCATGCTAAAATATGCCAGACTTAGAAAGTCCAGGGTCAAATGTTATCTCTCATATATGGACATTAGAGAGAGAAAAAAAGAAAAAAGGGATTTCATGAAAATAAAAGGGAGACCATTAGAGAAGTGCAAGGGGATTGAAAGGAAGGGAGAGTGTCAAGGAATATACTGGGGAATGAAATCTACCAAATGATGCTATGTGCATGTACAAATATACCACAATGAATCCTGTTTTGATAAATTATTACAGTGCACTAATTAAAATAATAATAATAGGAGGGGTATCAGTAGAGTAGATCAAGCAGATAAGGGGAATGAAGAAGGAAAAGGAAAGGGAAGGTACTAGGGAATGAGGTTGATCACGTTATCTGCATGTACAAATATGGTACAATGAATCCCACTATTATGTATAACTGTAATGTGCCAATTTAAAAAAATACAAAACAAAACTGTCATTTTGGCAAGTGAGATATAAAGAAAAAAAAAGGAAAGCAAACGGAGACCCACACACATGAAGTCACTTGTCATACAAGATATAGATGGTGACTGACCCAAAACCAATAGCTGAGTCCCTGATAATGCTTGTTAGGGACATCACATTATATTCTTGGGCCCAAACTTATTCTTTTTTCCATTTTAATTATCCAATTTATACTATTTTTCTCCATGAATTTATAGAACAATTGCTCAGGATCTTTGTACTTAAAATATAACTTACAAACTAATAGATATTTAGTTTCTAGCCAATCTCATCTCTTATTCTGATAAAAGCAATCTGGACTTAAAAACAGTGAAATAAGTCCACTATTTTTGAACATGTAAAACATCTGTACCTCTTTTCTAGTACGGTGTATTTAGAATAAAATTTTAAAAAATAAATAAATAAAATTCCTACCACATTATAGAATACCTCAATAACAAACATGGGAAAACTACTTTGCTTGTCATTCTCCCTAACTAACATCAGCTTTGGATTAAAATATTAATAACTTAAGAATTTTATAAGTGAATTCAGATATACGATAGTACATGTATGTATAACATTCAAATCATGTGAATTTTAGAAACATGTGAAACTAACTGATGGCAATGGATTCTGAATAGTGGCTTCCCCCTAGAGAAGGAGAAGTATATTAATCTGGAGAAGCTTCTAGACTGGTGGACATGTTGTATATTTTGATATGAATGGCAATTACATAGGTGTATACATATGCAAAAATTTATCACTTAGATTACTTTGGCTTCATACTTTATTGCATATAAGTATGCTGCTTCTTTGACTGATTCATAGGTTTATTTGTTTTAACTTTCAGCTAAGATGTATTGAGCTGTACATAGCAGAGTGGAGTCAAGTTAGTGAAGTAATAAACAATGGAGCTCAGTAGCCAAGGACACCAGGAGATAGAAGACAGCCATAAATGTATACTTAGGGTGGTTTGCATACTTATTTCAGTTACTCCATAAAAGAAATGATACACAATAATGAGACCTTATATATTCTAAAATATACTGTCATCTAGTTTGGGATCTTTTCAAATCAGAGTTTATATCTGCCCATGCCCCAGGACATTTAGACAGTGACTGATGCCAGTATGGGTAATGTGTGACGAATATAAGCAAATTGCATTTTTTCTGGTTTGTTTATTTTGTTTAAATTGTGTTAAGTACTTAAATAATTAGTTTAAACATGTTCAAAGCCAAACGAAAAAATTTTTTAAAATATTGCAACGGGATAGAGAAAATATGTTTGCCTTTCTTCTTAAGCCAGTGGTATACTTCATGGAAGTTAGCATGATTGACCATTGTAATTGCTTTTTCTGGAATGAGTGAGAACCATATTCTCATTCCTCTGCCACCACAAATACTAAGCAGTCACTGGAATGTCTTTTGTGGTATATTTATGGGTTTATATCATGTCACTTCTATGAGAATTGCGATCATTAATTGCTTAAGAGTTTATTCAGTTTAAAATATTTTCCATTGAAAGCCATTCTCAAATATATACTTGGAATAAAATGGGAAGTAGTCAAGGTTTTGAAAGCATGGTTTTGAAAAAGAAATCCTTAACTCTTTCATTCACTAAATTCCAAATTGTGCCTATTTCAAATGCAACTCGCATAGTAGATTGTTTTCCTTTTATGTACACAAATTATTTCTTGGTCCCATACCAATTAATTCCCGGTGGTTCATGGTATTTCAAACTATTTTTTAAAAAAGACATTAAGACAGAAAGACCTCACAGTGTTTGGCAGCTAATCCAGAAGCTTCCTTAAAACAAACCTGCAGGGGATAGATTCCAGTAGGAAAATTGCTTTCAATAATTTTCTTTCTGATGTTTCAACAATGTACAGTGAACCAATATGTCACATTATGTAAGGAACAAAAAAGAGATAACATTTTTAGATAAATTTCATTCTTTACATCCAAGTCTTTAAATAATAAAATTCTTCCCTTTCTTTGCTCTTACAGGAAGTAATGTATTATTACCCTCTGATATCGGAAAAGAAATAATTGAGAAAAGCTAGCTTTCCATTCCCTTGGCAATTGATCTCCTAGTATTCAGAAGCTGTTAATATAAATGGGATATTTGTTTTTCAAGCTTTATTTACAGATTTTGCCAGATGAGCATGTACCCTGTGAACTATAATTACGGATTTCCAGCTGTTACCAGAAATCTTGGTATGCACAGTGTTGGAGCCTGAAGCATGTTTAAGAATCAGCTACTGGTAAACCTAAAATAATATCAACTATTAATAATTGGTAAACCTGCTGAGAACAGGCTGTCGATTCATGAATACCATAGAATTATAGGGGTGAATGTACTCTTAATAAGCCCTTCCATTTTTTCCTCCACTTGAGGCTAGAGTTGACTTGAATTAAATAAGCCTAAGTAAAGGAGACATTCTGTGTTTTAAAGACCAACCTTTACAGTAATTGAACAACTCCTTTTAGGAACATGCTACAATGTTTCACCATTCTTCTTTGCAGAATATTTTTCTTTGTTTTTAATCCAAAGCCCTATGGGTGCAGCTGAAATTTGGATTTGTGATTTTTCTATTTTTTTGAAGAAGTGGAATAATCTCTGCCTCTGTTTTTTCATGGCCTGAGACTTCAATTCCTAAAGCAGAGAAAATCAGGTCCATAAGGGGAAGCACTGATTTTTCTGTTCACTGTCACAACCTCTCTGCTTTCCCCATAGCTCACAAATAAGAGCAGTCTCTTTCCTTCTTCCCTTTTTTCTGGGCATGCCTGCATGATTTTATTCTTGAAACATAATTTAAAACTTCCTCTGAGTCCTAGTTTAGGGGAAAAACAAGATAAGTAAACAAAGTTAAACTAGAACTATGTGGATAGTTGATCATGCTGTCTCTTTGATGTTTTATCTAAGTGACAAGCATCAAGTGGAGTATGAACACAAGAGACCACATTGATCCCAGTAATAAGAAAAGGAGCACCAAGAGAACAGATCAGGTCCAAGTTCCCCACTCTGAGCCTGAGAGCACAGTAGACCCCTCCTAGGGTCTAAAGCAGAATCACTAGTGCTACTAAAATGCTGTGACCCACCTCAGGTCAGGGCAGTTGCTTAGTATAAAGTAGGTAACTGTGTGGGTCTGAACACTACTGCAAGCTATGAAAAAGGAGACAGCACTGTACCACTCAGTGTTTCCCAGAGGAATAGAGTCAATGGACTGTACATATAACTGTAAAGGAGGATTTATAAGATTGCTTACATGATCAGAGGCTATGTACCCCAATGGCCATCTCTGGGCTGGAGGACTGGGGAAACCAGTAGCTGCTCATTCAAAGAAACTGTAGGCTCAGAACAGTAGGGGGTAACCATGCAGCCTCAGTCTGAGGATGAAGGCCTAGAAGCTCCCTGGAGAGCTGCTGGTGTGATTCCACATTCAAAGGCTGAAAGTAATGGTGTCTGATGTTCATGAGTGATGGTGACGGCAGCAACAAAAAACTCCCTATAGGGCTGGGGTTTGTGGTTCAGCTGTAGAGTGCTCACTTAGCATGTGTGAGGCCCTGGGTTCTATCCTCAGCACCACATATAAATAAATAAAATAAAGGTATACATATATAAAATAACTCTCTGTCAAGAAGAGTGAGTGACATATGTTGCTGGTGGGACTACAAACTGTTGCAACCACTCTGGAAAGCACTATGGAGATTCCTCAGAAAACTTGGAATGGAACCATCATTTGACCCAGTTATTCCACTCCTCAGCATATACCAAAGGACTTAACATCAGCATGCTATAGTAATGCAGCCACATCAATGCTTATAGCAGCACAATTCACAATAAGCTATGGAACCAGCCTAAATGTCCTTCAACAGATGAACAGATAAAGAAAATGTGGTATATATACACAATGGAGTATTACTCAGCTATAAATAGGAACGACTTGATGACATTTGCCAGCAACTGGATGGATCAGGAGACTATGGTGCTAAGTGAAATAAGCAGTCCCCAAAAGCCAAAGATAAAATGTTTTCTCTGATATGATGATGCTAACAAACAATAAGGGAGGGTGGGTGAGAGGAAAAATAGGAGGTCAGTAGATTGGACAAAACACAATGGAGGGAAGGAACGGGGGATGGTAAAAGGAAAGAGAGTGGGATGAATCTGACATAATTTTCCCATGTACATATAGGAAAACAACACAGTGAATCCCACCATCATGTATATCCATAAGAATGGGGTCCTAATTAGAATCAGATACATTCAATGCTTGCGTAATTATACAAAAAATGGATTCTGCTGTCATGTATAACTAAAAAGAATCAATATATTTTTAAAAATTATACAAACCATAAAAAAAAAATTTAAAGGAGAGTGAGTGTACCCATGTGCAAACTCCCCTTCTACTTCTCTTCCCATACTGGTCCCTAGCCCATGAACAGGGCCACCCAAATTCAACATGTGTCTTTCACACTCAGTTCACTCATCCACGTGCCACTTGCCTCTATAAACACCCTCAATGCATCCAGAAGTTTACTTTGTCAGTTTTCCATGATCTGTCAATCTAATCATGTTGACAACCAAGATGGACCATCACAAAGACCAAGTTTAGAAACTAGACCAGACTGGAAGGACTATCTCCATTTATGAAGTAACAAAAACAGGGAAAAAAAAAAAAAAAGATTTGTTTTCTGATTTTAAAGACTATTATTATAATGTTATTTTACAATAAATAAAAGAGGACTAAATAGATACGATCAGTGGGATTGCTTTCGAAATGGCAACTGTGTGGAATATTATGTAGTCATTCAAAATCAGGACTATGAATATATGTGATATTAATTGTATGAAAATACATGATATTGTTCCCCTTTGTTAAGGAGGCCATAACAAAATACCACAGAAGAAGTGGCTAAAACAACAGAAATTTATCTTCTCACAATTCTTTAGGGCAGAAGTCTGAGATCAAAGTAGCAACAGGGTTGTTTTCTTCTGAGATCGCTTTCTTGATTTGTAGATACCATCTTCTCCTTGTGCCTTCACAAAAACATTCCTCCTTGAGATATATCCCTCATGTCCCTACGTCAAAACTGCTCCTTCTAAGGATACCCATCAGATTGTGCCCTCTATCGTAGACTCACTTAATTACCTCTTGAAGGGCTCTATCTCCAAATACAGTCATGTTCTGAAGTACTAGAAGTTAGGGCTTCTATGGATGAACATTTTGGGGTGGAAGAGTAAAGTCCATCTCATAATATAAGCAAAAAGAAAAAAGTATACCAAAATAGATGACAATGACAATGTGAGCTTGTGGATCTACTAGAAATAAGATTGTTATTTATTAGCTCCTTTAAATCCATGAGGGCACTGACCACCATTTAAAAGGAAGAAAACATTCTGGGGAGTGATGTTGACCAAATTCTATTATTATATTGTGTATTGAGAGCACGTACGAATACTCAACAACAAATCAGTATGTACCACTACAATGCACCAGTAAAAAAAAAAATGTGGGGAAAAATATAAAAGGAAGAAAATGGAGACTTACAGAATTAAATAATTTGACAAAGGACCCACAGTTATTAAATATAGGAATGGGTTTTAAACCAGATAAGAATATTTTGAAAATTCACATTCTTTCCACCATGCTAGGTTGACTGATATTGATGGTCCAGGACAAATTAAGATAGTTTTCTAATTTTAAAGAATATCATTATAATGTTATTTTACTATAAATAAAAGAGAGGACTAAATAAATATCGCCAAGAATCCAGTATATGCCAAGACATTTTGCTAGGTATGATGGGGTCATGGTGGATGGTTGAAGAGAACAAGTCATAGTCCTTGTCCTTAAGGAGAGGGGGGATTTGCACGTGCAAATGTATATACAGTTACAGGAAAGAAATATAGATGTGAAAACCACATAAGAGTTCAGGGAACTTAGACATTAATTTTCTTGTTCATATTGTGCTTACATACAAGCTTTTGTAAAGCCATCCAAATTTTTCCTAAATTGGGTATTATTATGATTTCATTAATTAACACATTCAATTATATTTAATGAGAACCTATGATGTTCCAGGCATGAGTGTATAGCCGTGAATAAAACACAAATGTTTGCTTGCAGTTTCTAAATTAGAGAGTGTTTTCCAAAATGGGGTGCTGAGATTAAAAGCATAAAACCTGCCTGGAAGTCTTGCTTAAAAACACAGATTTCTGGACTGTATTTCAGACCTACGAAATCAGACTATCTCAAGTTTAGGCCTGGGATTCTCAATTTTTAAGAGCTCACCATCTACACCTTGTGCTCTCTGGGCCTATAGGGAGATTCAATAAATGTGATGAGCCTTGACAAATATTACCTCCTCTAATGTAACAAATTACCCCCAAACTTAGCAACTTAAAACAACACGTATCTATTACCTCACAGTTTCTGTGGGTCTAGAATCTGGGCACAGCTTACCTGGTTGCCTTTGCCTCAAAATATCTGAAAATCCACTGGGAATGAAACCTGAAAGTTTTGACAGAAAAACCAGCTTGCAAACTCATTCACATGCTTATTATTCATCAACTTGTGAGCAGAGAGGCAGGGCCTCTCTTGGTGACCCTATTTCCTGCCATCAGCCCTCTCCATAACATGGCCACAATGAGCAAGAGAGGGCAAGAAGATCAGGACCTGTGAGACCCACTGTCGAAAGTGTCATCCCATGGCATCTGTCGTATTCCATCACAGTTTGAGTATCTTTTATCCCAGGTGCTTGTGACCACAAGTTTTTGAGATTTTGATTTTTTTTTCAGACGTTGAAATATTTGTACATAACTTATGTGATGTGATAGGGATAAGATTTTAGTCTAAACACAAAATTTATTTGTTTCCTATATAGCTTATGCACAAACCTGCAGGTGACTTAATACATTTTTTGTGCTCTGCAATTTGACTATGACACATTAGGTTAGGTGTGGAATTTTCCCCTGTAGTATCATGTCACTGCACAAAAAGGTTTGGATTTTGGACCATTTTGGATTTCAAATTTTTCGACTGGTGATGCTCGGCCTGTAATGAGAAGTAAGTCATAAGGTCTAGGCCACACTCAAGGGAGGGGATCCAGGGAGGCAAGAACAGCAGGAGGTGCGGACTGCTGAGAGCCATCCTAGAGGTGCACAGGACCCTTCAGAGGCTGGGAGGTCAGCAGAGCTCTGTGCTCAGACTAGTGGCATGAGTGGCCCACCTGGAAGGAAAGAGAGTCCCAGAACTATTTCAGAAGACAACGAAAGCACCATAACACAGTCTGAGTGTGGAGTGAGTTCAGTCCATTCAGGGAAACCTCTTTATCTCTTTGATGTCTCAGCTTTGTTCAAAAGCACACTGTTTGTGCTTATTTCTGAAAACATGAGAATAGAATCTCATCTCTGCACTATCAGGATCTAGAGGATTTTTGTTTGTTTGTTTTCAAATAAATAAAAATTTTCAATTGACCAAAACCTTTCATGAGATGTAAACCTGTTCAATATAGTTTTTGTATTAATAAAAAAATTAACACTTAATCATGGACATATTTTTTAAAGTGTATGTAATAGAAGCAAGCTGGGCTGTTCTGTACTATCTGTCTGTTGTGGTAGAGTCCTCCACTCATGAGTCTTGTTGTCCTTGCCTGATTTCAGGTTTATTTCTCCATCATGGTGTAGTCCACACATCAGAGGGGGTGTGAGGGAGGGAAGGAAAGGAAAACAAGAAAAAGGCATAAAAAAGAAAACAAAAAATATTTGATATTTGGATTCTTTGCTTCTGACTTAAAAAAAAATTCAACAGAAGAGTAAAGATAATCTGAGCAGTGGTGTGGATTGGAATAAATTCATTTGGATTTTGCAGTCCGTATCATATAACCTAAATTCAAAAGAGAGGATTGTGGTGTCCTGGAAAAGGCTCTGACCTCAGCATCTAGGAGACCAGAGCTTTGCTGGTCTTGGTTCAGCTGCTAACTTGATGAGTAAGCATGGGTAACTCAATTAATTTTGCAAGGCCCTTCCCCAATCTGGTAAATAAATAGTTAGAAGGGTATGATTCTCAAAATGAGGTTACAGGACCAGTAGATCAACTTCACCGGGAAACTTGGTAGAAATGTAGATCTGGGGACATACCCCAGAGCTACAGGATCAGAGGAAAAAACTCTAGGAGTCGGGTAAAAGACTCTTGATTTTAACAAGTTCCAATGCATTCTGAGCATGCATTAATCTGAGAACCACTGAGCCAGATAATTTCAGGTGTTTTCCAACCTGAAAATCTATAGAATTGTGAGACTTCTGGGGTAGCAAAAATATCATAGAAATGGTAAAGCTTTCCAATTTAAAAAACTGAAGTAATTTGGGGACTACCCAAAGAAAGCAGAAGCCAACGCAGAATGTTCTATTATATAATTGTTGGGAGAGATGGATGGAGGCGTATAGTCATTTAAGCCCCTATGTTGCACAGTCATGTAAAACAGGGTGTAGGTGGGTTAAACATTGTTACCCAGGGTCACAAAGAAACTGGTGAAGCCAGAACTCAGGCCCAAGGATTCTGATTCCTGGTTTACTTTCCTCCTTTCTACGGACTGTTTTTCTCTCTGTTCCAATTTTGAGTTTGGTTTCCACGTATGTTTTTTAGATACAGAAGCCAAACATTATCTATCTATAAGTATTTTTGACCCCATTTTACTTCTAATATCAATGGCTATTTTTTTTAAAAAAATCAGTATAGAAAACAAATATATGAGTATCAACAAACTGAGATGCACACGAGTTCCAATGAATTCACAACCTATGAAGCTCCCAAGCATAGTGATTCCACTTTGGCTGAGTGCCTACAAGCGAAGTTTCCTGAGGTTTTCATTCAGACTTTCATCTATAAAATTGATGGTGCTATTAAAATAAAGGGACGTGGGCATGAACTGTTTGGTAATTACTGACTATCAGATCTTTCATGATACTTGGAAAACATCACCCTCTTAAAAGACAAAACACGTGGCAATGGCTAATGGCCCACTCTTCTCCTAACTTTGGTCATTGCATAATAATAATAGGTGGAGTGTAGCAAACAGAAATGTATGTATCAAGGATAAGGAAATCCCAGGCCAAGATAGATTTTCTAACCCTTTCCATAAGTGGAAAAGGATGTTAAGTAGAGGTTTGTGGCCAGCCGTCCTCATCCGAGGTCTCATAACCTTTGTCACAGGTCAAGTGGTTAACCCAAGGCCTCGCTCTGGCTCTCGTGGTACAACTCTGACAACCAAAATTTTTTTATAATTTAAAGTGAGCAAATGATTCTCTACTTATTCCTAAAGTAACTGCATAGTCTTACAGCTCATTCCATCCGCTCATGCTATCTCATTCTTTCTCTCTCTCTCCTAGTGACTGGTGCTATGTACGAGCCCCCTTAATCTGGAATCAGAAAAATGAATTCTTAAATAGAATGCGTAAGGTCTAACACAACACTGGCTATTTGAAGCCCAAAGACATCACTGATAGGAGAGAAAAAAAATGTGAAAATGACACCATCAAATTTATTTTAAAACTTTCCTTTTATGGCCTCTCTTTAATTTCTTACATTTTAAAATTCAGTTATCTCTTCTCATCTGAGTTGTCTGTTGTCCTTTTTCATGGGTCACTGTTTAGAAATCCATTCCTAGATCTCTGCTGGAAAACTGATTTAGGAAAGGAGGTCCCAGTTCACAGCGGTCCCCGTCTGAGTCCCAGGCACTCAAGTGAGTTTTCCTGGACATCTCAGGACTATGGGCCAATGAGGCCAAGTGAGTACCAGGGGATGCCACAAGTGACAGAGGAGCCCCCCCGCCCCAGTCCCACCACACAGAGAATGGTGGGAAATAAATCAGTAATGGCAGCATGACTGTTACTCTAATGTAAAGTATTGAAAAACATCCCCTTATATCAACCTTGCAACTTATGTTTTGGTCGTTATTTCCCTATTATTCTTAAAACCAGCCTGTTGTACCCAGCCAAATGCATTTTGTTGAAACTTCATTTATTTTTAACCTCATGACTGAATTTCTCTATTCATCCCTCTCTCTCTACCAGCAGTAATGTTTAGACTTTGCCCAGATCTACATTTTGCCCTCTGGTGTTGTTTTTATTCTCTTATATGCTGTCTTCAAAGTGTCATCTAAGTTTCAAAGTTAACTTCTCCTCTTTTGATTATTTTCAGATAGTTTATAGCACATGCCTGTGATTTCTACTATTGTTCCAATGAATCTTTATCCCTAAGCAATTAGCAATAACATGAAATTACCAGAAAAACAAAACACAAAACAGTGATTCTGTGTTTGTGTGTGCTTGTGTGTGTATGTTTGTGAGCACACTTGGGTATACATGGGTGTGTGTCTTAACCTCCCATCTACGACGATTAAACTTGTCTGTGCTTGTTGTAATCTGTGATCTGAAAGGCTCAAACTAAAATTTATCTGGCTCAATCCCCAGAATGTCTAAACTTTTCCCAGCTCTAAAAAGAATGACTTTTACACCCTCTGTACACATCTGTCCCCCATACTCCCGCAGTTAGCTTCCCCCGCCCCTCCATTAATCCCTTAGGTTTCTTCTTGCCAAAGATGTTCTGCTGTTTGATAGAACACTAATCTCCAAGAATCTCAAAGTATCAGCTTACCTGTGAACGCCCAGAAACTGTCTCCAGCCTTAGCCTCATCCCCTTTTATGTTTTCTTCATCTTTGAACAAATGCATTGCTTTCTGTCTGAGAATGAGACCCTACATTCTGTTGTGGTTAGGAGGGATATTGACCTGAAGGCACACTGTTCCCTCTTAACTCAAAGAAGCAAGATCAACATTCAGAATCACTTAGTGACAAATATCAATTGCTAGAAGAACAGGTCACCCATGGGCAGGAAACTCAGGGGAAGCTCACTGAAGAATCCTTTGTTAAATGAACTTGCAGGCTCTTGCTGAACTAAAATAAGTCTTGGAGAAAGAAATGAAAGGCAGAAGTGGGAAGGAACGAGGTAACAGGGGGGAAAGTTCTCTTTCAATATTAATCTCCCGTCATGGGTCTACACATTTGTAGCAGGAGAGAAGAGATAGTACAAAGGAAAAGTGCAAATTGACAGTCATAGGACTCCAATTCAGGTCAATTTATTACTAGGGAAGAGGGTGAGCTGTGAAATGAAAATCTCAGTCCCTGAGCAGATGAAGGGTCTAAAGCTACAGCATTCCTTCCCTGAGAAACCGCCGTGGATTTAATAGAATCCCCTGAAGTACAGTTGAGCGATCTGCTCCTGTCTGTAGCGCTAGCCCAATTTTCAATTCTGATGAGCCGCAACGTCCTCATACCTCAACCCAAATGGCGGTGGTATGAAGTCTTGTCATTCACTGGAATGACATATTCTACATTCTCTAACCTCATGTAGAACCTCATCAGGTTCATTGGTGATGTGGGGATTAAAGGTGACAGGAGAGTGCCCGCTTCTCCCTCCTCCCAACCAGCAATACCAGACCCCCTTTCCCATAGCTGTGCTGCTGAACGCTGCAAAATGCCCCGGAGTTTACTTCAACCTGACACTGAGATTGTATTTGGAACATGCTCTAATGCATCTCAGGAAATGCTGTGATCTAGCAACAAGTTTCGACAGCATTCTGATGCTTGCCAGACTGCTGGGGATGAGCCCAGCACGCGGACCCTCCCAGGCTCTGTGAGCTGATGGGGAGGCGGGAAATGTACAGCAAAATCCCTCGTAAAATTCAGAGTCAGAATGGGCTTTTGGTGGGTACATTCATGGGCTGCTTTTCCAGAAGGTGACCCTGCTTCTTAGTCCTGGGCTTTCACCAGTCTTGAAAGGTGGAGATCATGCGTCTATGATGTGACAAGGGATGACAGAAGACCGATCTTAGCTTCCCATTGAATGAGAAGAGCCAGGAAGACTTGGTTTTCAAATGAAAAAACAAAGCCAGTTTAAGATGCATCCAAGATTCTTTTGCTTTCTTCCCCTCCTAGCCCACGTGATGGGAGTGGGCCCACACCTAGACCTCTGCATCGTGTCCTGGGTACCTGAGGACCCCAAACTTGGACTGAGTTCAAAGAAGGTGATTAAAGGAAGGGGAAATTGGAAGTGACTGACTGATGAGAAAAGATTAAAGGAAGGCAAATCAAGGAAACTGGCCGAGCAATAGCTGAGGGGCAAATGATAAAAACTACAAATACCTGCAACGTGCAAACACCCAGTGGAGAAAACATTCCTTGTTATAAATTAGCAGAGGAAAGTTTTGACTGAGAAGTGGAAAAGTCTTATGAGAGAAAGTATTCAATTAGCCAACTGATTACCCAGGAATGAAAGTGGAGGCCGGAGGGGGAGGGGCACTGTACAAGCAGCCCAATAGATTTCCAGAAGGTAACGATGCTCAGGCACTCAGAAGGCACCGCAGCCCGGACAACCTCCCCAAGCAAAGTTCCAATAATGAAGACTAGTTAAGTTACAAATTACATTAATGACATTAATTTGTTCAGTCTTCTAAAAGGTAACTGGTTGAAATAGGGGAAGGGCAGCGAAAACCTTCAGGAATCCCATCCTTAGAAAGCCAGGTTTAATGTCAAACAATTTACTACAAATTATAGCATGGAAATTAAGTGCACAGCATCTTAGTGAACTTAATGAGGTGCGCAACAACTGCAAAGACTTCTAATGAAAAGTGGAAATAATTGGAAAAAGGTATTGCTTGTAAAGGCAGGCTCTGTAATGAGAACCATTGAGCCTTCAAGCTCTCAAACCGTTCATTCTTGATGACCAAGAAGGATCCCCTTTGTTTGAGGAAGTCATTTTTTACTTGTCCTCCTAAAATTCCTAGTGTGACCTCGCTGATATAAATGTGCTAGCTCTCCCAAGAAATGTTCCCTATGTTGAATTTTAGAATGAAGATTATAAAAATCTTAGGTATGATTTGCATAACCATCAACTAAAGAATTTGTAATATTAAAACAGTCTCTTAAGTATTGAACCAAATTGCTCTTAAGGATAATTTTTCCCCTATTTTTTAGGAAAGGCTGAGCTCATAAAGAGTTTTATTGAATCTTGTGAACTAAAATACACTATTTAGGATTAAAAGGGCCAATGTTTACTTATATACCTATGAACTATGTTCCTGGTAATTATGCAGAATTAGAGAAAAATGGGAATTCCTTTTTTATAAAAGTTTTATTTTTTAGTTGTTGATAGACCTTTATTTTATTTATTTATATGCGGTGCTGAAAATCAAACCCAGTGCCTCACACACGCCAGGCAAGTGTACTACCACTGAGCCCCAGCCTCAGCCCCGGGAGTTCTTTTTTATACTTTACTTCTGATTTCTTATTAGTGTTTTCCCTTGTTGAGCTCCATTTTTCCAGTAAGTTGGACAATTCACCCTATGATAAGCTTTGCCCTCTGACCCCATTTAGCTGTGCACACCTCAGTTTGCTCAGCGATAAATTTTACAAGGCTCCTGTAGCAGAATTAATAATCTTGAGCTTGCTTTAATTTGGAATTGCAAAGTCCCTTGCTACAATAAACACCCCCAAGATTTCCTCCCAAAGCATTTAGTAATCTCTTTAATTGTGCTGGCAGACATGGGTATGGTTAATTTGCGGGTCTGGTTATTCCCTCCTGCTGCCACCTCCTTGGTCTCCATAATTGGTAAACAAAACAAATCAAAACAAGCAAAAAAAAAAAAAAAAATCTGTCCATAAATATATTCTTCTGTTGCAGGTGAGGAGCGTTATTTTTTATTCTTGAATGATCACCTTCAACATCTTCCTCCCCTCTGTGTTCTCTCTCCCTAAAGAAACTCGCAAGCCCTGCAGAGTTGAACACACTTAACTGAAATGTCTACCGCAAAGCAGTGTCGATTTCCATTCTCACCAGCAATTTCAGCTTCCCACTTTCAGTGTGCAGCCCCATCCCACATCAATGGTGGCTCCATGCAGAGAGCAAGATCTAAAAGCTAGGGGAGAGAAGCATAAGAAGACATCCCTCAAGTCGCTGTCACAGAATGTGAACTGCAAGGGAGCCCAAAGACGGGGAAAGAGGCCACAGGATCTGAGAGCCGAGTGGGATCAGATATATTGGAGAAAGTTTTCCAAGATCAAGTTCCCAAACTGGCAATCACTCATCCTGCGGTGAGGCAGAAAAGGCGCACGTGCACCCACCAGGGCCTGCTAAAGGGTCTAGGGTTACGTGGAAACATTTCCTGGTATGATTTTGTGCTTCTCCAGGGAATATATTTTTATACAGAAATCTCTTCTTGTTACATAAAAATCCAGTGACTTATCGATGTATTAATTGCCATCTGTGACTTGGCTGGCCTTGAAGTATTAAGACGAAAGGAAGGATTTTTTTTCCCTTCTTTTTAATTTCAAAGTTATGTGCAGACTACCTTAACTTGTTTTTATTACCTTTAATTAGCTTAATAATCTTCACATTTCCTTGTTGAATAACTGCTAACTTAATGTGTTGCCATAATGCATTTTTAAATTACTGCTTTAAAAAATTCAGTGCTGATTTCCAGTTTCCGCTCTCTGTATTAATTATCTATAAATATGTGTAGGATTTCTTTCAGCAGATTTTCACAATCTTCCTATTATCCCTATATAGACACTTTAAAGGGCTACCACAATTCAAAGTTCAACATCCCTGTAATTTACTCAGCCTTATAATTGATATTTATAAGCTCAGCCAACCTGTAAAGGAAGAGAAATATTAGCCAGCCCCATTCAAGTTCAGAGACCTTCAATTTGGATGTAAGTGTCGGGATCTTGTTTTCAGAGACAAACAGGCCCGCCCCTCCCGGTGTTCAGTTACATGCCTCTCTTGGGACACAGTTTCTCCTTTTAAGCAAAAGATGATCTCCTGGAACTCATTCATTCCTAGAAGCTTGAGTTGGAAAGTGAACAAACCAGTTTGTGAGCCCTGTGCTACAGAGGGACAGTGATTGGACTCTCTTCAGCATCAGCAGGATAGAATGAAAACCGAGATACCTAGGTTCCACTTCTTGCCATATGCACTGAGAAGCAGTGTGTCACTTACAGTCACAGAAACTCATTCTCTCGTTCACATAAGACTGGACCAAGAGGAAGCCAGAGCTGGTGTAAAGAAGTGAGGTGACATAGACTTGGTGCTCTGAAAGCAGCAAGATACAGTGCACAGATATTCCCTAATATTACTAATCTACCAAGGTCTGGAGGGAGTGCTGGGGCCAGCAGTCACCAGAGTGTGTGCCTTGCATTAGCAGCATCAGCTTTGCCTAAAAACTCACTAGTTCCTTCTGAACACAGAACTCTTGAGTAGACCCCAAACTCTCTGTTTTAACACATCCTCCAGGTAATTCCAATGCATGCTACATTTGGACGACCCAGGACTTAGCACAATCTGTGACCTACCAATGCAGTTTAGGCTGAGATTCTCTTTTAAGAAGCATGACAGGGATATAACTCGGGAAGGGAGACAGAAAATAAGAAAGTGCTTCCTTGTTTTATCCTCCATAGGCAGCAATGGTGGACTGTGGCTAAAGGGTCAAATCTCGGCTTTACAAGTCTGGTGATTTTGAGAGATAACCAGAGATCCGTGTCTGGATATTGTGACGTAAAACAGCTAGTTCAGATGAAACACAGTACCTGCCCCGTAGGAAGTGTTCAAACCATGTTAGCTCTTGCTATTCTGCAGGGTTGGCTTTCTGGACAGCTTATGGTAGTACACTTGAATCAACCAGTCATCTCACTGTGTAAATAAAATGAGAACAACAATAACAAAAAAATAATGTACATTGTTTTCAGGGTACACATCCATATGGTTCTTCCATGCAGACCCAGGCAAACCCCAAAGGCAAATTCACAGAATAATCTCAAATGCTGTCCCCAGGGCACAAGTACCCCAAGCCTTCCCTCTCTTTTATTTGTCACTCTGGTGTTGTAGATTTGTGACTCCCATCCTGGCTTTCTATAGATGGAAACTGATCCGTCCACCTCTAAGAGCAGAAGGCAGAGCTGAAAGAGAAAAAGAAGCTTCCCCAGTTATTTCTGTGAACACATAGAACCAATTTCAAACAGGCACAGAGTAAAGAATATTGAAGAATTTACCACTTAATGAAGAGAAGGTAGTCATTAATTTCATAAACAACGTGGGATGTACATTCATTAATCTATTTTCAAGGTCCTCAGAACTTTCCAGGTGCAATGCTTATTACTGGCATTAAATGTACTGCCATTGCCAGCAGCAGACAGTGAAATAATACAAACAAATCCATGGCACAGGGGAAAAAAGGCCTTGGGATATCTGTGAGACACTACAATTAGGGCGAGATAGACAGCAGCTCTTCTGGAATAGAAGAATAAGGGAATCAAGGGCTTTCAATGTGGCTTCATGAAGGATTATTCAAAGATCTAAGAGCACAAAGAGAAGCCCTGGAGGGGAAATGGAAAATACAGGTTGGAACCAAGAAGACTAAGGACAGAAAAAGCATGTCGGGGTTGTATATTCCAGGGCCTGGAAGGCTCAATGCAATACTGTTCTGTCCCGGCAGAAAGAAGAAGACTTGGTCCACTCTTCCATTAATGAATGCAGTCCACTCTCAACTCACTCCCTAGCTCCCCTCTTTAAGTTCATTTGTAAGTCAGCAATTTCAACTCAGAAAGCATTTTCCCGGGGAAACATTATTCATGGTGGTTTGGCTTTCTAGACAACCCACAATAGGATATTTAACCCCAAAAGAAATTGAATATAGAAGCTAATCCTTAAAAATATGATTTCAACAGTGTCTAACCAGCATTTTTAATATTGCATCTTTGGAAAAACAGAGTTCAAGTTCAAAGGTGGGATGCATTGACTGGTCCCAGACCCAGGGCCAATAGCTTAGCTATTGTGTCCCCTCTGCCTAGAATGCTCTTTCCCCAGATGACCTCAGGACTTGACACAAATAGCACTTTCTCAGGAAGGTCATTCCTGACCTAAACTTTCAGTACCCTGTCCCCACAATACTCCCTCATTCTCTTCCTTGCTTTAGTCCTTTTTCCCTAGCACACCATCTGACACATTGTATATTTTCCTATTGATTTGTTTATTGATTTGCATCCCCTGGGAGAATGTAAACTCAATGAAGGCAGGGATTCTTATTTGGTTGTTCCCTAATGTATCAACAGCATCTGATACACAGTAGGCACCAAGATGTAATTGTTGCCTTTAATTATTTATTTGTTCCCCTATTTATTAATAGTAGGTTGTAGATCTGGGGCAGGGCAGGGGCCAGGGAAATTCTCCTGGATCCATATTCTTGCACAAGAGAAACTGAGTTTTGTAAATTAATCTTTCCCTAAATGCTTTAAATTGGAGAGAGAGAAATGTGTGCATGTTGGGGAAGGGAAGTTGGGAGAAAAGTTGGCATGAAAGATTCCTGGCCTTTGAGCAAATAACCCCTCAGTTCTTCTCTTGTCTTTGATACTTACTAATATATGACTTATGACCTTGGACAAAACACTGACACACCGGAATAGTCATTTTCCACTTTATAAAAGGGAGATCATATTCTTTGCACTCTGCAGGGCTGTTGTTGAAGATCAATTGGGTAGTACAGGTGAAAGTGCTCTGCAAACAATAAAGTGCATCCTAAAATAAGAAACTAACGATGATGAAAGGGTGATGTGCACAAACAAGTAGATTAAACCTACGATGATTCTCTGCGGGATGTCGGGTTGTATTTTTCAGAATACAGCCATCTATGATGTTCAGCTCAATTATGCACATAGAAAAAGTAAGTAGGAAGAATGAGGAAAATCTGTGTACAATTGGCATTCCTGACAAAAAGGGAAAGAAAGACTTTAGAAAATGATTCAAGGAAATATGATGCAAAGTTATTTGTAATTGGAAAATTACATCCTAGTTCAAATATAACTTTCTCAGAGAAGTCTTTTTAGAGGTGGCCACACCTATTTTCCCTCCCTCTATCAAAAATTTAATCTCCTCTATCACAATGGGTAATTATATGGGTAAAACATATAATTTATTTGTTTACTACCTAGCTCTCCGCACTGTCTCTATTCTCTTAAGTTCCATGACCATGGGGCCATTTTTGTCTTGCTTGCTACTAAATACCCAGAATCTAGCCCAGAAGCTTCCACATAGCAAGCATGCAATAAGTAATGGTTATGTCATCCAATAAATGAGGATGTGAATGAATAAATAAATGGACAATGAATGAATGAAGATATGAACACATACACTCCTACATATGTGCAGACTGGAAAGACAGGGTTTTAACAAGAGAACTAAATTCATCTGGCAATTTTTTCCATGCATGAACTAATAATGAAATATGACAACGTTGCATTGTTTCAGTAAGGAGGACTTTCCTGGAAAGAAAAAAAATTAATGCTTGATGAGAAAGGTTGAAATGGACCGTGAACCCCTGATTTTGTTCCTACTTTTTCTTCAAGCTTTGTCATTGGAATAGTCACAAGCAAGTCCTGCATGACTGGCTGAACCTGTCAGGCAAAGCCCTACTTAATTACAGGCAGAGAACTCTGGCTTACCATCTGCAAGCCTGTCTTCACACAGGTTTGCTCAACAAGGCCCAAATATGCATGTCTATCTACTGTTGAACTACAGCTGATTGGTCTGCAGGGGAGCAGCAAGGGGCAGGGTGGAGGCACCATGGGAAACTGAAAATGTTAGTGTGAAGCCAGCTACAAAGCTCTCTCCCAACAAATCTCCATTTGCCCACCTGATTCAAATGACCACATGGGACCTGACAGCCAGGCACTGATGTATAGTAGAATGATGAAAGGAAAATCCAAGGGAAAGGCGCTCAGCCTGCTCCCCCAAAATGCTAATTCCACCTTTTCCCCAATGTGCACTATTGAGAAGGGATCTGGTTTGGGAGTCAGACATTCCATTGATTTAGAGTTCATTTAGTTCATTTACTTACTATGTTATTTATAATTTTTCATTTCCTCTTTTGTAAAATCTGGATTAAAAATACCTACATATCAGCATTGTAATAGCTACAAGAATGTATATGTGGTAGGTATGCAAGGAGAGTTCAAAACTTAGAGTTATTATGTTTTCCTGGATTTTTTTTTTTTTTTTTTTTTTTTTTTTTTTGGTTGTCTCCTAAATCTTGTTATTGAATAAATTTAAAGGCTTTTGCTGGGTCCTGCCCTCAAAGATTCTGAAGAATTTGGTCTGAGTTGTGGCCTGAGATTCCCCAGATGCTTATGATCAGCAGCCAAGGTCAAGGATCACTGAGCTGGCTGGGGACCTCACCACCCAAACACTGGCACCAGACACAAATCTCTCTTCTTCCCCACTAAGCACTAGCACCAGAAGTCATTTCTAATGGAAAGTCTGCCCTTTTGTTGTGCAATCAGTTTAAGTGGAAATCCACTCGGTAGTTACTCACTAACCCACGTCCACATTATGATTTTAAAATCTTCCTCTAGATCATGTTTTTAGAGGAAAAAATACAATGGGACAATTGCAAGGGCACGGCCACAGAGTGAAGGGAGATTGGGAATAGCAAATGCACAGAATCTACTTCCCAATTTCCTGTGGCCTCTTTGTTTATCCAGACTTGTGAGCAAACTCAGAATCAGCTTGGTCCTCAACTTGCCAGAGCTGTGTCCTCAACCAGAACCTCTTGAAAGTTTTTTCTTTGCCTCTTTTTAAACTTCTTGATGACCATCTGTTTTTCTTACATCAATTGCCTTTGGGTTTATTTTATTTGTTCTTTTACTATAAGACCTGTACACATTTTTTGGAAGACAATGGAGAATAAAAACAAACAATATACTTCACAATTTTGTGGAAGCTTTGTCCTGCATTATCTCATTAAAAAAAAAAAATCCTGCCAATCATCAGTAACTAAGACTGACTCTCAGATAGAATGGTAGTAGTAGTGGTGCTGGTGCTATTTATGGCAATAATAATGAGCAAATGTAGTGATATTTGGGCACTTCTGGCATGCCAGACACTGTTCTGATAGTTTACATCTATTAACTCATTCAATTCCCAAAACAATGCTAAGGATTAAATCATTCCCATTCCACTGATAAGGAAGTAGAGGTATTAAATGACTTTCCCAAGTTCATATGGGTAGAAAACAGCAAAGTAGGGCTATCAGAGAAAATATAAGACACCCAGTAAAATGTGATTTTCATGTAAACAATAATTTTAGTGTATCTGTCTCAATATCACATGGAATAATTTTTTTTACCATAAGTTTATCCCATGTAATACATAGTTGTACTAAAAAAAAAAAAAAAATCTTCATTCTTTATCTGAAACTTAAATTCAGCTGGGTGTATACTGTTTTATATCTATAATTGTATTTAGTGAATAGAAGTTAAACAGAGTTAGGAATCATAGTCAGGACCAAAGGAAACTGGCCTGAATCTAGAACATGTGCTCCTAATACCATAATCTGCTGTCTCTGCCTTCAGGAGTCATGGCCAATCCCACTGGTTCTGGAGATCTGGGTACCAGAGTCAAGGCAGACGATCTGACTGCCACACATCTGAGCTTTGAATATTGCCCTCTCTTTCTCTTCCTTCCCCCAACAGGACCAGTTGGTCTATCTGTAGGCCCAGCCTTGCTCCCAGGTCCTGGACTAAAGCAATGACTTTGGCCCTGCTGGTGGCAACATTATGGTTCAGAATGTCATTCTGCAGTCAGTTCATGGTGTGAGAAGAAGTATCTCATTTTCTCTTCCATCACCCACACTCTGTGAGCTCCAGCACCTTGATAGCTGGACCTTGGCCCTGACTGCTCTCTTTTTTTTTTTTTTTAATATTTATTTATTTACTTTAGTTGCATACAATGCATTTTTATTTTTACGTGGTGCTGAGGATCGAACCCGGGCCGCACACATGCCAGGCGAGCGCTCTACCACTGAACCACAACCCCAGCCTCCTGACTGTTCTTTTGAGTGGCCACATAGGTAAAGTGATGAGCACATGTGCCCCCTCCAAGACTGGCATCCTACCTTGCTTCTGTCATTCCTTCTCTTCAGAACTGGAGCCCTATCACCAAATCTTAAACCAATAACATTGCAAGCTATTGATAGGATTCACTGAGGCTCATCCATTTCCCCTTTAATCATGGGCATAGCATTCACTCCAGATTCCTCACTGCTGAGTGAGCCTTACTTACGAGGACACACTCATTCTTCATGTTGAATTTTTGTCCACCATTAATGTTTTTGAAACTTCAGGCCCCTAGTGACCAGAGTTGGACTGCTGAACAGAACCTCTTCTGTGTCAGTCTGCCACTGCAATTCTCCTGCCAGCTTGTGGGCAGCGCCAGTGGGTAGTTTGAACTCCAGGTCTTAGTCCTCCCCACTTTCCCTGCCCAGCTGCAAACAAGCAGTCAGCCAGCCCTGGCTAGATCCCAAGATGGCACAACATGAACAGTCTCTTCCCCTGGCACCTTTCTAATGCCATGCCTTATCCTTTTTCAGTGACACCTGAATTCACTATTCTGTAGACTTGGAATCCTATCTGAAAGTTTAGAGTGCTCAGGGGGCTCAGCGGGGGGGGGGGGGGGGAGGGTGGTAGCCAGAGGATCTCACAAAAGCTTTGCTTATCTCCAAAGGATCAAAACTGAATGGTACCCAATAAACCCTGCAGTAAATATTAGGACAGGGAAAACTATCCAAATTTGAGAACTACAAGAAACTTGGGTTTATTCTTTTAATAACAGATCATGCCAGACAACCTAATTAGCATTTTGATGGTGTTATGACATGACTAGTTAACGTAGCAGTTGGTGGTAATATCCTGGATCTTTCTTTTAATGAATCATTTGATAGCATCTCATGAAATTTTTACTCACTTTTATCACTGTAGCTTGTTGCAATTTGCTGGATGCTTCTGAATAAACAGACAAACAAGTCTCCTGCCCAAGGGAGCTTACAATCAACAAGAAAAGTCAAGCAAAGAAGGGGTTCTCACAGGAAAGAAAGGAAAACCCCTTACTACTGACACAGCCTGCTCTACATTACCAAGTGCACTGGCCACATCATCCATCATCTTCGAGAATATTTATTAAATGCTAATCTGCACATGGTGATGGGTAAGGATCTAGCTCAAGGGATGAAACAGATACAGTCCATGCCCTGCAGGAACCGACAATCCA
This sequence comes from Tamias sibiricus, assembly GCA_025594165.1. Taxonomy (NCBI): domain Eukaryota; kingdom Metazoa; phylum Chordata; class Mammalia; order Rodentia; family Sciuridae; genus Tamias; species Tamias sibiricus. The sequence goes on along the minus strand of CM046660.1, from coordinate 74,362,498 downwards.
GAGATCTGCAGTTATAAACCAGGGAGGAGAGAAGGGCTTCACTTCTGTTCCCCAGTGCTGCCTGGTGGCTCCCTGAATTAGTGCTGCTTTGGCCTGGGAGACCCAGTTGCCCTGTCTGCTGGCTTGCTTTCCTCCTTATGCTTGGGGGGGACAGAAGTTGACCTCTTCAGCTTCTGAACCTTCATCTCCTAAATAAATAAATTAGATTTACCTTTTGGTTGTTTGTCAAACCTGAAGTCCTCCTATATATAACTGTGACTCCTTTTATAGATCTTTCATTTTGGATTCTTACTTAATTTCTAACATATGTTTGAGCTTGCTCTGCTCATCTTTCAAGAGCAGATTTCAAAAGAAACTTTATAGTAAAGTATCCCCTTTCTGGTAGTGCATTAAATCTTAATGTAATTTACTTCTGCTTTTGTGTATATTTGTGCATAGATGTATGTGTGAGCACCCTTATCCTTATTGCATATGATATACAATATGTATATGTAAAATAATCAGTATTTATTGGTACTCCCAAAGTTGTATGTACTCTGCTAATATATTCATCTTCTTATTGTATCTCATGAAATCTATGGAAAAGGTAAAGATTATTATCTAAATTTTATAGATGAGAAAATGAAGACACGAGAGTGGTCACACAGTCATAAAGGGGGAATTTGAACCAACACTCATGAGCCCCACACTAAAATGCCCCAATTGACATTTTATTTTTAGTTTCTATTAGTAAAAATCCACCCAGATGATCCTGACATTGCTCCAATTTAAGTGGCAACAATGCATAGAATGTTGTCACCCCATTCACCTTAAGGAAGATCATGGCGGGCTCCAGAATGGACCACACTTTAGCAGCCTCCATGGGATGCTGAGGACATGCTAGCCACAGCTGTCCCACCCGTGTGCAGCTGCTGTGCACAGAAAGGGCAGCTGCTCAGAGATTCCTCTGCTGGATTCTGCCGTCACAGCCACCACCTGGGACCTGTGCTCACAATGGTGGCTTTCACCTTGAGGACACAGCCCCTGCCTTTACTCATTCCCTTCTCAATCTTCAGCAGCAATGCGTTTCCAAAGAATTCTCCAACACAACACAATTTACTTTTCTGTGCTAGTGAAGATTTATGAGGCTACAAAGCGTGTACTGGCAAGCAATTACAGTCCACTAGAAAATGCCTTTGCAGAGGGCTGAAATCTGATAAGGAAGCAGGGCGAGAGTCTCAGAGCCAGCAGGCCTCACCTTCAGCTTTGCCAACCTTCAAATCATCTCAATTTGGGAACACAGTATTTTTTAACTTGAAAAAGTCAACTTTTTTTAACTTTTATTTTATTTTATTTTATTTTTATTCTAAGTTGTTATAAATGACAGCAGAATGCATTACATTTCATATTACACATATAGAGCACATTTTTACATATCTCTGGTTGTATGCAAAGTATATTCACACCATTCATGACTTCATACATGCACTTAGGGTAATGATATCTATCTCATTCTACCATCTTTTTTTTTCTACACCCTTTTGCCCCCTCCCTTCCACTCCCTCCCCATTGGCCATTCTAGTGTTCCTCTAATCCTCCTATGCTCCCCATCTCAACCCGACTGTGAATTGGCCTCCTTATATCAAAGAAAACATTTGGCATTTGGCTTTTTGGGATTGGCTAACTTCACTTAGCATTATATTCTCTAACTCCATCCATTTTCCTGCAAATGCCATGATTTTATTCTCTCTTATTGCTGAGTAATATTCCATTGTGTGTATATACCACATTTTCTTTATCCATTCATCTACTGAAGGGCATCTAGGTTGGTTCCACAGTTTAGCTATTGTAAATTGTGCTGCCATAAACATTGATGTGGCTGTGTCCCTGTAATATGCTGTTTTCAAGTCTTTTGGGTAAAGATCAAGGAGTGGGATAGCTGGGTCATAAGGTGGTTCCATTCCAAGTTTTCCAAGGTATCTCCATACTGCTTTCCATATCGGCTGCACCATTTTGCAGTCCCACCAACAATGTATGAGTGTGCCTTTTTCTCCACATCCTCTCTAACATTTATTGTTGTTTGTCTTCTTAATAGCTACCATTCTGACTGGTGTGAGATGAAATCTTAGAGTAGTTTTTATTTGCATTTTTCTAATTGCCAGAGAGGTTGAGCATTTTTCCATGTACTTGTTGATTGATTGTATATCTTCTGAGAAGTGTCTGTTCAGTTCCTTGGCCCATTTATTGATTGGGTTATTTTTTTTTTTTTTTTTGGTGTTAAGATTTTTGAGTTCTTTATATATTCTAGAAATTAGTGCTCTATCTGATGTGCATGTGGTAAAAATTTGTTCTCAATTAGAAGGCTTTCTGTTCACCTCAATGATTGTTTCTTTTGCTGAGAAGAAGCTTTATAATTTGAATCTATCCAATTTATTGATTCTTGGTATTAATTCTTGTGCTACAGGATTCTTATTAAGGAACTTGGGGCCTAATCCAAAATGTTGGAGATTAGAGCTTACTTTTTCTTCTATTAGGTGTAGTGTCTCTGGTCTAATTCCTGGATCCTTGATCCACCTTGAGTTGAATTTTGTGCATGGTGAGAGATAGACGTTTAATTTCATTTTATTGCATATGGATTTCCAGTTTTCCCTGCACCATTTGTTGAAGAGGCTATCTTTTCTCCAATGTACATTTTTGTTGCCTTTGTCTAATATAAGATAACTGAAATTATATGTGTTAGTCTCTGTGTCCTCTATTCTGTACCATTGGTCTACCAGTCTATTTTTGTGCCAATACCATGATGTTTTTGTTACTATTGCTCTGTAGTATAATTTAAGTTCTGGTATAGTGATGCCACCTGCTTCACTCCTCTTACTAAGGATTGATTTAGCTATTTTGGGTCTCTTATTGTGCTACAATCTCTGATATGCTTAAATATTTTTCTAGGAACATAGCACTGGACCTTACCTACACTGGACTGAACAGGACAGGTACAGTGTCATCCAGACATCCTACCCATCAGAGAAGCCTGCCTTGACTGCCAAGGCCATAGCTCTAAGGAAGAAGTCAGAAGCAAATAAGTCATCATGCTTTTCACTGTATGACTCCACAACCCTAGCTATAAGTTGATTAAACCAAGGATTGTCACCAACCCAAGGCATCCATTCATAGGGTGACTAGTGGTCTTTGAAACAGCTGCACCTGAGACTCCACACACCAGGGTGCTTTGTGCTTTGCACTAAATAATTATTTTTTAAACCTAACCAGTTCCTCCCTCTCTCAGAAGTCTAAATACAAATAGATCCAGAAGACAAAAGTTAAGAAGAGAGAGCAGAGCTGAGTCTATTCACTGGTAAAAGGAAGAGAGTAAAAACTGTCACCATATGGCTGATCTCAAGGTTGGAAGCCTCAGATGTTAAGGTAGAACTGGAGATACAATGTAAACATTCATGGCCCTTCTGACAGGACAAGCTTCATGGGTATAAGACCTTCATGGGCTAGCTTTATGGGCTCACTAACCCTGAGTGAAGAAAGGCCCTAAATGGAACTCAGTGCTTTGTTCCTGCCATCTTGAAATTCTTCACAAGATTGAACATGGAATCCCACATTTTCATTTGCTCTGGACCCAGAAAATTAAGCAGCCAGTCCGGCTTCTTGCTGTCTTTTAAGGCCTGGGCATTTGGCAGTTGAGATTATTTTCTATATTCCTAGTGGAATATCCAAGTTTTGTGGATATTTGTGGTTGAAGCTTCTATAATCATGAGTGCACTCTTTATGCAAAATTATGAATATAACAGCAGGTGTCGAGTGTGTATCTACCTCTGTCAAAGAAATAAATCACAACAAACACCACAAACAAATTGGAAAATCCAGAAACATAATGGCCTGGTATACCACAATAGCGTGCTTCTCATGTTTCATTCTTTCATTCTCTTTGTTTTGTTTTGTTTTTTTTTTTTTTTTTTATATGGTAATGGTTCCAAATAAGAAGTCTTTCTTCTAACATGGTTGATTAAAGATGTCCTTACTTGATGAACTAGAGTGTTTAATTCAGTAAATGTAGCTTTTCCCTTAAGATAGTAGGCCCGGACTGCAAGAAGATAGAAAACCTGTCTCAATTTCATCTAGATCATGGTTCCATGAATCAGTTCATGTGAAAGTTCCTAGCACAGTATCTGGACTGTGATAGAAATTCAATATATGCTTACACTTTTTTTATGCTCCTTTGATCCAACATCAGGCAAAATATATATGTAAGATTACTATTTTAAATGTCTGCTAATGTTTGTTTCTTGAGAAAAAAAAATAATGTAGCCCAACTTTCACCTCTGTGTAAGACTGGGTAGAGAAGTTAAAAAATACTCATTGTCTCATTTTAATTTTTTTCTCTGAGTTATTCGAAAGCATAATTCTTATTTCTAAAATGTGCAAGGTAGCTTTAAATTAAGTTAATTGCCAGAATCAGTCGAAATATTTCACCATCTCTCCCAACTGTATTATGGCACAATGGTTTTAAAGCAGTTAATAGTTCTAGAAAATAATGTATTAGCAGTTAAAAATATGAATCAATGATATTACTCCAATATCATTCCAGGAGCAACCAGAATGGTCGAATTAATAACATCCTATTATTTTATTATTGCATGAAAATTTATAGCTGGGTTGACTACACAGCAGGACTAATTCTCTCCCTTATTGGAAGTTATTAGACAATGTATGGCAGGGCCTTCTCCAGTGTCCCTGGGGGGCCCCCATGGTGACCCAGGCAAGGTCACTTTCTGAACCCTCACCCAGTAGCTCATCATTCTTTTGTCTCTCCAGGTTCACACAAAGTTCATGAGTAAAAATACCTGCCTAAACCAGAGGTCAACCAATCAACCAGGTGCCATTTGAACACTTAAGATTCAACTTGTATTTGATAAAAAATATATTATGGGTTTTATGACAGCAACTAGCTTTGACAGGGTGATCTATCTTTAGATTTATTCTTTTGAACATTGAACAAAGCTGAATTTGTCTGGTTGCGCTAGATTGAAATTTGTTGAGCTACTGGCCAAAAGCATGTGGGGAGAAGATTTCAGTGGATTAAAAATTGAAGAAAAACATTCCATTCAATGCTTCTTACTCAACAAGAGTTTGGGGAAGTTTTGGGTGTCCATAGATTGAAAAACTCATCCCAATTATCTTAGAAAAAAATTAGTTTGGGATCTATTATTGCCATCTGGATCCATAAACCACCTGGTGGTTTACCGGGGTGGACGATGAAAGCTTATCATCCTACTCACCCATTCACTTAAATGATATTCACTGAGCACCTAGTATATTCTAAGTGTGGTTCAGGGATCTGACAGGGAGCAAGGCATTATTCTCCTGGAAATTATACTGGAGTCCCCCTTCCTGATCCACTGATATGATTGACAAGGAATTGGCCCTGCTTTAGCCAAGGATAATAAAATGAGGACAGTTCTCATATTGTCTTTTCAAGTACCACTTGGACCTAACTTTAGAGAAAGTCTTTTTTAAAATTCATTAGTCACTCATATCCAAAGCGTTTTCTCTTATGGAATATAGCAATGACCATAACAGACCATTATAACACTTTACATATTTAATAAATTTTGCCCATGGAAGAGAAAGAAATTGTACCCACCCTATTTGGTTGTAATAAAATGTCAGACCTGAAAATAGAAATACAGAAATTATTGTTGTATTTAGTTCTATCAACATAGATTCTTTCTTCTACTCTTTCTTTATATTCTTGGCTGATAACTCTCAGGAAAATATTATTTTGCATTCCCAAGAGATAAGTAAATACAGAATAGCATGGTAAAGCTACAAAAGACCTTATGAGTCGCCAATCTGAGACTTTGAATTCACATAGAAGAAAATGGCATTGGCTTATGTGATTTTCACTCCTATGACACTCAAGTTTTTCAGTGGCAGAAACCACAGCTCATTGTCCACCTCTGGTTTTTGGTCTGCAGGGCGGAGTTATGTACAACAGGCCCCTACAAGGCCTGTGAAACTGATGTGACCTGCTCAAGTTCATTTGGTGAGTTAACAGAAAATCCACGGGAAGAATCTCCCAACTCATGGTCATGTGTTCCTTCTGAATACCACATGAAGGAATATGTGGGAGCGAAAAAGTTCATAAATTGAAATGGGAAACCTTTGAAAAGTTTTCTTTAGGGCAAATTAATGGCAATGAATGGAAGGTTTATCACAGAACCTTTGGCACCCACACAATCCCATGACCAGACTTCAGCTGCATAAAATGAGCAGCTTTGGTTCCAGTGGAAGAAGGGAAAAGGAAACTGAGATTTGTTTTAGCACATTCTGTGTGCCGGGAAGTTATTACATACTATCTCATCTAAAGCCATGTTTCTGGTACACCTTCTGATTTGTTTTGCTTTCCTTTCATCTTTGCTGATGAAAGTCTTCTTAAACAGTCATAAATGGTGGGGGGGATTAGGTGAAAAGATTTGGGTGACCCAAATTCTCCTGGTAGCCAATAGAACCAATAGAACTGAAATAGCCTGACAACCTGCTAGAGGATTAGGTGAAAGATGGTGAAGCTGGAAGATGAAGACCAGAAGCATGTCTGTGTGTCAAGCACAATGGGCTAGACCAGGAGGTACAGCCCTTGGAGCCTCACCTTCTTTCCTTCTTCTTTATCACTTTATCGTTTCAAGATGGGTGCCTTTGAACTACGGGTCTCAACTTGTTCCAGACAGAAAGATAATGAGAAAGGGAAGTGCCATTGTTATGGTTTAGTTATGAGGTGTCTCCCAAAAGCTCATGTATACAAGAATGTTCATAGGTGACATGATTAGATTGTGAGAGGTGTGACCTCATCAGTGGATTCATTCCCTGATGTGGATTAACTGGATGGTAACTGTAGTCAGGTACAGTATGACTGGAGGAAGTAGGTCCCCGGGGTTGTGGGATTTATAATTGTCCCTTGTGAATGAAGCTCTTTCTGTTTCCCAGTGCCAGGCCTGAGCTGCGTCCTTCTGCCACACCTTTCACCATGATGTTCTGCCTTACCTTGTGCATAGAGCTATAGAATTGGCCAACCATGGACTGAACCTCTGAAGTTGTGAGCCAAGATAAACTTTTACTCCTCTACAATTACGCTGATGCCAAGCTGACTAAAACATCCAGCCACTTTTGCACCTTTACTCAGAATATGCAAATCATCTAACCCCCATCAGGTTCTTCTTTGATCTCATTGTGCAGAACAATGTCACACGATCACCCCTGACTACACAGGAAGCAGAAAAGATAAACACAGCGCAAGATGGAGAGTAAGAAGAACATGGGGAAAATCTTTGGGGTATCCAAGTACCTTTTTCTGCCATAGGCTTCTAGAAGGGAATTGAAGCTGGAAATACTTAAAACTGAGTTTCTGAAAAGAAACATTTGTAATTTCCTGGTTGCTGTTTCCTTAGAACAAAGAGAGAGTTTTTAAAATGATGTATCCGTGATTGGATTGATGAATAGAACCAAGAACTGGGGAAAGCACCGCACAGATGCTGGAGAGGAACTGGGGTATAGAAGCAGAATGAGGCTGTGGGCTGACAGTGCTCATGGGAGGGACTCAGAGTTGATAGGAGAATGAAAAGTTCCTCCATCAAATTCAAGAACACAAGGCTTTACTATGTCACCAATTTTCTGTGCCATCAGAAATTATCCCTTGCCTACATCAAAAACAACAATAAAGAAGACAAATGTTAGCTTCTGGAAACACACATTCCGCTCTTGGATCTCCTTCTCAGTGAAATCTGAATTGTTCTTATTAGATGGACTGTAGAACCTGTTAGCAATTTCTAAAAAGTCCAAAGGAACATTTGTCCTGTTGTTGCTCCTCCTCTTCCCTCTTTCTAGCCCACATGCACCAAACCATGATATGAATATACATTTTAAAAAATTATGTATTCTTTTTCTCCCCTGGACTATGTAGGAATATGCTTCATTGAGCCTCTGTCATTCAGGGAGAGTGAACAGATGGAGGAAAGAAGATTATTAACCAGAAGTTCCCACCTCATTGATTGAGGCATCACAAAGATTAGAAGCTTGAGATTCTTTACCATACTTTAGAATATGATCACGTAAGCCAACAAGCAGTTTCAGGAATTCACAAAGCTATTTACTTATCATTGTAATCAGCATGACCCGCAACCCCATCTTGGGAGCAGGGAGATTGAGCACACATTTTCCTTTCCCCAAAATTTAGCTGTTCGACATTCCTCCCCTGCTCGTAAGATCCATCAGTGTTTGTCTCTGAGTCCCACAGGCTTCTTGAATAACTTTGAACCAAAGGTCACTGCTTCAGTCCAAAGGGCTCAGGCTAGTTTCTTCTGAAAAGATAATAGCAATGTCCCATAAATCTACAAGTGAAGAATCCTCAACCTTCTCTAAGTTATCTCAGAGTAAGAGATTCATTTTATTTGTGCTTTGCATCTTGATGTTTTTCTATTATACATGATTTAATACCCCAAATATGCTGCCTATAACATATCAAAATGCTCACACCATGTGACCCATTGCACTTGGGGGAAGGGAGCTGAATTTTTAGCTGCTGCTCTTAGGTGGCATTGATATTGACTCCAAACATAAAGACTTCGCCAGCAGCTGCCATGAAACAATCTTTCTTTCTAGAACACTCCCCAACCATACTGTGGCTCGCACTTTGGTCTGCAAATTAAGAGAGGTTTGGGCACTTTATCTCTGAAATGTGAACTCCATCCTATGTGTAGGAGGTGAGGTAAACCTGGTGGGCATTACAGGAAGAGCCTTGCCTTACCATGCCCTCAGGAAAACACCAGAAGCTCCCTGAGTGCACGTTAGACTCTGGAGTTAAGTCTGAATTCACATTCCAGACCCATCCTTCCTTATAGCCAGCTCCCTCCCACCCAGGATACCCCTAGGAGGCCTTTCATGATGGCTATAAAGCCAAAATAATATTGAACCTCCTGTGAATCCTAATGTTCCTAGAATATACATAATGAAAAGGAGATCATTCAGAATCACAAAATGTCAATCTGTCTCTTTATAGCCTCTTCTTAGAAAAAGAGGCATTCGCCTTTTTATATTGCAACTTCACTAGTTTAGAATAATAAAAATAATGTCTCACCAAGCCAGGCCTCCTGCTACATTTTACTACAGGAAAATGATGTAGGGAAGGACCAGGACTCCACTCAGGCTCCATTCAATAAAGCTAGGTCACTCTGGTCAAGTTGCTTCATCTTTCCGTACAGCTCTTTCTGCATATTTCAGACAGCAGTTGTCATATCTTTTCTGCTTGACTTCAAGCTTATTATGATACTGATGAGAAATCAGTAGTGCTGGAAAAAGTTTTCTAAAGTATTCTGATACAAAATGCAACATGATCATCAAAGTGACCTTAAAGTTTCCTCAGGAAACTCTTCCACTGAAAAATTGAAATGGGTGTAGAAGAGGCCATGCTTCTAAGAACACACTTTGCTTAAAATCAAAAACTACCTTCCTAGCAGTGAGTAGTCTAAAGAGTTCATCATTATAACCTTTTTTTCTGGAAACAAAACTGCCCTCCCTACTCACCCTTGAAGCCACTTCAATAAAGGCTCTTCCTAGTGGGCACTCAGAGGAAGTCATTTGTTTGATGTATATATTTAATTTCTTGTACATTTTTGTGCCCCATCTGCAAATCCACTTTCTATATTTATCTTGAGACCCTCTAAGAGACTGCTAATGTTGACTCTCTTTCCAAGGAAAAGAATGCGTGGACCTAAAGGGAGTCATGTAAAAACAGGGATAAGGAGTAAATGAAAATCAAGGTCAAGGTCAAGTATTAATATCTTCATATTGCCTTATAAACTTGAACTTTATAGTCAAGGAAGGATTGGACTGATTTTCTTTCCTAGTTGATGACTTCATTGTTGGATTGAATACATAACATCTTTGCTTTGAAAAAAATGAACACATTAGAATAAATTTTCTCTAAATCATTTTTCAAGATTTCCTGTTACTTCATCTAAAGCTGCTTTCCATTAATATTTCCTCAGTACAAAGCAACAAGACACACAGACACTGTAATTAGGGGGATTTCAATTACCTATGTGAGGAGGCAGGTAATTGACAATCTAATTAGTCTCATTTCAATTATCATTTTTCTCTTCATTAGAGCAGCTAGTTGGAGAGAGGGGAAGGTTGTAAAATACTCCAAGAGCATGCATTTTCAAGATAGATTGTGTAAACATAAACACGAAGGCTGGACTAGTCCAGGACCAAAGGGCAGAAGCCCTAGGAAGGCGAGGCCAACACAGCTGCCTTGGGCAATAACCAGGAAGTGTACTGGAATCTCTTCAGGCCAAAATGTGATTCAAAATCCTGGCAGGAGGAAAGATTGTGAACCAGGCATTGTCGAATGAATTAATTATTACTCTTATTTATTAAGTGCTTTCTATGGATCAAGCACCATGTAAGCATCTGACATGCAGTATTCTCTCATTTTTATACTTACATCTACTTCCTGAGGCTAAAAATATTATCATCCCTATTTTACAAAAAGGAAACTAAACGGCAGAAAGAGTTTGCCATTTTCGACATCCAAATATCCTGGCTCAAGTATCTTATGATTTTTGACAAATTGCTTAAACTCTCTGAAACTCCATTTTCACACAGGTATAATAAAAAAATAATAATAATCATCTCTGGCATGGAAGGTTGGTTGTGAAGATTGTAGAGAATGTATATAAAATACCACAGAAGAAATGCTCCAAAAGGGTATTAAACATTCAAATGGTGCAGATTCCAAATCACATATTCTTGGCCCTAGATCATGTTGTCCGCTTGAACAGGTAGGTCTGCAAGACTTCACAAAAATTGAAATAGTCCAGTATCTGGAGGGGCTATTTCTTCACCATATGCTATTTCTTTTGTTGCTATCACCATGGCTTTGCAAAAGTTCTTAATTCTCAACCTTTCTGCATAATTCCTGACCTAACTTTCCCTGGCATGGATTTCTTGGGCTGTGAAACATCAGTCTTTTGGTGGAGATGCTCATTTTGACGTGAATCTTAGCGGACTTAGATCACTCAATTTTGGGAGTTTTCAATTCTCTTCCTTTGCCTGGACTACCACATACTTGGATTTAACCAAATCTAAAATGTTAAATGTCTTGACTTTGTGTTGCCCATGAATCAGAACTGCGCAGCTACTTCCAGAAATGAGGGGCACAGGTCATCTCAAAAGGAGTTACCAGGGTAAAACGGGATGGGTGGCAAACAGGATTGTAACTTGAATTGTTGGCACATTCATATTCCCTGATGAAAGCACCTGCTCATTTTACTGCACATGAGACCTGTTCTGACTACAATAAAAATTCTGGCCCCAGGCTTGATGGCCTTGGATTTCACTAGAAATAAATATTTTACCCTAGGTATTTACTTGGTGTGCATAATTCACACACTTCCATTCCTGAAATTTTGGCAGTCTTTTCATTACTTCCACATGCTGAGAAAGTGGCCAAGGTCTTTTGGATTGGGGGTATATTTACAGTAATTCTAAAATACTATCCTGTTTATTCTAAAGACTTGTCACAGGTGGTAGTACTATGTGAATCCCAAGGGGTAGCTGTGATGCTAGGCTTTCAATACTGGGGAGTTAGAAGAGGCTGAAACCAAATAAAGTTAAGATTCAAAAAGGACAAGGCTAGAATTAAGGGACCCATTCTACATGCAGAAAATCAGAAATTCAGGTATTTGAGATGAAAGCTAAGAAATATTGACTCATCAAATTCTCAGATCAACTTCAGTTTATCTCTTACTTATGTTACGGTTGCTTTTTAGATGTTCCAAATTTTCTCTGTACAGTCTCCCTATAAAGAATATAATCACTGTTTATTGGTTTTTCTTTGAATGACAGTACAAAACAGTAGCTATTCACCCAAACTGGCATCCCTGAGGGACCATAGTTTCTATTGCATTTTTTTTGTGTGTGTGTGTGTGTGAACATGCTGATTCTGGATAATAATCTATGAGTTCAGATATCTGGACATCTCTGACCATCTTTTTGACCCAGAGGGAAGGATAATACTGCTTGCAACTTCATGCAGAGCCCTGAAAGCTGGTTAACATCAAGCTTGATCTGAACTCAGAAGACTTCGAGAGCTCTCAGAGGATCAGCATGGATCTTCAACTACTGATGATGCCACAAGCGAAGACCATCTTCTGCTGCACGAATATAGCTTTCCTGACAAATGTACGGTCCCAGAACACTTACCTGTGGGCATGAAATTTCCAACACGCTTTTTAGAATAGACTGTATGTTATTTGTAAAATGTGATTGAGCTACAGACTTTCTTCCTTTTTGCATCACTTCAAAAGGGGAGGAACAAAAAGAACAAATTCATCCCCACCAACAAAAAGACAGCATTCAGTTAACCTTCTTCCTTCTAATGCCAACAGTTTCTTTGGTACAGCAACTGTCATAAATTTGCTCCCTCCAAGCACAAACGCTTGCTTTGAGGTTCAGAGGTTGAGTTTTATCTGCCTCCAGGGAAACAGCTCTGCTCTCCTCTGCATCGGAAGGCCCTGGAATACCGTCCCTGGCCTCTTTTGAGATGGGCTTGGTTCTCTAATGAATGAGTTGTGAAATGAGTTCTGAGGCTCCCTAGGAGACAGATGAGGCTGCCTTGCCTTCCCCAACTCCGACTGCATCTGTCTATTGCACATCAAAGCAAAAGCAACACCTACGCAAATCAATCCACCCCTACAACTTCTGTAAAACATTAACTCCCCAAAGCAAGGGAAAGAGCAGGACCATGGGGTGACTCACACTTCTCTGTTTCCCTTTAGGTAAAGAAAAACAGTGCTCAGTTTGCATCCTGTTAAAATTATTTTCAGGTGGTGAATTCTTTCTATTATTTGGTACGTCCAGACCATTGGCTAAGATCAACTTTTGGTTCAATTAAAGATTCAGTATTTCAAAGGCACCCTTGGAAAGGGGTGTGATTACAAATAATCAAATTAAAACATGCAGTTTCCTAGGTGGAATACTGTACTACTGAGTGTCTTACTGCCAGGAGATTCATGTTCTCCAGCATTTTTTTTTTTCTAAATTCAATTTTATGAATTGTTATAAGTCTATAGGACTGTAGAACTAATGGTGGGAAAAATCGTACTGGGAATATAAACAATAAAATCTCAAGTACTTCTTTTTTTTAATATTTATTTATTTACTTTAGTTGTACACAATGCAATGCATTTATGTTTACGTGGTGCTGAGGATTGAACCCGGTCCGTGCACGTGCGAGGCGAGCGCTCTGCTGCTGAGCCACAACCCCAGCCCTCAAGTACTTCTTGAAGTTCAAGTTCCCTTTGCAAAGATTCCTGTTAACTGAATGTCATGGAAACTGGAAAAAACAATTACAGACAAACCATTAAGAAAGACAAGGACAACTCATCATCCCTTGTAGGAACTGGAAGATATTTGAAAATTGAAATATTGGATGCCTTGATTATGGTACCAGTCTCCTATCTGAACGGTCATTAATGGACTAGATCCTTTCTTCCCACCCGCACCCCCATGATGTGTCTAGCATTTCACAATCAAATACATTTTAGGTCACAGCCATAATTGTCAAAGCATGAGATAGATTAGTTTATCCTATTTTGATAGTTAATATAATATGAATCAAACATGTGCAATCAATAGTTATTTTAGACATTTTATCAACCATGTGACCACCCAGGTATTTCACAATGACAATTACCATAATGGAGAGAAGACTGAAATCTCCCATAGAATGGTTGCTTCCAAACCATCATGTAGGGAGCACTGGATTTATCCCTACCCACTTCTGTAATATGGGAAGAGCAGCACCACACCGTTTTCCTTTTCTGGGTGTATAAAAAGTGTGTCCTTCTAGTGAGTATTCTAACAAAACTTTTTAGAGCTTGCTCGGGCTTTATCTAATTTCCCCTTCATCGTATGGAAAAATTTCTACCTATAAGATAAAGATGATTAAACACCTTATGCTCTTCCTTGTTTTTAAGTAATAAGCATGCGTGTAACTAATTATCTTTCTGGTTTCCATATTCTGAGTCTAGTGCTCCATGGTCCCTTTGTGAACTTGGGATTTGGCCTGCTCTTCTGGTAGATTCTAAGTGTTAGGGGAACTGGAATCATTGCTCACTCATCTTCTGTTGCACAGAGAGCCTGACGCAGCCCCTTGAGCTCAAAGGGTACTCCCATTTTTGCTACGTAAGTGGATGAATTTTCAACCTGGGCTGATTTTCACCAGATAATTCCAACTAATTTCAAAAATAAGAATGATACAACAATAAAACTAAGAATGATGGAGTTTGACTAATTGAGTGATTGTAGAATTATCTGGGACAAATAATTTTGCCTAAATGAAATGAGGCCATAAACTTCTCATACCTGGTAAGAACAGAGAGGTAAGAACAGAGAGCAAGACTTTACAGCCAGGCATGGTGGCGCACGCCTATAATCCCAGCACTTGGGAGGCTGAGGCAGGAGGATCGCAAGTTTAAAGCCAGCCTCAGCAATGGTGAGGCACTTAGCAACTCAGTGAGACCCTGTCTCTAATAAAAAATACAAAAAATGGCTGGGGATGTGGCCCAGTGCCCCTGAGTTCAATCCCTGGTACCAAAAAAAAAAAAAAAAAAAAAAAAAGAGACCAAGACTACAAGTCACTTTAAACCACAACAGTTTATTACATATATTTTAAGATGACACAGGTATTCTTCTTCCATGCAGTGACTGGCTCTATAAACTAAGGCTTTAGTTTTAGGATGCCTTTTAATCAGGGATTAAAATTATTCTTAGAAGGCTGTTTAACTCTGTATCATTTTAAGCAATGTAAAAATATTCAGGTGACTATGGTGGAAAAAAATCTCCATGATTATGTTATGCACAATCAATTGTATGAACTAAAAGGGCAGCAATGAAGAGAATGTCAAGTAAAGGCCCCTAAACACACAGCTTGCAGTGCTGGTGAGAAATTCACCAGTTTCTTTTCTTACACACTTTCATCTGCAATTTCTGCCCTGTAGTATCAAGACCTAATACAAATACTAAAGACACTTGGCATCTTACCTACAGAATACATACAATGCTTTGTTGGATTAAGGATTCCAATATTCCTGAAGTTAAGGAAACTGTTATCCCTGGTAGTTCTCAATCCCCAAATGAAGACTACTTAGAAACCCTCTGTACTGCATTTTTTAAAAAATTACATTTATTTTATTTGTTTATTTTTATGTGGTGCTGAGGATCAAACCCAGTGCCTCACACATGCGAGGCAGGCGCTCTACCACTAAGCTACAACCCCAGCCCCTGTACTGCCTTTTTAAAGACAGGAATTATGAAGCATATTTCTAGAAACATTTTGTTCAGTGCTGACTCCATGCAGAGCCCGGAGGTTGGTTCTGGGATGTGGTTGCAGGAGATAGATAAGGTCCCGTACTTGTGAGCTTTCTAAGGGATACAGGAATCACAATACAAGCAAGTCGAGTTAAGGTGGCACTCAGTGATGTGACCACATACCCAATGAAATGAGAAAGGGACAAGGAGGGCACAGTGGGACAAATGTCTAGTGTAGAAAAGATGTCTCTGAGGAAGTCACTTGTGAAACAGACTTTGGGATTAGTTGCTTGACATCAGCTACCTAAAACACTAAAAAAATACTCCAGAAACATCTTCAAAGACAAAGTACAACCCTGGCTGCAAAGGCCTATGGTTACGATTCAGTGGAGAATAGAGAAAGTCTTGTGTGAAGGAAATCCAGCTGGCAGAACTCTCGAGGCTGCCTGGAACCCAGTCAGGTCAGGAAACCTGTAGTCCAAGTTCACAGGAAGAATTCCAAGCTGTTTCGTGAAATCCCAAGGTCCCCTCGCCTGGAGGCCTGTGAGAAGTGGCCTTCCTGCTGACACCTACCCTGAGCCTCAAGGCTCAAGTGATTTCCAACTCCCTGGTGATCTTTTAGTTTTCCATAGCACTAATAGTCTGTGCTGTGTCACTTAAGGCAGATAGTCTCACACTGAAGCTGTTCTGTGTGTGAGCCTTGCTTCAAAAACTAGTTTGTAAACTTTCTCTTCAATAAATGTCCCTGTTGCCTCTCTTAGCAGAGTCAGCGAACTATTCTATAAAAGATCAAATAGTAAATATTTAGACTTTGTGGGTCACATATGGTTTCTGCCACATATTCTTAGTTTTTTTTTTTTTTTTTTTTTTTTTCTCTTTTTGTTAATCCTTTAAAAATGTAAAAAACTATTTTTAACTCTCAGGCCATAGAAAAACTGACTGTGGACTAGATTTGGCCTGTGGGCCATAGTTTGTCAACCACCATCTCTGAGCATAAATTGCGTAGTACATGTGGAACACGAATTTGTTTATTGAAAGCATGTAAAGTTTCTAGAGTAATGTCTGTGACAGACAGCTTTCTACGAATGAGGCTTGCTCGGGCAAAGACTTAGGACTCACATACGCATTCACACAATCATTGATACATACACGTACACTCATACAGCTGCCACAGAATAATTCAATCTGATAAACTAAATGGCACTGTCGTTCTCAACCCTGGCAATACATTTGAATAATCTGGAAAGCCTTTCAAATATACCCAGGCCGAGGCCTCTGTAGAGACTAATTGAATCCGAATGTCTGGATTGGAGCCCAGGCATCTGTATTTTTAAAAATTCTCCAGGTGATTCTATTTTGCAGCTTGATTAAGAACCAATGTTCTTAATCTTAATCAAGTTGTGTTTCTCAAACTTCAGTGTGCATCACAGTCATCTGGACCTTGTTAAAGCCCAGATTGTGCCACACCTGCAGAATTTCTGTTTAGGTAGCTCTAGGGTGGGGTCCTAGAGTTGCTTTTCCTGACAATTTCCCAGGGAATGCTACTGTTGTTGCTGTTGCTGGTCTAATATATTAGTCAGCTTTTCACTGCTATGACCAAAATACCTGACAAAAACAACTTAGAAGAGGAAAGGTTTATACTGGTTCACAGTAAAGCACAAACATGGTAAAAGAAAGTTGTTCAGTTTGTGGCAAATAGAAAGCAAAGACAGAGAAGAAGAAACAAGGAACAGATATAGTCCCCAAGACCACAACCCCCAGTGAAATACTTTCTTCAACCATGCCCCTCCTGCATACAGTTTTTGTCACCTCCCACTAGTCCACTGAAATTTTTAAACCATCAAATGTTTTAATCCACTGATGATATCTGAGCTTGTTATGGTTTAGACATGAGGTGGCCCCAAAAGCTCATGTATGAGACAATGGAAGAAAGTTTAGAGGTGAAATGATTGGATTCAGAGAGGTTTAACCTAATCAGTGCATTAATCCCCTGATAGGGATTAACTAGATGGTAACTGTAGGGGAGGAATGGCTAGAGGAGATGGGTCCCTGGGGGCATGTTTGTGAGGTATATAATTTATCCTTGGTCTCTCTGCTTCTTGGTGCCATGTTCTGAACTGTATTCCTCTACCACACCCTTCCACCATGATGTTCTGCTTCACCTTGGGTCCAGTCCATCTATGGATTGAGACCTCTGAAATCATGGGTGCCAAAATAAGCCTTTCCTTCTCTAATTGTTCTTGTTAGGTCTTTTGGTCACAGCTGTGAAAAAGCTGACTAAAACAGAGCCCTCATGATCCAATCATTTCATCTCTGAACATCACTAACATTGGATAACACATGAGCTTTTGGAGGCCATTCTGGATCCAAACCATAATATATAAATACTGCACTTTGGGAGCCATGGAGAATGGGAAATGGATCCAGATGAGAATTTTCCTTTTGGGGGGATTTCTTGGCTGGTTTATTTGGGGGTCTATTCATTAATTTCTGTTTTGTTTTGTTTTTCTTAATTTAGGAGCTTCTAGTTTCAAGCAAATGAAAGTCAGGAAAGTGTCTTGAAGGCAGGGACCAGGTTAAAGCATAGAATAAATTCTTCAATATTTGTTTAATTTAGGAGTGGCAAGGTCTACTAAAATAGGCAAGGAAAATGGTTTTGCTCTCTTAATAGAGAAAGAAGAAATCCTGAGTAAATGACAAAGTCCTTTCAAAGACTGCTTTGAACATATCTCCCATTGACATACAGAATGCCTATGTTGAGGAAAACCTACCAAAGCTAACAATACTATCGAAAGAGTTAGTTGATTGTAGATTGTGGGCCAAATATTTGAAGTTCATCCAAAAAAGGAAATATACATAATTTCAAGATGTTAGTGCCATGAGAACTGAGAAATCTGTATTTTCTGTTGAAAGGTTCATGTATGAAGCTTTATTTAATAGACAAAAATCCCATAAATTGTATGTGGTTTCAGATGTTCCTCTCATCAACCTATAGAACCTTGCTACTCAAAGTGTGGTTCCTGGACCAGCAGCACTTCTATATCTTGAAGGTTGGTTAGAAATGCAGCCTCATTATGAGTGCTGTGGGTCACAGATCCTTTTGCCTTTGTGGATTCTTTGTTCTATAAAGAAATATGAAAATTATATTTTATGATTAGGCTAATTTAAATGTATTAATATATATTAAAACTTTTCTTTAGCCTAAAGTTTTTTTCTTCTGATTTAAAAAATAAATAAATAAAACACTGCCACAGGCCCCTGAAAGTACTGTGATTCCTAGGTACTGTGCCTAATGTGAAAGCTGGCCAATTCAAGCACAGAATATTAGGCTCCACCTCAGAGCTACCAAGTCAGAATCTACATTTTGCTAAAATCCTGAAAATACTTATGAACATCAAAGCTACAGAAGTGCACTGTGTAAAGTTCACTATAGCTGAATAAAAAAGCGAAAATAGTAATTCTGACGTTTCCACAATTTTTGAATCCTGAAAATATGCCACTCTATTGTCTGTGCCACGTGATCAAGGATGTATCACTCCTCTGGCCTTGAGGCTATGCTGTCTAAAATTACACAGAGCTCTATAGCAGGGTGGACATAGAGGATATGAAGAAAATTATATCAAGGTTCCTATTCTTTTAAATCACTCAGCAGCCATGGAGGATTCTAGGAGTCACTCAATATATTTGACTGCGTAGAATAGCTCTGAGAAACTACTGGGATCGTGGCATCACCTTTGTGTAATACTGGTGATTACCAACATGATTGTATGATAACACTGGTGATTTTAGTAGACTTGATTATGAGTTGAAGCACCCATTTTTCACTGACCATCGGATGGACTAGCATTATAAAACAGATCTAAGTATTTTCACTCTATTTTTCCAATAACAGACATGAACACAATTTAAAAAACATACATTTGTATTGAAATTTATCTTTACATCTAAGGAAAAAATGACAACTCACTAGTATCGAATTTATCACCAATAGCTGTGCTAAATTTTCTCTATTTCTGGATTGTTAAACCCTTTCACTAATGAAATTACATTAAAACTCTTAACATAGCCGGGCGCGGTGGCGCACGCCTGTAATCCCAGCACTTTGGGAGGCTGAGGCAGGAGGATCGCGAGTTCAAAGCCAGCCTCAGCAATGGCGAGGCACTTAGTAACTCAGTGAGACCTTGTCTCTAATAAAAAAATACAAAAAAGGGCTGGGGATGTGGCCCAGTGGTTGAGTGCCTCTGAGTTCAATCCCCGGTACCAAAAAAAAAAAAAAAAAAAAAAAAAAAACTCTTAACAGGGCTAGGAGTATAGTTCAGTGGTAGAGGGCTTGCTTGCCTCTCCCTGGGTTCAATTCCAAGCTCTGCAATAAAAAAGAAAAAAAAAAAGTCAACGCAAAATGGATCATAGACTTAAAATGTAGAACACAAAACTACAAAACTTCTAGAAGATAGCACAAGAGAAAATATGGGCAACTTTGGATTTTATGATGACTTTTTATATTACAACTACAAAGTCATGTACCATGAAAGAAAAAAATTGATAAGTTGGACTTGAAATTTAAAACACCTTCCCTTAGAAAGACACTATTAAAAAAATAAAAATTAAAAAAAAAACCCACAGATTCAAAGAAAATATTTCAAAAATACATATCTAAGAAAGAACTGATAGTTGAAAAATACAAAGAGCTATTAAAATTCAACAAGAAAACAACCCAATTAAAAATCATCAAGTTATCTGAGCAGACATATCACTAAAGAAAATATACAGGTGGCAAATGAGTATATAAAGATATGTTCAACAACATATGACTTTAGGGAATTGCAAGTTAGAGCCAAAAAAAAAAATCACTATATACCTTGTAGCATGATCAAAACTCCAAATGCTGACAGCACCAGTTGTTAAAGGACATAAAGCAACATGAACTCTTATTTATCACAGGTAAAAATGTAAAGTGGTACTACCAGTTTAGAAGACAATGTGAGTATTTCTTACAAAACTAAATATATTCTTCCCACACTATTCAGCAATAGCACTCCTGGATATTCACAAAACCATACAAAATCTTGCACACAAATGTTTATAGCAAGTGTTTTCCTAATTGCCAAATATTAGAGGAAACCAAGATGTCCTTCAATAGGTAAATGATAAACTGTGGTATTGTGATAAAATAGAATGTTACTCATTAATAAAAAGAAACACGATATCAGACCATGAAGGAAACTTACTGCTAATGTGAAAATGCTACTTGTTCTAACTTTACGACATTCTGAAAAAGGCACAACCTTGAAGACACTAAGAAGCTCAGTTGTGACCAGGGGATTGGGGAGGAAGGGAGAGATGAATAGGTAAAACACAGGAAAATTTTAGAGAGTAAAACTATTCTGTATGATGTGGCAATGGTGGGTAGATTCCCATACACGCCTCCACCATAGATGTATATCCATGGAGCTAGACAACAAGGAGTTTGTCAATTTTAACAACCAGACCACACCAATGTAAGATGTGCACAGGGGAGGAAGAGTGTATGGAAACTCTCTACCCAATTTTTAGTGTGTAGCAGAAGCTCAGAATTGACCACATTAATTGCTCCCAAGAACTATCACTCCAGGAAGGCTGTTGAACTCATGGATTTTTTTCCTAGCAAAGCTAAGCAAAATGACACTAACTGAATCCCAGACTTCTTTCTTTTTTTTTTTTTTTTTTTTTTTTTTTTTTTTTTTTGGTACTGGGGATTGAACTCAGGGGTACTCAACCACTGGGCCACATGCCCAGCCCTTTTTTGTATTTTATTAGAGACAGGGTCTCACTGAGTTGCTAAGTGCCTCACCATTGCTGAGGCTGGCTTTGAACTCGCGATCCTCCTGCCTCAGCCTCCCAAGTGCTGGGATTACAGGCGTACGCCACCGCGCCCGGCCCAGACTTCTTTCTTGACTCTGTCTCTGGAGCCAGACCACATATACAACTATTGCTTAAGAAAGAATATGCTGTAAGAATAATCAGAGCTACTGCATACTTGGAAATGCACCAATCATTTTGTATTATTTTATTTAATCTTCACAACCACAGACACAGGTTGTAATAGAACTGTCTTATATGGGGGCAGAGGGAAATTTCAGAGAGACACCATGATTTCCTCAAAGTTACATACCTAATTACTATGAGAGCTGAGTTTCAAACTGTGATCTATTACACACCAACACTTGTGCTTTTTCTATTATGTATTCTTCTTGTCAAATCTGGGGGAATACTGTGGGATTTTGTGTGTATGATATTTTACACTGGTGCAATGTACTTAAAATATTTTCTCTGCAAGATATCTATAGGAATTCTCCAAAAAATAATATTCTCATTATGACTATCTTGTTTATCAGTCATACAGTGGAATGCCAACTTGTCAACTTTAAATATGCCCCTGCTCCAATCAAACATAACCTTCTTATTGTTATTTTAGGTTATAAGCAGCAGCAGGCCACAGTTGTGCTGGGATATGGTCAAGATTCAGACAAGTCATTGTTCTCATTTGAGGATCCAAAGGGGAACATTCTTTCAAAGAAATTGATGCATGAAAAGGAATCAAGCAGTGAGACCAGGAAGAAAAGAAAAATACCAGGAATTAGAAGATCATGGCATGAGGTGAACAGTCTAGGAGTAAACAGAAAAGCAAGATGAAAAAGCAAAATGAAAAAGCCAGCAAGGAGAAGCACTAAGATATTCTGATCCACTCAGCTACTGAGCTACTTCAAAGCTTTTATATATTTCCTGAAATTACCAGATTTATAGGTTGAAATATATGACACTCACCTGTCTCAAGTGAACACATGCAGAGGAGGATGGGTCCTGTGGTATTCTTTCTTCTAGTAATAAAAGCAATGATATTGTTAAGATTTGACTATGTGCCCAGCACCGTGGCTACACTGTGATATATTCTCTCAAAAAAATGGTCGAGGGAACCCAATGAAAAAGAGTCAGCCCCATTTACAGATGAAGAAGTCTGTCTCTAAAAACTCCAACAGCTTCCTGATAATGCCAGAGAGGACCTAAAAGACAAGTCCTGGTAATTCCAAAATAGGTGATCTAAGCCACTCTAAAATATTGGGTGGTAATAAACGACTGCACTCTTACATTTTATAAAAATCTATTTCATCCATTTTGGCAATGTTAATAGCCACGATTAAAATGGGCTGGCCCTTTTGTGGGTTAAAGCAATCAGCTGCATGGCCCTGTCGTCCGGCCTTTATATAATGTGATACAGAGATTTCATTGACCTTACCTTCCACTCTGGCAGCAGGAGGAACGTCATCTTGTTTCCCTTTTGTGTCTCCAGCAATGAGCCCTTTGCCTGGAACTTAATGAGTGTTTAATAGATGCTTAATAATGGAATGGTATGGACACATTATTAGCATTCTACTAACAAGAATGAACTCAAAGTCAAACATGCTTGTGTTCAAATCCAAGTTCCTCTTATTCAGTGTATGAGTTTGGTACAAAATCTTCCTGAACCTCAATGTCCTTATCAGTAACAGAGTCCCCCATAATACCCACATCATATTGTTGGAGTTATTAAAATTAGATTAGGTATGTATAGCAAGCATTAAGGATGGTGCCTTAGAATGTGATAAATAACAAACTCCTGCTTCTTCATTTTCTTTTCTGCATAACATATTGCTTGAAAGATTAAAAAATAAATAAATAATTTTCCCATTAAATAGACTACAGATTACCATAGTTTTAATATTAAAACATACACATTTATGGCTGAAATCAACATATCCTTATTTAGGGCATTCATTTTGAAACATAGTACATGTTTGTTTTCTCAATGAGTAGTAACTTTAAACAGCAAAAGTAATCTTTGCAGATTAGAACCCCGGTCTCACAAATCTGATATCCGTTCATCCTTTGAATCTCATCAGTCCTCAGTTCTTCAGGCTGTGACTGTTTTATGAAAGTCACAGCAAAATAGAGCTCCGATTTGTCAGTTGCACTTCATAGATATGAGGGCACACAGATAAAATCTATTAGGCCAGCAGGGCACCCATTAATGTTCCAGTGGCAGTAATTAAATCCCGATGGAAAAATAGCTACAAATATTTCCCCAAAACTGAACCAGATGTTTTGGCAACTGGATGAAGGTACAAACCCGAAACGATCCCCAGGCCATGGGCAATGGCTCTTCAGAAGGGAACCTTCTGTGGGCCTCGAACTGCACGCTGTCTCAGTCTGCTGGTGATGTTACATAACGGCAAAGAAAGGGAAAGAAACAATCAGGAGAACTGTAAATTTACTAGAAACCCTTCTAATAATAAGGCTGGATGACTAACACATTCGTATCTCCACGTGTGAGGCCACAATTCACGGTGGTGTTCCAACTTAGTCATGCCTCATAGATCATCTTTCCAGGTAGCTTACCCAGGGTCCAATCTCCTAATTAATAGGCAGTAAAAATATTAACTATTGCCATTTTCATTTAGTGTTCAATTAACAAATGAAAACATAAAATGTATTTCATGGCTGGCCAAAGGTGACCTAGGAGACCCCTAAATAACCAACATCCTTCTCTTTCTCTCTTTGAGATCCTCCCCCCCTCCTATGTGGCTTCTCTTAGTCACCCACTCTGACCTACTTCCCCTCCCAGTAGCTCATTTAAATATCTTGACAGAATGTTTTCCAGCGAGGCAGAGCTCATTCTAATCCTGGCATGTATATCTACCATGAAGCTGTCACGATAGCCTGTCATGAAATGAGATGAGAAGAGTTATTTGAACCGTGGAGACTTAAATTAATAACGGTGGCGCTGGTTTCCATCAGCCCGGCCGGCAGCTGTGGGTGAGAGGAGCCCTGGAGCAGCTGGACTTTAATTCAGTGCACTGCACCTTGA
This sequence comes from Tamias sibiricus, assembly GCA_025594165.1. Lineage (NCBI taxonomy): Eukaryota > Metazoa > Chordata > Mammalia > Rodentia > Sciuridae > Tamias > Tamias sibiricus. Next base: position 74,338,266 of record CM046660.1, on the reverse strand, counting down.
ACTTCCAGAAGGGAGGGATAAGAAGCCTGCCAGCCATTGCATCCACACGGGACAGAGGAGCACCACTGAGTGACGCCGGCCACTGTCTCCTTCAGCTGGTGAATTTCCTTCTGTCAAGTCAATTGCTATCCTGGTAAATATCTTATTAGAGTTAATTTATCTCCAGTGTTAAGGAGGTTAACGACACTGTTATTTTCTCTGCTACTGAGTTTTCCTGCGCGTCTCCAGGATGATATTTCGAGTAACCTCGTCACAGGGAACAATCACAGAGAGGACTTGCCTGGACAATAAATAACCTCTAAAAAAGAATGTGTCCTTCAGAGAAAGGAAATCAAGCAAAATAATATTAATTGCAGAGACGATGGGGGGAAACACTTTTCATCCATCAAAGGAGACAATAAAATAGTCACACGTTCCATGAAACACAAGATCGCACAAAAGCCTGTGAAAAGGTCTGAAGTTAGATTTCCAAGCAGCTCTTATCAGACCAAATTGAAATCGGCAGGTGAGAGTTACAGATATTTTCTAATTAGCCTTTAGAATCCTTCTTGTTTTATTTTTCCATCAAACATTGCTTCAGAGACCAGAACCTCTCATGGTAGAGAAGAACAGTGAAGCAACACATTTTCTTAGCTCTCTCAATACTAAAAAACCACATGTTCATATCAAAGAATGTCCTCAACAGTGACCAACCGTATGCTTCTCTAGCCTCTCTCCCACCCCAGCCACAATGCATGGTTTCTATCAAGATTCATTGATATGGTAATAGCAACTTTTAAAAATCGTGTGTGTAGAAGTCCATGGTGTTATAAACACAGTTTTGAACTTGTTTAATTTTATTTTATTTTATTTTATTCTTTTGCAATGCCAGGGATTGAACCAAGAGCCTCCCACATGCTAAGCAAATGCTGTACCACTGAACCATACCTCCAGCCCTAGAACATTATCTTTAAATGATGAACTAGTATAATTAGCAAGACAGTTTTGGGGTTCCTATTGCTCTGCAATTTGATGAGTCTCATATTGAAAAGACAGATCTTGAAATTTGGGGGGAGATGATCAGTTCATGACTATATTTTAGACTTAGCCTTGGCTTTTTATTTTCTTGATCCCTGATTCTATCCAAAAAGAGAAAAAAATATATATACATATCTGCTATTCCTGGACTTTTGCCAACCAACAAATTCTTAAATAACCACTACAGAGCAAGTGATTCCCAACATAAACTGCAATGTAATGTGAATAAAAATTTTCAATGACCCCAGAGCTTCTTAATTTTCTTTCATTTGAGCTGGCTGAAACAAGGGCTCACATGTTTTTCTGTCACCCATGTCTTACCCCTGCATAAAGATATGTGGAACTTCCCCCCGTGATAGCTCTAAGCCGTGGCTGAGGTCAGACTGAACTCAGAGCTCTAAGATGCTATTCTTTTACTTAAAGACAGGTATCTAATCTGTTTTTCTTGTAGTACCTCTTCACTCCCTCTTGCCTTACGTCACCTATATTCTTCTTTGGGAGATCCCTTCCCACAAAGAAACTAAATTTCAATCATCACCTGAGAGTTACAATATATAGAAGGAGTTAGTACAAAATATCCAAGATGAACTGAGATTCTGATGCTGAATCACCTGGGTGCGCTCATTCGCTAAGGATCTGCCCCTCTGTGCCACCCTTGCAGAATACAGTGCAAACACTCACATGCTAGCACGGTTTAGATGTGGCTTGAAGGTGTCCCCCTGAGCATTCATGTGTGGGGAGCTTGGTCCTCAGTATGATGTTGTTTGAAGGTGAGGCCCAATGGGAGGTTCCCAGGCCATCAAGCTTGCTGCCCTCAGAGGGATGAAGTAGTGCTAATGTGACTCCCAAGTTATTCTCCAGAGAGTGTGACCATAAAAAAGCAAGCCTGGCCCTACCCCTCTTCTCTGGCTTCCTGTCTGGCAATGTGATCTCTCAGTAACACACAAGCTGCCATCACAATGCCATTCACCATGACTCCCTCACTAGAGGCTAAACCATTGGTGCCACCTAATCTTGGAGTTTCAGCTTCCAAAACTGTGAGCTAAATAAAGCTCCTTTCTTCAAAGCAACCTCAAATGTCACCAGTAGTAAGGGAAAACACACACACACAGACACACACACACACACACACACACACACACACACTGGTGCATATACTTTATCAAAGCATAAAGTATTTTGTGTCCTTGATTTCTAATTACTCCTAAATAATCAGAATTAAAAATGTTAGTTCTAGGAACGTAAGTGGCCACACACAGATGTGTGTGTATGTGTGTGTGTGTGTGTGTGTGTGTGTGTGTGCGTGCGCGCATGTATGCATGTGTCTATTTTCCTCTGTTTATACCATGCTTTCCATAGAATATGAAAACTAACATTAATTCAGTATCTACCAAGTACTTTATCAATTCTAATTACAACCAGAAAAGTATGTGCACTTATACCCATTGAAGCTTCATACTTGTTAGGATCACACAGCTGCTACTGCAGACTGAAGTGACGTCTAAGTTTATGCTCTTCACACAACATCTCTCTCCCTCCCAATTTTGTGCACCTTGTGAGGCAATCTCTATCCTGGAAACAGCCAACATCTCACGGCTAAACATTAGACCAGACCCAAACATTTCATTCATTTTGACATTGGTCATTAACTCTGAGCACCTAAAGGAATCTGTTTGGGTTGTGAATCACTGTGTTTTGAAACCCATCCCCGTGTCCCTGGTAGAAATTAGAGATGTGAAGGTTAACTTAGTCATTCCCATGAGGACTATGGCTTACATGGTATATTTTTCCTATTGTACTATTATATAAATATGTTGTCAGTTGCAAGCAAAAACAAACACTTGAGCTGATTAAAGCTCTAGTGATTCAGAAGCATAACTGCTAAACAAAATGAATGGGGAGGGTAAGACAAATCAAGATTGGAAAACAGGAAGAGGCCAGGAGGGTGAGGGCTGAGAGAGGAAAATCTCATCACTGTAGCCACGGTATAGTTCTGCTACGGAAGCTACAGATGTCATGGTGCCCATAGTTTCATCTGGGCTGCACCCTCTCAGTGCAAGACTACTACTTGGCACTCCAAGTCCTGGTGAGAGTGTTAGATAGCAGAGCCTGGGTCACCTGTCCTTTTTTCCATCCAGCCTACAGGGCATGGAAAGAAATTGGATAGATTATGAGACTTACCGAACCAGGAAGAAGATTCTTTTGTTGATCATTAAAAACAAACAAACAAAAACCAAGAAAGAAACATAAATGCCCACTACAAGTAGCTTTGACAGACTCTTCCAAATGATTCTATTCACCATAAAAAAATTCTCAGATATTTGAGTGAGAAAAAAATATAAGGAAATTAATTATGCTTTCTTTAATGTTTCAGTTTATAAGTATGACTGTTATTGGTTGGTTTTAAACGTAATTAATACTTATTTTCAGGTATTTGTGTTTTATCAATATTGCAACTCATACCAATGTGATATAGGATAGGTTCTCTTGGTATTAGAACTTGAAAACATGGAAAAATAGTGTCCTTAGAAAACTGAGCTCTCATAAGGGCTCTGTGACCCAGTGGATATGAACTCAGGAGCCCTTCTTTCCAATTGTTGTCCTACCACCTACCCTCTCTGGCATCTCTGCTCCAAAGCCAGTTACCTAAGTTGTGACTTGGGGCCAGTAATACACAACCAGGACATGTCAAAGGACAAAATATGCCTGGCTTATAGTAGACATTCTATAACAATTTCCTCCTGTAACTATTCTGTGCTCATAAGGGTCACTGTATCCTAAGCGCTTCTAGACAGGCAGTTCCAAGTAGGGTTGCCTTTATTGGATTCTAAAACTTAAACCACATCTATATACATATTCATTTCAAGTATGTTCTTCTCCAACCTCTGTGTTCTTGAGATTTTCTCTGAATGAATTTATTTTACCAGGCTAGTTTCATCAGTTGATAAACCTCAGAGTCATGGTGCCTTCTATGTTCACAGCATTTGAATAGGCTAAAGTCTGAGTGGGCCCAAAATATAGTTGAGAAGCAAAGTACAAAGGCAATCATGCATACACTTGTATCAGCAGTATTGTAACTAACAGTATGTCACTGACACATCTGAACACGCTAACCAACAAGGGCTGTCTGAGCTCAAGCATGGAGTGACCACTGGAGTCCAGCTTCCACAGGGATAAGGGAGGTGGGAGTTCATGGATCCTTTGCTCTTGAGAAGGGGATTAAAGAACAAATATAATGTGAATAAGAAAGACAAGAACAGGAAGTTCACTAGGCAAGCATGGAGTGGGAATGTTTTAGCAAGTGCTCAATATCCCCAGCTTTCTGCAATCCCAAGAAATCCATGGAGTTCCCCATTTCCCTCAGCCTCTAGAGTGAATTTCTTATCGTATTCACTAGGCTACCTGAATATTAATGTTGATGTGTCGTGTGGTCCTACAAAACTCCTGGCAACCTCTCTCAGCTTCAATTTATATGCTGATAATCATATTCATCACTATTTTTTAATCATATTACTACACTCTATGCAAATTCTCTTTTTTTCATAAAGGCATGTTCCAAATTGTTCCAGTTTTAAAAAAAAAATTATCCCCCCCCAAAAAAAAAATGGTTCTAGGATCCCTGGGGGACCTTCCACATAGTTCCTCCAGGGCTTTTCCACGGCTAAGCTGCCTCATGCTCACAGAGCTTCAAGGGAGTGTTCCAAGGGGACACTTATATTCACAATATGTAACGTAGCTCTGGGACTTTCATTGAGATGCCACGAGGGTTCTTAACAAAAAACATTTTGTTAGTCTTTGTTTGAAGTGTTATTTTTATGATGCCAGCTCTGGTGACTATGTGGTCCCTGAAGTATTAGAGGTAGGAAGCTAATTTTCACAGTGATTCAGCCATCATTGCTAGACTAGGTGTTTACCATCCTGATCTCATCAGATGACTGATGATTATTTTTCTCAGTAGAACCATAAATGTTTTCTTTTTTTCCTCCTGCCTATTATTTGCCTCATTTGGAATGTCTAGTTATCTTTGGTCTCATGGTACTTAAAGTCTATCTCTGTTTCGTGTCCAGTTATGCTCACCTTGAAGGGGCTTCAGCTGCCTGAGTACCTTTACTTACTGAGTAGGAACTATAAACCTCTCAACATTTCAGTTTTCAGTTTCTGAATTTCTTTTCACACTATTTATACTTTGTCACCGTTAAGCATTGGTTCTTTAAAAATTTTGCCAATATCACCACATTTACAACTTTAGTTATACTGGATTTCATCAAGAGTCGAAAGATGTTTGCTTCTATAGCAAAAGAGCACTTAAAACATAACTCAGACTTATTTTTGCAGTTGTGCAGAGATGGTCTGAGATGAGAATAGAACTCTATTAAGGTTTACAGTTCACCCTATGATGGAGGCTATCAGGCTCAGAAAACATTGTTCTCTAACACTTTATTTAAGGAACTCTTAGGAACCTGAAGTCAAAGACTGGGCTCACAATTCAATGTTCCCATGGCCACTAGTGTATGTGGAACAATAATGACTGAAGCAAGCATACAATAGGTGTTCGAGAGGGAAGAAAGCAAAGAACACAAGAAAATAGGTTGCTTTAATTTTTTTTTTCTTTGCCAGTGCTGTGGATTGAACCTGGGGCCTAGGGCATGCTAGGCAAGTGTTCCACCTCCCCAGCTACATCCTCAGCCCTGCCTCTTACATTTGTGATCTTAAGTTCATTTTCTATTTCCTTTGCTCTGAACAAAAATTTATAGAGATAAAGAGAGATAGAGTATACCTATGTCCCTCTGCAATGCATCTCTTGCACAAACTTTGCCCCCTTTTCTCCTGGCACACAAACCTCTTTCTAGAAATATACTTGCTCCATGTGTGAGCCTTCCCTGGAAAGTAGTCTTGCCCTAAATTCAGCCTACTTCTTAGATATCCTAGTGAAATTCTTTTTTTTTTTTACTTTTCTGTTATTCTAAGTTGTTATATATGACAGCAGAATGCATTACAATTCATATTACACTTATAGAGCACATTTTTGCATGTCTCTGGTTGTATACAAAGTATATTTTTTGTGGGGTTCTCTGATCTATTTTTGTTTAAGAGAATTTTTTGTCTCAGGTGAATTCTCATAGTTATTCTCTTCCCATGTCAAAGATAGACCATTTACTGCAGAGAGAGGTGGGAGGAGGAAAGAGTTCCTGCCTTACTTCAAGTATTTATTACTTGTTTTGCTTAATCAGCAAATATAACTGTGGCTCAATTAAGCTCCATGCTGTCTTCCCAAATTCTAGAAAGAAAAAAAGAAAAAAAAGACACAGGAAGAGAAAAAGAGATTGAGATGAGGAAAATGACCAATAAGGTAAAGAGCTGTGTATCAACAACTAGTTCTTAAAAATTGGAAATCACACCCAGAATGCATCAGATATATTAGTAACTATATTAGTTCAAGGGTGACTATGTAACAAGTTACCCTTGAACTTAGTATATAAAACAGAAAGCATTTGCTATCTCCCCTTTCCTTGGGTCAGGAATTCAGGTGCAGTTTAGTTGGACACTTCTGGATGAGAGGGTCTCAAAATACTGTCCCCACACAGCTGGCTGAAGCCTCAGTCTTACCTGAAGACTCAGCGTGGGAGGGTCTGCTCCAGGTTCACCACTAGCAATCCTCAAGTCCTTGCTAATTGTTGGACCAAGGGCTTCAGTTTCTTGCTGTTGTTGGCCAGAAACCTTTTTCTATTCCTATTCACCTGGGCTTCTCCATGGGCCATAGCACAGCACTGCTGCTGGCATGCCTCAGAGTATGCAAGAAAGAAAGAATGTTCAAGATGAAAGCCATGGTCTTTTTGTAATGAACATCAACAATGAGATCTCATTGCTTTTGCTGTATTCTTTGTGTTAGAAATGAGCCACTCAGTCCTGTTCACAGCCAGAGGGTGAGAAATGTACAAGGGTATGAATATCAAAGGGTAAGAACCATTGAAGACCATTTTAGAAGCTGCTTACCACACTACCTGGAGGCCTGGGGATATTGAGACCAGTTGCTTTACCTGAATCTTGTCAGTTAAGGGGTATAAAGACCAGACTTTGTGTTCCCAAAATGGCCATTCTAGCCGTGTATCAATATGTCCTGGTTTGACCAGCACATTTACACTGAAGACTGCTGATCTGGTGTGATTATGAATAATACTCCCATTCACTTTTAAAAGTGCCTAAACCTGAATGCCACATTACATCCAAGGTGTCATACTTTCTGTGCTGATGGAAATGATCCAAACCCGTGTTATCCAATATGGTAGCTACTAGCCATGTGTAGTTACTAAACACTTGAAACTTGTCTAGTATGATTAAGCAACTGGATTTTTAAATATTTTTTCATTTAAATATATTCTTTTTTCAAATTTATTTTTTATTCTAAGTTGTTATAAATGACAGCAGAATGTATTACATTTCATATTATACTTGTAGAGCACATTTTTACATATCTCTGGTTGTATACAAAGTATATTCCCACCATTCGTGACTGCACACATGCACTTAGTGGAGTATTACTCAGCAATAAGAGAGAATAAAATCATGGCATTTGCAGGAAAATGGATGAAGTTAGAGAATATAATGCTAAGTAAAGTTAGCCAATCCCAAAAAGCCAAATGCCAAATGTTTTCTCTGATATAAGGAGGCCGATTCACAGCGGGTTGGGGTGGGGAGCAAACGAGGATCATTTAAATTTATTCTAATGTAAAGAGGCACATGTAGTCAGTGACTACTGAATTCTATGGTTACTCTGGGGATGACAGTCCTTGTCAGTGGGCTACAGAACCTGAGATAGGAGAGTGTTCATTTGATCCTTCTGCTCAGTGTGGTTGTCACATTAATGCTTTGGAGATCAAATGAAGAGCATTCATCTAGTTAGGGATGCCATCCTTTGCAGAAGCTTTGAATGGCCCTGCCATCTTTACCTCCTCTTGTTCCATTTATTCTACAATTACATTGATCAGAATGCTATTCTCTGCTGCTACCTCCCTATAGAACTGCTTTTACTTATGTCATAAATTTGAAAAAAAAAAATCCCATAGATTTCTTTAGTCATATCTATAACATTCTAATCATCCCCAATCTCTACTTTTTGATCATCCCTGATTCTTGGAACACTTCCTTTGCAGTATCTATGGCACCCATCTCTGTTAGTGTGCTTTCTCCCTCTCCAGTCTCCTTAGTTAGCATTTTCTTTCCTACCTGTACTCTACATGTAACCATCTTGGTGAAGCTTGTCAATTCTTACTTCAAAATCACCTCAAATCACATCAGTTATTTCCATCTTGGCCTCATTCCATACAGTCCAGGCCACCAGCACCTTATCCATCATCATAATCTTATAACTGGTTTTTTAGCCTCTACTCTTGCTTTCCTCCATGCAGTGAGCACCGACCTTTTTAAATGTTACCTCTCTTCACTTGTTCAAAGGCTTCAGCATGGCCTACAAATCCCACATGACCTGGCTCTGGGCTCCCTTAGAACTTTATCTCCTGCCAGTCTCCCTGATCTCTAGCCAAAAACTCCTTTTAGATCCTTAAATATACCAAGCGTTTTCCTGCCTTGGGTTCTTTACTTGATCTGTTTCCTGTTCTTGGAAATTTCTTTCTAAACTTGGGCAACTCCTCTTCCTCTCTGTCAGTTCTCGAGTCTTGATGGGTTAGATTACCCCCATCTATATTTTTCATCTTTTAGTCTCTTGGAATATCCTGGTCTTTAACATTTATTATATCTTACTGAGTTCATTCATCTAATATCTCCTCTGGAATGTAAGCTACGTTACTGAAGGATTTTTGTCTGGTTTTTTTTTTTTTTTTTTTTTTTTTCCATATTGTGCAAATTGTCACAGTGCCTAGCATACACTAGGTCCTCCATAAATCTTTGTCAATGGAATGCACTGTCTTCCATGATAGAGTGTACCATTTGAGATCAGCCTTAGAACCTGCTTGAACATCTCTGAGGAGTGTTTAACATTTTATACTATTTGACAATTCTTCTATGAGTTCCAGTCAAGCCTTTCCAATCTATTCTTAACTTTTTGGCAGTTCTCATGGTTGGAGTGTTGATGAAGAGTCTAGGGCATCTGGGAGGATAAAAGGACAGGAGAAAGGAGCTCGAACTGAGGCTGATCAGACCAGGCCCATAATTTTGATCCTTTAAGACTGTGCTCCTCTCATACCTCTTGTTTGTAAAATTAGGTGCTAAATCAACCTTTAAGTCTGTCTGTATCTTGTTGTACCTCTGAATACCCCTTTTCAGGATGGACTCCTATGCCTGCTTTTTTTTTTTTTTTTTTTTTTTTTTTTTAGCTTCCTAAACAGTTTGATGGGTCCTCTTGACTTGTCCATTTCAGATGTGACTAGTGTGAACTTGATATTGGTTACACAGCCTACTTTGACACAGCCCCAGTGTCTCTCTTAGCTTCTGTCCACCTTCCCTGGCCCTCCTGCCAGTGCACACTTAGAGCCTTGGTTTTGCACAAGTCTGAATCTTCTCTGGAATGACCAAGTCCCCCCCATTGCCCATCTTCAGAAGGCCACTTTGGCAATGCTGGCATATTTCCTGCTCATTTTCATAATGTTTTGGGTTTCACTGATTCACAGGAAAAAGGAAAACTATAGTTCTGCTATAATAACCCATCAGTTGGAGATATTGAGAAGGACACTGTATTCGAGCAGTTGAGGTATTCACCTGTCTGTGCCTTCTTTATCTGTTACATTGTCTGATCACTCATTACTGTCCACCATAGTTATGTCACTTGGGCTGTGTTTCACTACCCAGCGAACCTCTGAGATTCTTCTCCACCTTGTATTTCTGTCCACAAAGGCTGACTCCAAAGACTCTAGAAAAATCTACTGCTTAATTGTTATAATTTCCTCATTGTTTTACAATAAAGAGCAAGATCTTCTTTATAGAATGTTTCCAGAACAAATCCTCCTTTCTCTTATTGTATTCTACACTGTAAAACTATGTTTCTATAAAAACATATCCATATGCATATTCATTAAATATTCCATTAATACAAAAGTATCTAAGCAGCATACATTTTCCAGCATTCAATGCAATTAATATGCTGTTCAATTCCCAACAGTGCTGAGGTCTCTTCTCTTTAGCTAATGCCACTGTGTGGAGATTTCAGACTGATTGAGTCACCGTGTATCATAGTGTGACCTTGGATAGCTCACTTCAGCTTCCTGAACCTGTTTTCTCATCTATGAAATGGGCATAAGTAGTACCAGCTGCCCTGCAGGGTCATATAACAGGATGTGGGTACAAGTGTGTTAGTCAGTTTTAGGTGGGTGTGAATGAAATACCTCACAAGAACAATTTAAAGGAGGAAAAGTTTATTTTGGCTCACAGTCAGAGTTTGGACTCCATGGTGGATCCATTTCTTTGGACCTAGGGTGAGACAGACCATCATGGTGGAAGGGCATGGTGCAAAAAAGCACTCAAATCATTGCAGCCAGGAATCAGAGACAGAGGAGGGGGCTTAAGAGGAGATCCTTCCAGCATATGCACCTCCAGTGACTTCCTTCCTCCAAGTAGGTCACACCTCCCAGTAGTTCATTCAGCCTTCAATGGATTAATCCATTGATGAGGTCAGAACCCTCATGATCCAATCACAGCAGTCCCACCTGTGAACACATGAGACTTTGGGGCACATGCTAGATCCAAACCATAACACTAAGTGAGAGGGATGTTGACAAAAATCACACCAGCTTCACTTCTGTCTAGGGATGGGGACCAAACTACTCTGGAGCAGACCTCTTCATTCCAAGGAGAGTCTTCTAAATGCCTGACCTAAAGTTACACAAATGTAGCGTGAATAGATTCCCATTGTCTGGGATAACAGGTGTCACAAAATTTTGCATGAACTACTCAAGACTGCCATTCCTTGAGATCTTGGATATGAAAAGCAGGTCATTGGGTTGGAGCAGATCAATTTGCATAAGGAGGACCAAGGTCCCTGGATGAGGATACTCCAAGATCCACAGTAATGTGGTGCTACAGTGATTGGCTGGCATGACACAGGCAGCACTTGGAACTCCAGTGTTGGGGAGTGTGAGGATGTCAGGTTGGTGCATAGTGTGCTTGGGGCACAGTATCTGATTGATGGAGTCAGAACTAGGGAGCAACAAATGTGTAGGCAGAGTGTGTCACCACTGTATCCTGGCACTGGACACGGAGAATAGCAAGCATCCCCCATAGCAGCATGCAAGCCTTACCACCCAGCTTCAGAAGAAACAGTCTAGGCTCCCAGAAACAATAAATAGTAGTAGACTGGCCAGATTGTCCTCCTCATGCACCTTCTGCTCTTCTTCCTCTTGGGACAGTTTTCTAAATAACAATATTCTGTATAAAATATGAAGAATATTTTTCAGCTTCTTCCTGTGACTTTTTCCTGGCACCCACTGTACTCCCGAATTGTGCCAGCTCATCTGAAGGGCTCCCAGCAATCAACCAAGACCTAGAATGAAAATAAATCTTCTGAGAAACACTTAGAACTCTTTTTAACTCTGAAACAAGATGATGTGAGGAGTTGTTTAGACAGCTTTAGACGAAGGAATATCATGAACTCATCACCTCTGAGTTTGCATGGCAAAAGCTATGTCAAGGCCTTTGTGACAATGCTGAGTTCCCATTTAGGGTAGAAAATAGTGGAGCGCAACCCAGACACCAGTGACTCCAGAGTCCTGCCACTTACCTCTGATGTGAAGTGGCTGCCTTGTCCTATGTGGCTGGGAAAAACATTCAACTTTGTGATGTGAGGATTTCCATTGTTAGCCAAGTTTGAGGCCTTCAGATGGCTCCTTGTCTTCCTCCCCCCAAACGGTGCCTCTTTAGCCAAGCTCCTCTGACCACACTGCACCATGACCTGTTCCTGGGGTTTTTGGTACTCGGCACAGCACAACAGAGCACCATTTCTCTCCCACACAACAATATAACTGGCATCTGCTTTTCTTTTTTTGTTTTCATTGTTCTCGTCTCTTCATAACACAACATGGCTGCTCCAACAACTCCTCTCTTCCATTTGCTGTGCCATGATCCTCATGCCTGCTTCCAAATTCTCATTTCTAAAACCAGTTTGCTTTATCCTGCAAGGCATTCTGAAATTGCCACCATGGTCTCACTATAAGCTATCATCAGACCTGACACATATCACACACTCCAAAATATTTTTTTAATTAATTCAGAACATGATATATTAAAAATGTTCAGACATATAGGAATCACAGCCTTGCTGTTATATCTTCATCAGAAAGATCTAGTGCCTTCATCCTTCTCTTTATGGCTCTGCTTTTTATCTCTTTTGTTATTATCAATAATGATGATTGTTGTATATTATTTCTTTATTGATTTATTTATATGCCACTTGGTTCTCTTACTTTTATTTTTTTATGCAGTGCTGAGGACCGAACCCAGTGCCTCACACATGCTAGGCAACCCTTCTACCACTGAGCCCCAGCCCCAGCCCAGCCATTTGGTTCTTTGTTCTACTAAAATACTTAAGATGATTTCCCAGAATATCTAAAACACAGCAATAGAAAACACTTAAATTAGGTGGAGGGAAACAGCTCATGAAACAAAAGTACAGATATAAAATGGACTTTAGTACAAGATCAATGTAAACCTTTACATGATTAGAACCAATACAGCTGGTCTGAGTGGATCACTCATCTGGATCCCAAGCTTCTACCTCTTGGTGCCAAAAGGAAAGTTCAGTCATTGTCATAGTTCACAGTGTTTGTAAAAAATATAAAAGAATTACTCAGAAGAAACACAATTATTCTGGATAAGACCAGACAGAAATGTCTCCCATGGGAGCCATTGAAAACAGTCCAGAGGAAATGCCAAGCAGGCTTACAGGGAACACACAGAGGTTTTTATAGGACTGTTGGAACAGAGCTCTCCACCAAAAGTCTATGGCATCCTTCCCAGGGACAATGAAGTATAATCACCTTGACAGGCCCTGGTAAGAATGATACGGTGCAGACACACAAATCTCTGGCAATCTGACTTAATCCAGAAGCAACTATAAAGATCTTGAAGAACAGATGCTGCAAAGCTTCCAAGAAATTTTTCCTGGAGATGGCTTCTCTCTGGTGGAGTTTTGATTTAAAAATTGGTCCATTCGCTACCAAAGAGAAACCAACCACATGTCAGCCACTTCACATCTTATGGGGATCCTCAGATCAACCCTGAAGGTGAATTTTTTTATTTTATTATTTTATTTTATTTTCATTTGTTCTTTTAAGTTATACATGACAGTAGAATGTATTTTGACATTTCATACATACATGGAGTATAACTTCCCATTCTTATGGCTGTACATGATGTGGATTTAACACTGGTCATGTGCTCACATATAAACAGAGGAAAAATTATGTCCAAATCATTCTACTGTCTTTCCCATTCCTATCATTCTTCCCTTCCTCCCATTTCCCCCATCCTTCCTTCTCTCCTACGTATTTTTAGGCAGCACCCACATATTAGAGAGAGCATTTGGCCTTTGGCTTTTGGGGATTGGCTTATTTCACTTAGCATGATAGTCTCCAGTTCCATCCATTTACCAGCAAATTCCATCATTTCATTCTTCTTTATGGTTGAGTGAGTAATATTCCCTTATGTCTATGTACCACATTTTGTTTATGCATTCATCTGTTCAAGGGCACCCAGGTTGGTTCCATAGCTTAGCTCTTGTGAATTGAGCTGCTATGAACATTGATGTGGCTGCATCCTTATAGTGTACTGATTTTAAGTCGTTCAGGTATATGCTGAAGAGTGGGATAACTGGGTGAAATGGTGGTTCCATTCCAAGTTTTCTGAGGAATCCTGGAGGTGGATGTTATCTATTAGGTTGATGAGGGAGATGGACCTCTGAGAAGGCCACCATTGCTACAAAGTAAGGTCACAGGGATTTAAAAACCAAAGCTTGATTAAAACACATCTAATTTTTTTAAAATTATGAGAATTCTCAGAGAGGCATAGAGATGAAGTAACAAACAACCATATATGCACCAAACAGATGGGCAGATGTTCATATATCCCTGCTGTCCTTAGCATACCAAGGTTCCTCCTCTTAGTGCCTCTTCAGTGTCTAAGAGGTGGAAACAGATTAACAAAGATGGGAGAATTGTTTGTTTTCTAACCATACCACCAGAGAAATTTCCTGGCTGCCTTCCCTTATAAATCTCCCACTCTCTTTGCACAAAATGGTATGGTTGCATTATTTAGGCACATGGTGCTGCCCTTTTCCTTTTTTCTTGGCTTACATACAGGTGCACTTGGGGATTAAAGGCATCATGCTGCTTCAGAGAAGAGGCTCAGTGGCTGGTTCATCTGCCCACTTCTGACAAGGAGAAGTGGCAGTTGCCCCACCTCCACAACCAGAAAATCCAAGATGACACAAAACACAGTGTGTGCATGGCCAATATTTTTTCCTTGAGTTTGCTGGACATGAATAAGGTATGTTGGGTGAATATCTATTTCAAGGGTGCCATTTGCTAGGCAAGTGAACTCTTTCAAATAAGTTTGATGGTGAAATTTTAATATGAGAATTTAAGTGGGTTCAGGATATCATAATCACAGATGACTTGAAATATACTTTTTAAGGGATAAATATGTAATAGACTGCTTGCCTAGCCTCTGTTAAACCCTAAATTCAATCCACAATACTGGAAAAAAAATAAAAGAGGAAGAAGAAAGATAAGGAGGAGGAGAAATCTAATTGTCATTGCTTGAAGATGTGTAAATTTAACTAATTCTTAGAAAAGCTCAGAAATACATTTTTTCATCTTCTTGCACATTCTATTTAGTGTTAACTCTAAGAAGACACAGAGGCTAAAAAAGAAAATTGTTAGCAAGTACACCAGGCACAGAGACTCACACCTGTAATCCCAGTGGCATGGGAGGCTGGGGCAGGAGGATTGCAAGTTCAAAGCCAGCCTCAGCAACAGCAAGGCACTAAGCAACTCAGTGAGACTCTGACTCTAAATAAAATACCAAAGAAGGTTGGGGATGTGGCTCAGTGGTTGAGTACCCCTGAGTTCAATCCCCAGTGCAAAAAAAAAAAGGCCTAAATTTCAGAAATAAAAATGAAAACATCTTCAGTGGGTCAATCCCTATATTTGCCCTTTAATTAATACTTCGATGAGGGACTGAAGAGGGAAGACCAGGGCCAGACACAGACATGCACACATACACATACACATGAATACATACATGCATGCACACTTGTGTGCAAAAGCACAGATTCATTTTCTTCAAATAATTAATACAAAACACGATGAGGTGATATACTTCATTTAAGTAAAAATGACATATATTTACTCTCATAGCTTTCCTTTGGACTCTTTTTCAGAACCACCATAAATGAAAGAACTTGTTATACATATTAGGAACATTTGAGTTAGTGGTCCTAAGTTCCAAACATCCCACTATTGGCACTCAGAACAAATTAACCAGAAAAGCCACAGTAGAGCTCAGTGTTCCCTGTCCATGTTTATTCATCACTGTGTCTTAGTAAACATCTGAGGCCCTCTATTTTCTTCAGCCAATCTTTGAAGATTTGCACTCCATTCAGTTTTGTAAAGATTTGTTTTAAAGCTCTTTCCCAAGCAGGTAGTAACTGCTTAGACTTTGCACCTCTGAATGATATACAATAGCAATCAAGCATAGTGTGCCTTTGTCTCCCAAACCAGAGACATAAAACAGTTTATATGGATCCTTTGGACCAAAAATTCAGAATTTTTGTGTGTGTGATTGTGTGTTTCCTAAAAATGTCACTTTAGAATCATAAATATTTGCAATTAGGTAATCCTTAGTGTTCTTAATGGTCAATTTTCCTTCATTTTTTTAGATTTTTACTCTGAGATCAAAAGGTTCAAGTGGTTTACCCCAGTCAGGTGACATGTCCACGACAGTCAGCACCAAAGTCCATCAACTCTTTTTGTCATCCAGAAAAGCCAGCAGTGGGCATATGGATTTCCCAGGCAATATTTCTTTCTGTGTTCCTCTTCTTTTTCTATTTTTTTTTTTTCTTTCTTTAAACTTGGACACAAAGCTGTGGCTCTGGATTAACTTAAATCACAATGATATTTTTTTTTTTTTTTGGTAGCTGCTCAAAAAGAATAAATCTTCTATTTGTTTTAGTAGGTTTATTCTTTTAGTTCTCCCAGGAGAAGCCACTGCCCTCCTCTCTTTCACTGCCCCAATATAAAGATAGTTAAAACAGGCCAAATATTTTTAATACCTCCCTCCCACCAAAAAAAATATATATATACATTTAATTTCTCTCTTTTTCTGTCTGTCTGTCTCTCTCTCTCTCTCTCTCTCTCTCTCTCTCTCTCACACACACACACACACACACACATACACACACACACAAAAAAACACACCCATATTGGGGCAACAAAATCAATTGCTGGAAAGCAATACAATAAAAGAGACAAAGACAGCTTTCTGACAAGCCTAGTAAAAGTCTTATTTCATCACCAATTTCACGCTCCTGAACTCTGGTTGATCCTGGTCTAATATCCTCCGGTTACTGTTTCTTGGTGTCCCAGCTCCAACTGGACATTGGATATGGAGCATGAATCTGTCCATTAAGGACACTGTGCCTGTAATCAAATACTAAGACAATATTATCTCAGAGTGTACAGAGGATATCACTTTCTTGCTCTTCTTAAGTATTCATAGCTAAATGATTTATAGGCACACAAATGGATATAATGTCCCATAATATATAACTGAACTAATATTTAATGTGTTTCTTTTTTACTTTGTTTGAATAAAATCCCCCAAAATACTTTTAGCAAATGATCATTAATTATGTGCATTGTCAAACGCTCTTGGATTCTAATAAGCAGGACTCAGAATTTACAGTCCCCGGCTTTCTGCTAGTGCCCATAAATTCAAAGTGGGTGACGGTACTCAATAAAATAGCCCCATCACCAGAACAGAAACCTCCAATGGTTCACTTTTGGACACACTACAATTTTTTTCCAATGCCTATAACCCAAGGAAAAAAAAGTGCCCTTTATGAGTGTTATTCCAAGGAACCTCTCTGATTATCGAAGCTGCTCTTTAATAGAACTCTATGACCCACAAGGGCTAAATTTGGCATTAAGCCTTTGTATTTTATCAACTGCATCCTTTGGATAGATGGACCACCTGGGACAGAGATGAAAACCACAGTGGCTTCTAAGGGAATATTTATCACCAAATATGTTTTTTAAAAAATTAAAGAAAAAAATGTTTAAATATAGTTGTGACTTCTTAGTCCATTTACTTAATCTTCAGTGTCACTGCAAATCCATTATGCACTTGGGATGTCAGAGGGGTCTACAAATTACCAAGTTGTTTGAAGTTTTCTGCTTTCTGAAGTGGCTTTGGTCATTTATTTTCACAGAAATGTTATTTCTTTAAGTTACAAGGTATGTAATAGCCAGGTCTTTTGAGACAGCTGTCTGAATAGCAAGTGATTATCCATGTTTCTAAAGAAAAGGTACCTTGTTCTTTATATGAAGTCCTCCAAGGAACATTTAGCATTTCAAGAACATGAAAAGGCAAAGCTTCAACTTTTAAAATCTGTAAGAAGTATCTGTGCAAGAGAGAAATGCGGAGAAAATAAATGGAGAGACGTGTTGCTTTGACCTGGGAAGGGGAAGAAAAACACAATGTATTTAATCTCAATTTTTTTCATCTAAAATTCTCAAAATACTTCTTATGAGAAAAGAGGAACGTAAGAACATACTATGATCTTGTCATTCAAAATCCAGACGGGCGTAAGAACTATTTGGACCTTCAGTTTGAGCTGGAATTAATGATTAAGCGTGGCAAGCTAGATTCTAGGGTAAGTGGAAGACCCATTCTAGAAAGGCTGTCCTGTGGACATTTAAAGGAGCCAACTAAGTGCAGGAAAATTCATATACTACTTAACAATGTAACAAGTGAACATTGCCATTAAAGATTTCATGTAAAACATATACTGTAGTCCAAAGCTCCAACACAAACAAACACAAAAGCAACAACACAACAAAGGGCAAAATTGGAAATGCAGAAAAAAAAAAAAAAAAACGAAAGAAAAAGAAAAAAGGGATAACTTACTTGTCCAAAGGTTCAAAGAAAATTAATAGAATAATGAATAAAGAACAAATTTAAGGCCCCTAAATTCAAATGTAACAATTTTTGTTTGGGGAAGTTGCACCTATGGGGTGCAGGTCACAGGATTGTTGATTCCCTGGCCAGTGTTATCTCCATGCTACAGGGCAAGACTCCGTAGAGTTACACTGCACTACAAACCACAAACAAGGTTGACCTTTAAGTCAAGACTGTCACGCACCAGCTAGGACCCAGCCTTTTAGCTTCTCTTTCCTGAAAAACAGACCTTTCCTGATTTTTTCCAGGTATAATTTTTATATACCAGTGTCAGCTTCATCCTAAAAGAAAAGTCTCCTGTCCCTGGACCAGTGAGAGCTTGTCTAACCCAAAAGACATAGTTTTTGACTATTTGCTTTAAAGACAAAGTAGACTTCTATAGAGTGATGGAGAAGGGCTGCTTCCCGCAATCCCTCTGCCTTCCAGGTGGGGAACATGATCCTGCAGCAGCAGGGCTTTCTTCCCCTGGATTTCCCCCATCTAGCTCCTCTCTCTGTCCTTGCTACTCCGTTTTTTTTTCTTTTTTAAAATTTTGTATTTATTTATGTATTACAATTCATAATGCACATATATAGCATCTTTTTACATACAACTGTTTGTTTACAAAGTATTTTCGTGCCATTCAGGTCTTCAATCATGCATTTAGGATAATCATTATCATTATCCGTTTTTTTCTTAAGGGGACCAAAATAAGAAATTCCCCATCAGGTCCCTCAAATGCCATCTATTGTTAGCCTTCTCTGTGCCATTCAGGACAACTCTTGGCTCTCTTAAGAAACCAGCTTTTAGAGCCTTGGTTTGATTTCTATTGCTGCTAATCTGTCTGCACCATGGTCTTAAAATCTTGCTGGTTTGTTTTAGAGGGATTGTGTTAAAGCTATTTGGTACAGTAAGCCTTCAGGCAGTGTCACCATTGTTTTTTCAAAAGCGTTTTGTTTCTGAGCTCTTTGATGGGAGAAGTTATTTATTTGGGTTTGAGGTTGTGCTTTTGGAATGGGAAGAGGGGTTACTGGGGTCATATGTCCCCATTAGGGAAGGAATTGTAACATTAAACAAGAGCCTCAGAGCAGGATTTATTATTCTCCCAGTGATTCACCCTTCAGGAAGGAAATATTTGCCTCTCCCAAGCAGAGAGAGATTGCTTCACCATGCTCACAAGTGAAACTCAGAGAGAGAAGTAAGATTAAGAGTAGACATTTTTGAATTTAGATATCCAAAGCATATTTTTCTATTGATTCATACCTAAATGATCAAGAGGTGTTGGAGAATGGTTTAGGGAGGGCATAAATAACTTCTGAAGGAAAACTGAGAGCAAGTTATGATGAAGGGAAGGAAGGTGCTTTGAAATCAGGGTTTTATCAAGCTACTCAGGAAGCAGAGGTCCCTTCGTAGTGTAAATTGTTCAAATAGTGATATCTGCCTGCAGAGCTTGAAAATGTTAATTTTCTTCTAAGAATAAGATCAGAAAGGTAATTCAACCCCCATCCTGTACACCCCTAAAGTAGCAAGTCACTAACAAAGCATTGCAATATTTTGGCAAGTAGCCGCATCTGGCAATTTCATTAGCCCGTGTTTTTCATCTGGAAATGGATACAGATGTTTTAGGAGTATTTGTATTGGATTTGAAGGAATCTGGATCCTTTTGGCAAAGTGCTATTTTGTAGACTGATATCAGATCCTTGGTTCCATCTACATAAAAGGGTCCAGATTTTGTTTCTATGTGATTTAGACCCAATGGAAAGGCAAAATGCTTTTGTAATGTGTGCTCCATTCTGATGGGTCTGGAGACTGTTACTCTGTTGGCTCCTACAGACCACCCATAAAAATAAAAGAAAAATGACCATCCCTAGAGTTTAATGCAGAGCGTAAACATTGACTACTTTATTAGATACTACATCCTCACAAAAATTGGCTTTCCCATTGAAATAAACTAAATGAAACTGATATGAATCAGAAAGACCCAACTAAGTGATCTATCACATCTCCTTTCTTACCTTTGGAACAGATTATGTTTACAACTAAAACCAATAAAATACACAATGCATTTAAAGCCCCCTAGAGAAGCAGATTCTATAATCGTTATTGTTAGTCCCATCTAGTTCTTAGAGACCCTCAGTGAAAAGGAAATTATGTTTATTGGGTATGAACAGCCCACCTTCCTTCTGCTGTGGTTTCTGGGCTACCTGGGAAGGGAAGGAAGTAGTTCTGTGTTCATTTTCCCCCTTTCTTGAGTAGAACCTCCAATCCTGTGGTCCAGATGTAAGGATCTAACAGCTACCTCCAAACTAAAATAATTCCATCACTAACCTAATTTCTCTGTCACTTTTATGGCTCCATACTCAAATCAGACTGTCCAATTTGCAAGATGTGCAAAATTGGGCAAACCATGTCATCATACAGTTTCTTCATCTGGAAAATGATGGCTATCATAATATATACTCAATATATTGTTTTAAGAAGCAAGTAAGATTACTTATACAGAGTGATTATCATGGTAAGTACTAAAAAATTGCCAGTCATAATTGTGTGTATGTTTAAAACTGTGCTACTAATTCTTTCTTTATCCATTCTTTTTCTCTCCAACTCTTACCTTTAGACCCTTGACCACAGAACAGAGATTCTTCCATTAAATCTATTTCAGAGCAAATAAGGCTATCCCAAACCTAAGCGTGGGAACCTTAACATATTCCTAAGCCTAACCATTTAGGGTTAACTTTTTACATTCCATATTCTCCTTTAGTTCTCAGAGCAACTTTCTGATATGCAAAAATATATATTTATGATTGCTCAAATATTACCAGTGAGTCAACCAGTGTTCATAAGAATCAATAACTTGCCAAAGGCCATATGAAAGATGGAATTTCCCATGTTGATTTCATGACTTCAAGCCTGAAGCTTTCCCACCACTGCACACTGCCTTGAATCTGATCTGGAAATTCTGGTTTCATACTAACTTACAGCTCCAGAGGCAGTCACAGAGAGTTGAGCATTGAAGAGAAAGACACTTCCACTTGTTTCAGAGGAGCTTTGACGTACCTCAGAATGTTTTCCTTCCTTTATCAGAAAACAAAATACTTTCATTCTAACTTAACCTCAGCATATGCTCAAGTCCCCCAGATTTTCGTCCATTGGGAAATGCAACCCAATGTTAGTTAGTAGCTCCCAATTTTGAGTATGCATAAGAATCACTTCATGAAATTTTGATTCAGCAGGTCAAGTACTGGGACACAGAGATTTAGATGTTTAATTAACACCTCAGTAGATATTGATGTATGTGGTCATATTCATTCCTACTGCTTGCTCTGGAACATTGGAAATTCTCTACTCACAGTTTCTCTTGGTATTAACTATACTGTAATTTCCTTCTACTGATTTTATACCCACTGAAGATATTTTTTCATGTTAAATTTGCTGATCATGTTATATGTATAAGCATCAAACACTGTATTATGTAGATCACTTTTCTGCAATATAGTAAGTGTGACAGTGTCATAAAAGAAAATTAGAGTAGTCTGACAGGATTTAAGCAATTGCCAGTTATTTCTGAAGGTGGTGTTAAACGAGATGCATTATCCATAGAGAACATTGGACGGGTCCTAAATTATTGCTATTAGCAATAGGTAGTTTTATTTTATTATTTCTAAGATACGTGGCCATGACAATATGATATGGTAGAAAGTAACAGACTTGTTCCTTTACAAAATTATAGAGTTAGAGGGAATATTAATTCAGTTCACAACTAAATCTTCCATGTTTCTAATGTGTTTGGTTACAACCTTGACCACAGAGCTTTTTTTTTTTATAAAGTTGATTTGCAGGATTTGTCCTTCAATTTCTCAAAATGATCCATTGGCTTGGTAGAATTCTAGACAATCTGAAGTCTAAGCTAAAATACAAGTCTCTGCAAGTATGTGGATAGTTATGGTGGGTGTGTATTTTTATATTTGTGTGTGTTAACATACTATGAAGCCTTAAAATGTAATCACAAAATTAACTAGTCAGATTTCATGAGAATATTTTCCATATGAATCAAAATCAAATGTCTACATGATATAGCACTTGATGGCATATGTATGTGTGTTACACAAACAGTGGTGGTATAGAGGAAAATGTTTAACTTGCTCTTTGGAAAGGCACTAGTTTAGCATTTGCTGATTTCCTTGGTGTAAATGCCCCCACCACGGCTGCTTCAGAGTTAAAAATGTGGTTGAGCTTGCACAAGCAGCTGTGTCCTGAGCTGGCAGGAACTGGCTTTCATGTGCAATTGCTATACACCTCTTTCAACTTCTCTTCGTCAAGAGGAGGATTTGACTAGCCAGTCTCAAAGATGTGTTAACATTTAGCATTACTCTTTCTCTATTTACATGTATGCACTATAATCAACTGGTATGGCTTGATTAGGAAACTAGGTGGTCCACAGTTCCTTTAATCCTGCTGAAACTAAAAAGTTTATCAAAACAGAGATTTAAAGGCTACTACAAGAATCCAGGGCTTGGAAATCTATTCCTTCTCCTAGTGTCTCTATCCCACGTGTCTGCAGCATTGGATTTTCAACTGGACTTCTTATCATTGCAATCATTTCTTCCCATGGGATCTGCATATCTTTATGTGTGTTTTTTCCTCTTCAAAATGATTTTCTTTGTTTCAGATGCTAAAATAAAAAATCTTATTTCACTTCCTACCAAAAAGAAAAGGGGAACAAAAGTTAATTGTATCTGAACTGAAGTGTAACTACGGCCCTATTAAAGAGGTGTAGTTATGGGCTATTGATCGCAGCGCACAGGAAAAGCTTGTCATGTAAAGTCAAGAGGTTAATGTAATTACAAGAATGGGCAGCAGGATCAGCTGTAGCCCAGAAGTGGCGAATAACTAAAAGCTGCTTTAGAGACACATAATGTTGTCAAAGCATAAATAATTCATTCTAGCATTCGAGAAGAAATTACTCCTCTGTTCCAGCATATTATTCAGCCATTAAAATCTTGCCATCTAAAGACTTTTGATGTAGTCATATTTTCTGTTCTACGTCGTCCTGAAGCTCGCCACCTTCATTAAACCTTATTTTGTGTAGTGCTGAAAGTATTAGAGAGGATGTGGGACAAATCCACAATTTGTCTAACAACCACAGTACAGGTCAGAGAAGAGCGAAGAAGCTGGGGCGATGTATGCTGAGTCCAGTAGCCAAGCAGGGACAATGATTCAGTCATGTGGGGTACCATACTTCATTCTCAAGCTGGGTCAAGTTCTCTTCACCCCAGTTCCTTGCTGGCACCACGTCCTTGCTGATCCAATCCTTTTGGCTTATTTAGAGCTAAAGAAGAAGAGGCAGGAGAAGCCACCATCGTTCCCATTGCCTCCCTTGTAAGTTTCTTCACGTGAACTGCTCACCAGCTCTGATGAAGAATGCTCTGACAATGTGGTTTGGAATTGAATTTGCCTTTCTTTGGATATCCTTGTTATTGTTTTTCCTTCCATCTGTGCATTTAGAAAGACTGTTGCACATTCATGGCAAATTGATAGCTGCAGGCCCCTCGGCACCGGGAGCCACCTGCTATCTCTGCACTGCTCACAACTATCACTTAGCTCACAACTCTCAAACGCACCTGGGAGTCACGGTATCCTTCAGCACGTAAATGGCAGCAAAGAGGCAACTCGTATGAGAATGAAAATAAACAGGAAACCACATATGCAAAAGTCAGGGACGAATGTAGTTCTGTTTTAACCCCAAATCCATTTTCTACTGTCCTGACCTGTGTCCCTATAAGGTGAGACAGGACCCTGACTTCCTTTTGGGGATCATCAATGGGAGACACTAGGCACCAATCTAAGAAGTAGAGGTTGGGAGCATTTCTTCCCTGCTCCCTCTCTGCTGGGGTTCAGTTCTGGAGAGATTTTTGGGCTTGGGAGCAGCCTTCAAAAGTCCTTTCTTCCATGTCTCTGGCCTCCTCCAAGCAGTGGTGTTTCTGTTTCCACCCCTTGTGCTCAGAGACCTATAGGGTCTTAGCTGCACAGCACTCTGAGTGCTTTTGCATACGTGGCTGGAGCTCTCTCAATAGTCCCTTTATAGAAAGTCTTCAAAATGCCCAGCTTAGTAATCTGTCCATTTTCTCCAAGGATCCTGATGGATACATACAACTAGGCACGGAGCAAAAAACAACTCCTCCTTAGAACATTCTAAAGAAGAATTCCTTGTCATCAATGTTTAAGATTTTTAATATTTACTAAAACCATGATCAATAAAGTTTTTGAAGCTGGGCACAGTGATGCACGCTTGTAATCCCAGCACTTGGGAGGCTGAGGCAGGAGGATCACGAGTTTAAAGCCAGCCTCAGCAATGATGAGGCACTTAGAAACTTAGTGAGATCCTGTCTCTAAATAAAATACAAAAAAGGGCTGGGGATGGCCCAGTGGTTGAGTGCCCCTGAGTTCAATCCCCGGTAACAAAAAAAAAAAAAAAAAGTTTTTGAGAAATTCATATCACAACAAGATTCTGAAACAGTCCAACAATCAGAGAAGGGTGGTGTCCCTTCTCTGACAATCTAGGACATTCCTAGACTGGTTGTCTGTGAGGAAGCCTGAGAACTGTTTCCTCTCTGCCCATGTTAGAATTTGGCTATGCTTTTAACACATCATATATGACACTCCAGGTATGTACTGAATATTGTATGTGTCTGTCATTATAAATATTTTCTGCCTTTCAACTTAAAACTGTTTTTTCTTGATTATTCCTGGCTTTAGGACTTATAAGAAAATAATGTAGGCTTTGTTATTAAAAAGAAAGAAATATAAAATATTTATCCAAACTGTTTGAGGCATTCCCATTTACAGACTTAACCAGCAGAGATGCACTAGTCTGAGTTGCATAATATATATTACAGTAGTGACACTGTGGTTCACTTAAACTCTGCCCAGCTTCTGTCCACAGTACTAGAAAATATGGCCATTTCTCAACAGCATCCAAGGAGTCATGATTTCATTCTTTCCTTCTCTCCATGTTCAATCCATTAACCGATTGTTTCATTTCAAGTCTCAAAAATACATTGGAAATGTCTATTTCTATCATCATTAATCTCTGGTGCAACCTGCATTCATTTCTCACTTGGATTAATATTAGTGAAATAACCTCACTGCTTCCTTTTTGCCTCCCAAGAATCACCCTGTACCCAGCACAGCTGGTGTGATAGTGTTTCCAAAATGTAGATCAGATTACATTATTCCCTCCTGCCCCCGTGAAACCCTCCAGTGGCTCCCTTGATCTATAAGACTCCCATGTCACCTTGCTGCTTCCTGACTTGTCCCCCTCACTCATGATGCACTGGCTTTGCTGACCTTTTTTCAAAGTCTCAAACACAGCTTCTTCCCATCTGCTGGTTTTCTTGTTGTTCTGCCTGGAACCATCTGTCTCAAACCCTTACTTTGCTCTCCAAGTCTTGATGTTCAAATCTCAACTCAAATCTCAGCCTCTTGGAGTGAATTTCAGGACCACACCCTAAAATAAGCTGTGCTCCATCCCATCTCATTGTGTAGCTTTTTTTCAGCATGTATCAACATCTGAAATGCACCATTTATATATTTACTTATTACTGTCTGTCTTCTCATTTAAAATATGAACTCTGTGGGATGGGGAATCTTATTTGCCCCACTCCCTCCTTTCTCTCCAGCCCTGCAAATGCACCAGCATATGCTGTTCATTGTCTTTCACCAAATGCCATCAATGAATTGTTTACCTTGTGCTCAAATTATTTTATCTTCCCTTAGAATATAACTGCCCAATCTCATCTTGCTCTTTTTCTGTGTTGGACAATATCAGTATGTATGTGATATAAAATCACTCTCATTTTCAATGAATGCTTCATGAATTAGTTTTAAATCATTGATTCTTAGATACCACATTAACTTATTGGTCAAGTCAATAATACGGAATTTAAGAATGCAGAGTGGGACAAAATGAAGGAGAGATAGAGAACAAAAAGAAGACCCCAAATCCAAGTCCTTTCCAGGATGAGCAAGTCCCTTTCATACCAGACTGGGGAGGAGCTTCTTCTTCCCGGGAGATTTCAAAACCAAAGCTTTTTGCATAGGATCAGGGACTTTCTGATCTTGCTGTCTACTCATGACATAACCTGATGATATCAGCCAGTGTGCAGTCTGATTTCTGGATTTGAATCCCAGTGGCACTGAGCACTGGACCTTGAGCAAGTTATGTAACCTCACCCAGACTCATTGTTCTCATCTGATAATAACATACCTGCTAATATTTGCCTATCCCAGTGCAAGGCCAGTCAGGTGACCCAGTATCTATATAAGTACTTTGTGACACATCAATTGCTATACAAATTCTCACTGTTGAAATCATTGTGAGAGAGATAGAAAGATAGCTTACAGAGGCAAGAGGTAGAAACCCACACTAGGCATCATTACGGTATGAAAAGAACATTCCCCAAGTGCTGAGCACTTAGAACATGGGAAGAGATCAGACCTTTATGGAGGAGTAAGAGCCCAGAGGGCATGGTGGTCTAGAAGGTATTTTTAGTGATAATGAGACTTGAACAGAGAACAGAAGAAAGGAAGAGCCATCATTTAGTGTGCAGAAAAAGGAAAGTGTGGTGTGACAGCAGGACCAACTGCCCAGAGGTCAGAGAGGAAAGAGTGAAGCAGAAGCAGGTATATGGAAATGCCAG
The DNA here is from genome assembly GCA_025594165.1 of Tamias sibiricus. NCBI lineage: Eukaryota > Metazoa > Chordata > Mammalia > Rodentia > Sciuridae > Tamias > Tamias sibiricus. Next base: position 74,311,390 of record CM046660.1, on the reverse strand, counting down.
GCGGGTATGTCTGGCTGGAGGACAAAGGCACAGGGTGTGACAAAGGACAACAAGAATCAGCCAAGAGAGGAGCTGAATGGCGGGAGGGCTTCCCATCCCAGATGAGAAGAATGTGTCCTAGTCTCAGGGCAGGCAAGGACATGATTGGCACCACCAAAAATCCTAATGCCATGGTCCACACCAACAGGAGCTGCCTGTGTTGAGGAAGATCAAGGCCACATCTGGAGAACTGGGTTTTGACTCACATTGGCCACATTTTAAAAAGGACATCTACTTCAAAGTGCCCAAAGAAGGGTGAGCAGAGGTAAGGGACAAATGAACACAATGCCATGAAAAAAAGAATTGTAGGGTATGCTTGTATATAACCCAGGAAACTCAAGAAATGTGATATGATTGTCTTTCTTTTTTTTTTTTTTTTTGCATTTTAAAAAAATTTTTTGATTAGTTTTAATTAGTGTTAAAATTCTGCATGACAGTAGAATGCATTTATGCACTGTGATATGTCATACATAGATGGGATATAATTTCTCAGTTTTCTAAGTGTACATGTTGCAGAATCACATTGGTCATGTAGTCACATATATACACATAGTAATAATGTCTGTTTCATTCCACTATCTTTCCCATCCCCACATCCACTCCTTCCCCTCCCATCATTTTCCTCTACCTAATCTAAGGTAATGCTATTTTTCCCCTAGTGCCCCCCACCTTATTATGAATTAGCATCCGCATATTAGAGAAAACATTCAGCTTTTGGTTTTGTGGGATTGGCTTATTTCACTTATCATGATATTCTCCAACTCCAACGATTTACTGGCAAATGCCATAATTTCACTCTTCTTTAAAGCTGAGTAATATTCCATTGAGTATATATATATATACGACATTTTCTTTATCCATTCATCTATTGCAGGACAGACACCTCCTAGGTTATTGGGGATGATTTCTTTAAGAAATAATATTTTTTTTAAATTTAGGATACTCAATATGATTAAGAAATCTAAGAGGTATTTGGGAAAAGCCCACTTACCTAGAAGCTGGTTGACTTGGATTTAATTAATTTTGTCCCCAACATATGAGCACACTACTCACTTTCTAAGTTCTTGGTTAATACGTGTGTTAAAAACAAAATCTAATTATAACAGGAAATGTCTAAAATAATCACATAACTAACTAGCAGCAGAGGGACTAGAAATTGTCTACATATCTAAGTCTAGTAGTTAATTAAATGACCAGAAATATAGAGCCATTTCCCTCATTAGAACTTACCAAAAAGGATACAAGACAGAGGGGCAGAAATGGGGGAAGTTTTTCAGGAGTGAGAACTGGATAAGATCATAAATTCCTGACTATGGATGAGAGTGAAACCATCCACAGACCATGCCACAGTCCCAAGTCACAAATTATTAAACTCTCTTGGGTGTGGATGGGAGATTGGATGAAAACTTTCTCAAACTCTGTCAACCAGAATCCCAGAATTTCTGGGGGCTAAATCTACTATGCCGAATAGACAGAAAGAGAGAGTGTTCCATGGTTAAAAAAAAAAAAAAAAAAAAAAAAAAAAAAAAAAAAACATTTGGGAAATAATAATTTCAACAAAATAACAGAGCTTCCTTTGTTGCAGGAATTCTCAGCACCTTTAGTGTGTTAGGGGTTCTGGCACTCAATGAAGAAAGTATACAAAGCAGCTTCTTTCCTTTGTCTTTTTCTTTTAGCTAACACAGCACCTACCATCTCCTTCTGTAAACATTTTCCAATGAGAAATGCTTGTCCAACATTCCTTTACAACAACCCTGGAAAGTCTGCCCCTGGGTTGAGTGGTCCCAGTAAGGAAAATAAGAATGCTCAACACACCCCTGGTCATCAAGCTAGAATCCCCAAATCAATCCCCATACAAATGAAGCATTTACTATTGTCAATCACTGTGGTGGACCTAGAGACTGAAATGCACTGTTGTGACCCCACAAGTTTTCAAGGCATTCCGAAAATCAAATTTATACCTGTGAAAAGATAAATCAGCATGTAGGACTGTCTTAGGTGTGAAGTATCAAAAAGAGCAGACAGGTGGGTCTCAAGTTCACTCCAGCACTCAGAAGAGGCTTCCCTGGGGTGGGAGCTGGCACTGTTTATGGAGATGGGCAGGACCTGGTCAGTTTATAGGCAGAGTCAGGCATTTTAGCAGAGAGATAAAGAAGTGTGCCGGGGTGTTGGGGGACGTGGAAGAAATCAATCCACAGCTGAAAGTTGGAACAGTAAAGGATAATGCTAGAAAACCAGGGCAGGAGTCATCAGTTACAAAGAGCTAATTTGCCAGATGCAGGATTCTGGAGCCCTGACATACTAGTTTTGGCAAGCAGCTTAAGTTTTAGAGCAAGGAAATGACATGATCAAACAACTATTGTCACCATCAGTGTCACAGTCATAGACCAAAGCTGCTGAGCATTCATTGGCCCCCATTTCAAGGCAGATAATTTTTATTTCTGGGCAAGCATCTATCATTGACCCTTTGTATTCACAATTTCCATATCCATAGATTCAACCAACCACAGCTCAAAACCATTTGAAAAAAAAAATTTGCTGATTTTTTTTCCTTGTTGTTCCCCAAACAATACAGTATAACAACTATGTACACAGCACTTACATTGTATTAGGTATTATAATTTAGAGATGATTTAAAGTTTATGGAAGGATGTGTGGAGATTATATGCAAATGGTTCCTTTTACATACAGATGGTTAGCATCTGCAAATTTTGGTATCCTTGGGTGTCTTTGGAACCAGTCTCTATATATACCAAGAGATGACTGTATTCAGTTCCAGAAGGAATTTAGGGAGAGGAGTGAAAGCAGAGTTTCTGTTTTCTCTCTCCTTTTAACAAGCAAACCGGCATCTGGTAGAGGAAAGAACGTGGTGGAGTCAGGCCTCCTGCCAGGGCCACCAGTGATAGAAGACACAGCCGTGTTCTCATAAAGGTGTAGCTCTTCTGCTCGGCCACCTCTACACACTAAGTAAACACTCTAAAAATAATATAATAAACTTATACAGCCAGGAAGACAAGCTGTGGATTGTAAAGTGATTTAAAGTGCTTCCTCATTAATTTTGGAGGTTTCTTTGAATTCCAGCCAGAGAAAAAGCCACTAACACATCTAAGGGAAGGGACTCAATGGAGGTAAGAGAGCCCTCCTGCGTGCATGAGGAGCTGTTCCTCAGTGAAGGCAAGGGTGGCCGGCCATGTGTCATGGGTCCACCCCATTCATGTCACGGGTCCACACTCTACCTGACCTCTGCTCGCATTGCAGTGGGTGATTCTGACATTGAGGGATGAAGATAGAAATGGAGTAGAGAAGAAAAGCTGGAAAGCACCTTCTCTTGTGTCATCCGTGCCCCAGACTCCCCCTCCCCCATCCTTCCTCCCCCATCCTGTTTCATTGACTCTACCTATCACGTGTCCATCAAAACCACAGGACCATGAAGAAGGAACCACACTCCAAGGATCACTCTGTGCCACGCAGACCTTCTCAGGTGAGGAAATAAGTGTAAGTCCATATGTCTAAGGCACCCAACAACCCTAGGGCCAGATCCCTTGGTTATAAGTTCGGCTATGCAGGTTGAGTATGCCTTCTCCAAAAACCTTGGGATCAGAAGTACTTCAGATTTCAAATGTTTAAACAACTTCAGAATATCTGCATATACATAATGAGCTATCTTGGAATGGGAACCCAAATCTAAACACGAAATCTCTTTTTTTGTCTTATATATATATTACATGCATAGCATGAAAGTAATTTCATACAATGTTTTAAATAATTTTTTTTTTCATGAAACAAAGTTTTGTGGTGTGGAATTTTCCACCTGTGGTGTCACATCAGTGTTCAAAAGCTTTTGAGTTTGGAACATTACTAGATTCCAGATTTTTTGGATTAGGGATGTTCAACCTTTATTTATAAAAGTTACTGCAGAAATCTATTTTCTTTTTCTTCTATGAATATCACCGAACCTTCTACATTGCTTCCAGTGAAAATACCAGGCATCCATATTGGAGATGTTTATCCTTAACAAATTATATTTGAATTTTGAAGGTCTGGACTCCTTTTATACTTCAGTGAACTTGAGACTTAGGAGATCATTATACTGGCAAGTCTAGTTAGCAATAGAAGAAACAACAAACAAAGAACTGGAATGGCTAGAAAAGTAAAATATCAGACATTCCAAAATTATTTTCCAAGATCCTCTGCTGACCTCCTAGAAAACCTCTGCTTTCCACTGAGCACTAGTTAAAAACCACTGCTGTGCTAACTTCCAAACTCCTCCTTCTTACATATGTGGCCTGCCTCCCCACCCACAGAGCCCAGCCCTGCTGCCAAAACTACAGTGTTTGGCATTGTGCGTGGATGCAATTGGACATAACAGTAAATAGAAGTCAAGTTCATCTAGATGGAATCACCAGATAAATGTTCAGTTGCTGCTCCCCTCTTTTTCTTCCTCTTTTTGAAAGAACAGCCTGAAAATCCAATGCATCTCTTTTTCTGGATTTTGCTTACTCTAAATAATGCAATCAATTCAGCCCTGCCCTGGATGACAGCGCAGGCAGACAACATCCAATCCCATCACTAGTCCTGCCAGCTCCATCCCGCCACAGCCTGGCCCTCCCCCAGAAGCTCATTTACAGAAAACTACCATCAAGTAGTCTCCAAGGAGCTGCCCCAGTGGGGACTATTATGTCATTGCCTTGAGGAGAAAGAAATTCACCTTGAGCTGCAATAAACTGACATTGTCTCCGTGGTGTCATGTGCCTGATCGCATGCAAGAAGAGATGAATCTGGGCTGCCCAGTTTCTATCCACTGATCTATCTGCTGTGGGAGCCAGGAGGCAGGCGAGAAGATGTTGTATGGTGACCGTACGTGGATTCACTTTCCTCCCGTGATGAATCAGGGAACAAAATATTCACTCTGTTAGAAACAACAAACCAGGAGAGAAAAACAGCAGCTTATTATCATTTCAAAAACTGAGCAGGGGTATGAGCAGGAACAGAAACAGCAGAGAGGAGAAGGACATGTATCCATCCACTAAGAGTTTGAGAGAGTGAAACAAATCAGCCCCTTTGAAGATACAAAGCAGCCCCCACTAGCAAAGAGTCGGTGGCTACATTCGCTCTCCCTGAAGTTTCTGAAGCCTCCTTGAGGCTAGACAACTGTGGCAGAGCCCAGATGAACAATGATCAGGATTGGAGGGGCTGCCAGGAAACCACAAGAAGCCCTACAAGTGTGTGGGCAGAGTGCCAGCAGCATGCTGACCAGGACAGGGCAGTGGTTACTGAAGCCCAGGTCCTGGAGGCCTACAGTTCTCTCTGACCAAAGCTAGGCTATGACCTTGCTCGAAGGTAGGATGGCAGGAGTCAGCAGCCATCTTGGAGAGCCAATGTGTTAGAGCCAGTAGGCAGAGAGAGAAAGTCACAAAGGTGAATGAAGAGGAAAGCAGGGAGAGCGATGGAGGGTGACCACGTGATCCATTGCCCACACAGGAACTTTGCTTCATAATTCCACCTGTACAGTTGGAGTAAACTGACAAAACAGAATGGAGGCTCACTCTCATTTTGGACAATGTCAGGAGAGAAAATGTGAATGACCTCATTTTAGCCCTTTTTTCTTGGAGAGATATGTATTCCTACTTCTGTATCCAACTCTGCAGTCTGGAAAAATAATGGAAGATCTTGCTCTAATTGGGCAGCATCTGAGATCAAGGTCAGCCCCACAAAGCTGGAGGCTCCCCTACAAATGGTGTGGGCAAGGGCACTCTCAATGGGGTCAATGGGGTCACAATGTGTGGTTGGGTCAGATGGACTTAGCTTTGGGGAGGCGGGCGGTCCAGACTCTGGTACTTTTTCAACATCTTTGAGACCCAGATTTCTCATGTCTAAAACAAGATGATATCATTGAGAGGTTCCAATGACAAAATATGCTCTTGGAAGTGCCAGTGCAGCTCACCAAGCAACAAGTTCTCTACTCCCAGACATGATTTACTTGTATTTATATGTATCATTTCTTTCTGGGCACAGCATCTGGCATAGAAAAAGTTTTCCAAACTTGCAAGTTATTGGCCAGCCTGACTTTGTCCCTCTACCTTCTTTCATGACTTAGAATTTGAACTACTGAAAGAACCATGAAGAATGCAGTCATGAGCCAAGAACAGTCATAGTTGCTGCCCTAAAATTCTCATCATGAAATTATTTCACAATTAGATCTGAAAATACAAACTCTAATAAATGATGTGGAGGAAAATAATGAGGAGTAGTTTCGCAGGGTGAATCTGCTTTAGAGTAGATATTCAGGGAAGATCTTGCAAAGCAGGTAACACCTATCTAGTATGTTCTGAATCCTTCCAGAAAAGTGAGAGAAGGGCTGTTTGAGAACAGATGCAAATATCCTAACCCAAACAAGGAGGCATATTTGAGGACCTAGGGAAGATGAAAGAGGAGGGTCCAGCCTCAGGTGGTGACTATTCCAAGGAGAGCCTTGGAGAGCAGCATACCTGTGTATGAGCACATGTTTAAATTTAATAAAGAGCAATGAAATGTTATTGAAGAACTCCATGCTCTGAAGAAGCACGAAGCACAATCAATTTACGTTTCAAAAGCATTATCCTGGCTTCTAAGTGGAAAATCAGTGGGAAAGGAAGCACAGAGGACAAGGAGGACCCTCTTACTCTAATTCGGGAAAGAGTGAATGGCAACTTGGATGAAGGTAGTCTTGGTGAAGGGGGGAGAAGCAGGTCAACTGAGAGTGTGTGTGTAGATGATGCTGATGGCACCTGGTGATACCAGGTGTGGAGAGGAACAGAGGAAGGTGTAGAGAACATTCTGCTCTGAGATGTGGGCACCAGCATGAACAAGGAGGAGAGGACCAGCCATGAAAGGAAAATTAAGTGTTGCTTGGAGATGTAAATTTTCAGATAACGAAGTAGAAAAACTCAAGTACATAAGAATCTGAAGCACCCAGAAAAGATGTGACCTGGATGTACATAATTGGGAGCAGTGGAAATGGGTGTGTCATTTAAAGATGAGGATAGAAGCAATTGTATAGAAACCCTAAAGAAGGAGTAGAGGGCAAATTGTGTTCAATTGCCAGTGTAAAGCCTTTCCCACATTCCTATTAGTCTTTTAAATATTAGTTTATGAGTGCTTTTTATATTTGAAGGATATGAATGTATTTCCTGTTATGTTGCACATAGTTCTGAGTGTCATTTATCTTTTAAAACTCCTTGTAAGATAAGGTTTATTCCCTTTATTTGAGTAGCATGACTTTTTAAAAATAAGGCTTTGCCTTTGGCATAGAATTTAGAAAGTCCTTACCCATTAGCAAGGTTTTAGAACAAAAATGTAGCAACTCATAAGTTTATTATATCATTGTTTATAATAGTAATTTTTTTTAAAACTAGAAACCACCTAAGGATATATCAATAATTGATTTGTTAAATATGTGACCTTACATAATAAAATGATTTTCAGCCATTAAAAATGATGTCCCTCTATTTGCTGAAATTGAATTATCTCTATTAAATATTTAGTGAAAAAAAATATAAAATACCATTAACAACTCCATTTCTTCTGTTTCACTGAGAAGAGTCAACATTTAATCTATGTATCTTATCTCTCAATCAACTCTCAAGCTTGTATATTCTCTTCCTATGTTAACTATTTACAAAATTAATTATTCCATTACATTTTGTACATAGGAATAAGTGGCCATTTATAATTTCTAAGGTGTGTACAGCTACTACTAGTGAATACTGACATTTATTTAGTATATACTATGGACTAGAATCTGTCATATGTATGTATCAGTTTAAAAGGGGAGATAACTGTCAACAAATATTCCAGCAACCGCATAATGAAGTTATCACTGTGTTTCACCTAATTGGCAAGTCAGAAATTTGGCATTTGACTGCCATTCATACAACTGTTACAGCTCTTTCCTGGAGCCATCAGGCTGGGAGCTTTCCTCCCTTTCATGGCCAGGGGCAAATATTTGAAACAATCTAGTATTGACCTTGACAGCTTCCCACCTGCCTTTTTGCTACACTCTCTGCATGTCTAGATAGCAAAACCAGCAAACTAACCTCAGACCCAGATTCTGTTCCCACATAGATCTCTTTACACACATGTCCAGAGTTCTCATCAACAAATCTCCTCTCTACCCTCTCTTTGAATAGTTGGTCTTAGCTAGGAATTGTGGAGAAGGCAATCTGAGTCAAATGGTTTTTCCTAAGTCTTCATAGCTGACAGTTTATTGACCCTCCCGGAATTTGAATCCAAAGTAAAATTATTTGCATTGAAAATAAAATTAACATGTGAAAAGGGAAGGAACTCTCACTGGTGAAATATTAACCAGTGCGTCCACCTGAAGTGAAAGAACCCCCATAAATGTCCTGGGCAACCCTTCCTTCCCTGGCTAATGAGCTTCCTGGAGGTAGGCACATGGAGGCAAGTGGGTCTCACCAATGCTCTTAGGATGCTTTTGACTTTCACAGTTTCTTCCATATCCGTACTTCAAACCCCACAGGTCCTCTAAAACCTCTGCCCTTGTCCTGGTGTGTTTTACTGATGAGGTCCTGGTGTAATCAGGGACTGCAGGGGTAGTGGGCTCCTTGTGTCTGGAAGCATCTTTCCAAGGGCAAGGTCAGGAGGATGCACAGCGCAAGGCAGCCCCAAACCATTTCATTCGTCCCTGTTCCACATCAACCGCACGTTTCCTGTCTCCAAAGAGTCTCACCAGATCCCAAGTTGGCCAGGACTTGAGAAAACTGAGAAACCACACTGTCTTGGTCCAGGGAAATAGACACACAGGGCTTACATTTTTCTCTTCCATTAGCATTCAAGTATTTTAATGAATACCAGATTTTACTATTTGTTCCTAGGGGAGGACATTTGAGTTTTCTGTGGCTCATTTTATTTTTAATTTTTAAAAATCTTTTCCCTCAATGAGGCATAGCCATAATTGCATTTGTAAGAAGCAGGCTGTGTTTGGTTACTGGAACTGGTTCCTAAATGTGGTGACAAAAATTAACTTCATGTTCCTTTTGTAAGGTGCCTTTTCCCTTTTTATTTTTCCATTTATTAAGACCTAAAGTGTTCTCAGCCAACCTGAATCCTGTAATGTGTGAACACCAGTGTTTAATGACTTATAAGAAGACATTGAAGCACATATGGATAGATAGATAAAGAAAAACTCATGCACAATATAAAGGGTATTCAAATTGTTCAACCTAACCACAAAGAAGAGTAAATCATTCCCAAAGCATAAAGTGGTTTAAAGACAGGGAATTGAGAACTAAATTTGAGGCTGACATCTTGACAGGCTCATGACCTAGTTTCAGGCACAGAGCTCCACAAGAGTGACAAACGAAGAAAAATAAAGAGAGATAGGCCCCAGGAACCTGGGGAAAAGAGGAACAAGAGGAAGAGTGTGAGTTGGTAAGGGAGGAGAAGACATGACACCAGAACACAAGTGAAAAAGCTTCTCAACAAAGGAAACAATCAATAATGTGAAGAGAGAGCCTACAGAATGGGAGGAAATCTTAACCACATGCACTTCAGATAGAGCACTAATCTCCAGGATGTATAGAGAAATCAAAAAATGTAACATCATAAAAAACAAATAACCCAATCAATAAATGGGCAAAGAAACTAAACAGACATTTCTCAATCAACAAATATATGAAAAAATGTTCAACATCTCTAGCAATTAGAGAAACTACTCTAAGATTTCATCTCACTCCAGTCAGAATGGCAATTATCAAGAATACAGGCAACAACAAATGCTGGTGAGGGTGTGGGGGAAAAGGTACACTCATACATTGCTGGTGGGGCTGCAAATTGCTGCAACCATTATGGAAAGTGGTATGGAGATTCCTCAGAAAACTTGGAATGGAACCACCATTTGACCCAGCTATCCCACTCCTCAGTTTATACCTGAAGGACTTAAAAAAATCAGCATACTACAGTGACACAGCCACATCAGTGTTTATAGCAGTTAAACTCACAATAACTAAACTATGGAACCAACCTAGGTATCCTTCAATAGATGAATTGATAAAGGAAATGTGATATATATACATGATAGAATATTACTCAGCCTTAAAGAACAGTGAAATGATGGTATTTGCCAGTAAATGGATGGAGCTGAATATCATGCTAAGCAACATAATCCAATCCCCATAAAACCAAAGGCCGAATGTTTTCTCTGATATGTAGATGCCAATTCACAATAAGGGGTGGGAGCAAGGGAAGAATAGAGTTCCTTTGGATGAGGTAGAGGGGAGTGAAAGAAGGGAAGGGGTTATGGGGGTAGGAAGGATAGTAGAATGAATTGAACATTATTACCCTATGTGCATATGTGAGTACACAACTGGTGATTCTACAACATGTACAACCAGAAGAATGAGAAGTTATACTCCATTTATGTATGATGTGTCAAAGTGCCTTCTACTGTCATGTAAAACTAACTAGAATGAAAAAAGAAGAAGAAGAATGAATGAATGAATTACCAGAACAGAATACAGCAGGTACCCTGACTGCCATAACAGCTGTTTGGCAGGTGATCAATATGTCAAACAAGTACTTCAAATCTGAATATGATTTCATTTGTGAAATATAAACTTATATTTTTTCAATGTAAGAGTGATCAGTGCTCTGTCTACTAAAAGAACCCAATGAATACTGAAAGAGGGAAGATGAGTTTTATGATTTCTTCCACTGAGATGGCTAAGGCACCCCAAATACCTCAAGATGGCTTTCAGTTTCTATGTTCTTGAAGACATCACATTAGAGAAGATGAATCCCCCAGGAGTCTAATTCAGAGTTTGTGATCAGTGGATCTTAAATCAGTGCCTTTCTTTTGACAAAGAGATGATCTTAAACTTCCACTTTAATTTCAATGTCTCTGAGTTTAAGAGATAACATCCTGGTTCCCCAAAACACAGAGGGAAGATGAAGCAGATGATGTCATTGCCAGAGTCACTGGCCAGCCAGGGGTTCAGCTTTCAACCCTCCACTTTCAAAGAGTGGCTCATCAGGAAAGCACCACTTGCAGTTTTGTATTCTGTCCCAGGCAAGCTTTCTGTGTGGGGGTGAGCCTCTTGCACAGTCTCTACAGGGTGACAATCAACTGGGTGAAATCTGAAGAACATACTTTTCTAGAAGTTTCCTGCTTTATCTGATATTAGATTTCAATTTAATATATGGGTGTTGGTGTAGATATTACTAAGAAGAAATATTCCAAGATGGTCAATGTAAGGTCAGGAGAGACTCCCTAAAGATATAGCCAACAAACAACAACAACAAAAAAAAAGAATGATTGAAAAATATCAGATCCAAGCTATCGGATTAACTATGTGCACTTTCCTAGTAAACCAGAGTATGTGTAGAAAATTGCCAGGAGTACACAGTTACATCTACCATATGTTCTTTTGTTTAGTGTCAGTCTTTCTCATTAAAATGTTCCCAGGTTCAAGCCTGATTGTTGGGAAACATGGCAGGAATTGGTATTTTTAGAATGTGTAGATAGACTACATTTCTGAAGTAGCCATCAGCTTTGATATTTGCACAGTTGAAAAGTGAACACCTATGTGAGAGCCCTAATTGAGGATAGCTAAGATGGCGGTTAGCTGAGAGCCATAAAAGTATTCAAGTATTTTCACCTGATATTCATGCATTTATCTAAGAATCTTTTTATGCCCGTGAACACTGTGTGACGCACCTGTAAGCTCGAGCTGTTAGCACTTCGTCCTTGTTAAGGCAAAATGTATTTAACGGGGGGGTGAGGTTAGTTAGAGGGGTGGTTGGAGTTTGGAGAGGTTGTTGGAGCCAGAGAGAAGTTAGAAGAAAGAAGAATAAAAGAACTTTTTTCATTTCCAGTCTGCCTCCGTGTTTTCTCCCGCAGTATCGTTGCTGCAAGCGGCAATTGCTGCAGGCGGCGACACACCTATAACAGGACTTTTTTCTTCTACTACTACCTATAGTTCAGCAGCATTCTTTTTATTTCAGTCCTGCTGCTCCAGAGAGGAGGCAGGATAGGGGCCTCCATAACAGCTCCTCCCTCTCTGGAAGAATCCATTAGAATTTAAGGCTTACACTTGAATGACAGTAGACTCGATTGGGTCTCTCATCCCAAGAAACTAATTGCTTCCAATTTACACAGGCACAAAGCAGTTCCCTTGTGAAAAGCAAGGCTATGTTCTGATCCCATGAGAAATCAGATATGCTTCTTGATTTCTTAAAAGAACCTGACTGAAACCAGATTATAGGAAATACTAGGGAGCCCTGGGAGTGACCTCACCTCAAGGTTGGAGTCTCTACAGGAGCCAGACTCATGGAGACCTAAGGACCATGGGAAGAGGAAACAGAAGTGCTATCAGTATAGGGCGCAGCTGTTCCACGATCCCAGCGGGTCCAGGCACTCGGGCAGCCTGGTGCCTCATGGGATGAGGAGGCCGCATCAGCAGCCACTGTCCTATAAGCAATAGCAGTGAGTCTCCCAGACATTGTGTATAATAGCAGCAGCTGCAAGATGAGCAGAGGTGAGTCCTGCCTTCATGGTGCAAGTTCGCAGTGCCATCTGGGATTTTGCTACATGGAAACCTCAGCCTCGTGGGCGGCTTAATAAGTGGAGTCAATAAATAAACCTGGGACACCTCACAAATAGGAAAGGGAATCAGGAAAGGTCTTAAAGCCCATGAAAGTTGGACATGAAGGTCAGTGTAACCCAGATAGAGAAGGATGGTCAGCTGAGTTCTATTTCTTCCTGTGAGTTATCATATAAATCCGCTCAACAATGGAAATGTTGAAGATTTAACTCCTCTGAGCGACGACCTTCTAATGCTCAAGGAAGGTTCTTTTTGTGAGTTGTCTCCTGTTCATGCCTCAGAGATGGAAGGGCTCATGTTTTTTCAGGATATGCTGGAATTTAAGATGAAAACACACATGCATCTTCCAGGTTCAGTGTTAACTGGCAGGCCCCTTCATTACCTCAGTGTCCATTCGTGATCGGACTGGCCCTACCCCTGTAGCAAGGCTGGGCAGAGCGAGCGAGGAGCTCCAGTGTTTAACAGCTTTGTGAATATTACGTGCGGATTTCACCGTGGAGACCCAGCCCTAGCCTTTCCACAATCAGGCATTGGTAGGCAGAATCTCCATGGATTTTGTCCAGTGCTTAATTTCAAAATCCATCTAGCATCCTTCCAAGGTGTTTTCAACGTGAATGAACTAAGATTTCTTTTAAATATAGCTTCAGCTTTGGAAATGTTTAAGATAAAATTTGTCATAACAGAAATGAAGCACTGGTTGCGATAAATGTTCTGGCCAAGGACTGGCACATTTTTTCTGCAAAGAGCCAGCTAGTGAATATTTTTGGCTTCGTAGGCTAAACAGTCTCTGTCACAACTACTTAAACATGCCACAGTACTATGAAAGCAGCCATAAATAATACTTAGATGAATGGGTGTTGCTATGTTCCAATAAAACTTTATTTACAAAACAGGCAGATGGCCCACAGGTTGTCGTTTATTTATTTGCATGCTAGGCTCTTATATTCTGCCACTCATTTCTTTCCTTTGCTTTGTTGTGTTGTGTTTTTAACAATGGTAGCTGTTATTGAAATGATAGTTACTTCATGAGAAGAAATAGTGGATTTCAGAAAATGGGGTGCAACTGTTAATAGTGGGAAATGCCTGTCTTTGTGCAAAATGATCAGATTACTAAACAAGCAAAAAAAAAAAAAAAATAAGTATTTTATTTTAAAAATTCCTCTATGTTTAAAAAAAAAAATCTCAAATGAGAAAATAAATAAAGCGATAAACTCAACATTGGGATTTTAAATGAAGGTCTGGTAAAGTTCTAGACTAATTATAAAACCATACACATACACACAGTGAAAAGGGTGATATTGTACAGAAACAATAAAAGAATTGCTTTATTGTGTGGATTGATGAATATTTGAAATGCACAGCTACATAAAGTCACATGTGCCCACGTTAGCTACAAAGCTGTGTCTCCTGATTGCTGATTAAGCCCATAAATTTCAGGGGATGATAGGCAGAAAGAGCCAAAGCCAGAAAGAAAAACAAAACAAAACAAGAAAATAATGGAACTTGCCTTACTTTGCTGTGGTCTCCGTCCATGACAATCACCATCAAAGCTGTAAAATTTGGAGAGAAAACTTTCCCGTTAAGGCCAGTGGTTTTTCATTAGCAAATAACGTCCAAAGATAATATGCTGATTTAAACTTTAAACTTGCCTCAAGAAATAACTTTTATGGTCTTGCATTTTGGTAAAACTTCTCTTCAAGCAATAAATTTGCAAGTGGGAACATGTTGGTTTCCTGTAGTTTCTATCAAAAACACAAATTTCTCATCTAATTATTCATTTTGCATCCAGAGACTAGTCTCATTCAAACTTGAAAAACAATATGATAAATTCAGAGCAGCTTACCTGGTAGGTATTCAGTGGATTCTGCAACTTCTTTGTGCATCTAGAAGGAAATTCCTTTAGCATTTTTCTTGTTTTATTCTCCCCTTTGGGGGGTTGTTAGTTTTGAAAATCTGTACTTACGTTTTAAGTAAATAGTAATTTGTGTCAGTTATTCTTTTCTGCCCATGCTTCTTGCCTTGTTTTTAAAATTTAATTTTCAAATTAACATACAGTCAAATTAATTTTTTGATGTATTATACTATTTAACACATATGTAGATTTGTGTAACTACTACAATATTGAGAGAGATCTGTCACCCTCAACTGTCCTTTGTAATCTCCAAGCTTCCACCTCCCCTACTGGCAAACTCAGATCTCTCTTCTATCCTTAGACTTTTGTCTCTTCAGACTTGCCATTTAAATAGAAGCACACAGTATTTAATCTCTTGACACTGCCTTCCTTCACTTGGCATTCCATTTTTGAGATCCTAAAGTCTTTCTGATTGGTGTGTAGTGTTGTCTCACCATCTTCCCTAAAATAATAAAATCGTGATGCTTTTCACTTTGTCTTTCTAGGTTTCTTTTTTTTTTTTTAATTTTTTAGTTGTCAATGGATCTTTATTTATTTATATGTGGTGCTGAGAATCGAACCCTGTGCCTCACACATGCCAGGCAAGTGCTTTACCACTGAGCCACAACCCCAGCTCCTCTAGGTTTCTATTTATACTTTTACTACAAATCTACAAATTCTATCTCCTAACTCCTTATTCTACTAAGGTAGAGAGCTAAAGAATCTGTACTCTAAAAAAGACTATGCTCATTCCTTCAACATCACTTTTTTCTTCCTTCTTGGTGTCTCCAAGTTGATCAGAGATATGATTCCTATATCTAAAGGAACAGACTCCTTTGATTAGGTCCTAATGTGTACTGGTTGCTAATGGAGACTGAGTCACCCTATTAGAAACAACACCCCCTTTTCCAGGGATCAGCCATGTGGATTCAGGAGTGTTTGGAAATTTTTATGGAGGAGAGCTGCATTATTTCGACAAGGTAACACACCTAAGAATTATAGTGCATATGTAGGCTTGCCTTCAAAAGGAGATTTATAACAGCCTATCTCAATACACATGGACAATCTATACTAGAATGGAGTAATGTAAGTAGCAAAGCTTGAAAACCAAATTTGCATTTGCATATCTAATTCTTGAGCTGAACCTTCTGTGGGCTAACTAACAATGGTAACAAGAGTATATGACAGAATTTTCCTGCAAGGATTCATTCTGAAAATTTCCAGGGCACACAGTGGGGAGAGAGCGGGTGCTGAGGGACCAGCCAGGAAGTGATGAACCTTGCTCTGGATCCAGTCACTCCTGATCCGTTCTTTGACAGTGGATCTGGAAGAAGCCTAGGAATGGACACAAGCATGAAGGGAAAGAGATGAGCTTTCCTGAAGTGTGGATTGACAAGCATTGGAATGACAAGAATGACAGCAATGATGTGACTATGTGCAGGGGATGCTGTAATGAAATCATTTGCATTTTATTCATTGGAGGTTTTCAAGATGAAAAGTGGTGGGAAATTAAAAATGGTTTTTAAGAGAAATAATTTGATAACATTACATAGGTTTACTTGGAAAGGGTAAAAAGGATTTACTTGGGAGACTCTTGAAATAAACTTGCTCTAGAATCCGAATGTGGACTCCACCTTTGAGTCTCTTCTGTGGCCGGACCCAGACTCCTCTCTGGTTCTTTCTTTTGCAGTTCCACTTTCCTACCTCAACCAGCCCCTTGGTGCTTCTAGGCTGGGTTGCTCATGGCTCCAAATTTCCAACTTATTCTCTCCTTAAGAAGGTTTAAACAATTATCTCATCTAGATAGCGCACATCCGGTTAACATTTAGATAGTAAAGGGCAGTGACTTAAAAAAGATTTTCTAGAGAATATTTTCAGTATAAATATTGTTTCACAGGTTGTCATTTTCCACAAAAAGAGAGATTCAAGTACAGAGTGATAGGAGTCCATGGAGCCCTCGACCCCTCTCACTGCTGGGAGGCAGGAGCTGGTGCCTTGATACACCCCAACAGGGCCCTAAAGCCCTTGGGATGGACAAAGTGCCTTTCTCAGAGCTACTATTTCTTGATAGATTTGAAGAGAGGGAGCTGTTACAATGTAGACATTCCCAGGGTTTGGATCCTCAGAAGGGCATCATCAAAGCCCATGAAAAGGACTAGACTTGAAATTCCTGCTGAGCATGGTGGCTCACGCCTGTAATCCCAGCACTTGGGAGGCTGAGGCAGGAAGATCAGAGGCGTTCAAAGCCAGCCTCAGCAATGGCGAGGCACCTAGCAACTCAGTGAGACCCTGTCTCTAATAAAATACAAAAAAGGGCTGGGGGTGTGGCCCAGTGGTCGAGTTCCCCTGAGTTCAATCCCCAGCACCAAGAAAAAAAAAAAAAAAAAAAAAAAAAAAATCCTGAATTTAGCACAGGGCTTTTTTATGAAATAGTTTCTTCATGTGGACAGAGCTTTCTAAATGGAGCTCAATATCATCATATTGGTTGTAACATTAATTTTTTTCTCCTCCATTTTCTTCCTTGCTGTAAAAACCAATTAAAATGAGCAATTAAAAGAAAATGCCTTTTGAAAGAGAAAACTAGTATCAGAGTAGATGTAGAAAGTTAAAATAGCTGTATAAGTCTTGTCTTGGGGAGGCACACTTGTGTCAAAGCCACACAATGTGGCGCTGTGTGACGTGTGCACAGG
Source organism: Tamias sibiricus (assembly GCA_025594165.1). Lineage (NCBI taxonomy): Eukaryota > Metazoa > Chordata > Mammalia > Rodentia > Sciuridae > Tamias > Tamias sibiricus. The sequence continues at coordinate 74,294,171 of CM046660.1, read as the reverse complement.
AGAACCCCATGGTAGTCAGGTTAGATGATGCATAGTCTCCGTGTATTTAGAGTTCAGAGGGAAGTGTTCCAACACAAAGAATTCTGATTGGCTGTCAAAGTCAATTTTTCATTCACTCTTATTTTCTACCTCTAAGTATTTAGAAATCAGAGGATAAAAACATATGGGGACAAATATTGAAGGCTCTTATCTTCACCAATCACTGATGAATCGCATATACTTGGTTAACATTTTAATTTAAAAAATGTTTAAAGGCCAATCATGTTCATGCCACTTCTTAAGCATTGCTTGGCAGTAAGTTCCAATCTCACCCATTCAATAACTCATCAATCAATAACTCAAACTTTCTAAATTTTCTGAATGATTTTGCCCTTCCAAACAATTTTTTAAAAATCAACAAACTGAAACCAGTGTATTAGTAACCAATAAGCAATATGTTAGCATGGTCTTTTAAAATTACCAAAACTGTAGACTAGGAATATATCTCAGTGGTCGAGCTCTTGGCTAGCGTGCACAAGTCCCTGGGTTCAATCTTCAGCACCAAAAAAAAAAAAAAAAAAAATACGAAACTAATTTCATCCTTTTGGAGGTAGGATTACAGACTTCACCTTTTTAAAAATAAAATGATGTAAGATAAATGAGTGAGATACCACAATAAGGAAAACATTATACACATCCGCAGTTCATCTCTCCATCTAAAACGGATATCTCAGGCAGTGCTCACTCTGAAGATAACCTAACCAATACCAGACTGACTTGACCAATTCCCATGGTTAGTGATATCTAGTTTTCCTACTTACCAAGGAGTATGTTTTTAATTGGCCACATTTTTTAAAAGCTTCTACAGGATCAGTTCTATCATCTTCAGTGTTATGGCTACAAGATTGGGGGGGGGGAGGGCTTCTTTTAAGAAAATCACATTATTTTTCATTATGCTTCCATTGTTAAAAACTGGGTTTAAATTTCAGAACAGTTCCTAAGAATTAAACTACCTCCCCTTTTCTTCATCATATTTGTCTCATATAATCATGTCTGCATATAATTCCTCAAAAAGATTATGAAACATAAGCCTGGGAGAAGCCAGGGTAACCATACTTTTGCAAATATTTCTAGCCCTTTCTGAGGCTATGTGTGTAGACTTCCCATTTTCATTTGTGCTGAATTTCAATGTCCCTGGATGACCAGATTCTAAAAGATGCGTTAGAGATAGCTTCTGAGTTTGAAGCTTACCTGATACCCAACCTTTGGCAGAACGCCTTTTTCATCACAGTCTCTATTTCCATAAATGTTGAGGTGAGAGGGAGGTGACTCTACTAGGCTATCCTCAGGCCTGCTCAGCCCCAGTAGTTTAAGATCTTTTGCTGTCACCTGTCAACATTAGCAAGCTCAACAAACAAACCCAGGCAGCTTCATGACTCTTCTTCTGTCACGGGTGCTCCAGCTCCCAGAATCTGAAAACACTTCCAAGCGTAGTTTCTTATCCATAGAATGGCTCCTCAAATGAAAGTCCAAGCTTAGTTCCTGAAGGTTGTGGAATTCCTCATTTTTCTTCCCCTTTTGCCCATTGCATATCCTAGAGACTAGCTGGGTGGCCTATGCTACGTCACGTCAGGTTAATTAGCTACTGTTTGTCCATTTCTGTCCTCTCTGCTTCTAACGTTTGTCCTGTGTACTCTGTGCTTTGTCATCTGCCTCTGCTCCTTGTTACCACAGAGTGAATGCCTCTGGTAAAGTTTCAGCCAAATTTTAAGTTGTTTTTCTTTATTTTGGCACATTGAACAAATATTTGTTGAATAATGACTGAAATTGGTGAGGAATAACAAAATACAGTCATGGCTTCGACGCTCTTTAGTGTGAATTTTACCAGCTTATGTTATTAGCTGCTATTTTGTTGTAATAATAGTTATACAGAAAGATAAGACAGGATTTACTATCACCTACAATGAATGACTGCTAAAAAATTGGGCCAAATTTCTATCTTCTCACACTACAATTTTTTTGTTACTCCATAACTAAATATCTGCCCGTTCCCTGCTGTCCCAGGATTAGAAAAAACATCTGGACAAAAGTTGCAGGACCCACTATTCTAAGTCATGAATTATTAGAAGTTTTAACTCCAGTGAACTAGCAGCCAATTGTGATCCTACACATCCTTCCAGGGAACCTCAGCTGCAGCCTCAGAATTCAAACACAAGTAGATGTGGGAACTTGGCTTGTCTCAGTATCAATAAACTTGTCTTTATAATGAAAGACGAGTCTTGTTTGCCAGATCTATAAGGAAAACATATCTGTTTTGTGTACTGCAGAACACGGGTGCATGGACAGTGTCGCTGAGTGAAGGCAGAGGCCCTTCATGCTGGAAAGAAAGGCCTTGCAAGATCGGAGGGCTGCCTGATCTTACCAAGAGCTCACAGATGCTTGCATGCCTGCCTTGCAGAGATGAACTGCTTTCTATCCTCTCATGATTGTCCTTTTTTAGCTGGTCCTGAAACCTGTTTAAGCTTTCCCAGTCACATTTCTGGGGATTGATACCAAATGGAGACACAAATTTGGGGTTTATACAAAGCAGGAAACAAGCAAAATTTTCCATGTGATATTTTTTTTCTTTTACAAAAAGACATCTGACCCTGTATAAGTTCATTTATAAGTGAAATCTTGAGATTTATTTATGTTTGTCAGTTCCTTAAAGAAAAAAGAGAGGAGAGAGAGAAGTTAATTTCCTTTTCAGCACAAAATTTTGTGAGAACATTCCAAAATGGTGCAAAAGGAGTTACATCAAAAAAGGATGTCTATATGTCTATACTATCTTGGTAAACTTGTTGGCTAGTATAAGAAGAAAATAATCTAATTAGGAAAGGAACTGGGAGATTACATTAAGATAGTGAGGCTATTATAAAAATTAAGGTGAAAACATGTCAATCACACAGATGCATTTTTCTGCTCACGAAACAGAGCATTTTCTTGTTTCCCTTTTTGTGATCTGGAGAGTTGACAGGAGCTAAATGGGAAGGACTGACCCTTTTGGGAGTGAGAGCCTATGTAGATAGCAATAAAAGCTTTTTCTTTTGCCCTCTTAGTTTACACATTTTGTACTTTAAAATTCAGCTCTTGTGTATTTCATATCTCTTATTGAAGGCATGGAAAGCAAACATCAGGTCCCTGAACTTCAGACAGCAATCATCTGGATGTCATATCATGCTAAAGAAAGTACTCCAGGTGGCTGGTGTAGCAGAGTGTGATGGTGACAGTAGGGGCCTGGAAAGCAAAAGAGCCAAATTTAATTCCTGACTCAGGCATTACTCTTTGGTTGAATGAGGGAAAATTTTTTTAACTGAAAAATGGGGATAATAATTCCCATCTCAAAAGGCCATTGGGAAGACTAAAGGAAACTACATGTAGTCACTTGTAAGCTGATACATGGTACCTGGCATGTGTTTCTTCTAGGCCCTGAATTTGGCAACAGAGGTGCGGCATGCATTGTGTGTTATTTTAGATAGGAACAAGCAGAGATCCTGCCAGCTATTGTTTGGAGAAAAACAGAGGGGTTTTGTTCCATTAGTCATGAAAAAAGTAAGAACTGTCATTCCCAGAAGGTGCCTGAGAGAAGCAACAAGAATATAGTAAATACAGCATTGCCTGAAATAGGAGCAATCAAAACAAAAAGAGTTTGTGAAGTGTCCTTATCTTATTTTTGCTCCTCTTCCATAGTGAAGATTGAAGTTATGTTACAGGGTAAAGTTTGGAATCTGACATGCAAAAAGAACGAAAGAATGGTGATATTCTGACTAACTGGAAAAATTCGTACACTCCATAAACAACTTTAAGCTCTGGAATATGTTCATTTTGTGGTATGACAATAAATCACGTTGGGATATTTCTTGCTCCATGAGAAAGCATGTTCTAAAGCATTCTAATTGACAAATAGCATACATATGTAAGAGTACACAGACCGTAAGTGAGTGAGTGGATTATTACAAATTGAAGACACACTTGTAATTTGTGTTTAAACATAGATCATTATCAACTCTACGGACAGAAAGCCCCCTGTGCTCTGTCATTTGATTATCTTCTCCAATTGTTTCATTTTAAAAACTCCAAACCCTCAAAAAAATTGAAATAACACAACAACTTTACAAGTTGTGGTTGAATTCAGCCATTTTTAACATTTGGCTGCATTTGCTTGCTGATGACTACTCCTGTTTTCTCTATGGTTTAACCACTTGAAAAGCATCATAACACCACATTCCTAAAAATGTCATGTCTCTCCTAAGAGAAGATATTCTCCAATACAATCATTCTCCTATGTAAACATTATCCCAATAAGTTAAACATCGATTCCATAACATTGTCTAATATTAAGTCCCCTATTCAAGTTTCCCAAATATTCTTCCAAATTTCCTTTGTAGTTTTCTCTCCATTCAGGATGCACTCCATGTTTCTGTCTTACTTTCAGTTATTATGTCTCTTTAGCTTTCTTTATTGTGAAACAGTCTCACCATCATTTTCACCTTCAGGACTTTGAAAACACAAGCAAAATGTCTTATGGACTGCCCCAGAACTGATTTCTGACATTGGATCTTGTGGCTTTTTTGGTTTATCTTCATTTGTTATGTATCTATACCTGAGGGGGCAATATCATTCATGGGAGCTGTGAAAAATGAATTCAGAGCCTCTCGCTCAAAAGGCATGAAAATACTGCAGTTTAACATATTAAAATATAAAGCTTTCTCCTTTGAAAATATCATGTATCACTATGAAGTATAATATAGGTAATAGTAATACATAAGGTACAATATAAACTTAAAAATTGCAAAACAAATTGCTATCAAGTTATACAAGCAATGCTAATAAATCTAATACTTTATTATTAATAAATACACAATAACTTGATTGATCATAATGTTTCTCTGGTCTATGTTTCAGTAAGTCAATCAAATTTATACTTTTAGCAACCTCATTTTCAATCAATATAATTGAAAGCAATTGCTGTTGACAAAGGAAAGATCACAAATGATTTTCCATAATTCTTAACTTTGAGAAGGGTCTTTCTTCTGCAACTGTAACTAGAGCTAAGAGAGTATGTTATAGACTGTGATAATATTGGGAGATATTTCAATATTTTAAAATATATTAATTTTGATATATATGTAACTGAGGATTCTTGAGAAATAATTTTACTAGAGAGATTTAACTCTTCATACAAATCAAATTTGTGTTAGTCTGAATTTAATTTTAAGTGTAAGTTTATACCATGGCATTTTATGTTTCCTCTGGCAGATTTTCTAATTTGTAAGGTCATTAAAGAAACAAAAAGGGAGTCAAAATTTGCATTTTTCACATGCCTATTCATTTATTGTATCACTGCATCTTCAGACCAGGAATCATTAATCTTAAAATTATTTTCTTGTTTCATCCAAACACTTGGTTCAACCAAAGCATCATTTGAACACATTGTCCATTGAATGTGATGATCCTTAAGTTTAATTTGTATCTCTAAACCTGTGGATATTTGATGTTCAATGGTGCTGTGGTTTCAAACCCAGATATTCTAAACTCTGAAAAATTTGAATAACTTAGTCAATTCAGGCTGCTGTAAAAAAGCACCTTAGATGGGTATTTTATAAGCAACAGAAGTTTCTGTTGCACAGTTCTAGAGGCTAATACCAGGGTGCCATAATGGTAGCATTCAGGGGAGGGTTCTCTTCCCCATTAGAGATTTTTCTTTGTAGCCTCACGTAGCAGAATGAGGGTGAGAGAGATTTCTAGGGCCTGTATTATAAAGGCAGTGATCTCATACATAGGTATCTATTCTCATAACCCAGTCACCTCTCAAAGGCCTCACCTCCAAATACCATCATGTTGGGAATTGCAATTTCAATATGTGAATTTTGGGAAAACATAAATGTTGTCTTTGGTACATTCATTACTTGATAAGATTTATTGCAGTGTGCATGTGTACACTACTTTTTTGTAATAATTTGCCAATAACATTTTCTGCCTGAGTACCAGTAGTTGCTGTCTTTGATATGGATGATCACAATGCCTGACTTCTTGTATCCAGGGGGTCTCCAAATATACCATGCCTACACATGTACCCTGAGTAGCCAGGCCAATGGCCAAGCTTTTGGGCCACCGACTACCATGATTTCCGTGTCCAAAATACTACCTATCAGGCAATTTATGAACAATAGAAATTTCTCTCTCACAGTTCTATAAATAGACTATAAAGTCCAGGATGAAAGTGTGGCAGATTGGATATATGGTAAGGGCCACTCTGTTTCCAGGATGAAGCCTTTTTTCCTGTCATCTGGAGGGGGCAAACATGGTGTCCCCACATGGTAGAAGGAATAGCAAGGCACAAAAGACTAGCTGGTTTCCTAGAGACCTGCTATATAAGGCATGAATCCCTGCATGAGGGCTCTCTCCTTGTGACCTTATTGCTGTCTAAAGGCCCCACCTCTTAATACCATCACCTCGGGGTTTAAGTTCCAATGTGTGAATTTTGGTAAGACATGTACACTCAAAACCACAGTAGGCTAATATCCAAAGCATAAAAGACATTCAAGCAACTGAGTGTTAAGAAAACAAGTAACCCCATTTTAAAAATGGGCAAACGACCTGAATAGATATTTCTTGGAAGACACACAAAGGCTAATAGGTATATAAAAAGGTGTACAAGGTCACAGACCATCAGGGAAATAAAATCAAAACTAAAACAAGATATAGTCCCACACCTGTTGAAATGGGTATTATTAAAAAAAAAAAAAAAAAAAGCTATCTTTCTACTTTTAAAAATATGTAATAACAAGCAACCAAAGCATATAAGTAGGTTAGACTAGGCCTGTGTGTTCTTGTGTTGTACCTCTCCCACAAAGAAATTGTGTGAATTAAAGGGTCACTTGTGAGCTGAAACCTTAATGTTTAAAATTTGATTAGAAAGCCACGGTAGTGTATATGCCTGTAATTCCAGCCACTTGGGAGACTTGAAGCAGTAGGATTGTTCTCAAGTTTAAGGCCAGCCTGGGAAACTTAGACCCTGTATCAGAATTTTAAAAGGGCTGGGGATGTAGCTCAGAAGTAGAGCACCTCTGGGTTTAATCCCCAGCACCGCCCCCCGCCCCCCCTCCCCACACACAAATTGACTAGGAAATTGGGTCAGAGATATAATTCAAATAAAGCTCAAACCAGGGGAAGTTAAACTGCATTACTTTTTACTTTTTTTTTTTTTTTTTTTTTTGGTAAAACTTATTAATTTCCCCCAGACTCTAGGAAGAAGCAAAAATTATGACAGCAAATGCACAGGTATGTTCAGAGTTGCATTATCAAATTAAAAGGAAAACATCCAAAATTAGGTAAAAGAAGTTTTCACTATGGATCAGCGCCATGAGACAAAACAGAGATAGAATGTCTTGGCCTAATTTTCATCTGAAATGCAAAGTACTTCTTTCTATTAAGCCATCTTTCTCCAACACCTTCTTCTTCCTTCCCGTCCCAGGCTCAAACTCCCCTTTAGCACAAATACCATACAATTGGCTGTGCACGCTCAATATTCAACAGCCATAATTAAGATAGCTAGAAAGCAATGACGGTAGATTTTTCATAAAGTGAAAAACTACCGCTGAATTCATTTTACTTAACAGCAATTAAAACACATTTGTGAATTTATAAATATTTTGTAACGTGGTTCTACAAGTGTTTCTAATTTGAGCAATGACAGGTGCTTGTTGTTTAAAATAAATAGCAATCCTGGGGTCTTTTACTTAGGATTCAAAATATGTCACTGCAGAGGGCTAAATTGAATGCCAGCTACATTTTCTTCAGAAACAAAAGTCTATAAAGTGCCCTGCTCAGTGATCTCCAACATGTGTCAGAGTAGTATGGGAAGGTGTGCCTACTATGTGCCAGGTGCTATTACACCTACTGGCATTTAATCTTCCAAAAATTTTGAGACTTAGGCCTTAGTAGCTAAATGTTATGGATGAGGAATCTGAGCTGGATAGGGTAAATGACATATCCAAGATCATTTTGCCAGGAAGCAGTAGAGATAGAGTTTGAATGCAAACCTTAAGATTTCCCACTGGGCGGTCATGGGTAAGGACTCTCTCAGTCTTGCCAACTGTGGCTCAGGTGAACACCTGCAGGAGATGCCATTGGAGGATCACTCAACTTACCTGTAGCCTGGGAATAGGATTTCAAGTAAAGAGTGATCCAAATGTCTTCTTGTGTTCATTTTGTGGAAACAAATGCAAGATTAAATTCTAAGCTCTGAAGTCAAACTGTTAACATTCAAATCCCACCTCTGCTGCTTCATAGTTCATGACTTTGGGCAAGCCTGTTGGCTGCTCAAAGCCTCAGTTTCTCCCTTTATAAAATGAGGATGCTAATAGCACCTACCCCATAGAATTGCACTGAGGATAAAATTACATGATGAGTATAATTTAACAAGTGCACAATCTTGTACAATGTGAAAGTGCAAAAATAAAATCTTGAGTAGGGCTGAGGATGTGGCTCAATGGCAGAGCACTTGCCTAGTATGCATAAGGCCCTGGGTTCCATCCCCAGCACTGCAAGAAAAAAATATATATATTATTCTGATGTTTAATTTAAAAGGGCCTTTGGGAGTGCTGTCTACCCCCAAATATCCTTTCTACTCAAAAGCCACCACAGGACAAATTCAGTCCTAAAGGTCCTTTGTTTCTTTTGAGTCAATTTAAACAACATTAGTCTCAGAAACCTTTTTCAGATATCCCATATATATTTGTCTAGCATTCTGTTGGTCAGATGACAGTAAATTCTGTTTTATTCTACTATGATGTTTGCTTATTTGACTTTCACCCTGCTTAGACTCTGTTCTCTCTAAAGGTAATAAGCTTCCTGTCTTGCCCATCCTTGGGTATTTGGTGAAGTGCAGGTTCTCACCCTAACCTGCTATCACAGGCTCTGCAAAATGCTGCTCTACTTGGGGTGCATTTCTAAGAATCCTCGTGCTGAGCCACCTTGCAGAAACAAGGGCCTGCTAGAGTCTGTGGGTCACACCTGCCTCTCTCTTTGGGTACCATGTTGTCCCTACTGTGATCTCCTCCAGACCCTGCTGGAACACAGTATCTGGAGTGAGCAGAACTCTGAACAAATGGACAAGAATCTTCCTCTCCCTGTTTGTATTTTGCTTTTTTCTACGGTTTCCCAAAGAATAGTGGAGTGCCAATGGTGGTGGGTGGTGAGGAATACCTTGTTCCACCCCAGGCAGAGGCAAGAAAAGGGTACAGGCCAGAGTAGACTTTCAATGTAATAAAAGTCAGTCTGCTTTTTACTCACAATGCACCAGCAAATGAACGGCGATGGTAAACATCTTTAGTTGATCTAATTATTTATTTACTTATTTGTATTGGGGATTGGACTCAGAGGTACTTAACATTGAGCCACATCCCCAACCCTTTTTATTTTTTTATTTTGAGACAGGGTCTCACTGACTGGCTTACAGCCTCTCTAAGATGCTGAGGCTGGCTTTGAACTCATGATCCTCCTGCCTCAGGCTCCCAAGATGCTGGGATTGCAGGCGTGCGCTACTACACCCAGCTAGTTGATCTAATTTCTTGACAATACTGTAGTTCTCGTTGAGCTTTCAATGATAGCACTAAGGACAAAAATAATGGTACCAATATAGATCTCCAATTATGGAGCTTTGTTATTTATCCTTTAAGACACATGGCACGCTACAGAGTTAATTCAGAGAACTCTTACTTGGGCACTCAGTTTGCAAAAACACACAGGCTCAGCTACAATTTCCTTTGAGGAGCAAGGGATGGTTTGGAGTCAGTCCAGCTCATTTGGGTGTAGTTTATGTTTGTGTATCCAATCCCATGGATCCTACATATTCCTGCATGTAAGCAGCAGATTTGAAATAATGATGGCTCGTTTGTTGGTTGAGAGATGAAGAGACAGAATCTGAGTTCCTCCATCTCTTGACATTCTATGTGATTTCTTGGGGTCTTGGGGTCTGAAATTTCAAAACAGCAAATCATAGTGCAAGTTTTTGAGTTTGTTCATTCAGTACAAATTTAAGTTGACACATTATTTTACTGAATTTTAATATTATGAAATTGAAATGTATTCTTTTTATATTGCTTTTAAAATAATGAATCAAGAAAATAGTGATTATAATTATTTCATGATTACTACTGAAAATAGTTTGGTAGAGCAGGGAAGGGGAACATTATCAAGTGATCCACTCTATCACATACATGAGGTATGTCAGGAAAAGGGGTGCTCTTTGGGCCACAGAGAATGGCCTTGCAGATGCTGGAAACCCCAGTTGCAGGGATAAACTTTGTGTGTCAACTTGACTGGCTAAAGGATGCCCAGATGGCTGGTTAAACATTATTGTGAGGTGTGTCTGCGAGATCGGCATTTGAGTCAGTGGACTGCATAATGACAACCCTTACCAAATGATGATGGGCATCATTCAATCCATGGAGGGCTCCCACAGAACACAAAGGTGGAGGGAGGGGAAGTTCTCTGTCTTCTTGACCTGGGTCATCCATCTACTCCTGATCCTAAACATCAGGGCTCCTGTTTCTCAGGCCCTCTAACTAATGAATACATCAGGATCCAGACCATAGACAATAAAGTCTAAACTAGAGAACTGAGGACAAAATCCTTCCTTCTAGAACAAACTTGTCCTGCTGCAGACCTTTCTTCATTCCCAAGGCCTTTCAAGTTCTTGTGCAAAGATTCCCAAGAAGCCTGCCCTGCCGGTTCTCCCACATTCCCAGCTACTGGGCACAGGGCCATTCATACTGCTGCGTAGAGTCAAGCTGGGACCCTGCACCTTTGTACAGTCAGTTCTAATACTGAGCCCACACAAGACAGAGATGTAATGAATGTTAAATGACAAATGAAAGAATGAAATGCATGAAATTAAGCTGTGCCAACAAGATGGTATTTCATCTGATCCATTTTCCTCTTGACTGAGTGAGGAAAGGAAAAGGAGGAGGATGGATGTGAATGAACGTCAAGGCCAGGTTTAGTAGGGGTGATGCTTAGACTGGGGAACTGGACTCACTTCTTCACCCTGCCAGGCTGGAGCAGGAATGGGCCATTTTGTTCACACGCTGTTACTGCCAGTGTTGAAACTGAGCAGTGCAGAGAGTCCCTTTATTGTTGCTGTTTCCATAGCACTTCAGGTTTGATGCTTTGCAACCATTAATTATTTATTCCTCAAGGCACTCAGGAGAGATGGTGAAGACTAGGAAACACAGGAGCAAGATCGAGTGCCTCGCCAGCCTGCGGAGCACTTCAGGGAGAATGAAGACGATGGGTTTCACAGTTTCCACTCCTGTGCTAGGGTCCCCAGGGCCCTTTCATCTACCTTTTCTGAAAAGGTGAAGCAGTACTGCCTGGCTTCCAAAACCCGTCAAAGACTTCAATCCACTCTCTTGTGTTTAATCATAATTGAAGACCTTCAGGGAAATGACTTTAGCCTTTTGAAAGCAGTTTAAGGTGAGAAAAGGAAAAAGAAGCATTTGCATTTCCAATGCAGAGTCTTGACTCAGTTGTTCCTTCCTTATGAAGTGGTGACCAGGGATGAGGTGAGATTTTATGGAACCTACCATTCTGAATCCTGAGGATATTTGGTACTTTGATCTCTCCTGCAACAGGGCAGGCAGTTAGTACTCCACAAACAAGATTGAAGTAGGACTTCCAGAGTTATCTGGAGACTCCCCAGAGTGGGCCTGGCCTCCCTGTCTCCTGTAATGCTGATGCCAACTGGGGGGATTTGGGGAGGCTCATGAAACTCCATGTGGCCCTAGACAGATGGCCCCTTCTGCAGCCATAGCCACAGCCACTTCGTCCCTACAAACTGACCTAGAAAATTCCCAAGAAAAGGCTACACACAAAATTTATGATGTACCTTCATGTAAAAAGCTACAACAGCTAATCTGATCTCACTTTCATATCTGTGCTTGCCTTAGCTGCTTACAGTTTCCAAACTTCCACGTTCCCATTTTTTCATGGGCTTTTATCTTTCTGTAATCACCTAGTCTGACCCAGTCTCCCCCGACTACCCTGCCTCTCCCTACACTTCCACTCTTATCTGAAATTCAGTTTATTAATGACAAATAATTTATTTTTGTAGAACTGGGGATTAAACCCAGGGTCTCACACGTGATAGGCACCCCCTCTACCACTGAGCTACGTCCCCAGCCTTTTTCAAATTTTATTTTGAGGCAGGGTCTTGCTACATGGCCCAGGTTGGTCTTGAACTTGCGACCCTCCTCCCTCAGCCTCCTGAGTAGCTGGGATTAAGATGTGCACCACCATGTCCTGTTTAGCCAAATTCTGTAACCCCAACATTTTCACCAGGTAGATCTGGTTCCCTCTCACTCTTACAGAAATCGGGCCATGGTCTGAGTGTGAGTGCCCCCACAGCCCTCACCAGCAGTGGTGATATTTTTCTACCTCTCCCAGATACGGCCTGGATGTGAGGTGGCTCCCAGATATTTTTCTACCTCTCCCAGATAGGGCATGGATGTGAGGTGGCTTCTTCCTTGCCCCACTTAGCCACCTCTGCAATTTCTCATCTTGCCTTCCTCACACACACAGACTTCACTGGGATACATCTATCAGGGAACACCATTTGCAATCCCACTACTTTTTATCTAACAAGTGTCCAATTAAGCCTCCATCTTTGCTTAAAATGTTAGGACCCAGATCATTGCCTTTCTTGCCAAAATTAATCCCATCCTGTCATTACTATTGACAACTTCAACTCTAGCAAATAATTTCATCTCCATAGCCTCTCACTTCCATCATCTTTCCTTTAGTTCACCTTAGGCATTAACTCTCGTGATCTTAACAACCAAGATCTCATGATGATCCATAACTATGTTATTTCTTTTATCTTGATTTAAAGCCCTGTACACTTTGACCATCAGCTCTGTCTTTCCAGGTTCCATACCCTAACACCACTCCCATTCCAACAATTCTTTCATCTTCATTTGGGCTTTTATTCTATTGACTTTAACACACCTATCGTTCTCCCTAGTCTCCACGTATCACTCTTAACTCATCTTATGTTCCGTGCATCACACAGTTTTCTGTGTCAGGAATTGGAAGGGGCTGGATATTTCTGGCTCATAGTCTCTCTCATGCAGTCATAATCAAGATGTCAGCAAGGGCTGCAATCATCTGAAGGCATGACTAGAACTGGGGGCTCTGCTTCCAAGTGGCTCAACCACATGGGTGTTGGCAGGAGTCTTTACTTCTTTACTTCATCACCATGTGGACCTTTCCATGATTGGGCTTGAGTTTCTTCACAAAATGGCAGCTCACTTTACCCAGGGCAACTATTCAAGAATAAGGGCAAGCAGGAAATTCCAGTGTCTTTCATAATCTACTCTCCTAAGCCTCCCACCACCACATATCTGCCCTATGGTTATTTATGAATAAGGATGTTTCAGTCAGTAATAGACTACATATATGATGGTGGTTTTGTAAGCTTATAATTTTGAGTAATGTTATAGCCATTTTATTTTATGTGAGTAAAGCAAGATATTTTCACAATGATGAAATCACCCAATGATGCATTTATCAGAGTATATGCTCATCATTAAGTGATTCATGACTTATTCTGTTTGTTAGAAAGCAAGTCACTAAATCCAGTCTATGTTCAAAAGGAGAAGTAGGCACCACCATTTGAGAAGAAGAGTGTTGAGAAGTTTGTGTACATATTTTAGAATCACAGCATCATTTTATCAATTAAGAAATAGATGTACACATGGGTCATATAACTTGCCTGCGATCACACATTCTCAAACATGAAAGAATCTTTATCTCTTGCTCATATAATGTCCTAATCAAGAAATGCTCCTCCAAGTAGCTACTCAAAGACCCACTGGGCTTCCATATTGTGGCTCTGTGACCTTTAATGCGTGGCTTCCAAGGCTGACATTTTTGTGTGCATCAAACTCTGAAAGGTAAAAGAATATGGAGAATCAAACATAGGAAGTTTTATGGGCCAGTCTTAGGAACAACATAACATTATTTTTGTTCAAATTCCATTGGTTAGAAATCAGTCATGTGAACACAACTATCTGCTTGGAACACTGGGAAATGTAGTCTAGTCTTGTGCTTAAGAAAAGGAAGCCATGTTTGGTGAGAAGGTAGCAGTTTCTGCAAATCCCATGCCCATGCTTATAAGCACTATGATTAGAAAATGTGCGTATATACAGCTGGTTGGGAAATGGTGTCAGATGGAGGAACAGGTAGGATATTAACTATTTCTACAAATAGAATTTTTATGGATTTTTAGAATAAATCTGAAAAACCATATTGTATACCTTCAGATTGTTTCCATATTGTTATCATTTTTATTGTTCATTCAATTATTTGTTCACTGGATACACATATCCACTCCACTGTGTGTCTAAAGATAATTTTCTAGGCCATCCTGGAGATAAGCATATAGTTGCAGGTCAAATGTATCATTTTATCATCATAGCATAGATACAAGATTCATTCAGAGCTTTATTTTAGAATTATCTAGAAAGTGGGTCCAATCTCCCATTTTATTTATAAAATAAAAATGTGCAAAGCCTGTGGAGTTAATCTGTGCCAGTCTCTTATTTGTTTAGAAGTGGAACACCCCTTCAATATTCCTCCAGGAATTTCTTAGTACCCCAGGGGTAGTAGCATCTGGTGTAGGAGGACCTTGTACTTCTCAGCAGCAAGTACACACTCCTCCACTGTTCCATCATCTTGCCAATGCTCCTTCCTGGCTGTAGACTGTAAGTAAGAGGCCTCTGTTTAATCCATGTTCAATTCTACTCCTTAGTTCTCCATTGGTGGCTACTCTAGACCTTGAGAGTACCAAAGACCAGTTATGGTCTATGGCACTCATGAATATGCTGGTATATTATTTTCTGTCTTTGCTGAGTGTTTATTACTTGTCCCTCTCCTTATGACAAGAGATAATATTCTCACCCAATGATGCTGGTCTTAGCCACATGACTTGCCTTGACCTCTTGCTAGATAAAATGTACTTCCCTAACTCTTGTCCAACAGTTGACGTGTTTTCATGAGTATAATATGAGTTTCTATGACACCTGTGGTAATTTGAAATACACACAGATAGTTCAGCTTGGCCTATCACTTTCCTACTTTTGCCACGAGAAGAACATGCCTCATGTAATGTCTGGTCCAAGAAGAGACAGAAACGTGAGATATACAAACACACTGGAGCAGGGGAAGGATGACATGTCTCAGTACCTGTCCTGCACTCAGCCCTCAGTGTCTGCCTGGCCTTACTGAAGGTCTCCTGCCTCCAGTAAGGAGGCAAGGGCCTCATCTGCAAAGCTAAGCCAGACAAATCTATCACAGATCAGCAAATGCCCAGCTAACCTACAGGGGATAGGAGAAAGAAATGAATGCTTATTGCTCTATAGTCTCCAGTTAAAGGTGTGGTTTGTATACAGTTTGTATGAGGCAATTTAGTCAAAATGAATCAAGAACCCTAATTCAGTTTGGGACTTGTCTAAGATTGTTTGGTACATTGGAGTAAGACTCAGAACAAATTTTCAATGCTTATGTAGAGTCAACATTTCTTTTTTTTTTTTCAGGGAGAGGTTTGCTGAAGTTTTCTCCATTTAATTGCACTCTCATGAATCCGATGTCTTTCACATAAGTGAACTTACCCTCAGGGTTGGGGATATCTTTGCTGGCAAGTATTTCACAAAGAAGGCATTTGTTTTAGAAATCAACATTTAATTTGGACAAATTTTAGTAGTCACAGAGCTTGATGCTGATGAAAATGTTTACTAGCAGCATTTCTGCTTTGGAACCATTTGTTTCTATTATTTTGACAGAAACAAAATTTGGTTGGTTGTTGTTTGGGATGTGAAATGGTTTTGTAAGCATTTCAGCTTGATGCCCAGGCAAGCAGTCACAATAATTCTTCTTCAAATAAATGGGAACCGCCATTTTTCTATTCATTACTTCAATAAGAAAAGTTTTACCCGTGAAAGGATTTGCAAAATACTGCATCTTAAAAACCTTGAAGTAAATCGCAACAAAAGTTAGTACACTGTAAATATTTTTGCAAAGATTTGGGCAATCTTTTCTTTCTATAAATACTTGTCTGCATAGAAAAGGAAATGAAAAGTCAAAAGAAAAAATTGTGTTGCCTCATTTCTAGTTTGGAGCAGCAAATATCATTGAATTCAGGAGAACCATATTGCATGCCTTATGAATTATACCTAAGGTGGAAAAGTGGAGAAGGATTTCATGCAAACATATCAAGCAACATAGAAGTGACTGCTGTAATTAAGTCATTTTTTTTAATCATCAAAATTGAAAATAAGAGAAAACAACTTCTGAAGAAGCTGAGGGTCAATCAGCTAAATAAACTGAAGTCATTCCGTCAACTGGCATTGATTGGATTTTAGCAGGATGGAATTGACTTTGCTCCAACTCCACCCACTTCACAAACTAATTAGGAAAGCACATCAGCAACATCTTCAATCAGCTAAGGCAGATAAGTGGGCTTCAAAGTCATCAACTACAAACTCTGTCAAGAATAGCAATAGATTCTCAAAAGAACTTCAGAGAGCTTTCTGAAAGTTACCCAACGTCAATCAGAGGAACAAAACCTCAGAGCCATGGGTTTTAATTTGGGGGGACCTTTTTGGACAGTGAGGCTGACTTATAAGAAAGAAAACCACACACCAACAGAGCATATGTTAGCATCCACATTCTCACTTAACTTCCATCCACCTAGGTACCCATCCAGGAAGAGGTATAATGATGCTGGGATCTGAAGGGTTTGAAGGGGCATTGGGCTAATTATTTAAAATGCCTAGAAATATATAAACTCATATAGTCCTTAAATAGAGGAGAGGGTTATTAGATTTCTTCCGTAAGGAACACTGTCTGCAGATCAGTAAAAGATGGTGCATTTATGAGTCTCTTGTTCTCTTTGCCAACCAAAGTACCACAGAACATTTTCTTCATTTTTTGAATGAAGAAATGAATAAAAGAATCACTTTGAGTTCATTTAATGGCACTTGAAATGCTTTCTTTCTGTGTGTTTCTATTCCCAATGTACTGGAAGTCTAATATCTTAATGACGGATACCTACCTACTCACTGTTCTGTTCTGATGAGAATCCTAAGTAACAGATCCAGGAAAACATGAAAACACAGATTTTTTTTCCCCTTTAAGTCTTAGGTTTTAAAAGAAGAAGGGTGGGGGAAGAAGGAGAAGGAGAAGAAGGAGGAGAAGAAGGAAGAAAAGAAGAAGTCTGCTTTGGCAGCACACATACTAAAATTGGATGACACAAAAATTCGTGAAGCATTCTGTATTTTTTAAGATGCACACCTGTGTCAGCCCTACCAAAAGTAAGTAAAGCTGGAGGCTATAATGGAAGGGTTCTTGTGTTAGAGTGCCTAAAAATAATGATCACAAAGGACTCTAAAGTCACAAATTTGTCCAGAGTTAATTTGAGTCTGATCTCACAGACCTACAAATCTTCCTAACCTCCTACATGGAGAAACTTGATCTGTTTTCCACTGATAAGATTATGAGTTACTGTCCTCATGGTTTTCAGAGACTGGCTAAAATATTAATTGCTTTTGTGCTAATTGTTTACAAATAATACTTTGCTGTCTTGTTTATTGTTGGTTTAGCATGAATCTGCCCTTTGTATGCCTTGTCCAGTCACCTGCCATCTGCCACTGTGGACCTCTGGACTGCTTTGATGCTGAATGCCTTTAACTGTCCACATCCCACCTGGTAGAGAACAAGGACTTTGGGTTGTTTCCCCCAACTTTGTCCCCTTTCAGCAGGAAGCAGTTTGGAGATGTCGGTGCCCATTTTTCCATAGAAATGAAATGTAGAAATTGACAGTGGAGAAATATAACAGTGGTCCATTTTATACTTTGAATATAACCCTTGCTGCTCTGCCACTGTAACTTATTTTTAAAGTGGACATGTTTCTTTCCCTTCCTTTCTCCCTGCTTCTCCCTAATCTCAGGGGAAACAGGATTACCTTTCTTCCCCATTTTATGCAGATTTGTCTCTCCTGGAGCACCCACCATAGGTGCTAAGTAATCCAGACTTTGGGGATGGTACCAGCTCAGAAATGACTATCTCACAAATTAACAAGTGAATTACAAGTCCAACAGAGAACACATGGAAGGTGGCCTTTAAATCACCTCTTTAAAATCTCCTGTTCCTGCTGATGGGCAGAATCACCACCTCTGGGAGAGGAGTCCCTGTGTTTCTTCTTTGCTAGCAAAGCAACTAACCTTCTTTTTCCTTTTTGTAGAAGAAGATGGAGGAGGAGGAGGAAGTGGAGAAGGAGGAGGGGGAAAGAACAAAGGGAAAAGGAGAGAGAATGGACACAGAAGGAGACTGTATGTGTCCAGCATGATGTTAAGTTTTCATGTCCACCTCATTGCCCTCCAGTGCTAGCACGGTAGCCACTGCTTTCTCCTCCCCCTGCACTCTCCTCCAAGTCTCCGCTTGGGATAATGGTTGGTTTATAAGGGACAAATTGTTTTAAATCTTTAAAAAAAAAAAAATTCTGTGAGATACCTTGACCCAGTGATTGCGGGCTGTGTGGGGGTGTCGTTAGGACAGCTGGAGTAAGTCACACAGGATGCTTCAGATGGGCCACCACTTACCAAGTAGCATGGGAGCATTTGAATAATGTAACAACTGCCACAGCAGTGCTCCTGTGTATCTGCCAAGTGTCTGCTGCCTTTCTGCACTTTTGCCTAAGCATTCTTGCATTCACAAACTCATACCCAGGAACCAAAGAATTTAAGACACACATTGAATTTTAGAGCTGAAAGACATTAGAGATTACAAAGTTCTGGTTTTAAAATATGGAGTCATGTGTGATGCACTCATGCTCACAAAGCGTTGTGGCAGAGTTCAGGCCAGACCTGGTATCTTCTAAATTGTGTGATATTCTTCTCAATGACATCAAGCAGAGAGTGCTACTCTAAGTAGGTTTTCTATCACTAGGGGAAAAATCAATTTCAGGATATCGACCTGAGAATTAAAAGTGTTACTTAAGATGTGAAATGTTACTGGTTCTCATGAAAACACAAATTCCGCCTACATCCAACTCTTTTGTCAAGACATTTGGACAGATAATGATAATGATAGACGACTTATACTAAAAGAACCACTAAAACGTAAGGACAGCAACACTTCACTGGCCCCCTTTGTGGAAAAGCCACAAGATATTAACCAGGACACCACGTTTGTTTCCAGTTGTATCTTCACTCCTTTAAGAGGCTTCATGGAATTCTAGAAAGTGCATTAACTTTGGTTGCAAATGGATATAACACAAATCTCATTACAGTCATTTAACAAGCAGTTAAGACTTGGGAAAGAGCTTAATCTGTTTAATTCTCATTTTCCATAGTGGTAAAATAGAAGTGATAATACTTGCAACCTGATCATTGAGAATTAAATAGGATAAAAAAATCCTTGTGCAACCTACAAGTCACCAATCTCACCAGTGATTGGCTATAAAATGTTGCATTCTCTTTTTGTGGTTCCAAATGTCTTCAAGCTACTACTGGCAGATAGTCTTCCAAGAGTTTCTCAGTCTCCCGTCTCACAGGTAGTCCTGAACAAATCTGTCAATCCTTCTCTTTGATCCCTCGAACTACACACAGTGTTCAGCTATTTTTCATGACAGGCCTTCAATGCCTCCTCCCTGGTCTTTCTGTGCATTTGCTACTTAACACATTTTCCCAAATGATAATGGGGACAGGATTAGGGAGGATGTGGTTACCCCAGATTTAACTGATTCAGAAGTAGCTCACAATTGCTACCATCCCATACAAACCAGTTCTCCTTACTAAGTCAAGCTGCCTGTTTTCCAGACTGCTCCCTTGAGCAATGGCCACTGACTCTCACCATTGGAAATATTCCAGATGCTCTCACACCTGAGTCCAGCCATAGCTTTCCTTCCCTGCCCAGGGCCTACTTGTGGAAGGAAAATGTTCTCTCCAGCAACCCAAGGGCCAGAGCATGTCCAGCCCTGGAACCTCTTCATTCTAGAGTGATTGAAAGTGGCTAGCCTTCCATTCAGAGCAAAAAATAATCAACCATCAGATACAGACTGTTCCAGCGGCTCAAACACGACATGTACAAGACTCAAAGAGATATTTCCCAAAGTCTGGCTTGTTCAATCTCAACACCTCCTGTAGTACACAAGTAACTCCATCCAAACTACTAGGAACAGCCTGTCTCCCCCAAGAGTTTCTTTAAGAATGAAATGCAAGAACAAGACAAAGTATGCTTGCTTTTGTTACAGTCTGGTCTCACATCCTGATCACCTGTGAGTAAAAGGGCAGTTTCTCACACATACGTACATAAATGCACATACTTGCATATACATGGCTAATTGCATAAAAGTATTCCAACATGAGAATGAACATATACATCAGATCTATGTAAAAAAATGGAAGGGACCAAAGACAAGTCATAACCTAACTCTAAAGATCCGAAACTTCTTACAGACCCATAAATGATAGAGATTCTGCTTAAAACATTTTGTTAACCTCCAGTTGTCCTGGGCATAATGTTTGTAGCTATTGTTATGTGTTATTATTCAGATTAATAGGGTGTAATAATAATATCAAACTAAATAACTTGAAGATCAGATACTAAGTCTAAGATTATAGACCTCAGGAAAAACAGATCACAATGTGACTAAGGTTATGGAGCATGCAGATCAAGAATTACCATTTCTTAGGTGCCCATTACCTGCACCTGGGCTTACCAAGTACTAACTTTCCAACCTTACATGTTGGAAATTATCTTCCTTTTACATGTGAGAAAAAAAAAAAAAGCAATTTGTCTAAGATGACATCGCCAGTAAATTACAGAACTAGAATTCGTGACACAAAAGCCACTGATCTTTCCAATATCTCTCAATGTATTCTTCCATGTGCCTGAAACCTGGGAAGACCATGTGTAAAGATGAAGATGGTGATGCTTAAGATGAAGGGGGAATGAAGGAAGAGTTTTGATAGCTTCATGAAGATGCACATATATAATCTAAGAACATATGCTATCAGGCAACACCAGCCTATTTGTTTTTCTTTCCTTGAATTTCAATGCAATAAAGACAAATCGCAAGGGTTCACTCATTCATTCAAGTCAGTTAGCCAGCACCCATTGAGTAGCTGCCATGTGGCAACCACAGTCTTAGGCATGAAGACATAGACAATAAAAAGAAAAGATTCCTGCTTTTGTAGATATTAAAATCTAGTAGACTATTAGAATCACCTATCAGGGTAAAGCAATAAGAAAATCAATAAGTACTCTGCATTATTAAAAATCATTTAAAAGCCAGGCTTGGTGGCACACTCCTGTAATTCCAGCACTTGGGAGGCTGAGGCAGGAGGATTGCGAGTTCAAAGCCAGCCTCAGCAATGGCGAGGCACTTAGCAACTAGGTGAGACCCTGTCTCTAATAAAACACAAAAAAGGGCTGGGGATGTGACCCAGTGGTCGAGTGCCCCTGAGTTCAATCTCCAATACCAAAAAGAAAAAATAAATCACTTTAAACAAGGTAAGCACATAGTGAGAATAGTGGTCACCCAGCTCAGAGAATGACAAAAACCTCCATGAGCCTCTGACTCAGGATCCTGATGGGTGAGCAGTGTATAATCAGATGGACATGGTATATAAGAAGAGGAAACTTCATAGGTAAGGCCCTAAGCCCTGAGAAGGCTTTGTGCATTTGGAAAACCATAAGTAGGTCTCTTTGAAGCATGGATAAGAGGCTTTGCATTCTAAGGCTTGGTTTCTTTATGGGTTATAAATTATAAAAGTACCTTCTTTGTGGAGATAAATGGTGTGTTTGAGCTCAAGTGAATTAGAACTTACCAGTTCTTGGTTCTTCATAAAGCAGCATGATGGTAGCTCTTGTGACTCTGGAGAGCCTCATAGGCCCTGGCAGATATGCTTCTGGTTAATAGAAACAGCAAATCTGGGTCAACTGACTTAAACAATAGTTTCTCATATGAAAAGGAAAGAAGAAGGCCATGCTCTAGACAGGGCTTAACCAGAGATACGAGCTGCTTAAAGTTTGTAAATTTTTAACAACCAGCTTTGCACAGAGGGAGAAGAGGAGAAGGAAAAATAAAATGAAGAGGAAGAGGGGGAAAAGATAAAGAAGCAGTTCTGATATGTAGCTTTTGCAGATTTTCATGATATAACTTTCCCCTCAGTGACCAATTTTAAGTTACCAAGATTACATTAACAGGCTCATCAGATTCCTGACTATTTCTCCATTAGCTATGATGAGGCTGTCCAAGCCAGCTCCAGTACACCACTGCATCCAGCTGTTTCTTTGAGATTCTCTTCATCCTTTCTTCATCCTGTGGTTGGATTTTCTCACAATCACCAAATGGTAGCGAAAGGGAATGAAGCCTTTTGCTCATATGAGGGTAGGCCACAAGAAAGATTGTTTCCTACGCCATGGAAAACAAGATTTAAATGTTACTGTGGACCACCTTGGAATCTGTGACTGGGTCAGTGCTTACTGGGGTTCTGGCTTATTAGAGTATGTTTAGAGTTAGGTGTGTATCAATCCCACTCACATGATATAAAGAAAGATGGTGGATCCTCAGCTGAAGTCCAATGGATGCATTAGGAGGAAATAATATGAATGTATGCTGGACGATCGACTCACAAAAGCCCAACACATACCCTTGGGAGTTTGTACCTTATTGTGAGGTAGATACCAAAGATACTGGGGATGCAAACCATTGGAAGATTAGCCTCTCAATTTCACATGCCAATCCTTATTTAAAAAGCAAGTCCTGTTTCTAGCATAATGGCAGTTGGCATCAGAAAAAAAAAAAATGTTCTTTATGTTAGTTCACGTTTTAACATCAGATATTTTGTAAGCAGCCAGGACCTGACTTATGAAGAGGCAATTTGTGAATATCTTCTCATTTCACAAATGAGAATTTGTTTTGATTCTATAAGTTCCTCACCATTTTGAAAGGAGAAAAAAAAAGATGAACTCAATTAAACCTTAACTGAATGGTAAATGAGGTAGTGATTCTATTATGTCATTCACAAGATAATGCAACAGCAAGAAGAACCCACAGGGCAATTAGCCCCCTGAGAGACTCTAATATTTCAATAAGTCACAGAAATAAATTCTGAGCAATTTAAAGAAGAAGAACGCAGTTAATTGCAGTGTTCACCTGCCCATATAAAAAATGGTTGCACATGAGTGTCTTCTTGCCTTTTTCTATCAAGTAGTTCTTGAACTTCTTTGCAACTTTTCAGCCCCTCACATTTGCCTCTGGCTGATTTTAAATTATGCTAATTGGAAGAGGGAAAAATGCTGGTAATGGAATAAAATGGAATGCTATTTCTTATAGCATCTGGTGCAATCTGAGCCATTTAAAAGTGCATGTTATGGAATAGAGATATGAATAAGCAATGCCAGTCTGATTACAAACAACATGGGTCTCATTAGAATATGTCAATCTGATTGCTAGGTAGTGATACACTGCAGATTAGCAGGCCATAATTGCCTCTTACATATTATGTGTATAATATATAGTTTCTCTGGGTGTATGGTAAAGCCACTTTCTCTTGTGGCTATCTTTTCCAGCCCTACATAAAGCAAGGTTTGTGTTCTACTAAGCTGATTTTAGCTGGGTTCTTGGGTTCTAATTCTATTTTCTTGGACGTATTCATCAAGTTTTCTACTACAGTGCTGTAAACAAAGAATTATGTCCAGGGTGATTGCCAGAAATAAGATATGTCAGTGGTGTATAACCCACTCAATGGGGAGGAGTCAATGGCTCAGGGAACTTCCTCCAAAGGGAAAGGGTAAAATAACTGAGGCCAAAGCCCTCGATACAGCTACAGGTCTTAATTAGGTTGTTGATTTAAGTGTGTGGTGCATTTTTTCACTGTCAAAATCCATTTGGTTCTTGACCGTGACTGGAAGAATTCAGACATCTTAGCCCAGGTCATGACTTTGGCACACATTGTGCAGTCTATATTGTACAACCACCTAAGCTGACTTTGAAATCAAAATTTGACGGTCGCGTTTTGCAACTAGTAGCACAATCTCTCCAACCCTTGCCTCACATCTCACATGTTCTTTTAACAAGTACAACAGCCACTAGACCACAAGACAAAAAATCAAGTCTCTATTCAGCTGCAAACTTAGTAAGAACATGGAATACACATTGGGGCATTGGGTCGTGGCGGTGGAAGGCACAGTGAATGGGAATTCAGCATACTTAAGCTCTGGTATTGACCTAAACATCTGTGCAACGTGGGATACATCTGTTTGCCTCTCTTTCAACTTTTTGTTTTTTTATGTGAAACTCTTTGAAGAATAGATTTCCAAAATGTGTCTCAGAGTAGTTTTATCCGACTCTTCTATTAGGAGGATTTCATTTTCTAATATAGTCACAAAATGCTAAGTTAAATTGGCAAAATGGGTTTCTTTACTATGGGACATTTCAGAGACTTTTTAAATATACCAAGGTGTTTTCTGGAGCTTCAAAGGAGGTTGTGAAATACATCACTATTATCCAGTCTTACTGGCAGTAGATTCCTCTCTACCACAACCTGCTCATCAATGTCTTATCAGCCTAGTGTTATGACTAAATATCTGTTCTCTGTTGGCTTTGTGTGGAAAGCATCACTCACTCACAAGACTGGACGGTGTACAATCTGTTTGCACTCTTACTACAGCTGATTCCCATAGAATTGATTGCACTGATTTCTCCCAAGGGGCTGGCAATTTACTTTTATTTAAAGATGAGTAAACTGAGTTTACTTATCCAAGTCACACAATTTGAAAGTCAGTGAGCCCTTTATTACATCATACTTAGCCTGTACCTTAGTTAATTTTCCTCTTGTCTTGAGACCTGACTTTTGCTTCTGTTTGGTTAATGACTAGCTTCTTTGTCACAGGCCATCATCAAAGTGAGGAATGGCCTCTGAGAAGTGCCGTCCATGGCTCTCTGCTTAGAACATGAGAATGATAATTAAAGAAAATCACTACCGCTTACCTGATTATCAGATGGCAATATCTTAGCTGCAATAGATCACACTCTGCTTTTAGTGAACAGCAGAAGGCAGAGAGATTCTTACAAAACAATGTGTTAGGTGAACATTATACCTAGGTTATAATTTGTTCCATTAGAGCTTCCCCAAAATAAATAGCATGGCAAGTCAGTGAAAAATAATCCACCTGGCTGGGCGTGGTGGCGCTCTTTTGTGATCCCAGCAACTTGGGAGAGGCTTAGGTAGTAAGACCACAAGTTCGAGGCTAGCCTGGGAAGCTTAGCAAGATTTTGTCTCAAGATAAAATTTTAAAATGGGCTGGGCTGTGGCTTCATGGTAGAGTGCTTACCTAGCATGTGTGAGGCCCTAGGTGTTAAAAAAAAAAAAAAAAATAGCAAAAAACAAACTAACAACCTGGCAAAAACAAGCCACCTAGCAGTAGCCAGCAGGGGCCCAGAAAGAAAGCAATGGCACAGATCATGCTAATCAAGATGGTCAAGCTGGAACAAAAGCCCCAGACAAATGGTTGAATCAGATGGGATACAGCTACATGGGCATGTCATATAGTGTCAGGGTGGCCAAGAGCCCAGGGGCAAGTTGTAGGAGTCCAGCTGCTAGTGTTTAAATTCAAAATTCCAACTCTGGGTGACCTTAATACTAGTCATCCACCATTTCTCTATTCTGTAGAGTTCCCCTCTCTGAAATGAGGGCAACACAAGTTCTTTTCTGTGTTTTGGGGCTCTTTTGAGAATTGAAATAAACAAAGCTTAGCACCATCTGTGGACGAGGTCATTCATAAATGCTAGAAGAAATAAGCGTGGGTTCTAGCTCCAGTTCTTTTGATGTCTCAGAACACGTCTTTAAGGTCTTGCCCATCTGACAGAGGGCTAAGGGCTAAGGTGGTGTGGTTTTTGCATTTTCCCATTGTATCTTTAGTTTTTAGAGGAGAAATAACTCTTCCAATCTCCACCCAAGGATGATTTACTCTCAGCTCCTACTCCTTTCCCTCCTAAGTGACCAGGGCAATTGAAACCCTAAAAGCCAGGCACATCTGTGTATAAATGGAACACTGTAACTAGAAAAGACGTGGAGATTTGCACACATAGAAAGAAAAATCCAATCAATTCCCAAAGCATCTGGATATCCACAGGTGAAGAAGGGTTCCCATCACAGCTCCTCCTTCTGCACCTCTGGGAAATGACTCCTACCCACATTTGAGGGCAAAGGTCAAACTCAAAGCTCAGAGATGCGCTCACTTGTACAGGAAGCTCTCTCTGACCTCCTCCAGGGGCACTGTCCCCCTTCATACAAGAGACCAGCTTGTTCCTTGAGTTTTACTTCCTCTTCTTGTGCTTTGCCCAGCCTCCTAGCACCTGTGTTTGGAACCATGTGATTGGGTTCTGGGCAATGAGACGAAAGAGGTAGAAATAAAATTCTCTTTCCAGGCCCAGTCATAAAGCTTCCAACAAAAGTGATCATATCCCCCTTCCCTTACATCATGACCTTTGGTCACATATTGTACCTGGCAGCATCACATGAGATAAGGAACTTGGATCCATCAGTCACTACCTGAAAAAGAGTTGCCAGGAAGATTCTTAGGTTCTTAATCAAGTTGGATCCTAATCAAGTTGGGATGTGAGCTACAAATAAATGTTCAATGAGTTAAGCCACTGAGACTATGGGTCATTTATTATGGAGAAAAGTTGGCATTCATTTCCCCAAATGCAAAATCCCATATTACACTACACTGAAATTAATCTCAAAATTACTGTCAAGATTGTATGTAGCAATTTTGACCATCCTATCAGCTCTGTCTTGCTAAAGAAGTAATAGAGAAAATTAAGACTAGTCCCTTTCAAATCCTAAATATGCTGTCAACTCCCATACAGCTATTACTAATAGCTGATTCTAGAGGGAAACTTAGGTAAGAAATAAACAGAAAATAACCAAACATGACCCAGATTCTGAAATTCTTTTCATTTCACTACCCATGTTTGAAATCCTTGCTGGTAAGGATAACGGGCCTGTCTCTGCTCGCTGAAGCAAGCTGGTCTTAGGACTTTGGTTAATATAACATACTGGGTTGTCTTGAGCCTAATTTATTATTGACAGTGACTTTGCTAATTAATCATTAATTATATGAAATAGCATCACAGTAAGAGCATTCATCCTTAAAACTGCAGTTTTTAATATATTTTTATCTTATATCAGCTTAGAATTTGATAAAATTTATGAAATATCCCCATCAAGCTGCATATACAGATGTAATTATTGACATTTGCAGCTTTAGGGGCCATCTTGGAACTCCAATGCACCCTCAGGAATCCCTGGATCCATGTAAAAAGCCCCTGTAAAAAACTGGTAGCTGTTTTAGGTCTACCAGATTTGTTAGTTCACTTTATATATTTTCTCATTACTAATTCATGTTTCAGGGTAATTGTGGCAAATATTGGAAAAAAATGCAACATTAATATCTACAAAATATAACTTTAAATGTAGATTACTTATAATTCAGTTAATAATTTGAATATATTAAAATAATTAAGCCATTATTAATATATTTTTAAGAATTATTTTAATGGATATTTTCTTTCTTTTTTAAAGTAATTTATAACTACTATTGTTAAATTTGGTAATATGTAAAGCAGTAGATGAGTATCAGTAATGATGACCAATGTTAGTATTTGCAGGGCTGCAATCTTGATCTCTTTTCTTTGTGGAATCCATGTAACCCACAGATTGATATTTTAGCATGTATCTCCATGTATGTATGTTTCTGTCTATTAACATATTTATAGCTTTCTTAAACATATTTCAATAAATTATTAAAACCATTTAAATAATTTAGCAATGATTATATTATTGCATATTTATAGATCAAAATTTCAAACTGTACTGGTCACACTTAAATTATTTCATTTTTTTAAATAAAACGTATAAAATAAAAAAAAAAAAGAACTGATAGCTGACCTTTCAGGTCAGTAATAGAGATATAGGAAAGCAAAGTTCTTTATTATTTTCAGATACAAACAAGAAAATAGGCAGAGGGAAGGTAAGAGACTTGCCCTAGATTGCATAAATAATAAATTGAAGAACCTAAATTCCAATCAAAATTCTTAGTCTTAATTACAATGGAATATAGGATCAGAATATAATATCTCAAAAGTTAGTGTTTCTAATGCACTGTTCTCCAGGGCAAAGATTAGAATTAATGCTTTTTTATACTCGTATATGTATTGAATTATCACACTGTATCCCATAAACCAATGCAAATAACCATTGAAAACGTTAATGTTTTTTATCCTCTAAATAAGCATGCTCAGTTGAAAATTAAGATTTTGTATTTTAATCAAATGACAACCATTAATTAATTAATTTAGAAATACCCTACACATGGCAAAAATTATCAAAAAGACACAACCAGATCCCAGGTTTGTATACGGCAACTACTTTATTATTTTTCAAATGCAAACTCTTTGCATTTAGTTTGCTATTTTACAATTTTACAAACTAGGTATAAAAGACCATAAATAAATGACATAAGTTATGTGTACCTAAAGTTCATGAAGGGAAGAAAAATACCTTGACAAATTAAAACAAAATAGAAAATCTATGACTAACTCAAGAGATTGCTCAAATTTTGGAGCATGAATGAACCAATCAATGTTCTGTTAATTTCTTTTTCAGTATGAACTAAATTATAATATGCCTTATACATTCTAATTTTAACCATAGTCCTTGCATATTCCAACATACTTGGAGTGATACAAAAAAATAAATGCACTCTTCAGTGTGTATCAATGCTTGATGTTGTTTGGACATGTTATGTGAAAATATTGCTTCTAGAACTTTCCTTTACTGGTCAGAATTTAAGTGTCTTCAGACAAATATTGAGGCTATACGAGTGTATGGATTAATACACATATCCTTCACAGATTGAATACGAGGTCTCAAAACACACACACCAGCAGTGTAGTGAGCACCACCTTTTCTTTAAGTAACTTTTTAAAACACACCAGAACATTTCATTTATAAGATTGCTAAAAATAATTTGGAGCCCGCAGACACATGGTGAAGCTATTTGATTTGGTGCAGGGGAACAGCTTCACTCTACCTAATAGAAGATCTGAGAATGATGTAGCATCTAAGCTCACTAGGCCAGTGCTTGCTCGTGGGCCAGATGCAGCCCAGAAGTTGGACCCCTACCCTCACCTCTGGGAAAGATAACCTGCTCAGAGACTCATCCTCATTTCTTTATACATATTTTTCAGGCATCAATGCATAGGCACATCCCTTTAAAAATATATTAAGGTCCCCAAAAAGGGGTGAATTAACTTTGTCACTCTGGCATAGTTATGAGAATACAATGCCACACACCCTGTCAGAATGCAATAAATATTTATTGATGATTTTTCCTCTACTTGTTCAACAATATATGGTTCAGAATCATTTCCCTTATTTTTCCCTGATTTGATGTTATAGCTTATATAAATGGCCACAGTTTCTGCAACCACAGCTTAGAATAAGCAAGGCAGCCACTCGGATTATCTAAAATGGCAGTATGTTGGCTGGAGTTTGGTACACGTATCATATCAGTACTGAATCCTCCCATAACAGAGCTCGGATTTTAGAAGACGGACGCCCTTTTGAGGCAAGAGGAGTTAGCTGCATATGAATTACTGGAGAACTTTCCATGTAATTTGGGAACCTGAAATTGTTTGAGACCATTTCATCCCAACTACATTAACCTCAAGAGTCACTGGCATGTATTTTTCTGTGATACTGGGAGACAAAGTATTAATCCGAACACATCATCTCAAAGCTGACACACATATATCTACGTTCATCTCCAAAAGTATATGAATTGCATATATTTGTTCGCATTCAACAAGTCCATTTATGCGGGGAAACAAAGGCTACTTATATTCCACGTGGGGCTTCTAGACGGATTCCTTCCCCTTCTCTCTCCTCTGAGGAACTGGTGAATCAGATGAGTTCAATCAGAATCTGTGATTTCATCTATGGGCTGTCACCTGAATGGATCTATATTCTAAAATCACTCCACCATTATAAGGGTGAAATTGCCTCCATTCAGAGCTGTAGAATTACTTCTTAAGGTTAGTGTGGCAGCTACGAAATACATATATAGATACAGGACATTTAACATTTCCAGGTTGTCTTCCCAAGGGAACGGGCACCATCTCCAGGCCCAATACATCATATGGTTCTTTATCTTGGAACTGGTGAGAAACCAGAACTTTCCAGGTGTAGCATTCCACAACATTCACAGGCAGTTCTAAGCATGAGGTTATACACGCACACACGCACATATGCACGCGCACACACACACTCACACCTATGTACACACATCAAAAGAGATAGTCAGCTCATATTTAGTCTAGGAAAAAAAAATATATTTATATCACTGCAATGGCACACCCTGGGTAAAATGTCACTTCAGCAATGCATATCATAGGCAGCTCATGGGAACTGGCTTTGTTCTGTATGGTGGCACCTGACCGGTGTCCATAATAAAACCTGTAGCCTTTGGTCACTTGCTGCCACACCAATGCAGCTGTGACGTACAGGAATGAAATATGGAAATACATATAAATTAAACCAGGAGTTTGGGAGCAAGGGCTCTGCAGAGCTGGTGCCGTGAGGCAGTAGTACATTCCTCGATGTGACTGGAGAACAGATGCTGAACCTCGATGCTGCTGCTTTTCCGCTGGGAAAGGGGATGTGAAAGTCAGACGTTTATGCTTCCCAGGTATTGATGCTGTTTCTTCAGTGTCTTTGCCCCAGAACTGGCACAACAGAAGCAGAAGAAACACATTTGGAAGGAGCTGAGGAAGGCGTGTTCTGTTTTCTTCCAAGGGCTTTGTAATCAACAGGAAGGGCTGTGAGGCCAAGATAACAGATTCTATTCCCTGTAGAGAAGAGAACAACACTTTAGACAACACATCAACACTATTCCCAGTCCGTTGTCAACAAATATCCTGTGGAAGAATACAGGTCTTTAGAAGTTGGCGTGGCTCGGTGAAAGTAGTTCAGAAGGGAGATAATGAATTCCTACTTTCCTCCTCTGAAAAGTCATAATTACAATTACAAAAATAATATTGATCAGCATCTTGGTGACAACTCTGACGGGTGCTCTATGCAAACCTATTGTACGGATGAGGAAGCTGAGGCACAGAGCTGCCCATGTAACCAAGGTCATACGCTCTGACCTTGAAAGCTGTGATCAGAACCTGCAAAGCCGGAGTCTACAGCCACTCCTGAATCACCATGTCAGACAGACAGACTCTTTGAAATGAGAATCGTGGCTTATTTCAGTCCACAATCCCTTGTAGTCACCACTAATGATTGGAAATTTAAGAATAAAAATAAAATAGGTGTTTTCCTTTTAACAAAAAAAAAAAGTAACTTCTGATAAATGGGAGCATCTTATTTAGTGAAGGATCCATGTATTCTGCTGGGAAACAGACCACAGAAGGAGGCTGGGGTCAGGGGCACAGTGAGAAATTGATGATGTCAGAGATAAGAGGTCGTTGGAGCTCCAGCCTCCCTTGGCACACCAAGAACCCATCAGCCACAACCTAGATGCCCAGGCCTCCATCTAGAATCAAATCCGGCTGACAAAAAGCAAGGAACCTTCTAGACTCCTCACCATCTTCTCATTTGTCAAAAGAGCAACTCAGACCAAAGGAAGCAGCTGTGGGTCTTTCCTTTCCCATCAAGTTTCTTCTTGGGTTGCATGCACCACAGGGGCCCTGCTAGCAGTTGTGGGCATGAAGTGGAGGGCAGGAAGTGCAACCACACTGCACTACTGCAGATGATTTGCTCATTATGTCAAATCAATTTTCTCTCTCTTTTGTGTAGGTACGCGTTTATAAGAAGAAATAATTAAATTTAATTTCTTTGAGTTAAATGATCGTATTTAAACATGTAAAAAAATTGTAGTCTATTTGGAGAGACAGAGATAAAGACTTCTTATGAATTATTCATATAGAATTTTTTTATGATTACTGAAAATTTTAAATGTGGGCTAGAGTGTAACTACAATATCTTCAAGTCACTTGTTTGGCGTAGAAGGAAAGAGGCCAAAAGGGAAGTTGGATTTGATCAGTGCATATGCATGTATGAAAATATCACACAGCATCTCACTAATATGTATAATTAATATATGTTAATAAAAAAGAAGTCACTTGTAGGTTCTAAGGTTGTTCATTTTGACAAATTATGAAAAAGAAAGAAGAAAAGAAACAGAATTGGATATATTTTTCTAATTCTTTCCTCTGAGGAAATCAGTAAGCTCATCAAATGTAATTTTTGAAACTTAAATGCGCAGGAATTTCACCCAGCAAGCATGCATTTAGGGACAAGGAGAATGTGAACTTGACCTTAAAACTCCGGAGTGCAATCATGCTAGGCGGATAGGCAAACTTTTTGATGAAGAGCTTCTTTTGCTACTAGATATTTCATTCTTACAGGGCAAAGAGTGGTCTCCTAAACACATTTGCTCTTTTTCCATCTGCCAAGCCCCTTCTTCACTTAACACCTGGATAGAAATATCTACTATGTAAATATATATGCAATGTTAAGTGGGCATTGGGAGGACTTTGTGCTTCTGTGAAAATGATCAGATATCTGAAGTTAGAAGCATGGGAATGTGAAGGCTTCTATCTAGTTGATGGCAGAAGAAAAGTTGTGGAGATAAGCCCCCCTTTCCTTTGAATTCCGGCAACTCCTCTGTCATGGGGAATTTCTTGGATAAAGCACATGGCTTACAAGGGGTCACGGTTGTTAAGAGAATCCACAGTGACCAAGTAAACAAGGCTCTGCCCCTGCAAGTCAGCCACTCAGACATCAGAACATGCTGCCCATCCGCTGCTTCCATCCATGTGGAGTTTCAGGTGCGCTTTTCACTCTTTCCAATTATAAAATAGCAATTTCATAAACTTCAAGGCCAAAATACACGCATGCCAATCCTTTTGACCGTAATTCGATAGGACTGCCACCTTTTAGGTACAGGCTCATAAATGCATTTAACGCGATGACACCTCATGTGCATGGCCCTGGCCACTGCACAGCACTTCACCCCGCTCTGGCATGTGCAGCAAAACATCCGGGAACACAGGAGAAAGAGGACTAACACCCAGACTGGGCGAGTACAAGGGTGCCCTTGAGCTGCTGAGTGCACTGTTTTCCATGAGAACATCTCACGTCCGCGTAGGACAATACCAGGCTGTGGGAAAGGTGTTATTGCTAAGGTATCATTAACTTTCTGGTTCACAGGCGGAGGAACTGAATTATAAAGAAAAGTAGGGTGAACTTCCCAGTGTCAACATTTGGGTTGGCTTTAGAATCCATAGCTGTCCGGATGCCAGAGTCTGGCTCCAGCCCTAGAAAACAATGGAACGTCCTTATTGTGATCCCATTACTCCTCTAAAACTGCAGCGAGGGAATGTGGGTAGTAAAGGCTTTGACTGCTACTGGATATTATTCTAGACACTTGGAAAATCCTTTTTTGTCTTTCCACTGGCCTTGACTCTAACATAAGCATGTGTTAAGAGCAAGGTTCAGAAGGTGACCTGTGAATGACCTAGGATTTCATGTTCCACCTGATTATTTCATTTGGAGATACCTACTGGGCAGTGGCAAAACTACTGCCTCAGAACCTATGATGACTTGTTAGATAACTTTCCCTTTCTTTGGAAAAGTTCTGCTTTGAATATGTTCAGTGTTTAGAGAAATACTTCAAGTCCTAAGGTGCTGACTTTTAAAATGCAAAAATTCTAATTATTCAATGAATGCAAAGTTAACATTCTGCTTTTACTAAAGTATAATTTCATAATGCTGCTGACTGCAGAGATTAAAAGCAAAATACTCCACAGCTTTGCCGAAAGAAAAAAAATTAAACAAATTTTTAAAAGCAAATAATAATACTAATAATAATTTGCCTACATTTGTCAACTTTCAACATGGATATCCAAAATTCCTAGACTTCAGCAAACATGGTTATAAAATAAAACTTACTGGACTAGTTTTAAAAACAAATTTCACATTCTTTCTGAACAGAAATGCTTTTACAACTAATGTTGCAAAAAAGGTTTTTACTAAACTGTCATGATTTGACAGCATCAAATTTAACATTCCTTGCTCAGTAAGAAATAGCTTTCAGGATAAAACTGAGAGGAAAAAAAAAGGTCATTAAAATTAGCCAAGCTTCCATTTAAAAGTTATAAAAATAGTTTTTTTTTTTTTTGAAAGTTAACATTTTCCCAGTCCAATGTTAGGTCTTTCACTTCTAAGAATGAACAAAGCCATTTAATTCACCTGTTTCAATGAGAAAATTCTGGAGAATAAAAGGAAAGTCATAAAGGGGACTGTGGACTTGTGGATGAACAGTGCATTTTTAGTGGTCACTTTCTGATAATGACGAAGTCAAGGCTGAAGTCAAGGCAAAGCTCCTTGCCTTATTTTGTCTGGTAAAGGGTTTTAGGAGCATAGGAGGCTAAAGGAAAAGACTTTCCAGCACTTCTCCAGCGAAACAAACTCTCCAAAGGATGGACCCATGATCCAGCCGTTGGAGAGAAAGGTTCCTGAGGATCCTGCCCAACACCCACAAGACAGTCCCTAAGAGGCACAGCCTGAACAAGAGGCACCAAAGAACAAGAGGAACCTTCCTGAGAGAACCCACGGCCAGTGGGGGTCTGGGACTCGCCCTCCTGAACCTGACCTCACATCATGTAATATATACTTCACTTCTTCATGGAAGAACATCAGGAGAGTCTTTCTGTTTGGGTCTCCCCTCCTAATGTCAAGAAAGGGCTTAGATCCTGAAAAACCCTAATCCTATCTGATAGAAGGAAAAGAATATTTTCTGAACAGCATTTCAGATGAGATCAAGTTTACCGAAAAAATTAAAGGGTGGGGAGGGGCTTATTGGAGAAAGACTTGTCGCTGGTTCTTTTGACTTACCTTGCAGATTTGGGATTGCTTCTTTAAAGGAGGGACTTTTGAAAGTTCCCTATTCAAGATTGTCACAGCCCACTATTCATAAGGTAGTTATAAGTTTGCAGGGTCCCAAGTAAGACTTTATATGGCACAGCCTCAGGCCCAAAGAAACAGACCTCATTTGTTCAGTTAGGGATTATGGGGCTTGGGATTTTTTTTTTTTTTTTTTTTTTTTTGTATCCACTTTTATTTTCTTTCTAGCCCCCATTGTCACAGGAATCTACTAGGTGATGTGAGCCCTGAGGAGGCAGCATGGGTGAGCCACAAGATTTTCACCCAGGTCTTTTCCCGTGGTTTGAACCAAGCTTTAAATGCTACAACTGAGTCCTTCAAAAAATGTTCCTGGGCATGGTCATAATTCCAGTTGAGCAAAACAAGTGTCAATTATGCCACAAAGAAAATACTGCAGTTGTAATTCCAAATAGAGCGAGGGTCAAGGATGTCTCAGAGCAGCAAGTACAGCATCGAAACTCAGAGGCAGAGTTCTATTTATATAGGTACACGTATTTTACAGACTGGTGATGGACTTGAGTGTTGGTGAAAAACAATTTGTTCCAGGTCTAATTTCAATGACCGGCTGTCATTTCTGTTAGCCCCACAGTTTCAGCAATCTGTACACCAAGCAACGCTGCAGATAAATTTTTCCTTTAATTTCAGAGGGCGAAGACGAAGTAAAAAAAGTGCAGTTCTTCAATTAAAGTGCATGGATGAGGTAAACTAATTTCAAGAGTTCTGAGTTTATTCAGTACTGGCTCAGACAGGGACCATCCTGCCGTGCATCTGCTGCATTTGGGTTCGCATGGCCTGGACACTGCTCAGAATCTTGTTCTGGTGCGTGATGGCTGTGATGCCAATCCTCGCCAGGTCGCTGCAGGTAGGGCAAAAAGAGAGGGAGAGAAAACATTAAGAGGGCTGAGAATCTGGGTTTACAGACTTCATGCAGACACACATTTGAATCAACCACAATTAATACAGCACAACAAGGCAGGTGTATTAAAATGTTTAATTAAGCAGTTTAATGCAACAATGTAGGTGCTATATAGAGATCGTGTAAAATTACACTCAATCAGGATGGCAGACATTCCAGTTTTCTTTTCTTTTTTTAAATGAGTAGGATGATTATTGATTATGGAGCTCAAAGAAAAAACAAAAAAAAGGAAAAATACTATTAAATCTAGATTTACCCTTTGGTGTTACATCGCTGAGTACTTACTCCTGGTTCATGTGCACCACAGCCTCTAGGGTGGTGTAACCAGCAGCTGTGAAGTTATCCTTATACCGGTCCATTTTAATGGCCTGGAGCCAATCGCCCACAGATACTACAGCAGAGAATTCAGGGGAGCTGGGATCCAGCAAGGCAGTGTTAGGCCTGGAAAGAGAACAGGAGAATATAAACAAACAGGCGCCATTGGTATGACAGGAAGGCTCAGAAGTGGGATTGCCTAAAACAGGCAAAGGGAAGCTAAAAAGCCAAGCGATTTTAAACAGAACAACTGTGGTCAAATGCAATCATGTGATTTTTTTTCCCCTTATTTCACAAAGCTGCTAAAGTATGTATCCATCACTCTTATTCATTCTTAATTCCACTTCCTACCCTTGTTTTATGTGGTCCTCTTATAGCAGTTAACACCCTAGCTTGGGGTGAAGATTGGGGGAGCTCTCGTGGTTGAAGCCTGTTCAGTCCCTGCCAGCACTGAATATCATGGGCTTTGGTTCAGCAACTATGGAAACCTTACTGAAGTATGAGCAAGAAAAACTGCATGCCTGCAATCTGCCAGTCTTGAAGGAAGTGGCGGAACAGCGAAGGTTCAAGTCCAGCATGGTTCCAGCGGGTCTGCAGGGAGGCGGGTGCACTCATACAAACTCAGGCCAGCAGGGAGTAAATCCCCTCTAATCAGCCCATGCCTGACCAGCACGTGTGCCAAGACTGGCAGGAAGAATGGCCACTTTGATCACTGTTTGGATTATGGAATGTGCTTCTTTGCTGGGCTCCTGAATAATGATTTCAACAGATTCAAAGAACTTATTAACTTATTTATTAGTTTACGTATTTGTCAAGCCAGGTGTTTTATATTAGATCACTGTCAAGGACAACACAGGCAGGAATTCTGCTGTTGCTCTTGATATTGATGTAGAATCAATCACCTATTTATGAAAAGTATTTATTAAAAGAATTATAGTCATCTCCATCATCAAACTACTTAATAACCGTAGGATAGGTCTTCAAGAGGTATTTTATAACACCTTTACTATAATTGCCTGCATAGGGATACTGTTATTTGTTTAATTATATTTTCTTGAACTTTTCTTTTCCCTGAGAAATCACAAAATGTGTTTGATTTTAACATTTTGCCATGATTTTCATTTAAGATTATATTTGAGCACAAACATTTAAATTGGAATTCCATCATTACTACTAAATTCTCAAAATACTTTTCTTGAAAAAACAAAATTAATAATGCCTTGATTAATTTTCTAGTAGCAGAAGTAGTCCAATTTTAAATTTTAAATCCATTTAAAAATATTCATTTTAGTTGTGATTTTAATATGCTTACTTTCTTTTAGCATACATATTTTAACAAAGACTAGTTTTTAATCTCTCAGTTTTGTGTCCAAATGATAGTCTGCCTGTCTGACCTTTCTGTTGTGTCCATTATTTCTAATTTTCTTAGTAAAATTCTGCAGATGTTCATAGAAGAAATAGTCAAAATTCAATTCTTCTCCCATTTTGAGTTAATGACAAATACTATCATGTAGAATTTTAGCTATTTAAGTGAGTGTTTGATATTTAGCAGTATTTGTTGGTAAATGAAGACCAATAGTTTGCATTTACTTCCAACTTTAAGCCATGTACACGAACAGGGCAAGAGGTAGGCTTTAGGTGCCTGACAAGCTCAGCATGACCTTAGGACGACAATACCTTCACTCGTATCAATTAACTCTATCGGTCATTCTCAAGCTTGTTCTGAAGGGCTTTGTGTTCTTTGTGGAATGGCATGACATTTCCTAATTTTGTGCAGAATACTTGGGCTCTGCGCCTAAAGATCTAACAGGTGGAGGAGGTTTGCCTTGTAATCGAAGAAACTGGATTCCCCTGTAAAGGAGGGCTCATAGTCAATTATTTTACTCTCTCAGAGAAAAGAGTAACCAAAAATAGTCCAGAAGTGATAGATTTATTTATTTGTTTATTTTTGTCTGATCACATGTGGCAGAAGTAGGATATGAACTCAGCCCTTTTCAATGTTATTTGCAAAGAGCATGGCCACAGTGGTTTTAGTCTAGTGGCCAGTGGCAGGGATTTGAAAGCATAGAGAAGAGATGGAATTTTTTTTGCCATCTGCTCCAAACTCTTCTTCACATGTTGTGATCACAAATGTGTCACTTCTCTTCCAGGACATTTAGGCTAAGTTTTCAGTGGAAAGATGGAAGAACCCTGAGGGCCTGCAAACACTAGAAGGGCTTGGACATAGGGAGTGGGGGGACTGTCCTTCTGTTTTGGACTCTGGGTCATGCTGAAAAACAAGCTCAAATTTGGAGGTAGGTAGATGCCTCACTTCACACAGGCCTGGGTCACTAGTCTTATCATTCTTGGTTTCTTAAACAATTTAACTGATAAGCATGGTTGGTCTAACCTTTCCTGATGGGACTGTTTCTAGGTGTCCCAAACCTGATAGCAGTAAAGCCCAGGCTCCATGTAGCAAATGCTTCCTAGTGAATCATCGCAATTATGTATCTCTAGGTTCTTAATAGACTGATGAGTCTAGTGCTGCTTCTCCCGATAAAATGACCACCTTCTTCACAGCTGGTCCAATCATTCTGGTTTTCAAACCCCTTCATTAACATGCATCTGCATGCTCTGTAACGTCATCAGGTCCTATACCCTCCTCTGCAAGATTCAGAAAGGGGAAAGCAGAAAAACTGAACCCTCGTGGCTCTCTTGGTGCAACCACTTGGTAAGTCGACCTAAAATTGTAGAGGTTAGAGACCTATCCTCCAGTCTTAATTCTTCACTATTTCATTGTGTTTTTTTCTTTTTCTTTTCTCAAAACATAGCATCTACTTACTGACCTAAATGTCTTCCAAGACTACATTTCATCCCTCTTCCTAAATTTTCAAGGTCAGCATCATAAAAGAAGCACTTCATTTCTTTCTTTCTTTTTTTTTTTTTTTTTTTAATTCTTACCACCATTTGAGGCATGACAAGTACTAGGCTCTTCAAAACAATGGAGAGAACTATCTTAAATACATTACTGATTGAGAAAGAAGCCACCCAGATTACAGAGAGCTATGAAGTGGCCGCTGAAGAAAAGGCAGGAACTAAACTAAAGTCACCACTGGCCTGCCAGCTCCACTGCACTGTCTCCTCCATTACTACTGGGTAAGCATGGCTCACCTGGAGCTCTCTGTCCCCGTCCTCTTCAAGCTGTTGGGATTGCGGATGAGTTTGTCCAACATGTTGACAATCTGCCCAAATTTAGGCCTGTCACTTCTCTCCTTCTGCCAGCAGTCCAGCATCAGCTGGTGGAGGGCAATGGGACAGTCCATTGGCGGAGGTAGCCGATAGCCTTCCTCGATGGCTTTAATCACCTGCAGAAGACACAGGATGGGAGGTGAAGCTGCCAGGCGAGCTGCCGTCAGAGGTTCACCCTCCAGACATGCATGTTTCTTGTGCCAGTGAATTTGAGCGGGGGCATGGTTCCAACTCCTTCACAGAAGCCAAAGATAGACCTGAGTGTCTCTGGCATAGAGAGAGGAAAACCAGCTGTTGCTTTGAGGTGTCCTCAAATGGCAAGCAATGCCAGTCGAACATGAAGAAGAGCATTATTCCAAAGCGGTTAGATGCCAGCTAGATCAGCAACATGGTGTCAGAGCTTAGCAACTGCCTGGTTCTGCCCTGGCCCCTCTCTAGTCTTCTATGCAGCATTAGCATACCTATACACTCCTAGCAAGAGACTCTCTAGTGCCCAAGACCTTCCCCAGGGGGATGTAATGTAATTCCCTTGCTTCAGTTTAAGCCTGTGTCCTCTTGCTCAGACAGCTAATGGGCCAACCCCAGCCCCCACCTTTCACGTGCTCAGCCATAGACTTCAATTCTGTATCTCTTTCTTGGTTTTAAATGGCTATGTGAGGACTGTGGTAGAGGTGTAAGTAGATTTTTTTTTTAAGCGTCAAGAAAAAAATGACTGCTTTTAGGGCATTTACATTAAAAGGGGAGCCTTGACACACCTAAGGAGGGCAATGGTAGGTGATGATTGTCCTCTTGCCAGGACCATCCAGACTGGTCTCCTTGCCTAATAAGAGAGAAACAAATCATTCAACAGTCTCCCCGCTAATCCTAGCTTTTCTAATTTGTCCTTGGAAGTGTTACACGATTTTCCCATAGGCTCATCGCTAATGCCCTTCCCCTTCAGGGTGTGAGTCCTGGTAATGTAATAGGGTGCGACTCCTGCCAAACTGCAAGAGGGGAATGACTTCACCAGTTTCTTGGCTATGCATAAGCTTTGTTTATGAGTATCTGATGAGATCCTGTAAATGCTTTCATTTCTTTGAGGCTTTAAAAAGTTTTATTTGTTTTAAATCGGTGCATGTTTTTCCCTGCCTACCAACATGATTGCTGCTAGAGAAACCAACAGTGGCTGCAAATCTGTAGTCACCACACTAATTTTCTCTGCATTGGGTCTATAACTACACAGAAACTGGCCTTGGACATTAAATGGTGAATCCAGTCAGATCCATTTTTTCTGTACCAGTTCCTTGTCTTTTTAATCAGCACTCTGCTTCAGGATAACAAACATCTTTTGATTTAGTAGTCCCCGTGTTCCTTCTCCTCCCATGTGTTCTTGTTGTGTTAGTAGTAGCTACTTCTCCTTCTAAGGCAGATTTCTCTATGCTATCTCACTTAACTCTATCCTATTTATTTCTGGCAGCTACACTAGGTCAATTTGATCCTCTGGCTTTCTTTTATCTTACCTGGTACATGATATTGACTCCAGACTTGATGGAAACATTTTAGATTGAATTGATGAGAATGTAAGCAGCCCTGGGCTGGTGCCAGGGCAACTCAATTTGCTGTAACCCCCCAGACTGATTAATACCCTTTCCTCTGCTCACTCTCCACTGCCAGCTTGGAAGATTGCTTGTAGGTTAACAAAGCATATTTTCTCAGTTTACTGATGAATCTTACGGGGGCAAAGGACCAAAAAACTTGCTAAATTGGACATACTTGCAACAGTTAGTTTCACTCCATTTCCCCTAGGCCGAATGAATTATTCTTAGGAAAGTCATTCTCCAGCCACATTTCCTATTGATTCCTGTTCCACCCAGAATCCAGCATAGAGACCAATACACAGAAGTGAATGATAGGTTGATATTATTTGTGAGCAAGAAATGGATTGAAATGCTTTTTTATAGATACAGCCAGAAGATTGAAAATGTAAAACAACCAAATCGTTTTAATATAATGTAGAACCTATCAAAATTACAGGTCTGAAAACATTTAGGGCGGAAAAAACTGATCATTTTTAGATACTCTGCTCTTGTGGACATTTGGCTATGACTCGTAACTGAAATAGTCAGTAAATAAGTCCATGCACTACTTGCTCATTTAATTTGTTTTTCTTTGTCCCTCTGAGAATCTCTAACCTGAATCTAAATGTTGCTACTTGAAGGTCTCTACCTCATATAATTACACCAAACAATGGATTACACATTACTCACCTCTATAATTACCTATCACTTAGGCAGGCTGCCATCTTTCTTCCCATTCACCATGAATCTTTTTTTTTTTTTTTTTTTTTTTTTTTTTAACAAATTACAGATAATACCGTGCGGGTTCTACTGTTCCCTTCAATCCGGTTAGTCACAGTAGAGTCTTTCTGTCTCACTATTAGCGTATTAGTGTCTCTATGACTCTGAAAGTTCTTTTACTGGTAAGGCAGGCTGAATTCTATTTACCTTCACCTGGGTCTTTTGTTTAATTGTCAAGGCTCTCCAACTTTCTGCTGCCTGAGGAGAAGGTGGATGGTCAGGCAACATCCCGCAGAAAGACATTTCAAAAAGAAGACTTTCTAAAATAGAACTTCAATTGATAAACCCAACACCATGCATTTGGAAATACTCTCTGATAATGTTCTAAATCATGCATTAAAAAATTAGTAAAGCCATGAAGTATAGGTGGCCATGTAATTTGGATCAGATTTCCAAGCCTTCCATACTAAAACTCTTGCAGAATTAGTGAAGACATGTTCTAGGAAGACCCCCTGATCTGGGGCTTTCTCTTGTTTTGTTTTTTTTTCCTTCCTCACTGGAGATGTTTGTAATTAAATTCTATTACTCTGGAATCTTATTAGTGTCATTATTGAATGCTTTTCTGAAATTGCAGGCACAGTGGATACTCCCTTACCAGCTAGTCCAGATGGTACATTTAAAGGGATGTGCATAATTTACAAAGGGTCATTTAGTGGAGCTTTATTTTAGAGTCCTCAAGGGGCAAACTCTAATTACAACTATGCCAGCTTTAAATATTCACTACTTTTCTTTCAATGAGGCT
The DNA here is from genome assembly GCA_025594165.1 of Tamias sibiricus. NCBI lineage: Eukaryota > Metazoa > Chordata > Mammalia > Rodentia > Sciuridae > Tamias > Tamias sibiricus. The sequence continues at coordinate 74,251,529 of CM046660.1, read as the reverse complement.
TTCATGTCAATTTCATCACATGTGAAATTTGTTTTCTCATAATCCTTTCATTTTCTTAAAAGTCAAAGTTTAATTTTGTTTTGGTATGATTTTAAAAGTCTGCTGGGTGAACGTATTAACCCATATTGTTTATCTTTCAATCTATCTCTCATACTATACCATGGCCTTTGAAATGGAAAGTCACTGTTGATCACACTGTGGAAATGGATCTCAAGACACATTTGTATTAAGAACCTCGGGTTTAATGCATCATTTGAAGCCAAAAGCACACTATATCACACAGTAATGCACAACTTTCTGAATCTCAATGTAAAGACATATGTTTTAGGACACAGAGACTTACATCTTGATTGGACATGTCCCAATAGGGTCTCTCCCCATACGACATCACTTCCCACATAACGATTCCATAGCTCCATACATCACTTGCTGATGTGAATTTACGATAGGCAATTGCTTCTGGCGCAGTCCACCGGATAGGAATCTTGCCACCCTGTGACATTGGAGCCATAAGTTAGTCCCTAAGTACATCACTGACATGCCATTTTCGTTTCTGAGTGCTGTTACTACTTGTCAAGCAAGACCATGGCATTTTGGAGATAGCAATCAAAACAATAATAAGAGACTTATTTATTTTAACTAAAATCTTCCAAGTTGAGGTGGTTCTCTTCATGTGTTTTCTTTAGTCACAGGGAAGTGAACAAGTAATCTGTCTACCTATTTTTTAAAACTCTACCTATTACCTGAGTTTTGCTTGAGGCAATATCATAGAAGAGAGGGCATCTCAGGTTTTACAAAATACACATGCTATTCAGGGCATATCAAAGGATATTTGTAGCTGACATTTGTTTTGACTTCTTGCTGCATTCTGTCACCCAGCAGCACAAAGGCAATGCTTAATATTCCATCAGAAATAGTAAATAAAAGAAGATAAATATGAAAATTCTTGTCCATCATACTGTCTTCTTTTCTTACAAAAAAAAAAAAAAAATAGGCTAGGGATTTAGTTCTATAGTAATATGTCTGCCTAGCATGCGTGAGGCCCTGGGTTCAATCTCCAGTAATATTACCCAGGAAAAGTTTAAAATGCTTTCCCTGCCCTCCCACCTCCCTGCTCTTTGTTTATCCTTATGTGCAAAATATTTTTAATTGAGTTTCAAATTTCTGAGGATTCCATCTGGGGAAATGAATTCAGCCTGAATTCAGACCCTTGAGCTGCTGGAGCAGCATTGTTTACAAGTTTCCTTGGCTTTATTAGGGCTACTAAACAGGATAATAAATCTTCCTGGGAATTGCTATGATGCAGCCCACTTTGTCACTCAGGTCACTGCATCCCTAGTCCTCACTTCAGGACACTAGTGCTCCTCTGCCTTCCTTAAGTGTGTCTCTAAGGGTTTATCTATATAATTCTATCACTCTAGAAGCTTCCTTTGACTTTCCTATCTTCAACTACTGGGGGGAAAAAACAAGAGCTCAGCTTTCACAAAGATGTGTTCTTTCCTAAACAAATTGACTTGGAATTCAAAAAAGGATGCTATAAGAATCAAAAACTAGGCTGGGGTTGTGGCTCAGCAGTAGAGCGCTCACCCGGCACATGCACGGGCTGGATTCAATCCTCAGCACCACATAAAAATAAAGGCATTGTGTACAACTAAAAACAAATAAATAAGTATTACAAAAAAAAAAAAAACCTAGGGCCAAAGAAATTGAATTGAATGGCACCCAAAAAAACCCTAACCAAAATCCAAACCCCCAATGCTTGGGACTGCAGAGGAAAAGTGGTGAATGTTAAAAGGAGAAAATAGCTAGTAACAAACTCATGTTGATTTTAACAGTGTTGGCCTTAATAGCCAATAACTGTTTTATGATTCTCTGTTGATTCCATTAATATTTTATATGCAGATTTTCAGGTTAAGATAGCATAGCCATTAACTGTCTTCTAAATACTCTTAACTGTGTCTCATCCCTGTTATCTACCAATAGTAAAATGAAGGCATTAGGCACCAGCCAGCCAACCTTTCCCCGGGTGGAAACGTTTTATCAGTTCTCTATATATATTCTAAGATTCAGCAGCCGACCAACTAGAAACATTGCTTTGTTTTGTGTAGAAAAAATGATTTCTTTTCTAAGAGTAGAAAAGAGCCAAATAGAAGGTCTCAGACAAGAAAGTGAAGAAAGCAAGAGCCTGCTTAAGTGTAAAAAAAATACAAGGGATACTGACTCCTGACTTTTTTTACTAATTGATGCTCTGTGGTATAAATTGCCCTTCATTTTTCCTTCTCATTTAGCCCATTTTTAAAAGATACCCTCTTAGTGTTCATTAGCACTTTGCCCAAGAAAATTAAGGAGAATACATTTTGCTTGTAGTTTATGGTTCTGTAAAATCGTCACTCCTGTAGAGTCTGCTTCAAAATTTCTCTTTTTCTTTCTTTCTTTTTTTTTTTTTTTTTTTTTTTGATATGTGGTTTAAAAATGGGTGCAGGGACTTAGAACAAAAACAACAACAACAACAACAACAACAACAAAAACAAATCACAAAGGGCTTACACATCAAGGTGTAAGCAGAGGTCTAGTTTAATCAACATGAAAGCCCAGTGGGCAAATCACCCTTACCCTAGTAGTATAAGCTGCTTCTGGATCATCCTCGAGCACTCTGGACATGCCAAAATCAGACACTTTGCAGACCAAGTTGCTGTTTACCAGGATGTTCCGTGCAGCCAGGTCGCGATGCACATAGCTCATGTCCGATAAATACTTCATTCCAGACCCAATGCCACGCAGCATGCCCACCAACTGGATGACTGTAAATCTGCCATCGTTCTTCTGCACAGGAAAGGAGCAGGGAACAATCCCATTAGCATTTGGAGAAATTAATTTCACCAAGCACTTATTACTTGCATTTTTTTTATATATATATCTGTATCCGGTATGCAATGAAACTCAGCATTATTTCCGGGCCTTTCTGATCAAAGTCACTAATTCACTCGCAGAGTGTACCCTAGAAGCAGGGTTTGCTTCCTGTAGATGGAAATTATCCAACTCTAATGAATCTATGGCTGGAGCAGCTCTATGATACAAGAATAAATCAAACACTCCTTTCATTGTCCATGGATTATTTAATAGCCTTAAAAATCACATCATTCTTTATTTCTCCATTTTAAAAAGTCCATGAGTATAACCACCCAGGGTGGAGAGAAGGAATCTGTTGGGTTTTTCTAAATACCAGTATTCTTGGGTTTGATGGAAAGTAGACACGTGCTGGGCGCGGTGGCACACGCCTGTAATCCCAGCACTTTGGGAGGCTGAGGTAGGAGGATCGCGAGTTCAAAAGCCAGCCTCAGCAATAGCGAGGCACTTAGCAACTCAGTGAGACCCTGTCTCTAAATAAAATACAAAAAAGGGCTGAGGATGTGACCCAGTGGACGAGTGCCCCTGAGTTCAATCCCCAGTACCACCAAAAAAATAAAGAAAGTAGACACGTACCCTGAGGAATGCATCCAAGGAACCATTCTCCATGTACTCTGTTATGATCATTACTGGTTTACCTAGAGTTTTCAGAAAGAAAAACAAAAACCCTTGATGAGCGCTGCAGTTAATGAGATAAAAATGGGCTGTGCACAATTTTACTGCCAAGACACCTGTCTTGTGAGATCTAATTTAATTAAAACAAGCCAAGCTTATGCCTCAGCTGTGGGGAGCTAGGAATGAAATATTAAAAGGACGAGTAGGTGTAAACTCCATCTGGAAGGTTAACCCTTTGGGTGGTTTGTTGACAAGGTCTTTAACGAAAGTGGCCTCGGGTACCTCGGGAGCACATCAATGGATAATTGTTCTCTCAAGCAAAAGGGGAAAACGATAAATGGGCAGGCCTGTTTAAACGTGAAAAAATCTTTAGGATAATTAATTTATTGTGTTCCCAGAAGAGCCACTTGTGTGATGCTTAACGGTGTAATGGACGGAGAAAGCTTTTCTCTTTATTTTGGGAAACCCAAGTTTCAGGGGGCAATAGCTTGTTGGATACACTTCATTATTCAGACACATCTTAAAACCCAAGCATGCACAACATAAACTTCTTTCCCCTTGTCTTGCACTGGTCAGGGGCTATCTGCATTTCTTTTTTCTTTCCCTATCTACAAATAAACTTGCTCTTTTTTTCTTCCTTCAACTACCCATCTTAAAAAATAATCAAACAAATCCCCAAACCATCACAGAAAATGTTTAGTATATCACTTCATCTGAAGCAAGAACTTCCATTCTGGACCAGAACATTCTTGTTCCCCTGCCCCTATTTTAGCATAGAAATCAAAATGAGTTTCAGGCTTGGGGGAGTGCAGGGAAGCAGCTTCACTTCACTTTAGTTCTCCTTCTGGGGACCTTAGGAACTTTCCTGTAGTTTCTTCATTACTTGTAGCAGACTTCAGGTAATTAATACCTTCTGTATACGGGACATTATTGAGGGATGGAGAATGGTAATCATCCATTTTTTACTAAGTGAAGTTAAGAGGAAAGAGTCCATAAAAGATTGCTTTGGATGAAAACAAAATGTTAAAAATATTCACATTTATTGCCGTATTCCTTGACTGGGCTTAGTCATTTAGTCAGGGAAAATGGTCTGGGATACCTCCCTACTGAAGAGTACCCATAACTATTCTAAATTAATACATCTTTCACCCAGAGATGCTGTCAGTTAGCAATTTCTACAACAAGGAAAAGGGAAACATCTTTACTTCAGAGGCAAACATTTTGAGTCGTCAGATTTTAAAATTTCAGTTAAATCTGATGTTTTCTTCATGGTTTTCATCATCATGTCTAAGAAATCTTTCAGAAGCAAATTTTTTTTTGCATCACAAAATAATGCGGCTGGAGATTGTATTTTCAAGTGAGGAATGAAAACTGACAGAAAAAGTGGGAATCATGGTGCAGACTGAAAGATGAATAAGAACTCTTCCAGACACCCCCTTTGCTGGAGGGGGTGGGTTCTGGTACTTATTCCCGCCCTCCATCAATGGAAGTAGGAAGCTCTTAGTCCTTGGACACATTCACCCTCTCCATCTGGGACCAGTCTCTGTACAGAACAAATGCATCTAAGTGAGTTTTAATTAACCTGCCTCAATCAAAGGATACTTTGTCAACTAAGGAGAAAAGGGCGACTCTTTGGACCATGCATTAACACCTACTTCCATTTCACCAGATTTCTCTGGAGCTCTGGAGAAGAGAGTAGAAGATCCAAAGGAGAGGGAATAGTGGGGAGAATTTATGGTCCTCCTGTCAATTTAGAAAGTTACTCAAGTAACTGCTTGTAACGAAATCACACTCTTCCATCCCACCCTCACACCTCCCTGGTCCGACTTCTGGCACCATCTTCACCATTTTTCTGCATTCCTTTTTCTGTTTACTAAAAGTATCCATTTATCAGAACCTTTACGTTTTGCAAGAAGAATAAAGATGAATGTCTCCACAAGCAGAAGGGGTTATAAAGTGGACCCAGGCTGGGCTCATGGATGGAGGTGACTTCCTTCTCTGCAACAGGCAGGGATGTAGGGGGGAGGGGAGACGAGAGGGATCAGGACAGCTTCTCTGGTGGAAATTTTAAATCATTTTAATTCAGTGACAACTGCATTATGCAAATGCATCCAGTCGTTTATAACAGTTACAGCTGTAATAGCTACGGGTTTTAGAGGCGCGGTGGGACTTTAATACAAAGATTCCCTGTTCCTTCTCTTTTCTGCAGAGGTGCTATGAAAATCACTGTCTGTGGCAGGAAAAACAGCCTAAGTTGAACAGAGCCTCCTTTTGAGAAAATGGACCTGCCGAAGTATTTAAACAGGAATGTTATCTTTTAATTAAAGTAGTGAGGGGCTCCAGGCAGCCCTGAAGGCCACCGGCAACAGAAAAATATCCTGTCTGTAAAACTAATCTTAAAAAGCAAATAGAGCTATTCTATGCTAATTATAGTCTTCACCTTAGGCGGAAAATTATATCTCCTTCCTTTCCTTTTTTGAAGGATTTTGAAGATGAGGGAAGATGTACTTCTTAAGACATAATAGCACCAGTTAACACTGAAGAGGTCTATTTTTTTTTTTAAATCTTCCATTATATTAACCACTCTAAATATTTCATTTTATTGCAAAATAAATTTGTAAGACAAGTTCTATTTTTATATTTTACAAATGAAGAAACTGAAAGAGAAAGACAGAGCCGCCAGTCAAGGTCACCTGTTTACTAGCAGTAGAACTCACAGGCAAGTTTTCCGTCCATTAGGCCAATGGTTCCCACAGTGGGATCCCTTGGACCTGCCAAACTCCTGCTGCTGAAGCAAACTTTTTGGGAGAAGGCCTAGAAAACCATTTCAGTGAACCTCTCAGAAGCTCCTCGGGTAGGTTTAAATCTGAGAACCTCTGGACTGGTGCATATTTTCTCTCTTTAGTGGCCTCCTCATTTCCTCTTCCTAAAGACTTTGTACCTTGAATCCCACTACCTGTCTGTCTCAGACCTAACATCTCTATTTGCTCTAAAACCCCCCTCGTTCCCACTCGGCACTTCACCTACCAAAGCAGCCATATTCTCACTTCTCTGCACTTGCTGATTGACAAGCTTTCCACACACACCATGAATCAATAAGAGAAACACTGGTCTCACTGAAGACAGAGCCAAGACCTGCCAGGTCCTTGACTTACACTAACTACAGCAGGTACCATAGCTCCTGGAACAGAGCCACCTCACACGGTAACTGCTTCAGCTGCATGGTCAGTGGGACACTTCATAAGCTGGCCTCAGCCAGCCTTACATCTGTTGAGCTGGGTTGCATTTTAACTGAAGCATGGTTCACAGGCTCAGTGAATGCTAATGGACTAAAAAGGGAAGGTTCAACCAGGTGTTACTTTAAATAGGTGTTGAACAGCAAGAGCCATAAATCAGGCAGTGCAGACAAGCAAATCCCCCGACATAATGAAGAGTCCCAAGATTCACCCCCTGCATCTGGAACAGAAGCTTCCAGTGCAAGGTGTGTCGAGGTTTTGTTGTGCTTTATATGAAAAGTACTTAAAATTTATTTTGCTTACCATCTGTTTGTGCCTACCCTGTGACAATCAGTTTGGTCTAGTAAAGATCTGAAAGATGACTTGGCATACCAAAAATATGCAATATTAATTTCCCTAAAATCTCACACAGGCTGCCTTGGAGATAGGGTATCAGCCAAAATCGTAGACCCATTGAGAGCTGACTATAAGATTAATGACTTGTCCTGCACTGATTTCCTCCTATTAGCAATCAGTGGGTCTGCACCATCTGTCATTTCCCTGGAAAGAAAATGTGTGTTTAATTTCCCAGTAACTTCGTACTCGGCTTTGTGACAGGAGTGACCCACGTACATTTGGTGACAACGCCTTCCAGGTGAATTATGTTTGGGTGGTCAAATTGTCCCATGATGCTGGCCTCGCTCAGGAAGTCTCTCCTCTGTTTGTCTGTATACCCAGCTTTCAGTGTCTTGATAGCCACACAGATCTCTCTCTTGCCAGGCACTTTGAGACGCCCACTGCAGACTTCACCAAACTCACCTTAGGGAGAGAAAAGGGATCTACAATGATGGACTAGAAATGCATTCAAGATGAAAGAGGAATAGCTGGCATTCATTGCATGCTTATTACATGACAGCACTGTGCTTATATATTACATAGATGATTTCACTTACTCTGCCCCTAAACTCTGAAGTTGGTGCTATTATTAGCTCTGTTTTTTCAGGGAAAACTAAGACTTAATGAAAACAACTGGCCAAAGTCTTAGAGTTGGTAAGAAGTAGAGTGAACATTTTGAATGCCATTAATATGATTTCAGATCTCATGTGCTTATTAATTTTAACCTGGGAATAAATAAAAATTTGCACTGGAGTTTTCATCGCACAACACATCTTATACTTCAAATAAGGAAATTTTGTGTACACCAACGTTTACATATATAAACATGCATACAATACACTCATACATATGCATCCATTCATATAAACCATATACATATATTTAATATCCACCAAGAAAATTGGCTTATTAGACAAATAGTCAGACTTACCAACTCCTATAACTTTTTCAATCTTAATGCAGGATGCGTCGATTTCTTTGGCAAATTCTCGAACTGCCTGGTTGGGATCTTCGTATGTAAAAGGATCCACATAAGTCCTAACACCTAAGTAAGGAGCATGGAATAGGTTTTCTGAACACAGTTCAGGAATGACTAATAAACAGAAGTAGTCTGCATCTAAAATCCTTAATGTAGGAAAAACCGGGTCAGCTGTGTGGTCTTGAATGTACAGAAACTTTAAATTCTTGCTCTGATTTTCATTAGTGGGTAGACAAAGACTTGTTGGCTATTTAAGAGCCTGCAGCTCTACTGACTTCCTGGAATGTTTTCCCACTTCAAGGACAAGAGTTTAAAAACAACACATCCCACAGAGAAAAAGATGGTCTCTAGGGGGAAATTTGGAATGTGTTAGCTGAATATTGTTAGCCAATCTGGGCTCATGGCTCCTCTGTCCTTGCACTAAGTCCAAGCCCTACTTTCAGTTATTATCCCTTAGCAAGAAAATAGGAATTTTCTTTTTCAGCTGGGCCTATCCACAGTGTCACATTTCACCCACTGTCAACCTATTAAATTGTGACCTCTAGTTAATGAACATAGCCTCGGTTAATATAGACAAAAAGAGCAAATTGATGTACAGACTCTACTTTCATTCTATTTTGGAAAGAAGGTGTACTAAGCAAAGATATTGAAGTTCACACGGAAGCTTCAGATGGAGATCACTATGGAGACCTAATTGTGAATGGATTAGATGCCAGGAAGTACAATTCAGCCATGCTGCACTCAAATGAAACTCAGAACATGAGCTCTGAGAAACGCTGGTGACAGTCATCACTGAGAGTCTCCATTGACATTTGCACCTATCTCCACTAGAGTTCCTTGGGGCCCTGTGAATGTGTGGGCCACCAATTGGCCTAATCTCTTTGATTTTTCCAGGTTTGTCCTACTTTTCCCTTTTCTCTGCATTGACCAATATGATTAATCTATATATTGGCATTTTCTTGCTACTTCTTGTTGGGGGGTGGGTACTGGGGATTGAACCTAGGATTCTTCACCATGGACCTACGTTCTCAGCCCTTTTTATTTATTTATTTATTTATTTAAAATTTTGAGACAGGGTCTCTGTAAGTTGTCCAGGTTGGTGTTCAACTTGCCGTTCTCTTGCCTCACTGGGATTCTTCCCGAGTCACTGGGATTACAGGTGTGCACCACCACACCCGACACTATCTCTTTTTAATATATCATTTTTTTAATGAACATAGGTACCATGACAAAACTAAAAGGTGTAGTTTTAAAAACAAAACAAGGTGGACAGATGGCAAGTTGTCAGATACCCCATATCCTTCATCACTTTTATATTCTAGTCAGAAAATCTTCCTATAGAAAAATCTCAAACTGCTTTCTTTCGCCTACCTCCTGGGACTAATGTTAGTGATGAGCCACACATGAATATTTAAATGTAAATGGGTTCAAATTAGATTTAAAATTTACTTCCTCATCACATGGTCTATAATATTCCATAGCATGTGTGGCCATAGGTGAAAGTCTAGAACAGGGCAGCCACAGCCTATTGTCATCAAAGGGACCCAATGTAAACTGCTCCTGGAGAGGTCAACCACTGCTCATGTCAAGGTCATTCTGGGACCTCTTCTTTTGATTTATTTTTTTTACCCCATTTTGACCCCATTAAAACACTTAGAATCCACTCAACAATTGTAGAAAGTCACTGATTTTACATCACATACTGCCATTTTTTTCGGAAGTAGCAATTACTGTTCAACTTCTTATTCTTTTACTGCCCCCCCCCAATTTCTAGCTGGTAAGAGAAAAAATTACCCATTTAAATCTTGCACCAAGCTACAAAAATGAGCTAACTAGACTGACATTGTTTTTTTTCAGACTAAGATAAGGAGAAAGAAGATTCTGAAAGAACTTCTCCACACTAACCTTGTCTTTAATTTCACTTTAAGTCATCTTGGATTGCCTACTCAGTTTGATATCCTTAAAGTGTATTATTTGTATAAGGAATACATTATATAATTATTTATGGCCATATTAATCTTATCTAGAAAACATGACACATGCTCTAGAAACACAATTTTTTTTTTTTGGTACTGGGGATTGAACTCAGGGGCACTCAACCACTGGGCCACATCCCCAGCCCTTTTTTTGTATGTTATTAGAGACAGGGTCTCACTGAGTTGCTAAATGCCTCGCCATTGCTGCAGCTGGCTTTGAACTCTTGATCCTCCTGCCTCAGCCCCCCAAGTGCTGGGATTACAGGCATGTGCCACCGCGCCAGGCTAAGGAAACACAATTATTTTAATCCAGTGTTTTGTACCTTGATTCAAATGTTTTTCTTCATCTGCTTCTTGTTTTGCTTTGCTGTATTTACTCCGTCTGTGAAAATATTGTTAAAATAGGAAAATTATTTCCCTCCAACACAAAAGCTATAGCAAAAGCCATAAGACAGGTTTAGCTGTGAATCGGGCAGATACAAAATTAACACATTTCATAGATGAGAAAGCTGAAACTTAGAAGACATGAAAGAATGAGGTAAACATTTGTCATCTGGATGTAGTTGTGCTTCTTAAACATAAACCAAGTATTTCATGATTACAATTTCCAATCTTCAGAGGAAACTTGTCTTATTGAAAATAAGGTTATATATCTATATTCTTGATTGTCATAAATTGTCATAGGCAATTATCCATAAATCAAAAGGCAATAATGTTTAGTATATAACAGGTATATAATAAGTTCTGTTGTTGAAACCATAATAGCCACTACCACAAAAATTTCACATCATATTATACTCTCAAAACAATAAGGTGACTGGGTTTAGCTGCTACATACAAATCCCTAAATTATTAATGAAAATAATAATCATTTTGAAAATTTAAAAAGTAAATATTTACTTTCTGCTGGACTACAATTTGTAAGATTTTGTAGAAAACTAACAAGAGTAAGATGGGACGTTTTCATGTGCTTTGCTAATTCTCTTCCTTGAAAATAATTCATCAAATCTTAAATTGGGATTATATGTATCACTTATATGAACTGGGAAATTAGCACAAGTCTTGGGAACCAAAAATCTTTTTATGTATATTAAGTTCTATATATGTATACATATGTGTGTGTGTGTATGTATAAATTCTATATATGTATATAGAATTTTTGCAGTGCTGGGAATTAAACCTAGAGCCTTGCTCATGTTAAGCAAGTCTTTATAATATGTAAAAATTGAATCAAGAGAATATATATCACATAAAAGAATTAGAGAATCAGTTGATTGCAGCTCTCTAAAGCTGAAATCATATTAGTGAACAAAACGTGTACTTTTATGACTGTCCATATGTAAAACCCACATTAGGATTTATAATCATCTTGAGTTTGAGTTTGAAATACAAGGTAAGTTAAGACTCTCACAGATGAGGAAACCGAGGCTCCCAGGTGAGGAAATATCCCCCCACATCACAGTGTAATCCTGACACCCATGACTCCTAAATAGGTAGAAAGGCAGGATGCCCATGCAGAAGCCAAAATAGCAGAGAACCTAAAGGAGCAATAAGGGGAGGCCAGAGAGGTAGCCCAAGGCAGCACATGGGCCTAAGTGCAAAGCTTCCCTCCCACAGTCCTCCTGGAATTGTCAGCAACACAGGAACCAGCTCAGCAACCAGACCTCGGAGCCTGCAGATGTTGCTCCGTGTGGATAATTCTCTTGCAAATAATAATACCTTGCATTTTTACACTGCATTTAACTTTTCAAAGTGCTCTCATCACATATATTATCTCCTCCCCTAACTGTTTGCAAAGCAGGAACAAGCTTAGCAAAACAGAGACCCCAGTTACTACACTTAACTACAAAGTGCACATTTCAGTTTCCAAATAATAGCCTGTGTTTTCCTTTGCATTTAACTTTTCAAAGGGCCTTCGAAGGGTGTATTATTTAATTGCATCTTCATGACAACCGTATGAAAATAATCAGGTGGAAAGACACATAGTCAGTTCCATTGTACAGATGAGGACACGGAGCCAGGGGGACGAGTGAATCACCCACATCCCTTCTTGGCAAGTACAGGATTTGGTGGGTGCCCTGACACGGCCCATGCCTGCACAGTGCCTCTTGTAGTGGAGACATGGTTGCAAGGGCAACTGATGAGACTTATATGAGCAATGGTACATTTGACTTCAGTAAATGCATTTAAATTCAATTCAACTGCTCTTAAAATAAATTGTTTCATCAAAGCAAACAAACATGTCTAAACACCCTGAAATAAACAACTTTCTCTATAAGTTAAAGTCCCCTCCAAATCCCCCTCTTTTACCCTCTTTTAAAGGAAATATAAGAGGGTCAGGTCAGAGATTAATAAGACATTCAATGTCAGGAGAACACCATGACTGAGTCCCCAGGGTATAACAGGGTCCTGCCAGCCAGAAGGACTGTATCTTATCAGAGCTCCTAAAAGCTTTATCTAAAATTATAATCATATATTTTAAATCATTTTAGATCTCTAATACTAATGCAAATTTTGTTTTCCTTTAAAGGAAAAAAATAATGTATGGAAAAAGAGAGCTTTGATAGTCTCCCCACCCCACTATTTTACAGGACCATGGCAGAATAAAGGGCCTCAGGCATGCTAGGCAAGTACTCTACCGCTGAGCTACACCTCCAGCCCTGAGTAGCCACATTAAATTGTCAGTGAATTAGTCCAAAACCTGGTGTTTACACAGAAACCAGTGACTTCACGCTGCCCAGAAGCATGACTTTCTGTTTGACATCAAGCACATTCATTTAATACGGACAAAGCCACAGGAAATACAAAATGGCAGGGGTCACTAATTACAAGATGGACCCACCCATCCACCCCTTTCTCAGACTTCCAAACACAGAAGGAGGAATTAAATGAGTGGTGAAGGTATATTTTTAAAGAACTCCTTTACTTGGAGGGCTATTTGGAGGAAAGGACCCTTCGCAGCTACAGGGAACTCTAAAAAGGAAACACAATGATTACTGTTCAAAGACTAATTGTAGCCTATTAGCTCTCTAATAATACCTTGAAACCAAAAATGCCTACTTCTGCCCTACCTTTGTCACCTGATGACCCTTTCTCCTTAGCTCAGAGTAGGACAATGGGGCTCATTATTGCCCCAAGAAAGAAGGGCCATTGAAGCTTACTACTGGGTCAGCCAGCGTGGAGGAGCCAGGGACCCTAAAGAAGAGCTAACTCCAAATTGTCTGTCCGCTGGGGGAGCACCTGAATGGCAGAGGAAAGCTTTGTGGAAGATTTTCTAATTATGGAGATGTGGACAAGCCAATTAAAAGGGGGCAGGAGAGCAGTGGCTTGTTAGTGAATGGTCCAGAAGGAAACATGGAACCTTTCAACAGCAGGAGTTACAGAAAAGGGCTTGCTCTGCAGGTGAAGCTTTGAAAGAGGGACTGGGCCCTCCCTGCAGTCAAAGGGGCATGGTAATAAGGGTATTAGCCAACATTGTGGAGGAACAGCATGAGCCCTCCCGGGCCATGTGTTGATTCTGGCACCTTGACTATTCAATACACCAAACAGAATAGAGGAGGGGAGCGTGGCAGGGGCCCTACCGCATAAACCCTGCTTTTATTAAAATACTAACTTTCCCCATCAAGTGGACAGATTTGATTGATGTGGTTCACTGTTCCAAAACTAATTAGTAAAAGGTAAGTAATTTATTCAGCTAAAGTGCAGATTAAGGGAGATAAAGCAATGCAATAAGCAGAGCTCCAGGTGGGACCCTTCCCAGTTCTCCCCAGCATGGCCCATGAAGATTCACAGACGCCATCCCTCTTCTTCCCCTTCCTTAAGCTGTCATTGTTCTTGCATCGAATGGTGTCTAAATGAAATTGAACTGTACTATTGCAGGCAAGTTGTTTAGAAATGTTCTGAGGTACCATCTGCCCTCTAATTGTGTGAATTTACATGATTTCATCAGTCGATTTAGGCTAACATTTAAGTGTATTCATTCTTATGTGATCATAATATTGCAGAGAAGAAAATTAGGGTGCAAGGAAGATAGAGGCTGAATGGAAACTGTTTTTGCATTACATGTACTGTTAGCTCCAAATTGGAAAATCTTAACATTCTAGAAGACAAAGCTAACTTGCAAACTGTAACTTTATATTGTAAATTAGACTTGTACATTAATTCACAGATTGCAAATTCTCAGAATGTAATTTATATGTGTATACGTATATGTATATATGCATAATATGAGCATACACATATATATGTATGTTGCCTTAGCTACTTAATTTTTTCTTTCTTTTTTTTTTTTTTTCCCTAAAATTGATTCACTTCTTTTTCTTTAATTCAGGTAAAAGGGGTATTTTATCATCTTAATATAAACGGAAAATCAGTATTATTGACAATCATTAAAAAGTTGCTAAGAAAAGCAGTGTATACTTGGTTATCCGATAATACTTCCCCCTGACCAATAAATTTTCCCTTAAAAAAACAGGATTCCTCTTCTTATATTCTAGTTTTTTATTAAAATTGTTTCTCATGTTTGAACACTAAAATATTGTTGAGGAAAACAGACTAGCCTGAAATAATCTGAATTATTATTTTGTACCTTGTCAGAGAAATTCAACACTGACCCAGTCCTTAGTCCTGGGGCTTATGACTTTATGCTGTTATTGTTAACAGTCCCTTTAAAGAACACTTTACCAAACAATTGCTTTAAAAAGTGGTTACATTGTGGAGAACACAAAGTTAAAATGTGTAAGTAGGGAAATGGAGGCCCCCAATGGTGCTGGAAAATCATTCTACCACTAAGCTACATCTCCAGCCCCTTGAGGTAAAATTTCTAGGGACAGAATCACATTGTTGCACTTTAAAATGACCTACACAGCAGGTCTGATTGTGTGTCTAACACTAGCCTGACAGGATGACTTGAAGAAGACATGGATCAATGATGCCTATAAAAATGTAAACTGATTTATCTAACATAATGTGGGAGGTAAAACATACACAAATCAACTTCATAAAATCTCATTTTAAATAACGTTCATAAATTTAGTAGTTTGAGTCTTTCACTGAGATCCGTAAATGCTTACACATTGAAGTTGGCTGAAAAAATAAGTAGATCATTTGAATTAAAGTAAAAATGGGAGATTATTCTGGTTTACTTTAAGCTCAGACTGCTCAGTATAAATGGAATACAACAAAATAGAAAAAACAATTGCTATTAAAAAAAATTCCATCAAGAAACTACGTGTGAACCTGAGGCTATTGCCTTTTAATAATGAATTACAACAAACACGATTTTCTCCTTGAGGTCAACAGAAGAACCGAGACTTTTCTCACTAGGTAAGTCCTTATCCATCTACTTTCTTACAAAATCTCATAGGCCATCAATAGTGTGGGATTCAGTTCAAGGGGACTCCTTTAAGGGATCTGTTTCTAGCATCTTTTCTGCCATCAATATCCCGTGTCCCTAAGAAGCAAGAAGCAGCCCCACCAAGAAAGGACAGAAACATAATTTTTCAGGCCAGGACATTTGATCTGTTGCTTTCCTGCACTGCTGGATGAAGTCTGGCAAGATTATTTCGGGGGTACCATTTACTACCTTTTATTGATACATTTGCTAAGAGCCCGGGCCTGACTTTTGTCCGTAGTACCTGTCTCCTTTCTGTTCACCTGTTCTTGTCCCAGTTAAACATTTGTAGTCCAAGATAACAGAGCAGACAACCTGTGTGGGGAAAGAACTGGCTGAGTGAGCATCGGCTGCTGCAAGCCTGTCAGCTACCTGGCTCCAAGGCAGCCCTTCCCCTGACAGCTTTATGGCCAGCACTAAAGAATAATCAATATGAGGGCAAGGGGTTGACATTTCATTTTCTAAAAAGTGATCCATTGAGGACCAATCACCAAGCAGTGTTTATCAGCCTTGGGAAGTGACATTTTTTTTTTTTTTTTAATGGGGGAGAAGGGACAGGAATCATCACTGGGTAACTCGACAGGCTCAATTCTCTAAGGGGGGGAGGCTCATAATTGGAAATCCGATGCATCCTGCTATCAATCCTGCCTTATCTAATAAAGTGATCAATAAAAGCAGAAAGGGAATTAAGTCATCAAGCTTGAGGATGCTATTTTCTATAGCCATGGCTTTTAATAATCTTGTCTCCCTGCATTACATTTTCATATGTTTTCTCTTTCTTTTCATCAAAGCCGATATGTTAAGCAGAACATCCAGGAAAAACTTAAGAATGAGGTAACTTAGATGGTCAGGACACAAGACAAGACCCACTTTCTCAAGTGGTTTTGAGCATCACATAATGCTGGACTTCAGACATTATTATTTTTCTGAGGTGGAAATAATTAAAACTACTTTCCCCAATTTCCATACTTCAAAACATCTTTACTATCTAACAAAGATTGTTAAAAATTAAACATTGTAATATTTTCAGAAAAAAATTACAGAAATATGTAATAATGAAAGCAAAAGTCCATGTAATTTCTACACACTCCCCATCCCACTCGGTTCCCCCCACAATTGAAAGGATGCATATCAATGGTACAGTTTCCCATATGTTACATGCATGACACATGTACATCTGGAATCAAATGACAGTGCACACACACACAAAAAAAAGGCTCATCTTTTATTTGGGGAGGAGGGTACTGGGGATTAAACACAGGGACACTCAACCACTGGGCCACATCCCCAGGCCTATTTTGTATTTTATTTAGAGACAGGATCTCACTGAGTTGCTTAGCGCCTCGCCGTTGCTGAGGCTGGCTTTGAACTTGTGATTCTCCTGTCTCATCCCCCCAAGCCGCTGCCACCACACCTGACAAGAAAAGTCTCATCTTGATTGGTTCCTGCAACTTAATTTCTTGGGGATGGAATGCTCTGCTCTAATCAGACACCTACTTAAATACTTCACACAAAAAAGGAATTAATTTAGTGATGAATATAGATGTCAGTACCAAACGTGACGTCGTTCCATACTGTATTATTACTAGAGGGAACAAATTGATTTCTCTAAACTAGGACTTGTGGAGAGTGAGGGTGAGAGCATGGTATCAAGAAATGTATGTGACAGCTGGGGCCATCCATGCAAACTAACATATGTGGTCATCACCCTTATTATAATGCACGTCAGAGCAAAGTAAAAGCAGGGTGGCTTGCCCAGGCAATGGAAACAGCTACAGGCATTGTTGTGACATTAGTGAGATCATCCACACACAGCTAGGGAGAAACAGACAACAGATACTGGCCTGAGAGCCAAACATGGCTACTGGGGACATAGTAGCTCTAGCTACAAGTATAGCAATGCAATGTTCCTGGACAAGCAATTCACCTGTCTTCTATAGCTTTCCTCTTCTATAATAGGAAAAGCTTTATATTTGAAAGGATCATTCTGACAACAAAAGCCCTACCTTGTGAAACTGTTGATGGTATAAGGGGATAAAGGTCAAAGAAGAGGTAGATTCTCACACATAAAGGACAAAAAAAGGCCTAGACATGGGACACTTATTGATGATGAGCAGGTGGTACCCCATGATTCCTCTGGAGCATCTGGCAAATCTGAGTAAATAGATGGATGACAAGGCTGGTTCAATAGCCACTGATGGAATCGAGTCAGACTGGAAGCACACAGAGTATAAATGATCTGCTGTTGAGCTTCCTTTCAAAGGCAATGTCATTCTCACCATGTAATCCACAGATACTCTCTAAGAATACTGACAGCCTTTCCCACAGGAAAATAAGATAGTGTAGTATTCATTTCTTTGCTTCAGTTACTGTTATTTTAACAAACATCATGTTGAAGCAACTACTGTGTGCTGTATCTCTAATGCCTATCCTAATCTTCTTGTTAATAACACTTGGAAAGCTGGGTGTGGTGGCGCATGCCTGTAATCCCAGCACTTGGGAGGCTGAGGCAGGAGGATCGCGAGTTCAAAGCCAGCCTCAGCAATGGTGAGGCACTTAGCAACTCAGTGAGACCCTGTCTCTAATAAAATACAACAAAGGGCTGGGGATGTGGCTCAGTGGTCGAGTGCCCCTGAGTTCAATCCCCAGTACCCCCCCCCAAAAAAATAATAATAATAAAAATAACACTTGGAAGCAGATAATGATCATTTCTTATAAAACAGAAATGAAAGCTCAAACAGGTTAAGAAATAGAGCTGGCCAATGACATAGCTCAACTTTGGGGCCACATTTTCTCTCATAGCTTCACTTCCCTCTGGCTGTATGTCTAGGCTGAGCAGAGAGAAAAATGTAACACCTTTAGCTGATAGAGTCTGCAGATCTTCCATTGGCTTGCTTTTCAGCTTGGTTTCCTGGGATTAATTGTGCCTTTATTGGACACTCAGCAGAGAGGGCTGCCACCCAGTTACAGCCATCAGCTGCAGTCAGGATGTGAGACAATCAAAGCAACAAGGAAGGAGCTTGACATGCAAATGCCCTGTTTATGATGCCAATCAAAAGCCTTGGCTTGGTGTGGAGGAGACAAAAAGTTCCCTCATAAAACAGGGAAGGTGGGGGTGGCTTCAGAGCTTACCTCCTACTGATGACAAAAGCTGCAATGAGAATGACCACCAGCACCACACTGCCGGAGACAGACACCAGGAGGACAGTGGAGTTGGCTCCATCACCAATGATCCGGGAAGGCACTGGAATGACAGTTACAGGAGGGTGACCTGGCGAAGGTGCTATGAGGTCGCATTTCTGATTGGGCCAGGATAGTCAACTGTCTGAAGCTCTCTGGAGTACTACAGCCTTTGCTAAATATTCATGAAACAGGATTTTCCAAGCCTTAATGAGACAAGGACTTTTTTATTTATTTATTTATCACTGTATGACAAACTTAAACAGAAGACTCTTATTAAATTCTCTGGCCAACGCAGGATTTTTTTTTTTTTTTTTTTTTTTTTTTTTTTTTTTTTTTTTTTTTTGCCTTGTCTTCTTTTCCTTTCTATCACTATCCTCACTCTGACATAATGACCAAATGTATTGGTAAGAAAGACATTTGGCAATTTCAGGAAGGACAAATGGTTTTGAATGCCCTTTCTTTCCTACAGCTATGAAAAGCTTGTCTATTACTGCCCAGATCAAAGCTCCTTTGTTCTGGTAGCTTCCTTGAATGATAACAATGACATCAATTCCTTTTGGATTCAACTCCACTTTTGCTTCTGCTTTTTTACATTGTTTGTTAATAAAACTACTTTCTATAACTGATGTTGAAAATTCTGCTGTACCGTCTCTTTCCCAAATAGGTCTGATTTTGGCTTCCTAATTAAGGAGGTGGAAATGTCTTATGCCACTGCTAGTGGGGATAGGCTCCTCTGTAAACTTACGATTCTACCAATCAGTGGATTCAACCGACAATGTGAAACATTTGATAGGTTTGTGCAAAAAGGCTTCAAAACATATATACACACTCACAACTCATTTGACTAGGTTTTAACAGACTCCTAGAAACAGGTGGTGGGGGGGAACATTTGGACCACTTTTTCCATTTTCTCAGGGGAAAAAAATAACTCCTCATCTAAATGGAAGGTAGACATGAAACCCTCAATTAGTCAGTTTAATAATCCCATTTTTTCATGGTTTATAGAAGGCTCAAAACAAGAGGAAAAGTAGCAACACTTTTCATTCACATGAAAAGACAGATCAGACAGTACTGTGAAAAGTGTCCTTCCCTCAACCACCCAGGGTTTCTAAGTGACAGACATGGGCTACCTTATTTCATGCAGCATTCATTACAACAAAATGTTTGCCTAACCAAAAATGACGTATAGCTCCTTCAGTTTCATGCTGGTGGAAACCATCCTGTACAGAAAGAAAGAATCTCCAAGGGAGTGGGATTGGCGGGGTGTGTGGGGGGGTGTCCCTGTTACCTGTGTTGGTTGTGACCTCCAAGGGCTCACTAAAGTCCCCATAGCCGGCTGCCGTCCTGGCCCGCACGTGAAAGACATAGGAAGTCAGGGGGTTCAGGCCTTTGATGTCCGTGTTCCTGGCGGCCGTCCGGACTATACGATAACTTCGTTCGTTCTGATCCTACATTATGGAAAGAGAAAGTCAATAAAGGAGGCAAAATAAATCATAAATCCTCTGCCTACTCTAGACCCAATATTGAGGGAGCTAACACAATCTCCTCAGAGGTTGAAAGTAAGTGGAGCAGAACTCTCAAACACTACATTCTCTTCTATAGACTCCTTTTCTTCCCTCTTTTTTTCCCGTGTGTGTGTGTGTGTGTGTGTGTGTGTGTGTGTGTGTGTGGTGTGCTGCAGATGGAACCCAGGGCCTCACACATGGTAAGCAAGCACTGTACCATGGAGCTATGTCTCCAGCCCATTTGTAAAATTCTATTTTGACCCAGGATCTTGCTAGGTTGCCCAAGCTGACCTTGGACTTGTGATCCTCCTGCCTCAGCCTCCAGAGTGGCTGGTGTAACAGAGCACTGAGCAGGGCTGCTGAGCACCAAGAGTTACTTCTTAGAGGTTAAAAGAAGCACAGAGCTAGGGCTGGCTGCCATTGAAGCTGAGCACATACAGATCTTTACTTATAACCATTTTTGAAAAGTACATTAAATGATGGTTGGTGGCTTTTCTAGCTCCACACCCAGCAATTTAAAAGAAATAACTGTAAGAAGGTCCCTTGTCTTCTTCTATTTTCTGTCTGGAAAGTGCCAAAAAATACTGTAATCTGATTTCAATTAAAAAATCCAGTCCCTTTTCTGTTTTTAATAAGGAAGTCAATAAGTGATTATCTTTAAAGAGAGAGGACAATTGTTCATTTTCTAGACAGCCTTGAGTGCAAACAGCTCTCTTCAGAGTTGTCCTTTAAGAGACAAGTTACTTGTAAAAATAATGCCTTTCTGTAACTTTAAGAGGCTGAAGAATGTAATTTTCCTTCCTTGATTTTCTATTAAAAGTCATCAAAACCCACACCCTCATTCTGAATAGCAGTCACCTACTTAAACAGATCATTATTTCACTGTTATGAGTCATTCTCCCTGATAGAAGGTTTATAGATTAGGACTTCTTAGCAGTCTTGATTCTCATTATTAGAAAGAATATAATGATATTAGAACACAATATACCTTTTTCTATTTTTCAAGATAACTAATTAAATAATAAATGTTATAATCATGTTTGATTGGGAAGCAAGATGCATTTGGATTTAGGGAGTCACAGATGTATCACAGTTTAGAACTGGCCAACACCTCAACACAAGAAGAAGGAGGGAGGGAGGGAGAGATGGAGGAAGGCAGGAAGAGAAGGGAAGGAAGTGGCTCATTCCAGCAATACCTTCTCATAATATTTGACTTCATATTCCAGGATGACCCCATTGGGCCGATCTGGTTCTAACCAAGCCAGCGCCACGCTGTATCTTGTGACTTCTTTAGCCTGGACCAAAGCAATGGATGATGGTGCTATTTGGAAAAAACAAAAAATTTTATTTTAGGGGGAAACATGTTTTTGGTGGTATCAGTCAGTAATTCCATCTTAAGAAAATCATCTGAATCATTTTCCTTTTGATCATTTTGCTCTTCTCCAGTACAAAGGCACATCACTTTTTTATTATTCTGTCCAAAATTTGTTTAGATGCTTTGACTTCATGAGCCCATCGCTGCAACAATGGCCTGGTGGGTCTGCAGTTTCATAGAGTCGCTTCCATAGCACTGGGAGCTGTTCTCATACAAACTGCATGCTCAGAGCATGCTTTCTGGCCTTTGACCTTTGGTAAACCATAAGAGTCTTTGGGAGACCTGACTCACATCCAATCTCCAGGTATTTGAAGAGTCATCTTACTGATATTTAATTTTATACAAGCAAGAGAATGTGCAGCTCTTCCATGGTAGTGTGGAGAATTCCAGGAAGCAAGCGATTTACATACTTTCCAATACAAATGAAGGTACTGCTTAATTACAGTATGAGTTTTCAGTTTAAACACAACCACGAAAATAATGAAGACCACAAATAAAGCACGGAGGGTCTCTTTGGACATAAATTTTGCAACTATTTCACAGGAGTTGAAATATTGCTTGTGCCTGCTGAGTAACAACTCTTCCTCTTTCCACCGAGAAAGACACAGAAGCAGTCCTCTGCTGGGTGTGCTACTGGGAGAAGGAAGGATGCCATATTTGAGATGTGTGAAACCAGGCTGCCTAATGCTTGCTCCTCTCCTGAAGTGGTCACACCTCCAGCCAGCTGCCATCAAGCTCTGCTGTGACTGACAATAGCCAGGACAAGGGGGAGAAGGAAGCTTATCTAGCAAAGCTGGTCTGTGGAACCAGAGAAGGGGTGCCAATTGTGTTCTTAAATTGAATTTATTTTGGATTTTGTTCCCAAATTGTGGAAATCTGTGAAAACAAATTTAAAAAACAATGGCTAGCAAGGAACAACAAATTAAGTTGGGTCATGCCGTGTTCCCTCTACATATAGGACTTCCGACTCCTCACTCAGAGGAAACAGATAAGAAAAGGTCAAATAAATGGTCACTGTAAACAGAATAGGAAAAGCTTCAAACCCACTTGACCACCTCGGATGGGTCCACTAGTGGCAGGACAACCAACTAGCCACACCACAGTCACAGCCCACTGAGGCCACCCCAGCAGGGACTGTCTCCTGGAGGTACTAATTTTACAGCCTGGCATCTCTTTTTCAGGAAGCTTCAAGATGGCCTCTCTCTCTCTCTCTCTCTCTCTCTCTCTCTCTCTCTCTCTCTCACACACACACACACACACACACACACACACACACCCCTCCTGATATTTCTCTTTCTCTGTCTCTCAATCCCAAAGCGGTTCCAGATTGGATCTCAAGCATAAACACAAGTGAAAGATACAGTGGATACACATGTTCTCCATCAAGGGCAACTCCAAGGTTAGCCATACCAAACTGGATGAACAAAGCTGCACGCAGCACACATATGGAAGCCACTGAACATCTAAGGAAAATGAAAAACGGAAATGTGCTCGTTAGGTGCATTAAGGTTCCTTCCCCCAGCACACATACACTCATGTGCACACACGCATTCTCTCTCTTAACTGGTTGACGCAGCCATTGTCCTGCAAAATACAAGGAGCAACTTTCTTAAATATGGAGGCACAAAAGGTTCCAAGAAGACTGCCTACCTGCAAAAAGCCATTTCACTCCAGGTAATAAATATATCGCCTAACAGAGCATTTTTACCATATGCTTCATAAAAAGGGGCTCTTTAAACTCCAAAGTTCGAGAATGGGAAATGAAATAGAAAAGTGAAAGCCGTTAGAGAAAGAAAGCAGGAGGGAGGAAAATCATAAAATTATAAAATGAACTTTCTCTCCAAAATATTCTAGGTTACATTCTGATAATCGACAGATTCCTTGGCAAAGAATTGCCTGCCCGGCCTCACAGTGCACTGATGAACTAAGAAGGCTTCTCTCTGCTTGGGTTATCACTAAAGTGCTACATGTGGGAAATGAATCCAATTTCTATTTTAGAAGTTGGAGCAGCAGCGTTCCTGTGACCATTCAGAGGGAATATGAGCTCAACCAAGGTGCTCAAAAATCTCAAGCAGGGAGTCAGCAATATCATATAATCATGTTGGCTAATAGAATATTTCTAATGCAGCCCTGCTTGGAAAAAAATCAATGGGCACCGATGTGAAAATAAATGAACAAGAGTGTACCTAGACTCAGGTGCCATCAGAACGCAGAAAAATGAGAGATTAAAGAGAAATACAAGTGAGAGGCAAGAAGGACTGAATAAAATAGAAGGTTCGGATGGGAACAGTTAGAACACTGCTATGCTGGTCTTTGTCGTCAGTACCCACCAGACACATGCAACCAGGGACAGGAGAAGAAGTAGTTTAAATTCACACAAAAAAATCATCTTGTTGGCTGTCCAATCTGAATTCTTCACTGAACCTATATCCTTCAGTAAAGTGTGTTACCTGGACACAGTGACAAAAGCCATTGGTGGCCACAGGATGCTGGGAAATGTAGCTACAACAGACAACTGCACTGTGTGTGACATGGCAGTCATTCCTCACCCTTAAAGGAGAGCTTTGTGTTTTCTCTGGCAGGAACACTGGTTTGCGAAAAGCTGAGCTTTGCCACACTGTCACTTTAGAAAGGAGGCAGCTGGGATGTCCGCCACACCATAAGCCACACAAGGGCGCTTCCCTCACCTTTTCTACCCAACACAGCCTCCAACTCTCCATTTGGAGCCATTTCATGGCCACGTCTGGCTGCCTGTGGCTCATTTCCCCAGATAAGGTTTTTGGCAATGGGATTTCCCGATCTTTCCCTACCTCAGGGTTCCCAAGCATCGGTTCTCTCATGCCACCACATCTCTCTGCCACTTGTGCTAAGACTTTAGTGATATTTTTCTTATATAAACACACCATTTTTAAGCTTAATTATTTTTGGAAAGAAACTTCCCATTTGTTGGCATAAATTAAACTCTATTGTCTCTTCTAATTAATGGCAGGTAACCCTAAAAATGGGTGTCATATGTAGATGAAACAATGTTATCAATGTTTTCTGGGCACTCTTGTCTCCCCAAGCTTTGCTAAAAACAAAGATTGGCCAGTGTTAGAGAAGCAGGAAGGATATCCAGGCACTGATTTGAGATTCTGACCTTGGAATACTCAGAATTACTGAGGGAGACTTGAGATGGAACTAACTTTTTTACAGGGTGATTCAATATTAGGTAACATTCCAACTGCTTCTTGCCCAAAATTATCTCTGATGGAACCACTAGTACGCTTCCACACTTTGATAAATACTGTCCAACACTACACCAATTAGAAATATCTGGATCCTGAATCCTAATAGCCCAGGGATCTGCCCTTTGCTAACAGAATTGAATGAGATGATAATTCAATAATAAAAAACATATTGAACAGTCTCTTCAAATACATGGTAAACTGACAAATCCATGCTTTAGTTCAAAAGAGGGCTTCTGAGACTGGTAGGAATTTTGGTCAACATAAAAAGATCAAGAAGATAAAATCAAAAGAGGACCTCAGTTGCCTCTCAGTTCTCTGATTTCTATTCCAAAACCTTGTAGAGATAAAGTGCTTCCTCAGAACTGACTCACCCACCAAGTACACACTGAACCAGCAACTTCTGAACAAGGCAAAGATCAGTGAGCTAAACAAGGCTGAACTTGAATCATGTACCATCTTGTACTTTACAGTCTCTTTAGCTGAAAAAAAAAAAGGTGAGGAAATTTCCATGATAGTTTTACACAGAAGATACCTTCTAGGGGTTGGGGTTGTGGCTCAGTGGTAGAGCGCTCGCCTAGCACGTGTGCGACCCTGGTTCGATCCTCAGCACCACGTAAAAATAAAGGCATTGTGTACAACTAAAACAAATAAATAAATGTTAAATATTAAAAAGAAAAAGAAGATACCTTCTAATCTCAACCCAAGAAGGACTCATTTTCCTAGAATGTAAAAGAAGGCAGTGTCTGCTAATCCTCTTAGTCACACTTTTTCATGGTGATGGGGAGAAGGAAGAGGAGGGGGCTTCATCACCATGTATCCATAGACACAAAATCCACCTGCTGAAGAGTCAGAGGTGAGACCAGGAGGAAGCTGGGGGCTGATGTTCACATTCTAACTGAAACAGTCATGCAACATAGATTGGAAAGCATTCCTATCTACCCACGGACTGCCTTCATTAAAGCAATGGTTGTTGTAAGAAGCATTCTGTGCCCCTAGACAAAAGCAGGCATTGTTTAATGACTAGAATTTAGATATCACACACAGCAAAGAGGGCTGGTCATGCTAGGTGACAGCATAATTAGAGAAAGCTAATGGATGCATAACTCACAAAGTCAAACCCTACTACAGGGTGGTCTCTAAAGAAGGATTTATGATTTAATTCAAAGAAATCTAGCTTTCAAACTTTCTCAGTAGTTTGACCAATGGATGTTGATTTCCCAGACCTGAGATATCAATACTGACAGCATTCTTTCCTCTTATTCTCAGGGGGATTTGGGTAGTTTCTTAATCCAAAAATGCATCGTTCATTTCCCCTATTCCTTAAAAATCATACGGATACAATTCAGTCATTCAGTAATGTCTCCCCAGAAACTTACAAGTAGAGATAAACAGGCATTCTTGTTTTAAAAGTTAAACATTATTTGCCTGAAGAAGGGCAGTGCCCAGGGATCAAAAGCTGGAATATGAAAGGGGTACATGGAATCTTGCAAACACACCATGGGAGGTTTGGAGTAAGATTGGTGAGGCGTAGTCATGGGTTCCAGGGACAGAGAGGAGGCAGAACCAGGAAAGCATGAGCAAGCAAAGTGCACCTGCTGCAGGTAGGATTGGAATTTTCAGGGTTTGAGTCTGTGTATGGGGAAGGCTCCTCTAGGATATGTGAACCAAGGACAAGATGACAAATCATTTGCTCTATGTACTGTAAGTACTTGTTGCTTTGCTAGTTTGGTGGAAAGCTCAATGGACTTAGAGAAGATTCTGGAAAAAAATTCTGGGTCTGACATTTACTAGCTATCCTCTTGGATGGCTCACACAAACTTTCTCATCTCCTTTTTCCCATGTGCAAAACATCTACAAGCTTATAAGCCACCAGGATGCATGTTCTTAAGGGATGAGCTCTACCTTGTTCATCTTGTTCCAGATGTTGAATACATAGTCGGTCACCAATACTGAGTGAATAAAAGTTGAAATGGATCTAAAAAATCTTTGTAGACAGTGAAATGTTTTCTAAATATAAAGTACCAGTCACAAGCTATCCTTAAAACCACTTTCCAACCACACCTGTTTCAGGTGACCTTTTGTGGGTTTAGGTTTGCTATTTAGGTTAATAAGACATTGACAATTAGAGGTGAAGCAAATGACAATTCCAATTATAAATAGGGTCTCTTTTTCTAAGGTATATGTGACACTTCTGAACATTTTTCAAACACACAGGCTGTAAAATGTCAAAAAAATGTAAGTTAACATTAAAACTAGGCTTCCGTGCACCTGTTACAGGCAACATTTTGAGGGACGCTCTTTAGTTTGATGAAGGTGTCAGCAATTTGCTCAGCTGGGTCTGGATTTGCATATGCAAATAGCTCTCCTGACTTACTAGTGACAAAGGGGAAGTGGTATTGAGATTCAGAAGTCATCATCCTAATCCAGAAAGGACTCTGAGCATTCCCCGTTTTATAAAACTAGAATTAACCTCTGAAGATCCAGTACTTGGAACAAGTCAGGCACTGCTGGGAATTGCCATTGGTGACCATCTATGCCCCGCACATCTACCAGAAAGACACACTGAAGACTGAGGGCAATGGAGAGCCCTGGGCAGTCAGTAGAGGCAACAGGATTATGCATTTGGAACAGAGTCTCTACAGATCCACGGAAACAAATAAAATTGTGGTAAGATACCATTTGTATGGGTGGGGCCATAAAGAAAAAGATAAAAGGAGAAAGTCAAATCACCAAAGCACGGAAGTTGAGTGATTTGAGTTTTCTAATAGAAAATCGAGATAAATTTCACCCCCAAATTATTTTGTATTCAAAGTTCATGTATCCCTGAGAAATGGAGACTGCTTTTGCAAAAAAGTCCCCATTTACTAGGTACCTGTGGTTACGTTTGGTCTGAGAGCAGACCAAGATGCATTTAGCAAGCACATGTGGGCTTTATCTCTGTGTGTGTTTTGGATAAACAGAAACAGCACAGATGAGGGGGTTCTATCACGACTCCAACAGTGGTGCATTTCACAAGGAAGAATTATAGGAGATGCTTTGATGTCAAACAGAGGTGGCTCCCTTTAAGAAAATGGCAAATTTAACTTTCTTTGGTTCAAAGCTCAGCAGTTCTCCTTGCTCCCCACTGACGCGAATGCTCCAATTTTCTTTTATTCACTTCCTCAATGACTTGCCATTAAACACCTACAAGTCATTTTACTGCAGCAGTTTGGTACTTGTGACATCCAAATGGGATGGAGAAGAGAAAAAGAGACTTGGAGAAGAGGAAGGGGGTGGGAGGGGAGGAGGATGCACTTGGTTCCTGGTATGGGAAACTGTTTCTTGAGTCCAGCACTACTAACAATGAATTAAAAACTGTGTGGGGGAAAACCAGACTGCTGAAACAGACAGACTGCATTTCATTACCAGCTCAAATTAGGGGGGTGGAGGGATGAGGCCGGAAATAAACAGATGCAATGAAAGGTCTGTGGGCAAGAAGAGTGAAAACCATTCCTGATGAAAGAGAAGGAGCCTGAATCCCTGGATGCCAGTCACACACAATAGCCAGTGTTGGGAGGGAAGATGATTTCTTAACCACAACAAGGTGACCTTTTCCCTCCCCAGGACCTGGATCTAAAGAGATCGTGTTTACTCAAGGGGACTTTCACTGATAGAAAAATAAATCCACCATTCATATGTATCTCTGCTTAATGCAAATAGCATATTTAAATTTAATTACTTGGAGCTTAAGGTGGTTTTTGTTCCTACTTCCTCAATTCAACACCACAGTTCTGATTTACTCTCTATCAAAGGTTTGTGCATTTTAAAATGCTGTCAAGCATCAAAATTAAATGATTCAGAGCACTAATGATATCCTTGTGATTAAGGGTTTTGCATCTCAGAGATGTTAAGAACTCTGGTGCTAATATTAATTGCTTTATTCCACATCCCACCAAAAGGAAAGGATTTCTCCTCATGAGCTTAGCAATGCTGATGGCACCACGTGTCACTGATCAATCCTATTGCTGTTGTTGCTTTATTATTGCCTGTACAGTGTTTTATGGTACCACAGCTTATGAAGTGCCTTCACATACACATGATCTTGTTTGCAGCACAATCTGGGTTAATCCCTCTTATTTCTTAGGCAAAGTAATTTAAAAACTCAACTTGAACCACCGTTGGTGGATACATCACAAGTGTGAGAACTCAGCACCACACCCCACAGCTCTTAGTTGTTAAAACATTGATTTAC
This sequence comes from Tamias sibiricus, assembly GCA_025594165.1. NCBI lineage: Eukaryota > Metazoa > Chordata > Mammalia > Rodentia > Sciuridae > Tamias > Tamias sibiricus. The sequence goes on along the minus strand of CM046660.1, from coordinate 74,222,525 downwards.
ATTAGCACATTTACTCAGACACAAGGGAAACTGTTTTTGAAACAAAAAGCAAAAGGTATAGAAAAAAAACTGATCATTCCAAATTGACACAAATTTTTTCCTATTTAATAACAACAGCAACAAAAGAAAGAAACTCAATCAAAACCTTCAGAAGACTGAATTAAATGAAGTACATTTACAGGTAAATATGTAAGTATATTACTTTATACTTAAAAGATATAGGTGGACTGTATTTTTTCCCCAATAACAGAGATTTTCAAGGTCAGAATAGAGATTATTTTAAACAAATAACCATAAAGTGAAGCAGTACAGTAACTTCCTGAACGATACAACTGACCCATGCTTCCAAGGATTTTAAAGGCTCTGATTTTGCAGCACTAATAATGCTTCAAGTGAATGATTTCAAGAGTAAAACTTTGCAAAGTCTTTAACTCAGAGTCTTTATTTTTGGCTTAATATGAAACCAAAAATTTAATAAGAATTTTCAATGGGAGGGCACATCACTTTCTTTTTTCCAGAGAGGTAGGCAGCAGATTATTGTCAACATATTCTTTACAGTGAGCTATCAATAAAACTCTAAATAACGGAATGTGATGCTATTATTAGCTTTCATGGAAAGCGTTTGCATACAGAAGTGGAAGGTGTTGGGATTGGGCCCTTTGGCTCAAGTCCAAAGACACAAGCTCCTTTCTCTTAAGTAGCTGTTTCTGGGATGGAGCTGCCCAGCCAAGACCACATTCCTAGACTCCTTTGTATCTAGGGTGGTTCATATGACTGGGTTTTGGGCAGTGGAATGCGGGTTGAAGTGATTACTTTTCTTGAAGACCTGACCCATAAATAGCTCCCTCGTGACTCTATTCTCTCTCACCCGCAATCTGCCAGCTGGAGGTTGATGCATTCTTAGGCTGGTCCTGGAAGCCCCACACTGACTCTCTCCTTGTCACCTCCAACTGTATGTGACTTGAGCAAGAAATAATTTTCTATTGCAGTCACCCACTGATTGACATTTGGGTTACAGCAGGTACCCATTCAAGCAAAGTGGGGCCATTTAGGAAAAAAAAAAAAAGAAAAAAAGGTATTTTCATACAACAAGGAACTTAAATGAAGTGTAGCACGCTCTGGCCTACAGAAGATTGATCTGTGGTTGGAAGCTGCCAGAATAGCCTCCAGGTTTGCTCCAGTTCCTGGCGATGCACTATGAGCAGATACCCAGTCATTTGTGAAAAACTGGAGCGTGCCACCCTGAGGTCAGCAATGGCAGCAATAGAGGCCGTGCAGCTTCGCAGGGACATAATCAGAGCCACAGGTCTTCCAATAGTGAATGAGTTCAGCAGAATCAAACAACACTGGCCAAAAGATTCAACTGAGCTTGTGTTAATGTTAAATGGGAAAAGACAGTGGGGTTCTCCAAATGGCTTGGTTGAGTTTTTCTTTTCAGAAAAGGCTTAGTTTACTCTTCCTTGCACAATTAACAGTTAAGCAGTTGAAAACTTAGACCGCGTGAATCAGACCTAAACAGAGAATGGGTAAAAGAGCAAAAAAAAGATGCTATTGGCCTCCTCTGCAAGGCCCTTGCCCAGAAGCTTTCAGTTCTTGCCACTCTTTGAAGTAGTTATAATTATCACCCTTGCTTTTCAAATTTGGAACCTCTGGCATAGGGAGATTAAATAATATGACCAAAGCTATAAAATGAGATTTAAAACCCAAGTCTGCCTGAGTCAAAATATGTGATCCTCTTCCTAGGCCATATGTCTCTAATATCCCACACGCTGAACTAGTATTTATTGGGTAATTATGGTATACCAAGCATTATTCCAAATTTCCTGCATGAATTAATTCATATAAACATCATAAAACCCTATGAGACAGGTACTATTATTATCCCATTTTATATATGAGAAAAATAAGATGCAAAGAATTTGAAGAAGTTGGCCTACAGATACAGCTTAGACTTGGCAAATTTGAAAGTCTGGTATGAGAGTCTACAATCTCAGCGACAGATCTCTAGAAAGCATCGAGTGTCTTCTCCTGCTTTCACTGGTAGGAAACCGGCAAGTTGAAGGTTGTAGGTCTTGCGTTCTGCAGCAGCAGCAAGAGTGTTGGAGCAAGTCCTCGTGAAGTCAGTATGTGTCAGGTACAGAGCTACGCACACACATTAGTGGTTGCCAGAAACCCAAGGTAATTTAGACACAATCCCTGCCCACAGACAAACCTTCAAGTTTCTGGCGATGAGTCATCTCATATAGAACTAACCTGAAGAACTGAAATAAGACTAAAACCAAAAACTATTTTTAATTTAAAAATCTATTTCAAAATAAAATAATATCTGGCGTCAGGGAAAGGTGCTCCAAAGCAGACTCTGGAAGGTTGGCTATGTTTCACTGTCCTCTCTCTTGGCTTGGGTGATAGTCACATAGGTGTTTGCTTTGAGATAATTCAACAACTACTAATCTAGTCTTGGGCATTTTTCTGTGTATGTATACATTTCACAATATAAAGGCTATAAAATGAATACTAATGTTAATTAACAGTATTAAAGATGAAGAATTATAATCATTATTAGAGAAACCCATCCATAATCCCTAGGAAACCATGTGGACAAGAATCTAAACATGTTATGGAACATCTATGTTTTTGCAAATTAGAATTTTGTAACTGATCATGATGCTTCATACCTGAGCAATCCTGCTCTTGAAGTAAAAAAAAAAAAAAAAAAAAAGCATTACTAAATGCCTGTTTTACTTTTAAAATAGCTATTATCTAGAATTAGCATTGCCACAGGTATAGTGCCAGGATCCCTTTTAAAATTGCAAGGATTCCTTCTAGAATTGCTAGTGAATGAATGACAGCTTAACTCCAAGCTAAGGTCCACACCCACCAGGATTCACAGGGAATTTCTTAAGAAGCTACCCAAGTTCCTGTCCTAGCTCGAGTGTGTCCTCTGTTTCGTCTGGGAGCTGCTTGTTTTACTTGCTACTTGCTTACTAAGAAATTAGTTGGCAGGTTCCGACAAGGATAGCCCAACACTTGCCAACAGAAACATGGCAGGATTCAGCGAATGTATTTCCTGTTGAGTAAGAATGCCAGTTTGAGGCAACAGGAAAACAAGTCTTTTCACTGGAAAGTTTTGCCTGAGCAAGACAATTGTTTTAAGATGAGATAGATGATTGATAGATGATGATAGATAGATGATAGATAGATAGATAGATAGATAGATAGATAGATAGATAGATAGATAGATAGATAGAAAGATAAATCTACCCTCCCCCTGGGCCTAAGTAAGCTTAAAAAAAAATCTGTATTATTTCAATTCTTAGTTGAAATTGTTTTATGTACACTGTGCTTAGATAGGACAGAGAATCCTGGCCAAAGGTAGGTCCTCCATGACCTTCAACGCCCTCCAAAATTAATTGGTAAGGGAAAGATTCCCTTCTCCTGAGCAGGAACAAGAGAAAGGGAGCGATTAACTGCTGTGAACCAATGCTTCTGTTCCTTTAGCTGTCAGCTCCACTGGAGAGCATCAGACATTCCAAATCTGGAAAATAAAAAGTGATGCTGTGGGCCCCAGGTTCTCTTTGTTCCTCAGACAGCTGCTAATCGTCCTGCTGTGCTAGGAACCACTGAGACAATGCTGTAACATTTAGCTCTCTGACATCTGAAGCATCTAGATCGGTCCCCAATTAAACATGTATTAATCACAAAGACTCTAAAAGCCAGGATGATATATGCACCCAGTAAATCTTCACTCTTGCCTTTTACTTTCCACACTGAATTTCTACATTTACAGGCAGAAATACTTAAAAGCCTGCTCCAGAAACTGACCAGTAAAAAGCCTTGTTCATTACTTTATATCGGATGCTTGATGATTTCCTACCTCTGAAAAGCTTTTCAGAAAGAGGCAAGACATTGATCATTCTGCTCAAAAAGCCTGTCGGTTTCAATACATAGATCCATGTGGCTGTGGTCACCGTGTTTTAAGTGTGATAACTAATTCAGGAAACTTGTGGCTTTGCCACTTTCTATAGGGACATTCAGATCATCTGTGAAGTTAAGAAATACACGAAGAGATGAACCTAGGTATCTTCAGGGGAAAATGTTAATCATACTAATAATACTAACAATCTTCTCCAATTCAGGCCAAAGTGTCCCCAGGTTATGGCCCAGAGTGAGTGAATGAATGACATCTCATTCATTCAGAGAAGATTTCAGCTGAAACCCCCTTAATTTCATGCTTTAAAATTTATGTTGGTAAAAGGCTCCTAGTGTTGCTTTTTCACGGTGGTCTCTGTTTCAATAGAGCATAAAGTAGCCATATTATATTTTCTATCAAAGAGTAGCATTTATAACTTGTGTTATCACAAAATATAGTTTTTACAGGAGGTAGCTAATCACCATAATATAAAATGAATACAAAAGCAGTAATACATGAGACACGTTTGACCTCAACAAAACAGTATTAGGCAATTCAAGTTATTGGGAATCTTTTGAAATTAGATTCTTTTTTTTTTTTTTTTTTAATTTTCTTAAGCTAATGGAACCCACAATAGACAATGATAATATTTTCAAGGTGCCAGGCTGGTGCCAGCTCAAGGAGCTGATCCCTTGGCTTTTGATGGAGCCCGAATATATCATGAAAAACTCCTTCCCCATCACTGTCTCAATGATGTTCCACTGTCTTCCAAGTTGAAAGACTAGAAAGCCAATTAGTGTCAGTTATGATGTGAACACCTGTCGACTAAGACCTGGACTGAGACCAATTCCATTAACATGGTCCCTCTATGGCTGCCAAATGGTCCGGCTTTGGACCACTTATGAGCTAGTCCACATTCAAAGAGGTGACCCAAAGACAGAAAGGTCCAGAGTCCCATTAGTCATTTTCCAAGCCATCCAATTCCCCATCACATATCCAGTTGGAACAGGGTATCTATCTTTTCTAATGGTCATTTAAAAAGATCACATCAGCCAGTCACAAAAAAGTCATGGTGACCATAAATTGGGGATATCAGCTCCTTAGCATTTTTATTAGCCATTGTACTTTTTAACTCTAAAACTAATTTTTAGCAACTTATTTTTCTTTCTTTTGTTGCATTTGAAACACATCAGCAGAAGAGAGAGAGAAAAATAAATAAATGAAAAATATTTGACAAAGACTAAATTACAGCATGAAATCATAGGCTCCAGATTATTACTGATGGAGCCAGATCACAAGAGAAAATATGTCAGTAAAACTTTCATTGCAAATCAATGTGTTCTACACCACTTGGACATTTACCAAGTCCAAATGTTCCTAGGCTTACAGAATAATGGGCTAAGGCTGAGAAGTAATGACTACAGATAATAAAGTAGATTGTTAGGAGTAGAAAAGAGAGGAAGACTAGTGGAGCAAAGTTATGAGATAACTTTCTTGTCCCAATACATGGCTCCACGGTATGAAAGTCTGGGAACACAAGGAACCAAAATATTCTAAGGGCAATGTCCATGAACCATGGACTGCTCCATTTTGGGGTCCTGGCCTGTTTCTTGCAGGAGTACTATAGATAAGCACAAAGGGGTGATTGGTAAACGAAGACAAAAGAGATAGAGACCTTTGGGTCAAATAACAGTCAGTCCCTTCTGAAAATACTTCATATACAAATGGTCACCACATGCTGTGCTCTCAAAAAATGTGGTCATGAAATGATATTCTTGAAGACCTCATATTTGAAACTTATCTTTTCAACAATTCTCTTGGAAGCTTTGACATAGGAACTGAAGAATAATTGATGAGAATGGATTTTTAAGCTTGGGAATTGGCAACTATAGGTTGGTTATCTTTTTTTTTTTTTTTTTTTCAATATCAGCCAGAAACTGAACTATAATGCCATAGAATTTAAACTCCTACAGGCATTATAAAACCAAGGCAGAAGCAACAGAGCTATTAAATTTTAAAATGTTTTTTAGGCCAATAGATGTCTTCAACTAGATCTGTGCTTGAGAATTCAAGATGACTTTTGTATAATCATGAAGAGTAACCAAGAATGGATTAGGAAAGCTGTATTTGTTTTAGAGCTATTTTATCTAGCGGGTTCAGGGCACCTCACAAGAGCCTCTCTTTAAACACAACTTGCTGAGGTGTGAAATTCAGTGGATCTGGTTCCACCCAGGAGTCAACTCTAAATCCTGGAAGTATCTCATTAGAACATCAGCTCACCTAGAAACAGTCCCACAGCATGTCTCTAAGAAACACAGGAACAGAATCCCAGCATGCTAAGAGCAGTTATGTGGAAGTTATTTTTTGTGCACTCTGAAATAGAGGAGGTAGACAGAAGAGACAGAAGGAGAAAAAGCCATCGTGCAAAGAGCAGGTACAGTTAAGGTATGCCTTTGAAAGGTGAACAGTGAGAATTAAGGGCTTCTCCAAATAACACATTTTTCTATATATATTATGAAAGATTCCTTAAATATATCTCCAGTTTTGTAGAGACGTATCCATATCATTTGATTTCTCTGCATTGGAGTATACAGTGAAAGCTGGAAAGTTTCTGCTTTTAAAATCCTCTGTCCATTGTTCCTGTTTATAATAAGATACTCTTAACTTTTAAGGGGGAAGGGCAGGAATCCACCATTGTTGTTCTTGCTTTCAATGTAAAACAAAGCCAGGAGGAAGCCTTGTACATCCAGCAATGATAAAATGGTCTCTATTTTAAATCAGGAGAAATGAGATGATGTAGGTTGGAAGAATGCCCAAGTCTTCCAAAGCTCTCTCCTAGGAAGCTCCCTAATGCCACACTCTCCTGGGCACCCACCAGGCTCAGGATTCAGGGGGCTCCATCAGCAACACTTAGGATCCTCAGCAACTCTCCAATGAAAACAAGGTCCTTCATTATCTTGGAAAGTATGAAGAATGCACCATCAAAAAGAAAGTTGCTAAATTATAATAATAACTTTATTAAAAGATTTTAAAAAATACACCATCAAGCTTTCTGCTAGTTGCATATTCAAAAGCCCTGCTTGGCTTGTTTGTGGGCCTACCCTTAGCTTTGGTAAGGAAACATGAAGAAAGCTTTGCTCCCATCCACCTTCACACTTATTATACCCAAAATACACATTCAGAAGACCAAAAAAAAAAAAAAAAAAAAAAAAAGTAGATTGAGGAGGCAGATTTACAGCTGGCAGTATGTTATCTAGACAAACACAAACTCTCCAGGGAGCCTTTGTGAGCTTGGCCCTTTCCAATGTTTGGCTCTTACCCAAGATTGCAACATGTTGGGAAGTTGAGGTTGTTGGTGGCAGGCCCCTATTCAGCACCCACCATGAAGTTGAAACTCCATATTTAAATCTTGTCTGCATGAACATGTCACAGACCAAAGGTTCCTAGATAAGAATTTTTTTTTTTTTTTAAGAATCAACCATTCCTTAGTCTTTTTATGAAAGAATCAAACTGCCTGAGAAATTTGTGTTCATAGAATATCATTTGCAAATTGTGAAGCAAGAAGCGTGGGCCATCCTTCCTTTCTCTCGCCTCCATGCCAGTCCCCTCCCCCAAGAGCAATAGGAAAAGAGAACAAATATTTCAAATTACTGTAATTTTAACCTAGATGATATTTTAGAGAGATTACATTTTAGAAAGTAGCCTTCTTGCTTTATGGCAACCAAACACAAAGATGGTTCAGGGGAGAACGAAGATGTAAATTCCTGAAGTTCAGGCTAACAATGCATCAGAATAGAGAAAGAAGGAATTTGATAAGTTACTTTTTAGTGCTGAGCCTACTTGGCAGCTATTTTGCAGACTAGTGAGCCAGGTTCCCACTGAGCACTCCTTTCTGTCCCTCACAGGTGAGCGTAAGGCCTGAATGCCATTTCCAATGAAAGCTGTAGCATCCACTGGGTAAGTGACCACACTGATGTCAAAGACCTCTCTTTTTTTCCCATTATTGCAATTTTGAGGTCAACTTGGGCAAGGAGGAGGAATCATGTTTGTGTGTCTCGGGGACAGAGAAAGGTGAACACCAAGAGGAAGTCTCATTTTAAAAAAGCCATTTTTATTACTCACTGATGCTTGAAATGCAAACCTACAGCCCTCACTAGTCTTTACCTGAAGACCACACACAAGATGCTCTCTTCTTGGAAAACCACACCACAACTCAAGGAAAGTCTCTGTACCTTAGGTGACAGGAACATGCATTTCAATTAGTCCCTGTAGATTTAAAATCTCTAAGTGCAGGATTAGTCCTGTAGCATGGCTTTTGGGATTTTGTGATGTTTAAAGGAGGAAAAAAAAAAAAAAAAAAAAAAAAAAACTACTTAAAGACATCAGCAGGGGGTTAATGGAAGCTTTGATAAAGTCTCTCTGGATCTTTTCATGGATGTTCAATTACAGACTGGACTCCGAGTCTCTGGCGGCTGCTGCGAGGAGGTAGTAATTAATTTTGCCAGTTGGAAGGACACCTGGATAATTTAGAAGCCCACCTGAAACCCTTGCTAGCCCTGCACTGCTCATTTGTCAGTTCAGCCAGGCACTTATTTTTCAAATCCCTGATGGCTTCTCCAGAGGGTGCACACATTGGCAGCAGCACTGGAGGAAACCATCCAGCCCTGAGAACTGAGAAAAGAAAGAGAAGGATACCTGCCAAGGGCATGCTGGGGTATTTCCCTTCCCACAAATGAACGTGTGTGTATATTTATGTAGAAACAAAGTGAACGGAGTCAGGAAAAATTGTGTTCTCAGCCCTGGGTGTATACATAAAACCTTCATTTTCTTAGAGTGAAATACTTACCTATTTTTTTAAAAAAATGCAACCTAACTTTTACTTAGGTAAAATAATTACCACTAGGCTCCACAGACAAACCACTTGCCTAGGCTGTTTAGACAACTTTGACGTTGGATAATTTAGTAGGTTGTTTTGGAAGGCTTTGAGTTTTCTCTCCTCACCAGACTCATGGCACCCACCCCAAATACAAATTCAGCAACTCTGGTGCCACACATTGGGCTGTACCTTTGTCCAACTGCCAGTGTGTTTGATTCTGAAATGACAATCATAATGAGTGAGCATACTCACTAATTGTAGTGGTAGCAACAATATTCTATGGAAATAATTTTTTTTCCAGTAAAAAGTTAAAATCATAAGACTGTTCCCTCTGTAAAAGATGTACTGTATGTTTTTAAAATATACATTTCATCGGCATTATGAATGAAACCAGCAGCCAGTAGCTGGATCAGAGTTGTTAATGAGAAAACCACAGTCAGGCTCCTCTGAAGCCCATTGTGCACTAGCTTGAACTTACAATTACCCAGGCAAAGGAAAGTCTCCCAACCACCTACCACTTTCAAGGGCCTAATGATTGCATACCAAAATTGAGGATGCACCAATGATATTGCAGCAAAATCTCTCAATGGGATTGTTTCATAATCTGTTTGAAGGATTTTAAAAAATGTCTTTGGAGACAGTACTTCATTTTATATATTTTCTAGCACCATCATTTGTTTTTCCTTTAAATGTCTTGGGGGTAAGGGGAAAAAAATCATGATTTACTTGAGATCAAAGGCAAACAGGAAATCATCTCAGTGAGAGGATAATATAAACACGCAGAGCACATGATCATTTAAGAAGAAAATTGCTGCCAGCATCTAAGACCCAAAGCATTAAGAATGCAGTCTTCACAGAGAAGCAAAGCACCACCCTCTCAGAATGGCTGGGCGAGCATGCTTCCACAAGATGCACACAAACCTGAATGTCCATGGGAAAAGACCAGTGTCCACAAGCATCAAGGCATGTTTGAAATCTAATTATTTCAGTTAATTATTTTTTACATAATTAAAGCACCTAACAAATAAGGTGTCTTGCCAAATATAGTTTCATACATGAGATTATCCCAAGTATTAATCCGCTACATCCTTTGCCTACAGCAGTTTCCCACAAACGACAGGCATTTCAACATCTCAGACTCCTTTTAGACAGGTCCCCTGTCTTGATTCAGTTCTCCAGAGCAGAGGCCTGCTAACTTTTGTATAAAGAGCAAGACAGTTAATCATGTCCACACAGTAGGCCATTCACTAAGGCTGTGTCTACCAACTATGCCCCTGCTACAGGAAAGCCCTTGTGGACAATATATGTACAAATGAGTGGAGTTTTGTCTCAATAAAACTTTATTTTCAAATACAAAAATTTGAATTACAAACCATTTCCAAATGCCTGAGATTATTATTCATCTTTTGTTTCAATTCCTTAGAAATATAAAAGTGATTTTTAGTGGGTTATACAATAACATGGCGAGGGTTAGATTTGGCCCTTGAGCCATAGCGTGATGACTCCCATTGCAAATATTTGTGCCTTGCAAATATCAATAAATCTTTTTTTACCTGCTTCTTTCTCAAGCTTACAGAACAGCCTCGGTCCTGATCCTATCTCCTTTGAGTTTAGCATTCCGGTATGATTCTGAAAACCAACAGGAATGTATTTTCTGCTTCTCCATTTGATTTTGAACCTTATTTTGACCACTGCTGCACTGCCTCTCATAGTTCACTCTGCACCAGAATCGCCCCCTGTCATGACCTTGTCTTTCAGCACCTTCATACCAGGTCAAACCATCCTTCCCAGTATCTTCCTGTACTTCCTTCCTATGGCTCGCTACTCACAGGCACAATTATGCAATAGTGCTCTCATCTGATAATCACATTCATTTCAACCTAGTCAGGGGCAGAATTTTACATACTGAAGCTAAGGATGTTAACATGGGCCCCTTTCCAAACCTCTGTTTCTAATTTTATATTTATAATTTTGTAGGTTTTTTGTTTTTTTTTTTTTTTTTTTTTTTTACTTAATCGCACAAACAAAAAAAATTGTCTAAGCGTCAGTCCCCACACAAAACCTGGCTCCACCATGTCTACAGCACATCACCTAACACAATTGCTCTCAGAATTTTCCCTTTTCTCCTACCATTTCCTTGGAACTTTCCTTTTACTATCTAGCAGACAGGTAGCAATTATACCCAGTGGGGATGAGAATTCCCACTGTTCTCCATTATCCCACTCAAATAACATAATATGTCTAATTAAAAGATGGCAGAGAAAGAGAGAATGGGGACTAACAGTTGAGTAATAAAAGACAGTGTGCCTCTTGTACTTAGTTATTTTCTTTTATCTACACATTATTTGGGGTTTATTAAATTTATCACTCCTTAACAAAGGGAGTTAACTGGTTTGTTTCTGCTATAAATAAATGCGTTAATCAACAAACAGCTATTGAATATCCACTACTCCATTCTGTACAATGGCATTATGACAAGAAGGATACTATTTTATTGTTGGTAGGCTTTGTCCTTGCAGTTTTCTTAATTGTTCAACCCTAGAGAATAATGCTTGCTCAACAAGAAGTACCAGTTCATCTGATGGCAAAACAACTGGGAAGGGATTCAAGAGAGGCCTCCTAAGCCTACTTACAACTGCCTGTTCTCCAGGATTGGCAAAGGGAGCATCAAGCTCTCAGAGCAGAGCAGGGCAACCAAATCAACATGGCGGTTGCCCTGTATGCGCTGAGGCACTAGCCAGCCCAAGGACACTCCAGTTGGCTATGGGAACCTTGGAAGGCAGGCATTACTATGTAGACTGAGATCTGCTTTTCAAACATATTGGTAGAAAAAAAAAAAAAAGAATTTCTCAATCTGGGCTCTCTGGATATGTTGGACGACATAATTCTTTGGTGTGGAGGACTGTTCTGTCCATTAGAGGATGTTTAGGGGCATCACTGGTCTCTACTCACTGCACCAAAATTATCTCTAAGCAATATCAAATGTCAGGGGTTGCCAGGGGCAGAAGTCACTCCGGATTGAGAACAACTGTCCTTGAGGTACTGTTATCTGTTTTCCCCTTCAAAGTAAATACCTTGGCAGGGTGAAGGGACAGAGGGGAGAAAGAATGCAAAAGAATTCTGAATAATTCTGCTGAAGCATTTTTGGAATTTTCCTCTTACTCTTGGAGTGTCCACTTCCAAACATTATGCTCCAGAACTTGGAGGCCTGAATCTCAGGGTTATAATCTGTGGCTATCACTTGGATTCATGGAATTTTAGAATCAGAAAAGATTTTTAGAGATTAGTGCATTTAATTTAATTTAATTTAATTACTTTATTTTTTTTGGTACCTGGGATTGAACCCAGGGACACTTAACCACTAAGCCACATCCCAGTCCCTTTTTATATTTTACTTGGAGACAGGGTCTCGCTGAGTTACATAAGGAGGCCTCGCTAAATTGCTGAGGCTGGCTGTGAACTTGTGATCCTCCTGCCTCAACCTCCTAAATCACTGGGATTACAGGCATATGCCACCATGCCCAGCAGTCCACTTTAAATAATTATGTGATTTACCAAATATTTGTACTCCTCCAAACTCTGAGTGTTACAGATTTACAGATGTTTATCACTAGGATACTGGAGCTGTACTAGAGAGATGTGACCAGATTTATCCTATTGTGAAGTGTCCAGAACAGTGTTACAGGCACACACACACACACACACACACAAAGTGGAGATCGCTGCCTGTGGGTGCAGTTTGGGTGAGAACACTACTTGAAAGGGTAACATTCCTAATAATTTAAACAAGCACACCTGGAGTTATGATCCCACTCATAGCTGGGAGATCACGCCTGGGGTTGTTGGGTATGTATGACAAAAATGACTCAGTGATATGAACACTGGCTGCCATCACTGTATTTTTATGAAAAATATTCCCAGTTCTGTTGCTTGGCAAGGAAAACTTGCTTCATTTACACAGCATTTCTCCCTCCCAGGAACACATCCTCTATCCATTTGCCTGAGATGCTCCACTTAAGTAAACGGAAACCAAAGGGAAGCATCTAGAAGACAATCAGCTAGCTGATGCTAATCCATTTTTCATAAACCTCAAGACTATCTCCTCCTAAACAAAAGACAGGACAGTCACTCTGGCATGGAACATGGAGGAAGCTCACTTGCTCCTTTGTCCTGGAATGAAAGACCTGGGAGGGGCTTCCAGGAGCTTCTTTCTCAAGGTTTACTGTGGTGAGACTCAGCTGGAAAAACTGTCCCTCCTCTACCCTCTTCCCACCTCTCCTTCCCCATCACCACTCCTGGCAGGGGATTGGGTTGGAGGTGACATCTCATCAGAGAATTTGGGAGCCTGCAGCCAGTCAGCTGAGAAAGGATAAGTGTCACTAAAACTAGCTGTTATTGCCATAGATATAAAGCCATATCCCTCAGTTCTCCAGCAACAAAGCTGACAGACTCTAATTTCCTTTGTTTTCTGTGCTAAATGGTTTTGAACCCAGTAAGGTGTTATTACCCTTGGGTTTGAACCCAGGAAAAGGGTGCGATTAGCCCCTGCAGAGGCCAAGAGGAAGACTTGGGTTAGAATAGTTTCCACACTCATGTGAGAACACAGGCCCATTCTCACCTCCTCCTGCCATTAAATGATCAAAGCCCTGTTAAACCTCAATCTCCATATGCAGATACTCACATGATTTGGTCTCACAAATGGGAAGAATGCAGCACTAACTATATGAATACTACTAATTACCTCAAAAGTTTAAAGGAAAGCAGCTTTTACATTCAGGAGGAGGATTCTCCTTGGTATCTAGTACCAGCTCTGAGGTTGGCTTAGATGAGTTGCTTCACCTATGTGGAGTGGTCCCTCCCCTCAACCATTAAGTCTCCATGGTAGTGAGCAGAGATGGAGAATTCTAGGAGGTTCTCTATGTTTGGTTCTGGTTTTAACATGTTATTGACAAGAGAAAAAACCCTGTGAAAACAGCAAAGATGGAGAACCACTAAATCTGTGGCCTCCAGGTGCTAAATGCAGATATTTATTAATTCTACACATTCCTCATAGAGTGAGACATCATGGCCTATCGAGTTTCTTAAGGAATTTAATTTAATATAATGATAGGAACAACTGCAATTAAAATATAATTGTGTGTATGTAAATATGCTTAAGGGAGCTTTGATAGAGTTTATGGTTGCTACATTCGCCCAGAATTTTGGCCTACATTATTAATTTGCACTAGTAAGAAGAAAGGGTTTGTTAATCAAAGATAAAGTATCCCAATGATTTTGAATTAGTGAACTTCAAATTATGGTAAGATAACGAGGCAGTACTGTGCATACACACACACACACACACACACACACACACACACATATAATTCTCTGCTAAGTGAAAAGCTTTCTGGCTGGCCACATAGGAGGTCTCCTTATTGAAAGATTTATTTTTAATTTTGAACAGCTTCCCAGCATTACCCTTCAGGAAAATTAAAATAAGAAGATGGAATTTGGTCCTATTCAGCAAACCTCCCAGCAGGATTGCTTGCCATGGCTGAGAAAAAAGTTGCACTGTTTCAGGGGAATTACCTGACCACTTTTCTGCTACATCTATAAGTATTACACCTATATTATTAACAAAAATTTTGATTCCCTCCCCTTTGTAGATATATTATCTCACATGTTCCTCTTTTGGAGAATTTTTAGCCTGTCTTTATGCTCCTTGGACCTTCTGGCCTGGAGGGAAGTGACATCATCTCTTGGCTTAAATTTTTACTTATACCAAGAATCATGGAAGTCTCCCCTAAAATCAGTGGGAGTCAATCCTACCCTGAGAATATCTCACAGGGCTTTTCTTTGCCAAAGAGAATGATTTCAGACTTCGCCTGACATAGCAGAGGCTTCAAATTTCCACTCTTACTTTTAATTCGGTTAAGAATACAATGTTGTGATGTGTTTGAAGATACACCAACAGATATTATAAGGGGCCTGAACATAAGAATATTGACTGGGTCATAAACCCAACTCCACAGAACCTACAAAAATTGTTCTGCAGTGCACAGGTCCTCCTAACTCAGAGACACCAGAGGCACCAAAGCATATTCCCAGGTTCTGTGTGTGATATTTCCATTGCATTCTTCAAAAGAGAATAAAGGTTGGCAATCACAAATTGCTTGTGATGCCATCAAATCCTCCTGAATCATCCCAGCCTTTGTAGAAAAATAAAACCAGTGACCAGTAACAGTGTGCACAGTCTCAAAGTTCAGAATTCAAGACAAAAGTTTAGCCAGATGACTCATCCATCCCATGTATCAATAAGGACCATTCCCATTTGTGCAGATGAAGAAACATTCCAGTAAGATTAGCCTTTCTAGCCCCCATTCAAAATCTCCCAAGTCTTTATTTTTTATGCATGCTAGAAAATTCAAAGGAAAATAGAAAAATAATGGCTTTGAATTGGGACTCCGGAGTACTTTTCAGTACAGGATCAATTAATACAGATATTTTACTTAATTGTGCAGTGCACTTACTGAAACATTCATTTAAGAGAAGAATGCAGAACAATAGGATTGTTGGCAATTTATAATTCTTTTCTGGCTGTTTGTTGCTCATAACAGCCTTACAAAAGGGTAAGCTATAGTTGTGGTTTTGGTTTTTTTTGTTGTTGTTGTTGTTTGGGTTTTTTTTGTTTAGTTTTGTTTTGTTTTGTTCCTCCTCTTAAACTCTTCAGGAATAACAGGGAGCCAGCAATGGGGAACACATGGTGGTGTGGAAACTTTTTCAGGGAAGGAATATAGATGAGTGGATCAGGAGCTAGAGCCTAGAAAGCTAGATTTTGAAAAGTACACGACATTCAGATTTCTATGACAGTTCTGCAATCAATTCTGCAGAGACACTTCAAGAATAGAAGTGCTTCCTAGTCATCTGCATTGATGCAGGAAATGGGTGGACCAGCAGCCCTCTTGCCCCATGTCTATCACACATCCAGCTATGAAAATGGTTGCAAAACTCCTCTGTATCTTTTTTTTTTTTTTTTTTTTTTTTGGTACCGGGGACTGAACTCAGGGGCACTCGACCACTGGGCCACATCCCCAGCCCTTTTTAGTATTTTATTAGAGACAGGATCTCACTGAGTTGCTAAGTGCCTTGCCATTGCTGAGGTTGGCTTTGAACTTGCGATCCTCCTGCCTCAGCCTCCCAAGTGCTGGGATTACAGGCGTGCGCCACCACGCCCCGCTCCTCTGTGTCTTAAGGCAAATTTTGTTAACCACACCAAGATCTACATGGTGATTCGAATATCGGTCCACGTAGATTATTCCTAATATTTTACATTAAAGAATAAGATCAAAGCTCTAACAGCTAGTGTTTTTGTTGGAAAATGAAGCAAATACCAATACAGCATTGGTATTGGTAAAATGCTATTATCCATACATAATCTGTACTTGCTCCAA
Organism: Tamias sibiricus; assembly: GCA_025594165.1. NCBI lineage: Eukaryota > Metazoa > Chordata > Mammalia > Rodentia > Sciuridae > Tamias > Tamias sibiricus. The sequence goes on along the minus strand of CM046660.1, from coordinate 74,206,306 downwards.
AATCCAGCCATATTGAACTTTCTGAAGTCCAATGTGGAGGGCCTTGGCCCCCTACGGTGGTCATTATCATTCAGACAGACACTGTCTTATCCTTCATTTTATCTCTACCACCTGGGACAGGAACATGCTATACAGTTGTTTCCCCAAAACTGTGTTTGCTGGATGATTCGATGTCCTTCTACGTACCTTTTGTATTAAAACATAGCTGCCAGCTTTTTAATGGGTTCCACTTCAATGGCAGAACTTTAACATGGTTTATGGTCATCACCATAATACTTTTCACAATATACATTCAGATTAGAAACAAACAAGGATCTTATTCCTACCTGCTTGGTTGGTTGTCACGGTGACGGAAACTGACTGGTCGGGGCTGGGGTTATACTTGGACACACCATTCACTGCCCAGATTTCAAATGTGTAATTGGTATGTGCCAGGAGGTCAGTAATAGAGACTTTGGTGGTCTTCAGGCCATTCTGCTGTGGGGTGTAGTGGACCCCACTCCCACAGGGTCGGCACTTGCTGGGGTCACCAGCTCCACACTTCTTACAGACAACATTGTAGGAAATATCCTGACGACCACCTGTGTTCTGAGGACTGCTCCATTCCAAGTTCACAGATGTCTCGTTGACATTGGAAATCAAGTTGAGTGGAGCAGATGGTGGGCCTGGGGAAAGAAAAATATATCATCACACCAAGAACTGAAATACCATTTTGGAATCTCTCAGAGTTTGTATCATTCTCTGCAGTTCTAAGAAGTATGATGGGCCCATTAGGCAAAGAAAGTGAAAGGCAAATAAAGCCAGCAAAAAGATCTTTTAAAAAAACATATAATAGAAGGTTGTATGTGTCTTTCTCATTCCTGTGCAAACAAAGCATCAACTGCCACTTAGAGACTCTAAGGTAAATGGGCTCCACGCCCAGGCATTCTCTCTCAATTGGCAGGAAAACAGCATCTCGTCTATTTAGTCTTCATGTTCTTGTCTGAAAAACGGGTATACAACTGTGATTCCAGCTCCTAGGGCTGCTGTGAGGCTTGGTAAATTAATAGTTATAAACCTCTTTTGAAGACAAATTGTGATTCCTAAATACAGCATATCATCAATAGCAAATTAAACTAATAGATTTGTGTAGATACGCCACTGCAGTTCATCATGGCAGTTGAGGTTGGAGCTATTTGTGGGTAATTAGTAGAAACTGGTTTAACACAGTTGCAGAGATTTTCAAGATACAGCTGTTGAGAGATCTCAGAGGTAGGCAGAGACTGTTCAAGGCTTCCAGACACCTCCTTCTGCTCTTCAACTGATCAGAACCACACCCTGCACCAGATTAATTTTTCAGCTTGCTTATTCCTAGTGTCTGAGCTACACATGATGGTGATGGTCGTTATGAAACAGAACAACTAACGGCTGACGACTTCATGGTTGATTTAAAAATAGTAATAAAAGACTGTAGACTTTATATTTCAACAAATTGTGCCCTAAATTGCTGTCAACAAGAAGCAGACTGGGAGAAGGAAGAAGGAATTTTCTTGGTCTAACCCAGTTTCAAAGGTATAAAAAACCTGTCACATTCTATTAAAAAAATATTTACTCCTTGTGACAGTTGGGAAGCTCTTTCTCATTTTGGTCTTTCAAGTGAAGCGCCAAAAGAGTTTCAATGAAAATTTGAGGTTTCTTGATCTCCGTATCTACAGGACAACTAATGTCTTTGGAACAATGGCTACCAGGGAAATTTCACATGTTCCTCAGGAGAAGCACGTGGACTGGAGGCCTGTATGCTCCTGAGGCTTTACCTAGCAAACCACAGTGAAACAGGTGGTTCCAAAGTAGCCTTGGAGAGAGAACTGGAGAGGTGACCTGTGAGCAGGAGTCATAGTTATAGTCATAGCCCACAGTGATCAATGGGGCTAATGGATTTCGGTGATAACATTCATACAGGAAACTCACTCTCCTCTCTTCACACAGCTTAATTGAAGACTCTATTTTAATAAAATAAAAAAGCTCTCCCAACTCCCCTTGGACTAATTATCAACAACCTCTTTTGGCATTAAGATTGGCACTTCATCCTTCAAAAAAAAAAAAACCTTAAAAATTTTAATGAACTTTGCAAAATTTATGCTAAATGTAAGCCTACCTCACAAAAGCCCTCAGAAAGAAAATATAAAATTTATTTCTTGTTTAGCTTTCAAAACTGTATTTATGACTTTTAGCATGGTGGCTAGAGCACAATGAGGGTAAATAAATGGTTCCTGAATAAATGAATGATGTTATTTAACATCACAGTCTCAGTAAGCCAGATAGAATGCTAAAGATCTTTTGACCAAATACCCTCATTTTAAAGATGAGGGAACTGAAATACAAGAAATGGATCTGATAATAGCAAAAGTTCTTGCAGGCTGATTCGTAAAAGAATTTGATGAAAACCCCAAAAGAGCTCTCTCCTCCTCTGGGGTTATTTCTACTCCACCATGTATTCCCCATTAAAGGTATAATGATAATATAATCAGAAGATTTGCCTGAAGTTTGAAAAGTAAAAGTAGGTAAAAGTACACACATCTTCAACCCTTCTCAAATTCTGTCACGCTTGCCACCATGGTGAAAGCCACCCCTAGCCTGCGGCTGAAGCTGACTATGGCTTGGTTTATAAAATGGGTCAGGCCCTGGTTTTTATTTTGCTGTGACTTTCAGGGTTAAATAAGAGTGACTCTGAAATCCATTAACCTCCTTGCCAAGGTTCCTGGTCCACTTTCACATGGGAAAATGTGACACAATGAATCAAGAACTGCAGAAGCAAAAAGTCAGTAATTAGTATGTAGGACGGGGCATGGCAGTGTCTAAACAGAGAAGAAATGGAGCAGAAAACTAAATGGTCACAGGACTCAGAGATATAACACTGCCACGTGGAAAACAAAACACGAGGATGCTGCAGGATTTCAGAATGGGGGGTTGATTGGAAAACAAGTGCTGGCCTGGAGCTGCCTTCTTTCAGCAGTGACTCTTGAAGAAGAGCTTGGGGCACATGCTCCAGGGAAGATTTGAGAGAACCAGGGAAAGTTCAAGTTCAAGGTTAACACCATGAATGGTTTAGAAATTGGACTGCATATGTTTTATGTTTTTCTCTTACAGAATGCGATGCTTATATAGGAACATAGTAGCAGCCTAATAATCGGACTATGACAAAGTCATATGATAGAGGAGAAAATGAAACATATAAATGTCCACCTCCTATGATTATAATATTGCCCTGAAAAGACCAGGGAAAACACCTGCAAAGATCATGTTTTTCAAATTAAAATCATAACATGGTGTATGGTTTATTGTGTTGTGGAATTATATAATTTTTTTCAAATTCTTCTTGATTAAAAGCTAATAAATATGTAAGAAATAGGACTTCTCATTTCTAGTGAGGGACCATCTTTTCCCCAGAAAAGAAAATATTATCTTCCCAAAATGAACAGAAAAAGGCTTTGACACAAAAACAGACCAAAGTCAACCTGGATCCATAGTTACACTTAACAGTAGTACCTTAAAACAGTTACCTGCAGTGATGGATAAAAACAAGAGAAAACAGGCATTCTAAGGAACCTGAGTACTCTTTCAATAAATACAAGGCATCTGGAAAGAAAAACTTTGCCTCAAATCATTTTCTCTTTCATTCATGTAAGTACTGTATCTGGATATTTAAGAGGAATCAAATTTCTGACACGGTTGATTGCCTTTCTCATCAGAAAGATGCTCACCTGCAAGAAAGTCTCCAGTTACAACCACGGAGAGGCCCTCCATGTCCACACGTTCCACCTCCACAGAGTCAACCAGCTCATCAAAATTATTTTTTTAAGTGTGCTGACTGAACATGTAGAAACCTTTTTTTCTTATTATTTTTCTAAATAATATGGTCTATTTACATAGCACTTACATTGTACTAGGTATTATAGATAACCTAATTTAAAGTACCTGGGAAGAAGAGGAAAAGGGAAGGGAGTAGGAATGAGATTGATCAAATTGTCATGTGCATGTACTAATATGGCATAATTAATCTCACTGTCATGTATAATTATAAGGTACAATAAAAATATCTTTAAAAACTAAAGTGCATGGGATGATGGGCATAGGTTATATGTAAATACTACATTATTTTATAAGAGGTACTTGAGCATCCTTGGATTTGGATGCTGCAGCAGCACAGAGGGAAGAGTGTATGAGATTTACAGCAAAGAGAAAGAACTGTACTACTTTGTTGTGAGTTTCTAGTCTCCATATCTTCCTCTTGTTTCCTGAGCACACACTGACATCAGGAAACTCGAGGGTCCTTATGACGAGCAAGGTTTGTATGCTTTTCAAAACTATCCACCACCAGCCTGAATTTAAGTCTGGCAGCAAATCCTGTTTAGGGTATTGCTCTTCATTTGGTTCCTTAACTTCTTTGTCCTTCTTCGTTTGTGATATCTAATGGCTTCTTGTTAACCCTCTCCACGTCTGGTTCCACACCGATCTATGTGCTCCTCGAGAAAAGTGAGGCTTTTATCATTCCCAGCGTCTAGATCATAGAAAGCTCAATGAATGTTTGATGAACCCATGAAAGAGTAAACGAATGGATGGAAAATGAGAAAAGTCCTTTAATGCATCTTATAGCCACAAACCTACAGTATTAGGAAGTACATAAATTAATGCAGGTTTCAGCTTTTCATATAAGATTTATTAGCATTAAGCCTGTAAAGGTCTATCTCAACATAACTAATTTAATCCAAGTTCCTCTTTTTCTATAGTTTAAAATTACCTTGGAAAAAGTCAGGAAGACTATATATTAAGTACTAGCAATTATTTTGCTAATAAGGAGGGATCATGGAGTCATTCATCTTTTCAAAAAATATTTATTGAGTGTCTAATGTTTATCACCTGCTCAAGAGGAGAGAGGGAAAAAAAAAATCTGGTTCACTTTGACACCTTCCTGATACTTTCCTGGACAGTTAAAAGAAGGGAAATGGAATCTCAAGGAAAAGGAAGAGACTGAGGGAAAGTAAATATAAATTATGTGTGTATTGGTTGTGAGGGAATCACCTTACTCGGTCCTGTTTTTATTGATGGAATGTGGGTTCTACTAATTACAGTTTCCTCTAATTGGGATGGGCTATTAAAATTTTTTGTACTCCACTTTGGTTTCAGGTGATGATTTATTTAGGCATGAAGCTAGGGAAAATGTTCTTTCTGCAGAAAATTAATTCTAACATTTCCAAAGGAAGGCCAGCATGTTCCCTATTAGCCTTTATATAACTATAATAGTTTTTCTCTTGAATTTTATTTTAATCACCAAAATTAAGACATTCTAAATATAAATTAATCAAATGCTGAAGTGTGTGTAAGGAAAAAGTGTTCTTCCTTTACATTTTGGATTGTATTTGTACAATCCATATTCACATGTAAGTACAGAATTTGCTCTCTCTGCTTCCTGCAATAGAGCTGGCAGGTTGAACTATTCTAAAGTTTTCATGTTTAGAACGTCCTTTGCATTTTTAATATAATTTTTTAGTGCCACAGATAATAGCTGTACTCTGAGAAACAGGAGTCAAATGCAATAATCTTCAATTTATTAATAGAGCAGGGTTCAGCATACTTTTTTCTTTAAAGAAATTTTAATATCTGGCCAGACAGTAAGAATTTTAGGCTTTATGGGCCATATGGCCTGATAGCAACTCTCCAACTCTGCCATCGTACCTACAAACAGGAGCAGATGATACCTAAGCAATTGGGCATGGCTGTGGTCCAAGAAAACTTTGCAAAAATGGTAGCAGTTGAAATGGGCCTTCTGGCTATATTTTTGCCAACTATGGTTACAGAAAATTTGATGAGAGCATGCACCACCTTCCCAAGAAGCTACTCTCCAGTACTCTCATAATTTTGTATAATTCTACAGATGCACATTAAGCACATTTCAAGCCTACATACGGAGCTCAGCCCAGAAACTCATGATAAACACATCTGTAAAGCCCAGGTAACAACCCTGGTTTCTAAAGCACAAGTTCTACCAAATTTCACTGACTAAGGAAGAAGTGAAGTATGCGAAATATTAGTGTGTATTTTCTTGAGTTTCTCATTGCTCTGACAGAGATGGGCATGACATTTCTTGCCATTGTGGATAAATTAAATGAACATCCATTTTCTTTACTGGTGCAAAATACCTTTCTGCATCACACAGCAGGTACTGGTGAAAGATGTTACAATGGGTAATTATTATTTTCTATGGGAATGTCACCTTCCATTCAGTTGACAGGAGTTTGACAGTAGGAAGCTCTAAAGAAATTGTAGCCAAATTATAGCAGATGCAAAGGTCTATAATATCATATCATACATTCTACCACAAAAGTCTTAATCACCCTTAACCAAGCACATGCTCTCCTCTGGGAAAGACAAAACTTCTGGAAATAAGCCATATACTATCTAAAGATATTCAGTTGATGTGACATTTAAGAAAGGTAAAATTCCAAGCATAAAAAAAATTCCAGTAATTTCACACATCTTAATTCTTCCCTCCCATGGATTAGACTAAAGTTTAGTTCCTGAGTAGTTTGGAAAACACACTTGCTGGCTTATGTCAGGATTAAAACAGTCACATTAGGACAGCTCAATATGTACACATCCACATAAAATATGTATTAGCCTTAATAAGGTCATTCAAAAGCCGTCAGCTAACACTGAACCCAGAATCATAATGTCTCCAGTGTGAACTACAAGGTTGGCATTCCATAAGAAGCCCAGGTCAGGATAACGGCACCCAACACCTGAGCATCTGAAAACTCACTTAATTCTTATAGGAAACAACTAAAATTTCAGCCAAAAAAATATTAGAAACCTGCAATGACGATTGCATTTAGAAGTGTGTTCAGCAGAAAAGGTTTCAGTCTATATGTGAATGTCTGGTGAAATTTGTCATATAAACTTGAAAATTCAATTTCTATTTCTTATAACAACGCAAATTAAAATGCTAACAGACACAAATACTGAGGGGTAAAAATAAGTTTAAAATGGCTATTATTAGCAAAGCTTTAAACATGCAACTGAGATACTATGAACTGGCAGCTCTTCCTGGCACCCTTACCATGGCTTTTGGATTAGCAGACCCAGTGTCCCATTGTCATTCCTGACTGTTCAATAAAAAACTGAGATTCTTCTTGCTCTGCCCCAGTGTACCTGAGCACATAATCTTTTTATTACCATCCTGTGAAAATCTTAAATTATCTTATTCATTTGTATTTTATTTAGATTCCCATTATAACACAAGATCCAGGTGAACTGGAATCTTCTCTCTTTTCTGGATGATGAGAATAATCCCAGCCTTTAGAACTAGGCCTGACATCTTGATGCTCAATAAGGGTCTGCTGAATGAATAAATGATTTTTAGTCCAATCCAGCCCACTCATCAGAAGCATCACTGCTATAACACTTGTGTATGTCACAGAAAATGAGCAGGAAAAAAAAAAAATAACAATAAAGGGGAAAAGAGAAGGAAAGGCAATCATAGTCTGAAAAATATTTAAGTCCACAATCAAGGCAAGGAGATAGTTGAGAGCAAAACCAGAGTAGCTGGGCTCATCTGACAGAGCAGTTTCCAGAAGCTATTACAGATTTTTAATACTTAACTGATTTTTAATCACCATTTTAAAATTCAATGCTTGAGCCATGAAATTAATTCTGGAAGTAGCAAGAAATATCCCAAGAGCATGGGCAGGAACATAACTCTTAAAAGATCAATTTCTTTAAGCATGACTGTCAACCCACTAAAATGCCAGGGCAACCAGAGCAAGACGTATCTTCTGAGGACGAGGCAACTTGGGTCTCAAGTTCCATTTCATAAGTCTTCATTAACCATGCCCAACTTTTAGACTGTCAATAATACTTCACAGTGTCTTAGCCATAAGCCCTTCAACGCTCCAAAATTAGCTTTTGTTGTTAATCTCTCTCCAGCCAAAAGACAGGCTGTAAGGCAGAGTAAACAGTTGGGGTGTGTAAGTTTTGACTCTGAAATAAAGCCCCTCCTTCCGTTGACAGTTGTATATGCTGCTACCACTAATTGCTTTCTTCCAGCCAGTGCTGCTGAGGGTTAGTTTACATAAAGACTGCTGTTCAGGGACACCTTGGCTCAGATATATGAACAGTGCATAACCTTTTATCACTCACGGCAGTTTATGTGTTTTAACAATGAATAAAGCCAAAGCAGAGCTGTCCGTTATTAACAACCAAAGCCATCTGGCTGTCTCCATCACTGGTTGCTGAGATGGAAAATTCATAGTTTCCTGCAAAGGTCAAGTTCTTGTTGAGATTTGACCATTGTCTGTTTTTCTGCTATCTGTTTTCCTATTCTCTCCAGGAATCTTCTGTCATTTCTTTCTTGAGTTACTGAGGGGTTCAGTTTCTTTATATTAAGAAGACTAATTCGTGGCTGAAGTACTTTACAAATCCTTAGTTTACAGAACAAAAGACCAAGAAAAGTAGGAATGGGCATTTCGTTTGGGATTTAGCTAGCCTATGCATTGATTTACACTTCTCACACGGCACTTTTTCATAGTTTATCTTTAATTTAATCCCTCTAATAAAATCATACAGAAACGTATTTATTACTCACAGCAATCTGATGACCAAAAAGGAAGATAAGAAGAGTTAAACAACTCATCCAAATGAACACAGGCAATATGTGCAAAGCTTTGATCAGAAACCCTGACTCCCAGGCTGAATGATACCTCTGCCCCTTCACAGGGATAGACACAGTTTAAAGAAAATAGTGAAGCATAACTAAGAATTCTTTTTTGGAATAAAAGTGGAAAGCTTCCCATTTTCTCAATTCACCCAGAGGTAAGTGTCTCCTAGTTTCCCTCCCCTTCATGAAGATGGCTAACTAGAATTACTTTCTGATTTATGCTTTCATTTAGTTGGGCTGTCTTCTTGCCTGGTTCCTACTTTCCAAATAGGAGTTAAGCGTGTCTGTTACCTGGGTATGGCAGCACAAGCTTGAAATTCCAACTACTTGGGAGGCTGAGGCACAAGGACTACAAGTGTGAGGTCAGCCTCAGCAACTTAGCAAGAACCCATCTCAAAATAGAATTTTTGAAAGGGCTGGAGATATAGCTTAGTGGTAGAGAATTGACCTGGCATGCATGAGGCCCTGGGTTCAATCTGCCCCAAATAAAAGACAGACAGAAAGGGGATTTCTGTTAAAGGTTCTTTCCTTTTTCCCTGGAGGATGATCACAGGAGAGGGAAAAGGAGCAATTATCTCTCTATAACAGGACTCTTTGCTCAGCTCATCTTCTGCCAGGCTTCAGGTAGTAGGTGGAGCAAGAGTCAACTCTAAGAGGAAAATCAAAATGCTGATAGCAAAGAAGATACACAGTTCTCTCCCCAGGGGATCTCAGAAAAATGCATAATTGACCCTATTTCAAAGAAGCATGCTGTGAATAACCAATGTATGACTTCCATGAATAGTGTCAAAAAATGCCATCCAGAAATGAAGGGGTTCGGCTGATGACAGGCCACCCTTAATTATTCATGGTGGTAGAAAAAATCATAATAACCTGGCTAAATGGCATTGGCAGATCATTTGAGACTCACTTGAGCATACATTACTGTTCCTCAAACCTGTGCATTTTCCTAACTGAATCCACACTGTACTGTTTATCCCCATAAAATGCAAAATAGGCTGGAGAGGAAACAGGGACGAAAATTGCATTGTTTTTGAAAGAATTCAATAAGAAGGTACTGATCTTTGTGAGCGATCACGATGCTTTTAAATTCTGCTGGTACCTTCAACTCTACATACCTGGTGGTCTCCCCCCTGTACCCTTAATTGTCTTCAAAAAAATAATCTCGTATGCTCAATTCTTCAGAGGTACTTTTTTTCTATTAGTAGTTAAAAGCAATTTGAAAGGAAGAGATGAGGATGTGGTTTACTCACTAGTTAAGGTTAGACCTTCAACTACTGAGCTCTAAGGAAAGCAGCCTAGAAATGAAACAGCTGAAGGCTGTGTCTGAATTGCCAAACTGTCTTTGGTTGCTTTGATCCATTTGTACAGGGTCCGGGGACAGACATATTAGCCGGCTTATCAACTGACTAACAGGCAGGGAGACCATATGCTCTGAACTCAAAACCAACCACGTAATCAGACAATGGGGAGCTGGTGTCTCAATTTGCGCTTTCTCCCCATGACAAATGGAATGCAGTATGAAAACGACGCTATTACATTGTAAATTCAATATAAGACATAAAATAAAAAATCCCCCTAGAAATTTTGTATTAGAGAATTTTCATACAAACACCTTTACGGAAATGATTGATGGCATGAATGATAAAAGGGTCAGAGGTCAACCAATGGATCTTCTGAAACATGCACTAACAATACTTTGGAAAATTTTGGCCTTTTTTTTCCCCCTCACTCTTCAACTAACTAGTCCTGCAGGAGAGCTAACAGCAACCTCACTGATTAGTTTCATAGAACGCATTTCCCCACGACTATGTTATTAGACGCTTGCAGCTCTAAAGCAAAAAGAAATATGCTTTTGGGTGAATAAAAATGTAGTTTACTTGAAATTGAAGGCTGCCTTTTATCCTATGGTTTATACATCAAAGCCTCACTCTAGACATCACTCCCCAAATCCCTAAGCCAGACTGTTAAGCATGTAAATCTTTGGGGTAGAGAATTGAACTGAACATCAGGGGCACCTTCAAGAGCAGTTTTGAAAATGGATGTGAGATTCCTCAAATTAAAGCACTTAAAAAAAAAAAAAAAAGAGAGAGAGAGGAAAAAAAAAAAAAAGAAGAATCTCTCTTCTCCTGACCTTGGAAACAAGTAAGGACGATGTTATTTTAATTTGCATTCAAATTTTAACAACACAGTCACACAGCACCAGTGGGATCGACACTGGGTTTCCACCGAAGATTGCTCATCATTTCATTATGGCTCATTATGTTGATAACTGTCAGAAAGCATTAGAGGCGAGGGCTTTGAGTAATAGAACTGAAATGGTAATTTTAAAACAATACACTTTCTGGAGGAAATACAGCAGCGCACTAAATTCAATTAGAAAAGGCAAATGTAGACAAAGTAAGTGGTGCTTGTTGTTTGGAGCTTGGCCGTTTCAATTTCTTGATAACTTTAACCTGCAGAAAGCGTCCTCAAATCAGGACTTTTCATCATAGAGCCTGGTAAATTTGCCCTCATTAGCTCTAAGCTCTTCCCGTCTAAATTGTCTTAAAAGCTGCAATTTTGGGAATATTTTAGGCCAAGTCTAAGCATCAATCAATCACTCTTTGTTTGACACAGCTGACGAATTATTCAAGGCGGTTTACTTGGAGACAGATTTGTGAAGGCCCTTCAAGTTGGCAATCTAAAAATCATAATCTCTCATGGAGAGAGGGCTCCTGATCTCAAGGCCCTGATAAGTTTCACCAAACATGTTTGATAAAGAGCAAAAGCACAAGGGAGAGATTTTTCAATAGAAAAATATGGAAAACCACTTGGATAATAGTGCCAGGCAAAGGGGGCAAAGTAACAAATTAGACTTTTTCTTAGATTTACAAAACCAATTACGGACTTCACAAGGCATTTTTCTAACATATTTTGAAATATAGTAGGAAAAAATACAATATTGGCCCTGCTTCCTAGCAGGGGCAAAGAAGACCTTTCTCACGCCAGTCACTGGACAAGGAACCAAAGGGCTAAGGTAATCAAAAATCTCCCTGCAGGGGCACGTGGTGGACCCCTCCCAACACTGCTGATTGGCAGACTCACTGCAAACTAAAGCAAAAAGAAGGCACTGGCAAGGAGATCTGGAAGGGACCAGGGGGAATTGTAGTTAGGGGGCATCAATTTCCTTAGTAAAAATCACATCAAAATTTCTGCAAAGAAATGATTCATGAAACCAAAATTCCTTCTTCAGCTTCAATGGTGTCCTTGTCTGTGTAGGAATAATAGGGTCTGTCCTACTGGCAATAAAAACCCTGTCACCCTTCTTGACCCCTATAACCATCTGAGGTGAGCATTTGCATTTGTACTCTCTGGAAATAACCTAGGAAAGACTCTGGAAGAAAACAACAACAACAACAACAACAACAAATTGCACAGAAAGCATATTTGATTATGTGACCCCCAAACCAGGTCAGATTTTCTTCATATAGGAGACAAATTAAGTATTCCATTTCCAGCAAGGGAAAGTGTTGGAGCAGCACAGGCCTGCAAGTCACAGGAACAAAAGAGGGGATCTCCCATCTCTTGCCATCCTTCCCACCTAAGGGTGATTGGTTCACATTCCAGCAGCTTCAGCATCACCCAGGAACTTACTTGAAATGCAGAATCTTGGCCCTGGCCTCTGTCCTGCACTGATTCCTAAGTGATTTCCGGGCACACTGATGTTGAAGAAGCACTGTTCAAACTCCCTAAACAGTTACCACCTGAAAACATTCAGATCACATGTCCATTGTCAGATCTCACTACCTCTTGCAAGCAGCTGTTTCTGTTAGCCTAGCCAGAAGTCCTCCTGAAAAGTCGTCCCCAAAATAAAGTTTACTGGTTATTAAGTTCTCATAAGCCCTCCAGCAGTGCAAAGGGTGTGAACTTCTAGGCGGCTCCCTCTAAATTAGCTGATGCTACTTGTATTCACCTGGTCTCATCGTTCTCCAAGTGAACAAAAACCTGATTTTACAAGCCAGTGGAGCAGAGTTTCTCTTTGGCTAGAAGAATGAGTCTCAAAGAATGTGTTTTATTTCTTCATTAGTGTGCCGTCACAGTGAGCGATCACTAAATGCAGGGCTGCATGAGAATCCCGGGGTTAAAGACAGCCTAATGAACAAAGAAGGCGCCTGATTATCATGGCTGTCAGCACGAGGGAATTGGGTTTGTCACCTGGCTTAACCAACTGGTAAGAACTGATTAGAGGCTGGAATCAGTTTGAAAGGATCCCTGATGTTTATGTTCCTTTCCATCCCCACATCTTGTCAAGAGAATCCGATAAAGCTGGGAGTGGGGAGGATTATTCTGGGGGTTATCTGAACAAGAGGTTCTTTGAGAAACTCCCACTGTGTTCTCTATTGAAATGTCCACTACAGTGCTGTCCAATGGGACTTTCTGCAAGGACAGAAACTTTCTGTCCACTACAGTTGTTAGTACCCCATGTGATTACTGAGCCCTTGAATGTATGAATGAGCAACTGTATTTTAAATTTAGTGATAATGACTTTAAATTTGAAAAGCTGCATGGCCTAGTGGCTACTGTATTGGGCAATGACAATCCACTATATTCAACAGGAAGGGAGAGATGTAAAGGGAGAGCCATAGGCTAACAATTGGATTTAATTCTGCTGCCTAACTTAGTAAAACTTTTATCTGGGAGCAAAGAGTGGTCACCTCCCTGACTATACCTTTCTCGAAGGAGGTCTCGAGAGACTTACATAGTTAACATTATAAATCTAAAAAGTAATAACTGAAAAGTGGCTTGAACTTTGACTGTACAATGGAATTAATGACCACCTTTTGAAAATATTGATGCTTGAGTCCCACTCCAGTGAGCCAGGAGTACAATGTGGCCATCAGAAAATCTCATTGTAGTCAAGAGAAACATCACTGATAAGACAATATGATGACCTGCTGGGGAGGTGGTCTAGGGGAGGAAATGAGCTTTCAGAGAAGAAAGAGGAGGAGAACAAACATTTATTAGGTCCTCACCATGTGCCAGACCTTTGCAAATATGTTCTTAGCTACTTCTTAACACAATAGAAGGAAGAGATAGTGAGAATCCATTTTACAGGTGGGGTAAGGACTTGGAGAGATTAAACACCCTCTCAGTGTCACCAACTTGGTTAGTGGTTAAAGCCAAGGCTGTCTGCCTGGCAAGACAAGTGTAGCCATCTGCATGGTATTTCCTCTTCACTGAGGGGCTGGGTGCTGAGTCAGCAGGATTCAGTCACCATCAGGGCAATGCACATGACCTTGCAGCAGAGAGGAGCAGGAAGAGTTCCGAGAGCAGAAGGGCAAGGACCACCAGTGGCTTTGGTGTCCTCATGGGTCTTTTATCCATGACTCAAAAACCCACTGCCCTATCTCAGAAAAACACAAAAATTACTTTCATTTTTCATTTTTTTGGTTCATTCATATGTTAAAATCAATTTTTTATTCATCTGTATTATCAGGCTAAAGCTAATAATTTATTTCTACAGAAATATTAAATTCTAAGGCTCCATTCCTTCTCATTATTACACATATGGCCAGCAGTCCAGTATCACAGACGTATGGCAATCTTTGGAGGATCCCTAAACTCCCAAGGAGCAGGGTACAGGAGGAATTCAGTAATGGTCACATGGTCCCCTATAGTGCTAGACAACAGATCAGAATCAGGAGACGGAAAAATCCTCAGGAGACAGCCAGGCCACATGGTCCAAGGTAAGACTCAATCAAACTCAACCTGGAGAAGCTTTTTCTATGGAGAGGGGTCCTGCCTGGTGCAAATAAATGGCCATGATCAACATGTCAGCCCCCAAGAGTTCCCCTCTACTGTGCCTGAAACTCCCACTAGAGTTGTTGGTAGTGTGTGTGGAGAGAGGCAGGAAGTTCATTACTAAATGAATCATACAAACTGGAACACATCACAGAAATATTTCAATTGGGAAAGACAAAGTCAGGACTTGAGCAGAGCAAACAAAAGCAGGCATCCAGAAGGAATGAGGGGAAAGAAGGCCAAGAAATCCTTGTCCGCTTGTGTTACACCCAAGGCTGACCTCACCTCCGGAAGTTTATGCTTGACCTCAGAGATCATGCAAGAAAACCTCCCAGGAACTAGAAACTACGTGAGTCTTCAGGTTATGTGGCTCCGATACCATGGTAGGGTGTGGTCTGGGGCATGCTTTTTATCATCTCTGAACTGGAAGTTACCCTATCTATAAAATAAAGATAACACCTACCTTATGGATTCACTACAACTGAACCAGGTGATAAGGTTTTTTGAAAGTGCCTCATATATTAACTGTGTATAATTTTAAAATTGATATCATAATCATCATCATTACTATTTTTTTTTGTTATGAAACACTGCAGAGGTTATGGCAATATCAGAACAAACTTGGGATGGACCAGAAATCTCTCTCCCCACCCACTTCTTTCAAGGGTGATACCTGATCATGACAGACAACGGGCCCATGGCAGCCCGAACTACTTAAAAGCCAGAAGGAGCTTTTATCCTCAGATGATGCTGGTCCTGAGCCAGCCAAGATGGAATTTATAGTTGATAAGAAACATAATAATAATAGTTATAATTACAGATAATTATAGTAAAAGCCAAAATATATCAAGTGGCATCATTTTACACATTTTACATAACATAAGCAGTATGAGGCTGTGAAATACCAACAGGCTTTTTGAAGGACACAGAGGTTGAGCATCCTTGATCCAGAAAATGCAAAATCCAAAATGTTCTCAAATCAGATACTTTGAGTTCAGACATGACACAATAAGAGAATTCCACACCTGACTTGAGATGAGGTATAGTTAAATCGTTGATGCCCTGAAAATATCATACAAAATCATTCAGGCTACGTGTAAAAGATGTATATAAAACATAAACATACTTCATGTTTAGATATGGGTTCTATCTCTAAAATATCTTATTAGCTGTATGCAAATTTTTCAAATCCTCCTCCCCACAAAATATTACACTAAATCTAAAACATTTCTGGTTCCACACATTTTGGAAAAGGGAAACTCAACGTGTGCTATTATTTACACCATTCTACAGGTGACCAAACTGAGACCCCAGAAGCTAACCAATCACTCAGCTATTAAAGAGTGCCCCAGGAAATAAAGGCAAACCCTGGGGATTTTCTGGCAAACCCTGGGGACTTTCTATGCACTAAACCACTAGAAACATCCCCAGAAACAGACTTCATTAACAACCCCAAGAAGTGAAATGGTGGGCCCTTCACTCCTGTCCTGGTCAAGGTCACAGCTACTGCAGGATCCATGAAGCCCAGAGTGTGCATGAAAAGAACAGCAACACCTGGGAACACTATCCAAATAAGGTGTGAGGAGAGCTCTCTCTACTCCCCTTCACACCAAGCTTGTCAGCTCCATCCATTCATTACCCCAACGTTTATTAAGTGACTATCATTAAAGAAGCATTTATTAGGATCCAGGCCTAAGTGTTATGAACACAAAACTATGAGGAAGGACGGAAGAGGTGTAATGGCAGCTACAGCTATGACCTCAGACACACTGCGCTGTCTCTTTGCACGCTGAAATCACATTCTCAAATCCTGCTCTCTACCAGTTTCTCCCACAGCTGTAAGCTTTCTGCAGTTCTCTATGCAATGGTAAAGCCATTTGTAAATTCCAGTCTCAGCTCTAATTACACTGTCAGACAGCCCCTGAACACTCAATCTCTGGTCCACAAAGTAGTCTGCTGGCGGCTTCGCATTTTGAAGGCAACCAGAAACAGTGAAAAAGATTCTTTTCATGAGCATTTTCCCTGCTATAATCGAGAAAAGATGCATGCTTGATCTAATTTGCCCCCTGCGTGACTATCCTGGGAGAAGACCTGGCAGTGCCCTGCTAGCTGGTAATGAAAGCTGTTGGCATCACAGGAACAGGAGACAGGCAAACAACTTACGGGTGCAGGGCATAGAGGCGGCATCATTGTCAGCTCGGAAAAAGCCTCGGTCACAGGTGCACGAGGTGGCGCCTTCCCACACAGAGTAGCTGTGAGGTGGACACTTGGCACAGGTGGCATCCGTAGAGAGAGCCTTGTAATATCCAATTTTGCAAGCTGCAGGAAAGGAGAAAAGAACAAGAGAACCAATATAAACCACTGCAAATACAGCAAAGCCATTTCCTTAACTCAGAGGAAGGGACATGTTTGTGCTAATTACTGGTGATTAGCCATGGCTTGAGATACAGTTATAGTCACCCAGACATTAACTGATTATATCCACTCTTTTAGGGTCCTTTACATTCTTGGTTAGATGGCAAGAGGCCCCCTAGAAGATATTTGCTTAAAATTGGTCTTAAAACTGGTGGTACCCACTAAAAGAAAAGCCTAAGTTTCCTGAATGCCTTTCTTTGTGCCAGGTACCCCGTATCTGCATTCTCTTGTTTAATTCTTATAGCTCTCTCTTTCCACAAACACTATTATTATCTTTACCTTAGAAATTCCAGCTGAGAGCAGGTAATTACTGGTATGAGACTAGGTGTCTGGTAAGTGTCAGGAACCAGGTTTGACCTTGAGTGTTCTGCCCCCAAAGCCACACACTCTGGGATCTGAGAGCATGGTCTTTAACCAACCAGTTGAAAGTATGTCTAAATGTTAGCAAAGAATTGGTGGGTGATTATTTCCTAATTATAGCTACAGAGAAAACCAAATCGCACAACCAAGAAAAGCAATCAAATAAAAAAAAAAAAAAGTTTTGTAAGTCATGCATGATGATTTAAGGGCAAAGTAATAAAAACTACTAACTATAGGTTCTGGAATATAATATGGTAGGATTTTTTTTTTTAGATCAGCAAATAGTTTGTGTTTATTTCAAGTTTATAAAACCCTCCTGTTTTTTGTTCCCTCCATTCCAGCAAGCACCCTCACCCCCAAGAGCCTAGTACACAGAATAAGAATTGTACAATTCTTTATGCACATGAGATGTTTTCCATGACTTCATTTTTATAAACACCACACTGACACTGAGAACTACTTTCACTAATATGGAAAAATTCAATAATGCTGTGAAACCTCATAAAAAAATAATTAATTAATAAGGCCCTGTTTCCCCAATCTGCCTTTCTATGTTATTCATGATCTCTTTAAACATGAAATTAAAACTGACCAATACTATCAGTACTAAACTCACAGAGGCAAGGTCACTAAAAATAAAGCTTTAATAGCCAGGTGTGGTGCTGTACCCCAGTAATTCCAGCAACTTGAGAGGCTGAGGCAGGAGGATCCCATGTTCTGGACCAGCCTCGGCAATTCTCAAACTAAAAAAAATTAAAAAGGCTGAAGATGCAGCTCAGTGGTAAAGTACTCCCCCGGGTTCAATCCCCAGTACCAAAATAAATAAATAAAATTATTCCATAACATTAAGGTGTATTTTTTCTACTTCTTCTTTTTTATTTACTTGTTCTAATTAGTTATACATGACAACAGAATGTTCTTCGATTCATTGTACACAAACAGAGCACAAATCAAAGGTCTATTTTAAAAAGTGAGATACCCACAATCTTCCCAGCATGATTCACTCTCAGTCTTCTCACATTTAACACGTCCCCAGGTTGTACCCATGCTGTCAAAAACACCAGCTGGGAGAAGAACCTATGGGGACATTTTCCACCAGCCTGACCACCAAGAGACCAACCAATGCTAGCAACCCGGCAGATCTTTCTGGAAGGAGATCTAAGGGATCCGCAAAGCTACTTGATTCTCAGGGGTGCTGTGGCTACGATCCCCTGCCAGCCCCATCCACGAAGCATCTTGCAGACTGCCCGGAAGCCTGCTCCTTTCTTGCGTGTCCTCTGACATTTTCTGCCTCACACTCTCATCACACAAGCGGAAAGGGAGTTTAGCGGGAGCTCAGACACACACACAGTTACTTCACTCTTATTAACTGAAGTTGTTTATGGAATTTCCTTTAACGAGCCCAAACTTTATGACGTGTGCAGCACCGACAATAAAAGTGCTCAGAGATCAATCTCTCCCTTATTTGCTTTCGTCCTTCACTGGACCGAAGCATTTTAGAAAAACAAGCTGCTCCGGTGACTGAGATTTATGTGCCTCAAGTTTACACACATTGCATAATTAGATAAGGTTCACCTTGCAAGGGGCTGTTTGGTCAACTTAAGATGGCCCTAGGGTTTCCATTAAAATCAGAAACCCAGGTTTGGTAGGAAGAAGCACTGGGGTTCAAGCCTAGCCACATCAACACAAAAAGAGCCCAAACTCCCTGGGTCTCAGTGGGTCACAGTCAGTGAAAGCAACTGGAGGTAACTTGTGTCAGAACTGCCAAGAAAGCACACATTATGTCTTCCCCCGCCCCACCCTCCAAGAAAAATCTGTTTGTTCCTGACCAATTCTGAGTCCTTTTGATGTCATCAGGAATCAAATCTAAAATTGAATAGTGGCAGTACAAGATGATAATAATGAAAATTAGCCAATGATTGGTCAATGTGACACAAAAACAGCAATTTTTTTGGCAGGGGGTATTGGGGATTAAATCCAGGGGTGCTTCACCACTAAGCCACACCTTTGTGTTTTTTTTTGTTTTGTTTGTTTGTTTGTTTTTTCTTTTTCTTTTTCTTTTTTTTTTTTTTTTTTTTTGAGACAGAGTCTGGTCAAGTTCCAGTTGCCCATGCTGGCCTCAAACTTAAGAACCTCCTGCCTCAGCCTCCGGAGCTGCTGGGGTGACAGGTATGTGTTGTTGTGTCCCATCGAAAACAGTACCTCTAAAAATCTCACAGCAGGTGGGGGACACTGCTATCTTCTCAACATACTTGTAGGTAGTTCTTAAAAGACTATTAGTTAAAAAATTAAACTCTGAGTTCACAAACATCAGATTGGAAGATGTTTCTTCTAGTTTGTTCAAGTCCCAAAATTCTGTATTTTATGTAAATTTAAGGGAAAAATGAACTCACAAGCTTATATTTTCTTCTGTTTTTCCTCAAAGCTGATACTAATATGTTACCAAGAATGAAAATATGTAAATTCATTTGGGAAATACGGAGCTTCATACCAATTTGGAGAATTGAGAGCTGCGGATTTTTTTAACATGTCGAGTATTTTTACCCTTTTCCTGTTTTACAAGCACAAGCAGAAAATACAAAATTGTCATCGTGCTATTTTCGGCAGCCCTTGCTACCCTTAACACATTCTTTTGTCTTCAACTACATTAAGGCCATGTTATTAATATTTCAGGATTCTTAGAAAGGCTCTCTCACAATACAGCAGTGGCTTTCCACAGACACAGCCATTTGGCGGCTTACATGCAAAATGACCTACCAAATGGATGGTTCCTGTACATTTCTCTGCTGTGTGGGTTCACGGCCTTCCAGCATTTGGTGCATGAATGTGTGAAGTCCATTCTGCATTTGTTTATTCAACACTTGCTAGCATCTGAAAATATTCACTATCTCATTCATTTTAAACAAAACCCCTGTGAGAGATTCCCTTGGTATAGCAGGCACTGACATGCGTTAGTATTTCCCATGATTCTCTTCTGGTTGAGAACTGCTACCCAGTATTTTTTTTTTTTTTTTTTTTTTTATGTTACTGACTTTTTAATCAAGTCCAAAGTGATTCCTCAAGAATCATCTTCCTCCTGAGAACAGGCTCCTTACTTGGCTTTCTGACTGCTATTATGGGAAGACAGGTCACCTAAGCAAAGCGAACCTTGTACCCAGTTCCTTTAGCTTTGTCTTGATTACTGCTTTCTGCTGACATAACATGAAGGAAGAAGATGGAGGATGAGGAGGAGGAAGAAAGGATATGTTCTTTGATCAGTTCACCAACTACCATAATAAGATTAATTTTAAGATTCTTCAGTAAATTCTCTTTGTAGAATATTGAGTTCCAGTTACTTTTGGTTAGGTGCAAAAATGTTTTTCAAGCTAATAAAAACTGCCAGATATATTTTAGTGCACAGGCATGAGTACAATGAGATGCAATGCCCAGTTTCATAGCTGTTATAGCTACTCTTTTATATGGTTCTATGTAGATGGTCAGTCTTATTTCTTCTTTCCAAGAAATATAGTACGTGAATGTCTTAGTAGCTCATTTTAAACTAAACTAGCTTTAAAAGTAGCTATGTATGTCATAGCAAGTGTGGTGTCAAATATCAAGCAATTGAACAGTGTTTACATGCATTGCTTCATTTAATTATTAAAATAACCCCATGAGCTTGTAGCACTAACACTAGTCCCATTGTGCAGATGAAGGAACAGGGGTTTTAGGTAGGCTTCAAGATCACACCAATAAGTGGTAAAGTCAAACATCTATCTAACTCCACCACTTATGTTTTTCTAAATTTTCATATACTGTGGTTACCTAGGATGAGGATTGATCTTCAGCAAAAATGTGACTTGGATATCAATGATGGGGTGGGGAAGTGAGTTAGTCTCAACTTCTATTTGCCCCCAAGTCCAACCCATTGTTGGCTGCATGGGCCACACTTTGTTAACTGTGATCCACTATCTACATCACAAGGACTTGGGGAAGTTACTAAAGACCTGGGCTCCAATCCAAGCTTATGATTGTCTGGTGGAGCATGAGAATCTTCATTTCTTACAAACTCAGAGGCCAGTGAAAATCGTGCTGGTCCAGGGACCACACTTTGAAAACCATTGCCTGTCGGTAAACAGATCCACCTCCAAGAAAAATGACAAAGTGTTGTTCACCTCAAATAAGCTCAGGCCACTTTACTCCCCTTCTCCAATATCCAAATGCTACTGGGTCAAATGATTGTCAGAAGAAGAACAGTCAGTCTTGGTGTTGGGAAACAGTATGTCAAAAGTGTGATAGCTTTAAAATAAAAAGAATAAAGAACATCCTTATAGAACTTAAATTGTTCTTCAAACAAAGATAAATATGCCCTGTAATGTCCCCCAATGTGATAGAACAGAACCTGGGGTAGAAGAGCCTTGTAAAAATGGATAGCTCTAAAATGGCACAATAAGTCCATGTTTATTTGATTTCACACACTTCTGTTTCCTTGACAATACGTTTAGGATGGTAAAACATAATTGTTTAAAAAACTTTGTAAATAATCATTTGGGGTGGGGGTTTTTTGTTGTGTGTGTGTGTGTGTGTGTGTGTGTGTGTGTGTGTGTATGCACTCTGGAGAAATAATTTTCCAAAAGACAGTTGCAAAACTAGAAATTCAAGTTCATGCCATTCACAGGAAGGTTCGTGCTCTCTAATGAATATTTGGGTAATTTGTAAAAGATTTACTGAGTTGTTTTGAAGGCTCTAACTTGATGTCAATCTTTAGTATCCTCAGGACATTATTTTGAAATGGCATTGGGGAGATGATAGAGATACAAAGGATCAGATAAAATGGAAATATTCTATTTTGGTTACCTTAATCAAATTTATAAATGAATATGCCAGACATCCACTTAGGACAGTTAAGATACTTAGGACAGAGATGTTTTATAATCAACAACAGCAGGAATGTTAAGTGAAGAATAGCAAAGGCAAAAAAAAAAAGGTTATTTTCTACCTAAAAGTCTTGCTCTTAAACTTCATAGTACTTTATACCAAAGGCAGCCTGGACATAATGAGGATGGGCTGGCTTTGGACCTGGAGCTGTATAAACCAAAATTTGCATCTTAGCTCTGCTATTTATTAGATGTGTGAACTTGAACAAATGATTTAGCTTCTCTGTACCTCAGTATTGTCAATTGCAGGGCTAATGTGATGATGAGGGACACGGTACACGCAAGGACCAAGCCTGGTGTGTGGTGTGTGTGCTAGCTACATACTGAAAGGTCACTTGCTGTTACTACTGGTTACAACTGTGTAACTGGCTGCAAGAAGTGAACATAATCCACATATTTAATTTTCTTAAAAATGTTTGCTTTTAAATAAAACGGAAAAAATTTAAAAATGAAAATAAATAAGACAGAATACAATTTCTAAAGCATATGGAACAACTTATTTATTATTGTTTTATTTTCCTCTCTTAACAAAAGGTGGAAAACATGGGACTAACTTCTGATTCCCAGCATCTGCATCTTATTCAGTAAGATCAGTATCAAATAAAAATGTATTTTTATTTAAAAACTGTAAACAAACTTTTAAATTATAAAGTAACTTAAGCGACTGGGTTGGGTTTTCATGGTTTCTTCTCTCCACCAGTAGTGTAAGATGCAAACCTTCTCTTCCATCAAGCCTAGATTCTATTTTCTGCCCTCCATCTCCTCCCATTATTTCCCTTCTTACCTTGGAGCTAGCTGTCAGGAAAACAGACAAGGGGGGAAAATGACAGAAAAAAAACTATGCTGAAAATTGCCTTGCTCTTTCACGAACAGAATGCAGCATAATCCCATAAATAGGTGGGTAATTCTAAAATGTCAGATGTACGTGGTTTTCACATAAGGTGCAGTAAATCCTCTAAAAGCAAATCCACATAAAGCTGGCTAAATTTAAATGAAATTCATAAACATTATTGAGCCCAGATGAAAAAGAACACAATAGAGAGATAACTTCTGATTTCCCCATCTTGACCATCTATTATTTGAGGAGTTCTTTCTCTTTGGTGAATCTGGAGGGAGGGAGCTTGCACAGGAGAGGTTCAACTAAACAGCAAAGAGAAGCAAATTTTCAGCCCATTTTCAAGACCTAATTCCATTGTCAGAAACTTGGCTTAAAAGCAGCCCTGTTCCGTACGCATGTGGAGGCGATGGGGCTGAAGATCACTCTCTCCAATCTTCTAACTCTAATCTTTGCTGCTAAACCTAGGGTTCCCTCAGCAGGTCCCCCTACCAAGGCATGAGGCTTCCCATTTACCTGGAAGGGACTGACTGGAGGAGGGAAGGGCTCCAATATCTTTGAAATACAGGATGCATGCTGTTTTAATGCCCAGAGGTTGTTCCCAGGTGTGACAAAGGACTGTTCTGAACTTGGACTTAGGTATTTTCACTGCAGTTTTCTTCAAGGAGGGAGCTGTCATGAATTTGTAATAAATCACAATAGAGCATTGTTCAGAATGAATGGATGAATTATTTCAATTTGATAAGGTGACAATTTTATAATAGAGGGGCAGCAACAGCAACCTGTAATCACAATAAGATTTTTTTAAGTGCATCTATTTTGCTAAATGAAGATCTCTTATTCCTACTGTAATCCTGTTCCAATTCTCCCATAATAGGATATTGAAAATTTGCTATGTAATGCATTATTTGCAATATAATGCAGATCCTGAATATCAATATTGCCTTGAAAAATAATTCAGAGAAGTAATCCAGTCCCTAAAGCTGTACAGATTTTTTTTTTTTTTTTTTTGATACCAGGGATTGAACTCAGGGGCACTTGACCACTGGGCCACATCCCCAGCCCTTTTTTGTATTTTATTAGAGACAGGGTCTCACTGAGTTGCTAATTGCCTCGCCATTGCTGAGGCTGGCTTTGAACTCACGATCCTCTGCCTCAGCCTCCCAAAGTGCTGGGATTACAGGCGTGCGCCACCGTGCCCGGCTGTACAGATTTTTATGGACATATATTTTCTTTTTATTAATGTGAAGGTTTTCTAAAACTTCATACAACAATGATTATGACTTTCTTTGGAAAATTTTGAGATTATGAAATATTCACTTGAGTTTTCTCAACTTATTACTCTATCAAAGAGACAAATTTGAGTAGATTGAGCACAACTTAATTGAGGGACTCTATAATCATTGAGGGTTGTAGAAATGATGAAAACATCTGTTTGCCTACTATGTTGAAGTTTATATTAGCAAAGGAAGTGAATGGAAGCTGAAAATCACAAATCATCCCAATGCAAAAAATAAATAAATGAAGACACCCAAATACTTCTTAATGAGCTAAATGTAGAAAATATTTAATCATTTTTTTTTAAAAAAAAAAACCTGATCTCTGCCTTGAATTTAAATATAAAAATGACTAAAAATATCCTGAAAACACTTTTGAAAGATTTAAGCAAGTGCTGCCACATAAACTACCAACCCTATAGCAAGGGCACATTCACCCCAGCTATAACATGCAAATCCAGAGCCACTGACAGCAAACTTGATTGACATTTCATAGAGCATCGGGTTTTTTGATGAGTCTCCATTGTCTTCCTCACCCTTTGATATTTGGGGTACATAAAGACTAGTGGCTCATTACAGATCCTCTGGTGACAAATAGCAGGTTAGAGCACTGAACTGAAGAAGCAACTGTTCTTTCCTTCTTCTACTCCTCACACTCCTGTGTGGATCTATGTGGATCAGCATCACTATGTAAAAGTTTCCCCCATTGCTAGTATGTACAACCATTCACTCTTCGGGTCATTTATGTTTTAGCAAACATTTATTAAGCTTTTACATAATAATGGCAACAGTAATAACAAGAGTGACTATTTAGTGACTACATAATATTTAGTGACCACATACTAAGAGTCTCAGTCTCAGAGGTTGAGACTTTCTATGGAACTGTTACCTTCAAGTGAGGGAGCAGAATACAATTCACTCTCACATCTACAGGGGTGCTGCTCTGTAGAGGTGCCTCTGGACTTCTGTGAAGACCCTCCCTATGCATCTAACCCAGGCTGTCTGTCATAAAAGGAACTGAGTAGAAAAGCCAGCTGAAATAATAGGACTTCTGAGTATCACCCAAAGAAAGAGTCAAGCCAGGATGCTGGTTCCAACCAGAAGCTAAAATAGTAGCTATTGATTGCAGTGGGTATTGGAGGTATTTGCCAAGCTGATTTAGACAAAAATCTTCGTTCTAAGGGAGACCCAGCCCAAGGAGAGACAGAAATGATTCTCTCATTAACTTCAGGTATCGCCTATGCTTGCTCAAATTTTCTATCAATTTAAAATTAAATGTTGCAAAGAAAACTGGGGAAGAATGAAATATGATTTGGAGCCAGGACCAGACCAAGAGAAACGTGTTAAATAATTATTTGATTAGCTCCCGTGGCATTGCTACTCATTGTCACCCAAACTACTTTACAGCCTGAGTTGTCACCACTCATGATTTATGCAGCTGAAAGGAGTGCAGTAATGACTGCTCAGTGCCCCTCTTTTTGTTATGCTGATGGAGTCTGAGGATCTGAGAAGAAAAGGACTGAACTCCCCAGTGTTGCAGTTATTAGCAAAGCTCAGCTATTCTCTGCTGAGGCTCTTTTGGGGAAGGTGGGGGAACTGGAATTCAATCCCAGGAGTGCTTTATCACTGATCTACATCCTTAGTCCTTTTATTTTTATTTGTTTATTTTGAAAAAGGGTCTTGCTAAGTTGTTGAGGCTGGCCTCAAACTTGCTGTCTTCCTGCCTCAGCCTCTAGAGTCCTAGGCTGAGGTTTTGAATCATGAGTCCAATCACCACCAGAGATTCGTAAAAAAGTGCTCTATATGTGTAATATGAAATGCAATGCGTTCTGCTGTCATTTATAACATCTTAGAATAAAAAATAAATAAATTATTTTAAAAATTAATATATTGAGAATTTTTTGAAAGAGAATTTTCAAATTCTGAGTCTACATGATTTTTCAAAAGTGGTTTATGTTTAAGAGATATGATCAGGCTAAACATCTGTTTTTGGTATTGTGTGTAGTGGATTAAAGATTTTATACAACTATCCGCCAACATTTAATATTATATGTGTTGGATCATTCCAACTTTGCTTATGTCTGAGGAGAACAAAATGAAAATTCTCCAGGGCTCCCTGAAGAGACCTAGTCTAGACCAAGTAAAATTTATGGGGAACTTGCACTGTCTGTTTTCAGAGCAAAACAGACATGATCCCAGGGATCATAGTAAAGACCAGCACTCCAAATACCTGGGATAGCACTGATGATCTTGCTATTATTTCAAAAGTGCTAGCACCAACCCACCCTCTTCCACTGACTCAGTGCCACACCTACAAGCTGGGGGGTTTGAAAATTCATCTAATGCATTCTGAACTCATCAGCTTGATGGATTGTTGTCCCCAGAAATCAGCTTAAATTGCTAGCAGAAATATGCAGTGTGATGACAGACAGATTGCTCACCTACTCCCACCTTGACAAGGATGACCTAGCAACTTGACGAGGCTTACCTGTGCACTTAGAACAGGACCACATGCATAAAAGAGCAAGGAGGGGAGCTGCAAAGTCAGAAGCCTGAACTTCATGGCATAGGGCAGTTTTCTTAAGCTTCCACTTGATCCTCTCTCCTAGAGCACAAAGGGCTGGTCTCTAGATGCTCCTAACTGTATGGCCTGTTGGACTGGCCCCACCCTCAGGGGCTCTGGGAGGTTCTACAGAAAGTGCTTTGGCAGCCTGAGCACCCTCTGTCATCAGTCTGGATTCATGGGAATGGGCAAGATGCCAGAAGTGCTTGCAGGTGAATACCTGGTCCCTTTCAAGTGCATCTGACTTACCCTGATGACTTAAAAGTGTGTTTATCTTTTGTTGGGAAGGATTATCAGTTAGGTTGGTAAATCTTTTTCCAGGTATAAATTATAAATCCCAAACGGGGGTGGAAGGGTACCATCAAGTCACAATCTGCTTATCTGGGCTTATCTCATCCTAAATATTAAACACAAGCCATCAGGATGAAAATAGATATTGATAATAAGAAAAAAAAAAAGGATCATCACGCTGACAGGTTCCCAAAGTGTTGGGTTGTGAAGGAAGAAAAAGGAGGACAAACTGCCCTTTGTGAAGCATGAATGCAAGAGAAGCCAGAACTGACCCACTTAAGAAAGCAAAAGAACAAATCAGGATTTGTTCTATCAAACACGGAAGGACCGCATACAGTAACAACCAAAGTTCACCTTAGATGTACTAGAATCTTTACTCATTGCGGACAGACCTTTAGAACAAACTTCAAATATGAGTACAAACAGCCTAGCATGGGCAGCTGAAAATCTTCTCTAGGATTCTATTTAGAAGATGTAGCCGACCTGAATTTAGGAAAAAAAGGTTTTTCACATCACTTCGCTAATTAATGCCTCTTCCTGTCCATCACAAATCAGTTGAGGATCTTTTACAAAGTCCTCCCAACCAGCCATTAAAAGCTGATCACTTTTATCCTGCAGGGCTTGGAGAGGGACTCTTTCTGTGCAAATGCGCTTTCTTTTATAGTGGCAATAGAAAGTTTGTATTTATTAGGTATAAAATATTTCGTAATTTTAAAAAAACGGAATTAAAAAAAAAAATTGATCACCTTGGCATCCAGAAAACTGACGCCTGCATTTTATTCATCAGAAAAGGAAATGTTTTTTTCTCCATCCAAGGCAGGATCAGCCCCTAAAGAGGCTCAGATCTGAAGGGGGAAACATGGTGAAGTCATAAATCCTTCTCCCAGGACAAAAGGGAAAAAAAGCGTAAAAATTTTTGGCTGATAAATGATCACCGTCGTGAGCAAAATGAAGCTGTTCTCCTCAAAGCTGTGCTGAGCTTCCAAACACAACTAAGAATCCATTCATGCCCAGGGTGGAAACGGAGGAAGGGTCTTTGGGGAGAAGACCTGAATTCCAACCCAGGCATTCACCAAGTTAAGGTCTCTAGTCTTAGTGTCCTCTGAGGGCACTGGACTAAGTAATTTTAAATCTCTTTTTAAACTTCTAAAATTCTAAGTGTATTCTGTTTCCACGATCTGACAGACTCGATAATTCTGAGATAATACAAGCTGTTTTAACAAACACCAAAGCAATAAATAATTTGGTTCAAATGCCATTCAGTAGGTCATTCCCATCCTTCCATGTATCTTTCCTTCCCAGATGAGCACGGGCTCATCCTCAAACTCCAAATCTGAGCTCCGCCACTTCCCATCCCTGAGATTATAAGCAAGGAACTAAGTTATGGGCTTATGCACTCAACCTTTTTTCTCCCCCCCAATAAATTCATCCCTTTAAACTCTCCATTGAACTTTTTCTTCTCTTTCTTAGCAGAGATGTCCAAATGCTCTTGTGATCTTTTTGCTAAATACTAAGAACT
Organism: Tamias sibiricus; assembly: GCA_025594165.1. NCBI lineage: Eukaryota > Metazoa > Chordata > Mammalia > Rodentia > Sciuridae > Tamias > Tamias sibiricus. The sequence continues at coordinate 74,177,660 of CM046660.1, read as the reverse complement.
AGAACATACGAGACAATGAGGGAAAGAAATGTGTAGGAACCTCAGTGGCATGAGGGGTCATTATTGCACATGTATTTTTGAGCACCTGCATGTGACATGGGGAGATGACACACAAGGTCTGTACTTTTACAGAACACACATTCTAGTGGTGGGGACAGAATTCAGCAGGAGAATAAATAGGTGATAGGAAGGAGATCAAGGGTAGGACACCTGAATTGGTAGGACACCCTTGAGCCAAGAAAGCGCTGGCAAATGTGAAGGTCATATGTGGGGGGGTGGCATTCAAGGACAAAGGGAAAGTTGCAAAGTCCCTATGGTGAACATATCAGAGGGACAGAGAAAAGAGGACTGTCATTGGGAAATGCTTCCAAGACAGATCTGAGAAGTCACCCTGGTGCACATCACAGGCCCTTCACTCAGTGAAGAGATGAGGGTTTGTCCTCAGTATGGCATTGGGATTGGCTAGAGATTTGCAAAAGATCTCTGGCTGCTGGCGGAACATGGAACACAAAAGTGCCATCAGAAGTAGGGGGTCCATTAGGAAGCCACTGAGGTAGCCAAAGGACAGAGGAAGGCCACCTGGGAAATGACATAAGGGACCACCACTGCTCTTCCTCATAGCCCTAAGATCTTCCTCTTAAATAGACCTGAGATTCCAAACAAGTGACATAAGGAACAAATTCTGACTTTCCCCCTCGGCTCCATCCTTCAAAATGAGTCATGTCTAGATTCACCTGCACAGACTGGGGCTGTCACTTCCACAGCTAATTATGGCTCAAGAATGCCTCCTGCATGTGCCAGGACAACAGCCCTGAGGAGGCTGGCAACCAGGCCCTGAGTCCTGGCCACTTACAGGTGGTCACACATTGATAGCAGCTGCATGACAGCACCCACCAACTAGGGAGAGGAGGGACAGGATGCCTGGGCGTGATTCAGGCCGGAACCAGGAGTGCAGCTGACAGAGAACTTGTCAACAGCAACAGAAGGAAATGAGGAGTGATTAAGGTTTCAGGGAGACATTAGGTGGCTGCTGGGGTGGCCAGCACTGTGTTGTTGTTCAAACAAGGCCTTTCCTTTCCGTTTCCTCACTGAGCTGAATTTGACCTAACCGGAGACCATAAATTGCTAGCTGATTTCTAGGAAAACTGAGAAAGTGAGTTGATATACTCAGACCTGGTTCTGTTTATGCCTTTCTTTCCGGATTGCTCCTAAGGAGCTAGCCCTTATCCTCCAGAGGAATGGTCTCATCTCAAGTTGCAATAAAAGGAGAACCTCCCTCACAGATCTGGTCTTGACTCCTGCTTCTGAACAACTATAATTCAATAAAGAACTGTCTTCCTGGGGTTTTCTGCCCATCTCTCTCTGTTGGGCAAACTCCTAGCTCAACAGCAGCAGCAAATGTGCCTGACCATTTTTTCTCACAGCTCTACTGCTGAGTACAGTACCTTGTGGTGGTAGCTGCTCACTACAAATACGCCAGTGAAGTAGCCTCAGTGAATGAATGGATGAAGACATAGTTGCCTCTAGCATCTCAATGTTGGTGACCATCCCTTCTGGACACAGAAGGCATTTCAGACCACCAGCCTTTGCTATGAACCAAGCAGTGCAAAGATTATCTCAGGTCTGCTTTCCTGTTCCTACTTTACTGTGACTTAGATTTCTCCTCAAACAGCCTTGGAGCCGTGCGCGGTGGTGCACGTCTATTATCCCAGCACTTGGGAGGCTGAGGCAGGAGAATTGCAAGTTCAAAGCCAGCCTCAGCAATGGCGAGGCACTTAGCAACTCAGTGAGACCCTGTCTCTAATAAAATACAAAAAAAGGGCTGGGGATGTATCCCAGTGGTCAAGTTCCCTTGAGTTCAATCCCTGGTACAAAAAAAAAAAAAAAAAAAAAATAGCCTTGGAACGTGACAGACAGGCTCTGCTGACAGTTGCCAAAAGGGAAACAGGACAATTCCAACCTGGGCAGCCAAGAAGGTCTGCTGATAACACTTGAGGAGGAGCCAGGAGGCAGAGTTTCACAATTGTCACCTAGAGGAGTAAGAAACCTGTGGTTCCCTTTGCCCACCAGCAAATGAACCCAGAGAGTTAAAGTTGAAATATTTAGATATGAATACTTCTCAGAGGAAAGAGAGCAGTAAAAGTTGGAAGGTGTGAAGCTGGTGGGAGAAGAAGTAAGTCCTAGGAGCAGCAGCCTAGGGAGCTGAGCAGATAGGATAAGAGATAAGAGCCCTGTGAGTTGGTCACACCCTCCCACACACAATGCACTGGCTGACTACTTTACTAACAAAGGCGGCTCATGTCTTGACCAAAACCGAACAGGAGCCCAGAGTAACAGTCAGGGTGCCTAGAAAAGGACTTGAAACAATGTTTTTCAAAACCATCCAAGAAGGCAGGATACAGCAAAATATGATTCCCAGGAAGTCTGAGAATAACATGGCCCTAAGGCCCCAAAGGAAATCCAAGTTTCCTCATTGTATTTTAAATGAAGCAGAGTTTTTGAAAACCGGTATTTGGACCTGGAAGGAGAAACTCCAAGGCAGCCAATAATCCCATTGCAAGAGGGAGTGGAAACTAGATGGGAATTCTAGAGCAGGAATCTGAGGGAAGCAGGAGGTAGAGCAGAGGCTGACCATTTCCAGGCCCGTTTCCTTCAGCTCTGCAGGACAATCCAGCAGGACTTCTTTCTTCTGCCCCAGCTGTACACAGCCTACCAGCAGACCTGAGCCCTGCATCAATGTCAATCCTACAACTACAATCCCCACCCCCACCCCCCAAAAAAGAGAGCCTTTCTCACACTTTAAGAATGAAGAACATTAAAAGACCCATGTATAATGTATACTAAGCAAATTAGCTCTTTAAATGCAAGGAACAACCATTCTAATCTCACTGCCTAAATAAACAACAGCAGCCTACCTCCAACACAACCTGCAGAGGCCCAGTCACACCCTTCCCATCTGCCTGGACCAAGGCCTCTTTACTTCCTCTCAGCTTCCTCAGTTTTTTCTCCTTTTCTTCTTTTGCTTCCTCTCTCCCTTTCTTACTGGCCATTATCAACTTTTGTTTTGGTTTGGATGTGAGGTGTCCCCCAAGGTTTAGAGGAGAAATGATTGGGTTATGAGTGCCTTAACACAATCAGTGAATTAATCCCCTAATGGGATTAACTGAGTGGTAACAGAAGGTGGGTAGAGTGTGGCTGGAGGAGGTGGGTCATTGGGGGTGTGCTTTGGGGGTGTATATTTTGTATCTGGGTGAAGGAGCCCCAATTAGGAAGGGTTATTGTGGCTAGCTGGAAGCCATAAGTTCCACCTGATATGTATGTGACGCACCTGTAAATGCACTTGAGGCACCCGCAAAGCTAAAGGTATATAACCGGGTGAAAGCGGTCGGAGTCGGAGAACGGAGAACGAATTCATTCAGTCAGTCGTGCAGTCGCTTGGTCGGTCAGAAGAAGAGTTCGGGTCGGAGAAGAAAGAATCAGAGCGGCCAGAACGTTACAGAAGAGAAAGAGAGAGAGAAGAAGAAGAGAAACCAGATAGAAGAAGTAATTGATGGTCAGAGTTAGGCCGAGGCTCCTGAGGGCTGGTCAGAGTTAGGCCGAGGCTCCCGAGGAAGAAAGAAGAAAAAAGAAAGAAGCTCTAAAAAATAATCTTTCTCTAAGCTAAGCTCTATCTTTCTTTCTCTCTAAGTTAAGAAGAAAAGAAGAAAGAAGAAAGTAGAAATCTTTCTTTCTCTCTCTAAGCTCTCTCTAAGAAAGTAGAAGTAAGAGTAGTAATAGCTTTACTCTGCCTCCGAGTTTTCCTCCCGCGGTCTGTGGCTGGCCATGACAGGCAGCTTACATCTGGGAGTGAAGTCTCTCTCTATTTCTGCTTTCTGATCATCATGTAAGCCACTTTGCTCCACCACGTTCTTCCTCCATGATGTTCTGCCTCATCTTGAGTCCCAAGGAATGGGACTCACTGTCTATGGACTAAGACCTCTGAAACCATGAGCCCCAAATAAACGTTTCCTCCTCTACAGTTGTTCTGGCAAGATCTTTTTAGTCACAGCAGTGAAAAAGCAGACTAAAACAACTTTTAAAGTTAATTTTTAAGTACCTGATTTGTGTAATAAAAAGCATAAGATGTTCATGTGGATTGGGTTATACTGTGTTTTAAATCTTTAAATGGCCCCTATTGTGTAGACCATAAAATTCAAATAGAAGACTAGAGAAAACCAAGGGTTGCCTCAGGCAGCCTCAATTTGTCCTTCAAGAACCCTACACTTTAGTCAAACCAGGCAGCACACCCTCTGTTGTCACCTGAATTGTGCTTCACACATTCCCAATTATCTTGGATAATGAAATCCTGACCCCTAGCCCCTTTTTAAAACCTGAAATCAGCTATCACCTCTTCCATTAAGCACCACCACATTCAGGAATGAGACCTCAAATTTGTGTTTACATCAAAGCACTTTATGCTCACTTTGCGTTTATGTTCACTTGACCATATATCCATTCATTTTATTATCCAGAAAGCAACTGGCTAGTAGACCCAGACTGTAATTATCACTTTTGAGATACACACACACACACACACACACACACACACAGGAGTTCCTATTATCTTGAATGCAACAGATCTGTCTTTAAGAAGTGAGAGTTTTAAACTCTCACCAAATGTTTTAAGACTTTCAATTCCTGTTTCCCTTCCAAAATCTTATTTTTAAAACTTTATGTAATTTCTGATTTGTCCCCTATAAATTGGTGACTCTGAACAAATGAAATAAAGACATCAATCATTCTTGAAACACATGTTTCATAATATGAAATTATAATCTTTTTGATAAAAACCCCTTGACAGTTCTACTTTTAATGTGCATTCTTGGAAAAAGCATACCAAGACAAAAGGCACACTCAATAATGCCTTAAAATGTATTTGCATTTTATTAACCTTAATATTTATTGTCTGCATCCACCTGAAATTTCCTATGGATCATGTTTAATTATACCCCACCCTCTTGGATTTGTTTGTTTGGTCAGTTGGTTTAAAATTGTTTAAACTACTATTTAAAAAAGAAAGAAATGTTGAAATTCTGATTATTTCATGCACAGCAAGGTTTAGCCCATATAGTGTTAGCCCCCGGACATCATGTAATAATTCTTTCCCAATTTTCAACTCCTCAGACTATTATTTACTATTGTGAATGTCAGTGGAGTAGCTAGTGCCTGGCCAAACTTCTGTCAGCCAAATTCACTCCAAACCTGTGCTTGTTTATGAAAAGGAAGCCCAAGACTGATGCAATAGGAGGAACTCTGTTTAGATCTTAGATGTTGCAAGATAATAATAAGAAAAATTGCTACTGAAACTGGCCTCAGGGTTTCCATATGAAATGCCAGAGACTGTAGAAATACTATAACCAAACAGGGAAAGGAAGAAGAGGAGGTGGTTTTAGAAGGAAGGGCATGAGGTCACAAAACCTTTGCATTGAGATGTTCAGGATACAATCCAGGTGTGGAGATGGGCTCTGGCACTACCAGAACGTTGGAAAACACCTTCAAAAAGTACAAGAGTCACAGGAGGGGCTAAACTGTGGAGCCAGAAAAAGACTCAGGAAGAATTTTACAAATACCCTATTTCAGAGGGCATTGGAGAAAAAGGAATTTAAGCAAAGCTTGAGAGACAAGAAACACAGAGGAAGAAGTGAAGGAGTAAGAAAGTGTGCTCCTGCACCAATCAGCAGTCTCTCCTGATTCAAGCTGTCACTATGCAGAATGTGAAGACCCCAATATCTCCAGTAAGCCTCCCACACTTAGAGACGCACTGGCAATAGTTCGGGTGATAAGGAGAGTGAGCAGTTACTCTGGCTCTCCAGGTGCACCTTCTCTCCCTCATCTGATTCTCCCTACCCAGGCTATTTCAATTGATTAATTTATTTATCAACAAATATTTGGGGGCATCTAGTATAGGTCAGACAATGTTCTAGGTGTTAGGGAAAAATCAAAATCCCTTTTGTTACATTGATGGAGGCAGAGGAAATGAAAAGAAAGAAATGAACAACAAACAAACAAAACGTTCTAAGGGGGAATAAAAAAAAAAAAAGAAGAAGGAGGAGGAGAAATATTTCATTTATTTGAAAACTGAGGCACCCCAATACTGCTTGACTTGCAGAGGGTAAGGCAATGTTCTATTAAGTAGTGGGGCTGAGATCAGATGCAGAGAGGATGGTCTCGGAGCAAAGGCTTCTAGCCACTTCTGAATGCTGCTTCCTCTCATGCTGGATGTCAGCTGCATAAAAGGTGAGCATGGAATGCCCCAGATTCTGCCAAGCCCACTTTAATGCCAGGCTTCCGCATGAAAGAAAAACTCAAAGTCAAGGAAGCGTAATCGCCTATATACAATGAAGAAGGCAAGTGGTGAGGTAAATGTGTCTTCTAATTTCTCCAGTGTTGCTCTATCACTTCAGGTATTTTTGTTGAAATGGAAAACAGGGTAAGAATGCAGGCGGCAGTTAGTCCACATTAGATTTTGGTATAAGTTGTTATAACTCACCACGTTAGACTTATACCCGCGAGCACGAACGTTACCTGGGAAACATGGTTGTAATTTCCTAATGAAGCCTGTGTCAAATGAAGAAGCAAACCAGAAAAGACAAGGAAGTATATTGTACTTAGCGACCTTTCAGAATTTGCCAAATGCTTAGCCATCTACATAAAGCTTAAATGCATCTTAATAGTTTCACTTCTGCCAGGAATATACAGCTTGTAAAAAAATTGTATTTGGACTTCTCAATACTTTCTACATCTCAAGTGTCAACCCAGATTACTAAACACAGCCTGGATTAATGGCTACACAACTGAAGTTTATTAGCATCAAAAACCTTGATTTGGTGCGGTGGTGCACACCTGCAATCCCAGTGGCTTGGAAGGCACAGGCAGGAGGATTGAGAGTTCAAAGCCAGCCTCAGCAATTTAGTGAGGTGCTAAGCAACTCAGTGAGACCCTGTCTCTAATAAAATACAAAATAGGGCTAGGGATGTGGCTCAGTGGTTGAGTGACCCTGAGTTCACTCTCTGGTACCCACTCCCTCCCAAAAAAAAAAAAAAAAAAAACCCACTTGATTTGGCTGGGCACATTGGAGCACGCCTATAATCCCAGCGACTCTGGAGGATTGCAAGTTCAAAGTCAGCTTCAGCAAATTATCAAGGCCCTAAGCAGCTTAGCAAAGACCCTGCCTCAATATAGAAATTTAAAAAGGGCTGGGAATGTGGTTCAGTGGTTAAATTCCCCTATGTTCAATCCCTGAAACTCTCTCCACCACCACCACCACCCCCAAAAAAAGGAAAACCTTGACTTGAGTTGATTTGATTGCATTTTATGGCTAACTGCCTATTAATTAAAATCTTACATGCTCACATTTAAGGTATGTATTTCCCAATTCAGGGATTTAAAATTAAACTTTCCCAGCAATGATCATATTTTTACAACCCTTAAAACCTCTAAAGTGTCCTAGCTATTGTCTCATGTACCTGAGACAAGTGGAAGGGAGAGAATAAAAAGAGGCAAATTTCATAAATCTATAAATATATAATTTTATAGCCAACTGAAAGAGCTTACTGTTTTCAACACTCACCAAATTACCTACCCATGATAGAAATTTCTGTTTCATAAAAGAATGTGATAAAAATTGATGATGTAAACTAGACCAATCTGTCAGGGAACATGGCATTCATGGTGGCCTTGGGGCAAAGCAGCTGCGAATCATCTGTCCCTGCTAGTATGGATAGGAGGGGACACCCATTATGCTGTGTGAAACTTCCCATTCAGGCGAATGGCAACTGGCGCAAGATTCAATGCATATATTCAGTTAGTAAAAAGGTTAATCTTCTCACTCATGTTGTGAATATTAGTGCTGTGCAGAAAAACCAGTGATCATAGGCTTCCTGAATTACCTTTCAGGATAAGGGATAACTAAGCAGAATAAGGGAACTGGAAGGGGATAGTTCCTTTAGTTAGGTGGAATAGTTCCAACACTGGGCATGCTCACAATCATGCTGTTCCCATTCCCAAGTCTCATCAGTAAAGGCAGGACTTCCCAGTGGTTAGACACAGACATGGACTGAATGATGGAGCTGCCCTCTGAGAGCAGTACAATGTGAAACCTAACTCATCTGCAGCTTCCTTACTGAAATGGGGCTCACACCAGGTAAGCAACAAGGAGTAATTGCCCACCAAGGTCCTGGCCCAGCAGTACCAAATTCTACCTCCACTGGGTGTCCTAAGGTGCTCTCTTGAACTTGGAGCCTGTGTCCTCTGGATACAGAGTTGCTCCCAGATGCTGGAATTCCTTGAAACAATGTTGCCAAGAAATGTGGCTAAGACAGACCCAAAGAACCAAAGGCCAAATGTTTTCTCTGATATTCAGATGCTAATTCACAATAAGGGGGCAAGGAAAATAGACATACTTTGGACTAGAAGGAGGGAAGTGAAGGGAGAGGAGGGGGTAAGGGGTAAGAAGGATAGTAGAATGAATTGGACATCATGACCCTATGTGCATATGTGATTACATGACCAGTGTATGTACAACCAGAAGAATGAGAAGTTATACTCCATTAATGTATGATGTGTCAAATTGCATTCTATTGTCATGTATAATTAATTAGAACAAATTAAAAAATTTAAAAAAAAAAAGAAAAGAGGCTAAGAGTAGAAGCAAAAGAACAAGCATTGAATCCTTTTCAGGGGTACCCAAAGGGGTTAGATCCAAGGTTAACCCCCTTTACAACTCTGAATTAGACACTGTTCCCCACCCCCCACCCCCCATTTATTGTCTAGTTAAGAAAACAAAGGTTAAGCAAAGATTCTAAGTAATTAAATGGCCAAGGCGGACGGGAGGGAGGCAAAAATTGAAGTTTTTCCCTCTAGCAAACTAATTATAACTAATATTTATAGAATGACCATGGCTTAGGACTTCACACATATAACACTACTAAATACTAAGGACAAGTTTATGAATATGGAAAAACAGAATCTCCAGTTCAAATGAAGGAAACCGAGGCACATGGAGTCTGGCAGTTGTTTTACCACATGTGGCAAATACTGTGGCGGACTCAGGATTTGAGCCAAGGCAGTGTAATTCCAGTACCAGGGCACAGTACACCCAGGCCTCAAAAGCCTCCTGTCTTGCCCTGGGTGCCCAGGAAATGACAGGGCCTAGGATCAAAGAAAAAAATCTCTCTCTCTCTCTCTCTCTCTCTCTCTCACACACACACACACACACACACACACACACACTTAGAAGGATGAGTACTAAATTCCAAGTCTACTAGTTTGTCTTCAGAACAACAGAAGAGAATAAACTCAAACTCGAATGCCTTGGAAATCAGTTAAGCTCAACCCGCCCCCATCCTGGCTTGGCTGAGGGGAGTCTTATTAATAAGTCTATTCTACTCTTGAGACCTTCCTCTGAGTGACACCTGCCTCTGATTTATGTCCCTGTGCATGTGCCCACCTGCTCAGTCTTCATAGGAAAACATTAAGAGGAAAGAACAGAAAAGGAGAAATGATAACCCCAAGAAGAGGAAACTGAAATGAATGGATGTCTTCCTCAAAAGACACCTTGGATGGATCTTCACAATATCCAGACTTAGGTCAATAATTCAACCCCCCAGGATGGAGGTATCCTAGCCTGAGTCCACTAGAAATCCACTCTCATTCCCATTCAACTGAGTGCAGCTGTGTGCAGCTGGGCATGGTACCCCCTATGTGATCAGAGTTGTAGACTCTGGGTAGACCAGGTGTCCATGCCTTCTTAGGGCCATCTTTTCAAATCCTACATAAAGATTCAACACAAAGTTGGTATGGCTTCATCCTAACATGTCAGCGTCTTGTATTTATCTTACAACAGCCCGATGAGATCAATATTATAGTTATGCTCTGTCTACAGAAGGGAAAATCAAGGCGCCCAAAAGATTTGTGACTTAGCTCATCACAGAGCTAAATAAGGGATGGACCAGAGTTTAGACCCAGGTAATCTGACTCCAAAGGACCTGGTGTTGCTTTACAAGCCCATCCTTTTAATATTTCCCCAATTCCTGAGTCACATGAGCAGAGACCAAAAAAAAAAAAAAAAAATCTCTCACACATGAAAGGCCTGTATACCTCTTTCCCAGGTTCCACCCCATCCAACTGTTCCCCACTTCCCCTCCCTCCCTCCTCTGCAAACACAGCAGACAAACCTTATCTGTTGTTTAAAACACAAAGCTATGCCTGTCCTGGTCTCTCCTGTGTAAATGCAGCCAGATTCCTGATAGGGAGGCCTGTAATCCATAGTAAAAGTCTGATAAGAGTCTCTTAGGTGAGAGAGCAAACATATTAGCTTTACAGGAGAATGCACTCGGGGAGTTAAAGACTACACAGACACAGAAGCAAGAGTGACCAGCTCAAAACAGCAAATAGCCGCCTCACTGAGCTGCCACCCTACTATAAAATCTCCTACACAAATAATCCTATTCCCAGATTGGATAACCATCTTAACAGAAACTATAAATTAACCATTAGACACATCAATAAAAAAAAAAATTCAAGCAGCCAATTAAACATTTTCTCTGCTTAGCCACACCACATCCAATTCTCAGCCACCTCTTGCTCACTTTGATCCTGATTCCCCCTGAATCTCCTCGGCCAAGTCTGAACACCTATTTCATTATGTTATCATCTGATTCTTATAGTGATTGTTTGCAAAGCATTTTCCTAACCAGAACCTCAGTTAATGAATCGAATCACAAATACAATTCAGTAAAAGGAGTCCTTCTGTTTCCTTGTAAAAGAAACTGGGTTTCAGGGAGGCTACCAAGCCAATGGAAGCAGAAAATCCAGCTTCTGATTCCAAAATCCAATCCAGTGTTGCTCCCATCCCACCATTTTCCATCCCTTCCTCTGTCTCCATACCCTGCCTTTTCTCTCCTAGCCTTCTGTGTCCAGTGCTCTTCTGTGTCATCACTATTTAATGATATTTATGCTGCGTCTCAGATTTTAAATATTTTCTAAACGCACAACCAAAGGCATGCTGTTAGCCTAACTCTACCATGCCCTCTGAAATAACCAAGATAAAGAATCAAGTTAGCATTTGCAATCTCAAATAAATCAAATGCATGGATGTGGGTTTTTTTTTAAGTCTATCCATATGCCAAAAAGAAAAAAAAAGAAAGAAAAGAAATTTTTTAAAAATTACCCTAAGAATATACACAATATAGTAATAGCTGTTCTCCCTGAGTAATAGGATTGTGGGTAATTTCTTTCACTGCAATATTCTATACTTCCTAAATTGTCTATAATTAACATATATTACACTGTTTGACATCAGAGGAAAAATGAGTTTAAAGACTTTAAGCAATGAAAGAGCTGAGAAACGCTACATCCCTCAAGAAAGGAAGGAAAGGGACCGTGCTGTGGGGGACCGATGGTACCCAGCTCGGAGGACAGCTGCAGAGAGGGTGGAGTGCAGGCAGTGGCCACATTTCCCGAAGCACAGAAGGGAAACTGAATAGCCCACTTCCTCCCCCGCTGAGGGAACTGCGACTTGTGGGAAACAGCCACCCTCCCCTATGCTGCGCCAACCCTTCCCACACCCACGTGCTGACTGGCAGCATCCGAGAATGCCTGTCCTCTAAGACAAGTTCAAAGCCTGGTTGGACCAGGGCAGAGAAGGAGTCGATTCTCCTGCAGTCAGAGTGAATTATTTTGACCTAATGCTTTGAGGTATTCAATGTGTGACTCCAAATCATCAGAGAGGTCAGCACACATTAAGCCTAGACTTAAAAACAAAATTTAAGATGGTGTGGGAGAGCATGACCTCCTTAGCTTTCAGCAGCTCTAGGGCAACTGCTCTGCCACAGGAGACACCAGAAAACAGCACCACACAGCTTTCTTTCTAAGCACTGCACCATGGAGCCCTTAGATGCAAATCAAACAGCCTGCTGCCCCGACCCTCCTCCAGGTGAAGACAGAACAGGGTAACAGAGAAGGTGTTCTGTGTGCATGCTGTTTTCCCATGAGAGTCTGACCCACCGCACCACTGCTTGTCAGAAGAGAGGAAATGGGATTCAGAAAGCAAGTGATTTCAATGTTATGTTAACTGAATATCAAAATAATAAACGCCAAAGGCAAACAGTCCAGCAGGGGCAGGTGATCAATCATGACACTTGTGGGGATCGGATCTCATTAGGCTGGAAAAAAGGACCCCTGTTCTACATATTGGCTATTGGAATAAGGTCCTCTCTCCCTGCTGTTTTTTTTTTTTTTTCCCCCTCTCTCTCTCTCAAAAAAAAAAGAAGAAAAAAAAAAACAAGAAGAGAGAGAGAGAGAGAGAGAGAGAGGAGAAGGAAGGAAGGAAGGAAGGAAGGAAGGAAGGAAGGAAGGAAGGGAGAAAGTTGGGACAAAGCCTAACTCTTTTTCTGATGTGATTCCTTTCCTCATTGCATATGTCTCAGCAAGTCCCCAGCAGCTGGTATTTGTTATTAAGGATCTGTGTAAACACCAAGGTGAGGAGACTGAGTCACACCTCAGAACACGAACACACTGTGACTTTCATCTGCAGTCATATTCGGCGTTACCCATTACGGGGGAGATGGCTGTTAACATTCTCTGACATGAAACATTGGAGTGAAGTAAGAAGCAAACTCTAGAATGAAACTGGGAAGGAACCAGGAGGCTGAAGGACTCAGGGATGAGGGCATACCTGTGCCTGGCTACCCTGTGGGACACCAGGGACACATGAATTCTGGGTATTCTCAGGAGAACAGCCACCAGGAAAACCTTCAGGCTAGGAATTTTTTTTTTTTTTCCATATCTCCAGCCCTTTTTTATATTTTTTTATTAGAGAAAGGGTCTTGCTGTTGCTTAGGGCATTGCTAGATTACTAAGGCTGGCTTTGAACTTGTGATCCTCCTGCCTCAGCCTCCTGAGCTGCTGGGATTACAGGCACGCGCCATCACACCCAGCTTAGGCTAGTAATTCTTAAATCTGAGGGCCAAGGATTTTGTGGATGATATTGGGGAATATCATCTGTTTTCTAGCTCCACAGGGCATATTTGTGACCCTGTCCCGGCCAAAGGAGGAAAGAATGACAGTAGGACCTTGTGGTCTGTAGGAAGTCAGTATAATTTTGAGTCCAAAAAACAGCACAACCTATATTGAGTCCAAATTCTACTACTCCATTGTGTCATAGTTGCTAAATGTATTTTTATTTTTTTTAACTTTATTGCTTTTTTAAATGGATACAAAAAAAAAAAAAAAAAACAGAAACAAAAAAACAACATACATGTTTATGGGGTGTAGTGTAAATGCGCCTCTAAGCACTACCTGCTTTCCCTCCAAGTATCCTGGATTCCTTCAAATATGAGTGGCTGAAGAGAGAGTTGATACCACAGAGACCCGAGAAATAACCTATAGCTGCTACTTTTGAGAGTCACAGGATCAGTCCAGTATATACAGCCACCACCAAGTTAAGAAAAGAGTCAGGGTACAACTGCAGCAAATAAACATGTTCCAAGACTATTTCAGAGAACAAGAACTTTGACTCGGCAGGTCTAATCCAGGCTTAGTATCAAAAATGCAAAATTGGAAAAGTAATACTAAACTTTGTGTGGTAAGCTTAGAGCTCCAGACTCTAATTACAAAATAGTTTATATCTGTGGGTTTGTTACTCTGGTATAGATTAATATATTAATCATTTTCATGCTTCTGAAATACTAATCATTTCTTACATTCTTCAAAGCCTTAGACCTGTTTCTGCTTGCAAAAGCCATATGTACTTTTTGAGCTTAAAAAGTCGGTGTCCCTGGGACTCAAAATCCTCTTTCAAAGCACTTTCACATTGTATAATTTTTACAAAGTTCCTGGCAGTCCCCAGGCAGGAATTTCATAGCAATTGCAACTGGAAGTAGAAAAAACAGCAAAAGATATTCAAATTCAAGATTGAGCCATGATAGAAAGGGAAAATATGCAAATCTATTTCCTATACAAATAGGCACTTTCCTTCCAACTCAGGCCTGATTCTGGATAATGAATGTCCTTCTTTATTTATGCATGTAAAAGGGTTTTGTAAAAATATTTTGTTTTTTAAAGAACAATTTGAGATAAACAGAGTAACAGTTACATCTACCCAACAGTCTCATGCCTAGATTTTGTCTAAATAATTTCTGTGTATCTAGAAATAGATAAAACACTTCATCTAGATGTCAACTTTATTTTTATTTTATTTTTTTTATATCACAGATAGTGAAGCCCAAATAGGATTTTGTCTTTGTACAAAGGCTTTGGCTTGACTTTACTCCCAGAAAAACAGAGAATTTTAGAAGAAAAATGCATGGCGAGAAAAGGGTCAAATGAACAAGGAGATACCTTGAGCTGATTTTTTTTTATTAGAACCTTTCAGAAGCAGAGAACTCTGTCTACCTTCCTGACCCCTTGCCCTCATCAAGGGTGTACCAGGGCCCTTTGAAAGTTTGGCCTCTATGCTTAGGCCAAACAAACATATTGGGGTGTTTGCAAAGGAAACTTCAAACACGGGTCACAAAGATATTTCAGTGTATCCTATTGAAAGATGAGAAAACCTTTTTGATAGCTGAGATTTAACAACCTAGTTCTGATCTCTGGGTCACTTTAACTTGCTAAGAAAACACCAAAATTCACCCAAATCCCTACTCAACCTAGGTGCAGATTATTAACTTCTAGTTCCTGCGCAAGGAACCAATATCTTGGAGCCACTCATGAACTTCTAGAAGACCAGCAGGAAAAATCAAGGCCATTGTGTCAACACTGCCTGTTACAGATCCACAGCCATGGCAGGACCTGCTGTGACACCTTGTCTGGAGCTGAGGCTATGGCTTGACCTCCTAAGAGGCCCAAGATACCAGTTTTATGATGCCTAGTAGTAGAAGGAGCTCTTTGACAAGGTCTATAACACCACTTGGCCCACAGGCTGCCCTCTTAAGGGGGCCCCATTGCACAGAGCCCCTCTGGGCTGAGAACTGTTAGCCTCTGTGCCCACCTGACTTTGGAACAGCTTTTATTTTACCAGGCTCTGAGTGGAGACTCCAGCTCCCAGACTCTGGCCCCTAAGAAGAGAGCCTGCTATGCTCAGGCTGACTTTCCTTGGCTTTTTGAGCTCCTTTGTATATAATGACTAGTTTTCTGGGTGATTTGTTGAGATTTGGAGCAGGTAGGGGATTAAAAGGGAAAGGCAAATGAAGAACAACAGCAAGGAAAAGAAATTGCTTAATCCATTTCATTTGAGCCACACAATGGCCTTGGCATATGGACTGTGAGAAAGTAACATTTCAGCAAGTGTGTGCACAGAGATGAACTCTGCATTTACACCACCACAGCCAGCTTCCTGTCATCAAGGGCTTGCATATTTTTGGTGTTGTTAAAAATCAGCTACAGCCCATCATATGCGTGGGCTGTCTTCGTCTGCCTTGGTTTCTCTATTTCTGTTTGTGGCCCTTTGCAAATATGTGAATGAGGAAATAGAGGCCATGGTAGTAACAACTACCCTGCCCTCCCACAGCGTATACCAATAAAAAATGCAGATGTGCACTTGACTGCAATGTTGAGGACTTGAAGGGAGGAGGAAGGCGATGTGTTCAAAGCAGAAGTTCAAAGGGTGCTTTCCCTGAAAGAAAAATGTTGAAACCCTGGTCTACACCCACCTGTGACTCCTAAAGTCAACACAGCAGCGGAGTACAGTACACAGAATGAGTTTCAGTGTATGAGCTTAAAAAAAAAAAAAAAAAAAAAATCCCAGATAATGGGCTAGGAACGTAGTTCAGAGGTAGAATATTTTCCCAGCATGCCTGAGGCCCTGGGTTCTATCCCCAGCACTGCCAAAAACAAAACAAAAATATTATGTGTGGGGTGGGTGTGTGAGGGTGGGTATGTGTGTGTTTCTGCAAAATAAGGATGGAATCCAAGGCTGTTAACTCTTCCAAGGACATCAGTCTGATTTCAAATGCTGACTGTGAGTTTTGTGACTATGTCTATGAGGGCAGAATTTGGATAATAAAGATTGGCCAAATTATCCCTTGCCAATGAAATATCAGAATGAACTTCCATGGGGCTGTATCACCCCCACTTCCAGATAATATTGATAAGTAGACGTCTATGTACTTGGGGCTATTGTAAGAACCAGTAGAGCCACTTCAGAAGGCCCTGTGACACCACCTTTTCCCACATTTCTGTGGCACTTAGTA
Source organism: Tamias sibiricus (assembly GCA_025594165.1). Taxonomy (NCBI): domain Eukaryota; kingdom Metazoa; phylum Chordata; class Mammalia; order Rodentia; family Sciuridae; genus Tamias; species Tamias sibiricus. The sequence continues at coordinate 74,161,431 of CM046660.1, read as the reverse complement.
TGTTTTACACAAAAGTTAAAAAGAAAGACACCTTTACTAACAACCCTAGTTAATCACTGTTTGCTCCTTAGTGCTTCTCACTTGGCCTGTGCAACCTGAGTAAGCAGAGATGTCACTGCAAAAATCAATCCACCCACTTCTCTTGCAGGACATCAGGATATCATGATGTCTTTAGAAAGACACCTCAAAGGATGGACCTGAGAACAGCCCACAGAAAAATAAACTGTATCCTGTTTACTAAAGAATGAATCGATGCAAAAAACATACCTGCAATTATAAATCATTGGCGATGTGATTACCCACATGGTTTTTGGAAAGTATCTCTGCTCTGGCTCTATCCCTGTTGCTGGCTTATGTTTGTGTTGGCTCATTTCACATTCATCTATGCTTTAAACAGGCTTTTCCTTTAACCACAATGCTGTAAAAGCTGCAGAAGATTCTGAGGCTGCTTTTCTGCAAGTGCTCCACGTTCTAACACTGGCGCTTAGGAAGACGCTCTTCAGATGAAAAACTGTGACTTGCTGATGCCTGGAAACAACTAAGTCAGCCTCTGTGCTGGATGCTTCAGGGACAGAGTGCAGGAATTTCCCTACCTTATAAGAAGTAGAACAGACTACCTACAGGCTGTGATTATCCCTGGTCAATGTGTTAGCTCTGTCTGAATTTCTCAACAGTCAACAAATTTTTGACTTTTTTTTTTTGGTACTATTAGGGCCACCAAATTTAGCTGACAATTTAATTTTATATCTATAATCAAGCTGAATAGCCTTTCATTTTTGTTCAGTGCATTTCCAATTACACAGCCCCACACACTGCCCTAAGAAATGGTTTCCAATAGAAAAAAAAAAAAAAAAAGATAAATAGCGCACACCTCCCCTGTAGATAGAACTGCTCTTCACTTAGATTTTCCTTTGGTGCTGGGGGTTGAACTTGCTAGGCAAGCGTCTTGCACTTGCTAGGCAAGCGCACTACCACTGAGATACATCCTTAGCCTTAATTTTTTTACTGACCAGAAAGAATGTTATCCACAGCATCCAGTCTAAGGATAGGTGGTATTGCCAGTCTCCACCTATCTGAGATGCTCTCAACAGGGGGCACTGTTACCTCCCTTGGATCTTCCACTCAGTAAGGGAACACACAACTCACTTTCAGTTCTCTTGTCCAGAGTCAGTCTGAGTGTAGGCAATAAGAAAAGTCACCAGTGGCTTCTAGGTGCTATTCTTTAGCCTAAACTAATCAGAAATGCCCAGGAGCTTGATAACCATTCAGATCTCAAACTCCAATCCCCAAATTATTTTTGTGGTTAGCAGTGTTGTAACAGGGGTTCACTTAATGCTTTGACTATATCCCTTATGGCTTTGGAATTTACATGTTTTTTTTTTTTTTTTTCTTTCTCCCAATCTTCTTTTCTCTAAACTTCTCCTTGATGATCTTCTTTCTGATCTTTTCTCCCTAACCTTATTTTCTCTGGATCACCTCTATAAAAACACCCCTGTTTCTGCTGATGGGCAGAATCACAACCTTTGGGTCAGGAATTCCCTGTGTTTCTCCTTTGCTTGCAATGCAATAAACCTTCTTTTTCCTTTTTCTCAAAACTGTGTCCTTGTTAACAGATTGGCATGATGACAAAGACCAAGCTTTTGGCAACAGAGACACTCAATGAGTGGTAAAACACAGGCTTAGCATACTGGAGGCCCTGGGTTCAGTCCCCAGCACCAAAAACATGTACATTTGACACCTGTACTTGAAATTATTTTAATGCACAAATTCCTTTTTGGAACCACTGTGGTTCATCATCAGACAGAAAAGCCCAGAATACATTCACCTTCCACTGACTTATCTTATGCCACACACTTATACCTACAGAAAGTAACAACCATGTGTTAACTTGGACCTTCTACAGCAGTGTCAAATTCCAAATCTAAACAAATATTGTCCCCTCTTCCACTGCCCTAAACCACCCATCTACAAGGTAATAAAGCATCAGTCATGCCAAATCAAAGTAGTTCTTTTTTTCTCTTTTCAAACAACTGATTCGTTATTTTCCCCTTTTGTTTAAATAAAGTCAATCATCCTTTAAATATAACCTTCAAGTCAACTTTACTCTGAGGCTTTCCTTATCTTTCCTTTGCATGCCCAAAGTCATAGAACAAAGATTTTGGTAAACATTACAAATCCTCACATCAATGGCACATTCTCCTTGCTTGGGTAAAAAATCTACCATACCAATGCTCCTATAGAAAGAATCTTCTATGATCAATGGCTCTCAATGGCTGGAAGATAGCAGGCCATCAAACAATATCTGATAAATGAGCCAGAAGGGAGATACCAAGGCCCCTAGCTCTTCAAAGTCTTTTAAAACCTCGTCCCGCCCACCTGGTCAGTCTCTTCAACCCCAGGGTGAGGCAGGAAACTTCTGCTCTCCTCAAGGGACTAAGATTCCTGTTACCATCTTTACTTATCTATAGATCATCAAGTTCCTCTTCTCCTTGGAGACTTTGCTGATAACTCCAGTCAACACAGAGAGCTCTTTCTGATCTCTGGTGAGAGTACCCATCATCCTATCATACATATTGACACACTGGAGCTATAAGGCACCCATCCATTGTCCTATTCCAGATAACTATTTGCTAGATGAGGAAACTGAGGTGGAAAAACTGAGGGACTTGCTTGTAATCAGATTATTGGATACTTTCAGAGAAGAGATGAACAGCTCCATCTGGAACCCTAATTTATTCTCTCCTCAAGATTAGAGGCCTTTGGAGAATTTGGCCTTTCCATGAAAAATGATTTCACACAAATGCATCAGGGCTACCCTTTTACTGAACACTGACCTTCAGATTACTTGCTGAAGGGTGCTAGCGCTCTGCAGTACACCCCTGACATTCTTGAAAGATATTTCTCAAGATCGTCATTAATTACCAAATTAGAAAATCCCTGTATCAAGTGCATTTTGGTTATGTTCCTTATCTCTGAAATGACATTGCTATATCCTCAGTTTAGGATGATTGGGAGTATAATTCAGGAACAAGCATCAAATAGGAAAAATATGCACTGAAAAGAAGCATAGAATGTGGTTGAGGGAGTAAGTAGTTCCTCATTTATTGTTGTGTGACTTTGGACAAAGTGCTTAGCTTCTCTGGGCCTTGGAGTCCTCATCTATGAAAAGAAGATAATAATGATAGTCACTGTTTTACCATATTGGGATGCTATAATGAAATACTTAAGGTTATCAAGAAAGAACACAGCAGCCACTACATAAATGGTTTAAATTAATGCCAGAAAAGAAGAAAATAAACTAAAAGAAACTACCGCATGACATGGACTTTTGAGTGCATTCACGAACTGTTAGGAACATCTACTCGCACATGGTGATTTCATGGAGGTTACGTTGCAGTTAATGGCAAAATCCAAGAATGCTGGGTGCCTACCATCCTCACTCCACTGGGACTACAAAAGCTCTGAATGTTCCTTCCAAAACTGCCACCAAAGCAAGTTAGAAGTCATTCACGAAAGAATTTTACACTCACTGGTCTTTCTGACCAGAAAACACTACTGCACAGCATGAATGATCTCATTTATCCTCAACCTGATCTAGGAATTATTTTCTCTCCAAAAATCCAACCCTCCTTAAAGTACAAAAGGATGAAGCACATTGGAAAAGAATGTCCTAGACATTTTGAAGAAGAAAGGTCCAAAAAAGTCCTAAAAAAGTCCTTGCAGCATTATCCTAATCCATATGTGGTCTCATTCAGAGATGCGTTTGCAAGAAAGTCTCTGTAGTTTCTCTTTTTAAAAAATAAAATAAAACAAAATTGTAATTTAGAGTTGCACAGATCCCTTGTGTATATAAAATGCAGACTTGATGTGGGAGGAGCGTCAAGTCTGGCATAGAAGTAAGCATCATATACTGTCTGCAGAGCTGACCCAGAGCTGGGCATGTAGCAGGCATAAAATGAGTAATTTACAGAATTGAGCTGAGAGCTGAAAACATAGTGGGGTGAAATAGACCTGTGAGCGGGGTTATTAGTCTTCTGTCCCAAGACAAGAGTGAATATCTCCTTAGGGATTCGCCTCTACCTGTAATTTATTTCGACATTATTCTTGTGTGTAATATTATTTTTGGCATGTTAATGTATTGTCAAAGAATTCCAATCTTGTGACATGACAAAAGTTGTATTTCATTTTGGAATGTAAAAAGTGTGAAAATCAATTGAATTATATATCAATGACATGCAATGAGGGTAACCAGCATATTCTGGGTAATGTCACTGCTCCAGAATGATTAGCAGCCTAGAGCTATTAGATTAATTACTAGAGTTTTATTCTTACTGTTATAATCAGTTGGATTTGCTGAAGGGAGATAAAAACGCAAAGCCACCACCCTCCCCCCAAAAAAATTATTACAAAGAGTGGTTTGCCAGAATCCACATAATTCAGATGATTAACTTCTTCCTTTGGCACTTGACTAAACCCATAAGTTTATGCTGGCAAATAAAATAAGTGCTCCAAGTTGAAAGTACTATTTGATCTAGTAAATAAACCTGCAGAAAATTCAGCCTCAATTACTCTTTAAATTTATGACAAAGGCAGTGTTGTAATAAGAAGGTGACAAATACTGGTTTCTTACTGAAAGTACAAGAAGCATTCTGCGGGTGTGCTACAAACGTCAATGGGTTGCTTACAAATGGACAAAGCCACATTGACATTTTTACATTTCCCTTTCCACATTGGCTTATTCACTCATTTCAATGCTCACATGTGAAGCACCACGACTAAATAGGACTCTGGGTACCATATTGTTTAAGGTGTTATATTAGAGGCAAAGATAAATAAAATACAGACTTGGTCTGGGAGGAGCATCACGTCTGGCACAGAAGTAAGCAATCTAAATGGTTGTATAGGTTGTTCACAAAACAAAGGTAGTAGTAAAAGTTGATATGTATTGAATGATCATCATGACCCAGACATGGTTTATGTGTGTTCCACGTATGTGCCCACCTCATCTACCTAATAACCGGATGAAGTAGGTACTATTCCAAGTCCATATTTTATCTATGAGGAAACCAAGCACACAGAAATGAATTGATTTGCCTGAAATCAAACAGCAAATAAATTGAGAGGGCAGTTACTCACATAGCAATACTCTGCCCTGAAAAGTGAGATAAAATGTTATTAGGAACTTCAAGTGACATGAAAGAATGCAATCAAAATAAATCACGAGAGTCAGAAGGGAGAAGAAAGTGGCGCTTGGGCAGGGCTGTGGAGGTTGTGTGCCCCTGTGGCAGGAAGGAAGGCATTTAGAGCAGGGTAAACTGAAAGAAGAAGCACTGCACACAGATTCTTAGAGCAAGAAAAAAATATTGGAGAAAGCTTGGACGCTTGTCCCTGCAAAGCCAGAAGTGGCTGCAGAGTAGGAGACCACATGATTGACAGCCAGGATTAGGAATATCTGTAACCACTTGTACAGTGAAAGCTGGGTAGGAGCAGTTGGACAAGGAGAGGTTTGTCACTCCGAGAGTTCTTCACTGTACTTGTACATTTTTACAAAACAGTTTTCTTCTTTAGTTCAACAAATTCTCTCTCTTTGAAACAAAATATCCAGCAGCAGCTCTCCAGATTACTTAAATTTCCCTGTACAAAACACAACAAATCTACACCCAAGTACAGATACATTGTAGCCAGTGAATCAAAGCATTTTCCTCTATCACACCACCCCACAAAAATAACCAGGGTCAATATGCAATTTCAATAATTTGGTCAATGCAATTTAAATGATCAAACATGTTAGTTTTGATCAACTTATTTTTTTCCTCTCTTTTTGCATTGATGTGACCTTTATAAAACTCGAATTTACATTAGACAAGCAAACAAGCAAAACCTCCTATGCCAATGCATGCCCTCAGCACAAGACTCCGGACATAGCAAGAGTGTTTTTATTGAATTCATGAAGTGGGAAGGGCAATTACTGTTGAATTACAATATTCTCAGAATTATAAAGGATGAGAGCAGTTGTTCTAGTCCGTCTCTGCAGTCAGGGACGCTTGCTGAAGCTGCCTTACTAAGGACTCCCTCTAACTTCTGCTTAAATACTTTCCATGGCATGGTGCTTCCTGCTTATCTTTGATGGCCTGGCTGTCCAGGCATGTAGAATCCTCCCAGACCCAACAACAGAGCAAGATGGGAAGTAACTGGAACCAGAGGGGTTGGAATCTAAAGAAACTAACATAAGGCCAAATTGGGGCGCAAAATGTTGGGGAGAGAGCTCAATCTTGATTCGGGACACCAAACTCTCAGGATCTTCTAGTCGGAAAGCAGAGAACAGACATAACTTGGAGGTCCCAAGAAGGTACCAACCTGGAAATCAGATCAGCAGGGTAAGGTCAAGTCTGATGGCTCAGAACAAGACTGTGGGATTGTGAAACAGGACCCAACACCCTAGGGGGAGGGAATGGCAAGGACTCATTTATGGAGGATTTCAGGTTCTAGCCAGGGGTGCTGGACCCAGTAAGGAACCGGAATGTTGAGCCAGAGAGAGAGAGAGAGAGAGAGAGAGAGAAGTAATGTGTGTGGGAAGCTGGAACTTCAAGCAGATGGATGCCAATACCCCTCCCAAGCAACACAGAAGTGAAGAACAAGCAGGAAAGTGAATTCCCTACCAGCAGTGGGTACGTCTGAGGTTACAAAACAAAACCCAGGTGCCTTGGTCTGTACTGGTGTTCCTGAGCAAGGGGAAGATGCCACCACCCAAGCAGAATAAAGCCATTTTAGATTGAGGCATGCACAGCAAGCAGACAGGCAACAAGTACCATGGTGTGCCCAGAGGGTGACTTTGGGTTTACTTGATCTGTGGCAGTGCATTTCTTTCTCTGCATTTCCCAAATGTTCCACAACCAAGAGTATTAATTCCATAAACAATTTCGTTAGATCATTTCATAGGAAAATAAATATTTTTTTTCAAAATATAATACGCTTTTAGTTGTCTTCTTGGTAAGACAAAGGTTACAGAAGATGGAATATATGTTTTAAGTGCAAGGAAATACATCTGTAGTTTCAGGGTTTTGGGGAACTCTACCCATTTCTACATGGAAAGGGCTTCCAGATCCGAACCAGTATGGCAGCAGTCTTACTGAGGAAAGAGGAGGCAAAGGAGCAGAGGCATCTTCCACACTCTGTCCACAGAGTTGGAAAAATAACTTGTGAGATGCTTAATTTGTCTTAAAAAGGAGAAGGCGGAGAACTTAACTGGACAATTAATACTTCATGATGAATAAGTGGGACCTGGGAGATATGCCTGGTAGGCTCCATAGGCACTTGGATGACCCAGTTTCATGGTGGTACACTCTGGAGTATAGCAAGATGGATTCTAAGGTCACAGAAACAATTGATTATCCAGCAAGCGAAGCATTGGACTCATACAGAAGGAGAGGCAGCCAGCTCTGTGGGGATTTGAATTCCTAGTTTCTGCATGTGTAGGTATTTTTAAGCCCATCCTTGGTCCATGGAGTCATTTTCTTCCCATCTTGTAAACCCTGTGGACAAGGGTGTCTCAGCTGGGCATGGAAGCGCATGCCTGTAATCCCAGCAACTAGGGAACCTGAGGCAGGAGGATCACAAGTTCAAAGCCAGCCTCAGCAACAGTGAGGTACTAAGCAACTCAATGAGACCCTGTCTCGAAATAAAATACAAACTAGGGCTGGGGATGTGGCTCAGTGGTCAAGTGCCCCTGAGCTTAATCCTAGTCACCCAAGAAAAAAATAAAAATAAAAAAGGGTGCCTGAACCATTACATAAAAACAGTTGGCCTCACCAGAGTGACTTGAACAACGTCTTTTTGAATGGTAGCCTTTTCTGATTTCAAGAGGGATGATGACACTGTAGGAGGGAAAACTCACTGGAGATCTAGAGGCAGTAACTTGCATCAGACAACTTAAAATATATATAATCCTTTATATTAAAAGGCAGCTGCCAACAGCTGTCATAGGTTGATGAGAAATCCTACATTTGTTTAAAACAAGCTTAAAAATTAATTGATTTTTTTTAGAATGAAAAGAAAAGCTTTGATGGGAAAAAAAGAAAAAAGAAAAAACAACCTTGATAAAGTAAATCCTTAGAAGAACTTTTCTCACAAGCAAGTGATAATGAGTAAAACTACCTTCACTTTGGAGTTCTATTCATTAATGAGTATTGTGTGGAAATTAGCGTATAATGAACCCCATATGGATGCTACTTCTCATAATGTTTGTTTCAAGCCCAGGTAAGCAAGCATCTCAAAACTGAGCCTTTTCAATATGAATCAAACTCTTTTAAAAAATGTGCACTTTAACCCAATATTGTAAATTGTTATTTGACAATAATTAAAGCTAGTAAGTTTTTTTCTGAGGATATTCAAGGTAGTGTGATTAAAAGCACCAAACAAAAATAAACTCAAATTCCAAAAATAGAATACAGTTGAAGAAATTGGAGCACTCTGCAGCCATTAGAATCAATGTTATGAGGTTGCATTTATTGATCTGGTAAGATGTTATGATGATGTCGCCTGCTCGGTTAGCCCATTTTGTTGTGTGTGCGTGCATGTGTGTGTATGTGTGTGTGTGTGTGTGTGTGTGTGTGTATGTATACTGAAGAAAATTGGGAAGCATAAAAACCAAATGACAAGCCTGGCTCTGATTATGTGGTGAGATTATAGATGAATTTGACCATCTTTGTCCTTGCCTATAATCCACATTTTTCTGCAAATAACATGAATTTGTGATTTTTTCCCCTAAACCCAATTATCTTGTGATTCATATTTTTCCTAAAACATGGCCTTAAGCCATATTTAGACATCCCAATACGTGAGGTTTTCCTTGCATTGCTTAGCAGCTATGTATAAAATAAACCAGAGTACAATTAAATCTGACTATGTAAGAACCTACTGAGGTACTAATCAGTCAAAAAAGACAGATGATTGAGTGATAGATGAAATATTAAAATATCTTCTTCAACCAGAGACTTAATAAATGTATAAAATAACACAAGTGAATTATATGTCATATATTATAAACTTGAAAGTAAATAGATATCATTTCCATTTTACAGGTGAAAAATACAAAGATTTCAAGAGGAAATTTTTTCTACAAGATCCACACACCTAAAAGAGCCCTGGTCACTGGGTGGAAGCTTTAGTACACTAAGTACCTTAGTCTGTTCAGATTGCTTTAACAATAGATCACAAATTGGATCTAAACAACAACAACAAATGCATTTCATTGCTTTAGAGGTTGCAGTGTGCAAGATGAAGGCAGGTTCTGCACTATTGAGGGACCACTTCTGTCTCATGCTGGAAAGAGCCAACTAGCTAACTCCAAGCCACATCCCAAAGGTTTTACTTTTTAATACCATCTCCTTAAGGGTTACAATTACAACACATGAACTGGGATGTGAGGTGTCCCCCAAAAGCTCATGTGTGAGGCAATGCAAGGTTTAGAAGAGAAATGATTGGGGTTATGAGAGCCTTAACTCAATCGGTGAATGAATCCCCTGATGGATGGGATTAACTGAGTGATAACTGAAGATGGGCTGGGTGTGGCAGGAGAAGGTGGGTTATTTTATGTATACATTTGGCATCTAGCAAATGGAATGGAGTCTCTCTCTGCTTTCTAATCAGCTTGTGAGCTGCTACTCTCCGCCTTGAGCCCCACCTAGAGCCTGAAGAATGCAACCCAGGAATGGAGACCCCCCGACACACCCTAATCTATGGATTGAGACCTCTGACACCATAAGCCCTCAAATAAACTTTTCTTCCTCTACAATTGTTCTGGTCAAGTCTTTTAGTCACATGAGCAGAAAAAGATGACTAATACAGGGGCCTAAATGTGAAGATCATAGCACCAAGCCACACTGTCATCACCAGAAACCCACACGACACACTTGAATAAAATCACCTCTAAGACTCTAAGATTCCAGCTTGAGCATCACAGCATCAGTTCTTATTAACTTATGAAACCCTTCATTTGAGCCTCAGTTTTCTCATCGGTAAAATGGACAGGCTGAATTGACTAAAGGAAGGTCCTTCCAGCCTGAATATTCTCCAATACCATAGAGAAAGCTGTACCACTTCACTATGTCATAGGATGGGAGAGGTTCTTGCTCTGCCAGCCATGAGTTCAAATAAATATTTGCTGTCCTTCAAGGGCTTTGGGTAGGCTGTGCTATTAAGATGAGATGATATTCTGTCTTTTGTGAAATTGGGCCTATATGATAAACTCCCAAATCCTTGGTCAAGTTTAAGGGAAGTGTATTGTGCCTTTTTGCTGAGGCACAGAGTTAAAGTAAATATGCTTTCTCTGTAATTTACTCTATGACAGGGTCTCCAACCTTGCAGGCCATCCAAAATAATACGCTGGCAGATGAGTATCTTATCATCATATCAGTGACTTGTGTTAACAGTGCCCTGTAGTTACTATCATTCGGGGATTTTAAATAGTCTTCTTATCTTGTAAGAATACAAGGCAGATTCTATATTACTAGTTAACTTGGGAAGAGCCTTTTTTCCAATGGTTCTTGGTCATGGGAAGTATGGATTAGGGTTGGCAAACCTGGAGGCTGAGTCAGCATATCTGGGTTTAAATCATTTTGAGTTATTTAGATAGCCTTAGCTTTCTGTGCCTTACCTTTCTCATCTGTAAAATGGGGATAGTAACAGCACATTATCAGGGTGTTTCAATACTAAAAAGTTAAAACTGTTATAGAGGTTTGTTGGTGACTCTCATTACAGATGTTTTCACAAAAATGATGATAATTTCTTTCAAAAGACATTTCCCATCTCTTCATGCTTCCTGGGGATCAATGTACATTTAGATTTAAGAACAATAAAACTAGAGATAGATATTGTATTGTTCACTGGGGTTGGTGACAAAGTGTCTCTACTTTTCCTATGCTCCAAGATCCTAGGCCTAAATTTCCTACTCTAGGAAACCAGGAAAACAGTAAACAAAATTCTACGATCTTAGAATTTAGAGTTATAACTAACCTTATAGCTTGTTGAGTCTCCTAAGTTTATCATTGACATAAGCATGCATGAGTATGGGGGTGGTACCTGGAGCAGTGAGGGAAGGAGCTGGACTGTCACAATGACCAGGGAGGGGATGCTACCTTTAGTGCCCAGCAATTGCTAGTAGGATCCCTAGTACCACAATGTGTATGCCCACAGCACACAGGACAGACCTAGATTCTTGCTGGAGTATTAATCAAGGAAGAATGAACCTGCTCCCAGTGAGAAACATAGCAGCCTCCATCTCCTACTGCAGAGACACCGTGGGTACCCTGGACTCTCCTGCCAGTGTGAACACACGCAAAGAGAAGAGCTCACTGCCACAAAAGGCACAGCATTCCACTCACATCTAGTTAAAGATGTCAGACAGTTCTCCTTTGTATGTAGTCAGTGTCTGTCCTCTGATCTTACAGTATTTGTCTGTTTGATTAAATGAAAAATGAAACTTGCCAATCCTCTACTCTAATACAAAGTATTTACGAATTATTAAGTTGCTGCTCTAAGGAGCACCTGGTGATGCTACCGTCATTTCATGCCCTCTCTCTTTTTCTCTCTCTCTGAATAGAATAGAGCAAAGCACCATGGATACGAGTGGCTGCATTCACTTTTACTCTGCAGTGGAAGAGAGTTTTCCCTAGTGGGTTATTAAATAATATTAAATATTTTCTCAACTAGATTCTTATTTACAGCCAGACTCCTGATTAATACTAGGACAACCATGCCTATGAACAAACTCCAGCTTAATGACCCCATTACTTTTAAATCTACACGAGTAATGAGCAATGTCCACCATGTTCCTAAGGATGAAAGTAATGGCACACCTTTGCTTTTGCCATGAAGGCAAGAGAGGCTGAGGATGGTCCAAATCAAAGCCAACGAATATGCCTATTACCTGGCGCATAAAAATCCATGTACATGATTAGAAAGCTCCAGAGCTAGTTTTGTTGTTGTGGCTGTTACATTTTTCACAGAAGTCTCACAAATACATAGAGAAGGGTCCTAATCTGAAGTACAGAGTTCAGAAGCAATGTCAATGTTAGACTCTTCCAAACTAGCAGAGAAAAGATAGCCCTCATGCACAACTTTTACAGATATTTTTAAAATGGGGAATTAGCTTACTTCTATGAAATGACTATAGTACCAAAACCTGCTGAGAAAAGGAGACAGAGAGGAAGGCATAAATATTGGGGGCTTGTCGGGGGGAGTGAGTGTCTAAGTTAATATCAAATGAATATTCATTAAAAATTCAAGATAAAATAACAATTAGAACATCTGCATTTCCTGAACATAGAAGCCACTTCCTAGATAAAACTTGCATACACTGCCTTATTAATAGTAGCTTATCATTATTCCTACTTGACAGAGGGGAAATAAATAAAGTGCTATATTTTACTAACTATCCATAGTCATGTAGAGAGAGTTGAGGTTAAAATTTAGTTCCTATTCCAAAACTCTAGCTCTTAATCACCATTTTTAATTAACAAAAGAAATTCAAGGAAAAAAATCATTTAAAGTTTATTGCAACCTCAGAGGTTTTTTTTTTCCTCTATGAGGGCATATGGTTTATTTTAAAAAGTACTAATATATTAGATCTCATAAATAAACTAGCTAAAAAAATCACATAATTAAAAGAAATACTTGAAGTAATTTAACAAAATTCAATATTAGTTTTCTTTTTCTGAGAAGTGTCTAAAAATTAAAACATGCTATTGAGAAAATAGAACGGATGTCATATTTAAATTATGCCCACTAAAATTGGGCATAAAGAATAAAATAAAGTAAGAATAAAAATGCTCACAGTCTAAGTTATTATGTATTAGTACTGGCCTGGAAATTCTGACTAACGTTTTAAAACAAAAATCAGAAATAAGAGTCCTAATTTGGCAGGGGGGGGGGAGAGAAAAAGTTATATAATTGCTTGCAATAGATACTATTTGCTTTGTAGAAAACCCTGGAGAATTAACCGGAAATCTATTAGTATTCACAAGACAGCTCAATAAAGAGATTGGATGTAAGATGAACCTACAAAAATCAATAGCTTTCCTGTAGATCGCAGATAACCAGCTATAAGATATAATGGAAAATATTGGGAAAACTCAATGGGTTTGTGTTTTTCCATCATTACCTACAGTAGAAATGGACAATTCTTTTTTGGGGGAGTAGGGGAGTTCCTTTTAGTATACCTATCTTTTAAAGTTGCAACAGTTGTAATTTTTGTAAGGTAAGATACTGCTTTTCTTCAGTAAAATACTTTGTTTCTTTAGGAGAAGGAAAGCAAAGATCTCAAAATGCTTTTCACAAATTTTAGTCCTATTACTGAAGTTGGTATATAATTCTTGCCTTATCCAATAAACATTTAAAAACTACTAAAATAGTTACAGTTACAACATTTTGTGAAAGAGGCTCTTAGAATCCTTCAGGAAGCCAGGATAAATTAGCTACTAGGGTTTATTTTAGTTAAGTACAGTAACCATTTTTTGCCCCAAGGAGGATAACTTCCTCTATCACGGTCTATTTCAAACCTTTAAAAAATGCTTTTCTTTTCATTCACGCAAAGATAATGTTCTCATTGTTCTATCAGTATGAGTTCCTTTTCTTTAAACAGCCCTACACTCTTCTATTGTTTTACTGTAGCCTGTATCAGTACTCATTTCAAACTCCAGGATACAAATAGAGCAGCAGTTCCAAAAGAAAGTGCTTTAAAAGGAACCTGAATGCTCAAATGCTACTTTCAGTTGAACTTCTTTGCTGGCACCTGATTAAAGAACAGAGTAATGAAATCTCCATTTCTCCCATTAGTTAATTAGCACCTTTGCATCTTAAGGACTGGAAGCATTGTACTGTTAATTACCCTGGAGTCCTCTCTCAAACATCCTTATATCTTTTTTTTCTTCTGCATAGGTTTGCACAACTTTATGAAGAACAAACCTATAAAATATTCTTCTCTCAGCGCAGGCTAAATGTTACAAAATGGAGTGCTCTGACAGCTAAAGGTGAGTTCAGTCAACCAGTGGCCTTGTATTGATCTCTTATCTCTCCCGACACTTTTCTTCTAATCCTCTCCATAATTACATGAACTGCAAGAGCATTCCTGAAGCTGTCAATTTCTCTTGCATCTATTTTCAAATGGCCAACGGAGAAGCAGGCTGGGCACTAGATCAAGCTGTCAATGTCCCCCACTCTGCTATCGACAGTCCTCTTGGCACATCTGTCAAGGGCCTCCTAGGGTTCTTCAAAACTCTTCTCCATTGGAAGAGAGCAGGAAGGGTGGAGAAGCCAACAAAGTATTGATCCATTCTTTTAACATGCTAATTTGCCTGGGGCTGCTTCAGTCACAGCCAAGCTGGACACTTCAAAAGGAAACTGTTTTTCAAAGTGGAGATGTCTTTTTCAAACACTTAAAACAGAAAACAAATGAATCCAAGTATCAAGTTCACAGTCCAACGTGAAAGAGGTTGGCCAAACAGAAACCAGAGAGTTGATACATAAAAAGGAAGCCTAAAATTAATTGATGGTGGCAAGGAATTTGAAAGTTTGAAACATATTCTAAACTTCTAAAGCCTGTGTGTATCACAACCAATTAGAAGGGAACCTACTGAGTTATATTAATCTTTGGGAGAAAAATTAAGGCTGATATATTTAATCTGATGTAAAACATTAGCATCATTGAATACTTGGTCATTTCCATAAATGAGGAAAATGGAAAATAAAACTTTTAATGTCATTGCACCACTAACTAGAAACACATCATGAAAACTAGACAAAAAGGCGGGTTGTGGAGGGTTTGCGGTATTATTGAAGTTTTTTGTTTACTGCTTTCATTATCAGTTTATTATTTCATCAGTGAAATGTGACACAGATAAGAATACAGGGCATACATCAAGTGTCTCCAGATTGCAAAGTATTGCCATATTAAGTTTGTAAAAATGAAATCATTTTATTTGTTCACAGTTCTCAGGTCATGTATTTCTGGGGACATATTGTTAGTTGTGAATGGTTATTAAAGGAGGAAGTCACATAAAAGAGATGGGAGAATCTGCTGTGGAAAGCAGTAGTGGGAAACTTGGAAGTCTTAAATCAGAGGACGCTCTTAAGGACAAAGGCCCAAGAGAAAAGCATTCCATACTGGCTGGGTCTTAACTGATCATGAGGTTGGCCCATATTTACCTGCCATGGTATTATGGGAGGAAATCAGTATTCTGTTAACCTCTGACCCTTGGGAGCTGAGGCAGACAAAGGCCCAGGCTGGAGGCCTGGGAGAACATAGCCAAATGTCAAACAGCAGGGAAGCGACTGTGACAGAAACATTTGGCTTGGGCAAAGCCAGCGTCACTGGGGCAAACTGCTATTCACACAAACAAGCCATGAAGAGATAAGGCCATAAAATATGAACAAAACAGGACCTTTTGCGCCTTCCTTCTAAATTGTTAGTTTTATGGGACTTCATGCTGAACAGTATGAAAAAAAATCCAATTTGCTTTGAAGCGCATTAGTCTGTCTAACATCCTAATTATTGTTTACATTGCCATTTGCCTTCTATTAAGAATTGAATAATTACCCAGCACTTCATAGTTTAAAAATACAAGCAAACAGGATTATCTGGGTAATTAAGAAACTGTACCACAGCTTTGTACTGGTGTGGAAGATATCTGTACACGTAAGGGCAATGATAATTATCAATCAACTGACTTCAAATGGTATTTTAAGGATTTTGGGGCAATTTGAGATCTGCAACTTATTAAGAAGAGGTTAGTAAGATCACCTTTGAAAAGTGTGGGTCTGTTTAAATCCATCCTTAGAAACAAGAGCCAGATCAGCCGTTGAATTTTCTCATCCACTAATGACACCAGAGAACACACCAAGTACAGAGCCTTCTGCTGCTCTTTAATCCTAATAATCCATCCCAAATGGACTTTGAACAGCATCATCAAACTTTGTCAGGGCATGTGGAGTTAAACCCAAGCTCATCAGCATTTAGATGTTGTTTTAACCGACCCTGCCTCAGCTTAACAACACAGCAGTGTCTAGCTAGGCCCCCTTTCTGCCCTGTGAAATTAGTTTGAACTCAACACTAACTGAACTCCAAAAACATTTCATGCAAAATCCTCTTCTTCTAGTTTATAGAATGCATATGATCATGGTCCTTCTGAAGACGGTGCTGCTTTCCAGAGGAGAGTGGAGCTGGTTGGTTAAAACAGGCAAAATGGGCAAGTTCCCATTTTAGAAGGGATTGAGTAAAGGGTGAATGCATTTGGAAACTTTGGGGGGGAAGGGGGAGGGGACAGGAACTCAAAAGACAGCATTCAACCAAAAGTGAATACACACACCTAATGAGGGAACATGATGTTTCAAGAATTTTATCTTGGGGATACTTAATTGAAAATGAGATTTTAATTGTGATTCTAGATAGGAAGACTGATATTTTCATTCATAGAGGCAGAAATACAGATGAAAGAACCAGTGATGATTTGTATGTATGTTATACACTTTCAGTATCTTATTTGTTGAAGGAGTAAATAGATCCCAACTCCTTAGTGACCTAAAACCTTTTTTCTTAACTTGCTTAGACCTGACAAATCTTTTACAAAGAATTTTATCTTTTCCTTCACAATTTTTTTAAGCCCTTTGTTGGGACACTTCTAAACATTCCTAGCATAATCTGCATAGTGCCATCCCCTCCCACCTCAGAAAGAACAAGATTCCAGCTGAAGCTGTCACTAAACAGACAAGCCCAGAGATTCACCAAGGCTGGGCTCCTTTTCTAAAGGTCAAAATGAAATGAGCAGCAGGGGCTTGGGTTATTTTGCATGGGGCAAGGAGGGGCCTGAGAGTGACAACCAGCCACTCTGGGGTGAGGGGGGGTGTGTGTGCACAAAAAGGGCCCTGTGCAAATAGTCGACCCTGGCCTCCAACCCCCAATCTCTGGAAGCATTCAAATCAAAACCGAATTAATTTGCATGGTGTCTAAATCACTGGGTTCTGCATAAACAGAAGGCGATATTGGCTGGAGTTCCAAAGGAAGCCCTCATTGCCTTTGTACAACAGGGAAATGGGTGTACTGTTTTGCATGAGGGCCATACAGAATATGCAAATGAAGAATCTGCTGCCTGGAAAGGCAAGGCCGGGCAGACAGCTGAGGACCCGCATTCACCCAGAGAAAACTCCCAGTCTCCAAAGGGAGTTGTAACCAGGCCCAACATGTTGGTTTCCCAGGAATGCAAAATAGACCCTGAATATTCATAGAATGTCCATTTAGTCATGGGACTATTAATTATCCTCTAGATCATGGGACCAAGTGACCTCACCTGCTCTCCTCCTCAGAACAGCTAGAAGGTACCAGCTGTAAGGGGATACAGTGAGGGAGGTTTTATGCTCTAAGTGAAAAAGATACAGTCTCTCTCTCTGGTCCAGGGGACAGCTGAGGCCTTCTTTAATCATTCCTTCTCACAGCACAATAAAACTAAAGAGAGCACTGAGCCGTGTTATTGGACATAGATAAGCAATTTTTAAAAAGCTAAGAGCTATAAATTGCTGCCTAATTTTATAGAAATATTAAAAGGGCTGAATAAATAAAATGCCATTCTTCTAAACTGCCTAAGTCTCCTGGATTAGGAAAAAGTTTTCAGAGCTTCTTATTTCATTACAATTTGTAAAGCATCTCAATGACCTGCAGAAAGACAGAGTGTGTTCTGTGTTGTCTGCCCAGGAAACCAAGTCTCCTGGACTCCTGCAGTGGTCTCAAACTTTTGGGTCTAGGAATCCCATTTCCACACTTAAAAATTATCCAAGAGTGAGCTGGGTGCAGTGGTGCACACCAGTAATCCCAGCAAATCAGGAGTCCAAGACAGGAGGATCGCAAGTTTTCAGGCCAGTCTCATCAACTCAGTGAGACCAGGTCTTAAAAAAAAAAAAAAAAAAAAAAAAAAAAATTAAAAGGCTTGGGGATGTAGCTCAGTAATACTGTGCATTTGGGTTCAATCCATTGTACAAAAAAAAAAAATATCAGAAATGCCAAAGTGGTTCATTTGTGTGAGTTATAGCTATCCATTTTTACCTTAGAATTTTAAACAAAGCCAGGTGCTAGGACGCACCCCTATAATCCCAGTGGCTCAGGAAGCTGAGGCAGGATGATCTCAAGTTCAAAACCAGCCTCAGCAACTCAGCATGGCCCTAAGCAACTGAGTGAAAACCTGTCTCAAAATAAATATAGAAAGTTGCTGAGGATGTGAGGATATGGCTTGGTGGTTGAGTGTCCCTTTAGTCCCTGATACCTGCCCCTCCAAACAAACAAAAACTTTCCAAAAAATTTTTAAAAGCATTTTTTTCATTCATTGAAAAATAATATGAATCTGTTCATGGTAAAACAAATAACATATTCTAATAAAAAATACAACTATTCAAAACTGAAAGAAAAATTAATGAGAAGAGTGGCATTATCTTAATTATTTTTTCTTCTCTTTCTCCCCCCCCCCCCCACATATCCCTTTAATATCTGGACAAGTGAATTCTTATATTTGCTTCTGTATTATAAGTGAGGTATCACATGTCCAGTAGCCCCTGGAAAACTCCACTGTATACTCATCAGAGAATGAGAGGGAACAGTCAAATAGCATCTTGTTATTAATATGAAAGTTTTGACCTTGGAAGCCACATGAAAGGGGTTTTCACAGAGGAGCCCAGATAGGCCTGGTACCATGACTTGGGAATGGGAAGTTTGATAAATGTAGACAAGACCAGCCAGTTTCAAACCATCCATTACATTACTCTTCCCTGTATAAATCACCATACCATTTTCCCTACAAATAAACAAAAAGCCTCTACTCTGTAACCTAATCCAAAGGCTTTCACTGTAGGAGAGAAACTGATCAAATAGCTCATAGTCATAGTATTACCGTATTTTCAATAAACAATCAAAAAATCAGAGTAGCAATTTCCACCCAGTGCATGGTTAGATATACTGGGCTAACTCCTTTGGGCATGTCCCTATGTATGTATCATACATAATAGCATATGATTCAGTATCGCCAATTTGCAAATGTGGACCTGAGGTTAGGGAAGTTAATTTAGTGTCTACAGTTACACATCTGGCTCAACTAGAAACTAAACACATATCTCAAAGTCTAAAAGCAGTTCTTAACCACTTATATTAAGAGTTCACTTCATGTGCTACAGAGGAATGTCCAGGCAAAGAGATGATTCACAAACATGATAAAAATAATTAAGACCCAATTGAAGGAGGGATCATAAACTAGGACCTTGTTAATATATTAGTCACATTCAAAGATTTGGATATATCATGTTGGCTTTATAAAGCATAACTCCACCAAGTAAATGTTTAACATGAAATGGGTCAGAATTCCTTATGCATGTATTGATTTATTTATTCATTCATTCATTCAATAAACATTTAGAAAGACTCCATATGTTCCATAATTGTTACTCCTGTCACCAGTGTTGATATACCTAACCGCGCTTATTCACTCACATTTTCTTAAGGAAATTTTACTAAATTCATTTGCTCAAGATAAAATTAGAAACTAATAAAGCAAGATTAATAATTCCATTTTTAAACAAAAATGTGCAAACTAAAGTGCTTGTTTAAAAATATTACCAGGACTGAGGGTGTAGTTCAAAGGTAGTCTATCTAGTATGCATGAGACCCTGGGTTCAAGCCTCAGTATCTCTCTCACACACAAACACACACACACACACACACACACACACACACAAAAAAAAAAAAAAAAAAAAAGAACACACACACACAAAAAAACCGCCTTCCCCAAAAAACAAAAATGAAAAACAAACAGGAAATACTAAGAAAATCTATGTAATCTACCAATAAGGGAAAGGTCAAATAAAATAAGGTACATCCTTAACAGACTACTGATCATCATCAATTAAGGATGAAAAAAGCTATATTCTCTAATATGGAATGATTTGCGTGATAAATAGTCAAGCATCATAAAATCAAGATGACAACTGTTATTTTTTTAAATACATGGACAAAGGTGTATTTGAGTTACCTGCCAAATAGTGAAGAATGGAAACCCACAAAGTTGGAATGAGAGTTTGAAAACCTAGTGCATGTGTAGGAAATGGAAGAGTTTGCTTCTTACTTTACACAACTCTGCACTGAAAAATCTTCTGACAAGCATGCAATGTTTTGGTAATATCAAATTCATGAATCAAATTCCAAAAAAAAAAAAAAAAAGTGGTGAAGTTCGATGTGAATGTCAAACTTATATCAGGGCCACCTCTGCTCTGTGCAGTGGTAACTGAAAAACCATTTAAACAGTATTTTTCCTAAAGGCTCAAGTGTTAAATGAATGATTATGTCCCAATTCAGTTTTAAAAGGCACAAGGAAGCTCAGTTAGACTAAAATAAGTCATCAAATCTTAAATACCATATTGCAAAAATCCCTGAGATGATTTTTATGTGATGCTTTAGAGAACCTAAAATAGAGACCATCTCATGATTCTCACTCACAAAAGAAATCTGGTCACACAAAGAAGAAAAAAATAAAAAAGGATAATAGAAGAAGGACAATAATTAAGCCCTGCTCTTCTCATAGATAAAGAATGACGTTTGCCAGTGATCACAGTCATGCTTCAAAGCCAGAGATAAAAGCAGCCCTGTGATTCGAGCAATTGATTCTTAAAGACGGGATTCAAATGTAGAAGAAAAATTTCAAAAGTGGAAGGGATATGAAATAGCATCTCTCTGAATTATGTTTTAAATGCTTCCTTTCTTTGCTTCTTTCTCCTGTGGTTCTTCTATAGTATGTTAGAAAAACAAAGTAATAATTTTTTTTGACACAACTACAACCCTCTCTCTATTTTCAGAGCATATATTTAAACTATTTTTATTTTAAAATCACTGAATCATTTCAATCTTCTTTATTCTTCAAAGCACTTTTAATAAGACACCTTTGCCGATATGAACACATTGTGAATGTAATATATAATACAGGTTCAACCTAATGCCTCAATTATACTAAAATTATATAGGCATTTTATGTTGCTGGGGATTAACCCAGGGCCTTGCACATGCTAGGCAAACGTTCTACCATTAAGCTACACCCCTAGCCCAGTAAAATTATATATTTTAGCAAGTTTTGATTCTTGTGTGACTTAATTTTGTCACATGTATGATTCTTCAGCCTTAACAGTGACTCTGTCAGCATGCTTTCTCTTTACTAGAATTATTTTTATGTACACCCACCCACTGAAAACATTGCTTATTGATATTTCCAAAGAGTAAAAATGGGCCTCTCATTTAATTTTTTTGGCATTTTAATTAAGCAAGAGATAAGTTACCTAAGAATCTTTTCCTCTTTGCCTTCTGCTTACTGTTTCTGAGGTATTGAAAACCCCCCTAAACACCTGGCATATTTCCTAACTGGGGGCAAATGGGAGGAAGACACCAGAGTTGGATTTGGTTTCTTTTCTTTGGCAGTGTGATGGGGCCTGGTAACTGGACTAGCACAGTTAAGTTTCCTGTGCACCCAGTCACTAGGCAAGTGCTAAGTCCAGTCACACAATCTCCTTGAGAGGACAGACAAGTGGCTAATACTCTTTGTTTTCCTCTGAAACCAAACCAAATCATTTCAGAAAATGCTATTCAAGAGCACAATGAACTTGCAGCTGCTGCGGGGGCAGGCCCTGAATCTCCCTGCCGCTCTTGACACCTCAGAGACAGCTCTTCATCCTTTTTTACGTTAGCATGTACTGCTGGGCATAGGAACTGCAAGAGGAAGTGTAGTTCTGTCCCTAGGGTCCCTTGATGACTCCAGTGGATGACCAGGGTTAGATTCAAACAACAGCACACCCCAGCCCCCACCACCACCACCCGCCCTGGCCATTTTTATCCAAAGATCCTTTGTCAAACATTTTAGATCTTAATCAATCTTCACTCTGACCTCCCAGACCCCAAGGAAGATGGATGAGGAAGTAGGTGACCTTTCACCTGTTCTTCTATTTGTCCTGCCACAGTGGACCCATTGAAAAGACAATGGGGAGGAACCTGCTGCCAGAGTTCTAAAGACCTGGCCTGGTCTCCTTTATATCCCTCTTTAAGCTGTCTTTACATTCCCTTTCTTGTCCCTCCCCCAAATCACTTGTCACTCTTTCAAAGGAAAGTTCTCTTTCTTACAGAGGAGAGAAAGGGAGGAATAGCCACAGAGATTGAGAGAGAGACAGAGAGAGAGAAAGAGAGAGAAATACTCTCTAAATATCACTTTCAAAATGAAATGTGAAAATGGTCATTGTGCTTTGTTAGGTAAAGGATAGAGGGATGCTTTCTACCTTTAGCCTTGACTTTGGAGAGTGGCTGAGAGATAGATTTCCCTTTTATTATTTCAACTCAACACCCTTAAAATCAACATCTATGACCTTGAGAAGGGTAGGTAATAAAAGAAGTGTTTGTGTTCACACTTATTTAGTGTTTTATATACTTCAAGATGACTTTATAAATCTTCAATCACAGACTAGTTCGTGAGTTAGAGATTTTCCCATCCCATTTTGAACAAACTGAGGTTCAGAGGACTTAAGAAATGTGCCCAAAGTCATCAGCTAAGTAACCAAACTCAGGTGCATTTCTTTGGCCCCACATTCTTTCTGCTGTGCTCAGATGCTTCTCCTATACCAGTGACCATGTCAAGCACCAACCATTTTATTACTCCTGGGATTTTTACAGTGTTGAGTCATCTTTTTAAAATCTCACTAAGCTTTAGAATTACACACACACACACACACACAAAAAAAAAAAAAAAAAAAAAAACCTTGTCTTTCAAGTTTTTCCTTCTTCCCAAAATTAATCACAGATTCTCACTTGGTAGAAATAAAAACAAATGAGCAAATGAAATGCAAGGTTTTGTGTAAGAAGTGTCTTCTTGAAAGAGCTAATAATTTTATGAGGGGAAAAAAAAAAAGTGAAACCCTCAGTAGCATGTGTAAAAACTCTGAAGGTTCTCAAAAGTGGCTTAACCAACCTTCCCCTTGCATTAGGTATCTGGGCTTGCTGGAGACAGTTCACTCATGAATGGACTGGTCCTGAACCATGAAGCCCCTCCCCTTCCATGAATCACATGATTAACTGGATTCCCAAGATGATTTCCATAAAGCAAACCACTAAAATGTTCTATTGCCTTTACATCCACTTCACCCTCCATCTTTTTCTCTTTTCCTTCCAATTTGGGTTGTAAAAATGTCAAGGAGTTGCACAATATGGCAATGTATGAGTTACTGGGCTCTATGACAATTGAAAATCAATGGCATTAGTTACAGGGAGATGAGCTAATGCTAGAAGGGTGAGCATTTTAACAGAAAATGGAAGATAATGTTGGTTTAAAATATATGTGTGTATATATATATATATTTGACCTGGGAAGATGCACAAGTCCCGGTCTTACAAAAATTGGGAAGGCATAATATTTTACTCTAAAATACAATCGGGGTATCATTGCCCCATTCCTGCTATGACCATTGGAATTTCGTTGCCAATAACAATATGCTCACATATTTTCTAATACCGATGCCAGAATATTCTTCAGAGTTTCAACTCTGTACAGCTCATCACCATCACGTTTGCCAAGTCAAAAGCAAATAAAAATGCAAGAAATCAATCTTTATAAAAAACTCAAAATTCCAACTTGCAAAAGTTTCCGTTTACACTTAAGTTAGAAGATAGCCAGGCTTTATTCTGTTTTATTTACAATGAAATTAAAGGATAGTCACTGTTACCTTCTCCTAGAACTAACTAGAGTGAACCGTTAATGGCACTTTGGGAAAGTATAAACCACGAAAGGAGAAATGTCTACATTTATAATGAGGAATTATCAAAAATGCAATTTTCTTTAGGTTGTGACTGCTGGCACCCAATCAAGTGAAATGCCCCATAGTTAATCCCACCCTGTCATTAAGATGGTTGAAATGCCAGACAAATTGTTTGGCAGTCAGTTATTTCAGGCTCTTTAATCACCAAATCAGATGAACCATGTGGCAATCCAGTCTACAGCTCAACAATCACCAGAAGAAAAGATTAGTTGGATCTTTTCTATAGGTGACCAAATCACAGTGTAACTGGTTAGTAGTAACCATCACCTCCTAGGCTAGGGTAGCATCAGACTAATGATAACCACTGAAAATAAACACCAAGCAAGACAAAAATTCAAGATAATTAAATTTTTTGAGCCTTAATCCACGTAGAACATGAACAATCCACAGATATGTGGATAACTTTCACTCCTTACTGGGATATAAAGCTGCTACCAAGTGAAAGACTTTACAAAATCCCCAGTATTCTGACAGACAGAGGGAAAGAGACCAGACTGAATGATGTACACTGAACTTGAGGTGAGAAAAATCACCTTAGTAATATGTGAACAGCAATCAACAGGATAAGAACTACATTATTTTTTCAAAAACATAATTAACAAAGTGAATCACAGTTTACTATTACCTCTGACCACAGATCGAATAAGAGCCTTAACTCTATTATCATCTCCTAAGAGAAATGAAGAGGTCTTTGGTCAAGATTTAATTTCACTTAGAGACCCCATCAGTGGGTGTTCAGCAGAACAGAATGTTCCCTAAACACTGTCACTACACTTTATTGGGCCACTTCTCCACTCATCCACAAGGCAGAAAATGTAAAAAGACATGGACTTTCTTCACATAGGGTGATTTTGAAGAATGTCAAAGAACTGAAACAACACAATCCTAATTCCACACCTGAATCATTCATGCACGTATATTTAAGAAAAAGATATTCATCATCTTTGTCATTTGACCAACTCTATAGATAGGAAAACTATGGCTCAAAAATGTGTCCACCTCTTTGAGTGAGGATCAATCAAGCCCCCTTCTTCAGCTTGTTCATTTACATTTCAGAGGGTGTTTCAAGCCAGTTCAGATCTAAGTGCCTGTTAGCAAATGTGCTTGGCCTTGGGCTGATTACAGCAGCATCATTTATTTTGTCAGTATTAGAGACATCTTAGCCTTGCCACCTGGAGCTACAGCACTTACTCATTAGACCCCTCAGTCCCACCACATCCCACAGGGGCTGCTAATTACTGGCTTTACTCCATTTAGTCTCATCTCTGATTTAATTATGTGCACTAAGCCCTAATGAAAAGTACAATATGGCTCCTCTTACCTTGGCATTCTCCATTCTGCTCTTCATGCCCAGCATTGCATAGGCAGTTGCCAATGGGTACCAGCCATTCACCATCTGCCCCACAGTACATTTTTGGCACATCCTTCTCTTCTGAGTTGTTGACACAGGAGCCTCGAACTTCCACCAGGGAAGAGGTATCAGCCCCTGTGATGGTGTCTGGAAACTGCGCCAGATTGCGAACTGTGAGTGGACACTTCTTATAGAACACTCGGACGGACACCAAGGCAATGCAGGCCCCCACGTCCTGAAAAGCCAGGTAAAATCCCTTTTTGCTCAGTGGTCCTACATCCCGGATCTCGGTGTTCAGCTTCATGATTCTGTCACCTATGTCCACCTGGGTGAAGCTCTCATCCGCAGCAATGGTGTCAATCTTGGCAAATTGGCTCTCTCTGATGAAACGCTCCTTATCGTTGTCTGACTCGTAGTAGTACAGATTAAAGGTCTCCTTGCAAGTCCCCATGACGCCCGGGAGACTGTTGCAGTCCCTCAAGGTGAACTTGATCTCGATGTACACCCTCTGAGCCCCTTCTCGTGTGATCCAGTCAGTTCGCAGCCAGTTGTTCTGGCTGGGCTCCATCACATTGCACACCTGGTAGGTCCTGATGGGTGTATTCTTTTCATCCATGATACTCACTTCCTCCCACTGCAAAGGCCCAGAGGGAACGCATCAGTTACAAAGTCTCATCAGACAGTGATTTGCCAATTCTACTTTACTCCCATAGGACATGGATTTTTTTTTCAATAATTAAGAAAACACTGAGTTCCAATCCTCATAAATAAAGCATCTCTTGGGAGATCAAATCCTTTTTTTTTTTTTAATTGTTTTGCATTTTTGCCTAAAATCCAGAAGCAATAGTGGATTTATTGCTCGTGGGTTCTCAGCAGCTCCTTGTGGTGGTCTAACAACCTCAAATTCACCTATTACAACAGCTATGGTTTCAAGTGGTAACAGTTAAAATTTGCTCATAAGTGAAAAAAAAAAAAAAAAAAAAAAAAGACAAACAAACAAAAAAAGAAGAAGAAGAAAAAAAAAAAAAAAACCCAAACTAGTAAGTGTGTTATTTCAACCACAGAACAGACAGTCAAATTAAGGACTGGAAGAGTAAAGCTTGCCAAAGGAAGACAATTATCAGTTAATTAGTGTTCCTCCTGTCAGAACTTTGCTCTCTAATACTTAAAAAAAAATGTCAATTGATTCTTTTGGGGGCACCATCACTATTGTTTAAAAGCGAAAAGAAATTCCCATTATTCTGGTTTCAGTAATCCTGAGAAGACAGTAAATTTTATGGTTGCATTATTCAAATATACAGTGTCACAGTAGCAGAAAACTTTTTTTTTAAGACCATGCTTTCAGTTCAAAAGTTTGCGTGAGTTCTTATTTTGAATGAGACACATAAGAAAACAAGAGTGAAGACATGCTTTGCTTCTAACACTTTAGCAGATATTGAAAATAAAATTGTATTCATGATGAGAAGCCCAAGGAACTTAAAGGAGGACTCCAGTGTTTCCTTCGCCTTCTACTTCTTCACACAAGGATTCTCTAATGGTGGGACAAACTTAACTCAGAGGAATTCACTGAGACTAAAGTGGCAATTTCACTTTCACTATAACTCTAAAAAATAATTCTAAAAGCAAGAAGACAGTTTGGGCTCCTATACTCTAACTCCTACTATGTTGGTAGGAAGTCTCCAGTTCCTCATTAACATCCACAGCAATGCATTAATATAGATCTGGCATAAATCAGCTTAAGTACCTAACACAAGAATGTAATTAGAAGAAAAAAAGATAGTTTAAAAAATTTGTATTCTGCAATAGTTCCACTTAAAGCTCCATTCAATCCAGTGAAGGGCACAGAACCATAATGTACCTTTTAACAGGTTTCCCATCTGTGCTTTGGAAAACTATTAATGGATGGAAATGTTGCTATGGAAAGGGCCATAATCCATAAAATTCTGTATTCCTTTCATCTTACTACCATTATAAAAGTTGGAACTGGGAGGGGGTGACGGTGATTAAAATTGCTTTTTATCTAGTAAGCAATACATCACTGGTAATTTCCTTAGTTTGGGAATTTCATGTAAATCCAAAAGAAGATCCTGCATCTTCCAAAAGACCTGCTCAGCATGTTTCTCATCTCAGAACAAAGGGAAAATGGAAAGACCTATTTCTGAGTGTATACAGAGGTATTGCCATGGAGTTCATACAGGATAAGTCAGGTCTAGTATGAACTTTCCAACTTGAGCTTAATTGTCTAACCACATTGATTAGTTCATCAGAACAATGACATGTCTTCCCTTAGTTTTGTATTTTACAATCAGCATCAGCACCTCAATATACTCATTTAAATGAACACTGCTAAGAAATCAGTTTTGATTTTTGTTTCTGTTGGCCTCAGCATCCCTCACTTTCCATTATTCTGTTCTGCATAGTTGTTCTTATGGACAATGAATTGTCTCTGACTCCATCTCATATCTTACTTGGTGGTATTATCAAGTCATATTTCTTTTTAAAAATAACACCAGTAACAACAAACAAATGTCATTATCAGACAACTATCCTAATTTTCTAGCAGGGATGTGAAATGTTCTAACTACAAGTAGAGATTTTAGAATAGCTGAAGACTCGGTATCTTTTATCCTAACTAGAAAGAACTTTTAACAATCAATACCTAGTTGGTAAAAACTCAAAAAGTCTCCCTTCAGTTATAAAATCTAGAGCTTACTTAAAGGTCATAATTTGACATAATTTCTCAATGGCAGCTATGGCTTTTGGAATGACTAATTCTGTTGTATACTAGTAAAGTTTCATTTCTAACTTCTAATAATACTTAAAATGTTACACATCTAATATTTAATGAAAACAAAAAGCTACCTATATCACCTTATAGAGAGGTCTATTCTATACAATAAGCTATCCATAGTATTTTTTAAAAATTAGACTTCAAGACAATTAAAAGAAATTTTGAATCTATTAAACATAACCAGGTACTACTCTTTCAGCAGTTTTTTGAGAGAATTGAAAAGAAAGCAAAGGAAAGGGGTAGGGGAGAAGGAAGGGAAGAAAGGAAGAAAGGAAGGACATTTGTTGCGTAGTAAATTACAATAAAAGCTTTCTGGAAACTAGATAGACCATAGACTATCTCTCAAATGTGTCCCTCCTTGTTTTTATGTAATGCACAGTCTGTTTAGTCTGTTTAGTGAAACAGATTAGGGTCAAAATCATACTAGATATATTCACTCTTCAAACCTAAGAGCAAGCAGTAAGAAAAATAAGGCTCATTAAATTTATTAGTACAAGTAAGGGCAACTTCCACCCTCAACTTTGCCAGAAGCACTAATCCATTTTAACCTATGGAGTAATACCCCTGCTATAGCCTGGGAAAGCCCAGCCTGAATCAGTGACCTTTCCAGAGTATAGGATTAACAATGAGTCTGACTCTCACCAAGATAACGCTGTACCTTTCTTCACATTCAAAGGATGAGGGCAATTGCCTGCAATCAGTGGTGAATACAGCTTGTCTACACCACCAGAGGCCTGCCAATCACCCTCCCTCCCCTTTAAATCATGGTTTTGGGGACAGACTAGAATTTTTCAGCAAAGACCAAACCAAACACAGGCAGCAAGTTCAGGCAGAAATACAGGAAGACAAGGCAATCTTCCTCTTATTGCAGATAGATTACAGGTCCTGCTTTGATTCTTCATTTTTATGACTATTTTTTTCCCAGTCTCATTTTTGAAACAGAACTTCTATAATAGTTTCTAAGAATCCCGCACCCCCATCATTATTGTTTATTCAATTGCTGGGTGTGAGATCCCCATATGGGGTGCTGGCATTATAATTTTCTCCTGGAAGAGATTCCTAATCTTTCATTCCCATTGTTTCTAATCAATGGACTCAGGCAAAAACCATCAAGCAGGTGAAGATTGGATGATTTGCCTAATTTTTAAAGGATACAACAGTTATTTTAAGGTGGCAAAAGTCAGAGTTACATGTTCTATTGACTTCTTTCCAAAGCTGAGTCATCTGGACTTGCTATTAAGGGGGGTAGGAGAATGAGACCATAGACCCAGGAACATTCTATGAATCTTCCCATGGAGGTCATGCTACAAATCTGAGAAGAAGTGAACAGGAATATATGCTCTTTCATACTTTATAACCTAGCCTCTCTGACCCCTAAAGATTCAGATTCCCGATACTCAAACTTTTCACATTTAACACCAACAATATACATGTTTGGGGCTTTTCTGTATGCAGTATGCCCCTGGCTCAGGTTCACAAGGCTTTTTTTTCTCAGCCTGTAAAAGAGAACAACAACTGATTTAAGGTTGTGACAGCGAGGTTGGGAGCCTCCTGCCACTTATATAGGGGCAATTAGAAATGTTTTCTCTCTGGTATTTCTATTGATTTATTTATTTATTTTTTCTAATCTGGAAGCAGAACAATTGCTCTAAAATTAACCCTGTCAGGACTCCATGCCCATCAGAGTAATAGGCATAAATTCTAATTTGGTCCCCAGATTGTATTTCTTGTTGGTATTTTAGTTTTAAATAGGCATCTAAATCTATTCCTCCACCAATCTCCTAATTTTGAAACTCCTTTCTGCCCTTTTGGTTTCTAGTTCTTCCATGACAGCGCTATCCAAGGGAGTATAGGATTTCTCCAACAAAGCCTAATTCACTTCATAGGCCACAGCGGAAATCTGACCCCCTCACCACAATCACCAAGAATCAAGCCATTAGGACTTTCAGAAACTTGCTAATCACTCCTTTTTTACCTTTTCCATCAGAGAGCAACTCAGAACTTACCCCTCCTTCCAGAGGGCTTGCTATCCACCCAAGTTCTCCCTGAACGGATCTGGAATCCAATAAAGTAACTGCAAAAAAACAAAGGAAAATAGATTAATTTCCAATTGCAAAAAGGCAATAATACAAAAACCATTTGCCTGAGCGTTTCCATATGTGCTCAGGGTGTGCATATCCAACTATGATCAAAACCTAAACTTGGTCTCACTTATGTAAATAATCATTACTCACTTGATCTTCTCCCCTCTTTAAATCTACAGGTTGGTATTTATTTAACTTGCATAACATTTAAAATTCCATCCCAGGTCTCAGTTGATTCATTTTCCAAAAAGGGTGAATAGTACAATTCGAATTTCAAGTACAATTCAATAAAACAAATACATTAATGTAGGGCAGTAACACTCCAGAGCAAAATTTGCATTCATCTCTGTCTGGTATCTACTAGAAGTATTTGTTTTTTCAGGTTTCAGATGACCATATAACTCCTCATCATGGTGACAAAGCCATAAGTGAATTCTATCAGAGAGTACCCAAAGGGTCCTGGGGAAAAAAAAAAAAAAAAAAAAAAAAACCTCTCTCCCTGGACACCTCTCCCCCCAAACAAATAGGCCCTGGAAGTGGTATCCCCTGCTTTTTGAATATCAAAGTTTCGGGAAGAGGGAATGCCAGACACGTTGAATTCGAATGCAAATGCGCTCAAGTATTCTCCTTTCCCGGGTCTTTTGGAGGACAATCGGAGACTCGCCAACCACCGCAGAGGAAAACACTGGTTTGAATTTTAGGTATGGAGTGCTGCCTAATGGATAGAGGACGCGTGTGCTACAACACCTACGAGTGTGCCCCAAACCTTAGGGGCGAGGGAAAGAGTGCCTGCAGAGCTGCCATACCCAGCTTAGCCTGGAATAGGGCTAGGTACCGATGACATTGAAAGGCACGCAATGAATTCTAAATCTCTCCACACACCCTTTCCCACCGCTATCTGCAGGCCTGGGGGTCGAAAGGCCCATCTCAAAGGAACCACTGGGTTATTAATTTGATCAGTGAGACAAGCACTTCAGGCTGGGGGAGGGGTGGGAATGGGAAGCCTCCATCCTTGCTCATGCGCACCCCAACTCAGTTTCACCCCCAGGTTCCTGAATTCTACCCATTTCCCCTCTCATTTCATTCCCAAATTAAGGACGTTCAAATCAGTCTCTTTTCCCCGGTTTTCTTGAGGAGCCTGAAATCCTGGGGTGTGTTAATTATTTTAAAATGTAGAGCCTTCCCTGGGTCGCTCCCGCCGGGAGTTGAGCCCCCCTCCTCATTCTCTCTTCTCCGTCCCTAGAGAAAAGCCTGCTACATCCATTTGGATTTATGTAAGGTGGATTAGGAACACAAAGGGAACAATAAGACCCAATTTACAAAAAAAGGGAGGGAGTAGAAAGGGAGGGTAAAAGGGAGAAAAGGAAACGTGATGGGAATAAAAAGCAACAAAATGAATTAATTTTTAAGAGAAGGAGGGGTTGGAGAGGGATGTAAACCCCCTCCCCTTTCATTCAACATTAGCCTACGGTTCCGTCAGCGCCTTTTTGTCTAAGGCTCCCAAGTTTGGCTTCCAACAGAAAAAGCAAGGGGGTAAAAGGTAAAAATAAAGAAAACAGTCTCTACGTCTACGATGTGAGAGTAATCTTAGTGGACGTCCGAACAAGTGCGCAAAGTAGCCAGGAAAACCCCGAGATCCAGAATTGCGTTCAGGGTTATGACCCTAGAGACCGAGGCGAGGCGACCGCGGCGGCCGGGATGGCAACTCAAGGAGCGCTCAGGACGCAGGGGGAGGACGAGAGGACGAGAGAGCGCTCCTTTCCTTGCAAGCAGTGTCTGTGGGCAGGTGTTTGACTCTCTCGGAGCCTCCGTCAGGAGAGCTCTGGGTTCCAGCTGCCCAAGCAAGGCTAACTAAGTTGGTTTTTGGCTCCCTCCTTCGGAACAGGGAAAATGATAGTTTGCACAGGGATGTATGGGCTGAAGTCTGGGGAGACAGAGATGGATGAATGGCTCGATGGATGAATGTGGGAGGAGGAAGAGTAGGTAAGACCGAAGCAAGGCTAGATGCACGCAGGTTGGAGCGTGAGCATACGTTAGGGCGCAAGCACATGCACTCGGGGTACCCGAGCACCGGCAAATCGTCCGCGTCCGCGTTAACGCGGGCACTCGCTTCCTTCACGCATTTGTGCGCGCACATACACAGACGCACATATACACACTCACGCACACAGCTACCCTTTCTCTGGACCCATCAGAAACTAAATGATCCTCCACCCCAACCCCTGCACAGAGACATGGGCATGTACAATCCTCCCAGCACGTCGGAATAGACGCGCAAAAAACAGCACCCAGAAGGGTGCCGTCGCTCATGATTCCTTTAAACTAGCCAAATGTACTATTCTGGGCCGAGAAGCAAAACTCGACTACGTTCAACTTGCTGGCGGGTTCGCGGGGTTGAGAGGGCAATCTGAGGAGCTCAGGTCTCCGGAGGTAGTCGATCGCACCCCTGGGGTGTGGGACTTGGCGGAAAGAAAGGCGTCTGAGGCTGGTTGCTAGAAATCAGGTCACTGGCGCCCGACGAGCGGCGCCGCGACCGCTGCCCTGCGAAGGCCCGGCTGCCGGGTCCCGGGAAATGCAGGGCTTGGGAAACTTTGCAGAAACCAGAGCTCCGAAGGCTTTCTTAAGAACCCGGAGCACTAAGCCCTCACTGCGTTCCAGTCTTTCCCCTGGCCCAGGGATGGTAACTGAGGGGGGGGGGGGGGCGGGGTGGGATCTATAATTTTTTGTTGTTTTGTTTTCAAATCCTGGCTTTGGCTCCAGTGCATCCCCTCAGGGCGCCTCGAGCTTCTTTGCCAGGGGATGCTGATAAACTTTGGCCTTTCACTACAAACTTGGACAGACCAGCTGCCTGCACGGGTCATGGCCTCGGGGAAGACTATTTGGCGTTTTTCCATCGCCCCTTCTCGGATCTTTTCGACCTGGCACCCTTCTCCAGGGTCGGGACACACCGCTCATTCTAGGCTCCCTCCACACCAACCGGCCCTATGCTACTGAAGACCATTACCCGCGGATCGTCCCCTGTCTGTCCCTGATCCAGACAGGGTGCTTCGTTCTTACCTTCATTCGCCGGATATACCCTGGAACCGGTGACAGCGTCGCAAATCCCAAAGAGAAACGAAAAGAGGACGAAATAGAAAATCCCAGCCATGGTTCGCCGGTGCCAGCGCTGCTCCTGCCGCTTCTATCCCAGTGGAATAAATGCTTAAGTTAGGAGTGCAGCAGGCTGAAGACATTGCCAAGAGGGTGGGCCCTACCCGTGACGTGCACCCGCCAGTCCAAGGCCGGCGACCAATGGCGGTGCAGACTGGATGGCCGGGCCTCTCCCCTATGCTCAAGCCCGCCCCGAGGCCCCGCCCCCTCTGTGCTCCGCGGGGCGTACGGTCTCCGGGGGTTGAAGCGAGCCAGCTCTGCTGGGTTCCCGCCCCCGCGGGAGCGTAGCGGCCTGATGCTCAGACACCAGGGTCGAGCCCCTGGACAGCGGAGGGAGATTCAAAAGACTCAATTGGCTGTGGGAACCCGAGAAAAGGTTGGGAACCTTCTTTTCCCTCAACGGACGGTCTGAGATGTTGAAAAAGGCCCTTACTTAAATAAAAT
This sequence comes from Tamias sibiricus, assembly GCA_025594165.1. Lineage (NCBI taxonomy): Eukaryota > Metazoa > Chordata > Mammalia > Rodentia > Sciuridae > Tamias > Tamias sibiricus. Next base: position 74,127,743 of record CM046660.1, on the reverse strand, counting down.
AAGTATAAAGTTGACCTGCCCCTATGCTGCTGCTCCTTTCTGAGGGTCGTCTGCTTCGCGTCCCGCCTGCACGTCTGGTGCTGCACACTTCCTCCTGCAGGCCGCCTCCGCTACCCTCTGTTTCCTTGCCCTGTTTTGTGTCTTTTTATGGCGCTCCTCCGTCTGAAATGCTTTTGGGGGGAGTTTCGTACCTGGATTACTCGTTCCTTCCCTACTTTCCAAGCAACCTAGAGAGTGGGGACCAAGTCATCCCCAGTCCAGCCCCTAGCATGACTCTAGTTACGCTTCAGAGGCTTAACCCGATGACTTTCTAATCTCAGGGAAATCCTCCACGGCCCGGTCCCAGCGTTCACACCGTACGTCTCACTGGAGACTCGGACAGATCTCTCGCCATACCCAGATAGCCAGAGACGGTCTTGGCTACAGGGAACCAACTGTGTGTTTTCTGGGGGGAGTCCCTGGAACCCGATTTAGCAATTTCGGGACGCAGTGGACCGAAGCACAGGGCATGTGAGTGCGAGGACTTGCAGCGGTACGATAACGCAAAGGAGACTCGGAAGGGGCCTGGAACTGCTGCGGTTGCTGGGCGCTCGACCGCTTCGCTGCGCTGATCGGGACAGTTCTCCCCGCCCCAGGAGATGGTGGTGAGCGGCCAGAAGCACAGAACCCGCCCGGCTGCCGCTGTCCCGGCTCCGCGGGTATTGCTGTCGAACCCTCCGGGCGCGCTGGCACCACTGGGCCGTGGTCTGTGCCCCGATGCTTGGGTCATGAGCGCAACCACCTGAGCGTCTACCGGTGATGGGAGCTCAGGCAGTTACGCGGGGACCAAACCCCAGTGGAACTGAAAGCATTCTCCCCGGAGGTGTAAAGGGGACCCTGATTCTCAGTGAAAAGCCTCTCTTTCTTCCTCCCAGCCCGCCTCTCCGCTGGTTCCTTCCAGGGCAGGGCCGGGTTTTCCTCTGGAGTCTGGGTCCCAGCGGGAGTGCTACTGCCGAGAGGTGGTAGCGCCTTCCAGCTCCGGAATCGGCTCTTTGTGAACCAACCGCGCCACCTGCCGGCCAGACTCCGGTGTGCGCGGCCCAGGAGGAAGGGTGAGCGGACAAAGACCGAAACCAACTGCCTGCCCCGCAGGGAGGTGGGAAGCACCGGTAGACTTTTGTATCCACCTGCCCACGTCCAGCCCATGCAGGCCACTACTGCGGTGTGGTGGCGGGAGGCAACCGAGAGGTCCTTGGAATCCTATCGCGCCTCCCGCCACCTAGATTAAGAAAGATGGATTTGGAAAACGTTTCAAGGAGAAACGGTTGATATCCGAGGGATTGCTTGAGTAGCTAGCTAGCTGCTCTGCCTAAAATCGAAAGTCCGAGCGATGAAGGGCGGCGGTGTGGAGGAGGGAATAGACCCGGGCGTCACTGGCTGCAGTTTTCGGGCCCCGGCCTCGGCAGCAGATCCTATTTACCCCAGTGGCTCAGACTGAGCAGACCTCCACTGACGACGACATGGGCATCTTTGACTTTTAAAGACCAGCGCGCTTGGCTAGAAGGGCAGCCGCTGTGAGTCGGTGGCCTAGAGGGACAACTTGTGTGGCTCTGGCATTTGGCTCCTCGGTGAAAACACCTATGAAATGTCTCCATCTGGGGAAGTGGATTTCAGTTTATTGTAGCTACTGATTTTACGCAAGTAAAAAGGGGGTGGGGATATGCACAGAGAATGTGTGTGTGTGTGTGTGTGTGTGTGTATAAATTATTTAAAACAACTTCACCAAGTCCTTTAAGGAATGCATTTCTAGGTTCTTTCATGTGCCTTTCAGAGTTTTACAGGAAAAGAAGATAAATATTGGTCCCTGTCATTTGGCACACAGATTCAAAAGAGAAAAGAGCAATCCAAATTCTTTTTAAAACATTTTTTAAACAATAGATGCTGGTTGTTTCTCTGCAGGAGTTGGAGTATTTCATGTATCTGTGCTTGAAATGGAAAACTGACTGCCTGCATCATTAAAAACAGAAAAATTTCTAAAAGATGTACCATCCCCACCCCCCAGGATATGCACTATGAATATTAAGTAAAGTCTTTTTCCAGCCACAGCTGCCTGAAAGCAAGACATCATTTGCTAGGGTACATTCACTGATCCCCCTTTTTCCTGTTTTTCATTTCAGGGCTCAAAGCTGTCCAATAATCAGGTGAACCAAGAGGAGGGACTGCTGACTGGGAAAATCTGCACTTCAACTTCCCTTCTATAAAGCAGTTCTGGGCTGGAGATTGGAAATGAACTGCTGTTCATTGTGACTACCTGGAGGAGAATTCTTCTGTCCTCTGTGATTACTTAGGGGAAAGAATTCTAACCTAACAAACAGGATTCCTTCTAAAAATAAGGCAAAAACGGAAACACCATCATCAATGCAAAACCCTCCCTGCACCCCATAATCAGAAAACACCCTGGAGTTTTCAAACTCCTAAGTGTGTACAACCAGTCCATGAAGCCATAAGCACAAAACCGGACACAAAATGTACTTAATATCACCTACTTTTTAGATGAAGTTGCTCTTAGGGTAATGCTATCCATTACTCTAAGTGCATGTATGAAGTCACGAATGGTGTGAATATACTTTGCATACAACTAGAGATATGTAAAAATGTGCTGTATAAGTATAATATGAAATGTAATACATTCTGCTGTCATTTATAACAACTTAGAATAAAAAAAATTAAAAAAATTTTAAAACTGAAAAAAAAAAAGATGAAGTTGCTTGGCTCTTCTGAGTAAAACAAGTACTGTGAGAATGTAGAGGTGTTTGAATCCACGAAGGGAAAGCTCAAGATATATCTGCTAATAAGCTTAATGCAAAGGATTAATTAAACGACTTGACAACTTTAACTTTTTTTTCATACTGTGCCTAACACAAAGACTTAAGCCATGAAATACACTGTCAATGCTAAGTTGAATTAAGGCTGAATTTCAAAGGCATCTCTAATCTGCAAAAGACATTTTTAAATGGCCACAAGAATACCCAATTTCTGCCTCCAAGTGCAAGGCCAGTTTTGCCAAAGTAATGAGAAAGGGGCCTTTGACCTGTGGACAAACAAGCCATGGTAGTATGTTTGTAGACAAATAGCAATGGATGGAAGACAAGAGGGAGGGTGAGAAAGAGAACATGAATCTGTTCCATCTTTTCCTAGGCATTGTGATAGGTTTTTGTGGAAGGTTTTAGCCTCACTTCCCTGAATGTCAGTCTTTCTATCACTAAAATGTAGCACATCCACAGTGTCCCAATGATGTTTTATCATTTCAGTTCAGAAATCCCTAGGTTAATATGCTTGCTGGACTTTTGCTATCTGTATATCTTTGAGTAAATTCCTTAACCTCTCTGAGATATGGCTTTCTTTCTGTAAATTGTAAATGATTTTTCTAAATATTGAATGATTTTATAGACCACAATATATTATCTGGCACCTGGGAGATAGCTATTATTACTCACAGATAATATTTCATTAAGAACTATAAACATCATTAACTGGAAAACAATTTATTTATCTCAAATCTTCCTTTTCACAAGGAAACAAAACACTGTGGTTAACCTTTTGTGCTCCATGAGAAAAGAATTCTTTATCTTACCAACTCCTGGAAGAGGTAAGGAAAGTACATTCTACCTTCTTCCCTTCTTTCCTTGATTTATGAAGCTTACATCCAACTCCTCTGTTCCTGGATGATTCAACTAAATTTGAACCTACAGATTTTATTTGTCTTCAAATATAATGGTTGCAAAAATAATTAAGGGAAACAGGGTGTGAAAGACCAAAATTTCACAGCCAGGTGATAATGCTGATGGTAAGTAACCAAGGCTCCATCTAATGAAATCTCCACGTCTGTCAGAAAGCTACCCCTCTTAAATAAAGTCATCTGAAATAGCATTTGGTGGGTTTTCTGAAGCCCCCAGGAAACCCAATTAGAGATTTCATCCTTTGATGTCAAAGCTTTGATCCTGTTTCTTATGCAAATGAGAAACAGGACTATTATTAGCCCTTTACACCTGAGTGAGAAAGATGGCTATAGAGCTCAGGTCTTGATGGATCAAGAAGGTGGGACAACAAGACACAGCAAGAAGCCTTTTGAGTCACTGAGGTGGAGAAGGGCTGACAGAAAAGTTCGAGTACTCCAGAGGGCAACTCCGAATTTTAACCAGTTCTAACATTTCTCAAGGGCAAACAATGTATCAAACACCACAGTTTGAAGATATCAAAGGTTTCTTAGTCTTGATGGTATATGGCACCCACCACATGGCTATGTGGAGTATGTGGGGGATGCGTAGAAACCATTGGAGAGGTTTTCTTCATCTGGGCCCTAAAGGAAGGTGGAGAGAGAAAGATATGACCAATGCCAAGACACTCAGTTCAGTCCTGCACCAATCTAGATCCCTTGAACTAATGTTTTACAGAGACAATGAGTTTTTCTGGAGGAGATAATTTATATCTGTTTTTGGCTGCGTTGGTGAACATGAGTTAAACATCAGAACTGTTTTATGTCTTAGACATGAAATCCACACCCTAAAGGAAGCTAAAAACATTTTTTACTTGGAACCTTGCAATTCAACCCCTATGACATGAGATTCCTTCATTCTAACTCAAAATGTGAACATAAAATTACAAGTCACAGTTACTGAATAATTTAGCTATTAATACTTTAATATTTAATAGCAATGTTGATTTATGGTTATTAAAAGAACTTTTGGAATTATAATTGTATGATGAAAAACTAATGCTAATATATATGTGCATAATAACATCAAGCTGACATGTTTTTTAAAGCCACTTTCAAGAGACAAATAATTATCTGATTGGAGTATTATTATATTGCAATACTACATGCCCTGCCCTTATTTTTCTTTCTCAAAAACAATGTGTAATTCAATGAAATTCTGTAAGAAAGTAACTTGATCATGAACATAATTTACGATTTACTACATAACAATATAAATTTGGAAACCTAAATTTTCCTTCCCGCGTAGGTCAAAAGCATTTACAGAGTACTTGTGTACCAAACAGTTATTTTTTAATTTCAAAAGATCTCAGAGAATTTTAAAGATGTGTAAAATGACGGATAATATATTTTTTTAATGTGGTTTGCCTAAAATCAGCATCAGGGGAAATTTTCTGGACATACAATGTTTATAAGCAGTGAAGAATTTGTGAAAAGTCTTAGCTTGGGAGCCCATGGACAGGCACATGTCAAACAATTTTAAAATGTGCAGAGCAGCCCTTTTGTAGGTAGTGAAATGTGGCCTCACTTTCTGTTAGACCTTAACTATGACTGCCCAAACAAACTGGCTTAATTCGGGCAAACAATGAGTTATTTGAAGTATGGAGGTAAAAAGAAATTCAGTTAGTAACGGATCATTTGACTCCAGCTGACATTTAAAGTATATCAATTCAGCCCATTTGTTTTTTTTTTTTTCCTATTCAACTTCACATATGTATGACTCCCAGGTTCTCCTTTTGCTGGACAATGAAGAAGGAGTTAAAAATTTGGGACTCAAATACAGAGAAAGGTGTCCCCAGGCGATTTATTATTGAAATGTGTAGCTCTGTATAAAAGCAGCTTTTAGAGAACCCCCTTAGCCATCACTAACTTAATTGAGGCTGACTTGCCCAAGTTTGGGATAAATCTTTCTCCAATATATTTATACATCATTAATATTATAGGATTTACCTCCTTAGATTTAACATTTCACTTTGACATTCAGGATTAAGATGTGAGATAATATATATGCAACCACTCTAAGTTTCTACACTTTTATCTCTCTAGTTCAGAATCAAAACAAATTTGAACCAAAACAGGCGGTGATTGTGAGAGGAATTCCAACGTACATTAACTTTAAGAGAAGGTCCCATCTCTGCAACTTCAACTTGTCTATTTATATTACATTAGACACCTACCAGAGGTAATTGAACATTGGCAGGAAATTAATCAAGTCTGTTCCTTTAAATGGTCAGTTTACTGCAGCTCAGTAAAGCTGGGTCCCATTTCCTCTTTGTGTCTCATTATGTTCTCATCTGAAACTTTTATAGTTTTCACTTGGATTGTTGCAATTTAAAATGGTTGGATAAATACTAGTTGTGTCCAGTCTGCTTAGCAGGTTAAGTTACTTTGTGAACTGAATTGCAGAAATCATGCCAAAGGTAGAAAGCACAGTGAACTGCACAAGTCATAAGAAAATCCAGGCTGCTTTGGGTCTTCCTACTTGGAGATTTCTTCAGCAACACGCTCCTTATGTCACTTTGCATATTTATGTGTTATAGATACCCATCTATATATAAACCTGGGTGCTTGTTTTAAAAACGTTAGATTAAAAATAAGATCAGCCAGCTTGAATGCTCCTATCATAAGGGCTTCACGTGGTTAACGATCACGGTAGTTTAGGTCTGGAAAGTCCTGTGATTTAGAACCTTCCTCTTGCTGTTTTCTGGTTTAATCTGCTCAGATCTCTGTTGTTGACATGTCCACCTACACACAGCTGTCCATCTTCCTGAAACCCTTTTGCTGTCAGTCAAGTGACAGCCTTGGACCGGGAGGCTTTGTGTGCCTAGGCCTCCTGAGGCCCAACACTACACTTAGAGGGAAAGGAGCGTGGGCGAGGGAACACAAGGAATTCTTCCAAAGCAGGGGGCAGCGGGGACTATTGGAGGGAGGGATTCGTGCATAGCTCCTTCAGAAACTGCTTTCTCAAACACATGCACCAAAAATGCGAACACATATACCAGAACCCCAACATCTGCAGCCCAGCACCACTGTAATGTAAAAGCACCCTGGGAAGTCAAGCATTCCAAGGCTTGTGGAGGCAAAGAATAAAGCACCCTCTGTACTTGAACAGGGATTAGTGTCCAAGAATAGTCCTAGTTTCTCTTCTAGTGTGAGTGATCAGCTAGACAGCTTTCCCTTTCTTGGATTCACTGATTCTTAGCTGACCTGTAAGTACTAATATCTCTTCCTAAAATTATTTGGGAACATTTGTTTTGGCTAATTGAAGAGTAGCTGGAGGAATGTTCTGCTTATGATTTTCTATGGATTTCATCCTGTATGATTTAATGTCTTAATTTTGGAAGAAGGTTGCATTGAATAGCGTGAAGCCACACTATTGAGACATCTCTATTTGTGCAGTAGATTACTTCACTGAAAAATGAGATAGGTCATTAGCACAGATTAGATTTTGATCTCTAGAAAAAAGAGCCCAAATTGAGATGCAGGCTTCATTTTAATTACTTTGTTTTTATGCGGTGCTGTCTGCATTCTGATCGTAGAGACTCTTAAAATTGCCTTCCTGTGCCTGAGCAGCTGAAGTTCAGAACCTCGAAACAAAAGCAGTCCTAGTGTATGCTGAAAACCAGGAACCCCGATATTATCCAAAAATAAGTGGATTAACTTTCATCTTGTCTCTGGATATGAGACATGTGTGCCTATCTTTCAATTAAGGTACAGGTCAGCTAAAATAGTCCATATATTTTAACATGATCATGTATTAAATTTTATTTTTTATAGTTGCTATACTCAAGCTTTATTTTTATCGTGTTTCTATTTGTAGTTTTGTTTTATCAGAGATAAGGTACAAAAGTAAAAATGGTGAATGATACAAATTGAAATATTGTAGATGATCTTTCTATATCAAATTGTCTGTCTTGCTGTTTGTCTAGCAGCACTGCCCCTTGTAACAACTATATCTTTCATCCAGCCAGGCAAAAAGCAAGCAGCAATTGCTCAGGAACAAGAGTGTAACCAATAAACCCAAGCAAATAACTTTATAACCCTGGAGCTTATTTGAGATGTTAACACAGATGCTTGGCAAATCCATGGGGAATGTTTGGCAAATGTTTGATTCACCAGAACCTTAAACTTGTTGAGTGTAAAGCTAATAATTACCAAAAAAATAGTTTTCTGATTTTTTTTTTCTGAATGCTGTTACTCTTCAAAAAACAGTTCTTCTTTTTGACTTCAGATAAAAATAGAAAAAATCTAAGAAATATAAGGAATTCTGGGAAATTATGTGTATACACTTGGTGGAAGAATTGCAAAAATAGTGAAACCTTCAAATTTTAAAAATTAAAGCTACATGATTGATTAATCTCAGTTTACACCGATTCCTCTTCAGAGATAATTTATCTATGTATTATTCCATGATGTTTTGCTCTTCTTGTTCTGATAAAACACACATGCATAATTTAAATCTAATATCACTTAGAGTTCAACTTTTTTGACAGTTGATTAATTTTCGAAATGATGAAATTGGTGAGAACAAATGAAGCAGTACTCAGAATTAATATTTTAAGGCTCTAGAAACCCCCAATAAATTACACGTGGTTATAGATAGAAACAGGCTTTTAGGAAATCATCTTCTGAATAAAATAATGCTAAGAATAATACTGGTCTCTAGAATTCAAAATGGATTGGTTTGGTGTATTTCGATACAAAGTATATAGTTGTCATCTAAAGGACCATATCTGTATAAATACTACACATTTTGTACACACACACTCAGGCATGAACTCACACAATCACCAAAATATTCTTTGTAAGTCATTGAGGTTCATTATTTTCAAAGAATCTGCCTTCCAAGTTGTACCTCTTGCCTTTTAACTCAGAATAAAAGCAATTTATACGGCAAGGGGGAAGAATGGTTATTTTGTTAAATTTTTAAAAGTCAACTTCTTAAAACCAACACCTGTATGAAATTGCCTCTTTAAACCTCAAAATAAGTTATTGATTTTCCATATTATTGAATTTCTTTTTTAATTCCTTCTTTACCATGGAAAACATACTTTTTTCCATGTACAATGGCTGTTTTTCATTTGGAAAATAATAACCACAAAAAATAAACTTCAGTATGTAGTCACACAGTGTGTGGAGGGATATTTCTATCTACATGTATGTTCATAAATAGTCAGTTTGTTACTAATTCATGTATTATAACTGAACTAGCTGATGCTGAAAAATTGCCCAAAACTTTGGAAGGTTTGATGTTTTGCTGTAAACACAGGATTTGCATTGGGTTTCCTTATTGACTTATTTGTTAGAGCCATTTGAGGAATAAATGTAAATTCTCACACAATTCCTTGCTTGCTGCCACATCAAATGAGTGGCCTTATGTCGTACCATATTGGACAAATGTGCCCACTTCTGTAAACAGAATATCCCATTCAATATCCCATTGTCTCTGCAGTTAACTCTTGATTTCAGGAGCCTGCAGACCATCCTCCAAAGCCACAGACATTTGCTCCTTCTTCCAGTTGTTTATTTGCCCCCGACAAAGAGAGGAAAGGAATAAAACCCCAAACAAGCACAAATAAGTAGCTTAGCTAATTGACAGCAATCATGCTGGAAGGTTTGATGGTGCCGAAGATTCAAACTGCTGTTCAAAGTGAAGTTTAGAGAAACTAGTGCTTTTACACATTTACCCTTGTTCTCATTTTTCCCAGGTTTGACATTTTAAAAATATTGTCAGACTTAACCATTGTATAAAAATCTATTTTTTCAAACAATCTTATTGGAAAAAAATCTATTGCTTTATTGCTATAGCACAGTAGATTACCTACAGATTTAATGTTGATAGTTTCGATCATTGGGATAATCCTGACTACCCATGACATGAGGTTTGTAACTTTATTGAGACCTAAATTTGATTTATGTGTATTAAGGCTAAAGCAGAACAGGGAGTCATCTAAAGAACAATAGCTGACTACTTGGATTCAACCTCACCTCAGCTCTTGTTCCCTGCTCTTCATCTGACACATAAGGATTCTCTTTCCAATCTAGGAATTAAATGGATGCCTAAGTAGGTGCTTTGACGTCTTCATCTGTACCTAGGGCTGCAGACCATCACCTAGGGCTGCAGACGTCTTCATCTGTACCTAGGGCTAACAAGAGTGGTTACTCAGGATTGCTGCAGAAGTTAAGTGAGATGCTCCCTATAAATAAAGCACCTGGCCAGGCGTGGTGGCATACGCCTGTAATCCCAGGGGCTTGGGAGGCTGAAGCAGGAGGATGGCAAGTTCAAAGCCAGCCTCCACAAGAGTGAGGTGCTAAGTAACTCAATGAGACACTGTCTCTAAATGAAAATACAAAATAGGGCTGGGGATGTGGCTTAGTGTTTCAGTGCCCCTGAGTTCAATCCCTGAACCCTCTCCCCTAAAATAAACAAATAAATAAGTGAGCACCTGACACAAATAATAATTAGCTCTTACTATTACTGTACCTTAAGTTGCCGTTTAACTAGTGAGGCCATATATAATTGTAATAAGCTATTTATTATTTGTTTGAAATTACACAAGTTGATCAAATTTTGGTTGTATGTATATACAAATATGCCCTGATGAATCCCACCATTCTGTAGAAATAATATGAACCAATAAAAACTTGGACTACTGTAATCCCAGCACTTTGGGAGGCAAAGGCAGGAGGATTGCGAGTTCAAAGCCAGCCTCAGCAATGGCGAGGCACTTAACAACTCAGTGAGACCCTGTCTCTAAATAAAATACAAAAAAGGGCTGGGGATATGGCCCAGTGGTCGAGTGCCCCTGAGTTCAATCTCCGGTACCACAAAAAAAAAAAAAAAAAAAAAAAAAAAAAAAAAACTTGGACTATTAATGTTCAGCTACTTAATTGAAAGATGCTTTTGAAAAGTCTTACATGTTGCTTTTATATCAGAGCATTGTTTGTACTTGTTCATATTATTTTTTATTATAAATTGACTCTTTATAATCACATACATTTATGAGGTACAAACTTATGATTTAGGAATATGATGTGGAACAATTTTATCAAGTAATTAACATAGGTGTTACCTTAAATATTTATAATTTTTCATGATGAGGATATTTTAAATTTCTCTTATATTATTATTAATTATATCCATGACACTGTACAGTAGATCTCAAAAAATACTTTGTTATTCCTAAGATTTTGTATCATTGCCTAACATTTCCAATTCCTCACATCCCTCAGCCTCTGTGACCAACACTCTACGTTTCTATGAGTTCAATTGCTTTAGATTCCACATTTAAGTGAGAATATTGGTATTTTTCTTTCAGTGTCTGACTTATTTCACTTAGGATAATGTTCTCCACTTCCATCCATGTTGTGGCAAATAACAAAATTGCCATCTTTTAAAATCCTGGGTAGTATTCCAGTATGTATATATATACCACACTTTCATTATCCATTCATCTGTTGATGGACACTTTGCTTGATCCCATGACCTAGTTATTATTAATAGTGCTGCAAAAAAACATGAGATTGTAGACATCTTTTTGACAAACTGATTTCAATTTTGGAGGTAACTACCCAGAAGTAAGATTGCCTGATCATATGATAGTTCAATTTTTATTTTTATGTGGAACCTCTGTTCAGTTTTCTACAATGACTGTACTAATTTGCATTCCCACTAACAGTGTGTAAGGATCCTCTTTTCTGTACATCATCATTAGTCTGAAACTTAGAGATGGATGCTCTGTTAGCTTATAGGGAATCAGCTTCTTCTTATGTGCTATCCCTTGCAGATCACAATCTGTTTTTATACTTAGGGATTTTTTAAAAATTATTTTTTATTTATTTTTATTTTTGCATTGGGGATTGAACCCAGGCACTTAACCAATGAAAACATTCCCAGACCTTTTTAATATTTTATTTAGAGACAGGTCTCTCTGAATGGCATCAGGCCTCACTAAGATACTCAGGCTGGCTTTGAACTTGTGATCCTCCTGCTTCAGCCTCCCGACCTGCTGGGATTACAGGAGTGTGCCACTGTGCCTGGCATATTTAAGTATTTTAAATTCTAAGCTTCATCTATTGCAGAATGTATACGTGTATGTGAAAACAACCTACTTCTTTGCATGGCTGTCACACACTATGACCACAGCTTTCCTATACCTGACATTTACAATGAAATACAGATGTTAGTCAAATCTCTGTCTCCCAAACACAGATGATAAAATATTGATCAAGGGAAAGTGTATTCTGTTTATAATATAACAAAAAAGAGCATGGGAATCAAAGAGTTTCATGAAGAGTATTACAAAAACCCATTCAACAAAGAAAGGAACATCATATGAGAAAGGGAAGAACTGTAGATTCTGATTGTTTGAAGTTAAGCAAGCAGTTGTATCTCTTTAAGCCTCAGCTTCCAATGGAGGCCCTGATGGTCCTTTTCAACTCTAAAATAATATCATCCTAGTTCTAGCCGTTCTTTCCCTTGGGGAAAAATAAAGGTTTATATTCTGTCACTTCAAAGTCATTATCTGCTATTCATATACAAGGTAAAAATCAAATGGGTCATATGCAACTTGATGTGTTTGTAGATGAATCCCATATTTTCTGCAAAAATTCTATAAGGAGAATAGTTAAATCTTATTTTGCTTTTTATGTAACATTTTTTTTTCTTACTGAAATTACTTGTTTTACAACTCAAATCTATTAAAAATATAGCAAATGCTCTGTATATTTAACTTTTGTTACAATGTCAACCTTTATTGTGTTTATGAATGCAAGCTTATGAATTCATAACTCACACAGAGGGTCTTCATAAATAAAACAACCCACTTAGATCTGCATGTTGCAAATAGCAAGGCAACAAGCAAACCAACAGATGGATGCATTTTTAATTAGTCAATCCACTGCCATCTCTCCGTTAGAAAATTTACTTGGAGGTTGTAACAAAATCTTTCATTGGGTAAAAAAAAAAAAAAAAAAAAAAAAAAAAAGTGCAATCTCAGAATCACAGGTTTTCTAAAAGAATTATATATTTCAATACTTTGATAACCCATTCAGATTTTGTATAGTGATAAATTAAACTAAATTATTGGTGGAAAAACAAATCAAGCAAAATAATTTGAGGTTATTGTAAATCTGAGACATGAATAAAATTACCATCAGTAGCTAGTTTCTTTCATGTTTACCAATTTTAACTGAGTTAAGTAAGCCAGTGTGATCCAATTCAATTCAAGGCTGTTTTTGCAATATTGTAAGGAAGGAGTCTACAATATTATGCTTCAGTCTTTAATTTGCATTATACTCACAAATAAGTTTTGGAAAGATGCTCTTTGTTTTGGAAAAATCACTATAAAAATGAGAAGATAATATTTATCAAAAGACGCCAGATGCAAAACTGTGAAAGGTTCTCAGAGATTATATTGGGTGGTTCCCAAATTTAAATGACTCTTTTTCTAAAAAGAATAAAATAGTCTGCCAGATTATCTCTTCATATGCACAGAAGAAGGGGAATGGAGAAATGAAGTAATTATTTTGATAATTCAGGCACTTTAAAACTTTCCTCTGAAATATCCAAATGATTGATATGATAATTTTGACTGAATTAGTCAAATTACTCTTTCACAGTTTGCCTTCTCATTAAATGAGTAGACACAATCTAAGTGTGGATGTAACATTTATAAATGCAGAACACTAAACTCATAGCTTATAGTATCTTTTAAGATTTGTCCAATTATATAGTCACTTACCTTTGGGCAAAATAGGCAGTAACAATTTATCATCCTCTTCTTCCAAGCACCTAATTACAACTTTTCCTGACATACCGCAGCATTGCCATAGAAGATTCCCATGTATGACCACAGACCATAAGCACACAGCCTCGGTCAGCTATTGTGGTATGTACATATAGGAACTATGGGAACAATGCAAACATTGACTGATGAGTTGACAGCATAATTATTTTCACAATAGTTTATTAGTCCCTTTGACAAAATATGTTAATGTCAAAAGATTACATGCTTCTTCATAAGCTGCAAATAAATAAAATACACAGATAACCAAATTAAACAAATTTTTAAAAAATAAAGAAAAAGGTAAACATAGGATCAGTCCTATATTGGAAATTCAACAGATTGTTTATGTAGACAAACTGATGAAAATTTGTAATAAGTTTTTCACTTTACATAACTGCATTTTTATAAGTTAGAAACACAGAATGGGGGGGTGGGAAAGCCAGCTAGATGAAGGTTTCAAATAATCTATTCATCAACTCAAATGTCAAAATTTAAAAAACCTCCTGGACTCTGTTTTCTTTTTAAATATATATTATATAATATATATATATATACACATATATATATATTTGTTGTTGATGGACTTTATTTTATTCATTTATTTATATGTGGTGCTGAGAATCGAACCCAGTGCCTCACACATGCTAGGCGAGTGCTTTATGACTGAGCCACAACTCCTAGTTTCTTTTTTCTTTCCCTCCTCTTTTTTTTTTTTTTTTTTTTTTTTTTTTGGCAGCAGGGACTGAACCCAGGGGCACTTAACCAGTGAGCCACATCCCCAGCCCTTTTTTATATTTTATTTCTAGACAGGGTCTCTCTGATTTGCTTAAAACCTTGCTAAGTTGCTGAGGCTGGCTTGGAACTCACAATCCTTCTGCCTCAGCCTCCCCAGGTTCTGGGATATAAGCCTGCACTCCTGCACCTGGCTGTTTCATTTTTTAATGAAAATTATATTTTTAAGTTTTTTTGTTTTTAAGTACTAGGGATTAAATTCACAGGCTTTGCAGCACCAAGCTATACCCAAATTTTTTCATATTGAGACAGGGTCTCACTAAATTGCCAAGCTTGGCAGGGAACTTGTGATCCTGCTGCCTTACCTCCCAAGTCACTGGGACTACAGGCATGTGACACTGTGTATGGCTTGATAAAAATTATGTGTATAAAACTAGATGAGCCTTTTGTCTTCAGAAAATTAATGAGGAACAGATTTGTTAATTATGACTGGGGAAAGATGCTTTGGTATTAATCACAAAAGAGAGAAGGCAGAACTAAGTAACTCTATTTTTCTTTGTTTTCATTAAGATGAAGAGATGGACTTTAGAACTGGAAAAGGAAAGGAAGGGAAAGAGATTGGAAATTTTCCTAGTCAACCATCAGGCCTTGGGGTGGATGCCAGCTGCATTGGTGAGCTAGGCGGACACATTTTTACATAAGACTGGAGGAAAACAACCAAAATGGAGAGCGACATGAAATGATACAGGCCAACTGTCTCTCAGGAAAATAAAGCAACTTACAGGTGCAAGTGCAGAGTCACAACTGATAGTCTTTAAAATACCCTGAGAAGGAAAGGGGTATGAGAAAATTGGTAAGTGACAAATGGCATCTTGTCAAAAAGGCTAGACTACAGAAATTATCAACTAGTAAAATTAACGCTGCTCTCTGGCCACATGTCCTAACAATCCTAACAGATTGTTAAACAGACAGCTTAGAACATGTGGAGAAGGAAGAGTGGTTAAAAGGCATCAGAACTGACTCACCAGACTCATTTCTGGCACATAGTAGATGCCCAGTAAAGACTTGTTGACTGCTCTTCCTTCTGGTAGAATAATTAGATCAGATGTCACCACAATGTATCTTGATTTTAGAGGCACAACTGATGAATTCTTTCATGTCTTTTTTTTTTTTTTTTTTTTTTTTTTTGGTACCAGGGATTGAACCCGGGGCGCTTAACCACTGAGTCATATCCCAGCTGTTTTTATTTTTTATTTTGAGACAGCGTCTCCCTGAGTTGCTTAGGGCCTCGCTAAATTGCTGAAGCTGGCTTTGAACTTGTGATCCTCCTGCCTCAACCTCCCCAACTGGTGTCTTCCATATTATACTGGATGGGATGTCTGTCTAGTACAACATGTTTATCAGTGATTAAGATAACATCAAAAGCAGGGTTCTTGTGTCTTTGGTATACAACTGGGAGGGACTAGCTAACTCACAGAGTAAGAACCAGACTTGAAATGATGCTGGCATACTGGAAAAATGGAATAAAGCCCAATCAGAAATTTTGCAATGACAAATAAAAAGTCCTTTTGCAAATTGATTATATAATTCCACAATAAAGAAGCTGTGACTTTACAGCCATTTATATGAGAGAGGGGTAATTTTATTGAATGAAGAGCCAATGTAGTCAACAAAAAGACAATATGATAAAACAAATGCAGTTTTAAGCTAAAGCAACCAGAGTCTAGTGTCCAGCTGAAAGACAAAGAAGAGCCTCACTGGCTTCTGCACAGTGTGCACTGTCACATTGGAAGTGGCAGTCCACTTCTGGAGTCCACATTTTTACAGGGACATTGACGAATGACAAAAATCTGGGGAGGGCAAAAGGGTGGTTGAGCTTGAGGCCATGTTTTACGGGAAATTGTTGAGGAGGTGAGTGATATTCAATGAAAAGTAGCTTAGTTTAACACACTATGACCCTGTCTTCAAGTTACTGGACAGCTGTCATGTGGCAGAAGAGCACCCTTACTCTATCTTATTCTAAATGCAGAACTAACATCAGCCATTAATTTTATAAGAATGCAGATTTCTTGTCAATATAAGAAAAAACATAGAATTTGAGTTTTTCTACATTGGCTATTCTGTTAAGTAGTGGCTCCTAAGAAGGGACCTATTTAGCCATCTCTCAGCACTTCTGTAGGATGGAATTCGTGTGTTGATGGGAAAACCCAATTCTTTAAACTCTAAGAGTAATTACGAAATGGTGGGTAAAACAAGGAAATTGCTAGGCAGTCAGACAGAATTAAATGTGAAAGTTCTGCACAGGGTAATGGCCATTGAAAATGCCTATAAGGATTACGATAAGTACTGATCAGAGGAAAGATTTGGAAAAGGTATCCATTATCTAGGACAGTGCTGCCTTATAAAAACATAATGTGGAACATGTAAGTAAGCCACATATTTAATATTAAATGTTTCAGTAGCCATATTCAAATGGTAAAATGAACTGGGTGAAATTAACTTTCATAAAATACTTTATTTAACTCTATATATCTAAAATACTACCATTTCAACATAGGCTTAAAATTAGTAAAATTACTAAGGGGATATTTTACATTCTTTGTTTCATATGAAGTCTTTGAAGCTATTTGTGTAATATTCCACTAATAGCATATCTCAGTCCAGACTAATCCCATTCTGAGTACTAAAAAAACTACATGTGGTAAGTGGCTACCATATTGGACAGCACAGACCCAAAGCTAAAGTTCCCAAGCATGGCCAATTAAAATAAAAGAGGTTATTAGTAAAATCAGGCTGAACCATAAAGGTTACCAGGAAATTCCAGAGACACAGCCAAAATAAAGAGGGTAACAATGTGGAATGTTCACATTCTGGCAGTCAGGAGAGTGATAAGAGCCAGGAATACAGGTGGAGTTTGACCAAACAGAGCAGAGAATCCAATGGAGGCTGAACTGCACCTGCCCCACTCCTGGTTGCTCTGGCAACCAGACTCCCTCCCCATGCTAATGACATTATAATGAGAACATCCACATGCATATGAATTAAGCAGTAATTACAGGCGGATCCTCACTTGTTCTAGAAGGTCCACTTAAGAGGGCGGTGGTTGAGAGAAGAGTTGGAGAGAGTTTGATACTGCCCAGAGGAGACTGCAAAAGCAAAGGCTTAGAGTTACAAAACAAAATGGATATCAGGAGCCTCTAGGACAGGCACAAAGCCATGCAGTTACAGATTCACACTGTTCTGTCTGTTTGGTTTCCCCGCTCTTAACATCACTCAAGGGGAGAGAGATCAGCCAGGAGAAGAAGGCAAAGAACAGGAGACTACAGCAACTATGTAGGGAAAGCAGAGTTTGGGAGAAATGCTGCCTCTTTCTCTCCTCCCCCTGTTTTGAAATAAATTACTTATGAGTACCTCTCAACCATCCATGGGGAGTGAAAAACACTGAAATTCTAGGAAAAGATAACAAGGAGCAAGAAAGAATTCCTTTATTCTTGGTTCTGGTTTATTCTTAATTGCTTTTTGCAGTTTTCCCCAAGTAGATCAGAGCCACATTGTAATTAATAGTGAACAAGTTGAATACTGAACTTCAGAAACTTGATAACCTGGCAGTGTGCTGTGGGAATAGTGAGTATATGGAGGCCTTGTATCTTGTCGGAATTTTTAGTTTTCTGGAATCTTATGGAATCTTTCAGGAAAAATATGCATAAAGACAAATATGGCTGATGGCATGATCAAAAATATTTAGATCACTCACGCATTGAAGAATACATATAGTTACCATACCAATAGATATAATAGCATTATTTATACTATACATCAGTATATGGCCTACAAATGTGAGTTTGCAAAGGAAAAAATGGCCCAAATATCTAGAGCTTATTGTGCATTGAGGACTATACTAAGTGGCACAACAACTCTGGGAGTATTATTATTAGTATGTTTTCCATGTGGGGAAACTTTCCCAAAATAGTAAGTGGCAGAGCCAGGAGCTAAATCCAGTTATCTCAGCTCCAGAATCTTCAGATGTATGTATAAGATATCATGGATAGAGATTTCAAAAAGACAGATCAGTCTTTGCTGATGGTTAACTAATCATCTATTTTGGTATCTAGTAGAACTACCAACATAATAGGATTATTTGATATGGCTATTGCATTTAGAACAAAATGTGGAATAATGAGTAAACCAGTTTGTCTGGTATGTGAGGTCAGGTAGGGCATAAAGGGAAGGTGCTTGGTAAGGACTTACCTGTCAAAGAATCCTAAAACACATGGGCTCCAGAAAAGTGCCATGGTAAACTTCTGATGTTAAGAAGTTTCATTTAGGTTGAGGCTGTGGCTCAGTGGTAGAGCGTGTGCCTTGCATGTCTAAGGCAGTGGGTTTGATCCTCAGCACCACATAAAAATAAATAAAGGTATTGTATTCATCTATAACTTAAAAAAAAAGAAAGAAAGAAATTTCATTTAACAAAAACGTAAGCATGGGAAGGAAAACTTGAGCTATTGAGATCAGTTCAACATATATACTTTTAACCAAGTGCATGTAAGAGGTAATGACAGTAGAAGGTATGAGGAAAAAAAATCAGTGGAGATAATTTCCAAAGAAAAAACCCAAGGGAAACATGGTTGTTGAAAGGAGTGAGAGCAATGAAGAAAAAAGAAAAAGATAACAATTACAGACTGAATCCAGGACTTTCTGCCCAAGTGGCCAGGGCACAGAAATGGGGCAGTTTCAGTAGCAGCTGGATTAGAGATGAATTTCAGCCTGGGTACTACTGACATTTGGATATTTTGCTGTGGAAGCTGCCCTGAGCATGGGCAGGCTGCTCAACAGCACCCTTGGGCTCTGCCCACTGCATGGCAGAAGCACCATTCCCAGTGTGATGATGTCCCCAATATTACCAGATGTCCTCAGGGACAGGGGTGGGTGGTGAAGTGGCAGCAGCAAAATTGGCCTTGAGAAACACTGGATTAGGCAAATGGAGTGGGTTTAACAGACTGCAGTAGTAGCAGGAC
This sequence comes from Tamias sibiricus, assembly GCA_025594165.1. NCBI lineage: Eukaryota > Metazoa > Chordata > Mammalia > Rodentia > Sciuridae > Tamias > Tamias sibiricus. The sequence continues at coordinate 74,108,454 of CM046660.1, read as the reverse complement.
AGCCAGGTGGTGAGGCCTGGGTAGTACAAGACTGAAGTTGTAGAGCTGGCAGAGGGAACTGGGGGCATATGGGGAGTTAAGATTTTCTATTATCTTGCAAAGGAGCAGTAGTAGAAGAGACATCTGAAGTGGGGGTTTAGAACAACTCTAGCATAGAGCTTTGGGATAAACATAAACAAAATAAGAAAAACCACCTATGAAGGAAACAGAGGCAGGGTCCTGAGGAGAGAGGAAGGTGATCATCCCAAAATAAAAAGGAGTGTGGAAGAGGAGGAACTTGCAGTTCTAAGGGGCTCAGAGGCCAGTTTAACAGAAGCTGTGGGTGAGGAAGAGCAGGTCTCAGTGGTCCTGGAAAGAGAGATGACAGTAAGGTTTCTGTGTGGGTGGAGTTTGTGTGGGGGAGATGGTGTTGAAATGAGATATCAGAAGGCCACAGTATGAGTCGCTGGTGATGACATTGGGCTGGATTATTCTTTGGAAAACTTTAGCACTGCCACTTGGAGGGCACCTTACAAGATGGCAGGGTCAATCAAAAAGGAAGAGTTTGCCTGTTTTTGGATATAAAATAACAGATCGAGTTTTAGGAAAGGCAGGCAGACAGGAATCAGAGAGACAACCTAGAAGCCAGGGCCCTGGGGAAAATTCAAGCAATAAGGCAGAACCTCTGAAATGAACATGGATGGCTCTATAAACACTTCTTTTTAGAAATTCCCAAGAGCAAAGCAGAACAGAAAACAAAGATGTGAATTTGCTTCTTGGTAAAACTGGGAAACCAACTCCAAAAACTTTGCAAAGGAAGGACTTTTCACTGTATGACATTCATACTTTTTGATGTTTGACTCATGGAAATGCATATTAATTTTGGCCAAAAATATGCAGTTTTGTTGAAAGACAAGAGCTAGGAAATAAGATATGCCTTTTTGGTCTTCCCTCAAAGAGAATTCTAAAAGGACATTGTGCATACTTTTAAGACACATTATTTGTGGGTGTGAAACTGTATGAAATTGGTTTCTTATCAGGAGTCTGAGAAAGTTGTTTAAACATGGTAGCCAAGAAGACTGCAATAGTCTTAAAAAGTGTGGCTGAAGGGGGCTATCTTGGACAATTGGTAAGAAAAGTAGATTTTAAGTCTATGAAATCATTCACTTTTGTTTTTAATAGTTTTCAAAAGTGTAATCTCAAGGGCCTAGAGAAATAGCTAAAATCCCTCTTTGTGGAATTTACTTTCTGTTTTTGTCAACATTTCCATCTGTCTATGCATTTAAAGCTGATTAGAATAAGAAGTGCTTAATGTATACAAATACCTCAGATTATCATTAGTTTACTATAAGTTATACTAAAATTATGCACATTCACTGAAATTTTAAAAATGTCATATATGCTGCTCTCTGTGATCAATAACATCTCTCCATTCATCATTATAGCTGCTTGCCATCCCAAATTTAATGGAGGCTTAAATAATACATCCCTTTTGGCAAACAAACTATATATAAAATTCAGAAAATTGAAGTATCGAATACAACATGCTGAATTGGGCTTCATTTAATTGATTTTATGGGTTTTTATTTTCTGATTCATGGAATAATACCTTGAGGATTTCAGAAATTTTAATCATAAGCTTTTATCATTTTTTATCTATAACCTTCTTTCATATTCCCTTTTGAGTTGCTCTATGGAAAAGTACTTATTGAAAATGATTCACTGAAAAAGATTATTTGTGCAGTGCATATTAAAATACCTTGTGTAAGGCGTTTAATTTGAATGAAATGTTTTATATGACAATTGACATCATAAAATCCTAATTATGCACATGCACAGCCTTCTTGGTTTCTTCCTCCAACTTTCTGCAAAAGAACAGGTGCATTCTATATACATGCAAGCATTCACTCTGGCTTTTTGGAGTGCCAGGCACTATGTTAAGCACTAGGAGTTCTGTAGTTATGGAAGCAGCCAAGTCCTTGTCCTCCCAGCAGTAGACTTTCAGTCTGGGTGAGGAACAACAAAGCAAATGAGCAAATCATGTAATGTCATAAGTGGAAGAGTCATTGTTGCTATAGGTATCGGATGTCACAGAGGGCCATTTGCATGAGGTGATGTAAGCCTGCATATAATGTATTCTCTAGCATGTCCTCACTGTTGATATAGGTAATGTGTGAGCTACAGTGCCACATATATTTTTATGCTGAGATAAAACAAAATTTTGCTCATTAAAGTTAAAGCGTCAGTCTGTAAGTGCCAGATTAAAAAGGAACAGGTATTTCAAATGCAAACCAATGATTTTAACATAATCTCTTACCTACATTTATCCTAGTTTTTAAAATGACAGTTTAGTTCTAACACATGAGCCTTGTTTATAGGGAACATATATTGAATAAATCCTTACTGCCCTTATGATTATATTTTTGGTTTGACTTAAAGTTGAAGAATCAAGCTGGGTGTGGTGGCACATGCTTGTAATCCAGAGGCCCAGGAAGCTGAGGCAAGCGGATCATGTGTTCAAAGCCAGCCTCAGCAATTTGGCAAGGCCCTAAGTAACTTAGCAAACCCTGTCTCAAAATAAAATATGAAAAGGGCTGGTGATGTAGCTCAGTGGTTAAGTGCCCCTGAGTTTAATCCCTAGTAGAATGAAAGAAAGAAAGAAAAAGAAAGAAAGAAAGAAAGAAAGAAAGAAAGAAAGAAAGAAAGAAAGAAAGCAAGCTAGTTGAAGAATCAGGTTAGTATTCTGTTTTTACTGTGTCTTAACATCAACCTTGTTCTTAATAATTTTAATAATCATACATTTAACTTTGTGTGGTGTTACCTCCCTCAGCCTACATTTTGGAGAACACTTTACAAATTAGAACTAAATAAAATTTCCATCAGAGTAGGAACTTGCCATTTCCACCAAGTTGTTAATCTCTGCCATAGGTAGACATGATAAATATGAAATATATTTATTGCATCAATGCTCCAAATAAAAGTTGTTTCAAAATGCAATACAATATTAAAATTGTAGCAACATATAGAACGCAGACTGGGTAACATATTCAGGAATGGACACAATACCCCAACCACAATATTAATTAACTCTTTTTATATGTGTGGTTCAGATTCACAAAATGCTATAAAAAACAAGAACAATTAGGATTTAGGAAGAAGTAATTCTTATGGACAAATACAAAGGATATTGCAACAGACATGAAAACAGTATATTATGTTTAATAACCTATATTTTTCCAGGTAATCCTGAATTAACCACTTCAAAATATGGTTGGTATTTTTGTGATGCTATTTCCAAACACAATTTGTTCAGTTAGCAAGAGATTCAATTATTTTATACTCAATCAAGTTATTGCTCTGAAGAAGCATTTGTAGATTTTCTGGATTCCCATGAGTTAGTAACAAATATACTTAAGATATTCCTACAAAGTCCATTTATACTGTAGTTATAAACAAGCCTGGAATATGAAATGTTTAAGACTGATTTTTAGTATAGTAACCTAGAAAACCATTATGAACGATCATAAGAATTTTATGCTACTAATATCCTCAATTCAAGTGATAAAGTCTTACTGTTTAGCTTTGTATTTTTTCAATTTTTTCAAACTGTTGAAGTCAACAGTTTGAAACCTTGGTTTTCTCACTATTTGTCTTCAGTTTTCTTATAGCCTTTGGAAATGTTTTAAAAGGTAAAGGAACAAACAAAATCATGTAAAAACAAACATCAGACCACTCGTCTGTGTTAAACATTGGCTTAGGTCCCGGGAGGCCACTACCCAGTGTGTCTGCATTGGAAAGTTTGTGATTCCCATAGAAGAGGAGATAAGAAGCACATAGTATACAGAGGTTAAAGCAGGAAAATATAGTACAAATTTAATTATAAGTAATGCTAGTGCTAAATGTGTGTGTGTGTGTGTGTGTGTATGCGTGTGCATGCGCACACATCACGTGGTACTGAGAAACCAAATAACATTTGGATATAAATATAAATAACCTATTGATATTGGACAGTGATATGAAAACAGAGCTTATAGGATTTTCTTGTTAATCTTTTTTTTCTCATTTTTTATTCGTTCTTTTTATATGCACATGACGTGGAGTTTCACAGGTCGTGTATTCATATGTAATAAGCAAGTTATGTCCCATTCATTCTTCTGTCTTTCCTATTCCCATCCTCCCTCCCTTCCCTTCTAACCTAATCTGTCTTCTATTTTTTTTGAGATGATTACTTAAAAGGAAGGCCTACAAAAGTAAGTGAAAGGAAGTGGATGGGAGCCTTGGCCTATTCTCTGCGTCCCTGAGCAGCTGTCCGTATGAGTGCTTCTGAGCAGCCAGGAGCCCTCACGTGGCCTGCATTGTTCTGCCCTCTTGCAACACTGCAGTTGCACTAACCCAATTTATGAGATCCAGCAACATCTGGTGGTGTTGGCACCCTTGCTCAGCTTCGATTGTCACTCGGTGTCACCAGATGAATGCGTCCGGAGCGCCTGTTGGGGTGACTGATCATAAAGCCCACATTAGCACATGTTGGGGGCGGGGGTAGCAGGGGCTTTCTTGGGCCTCCCCATGCAGGGCAGCCGAGTGGGCAACAAAGGGGAGGTGGCCGGATGTACAAAAGTGCTGATGCCAGAAGGCCTGACACGCTGCAGGCGGTGCGTGACATCTCGTGGCTTCTGGCTGCTGTTGGGTGTGATGCATGTCACTGTCATGATGGATGACTTTCAGATCTTTCCCATTATATCATATCTGTAAGAAATTCCCTGTTCCTCAAATGTGCTTTTGTTCCCCCACCTCTGAGCTGCAGATGGCATCTGCCCACGCATTCCCATTGTGTGAAGCCTACAGAGGACTTCGCCATTCTTCTGGGATGCTGCTCAGGGTTGAATTGCCAGCCTTCAATTAAGACTTGAAATTATGGCTCTGGGCAGTTTAACCTCTTTCAACAGAGCAAGGGAAGCTACACATGTCCTTTAGGAATTTCCTGAGGTGTCACAGATATATTTCATTAGGATCTACCAGGATTGAATCAGTAGATAAAACAAAGGCAATTGTCTTCTCCTACCACTTTAGAATTAAATTATTCTTTATAAATAAAAAATTCTCTTTGCGCACTCTTAGAACACATACATGAATTCCTAGCAAAACATGAACTAATCTGTCAATTGCAAGATGCAATATAATAATTCATCTAAGGTACAGAATTTAAATTTGCATGAATTGATAGTAGGCCAAACTTAAAGCAGCTTGTTTCTCTCTGACTTTAGTTCAGTGACAGATTTTACAGGTTCAATTTATGAAGCAAATGTTTTGTACTTAGAAAAAACTGCACTGGTGAGTAATCAGAAACAGAGCATATTGTTTATACACGGTCTTTCCTATTCCTTTCTTATGCTTGCTCCAAGAATTATGTCAAAACAGAACAAAAGTGATAGTTAGAGATAAGTCAGTGAATAAACATAGGGATTTCCTTCTAAATTATGGAAAATACCAACAGGCCATGCGGGTATGCCTGGGTTCAACATAGGACATATGATAGGTACAACATGTGCATTGTTTGGACTACTCAAATGGAGCATTCCAAGGTAGTGTGTAAACACATGGATTGGGGTGACACTAGGTGCAGAGAGTAAAGACCATAGAGATCCCTAGAGAGCTCACATCAATTTTAAACAATCAGTCTCAGACTCCAGGTAACAGGTAAGTTAGACTTTCAAAGTAGGATCAACACACATACCTCAATGGTTATCGATGGAATGTTAGAATTCCCAGGAAGGGCTACTTGTGTGCACAGATAAAGAATGCAACGTCTCTTGGAAACAGTATTAGGAGGAACATTCAATTAACTGGAGAGATAAGAAAGCAATCAAGTGGGGAAGTTAATGAAAAAGGGACAAGAATTTGGACAGGCACCTGAGAAGGAGACAAAAGGAGTCACAGACAATGTAAGTGCAAGGCTCTGGTCTATTGACCCAGAAGGGCGAGTGGTTTTTGAAGTTTGATGTGGTGAGATGACAATCAGAATCTACATCAGGTATGATAAGAGAAAACAGCAATATCTAACAGGTATTCTCACTATGTGCTAGACACTCTCCTATGTTCTCTGTGTATCAAACAAGGATAAATACCCAATCATTTAATAAAATTAGTAGCTTAAAATGGTGCCTGTTCCAGACTCTATATGTACACACACACACACACACACACACACACACACACACACACATACACACACACACACACACACACACACACATTCTCCCAGGGAATTGTTTCCCCAATTACTAAACGCTGTGAGTCCCTGTGTGTTAATTAAAAATACAGATTCCTAGGCCCCTTCCACAGAAGTGTTAATCAGGCTACATGGAAATTTTTCTTTATTGAGCAATCCAGATAATTCTGAAGTTTAGAGCATCTTGGGTACTGTGACTTTATGAAAAGAAGAAATTCACTTACTAGATTTTTCTCTTTATAGATCACACTTTCATATTCAGAAGTAACCAAAGCAGAAGTTTACATTTTATATAAGTTTACATTAGACAATGGATACACAATAGGTATCTTTGAATGGTTGTGTGAAAACCTTGGATTATAGAATTTTGCTAAAGAAATTCAACCTAAAGTTTCAAGGTAGCTGGAAAATAGATAAAATGAATGTTCAAGAGAAGTCATGCCTAATCTGATTTAGTTAGAAGACTCAGAGATAAATAACTAGCTGTTAGTGCCTGGCATGTTACTCAATGACTTCCTAATTTATTACGCAATGGATTTTTTCCAATTATGTGGATCAAGGCTAGCCTGTGTGAAGAAGAGAGCATGTACTGCATTTCTATCATTGAACTTCAAAACATCTAAAAGGGTACTGTAGTCCAATAGGATACCATGTTAAACTGCACAAGCAAACCCTACAGCCTTCCTCCCTATCAATCCTAAATCATGTAAAATGCAGACTTGAAGCCGGGCGCGGTGGCGCATGCCTGTAATCCCAGCACTTTGGGAGGCTGAGGCAGGAGGATCGCGAGTTCAAAGCCAGCCTCAGCAATGGTGAGGCACTTAGCAACTCAGTGAGACCCTGTCTCTAATAAAATACAAAAAAGGGCTGGGGATGTGGTCCAGTGGTCAAGTGCCCCTGAGTTCAATCCCCAGTACCACAAAAAAAAAAAAAAAAAAAAAAAAAAAAAAAAAAAAAAAAAAAGCAGACTTGAACTAGCAGAATCTGTGAGTAAAAAAAAAAATAGAATAGAGGATTTTAAAAAGAAAAAACAAAATCCTACCATAGCAAGTTACATTTGAACTCTCTGAGAAAATCCTCTCTGTACCTTTGTGTTACAGCAGAAAATGGTCATTGAAAATTACTTTTTTTTTTTTTTTTTTTTTTTTTTGGTAAAGGCCATAATTTGTGAAAATCAAATAATTCCCAAAGTAAAAATGTTATCATACTGTTTGTATGGATTGCTATCAAAGAGGAATCACACAAAGGATAAGGCAGGAGATAAGGGCTGCAGAGCTGCCAAGCCATCTCTGGGCACCAGATCCCTGTTCACGATGAGAATGCAAAAGTGAAGCAAAGGTGCAGAAAATTACTTTGCCCCACAAAAGGTTTGTGCTTAAATTAAGCCCAGTAACTAAGTTATGAGTCCCCAAATCAAGCCGAATATTTCTAAGACTTTGAAGTTTGCAATACACAAATTGGAGGCATCCTATGCATTATTATAGTAATATGCAATTGTTACCTAAGAAAAGTTGTAATTTGATTATCCTTAAAGAAAATATAAACTGTATTTTTTTTGGTAAAAATGCTCCCATGAGAACAAAGGCTAAGTGGAGGGAAAGTTGAGGGTTTCTCCTAAGTTGCTGAAGTTTCTCAGCTCTGACTCTATTGGCATTGTTGGTTGAGGAATTCTTTCTTAGGATTTGTGGAGCAGAATCCTGGTTTCTGCCTACTAGATGCCATCAGTAGTCCCTACCCAGTAGGACAGGGAGGGTCTCCCCTGGTTCGGTAGCACTATTCTACTGTGAGCATCATTCAAAAGAATGTGGTTGCACTTTATCAGACCCATTTTTTAAATAGGTTTCTCAAGAAAATGGTCTCAAAGGTGTTCGTGATCCATGCTAGTTCTTTTTGGCTACAGGACAGTGTGTCTTTTTTTTTTTTTTTTTTTTTTTTCCTTCTTCTTCTTATCCTGACATTTCTTTTTTCAGAAGCTGCAGGAAGAAGACTCAGCTTTTCAATAGTCTACATTTATTCTTCAATAAAAAGTATAGAGATATTCCACTGCGAGGCAACGTCCCTTCTCTGGACATATTTGTCTGCCACAATACTTAAGTCTAAAGAGGCACAAGACCTGGTGTCAACTTGGGTTTATTTATAGCATCCTGGGTTTATTTATAAGGGCTTATATTTCCCTCCCACATATTGTCTCTTGCATATTCTGCTAGATGTAGCAGGAGTTTCTTCTGCTTTCACTTTGCAATGAAAATTGCTGTGGTAAGGAATCCCGTGTCCTTGAATAGAGCTTTGATTCATGTAGGTGAAAACTGCATCTTGCTTTCAGGTGAAGTGAGCCCAGGAAATTAGTTTATTAAACATGTAAAGATCTTTGTTCAAAATAAGAGTCAGCTAATGCAAAGAATCTAGAATGAGATGAAAATACCATTCCCCATAACAATACTAAAATATGAGAAATAGTCTCCAAATAAATGCAGATACATTTATTGGGCATACTAGCCTCATAGAAATAGACTGCCCCAAATATGCATTATTTTTTTAAAAAATGGTATTTGCAAATAAAACATCCATTTTCTAAGGGTAAGAAAAAGTACATATGTGTCAATTTATACATTTAAAGCTAACCATAATTAGGGAATGCAATTTTTTTTTGCTTTAAAAAGTTAAGTTCAGAAAATTTACCTTTAGTGCTACCATCTGATCAAACTTTCCCATGGATCATAAATTTATCTTCCCCTAGAAAGATAAATGGAATCATAGATTATTTTTTTTAATATTTATTTATTTGTTTTAGTTGTACACAATGACTTTTATTCTTACGTGGTGCTGAGGATCGAACTGGGGCTGTACACGTGCTAGGTGAGTGCTCTACCGCTGAGCCACAACCCCAGCCCAGAATCACAGATTATTAATTTGCTATTTCTCCTCTTTCTGCAGGTATGAGTTTTCCTTTCTGATGGCCATCTGCTCTCAGGTGTTTCTCTGTTTCACGAGCCCTCCTCCCCCTCTATTGCTCCCTGTTATTGTACCATGGTAGCAGAAACAGGTTCACTGACTTGAATGAGATGAAAGTTCTAAAAGATCAGAGGCAGAGCCATATTTTTAAAAGATTGAATCACATAAAACTAAGCACATGCACTAAGGAACTATAAAAGAGCAGTGTGGAAGAATCCCAACATTGTTTTCTAAGAAATCAACAATTATTATTTAGTATCTACTTCCATCAATGTCCCATCTCTAATCATTGCTTCACTGAGTGGCATCCACCCAGGGCTCCAATGATAAATATTTAATAAAGGGAACTCCCCCTGCCTTTTTTCCATTCCCCCATATGCATTAAATTAATTACTTCATTTTAACAAGCAAAGCTGCTCTCTCAAATGCCACGTCAATATTTCACACTCTCAAAAACTCTCTGTAACCATGATGATTTACAGGGAAACATTTTGAAAGATTAAAGTTTTGGGGGTGGATTTTGGCAAGAAAAGAACATAAAAGACTCTCAGCCCACAGTAAATGGGAACATTCTCATGAGCTTCCCTCCTTTAGAGCTGCTGATGGGCACTGCCCCATATTTGGTGATTTCAATGGAACAGCATAGAAATTTTGCCTACTGCAAAGGGAAAATAAAGACATTTTACTTGCTTTGTGGAGGGCTTGATTTCCCAAAGACTTTTTTTCTGCTTTTCTTCTTTTTCTTTTTTTTTCCTTAGAATTCTCTGTGCGCTGAAGACATTCTGTTCTGGTGAGCTCTGCACTTCTTATTCATGGCAATTACGTTCACATCTTTGATCTTGGATGAGATCTCTTGTGCATATTTTGTTCTATTTATGTCTTTGATCTGGTTTCTTGTGATTTTTTTTAAGGTTGTGTTTTAATTCGAAAGACGTTCAGCCTACAATATTTAAAAAGGAAAAGAGGTGACATTTAGTTTATCCATATGACATTGTCTTTTTAGGCATATGGGTAAATTAGACTGTCTTTATCTCTCTCAGCTCCTTCTTCCAATATCCTGATGGTTTGTGCTTTTTAGCTGTCATAACAGAAGAAAGCCTAGCAATCAGATGGGTTGCAAGGTGGTCGATCTCATCTGGCTCAACAGTTTTCCAATCTTCTTATTCCATTTGTCTTAAAAAATCCATCTTCCAATGGTCTGGATGGTGATAGAGCTATAAAATAGTGAGGGAGTAAATTTATAGAACAACTGCTTATGGATGACTTAAGTAGTCTTATTTATTTGCTATTACCATTATCATTTTATTTAAAGTGAATTTATTTTCTTGCTCATGTCACTTCATTTATATTCAGGTTTGAAGAATTCACGGAGGTAGCTTAAAGGTGATATGTATTACTAAGGGGAGATTAAATAACAAGATAACAGCTAGCGGTCGCTGTAGCGATGGCAAAGTGCTATGAATAAGGGGGGCCGCGTGGGACCTGGGAATGTACATGACAGAAATTGGTCACCATGGCAACATTTGAGCAGTGGGAGACAGGGAGCTGAACTGAGCAACATAGAACTGCAGTGGCCTGATTGAAAAGAACTGCCTATAATTTAGCTTGACTGACTTGTTATGTAATATGTTTTCTGTACTATGCAAATGACTATAGAAATGTGAGAATCCAAAACAGCTCATAAATTCAGACTGCAATAGAAAACATGCACCTTTCTTTGGGGGTAGGATTAGGAATTACAATTTGTAGCAAGCCGGAGGGTTTTTTATTTCTAATGATCTTAGCCTGTGAGCATTGTCACAGGTATTTTATAAAGCCCTGTCTATAAACAAGATTTCCATATTTTAGAGAACTGTTTATGCAAACACTAAATATCATTTTACAAAAGTGAGCAAAACCAGAATTAAAAGGCATAAAAAGGTGGCACAATTGTAAGAAATTGTTAAGTTGAACAGCTCCGGGGTGAGCCTCATTATAGAAAATAGAATTTAATAAAGTTTTCCTTTTAATTCATTTCCAGCCAGTTGTTAGCTTTTTGAATTATTTGGATAATTGTTCTTGTTTCGCTCTATGTGTTGCCTAGAGTCACGTAGACAGAGGGAGCTCAAACTGTACCGTCTGGTAACAAAAGGCAAACGGCATTTTGTTTTGTTTTCTGTTTGCATAGTAGGACAGGGCCCCCTCAAGGGCACTTGTATCATGTGACTATAATCAGGACAACTAGAATATAATTCATTCACGGTGTAAGAAGAACAATGATACCTCAGTTAATAAATCTTCTCAACATGAAATCAGAAGTATTAAATATACAAGCATTTTATGCATCGTGGAAAATACGACTGCCGTGAATCATGTAGCTTAATGGCCATATCCCTGCTAAGCTGCGCATATGATAATAATGATAATAGTGAAATTAGTAGTAATTACAGAAATGATTAGAGCTTAAATTTACTGAGAACTATGGATATTTCATGTACCCCACTGCTTCATTTAATCCTCATAAAATCACTGTAAGATAGAGACAACCCTACTCCCCATTTGGCAGACAGAGGCAGAGAAAGGTAAAATAATTTTCCCAAGGTTTCTCAGAGAGTCCTGATTAAAACCCAGGACTTCTACCTCCAAAGTTTTGTTTTCTAAGCATGGTTCCTTCCTGCTTTGTGTTCAGGTTACCTCTCATAAAGACCTGACTTCTCTATTCCTGTTACCTACACTTTCCTCTGCCCAGATAGACTTGTACCAATCAGCTGTGATCTTCTTTGGAGCCCCAGCTTCCTGCCACACACCTAGACACTGGAAACTTACTTTTTCTGCTCTGTAATGTCAAGCTCCCTAACTTGCCTCTTAGAAATTTGCTACTTATATTTTATTTATATTATGACTTATGATAATGTGTCAATTAACCCTTGCTTCTATTTTATTTAGCTATACTAGATTAGAGGGAAGAATTTGTCTTTGATTAAATCTTGAATGTCCACATTCAAAGGGTGCACATGTATGTTGATATGAAAAGATAAAGCAGCAAAAGGGAAGAATTGGCTGGAATTTACTAGAATCCAGAACTCAGTGAGGCTAAAAAAGCTGCCTGGTTCAATGGTCAGGAAGTTTCTCTGCTCTTTCTGTGTCTGGCTTTTGTCACCTGGCATCACATTTGTGATACTCATCTACATTGTTTTATATAGAATTAGTAGTTTCAATATTATTTCTCTTTGGTATTCCTTTATGCACACATTCTACAATCTATTCATCTACTCTACCATTGATTTTTTTTTTTTTTTGTATACTTCCAGTTTAGGGCTAGTCTGAATAAAGCTGCTATGGACATTTTAACATATGTCTTTTGGGAAATACATACATTTCTGTAGGTGCTACAGTTGGTGTGACATGGCACATGTATATAGTCAATTCTTGCACTACACACTGCCAAAATATTTTCAAACATGATCACACCACCTGATTTTCCACCCAAAGACAGCATCAGAAATTTCCAGTTGCTTCACATCTCCAACAACATTTGGTGTTATAAGTGTTTTTAATTTTAACCACTCTAGAGGTTTGGGGGTCATACTGTATTGTATTGTGGTCATCCCAAAACTAATGAAATTGAGAACCTTTTGATCTGTTTGGCGTCCAAATGCACATATTTTTTGCAAAGAACCTTTTCAAGTTCCTCGTCCATTTTTCTATTTGGTCATCTGTCCTTCTTGTATTGATTTATAGAAAAGTGTTGACTTTAAGTGATAAATCAGTGCATTGATCAATTATGGCCATGGTAAGTTTTTCACTTTTTTTATCTCTCTTTTTCATATTCTTATGCATTTTATTTTCTCACCACACCTGAGTTTAAATTAAGATACAACATAGTCTGCTGAAATAGAAAACCTCAAGCTCAGTGACCTAACTAAGGTAGAAATCCATATTTTTTCCACTTCACAGTATAAATTACCCAGAATCTGGAGCAGCTATGCTGTGTTGGATAGAGGATACTTCCCTTTCTATATCTGAAATACTGAAGGTTGGGCTCTTATCCTAACATTAGACTCACCACCATTTCTGCACTAAGGCTCAAGGGTAAGAGGAAAGAAGAGAGCTCCTTTATGGAAAAGGCTTGGAAGTTGTACATTTCAATTCATACCCCCTTGCCTAGTTGCTAGCCTCATGGACAAACCTCTCCCCTTGGAGAGGAAGTGGGAAATATCCCCTTGGTAAATTAATGGCAATGTTTAGGGTGCTGTATTAGTTTGGCAGAGCTGCTATAACAAGTACAACAGACTGGATGGCTTAAACAACTGACTCTACATTCTCACAACTTTGAAGCTCAATGCCTGAGATTGAGGTGTCAGCAGGATTGGTTTCCTCTGAGGCGTCTCTCCTAGGCTTGTATATGTCATTTTTTGTCTTTACATGTTCTTCCCTCTGAATGCACCTGTGTTCTAGTCTCTTTATCTTATAAGGACACCAGATGTATTGGGTTAGAATCTACCCTAGTGAACTTTTTTTTTTTTTTTTTTTTTTTTTTTTTTTTTTTTTTTTTTTTTTAGCTTAGTTATCTCTTTAAAGGCCCTCTCTACAAATATGGTTAGTCACAATATGAGGCATTAAGGGTTAGGATTGCAATGTATGAATTTTGGGATAACACAGCTTGGCCCATAACAGGTGTGAAAGACAGATTAGTTGGCTCTAATGGGGTCAGTATCTACAGAAATGAGCCTTAATGAAAAGAAGAGGAAGTTTTGTGTGAAGTTTGGAGATAGCTGTTTTCAACGGGGTTGTTCACTATCAACTGCTTGGAATGTGTCTGACAGTCATAAAGTTTCTCCCTTGAACTTGAAATGTGAGTGTTTGTGGGGATTATTCCCTCTGCCTCCATCACCACTTCCTTACTGAGGCTCGTTTTGGTGTACGGTAGTAAAGATTTTCTTTCTTTCTTTTTCTTTCTTTCTTTCTTTTTTATTTTTTGCAGAAACACATTTCTTTTATTATGTAGACATAATTATACTTTTGTTTTAACTTGGTTTTAATTTTTTTTTTTTTTTGTGGTACCGAGGATTGAACTCAGGGGCACAGTAGAATGCATTACATTTCATATTGTACTTATAAGAGAACATTTTTACAAATCTCTGGTTGCATACAAAGTATATCCACACCATTTGTGGGTGATGATATCCATCTCATTCTACCATCTTTTTTTTCTTCACCCTTTTGCCCCCTCTTTTCCTTTCCTCCCCATTGACCTTTCTAGTGTTCCTCTAATCCTCCTGTGCTCCCAGTCACAACTCCGCTGTGAATCAGCCTCCTTATATCAGAGAAAACATTCAGCATTTGGCTTTTTGGATTGGCTAACTTCACTTAGCATTATATTCTCCAACTTCATCCATTTACCTGAAAATGCAATGATTTTATTCTCTTCTATTACCGAGTAATACTCCATTATGTATATATACCACATTTTCTTTATCCATTCATCTACTGAAGGGCATCTAGGTTGGTTCCACAGTTTAGCTATTGTGAAGATTTCTTTGACAAGCATACATAGCCATGTTCCTTTGAAGCAGCGCATTGCCCATTGCCCGAGTAGGTGCCAAAATGAATACCAGGAACACGCATGCACCTAGCCTGCAACCTGGAATGGCTGCTGAGTTTCTTCTCCTTTCATGCAGCCAAAGAAAGAAGATTCAGGGTACAAGAGGGTGAGGCCCTGAGACAGGTGCAGGGGAATAAATAGTAGGGACTGGAGTGGGAAGAGACTGCGGTGATGGACAGTGAGCCTGGGATGGAAAGAGTGGGTGACCACAGTGATGTGTGGGCAGGACAGGCTATGCCCCTCCCTTCAACGTGATATTTTGCCAAATCACTGACAAGTTGATAAGAAGGGTACTCGGGCAGTGGAGGGTGTCAGGACAAGGAAAGAAAGAGCAGAAAAAAGAGCTGAAGAGCATGCAGAAGCTGGAGGAATCATAGCACTGTATCTGGAGCTGGAGATCCAAAAGGGCATGTCAGTCTCTTAATCCCCAGGGTAAATTCATGGAATCTTTTAATTGCTTATGCTTTTGTGCTTGTTTGTTTGTTTTGTTTTTTTTTTTTTCCAATCAGGAATCATGTAATGTGGCCCTATTTTTTTTTTTTTTTTTTCTGGTTGGAAAATAAATACATGAGATCACGAATAAGAGCTAAACTAACTTAATTGCATTTAAGTTTATTTAGAAGTAATGAGATTAGAAACTGCTTCTGGAAATTCTACATCTTATAATGCTGGAAAAGTAGAACTTCATTTTGTATAAAAATAAAGATTACAGAAGTGGATGAATAAGTTTTCCTGTGAATATCTGGTGCATGCTAGATGTTACCAGAAAAGATCATGAAGTCATTTAGATATAAAAGTAGCTCATGTTTTCTCTATACGTGCAAATTCAACCCATTTGCCTCTCTCCATACACTTATTGCACATGTTGTTAAAACAGCTTTTCCTGGGCACATAGGCCATTTCCTGCTAGGGCCATCACCTATAGTGCGCCAGGACATAGTTCTAGGCAAATATCTAAGCCATCGCCCTGTTTGTCTTTTGCTTCCTCACTTCTATTGTCCATCAGCATCTCTGCACTGAGCACTTAATGGAGAAAAGCATCCTGCAGCCACTGTGAGGTTTTACCTGGTCCAGAGAAATGCTCTTTTGCCCTTTAGCAATTTAGAAACTAAGTGGGGTGACAGCCATCCCAATTCCCAGCCCATATGTCAGGGGAGAGACTGTCATATGGCCACATAATGAGGATCACTCTGTAGAGGTTCTCTCCTCTGTAAGCACAGAGCACTGTGGCCTGTTCTGACCTCTACATATATTAGATTTGCTCTTGGGAAGATCTGTGCCATCTGGAACCTGGTGGGGATGGGCCAAGACCACCCGTGGTATAGCTCCTGTGGCTTTTCAGGCAGCTGGGCAGCCATGCTGCATGGGCTTAAGGAGTCCATCAAAACAAAGGTCTGCCTGCATATGGAGTTTGGAATGGGAGTAGGCTTTCTCTCTATCTGAGGAAACTTCAGGGGAAACGTGGAATGAAACCCATGGAATAGAAGATGCAATAGGGGCAGGAGGGAAGAAAACCACTCTTATTAATGAGCTTTGTTTTTGTGTGCTTAAAATGTGAAGTCAAGGGGAAAAGAGAGTGGGTGACTGTGAGCCTGCTTCTTGTTCACATGTTTTGGAAGCAATTCACTCTGGAAGTACTTATGGAATGCCCGATGGACATCAGGCACTGACCCACATCTTGGGAAGACATGAAAAAACAAACCAGTGCCCTGTTTTGTGGACTTTCTCTTCTAATGGAGAGAAATACAATGCCAGAAAATTAAATAGGCATGGCATATATTATCTTAGAAGGTGACAGGTGCCAGCTTAAGGGGATGGAGGCTGATGGGGAAGATTAGAATTGACAAGAAATGAAGGTGATACACTTTGGGGACAACTGGGCAGAAGAACCAAAAAGTGCAAAGGCCTTGAGATGGCAGCAAGAACAGGGAGTATGCACACCATATGCCAGGAGCAGCAGGCAAGGAGTGAAGGTCTGTGTTGGAGCATTTTGGTCCCAGCCAGAGCTTCGGCTTTTACTATGAGTACGTCAGGTAGCCACTTAAGAATTCTGAGAAGCAGAACAGGCTCATCTATTCAAATATTCCACGAGTCTGTGTTTCAGACCTGACACTGTGGCCATTCTTGTGGAGATGATGGTGAATGTGACAAATCATTTTTTTCCCTTGAGGACTTTACAGTTTATGGGAGCATTTGTACCCTGGTACCTTCTAATGATGAGACACATCAGGCTGGGAGCAGTGGTAACAGAGAGTTAGGTGCAAAGGTCTTAGGTGTGGGCAGTAACTTGGTCAAATGTTTGAGCAACATTAGGAAGATGATGGAAACCTCAGTGACCCCTTCCAATCTTGCAACTTGTTCTCTTAAAAAGCATTCCCCAGGTGGCTTCCCACTCTCAAAGCCTGAAGTGTGGATGGGGGAGGCTAAGGTGACTATATATCTGTCTCCTGCAATAAAATCAAATGCTTTTGAAGGGAGGGAACATGGTCTGCCTGTGATCTGCCACTCTCCTCTATTCTGGTGAAAGGAGTTTGGATCCTGAATACATATTAAAAGGGGAGAAGGAGACCCTGGAAGGACTAATTATTTGAAATGGGAACGAGGGGAAGGGAAGGCACATAGAGACTTCCAATTACAGTGGATGGTGACACCAGAGGTGCACTAACTCGAGGTTCATTATGTGTACCACGGGCCGGCAAGTTGTAAAGTAGATCCACCTGGTAGTAAATAGAGCTGGTGAACTCATCAGCACAGATAGAAGCAAATTTAGGCAATGCCAAAAAATGAAAGCATTATTGGTTGGTAATAAACTGCATAGAAAATATGGGGACAGAATCTCTCATTTATTGCAATGTTTCTTGGATATCTGAGGAAATGAAGAGACCAGCATGTTTATTTCTTCAATGATGCTCCTGAGTCTCAATTTTTCTTTATGCTTTTATTCTCTTTGAAATTCTTTTTTGGAAATGACCTAGTATCTTAAATCAGTAATATTTTCTAGATACTTGACTATTTGTTGTTTAAAAAAAAAAGCAAGAACTTGTCCATCTTATTTCTGTATTATTATTAGTAGTAGTAGTGTTAGACAAAGCTAAATGTTTTATGCTTTAAATAGGGAGTTGGCCTCTGTTGCACCTACTCAGGTCTGCTATTGTACTGCAAAAGCAGTCATAGACAGTATGTGTCTGTGTTCTAATAAAACTTTATTTAAGAAAAAAGATGTAGACAACATGGCTGTGTTCCAATAAAACTTTATTTAAAACAAAGGTCAATGGGCAGATTTGGGTCCTGAGCCATAGTTGGTCAATTGTAGCCTTGTATTGCCATCTGCTTTTGAGAAGATCCTTTTACTTGCAGCTATTTGCTGTTGAGTCCTTGTCAATCATTTTCATTCCTATTCTGTATAATTTTTTTCACACCTTTATTTAATGAGTCTAACAGCAAAATTTTTAAAGGCTAAAACTTTTCGTACTTTTGTTTTCTCAAATTTGAGTCTTTTGTGAACTTTTAGGCTGAATACAAGAGCACTATTAACTTGCTTAATTGTCCACTCTATTTTCCCTAAAAGAAATAAAATTCATAATTTCTGTGTCATTTTTATGCTACCGCAGCTATGTCATCAGTAGTTTTCTATTTCCAGTATAATAAAAAAAGTGAAAATTAATTTTCTATCGTTTGAATCAATGTGTCCCAATGCCTCGATTTGGTGCTAACGTAAAACTGTAAAGTTAATGGAATATTATAATCTGCAAGATGCTCTTTTGTGGAAGAAGGAAAATTGGCTCATCCTCTATGGTTTGAAAGGTTTATAGTGACTGGACCAACTAAATCAGCAATTAACAGTAAAAACACCAGATAAAAATGGATCCATACCATCATCTTTTACAGAGAGTGGTAATCCTATTGGAATGCTGAAAGCTTCTTTTGGTCTCATTTTAATGCTTAGGTAAACAAATGCCCTTGCTTCTAAATCTCGAATTGAAAAAAAAATTAGCACTATTAAAAAGAGCAACATTTACTCTGTTGCTGCATGGGAGTGATTAAAATGTTGACGGCAAACAGGAATCCCTGAGCTTCATGACAGCTGCCATTGCTATTGAGCCCAGCCACAGAGCCAGGGCGCGCTTTATTGGTGAACTGCTCTGCTGGGCACTGACACCCTGCATCCATTTCACAGTAGCATCTGTTGCTGTATTTTAAAGCTTTATTCCATAAACTTTGACAAAGGCAAAGATTCCATACCATATGCATTTTCTCTTCCAACAGAGCAGGATTGGACACGTTTTCTAGGACCGTGACCACAAAGCTTTCATTCCTGAAAATAAACACAGCATCTTGCCCCCGATTTTGTTAGTAGCAAAAACATTTTCACTTCTTGTACGATCTGCATTTAGGCAATGGCAATTACCTTGAGTTACATTTTTCTTTTCAGCAGAAGGGAACATGAATGCTTCTCATGAGCCTCCCTGAGTGAGACTGGCTGTAGGCATCATTTAGGCATTTTCAAGCTTACCTAAGTTTGTGGAGACAGCCCTGGTACCACAACATTTTCTGATGACAGTTTTAAATGTGGCTGTATCAGTGCTACTGATATATTCATTTGCAAAGAGAAGCATGTAAAATCCAGATTTGAAATTCAATAAGGAATTCAGAGAAAAATCTTGCTTTCAGACCATCTCCTCCCTAAATGAATAAATGAATAGGCAAACTATTGCATAAAAAAAAAAAATCTAGAAGGCAACCAAAGGAAGCCTTGCTCACTAATGTCTGAAAATAGCCCCGTCTGGAAAGGTATGCTTTTAGACTATGAAAGCAGAAAAAACTAATTAGACAAGAAGCAGCCGTGAACAAACATGTTAGCAGAATCAATAACTGGAACTGATCAGCTATTTCTTTAATTGTGCCAGCTGGGCGTCCGTGATGTGCTTAGCAGAGCATAATTACCAATTTCTCTCCCATAGCAAAGACCTTTTCTTTTCTTTTCTCTTCCTTTTACATAAATAGCTGGGCATACGCCATTTGATAAAGTAATAATCACAATATTTTTAAACCTGAAAAATTAGTAGAAAATGAGGCATCTTATGTAAGATGATGTTTTATGAATAATTAGGTGGCCAAGTAAATTTTGTATGCCAATTGCGCTAATAAGAATTCAAGCTATCAAGGAAATGTAACTAATTTCTTAATTTAAAGGCCATTATGTGCTCCGTGTGCTGAGCTGCATTATTAAAAGTAGGGACAATTTGCTTTGCTATTTTAGCATGTGTTCCATAGTTTGTTCTCATTTGTAGAGCTATGATTGATTTGAGCCCAAAGCCTTGCTCCTACTACAACTTGAAAGATCATGCAATACTTTGTCTGGTACCATTAGGAGGAATTAAACAGACTATGAGCTGTGTAAGTAAAAGGAATAGAGAAGAGAAAGATTTCTCCAGTTAATTCAAAGGGGGAAAAAAATCCTAGCCCAATTGATTTGTATACTTTTTTCCCCCGAGTGACAGCCAAACAAAGCTTTGTAAGCATGTAATAGACTGGAAAGTCCACTGTTTAAAAGTCCAAGTGTAGCTGTGTGTAACCGAGGAAAGCTTATCTTTTCTGACATATTGCTGTGGGAAACTGGCCTCTTTAGGGCAGTTGTCACCTGGAAAAGTGACACGTTAAAGGAAATATGTACATAGGGAGTAAGGGGCAAGCCAGAAAATACTGGAAGATTCTGATAAAAGTAAGGACTTACTGACACTTATTCAAAGTTTACCTAAGATGGGTTTTTCTAGAAGGAAAATGTTTCCTCAATTTACTTTGAACAGAATGAAATAATTCATAATAATAAATTCTTTAACACATGGTCCTAGATGTCGAGTTTTGGGGGTGGGAAAGAGTGAAGTACATATTCAGGTGACCAAGGGCCTTAGGTCTGTTGATATTTTATTTTTCTGAGTTCCATTGTTCCACCTGGAGTAGAAAGGGTACTGCTTACCCTACACAGTTTGAAAGACTGTAGCCACATGGAGCCTGCTGATGTGTGGATTTCACAAGCCCTGGAGAAAGGTCCTTACTTCTTTTATGACTTTCAGGAAGGAGGATCCTGAATCATCTCTTCTCATCACCTGATTCAAAACAACTGGGATGGATTTGGTGCAGTTCAATGAAATTTGACACACTAATTGTGCAACTACTATGCAATAGCCTACTCTAGGGATTTATCTTTTTCATTGATTTTTTTTTTAATTTGGTGCATTAGAGTGACACATAAAAGTAGAATCCATTGTGATACTCATGACATAGTTTGGTGAATTTTATTCTGTTGGTTCCTCCCTTTTCCTGGCCCTCCTCCCTCCTTCTTGTTCCCTTCCTCTACTCCACTGTAAGGTATTTATCCTTAAGGATCCCATCTCCTTCTTATCCAAGAGGAAATTGTGCATTTTCTTTATTTCAGGCACTCTAAACCCTCTACAGGCAGAGCAAACCCAAGCTGTCCCTATTTGGGGTTCTAGCTAGTCTGGCTTGAATGGGGATGGGGCAGAATTGACTTCTTTCACAAGTAATTTGCTTTATGATTTTGGAGAGATTATTTGATCTCTCTTGAGGCTCAATGAGTCCCATTTGTCTCGTATTTCTTTTTTGGGGAGGAAAATTTTAAAATTATAAACTAATACTAAAAATAGTGTAACAAACACCTGGGCTCCCAATATTCAGAGTTCATAAGTTTTATGTTGTGATATTAGCTTCTAATAATTTTTGTTTACACTTTGAAAATAATGAGCCAGAGTAGATAAAAATAATGAGTGCACATGCGCATGAGCGCGCGCACGTACACAATACTATTTAGCAATGTAGACATGTGAACTGCTATCAATAATAAGGATGCACCAGGAGGATACTACATTAAGAGAAATAAGGCAAGCACAGGAAGACAAACACTGCATGATCTCAGTTGAAAGGGGAATCTAAAAAAATTTGATAGCAGAAACTGAGAGCAGAATAACAGTTACCAGATACCAGAAGAAGAGAGGGGAGAAGGGAAGGGGGTAAGTCAGTCAATGGGTACAATGTTATTGCCTATTAGGACAAGTAAGTTCTGGCGCTCTGTAGTATAGTAGGGTGCATAAAGTCAATAAAAATTCATTACATGCCTCAATATAGAAGAGAGGAATTTGAATGTATATATTATAAAGAAATGATATAAGTTTAAGATAATAGGTAAGTTAATACTGTAATTTGACTACTACCTGATGTATGCTTAAATCAAAACATCACATTTGGCTGAGCAGAGAGGCTGAGGCAGGAGGACTGCAAATTCAAAGCCAGCCTCAGCAAAAGCAAGGGGCTAACTTAGTGAGACCCTAAGCAACTTAGCAAGAACCTGTCTCAAAAACACAAAACAAAGCCGGGCGCAGTGGCGCATGCCTGTAATCCCAGCACTTGGGAGGCTGAGGCAGGAGGATCATGAGTTCAAAGCCAGCCTCAGCGATGGCAGGGCACTTAGCAACTCAGTGAGACCCTGTCTCTAATAAAATACAAAAAAGGGCTGGAGATGTTGCTCAGTGGTCGAGTGCACCTGAGTCCAACTCCCAGTACTTCCCCCAAGAAACAACAAAAATCACATTTTATCTCATAACTATGTACAAATATTATGTGTCAATCGAAAAAAAATGATGAGTTGTGTGTGTGTGAACGCCAGCTAGAACATGGGAGAACAGGTTTTGGGGGGAGTGCATGGACTTCAGATTCACCTCCTCAGTGATGCCACATTATTAAATCCTTTAATAACCTCTACCCCTTTCTCTTGAATTCCTTCTTTCGCCATTACACTTACTGCTCTTGTGTTGGGCACTGGGGATTGAACCAGGAGCACTTTACCATCAACATCCTCAGCCCCTTTTACTTTTTATTTTGAGATAAGGTCTTACTACATATCTGAGGCTGGCCTAAAACTTGTAATCCTCCTTCCTTAGCCTCCCTAGTCACTACTGCTCACCATATTATTTAGCTAACTATTCATTATGAAAGCTGCTTTTTGTCTGTGTCTGCCTGTAAAATAAAATATTGCATTGGCTATTATCTATTTATATGAATTATCCAGTGCATGGACAAAAGGTAAGCTCATTTTAGTTTATTTGCTTATTATTACTATTTGATACTAGGGATTGAACCCAGGGTTGCTTAAGCACTGAGCTACATCCCCAGCCCATATATCTATCTATCTATCTATCTATCTATATATATATATATACACACACATATATATATATATTTTTTTTTGGTCTTTTTTATTTAGAGACAGTGTCTCACTAAGTTTCTTAGGGCCTCCCTAAGTTGCTGAGGATGTCTTCAAACTTGCAATTCTCCTGCCTTAGCCTCCCAAGCTGCTCATTTTAGCATCAGCAAAGCTCTTTCAGAAAATAGGTATTGGTAAATATCAGGAGAGCATGGCACATATACTAGGTAGAACATGATTTCCCTTTTTTCTCTCTCTGTATATTGAAAACATAAACCTTTCTTTTGCTATTTTTAAAAATGTTGGTAAAATACATCTAAAATTGCCTTCTTAACCTTTTTAAATGTACAGAAGTACTAAGTACTTTCATATTACTGTACAACCATCTCCACCATCTGTCTCCAGAATTCTTCTCATCTTGCAAAACTGAAGCTATATATCCATTAAACAATAACTCCACATTTCCTCCCTCCCTTCAGCTCTTGGTAACCACCACTGTACTTTCTGTCTCTATTTTTTTTTCCTACTCTGATTACCTCATAAGTGGAATCATACGGTATCCATCTTCTTGAGACTTATTTCACTTAGCAAAATGTCTTCAGAGTTCATCCCTATTGTAGTCTGTGTTAGAATTCCTTCCATTTTTAAGACTGAGTAATACTTCATTGGCTCTGTAGACCATGTTTTGCTTATCCATTCATCTGCAATGGACACTTGAGTTGTTTCTGCATTTTAGCTATTGTGAATGATGCTGTGAATGTGGCAATACAAGTATTTTGTCAAGACCTTGCTTTCAATTCTTCTGGGTACATATGTAAAAATTGGTTTACTGGTCCATTTGGTAATTCTGTTCCTGATGTTTTGAGAAACTGGCATACTGTTTTTCACAAGGTGTATATTTTACATTCCACCCACCCTGCACAAAGTTTCTGTTTTTTCCACATTCTTACCAACACTTGCTATTTATTTATTTATTTGAGTTGTTTGCTTGGCTTTTTTTTTAGTACTAGCCAACCTGATGCGTGTGAGGTGATATCTCATTGTAGTTTTGATTTTCAGTTTCTTATTGATGAGTGATATTGAGGATCTTTTCATGTGAATATTGGCCATTTGTATGTGTTTTTTGGAGAAATGTCTGTTCTGTCCTTTGCCCCTTTTTGAATCAGATATTTTTGTTATTGTTGATACTTTTGAGTTTTAGGAATTCTCTTTGTATTCTAGATATTAATCTCTTATCAGGTGAATGATTTGCAAATACTTTCTCCCATTCTGTGGATTGCCTTCTTACTCTGTTGATAGTATTTTTTGATTCACAAAATGATTTAATTTTTATGAAGCCCAATTTTCTTCTGTTTTCTGAGACGTCAGTGTCACATTCAAGAATTCATTTGCTACACCCAATGCTGTGCAATGTTTGGCCTATATTTATTTCCAAGTGTTTTATAATTTTAGGTAGTACCTGTAAGTTCTTGGTCCATTTTGACCAATTTTTGTACTTGGTATTAGGTCAAAGACCAACTTCACTCTTTTGCCTATAGATGTCCAGTTTTCCCACCATCATTTGTTCAAAAGCCAATCCTTTCTCTGTTGAATGGTCCTACCTCCTTTGTTGAAAACCATTGCGCAGCGGGCGTGGTGGCACAGGCCTGTAATCCCAGCATCTCAGGAGGCTGAGGCAGCAGGATCATGAGTTCAAAGCCAGCCTCAGAAAAAGTGGGGTGCTAAGAAACTCAGTGAGACCCTGTCTCTAACAAAATAGGGTTGGGGATGTGGCTTAGTGGTCGAGTGGCCCTGTGTTCAATCCCTGGTACCAAAAAAAAAAAAAAAAAAAAAAGGAAAACCATTATACCATACATGTTAGAGTCTGACTGGGCTTTCTGTGGACTTCCAAGGTCTATGTACCTATCTTGAAGCCAATTCCACACTGTTTTCACTACTATAGAGTAGTAGTAAGCTATGAAATCAGGAAGTACAAGTTCTCCAGCTTTGTACTCCTTTTTCAGATTATTTTTTTTAAGTGGGGGAAGTCCCTGAGTGCAGGAGCCCTGTTTGGGGAGATGGCTTGAATTGCGGTTGACTATGGGCCACGGAGATTTGGGCATTGTCGCCTTCCGTAGTCTCACGGGACTTGGCCTGGGATCTTGAGTGACTTGGCCGAGATTGCTGATCGGGTCAGCGCCATTTTGGTGGTGTGTTCGGCGCGTGTTAGTCGTTGTTAGAGCCAGAGAGAAAAGTTATCAGAATAAAAAGCTGTTTGTTGCCGGGCGCGGTGGCGCACGCCTGTAATCCCAGCACTTTGGGAGGCTGAGGCAGGAGGATCGCGAGTTCAAAGCCAGCCTCAGCAATGGCGAGGCACTTAGCAACTCAGTGAGACCCTGTCTCTAAATAAAATACAAAAAAGGGCTGGGGATGTGGCCCAGTGGTCGAGTGACACTGAGTTCAATCCCTGGTACCACAAAAAAAAAAAAAAAAAAACAAGCTGTTTGTCTCCAGTTTGCCTCTGAACTTCTTCCTGCAGCTTCGTTGCTCCAAGCGGCCATCGCTTCAGGCAGCAACACCTGAGATTCTGTACAAATATTAGGATGAAATTTTCTATTTCTGCACAAAATGTCCTTGGGATTTTGAAAAAAAAAAAAATGCGTTAACTCTGCAGCTCACTTTGGGTATTGTTGGCATTGATCATATTAAGTCTCCTAGTCCACTGCTTGAGAGTGTGTTGTCTAATTTCCACAAATGTGGGAACTTTTAAAGTTTTACTTCTGTTATTGATTCCTAACTTCATTCTGTTGTAGTTATAGGAAATACTTGATATGATTACTGTTGCCGCCTGAAGCGCTTGGAGCAACGGAGCCGCGGGAAAAACTTCAGAGGCGAACTGGAGACAAACAGCTTTTTATTCTGATAACTTTTCTCTCTGGTTCTAACAACGACTAACACACGACAAACACACCACTAAAATGGCGCTGACCCGATCAGCAATTTCGGCCAAGTCACTCGAGATCCCGCAACAAGTCCAGTGAGACTACGGGAGGCAACAAAGCCCGAATCTCCACGGCTCATAGTCAACCACAAATCAAGTCAATCCCCAAACAGGGCTCCTGCATTTCCCCCTTTTTGTTTTAAAAGAGGTAATGCTCTGGGACGTCTATGTGCAACCAACATTCTTACCCGTCATCGGATAATCAAGGCTGTGCCCTTGACTCCTGTCTTAGGTTGATATGTCGGCCACATGAGACTGTCCCGTGCGACTGTGCCTGTCTTAGGTTGTCCCCCTCTGGGGATCTTACCCGTCATTGGCTAACCAGCCATCCAATGGAGCCCTTTAGGATTGACTATATATGATGACCAACAGCCGTCCAATTGTGAGGAGATGTTGCGGCTTTAAGGCGACAAGCCTTTTGGTGATGAGCCAAATTGCATAGCATATCAAATTGTTTAAACAAATCAGCTGCCCTAAGTTCCATCAAGTAACACACTGAATTCTCTAGACAAATACCTGCAAGGCATTGTCCCATAAAGTCCCAAACAATGAAAGATCAAAATGTCCATTTGTTATAACATGTTGATGTAGGAGGCCCCATGCATGTAGAGCAGAGGCCACACTGTTGGTGAGGTTGTTTGATGTTTGAGCAGCAGGGATGCTTGCGGCGGCCGCGATCCCTGCAGCTGTAGCAGCAGACGTCTTTTTTATGTTTAGACAATGCCACCGGCAAATCTTCAGGGCCCGCTACCTAGAAACTCAAGCATCAATTATTAAAGGAAAGGCAGTGCTATTGCAGCACTGAGTCAAGAGGCGAGTTGTCAAACTACAAAATAGAATAATTAGATTAGAAAATTAAAGCTGATTTTTGTTCACATACATCGCTGGTTGAGCTGAAAATTAAAGTTGATTTTTGTTCACACACATCGCTGGTTGAGCTTCTACAAACATAAGTTGGAAAAATATCATATTTAGAACAAATCAAAGAAAGACTGAGGGTAATTACTGCATTAAAGATAGATTAAAGAAAAGGTAAAGGCACTTTAGAGAAATAATTTGTTAACTGGAACCCTTGAGTCTCTGTATACAGAGCAATCTTTTACCTGTTGAGATAATTGAAATTAATGAGCTATTAAACAAATGAAGTTAATAGCAAATAAACAATCTTAAGTCAAAACACCAAAATATCAGGTTATATAGCACTAGTCATATTGTTTGCTAAAGAGAAGTCCGAGGGACACCTATAAATCAAAATTGAAAGTACCTTCATTTATAAAATTATTTACCTAAATTGAATACTCTTAACCTAAAATGAATTAAAGTTATTTGGATCCATATATATATATTTTTTCTTTTTCATAAGCGCTTTGTTCTTTGTGACGTCACACTGGACAGACGAACAAACATACAAACATATATTTGTGACGTCACATTAACATGAAATGTAGACAAATGTACAGACATAAAGACATGTATAAAAAGGAAAAAAAAAATACAATTGTGTGCACACTAAAGAGAGATCTCCTTGTCCCGGCCGGGAGGAATGACACTTAAGTTGTGAAATATTTTGAAGGACTCTTTTGAGGGAATCATTCTGTACCTTGATCTTGGTCCTCTTGATTTTGTACCTTTTTTATTAATCTTGATACTTCAATAACTTCATCTTGATCATTTTGATGTGGTACCTGTTTTATTAATCTAGATGGTATCCATATTGGAGAGGATTCGTCTTTTGGAAAAACACAAACAGATCCTCTTCCCCAAATTAATACTGGATCTGGACCCTTCCATGTACCTGAAAGAACATCCTTCCAGTAAACCAAAGGTTTATGTTGTTGGTGTGGATTCCAATGTCTGTCTCCAGCAGAATAACCATTAGAGTCTAAAGTTAAAAAATTTAAGGTAAACAGGGCAACTGCCAATCTGTCCTTAGGACTTTTCCAATTTCCTTCTTTTTGTTTTAATAACATAATTTTCAGTGTTCGGTTTGCTCTTTCAATAATGCCCTGACCCTGAGGATTGTATGGGATGCCTGTTTTATGGGATATATTGAATTTTGCACAAAACTCTTTGAAAGATGAGGACGTATATGCGGGGCCATTATCTGTTTTAAGCATTTTGGGGATGCCCAATGCAGCAAAAGCTTGCAAACAATGAGATGTAACATCTTTAACTTTTTCTCCAGAATGTAAGGAAGCAAAAATCATGCCTGAGCATGTATCTATGGTCACATGAATAAATCGCAATTTTCCAAAACTTGGCTCATGAGTAACATCCATCTGCCACAAATGATTGGGCATTAATCCTCTAGGGTTAACTCCGAAATGAGGATTGGGCAAATGTGTCATACAAGATTTACAATCTTTTACAATTGTTCTGGCTTGCTCCTTTGTGATTTTAAACCTACGTTGCAAGGTGGTGCTGTTGACATGAAACTGGGAGAGGAATAAAGTAGCTTGTTGTAGCACTGAAAGTATAAATATTGTTTTTGTAAGTTCATCAGCCTTTTGATTACCTTCATGGAGGGGACCAGGCAAATTAGTATGTGCTCTAATATGGCCTACGAATAGAGGTTCTTTTCTTGCCCACAAAAGTTTTTGTATTTGATAAAACAATTTAAAGGCTGGAGTATGAGGTGCTATTGGTCCTGCTAACTCTAATTTTGGGACGGCTTGTACAATATAGTGGCTATCTGAAAAAATGTTTACAGGCTGGTCCCTAAAATTTTCCAGAGCTCTTACCACAGCTTCCAATTCCACTAGTTGAGCTGATTTATGTGCAGTTATGTAAGTCATATTTTCTTTTTTAGTGACTACTGTAGCAGTACCATTTGAGGACCCATCTGTAAATACATTAAATGCCTTAGGAATAGGTTGATTTTTTATTACCTGTGGAAATATAATAGGATGATTAATACAAAAAGATAATATAGGGGACTTAGGAAGATGATTATCAAAATTTGCAGAAGTAGAGCATTTAGCTATAGCCCAATCATTATCATTGATGCATAAGTATTCAATCTGTGATGATGAATAGGGAGTAATAATAGTAGCAGGGTGAATGCCAAATATTTTAGTAGAAGTCTTAAGTCCTTGAAGAATAAGTTTAGCCACCATGGAGGTATAAGATTCAATTATACTTTTAGGAGAGACGGGCAAATGTATCCATAATAAAGGCCCTTGTTGCCAAAATACTCCTGTGGGTGTATATTGTGAAGAAATAATAATCAACATCAGTGGTTGAGTTAAATCAAATCTATCACAATGAGCTCCTTCGATGGCTTTTTCTACTAACTTTAAAGCTTTCCTAGCATCAGGAGTCAATGTTCGTGGTGAAGATGGATCAGGATCTCCACGAAGGATGTCAAATAAAGGTTTTAGTTGGCCAGTAGTGAGATTTAGTGTAGGGCGAAGCCAATTAATGTCTCCCAGTAGTTTTTGGAAATCATTGAGGGTGGTCAAATGTTCTTTACTTATTAGAATTTTTTGGGGTCTAACAAAAGTATCCATGATTTTAAATCCTAAATATAATATGGGAGATCTGGTTTGAACTTTTTCTTCTGCTATATATAATCCATATTTTTTAAATTTTTCTACCACATCACTGAATATATTAAATAAGATTTTTTTATTAGGGTGGGCCAATAAAATATCATCCATGTAATGTAGACACATGAGGTTTGGATATTTATTTTTAATGGTTTGGATAGCCTTGTCCACATATATTTGGCATATGGTGGGGCTATTAGCCATTCCCTGTGGTAAAACCTTCCATTGATATCTCTGATCAGGGCCATTATTGTTCATAGAAGGAATGGAAAAAGCAAACCTGGGGGCATCCAGAGGATGTAGGGGAATAGAAAAGAAGCAATCCTTTATATCAAGAGTAATAAGATGGAAATTTTTTGGAATAGCTATGGGACTAGGAAGTCCAGGTTGAATAGGGCCCATAACTTGCATGGTTTTATTGATTTGTCTAAGATCATGTAACAATCGCCATTTTCCTGACTTTTTCTTGATCACAAATATGGGGGAATTCCAGGGAGAGGTGGAAGGTTCTATATGACCTGCTTCTAATTGTTCCTGAACTAGTAGGTGGGCCACTTGTAATTTCTCTTTAGATAGGGGCCACTGAGGGACCCACACTGGCTTATCAGAAAGCCATGGTATTTTCAAAATTATTTTCTCAGTGGCCCCGAAAAAAAATATCTTTTTCCTTTATGACAATGATTACTTTTAGGGTTAAGATTACTCTGTACTTTTTGATAATGAGTTCTTTTATGGTTAAGATTACCCTGTAGGTTTTCACATTTAACATCTGCAGGCTTGGTTGCAAGGTGTACTCCCATTTGTTGCAAAATATCTCTTCCCCATAAAGTAACCGGTAGATTAGGTAAAACATAAGGCTGAAATGTTCCTTTATGGCCTTCATCATCCTCCCATTTTAAAATTACGGCACTTTTATCTGGGAGGTTATTATA
This sequence comes from Tamias sibiricus, assembly GCA_025594165.1. Classification (NCBI taxonomy): domain Eukaryota; kingdom Metazoa; phylum Chordata; class Mammalia; order Rodentia; family Sciuridae; genus Tamias; species Tamias sibiricus. Next base: position 74,078,032 of record CM046660.1, on the reverse strand, counting down.
TCCCAAGCCTCTTAAACTGGTTGAAGCTTTTTGCAGAGGCCAGTGCTTGGGCCATTGGCGTAAATTAATAATGGAAGAGTCAGCTCCAGTATCTATTAATCCCTCCATTTCTATTCCTTGGATTTTTATTTTACACATAGGCCTCCTTGAACAGTCTCGAACCCAGCAAGCCATGGGACTTGAGTCAGTGGAACAAAATCCTCTATTGTTCCCTTCTTGAGGCATACCCATTTTAAATGAATTATGTAAATTGGGAAGGAGAAGCAACTGAGCAATTCTATCTCCTTGATTAACAGAACTTATACTTTGGGGTGAGCTAAGCATTATTTTTATTTCCCCTTTGTAGTCTGAGTTTATTACACCTGGGGTCACTTGCAAACCTAATAAGCTTTTAGGACTACGCCCGATAATAAGTCCTACAGTCCCTGAGGGAAGAGGTCCCCTGACTCCTGTGGGTATCAGTTGAACCCCCATTTCAGGTGTTAACACTATTCGGGCGGTGGAACAGAGGTCTAATCCTGCATTTCCTCTTGTTCCTCTGGCGAGGGAGTGGATGGGTAGTAGGGATTGTGTCGGGGAAGCATCTGAGTGGATGCTTGAGGATACTCCTTCTGCAATGCCCCGTACATTTGTGGGCCCCGGGGTATTGGGCCCCGTGCCCCGTTTTTTGAATTCCTGAACAAAGGATTTCCATGGATGTCAAATTTTGAATGGCATTTATTGGCCCAATGATTTCCCTTTTTACACCTGGGGCAGCGGCCTGGGGCACGGTATGAGCTTGATCTTATTTCTCTTTTGGGATTTTGCCTAGAATTGCCTGATTGATTATGATAATATTGCCTGGAATATCCTGATTGATTATAATATCTACGTTTAGCCTTTGTGAAATTTCGAGAGGAAGCACCTCTCATTGAGGCTGCAATCACATTTCCTGTGACAAAGGCGTCATTTATATCTTTACATAGTTGTATATATACGGAAAGATCCTTTTTAGTTCTCCATGGCCTGATGGCTGCTTGGCACCATTTATTTGCATTTTCATAAGCTAATTGAACAACTAATGGCATAGCTTGGTCAACATCTGCAAACACACTACCTGCAGTTCTCAAAAGTCGATCAGCAAAGTCGGCATACGGCTCATTAGGTCCTTGAATCACTTATGACAAGCTACCTTGTAGATCCCCAGGTCCTTGTACAGTTTTCCATGCCTCTAAGGCAGCTGCATTTATCTGAGCATATACATCTGGGTCATAATCTGTTTGAGCCTGTAAGTCTGCGAATTGCCCTTCTCCTGTGACCATGTCTATATTATAGTTTTCAAACCCTGCAGCCGCGTTTCTTTTAGCTGTTTCTATACAAAGTTCTTGGAATTGCGATCGCCAAACCAAGAATTGCCCCCCGCTTAATGTTGCTTTACATAGACTTTTCCAGTCTGAGGGGGTTAAGCTAAAGGTGTTAAGGGACTCCAGCATACTCAACGTGAAAGGAGCTTGGGGCCCATAAGTCATTACTGCCTCTTTGAGATTTTTTATTGTTTTGAAATCTACTGACTGATGGACACTCTGTCCATTTTTCTTTTCAAATGCTGGCGGTTCCCAATGTATCTGTGAGTTGTCCTCGAGAGCGCATAAGCGATCAGAAAGACTTTTTATTTCTGTTTCTAGGGTATGCAAATGCCTAGTAATACCCTTCATATTTTCTGTAATGGATTCCACCCATGGGGGAGTAGAGGACACAAGTGGCTACTCTACCTGACCGTCCTTTTTCTTGGTCTTTTTTAGTTTCTTTTTCCTCATTTTCTCAAGATCACTTTTACTAGATTCCTCACCACTGCTAATTTCACTGACAGCAATATCCTGAGGCCCAGGTTCCAGGGAGAGCAAGTATCCTTCAGCTTTTACCAATAACTCCCGAATAGCTTTAATAGCTTGGATTTTTGTCATTTTTGGGTCTCTTCTAATACTCTCTTTACTGGTCTCAGTTGGCCCAGTGGAATCTACACTTTTTTGATCACTTTCACTTTTGTCTATATACTCCTCACTGAGAACAGAGTCAGGTATATCAAGGAGTCTTTGCATAGCCTCTATCACTTGGGATTCAGTTATATTCGAACCCATCTTTAGAGACCTTTCAGTTCTTACCTGTCCGCTCCGAAGTTCCCCATACGGGCCGCCACCTGTTGCCGCCTGAAGCGCTTGGAGCAACGGAGCCGCGGGAAAAACTTCAGAGGCGAACTGGAGACAAACAGCTTTTTATTCTGATAACTTTTCTCTCTGGTTCTAACAACGACTAACACATGACAAACACACCACTAAAATGGCGCTGACCTGATCAGCAATTTCGGCCAAGTCACTCGAGATCCCGCAACAAGTCCCGTGAGACTACGGGAGGCAACAAAGCCCAAATCTCCACGGCTCATAGTCAACCGCAAATCAAGTCAATCCCCAAACAGGGCTCCTGCAGATTACATCTACATTTTTAAGACTATTGAGACTTAACATGAGGTCTAAGGTATGGTCTACTCTGGAAAGTGTCCCATGTGTGTTCGAGAAGAATGAGAAGGATTACTGAGCTTTTAGTAGTTATATTTTCAATTAATTTATTACCTTCACTTTCAATCTACTTGTGCTTTTAGATCTAAAGTGAGTCTCTCATGGACACCATGTAATTGGAGCATGTTTCTATAGACTGAAGAGTTTTTATTCCTTGTTTCCTAAATTACTGTCTTCTTGTGTGTTTCGTTCATTTTTTTTCCTAGTGAAATATTTCATTCTCTTTTCATCTCCTTTTGTTTATGTTTTGCACCTATGTTCTTTGTGGTTACCATGGGAATTTTACTTAACATCCTAAAGTTATAACACTCTAATTTGAATTTATACCATATTAACTTCAGTAGTATACAAAAGCTCTGTTTCATGACAGTTCCATCCCACTGCTTCTAGTTGTTGATGTCACTCTATCTGTAGACATTATGTGTCCTACCACATAAAATAATAAATTCTAATACATGAGTCTCTTCAGTTGAAAACAAAATGTGGAGTTACAAACCACATCTGTACTAACTTTTAAATTGTTTTCAGAATTACTTCTTTGTCTTTGGCTGAAATTGACCAAAATTAACTTCAATTTACAATCCAAGCCTTTCCTAGTGCAATTGTTATCTGGGTATGGAAGGGATTCCTGGCACTAGATCTCTGCTCTGCCATCTTCTGCCATATAATTATATATATGCTTATGTGCATGTATGTATATTTATGTATAACTTATTTTTTGTGGTGCTGGGGATTGAGTCCAGGGCCTCATGTATGCTAGTGCTAGTCAAGTGCTCTACCACAGAGCTATATCCCCAGTACACTTTCAAAAATTTTTAAGAGGTAATTACAGAGAATCTAACTAATTACAGAGAATCTCTTTTTCTCTCTCTCTCCTCTGTGATAATGCATGGCCTCCTAGTCTGCCATTCTATTTTTTTTCATACAAGATATGGAATCATGAACAGTGTATAATATTTCTTTAGGTGGTTAAAAAACATAACACAAATACAGAAACAACTTTACAGAGATATATTCTGTAAGTATTTTTCACTGAACTATTTATGTTTTCTTATTTATTCCTTTTATTGTTTAATTTTGTGAATGGTAACATCACAAAATTATATCATTTACTTACACTATACATTAACATAAGTTAGGCTATTTAATTGTTTATTTTGTGGTACCTGCTATTGAACCCAGGGCTTTGCATATGCTAGGTAGCCACTGAATACATCCTCAGTCAAATTAGGATATTATGTAGTTTCCAATTTTTCACTCTTAAAAACAATTGTTCTATGAAAATTACCCATCACACCTGTGTAAAAGCTTGTTCTAAGGGATATATATCTAGAAGTAGAATTCTTGAGTTTTAGGTATGTGCATTCTTAATTTGACAAGATTTCTCCAAATTTCTATTTAAAGTGGGTGTACTAATTTACATCTCTGAGCAGCTTGTAAATATTTCCATTTTCCCATGTTCCCCACAAAGCTAGAAATGCCATGCTTCTGTATTTTTACTAACCTGACAAATGAAATACATATTTCATTGCTTGTTCAGTTTAAAAAAATTTTTTAACTATATTTGCCTTGTTAAGCAAATAGGATCCTCTCTCTCTGGACCTTAAATTTTGAGTAGAATTTAATGTGGGCAAGGAAAAAACAGGTTTCTCAACGAACAGAATCTTGGTGCTACCATGACTTTGGAGAGAAGAGGCAGGGTCCCAGGTGGTGCAGCTACAGGTACTTTCTGCACAAGGGTCTCTATCTGCACTTTACAAAGTGGTAAAACACCAGCTACACATAGCTATTGAAATGTGACCACTGTGACTGAGAAACTAAATTTTTAAACTTTATTTAATTTTAATTAATTTAAATTTAAACAGCCACCTTTTGTTCCTGGCTACCATATTGGACAGAACAACTTAAGGTCAGTAGAGCTAGATTTAAACAGCTGACCTTAAGTTGTTCTGTCCAATATGGTAGTCAGGAACAAAAGTGGCTGTTGATGATTTGGTGAGTTAAGATGCAATAAAGTGCTTACAATAGTGTATAGTAAGGCTGGCTGTATATCAAGTGCTATATAAGTGGTTTTTTCTTCTTTTATTAATGAAGTGAACATTTTTTATCTTTATTTGGTCACTTAAATTTATTCTGTGATTCTTTGCATATAAACTTTGCCCATTTCACTACCTGGTCATTTGTCTTTATCGTATTGTTTCTTTCCAAATTAATTTTAAGAAACTCTGGTAAAGGCTTTAGTGAATGTTTGTGTTGCTCTCAGAGAAAAATGAAAAATGACATCCACCATAAGTGCAGAAAAAAATAAATAATTTAATAATTAAAATTTCTCATATATCTCTGAAGTTCAAAAAAGGGAAAGCAGAGGGATGAGAAATTAGAATTTTTCAGAATTAAAAAAACATTTCTCAGCTTTTCTTCAATAGTTGGGGTTTTTTATTTATTTTTTTTTATTTTAACTTTTTTATACATGTTACAGAGTACATTTCATTTCATATTACATATAAAGAGCACAATTTCTCAAGTTGCTGGTTTTATATAAAGTATTTTAGAGAATTTCATTTTCTTAAATTATTAAAAGACTTTAAATAAAAAAAGTGATATACAATTTTGCAGTAAAATAAGTACTTTTCCATCAATGAATCCCTGTATGTCCAATAAAGACATTTCTTGATTAAAAAAAAATTTCTCAAAAAGAAGATATACACATGGCCTTTAAGTATATGAAAAAAGCTCAGCATCACTAATCACCAGGAAAATGCAAATCAAAGCTACCATGAGCTATCACTTGGCTCCAGTAACAATGGCTATTATCAATGAGACAAAAGACAACAATTGCCTGTGAGCACACTATCATGAGAATGTAAGTTAGTGCAGCCATTATGGAAAATGGCATGGAGATTCCTCAAAAATTAGAATTAAACCTACTATGTGATCCAGCAATCCCACTACTACATATATACCCAAAGGAAACGAAATCAGTATCTGGAAGAGATATCTGCATTCCCAAGTTAATTGCACCTCTACTTATAAAATAACCAAGTGCTAATCAGCTGATGAATGAATAAGGAGAATGTGGTATACATGCACAGTGGAAGACTATTCAGCCACAAAAAGAATAGAATCCTGTCATTTGTGGAAAAATGGTTGGAACTGAGGATTATAATTTTAAGTGACATAAACAAAGCACAGAAAGACAAGTACTGCATGATTTCACTCATTATGCAGAATCTAAAAACATTAATTTCATAGAAATTATAAGTCGAATAGTGGTTACCAGATATTAGGGACTGTGTGTGCAGGTGAGTGGGGAGAAGGTTGGGGAAAGGTGATAAATGAGCATGAAGCTACAGCTAGATAGGAGTAAGAATTTCTGGTATGCTATTAAGCAGTAGGGTCACTATATATAATAATTATGTAGTATATATTTTCTTACTTTTTTCTTTTTGTGGTCCTGGGAATTGAACCAGAACCTCACACATGCTGGGAAAGTGCCCTTCATTAAGCTACACCCTAAGCCCCTATACTTTCCACAAAAGCTAAAATAAATATTTCTGAATATTTTCACCATGAAGAGGTGATAAATGTTTAGTTTTGTTTGTTTGTTTAAACCAGGGATTGAACCCAGGGTCACTTAAACATTAAACCACATCCTCAGTTCTTTTTCATATTTTCATTTTGACACATGCTTTCACTAATTTGCTTAGGACCTTGCTAAGTTGCTGAGGCTGGCTTTGGACTAGTGATCTTCCTGCCTTAGCCTCCTGAGCTACTGAGATTACAGGTTTGTGCCACCATGCCCAGTGAGATGATAAATGTTTGAGGAGATAGATATGCTTAAACTGATTTAAACATTACACAATATATATACATATATATTATATATATGCACACATATATATAATATATATATATGTTAAAACCACACATGGCACCCAATAAATATGAAAAAAATTGTTTTTATGTATCAGTTAAAATATTTTAAATTAAAGAGAAGGAAAAAGGAGAAATAAATCTTAGAACAAAAATGTACTTTGAATATCAATCAGGAAATATCAAGATTAAGCCACGCCTCCATACCTGGTAGTGAAACTGAAGAACAAGAGAAAAAAAAAAAAAAAAAATCTATCAATCTCCTATTAGGTTTTATTTCTAAAAAAATTCATTAGTTTTTTTTAATGAAAGACATGTTTCAATTCTTATTTTTAAAAGATTTGTAGATGGTAATCCCTTTTAGCTATAATGTTTAAAAATTCTCTACATCTGTCTCTTTCTTTCTTCCTTTCTTAATTGACAATCTAACAAAAGATGAATTTGAAATTGGCCATTTTTCCCCTTGGCATTATAAAGATTCATTGTCTTCTGGCTTCTGTTATGACTTATAAAATGTCCTCTGCCAATATAATTGTCATTCATTTAAGGTGAAGTACATAAGAGTTATAAATAATTTATTATTTTTAAGCTGTTGTTCACAATAATCGTAAAAATTATAAGTTACCTAAACATCAAATACAAAGAAGAATAAGGCCTTTGTGGAGAAAATTACAAAACATTTACAGAAAAGTCTGTGTAATCTCATAGGTAGTCTATGTCCATGGATATGTATAAACATGTATCCTTGAATATGTATAATAAAGATATGCATTCTTTATAAATTCTATTGTATTCCAATAAGTATCCCAACATTTCTTTTGGTAAAATATAGCAAATTCACTTCACCTTATAATTGTGATATACAATCACTAAGGGCCAAATTAAGACAATTTTGAAAACGGTAAGTGAGAACATGTCTGATTTGGTAAAACAGATATAGCAAATGTATAATTAAGAGTATGATATTGACAAAGATGAAGACTGATAAATTCATGGAACAGAATAGGAAAACTATGTTAATTTTATTTTCTTCCTTTCTTAGAATTAGCTTTATTTGTAAGTTTGAAAAATAGCTTTGCAGGCTCATTTTCAGGGACTTTTCTGTTTCCACTTTATTTATTTATTTATTTTTCTGTCCTTGTTTTGTAATATTGAGTCTCTCTCACCAGGATTCTTTACTTCTAATTTCAAACCAGATCTTAAAATGTGATTTTTGAGCCAGGTATGGTTGTGCATACCCATAATCCCAGCAACTTGGGAGGCTGAGGCAGGAGGATCATAAGTTCAAGGCCAGCCTGGGCAATTTAGCAAATGCTGTTTCTAAAAATAAAAATGGCTGGATGTCACTTGCTGGTAGAGTGCCCCTAGGTTCAGTTCTCCCATGTTGCAGAAAAAAACCTTCAATTTTGGGGTTCTTGCTCTGCAGTGATAAGGCATGTCACAGATCCAGTGAAATGAACTGATTGATTCCTGGTCATAACAGTAACAAGCTTTTTCAAGGCCTAATCCAAAACTCACTTGGGAAGCTTTTATTTTTATTTTATTTTTTTTTAAACAAACAAGCATCAGTTTGTCTTCAGACACTGAGTTCTAATTCTCCTTTGGGTAATTTCAGTCTTCATTGCCTTTTAGAAATTGGACTTTCAGTCACCGCTGCTAGTTTCCAGGAATAGAGTCCAAAAAGTCAGAGGATTTAGCTCTGTGCGTTATACCCCTAGTCTCCTTTCTGCTTTCCATTCACCTTTGTGAAATGTTCAGAGCATGGGGGTGGGTGGCTACTTCAAATCATGTGTTTATATAAAGCCATCTTGAATAGAAATCCTGCAGAGTACCATAAAGTCTTTTCAGAGTTTTCTCCAAGTGAAGTAAGAGGTCATGAATTCAGGTCTGTGAATTCAAAATAAATTAATAAATAAAAATAAAAACACCTGAGTAAAAAGAAACACCTAAGTAAGAATTTAAGCTGGAATTTAAGTAAATTTAACCAATTCTGCTTTTGGCATCTTTGCATATGGAAGCATGCAATGGAAATAAAAGGTACATGCTGACAAAATCATCAAAAATGGAGTCAATATACAGTCCAGCTCCTGCCTGCCCTCTGCCTAACCGACAACGCGAAATTAGTAGCGGTCCTACAAAAGTAATTTTCAGACTGTGCTCTATATGGCCTGTACAGGTGAAATCAAGGGGCTCTGCTTCTCTTTCCTTTTTATTTGTGACTCTCTGGAACATTTCAGTTTAGAGAAAGTTTCACTGCCATAAATATATTTGAAAATTTATGTTCTATCACACCATCGAACTGTAATTGCTAACTATAATGAATCTTGATATTCTTCACAATTTCCCAAAATTGTACTTGCAAATAACCACTGTGGAATTAGTTTTCTTAGTCTTGTCATCTGCAAAGTGGTCTTACTAGTAATTACATCATAGCAGCAGCGGCACAGGCCTACATGAGATCATGTGTTGAAAAACAGACCAACAAGTTGCATTGAGAGGAAAGCTAGCTGATGAGCTCTTCTCTCTCTTCCTAGCTGACTGGCTTAGAACATGGAGTTCTAATTCATGTTAAGGGGGAAACAGATTATAGTAAACCATAGAATGTGGTTCATCAACAGATAACCAGGACCACAAATAACCCATGGAAAGCCGCTGGGGTCCCTAATGGTAGGGGTCTTCTCAGCCCATAATGGCCTGGCCTGAGTTTTCTTGTCCTTTCCTGAAGATGTTTTTAATGCTGTATCAGCAACCACCCAATACAAAACACTTCTTGAAATGAAATATCCAGAGAGCCTTACTCCAAGAACAGTCAGGATCTATATAGAAGTCAATACAGAGGTACTTGCTGAGCACAGTGCTGGGTTTGAACCCTCTCTAAAAAGTTTAGAGAGTTTGTAGTATCAGAAATGCTATTTAGCAATGCAATAATCCCCAGGAGAAAGCAGGAGGCACAGATCGATGCTAAAGATGACCTGGTAGGGGAGTTCATAGTGGTAACTCAGGATAAACTACAGATGCTTCATGGAAGCCACAGGATGAGCATTTCTCTTGGGTGCCAAGGGACCCTGGTGGAGCTGGCACAAAGGCAGAACCACTTAGTGCTTAAGAGTGTGGGCTGTGATCCAGGTCACCTTAATATAAATCCCAGTTTCCTCGAATATAGTCCCCAATCCTGGATTTTCCTATTTTTGTGACCTTGGGCAAATTACCTAACCTTTCTGTGTCTCAGTTTTCTCATTTGTAAAGTAGACTTTCATGACAGTACCTGCCAACATAGGGCTGTTGTGAGGATTCAATATTTTAGTATCTGTCAAGTGTTCTCAAGAACAGTGCCTAGCATCTAATAATCATGGTGTCTATGTTTATTAAATAAAATACAAAAGGATCTGAGAGTGCCTGACCTGACCTTAGTGAAGCTGCTTTGGAACTCTGCAAAGCTCTCAGTGGTGTGATGGAAAAGGGAGTTTTTTGTGTCTCCAAAACAGATGGGCTTAATTTCTTCCCCTGCTAAGATTGTAGGACTATTTCTAGATACATATGAAAACAGTGAGCTACAGAATGGCCTTAAACTCATGTTGCTTGCTCAGTGATTTATCCAAGTTAAATTCTCATAGATGATACAGAAAGCAAATTTAGACTTAAATGCAATATTCCAAAAAGTTCACATCTTTTCCACATGTCTGGTCCTATGTGATGTGAACTAAATACATTGGTATTTGAGAACAATTACTCTTTCTGGTGAGATGAATTAGCTCTTATAAAGTCCCAGGGTACTTCTGAATATGCTACCGTTTTAAATTAGGGGATCTAAAAGAAGTTATAATTTTTTTGATTCTGTGATTTATAATGTTCTTCTCTCTCATAGTGAACATAATTTGGCATAAGTAGAATTAGACAAGCTACCTTGTCTGCTTAAGTTGCTATCACCCAAGCATTGATTTGAAATAGCACCTAAAGAGAAAAAGCAAATAAATCTACCATGTATGTGTGAACAATGTGGCACAGAGGTAGAGCAACTTAAAGTCACAGAATTGTCAGCGAAGTCAACAAAGCTGTTCTGAGGGTTTCTTTCTAGCACCAAATTACAGTCTGTCCAAACAAGGAAAATTAAATTAGACTGCTTATAAATCAAACCTCTTCTACAAGCAAGATTGTTTTGCTGTAACGGAAGTGTTGGTCTCAGGCAATAAGCAATTTCAATAATATGACAGCTGGATCTGTCACCAAACTTATAAAGCCATTCAAAAGGTCATCCTCTTCTCTCTCCCAGGCTCTGACCTCCCTCCAAGAGAATGAACTTGGCACCACAGCTTGGTTCAAATTATGTTGGTGGTAGGACCATCTCAGTGCCAGGTGTTTGGTGTGCTCATCGTTTTAGAGCCGTGTGTCCAAATATAATCTCCCACACTTACAGGAGGCCACATTATGGTGTGGTATTGGGGGAACCCAATACCAAAGCTCCAAAGCATTTTCTCCACCACTCTTTCATCAGGTGTCAAGTGCTCTATAGACTTGTTCTTGTGGGTTATGTTAGGGCAGGCCCAGGCAAACTTTCCCCATAAAGGGACAGGTAGTAGCTAGTTTAGGATTTGGTGACTTTATAGTCCCTCCTGGAGCTAGAGCTACTTGATCCTGCCATCGTAGCACGTGAAAGCCATCATAGACAATGTGTAAATGAGTGGCCATGGCTGCATCTTGATAAAACTTTATTTACAGAAAGAGGCAGCCATATATGGTTTGTGGGAGTAGTTTGCAGACATAAAAGCAATGCAGTAGCAACAACAGAATATTTTTAAAGAATATCAGAGAAGCATCCACGTTTTTTTATAAACATGGGAGCTAAGCCGACCATGTAATAATGTGCATACACTGTAAATCCCAAGATTTCTATGACCAGTGAAGATGTGGGAGGAAAGTAGAACATGCCCATATACTTTGGAATATAGTACCATGAATTAAAAGCAATTATAATCAAAAGAAGATGTTATTACCAGAGATTTAGGAAAATATCTCCTTGAACTATAGATATCATTTGTGATCATAAAATCTACCGTATAGAAACAAAGTCCTATTTGTTTTAGAGATCACCTGTGTATTAAAGGTAGCATGACGGGCCAATGGGAAAATGATGGACTCTTCAATCACTTTGGAACAACTGACCAGTCACCAGAGAGAAATTCATAAAGAACTCTTATCTCATAATAAATAAAAAATAATGCAGAAGAATTGAATATCCACTTAAAAATAAAATATCAGAGGAAAACATAGGCAAATATTTGTCCAACATTGAGGTAGAGAGGACTTTCATATACAAGATAAGAAATTCATTTTTGTTTCATTAAAAAATTGACAGGTTTGAATACATAAAGATATAAAAGTAATGTGTAAACAAAATATAGAAAAGAGGTAGAATGGGGGAAAATAACCTCAAGAGTGCCCTGGATGACCTCAGAATGAAAAAGAAATACTAAAAACCATTTTCACAGGTCCTCCAGGTATGCCTCTGATAGTGGCATCATTTAATCCCCACATACTTAAACTCATATTTTCAGAAATAATTGTCCAGAGAAACAAACAAACAAGCAAAAAAAAAAAAAATGCAAAACCAAACTGCACCATATACTACAGATGTTAAATCTCCTTCTGCCTTAACTTAGAATAAACAGAGTCCTTACAGGTTGTTACAAAATCTATGGAAGAAATAATCTAACCCCCTGGAATTGAATATATAAAGATAATCATGAGTGTAGGCGTGTGCACACACCTATACTCTTATAGAAAAAAAAATCAAAACTTATTGTAAAAGAGTCTGAATGTTAAAATAGGAAGGCCAGTCTGAAGAATGAGATTAATACTTCTATACGAAATGAATTTGTAAGAAAAAATTCTGAAATTATTGATTATATTTGTATGTGTGTGTATGTATATAATATGTATGTGTGTGTATATATATATGTATACATATACATATATATTATCAACAGTGAATAATTAAAAAGGAAAGAATTAAAACCTTAGAAGGATAAATTTCAATAAAAGTATGGTTATTGGTTTTAAAATGAAGTGGAGGTAGTGAATACCAGATTCACTAGTGCAGAAAAACAATACAGGCATTGGAAGAGCAAATCAAAAAATTATTCTATTCTGAGACAGGAAAGCATGTAGAATATCCATATATCTTGCCCAACTAAATTATATTAAGAAATTCTACAGCTGACTACAAAGTCAAACAAAATAATACAGTAAAGAATAAGGAAGATGTCCAAAATTATGTTGAGAAATGAATTCAGAAAATTATTATTTTTATATAAGTAATTGTTGAAAAATGTTTATAGAATTGAATGAAATTCTTGCAATTTTAGTTTTTCTTAAGTAAGGAGGAGTGGGTGTGGTACACATCTATTCATAGTGATCTGAGTTCAGACAGTTTATAAAGTTTAGTAGGTAGTATCAGAGGATAGAATAATTAATATTTTAATAAAATTATTAGTCTCTATGAAGGTTAATAAAATAGTCTATTTCTCATTTGTTAGGAAAGGATAATTTTTTAAAACAAAAAGAATTAGCAGAAAAAGGAAATGTATTGCTTCCAAATAAAACTTGAACAATATAATAAATGAAATTAAAAAGAAAGAATAACCAAGAAAGCAAACCAATATAGACAGGTAGAAAATTGTCAATATGGTCTGGGGATGTAGTTCACTGGTAGAGTATTTACCTAGCACATTGAACACACTGGGTTCAATCCCTAGTGAGGAGAAAAAAGAAAATTGACTATATATTTCTGGCTATTAAAATTCATGTGAATGAGTCATGCTCTCCTATTAAAAACACAATTAAAGATTGGATTAAGATATATACCTAAAATAAAATTACCTACAAGAGTTAAAAAAGATGGACAAAGATATATTTGACTAGAAAGAAACCAAAATAAATTTGTCCATAAAGATTATCTTTATCATTAGAAAAACTACAGCCCCAAATTGGAAGCCATCTGGTGTCCAGATACAGGGGTCTTGTTAAATAACATATGGCATATTCACACAGTGCAATGCTAACAGTTAATCCTGAATATTCAGTGTTAGGTGAATAAAGTGGATTACAAAACAATATTAAACTGAATGGGCCATATAGTGCCAATGTGAATGATATTTTGAAAATACAACCACAGGTCCTATAGTTCAAGGATCTTGAAGTGGTCTGAATTGTATCTTTGCTTCATAAACTGATAGAAATGCGACCAATTGTACAACACCCTTCATAGCATGGTCATGTATGCAAGAACATGAGGTAGCCTGGCAAGGTGGTGCATGCCTTTAATCCCAGTGGCTTGGGAGGCAGAGGCGGGAGTATTGCAAGTTCAAAGTCAGTCTCAGCCAGGACCCAAGCAACTTAGCAAGACACTATCTCAAAATAAGACATAAAACTGGCTGGGGAGGAGGCTCAGTGGTTAAGTGCTTCTGAGTTCAATCCCCAATAAACCCCCCACCCCCAAAAAAATAGAACATGAGATAAGTGTGTGTGTGTGTGTTTGTGTGTATGCAGGCACACACTCATATCTTGGCTGGGTATAAAAAAGGACAGAAACTTTAGAGGTGACTTAAGATGAACTTTACCGAAAAGTGGTATAAGAAGTGTTCAAATGGAGGGTAGCAAAGAAATATAGTAGAATCTCTAGGAAAATAAAAGTGCTCAAGTATTTTTTTTGTGGGGGGGTACTGTGGATTAAACACGGGGTGCTTTACCACTAAACTACATTCCAACTCTTATTATTTTTTGTTTTGAGACAGGGTCTCATTAAGTTGCTTTGGGTCTGACTGAGTTGCTGAGGCTGACCTCAAACTTGTTATCCTCTTGCCTCAGCCTCCCAAGTTGGAGGAATTACAAGTGTATGTCACCAAGTCCAAAAAGGTGCAAAAGCATTTGATGCATGTGGATTAAATGTACAAAGAGAAAACTTCTACATTTGACCTTGGGACGTTCCTGTCTTAGAACCCCTTAGTTTTAGAGTGGTTTTATAGCTGATGTAAATTGTTCTTGTCATTCCATGTCCCTATGAAGACCTGAAATAAATCCTCATCATTGATAGGAATCTGAAATGTTTCTTCTATGAGACTGTACAAAATACATACATATGTGTATGTACACACACACACACACACACACACACACACACACACACAACATAAACCCATTGCTTATATGCATAAAGAAAAAATCTGAAAATCCATACAATGAGCAGTGAAATTGCTCATGATTTTTATTTCATTCTTATTACATATCTGTATTGTCTAATTTTCTATAATGACTTTGTAGTATTTATGCACTAGCAAAACAATAAAATGTATTTCAAATTTAAATTTAATTTAAAGGTAAATTAATTTTATGGGTGAACAACAATGCTTCTTAAGTAACAGAGTAATGTGCATATATGTACTTTAAAATTATTCATATTCTTTGACCCGATCTTTTTACTTCTGGGAACAGACTCTAAAAATTATCTTTAATACACAAAAAGCTTTATGTACAAAGTTATTCATCAAAGTATTATTTATAGCAATTCAGAACTGGAAGCAATATTCATCAAATGAAGTTTGGAAATGTCATTTATTAGAATACTGTGGAATAAAAGATAATGTATATCAAGGGTTTATAATACTGTGGAAAACTGTTTAGGAAAGAATGGAAAATTATAACTAAGACTAAGTACCATTTTTATGATGAAAAATTATATGTTACATATTTAAAAGAATAAAAATATAAGAAAGCACAGGCGATAAGCATCAAAGCTTTATTTTCCTTCTCCATGAGATTTAGCTATAAATGTTCTTCTCCTTACTTCTATCCCAGATTCAATAATCCTTGAATTACAATACCCAGCCTACATTCAAAAGTCTGTACAGAGACACGGTACCCTGAGAGACCACCCATTCCTGTGATGTTCAGCTCAACCACTTTCAATTTCAATTTCACCAATTTCAAATTGGTGAAAACCATTTTTAGGTACTCAATACTTTCTGAGAATGGAAAAAGAAAGAATGCTGGGAAGAAAGAAAACAAAAGCCCTGACAACAGAAAGCACACTGTTATTCCCTGGTCTCACTCAGGGCTGACAGCAGGGTGTATCAAGCCTGAGTCAAGGGCAAAGATTTGATAACTTTTCCTGGCTCTTGAGCTGCCCCAATGAACCATCTTGCTCTAAGACCCAAGAGTATCACTAAAAAGGATATTAGGACCATGTGGGGTGAAGAAAAAGGGTGGCAATTTAACCGGGTTTCTCTGAGACATGTTCCTGTATCCAACTTAATTCATAAATATTTATTAAACAAGAACTCACTGTCACTTAGTCAGCAATACTTAGTGCCTGGCATGTGGTATACACTGTGCTAGACTAATTGTACCTGTTTTCAGTATGAGGGGAAGTCACACTTATATTTAAATTTTATCCAATATTTAAACACTGACGAGGTATTTGATAATTCGAAGACATTAATTTTTAGAAGAGTAACAATGTGAAAATATTTTGTGGGTTTTTTTAAAAAAATAGTTCTTTGCTTTTAGAGGTACAAACTAAGGTATTAGGGAGATACTGTGATATTTAAGAAGGAAGTGGATGAGTACAAAGATGCAAAGGATTAAGAGATTAATTTTCTGCTGATTGTAAAAGTATGGTGGAAGAAATAGGGATTCATTATATTCTCTACTTTGTGCAAGCTTGGAAGTTTCCATGACAAAATATTTCTTTTATGAACACAAAAAAAATCAGACGCCATTAAGTAAAACAAAATTGCCCAGGAACATGAAACGTGAACGGAAATGACCATTTTGAAAGAAAGGAACATAGAACTAGGAAAATGAATAGCAGGGAACTTGGCCTAGACCCCTAGGAGCAGGACTGCTTGGAATATTCTAGAACCAAATGATGACTGAAAAACAAATGGTTCAAGTTGAGTGAGATTAGTTCAGAGGTTTGGACAGGTCCAGATCATTCAAGGGAGCTTTAGACCATCCAAAGATGTGATTTCTTGCCCTAAAAGCAACAGGAAGCTATTACAATTCACGGACATGATTATACATACATTTTGCAAAGAACACCAAGGAAGTAATGAAAAGAATAAATGGAAGAGAATAAAAGGGCAGAGTTTGAGAAAATTCCTCCTGCCTGACTGCCTTTGAACTGAAGCATTAAATTTCAGTGTTTTGACTCTGATGTCCTTTCAGATATATCTTTACCTGTGTGTGCTACTGTAAGAAAATACCTGAGATTGAGTAATTCATAAAGAAAATACGTTTATTTCTCACAATTCTGGTGGCTTGGAAGTCCAAGATCAAGGCACCAGCAGGTTTGGTGTCTAATAAGGATCCAAGGTCTCTCATTCCAAGATGGTGCTTTGAACATTGTCCACTGGATGGGAGGAATGGTTTGTTTTCAGATGGTGGAAGGTGGAAAGGCAAAGAGGAACAAGGAGACCAAAATTGCCCTTTTATAACAGCAATAATCCCACCCATGAAAGCAGAATCCTTATGACCTAATCACCTCATTAAAGGCCTCAACTTTTTATATTGTACAAAAGCAATTTAATTTCTACGTGAGCCAGATTCGGTGGCTCATGTAAACTTAGCAGCTCAGGAGGTACTTGTAATCTCCGCAGCTCAGGAGGCTGAGGCATGAAGATCATAAATTCAAGGCCAGCCACAGTGATTTAGCAAGGTGCTAAGCAATGTAGTGAGTCCCAGTTTTATAATAAAAGTGCTGGGAATGTAGTGCAGTGGTTAAGCAACATTGGGTTCAATCCCTAGTACAAAAAAAAAAAAAAAAAAAATCAACATGAGGTTGGAGGGGACAAATGTTCAAACCATAGAAGACTGAAACAATATTATGGGTTCTCCTGTTCTCAGACCTTAGAAATTAGACTAGAAATATGCCCTGGATTCTTCTGGGTCCCAGCCTCCTGATTCACATTGCAGATCTTGAGAATTTCCAGCCTCCAAAGTTATAATAAATCCTTCTTATTTGCTCTGTCTTTCTAGAAAATGCTGACTAATAAAAAGAAATTTTGTGATATAATTGTAAATAAAAATAGATCTTATGTACCTTTTCTTAGTCTGTTCGTGCTGCTATAACAAAACACCTCAGACTGGGTAATTTATAAACAATGGAGTGTTATTTTTACAGTTCTGAGTTCTAGGATGTCAAAGATCAAAGTGCTATCAGGATTGGTGTCTGGTAAAGGTCCTGTCTTCACTTCCATGATGGCACTTTATTGTCCTTTCTTCTACAGAGGACAAAGACTTCATCCTCAGATGGTAACAGCACAGAAGGGGAAGAGAGCCCTCCTGGCATTCTTTAGACCTTTTGTAAGAGCAACAATCCTATCTATGAGGGTGGCACTTTCATGACTTAATCACAACCCAAAGAGACATCTCTCTCTTCTTTTTTTTTTATTCTAAGTTGTTATAAATGACAGCAGAATGCATTACATTTTATATTACACTTACAGAGCACATTTTTACACATCTCTGGTTGTATACAAAGTATATTCACACCATTCATGTCTTCATACATGCACTTAGGGTAATGATGTCCATCTCATTCTACCATCTTTTTTTATTATTATTATTATTATTTTTTTACCATTTTGCCCCTTCCCTTCCTCTCCCTCCCCATTGGCTATTCTAGTGTTCCTCTAATCTTCCTATGCTCTCCGTCCCAATCCAACTGTGAATCTGCTTCTTTATATCAGGGAAAACATTCTGCATTTGGATTTTTGGGATTGGCTTACTTCACTTAGCATTATATTCTCCAACTTCATCCATTTACCCGCAAATGCCATGATTTTATTTTCTTTTATTGCAGAGTAATACTCCATTGTGTATATATACCACATTTTCTTTATACATTCATCTAATCATGGGCATCTAGGTTAGTTCCATAGTTTAGCTCTTGTGAATTGTGCTGCTATAAACATTGATGTGTGAAGGAGCCCTAATTAGGAAGGGCTGTTGCAGCTAGCTGGAAGCCATAAGTTCCACCTGATATGTATGTGACGCACCTGTAGGCACCCGCAAAGCTGAAGGTATATAACCGGGTGAAAGCGGTCCGAGTTAGGAGAACGAATTCATTCGGTCAGTCGGGCAGTCACTCGGTCGGTCAGAAGAATCAGAGCAGCCAGAACGTAGGCAGAGCGGTTACAGAAGAGAAACCAGATAGAAGACAGAAGAGAAACCAGATAGAAGAAGTAATGACTGGTCAGAGTTAGGCCGAGGCTCCAGAGGAAGACAGAAGACAGAAGAAAGAAGGAAGAAAGAAGAGAGAAGAAAGAAGCTCTAATCTTACTCTAAGCTAAGCTCTATTCTTTCTATCTTTCTAACTAAGACTCTAAGCTAAGAAGAAGCTCAATCTTTCTTTCTCTCTAAGACTCTAAGAAGACAAGAAGAAAGTAGAAAAGCTCGCTTTAATCTTTCTCTCTAAAAATCTTTCTTTCCCTCTCTAAGCTCTAAGAAAGTAGAAGTAAAAGTAGTAAAAGCTTCACTCTGCCTCCGAGAGATTTTTTTCCCGGTTTTCGATACCAGGCAGCTTACAAATGGTGGTCCGTCCGGGGCTCGGCAGGCAGAGAAGAAAAGCTAAGAAATAAGAATAATGAAGCTAAGTAGAAGTAAGATAGTGAGGAGAGCAAAGAAAAAGCATAGCCTCAGACTCAGTTGAGACCAGCAAAAAGATAGAAACAAGAGAGCAGAGCCTCTGACTCAGTTGAGGCCAGTTAAGAATTAAGCCGAAGCAGAGTAGCCGGCCAAAAGCCATAAAAAATAAAGAAGCCAGAAAAGATTAAATAGCATGGTAAAAACCATGCAGAAAAAAAGCCATTGAGCTTTGGCAAGAAAGCCATTAAAGAAAAATAAAGAAGAGGAAAAAAAAAAAAGTCAAAGCCGCTTATGCAATTGTGCTTAACTAAGTGCGTTAGCTGCTCCTCAGCAATAGGCTTCCTTAAAGCCGCAGCACCTTCTCAAAAAGGGCTCAAATATCCACCCTTTTAAAAACAAAAGGTGAAAAGCTAGGTAGGGACAAGAAAATAAAAGAAAATAGAGAAAATAAAATAGAGAAAATAGAGAAAATAGAATTAAAGCACCTTTTTAAACTAAAGGGAAGGAATATGAAGGAGCCCTAATTAGGAAGGGCTGTTGCAGCTAGCTGGAAGCCATAAGTTCCACCTGATATGTATGTGACGCACCTGTAGGCACCCGCAAAGCTGAAGGTATATAACGGGTGAAAGCGGTCCGAGTTAGGAGAACGAATTCATTCAGTCAGTCGGGCAGTCACTCGGTCGGTCAGAAGAATCAGAGCGGCCAGAACGTAGGCAGAGCGGTTACAGAAGAGAAACCAGATAGAAGACAGAAGAGAAACCAGATAGAAGAAGTAATGACTGGTCAGAGTTAGGCCGAGGCTCCAGAGGAAGACAGAAGACAGAAGAAAGAAGGAAGAAAGAAGAGAGAAGAAAGAAGCTCTAATCTTTCTCTAAGCTAAGCTCTATCTTTCTTTCTCTCTACTCTAAGCTAAGACAAGAAGAAAAGCTCGCTTTAATCTTTCTCTCTAAAAATCTTTCTTTCCCTCTCTAAGCTCTCTAAGAAAGTAGAAGTAAAAGTAGTAAAAGCTTAACTCTGCCTCCGAGAGTTTTTCCTCCCGGTTTTCGGTACCAGGTAGCTTACAGATGTGGTTGTGTCCCTGTAGTAAGCTGTTTTTAAGACCTTTGGGTATAGACCCAGGAGTGGGATAGCTGGGTCATAAGGTGGTTCCATTCCCAGTTTTCCAAGGAATCTTCCATACTGCTTTCTATATTAATATGGTAGCATTGGGGATTAGGTTTCAGCATAGATTTTGGAAGAAACATGGTCACTGAAGTCATGGTATATACCTTCATCTCATCTTAAAGAGTTAGGGCTTTATCACCATCAGGATATTCGTGTGAACACGATCTTCTTATCTAACTCAGATTTCCCATTTTCTCTTGTGTGTATGTAATTATGTATGTCTGAGAGTTAAGTTCTACGTAATTCTATCACATGTATAAATTTGTGTATTTATCCCTCAGTCAAGATACAAAACAATTCCATTACCTAAAGGACCTGTGGTAGTCAGTTTTCCATCGCTGGGACAAAATATCTGCAAAAATTAACTTAGAGGAATGGAGGATTTATTTTGCTCACAGTTCAGAGGTTTTGGTCCATGGTTGCTGGGCCCCATTACTTTGGGTCCATGGTGAGGAAGAACATAGTAGCAGAAGGATATGGTGAAGCAAAGCTGCTTCCCAGGAAGCGGAGAAAGTGAGAAAGAAAGGTTCCAAGGACAACAGATCCCCTTCAGAAGGATACTCCAGTGACCTGCCTCTTCCATGGACGCTCCACCCACATCCTAATGTTTCACTGCCTCCAAATAGCACGACTAGCTGGGGTCCAATCATGTAAAACACATGAGCCTTTGGGAAACATTTCAGATCCAAACTATAACAGGATCAGAGATGTAGATTTTAATAGACAAATATGCGGAAGCACAATTCACAACAGCTAAGCTATGGAACCAACCTAGGTGCCCTTTGAAAGATGAATGGATAAAGAAAACGTGATACACACACACACACACACACACACACACACACACAATGGAATATTACTCAGCCATACAGAAGAATACAATTATGGCATTTTTCAGTAAATGGATGGAACTGGAGACAATCATGCTAAGTGAAATAATTCCAAAAAACGAAAGGTCAAATGTTCTTTCTTACATGCAGATACTAAAACACAATAAGGGGATGGGGGAGGACCGAAGTTCATTGGATTAGACAAAGGGGAATGAAGGGAAGGGAGGGGGCATGAGAATAGGAAAGACAGTAGGATGAATCAAACATAACTTTCTTATGTTCATATGTGAATACATGATCAGTGTAACTCCACATCATGTACAACTACAAGAATGGGAAGTTAACATGTCAAAATACATTCTACTTTCATGTGTATCTAAAAAGAATAAGAAAATATGCTTAAAAATTGAATAAAGTTTTGTGATAAACTACTTATGTTTCCTCCTGTCCTCTGCCTTCTATATTGTATAAATTTATCACTAAGGGTTAACCCTAACCATAACCCTTCCTTCTCAAATTAGGGAACATGTGCTGTGAGATTCACAGCAATGTGAATTATCACCAGGAGAGAGTACAGTCTGGATTGACTCTAGATTGACCTTGCAGCTATATGATCTTGAGTTAGCTATGCTACTTGACTTTTTTGAGATTTGTTTCCTTTTCTATAAAATCCAGGACACAATAATCACTACATGGGATTGTTGTAAGATTAAGAAGATATGTAAAACACAGTACAATTTGTGATACAAAATAGACACTAATGAAATAGGTATTGTTACCATGGAGATGATGACCTGTGATATTGATGATGTCAGGTTCCTGTTTTTTTTTTTTTTTTTTAATCTCAGGGACACTCAACCACTGAGCCATATCCCCAGTCCTATTCTGTGTTTTATTTAGAGACAGGATCTCACTGAGTTGCTCATCACCTTGGCTTTGAACTCAGGATCCTCCCGCCTCAGCCTCCTGAGCCACTGGGATTACAGGCATGTGCCCCCATGCTGGGCTCAGATTATTCTTAACAACTGGAAGAAATCATGAAAAAGGTGTAAGACAAACAGTAATGAATGGGGGAAGACATTTTTAGATTTTTTTTTTTTTTTTTTGCTCAACATCAAATATCAATTTCACCCTACCTAGTAACGAGAGTTAAAAGGATGGCTGAGAAATTATAAGAGACACACATTAAAAAAACCATCAATATTCTCTTTCCTAAATCTGTTACATAGAAATCCCAAGTACAACTCATATTTTCTAAGTTAATTAGAAATCATATAAAATCGATGTTATAGGGAAAGCACTGAAAATAAAACTAATGTGTCCAGGGCAAACAGGCTGTAACCAGAGCTGCAAGAAATGGAAACCACTAAGGGCCATTTTTCTCTGTCCACTTAGGCGAAAACATGGTAAGAAGATGCTGGAACGCTTACCAATATGGAAGAGTGATACTTTGAAAAGATCTGCCCTCAGACCTGGAGCATCTCATGAAAATGAGCAACCCTCTGTTCTCGGTTCTTTGTGCCACGTACTAGAAGGCATGGATTTTTGCCACCCTTCGTTTCTGCTCAGGCTGAGAAGATCACAGCCTCTACCACTGTCAGTGTGAGCCGCACTTGCCACGTCAGCAGGCCTGGCTCAGCCTCCAGCCAGAAACCTTCCTTCCCAGAGCAGCTCAGGTCTTCATGTGCTGTCTCACCAGCACAGGCTGGAGAATGGCTTCAAACATTGCTTCGAACCCCATAACTCCTAATAACTTAGAACCCTTCTCGCAGTATCAGGAGTAGATGATTGAATGTCTGCACCTTGAAGCAACTGTCCACTAAGAAGAAATCCACAACTCCATGGCGTGAGATGTTTTAAGATGTTCCTAATGAGACAAATTTATAGATCTTAGTGAATTTCAAACATGGTCTATGTGGGGACTTAAGTATCAATAAACAGTATTTATATTCCTCAGCCAAATCTTGAACTAAGTAAAAGGGTTATTACATGCCCTAGGTGTGGAGAAGTGATGAGTTCTTCACTACTAACTCCCAAGTTATGCCCATTCATCTGCTCAGGCTCAGACTGGGCCTGTGTGGGCCTTCTGGAAGCCTGAACTGTATAGCTTGTGGTCTGGAATAAGAGAGCAGAAGCCTCTGGGCTGCTCAAGCCCCAAAAGGCAGAATGTAGGAAAGCGATGGACTTTGTATTCCCAAGTCCTCATCCAGGTCTTCTCCGGGTGGGAAGCAGAACATGGCGAAGGTGTTGAGCTGATTCACCTGGGCCTAGGAGAAAGAAAGCCAAGGAGTGAAGGACGCCTTCTTTCCTCTAATGGCCTATCCCAATTTTCCTCTTCTTCAGTGCCACTGGTGATTAGGATCAGATGTGGGGCTGCCCTGCACATGGTAGGATAGCTAGCAGCATCCCTTGCTTCTGTCCCCTAGATATCAGTAGGACATGCCCCCAAGTTGTGACAACCCAAAATGTCTCCAGGTATTTCTAAATGTCCCCTTGTTGGCGAGGGAAAAACAGCCCTCAGTTGAGCACACTAGCTTTGACTCCAGTTCTGGTTGTTGTATTGGTACTCTGAATGCTTCTGTTGAATGCACGATGTACCAGACCTTGGAGAATAAAGGTAATGAAGATCTAGCTTTGTCCTTAAGGAGCTTGTGCCTAGTGGATTCACAGTGACATGGTTAAGGAGGTACTTGGTGGTGCATACAAATGTCTATTACTCCCCAGCAATGGCCTGATTCAAAGAAAATCCAGTTTGGCCATGTGGACATAGATCTGTCATTTCTTCCTTGAAGAGATGCTTCTTAAGGAAACGGGTATTTTTCTATAGGTCCTTCAATTTCTGTTTCGAGAATGACTAGTACCCAGGCTTGATATTAGGAATATATGCCTGCAGCCCATTGCAAGTTGTTTTCTTTCTGAGTAATGGGGCTCTTCCACCCTGTCTACATGGCATCTGTGAGATCAAAGGCATATATTTCACAACAAATATTAAGGCCTGAACAGCTTAATCTTGACAGAAGGCAGAGTCTCTGGGGAAAATGTGGAATTGAAACAAAAATAACTCACTAATGTCCTTACTCGGTATTTCTGAGTTTTTACATACCAAATATAATATGCCATTCACTGATATGATTGTTATATTTGGCATATCATGTCAAATAGTCATTTTTGGTAGAAGTAACATTTTATTTCCACTATCTCAATTTAATGGCAAGATGGTGGTGGCCTAAATGTTTGCCCTGTGCAGGAAACATTTTCTATGGGATCTTTTCCATAAAGGTGTCAGGTATCTGGGGCACAAAATGATGGTGAGATTTGGGGCTGACTTTTAAAAAATGACTTCAGTGGAATGGTAAGGAAAATAATGTCTTTTTATAATAGTAGCTCTCACATTTTCTAGGGCACAGGCCATTTTCATGAAAGATGCCTTTTGAGCCTTCCTACTTTACAGTGCATAGAAACATCACCAGGAAAAATGGGAATGTGGTTCTTGGATTTAATAGGATGCTGAATTAGGGAAAGGGCTGGAGAAGAAACAGCAGGAGTCAGAGAAGTTAGTTCTGGATGCAGACTCGCTTTTTGTCTGTGAGACGATCTTTGATGTCATTTTCCTTTTATTTTATGAAGGCTTAACAACGACAATCTCTCCCTGAGTCTGAGTTTCCTTACTTCAAAATAAAGGGTTTAGGCAAGACTCAAGTTCCCTAAGAATTCTCACAACACAGGTTTTGGGAATATCTATCATCACCCCACTGAACATGTAGATAAAACACACATGCGCATGTGCGCACACGCGCGCACACACACACACACACACACACACACACACACACACGCTCAGCATACTTGTGCAAATGGGCATGAGATACCCAGGCTGGGTAAATCTACAAAGAAACACTAAAGAGGGGGCATCACTGTTTTGAACCCAAAAGATAGAACTACAGTGAATAGAATAAATATTTCAAATTTCAAGCTCTAAGAGACTTAATATCATGGTGCAGTATAAAATGGTAACAAAAATTATTCCTGGGTAATGATACTGAATCTTTCTTGGAAATCCCATTTGGTATTTTGTTTGATTGGACAATTCTGGAATTTAAAATGTTCTTCAGTATTGAGTAAAACATTTTCAAGTAATGATTGATTTTTCCTGATTAAGGAGAGGAGAATGGTGATTGCTCTTGGAGAAAAACATTATTAGCACTGTGGTTTCACTTGTGATATGAATGAATCTCCTTTGAATGTTGACATTCTGGAATGTTCTCTTGAGTACTATTTATTAACATTCTGTAGTGTGTCTGGGGAACTGTGGCACTAGGCCTGGATGCTTCTTTTCAGTGTAATAAAAAGGCACAAATGGAGAAAAAAAAAAAAAAGAGTAAAAAAGAGTTTATTGCTTTTCCATGAATGTCTAAGAAGAGATTCTGAGAAATGCCACATATTGGACTAATGCATTTACTTTGCCATAAAGACTAGCTATGACTTATCTTTTGAGGCTTTGTTTAATTTTGAAACCCTGACTATGGTTAATCACTGCCAATTATTCCTATAATTATAATCTGTTGAAATTTCAGACACACAAGAGGTGTAAACTTCTTTTAAGTCCTGTTGGTAGGGTACATGTTATTCAGACAGTTTAAAATCCACCAAGAGTGAAAAATGTGGAGGAGAGAAAATTGATCAGACTCTGGGAATGAGTATGTTATCGGGATAAGTTCAGAGGCCAAGATGACATACCTGGGGCATGCAGGCTACTCGTGCCCCAACCTGTGCCCAGGCGATCCCAGGTACAGCCTTGGAATCTTTTGCAAGCCAGGCAGCCATGACCACTCAATTATCCTGGGCACTAGAGAGGAAACCTATTTCCCATTTTTTTTTGATAGGATTTATGAGATTAAAAGGCAAGAAATCATGGACAGCTGAATCAAAAATATTTCTGAATACTCACCAGGCAGGTGGCCTAGAAGGTCTGATCTGAAAGATGCCTTAGACATAAATTTTACAAATGAGGAAGCTAAGTTTCCGAAGGCTGTTCCCTGACAAACACCAATATAATTGATGACAACCATAAATAGCATGTTTCAATGGCATCACCATGAACGCTGTCCCACCCATCAATCAGAAGCATGCATCTGCATTTTAAAATATGCCCATAATTGCTTATTATTCAAGTTTACTGTTAGAAAAGCACTCTTGGTCCTATATACTGTGAGTAATTGAGTCTCTACTATATATTGTTAAATGATTTGCATGATCGGGACCCCAAGGCCCTAGCATGACATTTCCCTCTTTTCTCATTACTGGCTATTCACAGCATCCAAAGACATGACAGAGGCCTCAACTATGACGCCCTGGATCACTGCCAGGCCCCAGGCATTGAAGCCATACTTGCTGCAATTCTCTTTGGCTAAGAGGCACATGTTAAAATGGATACAAGGATCCCAAAGCAATTGCCTTGTAGGACACTTAAACAAAGGCGACTGAACACAAGGTGGACAAGGGAATGCTTTCAAGAACCTTGAAATTGAATTTGGAGTCACTAATATAGCTGGGAAATGATAGTGCTGAATGTCTCAAGGTCACTTGCAACAGAGAAGGGGGCCTTATTTCAAAGAAATTGCCCTGTCTTCCAAGGTAAAAAGGAGACATGTACACAGCAAAAAGAAAGAGCAGCTGCTACAGAGCACTACCCAGGGAGAGCTGCAAAACAAATCATCAGTGGGAGAGGGAGTGAGGGACAGCACGAATTTCTTCCATCATTGGGCAAGAAGAGCTCTCTCTTTTAATTCATAGGATAAAAAATAGGCTGGCTCCAAATGGCCATGCGGTCCCAGTAGGACCATTTGCATTTATAGGAAAAGTGAGAGGATAACCTAATTTTCTCCATTGTGCCTAGATCTATGCATACTTTTCACTTGCAGCTGGATCATGAAGGCAGAAACTTGTTTGGAACCATCTTGGACCACACAGTTCTCACATTCAGAGGATACTCCCAGAAATATCTTTTCCATGTGGATCAGATCTCCAGAAGATTCCTGGAGATAAGGTTAATAGATTGAAATCTCTCTTTTCTCTGGAGAGAGGAAGATATTTTGCAATTAAGTTTTTCTCTGATACTTTCTTCTAGGACTTTAAATTTCAAGTTTCAGGTTGTCTATGATCCCTTTTGAGTTGATGGGTGGTGTAGAGTGGGAGATATGGACGGAGATTTGAATTTGCATGTGGATATCTAATTGTTCCAGCACAATTTGCTGAAAAGGCTGCCCTTTCTCCATCAAACTACCTCTTCAACTTTGAAAAGAATTAATTAACCCAGATATGTGCATGTCAATTTCCAGACTTTCCATTCTGTTCTACTTATCCTTTTGTTATTATCACACAAGCTTGATACTGTACCTGTTTCAGTAGCTTTTTTGTCACTGTGACCAAAAGATGTGACAGGAGCAATTTTAAAGAATGAAAAGTTTATTTGGGGCTTACAGTTTCTGAGGTTCAGTCCATGGTTAGCTGACCCCATTTCTTTGAGCCTGAGATGAATGAGGCAGAACACCACAGTGGAGGGGTGTGAAAGAGGAAAGCAACTCAGGCAATAAGGAAGCAGAGAGAGCAAGCGAGCTCACCAGCGACAAAATATAAATGCCAGATGCATGCCTCCATTGCCCCACCTCCACCAGCTGCATCCTATCTGCCTACAGTTACCTCCCTATCAATGGATTAATGCATTGATTAGGTGAAGGCTCTCCTGCCATGATTATTTCACCTGTAAACATTCTTACATTATCTTACACATGAGTTTTGCAGGGACATCTCATAATTAAACCACAACAGTACCTTTCTAGAAAATTTTGAAATCAGGAGATATGAGTCCTTTTCCAAATTGTTTTCTTATATAGTTCTCTTGCCTTGCCATTTACATTTTAGAATCAGCTTATCTATTTATGCGCGCACACACACACACACACACACAAACACACACACACACACACTCACACACCCTGCTGGATATTTAAATTGAAATAGTATCAAATTCATATCCCTATGTTATTGTTTTAAGATAAACTGCCTTGTGAGCTTATACTGATATTTCTATGTAATTCAAATTCAAGGCTACAAAGTTTTTAACTTCTTCTCTGTGACACCTGTGTCTCCCTTCTTCTATACCAAATGCCCTGGCTCTCCAGGACATGGAGGATGATAGAGTTGAATATGCCACAATTACTTACTTACTTGGTCCCACATTGCACACATAATCTCTGCACAGTATATGCATATTGTCAGCACCAATGTAAAGACTAATAATGTTTAAAAGCTCTTTTTGCTTTTCCATCTTTGTTCTTTCACTGTTAAATTGTATGATATCTACATTGTCTGAACATATAATTGTTCTATAATAAATACTCTCCTTTAATTAAGATTCTTTTTTTCTGAAAGGCACACTTCAATCCATTTATTCAACTTGGTTATATTCCTCCTCCTTCAAAAATGATTTGAAGCTGCCTTGAAAAGGGGAAAACACAGTTGAGAAAAAACAAGGAAGCAAATACTCTAATCATAGTTTAATATGTGTTGTAATTAAACACAATATTTGGATCCATGCATCCCAACAGTCAAGCAGAAGATTGAAATGTGACAAGTTACATAAAGTATTGTTGTTTAAAGAATTTTTTATTTTTATTTGTTTTTTTCTTTAAGTCCAACTACAGTAAACATTTTTAATGTTACATCTATAAAGGGCAAAATTTGAGATTCATAATAGTAGTCTCAAAAGGGACTCACAGAAATGCAAAGTGAAATTAGTAGAAAAAAATTCAACACACAAAACTAAAATACAAATCAATAAACTTGAGAGATGTTTTAAGGAAAGATTACTATATTCTATTTTTAAATACCTTGTTAGGTTCAAAATATGATTGTTTCTCTCTACATATATTTTGTATTATCTATTATAATTTATATGTTGATTTTTTCAAAATATAGTTGTTTCTACATATATTTTATATTATATATTATAACATATTGATTTTAATATGTGAAATATATAGTATATATACATATACATTTTTTTCTTATCTAATTAGAAAGAATTCCCTGGCCATCAATATTATTTTCTAGAGCCCTAGCTGACTCTTTGAAACAAGAAAAGGCAATTATAATTAGCCACTCCTTAAAGCTTCCCAGACTCCTCTGCTACCAAGCTTATGCCATGTGAAAGCAAAGTTGGCATCAAGTTCAGGGGCAAGGAGGAGAAGACATTAGCTTCAGATAGAACCACATGGGAAGAAGGAGTGAATGAATGAGAACCTCTGAAGTAGACATGTGACTAGTGGAGGGCCAGTGAGAAAGGAGTCTTAGTGACTCATTCAATGAGGAGAGCAGGTCATTGTGCCCTTGTCTGTTCATTGAAAAGGTCTTGTAAGACCCACAGGGAATGAGTGGGCCTTAGAAAAGTCTAAATTGTTAAGTGGAGGGTGGCTTCATGGAAAGTAGATAGTAGGATTCTAGGAAAGGCAATTTGAAATAGGAATGGGATATAGATAGATGAAGCAAAGATGAAAGTTTCCTGTATTCTCTAGAGAGTTGAAATTCTATTTGACAAAAAGTTGAATGCCAAAATATTTTCCATGTTAAACTATGCTTCATGACCTTGCTTTATGAACACTGTTTAGTTACTCTTTGTCTGCTTGAAGGGGTCCATAGGTCCATTGCCACATTTTGTTAATCAGTTGAGGCTGGTGGGCTCTCTCAGAAAATCTTGAGTTTATACATAATGGATGATGTCATATTTTTACACCAATTTCTCGACTTATCTCTTGTTTCTCCCTATTTCATTTCAGGACTTGGAGGCCATTTTGACCTCTTAATACCTTCAGGGTCACAAGTGACCTGAAACATTCTTCACTGCACAGGAAATTGAGTGGGAACTCTTGATAGGTCTTTGGTCAATCATTTAAGAAAATCCATTTCATTTAAGTCATTCCTGGAAATTTTTCATATTACTTAATCACGCTGTGTACCCTATTGCTTCCCACACATGACATAGAGACATAGAGGTTAATGTGAAAGGAGCACATCAATTTACTAAAGAAATCAAGTTGTGTTACCAATAGGTATAAGGGTTAAGCTTATTATTAACACTGATTTCTTATGCTCTTTCCTTATGACTCCTAAGTAATAAATTATTTGCATTCATAAATTATTGAAATTTCATGTGAATAATAGCAAAAGTCCTTCAGTGGTAGATTCCTTCCCAGCAGGAAACCAGGGTTTCACTAAAAAGCATAGAAGAGACATTCTCTGAGTAAATCAAGATAGAAAATTTAGTATATTGGAAAGAACAGTAGACTTGGAACCACGTGCCTACTTCAACCTTAGGTCTGGACCCTACAGGTTGTGTAATATTGGATAAGTCATTGAATATCTTTTGACCTTGATTTTCCCAGTTTTTAAAATTGAGATAATAATTATCTCGTGGGAGTATGGCCATGATGGAATGAAAAACTGTTTGACAAAGTCCTTGGTAAATGGGAGGGTATTCTGTAACTGTAACTGTAACTATAACCAGTCTCTGTGTGTGTGTGTGTGTGTGTGTGTGTGTGTGTGTGTCTATTTATAAAACTCTGGGTCTGCTTTGTTTGCTCACAAACCCACTTCACGCTGCTCTGGGCTGGGGCCTGCCTTCATGCTGCCATAGTTCCACAAACAGCTGTCATTCCTCCCACCTGGGGAGATTGATTGGCTTGTGTATGACCCTCCTAAGCCCTGCAGGGAGATGGAGCCAGGGAGCTGTGTGCAGAGAGAGGCGCTGGCCCCACAGTCAGCATGTCAAGTCCCCATCCCAGGCCTTGACAGTTCCCAACTCCTAAGAACAACAGCAAGCCAGGCAGCTCTTCCTTTCATCTTCAGGGCAAGATATTGGCTGCTTTAAGATTACAGATGCTATTGATGTGGTTAAGAGCAGAAGTGATCATACACACTAATATATTTTCATCAGCTTTTAAAAGAGACCCCTCCATCCACAGCTTCCTCCTCCTCTTACACCCCTGGTTACGTACCAAACATGCCATTAAAGAATAAGTTTTTCTTTTTGCTGACAAACAAAATCAGATGCTAATCAATAGGAATTCAGTTGGCAGAGATGTTTTGCTCATCAGTGAAATTACATCTGAATCTTGTTGGCTTGATGGTAGGAAATCCTTTTGATGGGAAGTTAAAATTTAAAAAAATGTCCTCTGTCACTTATCATAAGAAAAAAAAAAATCCCAATACCCAATCAATCAATCAAGCAAACAAGCCAAGACCCCCTCAGTTTTGGGGTGTTAGGAGCCAATTTTATCACTTTGTTGTTCCCCACTCTCCAACTTAATGTAAGTAAATAAGATACAATTAATAAACTTGTTTATGCAAAATTTAAATGCTCTTTCTAGGTGATTACTCTCAAAACCAGTAGGGGCTTAACCAGGCCTGTCCTGCCCTATTGTTCTTGTGACCACCTCAGCAAGTCTCTAAGTCACAACTGACCCTTTCAGTCATGTTCAATAAAGTCACTAACCTAACTTTAGCTATTGTCACCCTTTAAATCATTAGCATCTACTAACAACAAGCCTCCCCAGGTGGTCTTACTTAAAGGTAGAACCCATTCATCCATCACTGAAGGTCCATCATCTGAATTGTGCCTCTAGGTTGAGGTTGACTTGTTATTAACGAAGCTCTTAGCACATCAAAAGGAAGTCACTCATTCCCTCTTTTCACCAAATATGGTGAAGATAATACAGTGAGGGAAAAAACCTACCAAAAACATAAGCACTGTTTATAACTTGGGATGGGCATTAAAATAGAATATGGAGTGTCATGCCCCTTTACCTTGCTCCTTAGCCTCCTTTTCTCTTTTCTAGCTGACCACACGTTGCCATATATCTGTTTATCTCATCTGCATAGAACTCCTAAAAAACAGGACCATTAGAAGGGTATTTGAGTGTTGCAGGTAAGATTAGGGACTTTTTCAAGATCACCCTATTGAGAGAGGATGCATCTTGAGATTCAAACCCAGGTTTCAGAACACCCAAGGCAGGGCATTTTCTGTATTTCTAACCATCCCATTCCTATTTAATTTATGGATGAAATGTCTGGTGGTCAATCCAAACCTTACTGATGTGCTCACTAGGATCAGTTACAAGTTACAAAAGTCCAAGCAAGCAAAACCACTTATTGAAAACAATTTCAAAATTCTGGGAGAACTACCAAAAATATCAATAAGAATAAGCATTTTCTAGCTTAATCCTTCACATAAATAGATGCTACTGCTGACAGTGTTTCTTCCAGAGCTGGACTTCCCACTGTCAGCAAGACACATGCTGAGATATTTACAGTGATTGTGTTTTACATCACACCATCTATATCCTCGTTGGCTTTCTCAGCATTCTCTGAGCAAGATGGAATAAAAGGCTGGTATCACACAGAGATGACCTCAAAAGCCCCAGACTGGGCATTGTCAGTATCACATGTTCTTCCCAGCTTCCAGTTTTTAAATCCCTGCTTTGACAACTGGATGGATTGCTAGGCATTTGCTTTTGTATTGTGGCCTACCATGCTAAACTCACAAGAAGTGAGTTTCCAGTCGTCCTCACTCCAGGCTCAATCACGGCTGATTATTTCCTTGCCTGGAATCCAACAGGAAGGACCAGCACCATAGCTCACCTGAGTGCTCCAGAAACTTAGATTTACTCTGACACCAAGTTGGGTGGATGGAGTATAGGGCGGGGTATCACCATTCCAAAAACCTGAACTGCAAAACAAATAGAAACCATTTCTTAAAGACAAGAATTAGTGACAGGTAAAGGATAGCAAAGGGGGTTATTAGAATGGGCAAAGATATTGGTTTAACATAGGCTTGAGAAATGCAAGAGGGTCCTCTTGAAACCTTTCTTCTCTGGGCAGGCAAGGCTTTCCTCAGCATCATCTGTGTTGAAAGTCATCCTCTTTGATGAACTGACCAGGAGCCCAAGGCTGCCTTTCTGATCTCCAGGCTGATACCAAAACAGACTTCCTCTTTTGCAACCTTTGTTCACTCACCAGATCCTGATGGCTCCTTTGGTGTCTCCAAAACTTTACTTTAAGCTTCTTTTGGTGCATTCATTTGCTTTGGACATGTTTTACAGGGAGCTGTGTACATGTCTGTTTGTCCTTTGTTTTGTGATGTCTCTGAGACAGGGACTATGTCATTTTAGGAAATCATACTCAGTAACCAGACCAGTGAGATAGATGTAATAGATCTCTGATATATCTCTGAATTATCTAACACTGATTCTCTCTTTTTTTTTTAATTCTAATTTGTTATACATGCTTGCAGAGTGCAATTCATTTCATATTACATATAAAGAGCATAATTTTTTCAAGCAATGGAACACTACTCAGCACTAAAAGAAAAGAAAATCATGGGATTTGCAGGTAAATGGATGGAATTGGAGAAAATAATGCTAAGTGAAGTTAGCCAATCCCAAAAAACCAAAGGTCGAATGATCTCTTTGTTATGAAAATACTGACTTATAAAGGCAAGGGAGGGAGAATGAGTGGAATGAAGGAACTTTAAATAGAACAAAGGCAGGGGAGAGGAGGGGGCAAGGGGGCAATGGTGGGTTTCATTGTGGTATGTTCATACATGCATACAAATATAATTTGATCAATTTCACTCCCAAATACCTTTCCTCTGACTCTTCTCCCCAACACCATTCCCTTCTTCTATGCTAAGGGTCTTCTTTCTACTTTCATGGTGTCCATTTTTCCCTAACAGTGTTTCTTTTCTGGGCAATTTTGCCTACTGCCCTGGGATGAGAGAAGTGGGAATTTGGCCATGTTTGGAAACATTTTTGGTTGTCAGAACTTGCAGTGGGTTCTGGTAGGAAGAGGCTGGGAGTACTAGTAAATATCCTAGGATGCACGAGATGACGGTGTCCCACCACAAAGAGTATCCAACCGAAGGTTGAAAAACTGCTAAAAAGAACAAAACAAAAACAACAACAACAAAACTACCTTCTCCACATAGATAGAGCCCTGTGTATCTCTTCAACTGTACTGTTTTCCTTAGACCTCACCAACATGCCAGGAACACGGTCCAAATCTAAACAACATTGTCTCCAGCATAAAATGGCTTCTTTCCTCAACACTACCTTGCTTCATCTTTATAATCCTTTGTGAAGAATATTAGGGAGATTATATTATTCACATTTTACAGTCAAGGACATTGAGACTAAGAAAAGTTTTCATAACCACGAAGGAAGCAGCAAAACTCAAATCTGGAGCTTCTGATTCCGTGGTCGAGTTAGAGGGGGACACGTCTACTTTTAGGGCAGCCAAACATGCTGGAAGTGCCATAGTCTGCTCCAGTTTATGTTAAAGTCTTTGGGAAGATAAAGAACTCGTCTTTGGAAATTACTGTGCACATTTCATGTCTGCACGATCCCACACTGAACTAAAGCTACAAATCCTTAGACTTTCCATTTTAGACCAATGACTGAAGCATGTGTAATCTATAGGCTTGTAACTTAAACTAACATGTTCTTGATATATGATGACTAAATGATTAACTCATTTCCAGGAGGCAAAAAACAATATTGCAAGACTTCTTTTATTTTCAATTACTTGAGCCTTAATGGATGTACTAGCAAAGCAAGCCACTGCTGACTTCTGGGTATGAGGATTTCGTAAACATATAAATGAAAGATGTGGTAGGATTTATTCTCAAGGATCCGAGTTTGATTTGAGTTTTGAGAAGAAAAATATTCTAAGCAGCTAGAATTTCAGGGGGCGTGTACACGCTCTCAAAAGAATAATACACAAACACAGCCCCAAAGCCTCCCACCAGTCATACCTGGAGAGAGGCGTATTCTTCTGTGAATGCATTTCTTCTTAACCTCCCACAGATGAAACAGAATCCAGCGTCACCTGTGATCTATTTCTCATGTAACCAGTGGTGGCAGCTTGTTTTGCATTTTTTTTCCACCTTCTTTTTAAACATCAGACTAATCCATCATGAACAGGGACCGCTTTCATTGTATAGGCCTTTGAATTTCAGAATGCCTAATTTGCTTATCTAAATGAAAAAGAGTTTCTTTCCAAAAGAAAGTGAAAAAGCTAAGAAGAGGTTTAGCTTCTCATTTGCACTCAACTATTAATTTTGCTTCTAGATTCACCATTTTGAGATCCATTGAAAAGCAAGTGTTCCTTGCAAGCTCCTTTCAGGGGCTCTGCATTGTCATGGAAAAGAGAGTTGTCTGTAGGCCACAGCCTCTCTGAGGTTCCAGCTCTTTAGCCATCTTATGGTGCAGCAGATTTAGTGATTTTCCTGAGGACTTTTCTTCCCCAGTCCTTTTGATAATTAAGCAAGTGTTCCCACACACAGGTGCTCTGGGTCGGGTAGTTAGAATACAATTGAAGGTGATGTCCACCAATGAACATGCTTCTTCCTTTTGAGTCACAGACAATCTCTACTTGTTATTCTTGAGCTTCAGGGTTGGTTTGGAGAGGAGACAATTTCCCTAAGTAAGACATGTCTTCCTGAACATATCCTAAGACTGCTCCAGAGCACTGGGCACCAGAATTCCTGTCCATAAGGGCTTCTCTCCAGGAAAGAGTTCTTTCTGTTGCAGCACAAAGTTCAGAAAGTCCAACAGGGTATACTTGGCATATTGAGAATAATCAATTATGTTAATCCAAAATTTGGATCTGTGGCTCATGTGTCGAGCAAAATCAATTTATTGGGATCTTACGTAGGTGTCACTTCCTAGGATGCCCATGATTGAAGAGTGGCATCTAATCACAATGCCTTAGGGAAGTTTGTGATCTGTGTGAATGGCAATCTTAAGTTACCCAAAGAAACAGTAGAGAGGAAAACACCAGTTTCTGATCAAGTGAGAGGACTCACCTGCTATAGACCTGAAGTGAGCTGTTAGGATTTACAGAGGATGGACAGAAATGAAGGTTGGCATGTTCAGAGAATACTCCCTTGAGGTGGTAACACTTACACTGCATTTTAAACCTCAGATAGCATACAAATATATCAAGGTGAAGGAGACAGAATTTCTAATCTGGAGAGCAACATAAATAAAAAGTTGGCATGATACAGTAGGATTGGGGACAGGAAATTGGTGGTGTGGGCAGGAGTTCTTTCTGACAAAAGCTAGGTTTTATGTGTAGGAGAGTCAAGAATAAGGCTGTGGAAGGATAATGGGGGCAGATTGAAGACCTTTGAAAACCTATCGGAGGAACGTGGACTGGATTCCACATACAGGGAATGAGTGTAGATTCTTGGGAGGGAAACTCATGGTGAGAGCAGCATTGGCAGGCAAAATTGTTTCAGCAGGGCGTAGGTTGGGGGTAATTTACAGGAATTGAGCTGTGAGGAATGAGGATTGATGAAGAGAAAGGAGGGAGGCAGGGACAAATGCTAGAGCCCTTTCAAAGGCTTGGTGGCTGGTTGAGGGATTGAGGAGAGGCATCGTTGGCAGTGACACCAGGACTGGAGGTGGGACTGTTGTCACCCACAGAAGGACATCTTCCTTGGGTTTAGCAGGAGCACCTGTGTTGCTAGCAGAAGAGTCCTGTTAAGCTTTCCCTAGAGAATCTGGATGGAAAAAAACAAACAAAAAAGCCAGCTATCATTTTCTTGAAGCTGGTGGAAGACTAAATGGTATTTCTGAGAATAAGTCCTTTCAAATATAAAAAGTTATTGATTTGATGGAGTGCTTGATTTAGTCCATTTTTTATTCTATTATACCAATGTCAGTGTATAATTTTTTTTGAGAAATAAAATCAATAGGAAAAACATAGAGCTCCTTCTTTGTTGCTTTGTGTTCTCATAATACAAGCTTCTGTCCCTCTTCCTAGGTTTACATAGATGTAGCTTTCTTCTATCCAGTTCTACCTCTTCATATCTCTGTCATTCCTGACCACTGATATGAAACCTTTCTGCTTGTGTACTGATATCAAACAGATTTCCTCTTCCTTTTAATTGCTACTCTCAGCATTCAACTTTCCA
The DNA here is from genome assembly GCA_025594165.1 of Tamias sibiricus. NCBI lineage: Eukaryota > Metazoa > Chordata > Mammalia > Rodentia > Sciuridae > Tamias > Tamias sibiricus. The sequence continues at coordinate 74,040,941 of CM046660.1, read as the reverse complement.
CCCCAAAACTCTTTCCTTCTATGTTTAACTTCACTTGGGCAACTGAATTAATTGGAAGGCAAGTTAGTGTACAAAATCTTGCTGTCATTTATCTCAATTCTTTTTATTTTAAGCCAAGGAATCAATCTAGCTAAAAGTAGTCTGGAAAAGAAAAGTGGTACTCATGCAGCTGAGTTCGCTAAGGCAATGGAAAGCAGTGGGAAAAACTGGGAATAAATGTAACAGGCCATATTTAAATGTTTACATGCTTCTACTTACTAATTGTTTTATTGATGGGATGATGCAATGACATGTAAGCTGCCTGTCACGGCCAGCCATGGCGCCGCCACGGGAGGAAAATTCTCGGAGGCAGAGTTAAGCTTTTCTTCTGTCTTCCTCAGGAGTCTCGGCCTAACTCTGACCAGTCATTACTTCTTCTATCTGGTTTCTCTTCTGTAACCGCTCTGCCTACGTTCTGGCCGCTCTGATTCTTCTGACCGACCGAGTGACTGCCCGGCTGACTGAATTCTCCGTTCTCCTAACTCGGACCGCTTTCACCCGGTTATATACCTTCAGGTTTGCGGGTGCCTACAGGTGCGTCACATACATATCAGGTGGAACTTATGGCTTCCAGCTAGCTGCAACAGCCCTTCCTAATTAGGGCTCCTTCAATGACATGTCTATCATACTGTTCCAACAGTGTCAGGGCCCTTTAAGGAAAGATCTGTGAGTTTTAATTCTTGTCTTCTGAATCAAATTAATGACTTTCTCAAGTAGGAAAAGATGAGCAATAGTGAATGGCGTAGAGGAAGAGCTTCAGGCTTGGTACAGAGGTAAATCCGAAGAGAAGCTGAGGTGCTTGAGATGATTCCGAGTGGCTCTGAGGATGCCCTTGCTAGCATCTCTTGCTTTGCCAATATCTCTTTTTTTGATTTAGCCAAATAGAGAACTGTCCTTCAATGTGCAGACAAAATCCAGCCTTTAAACACTATTTGGTTCTTTTTTTTTTTTTTTTTTTTTTTTGGTATTGGGGATTGAACTCAGGGGCACTCGACCACTGGACCACATCCCCAGCCCTTTTTTTGTATTTTATTAGAGACAGGGTCTCACTGAGTTGATAAGTGCTTCACCATTGCTGAAGCTGGCTTTGAACTGGCGATCCTCCTGCCTCAGCCTCCCAAGTGCTGGGATTACAGACGTGCGCCAACATTGCATGTTTCTTCTCCATGCAAACACCAGTGTTCTTTTGCTCACATAGACCTGATATTCCATTGCTGAATGCAAAGGTGGCAGCCATAGCAGGGAGTTGGAATGTAATCTTTGGGACCAGTTGGAAAGACCTTTGAGAAGGAACTCTACCTCAGCCATATACCAGACTTGTGAACTGGAAAGTCACTTAATATTCTGAATGTTTTTATTTTTCTGTAAGATTGGAATAATAATTACTAATTAGTTGTTTTGAGAATTATATAAAAATGTATTGAAAGTGCTTACAAAGCACCTGATAAAATATTTAGCACCCAATAAATATTTAGCACTGAATAAAATATTATTATTTGCCATTGAATCCTACGACCTCTCTATGAGACTGAGGGACATCTTTATAATGATGGAATGCAAATATCTTAAGTTTGTTCTGTATAGAAGATAACTTTTCATATTTTCAAACAAAGCATCTCTTCTCACTGTCCTTCTCTTTGTGAATAATATCATCATCTTTCCACTCAGGCTGGAAGCTCTTGGACATTTTATTGTTTGTACCAATCCTTCACCCTCTCATCCCCTAACCTGGTTAATCAATCTTCTATCATTGCCAGTTTTTCCTTGAAAATAATGGGTTTCCAACGTTATCTAGTTCATATACTTCTTTGAGAATTGTGAAACCATGACATATTCTCCATAGTGTAGTACATTCAAGTGTCCAAAACTTTATAGACCACTTTTTGTATAAATAGACCCACCAAGTGCTATATAAATAACTTAAAGCTATCCAGTGGCAAAGCTAGAACCAAGATCTAGAATATTTCTCCAAATTAGATGATCCTTGACATTTCTCTAGCCTCTACCCTAGTTCCAAGCCTTCTTTTTCTCTTGACTGAAGCCAACTTTTTCTCCTCAATTCTACAATGCTCTTTCTCCTTCCTGACTCCAGTCTGTATCCAGAATCTTTTCTTACAGAGTGACATTTTCTGACTCAAATTCTTTTGAAATCTTTTGTTGTTGCTACCCAGTGGAGTTCAAATATTACTTTGCATAACAAGCTGGAGAGATTCGGAACATAGAGCTAGGATGAGTTCCAGAGATCTGTAGACTTTTCTAGAACTTTCAAGGTGGTTCTGAATACCAGTAGACCCAGATCACACTTGGAGAAATATCCTAAACTGGTCTTTGGGGGAAAATATTTTCACTCATGATGTTTTGTCAAACCTAGTCTTGTCCTTTCACCAACTTTTTGCTTGTATTTACTCATCAATTTAGCAAGCACTCTCCACTAGCAAAGATTTGTTGAAAAACTGCTTATTTTCTGTTAAGTGCTCAGAACAACCGATTCTTCTGTGGATTCTTCCCTCCCCAATTTCCCTAAAATGAATGCCTTATAATCTCTTCCAAATGTATTCTCTTGTCCTATGAGTGTTGTCTGATATTATAGCACAGAGTCAACTTTCCCTGAACTGTGGTTGCTGTGTGGTTCTCGAAGAACCAGATTCTACTTCTCACACCACCCCTGTGCCACCACAGAGCCTCATGTGTGCAGACTTTCTTAACATTTTTGTTGAACAATCAAATCCACTATTTTCATAGATGTGCCACATTTCTGGAAATATTGCATTTTTATGTCAGAACGGCAGAACTCACGGCTGTGGCACAGAAGAGTCCATTTGTCATGACTCAGGACTGTGCTGCTGAGCTGCAACAGCTCCTGGTGCTGGGGAGACTCGTGTGCATGCATTTCTTCCAAGCTCTGAGTTCAGTGATATCTTTTGGTAAAATCGAACTCAGTCGTGGTGATAATATTTACATCATAGAAATTGGCAAATGCTACAAATCATAGATTGTTATTTACTTATTTATTTTCTTTTTGTGAAAATGACTTTGCAGCACAGCGCTGTCAGTAGCCAGAATAGTCATGAAATTCTTGTGTCTTCATAGAATTCAACTTAGAAACAAACAAACAAACAAACAAACAAAACACCTCATTTAGCAATCTTGAGAGTCACTATTTTTAAGTAAAAGAGCTCCAGTATAGAAGTCCTAGAACTTCACAGCTTAATGGCATGGAGTAGAACATAACAAGACACCAAGACCTAAGCTTATCCTGGATTTTCTACTTGGAAGCTATGCAAAGTTCTTGAATCTCTTGTGAGTCTTAGTGCCACCACTTACTGAGTACACTAATTAATACCTTCTCCTACATAACTCAGGAGCTTCACTGAAGGATAAGTAAAAGAAACTGTGCGTGTAGAAACATTTTTAAAATTGTAAGCTGTTATCAAAATGTGTTTTTTTCTACCTCTGAGCTCTTGGATTTAGTTTTTATATGGGAGACCCCAGTGGATAAAAGTGATAGTTCCTCATTTACAGTCATTCATCAATATAAACCCAGGAGCACATTTTAAATGCCATATGTACTTTGTAATTCCTTCTGCATAAGAAAAGCCTGCAACAACATCAACCAAAAAGTAGGGATTTTACCTCTTCTTCTGGAGATTTTTGGATTTCTCTTTCCTTGGAACAGTAAACATTAGAACAATCTGATCTTCATCACAAGCTTATTGAAATACAGATGCACTATTAACTACCCTCCCTACTCCCCATAATATAAAAATAAATGGCATTGATTAGTGATTGACTTCAAAGTGAGTAATTGAGCTTTAATAGGTTTATAAAAGGGATTGAAATCAAGGCAATAAATTAAAGGCAAAATAAAAGAGTAAACAAGAAAGGATGTTTTACAACTTGGTTCCATTACAGTCTATGCTAACCAGATTAAAAAGTAATTGCCATGTCAAGAAAAATTATAGTGGCCTTTGCAAAATGAAAGAGCAGTGGGCACTGTGTGTGCATGGTGTAAAATGGACAGAAAAGAAAGCAAACGAGTACAGGGAGGTGGGCAGAGGGCAGACTCTTTGCTCCTGGTGGTCATTATTCTTCAAATATCAGAGATCTCTTCATAGAAATAGACGTTATCATCAACACATGCAAATGAGCCATGATTTCAACTGAGCTCTGTAATGTCTTTTAATATCTTTGTGTGAAACATCAGAAGTATGTTTATGAGTGCATAGTTTATCCATTTTAAATGTTCCTAAATTAATGAGATGGCAAAGAGAGAGTATCCTTGGTATTTTAGGAGGCCTTTTAAAATAGGTTATTTTTTTTAAAAATGGGTCACATATGGTCTAAAATAAGAAGCCCTTGAGGTTGGAGAACCAAAAGCCACCATCAAATTGGGAGATAACATAAACAAATTGGTGGTAGCTATCGTCTCTATGAACCCTGATGATATGTTATGGGGCACTTACAAAATTAGAAACAGTTCTCATAGAACCACAGCTCATTATCTCTGAGAATTCATGGTGAGAAATCTAAATAGTGGTAAAGGGCAGATGTAACAGCAATTATTAAAATAACTATCTCTAGAATCTTCACTATCTGAGAACCTGCTCTAAAAAACAACAGAAAAGACTCAAGCATTAAGATTCATGACAGTATCAATTAAGTAAAAATTGTGACTTAAATTGTATACAGTGGATTGTGTTGTATACAATGGTAATGGAAATAAATTGGAATTAATCAAATGTATCTTCCAACCCCTGACATTGATCCCTTAGTTGGGGCTTCCAAGTTAGACAGAGAGCACTTGTATTGGATACCTGGGAAAGTCAGAGAGACCATATGAGCAATCTGGAATGAAAGAAGAATTTTTTTCAGTAGTGCTGAGACTAGTCCTTCAATAACAGATGAATTTTCACCTCCAACAAAGTCCAAGATATCACAAAGAGGAGCACAGATCTGTTTGTATTATGTTGGTTTTTATTGTATGTTTACTTTAAGAATCTATAATCCTGAGTTAAGAACAAGAAAATAAATAGGAGATGTGCAGATAATTACATAGGAAAATAAATTAATCACTCCCTTCAAGCTTAGACATTCACTTAATACTATTTACATTTAATGTCCTTTTTACAAATCTTCCTTTGAATTGATATGGGATGGAGATGACATATCGATTAAACTTGTAGATCAATTTTTATTTCAAATTATATGACAGACTAAATAAATGCCTCTCCTTCATTTTCTAGTTTTCTTATTTTTTCAAAAACTCTTTAAATGTATTTAATATGTTCCTGTTCAAGTTTAAACTTTTTTATAGCAGTGGTATGAAAAGCAAAAGACAAGCAGTGCTATAAAAAGCAAAGAGCAAACAACAACAACAACAACAACAACAAATGACTGCAGAAGAAGAATCACAATTCAAATTAAGAAACTTGCAAAGAATTTTATGTCAAATTGAAGAACTGTTTATCTTCATTTCCATAAACCTCTTGTTTTTAGTTTGAGTTATTTTAGCAAGTTTATTTAAGCAAGTTAGCTGAGTTGCTTAGAGCGATTGTAAGCTAAATTATAGATATATAACTTTATATATAGTTCTAGATATATACATGTATAGAGAGTATATATATATATGTGCATATGTATGTGTATGTATACATGTGTGTTTATGTATGTATATGTGTGTTTATATGCATACATATGTATATTTTTGAAAATATTTTTTAGAAAAAGATCAGAAATTTAACTTAAAAAAATAGGAAATGACTATGAGGAAAAACATTTCAAATGGCCCTTACATATTAAGATATGGCCAAATTCACTATAAGTAAAATAAAAACACTGGATACTATTTTTTTCACAGATTGCAATGACAAAAAACGGTTAATAGCTCAGTTAGAAAGTTGTGGGTTAATAGAAACAGCAATATTTGACAATACCTGGAAAAACTAGAACGTCCACTTGCCTTGTAGAGTTTATATTACAAATGTATTAATGTATAAATAACAAATATTTTCAAGGTAATTCACTACATCATGGTTTTAACAGCTGAAAAGCTAAAACAATACTAATGTCTGCTAAGATAGCACTAATGAAATAAAGTCTGTTAGATGAATATAAGGGACTATCATGTAGTTGTGGAAGATAGTAAAAAGGCAAATAGGACTGGTTTCTAGGAGATTGATAGAGAATAAAAAAGGGCAAGTTGCAGAAGAGTTTGCATATTGTACCAAAAACATGAATAAAACGACATATTTGATATTTGCTTGTATATACCAAAAACACTGAAAGAGCACACAAGCATTAATAGTAGTAATTACCTGAATAAGCAAAAGAAACAGGGTAGGCGAGCATGCTTGACAGTTCTAAGGAAGAATATTTTAAATAACAGCCACAAATCATTTTGCAATTTTTGTAATGATAATTGAAAAACAGAATATTAACTTCTTAGTTCTGATGCTATTGGGGGTTTGGTACTTTGCCAAATTCAAATTTAGAATTTTCATTTGTTTCAAAGTGTTTTTCATTGAAAAGTCAGAGGAGGAAATGTTTATTTTGACTCATGGTTTCGGAGTTTTCAGTCCATGGCCAGCTGGTTTCAAGATGAAAACATCATGGTAGAAGGGTGTGGTAGAGGGAAGCTGCTAGCTCATAGCAGCTGGAGGTCAGAGAGAGAGAGATAGGAAGGAGCCAGGGATAAGATGTAGTCCTCAAAGTCAGGTCCCCCATAACCTACTTTTTTCAACTAGATCCCACCTCCTTCACTTTACATCACCTTCCAATAATGCCTTCAAATTATGAATACACTGAGGCAGTCTGAGCTTCATGATCTAATAACTTCCCCAAAACCTCACCTTTGAATATTGTCGCACTGGAGACCAAGCCTTTAACACATGACTTTGCGGGGGACACTTCATAGCCAAACCATAACGTGGACTCATTCATTGCAGATTCTAAGGTGTTCCAAGGAGCTAACAAGTCAACTCCGTGTTCTTTGTAGACCAAATTGCACTACTTTTAGTTATGGTAGGCACATATATATATATATATATATATATTTTGAAGGTATGCTCAGAAGGACTCATTGAATTGCTACCTGTGCAAGTGCAGAGTGTCTACACAGGTTTGGGAATCCCTCTTGAGTCACATTTCCATTAAATGTGCCTTGTGTACCATATGTATCCTTACACTACAAAATGACCTTTCCAGCTTCTGCCAAATCTCTCTCATGATGACCACTCCTCATTTTAAATTAATTCCTGCAGTATTTCTTCCAATTGCACCATCTATTTTTCTTTGCTAACACTTGCACTTTGACAGTTACTTTTATGGTGATTGGTTTAATGAAAATCCTGGCACCACATGTAAATCCCATGAGAGCAGAGAATGTGTCTATTTTGATTTTGCTATATTCTCTATATGCCCAATGTATGTCAATCAATAATTATAGAATTAGTGAAAGACTATCTAAATAACCCCAATTTTATTTTGAATTTTTTCTAAATAAATCTATTCTCTTTATCTATAGCTAGTACATGGTGTAGAAAATGAGAGTCAATTACAGTACAGACTTCAGTTTCAGGCAGACCTGGGTTTGTCTTACCAACATCAATATTCTTTTTAGTTGTGTACTCTTAGAAATGTGTTATTTGTTCATGCTGCTAAAACAAAATACCATAGAAATTTAGTTTTTCATAGTTCTGCAGGCCAGGATATCCAAGATCAAGGCACTAACAAATTTGGTATCTGATGGGGGGCCTCTTTCTTGATTTGTAGCCAATGCTATCTCATTTTTTCCACACATGGAAAAATGTTAGTTAGTTCCCTGAGGTATCTTTTATGAAGAGGCTAATTCCAATCAAAGGGTTTTTACCCTCATGATCTAATCCCATCCCAAAGGTCCCATCTCCTAACACCATCATCTTGGGATTAGGGTTTCAATATATGAATTCTATGGAGACACATTCAGACTATAACTAACAGTTTAATTGATTTTCTTAATTCTCAGGCAACTTATCTATAAAATAGAAAAAGTAATAAGTGTCTATCTAACCTATGGGCTGTTCTGAAGATTGAGCGGAATCAAGAATGCAAAGGATATAGCATGCCTGGCCCAGACCAAGGATTCAGTGACAGCCAGCTCCCACTATGAGCACTGCTCCTGAGTGGCAGTTTGCAGTTAGCTATGCCAATTTCTAGCTAAGACTTTGCTGCCAAGCCTCATCATTAAGCCCATCTGAGTCAAATTTATGACAAAGCAGAATGACACATTCTTTGGGCCCTTGACCCCTCACTCAAATGATCAAAACCAACAGAACTGAGTTGACACATACAAATGGTTGACTGTAGCTCATTTTCCTTCCTGGGGTTATCTGACATTTGATTGGTGATTACATTTTAAGATGCATGATTCCAGAGGAATGTTTTGAGCATCTAGGGTGAGAATTTTCTATGGGGTGGGGATGGTGAAATCATTCCTTTACAAAGGATAAATTGTATTCATTTCCTTTAATAGTTTAATTATAGTACTTCAGAAATAAATATTGGATGTAATTTTTAATTAGAGTAAATAAAAATGGACTGCCATTTGGCCACTAATGTTTGCATTGACCCCTTCTAGGAAGTCATAAAAACTGTGTCAGTAAAAGAGATAAAATCCAGTTGTATGCTTTTGTGAGTTAGTGAATCTATTTTCTTTTTAATTTGTTCTTTTTAGATATACATGACAGTAGAGTTTATTTTGACATATTATAAATACATGAAGTATAACATATTCTAATTAGAATCCCATTCCTGTGGTTATACATGATGTGGAGTGTCACTGGTCATATATTCATATGTGAACATAGGAAAGTTGTGTCCTTCATTCTACCATCTTTCCTATTCTCATCCCCTCTCTCTTTCCTTCATTTCCCTTTGTTTAATCCACTGAACTTCTATTCTCCCCTCCCTTATTGTGTGTAATGTATCCACACACCAGAGAGAACATTTGGCCTTTGGTTTTAGGCAATTGGTTTATTTTTTTAACATGCTAATCTCCAGATTTATCCATTAACTGGCAAGTGTCATATACTCACTCTTTATGGCTGAGTAGTATTATATTGTGTATATATACCTTATTTTCTTTATCCATTTACTTGTTGTACAGCACCTCAGTAGGTTCCATAGCTTAGCTATTATGAATAAACTGCTATACACGTTGATGTGGCTGCATCATTATAGTATGCTGATTTAAGTCCTCGGGTATATACCAAAGAATTAGATAACTGGGTCCAGTGGTGATTCCATTCCAAGTTTTCTGAGGAATCTCCATACTGCTTTCCAGAGTGGTTGCACCAATTTTTAGTCCCGCTGGCAAGGTATAAGAGTGTACCTTTCCCCACATCCTCTCCAACACTTATTGTTACTTGTGTTCTTGATAATTGCCATTCTGATTGGAGTGAGATGAAATCTCTGTGTAGGTTTAATTTACATTTCTCCAATTGCTAGAGTTGTTGAACATTTTTTTCATGCATTTTTTTGACTGATCATATTTTTTCTTCTGTGAAGTGACTGTTCATTGCCTTTGCCCATTTATTGATTGAGTTGCTTTTGTGGTGTTAAGTGTTTTTGAGTTTTTTATATATCCTGAAGATTAATCTCTATCTGAGGTGCAGGTGACAAAGATTTTTTCCTGTTCCGTAGGCTCTCTCTTCACATTTTTTATTGTTTCCTTTGCTGTGAAGAAGCTTTTTAGTTTGATACCATCCCATTTATTGATTCTTGATTTTACCTCTTACACTTTAGGACTCTTATTGAGGAATTCGTTTCCTAAGCTGACCTGATGGAGATTTGGACCTGCTTTTTCTTCTAATAGGTGCAGGATCTCTGGTCTAATTCCTTGATCCACTTTGAGTTGAGTTTTATGCAGGGTGAGAGATAGGGGTTCAATTTCATTCTGCTACATATGGATTTCTAGTTTCCCCAGCACCATTTGAAAAAGAGGTTATTTTTTTCTCCAATGTATGTGTATGGTGCCTTTGTTTATTATGAGATAATCAGATTTCTGTGGTTTGTCTCTGTTGTCTTCTATTCTGTTCCATTGATCTTTATGTTTGTTTTTGTGCCAATCCATGCCGTTCTTGTTACTGTGGCTCCATAGTATAATTTAAGATCTGGTATTATGATGCCTCCTGCTTGGCAATTCTGTTAATTTTCTTCTGCACATGCTTTTGCTCATGAAGCAAGACTTAGCCACAGCTGCTGATGCACTAAAATCAAGTTTGAAAGTGGCTGTGGATCAGATACTTGAGCAAGCCTTTTTTTTTTTTTTTTTAAACTCTCTGTGCTTCAGTTCTTTTATCTATAAAGTTGAGCTAATATAGAGCTCACTGCATTGTTGATTCAGGCATCTGCTGGGGTAGAAATGATACTACAGACTCTTGACTTCATATGAAGCAAGTGTTCATGCATTAATTATTATATTTCAGTAGCTCAGGTATGAAGGTAGACTTATCATCTAGGAATTGCAATCAGGACCTGAACCCAGTTTTCCCAACTATAAAGCCCACTTTTTTTTTCTTTTTTGGTGGGGGACTTAACAACTGTTCCTTTGTATAAGGCATGGATTGAGTCTTTGGAGGAAACCAAAGAGTCGTAGCTTTTATAAGAGCTTATGGCCGTCCAAAGGGCCATTGTACATCAGCAAATTTACATTATATCTGTGATATTATGTTTTCATAGATGGGTGGCTAGGGAGAAAATGTTTAAAAAAGCTATTTTAGGGGGACAACAATGAAACCTGGTAAGCAAAACTACTCTGAGAGTAAATTAGGGTCATATGTAGTCCCCTCCCATGCCTGCTGAAAACACAGATTGAAGGCTGCACCTTGGCCTCTCTTCCCCCAACCTATGTTGGAACTTCTAGGGCTGGGGCTGGGAATCTGCACCAACACCTTGCTTCTTATTCACACTTCAGTTTGTGACCCCCTAGGCTGTAAGGGGTCCACCAGTCCTTACATAGCACACCAACAGGGCCATCCTTCTTGTTACCCCTGCTATATACTCTGTCTTCCTCCCACTGATATTGGAATGAGAACCTCAAGCACAGGACCACTGTGCTTTCATATAACATGCTGTATGTCATAAATATACACAATAAAATTTATTTAAGGAAAAAAAAAACAGAAATGCAAGGATTGACAGACTCAGAAAATAAAGAGTCATAACTTTTTGCTCATATGTGAAAGCTAGAAGAAAAAAAAAAGGAAAAAAAGAGAATCTCATGAAAATAAAAGGGAGACCCATACAGTAGGTATGGTAGAGTGGGGGAGACTGGGGAGGGAGGAAGGGAAGGCAAGGCAAGGCCCTGGGGCACAAATTTGATCAAAGTGTGTTATGTGCAAGTACTTATCACTAAGGTGATAAGATCATACACTTTACCATTACTATTTAGGAAATTCAGGAGATTTCTTCTTCCTCAATAGAATAAGATAAGAGTGAGTAGAACGTGTGAAGGAATTCACCCCGGAACAGCAGAGGAGAGTTTTAAACAACTTTGCTTCTGACGCGTTCCCAGTTGTTCTGCACCAAGCTTGAGTTGAAACCATTTTTATGTGGTGATCTCAAATTCTTTATTGAAACTCTTTACAAAATTCCAGTTCTATAAAAAAAAAAAAAAAAGAACATGGTCTATTTACAAAAGAAGCACTTACATTTCAGGGCCAGGGAGTAAGATTTGTGGGAAACATGAATAATGACAAGGGACCAGATGTCTTCTCCCAGGGACAAGGTGGTTGCACAGAACCAGTCCAAGCTTGGGATCCAAAATAACTGCTTTTTATAATATTTGTACAGAGTAGTGAGTTTCATTATGGCACGTTGCTGCTTGCACATAGCATACTTTGATCAATTTTGTGCCCCAGGGCCTTGCCTTGCTCTCCCTTCCTCCCTCCCCAGTCTCCCCCACTCTACCATACCTACTGTATGGCTCTCCCTTTTATTTTCATGAGATTCTATCTTTTCCTTTTTTTTTTTTCTCTAGCTTTCACATATGAGCAAAAAGTTATGACTTTTTATTTTCTGAGTCTGGCTTATTTCTGTTTTTTTTTTCTTAAATAAATTTTATTGTAATATATTTATGACATATAACATGTTATATTAAACACATCTAGGAAAATGGTTACTATCATTGGACAAATAAACACATCCATCATATCACATATTCACTCATTTCACCCCCCACCACCATGGCAAAAGTCACAAAAATCTATCTTCTCATTTCTGAATACACTATTATTAGCTAAAATCTTTATGTTGTACATTAGATCTTTCAACTTATTCATCCAACATATTTGATACTAGTATTTTTTGAGTAGCACTTCCCATTTATTCCACCCACCTCACCCTCACTGTTTTGTTTTCTGTGTATTTGAAAAGAATTTAAGACTCCATGTATAGGTGACTTTACACAATATTCTTCTTTCTCTATCTGGCTTATTTCGTGTGGTCCATTTGCATTGTAGCAACTGGTAGATCTCCTTTTGAAGGAATGAACAATATTCCATGTTTTGTGTTTTTATGTTATAGTTTCTCTATCCATTAATTCAGGGATGGATACCTGGGTTGTTTTGATATCTTGGTTTTTATAAATAGTGCTTCAATGAGCATGGGAGGGAGACAATTTTAGGAGATGTTAATTTCATTTTCTTTTTTTCTTTTTCTTTTTTTTTTTTTTGGTACCAGGGATTGATCCCAGGGGTGCTTAGTCACTGAGCTGCATTCCCAGCTCTTTTTATGTTTTATTTTGAAACATGGTCTTTTTAAGTTACATAGGGCTTACTAAATTGCTGAGAATGGCCTTGAACTTGTGATCTTCCTGCCTTGGCCTCCCAAGTGGCTGGGATTATAGGTGTGCACCACCATGCATGACTGATTTCAATTTGCTTGGGTGTATTATATCCAGAAAAGGAATCACTGAGTCATAGAGTAGTTCTCTTTTAATTTCTGTAGGAGCTGCCATATTGTTTTTTTTTTAATTAATGGCTGCTTCAATCAATGAATAATATGGATTTTACATCACACCCTTGCTAACCCTTGCTGTCTCATTTCTTAAAACAGTAGCTATAGTAGTAGGTGTGAGTGGTAAGTCACAGTTGTTTTGATTCACATTTCCAAGATGATTAATGATGTTCAGAATGTTTTTATGTACCCATTGACAATTTTATGTCATTTTTGGATAAATGCCTATTCAGGTCCTTTGCTTATTTGTAAATCAGATTATATGTTTTATTGTTATTGAGTTGTCTGAGTTCTTTCTTTATAAACCTTGGATATTAATCCTTTTTCTGTATAAGGTTTGCAAGAGTCTGAGTTTAAATCATAACAACCTATAACCAGCTAGGAAACTTGGGCAGGGTTCCTTCACTCTGTTGGAACTCCATCGCCTCATCTGTGAAGTAAAGGGATTGTATTAGAGGGTTTCTAAAGTCCCATAGATCTAAATTATCCGTCATTTCAAAGTAATTATTAAAGACAAAGGGGCAGGTACATTCCTGATGGGAAGAGGGAGACATGAACAATTTAATGAGAGAGAGAGTAACTCCATTTAGCAAGCTACCAAGTTATCAGCTATTTTTATCTCTTCAGTTTTCACAGATAGGGGAACATACTAACAAAGAGTTGAAAAGAACATTAGGGCAATGGGGGAAAAAAGGTTACATCTTCCAATCACTGAAAGCCAGTTAGGGACTACATGGGTAATGAGGAGTCCTGTTCACAATATTGGGTTAAAGTACTGGAGGAGACCAAGCCTTAACCACATTATATACCCATATAAATGTGTGTGTGTGTGTGTGTGTGTGTGTGTGTGTGTGTGTGTGTGTGTGTGTGAAATATCTGTACACTTTACAAAATAAATTATATACTGTGGGTGCTTTTCCCCTCCATCCACCCTAGCTGTTGAGCTAGTTCTCAGCATTCCCGAGGCCAATTCCCATGTTTTAAAAAATTTTTAAACACACACACACACACACACACACACACACACACACACAGCATTTCACTTCTATGTGCTAGGAAAATTGTTTTCCCTAGAGACCAGATATATTTTTCCCAATGTGCAATGTGAACTTATATAAATGGTCATCCTTTCTTCCAGGATTTATCCATCAGTAGGACCACACTGTTCCTATCCAATCTCATCACTCTCTGTGGCACTATCCTGAGTCACCTCATAGCCCTTCCCCACTTGTTCTTGTAGAGAGTCTGTGAGAGTTGTTCATGGCACTGTACTTCTTTGGGTATTTGTTTGTCCTCTTGCATCGGAAGGTCTTCCATTTTTCCAAGCTTCATCTTCCTGCTCTCACGGCCACTCTTGTCCACTCAATTCTTTTCCATCCCATCCATTCAGTTTTAGAAGCCCATTACATTTCTCTGTGCAGGCTTACAACCCTCAGCAGCCATGTGGCACTCATCCTAAAGTCCCCTTCCAGGAGATGTAGAGGCAGAAATGTTTCATCTGTATTGTCCACAAGAATGAATTTTGTCTGCTTGTGTTTTCCCACTTTATAATAAATATCTTATTCACCACCCAAAAATACTTCAAGAAATAAAAATGGAAATGTGAATTGAAAGCATTTTAAAACTATTTTAATTTTTTTATGAAGAGAAATTAAAACATATTTGAAATTATCTTCAAACCCAGATTTAACAATTAGGAGCTCATGATCAATCTTGTTTTTTCTATACATCAACAAGTATATGTCATTTTAAAGTAAATACCATTTATCATGCATTTCATTTGTAAACATGTTAGCACATACCTCTAAAAAAAAAAAAGAAAGAATCTCTAAACTGAATTTTGTATATAGGTAGTTGGAACTTATTGGTTACAGGAAAAATGATAGGTAGGTCTTTTGGTTCAAAATTAACAAGTGATTCATGAGTCACAAATATATATATATCCGATATACTCCAGATAAGAAGAAAATTTTGGGGTGAATTATTTGTACACAAAACTGTGGAATAATGAAATTAGACCAACCAGATTGATTAATAATGATTAATAGCACTTGAAATCTGGTTCTGTAGTAAGGCAGAAGAAATTTATCTCTAATAGCTAATATCCAGACTTCTCCTCCACCATTATATCTCCACTAGTACAGATGAAATTAAAAAGTTTCACAATGCCAAGTGCTGATGAGAATACATAGCAATTAGACCTCTTCAATTCCAGGTATGAGTGTAAATTGGTACACCCATTTTTAAAACCCATTTGGTGATTTCTTATAAAATTACACTTACACTTGCTTTTTCAGATCAGCTTTTTCGTAACTACCAAACCTCAAACAACAAAAATGTCCTTCAACTATGTTATAACTATTCCATAAAATTCTACTCAATAGTAAAAAGGAACTAATTAATGAAATATGTTCAGTTAACCAGCACAGGGTTATATAAATTTGTCAAATTATATAATTAAATTCTATGCAATTTATACACTAACATAAACCTCAGCAAAACATTAATTCAAGAAAAAATGGCTCATCCTACTACTCCCTGCCCTAAGTGAGACATTGGTGTCAGTGGGCCAAGGCTGAAGAAAGGGGAGCAAAATCATTCTTCTTAGAGTAGGTTGGATCTTACTTTGAAGACAACATATTCAGAAAGAAAATTAGCTCAAGAGAAAATAGCAGGAGCCTGGAGGCCAAGGGGATGGGAGCACAGGCAGGCATAACTAATATAGGTTTGGGACTTCTAAGGGCCATGCAATTGCCTGGTTGAAGCAATTTAAGGGACTCATGTGTCATGGAAGCCTCCCAAAAAGGACTTGGATTGATTTATGATGCCTAATTACACCTACTTTTTCTTATATCTTTGAATCAAGCTTTTCTGTAATTTACCCAATTGTTGCAAGTTCTTTGGGTGTGGGAAAGGGGCTCCTGTATGATGAAGACATCCATACATTGGATTCTTTAAATTAATTCTCTATTATAGCATCCAATGTCATAACCAAAGCTGAATTTCAAATTAGCAATAAGCTTACACTATTTAAAAGCTAAGTGCCTAGAAGTAACAGGTGTCTCACTAGTGTCAAAAATCCAAATCAATAAGACAATAGACTGTAAACTACATAGTACCCCACTTTCAAACTATATAAACCCTATATCACCCAAATTAGGTTGAGTAGAGAGGTAGCTATGCAATAAAATATCTAAGCACTAGTGAGGGAAGGGCCCTCAATAATTTATGTTGGCCAAAACAATATGTAGATTCCACATGTTTCTCAACTTTTTGTACAGAGGAGAGAATTAGAATAGTCATTTCTTTAAAAATCACCTCCATTTTGAATACTTTTACACTGTTGGTGTGATTGTAAACAAGTACAACCACTATATAAACTTGTATAGAGGGATCTCAAAAGACTAGAAATGGGACCATCATGTGATCCAGCTATGCCACTCCTGGGTATTTATACTACAGAATTAAAGTCAGCATACTGTAGCAATACAAGCATACCATGTTTATAGCAGCACAATTTTTTTTTTTTTTTTTTTTTGCCAAGCAAAAGAGATACTTTTATTTTGATATGATGATTTTATTAATCATTCCATGTAGATCTTTCAAGTTATAAATGCCTTAAGGGCAGGATCTTTTATCCTCAATTAGGCACAAACCACTCAGTATTTGTTGAATAAGCATATCAACAAACTCATATAGGAATGGTTAAAGTTATAATAGCTTTATGGGTTTTAAATAAAACCAGAAACCTTTTTGTATTGAGATATGAAAATTGGTATAAGTCTCTTTTTTAAAAAATTTTTATTTATAGTAGTATGTATTACAGTTTATACTATACATATATAGCATCTTTTTATACAAAACAGTTTGTATACAAAGTATATTCACAGCATTCAAGTCTTCAACCATGCTTTAGAATAATGATATCCACCTTATTCAACCACTTTTTCCCCCCTTTCCCCCTTGCTCCCTCCCTTCCCTTTGACCATTATAGTGTTCCTCTAATCCTCCTATGTACCCTGACCCAACAATACTGTGGACCGGCTTCCTTATATCAGAGGAAACATTCGGTATTTAGATTTTTGAGACTGACTGATTTCACTTAGCATTATATTCTCCAACTTTATTTACCTGCGAATGTCGTTATTTTATTCTCTTTTATTGCTGAGTAAAATTCCATTGTGTATATATACCACATTTTCTTTATCCATTCATCTACCGAGGGACATCTAGGTTGGTTCCCGCAATCTAGCTATTGTGAATTGTGTTGCTATAAACATTGAGGTAGCTGTGTCACTGTAATATGCTGTTTTTAAGTCCTTTGGGAATAGACCCAGGCGTGGGATGGCTGGGTCATAGGGTGGTTCCATTTCCATTTTCCCAAGAAATCTCCATACTGCTTTCCATAACGGTTGTACAATTTTGCAGTCCCACCAGCAATGTAGGAGTGTGCCTTTTTCCCCACATCCCCTCCAACATTTATTGTTGTTTGTGTTCTTGATAGCTGCCATTCTGACTGGAGTGAAATGAAATCTTAGAGTAGTTTTGATTTGCATTTCTCTAATTGCCAGCGATGTTGAGCATTTTTTCATGTATTTGTTGATTAATCGTGTATCCTCTTCTGAGAAGTGTCTTTTCAATTCCTTAGCCCATTTATCAATTGGATTATTTGTTTTTTTGGTGTCAAGTTTTTTGAGTTCTTTATATATTCTAGAAATTAGTGCTCTATCCGATGATAGTAGCACAATTTACAATAGCCAAAGTATGGAACCAGGCTAGGTGTTCATCAATGTTGGATGAATGGATGAAATGAAAGAAAATGTGGTGTACATACACAATAGAATTTTACTCGGCCATAAAGAAAAATGAAATTATGTAATTTGCAGGAAAATAGATGGAGCTGGGGAGCATCATCTTAAGAAAAATAAGCCAAACTCAAAAGGTCAGGGACTGAATGTTTTCTGTCATATGTGGCAGCTAGAGAGGAAAAAGGAAAAGAAATGGGAATGCTCATGAAAATCAAAGGGAGACAAGTAGAGGAAAGGGACCAAGGGGTGGGAGAAGGGGAGGGAAAGGAAGATACTGGGAAATGATATTGGCTTAATTATATTGTTCTATCACGTGCATGTACAAGGACGTAATCATGAATCCCACTATTATGTGTAATTGTAATGCACCAATAAAAACATGGAAAAAATCAACTTCCCTTTTATTTCTCCTACTCTCCTTTCATTTTCTTGTTTCTTATAGTCTGATATCATGAGACTGCCTGGCTTGGATCACAGTCTCCTACTTGAAGACATTTGCACTCATTTAATTAATTGACCCAGTGATTGCTACTCAAAAAACAGGACGACTCTCATTTTCCTATTAGATAATTGCACAGTGCCACAATGACACTGCGGAGTTCATCATGCGCAGGATTATGTATATTAAGGAGTGGGAACTCACAGCCAACAATGATGTGGACACTCAGAACCCACTTATCTTTACATCACTCCATCACTTGAAAACACAAGGAACTGCACCCCCGCCAACAAAAAAAAGAAAGAAAGAAATATTTTCATACCTACTGTTGCCATCTCCTGACCTATTGGTTAGCTCCTTCCATAAAAAGGCCATTTATAATGGTGAGTCCAGGAGTCCATGGGAGTTTTATGTTTGAGGGAGCCTCATAAGTCTTTCATACCTGCATTTAGAATTACTGAAGGGCATATTAACATCAGTAACTCTCAGCCCCAGCCCCGGTGACTTTTCGGCATCTCTATAAAAGAGTGTAAAAGACTTTTTTAGAATCCGAGTAAAAACTGATCAGAGACCATTAAAGGGAAATTCCACAGCCACCACTTTTTTTTTTTTTTTATTGTGTTTTATGCTTTTTTCCTTGGCATGTTAACCATTAACTAAATGAATGCATTTCAAATATTAGACATTTCTATTCACACTAAAGAGTCCATTCTTACATAAAACTTAAATTGAAATCATCTTATGTTTAATAGAAACAGACATGTATTTAAAATGAGCAGAGGAGGGAGCAGAAATCCCATAAAAGTGGATTTTATTTTTATAGGAAGTAGAGGCAGTAGAAAGTTATTTTTAAAGAATTACCTAATTGATGGGATTCTGGGTGATTTTATGCACTTCTTTACACTTATCTGAATTGTTCAATTTTCCTCCAATAAATAGTTTACTTTCTTAATAAAAAATATCTAGTGGTGGGCAAATCACTATCAGTTTATTTAATGAACATGGAGTTGAAGCAATGGGGGTTCAGCATTAGTTAATCTCTTTTTTCATTTGGTTAGGGGGAAGCCTAATGCAAACATTCCTAAAACAGAGACTGGTCAGCCTCAGTTTCCTCATTTGTGAATGAGGGGAATATATAAGACCTACCTCATAGGTTCTTGAAAATTAAAAGATGATCTGTGAAGAGCATTTAGACAAGGACTGGCAGAGTGGAAACATTCACTAAGGTTCAGATTTTACAATCCCACCCCTGAGGCGGAGCTCTCTGTTTATTCTTCCAGCTCAGCTTGGAAAACTTCCTATCTCCAGGGTAATTGAATGGATAACTAAGCTCATTGCTACACTTTTTGGTCACAAAAGCCTTTGCTTAGTCCTTTGCCCTCCAAGAAAATACACACATACACACCCAGCCCACACTTCCACGTAGAAGATCAGTGAGTTCATGGTGGAAGTACAAGTCTGGAAGAGCCCAGGGGACATGGATCAAAGATAAGTGAATACTCAACTGCTACCCAGAGAAGCAGCTGTGCAAGGGGATATGAATGGCAGGTGCTCTGTGCTGAGTGGTGGGCCTGAGGTCACTGCAGGGTGGAGTGACAGAGAAGCATATGGGAAGTGAATGAGAGAAAGGACACTCTGAGATGTCATCTTTTTTTTTTTTTTTTTTTTTTTTTTTGGTGGTGCTGGGGATTGAATCCAGGGTTTTGTGCATGCAAGGCAAGCACTCTACCAACTGAGCTATATCCTATATCCCAGCCCTGAGACCTCATCTTTAGCCTCAGTGATATGGATGCCCTGCGTGAAACCTTCTCCAGGGAAATGCACATGCACCTCCCAGACCTCAGAGAAGCTGAAGGTGAAAGGCAGATGACCACACCGAGAAACCGAGAACCAACTAAGAGATTTATTGGGGAGCAATGGCGGTCGGTAGGGGAGCTGGGGACGGCAGGCTAGCAGAAGGGGAGAGTACGTGCAAGCTTCGGCTTATATCGCTGGTTAGGGATATTCATCACATACTGATTGGGCCGTGGGGGTCTGGAGGTTGTCACATAATGATAGGGTTATTAGGGTCTGGAGGTAATGGGGTCACCAGCATGATTGTCTTATTGGTTGATTTAAATTTGGGCCCAAACGATTTGGGTGCAAACGGGTTTGGCACAAATGGTTTGGGGGCCGAACAGGTTTGGTGCGGGCAGTTCTGACTGGCCTGAGGGGGAATGTAGGGGTTGGTGCAAGAAGGTGGGGCAGCGCCATCTTTGAGTGGAAACTGACTTAGGCCTTTTTGAGAAATTGGAACTTGCTGATATTTCTAACAGAAGGTCTCTGTTCAGGTCAGCCACACATGCAAGATCTTCCATTGCACCCAGCACCTTCATTGACCTTCAGAGAGCAGCAGTTGGTGCTTTGCTTTCATCTGTCCAATTTTACATGCATTTCTCTTTTGGGTCACCATAGCCCAGAACCATACAAAGAAGAGAGTTCTTGGATACATGGTTCCAGTTTAGCTAAGCTGACCTTACAAAACCATCCCAGGTGGTCTTCTATTTATGTTCAAGTCCTTGTGGGCACAGTGAACTGTGTGTGTGTGTGTGTGTGTGTGTGTGTGTGTGCGCGCATGTGCTGGAATTGAACCTGGGATCTTCCACATGATAGACAAGCAAGCACTCTACCACTGAACTATACTCCCTCTCACACTGCAAATATTGATCCAATCTCAGCTGAAGTCTAAAGTCTTTGGCTCTGAATTTAATGGGAAAGGTGGAAGAACTGCTTTATTCCTTTTCAGGGGAATAAACTCAGGCTCACTGAAATCTATTGTATCAGTATGGAGTTTCTTAAATCTCAGCAGAGAAGTTAAGAGCACAGAGGATCTGCTGAAGGGCATTCATTTTCCCTGCTTCCCTATTTCAGTGCTTCTTAAACAGAATCACTTGGCGGTGCTTAATGGCCCCCTATAGGTCTAGAGCAAGGACCCGTACTTTGCATTTCTAACAACTTTCATATGATGTAGACGCTGATGCAGGAGCTATAGATTGAAAACCACTCTTCCAAACAATGACTAATAACCACATCAGACAGGATCACAAAGAGAACTTTTGAAAATCCAGACTCATGCCCAATCACATCCTCGAATCAGTACCTTCAATTGGGGTGAGAGTGTATGTTTTCTTTTTGAAAAAAGTTTTACAAGTGATTGTGATATACATATTCATTTAAAAACCATAGTTTTTCACATCGCTAATTTCCAGCATGTTCATTAATAGTTGTTATCAGGAAAAAAAATGAGCAGAGAGCTTTGGTGATCAAATATAGAACAAATATAGAATGAAACACAGGATTCAATAGTGATAAACTGGCTTCTATGTTGTGCATATTGATAGCTGATATTTACATAGCAAGTACTGAAGTGAGGCATTGGACATGATGAAGTAACAGAGCAGCAGTCCTGGGGAGAAGAAACTATTGTTATTGTTTCCATTTTGCAGATGGAGAACTTAATTACATGTCCTAGGTCACATAGCTAGTCATAGAAAGAGAGTTTAAAACACAGGTTCTTGGGTTTCAGAGGCTGAGGTGTGGACCATTGTGCTCTATGGATTTACCCAAGTTTTTGGCTGCACAATGACCAATGGACTTCTCTTAAAGAATATTTAGCCTTTCCCAAATGTGTTTGATAATGGACTGTTCTCTCCCTGCCCCCCCCCCCCCACTTTTTTTTTTTTTTTTTTTGCTCTAGAGGAGCTTTCAGAGCTAGTATTACCAGAACACATTCTGGAAACACTTCTTTAGTTACCCTGTAAAATTCATTCTTGGATTCAAATAGATTATCTAAGGGTAGGTCATTTTGGCAAAAACATATCCATCTTTACCTGATAGCTGGCTCTGGTGAGGAGTCATTCGCTTAAGAGCTGCAGTGAAAACATAACCCCTTGGAAAGCATGGCTGCACACATTCTAAGTACACATGTTCTGGTTGGAGGGCTCTGAGCCTGGATTCAGAAGGGAAGTGTGAGCAACTGATTTCTTTTTATATCAGGGACAGTGGGAATCCTTTAACTGATCATGTTTTACTCCTGGATTTTGCTATTCAAAGAGAAGGCTTTGCTCTTATAAGCACATCTTTATTAAGCAATAATTAATAATTTTAAAAACCTACTTTTAAATTGGAGACCAAAATTGTCCAGTAAATGATCATGGTGACTGGGTTGGGGGTTGGACTGAGGATGGGGTAGAGAGTTGAGAGTTGACAGAACTAAAAAAAAAAAAAAAAAAAAAAAGCAGAATTATTAAAATGTCTTTCTCTTTGAAGATATATAGAAATTATGTATTAATTTATCAGATAAAAACCAAATCATGTTGACTATTTGACTTTTCTTATAAAATTATATGATAATTTAAGTAAGACATCCTTCACATTTGACTTTCATAGTAAAATACAGAAGGTCGTTTTTGCAGAAATATTCAAGAGCTCCATTGATTTTCCCAAGGGCTTGTCTTGATCCTTTGATATTCAAATCCTTTGCTTTTGAAGCATGTGCCAATGGTGTCTTCCTTATCCATTTTTCTTTATTTAGTTGCTAACCGCCCGAACTCTGCCAGATCCGCACTTGCCACGGGCTTGTGATTTGAGCAGTTATACAGTGTGACTTTCATCTACTCCATGATGCCCTGTGTCTTTTCCCCTTTTCCCGTATTCACAGTTTCACCATATAGCACTCTCTGCTTGCATTGTGTGATTACAATAATCAGGGAGAGACTGATAGATGACTCAACTGGTAAGGATAGATGCCAGGCTTAAGCAAGAATACCATTTTCAAAGTTGAAATTCATTAGTGAATATTTTTGTAATGACTTTGCTTCCTGATGCAACTCTTGTTAACTTCTGGGGCCCTGTTAATGCATTCAGGGCATAACAACTTCCTCCATGTAAAATTTCATTGTATGCATGCTTGTGAATTGACTTCATCCAGGTCTGAATTTATGAACCTTCTCTTGTATGTCTTTTGTTTCATCTGTATCACGGATTCTATTTTATGTCAGTTCACTCTAGTTTTCGCATTTTTATAAAGCAAAAACAGCACTTTTTGGAAGGGGTGACAATGGAACAAAAGGACTATGTAATTATTACACGTTTTATATAATCTTCCTTCACACGTTGTGCAGCTCCATAGTGTCTGAGGGTTTTGACTGACAGCCTTCACTGTGCACTGCCTTTGAACCATGACACGTTGATTGGTCACTTTTCAAGTTTTATGACTCTAGTTAAGCCTCCTGACACTTGGTTTAGGAGCACGTCTGAACTCTCATCCTTCTGCTTCTATTTTCCAAATATTTACATAGATCTTTATATTATTTAAATGCACTACTGGTCCAGCTGTCAGCAATTGGGACATCCATATCTAGAGGAAATGAAGTATAAAATGATTCCCTGTAGCTCTTTGTCCAACAGGCAAGTGAGAAACATTTTCACAAATATATATAATCCTCACAGCTAATTATGATTTTTTCTCATTTCAATTTTAATTATTATTTTTTTAATCCACACTTCCTTTCATCCCTTATGGCAGTTCCATTGTCACTAAAAGTACTGCTCTATTGTGTGCATCCTCTATTCATATTCATGAGGTCAGGACCATTCAACCACCGGTAATTGAGCGGTCTGATTGGCTGAACGTCCCACCGTGGTTTAGACTGATACTGATTAACAAAAGGCACCAAAGCTTCTGCCAGGATAGGAAGGATAATTATGTAGGACCCTAAATAGGGACTCCAATCATTTGACAATGCCCACTGGACTTGCATAATATTAGTACATTATCCATCATCTCACTATGATTAAGTAGTATTCATTTATTCTCTTTTATGGGGATTATCCCCAATAAATATGTCTCATACCCACCAACTTTGCATAACTGCTTTTCTGGGTTTTCTAGAAAGGATTTTTGTATGCAGTATGAAAGGCATCAGCATATCTAAAATGACAATGACCAAACCTGGAAAAATATTTTCAGGAATATCCTGGTACCTAATGGTGTTGAATAGGATGCAGGTTGTTTTATTGTAGGATGGGTAAATTAAGATGCTTCTTTTCTCATGATTCTTTTCTTTGATCTCCAAGGGAAGTTCTTACTTTTGCTTCTTTCAATATACTGGAGCTGTGTAATCTCTGGTACAGCATTTACCCTCTCTGGGTTTCTGATTTCTTATCTGTAAAAGAAGGGAGGTTCAGGGAAATGTTTCAGAAGTCACCTTCCAGCTTTAGCGTTCTGTGGTTTCATATAAATGAATGTCTATTTTGTGAATAGAATTTTTGTCAAGATTCCATAATCTGCATTGTACTTTATACAGCGGTCTTCAAAGTGTGGTCTATAGATGATAAGTGGTATATAAAATCATTTTCTGAAGTGTGGGAAGAACGCACTAGAATTTTTTTGGTTCATTTTTATTTTAAATTATCTTTAAAGACTTTTTATTATATACTTACATTTTATGTTTACTAAGATTTATGAGCACTTAATATGTCCCAGATATGATTCTTAAATGCTTTAAACTTACTAATGCATGTAATACTACAGCAACTCTATGAAGTAAATACTCTTTAACTGTATTCATTTTACTGTAGTGAAAACTGAGACACAGAAGTTATGGAAATGGCCTAAGGTTTTACAAAGTTGGAAATATTTTATCAGAGATTTAAACCTAGGTATATGAGTTCAAGTTCTTATCTACTTACTATACAATTATTAGAAAAGTTATAGGATCTAAAATAAATAAGCAACATGCCTGAAAGTAACAACTTAGAAGAGAAAAAGCTCATTTGGGGCTAATGGTTTCAGAAGTCTGAGTCCATGTTTGGTTGATTCCATTGGTCAGGGGCTTTGAAGAAGAACATCATGGGCATGATGGATGGAAGCTGCTCATATCATGGTAGCTAGAAGGAGAGAGAGAGGGAAGAATGGTGGGGAGAGAGAAGCCAGGGACAAGATATAGTCCAAGGCACACCTCCAGTGACCTGCCTCCTCCAGCCTTGCCCCATCTGCCTATAGTAAAATCTGATAATCCATTTAGGTTATTAATGCATCAAATGGATTAGTTAAGTGACCAGGTTACAGCTCTCAGAATCTAATCATTTCACTTCTGAACATTTTTGCATTAATACACAAGCTTTCGGGAAGATGTTAAAGATCCAAACCATAATAGGTTTGCATAATCCTCTCCCACTGAGTGTGGACAGGACCAATGGTTTTCTTTTAATGAACAGAACATGGCAAAAGTGTTGGGTTGTACTTCCATGGTTACTTGTCTTAATAGATTTGCAGTAACAGATTCTCTCCTTCCGTGGCTTTGAAGAAGTAAACCACTGTGCTATGGACTTGCTGTGTGGAGGGCCAAGTGGCAAGGAATCGTGAGCAACCTTGGAGCTGACCTTGGTTTTCAACCAATAGGCATCAAAAATCTGATTTTCCCACTCCTCTGACCACAAAGATATAAATGAAAAACATGAAGGCAGTCAATAATTATGTGAGTGAGGAAGTCAATTCTTTCCCAGTGGGGTTTCAAATGAGACTTCAGCTCTAGCCACTGCCTCAACTGCCACCTTGCAAAGGACTAGTTCAGCTGCACCCAGATGCCTGATCCATACAGACTGTGAGATCATAAGCATTGTGTTGAGACTTTAAATATGTGGTAATTTGTTACACAGCAATAGAAATCCACTGTAGGAAATACATGCTCATTTTTTTAGGATAAAAATTAAGCCATTAAAAATACTACTTTATTGGAAAATTGTGCTCTTTATATGTTATATGAAAGGAATTGCACTCTGAAAGCATGTATAACAAATTAAATTAAATTAAATTAAAAAATACTACTTTAGTTCTCTAACTAATTAAACTTAAATAGAGAATTCAATTTTGGTCTATCATGCTTTGATCATTGACTATAAAACATTTTCACTTTAAAAAAGAAACTTTCTGAGCTAGGTGCCATGGTGCACACCTGTAATCCCAGCAATTCCAGAGGCTGAGGCAAGGAGATTGCAAGTTCAAAGCCAGCCTCAGCAACTTAGAAAGGCCCGAAGCAACTTAGCAAGACTCTGTCTCAAAATAAAATAAATAATAATAAAAAGGACTGGGGATGTTGCTCAGTGGTTAAGCATACCTGGGTTCAATCCTGCCATACCAAAACAAAAACCAAAACAAACAAACAAACAAACAAAAATGCCTTTGAAAAAGGCATGAATTCATATGTAGTTAAGAAAATAATTTAACTTCTCTAAATCTGGAAATTTTCTTTTCCCAACGCTTTATACATTTTTAAAACATTACATCTTAGAAAGGAAAATGGCATAGGGGTCTTGTTAATTATACAATTTTTAAAGCCCAAAGCTCTTTGTTGCAGTTGCAAGCCATTAAAATTTCTCTCCTGCTCCTTTTCCTTTCCCTCCTACCAAAAACAAAACAAAACAATGTTAACCTTGGTTAATGTTCTTCAAAACAGAGGCTCAACTGACTTGCAAACAGATTTCGTTTGCTTTCCTCTGTTTTCTTTTTGCTGATAATACCTTTAATTATGGCCTCCTTTGCACAAGATAAGTGCCCCCAGACCAATATTCTTTGGTAAATATTATTAGGTTGATCTGTTGATTCTGGAGAAGAGAAATCGCTTCACATCAGACTTAATGTAAGAGGAAGCAGGGATTCTGGAAAGATGGAAATTCCTAAGTTCTCTCTGCTCTCAGTTAACATCTAACTCAACTGTCTCTCCTCAGCCAGCCACTCCAGAGGGCAGTGGACAGGTGAGCTGGGAGAATGCTAATGAAAGACCCACCACGGCCTCTGCTCTGGCCCTGAGGACTAGAGGGGAACTCGCTTCAGAAGTACTCGGGAGGTGGGGAGTCCTGGAAATGTGGGGAGTCAGAAGTTACCTTCTGTACCGAGAACTGTGGGGGACCATCCCAGCCCACTAAGACTGAGAAGGGAACAGCTGAGCAGAACTCTCTCCACTCATGAAGAGTGGAGAACCCAGGATACAAGGAGCAGAGTCCCATTGGGGATTCCCAATACCTGTCTGCTGTCAAACCATTAGACTTCAGGGACCACTTAAAGTCCCCTTGAAGCTGGAGTGCTACTGCCTTAGGTACATGGTGGGGAGGGAAGGAGAAAAGCTACATATCTAACTAAACCTAAAAGCCAGGGAGGGAAAAATTAAAAAGAATAGTCTCCTAAGGATATTAGTTGCTTAAGTACACAAATAACAACTTGCACAATTGAATAGCTGAGCGGATTTAAAATAAACACACACACCAAGTTTTCTGGGATGAAAACCATCTTTTTGAATTAAAAAAAAAATTACTACGTTCTTGAAAAAAGAACATAGTCAAAATACTTCAAAAAGTCAAGCTGGAGAAAATTTTCAAATTCTGCAACTAATATTCAAAGATATCAGAATTGTGAAGGAAATGATGAGTCTTGGATGATGGTTCAGGGAGGCCTCTGGTGTGCATAGTAGTTACCCTTGAAGGATAGAAACAAGAACTGGAGCACAGAGCGAACACAAACTAGTAATAGAAGAAAATTACTTGAGCCAAAAAAACAAGTGTGTAGTTTTCCAGAATATACCATGCAGGGGCCACACATGATCCATAGGCACTCTTATAAAATGACTGAATCTCAAGGATAAAGGAATCACCTTGCACTTTCAGTGAAGGATCAAGCACTTGAAAAGATAAAGACTTAGACCAGCATCAGACTGTGAAGGCCACATGGGATTCTAAGAGACAGTGCCGTGGAGTCTACATGCTCCTGACCACAGTGCCACACCAGGTGTATTCATCCCGTTGAAATACAACGGTGGGTGTCAACAGTACCCACTCCTGGAATAAGCAAGCAGCAGAGAATTTGCTGAGAGAACTCCCGAAGGCTTTCTCCTGGGGGCTGGGTGCTCAGTGGGAAAAGCTTCAGGAATAGGTTTATTTTAAAATATATTTAGAAAGTTATTTGATAAGTGATGCTAGCACAATTTACAGTGCCAATGTAAGAAAATCCAAATGAACCCCAAACTCTGTTAAGACGATAAATTCCAGATATTTATATGGCAGGGAAGAAGACATAGGGATGCACACCATTCTATTGTCATTTGTGAATTCAAAGAGGTAATAATAAAGGAGGTGGAGTAGAGGGGATTGCTTCTGTTATGACATTGTATGGCATAGCTCATGAAAATAAGTATATGTCAAACACATTGGGTTGAAATACATTGAATAAGAATTTAAAAATAAAATTTAGAACTAAGTTATATTACTTCCTACCTATAAATGGTTGCTGAAAAAATATACATGGTTCTATTTTAATTTGTATGTATAGTTTTTGTTTACTTCATTTGAATTTTTAATTGCAATAGCAGCGCTTGGCTCTGTATTCTTTTAGGTAATTGACTTGTCCACCCTCTCCATTCCATTATCATTGCAAATTCTTTAGTGTATGTATTTCCAACTTCTTTAGTAGCCAAGCATAGAAGAATACAGTTGTGGAAAAGCATTTAGAAAGCAAGATTGTGCTCCTTACTATTGGGTGTCACTCCTTTTTAGCTCTTTCAATGGATAGAGCTAAAAATTTAAAGTTATAAGTCTTGAATCTGTACTGACATCTTCAGATCCAGCATTACAGGGTTCTCTCCTACTTTCCTCATTTGAAATTTCTGTCTCTTCCCACATTTAGAAGGCCAATTGCCAATAATAACAATATGTAATTTTTGTTTTGTTTTTAATACATGCAAAACTGTTTTATATTTAATATACTACACAAAATTATTATCAAAAACAAGCCTTCTGACTAAAGTTCTGGGCTTTTTTGCCAATTCCTTGACCTTAGACTACAACCAGTAAGGGTATACAATTAGATTATTGCATTCAAAATTATTTAAATTAGTTATTTTATCTGTGTAGTTATGTTACCAGTTTGATCTGCAGCCAGATTCACTTGTTTCTGTATATCTAGAATTTTAGAGTGGGTTGGTTTTTTTTATTATTATTTTTTACTTTTCTGAGGTGACTAACAGCAATGGCTAAATTAGTCATGCTGCTGATTTACCTCCAAAGGTTTGTTTAGCACATCAGGAATGAGTTGGTTTTTTTATGTTTTCTATTTACTATGGTTTTTGAACATGTAAAATGTTCACATATTTCAAAGATCAAAATTATATAAAATGTATACACTGGAGATATCTCATGTAAAATCACTATACCCTTTTTTTCTGTGACTACCCACTCCCTTATTTAAAACCATTTTCAGTTAGTATCCAAATTGTTCTTCCTATTTATTCTTTCAAAAATAAATACCCAGGGCTGGGGATATAGCTCAGTTGGTAGAGTGCTTCCCTTATAAGCATAAGGCCATGGGTTCAATCCCCAGCACCACAAAAAATTTAAAAAAATAAATAAAAAAGTAAAAAAATAAATACCGGCATATACAAATTTGTTTATATTTTAACCTTTTCCCTCTTCCTTATAGAAATGTACAATACTATATATATTTTATTTTTCATCTTGCTTTTTATTTAACAATATATTTTTGAAATATTCAGACATTTTCCCCATTTTCTTTATAAGTTTACAGTTCCACATAGATGCACCATAGAATATGAACATTCTCTTATCTACATAACTGAGCTCACAATAAGGAAGGGGCAATGTGTGAGTGCCAGAAGGAAGGAGAAATTAGCACCATTATGGTTAGAAAGGTGGTGGTGGGGGGGGATATATGATGGCTGCATTGGGAAGGGGCATGCCAGTGGGAACCTCAGGATTTGTGGCCTAGGGGTATGAGTTGTTATGCTGACAGACAGTTCCTGGGTTCATTTCAAGCAGAAAGTTGGAATTTAATCCTTTACATAAAACTAAAACCCTTCAAAGAATTGTCCCCTTCATAGACAAAATAAATAAATAAACAAACCAAACCACTGGCCATTGACTTATGTAGACAGTATGAAACTTTGTTTATGACTAGATATTACTCATCCTGTGGTCTAGGAAGTCCTAAATTAGGAATTTAGGGCAATAATTGACCCCAGGACAATGATATTCAGGAAAAAGCAGCAAAATCTTTTCTTAAGATACAAAACAAAATCTTATTATAAAGTATATTTCTGGGGAAGGACTCTGCTATAATATAAATAATTATGAAAGTGACTCAAGAAATAGAAGGTCTAGAATCTCATGACCTTAAGATAGTATAACAATAATTATAAAGACACATCAAATAAGCATGTTCAAATGGAAAAGGAATTAAAAGAACAATCAAGAGTCTAAAAATAGATGGAACACTTTAAGTACAAGATCAGTAGAAATAACACCAAATGATACTTTTAGAAATTAAATAATCTCAAAATAGGCTCAAAAAAGTAATCCAAATACTGATAGAACTAAGAGAAGGAATCAGTACCACAGTGGAATCCTTCTTTTACTAATTGGTAAAGTTTACCCAATATAAGTACTATTTAATAATATACTTGGTAAGCCTGTGAATCAATATTTTAAATACTGCACCAGAGAATTCTTACTCTTTAGGCACATCTGAAACATGTAAAAATTTAACACTCTTCATACAACAATAAAATCTCAAAAAAAAAAATGTCTCACAGACTATTTTCTCTCTAAATGAAGTCAAAATAAGAGATGAAAGAGAAAGAATGTGAAAGAGAGAGGAAGAGGGACCAACTCTGAATGGGAATTAATCAGAAAAAAAATACGAGGGGAAACAAAAGGAGATGAAGGATGCATGCGTTTGGTGGGTCCCGGATTCTGGTGGGTCCTTCCGCTCAGGCTAGGAGAAGCGCTTCCGGGTCGCAGCCGGCTGCCGTCTCCGAGGGGTCTAGGAGCCATGTCCACCTTGTTCCCGTCTCTCTTCCGCCCGGGGACTGAGACACTCTGGTTTAATCTGGATCGGCCCTGTGTGGAGGAAACAGAGCTGCAGCAGCAGGAACAGCAGCATCAGACCTGGCTCCAAAGCATTGCAGAGAAAGACAACAACCTGTTACCTATTGGCAAGCCAGCCTCAGAGCACTATGATGATGAGGAAGAGGAGGAGGATGAAGACGATGAGGACAGTGAAGAGGACTCAGAGGATGATGAGGACATGCAGGACATGGACGAGATGAATGACTATAATGAGCCACCTGATGATGGAGAGGTCAATGAGGTGGACATGGAAGGCAACGAACAGGATCAGGGCCAGTGGATGATCTAGGTAGACAAGGCAGGGTGGCCTCAGGGCAATTCCAGGCCAGCCTAACCTACCCTATATCCCTGACCCAATCCCTCAGCCTGCAGAACCAGCTGATGGCCCCAATGCCTAAAAGCTTACCCTTGGGCACTTTCTCAGCTGCTGCCAGAACCTGGTCTCCTGACCCCTCCTAGGTCATCAGTTGGCCCTTGAATTCCCAGAGCCTGAGCCCACCCCACCTGCCTGGTCAGTACCTCACCCCTTGGTTGCCAGGTCTGGTTTCTTTCTAACTCTCTTTAATAAAGACACAGGAATGACTCCCCCCCCCCAAAAAAAAATACTAGAGAGAGGGGGGCTTGGTGCGCCTCAAGGGGGCACCCCTCTAGGCCTAAAGAAGAGTTGGAGGCTTTCGAAAGGTAAGGTTGGTGCATTTAACTGAAAGTGGAACCATCTGACTGGAAATCACTGTGGGTGTGAGAAAGGGTAATGGCAATGCTAAGAAGGCAGGCAGGAGCTAGACGCACTATAGTGAATCATATTCTTTTTTTTTTTTTTTAACTTTACTTATTTTTCCATATTTTTATTGATGCATTATAATTATACACAATGGTGGGGTCCATTGTTCCATATTCACATATGCATATAATGTGACAATATGATTTGGCCAATACCATCCCCCAGCATTTCCTCCCATCCCTTTCTTTCTCCTTCACCAGGTCATATGCTTTGTCGACCAAGAGTTTGGTATTTATACAAAAAACATGAGAAGCCATTGGAAAGTTTAAGAAATGAAGCAGGCAAGATTCAATTTGGATGAAGAAAACTTGCTTTTGTTTGCTGCTCACACACTAGACTAAATCAGAAAAGAGTGGAAGTCATAGATGAGTTAGGAAGCAAAGTTATATATCTGGAAGAGATGATGGGGTGGTTGAGGTGAGGAGCAGGAGGGTGTGGAGATGAAAAAGACTAAACAAATATGAGCAATATTTTGAAGGTAAAATCTGCAGGAGCCAACGATGACATGGCTATGGGGTAAGGAAGGAGAGATAGGATGTGTCCAATTCACTGAAATGAAAAAATAATAATTCCAACAAGAAGAGAACCAGTCTTGATTTTTCACAAACAGGATGGGCCCTTTCTTGCCTCGATGGGGAGTGATTATCCTGCCAGGCCCAGACAACATCAGATTTCTGCCATTTTTGGTAATTTATATTCCTACAGCAAAACCTGACCTTTATAATTTCACAGAATGATTTCAGGAGTGACCAAGGTAGGTTTGAAGGTCTGCTAGTGAGCCAGGGCACCCGTCAATGTGAACCTGAGAAATGGGGTTTTGATTCATTTTGAGTGGCCAGGAATATACCAAATATACTAGGGTTGTTTCCAGTTCTGTAAAAATCCCTGTTGAAATGACAAAGAGATTATCAAAGAACCTGCAAGTTCCTTTCCCCAAGTGGTAGTAACAGCAGTTCCTGGGCACCTCAATTGGAAGCTGCCCTACCTCCTGCTCCCTGTAGTAACCAGCTGTGCTAACTCAATTAATTTGTTCACCCATATTAAAGGATCTCACGTCCCCCTTTTGTGTGTGTGTGTGTGTGTGTGTGTGTGTGTGTGTGTTTGTCTTTTGACATTCCACGGCTTCTGCTGGTGTTAAGGGAAAGAAAAGAAAAGAAAAAAGAAAAAGATCTGAGGGATTTATTCATGTGCGATCAAAACCCTGGAACAGCTGAATTTTAAAACTACTGGAGCACATTCTACTTATTCAACTGATTAGTGACTCTTCTCACCCTTACATATCTATTCATTTTAATAAACTATCATCTTCTTGGTTTATTATAGTTATTTCTATGTTGCTATCTCATTGTGATAGCAGGCGTTATTCATACATCAGATAATATCACTCCCTAGCTCAATCTCTCCCCGTGGTTTCCCACGCACTTAGAATGATAGTCGTGGGTTACAAGACGTCACATCAGTCACTGGACTCCTGGTAACTTTTCTACCCAGTCTACCCTTCTCTTAACTGCCTGCATTCCTGCCACCTTGCCCTCCTCCGGGAACACAAGAAACTCATACACAGAAAGGTCTTTGCCATTTTTGTCCCCTTACTTGAAGACTCTACTTCTAGATGTTGATAGAACTTACTCTTTATAGCAAACATCACAGATCTTCACTAGTATTTGGTTTTCTGTACACAGAAGATTACTTTGATGATAGGCCACTGCCATCCGAACAGAAAGTGTTTAGTTGCTATTTGATGTTCCAGCTGTCTATTCCTTTGTTGTCATAAGCAGGAAGGCCACACGTTCCAAATGGAGCTGCCACAAAATGGTGGAGCCAGAGTAGTCTGGAATTACTACATGGTAGCTATAAATCCCCCACAGCAGTAATCAGTGTGGATGATTACCCTTTGTTACTTAATCCACTAAGATTTGTGGTTGATGGTTACCCAGCATAACCAAGATGCTCTTGACATACTCACATAAGATCTTTGCTCAAATGTCGCTTTATCAGAGAGGACTTCCCTGACTGCCCTACCAAAATAGAAGCTCTCTCCCTGTGACTCCCTGTGCCCAGTTTGACATTTTCGTTTTTGAATAGAACTTAGAATCAAAGCTCTATGAAGGCAGGGTCTTTAAATTGTATATTAATGTACTAGCTAGTATCAAGAATAGTTCCTGAGATGTGGTAGATGATCAATAGCTCTTAGTTGAATAACTGAATATTATAGTAAAAACATGAATATATATATGTATATATATTTAGAGAGAGAATTGAAAAAGTAAAACCCTACAAAAATTCTTATGTTTCCCTAAAAGAATTATTTACACCTTGTATTTATTCCCATGGAACAATTATTTGTGGGTGGTTTTAATGTCAGTGTTTAAAGAAGTCTCACTCTTTTTAAGTAAAGAGTAATATTCACCTTCTTACCAATCATGATTTTCCCAAGAATTTTGAAACCTATTTTTCATCCATTTCAAGTAATATTTGTTGCAAGATTATCCTTACTGGATCTAGAGATTTGCCTGTAAGGAAATAGATAAGGTTTCTACACTTAGGGAGTTTTTCATGTTAAGGCTCCAAGAGAGAGAATAAACACAAATAAACCACATTTCAAATGATATGTGTATTGAAATAGATAGGTAAAAATAAGCATGATAATGTGATGGTGAGTGACTGGCAATTGAGGTGATCAGAGGAGGCTCTGGAGGGACTCTGGATGTGGGTCCAGAGAGGAACAAGAACTTGCTCTACTATGTTCTGGATGAGAGCGTTTCAGGTGGAATGTGCCCAGAGCCCACCACCCTGGAGAAGGACAAAAGCCAGAGAAACTGAAGCCTGGTTATAGAAGAGGAATGTGACGCAGAACAAGGTCCACAGAGGAACTCTGGTAATGTGGTGTACACGGTAGACGTTCAAGAAATATGACAGGACAATTCTTTGTTTTACAGCAATAAGTACAATTTCAAACATAAAACACCAAAAAATAGAATGTGAAAACCTTCCCATTTTAGTTCTTACTGATAGCATTACATAAGGCATATTGAATCAAAAGACTCAGACTAGCCCAGAATGTTTTAGTTCTTTTATAAGGCACCATTAGGATGGCCATAAAATGTTTAGCCCTTAAAAATACTTTCTACAGTTTGGCAGTATGTCTGAGATAACTTTAAATGTTAATGAAATGTTTCAGAAGTCCACTGTTTCTAAGGCTGTTTGGAGTTCAAGGAACTTCTTAAATACCATCTCATAAAAAAAGAAAATCTCACTTCAGAATTAATTTACATGGAGAGAATGTGTCACTGAAGACCTGGCATAGGACTTGAATTTGACCATTATTTTCTTCTGAGCAGCAAGCAGGATTGATTTTTGTACTGGCCTCAAGTAGGTTCTTGAAATGTCTATTTCTTTCCAAATGAAAATACATCAGTGGAAATAAAATTCTTTATGGCCTGTAATTCAGAAGAGAACTTTTATGAAACACTTTGGCCCTGTGGCCACGTGTCCTGTGGAATCACCCATAATGGAAAGATCTCGGTTGTTTAGTTTCTGGTGATCCATTAGGATACATTTTGGTGCATCGGAAACTAGATTCCTTGAACACCTTGTTCCTCCAACTTTAGACAAGTCAGGGAATCAGAGCATTGTGCTCTCAGAGGGCCACTTTCAGTTTCTGTTATGTTCAATGTCCTCTTTTATGGTGACAGTCTTCTGGGGTGACAAAGGGACCAAACAAGTCAGACAAAAGTTATGGAAGTTAAACCTGATCAAATGGGTGTAGCAGCTACAGGCAGTGAAACGCACTTACCTTATGTTTATAAGGATCCTTCATTACTCTGCAAGAAGTTTTTTGTGGATTCACCATGTTGAATTAACTTCTATTTTTAATTTATTTTTATGTGGTGCTGAGGATTCAATCCAGTGCTTCACATGTACAAGGCAAGTGCTCTGCCACTGAGCCACAACCCCAGCTTGAATTAACTTCATTTTAGAGCCCTTTTCATGTTTTGCACTAGGAGACATATGTGTGCCAAATGAGAACAACACAGCGGTATTTTTGTCAATTCTAGAAAGGCAAATTGCACCTTTCAGTGACTCAATTAGTTTCTCACTGGAGTGGCAGACACCATCAAGTTAAATTTAAGGAAATGTAAATGTCCTTCCTCTTTCCCAAAAGGATATTATCACCAAGAGCCTCTATTTCCCCTTTTGCTTTGGTTTGATTTTGTTATTGCCAGGTAAGTAACAAAGGCAATGCTCATGGTCACTTGCCGTTTAATGGAGGTAATAATTGCCAGTGAGCTTGGCTATGATGCTAAAACCAAGAAAAAGCCTTTTCAATCATGGCGCCTGCATTTCAATCCAAGCCCCCGCTGTAGAACAATGGAGAACAAGGTGTAAATCAGTTTAAGAACATAGTTCTGCATTCAAGGCATTGTGGTTTACAGCTCCCAAATGACCTCCATCTATCTTCCTTAGCTGTAGAGGTGTATAATTGAACTAAAGAGAGTCCTGAGTAATGAGGTTGGCAATGGCAGCTCCATTGCTGTGGCTTAATAGTGTAACTGCCACATGCTTTTTTCCCCCCCTAAAATGTAACAAAATAGTCTAGTAGGCCCAATTCTTCAGGGTGACACTTGCTGAGAGTCTATATTTTAAAATAGAAATAGGTTTTTATAAGCAAAAACCTATAAATCTCTCCCTGCAAAAGAGTTCCCAAAATACAATTATACAAGCCATTCTCTGCTGGAGCAGAAACTAATATGAATACACACCATAACCTGTACTTCTTTCTGAGGGAAAATCATTTTTAAGCCTTAATGTTTCTTATGCGATAGGCATCTGCTTTTTCAGTCTTCAAAGGAGACAAGGAGTGACAGCATTCTTACACTATGTCCTGTGGGCAACAAAAGCCAGGAGACACACATTATTGCCATTTGGGGGAGGAAGGAGGTTGGTTTGGTCAGTAAAATTTGTGAAAATGTTGCTGTTAGGGAAATTGTTTTGTGCAAGTAATTGACTTGATAATGACTTTTTTCTTTTAAGGACGTATAGCTTATGAGCAAATTACTGTGTGAGAAAACTCATAGAGTAAATAAACAAATAACAAAGACATAACCACCTCCTCATCAAACTGTCTAGGTACTATTGGCTGACCATTAAGAAGGATCCAAGTAACACACACATTTAATATGAATCATTAGGACTACATGGAGTGTTTTACAAGCTCTGAATTATCCAACTACCTTCAAAGCAGACCCCCAAAATAGAAAATAATCTGTGTGCTGACTAATATTCCATTTTGGGACATTTCGATCCTATTGCACAAGATTTTCCTGGTTAATATGCAAATCTCACTATAAGGAGCAAATTATTACATTACAGTAATAACAACCAACTAACACTTATTGATAGCCTATAGCATTTAGGAGAGTTCTAAGCACTTTATAGTATTTAACTCAGTTGATCCTCAAAATAACCTGTTAACAGTCCCCATTTTAAAAATACAAAAAGTGAAGTGAGGACAGAGACCATAATCTGATTGCGATTAGAATTAACATGGCAAAGCCAATACTGTCTGAATCCTACGAGGGTGGATTTCTTTATCAGACCCACTTATGGGAGCAGAGAGGAGAACTGGGAAGGCTGAGAGATAGGAAGTTTGCACCCTCAAGAGCCTCCCTTGAGAATGCAAAACTCAGCCTGGGACCAGCAGTGTGTGTGGTACTGGGGAGTTTGTGCTATTGCAGGGCTGACTGTTACCAAGTTCTCCTTAAAACCAATACCACATCTCTTGCACCATTGGTGTGTTGTAGATGGTCATTAAAGTCAAATTCATTTCCATAATGAAATTATTTTTTGCCATTTTCACTTTGTTGACATTTGCAATAATGGTACAAAAGTAAATAGCAGGTAAGATGGCTGGCAACTCAGAGTGAATTGAGGTTGTGACACTAAGCATGGACTTTCCCTGCCATGCACTTACAGTAACAATTATGCCAGTTTCACTCTGCAATGACCTTGTTGAAGCGGCAAAATTTATTAATTTTATTAAATCTCTACCCCATGCACATGTGCTTTTTAATATTCTCTGTAATAAAGTAGGGAGGATTTACAAAGCACCTCTGCTGAATACCAAAGTATGACTCTTGCCTCAAGGAAGAGAACAGAGATTATCTAAGTTACAAGTTGAACTGGCCACAATTTTCATGGAATACTTTTATTTTTTCAGACAAACTTGGGTATTTAGCAAACATGTTATCTAACAGGAAAACAACCAACAAGATTTGGGGCCAATGATAAAATTTGAACTTAACAAACCAAAATTCGAATGCTGGAAAACTTGCACTGGTCACCATGAACTTGGAAGCATTCTAAATCTGGAAGATTTCCCTGATAAGACCAGTGGTGATATTATGGATATGAGTTTTTAATATTATGTAGTAAAACATGCCAATGATTAGAAGAGCAACATAACTCAGTGAACCAGTATTTTTCAAGTGACCAATGTATGATGGTATAGCAGCCCATAAGGGTCAAAGATCCACTGGAAGTGCTAGAAAGACCAAAAGATTTTACTATTTCAAAATATGAATGGTTCATTGAACAGGATTTCAGATTTTACATTGTAGCTGATCTTTATGAAACTACCACCTGTTGAGTTTGAGTACTGTGTCAAAAAAAAAAAAAAAGGAAATACCCAATCATCTGAAAATTATTATAATACTTGTCTTTTTTTTTACCAACTACATATCAGCATGAGGCTGAATTTCCTTTATATATTCTAACCAAATCAGTAAACTATGACATATCACAGAAGTAAGTGTAAGAATACATATTGAGCTAGGCAATAATGAGTTAACAATGTTGGTGCTTTAAGTTTTTTTTAAAGGAGAGTTATAGCTTTTGCATTAATATAATTGTGCATGCTTATGTTAATATGGAGTGGATTTACTATTGTTATTTTTAAATAGACTAGTAAGTTTTTTTTTCAGTTTTCTGATTTAATTCTGAACATAGTAAATATCAACAGTTGTGACCTACATAAACATTTCCTAAAGTCTTCAAGATCTTTTGAGAGTGTAAATGGATGTGGAGACCAACATGTTTGAGAACTGCCATTCATCTTTAATGATGGATGGGGCTTTTGGCAATAGAATGTCCAGCCAAGCCTGGCTTAATAAGTACAGCACGCTATTCTCTGTTTTGGCCATCTCTGAAAGTAGGAGGCTGTAGTCCTCCCCAAGGCAGCCCTCCCTTCTCACATCGATTGCAAGTTCTGGGAGTTCCAAACTGACCTTAGTTTTTTGATTGAAAAATAATTATAGTTTATTACAAAGGAAGACTACAGATTAAAACCTGTCAAGGGCAGAGTCCAATGAGAGTCCAATCACGGCATTTCTAGCCATCATCTCCCCGTGGAGTCACGGACAGTATTAAATCCTCCTGCCCATGATGGGTGATATCCACAGAATGTTTCAGATGAAATTTGCCAAATCCTCAGTTTCCAGAGTTTTCTTGGGGATTTGATCACATCCTGTCATCATGGCTATTAGTCTCCAGCTCTTCCAGAGTTCAGGGTGAAATCTTCAGTCGCCAGTCCACCCCAAGACAGAACTGAAACTACTGCCCTTTCTTGAAGTCCCCACCACAAGTCACATTATTAGGTCCCCTGGTAGCCAGAGTGCCCAGGCACAGATAACTCCTAATTAAGCATGATGTTCCAAGGACTTAGAGATCACCTCCCTGTAGCAGAGGGAAAAGTCAAGCCTTTTTTTTTGAATGGTTAAAGTTAATCTTCACCTCACAGGTGCTGGCAGGGCTGGTTCCGCATCTCAGCAGCATGCCCAAGGACCTAGGCTTCTCCCATGACACTCACCATCTTCACCACATTGGTTTTGTCCTCTTTCTTGTTACCTAAATGCAAAATGGTAGCTGATTCAGTGGTTTAATTCTCTAGCAGCATTCAAGGGAGGAAGCAAGAGCATGAAACTGGGGTGGGGGAGAGAAAAGCATTTCTGGAAGCTCTCCAAGAAACTTCCCCTTATACCACTGATTAAAATGATGCCACAAGGCCACACTCCAACTTCAGGATGTAGCTGGGAAAGAACTTCTGACGCTTTCCCAGGAAAGAAGTGAGAGGGCAATGACAGGCTTAGCATGGTCCTGATCCACTGCTGCTCCGGGCAAAACCAGTCTTGGCAAGGAGGAAGGAGCATGTCCGGTGGGTAGCAGAGCCTCTTCCAACATTAATGTGCACACTAATTCCCTGGGGACTCTATTAGAATGCAGGCAGCTTCCTGTTCATGTTGGGATGTGGCCTGAGCATCTGCATGTCATAAAGTTCCCAGTGTGTTTCTGGTGCTGGTCTATAGGTTGCACTTCAAGTAGCAGGGAGTTAGGGATCATGTTTACTGCAGTGCTCCTGGCCCGGGGAGACAACAGTGCATTTCCCTTCCCGTGGGATGCATTTGTCCTTTGTTCAACTACTGTATGGATTAAGGATACCCTAGACTTCTCGGTGACAGAATTTCAGATCAAATAATACTCATAATTGCTATAGATGGTGTTTACTTACAGGTCATTATGGACCAGGGACTTTGCATCCCTTCATTTAATCACTAAAACTGCTTCATGAAGCGATTCATTTCATCCTTATGACTGGAAAAGCCGGGGGTAAAGGTCAGGCCAGGTAAAAGTCAGGTAGTCCTTGGTTGGGAGTGGTTGCTACAAGCTTAAGACCAAGTCTATCAACCTCCAGAGCCTGAACTCCGAAAACCTAGAATTGTCAAATGCTCTTATCACACAGATGAAAAAAATTGACTTACTCGAGATTTCACAGCTAGTGGCAGAGGAGGCATTAAACTGCAGTTTCTTGGTCCCCAATTCCTACTCCACTTTCATGGTCCTCTGTGTAATGAATGAATTGTATATATGGCAGCTTTTTCTCCCATTTCCCTCCCTCCCCATCTCTATCTCTCTCTCTCCCTGTCATCAACCTCATTCCCAATATTACACACAAGGGCTCTAGTGGATTTTTCTTCCCTTTGAAATAAAACATTTCCTTCTAAATTGAGTGCCCTGTTATTTTCTAAATATAATTTGTCTTCTTTCTAAACCTTCCCATCATGTTTTGCATCCTGTTAGAAATACGATTTATTTAAGGAAATTCTGTGCTAGTTTACTGGACACAGATAAATGCATATGGAATGGGCTTTGAGTTTCTTAGTTGATTTGTCTGCATTTGTCTGTTTGTTTGCTCATTCATTAAGCACATGGACTTTGGGCACAACCTCTGTATGTCAAAAAGTGTTCTAGATGCAGACAAGAGAAATGCAGGTTTAAACTAATTTTGCAGATCAGTAGGATAAAAAAAAAAAAAGTAGCTTCTTAGCTTCTTGCAACATTTGTCACTGTTCCAGGAATGGTTCCCCTGTCACTTAGCCATCTCTTTCACAGCCTTCAACCAAGGAATATGACTACATCAACTATCCTTCCACAATCTTTCCCTGGACATTGATCCTTACGAACATGAGGCAAAATGGACAGTAAAGAAGAGGCAGTGATCTTTCTCAAGGACACACTGTGCCAAGGCTGTTTATTGCAGTGTTCTTTTCTAAGAGTAAGACATGTCAAAAATGACAAGTAGCTTATATGTCTCACAGTGGTGAAATGCTCAGGAAAATGATGTGCATCACATTGACCAACTTTTATGCCATAAGGTGATTATTTAAATAAGAAAAGTTATTTAAAAACAATAATTATTAATTTTAACAACAATATGAAAAATACTTAAGACATGATGTGAATATGGCAAGAAGTTAAGAAACATTGATCCTGGTGATAAGGCAGTCTATTATTTATGACACTATTAAATGTTTAACATAGTTCAGAGTAAAGAGAGAGAGAGAGAGAGAGAGAGATTAGAGAGGAAAGAATCACTAATGAACTGAAAGGCAGGTGCAGTCCTGTGCAGTTCCACTGTCTAGAGAATTCCTCCTGCAATTTCTTTCCTCATTGTGACTGCCTTAAATGAAACCTTCCTCTCTCCTGCCTACATTTCTGCAGCAGTTCCCTTTTTCATTCATGTGTTCAACAAAAATTGGTTAGAACCTGGAGACAGAGAGATGAAAAAACTTGTATCTGTTCCCAGCTTGCATAGTCTAGATTCTCAACACTTCCTCCTGATTAGTCTCCCAGCTTCTTTCTCTACACAGCCTCTAGCAGTGATCTTTCTAAAGCATGGCTTTGATGATGTTTAAGATCCTTCCAAGGTTAGCAGCTGCCCCTGATGATATCTGAGGTCCTCAGTAACATACAACATGCTTATCATGGGACTACTATTTGCTTTTCCAGTTGCATCTGTTTCTACTGTTCACCACCCTGATCTAAGGAGTACCTGCACCTGGCTCCATGCCATTCCCAAGTACACACGACCACCAGCACCTCTGTGTGTTAACACTGCTGTGCTTTTACCCTGGGAGTGTTTCCACCCTTAACTTGGCCCACTACCTCTCAGTCCCTGTACTCACATTAGGCTGGTCCATTCAGGAATCCTCCCTCCCTCCCAAACATGGTCAGGTGCCTCTCCCAGAAAATTTCCTTTGTAAGCCAGTGTCCACTGATATCATGGTGGGTTTTATTTTGTACTAAAGCTGTCCAGTAGCATCCTCCATTTCCGACAGTCTAGTGGCTATACTTAAAGTTCAGGTTTATATTACAAGCACACCAATTAATTACTTCACAATGATAGAACTAACTCATTGAGGTGCTCTGTGTGATTAAAGGAGATAATGCAGCTACAGCACTTGGCACATGGTGATTATACAACATATTTAAGCTATTATTATTTATGCTGCTTCCTAACCTCTTCCTAACACAGTGCTTGACAAGTGTTCAAAGAGCATCTGATGAGTGCAAACACAAACGAAAGAAATACTAGGATCTAAATTTAAGGCCTACTGCTTTTGATCTGGACATTTTGGATGGTGCCTTTGTGCTTTCCAAGATAACTAAAAAGGGCATCAAGGAAAGAAGGAGCCACTGAGCAGAGAGAGGACATAAGAAGAGAATACAAGGACGGTCACAGGAAAGGACACTGGATGGAGGTTAACATGTGGGGCCAGGGAGGAAGAGAAGAAAAGAAAGAGACTAATTGGAAGGGAAATTAGATCTTTGCAACTTGCCAATTACACTGTTGGCATTTCCTATTTGCAGTAGAAATCTGTCAAACTCTAACAGCAACCTGTTCTTCTTCCAGAAAATATCTTTGCCCCTGACCATGTTGTTTGGTTGAGGAGGTCAATGAGTCCACAGTGGGAGCATGTGAAACCCACAAACAATGTGGGTCACTGTGTTCATCTACACTGGAGAAGAATAAGGCTGCCATTCTCCCAGAAAGGGAGAGGTAAGTGGACATGAGCCTCAAGAAACTAATTCTCATTATTTCTAAGTCTCAGATGTACCCATGAACTCTCTGCTAAGTGGGTACAAGAAATACCCAGTATTCTTCCATTGATTTCTTTTTGCTTATTCTAGCTTAACTTGGACTTCTAACATGTGCACTCCAAAGTCGCACAACTCAACTTTATCTATTTGGCTTCATTTTCCAAAGTCAAACTCTAGGCACCTTCTGTCCTCCTCACTCTAAACAATTCAGCTTGACCTTAAAAAGCACCCATGCGTTTTCACACACACCCCTGCCTTCTTCTAAGCTTCCATTTCAGTGAAGAATTTCTTTTTCTTCTTATCTAAATCCTTCCGTTTCTCAAGACTCAAGACCAATATCACCTACTCAACTAAACCTTCCCTGGTTCCCCAACCCAATCACACATTTCATGGTGTATCCAGGACGTGTTTTGTAGTTTTGTATCTCTCTGGTGTTTCTCTCCTGCACCTCTGTACTGTGGTTATTTTACTCTCTCTCTCTCTCTCTCTCTCTCTCTCTCTCTCTCTCGACTTTACTTTGTTATATAAAAGCTCATGTCCTATTCATCATTGATGTTTTAAGCCTCAACACTTCAGTCACAGTCCTTAGTGGGGCTCATGGAAAGTTGTGGAATGAATGATTAAGATAAGAAGGGATCTTGGGAGGGAAGTGCTTTACTGAAGAACTCATCACTGGTGTCTCACTGAAGCTGCAGGGTGAATGCTTTTTGCTTCTGACATTCTTTCTTGCAACTGTCAATGTCTAATGCCCTATTTTTCTGATTTGACTTCACTCAGCTAAATATTCATGATAAAAAATATTGCATCTTGGAGCCAAATGCTTCATTTACTAAAGTAACACTTTAAATATTGTGAATTTCTCTGTGTCTTGTTTCTCTTGTTATTATCATAATTCTTATTTACATTATTAAGGTATTT
Source organism: Tamias sibiricus (assembly GCA_025594165.1). Taxonomy (NCBI): domain Eukaryota; kingdom Metazoa; phylum Chordata; class Mammalia; order Rodentia; family Sciuridae; genus Tamias; species Tamias sibiricus. The sequence goes on along the minus strand of CM046660.1, from coordinate 73,996,573 downwards.
TGTTTCTTTTAAAGATACAATCATCAGTCCTGGGTGTTCTGTTTATTTCAACATAAACATACCTAAAATAGATACATGGATTCCTTTGGGATTCTCATTAAATTGTATTCCTTCTTACTTTGTATTTTATGTCACCAAAGCTAAGGATGGGGGTCGAGTGAAGAGGATAGACCAGCACAATATCTATATCTTAGCTCCATGGAGCAGTTTGCAACCAACAAAGATAAAATTGTCCCATTATAATAATGGTTTATTGAAGTTCAATCATAAATCTTGGGTCAATTGAAACAAATATAATTCAGAAAGGCTTGTTGGGATTTGGGGAGTAGACGATATGCAGATATCAGACAGAATTGATTTTGGGTCTCAGTATCTCAGTGACTAGCTGAATGGCTTCATAAGACTCATCATAAATCTACAAAAATAAATTAAATCCTGAAGCAAAGTCTTAAAGAATAGTTTAGACAGTACCTGGATGCAAAGGCAGAATCTATCTCAATCAGTCAAATAATCAGAGAGCTTTCATGGAAGGTTTGCTCTATGCTGAACAGGCTGCAGTGCATCCATACACACAAAACAAAACCAATGTCAACAGCTAAAGAAAGAGCCCAAAGCCATAATTTCATTCTTCTTTATGTCTGAGTAGTATTTCATTGTGTATATGTACCACCTTTTCTTTATCCATTTATCTGTTGAAGGGCACCTAGGTTGTTTCCATAGCTTAGCTATTGGGAATTGATCTGTTATAAAAACTGATGTGGCCCTGTTTCTATAGTATGCTAATTTTAAGTACTTGGGTATATGCCAAGGAATGCGATAACTGTGTCCAGTGATGATTCCATTTCAAGTTTTCTGAGGAATCTCCATACTGCTTTCCAGAGTGGTTGCATCAATTTGCAGTCCCACCAACAATGAATGAATGAAAAAACATCTATCTCTTCAAACATCAATTCTTTTTTTTTTTTGGATTTATTTATTTATTTAATTTTATTTTTTAAATTTTTTAAATTGAAATTTAATTTGTTATACATGCTTTTAGAGTGCAATTCCTTTCATATTACATATAAAGAGCACAGTTTTCCAAGTCATTGGTTTTACACAAAGTATTTTCATACCATTTGAGCTTTTATACATTCTCTTGGTATATTGATGTCTAACTCCTTCTGCCATTATTTCTGTCCCCTTGCCCCCTCCCCTCCCCTCCATCTCCTTTGTTTTATTTAACATTCCTTCATTCCTCTCATCCCCCCTCCCTTGCCACAATAATTCAGTATCATCATAGCAAAGGAATCTTATTTTTTTATTCAACATTGTATATATAACAATAGCTTGCATTACATTTCATATTACATATATAGAGCACCTTTAACATAACACTGTTTGAATACAAAGTATATTCATACTATTCATGTCGACAATCATGCATTTAGGATACTGATATCCATCTCATTCTACCATTTTCTTTTTTTTTTCCCCTTCATACCCCCTTGCTCCCATCCCATTCCCTCCCTCCCCAGTGACCTTTCTAGTGTTCCTTTAATCCTCCTATGTTCCCCAACCCAATCCCACTGTGAATCAGCCTACCTATATCAGAGAAAACATTCAGCATTTGGATTTTTGTGATTGACTAACTTCACTTAGCATTATGTTCTTCAACTCCATCCATTTACCTGTGAATGCCATGATTTTTATTCTCTTTAATTGCTGAGTAATATTCCATTGTGTATATATACCACATTTTATATATCCACTCATCTACTGTTGGGCATCAAGATTGTTTCCACAATCTAGCCATTGTGAATTGAGCTGCTATAAACATTGATGTGGCTGTGTCCCTGTAGTATGCTGCTTTTAAGTCCTTTGGGAATAGACCCAGGAATGGGATGCCTGGGTCATAAAATGGATCCATTCCCAGTTTTCCAAGGAATCTCCGTACTGTTTTCCATAATGGCTGCACCATTTTACAGTCCCACCAGCAATGTAAGAGTGTGCCTTTTTCCCCACATCCTCTCCAACATTTATTATTGTTTGTATTCTTAATAGCTGCCATTCTGATTGGAGTGAAATGAAATCTTAGAGTAGTTTTGATTTACATTTCTCTAATTGCCAGAGATGTTGAACATTTTTTTCATGTATTTGTTGATTGATTGTATATCTTCTTCTGAGAAGTGTCTTTTCAGTTCCTTGGCCCATTTATTGATTGGGTTATTTGTTTTTTTGGTGTTAGGATTTTTGAGTTCTTTATATATTCTAGATATTAGGGCTCTATCTGATGTGCATGTGGTAAAAATTTGTTCCCAATTAGTTGGTTCTCTATTCACCTCATTGATTGTTTGTTTTGCTGAGAAGCTTTTAAGTTTGAATCTATCCCATTTATTGATTCTTGATATTAATTATTGTGCTACAGGAGTCTTATTAAGGAACTTGGGGCCTAATCCGACATGTTGGAGATTAGAGTCTACTTTTTCTTCTCTTAGGCGTATTGTCTCTGGTCTAATTCCTAGGTCCTTGATCCACTTTGAGTTAAATTTTGTGCATGGTGAGAGATAAAGGTTTAATTTCAATTTGCTACATATGGATTTCCAGTTTTCTCAGCACCATTTGTTGAAGAGGCTATCTTTTAATGCCATTCTAATAAAAATACCAATGACACTCCTCATAGAAATAGAAAAAGCAGTCATGAAATTCATCTGGAAAAATAAGAGACCCAGAATAGCTAAAGCAATACTTAGGAAGAAAAGTGAAGCAGGTGGCATTACTATACCAGACCTTAAATTTTACTTCAAAGCAATAGTAACAAAAACAGCATGGTATTGGCACCAAAATAGGCTGGTAGACCAATGGTGGAGAATCAAGGACACAGAGACCAGTACATATAATTTCAGTTATCTTATTTTAGACAAACATCATTTCTTTATGTTAAAAACATTCACAATCTTTTCTTCTAGCTTTTTGAAACATATAGTATAAAACTGTAATCTGTAGTCACCATGCTAAAATTTTTAACTCCTAATTGTAACTTAGTACTCACTCATCAATCTCCCCCTCCACACTCCCCAACCTCTGGTGACCACCATTTTACCCTCAACTTCTATGAGATCAATTTTTTAGATTCACCATAGGAATGAGATCGTCTGTGCCTTATTTCACTTAACATAATGATCTCCAACTCTACTCAAGAGTCACAGATGACAAAATTCCACTTTTTTTATGGTTGAATAATATCCCATTGTATATATATGCTATATTTTATTTATCATTAATCAGTTGATGGACACTTACATTGTTCCTATTTCTTGACTATTTTAAGTAGTACTTCAATGAACATGAGAAGGTAGATGTCCCTTCAACATACTGATTTAACTTCCTTTGGAAGTATGCCCACTGGTAGAATTGCTGCATCAGAGGCCAATTTATTCTATTTTTAATTGCATATAAGTTTATATACACATAAAATATGTAGTATCTAATTGCAATGATATATTTTGTAATCTCAAAAGACTAACTATAATAATAAAAAGATGAAAACCTGGACAAAAATGAAAAATAATATGAATAAACAGTAAACAAAAAATGAACACATTATCAATAAAACTTTGAAAAATTTTAAAATTCAGTAGAAATGGAAAATGCAACAAAAATTTAAAAAATACAAAACATTTTATAATAGTTAATGATAAAAAATCATCACATGTTAGCTTGCCAGAAGTTTGACTATAATAATGATATGAAATGGGAAGAGTATAGGAATTCTCACACACAGGTAGAGAATAGTTATAACTTTTCTGGAGACTAATTAGATACTAAAAGCCTTAAAAATGTGCACTCTTTTGACCTAGGAATTTCATTTCTATGACTTAATGCCTAGGGTATAATTGAACAATCATACAACAAACCAATGGTTTTTATCTTAATAGTTGAAAATTAGAAGCAGTCTAAATGACCAACCATAAGTGATTAGAGATATTATTTAACATTATTGTATAATGGAATACTATTCAACCTTTTAAAAAAAAGTGTCACAAAAGAATATTTATCAACACAAAAATATGTTAAGATACAAAAATGTTTAGTAAAATAGAATCTATGAAAAGTGGAATTAAAAAATAAATGCATAGACAGAATGGTGTTAAAATGTCAGACAATATATCTTTGAGTGGAGAGATGATGGGTTATTTATAATTAAAACAAATCATGTGTGTGTGTGTGTGTGTGTGTGTGTGTGTGTGTTCAAAGTTTCTGCCATTAAACATTACCATCTCTCTGTATATATCGTAAATATTTTTCCACTCAAGCCACTGCTGTGACACTCTGTTTTTTTTTTTTCTTTGCAAGAATCTGCCCACAACTTGTTTCCTCTTTAGTGTCTCTTCTCTTCTCTAACAGCAAATGATAGAGGGGACTGATACCCCATAAGGCAAGCTTCAACGTAGGAGGGAGGCTATGAGACCAATTCTTGAACCCACCATCAGGTGGACAATGCAGAGATGCATTGTTATGGCTCCTTGGTAGGGACCAGCAATTAACCCTGGTTATCCAGTAGTGGCCAGATCACTGTCACACTTGGAACACAGGGTAAAACAGACTTTTGCACTGGCCTTTTCTACCTCTGTTTCCCTCCTCCAATTTGCTCCCTCTTCTTCCCCCCAAAAACTTTCTGCATTCCACTAAACTTTATTTCAGGCTTTGCTTTAGGGAGCACCTGGACTAGGATATGCAAATATTAATTTCATGACAATAAAATACAATAATATGAAAATATTATTTTATTAAAAATAACATTTGATGTAATTTTAACAAAAATATTCAAAGACCCAGAGTTTTAATGCACATTGTTAATAATACCAGCATCAGAGTTTCTTTTTCTTAGTAGGATTTATAGACCTCTGAAACCATAGGAGAATTCTCTGCTGTCCATTAGGTTAGCTCAATATTATACAATGTGTTACCCTTAACTGGTTTTGAATTGCTTCTAAGTTATTTTAGGAAATAAATATGCCCTGCTGCTTGAAATGGTGAGGGGACTCTTGAGAAAATGACACCTATTACCACCTTCCCTGGAGGAGACCCAAGGCATGGAGGAGAGCAAAGAACTTCACATAGCTTACCAGCAGGACAGCAGTCCCAGGAGGTCAGCCCACTGCAGGAACAGGGGTCACCAGCATAGACATGGCTAACACACACACTGAATGGAGCAATGCTTTACTCACAGGAAGAAAGAACCAGAACTACCTGAGCCTTAACAATGACCATGGTAATAAAAGGGGCTACATATACCTCTGCCCTATTTCCAACAGACATAGCAGTGGGATTGGCCAGGTGCCATATGATCTCCTGCTTTAGCAGAACAAAAAGTGCACATCAGGTCTGGGATAGGTAAAATATTCCCAGAGATATGCCCAGCCCAGACCCCTCATCTCTCTGTAAGGACATGTTCTATGCTCAGGGATGTTTGTATACAACCAGGCAGGTGTAGAAAATCTACACACAACAGAGATTCTGTGGTCTAAGACATAACAGTAATAGAAAGATCCCACAACTGCCTTAGGAATAAAACTGAACTCTAGGTTGTGCATTCTGTGTCGGTAAACTTTGTTTTACAAGTCATAGAGGTGTTTTCTTTTTCTTTTTTTCTTTTTTTTTTTAATAGGAGCACCTACCTTTACCTTTATAGGATTAGAAATTTCTATTCTTTTTCTAATTACCTTCCACTTCCTGGCAAGCCTTGATAACCTAATTCAGTGGGCCTCAGAAGAGCCACAGAAATCTACCATTAAAGTTGATTGATGGCAGTCATTTCCCACATCCCAGGGAAAATTAATTTTATAGATATCATCTTTTCCATTTTGAGAATTTCTTTCACAACTTTGGTCTAAACGTTTGGTATCCGGCATCACCGGTCTCTATTAAAATATACTCTACAACCATAACTGACTTAGTACGGTTACATAGTCATTTTATATGTAACTTGATCACCTCATGATGTTCCTCAAAAACACCATTCCTGTGAGTAGATGTGACACTGGGAACTGAAACATTATCCTAGTAGAGGATATTTTGCTCTCATGTATCATCAGTTTCCTAAATATCTGTGTCAGTGTTTTGAAAAAAAAAATTGCCAAATGCAAACTGGGAATCAAGGTGGTAGAAAATTCAAATACGGTCAATATTTCTTTGCACATCTTCTGTCTTCAAATTCTCTTTTCTGTAACTGTCTCTAACAGGAGCCCTTGAGGAAGCTCTAGAGATGACCTTTCTTCCCTTACGGTGCACTCCTTTGAGCCTTCCACAGTTGAACTTCTGAGCCTAGTTGCAGTAGTGTTCTCACAACCAGATAATCATTAGACGTGATCATGTTATAATGCAGTGCAAATCAATTTTGAATTTCATAGCAAAATTTTGACCTAATCAAAGAAGTGATGTCTGTGTATGAGAAGTTAGGTGACTCAGAAAATCTCAAGTCATGCAGAAACAAGGCACTGCAGGTCCAAGGAACCCAGAGGAACGCAACACAGGAATTGCCCAACTGAATGGCAGTGTGGACCAGGTTTTCCACAAGAGAACATCATAGCTGCAGGCAATCCTTAGAACAAGCCAGAGGGCAGTGGACTTACATCAGCAAATACTTCCAGCCCTTCAGTGACTTGAGTTCTTGAACTTCCCTGCAAACTTTTCATTATAACCAGAGTCCTTTTTGAAGACAAATCCAGAAGATCCAACCAGAGCTGTTCTACCCGAGTTGAGAATGTGGCTCCTCGAATCTCTCTTCCAATGTTCTCCCCAGCTCAGCCTCTCCAGGGACTAGTATGGGTGTATTTAGGTAGATTTCTGAGAGAGGCTCTATCCAAAGAAATGTGATAAATTCCTAGAATATACACCAGCTCTTCATGTCAGAGCAGCCTGTGGCATGAGGATTGCTCTACAATTTACTGAACTTGGCTCATCTGTCTTCCTGGATTGCCTTTGACTGCCTGTCAACCCTGGAAATTATTTACCTCCCCAGAGTTTAAACTAATCCCTAGTTTTCTTCCTTTCCTTACTACACTGCTTATTCACCTGTCAGATGGCAACTATATTTCTTTTAGCTCCAGGAAGTATACTTGCTTAGAACTAGTTGTGTAGATGATAGGATCTGAGTACCTTAACTTTTGGGAATTCCACAGACTCCTTTCAACTACTGGAGCAATCTGATTCTAGCTTTTCAAATTTATCTGTGTTTCACCCTTCCTCGGGTTAGAACCTTCAGTGGATAACACAAAGAGGGGTGTTCATGAGTCCACTCCATGATTTTTACAACATCATCCTCTAAGTATGAACCCAGGTTGTCCCTATAAAGTCCAGAACCTATGGTGGAGAAGGATATTCTCCCCTACTTTATTGGAGACATTGAAGAATGAAAGGTGGGCTGGGCCCCGTCTTGAAGCCAGAGTCCCAGTCATTAATGTAGACCACTGCCTACGTCTTGTACCCCCAAATCCAGCCACTACCAGGTGTGGTCAATACCTCCCACTAAACATCTCCAATGTCTCCACTTTGCTCTGTTCCTGATGTCACTGCCGAAAGTCACACCTTCCTTAACGATCACGCTCTAAACTTTGAGGCTAGAAGGCAGTCACATAGCGTTACCAGGACTTGACATCATCCCCAAATTTCACACACTGGAATCTTAACCTCCAGGGCAACAGTGTTGAGTGCTGGGATCTTTGTAAGAGGTGGTTGTGGGACCCTCCTTTTTCAGCCTCAAGCCTCTTTTCAGTTTAACTGCTTCTTTTTGCTTCTGTAAAATGCTTGGCTTAAAGACAATAGAAGTCAAACCACTGTGACCCCATTTTGTTATCAGCTGCCCCAAAGTGTTGCAAGTCTCTTGTCACAAAGCAGGAATAAGCCCAGATATGATAAGCTACCCTGGGCACAATAAACTAGGGCAATGGCAGAGCCCTGGGCCCTGGGCCCTGCAGGGCCCTGCAATGAACAGTCAGCACATTCCAAAGCTCTGGAGATGGCACCCACCAATGAAAACCTCCTTAGACACGCATGGGCTCCCCTGGCCAATCAGGCGAGCCCCTTCCCCCTCCTTGCTTCTACCCCTATAAAAACTCAGTCTTTCCTCAGTTCTGGGCTCTCAGTACAGATCTACTGTGTTGGTGAGGTCTGAGAGTCCGAGCTTAAGCCTGAATAAAGGCTCTTTGTTCTTGCATGCACTCCGGACTCCTTGGTGGTTTTTGGGGATCCATTCTCTGGGCACAACAGTGGTGGGGTTGACAGGGCTCTGCCCTCAGGCAGAGATTGATGTCATTATCATGGTTCCTTGTGAAAGTGACTTCGGCCTCCTCTTGATCTCTCTCCCTCTCACCAGGTGATACCTTCCACTATAATAAGCAGTACGTTTCTCATCATTGTGCTACCCCCCAGCTTGTTTTGCCCAGACTCCACAACTATGAGCCAACAAGTTTCCCTTCCTTGAAAATTTCACTCTTCGTGTGTATTATTAAATGGACTAAGACAATACTTACTATCATCCTTGAGACACCTCAAGAATGTGCTTCAGTGGAGATTGGCCCATTGCTTCTCAGTAAATCCAGCAGTTTCCCCTCTAGCATTGGAACAAATTGCTGTTTCTTCAGCTGAGCACCAGATGAAGAGACTGGTATGTATTTAGGGGCCAGATTGGATGAAAAGATATGGATATTTAAACCCTAGCATGAGGTATTTGCATCATCAGATGCACAGAAACTGAAGGAATGAGCATTCCGTGTCTCCATAGTGTGCTTCCTCTGGAACATACTCTCCTTTTATCAAAATGTAGAGTGGAAGTGCTCACATACATTTTTTCTCTGATTCCTTTCCCTTTATTGTTGCTTAGGGCACATATGGAATACAGTATGTGCTAGAAGGAAGTCACGTATAGTTACCATGACTTGACACTATCCCCAAATTTTGCATGTTGAAATATTAACCTCCAGTGCATATTGAAACCCTGGAATACAGGTAAGCATATGTTGAGACTCCATTCTAGTTATTTAAGATACTCACATGTCATCCAAATTACACCAAAGGCTCTAAGTACATTGAAAATTCTCTTATACCTCAATATTAGTCTTCTCCAATCCATTTACCATACATAGTCAGAATGTAGCTGAAAATCAGATTTGAACATGATTCTTCACTTTGCTGGTTTAAAATCTTGCAAGCATTTTCCATTGTTCTCAGGATGAGTCCAAAGCCGTTAGCAAGACACAATAGCCATTCCTAGTGTTGTCCCTGTCTTTGCATATCTCTCACCATCCTCTGCTAATTCCAGTGAAATTGAACCATTTGCATTCTCTGAAAGGGCCACACTTCCCCATGTCTCAAGGGCTTTGCATATGCCCTATGTCTCCACCTTTGTGTCACTACCTTCTCATTCTTAAGATCTCAATTTAAACCCCATCTCCTCTGGGATTTTCCTTGCACATCTCTAGTACTGTCACTTCTGCTGGCTAATCATTTACATTTTTTAAAAAAATTTAACTGATGCATAAAAACATAAAAGTTGTACGTATTAATGGGGATATCATGTAATGTTTGATGCATGTATACATTGTATAAGTTTAAATCAGGTAAACATATTTACCCCCTTAAACATTTATCATTTCTTTTTTGAAATGTTTGGTACAAAATTGTTATCTACAGCCACCATAACTATACAATAGTACCAGAGCTTCTTGCTCCTGTCTACCTATAATTTCGTACCCAGGAAGAAATTATTCCCCATCTCTTTCCACCTCTACGCTCCCTAGTCTCTAGTAACTCCCATTCTGCTCTTTGTGAGAGCAACCTCTTTAGATTCCACCTATGTGTGAGACTATGTGGTCCTTGTCTTTCTGGGCCTGACTTATTTCACTTAATATAATCTCTTCTTCCATTTGTGTTGTCGCAAGTGACAGGATTTCATTCGGTTTTATAGCTGAATAGCATTCCATTGAGCATATGCACCACACATTTTCTTTATCCATTTATCAGTTGATTGCCACTTAGGTTGTCTCCATTTCTTGACTATTGTGAACAATATTGCAATGAACATGGGAGTGTAGATGTCTCTTCAACATGCTGGTTTCATTTCCTTTGCACATATACCCAGGAGTGAGATTACTGGATCATGTGGTAGTTCTATTTTTCATTTTTTGAGGAATCTCCACTGTTTTCCATAATGGCTCTAGTAATTTACATTCCCACCAACAGTGTGTTAAGGGCTCCTTTTCCTTCACATTCTCACCAGCAGTTGTTATCTTTAATCACTTTGTTGTTAACCATTCTTTTTTAAAAAAAAATTTATTAATTTGTTTTAGTTGTACACAATGCCTTTATTTTTACGTGGTGCTGAGGATCAAACCTGGGTCATGCACATGCTAGGCAAGCGTTCTACCACTGAGCCACAATCCCAGCCCCTATTAACCATTCTTACTAGGGTGAGGTAATACCTCATTGTAGTTTTGATTTGTATTTTCCTGAAGATTAATGACGGTGAATATTTGTTTCATGTCCCTGTTAGCCATTTGCATGTCTTCTCCTCTGGAGAAATGTCTAATTAGACCTAGTGTCCCTGTTTTAATCAGATTATATTTTATTTATTTATTTTTGGCTATTGTTTTTCTTTTGTTGTTGTTGTTCCTTATATACTCTGGATGCCAACCCCTTGTCAGATGCACACATCACAGATATTTTTTTCCCATTGCACAGGTCATCTCTGTACTCTGGAGAGTATTTCCCTTGCTATGCAAAAGCTTTTTATTTTATGTAATCCTACTTGTCAATTTTAGTTTAGTTTCTTCTGCTTTGGTCTTGTCAAAAAAATCCTTGCCCATTGCAATGTCCTGAAGCATTTCCCTGTTTGCTGGCTTTTTAAAAGTAGTTTCACATCTTACATTTAAGACCTTAACCCATTTTGAATTTATCTTGGAAACTGAGAGAGAGCTTCATTCTTCTGCATGTGGATATCCAATTTTCCCAAGATCACTTATTGAAAAGACTCTCCTTTTTTCATGTTTTTAGTGTCTTTGTCAAAAATCAATGTGTTAGTGTCTGCTTCAATTTCTTTCTTCAGAGTGCTAAAACTTTCATGATAGAGATATTCAATTTCTTTAATTAGATTTATTACTAGGTTTACTCATGTTATTTGTGTTTATATACTGAAACTTTCTCTTCTTCTGGGATAGCTATCTATAGCATTATTATGTAAACTGATTTCCCTTTATGATAAGCCCAAGGCTGGGGGTTTAATCCCATCCTCAAAGCACTGACTCAACATGTTCAAAGTGCCATGTTCAGTGCACATTGAGAGGAGGGAATGCCTATCAGTAACAACTACATCTTGAAATCATCCCATGCATCAACACGCTATATTAAACTTTTTGAGTGAATCTCTACCACTCCATTAAATAAAGAGAAGAAAGGAGGAGGGATTATATAGGATAGGCTGAAAATCAGATAAAATGGAAAGTAAAACTAATACCAAACTATATAGAAAACAAAAGGGGAAAGATAGAAAAAAGTGTGGGGGCGGGAAGAAGGACAGAAGAGAACAGAAGAGAAAGAAAAAAATCAAGGGAAGAAAATAAAAATGAAGAAAATCTAATTAACACTTTTTAAAGAATACTTAATGTTTTATATAAAAGAGTGAAGTAAGTGGTGACTGGAAACCAAGCCAACATAAAAGAAAACATAGATGAAATTAAAAAAAAAAAAAAAAAAAAACATAAAAAAGGCTAAAAGTTCTCCATGCTGCTTACATTGCTTACATGTTTAACATGTAGAGATTTCTTTCAGACACCTCTAGTTCAGGAATCAGCCAGGTGTCAGGCATGGATAATGTCTAAGCTTTGGCTGTGTGTCCTCCGACCGACTCTAGGCATGGAAGCAGCATCCGAATGGCTTGGTTTTGTGGTGGGAAAGTGTCTATATTTACCCATATCTAGATCAGGCTCTTCTTGCTTCAAAACACTGTGCAAAGATCCGCCATTGTGGCCTAAACATACAGTCCTCAGCCTATCCTCCTCTGTATCTTGCTTGAACTTAGGTATCTCTGAGTATTAGGCTGCTGGCCTGTGAGCTAGCAAGCCATCTGGGGACTGTGTCATTCCCAGCAGTGGAGTAATTAAAGAGGCTCTGTCTGTAAGAAAGTCTGAGGATAGGGAGAATAGGGTCTTGAAAGTATTAAGATAGAATTCTGCTTCCTGCTCTGCTGACCATGGTTGGAGGAGGGTGGTGATGGCAGCCTCTGCTGCCTAGCCCAATGCAGTTCCAGTGGCTCAGCCTGCAGGTATTGGCTTGGAGATAGAGGTTGTGGGACTTTGTCTAGCACTAAGTTTCAACATGCAAGGCCTGGTGCTGAATTTCAAGTAATTTCTCTCCCTCCCCCAAGCAAGAGGTGTCTCTCTGCACTGTGTTACTCGGATTTGGGGAGGCATGACATGTTCAGATCTTTCCTTCCTGCCTTCTTCTGTGAGTCCTTTCATTCTGTTTACATTGAAAGGAGGCATCTTGTTTTCTCACCTGATTTCCATAGCTCTTGGCACATAAATGGCTGTCAGCTTGGTGCATCTGTGGGGAGAGACTGCGAGACGATCTTAGCTGCCATCTTGCTCCATCTCCCCACCAACCCAGCCTTTATATTTCTATATGGTCATCATTCAAAGTCTCCAATGAAAACTCCAGCAATTACTCCATATTCTTAACACTCTACAGAAAGTCAGAGGCTTAGAAAAAATTCGGTTCTGTAGATCATATTGTTTATTTGTTTTTCTATAATACTAGCTTGTTTATAACTCAGAATTATTATTATTACAACAACATCAATAATAACAAACACTTATGTTTGCAGTGACTATGCCAAGCATTTTTCTAAGATATGTATGTACATATATATGATAAATATAGTCATATTTGTTTATACATATTTTTATATATATGATAAATATATTTATATTTGTTTATACACATATACATTGTCTCATTTAATAGACACAGAATTGCTATGTTATTCTTACAGGTGGGAAACCTGAGTTATGACGAGAATAATGAGCTTGCCAGGTGGAGGCAGAAAACACACACATACTGCTTTCCAGTAAATCTAACACAGCCAGTCTTCTCTTTAATATTAGAATAAACTGGGAAAAAATCAGGATCCAAGCCCAGGAAATCTGATTCAAGAACCTGCCCAACCAGTGTGTGTCCTGGGCTTGTCTTACTTGAATGGACCCAGGTCTGGCATGGACTGTAGTTCACCATTCTTTGCACTTGACAGTTACCCACTCAATGTGCCAGCGCTCAGTGGATGTTCATACTGCCTTTAACAGAGAAAGTGTCAGAAAGAAAAACAAACAAACAAACAAACAAACAAACACCCAAAACAAACAAACAAACAAAAAAAAACCATAAAGCCTATCCTTCGTAGATTTGTCATGCAAGCAATAACAATTGAACATGTTCTCCATCCATGTGATTGTTTACCAAATCCAGGGACCCTCTTACTCCAACAGTGACTCCTAAAAACATTGTTGGATTCTGCCCACAAAACCGCACTGAACATTCCCATGGTCTGCCCAGATCCCCCAGCATTATGCTCTTTGTGTTCAGTGAAACTGATTAGGGTTTTCTTGTCTTTATCACTAGTTTGACTTGAAGAGCTGAGGCTTCCTCTGTTATCAACAGGATGCCTGTTTTCCACTGGGAGTTTTCAAGCTGAAAATCCGAGAACACAAATGAATGCTGGCAGCCTAGAGTCCCTAATTTAGTGTATAGATTGCAGCCAGATGAGAGGAGTTTCATTTTAGAATTAAACAGATAAACGTGAACTAAACCTAGAGCATACTCATCACATGCTTTTCTTGGATTCACATGCAATGTTAATGCACTTGACATGATTCAATTATATCTTAAACTTCTGATTGCTACAGCTAATCAAATAATAGGAATATAATGTTCCAGTCATACTTACAAACGTTGTGCTGAGCTATCGACCCTCAAAAGGGCATTTTACCTCTAATTGTGCATTACAGACAGTGTGGCCCCTACAAATCATAAAATATAATCATTAAAATGCTAAATTATGATTATGAGTTCAACAAAAGGTAGGGTCTCTACAGAGGATAAGGAACACAAATGGAAACAAACTATAGCATCTTTTTTTTTTTTTTTTTTTTTTAGTGTCTATGTGACACCAACCTCAGGTGCCTTATTGCGACCATCAAATGCCTGTAATCCCTTGCTCATCTGAACAATCTCATAAGAGAGAAGGGTATCAGGGAGTCCCCCTGGGAATCTTCCTGTTGAATTAGGTCAAAGACTTTAGTTGAAGAAAAATATGATATGTATATTCAAGGTCCTGTCCAATTTCACACCTTTGCAACCTGCCCATGTTGGTGGAGAATACAGGGTCATCTGGAGCTGGGGACATGTCTCCCATTTGCAAGGACACACAGCTGCTACCTACGAGGACGTGTTGTTGGCTATTTTTTTTATCAACAATCTGCCACCAAACATGCCTCAAGGAAAAGTGAAATCTGGCAGCAAACTGTCGCCTTCTGGAGCCTGTCTAATGCGTGGCTTGGGTTTGTTTAGAAAGAAGGAAGCTGGCATTTCATTACTTTCCTCAGAAGTGTTGTCTGCCTTGGGCTTGTACTTCTTCATTAGAAGGAACTTTCTTTTTCTCCCTATTATTCTTCCTCTGACCTTAAATTCAAAGAGAATAAACTTCTGTCATTTGAAACAATAAATCTTTCCCATGTTTTAGGTTTGCCTGAAGTTCTACCTCTCTATCCCCAAGTCTGTACCTGTTATAAAACTCCTCTTGACTATCTACTGTCCGTACTCCGTTAGATCTTTATTTACTTTTATGTGTCTGTATCTTATTTTTTCTACCAGACCATGAGCTCCTTGAAGGCAAAGGCTGTCTTACACTGTAACGTACCCCCACAGTCCCTAATCTCAGCACCTTGCACAACATAGGCACCCAGAAATAGTCCTATGATAAATTAATTTATTAGGAGGAGCCACTGGCTGACAAGAAGTCTAAGCTATGAATTAGGATCACTGCGTCTTAGATCAGTGCTTCTCACACTTGCACATGCATGTCACTCACCTGGGGATCTTGTTAAAATGAAGCTTGATTCCCAGAACTGGAGAGGCGCCCTGGAGTTGGCATTTCTCATTCGTGAACAATACCAATGCTCCTGGCTCAGGGATCTCACTTTGAACACGAAGACCTGAGACATAAAGAAAATTAGACAGGAACATGTCATTTAGAAATCATTTCTTTGTTTTTCATTCTTTTACAGGGCCACACCTAGATTGTACTACTGGATGATGTGAATCTAACCAGTTAAGAGACTTTCAGAAATATTCAATAACCAATTAAAGGTCTTCTATACAATAGTAATAGCTGGTGTGGCACTGTAATTCATTGAGTTGCTAATTTGCATATATTCTTCATTATTTCTCATTCATTTGTTCAGAGCCCATTCAAACTCTTTGCATTAGAGACTTCAAGAGGTAGGAATGGGAGGGCAAGAGCTTTTGGAAGACAATCTTTTCTTCTGTCTCTTTTGAAATCTGAGTGATTGAAAAGATCATATTAGGCATGCATTGAAAATGGAGAAAGAAAGAAAAGAAATAGAAAAAAAAATGTCTCAAGGTTTAGGAGAAAAAGGGAAATCAGTGCATACCCTAAATTTGAGAACCAGACAATCTGGGCTCCAGGGGCTATGCCCACTCTGTTAATGTGGCTGTGCCGTGGATGACATGGAAGTCACACATTCCTGGAACTCTTTGGACTCAGAAAATGAGTGTCTCAATAATAATGAGAATGGACTAATGCTTGGAAGGCTTTCTAGTGCTTTAACACTACATAACTACCCCCTCCATCCATCACTTTGTAGATTCAAAAGAGAAGGCAAAAGGGGTTGGGGGAGGAGTCATGTAATGCTTGAGAATAAATGTCAACCTAGCAAGTAAGGTTGGGATCCAAGCTTAGTTTGATTTTAAAGAAATAAAGGAAGAAGATATTTATTGTTCAGCTACATGTGCAAGGTAAGATTCATACTTGATGAAACATTGATGGATTGATGATTTGAAGATGAAATCAAATCAGGTAACCTTCACACTTCCACATGCTCATCTCCATCTAAACCTTCCAATGGCTTCTGTTCCCACTTAGAATAAAATCCATGTTTCCTTCCATAAACTAGGACCCTCTGCTCTACATTTGCACTGAGAGGGTAACCACTGCCATTATGGGGCAGCAAGCACTTGAAACATGGCAAGTCTGAGCTGAGACTGATGAAAGTGGAAAACGCCTGCCAGCTTCAAAGACGTCACACACGCACTCACAGAAAATACATACCTCGTTAATACACACCTAGTTAATACATACCTAGTTGATTTTTATAGTGATTATGTGTTGGAATGATATTTTGGATATTTGTTTGGGTTAAACAAATTTCACCTGTTCTCATTTTTTAAAAGCAATAGGTCCTAGAAAATTCATCATGACATATATAGCTTGCCTTTTGCTTCCATTGGACAGCAGTGTGCAAGGAGCTGCCCCAAGTGGACCTCATCTCCCACATCTCCCTCCTCACTGCCTCAGGGCATTGGGATACTCTATGCAACAAAGTCTCTACCCATGAGACCAGACAGGGTACCTGAATGCTCTTTCCCTGGACAGCTTCATGGCTCTCTCCCTCACTTCATTTAGTGAGGACTCTGGTTAAGTAATACCTGTTCTGAGAGACATATCCTTACCCCTCTCCAATTCTCTCCCATCCTTCTCTTTCCCTTGGACCCATTTAATTTTTACAATGCAGCATCAGATTATGGTTTGTTCATTGCTTGTCTTTAGCCAACTAGGACTCGAGTGGCTTGTCCATTTCCTTTACTGACATACCCCCCCAATACTAGGAAAGTACCTGGAACATAGTAGGCACATGAGTGATTGAATTAGATATCCACATTGAGCTCTTGATAAAGACTAGTCCTTTTGCCAAGAGTTTTTGCATTCCTAGTCCTCACAGTCCACCCATAAGCAAATACTATCACCATTTCAATTTTACACATGAGAAAATCAAAAGCTTAGAAAAGTTAACAAAACTAGCATGGTATGTTCCTAGCATGTTAAACTTGTTTACTTGATTCTAAGAGGTGGCACTGCTACTGTCCAGTTTTACAGGATTGGAAACAGAGGCAGACGTAGTTAACTAAGTTGCCTAACGTCACACAGCCAGCAAGTGGCAGAGCTGTAAAATAGACAGGAGACTCCAATCCAGGAATCCAATCTTTCCTGCCTCCAGGCCAGGTTCCCACATCCATGAGTGCACAATGGGCTCAGACCAGGCCTGACTTCAACACCCCTGCCCTTGGTGGCCCCTGGACAATGCTGTGACCTGGTCATCTGTTCTCAATCAGAGATGGCGCTGGGAGGAACACCTACCTCATCAGCGGTATTTCCACTATCCCCATTTTTTACCTAGAAATATGAAGACATACTGGGCTTCCTATACATCCTCTTCCTCGTCATAAAGTTACTGCTAGTTTGCCCAATTCTCTAAAACTGAAGTTTCTGAGGAATGAGTGTTCCCATGTGATTTGGGCACTATTGTTATGTAAATTCTGCTGGGCTCCAAGGTCCTGCTCAAATCTCCCCTCTAGGAGGAAGCTCTCAGTGAATCCCAGCACTCATCTCTCTCTTCTCCTTTCCTAAAAAACACAATTGGAGATTTCATGTGCTTTGAGGGTTCACATACAGAAACTGTCCTGTGACTTGGCTCTTTTATCTCCAACCCTAGTGGGCAGATACCATGTGTTCCCAGAAAGTGGGCCCCTGGGGTATTTATTAATCAAGGTATCATGAATTCAAGATAAATTTGTAGGAACAAGGAATCCCTAGACAGCCCCATCTGAAGCACTCATTGTCCTGCCCAGACAATTTTCCCTTCCCAGTATTCCCTTTCATCTCTCTCGTCACCACAGACCCAATGCAGGATCTTACCAAGCCAGAGCTGAACTACAGGAATAATGCGTTCATTTTTCTGCATGTTAAACATTCCATCCTCTTTAACTCATTCTGAGAAATGATGGAGATTTATGTTTAATGAAACACTTCAACCCATTTTTGCCTTGCTTAAAAGTTTTGAATGTACTCCCCATGGTCCAAAGAATAAATTCTTGAAGTTGATTCAATATCATTCAACGTCACTCGCGTTTAGGGTTAACCGGTTTTTCAAGCCTTATCTTCCACCACCACCATATCTGACCTGCTGCAATCAGTTTGCCTTTCTGGATTTCAGAAAAAGATACTCTTTGGTATGTTCCCACCTTTGCACTATGACCTTTGGCATCATCTGCTGGATGTCCCCCTCATATCCTTTACCATGTCCTATCAACTCCTCTGTAAAGCCTTCTCTGAGCATTCCGGACTGAAATGTCATCATTTCCCTATGCTCCTATGCTGAGTAGTGTTTGTATAATCTGCTCTTGAAATCTCTGTTTGGATTAACTGAGATTCTTTGCAATATACTTTTAATTACTGCACTACTGCTACCTTCTCTGGTGCTACACATCCACAAAGAACCCCAATAAAATAATTTTAGAATATCTATGTTAATAGAGTCTGGTATCAATATTGGAATCAAATACTACACTTATTAACTAAAAGTTTTGGTAGATTTCCCATGAACTATTTTCCTGTTTACCCAACTATTGAGTATGCAAATAAAATTTCAAAAGCTTAGTCTTACAAAATTTTATTTGTTTGTAGAAACAGAGGAGAAATAAAAAACATCAAACCTACACAGCTGCCTAATTTCACAGAAAATAAAAAATGAAGCTCAGACTAGATAAGTCAGTGTCAAATCCAGGATTTGTACAAAGGTTTTCCAAACCCTGGGGAGTACCATATTCTGCCTTACAGCATCTAATCGGGAGGAAAGAAATTCTATTCCATCGGATGGGAGGTCTAAAGTTGACTTACTGTATATACTCTGTTTTGAACTTTTGACTGTAACCTTGCAGCATTAATCACTGGCATTCAGCTTGAAGTTTACAGTTTACAATGAATTTTCACATCTCCTATCTAAATGTGATGCTCACTCGCAACTACCCTGGGATGTTGGTGTTGGCAAGTCTAAAAACAGAAGCAAGATGAACAGGGAGGATGTGGGTGCTTCAGATGGGGCTGTCTAGGAATTCCTTGTTCCTATAAATTTATCTTGAATTCATGATACCTTGATCAATAAATACCTCAGGGGCCTATTTTCTGAGAACACATGGTATCTGCCCACTAGGGTTGGAGATAAAAGAGCCAAGTCACAGGAGAGTTTCTGTATGTGAACCCTCAAAGCACATGAAATCTCCAATTGTGTTTTTTAGGACAGGAGAAGAGAGAGATGAGTGCTGGGATTCACTGAGAGCTTCCTCCTAGAGGAAAGATTTGAGCAGGACCTTGGAGCCCAGCAAGATTTACATAACAATAGTGCCCAAATCACATGAGAACATTCATTCTTTTCTTTCATATAAAATCTGTACTTTATAAAGCATTTTTATATTCACTATCCCACTTAATCCTTTTGAGATCCTAACCCTTTAAATGTATAGTTCTCCTGGGGTTAAGAGAGCCAATGTAATCCCTGAGTATTACCCATTCTAGAGAAAATTATTTTGAATGCTAGCTTCTTCTATTAAGGTGAAAATTAAATTTTCAAGAAGTAGGGCATGGGTATGTGGGGGTGAAAAGGGACTGCACTGAGCTCCATACCCAGAGTCCCTTGTCTCTCCTTTGTCATTCTGCGACGCAGCCATCTCCTAGGGGCACTAGATGAAGTGATGGAATGGAATCTGATTGTGCTAATTGTGCACTAAACTGCTTTCGGGTTACCAAAGTGTCAAGTGATCAGGAATATGTCATCAGAAACATGTTTTATCAACACCAACTTCTCTTGTCATTGAATAAAAATCAGGAAAGATGACATTTTGTGGGTTAATTTAATGACTTGGGCATTTGAAAATATTTCAAAAAGTTTGTTGCAGAATTGAGTATCCTTTCTTTTTTTTTTTTTTTTTTTTTTTTTTTTTTTTTTTTTTTTTTTTTGGTACCGGGGATTGAACTCAGTGGCACTAGACCACTGGGCCACATCCCCAGCCCTTTATTGTATTTTATTAGAGACAGGGTCTCACTGAGTTGCTAAGTGCCTCGCCATTGCTGAGGCTGGCTTTGAACTCGCGATCCTCCTGACTCAGCCTCCCAAAGTGCTGGGATTACAGGCGTGCGCCACCGCGCCCGGCTTGAGTATCCTTTCTAAAACAAGAGGATTTTCAAACTAGTCTGGAAGTAGTTAGATCCCACTTCTTCCATTGATGGAAATGCTACTTCTAGATTTTTGAAATTCATAACAGCAATGTAGTGATAAAGGAAATAAGCACAGACCCTTATTATGTATCTATTTTTTAATTCTATTTTTTTCTAATTTGTTATATATGACAGCAGAATGCAATTCAATTCATATTATACAAATAGAGCACATTTTTTCATGTCTCTGGTTGAACAAAAAGTAGAGTCACACCATTCGTGTTTTCATACATGTACTTAGGGTAATGATGTCCATCTCATTCCACCGTCTTCCCTACCCTCATGCCCCCCTCCTTTGCCCTCCCTCTCCTTTGTCCTATCTAGAGTTCATCTAATCCTCCTGCACTGACCCCCATCCCCATTATGAATCAGCATCCTTATATCAGAGAAAACATTCAGCACTTGGTTTTGGGGGATTGACTTACTTCACTTAGCATTATATTCTCCAACTCCATCCATTTATCTACAAATGCTTACTGTGTATCTAAATTTTCAACACTGATCTGTCTAAAGAAATTCCATATTATCTTTGAAATGTAGGCCTCAGTCGCATCCGGGGGATCTACGTATCTCTGCATTTCTGGGGCTGCTCTTATCGTCATAACTGTTAAATGGTTAGCATTAGGACTGGTTTCTATGGTTGCAGAGTGAAAGATGAGTTATCTATTATGTTTTCTAGCACAATGTGAGCAAGAAGGACAGCCAAGCCTGCTGGGGAGGGTCCAAATGTGAAATCTAAATATAGAGCCAGGAATTGAGGATCAGGGGGGAGATGAAACCGGGAAGCTGGTCCCAGAGAGATAGGGATGACCCAGAGTCTGGTGTGCAGGTGGCCTGAGCAGGTCTGGAGCCCTGTAGCATAACCGCCCGCACAGCACCCCGCAGGAAGCGTCAGCTCAGCCACCTTCACTGGTGTGAGTCTCCTGAGCCAGGCTCAAATATGATGCCTTGGCTGCCAAATGGGCACTTTTCTGTAGGTTGATCACTGGGAAATGGTGAAAGAGTTGGTTTTTAGACATAGGAGAAATAAGTAGGAGAGGGGGTAGGGACAATCAAATGAGTGAAACTCATTCATTGTTCACTGAGGATGAGTCCCAATGGCCAATTTGTGAATTGAGGAAAGCATCTTCTTATCCTCCCGCTGTGAAGTGATTTCACTTGCAGCCTAGACCCACTACACAAGTTGGGTTAAGAATGGAGGCCTGTCATGCTCAGAGAAGTACCAACCATCTGGCCAATCTTCAGTCACCCCATGTCAGAGTTTCCCAACTGGTGAGTGGTATGTTTTAAACCTGAACCAAGAAGTTGGTTCCAATGGGAACTGAAATATTGTGCTAGTTAGAACATTAAGCAGTAATTTGCTAAATAGGACATCAGAGCCTCGTAAGAACTAAGGAAGCTGCTCAAGGGCCTGGCCTCATTACACCACAGTGAGAAGACTGTCTGGCTTTTCTTATATATGATATGCTCAGATTTTGATGTAACAAGGCCATAAAGCCCCATCACCATCACTCTGATAGCCATTCAGCTTCATTATTAACACTGCTTTAAGATAAATGAAAGATAAAATTTCTTGAAAAACATTATTGTATATTTTTAAGATTACTGTAAAATCGTCAACATGTTTATATCATCTCGAAAGTGCTGGATTTTTCATTAAAAGAAAAAAAGGAGCAAATCAGTTGGAAACAATATACCAATTTAGAGGAATTTTTTATTATTCCATTTCTCATGCTCAAGTGTATAAAAAATACCCTTTAAGGGCAACCTATTGACTGAAGTTATAATTTAGTTTTCCAGGACTCCAGGGAGTTGTCTTTCAGGCAAGAAAAATGACAATGTTTTCATTTCCTTTCTTGGTACATGAGCCAAATGTACTGAACACACACTGTGTGCAAAGACTTGTGTGTGGAAGTCCCCTTCCCCTTTCTGGAAGCAAAGAAATAACCCTAAATGAGAAAAGTATAAAATTAGCATTAAGTACTGGCACCCAGGGCATGACTAAGGGGATGGAGGAGTGGGAAGGCAGCAGTGGAGTGTCTTTGCCAAATTGCTGCCATCTATGTGGTACCTCTCTGATGCACACACACTCTACTCTGGACCACAGAAATGTCAAGGATGAAAAGAACATAAACTGTCCTTAACTATGAGCGGCTGACCTTAAGTAGGATCTGCTCCCTGGGACAGCTTTGACTTCACCTAAAGCCCCTTTGTGTCTGTAACTGACATTTGCATCTCTGAGGGACCATCAATTTTATTCTGTCCTCAAAGTACCTACTGATGCTGGCCCTGTCCTTCACTCCTGTCATGGTGTGGGTGACTGTCACCATATTCTGACTTTATAGGAATATAATTGTTATTTGTAGGGGGGCATCTGTGGACAGAGCAGGATGGAGACAATAACAAAAAATTATGAGTGAAAAATTAGAAATATTGACATGGTAGAATAAGCCCTGCTCCTCCAGTTCCAACCTAGAGAACTTTAGGGAAGTTGCTTGACTCTCTTGTGTCTATAAAATGGGAACAGTAACAGCATCTACCTCACTAATCACTGTGAACATTGCCTGAGAAGCTGTGTCTGCCAACCTGAGCCTGGAATATGCTAAATGATCTTTGAAGGATAGCAATTATTCATTTTTGTGGAGGGGAAGAAATGTGTTTGAAAGCCCTAATTATCAACTTAGAAATGGATTTTCTGGAGCTGGGATTGTGGTTCAGCAGTAGAGCACTCGCCTAGCACATGCAAGGCACTGGGTTCTATCCTTAGCACCACATAAAAATAAATAAATAAATGTCCAACTACAACTAAAAAAAAAAAAAAGAAAGAAAGAAAGAAATTGATTTTCAGCTGAGGAGCAGAGAAACCTGTCTGCTCTGAGAAGGTGATACACCAACAGACAATGGCCAGATTCCATATAATATAGAACTCTCACCTGTGATCTATAGTCACCAAGTCCAGGAAGCCAACCTCAAGAAGGATAACTTCTATCTGCATCCACCAATCCAGGAAGCCAAACAATAACCCCTTGAGCAATTAGCCAGACTGCCAGGACTTGATTAATACCTGGCAACTTCCCCAGTATTTGCTCCAGCTTCCAATTTAGCACCAACTGGAACAAACCAAATATGCACCCTTGATCCATCTCAGAGACGGCTCCACTTCTTGAAGCCTTCTATTTTCTTCATTCTAGTGTTCCCGCTCCACTGCATGTCTGTGAGTCTCCACCCAGAGCAGCTGATGGTGACATCTCCGCTGTCATAACAGGCTCAGGATGATAGTCTTTGCTTGTTCTGATTCAGGTGGTCTTCATTTATTTCCACACACACCTCAAACCAAGGCTAGCCTATCATAATGATGAGGGTGGAGGTGGAATCAAGTCTTGGTTCACCATTGCAGTTCCTGGGTTGGTTAGGGTTAGGGTTAAGGACCTAGCCCCAGAGTCTGGTTTGTAGAGGTTTAAATGAATGCATACAAACTGCTCTCTTTAAAACCCACAAGATTACCTCCAGCACACTAGTGAGAAAGTGAAAACTGGGGCGAAGGAGGAACTTTTCTTGAGAGAAGAGGTCAGGCAGATGAGAGCGCTTGGGAAAGGAGCCAATCTTTCTGCAGTGTCCTTGGAGTTCTGAGAGCAACATGGGCTCCTTTTCTGCAGCCTAAAGACAGCAGCAATGCCCAGTCATTAGGTATTTCTGGGGATCTAATGAGATCCTGTGGCTAAAAGGAGTTGAATGAGGGTCTGGGGGATGAAGGAGACTTGTTTTTCTTTGCATTTTTATTGCCCTGTTTATATACTTTCTACTATGTATAGCTTTTAAAATGTAGGACTTGAAAAAACATTCTCAACATTGCAATGCTTGATATACATTGGATGTTGCTTCTTAAAGGAAATTAGAAATAATATTCCATTTTATCAGATTTTATTTGAATATTCCATATCAGGCATATTTTATCCATTCAATAATAAAAAACATTGACATTACTAACATGGACTTTTGATACATAAAGTATGCAATTTTCTAATTTAAATTTGAACATGATTTCTTTATTCAGCAAATATGTATTTTGAATCTTTCTTTGCAAAGCATTATACTGCTCAGAATGAGGAGGTTTATGAAGGTATACAGAGACTGAACTTTCTTTTAGGGGTCGGGCCATATAAACAATTAAGAAAAGTCCTCAGATATGAGCAACGAGTCCTCCAGACTTTGAGTTTAAGAAAAGCCATTACTAACATGGAGTTGGATGCAAGATTCCAATGAAGAGTCTCACTAACCTAAAAACCCAGCTCCCTTAGCTTCGGCCATCAGATAATCTGTCTGCCATCTCTGTTATGAATCCACAGCAAATTTCTAATTATAACTCGGCTTTTGGTGTGGGTATGCCTATGAGTATGCACTGATCAATGAAAATTTCAGTTATTTCTGATTTCTAATGATGGTTTCTCATGGAAACCATTTTTGACATTGCATAAAAATGAAGAGAATGAAGCAATCTAATATTTTGTTTCCTGTGTCTTTTAAGTGTGCCACTGCAGATTAACAAGCTGGCATGCTGGATTCTGCCCGCAATTCAGGAGCATTGATGTTACCTTCAGTGTCTTGGGATCACATTCTCAAGAGATCCCTCTAGTCGCTTTATGGTCAAATCGATTTCCAGGCAGAAGGTCAGACCCTGGGACACGGAACTACTTGAACAGCCCCGCTGTTCTAATCAGGTGGCCATCAACTCTTCCCACCTTTCTTCCCCCTTCACATCTCCTCCATGTGTTTAAATAGTTAATTACTTGCAATTGCAGATGCTTTAGAGCTGAAATTGGATGATCACTTATCACATATCAGAATGCTTTCAAGGCTTTTAGATGAGGCATGACTTAAAGTTTCTGCAGCCTCTGAATGAATTAATTAATTGAATAACAATGTGCTTTCACTGATTATTATTCTTCCCTTCTGATGTCTGAGACTAAGCACTGACTTTCTGATTCCTTGGAATGAGTTCTTTTCCTTTTCCACATCTTTTGGATGAGTTCTTCATATATGTACACTTGAGCAGGGACTAGTTCTCCATGGGTTTTCCAGAAATCCTTAGACATATCAGGATCCTAGCAGGGAATACAGCTTGAACGCAAATTCATGAACATTACACAGCAGTTCCGGGGGATGAGGCTAAGAAGGAGAAGACGTAGTTGGGAATAACAGCGTGTACAGAGGAAGAGAAGGCTGACCAACAGAGGCAAAGAAAGGAGAATATTGGGAGGGTAGCTGAAGGCACATGTTAATGGAGAGAAGCAGAAATGCTTAATGGTCAGAGTTCAGTATCTGGAAGAAGACGAAGAGTTGAGATGGGAAACTCCAGAGTCCTTTTTGGGATGCTGGACAGGGAGGATGGTTTACACAATGAATGCTGCAGATGCTTCAGACGGCCAAGCTTCACTTTCCCAGAGTAAAATTCCTAAGGCTTGGCTGCGTTACATCACCTCCATCTCTGATTTAGTAAGTGAAAGGTTTTATTACTGAAAGTGCTCTTTCTTATAATGTATAAATGTTAAAATAGTATAGATAATGCAAATAGATGAGTATAATTAATCTCATATGGCACACGAAGAGGAAAGGATGCCAACACAAACCACTTCCCCAGAGCCTTGATATTGCCCTGTCCTTGGAATCAATGACAAATTTTGTTATAGGTGAAACTGCATTAAAATTAAATCCTTCTGGTGGGTTTGTAACTAAGTCCTCTTGGATGAGGTCCATTCAGACCACATGACACTGAATTCCAACTGACAGGTAGTCATCTGCAAATATTGTATATTTTAATGTTGTCCATCATTTTTTAAAAGTCCATTCAAAAAAAGTGAATACATAGCTATGTATTTGATTCTGTTTCTTTTCTAGAATATGCAAAAGCTGATATATTAAAATTTTAAACAGCAGTAGAATTTTTGCAAGTTTTTTTGAGAAAGCTTATGGAGTTGAGATAAGAAATTGACCATAATCATCATCATCATAGTGAACATTTGTTGAAGCTTTCCAATTGCTCAATTGCTCGTGTGCCTGACCTTTACTTCATCCTTATAAACATAAGACAGGTTTTGTTTTTTCACTTTAAGATAAACTAAAACTTCACTCTTTTAAGGGTAGACAATTATTGAATATTAAAATAGGAATAGAAGTCCAAGTCTAACAGGTTCTTGACTGCTACTCAGTGTTTCATAACAAAATCAGAATGAATATTTCCCATCTTATTTATAAGCAGTAGACTCCAATACTGAGAAAAAAAAAAAAAAAAAACAGAGCAGTTTAAAATCTGCTAGGCTGGATCAACAAGTATATATTGCCTGTGTAAGATGTGTTCTGTAAGTTATAAAGCAGAAAAGTGAGATAATCTCTGTCTCAAGATGTTTATCATTTTAGCCTTGGAAAAACAAAGAACCCACACACAATAATAGCAAACAGAAGAATAAGTAGAATTAAAGGGGGAAAGAAAAGTTTATGGGGCAGACAGTAACTGCCCAAGGTGAGGGGTCACTGGGGGATGAAGTGACCAGCAGATTTAGAGCAGAAGAAACTTGTTCTGAGGGAGAAGGGAAGATGTCAACTTTGTTACACGTTCTTCATCTTGATAGAGATGCAAGTCACATTTGCATATACACATGAATCACATTCTAAAAATATGAAATAAAGATATATATCTAAATTACATAAAACATGTATTTATGGTCTGGTAAAGGATTATAAAGTACACACAATATAATTCCCTCTTGGGTCAAGAAATTAAACATAGCTAGTTCCCAGAATCTTCCCATTCATTCTTCCCAGTCCAATTCCCATGAAGCACATTTGATGACATTTGTGTGAAGAACAAATTACACATAAGGGCCCAACAATTACAATCCTGGCAGCTTATTATTGTTCTGCATTAGAAATGCCTTCAGGTATAACCAGAGTAAAATTGTAATTGTGTCTTAAAAACCAGAGATTCCTGCCAATAATCAAGCCACTCTCCATTTAACCGGTCCTGCATATATCTCCCAATGGTTAACTGACTAACAGGAGATTTCTTAAGTAACTTTCCAGATGTTGCTGATTGAGACATCTTCCTGCTACCATGACAAACAGGGTGGAATGAAGTGGCTGGCAGGCATGTGACACCAAGGTAGCTTGCCATCCGGACAGGACCCTACCATTCGGCAGCAGCCCCAGAGGCTGAATGATCTGGATAAACACAATTGAACAAAGGTTAAGCCCGTTCCATTCTAATCCTTCCCAGGCCGGGGCTCATTAGGTTTAAGGAATGGAACAGTCATATTTTCTGAAACACAGAGTAACAAGAAAAACCTAATTAGAGAGCAAAGGGTAGAAGTTTAGCAGCTCTAATAAACGTGATGTGCTGAATGCATTATCTATTTGGCAGAAAACAAATTATGGAGTAATCTCCAGTATTCAGACAGTCTAATTTATGGCAGCTCATTTAAGGAAACTCTTTAACCCAGCGTTTTGAGATCACAGAGCACATTTTAACAAATGCAAGCATGATTTTCTAAAATGTAGAGAGACTTATAAGACATGGGGATTTTCTGGAGTATGTTGAAACCATTTGAATGTGTTCTAAAGATATATTAGTTCATAAATACTATCCTAGCAGTCTGATTTTACCAAATGACAAGGAAGATTTTTTTTCCACTTTTTCCCCCCTGAAATAAATAGGAAAATTTACTTGATCTTTGATTTTTTTTTTTTTTTTTATCTTGTAGCAACCCTTCAGTTGCCTGAGCCTTCCCACTCCACGCGCCCTCTACCTCCCCTTACCAATTATGCTGCAGCCATGGTGGCCAGTGTTGGAACTCTCCCAGGCTCCTGGCCTTAGGATCTCAGCACTGGCTCCTTTCCTCTGTCTGAACTGCTCTTCTTAGATCCTTGTGTGGCTGGTTTCTCTTTATGGTTTTGTTTCAGTATCTTTTCTGTATTCAAGACTATCTAGACCATCTCCTGATATTTCATGGCATTTCGACTGTCTGCAGTGAACTCAGCTGTTCATTTATGACCTGTGTCTCCTGTTAAAATGTGTACTCCCAGTAGCAGTGAGCTCCTCTTGCTCCATCATTTTGGATCTCCCCTGCCAAGAGTGGAACCCAACAGGTAGTAGGTGTCTCCATGTTAATACAAATAGAGAGAAACTCAGGTAAGTCTCAGTTTCAGAATTCAGAACATTCTGAAAAAATTCAGTTTCACAAGATTCATTTTCTAAATTACGTGTTCTTAATTCATATAGAAAAAAGTATTCAATAGTGTATTGCTCTAAATAATATCTTCTTTGTATATACAATTACAACAACGTTCCTATGGCTAACTAAAAAGCACATTGCAAGTATGTACTGTCTTTCTCTCGGCACTGAGAAAACTAAGGTCAGAAATGGTCTATATACGTGTTCAACTCAGAACACATCAGAGACAAGACCAAAGTTAGAATTCAATGATTTATTCATTTTACAAACCCTGAGTTTATTGTTCCACAAGTTTTTTTCTGCCTATAAATACACAAAATCCATGACAAATGAAGAAATAGTCATGCAATATTTTAAGGGCATAGTTAAAATAATTATTGAATTTGCTTTGAATTATTATATTTTTAAATTTTTCTTGCCTAGCACAGTGATGCACACCCACAATCCCAGTGACTTGGGGGGCTGAGGCAAGAGGATAGCAAATTCAAAGCCAGTCTCAGCAACTAAGTGAGACCCTGTCTCAAAACAAATAAAAAATAAAAAACAGGGCTAAGGTTGTGGATCTCTAGTTAAGCACCCCTGGGTTTAATCCCAGTACCAAAATAAATAAATAAAATTACTTTAAAAAAATTCCTTGTTAGCAAAGTGAACATTCTCTTGTCTTTTATTATAATATGTGACAATAAAAAATGAATCCCATTGTGACATTTTTGTCAACTTATGTCATTAAAATGATTTTCAGTAAGTGAAAGGCTATCAACTATCCATGTAAATATGTAGTTACTCTGCAGTTTGTTATTTATACAACTACTATAAGTTGAGGCATTACAGTAATGGTGTTCTTTATATGCAAACCACATTTATCTATGCTATTTGAAATATATTTCCCATCATTATATCATGCCACAGTAGTGATCTTGGGTGAGTTGAATGAACAGCTACTTATCAAATCACTAAATCCAACTCTGCATGCTTATTCCTGGAGTTTTGTTATTTTTTCCCCTCAGATTTCCCACAATATTGCAATTATGGAAGCTCTCGGTGGTAAGTATTCTACCAATAGTCATAGAAGCCTCTAGCATATTTATCCCAATTGTCTGCACATTGCAAGCCAATAAATCAAAGTGACAATTGGCATTTGTATTATCTTCACAAGGGTCAAATAAAAATCATTGCACGTTTAATAGTTTTAATACATATCAGATTCCCTCTGTAAATCTGTCCCTTTTGCCTTCCCTATTGGACCTGATGCTTGTAAATGCTTCTCCACTGTGGATTCTCCTTCCCGATAGGCTTCCAGTTCCAGTCAAGGTCTACATCCTCTCTTGCCTTGAGGGGAACATGTTTTTGGAAAAAGTCTAGGTTTTGTTCATACGCTGTAGTCTAACACTTAGGCTACATGCAACTGGTTTGAAATTTTTAACAATTTAGTGTATGCATTTAGCAACAGAGAAATCTGTTATTGTTATCAATTGCAATAACGTAAACATTTAAATCACCTATAGACTTGTAGATAGAGCTAATGGTTTTGTCTACCTAAGTGATTCTTGGGTTTTTTCACCTATGTCCTCAACTTGTACATCAAAAATGTTTTAGATTTTATGAAGATAGTCTTGCGCTAAAAAAAATGTTGTAAATAGTTTTTTTTTTTTTTTTTTTTTTTTTTTTTTTTTTTTTTTTTTTTTTTTTTTTTTATTGTAGAGTTCTTTTACCTCCTGGGTTAGATTTATTCCCAAGTATTTTTTAAGGATACTATGAATGGAATTGTTTTTCTGATTTCTTTCTCAGTGGATTCCTTATTGGAGAATAGGAAAAGTATTGATTTTTGTGTGTTGATCTTATATCTTGCTACTTTGCAGAATCTCTTTATCAGCTCTAATAGTCTTCTGGTCAAGTTTTGGGGTCTTCTAAGTATGGGATCATGTCATCAGCAAAAAGATAATTTGACTTCTTCTTTTTCTGTTTGTATCCTTTTAATTTCCTTCCCTTGCTTAATTGCTCTGACTAGAGTTTGAAAAACTAAATTGAATTGGAATGCTGAGAATGGACACCTTATTCCTGATTTTAGGGGAAATGTTTGCAGTTTTTACCATTCTGTCTGATGTTAGCTTTGGGTTTGTCATATATAGCCTTTGTGATGTTCAGCTAAGTTTCTTCCATCCCTAGTTTCTCCAAAATTTTTATCATTAATGTATGCTGAATTTTTCAAAGGCTTTTTCTGCATCTATGGAGATGAACATTTTTTTGTTCATATATATGGTGAATTACATTTATTGATTTGTATATGTTGAACCAACCTTGTATTCCTTGGATGAAACCAATTTGGTCATGCTACACAATCTTCTCAAACTGTTTTTGAATGTGGATTGCCAATATTTTATTAAAGATTTTTGTATCTATGTTCAATCTTCAGCACCACCTATTCCCCCAAATTAAATAAACTTAAAGTGGATAAAAGGCTCAGGAATTAGACCAGATATACTACAACTGCTAGACAAAAACAATATAATGGTCCAACATATTGGCTCAGGAACCAACTTCCTTTATCAGACTCCTTTATCAGCCTCAAGAAATAAAACCAAAAATCAATAAATAGGATGGCTTCAAATTTTAAAACTTCTCACAACAAAGGAAACAAGTGTGTGAAGAGAGAGCCTACAGAATGGGAGAAAATCTTTGCCAGTTACTCTTTCAATAGATTAATATCCAGAATATATAAAGGTCTCAAAAACTTAACACCAGAAAATCTAATAACCCAATCAATAAACATGCAAATGAACTACATAGACATCTCTCCAAAGAAGAAAAGCAAATGGCCAACAAATATGTAAAAAAAAATTTCAACATCTTTAGCAATCAAAACTATAGTGAAATTTTATCTCACTCCTATTAATGGCAACCATTAAAAACACAAATAACAATAAATGCTGGATGGGGGAAAATATACACGCAGGCATTGTTTGTTGGTGGGACTGAAAATTAATGAAACCACTTTGGAAACCAGTGTGGATATAATCAAAAGACTAGCAATGGGGGAATTTGCCCATCATATGACCCAATATTCCACTCTTTGGTATTTATCCAAAAGAACTAAAATCATCATACTATAGAGATGTAGCCCCATCAAAGATTACAGCAATACAATTCACAATAGTCAAGTCATAGAACCAGCCTAGATGTCTTTCAATAGATGAATGGATAAAGAAAATGTGATATACATACAAAATGGAGTTTTACTCATCCACAAAGAAGAATGACATTATGTAATTTGCTGGAGAATATCATGCTAAGTAAAATAAACCAGGCTCAGAAAGTAAAGATTTAAGTGTTTTCTCTCATACATGGAAACTACAGAGAATGTAGAATTATTTTTAAAAAGAGGATCTCATGAAAATAGAAGGGAGAATAGTGACGTGGAGGAAGGGGATGAAAGGGGAGTGAGGAGAGTTAGGAAAGGGTATTAAATTATACTATGTGCAGGTCTGAATATATCATCATGAATTTTACTTTCATGTATAATTACAATGCATCAATTAAAATAAATTAAGATAATAAGACCAATAGAATAGAGGAATCACAGGGAAAAGGGGGAGTGAGAATGGGAAGAAAAGAAATAATACTGGGGATTGAAATGGAACAAATTATGTTGTATGCATTTATTAATAATGAACCCAAAATCATGCTAAATTATAATGTGCTAATAAAAAGAAAAAAAGTTACTGTAAACAATGTAGAAATTATAAACTAAGACACAACTATGGATGCAGTAAAAAGATCAGTTAGGGGCTAACAGGAGAGGGTGAATAGGCAGAGCAGAGAAGATTTTTAGGACAGTGAAACTTCTTGGTGTGATATTCAAATGTTTGATCCATGTCATTATTACATTTGTCCAAACCCACAGAATGTACAATATCAGGAGTGAACTCTAATGCGATCTATGGACCTTGGGTGATAATGTTGTATGAACATAGATCTACCAATTGTTATACCATAAAAAGGGGAACTATGTAGATGCACGGACAGAGGGAATATGGGGACTCTTGGTCCCTTCTGTGCCATATTGTTATGAACCTAAAACTTCTCTAAAAATAAATTCTATTAAAAAGAGAATGCTATCATGTTATACATCATTCAATAGTATCTTGTAACTTATTTAAGTATCTCTGTATTTTGGTACATGTTATGGTTTGGATGTGATATGTCCCCCAAAAGCTCATGTGTGAGATGATACAAGAAGATTTAGTGGATAAATGATTGGGTTGTGAAAGTCTTAACCAACCAATGGTTTAATCCCCTGAAAGATATTAACTGAGTGGTAACTAAAGTGGTAGGGTGTAGCTGGAGGAGGTGGGAATTGGGGGCAAGGCTTTGGGGTAAAATTTTGTATCTGGAAAGTGGGGTCTCTCTCTCTGCTTCCTGATCACAAGGTGAACTGTTTCCCTCCACCACACTCTTCCACCACCATGTTCTGCCTCACCTTGAGCCCTGAGGAATGGAACCTCCTGTCTGTGGATTGAGACCTCTGAAACCCTGAGCCCCCAAATAAACCTTTTCTCCCCTAAAAGTTGTCCTAGTTGGGTCTTGTAGTCACAGCAGTGGAAGTGCTGACTAAAACAGTACACATACATTGCTTCTAGGTTTTCTGTTTATTTTTATTTTGTTTTCATAAGTGAAGCTGAAAAATATTCTGATAGCTATATCTTTCAGCATATTTGCTATTAGATACTGTACGTTGTTTTTTAAATGAGTTGTGGTGCTTATAATCAAATAATTTATTCAACTTAGAATTAAAATTAAAGGTCTTACATTACAACTGTGATTTCTTCAGAGAGCAGGACCTTCAGTTAAGAATAACAAAAACAGCAATTATTATTATGGTTATTATTTTTATCCATTGAGCACTTAGATGTCAAGCACTGTGCAAAGCACTTTACAAACAAAACCTTTTTTAATATTCATAAGTTTACAGGAAGTATTTTTAGTCCATCAATGATTTATAAAAATATTAGCAAAAATGGTATGAGTGCATCACAGTTTTTTGTTAATTGTTTTACTTTCAAAATATTGATTCAGTTGTTGGTATTGTCTCTATTCTACACAGTTGTTTATAAATTTTTTTTTTTTTTTTTTTTTTTTTTTTTTTTTGCTACCAGGTATTGAACCCAGGGGTGCTTAAGCACTAAGCAACATCCCTAATCCTTTTTATTTTTTGAGAGAGGATCTCTCTCAGTTGCTTAGAGCCTCGAAAAATTGTTGAGACTGGCTTTGAACTTGCAATCCCTCCTGACTCAGCCTCCCCAGCATCTAGGATTATGGGTATGCACCATCACATCCGGCTATACAACTTTTTGTTGTGGAAAATTTCACACATCGACGGGCCTCTGTCTTTCACCTCTCCCTGTGTGCATGCTGGTTTTTGTTTTTGTTTTTGTTTTTTTTTCTTTTGTGATGACTCTGTAGTCTCTCTTCCTCTTGGTCAAGTAACTTGCTGAGGACCCTGATGTGACGTTGTCAATCTGAAGCCTCGGAGGTTTCCATGTTTCACTTTGCCTTTTGCACATCTATAGTATTGATACAGAAGCATGCCCCATTAGGATGGCCATCCCAGGTCAGCTGACAGTCACTCACACCTGCCATGAGGAGCCCTAACAAGATCAGCAGTATCCCCAGGGGACTGACCACAGACGAAGGGACAATGTTTACTTATGGTGCTATGTCACAAAAGAGTTTGTGATTGTTTGTTACAAAGCATGATTATGATAGTTAATTCTGGTATATGTAGAACAACATAGATAATATTACAACATATATATTCAATACCAGTCAACATACGGCCCATCTTGTTTCACCACTTATATCTTGATTATTTTGAATTAAATCCCAAACCCTGGGTATTGCTGATTACATCCCTCTGGTGCCATTGACCTTGTTCTTCTGCCCTTTTGTTTGATCTAAGGGCTGAGCCAGGTTCATATTTCATTTATAGGCAGTGATACTTAAGAGAGATGAATTCACTTTGTATCACCTGGGCACTTGTTCTGTCTAGCTCCCTCTCTCTCTTTGTGATATTAATATTAATATTTAGCAGTGATTCTGGTGCTTACCTAGTCTGATGGATCCACCCATTAAAGACTCTACATCAATTTTCCATCTGTTTTAACAGCTTTTAATGGTATTT
Source organism: Tamias sibiricus (assembly GCA_025594165.1). Classification (NCBI taxonomy): domain Eukaryota; kingdom Metazoa; phylum Chordata; class Mammalia; order Rodentia; family Sciuridae; genus Tamias; species Tamias sibiricus. The sequence continues at coordinate 73,961,793 of CM046660.1, read as the reverse complement.
ACCTAGATCTACAGTTTCATTGAGGACTGCCAAACAGTGGTATTTTAATTCTATTATTCCTTATTCATTTGTTACCTGGAATTTTTCTGTACAAAAGAACTTTCTTCCCTTGACTATTTGGATACCCTGATGCAACATTTGCTCAGAATTCATTCTTCCCCTTCCCCTCACTTTTCAGAAGAGGAGACTGGTTCCTGCAAATCCTCTGAATATGATTTTGAGCTTTTTTGAGACTCATAATGAATTAAATGATGTTAGCTTATTTTATGCATCTCATTACATTGAATTAATAACACAGACATTTTTTACAAGAAAAAATTGGAAACATTATATTTTTATTTCTTTTATATCATCACTTCTAGTATATTCTTATTCTAACCCAACCAATCTTAAATATCATAACACATCCACTGATCCTATTCTCCATACTACTTATTTTTAGCTATAAAAGTGTAATTATTCTATTAGTAGTAAAAATCGGTCTTTTGTCAGTTAGTCTTCTGGATATTCATTGTGAGAATAAATGTCTTCTCATGGGGATTTTTAAAAAAAAAATACCTATTCAAGGAATTGGCTTAGCATTTATCGAGTCCTATGTAATTCATACATCAATACCATGGTGTATCACACAAGGCAAAATGTTTCTCTCTTATTTGGGAAACTACAGAGGCATTGTTATTTTAAAGGCAGTACTAAGGAAGGATCAGAAAGGACTGTGTATGTGTGAGTTTGTGTGTGATTTCAGGGACTTGACCTGTTGGAATTTTTAAAAAGCTTTAGGTACTTATAAAATATTGAGCCAAAAGCCGAGGAACTCTGAAACTTCTTTGCCAATGTAATGAAATCTAATTTGTTCCTACTAGGAAAGTCCTGGTAAAGCTGAGGGCTTTTAGTACTTTTTGCACTACAATTTTCATTAGGAAAAATATATGGTAAATAAAAACTCGCTCTTCAAAATGCAAATCACTACCCGCCACATCACTTCTACCACCTTAATAATTTAGGTCCCTACACTATGACACTCTGCAAATGTATCTAGTGTCACTTCCAATCCTTCATAATTCTCATTCACAGGAACACTTCGCTAGCAAGATTTATGCAAATCATCCACTAATGGGCCGCCCAATGGGCAAATGATCCTGATCTGAACATCATTCTGCTTTGGGCATGCATGACAAAGTACAGAACACTTAACTCCATACTAAACATGTAGAGAGAGTCAAATGATTCAATTTTGCTTAATAATATGATGGGAGGACATTTACATAAACAAAATATATTGATCATAGTGTAGAAAGTTTGGAAAATACCAAAGAACATGGAGAATAAAATAAGAATTCCCTGTTTATTACACCACGCTGAGACTACTCAACCCTGTTAGCTAGGAAATATCTTTGCCCCATATAACATCAATTTTTGATGATTCACCTTAATCAACTTCTGAACCTAGGTGAGAGAAAGATTTTGGAAATTTTCATGTACTTCCTTTAAAAGTAAAACAAAGGGGCTTACATCAAATTTAAGACTGTGCACAGTACAAAGGGAAATAATCTACAAATGAAAAGATAACCTAAGGATTAGGAAAAGCAATATTTGCAAACATGTATTTGATAAGGGGTTAATATCTAAAACTTATAAAGAATTCATACAACTGAACAATGTAAAACCATGTAATGGTTTAAAAATAGGCAAAAGAACTGAATAGACATTTCTCAAAATAGGACATACAAATGTCTAACATATAGATGGAAAGATGCTCAATATCACTAATCATCAGGGAAATGCAAATCAAAACTACTGTGAAAGATCACTTCACACCTGCTAGGATGGTTATTGTCAAGAAAGCAACAGAAGCAAGTATTGGTGAGAACATGGAGAAAATGGACCCCTTGTCGCTGTTGGTAGGACATAGACTGGCACAGCCATTGTGGAAATAGCATGGAAGCTCCTAAGGGAATTTAAGAATAGGATTACCATGTGACCCAGCAGTCTCTCTCCTGGGTCCTTAGCCAAAGGAGGTGAAATCCCCTCCTTATAAGATATCTGCACTCTCAGGTTCATTGTAGTGTCATTCACAATAGCTTGGGTGTACAAACATTCATGTCCACAGATGAATAAAGAAACTGTGGTGAATAACATGAGATTGCACCATCTCTGACCCACACAAATAAACCTGGAGGATATTATTCTAATATTGCATGATCTCACTTATATGTAAAATTTTTAAAAAGCCAAATATTTAGAAAAAAAGAGTAAAAACAGCTGTTGTCAGAGATGGGATTGGGAGGCAAGAAATAGGGAGATGTAGGTCAAAGAGTCCCACATGTGTGAGATGAACAACTCTGATGTTGTGGTGTACAAAACAGGCACTACAGCTAACGTTGTCTTACATTCAGGATTTTTGCTAAATGAGATTATAGCTGCTCTTACTACAAGAGAATCAAAGGGTAAAAATGGGAGATGATGGACATGTTTTTTTCCACTGAGTAACCAATTCATATTTATGTGACATCATAACATTATATTTATACCTTAAACATATACAATAAAATTTATCTATGAAAACAATAACAAGTCTGTCTTATGGGGAAAATAAAAAACAACCTAAAATGTTTTATGTATTGATACAGAGGAAATATCTGGGAATATAGGTATAAATTTCAAAAAGTAAATTTTTGGTTCAACTTTAATGATTTGGGTGTTCTAACATTTTAAGATCATAACTAACAGTGGTATGTTGGAATGAACTTGTACTCGTTCATGAGAGAGGATTGTTAAATTTTAAGGAATTCAGCGAGCAGACTGACAGCAAGATTGGTAGCTTGGAATTGAAGATGTGGGAAAATTTACAACCTGGATGTGAGAAAATGCTACAACCAAGGCTCTCCACCCCACCTCCAGCATGTATAGCCACAGGGCGCAGAGAGTAATGTACACCACTGACTCAGGCCAGGGAACTAAGAAGAGAGCATGGTCTAGCCTATGGCTAACTGAGACCCTTGTGTAAGGGACTATGCTCATCTCTAGCCATGTTTCTGTGAGAAAGGAGACTCGTGCTTTTCAATCTCAGTTTTAATGGAGAAACACAGATAAGTGTATTTTTAAGTGTGAAATTCTCTGAGTTTTGAAACATCATTAGAGAGGTAGGGCAGACATGATGCTTTCATGACAAGCTGTGGGCCTACTGTTTTAACTCTTGCTAAAAAATTGTGAGTTCCTTTTGCTTACATCAAGCAGGGGATAAGTGTCTTCTTATTGAGCATGATGTAAGGGGACCCTTTTTTTGAAAGGAGAATTATCTGGATGATGATGAGGGTCTTTCTAAATTAAAAATAAAGACAATGATTCATGATTCTATTCTTCCCTTCTTTAAAATACCTAAAGGATATGAATAAACATTTTTCAAAAGAAGAAATTTAAATGACCAACATATTTATGAAAAGAGGCTCAAACTCTCTAGCCATCAGAGAACTGCAAGTCAAAACCCCAAGGAGATGTCATTTCACCCCAGTTAGAATGTCTTCAAGGATGTGGAATATATTGATTTATGTATTGACACAGAGGAAAGATCTGGGAATATATGTAGAAATTTCAAAAAAAGTAAAGTTTCAGTTCAACTTTCATGATTTGAGTGTTCTGTGCTCTGTTGGTGGGAACTTTAGTGAGTACAGCCACCATGGAGAACAGTGTGGAGGTTCCCTAAGAAACTGAAGGAGATCTACCATATGATGCAGGTCTCCCACTTCTAGGTATATAGTCAAAAGACATGTCAGCCTATCAAGAACTACATCCATATTCATGTTTGTTGCTGCACTACTCACATTAGCTCATATATGGAATTAACCTAGATGCCCATCAAAGGATGAATGGATAAAGAAAATATTACATATTTACATACATATAATGTACAAATATTATATATACACACATAATAGAATATTATTCAGCCATGAAAATGAATTTACATCCTATCTTTGCAGCAAAATGAACAAAATCAGAGGACACTATAATAAAAAGAAATGTCAGAGAAATACCATATTATATGCTGAAGTTTTAAAAAAGTTGATCAGAGCTAGCCATGGTGGTGCACTCTTGTAATTCCAGCATCTCAGGAGGCTGAGATAGGAGGATCACATGTTCAAAGTCAGCCTCAGTAACTTAGCAAGGTTCTAAGCAGCTTATCGAGACCCTGTCTCAAAATAAAACATAAAAAGGGCTGTGGATGTGGCTTAGTGATTAAGAGCCCCTGGGTTCAATCCCTGGTTAAAAAAAAAATTGATCGGCCTCCTCCATTATCGGGAAGAGTGCGACCTGCCCATTTGCGACCAGAGCAAGAGGTAGACTCCCGCCCGCTGGAAGGAGAGACCCAGCCGCCACTGTCCCTGGCCACCTGGGCCCAGAGTAGCAGCTCCCGGCTGCTGCACGCAGGGCCAGACCTGGGGAAGGGCTTCCTCCATTATCGGGAAGAGTGCGACCTGCCCATTTGCGACCAGAGCAAGAGGTAGACTCCCGCCCGCTGGAAGGAGAGACCCAGCCACCAGTTTGCCTGGTCTTCGGGGCCCAGAGTAGCATCTCCCGGCTGCTGCACGCAGGGCCAGACCTGGTGAAGTGCTTCCTCCACTCCCTGGGGGAGTGCGACCTGCCCAGCTGCAACCAGAGCAAGAGGTAGGCACCTGCCCGCTGGAAGGAGAGAACCCTCCGCCAGTTTGCCTGGCCTCCAAGGCCCAGAGTAGCATCTCCCTACTGCTGTAAGCAGGGCCCAGCCTGAGGATAAGTCCCTTCCACTATTCCACTGTGCCACTCTGCAACGGACCAAAGGTGCAGCCTTGACTCCACTAACAGGGTTGCTGACTGTACATGATCTGGGTGAGGTGGCTTAAACTGGAAGGGAAAAAAGAAGGGCTTCCAAGGGTCCATTTTGTTTGAGACTTGTTCTTGGGTTCAACGTTTTTGTTTTTATTTGCTTGTTTGTTTGTTTTGTTGTTTCTTGGGAGTTTTTTGTTTGTTTTTGTTTTGATTGACAGTGTGTTTGTGTGCTTCTGCTCCTCTTTTCTTTCTTTTCTTCCTTCTCACTTTTATATTTTTTCTTCTTCCTTCATCTTCCCTATTTACACCCTGCCATTGCATTCTCAACAGAGGCAAAAACAAGTTATACGCACAAATTGAGATTTCTAGAACGTGTACAATTGAAATATATAGCAAAGTGGTGTTATATATGGTTTATTCTCTATTTTCTAGACTTATTCTCTCTCTCCTCTCTCTTACACTAATTACTACTCCTTGGTTATTATTTTTTTTTCTCTTCTTTTTTTTTTTTTCTTTTCCATCTTTCTTTATTTCTCCTCTCAACCGCAGCATAAGTTAGGTTTATATGTAAATCGGTCTTTCCATCTATTCATTCACTCCATTCTCTTTCCTCTCTCGTCGGCTGATACTAAACCACTTCCATAGAACTCTCTTTTCATACTTTCTAAGAAAGAACAAATCAATACACTCACTTCCTTCTTCCTAAACATATTACCTCTCTGTCCATTACTTGAAACTTTAAAACCCCATCAGAAGCATACAGAGTAAATTGGAAACAACATCTGGGTTAACTAAATCTGTACATTGTGATCAAACTGGGATTCTCTGAATAGAAAGTGTTTGATTTTAAAGTGTAAAGGAAATATAAGGGGATCTGATAGCATTGTACTACAGGAGCAACATAAGGTTTTAAGGTAAAATCAAAGTAGACAAGGTCCCACAGTGCAGGTAGAATAGACGCACAAGCAAATATGAAGAAACAAGGGAAGAAAGTGACACAAACAAATCAATATACCTCCTCAGTAGATTCCATACCATGCACAGTTGGTGCAATGCCAGAGATGGAATTCAGAAATAACATATTCCAAATGTTAGCGGAACTTAAGAATGAACTCAAAAATGAGATGAGGGAGCAAATACAGGAGGTGAAAGATCATTTTGACAAAGAACTCCATAAACAAATACAGGAAGTAAAAGATTACTTCAATAGGGAGATAGAAGCTCTAAAGAGAAACCAAACAGAAATTCCAGAAATGAAAGAAGCAATAAATCAAAATAAAAGCTCAATCGAAAGTATCACCAACAGAGTAGATCACTTGGAAGAAAGAACCTCAGACAATGAAGACAAAATATATATCCTAGAGAAAAATCTAGATTACACAGCAAAAATGGTAAGAAACCAAGAACAGAACATTCAAGAATTATGGGACAACATAAAAAGACCAAGCATAAGAGTGATTGGGGTAGAGGAGGGGGCAGAGTTTCAAGCCAAAGGAATGAGTAATTTATTTAATGAAATAATTACAGAAAATTTTCCAAACTTGAGGAATGAAGGGGAAAACCAAGTTCAAGAGGCCTACCGAACACCAAACATACAAAATCACAACAGATCCACACCAAGACACATTATAATGAAAATGCCTAATATACTGAGCAAGGAGAGAATATTAAAAGCCACAAGAGAAAGGAAGCAGATTACATATAGGGGGAAACCAATCAGACTTTGTTCAGATTTTTCTACCCAGACCTTAAAAGCAAGAAGATCCTGGAATAGCATATTTCAAGCTCTGAAGGAAAAGGGATGTCAACCAAGAATATTATATCCAGCAAAATTGAGCTTTAGATTTGAAGATGAAATAAAAACCTTCCACGACAAGCAAAAGTTAAAAGATTTCACATCTCGAAAGCCAGCACTTATGAACATCCTGGGCAAAATTTTCCATGAAGAAGAAGAGAAAAATAACAATGAAAATCAACAAAGGGAGATATTAAACTAAGGGAAATACCAATCAGAAGAGAAACCTAATCAAGCTAAAGATCATCATACAAATAAAAATGGATGGGAATAAAAATCACATCTCAATAATAACCCTGAATGTTAACGGCCTAAACTCGCCATTCAAAAGACACAGATTATCTGAATGGATTAAAAGAAATGACCCAACAATCTGCTGTCTCCAAGAAACACACCTCATAGAAAAAGACATCAATAGACTGAAGGTAAAAGGCTGGGAAAAGTCTTATCACTCACATGGCCTGCGGAAGCAAGCAGGGGTTTCCATTCTCATTTCAAATAAGGTAGACTTCAAGCCAAAGTTAATCAAAAGGGACAAAGATGGATATTTCTTACTACTTAAGGGAACCATTCATCAAGAGGATATAACAATCATAAATCTATATGCCCCAAATAATGGAGCACCTACATTCATCAAACAAACGCTTCTCAAGTTCAAGAGTAAAATTGACCACAACACAGTTATTCTAGGGGATTTCAACACACCTCTCTCACCAATGGATAGATCATCCAAACAAAAACTAAACAAAGAAACCTTAGGCCTCCTTAAAACAATTAATAACTTAGATCTAACGGACATATATAGAATATTTCATCCCTCAGTAAATGAATACACTTTTTTCTCAGCAGCACATGGCTCCTTCTCCAAAATAGATCATATATTATGTCACAAGGCAAATCTCAGCAAATATAAAAAAATAGAAATACTACCCTGCATGCTATCAGACCATAAAGGGATGAAATTGGAAATCAATGACAAAACAAGGAATAAGAAAAACTACTCCAACAACTGGAAGCTAAGCAACATGCTACTGAATGAACAAGGGGTTGAAGAAGACATCAAAGAGGAGATTAAAAAATTCCTAGAGGTAAATGAGAACACAGATACATCATATAGAAATCTCTGGGACACTATGAAGGCAGTAATAAGAGGAAAATTCATTGCACTGAGTTCATTCTTTAAAAGGAAGAAAAACCAACAAATAAACGACTTAACATCACACCTCCAAGCACTAGAAAAAGAAGAACAGATCAACACCAAGAGCAGCAGAAGACAGGAAATAATTAAAATCAGAGCAGAAATTAATGAAATTGAGACTAAGGAAACAATTCAAAGAATTGACAAAACTAAAAGTTGGTTCTTTGAAAAAATAAACAAAATTGACAGACCCTTAGCAATGCTAACAAAAAGAAGAAGAGAAAAAACTCAAATCACTAACATTTGTGATGAAAAAGGGAATATCACAACAAACACCTCAGATATACAGAAAATAATTAGAAATTACTTTGAAAACTTGTACTCTAATAAAACAGAAAATGCTGAATGCATTGACAGATTTCTAGAGTCATATGATTTGCCTAAACTGGATCTGGAGGCTATACACAATTTAAACAGATCGATTACAAGCAAAGAAATAGAAGATGTCATCAAAAAGCTACCAACAAGGAAAAGTCCAGGACCTGATGGGTTTACAGCAGAGTTCTACAAGACTTTCAAAGAAGAACTAATACCAATGCTCTTCAAACTATTTCAAGAAATAGAAAAAGAGGGAGCTCTTCCAGACTCTTTCTATGAGGCCAATATTACATTAATTCCAAAGCCAGGCAAAGACACATCCAAAAAAAAAAACTTTAGGCCAATATCCTTAATGAACATAGATGCAAAAATCCTCAACAAAATTCTGGCAAATCGGATACAAAAACATATCAAAAAGATAGTGCACCATGATCAAGTGGGGTTTATTCCAGGGATGCAAGGCTGGTTCAACATTCGGAAATCAATAAACATAATACATCACATCAATAGACTTAAAGATAAAAATCATATGATTATCTCAATAGATGCAGAAAAAGCATTTGACAAAATACAGCACCCCTTTATGTTCAAAACACTGGAAAAACTAGGAATATCAGGGACATATCTCAACATTATAAAAGCTATTTATGCAAGGCCCAGAGCTAACATTATCTTAAATGGAGAAAAATTGAAAGCATTCCCTCTAAAAACTGAAACAAGACAGGGATGCCCCCTCTCACCACTGCTATTTAACATAGTACTGGAAACTCTGGCAAGAGCAATTAGACAGACGAAAGAAATTAAAGGGATCCAGATAGGAAAAGAAGAGCTCAAATTAGCACTATTTGCTGATGACATGATAATCTACCTAGAAGACCCAAAAAACTCTACCAGAAAACTTTTACAACTAGTAAATGAATTTGGCAAAGTAGTAGGATACAAAATCAATACCCATAAGTCAAAGGCATTTTTGTACATCAGTGACAAAGCCTCTGAAAGGGAAATGATGAAAACTACGCCATTTACAATAGCATCAAAAAAAAATAAAATACCTGGGAATCAACTTAACAAAAGAGGTGAAAGAGCTCTATAAGGAAAATTATAGAACACTAAAGAAAGAAATCATAGAAGAACTCAGAAGATGGAAAGACCTACCTTGCTCTTGGTTAGGTAGAATCAATATTGTCAAAATGTCCATACTACCAAAAACATTATACAGATTTAATGCAATTCCAATCAAAATCCCAATGTCATTCTTCAAAGAAATAGAAAAAGCAGTCATGAAATTCATCTGGAGAAATAAGAGACCCAGAATAGCCAAAGCAATCCTGAGCAAGAAAAGTGAAGTAGGGGGCATCACCATACCGGACTTTAAATTATACTATAGAGCAATAGTAACAAAAACAGCATGGTATTGGCACCAAAACAGACTGGTGGACCAATGGTACAGAATTGAGGACACAGAGACTAATACATATAATTTCAGCTATCTTATATTAGACAAAGGTGCCAAAAATGTACAGTGGAGAAAGGATAGCCTCTTCAACAAATGGTGCTGGGAAAACTGGAAATCCATATGCAACAAAATGAAACTAAACCCTTGTCTCTCACCATGCACAAAATTCAATTCAAAGTGGATCAAGGACCTAGGAATTAGACCAGAGACAATACGCCTAATAGAAGAAAAAGTAAGCTCCAATTTCCAACATGTCGGATTAGGCCCCAAGTTCCTTAATAAGAATCCTGTAGCACAAGAACTATTACCAAGAATTAATGAATGGGATAGATTTAAACTGAAAAGCTTCTTCTCAGCAAAAGAAACAATCAGTGAGGTGAATAGAGAGCCAACTAATTGGGAACAAATATTTAATACATGCACATCAGATAGAGCACTAATTTCTAGAATGTATATAGAACTAAAAAAACTTAACACCAAAAAAGCAAATAACCCAATCAATAAATGGGCTAAGGAATTGAAAAGACACTTCTCAGAAGAAGATACACGATTAATCAACAAATACATGAAAAAATGCTCAACATCACTGGCAATTAGAGAAATGCAAATCAAAACTACTCTAAGATTTCATTTCACTCCAGTCAGAATGGCAGCTATCAAGAACACAAACAACAATAAATGTTGGAGAGGATGTGGGGAAAAAGGCACACTCATACATTGCTGGTGGGACTGCAAAATGGTGCAACCGCTATGGAAAGCAGTATGGAGATTTCTTGGGAAAATGGGAATGGAACCACCCTATGACCCAGCCATCCCACTCCTGGGTCTATTCCCAAAAGACTTAAAAACAGCATATTACAGTGACACAGCCACTTCAATGTTTATAGCAGCACAATTCACAATAGCTAGGTTATGGAACCAACCTAGATGCCCCTCAGTAGAGGAGTGGATAAAGAAAATATGATATATATACAAAATGGAATTTTACTCAGCAATAAGAGAGAATAAAATAATGGCATTTGCAGGTAAATGGATGAAGTTGGAGAATATAATGCTAAGTGAAATTAGTCAATCTCAAAAATCCAAGTACCGAATGTTTTCTCTGATATAAGGAGGCTGGTTCACAGAGTTGTTGGAAGGGGGTACATAGGATCAGAGGAACACTAGAATGGTCAACGGAAAGGGAGGGGAGGGAGGGAGTAAGGGGGGGGGTTGGAAAAAAATTGGTGGTTGAATGAGATGGATATCATTATCCTAAATGCATGATTGAAGATCTGAATGGTACTTATATACTTTGTATACAAGCAGTTGTATGTAAAAAGATACTATACTTGTGCATGATGAATAAGTAAATAAATAATAAAAAAATTAAAAAAAAATTGATCAAGATGGTGAATGCTAGAGGCTACAAATAGTTGAAATGAGAAGAAATAGTGAATAAAAGGTAACCAAACACAGTTAGAGGGAACTAATAAGCTCCAATATCCTGCAGAACAGTGAGGCAACCATAGTTAATGGTAACCAATTACGTATTTTATGAATAATTAGAAGAGAGGAGCTTGAAGCATCCAAACACAAAGTAATGATAAAGAGATAGAAATGTTAATGGCCATAATTTGAGTAGTACATGTTATGTACATGTATGGAACTATCACACTGGACTCTACAAATATAAGTAATTATGATAGGTTAATCAAAAGATTTTTAAATGTTCAAGAAATGGAGAGTTAACTATCCTGATTTGATCCATAACACACTGCATACATATATCAAAGCATCACGCCGTAATTCATAATATTGTACAACTAAAATAATCGATCAAAATAAAATGTCATTATTTTAGGACAATAATCATCCACAGCCACGTGATATCTCATTACTGAAGTGAGGCACACTGAGAGCTGCTTTCTACAAAGTTTGGAGGCTTCTGACCTCATAGAATCATACAAGGTCAGCGCTAAGAGAGGCCTGATAACCAGCTTCAGGGTGTTTCAGCCCTGAGTCCATGACCCAGCCCGGATGGTGGTTGTGAACCTAGTGAAACAGATCCATAGACTTTACCTGCTATCAAAGTGTCTGTGATCAAAAGATGGGGGAGAAACACCAAAATGCTAGGCTCTTCTAAACTTTTGATACGCATTTACTGGTTACTGGCTATAGTCCAGATTAATATGAGGAAATACTCTGTGTAATTAAAGGTGTCAATAAATTGACAGCATTATCTATCTTAGAAGTGCCTAATGTCTAGAAGAGAAGGCAGAGAAGTAAACAAGCAACAATAACAAAGCATGCTTATCCTGTGATAAAGAAATGCAAAGGGTTGGGAAAGTCAACTTGAGTGCCTTCCCTAGCCTGGGAGCACTGGAAGGAGTGACATTGAAGGTTCTGTTTGGAGGGTGAGTAGTAATCGGCCAAATCAAGAGGTTCTTACCTCCCCCAAATATTTAGGAACCACAAAATATATACAGCACTTAATTAACATAGGAAGAAACTGAAACCAAATGACCCAGTAAATTTTTCCTCAGTGATTTGAACGGAGCAGATATTGAAGAAATTTTAACATACAAAAATGAATGAATGAACAAATCCTGAAAACAAAGACCATTCTGTTGCAGAAAATTGACAGTGCTCATTTTCCTCTCACCTGAGGCTTATCCACCCATACAGAATCCTGGGAGTGCAATATGGCAGCAACATCATGAGTGGAATCTATTAATCAATCTGACAAAATCAACCTTTCCTGGATTGTGGCATTGGCTGGGCTTGGTCTGGTTGGTTTCTGTTCAGAGTGGTCCTGTCCCTACATGCAGGCCTACTCTGAACCCATGTACTTTGAGCCAAGGGGTAGAGAACTAAATGGCCCCCTCCTTCAGGACTCAAATACTGTATTTTCTCTGTGCAGGGAAATATTACTTTTATAACCCCACATTCTAAAGGACTTCTGGGGTCACAGTTCTTGCTCATGCCTCATGACAAATTTCCAGATCAGATCTTTTCAACCTTTCTTTTAAAAAAAAAAAGGCAGTCATTGAAATATTCCCTCATTCTCCCTTTCTTCATTCTCATGACACATACTCATTACATGATTATATTACTCCAAAACTCTGAGACGCTCACTTCTAAGGAAATGAATATTAATAATAACTGTAATTGCATGTTAAATGAAACTTTTTTCTGTCATCTCTTAGATATTTGGTACCAAGTGTCCAAAAATTATAAAGAAATGTACTAGACACCTAACTTCCAAGACTTGCTAAAATGTTGGTTAAAACCTTAATTAGGATGCTCTGTGTAACTTATACCAACTGGGACAATTTTGAGAGTGAAAGGGGTTACTGTTAGTAATTACAGAAGGTCAAGAGATGCAAACTAGAAAATACATTCAGCTAACTCTTAATCTCAACATCCATCTCTAGCCAAAATGAGAGGCAAAGGAGTGTTGTTAGCCCCCTTAAGCTAATTTTTTTTTTTCCTTGTCACCTAGATGAATGTTGGGATAAAGGAACAGTAGTTGGGATATAGCTCCCTCAAAGATACGCCTGCATTCTAATTCCCAGAACTGGTGAACGTCATCTCATTTGTAAAAAGGGTCTTTGCAGATGTAATTAAGAATCTTGAGATGAGATCATTTTGGGTTATCCAGTTAGGTTCTACTTCTTATGACAAGATCCTTATGAGATACAGAAGAAGAAAGGAAAAATCTGTGTGGAGACACAGGCAGACCCTGAGGTCATGCTGTGATGAGGCAAGGGAGGCCTGGAGCCTTCTGGTGGCTCCAGAAGCTACAAGAAAAAAGGAAGTGGCCAGGCACGGTGGCGCATGCCTGTAATCCCAGCACTTGGGAGGCTGAGGCAGGAGGATCGCGAGTTCAAAGCCAGCCTCAGCAATGGCGAGGCATTTAGCAACTCAGTGAGACCCTGTCTCTAATAAAATACAAAAAATGGCTGGGGATGTGACTCAGTGGTTGAGGGCCCCTGAGATCAATCCCCAGTACCAAAAAAAAAAAAAAAAAAAAACTTAAAAAAAAGAAAAGAATAAAGAAAGTTTTCTTCTCTAGGGTCTTTGACTGGATCATGATACTGGTGGTGCTTGATTTTAGACTTCTGCCTATAGAATTTAAGAGAATAACTAAATTTCAGAGAATAAATTGCTGCTGTTTTAAGCTCCTAGGTTTATGGTCATTTGTATAGCACTCCCAGAAAACTAATACACAGACCTGTATCACAAGGGAGCACAAGAATTCTTGGAATGTTACTGATCCTGTGAATTTGGGGTTATAGGGTCTGCTACTGTCTCCTGCATGCCAAGGTGAGGAAATAATGGTGCAATCAGATCCCTCTCTGCATTTCCTGGAGAGCAGGCAAGCATACATTTTTCTTGGGACTAAATGCACTTTTCTGAGGGAAACCAGGTTGTGTCCCTATTGAAAGGATCATTCTCAAGAGCACTGATTTCCGGGACGACCAGAATGTACTCCTAGGGCCAGAGCCAAGGAAGTGTATTAGCCATTTACTTCTGTGTCACAAGTCATTTCAACACAAAGCAACATAAAACAAACTATTTAAGATCTCACACAGTTGCTAAGGGTCAGGAGTCTGGGAGTGGTTCAGCTGGGTGGTTCTGGTTTAGTGTCTTCTGAGGTTGCACTCAAGTGGTCAGCTTGGCTACACCCATCTGAAGGCTTGACGGGGATGAAATTCTGTATTCAAGCTCACCCACAAGTCTGTTAGAAGATGGCTGATCATGTTGGTTGAAAGGCTGATTTCATCACAGCTACAATAGTTAGCTTCCCTGAACCACGGAGGGTGAGGAGGTTGCAATATGTTTTATGATCCAGTCTCATAAATCATTTACTACCACTTCTGTTGCATTCAGTATCAACCCTGGGACAAGGTGGGACTGACCACACAGCACTGAATACCAGCAGGTGGTAATCATTGGGGTCTACCTGGCTGGCTAGCACAGGTGAAGTGGTAAGAAGCCAGAGAGACTGTGCATAGTAGCCATCAGGGACTAATGTAGTTCCGAAGGTAAACTGGGGTGGTGATGGCCACAGGGTATATTTCCTAAAAACTATGATGGCATCAAAAAAGAGAAGGAGAAATTGATGGTCCTTAATATAACAAAATGGATTTAACATCAAAGGAATTATTACAGCTACAAAGTAAAAGAACAATAATCCCTTTTCTCCTTTATTTCCTTTTACCATCATCATCTCTCCGTGAAGGAGTCAGAAACCACAGAGGTAGTAAAGAGAATGCATTTTTTTTTAAAGAAAGAAAAGAAGAGAGATAATACCCCTTGCTTTACTTCTAGTCAGCAAAAATAGGAATGATGTGTGAGTTGGTGGAAAGTAGATTCTGTGACTTTGATGAGAAACTGAAGCTTTGGTTTGTCATTCTTACTTTTAATCATAAAGGATTATATTCACGTACAAGAGTAGAGAGAAAAGTGTAAGGACTGGGCCCCAGCAATCATCACCACTGGTTTCCCCTCCTCTATTCCTTCTTCTTTTCCTCCACATTCTCTCAATGCTATCATCCTTTAGCCTCTCCTGGCCAACATAGAAGAGAGGGCTTCCGCTCCTATGAATTTCTGATAAGTTTCACTACAGCCAAGTGCCCAAACCCCAGGGCTTCAGGATGGGGTGCTTCCATCTGCTTTCATCCAGACGGCCCCAGTTAATTCCATGCATCAAGGACAGGCATATTCAGAAACAGACTCCTTGGACTAAGGAGAGAAAGTTACAGGCAACTTGCGCTCAGGCTTGTCCAAGTGCAGAAGCTGCTAAAAGAACTGAGAGAGATTTCATATTCAAGGTGCCGACAGAGATCAGAATAGGCGAAGCAGTGAAAAGAATCTAGAACTAAAAGTCAAGAGTGGGTGTTCGTCCCAGATCTGCTCCTAATTTGCAATGCAACCTAGGTCAAATCACATCATCTTTCTGGTCTCCAGGGTCTTCATTTGCAAAAAATGAGCACTAGGAATTGACAAGCTAATTCCAAAATTCATCTAGAACAATGTCTTCCTACCCTTTTGTCATCATCATTATTATTAATAATATGATCATCACCCTTGGGAGCCCTTTAGTATTTTTTTCTAATCATCCCACGAAACATTAATACCACAGGTATACAATGGGTGTGTCAGTGCTTATGCATAAAAATGTAAAATTTTTCACACACCCCCAAGAGCTAATTTTCACTTCCTTACAGGTGATGTCACCCCCAAGAAGATATCATCTCCACTTTTAAAAATTCATGATCTAGGATTTAAAATATTTAAAAATTTTAGAAAATACGGATCATGAATGATGAAAAACCACTTTGCCAATCTAACATCAAAACAGGACAAAAATTGAATTAATTACAAGAATGTGTCAGTGCAGCAATAGACAATAGAACAGATCTTAAAATAGACTCACATATAGATGGAACATATAGGAACTAATTTCAATCATCTTGGCATTTCAAAATCTGTTAACAAAAGAGAAATTATTCACAGAGCAATTGGGTGGGGGGACTAGATCCCTCCACCAACTGCATAAATAAATTGTAGGTAGATTAAAGGATTTAATCTATAAAGATTCCAAGAATGATTTAGAAACAAAGAAAATATATTTTTTGTGTTAATTTTTTCTATTCTTTCATTGGGCTTTTCATCTTTTTCATTTCCGAGTATTTTTTAAAATGTTTGTCTTAGAGTTCTTTCATGTTGTTGGAGTGCGCTGTGTTCTCTGGGGGCTGTTGTCCTCGGTGTCGTGTGTGCAGAGCCTCTCTGCTTCTCTCACGGTGGTTTCTTTTTTCTTACAGTTTGTCATTTTTTAGTGTAAGCTCCTCTTTGACAGGACTGTGCCCTGACTTATGGAAGCCAATGTTTTTGCATCTGTCTCATCTGGGCCTTCAGGGGCTGTGGACTCATATCTATGTTAATTCATTCTTGTTTGGGAATCCCATACCACATGGATCATGTAAATTCATATCCCACAAACACTCAGAGCAGAGAGGTTTCAGTTTCTCCCAGAAGATCTTTTTTTGTTTCCACTGAAAGCCTGAAAGACAGTGAGGTTCTGCCCTTTAGGTACTGAAGGTCTTCGTGAATTCCAGCTTCATGACAATTCCCAACCGTGGCCACCTGCCTCTCACAGAGTTCTTGAGGGCAGTGTAGAACCTACATAAAAGTTGAGTTGTGTGGTCTGAATGCTTGTGTCCCCTTATAATTTGCCTCCAAGGTGATGGCGTTAGGAGGCGGAGAGTTTAGGACGTACTAGGCATGAGGGTGCAGCCTTCATGATCAGGACTAGAGCTAGGAGTCCGCTCTTACCATATTAGAACACAGCAAGGAACTGTCATCCACAGCCATGAAGCAGCCCCTCACCAAATCTGCCTTGGTCTTACATTCTCTAGTTCTAGAAGTGAGAGGAATAAATTTTGTTTACAAATCTAAATAATAAATAAATAAATCTTTTTTGTAAGCCACTCAACAATGATTTTTTTTTTTTTTTTTTTAAGCATTCGGTATCAATGAAGAAATGGAGAAGTTGGAGCAAACTGAAATGTTGTCAGGTATCAAGGCAGTTCAGGATGTTCATTAAAATGATAACACAGCTCTTTAAAAATATTGCAGAATGTTGAATCTAATAAAGGGTCTACTGAGAAGTGGAAAAATAAGTCATACAACAACATGTATAATACAACCTACTTGTATAAAAGCAATTTTTAAAGAATTATTTTTCTGTCTAGATATGTGTCCATCTTCCTATATAAGTTAAGCACAGCATGTCACTCACTAGCTTTGTGACATTGGAAAAGTTGCCTAGCTTCTCTGCACCCCACGTTTTGCCACCTCCGTCAGTAAAAGCAGGGCAATGATGATAAATTGTTGATGAATTCTGTAAAGATTATGAGTTAATCTAGGTGAAACTTTTAGAATAGTGTCAGTCATTTGATAAGTACTATGAACTTCTATATTTTTCTCATTTTTGAAATCACAGAGAAGAGCTTGGACAGATGTTTACCAAATTCTTTATGGCAATTATCTTAGGACAGGGTGAAGATTGGGTGAAGAACTAAAGATTCAATTTCACTTTTTGCTAAACAAACAAACAAAAAAAGGAGCCTGAGTATTTTAGTGTAGCTGAAATATTTATGCAAAAAAACGTATTCATGAGTTGATTGTTTATTTACGAGATAAAATAGAATGATTGCTGGGATGACAACCATGTGTTCTTTCCACAGTGGCCTTCCATGGATTTTAAGGCACTCCTGGCTTGTGTGCCTCCTACCACCCACCTGCTGATGCTAGCTAGCTCTTGCTTTCTCACCCTACATCCTGAGTTATCTTCCTGTGTGCCTGTTTTGTCTAAGTAGATGATGGGCTACCTCATGTGGGCAACTTTAGCCTGTCCATCAGTATGTAACTCACAATAAGTGCAATTGGCAATTGTAGCCAATGTCTAGGCTATTAACTTAAGGCGAGACTGCAAATGTGTCATCTCATTTTAAACTCTGAGTAGGTATTAAATCCTGCAGGCTTCCTTGGCCCTACTTGCTCCCAAGTCTCCAACAGAATCTGCATCACAATCTAATTCTGATGCCTCATAATAGCAAAAATAGTAATGGCCCACTTTTAGATGTTCCCCAGATGAATCAACAGTTTTCTCCTTAGCTCCTTAGCTTGGTCCTTTTTATGCTCTTTCTTGAGGACATCAAAGAACTTTTGTTTATGCAACTTTGTGCCTATCTATATTTACAATAGGAAAAAATAAAGCCAAGAAAAGTTCAATACATTTGTTAACTATTTCATTTAAAAATAAAGGTTCAGGGACTGGGGTTGTAGCTCAGTGGTAGAGCACTGGCCTCACGTGCATGAGGCACTGGATTCAATCCTCAGCACCACATAAAAATAAATGAATAAAATAAAGATATTGTGTCCATCTACAACTAAAAACATATTAAAATATTTAAAAAATAAATAAATAAAAATAAAGGTTCAGATCAATCAGACAAAAAATTTCAGGTAAAATAATGATAAACATATTAGCGTAACTATGTTTAATGAAAATAATATATTTTTGAAACAAAAACATTATAAATGTGATTTTGTTTTAGATTTCTGTAAATTTCCTTCATGTCTGGTTTAATAGAAGAAATATGGATTCTCCCATCTTCTGCACTGAATTTATTGAGATACTACATGTCAAGTAGCTTCCACAAAACTCCACCGAACACTCTAATAGAGAAAAGACGTAACATCTTAGTATGAAAATAAAAAGACAGTAAAAATCCTGAACTATTTCTTTGCATTATTAAATAGTTTTGATCCTGCAGGACTTCTGAAAGAATCCCAGGAAGCCCAGATATCACCAGCGCACAGTTTGAGAATAATTGTTTTAATTTATCCTCAAAAAAGATGCTATAAAGTAAATGATGGTATTTTCCTTTACCAGATGAAGAAATTAATGCCCAGAGTGGTCAGGAAAACTGTCTAATGTTACATTTAAGAGGTAGCCAAGCCAGGATGTGAACTGAAATACGGACTCTTTAACCAATGTGTCACGCAGCCTGGATGTACCTCCACGTCCTCCTATACTGAGAACACAGAGGTCAATGATGGCCCTTGCCTATCTCATCCACTTGATTGCTTATTATCTATCTATGTGTCTATCTATCTATCTACCATCTACCTATCTGTCTACCTATCTATCATTTGTCTAGTGGAAATGATAGTAGATTTATCATCTATCATTTGAAATGATCATTTGTAATCCATCTTTTTATTTCTTTTCCTGGCAGTGTCTGGTAATGTAATTTGAGTAAATGAATGGGTAAAAGCATAGGTTTTCTTCTTTCTTTCTTTTTTATTTTTTTTTACATGAGTAATATTAGGACTCAAAAAAATAACTTTTTCAGTATTGCCTTCACCTCCTCCTGCAGCCTCAACTATGTGATACACAGTCCCTTGTCTTAAATCTAGGGATAGATGCAGATAAGGCTGCCTTGTAAAATATTGTTCAGTAAATAGTGTTGGAAATGCAGTCAGAGAAAGCAGAGACCTAAGGCTATTTCTACACTCAGTCTGTGATTTAAAAGTACACCAGTAAATTTGAGGTCCACATTCTCAGCAAAACATCATTTGCCTTTCCAGTATTACATTCAAGTCAGAGGGCTCCAAATTATACACTGTCACATGGTTGAAGGTCTGTTCCCAGCCTTTCGGCTCAGCCACATTAATATCCATGGGTCCTTTGTGCACTTGGTTGTGAACATCAATTATTTAATAGACTCAGAACATGAGAAGTAGGGAAGAAAATCCTTGAGCTCACATATCCAATAATACTTCATCATGGCCAACCTCATTCCACTGTGGCTGCTGGGAGACAAGCACTCAGCTTACAGCCTGGTGGTGAGTTGATCATTGGAAGTGGTGCTCTGTACATCACCACAGACGTAGGGCTCATGTTCCCCCAAGCCAGAAATGGGGCTTTAGGGGCAGGAGTTTGAATCAGAAGAAACACAATGTAGCTGGATTGTTTTCCCCTGACTCTGCAATTTTGAGAAAGAAACACACAAATGAAGAGTGTAAAACAGAAAGGATGAAAAAGAAGAGAAGAGCAAACACTTCCTTGCTTGCTTAAATCAAATAAACTTAACTGTTTTAGTCAGCTTTTTCACTGTTGTGACCAAAAGACCTGACAGGAACAACTTAAGGAAGAACAAATTAATTTGGGGCTCATAGTTTCAGAGGTCTCAGTCCATAGATGACAGACTCCATTGCTTTGGGCCCAAGGAGAGGCAGAACATCATGGAGGAAGAGTGTGGTAGAGGAAAGCAACTTAGGACAGGGCCACCAGGAAGCAGACAGAGAAAGAGCTGTGCCTATCCTAGACAAAATATAAATGACAAAGACACACCTCCAGCAACCTGCCTTCTCCAGCCATACCCTACCTTCCTAGAGTTACTGCGCAGTTAATCCATATAAGTGGATTAATTCACTGATTAGGTTAAGGCTTTTAGAACCCACTTATTTCACCTCTGCAAATTTTTGCATTGTCTAACAAATTAGCATTTGGGGAAAACCTCATATATCTAAACCATAACATTTACTAAACAATTTACTTTTCTTGATTATTCTCAAAGAATGCCTTAATTCCTCTCCCATCAAGTTCTTATCTCACAGCCAGCACCCTGAGTCTTTTTTCTTTCTCAAACTCCAGTTTTGACCCACAGGTACTCTAGAGTCAATGTGAGAGTTTCGTTGCTCTTAAACTTGTCTTTCTGACAAGGAAGAAAGCAAAAAAAGATGAGTGCTGATGCACACAGCTCTTGGTTAGACCAAGAAATGTCCCCTAACTCAGAGGATGAAATAGGTTACTCATGACTTCATCTTTCCAACCCATATAATCTTGTGTGATCCCCAGACAGAACAGAAACCATCAAGGCAAATTGTCACTCCCCTTCCAGAGGAAAATGCCTCTCTCTCCATCTGTGCATGCAGCCTCCTGAGGCACCCAACATGAGTGACTCAGTTCTATTTGCATCACCTTCTTCATCTCCTGCCCCACAAAACACAAAAAGATGACCATAGTCCATTAATGGTCCTTTAGATAGAGACAAAGTAGTGGCACCTCGTGATGATTGTTTAGGAAAAATGTAACTCATAATGAAAAAGATGGAAAATAATTGGATGCAAGTGTTGGGTGAACTGAAATAATTAATTAAAAATAAGTGGCCGGAAGAGCATAATCTGATAAGGAAGTACTATTAAATGCTAAATATTAATAAGAAAAAAATCTAGATAAATGATTTCCAACTATTTTATGATGGTAATTCACCCAAATTTAGATAACTCAATAAAAGATGATAATGAGTAGGTGCTTTCCACGGAAATGTTCATTTAACAAAAATGCAAATTATTTATGTTTTTAACCTCCTTCTAAGATAAGAGTCATACACTAATATCTTCCAGAACAGTTTTGCTCTAAGCAGTGATTTTTGGAACAGAGATTGTATATGATGAATAATATGACCTTTTATACTCTATTATCTTCCTCATTTGAAGTTCAACAGATGTATTACCACAATTAAATATTTCCAGCTAAAATACCAATTCTGGGAAAAATTACCATATTCATTGTGAAACCTTCCCACTCTCTAATCTCTATTGTCTGGAAAGGTCGATGTGCCTGTGTTTCCAGTAGGGCTCAGAGTTCTGAGCCATGGACCCACTTTCTAGGATATGCAGAATTTATGTGGGTGTTCTGCCTGACCTCTGGCCTTCTGCATAGACCATATCGACATCCCACCCTGACTTCCGGTTCTTTACCATTCCATTTTCAAACTCACCTCACTTTGACTTGATGCTTAATGCTGTTTTCCAGTCATGATCTGACAACTGTGTCACACCAGATGCTGAAGTATAAATAACAAAAATTACTCTAGATGATTTCAGAAGAAAAAAAATATTCACAAAATTAATAACAGAATATTGATAGGCTCACAGAATATATGGGAGGCCTGAAGCCTTTGAGATTATGTCTAACATCTAAAATCATTGCACAAAACTAGTCTTATGAAGACAAGCTCTGCAGTTCTCATTAAGCAGCAGGTGCCACTGCTTGTCCTAGTAGCATAATCAGTACTGGACACCAGAGTTTCTTTTAAAGGTCTATGTAGATGAATCTAGTAGCAGAAATTTCATAATGGTCTCCAGAGCCATGTCACCTCACCTATTCAGGAAGTATCAAGATGGCAGGGCAACAAAATTTCTGACAATCATAAGATGGGTCATCTTGACCACTTAGTTGCTGGATTTCACCAAAGCGGCTATACCAATTACCAAGTGCCCTGTCTACCAGTAAAAGAAGCCAATACTGTATCCCAGTATGCACTAGTCCTTTAGCAGGGACAGTTTGGCTTCTATTAATAGTTTGATTATGTGGGAACCCCTCCATTATTGAATGGGGTAAATAATACATATTCCAGGTGCGATGTCTTCCCTGTCTATAGAACCTCTAGCATTATAACCATTTGTAAACTTTCAGAATGCCTTTTCCATCATTATTGGAGACACAAGTATCAGGGAACACATTTTATCATGAAAAAAGAAGCATAAATATAGATTAATATCTACAAAATTTGCTCTTATTACCATTTTCCCCAATATTTAAAAGTGGCTGGCTTGATAAAACATAGGAATAGGTACTCTTTAGGCTCAGACATGGCCCATACCAGAAGGTAACACCTGTGAAGTTAGGTTGCTGTCTTATAGAACCTAACCAAGCCATAAATCCTCAGCTAATGCTTGAGTTTAATGGGTTTAAAGATTTTTTTTTTTTTGTACCAGGGATTGAACTCAGGGGCACTCGACCACTGGGCCACAAACCCAGCCCTTTTTTGTATTTTATTAGAGACAGGGTCCTACTGAGTTGCTAAGTGTCTCGCTATTGCCATGGCTGGCTTTGAACTCATAATCCTCCTGTCTCAGCCTCCCACGTGCTGGGATTACAGCTGTGCGCCACCACACCCAGCTGGCTTAGAGATCTTAATGCTCAAGGAAAAATAATCTTTGTCAGGAAATATATTTATGGTATTAATGAGTTGAGAGCTAAGATTGTTTCCTGGCCATTTTTGTTTGTTTTATCATTCACACTGCCAAACTAAGAAGCAAAGAAGAGTTCATTATTCTGAGCTACAATGATGGACCCATTTACAAAGGGGAAAGTAGGTTGCTGCAATACAATGGCAAGGGGAGGAAAGTCTGAAATCCAGACGATGCTCTAGAATCCCTTACCCAAGATGAATAATCCCTTCCCCCAACAGTCCTCATTTGTGAAAATCTACAAAAGATAAAGACAATACTACCAAGAATTCAAATATTATTAATATGAATGAAGTTTGGGGTCATCCCAAGGAGTCAAGAAGATTGTCCAATCCATGTCCTGGCAGAGGTAAGGGGACCATAGAAGTGATGGAGTAAGAAGGATATTGATTTCTAGCCTCAGTGTCCAACTACAGAAGACCTCTGGTAGCTGTTTGGTTGTGGATATGGGGAACAGCAATAGTGGCCACCATCCCGGTTCAGGTGAGACTATGGCCAATTTGACATCAACCTGCAATGATATGGTAGGTTACAGGATTTTGAGTTCCCTGTATTAAGGGTGATGCTACCTTCTGAGAGGTCAACTGTCCTCCTCATTTGACCTACTCTTCACCCTCTCCACTCTGCTCTGTCCTTGGAGAGGCTGCCCTGCCTGGACTACATCAGTGGACTCTTGCTCTTCAGGCTGACCTTGGCTAGTGGGCAGGCCTGCCAGTAGAACAAATCATGTAAGGTCAGCATATCTGTTCCCCCACCTGCTCCCATAAGCAGCTGCCTCTGGTTGGCTGTGTCTCCCCAGTAAAGCCATAGCTCCCTCCAGGCAGCATCTCCTCCTCCCAACCACCAGCATTTGGTAACTGCTTTTTCTTTCTTTCTTTTTTTTTTTTTTTGTTGTTGTTATTTATTTATTCATAATGCACAAGTATATCATCTTTTTACATACAACTGCTTGTATACAAAGTATATAAGTACCACTCAGATCTTTAATCATGCATTTAGGATAGCACTTCTTCAGTTCCAGGAATGGAAACTAATTCCTGTTAGATTCCGGGCAGGAAGGACACACCTCCCAGGTAGCTCAACTAGCCACACCCCCCCAGGCACCTGCCACGCCTCAGGCTGGCCATGCTGTTGACCACACCCCAAGTGCCTTACTGAGCCAATTACGACATACGGGCTTTCCTTCTGACCCCGGCAACCTATGGAACTGGGGTTCCCTCTTGGGGGTCCCTCTGTCCACCAGTTCACTACTTAAGCGCTCTCCAGACTGAAACCCTGCCCCTTTTTTCCTTTTATCTTATCCTCCCGCCAAACGTCTCCTTGCGCCCATTCTCCCTTCCCCCATGTGTCTCTTCCGGCTGATTAATAAAACACCCCCTTTTCTACATGGCGGTTCCAGCATGTGTTCGTCTACCCTTCAATTCCCACTCTCCTACAAGCTCCAGAAGACTTCATGATCCTTTGGGAATTTTCATAAACTCTGAAATAGTTCTTTTATTAAACTCTTGCATAAAATTATTTGAGTATACAGATTGCTTCCTTTCAGAACATTGACCAAAACAATAACTATAATTTACATTGTCTTTAATATGAGCTAGGATAAATGTTAATCTTTAGAATAAGACAGTTTTATCATCAGCCCCATTATTCAGATAAGGAAACTGAGGCATAGGGAGTTAAATGAGTTTCTGGTATTTTTTTCTCCATTTTTTTCTTGTCTTTTTCTTTCTTTCCTCTATTCCCCTTTTTTTCTTGTGCCAATTAATCACAGTTCAAATGAAAAGTGATATACAGGCTTCAGTGTCTGTAACTTACCAGGACAGCAAACCTGCTAGAACAATGCTCACCAGTTGTAGGGTATAAATCTTATTTCTTCTTGGTAGAGCTGGGGTTTGAAGGTAATAAACCTTTGTGCTTTATTGCCCCAATCCCCATGGTGACAGAAAAAACATGGAAGTCTTGGCTAAGAAATTTGTGAATTTCCTAAATCATAGCATCTGGTTTTCCAGAATAATTTTTATCTAAATTAGTTTCAAAGTCACAATCTATAATTCATGCATATGTACAATTTAAGAACCAAGGAAATAGGGGCAACGGGAGAGAAGATGTAGATAATCCCCAGTCAGCTATATGAATCAGGAATCTTAGGTATAAATGATAGAAACCCAACTCAAAACAGATTAGGTAAAAGCTGGAGTTTATGGACCAAGGCAACCAGCAGGAGAATGGATGACCAAGCACGTCTGCACATAATGGGGTCCCCAGGCTGCCCCCCGTCTCCAGGCTCTTCCACTGGCTCTCACTGGCCTCACATCTCATGATTGGGCTGGTCCTGTGTGTGATGTGGATAGTAGAGAAAGGCGGCCACAGCCCACCATAGCCTCTCATTGTTCCATCTTAGCTAAGTCAGAAGGGATAGAAAAGCTTTAATTGTCCCAGCATTCATTTAGAAAATCTCATGGAAGGACTCTAGTTTGGTGTAAGAAACATGCCCATGACTGGTCTTCTCACTGTGGTCAGTGGGCAGGGTGGTTTGGATGGGCCCAACCTATGTCATATTTCTGTATCTGTTATCAAGCGGTAGGTAGAATAATTGGAACCCTCACCTGAACCCTAAGGGAGAAAAAGGGCAATTATCTTTAGATGTGGGACATAGTTACAGTATAGTTTTTAGCACATGCTAAAAATTGACACAGAAAATCAAGATGTACATTCAGTTTTGTTCTGGCAAATTTTTAAATACTCTCTCTCTCCTTCAAAGAAGAAGAAGGAGAAGGAGGGGGGGAGGGGAAGGGGAAAGAGTAGGAGGAAGAAGAAGAGGAGGGAGAGGAGATGGATGGAAGAAGAAGAAGAAGAAAGAAAAGGAGGAGGAGAAGAGAAAGCCACAACTTGTTGTATTTGCCCTTTCCTCTAGAGTGAAAACTCCTACAATGGCCAGCATGAAATCACAGAATGTAGAGTGGAAAATTTGCAGTACCCACCTTGGGATATGGGAGAAGTAATTAACACCAAGGGAATAGATAGTAGTAAGGTGTAGTAAAGGGAGGTAATGCATTTGTGTATTTATTACCTGTAAGGATTCTGGCTATGGAAATGTACAAGGCAGTGTTCCTCTGGTGAGCAAATGCCCAGAGGGTATCAGGCGCCCTGTTTTCCACAATTAGAATATTCTGAAGTTTCTCCCTGGAACTAGTAAGATGACTAATACATGCTCAATGCCTAGCTACTATGGTAATAACCTTTGTGAGGAGGCTCTGTGCTAGTCTTATCAGCCTCAACCTTGATCTCAAGGCACTTAGCTTCTGAAAATAAAGTAACTCTCTTATACAATACCAATGTGTCACTGTGCCTAAACCTGCCCACATAACAGTAATTTTATACAAGGAAAAATATGTACTAATGATGCCAATGACCGAATGTAACCTATGGATATAATAAAGCTGGCAGCTCAGAGAGCAGCCCTTTTTACTTTGTCCCTGCACCTTACTTCTGTCTCTTTTTGTTTTTCTTTATAATTACTTTTGTTTTAAATGTATTTAATTGCAAACTTATGTCACTTAATTTTTAATAATGGCAGTGTTTAGGGACTGGCTCACAGATGAATTTCCTGAAAATTTAATATGTGTACATACAAGCTGACACCAGCGCACAAAACAAAATTAGTCAAAACATGATGTAAAATGAATCAAAACTACCTCACTGAGGGAACCGCAAGGAAGGAGGGAATTAGCACCCATTTCTCAATGACACCAGGTGATTGAATTCACAGGTGCAGGACCATTCCTGGTTTCTGCTCATGACCACCCTGGAAACCCTGGATCTGCAGCCCTATCTCCACCTACCTTTGGCCCCTTGGTACTGAGAGTACAGGTAAAGGTCATGAGGTCATGCAAGGTATGGAGGGGAAGGCCTGGCTAGAAAAACCAATCTATCTAATCCTTTTCTCCTTCAAATTATACTTGGTTTCAAATTGGCCTTCATCTTATGGTCTATTACATTTTATTCCAGTTCATACATACCGAGATTTTCCACCCAAGATAACCTAAAGCCCCTTCCTACTCCATTCCTTCCTCCCTTCAGCCTGCCAGACCTACTGCTATCCTACTCTGTGTCTAGCACAGGATCACAGATGGAGTCTGACTGTAGTATATAAATATAAAATGCCACCCGAACAGACCCAGGGAACACATATTCATACATTTGTCATACAATATATCTGAAAATGATGCTATTATTAACAGTATTATAGGTCCTATAATCCATACCATATGTAGGATGTATATTTCTTACTGCACAGATGGCTTATCTTGAATTATCCATAAATTTCCTTTAAAGCAAGAAGAACCAGTTTCCTATTTTGGGTGGTATGGTCTGAATTTTCAAGTCCCTTCCCCAGAAATTATCACACATTGCCAAAGACATCTGGTCACTTACCAGGTAAATATAGGATCCCCATGAAGTCATCTGATGCATGACCACATAAGACAGGTTTGCCAAAACTAAGTTTTGTAAAGCCATGAAACAGCAGCTGACCGAACTGTTTCACTTCCTTTCTGTTCTGACTTCCTAATTCTTCCTACCTACAGAGAAGTCACTTTCTTCTCTGGTCTCACAACATAAACGTATGTATGCTGGTTTTGTTTATTTATCTGTAAACAAACAGTGATTTTTTTTTCTTCTTTTAAGTGATGTTCTCAAATGGTTTTTCAAACACAAGTTTATTTCAATTTCAATAGTAATTTTTCTACCATGCATTGCCATTCCAGATTTCTGAACAGATCAATGGTGAAGCAATTGATTATTGTACCCAATACATACAGATAGAGACTTTAGCCCCAGAGAAAATCTATTAAAGGCAAGTTTTGATATTCTATGTGTTTTCTTTGCTATTAGATTCTTAGAACAGACAGGAATTGCAAAGCTATCACAAAACTTTGCCCACCAAAAGAAGTATTTTCAGATCTAGTATAGCTAAACAAAAGCTCATTGAAAATTTGTTATCACAAGAGCTTGTTGAGAATTCCCAACTTTTATGACTGCCTTAATCCATTCAGGCTGCCATAACAAAATATCATAAGCTGGATGATTTATAAACAACAGAAATTTATTTCTCACTGTTTAGAGGCTGGGAAGTTCAAGATCAAGGGGCCATCAAATTCAGTGCCTGGTGAGAGCCAACTTTCTAGGTCCTAGGTGGCACCCTCTCACTTTATCACTCTTTGGGGACAGGGCCTCTCTAAGTTGCCCAAACTAGCCTTGAACTTGTAATCCTCCTGCCTCAGACTCCTGAGCCACTGGAATTGCAGGTGTGCACCACACATAGGCTTCACCCCACCTTCTAATAGTGTCAGCTTGGGGGTTAAGATTTCTAAATATGAATTTGGGTGGGACACGATCATTCAAGAAACAACACTATGGAAATCAGAACACTGAAATACTCAAACGCCTCAAGATGTCCCCAGATCTCCATGATAAGACAGACAGGTCTGGGGCCTGACCACTATGTCAGAGCCAAAAAAAAAAAAAAATGTTTTTTAAAGTGGATCTGAATTTTTTGGTAAGCATTATTTTTTTTTTATGTTTTTCTTCACATAAGGTTTAAATAGAGAGCCGGGTGCAGTGGCGTACGCCTGTAATCCCAGCACTTTGGGAGGCTGAGGCAGGAGGATCGCGAGTTCAAAGCCAGCCTCAGCAATGGTGAGGCACTTAGCAGCTCAGTGAGACCCTGTCTCTAAATAAAATACAAAAAAAAAGGTCTGGGGATGTGACCCAGTGGTCGAGTGCCCCTGAGTTCAATCCCTAGTACCAAAAAAAAAAAAAAAAAAAAAAAAAAAAAAAAAAAAAAGATTTAAATAGAGGAAAGCCAGTTCCAGTGGATAAAACCAAAGGCACATTCATTAACAAATAACAAATCCCATAGAGATCAGAGTGAACCTCTGGGGCCCATCATGCAATCGATATATCTCTACTTTTTCTTCCTTTTGTATTATCAGTTTATAGTAGCAATAAATATACTAAAGCATGAAATTTACTGGAGGATAATAACCACTGGCATTTCTGACCGGAAGCTGAACCGTGAAACCTCCGACTTCCCCACTGTCATCAGCCCTGATAACATTGCAAGCCTTGGTTATTAGTCCCCAAATGACATTTAATTATAGACCTAATTGAAGGTCTCATGGCCATTCTTCTAAATTGAGGTACACTCCGCAAGGTCTTTGTAAAGTGATTCAGGGGAAGGTATGACCCACTCAGCCACTGAAGATGCAGTATACCCAAGTTTTAGGTTTATCTTTGCGGGGAACAGAAATCACTTAGCTGATATTTCTTTGTCTAACCTATCCCCTTCAAAATTAGGAAACACAGAGCTATGCTCAGCACTGCAGAATCCAAATCACACCAGAAAAACACCTGTCAAAAGGTGTTTTCTGCAGACACAGTCAAATGGACATCCAGCGTATACACACACACACACACACACACACACACACACACACACATAAAGGTTGCTGTTTGTTCTGAACATTGTTTTGGATTCTATCAAGCAGCAAGAGTGAAGGTCTGACAAACAGTTATTAAGAATGTCAAAAGAATGATTGGATGTTATTTATTCATTATTGCTCATCACATTATAGCTTACTTTCTTTTCTATTTTTATTTTTTTCACTAATTCATTTTAATAAGGACTTCTCAAGGGTCATGGTTACCAATTGCTTTTTTCCTCTAATGAAGTTGTTCCTATATAATGTGATTGTCTCATGTCATTCTTAATTTGTGCTTTTTTACATGAAAATTTGTAATACATCCTTGTTTATCACTTGATGATTCAACTTTAGAAACACCAAATTACTTACATATGATGATACATCTTCTATAGTCTTTTCTATATAAGCTTCAGGAAAAAGGGGAGAAGGCTTTGTCTTTTTCATCAACAAATTTCTATCATGTAAAATGGGCCTGACACTTAGCAACCACTCAAATACTAGCTCAGTAATATTCAAATATATAGATACAAATTTGCTATTTTATAACTATAATGACCTGTCATATATTTGTATATAATATTATACCAGCTGGGATAATTAATGCCTTTTTTTTTCTGGTAGAGGAGATCAAATGGAACCCAGGGTGCTTCACACT
This sequence comes from Tamias sibiricus, assembly GCA_025594165.1. Taxonomy (NCBI): domain Eukaryota; kingdom Metazoa; phylum Chordata; class Mammalia; order Rodentia; family Sciuridae; genus Tamias; species Tamias sibiricus. The sequence continues at coordinate 73,931,481 of CM046660.1, read as the reverse complement.
GAGCCACATCCCCAGCCCTTTCTATTTCTTATTTTGAGACAGTGTCTCCACAAGTTGCTGCATCTCCTCTAAGTTGCTGATGCTGGTCTCAAACTCATGATCCCCCTACCTCAGCCTCCCAAGTTTCTGGGATTACAGGTATGCACTACCACACTGCACTATCAATATAATTTTAAAATAATTTTTATTTATACATCTGTGCCATTGAATAGGAATTTTTAGATAAAGAAAGGCTAATCTAGGCAAATCAAGTGATTCTACCTAAAATATTGTGAAGGAAAGAAAAAACAAAAAGGGTTTTCCTCGATGATGTGCTGCAACTTTAAAAATGACCCATCATATTAAATAATCAATATCTGTACCTGCAAGTTACCTTTGACCTTACTCTTTTGAAAAACATTCAGCATTTTTCAACATTCACTCTGATGATGTACAGGATCAGTTTCTGCCTTGTGTAAAATGGGAGTAATTGTCATTCCTATCCCCAATGGTCATTAGAAAGATGAAAAGAAATGGGGTCTCTGGGGACTTTGGCCTATGCTGGGCACAGCAAAAGGGCTTCCCAGAGAAGTGGTCTTCACTTTACTTGTTCTTATCCTTTACTCTGCCCCCAAGGCCTCACTATCCTGATATGGAGTATCAACAATTGTGACAGATAATGCTACCCAGGGGCTGATGAAGGGCTTCCCTGGTGTCTCAGGTCGGAGATGAACTGCAGTAAAACGCTAGCTGATGATCTCAAAGCAAGAGCTAAAGGTTTCCTTTCACCAGCAGCACTGCTTGGGCAGTTTCACAGACCTTGAAATTGCTCAGTTTCCAATGCAATCTCCAACTAACTAGTTTTTTTTTTTTTTTTTTTTTTCACTGTTATGAAAGAATGTGAAGGCCTAATTAGCCCCGGGGATTCAGGTATATTGTAATGACTCTGTTGACTCCTGTTGGCTCTGGCCCCTTGTGTCTGCCATCTCACAGGCACAGTTGAGACAGCATGGCCCAGAGAGATGCCAGTACCTGGCTTCTCCCTTTGACGGCTTTGCTGACAATTTAAAAGCCAAGCAGCCCACGGGAGCAAAACAGAGAAGATTATTTGAAATTTGTTTCTGTGATCAGGAGAGACTTCAAAGAGGAAGGGCGCCTTGTCCTTTTCTGGTCTCACATAAACATTCAGGCAGGTACATAGGAGAGGGACATGCAATTATCTCATGGCCCTGTCATATCCCTGTGTGTCTGCTTCTCACTGCTTTATTTAATCTTTTAGCTTAAGAAAAGAATGAGGCTTAACACTTTTCTTGTAAATAAAGAAAGTGAACCAGTGTTCCTCGGGGACCGAGCAAAATGTGGGATTAAATTGTAACTGAAAGGTCTTATGGAATAAACCAAAAGAATTATTTATTATAGCAATGTTGTTAGAGGTTAGGAGATTGATTTCTATATGTCCTGCAAGGAGGTTGTATAAATTATACTTTTTTGGTCAAATCAGCAATTAGACTATCAGTGATCTCCTAATACTAACTTAATTAAGTAAGTAAACTTTTGTCACATAATTATTTTTCTTCTTTCTCTAAATGAACAGTCTGGGAGCCCAGGTCCAACATCATAGGTCAGAAGAAGGACTTTGCTTCTCTATTCTCAGGTTGCATTTTCTTCAGTTATAGGAGGGGCAGGAGAGTAGTGCAGAGATTAGGATTTGAGCTCACATGCCTGAATTTAAGGTTCATGTTTACTTTAAAAAGTTTGATTTAAAAAACATACGATTTTGGGGCTGGGGTTGTGGCTTAGTGCTTGCCTCACACATATGAAGCACTGTGTTTGATACCCAGCACCACATAAAAATAAATAAGCAAAATAAAGATATAAAAATATGATTTTATGTTACTGTATGTTAATTAAAGTCATTGATTGCCTGTGTTTTCATTTTTAAAATGATAAAGATCACCGTCTTCACTACCAGCTCCCAAGATTTTCATAGAGGTAGAAGTGGCATTTGAAAACTCAATTGGAAAGTAGGAAGCCATTACCTATTGTTTTTATTCAAAGTGAAAATTATTTTCTTAAGTAAATGGTAACAATTTGAATAAGTATTTATTAATAAACTTTTAATTATAGGCAGTTTTCCAACTCAGAGAAATATGTGTATATGAATACGAATTCCTTCGCATACTCTCTGATTGATGCTGGGAAGGTAACCTAGGATCTCTTACCCTCAACTTCCCCATCTTTGAATTGGGGCAATAATAGCAACCCCCCCCCCCATAGAGCTGTGGTGATTCTGTGCAATCACATGTATCAAACACAGTTCCTTGGCTTGTGACCTAAATGACACTGGTGCAGGCACAAAGCACAATGCCAATAATACAGGAATACATGGCACAAGCATTTTTCAAACATAAAAGGAGCAGCAAAGGTTCTCCCTTTCAGCCCCTGAGATGTCATTTTCCTTCTTCAACTTGCCCCCTGCCCCAACTAAATGCTAATTTTCATCTGGGCAATCACACTGAAACAAATCTAAACTCCCTGGCCTTAAGAGTGGACTAGTATAAGATAGTTAAGAAAATTTTGAAAAGTTCAAAATGCTTCATAAATGCCAATGAGATCTATTGACTGGGATCAAAACTACATCAGTAATTAGAAGACGTAAGGAGACACTCAGGTACTGTAAAGATGGGCTTATGTACTCTGGTTAGATGCCATTGACTCTGTTGTAAGAAGTCGGAGGAACAAATCCAATCTCTTCGTATGTGGACATCATCCCCTGTTTTATTTTTATCATTTTCAGGTTTTGGAAATGAAAATCATTTTTGTTTAGCTTTGTTCTCTAACAAGTTGATATAGAGACTTCACCAGGCTTGGTTCCCAAATTCAATTTCTGAGTTCATTCATATTTACTTCTAATAAATTTAGCTAATTAGATTATATGTGCTGTTTTATAAATGGCAGGCTAAAGCAATTTGCTTAATTCCAAATTTGATTATTTTTCTTTTTTATTTAGAAGCAAATTGTGGAAAACTTATCATGTCAGTGCTTTGGGGGCGCTTACCATTAATGAGATTAAATCAATTGACTTTTACATGCTTTTCTTGTTTGTCTGGAACAAATTGGGCCTTGCTGGTATAAGAGGGCTTTGCCTCATGTAAATAGACTATCATTAGCAATGGTGTTCTTGAAACACTACCAATCTTGAATGCTCCTAGGAAGTCTTATGGGTGTTTATGAAGCATCTCCAACTCTCTCTGCATCCTTCTTTTTAAAACTCCATAACTATCTTCTGCTAGTCTCCCCTATACTCACAGAGTTTAGATTTGGTGTAGCTATGATTGACAAAGAAACAAAGTTAGCTCTCAGTTCCAGGAAAGAGGGCAGGAGAAAAAGATAAAATTTCTATTAGAATTCCAGTGACTTAAAAAGGTTCAAATGTGGCCCAGGGAAACTTCCAGACCTTTGGGTCATCTCAAGGAGGATGGGAAGACCAAAGTCTTCAATACTTTTGTGATGATTGTACTTTTCACCTCCAGGACACTCAGGGAGCTTGGAACTTTCTCATGCAGGATTTTTTAAGGTACAAGAAACTATTAAGAGAAGGAAGAAAGGAGAGCTCTTTTCTGAAAGAGTAATTGTTTTTCAGCCTTACAGCATTTGAGGAGTAGTGGCACAAGGGCTAAAAAGCTCACGTAACTCTTTTAAGTGTGTGCCTGTGTGTGGCTCAGTTAACAAACGAAAGCTGTGACCCACACGGCTACCTTTCCAGTGCTCTTTCCACAATTCATCAGAACCCAGTGGTGTGGTGGCCGCCAGGGTTAGGATGACCTCAAATGCAACTTGGATGTGTGTTTCCTTTTTTTTCCACTTTCATCTCTAGAAGAGGCTCTTTCATTTACTGTTCCCACAGTTTGTATTTGTTGTGCTTTTGAGGGGATCACAAAATGTTACTCAACATTAAATTTCTCCTGAGCAAAGGAATGATGGGAAGGAATAAGCACCTAAGGTAGGAAGACAGTAATGGCACCCTCAGGAGTTACAGAAAGAGTTGTGATGGTAACCAACATGGAACCTTAATGACATGCTACCCACCCAGCTGTGCAAGAAGTACAGCTGGTTAGCACACGGTCAGTGTGGGCTCAGCTGAGCTGGGTCTGTTGCTGAGACTGGAAGGAAGGAAGAAGGTCAGAAAGAAAACACCAGGACCAAACGGTGGCAAGAGAGGCACAGGCCAAGTCCTGGGGTCATGCTTGAAGGTCCATCCAAGGCAAGGGTGGGGAAGACAGACCACGAGCCCACTCCAACTGCTTTATAGACGTGGTCACGATTCATCTTTATATTGCTCTAAAAGGTAAGTCGTTCAAAGGGCATTATAAATACAATTATAAAAGTTGTGGAAACAGTAAAATTTTAAAAGTATTTACAATCCTCTTAAAAGGTAAATTTTGTATAGGTTATAATCTCCAAGTTTCTGAAACACAAAATGGTTTTATTGGGACTGTGGTAAACTTGTCCCATAGCAAATTCTGACCTGAATTGATGTGAAACCTCCTTATGGTCTTTGTGTATCCTAGCTGGCACGAGAATCTAAATGTTTCACTGCAGACGTGACATAATTATAGTGTATCTGCACAAATGTCAGTGTGGATTTTACATAAATTACAGCATAAACCACATGAGTTATCTACAATTTTAAAATTCAGGAATCTAAAATAGTTCTGGTCCCAAGATTTCAGAGAAGAGATTAAGGACCCAGTTACGGATGACAAGGTTGAGGTTGTGAGCAGTTTAAAAATACCATTTTCAAGTAGAGAGTTGTTGCCCCAACACACTTCAGGTAGACCAAGTGATTCTCGGTGGGATCTGGGGACAAATGATGAAGGCAAGAGTTGTGTGAGCAAAACTGGAAATTATTTTTGTATTCCAAACCCTAAATACTGCTCTCTGATCAAAGATTATAAATGAAGCAAAACAAACACAAGCAACTGCCATGTGATGATTTGTGTCAGCAAGGGGGGTCATTGTAGAGCCACTGCAGTCACAGGCCCTTCTAGATCTGGGCAGGTTCAGTAGTGAAGGAGATCTGCTTCCTGTAGCTTAACTCTTAGGTTCTGATTTTAGTATCTGGGGGACAGGGAGCAGGAAGGAGTAATTAAGTCATTTGGTTTCCTTAGGATTGTTGATTTCAAGGGCTAAAGAACCTTCCCAAAGCAGCTTGCAGGAAAGGTTGGGGATGAGCCGGGGTGAATTCAAGGATAAAGGACCACCTCAGCTGACCTAGCTCTGGACTTTCAGAATCTGGAATGTCATCAGGTATTTTTTTTCTCCATCACTTCTCTGAGCTTTCATAGTCTCTTATCTCCTCCCCTCCCTGAACATCTGCTCCTTACTTATTTCTCCTGACTGGATTCATCTGACAGGTTCCAGCAGCACGGACTTGCCATCGGGCCAATTCAGGTATTGTGGCGAGCTCCACTGTCCCCAGCCATCTGACTACAATTTCTTTCTTTGTGTTTTTGAGAAAGGGAACCTGAAACATGCGGTTCCTAGGACAATGAGAGCCAAGAGGGCAGGGTCACCCTACATCGGCATGGCCCCCGAGGTAACATCATTCCACAGTTCCACAGGGGTGTATCTCTGTCTGTGTGTCTATTTATGGAGGCTGGCTATGCCTCTAAATAATATTTTCACTCATTGTGCTAGAAATTCTTTGAGGGGCATTACCTTGTCCATAACATTCTTTTTTATTTTTTTTTTCTTCATCCCCCCAGGAGCAATGTAGAATGAGCTTCCTCTCTTGATACCCAACAAATCTTCCTACATCCTGGTCCTCTGGAGGATTCTTAGCTCTGGGAACCTTGGATATCTTTCATACAACATGGTCAGTACGAATTACTATCGAATTTGTCAGTACTGCAGAAAAAATTCATCACAGATATAAAAATCCAGTTTTAACCCTAAACGGAGCATCTTCAGTTATGACAAAATGTATCTGACTATGGTATTCTCATCGTGAAAAGCTTCCGTTCTGCAAAATATTTTCTGGGTATTGACACCATTCATACACATTTGTAATGAATCATTTCTGGTTCATTAGGAAACAAATGATAAATGAAACCTTTATAATACAAAAAAAACTTCAATAACTATTCCCTCTTGCATAGATCCCATCTTTATTATCACATAAAGATTTCAAGAGAAAGATTCATGATGAACAGTTTGTTTTAACTTGTTTGTTGGGTCAGAGGTAGATGCCTGGTATTTCTGAGGCTTTGTAAAGAAGGTCATGTAAAGAAGCTTATGTGAAATAGAAAAAAAAAATGGATGATTTTGGTATCATCTTACTCTGGCTCAGTTTAGAGGTGAATGAAGTCTTAAGAAGAAAAAAAAAATAAATGGCCTAAAAGGCCTTGAAAACCTACCTCAAAGAGCTTGCAATTTGTTACCAGGCTTTCTCTTGGCCCTGTTGTTAAAAGCTTTTCTCTTATTCACTTGTTTATTCCTCCAAAGCTTAGTTTGTCGTTTAAATCAAAATGATTTAGATGAAGAACTTGATCGCTGAAAATAAATTTACAGGTTTTCTCCTGCACAGAATATCTTATTTTTTAAGGTGATAAACTTAAAAATATGTTCGGTTCAATACTTGTGCTTCTCATTTCTCTTTCTAAATGATGGTGCGATGTTATGTCATCTACTGGTAAATCACTGCAGCATTTCATTCCAGAGGCGACAGGATTTTTAATGGTCCAGAAAATGACACCACATATATCAATCTAAACACATCTCACCTGCACACAGGTACAAGACAATATGGGCTCTGACCGATTTTTCTCCCTCTTGTTCCAATGAATTTGGAAGGAACTCGATTGTTTTTGGTTTCTTTGTATGAAATTTCTGTTGCCTTGTATCAAGGAGTAAAGAGAGATGAAAGGTGAAACCACGACAGCCATTGCTGCTTGTGTGAGATTTGGTAGATATGCTACACAGTGAGTGAAGAGCTAGCACCTGATTATAACAGCTTCAGGGCTCCATCAATATTGATGGAAGAAAACATACAAGACCAGCATGAAACGCTTCTCACAAAGTTATCTTATTCTATAGGGAGTATTTAATTTCCAAACAGTTAACACAAGATCATGTCAAGGTGCCAGGAATGGGGTTATTCCGTGAAGTTGTTGGATTCAGTAAAGTTGATTCAGCACCCTTGTGTGTTGAACAACCAAAGCATCCATCAAATTGAAACCATGTTTAAAGTAATGTTATATTTGCATGATAAATCGCAAAGATCAATCAGTGTAAGTGCCTGGTATGTGATGAACACTCAGTGAGGAAAAAGATAAAATGAGAGGTGTCCATGTCCTGCACAGAGACTGCTATGGTTTAGACATGAGGTGTCCCCGGAAAGCTCACGTGTGAGACAATTCAAGAATGTTCACAGGTGAAATGATTGGATTATGAGAGTTATACTCTAATCAGTGGATTAATCCACTGATAGGGATTAACTGATGGTAACTATAGGCAAATAGGGTGTGGCTGAAGGAAGGAAGGAAGTAACTAGGGGTGTGACTTTGGGGGTTATATTTTGTCCCTAGTGAATGGAGCTCTCTTTGCTTCCTGATTGCCATGTCCTGAGCTGCCTTTCTGAATCACGCCCTTCTGCCATGATGTTCTGCCTCATCTCAGGCCCAGAGCAATGGAGTTGGCCATCTATGGACTGAGACCTCTAAAACTGTGAACCAAATAAACTTTTCCACCTCTATGTTGCTCTTGTCAGGTCTTCTTATCACAGTAACAAAAAAACAAAAAACAAACAAACAAACAAAAAAGAACTTACTAAAACAAAGATAAAACTAGGAAAATATTAAAGAAAAGAAAAGTCCAGGGAAGATTCCACCTTGAAACAAAGCCCCATTAATTCTAGCATACCTTGCTTCTGTTATTCCACATCTATAAATTTTATGAATGTAGAAAAATGCTTTCTGGTGTATGAAAAAAAGAGGAAACTATAGCCACGTTCAATATCTGAGATGAAAATATAAGTTTTGATGCATCCATATAGTGAGATAATATGTAGTCACAAAATTATGATGCTGTAAAAAATATTTAATGATAAGAACTAGTAAGTGATTAAAGTAGATTTTAAAGTGTCATAGATAATTTTACAGTATCTTGGTAGAAACAAAATATGTACCCTACAATATCCATAAATGGGGATATATATAGGTGCAATTGTGAAAGGATATTTACTAAAATATTAATGTGGCCATCTCTGGAAACTTAGATTATAAGTGATCTGTCTTTTTTGATTCTTTATATTTATATTTTCTAAAAGGAGAATAAAATTTGTGCAAATAAAAATCTAAAAATTAGAATCAGGAGCAATACAATATATTATGATCAGACAAAGATAGAAAACGTACAAGCCAAAATGTTGACAATGGATACCCTTAGATAGTAGAACATAAATGTTTTTATCCTTTCCCTCCTCTTGCTTGTGTTTTCACAATTTTCCTAAACAAATGAACATATATCAGTTTTGTCATAAAGGGATGAACGCTCTGCATTCCTTCGCTTTGTGTGACTCAAGTTCTTCAATCATGATAAATTACAAAACTAATGAACACTTACTATGAGATTTTAGACAACCTGTGTTTTGAGAGTACCAATGACTTTTGTCTATTTGCCTCAGTTAAACCTCCTTTGAGGACAGTTTCCTTTTCATTTCACTTTAACTTCTTGTGTAGTCACGTACCCATGATTCTATTGGTGTCATGTTGGTAGAAGATTAATGGGGGCATATAAGGTGAGAACTACAAAGAAAAGCAGGTAGAGTTCTTGACCCTGAGGAGGTTGCAATTTGCTGGGGAAAGATGTGTCTGCAGTAATGGTTTGACTAGTATGTGTGGTTTGTAGAACTTGGTTACATTAGGAAGACATAATTAGATAGCATTTCAGAGTAACAAATAAGCCAGGGCATATAAATGTAACGCAGAGGAGAGTAAGAGAGATCATGGAAGTCATATGCTACCTTAAAGGCCCTCACTGTACTACTAAGTCAGTTTTAAGAGGGTCAATCCACTCTAGCAGACTCGAAGCATTACCCAGAAGAACATGAAGTTCAGAACCATAAGCATATGCCAAGAATCACATGAATGTGAATTCTTTCCTCCACAGAAGGAACCTTTACTGAGCAATTTGTTTGATTGCTTTTTTATCTGGAGATTTCAGATAATATACCAACCAATGCCAACATCACGGATTTATCTTCTCAAAACTTCCATTTTACTTTAAGGAACTAAAATTAAAAAAAAAAAAAAAACAAAGAAAAACTTCTAAAACAATGAGATAAATTTCAGAACTGAATTCTGGGGATTGATCAATTCATAGATAGTCTATTCATGGACTCTCATGTGCTTCCACGGTTCTGCATACGTGTCTGTCACCCATGGAGCCTATGTTCTGCTGTGTTTGTGGGGATACATACATAGAAGCCAATGTGTGTGTATGATACATGCTGATTGGGTTATGGTGGAAGACATGAAGCAGGATGCGGGACTTTCGTGATGCTGGGCATTGGTCATGATTGTATGGAAAGGTGATTTCAAGTAGAGACTGGAAGAAAATGAGAAAGGGCATGATCACAGATCTTTAGAAGATTGTTCCAAGGAGGAACCGCAGGAAAGGAGTCCTGGAAGTTAGGGCGTGTCTCATGGATCCAAGGAACAATCAGGGGTACAGTATGGCAGAAGTTGGGTGACTGGAGGAAAACTAAAAGGAGCTGATGCGGGGGTAGCAAGTATGGAATTTGGCTTTTGCATTGAGTGGGTCAGGAGGTCATTGTAGGATATGAAGCAGAAAGACTTGGATTTCCAGAGCTCATCCTAGCTGTTATGTTGTGTTGGACAGTAGAAGGTAAAAGGATTGGGACAGGGTGGGAGTGGGGTATAAAAACCAATTAGAGGGCTCTAGTGAAATTCTGAGCAAGAGATGATGATAGATTAGACAATGGAAGTTGGTGTTGAGAAACAGAGTTTGAATGTATTTATCAGATTTCCTAGTGAATGTGGGTGTTAGATAGACAGTTAAGCATGACTATAATGGCTTTGTGTTAAGCAATTAAAGTCTGAATCTGCCATGTATTAAGATGGACTGGGGAGAAACAAATTTTGCATGCCTTCTTTAAACTGAAACTAACATCTTTGAGGTATTTCCAGACTGGGATGACATACATGGGGTTGCAATCTCAGACCTTCTGAAGGATCCATTCACCAGTACTGTTCTTTGACTCTGGGAGGAAAGTTCCCAGTGGAGACTCTTCTCTGATTCTTCTTTAGCTTATCCCTTCCCTTGGAGTGAAGAATCCGTGAAGCCAAGAGAATGTGTGCACTAAGAGCCCACTCTCCTTCTAGAACATGCTCCCAGTAACCAAAGATCCAGATTCCCTGCCAATGGCTATCAACCCACTCTCCAGGCTCACATGAGCTTCTTTGCTGAATCGACCCTCTTTAGGCTGACTATACCCTGTATGTGCCCCTAAGGCACGGGGGAACAGTTTGCATGGGTTTGGATAGAGCTTATACATGTAGGCTGGGAGGTCCAAGCAGCACCCAGGAGGCCCCTCAAGGTATAGTAGGAGCCTGAGACGAGAAGGACAGAAAGCTGGTTAAGTGTCATAGACTGGAGCAGGGCTCAGTCTTCCACACTGTTAGCTTAGAAACAGCCAAGTCAGAATTCTAATTCAGTTGCGGTCTTCTAGGCCATTATAAAGGTATATATACCAAGCTAGGATGTAGAGCTAATTTTTTTAGCAGTTTGTTAGCCTAATTAATAGTATGAATTCTGATATTATACTGTGTATGCATTTTACTAGGTAGATGTGGGAAGCAGACCACTAGGATTAGCATAGGGTACTTATCTTTAAGAGTATTCCTGGTTTGATTCTCTGTCCCACCTGTCCAGGTTAGGCCTCCTTCCCTGGGAAACTCCCTGAGCATAGGAATCCCACCACATGATGATCGCCACCTAGTTCTAGCATCTCATCAGCCTATGAACTTCTAAAAAGGTACTCCATCTTTGACCCTGTGGATTGTGAAGAATGGCAAACTAGTGGATATATCTTCAAAAATTTTTATGGGGAAAAAGAAAGGAAGGTATGAAGGGAAGGAAGGAAAGTAATGATTAATCTGATTATCAGAGCCCCAGTAGCAGAGACCAGATACTCAGTGTTGCCATACCTGGGGGGACCAAGCAATGCCTTCTTTAACTGAAGCTTGCTACATGATCAGGCATTTCAGCAGTAAATATGATCTTTATGCTTCCTAGGAGTGGTCCAGTGGCCAGACAGTGCCACTGACCTTGGGCCAACCAATCACCTTACCTGTTCTGGCCTCCATCTGTAAAATGGGGCTAATAATACTTCACAGAGGTATTGAGAGGATACATGAGATAATATATGCAAAAACTCTTTTACTTTTTCAGAAGAAAGACACTATATAAACCTAAGGTATTATTATCATTCATTTTAACTTTGGAATAGCATCATCCTGTCATTTTTGATCCCATAATTACAATACATCAGGTAAGCACAGATTTTAAAATCAAGGGAGCGCTGTACAATGCACGGAGACATGAAAACTTTGTCACATGAGAACAGCCCTGACAACTTCAAAAGTGCCTTAGAGCTGCATCTATTTCCATATTAATGCAAGCCATATACATCACGGGAAAGAAATGCAAACGTGTGGTGTTTGCTAGCCTGCACCTCTTATTTGACAATTACACAGAAATGGCCTGTATGGGCTTTGTGGTGAGGGGCAGCAGCTGGAAATGAGCACTCTTTATTCACATCAGGAAATGAATGTGACTTTTGCCTGAAGGCATGGGTCACCACTGCCCATTGGGACAATCATCAGAGATCTCTGACTTTAAAGGAAAACTTGAAATTTAGGGATAAACAGTCTTAGCCACCCTTTTTCAAAATATGTATTCATGCAGCTCTGTTATGGAGAGGTTTTTTTTTTTTTTTTTTTAAAGTGGCAATTTTCAGAAGTCATAAGTGCTTAGTATTGCAACTTCCATACTTTCCCCAGTGAAAATGTTTCAGATCCTTTTGGTCAAAAACATTTTATCTGCTTGCCTTTGTGCTCCTGAGGGCAAACATCATCTGATTCAATGAGGTACAAGTAAGAAAACTAGTGTAGCAACTAGGAGGCCTTAGTTTTATTATAGTAAAGTGTGGTCTTGACCAAGTTGTTGGGCCTCAGTTTCCTGATCTGTAGAATGCAAGGGTGGACAGAGGTCCTGCAGTCTTTTGGCTCACTCACAGGAGATAGCATCCAGCTCAAGATCCATGGGTTGAGCTAAGCCTGGTGGTTCTTTCTGTAATCACAGCGGCTCAGGAGTCTGAGGCAGGAGGATTGTGAGTTCAAAGCCAGCCTCAGCAACTTAGTGAGGCCCTAAGCAACTTAGTGAGACCCTGTCTCAAAATAAAAATAAATAAATAAATAAATAAAAAGGGCTGTGCATGTGGCTTAGTGGTTAAGTACCCTTGAGTTCAATCCCCAATACACACCCTTCCCCAAATATCCAAGGGTTGATGACTATAGGGATTAGAAGAAACTGTCCTTTTGGATCTGCTGGGCACTACTTGTACTCAACAGTGCTTTTTAAGTGCCCAAGGTTATTTTTGGAATCACCATCACTTTAAGAAATGACACTGGAAAAGGTTTCAGTTGGTTCTTTCCCTGGTGGGAACCCTGAAGTGTTACGCCGCTTTAATTAACAGCAAGATGTTGTTGTTTTGGATGAAGACCAAGATACAGCCCTTTGGGTCCTTTCTTGGCATTCGTTATGGAGAGTGCAGGGAGATTCCACCCTGACGTTCCTTACGTAGGACAGAGATGCTGAGTTGAAGTGTACCTGGGCAGCAATGGGGGAGGGCGCCTCAGAAATCAGTGTTTCACAAGGACTCTTGACTGCGACAGCCAGGGATCTGCCCTGTTCTGCAAATCGAGCCCAAGGTGCTACAATGTGCCTCTTTCATATCTCGGTCTCTACACTCAGTAGCAGGGGTCAGATGCCACCTGCTCTCAAGTAGTGGATAATGTGCACCCCAGCTCTTTGCTGCTAGGACTCCAGTGGCTGAGGGCACAATTGTTGCTTTTGCCTCAATTAATAAAAAAGAAAAAAAAAAAAATCTTTCATAATGGACCTGCTGGGAGGTGAGTGTGGAGCAGAGGTCATGAGGATTTTATCCTTTAATTTTTTTTTCTCTCACTTTTCTGTTGATACAAAATTCAACAGTATTGAGCAGGTTTTGTATTTTTTTAAAGGGGGAATAATGAGTCTGTTGATACTAATTTGGATTTTTTTAATTGATGATTCCAGAGGTAGCTCTTGATTGGAAAATTATATTAGCAATAGAAAGGGCTTCTTACTTTTACTCCATATGGGCAGATCAGGGTAAAAATAGCCTGATGGTGTAATTTAGGTATTCTCCATTGATCCAGATGCAAGATCCATTAAACTTGTTATGTGCCAGACACTGTGGAAGGACCATTTAAAGACATTATTCCATTTAATTCTCAAAACCTTGTGCTTTAGCCTCATTTGTAGGTAAGAAAACTTAAGTGAGGAGTTACTGAATCGCAGCTGGCACAGGAAACCAAGCCTTCTGACTCCTGCTCAAGACACACTTTCTACTATATATGTACCATCCAGGACAAATGGTAGTTCCTTAGGGGATACCCCACTTTAGGAAAACAATTTTCCCAGCTCCTGGAGGGCAGACAAGAAAGAGTGAGGACAAAAGGAAAGAGACTTAAATCCCAAGTGTAACCCAAATATCTCAGCAACCCTCAGGCCAGTCCCTGCCTATTGATGCATTTTCCAGAACATACATCCAACCTCACAGGTCTAGATGAACAAAGGAAATCTTTCTTAAATGAGTGTTTTACTTATCACTTTATGTTTAATCAACCTATATAAGCATATCTTGTTTAAAGAATTAGAATATCACCAGGAACTTTAAAGCTCCACAGGTTTTCTTCCTTGCCTCTTAGAGTTATGCACTATAGGATTACAGGATTAATTATTTCCTATTTTCTTTATCATTTGAACAACCAGATATGTACACCTAAACAACAGGTGGATTTTTAAATTTTGTACAATTACTCCCTTTGTGTGGTAAGAGAAGATAAAATCTACTCTCCTAGCAAATTTCCAGTAACCAGACACAGAAAAAAAAAAAAAAGAGAGAGAGAGAGAGAGAGCTACTGGGCTTATAGCTCAGTTGGTAGAATGGCTTGCCTCATATGCACAAGGCCCTGGGTTCAATCCCCAACACCACACACACACAAAAAGTTACTATATGATCTCACATGTGGAATTAAAAATAAAAATTGAAGACCTAGAAACAGAAGGTAGGTTGGTGGTTAGTTATCAGGAGGAATGGAGAAAGGTTGGTCAAAGGGTAGGAAGTGGGAGTGATTTGGGCTGAGTCAGTCCAGATATCTATGGTACAGCATGAGGACTGCAGTTAATGATATTGTACTGTACACTGGAAATCCTTGTATGTTGTTATCCTGAAAGGTTGTGCAAAAGTTTAACTGTGAGTAGCATATTACAGAGTGAAATATCCTTCCATTCCTGACAATGCGACTTTTCTGTCAAAAGGCTGCACAATTGCTATTCTCTCTGCTCCCTCTCTCACCCATTCTTTTTTGTGTATGTTTCTCAATCTCAGTTTCTCTATGTGGGTGTTCCTCTCCATGTCTGTTCCTCCCCTACTCTTCCTGAACCCAGCATGCCATTTGTCCCTCTATCTGTCCTGTGCCACCATTCCGCTCACGTACTCCACTCCCATCTTGTGATCCTCTGCTTCACGCAGACCCCCGGGGAAGTCTGTGGCTGCTATTAATCTCATAGGGAACAGGCGCTGGAATTTTAGTGAATAAAATTCTCCATCTCATTATATAGGTTAATAAGCTCCTAGAGCATGTTCAGACCCTATGAAATATTAATGATGTGACCCAGAAGTTGTGGGCCGAGGGTATCTTCTGCTCGGAGCATTAGGAGCCTTTGCCAATTGAACATCAATCAAAAAATTAAAACAAAGAAATTTTAAATGTATTATTAAAAGTGGGTGGAAAAATATGATTTCTACATGTCTGATATGAGGAGGAAATTTGGGGAAGAAAATGTTGCTTCCTAAAAGGAGGTATATTTAAAATTGAATATATGGGAAAGTTTCCTATGAAAAAGTAAATAGCCGGTTTGGGTGATACAGAACAAAACAGGAAATGATTTTGGGAATCAAGGAATAGAGCATTAAGTTAATATTTAGTGACAACAGTTCTTTCTTCTCCAGAGGCTGATAGGTAGTGGGGGACATGAACAGAAATCAGTGTCAATTAGCAGAATCAAGTCTTTCTGTGAACTCAGAGCCCATGAAGTGCCCCAAACAATAGATAGGTTTGAACACAAAACCAAAGTTCTTCTTAAAAGGGTTCCCACTTTATGTGCTCCACAAAGATAAACATGCATAGCTATCACACCCTACTCTCCTATGTAGAAAATAGCAATGCTGATCAAAGAACCCCCAGAAGGTGGGTTGCTTGTGGGGGCTTTCCTTTTATTCTTTCTGGCTGTGATAAGACACTCCATTTTTGCAGTACCTGGTGAATCAAGTAAGCCATGACCAAGCCCAAAGCTTCCAGCAAATTCAAAATTATGCATTCGGTTCTCCACTCTAGAGCATCACTTTTCTAGCCCTCTGTGGCCAGTTGATCCACCTACCTACAAATTCCCTGAAGAAACCCCAAAGGACTTTTATGGCTGAGGTTTTCCAAACCACAGGTTCTCTGCCATTTGCATAGTTTCTCTGTCCAATTGAAGTTCTTTCCACTTTTAAGGGGAGAATTTGGAGAATTTTGACTTTACTGACTCCGCACATTTGGGAAGATCCAGAATGGTCAGAAAAGATAACATTCTTTTCTGCTGTAGATTTTAGAAAATGAGCAATTAATTTCCAAAATGTAGAGAAAATTTCAATGAAGAAAGAAAATACAACACAGAAGTTCAAGCAATTGGCAAACTGTGAACTTAATGGAAGCATTTACTATGACTAGCTCTGGGCTCTGGATTCTTAGATCAGGGAATAACCATCATGGAACTATAAATTTCTAATAATGGGGATCAGAGTTCACAGGATGACTCTAAATTATTCTGAATTCCCTTTTCATTCACTGCTTTGCACCTCTTTTCTTGCGGATATAGGTAGTCCTGTGACACCATACCAAGCAGTAGAGCCAAAGCAGAACTCAGAGGAGCACAGGAAAAAAAGTCTTTCTTTATAAAAGAAACCAATAAATCTTGTATCTGTCTTTGGCCCTGCCTTGAATGCAGAGTCCACGCAGAGAGATGCAACAGCCATCTAGAGACCATGAGGAAATTCAAAGACAATGGCAGAGACCTTAGATCTCAGCCAAGGAACCACACAAACAGTTGCCTCTTTCAAGGACTCCACTAGGAAATAATGACCAAAATCCCTGTCTTTTTGAACTACTCTATGACAGGGTTTTCTTTTTTTGGGGGGGTGAGGGGTAGGGGGTGGGAGGTAGCGGGGATTGAATTCAGAGGCACTTGACCACTGAGCCACATCCCCAGTGTTTTGTGTTTCTGTATTTTTATTTAGAGACAGGGTCTCACTGAGTTGCTAAGTGCCTTGCCATTGCTGAGGCTGGCTTTGAACTCGTGATCCTCCTGCCTCAGCCACCTAAGCTGCTGGGATTACAGGCATGCGCCACTGCAACCGGCTATGACAGGGTTTTCTGATACTTGAACCCAATGTGTTTCCAACTGATAAAATATCCTAGCTGGTGCTTAGTAAAAAAAGACTTTCAACCAACAAGGCAGAGGGGACACCTAGGAAAACAGGCTTCAGTGACCATTTCAGCAGCAATTATTCTAAATCCCCACTGCTTGGATCAGTCTCCTACCTTCATTTCAGAAACACGCACCCCACTGCCTAAAGGGCATTCCTGACAGGCAGACCTACAGCACCAGCTCTTCTTGTACTAAACTCGACCTCTCTTTTTCTTTTTTTTTCTCCTGAATCTGCTCCTTTGAGTTCCTATTTTAATTAATAGCACCAGAGTCCCTAATTGCTAAAGCTAGGCACAGGCTGCAGCCCGTCGTGCCCTGTTGGGCTGGATCAGAGTCCTGACTAGAGATCCACACCTTTTTCTGTACCTGTGCCTTTGTTGTTTTATTTTGCTTTTCCTTCCTTTTAAATCTGGAGATTGGTCATATGATGAACTAAGAAAAACAATGCACAGTGGTTTGTGATTCTCTCACATCATTGGTCTTCCTGTTCTTCCCATATTTTCAGCCTCAAGGACAAAAGATAAGTAGACAGGGCTGGGATTGTGGCTCAGCGGTAGAGCGCCCACCTAGCACATGGAAGGCCCTGGGTTCAATCCTCAGTACCACATAAGAATTAAAATATAAATAAAACAGTTATTGTGTCCATCTACAACTAATACACACACACACACACACACACACACACACATATATATATATATATATATATATATATTTTTTTTTTTTTTTTTTTTTAAAGAGAGAAGTAGTAGACAGAAGATGGGAAGGTCCAAGCCCAGCTATGGGCTCATCCTGGTTCTGCTCAGCATCTTTGCCTCGAGAAAGAAAGGAACCGTGGAAAGGGCAGGACAGGGTCACGCAACCAGGACTCTTCAACAGCCAAAAGAATGTAGGAAAACTGTCAGGAAGGAGCTATGTGAGGACCAATCCATTACATGCTTGTTTTGTTTCTCAAATTACACATCCTGATGCTACACAGAGAGGCCACTAAACAGGAGTCCCTTTCTCCATGGCCTCAACAACAGTTAAGACTCTTCAGATGGACATGGTAGACTCAAGTGCACCAACTAAAGCAAAAGAAAGAAAGAATTTGGTTTGCATGAGACACTCTTGATAAAGGAGAAATTGGAGCTAGCTGTAAGGTAGACTGGAACTCAGGTTCAAAAATCCCTTCAGAACATAGTGGCCTGTCACTTCATTCACAGTGCTATAAGGGTGCTTCACACATGGCCTGTGGGCACAGTTCTCAGCTCGAGCACACAGAAGGAAAGGCATGGGTGTTACTCTGCCTCAGTGCTAAAAGATCCCAGGGGGAAAAAATCAGTAGTAGTTTTCTGGGGTCATTGAGGCCAGCCTTTGTACATAAAAAAACTGTTTGCAGCTACTTGGTTTCTAAGATAAATATTCAATATACTGAAGTAATGAAGTTTTTTTTTTTCTTTAAGCTTTTAAGTTCAAACTACAAATCTTATTATTCTATCTATAAATCTAATAAAATTTTAAGAGGCACTTTACAATTTTGGCAATTAAATTCCCTTAAACAGTCTAAAACCACATTTATAAATGTAATATATACGACTTTCTTTTTAAGTAGTTTAAATACTTGACTAACAAGCAAAACTTTCCCAAGTACCTAAGCAGTTCTTATAAATCTAATAAATTAAACTTTAAATATTGTGACCTTTAAGTCCTCTTAAATCTTTCAATACTGTTTACAAACTCAGCTAACTTCTCTTGGAACTTTCAACTCTAAAGCTTTAGCCTGAAATCAACCACTTAATTAGAGAATTAAACGAGAATCACATGGCTAATTATAAAGTCGACTATGCCAGAATCTCTTAAACGTTAAAAACACTTTACAAACATTTTAATTACCAGACATATAGGGACTGTCTTAAGTTCAACACAAAAATGTTAGAAGTTGTAGGTTTTGTGTATTTCATCCTCTCTATGGTTAATTCTAAAACCTTCCAAGGTTGGAAAATATCATATAAGGTCCCAGTTTTATCATTCCCAGAAAATTGGAATACTTTCTCACTATTTGGTGTTTTTCATTAAATCTGCATGTAGACACAGATGCAGGAGCACAGGAAGTAAACACCTTTGCTTCATAGCTTTTACTCTACTCTAAGACACTATAAGCTCTTTTTGAGCAATTTATATGCAAGGGATGACGAGCCCATGTCCTACAGATGGGGTGCATTTAGCTGAACTGAGAATGCTTATTTGAGGCTGAATTCTTAACTCATTAGTGTATAACTTCTTTTACCTGTTTTCACCCAGTTCGGGTCCATGAATTCAGTAATTTCCTGTCTAGAATGGTTCCTCGTTTTGGATTCAGCTAATTCACTTGGTGTTTGAATCTGATGCTACTTGCTCCTAGGCTGTGACTCTGGAGGCCATTTTAACAAGATGAAGGGTCTGGTTATTTGGGTCACATGTCCACCCACCAGGCCAGAGTTGCTGAACATTGGGTGATGTACCTTTGGTTCCTGAGTCCACCATCATGTAAGGAAGAGGAGAGAAACCTCTAATTTTCACTGCTTAGAGAACTGCAAGCAGCTACTGAAATGGCTCCCCCTGTCCATCCTACATGCTCATTCACAGTCCGTTGTCCACTCTGTACCCAACATGACTTGGAGATGGAAACCTGGGCATACATGCTCCTCTTTAAAATCCTTTCCTGGACTGGTCATCATCTACATCTTGGGGATCATGACCAGTTGCTTTAAGTGGCTCCCAAGGCCCCCCCCCCATGACATCACGAGCAGACCCCTTTTCAGAAATGGCCCTTGGCATATTTTTAGACCTCTGATGAATATAATCAGTGACTTATGGAGCTCTACATGTATTACAAGCTGTCACATGTTCCTTTCTTCATGCCCGCCAATGCCTCCTCCTTCAACACCCTTTCTTTCTTTGTAGGCTCACTCAACTCCTGTTCACACCTCAAGCATCCATTCCAGGGTTTCCTTCCTCAACACCACTCTGTCTTTGATTTGTGTCATCTTCTGGGTCTCTGTAGCATCACTGACAATCTATTTGGCACATATCTGAATGTTTGGCCATTGTTTGTTACTATGTCCACAAGTACTAGACCATCAGTCTCTTGAAGGCAAGGATCTGGATTCTTCTTCTTCATATTCTGAACAGTCTCCACAGTACCTGTTGCATAGGCAATCTCATTAGAGACCTCCATTGTGAAGCCTCTGGGACTAACTGAAATAAGAGGACAATTAATACAAATTCCAGTGAATAGTGGAAATTCTTAATGATTCATATATGTGTATGCATTTGCATGTGCATGTGGTGTGTGTGTGTGTGTGTGTGTGTGTGTGTGTGTGCGCACGCACATGCATATGGGCTTAAAAGGGACAGAAAGAGAATTTAGGAACTATAGTTAAATCAACAGATGACCTTAGACTCGGCAGAAATACTAAAATCATTAAAAGCATAGCAACGTGGGGGTATGGAGTCTTCAAGGCCTTTTATGTCCCTTCTGAATAGTAACAATAGAAAATGCTTAAATAAGGCTTACTATGTTCCAGGCATATATATATAGGAACTATGGTCTTGACCAAAATCCTATGATGTAGGTACTACTATTTTTCCTCTTTGAAAGAGGAGAAATCAAAGGTACACAGAAGTTATGTAACTTCCCTGCTCCTCTAAATATATGCAGCTTTCCTGTTGAAAGCAGTGCTCAGTGCTCTATCAAGAGATGGGGTCAAGAAAAGAAGAAGAAAATGCAGAAAAAAAGAATGGATGGGCAATCAAGAAAAAGAAGTTTCCTAGTATTGAGACCCTTTCTTCATTCATAAGAAGATGGTCACCTTTGCATTGGGGTATTTATTAATATTATTTGCTGTCTGTGGTCACATCTGAATGAGCATACTCTATTTAAAATCTACCATTTGCTTAATCTTAATCTTAATCTTTGAGCAGATCCATCCATAAGAGCCCATCCATGTAAAATAACTATACTTTCATGGATTTTCCAAAAGCATAATTAGCAATCCCAACCATTCCCATTGGATGGTTTATATTATTTTTAACTGAATCAACTATTTGAACTAGAATATAATAACATCAGCAAAGATCAGTTTCCATCCTTACTACCCTTGGCGACCACTAGGGTCTCCACACACTCATCTTTTCAAGACTTTGCCACACTATCACAGACACCTCTGCATTGTCCCACCAGGGACAGGCTGAGACAGAGGTTAGAGAGTCAATGGATCCAGGCTTCCCGACTCTAGGGATCATGTTCTTTTCTTTGTTTGTGTCACTTCTGTAGTTACTACAGAACCCAAAGGCTGTCACTCCAAGTGATCACTCTTTTGGTGGATAGTCCTAACTTGTCGCACAATTGCTATCAAGTAAGCCCAGAGCAGTAAAAATCATTCTTGGCAGGACTACTAGCAATAGGGACTTTCTGGGATTGGTTTCTGTGCTCGTGACATCAGTTGACACTGTGAACAGATATGTGAGGCCAGAATTAAGACTGCAGAAAGTAGAGAGTGAGCTTGGGGAGCAATCCCTTCCTGTTTTAATCATGTTCTGGCAGGTGTCCCCAAGGTCTCTTCAGTTGGAGAAACGAGGTCATTTCCCTGGTTACAAGTACGGATGGCTCTGCCTCCGTAGGTTGTTTGACTGATGGATGCCAAGTTGGGAGTGATGTACATTTGTGTTGTGTTTGAAGGAAACTGCAGACATCTGCAATTCATGAATGCTCTAACTTGGAAACTGTTTTTCATAAACTTTTTTATTTCTTTTAATTAGTTATGCATGACAGTAGAATGCGTTTATGCACTGTGATATATCACACATAGATGGGATATAATTTCTCATTTTTCTAAGTGTACAGGTTGCAGAATCATATTGGTCACGTAGTCACATATATACATACAGTAATAATGTCTGTTTCATTCCACTATCTTTCCCATCCCCAAGTCACCTCCCTCCCCTCCCTTCACTTCCCTCCAATTAATCTACTACTATTTTTCCCTAGTGCCCCCTCCACCTTATTGTGAATTAGCATCCACATATTAGAGAAAACATTCGGTCTTTGGTTTTGTGGGATTGGCTTATTTCGCTTAGCATGATATTCTCCAACTCCAACCATTTACTGGCAAATGTTCTAATTTCACCCTTCTTTAAAGCTGAGTAATATTCCATTGAGTATATATCTGTTCATCTTTTGAGGGACACCTAGGTTGGTTCCACAGTCTAGCTATTGTGAATTGAGCTGCTATAAACATTGATGTGGCTGTGTCATTATAGTATGCTGATTTTAAGTCCTTTGGGTATTTTTATAATGACTTTTCCTTCTTGATGCTGGACAGACTCTTCTGTGCATATGCATCGTGGGTCTATTTTGGACACTATGTTGCTTACAAAGCTTCCTGAGTGATCTTGGACAAGTGTCCTATTCTTTTTATTTCACCAACTTTTATAACAAATTTGTCTTCCCTCTGTCTTAAACCTTGGTAATTCTAGAATGTGAGAGGATCAGAAAATACTTGAGGTGTTGTTCATTCTTGGGTTTTAGATACTTTCCATTTGTAATATATTTGACCCACAAGGACTAATTTGTTTAGAAATGAACCCTCTTTAGGGGTAGAAGGAAGGATGCATCATTTTGTTTATTGGTTGCTGATCTGTTTCTCTAGCTGGGATCTAACATCAAATCAATTGGGAGTGAAGGTTATTGGTCAAGTCTAAGATACTGTGTCAGTCTGCTTTTTTTCACCATGACCAAAATACCCAACAAAAAAAAACTCACAGGAGGAAAATCTATTTTGGGCTCATGGTTTCAGAGGTTCAGTCCATGGTCACTGACTCCACTGCTCTGGGCTTGGGGGCCTTGGGACATCATGGTGGAAGAACATGGTGGAGGGAAGCTGCTCATGGCAGGTAGAAAGCAGAGAGGAAGAAGAAGGCACCAGAGACAGATGTCATCCAAGGACATACCCCTAGTAACCTACTTCCTCTAACCACACCCCGCCTGCCTACAGTTACCACCCAGTAGTCAGTTCAATTAGTAATCCATCAAATGGATTAATCCACTGATGAGGTTATAGCTCTAATCACTGGCTAAAATTCCCTCCTCCAAACTTTGCTGCATTGGGGATCATGCTTTCAAAACATAAGCTTTTGTGGGACACTAAAGATCCAAACTCTAACAAGTGATAAATAACTTCTGCTAAAGAGAGAGCTGAAGTCATGGACAAAGCCTCTCACACACTCTCTCCAATCTCATTCACCTGGAGCATAAACATGTCTGTTGAGAGTGTGCTGTTAGATCTCTTTCTAAAATTTCCCCTGGATTGGACTGTGTCCTTCTGGAATTCAATCCTCTTCTCCAGTTCTCTAACTAACTCAGATTCAAAACTGACCCTCTGATCACCAAGGACCTTTAGCAAAACCCATAATGGCTTATAAAATGGTTCCATAATGCCAGCCTCTTTCTTGGTTACTGTGATGTGACTACTTTGACTTATTAGGAAGTGTTTCTGCTTCTCACCAAATCTAATTCCAGGGGCAGAAACTAAGTGCGCAGGGCTGCCTTCATTAGCCTGGTGTCCCTCTCTGCTCTGGACTTCTGCTTTGTACCCTTCTCACAGTTTTGACACCTCTGTTCAATATGTTTTGTCATTCTTGGCTAATAAAATTGGTTTTATGCCAAGTCAACCATTCTCTCAAATCCTGGGTGTCCCATCTCATCATGTCTTCCTTTTATCACTGAATAAAGTGCAGCACTCTGTTACCAATATGGTGTGTGTTTCTTTGTTCTGTCCTACAAATACAAACCTCTCCCAACACAAGACTGGGCTGTTTTCTCAATTATGATTTTGTTTCTTCTCACTTTCCTACAGCTAAGATAAATTCTAAGCAAGTGACTTTTTTGAGATGTGTGCTTCTTTGTTCTTTTTGAACATACTCCGTCACTGAGAGGAGAATTCTTATTCTAAGCTCATCCGTTTACTTCATCTTCCACTGGGACATCTTGCTTCCCATTCAGAGTGTTTCAGTCTGCATTCCACATCCAGATGTTCAGCATCCTGGTCAGCTGTCGCTGACTGCAGCTATAGCCGCTTGCAGCAACAAAGCCGCGGGAATAAGTTCAGAGGCCGACTGGAAACGAACAGGCTCTTTATTCTGCTAGCTTCTCTCTCCGGCTCCAAGAACAACTCCTACCTGCAATCCACACTCCTCCAACCACCACAAAATGGCGCCGACCCAATCCGCAATGTCCCGGGTCAAGTCTTGCGAGACCATGCAAATGGCGGTAATGCTTGAACATCTTTATGGCTCACAGCTAACGGCAATCTTAGCTATCTCCTTAATTAGGGCTCCTATAGTCGGTCCCCTGTAGCCCTGTGAGCCGGGAAATCTGCATTGTGAGTCCCTTTTGCCATATTGCCATGAATTTTTAAGTTACATAATGTTAATTGTCATATTGTGTCTGTGTGTCTGTGTGCATGTTGGGTTTTGGTTCATGTAGTGAAGTTTTTTTGTTCATTTTCTTTTCTGCTCATCTCACTCTTTCCTTTTTCTACCCATCAATGTTCCCACCACATTATCCCTTTTACCCAACATCTGTGTGTCTCATTTTAACCACGTGGTGTATGTGTGCGTGCGCATGTGTGGATTCTTATGTTTCTCTGTGTCCATGTGATCATATGCAAACGTGAATATGGTATATACATATACATAGAGAGTATGTTAGCCAGGGTCCCAGCAGGAAATGCTTGGCAACCTCCAATGAAGATCTTCCAAGTGGAGTCTAATATTGGGATTATCTATAAAAGTGTAGATAAGGCATCAAAAACTGAAAGGATGAGAAATGTACCCCAGGGCTGTTAACATTCCTAAGGTTGGAGGAAGGAAGAGAGGCGTGGCAGTCAGAACCTGAAGGAAAGCCACATAGCAAGGGTCACCTTGAGGAAGCCATGATGTTCAGAGACACAGCAGGCCCTAACCTCTCTGCCACCTCTCTCCAATTGCCTGCCAGGGATCTGGAGGGCTATCCTCACCAGTGGTCAGAGACTTAGGAGAACTTGTTGGTGCACCCGCTACAGGTGACTTTCCCTGGCCACAGAGCCCAGAGAGCAGAAAGTGATCTCTAGCAGAGGAACAAAGACACCCATTCTGGATTTTTGTTATTCTTGTTACTCGATTTTTATAAATGATATTTTAAAATGCGACATATGCTTGTCTCCACAATCCTTGGTAGGTCTCCTTCCAAATTAATGGATATAGTTTTCATTTATTCTTTTTAATGGCTGCATGAGAGTCTGTAGTGTGCAAAGTTGCAAACATTTTTAAATTTATTTTTCTGTTGAACAGTGTTGGGATATGTATATAGGTAAACACATGTATATGTATAGGGATATGTATAGGTAAACACATGTGCATAAATATGTATATTTGCATGTACATATATGTGTGCATATGTACATATGCATACTGGTATTTTTAAAGGGAGATTTCTCAGTCTCACTTTATTTTTTTTCACCTTCATAGGCAGTAATTTAATTATGTACACTTAAATCTAAAGTATTATATACGTTCATGAGGATGTCTAATGACATGAAATAGGAACATTTTTTCTCATAATATAATCTTCAAAGTGTAAAGTTAGGTGGAAATTATCTCACACCCGTCAGAATGGCAGCTATTAAGAACACAAACAACAATAAATGTTGGCAGGATGTGAAGAAAAAGGCACACTCATACATTGTTGGTGGGACTGTAAAATGGTGCAGCCAATATGGAAAGCAGTATGGAAATACCTTGGAAAATTTGGATTGGATCCACCTTATGTGCAGGAGCCCTGTTTGGGGAGATAGCTAAGATTGCGGTTGACTATTGGGCCATAGACATTTTTGGGCATTTCCGCCTTCCGTAGTCTCACGGGACTTGGTCTGGGATCTCGCGGGACTTGGTCGAGGCTCTCGAGAGATTTGAACGGTGACTCAGCAGATCGAGCTAGCGCCATTGCTGCTCGGGCGCATGGGAAGAGACCAGAGAGAGAAAAGACAGGGTTATCGCTATTGTATAGATATATTGTAGTTTCTTGTAAGATTAAAGAATATTTTCGTCTCCATCCTGTCTCCGGACTCCTTCCCGCGGCGCTGCCATTCCAGGCTGCAATCCCTTTCCGGCGGCAACACTTATGACCCAGCTATCCCACTCCTTGGTCTTTACCCAAAAGACTTGAAAACAGCATACTACAGGGACACAGCCACATCAATGTTTATAGCAGCACAATTCACAATAGCTAAACTGTGGAACCAACCTAGATGCCCTTCAGTAGATGAATGGATAAAGAAAATGTGGTATATACACATAATGGAGTACTACTCAGCAATAAGAGAAAATAAAATCATGGCATTTGCAAGTAAATGGATGGAGTTAGAGAATATAATGCTAAGTGAAGTTAGCCAATCCCAAAAAGCCAAATGCCAAATGTTTTCTCTGATATAAGGAGGCCAATTCACAGTCGGGTTGGGATGGGGAGCATAGGATGATTAGGGGAATACTAGAATGGCCAATGGGGAGGGAGGGGAAGGGAGGGGGCAAAAGGGTGAAGAAAAAAAAAGATGGTAGAATGAGATGGATATCATTACCCTAAGTGCATGTATGAAGTCACGAATGGTGTGAATATACTTTGCATCTAACCAGAGATTTGTAAAAATGTGCTCTATATGTGTAATATGAAATGTAATGCATTCTGCTGTCATTTATAACATCTTAGGATAAAAAATTTAAAAAAATAAATATGAAAAAAAGAGTCAGGACATGACTAATTACATATGTGTATATTAAGGTGCTATATTGACCAAATTAAATAAGCATAATTTTTGAACTCTGGAAACACATAATACAACAAACTTGTACTACATATTCTTTGATATAAACTCTTTTTGAGTTGGCATGTGATTTTTTTTTTTTTTTTTTTTTTTTTTGCATTTTTGTAACCTGTTAGAATATATGGCACAATTTTTGGACTGAAACTTTCACATTAATTTTGATAAATTGCTTCATAAATGACATTTTATGACAGAAAAGTTCAGTTTATAAGAAAGTATGTAAGAGGTTTAATTTACTTTTACAAACCTCTTTTTTTCCCTTTCATTTTAACTTCTTTTTTTTTTTACCTTTTTTTAATTCTAATTTGTTATACATGCTTGCACAGTGCAATTCATTTTGTATTACATATAAAGAGCACAATTTTTCAAGTCACTGGTTTTACATAAAGTATTTTCACACCATTTGTGTTTTTATACATGTACTTAGGGTATTGATGTCTAACTCATTCTGTCATTATTCCTATTCCCTTGCCCTCTCCCCAACTTAATTCTACTTGACATTCCTTCATTCCTCTCATCCCCCCTCCCTTTCCATTATAAGTCTGTATCATTATAGCAAAGGAATCATTTCACCTTTGGTTTTTTGGAATTGGCTAACTTCACTTAGCATTATTTTCTCTAACTCCATACATTTACCTGTGAATGCCATGATTTTATTCTCTTTTAGTGCTGAGTAGTGTTCCATTATGAATATATACCAAATTGTCCCTATCCGTTCATCTACTATTGGGCATCAAGATTGTTTCCACAATCTAGCTCTTGTGAATTGTGCTGCTATAAACATTGAAGTGGCTGTGTCCCCGTAGTAAACAATTTTTAAGTCCTTTGGGTATAGACCAAGGAGTAGTATAGCTGGGTCAAATGGTGGTTCCATTCCAAGTTTTCCAAGGAATCTCCATACTGCTTTTCAGATTGGCTACACCAATTTGCAGTCCCACCAACAATGTATGAGTGTGTTCTTTTCCCCACATCCTCAACAGCATTAATTGTTGTTTGTGTTTTGATAGCTGCCATTCTGACTGGAGCAATATGAAATCTTAGAGTAGTTTTGATTTGCATTTCTCTAATTGCTAGAGATGTTGAACATTTTTTCACATATTTGTTGATTGATTGAATATCATCTTCTGAGAATTGTCTGTTCAGTTTTTTAGCCCATTTATTGATTGGGTTTTTTGTTTGTTTGGTGTTAAGGTTTTTGAGAGTTTTATATATCCTTGAGGTTAATGTTCTGTCTCATGTGCTTGTGGTAAAGATTTGCTCCCATTCTGTAGGTTCTCTATTCACCTCACTGATTGTTTCTTTTGCTGAGAAGAAGCTTTTTAGTGTGAATCCATCCCATTTATTAATTATTGGTTTTAATTCTTGTGCTATAGGGGTCTTATTAAGGAAGGTGGGGCCTAATCCAACATGATGAAGATTTGGGCCTACTCTTTCTTCTATTAGGTGCAGGGTCTCTGGTTTAATTCCTATGTCCTTGATCCACTTTGAGTTGAGTTTTGTGCATGGAGAGAGATATAGGTTTACTTTCATTTTATTACATGAGAATTTCCAGTTTTCCCAGCACCATTTGTAAAAGAGGCTGTCTTTTCTCCAACGTACGTTTTTGGCACCTTTGTCTAATATAAGATAATTGTAGATGTGTGGGTGAGTCTCTGTGTCTTCTATTCTGTAACATTGGTCTACTGGTCTATTTTGTTGCCAATACCATGGTGTTTTTATTACTATTGCTTTGTGGTACAATTTAAGATCTGGAATACTAATTCCACCAGCTTCACTCTTCTTGCTAAGAATTGCTTTGGCTATTCTGGGTCTCTTATTTTTCCAGATGAATTTTATGATTTCCTTTTATATTTCTATGAGGAAGGATGTTGGGATTTTGATTGGGATTGCATTGAAATTGTATAGTGCTTTTGGTAGAATAGTCATTTTGACAATACTAGTTCTACCTATCCTTGGACAGGGTAGATCTTTCCATCTTCTAAGATCTTCTTTAATTTCTTTCTTTAGCATACTGTAGTTTTCCTTGTAGAGGTCTTTTACTTCTTTTGTTAAGTTGATTCCCAAGTATTTTATTTTACTTTTTTTTTTTTTTTTTTTTTGAGGCTATAGTAAATAGGGTGGATTTCCTAGTTTCTCTTTCTGAGGATTTGTCACTGATGTACAGAAATGCCTTTGATTTATGGGTGTTTATTTTATATCCAGCCACTTTACTGAATTCATTTATTAGTTCTAGAAGATTTCTGGTGGAATTTTTTGGATCTTCTATGTATAGAATCATATCGTCTACAAATAGTGATAATTTGAGTTTTTCTTTTCCTATCCATATCCCTTTAATTTCTTTCCTCTGTCTAAAAAGAGGGCATCCCTGTCTTGTTCCAGTTTTTAGAGGAAATGCTTTCAATTTTTCTCCATTTAGAATGATGTTGGCCTGGGGTTTAGCAGAGATGGCCTTTACAATGTTGAGGTACATTCCTGTTATCCCTATTTTTTTCTAGCGTTTTGAACATGAAGGAGTGCTGAATTTTGTCAAATGCTTTCTCCGCTTCTATTGAGATGATCATATGATTTTTATCTTTAGTCTATTGATATTGTGAATTACATGTATTGATTTCCTTATGTTGAACCAACCTTGCATCCCTGGAATGAACCCCACTTGATTGTGGTGCACTGTCTTTTTGATATGTTTTTGTATTCAATTTGCCAGAATTTTATTGAGAATTTTTGCATCTATATTCATTAGAGATATTGGTCTGAAGTTTTCTTTCTTTGATTTGTCTCTGCCTGGTTTTGGAATCAGGGTGATGTTGGCCTCATAGAATGAGTCTGGAAGGGTTCCCTCTTTTTCTATTTCATGAAATATTTTGAGAAGTATTGGTATTGGTTCTTCTTTAAAGGTCTTATAGAACTCAGTTGTGTATCCATCCAGTCCTGGTAGGTTTTTGATGGCATCCTCTATTTCTTTGCTTGAAGTTGATCTATTTAAAATGTGTATATCATCCTAATTTAGTTTGGGCAAATCATATGTTTCTAGAAATTTGTTGATGTCTTTGTTATTTTCTATTTTATTGGAGTATAAATTTTCAAAATAATTTCTAATTATCTTCTGTATTTCCGTAGTGTCCGTTTTGACGTTTCCTTTTTCATCACAGATATTGGTAATTTGAGTTTTTTGCTCTCCTTTTCTTGGTTAGCATAGCTAATGGTTTATCAATTTTATTTATTTTTTCAAAGAACCAACTTTTTGTTCTGTCAATTTTTTTCAATTGTTTTTTGTTTGTTTGTTTCAATTTAATTGATTTTGGCTCAGATTTTAATTATTTCCTATTTTCTACTGCTTTGGGGTTTGATTTGTTCTTCTTTTTCTAGGGCTTCGAGGTGTAAAGTTAGTTCATTTGTTTTTTGACTTTTTCTTCTTTAAAGGAATGAACTCCATGCAATGAACTTTCCTCTTAGTACTGCCTTCACAGTGTCCCAGAGATTTTTATATGTTGTATCAGTGTTCTCATTTACCTCTAAGAATTTTTTAATCTCCTTCCTGATGTCTTCAGCAACCCATCGTTCATTCAGTAGCATATTATTTAGTCTCCAGGTGTTAGAATAGGTTTTATTTCTTATTTTATCATTGATTTCTAATTTCATTCCATTATGGTCTGATAGGATGCATGGTAGTATCTCTATTTTTTTATTTGCTTAGAGTTGCTTTTTGGCATAATATGTGGTCTATGTTAAAGAAAGATCCATGTGCTGCTGAGAAGAAAGTGGATTGGCTCATTGATGGATGATATACTCTATATATGTCAGTTAAGTCTAAGTTATTGATTGTATTATTGAGATCTACAGTTTCTTTGTTTAGCCTTTTGTTTGTAAGATCTATCCAGCAGTGAAAGAGATATGTTAAAGTCACCTAGAATTATTGTGTTGTGGTCTATTTGACTCTTGAACTTCAGAAAAATTTGTTTTCTGAATGTGGATGCTCCATTATTTGGAGCATATATATTTATAATAGTTATTTCTTGTTGATGTATGATTCCCTTAAGCAGTATGATGTAAGCTGCCTGGTACTGTAAACCGGGAGGAAAAACTCTCGGAGGCAGAGTTAAGCTTTTACTAAGGAAACTCCTATTGTCAGATAAACAAAACTTCTGTGATGTGTGATGTAAGCTGCCTGGTACCGTAAACCGGGAGGAAAAACTCTCGGAGGCAGAGTTAAGCTTTTACTACTTTTACTTCTACTTTCTTAGAGCTTAGAGAGGGAAAGAAAGATTTTTCTTCTTAGCTTAGAGTAGAGTAGCTTAGAGTAAAGAAAGATAGAGCTTAGCTTTTCTTCTTAGTTTAGAGTAAAGAAAGATAGAGCTTAGCTTAGAGAAAGATTAGAGCTTCTTTCTTCTCTCTTCTTTCTTCCTTCTTCTTTCTTCTGTCTTCTGTCTTCCTCGGGAGCCTCGGCCTTACTCTGACCAGTCCTCTGGAGCCTCGGCCTAACTCTGGCCAGTCCTTTGGAGCCTCGGCCTAACTTTGGCCAGTCATTATTTCTTCTATCTGGTTTCTCTTCTGTAACCGCTCTGCCTACGTTCTGGCCGCTCTGATTCTTCTGACCGACCGAGTGACTGCCCGGCTGACTGAATTCTCCGTTCTCCTAACTCGGACCGCTTTCACCCGGTTATATACCTTCAGGTTTGCGGGTGCCTACAGGTGCGTCACATACATATCAGGTGGAACCCATGGCTTCCAGCTAGCTACAACAGCCCTTCCTAATTAGGGCTCCTTCAGTATGAAATGTCCATCTTTATGTCTTTTCATTAACTTTGGCTTGAAGTCTACTTTATTTCATATGAGGATGGAAACCCCTGCCTGATTACGTAGACCATGTGAATAGTATATTTTATCTCATCTTTTCACCTCCAGTCTGTGGGCGTCTTTTCCTATGAGGTGTGTCTCTTGAAGGCAGAATATTGTTGGGTCTTATTTTTTTAAATCCAATCAATCAGCCTATGTCTTTTAATTGGTGAGTTTAGGCCATTAACATTCAGGGTTATTATTGAGACATGATTTGTATTAGCAGTCATTTTTCCATTTTATTCATTTATTTATTTATTTTTGGTATTTAGCTTGACTTGGTTTCTCCTTTGGTTGGTTTTTCCTTTATTGCAGTTATTCCCTTTCCAGATTTTCATTGTTGTTTTTCATTTCCTCCTCATGAAATATTTTGCCAAGAATGTTCTCTAGTGCCAGCTTTCTTGATGTGAATTCTTTTAGCTTTTGCTTATCATGGAAGGTTTTAATTTCATCATCAAATCTAAAGCTTAATTTTGCTGAATATAAGATTCTTGGTTGGCATCCCTTATCTTTTAGAGCCTGGTATATGTTGTTCTAGGATCTCCTGGCTTTGAGGTTCTGAGTTGAAAAATCTGCTGAGATATGAATTGGTTTTCCTTTATAGGTTATTTGATTTTTCTCTCTTGCAGAGAAAAATTCTATCCTTGTTTTGTATGCTAGGCATTTTCATTATAATGTGCCTTGGTGTAGGTTTGTTGTAATTTTATGCATTTGGCATTCTATAGGCCTCTTGTATTTGGTTTTCAAATTTTCTTCTTGCTTGGGAAATTTTCTGATATTATTTCATTGAAGAGATTTTGCCTTCCTTTGGTTTGATTCTCTGCACCTTCCTCTATTCCAATAAATATTATATTTGTTTTTTGACGGTATCCCATAATTCTTGGATATTCTGTTCATGGTTTCTTACCATCTTCACTGTGAGGTCAACTTTATTTTCAAGATTATATATTTTGTCCTCGTTGTCTGAGGTCCCGTCTTCCAAGTGATCCAATCTGTTGGTGATACTATCTATTGAGTTTTTAAAATGGCTTATTGTTTCTTTCCTTTCAAGTATTTTTGTTCGTTTTTTTTTTTCTCAGACTCTCTATCTCTTTCTTTAAGTAATCTTTTGCTACCTGTATTTGTTCTCTTATCTCTTTGTTGATGTGATTGATGTTTGCCTGTATTTAATCTCTTATCTCTTTGTTGGAGAGATGAATTTTTGCCTGTATCTGCTTACCTAGGTCATTTTTTTAAAATCCCAAATCATTTTAATTATGTATATTTGGCACTCCTTCTCCGACATTTCATCGACTTTGCTTTCTATGGATTCTATTGTTGTAGTATCTTGGTTTTGGGGGGGGCATTTTCCTCCCTTGTTTTTTCATGATGCCTATGTGTTTTCCTCTCTTTCAGTGCAAGTCTGAGGTGTTAGTGCTTCTGCCCTATTGTCTTATAGCATCCCTACAGGTTACTCAGTGCCTAACTTTTAAGGGAAACATCAATATTACAACATTCAATGTACCTAACGTGTTGCCATATATCAGTTAGCTTCTATTTTTATATTTACAGTTTTGTCACTATAAACAGAAATGATGAGATCAGTTATCTTTTACCATATTGTCTCTATGTTTGCATGGTGGTTTACAGTATCTAGTGGTAGAAGGGGAAACGTAGGGATTGGCTAAGATGTTTGTGAGGTAGGATGGGAGAAAATAGAGGTACTAGATTATTTGACTAATGAGAAGGTAATCATGAGAATTTGAGTGTTAGTAGGAGAAACAAGAGATAGGCCTCCCCATGTAAGACTCTCTGTTAGGTCACAACAGGATAACTGGTAGCACCTCTAGTAGAGCACCCTCTGGTGCAGCCTGGTCCACAGGGACCTTAGTGATGCCTTTCCAGTACCTCTTGTTGTTCCTTGATAGTAGCAGCACTTTCTCAGTTTTGTGGCAGTGGCAGCCTCAAGTCTATAATTATCTTGATGTTGGGCTGCGAAACCACTGAACCCCAGTGCTGAGTGCCTCTCCGAGCAGGCACGGAGAAGGGTTGCCTCTCCACGTTGCCAGCTTGGGGCGGGCGTCTCCCTCCAGATCTCCTCCTGGCCCCTCTCTGGTGGAGCAGGAGGTCTGGCTTTTTTGTTCCCACTTTCTTCCTCCTGTGTCTCCTCCCAGTCCAGGTGTGGTGGAGGGGGTTAGGCAGGTGGGCGGTTGGGCCCTTCCTTGGCCCTGGGTCTGCTCCCCAACCTGTAGGTGACTTTGGAGTGGGCAGGCAGAGCTGGGGACATGCAGGCGGGCAGTGGTGGCCTTCCTCAGCCTGGGCCTGCTCCCTGACATGTAGGCAGCAGCAGCAGAGGCTACTGGTGGCTCCGGAATAAGTGGGCACAGCTGGGGACACGCAGGCGGGCGGTGGCGGTCTTCCTCGGCCTGGGCCTGCTCCCCGACCTGTAGGCAGCAGAGGTGGCTCACATACTGGTATTTTTAAAGATATAGTTTTAGTTCTAAAATGTTTCACCAAATTGCTTCCTCCAAACTTTGAGATTAACACAACATACGGTTCCCTTTCCTCTCTTCTTCTCCAGAAGCTGGTACTACACTCTTTAGTTCTTGCTTATCTGGTGGTAAAGGAATGCCTGCCTTCTTGATATTCCAATTTGTGTGTTGCTAGGGGTTGTTGAATGTGAATGTGTTTTCTCGTGTTGGCTGGTGTTTGAGAAGCCATCTGAACTTGCTCACCTCCAGGCTTCTGCTGGTTGCTGGTGACCCTTCTCAGGACTATAGTTCTCTTTCTGATATGTTTGTCCAGCTGATCATCACCACACTTGTGTTCATTTCTATAATGAACATATTTTCCCATTATCAATGTCTTTTATTTGCACATACATTTGCGCTTTCCGCTCATCAGTGTGGGCCTTCTCTCTGTGCCCATGAGTGAAGCTGAGGAGCCTGTTTTCTTTAGCCTGAGGAATGACTTTCTAGTTGGAGTCCAACCTAAAACTGTCACCCATTCTGATCAGCATCATTTTGGGTGCCTCTGGAAGCAGTGGCTCTGAGGCCTTACTTACCACCATTTCTCTTACTAGAGTCTTGCGGGCTGTGGTATGACTTTAATGACACCTAAGGTATCACTCACTTGAAATGATCCCAAGAAAGGAAGGAAACAAATGCTATGAGGCTACCTTTGATGTGCCCACCTACTACCTTTGTTGTCTCATTTATTTTACCCCAAACCTTGAGAAACCAAAGCCCAACAAACACCCGTGTGCATAAAAATCAGCTGAGGAGTTGGTTGGAATGCAGACTGCAGTTCAGTAGAACAGAATGAGGAGCCTGAGACTCTGCATCTCTAACAAGCACCCAGGTAGAGATGCTGCGGACCCCGTCACCCCTCCCCACACTGTTAGAGTGGCAAGAAGGTGGATAACAGAGGTGTCAATAGATCAAGCAACTTTTAAACAGATTAAGGTCTTGTATTCTTATTGTATTAGTCCTTTGTCTGTTGCTATGATAAAACACCCAAGACCGTGTAATTTATAAAAGAAAGAAGTTTCTTTAGCTTCCAGTTCTGTTAGCCCAAAAGTCCACATGGATGGCACCAGCATCTCCCGGGTTTCTGGTGAGTGTGTTATGCTGCGACATCTCATGGACCTTTGGATGAAAGCCAAATGGTGGAGGGTGCAGATAGGCAGAGACAGAAACCCAAAGGTGACCTTGCCTATAACAGCCAAGTTTCCCAGTAACTAAACCAGTTCTTCAACAAATAATGCTGGGAAACTGGAAATCCATATGCAACAAAATGAAATTAAACCCCTCTCCCTCACTATGAACAAAACTCAACACAAAGTGGATCAAGAATATAAGAATTAGACTAGAGACACTATGCCTATTAGAAGAAAAAGTAGGCCCTAATCTCCAACATGTCGGATTAAGTCCCACCTTCCTTGTTAAGATGCTTCTAGAGCAAGAATTAATATCAAGAATCAATAAATGGGATAGATTCGAAGTAAAAAGCTTCTTCTTAGCAAAAGAAACAATCAGTGAGGTGCATAGAGAGCCTACTAATTGGGAACAAAGTTTTACCACACGCACATCAGATAGAGCAACAACTGCTAGAATATATAAAGAACTCAAAAATATTAACACCAAAGAAACAAATGACCCAATCAATAAATGGGCCAAGGAACTGAACAGGCACTTCTCAGAAGAAATTATATAATCAATCAACAAATACATGAAAAAATGTTCAATATCTCTGGCAATTAGAGAAATGCAAATCAAAACTAAGTTTGATTTCACTCTAGTCAGAACCAGTTCTGTAAGAGAGAGGACTCGGTCCCTGGAATGGGCATTGGTCTACCCATGCAGGCTCTGTCTCCACGACCCACACATCTGCCATGAGGCCCTGCCTCCCAACACTGCTACTTTGAGGAATGCGGGTCCAACACATGAACTTTTGGGGAACACACTCAAATCATAGTAGCTACTAGGTAGAAAGTAATTGATAAGCACAGTCTAACTGAATCCATCATTTCTGGAATAAAACTGGCCTGTGCCCTCATTTTCTGTCCCTGGAATCAGGAAGCCTGTCCTGATGGTATGGGTTCATCTTTCCTCCAGTGCATTCCAAGGTCCTCTAGAGCAGAGGATGTTTTCCTCATCTCTGTGTCCCTAGCCTGGCACATAAGTATTTGCCAAGTGACAAGTTGCAGAGTGGCACAAGTAAGCAGGAGGTACAGGACATGGGGCAGATCTGCAATTGTCACACTCAACTGTGCACAACAGAGGCAGCAGGAAAGAAGCTTCCAGAACTTGAGCCCAGAACAGAGAACACTTGGCGGCTGGTCTCTCAATGTAGAGCATCATTTTGCCATCATAGCTGCCTCCCAGCTCCATCAATCAAGGAGGAACAAATTCTGTGAGATGATTTATGGAAGTCCACCTAAAGCAGACGCACTCTTGTCCTCCTTGGGGCAAAAGAAGGCAAGATAATTGTGGAATGCTGTCTGGAAGAGCACTGATTGGGCACTTCTCTATGCCTCTGAGTGCCTCTGAGCACAGTGTTGAATAAAGGAGGCCAGGCCTTGGCTTCATGAAGCTCACAGTGAAGTTTCTAGAGCAAAGGAAACCCCAGGATAATAACCATTTACTGACTGGGCCAAGTTTTCTGTAAGGACCTGCCATCTTACATATACCATCTTATTATGTTTAATCTTAATCCCAACTGTATTGCAAGGATATCATTCTCACTTTGAAGATGATAAATTGAGGTTCATAGAACGTATTTAACCTGTGCAGGTCACACAGCAAGTGAAGGTCAGAATCAGGATTTCTATCAATGTTCACCTGACTTTGTTTTTATATCTTATAAGAGAATTAATTCAGTGCCTACTCCAGATTTAGATGTGCTGTTTGTCTAAAGCATGTTTTTCCCACTGTACTTGGCTACCTCTTTCCCTTCATTACTTTTGAGAAAATTAAACTTCTGTGATGGTTCTATCTATTTATCCAAATGGGGGGAGGGAAAGAGACTAAATGGACATCTGATATCCCCAGCCACCCTTTTTTCTGCTGAGAAATTCACAATGGCAGTTGACTTATAAACACAGTTGCCTCATCTGAACCTACTTATGTGACTAAAGCCAGAGTCACCAACTGCTTCACAAAGGAAAGTCTTCCAACTCCTTTACCTTCAGTGAAGTGTTTGAAAGTTTTCCCAGAGCATTTGAGAAATATTTGGTGATACTACAATGCTTACTGAATAAGGGAAGAAACATCTGTTGTTGTTGTTGTTGTTGTTGTGACATTAGTGAAAAGAGCTCCAAGCTTGAATCTTCTCGGAGTTGCGTGGGGGCACACACTTATTCTACCCTTAGATTGTGCCAGGTTATCCATGAACCACCCACTCCTGGATCTCTATCAATGTGGGTTGCAAAGAGTAGGAAACTATTAGTTTCCAGTGAAGCTTAAACTACAATGCAAAGCTGCATGGTGCAAAGTTGACAAGTTGAATTCCATGAGAACAGCCCCTTTGTTTGGTGGGGTCCTGCTGGGGCTTGGTGGCTTGGTGGCTTGGTGGGGAACAGAGTCTGCAGGCTCACTCAAACTTCTGGGACTTTTATCATCTCCTTCTGCTTTGGTATGTGAGGCCTAGAAACTGAAGGATGGGACTGTTCTCCCCTGCTCTCCCCCAACGTGGCTGAGTAACCATGGCGACCAGGAGGACCTGCGGGAAGAACCGTGCCAGCTGGGTGTTTTGTTCTATCCCCACGATCCATTCGGAGGCCAAAAGCTTTAAAATCAAACAATATATGCTGGAGACATGGAGCCAACACAGGCTGTAGCCACCGTCTCTGTCTGAAGGTAGCAACAGGGGAGCACAAAGCAGGGCTCAGGAACAGGCAGCAAATCTGCCCAGGAATCACCAGCTGAGAAAACAATCTGATTTTAAACTCTCTGATAAATTCCTTCCACTTAAATCTTTATTTAAGGAAACAGTTTTAATTAGCTGTGACTATCTCATGTAATTATCTTAAGATAGGATGTGTATTAAATGCTGATAAAGGCAATCTCAAAAAGCAAGAGTGAATTTTGTTAGTTTCAAGTGTACTATTTAAACTAACCATAGGTGAATATGGTGAAGTGAGAAATATTTTTTATCCATTGACACAAATATCCATGATCTGAATTAACATTAGAAGTTAAAATCCATGCTTCCAGGAGCCTCCTCTGCATTCTAGATACCCAACAATTGCTTCTTCAATTTCTAAATTCACATTTTAAAAAGCAGGTCTCATTTTATTAACCCTAGCTACCAATCTATTAATCAGTAAAATATGTATTGAACCTCCATATTGCTCAAGTTTGAGACAATACCAAGAAAATGAGATGTGAACATGTCTTTACTGAAGCTGATTATAATCTACTTGGGTTGGGGGTGGGGAGGAGTTTTAAAATCTTAATCAAGGTGGTACTTAAAAAACTATGGAATAGACTCTAACCTTGGCTTTGTTTGGGCAATCATTTTTACTCTTGACCCCTTGGCACTTTCTAAAATGGAAAGGAAGAGATAGGAAGGGGAAGGGAGGAAAAGGAAGAGAAGGGAAGGGAGTTTGCATGTATTCAAGGTAATAAGGGTAAGTCTTCTTTTTCTAAACATTTATGTATGTGTGTGTAGGTATCTAATTTTTATACACACACATACACATATATTAAGTTAGGTAGATAGATAGATATCCTAGACATGTAATGTGTTACAATGCTAGTGATAACCAAAACATTTTGAGCAGTATTTTCCTAGAAGGAAATTTGGTGAGTGGTCAGGAAAGAGGAACAGTGTAGACAAAGTAGACAAAGACAGGAGCATGGCATGGCCCAACCAGGCACAGAATTGCAAGCAATTTGGTCTTGCTACAGGATAGGGTACACAAGGAAGAGGTAAGAGATAAAACAGAGGGACAGGCAGGAGACAGTGACAAAGGATATAATACTCAGTTAAGGAATGTGTGTTTGGGTAAGGACAAGCCAAATAAAAAGTGACCATGACAGTGGGAGGATAGGGAAGAAATGTGGCAGAAGTGTTGACTTTCAGAGATTTATCCAATGCTCAACGTGGTCATTTGGGCAGTTAGAAGGTCAAAGATTGCATTAGCTTCTCATCACTGCGACAAAATAACTGAATCAACTTTAAGGCAGGAAAGGTTTGTTTTGGCTCATGGTTTCAGAGGCTTCAGTCATGGGTCCATCGGCCCCACTTCTTTTGAGCCTGGGGTGAGGCAGAGCATGATGGAAGGAGCACACAGCACAGAGCAGAAGCTGCTAACCTCATGGCATCCAGGAAGCAAAGAGAAGGAGAAGAAGAAGCCAGGTCCCAATATCTCCTTTAAGGGCCCACCCCCAATGACCTAACTTCCTCCACTAGGCCCTGCCTCTTAAAGTTTCTACCACCTCCCAACAGAGTCACCATAGGATGTGACCACCCTTTTAACACATAGGCCTTTGGGGGACATTTAAGATCCAAGCTACAAAAGTGAACTTGGTTTCTTCTTTATCTTGGCTCCTTGTTTTGTTTTTTGTTTGTTTGTTTTGTTTTTTGCGGGGGGTGGGGTGGGGTGGGTGGGGTTTATTTCTTTATTTTGCAATTATTTTCAAGATCCCACATGAAGAAGTCCATTACACTTAGCAACCCCATATTCGTATAGTATAACAATAGAACAAAATTGCCACAAAACAGTATATATTATTACCATGTAGAAAGCACTCTGTTGTTTTTATTTCTTCTCTATGCTATTTATTTATTTTTAAATTCTTAAGACACTAAATTGATTTCAAATCCAAGTACAGACTGGTGACCAATAATTTGAAATCGGCTGCTTTGGATCTTAGATCACAATGCAACTATACTGGTATGAAGTACACTTTCAATGCTGATTCTCCTGCAACAAAGGATAGCAATTCTTTTGTTGTGTACATCTGGTATTATACATCTGATGAACTAAATTTGATTTTGCAGAGGGAAGACTATAACTCTTGTGCTTGTAAATATGTTAAAGAAAGAATTCTTTTCAGTCTAGTCTTCACTTCAGACCCTCAGATCTTTCTTAAAAATGTGTTTTTAAAATCATTTATAGCGGGAGTTGTAAAATTGCTTTCTGAAACTACCTGTCTTTAAAAGAACGGAAGCATTCTGCAGTCAAAAAAAGATTTTTGTGTGATCATGGAGGTAGGGAGGACAACAAGAAAGGTTTAAAGAGGAAGATTTCACTTTAAATAAAGAAAAACAAAAACAATTCCTAATTTCCAAAAAAGATCATGAGGGATTTTCTTCCTTCTTGAAAAGAATGGAGTTTATAGAATATTCCCCACAGGATCACTGAAAGAATCAGAACATGTTTAATAAAATTTTTGTGATGCATATACATGTTTTCTATCTCAAGGGTTGAAATGTTTAAAGTAAGAATGACATTTCAAAATAATTAATCTGCTCCCTTTTAAGAACTTTGCAAACAAAGACAATTAGATCTTTTTTTTTAAGCACTTGCAAATCCAGGTCATATTTAAGATGTTTTTAGTGCTCCTTGTGGAGAAAAGTATTTTAAGCAAATATTTATGTTTGATTGAGTTTACTTAAGATAAAATTTTGGCAAAGATTTTTGGAGAATCATCATATTTTCTTAGTTTTTAATCTTTGCAGAAGTCATTTGTCATCATTTGACTTCAGAGCTTCATGGGTATAAAGTCGATACTAATAACCTTGTACCACATTTATTGCACTTCAGTATTTATAGGTTGGCTTTGTTATAAAGCATCCATAAATGCCTAGAGATTTTAGAAAAGTAAGGTTTCAATTTTTGCCAGTAGGAAAGGTGTTTTCTAATATTCACCAAAATTGAGTAATGTGTTAAAATTATATTTTGAAATAAATTAGATGAAATGTAAAAGATTAAATGCTAATCTTTGCATCAAATTCTTATGAGCAGGATGGGGGCTATTTTGGGCATAATAGAGACTATTAATTGACTATAAAACCCTCTTAATTGACTTCTATGAAACAGAAGGAATAACTGACATTTGTCACTGATTCTGAAAAGCACACACCCAGCCAGGGTGGCTCTGGGGGATTCTCCAGCACCAGGCTCTGCTGGGCCTATTGGCATACCCACCCAGGGTCAGGCAGGTGTGCTCCTGAGCCCACTAAAGCCAGGTATACTTGCTGTTACCAATGAAGGGGAATTCCTTGTCCTTACCCCTTAATTCTATAACAAGGGATTTTCCCCAAATATTCTCCAAACACTTTCTTCTCCTTCATTCATTTCACTCCAGGGGAAATGGAGTGATTTATGTATGGCAATGTTGGAGAAAATACATGGAATGGTTTGCTCAGCATTGGTTTTCTCTCTTGGATGAACATGTCAAGTTCTGCTCCCTCAACTTCCAAATCCAGGGCTTCTTGGGACTAGATGGTTACGTCTTTGGCTTAATTCCTGGTTACATTAACATCCAGGCTGAAGAATTAAGGTCAAGTCCTTCAGTTTTGTTCCTATAATTATGAAAGTAATATTGTGACCTCAATATTTACTCTGGTTTCATTTTTAACCTGTTCAGAACTGGGTGGGAAAAGGGTATACTGTTTGTGGACTTCCCCTTTATAGATTCCAACAACATTAATTGCATTATTTAATTCAGCATTGCTTAAATTGATGAAATATGAGTACAATTGTTGATTTGACTAAGTTTAATTATTTTTAAAT
Organism: Tamias sibiricus; assembly: GCA_025594165.1. Lineage (NCBI taxonomy): Eukaryota > Metazoa > Chordata > Mammalia > Rodentia > Sciuridae > Tamias > Tamias sibiricus. Next base: position 73,889,685 of record CM046660.1, on the reverse strand, counting down.
ACTTGACAAGAGGAAATCACTGAATAAATGTTATTGTGAGGGCTGGGGGTATAGCTCAGTTGGTAGAGTGCTTGCCTTACATGCACAAGACCCTGGATTCAATCCCCAACACCACATACACAATAAAATGTTATTGTAAGCATTACAATTGTAAAAATTCATCAGGACTTGATAAAAATCTAGAATGCTACATACATACTATTTCTCCACTGTCTTAAAAGTCTCCCTTCATTTGAAGCAAACTGAAACTGAAAATCTTATATAATGTTTATTTGTTAAAGACAAATACAAAATTCCAATTAGCTTCTCCAAGCAGAAAGAAAAAGGCATTATCCCTTTTTCCAAAAATGGCAAAATTTATATATGCATATGTTTTTAAAGTCTAGAAAGTGTTTAAAGCATTTATGTGTCATTTTAAAAGAATTTTTTTCTTTCATTGGTCTTCAAAAAAGCTACTTTTCACCAAATTACTTTTTCTTTCTTTCTTTCTTTCTTTTCCAAATCACTTCTATTGTCATTCTTATTTAAAAGCTTCCCCAAGTTTTCAAACCAGGAACTCTTTGAGAATCCAGTAAAACCTATTGATCCCCTCCTCCCCTAAAGTGCATATGCACACAGCCCAAAGCTCACAGGACTCACAAAGCTCATCTTTGACTGAATTCAGGACAAAGCTCCTGTCCTTAGGTATTAATGGCCATGTGACAAGATGGCAAGATGTCCCTCAGACATAGTGGTGATGGAAGGCCACAGGAGTGGAAATTTGACAGGCACTTTATATTTATCTCATCTGACTACATATCTAAAGAATTGTTTAAATTTCACATTTTAAGAAGCATATTCAAAACCTAGAATTTATTTAGAAGAAATGGCTAGAATAATGCAGGGCATAGAAACCAGGCCACATGACCAGTGGCCAGGGAGGTTTACTTTAAAGAAAAAGGCCTTAGGGATGAAGGATAGCTGTCCTGGATGATGGACAGCCAGCACAAAGGTGTGGGGCTGTTCGGAAGCAGTAGGAGGAACATGGAACCATGTGGAAAAACTGTTGCCTGGCAGGTGGGGTCCTTGCTGCAACTGGAAAGAGACGTGATCAATTAGGAATCAACAAGAATTTATAAAGACCTACTATCTAAAACCTTTAGATATTTTTAGATTCCTTCTCTCTTTTATAGGATGTGGATGTACTTTAAGTTAATGTTCGAGTTCTGAACAAACAAATGCACTATTATAGAAGTTGTTTTCCACCTGTTTGAATAAGTTATATATTATTCTCCATTAAAAAAAAAAAGCTGCATAAGTATTTCAGTCAGGGACTTCCAGAGTATTACATCGATTTCTTTTTCAGTATTTTGTTCTCTATTCATCTATTAGAAAGGAATTTTTAGCCTCTTTTCTGGACAATCCTTAAACATAACAAACAGGGTCATTTTCTACCATCCTGCTTTGTGCGGGACGTAGTTTGTGGCCCCCCCACCGGAATAAAGGCTTCATTGGCTATTACGTGAGTGGCTTGTGAGACTTTTTTCCTGCAAATTGGGTACAACATTTGGAGGCCCCAGCGAAATTCTTTATTCTCCTTGCCCTCATGCCCAAATTCAGTCTCCTGTGCTCGATCACGGACTCTATTTTTTTTATTCAACTATGGAGTTTTTAAACATCTGTAACATTGTAATGGAGAAAAAGCTACAAGGCCTTTGCTATTGTGTTAAGTGTGCACAGTTGTGTTCTGTGTTTGTATGTCTATATGTGTGTATGTCCATATGTCATGTACGTGATATCAAGATTGGCAAGTAGAAAATGAGTGCTCAGGAAAATTTTAAAAAATGGTTCCAAATACCTTTAATTCACATGGTTTAAAAGGTTCAATTTAAATTGGGTAAGCACATGAAAATAAAAGTGCCTTTAAAATGAAACTTAACTCACAAGTTTCTCTAGGTGGTCAAGAAACTAGTAAAATGTTGTCTAATATCCCTTGGTCCTAGGACTTCTCTTCAGCAAGGAAGGAATGGCTAGTACTGTTCAGTCTGATATTTTGGTAAAAGTAAAGTAGATTTGACATGGAATTGCTCATTTGTGAGTAGTTTTGTTGTTAGACATCTGATTAATTTTCAAGGTTAAAATGATAACTGTTAAATATGCCATCAAATAACTCCTTAAATTCCATTGGGTAACATTATTGATTGTTTTCATAAATTGGTAAATTAAAAAAAAATGTTTTAAGTTTGCTTTTTCATCACCGGAAAAGATTGAAGTTCCAACAGGTATAATTCTATATACTTGAACATTGTGTTCTCGTGAAGTGGTTAACAGATGTGTGTGATTCTGCATAAAGGTTTATAAAAAATTTCTGTGTATGCAGAGGCTCAAAGGTTTCAGCTGTTTCCATTGGGAGTACTGTAAATAATATTTTTTGTTGAGATAGAAAGTTTGCCTAAATTCAAATTATTACAAGGATTGTTTGCAATTGTGAACAAAAACAGGGGTTAACAGATGGGAGAAAGAAATTAGAAAGTTGTTGATATGGTCACTTAAGTGATGTGAAAGCTCTATAAAAGTTGGTTAACTAAGTATATAAAACAATCATTAAAAGCTATTTAAGAATTGTTTTAATGACACAACCTGGGTTAATTTAAGACAATAAGCAATCACCTAGGATGGTTACAAACCCCAATCAATAGAAAGGGCAAATGATAGTAAGGTTATAGGCATTAAAGTAAAGCCCAGTGCTCTTAAATTAAGACTGGTGAGACTAACTTGCAAGATGTTTAAGATCAAGACTTTAAAGTTCAATTAAAAGGGCCAAGAAAAACCAATATTTGGCTCTTGTTCTCAGAGTCAGTCTGAATCCAAGAAACAGGAAACTTCTCTAAAGAGCTTTGCAACTCTGGGCCACATGGCCTCCCGAGCAGGGAGGCTATGAGACCTCTGGAGAAGAGAAAGGCAATCAGTGCACTTGCTATGAAAAGGAGGGTCCTTTGAAAAGGAGGCAGACATCCCTGCTGCTTCCAAGGGCAGCACCTGGTCAAGCAAGACCTGGACCCATCTGAGCACAAAAGACACTAGCAGAACAGAAAAGCTGCCCTCACATTCTCCCAAGAGTGACTCCCATCAGAAATCAGCTGACTCTTAGCAATAGATAAAAGCAAAAGTCAGTTTGACCTGCTTCATCTTAAACGCCTAGCAAAAACTGTTAAAACCAAAACACAACCATTCCTGGACATTTAAGAAATAATAGTTAAATGTAACTTAAGATATACACTTGTATTAGCCCCAACAATTGGTAAGACTGAAGGCTACAAAAGAGATTCTTAGGCAGGAATGCCTGATAACTCTAAAAAGAAACAGTTTAACTATTAAATGACTGCCAAGTCAAAAGTTTTTAGTCAGTTTAAGGCCTACAGATCTTCCTACCCTACACAGGTAGGCTTAATATTCACAATTATGATTACCTAGCCCTAAGTTACAGAAATAAAGGGTTCTCTACTGGACAGAGAGGTCATGCCAGTAGAAAGATTTTATAGGATCAGATGACATCAAGTAGATTGACTACCATCTTATCAGGATAGACATCTGATCTGTAAGATTAAAAGTTAAATGTTGTGTTTACATTCCTGACAACTCTGGGGATATTAAAAATTTACATTCCCAAATAAAGGCCTTGTCCACTCTGGCCTTATTATGGGGACAGCTTCTCAGCCCTCACATCTCCTGGTGAGAAATTATTGACTGCTATCATGTTCATGGTATACATTGACATGTTCCAGATGCTGCAACATTTATTCAGTGCTCACGTTTTTTGTTTCTCTCATAGAAACTCCCATCCCTGATGACTTTACAACCTGTTCTTCCCCAGGCTTCAATCTGACCTGACTTCTAAAAAGGGAACTCCAAACTACTTGCCCCCATCTCTCCACCCCTGTTCAGCTCAAAGAAGCCAGATCCAGTCATCGTCCCCTTTCCTTACAGTAGTAAGGAATTCCTAAAATTAGAAGGGAGATGAAGCCAGAATCTGTTAGGCAGTCAATATAGACAGGTAAATCAAGTCAGGTTGGATCAAAAAAGTCAATTTTGAGTGAGTCCGGGGAAGTTGAAGACTGTTGGGATACTGTCCACTGAAGAATTTGAATGTTAATTCCCTCAGAGCCCTTTCTCCACCCTTATCCAAACCCTGCCCCTGTCCCAACCTGTTGCCAAGGTAACCTGTTCCAGGAATTACCCCTCCCAGGAGGAGCTTTAGGACTTTCAATATCACCCCTCCTCCTGCCTGTTATCAGGGGAGTCCCCAGTGCCGGCATTAAGTCTCATTGATTCTGCCTGCTGGTTTCTCAACCAAACATGGGGGTGGCAGATTATGGAGAACAAAGATTTGTTCTCCCTAGTAAGACCAGTGGGGAATGTAATAAGCAAAGGTGACTTAAACTGTCTCCACATCATGGCCCATTAACCCACCCTTAAACCATCTCCACCTGAGGGCTTGAGGGCATATTAACCCTGTGCTTTATAACCCCTGCCCTTGCTATGAGCAGGTGCCATTTTCTACCACCCTGCTTTGTGCAGGACATAGTTTGTGGCCCCGGCCAGAATAAAGGCTTCATTGACTATTTAAAAAACAAACAAACAAACAAAAAACATAACAAACAGGTAAATTTAACAAGCTAAATTTAAACAGTCTCAGATTTCTCTGGGAAAACCCATGTATTTTTTGATCTTCACATGAATCTCTTTTCTCCTCCCACCTTATCCCAATCCTCACAGAAATACTCCCTAAAGCAGAATTTTAGCTTTTTAGGAATGTGAGATAAAGCATGTAGGATCTAACAGGAGAATGATATCTTGATCACTTCCTTCCTTTGGAAAAAAGTAGATAGCTATTTCACTCCTGCCAGGTCCCAACCCCCTTTACCTGCCCAGAAATGAAAAGAAACTCATTGGATTGGTGGGTGGCAAGGATCTGCAAATATCAGTTTACATTTGTGGGCTGGGTCGAGTTCGTTTTTCAAAAGTTTGTAAAAAGAGGAGATTCCCTCTGTGTTGCATGCGTGCTTTGGACCAGTGGTAAGCAATGACTGTGGGTATTTATTCCTACTCTTCAGGCTAAAACTAGACTTTTTATTGAGGTTCACCATTGGGGAATAGGATGCTTACAAGTCTTGTGGCTGCACATATGAAGTAGTATTTTGTAATAAGTGTAAATAATAAAGCAATTTTTAGATCTTTATTACTTGGTCTCATAATGTACTTGTGAATTTCCTTTGGACTTGAGAGGAAGAGAGAATATCACTTTTTCCCTCTCAGAAAAGTTCAACAATGATCCCCTCTCTCCACATACACATGCACAGTAGCACAGATTTCTCCTTTCCTCAAACCCTTGAAACTCCACTTTGCTCAGACCTAGCCCCTTGTACTTGTGGGCATGTTTCTTCTAATGAAATTGTCCATTCTATGAAGCAGAGCTCTACACTAAAAAGGCTTCATTTCCAACCTGAACACTTTTGATAATTGGTAGGCTGACTTTATCTAGGCACTTCCTCTCTGAGGGCCTTTGCATTTTTCATCTGTAAGAAGAAGATGTGGATCTTGTGCTCTTGAGGGTCCCTTCCATCTCTGAAATTCTGCAAATTATTGCTTTAGGATCTGGGTTTCAGGGTTTTTCAAGATAGTAGCTCACAGTATCCCCTGGCAAATTAATCTGAATCAATATAATTATGTGAAAGGCAGGGAAGAGAAGGTGCCAGGTAACATATATTCAATGAGACCATTGGGATATAATGTCTGAATATGTGTTAGTTAATCAGGAGTGACCTGAAGAGTAGATATGTGGGGCAACAGATAAGAATGTTTTTCTGATGGTTTAGGAGGAGATATTTTGAATTAGACTGAATTTCACTGAGCTTCCAATATCACACAATGTAGGTGAGCTCTTGGGTTTTCAGGTCTAGATGCACTATCTTATTTGAACAGATTAATTACTTTAATCATCTCCTTTGTAAATGTAACGTTTGGGGGGCTACCCAGGATGCAGGCATGCTTCCAGGCACTGAACTGATTCAGTGAACAAGACAGAATAAAATCTTTTCCCAGAAGGAATTTATATTCAGCAGTAAGACAGCATTTGAGAAGGAGAAAAAGCAATACAGAGACTCTGAGGCAGAAATCAACTTGACTACAGTTTTTGAATAAGGATAGTATGATGGTAGATTTTATGTTCAACTTGACTGAGCTACCAGGTACCCAGACACTTGGCCAAAGATTATTCTAGGTATTTCTGCGAAGGTGTTTCTGGCTAAGATTGTCATTTAAATTGTTGGGTGGTCTTTGAGTAAAGCAGGTCACTTTCTATAAGGTGAGTGGGCTTCATCAATCAGTTGAAGGCCTGAGTAGAACAAATGATCAGCCTCTCCAAGACAAAGAGAGTTCTCCAGCAGATGACCTTTGGAATTCACCTGCAACACTGGCTTTTCCTGGTTTTGACACAAATAGTCTTTGCACTCAAACTGCATCATCAAGGGTTCCCTGGTCCTCAAGTCTTCTGGCCCATGTGAAAGATTTTTTTTTTTTTTTTTACTTATTATCTTTTGTACTTTTAAAAAAATCTTTTTAGTTATACTTGACAACAGAATCTGCTTTGATAAAATTATATGTGCATGGTTTATATCTTATTCTAATTAGGACCCCATTCTGGTGGATGTACACAATGGTGGGATTCAATTAGTTTTTTTCATATAAGTACTTAGGAAAATTATGTCAGGTTACATGACAGAGTTTTGACTTAACAGCCTCTCTAACTGTGTGCACTCACAAATACACACACACAAAAAAACACACAAATCCTCTTGGTTGTTTCTCTGAAGAGCTCTGATGAATACAGAGAAGGAAAATGAAGCAGTAAACGGGGCTATGGTGGGTGGGCTCTGAGTGTAGTCAGGAGGTTTGTACTTTATTTGGCTTGCTCGGGCTGTTGTGTGCAAGACAGATTGCAGGAGGCAAATGTGAAAGCAGGGAGACCAGACGGGTGGCATTGCAAGAGATGATGGTGTGCTAAACTGTGGCTGGTACAAATTCCTTGGTCAGAAGTTCTTAGATTTAGGATGCAGTCTAGACAGAGCACTGACAGAACCAACACTTTGATGTTATACTTATCTTCAAATCTGAAAAACAAAGATCAGTTTCTTCCTTTGCAGAAGGATTATGCCAGAAACAGAGTGGATAAGCGGACTTTGGGAGGCTGACTCTGGCCAGCAATGGTGAGGATCTGTAGCCATTGTGTGTGTGCCACTGACTGTACCAAAAAAAAAAAAAAAAAAAAAAAACACAAGTACTCCATGTATGTATAATATGTGAAAAAGCACTCTACTGTCATGTGTAGCGAACAAATTTTAAATTTTTTTGAATGATTTTTTAAAAAGAAAACAAAAGTGAGGTTGTAGTGGGGGAACCAAAATGCCTGTTGCTATGGTTTCAGTGTGGTTAGCCCCCACTAAAATGCATGTGGAGGCTTAGTCCCAGGAAAACTATGTTGAGAGGTGCAGGGGCCTTTAAGAGGCATTAGCACGTAATTCATAGAATGGAGTTAGGTCTCAAAGCACTGGGTTACTGACCACAGTGTGAGCTGTTCAGAGCAAGTCTGGCACCTCCACACCTCCATTTGCTCTCACAAACACATGATCACCCCCCCCCCACACACACACACACACATACACACACACGTCCTTTCTGCTTTGCCACCACAGGTTGACACATCATGAGGCCCTTACCAAGAAGATGCCAGTACCCTACCACTGCACCTCCCAGAACTGTGAGCTGAATGAACTTATTTTTTTTTTTACAACTTATCCAAGTCTCAAGCATTTTGTTATAGCATCACAAAATGAAGTAAGACACCCATGTTTGTTCTGAGTCCCTTTGATGACACCTGTGTCTCAGTTTCCACATCTGCGGCAAGAGGATAATAACAGGACCTACCACAAAAAGTTATAAGAATTGGCACACATGGGCTTGGAACACTGCCTCATGAGAAGTGAGGATCATGTAAGTCTGAGTTGATATTGTAATTGCTGTTATTATTATCATTATCATCCTTGTTATAATTGGTAAAAAGCCAAAGCTGGTCAGACTTAGACCAAAACCCAAACACTATACCAATGTGGGCAGGAGTCACACCTGGATTAATTAGGAATACAGATGAAACAGAGGTGTATGAGAACAGTGCAGACTCTGTGTACGGAGTCCTGTCATCCTAGAAATAAGCAGTTCAATGCACACACGCACACACACACACACACACACACTTGGCCTGGCATACAAATACTCCAAGGATAAGATAATGCCCTAATCTTTAGACATCATTCTGATTTTTTAAAAAATTACTTAGAATAATGATAGTAAAGTCTATTAAACACATGTAATGTTGATTGTATGCAGTAGTCTCTTTGCATGTGCAATCTCCTTTGACCTAGTTTAGTGGAGTAATGAGCCAGTGAGATATATTGTTATCCTCATATTACAGCTGAGAGAACAAGGCTCATGAAACTAGCCCAAGAGCTCGTGCTAATAAGTGAACAAGTCACATCTTTGTCTGTTTCACACTCCCTGCTCGATGTATCGATTGGGAAAGAATGGGGATCACAGAGAGATCCATAAACTTCATTACCTGGAAGGAAACAGCCTTCTCTGTGTCTTTCAGAAGCATAGGGATTGAGAACACGAGCTGAAGCCCTGACTCTGTGACACACTGGCTGGAGCAGCTGCCCTAGGCCAAGGGGAGGAGCCTCTGACATACCCTCCTTCCTCCCTGCCTTCACTCCACCTCCCTCCTTCCCCAAAAACAGCCACAGAGAAGAGCAAACTGCCAAATCACCTCCACCAAACACTCACACACACTTAGATGCACACTCCAGGCCCATCTGGCGGAGAGCGTGGCTGTGGGGGCTGGAAGGATGGAGCCTGCTGAGATGGGGTCCCTGAGAACCACCTCATTGGGTACTTGGCTTCTCTTCCGTGGGCCCTCCTCTCCACAGGGGCTCCTATTTGACACAGAGGAGAGAGCATAATTGTGACCCGAAGGAGCTAAAGAGACTTTGTCCCTTTGTGTCCAGATAATATTAGGTTGGATCTGGAGCTGGAGGGCAAGATGGGTACCATTGACTCCCTTCCTGAGGGTCTGGGAAAAAATGAGAAGGTGGTGATTTTAAGAAGACACATGGAGGGCCAGGCCTGGTGGCGCACGCCTGTAATCCCAGCACTTGGGAGGCTTAGGCAGGAGGATCGAGAGTTCAAAGCCAGCCTCAGCAATGGTGAGGCACTTAGCAACTCAGTGAGACCCTGTCTCTAATAAAATACAAAAAAAAAAAAAAAAAAAAGGCTAGGGATGTGGCCCAGTGGTCAAGTGCCCCTGAGTTCAATCCCTTGTACAAAAAAAAAAAAAAAAAAAAAAAAAAAGACACATGTACCTTTGGTTTGTTATGTGACTTCTCTGGGCATGCAGCAAGAAACATGCCAGTCAGACCTGGGGAGTACAGCTCTCCACGAGCACCTCTACTCACAGGGGGTCCAGAGGGTGGGGCATCAGGTCAGCCCTCACTTGCCCAGATACATCTGAGAAATATCATGATTGACTTACATTCCCCATATTCTCCACAGCTCTCCCCCAAACCAGAAACCAGCCGTGTCGGGGGTTACTTATCCTGGTTCCCCAATTCTCCCAGGTCCCAGGTGCTGAGTGTGACGGGCAGACCAGTGTGATGGGCGCCACCTAAGAGAAATGCAGAATCTTAGGCTATGCCCCAAAGCTGCTGAGCCAAGCTTACAGATGATTCACCGCAGGCACGTCATGGTGTGGGAATCACTGTGTAGACGATTAAGGATTATTCTAAGCTCCTTGGACGGGGAGGGGGGGGTTACTCACAGGCATCAGATTGAGAGAAGTTATGAAAATTGTCAACCGTAGTCAGCAAGGGGCAGAGAGAAACACTGACACCCACTCTCTCAAATGTGCTGAAGTAATTTGGTTCCCTAGCCATCAAGGACAAAAGAGGTGTAGGTGAAAAGACTAACACACCTACCCAGAGTCCTCCTGGCAGATCTGATCCACTGGTATGGAGGACACAGGTTACCCAATCGATGGCACCCACACCATCACCTTCCTCTTCCCCAGGAACAGCAGTTGCTTCCACACAGTTGCATCCACACCTTTGACCTTCCCTCGCACGTGGTTCCTAAAGCTCCTATCCTCACACCAGACCAAAGTGAGTCCCCAAAAATAGGGAAAGGGGAAGTTCCTGTAGTTTTCCAGATGGATGTGTGGCTCGCGGTAGGGTGTGTGAAGGGAGGAAGGAAAGAGGTTTCTAGTACAGATGAGGAGAAGGGTGACGGGGAGGAAGCCCAGTCCTGCTCCATAGAGGTCAGCTGGCCATGAGGACAGCACTGACCAGAACTCTGTGGCTCACAGGACCCATGCTTCATCTCCTCCGACTCATACAGAACCTTCTGGCAGACCATCTTACTGATTGCACCACTTTACAGGTGAAGAAAATGAGACCCTCAGAAGGAAATGTATGTGCCTAAGGTGTGAAGCCAGTTCTCATTGCCATCCAGAAAGGCAGAGAAAGGGTGTTTTCTAAGGCTCAGTAAAACTGAGGAAGGCAGGGAGAGTGAGGAGAGGGGTAAGAGGACAGGAAGGAGGAATGAAGAGAGAGGGGAGTTAAAAAGACACACAGAAGGAAAGCCGCTGATATGTCATTGCAATTCCCTCACAGCAAATCCCCCTTGCTTTAGTAACTGATTCTTTTTTCAACACAATTCTACTTCATGTCACTATTGACTTAACATAAAGAAAGTTCTTTAGTACACTAATTTCTAATTACATAAAAGATGGAATTGAAATTTCAAATACTTTGATTAAGTGTGTACATTCTGACCAAAATTATGATGCACACAGCATCCAAGTGTGTTTTCCAAAGATGCATTCGTGTGACAGCTTGTAATTCCAGTCTGTGCAAGTCTGCTTACTCCAAAACTTTGGTGTGTCCTATCTCAACTCGTTCCAAGGTCAATGTCCTCACGGTGGTTCCTCAGGGTTTGGCCTGAAGAGAAGGAAACACTCCTTCGTGGGGACATATTTAACACATGTTTATTGTTATTGTTATAGACTCCACTAATGAAGAGAGTCAAGATTCTAAGTCTACAGAATGCTAACTATTGAGAAGAACTAAGAGGGACCTGTTCAAACCAGGGCATTTCATGCTGAGGGGATGGTGACACATAGAAGGTGCCAGTGATTGTCCAAGGTTCCATAACTAATGCTCAGTTAGAACTTGAGCCCAGATGTTCAGCTCACATAACATGAAAAATAATATGAAGAAGTCCAACATGCTATCCATTGCACAGTGGAGCCATTTAAAAATAATCTTTTAAATAAGGTCAAGATTTCCCTTTATTTTTAGAACATTAATATAATCACTCTGATCTCTCATTATCTAACTTATCAGATTTTTTTTTTTAACCTACATGGTTTTGCCTGGGACACATTGCAGTATTCTTCTGACAGTTTTTGAATAGCATCTGGCAATGATCGTGGGTCCTCAGCACCTGCCAGGAAGTCTTTGCATTGTATTAGCTGCCGAAACAAAATCATTTCTTTAATCTCCACAATCTTGTGTGTAGTAGGATCTTCATTCTACTGAGAAGAAAACTGAGTTTCCTCAAGGTTAAGCCATTTGCCCAAAGCAACAGAGCAAGAATACAGTGGAACCCTGACTGAACCCCAGCCTGTCCCACTTGATACTCGGTGGCTTTCCCCTGCTGTCAGCACACATGAACTCTGCATCTTAATGAGGTAAATGAATAAAGGATGAAATGAAAGATGTGTACCTTCACCCCAAGGTCTGGATGTTGCATTAACCGTTTTCGCAAGGCAGTCAAAGAAAAAAAATCCATTCCAGTTTGATATCTCAATTGCTTGCTAGAATCACCGGAAGGAGGCAAAACAGTTAGAGGGGATCGTGATGGGAGATATTGACAGAGACTGACAAGAGCAGCCTTGCGTTCTTAGCTGCTGCTCCATCAAAGTGCCTCCAAAAGAATGCAGCCTCTCTCTCTCCCGCTCAGGGCCACCAAGGCAAGTGGCCGGCTGCCAAACTGCTATAAATCTGTTTTTTAATTTAACCTTTTCTTTGGCCTCACCATTAGGATCGCTGCACAAACAAGGAAACCGCGGGGAACCCCTCTGTGATTATTATCACCGGAAGAAATGTGGAGAATGGAATAGAAAAGAAAACAGTAGCCAGGGGGCAGGGGGAGGATTATTTCGGGATTGCGTGAGGGTCTTTATAAATAATTGAGAGGACAAAACAGGTTAAACTGAAAATAAATGTAGCATACAAAATGATCAGTGTTGCTCTACAAGGGAGATGTTTAAATACAGCCAGAATCCTTGGAACATAACCAGAGGACTCCTGTTGTCTCCAAAGCTATTCACAATAAATGGCCCCTGTGACTGCGACGTGCCAATTAAACAGTTTGTTTCTGCCGCAACCTTAATTTGGCAGACAGCTCTGTTGTAAATCTGCATAGTGGGATGGAGAAAAGTTGATTCCTCGCTGCACCCCCCAGAGTTTACTCTTTGCTTAACACAAAATGTAAATATGTCATTGTGTTGACTGGGAGTCAAATGAAAGATGCCAATTGGAAAGAAATACCCCAGTCCCAGATTAATTAATGCTTGAAAATATTCTAATTTATTTTTGCCCATGATTTGTGTATCAGAAGAGGCAAGGGGAACATACAAAACAGCTTCAGGATTTATGAAGGAGAGGTCTAAAAACTCAACATCATGGTCCTTTTATAAAGAACTAGACTCACAGCAACTGCCTTGTCTCGAATGTGGTGTCATTTAAGGCGTAAGACACCATCAGGGGCCAGAGTGGCCACTTGACATAATCTAATCTTCCAAAGGTCAATGATCCACATTTAAACATTTTCCACAATGCTTCTTTCTTTTTATTGATTTCAGGGTTTTGCTATGAGAATCATAAATAGCTGCCAGCTAGACAGAATCATGTTGGAAGACTTTATGGGCCACCCATTCATAGTTTCACCCTAGAACATCCAAACCACTCTCTAGAACTCTCTAGAATTCAGAGGTCTTTATCCTATACTGTGGGTAATGATGATTTTCCTATTGAACAGATATTTGAATATCCATATTAAATGCAACGATGTAGTGACTACTGGGGGACAATAAATCAGAAGGAGATTGGCCCAGTCTACCATTAACAATGCAGTACCAAACCCCCAAGTTCTCAGGAGACCTTGCTCCCTTCATAAAGACAAGGCCTGGTTTGTGTCAGGAATGACACAAATTCAGAGGTCTAAAGTCTTTCCTGAGGTAGGGTCCCATCTGCCTGGAATATGAATGAAACGACAATAACAGGTAGACTGTACCAAAAAAATTGTGAAGTATACAATGTTCAATTTTTAACTAAGATTTTTTTTTAATTTCAAAAAACTGGATTTATAGAAAAGTTTTTAAATTTAATACAGAATTCCTGTATACCCCGCACCCAGTTCATGTTACATTATCACTTTGCCTTTATCAGAAGGAATACTTGTTTGTGACTATTAACTAGACTCCAGATTTATTTGGATTTTTTTAACTAATGTCCTTTTTTTCAGTTCCAGACTCCCATCCAAGATAATCTGTTGTATTTATTGGTCCTCTCTCCTTCATTGTCTCTGGTCTGTGACAGTTCTCAGTATTTCCGTATCATAAAACTGGTCGCTAAATCCAGCACTAAGTGATAGGGGTAGGCTGGTAAGGTGTGACTGAGCTGTTCTCTTGGAGTGGGGCTTATCTGTGTATGGTATTTTAAATTCTTCTGTTAGCCAGATTTGTCTTTCCTCCCTTATTTATTTATTTATTCAATTATTTATTTATGTCACTATGGACTCATGTATATTTATTTTATATATTGGTTTATAGTTTGACTCATGTATATTTATTTTGTACTATGGGTTATGATTCAATACAATGTTACTTATTTTGTTGCTCAAATTCCAGCTCCGCCATCAAGAGCTCTTTCAGTTGGCCCCTATGTCCTTTTGACATGCCCCCTTCCTTTAATTTTTTGAGCACTTCCTTTATGGTATTGCAAGATATTATATTTTCCCTGCCCCAGCCTAGAATCAGCCATTTCCACAAGGAATTTTGGTGCTTTTCTTTGGAGAACAGTATTTTTAAATCCAGATGTGGATGTGAGGTGTTCTCAGGGCTATTGGGGTGTCCTTTCTTTCAGGCTTTCTCAGCTAACAGCTCTAGGTGTTATCTGTGTATACACTAAGATACACAACCATACAGCCGCACAATTACAGATAAGTGTGTTTATACATAGCTATCTAGATGCACATCCATCTGTGTATCTGTGAAGCTAAACATGAGTTCACACTGACGTCTCAGCCTTGAATCCGGTACCACATGGTCCCTTCTGAGACTCACTTCTTGCGTCTCTGTCACTTTCCACTCCAGTGCTGAGATGCCTGATTCCCATCATCCATCAACCGCCTTTTCCATGTCCACTGCCAGGACACATGTCAAGCAGTACCCGGATTGTGAATCCATACTCTCACAAGAAGTAAGTTTACTAGCTAGAATCCAATGTTTCTCCTCACAGCTCCCAGTTAAACACAGTTTTCCATGCTTATTTTGGGCAGCTTCTTTACCCTCCACCCTGTTCTGGAAGTTTATTTCGTATATTCACATTAGAATTCAATCCCTGTGTCATAGTTTGCATGGTATCTGATGGTTGTTTTTGTTATTGTTTAGCTTACATACATCAGAGCTCACTCTCTGTGCTGAATATATGTTTCTATTGACGTGGGACAATCACTTAAAACAACAACAACAACAACAACAAAAAACAGATCCAACCAAGCTTCTAAAATGAGCCAGTGCAACAGGAGTGGGTTTTGAAGATTATCCTTCCTGGGTGGAGGTCCGTCCATCTTCCACCCATGGTCCCAGGAGAACTTGGACTCAACCTCCAATCCAGGGGTACTAGGAAAGTGTAGTTGGAGCTGGTGTACCACCCAAGAAGGAAAAGAAAGAGCACTAGGGAGAACGCTAACAAAGGGTCAGGGCTGAGGTAGAATTCTAGAAAAGCACTATGTTCCTTACTCTGTAAGACCTTTTGCCAAGGCAAAGGGGCACAGAGGACAGAGAGTGACTAAGCAGCTTCTCCAGGGGCATCTATGGAGCCCATGCACTGGGGGTTCCCCACACTTGCCTCCCTTATTTAGCACTGTAGGCTGACCCCTCCTCCCGGTGGGCCTGATCCTCCAGTTGCCTCCTCTGTGGCTCATTCATTGCCTTACTGTGCTGTCACACACAGCCTTGCGCTGGGAAGACCAAGCCTTCTGCCCTGGATTGTCTCGTCTCTAGAGATCCTATTCAGACATCACCTGGACAAATTCAGCATCAACTTCTTGAGGGGATGATTTGGAATTTTAATTTCTCATAGAAATCCCTCCAGATATATATTGAATTGTGGCCATATGCTGGCTCACTGAAATAAATAACAATGATATTTAACAGTGATAGTAATAATTGCCAGCATTTATGGAGCACTTATTGTAGGCCACATACTGTGCTAACAGTACTACCCTTAGACTTGGGCCCCTCGTGAGGCAAATCATCTGTGAGGTAGGACAGGATTTATCAGAGCCTGCATCAACCCCCACCCTGATACCCCTACATCTGGCCTTCCTGCTCCTCCTCTGTGTACCAGGACCTAAGAATTCTCTGCCCACATAGCCTGAAGCCAGCATCCAGTTCCTTCTTCCTGGATTCCTTCTCCTGAGTCTGAAAGGTGCCCTAAGGAAGACCATGATGTAGGGTAGGGGAAGGATGGGTACCAAGCAGCAGGCTGGAGATAGGGGACTCCATTCATACCCTTGCCCTGAGTCACACAAAGATATTAGAGGGTGTCATGTGCCGCATGTTTGAAATATCTCATTTAGTCCATAAAACAATCCTGTGGGATGTCTACGTTATACTAAGGATCAATAGGGCACAGAGAGGGTAAGGAGATTCTCTAAGGAGATAGAGCATGGAATGAAAGCCCAGATTTGTTTAACTCTAGACTCAGGATGCTACAGCATCCTGCATATGGCAGGGCCAACCATTGCAAGACTCCATTGCCATCAGATTAAAGTGTACCCTAGAGACGGAGACTGTACACTCATCGTGGCTGCACCAGGTAGCCACAGCTATGAAAACAAACAGGTGGTCACCCGTGCCATCCCATTCATTGTGCTCAGCTGCCTCATTTCTCATTTGCCACCTTGACCCTTTTCTCCTTTTGGATTTGTCCACAGCCAGCGGTGGGGGCTGCTGAGTTGACAGCATCCGTGGTCGGTGCACACGCGTGTGCTTGAGAATCCATGTGTCTTTCAATCACGAGGTTTAAAATGGGGAAGCTCATTCTTAGGGAAGTGGCAGGTATGCCTCTCCAGGTGGGAAGGCATGACATTTCTGCCACCTCAGCCCCCCTCCTTCCCTCACAGAGGAGTATTTTAATAGAAGGTTAATGGAGGGCACATGGAACAGAAAGAAAACCCTGTCCTCGTTATACCGTCTTTTTTACTGTAATAGAGGTCAACTCTCCTGGTTTCTTCCTAGTATCCATCTTTAAAATGAATTGTTTAGGCTATGAAAACAAAACTAGTTTATTTATGATGACAGAGAAGCTGTAAATGTGCTCCTGATCTGTGCATTGACTAATTAGATTAATTAAGCCAGCATGCATTTCAGAATAGGCAGGCAGGTGGCAAAGAACATTTGAGATGATTGATATGATATATTCCATCAAGCTTACAGTTGATAAATAATATCACAGTCATTCCATTAAGATATCGAAGTGAAAGAAAACAGGGCATTCTTGGCTCTGTGCTCTCACCAACAGAGCAACTGGTGAGGTTAATACACTGGGCGTCACTTACACTACTTAGAACAGTCAAGGAAAACCACATCAGCCAGATCACAAACTCAAGTGCATCTCAGCAGTCCCTTTCCTTATGCAGGGGTGATTCTTCGCCACTACGGTGGAATCGGATTTTAGGAAAGAGATAAGATGTAAATTTCTGAAGACATTGCAGCTCACTATCAATTTTTGCTAGCAATTCCCATTGCATGGTTCTCAACTAGTCAACCTGCCTTCCATGGATACTCCTGGTGGGTGAGAGTGAACTTGGGTGAACACAAGGTCTCTCTCTCTCTCTCTCTCTCTCTCTCTCTCTCTCTCTCTCTCTGATCTTAACACCTCTGCATACCTAAGAGATCTCTGGGAATGTTTATCTCAGTGCAAATTCCTGGGCCCTGCTCCTAATAAATCTGGATGGAGTCCAGTAACCTATTTTGGTTTTTATTTCATTTTTGTTCTTATCAATACATAAGATATCTATAGCACCCCTTACCAATAAGCTCTAACACCAAGCACTGAATCTTATGATTTGGCCTTTGGTCTTTTAAGATTCTCAAACATGTCCAATATATATTATACTCATTTCTTATAGTCAAAGTTTTTCAAAGTTTGATCAAAGTAATTAGAATTTTCTAGGAGTACATTGCAAAAATCCAGATTCCCAGGTTTCACTTGAAATCCAACAAGGCCAAATTAATAAGGGTAATACAATCATATCTGCAGTTTAACAAACAACCGAGATTCTTTTGTATGCTAAAATTTAAGAACAACTTTTTTGGAGCCAGGAGCATTTGATGTAGGTGTAGCAAAAAAAAAAAAAAAAAAAAAAAAAAAGGAAGCATCCTCTGCATATCTTCCCTGTAGTGACAGTCTTTCCTAGAAGACAAAGATGTATGTCTCCCCGTGCCTAAGTCAATAACCTCTCAAAGAACAAAGTTAGTGCTGAGATGGACTGATCTCCAGGCCACCATTTGTCTTCTGATTCTTTCTAAAGAGCTCTGCAAAATTGCTACCATCTTGTTGAGGGTTACCAAGCTGCCTCTAAGGCACTGGGAAGGAAGTAGTTAATACCAGGAGTTCCGTGTTCTACTGCTGTAGGGGTATAATGGTGTGACATGTAGGTGTCATTGCAACGTTTAATCAGAAATTGGTATGTGAGACAGACCCCGATCAACACCTGACATCCTACCCAGCCCAGGAGGAGATGATAACCCTTCCCATTAGAGCAGAATGGCAGGCACAGTGGCAGAAGAGAAGCCTTCGGAATCAAGTGACAACTGACAGAGCAGTGCAGCAACCAGGTAACTACACAGCATATGAGCCAAAGCAAAGCCTCCCCCAAAGTCATTTGATAATATCTGTGTTTAAGTTTTGCACAATCATGTAAACAGTAATAGAGAACTGAAAATCGTAATGAGAATTCTAATTCTAAGATGTTATCATGTCATCCCAGATTGCATCCAACAAGGCCAAGCTGGAAGGAAAAGGAGAACTCTGAAGTCTGGGAAGAAAGGACTTTGCAGAAGACCAGAACAGACGCCCTTCCCTATGCCACTGGCTGAACGCTTGA
Source organism: Tamias sibiricus (assembly GCA_025594165.1). Taxonomy (NCBI): domain Eukaryota; kingdom Metazoa; phylum Chordata; class Mammalia; order Rodentia; family Sciuridae; genus Tamias; species Tamias sibiricus. The sequence continues at coordinate 73,871,142 of CM046660.1, read as the reverse complement.
TTACTTGTTTCAGTGAGAAGGAGGCTGAAGCTGATTCAAAAGCCTCTCTCCTACCCCTCACAGTTCTGGCAATCCTTTCTTCTGCACGTTACTGTGGATTGCTTCTCCTCCCACAGTGCACATTCAGGTTATTTACAATAAACCTGTAGGCATCTTCCTCAGGTTCCCAAAGGAGGGACCCTCCAGGAGTCTGTGCATACTGGGACCTGGATGAAGGAAATAGAAGATTCTAGTTCTCCAAACAGGCAAGACCTTGGGAACTACATGGCTCTGGAGCATCTTTCTGAATATGTGAGCCACATCTTAGAAATGATACCACTCAATCCTCTAAAAATAAATGCTAGCACATTTAAAATAACTAACCCCAGGAAGCATTGCTACTAACATGTTCTTTATGAAGCCATAATTTCAACAGTATTCATGGTCAAGCAGATTTCCTACATAAACAGGTTTCTGTTGGAACTCAATTCCTGTTGGTTTCTGTTGGAACTCAATACTCCAGCAGTCTGGCCATCCACAGCCTCATCATACAGTGGCTCACCCTACCTTGGACCTGTCTGGCAGCAGAGAGAGGCAAAGTGAATCAGTCACAAGACCTGACAGTTTTTTTTTTTTTTTTTTTTTTTTTTTTTGACAAGGGCACATGATTTCGTCCTGTCTTCTCAATTGCTAATTTCAATTAGGCTTCTATCTTCTTATGACTATATGTATGTTATAGACTTCATGTTCTTCCAGTTTCTAAAAATGGTTCTTAAGTGCTTTATACTAAAAGACATGCAGAAAGTAGATTTATTAAAAATGAAGCAGAAAATGTCAATTACACCTATAGAAAGTGCATTGCTCATCCAAAGGGCATTCTTTGTCACCATGATTGAGCATTAAATTTAGCTATTAACTTTCTCAAAACTAGGACAAGCACAGAGATAAGACATATTTCATAATTCTTATTATTTAGGAAAAAAATATCTATCAATGCTTTGAGGCATGAAGTTACAAATTTATTTATTTAAAGTGGGAATTTTGACAAATATATGTAGTTAGGTAGTCCATAGAACATCCCATCTTCCACAAATCCCTCATTTCCAAAAGCCCCTTCAATCTCCTCCCCTAATATCAGTCCTGGAAACTGCTCTGCTGACAGTCACTTTTTTTTTTTTTGCATTCTGTATAATTTCACATAACTGGAATCATGCGATATACAGTCTTTTATATCTGGTTTCTTCCCTCGATGCTTTTGAGATTTGATTATGTTGTTTCATAGATCAGTAGCTCATTTCTTCTTATTGCTGAGTAGTATTTCATTGTAGAAGTTATTCACTATGTGTTTATCCATTCACCAGTTAACTTTTTTTTCCCCATTTTTTAATCTTATCAATAAAACCACTGTGAGCTTTTATGTGCAAGTCTTGGTGTGAACATATGTTTCTGTTTCTCTTGGGTAAATATCTAGGAGTTGTTCCACATCCTTGCTATGCTTGGCATCTTTGGGCTTTGGGGGCTTAGCAATTCTAGTGGGCGTCTAGTGATATCTCCTTGTGGTTTTAATTTACATTTTCTTACTGACTAATGATATTGCACATTTTTCATATGCTTATTTGCCATTCATATATCTTTGATGTCTGGTCAAATTTCAGTAGGTTTTTTAGTAAGTGGTTTTTATTCTTCTTTGCAGTAGTATTTTCTTCCCTGAATTTCAATAGAATCTCCTGATTTTCAACACATCCCAGGTTGGTTCAAACATCTATTATCAAACTGAAACTTAATTCAGATGGTAAAGGTAGGAAACATCAGAAAGGGAGTGACATATTAATAAGTTTTAACTAAAATAAAAACAAATGACCCAGCAAACCACACACATTCCTAAGGGTGTCAAGGAAAAAAAAAAAAAAAAAAAAAAGAACAGAAACCACATTGGGTTCAGGGAACAGGATTGTTAACATGGGTTCCAACTGGGGGTCCATGGATTCCCAGATTAATAAAACAGATTCAAAGGTCACACTAAGACCCCATGAGGGACATGAGGATTAATAGGTAGTTACTAACAAAGCACTCAAAGACAGAGGACACTGGGACTGGTGTTTCCAAGCACAAATGACAATTCTGGTGTCCTCTGGTGGCCACCTCTTATCTCCACTTGGTTCTTCCTCAGTAGGTGGAGAAAGAAACCTCTGGTCAATAGATGGCTTCCAGGAGGACCAATAGAGCTTTGCCAGCCAGAGAAGACCTGATTCTTGGTATGGCAAGTGTCTTTCCATGGAGGCTGACTTTACTTTCTTCCTTGGTATCTCTTAAATTCTGGGGACTTGAAAGAAGACTTAGGAATCTGGAATATTGGAGAGCATTTCTGAGTCAGCACATAGTGGAGGAAAGATCTCAAAGAGGTGCCAAGAATAATGAAGGGAGATGAAGTTTGTATTTATTTGTTTTAACAAGATGGCAGGAGATGGGGGTGGATCAGTGAAATCATTTTGAAGTAGCATTTCTGTTTATCTTGAGGGTTAGATTGAATCCAACTTTGAGAGAAAAAAAATGCTACTCTGTTTCAAGAAAACCATCTTAATGAGTTGTTTTGATTATTTCAAGCTGAATCTTGAAAAGGAGTCAAAGAGCCTGCTTCAGATGGAGCCAGGGGCAGGGGCCAAGGACAAAATGATCCCACACTGGTCCTGTGGAAAGTCTTGGTGAATAGATTCTAGTCACACAGTAGCCCGTTCAACTTTTATCAGTTTATTTTTCCTTATTATCCCTTGTCTATTTTCTCTTGATTTCAGATTATTCGCATAAAAATAAAGAATGCTAACACCAAGGAAAAAGTATGGACTTCAGTTAATAATGACCATCATTGGTTCATTAATTATCCAAACACGCTGTACCCTATTAGTAATTTTTTTTTTTTTTTTTTACAAATGTAAAACTGTTCTAAAAGTAGAGTTTTGTTTTGTCTTGATTTTTAAGGCACAGTGGCTTCAGAAGACTGGACATGTCTGGGTTGCACAAATGTCACTGGCTTCTCCATTTTTCTTTGCTCTGGTAATGAATACCTTCACACGTGTGAAGGCAAATAGAAACAGTGGGATGAAGGATGACTGTGGTGTGTCGCCCTGCAGGAACGCAGCTCGGTGAGAAGAATGTGGCGAAGCAGCAGGACGCATGCCAGAAGGCAGCACATAATTTATGATGATTTCCTTGTTTATTTTTTAAAGCAATCGACTTGAATATAAAGGAGCCAGAATTACATGGTTTCTGTCTCCTATTAGCTTATTAATTCCTTAAAAGTATAAGCCATAACTTCTTATTCCCTTTGGTAGCCCTAAATACCTTGTTCTTGGTACATCCTCAACAAATAGCTGTAATTTGAATTAATTTTATTAAATAGAGGTATTGATGAACATAGGCAGTCTGTATATCTGAGAAAATATACAACGGCCAACTATTAGACCCTCAACAAATGTTTGTTATGTGCTCTTAAAATTAACTGGTATCAAAATTACTAAGGCAAAGAAGTCTACATCATGAGTTCATCATTTTAAGAGAGCTTCTCCATCCAGGAAAAATAAAAAAAAAAAAAAAAAAAAACGGGTTTTCAGTTCAACAGGCAAAATTCATATTTTGAAAGATTAATTTCCATCTTTTTGACATCCTTGTCACTCAAATCCAGAAAACTTGATTTAGGGGTTTCAAACTCTGTCACTTAGAACAAATTTCAAGCTGTGGATGTCTATGCAAAATTTTAGTGGTGATGTTTTCCTGGCCAAGTTGTTGCGGCCTTTAAAATAGAAATTTGCAGCAGAGACCCTGGCGGCTTCTAAATGTAGCAGATTGAATATTGATGTCATGTCAAAGGAGTTCCATAATTAAAGGTGTTTTTTTATAGCTGCTCCCTCCATCCATTCATTAATTCTAGAATTATTTATTGAGCACCACCTATTTGCCAGACATCGCATTAGCAAGGCTCTTCTGTTTCTTTTTGTTGTTGTGTTGTTGTTGTGCTCATCATTATTTCTTTTAATTTATTTTTTATTCTAAGTTGTTATAAATGACAGCAGAATGCATTACATTTCAAATTACACATATAGAGCACATTTTTACATATCTCTGGTTGTATGCAAAGTATATTCACACTATTCATGACTTCATACTTGCACTTAGGGTAATGATATCCATCTCATTCTACCATCTTTTCTGATGATACTCCATGAATGAATGAGTGAATGAGCACATGGATGAGTGGGTAAGGAGTGGATATGTCTCCCACAACCACATCACTCCATGGCTCCCGAGCCCAATTGGGGTGGTGAATGTAAAGGGGAAAATTGAAAAGCACAGAACAGATTGAATTAGAAAGGGGTCTTTGGTAGCCCAGGGAAGTGAAGTCCCTATGACTGTGTTGGATGTCCGCACATCTACTGTATGAGCACTTACATTACTCCTTGCTACCTCGTCCAGATTTCAAAACAGATAAGGAGCTGGCAGAGTCTTACCTTTCCCTGTGTCTCTTGCAATCTCCTCCTGCAGACCAAAAGAGGGCTATCCCCTGGTCACCCCCAGGAGCTGTTCTAAGGCCATTCCCCATCTTCTTAGGGACCCAAGACTCTGAGATTCTATCTCACGACCTGGTCTGTGTTTCTTATAGCTTTTGTTTTTTGGTTTAAACTTTATATGATGATGACTTTAGAACGTACAGAAACTAAACAACATGGTGTTATAAATCTCCATACAGCCATCACTCATCTCCAAACACCAGCAACTCTGGGTCAATCCTGCTCCATCCATACCCACACCCATTTCCTCACTCACTGAAGTAAATCCCCAGCATCAAATATTTTCAATTATACCTTGAATTAATAATGACAGAAAGATTGGGTGAATAAACATCAAATTACTCAAAGGGGGAGGGGAGCAGAAAACACTTAAGTACTATTCTCCACTTACAGAGGGCGACCCGAGGAAGTAACCACGTTATCCAACTGCCAAGCTATGTGAGGGGCATGTAAGAAGACAGCCCCAGCAAAGGCAAGATCTGGGGACCAGAAAGCAGTCTGGAATTTTCTTCTTGCTCTTGTTTTCTTTCTACCTCTTATCCCTGCATTTCTTTCTTGAAGTAGTCAGACCTCCACCATATTGACTTTCATCCAGAGGGGACCAAGACTGCAGAGGCCATCTCTACACTTGCCTACCCATAAGTTCAGGATTGTCAAGGAAAGAAACATTTATCCTTACCAACTTTGAAATGAATAATCCCAGGGATGATGCCGACAGGTCCAGCTGGAGTCATGAGCCCTTCCATGGACCAATCAATGAGGTCAAGGGCCTGGATGGATGTGATTTTGGCCATGCCCACCCCCACCCCCACTGCAATTAACTGGAGAGGGGCAGAATAAACAAGACACAGTCATATGGGAGGACAAGGGACACAATGCCTAATGAGATTCTCCCATGTAGTCAGAGATATTATAATCTATAAAAAGTCCCAAAAGATTGGTATGATTAATTTGCATTTTTGAATGAGAAAAAAAAAGGAAAATTAAGAAAAACTGGGCAGTTTGTCCAAACTTCTGCCCTTTAGGTATCTCGTTTCCACCCTCATTCATGCTGTTCCAGGTTGCGAGTACACAATGAATAAAGAGGATCTTTTAATTGGCAGGCTACACATGATTTTGATCACTATGAACCTTAGACACATTAGGCAGTATATGGTCTGAGCAGCATTCGTGATTTCTCTGTGCCTCAGTTTCCTGGTATGTAAAGTCATGGTCGCAATATTTACCTTGCCAGGCTGACTGCAAGAATTGGAACATGCATAATGTGTCTCCCTGAGTGCCCATCTTACAGCACAAAACAAGCAAATGGTTGTCATTATTATTATTATTATTATTATTATTATTATTATTATTATAACCTAATGCTCCAGGTGAATACAAAGAGATGATTATCAAAGTCAAAAATAAATCTAGGGTCACCAACTGTGATAAATTACTGTAATTGTGAAATGAAAACACCTTGCCTTTATTATTTCTTAAAAGGACAGATCCAAACTACACAAAGGTGTTTGTTATGTCCTGTATCGATTGAACACTTTTTCTCCACAAACCAGGAATTCACTGAAAGCTGGACTGAGGAGAGTAATGAGGTGTTCTCTCTCTCTCTCTCTCTCTCTCTCTCTCTCTCTCTCTCTCTTTTCTTTTACAAGGGCAAAAAATTGAAAAGCCCAAAATACTCACTGACTTAGAAAGTGAAATGTTTGAGTGGTTTTGTCAAATTAGGGTAGATATCTTTCCATTTCTGGTTCTTATTTGAAAGGGAAGCCAATAAAATTGCCATAAAGAGGAAAATTGTCCCAATGAATGGTTCTAGCCTTCCAAATCTATGTGACAACCAGTGTCTCTATTTGCTGCAGACTAGGCAAATGCTATTGCTCTTACATCTGGGAAAGATTGGCAGTGAAAGCAGAAAGGCAATTCTGGATAAATACTACCTTGGGAATACATTCAGTACTCTAGATAAAATTGTCCCTGCCTCAATTTGCATCTTGCCAGACACATTGTTTTTTCTTTTTGTCATGAAGGATACAACTCATTCTAGAGGGGGATTGTGTTAAGACTGACACAGAGAAATTTAAGCCCATTGAATGAAGGAATTTCATACAGGCCCAGAGCGAAGGTTCTGGAACCAGAAAACATGTGGGTAAAGTCTGGAGAGCTAGGTGAAGTTCCTTTCCTTGCTGCAAATTATTGTACTCTCCCCTACAGATGAATCTGTGTCCTCTCCAATCTCGGCCAGATGAAGTTTGAAATTCACTCAGCAACTTGAGTCACAGCATACTAGAAAATCTGATAGCGGTGGTCAGGGATAGCAAAATGCTGGACACCATTATTCCTGGCTACCTCCCTCTGTTTTGTTACCTAATGAAGGTAATGGAAAGCTGAGGATTTGCAATGAGAAGCCCTGCAGTGCAAACCACAGAGGTACCCTTTTAGCAAAGAGGCATCCTCTGTTTTCATGATGTTGAAACTGCCTGAAAGACATCATTAGAACAAACCTATAAGCACTTGGAAGCAAGAATTATATTTTATCCAGAATTTATATTTCTGGAGACAATTACTTCACCTAAAACCGACGAACAGTCAATGTAGACTGTGTCCATGAATGAAAGGCTGCATGTCATAAGAGTCAGATTCTAAACAGCCCTAAGAATTGATCAAAAGCTGGCACCTTCAGCTCTTGTCAACCAAATTCTGAAACAAATCTTTATTTTCTATACCAGAAACACAAGCTAAAGTTGGAAATTGGAAAGACAATAACAAAAGGCAGAAAGGTCCCTTTTGCATGTGACATCTTGGGTTTGTTTACGCTGAGACACAAGGACTTGGAATCATTTACTTATTCATTCAAAAAATGTGTTTGCTTCCTGTCTTGATCATCTGTGCAAAATCTCTAGTGATGTTAAGAATGGGAGAGCTGGGCAGAATTAAAATCTGTCCAAACTCTACGATTCCACCAGGAACGAGGTCCTTTAAGATGCTGGGTGTTTGTCTCTCTCTCTGTGTGTGTGTGTGTGTGTGTGTGTGTGTGTGTGTGTGTGTGTGTATGCTTGCGTGTGGCAGTTAGGCAGGTAGCACTGGATTCCTTGTAGGCTTGTCCCTCTTCCATATAACAAAGAAATCCCAATATAATGTTCTGACCTTGAGTGTGGGAGGAAGAGATGGAGATTGGCTGTGCCATCTATGGATTTTGATCTAATAATCTCTGGCCTCTCTGGTGATTCTTTTTTTTTTTTTTTTTTTTTTTACTGTCCCCTGTTCTTTCATTCCAACCAGACTCTCAGTCTCCACTCTGAGCCCCACCAGGGATCTCCTTGTGACCATACTGGATGGCCAGAGGACTTCTCCTGCCTCTCAAGATTGCCCTGGTCTTGCCAGTAACCCACTCTGGGCAAACTGCTCTACGCCACCCCACTCGGCTGACCCACAATAGCCCTGGACCAGTCATGCCTACATTCCAATCTCCTGTTGGCTCTTGGCCCACTAAGTGGTCAAGTGCTAAATACAAACAAATGATACCAGGTTTAGCGACCAGTTGGTAAGGCCAACATGCACTTTTAGGGTTTCCTTTATTCAATTATGCCATTGTTAACAATTACTTAATAATTACTTTTATTATGGGAATGTCAAAAGTATGTAAAAGTAGAATGGGATAACAAACTAACATAGACCCACGGTATAGCTTCACAATTATTAGTTTTTTTTTTTAAGTTTATGACTAAAAAAATAGTTGCATAACCAAGAAATCACTTCAAAACTGCACAATTACATTTTTGACTAAAGCTGTGTCTGCAACTTGGCAGCTCTGGCAGCCCTGCCTTTCAAGACCACATCCTGCCTGGCTCAGCAACGATGTTCCCTCCTTCTTAGCCGACTTAGTCTAAATTACTTCAGCAAATTTATTCAAGATATTATGTGTTTGCTCCCCTTCTTAAAAATAGAAGTGAATTTAAAGGTCATAAAGTGTTCATTCTTCAGGTCAGTGCATGCAGACCCCTTTTATTGTCTCTGATAACAGTTTGGCAGGGGAGCAAGATTATTACAGAGCCACAAAAAGGCCAACAAGGTAACACAAACCACACCAGCCTCCCTTAATCGTTAATCACAGGGCCCATCCATGACTTAATCTAAACATTTCTGGAGGCTGTTTCTATTTCTAGCCTGTGCCAGTTCTGAACAAGCCTGATAGAGATCAAGGAGATAAGAGAGAAGCCTCACGAGGTGGTGGGCAGATCCTGGAGCCCACACATGCATGGCACACCCCCAGAGGGCTCTGGTTAAATGGACTCCAATGTGCAGCAGCTGAGTGAGCAGTTCAACCAGCCCAAGGTTTCCTTTATTAGTAAAGAGCTGATCACCTAAATCAATAAATCGTCATGTCAAGGTGAGCACATTTCTAAGGTACTAAATTTACTCTAAGGTATATTTCATAACCCATGTGTGTATGAGAGCACTCCCTGTCCTTCTCTCCAATAGCCTTCTTCTGGACGTTTATCTTTATTAAGGCAAAGGTGAAGTGTGTGTGTGTGTGTGTGTGTGTGTGTGTGTGTGTGTGTAGTTCTTATTGCTTCTTCAGGTTAAATATAATCCTGAAGGTTATAAATTTGTATTTCTAAACACACCTGTAAGTTTTGCAAATAAACAACACCTTTAACACTGCCACAGGACCTATACACACCCTTCTAGTTGTCTTTCCTTTTCCTAATGCATCATGCACTTATGTTTGTAGGGTATGTTGGTGGGGAGGGGACTGTCAGGAGATAAAACTGGGTGACTATAGGTGCCGTGCAGAAAACTCTGCACCCAATAAAAAAATCCAAAGAGAATACCAAACGGACAATGACATCTATGACACATCACATTAAAATGACAAACACTTGCATATGCTGTGTAATCACATTTTGAACTAACTTAAATCATATTAGTTAGAAAAAGTATAAAATACTAATAGAGTTTTGCTCTAAGGACACATCTGATCTAATATAAATTCCTACAAATTAAAAATTTGCTCATCATCATCTGTGCTCATGCTTTGCCACTTAACAGTACTGTTTTTGTGAATATATCAAAATAATTGTCATCCATCAACAGGTTTAGTCTTTTTTTAATTTAATTTTATTTTTAGATGTTTAAACTAAATTTATTATAATTTTATCTTTTTTTATTTTTTTATTTAATTTAATTTGTTATACATGCTTGCAGAGTGCAATTCCTTTCATATTACATATAAAGAGCACAATTTTCCAAGTCACTGGTTTAGCCTTGAAACGTGAACTTGAATGAGATCGGAAATCACCCCTTGAACCAAAGGCAAAGCTTCCTATGCTCAGGGTAGCTTCTCCTTGAATAGTGCTTGGTGTTCTTAGATGACTCAATGGATTTCTCTCCTGGAAGTCACACTGGTGGTCTCTTTGGCAGCCAGGAATGTCCACAGCCCAGGTGCTGCAGTGTAATAACCCATTACACTAAAGACATAATTCAATGACGAGGAAGCTGTTTTTTAGGTTAATCACACAGGGAACTGAGGTCCTACAGCTACAACCATGTTCTAGAACAGAGAGTCTGTGCCCCAAAGGGAAGAAAGACCAGGGCTGTGTTTCTTTGTCCACAGTGGAGACTTGCTGTGATCTGCATAATCATGTGAAAGCTCTGTCCACTGCCTGGCATGGGCTCTCTCCTGCAATGGGAGGGGCTTTGCCTAACATGTCATCCTCTCCAATACAAACTCCTCCTCATCCTGGAGATTTCAGCTACCCCAGAGGCACCACTCCTATCTGAGCCAGTTTCATTCATCCACGGGAACACAGAACCCAAGTTATAGACAATTTACGTCCATAAACCACTTGTAAATACTTCAGCATACACAACGTGCTTGTTGGTCTTGTGTTACATCTTGGGAGTGTTTAATTCACTGCTGAAGGACCTTAATCTAATATTCATATTGGAAGTGTGATAAGTGAGCATTCAAAATCTAGTCAAAAAACCTGTGCTCCACAGGCAACCACACAAAGGCTTCAACTACCTCTCTCTGTAATCCACCAGAGTTCAACAATCAGAAAATTACATTTTTAAGTGAGTTTTCATTTGTTTGACGAGTGATATTTTAAAATAGGGACTAGCTAGAAACCACAGAGATAAGGCAAGGAATTGTGCTAGGCAGTCCCCTGCGTTCTTTGGAAGGATGCCTTTGGATCAGGAGGGCCTCTGCTTCTGAATCTGGACGGGTTTGGAGAAGGCTGATGCCTGAATCCTGCTGCCGGCATATTCTCCCATTAATCTCAGGGGAACCTTTTCTGCCACATGCTTTGTCAGAGCATGTAAAAGCTCAGAGTGTGGGGTGGAGACAGTGGCATCCGTGATAACGTGGGTGGTGCTGGCTGGAAATGCTGAATCTCAGGTCCTTCCCCAGACCCACCACATTTTGACAAGGCCTTCCGTGATTTCTAGGCACCTGGGCATTTGAGAAGCACGGTGTGTGTTTAATGGCCGAAGGCTGGGATTTCATCCAGCTCACAGGCCATGTTGTATGAGTACTTCTTTTTTTCTTTTTTGAATATCAGTCCTTTGACAAGCATTTGTGTGGCAGAACTCTCTCCGAGAGACTTACGGTCGCTGTAACAGACACCAGGTTGTGAGGAGGCGAGTGGAGAGAACTGCAGATCTCTCCAGCTGTAATTATTGGAGCCCACCCTCACCCACAGTAAATAACATGCCCCCTTAGGATAAGGTAGGCTCCAGTGCAGCTAACATCGCGTCTCTCCTGTGCCTCTCCCGTCAAGCAGCGAGTACTATTACTAGTGGACATGCCATCGATATTATTTGAATGAACATTGTTGAAGGAATGATTTTTCTGAGTAGGCAGGGGAAATAGATTGAAGCTTTTGTGGGCTTTAGAACTTGAACTTACCCTCAGTTACTGAACGAATAACGTCTATTGTGACCTGCCCCCCCTCCTCCAATTCAAATATTTTCCAATCTCATATCTTATGCACTTCTAGTGCCTTTGCTGTGAAATTCTGGGTATAAAAATTAATTATTAAAAGCTTTTTCTTTCTTTCTTTCTTCTCTCTTTCCTTCTACTTATCACCTCTTTGGTTGCAGCTTGCTAATCCAGAATGAACAAGTTGAGTGATCACAAAATGCGTAGCTGCAGTGTTAAAGAGAACATTGACATGAGTTCATGACTTCAGAACAAGGCTCTGGGCTCGAGGTGGCAGACCACCATTTTACCAGAGGGAAGAGAGTCAGCCAGTGGTGACAGGTATGGCTTCTCCCATCCTAGACTCTTTTGAAATAGAAAGTCTTATCAGAAATATGTAATCAATTTAAGAGTATTTTATGCAAATTATATCCTATTAAGGAAGCTTGTGAACAAAATTTCTGAAAACAAGAATCTGCAGGCTTTTTTGGCACTGCTGTGATAGACAGTACTAAACGCCAGCAGACTTTGCATATTTAAAATATTTAATGACGGGAAGAAAAATATAAAATTAATGATGTTGGTGAGAAAAAAAAAAAAACCCTGTCAGACAGATAATTTATTAAGAACTATTTTGGAAAATTGTTACATAAAACATTTCCAAATAAGGGACATTGATCTATCTAATAATAGATATTGGGATTCTACCAAAATGGTGCCAAATTCAGATTCACATTGAGCTCCAATCCAAACAATAGATGACAGAAATTGTACTTTTGGTAAGCAGTTGGTTGTGCATGACAATTTTGGGCCAAGGTATGGCTTGCCAGCCCATATTTGCAGGTCCTTATATCTCCCTCATTATTTAAGGGAAGTCAAGAAACTTTAATGGTCCAGCCATGACTGCAAAGGTTATATTTCAAAAAAGTACGCTATGGTTTGCATGGTTTATTCCAAGACGGTTCTTGCACGGGACCATCTTCATTATTCTGCTTTTAGCATTGGAGATTTCTTCCTGTTTTTAAAAACCACATGTCTAAGAAAAGAAATATGTAGGAAAGAAATCCATACCCCATAATAATCTGTGGGTGAAGTGATTGAAATGGTTAAGCAATACTGCATTATTAAAACATAACATTTTCTTAGACTTTCAACCTCACAGAGGGGACTTACCATTTGAAGAGAACCAACTATAATATTTTATTGCTTAGAGATATTTATGCACATAGATCCCTGAAATGGAAAGGCACACACTTTATCACCCTGCTCCTATAACTCAAAACTGTTGAATAGATTTAGTATTTTTAAAATGAATTAAAACCAGACATAGGCAATTTAAGCCCCAAAGCTGGTGGTTTCAATAAGGAATATGGAGAATAAAATAGTATGATGGAAAAGCTTTTGCACGATGCTAGGTGTGGGATCTTACTTTGAAGGAGAGAGGATCTGTAACTTAGAGGTGTGATTTAGCCTAAGAAGGGAAAGCAAGCAAAGTCAAAGGATGAAGAGCAGAAGGGGAGCCTCCCAGAGCCCAGGTCTTCCTTCATGGAAAGTGGAGGCCTCCCATAGCACCGAGCATCTCTTGAGGCCTCAGTGATGAAGAGCTTGCCTTTCTCTCAACATTGCCTCCACTCAATATTCCTGGCCTTGCAGATGCCATACCCACAGAGGGTCTACTGTAGTCCCTTCTCCTAGTCTGAGTTCACCAAGTGGCAGAATGGACAGTTTCCTCATTCTGTGTCAGTTGGCCTTGACCCACACAGAGGCACTGACGAACTGAAGGGAAGCTGGTCTCAGCTATTTGCTCCCACACCCCCCCCCACCTTATACATGCTTCCATTCTTTACTTCTTAGGAAGCACCTCTGCTCCTTTGGACTATTGCAAACAAGTGTTTCAGAACTTTTACAGAAAGTTCAGAACTCTCCACACTGTAACTTATGAATTCCTTTCACGGCAGCAGAGTGGCTTAAAGAAAGGAGACCTGGATTCCCTCCTTGTCCATTTAGCTCCAGAAATGACATGTACATATATTAACATGGCTATTTTGTCATTGCATGGTTTGCAAACATAAAATCATATTATGTACATTTTTCTGTATCTTGTCTTTCTCATTTGAAAGTAGTTGGTTGCATGTTCTCTCAGTTTACTAGTAAAATTTCTACCCATTCTTTTCATGACTGTGTAATATTCCATAGTGTGGACATACAATAATTGTTTCACTTATTACTATCAAAACCTAGAACTTCATCTATAGGCTTTTGCTGCACAAAACCTAGAAATTCGTCTACAGGCTTTTGCTGCATTAAATATTAATGTATTTATATCCTTAGATATTTTTAATTCCCTGTTTGAGATTCCCAGAATCAGAATTGTTAGGTCAACACACACACATGCACACTCACATGTACACACATACATATTCCATTTTAATAGATGCTGCCAGGCAGGTTGCTTTCAAAAATATGTTTTAATTCACACCACCAATGTGTGAGAAAATATTCTTTCTGTATCCCTGTCAGTAGCAGATGTTTTTGTTTTTTTTTTTTTTTAATCTTTAGGAATTGCTTTCTTCTTTTTCCACATCAACTTAAATTTTTAAATATGTAAAACATTTACATGATTCCAAAGTTAAAGCTAGACAACCACTTGTATTCAAAGAAGCCACATTCAAATTGCCACCAATGCTCAGTCCTGTTGCTTCTTCCCCTATACATAATCACTTTTATTTATTTTAAATTTATCTTAATCTCTTTTTCAAATAGATTTAATTGCATTTATACTTTTGACCCTTTTTCTTACATAAGGTAACATAACATGTATATGCTATTGTTTTTAGCTCTTTTCATTTAACATATACATCTTAGTTGTCAATCCACGAGTGTGTAAAGATCTTCCTCATCATATTTTCACAGCTACACAATGCTCTATTGTATGAATGCAGCATATGTTACTCAACTACTCCCTGATTGATGAACACTGAGTTGATTTCAATCTTTTACTATTCTAAAAAATGTCACAGTGAATAATCTTGAACATAAGTCATTTTATGTTTTTTCTAGTGTAATTTTAGGCTTGATTCCTAGAAATGAGATTACTGTGAAAGGGTACATGAATATATAATTCTTCTAGATATTAACAAATACCTCTTCATTGAGATTGTACAACATTTCAATCCCACCAAAAATGTAAGAGTGACAGTTTCCCCTGAGTCTTGCCAAAATTCTCCACTTCCAAATCTTTAGATTTTCATCAAACTGACACTTGAGAAATGTATTTATCTTTACATGAGAGATTGTGAGTCTTCTCATATGTTTAAATATCACTAATGTCTTTTTTTTTTCCTTAGAATTTCTTGGTTATATAGTTTGCTCACTTTTCTGTTGGGCTATTGGTCTTTTTTCCTCTCAATTTTAGTAGCTATTTGTGGTAATAGTAACTTTTTGATTAAAAAAGAGTTTCTTGGTATTTTTATTTGGATTATGTTAAATTTAGAAAATAAATTAAACTGGGTGTGGTGGTACTCGCCTGTAATCCCAGAGGCTCAGGAGGCTGAGGCAGGAGGATCATGAGTTCAAAGCCAGGCTCAGCAAAAGCAAGGCACTAAGCAACTCAGTGAGACCCTGTCTCTAATATAAAATACAAAATAAGGCTGGGGATGTGGCTCAGTGGTTGAGTGCCCCTGAGTTCAATCCCTGATACCAAAAAACAAAAAACAAAAAAAAAAAAAAAAAGAAGAAGTTAAAAAGAATTAATAACTTTATGATACTGAGTCTTCTTATCCAAGAATAGTGTAGGTTTTACCTTGCTTAAATCTAATTTGAGGTTTTTCAGGGATGTTTCAAGTTTTTCTCATTTAGCTTATGCACATTCCTCAAGTTTACTAGGTCTTCCATGTGTTTATTGCCATTTTAATTAGATCTGTTCTTCCTTTCTTTCATCTGCACCCTTGAACTTTTGGAATAATCTCCACTTTGCAATGACGTATGCCTTTTTAAATGTGTTTCTGGAACCAATCTAATCATGTTGTTGTTTTGTTTGTTTGTTTTTCTAATTCTACATTAACACTCATATGTGAAATTATGGTTTCCTTTCTTGTACACCTTCATCAAGTATTAATACATATGCACATGTCTCTTAAAGAGCAACTGGAAAACTGGGTGTGGCTGCATGCAGGCCTATAATCCCAGCAGCTCAGGAGGCTGAAGCAGGAGGATGGCAAGTTCAAAATCAGTTTCAGTAATTTAGCAAGGCCCTTTGCAACTTAGTGAGACCCTGTCTCAAAATAAAAAAGGGCTGGGAATGTGGCCCAGTGGTTAAGCACCCCTGAGTTCAATCCCTGGTACCAAAACAAACATCAAACAACAACAACAAAAACAACTGGGAAAATTTCCTCCTTTCTGTATATTTAACATTGTAAGCAGTCCCAGATCAATCACTACCATGACAAGAACTGGGCAGAATTTTTTTGGAGCGCTATCTGGGGCCTTCTGCTTTTTCATGGTGGATCATTTAAACCTTTGTACATATTTTTTATCTGAAGGAAATTTTTTGTTTAGACTTTCTGTCTGCACCAGAGTCATTGGGGCAGACTATATTTTACTACAAATTTACTCTGTTCATCTAGGTTTTTAAATCTATTTGCATAGAATCATACACACAGTTTCTCGTGCCTTTCTCTCCCTCTCTCCCTTTTTTCCTCCCTTCTTTTTCTCCTTCCTCCTTTCTCTTTCTTTCTCTTTCTACTGATATCATAACTTCTGTTTCCTCGTCATTTCTTATTTTGTGTTTTGTTCTTTCTGGAATTTTTGTTGTTTCCTTGTGTAGATTAGGTCACCTAATAGTTCATTGCTTTAATTTTTTCTCCCAATAAATCAGGCAATATTTTTTCTCACTGATTTCCTTTCCAACTCACTAATGGCTGCAGCTTTGTTTACTGTCAGAATTTCTTCCTTCTGCTGCCTTCCAGTTAACTTTGTTGTTCTTTCTGAGTTCCTTAGACATTTCCATTTCACTTATTTTTCATTTGTGATATAATTATTTAATGCTATGAAATTCCTTCTAACCACTTTAACTATGTTCAAAAAATTCTGATACATATTTTCATTAACATTATTTTCTAGAAATTTTATGATTTAATTGTACATTTATTTTTGATGTTAGACTTGTTTTCTAAAGACAAATTTCAGGGAAGATTTTATGATGTTATTTTGTTGAATTGTGATCAGATAATTCCGGTTATTGAAATTTATTGTTTATTTGGGGGCTTCAGTCAAAAAGATGGTAAGTGTTCACAAATATGTTTTGTGTGTTTTGTAAAAATTATATTCTTTATTATTTGGATACAAATTTCAATATAAGTTCTATTTCATTGATTGTGTTGCTTATTTGTTTAGGTCCATACTAAATTTTGCCTCCTTGATCTCTCTAGAGCTGAGAGTCACACTTAAGTTTCCTATTCTTTGTGGATTTTATATTTCTTTTTTCATCTCCTACATTTTCTCACTATAAGGGTTTCTGATATTTTTTTTTAATGTGTAGAATTAAAAATCACCATATATTTATTGAGCATTGTTGAATTTTGTATTCTAAATGTTTTTGTTCTCATTCAGTGCTTTATGTCCTATAATTATTTAGTTTTGTATATAGATTGCAAATCTTTGTTTTTGTGTCTATATTTACTTTCCTATTTTTATTCAATTATATTTAACTAAGGATATCTATCCTATTAAATATTCTAGTCTACTATTTTATATTTGAACAATGACCATCTTCTATTACAATTCATCTCTCAATAGTTTATTTGGGGACTTGTAGTAGCATCCCCTCTTCCACAGAAAATCTTAACTAAGCTTCTGCAGAAATCTTCACCATGGCTGATTTTAGGACTGTCAGCAAAAGAGACTCTACAAAAAAAGTTAAATGTAGGTAAAGTTCCTATTTTCCTGTTGCTCTATTACTTGGCCACTGGCCTGGAAGAAATCAGCACTCCAGGTGTTGGACACCCCTTTACTTGTTTTTCACAAACATGTATCCAGTATAGTGGTTTGTAGAAGTGTGCATGCAAATACAAAATGTGATAATAAAAAGACAAATTCTTTAACAAGGCCTCTGGCCTTGAGCTGGAGTTTCACAGAGATTTCTACATTTCTAAGATAAGAGAAATTACCAATTGGGCTCCATGGTAACAGCTGGCAGGGGGAGGAAAGAAAGGGGAGAAGAAGCTCTCCCCTTCTCAGGTGTTGTCCTTGAAGGGTTAACTTGCCCAGAACAGTGAAAGAAAAAAAAAAAAAAACTGCTTTTATGTGAACTTCTGTAAACTGTGAGCTTCTGAGCCCTTCCCCGTACATGCTGGGTATAAAATCCTGAAACTACATGAACTTGGGGCTCAGGGGATTAATTGATTACAGTGAAAGCTGTACCCTCTGGGCCTGGCTGCAACCAAATAAAACTGTTTCCTTTGCTGTTTTACCTTGTCTGTCCCTACAACAAACTCATGCTATAAACTCCAGAAAGTGTGTGTGTGTGTGTGTGCACGCACATGTGTGCATGCATTATTATCTATTGTTATCTTCTAATATTTTGTTATTATGTTTCTGTTCAATGGTATCTTTCACACACCTTTTCGATTTTTAATGTATGTATTCATTTTCTATTACTACATTAACAGATTACCACAAACTTTCCTTAAAACAGTACCATGGGACTGCACTCTCCATGGTAGAGTGCATGCTTAGCACAGGCAAGGCCCTGGGTTCCAGTCTCACCAACAAAATATAAATAAACAAACAAATGTTACCCAGGTATTAGTTCACTATTCTGTAAGTCAGAATTTCAGGAGGGCTTAACTGAGTTCTGTGCTCAGGGATTTATTACAAGTCCAAAATCAAGGTGTGGCTAGGCTGAGCTGTTATCTTAACACTCTAGGAAATAATCTACTTCCAAATTCATTCAAGCTGGCAGAATTCCCCTCCATGAGGTGTTGAGATCTTCACTGCTCTGCTGGCTGGAGGCCTCTCACAGCTCTGCAGTCCACCCCTGTTCTTTCTCATGTGACCTTCTTCACCTCCAGCCAAGACACACTGAATCCTTTTTGTGCTTTGGACCTCTCTGACTTTCTCTTCTGCTTTTAAGGCCTCATGGGCTTAAATAAGACCCTCTTGGATCATTTCTCTATCTTAAAGTCAACAGTACCACATGAAAAACATCATCATGAAAGTAACATCTCATACCATCCACAGTTTGCAGGTATTGCATAGGACGTACTAGAAGAGGTGACATTTTATAAATTCTGTCTACCATTGTCTGTTCTCTAACTCCCAAATAATCACATAGATCTCAAATGCAAAATACATATTTATACCCTCTCAAGGTTTCCAACCATCTTATTCCATTATAGTATCAACTCAAATTTCGAAATCTCCTCTAGATCTCAGTAGTCCAAAATCTCATACCTGCATTATATAAATCAAGTAAAGGTGGTTTTGAATTTAAGATAGAATTACATCCTGATGAAACCACCTTGTAAGCTGCCTGTCACGGCGCCGCCACGGGAGGAAAATTCTCGGAGGCAGAGTTAAGCTTTTACTACTTTTACTTCTTATTTCTTAGAGCTTAGAGAGGGAAAGAAAGATTTTTCTTAGAGAGGGAAAGAAAGATTTTTCTTCTTAGCTTAGAGTAGAGTAGCTTAGAGTAAAGAAAGATAGAGCTTAGCTTAGAGAAAGACTAGAGCTTCTTTCTTCTCTCTTCTTTCTTCCTTCTTCTGTTTAGAGAGGGAAAGAAAGATTTTTCTTAGAGAGGGAAAGAAAGATTTTTCTTCTTAGCTTAGAGTAGAGTAGCTTAGAGTAAAGAAAGAGAGCTTAGCTTAGAGAAAGACTAGAGCTTCTTTCTTCTCTCTTCTTTCTTCCTTCTTCTGTCTTCTGTCTTCTGTCTTCCTCGGGAGCCTCGGCCTTACTCTGACCAGTCATTACTTCTTCTATCTGGTTTCTCTTCTGTAACCGCTCTGCCTACGTTCTGGCCGCTCTGATTCTTCTGACCGACCGAGTGACTGCCCGGCTGACTGAATTCTCCGTTCTCCTAACTCGGACCGCTTTCACCCGGTTATATACCTTTAGGTTTGCGGGTGCCTACAGGTGCGTCACATACATATCAGGTGGAACTTATGGCTTCCAGCTAGCTACAACAGCCCTTCCTAATTAGGGCTCCTTCACCACCTTAAACTGAAAATATCACCAATTGAAAATGCATTAGACATGCTTAACCTATCAAACATCACAGCTCGCCTACCCTCCCTCCAGTGCTTGGAACATGTATGTCATCCTAGAGTTGGGCTAAACCCTTTAAGACAGAGCTTATTTCATAATAAAGTATTGACTATCCCATGTATACTAACAGAGAGGAGTTCAGTAAACATGATGAGATGCAAAATCACAAATCCAGTATTCGGAAGTACCAGAAACACGTATGTAGACAGTGAAAGAGTGGTCACACACCCTGGTGATCATGTGGGTCCCTGCAGTCGCTCAGCACAGAAAGACTGTCATCTTGCCTGTCACTAGCCCAGAAAAGGCTTAGAATTCCAAATTTGAAGCACAGTTTCTACTGAATGTGTACTGCTGCTGCACCATCGCAAAGTCCAAAACTCCTAAATCAAACCATCTTAAGTTGTGAGCCGCCTGTACTGAGCCTCCTGACCTCAGTTGCTCTCCACTTGTGGCTCTATGGAACCAGCGAGACAGTTTTCTACCCCCAACATAGGATGGCAGGGCAGGCGTAGGGTCACGGTTGCAGTCATTCAGATTCGCACAGGGCTAAACAGGTTGAGTCAAATCTTCTATACAAGTCAATCTACACAAATCATCTACACAAAGCAAATTTGAAATCCAGCTGGGCAAACATTTTAGGTTTTCTCTGCTTTCCAGTCGCACCCTCTGAGCTCATCACTTCACCCTATGCGTTCTTGCTGTTGCCTTCAGACTCTTTCCTTCTTTCTCCTTACAATGGTACCTTGCAATTTCAGCGGAGTATTTCCATCAGCCTGCTGCCAGTTGAGAGATCTGAGAGCCTTTGAAACCTCCTTGTGCTTTTTCAGCCTGACCTGGCAGCGTTTCTGCCCATGCAAAATTCTCCAGCACCTTCTGGATGTGGATTGCGTGGTTGTTCAACTTATTAGATCTGTGCACAGTCCCTCTTCTCCTTTTGGCTTCTGCTGGGAGAGGCAAGAGATGTGGTCCTTGAGCTTCATGAGGGCCTCTGGTTTGACTGAGATCATCTGTGACCCTTAATTTCCTGTTACTGAGTGATCTGACCTTTTGATCTTTCGGAGTTGCCGTAAGAGGTTTCAGTAAAATACAGCCATGTCCTTGACTTTTTCTCCATGTCATGCTATCAGAAGCAATTTCTTAATTTTAGCATCATTTGCTATCTGTACAAAATGGAGTTTTCCCAAATCATCAAGTCCTGGTTCCTAAAATCATTAACTCTTTCTGTAAGGGGGCCTTCATAAAATTCATAGAAATTTCATGCTTATTTGGCCTTGGAAAAATATGGAAATCAGTGATTCTCCACTGTGAGCAATTTTGCCTCCAGGAGATATTTGATAATATCTAAATATATTTCTATCTCTCCTTTTTGCAGGGGAGAGAGAGGTTGGTGCTTCTGATTTCTAGGAGGCAGAGAGGCCAGAGATACTACTTACCGTCCTGCAATGTAGAGGAGGGTCCTTCCCCCTGCAACAAAAAATCATCAGGCCCTAAATTGCTAAAGTTGAGAAACTCGGATTTAAACAAACCCCTATATTTTAATGATGAAAGTACCTGGACTCAGAGAGGTGAGCAATGAGCCTTGCTGAGAACTTTACAGTAGAAAAGTCATAACCAGAATCCAGAATCCACATTTCTTTCCAGGACTCTGTGCTTCTCAATCATTTGTAGTTACACATGCCTCAATCAACCTTTGAACATAGGCAAGCCACTCATTTAAGGCCAGTTTTTAAATGTTTCCCATAATTAGAAACTTTTGCTAAAAATTCAGCATTTCAAAATGAAGAATAATTATGGTAGTCATTTCTCATCAGTGCATGAACCGCACTCCTGGGACCTTCTTCCCTTGTGTGCATGTTCAACACAGTGACAGAGATCGTAAGCCTTGGACCTGCTTTTGCATTCTCAGTGAGCTTCTCTCCTTACATTTTATTTCATTAATCTAGAAAATCCAACTTCAAAACTATGGGCTGTGTAAATTATCAGATGGTGCTCTATGTTCAGGTAAAACATAAAGGCAGAAATAATAGAACTATGTTTATACAATGGACACTTTTCTCCAAAAGCATGTTACTCTCAAGGACAAGAAGGTTGAATATTGCAAGTTAGGAAAGAATGGCAAATTGGTTTAAAGCCCTGTCTTTGGCTGCATTTTCTGTGACTTATTGTAGCACATGCATGTGTATTTGTTTTCTTCCTGTCCCCAAAGCACCCAGCTGCACCACACTGGGCATTTGAGGACTGAGTTTTCTCTTTTATTTTTTTTTTTAATTTGTCTTTTTAGTTATATATGACATATTTATACAAACATGGAGTATATTTTATTCTAATTGGGATCCCAGTCTTGTGGTTGTACATGATGTGGAGATTCATTGTGGTATATTCATATATATACCTAGGAAATGTGTATCCAGCTCATTCTACTGTCTTTTCTTATTTCCATTCCCCCTCCCTTCCTTTCATTCCCCTTTTACTAATCCACTGAAATTCTATTCTCCCCCCCCCCCCCACACACACACCTTTCCTTTTTGTGTATTAGCATCTGCATATCATAGAGAACATTTGACCTTTTGTTTTTGGGGAGATTGGCCTATTTCACTTAACATGCTAGTCTTCAGATGCATCCATTTGCTGGCAAATGTCATAATTTCATCCTTCTTTATGGCTAAATGACATTTTATTCTGTATAGATACCACATTTTCCTTATCCAAGGAGGCAGGAGGATTTCAAGTTCAAAGCTAGCCTCAGCAATTTAGCAAGATACTAAGCAACTCAGCAAGACCCTGTCTCTGAATAAAATATTTTAAAAGGGATGGGGATGTAGCTCAGTGGTTAAGAACCACTGGGTTCAATACCTGGTACCAAAAAAAAAAAAAAAAAAAAAAGAATATTCATTATTTCAACTGACTTTTCTTTAAAAAATAAATAAATAAGGCAAAATGTCAGTGACTATGCTCTTTCCACTACAACTTCACTTTTGAACAAATCTTCTTATGTGTAATAGAACTAAAATGAATGACATATCAACCCTGAAGGTGGCGCTATTCTAGGTATCGCAAATGGCTCAGGTGCTCAACTTGCACAACTCATAGAAAGAGGAAAAGAAGTTGGGGTGGGAGTCTTGGGGGTTGAGTCCAGGGAACCTCTACCGTTAAGCTACACCCTCACCCCTTTGTATTTTTATTTTAAGACAGAATCTCTTTAAGTTGCCTAGGCTGGCCTTGAATTTATGATCCTCCATTCTCAGCCTCTTGGTAGCTTGGATTATAGGCAAGCACCATCACACCCAGCTAGAGAACTAGCACACCAACTGGCTCGACCGACATTATACATTTTCTTGAAAGTTTGTGGGCCTTTTCCTCAACTATCAGAAGACTCCACAGTAGAAAAGCAAGGTGCAGAAGTCACTGTCCATCACTATATACCATGCGGTGGTGGAGGCTCCAAAATGCCCTTGGGAGGAAGGCTGTCTCACACACCTGCTAGGAGCACTGATGGAAGATGGCCTCAGCTGTCAGTCCTCTGCATGGCTACAGGAAACTCCTCCTCTCTGGGGCAGCCCACATCAATGCATGATTTACATGGGGCTTTAAGGGCCCGTTTTCTTTGCTCAAATTTAGGAACTTTCCTGTCTCAGAGCATTGCAGGAAGTTGACCAAGACCTTCAATGGTGCTGTTCAACTACCCCCTTTGCCCCATGCTACCTCCTTCCCTTCAATGTCACAGGTGCCAGTCCCAAGAATGCTCACTAATAGACATCCTGAATGTTCTTTCCCCTCAGAGATTGCTTTCCAGGGAACCCAAGCTGGAAAATGCACTTTCAAACTGAGATTGATTCTGAAATTTCTTTTTTTATCAGTCTTGATCCCAATGTACTTTTCCAAGCCATTTTGGTTACATAAATAATGCTGTTCCTTTAGCACATTTTTTGGTGATAATAAAATAAAAAGTCATCAAGTGTTCCTCCCACATAGGCAATAGAGTGTGAGGGCAGTGGGCTGGAGATGGCTCCCTAGGGGCCAAGCTTTTGGGCTATACCTCTATCCTTCTCCACCAATCCCTGATTTTCAGCTGTCAAGTGAATATAAGAATAGTGACTACTTCATAGGATTTGGGATGTGGGTTAAATGAGATGGAACATCTAATGTGCAGAGGTCAAAGGGGGTTCTCAGTAAATGCTGACATATCTTTTGCTTACTTGGCATGATCTGATCCAGACATGCTACACATGAATAGTGTCAAGTAATGATGGAGCAAACTATCTGCTTCCATTCCATAGATATCCATCAGTTTCCTTTGATAAAAAGATTTTTCTAATAGCTAATATTTTTTCCTTTCCAAGCATAATCTTTGTCATTAAATTTTCTAAGCTTGTCAACTCCAGTATACTGTGAGGGTTTTGTTCTTTATATTGATTTGCTTTTTTTTTTTCCTCCTACCAACAGGGTAACTCTGAATAACATTTTCTCAGCCCACAGAAACAAAATTTATCCATTGAATGCTAGAAAGCATTGTTTGAATGTCATTCTAAAAAAAATTATTGATAAACTCTCTAGCATGGTGATCAGGCTTCAAAGTGATCTGAAAATTGGTGGTTCAGTGGCATGATTTCACCAAGTTCCCCATCACATCACAGAAATCTGAAGGGAAAATGAAAGTTTGATACAACAAAATCCGATCTTCAGACACCCATTGTTCTTATTTGCACTTTTCTTTTCAGCTCGTGAAAATGCATCCCCTTAAGAAACTCAGTTATCTCAGCATTTGCAGAATCACAGCCTGGGTTCACATCCAATCCGTAGTCATGAGTTTTATTTGCAATGTTATTCAAACTTGTGTATTTGCGTCCTTATTTTCATCACTACTCTCACGCTTCAGTTAACAACTTCTGTGCCATGGATTCATTTCTGTGAATCAAGAACATAACACCTTAGAAAAGTAACAATGAAATGTGGAAATCTGACAATGTAAACCAAAATATGGAAATGAGGCCAGAATGAGGGAGTCGAGGTAAATCACACTCTGTTCACTGAAAGGATTGTCAGGGGGCAGAGGGCCATGCCTGTTCTTATAGAATGAGTAGGGTCTTCTGGGATATAATCATTTATCATATCTTTCAAATTTAGCAGAATTTGCATTGCTTTTGAAACTTCCAGTCTACCACAAACTGCCAGACCCACAGAAACCTACAAGCTGCACTCTGAGATCCACCTGCTCTACCCAGCGTTGCTTCTGTGACTCCTTGGGTACCCATCTTGCCCAAAGCCAGGGGTCCAAGGGCTGGATCACACTCTCTCTTGGGAGCTGAGGTTGAGTTGAACTTGGCCACTCACCTTAGAAATATTCTTTTCCACACAAGACGAAGCTCAGGGCATCCACGGCTAATCACATGAGTTATTTGGGCTTGTTAAGTGGGTCAAGGACTTTTCCTCATCTTCTTGGGCTGTTCACAAAATAGATGCCATGAGAATTAGCAAAAAAAAAAAAAAAAAATTTAGCTGTACTTGAAGGGATCTTTCTGAAATTAGGGTTGCTTGGGCTAATGCTGAACACACACCAGGGATTCCAAAACCTAACCCTATTCTGCAAGTGCTTGGTGACAGGGATTTAAGTAATGGTTCAATCTCTTTTAACTCTGTCTGTTTCTTGCTCATGATTGAAGAAGTGACTGTGGATTTCCAGTGACAAAGCTGGTATCCAAAAATGAAAATTAAGCAGACTGAGAGGAAAGCCCAAGAATGTTTGTTGTGGTTCAAATGTGCTTTCAATTGGTGGGGTATCATTAAGAGGTGATTAGGTTGTGAAAAGTCTAATGTCTTTCTCAAGTGATGGGGTTAACCCTCACAGTAGTGAGTGAGATCTCCCTCACAGGGACTGGATTAGCTACTAATGTAGTGAATTGTCATAAAGCGAGGCTGTCCCTTGTATTTTGCTTATTCCACACGAGCCTGGTTGCTCTTTTGCTTTTACACCATGAGTTAAAGTAGAGTGAGGTCAGGTACAGCCTTTCAACCTTCAATTTCCCAGCCTCCACAATCATGAGGCAAATAAATCAATCCCTCTTCTTTGTAAACTATCCTGTCTCAGATATTCTGTTATAGCAACAGAAAATGGACTAAGACAATGCCCACATAGATTGATTATGATTACTTTTAATTTTAAAAGTGACAGCCCAAATTCATGGACATTAGAATGAAAGTCAATACCTGAAGTGACCTTCTCAGTTCCTTCTTATTATCATGCTTGGTAGAAAGGGTTGCTTATATCATGCGAAAAGTTAGGCCTAGTGAAAGGTAGTTTGTCAGTCTTAGGGATGCTAATGGCCACTTCTGATGGTCAGTCACCCCACCTTAGCATTGAGATGTGCACATTAAAATATTTTCTCTGATCTAATAATTTCTGGAAGGTGAGGTTGAGGGTATAAACAGAGGTGAGGCTGGGAGATAAAAAATGAAAGGTAGCAGGGAGATCAAGACAGAGGAGATTTCAAGGCCTCCCTGTGTGAAAATCAATTCTGGAGGGAAGGGAGACCAAGCCGGGAGGGGAAGGTAGCCATCTGGATAGTCCTTTGTACTCTGCATTCACAATCAGACAGTGGGGTTGTGTTCCTTGTGGAACGATCACTATGTGGCACTTAGTGGTTGAGGGACAGGGTGACATCAATGAAGAGGCATATTTGAGGAGTCAGGTTCCCTGCATCCCTGTTCTACCCACCCTGGGTCTGAAGCCCAACTTCCCTGCTCCTCTCTGTCCCTGCGCACCTGTGTTCTGGTCCGCTTCCAGCCCGGGACCAAAGAAGCCCTGTGTAACTGCAGACATGCAGCTCACGGGTCCCACAGGTCAGAGCTGTGTTTTGCCTGGAAGACTTTTCCTGGGACTTGAATGCACCATTTTTCACAATGTTTCTATATCAACACTGAAGATATTAAGAGAAAAAAAAAAAAATCTGCACCTAGAATAAGACACAAAATCTACTAAGGCAAGCGCTTAAAACACGTAATATGCCTGAATGATGTTTGAACATTTTTATTTGGAGGCAGAAAAAAAAATAACATTATTTCTTTAGCAGAAGTTTCAAAAGCAGAATTCACTTTTCAGTTCTATAAACTTATCCTCTGAGCTTTGATTTCTAAATTTGGAATAAAAATAACTCTTTCTCTCTGTCACATAAACCTGAACATTTTTAAGGTGAGGAATAGAAAAAAAATGAAAGAGAAAATGACTTCTGTCTCTATTTGTGTAGGTGTTTTTAAAAACAGTCATCACTTTGGTATGAAAGTGTCATTGTCTCTGCACAGGATGACAAATTTCATTTTAGCTTCCTTATCTAGTCATATTCACGCAGTGTTAACAAGTCATTGCTACTCTGACTTGATAGAGACAGCCACGAAGCACTCAAAATAATCATAAAAATCAAGGAACTACGTTTTTACAATATTTATATCTTTGACAGGTGCCCTGCTGCTTGGAGTGAGTTCACTCACATCTTCTGTTTGTGCCTTTAGCTGTACCTGGCACCCAGCACACGCCCAGGGTAGAAAGCAAATCACACTGGGCCGGTGGCAGGGGACCCCACTCTCTCATCCACATGTCCTTGTGTTCCATTGGTGTGGAAGAAATGATCAAATGCCAAGTAGTTTTAGAATTGCCTGGGCAGGAAAAAAAAAAAAAAAAAAGAGCAATGGAACCAGGTAACAAAAGCCTTGACTCAGGAATTTTAAAGTGTCAGCAGAGGGCAGGGATGCTGACCACTGTGAGTGTGTGTGTGTATATATCTGTGTGTGTGTGTGTGTGTGTGTGTGTGTGTGTGTGTGTGTAAGAGTTAGGAAGAGGTATTGATGAAGACTGAAGAGCAAAGGGAAAATTGTACGCACACAAAGAAATTAGAGCTGATCTACTTTGAAAGGCTGCAAGAACAACCAGGAGTGTTTTAACTGATCAATACACTCAGCAAGAGTCAGCAAGAAAGACTAAAATACAGCTATTCCTGCACCTACCATGGAGCCGTGTCCTGGAGCATCCACAGAAATTTGGAAATACATTAAGATTACACTTCATGCACTTAACCAGACATCATAGTTTAGCCAGCCTATCTTAAATGTGCTCAGAACACACATTAGCTTATGGCTAGGAAAAATCATCTACATAGAGCTTATTTTATAATGAAGTGTTGTGGAATGTTTTGTGCAATTTTTCAGATCACTGTGTCCAAAAAAAAAAAAAAAAAAAAAAATGCTGGCAGCACAGCACAGTGCGGAGAGTTGGTTTTGGTTTTACCCTTTGTGATCTTCTAGCTTCTGAGAGCTGTGGCTCTCTGCCACTGTCCAACATTGTGAAGAAGAATCATACCATATGCCACCAGCCAGGGAAAAAGATGAACATTCAAAATACAGTTTCTCAGGAATGCACATGGCTCTCACACAATCACAAAGCTGAAGACTCGTATTTGGGACCAGTATAAGTCAGGGAACGTCCTTATAAGAAAATGTTCCAGGTCGACAGAAAACGTCCAAAGAAAGTGAGACCTTCAGGCCTTCAGGGAGGTGTTAGGAGTATCATGGTTCTGTGGTCAGTCAGGATTCTACTCAAAAGACAATACAGGCTGAAGCAAGGAAATACTGGAGAACCCAGATAGAAAGGATCTTGTTTGGTTTCTCATCAAGAGAATGAAAGGAAACGAGAGATCTGACAGAGAACAAGGGCTCAAAGAGAGAGAGAGAGGAGGGTTTGGAGAAGGGTCTCCTCCTGGCTTGGAGATACATCTAGGAAGAAGACAGGGAGTCAAACTTTGGAAATCAAGGCAAGTTGAATTAATGAATGGCAGTCATACTTAAATCTATCCTTACTGTCTGATTCTGGAAAAATCCAGATCTCTCTGCAATCCCTGTTCAGCTATACTGGGGTCATCAGAGGCCGGGGAAAAGAAAACGAGAAAGATGAAGTCAACTCCTGTTGCAAATTCTCATATTTTTGAAAAATGTTTCCAAAATCTGGTTATCGAAGAGTCCTCGAAGGGTGGTCTTGTATAAAACCCAGCAGCAAAAGCTGAGGAGCCTTCCTTGTGGGGGTATCTGGGCCTCTTCCACCGCCATCCCACCTCTGTGACTGGAGAACAGGATTTTCTTTTCTTTCTTTCTTTTTCTTTTTTATTTTTTTCTTTCATTTCATCAACTTTGGAAGCCTCTAGCTACTGCGAGCTCAAACCAAAGTCTAATGATGTGGGATGTTAGAAGCAGGATGGGAAAAAAGAAACCGTGTGTTTTCATCCAAACCACAGATGCCCAACCACCTCCTGCAATTCAATGGTAAATAAATAAAGCCATAGTGCTGGTTAATATTCCAGGGATTAGAGGACTGTTATTCGATCCCCATGACCCAGTTACTCGGAGACGTCACCCATTTAAACACTGCAGACTTATTCCATACCATCTTGTGGGCGGGCTGGGGCCATGGGGGCCTAAAGCCTTCTCAGCTTGGCCTCCTTTCAAGTCACAGCTTATATTTTCACTGCCCCAAATATTTCATCTTTTGTACCCGTGATTAAGTCAAGTCAATAAAGATGAGAATTATATGACCGTTCCCACTGTCCAATTACTTAACCTAATTTATCTTCTTCAAACTTCTCTAGCCCTCCCTCCCCAATCTGCTTAACCTATTTCCCACTCTGCATTTGTACAATTAGTTAGAGTAATGGAGAATTTGAGGAGCAGGTCAAAAACTGCTAATTTTATCTTTGGTAACAGTTTTTCTTTAGGATAATGCTCTTTTGTTCAGTTTTTTAAATGGCAGTTTAGTTGATTAAGGCTTTATCACTCTAACTTGATCCGGGTCTTTGCAAAGGTGATACACCCAGTAACCCCTCCATGCAGAAACCTTTCATGTAGACCTGTGCAATGCTCGTTTCCTTTGGAGGTTCCAAATATTCTCTCTTTCCATCCACGTATAGACAGTGATGACTCTGTCTTTCATCTTTATGTTACCTGTCAGAAAAATATTAAGTCACCAGTGCTTCATGGCTCCTACAGTCTGGAGGCTGCCAACACAGAGTCTGGTTGCTGGATTTGCCAACTTTCTTTCCCCACAGCCCTTTCCTGAAAGACCTCATCCTTAAGGACTTTTATTTTAAAAGGAAAACTAGCAGCTCTGCAAAGACTGGGGCATCCGTTTTGATGGCACTGTGGGAGCACATTTAAGGAATGTTATAAAGTGGAAGACATATATTCCTTTTATGTGCCGAGTATAATGAGGTATACTGATGAGTCTAACTCATGGAGGCAAATCACGACATAGTTTTAAAAGGTCTACTCGTCAATGCACCATAATTAAATTAAAGTTAAAAAACTGTAATTATTTAGAACCAGCATCCATTTTTTTTTAACTGACTGTGAACTTATAGGCTCAGATGAATGCAGAGATAAAATAGCATAACACAAGTTGGCTATATATTATCTTGTCTATCTTGTACTTGGAATTGAATTACTTAGGAGTTCAGAGGTTAATGGGAAACACAAGAACTATCCTCTGTATAACAGCAGCTTTATGTTGCAGAATTTAAACACAAACGGAGCAGGGTTAACTTGCTTATTTGCACAGGCACTGAAGCTGACGTGTGCACACATGTGCAGTGCAGTCTCCTCACCTTTGCTGAGGTTGTTTTGTTGTTTTTTTTTTATTATTTTTTTAATTTTTTAAAATTTTATTTATTATAATTAGTTATATATGATAGCAGAATGCAATTCAATTCATATACACAAATAGAGCACAATTTTTCATGTCTCTGAACACAAAGTAGAATCACACCATTTGTGTTTTCATACATGTACTTAGGGTAATGGTGTCTGTCTCATTCCACCATCTTTCCTACCCCCATGCCCCCTCCTTTCCCCTCCCTTCCTTTTGCCCCATCTAAAGTTCCTCCATTCCTCCCATGCGCACCACGCCATCCTCATTATGAATCAGCATCCTTATATCAGAGAGACATTCAGCATTTGTTTTTTTGGGATTGGCTTACTTCACTTAAAATTATATCATCCAACTCCATCCATTTACCTGCAAATGCCATGATTTTATTCTCTTTTAATGCTGAGTAATATTCCATTGTGTATATATACCACAGTTTCTTTATCCATTCATCTATTGAAGGGTATGTAATTGGATCCACAGTTTAGCTATTGTGAATTGTGCTGCTATAAACACTGATGTGGCTGCGTCCCTGTAGTATGCTGTTTTTAAGTCCTTTGTGTATAAACCAAGGAGTGGGATAGCTGGGTCATAAGGTGGTTCCATTCCCAGTTTTCCAAGGAATCTCCATACTGCTTTCCAGATTGGTTGCAACAATTTGCAGTCCCACCAGCCGTGTAAGAGTGTGCCCTTTTACCAACATTTATTGTTGTTTCTATTCTTAATAGCTGCCATTCTAACTGGAACTAGATGAAATGTTAGAGTAGTTTTGATTTGCATTTCTCTATTTGCTAGAGATGTTGAACATTTTTTCATATATTTGTTGATTGATTGATTGTATATAACAAAAACAGCATGGTATTGGCACCATAAAATAGACTTGTAGACCAATGGTACAGAATAGAGGACACAGAGACCAACTCACATAAATACAGTTATCTCATAGACAAAGGTGCCAAAAACATATATTGGAGAAAAGATAGCCTCTTCAACAAATGGTGCAGGGATAACTGGAAATCCATATGCAACAAAATGAAATTAAACCTTTACCTCTCGCCATCCACAAAACTCAACTCAAAGTGGATCAAAGATCTAGGAATTAAACCAGAGACTCTGCACCTAATAGTAGAAAAAGCAGGCCCAAATCTTCATCATGTCGGATTATGCCCCAACTTCCTTTATAAGCCTCCTATAGTGTAAGAATTAAAATCAAGAATCAATAAATTGGATGGATTCAAACTCAAAAGCTTCTTCTCAGCAAAAGAAACAATCAGTGAGGTGAATAAAAGAGCCTAAAGAACAGGAGCAAATCTTTACCACATGCACATCAGATAGAGCACTAATCTCTAGGATATATAAAGAACTCAAAAATCTTAGCACCAAAAAAAACAAATAATCCAATCAATAAATGGGCCAAGGAACTGAACAGACATTTCTCAGAAGATGCTCAAGGTCTTTTATGGGGAGGAAATGGTCTTTGTGTACACTATCTCCTGTAACCCGCAGAGCCATGCTGTCTGTCATGTATTATTAGCTTCACCTCAGAGATGCGTAATGGCTACTTGGGTATCTCAAAGGCATTCAAGCTCTAGCTCAAATGGAGAGGGTTATGATCTCACCCCACCCAGGGCCCCTCTGCCTTCCCAGTCTAATCTCTCCCGTTGTTTACTGCATTAGTGCATGGCCCCACTTTCTATCCAGATGCAGGAGGCGGAAACTTGGGAGTGATCCTCTCCCTCCTTTTCTCCCTGACCCCAGTGTTCACTGATCAGCCTCACAAGTTGACATCTCTCACACACCTTGCCAGGTGTCTGGCAAGCCTTTGCTCAGTTCTGTCACCTGCATTACAGAAATAGACCAAACTGCCCTCATACCTTATTTGACAATAGTTCCCAACTCATCTTCTAGCATCCACTCATCCTCATTCAGTGTTCTTAAAACAAATTTGGCCTTGCTTCTTCCTAGAGTGGCTTAAAACATCTCTACGATGATCCATAGCTTTTATCTTAAAAATCTTTAATAGAACCCACAAAACCCAACATGATGCTTCTCCCTCTGCCTCTTCAGGCCCAAATGATGTCCTCCCTACCTCCTTCATAGTCTTTTAGACACAATAACTTCTTCAGCACATGCTCCATGCTCTGAATTGCCTCAGTACCTTTGCACATGCTTTAGTTCCCTGGCTGGCTGGACCACTTTCTCTCCATCCCCTTTATTTAATGAATGCCTACAAATAAAATCTTGCCTTTATTATGACTTCCTCAGGGAGGTCTTCCTTGATCCAACCCTAGGAAAAGTCTCCTGTTATCTGTTCTCAGAGTATCCTCGGTGTGTTCTTCATTGCACTTGGCATAGTACATGAATACACTTCACAGGTGTGGCTATTTGACTATTGCTTGCCATTCTGATTTGACTGCAAATGACCTAGGAGAGGAGCCTCGTTCTTTTGCATATTCCACTATGATCCCAAGGTTTAGCAAAATACCACAGTTAGCAAATATTTTGACATATGTTTGATGGTTCTTTGACTTTAATTAAATAGTCTGACTAACAAATAAAAAGGAAAACAAATTTCAATAACAAAAAGGAAAAGCAAGTGGACACAAATATACTAAACAGAATTTTAATTGAGAAGAAAGGTTTTGAAATTCGTTAGAAGTATCAAAGCAATTATGCAAAGAAAACGTGACTTATATTTCACAATTCATGAGGAAGATTTTCATAATATCATGTTTTGGAAGGATGAGATTCCCCCCCCCCACTTTAAGGCATTGTGAGATTGAATGGGACCAGGCGCTATAGACCTCCTTGTTCTCATGAACAGTGTACCCTTTAGATGGAATGTCTGAGCAGGACATTGTATTGAAGAATTCTGTGAGTTGCAAAGAAACAGGAGGTGTTAGGCACCAAGAATAAGAAGTCAGAGCAGATGCCTGGAGTGAGGATTTGGTAGGCAGAAAGAATAACACTGAAGACAACATATCCAAGTTGCCATTTCACTCCAGGCAGGCTCTGGCATGAGGTATCAGAGAGGAAGATCTATGAGCCATGAATAATTAATGCAGTCCAGGAAAACTGCCTAGACATAATTAATCCAAAATTGAGAGTCCAAAATATTTATTGCCATCAGTGTACACAAATGAGCCCAAGACCACTTATCTTTTGAAATGAGATGGTCCTTTGATGAAATCGCTTCTAATGGCCCGCATGTTGCAAACCAGTGACCCACTTCAAGCAGGGTAGATTTCAAAGTGTGCCATGTTTTCTGCTGTGGAGTACATTAAAAAAAATTCTCATGCGCTACCTGAAGAGATTTTTAAAACTAATTACCTGCTTCCTATAGCTTTTTGAAAGACAGGAACAGCATTTTAAAAAAACAAACCATACTAATGATGCTATGGTAAAAAAAATAATAATAATAATAATAATAATTGAACAAGACACCTTTGGTCTCAGAAATCTGGTCTTCATTGAGATGGTAACCAAAATATGCTTCATCAGATTAATAAAGAAAGTCTTTAATATAGAAACGTTAGATCATAACAAAGTTGCAAAACTCTGAAAGCTTTGCAAATAGACCCAACCATTACAAAGATTAGTCAACTACAAACCACCGCTGGATATATTTTAATTTAAATTGCCAATGAAATTTCTACTAAAATACGTTTATGACTCCACTAGTGTCATGAACTTTCACTACCCATAAAAGCCTGTGCAATACATCCTAGCATTTCTCCAGCTAATTTGCAAACTGTTCTTGCATGGCCATAAGGACTATTTTTTTCCCCTGAGGGTGCTTACTGTGGATTTAACCCATGGATACTCAACCCCTGATTCACATCCCTAGCCCTAGCCCATTTTGTTTTTTTATTTTGAAACAGGGTCTCACTAAGTTGCTCAGGGCCTCACTCAGTTTCTGAGGCTGGTCTTGGACTTGAAATCCTCCTCCCTGAGTCACTGGGATTACAGGAGTGTCACCACCTCACCCAGCAACGTAATGATTTTTGACACAATGCTTTTCTAGTACATTATATTTGAAACAAACAACATATATAAATCCCATTCCCCTTTAATTCCTCGTAGTAAAAAATAAAATGATACTATTTGTTTTAACTTCCTGGTTTATTTTTCCAGTTATTTTTCAAAGAGAAAATAGAGAGGAAAAGAGAAGCAAATGGAAAGGAGTCTGCCGACAGCCTGAGGTGAGACTGAGTGAGGTCGTCTCTGCACACGTACCTAACCTAGCAGGAAGACTCCACACCATGTTTCAGGACCAATTGTTTTTGTTCTTTAATTGAATGCATGTGTCCAAAGATAAACTATATGGGTTCAAAGGGCAGGGAATTCATTAAAAGAAGTTCCTAATAAAAGTGATTCAATCTTTGTATTTAGCTTTTAATATAAAAAATTAATTAACATTTACATTATGAGACTTGACCTCCCCAGAGAAATATAATCAATTTTCCCAATATAAGATGACTCTGCTGAGGACATAATTTCTAATTGTGGTGCTGATCAATCATGTCAGTGGTGCAGGGGAACTGTAAATGATGCGCCCAACTATTAAACTCTAGGCTCCCTTAACGCCAGTTGTCAACACCACAGTATACAAATATATACTTAGAGTGGGACAGTTTAATTATAATATTGATTAAATTATGGCAATTCCTGGCATAATACATGGTGGTGGTGTGCTATCTGGAAGGAGTATAAGACAACTGAAACACACATCTAGAGTGTCACAAGGAAATTGTGCTAATGATAGCAGCAGTCAGGCATCCACCCACCCTTACTGCAAGGGCTGCATTGTTGAGAGAGTAGAAGGATGGGGGAGAAGACTGTAATTAAAGAGAGAGTCCAGTGGAGTTTAGGCCTTTTTTAAGCTCTTATTTTATTTTTGCTATTTTGAAGAATTCCTTTTTTAGTGGTCCCTGATCATTATTTTTAAATTTTTTAATTAGTTATACATGACAGTAGAATGCATTTATGCACTGCGATATAGCATACATAGATGGGATATGATTTCTCATTTTTCTAAGTGTACATGTTGCAGAATCATATTGGTCATATAGCCATATATATATATATATATATATATATATATATATATATATATATATATATATATACATACAGTAATAATGTCTGTTTCATTCCACTGTCTTTCCCATCCCCACATCCCCTGCCTCCCCTCCCATCACTTCTCTCTACCTAATCTAAGGTAACACTATTTTTCCCTAGTGCCCCGCCCCCCGCCGCCTTATTGTGAATTAGTATCCTGATTGCTCTTTATGGAGGTAAATTTCCAATAACATTCAGTGCATTCAGTGGGGGTTTTTTGGAGGAGGTACTGGGGATTGAACTCATGGACACCCAACTAATAAGTCACATCCCCAGCCCTATTTTGTATTTTATTTAGAGACAGTGTCTCACTGTGCTGTTTAGCGCCTCGCCATTGCTGTGGTTGGCTTTGAACTTGTGATCCTCCTGTCTCAGCCTCCCAAGCCGCTGGGATTACAAAGATAAACTCTATGGGTTCAAAGGGCAGGGAATTCATTAAAAGAAGGTCCTAGGGGCTGGGGTTGTGGCTCAGCGGTAGAGCACTCGCCTAGCACGTGCGCAGCCCGGGTTCAATCCTCAGCACCACGTAAAAATAAAACGCATTGTGTACAACTAGAGCAAATCAAGAAATATTTAAAATGAAAAAAAGAAGGTCCTAATAAAAGTGGCCACCGCACCCAGCCAATATTCATTATTTTAATCATTTTGTATTGTACATTTCAGTGGTTTCTAGTACATTCACAAATGTTGTAGACCACCACCACTATCCAATTCCAGACTATATTCTTCACCTCTAAAAGAAATTCTGTACCATGATGAAATCTCTGACCATAAGTGTAATTACAATATGTGGCATTTTGTGTCTGGTTTCATTCATTGTGCATAATGATTTTAGGATTCAATCAGATTGCAGCATTTATCAGTACTTCATTCATTTTATGGCTAAAAAATATCCTATCGTATGGTGCCATAGAATTTGTTTATTCTTCAGTTAAGGGTCGTTTGAGTTGATTCCACCTTTTGCTGTTATGAGTAATGTTGGGATGAACATAAGCATTGTGCACAAAGTTTTGTTTGAAGATGTGTTTTTAATTGTCTTTAATGTAGACCTAAGGATTGTGTTTTAACATTTCAAGAACCACCAAACTGCTACCCACAGTGGCTATACCATTTCATGTTTCTACAAGTGATAGATGAAGGTTACTATTTCTCTACTCCTTAAAAATGCTTGTTATTGTCCTTTCTTCCAAAATCATTATTCCTGTAGCCTTCACAGTGGGTATTCAATGTCATCTGACTGTGGTTTGGATTTGCATTGCCCTAATGACTAGTGACATTGAACATCTCTTCACAGCATTATCGTCATTTAACTGTCTTCTGTAGAGATGTATCTATTCAAGTTATTTGCCCATTTTTAAATTGGGCTTTTAAAATATTTTTATTGTTTAATTGCACAAGTTGTTTATATGTCCTAGATAGTAGGCCCTTACCAGGTTTCCAATTTTGCAAATATTCTCTCCCCATTCTGTTGTCTGGCTTCTTAGTATCTTGATAGCATCCTTTAATGCATAAACTATTGTAATGTTAATGATGTCCAGCTTGTCCACTCATTATTCCATTGCTTGTCATTTGTAAGCAGTCATTCCCAAAGCCAAAGTCAAGATTTACACCTATGCTTGTTTCTAAGAGTTTTACACTATGAGCCCTTACATTTCAAGTGATATTGAGGTTATACTGCTGAGGACAGTGTGTCAAGAGGTTTTCCCAAAATGGAAATGTTCTAGTCCCGTGGATGCCATACTTATGGTTCAAACCTCTGAATTAAAAAAAAAAAAAAAAAATTAGGAAGTCATGGTCCAGTTCAATGCACATTTCCACCTTATATGCAGACATATTTGATAAGGTTTAGTTAATGGATACCCTAGTAGCAAACC
Organism: Tamias sibiricus; assembly: GCA_025594165.1. NCBI lineage: Eukaryota > Metazoa > Chordata > Mammalia > Rodentia > Sciuridae > Tamias > Tamias sibiricus. Next base: position 73,833,747 of record CM046660.1, on the reverse strand, counting down.
TCTCACATGGAACTATAAGTATGAAGGATAATTTGTTTTCAAGATAGCCAAAGAAAGGAAGCATGTGAGGTTCTTTGCCAAGTCACTGACAAGATTTGGACATTCAAGAAAATTCCAGTTCTCCCTCATGGTACTTAGCTCATGTAACCATTTATTCTTTATTTTACCAAACAATGTGTCTGCAACCAAATATCCACTCAATACATATTTGTCAAGTTAATGTTGTCATTGCAAATGACAGGGATATCAATGCCAGAGAGTAAGGTTCTCTATCACAGCACCTCCCCATCCACCTAGATAGGAAGAGAACTCTTCTGATGTCTGTGATGTCATTACAAACCCGGCAAGTTAAAAAGACTCTAGCATTTCCTTGAGCTTACAAAAAGTAAGGACTCAATATCATTCCCTCTTCCTCTTTAGAAAGAATATTACTATCATATTTTCATTTTTAAAAGTTCTTTGTAAGAAAAAGAAATACTTGAAGTAACTGTGAAGAATATCACTGTGAGGCAGATTTAACATCACCTTGAACGTAACAGTATTTGATCTTCTTAACTCATTTGTTCCACGGACACTGAGCAATGCTGTTGTGCATTGTGTGGGTGCTGATAACACATTCAAAACATGCTCGCTGTGGTCCCTGTCCTCACAGGGACAGTGGAGATGAGTGGAAAAGCAGGATGTGGAAACAGGTAATTGGAGTTGTAGTAGGGGAAAAAAGTGCTTCAATGCAGAAAAGACAGAAGACACAGGATGAGCCAAGTTGAGCAGAGACTGAGGATCGGGGGTGGCTCTCTGGAAAAAAAGGTGTCTGTTTGGAGAGCTGGGAGCTCACTAAGAGGTAGCTGTGTGGGTAGACAGAATTGCTGGTGGAAGAAAAGCACACGTGAAGGTGTCAAGGAAAGAAAGAACGTGACCTGCTTGAACACCTGGAGCAGCTGCTCCACACTTCAGTGTGACAGGAGCCCAGAGCCACTGTGGCCTGAGAGCACATGTGTTGAAGGGACTTTGAGGTTCTGTTACAGTGCTCAGGCTTTAGTCAGAGGCTCTCAGGGCAACTGTTGATGTGTTTGAGCAGGGAGCCACATGGCCTGATTTTTATCTAGAAAGATCTTTGTGTTTGCTGTAGGAAAAATGAATATACAGCAGAGAATAGAGACAAGGCCACAGACAGAAAGATCAGTAGGAAGGTGTTCAAACAATCTAGGTAAGTGATGGTAGTAGAATTAATTAAGATTGGCCTATTATGCTTGGTGGAGGTATGTGCCCCCAGAAATTATGTTAATCCAAAACTTCAGAATGTGACTTTTAATACAACACCGAGGCTGGGGATATAGCTCAGAGACAGAGCATTTGCCTAGCATGCTCCAAGCTTAAGTTCAAAGCAAGGTGAGGAAGGTGGGAGGAGAAAATCTTGAATATAGTGTCTTTTATATGTAATTATTTAAATTAAAATGAGGTCCCTGCCAGATTAGAGTAGCCCTAAAACCAATGTCTGGTGTCCTTGCAAGGCCATGTGAGGACACAGAGGCACACTTGCCAGAAGTCGTGTAGCAGAGGTTATAATGACACTGCCACAAGCCAGGCAATACTTGGGACCACCCCATGCTGAAAAAGGGAAGGGTGGATAATCCCCAGAGTTTTCAGAGAGAGAGAGCACAGCCTTGTTCAATCCTTTATTTTGGACTTCTGACTTCTAAAACAACAAAAGAAAAATAAAATAAAATCCTGTTGCTTGAAGCCCCCCAGATGAGGTTATCCTTATAGTAATCCCAGGAAACTTACACATGGGGGAAGAGGTGCACACAGGTGTGAACTGATGTGTCAGGTATTGAAGAAGTACCTGCTGTCCTTGGTGATCACTTGGCTCTAAGTGGCAGTGAGGGTGCACGTCAAGAATAAATAACTCCCAATTTTCTCACTTGAGCTACTGGGCAGTCAGGGTCATTCCCTCCTCAGGGACCACAGGGGAACCAAGAAGATTTGGAGAGGAAAAACTGACCAATTCTCTGTGTGGCTAATCCACACTTATTGGATTTAGCCACACAGTGTTCATTAGTGGCCTTACCAAGTATAATTTTGATTGGGACAAAAGCTATATTGCAGAGGGTTGGGGATAATGAATAATTGAAAATGCCTATGAAGAGAAGTGATTCCAGTAGCTCATTCAAGCCCAGTGATACATTGTGAATAACTCAAGATATTTAGGGGCTCAAAAATAGAAAGCTAAACAACTTTGTCAGCACAGGAAGGAAGAAGGAAGAGATACATTCTAACACTTAAGTTCCTGGAATATGTGGCATTCAGTTCTGGAATTTCCTCATTGAACATCTCCTTTATTTCTTCAGGAAGTAGAAAGTATAATTTGTGAGACAGAAGTTGATGGATGTGAAGGTTCACACCAGATCCCATTCTCTGCATGTGACAGGTAAGAATGACAACACATGCTGAAGCAATTGCTTTTGGAGTCCCACTGTACAAAAAAGCAAATGAAGACACAGAAAGAGCAAGCTGGGGATATTGCCCCAGGTCTCACTTTTGGTGACCCAGGATTGAAATCTGGGAATCGTCTGATCTCAGAATTCAAGTCATTAGCCTTGACACTGGCTCTCACAAGCTGAGTTTATGATTATGAATATATGGACACAGATCTTGGGAGTTGTGTGGATTTTCTCTCCCATCCAGGAATGAGCACGATAGCACGGCATTACAGATATGGGGTTTTGATAAGCAAGTGGATTGGAAATCTAAGACAACCAAGCTGTGTGTTTTGGCACTCATGTGAAAGAGGAAAGAGAATTGAAGGTACTGGTCAGCAGGAAGGGGGGACTCCACACCCTGAGAGTCCAAATTGTTAGAATGTATAGCCACCAGGATACTGAAGAAATTTTAAAAGATGGTGGAATCTGGAGAACTGAATGTCATTGAGCAGCTTAGGGTCAAGCCTTGGGAGTATTCATTCCCCCTCCCCTTGCTCAGCAGTCATCCCACAGCCTCGTCCTTTGATTTCCTGGATTATTTTATTTGAAGGGATCCCATAAAATTGCCCATCACAATATTCACCCAGTAGAGCTCCCGTGATCTCAGAGACTCACTGTTCAGCTCTCCAATTCAGGAAGAGAGAAAAGATGCACACACTCCATTCACAGCGGATTCTTCCTTTCAATTATTTCATTCCTGAGCTGGTATTCACGATACATCCGAGGGCTTGTCTGGGAGTACGTTTGGGGAAAATTCTGAATCAAGGGATGAAAGAGCTCTAAGATATTTATTCACAGTCTTATTGAAATTTATTCACTTGTGTTTGTTCTCTCCACTCCTATCCAGAGTCCTCGGTAGCAAGAGGTTTATTGAGGAAAACACACTTTGAAGATCTTTCCATGCCCCCAACCCAGCACAATTAAATTTACTTAAAAGGCTATACCTTTTGCCTCAGCCCTTAAGTGAATTTTAGTGGTTTGTCTTTCCTATAATTACAAGGAGCCAGCACAGTGCCCTTCCTGGCACAGTGAGAGGGGACTTTCCCTGGGATACCGCAGTTCTCCTGGAAGCAGGGCCAGCAGCTCCTTGGGAAATCCTGGGATGTTCTGAGATAAACATCAGTTCAGCCAAACTAATGAAAGGGATTGGCAAACGTTTCCTGAAGCACTGGCACGACTGAGGTCTGCCCTGCTCCATCAGACCCTGCCTTTGGAGACGTATCCAAGAATCCACGCAGACCATGTGTGAGCTAGCAAGCCCTCAGGGGACTGGCAGGCTCCCACCGCCACACACAAAACTGACAGGGACCAGCTGACAAGCAGGACACACATGTGCTCAGGAGACAAGAGCCATAAGGTAAGAGGGAAGGAGAAAAGTGTCACTCGTCACTCTGAGTCAGGATGACAAGCAGTGTAACCCAGAATAATGTGGAAGAGAAGGAACCAAGTCCCTGCAACCTGTGAGGGGTTCCAAAGCCTTCACATGGTCTCCTGACCCATTTCATATTATTAATCTTGCACAGCCTTATTAGAGGGGTGAGCTTGGAACAGCTCCGTGCTCCTCATCCCACCATCTCTGGGACTGTGATTTGGGACACCTGTGAAATGTTCTGGGGGAAAAAAAAATTTGCAATGATTTTTATTATTAAATTAGTGGCTATCTTTGAGTAGTAGGCTAATAGAGATTTATATTTGTTCTTCTATTTTTTAAATTCCTATTTTTTTCTATAATAAATATGTATATTATTTTTAACAAATAGACTTATTTAAACTTCATTCCCTTTAGCTTAAAATTTGGTTATTTTAGATTACCTTATCTATAGAGTGGAGCACAATTGAAAATCCTCCTAGCAACTTCTGACTCAGGATTTTGGGCCAATAGGGGTTGTGGTTCTGCAACAGCTTCTTGCTTTATTGAATTTATAAACCCTAGAGAGAAGTCTATTAGTGGGTGCATAAATGCTCCCAACCCAGGAGAAAAACATGAAAGAACACATCACCATCAGCACTACCACCATTTTTCCAGAAAAATCTTACAGCATCATCTGACATATTAGACATCTTGCCTCTTAAAGAAAAAAAAAACTTATATGCAAATCAAACTACTATGGTATGTGTGATTTTATTCCTTTAAAATTCTTTTGTTGATCAAAGTGGATCAAGGATCTAGGAATTAGACCAGAGACACTACGCCTAATAGAAGAAAAAGTAAGCTCTAATCTCCAACATGTTGGATTAAGCACCAAGTTCCTTAATAAGACTCCTGTAGCACAAGAATTAATATCAAGAATCAATAAACGGGATAGATTTAAACTAAAAAGCTTCTTCTCAGCAAAAGAAACAATCAGTGAGGTGAATAGAGAGCCTACTAATTGGGAACAAATTTTTACCACATGCTCATCAGATAGAGCACTAATCTCTAGAATATATGAAGAACTCAAAAATCTTAACACCACACACACACACACACACACACACACACAAAAAAAAAAAAAAAAAAAAAAAAAACAATAAATGGGCCAAGGAACTGAACAGACACTTCTCAGAAGAAGATACACAATCAGTCAACCAAAACATGAAAAAATGTTCAACATCTCTGGCAATTAGAGAAATGCAAATCAAAACCACTCTAAGATTTCATCTCACACCAGTCAGAATGGCAGCTATTAAGTACACAAACAACAATAAATGTTGGTGAGGATGTGGGGGAAAAGGCACACTCATACATTGCTGGTGGGACTGAAAAATGGTGCGGCCAATATGGAAAGCAATACGGAGATTCCTGGGAAAATTGGGAATGGAACAGCCTTTTTTTTTTTTTTTTCATTTTTTTTAATTTATTTTTTATTTTTTTATTTTAACTTTTATACATGTTTACAGAGTACATTTCATTTCATATTACATATAAATGCTGGCGAGGGTGTGGAGAAAAAGGCACACTCCTACACTGCTGGTGGGACTGCAAATTGGTGAAGCCAATCTGGAAAGCAGTATGGAGATTCCTAGGAAAACTTGGAATGGAACCACCATTTGACCCACCTATCCCACTCCTTGGTCTATTCCCAAAGGACTTAAAAACAGCTTACTACAGGGACAAAGCCACATCAATGTTTATAGCAGCACAATTCACAATAGCTAGACTGTGGAACCAACCATGATGCCCATCAGTGGATGAATGGATAGGGAAACTTTGGTATATATACACAATGGAACACTACTCAGCACTAAACAATAATAAAAACATGGCATTTGAAAGTAAATGGATGGAGTTGGAGAAAATAATGCTAAGTGAAGTTAGCTAATCCCAAAAAACCAAAGGTCAAATGATCTCTTTGATATGAAGATACTAACTTATAAAGGCAAGGAAGTGGGGATGAGAGGAATGAAAAAACTTTAAATAGAACAAAGGGGGGGAGAGGGGAGGGGGCAAGGGGATAAGAATAATGGCAGATTGAGTTATTCATGACTACCCTAAATACATGTATGAAGGAACCACAATTTGACCCAGCTATCCCACTCCTTGGTCTATACCCAAAGGACTTAAAAACAGTATACTACAGGTACACAGCCACATCAATGTTTATAGCAGCACAATTCACAATAGCTAAACTGTGGATCCAACTAGATGCCCTTCGGTAGATGAATCGATAAAGAAAATGTGGTATATATACACAATGGAGTATTACTCAGCAATCAAAGAGAATAAAATCATGACATTTGCAGGTAAATGGATGAAGTTGGAGAATATAATGCTAAGTGAAGTTAGCCAATCCCAAAAATCCAAATGTCTAATGGTTTTCTCTGATATAAGGAAGCCTATTCACAGTGGGAGTGGGACAGGGAGCATAGGAGGATTAGAGGAACACTACAATGGCCAATGGGGAGGAAGGAGAAGGGAGGGGGAAAAAGGGTGAAGAAAAAAATAGTTGGTAGAATGAGATGGATATCATTACCCTAAGTGCATGTATGAAGACACTAATGGTGTGAATATACTTTGCATACAACCAGAGATATATAAAAATGTGCTCTATAAGTATAATATGAAATGTAATGCATTTTGCTGTCATTTATGACAACTTAGAATAAAAAATAAATAAATTTTTTAAAATTTTAAAAAATAAAGTTGTGCTGCAATTGTGTACAATGAATCAAAATACATTCTGATGTCATCTATACCTAATTAAAATAAAATAAATTAATTTTTTAAAAAAGAAAATAAATAAATAAAATTCCTTTGTTTAAATCCTTATCTTCCAGGTGATATTACTAGAGATGGGGTCTTTGAAGGGGGTTAGATCAAGAGGGCATGCCTCATGAATGTAATTAGTGAGCTTATAAAAAAGCCCTAAGGAGTTCATTTGCCCATATCCACCATACACATCACAGAAAAAAAAATGGGGGAGGCATCTATGAACCCAAATATGGGCCTTCACTCAACATCAAGTCTGCTGGTGACCTGGCCCTGGACTTCCCAGCCTCCTAATCTGAGAGGAAGGAACTTCTGCTGTGTGCCTGCTACCCAGCCATGGCATTCACTGTAGCAATCCAAATGTCCTACGACAATCAGATCCTCCTCCCTGCCATACCTCACCCAAACTTCCTTACTGTCCTATGTATGTAGGTGACGCCCAGCCAGGTCAGGCCCCAGCCCTTGCTTTTGTCACTTTATGCCACTCAATTATACAAAACTTCACCCAGCTCTGTGAAGGAAATGTTTTAATCCTCAACATGTTATGTTTACTTGAGAAAGAGGAAATGATAAAAGGGGATGAGAAATAAACTTTAAATAGTCAGATACTTAAAGTTCATTTTAAAAATATTCATTCAAAATATATTCAAATTTCCTACATCTAAAGCGCTCCAAAAGCAATTCATCTCACTTCTGATTGTGCAGTGCACTGCCAGATCTACCCTTACTCACATTCCTGGGAAGGAATGGAGGAAGAGCAACAGGTGTGTGTCAGGTATGTGAACCACTCCATTTGGAAATCTTGAATAAGATTGGGTAGAATGAAATCTCTATAGAGTAAAAATGGATACTTCTTGTTAGGTCACTAAGACATTATGATCATTCTCTTATCTCTGTCAAAAGAGTCATTTCTCTCTACACTAGGACAAATTTACACAAATTAAATCTTGCTAAAAGTTTCAGAGGGTAAGAAAGGGGTAATAATTGACAATGAATAGGTACCTACTGAGAGTTGGGCACTATGGTACTTCATTTAGGCACATATCTCACTTTATATTTTGCAAAATTGACTGAGTTGGGAATAAAGAGATGCAGAGGCCAAATAACATGCCCAAGATCTTATAGTTAGTTAAGAGGTTCAAGGTCTACTGCAGCCCACAGCAATCAATTCCTTCCTTCTGCCCAATTCCATTTGTTTCCGTGAGCTCCAATAATTGATGTAAACTTTGAATCAGGTGCATTTAGCCTCATGAAGAAGTGAAGGTAGATAATAAAGAAAAGTAAGTCCAATGAATAAAAGTTAATCATAGTGGCTTGGCTTAGTCTGATGCCTGCATTCATTCATTATAAATTTCTCTTTTGGGATGCCACAAGCAATCCCTCTCATTATTTAAACATTTTGAAACATACTAAGTAATTTCTCTGGAGGTTATAATAATGCCTTTCAAAAGGTCCTTTCTGCTTACAACTTGTGGATCTTCTCCTTCAAAGTTGTAAGGACTTATGTGTAATCAAAATTCATTCATATTCTCCTTATTCCCTTTATTCCTCATTTGATTCATTTAAAAGAGTCTAAGCCGGGTTTTCAAAATGACTTTTTGCAGTTTTTCATGTTTTGAGATTTAAATTTTAAATTTATGTCTTTGTACTCCAGGCCTTCTCGTTCCCTAATTTATTTTTTACTTACTTCAAGCCATCAACATATCCCTGCCATCAGGTTTGATTTATATTGCCCAGGAACATAATCCAACCATGAATCTTCCTTGGGAATGCCAACATGGCATGAGACAGACAGAGAGAGCAAGCTCACTTTAATGATCTTTCTAGAGTAGAAAAGACAAAAAAACAAACAAACAAAAAAATCCAGTGGGACTCTCAAAATACTCTCAAGCAAACCCTATGAGTCTATGATGATATGAGAAACTCGGCCTTTCCCTGAATCCACTCTGGAATTAACCAGTTGAAGTTATAAATAAGTTGTAGAGGATGTGGGGGGAAAGGCACACTCATACATTGCTGGTGGGACTGCAAAATGGTACAGCCAATATGGAAAGCAGTATGGAGATTCCTTGGAAAACTGGGAATGGAACCACCTTATGATCCAGCTGTCCTGCTCCTGGGTCTATACCCAAAGCACTTAAAAACAGCATACTGCGGGGACACAGGCACATCAATGTTTATAGCAGCACAATTTACAACAGCTAAACTGTGGAACCAAACTAGATGCCCTTCAGTAGATGAATGGATAAAGAAAATGTAGTATATATACACAATGGATTATTACTCAGCAATCAAAGAGAATAAAATCATGGCATTCGCAGGTAAATGGATGAAGTTGGAGAATATAATGCTAAGCGAAGTTAGCCAATCTCAAATATACAAATGCCTAATGTTTTCTCTGATATAAGGAAGCCAATTCACAGTGGGGTTGGGTGGGGGAGCATAGGAGGATTAGAGGAACACTGGAAAGGTCAATGGGGAAGGAGGGGAAGGGAGGGGGCAAGGGGGTAAAAACAAATAAAGATGGTAGAATGAGATGGATATCATTACCCTAAGTGCATGTATGAAGACACAAATGGTGTGAATATACTTTGTATACAACCAGAGATATGTAAAAATGTGCTCTATATGTGAATTATGAACTGTAATTCATTCTGCTGTCATATATAACAACTTAGAATAAAAAAAAAATAAATAAATAATAAAGATCCCAAATAACCATAACCTTTTCCATCTCCATCCCAGGTCTTGTGAGCATCTCCACTAACCCAAGCATACCTTGTCCTTGATGCTATGTCCCATAGCTACATGAGCATGGACACCCCCACCAAAGGGTGTTTCTGTTGGTATCTGTTGTATTGACAGTTGTAGAAGCCATTGTTAGTGAAGCCTTCTGCTAGGGCAAGAAACAAAGAGGGTCCAGGGACATGAGATGCAAGACTCCATTGCCTTGGTAATTGCTGCTCTATATTTAGGATGATAAGATTCAAAGGCTCTCATATTTAGAATCTCTTTGTCCAATATTTACTTTCTCAGGATAGAATATCTCAGTGAAGCTTGAGCCCAGTGACTCCCTGGGTTCCATCATCTTGCCCAGGGCCCCTGAGTCCATGTACAGCCATCAGGAGTCCAATGTAGAATACCAGGAGTGGTGATTCTCTGAAGAGGGAAATTTGCCACATCCCGGAAATCTTCCAAAAGGGGAGTTTAACAAATGTAGGCTCCATGCCAATGCCCAGGTCTCCTGAGGCTGCACAAGACATCTGAAGTTCAATTTGCAAACACCACCCAGTAAAGGATGAATGGGCTATTTAAGCATTGGCCTCAATTAATAAAAAGAACTATTTTAATTTAATTTAACAAATTTCAATAAGGCATTTACAGTGTACAAAACACTACGTTATATAATATTGGTCAGCAAAAAAGGGGGGGAAACCATATCCCTACCCTCAAAACAACAACAACAAAAAATTATCAATTTAACCAGGAAGCCCAAATTAATGATTATTTATTCAATAAACATTGACCAAGCTCTAACTATATACATGGCACTCTTCCAGCTCTGGGGAATTCAGCAGTGAATGCAAGTGCCAAAAGTCCCTACCCCCATGGAGCATTCCTGTAGAGAAGCAAAGTAAGCAACAGTTCAGGTCTGGGTGTGAATCCTAGCTTTACCACCTGCCAGGTGAGGGAATCACTTCTGGGTCTCTCTGTGGTTCAGCTTTCTCACTTCTACACTGAGATGACAACAGTACCTGTCTCTGTGTCCCCACAGAGTGTGGTTATCCTGTAGATAGAGCTGCCAATGTCAGCATCACAAAGTGGCTCCTGGTCAGTCAGATCTCCATCCTCTCTGCCCCTAAGTTCCATACAAACAATTATCCTCTAAATTCAACTCTGCTCCGAAATTCTCAACAACCAGACCAAGGAGGCTGGGCACAGGAGTTTTGTTTACTTGCATATCGACTGTGTAAAAGACTGTGCTGGACGTTGGGCTCACCAGAAGCAGAACTGAAGTGTAGCTTGAGATGCAAGATGGTTCTTAGAGGAGGAAAGCAACCTGGAGCAGAGCAAGGAGTTGAACACAGGCCCAGAAAATTCTCCACCAATCGTCAGGATTCTCTGAACCTAGAATAGCCCTTAAGAATGTCCCTTGTTTGCCTGAAATGGCTTATTATTATTATTATGGTTCCTTGCTATAATTTGCTAGCGAACCTGGAGAATCCTGACCCAGCTCTCTGTCTGTCTACCACAGACCAAGTAAGATCTGAATAAGAAAAAACATGATCCTTAGTGATAAAAAAAAAACTCAATGTTGGTGAAAGGAGCTTAAGTGAACAATGATAAAGGAGAATGAGCTCTGGAGATTAGTTACTAAGCGTTGTCAAAGTTCAGATGATAGAAAGAGTACTTGTGTCCTAAATTCTGTACCATTGGTCTACCAGTCTGTTTTGTTGCCAATACCATGCTGTTTTTGTTACTATTGCTCTATAGTATAATTTGAAGTCTGGTGTAGTGATACCCCCTGCTTCACTTTTCTTGCTAAGGATTTCTTTGGCTATTCTGGGTCTCTTATTTTTCCAGATGAATTTCATGACTGCTTTTTCTATTTCTTTGAAGAATGTCATTGGGATTTTGATTGGAATTGCATTAAATCTGTATAAAGCTTTTGGTAGTATGGACATTTTGACAATATTAGTTCTACCTATCCAAGAACAAGGTAGGTCTTTCCATATTCTGAGGTCTTCTATAATTTCTTTTTTTAGTGTTCAGTAGTTTTCATTATAGAGGTCCTTCACCTCTTTCGTTAAGTTGATTCCCAGATATTTATTTTATGCTATTGTAAATGGGGTAGTTTTCATCATTTCCCTTTCAGAGGATTTGTCACTGATGTACAAAAATGCCTTTGACTTATGGTATTGAATTTCAGCTATCTTATATTAGACAAAGGTGCCAAAAATGTACAGTGGAGAAAGGATAGCCTCTTCAACAAATGGTGCTGGGAAAACTAGAAATCCATATGCAACAAAATGAAATTAAACCTTTATCTCTCACCATGCACAAAATTCAATTCAAAGTGGATCAAGGACCTAGGATTTAGACCAGAGACAATACGCCTAATAGAAGAAAAAGTAAGCTCCAATTTCCAACATGTTGGATTAGGCCCCAAGTTCCTTAATAAGAATCCTGTAGTGCAAGAATTAATATCAAGAATCAATAGATGGGACAGATTCAAACTAAAAAGCTTCTTCTCAGCAAAAGAAAAAATCAGTGAGGTGAATAGAGAGCCAACTATTTGGGAACAAATATTTAATATATGCACATCAGATAGAGCACTAATTTCTAGAATATATAAAGAACTCAAAAAAACTTAACTCCAAAAAGCAAATAACCCAATCAATAAATGGGCTAAGGAATTGAAAAGACACCTCTCAGAAGAAGATACACAATTAATCAACAAATACATGAAAAAATGCTCAACATTGCTGCAATTAGAGAAATGCAAATCAAAACTACTCTCAGTTTTCATTTTACTCCAGTCAGAATGGCAGCTATTAAGAACACAAACAACAATAAATGTTGGAGAGGATGTGGGGAAAAAGTCACACTCATACAGTGCTGGTGGGACTGCAAAATGGTACAACCGTTATGAAAGGCAGTATGGAGATTTCTTGGAAAACTGGGAATGGAACCACCCTATGACCCAGCCATCCCACTCCTGGGTCTATTCCCAAAGGTCTTAAAAACAGCATACTACAGAGACACATCCACTTCAATGTTTATAGGAGCACAATTCACAATAGCTAGGTTGTGGAATCAACCTAGATGTCCCTCAGTAGATGAGTGGATAAAGAAAATGTGGTACATATACACAATGGAATTTTACTCAGCAATAAAAGAGAATAAAATAATGGCATTCACAAGTAAATGGATGAAGTTGGAGAATATAATGCTAAGTGAAGTTAGTCAATCTCAAAAATCCAAATACCAATGTTTTCTCTGATATAAGGAGGCTGATTCACAGTGGTGTTGGGCTGGGGAACATAGGAGGATTAGAGGAATGCTAGAAAGGTCAAAGGGGAGGGAGGGGAAGGAAGGGAGCAAGGGGGGGTGGAGGGGACAAAAAGAAAAGGTGGTTGAATAAGATGGATGTCATTATCCCAAATGCATGACTGAAGATTTGAATGGTACGAATATACATTGTATACAAAAAAGATGCTCTATATGGTTATTATGAATTATAATGCATACTACTATTATAAATACAACAACTTTGAATAAAATAAATAATTAAATTTTAAAAGTTTCAAAGAATGAAAAAATACCTTAAAAAAAAAAAGTACTTGTGGCTGAGCACACAAAACAATAATGTTTATCTCCAAAGGCTAAGAAAATGTTGAAATGTGGATTGAGCAAAAACTTAATAAACTCTTGTATGATCAGTGTATTAGGAGTTCTCATTCACTGAATTTTCTCTCTTCAATTAAACTGGTATGAGAATATCTTACAGTCTCTAGCAATGCAATTTAATGTGTAATCTACAAACTAGAAAGGTCTGCAACTTGTTGCAAGCACTTAATCGGATAAGTATAGAGAAAGCATTCAGAAAAACAATCTAAGCAATTTACATAGCAATTTTCTATCTATTGGTTCTAAATAAAATATTAGGGCTTGCATTTAATACCTCTAGATTTTCTACTTCTTTTATCTGGTAATACATTTTGATTGTATCTTGCAGAAGGGTCTATGGTGAACTAAAATTTAGGTGTGTTTTTTTTTTTTTTTTAATATGCATGTTCCTTCACCATTGGCTGTTGAAGAAGTGCTGATTAACATTGAATATGACTTTTATTATTAAAAACTCTTTGTTCAATTTGTGGAAAAATAATCTTTTAAAATCTGAATCTCCATTATGCTTGTGATTATTAACTTAGGAATAAAAGCATATCTAATTTAAAGAATACAGGTCTAAAGTTATCTAAATAGAAAATTGTTTTATAAAAGCCAATTATATACTAAGTTGCATATACTGTTAAGAGAAATTCACATGCAGGTGACATCAACAAAATGAAATACAGCTAACTATGAATATAAAAAGTGCTTACATAGCATTAACAGAGAACTTTCTGATAAGATGTGAATATTTCTCCAAATAAGTTATCAAGCACAAACACAGAAATATCATGATGTTAAAATTTTTTTTAAATAAAATCCAAGCTAGAAAAGAACAGCAGTGTAGAATTAACAGACTAAAATACCCTGAACTGAAAGCTGCTCTTGAACAGAGCTTGACTCAAAATATTTACAATAGCCCCCTCTGCAACTGAGAACTGTTTCTCCGACTTTTATGGGAGCCCTCCCAGCCATCATAAATCATTATTATTTACTTTAATGTGGGCTAAGAAAAGGAAGGAACTGAAAAGTCATAGAGGTATTGAATTAAATCCAATGTACACACAACATTAAATAAGACAGTAGAAATACACAAGAAGAAAAAGGTCCCAAAATTTTTTTAAAAGAACATATTTGCATTGGTAATGTAACAATTAAAATCTGTTAGTCATAATCTTTAAGTAAAACATTTTTAAATAATGATGATTAAAACAAGATTCTTTTCAAATAACTAACTATGAAGGTGGACATTTTAAAGAGACCCTAATATAAGCATATCGGATTTTACTAAATCAAGGCATTATTTGTTCTGCAAGATTTCTACCTGTTTAAAAGGGAACCACCAGAGTGGTGGGGTTTTTAGCATTGTTGCTTTGTTTTGTTTCTAAGCGAACAGTGGCATCAAAATAAAGGGTTATCTATTTATTTATTTATTTTTGTCTTGAAAACCCACCTAGAGACAGCAACTGGAGGAATTCAAGGATTGGGGTTCTTGCTGTGTTCAGACTCCACCAACCTCAGTGAACAGGTCTCATCTTCATGGTCTCAAAATCACTGCCACAGCTCTGAACATTTCATCTGAGTTCCTGTTTTGAAAGCTGACAGGGGATAGAAAGAAAGAAGATTCATTCCAATTGAATTAGTTCTTTTTTATCAGAAAAAAAACATTCTCTTTCCTGGAAGCTCTACCAAGAGGGCTTGTGTTCATATCTAATTGGCAACACTATCCAATAGCCATCCTGAAACCTGGGAAAATTTTTGGAGCCAGGCACACTGCTGCTCCAAACAAACCCAGGATGCTGTCAACAATGAAAGGATCAGGGACATGGCTGAGGGGTTGAGCAGCAGATGCAGGGTGGATGCTACAGTCGTGTCCCTATTCCATTGAGAAGAATGAGACTTCAGGTCTGAAATGTGACAGCTGATAGGAGGATGCCAGAGAATACAGTCAGATCTGCATGGGGTCCCAGAGCCTGTGCAGCGTCCCTTCAGGAGACAGCCACTCTGGGTGGGAATCAGAGACAGCTGGGAAACCACCTTGAAACACAGCAATCTCTCAAAAGAACTACAAAATTTAGACAGGGAAGTCCGTAGGTTCAGCTCATAAAGGAAAGGAAATAGAGGTCTACAGATCTTGTGTGCTCAATTGATGTGACAAACAAAATAAGCTGTATGTTGGCAAATGGACTTCATTTTCTTGGTCTCTGTGAGGAGCATCGTTTGGGTTGTGATGGAAATATACTCTCTTCCAAGTTGTCTGGTCCCTCTGACACTTTCATTAAGGCACCTTTCTCTAATCCCTTGATGTCATTTTTCTCCCCGCCTCTCCTTTTCCTCATCTCCTTGTGCAAATGCACACCCCTCTGTCCTCCACCCCCACCTCACATAGACCTTTTTCAATACATCCTCAGTTCTGGGAATTTTTCAGAGTAATTTCTTTTCCCAGAGTCCAAGAGAAAATGAAGAGAAGATGCAAAAATGACCCTCCGTCCTAGCAGCAGGAAAGCTTTGTGTTGCTAGGAAACCAGTGGTAGGTGCTAACCATCCCTCACTAAATGAGGGCAGCTCCCAGCAGAATCGTCCTTTTTCTGGAAGAACCAAGACCATGATTTCACTTCCTACCTCCAGCTGGCTCTGTCCACATGTATGCTTTATTCTCCAATAAGAACCAGCAGAAATGATTAAAAATAATTTTAGGAACATGAAATTGTGCCTCTAAGGAAGGTCAGAGGAGTTGTGTAGCATAATACAGAGCTACAAAGCTACAAGGTTGAGAGGGTTCTCATTCATCAGAGGTTTAGGTGACTGCTAAGAAAGAGGGAGAGAGACAAGCAGACAGACAGACAGATACACACACATACACACACACACACACACACACACACACACACACACAAAGAGAATGGATTCTATTCTACATAGGAGCCAATCAGAAAAATCTTTAAATTAGATGTGGGTTAAATATAGGATGGAAAGACATTGTCTAGGCATTTTAACATTCCATAGAGATAGACACATAGCAGTCATTAAATATGATACAGTCTGTATATTACGTGCTGCCTTGTCACTCATAAGAACGTCTGTAAAATTGATTTTCTTATAGTGTTTTTGACATTCACACATGTTGAAAAGTGTTTACTCATGTCTGGACTGAAGGGAAATAAAGTTAGAGGTCTAGAAGAATTGGACCATTGGAGCTGGGGTTGTAGCTCAGTGGTAGAGCACTTGCCTAGCACACAGGAGGTTTGATCCTCAGCACCACATAATAAATAAATAAATAGATAGATAGATAGGTAGATAGATAGATAGAGATAGATAGATAAAGGTATTATGTCCATCTAAAACTAAAACTTTTTTTTAAGAATTGGTAATGTGTGGTGGTAAATCTAAATAGTTACAGATGTTTAAAAAAGCAAAGAATTGGGCCATTGAGGGAAAGCATAGGGATCATGGAGAATGATAAGATAGTTTACAAAGGAGTAATCTGTCAATCCATTGAAAGAATAGTTGAATGACAATTTTGTGCCAGGCTCTTTCTGGATATTAGAACAAGTTCTGATCTCCAAGTGTTTATATTCTGGTCAAGGAGATAATTGATGAGCAACAAAAGTAAGCAAAATTTATGTGTTAAATGATGCCCGTGCTAATGAAGGGGGCAGAGTACCAGCAAGGCAGTGGGATGTGAAATGTTGGGCAGGTGCTTCAGGGGGATTTCAAACCAAGATCTGATGGAAGTGAGGGCGCATTTTGTGGCACATGGATGTCTGCTGGAAGAGCCTTCCTGGCAGAGTGAACCGAAGGAGAGGGGTTCTGTGAGGGAGTGTCCTTGACATGAGCAAAAAATAGGAAGGAGACCAGAGAGGCTGAGGCTGGAGCAGTGGGAAATGGAGGTATGAATGGCAGGAATGTAGGCAGAAAGGTCAAAGGGCAGAGGGGGGTGGGGAGAACAGGGAAGATTCTGGGGTGGAAGACCAGAGGGATATGCATTTGGAGAGAGAGAGATGAGGCAAAGGAGAGGCAGGAGAAAGGAATGACATAAAGGGACTAGGACTTTGGCTTTTCCTCTAAGAGAAATGGTGTGGTCAAGAGAGCTGCTCCCCACAGAATAACCATGAATGCTTCTACCTATCCCAGTTACCTTTGCAGCTGGGTTCATGCCATGTGCCTAGCCATAGACAGTAGCCCAAAAGGGGTGTGTATCACTTCCAGGCAAATGCAATAAAAAACATTGTGCCTACTCCTTATCTTTCTGTCCCATCATCATCTTTTCAAATTCAAATGTCCCAAATGGAAATGGATAAAAGATATCTGGCTTGCATCAGACTTCTCTTGAATGACAAATAAAACAGTGCTGCCTCAAGCCACTAAGATTTTTAGGGTATATTTGTTTCAGCAGCAGAGCCTGACCTGTCTGACTAATATAGATGCAAAACAATCAGAAAAGTTTTGAGCAGTGGAGTGACATTAGACTCTCCAGCAGCCATGGGTAGTCTATCAGGTGATGGTGTAGAAGGGCAAATGGAAAATGGGAGATTGCAAAGGAGTCTATTGTACTGGTTCAGGTGGAAAACAAGGATGTTGGGCAAAGGTTGTTACAGTGACAGTGGTGATAGTGTCAAAATTCCACTTCTGATAAGGTTGCAATGAGACCAAAAGTCAGGTTGTAAGGGAGAGAAGACACACAGAGGTTTTTGATCTGAGAAACTAACCCAAAAGGTTGGAGCTACCATTGACTTAGGAAATTCTGGGAGCAGGAGGAAGATCAGATACCCAATTAGAAGTTAAAGATACTAGGTACTCATATAAAGTGAGAATACTGGGCAGCCAGGTGAAGAGCGGGTGTGTGCATCAGGGACCCAAAAGAGAAAACTGAGCTGGAGACATGAATTCGAGTCACCAGTACACAGATTATTTTAGTCACAAGGCTGGATATGGCTTTGAGGTTCCAAGTATATATAGAAGAAGAAAAAAAATAGCCTGTGAGTGTGGTATCTAGTGAAAAAGAAGATTCATATTTTAAAGTAACTCAAGGTCAGTTTAAGCTGATAAACTTAATCTAAGAAAGGCAGACAGATGCTGAGCAGAAGAATACCTTGGCAAATCCTCTTCAATATTCTGAACTTGAGAAGAAGGTGGTAATGGACTCAGGGCAGCAGGCTGGCACCCATGGGTCAGGACTGGCCTAGAATGAGGTGAGGCAGAGATGCTTACATAGGCTGAATGTGTCTGTGGAGGGAATAATTCAAGTGTTTTCTGCACACAAAGAGCAGCCATACCAATTGGAAGAGAAGGCATTGGTATGAATGGCATGATCCCTCACAGGAGCCATCTTGGCACCCGAGCCAGCATCACCAGTCACCTTGCCACCTGCTGGCCACAAGCTATGTATGAGGAGCTCATCAGGCCCCGCCAGTGCTGCCTCTGGAGGGGAACAGGTGATGTCTTCACTCTGGTTTGATTCTGCTTGCAAATGGACCCGACACCCATTTTCTTCTGGGGAGAGAACCAACTAGCCATTCCACTGAATAATATGGATACCTGCATATGGATACCTGCATGTTTGTTTGCAACTATGTGTTTTTAGGGTAAACCAACTGATGTAGCAAACAACTTTACTACATTAGTGCAGAATGCAAGAGGACTTATTTTCTAATCATATCATGTTCTAATTGGGTATTTAATGAGTGGCCTTCCATGTAATGGTCCTGATACTTAACTTCATCATTTTCTGGGGTCTCAGAGATTTTCAGGAGACCTTCTACATCCAGGCAGGGATGAGAGAAGAGAGTCAGTATGGAAAATGTCACAGGAGATTTTGAGTGATTAGATAGAATTGGTATTCGTTGCTTCCTTCTGTATTCCATAGGCCTAACCTCAGTCTCCTCTAAGTTCAAAGGGACTGGAAGTGGCTGTCCAGCCATATGCAGGAAGAAGAGAAATGGGTGTGGTGAGTATTTGACCAGTCTCTGAGTGAACATCTGCAGTCTCACCCAAATTTGGGTAGATGTTTATATCTGAACTCCAGCCCATGCTAGTGACAACACAGACGAAGAAAGAAGACTTATGCAGCTGGAGGTTATCCATTTCCATTTCCACCAAGCACAGAACTGAGGTGATTTCTTTTTAGAATATGATCTTGGAACCCACTCAGAACATTTATCTCCTGTTTATTCTTACATAATTGAACAAAGTTATTGCCATCTCTGACCAGACATAGTTCTGAAGAGGGATAAGAAATGATCTCTTCTTCAGTGAACTCATAGTTAACTGGAGGAAAAAAAATATGGAACAATATTGTTGTAGGGACAGATGAGGCAAGGCACCGAAGATAACAAGAAAAAGTTTTATTTGGCTGCAGCCAGGTTCAGAGGGTACAGCTTTCACTGTAATCAATTAATCCCCTGAACCCCAAGTTCAGGTAGTTTCAGAACTTTATACCCAGCATGTAAGGGGAGGAGCTCAGAAGTTCACAGTTTATAGAAGCACATAAAAGCAGCTTTTTCTTTCATTGTTCTGGGCAAGTTAACCCTTTCAAGGACAACACCTGAGAAGGGGAGCACTTCTTCTCCCCTTTCTTTCCTCCCCCTGCCAGCTATTACCATGGAGTCCAATTAGTAACTTCTCTTAGCTTAGAAATGTAGACATCTAGGCCGGGCACAGTGGCGCACGCCTGTAATCCCAGCACTTGGGAGGCTGAGGCAGGAGGATCACAAGTTCAAAGTCAGCCTCAGCAATGGCAAGGTACTCAGCAACTCAGTGAGACCCTGTCTCTAATAAAATACAAAAAAAGGACTGGGGATGGGGCCCAGTGATTGAGTGCCCCTGAGTTCAATCCCAGGTGCCAAAAAAAAAAAAAAAAAAAAAAAAAAAAAAAAAAAGAAAAGAAAAGAAATGTAGACATCTCTGAAGCTCCAGCTCAAGGCCAGAGGCCTTGTTTAAAGAATTTGTCCTTTTATTATCACATTTTGCATTTGCAAACCCACTTCTACAAACTACTATACTGGATACATGTTTGTGAAAAACAAGTAAAGGGGTGTCCTGCACATGGAGTGCTGATTTCTGCCAGGCCAAGTAATAGAGCAACAGGAAAATAGGAAGTTTGCCTACACTGAACTTTTTTTGTAGAGACTCTTTTGCTGACAGTCCTAAAATCAGCCATGGTAAAGATTTCTGGAGAAGCTTAGTTAAGATTTTCTGTGGAGGAGGGAGTGCCACTACAATATTACAAATATCAGAGGAAGGTGTGAAAATTAACTCCAATCCAAGTGGCAGAGTTTAGGACAGGGACCTGAAAAAAATAAATCAAAAAGGCGGTGATTAAAATGAAATTTAAAAAACAAGAGAGAATTTTACAGGTAGAAAAGAAAAGGAAGAGAACTACACGATGAAGTACAAACCTTCAGAGTCAAGCTCTGAGGTGGGTAGCTGAAGGACAGGGCACTGTGAGACTGGGGGAGGCCTGAGGTTCCAGAGGAAGGAATTCAGACACTGTTCCATGAGCCTAGAGGAGTCGAGGGGGAGAAGCAAGAGAAGCAAGATTCAATTCATGCCCTGAAAGACCATGTAAGGAAAAGAGAGATCACAGAGAAGAGCTGGGAGCAACAGGACACAGGAGAGCAGTTTGGAAACCATTGCAATCCCATGCAGAAGGATGGAGAGAAAGTCAGTTGAATAAGCTCTCTATCTGGAACGCAAAATCAATAGGCCTCGGATACTTGAAACAGGATTGGGGGGGGGGGTAGCATAAAACTTGACACCCCTACCTCTGTATCCCCAATCCTTGGCCAGGAGCCTGGAACATTGCAAGTGTTGCTTTGTTGTCCTTTCCCAGGGGAAGTGGTTTCAGAATATTGAGAAGATTTTTAGATATAAAACAAATTCCTTTCTCAAAAGCTTCCTAATCCTGGAAATTTGTTTAGTAAGAATTAAAAACCTTCCTTAACAGCACACTTTGTTGTTGAGGCTTCAGGGAGATGGACACTCCCACATATCACCAGTGGGAGGGTCCTGGGGCCCAAGGAGTGGAGGCTGATTTGACAATATCTATTAAAATTACAAAAGTGTTCACTCTTAGGCCCAGTAGTCCCATTTCCAGGGAAATTTCCTACAGATATATTTGCTCATGCTCAAAATTCCTTGTAAAAGTATTTCTCATTGCATCTTTGTTTTTAACAGATTAAAATAACTCAAATAGGAAACTGAGTGAATAATTCAGTATATCCACAGAATAGAATTCTATATGGATACAAAAGTGAAAGAGAATAAGTATATTTTCCATGTATCGATGAAGATCTTCAACATGCGTAAAGAAGGTAGTAAAATGTGAACTCTATATAATATGCTACCTTTTGAGTAAAAGAGGGTCACAGAATTCAAATTTATTTTCACTCATTCTTTCCTAAAAATTCTCAAATGATATTTTTAAAAGATTTTTTAAGCTCTATGAGTGTGTTGCCTAATCAAAATATCAAATTAACAATACTATTTCTTTCCACAGTTATTTACAATGTAAAGAACTTTCCCACTACCATCTTTGTTCCCTGTCCCTTAGTCCCAGGTAACACCCTGATTTAAATTTTCACCAAGATATTCATAATATCAGATCCTTTCAAAAAAGCAGTCTTTGAGAGGCAGAAGCAAAGTTAGAGGGATCAGATATGACAAGTCTTATGAATTCTGAAAATCTAAAGAGGCAAGATGAGAGAATTTCACATTTGAACAAGAAAAGTGGGGGAGAAAACAGGGCAATATCGGGGAAACTTACCAACTTCATGATAGCCCAACATCTTTAGAATAATGCATAATTTGTAGGCTATTAATCACAAAGATATCATATCTTTGGGGCCTTTTCATGATACACATGGCCATTAGTTAATCAGAAGTATAGGCAGAGTTTTCTGGAAGTGAAATATTAATAAACCTGAGGTTTGTGGTTCCTTGAAATTTTCCTCTAGGTGTTTCATAAAAATTGGATTACTCTTAAAAGGTAAAGTAAATTTGCCTGAATGCTCTGGCAAGTTACCAACCTATGGGGACTTCATTTGGAGAATTTTGATAGATATATCTATTTTAAGCTTGGCAATTGGCCAATATCTGTAGTCTCAAGACAATTAACTATTGCTGCCCAACCAGCACTTTTTCCACAGGAAACCTTGACCAGGATAGCAATAAGTTCTTTGTATTAAACATTTTATGCCACTGACAGTCTTAAAGATTCCTCCATGATCTTAGAAAAATATTCTAAAGTAACTTGTCATAATTGTGGAGAGATTCTACATCAGCAAATCAAAATATGCTTATTCCTCCTAAAAGTTCAATTGTTTTCTCTGTTTATCAACAATACTTTTTAAGTAACTGGGTGGCATATAACCAAACAATAAATGAAGTATATTAATCAGTTTTGCATCACTGTGACCAAAATATCTGACAAGAACTGTGTAGAACAGGAAAAGTTTATTTGGGGCTCATGATTTCAGAGATCGCAGCCCATAAACTCCATTGCTGTAGGCCCAATGTGAGTCAGAACACCATGTCCAAAGGACAGGGTGAAGGAAAGCTCTTCACCTTATGGTGACCAGGAGATAGAGAAAGAGAGGGGGGATGGGGCCACAGGGAAAAACAACCCTTCCAGGGTAGGCCCCCAGTAACATATCTCCTCCAGCCACACCCCACCTATCTAGGGTTACCACCCAATCTACATCCATTCAAATGAAGATGGACTGGTTAGGTCTCAGCTCTACTAACCTAATTATCTCACCTCTGAACATTCCTGCATGTTTGAATGACAAAAGCTGACTTCTCCATCACCAAGGGCCTTCATTCTGATATTACAATGGGAACTTCCGCCATTTTACCTCCTGTCCACAGGACCTGTTGTCTTATCCATTTTCCTCCCCTAGACACCTCTCTGACATTTCTCATGAGTTGCTGGAGGATACATTTGTCACCTCACAGACTGGTGGAACCTGGTGTTTTCTGTCCTCCACACACACCCTCAGACCCCAAGGAAGGAGACTGAATGAATGTCATTTCCACAGATGGCCTGGAGAAATCCATGGGCCTCAACTCATGCCTGTACTCATGAGGTGTGGCAGGGTCTGAGGCCACTACCCCTGCTTCTGTGTTGAAGTCTCTTACTCTCCATCCGTCCACCCTATACTTCAACCTTTATTACTAAGCAGGCACACTGTGCATCTCAGGAGCAGAAAGTGATTTCCTTGACATTATTATTTATTTTTAAATTTTTTTTTTAACAAAAAGATATTTAATATCATTAGGATCTTAATCTACTGTGTTGCATACTTTACATATCTAAAAGTGTAGTTCTCCAAACAAAATGGCATTGCCATACTCAATATGCCAGTGATTAATCTTGTAAACTGATTTATGGTTCAGCATTCATAGTATTAAACATTCACACGGAAAACCCTCTGAATTTTCTATTTTTGTTTCTGGTTTTGAATATACCTCAGTAACTGAAAAATTCAGGCAGCGAAAACTGTTGGCAACCTGTCCATAACTACTAATTTCTTCTTGTAAATACTTTGTGCTTTGATTTTCAAGTATAGGTATGTCTTTTAATAACTTAAAACTAGTAAATCAAAGTACAATATCTATACATTTCTTTAGAAGAAACCTCATGGAAAAGGGGAGAAATTTCTGAAATATGACTATTGGCTCCAGAGGCTGTAGTATTTCTAATGTGTTTCTTTAGTAACACTTCTGAAAAAAAAAATCGCTAAGCATTAGATATTTCTAGGGCATTTTTGATATAACATTCTTTTTTTTCCAAATTTATTTTTTATTCTAAGTTGTTATATATGACAGCAGAATGCATTACAATTCATATTACACATATAGAGCACAATTTTTCATATCTCTGGGTGTATACAAAGCATATTCACAATTTTCATGTCTTCATATATGTACTTAGGGTAATGATGTCCATCTCATTCCACCATCTCTTTTACTCTCATGCCCCTTTCCTTCCTCTCCCTCCCCATGGCCCTTTCTAGAGTTCGTCTAATCCACCTTTGCTCCCTGTCCCAACCCCCCTATGAATCAGCCTCCTTATATTAGAGAAAACATTTGGCATTTGGTTTTTGGGGATTGGCTAACTTCACTTAGCATTATATTCTCCAACTTCATCTATTTCCTGCAAATGCCATTATTTTATTCTCTTTTATTGCTAAGCAATATTTCATTGTGTATATATGCCACATTTTCTTTATCCATTCTTCTACTGAAGGGCATATAGGTTGGTTCCACAGTTTAGCTATTGTGAATTGTGCTTCAATAAACATTGATGTGGCTGTGTCCCTGTAGGTTGCTGTCTTTTAAGTCCTTTGGGTATAATATGAGAAGTGGGTAGCTGGCCCAAAATGTGATTCCATTCCCAGTTTTCCAAGGAGTCTCCATACTGCTTTCCATATTCTTTAGTAAGAAAAATTTGACTCCATGGGAAGAGAAAGAGAGCTTCCAGTTTGTTCCAGAGACAATGTCTCTAGGCAACATTCCCAAGCTGGGAATATGGTGTTTTGATGTCCTTACTGTGAACCATTGTGTAGCTTTAATTTCTCCAGGAAGATTGACTCTCACATTCGTTCATAATAAGTAGAATCATTTTTCACTCTATATTATAAAGAGTATTATATTACAGCCAGTCTGTCCACTGGATGTCAATTTTCTCAAAGAAGAGATGAACCTTACTCATCTGAAACCATCACAACCTCCACATGGCAAAGCATTTGGCAAGCAATGGGTTCTCATAAAATATCTGCATGTTTTTCAAGCCATATGCAGCAGGATCATTCCTCTGGTATTATTTAGAGTTGCAAAAGAGCTGGGAAAAGACCAAGCCTTATGAAATCCCTCTAGTTCTGAATCAGGCATTTCTAGTTCTGTTATAAATATTGACCTCACTTGCCAATATTTCTGTGGCTTTACATGTGATTACATTTTTGTTTGTCACTTTTTTTATTATATAGTTGCTCATACTAGGGCCTATTTGACCCTGTTTCAAAAATGAAAATCCCTGGGTTGGCAGACCATCTTTATCTGTTAGTCTACTTGGTGGAGAAAGCAAAGTTGAAATTTCTTGCCTTAACTTCACATGGCTACAGATGCTTCTATGGATTTTGGTCTTATCAATGAATTAGTCAAACTGTTGTTAGGGCTCAGAAAATGATACCCCAAAAGTTCAGCACATTAGCATGCTGAGTACTTTGCACAGAAGATACTGGGAGAACCTCAGATGCAAAGTCACTCTCTGGTCTTCTCCCATCCTCCTGTCCCCACCTATCTTTCTCCTCCAAAGCAACTCATAGAAACCAGAATTCCTGTTTCTCTATGTGGGTCAGAGAAACTAGAAACATCACTCTGGCCTTCCCTTGCCTTTTTGTGTAAGAGCTGACCTCCTTTGTCTGACAGTGGATTATAAAACTCATTCCAGGAGCAACCTGTCCTATACCAGGGAGGGAGAAACACTACCTAGAAAGGCAAGGAAGATTCCAAACAGACAGACCTTGCTAGGTTTTCCTTTCCCATCTCTTACCATTGGGTCAGACCCTTTTTGTTAATAGCATTTGTAGATAGTTGCTTATTCGTCATCAAATCTAAGCACAAAAAGAGAGATCTCTCCCCGGGCCTTTGGGTTTTCATTTCTAAAGACTTCTCAGTGTTATGTAAATTTTTGATGATGTCACTCAGTATGCTTTTCTCTTATTAATCTGCCTTGTGTCCTAAGGGTGTCCACTATGACCCTCATGCAAGGGAAGAAAAGTACCACACTTTTCTGCTCCTACACTACAAAGTTGGTTTAAAAAAAAAAAAAAAAATCGCTGAAGGAAAAAAATGACCTCAAGGAAATGACCAGCAAAAGGCTGGAGAGGGAGCACCAAAGATACCACTCATTCATTCTTTCATCAGGTTATTGCTGAGCATAACAATGGCGGGAACTGTTCCTGCAGACACTACTCCTTCCTCTGTGGGACATTCTATCAGACAAGAGAGACTGGCATTAATAAAATAGAAAACTTCTTTAGACACAGAAGAAATTCCTTTAACTCACTGCTGCCTGACCCTTGGAAGGAGGAAGCCCCATGCTTTGTTAACTCTGTAAACTTCCTGGCTGATGCTCATAGTCCACTGAGCACTTTTGCCAGAATCCTCAGTTCCTCTGTTCCCATGATACCGCTTTCCAAGACTCGGATATGTTTGTCCTCAAGCAAGCCATGGAAACCAGTTGTACAATTCAGTGTAATTTAATGACTTAGATATATATGATACAAATCTACGAAATGTGACTGTGAAAAGAGTTATTTCTATGAAAACCACGTGAATGTTATAGAAAGATGTGATTGAGACATGCTACAAAAAAGGCCATTAAATTCAAGACAAGACAACTGTAAAAGACTGGGGGGAAAACATAAAATATAAAGGATTCTGCTTTCAGATTGCCTCCCAATGTCTTTTAGTTCTCTTTACTTGAAAAAAAAAAAAATGGAAAATGTGTGACAGAAACAACAAAAGATGATGGAAGATTCTGGTCAGCGGACCCTGAACTCCAGCAAAAGGCCTGCCTCATTCTACACCACAGATTGGAAAATAGATGTATATTTGTGTTTTAACTTAAAATAAAAATGTTGATATGTTTTGTTTTCCCCTAATTCACTGCTTTAAAATACTTAATTAACCAACTGCTGGTCATGGGCTATTCAGATGAGATTGTCTCCTCCGAGCAAAGCTGCTTAGAGCGCACGTCCCTGGGACTTGACTGGTTATGGTTCTTCTCCAGGCAAACGCTGAGCTTGCCTGCAGACATGTAAGCAACTGGCGACAAAATAGAATCACTTTTTCGTGAAGGAAGGTATAAATGGAAGCGTGCAATTCCTGTTTTTTCATTAATAACTATTAAGAATTTATCAGAAATACCAATGTCATGCTGCTGCAGCTGGTAATTATTTAATTATAGCTGTGGAAATGTGCAGAGGGAAGGGAGCCCCTAACCTAGGGCACATACTGGCCAGCGTGTTCCTACAAGGCTGCCTCCAGGGGCACTGTTCAATCACGGCTTTGAAGGTGCAAAGAGCCACCAGGTTCCTGTGGGAGGAGCTGGGGACCGGTAGAGGGCAGCTCAGGTGGATAGAATAGCATTGCTAAGGTCCTGAGGCAGGAAGAATCTGGCTCCTTAAACTGAGTAGTACGAATTGACCAGAGCAGAGGGTGAGTCTTGGAGAGGTGAAGATGGGGAGCTGGAAGACAACATTCCCAAGACCCCTGGGAAGGGAAGTTGGGGTGGGAGAGCAGGAAGGGGGCTCTGCTCCTTGATTTCTACAAGGTGGCACCAGATTCATTTCCAACTGGTTTGGAACACAGTCAGCCGGTCAGTGAAACCAAGACCTGATGACCTGTTTTCTCTCTTCTGTCACAAAAGAATTCAATGTGTCCCTATTTCCTGGACTAACAAAATATTTGCATCACAGTTGGACCTCCTTATGTGTTGATCCCACATCCCTGGAATCAACCAACAAGGACAAAAAAAAAAAAAATTAAAAACCCTAAAACCAATACAAAATAATACAACAATTAAACAATACCAACAATTAAACTAATTCAACTGTTTATATCATATTAGTTATTATGAGAAATGTAGTGATGATCTGAAGTCTACAGGAGGGTTTGTGTGGGTTATATGGAAACACAGCACCATTTTACATACAAGCCTTCAGCATCTGCCTCTGCAGATTTTGGTATCCATGGGGGTCCTGGCACCAGGCCCCCACAGATGCCAAAGGATGGCTCCACATGCCAATGCAGCCACTGTGCTGTGAGCTGTCCCTGTCTGTGATTTCCACATTGTAATTCAACCCCCCTTCCCACCTGCACCAATACCACCATTCTTTTCAGCTACTCCTGGTACTATCTTAGGGCTGCACAGCTTCTGCCTTCTTGAAAGCAGCCCCCACTGCACTGCCTTCCCCTTGGGCTTTCCATCCCCACCACTTCCTGGTCCTCCCATCATTCCACCAAAAAAAAAAAAAAAAAAAAAAGCTCAGGCCTCCAGCCAGGAAAAGTTGCTAAACCCTGTCCTATGCAACTTCACAGCACATTTGCTTTAATACCAAAAGAGGATTCATCTTGGCCAATGAGAAGCAAATGAATATGCAGTGATTCGCCACTTGCTGTAGAGCCTTGCCAACAGTCCCGGCTGCTGTGTTCTCTTCTGTTTTTATAATCAATTAAAAAGGTTCAGTTCGTTAGGAGCATTTTTTCCCCTCCCTCTTGAAAATGGAAAGGAGAAGCAAGCGGCTCTCAGAAAAGGCACATGGCTCTTCTGAGAACTGTCTAGCAGACAGAGCTGCTTACAGTAACACTTTATTTTAATGGTTCTTTAATGCAGAATTGACAATGGAATTCCCACTGAAACCCTCACAGCAGTCTGGGTCACACTGAATAAAAATGACGATGTTGCCAGAGATTGGCCAGAACTGAGATAGTTACCTCCGAGGCCACCCCCGTGGAGAGAGAAGTAAGAGGGGACCCCTCCCTGTGCTCGGGGAATAAACCCTCTCTGCACCCTCTCATTCGGTTCTCCATTTCCTCATTTATATGAACATCCTTTATATATTTAGGGAATTATTCTTCAGCAGAGACTCCATAGGTATCAGCTTGCTGAGAATTGGATTGTTCTTCCCAGAAACCAACGGGAGCCAAGCTGGTTTGAATGCTCACTTGTGGGTGAGCCAGGGAGACGCAGCACAGGACTAGCCGGCGTGACACTGTGCACATAAGTACCCAACATCCACTCATCACCAGCAGCAGATTGAAGGTAATGTTTTAAGAGGTTTTCAAGCTGCTGGGAAATTGTGGGCTTGAGAAATGTTCTTTAAACCTTTTGAAATTCAAATTCAATTTCAGCAAAGATGTTGAAATGGTAACCAGAGGAAGGAACAAAAGATTGACAGTTCACACATTGCCCACAGCCCCTCCTTGCTTGCTTGCTGGCCCTACCACAGGGCCCTCCACAGGGCCAGTCAGGTTGAATTGCTCAACCCCACCCAGAAGCGGATGTGGGAAGAAGTCACAGGGGCAGAGAGAGCTGGCATTAGGAACAGCCTGGCTGAGAGTCAGCTTCTGGGGGGGGGCGGGCGGGGGAGGTGCCAGGCTGCTTGGTAGCCAAAGCCAAAAACAAATGTGGGTGATATTAACACTGTTTTATTAAGAGAAGGAAGTGTCGGGAGCAGCCGCCGCCACACAGTGTCGCAGAGAACGGTCCAGGCTCCCTGCTTCCTTGGGGGTGACTCTTCGTACTGACCACCTTCTCTAGGAAGAGTAGGCATGCAGATAGTGATGATCCCAGGAAACAGCCAGGAAGCAAGTGTGAGCAGGTGGCACCTGGAGAAAGTCACAAGGTGAAAAATGTCCATTTAGCCCAGATAAATAGAGAAGAGGTAAAATGTCATGGCACTCAAGGAAAAAGTAAAGGAAGTGGTCACCCCACTTGGAAGTGGCAGTGTATTACCTGGAATCACACCGAGCAGGGTTGATGGTCTTCCTCCACATTGAGTTACTTTGTTAAGTGGAGCCAATCGTAGCAACCAGCTCAGAGGGCTGCCTGTATTAAATAGAATAATCCAGGCAAAAGGCTTAACCCAGTGCCTGTCATAGAGTGCATACTTTAAAAATGGAAGCAGTCATTATTTTGTGTGTTAAGGGTAGTCTGATAAGCACTCCCTGCCAAGAGCTTAGGTTGCTGCCACCACTTCTAAATGCTTAGGTTTCCATGGGCGCTTGCTCCCACCTGTTTGGGATGTTCTTGTACATTCCTGTCAGCATTCCCATGCACCTGCAAGAGCACAATGGATTCTGTATTCCCTAGCATTGATTTTTCCATTTCATTTATCATCCTCTAAATCCTTCTCAGGCTAGCTGTCACTCGATATTAGATGTTGATTGGAGAGAAAGTAGCTGCTCAGATAGACGCGTGTTAGCCTGGGATAAGCAATGAGGCCATCTGTAATCGGTCGATGGATTGTTTGGTTTTGAGTCTAGGCAGATATGCAGTTCTAAGATAAGACAGAAACACACCAGATCCAGTCTCATCCCTTCTCTGATTAAGCAGCATAGAGAGTGAGCTCTGGAACTGATGGGGAAATATGGTGCATCCTGGCGAAGAGGGAGGAGAAATGCGGAGACAGTCTCCAACATTCATCTTTCTTGTTCCAGAAAGAGTTCTGCTGTGCATCCTGGGGAGACTATGCACCATCTAAACCTGCTTTGTCCCACATCCAACATTACTAAAATAAAGTCATTCTCTAATTCCAACCTGCGAGAGGTAATCAACTACAACAATGAAGTCTTTAGCAACTGCAAAATTATTTACCATCTTTCTCCAACTCAAGTTGTTTACAAACATACTTAAATAAACACCAACTAGAACAGTCGACTCAAATAAGCCCTGCATTTAACTCCCTTTGGTTTGGCATCTAGAATAAATCAATACTTGATGTCATCATGGGCCTGATAGAATCCTTCACTGAAATCCTAACACACTCACAGGGTTTGGATTTCCTGCCCATGAGTGTCCCATTTATACCTTCTTGCATCAGTTATCTTGGTGGTGGTCAACCACCATTCTGTTATTACAAATCATATTTTCTGAAGAGCAAGTTGCAAAGGAAGGGGAGAAATGAGACCAATGTCACATAGTTCAAAGCAATGGAGATGTATGGGACAGTGGTCACCATTTACCCAGCAGATACTCACATGGCATCTGTGAAGAAAGGAGGGAAGAAGGAGGTAAATGGCCTGGATTCCATCTGCAGGGAAGGTTCTTCACACAGAGTTACGAGGGGTGGAGATCCAAATCAGACTCCTCCCAAATCACACCAAGCCGTGAGCAATGGAAGCTGTTCACCTCTCCAGCTGGAAACTCTCTGCTCCCTCCCTCTCTGCCTCCCAGCACCATCCTGCAGCAGTCAGTCCTGGCACAGTTACCCACCCACCCCCAACTCACACATCCCTTTATTCCTGCTTAGAACAATCTATTCCCTCTCCCTACTCAAGAATTTCCACAAATGCTTCCATCGTTACCTTCTTCCAAAATTCATCCCTGACCTACAATTAAACAGGATTGTGTCATTCACGTGTGAGTCTCTGGCAAATAAGCAACCCCTATTTTAGCATCCATCATAAATACGTTAGTTAAGACTCTTTGGTTGCAAGATGTGAAAATCAGCCTGAGAGAAGATATGTAAGATACAGTTGTGGAGTCACACTTCTTAATCCCAACCTGTGAGAAGTAATCAGATACACAATGAAGGACAGGACTGAAATCGGGCCATGGGAAAGGATGAAAACCCAAGAATTGAAAGTCAACAAGGATTTTCTTTTCTTCAAAATCTTGCAAAATTCTGCATATCTACTTCCTTCCTGTCCTTACAAACCAGATTTCTCTGCTTCCTAACCATATGGAAGAATCTGACAGGCCACAGCTTCAGCCATATGCAGACAAAAAAATGTCCCTAAATGACCAAATTTTTCGCCCGGGTCTAATTGGTTCTATTTAAGTTAGGCATCTAAAGGAGGGCCCATTTTAGAGAAGAGAGCAATAACTCTGGAATGAATTATTACCCCAAAGATGCACAGTACAGTACTGTTTGTAATTGCCTAGTGTGTCTGTATCCCTCACCATCAGTAAGCTTTCTAAAAGTAGGTCAATCCAACCATGCCTATTTTATCACCATTGTATCCTCATGAAATGATGTCAGACACACAAAAATGTTCAATTCGTCAATTTGTAATATAGAAGAATGGCCTATATAATTACCATCACATCAGTGACTGATTCCTAGCTGTCACCCGCTTTCCCCCCCCCACTTCTCTCTCTCTCTCACACACACATACACACACACACACACACACACACAAACACACACACACACATACACACACACACACACATATACACACTGGTACCAACTAAATTGATTGGTGATCTTACTTATATTTCTTGAATATTTTTAACCTCTGCAAAATCTTCTCTTATCCTGCATAACCACTCTCAGGGACTTTGCACTTTGTAAGTCTTCACATGTACTCTAACAGTAAGAAATATAAATTATTTCTACAGTACTGTGTTGCAGGCATGGTGATAGGCAAGTTACATACTTTATATCTAATCTCCATAGCACTCAATATTTTCCCTAGCTAAAGCTCAGAATTATCTGAATAACTTGTTCAAGATCACAGCCAATAAATAACCTGGTCCATCTGAGTACAGACTCTGATCTTTCTACTTTCTAATCTTTCCACTCATGTACACATTAGGCTTCCAGTTCCTCAAATCCAACAATCAGTTAAGCTTATTTCTATCTCCTTATAATCTAGCACATTTCACATTGCATATGAGCATATTAAGCATGCTCAATAAATATTTGTAATGAATGAACAAACAGACATACTCTACTTAGAGGAAAAGAATGTATTCGCCCTGAGTAAAATTTTCTCTATCCCAACAAATTTATGTCAGCAAAACAATGAGATGAAGATAAATATCAATTCCAGATATGTTGTAAATCTAAAA
This sequence comes from Tamias sibiricus, assembly GCA_025594165.1. Classification (NCBI taxonomy): domain Eukaryota; kingdom Metazoa; phylum Chordata; class Mammalia; order Rodentia; family Sciuridae; genus Tamias; species Tamias sibiricus. The sequence continues at coordinate 73,801,100 of CM046660.1, read as the reverse complement.
TGTGGAAAGTAAAACAATAAAACCTCTAGAAGAAAATAATGAAAATAAGCATTTTGATATTTACAAGTACAAAGATTTCTGAAATAGTCAAAAGGGCTCTTAAAAAGGGGGAGAAAAATTGGTAATGTATGCTGTGTTAAAATTAGGAACTTGTGTGCATCAAATGTCATCATTAGGAAAGCGAAAAAGCATAGTACAGATTGGGGAATGATATTCATGATTTATAACCAGAATGTATAAAAACTTACCAAATCAATAAGAAAAAGAAAGATAGGTAAATAGAAAAATAGCCACCTATAAATAAACACCCCAATAAAAGAACAAATGAGCAATAAACATATTAAAGTATGCTCAAACCCAGGTGCAGTGATGCACGCCTATAATCCCAGAGGCTCAGGAGGCGGAGGCAGGAGGATAGCAAGTTCAAAGCCAGCCTTGGCAACTTTGAGAGGCCCTAAGCAACTTAGTGGGATTCTGTCTCAAAGTAAATAATAATAATAATAATAATAATAATAATAATAATAATAATAATAAAAGTAAAAAATTAAAAAAGGGTTGAGATGTGGTTCAGTGGTTAGGCATCCCTGAGTTCAATTCCCAGTACCAAGGAAAGAAGGAGGGAGGGAAGGGAGGGAAGGAGGAAGGAGAGAAGGAGGCAGGAAGAAAGGAAGAGAGAAAGGAAGGAAGGAAGGAAGGAAGGAAGGAAGGAAGGAAAGAAGGGCATTCAACATTATTAAGATCATAGCTTTGAAAAAGCTAAATTTTCTAAAACTGACAACCAACATGGGAAGGTGTATGAAGAAATTGGATCTGTCAAGTCCTCTTGGGGGCAATGTAGATTTGTACAATCATTTAGTGAAACTTTGACAGGATCTACTAAAGCGGAACCTCTATCTGACCCGCGATCAGACCTTTCACACTATTTCAACCGATACGTATACAAACGCACACCAAAATGCATATTCAAGAATGTTCACAGCAGCCATTTTCACAGTGCCCCATGACTGAATCCAAAATGCTTATCGACAATAGAATGGAGAAATACTTTTGTGTTACAATTGCATAACTCGTCTCAGTTCATATTCTCTGATAGGCAAATGACTGAAAAAGTGAGGAGTGCAGGATATTTATTGAGAGTAAAGCCTGCGAAATAAATGGCACAGGATTAGGCAGGATGAGGCTTTAAGAAACAATGCAAATCTGACATTTGTGCAGAGGGAGAGGGAACGAGGTTGGGGTACGGAGGAGCCTCAGGCCATGTATGGTATGGCTGGAGTTCATCTCAGCTAGTGCAGTGGAAAGCCCAAGTGCAAGAGTGTCCACGGAGTGGGCCCACATGGGACAGAAATACTCCATTCTTTACTCTCTCCTACTGTGATTGGCCGCTGGCTGGATGCTGCCCACAGAACATGTCCTGGACTTGAATGCTCTGTACCTAGGGTAGACCAGCTGACCACACTGTACCTAGGGTAGACCAGCTGACCACACTGTACCTAGGGTAGATGCAGGAGCCCTGTTTAGGGATTGACTTGATTTGCGGTTGACTATGAGCCGTGGAGATTTGGGCTTTGTTGCCTCCCGTAGTCTCACGGGACTTGTTGCGGGATCTCGAGTGACTTGGCCGAAATTGCTGATCGGGTCAGCGCCATTTTAGTGGTGTGTTTGTCGTGTGTTAGTCGTTGTTAAAACCAGAGAGAAAAGTTATCAAAATAAAAAGCTGTTTGTCTCCAGTTCGCCTCTAAAGTTTTTCCCGCGGCTCCGTTGCTCCAAGCGCTTCAGGCGGCAACAGGTAGACCAGCTGACCACACTGCTACAGGCTGCTCCTGCCATGGCTCCCTACAGCGGAACTCTGGAAAACCAAAATCAAAACAAACTACTACAAAAGACCACATGGGAAAATCTTATGATATTGAGCAAAAGAGCCCAGGCCCAAAGGAGTGCTTATTGCATGATTCCAGAGATACAGAATTCAGAAATAGTAAAAAAAAAAAAAAAAAAAAAAAGAAAAAATGATTTACAGTGGTAGGCAACAGAACAATGATTTTCCTTTGACCAGAACATAATGCATGGGGAGGGGGGGACACCAGGTGGGTTTCTGTCGTTTACACGTAATGGCCTGGGTGGTGGTTATGTAGATATGTACTTTGTAAAAATTGTTTGAGTTCCATGCTAAGATTTGTGCCTTATTTCTTCTTTTGGTATCTATGTATGTATGCACATTACGGGGGGGAGGGGGAAGTTACTTTTAAAATATTGATAGGGTTAGATAAAGGTATTAATAGAAATGGATGCCATGTGAATACAGAGAACAAAAGCCTAAGGAAATAATGGCTTTGTTGTAGACTGTAGTGAAATATGAAGAGAATAAAATACATTTATTTTGACATAGAAGATACTAATAAATTTACCAAAATATTTCCATTATTAAATTTCCATTATTCACATATTGCTGCTTTATTTGTATAAAAATTTTTCAGTAGGCTAATAGCTATGGGTTTTTTATCTGAAAAAGCTTGCACAGATCAACATTTCTTTTAACACATCACTTCTCTCCGCTTCTTGCTGGATGATACAAATGAAAATAGGAAAACCACTATTATGATATCCCTTCAAGTAGACTCGCGTTCTACTTTGCATGATAACTAAGGTTTGCGTTGTTTTAAATATAATCTTTACAAAGTGCTTCTCCATATAAGATGTCCTTTTCCCTTGGCTAAGACATATCTACTACTAGCCTTAAAATGATAACCAAATGGGAAAAGAAAATCTGTAGACCATAGGACTACAGACCACAGTTACAGGACGTATTTTGAAACTAATTCAAAATTATTATGTTGATTATTATGCAATTGACAAATAAATATTAGAACCTGCTGTGTGGTAGGTACTGTGGTAGGTGCTTTTCATTGCTGCATAATTACATATAGGCTAAATATAGTTGAACACAATTGGAACCAGGGTGTGGTCATAGGAAAAAATAAGACTGAAACTGAGTAGAACTGAGTTTGGTTTTGCCTCTGCTACTTAGTAGATCTCTGTGATGTTGAGCAAATGACCAAGCATTCTGGCCTACAGGTCCCCAAGTTGTAAACTGAAGAGACAAACCATGTGACCTCTAAGTATATTCCAGAAGTCCTGCATTCTAGATTTGGATCCCACTTCTCAGCTTTGTGTCCCTGAGCAGTTTACCTCACCTTTCTTGTCTCACTTTTCTCACTTCACCAAATGATTGTGGCAGATACTTATAGTAGTCTTCCCACTTCTTCCTTCCTTAGCCGGTCTTCCTGCAAGGAATTAAAAAAAAAAAACAACAACAAAACAATGGTACTATATTCTAGCTCTGGCTATGGCGGGCTAATTGGATTCCACTATGTCAGGGATGACGTCCCCTTCCTCTTGAATTTGCTGTAGATATGGTGTCCCACGTGCTGGTCAAAACCAGGGAATGTGTGGGAGGCACACAGGGAAGGATGGTCTTTGCTCCCCGTGGCTTAGCCAGATATGACAATATCTGAATATGATGATGGATCTTCTGTAGTCATCCTGGGACCTGGGAGAGGCCAATCTGAGGAGAGGACCCAGCTGGCAGAGTGTGGAAGATGAGCAGGTACTTGACACCAGGTGCCTGGGAACTCGACAGCATTCTAAGCCAAGGTCTGTGCTGTGCCCAAAGCCTGCCTTCTGGGCTTCTTAGTGAGACAGTCCATTTACTTATTGCTTAGGCCAGTTTGATCCATGTTTCTCCTCACTTGATGCCAAAAAATATGATAAAAATTGTTTATATAATGTTAACCACGCAGAGGGATTGTAAATTGGAAGGATAATATGTCTGGTCCTAGAACTCATAAATAACTTAATAAATTGACATGAATGTGTGGATAAATTTATTTTATATAATGTTATGTATAATTTACTATATATTTTATCTTTAAATTAACAGCATTTTGCTGTTTGTCTACAACATAGTCCAGAAAATAACATACACACACACACAATACATACACACACACACATACACACAAAACGTGGTAAATTTCAACATTAAAAAGATTAAAGCAATGATCAGAGAAGCCAGGCTTCCTTTTAAAATTAACAATTTTCAAAGCTCTATTTAGGAATGTACCCCGTCTGGCACTGCCTTCTCCCCCACAATCATCCCCTGGCTACTAAGAAAGCTGAGCAGCTACTCACTCAGCAGGTATTTCATAATCTGTTGTGTTTGGGACACTGGTTAAATAAATATAAGAATTGTCATTTTATTGCAGGAAATCAGACTGCATGTGCAATAATAAGGAATAATTATTAAAAATAGCTAAGTAACAAAGGCCAACATCTCCAAAAGATTATTTCAGAAAAAGTGGAGATTATTGTGGATTGGAAGGGTTAGTTATATCTACTAGCAGGTAACAGATCACCAGAAGCATCATAACTCTCAAATAATGACCTCAGATTCCTTAGGCCTGAGACATGTTGACCTCCTTCCTACCACCTCTGTTGAATGCACAGATAGTTAGGAGTTTAGATCAAAGGTGACACTCCAGTTGGTTAGGAAGTGGAAATACAAGGCCAAGAGGATTTATGTTTGGGTAGGAAAATGTTCAATGACAGAAAGGTGCAACAGTTCAATTTGAGACGGAGAACTGCACCCCTCTAACTAGTCACCACCTGGTTGGGTAAAACCAGGCAAACGCTTAAAAGTAAGAATATCTCCAATCAGCCATCAGACAAGTGAACTAGAGGTTTCCAATAAATCCACAGACAGTCTAAAGAGAGGAATATGGCTTCTTTCCAACATGCTTATCGCTAATTCTATGTGAAGCCAAAGCCTTCAGGCAGTGACTGAGGGTTAGATTATGAAAATGATCAGACCAGTAGATCATCTGTTGTGATAGGATATGTTTCAGTGCCACAAAGATTACACAACAGACTGGTCAAATCCTCAGCAATACTCCTATCATCACTAAGTTTTACTTTCTCTTCAAAAGAAACACGTGGTTTTTTTCTTATCTTTGCTTCTCTGTGATAATCTTGAACTCAATTGCTTTATCTTTTTTTTGAAATAAAGAACACTGAGACACATAACAGCATATCTGGTCTACCAGACTCTTTCGTTTTGGTTCCCAAGTCATAAAAGACAGAACCTGCCCGGTACTGACGGGCACCAACGTACCTCCAAGTCCCACATTTCCACAGTCAACAAAATGTTGTGTTTTGAGGAGTATGATGCACACCATATGTGATCTCTAGAGAGAAAGAAATTTAACATAGTTACAGAAATACTAATACTTAATTTGATTTTCTTGAAACTAAGACTATTTAAATCAAAAGGGATTGTCAAGTATTATTCCCCAGAGATATTATTTGCCAGCATGGTCCATGACCCTTAAGGAGGTGAGGTAATTTTAGCAGCTATATTGATAAGTACTCTTTATTTTATTGGTTATATATTTATTTTAATGAGCATGTATGTATATATCTATATGTAGAGAAAAGATGTAAATATATACACACATATACCTCTAGAATATTGAATTCATGATATAAGCTTTTATTTTAGCAAATGTATTAAAGTTTTAAAAGTGAGTTGATTTAAAGAAAAACATTAAATAAGTGTGGTAGGCAGAATTTTCATATGGCCCCCCAAAATTCACACTCTCCAGTGTGTATGACCTTAAAATCTCTTTTGGGTGTGGGAGGAAATTGGATGTGATGGGACAATCATTTCCATGATTAAGTTTTATACACAACAATGTCAGAGTAGACCAGGGTACATGGGGGAAAAAACAAAGACTGAATTTTTCCAAAAACCTGAATGTGCTTGGAAGAGAAGTCAGCAGATGAGACACCAAGGCCTAGTGACGCCTTGATTTCAGCCTTGTGAGGCCCTGAGCAGAGAATCTACCTAAGCTGAGTCCTTTAAATGTGTGGTGGCTTGTTATAGAACAATAGAAAAGGACAAGAATATATAACATAATTGTGGTGTGGACCAATGGCCCAAGTCAAGAAGCTTGTAATGCAAATGGCTGGAATGTGAAAAACTCACTTCGCCCCAGGGCACAGCAATTCAAACCCAGGCAAACAGCCCTGGCGTTGGTCCTGTGCTAGAGGGCATCAAACCCCACAAATGCATTCGCACAAAATGAGCTCAGACATGGCATGTCTCAGGTTCAGCACTCAGTGTTGACACAGGGTAATCAGAAATCTGAATGCCCAGGGTCATGGCTAGCACTATTCAGGCCTCAGGAACATGCTTCTACCCTTTTCTTAGCCAGTGTCTGCTCTTAGTCTATTGGGGTACTGTAACAAAATTCCATAAACTGGGTGACTTGGGAGCAATGGAAATTTATTTTTCAGAGTTCTCTAGAGGCTGAGAAGTCCAAGATCAAAGGGCCAGCAGATTTTTTTCTGCTTCTTCATAGATGGCTGTCTTCTCACTACAACCACATGGCAGAAGGAAAAAATGAGCTCTCTGGATCTCTTTTACAAGGGCACTAATCCCATTGATGTGGGCTCCATCCACATGACCTGGTTCCCTCTCCTCCTAGTACCATCACCTCGGGGGCTTAGGATTTTAACATGTGACTATGGAGAAGGGGTGTGCACAATCAGACCACAGCAAGTCCTTGAAACCAAACTGAGGGCTTGTCCCTTTCTCTGCCCCTGACATCAGAAGGAGACAACACTCTGGCATGTACGAATTTGAGCCAGGGAGAGGAGAAGCTTAAGAGACAAATCAAATAACTTGTAAAATCTTCCTCTCAGCGTGAATGCAATAGCTTCTTGCATAAAGGAAGTATAGTTTCCCAGTAGGGTAAAGAATCTTTTCTTGCTTCTCTTCAGGTTCCAATTTGTGGTTCTGTGGAGTACTAGGGAATTGATGCATAAGAAGGTACACAAAATAGCTGAGGGAATTTTTGCGATATTAAACAGCTCATTTTATTCTTAAATGTGTGTGTACACATGCACACACATAACACACCAATTCTTTACATTGGCAACTAATTGCACAATGGATGCTAAGAATGCAAATAGTTGTAATTTTGCAAAATGTTGAATAAGGTTTAATTAAATATTTAAAATGTCAAGTGTTAGATAACACACCAGGGATTCAATAAACAAAAAAAGACTGGTGGAAATTTGATAGAGCAGACAATGGGTTTCTTCATCAAACAAATGGCAAAGAGGCAGAGAGAAAGAGACAGGGTGAGAGCGAAACAAGGGAACACCTAAGATTAAACGAAACTAAAGGACATTTGCACAACTTGAATGCGTGAAGTCACTGTTAATAATATGTCAACCTGAGTGGTTCTCAGTGTGACCAGTTGAAACATTTTTTTCTAGGTCTGTCTGTGAAAGTATTTCTGAGTGCAATTAGCATTTGCATCTGTGGACACAGTAAAGCAGATTTCCCTCTCCAGTGTGAGCAGATGGGTATCCTCTAATCCACAGAGGTTCTGAAAAGACCAAAAGACAAGAAGGACGAACTTGCCCCTTCTTCTTGCTTTGCTGTGTGATCTGGGACACAGCATCTTCTTTCTTCAGACAGAGATTTGCACCACTGGGGCTCCACTGATCCTTAGGCCCATGGTATTTTTTTGGATTTTCAGCTTGTGAATGGCAGATAGGAGACTTCTTAGCCTCTATATGTCAGCCAGTCTTCATTTTCTTATTCTCATTCTCTCTCTCTCTCTCTCTCTCTCTCTCTCTCTGCATATGTATATGTCTACACACACACACTCTTTCTATAGAGAGCCCTAACTAAACTAATACAGAGCTTTGTTTGGCTCTTGATTTTTCAAACCAACTGAATGAGCATGTACACACACACACACACACACACACACACACACATTTTAATGTAACCTTGGAGACAATTAGAATAGTAGACATGCAGCAGCGGATATTTGTTTATATCAGAAATTGTTGTCATGATTTAGGGGTGATAATGATAGTGTGGTTGTGTTAAAAATTTGCTATCTGTTCAAGATATATACAAATGTATTTCCAGATCAAATTACACGATGGATGGGATTTGTTTCAAAAATAATGTGGGGGGCTAGAAACATGAGATGAAATGAGATTGCTCCTGAACTGATCATTTGTTAAAGCTAGAAAACAGAAATATGGAGATTCATCATACCATTTTGTTTATTTTCATATATTTGAAATTCTCTATAATAAAAGGTTTTTAAAGGAAAAAAATTTAAGTAACATTAAAATTCAGTTTAACAATGTTATTTAAAAATTGCATATGTATTACAACTTAAGTTTCTTTTTAACCTTAGAAATAGTTTTGAATGAACTAGAAGATAATACACTTTTAACTTTCTGTAAAGAAAAACTAATACTTTTAATTGAAGAACACCTTTACTGGAATATATATATATGTAGTCGCCGGAAAGGGATTGTAGCCTGGAATGGCAGCGCCGCGGGAAGGAGTCCGGAGACAGGATGGAGACGAAAATATTCTTTAATCTTTCTGTCTCTGTCTCTTGTAATTTCTAACATCACATACACACTCTCACAAGAAACCAAGGCACCTACTCTTACAAGAAACTACAATATATCTATACAATAGCGATAACCCTGTCTTTTCTCTCTCTGGTCTCTTCCCATGCGCCCGAGCAGCAATGGCGCTAGCTCAATCTGCTGAGTCACCATTCAAATCTCTCAAGAGCCTCGACCAAGTCCCGCGAGATCCCGTGAGACTACGGAAGGCAGAAATGCCCAAAAATGTCTATGGCCCATAGTCAACCACAATCTTAGCTATCTCCCCAAACAGGGCTCCTGCATTTCCCCCTTTTGTTTTAATAGAGGGGATGCTCTAGGACGTCTATGTGCAACCAACATTCTTACCCGTCATCGGATAATCAAGGCTGTGCCCTTGACTCCTGTCTTAGGTTGATATGTCGGCCACATGAGACTATCCCGTGCGACTGTGCCTGTCTTAGGTTGTTCCCCTCTGGGGATCTTACCCGTCATTGGCTAACCAGCCATCCAATGGAGCCCTTTAGGATCGACTGTGTAAGATGACTAACAGCCATCCAATTGTGGGGAGATGCTGCGGCTTTAAGGCGACAAGCCTTTTGGTGACGAGCCAAATTGCATAGCATATCAAATTCTTTAAACAAATCAGCTGCCTTAAGTTCTATCAAGTAACACACTGAGTTCTCTAAACAAATACCCCCAAGGTACTGTCCCATGAAGTCCCAAACAATGAAAGATCAAAATGTCCACTTGTTATAACACGTAGATCTAGGAGGCCCCATGCATGCAGAGCAGAGGCCACACCGCTGGTGAGGTTGTTTGACATTTGAGCAGCAGGGATGCTTGCAGCGACCGCGATCCCTGCATCTGTAGCAGCAGCCGTCTTTTTTATGTCTAGACAATGCCACCGGCAAATCTTCAGGGCCCGCTCCCTAGGACTCAAGCATCAATTATTAAAGGAAAGGCAGTGCTATTCCAGCACTGAGTCAAGAGGCGAGTTGTCAAACTAAAAAATAGAATTATTAGATTAGAAAATTAAAGTTGATTTCTGCTCACACACATTGCAGCCTGAGCTCCCACAAACATAAGCTGGCAAAACATCATGTTTAGAACAAAACAAAGAAAGACTGAGGGTATTTACTGTATTAAAGATAGATTAAAGAAAAACTAAAAGCACTTTGGAGAAATAATTTGTTAGCTGGAACTCTCGAGTTTCTGCATACACAGCAGTCCTTTACCTGTTGAAATAATTGAAATTAATCATTTATTAAACAAATGAAGTTAATAACAAATAAGCAACCTTATGTCAAAACACCAAAATATCAGGTTATACAGCCCTAGTCATATTTTTCGCTAAAGAGAAATCCCTGGGACACCTATAAAACAAAATTGAAGGTACCTTCACTTATTAAATTATTTACCCAATTTGAATACTCTTAAACTTAAATGAATTAGAGTTATTTGGATCCATATATATATATATATATATATATATATATATATATATATATATAATATTCACAAGCGCTTTGTTATTTTTGATGTCACACTGGACAGACAGACGCACATACAAACATATATTTGTGACGTCACATTAACATGAAATTTAGACAAATACACAGACATAAACACATATATTAAAAAAAAAAAAAATACAATTGTGTGCACACTAAAGAGAGATCTCTTTGTCCCAGCCGGGAGGAATGACACTTAAGTTGTGACATATTTTGAAGGACTCTTTTAAGGGAATCATTCCATATCTTCATCATGGTCCTCTTGATTTTGTACCTTTTTTATTAATCTTGATTCCTCAACAACTTCATCTTGATCCTTTTGATTTGGTACCTGCTTTATTAATCTAGATGGTATCCATATTGGAGAGGATTCATGCTTTGGAAAAACACAAACAGATCCTCTCCCCCAAATTAATACTGGATCTGGACCTTTCCATGTACCTGAAAGAACATCCTTCCAGTAAACCAAAGGTTTATGTTGTTGATGTGGGTTCCAATGTCTGTCTCCAGCAGAATAACCATCAGAGTCTAAAGTTAAAAAATTTAAGGTAAACAGGGCAACTGCCAATCTGTCCTTAGGATTTTTCCAGTTTCCTTCTTTCTGTTTTAACAACATAACTTTTAGTGTGTGGTTTGCTCTTTCAATAATGCCCTGACCCTGAGGATTGTATGGGATGCCTGTTTTATGGGATATGTTGAATTTTGCGCAAAACTCTTTGAATGATGAGGACGTATATGCGGGGCCATTATCTGTTTTAAGCATTTTGGGGATGCCCAATGCAGCAAAAGCTTGTAAACAATGAGATGTGACATCTTTAACTTTTTCTCCAGAATGTAAGGAAGCAAAAATCATGCCTGAGCATGTATCTATGGTTACATGAATAAATCGCAATTTTCCAAAACTTGGCTCATGAGTAACATCCATCTGCCACAAATGATTGGGCATTAATCCTCTAGGGTTAACACCAAAATGAGGATTGGGCAAATGTGTCATACAAGATTTACAATCTTTTACAATTGTTCTGGCTTGCTCCTTTGTGATTTTAAACCTACATTGCAAGGTGGTGCTGTTGACGTGAAACTGGGAATGAAATAAAGTAGCTTGTTGTAGCGCTGAAAGTATAAATATTGTTTTTGTAAGTTCATCAGCCTTTTGATTACTTTCATGGAGGGGGCCAGGCAAATTAGTATGTGCTCTAATATGGCCTATGAATAGAGGTTCTTTTCTTGCCCACAAAAGTTTTTGTATTTGATAAAACAATTTAAAAGCTGGAGTATGAGGTGCTATTGGTCCTGCTAACTCTAATTTTGGGACGGCTTGTACACTATAGTGGCTATCTGAAAAAATGTTTATGGGCTGGTCTCTAAAATGTTCCAGAGCTCTTACCACAGCTTCCAATTCCACAAGTTGAGCTGATTTGTGTGCAGTTATGTAAGTCATACTTTCCTTTGTAGTGACTACTGCAGCAGTACCATTTGAGGACCCATCTGTAAATACATTAAATGCCTTAGGAATAGGTTGATTTTTTATTACCTGTGGAAATATAATAGGATGATTAATACAAAAAGATAATATAGGAGACTTAGGAAGGTGATTATCAAAATTTGCAGAGGTAGAGCATCTAGCTATAGCCCAGTCATTATCGTTGAAGTATAAATATTCAATCTGTGACGATGAATAGGGAGTAATAATAGTAGCAGGGTGAATGCCAAATATTTTAGTAGAAGTTTTAAGTCCTTGAAGAATAAGTTTAGCCACCATGGAGGTATAAGACTCAATTATGCTTTTAGGAGAGACAGGCAAATGTATCCATAATAAAGGCCCTGGTTGCCAAAATACTCCTGTGGGTGTATATTGTGAAGAAATAATAATCAATATAAGCGGTTGAGTTAAATCAAATCTGTCACAATGAGCTCCTTCGATGGCTTTTTCTACTACCTTTAAAGCTTTCCTAGCATCAGGAGTCAATGTTCGCGGTGAGGATGGATCAGGGTCCCCTCGAAGGATATCAAATAAAGGTTTTAATTGGCCAGTAGTGAGGTTTAGTGTAGGGCGAAGCCAATTAATGTCTCCCAGTAGTTTTTGGAAATCATTGAGGGTGGTTAAATGTTCTTTATTTATTAAAATTTTTGGGGGTCTAACAAAAGTATCCATGATTTTAAATCCTAAATATAATATGGGAGATCCGGTTTGAACTTTTTCTTCTGCTATATATAATCCGTATTTTTTTAAATTTTCTACCACGTCACTGAATATATTAAATAAGATTTTTTGATTAGGTGGGCCAGTAAAATATTATCCATGTAATGTAGACACATGAGGTTTGGATATTTATTTTTAATGGGTTGGATGGCCTTGTCCACATATATTTGGCATATGGTGGGGCTATTAGCCATTCCCTGTGGCAAAACCTTCCATTGATATCTCTGATCAGGGCCATTATTGTTAATAGAAGGAACTGAAAAGGCAAACCTGGGGCCATCCAGAGGATGTAGGGGAATAGAAAAGAAGCAATCCTTTATATCAAGACTAATAACATGGAAATTTTTTGGAATAGCTATAGGATTCGGAAGTCCAGGTTGAGTAGGGCCCATGACTTGCATGGTTTTATTAATTTGTCTAAGATCATGTAATAATCGCCATTTTCCTGATTTTTTCTTGATCACAAATATGGGGGAATTCCAGGGAGAGGTGGAAGGTTCTATATGTCCTGCTTCTAATTGTTCCTGAACTAGTAGGTGGGCCGCTTGTAATTTCTCTTTAGATAGGGGCCACTGAGGGACCCACACTGGCTTATCAGAAAGCCATGGTATTTTCAAAATTATTTTCTCAGTGGCCCCAAAGAAAAATGTCTTTTTCCTATATGATAATGATTTCTTTTAGGGTTAAGCTTACCCTGTACTTTTTGATGATTTCTTATAGGGTTAAGATTACTCTGTAGATTTTTACATTTAACACCTGCAGGTTTGGTTGCAAGGTGTACTCCCATTTGTTGTAAAATATCTCTTCCCCATAAAGTAACCGGTAGATTAGGTAAAACATAAGGCTGAAACGTGCCTTTATGTCCTTCATCATCCTCCCATTTTAAAATTACCGCACTTTTTTCTGGGAGGTTATTATATCCCAAGCCTCTTAAACTGGTTGAAGCTTTTTGCAGAGGCCAGTGTTTGGGCCATTGACGTAAATTAATGATGGAAGAATCAGCTCCAGTATCTATAAGACCCTCCATTTCTATTCCTTGGATTCTTATTTTACACATAGGCCTCCTTGTACAGTCCCGAACCCAGCAAACCATGGGTTTCGAATCAGTGGAACAAAATACTCTATTGTTCCTATTTAGAGGCATATTCATTTTAAATGACTTATGTAAATTTGGAAGGAGGAGCAGCTGAGCAATTCTATCTCCCTGATTAATAGAACTTATACTTTGGGGTGAGCTAAGCATTATTTTTATTTCCCCTTTATAGTCTGAGTTTATTACGCCTGGGGTCACTTGCAAACCTAATAAGCTCTCAGGACTTCGCCCGATAATAAGTCCTACAGTCCCTGAGGGAAGAGGTCCCCTGACTCCTGTGGGAATCAGTTGAACCCCCATTTCAGGTGTTAACACTATTCGGGCGGTGGAACAGAGGTCTAATCCTGCATTTCCTCCTGTTCCTCTGGCGAGGGAGTGGATGGGTAATAGGGATTGTGTCGGGGAAGCATCTGAGTGGATGCTTGAGGATACTCCTCCTCCAATGCCTCATACATTTGTGGGCCCCGGGGCATTGGGCCCCTTGCCCCGTTTTTTGAATTCCTGAACAAAGGATTTCCATGGATGTCAAATTTTGAATAGCATTTATTGGCCCACTGATTTCCTTTCTTACACCTGGGGCAGCAACCTGGAGCACGGTATGAATTTGGTCTTATTTCTCTTTTAGGATTTTGCCTAGAATAGCCTGATTGATTATGATAATTTTGCCTAGAATATCCTGATTGATTATAATGTCTATGTTGAGCTCTTGTAAAATTTTGAGGGGCAGCATCTCTCACAGCTGCTGCAATCATATTCCCTGTGACAAAGGCATCATTTATATCTTTACATAATTGTATATATATGGAAAGATCCTTTTTATTTTTCCATGGCCTGATGGCTTCCTGGCAATACTTATTAGCATTTTCGTACGCCAATTGGACAACTAATGGCATAACTTGATCAATGTCTCCAAAAACTCTACCTGCAGTTCTCAAAAGTCGATCAGCAAATTCAGCATATGGTTCATTAGGTCCTTGAATTACTTTGGATAAGCTACCTTGTAGATCCCCAGGTCCTTGTACAGTTTTCCATGCCTTTAAGGCAGCTGCGTTTATCTGAGCATATACTCCTGGGGTATAATATTTTTGATCCTGTACGTCTGCGAATTGCCCTTCTCCTGTGAGCATTTCTATATTATGGTCTCCAAACCCCGCATCTGCATTTCTTTTAGCTGTTTCTATACAAAGTTCTTGAAATTGCGATCGCCAAACCAAGTATTGTCCCCCACTTAATGTTGCTTTACATAGACGTTTCCAGTCTGCGGGGGTGAAGCTAAAGGTGTTAAGGGACTCCAGTATACTCAACGTGAAAGGAGCTTGGGGTCCATAAGTCATTACTGCCTCTTTGAGATTTTTTATTGTTTTGAAATCTACCGGCTGGTGGCCCCTCCGTCCATTTTCATATTCAAATACTGGCAATTCCCAATGTATCTGTGAGTTACCCTCGAGAGCACATAAGCTCTCAGAAAGACTTTTTATTTCTGTTTCTAGGGTATGCAAACGCCTAGTGATACCCTTCATATTTTCTGTAATCGATTTCACCCATGGGGGAGTAAAGGACACAAGTTCCTCCACTTGATGATCCCTTATCTTGGTCTTCCTTAATTTCCTTTTGTTCATTTTCTCAAAATCACCTTTAGTTAATTCCTCCTCACTACTACTACTCTCATTGGTCCTAACTGACTCAGTAACATCCTGAGTCCCAGGTTCAATTGAGACCATGTATCCTTGAAGTATCTCTAATAAATCTGGAATAGCTTTAGCAGCTCGGATCTTTGTCATTTTGGGGACGCTTCTAATACTCTCCTTACTGGTCTTAGTTGACTCAGCGGAATCTACGCTTTCATGATCGCCTTCACTGTTTTCTAAATCCTCCTCGCTAACGACAGACTCATCTATATCAAAGAATTCATCAAGAGCCTCGTACACTTGGGTCTTAGTTATTTTCGAACCCATTTTAACCGCTCTGACTAGAGACTCCTGCGAGGTTTCTCAGTTCTTACCTGCCGTGCTGAATTCCCCGTACAGGCCACCAACTGTAGTCGCCGGAAAGGGATTGTAGCCTGGAACGGCAGCGCCGTGGGAAGGAGTCCGGAGACAGGATGGAGACGAAAATATTCTTTAATCTTTCTGTCTCTGTCTCTTGTAATTTCTAACACCACATACACACTCTCACAAGAAACCAAGGCACCTACTCTTACAAGAAACTACAATATATCTATACAATAGCGACAACCCTGTCTTTTCTCTCTCTGGTCTCTTCCCATGCGCCCGAGCAGCAATGGCGCTAGCTCGATCTGCTGAGTCACCGTTCAAATCTCTCGAGAGCCTCGACCAAGTCCTGCGAGATCCCGTGAGACTACGGAAGGCGGAAATGCCCAAAAATGTCTATGGCCCATAGTCAACCACAATCTTAGCTATCTCCCCAAACAGGGCTCCTGCATATATATATATATATATATATATATATTCAGTACAAATATATTCAGTAGAAATTTTTTCCAGGATTGCAAGCTTTATGTACAAATATATTTTCTCCTTTGAGCCTTTAGATTCTTGAGAATGAATGCAAATGGAAAGGATAATAAAGAGAAACTTGAAAAGTGAAGTTCAGAAAACAATCGAAAGTTGGAACGGTTCAAATTTTTGCACACTGAAAGCAATTAAAGAAAGTAGATTTACATTAAACACAACCCATGTAAAATTCATGGATGTTATATGTTTTACATAATTACTTATGAAAACAACAAAAATGAGCAAATTATTACTGTCTTCCTAAGCCCTCAGTTTGAATTGGCAAACCATAATCCATACATTTTCACATCTTTTGCTTCATGTTGGTGACTTGCTAGTCTGGATGATGAGTATATGAGGCTTCAGTTTACCTGGTGCCCTGGCCCTCGTTAAATGAAGAGGGCAGCCAGGTACACGGAATGCCAGCTGTCCTTGAGCGTTCTGCTGTCCCTTTTAGAAAACAACTGCCAAAAAATAATGTTTTATATAATAGGATTTCAGCGACTAAGAGAATTCTGCAGCTCTAATAATTTTAAAAATTGACCAAGTTTCATGGAAGGACATAGGACTTGATCTAAGAAGCATGTCATTGGATGGACTGGCAAAGGTCATTCCAGGCACAAGAAGAGAGAAAAGATGGAAGAATGAGGAGTCCAAACAGTGTACAGGATTCTTTCTGATTCATAGAAACAGGTCCCATCAATCTTACCCCATGAGTGTGAAAAAACTAAGCTGGATTAATCTTGCCTTGCTAAGTACCTTGTTTAGGAACTGAAATATTACAGGTATGGCATGGCCAGCGGAGGAAATGAAATGGAAGCCTATAAACTACAAAGTGTATAACGGAATGCAAATTCAGAGAAGTAAGTGTAGTTTTATTCTGGGGCTGGACAGTAAAGGTGACTTAGGTAGACCCAAGGGCCAGGCCCTGTGTGCCTGTGTGCAGGCCTCTAGTGATCATTAACTTTTGTAGAAAAAAAAAATGCTATGCAGCCTTGCAAGTAAAAATGATTGAGGTATTTCTTGTAGCTATTTCTGTATGTCATAAAAACAGCGGGATTTTTTAAGAATGGGCTGATATTCTTTATCCCAGTCCTCCCTAAAGGGAATTAAAGAGCTGAGACCTGTAGGAATTTATTGGCCTGATGGGATGAAAACTGTACCAAAAGGAACGCACACATGCCCTGTGACTCATTTGAGTCTCTATCTAAATGCAAAGCCTGGTCTTATTGTTTGAAACCAGCTTCTGGTAGACTGTTTAATAGTTAAGGGATTAGAAGAATAAGCCGTTGATCTCTTACTTCTAAGGCTAGCAAAGAATTCCATATTACTACATCCAGACATTGAGCTCTCCACCCACAGATTGTAACTGGAGGGGAGAAAGGAGGGTGTTTTTGTTTCCTGTGTGATAATTGGAATGCTGCATGATATTCTTGGTAAGGAAAGAAGGAGCAAACATGAAAACATGACCTCTTAGTGCAAACATTTCCTCCTGATCTCCCTGAAAAGGGCAAATTAGAGATTAACTTGGGACGCAGTGTGGAAGATGGGATGACCCAAAGTTCTTGGAAGGATGGACTATCTTTTAAAGTTAAGCAGCACGATTTTCTGTACACTTAGAGGGGGAACAAAAACAAACAAACAAAAAAAAAAAAAAAACAACTATTGTTTTTAGGCAGAACAGTTCTGGGTGAAAGATGAAGTACTTAAAAAGAGGATGTTTCTGCTGCTTCATCAATGAAACCAAGCTGAATAACTGTTTTATAGTCCTTTTCACAAAAGTATGATTAAAGGAATTATAGGTGGAGGTCACCTGCTGCTAATGAAGTTGAGGTATGCTGATAACATAAAGCAACTGAGCTTTAAAACAAGTATACCAACCTCATACATCTCAGCTAGTGTTATCTCCCCCAAAGGGGTTACCTGGGGAAGCTATAAGCTTAAACAAGGCCTCCGCAGTTCCTTAGAAGGTGTTCTAGCTCTCCCATTCAGCCCCCAGGGATGACAGTCCATTGTTCAGACTATCTTCAAAAATAAAAAAGCTCCAACACATGAACATAGATTTTTATTTTTAAAAAATAATCCAAAGAGCAATGAAAGCAAATCTGGAGACTGAGGTTGGTGATTAAGTTGCATAATACCGGCTTCATTTTAAAACACGTTGTCAATTGAATACAACAAGGTGACTTTGCAGCACCTTTAAAACTGGATCTGGAGAAAATGTTTCCAAGAATTATGCAAGTGATTAGCTGAAATAAGAGGAAGGACTCACAGTTACGGTGAACAGAAAACTTACCGATCTCAGACTATTACTGACACGTTTCACACTTGAACAGTCTAATGTTCATGCAACCATTCTGAAAATGACAACACAGAACAAAATGTAAAATGTGTGTGTCCTTTAACCTACTATTTTCACTTTTAGGACCTTGTCCTAAAGATTCTTGGAGAGGTAAGCAAAGATACACATGCAAAACTGTTCATTGCTGAATTGGCAAAAAATTAAAAACATGATAATTATTTAAGTTAAATGCACCTAACACTGCAGAATAAACAAGCACAGAAGGGACACAAGCCGCTCTCGGGTGAATGCTCAGCCATCTCCAGCTTGAACTGTTTAATAATTTGGGGTGAGAAAGCCCTTGTTTTCATTTCTGCACAGGGCCCCAAGGAATTATATAGCCAGCCCCACCAGGGACTGTAACCAAAGTGTAGAAAGACACAAAAAGAAATATCCAGGCCACCCCATCTTTCTTACCTTTAATTTTCTCACTGCTTCCGACTAACCTAACTTAAATGAAGGCTCTTGGGAAAAGAAAATAGAGTATAGAGGGCTGGCCCTGAGAAGCAGGACACAACAGGGGAAGGCAGGGAGGGGATCTGAGCACCAGCAGGAAAATAACCAGCATATCCAAGGTAGGCGCCTGTGTGCACTCACAGACAGGTGTTCAAATACGTCAGAATTTGTAAAGTTATAGACCATGAAAGAATGTGTGATTCCGTTTACCTGAACACATGTATCTCTACATTCATCTTCAACAGCCAGGCAGGGTATGTACTGAGATGTTTAAAAATAGCGGTAGGTAAGTAAGATTAGAGCCACTTTCTATACTTTTAGTTTAACTGTGTTTTCTGACGATTTGAATATTTACATGAATTTATATATACCTCTATATGCATTCATAGACACTGTGCCTATTCTAATAAATACAATGGCTTGTTTAGTTTAAGAAATAGACAAAGACTGGCTTGTTGGGGTACTTACTATATCTTATCTTTTTGTCACTGGGGAAACCTAGAACAGGACTTAGCTGCTAACCCAGTGGTGTCAAATGTGATGGGGAGATGGCCTAGGATGAAAACTAGGGAAGAAGACCTGGGACTGGGTGACTGGGAGGATGCTGGGGGTGGTCTAAGACACAGCTGCAGTACATTGGTGGAGTCTGAAGCTTGAGTCTACATAAGCCAAGGATGCAGAGCAGGCCAAGGGAGCGACAGACTGATGCCTTCCCAGCCTCCAGAGGGCTGCTTGGCTTTATGCCTGACAGCTAAGGCTGACTCTCCTACTCACACCCAGAGGCCCTCCTGGGGTGGGCCTGGACCCTTTCTTTTGTGGAACAATAGTCCCTGTTCTTTTTATTTTCCTCTGAAATGCCTGCTAGTAACAGTGGCATCTCAGGAGGACCAGGGCCTGGGTACAAATGGAATGAGTGCCACATTCCAGCCTGACTGTCCCTTCCAGAGTCCTTTCTCTCTTTAGGTCAAGCTGCCGTTCAGTTTTATGCTTGCAAGTATCCCAGTCTCTCCATTGGCTGGTGCGGATCCAGTAGAAAAAAATAAAATAAATAGAATATCCATTTTAAAAGTGTTTAATTACTACCATAAAAAATAGGTTATTTACATATAATTGTTTGTTTTTAAAAAGAAAAACCACAGATGCTTTCTTGCTGAATAAATGATCATCTTAAAAGTTAATTTAGGCTGAAAGGTACTCCTTTAAGGAACTATTTATCATGATGCTGAATTTGAAGTCAGCCAGTCTCAGCTTTCTTAAGTGCTTGAATTTGTATAGCGATATCTGAATATACCGTGGGTTTATAGTGCTTCAAAAGCCCATTTAGAAGACAAGCACACCTTTCTTCTTCCTGTCAATTCTTTAAAAACACGTCCTGAAAAATGTTACAATACAGGAAGAAAATGGTATTTGATACTAAATATTGATAAAACCATCTTAAAATGTCCGATTGATGTGAACCTCTTTCTCTTTTTAGCAAAAAATCTGAAAACTTAGGAAAGAGAACTCCCACAGATCTCTGCGTGACCCTCTATTAGATGAAAACTTCTGCCAATTCAGTAAGGAGATTCTTTGGAATTGGGTATAGGGTTGCTTTGGTTCGTTTTACATTTTTGCTTCCAGAAATACAATGTTGATCTATGTCTACTCATTCTTCTCATAGAGAATCGTTAACCCCTCCCTCCTCCCTATTGTTAGTGCACGTGTAATTGCCACTGAGTGTGACCAGCTTCCCCCTCAACCACAGTGCATGCACACAAACGCACCTTCCTGGGAGAAATGTTCCGTTGGCCCATCCTTATCACCTACTCACAGTCTGCTCCTCCAGGAGACTGTGACAAAGAGCCACAAACGTGACACTTTCCTTGAACCATATCAGTAAAATTTGACATTTTTACCCTAATTGAGAGGAGAAAAGGAAGGTTCTTGAAAAGGTGTCAGATTATCTTCTTTTGTCCGAGGTTAAATGCATAATTAATTTGCATCTGTGCTTTTCTTCAGCCATTGTGCACCTGTCTAATAGCATAAATTTGAAACCATGAAAAATGATCAGTTCCCTTATTTGGATGTTGCTGAATAAAATCTTTGAAAGGGCCTCTCTTTTAAAACTATTTCAAAATAATAAACACTAGGATCTGGGTTCTGTCATTATCAAGTCCGACCTGGGTTTAACCCTTGAAGGCGTGAGTGCTACCTGCCAGCTGAGGAGTCTCTCAAGATGCGTCAGACAGAGAAAGGGTCACAGGCCACCCAAGACAAGGAAGCTACAAGCACAAAGAGAAGCTGTTATCAACAGGGCATCCAGAGAAGGCTTTGTACAAGGACTGTCTTTTAAATCTTGAAGTAGCCTTTGAAATAGGGGTCTGATGTCAACAGATAGATGTGTCAGGGGAGGGAAACACTGATTGTAAGATGAGTAAAGGGAAATAAATGGTTATAGATGAAAAAAGTCTGTGGTTGTGTTGTTGAAGCCTTTAAATGATATAAAACGTGTCTGAATTTGATCCTTTCAGCAGAAGAGTACAGACATTCTTAAACATGGAAACATGGTATGATGACAACTGAGTTTGAGAAAGAAAATTGCAAGAGGACTATGGAGGACAGATGACAGGGAGAGATGCTAGTAGTCAGGCAGCCAGTGTGGAGAACTTCAGTGGTTCAGATCAAAAAGGGAAAGGCCCTGGCTGTAGAAGCCACGGTTGGGATGGACAGGCTGGAGCAGACAGGAGCTGGGACGAAGGCGGGCTCTGGGGAGCATGGTAATGAACTACAGGTGGCACAGGAAAAAGAAAAATAATACTAAGATTTTAATGATGACTTTGACATAATAACTTTAACAAAATTAAGGAAGATAAGAGGAGGAATGGTTTTGAATAGGAGGTAATGTGCAAAGTTAGAAAAATGAAGTTGGAGGGTCAGTTGGACATATATGTGCAAAGCACCCACAGAATGATGCAGAGGGGATTGAAGTTCTGCAGAGAGGATGGGAGGGAGATGTAGATTTTGGAATCACTGGCATAGTTGTAATAGAGAAATAAAATAAATTTCTAGTATTCCTTGCTGCTTAATCAGGTGTAATGCCTACCTTTAGGGAATGGGAGATGGGTGAGGAACATGAGAAGAATCCATAAAAAAAAAAAAAAAAACAGAAAAATGCAGTGCCCAGAGGTCAAAGGAGGATTTTCTTTTTTGCCAGTGTGTGAGGGCTTCAGGTATGAAGGGAAGGTGGGAAAGCAGAGACAATTCATACAAATTCATGTTTCAGAAGTCTATGGTGAAAGAAGAATAAGGTGGTCAGCTGCCGGAAGGAGTAGCAGGTTTGAGGAAAGAAAGTATTTTGGCAGTAGGTGTTTTAGAAAAGGAGAATTCCATAAAAATGATGTCACTGAAGATGTTAAAGGGGACCGTGGACGACGGCAGCAACCAGCTAGGCCGTGCTCTGGAATGTGCCCACATGTGACAGAGTCACATCCTACCATGGGGTCATCAAGCCCTGTGGTATCTCTTGAGCAAAAGCTTGTCCTGAGCCCATCTCTGGCCTTTGCAAGGAAGTCTGTGGAGCCCAGCAAAGGACGTTAGCCAGGCCAAAAATCCTCAACGAAGGAGCAAAGGAGAGCAGGTGCCTTGCAAACTCCAAACCTAATGCTGGAGGGCTGAACAGGGCAGTTTCGGGTCCCAAGACCCTACAAAGATAGAAAGGAACAAAACCAAAGCCATATGAGGAATCTTATTTCTAGGGGAAAAGAAGCCATCAACAACAGGGACGCAGTCAGAGCTGCAATGGCTCACACCTGCCTTCAGGGGGCGTATACTAGGAAATAGATGAATGACAGGTTTCTAGTAGTGCTGAGAACACAGCTGTGATTACAGAGCATCCATTTGCAGTGCATCCATTTATACATAAAAATTATATCATATACACAAGTGTTGGCTCTCTAGCCAAGAGCTAATGCACATATGCAATATTTTGTCTCCAGTAGTGGTACTTAGAATTTTTTAGTAAACTGCAACAGTCAGACACAATCTGAAATTGACCTCCCTCCTGATGCTGGCGCATTTAGCGAGGGCTGCCTCCTTGCCTTTCCCTCAACTCAGCATTTCTTGTTAGTTTTTTTTAAAACCGAAAAGAATTGATTTGTTTTCCTAGGAACTTCTGAAATTATCCCATTCACAAAGTTGTATTTAGGAGAAAAGGAAGGGGAAAAAAAGAAAAAAAAAAACTTTTCATCCTGAGCATGCTTCAATTTTTTGGCAAGAAAAATAATCTTCTAGCCATCAATGCTTGGACACCTTGGGTAGAAGGTGACTGATGCTGTCTCTACAAGTGATCCACATAGAACCAGTGGGAACATGCTGGCTCCAGGCCTTGGAAAGCACCTTCATTTGTCCTAACTCTGTGACAGCTGTCAAACACCTACCTACCTCTGAGCCTCTACCCTCCTGTTGGATTTGGCTGACATCATGTTGTAGCGTTGCAAGCACAGAGAGGCAGAGAAGCAGATGGTGATTTGAAAAGCATTTTTCCCTGGGGTGGAGGGAGTTACGGAAAAAAATAGCTTCTGTTCTCATCTAAATTAATCAACTAGGAAGCTCCCAACCTACTGTACCTAAAACAAATGAGTTGGAGGTGGGAATGGTTATTGGGTAGGGGCAGAATATTTTCAAGAATATTTTCTATCTCAATAGCTCTCTTTATGGAATGCTTAATAAGCATTTACCACTGAACCTTCACTGCAGACCCCAAATGACAAGCATTCTTTTGTATTGATGGCCCATTAGGGAGGGACCATTGGTTCCAAGGACCAAGATATTTGTCTCCAGGCCACTGGTATTAAACACTGAGTCTCTGGCTGAAGAGGTCGTGGAAGTCAAGGACAAGGCTAATGTCTTTGATTCCAGTCCCAAGAAAGCATCTGATTTTCAGTTCTGCATTTTTAGTCTTTAATGCCAGCAACCACAATTTGTAAGACTGGGCCCCAGCTCTGACCTCACTGTGCTCTTCTCATTCAACAGATCCTCCTGGCATCTAGTGAGGGCAGATATTATTCTGATTTTCATATGAGGCCATGAAACTGCACAAATATTAAATCACAAAGCCTAACAGTGGCAGTCAAGGAGAGAGCCCAGACCTCATACAAAATCTGGGCCAGGATTCAAAGCAGACAGCAACGCCCCTTCTCCTCCTTGTGCCTTAAAGCATTCCTGGGCAATGCATTTTTCTACCTTGGAACTAAGTGTCCCAATTTCTAAACAATAGTTATTGCTATTATGCTTTTATTGTTATGATCATTGTGATAATGAGACGTTCCCTTGCTATGCAATATTTAATATCTTAGAGTCGATGCTTCCTTTAATTCTCACACACCCTGTGCATGTGTGAATGCATGTATAGTCTGCCAGCGCATTTCACATGTGTGATGAGTGCATGCACACAGACAGCTGGGATTGTGCCAGCGTGAACTTCCTGTGCATCATCCTAGTGGGTTGATTTGGAACAAGAAAACACTCCTGATTTTAAGTCAAGGGATATGAAGCATGCCTTAGAAAGTGACAAGTGAGAGGCTGGCATCAGTCTTCTAACGTCTTTTGGACATATCGTGACTTCCTTTTATCTTATTCTCTCACAATGCAAAGGGAACAGTCCATCCAAGATCTTCTCTGTTGTCCACACAACTGGAGGAACAAGAGTTCCATCTTCTTTGACAGATCAATGAGGAATTCATCTGTCATTTTGAATGAAAGCCTTTTAGTTGTTTAAAAGTAACCCCCAAAACTTCCCCAAGTATTTAAAGTGGTAAGAGTCTTCATGATGCACATATTCAACCTATCAGGATCCCACCTGGAGTCCTCTGTCAGCTGCCCTGGGATTCTGTCTTAGTTCTGATTGTCCAATGGCTGAAGAGGGGGCAGGGCCCCAAAAATGATGCTTCATCATTTCCGATTATTAACATAATCTCGATGTTAAAAACATTTGCTTAATTGACAAATGGTTGTCACTTTTGCTTCTGGTGACTCTATAAGTGAGAAGTCAATTTCATTGAAAGGGGGATTGCTAGGATCAGAACTTAATTTCATTGCAGTTGAACAGGAGACAAGAGAGGAAGGCCACTCTACAGAGATCCCAGAAAGGATATAGGTGGGTATTGTTGTCCTTCATCCTGATATTAGTGGTCAGTGAGGAATTTAAAAAAGATTTACATTTCTTGCCTCTTATGTACTCTCTATTCTCCATCAAGGAGTGACTAATGGCAGACAGAGCTAATTGTGCTTTGAGAAGTTCCAGTCATTGAAGACAGCCCATGGGTCTCTGCCCTGGATAGTACAGTACTGTGCAAATGTCCCTGGGCTGGAGCCTGGAAAGCAGGGTTGAGTCCACATTGCTCCTTACCAGCTGTGAGAGGTACTCAGCCTCTCAGCACATGGGTTTCCACATGGGCAACCAAACGTGGTGAGCCCATAACAAATTGCTGCCTTAAGGATCCTGTGAAATAAGTGCTCAGTTAACCACACATTTCTATACAAGTATCAGTTTCCCTTTATTATCACAGCAATCCCTCCAGTGTTATCACTATCTTTTCTGAGTAGCTCTTTCTCAAATGGACATTTTACTATGAAGAATAAGTGTCATCTTGATATCCTTAAATAATGGTGGGGCACTCAATAAATAGCAGTTGGTACTACTCCCCTGTGAGGTTATGGAGGCAACATGGTATAATGCAAAGGAAACCAAATTATGAATTGTAAGGCAGGGAGCCTTGATCTGACTATACCCCTATAATTCACCCTCGATTTCTTCATCTATCATACAAAATAACACCCTGAATGTTGAGAGTGGAAATTTTAAAATGCTGGTGATTTTTTAAAACTTGGTATACTACATAAATGCAAATGTTTGCTATTAAATCTTTTATGGTAGTGAAATCTATGCTCTCTGATACAAACTGCATTAACAATGTGTTTATGATCATTCTTATCAGAATCTGATTGGAAGAAGCAACCTACTGTCCATTGATGAGCCCATCCACTTTTTTTTTTTCTTTCACTCTGGGTAAATGGCCTACAAGCCTTTCATCCTGCCTAGACAGTTCACAGGATGAAGACATTTGAAAACCACAAGATGGAAAGGTCAATTTCCCTCTTTTAGCTGAAAAAAAAAAAGTGGAGTTTTCCTTTCACAAGGAATATAGACAATGGGTATCAATGAAGCCTTCTTTCTTATATTTCTGTCTAGGCATTGTAGCCCACCAGAGCTTAATCAAAACGTTAAAAAACATGCTTAATCAAAACACAGAAATAGCAAGGAAACAATACCTTCACACTCACTTCCATTATAAGAAACTGAACCCTGTTCAAGGTCACACTGACAGCTTCCTCAGAGCAGAATGGGGACCAGAGGTCTCCATCTCCTGACTCCTTGTGGCACCTTCTCAGTGCAGCTGAACCATTGCACAACCTGTTCAGGTGCTTATTAAGACAGTCTGCTCCATGAAAAGTGGCAATCATGTGAAACAAACAAACAAAATCTTTACTAGTAAATAAAGTCACTTACTGTAGCTATGAAGCAGGCTATTTTTTAATTAAAAAAAGAATGGTTTTGGCAATTGAATCATATAGCTTATGAGCAAATCTCATTTTAGCTGATTTTCTTTTTGAAAACCAAGCCTCTGTCATCAGAAGCAAATGCTGGGAAGGGTTTGGAAACCAAACTTATTTATACAATATATGCTTATCCAAGGAAAGGGGCTGTGGGGAAAATTAGCATGTCTTGAATGATGTTACTCCAAAAATGTCAATCAGTCCTTACAGCATTTGCTTCTCTGGTGGTATTCTCAAAATGGATTATTGTCCCTGAATTTTTAATAACAATTTAGTGGTTCAAAATACTGACAGTGATATATGACAACAGCTAAAAAGGAAAAAAAAAAGTGCTCTGATTCTCTATATTACATAAACAGAATACAATTGTCTCTCTCCAGCCAGTGTCAGAATCATCCCCAATGAAGATAATGTTGAATCCATTTGCCAAGAGAAGGTCAAAAACACATAGAAAATAAATCATGACAAACAGAGAATTGGCTAAAGGTTAAGTATCTAAAGCACAAACACATATTGGACAGCACAAATCACCCCTCATAGAGTAATAAATGAAATATCCCCACTTCCGGACTGGTAAAGAGCTGGTTTAGATGGCTACATATATTTCCAGAAAAACTACAATGTTGAATGGAGCAACAAATGAAAAATGTCATTGGGAAGGATGTCAGAAACTTGTAGCTCCATAGTGCTTTCAATATTTTGCATGGTGCCTCAAGACTAGCTTTAAACCTGCATCTTCATACTAGGGAAATCCAATAACTAAGCCAGTAGGCTCCAGAAATGGCATCCCACTGACATTCTAGAAATTTCTAGATAACTCAAGTTATCTCACCTAAGTTAGATAACCTAAGTTGGGTGGCATGCAGGACAAGAATTATCCCACAAGAGGTGGATGTAGACCTTGGGTCCCAGAGACCATGAAAGAATCTCAGATCTCAGTGAGCTGCTGCACTACCTGGTCCACTCAAAGAGTCTCAGCAGCCTGCAATCATTGGACCATGTGAAGCCAGCACCATAAGTAGATAAATGAGCTCTGTTTCAATGTTCACAGTCAAAAGTAGACCTGGGGAATCCTACTGAGAGGGAACTATTGCAGGAACATTGTGGGGATAGCCCTCAACTAAGAAAGACCAGAACCAAAGCCAATGTTTTCTTTCTATTATATTCTATAGCTCATTTTTGACAGAATTGATATTTATAAAACCCACATCTCCCAAAGGAAAGTTCTACAAAAATAAAAAAGTTAGTAAAAAGAATGGATTAAAAAAAAAAAGGAAAGAAACCTTTGTGCACTCCAGCCATTGACCTGTAACTCCATGTTAGCCCTAATCACACACCACCTGGAGCATAATTGATGTTCAGATACAAATTTCATGGCTGAAGTGTAAACGTGTTGAAGATGAGACACTTTCCATTTATCTGCACACCAGGAGTAGAACTCCTGCTGTGCACGTGAGTTGTGCTCAGTCCACATCTGTTAATCTGCCAACCATAAGCTTCAGGGACGACATTGCCAATGTAGTCAGGCACATAGTAGCTGCTCCATAAATACTGACAGAACAAATAAGCTAATGAGGCAAATGGATCCCCAGGTCACTTTCCTTCAGTCTATTCAAATAATTCCTACTTACTAAGTTCAGTAGGCTTACTAATTTCAGTATATTTTCATAAACAGGGCACAATGGCGCACATCTGTAATCCCAGAAGCTCAGGAGGCTGAGGCAGGAGGATTGAAAGTTCAAATCCAGCCTCAACAACTTAGCAAGGCCGTAAGCAATTCAGTGAGACCCTGTCTCTAAATAAAATACAAAATAGGGCTGGGGATGTGGCTCAGTGGTTAAGCTCCCAAGTTTAATCTGCAGTACCAAAAAAATGATAATAATAATAATATCAGTGTGTTTTTTGTGAGGCCTGTCTCCAGTGATCTTATCTTGTAGGCCTTCTACACATACATTTTCTTTATCACAGATAAGAAAAAATCTCTCACTCTACAGTGGAGTTAAATTTTCTCCATTTCTTCATTTTAAAGTCTTAATGCAAGCTAGTACTTGCTTATTGTAAGTAAATAAAATACAGAAATATTTAACATAAAAAGCAAAGTGCTCTTTTCATCCATACCCCTGACCAAATCTCTGGAACTGTCTTTATGTTCACAAAGTGAGCAGATAAAATGTTAGGTTTACATCTTAAATGTCCTCAAAGGCTTGATCACTAGCCTGTGCCACTATTGGGAGGTGCTATAACCTTTAGGAATTGGGGTCTAACAGCACAAAGTTAAATTGGAGGGATATGTTCTTAAAAGGGACTCCATCCTACCTCTCTCTCACCCCCTCTCTCTCCTTCCTGGCTACCTGTCATGAGGTGAACAGCTCTGATCCACCAGGCTCTCCCCACCATGATGTTCATCTTCACAGGCCCAAATACACAGAGACAAGGGAGCCAGCTAACTATGGACTGCAACCTCAAACTGTGAGCCAAATAAACCTTTTTCCCTTTTAAGTTGATTCTCTCAAGTATACAGTCACAGTGACAGAAAGCCAACTAACACACAAAGTAAGATTCTATTTGGGCATAACTCAACGACAGCTTGCATGTCATGAAAGACACAGTCAGTCTTTTGAGGGATAAAGGAGCAAGGAAGTATTCAATTTCCAGCCATTTAAAGTCCTAGCCATAAAACAGATAGTAAATTTTCTACTGGACAGTCACATGTTCACAACTGTCAATTCTCTGAGCAAAGAATTTTTTAAGAGTCTTAAACAAAGATAAAGTGCAGTCAGAAAATCAATGTTAGCTACCAAAAGTACCACTGTCTTGGAGGACCATGGGATCTGAAATGGCCTAATGCCACTGAAGGGTCTTTCCTTGCTGGAATCCCTAGCATCTCTGCCAGTCACACTGGCTATGCATAGTCCACAGGAAGGGAATCTGTGCTGAGGAAGCCAGAATTAGACAGGCAGTCTGTATAGATAGGTAAGTCAGATCGGATCAAGGAGGCCAATTTGAGTGAGTCCAGGAAGTTGGAGACTGCCCCCTGAGAGATTGAGAGCCCTTCCTCCACCCTATCAAGACGACCTGCCCCTGCTCCAACCTGTTGCTAAGGTAACCTGTCCCAGAGATTGTCCCTCCCTACTGTTGAGTTGTAAAAGTTGTTAATTAATGTGTCCTGGGCTGCTCCATCCTGCCCTCCCCCCTTCAACCCACCTTTTGGCCAACCCACCTTTTGGCCATCCCACCGAGCACTTCCTGGGCCTAGTCACATAAGGAAGAAGGAGAGAGATAAGGGGAAGAGAGCAGGAGAACAAGGAAGCCTAAGACAAATAAAAAGTCAGATCTGCCGCGCTTCTTGGGATACCAGGATAATAGCCATGGCCCCCTTCTCCCTCTTGGGAGAAGTCTACGTTACCCCTTTTTAAATAAACCCTGCTTTATATGCCTGCCTCTGCGTGCTTCTCTAATGTTATACTTCAACATGTGAGGGAGCAGGACTCGTCACCAGTAACCAGAGGTATCACTAGAGCTCCCTCTTTGCCAGCTGGCCTGGTCTTCTCAGCAGCTGTTCTGACCAAGGCAGCAAACCAGAGCTCTCCCTGGATCACCATCCTGTCCCAGCACCCAAGGCCTTCCAGTGCCTCTTGGGTGGGGCATCTGCCGGGAGAGGGAAGATCAATTTCCGTCTCCTTTCTGTGGTGTGACTGGTGGCTTTGCTTTTACCCTTGGATTTCTCACCTGCCATCATATTATCCAGGCAAAATTGTCTGGACGGCCTCTCTGAGGAAGACTCAGGATTTTGTTCTGAGCTCATGAAAACTGGAAGTGGTTAGGTTGTTGCCTGCCAGAGGCCTCTCCATCTCTGCAAAGCAGCATCTCTCTCCTGCCTGGTGCTTTTTAAACTGCATCCTGAGATGCAGATTAAGCACAGGTGCTAAATAGCAATGACTCCTCCAAATCACTCTTGGTTTTCCACATTTTTATTATGAATTGGAAACTTAGTACTCCCTGATTTTTTTTTTCTTTTAAGTTGGTGGTGGTGAAGGTGTTTGTGTGTATGTGACCTTCGCTTTTATTGAACTAGGGCTATGACCTTTATATGTTTGCATAATGTTGATCACACTATTAATGGGTGCCTATAATCAATCAAATTCTAAAATACACACATTCTCTTCTGGTCAGCAATACCTTCTTCTTGAGATTTCCTGCTGTGACAGTGTCTGCAGATGATGAACAATGTGGGAGTCTGTCTCTGGAATATCGCTATTTCAGGGTCTGCTAACAATACCTGCCAAGCTGGATGGGGTAGGGTGGAGTAAGGAAGCAAGTTGTACATTATCCTAATAGATTAGGAAAGTATAATCCCATTTGGATCATTTCCTGGGCCTCTATCCAAACCATGAGATAGCTTTGCTAATCATTAAAATGTACAGGGAGACGGTGGGCTATTTTTTTTTCATATCTATATTGCATTTCTAAAGGGCACTGTATTCATTTCTTCATGAGTATAATCTAATAAGGAAAATAATTGATTCATAGGAGGATTGTTCAATAAACAGACTTGCCTCTGTTTTAGAGGGGAATAGCAATTCTCTTTCCATTTCAGGTTTTTAGTGTGTATGTGTATGCGGATGAACAATTATTTTCAGGAAATATTTTAAAATATTTTCAATTGCTACCTTACTGGTTCAGCAAATCTCAGTCACCTTGCAGTTAGGGTCAGGCCCATAAAAGCATGGACAACTAAGAGTAACTAGGGTTTGGAAGGACTTGAAACGTAACCTAGAATCAAATGAACACTTTATTCATGTCCTGGGCCAATAGAAGATAAAATGAGTATCCATTAACATGACATTAATTTGTTATGTGTGTCCATTAAATAAGAATAACAATATGGGAGTGATTCACTAGTGTGCCCTTTGGGTTCCTATATTATTTTAATATCATACTTATGTCCAACCTGTCCTGGGGTCAATGATAAATGAATTTATTGGTTGTGTTACCAGTGTGATACAGAGATTATTATAATTGAATTCATAATCAGAAAATCCATGCCTTCCGGCAAAATAATGTTTAACAAATAAATTTTGGTGGTTGTTAAAATTTCTAGATGTCCTCCATTAATTCTTTCTGTGCATTCATTACATGCAGTGAATAACCATCTCTACCTACTAGCTTTGCTAAACTGCCAACATCTGGGCTAAGTCTCAAATCATGTTGTTCAAATGTGTTTGTGAATTCATTATTCCAAGTAAATTCATGTTTTAAAGTGGAACTGAAAACTATTTTATTTCACTGTTTCCAAATGGGGGAGGGGGAAGCTTTATTCTTAAATGTGGTTTTAAAAGACAAATTCTGACATTGTTTGATTTTTTAAGAATGGAGAGGGTTCTAGACAGAAAAAGATAGTAGATATAGTTAGCCAAGATGTACTAGAAGTCAGGCATTGTGTTGTTTGGGTTGTTTTATTTAATCTCCAGAGCGACTTATGGACTAAATATTGTCTCTCTTTTATGGAAGAAAAAATGATGCTGTGATTGCTAAGAAAATATGTGCAAAGGCATGCAGTTAATATGTGCAGAGCATGCTGGTCTGTCGTGTGAGAGGCTGTGCTGTGAGCTACAGAGTCTCTGAAATGGGCATATTAAAGGGTGACCATGATGGTGGTTTCCTTATTTCTTATTTTATTCTTATTTCTTAATTCAGTATCTTGGCCACTAAACTAGTCTACAACCCCTTTGAAAGTATAGACTTACTGCTTCTCTGTCTGCTCCAAAAGCATTCAGCAAAGGTCCATGCATATCTGCAGATACATGTGTATATTAGTCAGATACTTTCTGATTCATAGAAGTGAATGATACTCAAAATGAGTTCTGCACAAAAGAGGAGTACCAAATATGAAGGAGTAGATCTAGTGTCAGGCCCAGCTGGATCCAGGATTTTGAACAATGCCAGTCCTCTCACTATCTCTGAGATAAGTACTTTCTGTGATGAGCATGACAGGCACCAGCAACTTGAGATTCCTATTTTTGTTTTATCATAGTAGCCCCAGTAGCAGATGGCATCATTTCTGATACCTCTGGCTGAGAGATATCAGAAAGAACTGTACTTTCCCCAGTTTAAGTTGGATACCTGTCTTTGAAATGATCACTCTGCCCAGGAAAAAAGGGGTCTGTCAGTTAGCTGTACTCCTGGAATGAGGGGGATCAAGGCTGAGATCTCCATCATAATCAGCAGCCAAAGATGAGGGAAAGTTCTCAAAAGGAAGAAGTATGAACCAGGGGGAAAAAAGCCAGTAAAGAAAACAAAAGAAAGGAAGGAAGAAATGAAAGGAGGGAGGGAGAGAAAGCACATCTACTACTACTGCATTCAGGGGATGTTAAAAGCAGGATTTAAAAAAAAAAAAAAAAACTTTATTCCAATATCCCACTAAGTCACTGAGCATGACTTAACTCGACATAGACAAGATACCTGAGGTCCAGAGAGGACCACAACTGGATAGGGTCAGAGCTGTGCATTATTTTACGCTGAGCTGCCTCTGATTTTATTGGGTTTGAGAAAGTGATTACTATAGAGAACGAAGGTGATTATAGTCTTTACATAAGTCAATACTATCAGCTTTATAGACTTTCCTTTCCTTTTTGCTGTACAATGAGAGCATTCTCAAGGGGAAGTAAAATGGCTAGGTGGAAAAGGAAAGCTAACATGTTCTCCAAAGACCATGCCCTTCAAATCAAATTCAATCTGACTCTAACATAACTATAATAAAAAGAAAGATGATAACACATGGTAAAAATGTAGAGAAATTGAAACTTTCAAATATGGCTATTGGAAATGTAAAGTAGTTAATCTGCTTATACCTACTTACACATGAATGTTCACAGCAGCATTGTTCAAGTAGACAAAAGTTGAAGCAATCCATCTGTCCATCAACTGAAGAATGTATAATGTGTCATATGTCCATGCAAAGGAATATTATTCAGTTATGAAAAAGCAATGGAGTACCATTACATAATACAACACGGATAGACCTTTAAAATATTATGCTAAGTAAAAGAAGTCAGACACAAGAGGCCACATAATATGTGATTATATTATGGTAAGTATCTTGGAATAAGAAAATCAGTAGAGACAGAAAATAGACTGTTAACTGCCAGAGAATGGGGAAAGGGAGAAAGTGGCAGGTATAGGGCTTCTTTTTGGTGTGATGTGAATATTCTGGAAATAGATTGTGGTAATGTTACATGATTTTGTGAATATGGTAAAAACAATTGAATTGCACAATAAATCGGTCAGTAGTTAAGATTATAGATAGATAGATAGATAGATAGATAGATAGATAGATAGATAGACAGACAGGAAGAATTCCATTTGAAAAACTTAGTAAGGGCTTACCAAGTACCAAGTCTTGTGCTACTTTCTGGAGTTACGGATACAGAAACAGCAGTGGCCCCTTCCCTCATGGAATATATTGTCTAAAGGGAGATGTCCAGTCTACCAAAGAAGAATGGAAGGAGTAAGGGCAAAAGAAGAGCAAGCAGTTGCATTGGCTAAAAGACAACCACAAGAGTTTCCAAACAAACCAACAGTCTCTATCAGACGAGGCATATTCTCTATGGATTCATCTCAACTTCATGCAAGAAAACCCAGTGAAAAGTGTATTACCAAGTGGAGCACAGCTGCAGGAAGCTAAGGCTCAATGCCCAGGCTCACTAGGAGATCACAGATTTTGCATTATAAGATTCTCCCACTGAGGGACACTGGCTCCAACTCCTATGTGTGTTGTCAAACGCAGAAAGATTGGGCAACTCCAGTTGTTCTGCAAGTGGTCAGTATGTATAAGAACTGTCCACCATAGCTGCAAATGAAATGAGCCAATGACTGTTTCAGAAAACATCATCAAAAATCAGCATGTAATCCCTCTCACCCACGAATTCATTAAATAGAAAACCTGGCTACCCACACCAGGAATTTTCCTCTCTACAATGAAGCACAATAAAATGACTGAGTCAAAGGGAGATTAATTTTATCCAGATACTTGCCGCATAAATTCCAAGTCTCTAAAATGAAGCAAATACACATTGAGCTATTAACATTCTGGACTAGACTACAATCTGCATTTAGAAGAACGTTTCCCTTTCTAAGCACTGCAAGTTTTTATGAAGATGAGTTGGTACTATCCTGGAACTTTCTTGACATAGTAAACTTCCTGCTTTGGAGATTGCTTTGCATTTTTCTGGCATATCTTTCAAAGACTTGCTCTACTTATCAGAATCAAGTGATGGGCATATTTACTTAAAAAGACTAATGAATAAAAGAAATAGGTGCATTTGATCTTTTAAAATGGGGAGTCTGAACAAAGTGGTGCCTATGGGACCCTGAAATGAGGAGTAAGGGTCAGTTTGGAGGGTTGATAAAAGTGGAGGTAAAACATGATGTCGATATAGATCTTTGTGGGTCAAACTTTTTTTACTCTTTTTTTTTTTTTTTTTTTTTTTTTTTTTAGAGCTAATGTTTATATGTAGTAATTGGGTTCATCCTGACAAATGGATACGTGCATGGAAATCAACTTCAGTTCATGATCCCCCCTTTTCTTCCTGTCCTCCCCTTTTCTCTTCTACTTCCTCTACTCTACTAGACTTCCTTTCCCTCCTCTATTAATTTGTATTTGACTAGTTCTTTATGCAATCTTATCCCCCACCCTTTCCTTTATTCCAGTCTAGCTTCTGCATATGAGAGACAACATTCAACCTTTGAGTTTCTGAGTTCGGCTAATTTCCCTTAGCATGATATTCTCCATTTCCACCCATTTACCAGCAAATAACATAATTTCATTCTTTTTAATGGCTGAGTACAACTCCGTTTGTGTGTGTGTGTGTGTGTGTGTGTGTGTGTGTGTGTGTGTATCACAATTTCTTAATCCATTCATCTACTGAGGGACATTTGTGTTGATTCCATAATTTTAGCTATTGTGAATTGTTGTGCTATAAACATTGAGGTGGCTGGGATGCTGTAGTCTGCTGGTTTTAGATCATTGGGTAAAGTACCCAGGAATGGGACTCCTGGATCATATGGAGTTTCCATCCCTAGTGTTTTGAGGAATCTCCAAACTGCTTTCCAGAGTGGTTGCACTAGTCTGCAGTCTCACCAACAACATATAAATGTTTCCTCCTCCCCACAACCTCTCCAGCATTTATTGTTGTTTGTGTTCTTGATCAGTGCCATTCTGACTAGAGTGAGATGGAATCTTAGTATAGTTCTGATTTGCATTTCCCTGATTACTAGAGATCTTGAACATTTTTTTCATGTATTTTTTTGCCTTTTGTTTTTTTTACCCATTTATTGATTGGGCTATTTGTTTTATTTGGGGGGATCATACATTTTTAAGAACCTGAAATTTATTTACTGTGATTTTTTTAAAGTTTGCAATACTTTGGTGCTACATGGAATTGCTCACTTCTTAACTGAAGTTTGCCAACAGAAACACAGGAACTATTGGGTATGAAAGGATCGACGTCAACATGACTGGGCTGAGCAACGGACCAGAGATGGGTGGCATCAAGCAGCAGGAACCAAAGCAGTTCTCTAACACCAGGTCCCTTTCAACAGACCTGAAGTTGAGAGCTGTTGGATCAGTGGGATGCGATCAGCATCACCGAGTACTTCCTGTTTACCCGACCTCGCTGCAGGCTGAGGACAGTTCTGATGCTGCTCAAATCAGATTGCATCTCCAGGTCTTAAAGAGCTCGTTATCTAGACGAAGACACAAGTGAGTGTGGGCGAAGCCGAATGGTCGGCAGGCTTGCTCTCCCTAAGCAGGAGCCTATGCCTGGCTGTCAGCTTTGCAGTTTGAGAAGTTGATTTGAGCAAGCGTCAAGCGTGAATTAGTCACTCAGAAGTCCCAGGAATAACTCTGCCCGCTGTTGTGTTGATAATTTTGATTTTTTGGGCTTTGCTGCTGACTAACCACTCTTCTGATAGACACGCTCTTTCCTTAGGTCTTAAATGCATCTCATCCAGTTGCAGTGTGGACACGGTTAGTTAAGCCCTTGGGATGTGGGTTCAGACAGTCCAAGTTTGACTCCTTTCTTCCCAAAGAGAGCTTGAACATTACTTAACAGCCCCAAAATTCTATGCTAACTATGAAAAAGCACAAATTAAAAAAAAAAAAAAAAAAAAAAAAAAAAAAAAAAAAAAAAAAAACCTCCTCACTAAGAGAACTGTGGAATGATGAAATGATTTAATGCTTATAAAGGGTCTGATTTGTGCCTGGTATATAGTAGATGCTTAGTAAACAGAATAACTCTGCTACCCATGGTACTGATGATGCTTCTGTCTGAGGTTGCTGGCCTTGAAGCCAAAGACACAGTCCTGTTAATCTTGTTTTCAAGTTCCCCAGCACACTCCATGTTAGTCTTCCAGTATTAGCATTAGCCGACTCTAGCAGTCAGCCGGGGCTGCCATTAACAAAATCCCACAGCCTAGGTGGCTTACACCACTGAATGGTATTTTCTCAGAGTTCTGGAAGTTGAAAAGTCCAAGGCCAGCCTCCCCACGGGACTCAAGTCCTGGCACGACCTCTGTTGTGCCTCCTCAGTGTCCTCACATGGCTTGTTCTCTGGCAGCACATGAGGAGTGCACAGAGCATCTGTGGCCCTGGCACCTCTTCTCATAGGACACTAATCCTCTCAGATTGAGGTCCCACCCACAGGACCCCATTCAACCTTAATTATTTCTTTAAAAGACTCATTTCCAAGTTTACTCAGGTAGCAGGTTAGAATTTAGACATATGGAGAAGCAATAGGCACTGGCTAGAGGAAGGGCCCAGCCACCTGCCTGCCCCACCACCTCCTACCCACGCCACCACAAGGATTAGGAGCAACAGGCCATGGCCAAAGGAAGGGCCCTGCCGCCCGCCTGCCTGACCCCCACAGCCATGCCTAGACTGGGAGGAGACCCAGGTGGAGGACAGAGGGGAGAGGAAAGCCAGACCACCAGTTCCACCACACTGCGGCCAGAAGGCGATCTGGAGAGAGAGGCCTGCCCCACCCCTGCAACTGGGAGAGGCAACCCACGCCTGCCCAGAGAGACACACCTCACTGGGGTTCTGTGGCTACACAGCCCAACATCAAGATAATTATAAGCTTGAGGCTGTCACTGCCACAAAACTGAGATAGCAAGGCTACTATCAAGGAACAACAAAAAGGTCCTGGTAAGATATCACCAAGGTCCCTGTGGACCAGGCTGTACCTCTACTAGAGGTGCTACCAGTTATCCTGTTGTGAACTAATGGCGAGTCATACATGGGGATGCCTATCTCTTGCTTCTCCTACTAACAGCCAAATTTTCATGATTACACTCTCACTAGTCAAATAATCTAATACCTCTGTTTTCTCACATCCTACCTCATAAACATCTTAGCCAACACCTAAGTTCCCCCTTCTACCATTAGATACTGTAAACCACCACGCAAACATAGAGACCATATGGTAAAAGATAACTGATCTCATCATTTCTGTTTATAGTGACAAAACTATAAATACAAAAGTAGAAGCTAAGTGATATATGGATACATGTTGAGTACATTGAATGCTGTAATACTGATCTTTCCCTAAAAAGCAAGGTTTTGGGTAACCTGTAGGGACGCTATAAGATAATAGGGCAGAAGGTATAATTACTCAGGCTTACCCTGCAAGAGAGGAAAACATATAGACATCATGAAAAAACAAGAGAAGAAAATGCCCAAAACAAACCAAGATACTACAATAATAGAAGCCATAGAAAGCACAGTAGGTGAAATGTCAGAGAAGGAGTTGTGGATATACATAATTAAAATGATTCAGGATTTAAAAAATGAACTAAGTGAGCAGATACAGGCAAAAATTGATCTCTCCAAGAGAGATAAGAGATCATATACAGGTGACCATCAATCACACCAACAAAGAGATAAGAGAACAAAATCAGGTAGCAAAAGATAACTTCAAGAAAGAGATAGAGAGTCTGAGAAAAAACCAAACAGAAATTCTTGAAATGAAAGAAACAATAAGCCACTTAAAAAACTCAATAGATAGCATCACCAACAGATTGGATCACTTGAAAGACAGGACCTCAGACAATGAGGACAAAACATAAAATCTTGAAAATAAAGTTGACCTCACAGTGAAGATGGTAAGAAACCATGAACAGAATATCTAAGAATTATGGGATACCATCAAAAGACCAAATTTAAGATTTATTGGAATAAAGGAAGGTGCAGAGATTCAAACCAAAGGAATGCACAATCTCTTCAATGAAATAATATCAGAAAATTTCCCAAGTGGGAAGAATGAATTTGAAAATCAAATACAAGAGGCCTATAGGATGCCAAATGTACAAAATTATAACAGATCTACATCAAGGCACATTATAATGAAAATGCCTAGCATACAAAATATGGATAGAATTTTAAAGGCTTCAAGAGAGAAAAATCAGATTACCTATAAGGGAAAACCAATTCAGATCTCAGCAGATTTTTCAACTCAGACCCTCAAAGCCAGGAGATCCTGGAACAACATATGCCAAGCTCTAAAAGATAAGGAATGCCAACCAAGAATCTTATATCCAGCAAAATTAAGCTTTAGATTTGATGATGAAAGAAAAACCTTCCATGATAAACAAAAGCTAAAAGAATTCACAACAAGAAAGCCAGCACTAGAGAACATTCTTGGCAAAATATTACATGAGGAGGAAATAAAAAGCAACAATGAAAATCTGCAAAGGGAAGAACTACAATAAAGGAAAACCAACTAAAGAGAAACCAAGTCAAACTAAATACCAAAAATAAAAATAAAAATGACTGCTAATACAAATCATGTCTCAATAATAACACTGAATGTTAATGGCCTAAACTCACCAATTAAAAGACATAGGCTGACAGATTGGATTAAAAAAAAAAAAAAAAAAAAAAGACCCAATAATATGCTGCCTTCAAGAGACACATCTCATAGGAAAAGACTCCCACAGACTGAAGGTGAAAGAATATACGGTTCACACAATCTACATAAGCAAGCAGGGGTTTCCATCCTCATATCAAATAAAGTAGACTTCAAGCCAAAGTTAATTAAAAAAGATAAAGATGGACATTTCATACTGCTTAAGGGAATCATACATCAACAAAACATAACTCTTATAAATATATATGCCCCAAAATAGTGGAGCATTTACATTCATCCATCTAACTCTTTTCAAGAGTCAAATAGACCACAACACAATAATTATAGGTGGCTTTAACATGTCTCTTTCACCACTAGATATATCTTCCAAACAAAAGCTAAACAATGAAACTATAAAACTTAATAATACAATCAATAACTTAGACTTAACTGACATATATAGAGTACATTATCCACCAATGGGCCAATACACTTTCTTATCAGCAGCACATGATCCTTCTCTAAAATAGACCACATATTATGCCATAAAGCAAATCTAAGCAAACATAAAAAAATAGAGATACTGCCATGCATCCTATCAGATCATAATGGAATGAAATTAGAAATAAATAATAAAATAAGAAACAAAAGCTACTCCAACACCTGTAGACTAAATAATATGCTACTGAATGATCAATGGGTTGCAGAAGACATCAAGAAAGAGATTAAAAAATTCTTAAAGGTAAATGAGAACAATGATACAACATGTTGAAATCTCTGAGACACTATAAAGGCACTACTAAGAGGAAAGTTCATTGCATGGAGTTTATTCCTCTAAAGAAGAAAAAGCCAATAAATAAATGAACTGACATTAAATCTCAAAGCCCTAGATAAAGAAGAACAAATCAACCCCAAAAGAAGTAGGAGACAGGAAATTAAAGTCAAAGCGAAATTAATGAAATTGAAACAACAACAACAACAAAAAAGACAACTGAAAAAATTGACAGAACAAAAAGTTGGTTCTTCGAAAAAATAAAATAAAATTGATAAACCATTAGCTATGTTAACGAAGAAAAAGCAAGAGAAAACTCAAATTACCAATATCTATGATGAAAATGGAAATATCACAATGGACACTATAGAAATACAGAAGATAATTAGAAATTATTTTGAAAATTTATACTCCAATAAAATAGAAAATAACGAAGGCATCAACAAATTTCTAGAAACATATGATCTACCCAAATTAAATCAGGATGATATACACAATTTAAACAGATCAATTTCAAGAAAAGAAACAGAGGATGCCATTAAAAACCTACCAACCAAGAAAAGCCCAGGACCGGATAGATACACAACCGAGTTCTAGAAGACCTTTAAAGATGAACTAACACCAATACTTCTTAAACTATTTCATGAAATAGAAAAAAGAGGGAACATTTCCAGACTCATTCTATGAGGCCAATATCACCCTGATTCCAAAACCAGGCAGAGACACATCAAAGAAAGAAAACTACAGACCAATATCTCTAATGAATATAGATGCAAAAATTCTCAATAAAATTCTGGCAAATTGAATACAAAAACATATCAAAAAGAATGCACCATGATCAAGCGGGATTCATTCCAGGGATGCAAGGTTGGTTCAACATAAAGAAATCAATAAATGTAATTCATCATATCAATAGATTCAAAGATAAAAATCTTATGATCATCTCAATAGATGCAGAGAAAGCATTTGATAAAATACAGCACCCCTTCATGTTCAAAATGCTAGAAAAACTAGGGATAACAGGAACATACCTCAACATAGTAAAGGCCATCTATGCTAAGCCCCAGGCCAACATCATCCTAAATGGAGAAAAATTGAAAGCATTCCCTCTAAAAACTGGAACAAAACAGGGATGCCCTCTTTTACCACTCCTATTTAACATAGTTCTTGAAGCCCTAGCCAGAGCAATTAGACAAACAAAAAGAATTAAAGGGATATGAACAGGAAAAGAAGAACTCAAATTATCACTATTTGCAGATGATATGATTCTATACACAGAAGATCCAAAAAAAATTCCACCAGAAATCTTCTAGAACTAATAAATGGATTTAGCAAAGTAGCTGGATATAAAATCAACACCCGTAAATCAAAGGCATTTCTGTACTTCAGTGACAAATCCTCAAAAAGAGAAACTAGGAAATCCACCCCATTTACTATAGCCACAAAAAATAAATAAATACTTGGGAATCAACTTAACAAAAGAATTGAAAGACCTGTACAATAAAAAACCACAGCACACTAAAGAAAGAAATTAGAGAAGATCTTGGAAGATGGAAAGATCTACCTTGTTCATGGATAGGTAGAACTAATATTACCAAAATGACCATTCTTCCAAAAATACTATATAGTTTCAATAAAATCCCAATCAAAATCCCAATATCATTCCTCATAGAAATAGAAAAAGCAATCATGAAATTCATCTGGAAAAATAAAAGACCCAGAATAGCCAAAGCAATTCTTAGCAAGAAGAGTGAAGCTAGTGGCATTACTCTTCCAGACCTTAAATTGTATTACAAAGCAATAGTAACTAAAACAGCATGGTATTGGCACCAAAATAGACCAGTAGACCAATGTTACAGAATAGAAGACACAGAGACTAACCCACACATCTACAGTCATCTTATATTAGACAAAGGAGCCAAAAACGTTCATTGGAGAAAAGACAGCCTCTTCAACAAATGGTGTCGGGAAAACTGGAAATCCTCATGTAATAAAATGAAATTAAATCTCTATCTCTCACCATCACAAAACTCAATTCAAAGTGGATCAAGGACCTAGGAATTAAACCAGAGACCTTGCACCTAATAGAAGAAAAAGTAGGCCCAAATCTCCATCATGTTGGATTAGGCCCCAACTTCCTCAATGAGACCCCTATAGCCTGAAAATTAAAACCAAGAATTAATAAATGGGATGGATTCAAACTAAAAAGCTTCTTCTCAGCAAAAGAAACAATTAATGAGGTGAATAGAAAACCTACAGAATGGGAGCAAATCTTTACCACAAGTACATTATATAGAACACTAACCTCAAGGATATATAAAGCTCTCAAAAACTTTAACACCAAAATACAAATAACCCAATCATAAATTGGCCAAGGAATTAAATAGATACTTCTCAGAAGATGATATACAATAAATCAACAAATATATGAAAAAATGTTCAACATCTCTAGAAATTAGAAAAATGCAAATTAAAACAACTCTAAGATTTCATCTTACTCCAGTCAGAATGGCAGGTATCAAAAATACAAACAACAATAAATGCTAGCGAGGATGTGGGGGAAAAGGCAAATTCATACACTGCTGGTTTGACTGCAAATTGGTGAAGCCAATCTGGAAAGTAGCATGGCGATTCCTAGGAAAACTTGGAATGGAACTGCCATTTGACCCAGCTAGCCCTCTCCTTGGTCTATACCCAAAAGACTTAAAAACAGCTTACTACAGGGATACAGTCACATCAATATTTATAGCAGCACAATTCACAATAGCTAGATTGTGGCACCAACCCTGATGCCCATCAGTAGATGAATGGATAGGGAAACTTTGGTATATATACACAATGGAACACTACTCAGCACTAAAAGAAAATAAAATCAATGCACTTGCAGGTAAATGGATGGAGTTGGAGAAAATAATGCTAAGTGAAGTTAGCCAATTCCAAAAAACCCAAGGTCGAATGATTTCTTTGTTTTGAAGATACTGACTTATAATGGCAAGGGAGGGGGGATGAGAGGAATGAAGGAACTTTAAATAGAAAGAAGCGGGGGGCAAAGAGGGGAGGGGGAAGGGGGTAGGAATAATAGCAGAATGAGTTATACATTAATACTCTAAGTACATGTATGAAGACAAAATTGTTGTGAAAATACTTTATGTAAATCCAGTGACTTGAAAAATTGTGCTCTTTATATGTAATATGAAATGAATTGCATTCAGCAAGCATGCATAACAAATTAGATTAAGAAAATACTAATACAAAAATAATTTTGACATATGAGTTTGGGAGAGATGCAAACATTCAATCTACCACAGATTCTCAACCAAATTTGAATTCCCTCAGCCCCTCAAACTCTGATTTCATCTCTGAGCAACACTACTTCCAGGACCCTAGAATTACAGGGACCATCTGAAGAAACACAAAAGGACACTGGCCAATTTGCTGATTGACTTTCATTGTGCAACATAATTCAACATTCTTTTAAAAGAGTGGCCATTAATAAAGAGAAAGCTAGAAAAGAATGTACTCCTTAGAGCAGTTGTATGGAATGTGTTCTTTTTCATTATTATTCTAATTTGTTATACATGCTTGCAGAGTGCAATTCCTTTCATATTACACATAAAGAGCACAGTTTTTCAAATCACTGGTTTTATACAAAGTATTTTCACACCATTTGAGTTTTTATACATGCACTTAGTGTATTGATGTCCAACTCATTCTGCCATTATTCCTATCTCCTTGCCCCCTCCCTTCTTCTCTCCCTCCCATTTGTTCTATTTGACATTCCTTCATTCCTCTCATCCCCCCTCCCTCGCCATTATAATTTAGTATCATCATAGCAAAGGAATCATTCAACCTTTGGTTTTGGGGGATTGGCTAACAATACCCATAAATCAAAGGCATTTCTGTACATCAGTGACAAATCCTTAGAAAGAGAAATTAGGAAATCCACCCCATTACTGTAACCTCAAAAAAAAAAAAAAAAAATCTTGGGAATGAACTTAACAAAAGAAGTGAAAGACTTGTACAATGAAAACCACAGCACACTAAAGAAAGAAATTAAAGAAGATCTTAGAAGATGGAAAGATCTACCTTGTTCATGGATAGGTAGAACTAATATTGTCAAAATGACTATTCTACCAAAAGCAATATACAATTTCAATGCAATCCCAATCAAAATCCCAATGTCATTCCTCATAGAAATAGAAAAAAACAATCATGAAATTCATCTGGAAAAATAAAAGACCCAGAATAGCCAAAGCAATTCTTAGCAAGAAGAGTGAAGCAGGAGACATCACAATACCAGTCCTTAAACTATACTACAAAGCAATAGTAACAAAAATGGCATGGTATTGGCACCAACATAGACATATAGACCAATGTTACAGAATA
Organism: Tamias sibiricus; assembly: GCA_025594165.1. Classification (NCBI taxonomy): domain Eukaryota; kingdom Metazoa; phylum Chordata; class Mammalia; order Rodentia; family Sciuridae; genus Tamias; species Tamias sibiricus. The sequence goes on along the minus strand of CM046660.1, from coordinate 73,756,840 downwards.
GAAGACACAGAGACTAACCCACACATCTACAGTCATCTTATATTAGACAAAGGAGCCAAAAACATACATTGGAGAAAAGACAGCTTCTTCAACAAATGGTGTCGGGAAAACTGGAAATCCTCATGTAATAAAATGAAATTAAACCTCTGTGTTCCTGGGACAAAGGGACAATTTATTAAGAACAACAAAAAAATTATTCAAGCCAAAAATATGAAAATAGCTAATGAATAAATTAGTTGGTAAAAACAAAAATATTTATGTAGTGTGCATGGCTTTATGTTATTTGAAGAATTGGAAACTGTAGGGCTGAGATCACTTTCTGTGTCTAATTATTCTGTACCCCATGAACAAGTTGCTCTAAAGGAATAGCTGGCCTTTTGCACTAGGGCCAAAAACATCCTTATGGGGCTATGACTTGGTCAGCAAATATTTTTTAAAAATATATCAGCCATATTTTACTTCATTTTGATCCTTGAGAACTAAGAGTGAGAGATACTTTGTATTTCTAACTAGTGGTTATTCTGATGGTAGGAGTTGAAAAGGCAGAAGAGATGACAGTGACATATACATAAATATATCAACAGGACTGATATTCAACATATTGAGATTTGATATGCATGAAAGCACTTTCAGCATTTTTAGGGAGAATTTTAAAACAAATCCAATGATCGCAGAAGACTGCAGGGTAGAGCCACCACAGCCAAGAAATTCAGTGAATACTAAAGAAATAAAAACAAGTGAATACTTGAATTTGACTCATGCTTGTAGCATTAAAGACTCTTAGGTGGTTGTTCATGTATTTCAAAAATTAAAACACGATGCTATATAGAACAGTACTAAATTATCCAAGTCACTCTGTCTAACCATCTCACCTAGTAGGGCTCTTCCTAAAATGATATCACTGTGGGAAAAGGAATTAACAGAATAAAAAAAGAAAACAAGACATTTGGGTTCTGAATCTTAAGTCTGTTACATGTGACTTGAGGTGGGCTGATCTTTCTGGACCTCCATCTCCACAACCATGAAATACAGATGATGGCACAACACAGGGATGGCATACATACACACACACACACACACAAAAAAAAAAAATATTCAAGACAAGGTTCAAGTATGACCTATTCCAGCAGCCCACAGACATTTACAGCCCCCTTTGATGTTATCTCTATAACAGTCCATTTTATTGTTATTATTATTGGTTCTTTTTAGTTCTGCATTGCAGTAGAATTCATTTTAATATAATTATACAATCACAGAATATATCTTATTCTAATTAGAACCCCATTCTCACAGATGTACATGATGGTGGGATTCACTTTGGTGTATCGTATATGTACATAGGAAAGCTATCTTTGATTCATTCCACTGTCTTTCCTTTTCCTATTCCCCCTCCTTTCCATTAATTCTCCTTTATTTAATCCACTGAACTTCTATTCTTCCCCTCTCCCCTTATTGTGGATTAAATTCCACATATCTGAGAAAACATTTGACCTTTGGTATTTTTTTTTGGGGGGGGGCGGGGGTGATTGGCTTATTTCACTTAGCATGAACATCTCCAGATCCATCCATTTACCAGCAAGTGCCCATGACTGTCTTTTTTGCCCCCATAGGCAAGATTTGATGGATTGTTTATATTACCTGTGGACATGTTTGATATTTAAAAAGCTGTATCCCTCCTATTTCAAAATTCGTGGCAGACTGAGCTTGTAAATTATGCAGCCCTTTATCATCTTTTTCTGAGAAAACAGGCAATTCTGCCAAGATGCCTTAGTTCACTGGCCCACGGATTGCAGCCTGAACCAGGAGTAGCCCAATTCAGAGGTGCCTCATATGTTGGTTGAGTGGACCAATCCAGTTCCTCCCCATTAGAGGAAACTAGAAGTAGGAACCAGAGGCCATCAGAGACATGTTGAGAAGTCAGGTAGGATCAGACCACTGTGTAGCACCATGCAGAACAAGTTCAACTCCCCAAACCATGAGCCCTAGCATGAGCTATACCACCCTGATGAAAGGATATCACATTGAGAGCTACCTATCTGCGTGGTGAGCCCCTTTCCTGATTTGGACCAGGACTCCTGTGTGCTAACCATAGCCTAGGAGATAAAAGAGAACAGTTGAGCACTACAACAGAAGAGTTGGGTTTTCTTTTTTATTCAACCATTTCCACCATCAAAAACTCCTGGGGGCGGGGGGGGGGGGAACTCCTGTGACTAGTTTACTTATATGCTTGGGGATATATGGGGATATAATACAAAGTGTGGCATAGATGTGCAAGCAAAAAAACATTCAAGTGTTCAGTAAATATGTGTTAAACTCCCAATCTGGTTATAGCAATAAATAAAACAAAATAAATACAATAAATAAATAAAACAATAAATACAAAAAATAAGTACAATAAATAAAAAAATAAATACAACAACAGATACCAAATCCTTATTCTCTTGGATTTAATATACTGATGAGATAGTCAATAAATAACTATGTAAAAACATGTACTGATGGAGCTGGAAAGGTGATCTAGACTATGTATGGGAACAGGGGGTTGGGCAGAATTTCTTTAAAATGTTGGTTTTACCCAAAATTGTGATGTATATGAATTTTAATGTGAAAACTAAAGGATATATTATCCAGTGTTGTACCAAATATCTAATGACTACTCAGATTAAAAAAAGAACTTAAGTTCAAAGTCTTGGTGGGGGTGGAATTACAACACTCCAAGAGACTGAGGTACAGAACCCTAAGGGAACACACTTACTCTCCTCTGTAATTAATAGCAATTTGATGGGAATTTTGGGTAAATGATGACTGGGTACATCTTTGATCTATTCAGTCAAATAAGCCTAATAAAAAATGTATATCTAAGTCAGATACAACAACAGATACCACTAAAATCCAGAAGATCATTAGGGATATTTTGAAACTATTTCTTCCACTATATTGAAAAATCTAGAAAGGAATGGAAGAATTTCTAGACATATATGGATCTACCAAAATTGAAACAAGAGGATATTTTTAAAAATTAAACAGATCAACAACAACAACAACAAAAAAAAAAAAAAAAAACAATGAGACTAAAGCAGTAATAAAAAGCCTTTAAAAAAGCCCAAATCAGATGGACTCACTGTTGGATTCTGGGCAGGGAGGCCACACCGCCCCCCCCCCCAGGTACTTTGAGAAAAGACTACACCTCCCAAGTGCCTCAGGCTGGCCAGCTCTGATGGCCAGCCCTCAGGTGCCCTCACCACCCTGCTCTTGACCTCCAGCAGCCTATGGGGACACGGACTCGCTCCAGGGGTCCCTCTGACCACCAGTTTGCTATTTAAGCCTGCTCTGGACTGAAACCTCTCTCTTCTTGTCCTGCCCCTTTTCCATTCCCTGCCCCTCCATGCCGCTTCTTCCCTTACCTCCCTAATACCCTCCCACTGGTCCCTAATAAATCCTTTTATTCCACTAACATGGTGTTCCCGGTGTAAGTTAAACATATTTTCTAATACTCACTACTAGATTTCACCAGCAGTGAAAAAACTAAGCCTAATCTAACCCTAATACTCCTCAAACTATTTGATGACATAGGAAAAAAGCAAACTGTATACCAATATCCTTGATAAATATGGACACAAATATCCTCTATAAAATACTGGAAAACCAAATTAAACACATGATAAAATTAATCTGACATTATTACCCTGTGTACATATATGACTAAACTACTGGTGTGCTACTACATCAAGTACAATCAGAAGAATGAGAAATTATACTCCGTTTATGTATAATGTGTCAAAATTCATTCTACTGTCATGTATAACTAATTAGAACAAATTTTTTAAAACACACAATAAAAACATCATACACCCTAATAGAACCAAATTAAACATACAGTAAAAATATCATGCACCATGTCACAGTTGGTTTCATTCCAGGGATTTGAGGCTGATTCATCATATGCAAATCAATAATCATAATGCACCAAATAAACAGAATCAAGGATACAAATCCCATAATCCTCCCAATAGATGCAGAAAAAATATTTGACAAAATTCAACGTCCCTTCATGATGAATCCCTGAAGAAACCAGGGATAAAAAGATCTTACCTAAACATAGTAACAGCTACATGTGACAAACCCATAGCCAACATCCTACTGAATAGGAAAAACTGAAAGCATTTCTTCTAAAATCAGGAATGAAATAAGGATGTTCAGTCTCACCATTCAAATTCAATACAGTATTTGAGATTTTAGCAGAATAATTAAGCAAGAAAGAGAAAGAAAGTATAAACAAATAGAAAAGGAAGAAGTTAAATTATTCCTTCTTGCAGATTATATGGTCCTATACTTAGAAGACCCCTAAAGATGCTACCAAAAGACTCTCAGATCTTATAAACAAACTTAACAAGTAGCAAGATACAAAATCAACATACAAAAATCAATAACATTTCAATGCATCAATAATGAACACACTAAGAAAAAAATCAAGAAAACAATTTCATTTACAATAGCCTCATAAAATAATAAATATGTAGCAATAAATCTAATCAGGATGGTGTAAGAACTCTACAGTGAAAATCATAAATCTGTAGCAATAAATCTAATCAGGATGGTGAAAGACCTCTACAATGAAAATCATAGAACACTGAAGAAAGAAACTGAAGCGGATGCAATAAGATGAAAAGACCTCCCATGTTCATGGATCAGCAGGATTCATTTTGTTAAAATGGTCATGTTACATATTGGCCTACAGATTCAATGCAATCCCCATAAAAATACCAATGAATTTTTTTTTCACAGAATTAGAAAAACAATTCAAAAATTCAAATGAAAGCACAAAAGGCCCTGAAGAGCCAAAGCTGCCCTGAGCAAAAATAACAATATTAGAGCTACAAAAATACCCAGCTGCAAAATGCTCTACAGAGCCATTGTAACAAAAACAGCATGGTGTACTGATATAAAACAGACACGTAGATCAATAGAATAGAGCAAAGGACACAGAAATACACCCATAAGCTACAACCATCTGGTTCTTGACAGAGGCATCAAAAACAAATGTTGTAGAAAAGACAGGCTTTTTAATAAATGATGCTAGGCAAACTGGATATCCAGGTATAGAAGACTGAAATTATATTCCTATCTCTCACCCCATACAAAACCCAAAATTAATCAAAGACCTAAATGTAAAAACCAAAACTTTGAAACTGATAGAAGAAAACAGGGGAAACAATTCAAGATACAGGCACAGGAACACTTCCTGAATAGTACTCCAATAGCTTAGGAAATAATAACAATATTGCATCACATTAAAAAGCTTCTGCACAGGAAAGGAAACAACTCATTTATAGAGTGAATACAAAGCCTGCAGATTGGGAGATATCCTTCCCACCTACTCTTCCAATGGAGGATTCATATTCAGAATATATAAAGAACTAAAAAGAATTAACACTGAAAAAAATAATATCCCAATCAATAAATGGGGAAATGAGCCAGATGTGGTGGCACATGGTTAGCTATAAGGAAATGCAAATCAGAGCTACATTGAGATTCCATCTTACTCTAGTCAGAACAGCTCTCATCAGGAATACAACAACAACAACAACAACAACAATAAATGTGAAGATGCAGAAGAAAAGGAACTCTTACATACTGTAAGACTGGAAATTCCTCAAAAAACTAAAAACCAAGAGCTACCATATGATTCAGCTATACCACTCCTGGTATATACCCAAAAGAATTACAGTCAACAAACTATAGAGATACCTGCATAACCATGCTTATCAAGGCAAAATTCTCAATAGCCAAGTTATAGAATTAGCCTAGGCATCTTCAACACATGAATGGATAAAGAATTTGTGGTATGTATACACGTGGAGTATTATTTGGCCATAAAAAGGAACAAAATCATGTCATTTTCAGGAAATGCATGGAACTGGATGTCATCATACTAAGTGAAATAAGTTAGTCTTGAAAAGACAAGTATTGGATGCTTTATTTCATGCGTGGAATCAAAGAAAAAGTAATGGCATGAAATCAGAAGAGAAGCTATTAGAGAAGAGGAAGGGGAACGGGGAAGAGGTCAGGAAGGGCAATAGGGAGATGAAACATGCCACAAAAAAAGCCTGCTATTCTGTAAAGTTAATATGTGTTAATAAAAAAAGAAGTATGCCCATGTAATTGCCTGCAAACCACCTCTTTTGTCATATATTGCCATTGACTCCATTATTTTAATCAGCTGTCCTAAATTATTCCCTCTAAGTTACAAAAATTTAACCAGTATATTATTTTAGATGATTCTGCCACTTAAAATCTGAATAAAATAACTTTCAGCTACTGTTTTAGTCAGCTTTCACACTGTTGTGTCTAAAAGAGCTGACCAGACCAATTGTAGAGGAGGACAAGTTTATTTTGGAGCTTATAGTTTCAGAGGTCTCAGTCCATGCCTTGGGGCTCCAGGTGAGGCAGGAGGTCATGGTGGAAGAGTGTGGCAGAGAGAAGCAGTTAATGATGATCAGGAAACCAGGGAGAGAGCTCCACTTACCAGATACAAAATACATACCCCACAGTACACCCCCAGTGACCCACCCCCTCCAGCGACACCCTACCAGCCTACAGTTACCGTGCAATTCATCCTATCAGGGAATTAATTCACTGGTTGTGTTAAAATTATAACAACTCAATCATTTCTCCTCTAAACCTTGCATTGTCTCACACATGAGCTTTTGGGAGACACCTCATGTCTAAACCATAACAGCTACCATCTTACATCCTGTGGGAAACCCAGAGTTAAGGTCTTTACTACTCCTTAGTTACTTCCAGATCCGCTTTTCAGCTTCCACTAAATTTCCTCTTTCTCTTTTGTGTCTTGTGATTGTGCCTTTATGCTTTGCCTGGTACCTTCTCTTTACCACACTCCCAATCTCTCAGTATAAACACACCCTCCATCCCACTCCTCAAAAGCAGTTTGTTTTACATGACAGTATACATGACAGTAGAATGCATTTATGCACTGTGATATATCATACATAGATGGGATATAATTTCTCATTTTTCAAAGTGTACATGTTGCCATGTAGTCACATATATACATACAATAATAATGTCTGTTTCATTGCACTATCTTTCCCACCCCCATATCCCCTCCCTCCCCTTCATTTCCCTCTACCTAATCTAAGGTAACACTATACTTATGGAGATGAGATGTTTCAGCAGATAGTCTCTGTTCTTTTTTTATCTTTAAATTTTTTTTAATTTGGTCTTCTTACATACACAGGATAGTAGAGTGTATTTTGACATATTATACATACATGGAGTATAACCTATTCTAATTAAGATCCCAGTCTTGTGGTTGTACATGATGTGGAGTTACACTGGTCATGTATTCATATATGAACATAGGAAAGTTACAGCAGATTCTTAGTAGTCCTTTAATAATTATTATTTGATTTGGTTCCACACTTGGTAATTCAATCCAGGACACCCACTCTCCCTTTCTATCCTGTTTTATGTCCCCTACTCTCCATTGCCCAGTCTCCCCATTAATTTTATTTATTTCTTTGAAGAAAAGCTTGCCTATTTCCTCCTCAAAACATAGTCCTAAATTCCTTCCCTTACACTTTCAAGCAGTTTATCAAGATATTTCCCCAAACAAATCAAATTCCCTTCCTCCAGGGAAGAAATAAACAGTCAGTAAAATACTTTTATAACTTCCCTACAGATAGAAACTGAAAAATCTAAGCTCTTTTGGGTAAAATCTTGAAACCATCTCAACATAATCTCTCATTTTCCTGCTTAAGTGGAAAACATCGTGGGTCTCACCATCACCACCAATGTGGCATTTTAATAACAGACAGTTGTGTATTTTCATATCATGTTTCTTTAGTTCACCAGGAAAACTGGAATGGCCATGCATTTCTTTAAATTAGATTTGGTCAGGCTTAAAATGAGGGAAATTTCAAAGCTGGGTCTTCTGTGTGCTAAGAGCTGTCCTCAAACTGGAAAATGCTCAGCCATGGCCTCCATCTCTCAGCCAGTCCTTGGCTCAAGAAGCCCAGGGGCACAGTGTGAAATTGAAAATAAAGAATGGCTGTGACTATTCTGCATAAGATGTAAACATTTGGCATCATTAGTGGGCAGAGCTGTGGTATGCAACAGCTAGAAAAAAATGTCATTGCCATATATATTTAGATTTCACTGTCTGTAGGAATTAAGTTCATCCTTGACGTGTGTGTGTGTGTGTGTGTGTGTGTGTGTGTGTGTGTGTATGCAGGAGCCAATGGTTACCCACTTGGCCACCAGAAGAATTAGGATATATATCTGAAACTCACTAACACAGCTGGAAAGCTCTTAAAGGAGACTTGAAATGTCCACAGTGACCTGGACTGTGGGGTGAGGCTCGGGGCATCAAAGATCACGAATCCTCAAAGATCAGGAATCAAAGCTTATTCCTGACTTCTCTGAACAGGCAATACCATAATGCTTTTGTCCTACTGAAGTTCTGGGACCTCATTTTAGACTTCATAGCTCAAACTTGAGGAAATAGAGTGCTGAGGGAGGGACTCACTCATGGGATAAGAGAAACTCCTGGTTGGTAAAAGGTATTTCCCAAGGATAGATGAAGATGGAGATGAAGGAGGCTCTGATAGAAAGCAATCTGATCAGAGGAGGAGAAAGGAAAGCTGGGAGCAATGGTGGAGCCAGGCCAGGCTTTGGTTTGGGAGAGTCTTGGTTTCCCTCATGTGCTCTCCCCCTGCGTTTTGCTCTTCCAGATTATCTGTCCCTGAGAGTGTTTGAGTCCAGTGACATGAACTCATCCATGCGAAGTGCAGTGCAGGGGACAAAAACAAGGTAGGTTCTGCAACACAGCCTTCTTCTGCCAGGCCCAAGGGTTGGTGCCAGGAGATCAGGGACATGAAAGCCAACAGACACATCTGGGAAGTGGCCCCTACAGAGTCAGGAGCAGCGACTTACAGCAGGAGATGTGGTGCACAGCAGCCAGGAGGTGACTCAGGAGGGACAGGAATCCACCACTTCCATTCCCTAGCATCCTAGGAAAGGAAGTGGAAACTCTTTGGGAGATGCAATTTTGGAAGTTGAACTCGAAGATATTTTGGAAGTGGGTGCTGGCCATGACTTAATAATATTAATTTCTCACACTACTTCAGTGTTTTCCAATTTTTAAAGAATTAACATTTACAAAATGTATTGATTTAAAAAGGTATGGATCTGGTGGAAGAGAAAATGACTCCTTTCCTCACTGGGGAGGTGCCTGGGAGAGCCTTCTCTACCTCACATCACCTGCTGTGCTTTACTCAATCAACTCCATGGGGGAGTGCGTATCTAACATGTAATCCACGTCAGACACCCCTCCTTTGGTCTCTTTGGATAGGACCTGGTTAACAATTTGGTTTCTGACAGTGAGTTTAAGACTTCAGTAATCAAAGCTTATTCCTGACTTCTCTGAACAGGCAATACCATAATGCTTTTGTTGAAAATTACATCACTGAGCTATAATTATTTTCAAAAACAGAAGGATTCATGAGGAAGCACAACCCCAAACTAGTCACCGAGTCCAAGAATGGAGGTTCCCCAAGACTTTATTGTGGAGGTTAATTTTATGTGTCATTTACCTAGGCCATTGTACCCTGATATTTATGGTCCATCATTATTATAGAAGTTTCTGGAAAGGTTTTCATTATGAGATTAACATGTAAATCAGTAGACTTTGAGTAAAGCAATCACCTGGCCCACCCTATAGTTTTTGGTCTTGGCAGCTTCCACTATAAGTCACATTAGCGCTCTCTCTCTCTCTCTCTCTCTCTCTCTCTCTCTCTCTCTCTCTCTGTCACACACACATACACACACACACACACACACACACACACACACACACACTCATACTCACACAATACACATACCTGGTTTTGTTTCTCTGGAGAACCCTAAATCAGATATTAAGAATGTCCTAGGCTAGGGACATAGCTCAGTTGGTAAAGTGCTTGCTTCACATTCACAAGGCCATGGGTTCAATCCCCAGCACTAAAAACAACAACAACAAAAAAAAAGTCCTGCACTATGGTTATCCCACTGATAAAACTCCATTTTTATTTAGTTCAGAAAATATCATTTTATAAATCAAAGAGAGTAGCAATCTATTATGCAACAGTTTTTCTGAATACCTACTCAACCTTTCTTGAAAAGGTACCCATAGCAGGACATAAAATCAATACCCATAAATCAAATGCATTTCTATGTCAGTGATGAATCCTCTGAAAGAGAAATTAGGAAAACTACCCCATTCACAATAGCCTCAAAAAAAAAAAAATGAAATACTTGGGAATCAACAAAAGAGGTGAAAGACCTCTACAATGAAAACTACAGAAGACTTAAGAAAGAAATTGAAGAACACCTTAGAACAGCTTAGAAGATGGAAAGATCTCCCATGCTCTTGGATAAGCAAAATTAATATTGTCAAAATGGCCATAGTACCCAAAGTGCTACACAGATTCAATGTGATTTCAACTAAAATCTCAGAGTCATGCCTTATAGAAATAAAAAAAGCAATCATGAAACTCATTTGGAAAAATAAGAGACTCAGAATAGCCAAAACAATTCTTAGCAAGAAGAGTGAAGCAGGAGACATCACAATACCAGTCCTTAAACTATACTACAAAGCAATAGTAACAAAAATGGCATGGTATTGGCACCAACATAGACATATAGACCAATGGTACAGAATAGAAGACACAGAGACAAACCCACATAAATACAGTTATCTTATTCTAGACAAAGTGGTGCCAAAAACACATTGGAGAAAAGATAGCCTCTTCAACAAATGGTGCTAGGAAAACTGAAAATCCATATTCAGCAAAATGAAATTAAACCCCTATCTCTCACCATGCACAAAACTCAACTCAAAGTGGATCAAGGACCTAGGAATTAGATCATAGAGGACAAAGTAGACCCAAATCTTTACCATGTTGGATTAGGGCCCAACTTCCTTAACAAGACTCCTACAGCACAAGAAATAAAATCAAAAATCAATAAATGGGATGAATTCAAACTAAAAAGCTTCTTCTCAGCAAAAGAAACAATCAATGAGGTGAAGAGAGAGCCCACATTTTGGGAGCAAATTTTTGCCACATGCACATCAGCTAGAGCACTAATCTCCAATATATATAAAGAACTCAAAAAACTTAGCACCAAAAGAACAAACAAGCCTAAATGGGCTAAGGAGCTGAACAGACACTTCTCAGAAAAAGATATACAATTGATCAACAAATATATGAAAAAATGTTCAACATCTCTTGTCATTAGAGAAATGCAAATCTAAACTACTCTAAGATTTTATCTCATGCCAGTCAGAATGACAATTATCAAGAATACAAACAACAATAAGTGTTGGCGAGGATATGTGGGGAAAGACACACTCATACATTGCTGGTGGGACTGCAAATGGGTGCAGCCAATATGGAAAGCAGTATGGAGATTCCTTGGAAAACTGGGAATGGAACCACCTTATGACCCAGCTATCTCGCTCTTTGGTCTATACCCAAAGGAATTAAAAACAGCATACTACAGGGACACAGCCACATCAATGTTTATAGCAGAAGCACAATTCATAATAGCTAAACTGTGGAACCAACTTAGATGCCCTTCAGTAGATGAATGGATAAAGCAAATGTGGTATATATACACAATGAAATATTACTCAGCATTAAAAGAGAATAAAATCATGGCATTTGCAGGTAAATGGATGGAGTTGGAAAATATAATGCGAAGTGAAATAAGCCAATCCCAAAAAAAAAAAACAAATGCTGAATGTTTTCGAATGTTTTCTCCGATATAAGGGTGCTGATTCATAATGGGGATGGGTGGGGGCCATGGGAGGAATAGATGAACTTTAGATAAGGCAAAGTGGAGGGAGGGGAAGGGAGGGGGCATGAGGGTAGGAAAGGCAGTGGAATGAGATGGACATCATTAATCTAAGTACATTTATGAAAACACAAATGGTGTGACTCTACATTGTGTACAACCAGAGATATGAAAAATTGTGTTATATATTTGTAATATGAATTGAAATGCATTCTGCTGTTATATACAACAAATTAGAATAAATTTTTTAAAAGAATAAAATTATGGCATTTTCAGGTAAATGAATGGCATTGAAGAATATCATGCTAAGTGAAGTAAGCCAATCCCCAAAATGCAAAGGCCAAATGTTCTCTCTGATAAGTGGATGCTAATCCATAATGGGGATGGGGGCATGGGAAAAATGGAGGAACTTTGATTGGGCAAAGGGGAGGGAGGGGAGGGAGGGTGTATGAGAGCAGGAAAGATGGTGGAATGAGATGGACATCATTACCCTAGGAACACGTATGACTGCACATATGGTGCAACACTACATCGTGTACAACCAGAGAAATGAAAAGTTGTACTGCAGGTATGTATAACAAATCAAAATGCATTCTGCTATCATATATACCTAACTAAAATAAATAAATAAACAAGACAATAAAATTAATTAATTAATTAATTAATTTTAAAAATAAGGCACAAATCTCCATCCCCTCTGTGAGCCACACAATCAATAGACAATCCCTTGATCAAAAACAAAAATCAATTATCGTTCAAGATATTGCACATAATAGGTGGGAATTCAATGTGAGTATCCCACCTGCCCCAGAATATTTCCAGAGAATAAATGGGGAGACAAAGCTGGTGGCACAGAATAATGCAGTCTACCTGGTGTAGGGTTTGGACACTGGAGGCAGAACCTATTCCAGTCACTTTACCTCCCATCAATCATAGAAACCCCAAAAGTACCACACAGTCAAGCCACAGAGGAAGAGAAACCTCTTACCTTCAGAACACTTCACCCATTGTGAAAATCCCTGATGGCTTAGCTTAAAAGCCAGACATATTTGAAGGAAGACTGTCTGTCCACAAAACTTTTTTAATGATTAGTAAGCATTTTACTGATAAGTAAGAAATTTAGGAGCAATTCTGGATTTGCCTTTTGTAAGATTCCTTATAAAAATATAATAATGTATAGCACAAATTAAGTTAGAAGTTATTTTTCCAGGAGTATTGATTTCCAAATCTTTTGGATAATGCATTCCTATAAGTGTCATTTAAATGATTATCAAAATGTACAACATAACTGAGAGCAAGAAGTTAACAAATACATCTATCAAAACCTAACATGTCCACATGTGCAGCCACAATCACGAATTTATAGATAAACCGCTATAAATTAGTTAAGTGTAGAATTTGCTAATATTCCACAAAAGATTGTCAAACAAATATAAGAGTAGAAAAAATTAGAGGATGGGGGTAAAGATAAATTTTAAAAGAGCTAGTATTTTCCTTCTTCCTTACAAGACATCATCTGGTATAGATCCTGCTTGGGGGACCACGGTCGCAGAAAGCACCTCTTCAATTTCTGGCTGTGTGAGCTCCTGCCTAATATTAATCTACTGGAAATGTAAAAGTGATGACCTTATTTTAGCTTGCTAAGTACGAATCAGTCCGATGGGGCCTAGCTGATCATTATAAAAGATTGTCATAGAAATGTAATAGGGATATTGTAAAAATCTGAGACTTCTCCCTTGTGTGTTTCTGAGGAAGAACTTTTCTAAAGCCCTCAAGAACCCACTTCAGTGCTTCCTTGGAGCATAGCTTTGTATGTCTCCATTCACGACACTTATCTTTTGATGCTTTTTTTGTCATGGCACATAATGTTCTACTTTTGAAGCTTTATTTTGTTTTCGCTCTTTCTCCTGCAATACAAATTTCATCTTCCAAAGGCAGACACAGCGCCTCGTCTTCCTCTCATTCCTCTACACGCAGTGGGTGATCCTTGGAGCCACGTTTACCCAATTCATCAGAAGAGAATAATTCACGACCTCACTCTGGTCAGAGAAAGCAAAATAACTTTAATGGTGACAAACAAATCGCGGTGGCCTTTATTCATAATGCATTTGCTCAAAGGCCAGCTTGCCACAAATACATCCACAGACCCGTTGAACAATAAGATGAACAGGCTCTGTGACACAAAGCTCATTGTCTTCTGACCCCATCCCTGAGTCCTTGCCAGGTGGGACAAAGACTTAACTTCACATACAAGCAGCCCAGGAGTGTGGGAGAGAGTAGAACATACCCTGGGTGCTTGTCAACCCTGATGTGGGGTACACCTGACCATGTTGTCCCAAATGGAAGGTTGGTACCTCTGAACTTCACTTATGCAGGGTTGAGAGGGTCTAAAGATATTACGGGTCTACAGAGTCACATTCAAGATGCTCAGAACAAAGCCATCAGAACTAAACAGAGCATGATGAATGATACATGATGCCACCATTTGCCATGGCTCCAATGAAATAATGAGCTAGCTACTGTAAAAGATGAAATTGGTGGAGGTGACTCTTATACTGCACAGGACTATGAACCTGGCTTAGTTTCAACAGAAGCCCAGTATTTCAGAGGTAGAAGGAAATTTCTCCACCCAATCTCTTTGTTTTTATCAAATACTTTTTTATAGGTAAGAAAGCTGAGAAATATACAAGTAGCTAGTAGAAGAATCATAATTAGATTCAGAGAAAAAAAAACCCACAAGAGCCAACACCAAGAACTACTTTATTTGACATATTTAGCCCTGATGTTTTTGAAGTACATAGGTTTTAAATAGCTGGGGAGGCAGGGAGTTGAGAACAGGACCTGAAGGAATGTGCTCATTTTCTAAGTCATTTCAAGGCCTAGACTCATTTGATTTAAATTTGATTTTTGATTGCAAAAGTATTGCATTTGTGGTAACTAGTTACACCATTACAGTAGTGATTTTTTTAAAACTAACCTATTAGTTGCTATAAACAACTACCCATGTTTTATTTCAAATCATTTTCTATTAGCTTAATACACACGTTCATATGATATATACAGTTATAAATACATGTTTCAAAAATGCATGCATATTAGCACATTCTAGTTTCATTGCTCAGTAATTTGCTCTTCCCTAATAGTTAATTCCTGTAGCAGCATGCATATATCTGCTTTGGGTTTTGTTGTTGTTGTTTGGGGTTTGGTTTTTGGTTTGTTTTTTGGTACTAAGGATTGAACCCAGGAGCAATGTACTACTGAGCATCATCCCAGCCCTTTTTATTTTTTTTTATTTTGAGACAAGGTCTAACTAAATTGCTGAGGCTGACCTCAAACATGCAATCCTCCTGCCTCAGCCTCCCAAGTCACTGGGATTTCAGGTGTGCACCACAGGTCCCCGCTGCTGTGTTCTTTTTAAGGACAATATCATATTCCATGACATGTGTATTACTGTTATTCACTCTATTGAGGGGAAAGTAAGCCATTTCCAATTAGTTGCCCTTGGAAAGAATGCTTCCTTAAACATATAAACTCCAATGGTGGTGATTTTTTTGAAACCAAATATCTAAAGTGGATTTTCTGGCTTTTACAAGCTGTGTCATCTCACTAGAATGTATAACAGAGGCAGAGCAATTTTTAATGAGTGGAGATTTTTTTTCCACACATTCAAGTAAAACTTTTAATAAACTACTTGGGCTAGAACCTGAATTGTACCCTTAGTAGAGTATTCTCTTGTCTTCTGAGGCCACTTTAAGATGACTTGGTTATAGGAAATTTTTTTTCCATATATCTTGAAAACCCATATAATAAATGACAAATGAGGACGTGTCAATGAATATTCATGGTCCCCAGTACAAGTGTTTGGAGATGACTTTTATCTTAAAACTCTGACCTAGTTATGACCTTCAAAATTAAAAAAAAATTGCACAGTGACATAAAACAGTTTATATCACAGCCTGTGAAACAAAAGAGCAAGTATCAGAGATGTCATATTTGGTCAGACCAATGGGCCCTGCTCACCTCCTTCTCTCTTGGTATTTTCCTGGGAGACACTAACATTAAACTTTAAAAACTTTTACCTGTGCCAGGTGCACCATAATACCCCTGAGACAGCAACCCTCACAAACCGTGTGCCATTTCTATTCAAATACATTGCAGGAAAACTTGATCTTATTCAATTGATACTGTAGAGAAAGACTTTAAAAGCTAGGAAGAACACTAGGACTTATCAGAGCTTCCACAGGGGTGGTCACTCCATGTAAGTCCCCTCTTCTGTCCACAGACAGCCCTCCCAGTGGGGAGATAGCCAACCAAGATTCATCCTAAATGAAGGTTGTTCAGGAAGCTTCCACAGCTGCTAAGTGATGGATCAGAAATGCAAACCCAGATCCCCAGCTCTGAGATCTTTGCACAGGCCGTTCCCAGAAAAGCCTCTGGGGTCACCGATCTGAGTCTCACTACACCACGCAGATGAGAGAACAGACAGCGGAGTATAAAGTGTTTTCTGAAGCCCACATAACTGTAGTTCCAACCTCCGCTTCAACATCTGGTTTAGTGAGATCTTGGGGTTGAGTGAGATTTTGCCGCCGGCATTAGATATGACTGACTCTCAATATCAAAATGGATATTTGTCTCCTCAGGCTGCTTCACTTCAGAGTAACCCTGTCCCTCTCCACCTTCAGGGGCTGGTTTCTAATGTGGACGTGACCAACATTCTCTCTGTCTAGCTCCTTCCTCTCTCAAGGCTCTCTCCTCTCTGTGAGTACGAACCGGATTTATATTTTGCATACCTCATTCCATTCTTACTGCTGAATTAGAAATCAGGCAATAGTAATGGCAGTCTTAAAGCTACACGTGGCAAAAGAGAAAGGAGAAACCAAACGATTGTGGTGGGCCTGTCACTACCCAGAGAGTACCAGGAGCTGGAGCAGGGCCCTCACCATGGAGTTAAAGTGGCTCAGTTCCAGCACTGAGGACAGAGGTCCTACAGAAAAGACCTCTTGGACAGTCTCTGTGGTCCCCACTATCACTGAATTACTCAAAGTCGTCAGCAATAAAAGCTACCGTCACTGTCTTCTGGGACTTTCTGGAAAGGCTTTCTGCCTGAAACTTCATGTTTCATAGAGCTATTAAAAATAACCACTCAATAAATGGTAACCTCACCAGATTCCCCTCAGTGTGATTTTTATCTTCAGTTAGCAACTGGATTTGAGCTGCAGCAATTTCTACATTAGATATACATACTGTGTAGTTTCTTTTTGTTAGGAATTTATGGATTATAAGAAGGCTCACATTTTATTTAAACTATTCATCAAAATGCACAGAACTAAGTGGGATTAAGTGGAATTTATTGTACACACTTAAAGGAACTAAATAACTGGCTCTCTTCTTCCAGTTAAAGGCACCAACTTGAAAATTATGTACTACATTATTTCCCAGCAAATTGGAGAAGATAATTGAAGTGGTGATCTTTTGTCTACATATTCAAGGAGGCCAAAGAAAAGTGCGTACACTTTCAATTTTCTTTTGAAATTATCCTCTACAACTATTTTCTAGAATGGCAAAATCTGTTCCAAATCTCCTGCCTCAACAAAACTACTTATCTGACTCTAAAAAAATAATAATAATGCAATAACCCTACGTGAGCTTAGATAAGTAAAGCCATGTACGTGGTAACTTTTATTAGAGGCTTTGGAAGAATTAGTCTCTGGCTTTAGGGACACTGTTTCTCATTGGAATGAACAGAAATATCATTATGAAAGATTGACAAGGGCAAAGTTTCTATAAGTAAAAACAACAGCAACATCAATATTTCAGGATCTGAAAAAAAAATGATCATTCTCTTGCCTTGAAAAATTTGTTAGAAACCATTGCATTTTAATGCATTCCAAATAACACAGGAGATTTGGGGGCTGTCTGACTTCTGAAAGTGCAGAGATTAATCAGATTTTCCATAACTTCTATTTGAGTGGAAGAGACCTGACACGCCCCTCCATAGACCCACAACAGCACCAGGTACAAGGTAACTAGTGATCTTTTCATCGTAGTCCTCGTAGACTCCTGGTTTCCAGGCAGTTTCAGCTGTCACAGTTGCTTAGAGTTTACTGAGCTGTTTTTAGTTACTCATTCAAATATTCATAAGCAGCGAGGGCTGCAGTTTGCTGTCTGGTAACAACTTCATTTTCGGCTCACACTCTTCTCGTCCTTGCGGACTGCTTCTTTCAACCCAGATTGGACTTGCTGCAGTCACATGACCTTTCAAGGATAATGGAGTTTCCTTGGGAGTAGACAAGAGAGACGTGTTCCATCTTTTATCTTTGCTTGGCTGGACGATGAAAATAATTACAGAAGACAGTTATGGATTATCAAAGAGACAAGTGAAATAATCAAACCTATATCAAGCACGGCTTTGTGCTACCCAAGAAGGCAGAGCCTTTAATTATTTACCTTATGAGACTACATCCACCCAGGAAATCCTAAAATGGCAATGTATTGGTGCAAATATTTACTCAACAATATTGTTACTGAATACAATAAGGAAAATATGTGGAATCTCTTTTATGTCCTTGGAAGAAATGGAGAGACTGTGCATTTCTTAGCACAGGGGAATTGTAATCTTTCATTGTGGTCTCTCTGTTATTGGATTAAAATTCTGGTTAAATAAATCCTTCAGGTAGACAAATTCTCTTTAGTTGGGAGCTAATATTTAATATGAGAATTAGTTGCAGTAACTGGATAATAGGCAAAGTGTCATTCTTTAATAAAACAATGACATCAGCTGTACACCGTGAGTTAATCGACTAAGATGCTGAAAAAGAAAACACTTGGCAGCCAAGAGACATCTCTAAAATAACTTTGTGCTTTGGCATTAAAACTCTGAATTAGTCTGGCTGTAATGTATATCATATTTGGAGAAAGAAGTTGATTTTTGCCTATTTATTATTTATACTAAATGATGTTTCTTTTACAAAAAGAAACCTTCACCCTTTTGTTGATTGAAACTTGCAAGTTCTTTCTTTCAGAGCCATCTTACATTTGCACAGTTCTCCTCAACCTGAACACATACTCCGGTGCTCCTGAGACCATGTGTGTTTTCTAAGAAAGCACCAAGCAGGTAAATTGTGCAATGCTTCGTTTAGACTTGGGGAAAATACAGCCCTGTCTGAGGCAAAGCAAAAGGAATTTCAATCTCACAGCCGCTGCCAGATAAAAACCTGGAAAAGACCATTAATCTCATTTGTTTTTCATTATAGCGTCGCTCGTTATCACAACTTTAGTTAAGGAAGTGCCAACGTTTGTACCAGCGATTATATATCAGCAAAATTAGTTCTAAAAAAGTAAAGCTCGTCATACCATAAACTCTACAGTGTTGCTGAGGTCTTTCCAGTTTGGGATGGAGAAAGGTGCAGGGTATGAATACTCCGTGGAATAAACAATTGAATAATGCTTGGCAGAGACCATAATACAATGTTCATTCTTAAACCAAGTGCAAATGTGTTCTCATATTTGAGAGACTGTTCTATCCTTTAAAGGCATATTTTCCTGGCATGCTTCTTCCATCTTTGCAGGAAAAAGTCTGAGAAAATGAAAAGATTCCCCCATTCCTGTTAACCTCGTCAGCGGTTCCATGAAGGAAAGCCTTCGCCGCCCCGCCGCAGTAAGGGTCTCAAGCACCAGTGGACTACAAAGGAGACACGTGTCAGCCACATGCTGTTCATTAAACAGAGGCAGTGACTTTGAGAGCACCATTAAACAGAACACCCAGCACTAGGGAGGAATCTGATGACAATGACCTGCAGTCCAGGCTGCAAAATGCAGGTCTTCAGGGAACTCAGATAAGGCACTCAAACCAATATTTCAGCACTGTCCTCCTCACTAAAAGCAAATATTAATTTCAAGTCATAGAGGAAAGCGATTGTTAAGATTTTTGGTGTGAATATACTTTGCATACAACCAGAGATATGTAAAAATGTGCTCTACGAGTATAATATGAAATGTAATACATTCTGCTGTCCTTTCTAACAACTTAGAATAAAAATAAATTTAAAAAATAAAGATTTAGTAGGTTTTTACTGTTTTAAAACCACACATACTGGGGCTGCTGCGTCATTCACACTATTAAAGCCAACCTTCCTCCCCCACCAGCTGTGAGCTCTTTCCAAGGACCATCCAAAAAGTTCGTCAGTGTAAAGACAGTGAAATCTCATCCAAAGAGGAGGTCTCAATGCCAACTCCATCAATGAATGCAAGATAACAGTGCACTTAATTACCGAAATCATTTATTGAGGGGCTTTGCACCAATCACTTTACAAATGTCATCCTTTTTAACATTTTTGTGAACTCAAAGGAAAGACTATTTCCATTTTATCAATGAGAAAACTGAGGTTCAGAGACATTATGTGGAGTGGCCAAGGTCATTCTGCTAGTCATCAGCAGAGTGAAAATTCAAACCAAGTCCAAGATGCACCTTCTTTTCACCATGCAATGCTGTTTCACTATTGAAGGCGATGGAATTAATTGTTAATGGGCACTAACTATCCTGTCCCCTGGGACTCGCAGAGATGACTATTTCAGCCACCTGGTATTCACCAAAGAGAACTGCTCTGGAAATGTGACACAAGATTAAATAAACTTTAAGAGAAACCCCAAGCAGACAGCTGGGAGTGAATCCAGCTGCTGCAGCCAATGGGATCTGTAAGAGTAGGGGAATAAAAACAGACTTAGAAGAAAAGAGCAAAAGGCAATGAAAAGAGATAATCTTACAAAACCCAGTTACCAAATAACAGAAAACAGTTTGCATTCATCTTATGGAGGTGCTGGTGGACCCTCTGTGTGGGAGAAGAAACCATGCCCTAGGAGCATTAACATGGATACATCTTGACAAGTTCAAGACCCTTGATTTACATACTAGAGACTGAAAACTCTCAGCCTTGGGTACATGACCAGTGATAAAATGACCAGTCCATCGGAGATTGGCAGGGCTCCATATAGATTCAATACACTGAGTAGAAGATGCTGCTGAGCTTGATACTAAGAGAGGGGAAAGCGTAGCAGGACCCAATGTAAAATGCACTCATTGTCATATCTTGGCTCAGGGCTAAACCGATTCAGTTTGATGAGAAGGAACTGCTTCCTAATTGCTGCATAATACCATTTGAAGTTCATGTACCTATGTACATTTGAGTATAAGTCATTTTCAAAACATTGCATGGTTTACTCTGATCTGTTACAACTTTTTTTTTTTTTTTTTTTTTTAGTCTTCATTATATCACAAGTTAAATATCACTGAAAGTAAATGTTAAGCAAAGTTTCTGGACTAAACATAACCAAATGATAATTTTAAGGCCTATTCCGATACCCAGAGAGGAACAGACCACATATGATAGAAGTTAATCCTTTGTTGAACAAACTACCAGATTTTAACAATTCTAATCTGTTCAATGATCCTACAAATAAATATTATTAATATCTTTCTTCATGTAGGAAAGGAAGACAGTTTTTTTAAATATTTTTTAGTTGTAGGTGGACACAATACCTTTATTTTATTTATGCGGTGCTGAGGATCAAACCCAGGGCCTCACACATGCAAAACAAGCACTGTACCACTAAGCCATAGCCCCAGCCCGAAGACAGGTTTTAGAGAAATAAGAGACTCTGTCAGAGTCTTCCGGTAACTGCTTATAGAGTCAAGATTTAGACCCAAACTGTTGGCTTCCAAGTTCATGTTGTTGCCCCATTCCAAATTGTCTGCCCCCAAAAGGAAGGCTCAATTCCCAGGGACTGACCTTTGCATTGTCTATTATTGGAACGATCCTGAAATCTAACCACAAAATGTTTCAATCCTTCTTAATTTTCCTGAAATTCTGGAATCAACCAAAAAGTAAGAGAAATGAAAATAATGTCAATGAACTTTAGAATACAGCTGTGTCTAGTGATATATAGTGATAAAAGAACTGATTAGTTAAGTACTTTCTCTTTGTAGGATAATCAGTCTAATGTAATGTCTGGAATCTAATAAAATGTCCATCATTTTCATCAATTCTGAATGATCATTTTCTCGTATGTTCACACCTCTCAAAGGAGTGCATCTCACAAATGTTGTTAGCCAGTGGGAATTGCAGAGTAGTTATCATCATCCACTCATGTCTGAACTCAGATGTGACTACTAGAGTCTCAGTTGGTCGATCACAATCCCACAGTATTGCAGTCAACAAACCAATTTAGGTCCACCTGAGGATGGAATATGAGTTCTGCTATTTTCTGAAAATATTCTGTTGACACCTTCTGGTACAATCAAGTAAACACAGGCATCAAAACCTGCCAATAAGAAACTCTTCATGTAATAACCAAAATACAGCAAAATAGGAGAAAAACTTCTACAGCACATCAGGCAACTAGAGTTTACTGCTTATTTTATAAAGAACAAGATGAAAAAGGTTCAAAAGTTTCCAACACAAAGAAATGCCAGTTGCCCCAACTGGACCATTACACATCACATACATTTATCAAATTATCACACTCTACTCCATAAATACGTATGATTATGGAACACAATTTTTTAAAAAGAAATTATTCAACCTACAAGAGATTATTATCTAGACTATACAAGGAACTCAAACAAAATAACAGCAGTTAAACAAATAATCCCATTTAAAAGTTGGCAAATGACCTGAATAGACATTTCTCAAAAGAAGATGTACAAATAGATAACAAGTACAAAAAAAATATCTCTCAGGCCTGTAATCCCAGCACTTTGGGGGGCTGAGGCAGGAGGATCACGAGTTCAAAACCAGCCTCAGCAAGGGCAAGGCACTTAGCAATTAGTGAGACCCTGTCTCTAAATAAAATACAAAAAAAGGGCTAGGGATGTGACCCAGTGGTCGAGTGCCTCTGAGTTCAATCCCCGGTACCACACACACACACACACAAATCTCAGTACCACTGATCATCAGGGAGATACAAATCAAAACCACAATGAGATATTATTTCAACCAGTAGAAAGGCTGTAATCCAAAAAGGCAAAATAACAAATGTTGGCTAGGATGCAGAAAGAGTGCAATTCTCATGCTGCTGGTGGGAATGTAAGTTAGTGCAGACATTATGGAAGATAGGATGGAAGATACTGAAAATACAACTACTATATGAGCCAGCAAACACACTACTAAGCATATATCCAAAGGAAATGAAATCATTCATGAAGGAGATACCTGCCCTCCCACATCTACTGTAGCATTATTCACTACAGCTAAGAAATGGAATCAACCTAGGTGTCCATCAATGGATGAGTGGACAAAGAAAATATGGTATACGCATAACAGAATATATTATAATATTCAGTCATAAAAAGGAATTAAATCTTGTCATTTTCAGTAGTATGGATGGAACTGGAGGAAATTATGTTAAGTGAAATAAGCCAGACCAAGAAAGACAAATAGTACATGTTCTCACTCAAATATGGAAGCTAAACTAAAAAAAGTTGATTTCACAGAAGTAGAGAAAAGAATAGAGGTTAACAGAGACTGGAAGTAGCAGTGGGAAGGAGAGGTAAAGGGAGGTTGAAAAATGGGTTCCAAAATACAGTTAGATCAGAAGAATAAGTTGGTGTTCTATAGCAGAGCAAGGTGTTTATAGTTTATAAAACCTTGCTATATATTTTACAGAGAACTAAAAGAAGAAAGAATTCAAAGGTTAGGAACACAAACAAATGACCAATGTTTAAGGAGATGGAAATGCTAATTTATCCTCACTGGATCATTACACATACATATTGGATTATCACAGTGAGCCCCATAAATATGCATGATTATTATGTATCAATTAAAATTTTTTTTAAATTGATAATAAAGATAAGCTGCTTCAAATAAGATCCCAGAGACAATATTGGAGCAATCTTTTCAAGAAATTCTGCATCATTGACCAAGTATTGTGACACACACCTGTAATCCCAGCTACTCGGGAGACCAAGGCAGGAGGGTCATAAATTTGAGACCAGCCTAGGCAACTTAGCAAGACCCTGTCTCAGAAAATAAAAAGGGCTGAGGATATAGCTCAGTGATAAAGAGCCCCTGGGTTCATTCCCCAGCATCAAAAATAAAAAAGAAAGAAAGAAAAAGAAATTCTGCTCAATCAATAGTCTGGATGGCAAAGTGCAAAATCATGATCACCAAGCAACTCTGAGTTAACAGTGATTTCACAGAGTCGGAGTATGGATGTGAACAAATTTAATGAATACCCTAGCTACTTTTACTTTTTTTTTTTCCTTTTGATGTGTATAGAAGAAAGAAAAATGATTTCTAAAAAAATATATATATATCCATAATGAAGTCTCAAAAAATCTTCCAAAGTGTATAAAATAAAAACTGGTAAGTTTTGCATTAGAGGTGTGTATCTGCATGGCAGGGAGTGGGGAGGGCAGAGGAAGAGAAGGCGAAGGTAATGGTACATTTTCTAATCAACAGTGTCTCAGATTTTATAAAATTTGTGAATTTTTTTATGTTTAAAAAATGTATTTAAATCTCATTTTCATTTCTTTGTGTGTGGCTATATTTTCAATAACTATACTTTAGGAAATACTTAAGTCCTCAAAGGAGGCATTATCCTCAATTTTTCAAGACTTTTAACCCTACATTTAGAAAATATTTTTTTCATTTAGTCCTTAATAGAATTACTTTAAAAACTGTGATTTTTGTTATGGCTGTCATTATTTAATGTTCATACAACAGTTATCATGTACTATAGATGTTATATAGAACATTATTGCAGCATTATTCACAACAGCCAAAAAATTTAATCAACCTGGGCATTTGACAATGGATGAGTGGACAAAGAAAATGTGGTATATATGAATAATGGAATATTTTTCAGTCATATAAAGAAATGAAAATCTTGTCATTTTCAGTAATGTGGACAGAACTGGATGAAATTATGTTAAGCAAAGCAAGCTAGACCAAAAACAACAAAGATTACATGTTACCACTCAAAGGTGGAAGCTAAAATAAAAAAGAGTAAATTTGGTTTCAAAGGCTTACTACCTCCAGGGCTCTCTCCACACACTGGGTGTGTCTTCTTCCTGTTGTGGGTTGGCCTGGTCACATGACCCATAACTGGTATAAATGTCTATACACTTATATGTATAGATTTATACATTTATACAGTATGTAACTATTCAGTGTTTCTGTGCAAATGTTACAGGCAAATCCCCTTCACGATATTTAGAATCATAGTTTTCAATTCCAGAAACAGAAATAAGACAGAATATTCAGAATGGAGAAAAAGAAGTCTACAGAAACGTAAGAAAATTGTCTCCATTTTGATGTAATGGAAACAAAATGTAATATGTCGATGACCCATGCTCCTTTCACCCTGTGTACTAAAAAACACTTATCTTTGTCCAGTTTCATCTTTTCATTCCTCACCCCACCTAGGAGTTTCTTTTTTTACCAATCTAATTCTGGATTTTTACGATGCCTACAATGCAGGCTAAGACAATTGGAGTAATTGATGCTTTGTGCAAAAGCATCAAAAAATCATTCTAGTTTCAAGTTGTTGTAAATCTGCCTGCTTGGTTACAAGCCAAATGGGTATTGATATTTGCTGCTCATTTGGACAATGTGTTGTTGACTTTGAGAATTAAATATATGTTGGGCAATTCCAGGTTGGAATGATTATCCAATGAAAAGTTACTGTTCATGATTTCAATTTTAAAATTAGACAAGCTAAGAAGAAGAAAAACACTCACAATGAACAAGTTAATAAATTTGAAAATGAATGGTTTATAATTAATTTTCAACTTTTACCAAAGCCCTTGGGGATCCTTGGAAATGACTTGAAGTTGTGCCCAATTACCAGGTTACATACTGTTATCTAAATTCAGCT
Source organism: Tamias sibiricus (assembly GCA_025594165.1). Lineage (NCBI taxonomy): Eukaryota > Metazoa > Chordata > Mammalia > Rodentia > Sciuridae > Tamias > Tamias sibiricus. The sequence goes on along the minus strand of CM046660.1, from coordinate 73,731,106 downwards.
CTCCTCCCTGCAGACATTAACTGAGATTATAGGATACATAGAGCAAAACTGGATACTTGGCTTTTTAGCATTTTAAGAGAATTAAAATAGATTTTTTTTGGTGAGCTTGTGTGTGTATGTATGCATGTGCATTATATATGTATCATGTACACATGTGTTGTATACATGTTTATCTTTAAAGGTAGATAAGTTGTGCCTATCTTCTTGGGACCCTAACAACTAAATGTAATGAATCAATCTGCTATGTACTCACTGATTTAAGGCTCCTACATTCTGTGCACCCTGGTTTTAGCACTTCTTGTGATCCAAACATAATTTCACATTAGCTCTAATTTTATAAAAATGCAGCTGTTATTTTCTTTGACTCTGACTTCTGGTGATAAAATGCAAAGAATTAACACATTGTTTCATATCACCCACCTTCCAAATTATATTCCAGTTTCAGTAATGGAAAAGCTTCTTCCTAACTGGCATCTATTCTGCTTTTCAAAAGCAAGTACATAAAGGACGTGTTCCAAGAACGAAAGGCTGATATAAGCTAAAATAAATAAGTCCTTTCTAGGACATAAGTAATAATTGCACTGTAAGTTATACAAGCCTGGGTGACAGTACTCCCGCAAAGACATTCATTTATCAATCTAAGCAAGTAATTCCCCGTTCTGTGAATGGCAGAATGAGACCAGCTTCAACTGATTTATGAAGTGATTTTTTTCCGTTCTACTGAATGATTGAGACAAAAGGTCCTGCAGGAATGGCGGTTCATCTTTTCTGTTCAAGTGCCAAATCTTTTTATTACTTTTGTTTTGTTTCTAGTGCAGATATTGTTGCCTCATTCACCATCTGCTAATGTTGAATAAGAAATGTTTAACTCCTGGCTACTCGCAATGAATTGCCCCAAGAATGTAATAGAATAGTTAGCATCTTTCTTACATGCTGCTCCACGTATTATGGAGGCGAAAGTGTCTGGCCTGGGAGCCCAAAGGAAACATGGCATATTCATTTTGTATACTCTCTCAAGTCTGTTGTGGCCCCTGGGACACAGGAGGCACTAAAAACAAAATTGTAGTAGCATCAAGTTGAAATGTCCTTCACACCAGCTGGAAGGGACCAGACACATCCGGAAGCTCCAAATCCTCACTCTGCCTCTCACAGGACGCATAGACGAAGGGCAAGTTGGCAACCCTGTGACACTCAGTTTACTCACCTATCAAATGGTAATAACAAACCTCTACCTTACAGGACTCAAGTGGAGGTTAAATAGTACTGTGTATGAAAAGTGCCAGTTACTCAAATAAAGAGGGTTGGCCAGGCTTTCTCTAAATAGATTTAGATAAGGGGCTGTGACTAAGAGAGAGAGTGACCTAGAAAAATGACCCCTTGGTCTTTCCTTCCCCTGACATTGACATAGGCCAGTGCATTCCATGCGTTGCTTTAATAGGTGCATGCATAAGCGTGCTCATGCATGTGTGCACAGAGAATCTAAAAGGCAGAAGGAAATGAAGGGTGGATAGAGAAGAGGCTGATCTGTCTGTTTGTCTTGGCATAAACCAGGCCTGGGGCTGGCTTCTTGTATTTTTGCCTGTGGCTTCTTGTCTCACTCTCTGCCCCCTCGCTAGCTGGAGAATCACCGCCTCCTCTCCTCTTCAGTGCTGCCCAACTCACTTCTTAACCAATGACATTGCTGCCATATAATGGTTCTGCCAAATTCAAGGGTCAGAACACCAGTTCTACTTCCGTTTTTCCCAGAGCGTGGTCCCGGGACTCCGATTGTATCTGCACATCAGGGGTACAAACAGCCTCAGAGAAAACCATGAGGATCTATTTTACTTTAGGATTTGGGGCTACAGAGTAATAATTTATAGACTAAGACAAATGCAGATGTACAATGGAAGAGAAAGTGATATGCTCATGAATTATTTAAGACCAAAAAAAAAAAAAAAAAAAAAAAAGGTGAACGTTAAAGAAAATTGAAGCAAGCTGGGAGAGGGCAGGACCCTAGGCTAGGTCCTAAGAGGCTTCACTTCCCAACTCCTGAGTATCATTTCCCTCCCTCAGCCATTCAGAGCAATTTGTGAACAAAAACTAAGAAGCAGCGCTTAGTGGATTTTCTTAGAGATGGCTCTAAATGTTTGCTTAGGAAATGGGTGTTCTTAGGAAACTGCTATCTCTGAAGGTAGAATTCCATTGCACTGAGTAGCATAAAAATGTCTACTTCCAAGAAACATTTGCCAACTAGCCCTATTCCCCCTTGCTGATTCCACATATTAATATTTTAATTTTAAAGCAACTACAAGGTCAATTAGGTGAAAAATATCATATGCACACACACATTATTGGTAAAGACTGTTGAATGCAAATCTTTTCTTTGGGTTCAATTTTAGGCATTGATACAATGTTACATAGTCAATAAAATGATTTAACAAGCACTTGTGCCACAAATATTATTGAGATGCTACTATGTACAAATCATTTAGGATCATTCAAGGAAAGATAAAATATGAGGCTTTCCTTCAAGATATCCACAATCTAAATAAATGCTGTCCAATAGAAAACTAATGTAAATCACATCCATCATTTTAACTGTCCTGGTAGCCATCTTAATAAAAGGAAAAATAAATAAATGGCATTAATCTTAATAATTTAGTATTGATTTCCATAACATACTTATTTAATCCAGCAAGTCTAAAATGTCATCATTCCAACATGTAATCAACTTAAAAAGTACAAATGAGGCATAAGTACTGTCATCATAAGAAGACTTTGAGATCAGGACGAGCCACATTGCAAATGATCAAGAGCTACATGTGACTAGTGGCCATTGTACCAGACAACACAGACCTGAATCTCTAACATATTTCTTGAGCACACAGAACCAAGGCTGCAGTTGCTACAGGAGTCCCTGAAGATATGCGGTATTATCCCTGTCCTGGCAGAACACATATTCTAGGAAAGATAACAGAGAACAAGTAAAAGTTAATTGCAAATGACCAGTGTTACCACGAAGGAAGTGAGCTAGGAGCCAAGTACTGGGTGAGAATGAGAGAGAGGGCAGGTTGCAGGAGACCAGATGGGGTTCCTTTTTAACAGGGTGGTGAGAAGAAGGTGTCTCTGAGAGCCCGACACTTTCAGTAGAGAGATTGTATTTGTTCCCTATCGCGGTTGTAACCACAAATTTCATAGCTTAAAACAACACAAATTTAAGACCTTACAGTTCTGGAGGCTGGAATTTTGCCTTGGGTCCTATGGGGCTGAAAGCAAGATGTCAGCAGGGCTGTGTCCCTTTTAGAGACTCAAGGAAAAATCCATCTCCCGCTTCTTTCATCCTCTAGAGGCTGCCTGCATTCCTCTGCCTGTGGCCCCGTCCATCTTCAAGGCTGCCAATCATATTGCCCACCTCTAACCCCGCATTGCCTCCTTGGATTCTAGTTCTCTTGCCTCCCTCATTCACTCCTAAGGACTGTTGTGATTACATTGGGCCCACCTGGACGGGTTAGAAGTCTCTCCCCATCTCAAGATCCTTAGTCACATCTGCAAAGTCCCTTTTGCCACGTAAAGTAAAACATTCGCAGGATCCTTGGGACAAAGCTTAGACTGCTTTGGGAGGCCGCCAGCTGCCTATCACTGACTTGAATGATAAGAAGTAGAAAATAAAAGTATTTCCATCTAGAGCATGTAATAAGAAAGAATTTGGCAAATTCAAGGAACTGAAGGAAGATGAGTGTTGCAGGAGTACAGAATGTAACAATGGAGAGAACAGAAGGGCTAGCTCTTAGGCCATGGTGAGGAATTCAAGTTTATGCTATTTATAGTTGGTAGCCCCTGGAGGCTTTCAAACAGTAGAGTCAAGTGATTGAGATCGTGTAGTATTTAGCTGAGTCTGGTTACTGGAAGAGAATGGGTCAGGGTGAGATACAAATGGAACAGAAGACCAGCAAGGACTAAACCCAAACTGATAAGGAGTTATGGGCAGATGTGGCCCAATTAGTGCCAGTGCTGATCTCAGGGGTGAGATATTTATCAAAACTTATTGAACTTTAAGGTCATGCATTTTATTGCCTATCAGATTTTAAATATTATAAAATTATAAAATTAGCTTTTCCTCTACTACAAAAGACAGAGAGAGAGAGAGAGAGAGAGAGAGAGAGAGAGAGAAATTACTTTGGGCTTTGTGTGTTTAGACATCAACTTGCATGCATTTAGAGCCTCATTTCCAATGGCAGCTTGTTCGAAATACAGTGATGGTATCCATTTTATTTCAACTCCCTGTTTGTCCTGCCCTTTTCTGAGAAATGTATATTTTACCCAATTGTCAGGATGAAAACTCTATTGGATCTACCCTATTCATTAATTCTTTAATGTATACATTTATTCTCTATCCTGATCATTGTTGTAAATATTTTATGTGTATTAACTCATTGAATCCTCCCAACCATTCTATCATGGAGCTACTTCTATAGTCCCTGTTTTGTAGATGAGGACACTGAGACGAAGAGATAAGTAGTTTGCTTACATGGTTGAGCCAAGTTTTGAAACAAGTATCCTGAGCCTTATGATGCTATTTTCTCATGCTCACAATGAAATGCTGAAGGCACCTCTTTCCACCTGGTTCTGAGTTAGGTAGTTTTGGGAACATCCTCAATAGCTTTTCCTGGGAAAAGGCTGGTGGCCAGAAACTAACTGCTCCTAGCAATCGCCAGTGAGTTCAAGTGTTCTTGATCAGTGCCTAATGAGAGGCAAGAATGCCTTGTCCCCAGCCTGCTGGAAGGAGATACTAAGGTCAAATGGATTGGGATGGGTTTTAGTGGCCAAAGAAAGGATTGTGAGATTGACAGTGAGCCTGTAGCCAAATGCAAATCCCCTGCACATGAACCAGTTTCTGTCTTTGAGAACCATGGGAGCATAAGCATTCAGTTGCTGATATGCCTGCACAACCAGTGAAAACTAGAAAATCACTACCATGGTCTTTGCTGCAGCTCTGCCCTTGACCTTGGAGAGACACTTAATACCCCCAGGTGTGGGATGTTTCGTTTTCTTGCCCTTAAAATGAGAGAGGGCTAGAGTAAGATGTCCCCACAGGCTCTCATAGACTCTGAAGCTACTGAGACACCAGGACAACAAATGTGGCTCATCTCCCATGTTTCTGGAAAAGCAGAATCAGGGACCTGACAGATAACCCACTCCTACACGGTCAAGGAATCCCTGATTCCTGGATTACAAAAGTAGGTTCAAACAAATAAAGGAGTTATTTTATTCTGCAACACTTTACAAAATGGGGAGATTTTTATTGAGATAACTCAAATATCTCTGAATGAAAAAACTATAAAAGGCAAAAATCTGATTTACCCAATGTTCTGCATCCCCCAAATTTGCATTTGCTAAAATCCATATACTTCCTTCTTTCTTCCACCTTATTAATCGTGCGAATAAGAGGTACACTGGACATTCATTCCAAGTACACAAATTTTTAAAAATAATGAATATTATATGCTTCTTTTGTGTTCCATTGTAATAAAACCTATTGTTTCATCAAGCTCATTGGAGTAGGTTTTTGACCTCTCTTAGAAAAAACACTCAAATGTTCAAGCTTATTTGTGAAATGAGAGGATTCAGGGGACAATTGCCACTGTTTCCTCCTCTACCCAATATTTGCATGATTCTCCTTGGAAATGGTTACAATAGGTCAACAGCTCTGTCATTCTGCATGAAGAGCAGGACCTCTTCAACAGGCTAGAAGCTCAGAAATAGGATACAACCAATAATCTCAGTGAATGTAGAAAAATCTTCATAATCAATTAGTTACATGTTTTCATAATCATGATAAAATTTTAAGAAAGAACTTAGAGGTCTCACAGTCTGTTTCCTTGTCAAAATACAGAATCTAGAAAAATGCTCTTACACAGAGTATTTTGACGTAGATTTTTTTGTTGTTGTTCACATCAACAATAAAAATACAAATTGCTGAAAGCAAAAGACCATTACAAAAGTTCTCTCTCAATCAGTGTTTCAGGAAACTATATTTCAGGCCTGTGAAGTGAAAGCACCAGGACTTTGATTTTATTTACATTATGATTATGTCTTTAATTGGGAGCCATATCTGGCTCTTATCTTAAAACATGCTCATCTAAAAAATAAGGCCTTTAAAAAAATCTTAGTGGATACTGAATTCCAAGATTGGATCTATACATTCTTTATACTTTACAGTTGCCAAAGTGTCAGACCATATCGCCAAAGGTTCCCTTCATGTTGATCTGCTATTTCCACACTGAAAGTAATGGGTAATTGAATCAATAAATTAAGTAAATAAATACATTGAACATTTGATCCATGTATTTCTAGCAGAAGGCAGCAAGCAACCTCTTGGAGTAGACAGGTCTATTGATTTTTTCTGAGTCTTGTATGTTCCATGTCATTGTTTAAACCAAATAAACTAAGCATTATAATCTTCTACTTTTTTTGATAAAAGAAATCACATGTTGCATAGGAAAGGCTGTGCTAAGAAAGAAATCAAAAGCAGATTCATACATTTGTCAATGTAGCAAAATATTTACAGATGATACTAGTTTACTGATCACTCAGGAGAGAGATTTGGTTCTTTCTAGTGTATTGAATTCTTTCCTTCTTAGCTGTCACAGAAATCAACCTGCTGACAGCAGCCCTGAGTGAGGCATTGAGGCACACACACAATCAGGGGGTTCTAGAAAAATGTCTCAAGTAAGGGACTTGAATTTCCATCCCTTGATCTTCACATCAGCCGCTTGGTGAAGCCAGTAAAGCTCAATTTGATTACTATCCTACTGCCTGACCATCAACCCAAACACTGGGCCAATGGTAAACATAGAGATCCAGTCAATATCCTGAAGATCCTAAATCTGCACGACCAATCCTGTCCCTCCAGTGAGGGTTAACCTGCACCTCTTCTCTGTATGTTTTTATAAATCATGTGTCTGTATTTTTTACATTAAGTCGTTATAATTAATATAATTTTGTTAGAGGCTGACTAAAATATAAAGTCACGTCAATTAAGAATGCATAATATTCCATCTTCTGAAATAGCATCTCCTAAGAATTAATGTCTTCAGACTATCATAAATAAAACATCGCAAAAGATGCTTGTGCATAAATCTTTGATCATATCTCTAATTTTTCTCCAGGAAAAGACTTCTGGAAATAATTCTGTCAAATTGAGAGGTAATAAAAATGTTCTCACTTAATTTGAATTTTCATTCTTATTAGAGGTTAAGCATCTTGCATACGGTGGTTGCCATATGTATTTTTTCTCCTGTGAAATATCTACGCACATTCCTTTGCTTATTTTCCTGTTGTCTTGAGTTTTTAATATCTCATTTGACTGCATGTGTAATTTGTAACCAAAAATACGGTTCGGGGAAGGGCAGTTTACAAATACGTCACCGTGGTCGTTTACTTATTTCCGTAAAGCTTTCTCTTGAAGTTCTTTTTCAAATGTCTAAAAATTTCTGTACAAATGAGAGACCCAGACAGGCACTCAGACTCCCCAAAGCTGGTATTGGGCTGCCACCTAGCATTTCAGTGTGGTACTGCCCGCCTCATTCCTTCCAAGTTTTCCCATATTCTTAACATACCGACAACAGTAAACACAAAAATGTCACCTTATGTCCTGAATCTAGATAAGGCTAAAGAGGAATGTCAATGAATGCAAAACCAAAGCTCCCGTCGCCCGAGGGGCAAGGAATGCTCTCTATGTCCTCTACAGTTCACACTTGTCACTGTTCACCTTGATGGAAAGAAAAAGAGCACCACTCTGAAAGAAAACTCAGGTCCTTGTTCTGAGCACAGTGCCAACGGAGGAACATCCTTCACAGAGCGTCCCCAGGACTCTGCTTCCTAAAAAATACAAGGAAAGACCTTCTCTCCCTCGCCCTCCTGCAGGGAGGGTGATGCTAGTTCTCAGAGAACAGGATGAGTCCCGGGCACAGTTGCCTGTAAGGTGGGATATGGCTTGGCACTCAAGGTCTTCGGTCACCTCTCCTGGCCACACGACCCGTGGAGATGGACGGCACATCTCAGGTGGAAATGCTCGACCACAAACCCCAGAACTGTGGTCTAATGGAGAACTTCAGGGGGATGGGGGAGGGAGATAAAGTGGTGGGAACTAAGGACCAGCCTGTCTGGGGTGACAGTTGCAATAGTCAAGGTCCCCGTCCCCTCCTCACGCAGCATCGGGGCCTCATGCACTACCCCCACGGGCTTCCTGATCCTCCCATGTTCTTCAGCAGCCCCGTCCAGCCTCGTTCACCCTTCCATGGGCTGCAAAACTCCCCCAAAGCACAGTGTGTCTGTCATTTGCTCTCCTCAGGCCCTCGCCCTCCAAGGAATTACTTGTTTATACTTTTTAAACTCCTGGCATTTGATTCAAAACTACATCGCTCCTGGGTGGAACTCTCCCTTCAATGCTCATTGCCTTGTTCATCTGCCTGCTGGAATTTTTTATGGGATTTCCCATCCCTGGATCCACCCTCCCTCGTGGTGTGATGCCAAACACCAGCTACTGCCCACTGGCCACACAGTTGTATTTCCTGCTTGCTCCTTCCTTTCTGTCAAGAGAGTCTCCACATGGCGAGGCTGGATAGCAGTAATCTTGCTTCTATAGCTTTTTGTTCTTTTAATCCGTATCTTTCCCCCCAAGCAGAAGCCTACATTCCCCCACTGTGCATACTGGCATGGTTTTCTGTGTGTGCCCAACATGAGGACGGCTGGTAAGCCCTTCGGGCATCCGTCCCGCGTGTGCCTGACAAATTACACATCTTCAATTTACCAGCCTCATCGCTAAAGTTCTAGCTGTTCATCTTGGTATTCTAGGTCTTTTAACAAGGTCTAATTCTTTCTCTTAACCTTCTTCTTCCTTCCCACTCTGCCCTACCAGGATTCCTGTGCTTCAACCACCCTTGTTTCCCCGGATGCCCCAATCATGCCATCGAATGCCTTCCTGCTCAAAATGTGGTCTGTGAACCAGAAACAGAGACATCACCTGAGATTATCTTTTTGAAAATGCAATTTTCAGCCGAACATGGTGTCACAAACCTGTAATCCAAGACACTAGGGAGGCTGAGGCAGGAGGATTGCAAGTTCAAGGCCTGCCTAGACAACTTAGTAAAACCCTGTCCCGGAATTTAAAAAATAAAATAAAAAGGACAGGGGATGTAGCTCAGTAGTAAAGCACCCTGGGCTCAAGTACAGGGATTCATACTTTTGAATCAGAATGAGAGTCTAAATTTGAACAAGATTATTGGCAATTAATATGCACATTATGGCTTGAGAAATATTGAATACAGCCCACCCTATACTCCCTCTCTTTCCCTATCATTTCACCTATTTCCTTAATTACAATTCACAATCTAAAATTGTCTTGTTTTTCTTTCTTTCCTTTTGTTGTCTACTACTTCACATTGGAATGTAAGCTTCATGAGAGCCAAGATCTTGTCATGTAGTGCCATATTTTTCTAGTAGGCACTTGCGTAATCAATGATTATTGAATTAATAAGTTCAGAACTTATCCCCTTGTTCTCACTTTCAATTATGTCATTTCTAATCCAGCTTGCCTCCTTGCCTCTTTGCCTCCTTTTCAGACTTATCCATTCATCAAATCCCAACTTCAAAACAATTAAACTGTGTACATTTGCACAATTGTAACAGGAAAGCATGTGCCAACTTGCTAGGGGACCCACCAAATTCACCCAAGAGTGCTCCTGCAAAGTAATTTGTCCCCTGATCTCCCAGAACCTGTATGATCAAGATGCCTGATCACACATTCACCTCAAATGGTTTTTTTTTTTGTATATGTACTTCATATTTCCAACCAGAATGTAAATTTCAAGAGAGAAGTCTGTGTTCTATGCTATTTGGTATTTGCCAGACTTTTCAGTGAACTCTTTAATGTGTTCATTTCATGCAAAAAGAAAGGCCCCAAAAAGAGTCACAGGAAAAGACTAGAAAATAAAAAACCTAGATAAAATGGTTTGGCAAATTGCTTTATGAGAACTCTGGGAGGTGAATGGACTTTTTTGGGTCCCAGAGCAAACGGGCATGCACATTCCTGCTACAACTGGGTAAATGTGTGCAATTTAATTCTTATAAGTTAATCACCTCACTTTCAAATTGTGTTTTACATTTTACTGTTATTATATAGTCTCATCAAGATTACTTTGAAATAACTTCTTATCATAAAATGAAATTGCATCTAAAGCTGGTTGGAGATCCCATATTTCATTCTAGCTTAAGTAAGATTCAATTAGAATAAATTTAACTTAGGACATGTGCACTCCTAGTTTCCACTTTGATTTGTTAAGATCTTCCTAATTGTGAATTTGAAAATAGGACTGATCTTAACAGTGGCGGAATAGGACCTCCTTACTGCAGGGTCTCTGATTGTGTCAGCGGGTGAGTGAGGTTTGAAGATCCCAGACAGTAGTTATGCCACATTTCTGCCTGGTCTTAACACTGCTTATTTGCTGTACAAGTCCGAAGAAGACCAGGAGGGCTGATTAATCAATCTTGAGAAAGTGCCTGGAAATGTCCTGAGGAATTACACAAAGCAATAGTTTATAACAGGGACACATTACAAGCTGGAAAAGGTTTCAAGCCTTACATTAAACACTCTGCTGTGTCAATTATCCTACTTTACCTTGGTTTTCCATCGTCTTTTCTATCTTCAAGGTGATATTTAGCATAAAATACTCACACTCTTACATGACACTAAATAGAGAACACCTTTATATTTGGAAAATGAAAAAGAAAATTGTCATGAGTAGTCAATTAAAATGTTGTTAAAATGAGGTTCAGGGTACAGAGGCACAAAGGAATGAAACATTGGAGAAATAAATTCAGCCTCCTGATCTCGGTTTCTAATGGTTTTGATTTATACCAAAGCCAACAGCTGTTGATCCATTACTAATCAGTTACCTAGAAAGGAGAGAATGAAAGCATTAGTTTTTTCATCTGGACCTTAAACTCAAATGAAATTCAGCAAGGAAAATTAAGTCAGAGATCCAAAGATTTGAAAAAAAGAATTCCCTTCTAGGCCTCTGGACTGAAACCTGGATTTTGTAAAGTTCTGATAAATCATTCGTCTTATTACAGCACACATTATCATTATAAACTGGCCTGGCTGGTTCAAGATTCAAATCTGGGTTGAGAGGGGATGTTTTCCTATTAGGTTATCATTCATCAATTAAGCTGGGTTTCTAATTAAAGCCTCAGAGATGTGTTAACACTTTTTTTTTTTTTTTTTTTTTTTTCCTGAGCAGTATAGTAACCATTTTCCCATGGGGTCAGGACAGTATGATCTCTGGCCTCCCTCATGGCTCAGAGGTGAGCCTCCAGACCTGAGCCTCTGCTCTGCATCCAGTTGTCACCTGACACTTCCTTGCTGCCTATCATCCCATCCAGGTGCCCCCTCTGCTCTGCAGTGACCTGGTGTCACCTGTCCTGGGTCAGCCCACTCATCTCCATGCTGTGCATGCTCTAGGTGCCTTTTCCCCTTGACAAGACCAGTGCTTCAGTTAAAGCTGGTGGCAAGCAGGGGACAGAGGTAAAAGTGGCACTTCTCATTTGCCCATTTCTTACAAAGAGCCACCTAATTATATCAAAGACCATAATTAGATGACGTGCAAAGGTAAGTATAGACAGAAAGTGTTTCCACTGAAGGGAAAGAAAAATTGCCTTGGTGTTTCTAAAAAGCCAGAAAGATGCTTTGATTTGCCTCCAAAACACACTGTTCATTTTATGTATGTATGTATGTATGTATGTATGTATGTATGTATTTTCAGCAGGCGAAACTATTACTCCTGAAGATAATGGGCCCAAAAAGAACTAGCATAACTTGCAAAGAGTAGCTGAGTTCACAATTTAATCTACAATCCCAGAAGAATTTGGGAAATCTGATTCTGTATGTATTCTTTTTCCAAAGGGTATAATCAAAATTAACATAATTGCCATTTACAAAATTATTTAAAGACTATAAATTTTAATTGATCATAAGCTGCAGATTTCTTAACTCCTCTGAACACTTCTGTCAAGTGGGGCAAATTTCAACTGATGGTTTAAAAAAAAAAACTGCAAAGCAAGGAGACCTCAGAGATGAATTATAAATCAGAGTAAAAGGTTAACAAGTATAAGTCATCGTCGTCGTTGTGCCCCCCCACCTCAAGTTCAAGGCCCGGTGACTTGAGGAAACCACACTGAAGTTTTGCCAGTAATCCTAAGAGAGTTAAAATGCCACCTTTACGAGAGTGGCTACTTGACCCTACTTGAAGGCCTGTGCACCTAAGCAGGTAAATCGCTCCTGTGGATTTGATCAGCATGATAAATAAGGAAAGCTGTTTTCTGCTTTAGACTGGAAACTATATCCAGAGAACATTCTCTAGAGAGAAAGGAAATAGGAAAGAAAAAGAGGAGACCTCTCAGTCATCCAGCAGAAGCAAACTTCCTGCTCAGCTGATTCCATGTCCAAGGACAGACCTGGTTTCAAACTAGGGAGGGGTCAGTGATCTGGCCCAAGGTCCTTTTGAATGTATGCATGTTTTCTCCTCCCTAGAAATTAAAGAATGACAAAACCATATGAAAAGGACTCAAGATCCCTGCTGAATTCAAAAGATAACAATTATTTGCCTCAAACATTTTAATGGATATTTTTAAATCGATTAGATTCACTGAAGTGACAAAGATTAACAAAGTAAGTGTCAGCCCTACCAGGGGCTCCTGCTTTGATCAAGACAAGACTTAGTGTATCAGCTTGTTGTTAAGAGTTGACAACACCCCACCCTATCCAGAATTCTAATGTGCAAGGGGACACTCTTGACTATCACCCCTTCTCCCCTCCTGCCCACACACAGCGCCCTCCAGCATGACATGAGATGGGACATAAGACATGGAGTGTGAGATGGAAAAGCCATTTCCAGGCCGTAGATATGGTTCAGTGGTAGAGTTCTTGTCCAGTACGTGTGAGGTTCTGCGTTCAATTCCCAGCACTGGAAGGAAAGGAAGGGAGGAAGGGAAAAAAAGAGGAAAAGAAAAAGTCATCTTCCTTCAGCCTAATAGAGTAATTATTGCATGTGATACAGGTTCAGGCTGCTAATGATGAGAAGCTCCAGGTGGCAGGGATGGAGAGACAGGCTCAACCGGTGTGGGTTGGCACTTGTGAGTGAGCAGCACAAGTGGCTGGCAAAGACAGCACCAAAGCAGAGTACACAGTGACATTGGCCTCCAGTCAGAAGGACAAGGCTGAGAATGAGCAGAACAAAGGCAAAGTGGAATCAGATTGTGACTTACATGCAAGTCACAGAAACATGCCTGAGAATCTCCAAGAGAACAAAAGAAGGGGAGGGCCAGAGGCCATCTCATGGGGCACATGACCATCTCTTCCTCTCCCCTTTCTTTGTCCCCTATTATACAACAGTCCACACTGGCTGCTTCCACGTGCCCCTCTCCCATTCATTTCTCTCCAGCTTGTCCACTGAACCTGCTCTTGTCCCAACTAGCGATGGATCAAACCCAGTCATAGGTCCTCAGCCTCATCTTCCTCCCCATCTCAGGCCTATTCTTTACAACAGACCCCTCTCTCCTTCCAGATCAACTTCCTCATTCAGTCTCCAAAACCCCAGTCTCCACATCCTCTGGCCTGTGCATCCTCATCCACTTTGATCTACCTGCCATTTTCCTGCCCTCTAGACAACTCCAGAAAACTGTTTGGACCTCTTCTCCACATACACTCACTTCAAAAGCAAACTTACTCCCTTCTGTGAGCCTTAAATATGTTGAAGTCTCCCCAATTTACTTCTTCATCTGCATGGTTTTCCCAAACACCAGATTTACATATCAAAACGCCTTCCTCACACCTCCAACTAGGACATTGAATGGGAGTCTCAGAGGTAACACTTCTAAAACCAATGTCTTTATTCCACCACCACCCATATCCCCAAAAACCTTCTCCTCTGCGGTCTTGGCCATCTTGGGGTCCAGGAATGAAGATGCTCAGCCAAAACCTTCAAGCCATCCTCAAAACTTCTCCTTATGTCACACGCATATCCGCAAACCTCTCAGCTTTGTCTCTACCTTGAATCTACCCACATCTCACCACTTCCATTGCTACCACCCAAACCCGCCATATTGAAATAGCTTTCCAATGGGTTCCTGTTGTCCACTCTCACCCTGATACAGACTGTACTCATTATCACAGGCTGAGTGATCCTCTTAATTCAAATCATGTCACTCCTCTGCTCAAAGCACAAACCACACAGAATAAAAAAATCATTATTCTTGTCTTGACTGGTACTGCAAGATCTGACACCCAGCCACTCTTCTGATCTAATCTCCCGTTAACTTTTCCGTGAATTCTACCCACACTGGCCTTCCTGCCAATTTAAAAAATTGTGTGTGTATATATATATATATACACACACACACATACATACATACATAGATACACACACACATTCATACACATCACTAAATCAGAACACTGCATGCCTCCCTACCCATCTCCCTCTCCTCCGTGACCTTCAAGCCCCTGGTTAAACATCCCTTCAGAAAGCCTTCCCTCCCCTTTAGGGACTAGCACATCCCTGCTCTTCTCTCATCCTGTGACATTTTCTTCCTGATACTTTTGCCATCTGGCACATAGAATATCTAATTGCCTTGTTGTCCAACTTTTCCAACTAGGATATGAGCTAACTAGTCTTAGGAAGGTATGCAGTTTGTTGCAATTAGAGAAGTCCTAATTAAGATTAGCTAGAAATTAACTAAAGGAGTCAAGTTCTCAGACTCTAAGGCCAAGCACCAACTAGCTTTGGGAGCCTTCATCAACCAGATATTCCCTTTATGCTTGAAATTTTTCACTCAAATGCCTACAAACCATTAGAAAGCAGCAAGAAAGGGAAGAGAGCTGGAGGAATAAGCTGGAGACAGGAAGCCCCTTCCAGGGGAGGGCAACAGCTCCCCAGCTCCAAACAGCTACCATGAGGGAATGTCCTGGTGGAAGGACACTGGCAACCCTGTTGACCAAACTCCCTGAGTTTCAACTCAATTTTTGACTCTGGGTTCTATGGAGTATTGGCTGTCCTTAGTTTTAGTGTCAAAGGGATCTTCTTGGTACCCCCACCTGAAGGAGCCCCAATTAGGGAGATGGCTATTGCGGTCAGCTGGAAGCCATAAGTTCCACCTGATAATAAGTATGTATGTGACGCACCTGTAAATGCAAGTGAGGCACCCGCAAAGCTAAAGGTATATAACCGGGTGAAAGCGGTCGGAGTCAGGAGAAGAATGAATTCACTCAGTCAGTCATGCAGTCGCTCGGTCGGAAGAAGAGTTCGGGTCGGAGAAGAAGAAAAGAATCAGAGCGGCCAGAACGTAGGCAGAGCGGTTACAGAAGAGAAACCAGATAGAAGAAGTAATTCCTGGTCAGAGTCAGGCCGAGGCTCCCGAGGAAGAAAGAAGAAAGAACAAAGAAGAAAGAAGCTCTAAAAGCTAAGCTCTCTCTCTCTCTCTAAAGAAGAAATCTCTCTCTTTCAAGCTCTTTCTCTTTCTCTCTAAGCTCTAAGAAGATGAAGAAGAAAAAGCTCTATCTTTCTCTCTAAGCTCTAAGATCTTTCTCTCTAAGCTCTAAGAAGAAGAAGAAAAAGCTATCTCTAATCTTTCTCTCTAAGCTCTTTCTAAGAAGAAGAAAAATCTTTCTTTCTCTCTCTAAGCTCTCTCTAAGAAAGTAGAAGTAAAAGTAGTAATAGCTTTACTCTGCCTCCGAGAGTTTTCCTCCGCGGCGTTTGTGGCTGGCCACGACAGGCAGCTTACACCCACCCTTGAGACCAACACTGAGGGACAATCACAGTTAGTGATCATGTGGCTTCTGCCTGCAGGTCACCATTGGCAACCTTGGCTTTAAAACACTAGCTGTCAGTCATTGTGTTAGAGACACTGTCATATCACAACCACTTTTGAAGCTTATCATAATTTGTGACTCCATAAGCATTAAAGAACCAATATGTGCAAATTCTTTTCTTTTTGACTAATTATATTGTTTTTTATGGTGCCAACACCTTTACTGTGATGTGCTTGCTTCTGAGATGCATCTTTGAACTAGAGAGAAAGGTGAAGCTAACATACAGGAAATTAGAAATATCCTATCTGTAGCGTCTGCTGCACGCTAACATCATTTTTCACGTCCACCATGATAGAATTGAGAAGGTTGAGAACAGTTGCTTTAAAATTATCCCTGTAAGAGCATGTAATATTTTCCATTAAATCGGGACTAGAATTTTTAATTACATATAAATTTAGTCCCATTAAATAGAAAGAAATGTCTTGGCAGGAAGTCAAGGCAGAACACTTAGTCTGAACTATAAGGTCTCTGAAAAAACATCCCTTAGCACTTTTCCAACTTTACCTCCCACTCTAGACTTTTGATTTCCTCCAACAGCTCCCCGATTGTACCTTCCACATTTTATATCCCCGTCTCTGCCCTTGTGCATATGCCTCACACCTGGCATCCACTTCCCCCTCTCAGCTTCTCTTGTTTTAAACCCTGGCCAGCCTTCAAGACTAGAGTGGTTTTCATTTCAAATACAAGTCCTCCCTTGAGCACTGTGGTCCCCAGCTTTGCCTGTCTTAGAGACTCGAGGATCTCACCAGTATCCAGTGTGGGGCACGTGGCCTCACGTTGGCAGCTCTCTTCATGTGGCAGATGGGACACGGCGGATTGATGTGGCCCCGAGCACATCTGAAGCATATAAGGGAGGAGGGTGCAGATGCCACTGGTGGCTTCTTCACAGTCCTCGGGCTGCCTTCAGAGGACACTCTCAACTCTGACAGGACAGTTCACAGATGCTAACAGTTTTTTATTTCAAATTCACATCTCAGCCTGTTCACCGGAGTGTTCTCAGCCCAAGAACGGGTCAATGGGCCCAAGTGTCATTGAGAGACCCTCTTAAGAGCAGCTCGATCCTGGAAGGATAAGTTGGCAGATCAGCACCCCAGCCTCCTGGCCCCTGGGGTGGGAAAGTCCTGAGGTGTGCTTCATATCATTGCTCTTAGATGCCTAACATCTCTGAACCCCAGATTCCCAGAATTATGACCCCTTTAGGTTTAAGTTATCTTCCTTCCTTTGTGCTATGTTCTGAATGTGTCCTCAAAACCCATATGTTGAAACTTAGTCACCAATGTGATATATTCAAATGTGGGACCTTTAGGAAGTGAGTAAGTCAACCTTAGGAGTTTCCGTAGATGGGATCCGTGACTTTTATATAAAAGAAGCTGAAGGGACCTTTCTAGTCCTTTTTACTCCCTGTCCCTTTTTCATGCAGGGACACAGAGTCTGTCCCCTCCAGAGGACACAGCAACAAGGCACCACCTTGGAGGCAGATGGCAACCTTCATGGGACACCATCTCTGCAAACGCCTTGATCTTGGACTCCCCAGTATCGAGAAATAAATTTGTGCTATTTATAAATAATACAGTTATTTTTAAGTATTCTATTATAGCAGCAGAAACAGACTGAGAGAGCTTCCTCCTTATGTTTCTTGGGTTCATTTCAGAAATAAACTACTAGTATCTCAGAGACTGCTTTATACAGAATGCAACCTAAGGTATGCCCTGATGAGTTTTACTTCTTTAAAACAAATCTCCTGGCTGAGTTCCCTGTACAGACCCTTACATGGACTCTTAAATTAAGAGACAATTACAATACTCAACAACTATCTGAAATCCACCTATCAATAGAGCTCTCACGTGACTTGACAAAAATTGGTCACCTCTCCCTAAAATGGCTATTCAAGCTCCAGCTATTGCATTCCAGGTGGCAGGAAAGCAAAAATGAGAGAGGAAAGAGATGATAATTCCCTGTAAGGACACATTCCAGAAGTCAAAGAGAACCCAACTTATAATACATAGGTGAGAACTTAGTCCTAAAGCCATCCTCAACAGCAAGGAAGTTTTATTCCAAGCATCCCTAAGCCAAGTTGAAATAAGAGATTGCATCACAGATATCTTGATAGTGAAGGAGAAGGGTCATTGGGAGAGGACTACCAAGTTGAAATAAGAGATTGCATCACAGATATCTTGATAGTGAAGGAGAAGGGTCATTGGGAGAGGACTACCTGCCTCTGCTTCAACTGACAGGTCCCCAGAAAGACATCAAATCAGAACATGATGCTAAGAAGTAGAATGTGTGCGCAAGTGAGAAGTAGATTTGGATTGCGCCTTCATTGACCCAACAATTTCATGGTCACAGGATAAGAATGGAAGAGGAGATGGAGATAGGACTTCAAAGTGGATGATGAAAGTCCACTTTAAGCTCATACTAGAAAGCCATGTATACATCTTTCAATGATACCAGTTACCAAGGAAAGATATCCAAAATAGGGACTATGAGAACTGAATCTAGTGTGACTTATTGGAGGACAGTCCACTGGGAGTGCTCAAAAGAATTATCTAGAACACTCTAAAAAGAAAAGAACTTCAGGATTCCAAATCATATGGTGGATTATAGCAGGTTGGGAGATCGTCTTCAGAGGGGACTTGAAGACCAGCAGCCATTCAAATCACCTCGAAAGCCTGGCAGGGGCACCAGCATTTTATTATTTACAAAGGGATAGACAGCACTGTAGCTGGGACTGGTGCCTTCTGTTATTCTCCCTTGAAGTGCCATCTTGAAGTCAGCATACATCACAAACACTCTGTCCCTCCTTAGTATAGAACATATGCACCTTAGCCCACCATCATGACCAGGGTCCTCACTCTACAAGGCTGCAGGAAAAACTCATCTTACAGGACACACCAGAAATGCAAGAAGGCAGGTTCAGAAGAGGGAAGCTTAGAGCAAGCCTTTGAAAACCAAGACAGGAATCACATTGATGTTCACCTTGCTGGTCCTGGTATTAAGAGCCTGAGCATGAGAACTGGACCTGTCAGCCAGATGAGGGTGTGTGAAGTGATGCTGGATTGACCCCACATTCCTAAGCACCATCAGTTTCATGGAATCATTACCTAAATGCCAACTCCTTGGCTATCTTAGGAATTCTGTGAGGAAGAACAAGATAACAGGCATTCAGTGACTCTTGTTAAACAGTAATCAATGTTTTAGGAAAAAATACAAAAGTGATAACTTTATCAAAATAATCATCACAAGTGTACAATTTAATAAATTCACTAGAAATCCAAATAAATAAATAATTTACTAATAAACACGTTTTCTCCTTCTTCGCTCTTTGCAGTTTCACTTGGTCAGGCTGTTACGCATCAACCAGTATGAGCCACATCTGACTTTATGAGTTTTCCCTTCCTTTTAATTAACTTTAACATCTTATTAACCCAATTATTAGCAATATGTTACAAGGCACCGAGATTGCAGCTGTGCATGTGTCTTTATTAAAAAGGCACTGCCATGAGTTAAGAAACTTTCAACATTATTATAAATTCCATCAAGGCTAGAGAGATAATTCAGTTTGCAAATTGGTCCCAATTCAAAGTTAGCAAAGGAATGCAAATTAGGTTCGAATTAATTTACTCCCCGCCTCCCTTTCTTTTCTCAAAACATGTAATTCCTATTAGCAATTAGCATCAGTAGACTTTACACTGGCACTTGGAAAGGTGTACCCACTCATAAAATAAGAACCCAAGGTGTGATGTTATTTTAAATTACGAACTGATGTGTGAAGAAGGAAATATGATTTTAGATGTGTCCTCCTTCCCAAGGGACACATAAATAACCCGAAATTTTACCGAGCTTGAAGAGCAAGAGTATCGTAAACTCTTCTATGCTATATAAACCCAGGCATTGCTAAGAGGAATAAGAATGGATTGTCATAGACTCAGCTCCAGAGAACATTCTAAATATAGAATGAGCCCTGCCTTTGTCCACAGCTCTTTCATTCGAATAGCTTGACCAAGGGCTTAAACAGCAGGTTCCTTTGTTGAAAATGGAACTGTATCTTCAGGTGGAGAATATTTTGAAGGCCTTTTCAGGGTGAAAAAAAATAAATAAAAGAAATTGCTACACCAAAGACCTCTAGGGATCCATCTATTCTAATCCAGGTTCACAGAATGTCTGAGCCAAAACATAAAACTACAGGCTCTTCCTACTACCCTTTGACAGTTCTTACACATCAGAATCCAGTTGTTCTCAAACATTAGAATGCTTCAAATCATTTGCAATCTTTTGGAAAATACAGTTTCCCTGGACTTACTCAGCAGGAATCTGACATACTACATCACAGGTGGGACAGAGGGATTCTCCTGGTTCTGGAATTTTGGGTGTTCCTCAGGGTCATTTCTTATTCAACAAGGATATGCTTTAAGAAACACAATATTGACTTGGACCCAGTAAAGAAAAAGAAAGAAAGAAAAAAAAAGCAGGCCTAGGTATGTGTAAATAACTGTTGATCTTGTTTGACTGCCATAGAAGCAGGAAATTTGTTAATTACGAAAAATGTTCAACAAATATGAAGGCAAGTCATATTCTATGTCTAGTTACTAAAAATTTTTGCTGCACATAATCAAGTTCACCAGCACGGCTGAGAAGCATACTTCATACCCTTAAAGCACAGGAGCAAAACCTCTCTTTGCAACATAATTCAAGGTAAAGCCTACTAGCAAAGCACAGCCATGTATATGAAGAAATAGTTTGTTACCCTGTAATACTAGTTGATAAAAATAAAAATTTTAGGTGTATTTGCATGTTTCTGGATTTCTGTAGCACCTCCCATAACCCATACCACTCCTTAGTTGCAGAGTTTCCAACCTTGGCACTTTGATGTTTGGGACAGAATAAATGTCTGCTGCTGGAGGCCATTCTGTGCAAGGCAGGATATTTAGCAACTTCCCAACATCCCAGCTTCCACTTAGATGTTAGCTGCAGCCTCCTGGCTCTCCAGATGTACAATCAAAATTTTTCCACATTAACTAGAATCCCCTGGTGGGGAAAATCAACTCCAGTTGAGAATTGCTATCTCCCACTATTTCATCCTATTAATATTATACTTACCAACTGCTTATATGCATATTATTATAATGGGTATTTATTATGAAAGTCCTATGATTTTTTTAAAAAAGGAAAAAAATCACCTTATATATATGACATTGTTTAATCATCCTTATTAACTTCTTTTTCTTTTTTTCTACAGTCAAGCTTAGAGAAATCAGAAGATTTGTCCAAGGTAGACAGTAGTTTTATGGTTTAAATGTGAGGTGTCTCCCAAAAGCTCATGTGTGAGACAATGCAAGAATACTTGAGGTGAAATGATTGGATTATGAGAGCCTTACCAAATTAATCTTCTGAAGGGGATTAATTAGATGGTAGCTGTAGGCAGGTAAGGTATGGCTGGAGGAGGTGGGCACCTGGGGGGTGCCTTTGGGTTTATATTTGGTTCTTAGTGATGGGAGTCTCTCCCTACCCACCCACCCCCCCCCCCCGCCGCCTTCCCTCTCTACTTTCTGATTGTCATATCTTGAGCCACTTTCCTCTGCCACATCCTTCCAACCTCATGTCCTGCCTCACCTCAGGCCCCAAGAAATGGAGTTGGCCGCCTATGGACTAAAATTTTATAAGCCCTAAAATAAACTTTTTTTTTTCCGCTAAAATCATTCTTGTCAGATCTTTTTGTAACAGCAGTGAAAAAACTGACTAAAACAGTGACAGAATGGAGGTTCACGTTCAGGGGCTTTTTTCCAGAACCCACAATTTCCTTCCATGAGAATCGATGAAGTCAAAATAATTTCTTTCCAAACTGGCCACACTAACAAAGGCCCTCATTAAACAAACAAACAAACAAAACAAAAACAAACAAACAAAAAACAAGCAACAAGCACAGAGATAGTTGTTCAACAAGTAAAAGGATATGAAATCCTGGTGTTTTTAAATGGCAGACAACAAGCCTTATTAATTGTGACTTTATGAATTTACAATTTGCCATAATTCCAGGAGGAGTCAGGCTAGCACTGACTTGTCTACTATTTACCAATTTAAAAAAAAAAATCTTTGAAATGAAAATATCCATAAAGTAAGTAAGTATTCAAGAAACATGAAAATACTGATTTCTGCACCATCCAGTCACCATCCACGTAGGCTGACCTTTCTTAGAAGCTAAGAGCAAATGATTCATCTAGTTATTGATATCAGTCTCTACTAGGCCACACTGCTCACCTATAGTGGTAATATCCACTATAATAATAGAACTATATACCCTTTTTTAAAAAAAGAAAGGATGCAGCTCTGCTTTCATACTGTTTGAGACCTCCCCCTCCCACGCCCAGACTCAGAGACCACTGATCACTCTCATGGCTCTCAGCACAGCTGCCTGGGAAATCCATCCCCAACGGATCACTGTTCACACTTCCTGTGTACCCTGGGATGAATGAAAATTTTAATCTGTTATATCCATCAGCATATACTTGACAGTTTGAAATTTTAAGGATTTTTTTGTGTCTCAAAATCATTGTGTCAGAAGGTAGAAATACAAAGATGAGCTAAGCATAGTCTCTCCCCCCGGGAGTTTTCAAACTGGTGGGACAGTCAGATCAAGGAACAGGTGAGGGCGGTATGTGTACAGGTACAATGTGTGCTGGGTCCAGCTAAAGCACAGAAGAACGGGTCATAGAGAGATTTCCTGGAGAGTTCCTGGAAGATGACTAAAGAAAAAAAGGCTAATAGGAACTATTTCAAAATGGAAAGAAGTGATTATCTGTGATGATGCAATTCTGAGAAATTCCTATATTTTTGTGCTTTTCTTTATTTCCCAATATTTCTTTATTAGAATGTATTTTTGGAAAATAAACTAGGAAAATCAAATTAAAAATTATGCATTAAAGAATAAAAATTAAATGAGTGAGAAGAAAATACAGACAACATATAGATTATTATGACATATAGATTATTTTTATGTTATAAAATATGTGCTATATATAATTAATATATAATATAAGAATATGTGGATTGTTTATTTTTACAAACTTGACTATATGAGAAAGGAAAGAAGTAATAAAGTGGATAAAAAGATATATAAGGTTGAAAATGACTTTTTCTTTTTGTCTCCTTTTTAGGCTAAAAGTGATTTGAGAATATTTATAAACTTGTAGGAGAAATGGGGGTTGAAAACACAAAGGAGAGAAGGACTAACAGATGGAATAAGTCTTGCCTCTGTTTTGGAAGAATTAGGGATCCACCTGCTCAAAAGAGCCATTTGGAAAGATTAGTATCAAATCAAAGAAATGGCATTTGTAAGGAAAGGGGAGGGAACAGGTTGATCTACACAGGGAGTAAGAACTGACTGCTGAGGTTACTGAAGTCAGCAGGACCACAGTTGAGATGCCCATCAAGAATGGAGTTACTTAAAAAAAAAAAAAAAAAAAAAAAAAGAATGGAGTTACTGGACTGGGGATATAGCTCAGTTGGTAGAGTGCTTGCCTTGCATGCAAAAGGCCCTGGGTTCAATCCCCAGCACCAAAAAAAAAAAAAAAAAAAAAAAAAAGATGGAGTTACTAATTCTACAGAATCTAGTCCATTCTCTGCTTGAGATTCCCACAGGCCTTGGGGTGAAACATGCTGATCAGTTTGACAGATTTACCATAAAAGTTGTATGACACTTCCCATGCACGTAGCAAAATATGAGGGCTCACTGAAGTGAGATTCCTTTCCTTCCCAGGGGCATGAGGAAGGGACTTGCCAGGGAAGGGACTCTCCACAATTATCATCTCCAGTGTCCATTTGTAGCTGCAAGAGGAGGACAATCGCATCTCATTTCTTGACTGGAAGTTTAGTCAACGGCTGGCTTGCATCTCCTACCCTGGCTTGTATGCAATAGAAAGCAAGAATATGAACACTGTCAAGACAACACGTTGATACAGCCTGTTACAGAGGGATCCAGGACCACTGTGTTACCTACCAGTTTATCAAAGTTGTCTTCAGCTTCCAGAATTAGATCAAGTGGGGTAAACTCGATGAAGACTTTACTACCTGGATCAAAGTAGCAGAGGGCTGTGTTGGAAGCCAGCTTAGACATCAAAGGCCACACAGGCCTGAGCTTGACAAGCACCCACCCAGGGAATCTGCTTGAGCTAGCTTCCTCTTCAGGGAAATCTTTTGGGACTGCAACCATCCAAAATGTACCCATAGGCCATGAGTAACACCAGCGATGACCACATCCTCTTCCCGGTCTTCCCCAACACCAGAGAGCAACAGAAGGAGCTGAGGAATGGGAAGCAGGGACCCTCACCAACTTTGGCTGTTGGCTAACTGCTGTAACCACAAATCTACCCTGTGCTGGAAAACAAAGAAAGGTTGTAAACTGGCTATAAAATTTAATATCTCACAGTAAACCTAATCATAAAAGCATGTTTTAATCATGAAACATGCTTGAAAGCATGGAATTATGCTAATTTGAATTTAGGTATATCTTCTATCCAGTGGGAAAGATGGGCTAAACAAACCTGCTTGAAGCAACCATGGGAGAAGGGAGAAGCATTTTAATGACCACAAGTAAGGCGACTTGTGAAGAAAACTTTGTGTAGTTTTTTTTTCCCCCCAAACATTTATTTATTTATTTTTAGTTGTAGTTAGACACAATATCTTTCTTTCTTTCTTTCTTTCTTTCTTTCTTTCTTTCTTTCTTTCTTTCTTTCTTTCTTTCTTTCTTTCTTTCTTTCTTTCTGTCTTTCTTTCTTTCTGTCTTTCTTTATTTATTTTTACATGGTGCTGAGGATTGAACCCAGAGCCTCACCGGAGCTAGGCGAGCGTTCTACCACTGAACCACAACCCCAGCCCTTGGTGCAGTTTTAATAGTGACTAATTCTTTCACTGTTTATTTACAGTATTCTGAAAAGAGAAAAAGATCACAGTGAGTCGATCTGTATATTTTAACCCTTGGGTGTACAGGTAATCCTCTTTAGAATCAAGATAGTCATGTCTGAAAACCTAACAAAAACAGAGACAGTTTCCCTTCATTTTAGTGACAGGATGAGCAAGAGGCACTTGGGTATTCGCTCTCTGGACTGGATTCACTTTGTTCTTGAATAGCTGAGCCCTGACTCTGTGCTTCCTGTGAAGGCCAATAAGCCCTGCTCTGGGACCTCAAGGTTCTGGCATGTCTCCCTGTTGGGGCCAGTCACCCTGCTTTGGGTCTATTTCCCTTTGATCTGTCCTCTACTCTTGTCCCCAGGTCATTCTCCTGCAACAAAGGCCTATTGCAATCTTTTGCCTGTTAGAAATCCTCAGGGGCTTTCTATAGTCCAAAAGACGTTTGCAACATGGGACCCAGCCAGGCTTTCAGTGGCTGCTCTACCTATTTCTCATGCAATTCAGGACACACCTCTAACACATTGTTTTCTGTGCCTGCTGTTGGTGGCCCATGCTGTCTCACCCCCATTCTTTCTTAGCAACCCTCACCCTCCTGAGCTCTGTCTAAATGTCATCTCCCTTGCCAAACCTTCCCTTCCTCCCACACCTCGTCCATTGCTAACCTTCTCTGCAATTCTTCGCATGCACTTGCATGGAGTAGGGAGGTGGCTAGGTACCTAGGATGGAGGTCACCTCTGACTCACCACCTGCTGTTCTTTCAGTAGTGAATGTGTAATTACAGTCTAAGGAAAGGGCGAAGGCCACAGAACCAAACCAAACCTGGGTGGTGTGTAGATCTGGCGCACCACCGGATATAACCAGGCAGCAAGGGGGTGAGGACCAGAGAGGCAGGAGTAGGGAGCCAAGTTTGAAGAAGCTCCATGACAAAAGTGTGTTTTCTCTGAAAACAGAAAGAGGCCCATGTGACCGGGGTGGGTGAGCCAAGTGGAGAGAGTAGTGTGAGGTAGGCTGGAGATGTCAGTTAGGCCCAAGCCCACAGGGGCCCCAGAGACTGCCCTCTGTATCTTAAGAACAATCAAGAGGCAATGAAGAGGTTTGTCTCTGAGGAATTTCATGATTCTATTTGCATTTGAAAACAGCTAAGCTTTTTTGTGTGGAGAATAAATTAAAACAAGGCCAGAGAGGATGTGAGGATCCTCTTAGGAGACTGTTACATACAAGAAGAAGATAATGGAAGCTGGAATAGGGGAGAATTTGGGTGGGTTCAATTGAAATTCTTTCCAGAATTTCTAAGAAAAAACCAAATAGATTAGGTGCATAAAAGAAGGTGTCATCTTAAAATTACGATTACTCTGTATAGCATACCATAAAATAAAGTAGTTAAAATGGAATTGGTTAAATTTTACAACAAGAGAAAGCAAAGGATGAAAATATATATGTATAATATAGAGGGAACAGTTAAACTATCTCTTTTAAGCTCTCTAGTTAAAAGAGCATCTGTTACCTTAGAGAGCTCCAAGGAAGCTCTGAAATGAAGAAATAAAGTTTACAAAACCTTAATAGATGACTATTGTCTTATTTTATAACAGCTTTTTGCAATATACTTCCCACAACATACAATTCCCCATTTAAGTTTATAATTCAGTAGCTTTTAGTTATTCACATAGTTGTGTAACTTTCACCAGCTAATTCTAGAACATTTTCATCATCCCCCCAAAAGAACCCCATTCCCATTAGTAGTTCATGACTATTTTTTTTTCCAAATATGCCACCACTAATGTACCTTATATATTTATGAATCTACCTACACTGGGCATATGTAAATGGAATTATACTATATTTGACCCTTTGATTGACGTCTTGCCCTTAACATGATGTTTTCAAGGCTAATCCATTTTGTAATATATATCAGAACTTCCTTTTTATCACCAGATGATATTCCATGGTGTGGATAAGCCACGTTTATTTATCTAGTTATCAGTCAATGGAAATTTGGGTGATTTCTACTTTATATTCCATTTTCTATGTTTTCAGCTATTATAAAGCTACTATGAACCACTGGGGGGAAATATGTTCTGTCTTGGTCATGTGCCTAGGAGTGGAGCTGCTGGGTCATATGGTAACAATGGTTATCATTTTAGGAAGTGCCAGACTGTTTCTCAAAGCAGCTATTCCATTTTACTTTTGCATTAGCAGAGTGTGAGGGTTCCAATCCCTATAAAATCACACCAACACCTCTTACTGTCTGTCCTCTTTCTTTCAGCCATCTTAGTGGGTATGAAGTAGACCTCATTTTGGTTTGATTTGTATTTCCCTGGTATCTAATGATACTGAATACCTTTTCATGCATTAGCAAGCCATTCATACATCTTCTTCAGGGAAAGGTCTACTTTTTTGTTGTTGTTGTTGTCTTCTTGTGGTAGAGTTTTAATGTTCTTTATAGATTCTAGATGCAAGTCCTTCATCAGATATGTGATTTAACCAAGTTTTTTCTCATTCTCTTTTTTTTTTCTTCACTTTCTTGATGGCATACTCTAAAGAACAAAACAAATTTTTAAAAATTTTGATCATTATCTAATTTATTTACTTTGTCTTCTGTTGCTGTGCTATATTGTCTTTTAAAGAAGATTAACTTTTATGGAGCTATGGGATCATACAAGTGAGTTGTGTCAAAGATTGTTTTTTATATATACATATATATATTTTTTTCCTACTAACAAGAAGAAAGTCCAGGCACCATTCTCCCCTAGGATTTGTAGTCATTTTCTTTAACATTTGTATTGCTTCTCCAAAGTTAAAAGACTATAACTAATGTCAGCCAACTCTATCTTTAGCAAAAGCAATTAAGTAGCATTATTCAGGCTTATCAGTCCTATGCCATTTTATTAGCTAAAGCAATTAGAAGAACTTATCATTTTTAAAAATCACATAATTATTGACTATCACAGGCCCTGTTACTGAGAAAGGTGTTGGCTTGTAACACTGCTAGGAAGTCAAATGAAAATAAAGGGTGAAAAAAAAAGCCTGAAAGATAGAGGTTAAGGGAGGAAAGAAACATAAATTACAATTAGAGTAAAACAGTGTGGAACCTTAATGCATTTTTTAAGACCCTTTAAGTCAAATTAATAAAAATGAAAGAGACTCAATATTTTCATTGGTAGACTCTTGACTTTAAAAGTTAAATTATTTCTTTTAACTGCACCTCCTACCCATTCTTCTACATCTAAAACCTTTTAGAAGGTAAAGTAAAATGTTTTCAAGATGTTATTATAAAATAATAAATAACAAAGGATGCAGGCATGAATCTAGCAGAGCATACAACAAATCTTCACTTAGCTCATTCTAAAATCTGTGTGTTCCTTAAGAGCTGACCTCCAGCGTCATTCCTGTCTGTGCCCCTGGGCCCAGGATGACACTCTTAAAAGGTGCTCAAACCCCCCAACGTGTGGAATTAAATTAAGATCCTGATTTTTGCTATTGCACAGTCTTTTTCCCCTCAAGGGTTCACTGAATACCCTTCAGAAAACGCTTTTTTAAAATATTTGTATTTGTTCTAATTAGTTATACATGACAGTAGAATGCATTTTGACACATCATTACATAAATGGAGTATAACTTCTCATTCTTCTGCTTGTACATGAAGCAGAGTTACACCAGTCATATAATTATATATGCATACATAATGTCAGATTAATTCTACTGTCCTTTCTACCTTCAGACCCCTCCCTTCCCTTCATTCCCCTCTGTCTAAACTATCTTTATTCTTCCCTAGCCACCTCCCCCACTAATTGTGAATTAGCATCCACATATCACAGAAAACTTTGGCCTTTGGTTCTTTCTTTGGGATTGGCTTATTTCACTTAGCATAATATTCTCCAACTCCATCCATTTACTGGCAATGCCATAATTTCATTCTTCTTTACAGCTAAGTAATATTTCACTGTGTATAAATACCACATTTTCTTTATCCATTCATCTGTTGAAGGGAACCTAGGTTGGTTCCATAGTTTAGCTATTATGAATTGAGCTGCATCACTGTAGTATGACGATTTTAAGTCCTTTGGGTATAGACCAAGAAGTGAAATAACTGGCTCAAAGGGTGGTTCCATTCCAAGTCAGAAAACTCTTTTTGACATTAATTTATTCTTGCCAAGACAATTTTCCATGTCACTCGCTCTCTGGCATGATTTAGATAATGTTGCTGGAATGGCACTTGGAAACAGCCAGTCACCCATCAGCTCAAAACCTGACATCTCTTCTCTGTCTGCTCCAGGGATCCTATCCCCTGGTCATTTGTCCTCCAGCAGTAGACGGGGATCGTAAACACACAAGGAGATGGGCACAGCAACTAATTGACTGCACATCCGTCCCAGATCACCTCTCCTCCTTGGTCCCTCCTTTCCATCTCCATCCTGTTCCACTTCAGATGCGATCACCTCCCATCCTCACTATGTCTCTCCCCACTGATCAAGTCCATGGATTCTGCAGGTCTCACAGTGCTCCCTTCCCAGCTGTGCTCCTCCACCCAGGCAGAGTGAAAGAATTACATGCACCCAGAGCTTGGAAGCACCATCTGCAGACCATGCTCCAGAGAACCTGGTGTTTGTTCAAGCAGCCCTGAGTCCACTTTCAGGACCTGCTCAGAGCTCCTTCCCTTTGTCCACATTCTGTTGGAAAAACTCCAGGCTTGAGAAATAAACATGGAGCAGTTGTTGGCCAGAAAGATACAGGCAGAACTGAACTGTGCAGGCTGAAGTGTCTAAGGGTATTTGTTTAGGCTCTGTCGGGTGTAGATGGTACAGAGCGTGGGAGAAGGATGTGGGCTACAAGCATGGATGGAAGGTCAGAGCCAACTCTGTGCATGCTACCACATGCCCGCACATAACTGCAGAACTCAGAGGAGTCCTAGAATCCAACATTCACTTTCTCT
This sequence comes from Tamias sibiricus, assembly GCA_025594165.1. NCBI lineage: Eukaryota > Metazoa > Chordata > Mammalia > Rodentia > Sciuridae > Tamias > Tamias sibiricus. The sequence continues at coordinate 73,701,365 of CM046660.1, read as the reverse complement.
TGCTTATTCAGGAGCATCAGCTGTCAAGTTAGGCAAATAGAACATATTATACATGATGTGTTGGCTTGAATTCAAAATATTCATACATAAGGCATGAGGGTGGCTTCTGTACTTCCACCCCGGATCCTGATAATGAAAGCAGTGAGCCTACAAGATTTGGCATCCCAGTTTAGCTGATTCATTAAAAATATTTATTTATTTCCTATGTTGTGCTCTCTACTACTTTACACCCAGGAAACAGCAGCAAACTGGAAAGAAAACGTCCCTCTACCAAGGAACTTAATTCCAAGGAGCAGTTAGACAAGGACTAGGTAAACCAACGCACTCATTCATTCATTCAGCAATTTTCAATCCACAGAACTTGGCTCCAGGCATTTGAGACTATTAACAAAATAGGCATAGATCCCTGATCATGAGGCTTAGGCTACAAGGTAATTTTAGGTAGTAAAAGAATAAAGACAGACCTTCAAAAAAGTGAATTGTTAGACAGTAATAGGCACGGAGATCATTGGCCCCATAGATGAGGTTGTTGGGAAGGCACAAGGGGGTGTATAGGACTGAAGGATCCAGTAGTTTAAAAAACAATCCATGAAAAGAGCCGTCTTACAGAAAAGATGAGCAGACAACAAGTGCCAGGAGGAGGGACCTTGGAGCATGCAGGGAGCAGGAGACAGACACGTGGTAGAGCATAATGAACTAGGTGTTAGATGTTGCTAAGTCTTCACAGGGAGACAAGGTGATCGAGGTGAGGCACCCTGAACGGGTGTCCTCTCAAGCTGGAGGTCCAAAACACTGAGGCCAAGGTCCACAGTCGGCCTCCAACAGTCTCTTGCTAGCAGTGGATAAGCTCCAGCACTCCACCCAGTGAGGTGTTGACGAGCCTGGGGCTGCCGTCCCTGGTCTGTACCTGATGAGAGCCATGCTTCCTGTAGACAGGGCTTGCTCTGGAGAACAACCAGCTTACTGCGTGCCTAGGCACCAAGCACAGACTCTGTGCAGCCTGTGCACTTTCTCATGCTAGTGAATTCTCTCAGAAATCGATGATGGAGGAGCCATTATCTCTATTTGATAAGAGAACCCAGGGTTCAAAAGAGGAAGGGACCACCTCAAGTGACATATTGGCTCCATGGTGGGTCTCTATGTGATCTGATGCTGCCCTCTGCAGCAGACAGAACACAAACATCAAGCTGACTTTTGCACAAAGAAGTAAGTGGTCAGCTCTGGAGCAAAATGTATCCAGAATCTCAAATTGCCACTGTGTGACCTTGAGCAAATGGCTGTACTCCTCTGAGCCTCAATTTCTTTCTCTGGAAAGCGAAGATAATTGTAGTAACCATTCCAAATATTTGTGGGAAGATAGTGTGTGGCAAGTCCTGGGACATAACAGGAACTGAACTAATATTAGCTGGCTGAATTACTCTCATTTTATTTTGCTTCTCTCTTCTGTACCTACCATGGAATCTCAGATGCTTATCAATCCCGAGTGCTCTTTGAACATGAGCCACCAACCACCTATTTTTAAATGTGCCAGAGCTTGTCAAATAAAGTGCTATCAATAAAGTGTGAGCCATGAATCCTTAATGAGCAAACCATCCATTTGGGGAATCAACACTAATACTCACACAACAAGCGATTGCCCAAGGTAGACGGTGCCCTCTTTGTTTGAATTACGCTCCCGGTTTTTGCTGAGAAGCTCAAGCTCCAGTGGGACACTCCAATCCAGAGCCTGCAGAATTGCTAAATTAGCCTCCCAGGAAGACCACGCCCCTATAAGCATCAGTGACCTCAGAGCTTTCACAGGGCTAGCCCGTTCTAAGAACTTCTGGGTCAGAATCCAAGTCTACTGTGTGCTTGTGCATACTTGACTCTCCAGACCTCTCTGTGGTTTCTGGAAGAGGTTTGCATATTTCTTCTCTGTCCCAGATGTTTGGATTTATTTAAAACATTGAACACCTACTTGGGACAGGAGGTAGAGAGCACTGGTAGAGAGTCCTGATTGCAATTAAGGAGGAGGCAGAAGGCAGGAAGATCCACTCTGTCTCCACCCTACCTTTTATGCACATCCATTAAAGACTTGATGGTCTGCTCCCTCATATCCTGCTGTGAGTCACTCCCACGCTCCTACTTCCCATCTGCAGGGACTTCTCTCTGCAAAGTACATAAGACCATTGATACTCTACATGAGATCATATCATTCATTAGCTATTTGAAGTGCTTAGGAGGGAAGGGCACAAGGTAAACTCAGGTATAATGGTTAATTTGAATGGTCAATTTAATTGGATTGAGATATGGAAGGATTATGAGAATTATGGGTGTGACAATGAGGATGTGTCTAGGAATGATTGTCATGCAGAATAGCCAACTGAAATGGAGACCCTCCCTAAGCATGAGCAGCACTGACCAATAGGATGATGGCTTGGATGGAATAAAACTTGGAAGAACAAGGAAGCAGCAGCAGATGAAAGCTCAATCCTTCTTGAATGGGTTCTTGATTGCTGCTGCAATTATCTGAGGATATCAGACTCTGGCTTCTTCACTCTTACAAAGCAGAGTCTCCAGAAGCCTTTGGTCTCTGACTAGAGTTGCACCATTGATCCCTCTTGATGCAGGGCTTCAGACTCTTGGATTGTGTAGCTACTGATTGTTCCATCTCTCCAGCCTGCAGATGGCCATTGTGGATTATCCAGCTTCTGGTTGCATAAGCCAATCTAATAAGTCCCCCTTTTATAATTACACTTCCTGTTGATTCTGTTCCTCTAGAGAGCCCTGACTAATACATCAGGGTAGTTGGTATTTTCTGTTGCTTCCTTATTCTCTTCATGGCAAAAGGGACAGATGAGTGGCCTAATGCAGTGATTCTCAAACTATTTTGCCTGCTAACTATAATTAAAAATAAAATTTAGATCTTAACCTAGCAACTAACCCTAAAACTAAAGCTTTATTCAATAGTACGTAGCTTTCCTAAGCGTCTTACACTCTGAGAATTTCTATTCTGTTTATTTTAAAAAAATAAGTTATTTTCAATCTATTGAGTTGATCTTATGACCTGTTAATAAGTTACGACTTTCAGTTTGTAAAGAGCACTATTGAAAAATCTTAAACATATATTTATATCCTGTATAAAAAAGCAAATTATGCTCACATCATACATATCCCCTCTACCAACAAACATGTATCTATACACTCAAAAACCACCCATTCTTTTCAGATTAAATAAGATTAATCCAGAATCATTTGTCACTTTCCTGATTGCCCTCATGATGCTGAAAGAGAACAGAGTTGCTCATTAGATGAAATATTTCCATCCATTCTCAATATGTTGTTTTATTTTAGGAATACAAACTACAAAACATGAGCCCTCTGAAAAGTATGCATATTTACATGTACTTCTGCTTAAGAAATCTTGAACGAGCAGATTTTTCTCTTGAGAATTTGGAAGAGCTTATTTCTTAAGAGAAAATGCAAACATGCATGTTCTCATTTGAAGGCACTGAAATTTTTACTTTATTATGAAGGAGATGGAAAAGAAATAAGTAACTGGGGGAAAAAGAAGAAAAAAAGAAGAAGAGAAGAAGTCGAATGAGAAGGGAAAAGATCCAGACTTAAGATACAATTTGTTACTTATAAATCTTTTTCAACATATTAGGGTAATTGATATTAATCAAATATCCTAGCCTTGTAGCATAATACTAGTTAAATTATAACTCAGTAAAAGGAATGCTGCTTGTGACAGAATTCAAATGGGGATACTCCCAGGCAAACGGGGGTAGCTGGTTACCTTAGTAACCCTAGTTGTAATACTAGGAATAATATGCTATAATAGAATTCACGACATGTTTACATGCAGCTCCTTGCTTTATAAGTTCTTTTTTTTTTTTTTCTCTCTCTCTCTCAGCAACAGAGGATTTAGAGCAAGATAAGCTTGGTAGTTTTCTTTTGTTGTTTAATTAATAAACTTCATTTTTAAATCAGTTTTAGGTTCACAGAAAAAGTGAGGGAATACTACAGTTCCCACGGTGCCATATCCCTGACCCTCAACTATTGAGTGCCCTTGCCACAGTGATGCTTTTGTCATAATCGGTGAACCCACGCTGACCGCTCATTATCACCCACCACCCATAGTTCACCTGAGGGTTCCTTCTTGGTGCTGTGCATTCTATGGGTTTGAGCAAAGGTACCATGTATGTGCCACCACAGTGCTACCTTACAGAACAGTTTCACTGCCCCCAGATTCCTCTGGACTCCATCTCTCTCTCTCTCTCTCCCCTAGCAGCCCCTGATCCTTTTACTGTCTCCATAGTTTTGCCTTCTCCAGAATGTCACATAGTGGGAGTCACGAGCACAGAACCTTTGCAGGTGGTCTGCTTTCACTCAGAAATATGCATGTGCATTTCCTCCGTGTTTTTCCATGTCTTCATCTGCTGTTCCTTTCTTTTTAGCCCAGACTCATATTCCACTGTCTGGATGGACCACACTTTACCTATTTATCTACTGAAGGACCTATTAGTTGCCTCCAGGTTTTAGCAGTTGTGAATAAAGCTGCTATAAACATCCATGTGTAGGTTTTTTATCAATATGAATTCTTAATTCATTTACACAAATAACCAGAGTGTGACTGTTGGGTAGCATGGTGAGAGTATGTTTTGATTTTGGAAGAAACTGCCAAACTATCTTCCAAAGTGATGTGCCATTTTGCATTCTCCCTAGGATTGTTGAGACTTCCTGTTGCTTTACATCCTGGCCAGCATTGGGAATTTTCAGTGTTCAGGATTTGGGCCACTTGATAAGTTTCAAGTGGTACCTCATTGCTGTTTTAATTTCAATTCCCTAATGGCATATGATGTTGAACATCTTTTCATTTGCTTACTTGCTATTCTTATATCTCCTTTAGTGAGGTGTCTGCTCAGGCCTTCTGTCCATTTTGTAATTGAGTTGCTATTTTCTTATTGTTGAGTTTTTAGTGTTCTTTGTATATGTTGAGTCACAATCCTTTATCAGATGTTTTTGCAAATATTTTCTCATAGTCTGTGACTTATTTTCTTATTATCTTGATGCTTGGTAGTTTTAGGCATTCCCAAACATGTTGAGTTATGTAACTTCCTAAGAAAGGAGAAAGCGTTATCTAGTTTCCAGATTGAATTGTGAAGTAAATTAATCACTAGTGTTTTACTTTTATCATACCTGATTATGGGGCCTTTGAAAAAATCATGTTCCTTTCAGAAATGAAAAGTAGTCTGAGAAAAATAGGTTTTGTTATCATCCTCAATTTGCCTTTCCAAAGACATTTAGTTTTTCATAGCTAGTGAAATATCATCACATACAAATTGTTTGTCTTTGGAGAGGGTATAAGAAACCAAACTGTGTTTTCAATAAAATGAAAGAGATTAGCTTTAGAACTGTTGTATAAAACAAAACGGGCAGGGCTGACTTGATTAAAAAGAGGTTGCAAATAATGAATAAATCCTTATATTTAAGTGTAGATATATTTCTACACAGGAAAAATATAAACCCCATTTTTCGTATATCTTAATATAACTAAAAAGTGTTTAAAAGACTTATATCTGGGGCTGGGGTTGTGGCTCGGTGATAAGAGTGCTCACCTAGCACGTGTGAGGCCCTGGGTTGGATCCTCAGAACCACATAAAAATAAATAAAATAAAGGTATTGTGTCCAACTACAACTAAAAATAAATATTTTTTTAAAAAAAGACTTATACTGGTTATTATTGTGTATACAACTTAAGAGATTTCATTGCATTTCCATGTTTATCTGGGACATCACAAATTCTGACTTCAGGTATGCATGCATAGTCAGCTTGATCTTTCAACACAGCAGATGAAACTATGTGGATGGCTAAATTGCATTTAATTTAGATATTAAGTTTTCATTTTTATGGCTCCAAACTACATTATCTAAATTAAACACCGAAAAAATGTGAATTGATGAACAACCTTATGTAATTCTACATACCAAAAATAAAAAACATTCAGTAGAGATTGTTGTTTGGATAGATTTCCTCTCTAATGTTAACCTAAGTTTATTTCCTCCTGATGGTGTGTGCCTGCTGTCCTTAGTGGTCATAGCTACCAATGTTGACCTCAGGTTCTGTTACGGTTTGAATATGAGGAGTCCCCCAAATGTTTGTGTGTGATGCAGGAATGATGGGAGGTGAAATGATTAGGTTATGAGAACTGTAACCTGATTGGTGGCTTGATCTATTTGACATATTAATAATGTGAAGGGATTAATGGGTAGTTCCTGTAGGCAGGTAGGGGGTGGCTGAAGGAAGGAGTTCACTGGTCTTGAAGATTATATTATCCCTGGCTCCTGCTACTCAGATCTTCTCTCTGCTTTCTGTCTGTCATGAACTGAGCAGCTTTCCTCCTCTGCACCCTGCCATGACATTCTGCCTCACCTCAGGCCCAGAGCCGTGGAGTCTGCCAGCCACGGACTGAACCTCTGAAACCATGTGCCACAGTAAACCTCTTCTCCGCTAAGTTATTCCTGACAGGTCTTCTGATCACAACAGTGAAAAGCTGACTAACAACAAGCTCCGTGGAAGGTCCAGCTTGCCTTTGAATTGTGGACGTTTCGCGGTTCACTCACCAGTATCTGGGCTCTGACTAGCAGGCCTTCTGAAACTGTGTAGGGGTAACTTAGCCAACGTACAAGGATGGTTTGAGGTAAGACATAAAACATTTGAGATTCCCAAATGATCACAAGATTGTCTGGGTTTAACTCAAAGAGCTGCTGCTTAAAATTACTTGAAGTTATGAACATCAGTACACAGATCTGGGGTGTAGGTAATTGAACCTGTCACGTTTACCTAGAAGCCATTCTGAATGAAAACCCCAACTTTGAGAAAAACAGAAGTTGAATTAATCATATGGGTACACAGAACTATCTGCGTACTTCAGTAATTCACGAGGCTCTGGATGTGGAAGCTTGACCTGTAAAACTCTTAGAGGTCAAAAGACTTTGCCTCTAGTCAAGACTCCAATAAGTACCAAACATCACTTATTTTTTTTCTGCTCTAAATATCAGTTGTGGGTGTCTTTCCCAAGCTTGTTTTCACCTCCTCTCCTCAAACTCAGAAAGACCAAATCAAGCAGCTGTTTTAAAAATATATTGAATTCAACTAAGACCATGCCTGGGGAATTCTGAGAAAGTGAACATGGACTTCCAGCTTGGTCCTCACGGGAAAAAGACCTTGTCAGGGCCCTGGAGGTCCAAGGAAAAGCAGTATCCCCAGTGTGAGCAAGGACTGCATTAGCCAGGACTGCTGCAGTCCTTGTGACCCCAGTGTCTTAATTAAAAACAGGGAGAGTTCAGAATATGAGAAAGCTCTAAGCATGAAGGGGGAGAACAGAAATGAGTGTTCGTGAGAACAGACTATTCTAATAATAATAAAATGATAATGATAAAGCATACAAGGTACTTAACGTGTGCCAGGACTGTTCTACGGGTTTCCTATAGACATCGTGTCACTTAACACAAAAGGTCATTTCATGCTAAGAGCAAGCCCAGAGTGGATGCCATTATTATCTTTCAGAGGCCCGTCTCTGCCCTTGCCCTGTGTCTTTCCTGATGTTTGGCCCGTTTTTCACCATACTCTAAAATAAGAGGTAACTGCAAACACTCAAGAGAGCAATATATATTTTTCAAAAAGAATTTCATGGGAAGGTGGAAGACTACGTCCACATCACACAGGGCTTTATCCGTGTACACATTAGACATCTCGGTTCTCATCACACCAGCCCCTTCCTACATAGGACTTCTAGATACCAGGCTCTCTGCTTGGAGTCCACTCAGGAAAACACACTCAGCAGCCCACCTTTCTAATCCCCCACAGAAAGCAGTTCAGGGCCAGCACATGTGCTCCCAGGTACTCACCTCTACCTCTGATGAGCAAATTGTTCACTCAATCTCTGGGTCTCTTCCTTGAAGAGAAATCTGTTGCCAAGGAAATGAAGTGTCTTCCCTGCCATCACATGATGCCCCATGCGCTTTGCAGGGGCTGTTACTAACTTCTTACCTTGGCACTAGTGAGCAGGTATTATCACTTCCTATTCTGAAGATCAGAGGCCTCAGTTCTACAATGGGGATTATTCCTATGTTATACAGGGAAATTTTAAGGTCCTGGGAGACTCCCCTATCCCCATCTATTGGTCACCCTAACTCTAGTAAGGCAGTAGTGGTTGGTCTCCAGCCCAGGTCTTCTGACTCTCCAAGTAGCTATGCAGTGAACACTTGCTATTTTAAATAAGGAGTGAGGGAGATCTTGGAGGAACCACAAAGGGGAAAGAAGGAAGGAAGGAAGGAAGGAAGGAAGGAAGGAAGGAAGGAAGGAAGGAAGGAAGGGAGAGAGGGAGGGAGGGAGGAAGGAAGAGAGGAGGAAGAAAGGAAGGAAGGAGGAAAAGATGGCAAAAGGAAAGTGGATGGAACAGGAGGGAACTAGAAGCTACACAGTGATTCAATATCTCATGAATCTTCTTGCTGTACTAATTATGATTTATACAAAGTGAGAAGTACATATATTTGGTTAATAGTTTAGGCTTCCTCCCTAATCAGGAACGGTTACATAGCATTTGAACCATAAGTGCTTGAATTATACCTAGAATAACTCTGTAGAGTTGGATTATTTACATAAAGAATATTAGAAATCACATTTCAGAGATGAAATTAGCAATATCTAACCACAGTGGACTGAGCTGAGGAATCTAGCAAGCCCAGCAGCTTGCCTCCCTTTCCAAGTCCTACAGTTTGATGGACAATTCCATCCCCTTATTCCATGGAGGAAACTGTCTCTTGAGTCTGTATCCAGAGAACATTTTATGCAGAGAACTTGCTACCAGGTGGCATGAAGCAATGAAAGACAGATCTGAAGGATAAAGAATGGGATCTCAGTGACTTTGCAAGAGCAGGCTGAATGGTGGCTTTGTGGCTGCACGCTGATAACTGCTTGCACTAGCAGAAGATGGAATATGAGACATATTTTCATGATAACAGCACCTAGTAACAAAGCTGTAGGGAAGGAAGCCTCCAGCCTTCACCTACCTCAAATCATTGAAGGCGTCTGTTATTTATCATGATAAACTTTCTATTTGTGACAGGTCGGGTTATTATAGGTCTGATCTCACCCTTAATTACATAAAAAAATAGAAAATAAAAAATTCCTCCTCTGATGAATAATGTAGAAAAGTTACTTGCTTTAGCCAGAATGACTTTAAGCAGTTGTCTATAACATAAGACTTCCACAAAAGCTGTAATGTATAAGCTCTTGAAGAAAGAATGACGGAGCAATGATGATAGTTATCCAGCATCTAATTAAAACAAAAGAGCCTGAAATGGCTTTCATCTTATAGTGGTGCCATTAAAGATGACAGATGTTCCTACGTGCCTTGCTTCGGCAGAGGACATACTCTTCGCTTCTGGGAAAAGGAGAGTCCATCAGAACAAAATAGGACTGTTAAAAATCTCCCCCAAGTCCACACCTTGAGATTTGTGTTTCATTCATTGATTCTTTTACCACCTTTCTTACTTTTGCCAACCCACTAAAACCCTTGTCAGGCCAGAAATTCAACTTCTATAAAATGGCAATTCCTTCTTCACTATAAAACATATAATCGAGTTCATATTTCAAGGCTTTCATTACCATCCTAAGGGAGCATTAATGGCAAGAGGGAAAAATAATCAGTCAGCAAAAATTCTATTGCTTTCCCTTCAGTGAATGTGGCCATTACCTCCCTCCATAGAAAGACTTCATTTTCTGAAGGGTCTGAATGATGATGACCTAAGAGTGACAGTTGAAACAGGTGAGTACAGAATCTTAACCACACACAGGGAGAGAGGATTCAGAGCCAATCCACAGCATGGATTCCTTGAGCAGGCTCCTACCTCACTGAGAACACTTTACCCACAAGAAGTAGGTAAAGTGTATCACCACCCAGGGGCTCACCATCTGCCTTTTCTTTACAGGTAAAACTTGGCCTTTCCTGTGTATCTTTCCAATTTTGCATATTTAACTTTTTAAGTGAATATTAAGTCCTTCTGGATGTAGATGAGTGTGGCAAATGCCCTGTGGACAACAAATCTATCCTCAACAGAACCACTTTCTCTGAAAAGATCCCTCCAGTAATGCTTAGGTCTGAACCTCTTGTCCCCCAAAGCAGGGAATTTTTAAGGTAGTAAACATATTTCTGAGGGTTTTTTTTTCTTAAGACAAGGAAAAAGGAGTGTTTTCTTTCTCCCCTACCTTGAATTTTAAGGCCTAAACAGCCCACAGAGCTATTGATTTGAAAGATTTAATTTCAACTTCAACCACAAATTCTGCATAGAAATAATAATAGCATGAGGTATAAAAGCCAATTTAAAATTAGGAAAAAATCCACTTAGGAAATTGGGGCTATTTGGTTGATAGGAGCTTCTACACTTTCCACAGGAAAGATGGGAAAGGTGGGATTCAGCGGAAACACAGTATCCAAAGGAGGAAGGGGAGAGGCTGGGGCTGAGGGGCAGCAGTTGGTTCTAGATCAGACTGCTCTGATCACACTGGAGATGCTGCACTGTTCTGGACACCGCACATGGAGAAGGATCTGTCCAATGTCTTGCAAAGCACCTAAAAATTTCCCCCCAAAATCTAGTAAATTAAATCTAGAGAACAGACAACCACAGACACAATTCCACAGCCATTGCTACAGGAAAAACGAGGACCATTGCAGGCAAAATACAGGAAGGCATATTTCAGCATAATCAAAGGAAGAACTTCCTGACTTTTGGAGTTGTCCAAAAATGAGAAGATTCTATCGGGTATTGTAGTTGCCATTATCAAAGCTGTTCAAGTGGGAACTGTGAAATCTCTTGCCTGAGTTGCTGTTGGGGAATTTGCATGCAGATCTGAAGGTGAAGCTAAGTATTTCTGGGTCTCCTTCCATCCTGCCTCTAAAATTCTGCAGTGCTTAATAGGGTAGATTTAAGGATATACTAGACCACAGGGATGAATAGTCTATATCTGAAAATTAAATAAGAATAAGAAAAAGCCAGCACAATAAAAGCACAATTAACAGTGGCTCCAACAAACTGAGGCTAATTTTTATTTCCTAACAGAAAATCCAGCCACAGGCTGGAGCTATCAACAGAATGATCAGGGTCCCCAGAAAGAAAACAGCTTCTGGATACAATGTAAGCAACTCATGCCCTCAAAAGCAGTTTTTGTGGCTGAAAAGACCATTCAGAGTTACACTTTGGTTAATAAGTGAACATTCTGTAAATTAAACTCACACATGCTGAAGCTTTCAGCTCAGCCTATTATCCTTATTTTATTTATAAGTTTAACAAAGTTTCAGGGTTCAGAATAAATTTAGCCCAATTTGCAAACTTAATTATATACCTCCAACATTTTTAACTGCATTATAAATGTACCAGGCTTTAAATACTTCAATTTTCTGCCAGAACAAAACTTTCTCAAATACCTAAAAATTCCAAAAAGTCTAGTAAATTAAATTTATAGGGGCTTTAAATCCTAAATTATTTTAAGTGTCCTAATGAGATATTGTGTGTGTATGTGTGCCTGTGTGTTATGTAAGAAGAGGTGGAAGTCTAGGGATACAAAAGCTCAATAGTCTATAAAAATTAAATAAGAAGAGATAAGAAGAAATTGGCAAAATAAAAAAATTCAACTCACTGTTACTCAAATACACTGGAAACTATTTTTATGTATGACATGTGTCATAACTATAATATATTCACAGATAGGTTGCATTTCAAACAGTGAAACTTTAACACAAAATTACAAGTTGGACTGTTATTTTAAAAGTCAAATTCTCTTTAATATTATGCATATATAAAATATCAAATGTGTAAAAATCCCTTAACAAAGTAATTTCAATAATACAGGTTAAAATTTCTTAATCATGCCTATAATTAGTTCTAATCTCTCTGTGATCAAAAATTTCTAATCTATTTAGGAAATTTTTGTCATTCTACATAATTTGTGTTATTTTCCTTATTACTTATAGTAATGTGTATTCACATGTGGATTGAGGATGTCCACTAATCAGAGATTTCATCCAGGACCCTGACAGAAGCAGCTAAGAAAGGACTGAAAGACTATTACCCAGAAGCCAATTTTTACTTAATGGCTGGTTGTCCCATCATGAATTAACAATAGTTTCTGTATTTTAAAAAGAGTTCAGAATATGTGACAGAGATGGCATGTGGCATACAAAGCCTTAAATATTTGCTCTCTGGCCCTTTTCAGAAAAGTGTACTGACCCCTGATCTACATGAACATATGCTCTGCATGACATGGGTGATACATCTCAGCAAAGAAATGTATGCTATAAAAAATGAAATTTCTAGAACCAAAGGTATAATCAAGAACATTATTAATTTGAAGTATGATTTTAACAGCAAATTAGAGATAACAGAAAACTCAGTAAGCATGAAGACAGGTGTCAACAGATACCATGAGACATCAAAAACATTTTTAAAAATGAGCAGAATATCAAAGATCTGGATAATGTCATCAAATTATCAAAGAGATGTAAGTAGAGTCCCGAAAATCCACTCAAAATAATGGATTAAAAAAAAATGTCCATAATGTAGACGGCCCTGCTGACCTGCATGGAACCCAGGCAGGCCCAGGACAGCCCCTCCCACAGAGCCCCACACTGGGTCCAGAGACAGACAGCCACAACACTGCATGTAACAGAGCTGCATCTTTGAACGCATTGCCCATTGCCCAACGCCACTCCCCCACCACTCCATGGCTGAAAGCAGCTGCCTCCATCTTGGAACATCTTCGTCTCCATCTTTAGTTGGGACAACTCTCAATGAAACACCAGCTGGGCAGGTACTGAGAGTCCCCAACTCCCCCCTCTCCCTGGTAGCCACTAATCCGGCACAGCCACTGCCCTATGCTAAAGAGCTCCCCAAGACAGGTGTGCAGTCCCCAGAGTGCAACCCACAAGACATCCAGAGAGAAAAGTCCCTGATTAGGAAGTCAAAAGGGAGACGGTGAGTGAGATACAGTTTAGAGATGAAATTAGAGACTAAATTAGAGACTAGGAACTGTGATGTCTACAGGTGATGCAAGGAGATAAGACCAGGTGCCCACATCACACAAGCAGGCCCCAAAGGATATCCTTAGAGTGCAGTGTCCCATCAGCGACCAACAGGTGCCATACCCCACTTCCAGGTGCCCTGTACCCAAGACCAACCCTTCCTCCCTGGTATTCGTCACCACCCTGAGGGTGGAGATACCAACAAACAACAGACAAACCCACCTATTGGGTGAGAAGGGAAGAAAGAAAGATACTGATCTCCAACAAAAACGATCTTTGTTTCTTCCTTTGAGATTTTTTTTCTTTTTTCTTTTTCCTCCTACTCTCTTCTCCTGCCCTCACATCCCCCAACATTTGTGAAACCAAGTACTTTGCATGAATTAGGATACTGAGGACTGGGACATCTGAATAGTATATTATAGTTGTGTTGTATATTCTTTTAGCTCTTATTTTTACATTTTTATTCTTCTTAATATTTACATGTGTTTGTTTTATGTACTCTATTGTCTTCCCACTTACTTGTCTCCCCAAATCACTTCCTCTCTCTTCTCCTGCTGCTCGCCATCTTCTTTAGATTCTTCTTTCACACTTCCTAAGATCTAATAACTCTATATCCTCACAGTCTACCACCTCAACACCTCATCCAACTCCTCACTCCCAGTTCTTTTTCCACAATCAGAAACTGAAAACCATTTTTGCAAACTTACTGTTTATGTTGTAGATAATAATTGAACTCTCCATTTCTGAACATTGTGACAAAACTGTAAACATCTTAATATCAACTATTTGCTTTAAGGTTGTATATTGTTTGTATTGGGATCTGTACACATTGTTCAGCCCCTCAAAAGAGAGGTATTGGAACCCTGTAGGGACTCTATAAGCCTATAGGGCAGTGCTAGAAGGGAAGACACATGAACAACATGAAAAAACAAGGGGAAAAAAGTACCCCAAACTAATGAAGATATATTATTAGAACCCATGGCCAGCACAACAGAAGAAACGACAGAGAAAGAGTGCAGGCTGTACATAATTAAAATGTTCTGTGAATTAAAGGATGATATAAAAGAGCAAATACAGGCAGCAAAAGATCATTTTGATAAAGAGCTACATAAGCAAATACAGGAAGTAAAATATTATTTCAATAAGGAGATAGAGGTTTTCTGGGGGGAAAAAAACAGAAATTCTTTAAATGAAAGAAACAATAAACCAAATTCAAAGCTGAATAGAAAACGTCACCAACAGATTAGACCACTTGGAAGACAGAACCTCAGACAATGAAGACAAAATATATAACCTTGAGAAGAATGTAGATCACACAGTGAAGATGGTAAGAAACCATGAACAGAACATTCAAGAAATATGGGATAACATAAAAAGACCAAATTTAAGAGTTATTGGGATAGAGGAAGGCATAGAGTTACAAACCAAAGGAATTAACAATCTATTAAATGAAATAATATCAGAAAATTTTCCAAATATAAAGAATGAATTTGAAAACCAAACACAATAGGCTTACAGGACACCAAATATACAAAGTCACAACAGATCCACACCAAGTCATATTATAATGAAAATGCCTAGCATACAGAATAAGGAGAGAAAGGAATCAGATTACATATAGGGGGAAACTAATTAGGATATCTGCAGATTTTTCAACCCAGACCCTAAAAGCTAGAAGATCCTGGAACAACATATACCAAGCTCTGAAAGAAAATGAATGACAACCAAGAATCTTATATCCAGCAAAATTAAGCTTAATATTTGATGATGAAATAAAAACCTTCCATGATAACCAAAAGTTTAAAGAATTTACAACTAGAAATCATGCACTAGAGAACATACTCAGAAAAATATTCCAAGAGGAGAAAATGAAAAACAACAATGAAAATCAGCAAAGGGAGGTATTGCACTAAAGGAAAAACTAATCAAAAGAGAAACCAGGTCAAGTTAAATACCAAAAATAAACAAAAATGGTTAGAACACAAATCATGTCTCAATAATAACCTGAAGGTTAATGGCCTAAACTCATTAATCAAAAGACATAACCGGCAGGTTAAATTAAAAAAAAAAAAAAAAGACCCAACAATATGCTGCCTCCAAGGGACTCATCTCATAGAAAGACATTCCCAGACTGAAGGGAGAAGGTTGGGCAAAAAACATACCACTCACATGGATGGCAGAAACAAGCAGAGGTTTCCATCCTCACATCAAATAAAGTAGACTTCAAGCCAAAGTTAATCAAAAGTTATAAAGAAGGACATTTCATACTGCTCAAGAGAACCATACATCAACAAGACATAGTATTTATAGATACATATGTCCCAAACAATGAAGCATGTACATTCATCAAACAAACTCTTCTCAAGTTCAAGAGTCAAATAGACCACAACACAATAATTCCAGGTGAATTTAACACATCTCTTTCACCATTGGATAGACCTTCCAAACAAAATCTGAACAAAGAAACTATAGAACTCAATAATACAATCAACAACTTAGACTTAACTGACATATATAGAATATTTTATCCATCAACAAGTGAATACATTTTCTTCACATCAGCACATGGATACTTCTCTAAAATAGACCATATATTATACCCCAAAGCAACTCTTAGCAAAAGCAAAAAAGTAGAGATACTACTGTGCATTCTATCAGATCATAAAGGAATAAAATTTAAAATCAATGATAAAGTTAAAAATGAAAGCTACTCCAACACCTGGAGACTAAATAATATGCTATTGAATGAACAGTGGGTTGCAAAAGACATCAAAGAAGAGATTTAAAAATTCTGAGAGGTAAAAGCTGGGTGTGATGGTGCATGCCTGTAATCACAGGGAGGCTGAGACAGGAGAATCGCAAGTTCAAAGCCAGCCTCAGCAATAGCAAGGCACAAAGCAACTCAGTAAGACCCTGTCTCTATATAAAATACACAAAGGGTTGGGGATGTGGTACAGTGGCCAAGTGCCCCTGAATTCAGTCCCCAAAACCCCCCGCAAAAAAAAAATTCTTAGAGGTAAATGAGAGCACTGATACAACATGTTGAAATCTCTGGGACACTATGAAGACAGTACTAAGAGGAAAGTTCATTGCATGGAGTTCATGCCTTAAAAGAAGAAAATGTCAACAAATAAGTGACAATAAGTGACCTAAAATTACATCTCAAAGCCCTAGAAAAATAAGAACAAATCAACACTAAAAGCAGTAGAAAACAGGAAATAATTAAAATCGGAGCTTTAATCAATGAAATTGAAACTAAAGAAACAATTGAAAAAATTGACTAAACAAAAAGTTGGTTCTTTGAAAAAAATAAATAAAATTGATAAACCTTTAGCAATGCTTACAAAGAGAAGGAGTGAGAAAACTCAAATTACTAACATCCATGATGAAAATGGAAATATCATGACAGACACTACAGAAATACAGAAGATAATTAGAAATTATTTTGAAAATTTGTACTCCAATAAAATAGAAAATATAGAAGGCTTAAAAAATTTCTAGAGTCATAGGATTTGCCCAAACTGAATCAGGATGATATACACAATTTAAACAGATCAGTTTCAAGTAATGAAATAGAAGATGCCATCAGAAGGCTACCAACCAAGAAAAGCCCAGAACTGGATGGATACACAGCCAAGTTCTACAAGACTTTTAAGGAAGAACTAATACCAATAATCCTCAAATTATTTCATGAAATAGAAAAAGAAGGAACACTTCCGAACACATTCTATGAGGCCAACATCACCCTGATCCCAAAACCAGACAAATACACATTAAAGAAAGAAAACTTCAAACAAATATCTCTAATGAACATAGATACAAAAATTCTCAATAAAATTATGGAAAATCAAATACAGAAACATATCAAAAATAGTGCACCACAATCAAGTTCATCCCAGGGATGCAAGATTGGTTCAACATATGGAAATCAATAAATGTAATTCATCACATCAATAGACTTAAAGATAAGAATCATATGATCATCTCAATAGATGCAGAAAAAGCATTCGACAAAATACAGCACCCTTCATGTTCAAAACACTAGAAAAACTAGGGATAACAGTAACATATCTCAACATCGCAAAAGCTATCTATGCTAAACCCCAGGCGAACATAATTCTAAAAGGAGAAAAATTGAACGCGCTCCCTCTGAAAACTGGAACAAGACAGAGATGCCCTCTTTCACCACTTCTATTTAACATAGTTCTTGAAACACTGGCCTGAGCAATAGACAGACGAAAGAAGCTGGGCATGGTGGCACATGCCTGTAACCCCAGCACTTGGGAGGCTGAGGCAGAAGGATCGTGAATTCAAAGCCAGCCTCAGCAATGGCGAGGCACTTAGCAACTCAGTGAGACCATGTCTCTAATAAAATACAAAAAAGGGCTGGGGATGTGGCCCAGTGGTCAAGTGCCACTGAGTTCAATTCCAGGTACTAAAGAGAGAGAGAGAGAAAGAGAGAGAGAGGGAGATATGAAATAAATGAAAGGGATACCTATAGGTAAAGTAGAACTCAAATTATCACTATTCTCTGATGATATTACTCTATACCTAGAAGACCCAAAAAATTCCACTAGAAAACTTTCAGAATTCATAAATGAATTCAGCAAAGTAGCAGGATACAAAATCAACACCCATAAATCAAAGGCATTTCTATGTATCGATGACAAATCCTCTGAAAGGGAAACGACAAAAACTATCCCATTTACAATAGCATCAAAAAAATAAAATAAAATACTTGAGAATCAATTAACAAAAGAGGTGAAAGACCTCTATAATGAAAACTATGGAACGCTAAAGAAAGAAATTAAAGAAGACCTTAGAAGATGGAAAGATCTCCTTTGTTCTTGGATAGGCAGAATTAATAGTGTCAAAATGACCATTTTACCAAAAGCACTGTACAGATTTAATGTGATTTCAATCAAAATCCCAATGACATTTCTCATAGAAATAGAAAAAGCAGTCATGAAATTCATCTGGAAAAATAAGAGACCCATAATAGTTAAAGCAATCATTAGCAAGAAGAGTGAAGCAGGAGGTATCACTATACCAGACCATAAACCACACTACAGAGCAATAGTAACAAAAACAGCATGGGCTTGTAAACCAATGGTACAGAATAGAGGACACATAGAAAAACCCACATAAATACAGTTATCTAATAATAGACAAAGGCACCAAAAACATATATTGGAGAAAGGATAGCCTCTTCAACAAATGGTGCTGGGAAAACTGGAAATCCACATGCAACATGAAATTAAGCTCCTATCTCTCACCATGCATAAAACTCAAAGTAGATCGAGGACCTAGGAAATAAACCAGAGACCCTGTGCCTAATAGAAGAAAATGTAGGGTAGACCCAAAACTCCATCATGTTGAATTTGGCCCCAACTTCCTTAATAAGACTTCTGTAGTGCAAGAATTAAAATCAAAAATCAATAAATGGGATGAATTCAAACTAAAAAGCTTCTTCTCAGCAAGAGAATGGGAACAAATTTTTACCACACGCACATCAAATAGAGTACTAATCTCTAGGATATATAAAGAACTCAAAAATATTAGCACCAAAAAATCAAATAACCCAATAAATAGATGGGCCAAGGAACTGAACAGACACTTCTCGGAAGAGAATATACAATCAATCAACAATATATGAAAAATTGTTCAACATCTTTAGCAATTAGAGAAATGCAAATCAAAACTACTCTAAGATTTCATCTCACTCCGGTCAAAATGGCAACTATTAAGAATATAAACAATAATAAGTGTTGGTGAGGATGTGGGGAAAAGAATACACTTATACATTGCTAGTGGAGTTGCAAATTAGTGCAGCCAATCTGGAAAGTAGTATGGAGATTCCTTGGAAAACTGGAAATGGAACCACTATTTGACCCAGCTATCCCACTCCTTGGTTTATACCCAAAGGACTTAAAAACAGCATACTACAGGGACACAGCCACATCAATGTTTATAGCAGTACCATTCACAATAGCTAAATTGTGGAACCAACCTAGATGCCCTTCAGTAGATGAATGGATAAAGAAAATGTGGTATATGTACACAATGGAATATTACTCAGCATTAAAAGAGGATAAAAGCATGGCATTTGCAGATAAATGGGTGGAGTTGGAGAATATAATGCTAAGTGAAGTTAGCTAATCCCAAAAGTCCAAATGCCAAATGTTTTCTCTGATATAAGGATTCTGATTCATAATGGGGATGGGGTGGGGCATAGGAGGAATAGATGAACTGTAGATAGGAGGGAGGAAAAGGGCGGGAGCATGAGGGTAGAAAAGGCAGTAGAATGAGATGGACATCATTACCCTAAGTACACGTATGAAGACATGAATGGTGTGACTCTATTTGTGTACAACCAGAGACATGAAAATTTGTGCTCTATATGTGTAATATGAATTGAAATTGCATTCTGCTGTCATATATAACAAGTTAGAATAAATTTTAAAAATGTCTATAATGTGATGAAAAAGATTAAATTATAGATCATAGAAATTCAGCAAACTCTAACTAGGGTAAGTAAGTTTGAGAAAAGAAAACCACCTCATGGAAAATCTGCTGGTGTAAGCTGCCTGGTAAGCTGCCTGGTACCGTAAACCGGGAGGAAAAAAAACTCTCGGAGGCAGAGTTAAGCTTTTACTACTTTTACTTCTACTTTCTTAGAGCTTAGAGAGGGAAAGAAAGATTTTTCTTAGTAGCTTAGAGTAGCTTAGAGTAAAGAAGCTTAGAGTAGCTTAGAGTAAAGAAAGATAGAGCTTAGCTTAGAGAAAGATTAGAGCTTCTTTCTTCTCTCTTCTTTCTTCTTCTTCTTCTTTCTTCTGTCTTCTGTCTTCCTCAGGAGTCTCGGCCCAACTCTGACCAGTCATTACTTCTTCTATCTGGTTTCTCTTCTGTAACCGCTCTGCCTACGTTCTGGCCGCTCTGATTCTTCTGACCGACCGAGTGACTGCCCGGCTGACTGAATTCTCCGTTCTCCTAACTCGGACCGCTTTCACCCGGTTATATACCTTCAGGTTTGCGGGTGCCTACAGGTGCGTCACATACATATCAGGTGGAACCTATGGCTTCCAGCTAGCTACAACAGCCCTTCCTAATTAGGGCTCCTTCATGCTGGAATCCAGATAAAAAAGAAAAAATTTAAAGCAGCCAGAGAAAAATGACACATGCACACAGAACAATGATATAAATGACAGCTGATTTCTTGTTTTGAACAATGTAGGCCAGAAGACAATGGAACACCATTTTTTTAAAGTACTGAAGGAAACAAAAATTGTGAAGCAAATATTCCATATTCAGTGACACTATCCCTCTAATACAATAGCCCCAGGGAAGGACATTTTCAGCTAAACAAAAGCTTAAGCACATTTGTCACTAGAAGAAATGTACTACAAGCATTGTTAAAGGAAATTTTTCATGTAGATAGAAAATTATTCCAACTGGAAACCTAGATCTTCAAAAAGGAAAAGGAAAAATATCTGAAACAGTAACTATGTGATTATTCAAGGAGCCTAACTATGTTGTCACAAACAACTGAATTTTAATTGCCCCATGTATTAACCAGAAATGACTGCTCATGTTCCTAATCAACTCCCTCCTAGTCTTTCATAGTGGTTATTCTAAACCTTTACCAGTATTCTCACACTCCCTACTACACAGTAGCTTCTTTGTCTCAACATATAATCTTGCCCCTGTTCCACAGAGAACAGCATGGTTATTTAGCCATGCTTCCCATCACTACTATACTACAAACTTTTCTTTATCTGCATACATCCTTTAAGCCAGCAAAAAAAGAGGATGGAGGGGAAGGGAGATGGTATGGGAATAAGAAAGACAGTGGAATGAGGTGGACATTGTTACCCTAAGTACATGTATGAAGACACGAATGGTGTGACTCTACTTTGTGTACAACCAGAGACATGAAAAATTGTGCTTGATATGTGTAATCTGAATTGTAATGCATTCCTCTGTCATATATAACAAATTAAAAATTTAATAAGTGAAAAACGAGCATCACTTTTTGTTAAAGTTTACAGTAGACAAAAGTTTATCTCATTAGCATCCTTTTCTTCAGGGCAATTCAGGTGCACATTACAATCACCTAAGGCAGACCTTTACTTCTTAACAGCTTTATAGAATTATATTTGGTACTCAAAGAACTGCATATATTTAATGTGTATAATCTAATGAGTGGACATATGTAATCACCACAATTAAAGTAACAGACATGTTTATCACCTCCCAAACTTTCTTTGTGTCCCTTTGTTTTTGTTTTGTGGTAAAAACAACATGAGGTCTACACTTTTAACAATTTTGAAATAAACAATATCATATTGCTAACTATAGGCACTATATTGTACAGGAGATCTCTAGGACTCACTCATCTAGTATAAATAAAATAAAATGTATAGTGTTTGAACAACTCCTGCCTGACTCCGCCCACAACACCTCAAAGGCCCTATCATATTCTCTTTAATTATTACAGATAGTTCAAATAAATGGAATTGTGCAGTATTTGTGCTTCTGTGATTGGCTCATTTCACTTGCTTAATGTCCTCCAGGTTCATCATCCATGTTGTTGCAAATGGCAAAATCTCATTCTTGTTCATGCTTGAATAATACTTCATCATATATATTTTTTTCTTTATTCTTCTATTTGCCAATAGACACTGGGTATCTCCATATCTTGACTATTATGAATAATGTTTCAACAAATATTGAACATTGAAATGGAAAACAAGTCTCTTTAAGACATTTATTTCAATTGTTTGTGATATAAACTTCTTGTATAGAAATAGAAAAAAAGACAATCCTAAAATCCAAATGGAACCAAAAAGATCCTTAAGAGTCAAAGTGATATTGACAGAGAAAAACAAAACCAGAAGCATCACTTCTCTCTGATTTTAAAATATATTACAAAGTTACAGTAACTAAAACTCTATGGCATTCTATTCTTCCCCTCCCCACTCTCCCTTGTTGTGGGTTAACATCCACATATCAGAGAGAACATCCTGGCTTTGGTTTCTTGGGACTGGATTATTTCATTTAACAGGATATTGTCCAGTTTCATCCATTTACTGGAAAATGCCATGATTTCATTCTTCTTTACGGCTGAGCAATATTCCATTGTATATATACCACATTTTCTTCATCCACGCATCTGTTGACAAAGGGGAATGCAGGGAATGGAGGCGAAGGGGAACAGGAAGGAAAGTAGAATCAACCAGACATAACTTTCCTATCCTTGTATTTAAATACAGGACCAGGGTAGCTCTGTCATGTACAGCCACAAGAATGGGATGCTAATTAGTATTAGTTATACTCCATGTATGTATAATATGCCAAAATACACTCTTCGGCCATAGCCTCTCAAGGCTCTCTCCTAAACTCCTGCCCCCCACAGCACCCCCATAACCCAGCTAACTCCTCATTTGGGATGGTTTAGATCTGGAACGTCACCCAAAGCCTCACGTAACTTAAAGGATTGGTCCCCCGTGCAGTAATGGGCAGAAGTGAGGCATTTAGGAATCAATGGGATCATGAGTGTTCTAACCTCATCTGCATGTTCACCCACTGGATGGATAAGTAACTTGAATGGATTATTGGGAGGTGAGACCTAGCTGGAGGAAGCATGTCCCTGGGGGTGGGGTTGCTCTGGGAGGGCTTAATATATCCCCAGGCCCTGGCTCATGCACTTCGGTGCTCTTGTGCCCTCTTTCTGTCTCTCTGCCCCCCTCCCTCTCTCTCTCCCCTCCTTCCACCCTCCTTCCAAACTGCCATGAATTTAGCAGCTTTCCTCCTGCCATGTCCTTGCACCAGGATGTTCTGCCTCATCTTAGACCCAGAGCAAAGGAGCCAGTTGACCAGGGACTGAAACCTCTGAAAACATGACCCTAAATGAACCTCTCCTCCTTTAAGTTGTTCACATCAGGTGTTTTGGTCACAGTGACAGAAAGCTAACACATCTTTCTTCAGGGTTCGACTCAGGCATGGCCTCTCCCACAAAGCCTGTCCTGGTTCTCCATCGTCTCTCGAAGCATCTTGTCATCACTGCAATCTAAGCAGTCATCCCACTCTGTGGGATCTTTCTGTTCATATAACTCTCCAGACTGCAAAACCCTTGAGGCTGTAACTGTGCTGTGTTTATCTCTGTAACTGGCATATAAAAAGTATTCAGTAAAGATTTACTGGATGAATAAAAGAGTAGTGGCCGTTGACTATTGCTGACCCTCTGTACACTGGACTATTCTGACTATTCTGTTCTAGAGCACTGTTCTAGAATTTCTTCCTCATAGTCTTGTAAGCTGGGAAGGCATTTTGGAACCTTATTTTATCTGTTCCTGATCTCATGCATAACTCTGTGACATGGATCGCTCAACTCAAATAATAAACATTTTTTACATACATTCTTTGTATCTTTCTATATAGTAAGAAGAATCGTATTTTTTGTCAGCTGTTTTTCTGAAGTTAGGATGCAACTCCCCAGCTACTTCTCCTGGATCTCCTGTGAGCTGAGTCAGTGAGGGAACACTAGGAGAAAGGAAAAAGATGATCATGCGGGGCGTGGACAAGGGGTGCTGAGGCTCCCAGGGACTACTGCTGCAAGAACTCACTGTCCCCACTAGGACTGAGGGGCCAGTGGAGGAAAGGGTGCAGCAGGCAACAGGAGCCTGGTTGACAGTGAAGCCACTGCTCAACAGAAGCTGTGGTCATGGAAAGTCACAGGTCCGTGCAAACTGTGACACGGCAGGAGGCATAAATCCCTCAGCCCCGGCCTCCCTGCCTCTGACATCCCATGGGTGCCCTCCCTTAGCATCCCATGTGGGAGTCAGTCAGAGTGCAAAAAGGTGCAGGCCATGCATTCTGGACGTTAGTCTCCTGAGACCAAAACAAGGCAGGGTAGAACAGAAAACGGGAGGCTCGTGACAATGACCAGCTAACCCCTTGACTCTCCTGGGTCTGGTGTGGACTGGAGACTGGAAGAAGGAATCAATAAAGGGCTTGGCTATGGCTCCTTGTTGCCTTCCTCTTTTTATTTACACCAATAATGTAAAAATCCTCTAAAATAAGGGACTCCTTTTACATTTTTTATTAACATGTAATAATTGTATACATTAATAGGTTCAGGGTGACATTTCCATGCATGTAGACAGTGTGCACTGATCAGATTCAATCTCCCTTTTCCTCCCTCCCCTACCCACACACTTCCCAATTTCCAAGTATCTCTGTTCTATTTTCAGGTCGCATGTTTTAGCTTCCTCGTAGGAGAAAGAACATGCAATAATTGCGTTCTGCGTCTGCCTTATTCCCCTGAACATAATGTCTTCCAATTATATCCATTCTCCCATGAATGACAGGATTTTATTCTTCTTTATGGCTGACTAATACTCCATTTTGTATATATAACACATTTTCTCTATCCATTCTTCTGTTGATGAGCACTAGACTGATTCATACCTTAACAAACAGTGCTACAATAAGCATGGACATACAGGTGTATCTTTGGTATGCTGATTTCGGTTCCTTTGGATATATACCCAAGATGGGCTATCTGAATCATACAGTAGTCTATTTCTAGTTCTTTGAGGAAGCTCTATACTGTTCTCTGTAATGGCTGTACTAATTAACATTACCCCCAACTATGTATAGTGTTCTTTTTTCTATATCTTCACCAGCAAATCATTGACTCTTACCCACCCTCAACATTAACTAACATTCTTCCTCTATATGATCCTGATACACAGTGGCCTCT
Source organism: Tamias sibiricus (assembly GCA_025594165.1). NCBI lineage: Eukaryota > Metazoa > Chordata > Mammalia > Rodentia > Sciuridae > Tamias > Tamias sibiricus. The sequence goes on along the minus strand of CM046660.1, from coordinate 73,676,537 downwards.
TCCTAGTATATCTAGTCAATTCTTTTTTTTTTTAAGGTCTAAAAAAGAATACTCAACTTATTAGTATACTGTAAATTTCATTTTCAACTCTTTTTTTAAAAATTCAAAGTTGTTGTATATGACAGTAGAATGCATTAGAATTCATAATACACATACAAAGCACATTTTTACATAACTCTGGTTGTATACAAAGTATATTCACACCATTTGTGTCTTCATACATGCACTTAGGGTATTGATACCCATCTCATTCCACCATCTTTTTTTTAAATATGTAGTCAATTCTACCGTCACCCATTGAGTTGTTAACTTCCCAAGAATAATTGTATCTGTTTCCAAACATGATCATACAGTTGTGTTTGTTATTGCTTTTTAACACCATGTAATTGTCAGATAACTATAAAAGTGCAAGAGCAAAGAAGTCCTTAAGCATCCTCTCTTTTTTTTTAATATGTATTCACACCATAAGTGATCTCAAGCTGTCTCTTGGCTGTAATTTTTATTTATGTACTCAGCATTTCCAAAGATATATTTCCTGACTGGATAATTCCTTGGTGTTTTCACTTAAATGTCTAATAGCCTTCACTGTTTTATTTGTTCCAACCTGAGCTCTGACCTCTGCCTCTACCTGGTCTTCTAAACCCCTCAGGGTGCCAGTCTCAATCGCTTGTAACTCCACTGTCCAACTTGCTCAACCAAAACTCTCGGATTCATCTTGGCTGTCTTCTCTTCTGTCACATCTCATCTCTAATCTGTCAGAAAATCCATTGTCTTCACCTTCAAAGTATGTACAAAGTTCCACCGCTCCCACTCATGTCAACCACCATTACGTTGGTCTAAGCCACCTGCATTTCTTACCTGAATTATTACAAAGGACTTGTGTGGTCCTCTTCACTGGCAGTGTCTTTCCTTGGCTTCAATCCATTGGCTTCCCCATGCTTCTCAGAGTTAAATCCAAAATCTTTGTAACAGCCCACAAGATCTGTTCCATGGGTCCCTCTCTGAGTTCATCTCCTATGACTTTCCTCCTCAGTGACGCTGGTCCCAACACTCTGGCCTCTTGCATGTTTCTTGAGCATTCCAGACAAAGAGCCAAAGCAGGGCCAGGGATCCAGGTGCTCCTCCTCAGATGCTCCTCCTCAAATAGCTCATCTTCAAGCCCTACTCTGTCTCCTCTTGTCTTTGTTCAATGTCATTTTGTTTTTAATTTGTTCTTTCTAGACAGTAGGGTGTATTTTGATATAACATAGAAGAAGTATAGCTTATTCTAATTAGGATCACCTTAGTGGGGTTGTATATGATGTGGAATTACTTTGGTTGTGTATTCTTATATAAGGATAGGAAAGATATGTTCAATATCTTTCTACTGTCTTCTTTATTCCCATCCCCTTCCTTCTCTTCATTCCCCTTTGTCTAGTCCAATGAACTTTCTCTCTCTTGTTGTGTGTTAGCATCCACATATCATAAAAAACATTCTGCCTTTGGTTGTTTTTGTTTGTTTGTTTGTTTGAGACTGGTTTATTTCATTTAACATGATATTCTCCAGATCTATCCATTTATCAGCAAATGCCATCATTTCATTCTTTAAGGCTGAGCAATATTCCATTGTGTATATATACCTCATTTTGTTTATCCATTCTTCTGTTGAAAGACACCTAGGTTGGCCCTATAGCATAACTATGGTGAATTGAGCATCGATAAACATTGAAGTGGCTGTGTCACTGTAGTAAGCTGATTTTAAGTCCTTTGGGTATAAACTGAGGAGTGGGATAGCTGGGTCAAATGCTTGTTCAACTCCTAGTGCTTTGAGGAATCTCCATATTGCTTTCTCCAAATTGGTTGCACCAATTTGCAATCCCACCCACAATGTATAAGTGTACCTTTTCCTCCACATACTTGCCAACATTTATTGTTACTTATATTCTTGATAATTGCCATTCTGACTGTGGTGAGATGGAATCTCAGTGTATATTTGATTAGCATTTCTCTAATTGCTAGTGGTGTTGAACTTTTTTTTTCATATATTTTTGAAATGTCAGTTTTTCACTAAGGGTGACTCTACCATTTAACATTGCAGATCTTCCCCCAATGCTCCAGTCTTTCTTATCTTATTCAATTTTCCCCATAGCTTTTAGCATCTTCTAACACGCCTCACAATTTGAATATATATTGTGCTTAATGCTTGATATTTATTCCAGTAGAATGTAACCCTCTCCTATGCACATAATTGTAGCAGTTTTCTTCACTGATATATCCAAAGCATTCAAAACAGTGGCAAATAACAAGAGAGAGGTTCAAATAATTGCTAAAATAATTAAAGAAAAAATGCTTTAAGAAATGGAAAACTTGGAATGAAACCACACTTTGACCCAGCTATCCCACTCCTTGGTTTATAGCCAAAGGACTTAAAATCAGCATACTTACAGTGATGCAGCCACATCAATGTTTATAGCAGCTCAATTCACAATAGCTAGACTATGGAACCAACCTAGGTGTCCCTCAATAGACGAACAGATAAAGAAAATGTGGCATATATACTCAATGGAATTTTACTCAGCTTTAAAGAAGAGTGAGATTATGGCATTTGCCAGTAAATGGTTGGAGTTGGAGAATATTATGCTAAGCGAAATAGGCCAATCCCACAAAACCAAAGACCGAATGTTTTCTCTAATATGAGGATGCTAATTCACAAGAAGGTGGTGGGCACTAGGGAAGAATAGCATTACCTTAGATTAGGTAGAGAGAAGTGATGGGAGGGGAGGGAGGGGATGTAGGGATGGGAAAGATAGTAGAATGAAGCAGACATTATTACTGTATGAATATATCTGACTACATGACCAATATGATTCTGAAACATGTATGCTTAGAAAAATTAGAAATTATATCCCATCTATGTATGATATATCACAGTGCATAAATGCATTCTACTATCATGTATAACTAATTAAAACAAATAAATTTTTTTAAATGCAATATTTTGGAAGTACTATTTTTATTGATATAGATTTGTTTTTAATTTTGTTTCTGAATTATTATTATTGTAGTTATCCATGTTATTTCACCTACTTGGTCTTACAGAAATTTTTTTATAAATGAAGAAAAGCAAAAGAAAGTGTTGGGAAATATCTGGAAGCAGAAAGTTTTACAAGCTCAAAATATAACTGCTTAGAACTACTGAATGGAATTTTAAAAAATTAGGTTTTCTCATCAGAACATAAAAGTAAAATAGGAGCCATCTTTTTTATGTAGGTGAGTCCTTATAACTCTTTTTAAATACTCTATAAAATTATCACCCTTTCAGTTCCAGGTCTGGGAGATCTTTCCCTTTTAAAATTCTCCCATTAAAAAAAAAAAAAGTCACAAATCTAGTATGACAGGAACTCTTAAAACCACAGAAATGATTAAGGCTCAGTTCCCTAATAAATGTGCAACGAGACACTTGTCAGCCCTTGAAATAATGAGCTCTGATCTATGATAAATGTGCTAATAACACATTTTCCAGGACAGCATATTTCAGATTGGTAGGAAATAGTAGAATCACAGCAGGATCTTATTTTTACACAAATTACTTCTAAACTCCAAACACATCTAAAATTAATTTCTTTCATCACATTAACACTGAGCTGTTAATCACTAGAATGTGTGCGGGTGTTTGACAGACATAAAAAAATGGATTTGCATTTGCAAGAGGAGGAGGATATGCATCAAAGAAGCATGTTCCTCGGTGCAATAGTTTTGCATATCTTGGTCCATAAAGCATATTGTTTATTTACTAGTAACAGATGATTATAAAGGTGATGGTGGTAATGGCTTAAGAACTTCAAATTAATACATCTGACTTTCTTTAACAGTGTGCGTGAATTAAGAACAATGTCTATGAAAATATGTCTGTAACAAAAAGTGAGATTGCGAAGTGCTAAGCCTCTCCAGTTAATTTCTGGGGATTAATTTATTCACTTATTCAGTTATGACTATTCACACAGAACAAATATTGGATTTCTACTATTCCCTATTCACATGGAGCTCCAAGTCCAAGAGAGAGAATAATTCAAGGTACATCTGCAATCATAGCTAAGACAATGAAATGTGCAGGATGCTGTGGGGATGTGGGAGAGGAGACCCTACCTCATCCACAATAAGAGCTAATGGTAGCTTCTATCTCAGAGGATCAAGGTGAAGATAAAACAAGCTAGTGCACGTGGTGGAGCTTAACCAGAGCCTGGCCCATGGTGAACACCCTGTGCAAACTGACCTGTGTTACAGGAGGGCTGCTCGAGCCACACTTTATTAAACATCCATGTTGACCATGGAACTAGCCACATAGAATCCTTCAGTGGGTAAGACACTGGTTGCTCCTACCATCGTACAGTGCTGTAGCCTTGAGGGGAAGTCGGTCTAACGTAACAAATGTCCCAGGAGAAGATGCAATGGGTCCTATGGAAAAGGTCCCCAGGCTCCAAACATCTAGGAATTCAGCAAAGGCCTTGCATGCTTGTATTAGAACCAGTGGGTGCCCCCTCAGGATCCCCTCAACCACTGGGTTTGGAAAGGGGGTTGAGTCTTAGAGTAACTCAGCTAAGAATGTGCTGGGTTCCCTGGTAAGAGAAGAAAGAATAGAACGGTATTCCACAAGAGTTGGAAAATGAAGCCAGCGTGTGCCCGCCAGGGAAGGACGTGTGTAGGCTGAATTCTGAGAATGTGTGGGAGAAGGAAACAGAGCAGAAACCTGGGTAAGGAAGAATTTGTAGACCTTACTGAGGGTGAAATCCCAAGAAACAGGATTTAACACCCTGACAGTGACCCCAGGAAAGGGAGCTGACATGAACAGGTTGGTTCCTAGAGGCATGGAAAAACAATGTTGGGTGTCAAAGGGACAGAGCTGATGGCGCAGGAAGGAATTGAAAGTCTCCAGAAAGTGGGCACAGTGGAGTGAATTCACTCTGCAGAGCCAGATGACCCTCCAGATGATTGGGTTTCACTGGACGGTCCAGGGACACAAGACACACCAAGGCCACGGGAACGGGCAGGTGAGGGGGCCTCAGCATCACTCCAGAGGTCCCTAGCAGCCCGAGGTGCAGTAGAAGAGGCTGTCGCAGAATTTGTTTCCTCCATCACAATCAGATGATCTGAAGCCAGAACAGAGACTCAACTGCCAGAAACATGGGCATCTTGTAAGGACGGTCAGGGTTGGGTCAGCAGCCAAGATGACCCCACTGCACAAGTCACAGCAAGGGTGAAGGGACTGCAGACACCTGGGGAAGAGGAGATGGATGATTGACAAGAATACCACTGGCTTTACACCAGGAAACGTAATTGAAGATGATCAGGAGGCTGAGGGAAGGCACCCCAATAAATAGCAGCAACCCCTCTCCCAGATTCCAGATCTGAGCCAGTTTTTCAATCTGGGAACCATGAAGCAGTCATTTGACATTAATACCCAATAGCTGAAGCCTCATCAACCCCCAAACCCATGTTAGAGTGAAGGTCTAAAGAAGCCATATACAAATGGAATCTCTTTTTTTTTTTTTCCATTTAACATTCCTTGATGTCTTTTAGTCTATTCTTTCACTTTAAAAAAAAAAAATTAGTGCATTGTAATCATACATAATGGCGGGATTCACCGTGACGTATTCATACATGCACATAACATAAATCAGTCAATTTTGTTCCCCAGTATCTTCCTTTTCCCTCTCGTCCTCTCTCCTCCTGATCCCCATCCTTTACTCTACTGATCTCCCTTTTATTTTCATGAAATCCTTTTTCCCCCTTTATTTTTTCTCCCTAGCTTCCATATATGAGGGAAAGCCTATGACCCTTGACTTATTTCAGATAGCATGATGTGCTCCAGTCTGTCCACAGTGAACAGAGTCCCAACATGCTTGGTATACAGTGGTTCACACTGTGTGCCCACTTAGGATATTCATCCAGTACCAAAATGTATAATTGGGATCAACATGCTTAGCAGTTGAAACTTGCTCTGTGGGATAAGTAGAGGTATTGGAGTGGGGCAGGAGACAGAAATCTCCGGCCGGGATAATAAATAAAAAGCAAAATTGCATCTCTGGGGGATGGCGGATGTGAGTGATCTTCTTAAGGGTCTGAAGGATGCAGGGTGACAGCCCCCTTTATTCCTCCAGTCTGGCCCCTGGTGGGCTGAAGAAGGAACCCTGGAGGAAGACCGTGGACTTAAACCAGCTCAACCCTGACTGCCTCACTCACATGGGGTGTGGCCATTGGTTTGGAGAAGGTGTTCATTCCCATCACTATCAGAAAAGAAGAATAAGACACAGATTGGATTCACAGGAACTAAATAACAGAACATGCACATTTAAAGGTTCGCCCTAGTGCTACATTAACTCGCCTGCATTTTGGCACAAGACAGTTTGAAAGACATATGGATCCACTCCATCAGTGGCATCATGTTCATGCGCAAGAGGTGGCTCACATGCTGCATCATGTGTTTCACGAAGGGTGAGAATTTGACTTTGCAAAGATTCAGGACCTGTCACATCTGCGGATGTTGAGAAGTCCGTTGGTGAGTGGCACGCCAGGGCATTCACATAAAAGCATGATGCCCATATCAAAGAAGGCACAAGGAGGAAGGGGCCGTCTGGTATCTAGCTGCAGCACATTCCACACCTGCTCCAGGCCAGGTTACAGTATGAGCTGCGATCTCTGTGTGAGGCCTGAAGCAGAAAAGGGTTCTGAAGCAGGTGTGAGGAGGTGCAAGCAGATGCCACTGGGCCAAGGCAGTCCAGCAAACACCAGGTGTTATGAGAATCAGTAGTGAGCAAGGACACTGTGGGGAGTCTGTGGGACACCCCAGGTGGAGAGTTGCAGCAGAGGCCCTGTACTGAAGCAAGACAAGGCCATGTCTCCTGGAGAATGACACACCTTTTGGAAAACAATCCCTGTCATACTGCTTGGCCTTGGTAGAGATGGGACCACCAGTGACCATTGAGCCAGCATCATGTCCCGGTTTGTGGGTACCAGATAAAAATGTGTGACAGCCTCATTATAGCTTCTCTTGGGGTGGTCCTGGAAGACAAAGGTGGGGGAGACACTTTAGGCAGAAGGTAAGGTACCACACCTGATCATCCTCCTCATTGGGAAAGGCAGGTGTTCTCCTCAAGGGACTGGTCACCTGGGCAGAGACCCAGAGATCAATGGTTAAAAGACTGGGCCCAGGCGTGGAAGCAGGGGAATGTTCTCATGGGGGTGAGCATGGAGCTAGAAGACCTCCATCCCAGTCTACTGCCCACCCAAACTAGTTAGGGAGGGAAGAGCTTTGCCTATTTTTAATCCTTGTTTTTAGAATAATTTATTTAGGTTTGGTTTATGCAATTTAAATTTTAATAACAAATATTTAATGATAACTGACGTGTATACTTCCTGAAACAACAGTTGGCTCTAGGAAGTGGGTATGAGCCAGCTCCAGTCCATGGCCAGACCTGGAAGCCACTTAGGTTTTTTGCTAAGAAGCAGAATTAAGAATAAAGACATGCAACGGGAAAGTAAAGATAATGAATTCTTCATTCACTAATTGTATGGCTTGTGCAACTAATACTTGCTATTTTTCCTTTATTGCGGTGTCCCAGAAAGAAATATAAAATATTGGCATGCACCAGGTGCGGTGGCACATGTGTGTAATCCCAAGAACTAGAAAACTGAGGCAGGAGGATTGTACATTTGGGGTCAATCTCAGCAACTTAGTGAGACCCTCAGAAAATTAGTGAGACCCTATATCAAAATAAAAAATAAAATGGGCTGGGGGTGTATCTCAGTGTTAAAGTGTCCTTGGGTTCAATCCCCAATCCCCAATACCAAAGGGAAAGAAATTCGTTGGCATAAAGCTCAAAGCAATGTGAAGATGTGCCCAAGTCCATTTCAAATAACATGAGGGAGGGAAAGAGAAAGTCCTGGAAAATGAGCATGATCAAACTGTTGTGTGTATGTATGAACATAGCATAATGAATTCCACTAATATATATATAATTATAATGAGCCGATAAAAATAATAAATGTGTTGCACAAATGTAAAAAAAAATCATTGCTATTAATTTAAAAAGACACAACATAAATACTCAGTAATTCTGTTAAATTTTTCAAGTATCCATGTATTGTTTGCTAATGTCATTAAATGCCTGTCACTGAAGTTATAAGAAAGGACTCACTCTTCTACCTGTTCTCCACTCACCAGGAACAGGGTCTTTTATAATTCATAACACAGGCCACTTGGGTCATAATCTTGATTGAAGTTATTTAGTTTGAAATTAAATCAAAGCAAAATAAATCAAAGCAAGATTCTACTTAGCATTCACATTATGACTACAACTATAAAAATACCACCTGGTAAGTATAAATTGAACTAATTCTGAAAATTTGACTTGTCTTTCATGTATTTCAAAAGCCAGAGGAATAGATGATATTGTAAAAACAAAAATAATTCATTTGAAGATCAATACAGGATCCAGTAGCCAAGCTAATTTAGTTAAAGAAAGGAGGGTTTAATTCAAAGCAATAAAGAAATAATTTAGAGAACAGTTTCTTTAAAACCCACAGTCTACTTTGCCAATCCGTGCTCCATTTTCTCCTGAGCAACACTAGAGGGCGAACTTTCTCTTCTGTAGAAATCTTCCTGGGCGAATCCTTTCCAAGGGTTGAGATGATCTTTACAAAGGAAGTTGGCTAATTTCCAGGAAATCTTCAGAACAAACAAGTAGACTCAATTAGAAAAACGTGCATCAGAGGACTCCAGGAGAAAGCTATGTTACCAAGCAGAGTTAAATTTAAAACAAAATAACAAAAAAGAAATCCTATCCTCTATCAATAAATAATACGTTTTCTACTTGGCACATTATGGAGTGTGTTATGAAAATCATCTGCCCATATCTCACAGAGACCCTAGGTAATATTTCTGCCCACTTCTAAAGTGAGGAAGTCGAAGCTCAGTGGTTTTAAGAGACCAGCTCAGGGACAAACAGATTTGAAGCAAGAGATGAATTCAGGTATGATTTAAACCAATTTCCTTCTCCCAGTTCAGTTCATTTCATAGCCCACAGTTCTCCGTAGCCTTTCATCCAAAAACTCAAGCTGTCTCAGGGCAAAAACCTGGCTAGACATTCTTAGACGAACAAACTAGACTGTGGCTGTCCCCATCTTATACAAGCTAATGAGCAGAAACCATCCATGACATTCATCCCTCTCCTAAGGCTATGATTAAATCATTGACTTAAAATATAATTATAAGTATGACACATGGATGATTATTTTGCCCCAGGGGAAAATATTATAGGATATGTGCTAATTTATTTACTATATTAAACAAAGATTTAGAAAGAAGCTCTTTAAGTTACAATCCAAATTAAGAGAAAATATGAATTAGAATGTGATTACTTCTGTCACAGAGGATCCCTTGCTTTCAAAGCCTTCGCTCCAGGGTGCCTTAGAACGGAGAGCTGCCCAGCTGTATGTTAAATGAACCCGTTTACTGTATGAGGGCTCAATTTACATGGAAATGTCCAGAATCATAGCTATTATACAGAGTGAGATACATCTGCACTGTACTTTGTAGGAGCAGCAAGATTTAAATTTATGGAAAATACCACACGAGAACCCGTCTACAGCTGAGGGTAGCGCCACCTCCAGCCCATACACCAGGAGGTGGAAATGATTCTAAAGACTCATCTGGTTTCTCCCTTTGCCCCTGCTGCAGACCTGGGCCGAGGTTATCTTAAAGTCATAGTCATCTTCCTGTTGCTACAGGCCCCCACCCACCTCCTCCTCATCAGCACATTCTGCTCAGGGCCAGGCTTGGAGTAGTGCCTGGAGTTGATTAAAGAAAAGGTACATCCTCTCCCTTCCTGGAGGTAACATTCCCCTAGGGGCACAGGTGCCTTCTCCAGCAGAGCCCAAGCACCCCACCCAACTCAGCTGAACAATAATAGGTGTGACTGGATGATTTAGTCACATGTTCCTGCACATTCCTTCTTGGTCCTGGGTGTCTCTCCCCTCTTTGTGGAGGGTTTGTGCAACAGGTGCAACCAGAAGGGAAATAGAAGACAAAACAAAATGGAGACAGAGTTTCCAAGGTCAGTTTAGGAATTTGTTTACTTTCTAGTTATTTATGTACCGATTTTTTGATTTATGTGTGCATGCATTCATTGCACCATTTAAAAGGGAATTTAAAGAAGCAAATGCCGTAGCACCAGAACAATGTAAAAATAGAACGGCAGAGGGAAGGGGGACAAGAAGCTAAGACAAAAGAGAGAGATGGGTTTTCCAGTAGAGTATACAGCTTGGTTGTTCTTTCAAAATATTTCTGTGGATCCTTGATCTTCAAAAGTCCAGGCTGGTTTTTTAAATCCAGCCTAGGTTTGGATCTCAGCGATTTATTCAGGTAGGAGAAACAAGGTCAGTTACACAATTTATATCCAATTACAAAGCAAATCAGCTCTTCAAAAGAGACCCAGTTCTTGAGGGCACCAAGGCCTCTGAGAAATCACTTCCTCAGTTTTTGACATTTGGACAACAGTGCTCCTGCCCTGGCAATGCTGGTGAAGAAACCCCACCTCTTCCTTCCACCAGGAGACGTGGTATGAGCCCACATTAGGTCAACCACAAACTGTTTGTTTTTCCTAAGGACAAATGCAGTGGAGGCAGAAACCAAAGAAAGAACATTTCTAGGTGAGCCATTTGAAAAGTAGCATTCACATTGAACTTTAAGGAAATAATGTTATATTTTTACTAAAGCAAGCAAAGGTGCTCCTCAAAGGGAAGAAGACTCCATCTATTTTCATGATCTCTGTGCCCACCTGTGGGCTGGCCCAGCACACCACATGATGGATGCTCCATGCTGTGATGTAACTATTGTCCACTGACTGCATGAAGACTCAAGCCCCCTGCCTCCTTTGCAATGATGACCCAGATGACGTCCCTGAGGCAGATCTGGAAATGCAATTGCACAGTGTGCTCCGCTTAGCAGGGCCCTGCTCCTAGTTTAGTGTTCCATTGTCACCACCTGGAGAGACTAGTCATTGTAGAGAAGGAGCCTTCATTTTTATTTTGCACCAATCCCTGAAAATGACCTCGACGTTTGCAGGTTTTCTGCCTCCTCAGTAGACACTGTCGGTCCCTGTGGGGAAGATGCTGAGTGTTTTGAGGCTTTTGACAAGTGGCTGTCTTCCAGATAGAGAAGGCACCCTGATACCACATGTATACTGGAAGGGAGCTTGAGAAATGCAGGGCTGGGGCTGGAAAGAGGCTCCTTCTGACAGTCTCACTGCTCCAGACAGAGGCTGTTGGTCATGAAGCAGAGCCTAAAAGATTTGCAGTTTCCCCATCAGGAAAACTCCCAGTCTTGTGCTCATTCCTTCCACCAAAGTCCTGGAGAAATCACCCCCAAAAGTCACTTCCCCATTATTTTGAAGACATAGATACCCTTTCCAGATTCTTAATGAACTTCAAGATCTCTGATGAAAAGCTGCAACTTCTATCATTTTGCAGCCTTTCTATCATCTTGCAAGGGTCATAATATACCTTGTGATTAATAACTAATACTGAGATTTCACAGTTGCATCCCATGGCATGCTAAAAATACCTTCCTATAAATCATCTCAGCTGATGATTGCATAACCCCATGAGTTTGGCACAGCATGCATTTTCTTCTCTTTATCCAGATTAGGAAACCAAAGATCAGAGTGATGTTAGTAACTGCCTCTGCCTACACCCAGATCCAATTCTGCTTTGCAATTCTGCCCTGTCACTGTTGAACCCTGGACCTCTCCATCCTGCTCTTTCCAGGCTCCCAGGCCTTGACACCAGGCCTCACTCCACACCCGCCCCCTCCCTGCCCCTCCTTGCTCAAGCCTGCTCCTCTTAGAGTCTCTTTGTTCACTAACAATTGCCCAAGCAAGACACCTGGCCATTGTGCTCCACCTGACCCTTGCTCCAGTCTGCCAGAGCCAATGGATATCCAAACCTCTCCTGTCCTTTCTTTATTCATCTTTCAGGACGCCAGCACCTGGCCCAGGCTCTAACACGTGTTGGTGTCTTCATACATTTTGGTTGAACTGAATTGAAGTCCTATGTACAGTAATGGTGGCCACAGTGACTTCCCAGTCATTGCTGGGACTGCTTTCCTGGTGGGAGAGGAGTCAATACTTCTGCATTTCCTGTCACCCAACTTCCCCAGGTAGGTGGAGATGGGTGGAAAGCCTACATAGGAAGACTCTCTTCTCCCCCTTTCCCTGTGAGGCCCTTTCCCTGTTTCCAACTCTGGCTTTGTTGCTGTTGCTTGTCTGTAAGGTTTCTCTTCACACCACCATTGCCCCCTCCAAGACATGGAGAAGTCGGGACATCCTACAACCCCAACACTCCCCATTCCCAGGAAATTTTCAGACAAAGTAGACCACACATATTTAAGAGGATGAAAATCCCAAGGGGTGGCCATGAAGACACCAAATGTTTTGGAAGTCCCAGGATAGAACATTCCAGAGAAACTCCTGAGCAGTCCACTTGGGTTGTGCCAGACAAGGAGACCAGAGCCTGCAGCGATAATCTAAAAATATAAACCACAAACAGCCAGAGCTGAGCGGCCTGGACCAGGGGGAACAGATTGTGCCAAATCTCAGGAAAGAAAGGGACCAGGAGCAGGAAAAGGAAGAGGGTGGACAAGAGGCAGAGGGAGGCAAAGGGTGGCTCTCCATGGGGAGCTCAGTGGAAAAAATAAAGGAGACAATAAGACAGACAAGATTTACTGGGTAAATAAAGGAAGTATAACTTGCTCAGTGTGGCTTTATTTAGGGTTTGGGAAACTTTCATTTCTCTGCTTCCTTTTAAATATTTTTTCCATTGTTTCTTTTGTCCTCTATATCTGTCTCTGTTTAGAACCTCTCCCTCCCATCTCTGTCTCTGTCACTGTCCTGTCTGTTTCTTTCTCTAACACACACATGCACACACGCGCGCGCGCGCGCGCACACACACACACACACACACACAGTCACTTACAGAATCAGCTGCAGCAGTGTTCCTAAAAATCAGCTAGGTAACTTGCCACAACTAGTCCAACCAGGGTAGGCGCAGGAAGCTAGGTGAGAACTTCAGCTGTGGGCCTCTCTCTGGCCCCCATGAGAAAGGCTTGTCCCACAAGGTCACTCCTCCTGTCCTCCCCTCCATGTCTGGAAAGTAACCTAACGCTGAACAGAAGCAGCAGATGGCAGTGGTGGGTCCCTTTAATTACAGGACAAAGAGCCACAAATATCACCACAGCAGAAGAAATAGCCCCAAGCTCTTGGCACTGAGAGCAAGACATTCAAGTACAGGGAAGTGTCAGGGTCTCTGCATGAAGTCAAGGAGACTTCTGGGAGCCTGCAAGTGAAACCGATAGAGAAAATGCATGTGGAGGGGTCTTGGCCCAAGGAAGATGGGGGGAGAGAAACAGACAGACTCTAGCACCCCATCCCTAGACTTAGAGGATGGGAGTGATGGGGTCTCCAAAATGAGCATCGGCCACTCAGCTCAGAGCTAAAAGGAGTACAGACAAGCTTAGAATTTGTTTTCTCATAAAGCTAAAATATACTGCATTTGGCAGCTGGAACTTTTCTCTGGGGAATACTGGGAAATGCCTAACAACTATAATGGACATGTTGTAAGGTTCACAGTGAAACCCAAGGGAGGTGACAACTGAAAAGTTTTAACCACAGCTTAGGATGGAGGAAAAGGACGATGTTTGTTAGCATAACAGACAGAGTGACCATACAAAAAGGACAGCCTTTGACAGCCCTGAGCTCAGGGTGTGGCACACAGGGAATCTTCCATGGGAGAGAGGCCGATTTTCTCAGGCAACTGGTCTACCAAGTCAAACTGGTACTAACTGTGGCTTTACAGCTCCTTTCCAACTCTGCAGGCCCACTGGAAAAAGCCACTTGTGGGCTATTTTGAGAATGCCACCACTGAGGCATTTTTTGGTGTGCACTAAAGTAAATGCCCACCTTTGGGTATTCCAGTGTTCCAACGACTCACCCAGAAGCTGATAGAAAAATAGCAATGGAATGTGTGCCCTATGGTCTATCCTAAATTATCTGCACAAGTCAAGCTGGAGTACAAACCAGGGTGTGGCACCAAGGTAGATGAGAAGACAAGCAGAAGAAAACCTCTGAATAGAAGCAGGACAGGGACACACATGCCACCCAGCTCCCCCAGCCCAAGGATTCATCAGTATCTTTTGCAGTAAGTCAATACCAATATGGCCTCTTGATTTTTGGTAAGCTTTCTGTCCGGAATTACATGTAAATAGCAAATAAATATGTAACATATATTTATGTTTTAAATACATTTTTAATAACTGTGAATCTACCTTATGTAAATGATGACAGCATAAGTGGAATGGAAAGTGTGTCCTGATCGGCCCAAGTCATCCTCCTGTTGTGTCTACAAATCCCCTTGAGGTACTGTTCAGGACCACTGCCTTGGACACACTTGAGGACTGAAATCAAGACGTGTGCACTGGGAAAATGCAAACAAGTCAGGAACAGTGGGTACAGAATTCCCCTTACCCGGACACTTCCTGTCTGGGCATGACATCCACTGTGGGTGTGACAAAGCATTATGAAACAGGACAGCTGGGTAGTCACCTGAGAGGGAGAAATAATGGCACCTTGTGTTTAGGGGCAGGCTTTCTTCCAGAGATTTGAAATTCTTTGAACAACATTATCTCGTTAAGCTTGCAAGAGCCCAGGGGGTCCAGACCAGGGTGGGGGGCGGTGGGGGAATGAAACAACTTTTCCTTAGATTTTGAGCTGAATATCAAGGATGAGGCCTGATAGTCAGCATTCTGCTTCTAAGAGCTCCTGGTTATTGGTGTTAAGATAAATCATGAGATGGAAGAGTTCACTGGCTTGTGAGAAAAATGTGCAACAAAACCAGAGTCCAATTCAGAGTCCAACCCTTATTCCCACCAATTCATTGTAGACAGGTGCTGGAATTAACCAGCATGGAAGCTCTTTCTTCCACATACCTGCTCAATCTTGCAGTTGGACTGTGCTAAGCCATGACCCAGGTCCACTGAGAGGGAAAGGGGAGATAGAGGGATATGTTAAGAAAGTCAAGTGTATCCTTCTAGTGAGAACTTAAGGCTGGCTTGAAGAAGTTCATGCTGGAATGCAACCAGCAGTAAAGGATAGTGGGAATGAGAAAGACAAGGAAGAAAGGGACCATAAGAACATAATAATATTAGTTTGGCTGTCCTTATGGGTGACTGGTGCTCAGGCCACTTGATAGATAGGCTTGAGCGGATGGGCCACTTCCCCCATGAAAATTTCCATGAGAAGCAACCTTGTTTCATTTTCCCTGGGCAGGAGCCAATAGAATTAAAAGTCACTCTGTTCCCCGGGCAGGAGCCAATGGGCTTAAAGGTCGCTCTGTTCCCCAGGCAGAAGCCAATAGGCTTAAAGGCCGCCCTGTTCCCCGGTCAAAGAGCCAATAGTGTTAAAGGTCGCTCTGGTACATCCCCACCAGAAATCCCTACTTAAGCTCCTGCCTGCCCGGAGCTCAGTCTCAACAGCTCGTCCCTGCTGAGAGGAGGCAGCCACTGCAACAGCTCCAGACCCACCACTTCCAGCCTGTTAAGAAACTTCACTGTTTCATAATGAGCATCCTTTCCATATTTCCAGATTCAACCTCAGGTTGAGTCACAAACAAAACGTGCTTTCCTGTCCACGGCTGGCCAGGGCTGCCCATCACTGGACTTGGGACTTGTGCTTTCAATCATCACCTGCCACACACTCCAGCTTTCCTTTGTGATTTTTCTGATGGCTACAAAGAATAAGTTAACTACATGGAGCCAAAAAATTCAATGGTGCTTCTCAGTAGCCTAAATTTAGCCACGTCCCTACTTTAGGGCTACTGAGAGAAAGTTAACAAAAATTTAAGACTAGATCAATACTGTTAGCAAGATTGGGGAACTGTAACCAAATCCCTGAATAGAATTTCAAAAGCCAAAATAAGTGGGGAAGAGACATCTTTAGAGTCTGATGAAATATACGCAAAAAGACAAAAGCAGAACATCATACAGACATGTGGATATATTTCTGCATATACTATATATACATACATCACTGCATTATGGTATTATGTAATTTTTCCAAGGGTTTTCAATTTTTTCTCCTTTATATTCTTGCAAATACAATAGAATTGCTGAGTTTGTGCCCCTTTACACAGAAAAACATATACAGCAACCCAACACTGGCTGAGAATCCTTTATTTTAAATGCTTGGAACCAGAAGTGTTTTAGATTTCAGATTTCTTTTTCCAAATTTAAGAATATGATTTGCAAATACAAAATGAAATATCTTGGGGATAGGATCCAAATCTAAACACTAAATTCATTTATGCTTTATATACACCGAGTCTGGAGGTAATTTTATTCAATATTTTTAGTGCACCTGTGTTTTGACTGCAGCCTGTCACATGCACTCAAGCAGGGAATGTTCCACATGTGACATCATGTTGGCACTAAAAAAGATTTGGATTCTGGAGCATTTTTGAATCTGGATTTTTAGATTAGGGATGCTCAGTGTGTATTACTGTGCATAATTTTTACTCATTTACTGTGGTCACATTTTGGAGCAATATGATTGTGAAGTATGGAAATTACTTAAAAGCAATATCTAAATATTCAAAAGATATTCTATTATAAAAGGAAAAGAAGGTTGATGTGATTCAACAACATGAACAATAAAGATCACACACCTCACCAATTTCAGGATGAACTTTATTCACATTTTAACCTGTCTAAAATTGGCCCGTATCTCACCAAAAAGGCCTCTTGCAGTGAAAATTATCAGAACTTTTGCTCTACCTCAGTGGATACATACAGCTGAGCTTCTGAGACAGCACCTCATTCCCAGGAGCAAGTAGACACTTGGTAGATGAAGCTTGTAAGCCACTGACTAGGTTCTAATGAAAACTCTCACCTCATCACTAATTCTGCCACTCACCACCAAAATGTGACGATCCACTTTTTTGCACCATGCAAAGCACACACACAGTGACCGTCTGCCTACTAGGAAGGAGCATTTTCCATAAGTTTCCTTTCTATGGTATCGGTGAAAATAAGTTTAGTGCGGATTGACATAGACAAAGAGATAAAGGTGGAGGGGTTTGCCAAGTTACATCCTCAAAAGCTACGTTACCTTTCAAGTACCATCAGTCCTATTCATCTAAAGTAGTGAGATTGAGGAAAATCATCTGGGTCAGAGAATCTCAGCCCCAGCACTAGTGACTTTTTGGACTAGATTGTTTGCTGGGCTGTGGAGATTTCCCTGAGCACTGAAGGATGTTGGGGAGCAAACCTGGCCTCTCCTCACTAGATGTCAGTGGCAACATACCACCTGCCCCTCAGTTTTGTCATCAAAAATGTCTCCAGACATTGCTTAAATCCTTGCAGAGCAAAAATCAACCAATGGAAGGCCACTACTCTAGGTATTTTCTCATTCTTCATTACTTCCAAAAATTCAAATGAGTTTTGTAAATAAATGCAAAAAGTAAACGTAATTCATAAAAGCTCCTTTGAAAATGATAGAATCTATTTGAAGCTTCAAAGATGCCTTCAAGTATTTGGGCTAATCAAGACTAGTAAAAACTCTACCTAGAGCATTCACTGTCAAACTTTTATCTGTATCACAGCTAAAACAATGAAAACCAAATTGATAGGTCTGTGATCAATGGGGAAACTGAAAAAAAAAAGTGTTTGATTTATTTGGCTGATAAAATTTTGTTTTCCACTATTATTGTCATCTCTGCTGTGAGTCATCAAAAATTTTCTGGTTTTGATTGTGTGATAATAACTAAAAACAAACCGAAATAAACAGGGCAGATGAATTAAGTATGACTGTGTGGTATCTCACATTTTCATAGCAAAAACTAATTACTAGGCATAGGGCTCTGTGCTTTATATATACTAAACCATTTAAAATTTACAATATTCCTGATAAACAGACACCATCCCATGAAGGAAATTTGTTTTGTTTAACATTACATAGTTTTTAAGTAGCAGGTTCCAAAATCAAGCCCAGAGCCTTTCAACTTCAAACCTAATCACTCCTGACCACCACACTTTATAGAAACCCACTTAGAAATTCTGACAGCTGACACTCCCCTACTTGAGTTCCCCACACCAAGAACTGGTCTATTCCTAGTTGCCACCAAGACACCTTTAATTTCTAGCTCTGTGTCTATGTTCATGATGTTTTCCCCAATGGAAAATTTGCTCTTCTCTATCTACTTTTTCCTAAATCATATCCTTTACCTGATGCTGAGATTTATGTCCATTTCCTCCAAGAAATTTTCTAAGGATTTTTCTGCTGTAGGGATTTCCCTCCCTCTGAACACATTTTACTACACACCAAATTAGATGTGTACTGCGTAAGATCTCAACTTAAAACTTCGAATAATAATAACTAACATGCATGTGGATCTTAATAAAGAGATACATGCACAAAGTCACATTATTTTCTCCTCAGCTCAAGCCTACTTTTCTGTTAGTCATTTCACAGATAGGGAGCCTAAGGGTCAGAGTTAACTGGAGTTTTCAAGGAGTTACCTGATAAGGGGCAGACTTGAACTTGAATTTAAGTCTTCTAACTCTAAAACCCATGTTCTTCCTAAAAAAACACAAACCATACAGCCAGGGTATGTGAAAGTCTGCCTCACCCATTGCATTGCAATTCTCCTTTTCTAAGTTCTTCCAATTCTTTCACTGTTACTCAGCACTTAGAATAATTGTTTCTCTATTGGATGAGCTTGGTCTACTAGGCTTTGGAGCATAGATCAGTAATTACCGTAATAACTGATGTTCATTAATCTCCAAGTGCATGGCCCACTCTCTCAGCAGGACACCAGAACTGCAGAGGAAGAAACTGGATATAATAGAAAGCAGGGGATTTTAAAAGTTGCCCTGTCAACCGAAATTCCAATCAATTTCTGTTTGAACTTGGTGGGCAATAATTTCCCAATAATTAACCAGTATTCACACCTTCTCAGTGGTTCTTTCTCAAGTAATTCTGCCTACATCACCCCCCTCTCCGACTTCTGGAAAAAAAAAAAAAAAACCTGCAGTGTAAGAACTTACTCTTTTATTCCCATTTTAGGAAGAAAATGTATTAAGTAACATGGAAAAGTTTGAATGAAGTGTATTTTAACCCAGAAGATCACTGTTGACTTTTAACTGTCCTTCACCACAAAAAGCCAAGATACAGCTCTAAAACTCATTTTTAGATCAATCAAAAAAATGTATGCAGTCAGCCATACATACCTATGGGCTCCAAACTGCAAATTCAACCTACCCCAGAGCAAAAATATTTAAAAACAAAGTGAGCCAAACATGTACAAATTCTTTTCCTTCTCAGTATTCCCTAAACCAACACAGTATAACAACTACTGACAAAGCATTCACATTTTATTAAGTATTATAAATAATCTAGAGATTACTTAAGGCATACAGAAGTGCATAAATACTACACCATCTCGTATAAAGGAATCAATCATCCTTGGATCTTGGTATCAGTGGTATATCCCAGAACTCATCCCCCATGGTACCCAAGTACAAGGTAGATATATCATCCCATTGTATTCAAGTGTTCACACTGGTTTCTGGAGTATTGGATTTTGTCACTATAGAAATGCTCAGACAGAGGAGACTGCCAGAGGACAAATTCCAGATTGTCTGTCTCTCCTGGTTGAAGATTGGAAGCACCAGCCAGAGAGAAAGCTCTGACTGAGAGTCCCCAACCATGCTGGGGGTGGATCCACAGAGGCCTGTGGTAGCATGGAATGGAGTTTATTCCCCTGAACCGGTTCTCCCACCCTGGCCACACATGGGACATGAAATATCCAGGCGCCTTCACCAGGCAAGTATTGCTGGTAATTTCCAGTTGTCTAAGAGCTAGCTATTTGGCACATTCTCAGGAGCTGACATCCAAACAATAAGTAATCTGGTTTTCAGTAAGGTAATTACCACAAAGCTGCAGGGTCTGGAGACTTGAGTGGTGTATTTCGACACACTTGCACAAACAGCACACCTGAGTAAGCTTGTAGTCACCAGAAACTATTATCTTTAGTCGCAAGATTATGACAAAATTTCTTTACTATTTGTGTGCAGGCTTAAATCCCTGCTCTAAAACCACATTGTAAGTATTGGCTCACTCTCATTTTTAGGGCACTGCCCATTTTGAAGGTATTTTTTTCTGCATTTGTTTGTTACCTATCCACTTAGTTCAGGAACCACAACCCTGTGACCCAGGATCACAGCCTCCCATCTGTGTGTGTGTGTGTGTGTGTGTGTATGTGTGTGTGTGTGTGTGTGTGTGTGTGTGTGTGTGTGGTGTTGAACTGGGCATTGAACCCAGGGCCTCCCACATTCTAGGCAAGCCCTCTACAACTGAGCTACATCCCCAGCCCATTCTCCAAAATTTGTCTCATCAAAAAGCACTGCTGTTCAGAGGAATTGGGCTGAAATTTCATACCAATTTTTCCATCATAGAGCATCCTTTCACCCTTTTTACATAAAAATAATGCAGAAATATAGGAAAATATACCTATTCCACAGGCCAAAGGAGAATGGCTGCTCTTTTTCCATCAGGAAACACAAACCCCTTCACCCTGGAGAACTGATAGACTAATCAGTGATCATATCTGAGAACATTTTCAGAACACTTTGCTGAAATCAACAAACAATAAAATCACTAACCGTTTTCTAAACCCATCTTGCCCATGTAGGGAAGTTTATTATACATATATGAAAAAGATTGCAAGTTTTAAACTTTTTTATTAGTGCATTATACCATTATAGTTAGACATAATGTTGGGGTTCCCTTTGACATAATTATAAAAGTATGGAATTTAATTTGCTCCCTTTCAGTCCCTAGTACTTCCTCTTTCAGTCCCCTCTTTCTGCCCTCATCCCTTTCCTTTATGCTACAGCTCTTCCTTCTATTTATTCATATGTTTTAATTTGTGCATTATAGATATACACAAAAGAGGAAATTCATTTTGGTGTTTTCATATATGTACATAGTATAATTTCATCCTACCAGTCCTCCCTTTTTCCTCTCCTTCCTCCCCCTCAATCTTCTTCCTCTACTCCACTGATCTCTCTTCTATTTCCATGAATTTCTCTCTCCCTCTTTTCCTCCCTTATTTTGTTCTAGCTTCTGCATAAGAGAGAAAACATTCTCCCTTGACTTTCTGGGTCTGGCTTATTTCACTTAGCATGATGTTCTCCAGTTCTATCCATTTACTGGTAAATGCTATTATTTTATTCTTATTTATGGCTGAGTAAAACTCTATTGTGTATATATACTACGTTTTCTTTATCCATTCATCTGTTGATGACACTTGGGTTGGTTCCATAACTTAGTTATTGTGAATTATGCTGCTATAAACATTGATGTGACTGTAACCCTATAGTATGCTGCTTTTAGGTCTCTTGGGTATATACCAAGAAGTAGGATAGCTGGGTCATAAGTTGTTTCCATTCCTTTTTTTTTTTTTTTTTAAGGAATCTTCATATTGCTTTCCAGAGTGTTTGTATAACTTGCAGTCCCACCAACAATGTATGAATGTACCTTTTCCCTTATGCCTTTACAAGCATTTGTTATTGTTTGTATTCTGACGGGAGTGAGATAAAAACTCAATGTAGTTTTGATTTACATTTCCCTAAGTGCTAGACATGCTAAAATTTTTTCATATATTTGTTGGCCATTTGTATGTCTTCTTTTGAGAAGAATCTGTTGTATTCTTTTGCCCATTTATTAACTGGGTTGTTTGGGGGGGTTTTGGGGGGGGGAGAGTGTTAAGTTTTTTAGTTCTTTATATATTTTGTTATTAGTTCCCTGCCTGAGAAATAGGTGGCAAAGATCTTTTTCCATTCTGTAGGCTCTCTCTTCATGCTCTTAGTTGTTTCCTTTGCTGTGCAGAAGCTTTTTTGTTTTATGCCATTCTACTCATTGATTCTTGGTTCTACTTCTTGCACTGAAGAAGTCTCATTAAGGAAATTGGTGACTGTGCCAAAAGGTTGGAGTGTTGGGCTTACATTTTCTTCTATCAGTTGCAATTTCTGGTCTAATTCCTAAGTCTTTGATCCACCTTGAATTGACTTATGTGCAGGGTGAGAGATAGGGATCTAATATAGTTTCATTCTTCAATATATGGATATCCAGTTTTCCTTGCATCATTTCTTTAAAAGACTGTCTTTTATCCACTGTAAGTTTTTGACACCTTATTTCAGGTATCTGATGACTGCATCTACATGGGTTTGTCTTTGTGTCTTCTATTCTATTCCATTGGTCTTCATGTTTGTTTTGGTGCCAATGTGATACTGTTTTTATTACTATAACTCTGTATTATATTTTGAGATCTGGTATTGTGATGCCTCCAGCACCAGTCTTCTTGTTCAGAATTACTTTGGCTATTCTGGGTCTCTTATTCTTCCAAATAAATTTTTAGAGGTTTTTTTTTTTATTATTATTTCTGTGAAGAATGTCACTGGTATTTTTATGGGAGTTGCACTGAATCTACATAACACTACTGGTAGCATGGCCATTTTGATAATATTAATTCTGTCTACTCAAGAATATCAGAGGTCCTTTCATCTTCTAAGCTCTTCTTCAATACCTTTCTTTTATATTTTCATTGTAGAGGTCATTTACCTTCTTGGCCAGATTTAATCCAAAGTATAATATTTTTGAGGTTATTGTAAATGGAATAGTTTTCCTAATATCTTTGTCAACAGATTCATTATTGGAGTACAGGAAAATAAATGATTTATTTGTGTATGTTGATCTTGTATCCTGCTGCTTTTCTGAATCTGTTTATCTGTTCTAGAAGTTGTCTGGTGGAGTTTCTCAGGGTCTTCTGATCATGTAATCAGCAAACAGAGATAATTTGACTTCTTCTTTTCCTATTTGCAAAGGGATTATAATTTTAAAGAGGACTATCAGAGATGTTTTCTAAGAAAATGATATTTGGGTAAAATCCTGAAGGAGTAAGGCAGCAAGCCTTATGGATATATCATAAAGAGGAGCATTCCAGGCAGAGAGGAAAAGAAATGCAAAGGCCTTGAGATATAAGGTTGCTTGGTGACTTCCAGGAACAGCAAGGTGGCCAGTGTAGCCAGAATAGAGTGAGACAAGGGCAGGAACAGGGGCCCAGGCCATATTAGGTCAACATAAGGACATTGGCTGAAGCAGTGGACTTGGGGCATTTGTTTTCTGCAGAGCGGTACAGTCTGACTTGTGTTTAGAAAGGTCTGTGCTAGCGCTTATATGCAAATTAGGCTGCATGAAAACAGAAACCCAAGTGTTCACTCATTAAAGAACATCAAGTAGGAGACAATTACAATAACCTGGGCACAACACAACCACGGTTTGGATGGAAATAAGACTGGTGGATATTGTTGGATTCTAGATTTATTTTTGAGCTTGACTCAACAGAATTTAATCAGAAAAAAAAAAAATGTGGGTTGTGGAAGAAGTCACAGACGAGTCCAAGGTTTTGACTTAAGGAACAAGAAATAGAGAGTTGCCCTTTGCTGATGGAGGCAGGCAGTGGGAGAAGTGGGCTTACTAAACAAGGGTATGAGGGGACCGTGGAAGTCAGTTGGAACATGTTTGGTGTGAGTTGGACAACCAGGTGAAGAAGGCAAGGAAGCAGCTGGTTATCTGACTCCGCAGAACAGGGGATGGAAGGAAGAACAGCCAGTGACATGAGAACTTCATGAGAGTTGACAAAAGTGTGTCCAGGAGGAGGGAGGGAGTCAAACACTGCTGAGAGGTCTCCTGCGGTGAGGACTCCAAATTGACCTGGAGCGGCCATGTTGAGGCCACGAGGATCCTGGTGAGAGTCGATTTTCTTCTAAAGAAAATTAGAAGAGAGGGATGGAAACTAAGAGTACAGACAGCCCTTCCCAAAATTTCACTCTGGGGAAGCCAAAAAGAGAGAGAGAGAGAGACAGAGAGAGAGAGAGAGAGAGAGAGAGAGAGAGAGAGAGAGAGAGAGAGAGAGAGAGCAGTATCTGAAAAGAATGGAGAGTCAAGAAACTCTCTTTAAATCAACTTTATTAAGGTGTAAACTACATTCCATAAAATACACTAAGTTCTGCATTTACTTTGACAAATGTGTATGCCTATGTAATCACAACCACAATCAAAATAGGCCATAGGCCATTTTCATCATCTGAAAAGCTTCCCTTGTGCCCCTTCGATCAATCATCTTCTCAGCCCTGGACCCAGGTGCCATTGATCTGCTTTTGGTCACTCTAGATTAGATGAGATTTTAAGCAACTCACATAAATGGAATCTTGCAGTATATAATCTTTGGTGTCTGGCTTATTTTCCTCAGTATGTTTTCTAGAAATACCATGTTGATATATGAAACTGTACTCATGCCCTTCAATTGCTGAGTAGTATTTCGCTGTATGGATATACCAGAGTTTACTTATCTGTTTGTTTCTTCAGTGTTGGGGAGCAAAGCCAGGGCCTCACACAATCTAGGCAAGCACTCTTACTACTAACAGAGTTTTAGTAACAGAGTTTTCTGGTTCATTCTAACAGAGTTTTCTGGTTCATTCTCCTGTTGACGGACATTTGAGCTGCTTTCCAGTTTTGGAAACTACTTTGAACATGTCTAAGTCCTTTGCAGATATTTGCTTTAATTCAACAGAGTTTTCTTGTTCAAGATCCAAGAAATTTGGGAATTAGCATTTTGATTAGAATAGTGATGATGATGCAGTTCCTTGAAAAGTAAGTATGCATCATTCATCTATAATAATTTATTCAGTATTCCACTCCAGTGAAATATTATGAGGATATTCCCATTGTCTTCAAGAACACATAGCCTAATGAATAAAATAAGAGTTAAATTAAGCCAGGCGCAGTGGCGCACACCTGGAGTCCCAGCACTTGGGAGGCTAAAGCAAGAGGATCGCGAGTTCAAAGCCAGCCTTAGCAATGGTGAGGCACTTAACAACTCAGTGAGACCCTGTCTCTAATAAAATACAATAAAAGGGCTGGGGATGTGGCCTAGTGGTTGAGTGTCCCTGAGTTCAATCCCTGGTACAAAAAAAAAAAAAAAAAAAAAAAAAGAGTGAAATTAAATTGAAGGAAGGTGTGCTTCTTAACAGTGTGGGGTACCCAGAGACTCCTGGTCACAACTCTAAGTAGACAGTGTTTGTAGGTAATGATGCAACCAGTCATCCCATGTACATAGATGAATTCTTCATCAGTGTTAAGGCTGGTATATATGTGATCGATTTCTAACCCTGCAGAAACTTTCCATCCTCATCGACTGTACCCATCATACTCTTGTGTACCTCATCCATAAGTCAGCCAGCCCATAATTTTGGTGCCCAACCACCAGTTTGGGATTGGAGACATGTATATCATATATTGTTTGTAGTTCTGCCCATTTGCATGTTACGTGATAACTTTCCTAACTTGGTATCCCACCATTTCTTCCTTTGTAAAATGAAAATAAAATTTGAGTGATATTAATGAAGTGTTATGGAATGTACCATATTTCCTGATGACAAAGTAAAATATGAGAATTGAAAGTAAGATATTAACATGAGAACATGCATATTCCTGTTTCTCAACTTTGACTTTAAAATTTTATATATGTTAAATCCTATTCCTTCTAACTTTCTAGAAATTTATAGAACAGAAGAATGGGAAAAGCAGACCCCAACATCTGGGAATTGGCCTGGTACCCACTGGTAGGCCTTAGCATCTCTTACTGAACATAAACAATTTCAAAGAACAGTGACAGCAGACATCGTCACTATGAAAGGTAAGGCACAACAAGATCACTTCATATTATCTAAGAACAGACAAAAATATGGTCATGTTGCAATCCAAAAAATGCCAACATGACTGATATATTTGCTCGTTGCTTCATCAATTACAGTTTCATCATTAACCTATACTCTTCTCCTCATAGGTAACATTTATTGAAATACCTAATCACAGAATTGTCCCTGCTGACAGCAGCCATGCCAGAACAATCTACTACCTCCTCAGACACTCCTTACAATCACTTATCCCAAGTCCAGATCCCATAAGTAATTTCTAACCCCCTCTCACCGAGATGTCCAGCAGATGCCGATGGTTTCTATTCTTCCTTGGTACAGTGAGAAACCAACCCAGCTTGTCCAACAGCAGGCAAGTCCCTGGTGGTCTTTGGAAGACATTGGCAATACACTTGCTCAGGATTTTCAGTAAGGAAAAGGGAGATTGAAGGAAGTACACCTCTCAGAAATATTTATACTTTATAAGCTTTCTTTGGGAGTTTATAAAACCTTCCTGCATTGAAGAACTTGTTCCCTATTGGCACAATGGAATTCTTCAACAAGGAGTGGGATAGAAGTGACAATACTGGAACTAAGGACACCACAGTGTCCCTCCACTAATGCCCGCCTTCCCTGCCACACAATACCAGCTTCCCTGGCCAATTATTGACACCACCCTGCCCAGGCTCTGCATCAGGGCAGGGATTAGCACCAGCGTATGGAGTCTGGAATTCATCTTCCTGCTGTAGGCCTGGTGTCTTGTGAGCCCTGAGCACCAGGCTGCAGCCCTGTTCTCTAACCAGACTTCAGCCTCAATTTCCTGCTTAGTATTCCAGCCCACTGCTGGGCCTGGAGCTTTGCCTAGAATCATCATAACCCATTTGGCAGGTGTCCAACATCTTGCTGTCCTTGCCCCTCTCCCTTGCCTGGAGGCTAAAGCTTGTTCCCCATATTCCCAATTGCTGCCTGACCTGCCAATTCCAAATGGGCTCACTCCCCAGAGCCATGACACGGCTGACCTTTCCACCACTGGCTTTGGAATGAGTCCTTCAGCTGAGAAAGTTCTCTGGCCTCTTCCCATCTGGTCCTAGGATCCTTCCATACTTCCTCTTGGCCAGTGCCAGCATCCCTGATGGTTGAGCCCACCCAAGTCATAACAACCCCAGCTCACTACGTACAGCTTATTCATGTGCAACTGGACACCTTCCTTGGCCATCACCCAGCAGAGAAAGTTGCTACAAGAACTAGCCTGCTGAGTCTTCAGGGCTTCCAGACAAAATCTCAAATTCAGGAAAGCAGCAGGAAACAGGAGGAGGTGACAGCCTACCACATCAAGGATCACATAGCAAGAATTAAAGCCAGCCCTCTATGTGCCTATATCACTTCCTGGGAACAAATAAATGTAACTTCAAAAACAACCCCTGTGACTTAAGCATACAAAAGAACTTGATGAATACCTATGCATTGGGGACTTACTAGATGTTTGATGATTTCATGGTAAGTATTCAACAAATATGTGTCTGACTAATGAATAGGGTTGATAAATGGGGAACTCAATGTGAAATTTCCATTGCTTTTGCTCAGAGTCACCCAACTAGGTATATTAAGAAATAAACTGTCGTAGCTCTAATCCAGTCTTCTTTGCTCTGAAGCAAAGTCTTTATTAAGTAGATTCTGGTTCATTCACAACATCACAAACTTCCAAATAGATTTTTTTATGGATTTTTGTCTCTAAAAAGTATTGAAGTCTCACTCATTTTTGGAAACTAATACTAGCTTCACAATCACTTCCTCAGAAAATGTGCAATAATTATATATATAATTATACCTAAATTCTGTGACAAAATTGGGACAAGAACCCATCCACCCATTACTAAGAATTTATAAACATTTTTTATCACACAAAAGAAACTTTATTGAGTACTGTTATAAAACTTGTAGTTTTTTAAGCTTTTGAACCACAGAGTGAAAATGAGCTCTGGGAAAAACTGAGACATGGATGGGAAGAAGAAGGAAAGGGCACAAAAGGAAGGAGACGGGAAGCCACAGAAACAACTTTGCCATTTCCTGGAACTGAGCCTGCCCTCCCCTGCTTTCTGAAAAGGAGGCTTTAAAGCAAGAGTGCGGGTTGCTGCACTGTTCTTCCTGCCATCTTCAAGGGTTCTGCAAAGGACACACCTCCATTAGTGTGCAAACCCCAGCTGTGTTAGGCCTAACACTCATTTACACTTTAATTAGAAAGAGTTCCTTTAATCAGATGATCCGATTGCCTTGCTACTCAAAGTGTGATTCACAGAGGACCAGTCAGTTGATGTGATGCAGACTCTGGGGCTCCCCTGGACCTAGTGATGTGGAATCCACAAGAACCCAAATGATTGGCATGCATGGTGACATTGAGAGGCATCACTCTCACTCAGCTGTTATATGGGGGCAATCTAGACTGGTCCTTTAGAGGGCTTCAAAGAAGATGTGAGTGGTGGGCACTGCCAAGGATGAAATAAGGTGTCAAAGACAAATTTACCTTCTGAGCAAGTTTTATTAAGGACCCACCCACAGGCTTGCAAACCCTGCCTCCACTCAAACCACATGAGTGTGTAATGGGTTGCAGAGGTCTCCAAGGGCATCTGACTGTGTTAAACTATAGACCATGTACATAATGTGTATAGGAAATAAAGTAACACAATCCATGTGATTGGCAGTCAGTTGTAATGCTGGACAAGAGAGATGATGCAATTCTCCAAGCCACCCCAATCACAGCCAAGGTGCACCCAGGAATAAGGAGGATCTGGCTTGTAAATGCCTGTGAGTCCACGTCAGAAGTTCTGATGGACCTGCTGATCCGCAATCCACACCGCTTAAAATTCAGAATGTACAATCAACTAGAGAATGAAGATCAGGGATGCTACTATGAAGAGCTGAATAAACTACTTGTGTTTGCTTAATCCACTCACACCAAATTACTTAGGCAGCAACTTCTTAAACTTAATTACCTATGTTTGCAATTCAAATAAAAACAAGCGTTCCAACTTTTACAACATGCCTCTCTTCTTTCTCTCTCTCTCTCTCTCTTTTTAACCTGCTTGTCAGCCTGTTATAAGCCTCTGAAAGCTTTAATTACATGTTTTCCCTGGGACCGAGTCTAAATCTCAAGGGTTAACTAATGTCTTTGGCCCGTGGGGGGGCAGTGAAGGACAGCAGAGCTGGAGGAGGCAGCTAGCGACTGACTTCCTGCTGGGCAGATTTAACCAAACAGTCCCAATTAGAGACCAGGAGATCAGCTGTTGAGTTTGGCTCAGGTAGTAGCACTCTAATTAAGCCAGGATGCCTCAGAAGGAGCCAGTGATCCCACAAGAGGGAGTGCTGAGAAGCAGCTAGAAAGGAGGCAAGGAGAGAACCCAGCCCTGATTGCATCCAGGGGCGAGCAGATCTCATAAAGCCCCAAGCCTGGCCTCCAGGGTCTGCCTCCTGGAGCTTCCTAAATCAGAGGTAGGAAGCTCTTCATTTTCAAAAAATAGCTCAGTATGGAGCCACGCACTCCCTCATCCCTCTTGCAGAAAAATCCCCTTGTTTCTCCCTGAGGAATGCAATGAAGTTTGAACCAACCTGCCAATTACACCACAATAAGAGGAGCCCGTAGGGCTTGGAAGGGGGCGTGCGTCCTGGGAGGAGGAAACCCCTGCTCACCCAAACAGAAAGCTTGGAGGCAGGACGTCCATTACTGGTGCATCACCATCAGCCTCATCCTTTGTGAGGCTCTAAGTTTGGAAGTAAATTTGAATTCAGCTTTCTGCATGGGTATCTCGGTAAGGATGATGACGTGGAAGCAGGTGCTGAAATTTAAATTCTACTTTCCCAAATAATTTTTAAAAATAAACTTCCCTCCCGCGTGACTCCTTGAACAGCAGTCTGGCTGCATCTGCAACTGCAATGCCAAACTTTCCTGCTCAGGCTTCACCCCCACACCTCAGGAACAGTATATACATGGTTTCTCATTTCTACAAGAAGCCAGAGAAAAATTGAAATGTACAGAAATGCTTTGCAAGTGGTGTTTTTTGAGATCTATGAATTTCTAATCGAGGAAAAACTATTCAGTTGTTATTCTTACATCCTCCTCTAAATTGACTATTTCTGAACTTTTTAATCTTTCTCTCTCTCTCTCTCTCTCTTAGGATTTTTTATCAAAATATTCCAAAGATTTTTGTAATAAAAGCTCATAAAAATAATAATCATACTTGCTACACTTTCATGATGACTTATTCTGCACCAGAAACTGTACAAGAGGCATTGCCTGGTCTATTGCTAATCCTTAACCATTGCCCTGTTTGGTTGATGCTGACATCTGCATATTAGAGAAAAGGAAAAAGTTCAGCAAGTACAGTTATTTCATTTATGGGATCCACTGCCTACTTGGTTAATTCTATAAGTAAATAAGATACTTAGTATCATATCCACCACAAATTTATTACCATGGACTAGCCTCCTTGTGATGTTCATAAATGTAAGTTTAATCCTCACAAAATCCTTCTGAGATACCTGTAATTTCACCATGGCATAAATGAGGGAACAGCTCAGCCACATTGCTCACAGGTGGCAAAGCTCAGAATTTAACAGGGATCTCCCGATGCCAGATGCCAGTTTCAATGTGTCTCCACAAAAATCCAGGTGTATCACCACAAAAATCCATTTGCATCACAAACAAGCAAAACACAGAAGGTCAAGCTCACTTTTGCAATGTGGCAGAAGGAGTCTGTCTTACTGCTAGGCCTTCATGCTCACAAGCATGCACTAGATTCTTTCCGGAAGGTAACTAAGAGGACAGTGGAATTATCTCAGGTAACCATCAGCAAGAACTCTGCTCCAGCCCTCTGATGAGCTGCAGTAACTATCTATGTGCTTAAGTGAGCTCATTCTTTATCCCTTGACTTTTCTTTCTCCATTAGCCAAATATGCATACTTACCTGTCTCCTCACCCTCACCTTTGGAAATTAAATTCCAGGAAGTCAGGGAATTTATCTTGTTCAATGATTTTATAGCAAATATTTTTTAAATAGTATGCAGTTAAAATATTTTTGTAGAAAGAATGAGGCATAAGTTTGATGCAAAGATCAAATGGTAGTTCATGTGCTTGAAAACTCTCAGTTGATTCTTTTCCCTCCCATTCCAGTGTGGGATTAACCCTCAAAGTAGGTTGGTTTAGTCTTATAAACATGCTCTTTCTATTCATCCAGATACGGATTCTCTTCCAACTTTTAAAAGGACTTAGCCTTTAAGTATACTCTGAGAACTTCTAAAGTTTTAGGATTTTGAAGATTAGGTAAGTGAAAAACAATTGCCAACATATTTTGATTTGTGTTCCAGTCACTCCATTTATATGACTTTGAATTGGGCACATAACTCTCTGAGGTTCTGAAAATGGGCATAGTATTTCCTTATTTAGGACTATTATAAATATTAGTTAAGAAAGTACATAGAAGTACATGCATTTATTTTCTAGATAAAAAATGCTTTAAAGGCAGATGTGTTCATTAAAACTGCTAGTAGTTTAGACTATAAACTCAGGTCATTGTCTTAGTTATTTGACTGGAAACTTTTAAACTTAAGCACATGCAGTAATGACAAGAGCTAATGGCTTTCTGGGAATTTGTCAGGCCTGGGGTCACATTTCAGCACTTTACATATAGAAGTCATTCAAATCTCACACCCCTCCTGTGAAGCGAGCATGGTAGAGGGGTAAACTGAGGCACAGATGGGCAAAGTAAAAGTAACAACTAGAAAGTGGCCTTTGAACCAAGCAACTGGATCCAGAAACTGGACTCTTAACTGCTAAACTTCATGTACTTCAGCTTCATGACTTAACCATCTCTTATGCTCAATATTCTTCACCTCTTTTGCACCATAAACCCTTTGCACAGTCTAACGAAGTCTACAGACATCCCCTGAGAATGTTTGTAATTACCTTAAATACACAGGATTATAAAGAGAATAAATAACATTGAAAAATTATTTAATTTTTTAAAGATAATGTCATAGTATGGTGGCATATTTGTTTCTCTGGTACCCATTAAATAACAAAATATTCTGTCAGGGTTAAAAAGTACTGCCAATTACTGGTAATGAGGAACATATATAATAGACGAAAATATCTGCTTTATTTTGGTGTCAAGGTCTCAGGGTATTGCTAAACTATGGTGGTTTGTAGCCTACATTCTTGATTGTAGGAAATGCCACATTTCAGATGATGGGGTAGTTAAAATAAAGATGTACCTTTTTGGGGGGTTGGGGTTGAGGCTCAGCGGTAGAGTGCTCACCTAGCACATGGGCGGCCCAGGTTCGATCCTCAGCACCATGTAAAAACAATGACATTGTGTATAACTGAAACAAATAAATAAATATTTAAAAAAAAAAAAAAAATGTAACTTTTTCCCATTTGAGTCTATGGACCACTAAATTTTACCTTCTTCCTCCTGAACAGACCCTTAGTTCAGTAGTCTGATTTTAGGATCTACTTATTGTTTACAGGTAACAGAAAACTCTCATTGACATGACATTCTAAAATAGATGAGGCTTGGCCTCCTGCTATATCACTTGGTAATTTTAACAAACTGTGCTCAAACACAGCAAAGTTCACGTGTTGAAAATACGTGGAAAAGCTTATTTTCTCTATGCGAGCCTGAGGCCCTCACCCCTCTGTTTAGACTTCATCATCAAACCTATGCAAAGCTGCCACCGAATCCCTTGAGTTTCATTATTATAGTGGCCTGCTGCTACATTTTCCCAGTACATGAGTCATTTTCTAGTTAACTAAAATTCTCCACATTTTCCCACATAACCACTAGATGGCACTAATTGTTTTATATTCTCCTTTCTGCCAGAAATTCTGCCCCAGGCTTCCCACCCAAAAGCTGATTTGGAATTGAGAAAGATTATCTGGCAACTTTATCCACAAACACTGAGAGCTGACATCTCTCTCTGAAATGAATTAAAGCTTTTTTCATTCTGTTCTTTATTTTATCTTTAAAGACCATTACATCATTCTGCTCTTCCTTTGATTCTCCAGGGGCTTTTTCAAATCCATTAGAACTTCAGCAGTTCAAGATGTTTCACATCAATTAGGACCTACCTTCTCCAAAATGCCCCATGCTTTTCCAGCAAGGGCCCGGTCTGCAGGAAGCATTGCTGCCTATCTGGGTGGTGGCAACTGAAGTGCGTTTGGAGTGGCAAAATGATGGGGCTCAATGCCTTCCTGCCACGGGAGCTAGGTATTGTCCTCCATTGCTTCAGAGAAATCACATTTATAGGCTGATGCTTCAGTTGTGGGTCATAAATAGGACAAGGGCTGCACTCAATAAAAGATTGGACCAAGCACTCCTTGGTGGTTGGGCTTTGGGAGAAGTATTTTAAAAGGAGTAATAAAATGTAACTGTGTTTTAAAACTGTCTCTTGAAATAAGCTCAGTCATTATATTGACAACTGAAGTAACATACTAGTGAGAAGTATAATAAAGAGATACTCCCAGTCCCACTGAAGTCCTGTTGTATTTCCTTGATGCAAAATACACATGGCTGTTTGCTTTCGTAGCTTTGCTTATTGCATGTAAGATGACGAGGAATGGATCAAAGATGTAAGCTGCTATATACTCACCAGTCCAATCAAGAGGAAAGAAACTGGATAGTCATCACTGAGGGACTAGTGCCTGCATCCTCTCTGCCTTCTTAGAAATCACCGCTGGAGCTGTGACTGACACCCCACATCGAGTGTGCACAATCTGATCATAACTTCTACATATTTACACCTCCCTTTCTATCCAAAGCCAACCTTGTGTTGAGCTTCCCCCAATCTAAAATTCAATGCCAGGATATACCCACCTGCTTATCACCTGTCTTAAAGAGAAGATGGTCAAGAACATGGGCTTCTGATGACATGGATTTTTATTTCTGACAAGGAAAAAGAGAAAGAAAAAGGAAAGCAACTCTCAAAGCACAGAAGGCCATGCTCAATATTTGTTGCTGCTTTACCGATTTGGGGCAGAGCACTAAGTTAAAGATTGCACAGAATGAAGAGCATGTGCGTGGCCCAGGGTCCTTTCAGGGGAGAACAGCAAGAGAAAGAGGGAGCAGACTCTACACAAAAAAACAGATATGCATTTCACTAAGTGAATGCCCCCAGATGCACTCACAAATGGAGTTTGTTCCACCCCCTGGTTTCCTTGTGACCGTGCTTATCTGCGTACTATATATTTCCACATGGCATTCCAAAAGCCTTCGCTGCCATGTCTAATGTTCCCAGCCAGTGTGCCAATCCCAGAGCACCAAAGTCCATGCTGTTCATCGTTGATGGCAGGCGGCAGCCCCAGGATTCCCCAGCACAGCTCTACAGGCTGAAATGGAGATCAGTCTCCTGGCCAGAAAGGGGACAAAGGGGACAATCCCAGAATGCACTCAGTGCTTTCGTCACAGTGGTTCTTTGAAACATGTCCAGTGCAGCTGCCAGTATAGGGGGAGAAAGGAAGAAACCAACTCAGTCCCTGGAGGTGGAACATTGGAGAAAAAAGGGGGCCTCCCACTTCTCATGGTTTGTCTTCCAAAATGCTTCTTATTTCTACTCCCCTCCCCCACCCAAAGTTAATTACCTTTGGGTCTGGGTATGGGAAAAACATTTTCAATGGTTCATTTGATGAAGTACTTTTTAAGTGTTTGTTTTAAATGTAGCCTGCCACTCTTCCTCAGCATGCCCATAAATCAGCACAGACTTACAGACATCTCCGAAAGAAAAAGAGATGGAAAATAATAATGATGGCAATAAAGATATGGACCAGAACTCTCAATCTTGAAAGATACTCCGTGCGTGTGTGTGTGCGCGTGCGCATGCGTTTGTGGATATGTTTGTTATACATGTCATGAAAAAAATGTATTTCAAGAATTTTCTTCTTTTGGAAAATCCACTTTGTTGGAGGTAGGCTCATCTCTTCTAAATATTTTTGGATATGCCTACTAGTCTTCCCTTTCTCTGGGCTTTTCTCTCTGACCCACTTGTATAATTAGACTACCAATCAATCACTCTGACTCTTCATTCTCTGCAATCTTTAACTTAGTGCTCCATGATGATTACTATGATCTCACCATGGTCTGCTTAAGCCAGACAATTGGATCTGCCATTTACCTGAGCCTGTGCCAGGAGGCGAACATGTACTACATTTCAGGAAAAACAGACTGATTTGTTCAGGTGTGAGCAGTGGCTTCTCGGCTGCCAAAGCATTCCAGTTGAACAAGATGTTCCAGGAAAATATAATTTTGGAACCAGTTGGTTCAGCTCTAGGTAGGAGAGGCTGCTTAATTACTCTCAGGTGGTCCAAGCAGGCCCTGCAAGAACAGAGTCCAAGCTTCCCAGCAAGCAGGGTGCCCGGAGCAGTAGGCAGGCCCAGTGCCTGAGCCCTCTCCAACACTAAGACATGGAAAGTGAGGGAAGGAACTGGACCAGGTCTGTTTCACAGTGGAAGTTACTGGAAAGTGCCAAACTAACTCTTGGGCAGAGAGAGAAGGAGGCGCTAGGTGGAGGGCATAGCAAACCTGAATCAGATTTGTCTCAGATTCCCCAAGATCTTATCGGAGTCACTCTGTACTGTTATACTGTCTGCATTCCTGCCTCTCTCCTGCCACTTCCCATTACTTTATCTCCCACTTGAAAAGGTTTCATTGTTAAATAATCTGCAGCATTTCTACTAATGAATCCAGTCCAAGACAAGCATGTGCTGACACTGCTTTCTCCTTCATTTCGCTCCACATAAACATGATCAAGCAGAGGGCGGTGGGAGAGAGACATCACAGGGAAATACACAGCACAATGAATTCGCTTTGCTGAGATGCTTAGTAATATTCTGAAACCTTAGTTATGTTCCCAAAATTTTATTGTGATACCATTTATTAAAACTCAGTTTCTTCCCAGCTGTGATCCTAAAGTACCTCCTACTCTAAAAAGGGATCAAGGACTAATAGTGGCCAAAGAAGAAGACAAATCCAAAGCTATAAGTTAAAAGGCAAGAGGCTAGTTCCCATCAGTCACAGGAGGAAAGCTAATTTATGTAGGTGCCAGTGTGCAAGTTTACCCGTCTATAAGAGAATAAAAGGGAGAAACCATCTGAATTTATAAGCTAAGGCAACTACAGAGATCAGGAAAAACACAGTTTTGGAAAGGGTGAGAGAGAAGGTAAAAATCTATCAACAGAAACAAAACCAAAGGAAAAACAATAAATAAATAAATAAAAGAGTTATATAGTTCATAGCCAGGGTTTCTCATCATAAGCAAGGTTTCGTAGAGATCCGAGCTAGAGCCAAATCTTAAACAGATCACGAATGACAGTCTGTCTGTGGTGGGATCTGCATGCACAAACTAGTTTGGCTCTTTGACATGTATGAAAATCATTTTAGTTCTAAGAACAGATTAAATTCACAAGAGTCTTTTCCTCCCCTACATATTGCCAAACTGGCTAAACCGATTTTTTTTAAACCACTGTATGAGCATGGGATAAATAATCATCTGTATATTCAGAACACAAGGGGAAAAAGCAATAATGCCTAAAGAATTTGAATAAGGCTAAGCCAAAGCCTGGGGCCCTGGTGCTGTGAGAAATTGAGAATATATGGCAAACCAGTGAGAAAATATGACTGATGTCATTCACTGTAACACAGCAACTGCTCTTAGTCAAGATGCCAACTGCTTGTTTTCTTTTTTAATTTTCCTCATCTTTAAAACTCATTGACAGTACTTGTCATTTACCTCACAAAATCATTAGAAGCAGCATTCTGAACCTCTAGCATGAAAGATGCTTTATAAGATTTTATTTTAGATCAAGATTTTTTTTTTTTTTACTTAGTTTGGATTTATACACCATCCGTCCTTCATCCAATGTATAACTCTCTTAAAAGAAAGGAGGTACATTTAGTCTGCTAAATGAACAAAAAAAAAGGAAGAAAAGAAAATAGCTGGCTTTATAAATAACAAGGAAATTTGAACTAGATTTTAAAGCAAGTATTTCACTAATTCAAAAAAATAATGAAACAGTGCTATACAGAGTTCAGTGCAACTGACATTATCAGACGTTACTGGTGAATTGTAATTAGCATCAATATTGGGGAAGCTATATAGAAATAGTTATCTAATGATTTTTAAAGTTCTTAAGAACAACAACAAAAATTTTAAAACCCTACAGTAAAAAATAAGCTTTAAGTGTGCAACAAAGAATGTTAAGTGTTCAACAAAGAATGCTTTCCAGTAATTTACCTCACAAAACCATTAGAAGCAGCATTCTGAACCTCCAGCATGAAAGATGCTTTATAAGATTTTATTTTAGATCAAGATTTTTTTTTTTTTTACTTAGTTTGGATTTATACACCATCCGTCCTTCATCCAATGTGTAACTCTCTAAAAGAAAGGAGGTACATTTAGTCTGCTAAATGAACAAAAACAAAAAAAAAAAAAAGAAAAGAAAATAGCTGGCTTTATAAATAACAAGGAAATTTGAATTAGATTTTAAAGCAAGTATTTCACTAATTCAAAAAAATAATGAAACAGTGCTATACAGAGTTCATTGCAACTGACATTATCAGACGTTACTGGTGAATTGTAATTAGCATCAATATTGGGGAAGCTATATAGAAATAGTTATCTAATGATTTTTAAAGTTCTTAAGAACAACAACAAAAATTTTAAAACTCTACAGTAAAAAATAAGCTTTAAGTGTGCAAACAAAGAATGTTAAGTGTTCAACAAAGAATGCTTTCCAGTAAAAGAAAAATTTGAGGCAGATTTTAATATTATCTGACAATGTGGCTGAGCAAATTATAGTACAAATTGAGAATCCTGATAATACAGTAAAAATCGTGCTTATTTTTCCAAGAAGTTGTGGAGAAAAATGCCCATAATATAATGCAATCTTAAATCAGAATGCAATTTAACGAATGTACAAAATGATATGTACCATGCTACTTCAACCATGTTTAAAGATTAATATGAAGAAAAACAAAATGGCAGATATAAAAATAATAATAATTGCTACATTAGAATAATGAGATTAAAGGGTTTCCCCCTTCCATTTAATATTGTCAATATTCTTTGCATTTTTTAGAAGTTTAAGGGCCAGGTGGGTAGCTCAGTGGTACAGTGCTTGCCTGGCATACACAAGGTCCTGGGTTCCATCCCCATCACAAAAATAATAATAATAATAGCTATTATTATTATTATCTTCCAATCAAAGAAGAAAGGAAAAATATTCTGAAAATTAGAAAAAGGATAAAAGTCGTTGCCTTATCAGAAAAATGCCCAAACCAAAACCAATGTATCTTTGTGGAAGTCCCAGCTGCAAAAACACAAATCTAACCTGAAGATTGTCCGTTGATTCAGGCACAGTCGCTGATGGATTTGGGCTGCAGTGCCAGACCCTGGTTTTACTTACTCAACTTGAAAACCACCTCCAGGTTGTAGGGAAAGGAGAAGGGTGAAGCTCAGGCTTCTAAAGAAAGAACTTGAAAAAGTTAAATATGTTTCGTCTGGGAAAGAGGACTGAGAGGTGATCTCATTTCAATGTTTGGATACCTGCAGCGGATACTCCAGGCCCAAAGATGTGACCTGTCCTACGCACTCAGAAGCAAGACGCAACTACAGAAGGAGAGGGTTACATTAGAAAGATCTGCTCTCAAAGATAATTAGACGTCTATTCCAGTTTTAGTCTGAGTGACAGGATTACAGCCCCCTCCCATCTGTAATCCGGGGAGGATAATGCTTGCCACATACGTTTTAATGGGTGTAACATCTGTAGGATACTTTGAGCTTCTCAGATGAAAGATACCATGTGAATGCAAAGAATTATTGTTATGATTTTTGTCTCCTGCCTTCCCTGTTGGTATGAGTTTCCTCGTGACATTTACGGGACCCCTCCAGCCAGCCAGCTGCTCTGTGGCATGTCACCCCAGTGATGTTTTAAAGCCTTCACGTGGTTCTGGTCCTGCCCAGAACAAGAGCTGCTTAAATGTTAATTGTTTGTCCTGAAGGAAGTAATAGTAGTCACAGCATCTGTCTGGAGCTCAGGGATCAAGGCTTTTGCTAACATCCACTTCCGCTCATTGGCCTTAGAGTGGTAGCATATTTGGTATGTCTTTGTTTCCTTTGAACATCTCGGAATGGCAGAGCCTTGGACATTTATTCTTCTATGATTTGTTTTTTGTGTTTTTTTTTTTTTTTTTTTTTTTTTTGTGTGTGTGTGTGTGTGTGTGTGTGTGTGCTGGAGATTGAACCCAGGCCTTGTGTGTGCAAGGCAAGCACTTTACCAACTGAGCTATATCCCCTGCCCCTATGATTTGTCTTTTCAGAGTTTACACTCACATGCAGCTAACACCTATAAAGTACCAATTCAGTGCATACCTGGAACTCTTGGCAGATCTTTGGCCCACACTATCTCCTTGTTTTTTAAAATAACTTTTTCCCCTTATAAAATAGCAATGTATGCTCATTACTAAAAAATGTGGAAAATGCAGAGGAAGTTTTAAAATGCTAAAAATTAATTTAAAAAACTCAACATCAAAAACTATTACCACTGACATGTTGCTGTACTTCTAGCTGATTGTTTTATTTATTTTTTCTGTGAGTGTTTGCATGCCTGCATGTGTCTTTTTGCCCACTTAATATAATTTCACAAATATTTTCTCAGATACTTAAGTTTTCTTCACAAACACAAGTGATCAGAGCAGCATAATATTCCATCCTGTCACAAGGCCAAAAGTTTTCAAACTTCTCATCTAGTTTTCATAACATCAACAATTCTTATGAATACGATCAATGGATTATTTGGTTAAGATATTTATTTTGGATCTTTTAGTCCATATTTGGTCTTCAAAATAATGCTGTGCAATAGAAAGAGCAGATAGTCTTATCATTTCATAGACGACAAAGTAGGTATATACTTTGTACACAAACAGTTGTATATAAAAAGATGCTATATATGTGCATTATGAATTGTAATACACACTACTACTATAAATTAAAAAAGAAAAAAAAAAGAGAGATAGAGAAAGTAGGCCTGACAGATGAAGCCCCTGCTCCAGGGTCACACATCCAGAAGACTAAAGAACAGAACTGAGTCTAATGATCAATCCCAGGCTCAGGGTTTTCCTTGGATCATGTCGCTTGGCCTCAGAGCACATCATCAAATCCTGAACCCCTGCTTGATGACATTTGTGTCCATATCTATTGTGCCTCTCAAAGTGCGCAGATAGAACATAAGTAAAATAAAATGGCCCTTAAATAAGAGAAGGTGGATAATTTATAGGGATTTTGAAAACAAAACTGTCATTGTCATTACCTAAACACCTGCAATCATGTAATATGTACATTCTCCTTCATATTCACAAAGTACGTTTGTATGTTCATCACCTTTCATCTGATTCTCAGGTTTACCTCACAAGCCAGGCAGGAAATACTGCCCCTCCTCAACTTATGATAAAATGGATGTCCAGAGAATGTAGGGACTTGCTGAGGCCACTCAGTGACTTAGAACAGAACTGCTCATCTCCTTACCCCATCATTTCTTTCTTTGCTACAACAAATTTCTGGCTCTTCTATCTAGAAATATCTTCATCTTGTTTCTTTCCCCCAAAGATCCTCCAGATTTCCTGGATATAATGTGAACAACAAAACAGTTTTCCTTACTACAAACTCCACAGGTCTCTAGGAAAAGGGATATCAAAGTAGGTAATAGCCCCTGTCTATGGGTCAGCAACAATGACAAGGCTTGGTACACATTCTCTCATTTAATTTTCCTAACAGTTCTCAAAGTTCATTTTACTAATGAAACTAATGAAGCTTAAAAGAACAAACACCTAGACAAACAGATCAGGAAGGTGGGACTTGAACAGAGGCCCTTTTGACCCTTATCTATCAGAAATGTCATTCTACTCCTTTATGCAACTTTCATTGCTAAACAACATTTTGCCAAATGTAGTTTACTTAGCCTCACCTAAGAAGTAAATAGAGGATTTCCTCCCCCTTCTCAAAATAATCTAAAGCAACCCTAGGTTCATAACCAAGTGACTATAGTAATTACTGTGGACTGAATATTCATGCGCCCCCAAAATTCTTAGGTAGAAACCTAATTTTCAATGGGATGTCATTGGGAATTGGGGCCTTTGGATGGGTGTTACTAGTTATGAGGGTGACACATCCTCAGGAATTGGATTAGTGCCCTTAAAAAGGGTTGAAGGTACCAGAATTAGTCCCTACTGCCAAGCAAGGAAGAAAAATACATCATCTCTAAACCAGGAAGTGGGCCCTCACCAGATGGCAGATCTGCCAGGGTCTTGATCTTGGACTTCCCAGGCTCCAGAACTGTGAGAAACAAATTTCTGGTGGTTAGAAACCATTCAGTTCATAGTACTTTTTTATAGCAGCCTAAATGGACGAAGACACTAATAGATGTAATATGACAAGAACACACACTTGGTGAATGATTTTTATTTTGCAAACCAAAAGCTTAGCCAAAAATGAAATTTCACCAAGAAACAGATCCAGATTTTTGTGCACTGGTTATCTCTTAGGCATAGCACATGCACTATTCTCTTCTGTCCCAGCTCAGTCCTGTTCTCAATTCCAACCTGGTCAGAGCTATAATATTAGATTGATTGATATATACATAGATAGATCGAATAGGTAAATGATAGATATAAAATCAAGAGATACACATTCTCACAGTTTGTTTTAGATTGGTTCAGAAACCAGTGATAAAGAATAGATGTGTCTGGATATGTCTAAACATAGCTGAGGAATACAGGAATTGAAGTCATATTCTACAATCAAAACATTCTCAACGGTCTTGTTTACTTCACAAATCAAACTTCTCAATTCCTGGCTCCCAGTGTAACAACTGGGATGAAACTTTGGCTTGAGTTCTTATATCAGTTAAATAGAACCATATAAACAAAAACAACTGGAAAGCCAGGCGCGGTGGTGCATGCCTGTAATCCCAGCACTTGGGAGGCTGAGGCAGGAGGATCGTGAGTTCAAAGCCAGCATCAGCAATGGCGAGGCACTTAGCAACTCAGTGAGACCCTGCCTCTAATGAAACACAAAAAAGGGCTGGGGATGTGGCCCAATGGTCGAGTGCCCCTGAGTTCAATCCCCGGTACCAAAAAAAAAAAAAAAAAAAGCAGGAAGAACAGTTGAGGATATAAGGAAGAAACTTGTAAGTTAGTTATAACCCAGTTGGAATTCCGTCCTTACATTAACCCTCACACCTGCTTTTCTTTTCCTTCTCACTAGTGACCCATGCTGGTCTAAGTCTTTAACCACATGTGCCTGGATGATTTGAAATTACCTTCCACCTACTTCTCAGATGCAGATGTCACTCTATTCTAATTAGCCCTGAGAATCACCATCTTTTTAAAAATCATTCCAAAGACTGATCAAATTCTAACCCATCTCCTAGTTCCTATCCTCTTCCCTGGTGATCCATCCTTCTAGCTGCCTCCAGAACTATCTTCCCCAAATACAAAGCCTCCAGTGCTTCCCCATGACATAAACACTGGCAGCTGAATGTCATTTCCACAGGTTCCTGGACTAGCTCTCTGGACTCTTCTCACAAGAGTCACCTCCCCTGCTCCCCACATCTTTCCAATCACATGAACTCTGCTCTCCCATCTACAAAACTTACAAGAGAGAGGAAGGAAAGAAAGAAGGGCAACATTTGCTCATCTACTAAAAGCCCAATTGGCCAGTAAGAGTCTCATCCTGCACCATGGGCTCAAGGCAGGATAGTGGATCAGGTAGGCCACCTGCAGAGACTGCAGATGAGGAGCCTATCAGTGGAGTGAAAATTCAAGGATTGATAGGGGAGGGGAGAGAAGCAGAAGTGGGACTTGCAGGCAACAAGAGCTCATGTCAGGAACCAGCCACCTGGGAGCACATGGAACACCCTGTGCTATCCCCTTCCTAGCACCTTCACTTCTCACAGCCAAGCCCTAGAATCCTTGTCCTCTCCCTGCTTGCTTCCTGTCTCAGTCCATTTTCTGATGCTAAAACAGAACACTGCAAGCTAGATAAATCACATACAATAAAAGTTTATTTGGCTCCTGGTTCTGCAGGCTGGAGACTCCCAGAGCATTGCCTTGATGAGGCCCTCCATGCAAGAGAGTAGAAGGGCAACAGAGTAAGCACAAGACAGAGAGGGGACAGGAAGGGGCCAAGCTGATAACAAATCCACTCTCGTGGTAACTGATCCACACCTGCAATAGTGG
The DNA here is from genome assembly GCA_025594165.1 of Tamias sibiricus. NCBI lineage: Eukaryota > Metazoa > Chordata > Mammalia > Rodentia > Sciuridae > Tamias > Tamias sibiricus. The sequence continues at coordinate 73,633,421 of CM046660.1, read as the reverse complement.
CACCGTCCATTCTGAGAACAGAGCCCTTTCAACACGGTTCTAGAAGGGCCTTTCAGACATCCTCTCTCCATTGTCACTTTTAAGCCGTTTTGTTTCCATGCTAACACAACCCCTCACTTTATTGAGGCTATCTTTCTGCTCTGTCGTCTACCCCTCTCTCTGGGAAGTCACAGTGCATCTCCCCTTGAAAGCCCTGAAATCTGAGTCCAGCTCCCAGTCTTTTATTTCATGGACCACCTCAACATCCACATCTACCACATCTACAGTCTATCTGAATCACTCTGCTCAGACTCCTTAATCTCTGTGATTCCAGCTCTCTTCATAGCCATGGTCACCCCAAAATATCAGCACTGCCCAGAACTGCTTTATTGTGGCATTTTTTTGTGTAGTTGAACACAATACCTTTACCTTATTTATTTAATTTTATATGGTGCTAAGGATCAAACCTGGTGCCCTGCATGTTCTAGGCAAGCACTCTACGGCTGAGACACAACCCCAGTCCCTGTTGTAGCATTTTTGACTCCAGTATGACCATGCTGACCAAGCCTCACAGCTCTCCTTGAGAACCCCAGTCTCTCAGGCCTTCCCTTTCATTTGTTCTTTTGTGCTCTCATGGTGTCATACCTTCCTATCCAGCCCAGACTCCATGGACCCTCATCTTAAACCCTTTCTTTCTGGTCCAATCTCTCCACTCTTTTAGAAAGCATTTGACTTCCAACTTCAAACATAAAAAAAAAAAAAAAAAGATGAGACCATCCTACCGCATTCTATTTCCCAGGACAAAGGGAGACCTGTCCCCACTCCCAATCAAGGCCACTTCTCTGCCCAGCTTCCTCCACCCTGTGCTCTTGCTCCAGTGGCCATTCTTTCTTGCTCTTTTATTCTCAATCTTTCCCTTTCATCTGATTCCTTCTTTACGGACTCTCAGAAGGATGGAGTGCTTCACTTAAAGAATAAATTCCACTTGTCTGCATCTCCCATCTTCTAATCCTCTTTCGTTGTATTTCCAGGTAACTTCTTAGAAGGGGTGGCCCAGCCTCTAGCCCAGTGCTTCTGGAACTTTCCTCATGCACGAATCTGGGGATTTTATTCTAATGAGATTATAACTCAGTAGGTCTGTGGTGGGGGGAGAGAAAGTCTGACTTCTAACAAGCTCCCAAGAAAACCAATGCAGAGAGTCACTCCACGATCTACTTCTCAAATTCACATTTTCTTCAGTCCACATATGTCCCCTGGCAAGGTCACCAATGACCTCCTAATTGTCACAGGGAACAGGCATCAACCTTTATGACCCACGGGGGTGGGGCGTATCCAGTTTAACTTTTCCCTTTGTGAGACTCCTGCCTTGACTCCCAGGACACCTCTCTGTCTTGGTATTTTCCCTGCCTCTCATCATTCCTGCTCAGGCTGCACAGCCAACACTCCTCCTCCGTCTTGTTTACTTGGGGTGCCGTAGCAAAATGTCATGGACTGGGAAGCTTGAACAACAGACATTTATTTCTCACTGTTCTGGAGGCTACAAGTGCCAGGTCAAGGTCTGGCAGGGTTGGTTTCTTAGAGGGGTTCTTTTCCTGGTTTGCAGATGGCTGCCTGCTCCCCCTGTCCTCACTTCTCAGAATGTACCTGTGCAGAGGGGCAGAGGGAAATTCTCTCTCTCTCTCTCTCTCTCTCTCTCTCTCTCTCTTCCTCTTCACTTAAGGCCACCCCTTCCTGTAAGATTAGGACCCCATCCATCCATATCACTTCATTTAACCTTAATTCCCTCCTAGCAGCTCTGTCTCTCAACACAGTGAAAGTGGAGATTAGGATTTCAACATAGGAATTGTGGGGTGGGAGGGAGGTGACACAGTTCAGTCCATAGCGTCTTCCTTGGCTGTCTTTTCAAAAGTCCACTCCTTCTGTCTTACTCTTTCTCTTCTTGATCCTTATGCCTTCTCTGGGTAGTGTTATTACACCCCTGGCTTTAGCCACCATGTCAGGGAGAGACCAATCTTTATTGCAAGCCCAGTTGTGTGTATCCAAACCCATGTTGATGTTTTCACCTGAATGACCCTCAGGAACCCCAAACTTAACAAAACCTGCTCCTCCTCTTGTTTCTTCACCTCCACAGTGCCTCCGTCACAACAGATAGAAGCTGGGGCCCTGTCTCAGCAAGCCCTCGGCTCCCATCAACTTGCACTACCTCTGGGCTCAAATCGTTCAAGTTCCTTCAGGCCACTCTGTTTTTCCACTTCGTGACTTTCCCATCAGGAAAATAAGGCGGTTAAGAATGAGTGAATTCCAGCTTTGTTCCATCACTTCTCAAGGGCGTGACCTAAAAGCAATATACTCGTCGATGCTCAGATTTCCCATCTGTAGGATGGGGGTTACAACCTCACTAACTCCATCATTAGGATGTTATGAGAAATAAATGAAATAAGCTGTGTGAAGCTCCAAGCTGAGCACATAACAAAAACTCTATTAATACTATCTAATATCTTGACTGTTGGCTCATCATTTGCCCTCTTCCTAGAATATTTGTCTCCTCCTTCATCTTTCTACTAGACCTCATTTTGCAAAATCAAACTCCATGGAAATGCTCCTAAACTGTAAAAGTTGGTAAGTTTCCTGAACAAATCTTCAAATTGTACACTTGATATGAATGAATTATATGATTATAAATTATGCCACAAATAAATCATATTTTTTAAATAGCTCAAAGGTCACCTCCAGCATGAATCGTTTTTATTTTTTATCTAGCCTCACCTACTTCTATCCCAATTCCTGTACTACTTTGGGGCATCTGTTGTTTACATGTTCATCCCCCTTCTTTAAGGGTTGTTTTGAGATTCTCGAAAGTAGGAATGGTGCATTATGTCTTTGTAGCTCCAGCTCCCAGCCCAAGTAAGTAAATGACTGAATGATTGAATGTCAATGTCTACAAAAAGAAGTGTTTGTTATCCATGCAGGAGCTCTAGAAACAAATTACTCGAGAAGAGATTATATTAGCTATTCTGCTGTTAGAAACTCAAAATCAATGATATTTTGGTACTAGGTATGAAGAATTTACTCAGTCAATGCAACCATATACCGGCTCCTGGAACCTATTAGGAAATTAAATTGAACATGGTTCTTCACTTGTGCTTACAGTCCACCAGAAACATTTTCAAATGTCTTTAAGATTTTTATTTCCCTACAAGTATGTGTGTGTGTGTTACTATGTACCCAATATACTGCAAAATCCTTAAGGAACAAGACTGAGTCTTATTTATTCTTATTATTCTTATTTTATCTATCCTAAACCCCCATGTTTTGAGATAAGAAGTACAAGTTTACTTTTTAAAGGAAATCTTTGGCCCATAACATTTAACCTTTAAATACTTCAGTATTATTTCCAATCAATAAAAATATTTTAAGTATTATAAGCACAAAGCATTATCAACACCTTTAAAATAAATTATCACTTAACATTACCTTATACTCAGTTGGTTTTACAATATGTTTGCTTGAATGATTATCCAATGTTCATGCATTTCATTTTATTGATATTTATCTCTTAAGTTTCTTTAGTATATAATAGTTAGAACAGTTCCCCACCCTTTTTCTCCATGTTATTTATTTGTTAAAGAAACAAGATCATTTATCCTGTAGAATTTCCCACATTCTGTGTTTGTCTGGTTGTTCCTGCAGTGTTAGTCAACCAATCCTTACCCCTTGTTTCCTATAAGTTCATGGTTAGATCTAGATTATGTTAATAACTAGGAGGGGTCTGAGCTTTCACTCTTCTGCAAGCTGAAGTCCAGTCTGCCCAATTTCACAAATTTTGGGAGAAGACACGAGACTTCTGGGTCACAGACAAAAGACAACTATTACAGCAATTGCAGTAGCTAGTATATCAACATTTCTGCTGGTTCCTCAGCCCCAACTCCCCAAGTGTGACACAAAAGGAATTTGATAAGACCCTAAATTGATTAAATGGTCAGTGAGATTTAAGAACCACTAATTTACATCATTACCCTAAGTGCATGTATGAAGACATGAATGGTGTGAATATACTTTGTATACAACCAGAGATATGTAAAACTATGCTCTATATGTGTAATGTGAATTGTAATGCATTCTGCTGTCATATATAACAACTTAGAATAAACATTTTTAAAAATTAAAAAAAAAAAATAACCACTAATTTAGAGGCTAAACTGGATTCAGTAAAGTCTGATTGTCCCATTATTTATCATTATATCCACAATGCCTAACAGTGTTCCTGGCACAAAGTAGGTTCCCAACAAATAATAGCTAATATTTATTGAATATCTATCACATATTCTAAATCTCTTATAATTTTACCACCTAATCTTCTCAACAATCCTTTGAGTTGGGTAACAGTGTCATTATTCTTCTTTATATTCAAGATGATAAGGCACAGAAACATTAAGTAACATGTCCAAAATCAAGGAAGGAACAGAGCCACAATTAAAGCTCAGGCTCCAGTGTACATGCTGCTATCCACTGCACTATCGGACTATGCAGGATGGTAGAAAGAATATGAATGAATGAGTGAATCTCCTGGCTTCCTTGACCAATGCAGTGTATTTAAAGCTCAAGAAAGAGAGCTGATGCCTATTTCTGTTCCTCCATGGTTAGACCTAAAAATATCTTAGTCCATTCCAACTTCTTTTAATTTTTCACAAGTAAGGAAGTGAATTAAGGTCAAGTACAAAATACAGTGCACAGATGAGAACCTGGTAAATGCTTTGATGTGAACAAAGACGATGATGATGTTGGAAAACAAATATGACTTTCCTGTGTCCTTTGAAAAAGGGGGAAACCATGCTAGAGTTCAGAGCAAGGAAGGCATCTCCAGTGGAAAGGTCATTGCCCCAATTCACCTTCCCCTTTACTCCTCAGAGGGCATCAGCATGTGAAGGAAAGGCCTTGGGTGCCAGTCCGGGGAAATGGCCACACCACTGGCCTCTGTGGAGCATCTCTGAGAGCTGAGAAAGGAGGAAGTAAAGGGAACTTGAGGGTAGCAGCATTTACTCACACTACCCATACTATGAGTGTTCACCAGGGGGAGACCAGATGCCTCCTCTTCCATGAATTCAAATATAAAACATGTGCACTTCACATTTGCAGACTGAGTTCAAGAGCATCACAGGGCAGGAGCCATTGGGGGAGAATATTTAAAGAATAAACATCTCTGTTAGATATATTTTGGCTGCCTGCCATTTCATTCGCCTTTCCTCCATTACTTAGATTTACCTGTGGCATATGGGGCAGATTTTATTTCTTGAAGGAATATGACTTTAAAAAATGTATTTTTTATTCATCTGGCCATTGAACAAATGTTTTTTGAACACTGAATATCTTGAACTGCATGTGGCATAGAGGACAGCCCAATAATGACCAAAAATAGAGCATCTCTCTTCAGGAGCTTACAAGTAGAGAAGACATTCAACAAGTAAGCACACAAGAACATAATTGTAAATTGTATTAAGTTCTACAGAAGAAGAAAAAAAGAAAAGACAAAATAACTTAATGGAGGAAATCTAATGTACACTGAGGTCTAAGAAAAGACCTCTCTGATACTTATTCTAAGATGAACATGAGATCTTGGAGCAGATTCACTAAAACTATGAGGACAGAGATACATGAGCTAAACTTTGAGTTAGGCAGTCAATCAATGATGGGCCATCACAAAAATTAAGAGGTAATGAATAAATAAATGCTAAAGTAAGGGTAAGGTGAAAATGGAACATAAGATTTATTTATAGGGCTGGGGTTGTGGCTCAGCGGCAGAGTGCTCGCCTTGCACGTGTGCAGCCTGGGTTCGATCCTCAGCACCATGTAAACATAAATGCATTGTATTGTGTACAACTAAAGCAAATAAATAAATATTTTTAAAAAAAGATTTATTTATATAACATTGGATTGTGTTTCATGAATCAGGCAGACATTGGGTCTATTATGCACCTATCATTTACCTGTATCCATTGTGCCAAGTCCTATTATGGATATTTAAGGGTAAACTTAACAGGTCAAATTCTCTGAATGGGACAGTGCCTCTGGGTCACCTCTTTAGGACCCATTAAGGCCTTTTCATCAACAACTACTCCAGAAAGACTACATTATATGACAGGCCCAGGATAATCCTGGGAAAACTGGTAGAATCTAATATGGATGCTGATTCTATATAAAATCTAGTGACATCAAACCGTATAATTTCATCATATCATTCACCATAGGAAAATAATAACAAAATAGTTCCCTATGAAGTGCTGATTTGCAATACTAGAAAAGCATGTAACCTAAAATATTAAAATGCAATTATTAAATAACTAAGTTCATCCAGCCACAAACATTAATTGATGTCACTACCCCAAAGCATACAACATGATTAAATTGGCTATGGCTGGTGAACATGTTATTTTCAAATGTCTTCAGAAGGAATTTTGACCAGACAGTTATCATAGTAGACATTTAATGAATAGTCTGTCTGGGACACATCCCTTATATGCTGCAAACAGTACCTGCCATCTTTTGGGGGATCTGTTTCTCTCCATTCTCTTATTACCCAGCTCTAATAATAATGATAAAAGGGTTGCTGCAATCTTCTTTCATGGATCCCTGGCCACAGTGACTATCCCAAGCAGGGCCAAGACTACTTCTTCACCCCCTCTCCCAATTCATGGTCATTTGTCCAGGAATTAGGCAAGTAACCCAAAATAAGGCCATCTGGTAGTTCTTAGATCATTCAACCATTGTTGGGAGGGAAATCCCTTCCTTGTGGATGGCAATATTGGTAAGATATAATCCCAGGAACTGTTTTTGGATATACTATCCCACATTTTCAACTCCATGGAGAAAACCAGTCCACAGAGAGAAAGAAGGAAAGGTGAGATGTGAAGTTCTGGAAGCACTCAGGTCCACATTCTAGTGTGAATTCTTTAAGTAGCCCTGGCTCCTCAATGCCTGAGGCCTGTGATCCAGTTATTCCTCCAGTGCTTGGACATTTCTACCAACTTATATCCACTCATACATTCTCCATTTTACTTGAGTTGGAGTTGAAGTTCAGCCTCTGGAAATCAATAACATCTGGCCAAAAGCATGATACAACATTCATTAAGATGACTGCGATAACTTCACCCAAGATGCTAGGCAGTTTCTACTCCTGTGGATATGACTGATTCATCACACAACTCCTGCTCTCACCAACCATACAATGGGAGTGAGAACTCCATCTCTGCCCCTCTGAACCACTCAGAAATCTTTGAGAGATTTTTTTTTAAGGGAAAACCAAAAAACAGCAATAAAACAAAACACCTTAGAGAACAATAGAGTGTTTGTAAAATAACTCTAAGAGATGAAAGGTGTCCCATAAAGTCAGGAGAGGTGTCTTTTGCATTGTGAAGGATGAGGAAAAGATGCCAGGCATGTAGCAATCAGGGTAGAAAGTAAAGCATGTTTAAAGCTTAAAGGTATTATTGTAGAATTACAAGTAACACATAACACTTACTTATTTTTATAAATTGTTTTCCTCCATGGGGTAGAGAAGTCAGGAATCTTTTCTAAATTAATGAGAAAGCTTGCATATGACAAACCCTGAAACAGGAGCAAATAAAGCTGGGCCCTTCATGACTGAATGCTATTCCTTTTTTTTTAATATTTATTTTTTAGTTGTAGTTGTACACAATACCTTTATTTTATTTATTTATTTTTATGTGGTGCTGAGGATCTAACCCAGGGCAGCACACGTGCTAAGTGAGTGCTCTACCACTGAGCCACAACCCCAGCCCCTGAATGCTATTCTGTATGGAAAAACATCATGAATTTAATCCAATTCAAACCAAAAAGGATTTGTCCCAAGGCTCTCTGATCTCTCCCTAAGATGATAAAGATGTGAATAATACCCAGGTCCTCAAGATCACAAGGGGACAGCACTATTAAGTGAGTTCACAGATAAGAGTCATACAGAGGAGGAAGCAGTTCCTTCTACATGGGGACATCAGTAAAAGCATCACAGAGAAGATAGAATTGAAATAGGAACTTGAAATAGTAATAGAATGTCCTCTATCAAAGAATGTAGTTTAGAACAGAAGTTTTTAAAATATGGTGTGAAGACCCTTTCAGGGAAATCATGAGGAAGAAATATTTTCAAATACATACTATGACATCATATGCTATTTTTCTTCTCATTCATTCATAATAATACAGTGGAGTTTTCTACTGTACATTTGGAAAATCTGTACAACACAGAGAATCATTATTTTGAAATGACCATTGCATGATGTTACAAAATTATGCATGGGTAAAAGACTCTTCCAAATTGCAATATATGCCAATGAATTTTGGTGCAACAAAAGATGACTAGCTTTGTGACATGATTTCAAGTTCCAGCTAATACTAAGAAACTGCCACTTACCAAGTTTTGGTGTAGCATCAAAGCCAATTCCCTACAATTAACTGAAATGGCTGTAAGAGTCTCTTTTCCAACCACATTTTTGTGTAAGACCATATTTTCTTCATATACTCAACAAAAACAATCTATCCCAGCAAGTTGGGAAACTGAAAGAGCCACCTCTATTAAGTCAGAGATTAAAGAGATTTATAAAAATTGAAAACAATGTCCATCTTTTCACTAAATTTTTTTAGTCTGAAAAATATAATTATTTTCACCAAAAAAAAAGGGGCATTCATGCTAACGTGTGTTATAGGTTGAACTGTGTCCCCCAAAAAAGATGCTAAAATCCTAACTTGTTGGTGTGACCTTATTTGAAAATAGTCCTTACAAATGATCAAATTAAGATGAGGACCTTTGACTGGGTCCTAATCCAATGTGACTGGTGTCCTTATAAAAAAAAAGAGAAATGTGAACACAGACAGACACAAGGAGAGCCCCATCTGCAAGCCAAGGAATGCCGGAGAACAGAAGCTTCAGAGAATGGCCTGGAACAGTCTTCCTCACAGTCCTCAGAAGGAACCATCTGCTGACACTTTTATTTTGGACATGCAGCCACCAGAACTGTGAGGCAACTAATTTATATTGTTGAAGCAGCTAGTCTGGGATGTTTTGTTACAGCTGCCACAGGAAACTAATAAAACACATAAATGGCCTATTGTTTTCAACAGATGCACAAAAGTATTTCTAAATTTTACAATTTTAATTTCTGATATCATAAAACCTGATAGATATCAGACATATAAAGTAAAGCTCTTTAATAACTTTTAAGAGTAAAAAGGGCTCCTGAGGCTGAAAAGTTTGGGGTTCACAGGATTAGCAGATTTCGCAAGCAGGGATAACAATAGACCCCAAATCCAGTCCCCTGGCAGCTCATCCAGCTCCAAGTTTCTCTCCACACCCGCTGAATCAGAATCTCCAGAATTCTGGCCCAGGAAATTAGGTTTCTAAGAAGCTCTCCAGCCCATTCTTATATGTAACTTAAATCTTGGAGTCAGAAACACCCAAAACGAGTTGACAAACATTTCAGCCAATATGTTCAGTTTGCGGGAATACAGACACTGGAGACAAGTCAAGTACTCAGGGAGCTGATTGCAAAGATAAACTTGGCACCACCGGTGCAGGGATCAATTCTTTCATAACAGGTGCTGAAATAAATCTTGCCTTAGAACTGGAGGACGGATCCCAGCATCTTCAGCGAGCCAGCAACCAGAAGTCTATGGCGCTTTGGTCTGTGTTCTGCCACCAATGTGACTAATGGTGACTAGGGGACTCTATAGACTCCCCAGGCAGATCCCTGTCTCTCCTCCAAATCTCTGCTTCTCTATACCCCTGGCTGCGCATGGCTTTGGCTTACAGTGCCTCAAATTCACCTCAAGGCAATTTTGCAGTTTCTTCTTTGTTGCCAACTGGCAGATTCTTTTGTCTTTCTTAATTTCACTCCCAGAGATGGAAAATCTGATTGGTCCAGTTTGTCTGCTGGAGCCAGGTCATGCTCAAATTTGCTGGACAGCCTATGGCTTTGCTGCTCTGGAATCAAACGCCCATATCTGGTTTAATAATCTCTGAGCACACAGCCTAGATCAACAAGGTATAAAACATGAGAGCCAACGCAGCAGGCACTGTGGCCGGGCAAAAGAGGTACAGCAATTATCATCTTCAGAACAGTTTTTGGTTTTCCTCTTATAATTTTAAAACAAAAAATTGATCTAATTTTCTTATTAAAATGTCTGATTTGACCAACTCTTTTTTTTTTTTTTTCTAATTTTTTTTGCCGTAGCATGATTGTGGTTAAGATGATGGACTGGAGGATGATGATAATGATGATAGAACTTAAAGATCCTGAAAATATAGCTCATGCTGTCCTCTTTGATCCTCTGACCATTTATTCACTAAGTAACATCATTCTACTTATTCTTTTTTTAATTTATTTTTTTTATTCTAATATGTTATATATGACAGCAGAACGCATTACAATTCATATTACACATACAGAGCACAATTTTACATATCTCTGGCTGTATACAAAGTTATTCACACCATTCATACCTTCATACATGTACTTAGAGTAATGATGTCCATCTCATTCCACCATCTTTTTACCCCCATACCCTCTCCCTTCCCCTACTACCCCTTTGCCCTATCTAGAGTTCATCTAATTCTCCCATGCTCCCCATCCCAATTTCTACTTATTCTTTTCCTCCTCCTTCGTCTGCATTCCTTCTTATGCAGTCCTCTGTCTTCCTCTTGCTCCTTGATTCTACTTGCCTTCTAGTCTGAGATTTAAAAAGAAGAAGAGCAAGGCACTATTTTCACTAGTTTCACATTAGGGTTTGATTTGGTTCTAGAATAATTTAATGTAATGGCTTTGTCCCTTGCTATTTTTAAGGAGGAAAAAGAATGCCAAGGTTAAATTATTTATCATAAATTTAACAACCACTGTGTATTTCAATGATTTGGGTTGTCACTGAAGAGCAAGCTGTAACTGTTGAGACAGGACAGATACTTTCTTTGTGTACTGGTACCCATGATTTCAGCATGTGAGACAGTTTAGTTTTGTGTTTGGGTAAATTATTTGTGTGTGTGTCATTGTATAATTTTTCTCTGTGTTTGTTTATATATGTTTGTAGTTTTCTCAGTATGTGTGTCTTTCAATGGAACAAAATTGCATTGTTTTCTTATGTTGTACTGTATATTTTTCATTTGTTGCTCAAGATTGAAAGAAGACAGTTTCTATTTTGACTAAATTATTGAATTGCTAAAAAAAAAAAAAAAAAAAAAAAAAAAACGAGCAGAAACATCTCCAAGATTTTGTTGAATCCAATTAGTTCTATGCAACTTGTAGTACATCTGATTCTTATTATATGCTTTTGTGTTTTCTCCAGTAAATCAGTTGAAACTAAGTGACTATGACATTTGACCTACATAGTGAAGGTGTAGATTCAAATTTGCATGTTTTTATTGTTCTCTGTCCTTTACATGTCAATGCTCCTCTTACAACTCTTCTAAGAAATTAATGTGCTTTTTCCTATATATCCCAAAGTAGAGCACATCAGCTTCTCTGCAGGGAGTGGTATTGATTCAAATTCATTTAAATCAACCCATGCTTCTAATTCAACTGACTCATTTATTCATAACAGAAAATACTGGCTCACAGCACACACAACTGAGCACAGCAAAATATTGGAGGAAAGGTTTGATCAAGGTCTCAGTTTCTCTGTAGTTGTACTACAGACTCCCTGACATGCTGAACCTGCCCTCAGATCATCTTCCTCCCTGTAGCAAAGTGGCCACTCTTCATCCAGCCTCAGTTCTCATATCATATCACCCTAAAGAAGTGAGGAGGATTTATAACCCCTCAACCATTGAACAGGAGTCATCAGCTTCCTCCGCCTTAATAGGCTGAATCTAATCATGTGTTACTTCTGAACCAATCCCAGTACCCAGGAATATAATATACTTCAATTGTCTTAATTCTAGTTAAATTAGAGAAATTGTTGCTTCCTCTTTGTGGGAGCAGAAATGATTAGAGCAGTCCCAGGCTTCACGTCCGCATATCACACCATTCACATGAGAGAGACTGCTAATTGGGGAACTATTAAATGAAAGACCTGAGTTTCACTTCACCTGTGTTCATAGGAACCAGTGGGATAGAATTACTCTGGGGTCAGATCCTTCAGGGTTCACCCAGGAGGCTATTTATGGAGATCAATCTTACTCAAACCAATTGCAACTATGAAATAGGAGAGAGATAGGGTGGGTGTTGAGGAGACAATTAACAATGCCCTCCACACAACCACCATGTTTAATTTAATAAATCTCACTGCAAGTGGACACCACCATCTTCCTCCTCTATCCCATCTGTATCTCTCCAAAAGATAAAAGCTCTATTGAAGAACACAGAGTTTCAAGGCATACTGGGTTATTTTTCTATCCAACTTACATGACTTTATCTAAGTTGCATTGATTATAAAGAAACCTACTAGAGGCGGGTCAGTACAAACCCATTTGCTCTTCTTTCCTCCTAAGTCTCGTAAATTCCTTTGCAAATTATAAGACAGTCCATAACACTATTCCCTATATATCCTATTGCCATTGATTTTTTTTTATTGCTGCTTTTCAAATATTTGGTTTCTACCTATGCACAGTTCAATTCAGAACTTTTTATTTATTTCTGGGTCTAAAATGTGAGCCCCACTAAGCATATCATAACACCTTGAAAACATTTCACAATCAGGCAGGACTCCAACATCATGTTTAAGAATCAGGCTATTGTAAATTCTCCACCAAGTCCAAGAACAACTGTGAATGGCTTCCTTGAGCATTCTTGCAGGTGCACAGGAAAGAGTCCTGGCCAGAATCAGAGAGGTCCTGGATCATGGGACAAAAATTCAGTCTTCCAACAACAAAGACCTAAAGGATCTACTATCATAAATGGCCTGCATAAAGCCTTCCTTCCTCATATATCAACCAAAGAAGACATCGCTGAAACCTAGTATTTTTAGTCTCCTCTTTAACTTTCAGATACAGAAAAGGTTTTCCAGAAGTATAAGAGGGGAAAAAAAAAACTCTGCAGGCACATAAAATACTCATGAAAAAGAACAAAAGCTTTTGGGAACTCTTTCTATTCTTCTTGATCTTCATAATTATAAGAAATACTAAGGCATTTGGAAAACAAGTGAAATTTTAGGTGACACTGTGCTTCTGTCCCTAAAATGGTTCCAACTTAATAAAGGCTAGACTTTCTCAGATCCACGTAAGGCTTCACAGCAGAGGGCTCTTCTGGAGACCCTTGTTAACTGGCATTTTTATGTAAGGGTCAAGAAAGACACAATACTACTCAAATAAAATATTTTGTGGGAAGGGCTTTTACCTCTAATAAACAAATGTTCACAACTAAAAATCAGCACATATTAAAAGTCACCAAGGAAGAGTATGGCAGAATGCACACATCAACCCTCTGGCATTCAAGGATGCTATCATCAGTCTCCACCCACTAGTCCAGGGTCAGTTCTTTTTCCACTCAGTTTTAGCATCCACAGTGCCTCACATATCCATAACCATTTTCGGTTCTCTCTTCTTTTATCCAAAGTCACCCTGCATAATATCTTTTCATTTTATTTTGAAAGCCAGAAATTGTGTTTCCTCTGTGCTGCCTTTCGTGCATGTGGTAGAATGTGCAAGCTGAAAGTCCTCAACTAATTCCTATTGTTGCACAGGTGAGTGAGAAGCAGAAACTGAAGACTGTGAAATTGGAGCCCAACAGGACTGGTTGATGCACCTATATCCTTCTAAATGTGGAGGCCAAGTTATTGTTCTCATTCCATTTCCAGCAGAGCTGATTAAATCACTCTATTGTGTTGCTAACTAAACATCCCTAGAGCCAATGTTATCAGACTTAGTTCTGAAAGGCTGATGTAGTTTCTACTTATAAAAAAAATGGGGAAGTTTCTTTTAGTTCATAGAACATTCCTAAAGTAGAAAAGTTAGGAGGAAGAAACATTATAGTCTTCCAAATTGAAAGACATAATCAAGGGGTGATTCTCTACAGAATTTTTTTTTAAATTTTGAGAGAAATATAGAGGCATCAGACACTACAAGATCAAAATATCAGCCTTGCTACTTATGAAAAAGAAGAAAGAGGAGGAGAACAAAGTAAAGATTGGTGGGAGGGTGTGGATTAAAATTAGGATGGAATCTGTTAACATTTTATCTTTGAATTGAGTAGCCTCTTCCATTGGCTAGCTACTGTAGCTGGACAAGTGAAAAATCCAGCTGTAGGACAGAATGCAGATGGACAGACATGGAAAATTGAGAGACAGTAGAAAGCAGAGGGTCCTACCTGTCCTTTCTCTCTAACCATCAAATAGCCCCTCTCACTTCCTGGAAATGAGTGAACGTGGAGGAGGAATACTGGGCTCTTCCTCCACTCCATGACCTTCCCCATCATGGAATTCCAAAGCAATGGAAAGACAAGCTACAGACACCTCCCAACAAGCTCAGGATCATTAAAGAGGTGTTAGACCCCACTCCGACTAAAATGTTGTCAACACTGGTAGTGTGCTCACTTTGAGAAATTTTCAACAAAACAGAATTGTGAAAACAGAAAAGGGACATAAGGGACAGTAGCACAAAATCGGCAAAAGACAACCAAAGAACTTAGAGAATTCCCTGAATGTTCTCTATAAAACAATGGAACCTATGTCTGATCTCCCACCTGGATTTTCAAACTCAGCGTCTCAGACAGGAAGGTCATGAATTGACTCCTAATAGCAGAGATGGCCCAGATGATGTTGCTACTGCTTTCCCACTCCTTACCTCTTACACACACACACACACACACACACACACGCACACACACACACACTGAACATGTGAAAACACAGTGTAGATGTTGAGAAAGTGGCAGACATGGAAGTAATCAGGAGGACATGGGGAAGTAACAGTTTAGGCAGGAGCACGTGCATGCCAGAAACAGAGGGCCTCCCCTGGTGGCTAATGAGACGAGGCTGGCCTTGGAAAGTGACACCAAGGGAAACAGACTCCAGTTTCACTAGAAGAACAGATCAATCCCGAAGGCAGTTCACTCTCGTAGATTAAAATCCCATTTTCCTCCAACAGGAACTCAATGAGAAGGCCATGTGGCCCCAATTTGAAAGAAATGGTAAAAGTAAACCAGCCCCAAGTCCCACAGAGTGCTGAAAAGCGGGCCGTCCATGGGCATGGACATGTCCTATCCATGGACATTTCTGCAAGGCCTAAAAGTGTGGGAGAGAAGAATCATGAAATAACAATTTGGAGTTTTGGGTTTCTGATTCAAAAAGATGCAATATTGAATTAGAGAAACATGAGACATTTGCCAAAACCAAATTTCTTAATTGTGTTTTATTTACTTGGACTTGAAGCCATTTAAAAGAACAATAACTTGAAAGTAATTTGGGCATGAAAAAAATTGCGGACTCTCAGAGCTTCCAGGGCTCAAAGCTTCCAGTCACAGAAGGAAAATGAAGTCTGGAGAGATGTGACCTCCCTCCCTCCTCCAGCCCCTCAGCACAGAGTCTGCTGTGTGACTTAGAAGGGCACCCAGCATCCCCTCCAAGAAGGCAACCCTCTGCCAGAGGCCCTGTGGTGGAGGGAGCCCAGCTGTTTGCAAGCACTGTTTGAAAGAATTGCATCCAAAATGTCCAAGGAGAAGACCACACATTGACCATTGCCATATGTCCTGTGGAAAAAGAGAGGCACGATATTGATTTAGTTGACTGGCTTCTGGTGCATTTCTCTTCTCCTGACAAATTTGCTTTGAGCTATTTTGTTTTCTCTGGTGTGAGGTACAAGGTAATAAGACCAGTTTGTGAAAAATCACATGTGAAAGTCAGCCTCTGTTGGCCTGCCTTCCATTTGCACAAGGTCTAATGGAAGTCAGAACAGGTGGACTTTATTGACATTTTCAGAAGCAGCGTTGAGTGGGCAGCGTGCCAAGTCTCAGTTTTGCATTCCGTAAATATGCATACATTAGTGTATCTCTCTGCATGAATCAGGGAACATTCTATTCTGAAGCACATAAAATTCCATGTGAATTCCATGTTTTCATGTCTTGAAATATATCATTCATAGACAGTACATTTCTCATCAGATAGCCACAGTGGAATTTATTCAGCATTTAACAATGTCATTATGATAGACTCGTTAAAACTCTTATATTTCAGATGGGTAATAAATCAGATTGAACTTCAGAAGAGCTGAACTAAAAAAAAAAAAAAAAAAAAAAAAAAAACTGAGCTGTAATCTAATAACACCATACATTTCTCATCTCTATTAATTTGGATCCTTATAGCTGGCATGTTAAAAATTTGGGAATTACTTCAACATAAAAAGTGTCCACTGTCTAATTTTAAATGAAAATAAAATTTCAAGCTCCTGATAGGTCTCTCTGTTCTGCCCACTTAGTGCGCGTCAAATGCACAGTATTCAACACTTTCTGTGAACGAAGCAGGAAATGAGAGATGTGAATCCACATGATTTCTGACCATCTGAAGAGGGACTCATCAATTTATGAAGTAGATCACCCCACACTGTTATTTCCCAGGATGTTGTTAAACATTCTTTTTTTTTAAATATTTATTTATTTACTTTAGTTGTACACAATGCAATGCATTTATGTTTACGTGGTGCTGAGGATCAAACCTGGGCGGCGCACTTGCAAGGCGAGCGCTCTGCCACTAAGCCACAACCCCAGCCCAAACATTCTTTAAGAAGCAAATGACCTGCGTGATGAAACATTTTGGTAAATATGGTGTTAAGCAAAGTTAAGGATTTGAAATATTTCTTTATTGTGGAATTTCTTAGAAAGTGGATGGCGGGGGGGAGGGAGGGGGATGTGGAGCGCGGTGTGCGGTGTGTGTGTGTGCCTATCCAAGACGAGGAGAGGTGGCATGCAATTCCCAAATCTATCTAAAAATTCCTTTCATATCCCGCTCTTTTGGATGAGCCTCTATCAATCATTTCCATGAAAACCCATGTAGAAACACAGACATCTTAAACTTAATCCTGGAGTTTCATTTTCACATTTTTAAAACTATGCTTCCCAGCTGGATCATAAACTGCCTTGAGAGCAGCCACTGCATTTTTTTTAATTCTTTACACCCCATGTGACTCTGGAGGCCTCTCCAACCTCATCTGTTAGCTCCTCTCTTCCCCTCGCTCAGTCCCGCAGAGGTACGCCCAGCCCACTCTTGGAGTGGGCTACTGAGCTTCTCATTTATGTGCTTTGAACCTTCTACTCAAAGACAGTCATGACTATCTCTCACCTTTCATCCAAGGTTCTACTAAAGTAACACCCTCTTTTGCTCTTCCGTTATTTTTCCCCCTTGTCCTACTTTTCCTCATGGCCCACAATGCTACCTGACATTTCTATTGTCTATGCATTGGATGATTGTCTATTGCTGGCTGCATACCTGTAAGTGAACAGATGCTTATTGAAAGAATGAATCAAAGAGTCCTGCAAGAGAAAAGAGGCAGTGAGAGGATATTGTTCATGGCACAATTCTTGGCACTGGTGCATTACAGTTTTGCATAATGAGATTCATTGTGATATTTTCATATAGCACAATTCAGTTTGATCTGTTTCATTCCCTTGTACCCATACCCCCTTTTCCTCTCTTCCTCCCTGCCCAGATGTTCTTCCTCTACTCTTCTGATCCCCTTAATACTTGCATAAGAGTCCTTTTCTTTCCTTTTTTCACTCTCACTTTCATATATGAGAGAAAATATATGACCTTTGAGTTTCTGAATATGGCTAATGTCACTTAGCATAATGTTCTTCAATTCTACTCATTTTCCTGCAAATGACATAATTTAGATCTTTATGACAGAATAAAACTCCATTGTGTATATAAATCATGTTTTCTATATCCAGTCATCTATTGATGAACACCTAAGGTTGGTTCCATAATTTGGCTATTGTGAATCGTGCTGCTATAAAAATGGAATACAATTATCAGAACAGTGTACTAATTTCTGTTCTTTTAGATAAATCCTGAGGAATGGTACAGCTAAGACATAGGATGGTTTCATTCCAACGTTTTTGAGGAACCTCCATACTGATCTCCATCATTTTTGTGCTAATTTACAATCCATCTAACAGTGTATAGTGTTTTTTTTTCCTAGCATCTTTATCAGCATTTATTGTTATTTGTATTCTCAATGATTGCCATTGTAACTGGGGCAAAATGAAAATTCAGCGTAATTTTGATTCACATTTCCCTAACTTGCTAAAAATGTTGAACACTTTTTTCAAATAGTTGTTGAACATTTGAATTGCTCATTTTGAAAAAAGAAATCTATTCATTTGCCCATCTAGTGATTATTTGATTTCATCATGTTATATTTTTTTAATTATGTCTACATTCTGGATAGTGTCAGAAGAGTAGCTGGCAAAGATTTTCTCCCATTCTGTAAACTCTATGTTCGTGCTCTTAATTGCTTCCTTTGCTGTACAGATTTTTTTAAATTGTATATCACCCAATGGCTAGTTCTTGGTTTTATTTCCTGAGCTTTAAGGGTCTTCTTGAGGAAGCCATAACCTGCACCTATACGATACAGTGTTGATCCCATGTTTTCTTCTATCAGCTGCAAAATTTCTGATCTGATTCTTAGACCTTTGATTCACCTTGAGTTGAATTTTGTGCAGGATGAGAGGAAACTCGTTTCATTCTTATATATATGAATATCCGTTTGTTAGAAGCACTGAAGCACCAATTGTTAGAAGTTTGTCTTTTTAGGGAGGACTTGGTCAAGGATTAGCTGACTATATCTGCATGGGTTTGTTTCTGGGTCCTCTAGTCTATTCCATTAGTCTGTGGGCCTGGTTTTATGCCAGTACCTGCAGTTTTGTTGCCATATCTCTGTAGTATAATTGAAGTCATGCCTCTGGCATTACTGTTATTGCTCAGAATTGCTTTGTCTATTCTGGGCCTTTTATTCTTTTGTATTAATTTTAGGACTTTTTTTTTTTTTTTAACTCAGCAAGGCAAACTTCACTTCTTCGAAAGAGTGTACTATCAAACAAAGTCTGGCAAGTAAGCAGACTTAGGTGGGCAGTCTGCCTGCTTTATCCCTAACACAGCACTTCCCTTTGCTCTGATAGGAGAAACTCAGCATCACAATATCCCCAATTGGATAATTTTAAATTAGGGAGAGCAAAGGGAAGGGCTATTGTTAAAAGGGTTACAATTGGATCTTACATCACAGTTAAGACTAAATATTATTTTCTGAAAATGGACCATGGGACTTTTTATTTCTCCCAGTCCCCCCTTTTTCTTTTGGGCTCACTTAGTTTTGCTTATGTTTTGCTTTGGTATTGACATTTATCCTAGGTATATTAACTTTGTGGGATGGAAATCACCCATGGTAATAAGCTCTCCCCTTTTCAGCAGTTCAGATAGCCATCATGATGAGGAGCATGTAGGAAGGTCCTTTCCAGCTCAGTTGATGTTTGTCTTCTTGCCAGGTCTTCATTAAAATTAAGTGGCCAGGCTGGAAGTGATGAATTGCAAACTTCAGAAGAGGAGTCTGAGCAGCAACTCATGATAATCACAAAGAAAGAATAAAGAAAGAAACACAGATAGACCTCATATTGACTCAGAACAAACTTGTAACTCTGACAGAACTTTTTGTTATATTTATCAGGCAGTTTTACTTATTTGGGGGAGGACTGACACAAATGTACATCTCAAGTAACAATAAAAGAATCATTGTCTTATCTTTTAGATGTCCATTAAAGGCTATGTTTTGGTTATAATTTTCTGCCAGGTGTTTAAGGCCAAGTTGGTCAAAATTAAATTTTTTTCTATCTATTGTTATAGTCAGCTGAGATTTGTCAGGGATCAATCTTGGGAACTTGTGAGAAGCCTCTTGGTGCCCTTAGATTTTCCTCTACCAGTTGTATTATCTGCCAGGAAGTGTGAGGGCCTTGCTGACAACATGTGGCTTCCCTTGGAAGCATCAGGGACATTCCCCGGTCCAATGACCCTCCTCTTTGCAAAAATGTGCACTGGTTGGCTTCCTAATCTCTAGCATCCTTTTAATCCCCCGATTGGGTGGTCGATGACTCACCAGAGTTGTAGGGCCCTTAGAAGGGGTACCATGATTCCCTGGATTCTGGCTGAACTTAGAGGGCAAGGGCGAAAATATTGGCTGCTTTTTCCTTGGCCCTTTTACTTCCTAAACTTTGGTCTCCAAGATTTGGTTTTAAACACCCAGCATGTCTGTTTCATCAGTATTAAGTAGAAGTACAGGTCTTATTTTCAATATCTATAATTTTATAGTTACCCCTTCCATTTATTTGGGGTTAGTATTAACTAGAAGTTAGCTTTATATCCTTATATGTCCTATAACTTATGGTTTATTGTCTTAAATAAACTGAGGTTGTTCTAGTAGAAGCAGTGTTTCTGCAAAACACTAACATGGAATAGTTATAATGTTTTACAAGGAAAATACAAATGAAATTAACAAGAGCAAAAACATATTCCATTTGAATGAACCAAAAAAAATATGATTTTTATAATCCCAAAAACTTAGCTATATATTATATCACCTATTTATTTTCTTATTTATTTTGTGATCCCAGTAACCCTTACAGCAACAACAACAAATCTATCTTTTGAACATAACTTTACATGTGCTTAATTCTGGCCTACTTTGGAGCCATTCTAACATGGAGTAGGGTGAGAGACAGAGCCTTATCTCAGGTGAAGCATGGCTTTGTCAAATCTTAGGTGAAGTGCTCTATTTCTGAAGCTAATCTTTGGCTCTTTATTAAATATCATTTTACAAAATTCTCACATATTATTGCCTGAATCTATCTGAATATCAATTAACATATAGAACATTACTTCTGAAACATAAACCAAACAGAAAGGCTAAGAGGGCTCTTAAACAAACCAGACTCTCCTTATTCCCTTCCAAAAATACATATAAACTCCCATCCCAGTGTGAGATTAACACAAAATTATATAACTTATTGATAACAGGCTACCTTTATCCAGTTACAAAACACTAAATGATATATATGCCAACCAATTTTGTTGTTTCTATGTAAATATGAAGGATGCTATTGCTACAATTTTAGTTTTGAAAACACCAGCTTGATAAGATGCTTTTAAGCTTTACATGTTAAAAGGCTTGTATACTTGAAGAATATAAATATATCTAATATACAGAGAAGCCAATAATGGTTAGGGTCACAATTACACAGATGTTCTTATTAACTAAGTTTAACTTTCACATTAAAATTTAGATAAGGCTCAAACAGTTCTCAGATATATGCATAACATTTGTTTATTTAACCAGTTATGAAATAATCATTTAAAACAAGTACAAAACCTAATCCCTTTAAGTGTTAGTTTCCCTAAGTAATAAAACCTAAATTCACAAGAAATTATCTTGATAGATAAGAGTAGATCAATGTTTTAAGGAGTCCTTGTTATATCTAAATATAGAAAATTAGCATATTAAAGGTTAACCTTAGGGGGGTAAACCCTTAAATAACTTTTGTGTTGTGAAATACTTTGTTTGATAGTACTTAAAACACAGTTGGAAATTTGTACTCTTTGCATATAGAAATGCCTGTCAAAATTTTAATTCCTAGTACCCATGTTTTCACGGAAGACCCAGAAACAAAGAGGTCTTTAAACTGTTTTCCCGTTTACCAACAACTTATATGTTGTTGGTAAAAACACATATGTAAATATTAATCTTATTTTTAAAACATATTTACACATTTTTAACTTAGGCCTATCTATGAAAACCAAGATATCAGATAAGTCTAGTTGACACTTTAAGTCAGTAATTCCTGCCAAAGAAAAATCCTTTAAATCAGTGTACATTGTACTCTCAATATTTTATAGAAATCAATGCTCTCTTGATTGACTGGCTACTTAAAAATCTGTGGATTAGTATCTTAAAGACATTTTTACTTGTCTGTTTAACCAATTTAAGTCACATGAACTAAAAGGCATTTGGATCCATTCCTTTTTTTAATGAGCGCTCATTTATCTATATGCTAATTTTGATACCTTGTAACTGACAGAGACACAAGCATATATGTAGACACAACATACAATACACAGGTGTGCACATCTATACATAAAACAGACAGGAAACAAGGGTTTTGTAGCTTTTACCAGGTACTAAATCCCAGCAGGCAGGAGAAAAAAGAACTATCAGATTTAGAAAGTAAAATAGAACCTGTCAGTATGACTCAGACATGGGAAGGGCCTGTGCTTTCCATTTTTCTTCCCTGTCCCTAGGCCTAGAATTTTTCCTGGAGATTTCTCGCATACCCCAAACTCCCTGTGTGCTCCATGAGACTAGAAACAGTATTTTATCATCTTTGGTTTCTTTTTCCCTTTCTTCCTAGGACTATCTTTCCAGTATTTGAACATAAGGCCCAGAGGGCTGCCTGGGGGAATTCCAGTGTGTTCCCCTGTGGAGGTTTTTATTTAGAAGCTCAGCCTCCCCACTGGAGGGTTTTTGAACCACTTCCCCCAACCTACTCTCCTGGGTGTGGTCCCTTGTTTCTGAATAGAGGCTCAACCCCCATCCAGTTTGGAGGTTTCTTGCATTCACATCGCAGTTCACACAACCTCAGGGATGTGCCAACCACAGAGGAAGTACTTCTTTCTTGAGAATACATTTTCCTACCTTGGTCCAGCATGGAGTTACCTGGTGGGCCTTTTCCCTGCATTGAAGATCTACTTTTGATTTGGGGGTCCATTTTGAGGTGCTGCGACAAGACAGTGGGATCTATCCCCTCTCAGGTGAGAGTCCCTATGACCCCCTAAATAACATATTGAACTCCATGCTGAGCACTAAAATGCTCAAAATGCCAGGATGCTGCAAGGAACAAAACATGTGCTCAGAAGTACATCAGCAAAGCAAACTACTTCTGGACAAAGATGTGCTACCAAACAAAGTCTGCCAAGCAAACACCTGTTTTTTTCTATTTCTGTGAAGAAAGTCATTAGTATCTAAATGGGGATCTTGAATCTGTATAATGCTATTGGTAATATCACTATTTGGACAATGTTCTTTTTGCCTATCCGAGAACAAGGGAGGTCTTTCCATCTCCTAGTGTCTTCCTAAATTTCTCTCTCCATGTTCTATAATTTTCACTTATAGAGGACTTACACCTGCTTGGTTAGATATATTCCTAGGTATTTAATTTTTTGAGGCTACTGTGAATGAAATTATTTTCAATCAGCTGCATTAAAGGAGCTTTGGACTAGGGCCTCCCCAAATCTAGCAGACTAATACCTAATTTTTAAACTAAATTCAAGGTTTGCCTTTGAAAACAAAATAGTAATGGAAAAGAAGCACATTATAGAATGAACCTGTATCCTACCAGCTAGATGCAAAAGAGAGGTGGTCTTTTGGACATTAAAGTATGCCAATCAGAGGGCTGGAATCAATCACATACATCTAAACCTTACCTGCTTTCTTTTGTTTCTAAACAAAAGCTGATAGTAACCTAAAGGAGCACTGAATAGAGAGGACCAATGTGAGAATCAAGAGAACAACATTCAATGACTTTGTCACTAACTTGAATAAATCATTTAAACCCCCTGGGCCTGCTCCTTCTTCATACATTTATTATGGAAAATAGTTTGAAAACTTTTTCTTTACTAATATTTTAATATAAGTAGTATTAATTAATTAATTATTCATGTGGTCTATGCTAAGATAGGTTTAGGAGATGTTGGAATAAGGAGCTAACAGGTTGTCATTACAGAATTTCTCAGCGCTTTCAATGTTCACACAGATAATTAGGACTCTTCACAGTGATGACTACAGTAAGCAGAGTCTCCCAAATATTTTTTTAATTGAAGAACTTATTTGAAATATCTTCTAAAACATTCCTCCATGGAACACAAGCTTAAGAAATACTAGAAATGTTCTCTAAGGCCAATTGATGTGTTGACAATATCTGACCATGAGTCCATGCTATTGAAAAGAAAAGCTACAAAGAAAAGAGGTTCAGAAATATTATGGCCTAATAAAAAAAAGACACACAATACAGTAAAAGTTGGTTTTATATTTTAAAAAATACTCAAATGACCAATAAACACATGAAAAGATTCTCAGCATCATTAATGCAAATTAAAACCATGACATATAACCCACTGGAATGGCTATCATCAAAAAGACTAACACCACCAAGTGCTGGTGAAGATAGGAACATTCCGACATTGCTGGTACAAATATTAAATTATACATCCATTTTGGAGAACAGGCAGATTCTTAAAAAGTTAAACACACTGGCCATAGTGCTTAGCCATTCCACTACCAGCTATCTACTTAAGAGAAATGAAAATACACATCTATAGAAAAGCTTTCACATACATTTTCATAACAACATTATTCCTAATAACTAAAACCTGGAAGCAATCCAACTATTTATCAACTGATGAACAGAAAAAAATGTGGAATATAAAAATAAATACAAGAAAAGTCACAAATTACTGATACATGCAGCTACAGAGATGAATCTTAACCCATCATGCTAAATGAAAGAAACCAAATGGTAAATTAATTACAATTAAATGTGTAAAATGCTTAGGAAAGAAAAATTATAGAGATAGACAGCAGATCAATTGTCATCTAGGTCTGGGCATGTAAATGGGGGTCAACAGTTAACAGAAGTAAGGACACTTAATGGGGTGAAAGTGTTCTAAGACTGAATTTAAGAATAGTACACACTGAAAAAATTTAAAATAATTAAGCATATACTTACGAAGTGTTTTTTGTGCAATTACAATGTGTGAATAGCTCATAAATTATATCTCAATAAAACTGTTTTAAAGAACAATTCAGAGATGTTCAAATGTGAGGGTGAAATGAAAAGCATGAGCGAGGAATCCACGGAGGTCTGGAATACCACTGTAGAATGAGGTCATTCCTTCTCCAGATGAAAATGTGCACACACCATACAGCAAACACACCCTGGGGTGGTTGGCCTGATTAGAACTACATGTTTTTATTAGTCCAAAGCTGTTAAGAGCAAATCTGCAAGACAATAAAGTCATTTCCTGAGGGGAATCCATAGAGGGCTGGAATACCACTCTAGAATGAAGTCATTCCTCCTACAGAATGTGAACACATAATACAGCAAACACACCCTGGGGTGGTTGGCCTGATTAAAACTACATGCTTTTATTAGTTCAAAGCTGTCAAGAGCAAATCTGCAAAATAATAAAGTTACCTCCTGGAAGTGAGTATACATGTGTGTGAAAGTGCGTGCTTGCATGAACACACACACACGCACGCACGTGCATACACACACACATAAACACATGTGCACATGTATTCCCTCTTTTTTGATAAAGTGATAAAACTAGAGGGAGCCACCAAAGACTCATGACCTGGGAGAGACATGATCTGGGCTGTGTTTTTATGAAACCACATTGGCTGCTTGGTGGAAGGGAAGAGTGACATCGCCAGCAGGAGGAATTGGGAGTCTACTGTGGGAGTCCAGGTCAGCTATCATAGTGACAGCTTGAAGGCATTTAGAACAGTGGAATGGTAAGGAGCAAGGATGGTGGCATCCAAAAGATGCAGGTTCGTATACCAACCCTATGGCTTCCCATCCAAATAGCTTTAAAGAGCTTTCTAAATCTGCATGAACCCCAGGTTCCTTATTTATCAGAGGGTGATATTGCCATTTATTTCAGATGATTATTAGAATGATTCACCAAAATAGCACATACAGAGCACTTGGAATATAGTAAGGGCCTGATAAGTGATAGTGCCAATGACACTTCAAAATTCATTCCACCAACTCTGCCATGCACCATGCAGCAGATGCACTGATGCCCTCCTCATGCCACCTTGAACCACCTGGGCCCACCAGCAGGTATGGTGGACAGTTTCTAGCACAATCAACTTCCCACCTTAAGCACTGGCCTCTCTGCTGTTTGCCTGAGGATTTATCTGGCATCAGAAGGACTTGCTCGACCATGAGTTAACTTCACAGTCAGAGGCAACCATCGGCCAAGTGAGGATGGTGGTTGGTGGATAGACTCACTAGGCTCCCCCCTCTTTGGTCTGCTTCACGCAGTTTCTTGGAGAGGGAGTGAGCCTCAGTTGTTTGCAAGGAAGCCTACACATTGACTTGCTCTTTGTCCTCTTCCCTCCTTTCCCTGTCACTTTCCCCATTTCTGTACATCTGTTTCTAGGGATCACCTCCCAAACAGACCATAAACATGACCTTGTCTGAGAGTCTGCTTTGGGGCAATCTCAAACTAAAGCAAATTAGCTATGTGTGCTTAAGCATCTCACCAGATCCCCTTCGCTAAAAATGAGGTAATTAGGTAGACAATTTCCATGATTGCAAAGGTTATGTGTTTTTGTCTACATACATGATAAACGTAATGTATGCATTTTTAGTTCAATAATTTAGAGGGAACACAAATCTGGCCACACATTTGCCTTTTGTATAAAGAATGCATGGTCTCTGCATGTGTTACCACAGGAAATGATATGCTGGTGTCATACACTGGATGCAAAAGTTTGTAACAGCATTGAAATAAGGATATGATAAGCTCATTTAGGTGTGAAGAACATGACAGACTGGATTTTACAGAGATGGTCCCATTATCAGTTCTCATCTCCCACGTGTAGCCTCTCCCTGGACTGTGCTGCGTCCTTCTCAGTAGGCAGAATCTTGTTCCCTCCCTGGCGTTTGTACAGGTTCTGTGAACACTGGGATAAATAGGATGGAAACAATCTAGCCCAAGTTTTGAGTGAAGCATTAGTTCTCCTGACAGGACCACTTCTTGTCTTTTGGGGGACAGGAAAGGAAAGAAAGGAGGAGGAGGGGAAGATGGATTTCCTGAGACTTCTCTGCCCTGTGAGACCCAAGCCATGTGGAGAGGCCATGAGACAGAAGGGTATCGATGTGCTTGGAGAAGCTCTGTTCAAGGTGCATCATACAGAGCCCGGTGCCCCTGCAGGTGCCAGATAGACAGAGACATGCTGCCCAGTGAGCTCTCCTTGAACCCCTGCCCACCAAATCATGAGCAGAATAAATACTTGTGTAAGTTGCTAAGTGTGGGGGCAGTTCATTTCACAACAAAAGAGAATGGGAGTGAAGAATTTCAAAGTAATAATTGAAAATCAAGAATTTGAAAGTTTATGAAATGTTATTTCCTAGGATTAGACTGACTTCAGAAAAAAAAAAAAGTTATAGATATGGTTTCAGAAACCATGGGGATGAAGGTCCTTTTGGGGGGGAAATAGAAACAATAAAAGCAGAATCCTATTTGAAGTCTCACTTTTTTCATTAGCTGCCGAGTAATGAAAAACAGCCACCCTGAATATCCAATTTCCCCCAATACTTTAATTCTTTTCTGAGGCTGGAAGTTTTAACAATTCATTCTTTACTACAAGCTGAAAAAAGACATAATGATTTTTTTTAAACTTTTTTTTTGTCTCTGGGCAGCAGATTTTGAAGGTGAAGCTTTAATCACGCGCTAGTCTTATAATCACTGCTGGTTTTCAACTAAAGTATTACAAATTGGGCTTTAGTTCAATTTGAATTGCATGGGCCAAATCCTACCCTTGGTTATTATGGGCGACTCCCATTGAAATCATTAGTACTTGTACATGTGTAACTGAGGAGATAATTTGGCCATATGTGCTTTTGTCTCCATGTGTCTCTCCACCAGGACAGGCACAGAGGCTGGGCTACACAGGGGAAACATCTTGTGCAATTTGGAATAAGTTATCTTTTTGCCATACTGAGTTCATGTCGACATGATGAAAAGAAAATGTAAATGTAAGGAGAAGCAGCGCTTCTCCCCGAGCTTTCAGCGTCCTGGTGATTCTATAAGCAGTTGCAGCTCCTACTGGTAACCATAAGTGGGCTCCCAGGCCCCCTCCCCAGCACCCCTCCTGGGAGAGTCTGCTCTACTAACAGCTAGCTGGAGGAGCGGTGCCTCCCCATCAGTTCTTATTTACAGCTCTTCAGTGGACAGCTATGGTCCCCGGCCCAGTGTTCACTTCCAACTCAACAAACGTTCGGCGCACATGCAGCCCAAACCCCTGGCCAGAGCTTTGTACAGAGAATCCTGGGTGGGGTACAGATGCTCATTCAATAGTCAGTCCACACTCTTGAGCATCTAGAATGGTGGTTCTCAATCTTTAGCATGCTTCAGAACTACCAACAGGCTGGTCAAAAGACAGAGTGCTAGGCCCCACCCCCAGAAATTTTGATTCAGTAGGGGAGGAAAAAGGAAGTGTGAGAATTTGTATATCTAATGATTTCCCCAGGTAATTCAAATGCTGCTGGTCCAGGGACCACACTTTGAGAAACACTGATCTGTAATTTGGATGGTACCATAGACATACTCTCAAATAAGATATGGTGGTCAATGTACAAAGCTCAGAGTCTAGTGGGGTGGATAAGAAGGTAAATCAACAATAGTCAGGTGGTTGTGATGTACAATATTTAGTGATCAAAGAAACCAACTGTAGTGAAAATGGTTTGTTTCTGTCGGAGTGTCCCCTTTTTGCTTCTAATGCGAAAAGAACTGTTTTCCTTTTGAGAACTGACTGTCCCTGGCTTAATGTATTTTTGTCAGCATGTGTAAATGAGTGAACTTGTGGTCAAGGCTGGCCAATCAGAGCCCTTTTTTGGAAGGAACTGACAATAACCCTGAAAGAGCCTTTCTCTTTCTGAGATCCTGGATTATGTCTGCCTGGAGCTTCTGCCCACCATCTTTGCTACCATGTGCTCAGACCCAGGCTGAGAATAAAACCATGGCTGTTGAATTTTGCAAAGATAACCACAAAAATGTCTCCCACCCCAAACACCCTTCTTTGCCTCCTATTAAGGAGGGAGGGGTCTACATTTCCTCTCCTTGAATCTTGGAAGTGGCAGAAGTGACAGTGTGACATCTGAAACCAGGGTATAAAAGGTACTGCAAGTTTACCTGGTTCTTTCAGGTCGCTTGCTTATAGAACTGAACAACCATGCCATAAGGAAGTCCAAGCAGCCAAGTGGAGCAGATACAGGTGAGTATTCTGTCCAACAGCTCCTGCTGAGGTCCCAGCCACAACTAGCATCAGCTGTCACTCATGTCAATGAATGAGCCTTCTGAACTTTCTAGCTCCCAGTTACCACCCAGATTGCAGGTCTTTCTAGCTGAGGTCATAGACATTGTGTAGCAAAGAAAAGCTATCCCTGCTGTAACCTTTCTGAGTTCCTGACTCACAGATACCCTGAACATAATGGAAAGTTTAGGATGGTGATATAGTTTAGATCTGAATCGCCCCCCAAAATGCACGTGTATTAAAGGTTTGGTCCCCAGCTTGATGCTATTGGGAGGTAGTGGAAACTTTAAGATGTGGGACCCACTGTGAAGTCTTAAGGTCTTTGGGGTGTGTCCTTGAAGGGAATTGTGGGACCCATACCTCTTCCTCTCACTCTCCCTGTCACTTCCTGGATTTAAGGTGAGCAGTTTTGCTCAGTACCTCCCTCCATGAGGTGTTGCCACAGGCCCAAAGCAACAGAACCAACCAATCAGGGACTGAAACTTCCAAAGCTGTGAGCCAATCAACCTTTTGTCATTATGCGTTGATTATCTCAGGTGTTTGTTAAGAGTGCCAGAAAGCTGACTAACCTTGATGGTTTGTTATACAGCAATGATTACTGGAAAAGAAGCCAACACAGACATGAATATCGCTAAGAGATGGGAGAAAATGAGAAAATAAAAGCAAGAGCCCGGGCAACTTCATCTCAATCCCTACTTAAGCCTTGCCTGAAATAAGATCCTCCTTATCTCAGTCATCCCAATTACGTGAACTAATAAATTCTTGTTTTTGCCTATTTTGAATTTATGTTTCTGTCACTTCCAACCTAAATAATCTGAGTACATCAGTCTTTAAATATTATTCAACCAAGAAAAATAAACAACATATACAACAGTGTGACTGCCTTGGTACCTGGTATCTCTCAGGATACTATCAAAGGTACTGCAAATGTAATCAAAAACCTCTCAGAAGGTAATCACTCAGCCAGAAGGAAAATGAATATTAGAACCAGGAAAACATCAGTGAGAGTTTAACACCTAACCCAGCATGTCTAGATGTGGCTGGACTTTGCACCAGAATGTCAGGCTTCTCATCTCAGACCCACTTTGTATGGGCAAGTCACATCACACAGAGTGCTTCGTATCTCAGGCAAACTTTGAATAATTAGTCATACAAAGGATAAAAAATGCTTCTGAGGAAGAGCTAACAAAAAATCTAGAAAAGAAAATTTGTGAAGAAAAAAATCCAGCGCGGAAATTGCTAATTGAATAGATTTTAAGACAGAATTTCAACAAAATTTGAAACATTCTATAACTTTTAATAAGTATTCTTTTCCATTCTTGCCTCCCCTTCCTTTCTAAGCCTTCAAAAAAAATGATTTTTTTTCTTTTTGAGTACGTCATTTATTCTCAACCACATCAACTATGAAAAAAAGATGCCCAAATTAAAAAAAAAAAAGGAGTTTTAATTTATTTGTGCTTTCAGAGTATTACTATATCATTCTTTTACAGATGTGCTGAGGAAAAACAAAATAAGAAAGTTATTTTTAAAATTCAAAAATGAAGATAGAATACCTACAATAATTATTTTCCCCATAATATGGGAAACACAAAGTTAAGTCAGTCTTCTTAAACATACTGGGTTAATTATTGTGATTAGCCAAAGAAAAATGTGCTGTTACACAGTAAGTCAGCTTAAGGGAATGATTTGGTTCTCGGCAAGTACAAAGAAATAGAAATAACAATAAACGTGAAAGCATGGTACCTCTGCTCAGTAGATATTGCTTTGGACAAATCGCTTAATTTCTGGTGCAAAGTTTCTTCATCTACAAAATTCCTCATCCCACCCACGTGGATGCTAAGTATCTCAAACAGGTCACGTGAAAGCTCTTCACCAACCCTAAGTCCTCTGCACTGGGCAGGCCTGCTCAAGTTCAAGTTACACAGGGAAAGTCAAACATATTTAGATTAGATGACCTTAACATTCCCCACAACTGAGTAACTGCTAACTTTCATCAAGGGGAGATGTACATAAGGTAAATATTCTATAGGTTCAAATACCTAAATGTCACCCCCAACATAAATCCTAAAGTAAGCACCTGAACGCAAGGGGTACCCGTGGCCAAGAAAACAAGACCCTACTAAAATTATTTTTAAATTCAATTTAAATTTATTTTAGTCAATGCATAAAACAAAAAATGTGCCTATTTATGGAGTACCAGGTGATATGTCAATATATGTGTACATTGCATAATGTTTAAGGCAGGTTAAACATATCTATCTTCACAAACATTTATCATTTCTTCATGGTGAAATATTCAAACCCTTTTCTTCTAGATTTTTAAAATGTACAGTACATTGTCATTATCTATATTCACTCTACTGTGTGATGATAGCACACCTGAGCTTCTTTCTTTTTCCAAATTTAACTTGACACCCATTAATCAACCTTCTCCTACTCACCTTTGCCCTACTCACCCCAGCTTAACCATCATTATATTCATTAAACTTTTTGTTAAATATTCCACATATAAGTGAGATAACACCATATTATCTTTCTGCACCTGGCGTATTGCACTTAATATAATGATCTTCAGTTCCATTCATGTCGCAAATGAACAGGTTTTCGCTCTTTTCATAGCTGAATAATATTCCATGGTGTGTGTGTACCACATTTTTTTTCATCATTCATCAGTTGATGGACACTGAGGTGTTTCCATTTCTTGGCTATTGTAAGTAGTGCTGCGATAATCATGGGAGTGCAGATGTCCCATTTGATTTTAAGAGTTGGGACAACTAGTAGAAAAGCTGTTATATACTAAAAGTACCCACCAATAAGCCATTAAATCATTCTCATTTGCAAATTACAAAATTGATTTGAAGTCTCTTTATGGCCAAATGCATACAAATTAGTAGTACAAATAATCTGACAGAACAATTAGTGGGTGATCAGGCTCTATATGGAGCGTTCTCCTAAAACATGTTTGCCATGGTTAATAAGGGAACATCTAAGCAGAACCACCAAAGGGTGGAGACTTAGCAAGGAAGAATAAAAGTGAGCTGGGAATGCCAGCCATGTTCCTTTCAAACCTCACACCCAGAAAGCAAACATATGTTTCTAAAACACAGCAATGATGATAAGACCTGACTTCCACAACCACAATAACCCACCTTCTTCACTCCATAGATAGCACAGGAGTCTGTGACAGGTCCATTGTGCTACTTTGCTCCTTCTGTAGCCACATGAGGACAGGGCTGTGTGTTAGGGGGAAATCTAGGACACAAAGGTCAAAATTACTATTTCCTAAATAGAAATCAAAATGTAAATGAGTTCAACAGTTGCCTTGACTCTCCACTTACCCATTTTTCATATAGCCACAAAACAAAGTACCATTACTCAAGCAACCAACACATTTCTTAGTATATCAGCCTCAATAAAACTTCCAAATGTCACATAACACCTACCCTCCATAATGGGCTGAACTTTGGCCCCACCCAAATACTCATTTTCTTCAAGTCCTAATGCCCAGTTCCTCAGAATGTAACAGTGTGTGCAAACAGGGTCTTTAGAGAGGTCATTTGGACCCCAGTCCAATATGACTGGTATCTTCATAAGAAATGGAAATTAGGACACACAGTACAGAGAGAAGTCCATGGATACATGAGGATACAGGGAGAATACAGCTATCTACAATCCAAGGAGAGGGTCACAGAGGGCACCAACCCTGTCAACACCTTGATGTCAGAGTCTCCCCCCTAGAACCATGAGAAATTAAATGTCTGCTGTTCAAGCTGCGCCCATTGTCATGGCATCCCTAGCAACTCTCCATGTGCTTTTCACTGA
This sequence comes from Tamias sibiricus, assembly GCA_025594165.1. Lineage (NCBI taxonomy): Eukaryota > Metazoa > Chordata > Mammalia > Rodentia > Sciuridae > Tamias > Tamias sibiricus. The sequence goes on along the minus strand of CM046660.1, from coordinate 73,600,552 downwards.
ACCATGATCTAAGGGTACTGTATAGCTTTCTAGAGTTTGAATCCCTATGTTACACCACAGTAAGTTCTGATTTGCACCTGACCCAGTTTCCGTGCTCACACAGACAGAGGCTAGGTGTTTTCCATAGACGTCAGGTGAATTTGTCCAGTGCAGAAATGAATTATGCTCAGCTGCTTACATTCTACTCTTTTATTTTTTTAATCAGTTTCCTCTTTATTTTCAGCTTGAAAAGTATTGCCTGATGTCATTTCTAAAAAAAAAAAAATTGAACACTCCCTTTTCAAATTATGTTTCCTTATGATTGAAGACTCGACTAAGTCCAGGTGAATTCTAAGTGTGTCCATATCCATTCAATGTTTTCTGACTGAAAGAACTTTTCCATGACCAAGTTCAGCTTCATCTCTCAGTCTGGCTTTTTGACGGAAGCCCTGCTCAAGATTCAACATTGCACATAAACATCTATGTTACTCAAGACAAGTATACCCTTCCCATTCTGATTTTCAACTTCTTGTTCCATCTGTCCTTCATAGTTGGAGGGCTGAAGATGTGTCCTCCACTCCTTCAGAGGAGGGAGGTGAACTTATCAGCCACGTAAATGCACACAGGTGCGCAGCCTTTGGACTCATGAGTCACAAATCAGCAAACAGACTAAGGATGTTACGAGCAGTTGTGATTACAGCTGTTGTTTAGATGTTTAGGAAATGGCATTTAATTTTGTCATTCATCTACTTCAAGCAGGGAAAATCACAAATTATATTTGTAATAATATGATATCCACCTCTGCAGAGTTTATTAGAATGTCACTCAACAAATTTTGTTCAGTAATTGCAATTAAGTTACCTCCAATTGCAATCAAGGGCAAGTAACATTTTCTCAGATTTTAGTCTACTGGTGGCAGGTGTCTTCAATTCTTGACTATTCCATGGATTTTAATGATGAATTAAATTAAATCATCAGTTACAGCCCTGAACGTACTTTATCTTTCCTTGTTGAATGAAGCAGAGTGCTCAACATCTCTTTGTAGCCTAATACGAGGTCCTTTGTTTTCCTGCTTACTTTATGGAATGTGGTGTTTGTTATTAGCATGTTGTATTTTACATACTTTGTTCAGCCTTTAGAATGTTACAAAGGAAAAGCAATGTCTATAATCCCTTAAAGAATCCATTTCTGAAAAAACACCACCATTGCATCAAAGAAGTGTGCTACATTTGTTTGGATAAGTTCTAACTACAATGCAGTGATCTTTTTTGACAAGAAGTCAGAAAACATTGATAGTTATAAACATTGATAGTTATTAAACAAAAGCAGACAGTGAGAGGTCTACGCTGTACTAAGGGAACAATTTCCTCTTTGTGTGTTTCTGTTTATTACTGACCATGGAATAAATGATTCAATCCTTCTCCAAACTGTTGCAGAGTTAATACATACTTATTCCCAGAAAGATAAATCTGTACCTTGTTTAGCTCTAGGTATAATGTATCTGTTGAGAATTAAAAATGTGTTGGCACTCTTCAGGGAGAAACAAAGAAAGAGTGTTTACTGTGACTTTTAGCCTCATGTTTCCTCTCGCCAGTTGCCAACCGGTCATTCTTTCTCTGCATCGCCTGGCGAGGGTAGAAAGCTTCATATAAATGCCCCTTTCCTCAGTTAACAGACTTACTCTTCATTTTCTTCCAGCATTTTTCCTTAATGTGCATCAATCAAGACTGTTCTGGGCTAAAGCTACTGCCATATGGCCCCACTTCAATTTATAAAGGGTAGTTTAAAAGTTCATAAAGTACTGAAATCTTGAGGAAAAAAAAGAGATTAACATTAGAATTTTTACTACTGTCTTGCATAGCAGCTGCTGCAGTTGAAGAAATTTATGACTGCAATAGCTTCTACGGTGTTGAAAGGAACCCATAAAAGGGTCTTAACTTTACATGACACCAGACACTAGCATTAATCAAAATTGGGATAGTCTGTTATCAACAGAGCAAGTGTATCACCAAAGTTATATCCAAGTTAAAGATAAGTCTTTATCTCCATGGCCTTGGGCAAAACACAGTTCTCCCGTAAACCTCCATTACTTAATTTCTTTCAAGTTCATTGCCAGCACAGAATGCTACGATTCTATGACCTATTGAAGAATTCTTATTTTCTCTGTATAACCATCAGTGTTGGTATTTTAATTCTGGAATCTGTCTTCTCTTTACTTGGAAGGTAGGAGGTGCAAGGAGATCTGATCAAAATTAGTCACTGCCTAGGAACAAAGAAACAACCAGATGTGTAGCCGAGTCTGCCCTGCCAGAGTTCTTAAACTGAGACTTTATAACCAAAGGCAACCCTCAGAATGGTTTAATGCACATACCATATGCATAAGCGTATAACCAAAATTTACCAAGCATTCAAATTAAGCATATACAACTCATTACAAATCTCTTATACAACCATATCTACAAATAAACTGTGCATATGTGAGTTTCATTTAGATTACCCATACTTCCCTCCGACTGGGAATTAGAAACAGAGTTGATACAGGTCTTTGTTCAGCTCTGCCTTGCTCACAGGAGTCTGGCTCCCTGAATGTCAGGTTCAGTCACTGAGCACTTCATGCTCAAGACACAGCAAAAATGTTTCTTTCAAGCCAGTTAGTCAATGTGTGAGTTAGGAGGAGCACAAATGGAAATAAAGTGGACATGACCTCTCATATATAAAAACATTTGCCACTAGAGACACATTTAGAAAACACAGGTAACTCTCATAGACCCAAATTACCAAATAATGCAGACTGTTCTGAACTGGGGTGGGCACGGCTAATGTCACACACCCTGTGCACCCCATCCAGGCTTTCTTTCTCATGAAAATTAGTGTAATGAATGCCACCAACACCCTAACCATACCCCACAGCCTACAGGTTGGTGCACACTTCCTGAATATGCACACAGCTCCTTACCTCCAGCACTCTTGTCCTTCTGTCAGGGAGCTTCGTGTCACCAAAGTGAGCACTCAGGGAAGGCCAAATAGGCCTAGAGTTAACACCTCGTTAAGAGAAAAACTCCCATCATAATGGGGGGTGGTGGACAAACACCCCAGCCTACACACCCCATTAGGTGATCATCCTGAGGCCTTCAAGGACGCCTCAGGCTGCACAGTCAGCTCATGAGGACGCCTCTTTTTAGGCATTGGATCTCAATTTTCCCACAGTAGTAGCCACTGTCATGAGCATCCTCTCTTTATTGTTTCCCTTCCAACTCCCTCCCCATCTTCCTGAGATCACCTCCCTAATTAACTTAACATACCCAAATCTTTGTCTCAGATCTGCTTTGGGGCAGCTCACGATAAGCAAAGAGCAATGATGAAACTCGAATTGATCAGGAACTTAGAATTTAAGCCAGAGGAGGGAAGGAGAAGAAGGTGTCTATCCCAGGAACCGGCTGCTGAGTTAGGACAGATCAGACTGGCTACAGGCACAAAGCAGGTCAAGAACACAGATGTGACGAGTGACAGAGATGGACCTACCTACCACTTTTCAGGTGATCAAGGATCAAGACTGAGAGGTTGGAAGTTAACAGGTTCTGAGCAGATGGGCCAGGCAGGAAGAAGCTGGAGGCAAGAGGTAACTGAGGCAGATTAATTTCTGCATGTCATAAATTAATGACACTTCCAGGAAATTATGGTAGAATTGCACTGAAAGTGGAATCATGAAACTGAGTTTCCCCCAGAAAGTCAAGTTGTCCTAGAGAAACTTGGTATCTGAGTCAACATTGTCAATAAGATAAAATCAAGCTTCATGAGAACCTCTTATCTAATAAGGTAAAAGGCAGACCTAGGAACTGTGTCTTCTGATTTCCTAAAACACTTTGTTAACTTACCAAAACACACCTTGCACTCTGCTTTAAAATCTGAACATGCAGCCGGGCGCGGTGGCGCACGCCTGTAATCCCAGCACTTTGGGAGGCTGAGGCAGGAGGATCATGAGTTCAAAGCCAGCCTCAGCAATGGCGAGGCACTTAGCAACTCAGTGAGACCCTGTCTCTAATAAAATACAAAAAAGGGCTGGGGATGTGACCCAGTGGTCGAGTGCCACTGAGTTCAATCCCCAGTACCAAAAAAAAAAAAAAAAAAAAAAAATCTGAACATGCAGATCTGTTATATTTTAGGTACATGGGTCCTCATTTGATGATTGAATGAAATGAGATGAACTTAAATTTTAAAAAAATAATGAAGAACAAGACCACCAACACTCTTTTTCAAATCCCTTCATACACACACACACACACACACACACACACACACAAAATTCAGCTTTTACTGTGAAAAGACTACTCATGCTTTTGTTATTGTTGAGTTTAGAAGATCATAAAATGAAAATACTAATTCCACAAGGGTAGGATCAACACATCAATTCTGCCGATTACATCATGGCTTTCTTCCATCTTGCCAAGGCTAGCATTCTTTCTATTGAGTTTGATGTGCCAGGTCCCAAGATTGGGAATTGCATCAAGACAAATATTTTTTAAATAAAGTAAGTATTGTTGGTTTCAAGTATGATTGTCTCAAATATAAACAACTACGCAAATTCAAAACATGTTGGATGAAATGGTAGAAGAAAAACAGAGGAGGAAGCAAAGTAAAAATAGAAGCCATATACATAAGGGCATAGCGGATGGAGCAGAGGATTTATTCTGGAATTATATGAAGCTGGTGAAAAAGATATCATTTGGAACATAGTATTGTGCAATTCTAGTCACCGTAAGAGGCAATCAGAATGTTTCAAGGGGGCTGAAATGTTTGAAACATGAGGACAAGTATTGGCCCATTCAATACCTTAGAGAAAAGAAAACTATGGGAAAATTTTTTCCAAGAGTATATGCATGAGCCAAATTCTTCACTCACATACTTGTACATGGGACCTAATTCTGCACTTGGATATTTGTGGCAACTCTGCATTCTGCAGACTTAGTACTTGTGTGAAACAGGAGTTAAGCATATGGCAAACTTTAGCTTGCATGGAAACGTAGCTTCTGTTAGCATTAAACTGCTCATTAGTATGCAATGGAACTTTTTAAAAGGAAAACAACATTAATGACTATGAGCCATTTGTAAGCTATTTTAAAAGTTGGAATTCAAAATAAGATTGAGGAGCATAAAGCAAATGCAGGCTTGAGCTCCCATCTCATCCATCAAGTTCCCCTGCTAGAGGAGAGGATGCAGCCAGCCCAACTCAATCCAATAATGTGCAAAACCAATTTAGCATTCTGGGTTGTGTTGCTGAGAGGCGCAGCTGAGACATGGGGAGATCCAGTGACTCACAGCCTCATGATGGCAGCTACCTTCCAGGTGGAGAGACAAGAGATTCCCCCTGGGAGGGTGGTACTCTTGGCCTCCCACACCTCCCAGGTAGTCAGTACCTCCCATCCATTAGGAAAAGAGCTTGCCCTTCCACAAATCATGTTTTCTTCCTCATGTTCACATGGCCACAATCTCCAAACTCCAGAGCAGAGAAATACGTTTTAGGTTTAAAATTTGAAAGGCTTTGAAAATAAAGCAAACCACTTCCATGAACAGGATGGAAGCCCTGTGTGCTCAACATCACAATTTACTAAATGGGTGCATAATCCAGTCCACTGCACATCCATGACCTTATTCTTCATGTGTTTCAGCACACTTGACATTAACCTATAAAAATGCATGTATCTGCTGTGGGAAGACCTTAGCTCTCTGGGTCTGTTCTTCCTAAGCAAAAGTTTGATTTGATAACTCTGGAGTAGACAGCCTGGGTGGAACAGAAAAACTCATATGGGAAAAGTGATTTCCTTTAGCCCAAGTCTGTCTGGAGTGGCATGGAACATTATAATAAAACAACAAGATATTTAAAAAGAGAGAGAAAAGTAGACTTGAAATGAAAACTAAGGCTACAACTGAAATAAATTAAGGACTGAGGTCTTCAGCTGTCTTCATTTTGTTTGTTTGTTTGTTTTTAACAACAAAAAATAAGAGCACAGAACACGATGCTATTCAGCAGAGGCGTACCCCACACAGAGAGTACCAGGGGAATCGCTGCATTGGCTGAGCCCTTGGCTGACTATAAGAGGACAGAGTGTGAAATCAGAACAGAAGTCCAGCTTGAGATGCTTACATAGCAGTAAACAGGGGAAAGACATTGTCCACTGGAGGACAATAAAACAAAACCCTCTCAATTTCAGAAACTAAAGCAGGAAAGCATATATACCAAGAACATGGTCGACAGAACCCCATAGCCAGAGGGGAAAACTTACCAAAGGAGTGCTAAGCTGCTACACAAGCCACAGAAAGGCTAGATTATTTACTCAAGAGAAGGAGCTGAAGAGGGTCCACGGAAAAGGCAGTGGGAACAAAGAAACTCAGTCACTGGATATGCCAAGAGAAATAAGTGGTAGCAACAACATTTTGAAACCCTAATTTAGGGGGGAAAGAAGAAAATTATCAGTCTCAGCCAAGAAAAATAATAGCTCCACATATCTTCGGCGATTGGATTTTTGCATTCCAAAATGCATGTCTGTGGTCTGTGATTCCCAAGTCATTTGGTGAGCATGAAAACTGACCTCCTTCAACTTCTCACTAAGCCACTTTTCTCCTACCGAATGTGGGCGAGGTATTTACTATGGTGACCCAGCTGGTGCACTCAATCACACAGCAGTATCATCGTCTACTGTGAGGCGCTGAAAGCTCTCTGGTGGCTCAGTGGGCATTTTCCCTGTTGTAAATAAGCCCTCCTATGGATTCTGAGGAAAAAGAAGTAGTAGGGAAGGGAGCAAAAATTTTGTCTGGTTTTTTACTTTTGTCATAACACCCAACAACCTGAAAAAGAAATGAAAGCCCCAAAAGGTATATGTCAACTTTATCTAAAGTGTTTCATTTCAGTGATTAATAGTACAAAAGGACTCAGCAAATCTGATTAAACGTTAACAAGTGTCAGTGCCGGATGGTAGAGACATGGATGTCTTTGAAAATATTATTCCCTGTATTTTTCTAAATACTGAAAATTTTTAAAGAAAAATCAGTTAAAATTTTCTAAAAGACTAATTAGAGATTATTTGGTGCAAAGTTGAACAAAGAATAGTTGCAGTCTATACTAGCAAGATACACAAATTTCGGAAGAGAAATAGATAGAATGTCAGAATTATCTGTTCTATAATACTTAGGGGTTTTGACACCAGCTGAAAATTGCCATCATGTGAGGGTAGTTTCTATAAAATACTGGCCTTGTGCATGGCTCACCCAAGCCAAGTAAAAGTAAGAATCAATAAGTATAAGATCCAGGTAACTGTAGTTTTCAAAAGCTTCTCTAATGCGTAGCCAGAGTTGAGAATGACTCACCTCTTGAACCTGAGATGAAATCAAGGAGATAAATGCGAAAAGCACTGGAGCATAAACCAGGAGACACAACTTCTAGACCCAATTTTGTCAAAAAGTGAGTAACTTCAAACAATCCACTTTGTCTCTTTGGAATCCACTTCCCTTTTCTGGAAAAAGAAAGTATTGTCCGGGGGTTGGGGGAGCGCTGATCCTTGTTCCAAGATTCTATTCGTTAAATACAAAAGGAAGAAAACAATTCAGCTTTGGTGTATTAATTGGAAGTGTTTTATACGACCGTATTTCAATAGAATGATAGAGTATGTGCTCCTAATTGCAGAGAACGTGGATTCCGCTTTCTTAATTTATCAAGAAATCCAACCTGTGGTTTATTCTGGAGGCTTCTTTAAAACCACTGTAGGAAGAGGAAATTCCACCTTTTCACGATCATGAACCAATGGGATGCACAGCCACATGTAAATGTGCCCATCTGGGGAGAGTGTCCTCTGTTAGATGAAGATGGAGCTTGCATTTTGAAATGTCAACAGTAAAGGGTGACATTGATAAAGCAGCTACTGCCTCAGCATATGACCTGGGATACAACCTTTGGATACAGCCCTCAACAAGCTACCCACTCTGCTCCCTCACTTGCCAACCTCCTGCCTCCACCTCGAGTCCACCACCTCCAAGAAGATGACCTGCTCACCCTATGTCCCCATGTGGACCTTAATGCACAGGAGCAGAGCTACCTGCAGCAAAGTTGCATTGGATGAAAATGAAAAGGAAAATGCTTTGATTCTCTTGTTCTTTAAAGAACTTAGATGTGGTAAATGCAATCTCTCTCTCTCTTTCTCTTTTTTCCTTTGCAGGCTACTAATTCAAAGTGTTAAAAAAAAAAAAAAAAAAGAAAGAAAGAAAGAACCTGAGGATCATATACAAGTCAAAATTGTGGTGTCCTGTGACATGACCTGGAACAAATAGATTAGCAACAGGGGATTAAGAAAGAGCAAGTGGGGCCCCAAGAACCAGAACTGGACAATGGAGGAGGGAGAGGACATGGGACAGTCCAATGACCTGGTTCCTAAAGTGGATGATAATGCCTAACAGTCTACTACCCACCCCAGCTGGGATCAGGAGCAATTATTCCTTCAGTTATGCAGAAATAAATTAACGTCTGTCCTACAGAACCAAGAGAACCAGGCAGAGTCTCACAGTCAGGATTTGTGAATAAGGGAACCTGAAAAGAATCTATATACCTGGTAGGACTCAAGAAAAAGCCAGCCAGGAGCCAGCTACAAGCCCAGCATCACAGAGGTAGGGCAGGGCCAGTAGGGAGCAGCCAGTTTCAGATTCACTGGGTGTAGATTTAGGACCACTAACTTTCCCTCCTACCAAGGTGGGTACTAGAGCCTAGAACTTAGCTGACAGCATGGGTTAAGTGTTGTCTTCTCTGTGATTCATAATATGCTGGGGCGGCGAGGGGGGAGGCGGTGGATTAGATGAACTCTAGATAGGGCAAAGGGGAAAGGGGAAGGAGGGAAAGGGAGGGGGCAGGAAAGACGGTGGAACGCAATGGTCATCATTACCCTAAGCACATGTATGAAGACACAAATGAGGTGACTCTACTTTGTATACAATCAGAGATATGAAAAATTGTGCTCTGTATGTGTAATATGAATTGTAATGCATTCTGTTGTCATATATAACAAATTTAAATTATTTTATTTTATTTTTTATTATTCTAATTTGTTATACACGTTTGCAAAGTTCATTTCATTTCATATTACATATAAAGAGCACAATTTTTCAAGTTGCTGGTTTAATACAAAGTATTTTTAAAATAATTGTGTCCTCATACATGTATTTAGGGTAATCATGGAAAACTCAGTCTCCCATTATTCCTATCCCCTTGTCCTATCCCCTCCCTCCCCCTTCTTTGTTCTATTTAAAGCTCTTTCATACCTCATTCCCTCTCTCTTGCCTTTATAAGTTAGTATCTTCATATCAAAGAGATCATTTGACCTTTGGGTTTTGGGGATTGGCTAACTTCACTTAGCATTATTTTCTCCAACTCCATCCATTTACCTGCAAATGCCATGTTTATATTCTCTTTTAGTGCTGAGTAGTGTTCCATTGTGTATATATACTAAATTTTCCCTATCCATTTATCTGCTGATGGGCATTGGGTTTGGTTCCACAATCTAGCTATTGTGAATTGTGCTGCTATAAACATTGATGTGGCTGTGTCCTTGTAGTAAACTGTTTTGAAGTCCTTTGGGAATAGGCCAAGGAGTGGGATAACTGGGTCAAATGGTGGTTCCATTTCAAGTTTTCCTAGGAATCTCCACACTACTTTCCAGATTGGCTTCACCAATTTCCAGTTCCACCAGCAATGTAAGAGTGTGCTTTTTTCCCCACATCCTCGCCAGCATTTATTGTTGTTTGTTTCTTTGTTTGTTTGTTTTTTGATAGCTGCCATTCTGACTGGAGTAAGATGAAATCTTAGAGTTGTTTTGAGTTGCATTTCTCTAATCACTAGAGATGTTGAACATTTTTTCATATATTTGTTGATTGTTTGTATATCATCTTCTGAGAAGTGTCTGTTTAGTTCCTTGGCCCATTTATTGATTGGATTATTTGGGTTTTTTTGGTGTTAAGGCTTTTAAGAGCTTTATAAATCCTTGAGGTTAGTGTTCTATCTGATGTGCTTGTAAAGATTTGTTCCCATTCTGTAGGTCCTCTATTCACCTCATTGATTGTTTCTTTTGCTGAGAAGAAGCTTTTTATTTTGAATCCATCCCATTTATGGATTCTTATTTTTAGTTCTTGTGCTATGGGGGTCTTATTGAGGAAGTTGGAGCCTAAACCAAGGTGATGGAGATTTGGGCCTACTTTTTCTTCTATTAGGTGCAAGGTCTCTGGTTTAATTCCTAGGTCCTTGATCCACTTTGAGTTAAGTTTTGTGCATGGTGAGAGAAAGGTATTTTTAAAATTAAAAATAAAATAAAAGTTAAAAAAAGAGTTGTCTCCTCTGGAAGCAGGACAATAGAGGGGCAGCCAACCAACTGAGATAGTACAAAAAGCAACTGAGAATTAACTTTAGTGATTTTTTTCTATTTTGAGGGAAAAATAAGAAAAATTAAAATTGAGCCAATATATAGCAAAAGTAACCATAATTATGCACCATAAGAGTGTCACTTAACAGATGTTGAAAAAAGTGAGACAGAGGAAATGGGAAATCCAAAAGATTAGAAAGAATGAAAGGTATGGAAACAGCAGGGAGAGAGAGAAAACTCTGAAGGGAAAGGAGAAGGAACAGGGAAGAAAGGGATCAACTTGTCTCACCATGCAACTCCGAGTCCCTGAAACATGGCAGTGCCCCCACCCCCACAACTGATCCTTCTGGATTCCATTTTAATGCTTTTCTTTCTATCTCTCCCACTGAGTGAACAAAACAAGGCTTTGGGAGGGGTGGATATCTCCACTAGAATTCTTCTCCTTGTTACCCTCCCTACCATATTGCAATCCAGTAGTTCCCACCCATACTTCTAAAACTAGTTTCTACCCTTGGGCTCACTTTTCCTTCTCCTTTAGTCCTCCATCCTTCTTCCCAGTCATAATGCAGTCTTTCTGACTGCAACAGGGGCCTCATGTGTCCCCTTGGCTTCACCCAGCTCCAATGTTCCCAGAAAATCTAGGTTCATCATGGCAGCCCTGACAGAGGCCATCTCTCCATCACACCACCTTGGGAGGTGTCTCTGTTATAGATGATGAACCCATCTCTTTGGCTAAATGATTGTAGGACTGCCTGCAACACAAACTACATATAGGAAGGACACTTTCTTTGACCTACAACTTAGGAAACAACCTTCTACCAGTTGTTTTATATTTACATCTTTCAATTATGTGGGAGAAATTTTGCAATGAATTACTATAGGCTTTTGCATTAGTAAGGATTGCAACACTTCTGGCTTTGAGAGAGCAAAAGCATGTGGTTTTCAACAGGAAGATTTATTGTGGAAACCCTGCTTACGCTCTCAAAGAAGGATAAAGAGGAGACAAAGCAAGGACTCTTGGACCAAAACCAGCTGCAATTCCTCTTCATCTGTCAATATCCGGATGTAGATGTGGAATTGATGGGCGTTGAGGATAGATGGTCCTTTCATGACCCTTTCTAACAGCTTATAAAGCCCTTGTCTTTGCACCTTAACATGTCCCACTAATTCTTTCACCAAGTTCAGAATCTATTATGTTAAGGTCAGAAAGATGATAAAATCTCCATATGTCTTTATTATTATATGGATTTTAATGTTATATAATAGGTTTTGGGTAGTATGAGGGTAAGATGTGCTGCCTGTTGGTATTCAGAACACATTTAAACTTTTTATATTGATTCTTATGGGAATAAATTCATTCTTATAGACCCATTATGCATAAAGCTATTCTCATAGATGCAACTGCATAAGTCTACTTGCTATCCAATGTATTTTTCAGGAATGGAAACTTGAAGTATGAAAGACCTTCATCACCCTGAGTAATGATGCTGTCTCCCTTTCCCCCTTTTCTGTGAACAAGCCATCCTTCCTCAAGAGAACACTGTGAAAATCTGCTCAGGTTCAGATACCATCTTTGCTGACCCCTCTTTAGTAGGGATTAAGCATGTTAACCTTTAACCCCAAGTGCTTTCTCCCCAGAACAGAGGAGGCTTCTCTTGTGAGAGAGAGAGAGAAAGCATCCCTTCCTTACTGAGTTTAATCAGCAGTCCAAAAAAAGAGAGGAGTATTTTCCTTCTTCTACATCCCCACAGTAGTTCATCCCTAGACATTTATCACATGAAAAAAAAAATTGGCATTGGTTAAAGAAGCCCACAGACACTTTGTTTGAAAAAAAAAAAATTAATGAGACAAAACAGAATTGAGCTGCATTTCAATCCAGTTTTAAAATTTCCTCATCTTAAAAATCATTTTAGGTTCCGTAAGACCTGGAAGTCATGAAGAAAGATTAAAGAATCAAGAGGAAAAACAAATACGTAAATATGTGTATAGGTACATAGATGGAGATATATAGGTATAGTGCTCAAAAGCAAATGATTAGCAGAAAGAGACAATATTTCTCATCATGTATGCAGGATTTTTTTTGAATCAATAAGAAAAAAGATGAACATTCCTATAGAAAATGAGTAAGTGCTATCAATGGGTAGTACTTTTCACAGAAAAGTAAAAGCAGCTGAAAATATATGAAAGATGCTTAATTCCACATTTGATTAAATAATGCAAATCAGAACAATGATATTAGTTTATTTTTAATTTGTAAAAATGAGATATTTTGAATATTGAAAAGTTGGGTTAAAATCTGATGTGTTTGATGAGACAGAGACAGAGACAGGTTTTCTCACTGATTACTGGTGAACATGTCAAATGGTTCAACAGTTTTGAAAGACAATTTGGTAATATCTATCAAAAAATTAAATATACAATTCATTTGACCCAACAAATCCAGTAGATATGGTCTCTTAAATAAACAGATATATGTACAATAAAAAAAAACTACAAATGATATTAATTTGCTCCAAGAAATTATAATACCTTCACACATCAGAATACTGAGCAGGTTTCAAAGATATGAATTCAATTTATACATGTTGTTTTAGAATAATCTCCTAAATGAGAAACACAAAAAATATATATTCTCACTGTGGGTGTGGCTCAGTGGTAGAGCAAATGCTTATCATATGTGAGGCTCCAAGTTCAATCCCAGCAGCACAAGGAAAAAGGAGGGGAAGATAATGAAGGGGAAAAAAAAGAGGAGGGAGAGGAGGAGGGAAAGGAGGATGGAGAATAAAGAGGAGGGAAAGAAGAAATATTCTATAATACAACTTGTTGAAACAGAAAAGAGAAGTATAGAGGAAATATGGGTATATCTATATATAGTTTTTTTTTGATTAGGACTTTATGATTATACATGGTAGTTGGGTTCATTTTAACCAACTCATACATACATGGAAATCAATTTTAGTTCATGATCCTCCCACCTTTTCTTTCATCCTTTTCCCTTCTGTCCTCCCTCCCCACTGCCCTTCTCCTTCCTCTCCTCTACTAGACTTCCTTTTACTCATCTATTAATTTGTATTTGATGGTTCTTTATATACATATAGTTTGGCGGAGATAGACATAGATGCATTGTGTACGTATTCACATTTCACATCCACTTGCGTGAAACTTTTCAGGAAGAATAAGTGAGAAGCAGTTAAGAGTGCTTCAAAGCTCAGCTCTTTTCTTTAAGCTGCTACATCTTCCCTCGGTGTTTGGCAAGAATTTAGTAAAGGAAAGCTTTCCTTGGCTTTTCTAGTTGAGTATGTCATTCCATGAGCCCAGGGAGTTGGCTCTAAATTCCCCCCATACTTTTGTCTCCTCTGCTCATTGTCTGGCAAGGAACCACTGTGGTTTTCACAGGTTAACTTTCAGATGGTCCCTTTTGTGAGACTCATTTCTGCTGTGACAAACTCTTGGTAGATGGTGCAATCTACTTGTATCAGTGTCACCCAGTAAGTCGGACACCCCAGCAGCCACTGCTATAGTAAGAGGTAGGAAGGGAGGCTATGCCAGTGACCTAGGGGTGTCCAATGGGGGTAATAGCATTACCTGCTACATGTGTGCACAACCTTGTCGGGTCAGGGCAGAGAAGGGGCTAACACTAGATGCCATCATCCTCTGGCATTAATCATTTGAATTGCCAACTCTGAGAGTACAGGCTGAAGGTAAGTGGGCCACAGAAGCTGTCTCATGAGCATTTCAGAAGTCCTTCATTGAACAAGAGTCGTTTTTCATATGCATATGTGCATACGCATATATATTCATTTATATGTATTACTATGTGCATTTTCTTTAAAAAGTATTTTTATATCATACTCCAACATTATTTTCAGCTCTAGAGTTTGTTAATTTTCCATTCGATGGTGTGGGAAAATAATAACAGTTGTTATGTGCATTTTAATTTATGCCCTATAAAAACATTAACAGATAAAGAATTCTCCAAATGGGAATGGTGATGACTGAAGTGATTTTTTTTTTTTTAAGAGGATTGCTTTCCAAAGAGTTTGCAGAGGAACATTCCTTAAAGGACTGAAGATTTTACACAGCATTAATTTCATTGCACAAGGCTATTTTGGGTGCACATTGTCAACAGATTCTAGTGGCTAGTTTATTTCAAATGCACAGTTAGCATACTTCACATACTATGAAATAATGCCAAGAGAAATCATAACCGAGTCTACAGCCTCAAGTCTTGGTGCCCAGGACTTGACGAACTTAAGTTAGAAAGCAGATGCCGCATGGTAGGGATAACGTACATCATTCCAAGAGTCTGGAATTCCAGGGTCTTTCCTCAGCCTTGTCCCCAATCTCCTGTGAGACCAAAGCTGTCCTAGTTAAACACTCCAGGCCTCATCTGGACCATAAAAGAAATAGGCTTGGTGATTTTAAAGGTTCCTTCTAGTCTTCCAGTTTTGTGAAGGTGGCCAGGGATGTTCTTATTAACCCCATTTTCCAATAACCTTTGTTTCAGAAAACTGTCATTCACTCCTCAGGCAATTAAATCCCTTTACCCTGAAAAATAGTTTCCAGGGAAGAGATTAGTGAAGAAATTCTATTTTTATTTGATCCAATACAATGCATCTGACCCAGTCATTTGAACATCCATTTCAGGTAATTCCAGCCTCTGTCAGGAG
This sequence comes from Tamias sibiricus, assembly GCA_025594165.1. Classification (NCBI taxonomy): domain Eukaryota; kingdom Metazoa; phylum Chordata; class Mammalia; order Rodentia; family Sciuridae; genus Tamias; species Tamias sibiricus. Next base: position 73,585,509 of record CM046660.1, on the reverse strand, counting down.
GACCATCCAACCCTGTGTGGTTTTGCTTCTTTCCCTGGATCTCTCTTGAGAGGATGGCTGCAGAATGGCTGGTCTGAGCTGCTTTCAAGATTCGTGGATTCTGGGGTGCAACTGGTACTGTGGGCTTCATGGCTGAGGTATTGGCAGGCGTGAGATCCATGGTCCTGACCTTGGCTCATGCCAGGGCTCTGGCCATCGTCTGGCCAATCAGTACCTTTGTCTCCCATTGCCACACAGTCTTTGGCCCCTCCCACAGATACTACTGGATGAGTGACAGTAGCACATTAGTCTCAGGTTATTTCCGCTTGTAATCAGTTATTTCTAAAGCCTTTCTAAAGTCCTAAGGTTGAACCCTGAGTGGATCCCGTGGAGGAAGAGAAGTGTCTGGGACCTCGGCATCTGACCCACTTGCTCTGCCTCTGTCCTTCTTCTTTCTATAATTTCCCGTGGCCAGAGAGAGGGTTTCTCGCTTTCTGCTTCTGCTGTGCCTTCCTTTCCTTCTACCCGAAGGAAACACATGTCAGGCCTAGACCTCACAGGTGAGGGCAGAAAAAGGGCATCTATGCTAAACTAGGGAAGAACCCGAGCAGTGGGTCTCTGATCTATCAATGTCCCCCAGGCCTGCTCCAGGTATGGTAACAAGACTTAAAAGAATTTAGAAATTATTTTCTCTCCCAACAAAGCTTGGATTTCAAGATTATTGGCCTGCTAAAAAATCCAATTTGTATCTTTGTCTTTGCATTCCTCTGTGGCATTCTTAAACCTCCCTGAAGGCAAATAAATGGGCACCTCTGAAAGCAGGAAAAGGAAATGCAAAAGAGGTAAGTGCATTAATGTTTTCACAAAATATTTTTCCTATTACATTAGCAATAGGCTATATAGTTTAAAAAGAGACACCAGAGGAAAAAGAAACAGAAAAAGAAAGAAAAGATCGAATAATACAGTTTATTGCTTACATCCTGGGAAAGTCAACTCCACCTTAACTGAGAGATCTGGAAAAATCTCTTACTCCCCAGTTTGTCTTCTCTTGGGATCTGACCATAACACACATACAGGTAAAACCATTAATCTGCATAAACAATAGGAAAACAAACTGCCCAATTGAAAAGTGGACCAAAGGCCTTAATAGACACTTCACACACACACACAAAAAAGACACACCATAGCATATGCCATCGAGGAAATGCAAAGTTAAGCAACAATAAGATATCACTTCAGATCCATCAGAATGGTCAAAATCCAGAATACTGGAAACACCAAATGCTGCCAAGAATACAGATCAGCAGGGACTCTAATTCATTGATGGTGGGAACACAAAATAGTATAACCACTTTGGAGGATGGTTTGATGGTTTTCTAAAAATTTGAACATACTCTTACCATAAGATTCAGCAATCATGATCCTTGGTATTTATCTAATGAAGTAGGGAAACAAACAAAAAAAAAAAAAAAAAAACTGCACACGCATAATCCTGGCAGGTTTATTCCTAGTTGCCAAAACCTTGGAAGCAACCAAGATGTTCTTCAGTAGATGAATAGATACATAACCTGTGCTATATCCAGATAGTAGAATAGTACTCAATGCTCAAAGAAACAAGATAATTAAACCATGAAAAGATATGGTGAAAATTGTAATGCATATTCCTAAGAAGAAAAAAGAAAAAAGCCCATCCCATCTGAAAAGTCTATTTATGTCACATAAAAGTCTAACTATGTCACAAAGGATCGAGATCAAGTGGTGTCCAGGACTTGGGGGAAAGGAGGGATGAATAAGCAGAATACAGAGGATTTTTAAGGAGGTAATATGCTCTGTCTCATACCATACTATCATGATGGATATGTAACATTACATATTTGTCTAAACCCATAGAATGTACATGAAGAATGAACCTTAATACAAACTGTGGCCTTGCAGTTTCACAAAGGTACTTCACTTTCACAAAGGCACAACCATGGCACAGATATTGATAATGGGGGAGGCTGTGCATGGCTGTGGGGGCAGAGGGATATGGGAAATCTCTGTACCTTTCACTTAGTTTTTTCTGTGAACCTAAAACTGCTCTAAAAAAAACTTCTATTTTTTAAAAAATATTATTGGCATCCAGAGATCAAGGTACACTCTACATGTCTGAACACTATCCATTTTTTGAAACTCTACCTATTACCATCTTGAGCTAATTTCAGAAGTACCAATAATTTTAGTGTAATTTACTGAAATGTAACATACATAGAAAAATGTGCACATGTCCTAAGTACAAGTCAATGAACTCCCAAAAGTGCACAAACTTGGGTAACTAGCAACCAGATCAAGAAACAAGGTGAACAGCAAACAGAAGCCTCCTCACACCCTCTTCCAGGTACCAGATCCCTGCCCCCCAGGTAACTTCTAGCCCGACGTTTTGTACCACCAATTATTTCTACGTGCTTACAAACTTTCTATGTGCAGGGTCCTATACCCCATGTACTCATTAGTGTCTGGCTTCTTTTATTTAAAACCATGAGAGTCATCCATGTTACTGCAGGTACTTGAGCTCACTGATTCCCACTGCTATAAATTGTCTTGTATGAATTCATTTATTTATTTTGTTTTCCAATTTGCTGTTACAAAACTTTTGGTAAAACTAAGTACCTGTTACTGTTGGGTTTATATCTAGAAGCAGAATTGCTGGGGCACAGGGGACATATATTTAGCTCTAATAGATTCTATAAACAGATTTATATAATCACAAAGGTGATTATACAAATTTACACTCTTACCAGCATAAGAGTCCAGGTGACCCATAGCCCGATATTGTGTTTTTCTTTAAGTCATTCCAGTGGGTAGGTAGTGATATTGCACTGATTTTTAATATGTATTTAAGAAATCTCTCTCTCTTCTCTCTCTCTCTCTCTCTCTCTCTCTCTCTCTCTCTCTCTCTCTCTCCCTCTCTGGTATCTTTCTGTCTCTGAGTGTGTGTGTGTGAAGTAATTACTCATACACATTTCTGCATCATAGTGAGCATGTCTAAAAATACTGAATATCATGATGTAAAAATAAATCCATTTTCTAGAAATTGCTTACTCTTTCTCCATATGTCATCTCATGTCATTTTCTCACTGTCTTATAGCTGACCTCAGATAAAAACTAAAGTTTGGGGAGGGGGGTGTTTACCACTGGGGAGGGAATATCTACCAATATGTAATACATCCACATGTTTCCATAGGTAAGAGCAGGTTCTTTGGAGCCAAATAGAACTAGGCCAGGACCTGGAGTCTGGCATTTGCTAGCTGTGGGACCTGGTAGTTAACAAAACCGTCTTAATCTCAGTTTTCTCATCTTTAAAGTGAAGGAAATGAGTTTGCTATGGGATTTAAATGAGATAATCAAGGTGAAGTTCTGTTGTGTTTTATGACTGCCACTTCTGGCCTTCTACCCCCCACTAACTTTAGCATTTATTATTGGGCCCTTTTCCTATTTCAGTGCCCTTCCTGCTTCAGTGTGTACTGGCCCAACTCCCAGCTACCCCTAGTTTGCTTTTTTTGGCCAGCAAAATCTGCTTTACCCACTCATGCAGCAGGCCTCGGTTGATGGGATTAATGACTTCCCTAGGACCAGTCCTCAACCAAGGATGCCATGAACTGCATCTACCTCTTTGGGCCAAAATTATCTGATATGGCATTTTCTGGAGTTACCAAGGTACCACACTTGGTGATCTGTCTTCAACATCCAGGAGATCTTATCAAAGGTGCTACACACGTGTCTACCTTTGGGGAACCCCCAACCCTCTCTTTTTCTCTTTGGATCCCCCACTTCCTTTAAACGCTCCAAATGTAATTCTCTCATGGCAGAAGACTTTGTCCCATCTAACAGAGCCCTGGCTACCTTCCTGACACAGAAAAGGGGAGAAAAGAGAAACGCCTCTTTTGTTAATGATGAACCAAGTAAAAAATAAGATTGTCATTTTTCCTCAGACAATCCTTTCCTGTGAACATAGCTTTGCTCATTAAATCACAGCTCTGCTTATTGCCTAATGATGACAGTGAACCATGCAGAGATAGATGCTAATGTTTGCTGAAAAGAGTTAAGTCATGGGAAACAAAATGAATGACAGACAGTTTGTAGCTACTCAACTTTTTTACCAGACGAATAAAGCATGGCTTTTGGTTGCAACAGACTCTGATTATCATTTTTTTCCAAATATTTATTTTTTAATTGTAGTTGGACACAATACCTTTATTTTATTTATTTTTATGTGGTGCTGAGCATCAGACCCAGGGCCTTGCATGTGCTAGGCAAGCGCTCTACTGCTGAGCCACAACCCCAGCCCCAGACTTTGATTATCTTAAGCAAAAAATACCACTGAGAGGACATCAAGGACGCAAAACCATCAAAAGCCCAGAAGACTCAACCTAGAAATGAACAAAAACCAAACATCCAGCCACAGGAACCAGTCTGACAGCAAGAACTGTCTAATCTACACAGTGTTCTATTGATGTGACCATGACTCCTAAGCTGCCCATGTCTTTGTTCCCTCAGAGCCAAAGCCCTCAGAGAAAAGGGCTAATTACCCAAGTTTAGATCATTTGCATTCTTTTAACTTCACAGAAATGGAAGCAGATTCCTCCCAGAAAAATTATCCACAGGGAAGGTTTCCCCCCATATGGTGCTGGAAATGTCAATGTAAAAGGGGAAGTTAAGTGATAAATGTTCATCGATTATTAGTTTTTGTAGGTCCCTTCTTTCACTGGTCTCAGTTTCATTGTCTGCAAATGAGAGAGTTGGAGTCAATAATATTTAAGACACCTTTCAGCCCTAAAATATTCTATTGCCTCCTGAGGCACTTCTTTCTCTGACAGCTGGTTGTATTGTTAGGTAAGAATTAGTAATGAGCAGCAGAATGCAATTCAATAACATAACAGGGCCACAGACTTTCTTAAAATTGCCTTTAAGACTAGCAAATAATCGAGTAACTTGTAGAAAAACAACAGGTGTACTAACCCTGAGAAGAAACTCATGGAACAACTGGAACCAGTTAAGAAATGCATCAAGAAGGAAAGATCAATGGGCTAACTTCTGACAAGGTCTACTGAGATTATTGTAAAGTTAGTACTTATGGCCAAAGGTTTCTCAATGTATTTCAGAAGGAAAATTTTATTAGGAATGCTGGTGAACTAAGATGAAGTTTGTCTGGTCATTGAACCCAGCACCCACATTAACATAGGATTGGCTTGCAGATGAAGGTACCCTGAATGGGATGGCCACCATGACAGTTCTGGAAAGAACAAGTTAGGGTCAGAAACTCCCCCATGCAGTGTGAAGGCGGGCCCCAGTTCTGGTGAACATCAAGCAGTAATACATTTGGAAGTAGCATTATGTTTCTTTTGCCAGTCTCTGCCCATAGATGGCCTGAGAGAGAGAGAGAGTGAGAGAGAGAGAGAGAGAGTTCTTTGCTTGAGCCTTACTTTACTTTTCATTTACATAAAATTCTCCTGATTGGCTTTGCATTGTCTGATTCAAATTTATTTTCTCTGGACACAGGAACCCAGGTTTGGACTTCAGCTCCCCACAGGCCTGTGACAGCATCTATTAAGCCACCATAAGAGACTGTCCCTCTCATTACCCTAAGTACATGTAAGAAGACACGAATGGTGTGAATATAATTTGTATACAACCAGAGATACATAAAATTGTGCTCTGTATGTATAATATGAATTATAATGCATTCTGCTGTCATATATAACAACTTAGAATAAAAAATTCAAAAAAATAAAAGAGAGAGAGAGAAGAAAAAAAAAACTGTCCCAATGAGCAGCATCTAACCAGAGGCAAAACGCAAGGTGTCAAGTGCTTCATTGGGAAAAACTAGCCTGAGATTCCACAGATGTTTCTCCCTGTTTATCTATGTATTCTCAAAAACTGCCATTTACTTTGCTTAATCACAAGGGGAAATGTTACATTTTCTGCCTTCTTTCAAATGGTTTCTCAATGCTGCTTTTGTTCTTTGGTCTCTTCTATACTCCCAACATTTGTTTCTCTGAACCTAAGGAATTTTCCTGAACTTTTCTCTAAACTCCCCTCTTTATGGCCTTATGTACTTGAATAACCCTCCTACCAAATTTAGAAAGCTCAGTATTTATTAAACTACAACTTCATTCTTCCCAGTTGTTTATGTACTTTCTTCTTTAAAGAGCTCAACTGATTGTTTAAAATTGATCATTGCAGCTATTTCAGGCTTTCAGTCTCTTGAGCATGTCATTTCGGTTTTTGTTTTAAATTCCTATTTTATTCCGTATAGAAATTGCTTTGCCACCCCTCCCTCCACAGCCATCACCATTGACTGAAAATTACCAACTTTAAAGTTTCTGTCCATTTCTTGAGCAAGGGCTCTGTATCCACTTCTGCACAGCCCTGTCAGGCACCCTGTCATTGTGACACTGGGAACAAGATAGTGGCTCAGGAGAGTCTTTGCTTGCTCTCTCAGACCTGTGCCTACCTCATTCTCCAGTCTCATATGCATGCTATATGTGTTAAGTCCTGCATTCTTCCTTTTCACAGGGAATGCTGCTCTTTGAGCTTTAATTATGGTGTCTTGGATTCTTCAGCGGCTTTCATGCTCCTGAATTTTATACTTCCTCTTATTGTACCTTGTTCACCAGATTTCTCAATTCCCCAAAATTTACTTTCTTGAAATCTGATAGCTTTGTATAGCTGCATTGTTTGTTCGAAACTACATCTTATTATCCCTAATGTGAGTCACGTGGACACAGAGAACCTGTTGCCTGTGTGCCATCTCCAAGTAATGATTTTTTAATTTCCCCTTTATATTTATATATATTTGTGTGTATTTTACATTATATGTATGTGTATTTGTGTGTGTATATATATATGCATATAAATATATATACATGAATACACATATATATGTATGTGTGTATGTATGTCTATATATGTGTGTGTATATATATATGCATATATATATAAAATTATTACCCCTTTCTAATGATTTATAATGTCTAAAGGTCATCAAAATTCTAGCATATCATTAAACCAAAATTTTTTTTTATTTACAATCAAAATCACGTACTAATTCTCATCCTTCAGTTAATTCCTCAATACAGTAAACATGTTTGTTAGAAGGATCAGGCCAGAACTATCCATAGAGACCAATCTTTGTTTTCAATAATAAGTAATCAATTTCTTTTTTTATATATTTTTTATCTGTTGATAGACCTTTATTTTATTTATTTATATGTGGTGCTGAGAATCGAACCCAGTGTCTCACACATGCCAGGCAAGTGCGCTAGGCTGAGCCACGGCCTCGGCCCCAGTAATCAATTTCTTAATGAGACATGGATCGTCTAGAAAGAAGGAAATATTGCCTATGATCCACTCTCCTAATCAATGGAAGAGAATTAGGAAGGGTGCCAGGGCTCCCGATAACCAGACACATGCAAATAAAATGTAGATACCTTTGAAAATAACAAATTACAGATAAATGTAGAATCCAAACATGGAAGAATGAAGGTTAAAACCACTTCCTGGAACCCACTTAGTTCTTGGAATTGTTCTGGCTCTAATGCAGGGTTATTATCGTAAAAGCCGTCATGTACCGCAACCCTGCACCAACTTCAAAGTGAAGTATCAACAAAGACGATCGCTCTCAGACATAAGAGAGGGTATCCTGATGGAAGCCAAGCAAAAAACATGAATTCTGGTTGGTTGAGTAGAAAGGGAACTAGTAATTGAGAAAAGGGGTTTAACCAAAAGGATTTGAGTCCATTTGATTAAAAGTATTTTTAAAAGTCTCACATAAGCATCCCTGAATATTAGAGTTTCTGAGGTTTATCCATCACTAGTCATTTTCCAATTAACTGTACATCCTAATACCCCCTGATCCCAGTTCAATGGCTTCAGTGCCTGATAATTTTGCTTCTTTTTAGAACAGATATTTAACGCTGAAGCCTTAGGACTGTGATTACCATCATTTTGTGGGGCTGGAGTCTATGGTCCTCCAGAGAAGTTTCATGCCTTCTAGGTCATCATTTTGGCCTTGGGCGTGTCCATCAGGTAAGTGTGAGCACAACTGCGGGTCGACTGGCTGGACTCCCTCCTTAAAACCTGATAATTCAACCTCAGACTTACTCAGTGACACTGTTTACTAATGCTTACAAGCAGATGTGTGAAATAATATTCTCATCCCTAAATGTAAACTGTTACACATACTCTCCAACAAAGAAAATGAAAAATTACAAAAGATACAATATGGATGAATCTCAAAAATTAGTGTTTGGTCAAACACAAAATGAAGTATATTCTACCTGAAGGGAAGGGGGATGTGTTCATTTAAAAAGTCAGTATCATCTTTTAAAAGGAAGAAAGGAAATATTTCAGATGAAAGGAAGCTCAAGAGATCTGACAAGCAAACACAACAACTGACCCTGTGTGGGGTCCTGTGCCAGATGGGAACCCTGAAATCACTGAAAGGAGGAACATGCTTTGAAGGGTTATTGCATCAAGTAACAAAACTGGATTTTGAACAATAGATTGTATTGTATAAATGTAATTTTATGAGGTTGATAGCTGTACTATAGCTATATAAGACTATCCCCAGTCTTAAGAAATAAACGCTGAAGTATTTATGGACAAAGGACCATGATATATGTAACTCACTCTCAAATGACTGAAAATAATTCTGTATATAAAGGAGAAGAGGGTTCATAAGTGAAAAAGCAAGTGGGATAAATGTGAACAATTGGTAAGTCTGGATGTTCTTTGTGCTATTTTATTTTTGTAATTTTTAGTTGAAATTATTTTCAAATAAAGTTTCTTAAATGATTAAAATAAGCCAGAGCAAACTGAATGCATTCTGTGTAATACCATTTATAAAATGCTCCAAACCAAGCAAAATTAAACTATATTCTTAAAGCATACACAAACTACAAAGAAAAGCAGAGAAATGGATTTTGTAATAAGTATGTGGGCACCATAATCCCATAGCAGAATATCATAGTAGGGTCATGGTTATCTCTAGTAGGGAGGGAAGAGATTACACAAGGAAAGGGCATACCCGGGTCTTTGGAGAGCTAGCAACATTCTATTTTGCATCCTGGATAGAGTTTGTGGATATTTGTTTTATAATTATTAAGATGGACCTTTATAATTTATAGCTCATCCTGTGTGTTATTAACAGGAAGAATGAAGGGAAAGAGGGAAAAAAGGAGGGAGAGGAGAAGGGAAGGGAGGAAAGAGATGAAGGTGGGGAAGGAAAGGACAAGGTGTATTTGTGACCTGCCTTTACACTCTTGCTGTTGAGTGTTTACGCGACACTTACCATCTTTGTCAAGACTGGGAAAACTGCCCTGAGTATTGTCTTAGAGCAGAGGCTCACAGCTGGCCCGGCTCTCAAACTTACGCAAGCCACCACCAGAAGTGGTCCCATTAACTATGGAAAAAGTCGCCAACAGGAGCAAGACCACTAAGGTTCCACTGCAGACGTGGAGAAGGTCTGAGCCTAGAAGTAGACAATACCAAAAGGGTAAGTTAACGACAAGAAACCAGCAATAACCAAAGTCGGCTCTCCTCTACCTGAGCTCCTGACCCCCTCTTTTCTTGTCTCGACATGTGCTTCAAGGAGTCTTGAATGGCTGCATGATGCTATCCACATCTGGGAGGCTGTAGCCACTTCTCCAGCTGCAGTGCTGCCCATACTCCCACATTCGTGGTCTCCACCTACATCATGTCCCTGGGTACCTAGGTCCTCTTTCCTGTGCCATCTCACTCATGGTCCTCTCACCGCCTACCTATCCACCACATTATCTTCCAGGTCTCAGCTGAAAGCTTACTTTTTGGAGAATCCCCTCCTAACTCCCCAAACTCCATCAAGCCCCCTTGTAATACTCTCTCATGACCTCCTATACTCTGCACCTGTCTGGGACATAGCACTCTGATTGGCTGATTCCTGTGTGAATGCACAGTTCAGCCTGCCCATCAATTTGTGTGCTCTCTCCGAACAGGCATCAAAATACAAAGCAATGAGCCAGGCACAGTGGTGCACGCCTGTAATCTCAGCACTTGGGAGGTTGAGACAGGAGGATCGTGAATTCAAAGCCATCCTCAGCAATGGCGAGGCACTTAGCAACTCAGTGAGACCCTGTCTCTACTAAAATACAAAAAAGGGCTGGGGATGTGGCCCAGTGGTTGAGTGCCCCTGAGTTCAATCCCCGGTACAAAAAAAAATAATAATAATAATACAAAGCAATGATTATATAAAATCATTACCAACTCTCCAGTAAACACAGTGAATTCTCAATAATACTGGCAGATTTAAATGAGACTATGCTTGCAAAAGAACTTTAAATATAACTGTCGATTATTCTTTGTTGATCATTTGATGTTCCATATGGACAACAAACTTCTTTTTCCTTCACTTGGTAATGTCTACTATGGAGTTAGAAACACACTGGGTGTCCAATTAGCCTTTACTGAACAAATGAAGTTATTGCTTCTTAAAGCAATAATATCTTTAAGGAATATTTTGATGCATATGTGAACAAAAAAAAGAGAAAATCATATAAGGTGAGTGTTATTGTTTGGATGTGAGGTGTTCCCCAAAAGCTCATGTATGAGATAATGCAAGAAGGTTCAGAGGAAAATAGATTGGGTTGTGAGAGTCTTAACCCAATTAGTGAATTAATCCCCTGATCGGGATTAACTGAGTGGTAACTGAAGTGTTGGGTGTGGCTGGAGGAGGCAAGAATCTGGGTGTGCCTTTGGTGTATATATTTGTATCTGGCAAGTGGAGACTGTCTGTGCTTTTGGATCATCGTGTGAGCTGCTATTCTCTGCCACACTCTTCCTCCATGATGTCCTGCCTCACCTTGAGCCCTGAGGAAAGGAGCCGGCCTTCTATGAAATACGACCTCTGAAACCATGGGCCGTCAAATAAACTTTTCCTCCCTATACAATTGTACTGGTCGGGTCCTTTAGTCACAGCAGTGAAAAAGCTGACTAAAACAGTGAGGTAGGGAAAATAACTGAACAAAACATGACGTGCTATTTCCCTTTAAGAATCTCCAAAGAAAACACTCTCTACTCTTTTTCTCCCATATTTTTTATTGATATGATTGTACATAATGGTGGGATTCATTGTTACATACTTATACAAACACAATATGACAATATAATTTGGTCAGTATCATTCTTCAGTATTTCCCCTTTCATATCTCCACTCTTTTTTCTTTTTTATCATTTTATACTGCCTTTATTGTTAATTTTAGACTCACACACTTCACATCTCCACTCTTAGATGCTATTTTTAGGGGAAATAAAAAGTACGGTAAGGGTAAGAAGATAACTGATCTAGAGTCTGAACACTCGGTTTTATGATAACTAGGTTAACTTCTAGCATCTCAAGTCTTGATTGATTGATTGACTGATAGACTGATCAAATTGATTGTAATACTGGTGATCAAACCCAGACCCTCACACATGCCAGGAAAGCACTCTACCATTGAGCTGCATCCCTAGCCCAAGCCTTGATTTATTTGATTGATTGATTTCTTCAGGCCACTGATTCCTTGTTGGAAAAATTTTATCATGAAATCAACAACTTCTTTAAAGTTTGTTAAAATACAAGATTAAAATATCTTAAACAGAATTACTTTAAGAAAAGGTTAAAGTTAAGAATCATTTCCTTAATGTTTAGATGGAAAAAGTATTTGTCCACACAAAGTTTGAACCTGCTACTCTTTAATATTTAAAAAATGACAACAAAAAAATCCTGTGGAAAGATTTCTCCCAATCTTGCAGACTTGGATATACAGAACTTATCCTGGAACAAAATGTGGAACACAATTAACTTCTACTTCTGGCACTGGTCCTCCCACATTAACATACACAACATAAAGGGATTCAACTGTGAGGTATGAACACATAGAAGAAGCTGGATTGTTTCTGAAAACTGCAGTCTGAGCAGCTCCGAAGAAAGTCTTCAAGCAAATCAAGTGAGGACTTACATTTTAATTTGTGCAAATGCATATAGAAACCATGAAATTAATCTGTTCTGCATTGGGTGGTGCCCAAATCCTTAAAATTTTAAGTAATACATAGCCAACATTTCTTGAAACTATACAAATATAATAAACAGTTGGATGACAGGTGTTCTGCTTACTGACTAGTTTTGGAAATATTTCTTGCCTTCAGTTTAAAACAATAAGTATGGATATTTTTCTGAGACAGTCTTCCCTACAAGAAAGGGTGACATATTTCCTCTGCTCCTAAAACTATCCCCACATGTAGTCAAGCCAAACAGCAGACTGCAGGTTGCCATGACGTTGTTCTTTTTGGAACAAGTGCCTTGAAATACACTGATCTGCGCTCCTTGAAACCAGCACACTTGACACTGGAATGCTGAGACACCTCATGGATCTTGAAAAGAAGTTTGGGGAACCAATCCACTAAGGTTTCTACCTTGTGTGTTCCCAATACGAGTTTAATTTATAAGATGCGATTCAGAATCCAAAATGAGAAGATAAAATTTAAATAAAAAGCTTTTACAAAGAAATGAAGGATTTAGGATTGTTAGGTCTACCAGATGCACAAGGTTTGGGCTATTATTCCCCTGTGCAGTCACCCCACCACCCCTATTCTAGGCCTCAAAACACAGGGAATTAGTTCTACCACTACTTGTAAGGAATTGAGCCCCAGAAGGCTTGCACCTTGACCCAGGTATTATCCATCTGCAAGCCCAATGCGTTCAATAGGCCTTCCTTTAGCACCTACTATTTGCAAAGCCTTGGGCTTCAGGAATAGGCACCAGTGCACAAGTGTGTATATGTATGTATGTCTTTGACCACTCCTGGAAAGAAAGATATGTTACCCTATTTGAATCATTTGAGAGATGTTTGCAATATTCAATTAAAAAAATTTTTTTAAGTGTTGTTTATAAAGATCACACTTGAGGAATAAAAATTATAAGCTTCCTGAAAGAAATGCTGTAGTACGTAATTAAAGTATGTATCTAAGGATTTCAAAGACACAGTGTATTACTGGTCAAAACAGGTTGGCCAGGGCTGGAGTTGTGGCTCAGCGGTAAAGTGCTCGCATAGCATGTGCGAGGCCCTGGGTTCGATCCTCAGCACCACATAAAAATAAATAAAATTAAGTTATTAAAAAAATTACACCTACAGATATTATCCCTATGTAGAGATTTTCTCCAATGAACATAGAGCCTTCAATTCTGTCTCCCAACTATATTATATTAAAGGAGGTTTCTAAGGGATATAGTACTTAGAAGTAGTGTTCCCAGTTGTCAAGTATTGACTTGTGGCTTTACACCTGACATTCTGTTACCATGGAGGATTGCTAGTGTTCTCAGTGTCTTAACTTCCAATGGTGACTGTGATAATACCCACCTTATTCTCATAGGAACATTTTAAACACGTTTTAAACTCTCTTGACAAGACATCTTATTATACCAATTGAGGCATCTTCTGATTTTGTAAGCTACCTGGTACCGTAAACCGGGAGGAAAAACTCTCGGAGGCAGAGTTAAGCTTTTACTACTTCTACTTTCTTAGAGCTTAGAGAGGGAAAGAAAGATTTTTAGAGAGAAAGATTAAAGCGAGCTTTTCTTCTTGTCTTCTTAGCTTAGAGTTAGAGTTAGAAAGATAGAGCTTCTTCTTAGCTTAGAGTTTAGAAAGATAGAGCTTAGCTTAGTTAGAAAGATAGAGCTTAGCTTAGAGAAAGATTAGAGCTTCTTTCTTCTCTCTTCTTTCTTCCTTCTTCTTACTACTTTTACTTCTACTTTCTTAGAGCTTAGAGAGGGAAAGAAAGATTTTTAGAGAGAAAGATTAAAGTGAGCTTTTCTTCTTGTCTTCTTAGCTTAGAGTTTAGAAAGATAGAATAGAGCTAGAGCTTCTTCTTGTCTTCTTAGCTTAGAGTAGAGTAAAGAAAGATAGAGCTTAGCTTAGAGAAAGATTAGAGCTTCTTTCTTCTCTCTTCTGTCTTCTGTCTTCCTCAGGAGCCTCGGCCTAACTCTGACCAGTCATTTCTCTTCTGTCTTCTATCTGGTTTCTCTTCTGTAACCGCTCTGCCTACGTTCTGGCCGCTCTGATTCTTCTGACCGACCGAGTGACTGCCCGGCTGACTGAATTCTCCGTTCTCCTAACTCGGACCGCTTTCACCCGGTTATATACCTTCAGATTTGCGGGTGCCTACAGGTGCGTCACATACATATCATGGAACCCATGGCTTCCAGCTAGCCACAACAGCCCTTCCCAATTAGGGCTCCTTCATATTCCTTCCCTTTAGTTTAAAAAGGTGCTTTTGTTCTATTTTCTCTATTTTATTTTCTCTATTTTCTTTTATTTTCTTGTCCCTACCTAGCTTTTCACCTTTTATTTTTGAAAGGGTGGATATTTGAGCCCTTTTTGAGAAGGTGCTGTGGCTTTAAGGAAGCCTAATGCTGAGGAGCAGCTAACGCACCTAGTTAAGCACAATTGCATAAGCGGCTTTGACTTTTTTTTTTTTTTTTTTTTTTCTCCTCTTCTTTATTTTTCTTTATGGCTTTCTTGCCAAAGCTCAATGGCTTTTTTTTTTTTTCCTGCATGGTTTTTACCATGCTATTTAATTCTCTATTTTCTTTTAAGCTCATGGCTTTTTTCTTTATACTAAAGCTCAAGGCTTTTTCTCTATATTTTTTATGGCTTTTGGCTGGCTACTCGGCTTCGGCTTTTGGCCGGCTACTCTGCTTCAGCTTAATTCTTAACTGGCTTCAACTGAGTCAGAGGCTATGCTCTCTTGTTTACTACTCTTTTTGCTGGTCTCAACTGAGTCTGAGGCTATACTTTTTCGTTGCTCTCCTTATTTCTTAGCTTTTCTTCTCTGCCTGCCGAGCCCCGGACGGACCACCATTTGTAAGCTGCCTGTCATGGCCAGCCACGGCGCCGCGGGAAGAAAACTCGGAGGCAGAAAGATTTTTGAAGCTTTTACTACTTTTTTACTTCTTCTATCTTAGAGCTTAGAGAGGGAAAGAAAGAGTTTTTTCTTAGAGAGGGAAGAGAAAGTCTTTTTTAGAGTAGCTTTTAGAGTCTTAGTTAGAGAAGATAGAAAGATAGAGAAAGATTAAAGCGAGCTTTTCTTCTTGTCTTCTTAGCTTAGAGTTAGAGTCTTAGAGAGAGAAAGAAAGATAGAGCTTAGCTTAGAGTAAGATTAGAGCTTCTTTCTTCCCTCTTCTTTCTTCCTTTTAGAGAGAAAGATTAAAGCGAGCTTTTCTTCTTGTCTTCTTCTTAGCTTAGAGTTAGAGTCTTAGAGAGAAAGAAAGATAGAGCTTAGCTTAGAGTAAGATTAGAGCTTCTTTCTTCCCTCTTCTTTCTTCCTTCTTCTTTCTTCTGTCTTCTGTCTTCCTCAGGAGTCTCGGCCTAACTCTGACCAGTCATTACTTCTTCTATCTGGTTTCTCTTCTGTCTTCTATCTGGTTTCTCTTCTGTAACCGCTCTGCCTACGTTCTGGCCGCTCTGATTCTTCTGACCGACCGAGTGACTGCCCGGCTGACTGAATTCTCCGTTCTCCTAACTCGGACCGCTTTCACCCGGTTATATACCTTCAGGTTTGTGGGTGCCTACAGGTGCGTCACATACATATCAGGTGGAACCCATGGCTTCCAGCTAGCTACAACAGCCCTTCCTAATTAGGGCTCCTTCATGATTTCAGTCTGTTTTTAAAAATATAAACACGGTCCATTCATCAGCTAATAATAATAGCTCAACAATAGTATCAAACCTCTAATATGATAAGCAATAAATCATATGCTTTTATATTCTTATTTTTTTAATTGGTGCATTATAATTATACACAATAGAATTCATTGTTATGTATTCGTACATGCACATGCACATAACATAACTTGGTCAATTTCATTCCCCAATAGAACCAGATGCTTTTGAAACACCAATTATCTGATTCAATCCTCACAATTGTTGTCACTAAAGTAGATGTTGCTACCCACTTATTGCATATGAGGAACCTGAGATTTGAAGATATCAAGTAACTTTTCCAAGAACTTACAACAAATTGTGATGTTGACTGAATTCAAAAGATCCATAGGAATCCAATCATAGAATTATATCTATTTTGTAAGTATTTTTAAGAGTTTTCAATATAATTATAATGCATAGAGAAATTCCATAAAAGTTCTGGGAGACAAAATTACTGGGTTACCTATCTAACTTCACTTCATATAATTAATGATAAAGTCAGCAGTGCATTTGGTATATGTAGCTAAGTCCATAGGGTCAGTATTTACTATGCAAAAAAATAATTAAATCTGACTCAGCTTATCAAATAAGCCAATTCATTCAGGCAAATTAGGCAATTCCATTAAAAGAGTCAGTCAAATTGTTTATACTTTGGGTTTAAAATTTTGTAAATCAAAAACACTAGTTTAATTATGCATTTCATCTCTATATAAATAGAAATATAGGATACACTGCAAATCAGGGGTCAGATCTTCCATGTCCTCTAAGGTGGTGATGTCATGGGGTGGTGTCTAGGAGGGGAGAAGGTCTGAAGACTATTTTCAGCATTTCAAATACTCTAACATAGCAAATATGTCTCTGAGATAAGGAAGAACAAGCTAACTACATAATCACATTCCCAAGCTTTTGACCAGAATGACTCAACTCAATGCGGTAGTACTGATGATCTCACCCTGATCAAGAAGACTGATTGGGAGTTTCATGTGCCTTTGGTTAATAGAAATGTTTTTGAAGTCATAATGATTCCTTAATGTTATAAAGGTATATGAGCCAGAATGCCAATGCTTATTATAGCATTGCTATTGCTGTAGAAGAAGGGGGAGAAAAGAAACTAGATGCTCATCTATAAAGGAATAAATAATTATAACTTATTCATACAAAAGAATACTATATATCTACAAAAAGGACAAAATGGATGAACTTCAAGACATATAATAAAATAAGCAGGTTTTCACAGACCAGGATGACACAGCTTAGACCAGCTTAGACACAATGTGCCTTAAGCTTTCGTCTCACTTAGGAAGTTGTGCATATGAATGAAGATATGCATTTCCTTCATGTACCTTCTAAATACATGAATAGAAAAGGAAATGGAAAGAATAATTAATTAGAACTGATCACAGCAGTTACCACCAGGAAGAGGAAAGAGTATGAGGAAAGGTATTTTTTATTTTTTATTCTGAACTTTCACATGGTTTGAATTTAGACAAGTCTCATTCATTGTTTTGCAATTTTTAAAAAATTTCTCAATAAATATAAGGGAGTTTTTTATTTGCTAAACATTCCTAAACATGGATTTAACATGGAATCAAGTAGAAAAGGGCAAAAATAAAATATTATGGGCAAAAACTAGAAAGAAGAAAAAGGTGGGTGTTGGGTGGTGCCCGGTGACCTGCTGGTGTGGACATAGCTTTCCAGCGTGTAGACACAGCATGCACACCCTCTCGACCTGGGGGTGACCAATTCAAAACGTTAAAAAGACAGCTCTGTTTCTCATTGCCAGAAATCTGCACCATGCAATGACTCTTTTCTGCAACCCTGAAAATACTGCAACCTGGTAGCTAGGCAGTGGAAACAACTTGGAAGACCAACATGAAGACCCTTCAGGACCCTGGCACCTTCCAGAGACTTGGAAGTAGTCCTGCTCCTAATTGGAAACAGGCATGCCTCAAAGGGAAGCTGCTGTGAAAAGCGACCCCATGAGAAACCAAGCCTTCTATGTTATTCCCACTCCAAGGACCGTGGATCAGGACCTGCTCCACCAGCCATGGGAGAAGCTGCTTTCTGACTGCCCGGCTCCGTCTCTGGCACAGCAGCCCAACCCATAACCTGAACAGGTAAGCCCATAATTCCTGATCTGGTATGTGCCAGAAGTACCCCAAAAGCTCTTCTAAATATTGATCATGTCCCAGCACTGGGGCGCGGTGGCACACACCTGTAATCCCAGCACTTAGGAGGATGAGGCAGGAGGATCGCGAGTTCAAAGCCAGCCTCAGCAATGGCAAGGCACTTAGCAACTCAGTGAGACCCTGTCTCTAATGAAATACAAAAAAAAGGGCTGGGGATGTGACCCAGTGGTCGAGTGCCCCTGAGTTCAATCCCCGATGCCAAAAAAAAAAAAAAAAAAACTATTGATCATGTTCCTAAAAGAGGACACCTGACCTTCCTCAGACCATGTAGAAATGTGCTTCTTGGCATAGTCCATTGTGGCTGATGGTGAGTTGTTCAGAGTGAGGCTCAATGTCAAGTTCAGCCTTTGAGAAAAGAGGAGGCTTAGCAGGGCCCCTCCTCTGTCTCACATTCAATCTTTTATTTTGGTTTCTTTGGAATAGCATAACTGTATGGTTTTGTGCTCTTTTTGCCTAAGTTTTACCAGAAATTAGACAGGTAGGGGTCTATGCCAACATTAAGGTATTCTGTTGAAAGGGGCAGATTTCATCAAATAAAGAACATAGAGAATGTTGGTGGAGGGGAGGGGGACAAACTGAGAAGGGAGGAGGGAAATTAACAAGGAGAATTTGAAGTAATTCTTGTGACAGTTTTGCTGACCCCGCCTTCCCTGCCTGTGGCGAGGATGCTATGGAGTAGAGGGCCGGGCCTTGTGACTCTGTCTTCCACGACTGGTAGGGCCAGGATGGTGAGACCAAAAGAAGCCGGTGTTGAAGGGAGCAGGTAAATAAATGTGTGTGGCAATTAAAGTAGCCTGAGGTGCCCAGATCATCTTTAAAGCTTTGAACACAAAAGGAAGGCCTGCTCCCAGTAGCCTCGGCGCGTCTTTAGAAATAGCTGAGATCATGAAGAACAGGTTGTCCATCCACCAAGAGCAGGTGGCTTGGAGGTTGGAGGATGGGACATGGGCTGCTGAGTCCTCATGGAAGTGTCCATCCACAGGACACTCTCCTCCTTGGCACTGACACCCCAGCCTCCACACCTTGGTCTCGGGTCATCCCCACACAATATGGCCTTGGCTGCACGGTGTCCCCACCAAGATCCATCCCTGGCTCCTGTGGCCTGTCGCTCCCTGGAGTTGAGATGTGCTCACTCTCCCCTTGAACACAGACCCCAGCCCCATTCACTCAGGAGCCAATGCTCAGCCAGGGCTTGCACTGCCGCTTCTCCGCAGGGGTTGCCGATGCACAGTCTGAAAACTCACGCAATATGTCAAGTGTGCTGAAAAAAGTCAATGGGCCTGAGCCTGCGTAGCAGCGCAGGTATAATTCAAGGTCACCAACCTTGCACCGGAAAGCAAATTTGGTCTCAACAGAAAGTTTTCATGTCCTGGATGTCTAGAATCACACTGCCCACCATGGAGCCAGGGCACAGCTGTTCTGAGCACTTGCGCAGTGGCTCCTCTGCGTGGGGATGTGCAGCAGCCTTTCAAATGTGCTGTCAACTTTGAACCTGAGTTTTTTCAGAAAGAAAAAGAAGGAAATATAACTCATTAATCATTCTTATATTGATTACTTGTGGAACTCATCCTCTTGAATACATCAGGTTAAATTAAGTATTATTTAAATTAATTCTACCCATTTCTCTTTATGTTTTTAATATGGCTACTAGAATATACAAAGTCACCTGTGCAGCTGGCATTCAATTTCTGTTGGACAGTGTTGACCTAACCTTTTGCCTGGCACACTACAGGTGCCCATACTTATTAATAAATACGCGCATACACAGAGATGTAAATACTGTGGCTCTTTGGTCTCAATATTTAAACAAATCTCTTCTTATTTTTACTCTTGACATGAGAATAAAAATATCTATCTCATGGGACTTGTGAAAACTAATTGAGGTAGTGCTGCCCAAAGGCTAAAATATTACCCAAAGATATGTTACTTTTATTTAAAGTTGGTTGAATGCTTGAAGAATGAGATATGCAGTGTAATTGAATAATCCCATAATTATTAAGACAGTCCTATTATCAGAACATGCAAACATTGAGAACAACTGCTGTGAAGAGATGGGATTAAGGCTCTGAAACCACATTCATTAACAATCTTACACACCCAGAAAGCAGACTTCAGCAGAAAATAGAGGGTTTGGCCAAATTATGATGTAAAAATAGATTTCTTTGACAGCCTAGTGAAAATGTAGACACCTAATTATTTTGCATTCTAAATTTCAGCTTTAGTAGAGTGTTTCCCCCTTGGGGTAATTAACAATTCATTTACTGAAGTCCATTTTTATGTCAAGTCCAAAACACCTTCAAATAGACAAAAAAAAAAAAAAAAAAAAAGAGGGAGGGAATGAATTTTAAAAAGTAAAATTAACTCAGGAAGATGTACTTAGGAAAATCATAGTGATTTTTATCAAAGCCACTAGCAGCAGCCATATTCTCAACTCTCACTAATACAACTAAAGTATCCAACATAGCAGGGTAAAAGAACCAAAATATCCTAGGTTTTCTTCTTTTTTACAAACTAGATAATTCAAAATAAGTACTTAGGGTGAACAAAAATTTACCTAATTTGCAATCCAATGGATGTCACATAAAATTAAGGGAAAATGGCTTTTGATCATATTTTGCTCCATATTTAATCATATAAAACCCATTTCTAAACACTAACATATTCAGGCTCCTTTAAAATGTGCCTTTTAGCTGGGCATAGTGGTGCATGCCTGTAATCCCAGCAACTTGGGAGGCTGATGCAGGAGGATCACAAGTTCGAGGCCAGCCTCCGCAAATTAGTGAGGCCCTAAGCAGCTCAATGAGACCCTGTCTCAAAATAAAAAATAAAAAAAGGGCTGGTGATGTGGATCAGTGGTTGAGTGCCCCTGGGTTTAGTTCCCAGTACCAAAAAAGCAGGAGGTTAATAATAAATCTGAGTTTTCTTGTAGAGATAGAAATCTTGATTCTTTTCTCTCTCGACAGCTACGTGTTTGTAATACACTGGTTTTTCTCCCTAGGAGACCTTTGGCAAAGTCTGGAGACATTTTTGGTCGCCACATGGAGGGAGGGTTCTTCCAATGGGTAAAGGGTAGAGATGCTGGTAAACATCCTTCAATGCACAGGACAAACTCCACGGCAAATAACTGTCTGTCCTAAAAGGTCAATGGTGCCACTGCTGAGAAGCCCTGTACTGAATTAACAGGTGCCTAATGATTGCAGGAGTGTTTTTTAAGTATCTTGGGTTTTGCATAGCAGATGATCAAAGAAACTTGGGCATACCCTTAATAACCTAAAGCATCTATGAATAACTGAATATGAGGCTAAAGAAGCATAAACATTTCCCTTGTAGTAAATAAGATAGCCCATTACTTAAAGGAAAAATAACTTAGAAATCATTGGTCTATAAGAATCAATTGAGGAATAGAGCAATGCAGGCAGAGTTCTTAAAATAACTGAGTCAACATTTATAAGGATGATTCATTCCCTTGATGTACTATATTCAATGCATTTATCAACTCATTGAGCCACTGTTATCTAAGAGGACTGCACTAGGACATGGGAGGGTTTAACAGTGGGAAATCCCATGGTTACCACCAGCAAACTACTACACACTGAAGCTAAAATAGCCCTTCAAGAAATACCTCTGGAATTAAAATCTGGGAGGCACTGCACCACAGAGGGTAGGAGTCCAGGCTCTGGACCCATCAAAGGACAAACCAAGATTTGAATCAAGACCTGCTCTGGGGAGAGTCTCTTAATGCTCTCAGCTTCAGATTTCTCAGATAGAAAGTGGGCATGATAACACCCATTCAGTGGAGAGGTTGTGAAGATTACGTGTGATTGCCTATGCAAATTGTTTGGCATGGCACCCACACCACAGCAGCTCCTCATTGCATGCCACCTGCCTTGCTTCTTAATTCCCCTAGAGGAGTTGCCTTCTTAGCTTCAGCTAAGAAATCATGGTTGGGCAAATGGAAGGGGAGGTTCCCATGAGCTATCATAGAAATGTTTGATTTTTTTTAAGAAGCCAATTCAAAGCAAACAAATAAACAGCAAGCAAATAAACACTTAGCTCCAAAAGACTGTTATGAAAGAAATAATAGGAAGATCTGGAAACCTGGTTAACAATGCTGGTGGCAAACACTAGTCCACTGAGAAGTCTCTTAGTGATGGAATACCCCCAGTTGAAAGGAACCCTGCTCAAAAACATGGTGTAATTTATGTTATTTTGATAAAGTAAAACATGACCTGGAATTCAAGAAAGAACTTGACATCCACAGCTATGCAGAAATCCAAAGTTGATCACTGATGACCTCAGATCCAAATTTACTTGTAAAAATCTTATAGGATCCATATTATAATTCACAGATATCCAAAGGGCTTGAATCATAGATTTAAAAACTAATAAATTATTTTATTAGAAATATTTTAAAACATTCCACAGAAACCCTTATTAATTTCTTTGGTCTTGTCATCAACATTTTTCAAGTATTTTCAAATCCATATTTTAAGTTTTTATTTGTCACCATTCAACAAGATCACTAGGGCAGGTATTGATATTTCCATTTTGCTGATAAGCATATGAAGACCATGAGATGAATTTGGAGGACTTCTCTTCAAATCAAAGGCCAAACTGGTTCTAGCATTGTGGTTCTCTTCACCCTTCTGCCAATGTAATAACTCTTTCTTTATCACATCCATCCATCATCACATTTGGCAAGTATTTTGGGAATTCTTGTCAACTAAAATAAAGAATTCAGGCTGGGGTTGTAGCTTAGTGGTAGAGGGCTTGCCTAGCATGTGTGAGGCACTGAGTTCGATTCTCAATACCACATTAAAATAAATGAATAAAATAAAGGTCTTGTGTCTGTTTACAACTAAATTTTTAAAAAAAAAAAAAAAGAATTCACAGGTTGCCTATATGTAACTAGTTATAACATGTTAGTGACATGTGACATGAGAGAGGTACAAAAAGGTAGGCTCTCTGAATTGAAAGGAGGTAGCACTCCAAGTGCATGTTGATGTGTGAGTGACATTTCAACAGGAGACACAGAGAAAGGAGATCTGCAGGAGAGGAGAGAACAGAATACTTGAAGGCAATTTCAGGGATCACAGAGGGAAAATTTGGCTGGAGCATGAGTACCATGTTTCCAGGAAAAGTGGTGGATTAACTTGGAAAG
Organism: Tamias sibiricus; assembly: GCA_025594165.1. Lineage (NCBI taxonomy): Eukaryota > Metazoa > Chordata > Mammalia > Rodentia > Sciuridae > Tamias > Tamias sibiricus. The sequence continues at coordinate 73,562,425 of CM046660.1, read as the reverse complement.
TTAGATTGATTCCATATTGTAGAAGCATTTGAATGTCTGAGTGAGGAATTTGCATTTAATCGTATAAATGCTGTGGAAACTTCATAAAGTGAGGGAGACCAGTTTGAATTTCTACAACACTCAGCTGTGGGGCAGCCTTGTATCCCTCTCTCCCATGGAATTCTGACTGTATAGCTCTTCGTCTATTGGTCAGTCTGGCCAGTCTCTGAACTCCTCAAAACAAAAAATCTTCCCTTACTCATCTTTAAATGTCAATGCCGAAGTTATTCTTCAAATTGCACTCTAAGCACTCCATTAAGGTTTTTAGAATAAATAAGTAAATATGAGGAAGCATTGAATGACTAGGTGATCTAAGAAGGTGACCCTGGAAGGGAAGAGTATAAATAAAGGAAAATACTGTGGAAGGAAATTGACAGTGGTCCAGACTGACTGGAATAGAAAGCACTGGAGAAGAAAGAGTAGACATGACTTTGACTTTGCTTGAGGGTAACTGGGAAAACAGTGGACACGAAAGCAGGTAAGTTAGGAGATGGGTGATTTCAGGTAGGGAACATCAACAGAGTTCCATAGAGTTGGTTTGAGTAGTCACCAGCTGCATTACTATATTTTAGGGCAAAAGTAATAAGGATCAAATGCTTTGGCAGAAACATTACAAGGCATATTATATATACTCTCCATGAAAAAAACAAGTGTAATTGTCTAAAAATATTTCTTTGCTAGAAATAGAGATTTCAAGGGTCATGATAATTAATTATCTGTGACAATAGGGGAACCCTGAGAAGAAAACTAGGCATCAAATTACTGACTCGGAAATAGGGATAATTCATCTTTGTACAAATCCAACACTTGAGTACAGAGACTAGCAGAGGTGAACAAATAGCACAGTTCAGTGCAGGAAGAGCTATAAAAGAGGCATAATTACTTGGCAATGAATACAGCACCTTAAACGTACTCAAGAGATGTTTTTCAGTGTTTGAATGAATGAGTGGATAAAGTGGTATATAAGTGAATGAATAATGCTATCTCAGCAAACCCATAGAATGCTAAATTATTTGGTTTATGTATTTGCATTTGATATATTTCACATTAATGATATTTCTTAAAATACTTCTACTAAACAATTGAGATAAATATATGAGAACTGTTCATTCATTTCACTTTAACATGACAGGCTTGGGCAGCCTTCTCCAAAGAATCAGGTAACGTATAATTGGCAAAGTACTGAATGGGTCATTTCTGTACACAGAGCAAATGAACCCCCACACCCAGCATACACACCCATAAACACACATACACACACACACACACACACACACATGCAAACTGAGCCCAAGTGGTTCAATTCCAGGTAGTTGAGCAGGAAGTAGAACCAAATGCTGAACCCAACAGAGGAAGCCATGGTAGCACTTGGTGAGAGGCATCAAGGCAGATGGAAGAGGCAGAAGGAATTCCAATACAGCAAGGTGGCTCCCATCACAGTTACTAATGGGACTGATTCCAGCCACTTGGGTGGGCCTACAGGTATATGCAAATGAACCAAAGAAGAACAGATAAAATGACCCTGTAACAAAGTACAATGTTAGTAGAGGAAATCTTATAAGCAAATGTATAGAGTTACCATCTTTGAAAAACACCATCTGAAAATTTATATAGAAGTTAATTTCCCTAATTTGTCTTCTTTACCATAAAAAAAAAAAAAACTTAGAGATTCTTGGAGTTTTGAAAGTATAATGCATTCAAACATACATCAGTGATTATATGCTGGATGAAAATAGTACTAGTAAGAATCAAAAAGGATAGAAGGCAATTTGGCATTACCATTTGTGGTATAATGGAAATTTCCATTTCTTTGGATGATATGCACATAAACGGTGCTTATGTAATTAAGGATTCTAAATAACAAAATGTATAGCTGTGATTTCATATATTGTATATGGGACTAGTATCTCAACTCATTTTCCTTGACTTTTATACCATTAGACATGGGCATAGGCTCATCCACATTCTTGATTGACAAGTAATCTTACCACTCTTAAGAAGTTGGCAATTGAACTTCTTAGCCAATATATAGCCTCAGTAGAAACTACAAAGAAACAAAACAAGTCCAAGGAAGGCATGTGTATTGTTCAAAGGCAAGAATCTATGTTCATGTCATGAAAAGTCTGTGTTGTTATTTGTATTTTATGAAAATAGGTATTACAAAAATGTAGAGATAAATGGAAGAGAAAGATAAATTATGAAATAATACAAGAAATGGAGATTGGATCTTTTATTTTTTTAAATATTTATTTATTTGCTTTAGTTGTGCACAATGTGTTTATTTACGCGGTGCTGAGGATCGAACCCGGCCGCGCACATACTAGGCAAGTGTTCTACTGCTGAGCCACAACCCCAGCCCGGGGATTGGATCTTCAAAGGTACTTAATAGTGAGGTATTGGGCTTCAGATGGTAAAGATCTAACACTAAAATTCTGATCCTGGCAAGAACATTTGGAGCAAGTGCCATTATAACAAGTATGAATGAGATGATTAAATTATTTGGGTAAATGAGAATTTCATTAAATCAGAATGTCTAGAAGTCAATAACAACATAACTTGAAAATTAAAATCTCACTTAATCTGGATATAGAATCTAACCTAGAATCAGGAAACTCATCCAACACCCCCCCCCAGGGTTTTGTTCTTCTTTTATATCATAAAGGGGGAGACAAGCTGATCTCTAGCCTCCATGCATAGTTCTGCAGTGCCTCCCATATGATCCACAATGCAACTGTCTGCCCTGCTTCTAAATGATTGTCTGCCCTAAAGAAGAATTCCTTGTTCCGTGAAAGAGGTTGATCATCCTTACCATTTTATTTCTTAGCACTTAGAATTTTCATGAAAGGTCTAATCAAGGAGACACCAGCTGTCATAGCATCTTAATTGCTGTAGATAATCATCAAGTGCTTAAAGGCGTTGTATGTGCATGTGAAACTTTTGCTGGGGGCCTGATTCCCAGGCAAGAACATGGAAACAGCTGTCTCTCTGGAGTTTAAGTTCTTATGGTGAAGGGAGTATGTTATTACCAAACCAGATCAGATGAATTAACTTTTAAAATAAAAATTTTCCTTCTGTAGTTACACAAAGAAAGCTTAGTTTTAATCAAACCAAATGTCGGGGACAGGATCTCACTCCAATTAAAGTATGTAAGTGTGTGTGTGTGTGTGTGTGTGTGTGTGTGTGTGTGTGTTTGAACAGAGGAAGGGAGGGACAGAGGAGGGAAAGAGGGGACCATGTCACTGGTTTTAAGCAATTTGATCATGATGTGCTTTTGTGTAATTTTCTTTATGTTTCTCATGCTTGGAATTCGTTGCTCTTTTTATATACGTGAATTGAAAGTTTTCATCACATTTGGAAAGTTTCCACTCATTATTTTTTTAACATACATCTTCTTGCTCCCCTCATCCATATCTTTTTCCACAGATACAATTACCCGTATGATCGTCAGTCTGAAGTTGTCCCACAGCACACTGACGTTCTCCTTTCTTTTCTTCAGTCTTTTTTCTTGTGTGCCATTTTGAATATTTTTTATTACTGTCTTCAAATTCATTATTATTTTCTTCTGATACGTCTAGTCTGTGATTAATCTCAGTGTATTTTTCATCTCAGACACTGTGTTATTTATCTCTAGACATTTGATTTAGGTCACTTGTGTATTTTCCACATCTCTACTTAATGTGTTCAATCTTCTAATACCCGGAATATATGCAATATAGTAATTGTAATGTTTTAAATTGCAATCATCTGTGTCATTTTTGTGTTATTTTGGGGTATTTGATTTTTTTCTTCATTATTAGTAGCATTTACCTGCTTCTTTGCATGCCTAGGAATTTTTTATTGGGTGCCAAACATTTGAACTTGACCTTTTTGGGTACTGTATATTTTTTTCCATTCCTATAAATGTTCTTGAGTTTATACTGAGAACAGTTGAATTGCTTGAAAATGGATTGAGATTTTCAAATCTTGCTTTGAAACTTAGGCAGGACCAGAGCAATGTTAAATCTAAGTTTTATTTTCTGGTACTGAGACAAGACCCTTATTAGGACTCTAAGAGATGCCCCATGTATTATGAGATTTTTCTCCTCTGCTTTGGGGAAATAAGCATCATTTCTGGCACTGTATGACCTGCAGATACTGTTCCCTCTAATTCTTTTAAGTGGTCCTTCATCAGTTTGGGATTTTTGTCCCACGCATGTGTGCTAATTACTACCCAACTGTCAATCACTGCTAGGGGAGGCTTTCTGCAGACCTCTGCACAGCTCTCTCCTTTTTGGTATCTTACCCTGCCAACTCTAGCTGCCTTGTCTTACCTGGACTGTCTCCTTGACCCAGAAAGTGGGTGCATCTTTCTGATTTCCCTTCTTTGTGCTGCAGTCTGGAAGCTTCCAAAAGGAAATAAGCTAGGTTTTGTTATTTTGATATTTCTTTGTCTGGCTGGAAGCAGAATTCCTCAAGTACCATCATTGCTAATACTAATTAATATTTGTAAAATAACAAATATCAAGGCATAATGCAGAATTTGAAGGTGATATTCATGAGGAAAAAAAAAAAGATGAAACTTTCCAAAAACTTAAATCTCTTAAAACATTTCTTTGTCATCAACTAAGAAATCTTTGTGGTTAAAAACAGAAACACAAACTAACGAATCCTCATGAAAGATTTGTTTCAGTTCAAAATAATCCGAAATTCTAGCTTTAAAATTCAGAAGAAGAAGTAACATTAATAAAAAAAAATTTTTAAAAACCTCTTGGAATTGTAAAAAGAATCATATACTTAAGAGTGCCTTCATGAAGAGACAGATTCATGAGTGAAATCACACACAAAACACACCCACTAAATGCTCATAAAGTGAAGAGTGATTGCTACAGGAGGATACAAATAAAAATGATCAGCACAAGAACACAAAATAATCTGAGATAATTCAAGCTATTAGAATACAAAAAGTATGTTTGCTATGCTAAATGTATGTGTGTGTATACATACATATATATATATACATATATATATATATATATGAAGATGTAGTATCTGTAAAGATTACACATGAACCTGGGGCTTCTGGGGTGCTTGCAGTGTTGTTTCTTGACATGGATAGGGATTCCACAAGTATTTATTTTACATTAAATTGTTAAAATGTGCCTTTATATTTTATGTATGTTTCCATATGTTTACTATAGTACACAACTGTAAAAGTTTTTAATATCATATGAGAAACTACAAGAGAATTGGGTTTATTTGTCAGCTTTAAAACTGAAAATTTGAATGATTACATTCTTCATTAGAACCCATGATAATATACCAAGTCTATGTACTGGTTTAAATAACAATTGATAAAATGTTTTCACATACATTATCTTCATATAACTGACTGCAAGGAATAGGCATAAGACTTCACCTGTTTTGCAGATGGAAAAACTAAAGCTTGAAAGGCTAAATGTCTTGTCCAATATCCTACACAGTAAGAAATTGATAAAATCATGTTGAAACCACTATAGCACAATCAGGTAATTTTTTTTCCTCAACTTTAGTATGTGAAGGTAATATCACAGATGTCATCAGTTTTCTTCAAGTATCCATTTCCCCACTTTTTCCTTGTTGATAGGATCAAAATGTTACTCTGTAATCTAATGGTCACCTCCTAAAAAGGAGTTGGGAGTGTCCCTCTCCAGCCCCAGGAGGTAATACTTGATTAATTTAAGTCAATCATAGAAATCCGCTCTCCTTGCTAATGATTGGTTTATGAAATGTGCATGTGATACATCTTGACCAATGAAATGCAAGGGCAGCTTGCTTTGGTGGTGACTTGTGAGGACATGGGGCTCAAGCTGCTCAGACATCTGGAAAAACCTGAGGATAAAGTTACACAGTGAAGAAGGCTGAGCAGGAAGATGAAAAAGAAGAAACCTGGACCTCTGATGATTGGCAGGATGCTATATCCAGCCAGTAAAACATTCCCTACTTCTACGCCTCTTCTGTGGCATAATAATAGTATCCACACTGTTTCGGCTTAGGTGTTTCTGTTACCTCCATCTAAGAACATTCTTCCCAAGCATTAAACTGGCCCTTTTCTTCCAATGTCTTAGTTTTCATAAAAGTTGTATGAGACAGATATTATTGCCATTTTCAGAAGAGAACTCAAAGCTTTAAAACAACAAAGATCAGCCTTTGCCACAAGTGCTTGATGTAAGAAGTCCTGGAGCTGGGGTTCCACCCATGATGCCTGACTCCAGGGCCCAGACAGGTCACAAGATAAACTCCGCAGGAGATTCTTTCTCAGAAGATGATGACTCAGTCACATGGGATCATTAAAAGTTACTTTGTTGCCACCATTTTAGCTGTGGCTATAGTGACAATCAATGGCCTTTTCTCTTCAGTCCTTAGAGCCCTGGAGGGCAAAATTCTTGCCTCCTGGTACTCAGCAAGCCACAGTTTTCCTAGCAAAGGGAAGACAAGTATTTCTCACTCTGGGGAAATCCTCTCTAACAATAAGATGATTTAATTTTTTTTTTAAATGAACGAACTGTCTTAGGAATTGCCAGTTCTCTGTCATAGGGCCTTTAAAGTAGATACTAGGTGGCTGTAGGCTGTATAGTGAGGATGTGGCAGCAAACTAACATGTAGCTGTGCAAAATAATCCATTCTCAATCAACAATGACAAAGTTTTATCACACAAGTTTTCTATAGAAGAACTTGCTTATATCCATTCAATTTTCATCTGTAGCGTAAATAAGGTAAATACCCAGGTAACTCCAAACTTTTCTAGAAGGAATTCAATAATACAGGGTAGATATTGATATTATACAACTTGTCTTTTCTTTCAATCTGCAAATACTAAGTTTCTGCCTTGTGTATATCGCTGTGCTGGGCAGTCTTTCAATGGAAAAAAATTGTGTAGTACATATCATTTTTCTTGGAGACTTTGCAACAACTAACATGGTCAGACACATGCAAATATAAAGGTAAAAAACATAAGACCTCAAGTGGTGCTATTTGATAGAATAAGAGTATGGACCTGGGTCTTTGAAAAGAAAATGTGTCTTTTTTTTTTTTTTTTTTTTTTTTTTTGTACTTTTTAAAGAAATAAGCTTAAACCAAAGAAATAAACCATTTTCAGTCATTGCTTTTGTGTTGTTAAAACCTCCTTTGAGTAAACACCGAATAGTAAATACCACTTACTTGTTAGGACTACCAAAATTTGATCAGACAAACTCCTGACCAAAGTCAAGCATGTGTACTCATGACCTTACATTTTATTTAGATCAAGGCTTTCTAACCAGAGGTCCATAGATCCCTAAGGGGTTATTCAACAGATCACAAGGAAGTCTGTGAAAATGTATGGAAAGAAATCATGTCCTCAGTTTCACTAACCTTAACCAAAATAAAACATTTCCTTCCACAAATCACTAAACTATTTTTTTAAAATATTTTATTTATTTGTTTTAGTTGTACACAATGCCTTTATTCTGACGTGGTGCTGCGGATCGAACCCAGGTTGTGAACGTGCTAGGACAGCGTTCTACTGCTGAGCCACAACCCCAGCCCCCATTAAACTATTAGCAGCTTCTATGACACTAGCCCCAATAAAAATCACAGATATTTTCATATTGCGTTATCACTTGGCAGGTTTTTCAGTATATCATTGATGCTCATTCTACTTCAAAATGACAATCCTCCTCCAGCACCCTGCTAGTTCAAGTTTTTAATGTGTTAGTAAAGGCATAACTATTATATAAAAAACTAGTATTTTTTCCATATTTAAATTAATATTGTGTGTAGCTGGTTTTCTTTGTAATCCTACGAATTTTGTTTTATACATTTTATAAACCAGAGGGCCAAAGGATCCAATCAGCAGACTGCCCAAGGATCTGTGGCATAAATAAGCTTAGGGATCTCTGGCAGGGTACCTGCCCCTCCTGCCTGGGCTTCAGTGCATGGTTTGCTTTTGGCTCAACAAATATTCATCAGTACTCTAGGTTTCTTAGTTTGTCACTCATTTGAATTTTGGATTTCCAAGGTTTGAAAGGTTGTTTACATAAAAAGAGATCACTAAGGTTCAACAGAAGAGAGGTTTAAAATATATTTTAAAATTTGTCTCTCACATATCCTTTGGGCATTTTTCTTCCCATTCAGTAAATACAAGGAAACTAGCCCCAAGTCTGTCTCTATGGCAGAAGTGTCCAGATATGATTCATGAACTCATCGGGGCTTGGATCTGGAACGTATTTTATGGGTTTCAGAAGTCTCTAGCCTGGAAATGAGCTTCTTCCTGCCATAAGAAGAGGTATAATCTCTTTTTTCTTTCTTTTTTACCTTAAACTCCCTGAGCACAATTTAACCTCAATGAACTCAGTTCTTAAAGATCAGATGCTTGCTCTTTGAAGAGTTATGGTTCTTTTATATACAAAGCAAGTTAATGCATATTATATAAACACCTTTTAAAACATACATGTAAAATGTTTTTTGCTAAGGCATATAAGTTTGCATTATTTCTTTAAATTACATTTGTTTGCTCTGAAATTATATGTGAGGTACATTTTATTTCAAAGAATTAACATCAAAAGATGGCTGGCTGGCCACTTAAACTCAGATGGCCAATTTAGTTTGCTGTATTCACAATGTTACCTAGTGTTTAGGTAAAGAGCAACAAAATTAAATATAAGAATATTAAAAAGAGATGGCTATTATCCTGATTTACTTTATGGGATTTTGGGAAAAGAACTTTAAGATGACACATCCAGAAAGAATTTTGTAGGTGTGGGGTGTTTTAAATTTATGAATTTCTTAAAATTCTCCCATTACAAACAGCCTCTGGGCATATGTACGCATTGAAGAAAGAAAAACAAGAAACTGACCATGAAGAGCAGCCCCATAGGAAGTCATGGTCCAACCATGACATTTTAGGCCAGAACTTTGGTCTGCAGACTGCTAATTCCCAGGGAATTCTAAGTCAGATTTTATCCATTTCTCTGTTGATTTGCCCCTCCAGCCATTTGAAAGCATGTTTTCTAAGGAATAATCAGGGCAAGGGACACTACCTCACAAAACTCACTATCTTTTTTGTTTTTCATGTGATAAGTCACATGAATCTCAAAACAGAAGAACAGTGCTATTTCAAGTACTTAACTATTTTTAAGAAATGTGTGGCTTTAGCCTCAAGCAAATTTCACAGAAGATGTGTTCTTGAAACCTTTGCTCCAACGTGACCATTTTTCTCACTCATACCATTTCCCAACTATAATTAGATAACATTATTTCTTTTTCAAAGACTCTTATGCCTTAACGTAAGGTATTTTGGTCTCATGTCCTTTCACAGAGCAACTGGTTAGGAAAAGCTGAACAAGTCCTGTTGTGTCCAGTGTAAAGACCCATGAGTGAGATAGTTTTGCTGTTTCCTTCATGTTTTCAAACACAAACATGCAGAAAGAAACAAACAAAAAGATTAATTTCCATTTTTAAATCCTACCTAACCATCTAGAAAGATTATGAAGTTGTACTCAAAGCTTCCCATTCTAAGAACAAAAGACAGGGTTGCTTTGACATCTCCTGGGCCTGGTAAAGGAGTGTCTTGCTTGGGATTATGGAATATTGTGACATCTAATATGCTAATGACACGCAGGCAACAGTGTAAGGTGCAGAACGAGTGGAGCTTGCAGGCTGCAGTAATTCATACACACTTAATTTATCTGGAATGTGGCTGTAGTTATTACCATGAAATTCTCTAAGGATGAGTAATTTCCACAATGACACTCTTAAAGCTTACAGATGATTTCACATTTTGAAGAGGTAAAGAAGGATAAAGAAAAGACCTAAGGATTTTTTTTCAAATAAATTCTTTATATTGAAGAAAATTGAGATGAAAGGCAGTTTTTTGAGAGAGAAAAAAGGCAATTTTTTTCATAAAACTGTTGTATCACAAGAAATGATTCTATAAAAAAGCTCATACTTAGAGACTGAAAAAAAAAATTCTTTCCTCAGATTTGGAGCATCCAACTAAATGTATTCTGATAGAAAAATCCCCAGTGAAATACTACTTAATGTCATTTCAAAAACCTTCATTTTGCTTTATGATCCCTTCCTACCAGGTCAATGGAGCCACCATTCAATTCATGTATTAAATTAAAGATGAATGTATGCTTTCCCACACAATTAAGATACTAACTATATAACCAAGATGAACTATGAAATATTTTTCAAGGAAAATTAAATGAGTTGTTTTTGCAGATATATAAAACTTTAAGTTACATAATCAGACCAAATATAATCTAGGTAGTCTATATAAGATGTGGCATATGCAGTTTGGCTCAAATGCAGGAAAAATCTTAAAGGGCATTTCAAAACAATGAATCCAAGAAGACTTAAGCTGTTAGGCAAACATGGATTTGCAAAGCAACAAAGAAGTCTCATTATTTTGTCCTCTCCCCACCAAAAAAAAGAAAAAAATTAAGTAACTTGTCACGTCAGTTGCAAACACTCCGCAAAAATAAGCTCTGAAAAGAAGTAGATCCGAATTAAGGTTTCTTTAAAAAAAAAAAAAAGAAAGAAAAGAAAGAAAGGAAGAAAGAAAGAAAGAAAACACTTTATTTTATTTATTTATTTTTATGTTTTGGTAAGGATCAAACCCAGTACTTCATACATGCTAGGTGGATACTCTGCCACTGAGCCACAATCCCAGCTCCAAAGTGAGATTTCAGTGTAAATTGAAGCAGGTTACTTAACTTCTCCAAGTCTCCTTTTTTGCAGCAAAATGGAATTAGTAATACCTACCTAGTGGGGTTATGTGAGAATTAAATAAGCAAGTGTCTGTGAAGTACTCTGCAAAACTCCTAGCACTCAATAGCACATAAACACACTGCAAAAGATACCTGCACTTATGATAATACGTCCCATCTTGATTGTATTTGATTCAAGGACGCTTACATGGATACATGAAAGGCAATATGATCAGATAAATACACTAGTAACACAAGTTAATCAGGGTAGAGGAAACACAAAGGTAGAAAAGATAATACAAGGCCAGTAAAGAGGCAAATACACAAAATGTGGATTGTTTATTCTTTCCTGCACTCACTCCTTCAGTATATATTGAATGCCTACTATGTGCATACCTCAAAGCTGCAGGACACAGCAATGAGCAACATATGTGATTTCTGCTTTGGTGGAATATTCAATCCTTCAAATTTGGTAAAGATGAGGGACACAAAGATTATCATTGGTATTAAGGCATCTTCTCCATAGTTGTGGTATGTTGTTTTCAAATCACAGATATATCAGTAAAAATATTGGGATGTTTAACTTATTATAAATCTGCAGTACTATTAGAAATGTAGAACGCAGTGCTATTTCTACCAGCATGATTAAGATGATGGGAAAAGATGTGAGCTTGCACGTGCATACATTTCCCTGCACTCACACACACGCACACACGCACACACACACACAGACTGTAGAATGCTTTATGCATGTCCTCGCAGCCCCAGTGATGGACTCCAGAGGGTCACCGTTGGACACCTTCCATCCTTCTGTCCTGCCCTCATGAACACTGTGCCCAGTTATCCTCTATAGCTGTCATCTCCAGCTTGGTGGTACACACCTCAGGAGATGCTCAAAGTGATTGCTGGGATGAAGGATGATGATTTTGGACCTTCTATTTATATATTGCAAAAATAGAAAAGTGAAGTTATGCTTTATAATATCCAGTGTATGAGTTGATACCAGCACCCTCACTCCATCTGCAGGCCATGAAGTGTGCCCAGGGTAACCTGAGAGAAGGGCAGAAGCCCCTGACACAGTGAATTCCTGCTCTCTACCACTACCTGCATTCATGTGCAGCATACTGGGAAATTCGGCAGTTCACATGGGTCACAACAAACAGTTTTAGACATTTTATCGTCTGGTTTCAACTGAACCAAGTAACAAAATGAGCAAGTGAATCAAGAAGAGTCTGGCAATGAAAACTTGCATTTAAGATAATACAAATAAAAGAAAGAGCTGAGATTTCTGTCGGCAGTACAAGCTCTTTGGAGTCACATCAGCCAAAAGAATGATAATATAATCAGATTTGACAAAGATTTGACCAGCCAAAATAGACATTATCAAAACTCTTTGTTTTTATCCACTATCCCAAATAATGATCTCACTCAAAGTGTGTGATGTTTCCTCGTCTATTATTTAATATCTCAGACATTATTTAATGATAGATTTCCATCATCATGATTAGCAAGACATTTAAAACCTTAGTATTCAGAACACGAAAAGCAAACTGACTCTTTTCCCAGAAGTGTTTAAAGTCATGTAATAGAGATTTCCAAAATTTCGCTGAAACTTAATGGAAAATATTCTGAAATCATTTTGGAGTTTTCTTGCATAATAATGAAAGACAAAAAATAATCTTTCTCTGGTACAAACAATTCCAGCCTAAGATTACAGAGATATCATTGCACTTGAAATTCCTTCCCTGCCTCACTCAGAGATATTGCAACACAGAATTAAAAACCAGACATGCACAAAGTTTCTCAGGATGCCATGAAAGTGCAAACTTTTCCCCAAAAATAGCCCTTTTATATAAGAGAATGACTATCATGTTATATGTCATTAAATGGGAAGAAGAGAGAAAAGCTTGGGTACCACAGAGGTCCCCTCACATTCCCTTAAATAATTTAATCAAGTAATTTAAACATTTCCCAACTAACATGCTTTTCTTTCACTATAACATAAACATTCCAAATTTGACAACATTTTCTGCAATGACTAGTAGCTCTCTGTTGTATGTTCCCTAACAGGTCATTATCTATATATCTTCTTATCTATATATCATCTATCTGTATATCTATCTGTCCAAATGTCATCTAGCCTTTCAGAGGAAAGGTAATAATTTAACAATAAGTAAAATATGATTTTGCTTTCAGAAATAACTCAAGCAGTAAATTTCAAGTATTAGAAAACAGAAGTTTGGAAATATTTCCATTGTTACATGACTTATAAAAGGAAAAACTGTTACTATAAAAATTCAGACCTGTGTACTCAAATCTGGAATCTTTAATCTATTTTAAATTCTTCCAAATGGAAAGTGTCAGCACTTTAAAACTATTTATTAAAAATATAAAAAATTGCACATTTGATTTATTTGAAAAGAAAACTAAATGACATCAAGGAATATGAAAACTGACCAGCCAAATTTCAATAAAAATGTTTCATGTTCACAGACAGAATTTTTAAATGACTCTCATAGTTTAAGAAGCACAGGCATAGATGCACATCCTTCATATGAATCTACAAATCTTTGAGGGTATTTCTTTCAGCTATGAAACTCATTATAACTGACTATCAACATAAAATCATTTGAGATAAACCTTCAAATAACTGTTTGATGACATATTTAACTTACATGATCACAGTGTTCTTATTTAAACATAACTAGTAGTAAATAATAAGAGTAAATTATATTAATAATATTTTAATGTGACTGGGAAAAGTGTATAAAAAAAAAACAAATAAAATAAGATTCTAATATTTTTGTTCATTTGTTTCCAGTACTGGGGATTGAACCAGGATCTGATGCATTCTAAACTTGTGCTCTAATACTGAGCTATATCCCAGTTCCCAGGTTTCTAATATCTATAGAATATTGTTTATTTCTTCTTGAGACCATCCCAAAATCTTTAACTTTCATTCTGATGTCTAATTTGCAATGTACATAATGTATATGTTATATGAAAGATTAGATCAGGTATGACATTTGCACATACATATGTTTGTAAATAAATGTTTGGGATAGGCACATTAATATTTACTAGTGGGGTTTTAGGTAAAATGAGAGACTAAGGGAGATAACACTGCTCAGATGAGCAATTCTTACAATGCAATCCATGCACTTGAGGGTGCTCGTTAAAAAATGAAAATTCCTGAATTTCACCCAAGAATTGCCATTCAGAATCTCTATAGGTGCAGTCCAGGATTTTGCATTTTGAGCAAGTTCTTCAGCTTATTCTTGTGTATATTATGGTTTGCAAACAAGGGGCTCTAGTCAAGAACATCATGCCCACATCCAGGCCATCCAACTCCCTGTTCCCAGAGACCATCCGCCTGAAGGGAACATTCCCTGGATTGACAAGGGCAAGTCCATTAACCCATTCTCAGACTTACTCAGAAGAATTGCTGGGGAAGGTAGCACAGCATGCTGGAGAAAGACTGCATTACACATCTCTGTCTATTCCAGGAAGGAACTCAGTTTATTAACAAATTTTAAACTTTTCTAGGACTTCTCATCCCTTGAGTTCATGGTAATTTGTGGATATTATCATTTTTAGCCACACCAATCCCTATGGGATCATCAAAGAGGCAAGACTATGAGATCCTGAATATAAAAATAATGTAGACCAATGCACTAAAGAGATGAGCATATTTAAATATGCATTTTAAAAATAAATACTAATCTATCTCTGAGTAAAATTTCCAGGGGAAAAAATGTCTATTATATCAAACTTTCTGAGAATTCATGAATACTGGTTTTTACCCATCTTAAAGATAAACAGGACTTTGTTTCAATAACACAAACTCAGGCAATAGCAGTTCTGCTGCCTTTGGAGTCCCTCCCTGGCTGCATAACCACAAGTCTCATGCTCTTTGGATCTTACCTTACAATCGGAGGGACCAGCTCAGTTTTCCTCATCGAGCAAGAGCTTTCTGCATTTCCTAGTCCTGTGTTGTGTCATTTGCCTGTCAAGAAGGCAGTTGCTTGTTTGATTGTTAATTGCCCTTGTTTTTTATTATAGAACGCATTCAAATTTTGGTAAGTAACATGTTCTTCTTTGTAATTAGATATAGTAGTTAAAATATCTTTCAATTCACCATGCCATTTTCCTTTAATCAGCACACCAGCCAGGGTTTACGACGATGTTGGAACCATATCTGTAGCTTTACCACAGCAGTACTGCGTGAAGAAAATTGTGTTGCCAATACATTTTGCAATAAAAAATGAAATTCAAAGGTAGGGAGCTTTTGTTTTGCAGGCCTGAAATGTGCAAACAAAAAAAATGAAAGTACAATGTGAATATTTCAGGCATGTGTACCACCAAGATCCAAAGGTTTTCTGTGGCTTTTAGGATATCTGTGTCTAAAATCACCTAGTGACCCTGTAGGAAGCCCAGTTCCAGGACACATCAGTGAAAATCCTCCAGAATCTGCCCTGCAGGGAAATCAGTGCCTACATTAGTGGGAGATTAAATCACCAGGTGCCCAACGAGATGACCCAGGAAACTAAGCATCAGGAAAACAAGAACATTTTTAACACTTTTTCATTATTTATTGACTCCATTCTACAGAAAAGGAAATTGAGAATCAGAGAAGTAAAAGTGATTTGCCTGAGATCAACCAGGAAATTTTAGCCAACCTCTGCAGATCAGCCCAGGCTCTTTTCAGGGAGTACAACCCATTGTGTGGGACCCTCTCTTCACTCCATCTGTTGGGAAAACCCACATGGACACAGGGCTCTATAACCCCCACCTCCAATGCTGCCTCCTGGCAACTAACCACTTACCTTCCTCTACCTCAGAATCAACTCATTCACGTCAGACAGATCAGCTCCAAATAAGCCAGAAGGCAGGGGCCCTGGAGGGTACAGGCAAAGAATAAGAGGTCTGAAGTCAGACTCCTCAAGTTCAAAGCCAGGTTTTTGGCATTTACTGCTTGTGTGTTCTAGGGCGCAAATCTTTATGAGATGAACAGTCACATAATGTTCAGCACCTGGAGCACAGATGGCCTGGGTTTGAATCCCAGCCCTGCCTCTCACCCTCTGAGCAACTCTGGAAGCTCCTTATCTCTTTGTGCCTCAGTTTTTATCGCTATAAAATGAGGACAGTAGTGCCACCTGCATTAGGTGAGGGTAAAATAAGACAATTTATGTCAAGCACTTAGAGTGGAGTCTTGCACACAATAGGTACCCTGGTATCATTAGCTATTACTCTAACACTATCTCCTAGCTATGAATCCTGGGAAGAAATAGGATGCCAGGGGTATTGTGGGAACCATGCAGAGTTCAGAGCACTTTGCCTGGTGCATGCCTGGCAGGCAGATGTCAAGTCAAGGGGAGCTGTCCACTCCAAGGCGAATTCATGTAAGTTGGGACCTTCCAGTCCAGCATAGTAGTGCACACCTGTCATCCTGGTGACTCAGGAGGCTGAGGCCAGGAGGATCATAAGTTCAAAGTCAGCCTGGGCAAGCTAGCAAGACTCTGACTCAAAATAAAAAAATAAAAAAAGACTGGGGATGTGGCTCTGTAGTAGAGCAACCCTGGGTTCAAGCCCAGTGACATGGGGGAGGGGGAGATAAAGAAAAATAAGGAAAAGAGGAAGACCTTCCTTACCATGCGTCTCAGCATAAAGTAGGCAATTTGAACACTAAGATCCTTACTATCTATAACCGAAGGCCTTGTCTACAGAATGGTAATGACGTGCCCACTGGAAAAGAAAGGGAGCAGGGCTCTGCTGGGAGCATAAACAGAGGACTCATGCTTTGTAAATTCACAAAAGAAAAAAAAAATAAAGACAAAGTGCTACTTCATTTCATACATACACACTTTTTGAATATGTACATTCCCCAGCCTTTATTATATATACCTTCTTGGACAGAGAAATAAACCCTAGTACCCAGAGTTGAGTTTTTTTAGCATGCAGCTCACAGAGAAAATCCACCTGTGGCTGCTTCCTTCTGGTCCACCAGCTGCGCAGGGCTTTTACAGATGAGCCCGTACAACTGAGCCGATGTGGAGGAACGCTACCGTTGAACCCCAGTTAAGTGAAATGTTATCTGCCCCTCAAAGAAATTCCATTCTTCTCATTAGTAGACCTGCCTTACAAACACTATGTACCGTGATTTTTGTTCTTATGATGTATGTGAGTATCTGCATAATAAGCTCAGTTTTGCCTCTTGGCTGAAAAACCTAAATTATTTATTTAGTGACCCTTTACAGAAAAAAAAATTCTGATTGAGTGTCTAGTTTGGGACTTTTTGTTCTCAACAGCTGGTTGCTGTGAACTCTTGGGCCCTTCACTGAGGAGCACATTTGCTTTGCAGAGGGGGAGGATACTGTATCTCAGAACACTTCTCAAACCACAGGAGAAAGCAAGTTCTGTGTCTTGCCAGTTTTAAATGAGGAAAATTGCATCCACCAAATCCAGTCCCACAAACTTAGCCGTGAAATATATTTATGAAGGCATGTGATCACAAACACTGCGGAGTCTTTTGCTAGTCGTGGGAAACAGGATCCTCGTGTTGCCTGAATGGACCTATTCTTTGGGAAGAAGTCGCCTCATACCACATGATGAGCATTCGCTTCTAGGAACCACTGTTAAGATTCTGAAGGAAACCGTCTTATCGTTGATTTCATTTACTTATGTGCTTAAAAAAGCCACCTGAAATGTACACTCTGTACCTCAATTTTATGGTGGATAAAGACATTTGGGGTTCTTGGTGTTTGTTAAATGAGGATCACTTTTAATTTCAAGTGGATTCAAGCATTAAAAGTCAATTAAAGAAAATATGAGTCAATTTCCTATTAGAGAAGACAGCTCTTGCCCAATCCCAGGAAAGTTAAACCTCTGGATCTAGGAAGCCTGAAGGGAAAGGAAATTACAGAGACAGTGCCTTTTATCAAGAGCCTTGTGATTCAAACAAGGTTCTCTCTGCAAATACAAAGATCAGTACTGGGGTCAGATGGACACAAAACGAAGCTCCACCAAAATTACCACCAAAATGAGCTGGAAACTCTCAGAAGTCTCCATCGAAAAGTCGCGTGTAGAAACCAAATGTCCTAAAACACATCCGTATGCAGGAACCAGGAATGCACTATTGCAGAAAAAGCAAGGCAGTGCCCCCAGGCTTTGCTGGTATTTTATCTTGAGAAACCCTGTAAGAAAATGAGGCTGGATGCCAATTATGACACCCGTGCTGTCGGAGTCCACAGATAATTAGGGAACATGGCAAACATCGCCCTCCCAAAATAGAAGCTCTTCAGTTATAGAAGCCATAGGTTGTGACCTCCGGGGATTTGGCGTCCGTATATATCACCCACTTCTAAAATTACCCTCTGCTCTCTGCCTGCAGGGTCCCTGCTGGGAAAGGAAACAAAGAGGTTTTGATAATTCTTTAAAAGTTGAAAAATGGAAGAAGCAATGCTTTTGCCTACACTGTTTGTCACTTCATCCGTCTGGATGGGGGACATCAGATTCCACAAGCAGTGAATCATAAGTAAGTTATGAATCCTATCAAGTAGTAAAAAGGTTTGGGGTTTAGGCATCCATACGACATCTCTTTTAAAAAAAACTGTATAATTTCTCACCATGAAAAAATTAAAATATACATTTGAACTAATAATGTAAACCGTCGGCCTAGTGGTAGAGCACTTGCTTAGCATGTGTGAGGCACTGGGTTCCATTCTCAGCACCACATATGAATAAATGAATAAAATAAAGGTCCATCAACAATTCAAAAAATACTAAAAAAAAAAAATAAAAGACATTTAGTGGCACTTTTCTTGAGATGTCACTGACTTGAAGTCCTAATAAAAGAGTCCTTCTACTCCGTCACTTCTATATCGGGTTATACCAAAGAAAGAAACAAAATTAAAGAGAACCCAAAGAACTGAAAATCTGAAAGATGAAACTGACCTTGAGATATTAATTAGCCCATCAGCTGCTCCAGCTACCTCCACACTCCACTTATGCCCTAAGAATGTCTTTAATTTTAAGCCTAAATCACAAATTTCTGGAAGGAACAATTGCCTCTTAAAGAAAACTTGCTTGCAAATGACCTTCAGATGACCTTCAACCTTCACTTCCTGCCCCTTGTGATTCTAATCCCACAGGCCTAGTCTGCTACATGTTCTTAAGGAAACCCTGTCTCCTCACCCCTTATCCAGAAGAATGCAGATCCACAGTCTATCCCAGCCTACAGGTACAGTTCTCATAGGAACACCTTCCTAGTAGGACTCGCAGGGTCCACAGATCCCATTCCGAGGTTGAACCTCTGCACCTTCCCCAAGTCTGTACCTGACTACTCACCCATATCCCAAGCTTGTGTAAAGGGAGCAAAACTGCAAAAGGAAAAGAACTAAAATCAAGTGACATGTAACTACAAGCACACAAGTGCACAAATACATCATGGATACATATTGCAATTATACACACACACACACACACACACACACACACACACACACAGGAGCTCCTGCATACCTGTATGTGGGTGGGTGGTAGTAAAGATGCAGAGTTTATGGAATACCAGGAAAAGCTGAAACTATCAATTTGAAGAAGAACATTGAAGAGAAGAAAACCAGGTCCTCAGGCGAAAGTTGTAGACATTTCCATCCATGTGCCAGCAGATTCTCTTCCTATCACTTCTAATAATACCTGACACAGGTGTTTGAATAAATTCTCAGGTGGAATTCTGGGAAGATGGCAGAGGTGATAGCAGCAGAGTTGGGACCTTACTTAATTTTTTTTTTTTTTTTTTTTTTTTTTTTTTTTTTTTTTTTTTTGGTACTAGGTAGTGAACTCAGGGCACTCGACCACTGAGTCACACCCCCAGCCCTTTTTTGTATTTTTATTAGAGACAGGGTCTCACTGAGTTGCTAAGTGCCTCACCATTGCTGAGGCTGGCTTTGAACTCGCGATCCTCCTGCCTCAGCCTCCCAAAGTGCTGGGATTATAGGCATGTGCCACCACGCCTGGCTTCTTACTTAATTTTTAACACAAGAACTAACGGAGCAATTAGAGAACAAAACCCTAAAATCATGGATAACATTTACAATAAATCTAAGTGATAAAAATAAATGAGTAAGCAAATTATGGAAAGAAAACGTGGTATATATACACAATGGAATATTACTCAGCAACAAAAGAGAATAAAATAATGGCAATTCGCAAGTAAATGGATGAAGTTGGAGAATATAATGCTAAGTAAAGTTAGCCAATCCCAAAATCCAAATACCAAAAGCTTTCTCTGATATAAGGAGGCTGATTCACAGTGGGGTTGGGACGGGGAGGATAGGAGGATTAGAGGAACACTAGAAAGGCCAATGGGGAGGGAGGGGAAAGGAGAAGGCAAAAGGGTAAAAAAAAAAGATGATAGAATGAGATTGATATCATTACCCTAAGTGCATGTATGAAGACACAAATTGTGTGAATATACTTTGTATACAACCAGAGATATGTAAAAATGTGCTCTATAAGTGTAATATGAATTGTAATGCATTCTGCTGTTATATATAACAACTTAGAATAAAAGAAAAGGAAAAAAATAAAGTTGTTATGCATTCAAAAAAAATGTTTGCCAGGGACTGGGTGGAGGAGTAGGGGATGAACAGTGACTGCTCATGGGTGCATATTTTCCATTAGAGGTTACAAAAAGTTTCTGCAATTAGATGGTAATGATGGTATACAGCTGAACCGTGTATTTTACTATGATAAAATGGAAAAATTTTATTAAGTCTTGCCACAATTAAAAGAATAAATATATACACTTAAAAAACAAATTATGGGTAAACAAATTGTGGTATGCACAAAAAATGGAATATTAGTTAGCCATAATAAGAAATAAAGTACAAATACATGTTACAAATTTTGTGAACTTTAAAAACACTATACTAGTGGCTAAGTTGTGTGGCTGAGAGAAGCCACCTCAGCACAAAACATCACATTGTGTACAACTAAAGTAATATGATTTTTAAAAAAAAAAAAAAAAAAAAACACTATATATAAAACGTTTTTAAAACGTTTTAAAATAGATGTAAAGCCAGTTGTGGTTGCCAGAGGCTGGGATCAAAAAGGAACAGGAAGTGACTGCTTAATGGCTCTTGGGTTTTCATTTAGAGTGAAGAAATGTCTTAGAACTAGATAGAGAACTAGAGAAACAGATGAACTCCCTTAGAACTGTATAATATCATGAGTGCGCTAAATGACACTGAATTTCACCCTTTAAAGTGATTAATTTTTATCTTACATAAGTTACAAACTAAGTTTGCAGGTGGTCCTATATAGCCCAAAATATAAATAGATGGGACTATGTCACCAAGAGCCCCAGACCACCTTCTTACCACCATCTGTGTGGATGAAGGGGAACCTATGGAACCTCATGTGATGAACCTGAGAAGAGGAAAAGCAAGGACCAGAGAAGGCCTCCCTGGAACTTGCGGAGGCTCTGTGTGAAAATCAGCAGCTAGATGTGGTGGCGCACAGTCCAGGGGTCAGTATGAGCAAGAGGCTGTCCAAAGAGTCCTCAAGAGGCTGAAGCTGGGTAGCCCCAGGGCACCCTGAGACACGCCCACTAGACTGCCATTGAGGACAGAGCCCCGCGCTGAAGAGAAACTTCTAGGAGGAGAACCAAAATCAGACAAAACAGGGACAACAGAAAGGAAGACAAGATCCAATCAAAATCCCAATGACATTTCTCAAAAAAAAAATAGAAAAAGAAGTCATGAAATTCATCTGGAAAAATAAGAGACCCAGAATAGCTAAAGCAATCCTGAGCAAGAAAAGTGAAGCAGGTGGCATTACCATACCAGACTTTAAATTATACTATAGAGCAATAGTAACAAAAACAGCATGGTATTGGCACCAAAGCAGACTAGTAGACCAATGGTACAGAATTGAGGACACAGAGACTAGTACATATAATTTCAGCTATCTTATATTAGACAAAGGTGCCAAAAATGTACAGTGGAGAAAGGATAGCCTCTTCAACAAATGGTGCTGGGAAAACTGGAAATCCATATGCAACAAAATGAAATTAAACCTGTATCTCTCACCATGCACAAAATTCAATTCAAAGTGGATCAAGGACTTAGGAATTAGACCAGAGACAATACACCTAATAGAAGAAAAAGTAAGCTACAATTTCCAACATGTCGGATTAGGCTCCAAGTTCCTTAACAAGAATCCGGTAGCGCAAGAATTAATGCCAAGAATTAATGAATGGGATAGATATAAGCTAAAAAGCTTCTTCTCAGCAAAAGAAACAATCAGTGAGGTGAATAGAGAGCTAACTAACTGGGAACAAATATTTAATATATGCACATTGGATAGAGCACTAATTTCTAAAATATATAAAGAACTCAAAAAACTTGACACCAAAAAAATAAATAATCCAATCGATAAATGGGCTAAGGAATTGAAAAGACACTTCTCAGAAGAAGATACATGATTAATCAACAAATACATGAAAAAATGCTCAACATCGCTGGCAATTAGAGAAATGCAAATCAAAACTACTCTAAGATTTCATTTCACTCCAGTTAGATTGGCAGCTATCAAGAACACAAACAACAATAAATGTTGGAGAGGATGTGGGGAAAAAGGCACATTCATACATTGCTGGTGGGACTGCAAAATGGTACAACCATTATGGAAAGCAGTATGGAGATTTCTTGGGAAAATGAGAATGGAACCACCCTATGACCCAGCCATCCCACTCCTGGGTCTATTCCCAAAGGTCTTAAAAACAGCATATTACAGTGACACAGCCATTTCAATGTTCATAGCAGCACAATTCACAATAGCTAGGTTGTGGAACCAACCTAGATGTCCCTCAGTAGATGAGTGGATAAAGAAAATGTGGTATATATACCCAATGGAATTTTACTCAGCAATAAAAGAGAATAAAATAATGACATTCGCCGGTAAATGGATGAAGTTGGAGAATATAATGCTAAGTAAAATCAGTCAATCTCAAAAATCCAAATACCGAATGTTTCCTCTGATATAAGGAGGCTAGTTCACAGTATTGTTGGGTCGGGGTACATAGGAAGATTAGAGGAACACTATAATGTTCAAAAGGAAGGGAGGGGAAGGGAGGGTGCAAGGGGGGAAGGGGGGGGAAGAAAAAGTGGTTGAATAAGATGGCTATCATTATTCTAAATGCATGATTGAAGACTTGAATGCTACGAATATACTTTGTATACAAACTGTTTTGTTGTCAAAAGATGCTCTATATGTGTAGTATGAACTGTAATACATACTACTACTATAAATAAAATTTTTAAAAAAATGGAAGTAGGAGGAGCAGCTAGGAAATCTGGAAAGAGAGCCACCATTCTACTTAATGTGTGGAAAACTGAAGGGCAGGGAGTTTTGTGGCAGTGAAGAGCCCTCTGACCCAGTTTTTTTCCTGAAATTTTGGGAAAACTAAATTCACACAAAAAGTTGTTATGAGAAAGTGGGAGGGTCAAATCCATACAAATTGCCACAAGAAGAAATAGGAAAGGAACCTGTGGTAACCAGGACAAAAAGCCACGCTTGGAACACAGATCAGGACAACCCAAGACACAAAGCCCAGCGTGAATCAGTGCTTGAAGATCTCAGAAGAAATGTGACCAGGTTCAAGGAAGAATGTTAATTAAGGAGGAAAAATTGTTTTAGAAAGGAAGATTGAACCAGACAAATCTACGAGACACAAGTGCAACAAATAATGCTTATGAGAAATAAAAGGTAAAAAAGAAGAAGAAGAAGAAAGGTTTCTAAATCAAGAAGTAAGCAATTTTTAAAAAAAGGATTTAAGAGAACCTCACAAATATTGAAGACAGGCAAATAAAATCCAGTTGACAGATAAAGGAAGAACAAAACCAAAATTAGTGGATGGAGCAAATATTTTTAAACCATGATTCTAGAAAAATTTCCTGAAATAGAAGATCTGAATAATTCTCAGAAGCACAAAAATATTAAACCAGAACAACCAATCCTAAAATATTTTCTAGTAAAAATCACTGGGCTTTAAAAAAAAAAGTTTTGAGGGGCCACTGAGGAAAAGCACATGACTTATTAAGGAAAAATAGATTGTCTTCAGGGTTTCAACAAAGACATTTATGGGAAAAGAAAAATGTACTGATATATTTAATGTTTCTAAAGAAAGAAAATGTGAGCTAAGTGTTTTGTGTTCTGCAAATCTCATTTTCAAGTATAAAAAGAACAACAACAACAACAACAACAGAAAAACACTAACAAGTGAGAGAATATTGTTCCCATGATTTCTTCCTAAGGAATCTACTTGAAATGAGCTTGAGAAAACCAAAGTGGCTGGAGAGACACCCCCACCAGGCCTCAGGGAGCACTGCACGCAGGCGCACAGACTTGCGGAGCTCTGACTAATCAGCACCAAAAGGGAGACAGCCTGCGGGAAATGCTGTGCCAGCTGCCCACACAGGCACAGGGGCCACTGTGGAAAAGTGGGAGAGTGACAGCAGCAAGTTCAGACCTCAGCAGCAGCTCCTCTCAGCAATTAGGCCCACTACAGATATTACTAGTCTTACTATTCTGAAGTCGTTGCATGAGGAAAGTGGAATAAAGGAAATGAGTATATATGGGATTTGAACTCTACTATTTCCCTGTCCTTAGTGAAGGAGGAAAGATATAAAGACAGTCCAGGGGCTGCAGGGGTAGCTCAGCTGTAGAACACATGCCAGGTGTGGGCTTGACACCTTGCATGCAAAAAAGAGAGAGAGAGCTGGGCGCATTGGCGCATGCCTGTAACCCCAGTGGCTCAGGAGGCTGAGGCAGGAGGATCGCGAGTTCAAAGCCAGCCTCAGCAATGGCGAGGCACTTAGCAACTCAGTGAGACCCTGTCTCTAAATAAAATACAAAATAGGGCTGGGGATGTGGCTCTGAATTCAATCCCCAGTACCAGGGAGGAAAAAAGAAAACAAAAACAAAAACGAGAGAGAGAGAGAGAGAGAGAGAGAGAGAGAGAGATTGATTGATTTAATAAATATAGGGTAAATCAAGTAAAAAGTCACTATTTCTGAATTTGAATAACGAATTTCACAAGATTATTTTTATATATGTATGCATTTTGTATATTATATATGCATGTAATTATATATGTACTGCATATGTGTATATATTTCTAAAATACACATTTCAATTTGTGTATTTGTTTATATAAGTATCTGTGTGTTAGAGATATACATACACATACATATTTACACACATATATATATACTTCACATACTTTCTTTTTTCCTCTCTTCTTTCACTCCGATCACTCAAAAGCCTTAGAAACCATGACCAAACCCAAGAACAATGAGGATCCTCAGCACTCAGGTTATGGTCTTTAAATACCACTTCACAATGAAAGAAACCAGGAATTCTTGGAGAAATTGCTCTTGCCAAGCCC
This sequence comes from Tamias sibiricus, assembly GCA_025594165.1. Lineage (NCBI taxonomy): Eukaryota > Metazoa > Chordata > Mammalia > Rodentia > Sciuridae > Tamias > Tamias sibiricus. The sequence goes on along the minus strand of CM046660.1, from coordinate 73,537,228 downwards.
TAAGCAAGAAATATACAAAATGAACCAAGGAGCTCTTGACACTCTAGATAGTGAGGAGTTCCCAGAGACTGCTATGGTCACTGCAATGGGAATTGGTCATTGAAAGACAAGAATCTAATTAACTGCCTCAAAAAACTAAGTGACTAAAAGGGAAAAAATCATTTATTTATCTTGTATTTTCTATGTGTACTAGACCACTGGGTAGATGAGGACAAGTATCTCTTTATAAAATTATTCCATCTGATAAGATAAAATAAAATAACAAAATTAACATAGTACCACTTTTTGACCCCCAAAGAACTTATGCAATAGACATTGAGTAACAATAGTTCCCGACATCAAGAGAAGCAAAATAAATATCACAGGCCATCTTGTGCATGAAACACCACCACCTATGGTCTTTTCAAAGGAATGGAACCAGAGTCTGATCTGTCTCCTGCGCTGAGCTGCTAATTTGCAGGGAACAGAGGATAGAAGAACATACTGAACTGGTCCCAGGAGTTTGCAATCAGCAAAATCCAGATGGGGGGAAACTGCAGATGAAACAGCCTGGGGTCTTCAAAAGATAAATTGAGGGGTTCCTTGGAAACAGCCTCTCAGACAGAGATTTGTCTATGGAAGGTACACTGGGGAATGAACTGTGGAACAACATCTGGGAGAAAGTAAGAGATGCGCAGTGGGGAAAGGGAAGCTGAGCCCCCTTTTAGTTATAATAAGGACACATCTGGTTCCATGAGGGAGCACTAGAGCTAGGGCACAGGAGCTGGGGAGCTCTTCACAGTTATTCAGGCTGTCAGAAGAAAGCCACGTCAGTCAGGCTTGGCATCCACCAGGCAGCGAAAGCAGGCTATCCCCAGAAAATGGGTACGTGGTTTATTTTGGCTCATGGTTCCACAGACTGGAATGTTCAAGAGCCTAGCACCTACATCTGTGCAGCGTCTGGGTGTGTATGTGTGTGTTGGGGGGGGGGGGGGGGAGGTATGCTGCTTCAACTCCTGGTGGAAAATGGCAGGGAAACTGGAAAGAACAGAAGAAACAAGACACAGGGAGGCATGGGCTTGCTTTAGAACAACCCACTCTCACAGTAACCAATTCAGTCCCAAGAGGGTCAGAACTCTCAAACTCAAACTGGCTTAAGCAAAAATGGAACTTTAGAATCACTTCCATAACAGAAGGTCCAAAGCTGAATAAAGTTTCAGGGTTGGTAACTCAGGAGATTGGTGTTGTGAAGAGGAACTCAGATTCTTTCTTCTCTTCTGCCCACATCAGATACCTGCCAAAGTTGGATTAAAGTGGCCCTAGAGTTCCTCATGGTGTCTGGCCACTTGGGCTCTCTCAGCATGGCCAAATAATTCATAAAACCAGCAAGGAGGGTCTCTAGAGCAAGTCCGCAGGCCACGTTATTACAAAATCTATGATACAACGTAACCACCAAAGTGGCCTGCCATCACCTTTGCCATATTCTATTGGTTGAAAGCAAGTCGGGAGCCTACACTCAAAGGCAGGGGGTTATACAGAGGCGTAAGCTTGGAAGGCAGAAGTCACACAACCCCTAGAAGAGTCCTCCTGATGGGGGATCCTGAGTGGGGAACAGGACGGTGCACCACTGTACCCACACTATGGAGCAATCTGTAGGTTAGAAGAGACTTATGGGTCTAAGAGACTGCTGAGATATTTTTTTTTTAATAGGCAAGACTAAACCATAGTGTCTAGGGATACACAGTATAGTGATAAAATAAGAGGAAGTAGTGGTGCATGCCTGTAATTCCTGCAGCTCGGGAGGCTGAGGCAGGAGGATCTCGAGTTCAGAGCCAGCAAGGTACTAAGCAACTCCATGGGACCCTGTCTCTAAATAAAATACAAAATAGGGCTGAGAATGTGGTTCAGTGGTCAAGTGCTCTGAGTTCAATCCCTGGTAGCAGAGAGGGAGGGGGGAGGAGAGAAAGAGACAGGAGAGAGTGGGGGGGGGGGGGAGAGAAAGAGAGAGAGAGAAGCTTTACAAATTAAAAAGTACAGGTAGTGATTCAGATGCGACACATGGAGGGCTTCAGAGTTGGTAGGCAAAGTTCAGTTCATTTGTTTTGTGTTCAGCTTTGTTTCTGTATTTTATTTTAAAGCTCAAAGCTTCAAAAAAAAATTTTTAACATCCCAGGATAGGAAAATAATTGATCCAGCTGAAACAATTGTCCAGACTCTTAAATCAACTGAGTGCCATAGAATATAGTAATAACAGTGCCTGTCAACACATGTCCTTCCAAGACCCCTCTGCCTTTCTAGCAGGACTACAGCAGGGAGGAATTTCAAGGAAGAATGAGTGGATAGGAAAAAATAAGCAGGACCTCTTTCAGTGTCCAAAATTATTTTCCTGGTAAAGGCAAGTTGAAAAAAAAAAAAATGGTGGCCAATGCTAGCACTTCCAACTTGAAGAAGTCTTGTTCATCTAGGGTAATTGAGGTCAAAAACATGCAGCTATTCCCTATTATTCAAGCAGCCATGTGGATTATAGAATAAAGCTGTGTCAAAAGATTTTTGGCACCATGTAAATAATAGCATACTACTTCAGTGAGAAGTAGTTTTGGACTCTAAGAAAGAGAACCAAATCAAACTGGCTTAAGCAAAGAAGGAACTTTATAATCACTTACATAACAGAAAGTCCATAGCTGAATAAAGTGTCAGGGTTGGTAATACAGCAGACTGGTGTTGTCAAAAGGAACCCAGATTCTTTCTTCTCTTCTTTTCTGCCCATATCAGATGCCTGCCAAAGTTGGATCAAAGTGGACAAGTTAGCACCTAACATTACATCATGAAACAATGAAGCCACAGTTTCTGGACTTTTTCTTGGGAAGGAAAACTTTTGCCTGAAACCAGTTCATAGTCTCCCTACTTATGAATCATGTCTTAGTCCATTTCCTGTTGCTATAACAGAATACCTGAGGTTGGATAATTTATAAAGGAAAAAGGTATATTTTGGATTATGGTTAGAGAGGCTGGAAAATCCAAGAGCCTACCACCTACATCTGTGGGGAGGCAGCTTCTGGTGGGGAGGCAGTGGGGGTGTGCTGCTTCAACTCATGGTGGAAAATGGCAGGGGAACTGGAAAGTACAGAAGAAACAAGACACAGGGAGGGGGTGGGCTTGCTTTAGAACAACCCACTTTCACAGTAACCAATCCAGTCCCAAGACAGTGAGAACTTTCTGGACTCCCAGATAATCAACTCAGTCCCTCAAGAAGCACATCAAACCCTCTTAACAATGTTGATCACCTCCTAAAGGACCCCACCTCCCAACACCACCCTAATGTCCACCAAATTTCAATACGATCCTGGCACGATGGCGCACGCCTATAATCCCAGCGGCTCTGGAGGCTGTGGAAGGAGGATCTCGAGTTCAAAGCCAACCTCAGCAATGGTGAGACACTAAGCAACTCAGTGAGACCCTGTCTCTAAATAAAATACAAAATAGGGCTGGAGCCGGGCGCGGTGGCGCACGCCTGTAATCCCAGCACTTTGGGAGGCTGAGGCAGGAGGATCGCGAGTTCAAAGCCAGCCTCAGCAATGGCAAGGCACTTAGCAACTCAGTGAGACCCTGTCTCTAAATAAAATACAAAAAAGGTCTGGGGATGTGACCCAGTGGTCAAGTGCCCCTGAGTTCAATCCCCGGTACCACAGAAAAAAAAAAAAAAAAAAAGTAGGGCTGGGGATGTGGCTCTGTGGTCAGGCGCCTCTGAGTTCAATCCCTGGTACAAAAAAAAAAAAAAAAAAAAAAAAAAAAACTTTTTTCAATATGAGTTTCAGAGGGGACAAACCATACCACAAGCATAGCAGGTCATGTTCCTGTTTGTCTAGGGGACGGTCATTGTCTTTGACAGATCATCTCTGCTCCTGGAGCTGGGGAAAAGGATTCCAGCTGCCCCAAGACAACTGCACTGGGCTGGCTGAATGCCTGAAAATATCGAAGTTCTACTAGGAAGGAAGAGGCAGGAGAGGATGTTGGGGATGTCATCAGTGAAGTTAACTAACAGTGCAACAGCACCACGCACCTTCTGGGTGAATAATCCGTCCATGGGTTTTGCTTCTCAGAAGCCTCAGTCACTGACCACAGAGTCCTGTGGTTTTCTCACATATAAATGAGAATCTAAGAAGAAAAAGAAGATAGGCAAATGCAGCTGGTGTCTAGTATTCCCTCTTCTTGTTTGTTTATCCTCAGGAAACTACCCATATGGCACAATGTCAAGCATAGCAGACACTAAAAAACTCAGGTGGTTTGCTAGGCTGGGCACGGTGGCACACGCCTGTAATCCCAGCACTTGGGAGGCTGAGGCAAGAGGATCGCGAGTTCAAAGCCAGCCTCAGCAATGGCGAGACACTTAGCAACTCAGTGAGACCCTGTCTCTAATAAAATACAAAAAAGGGCTAGGGATGTGGCCCAGTGGTCGAGTACCCCTGAGTTCAATCCTCAGTACCATAAATCAATAAATAGTGCTGAGGATGTGGCTCAGTGGTTGAGAGCCCGTGGGTTCAATCCCCAGTACCCCCCACCAAAAAGAATATTAAGCTTTGGAGTCAAACTGATCTGGGTTCAAAATCCAACTAATTTTTATTTACCCTCTGTTTAACATTGGGCAAGTTTCTTAACCTCTCTTTGACTCTGCAAAATTATAGATAATGAGAATATCTGCCTCCTAGAATCTTTACAATAGGTAAAACAATACAAGAAGCATTTGATGATAGCAAATTTTTATTCTAACTCTTTCCTTTGAATTTGATCAGGACTAATAAAAACATGCTACAGCTTCCAGGTGAAACCAATTCCCTCCATATATTGCAGTCTGAAATTTGGGAGTTTTTTTCCTAAAATTGCAATGATTTAATACATCGATTAGGAACTTGGTGTTAAGTTGGTTCTTTGCTATTTATTCATCACAGATTATCTCAGTTTTATCCATCATTTTATTTCTTTCTTCCCTAAATGAGTTCTCCACATCTAAAAAAATGAACTTGTACATTACGATACACGAAAGGTCCAACTCATTATAATTTGTTGCACTCAAGAAATACATAATGATTTCATGCACTAAAATTATACTTCTCATGAACATTAATGACTAATTAGATACAGTTCAAGTTCAAACTTAAACAAAACTGAACTTTGGATCATGAGCAGAGATCGTCTACAGAGGGCCGACTGAGCACAACTCGTAGGATAATCCTCAGCCTGGGCCCAACCTGCCCAGCTGTGTGGGCAGCCTGGGTGTAAGACTGAAGGAGCCCTAATTAGGAAGGGCTGTTGTAGCTAGCTGGAAGCCATGGGTTCCACCTGATATGTATGTGACGCACCTGTAGGCACCCGCAAACCTGAAGGTATATAACCGGGTGAAAGCGGTCCGAGTTAGGAGAACGGAGAATTCAGTCAGCCGGGCAGTCACTCGGTCGGTCAGAAGAATCAGAGCGGCCAGAACGTAGGCAGAGCGGTTACAGAAGAGAAACCAGATAGAAGAAGTAATGACTGGCCAGAGTTAGGCCGAGGCTCCAGAGGACTGGTCAGAGTAAGGCCGAGGCTCCCGAGGAAGACAGAAGACAGAAGACAGAAGAAGGAAGAAAGAAGAGAGAAGAAAGAAGCTCTAGTCTTTCTCTAAGCTAAGCTCTATCTTTCTTTACTCTACTCTAAGCTAAGCTACTCTACTCTAAGCTAAGAAGACAAGAAGAAAAGCTTGCTTTAATCTTTCTCTCTAAAAATCTTTCTTTCCCTCTCTAAGCTCTGAGAAAGTAGAAGTAAAAGTAGCAAAAGCTATACTCTGCCTCCGAGAATTTTCCTCCCGTGGCGGCGCCGTGGCTGGCCGTGACAGGCAGCTTACATAAGACCACCATCGTGTCTCACCTGGACCATTTCAGTAGCTTCCCAACTGACCTCCCTAAATCCACTGAGCCTCTTAGAGACTGTTCTTAACACAATGGCCAGAGCCATTCCTTAAAAAGAGAAATCAAAATGCCCCAGTGCTTTCTTTCATGATTAGAATAAGACTCAGTGCTCTGGTTGGCCAAGAAGGCTTTGCAGGACTTTTCCAGCTCTCAAGACTCATGTCCCTCCATCCTCCCTGTCCTTTCTCCTCCAGCTGGGTTTGTCTTCCAACATGCCATGCACTTCTCCTAGACATCGCCCTCACAACCTCTGACCCCTTGCCTAGAATCTCCCTGCTCCACAGTAGGGTGTAGCTAACTCCTGTCCATTCACATCTCTTCCCATCTCACCTCCCCAGATCTTCTAGGTCCAACAACCACCCCACCAGAAGAGCACTGACAACCCCAACCTCATGTCCTGCTTTACTTTTCTTCCTACGGTTACAACCTGACCTAGCATTTATTTCTTGTGTGTCTCCTCTGTGAACATAAGCGTGCTGTCTATTTTGCACATCTCTATGTCTCTGGCTCCTAGGAGAGTGTTTGTCACATAGTAAACACTCAATTAATGACTTATAAGACAGTGGTGAAAGTGGCCACAATACAGTAAGTATGATACTTTCATAGGCAGGAGGAGCCACTGTAATATTTGTTGATACAAATAATGCTGTTATTGTTTATAACCCTTTCAAAAGTACCATCCAAAATTCTAATATTGGAAACAACCTCAAAGGATCTCTAAATTGGTGGGAAAACTCAAATTGCTGTGTGATGTTCCAGCTGCTATACAAAGTGTCATAAATTGGGTGACTTATAAACATTAAAGGTTTATTTCTCACAGTTTGGAAAGTGGGAAGTCCAAGACCAAGGCACAGGCAGATTCCACATACAGTGAGAGCCCACTGCTCGGTTGATAGACAGCACTGCTGAGGAGACAAGGGATCTCCCTGGAGTCTCTTTATAAGGGCACCAATCCCACTGATGAAGGCTCTGCCTTTATGACCTAAATGCCTCCCAAAGATCCCACCTTTTAATATCATCACCTTGGGGGGTGGATTTCAACATATGAATTTTGAGGGGAAATAAACATTTAGTTCATCGCAATCACAGACAAAAATAGCCAGATCCATTGTGGAATAAAACCATACACTAAATATACTACACTTTTGCATTGACTTTATTTGTATGAAAAGTGTACATTTTTATACTCAAAGGACTACCTCATATAATTATATGACCAATAATGACCACCAATGGAAATTAGAGAAACACTTGTGTTATAAGATTTACAAATGTTTCCTAATCACAGAAAGGAAAAATGTCAGCCTTCAATGCATAGCTTTCCAGCCCAAGGATGTAAAACAGCCTGTAATTATGCTGTGCAGATGTTGTGCTAATAATTTTCCCATTGCATATGAATTCAATTGGGGGCAGAGGGGGGCACGGAGGGAACTGATACATTTCCATATTCAGTGGTATTAGTTCATAAGGAAGGTTAAAACATGTTTTGCTACCCCACAGATACTCGGAGTTAATTCCCAATGCAAGCAAAAGCCCACGGTCTTTGTGGCCAGATAATATCACAAGTGACAAATTCCTTCAAACTATTCACACTCTTAATTTAAGCTGTTTAGCTTCTTTTCCTGCCTATAATGTAAAAGAACATAAGCCAAAAAAAATATTGTTGGTGTTCCATGATAAATCAGCGGCATGTTAGTACTAACTTGGCCTTTCTCTGGCAGTACCTTTTGCAAATAAATCTTTTTTTTTTTTTTTTTTTTAAGTTGTTCATGCTTGCTTTCGCTTCAGATATTGCCTGTATTTAGGCAATAATTCTGCCTTATCAAGCCGGTCTTGGCTAAATAGGGTGTCCACATCTCCCTCGATAGGAACCTTCTAGAAGTATTTAGCACGGTATCCTTGTTTCAGTGTTCAAAGAATCTTTCCGACTTTAAAGTCATACTCCTCTACCATGCATGGTCACATTCTTGTTTCAAGCTTACTCTCATTGAACTCCTGGTAAAGATCTTTCTTTGAAATGACTTTCTTGGAGCAACTATAACCCAAAAAGACAGTTAATGCCAGGAAAGAGTAAAACAACATGACAAAAAAAAAAAAAACGAAAAAATAGGCACTGTCATATGGTTTGGATTTTGGAATTTTTTCTCCTCTGCAGCCTTTTTTTTTTTTTTTTTTAACTTTGCTTTCCAGTTTTCTTTCCAGTAGTTTAAAAACACTGAGAGATGCAAGAATCTCATTTTCTTGATTCATATTGTAGCTTTTCTCAAAAATAAAAAAGGGTAGCTTCACTTTGAGACACTTCTTTGTAAGGCAGACTTCCCTGCTCCCTAAATCCTAACTGCTCTATTACCGGTAAAGGTTTGCCCCCAACCAGAAAAACTGAAACTAAAATTCCTTGCAGACTGAATGCAAATTTCAATGTTCCTTGCAACTTCAATTAAGACAAGCTTTACTATTAAGGTGACATGTGGGCTTGACTTCATATGTTTTCCCAGGCAAAAGAAAACCAAGTTTAAAAGAACAGACTGGCTTTGTGTATCTTATTTTCAAACAAAAATCTGAATCTTAAATCTCCTTTTATATGTGTGCCCTTGGAAAAATAGAAGGTACAAAAAGCATATTTTAAAATATTCAGAAGAGACTTAACATTTCCATTTCAGCTTCTCCACAAGACCATGTTCTAACTTCACTTCCAAGAAAAAGAAATCCTTCTGTAAATTTCTCAGAAGACAAAAATCCTTCACTGTCTGGGACAAACTGACAGCATGGGGAAATGTCAGTTTTTTTTTTTTTTTTTTTTTTTTTTCTTTTTTGGCGGTTCTAAACCATGTCCCCTTGCTTGATATTAAGCACCGGTCTCCTGTGGATTCTAACTTCTATTGTGTTTTACCAGCAAAGACATTCTAAAGTAAATTGTTGTTTTACAAAGTAGTGAAACCCTATCGCAGCTACAAACACACTCAGGCACACACAAACCCTCCATCTCTGAGCGAACGACAATCCCAGCTGTTCCCGCCTGTGATCCGGGTCCTGGGGACCAAGCACGCCCCCTTTGAAGTGGAGCTCACCTCCGCCGACCTGCATCTTGCTAACTTTGCACTGTTTCTCTAAGCCTGACCCCTGAACTGATTGTCTGATGACTAATTCACATGCTAAGAGCAAGGTATATCAGTATCACTGACCCGCCTGCATTTGTCATTAAGGCTTTGTAGTAGAAAGAAAGATGAAAGAGAAAGGTGTAATATTAGACCTGCCGCCCAACATCTTATGAGTGTGTTTTGAAAATGTGACTTATAAGAGAAATAGGCAACTCACTTTAAATCAGTCTTTCAAGTTATGCAGAATTGGGTGTGTGTTTTTATTTATAACCTCCCTAACTTTGCTTTCTTTCCCAAACTAGCTATTATGCAAAGTCTGTGTCAAAATCATAGGAGAAGAATGCAAAGATGAACTCATCCGCAGAGCCTGCATCTGAAACCAACCTATCCTGCCTCCTTTACCGTCATCATGTTGGCTAACAAAATGAAAGAAAAGCATGGGTATGTGATGCTTCTGACTGAAAAAGCTAAGTGGCTTGTTAAATGCTTTACCAGTTTGTCTGAGTTTAAATGACCTTGTATCTAACTCGAATATGCAGAAGATAAAAAATATGGTTGCAAGAAGCAATTTAATTAACCATCACTTTGTTGCCAACATTTATGTTCTATTAATACTATGAAAGATACCCAGTAGGAACATCTTTGCAAACGCTGCAATGAACTTCCTTAGAGAAGTAGTGAGGCCTCAGAATGTGGATAATGGGTCTTTGAACAGACTCTCAAGACCCATTTCCATAGACTGGACCGATTCTTTTAAAGCAATACATAATGAGAAGTCAAATAAAAGGGGTGGAGCAAAATGAGAAGATTAAAAAGAGAGTAAAAGATTAAAAGAGGGAAAGAATATAAGGAAAATTCAAAAGGAAAAAAGATCAAAAAGGGGATTAACCATGTTACTTGTTGTTTTTCAGAAATTAAAAAAGTATGGTGGATAAGGAATTTGTTTCCTTTTGGCCCAAGAAAAATGCCAATTATGGTAGCTAAACTGCCCGGATCACATATCAGCATGCTTTGGAAATGTGAGAAATGGATGGGAAATATAAACACAGGGCAATAGCTTACAGTTATGTTATGAATTAAGCCAGAAAAATATCAAGATTTAGTCACTGAATAAGCTGCCAAGGTTAATTTTCCCTGATGAACTTGAGCAAGATCAGAATAGAAGCGATAGCACTGTAGTTGAAGGCCTTGTGCAACACCCCACTTCTTTCTAGAATCAAATTCTTCATTTTCTCAAAAGACAAAAAATAAATAAATAAAACTCAGGCTAAGAGGACATCGTCAACAATAATGAAGTCACAAAATTCTCTTTCATTTCTTGGATTTATTTGATCAGTACCCTGGGTTCTCAGTTTAGATCTCTCGGATGGTAAAATCAGCTAGCCAGCCCTACTCTATGATCATTTAATGATAGTCTTTGAAGATTCTTAACTTTTGGCTTTTCTTATTACCGTTTTGATATTAGGAAATAAGCATTTAAATTTTCTTTAAAATATAGAAACCATTTCATGGCTGTAAAGATCAATTAACTTGGTAAAATCAATTTTTCACATGTTAAGATGGATATACACTTTATCAATAAATATGTGTGGTTTTTTTTTTTTTTTTTGTTTTTTTTTTTTTTTATCCTGGGCAGATATATAGCAACTTTTTCTCCATGTTTTTTTCCGGTCCTCCTATTTCATTTGGGGTTTGACTTTCTTTTTTTTTTTTTTTTTAATATTTATTTTTTGCTTTAGTTGTACACAATGCAATCCATTGTATGTTTACGTGGTGCTGAGGATCGAACCCGGGTCGCACACGTGCGAGGCGAGCGCTGTACCGCTGAGCCACAATCCCAGCCCCGGGTTTGACTTTCTTGATGTTGTCTTCATTCCAATTAATCTAAACCTAAGTTTGTTTTGTTCTGCTTTTAACCAAAGATCTTTTTAATTGCCAAGTATTTATTGCTTAAAAAATAATAAAATCAAATAACTTAGAAGTGCTAAAAGATAAAGCATGGAAACAGTAAATTATGAAAGAGGAGAATGGATTACACTAATGCTAAATGAAACCTAATGAAAATATAGGTTTCAATCCTAAACTATCTCATGGCATTGTACAAAAATTTGTCCATACCACTTAGATGCTCTGGTGATAGATTTAGCATGTGTTTTTTTCAAGCATTCAGGGGTCCACACCCTAGCCATGCACTTTCATAGGAATTTGAGCAGCACTTAGAAGCATCTCATTTTTCTCTGTCTCTTTAAAAAAAAAAAAAAAAAAAAAAAAAAAAATGTTATTTTTTTCCTAAATCCCAAATGATTTTGGTTTTATTCAGATTCCTCTTTAAGGAAACTAGCACGGAATACAACCCAGAGGAGCACACTAATTTAGCAGGCTATGGGCCTCTGAGGTTGGTCACTATAAACAAACAACTTAGGGCAGGAGCCACAATAGCTACTTTACCTCCTACTGTCCCTGTCTTGTGTGCACTTTGGTGAGATGGTTGGGGGTCCGAGCCACTATGGCCAAATGCTAAAGGAAGCAGTATAATAGGTTACTGAAGGGGATGAGAAGCTGAATGAAAATAAAGTTGCTTGCTTTAAGGGCAAGAAATTCCATTTCTGGGGATCTGTCCTATAGAAATAAAAGCACCAACACGCAAGAACATATATATAAAAAGTTTACTGCCATCTTTTTATATCCATCCATCAAGAAATGGCAGAGTGATTTCTGATAGATCCACCCCCTGTGATATTATGCAGAGGGGATGTACATGATCTACTCTTGTGTGAAAAAAAAAAAAAAAAAAAAAACAGAATACTATGCTAAAAAGAAAACTTCACCATATATGTAAATATAACATTAAACAATGTTTAATGTTTATATGAACATTAAAAGTAAGTGGGAGGATACTTTTAACTTTGAGGAAACATAGGGAGATCTTCAGACTCCTAGCTTTTTATTTATATGCCTCTTTTGTGTTTGGTTACAAGTAGTATAGAATCAAATTTTTACATAAAATAAAGGGCCATATGGAGACAATACGTAAATTCTGTCCCTTATCCAATTTTTTTTTTAAATCTTTGTTCTAGAATCTTATTGTTTGAACCAACCCTTGGGATTTCTGAAGAATTAAAAAAAAAAAAAAAAAGAATGGGGAGGTTTTCAAGAAGGGAAAGGAAGTTGCAAGATATCTGGAGATGAATGTTTCAGGAAGGAGGCACACTTGATGCAAAGGCCCTGAGGTAGATGGAGGGAGACTGCCGGGCTCAGAGCAGCAAAGAGGTCCGGGTGGCGAGAGCTGCATAAAGGAGCCATGGGAACCATAGAGGTTGTGAAGACGCCCAGGGGCTGGATGATACAAAATAGTATTTTCAATTGTTTTTACTGTACTTCAACATAAACAAACACAAACACCAAGTTTTATTATAAGAATGAGAAATAGTTGTTGAAGGCACAGGATTCCAAGATCTGACTTGGATTTAAAAGCATCAGTCTGGCTGCAGTGTGAGAAACAGACGGGTATGTGGTAGCAGGAGTGGCAGCAAAGACTGCGTCTGGGGGTCCTTGAAGTTGTGGTCCAGATAGAGAGAGCAGCGGCGTGACGGGTACCTTAGCAGAGCAATGAAGGTTATTGCATCTCAGATACCATTTTAACACACAGCCACTAGAACGTGCTGGTGAGGTGCACGTGTGGTGTGATGGAATACACATTCCATGAGTGATTCCCAGTCTTGGCGCAGGCTCAGCTGGATCGGTTAGAGAAGGAGCAGCATAAGAGAAGCAGATTCCAGGGACTAGGGAGCTCTCCTTAAGATCCACTAAATTGAGCCAGGCGCGGTGGCGCACGCCTGTAATCCCAGCACTTTGGGAGGCTGAGGCAGGAGGATCGCGAGTTCAAAGACAGCCTCAGCAATGGCGAGGCACTTAGCAACTCAGTGAGACCCTGTCTCTAATAAAATACTGAAGGAGCCCCAATTAGGGAGATGGCTATTGCGGTCAGCTGGAAGCCATAAGTTCCACCTGATAATAAGTATGTATGTGACGCACCTGTAAATGCACGTGAGGCACCCGCAAAGCTAAAGGTATATAACCGGGTGAAAGCGGTCGGAGTCAGGAGAAGAATGAATTCATTCAGTCAGTCATGCAGTCGCTCGGTCGGAAGAAGAGTTCGGGTCGGAGAAGAAGAAAAGAATCAGAGCGGCCAGAACGTAGGCAGAGCGGTTACAGAAGAGAAACCAGATAGAAGAAGTAATTGCTGGTCAGAGTTAGGCCGAGGCTCCCGAGGAAGAAAGAAGAAAGAACAAAGAAGAAAGAAGCTCTAAAAGCTAAGCTCTCTCTCTCTAAAGAAGAAATCTCTCTCTTTCAAGCTCTCTCTCTTTCTCTCTAAGCTCTAAGAAGATGAAGAAGAAAAAGCTAATCTTTCTCTCTAAGCTCTTTCTAAGAAGAAGAAAAATCTTTCTTTCTCTCTCTAAGCTCTCTCTAAGAAAGTAGAAGTAAAAGTAGTAATAGATTTACTCTGCCTCCGAGTTTTCCTCCCGGGTTACGGTACCAGGTAGCTTACAAAATACAAATAAGGGCTAGGGATGTGGCCCAGTGGTCTAGTGCCACTGAGTTCAATCCCCGGTACCAAAAAAAAAAAAAAAAGATCCACTAAATTTGTGCTGCCTTTCCGATGTCTACCTAGAGAATCTGAGTGGCTCCTTTTGACTTTAGAATGGCCCTACCGCTTGCTTTGGTCAGTGATGAGTGAGCAGAAGTAATGTGCGTCACTATGGTAGACATGCAAATTCACATGACATCTCCACCTGCAGAGCTATCTAGTAAAGCCACAGAACAAATGGAAAGCTTTGAGGGCAAGACTTTTCAAATAGTGCATCTTGGCCCATTTAATGGGTCATGAAATTAATGCAAAGGTCATGACCAGAATTCCTTAATGAAATGGATAACATAGTATAGGATAAGATAGGATAGGACAGGACAAAATAGATAGAATAGAACAGAAAACATCAAAGAAGCTGGGAATGGTGGCGCACGCCTGTAATCCCAGCACTTGGGAGGCTGAGACAGGAGGATTGCAAGTTCAAAGCCAGCCTCAGCCATGCCAAGGCACTTAGCAACTCAGTGAGACCCTGTCTCTAATAAAATACAAAAAATGGCTGGGGATGTGGTCCAGTGGTTGAGTGCCCCTGAGTTCAATCCCTGGTACAAAAAAAAAAAAAAAAAAAAAGAAAGAAAGAAAGAAAAAGAAAAGAAAACATCAAAAGACACCATATACACACTTGGCAAAATCTACACACCAACAAAAAACTGAAGTCAATTGAGAGGTATGTGCCAGTCAGTAAAGATTGGATGAATGCATATTTTGGCAAACAATATCAATCTTTTGGTTACCTGAGTTTCATGGGACTCTCTGGTAGGTCATTTTCAGTTAGGACATAGGAAGTGAAAGTAAATTGATAAAGAAAATCCCTAGGTCATAACCTAAAGCTCGACCTCCCCCCACTGACCCCTTTCTGCCTTGATCTCTTTCTGTACAGCACTTTATAACCTATATGGGACACATGATACTACAAGGACCAGAGGACCCTGCCACCACCTCTCCTTCAGTGGTTATTTTTGCAGCATGTGCTCAAGATGATATCATTTTGTGTGTTTGTGGCCGATCCTCTAGTCACACTTGTGTGCTTCATTAACTTAAGATCATAAAATCAGTAGATCCTAATTTTCCTTCTCTGCTTTAAATTTCAGATTTTATAAGTTAGAATAGAAAAATAAATGAAAGCGTCTCCATGGTTTGCATACATTTAAGTGCTTACATTTATTTCCTATGATAATAAGTTTCATATGACAAGGACTTATATTCATGTTCAGTGACTTGAAACACTCACCCAACAAATATTTATTGAATAGCCATTAGATTACAGAAAAACAATTTCATTTATTTCCCGTGACAACCCTGGGAGGGATGAATTAATATCTCTATTTTATTATTGAGGAAAACCAAGACTTGTAAGGTTTAATGAATTTCTTATTCAACTAATCAGTAGGATTTTTATTGCAAACAGGATCATTCTGAAGCTAAACCAAACTGGTTCTTGTTTCAATAGATCACAAGAGCTTCATCTAAGTGTGCTGTGCTGTTGGTATTGTTCTTCAAAGGAAAAGACTGGAAGCACCCTGCTTCTCTCTCAAAAAAGCAGTGGTTAAGTGATTTAAACATTAATGCAGAACTGTATGTTATGATACAGAAAAGTCCCCCAAATGTATTATGCATAAACAAAACAGTAAATAAATTCAAAGGCAAAAAAAAAGAATAATGTTTGTTGAATACTCTTATGAGTAGCCAAAAACAAATACATACATATATCCACATATGTATACATATGAAGAGAGCATTTTGAGAGAGAGAGGGACAGAGAGAGAGAGAGAGAGAGAGAGAGAGAGAGAGAGAGAGAGAGAGAGCAGAGCCTATTAGAATAGGTGCCTGTGTATAGAAAAACTGGTGGTCTAGAGTAAGAAAGAAAATTATTCGTTGTTTTTGAAATGTGCTGTTAACCTATGTGGTAGTCATGAGTGCTATCATTCAAATAATTCCAGATCTTCCTAGGCACATGGTGAGAATTCATTTCCCCAGTCCTTGTTAAGGTTAGCTTGTGTGGCTTGCTTTGGTCAATAAAATGTGAGCAGATGTGAAATGTGTCATGTCTGGGTTGAAATTTTAAGAGCCAGTGCCCAACTCAACACATTCTCCTGTCCCAGCCATACTGAAAGCATGTGTAGAGATTAAAAACTCCGTCAGCTGACTATGATGAGAAAGGTCTCTTGGAAGCTCCCAACAGACATGTAGAAAGAACAAGAAATAATCCTTTGTTTTCCTAAGTCATTAAAATTGGGGTTGTTTGTAATGGCAGCATTGCCCAGCCTATCCTGACTAATTGATAGAACATAGAAAAGAAATGCTGGGTATAAAGAAAAATACAAAGTTAGCAAATATTTTTTATTAAATTATTTCTTTATTATAATTTGTTATACATGATGGCAGAATGCAATTCATTTCATAGTATATATAGAGAGAGAGCACAATTTTTCAAGTTACTGGTTCTACACAAAGTATTTTCACACCATTCGTGTCTTCATACATGTACTTAGGGTAATGATGTCTAACTCATTCCACTGTCATTCCTACCCCCTTTTCTCCCCTTCCCCTCGCTCCCCTTTGATCTATTTAAAGTTCCTCCATTCCTCCCATGCTTCCTCCTCCAACCCCATCTCCATTATGAGTCAGCATCCTCATACCAAAGAAAACATTTGGCCTTTAGTTTTTGGGATTGGCTTACTTCACTTAGCATTATTTTCTCCAACTCCATCCATTTACCTGCAAATGCCATGCTTTTATTCTCTTTTAATGCTGAGTAATGTTCCATTGTGTATATATACCAAAGTTTCCCTATCCATTTATGTACTGAAGGACGTCTGGGTTGGTTTCACAATTTAGCTATTGTGAATTGTGCTGCTATAAACAGTGATGTGGCTGTGTCCCTGTAGTATGCTGTTTTTAAATCCTTTGGGTATAGCGAGGAGTGGGATAGCAATTATATTAGAACTTTACACATTTGTTAACGTTAAAGGGAAACTGCTTTAAAACAATAAACTAGTTTATCCATTCATTAAACAAATATTAACTAAACACCAAAATACGTCGCAGGCAGGTATAAGTACAGAAGAAGTATCATTAAATAGGACAGACAAGACCCGTCACAATGAGCACAGAGAAATAAATGAACAAGAAAGATTATCAAGTACTGATGCTCAAACTCATGAAAATACAGCCTCATGACATTATTGGGAAAAGCCAGATGACTGGTTTGGGTAGCCAGAGAGGCCTCTGGGAAGAAATCAATTCAGCTGACGATTGCGATGGTAATGATAGCTCTAAAACCACAAGGAAGTTTATTTAAGCTTTCTTGTCATCTTCTAATTTTCACAAGTAGGTCTATATTTCATTTTAAGTCAGAATAACACCATAAAATAAATAAGTAACAGCAGATAAAATGGTGGGGTAAGAGAGTCCTCGGTCAGAAAACCCAGGAGGCCCCGGCTTCCTCCAGAAAGGGAATGACCATATTCAGTTACACCTGCAGATGGAACCGATAGAAGCATAAGTGGATACAGAAGCAAAAGTTGGCACCTCTCTAAGTGGAGGAGGCCACCGATTGAAAATGTATCCCATAAAACATCCATCAAGATAGCGGTAAAAGGGGTGAAATGTGTACACACGTAAAACCAATTGGAAACATATTTGCCTAATTATGCAGACAAAGATATCAAGATGAGTGCTGAAAGGAGTTGGGAAAACTAGGCGATGGGGACTCTATTCTAATGGAACCCAACTCCAGGGCTGGTAATATGGCCTCTGGGAGAAACACCACCAATTACAAAAGCATAAAAGAGTTAATAAAGCCTGTGAAGTATTTCCAAAGAAAGGAGGGTCTGAAAGAAAGAAGCCACAACTCTGCTTTTGTCAGCAATTGCTCTTTCATATTTTTGTGTCAAGCTAACTTTATTAAATCATTGCAAAGGTCAAGTGGGATGTGTCCTTCCTGGACTATGTTCATATTTCATAACACAGACTGAGGAACTGCATGATATGCACTATATTTCCAAAGACTGGAAGACATTTACACCCAGATGCTGATTTCCTGTGGTGTGATATTAGTCACTTAGACAATGAGGGGTTTATATGATGCTGGGCATATGTAGACTCTAAATCAACTCCTTTTTTTTTTTTTTTTTTTTTTTTTTTTTTTTGTACTGGGGATTGAACTCAGGGGCACTCGACTACTGGGCCACATCCCCAGTCCTTTATTGTATTTTATTAGAGACAGGGTCTCACTGAATTGCTAAGTGCCTCGCCATTACTGAGGCTGACTTTGAAGTTGCTATCCTCCTGCCTCAGCCTCCCAAGTGCTGGGATTACAGGCGTGTGCCACCGCACCCAGCTACTAAGTCAACTCCTTCTTTGATGCCTGGACATCTTCAGATACCAGCACTTTTTAACTATTTATCATTAAAAGAAGAAACCAATGCCAGTTCATTGCAAGAGCAATAGGTGATAATATTCTCAGGTTGCTGTGGTCGACACTTTCCTTAAGTGAAATTGTTTATTCAAAAGACATGAAGTACAATTAGCTACAAGAATAATAATTCTTGAGCTACCAAAGTTCTCATAGTCAGTGTGTCTTCTTTTCCCTAATATTAGGGCAAAGGATTTGGGACTCTGAAAGGCTGACCAATCCAAAAGAGGACACCATATTTGCAATTTTTATGGCATCACTATTATGATCGTTTTGAAAGTGGCAGTGACATAAGGGTGTATTACTTTTGTGCACATCTTTAATCCAAAAATCACAAAACTTTTCACAAATTGGATCTCATTTTTCCTTCAGTATTCCTAGCAGGCAGGCAATGTCAGATGTTATTATTGCCAGTGAAAAGATGCAAAGAAAATCAAAATATTATCAATGACCCTATATAGGTCATGACTCTTTAGATAGATTTTTCACATCTTTCTACTTTTCTGTATTTTCCAGTTTTTCTTTAATAAGTTTTTATTATCTTTTCAGTGAGTTTTTAACATTTTGAAGTAAATGCTAACAGATATCCCCCCCCCAACCTCCCACCCCCATCACACACTTCTTAGGGTAAGGATTAATGTCATTCCTCGTCTTATTGTCACCAGCACTTTGGTGTCTATGCCTCACACTGTTCCTCCTTAAGAAGCACAGCATCATGCCTTTATCTACACCCAGTGGGGAAGGAAAGAGAAATAACAATTTTTGACCACTCACTGTATATATCAGAACTGTTCTAAGACACATAAAAGTAACCCAATTAATATCACCATTCTATGAGCTAAGTATGACTTAATTTCCACTTGATTTGAAAGTGACAGCTCAGAGAAGCTACTGACAAAAGGGTATAAGTCAATCAGTCACTGGAGATTAAGTCAGGATCTCAGGATCGCACCCCTATCTAACCACCCTACAGCCAGTCCACTTTCTAGTTCCGTTCTCATGGTCAAGTCTGATCATGTTGCCCTTCTGGCACTTGCTCTCCTGCCTTCCTCCAAAATATCCTCCATGGAGGATGGAAAGAAGATAATGTAGCAACTCTACCTGAAAACCTTCAGCTAGCAGGAAGAATCTAATCCAAGCTCCTGGCTGTGGCCTACAGGGAGGCAAGGCATGACCTGCTCAGCAGGTCTCATTATTTTTGGAACTCTCAGTAGTAAAAAGGAGCTGTTTAAAAACTGTACCCATATGTGGCAAAAAAAAAAAAAAAAAAAAGAAAGAAAGAAAAGAAACTATGAATGTGACATCTCAATAAATTACATTCACATGAAAAAGCTATTTTGTGACTTCTCCACACATGATCATTAAAAAGAATCCCTCTATTATATTTTAGTGACGTAAATTTAATAATGTGCAAGCTTGAAATTTCAGAAACATTGTATAATCTACATACAATTATTAACATGATTAAATATAATATAAAACTAACTTGTATTGGTTGTTCACCATAGGATCTCATTTCATCTTCTCTAGAGTCTGTAGAGGAAACACCATGATTTTTCTCTCTTTATAGAACCAGAAGTCAATTTACAGAAATTAAATAACTTACCCAAAATTGCATAGGTAGCAAAACATAATTTATAAACTACTGATCTAAAAGTTAAAATCTAGGTTCCCAAAGTATTTTCTCCCCAGCACTAGCCCATGCAGACTTCAGAATATTATTTATTTTCAGAGCCATCTGCCATTTCAAAGAATTTGGAATATAGAAAAGGAATGGGAAAGAGGGTTGTCTTGGAAACACGTTTCTGTGCTTGGCATCTTTTTTTTTTAAATTTTTTATTATTCTAATTTGTTATACATGTTTGCAGAATACATTTCATTTCATATTACATATAAAGAGCACAAT
Source organism: Tamias sibiricus (assembly GCA_025594165.1). Taxonomy (NCBI): domain Eukaryota; kingdom Metazoa; phylum Chordata; class Mammalia; order Rodentia; family Sciuridae; genus Tamias; species Tamias sibiricus. The sequence continues at coordinate 73,517,244 of CM046660.1, read as the reverse complement.
TTTTCATGTTGCTGGTTTTATATAAAGTATTTTTACAACAATTATGTCTTCATACATGTATTTAGGGTAATCATGGATAACTCAGTCTGCCATTCATCTTGGGGCTTGTTTTCAATCTCTTTGCCTTTCCTTTAACTACTGAAGGGTAGCTGCCTGATGTACAGCCACAATACCACGGGAGGAGATTCGGTGGCAGGAATCTATTATTCTTAGTCTCTTTCTTTCTCTTTATCTCTTCTTCTCTTCTTAGCTAAACTCTTTTCCTTTCTTAGTCTCATTTCTTTCTTAGTCTCTGTAGCTCTCATTTAGTCTCTGGCTTTCTCATTTCTTTCTTCTCTTTTCTCATTTCTTTCTTAGTCTCTGTAGCTCTCATTTCTTTCTTAGTCTCTGTCTCATTTCTTTCTTAGTCTCTGTAGCTAAACTCTTTTCCTTATACTCTGACTCTTATTTCTTCTTCTGACTACATTCTGGCCGCTCTGACTCTTTTCTTCTTCTCCAACCCAAACTCTTCTTCTGACCGACTGAGCGACTGAACGACTGACTGAATGAATGAATGCCGCTTCTGACCGCTTTCACCCAGTTATATACCTTTAGCTTTGCGGGTGCGTCACGTGCATTTACAGGTACGTCACGTGCATATGATTATTATCAGGTGGAACTTATGGCTTCCAGCTAACCGCAATAGCCATCCCCCTGATTGGGGCTGCTTCACTGAAGTATCTCAATTGATTCCTTGCCTCCAGTTAATCCATTGACTCTGCTCTGCACCATGATTTTAGGGTCACATTAGGGTCCTGCAGCTCGGCAAGTGTACCCCTAACTCAGAAGCTTTGAGCTTTGAATCTTACCCTGTGTTTGTTGTTTCCATTAAGTAGGAGGAGGGGAATGAATGCAGAGGGAAGGTAATTGTCTTCAGGCTTCGGAGAAGTGAGGGGGACTGGGAAGAGTTTATCTCGCTGCCCAGCAAAGCTTGCCATAGGGTTACAGGAAAGTTATTGAAACTCTGAGGGTCTGACAAACTTACTTGTCCTTCAAGTGGCTGTGAGGATTTCTCAATCATACTTAAAGTCTCCTTCACAATACTGCAGAAGCCATTGTTTGTAAAAGCGCAATAAAAATATAAGCATTGTAATTGTATGTTACCTAATCACTTAGTCAATCTTCCACTTGGAGTGCATCAGTGGTGTCCTTCACTTTTGCAATGAAATCCAAATGTGTCAACATGATCTGGTAGAAGGCAATCTAGACATGGCCTGGTTACCGCTCCACACTCATCTTTCCCCACTTTTCCACAGTCTTACCCAAAGGCAGTTCCCACAATGTATTAAGCATTTTCCATGACATACTCACAAACAATGACCCAATCAACCCAAGCTCCTATCCCTGAACTTTTTCTCCCACTTTTCAGACCCAAACTGAGGTACCCTTTTCCAGACCTTTTTGGATCATGCTACCCAGGCCTGGCTTAGGAGCTGCTCCTCTATGTCCAACCCTTCTCCCAGTATGGTGTGTTTACTTACTCGTGTCTTTCTAATTCTGCTGAGACTCATGAAAGGAAAGAAAAGGCCCATCCATGCATTTCATCGTGAACTCTTGAGACCGACATTTAATTAGAAATCAAACGGTAATAATATTCCAAGAAAAAGCCATTTACTTGACTGTTGCCGCCTGAAGCGCTTGGAGCAACGGAGCCGTGGGAAGAAGTTCAGAGGCAAACTGGAGACAAACAGCTTTTTATTCTGATAACTTTTTCTCTCTGGTTCTAACAACGACTAACACACGCCACACACACCACCAAAATGGCGCTGACCTGATCAGCAATTTCGGCCAAGTCACTCGAGATCCCGGGACAAGTCCCGTGAGACTACGGAAGGCGACAATGCCCAAATCTCCACGGCTCATAGTCAACCGCAATTCAAGCCATTTCCCCAAACAGGGCTCCTGCACTTGATGGAGCTGGAATTGGTGCACAAACCTACAAGACAGCAGCCAGTGCTGAGGAATACCTTGCTATCATGGGTGGGTGGTTAAGTTCTCCAAAGATCTTCATCAGACTGCATCCACCACCATTCTGCACTGGACAATTGATGTTTTGTTACTCAACAAGATCCTGCTGCGGCTGACATGTCCCTCTCTTCCGCAGCCATCGCTCCTCTCCACCACCACCCCACTCTTACACAAGTGAGCTACGGCTGACAACACTATAAAGATCAGATCACCACAGCCAGCAGGCAATATTCCAAAACCTGGCTCTGTATTATATCAGAGGAATAAACAAAGATGCATAATGCCTTGTGAAACTTAGAAAGACAGTTTCTCTTGTGAGCTTAAATAAATCTGAGCAGAGTTCTGACAGTCAGAAAATTCTAGCAATATGGACATACAGAAAGAAACACTGTGTTACAATCAATTCTCAAGACACCTTTTAGTTTCCGATATTAAATTTGAGAGTAATGACAAAGGAGAAAGGGGAAAATAAGAGAAGGTAAATAACTAAAACAGAGTAGAATAAAGTTTAAAAAAATGTGTTTGGATTTTGCAGAAAAGTAATAAATTTAAGAAATTTATTTCTTACCACTATTTCCTTTTTTTGTATACTATGGGCATGACATAGGACTGAACAAAATTAAGTAGGAAGAAGGAGAAGGAGAAGAAGAAACAGAACATATAAAAAGTTCTGTAATTTAGACTACACCATGAGAGCAACCAAAATTATTGAAAAATACGGTGGATAAATGGTGAAATGAAACCATGATGTGGAAACTGACATAAGCAGTGATTTTGTTCCTTTCTAAAAACCCTTTTTTGTTGTTTTTAGAAAACTTTTAATTTAATTGAATTGAATGGAAATGAAAATTCATAAAGACTAAAAGAAAAAAAGCATAAAACTGAAATTGTCCCTCACACATTGGTGGAATAATATACTTGCTAAACCTATTCAAGTTGAACCATTGTCTTTATTTTGAACATTGAATAAACATTTTGGCAGAACATTTTTAAGAAAAGAAGTTTAGTATTATTAAATATATATAATAAATTAAGCTACCAACTAATTAGATATTGCCAAGTATAAATTTCTGTAAGTCCTTTAAATAAACACATCTTCTCTGAATTATAATCATGATGTAATTTTGCTCATTCATACATTATTCTTTTTGTGATTTTGGAGACCTGATTTTTAGTAGTCTCATAATTATCTGTAATCATATTTATACCATAATTTTCTTATCAAATCCTTCCTTCATTTCTTGTGCTAGGGTAGAAAAAAAAATTGGCTTTTATCTAATAGTCTTATAAATGACATTACAAATCCATCCATAGGTTAGAGGTTCTGGGATGTAAGAATTATGATTTGTTTTGTCCTTTTCTCTCCCCAACATCTGGGACCTCACACAGATATGCTGAATTCACAGAAGCCCTTAATGCCCTCTGTATTTTCTTAGTGCCATCGTGAAGCACCCTCCATGTTACATTATCAAAAAGCCTCTAAGACGAAAACATACAGCTATCAAACTTAGTATTTAAGCCAATTACAATTGAAGACAAGTAAGCCTATTATAATCGAGGTACAAAGAATTTCTGTGTTCCATAAGACCCAAACATCAATGGTAACTGACAATTTGATACCACTCAACAAATATGTCAAGCAAATTGACAATTACCAAACTAAAGTTGGAAATGGAAGAATTTGGGGATGGAGGGATACAAACATTCAGACTAAGCAGTATTCAAAAAGGAATATCTAAGCACAGGCTCAGGAGCTGTAGGCAGAACGATGGAAAATCTCCTGTGTCCTCAGATCTATGCTTAGAACTCCCCAAATGCCCTGGGACCACAGAGTCACCATGCCTCTCGAGGAAGAGACCAAGCATTGCCAGTATCTGCACAGGGAGACCTATAGGCCCCCAGCAGTAGAAGTGATGGGAAGAAAAGACACTGCCCAGCAAATGGACACCACTCACCCTCCTGATTCCAAGGCTCATCCCCATGCACCATCACCAAAACTGCCATCTTTCCTCATCTTGCTCTCTGCCTTAAAAACAACAGTGAGCCCGGCAGGCGCAGTGGCACACACCTGTAATCCCAGAGGTTTGGGAGGCTGAGGCAGGAGGATTGTGAGTTCAAAGCTAGCCTCAGCAACTCAGCGAGGTGCTAAGCAACTCAGTGAGACCCTGTCTCTAAATAAAATACAAAATAGGGCTGAGGATGTGGCTCAGTGGTCGAGTGCCCCTGAGTTTAAACCCCCACCCCAAAATAAAAGGCAACAGTGAGGTTTGGTAGAAGATAAGGCTAAAGTATTTTCATATTCCGGAGTGACTTTCCTCTCTCAGGTGTGCTATCAGAACAGTCCTGACCACTGCTTCAAGGTCCAGAAAACTTCCCTGGTCAGGTGTAGCCAAGGCTTCCATGCAGCCAGAGGCATCTTCCCAAGCTCTTGTTTTGTCAACCCTCTTTGTACCCATCTCTGTGGATTCTGAGTTCGGTGGTCTGGGTGGACCCCAGTAACGGTCTCTCTTTTTTATATTCTACAGATCACAATACAGCCGAGGCCAGCCCCACTTTTCTCAACAACAACAACAAAAAAAAAAAAAACCAGTTTGTTTTTTGGTTCTAATCCTCCCAGTGGTGAATCCAATAAATCACCACCTAGTTCCCTCTGCAGTTATTAGAAATATAGTTTTTAAAGAATTCATCAGGCTCTGTGATTCCCACTCAAGCCCTAAGTCTTTGCACCATTCCAACCTTGAGAAATCTGTGCTTTGGGTCCTGAGCCAAAGTTCCTCTGGTTCAGAAGATCATGTATGGACAGTATTTATTTGTTTATTCATTCATTCATTTGACAGATGGGTTTGGTGTCCAGTATGGGTCAGACATGGTTCTGGGATCTTGGGGCACAGTGCTCAGCAATCTTCAGGGAATCTATGCAAAAGGTAAGAGAAACTTGTACCATGGGCATCTGGCGAGAAGCCCCGTGCCCGGCTCTCTCTCTTTCTCTCTTGCATCATCTAGTGCTCATTCCCAGATCCCTGAGCATTTGTCTGGAGCTAAGGCTGGTCATATGAATTGTGTTTTGTTTTGTTTTGTTTTTTACAAATACTGCCACTTCCACCTGTGTTCCTTCATGTTTGACCCCAGCTCTCCTTATCTGTGGATGATTAAGGGCCAAAAATCACTCACTCAGAATAATTGAACGTCTTTATCCTCAGGAGAAACTTCCTTCTTGTAGTCACCTTGATGCTGGTCCCATGTGCTAATGTGAACTCTTAATTATGTAGTGTGAGGATAGATTCCTGTGCCAAGTTCACACAAAAGGCATGGGTTAATCCATTCCCACCTCCATTTAAGGCTCTCTAAACTCATAAGCATGAGCCAGTGATCTCGTCCATTACTCTGGTTCTAAATGCCAACACCAATGAAGATACCCCTAACCATCCTCATGTAGCCAAGTGTGTGCAAAAATGCATTTGCACATTGGGCTAATCAAAGGCTTCCATCACAGATGTGAAATCTGATATCTATTTCTAGGAAAAGTGTTATAACCACAAATTAATGACCTCAAATTCTGATTTTCAGTTTTTACTTTGTTTTTTTTAAATGTACTCCAATAACTAGACGACAAGGGGAACCTCATAGGTGAGTTCAAGCTCGGTTGAAGGCCAAGGGTTCAAAGTCTTAAAGGACAGATTGTCCTGTGGAATGAGATTATGGAACCCAACTCAGTGTGGGGTTCAGGTTCAAGTTCTCGTTCTCCTGGAGATTGATTAGTTGTCTCAAAAAAAAAAAAAAAAAGGGTCAGGGGAAAATGACCTATGGAGACTTTTACCGTGAGAAACACCAGCAGAGCAACAGCTTTCAGAGAGACGGATGCAGGAATAAGGGGAGGAGGATACAAGAAGAAGCCTATCAAGAAGAGATATGTGTCATGCCCATCAAGTTCTAAGACCAGGAGATGGAAAAGAAAGCAATCATGTAAGACCAGCTTCTGTTGTGAAATTCAAATCCTAGTAGCACTTCTCAGGTAATATTGGGGGTGAATTAATATTTTTTAATGGCTATTTTCAACTTGACTTTGGCACAAGGACAGCTTGCCATAATGAAGTGTGTAGGACAAGCAGCATTTGGGAGGTAAACTAAAACAGCTTCTGCCTCGAGGCTGGTAGAAGTCTAAGCCTACTTCTGCTATTTCTGCCACATGTGGCGAGGCCCAAAGGCTTGACACCTCTGGGCCTCAGTCCATTCACCTGTAAATTGGGGCCAATAACACCCACCTTCAGGATTTCGTGAGGATTGAACAACATATCAAAAGTAAGTGTTTGGTGACAATTAACTTTCTTTGCTCTCCTTATATTACTTTTAGAGTAGATAATTGTCAGCAAAAGAGCAATATGGTTGATCAGAAGAATAAGTATATGGGCTAAAATGAGGTAAAGCATTTTAAAATTTGGAAAATTTTCATCTGCTGCACTTTAAGTACTTGGGATTTTTAAAAGATGAACACACTTACTTTAGGTCAGTTGACCTATAGAAGACTCTGCAGCTTCTAGAATGTTCTACAGAATGTTCCAGAATGTTCTACAGCAATGTTGCCCAGTATAGCCCCTTCTGGCAATACGAAGCTATTGTGTACTTGAAATGTGAATAGTGCAGCTGAAAACTTTTAAATTCTATTTACTTTTAATTGCTTCAAATTTAAATAACCATGCATTTACCAAATTGGCCAGCTCTTTTCTAGGTCTTCTAAACTATATAGTCCTCCCACATTAGTCTAGACTGCAGGAAGCAGAAGAATGTGAGTTTAAGCACCTAGGTTCTGAAATCTGACTGTCACTGGGTAATTTCACATAAGCTCCCCATGCTTCAGTTTCCTCATATATAAAAGAGGCATGTGCCGGGCGCGGTGGCGCACGCCTGTAATCCCAGCACTTTGGGAGGCTGAGGCAGGAGGATTGCCAGTTCAAAGTCAGCCTCAGCAATGGTGAGGCACTTAGCAACTCAGTGAGACCCTGTCTCTAATAAAATACAAAAAAAGGGCTGGGGATGTGGCCCAGTGGTCAAGTGCCGCTGAGTTCAATCCCCAGTACCAAAAAAAAAAAAAAAAAAAAAAATACATAAAAGAGGCATGCTGGTGGCATCCCATGACATAATGGAGGACTAAGTTAAAAGCTGCAAGGTATTATAACTGTTTTTCCTATAAAGGGCCTCACACTTGACTAAACACTGCATTTGGTCCTCATCCACTAGGTCACATGCCTTGCCAAAACACTGGTGTCCAACACCATGCATGGCACACTCAGACTCTCACTAAACAAGTGTGGGAAGGAAGAGAGAAGGAAAGAGGCAGACACCAAGAGAGAAGGACAAGAAGAAAGAAAAGTGAACAAAACGGGTGGTGACTTTCTTATGAAGATTAAAACGAGCTGCCAAAATAAAATAAATAAAATACAAGCACTTCAAATAAAAATATCCATGAAGAGGACACTTGGGGATGAAGATGGAGCCCAGAACACTGGGGAAAACACTCTTCCAAGTGACAGTGAAGGGATGTGACAGCTCTGAATGGGCCAAGAGGAGAGGAAGGACCCCAGGTGGAGGGTTCTCCTGCATTCCACAGCCCAGGACACAAAGACCTCCAACGAAGCCCCTCCAAGAGAACATGACTGCAGGTGGCACGTTCTTATCTGTCCTTTGCCCTAATAGGTTCCTTCCCATCAACAAGGGTCATCAGGAAGTGAGGTCTGCTTTGTTGGCCTCCCCAAGGTTTTTGTTATACTACATTCACCATCCCCCACCCAAAAAAAAAAGCAGTATTGGGCAAATTTTCATAACTGTTTATTCATTATAAATAGTAAAATATTTACTGCACTTTTTACATGAAAGACATTTTTACAACACTTCGTTGTTGGCTGAGGCTACAACACAAAGATCCGAGTTCTCTCGTCCATCGCCCTTGTCCAACGCAGGAACGAACCTCAGTTCTACGCCTAGTGTCGTCTCACTAATGCACTACGTCATCATTCTTAACTCTAAAAGGAATGTATTTGTGCCTACCTCATTCATGATTCCAAGAATAGAAAGAAATAAATAACACTGCCTTCCACCTTTCTTGTTCCTCTTAACATTTCCAAAAAAAAAAGAAAACTTTTTTTATTGACATTCTAAAATGTCACCACATAAATGTATGTAAACCTCAGTTCCTATAATATTTTCATATTGGATATCATTGTATAATTTAAAAGTACATGAGAGCCACGTGGACATTTCTGCTCTTGCCCTGCCTTTCATAGAAAAGAGAAGAATGTAAACGTCATCATTTTAAAAAGCACTATTCTCTGACACGGTCTCTAATCAAAAGGAGCAAGCCGGGTGTGGGTTGTTCAGCAAATAGCAAACATCACTGCATTCTACCACAATGAATTCCAGGCTGCAAAAATAAAAGCACCTGCAAAAATATAGTTCTGGTTTCATTTCTATCACTCTGGCCAGGGCCAAAGTGTCTGTGAGGTACACAGTATTGCACACGGATAAGCAGGTATGTGACACACGTCACTTGGCCATGCCCTCCCCCTGCCCAGGCTGGCTTCCGAATGAATGTGAATTGGGAAAATGTCATACACCTGTCCCCACACCGGAAAAGAAAAACAAGCTTTTCTTCCTTGTCATCTCACATCCTGTTGGCAAAATGTGTCCGGGACATTTATTGACAACTAGATTCTAAGCGAGGATATGATAACAAATAATTTATTATTCGGGAGGTCCTTTACATCTAGTCTAGCTTCCTAAGATATGGTGGCATTTATTTTTATATCAATTTCCAGTGTGTACAAGTCAGGGAATTCCTCCATTCCTGCTTCGTTAAGTGAGCAGTTTTAAAGTTGCAGAAGTTGTCAGCCTTGGACATCAAACGCATTATCGAGTTTCCTCCTACTGTATTTTAGGACATTCTGCTTGCTCTAAATCGTCCAGGTAAGTCTCAGATAAACACACATACACACACAAAATGGAATGTTTGAGCTCCTTGATCATCATCAAGAAAGAGTTGGGATATTTTGATTTGTAGCCAGGTTAAGCCATTGTTTTAAAATGTCGCTTGTGTCTGTTGTTGCTCTGGGTCATTATATTCTCCACTATGGGTAGTCCATCCTGTTCAAAAGAAGCTGAAACCAACTTTTTTGCAGAAAGAAAATCAATTGCTGCTCTTTGCCTCCACCTCCCCCAAAGGATGATTTTTTTTTTTTTTTTTTTCTGAGAGGATTCTTCACGTCTAGGCTGTGGAGGCCAGAAGCAGGGCCAGTTTTAGCTCCAAGTGGACAGTTCGTTTATGCAATATCTGGCTTGAGATAATGAAAGGCACCTGTGAGGAAACATGCAGCTTTTTAGGTCATGCTGGGACAATTCACAGTAAGGGGCAGTATCAGCTACAGGCTGACAATGTCATACTTAATACCGTGGTATCAAAGGATTCAGACTAATATTTTTATTCCTGAGACAAGTTTGACATAACTCTGTGTCCCTGGGATTATACCCCATGTGATCCTTGAGCTGACCTCATTAAGAACATGTGTTTGTAATGCCAGGGGTTATTTCATGTTGGCCAACCCTCATGTTTTACCTACTGGCAATCAGGTTTTATGTCTCAGCAATTAATAACCACAAGATGTTGTGGGCCTCAGTTAAGAAAATAATTATATAAGGGAGCCATTACTGGAACAATCAGCTGGTCTTGCCACAAAATTGGTACTGGGATGTAAGGCTTAATGATGCCTCAAGCTCCCCCTTCTTAAGCAAAAGGTGAATTTATTTCCCTTCCAGGAGTGGTCACCCCCTAGAAAGTCCAAGGCTTACTTTGTCCGTACTGCCCATATTGGTAGCCTGTGACAGGGTCCATACTGTAGCCTGTGGTGCTATAGGTGGGTGGACAGTAGGACTGAGATGTTGGCAGACTGTCCAAACTCTTCATGTGGTCTAGTCTCTGACTGCAGCTGGCCGACACCGTGGTGGTAGGTTCCAGGCCCCCAGTGAGAGGGGAGAGCGCATAATCGGTCTGAGGCTGATGAGGTACCCCGCCATGGTTGGTCAGGAGTCCCATTACCTAAAAGAGACAGTCAAGTTAGAAGACGTTAGCACACAGGGAGCCCATAGCTGAAAGAATAACTTGCATGTCCAAGTTTTCTTTCTTTGGAAATCTGTTAAAGAGCTATTCCTGAGACTGTGACCTCAATTCAAAGTGGCAGCGATATTACATCATACCCAATGATAACATCTGATTGCAGTTTCAGAAAGAAAGGGGGTGGGGGGAGGAGGAGGGAGAGAAAAGGAAAAGGAGGAAGGAGAGGAGGAAGAGAGACGGGGGAGATTACACTACGTCCCCATGATAAAATCAGACTGGAAGTTCAAAGGAAAGAAAAGAAGGGACAGAGACAGGGAGAAATTATGTCTGATCCTATAGAAAAATGTCTACCCATGTTTCCCATATAACTTAAAATAGGCATTTCTTTATTTTTTTTAAAGTGGGGGGTTAGGGGTGTCACTCAGTTTTAGAGCACTTGCTGAGTGTGTGTTAGGCTCTGGATTTGATCCCCAGCACCTCAAAAAAGAAAGTTTAAAAAGTTAGGGCTGGGGGCACAGTTCTGTGGTAGGCTGATGGCTTAGCTTGCACAGGGCCCTGGGTTCAATCCTTAGTAGTGCAAAAGGAAAAAAAAATTACATGGATCCAAATCAGGGTTTTGTGTAGGTGTGTTTTGAGACTTGTGCCTTTCCACACTGTCCCCTCTCAAGAAAGATCCTCCTCCCCTTGTCTTGACTATGCTTCTGCAACTAGAAATCATTTTTCCTTCCCTGAGGCTTCCTCAAGCACTCCTCGTCCCTCCCACCAACTCTTGGTTGCTGGGCCGCCTGCTCTGGCTTGGGAGACCTCTGAGAGGTACAGCCTGCTGCCTCTCTACACCACACCCAGCCCAGCACTCACCACCCACCCAGCGCTAAATGAACCGGTGGTAAAGGATTGTCCAAGCAACGTCCTCTGTTACCTAAACACTCCTTCCTTCTCTAACCAACATTGCCCATATAAGATGTGTTAAAAGACAAGCCAGAAAAGCAAACACGTTCTTTAAAGTTCAGTTTTTGAAATGACCCTGGTGAGTAAGACAACTTAAAAGACAAAAGACAAAAAAAAAAAAAAAAAACAAATTCAGTGATAACAGAAGAACACCTTTCAGATCAGCTGAATGAAGTGTTCCCAAACTCAAACTCACTGACCCTTGCAATACCTCCTGTTGTGGAAGTAAGTGGATAATTAATTTTGCAGCTGGAAAATGGTCACACAAGAGAGGAAGTGATTTTTATTTTTCTATAAAAGCAACAGCAAAAGAAATCTGCTGAGTGAAGAGCCCCCAGAAAACACAGTGATGGCAAAATATTTAACTACAGGGGCCCACAAGGGCACGACATGTCCTTAACTGTCCTGCAGATGTGAAAGCCAAGCTCTCTGACTGCAGGCGCTGGTGCTAACTGCAAAGGCAATTCAGGCAGCAGAGCCCTGGATGCAAGAGCTCTAGCAAGGGGCGGGTGTGGGAGCGAGTCTTGCATCCCAGAAAGCATTCTAACTCAAATTCAAAATCTAGGATTCCATAGCTTCCTTTGGGAAAGGTTTGCATCATCTTACAGCCAAACAAATTCTTCTTGAACTAAAGCTTTTAACTGATCCATCTTCAATGAGCCCCAAGAGACCAGGGGAGGGGAGGATATTCACCAACTTCTGCAGGTTATCCTCTTCCTCCTCTAGCAGGCCCCTCCTTCTGGCTACCCTCCATTTCATTGGCATTATTGCATGTACACACATGTGGGAAGGTGACAGGGTGTGGTAAAGCAACAGTGTGTCCAAATTTTGAAAGATATTCCAGGGATTTGCATTTTCTTGCGATATGTGGTGAAAGAGCTCTTTTGAAATGTCTAAAAGTAGTTATATTCTCAAAAATAAAGATTGGCAGCAAAGCATAGTTTTATGAGATTGCAGGAAAGTGAAAGTCACACAATAAAGTATCAATAGGATGCAGAGCCCCAGAAGAATGACTTTGGGATGTTCTTCTACCTACATGGGTCAAAGTCCCTTCTCCTCCTCCTCCTCCTCCACCATCACCACCACTATCACCCACATCAACCACCTTCACTCACATCATCTTTCTTGAGCTTGTACAGATAATTTTACAGTGTAAACTTGGAAAATTCACAAACTCCCATAAGTGGGGCTTTATATGATGCTGGGCATGTATAAACACTAAGCCAATTCCTTCAATGCCTGAAAATCTTTCAGTTAGCAGCTATAAGAAACCCACTTTTTTTTTTTTAACTATTTACCATTAAAAGAACAACCTAATGCCAGTTCATCTCAATAACAATACAGATAATTATACATTGTACAGTTGAAAAATTCATAAACTTCACTTGCTATATTAATTTACTAAATACATTATCTTGGCTCAGAGTAGGTACAACTATTTTTAAAGTCTTTAAAACCAAGGTTGTTCAGTGCTAAACACACTCCTTTCAAATCAAGGAGCACATATTTGTGTGCTGATCTGATGAGCAAGAATCAGAAAAAAAAATAAAATGTGACTTTTTAATGAAAGGAGATAATGACAAAGGGGAAATATTTTGCTGTATCCAAGCACTTAGAAAAAGCAGTTTTGTGAATCCATCAGTCTATAGAAGAAAAATATTAGTAGTAATAGACAAAAGGGAAATATATTTTAAATTAATAGTATCCTTCCTGAAGATACTTCTTTGAAACTCAGTTCATGGCATGTGACTTTAAGGGAGAAATGGAATATTCTAAGTACCGTTATAGCTGAACAGCTCAGAGCAGGATTTTGTTCAGAACATGCACAGTCTCTCATGCACTATATATGTACATTTTTGTGATAAACTTCTTTCAATCCCCTGCCATACACTTCTCATTTGCATAATTTTGAACACAGCAATAACTTCGTCCATGGGGAAAAAAACAAAAACAAAGAGCATCCTAAAAGAGAAGATACAAGTTCTTCCTAAAGGCTAAAAAAAAAAATCAGCTTATAGGGATGTTCACTTACCAAGTTTTTGTAGTTGCTGTATTTGAAAACTTTCTAGGGCAGAATTTAACTTTGAGACCTTGAAATAGGTCTTTTGGAGGATGGTGGAGACACAGTACTATGTTCAAGGTCATATTTGCTAGTTCCTCAAATGTTCCCAGGCAGAGTGACTTTAAAACCCATCAAGGGCTCCCACTCAAGGGAGAGCCCTTGGCTCCATTGCCCAGTATCTACAGTGGCTGATGCTGGGGGAGAAAGAGGACCCAGGACCATGCATCTTTGGTCCCTTTGACTTCCTCAGAGAGCCCAGAGACAAGACATTCTCCCACACACGCCTACCTATACTATGAATTTCGCATATTATATATAATCACTATTTTAAAAATTTGTATAAGGATAGGGAACAGGACATTAATACCTCCCCACATTTGGTCTGAAATTGAAATTAATAAATAACTATCATGTGAATTACTTCAAAACTTGAGAAATACGCCATTTTCATAATCTGTCATTTAAAAGTTAAAAAGGAAATCTGTGTGAGGAATAGAGAGTGACTATATCAATAAAAAAATGCATTACTTTCCCCTAACATAATTTAAAACCTCAAATCTCTATGGAAGGGTCCCATTACACTTTTATGTATGTTTCTTTAAAAGCAATTTCATATTTCATGTGCTTCAAGGGAAGCTATGGAAATTTCTTTTTGCACACAAAGAAGTCGGTAAATGAATTTTTTAGAACTCTCCGATATGGTTATGCAGTGTCACCCCGACATATTTTCTTTCTAGGAATTTTGTTAGGATTTCTTTCATACATGCTTTTCCTGCAGCAATTGGTTATTCAAAGCCTAAACTAAAATCTTCATTTGTTGCGAAGTGAACTTTTCCCTCCTCTCAAATCATTAGCAAGATATTTCTTCTACAGGGCTGGCATTTTTTCTGGGTTTTTTTTTTTTTTTTTTTTTTTTTTTTTTTTTAATTGGGGGTGGGAGGAAAGCACAATTGCCTGGTTTTCATAAACAATTTCAAAGGAAATGAAACAAGTTCAAGTTCTGCCTCTTTAAGGCTGACCACATCCTTGCAAGATGCCAGGGAGATCTACAAGATGCAGCAAACACAAAGAGCCTCCCTTTAAATAAAGGTCTTTGGTGTCCCACCAGAAAAGGACCAGGGGACTCTTTCGCTGTTTTTACTTTTAGTTTTGTACAGCTCTTAATCAAGGAATATGGGGGGGAAAATCTATTAGGCAGTTTTCTAAACTGTTACCTCCAAAATGCTTCCCAGACACAACTAATTGTTACAAGGATGGATGTGAAAAACTAATTCAGAGCCTTGGAATCTCCTGCTCACACTTCTTTTGCCAGTTCCCTCTGTCATTTCCATTATTAGAGACATTTTCTGAAGATCTCTTTAAACTCATTCTCAAGTTTCAGAATTCCAAATAGGTTGTTTATATCTTGATTGGAAGATTATATGGTTCAGGAAAAACTAACTCTACAATTGCTTCATGCTGTATTTCTCTTGAATTAATTTTCCTATTGTAAGGTTAAATATAAAAGATTAAAAAAAAAAAACTATGTGCTGAATTAAGATTTACATTGAAAATGATGGGTCTGGAAAATATTTGTCTTGGCACAAGTGTTATGGTTTTGCCGTCCGTTGAAAGTGCTCAGAGAGTGCTCAGAGTTTATCCAAAATCTAACATGACTTAGCAAATTAGGGTGTGTTCCTGGATGCTTCTTTCCCCTTTGCAGGAATCTTGGTCCCTGTCTTTATTTTCTTCCTTGTTCTTAAAGGAGCAGTTGTTCTTCTGGTTTAACATTTCATAGCCCAGTTTCTTTAACACCAGCTTTACATGATATAAAGGGAATTTTTAGCTCTCCACCCTTCCCTCAAAAGTCTACTGACTATATGTATTTTTTTCTTTAGATATAATTTATTCCCACAACCACACCAAAAAAAAAAAAAAAAAAAAAAAAAAAAACAAATGTTTAACAAGTGCTTTTTACCAATATGAGTGTCATTGGAGTTGATGGTTAAATTTCATTGACTATGTCTTTGGGACTGAAAAGCCTCCATTTAGACAGCTGAGACTTCCCTAAAAATGTCTTCAGGTTCAAATGCCTTAGGAATTATCCTGCAGTTGATTAGCATCAAAATAATTAGATTTTTGGTCCTGTCCGTTTGAAAGCTGTAAGAGGGAAGTTGCCTGAAGGCAGAACTTTCTCTTAAGGTATGTATGGTGACCTTCTCACCCATTTTGAGAGTTAGAGAATGGGCAAGGCTGACCTTTACCTAACCAGAGAGAAAGCCAGTGCACCCAAAGCACCCAGCCAAGTCATTCCTTGTTTTTTGTTTTTTTGTTTTGTTTTTGTTTTTGTTTTTTTATTTAAATCCTTAGTCCACATTTTATAAGTAGCTTATTTAATGCATGATGAAAGGGTGTGAGTACCAGACAAGTGTGGTTCATATGCAGAATACATTTCCCAGCTGCATTTGTGAAGAGTACAATAAGAATGGTCTCAGATAAACACCACAGAATATATGTGTGTTCATCTCAGTCCTCTGGACTGTTTTGGAAAGAACTTTTATCAATTTCTTAGCATATCTATAATAAAGCTAAAAAGTTAAAATTTTAGCAATATTCTTCTTTTATTTTCTTCTATTTTTCTGGGTTTTTGTTTGGTTTGGGTTTTTGTTTTTGTCGTACTGGGGATCAAACCTGGGGCCTTATGCATATCAGGCAGGTGCTCCCCACCACTGAGCTACATTCCCAGCCCAGCAATATTCTTCAGGGTCTGATGACTGAAATACAAATCTTGGTGAATAATTAGCAAAGAAATGACTTGCAAGAGATGTTTGACTGTATGTATGTGCATACATATACATACATGTATATACACACACACATACATATTAAGTTCACTTCTAATGAGTGATGAACATATCTACCTATTCTCAGCACAACAAAGCCTCCTAAGAAAAAGCTCATTCCACCTAAATGAAAAAGTATGCCAGTTAGTACAATAGGTATTTGACTATGTTAGATCCATCATGGTCATAATAAAATTCTCATATGTTTTAATTCATCTACGCATGCCTGCATTTAATGTGCTTTGAGACCATGCCTACAATTAATATGATTTATGAGAAAAGAACATGTGCAATTTTGGGGGTACACCATACACATTTTTTTTCCTCCTATGAATGAAAAAAATATAAGAAAATGGCTCAAGGAAAAATCGTTGGCCCATAGCACATTAAGATGGACTGACAGAGCCCTGAGTAAACTTGGGGGAGTTAATGATATCCTCTTATCTGACCCTGACACATTTGCAGCATGTAATTTACAGAAGCTCTGTCCAGGGAATCTTGACAAATGCTCCTAAGGATGTCAGGGCAATGTTCCATGCTAATGTAAAACAGATGTGGGTCAGATACCCCCATTCATCACTTAAGCAGAGTCTCAAACTCTTTCTGGGAGGAATGACATTACCTGCTGTTAACTCTTTTCCTTTCAGGAAATTTCTCACAAACACAGTAGCCATCTAAAGGGTACACACTCAAACCCATCACCATTTCAAAAACCCATCAGAGAACATGACTGTGGAAAATCAAACATATATCTTGGTTTCATTTCATGACTACTTCAGGACATGTTTGCTCAATATTAATTGACCCTTTGGGACTTAGCATTTGAAATATAGAAAGAAACAAGGTCTATGCTTGGGCATCACGTAATACTTCAATAAGCTCAAAATTTCTAATTGTCCATAAACTAAACCTGCATTTAAAGAAATACAGAAATGATTCACCTTAACGATCATTCCTTAATGTGATCCTTGTTGAATGTTAACTGCGCAGCTCTGGCTGAGACTCACAAGCAACATCATAAACCAGAAATACACATCACCTTTTAGCAAGAAGGGCTTTAGCTCTCTTCCCTTCCCAGGCTGAGAATGTTGGGCCACACTATATTTCTTTTCCCCTAAAATATTCCCCTCCACCCAATGGTCCAACAGCATGGAGGGCAGACAGTCTGACCTATTGAAGGAGGAAAATAGTTTCCCAGCTCAACAAGGAAATTTCTTCTTTCGTCCAGACCGTGTATAAAGCAGGCAAATATTTCCATGGTGGCCCCAAGTCAATGTCACAAGATTCCATCTACCAAATACCAGAAGACTACCAAACAGATTCCCTGCAACCCTTCTCTTCAAATACAGAAAAGAACCCACTGGAAAGACCCAATGATGCTGGTTTAAGGATACTACCAATCAGTAGATGTCAGAAAAAAATATACATATATTTCTAACCAGGGAAGGTAGAGGAGAGTCTTGCAAAAGTCTAAGAGTAAACATGGTCTTATAGGAAATGTGCTGGGGTCTCTTTCACAGGCTTTTGGGGAAGGTGGAATAAGCATTCACTTAAGATGCCTGAAGGGGCTGGGGTTGTGGCTCAGCGATAGAGCGCTCGCCTAGCACATGCGCGGCCCGGGTTCGATCCTCAGCACCACATAAACATAAATGCATTGCATTGTGTACAACTAAAGCAAATAAATAAATATTTTTTTAAAAAAATGCCTGAAACCTGTAGCAACACTCCAAATGTGAGACCACATCTGAGAGCACAGTCTTCCAGGAACCAGAAGCTACTGTGCAACTGAGTGAAAATCCTGTCTACTTTAATTCCACCCCACACCCAATTGCACCAAGAATGCTGCTCTGTTGTCTTTTGCTACATGAAAACCTATTGGTGTTCCTGATCCTAAATTTGCACAGGCAACTCAACCTAGTTGGGAAACATATGGGGCCCTCAGCACAGTCAGTTGTATAGGTCTTTGATCTGTAGAAATTGAAGTCTGTTCCTGCAGATATGAACAAGATAAAATTTTTGTAATCTTGTGATTGAAAGAATGCTCCCCGCCAGGCGCAGTGGTGGTGGTGCACACCTGTAATCCCAGCACTTGGGAGGCTGAAACAGGAGGATCTCGCGAGTTCAAAGCCAGCCTCAGCAACGGCAAGGCACTTAGCAACTCAGTGAGACCCTGATTCTAAATAAAATACAAAAAGGGCTGGGGATATGGCCCAGTGGTCGAATGTCCCTGAGTTCAATCCCTGGTAACACACACACACACACACTCACAC
Organism: Tamias sibiricus; assembly: GCA_025594165.1. Classification (NCBI taxonomy): domain Eukaryota; kingdom Metazoa; phylum Chordata; class Mammalia; order Rodentia; family Sciuridae; genus Tamias; species Tamias sibiricus. Next base: position 73,499,034 of record CM046660.1, on the reverse strand, counting down.
ACACACACACACACACACACACACACAAAGAATGCTTCCCAAGGGCTGGGGATATAGCTCAGTTGGTAGAATGCTTGCCTCACATGCACAAGGCCCTGGGTTCAATCCCCAGCACCACAAAAAAAGAAAAAGAAAAAAGGCAGAGAGAATGCTCCCCAATTGTTAATTCAAAATCACTTAACTCATCCCTTCCTTTCCAGAACCTTTCTATTGAAACCTGTTGTTTCAGCCACCTTTGTCCTTCCCTGGTGAGAGGGAAGCACCTCTGGACTCCAGATTCTCTTGTCTATGAGGCTAGGTCTCATATTTCCTGTTCTAATCCTGTATCTTGTATTATAGAAGATGGGTGGCATATTTTAACGTCTTTATGTCAATATTGTATTGCAATAAAAACAAGAATTAGACAAGGAAAACAATAGGGCAAACAACTCCCTCCCCACTCTTAACCCATGTGATGGAGGATAGTTAGCTCTTGTCTTTATTGTGGTGGGTTCTCATATTATTATTATCCCAGTTATTCAAACATAACCAGTTTTAGAGCATTGTATTCCTGGAGACTATCTTATGCTATCACACTAAAATGACTGCACACTGAATGAACATCAGTTGGAATCTTTAAGCTGTCTCAGTGGAATTCTTGAAAACACCCCCTGTCATCAAGAGTCTGCCTTTCCTTCTATGTCATTGTTTCCACATTTTCTGTATTTGTCAGAGACAAGTGGAAGGTTTTTGTTTGTTTGTTTGTTTTATGTTTTTTTGGTCAGAGGTTTGCGTGATAATTTTAAATAAACAATAATAAAATCCCTACTTTATCAAAAAATCACTTAAATTGCTAGGTTCTGTGTTCCTCAATATAGTTAGTTGTATGGGATAAATCTTTTTAAAATTTTCCAGGGCTGGGGTTGTAGCTCAGTGGAAGAGCACTAGGCCTTGCATGTATGAGGCACTGGGTTCAATCCTCAGCACCACATAAAAATAAATGGAGATATTGTGTCCATCTACAACTAAAAAAATTAAAAAAAAAAAAAAAGATTTTCCAGGTTTAGCAAGTAGGTGAAATAGAAAATGAGACAGCTTGAACAACTCACCTGAGCTAGTGTGTAGCTTGGATCCAGTGCTTTTGACCTTGAGGCTCTCTTCAGATCCTTGACTTCCACCCATGCTGCAGCTAATTCACCACTAAAGAAGAATTTATTTCTCTCTCCCTCCTCCCATCCCTCTCTCCTGCTGAGATTGAACCTTACCACTGAGGGGCACCTTACCACTGAGCTATATTCCTGGTTCTTCATATTTTCTTTTATTTTGAGACAGGGTCTCACTACGTTGCCAAGGCTGGCCTCAAATGTGCAGTCCTCCTGCCTCAGCCTCCTGACTCACTGGGATTACAGGCAGACACCACTGTATCCAACAAAAATTCTCTTTCTTTTCTCCCTATTTGCCTTATCTAAACAGTTTAAACTGCCTTGTCTAACGCAAACCTTGAGAGTGTGGAATTCAACAAAAGGGCTCCATGATCAAGTTGGAAAACACTAAGTTAAACAAAATTAAACAGTTTACCATACTTCAGGACTTGTCACCCTTTAGTAGGCACCAGGACACTGACAGATAAAGGCATATGATTTGTGACTTCTATCTAATTGTGCATTCAGAATACTTTTTCCTCAAACCAGTGTACCAAAGAGTCCATTTTGGGGAATAAACCTTTATTATGAGGTTCAGTTCAGCTTCTGGGTGTTCAAAGATGATTACAATACAGTTTTATTCCTCTTGATGCTAATTGTCAAAGGGAATGGAAATGGAGGCATTATAATACAGTACTGTGTAGAGTATGTTTTAACAAGATGTAAAGACAGTAATGTGGCATCCACAGAGGCTTGAATAAGAAATTTTGCCTGCAAGAGCTGGGGAAGGAAGAGTTGACCCTGAGCTGGAATTTTTCCCATGGAGTCACACAAATAGAGGATCAGTTCCAGAGGGGGCATTTATGAATCTCAGAACAGATGCAATCGTTTAACTGGATTTTTTAAGTGCAAGCTGCCCCAAATGAGACATTAGGATTTTGTGAGGAAAAAAAAAAAAAAACAGTCATTTCTTTAAATAATACTTGCCTCTTTCATTAGCTCAGCCTGAGAGTTAGCTTCACAGCCATCTCACAGCTAAGGAATAACCCCTTCGATATAGAAATACCACCCTGGGATCCTACAAAAGGCACTGACTCTAATATTAAGCAGAATAAGTCAGGCACAGAAAGACAAAGAACATACCTCTCACTTGTATGTAGGAGCTCAAAAGTTGATCTCAAAGAAGTAGAGAATAAAATAGGGGTTAGCAGAGGCGTGGGAGGGTGTTGGGAGGGAGGAATAGAGAGAGGGTAGTTAATGGGGACAGAAGTAAAGCTGGATAGGAGCAATAACTTCTAAAGTTCCAACGTTCCACTGCACCGTAGGACAACGATTGGCTGATGACAATTAGTTAAATATTTCAAACTAACTGGTAGAGGGGATTTTGAATGTTCACAACAACAGAAATGATGTAGCATGAGGTGATAGATACTCCAGTTACCCTGATTAGATCATTATGTGTATTGTAACATCACACTGTACCCCATAAATACGTGTGTGCCAATTAAAAAGAAACGCATAGTTTTAAAACGGCACTATCTCAAAGGGCTCCCAGTTTGCCATCTTTCCAGTGATCACCAGCAGGGACAATGGAATTGCTAATCCAAGAAACTCTTGTTTATTGACCTCAAGCTAAACGTCAAGAGTAATTTTTGAGTACTCTGAAAAATATACACCTCTGATGAAACCCAGACTGTTTTGCAGAGACAGATTCTCTAGAGGGGGAAAAAAACACAACAAAAAATAGTACACAACTAATGACCGAATCAAGCCTCCTATGTCCACAGTACAAAGCACACATTCAGCCACTAATTGAATAAATATGCAAGTATTCAGATTTCTGTAGATATTGCCATTTTGCAAATGCAGTAATAAATTAAAAGCTTTACATTGCATTCCAACCACATATAAAGGGTTGATTCAGACCATTGGCCTTGCCCTAGAATCTACCACGACTTTTCTGTATATTACTGACTACAAAGAAAAACTTTTTATTCTAGTACCTTAGTTATAAACTAAGCAATCACACTCCAATTTTTTTTTCCTCCTCAATGGCTGGAGGAATTCAAATTAGCCTAAACACCATGGGGCTGTTGCAGTTGATTTGCCCAATGCACAGAAGAGCAAAGCTGATACCATTTCTATTTAATCAACTCAACAGACACACACAAAAAAGTTAATTCAGCAGGAAAAATTTTCTTGTGGCTCTCTTTGGTGGCATGATATGAGATGCAGTGATCGGTTGCTGCTTTCTCCCTGTCTGCAAAAAGGAAATTTGGTCCAAGTCACTGCTACTCTCAGAATCTTCCAGATCTAACTAACTCGAGAGGCCACAGCCAAAGCCTACTTTTATAAAGCAGGGCTCTCCTCATATTCCTTAAGGGTAGCAACCACAGCCTTCAGAACAAACCAAAGGCACTAGGTTAATCCCAGCCTGCGTGGTTTCAACAAATGGAAAATCAAGGCTTTTCAAGCATGGTTTTCTCTGTTTTAAGAGCAGAACATCTTAAAACACAGCATGAGAGACTGGACACATGCAAATGGCCCAGGTTTCTTCGGATGTAGCTGGAACAGGCTCATTGATGTTTATAAACATCCTTGAACCTTTGTGAACATGTGAGATTCCTCAAGCCCTGGTAATGAGCTCATGAGCTGCTCTGAGAAAGAAACAAAATGACCCTGATGCTTTGAGAAGCTGCCGCTTTGGTACGGAATGTCTGACCCAGCTTTGTTTGACACCCAACAAATCTCTTTAATCAAAATCACTCCTCTTTCTTCCACAGATGAATTTCTGGAAAGTGTAAAGGGAAGGAAGTGCCTCCTTTGGGAAATGGGTTGGTGGCCAGCCACCTGCTCGTCTGGTTCTTCGCAATGATAAAAGGTGGGCAAAGGGCATGGGATTTGTCAAATGGACAAAACAAATGGCTGACCCCCAAGACCAGAAGCAAAAAGCTCCTGGATGTGTGCCCAAAGATGTCAGAAAAATTTCTCTCTTGAAACAGGAGCTGGCCGTCCCACCAGGGTAAACCTTACTGCTTTTACCTGAATCAACAGCATAAGAGAAGGACAATGCATGATGGAAAAGACCTTCACAGAAACACAGAAATGGAAAAGTACCCATGGCAGCCATTTTTAATAGTCCGTTTTTAATGAATGTATCCCTTCCTTACATCTTGGATGGACAAACGACTGTCATCTTGCCTTGCAGCTAAAGAATTGGAGATCATTTGTTAACACTGTGGTCCAAAAAAATGACAAGGAAAATCAAAAGCAGTCTTGAGTTTTGTGTACACATATTAACACTTAACTGCTTCTCCCCAATAAGTTTCAGGATTAACAAATGTTTGTCAAAAGAAACTGGGCTGAGCAACTGAAATCTAATTTGAAATGGGACCAGGATAGTCTAATACATATATGCATGAAATGGAGAAGCAGCTTAATAAGCGTAGCTGACACCAAATATGCAATTTACATACATTACACACTAATAATCTCAATTTTAATATTATTCTTTAAAGGCAACTGAATGGGTGGTTGCGTTAAAGGTTTTCTTTTGTAAGATGTGAATAAGAACAGAAGTTGATCCTGGTGTCTTTTGCCATTAACCACAATCTTGTTAGTATAAAGATCTCCCTACTTTTTCTGGGTCTGTTCCAGGTAGGGCATCTCAATACCACAGGGTCGTGAGGATTCAACCAGACTTAGATGAATGGTCAATAAACTTGATGAGATCTGCAGACCTACTCTTTGTTCCTGAGGTGCTGAGCGGCAGGCAAACATTCAAGCATTTTTGAGCCTGGTACACAAATCTTTATGAGACTTTTTTCTTTCCTCAGTAGATTATCCATGAAATAGGACAGGTGTACTGGTTATTCAATTACATCTTACCCAAGACCTGGACAAAATTTGAAATGAGGCCTCTGAGCATAGCTCTTACCATGGGGATTTATTAATAACAGTTAAATGTTCTTTAAAACAAATTCTTTTTTTTTTTTTGTAATTGAAGCCTATTTTTTTATATTTTCATTGGTTTCACTCATAAACTAGAAACTAAAATCTGCCCATCTGCTCTAAACATAAAATGTGTTCATAATAACCCAGATTTATACCAAATGTATTTTTAAGTATTGCTGAATTGAGAGGTACTCAAAATTTATGGCCTCTGAGGTTGCAAACAGGACTTCCTCTTTTTAAGAAGGAAAAGGCTTTAAATGAGTGTAGGAAGGGCTCCGAAAGCTTCTTGGGTATCAAATGGCTCCATAGGAAAAAAAAATGTCAACGATATAAGAGTAAATGAATCAAAACCATATGGATCAAATTTTCCCTAAAATACACAGTTTGAAAAATTAAGGAGGAAAAGTGCTTGGCAAAAATGTGTTTTAGGTTTTACCAAACCCAAAACATTTGAAGAATCATTTGCAATGGTTGATGAACCCTAAATTCAGCCAAGCGGCCCCATTTTTGCATACTACAGAACAATAGAAAGGCTTCCCAGGAGCATGGAATCCACTGATACTATATTTCACTCAAGAAATCACTAGAACGCTGTCACCAAAGAACTGTGGAGTTTGTTGAAGGAGGGTGGAGGTGGGGCGTGAAATGATAAAAGTTTGTTAATTTCATTGGCCTTGTTTTGGGGGTTTAGCTATGTGTGTTTGGGGGTAGGAGAGCAGTGTGGGTCATATTTCTTGCCTAGGAAAGTTAATTAGAAGAACATGGGCCAAATGTTAATTAGTCTCATGTCTTAGGCATATGGTAGCATTTCCTGGCACTCCATATTCCAAGACCATTCCCTGTCCCTCCTGCACATGCTGAAGGTGCTGGTAACACACTGTCTAAGGACGAAGGAGAAATAGGTTTATATTTCCCCACATTCTGTGTTGTCCCTACAACAAAAGAACATGTAGTTCAGACAGCTATTCTGAGAAAGTAGGAAATATTGGGGTTTTATAGCCAATCACCCCCATCACTCATCACTAAAGATCTCTCCTCAGGTAGCCCCTGTTGGATCCAGCTTTGGTAAGACTGGAAGCCCAACACTCCATTTGTGAAGCCCTTCCACCACGTTTGCAGGAAAATCAGATCAAATGTCAATACCAGAGCCTACAGAAAGCTTCTCAGGACATTATGCATCCTCTGGTAGAGACCAGCAATAAAAAATATGTAATTTGAGAAACTTTTTAAAAAAATGTTTTTTAATGTCATTTGTGTTCACAGAAGAATTAGTGAGAAATAAGAGATAGGTTTGGCACTTAACCCTGCCAAGAACTCATTCTGTCATTCAGATAATTGTGTTGTCTGGGCCTCAATTTCTCACAAGTAAAATGGGGATGCTCCCCAGATAGCTGCTGATTGCTTGATAACAAAGAAAAATTGCCAGCAATTAAGTTGCCCTGGTATTACTTTCAGCAACTCAAGGAAGGGTATGACCAGAGTTTCTTGTTGTTTCTTAGTTTTTATTTTCTTTTTGGTATTCTGAGATTTTAGCCTGCCACAGATACAGGACAATGCACTGCTATACTATGTGACCATCTGGACAGGTGTGAACTCTCTGGACCCTTGTTTCCCACTTGCCCCCCATGAAGCAGAGACCTTCCCTGAGGAGAGGCCTGGAGATGTCTAGGAGGCACCATTTGGCAAATGGCTGTTTCTGAGCTTTAAGAAAATCTTTGCTGGAGAGAGATGTGAGAGGCACCAAATGAAAACCAACTATTATCCACACACACACATACAGAAAAATGGTCTGCCTGTCTTTATGTTGTCTATTAATTCCATGACCAAAAAAAAAAAAAAAAAAAAAAACTAGAAATTCCAGTCTATGATGATTCACACACAGTCTAGTTCATGATTTCCAAGTGGTCAACAATACATCAATTTCAATGATGCCAGAAAATACAGCAAATAAAATGCACAAATATTTTTAACACATCAAGGAGCTTCCCATGAAGAGATCTACAATGAAGGGACCATCATGACTCTAGAAACTTCATACCCACTTCTGTGACAATATGGAAAAGCAAGACACATTACATATACTACCACAATGATCGTGTTTTTTTAAAAGACTCAAGGACCCCAGAAAGCTAAAAAGTGATATGCAAAAATACTAAAGTGGCCTTTCTGTGAGAATTTTTTCCTGCTCCAAGGACATTTAAATTTTTTTCCATTTTTATGCAAAAGCATGCAGTCCTTTTATTAACAGAAGTTAAGAGGTTAATGAAAACAAGATTTAGCAAAAATTAGTATAAAGTAACCTGAACCTAAAAGTTTATAAAAGTACTCTCTACTAAATTATTTTCAAAAATGACTAAAACCCTCTGCCCCTGTTTTGCCATAAAGCCTATTTCCTCTTCACTCGAGTGTGTGCTATAGTGGAGAAGATATTAGAACAAGAATTCTGGAATCTAGCCCCAATTTCCTTCCTATTAGTCTTATAGCTGTCAGAGGGTCACAATCTCTTTGGGCCTTAGTTGAACCATGTGCATAACAGATGACCAGACAGAAGAGGAACAGGTAAAAGAGGAGGTGAAGAGGAAAAGGAGAAACCACAATTGCAACATGAATTCTTTGTTGGCATCTTCTGATCCAACATGTTAATAAGTGTTTTTCTATAACAAGCAAATAATAAACAAAATATATATTTTAATAAACATATGCATCTATAATAAACATATATATTTATATAAATATAAATTTATATAAACAAAAGAGTCACTTTTTTTTTTTTTTAGTCTCTTCTTTAGTTAACAGGTAAACCTTGTTATTAGACATAGGTTCTTGCTTCCCATTTTTCTTTATACTATTTTTAAGAAATGGTATATTTTTAAGAAAGCTGGACAACCAAGAAATGGTATATTTTTAAGAAAGCCAGAAATCCAAAACTAGGACAGGTACCTCTGGCCTACAGAAAAGCATTTGTGAGAAGTGATAAACTCCAACAACTACAGAAACCCGAGTTCCAATCCAATTTTCTACACCATTAATTTGTAAATATGTTTAGTGAGATAGAGACTCATTCCTTGTCTTGTTCTCCATCTTTGCCTGAAAAAATAAGAAGAAACTTCATCTTATTCATTTCTTTCCTTACTCATTAGCAATACTACCAGAACTAAGACAACACAAGTTCCTAGTGATGATCTTAGGCAGAAATATGGAGTAAAAACACGAAATATCCAGGATATTTGCAAGGTAATAATTAAAGAATTAATGTAGCATGTAAGATGTAGTAAGGAAAAGTTGCCTGCAGAATTTTCCATTGCTTCCATCTAATGATTCTACTCTACCACCAACTCTGAACTCTGCCGGCCTTCTTAAAGTCAAGGATTAGCAGCTGAAAGTTCAGGTTCTAGTAATTCCACTTATGTAATACCTATATGATACACTTATCATTACATCCAAGATAATATAATACAAGAAAGTAGCTGTTTCCACTTACAGAATACAGATTCTTGTTCTTTTCCTTATGACCAACTAAAATGAGTTCTAAGAAATGCCACTGGAATTCTGCATCTCACCTTACAGAAGTGGCTAAGGTCAGAGTTCACGTCCATGAAAACTTTCAACCAAATCATGTTCATAAGAAGCTTTTCTACGGCCCTAAAAGACTAACGTTAAAAATCGCAGACATAATTGCTTCCTGTGTTACTTCTAACCGGTGGAAGAATCTTCTGTGTGATGCATCGGGGCACTTTAAAGATGACTATTAATATAAGCCCATGATTGTCATGCAAAATCACATTCACAAATGCCAGTCCTCGGACATAAAATGCATTCAAGTGCTGTAGGAAGCATTTTCGTTGTTTTCATGTTGTTATTTTGCAGTTGAGGTTTAAAGCCCCCTCTTACTTCTTTTTTTAATCCCAGGATGTGCTATAGGAATCTATGAAACTTAATTACATTTAGTGTTACAAAAAAGGATTTATGAACTTTTGCCTTTAGGCGGAAATGTTTATTTCATTGCCTTTGCTATCCATTCTTTTCAACTCCAACAGCTTTGAACTTTTCAGCTGCTCAGAGTTATCACCGTTGTGCAGAGCCCAAGAGCTCCACTGTAAGACACACACGCCACGAGTTGAAGAAAACGAAGAAGGCAAAGATATATGAGTCGTTATTTTGGCCACCCTTTGTGCCATTAAAATCTCATTTTCTGCCTATTAGAATGCCCTCTCGGTGCTTAGGCGGCGGTGATAGTCCGTGATTAGTGTGTAATTGAGTATAATTGTCTTTTCACTTTTCATTTGTGTCATTCTGAGCTTCTCTGTGTTTTTCTAACCACCGGGAGGAAAAAAGGAGGTCGAGAAAAGATAAAGCTGTTAAAACTCTCACTCTCAGCCCTGAAGAGATTCTCGATTGCAATTATAGATTGCAACCCCTTTGTGACATTTCTCCAAATTTAGTGGGCAGCTATCCTTGCCACCTGGGCCAACTGCTCTCTAATAAAATCAAGTGATCTGTATTTAAACAACTGCTAATAATGTCAACCTCAGACAGATGCCACATGTAGGAAATTTAACCATCCCTCTGACATGCAATTATCAAGGCAATTTATTAATGTGATCTCCCAAGAAAAGCTCATAGTCCAATGCAAATTAGAAAAACAATTACAACATTCAAATATTTATATATTCCCAAAGAGCAGTAATTCTCCTAATTTGTGCATTTATAACTCATTTATTTCAGGGTTCCGTAGCCATCAGCTGAGTCTCTCTCCACTCGACTTGTCTGCTTGCTCTCCAATTGTTTTGTCAAAGCTTTGGTGTTTTCTCATGAGTTACATTTGCTCAAAACCCTGTCAGCTGACCAAATACCATTTGAGGCAAAAACCAAACAAAAAACAACAACAACAACAAAGATCCACCCTGTTTGTGAGGTTCATAACCAAAGCAGAGCTGGGACAGAGAAGACACATGATAGAGAAGACACCTGACAAATGTCTTAACAACTCAGCACAAACACAAAGTCTCTGCGATTACATTAAAAGTCACTTGGATTTGAAGTCTAAGCTCCAACTTTTGATGCAGCAGGAGGAAGGGTAGAGAGAAAGGAAACTAGAAAACTGAAATCATGTGGCTTGTATAAAGAATACATTATGGTTTAAATTTGGTAATTCATTCTACTACCGCCTCCGGGAATTGACTGTTTGGTTCTGGTATACAGCAAATCATCTGTCTAGAACCATGGGACTGACCTGAGGTGAAAGGCCATTGCCAATGGCAGGGTTCATGGGGTTGGAGGGCCCCGATGGAGGCACAAAGCTGTCTGAATAGCTGGAAAATCCGTGCCTGGTGCTGGGGAGGCAGTAAGCGGAGCTGCTGTCTGGGTTCGAAGGAAGAGTGCTTTGGTGTACAGTGCTAGGAGGAAGCGGCTGAGGTCTGTGAACGGTGCTGCTGGGATCCGACACGGCTGAAATGAAGAAGGCGGTCAGTGCTAAGGCTCCTCTGTAGGCCAGCCGAACAGGTTCAGTGCAAAAGTTCACAAGTCCCCAAGCCAGTAGTAGCAACTATGGGTCAGGTGGAATGTGAACTTCAAACTGCATTTCCTAACATGCAGGTGCAGAATCGCTCAACAAATAGTCACACCTATCTTTGGGCATATTTGTAAGTGTATAACTGGTATATACGTTCATGACATATGCACCTGGAATATAAATGCAGAAATCACATTAACAACACTTACAAGCCTCTTTTGTTAGTGAAAACTATGAATCAATGTGAGAATTAACCAATATCATGACTGCAACCTCAGATTTCCCATCAAAATGTACTTTTTGAGGGCAGGGGTTGTGGCTCAGCGGCAGAGCGCTCGCCTCGCAAGTGCGTGGCCCGGGTTTGATCCTCAGCACCATGTAAACATAAATGCATTGCATTGTGTACAACTAAGGTAAATAAATAAAGATTTTTTTTTAAATGTACTTTTTGATACATTTAGGTACTAATATTAGGTACTAATATTTAGGTATTAATACCTAAATGTCAGTGTAATAGCATAGTTTCAAGTGCCTGCATATATATTCTTAATCCAAAATTGATTTAGTTTTACAATTCAACATTATACAGTTCACTTCTACCTATTAACCAACATATAGTAACTTTATCAAAGCTTCCCTTCCCTTCCCTACATTACTACTCCAGTTAGTAACCACTGGAGAGCTTCAGGTAATTGCAAACTGGAGCTACATTTTAACCAAGAAAAAAAGCAAATACCATGTTTATTTGGGAAAGTTGTTTCCTTTTAAAACACTGAAATAGTATTCCATTACAACACAGTTTATCTAAAAAGATCCAGATACGTCCTAGAACAAACTATGTTTCTGAAATGTGACAGGAACACTTAAGACAACCTGATGTCACATAATTGACATACAAACAGCACCGAGGTCAACTTGGGGAAAGAATTCACTGTATAAAATATCCACTAAACAGAGCTATTAGAAGTTACATCTAATCTAGGTGACTCCCTTTCTGTGTACCTTGTGGAATAGCTGTGGGCTGGTACGAGGTCTCCGACAGCTGGTATGTTGGCAGGGTCGGCATGGCAGTGGGAGGGAATCCCCCCGGAATGAGATGGTTGAAAGCCATCAGCTGATTGGCTCCAGCTTGCTTCCTCCATCTCGCACGGCGGTTGCTGAACCAGACCTATGGATTTAATTTAAAATTTGAGGATTTCACTGATGAAATAATAGTACATTCTTAATGAATTTTTCATGTGAAAACAGATTAAAGGCCCCTTACTGACAGGGCATAGAGATGCAAGAATCTTCCATCTTTGGTGTTGTCTGGGGTATTGTCAGTGGTAAAAGCAGAGTGAAAGGTCAGGGGTCAGCAGAGGGCTCGGAGGACCCTCCATGGTCTTGTAGAAGCCCCCATGATCCTTTTGATAACTAAGGGTGGAGACTATGACCATCAACACCCACCCACCCTCTTACCATAAGTTTTCTGGCAAGTATCCATGAGCTCTGGGACCCACACAGGACAACCTTAAATTTGAACTTGCTTACTACATTCACCAAGCCTTGTGTTTTATGCTCCTATCAGTCTTTCTCTGTATTTCCACAGCCATTATGGACAGATCTCCGAAATAATCAGATTAATGGAGCAGGAGGATAAGCAAAAGGAGCCATTTGACCATCCCTTTCAAAGTGTAAGACCTTGCACTGATCTCAATAAAAATAAATGCCAAAGTGTTTCCAAATATTAAAATATTTTTCACCTGAAATAGTTTATTTATCATTTCTTTCAACAGTTTAAAAGCACCTATGATACTCTGTGCTGGTCACTGTGCTGATATAATAAAATACTTCCAGGGATTCAAAACCCAAGTATTGTGTGTGTGTTTGTGTGTATGTGTGTGTGTGTGTGTGTGTGTGTGTGTATCAGTGGTGAGAAAGGGCAAAAGTCACAACAAGAAATGTAACTGAACATCTAAATTGTTGAGAAAATGCAATATAAAATCCTTCAATGAGTTACATGATCTTATCCAATGTTTTTATCTGCAGAATGTAAATGTAGAACTTGGGGTAATTTTTCCAAGGTACACACATGATGATTACCCCAAGAGAAGATTTCTACCAATTAAAGAAATGCTTTTTTTTTTTTTTTTAATCAGAAGTTCATTGAAGCCAGGTGTGATGATGCACACCTGTAATCCCAGCTACTCAGGAAGCTGAGCAGGAGGATCACAAGTTCAAGACCAGCCTGGACAATGTAACAAGACCCTGTCTCAAAAAATTAAAAAGGCTTGCAGTGTGGCTCAGTGGTACAGCACCCTTGAGCTTAATCCCAGTACTGCCAAAAAAAAAAAAAAAAAAAAAAAAAAAAAAGTTCATTAAAACTTAACCTGAATAAAGCATTTTATGTGAGGTTTGAGGGATAAGACTGGGTGAGGCAGGACCCTTGCACTTGAGTAACGTCCAGCCTTGTCCTCATGGAGCTCACAGAGAAGTCAAGGACACCAAAAAAGTGCTCTCTAGACCTCTGTGTTTGAAAGTACAGAATATCAGGACATCTTTAACATGGAGGCAAAATCTCAGCTCATTTTACAGTTTGGATGTGATTTCCATAAGGAATCTTTCCAGATGGAGGTCACAATACAGAGTAGAAAGACTTGACCACACTAAAAAAAAAAGTGAAATTTGATTTCCTTCTAGGACAATGCTAACAATTATTCAACTTAAATGGAATTATTTAAAGTCATATAATTTACAAAATATAATAGGAAAATATTTTTCTTCCTTCTGGAGCAAAAGACTCAATTTAGCAAACTTTGCCCATCCACTTGTTCAAACTTCTATTACTCACCCAACATGTCTGAAAAGAGATTTTTCTTCTCTATCCATTGTTGCAACACTGGTAAGAAAGGCAGTTTGAACTTCCACAAAATATTAACATTTAATACTCTTTATAGTTTTCAACAGGAAGAGAAGGTAAATCAATATTTTCCCATGTTGATACATAATTGAATCAGAGCTTTTACTTAACTTAATAAATTGCCACCTAGGGTAACAGAACCACAAACAGCAAGCCCTTTCGGGTCTGGCTTTGTTGATTTCTCTTTGCAAGTCTGAGCACCTGTCACCCAGACTACCAGAGCCATCCCAGTAAGAAAACCATTTCCCCCACAAAAAAAAAAAAAAAAAAAGGCCAAATGTTCTCTCTGATAAGTGGATCCTGATCCATAACGGCAGTGGAGGGCATGGGGAAAATGGAGAAACTGTGATTGGGCAAAGGGGAGGGAGAGATGGGGAGGGTGCATTGGGGCAGAAAAGATGGTGAATGAGATGGACATCATTACCCTAAGTACATGTATGACTGCAGGTATGGTGCAATGCTACATTGTGTAACAATTGTGTACAATGAATCAAAATGTGTTCTTCTGTCATATATGCCTAATTAAAATAAATTAATTAATTAAAAAAAGAAAAGAAAACCATTTTCAAAGAAGAGCTTGGAACAAACTGTTTCAGAGTCACATTCGTGCTTGAGTATACCCCACTGTACACCCCACTGTGGTCATAGCTTCGTATTATAAATCCTCAGGGCAAAAGAGGCACTTCTATTCAGGCAAGGTGGCCCCACACACCTTGCTAGACCAATGATGCACGTCTCCAGCTTTATGTGCCAGGCTGGGAGGAAAAATGAACTCCCAAAAGTTTGAATGTGATCTTGCTCATGCATATCTACCATCCTCAATGCCAAGGGCGAGAACCTCCTTGGAGAGCTCAGAAACCTACACTTGGATTCTTATCAGAGGCTGCTGCCATGATCTCTGTGCCAACTTCCTTCTGTGACCTTTAGATAAGTAAACCAGGTTAGATTTACCACAGGGCAGCAGTGCCTGATCTCCCCACCCATCTCACCTACTGTTCTAGCCACAACATAACTCAATGCTTAAAAGCAAAAAAAGGTCATTGCTGAAATAATAAAGAAAAAATATCATAACTTTCTACAAATTCCTTCAAAAGATAGACTGTAGACTAGGAGTGTAAGGGTTTGGGATTTATTTTCTTTTTTCCCAAAATAACACAAATACATTTAAAAGATATTCAGAAAAGCCACCAGGGGCTGGTTTAGGGGAGGAAAAAGATGGTAATGAATTTTATTTAAAAATTCATATTTGTGATATAATATTTTATATCTACAAAAAAAAGATGATGACAAATTTCTGAGAAGCAAATCTTTACTGAAAAACAAGCAAGAATTAAAATGTTCTTTAAATTTAGGCTAAATAGATTCAGAGGGCTATTCTTGATAGAAGCAGGGCATGATGAGGACTGGCCTACCTATCTCCGACCATTTAACTAATTTTTTCAATCATCTTACCAATGCCAACCTTCTGCATTTCCTAGAACTAGCCAAGCCTACAAACAAGCATTGAAGGAAAAATATATTAAAGTTGAATGCTGAGAAGTGATCTTTGCCTCTTTATGCTTTGAAACTCAGAAGAGACATTTCTTCTCTCTTTAGAAGAAAAACAAAACGATGCCTTTAAAATACTCTTCACTTTAAATACCCAAATGGACAGAGTACAGTGATCCTGAGATGCTATTATCTTCCTATATGTAATTGAAAAAAAATCTCTTTGTACTCAGGAGTCTTAGATAACTAATACAGAATCACTAATTCCTAAGAGATCATCAATGACATATGTGAGTGTAAAATACTAAATAAGTTCATCTAAAATAAATGGAGAGTATTCTTTATTCAGTTTCAATTACTATAATTTTTCCTGGTTTTGAAAAGAATAACAATAACAAGAGAAACTGGCCTTTGATTGATACTCTAAGGGAGAATATGAGTTTTCCACCAATGTCTTTGCCAATTTTACAAAGTCAGCTACATACCTGATAATGTGATTCTATGATCTCTAATTCAATGCAATGTTATTCTCTGCAAAGCACATGGCCTGGCCTCCCAGGTCACTCTTGGCATGGTAAGGAAGTGAAGGCAGGTTCACGCATTGGTTGGTAACCTATTCTTAGGCACAGTTAATTGCCTATATCGCACTGTAATATCACAATGCATCTAAAACACCCTCAAAGCAAGTTTGCATTTCATTTGATGAACTATAGTTTGGTGTATTTTTGTCTGTCCCCTGGGCTTTTCTCTCCCTATACATCTCTGTATTGAGTCCAGTGATGAAACTATACCTATTCTTTTTGGAAAATGATTTTCACATGAACTTCTGTGAATATTCTAATATCCAATAATTTTTCAAGGCAAAATTTAAATTGGCTGAACAATTCCCCAAAACATCATAATTACCAGGAGCAAAAAAGATAATGAATTGCAAAATAGGAATAAGATTTTCATAAATTTTTCTCTTCATGAGCAAAGTAGCCCACTTGTTCAGATCCTCAACAATAGAAACTGGGGAAAATTTAGTACTCCCCAGAATAAAGACACAAATGCTTTCAATGCAGACCAGCAAAAGTAAAGTTCCAGCTCCTGACTTACTACTTCTGTGACCTTGAACAATTTGCTCATCAATGGCGGGCCTCTGCTTTTTTATCTGCTGAAGAGAAAATATTTTTAAAAACTACCTTGCAAGGTGGTTGTAACAATTATAAAAAATAGAGTCAAAGCACTTCAAAGAATATGTAGAAGAGATTATGTATTCAATAAATGTCAGCCATTGGCTATGGAGGTAGCTCAGAAGTGGAGTGAGTGTTCACCTTGCATGCATGAGGCCCTGGGTTCTATTCCCAGCACTTCCAAAAATAAAACCAAAATATAAAATGTTAGCTCTTGATTAAAAGTCTCACACTGATACTTATGTCTGAGAAAACCAGGGTTTAAAGACTTGCTTTGTTTCCTCATTCTGTGGTCCACAGCCAAAGCCTTACATGCCAATAAGTAACTGGGAAAGTGCCAGTTACTTTCAAATTTACTTTCAAATACTCGAAAGCCAGTTTGACTTGAAGTGAGGCTTAGGTCAAACTGGCTTCCAAATTTCGTTGACTAGTGCTAATTGTCCCATGGCATTGCCATCAATAAGATACTGTTCCACATTTCTTGGTGTTGTCCTCAAAGGCAATCTAACTGACATTACTCCAGATGCATTATTTCAGATGTAAATTGGAAAAAAAAAATGGAGAGAGAATGTAACACTTCATCTTTAGAAAGGGAATTCACAAGGAGATCCTAAAATGCTTTCTTAAACACTAATGTTGGTGACATCGAATGCTGTAATGCCACGCGCAGTGGGAAACATGGGACACGCTGCTGCTCTCTCTGGACCCTCTCATTCATTCCCATCACCTTTCTCTCCCCAGCCTCATAGCACTGCTACTCTCCTGCCTTGGCCACTCTATGGATAGCAGGTTGATGAGGAATAATGCCACATTCCCAAGCATCTCAGAGGACCATAGATATGTGCTTAATCTTGTTGAAAATAAAATGAAATCCAGCTTCCCTTGTGTACACACACACACACACACACACACACACACACACACACACACACAAGCCTGTATAAAAAAATCTCAAGCTCTTCTAAAGTTCACCCATGAATATTCTGGTGGCCAACGGCTAAGATCATTTGATCTAACTTAATCCATGTAAGTTATGAAAAAAAAAAAAAGAAGAAGAAGAAGGAAAGAAAGGCAAAAATTGAAGCCCAACAAGATGAAGTGACTTGCTCAACAAAACATTTTTGGCAAGCTGGGACCCAAACCCACATCGTCTGACTCCTGGTTAAATGCTATTTCCGCAAGTACCTTCCCTTCCTATCTTCCAATATCATGATGATAAAAAAGAAAAGTTGCCTTCTACATGGAATTCTTGATGAAATAGTTGCCAAAAATTCTGCACATCAAAAATATTTGCAAATAGTTCTGCCCCCCAAAATTTAATGCTTGTCATTATTTACATAGGAACAGCTACCCCAGTAAATTCCACAAAGTCTTTTCTTATTATATATATTTTTTTTTACTTCTAATGTTGTTATTACTAGGCAAATCAAGTAGTCTTTGCTGTACAATAGTTCTCAGATCATGTACTCAGATTTGGCCATGAGAAATACAACATAGCTACTGTCCAAATAAATTTTTATGAAACACTGACAAAAACCTATGTTTTTACAGCTTTAGTCTCATCTCTATCCAGAAGAGTCTAGAAATATTTTTCCTTCGGGTGGAGGGAAGGGGTGGAGAACAGAATGTAGACACGGTTTGCGGTTTTGGGTGTTTGGAGCTCAGTTTTCCCAGGTGCCCCAAATTAAACTAACTCACACTTTCTGGCTATCACTCAAAGTCAGTTGAGTTAGCTACTGCTTTCCCAGATCCTTCTAAAAACTACAAGATTTTCTTTTGGCATTTTAATCAGTGATTAACTACTCCCTTCTTTTTCCTGCTGGGTTAAGTAAAAGGTCCATCTGCTGGGTGTTCTAGGGAATTTGTTAGGCTGTAGATCATAGCCTGGTGTAAGACATGATGTGTCTCCAGGGAACTAACAAAGCCATAAGGAATGTAAGAAGTCACCGGGTTAAAGCCACATTAAGACAGCTGTTACGTTAATGAGGACCCTGCTTTGGAAAGGAGGTCACTGTACAGAAAAATATGAACCACCCTTTATTGGTTTGATCCCATGTCCTCTGGAAGTTAATGGGCCATTACTATTATTTTGACATTCATTGAGCCACATGAGAATGCTGGGTACCATGCAAGCTACAGGGGTTTGAAATTTTGTCTGTCCCCATCCTTATTTTTGACAAAGGCAAGAAAAAGGTAGCACAATAGGGAACCACCTGCCTTGTCTCATCTCTTTAAATAAGTTTGTTTTCTGATTCACTGAGTTCAGAACTGATCTTCAACCTGTCTTTAGAACCACAGACCCAGGATGTGGGCTTGGCCAGCCATGGAGCATAGGAGCTAAATCCTGAAATAGACACTCGATGTCCACACTTAATGTGTCCCTTCACATTTAAACCAGATAATCACAGAGCTACAATCAAAGCAAAATAGGTCTCACGTATTTATTTTTTATAACAGCGTTATATGGTATTTTAATATCGCAGCATGATAGAACTATGAAATCCCTCCACCTCCACCCAGGTCACTGGGATACAAAGTGTTTCTCCCCATTGCCCAGGACAGAAATGACCTCTGTTAACCACACATCATAATGACTTTACTCTGGATCCCACTGAAGTGGGCAGAGGAATTCAACAGTTCCAACTTTAAATCATCAGCCCAATGAGCCCTGGTGACTCTTCCTTCACCTCCTACTCACCTCCCTGTCACACCCCCAGCTGCCTACATTCCACCTCTGAGTACCGGTTGCCACCATCCCTTCCTCGCCAACACACTGCCGCTACGGACTTCATGCCACAGCCCCCACTGCCTGTCGCACCCACTGTGAGCTGCCAGGCTGACTCTCCAGGCTCCCCAGGATGTCCCCAGCTTGCTTCTCCCCCTATAGCTGCGTACATTCTAAGCAAACTGGACTGTTCACTGCTGTCGCCAGAAGACTGGTGTGAAAACACAAGGTCATCTGATATGGAGCCCAAGCACCTCCAGTCTCTGTGCCTTTGTGCATGTGATTCCCTGTTACTAACACGCTCTCTCCACCCTCTGTCCAACAGCTGCCTAGCCTTGACCTCTCTATGTACTCCAAGGTCTTGTCCTTTCCTTTTCTCCCCTCAAGTTGCACTTTTCTCTCTCTCTCAGCACTTATCACATCTGCTTTGTTTTTCAGTCATTTGTGTTTAGTCTGCTACCCATTAGACTGCAGCTCCTCAAGAGAATGGCCTCACTTCCTCCCGGCTCCCCTTGACTTTCTTAGCACTGTTGATGATCATAAGCAAAGTTGAGTAAAACAATCCCTCTACCTAGACTCTGCAAGCTGTAAGAGGCTACTTCTGTAAACAGCTATCATCAGAGAGGTAATGCACTGTGAATATGAAAGCATTGCCTCAATCCAGGGACCATGTCCCCTGACTGATTCATTGCCCCAGTGTCACCAGTACATGGACTCTGAAAACCGGATGCCTGGGAGTATCACACAACACTTCCGGGTATGGTAACTCAACTTCTGGGGCAATGAGGAGTTCCAGGTTACAGTCTTTTATAGTCTACCAAACTAACTTGAGGTGAAGCTCACCATTGATGATGTAAACATTCTACATTCAGTAGAAACATGTTACATCTAAGTAGCCATTGCCAGAAGGCTCAGAGTACTTCCAAGAGTTCAAAAGATAATTCAATATAGTATTAAAATTATGTAAGTACTTGAAATGCTTACGGACTATGGTCTTTAAAGGAAAGGACTTTACCTTGTGTATCTTTGTACATTTTCCTAATGGAAAGTCCACAGAGCTGAAATGCATGAGATCCAACCTCTGCACACTAGGTATGCAGCTGTGAAACCACAGGTAGTTACCTAAATAGTGCAAGTTTCCATTTCCTTATTTATAAAGTGGGGGTAGTGATAAAATCAACATAGTGATAGTTGATGAGTTAATTCAATAGTGCCTGAAACAGAACATCCACTCAAAAATTGTTTGCTATTATCTCAGGACTAATCCCCAAATCCCTATAGTAACTAGTACACAGTAAGGATTCCAGAAATGATGAGTAAACATGAATAAGATGAACTTCTGTGCATCCTAAATATCATCAGCATATTTCCTTAGTAATAACCAAAATCTAAAGACACACATCCCCACTAAGTGCCATTCCTAATGCATTTGTTTTCTTGGTTTAAAGCATGTTTCAGAAGAGAAGACCCTCATAGGTCCCCAACTGCATTGAAGTAGGCCAGGAAGTGTGGATGCCTTTACCTGCACTCGGGCCTCAGTGAGCTTCGCCCTCTGGGCCAGTTCCTCCCTGGTATAAATGTCAGGGTAGTGGGTTCTCTCGAAAGCACGCTCCAGCTCTTCCAGCTGCTCTGCCGTGAAGGTGGTTCGGCTCCTGCGCTGTTTCCTCTTTAGTGGCAAATCTGGTTCAGAGTCAATGTCAGAGCCTTCATCTGATTGAGGTGCTGAGGCTAAAAGCACAGGGGGGGGGGGGGGAAGCATGATGAAAAATGAATCAAAAAGCAAGTCTGACCAAGCCACGGTGGTTGAAATCCTGAAGTACACTCTCAAGGCCTTCCCACAAACACCACGCCACTCCGGACAGCACTATGTTAGTAAACAATATTTAATCTCTTCCCTTACCCTATCACCCTGATCCCTGTACAGAAATAATTGCTCTGGACATCTGTCATTCTGAGCTTTTAGAAAATAGAAGTGGGCCTTATTCTATTTTCATAGCCTTGCACTTAGTACTTAATAGGTCCTCCATTTGTGTCTAATGAATGAGTCACATTTAATTTGGTTTCTGATAAATTTTCACCAGCCTTTTACACTGGAAAATCTGTTAACAAATGATTTTTTTAAAGAAAAAAAATCCAAAATTGACTTGATATCTAAAAAGCCAATAATAGTCAACTATTGCAGGATTCCTATATATTTTATAAACTCTACTGGTCCTATAAAAAATGTTCTGTTGGAATTGAGTATTTCATTGCCAGATATTGGAAAATGCTCTAAGGGAAATTTTTATTAATGTAAATATAAACAACTGCTTTAAAAGGGAAAGAGACATTGTCTAGCAAACTGTCCCTAAAGTGAAGTTCAGAGTCTGGGTCTCTGCTGAGTGGGTAGGAGGCTGCCCAAGATAGCTGCCTGGTTTCAGAAACCAAGCACAGAAAGAAAATGTGAGGTGCCTTGTTATAAAATTATTACAAATTCCAAGACAGAGCATCAGAGCATAACCAGCGTACAGGGCCCTTCCCAGGGTGGGGCCCTGGATGACCACATAGGGCCAATGCCTCACAAGCTGGCCTGCTGTGGCCCCTCCAACAAAGCTGTATTTACCTGGGTTCCAAAGGGGAAGAGACCTTCCAATTTTAGTGTGTGGGTGCCTAGAAAGGAGAAGTGGGAACTGGGGAATGGCATGGGATTTGCGTTAACAATGCAAGAGGTGTCTTCTCCCATTAAGAACAAGGTCTGAATCCTGTGGGCACAAGAAGTGCCATTTCCAGGCCCAGGTCTGATGGGAAGGGGTGCAGCAGCATTCTCCCTGTTTCTGATAGGGGTTCAAAATTAGGGCTTCCCCAGCAAAGGAGGTCATGACCATAATAGAGCACCTGTTGACCTATATATAGAAGGTTCTAAGGTTTGAGGACACATCAGACAGGGGCCCTGGACAGAGGACCAGCCCTCCCCAGACACTGGAGCAATCAGGAACACACCCTGAGACTAGCGTAGTAACCACAGCAGCCTTGCTCCTGAGCTATCTAAATACACTCTGAAAACTCCCCAAAGACCAGGGGCATCCTCCAGAGAAGAGGCTGCATTATGCTGTTAGCAAATGGGGACAACAAGCCAGAAAATTGTAGATTATTTATGTTAATGCTAAGGTAACTCATTTGCACCCCTCGGGCTGGTAGGAGTTGGGCAAGCACAGGTGGTACTAGCAGCAGTGAGAAAATGCACTATGTCCTATACTTCTGATTTTTAAATTCAAACTTAACTCAGCCCTATAGACATAAAATTTCATTCTATTTCAGCATAAATTATAAGATAATCAAAAAGATGCACATCCAAAATGAACTCATAGATACAATTCTAAGTTTCTAATATATCAATATGTCTATATTCAATGCACACTTAAACACTGTGAAATGAAGTAGAAGAGTGAATTAGTAATATATATATGACAAATTAAAGAAAATATACCTGAAAGGAAAGACTTGTGTGTAAAAGCAAAGGTGAACTATAATATACAATGTACTTAGCCTGTGTTAGTTAGCATGCTTGGTTTTTCAAATATGTTGTCTGATTTAATACAAAATTATCTCATTTGATATAAATCTTATTTTCAGTATGAACTTAAAAATAGACTTCCTTTAAATAAGAGAACATTTTAAAGGAATATGAACATGCTAAAAATATGCCATGTATTGCATTATAAACTTCAAAGCTCCCATTATTATTTACATGCCTATATATTTGATAAGTATGAACTAAATAAGATAAGGGATCATTTGGACATAATTGTAGACCAATAGTTCTCAAACTTTTAGAGCATCAAAATCACCAGAACCATCATCTAGAAGGGTTTGGTAAAACATGGATTTACTGGCTCCCTGAAAAGGCTTCAGATTCAGTATGTCTGGGCTGGGCTCCTTGGATTTACATTTCTAACACATTCCCAGGTGATGGACATTGATTCTACTGGTGCTAGAGAACATCTGGAGAACCATCTCTATTGAATATTCTAGATTAATTCTTTACCCTCTCAAAATTCCCACCCATGTGAAATACTTCCCACCACACTTTATTAAAAAAAATCACTTCTACATATTTTCAAATTACAAATAATATGCTTCCTCAGAAGCAAATTACTCATTCCCATAAGAAGACAATAAATGTTCAGCTTCATACTTCCAGTGTCTGTTGCTCTGACTTTTCTTTCCAAAGTAAATTCAGATTAAAAAAAAAAAAGACTAACAGTATTAAAAAAAAAAAAAAAAAAAAAAAAAACTGACCAAAAGCTTCCTGGGCTTGTGAGAACTCTCAATCTTTGCTTGCACATTCTCTTACTATGATCCCATTAGGATAATAGTATGTGGAAATTTTCATGTTTCCTTTGGGAGTCTCTGGGGTTATTAAATTCTCCCAAGTAAATATGATGTGCCATGCACTGTCAGGTCAATTAATCAAAATCATCTCTGGTTTCTGAAGAAAAAGGCTGGTTAGATTTACAAGCACCAGCAAGAATTAATCCTGAGGGTCAAGACACTGTGTGGCACCCTAACAATTATCATCCCCCAGAAAATAAGCTCTGTGAGCTCAAGGCCCCTTTGTGCCTTGCTCACTGCGGGAACCGTTGGAGCACAGTAGGTGCTCAACAAGTACATGTCTTAATAAAAAAGGTGCATGGTAGAATCTCAGTTTTTTTTTTAACTTTTACCTCTTTTTTTTAATATTTATTTATTTGCTTTAGTTGTACACGATGCGTTTATTTGTACGTGGTGCTGAGGATCGAACCCGGGCCGCGCACGTGCTAGGTGAGCGCTCTACTGCTGAGCCACAACCCCAGCACCTCAGTTTTTCTTTCATACTTATTTCTCTTCTACTATTTTACATCTCCAAAAAGAGGAATTCTGCTCCTCTGAGTCAGTCTTCCAACAACTATGTAGATGAGTTTCGGGGATCTAAAAAAAATAATTTGCAAAAATTATTTGTTAAGTTTTGTGAGTATTTGTATCCTGCATTTTTCTGGGGGATAATTACTAATTTTTTTTTTTTTCAAAGAGGACTGTGTGTTTTTTTCTAAACAGGAAGAAATACCACAAGATGACTTTAAAAGATTCAGAATTTTTGAGTTCAATAGGACAGCCCTTTCCACTACGAATAAAATTTTCTAACAAGCCAGCAAATAACTGTGTTTATTGCTAGATTGCTCATCTAAAAGCAATGGAAAATTTGTATCTAACCAGGAAAACCTCCATGCAGCAACATTTCAAAGAACACTGAGGGAATTATTTGCCTGATTTTTCTACTAGAAAATTATTTGAACCAACAGATCATTTTTGGCAATATGAAGCCACAATCTTACAAGTTAATTCTAACTTTTCCCCATCTGTAAACCCCAAAAGGATGTGGGCTTTAAAATATGTAAAGTCAGCAATCCCAGGTCAATTTACCAGCTAGGAAAAACTAACTCTTTCTAAAGATGAAAATACTACTCCTTCTTATATCACTCAATAGAAATAAAATTTATTATTTATACAGAACTTAATTCACCTGAATTTGTCTGAATTTAAATCATTCAGGTTTTTTTCCAGATCGAATTTAAAATTTAAGTCCCACTTTAATAACACAAAGAAACCGTTTTATTGGAGTTCATCTATTTCACATATTCAGCTTATTCAAGCTACTAGAACAAATTAGATACAAAGTCTAATATTAATGAAAGTAAAAACAAGTATTCCTTTCAAGCAACTTAATGGAAAGAAATTATATCCTTCCTTTCTTCCTTTCTTTCTTTCTGTACAGAATACCAAATGCTATGACATGGAAACTACAGGCAATGTTAGCAAAACAGTTGTCTACATGAGCTGATCAACTGCTAGGATTGCAACTAGATTCTATTTAACCTCTTTGGGCTATTACTACTGTACAACTTTAATATTAAAAAAAGATATTCAATTGCACTTAAGTTGCTCAATCATATATTCCACAGATGCCTTGGCAAACAAAATTTGCTTTATTATTCACTGTTCTCCAAATTTGAAATTCTAGTATAGCTCTCCTAAGAAAATGCACATCAAAGCATAATGCACAGCCTTCTAAATGGAATTATATTGCAATGCAATTGACAGATTTTATCTCAATCCCTACTGCTATCTAATTTTGGAAGTTTGGACTTATTGTCAAAAACCTCTTCAAAATCCATTCCCCAATCTAGAGATTAATTCAATGTCACAAGCAAACCTTTTGGGGAGGATAAGGAGTTCTCTCCCTTCCCCACATAGCTGCAACCCACCCCTAGGAAGTGAATACTTACAGAATAAGAAAAAGAAACTGAGGTTCTGAAGGTTATTCAGATCACACAGTTCAGGAAACCAGGCCTGTGTGATATCAGAAGATATGCTCTCGTACGAATATACTTTGTATACAAACAGTTGTATGTAAAAAGATACTAAATATATGCACTATGAGTTGTACATATTAAAAATTATAAAAATAAAAAAAATTATAATAAAAAAAAAAGAAGATATGCTCTCTTCTGGCTTAGAATATCCTAAATGGTGTTGAGTTCTTTTCATACATGTGCACACACACACACACACACACACACACACACACACTGCCCTTTGGAAGGACAGCAGAAATGAACCAAAATAGGAACTCTAATGTCAATCAACAAACTGTTACCACCATTTCTCCCAAATTTTCAAAAACTCCCCAGAATCAAATGAAATCCTCAGAAAATAGTACAGTTGGATTAATAACATATGACAAATAAAAAAATTTTCCCCTGGAATTCAATTTAATTCAATGAGATTTTTATTGAACTCCATCTAAGTTCAAGGTCTAGTTTCTAAATAATAACAAAGCACCAAGAAATAAATTGATTTTTCTAAGATATTGAATTGATGAAAGAAATCTACACAGTCTGACCAGTTTCAGTCTCCAGCAAGAACCACTATAAACCATTCATTGGTCCTAGCATCCAGGGTCCGTCCAGAATGTGACACCAAACACAAGCAGTTAAACTGATGATTCATTTTATATCTTTATTAAAGTCTTCTCTGGGGGGATTTTTATTTTTATTTTACAATGCACTTGGTGAAAGTTTATCAAGAGCTGTAAAATTCTTCTTAAACAAAAGTGCAAGAATAGATAACTTGAAACGTACTGGGATACTCCTAAGCGAAAAGTATATACAGCAAACACTGCAGAGTGATCCCTAGAAAGCATCAATTCCCAATGGGTGCCTGAGTGTTTCCACTCTGTATTCCACAAGAAAAATCTATCACCTCTCTTTCTACCTACACCTAATTTTAGATTTTAGGAGCCAGCTTTTCAGCTATCTCAATGTTTTCACATTGACTCCCGAGATTAAACCTGGGAAACTGGATTCTGTCAGTAAGAGAGAGAGAATCCAGCATGAGACAACAGTCTTACCCACAGGATTACAAACTCTTCCTTCAGAAACAAGTCCAACTGGGAGCAGGAAGAGGCAAAGCACTACCACCAGCGGACTAACCATGAAGCTTAATTAAAGGAGGAATTACAGAATTAGAGTATGTCTTTGTCCGTTGGCCCCTTGCGACATCTTCTGTAGCCTCGGGAAATATTTCATCCTAGTTAACACTATTACACATGAAATCTTGCCTCAATTTTATAGGGATTTAGTCACGTGGAATTCTGTAATTATTGGTTTCCAGACAAATATAATTCAGAGATGGGAGACAGGCAAAAAATGGAGAAACAGAATAATTCACAAGCATGAATCTGGCACATTGTTTTTCTGCTCAGCAAGACCTTTCATTTGAATAATTAAAGAATCAAAACATGACAACCATTTAAACTCTGCGTTTGCCCTGGATATAACACAATGCGATTTACAGACCCGGGAGGAGAGGGGGGAGGTCTCTGGAGGCCAAACTTCCTAGTCATTCTTCATTTTCTCTAAGATGGCCCCATACCAAATCCGACAGTCTTTTCGTCTGTTTTCGTCTTTCCAAGCTAGACCTGTCGGCGTTGTCACTCTGTGTCACTGACAAAGGAACACAATAAAAATGAGAGACCTTTCTGAGAGCTCCAGAAGTCCTCCCAGACTGTGTCTTGCCACTTACAGGTATCTCAGAAGGACATTCTAGAAAGTTCTTAGCGGGTCAACTCAAAATTTGATGCTCCCACTTGGCTAACTACAGAGCTGTCTCCTGTGCTCCCGAGTTTTACCATCAACACTAAGGGTACAATAGGCAGCTAACTGCGTTCTGATCCGTAGTCGCCCTTTTACACTGAGAAAGATGTGAATGACCTCTCTTGTGTTTACTCGGGTGAAAGTCAGGAACGAAGCAAGACTGATATTCCCTCACAGACCCAGAGTAAATGACAAATGACATTTTCCCTTTGTGATCTTTGGGATTTTTGTTGACTTATTTGGAGGCTTTTGTTGGATCCCAAGAAATGGCCTGTGGCTGCGGCCTATTCTACCGATTTCCACGCTCCATCTGTGGAATCCATCAACGGGGCATTTACCCTCATTCAGGGTTCTGACACCTGCCTGGCAGGGTGCAGGAGACACAAAGAAAGCCAGAGTGGAGGAGAAAGGGGAGGTTGGGTGTTTTTTTTTTTTTTTTTTTTTTTTTCCAGAGAAGGGAGGGGGGGGTGGTTGAAATGGATGCACAGTAGGGGTTAATCCACGCCAGTCCAGAGAACAGCACCTGCAAACTTCCCTTCCACATTAATTCACAAACTAAAGAAGTAGGGCAATATTGTAAAATTGTACATATGTCAAGAAAAGTAAAGAGATACACCTCTGAGAGGAACAAACCAAGACTTACCACAAAATCCTAAGGTACCGCTAGAGCTCATACCAATCAATAGATTGATCTTCTCAGAATTCTTAACCCAGACCTAGGATTCAAGTACTTGTGATTTTGTTAACTGATAAACCAGGAGAGATGGTTTCTAACCTTATCAATTCTTTATTTAGGGGGTAGAAAGATATTGTTTAAATCCCCTCTAAAATTTCTGCCACAAACGTGCCAGTAAGAAGATTCCATAGTAAGAGAAAAGAAAAGGAAGGAAGGAAGGAAGGAAGGAAGGAAGGAAGGAAGGAAGGAAGGAAGGAAGGAAGGACACAGAAAAGAAAAGAAAGAGATTGGACAAATTTTGGCAAGGCTATATAGCTCGGCTTTCTCAAGGAAAGGTTATTTCGAGAACACCAAATCTAATTAAGACCCTCCAACCATGCACCTACTCCTGCCCTTGCCCGGCAGTCCCTGTTTTTGGCTAGAGAAATGTAACGCTATTCCCCTCCCCTCTGACCCAAGCCCTTCTCTCGGAAGCTGCAGTCTCACAGCACGAGGTCATTAGAAGGAAAATAAGCTCCTGCCAGGTTGGGGCTAATCAAAATAACACAAATAAACCCTGACACTCAACAACTCCCTGAGTGCCGGCTGCCCTGGGAGGAAAGTACAGATTGGTTATGAGAATAGCCGGCCGGCCGGCCGCCGGGCTTGGTCCAGGAGGGCTACGGGGTGCTTAGTCACTTTAAATGCACAACATGGACTGTTGGGTGTTTATTTAAGGTGAGGGCTGACAAACAGAAACTGGGATAATGGCCAAGGTGCTGAGCCATGAGGTGCTGAGCCACGGGGCTCCAAAGACTCCCCCCCCCATCCTAAGGTGGGGATAACTTTGACTTTCAGGTGCCTACAAGATTTCTATCTGCATCACCTTGAGACAACTTCCTCTACAGGAAGTTTTTTTTTTTTTTCCATCAGCCATTAGTCATTTAAAAGCCCTCCTCTGTGACAACCATCTGGAAAGAAAGACTGATTTCTCCATTCATTCATTCAGGCATGCTGGTGAGTATTTGTAGTAGATGTATTCAGTGGAATATGTAAATAAAAACCTGCTTACACCCTTTTCTATCCCCTAATACAAGCACATTTTGCTTAAGGGAGCCACAGAATACCGACCAAGCTGTACCTGTTTAAACACCTCCTTTCAAGGGCTTAAAGCCATGGTTTAGGAACCCTGACACTGACCCAAATTAACCCAGTAGCTTCTTAAACTCTTTGTCTTCAGGGTGTTTTGTGTGTGTGTGTGTGTGTGTGTGTGTGTGTGTGTGTGTGTGTGTGTGTTGTGTGTGTGTTGGTGTGTGTTGTGTGTGTGAGAGAGAGAGAGAGAGAGAAAGGAAGATTGAACAAGAATTCCTTCTTTTAGGACTCAAATCTCTCTCATCCCACAAGGATGAGATCACCCTTCCCCAACTCACCCAATTCTCAACTATAATTTTTTAATGGCTTTTTCAATTCCATAATAACTACCACCAGAGCATTTCAAAGAGAAAAAGAGACTACAGGACCAGGAAAATGTGTTGCTATTCAATTAAGAAAACTGGTTAGTTAACTAATTAATCGGCTAACTGCTTTCTAAGAATAGTCTCCTGTGATAAGAACTTTCCCCTTCAAGAGCTTAAAAGTCAGTCATAATTAAAATTAAGAGGCACGGCTGGTTCTGTGTCTCTAGAAGCAGCAAGTGAGGTTACTGGGTTTGGATTGCACGGAACAAGGAGAGGTAATTTGCACACTGAAGGAGAACAGGAAAACAGTAGTTCTCCTGTGAAAGGCAAAGGGCCAAGTGGCTTTTATTTACAATTGCCAAGAGAGAGGCCATTATGGACCATATGTGCCACAATTGCCCTCTTATCACGGGCTGGCCATCGTGTCCTTTGGGAGCTGTTAATGAACTGGGTAATTGAGCCGCTGACATGTGTTACCAAAACAAAACAATAGGAAGAAGAGACAAATGAACATTTTATTTGCCAATCAGAGTAGGTTCAGCCTTTCACCGAGCTGCAGCTAAGTGACTGACTGGATACATAAAACAGTGCATTGAAAGCCAGCAGATGTAGGCACAATAATAGTTAACTGACAGCTTATGGCCCATCTGTGCTTAGCATTTTGTTAAAGAAATTACTTGACTTGCTAAAGAGACGAATCATACAGCTGCCCAAGTCCTGCACTATAAGAGATAAATCATTAGCTAAACTGTTTCATGCTTAAAATGACAATGCTTATTAACAGTTATGTTGGGACATTTTGTCAGCACAGCTTGACACAGTTATTACTTACTAAAAATGTGACAACTCGTAGATATTCAACAGAATTGAGTTGGGAGGAAGAACAAAATAACACAATACACTGGAAAGAACAATGGGCATTTTCAGTCTCTCACGAATAAATATGCCCTTCTAAGATGAATGGAAAAAATAAACTCTCTGAAAAGGAATATAAGATCAAGTTCCATAAAATAATTATGTAACTTGCTTCCATTTACATCTTTATTCAAAACTGCAAAATTATTAGAAATGCTCTCATTCTGGGTTGATTACCATTAATTTCATCAATGATAGGCCCTAAAACAAGCAGGTTAAAATAATCATTTCTAGCCACTTCACTTTCCCAAACATACTCACCTTTTTTCCTCTGGGAAAAAAAAAAATATATATATATATTTCTTTCATAGGAAAAGAAAAAAAAAAATCCAATGTTGCAAAGACTGGTTTTATAAGGGGATTTAGCTTGTGTTTTTGTTACTGCAGTTGAATTGAAACCACATTTTTTTGGTCTAAGTGTGGTTTATTCCTTACCATGTACAAAGATTTATTCCTGGAGTCATATCAACGTGAACTGATTCATCAGAGGCAGAACAGAGATCTCTCACCACTCTTCCAGTGATGGTTTCTTCACCACGATGGGCAAAATTAACTTAATAATGATAACAACAATGTAAGAAAAGCTGCTATTTGCAGACCACTGACAGCTCACACCACCCAGCCCCTCTAGGTCCTGTGCACACATTCTGCATCTCTACCAAAACCCTATTTGGAGAGGCATTGCCATCCCCAACTTACAGATGGAAAAAGAATGAGATCAAGAGTGATCTGACCTGGTTGATTCATGAGAACACAGGCCAATGCAAGCTCTTGTTAGCTTTGTCATTTGAGGAGGCGGGCTGTTGTGAGTTGGAAGAAAAATTGTAGCCAATATCTTTTTTTTTTTTTTTTTTTTTTTTCCTTCCTGGTCTACAGAGCCAGGACTCAAATATCACAGTCAATCCTGTAAATCAGTTGGGAAAACATAAGCGTGAAAGGTGAGTAATATTTTCAGTGGTGGTTGGGGCATGTGAAAATTATGTTGCGTACAGTTACTAAGAAAGAACTCTTGCTATGAAACCTAAACCTCCACTATAGTTACAGAGCTTTAAACAAGAGATAATAATGTGCTCAGTAAGGCTCTTGGTATAACTGACGAACACAAAGGAAGGTCTTACCTTCATCTGTATTTTCCATTAGCAAATGTTTTGGCTGTTGTATGCACAAGTTGTTCTAAAGTCAACAAATATACTCAGGCTCCATATATGGAAGAGGTAGTAGGTTACACAGAGCTTTTCAGGGGTAGAAAACAAAAGGATGCCTTTGCCAGCACTTATTAAGACCAAACTACCCAAAGACACACGAAACCCAAACTGCCTTATCCACAACGAAGCTTTGCCAGGATTAGCATGGCACGAGATGTTTGAAGACCAGAGGAAAGGCAGATTTAAGAAGAAAGTCAAATACTGCACCTTGTGTGCCAGAAACCTATATAAGGAGGTAAGAAGGTAAATGACTAGGAGAATGAAAATGCCAAGCCAAATGCCAATCACTGGAAGAGGGCGATCCCTTCATTTTACAGCCGAAACCCCAGAGAGCAAATAGGGTTGTGCTGACTCATACACTGTTCAACAGAATTGAGCTAGGAAAGGAAAAATAAAGAAAAGGAAAGAAAAGGAAGAACACTGCCTAATATCTACCGGATGCCTAAGATGTAGCTGATGTTGTCCTTGGTACCAAGGACGCAAACATGAGTAATATATGGAACTCAAACTCAAAAGGTAAAACACCCTCCACCAGGGCACTCTCTCTACCCAGGCAAAGGAAAGTGTCAGAATGTATAAGAGATAACATGGCCATGCCCTGGGGCGACAGAGAGATGGAGAGCCTCTCAAGGCTGAAGGACCTAGATACGTTATTTACTAAATAACAGAACCATCGATTCGATCAGCTTATGATCTTTAATACAGAGATCAAAATAATGTGCAAATGCTTTAACTGACGCTTCCCATATGGCATTTCAAGATTGTTTCTTTGCTTCCCATTTTCTCCTGGGTTCTCTATGGGGCAAAAGGAGGGAGGGGGGGCAACACAGGAAGCTTGTTTTGAAAATCCAAATCTTATCTGGGTCAATTTTTGCTTGTTGGAAGATAGAAAGAGCTAATAACTGAACATAAATGAAAGAGGAAACAGTTTTCCTGGAGGCAACAGAGAAGGCTCAGCTTAATCTTTGCTAGCAAAGGAATTAGTAGCAACATCCTCAGAAACAGTGCATGGGATACCTACTGGGTGAGAAGTGCTTCCCTGGGGGCAGGGAGGAAGGGGATAATGAATCAGAAGAGTGATTCCCTCCTTCATCCTGTGGAAGTATAAGGTTCCAATCTGGAAGGTGCACTTTCAGATCAGTGTGACATCCCACTAAAGGACGCCAGGGAAGAATAGGCAAACCAGACAAATTACTGAATAGATGATGTGTCCCTGAAGTGGGGACAGCTGCTTTTTGAAATTTTGTTTTCTCTTGGTGTCTAAGCAACAAAAGAGGGGATAGCGAAAGTTTTCACAAAAGTTTGGTATCACGGGGGCTGGGTTTGTGGCTCAGTGGTAGAGCGCTCGCCTAGCACATACACGGCCCTGGGTTCGATCCTCAGCATCACATAAAAATAAATAAATAAAATAAAGGTATTGTGTCCAGTTACATCTAAAAAAATAAATATTAAAAAAAAAAAAGTTTGGTATCACAGTGAAAGTTTGATAGCTAGGAGGCAGGCCAACTACTTCAGTACCCACTTGGCTTCTTCCTGTCTGATTTGAGCAAGGTTCATAACCTTTCGAACTAGTTTTCTCATCAGCAAAATAGGGTTTAAGATATCTGCTTCAAAAGCTGATTTTAAAGAAAGAATAATTTGTAAAACACACAAGGTTCCTTCCCATGACATAGTGTCAGCTAATCCCCATTGTCCCTTCTTGTTTCCCAGCCCTATGTATGAGAAAAATGTTTTCTATATTCTGTGAGAAAAAAAAAAAAATGGCCACCAAAACTTTGAAGGCATTGTAGAAGTTCTTAAATTTGTGAAATAAGAGAATCAACCAATCTCTTTCATCTGCTTCCTCTTCTGAGAGCCAGTCCATGTGCCCACTCCAAAGACAAATCAGTTCTTGCCAATTGCCTTAAGAATCCAACATGGAAGCCAAGGTTACTCAAATCCACCAGAACATAGGACATACCTCCGTGCATGGGATCAATGATTACGGTAGTTATGAAATTGAATAGACTCTGTGCTCCCAAAGCCTAAACAAGAAGGCTGAGCTGACCAAAAATCAAGCAACCAGCCCAAAATAAATTAAATACCATTTATGTGGCCTCTCCTTAACGCCAATGTTGATTTTGGTTTTCCTGGGGAGGAACTTTGCTTGGAGGTAAATTCTTGTCTTACATTGACAGGAATTTACAGAGGCGAAAATGAAGTACAGTTTGGAGCAATTCACTATCTGATCATTTTGATGCGTATCCACAGCAATTATGAATAAATAACCCAGGTATCTAACTCCAGAAAAATATAGCAAGACTTTCTTAAGAAGCAGCCTTCAACACAAATTATCAGACAAATGCCCTTTGGATCCACATTATCTTTCCAGAAACAATCTTGCAGACTGGAGGGAAATTAATAAGAAAGTACAAGATAAGAGAGAATAAAGGAAGGGAGGAAAGAAAAAAAAAAGAGAAGAGAGGGAAAAGAAGGAGAAGATAAGGATCAATTTTTCTTTTCAGCAAAGAAGAGGAATAAGGTAATAAGTAGTTTAAGAGTCAATGGTTGTCTCCAACCACGTTTTCCCCAGAAATTTCTGGCAACAAGTCTTTCTGAGCTAGCAAAGTCTGGATGGGGAACTAGATGGGTAGGTGAGGACCTGAAATGTGTCCTGGACCCTTCCAGTTTTGAGTAAATTAAAGACTATCCTGGGTAAAGGCCAAACATAGTCCCACCCAACCCTCCCATCCATACCATCCAGTGATTTTTAACTGGAAATCATCAATTTGTCGGGACAGAGGCTGACATTCAAAAAACAATGTTGCCAGTTCAATTCAATTAAAACCCAAGTTATACCTATGCTTTATCACCCGTTCCTGAGAGTTTCTTGGACAAAACACTACATTATTTTGTTTATTTCATTGTGAGTTTTTATTTTCACATTATAAAAGCACATTGTGAGCTGGGGATATAGTTCAGTTGGTAGAGAGCTTGCCTCGCATGCACAAGGCCCTGGGTTCAATCCCCAGCACCACAAAAAAAGAAAAGAAAAGCACATTGCATTATAATATTAAAGTTGGGTAATATCTAAGAATAAGAAACAATGAGAGTTCTAAAATCCAAAACAATACTGATTTTAAACTAGACAGAGTATATAGGTGGATGGTTGGGTAGATGAAAAGATGGATATATGGATGAATAACAGTTCAATACATAGAGTCAGATAATACTCCTTTACTGCAGGTCTTTCCATTTTTTTGTTCCACATTATATAATACATATAAAATAAGTTTTTTTAATTTCATTAATTGGCTTTACATTTTAAAAATCAAATATTTGAAAAAAGTTATCCTTGTTTTAGTAATAACAGAATATTGATGATAAGATTTGTTTCCATTTGAGCATTCAACTTGAGTTCTGGGATTATGTAACATTGTTCTTTCCAATGTGCTTCTATACACCTGTAGTTGCATTTGAATGTGCAAGTAGGAACATTTACCTATCTCTCCCTATGAGGGCTGAGAAAAATGCTGGTATGTTCCCATTGCATTCATATAATGCAGCTACATAATTCATTCAAGAACCACTGAATCCACTCTTAACATATCTCTCTACTCTCACCACAAAGAGGCCACAGTTTAAAGAAACCTTATCAAAGTCCTAGGGCATCAGAGGGAGCTGTCCTTAATGACCATTCCTCCCAAATCCCCATCCTTATTTCTATTCAGGCTGCAATTAAGTGGGAGGACGTTCTTAAGATGCCTTCCTCTTCCTAACAGAAGAAGTCAGAGAAGGAAGAATGTATGTGAGCCTGCTCATAGAGAGCGTGGCTAGAGAAAAAAAAAACCCTGAAGCACAGGAAGGTCCATCCAAGTAGTTAACAATGTCATGAAACTGCAGGGGGAAGAAATCAGGAGCACACCATGATTTAAAATCATCTCCCACTACTTTCTAGAGATGTTCATGTTTTGTATAAATGTGCTGCTTTAGCTAGAATTTTGAAAACTAGAAATCACCTATAAATTTAAACAGTTGACTCTGAGATGGATCAGATAATACTTTCATCCCTACCTGGTTTATTAGTGGCAGAGTTAAAACGCAGACTTAGATCTTCAAATTCTGGATTCTAGCTCTTCCATTTTATTGAATAATTAACTCATTATTTTCTTTGCATCTGTGGGTGAACTAACTTCTACTTTCCAATCAGCTATGGTAACTAAGTCCTTCTCCTACCAGAAGTACCACTGAGTACAAACATTAATGAAATAGCCAGGCATGGTGGCACACACCTGTAATCCCAGCACTTGGGAGGCTGAGGCAGGAGGATTGTGAGTTCAAAGGCAGCCTCAGCAATGGGGAGGCACTTAGCAACTCAGTGAGACCCTGTCTCTAAATAAAAATACAAAAAAGGGCTGGGGATGTGGCCCAGCAGTTGAGTGCTCCTGAGTTCAATCCCCGGAGCAAAAAAATATATATATATATGTATATATATATATATATATATATATATACATATATATATACACACACACATACATATATACATTATGTATATTAATGTCTATATATACATATATTAATGAATATGCATATGTATTAATGCATAAATATATACATCATGTATATATAATATATACATTATATGTACAATAATGTATATACATATACATTTTTTATATATATATATGCATATATATATATGTATATGAAGTAAAGCAACTTGGACTTGAGACTGGACCCAGATGTGGGGAAGATTTTTTATAGTACTTCAATCATTTTAATTATATTCAACAATTACATAAAACTGTTTTTGTTTCTGATTTTCAAAGTCCCATCCCTTGTTATACCTCTATACATCTCTGTAAGTTAGACATCTTATCTTTGTTTTTTTTAAATGAAATTGATACTTGGAATGTTTAAACAAACCTGCCCAAAATCTCAGCAAGTCAATCAGATGTCAAAGCTACAAGGAAAACCACCAATCCTCACTCTAAATATGCATAGACATGATTTATGGATCATCCATCTGGATACTAAGTAGTATCAGCCACAATTTTTTTCACTCAAATAACATGTATTCGAATACTGATCATCAATAATCAGTGCTCATAAAAAATAATTAATATTTTCCTGAGTAAATCACCTTTAAAATATACAGAACCAGTAATTAATCTAAAAAATTGAGCATGCAAACAAAACTTGGTACAATTTAAAATTTTCATCGGACTGGAGCAACTATTCCCACACCCCGCATGCTTTTAGAAGGACCTGGTGGATTGGTGTGTTGGCTCCCACCTGGCTCACCATCTGCTTTTCTGTCTTTCTGCCCACCTTCCACAAAGTCTTCCCTCAACCTCCCGGCCCCACCCTTCTCTGCACCATAACAGCATTTTGGACTTTCCATACACGTAGCAACTTTCCTTCCTAATTGGACGACTGACTTAAACTTATAGGTCAACTTTTGTTGTGTCCACACTTATACCTCTGATGGACCAGTTCCTTGAATTTCTACATATTAACTGTGTGCCCCAGTGATTTTTTGTTTTGTTTTGTTTTGTCTGTTTATTTGTTTTTTTGTTTGTTTGTTTGTTTGGTTTGTTGTTGTTGTTGTTGTTGTTGTTGTTTTTCATTTCAACAGGTCGAACACTCAGGTCAGCCCAGAAACTAATAAGTTCATAGAGATAAATGGAACACCAGCACTGCCTACCTAAAAGTGGGTGTGGAGGGAGCTTGGATCTTTGCATGCCTGTGGTAGCTTTGCAAGTGAAAACTTTGAGGCCATTATAAGAGGAATGGCTTTGCATGTCAGAGTTCTATAGTGATTTTGACTGCCTTGATTCTGGAGACTTCACCAAAGAGGACCAACTAACTGACAGTGTCAAAGAACATTATCATAACATCAGGACAGCAAAATGAGGGCATGTGGACCACTCTACTTCAGTCTTTCATAGGACTCCATTAATCGGAGAGGCTTCCAGGCCTTCGTTTCAGGAGTTGCCCAGGAGAGAAGATGTGCAAAGGTATTTCCTAAACCGTAACACTCACAAAAACTCATATTTCACCATCACCATCACACAACCAGATGGTTGTATAATTATAGTAGTACCAATTCAACAACTTCATTTAGCTAGAATTAAATCCAAGTGGCATTATATAAAGCCTTTCACATTCTACAGAAAATGGAAACATGAGGGAATGAGGTCCTCCTCTGATCAACAAAAGATACTTGCCCCTTTTTCTCAGACTTCTTGGTTCTTGCTTTGACTGCAGGGAGACGCCAACAGCATCAATGCCCTCTCTGCCCAGCCTCTCTTCTTGAGTCAATCTTTCCTTTTCTTGCTTTGATATTCAGTTGCGGGCCTGAGGGAAGGTCTATGCTTCAACTTCCAGAATCCTACATATCTGTCAACAAAGACATTTTTCTTCTCTTCTTTCAACAGAGATTGAGTGAGTCCCAGTCCATAAACAGAAGCAGATCCATTTTTCTGTGGGCCTGAAACTTTTACAATTTGGGGAGTTCTCTTTAAATATACAAAACCAGCTTCCTTTAACATATTTTACCAGATCATATGGCCATGAGACACATTGTGAGAGCCCTTTGCAGCAATTGGGAAGGAGTCCTTACCTGGGAGGTCCCTGGAGCTCCCTTTATAATAAACCCACTCGGCTCATGAACCTCTGCTGAAGACAGAGCCAAAATGAAAGATCCTCTCCTTCTGCATCAGCCCTTACTGCCATGAACACAGTGTCTGCTGTCCCTAAACAACAGTCATGAACAAGACACTCTATCCACCACCGAAACAGCAGGGAGAAGCAAGTCAACCCACACTGATGAGTATGAAGTATCCAGAGTCTCCAATGGGAGAAGGTTTCTTCCCCAGTTCCACTGACCACTGAAATCAACGCTTGGGGCACCTAAATGAAAGCATGTGATCATGAGCGTTCAGAAAGTGCAGGATAAATCCAGAAAGCCATTTTGCTTTGTGTTCTGAACTTAACAGAAATGTCTTGGGAACCTGAACATATCATAGATAGAAAGATCTCGTGAATATCATGATACCCTTCCAAACGACTCCCATGAGTCCAAATCTTCCCTGGACACTTGCCCTGCACTCACAGGTGTCAAAAGAAATTCAGCTGAGTCAGGCATGGTGGGACACACCTGCAGTCCCAGGTACAAGGGATAAGGGAGTCTGAGGCAAGAGAATCCCAAGTTCAAGGCCAGCCTCAGCAACTTAGCAAGACCCTGTCTCAAAATATAAAAAGGCCTAAGGATATATCTCAGTGGTGAAGCAACCCTGGGTTCAATTCCTACTACCCCAAAAAAATATGTAGGAAAGGAAGGAAGGAGCTAAAATGATCTGTGAACTCTTATTTTAAATATTTTTTTTTTCTATAATGAATGTGTATTCTTTTTTAAATAATACAAGTAGTTCCATTATTGGGAAATACCCCCCCAAAAAAAACCAGGGTGAGGGGGGAAATGTATTTCTTGAATAAAAATTTCAAAACAACCTTAAGTGAGTTCAATGTGTTAGTCAACTGTGAAATATTTTTATACCTAAAAGATGATACTGCTAGCTCCCTGCTAGGCCATGGCTCAGAGCTAGAGCCTTGCTGAGAAGCCATGAGGCCCTGGGTTCCATCTCCAGGACTGCAAAATAAATAAATAGATATATAAATAAATGGGAGTGACAAGAATAAATACCACTTGTAATTTGATGAATAGTAATTAACTGTGACTTCTTGTATAGGAAATATTTACACCATGGAAACTTGGGAAATTATCATGAAAACGGGAACATAGGCCACACATATATGCCTTAGAGGTAGAAGAAATGGGGCAGTTAGAAAGTTCAGAGACAAAATGATGCTTTGGTTAAATTGGTTGGTTGGTTCAGTCACAAGGGCTTAAGAATTTCACCAAAATGTTACCTTATATTTCTTTTTGACTTGCATCTAAAAGTGTGGTTTTATTCTCATCAGAGGCTCCTTAAATTCTGATCATCATGTAGGACCTCACACAGTTTTGCCCCAGTGACACATTAGGAACTAAGTTTTTCTACATTGCTTCACACCTTTAAATTGGCAGAACACTAATTTTCACTTATCTCAGCAGTTTTTAAACATTCCTAAAGCATTAAAGGAGCATTTATTAAATGTGGATTTTTTTTTGTTTCTTTTTTTGGTACTGGGGGAGTGAACCCAGCAGTGTTCTATCACTGAGCTACATCCCCACCCCTTCTTATTTTTTTAATCTTAAGACAGGGTCTTGCTAAATTGTTTAGGGCCCTGCTAATTTGCTAAGATTGGCTTTGAACTTATAATTCTCTTACCTTAGCCTCCCAAGTTGCTAGGATTATAGGCATGCACCACCACACCCAGCTAAACATGAAAATTTAGAGGCAAAAATGACAAAAATCCTGGATTAAAAACAACATTAAAATGCACACTGGGCCAGGCATGGTGGCGCATGCCTATAATCCCAGTGGTTCCAGAGGCTGAGGTAGGAGGATTACAAATTCAAGATCAGCAAACTAGCAAGGCCCTAAGCAACCTACTGAGACTACATTTCCAAATAAAAATAAAAAGGGTTCATGCCCATCCAGGGATGCAAATAATAATAATTAATTAATTAAATAAATAAATAAAATAAAAAGGGCTGAGTATGTGGTTCAGTGGTTAAGTGATCCTGGGTTCAAACCCTGGTACCGAAAAAAAAAAAAAAAAAAGAAAAGAAAAGAAAATATACACTGGTATTTCATTAAGAGCTACCTACCCCAATGTGTCCTTTGTCCTCTAGAAGTGTCCATTGTGTATGACCAATCTCAGATGAAGGAGCATTTTTAATGGTGGGAAAAGAAAAATAACATTGACACAGGAAAATGACAAGAAACCTTAGTGTTCACAAAGAAATCTTTGGGAACACAACCACGCCCATTTATGTGTGTATTTTCTGAGGCTACATGTTAACACAGCCTAGCTATGCAGCTGTGACTGAGACCAGAGGCCCACAAAGTCAAAAGTATTCACTGTATAGACCTGGATGGAAAATTTTTACCTAGTCTTATGTTAGTCAATATTTTATGGGTGCTAGGCTGAGGCAGGAGGATTGCAAGTTCAAAGCCAACCTCAGCAATAGTGAGGCACTTAGCAACTCAGTGAAACCCTGTCTCTAGTAAAATACAAAAAAAGGGCTGGGGATGTAGCCCAGTGGTCGAGTGCCCCTGAGTTCAATCCCCAGTACCAAATATATTTATATAAAATTTATATACATAAATAAATTTTATGGGTGCTACCATGCCCCAGGAACCACACCACACATCTTTACTCACTTTCCTTTATCCAATCTTCCAATCAACCTTATGATTATCCACCACTTTACAGATGAAAAAGTGAGACTCAGAGGTTATACAGCTAGCACGAGTGGAGGTGGAAACTGATGTTACATCTCTCTCATGTGGATGTCTATGACTTCTGTGCCAAACTTCATCCCTACATCCCCTGCCACCACCAAAGCCCATCACTACTACCATTATGGTTTCAAACTGAAATGTCCCCCAAAGTCTCATGTGTTGAAGACTTGGTCCCCAGTGCAGCCATGTTCCAAGGTAGAGCTTTGGGGAAGTGACTGGATCACGAGGGCTCTGACCTCCTCAGTGGATTGATTCATTCATAGCTGAATGGACCACTGGGGAGTGGTGGACAACTGTAGGTTGTGGGATGTGGTTGGAGGAAATAGGTCTAGAAAGATGATTCTTGTCCTTTGTCCCTGACCACTTCCCACCCCCACCCCTTCCTTCCTGGATACCATGAGCTGAGAAGCATTCCTCCGCAATGCCCTTCCACCATGATGTTCTGCCTCACCTCAGGCCAGCCAACCATGAACTGAAACCATAAGCCAAAATAAAGCTTTCCTCCTTTAAATTGTTTTTATGAGGTATTTGTTACAATGACAAAAAGTTGACTTGTGCAACTACCATCATCCAAGAGCAGGCAAAATACAGACCCAACACTCCCACTGTCTATAGAATAATGCAAGCCCCAAACCTGAAGGGTGCCCAGGTACAGTGGTTTTCCAATGCCAGGCACCAATGAAGCCAGAGCTGTGAGGGGTGTTTTCCTCATGAGACCTCAGTTCTCTGTCATGTTACTCAACTTTATTAGGCAGGTGCAAGACTTAATTCATGAATTAATTATACCTAAGAATTGAGCTACTGGTCAGTTCACAAGGAAGAGAGACCAGGTAACTCTTTCAACTGGACAAGTTTTCCAGGAGCTCTGGAATCTGGTGCTGCGATTACTTTAGCTTATTGCTGACTCCTGCTTTGACTTCAGACTCTTGATCATCTTTTATCTTAGGGCTACAAACATGAGGACCCCTGAAATACAGCACTGACCATATCCAGAAATGCTAGAACCAGAGATATCGCCCCACGCCCCAGTCCTGTGTCCTGACATCCCATAGGCTACTTCCATCATTTCTAACCAAAAGGCCACCACCACAGCAGAAGTTTACCTATTCAGTAAGCAAGAGAGCTAGAGGAAGCAAGCAAGAAAAAACTGTTATTCTATTCCCAAGATTCCATTCTCAACCCAGTCACTGGGGCAAGCTGGCTAAACTCTATGGCTCTCGCATGTCCCAGCTGTAAAGGAGTAATAACAGTCCACACAGGTGGTTGTGGGAAATCAATTCACAGGTATGAACAGACTTTGGAAAATGTAGAATACTGTTGCATGTAAAATAAAAGCAAATTATAGAACTCAAGTATAAAATGTATATTCTGTATTGATACTAGTAAGCTAATGTTGTCAAAGCCTTAAGACATTTTAGAGTGTGATTTAGGATCCTAAATGTCACACTAACCAAGATTCTGTGCACATGGATAAATCTAGAAACAGCAACAAACAAGACTTCAATGATGTGACCAAAGTCTAGCTAATAGGATGTAACAATCTACATCAACATAAGCCTAGGCCCACATTTTCATTCCCAGCTGCAGGGCAGGAGGGATGAGGTTGAAGTTTTTAATAACCTCATCCCCAAACATTTTTCTGAATTCATATGTATTCATTCACCAAATGCTTATCTAGTGTCCACTGGATGTCCAGTTCTCTGCAAAGCAACACCTACAATGCAGAGCAGAACAGAGCTCACAGTCTAGTAAATTTCAATTTTTTTTAAAAAAAATGTCTGACATTCAAGCTTCAGGAAATGCCAACTGCAATTTTTTTTA
Organism: Tamias sibiricus; assembly: GCA_025594165.1. Lineage (NCBI taxonomy): Eukaryota > Metazoa > Chordata > Mammalia > Rodentia > Sciuridae > Tamias > Tamias sibiricus. The sequence continues at coordinate 73,456,538 of CM046660.1, read as the reverse complement.
AAATAGGGAGTTTCACTTTAAGTTTTCAGCCAGACATGGTAGATGGTTAACCAGATAATGCTTGGACTTCTAATCCCATTTCATGTTCAGTGGATATGTTCTTTGCCCGAGGGTAGGGGGCTGATGTTGCCATCTTTTTTCATCTTACATGTTGTGGGTCTTTTCTCACCTTACACTTAGGTTGGTTTTGTTGTACTGAAACATGCTTGTCTGTTCTAACATACTTCCTGGTACAGTCAGCACTGCCCAATGCTTCAGACAGGAAGGCTACCTGAGGGTCTGGAATTCAGGGTTTCTTAGATGACCAGGATTCCCACAGGAACTTGGACCCTTCTTACGATCTGTTCCTAAAATGATGTCTCCATCAATGTCGCAATTCCTTAGGATGCAAGAGAGATCTAGAAGGGGTTTCTAGAATTTGTGAGCCCTTATTTTAATGATCATGTACTGTTTTGGGGTGATACCCTGTAATATAAACATGTTTAAAAAAATCCCAATTAATACCAACATGGCATTTCTCATAAACTCTCACATACTGGAGGTTTACTATCCAGCATTCTATACTCAAGGCACACAATCAGCTGGGCAAGTTGCAATGTTAATGGAAACTGCCATAGCCAGACTCATTTGCAGATGTCCTTCCAAAGCTCCAGACGCAGGATCTGATCAAGATACTGAGGTCAAGCCAAGTTGTCCCACTATGGAGGTGTGTGGTAGAAAATGTGGGACCTGTCTAAATAAGATCCAGGCCTCAGGAGATGAGGAAAGGGGTACTGAGACACCAAGCTGGGGAGTCTCCTTTAGGTGAAACTGTACGAATAGTCTACCAGCCCCTACCTCAGATCCCCTGAGGTGTTTGTTTAAAAGGATGATTTCTGGGCCACAAGCCAGACCTGTGAAATCAAGGTCACTTCAAGTCAGTTCCAGAAATAGTCTTTTTAAACAAGGACCTCAGAAGTGAAGCATAATAATACTAACTTACCTAGCATCAGCCATGTCAATATTCTGGGCATTTCACACACCCACTCAGGTTCTTTCTGTATGACTCTTAGGTTCCCTGAAGTTAGGGGACCACTGGCTTATCTAGATTTGGGAGTCAAATTCTGGATCCGGGGAGTGCAGCTCAGTGGTAGAGAGCTGGTTAAGTGTGCATGAGGTCAATCCCCAGCATCAACAAAACAACAACCCAAGTTCCGGATTGGTAGTTTTCTAGCACGGTGGCCCTAGCAGTGGGCACTTGCATGCATTTAAGAAAGCATCTACGACACAATAACAATGGCATGCCCAATCACATTCTTTACACACAGTTGTTCCTGCCTACCTTGAGAATGCACAATCAGTTCTCTTTTGGACTTGTACCAGGCCCTGTCTTGGAAACCTCAGAGCTCATAGACTCTTGTCTTCCTCTGGTATTTGGAATGTGCCAGAATCAATCACATTCCAAGGAGGCAAACAGGCTGGCAAGCAGATCCTCTTAGGCTTTTTCAGAGTTTGCAAGAAGGACTTGCTGCTGTGCTCACAGTAAACCATTCTTCCCTCCAGCCAGCCCCGTGGAGGGCTCCACTATCCCCTGGCTGATTCCTTGATGCTGAGCAGAACCTCCTCCCTCTCGAGACCCCTGCGGTCCTTCCTTGATCCCTCAGGCTCACACTGAGCCAGGCGCTTCCTGATCCTTCCCTCTCCCTCTCCGCTCCCACTGAGACAATCCCTCAGGCACAAAGACCCCCTAACCTCCTCCAAGTCCTTCAGCCCAAGAGACTCGGAAACTGCTCTTTGATTTCTCCACTGCAAGGAATTAACTTTTCTTTACTAGTAGCCTGGAAGCCTCATTTTCTCATGAATACAAAATTACATGCTGTATATGACAGCGATTTTTAAACTAACCATCTTTTTCGTTTTCTTTTCCTAAAAAAAATTACCAAGAGAATACCACAAGGTATTTTAAATGCTAAGCTTCAACGGCACACCTTGGTAAGATGATTTCACCTCAGGAAGCACTCGTTGAAGCTGACAACTGGTTTTCTATTTTGAAATTTGACAGGTTGTTCCAAGACCTACTCTACCTCTAAAAGTACACACATGGCCACTCGACATGACACTAAATTTGGTTCAAAGTGCATCGCTGAAATAGCCCCCACAGTCATGAGATAGTTTTGTTTAATAAGGCTAAATTGAGATAGTACATACAATCAGCATGCCGGTAAAATCTGGAAACTATTCACAGAATAGTCACACAGCCATGCCATGCCACAGGGTCTATTATGGTAAGGGAAAAAACAGTAGAAAAGGGTGGAGGGGCACAGGAGACAAAATAGACCATTGAAACTTACGGTGCAGTTTACATGCCACAGCTACACTAGGTGTGGATTTTTTAGCTCACAGAGCCAAATATAAAGGGTCAATTAATAAATGCAATTTTACATTTTAAACACAGTACAGTTCTAGAATGGTTATTTTTCTGCCTCAACAGCTAACTTTAAACCATTAAAACTCCGTAGCTTGCAAATGTTTAAAATTATTCAAGGTTTTCTCATGCTAACTATGGAAACTCCTGTTCTTAGTGACTTCCTCTGAGAAATCGCCTATTTTCCAGTGTTTCAAAATGCTGCATTTTGTGCAGAAAAAAGTCATCTTAATTAACTACCCTTCTGGATTTAGGCCTCGTAATGCCAATACGGATGTGCACAGGTTAAATGCCCCTAGGTCCTCGCACACGATTATCAAAAAGAGAAGAGGAAGGGGTAGAAGTCCTAAAGATTGCAAAGCCCTTTCCGTTTGCGAGCACCACGGAGTCAGAAGCCAGGGGTGGGGGACTGAGCCTGAGGCTACCGCTGCCCACTGATGACGTTGTCCTTGTCCCCCCTCCCAGCTTTCCCACACCACCTCTGTGGGAAGACCCAAGCAAGGGGACAGAGGAGCTTTGTCATGGGGTGTATGGTAAACCCTGCTGGAGAAAAGCACAGCTTGAAGGAAGAGGGCTAGGCAAATGAATATCCGAATGTTAAAACTAAGGTGATTTTTGCAGAATATGTGCAAACACATCTATATTACGAACCAAATCAAATTAAGATTAATTCCTAACACACTATGCAGATCTGTTGGGACATACTCTAGTGGTGGAAAGAACAGTGTCTGTCTGCTCCTTACTATGACCTTAGAAGAGGAAGTTGTGTTTCAAAGCCTCAGTTGTTTCATCTGCAAATTGGGAGTATTACTTACCTCACAGCTTATCGTGAAGATTAAATTATAGAATGCCTGTGATGTTTATCATTATTATCATCGTCATTACTATCATCATCACCCCACACAAGATTATTGTAAGAATTTCTGATTCCATTATTAAATAATATTTAATAAAACTAGAAGGGTAATTTGTTTCAAAACATCTGAATAGCTAGCTGCAAATGTATTTAAACACAAAGCTTATATTCAGAACTAAGCAAATAAGCACTTTACAGGTAACATGTGATATATCAAATATAAAGAGTAGGTATAGCATTCTACCAATCAACATCTATTAAGAACATCAAAATAAAAGAGGTTTATAACTACTAGTCCAAACAGAGAAATTACACTGGGAAATAACATTGATTATGTTTAGAAAAGGAAAAATGTGAGTCCCCATATTTGGGGGGGGGCATTTCAAAATGAGAGCTAAAACTACAGAAGTCAGCATTTTTGTCCTTTGTCCTTTCACTTTAATAGAAAAAAAGAAATATCTAGTAACTTTTGCCTTAGAATCAGAAGTTCAGTACTTTGAAGTCTTCCTTTCTCTTTTCTTGCACATATAAGGCAGGATTTGCTTCGCCTAAAAGAAAAATGTTATTTCAGACTGGCCTCTGGAGGATGAGATTGACATTTTGATTCTGCTGCCTGCTAGTTCCATAACCCTGGGACAGTCACATAACTCCCAATCGACACTTTCTTCATCCTAAAGATGGGAAGGCAATGTCCTTCTGCAGTCCATGGCCAGATCAAAGTAGCAAATGAAGACTACATGTGAAAGAGCTACCGAAAAGGAAAGCATGGTGATCATCCCTGCTGGACTGGGTCAATTTGAACTAGCTTCCTATGTATTTTTCAAGAAATCAAACAACTACCTTGAATTTACACGTGCTTATATTTGAACACTGTGAGGTCATGGTTGAGGAATGAAAAACTTATTTCTGGCAATGTAAAATTTAAAAATAATGTCTCCCTTGGAACCATTGAAAATTCACCTACAGCCAACTAGACTTTGTATAAATAATTAAAATAGGCTCAAGTGGTTAGCCAGAAACATTTAGTGCCACATCCTTCAAGACAGGGCAATCTTCATGCAGAATTCCTAAGTTTATTACTAACAAACTCTAACCTTAGATACTCATTTCAATACACAGTTTTGAAGGACTAACCTGGAATGCAGACTTTATCTAACCCAAAAATTACAAAAGTATATCAACAAAAAAACTATCCTGGATGGCTGGGCACAGGGCGAGCTGCCAGGTGTCAACAACAACTAGCTAAGACATCCTCCCTCAAAAAGCCAAGAGTCTCGCAGGGAGCGGATGCCACACTTGAGACTCTCTGGGGAATTCTGGACTCTATTCTAAGCTGTTTTCATAATCTTTGCATTGACTTTGTCAATGTTAAATTTGAACCCTCTTCAAAATTTAGAAGATTCATTGGATAGGAGAAAATTACTAAATACCTACCATACAGGTCAATGTTTATAAAACATCAGGACATGGCACCCAAAACCCTCTGGAACTCTGCAGTGAAATTAAGACTAGAATAAAAAAGACACCAAGATCACTGTCACATCCCTCTGATGGTCCCCTTCTGGGAAGAACAAGGGTGGATTTTTTTTTTCACTCATTTCTTTTTTTTAATATTTATTTAAAGAGGGCTGGGGTGTGGTTCAACAGTAGAGCTAGGCGAGCGCCTAACATGTGCAAGGTCGGATGGAACCCAGTGCCTCACGCATGCTAGGTGAGCACTCTACCACTGAGCCACAACCCCAACCCTCTCCATACTAGTTTTTAATTCATGGGCCAGAACATTGGCCTGGAAGCCCTATGATACTGCACATTTGCAAAAGCTCTTGAGAGGACCCAACTGCTTAAAACTATATAAATTAAATAAATGATACAAAAGCCCCAAGCGTGTGGCCCTGTTCTCCATGAGCACACTTAGCGTTTCATGTGTGCCTTCCTTGTTCTCTGAGAAGGGCTTTGAGGGCTGCCTGACAAATCAGTCAAGCAGCTTCAATGTGCGTGGTAATCCAAAGCTTTTCTCTGGTGCAGATTCTGTGATTTTGCTAAACCTCTCTAACTTACAGACAACCATTTCACTAACACAGAGCACTTACAAGAGGAAATATCTGCAGTAGGATGACATTCCCAATTTGGTAGATAATTTTATTAATATTGTATGTAATATATTCATTTTACCATCACTCTCAGATTTCCAAAACTCATTAAAACCAAACAAAAACACTTAAAAAAAATAATAACTTGCTCTTAGAAGGATTTTTTGTAGATATAAGCAAAGGAATTCTAAAAGGTATACAGAAAAGCAAAGGATTTGGAACAGCTAAAAATGTTAAAGAAGAAGAAAGAAGAACCACATTTTCAGATTTTAAGAATTACTACAAGCTGTAGTGACCAAGACCCTGTGTACAGGCAAAGGGACAGAGACACATGCCCATAAAACAGAATGCAGAACTCAGAAACAGACCCACAGAAAAATGCTACAAAGGTGCCAATGCACTTCTACAGAGAAAAGAGAGTATGCCTTTATTTTATTTGCTTATTTTTTGTATATGGTGCTGAGGATTGAACCCAGAGCCTCACACATGCTAGGCAAGTGCTCTGCCACTGAAAAGGAGAGTATTTTAAATAAGTGGTGTTGGAACAAGTGGACATCCATCTGAAAAACAAATAAATTTTGTCCTAAAACTAAGAATGTATGCAAAAATTAACTGGAAATGGGTCATAGATCTAAACTCTATGTTTTATAGGAAAAAATCTTCAGGGCCACAGGAGACAAAAGGTTCTCAGATATGTAAAAAACAAGCACATAAGTTTAAAAATTGACAAATTAGACTTCATCAAAATAGAGCTTCTATTCTACAAAGATACTGTTTAAAAATGGAGAGACTGGGTAGAAAGTAAGAGAAAAAATATTAGCACATTACATATCTGGTCAAGGACTTGTATCAGGAATAAAAGAATTCTCTGGATTGAACAATGTAAACAATTTTTTAAAAAGAGTTGAACTGAGGCTTTACTGAAAAAGGTATATGGATGGCAAAGAAGCACATGAAAAGATGTTCACAATCACTAGTTATGAGGGAAATGTGAATTATAACCATGATTAAATATCACTACACACAGAATAGGTAAAATAAAAATATTGACAAATACAAGGTTGACACTGACACAAAGCACTTGGAACTTTCATGCATTGCTGGTGGAACAGAACTAGCCTACAACTGGTAAGGTGTTTGGAGATTTGTTATAACAGCAAGTGACTCAGAAACCCCACTCCTAGGTATTTAGACAAATGAAAACTTGTGTTCACACAAAACCTCTTCTCAAGCATTTAAGACAATTCTACTCCTAATGATTCAAAACTGGAAATAACCTAAATGTCCCTCAATGGGTGAAGAAGTAAAGAAACCATGGCACATCCATTCAATGGAATACTACTCAGTGATAAAAAGGAATGAAAGAGTAAGACATACAATGACTTGGGTAAACCTCAAAGTGATTACACTGTGTACAAGAAGCCAATCTCAAAAATTTACATACTATTCAATTGCATTTGTATGAGATTCTTTAAAGAACAAAACTACACTGATGAAGAAAGGGTCAGCAATTTCTAGGTGCTAAGGGTAGAGGAGGGTGAAATTTCAAAGAGACCATTTTGGGATGATGTAACTGTACTCTGGCTTGATTGTGATGATGGTTTAGGAAATAATGTACGCTAATACTTTTTACAATGCATATTCACATTCATGTTCACAGAGCACTCTTCATGAGACTCTAAAGTAGAAACAGCCCCAAGTATCTCCCAAGGGATGAAACTTGGATATCTAAATACAATGCAATGGACTATTAGCCATAAAATGTAATGAAGGCCTGATACATGCCACAGCATGGGCGAACCTCTGAAACACAATGTCAAGAGAAAGAAGCCAGACAGGAAAGATCCCTCACTATCTGACTCCCTTCTTGTGAGATCATCAGAATACTTAAATCTACAAAGACAGAACCCAGGTAGACAGTGGCCCAGACATGGATGGGAATTGAGATGCAGTTGATTTTTCTTTGGGGTGATGAAAATGTTTTAGGCCTAGATAGAGTTGTTGGCTGTACTACACGGTGAATGTATCAAATGCCACTGAGGTGTTCATTGTAATGGTTAATTTTATTTAGGGGAATTTCACATCAGTACAAAATAAATTTTTTAAAAGGTCAATTTACTATGAGAATTTCAAAAGAAATTCACAGCCACAAAAATAAAATTAGAGCCAGGTGCAGTGGTGCACGCCTGTAATCCTAGCACTTGGGAGGCTGAGGCAGGAGGATCGCAAGTTCAAAGCCAGCCTCAGCAATAGTGAGGCACTTAGAAACTCAGTGAGACCCTGTCTCTAATAAAATACAAAAAAGGGCTGGGGATGTGGCCCAGTGGTCGAATGCCCCTGAGTTCAATCCCCGGTACCAAAAATATTAAAAAATAAAAATAAAATTAGAAAAAATTAATAATAGTTTGTAACTTCATGTTCAGATGACCACTTTGAACAAAGCACAAAGGAAGGGTGAAGATTAAGTTGTAAAATTCCAGGGTACTTTCATTTCTGTGCATCAGATTCATTTCATTGTCCCCCCAAAATGCTTTTGCAGTAGCAGGAGTTTCCCATAGTAGTAGAAGTTTTGGTCCCAATTGTTTCAGAAGTATATAAATTTCATTTTGTTTTCAAACAACATTTGTTTAATTATAAATGTTTAAAGTTACTTACTTAGTCTTTTGAAAACCTGGCTGTGTTTTAGAATATATCACAGAATAGAGTCAAAACTGAGGGGCTTGTTTTGCCTGTGAAGACTGAGGCATTCTGGTGAGAGGACCCCTTGTCCTCAGTGTGTTGCTATTCCCACTTACATCGCAGGTCTGACTGCTCCACGCCTTCACTGGGGCTGTTTCCTCAGTCTGTAATACCTTTCCTCTGCAGTCCTTCCTGACTGGTTAACATCTAATTTTCCTGACACACTGTGCTCTCAGACCTTTTCCTCCAAGGAAGCATTTTCTGATCCCAGGGGGTGCCACACAACCACCCGGCATTCCCATGATGCCCTGCATTTTAAGAGCACACCAACACATGAGGTCATATGACCTGCTCATGAGACCATCTTCCCCTCTAGGCTATAGGTTCCTGGAAAGACAAGACATGTCTTATTAACTATTCCTCTCTCCTGTAACTGGTCTATAGTAGGCATTCAGGAAGTGCAGCTGGTCTGGGTGGATTTTATTGTGCCTTTCTCATAAGACACTCTGAAATGGTTTCTAGACAGACCTAGTGTCTTCTTAATATATATAGATTATTTATTCTCACTTTAAAATACACTCTTATGGGGCTGGTGTTGTGACTCAGTGGTAGAGCGCTTGCCTAGCACATGCGCGGCCCAGGTTCGATCCTCAGCACCACGTAAACATAAATGCATTGCATTGTGTACAACTAAAGCAAACAAATAAATATTTTTAAAAAATAAAATACACTCTTATTCTCCAGGTTCTATGCTTTCTCTGTAGTTCTTTATTTATTTATTATATTTTTTTTAAATTTTTCGTGGTACTGAGGATTGAACACTCTACCACTGAGAAGCTATGTTGCCCAGGCTGGCAATTTGCAATCCTCCTGCCTCATCCTCCTGAGCCTCTGGGATTGCAGGGACTTGTCACCAGAACTGGATTCTCCGTATTTCTAAGTTAGCCTCCTGAGAATCTTTGATACTCGCAGCAAGATTTTTTTTTTTTTTTTTCCTGTCTTTCAGGATACTGAGTTAGAACATTTAGCAAACAAGACCTCTAAGTATTCCAAAATTGCACACATATGCACCAAATCTGACAAAACAGCTGGAATTCACAGTCCAAGCCTGTGAGTGAATCAGACTCTGATCCAACCAATCAGTAAAGTACCTGGCCTCCTACCTCCTGCCAGAACCTGCCTTGCTGACACCTACAGAAGGCTTAAAGGCAGAGCCAACCCAGAGTGGCAGAAACAGCCAGCGGTGGATCTGGGAGTTGTGTTGCTTGGAGCTTATGAAATGTGGGGGATTCCTTAAAAAGAATATAGATTTACAAATAAAAATCAAGTACAAACGGTGAATACTTGATTAAAGTGGGAAAAATAATCACACTAAATAACTGGAACTCCCTTTTGTGTGTATTCCTTGAGACGGTTTACAAGAATGCTTAACCAGAAACACATCATGATTGCATCCTGGCCTCCCCTCCCCACCCTGAACACTTTACAAAACTAGGCAAATTCCCAGCACTCTCAGGGGTTCATGCATATAAGACCCCAATGTTAAGTTTTATTAACTTTCTAAATCTACCTTTGGGCCACACCTTGCAAATTAGATTTAAGAGGACAATATCTGATGCTTATTGAGAGGCACTTGACGTCCCTGTGAATTATCTCATATAATCTGCTCTGTGTGTGTGTGTGTGTGTGTGTGTGTGTGTTGCTAAGGATTGAACCCAGGGGCACTCTACTACAAAACTACATCCCCAGTCCATTTTCTTTTTTATTTTATTTTGAGACAGGTCTCACTAAGTTACGCAGGCTGGCCTCGAACTTATGATCCTCCTGCCTCAGCCTCCTAAATTGCTGGGATTACAGGCATGTTCCACTGCCCCTGATTCTCATTTAATCTTTATCATGATTTTATAAAACAAATGCTATTTTTGGCCCCATTTCATACACCTACAAGCTGCAGAGGAACTTGGCACACTCCCAGAAATGACCATCTCCTCAGTGCTTTCTTAATGTCATGGGTCTTCCAGAAGTTACACAGAGGCAGCAAGGAGCATAAGTCCTGCAGTCGGGAAAGCCCATGTTCTGAGCTTCATTCTGCCCTGCACTAGGGGTGTTAGTCCACCTCTCTAACCTTCTGCTTCCATAGCTATAAAACAAGAAATAAGTGATTATTGTTGCTTTGTGCTTATCTGCCTGGCCCTCAAAAGGATGCCTGCCAGATCCAAGAGTAAATTACATCCAAGGGAAGTGAGAGATAGAGAAAATTCTCTCCCTCTATGATTTGAGGGAACCACTAAAATCATGAGACCCCCAAAGATCACAGAGATTCCAGGAATGTCTTATATACTTCCAGGGAGCAGCATCAAAATGACAGAATTGGTTTGTTGTGTTCAAAACCCATGAAAGCAAATGGCATTGTTCCTGCATGTAACAGGAACCAAAACCAAAACCAAAACAACTGCAACTCTGCTCCATGAGCTAGATTTGGCCTCTTCCATCAGACTCACCAGACCTGAGGCAGAGCAAGATGACAAAATTCACCCAGACTTCGGGACCTTATTCTTATCTAGAGATTGCACACGACTTTAGCTCAGGAAGGAGGCTAAGGGCAAAATGGGAGACAGAAAGGAACCCAAGCGTTCCTGATTACTCCTGTTTCTGAGCCTTCACTCCTTGCAACAAACCATTTTGTCTCCTGTGGGAAAATGAGTATGAAAAGAGACTAGAAGGGGGGAAATTGGTAGACATTTGCAGATTGCCCAGGAGGAAGAAGCAGAAGACACCTGATTAAAAGAAAAGTGCTCCAGATCCTCCTTCCTGCTTGGTTGACTGTGGTCCACAAGGTACTTCAATATTTCAGCCCTCGGGGGCTGGAGTTGGGGCTCAGTGGCAGAGCACTTACCTAGCATGTGTGAGGCACTGGGATCGATTCTCAGCACCGCATATAAATAGATAAAAATAAAGGTCCATTGGCAACTGAAAAATATTTTTAAAACTATATACTTCAGTCCTCTAAGATGATGGACACATCCTAATCTTACCCAATATTAGGGCTCTCAGTTATTTTAAAAGAGGGTTCTGGGAGTATGGCTTAAAGGCAGAGAACACTTGCCTGGCACACATAAGACCTGAGCTAGATCCCCAGCATTGCAAAAAAGGTGGTGGCAGTCACCCAACAGAGCTGGATATGTTTAAAACTAAAATAAAACCAATTTTTTAAAATTACCATGTAAAATGTACTCTTTCTAAAAGGGGAAGTTTCCATGGTTACTCTTGGTGAGAATGTCCCAGCTTATACCATTTCTATTACCTGAATTGCCCCTTATTTTACAATTTATTGTTTAATTAAGTTTTTACTATCACTTGGGGTATTTTGCTGTACTTTTCTCCCAAGACACCTAAGGAAATTTGCAATGTCACACTGTGGATTCCTGTTGAGTTAAGCAGCTACAGCTCTATTAACTGTTTCGGTGACAGTAGCATTTCCTAACCTCCTAACCATCTTTGTCTTAGCGCCAAAATAGATGGGAGAAAAATAATTATTGGTTGGCTCTACTAAAAGGAAAAAAAAAAAAAAAAAAGCTGAAGTTGCTAATATGTTACAAAAAATCATATAATTTGTTTTCATGGTTTTATAGCCAATTCATCTTAGTGACCCTAAAATCAGAATTATTTTTTAAGAAAAGGAAAAATTTCAAGCACTAGTGTAAGAGTAGTGTGTTAAAATGGTTTAGTAATGGCCATTTTACAAAGGCAGTAACTTTTATATTAATAGCTACATTCTGGAACAGTATGTCAAAAAGCTGCATAACAGATCCTTCAGATCTATAACTGTTCCTCCAAACAAAACCCATTATGCACAAACACAGCATCAAACAAAAATCTGTAACAGCCGTGTTGCAAGTAATCCGAACAGAGTCCGCCAGGGCCTCTTTAAAAGCCAGCCCCATTTTGTCATTGCAGAGACACAATCGACCTATCTGCAGACATTTGTTTGGGGTTTTTTGCCCCCTGTCTTACCCACACGCCCCTGGGGGAATCTGGAAATCAGTTCCCCAAAATCAGTTTGCTCACACTTTCCAAGCAGTGCTTCGCTGATGCTGTTCTTTTGTTTTCTATAATGACATCCTAACCATGCTAACAGAAACCGATGGGATCTCCAATCAGGCCCCAGCCCTACTTCCCACCCCCACCCCCACGGTCAGATATGCACTGGCTGCTCTGTCACCAGGAGACTTTCCAGCCGCCTCTCCCCAAGAGCGTTTCAATAGCCAGGCACAATGGGGAAAGCTGAGAGCTGAATTTCCGACTTCAGTCTGAGTCTCCTCTTTTTCACTGGAGGTGGGGGGCTGGTGGGGGGCAGGGGTGTGCTTGCCAAACCCTTAGTAGTAGTGGAGACAGTTCTTGTAGGCTCATATTCCCTCCCCCCACCAAAGGAACTTCCCTGGATGGGTAAACGTGTTTGTCTTTAAGGGTTGTCCTAGGACAGATCCTGCACATACTTCAGCCAGCTCCAGATGAAACGAGTTAAGTGATTCTCCAGCATGCTGAGGGTTGAAAAGGCCATATTTGTGCCATATTCGGAACTTTGACTAGGAACTCAACTTCAATGCAGCCTCTGCACTTCCCCCGTGTCCTCCCACCCCCTCCTACTCCTTTATGTATATATGTTGCATAATTACGGAGCAGTGAGTATTTATCACCTTTTCTGGGCAGTAAGCAGAAAGAAATACAATACCATTACTTCCAGTTACTGCCTTTCCCAAGATAATTAGGTAACACGGTGAGGGAGCCTTGGTAGCCTAATGCTGTTCAAGTTAAGTGATTGACATGGCTCTGTCTGGCTGCTCTATTAACTGTTTCATTTTGTTGCTATTTGCAGTTTGCTTGGCTAATACTCCGAACAAATACAGACTGTTTCTTTAGCCCCTTTTTTCTCTTTGACCTTCTCCTGCCCATTTTCTTTGACTCACTTCAAACTGCCTTGAAAAGGCCTGTTGAATGCACGCAGTCCATCAGAGGCCCAGGTTCGTCCCTACCCTTGCCCTGAATGCCTTACTTCAAAGATGGGCCGCATTCTTTAATTGCCCTTTGAATTAATATCAAAGGGTCACAATGCGAGTGCCAAAAGAGAAAGGGGCTTTAATGAAGCAAAGAGCTGCCATTCATTTGCAGATAAGCACGTTTTTATGCCTGAGTGGTCACCGTGGCTAAAGACTTGGTGAAGAGGAGGCTGGCCTGAGAGGACTTTTCCTTAAGTAGTGATCAGTGCAAACAAACAAGAGTAAACAAATAAAAAAAAAGAGAGAGAGAGAGAAAGTCTACAAACAGCGACAACAGAAAATAAATAATAAGGCTAATTTCGGGAGCTGCAACATTCCCCCTCTCCTACTTCCACTCAGAAAGAAAAGAAGAAAGAAAAAAAGTGCACTTAATTAGCAAATCCATTCACCATTTTTAATCCCATATTTCAACATTGAAATTCCAAGGACAGAGTTCAACATGGAGCCTGAGAGAACGTATATTCAATCTGAAATTCTGGGCCCTGGGTAACACAGAGGGGGAAATGTTATGACTTCAAAGTGTAGAGGGAAAAATGTAACTTTTCCCAAAAAGAAATCCCAATGCTCAAGATTTAGTTATTTTTGATAAGAATATTTGTTCTTAAATTAGTGACATTTGGTCCTTTAATGCAGAGAATTTAGCATAAGTCTAAAATAGTTAAACTTCATCTGTCTTGTCTTCTACCTTCTACCTACCTGCCTACCTATCTACCTACCTTGGGATATATATTCCATTTCTTCCAAAGAAATCACCATTTAATGTCACTGTCTCCATCATCCCCTCCCTCATAACACTAGAGCTGCAACCACAGTATGCATGTGCAAACCCAAAGCACCAGAAGAGGTCAATGTAAGGTAAGATACAGTTCAAATCACCAATGATTACAGAATGAAATGGTAATCCAGCCTTCCCCTCACCTCATTCTCCTGTTAGAGACCTTGGTGATTAAGGAAGGAATTCAGTCCTGGTGAATCATCCTCTTAGCTACAGTTCTGACTAGCATCCCCGGTGACCAGCTACAAACTGCATGGCTGGCCTCTGATGGACATAACATTCAGACCATCGCCTGGACCTTTGTTCCTCCCCTGGATGCCTTGGAAAACAGAGCTCATGTCCCTCTCCATGATGGACAAGGAAGGTCCTTGTTCAGATGCTTTGGTCTCCAAAAATGAGTTGCCATTTTTAAATTTGGGCACATAAAATTGCCAAAACTGTGTTAAAAGAGAGAGAGAGAGAGAGAGAGAGAGAGAGAGAGAGAGAGAGAGAGAGAGAGATGTCTTCCTTATCTCTGGGGAAATCAAAGGCATCTTTTCCTCTCTGGCCTTACTTTCCATGAGCTTGTCCATCTGGTTCGGAGTTGCCAAAATAGAGTGAGGAAAGGGCAGCAAATAAATGTCAGAGTCCGCCAATCTGCATAAATCTCCAATTCCTTCCAGAGAAACTCCTTCCTGCCCTGCTGGGCCTTCCAATCTTGTGACATGAGCCAACAGGCATCAGAACAATGTGAAAATCAAAAGACTTATTTTGCCCAAACACAGACCCCTAAAAGCAGTTTCTCTCATACCCGTTTTCCACTAGCTATGCCCCAGTGTGCTGCTTTGCAATAAAGCAATGTCATCCCAGCAACGAGGTCCCATATGTCCTGGATACACAGTTAATTCAGTATATTTCGAACTGATCACAGGCAGATTCACCCAGTCCTTGTTACACTGTACTCTGAGACAGCAAGAAGGCAAATTCATCAGTGGCAAAATCTTATTTCAATGAGCACAAAGGTAGTGAGCAGATTATAAATAAACAACACTTTATATTTGCTCAGAGCTTCTAATGTGTCTGTGGTCACAATAATCCGTTGTGGCAATGGAGCAAATATTGCCATCTCCATGTAAGGGGAATCCAGCTGCAAATGGATAGTGACCTTTCCCTGATCGTACTCCTAGTCAGAGGGTGAACTAGGACAAGACCAAAGTCTCAACCCCAAACCCTTTCATAAAGCCAGTTATATCTGATGCAGAACTAAATTTGGCAGTCTAAAGTTCTGTGGTTTCTTTACCAAAATCCACAAGTGGAATAAATTTCAAGACACTGTAAATCCAGCTTAATGAGACGCAAGAAAAGTGTTTGGATCACATATTTCAATGTTTCCCCGGGATGCTACACTCATATAAACACAGTCATTGATAGACTGTATCCCAAACATAGCAGCCATACAGAGGCTGATGATAAAGTTGCTGCTGATGATTATAATGACATCTCGCATTTGTCTAGAGCTTCACATTTCTTAAAGTGTTTTTTTAATATCCACTTTCTGGTATAATTATGATTCTGTAGTTGAGAAAAATTTTTTTTTGTTGTTTCACTTTAATTTCAAGACAAGCCGCCCTGATGTCAAATGAAGAAATGGATTCTCTAAAGTTTTTTAAATCTAAATAGCATAGTCACCAAACCCACCCAAGTAATACCTTTCTTATTTTCTATGTAACTATCAATAAAACTGCAGGGCATTTGATATCCAAGTTAAGAGGGATACTCCCCAAGGACAGATTGTTCATGATAGCATTCTCTTTTGCCACCTTCCCGCCACCTTCCTGTTTACAGCTTGGAAATGTACTTTGCAATTCAGTTCCACGTGAAAGACCTCTCTCTAAGGCTTACGCTACAACCTGCAAAACTGAAACAAGAAACAAGTTTCACCTTCCCAAGTCACTGTTTTATTAAGAGACTTCTGAAGCAAGCCTGACCCAGATGCCAATGCACCTCCCTGCTGAAGGTTTTTCACTTTCTGCTTGTCACAGGCCTCTGTCCTACCAGGCAACACTGACCCAGGATCTGATGACAGTTAGTTCAGGAAACTGCATTAGTAATCCCCACAGTTCAGCCCCACCAGGGATGGGAGAAGCTCATGCCTTTGATGAAAAAAAAAAAAAAAAAAAGAAAGAAAGAAAGAAAGAAATGTGAAGCAAGTCATCCTGAAGTTTGCAGGAGTTGGATAAAACTCACTTCTTGAAAAAATCTAAGCGCAACTCCTCTAATCTTCTGTCACTTCCTGCAAGCACCAATGAGCTGCCCAAGCCTGGAGTGAGTGTTATGTCAACTAAAGAGGCTTAAAGGGGAAGAAAATGCGGTCTAAACAAACCTCTAGGAGCAGACACACTGCTGTAAGCTTCCAGGGGTAACATTTGTTATGAAGTAATAAGAATTTGCATAATTTGGGGGAAGACTTTGTTTTCAAAGTAATTCTCTCTTTCACCTGCTTAGGTCTTCCCCGTGTATGGCTTTGGTTAAGTTTTGTTGATGGAGGCTCATGTTTAACCAACTGTTTTTAATTTACAAATTAAACTTGTCAGAAGTAGAAATCCTTCCCTTGGAACTCTTCCAATATGTCAAGAATTAATTCTAATGAAAACGGCATTGCCTAAATGCAGGATGGCCAGTCACTTATTTTATTTACACAAAGTCCTTCTCAGTTTCTTTGATAAAAGCAGCTAAATCTTTTTCCTCTTTCATGTTTTGTCAGCACTTGATTCCTTTTGTCCCTTGGCTATTTGCCTAGCTGTGGACAATAAGGCAGGAAGAATAGAAGCAGATTGTTGGAATGGCCCTCAATAAACCTAATTATGACATGTTGAGTGCCCTCACCATGACACAGTCAGGGGACCCAGGCTTATTCAATTACCCTCGCCAGGTTTCTCTTTCAGACCTAAAGTTATCCTTTGACTGTTTGTATTTCTGAACAGTATTCATGTTCATTGTGAAAGAAAATCCCCTGGACTTTGAGGGGTTTTAAAGTTGATGCTGTTATTGTTGCTAATTTTTATTAACTGAATGATAACATGATAAAGAAATAGACTTTTGTTATGTAATAAGAACAAATCAGTGCGCGCTTAAAGTTACACCTTTCTTTCCTTTCTCTTCCAGCCAGCCTAGCAGGACATGTAACCAGAATTAATAAACAAAATAATTTCTTCAACCTACATGTCCTTTACAACATGATACGGAGTCTAGCGGCTCAGGACAGGGCTGTAGCGCTGTGATTCTTCTTAACTTCAAAAATAATAATAACTACATGATTTGGCTGTGTGGGTTTTTGTTTTTTTTTTAATCCACCAAGAAGGTCCCTTGCCCTATTAACACCAGAAAACATAAGTTCATTGGTACCTTTACGCCAACAGCTATTTCTTCAGCTGCTTGAGGTGGGCAGGACGGACAGTATTTAATTAAAACTCTGGCTGCTGGTTGGAGGAACCCTCTCCTCCCTGAACAGATTGTCCAGAGATGGTGCCAGGGGTTCCCGCAAAGCCAGTATATAAAAGCTGTGTGTCAAGTGAACAAAAGAATGGGGAAAAAAAATGAAGGAATGCCAAAAATCAGCTCCTGATACATCCTAGCCCTTAAGTCAACTAGGTCTGGTAAAATTAATATTCAGTCTTATTTACATATGCACATGACTTAGCAGGACAATTGTTTTATAGTTGTAGCATCTCTGGATAATTTTATTTTTCTTTTTATTCTTCTTTTTTTCTTTTTCTCATTGTTCTCTTTAGGTAATTTGACCAATCTGGATACTATAATCAAATAAAAATTCAACTACAATATAACTTATTATATTCAACTATACTTTTTAAAATTCACTCCCGGACTCATATTCTTCATTAGAAAATCCCCACCACTCTAGCAGAAAGTGGATATAAATTGCAATCTGTCCTGCAAGTGAATCTGGGGCTTGGTATTTATTTGGTTTCTTAAGAAATTGCTTTTTAATCCAAATGTGAGAAATCTAGCTCACAAAAGACTTGTGAAATAAAATGCACAGAATCCTCAGATTTTGAAGAAAGTTAGGAGTAAATACCCTCCACAACACTGGGCCTTGTTCTGCTGATGCTTCTCCTCTCAGAGAGCAACTCTTTCATTTTTCTTCAAATCCTACAGGGAAAGTTGCAATCTCAAACATCCAAAATGAATCGTATAACAAAGTCTTTAAGCATTATTAATAAAAGTAATTTTGGTGAAATGTACGTTTATCTTCTAGAACATCATTTTACAGTTTCACTTCAAGCATTTGTGGATTTCAACTACTTTAGTGAGTATTATGTTTATGTTCACATTAACTTTAAAATCCCTTTGAACAATTGCAAAAATAATCAGAATAGCACTCTGCCTATAAATGGAACACCTCTTTCCATAGCACAGTGGAAAACAGCAAATGTCTCACCACTGTGGAGTTAGTGTTCTTCCAAAGTGTTCAAATTACTTTAATCAGCAAATGTAACCTCCTGCATAAGGGAAGTTTAAAAAAAAAAAAAAAAAGTCTGCTTTCGCTACTTTAGAGTGGAAATGTTATTAAAATATCCAAGTTGTCTCAATATTTTAACCTGAAGCATATGTATTTTTGCATTCCCTAAAATGTTTTAATGTTTTTATATAGTTAAACAGAATAACAACTCTTCTTCGAATCTCAACTAGCACTTCCCTAAGAAAACATGGGGGAAAAAAATAAGTCAAGGAAATCAAATACTCGGATTGAAAACTGCTTGCCACCCTAAACTTGGCAAAGCATTATAAATGCCTGCTGTTTTAAAAGTTATACGGTTATCTTGCTATTCAAACTCTACTAAACAAATTTATGCCATAACTCTCACAAATTTAACTTCTTACAACCTGTTGGAACCCAATTCATGTGCAGTATAAATCAGAGGTTTGCCTATGGATACGGAAAGGGGGCTTGATAATTTGGATTGTTTTGATTCGTATGGAGTTACTCAACAAAAAAATCTAATGTTGGCTAAAAGTGGCTAAGATCAGATTTCTTCTTTAATCTAAAGGTCAAGTACTGCCTCTCTCTCTTATCAAATAAAAATTTTAATTTGCAATTCAAAGTTCAAATTGCAATATATTTGATCTGAGCACAGGATAATCACTAAGAAAAATAGAAATAAACTTTTTCATATGGTAAACAGTAGTGCTTATTGTTCTGAGTGTATAAGAGGTCTAGTTTCTCTTTCTAATGTTCTCATTTTATAGTTTTCAGCCTCTATTTTACGTGATTAGTAAATATTTTATAGTAATACTTGCTTACATGTGTTTCCATGAAACTACTTAAGATAAAACTACAACAAAATTTGAGATATAGATATCAGGTATATTAAAAAATATGCATTGTACAAATATACCACATTGGAGAGACAAAAATAAACATGTGAAATAAATTCAGTATTTTAATAAAGTAAAAACATGCATGCAAATGTTAGTTTGGATATAGTATATGCTCTAGAAATTCCTCAAACAAAAAACTTTTTTTCCAAATTCATTTCATATTGTTAACTTTATCATTCAGTCATTGGAACCAAGGATGGAAATATTTGAATGAATCATTGTGTTTTCAAAATATATACTTTAAAAGTCAATATGTTGTAGATGTCAACTCTTGAAATAATTTTTTTCTGCAAACATACAATAGTAAATAAGTGAGGGGAAATGAATAAAATCTCCTCTTGTTAGGCTATGACATTTGCCTTGAATTATTTTCAATGACAAAAAATACTTCTTACTTGCTTTCCAAGGTTCTAAAATGTTTTATAGCAAAGCCCTCAAAAAAAATGTGTTTTCAGATTTGAAATGAGCTCATTTAATCTATACATTTTTTTTTCCAAAATTCTATTTTGTGCAGAAATTTTTAATTGACTGAAGTAAGACATTTTTTTTTTTTTTTTTTTTTTTAATAATTTGTGCTTGTGTATATCTTTTAACTTAGAGGTAAAAAAAATGAAAAATAAATAAATTTTCTTTGCTGGATTCATTTTCTGACAACGACTGAGTATTGAGACAAGAGGGCAGAAGTTCAGTAAGAGATGACCTAGAATCAGCTGTCGTGACTGCACCATAGTCTGATTCTTTTTCTCTCTTTCAGCCCAGAGAGTTGCTGGCGTTGGCTTGGTTTCTCTGGGTACAGGAAGAAATCTCATAGGTGCAGAGGATTGCAAAGAGGAATGTTCCCATTCTGCAAAAGGCACTGTCAACTTTTTCCCTCATACAAAGAATCCCGTGCAAGCACGTTGGGGGAAAGTTCTCTAAACAATACCCCAGACCTTCCCAGTCTCTTCCAGAAGCCACAGCTTGACCAGAGGAGCATAAAAACGTGCACTCCCTGTGTGGGTGGGACAGAGCAGTGTAGACACCTGTACCGCCACACAGCAATGCCCAGCAGACCTCTGCCCCATCCTCCTCCCGCCAGCACAAAATCATCTGCCGCTGCCCCAATGACAAGGCAAAGCAGGAATCACTCACCTAAGACACTGAGTGACCAAAGGCCCTTTCCAGACTTGTGCTGATTGCCTGGCTGTCTGGAGGCTCCAGTGTCTCCTGGAGGCTGCCTGGGACTGCTAAGAGTGCTGAAGAGCTGTGAAATGCAGCCTTCACCTTTCCCAATGCCTCTGTTTTTCAGAGGAGGGGAAAATGCGGTCCAGAGAGGGAAAGCAACCTGGTCACAGACATTTTTTCAGAGACCTGCGAGAAATATCTAAGAACTGCCTCGTTCCGACTTAACAGCTGAGGAAACCAAGCCCCCTGCCCCAAAGTAAGGTTTTTGCCCACCTGCCCTCATCCAGTGATCTGGGCGTTCATCTTCTTGTGAGGAGTCAGTCCAGGATCACGGCTAGGGACTCGCTACAAGGGACAGGGATGCCACGTAACCCTTAGGACCCAGACTCAGGTTCCCCAAATAAACAAGATAAAATAGAGAAAGTGAGGAGCCGCCCACGAAACTCTAAAATCCAAAACACACATGGAGGGTCACTGAGTATTGGATTTGCTTCTATTTTGCTCTCGGCCACGCTGTGCCAGACTCACAGTCCACCCACAGAAACGCTCCGTCTCTCTCCACCTCTGCTGAATAGGGATGATAGATGTGGTTTTGTGGGATCTGCAGTTTTACAACGTAGGGGGTCCCTCTTGAGAAATGAGTATCAGCTTATCTTCATTCTGCAACATTCACAAATATCTAATAAAATAACGACATTGTCGTGGCCCCTGCCAGAGCCTGGGGACCACACGGGGTGATTCCACAGGTTCATCAGTGCGGCAATGACCCCTCCCCAGGGAGATGTGGGCTCTTTCTAGGCTCTTGCATCCTCTGTCATAAACCTAAGAGTCATAAAACACCCATTGAGAGTCCAAGTACCAACTTTGGGGGTCCCCTAGGAATCCACAATCATTTCAATAGTCCTCAAATACAACAGGTCTTTTCTGAACCCCACCTGTGGTGGGGTCAATTCCAGTCATCCCACTAAGAGTTCAGGTCTTACATTCTCCAAAGCAGTATGTTTCTGAGGTTCTCAAAGACCCCCAACTCCAGAGTCTAGGATTGAAGCCCCTGGTCTTCCCCTCACCAGAAGACTTCCCAGCAAATGAATCTATGATGGATGTTCCTGGGACCGGAGTCCTTTGGAAGAAGACAGTTTCATTTATTAAGATGTCTGAAAAGTTGTCCTGGAGCCACTGAAAGTGTGAGAGCTTTGATCAGAGCTGTAGAGGTCCCTTAGGGAAGGTTTTGAACTCTGAGGCAAGATGAGACCCACAGGGTCCTCTGGTCCTTGGCTCTGAGCCAGAAATACCTTTCATGTCCTTCTCTGGCCCTGCTCTTCACCAAGGAGCCCAAAGGACCCAAGCCAAGGCCTTTCCCTAACCCAAAGGAGTGGGCTGGGGAGAATTCACCTGTGATGGAAGATGATCCCGGCCTGGCCTGGTCCTGCCTCTCCCCGGATAGTTCAGTGGGACATCATATCCCTGGAGGTCTTGCTCAGCAGCAAGGAGGGCCCTGACAGCAGAATTAGGATCCTGTCTATCTACAGAATCTGCTGGGATGTGATGTAGGGGGTTTCAGAAACCTGTTGCTTGGCCCCACCCAAAGCTTTCCTCTGTGCATACTCCAAATCCCACCTCAGGGATCCTTTCCAGGATGCTAGGCTGTCAGGTCCCAGGATCCCTTTGGAAAGTGCCAACACCTCTGGGAAGTGAAACTGGTTGAGTTTCCACATGAACAAGGTAGAGCTGAATGAAAGTGCCTGTGGGGTGTAGAGTGACGGTGTACCAGTGGGTGGGAGGGCCAGACAGATGGAAGCGAGGCACAGTAGGAGGAGGAGAGGAGCTGGACCCCAAGACTGGCTTCACTCTTGCCACCTAAGGTCAGCTCACATGCCCACTGAGAAAGGACAGTGGGGAAACCATTGGGTGGGGGTGCTTTCAAACATGCCTGTGAAAAAGGCCAAACTTGCTCTGATAACATCATTTCTTGTAAAGAATAGTTCAAGTGACAGTTCTTTTTTTTTTTTTTTTTTTTTTCCGAAAAAGTTTTTCCAAATAGATTTTCTAAGCACCAGCAATTTCAATGTGAAAGATAATCATTGTCTTTTCTAATGAATTTAATTTGGGTTTTCATTTTTAAAAAAATAGAAAGGATTCATTTCAGGGGAAAAATTGTTAAAACTAGTAACATTAAATTACAGTAATTCAATAAAATGATGAAAGTTAGCCAACAAAGATTCAGAGTAAATTCAGTTCTGCATGTCATTTGTATTTTATAATAAAGAAATTACTGCTCTTCTTATCTGACTAAGGTACATGCTGGCATCCCATTAGAAATAGAAGGATTGCACAATGACTTAGTTTCAATTTTCTTAAAAGGGACAGACAATATGGAACAAGAGTGTGCTGATAATGAGTACCTTCTCTGACCTACACAAGAGCTGTATGCCCCTACACCCTACTGACCACTTATGAGACTTTTACATCCCAATTATCAACCCGGCTGTTTATTCAGGAACACAGAAGATCTGCTGACAGTGTCCAGAATCGAGGCGAAGACACAGAGATGCCAAGTTCTGAAAAGTTCATTGAGAAAAGTCCAGAAACTGAATCCCAAATAAATCAGGTCTTGTGTTCCCATCCTGGCCTTAGACCTTGAACTCATTCTCTGTCTGGAGGGACTTGCCCAATACCCAGGCACCCCTCTGGCCCCTGCATACTGAAGTTTGACTCTTTGCAGTTTCTGACCTAAGTCTGCCATTTGTCTTCTTCCAGACAAAGACTCAGCAAGTATTCAGAGCTTGGCAGGTCTAGTGACCACAAGCAGACGCTGGCTTCCAGGAAGTAACTATAGAAGTTGCCTTTCTACTGCCCTCTGATAAATATGTGTTATGCATACACTTGCCTCAGATGTGCCCTGTCTGCTTAAAATCCAAGCAAATCTACCACCTGGAAAGTTTCCACTCTGGACAGGTTCCCAAGTCACATTTTGCCCTGGCAGATCACTAGTCCACCAGAGGCACTGGAAGAGACCTTCATTTATTTGCTTCACTTCCTGAAATGAATTCCCAGCCCCCCTTTAGAAACAGTCCAAGAGGATGTGAGAAGGTCCAAAACTTTCCAAAATATAGCAAATGATTCCTGATGCTGAGGTCCCATCTACTTGGGAATCATGAAATGGAAAATTGAAGCATTTTTCCTGAATGAATTCATGAGTCCTTCCTATTTTAAAGAAGAAGTAAGTTTACGAATCAGAAGCCAAGGGGCATCTCTGCCAACAAAACACCTGTTCACTGACATTATCCAGTTCCCTAGAGAATGGCTGCACTTGCCATCACCCTGTACCTGTCTGGATAACAGCAACGTGACGATGTGTCGTGCACACAAAGTTTGGTCGCTCTGCTGACTTAGGCTGGGAAGTGACTTATTTTGCATGGCCTCAATTTCTGTTGAGAACATCACAGCAACATGGCAAACAAATCAAAATGTTCTTCGTCAGAATTAACCCTCCCTAGACCTTTCTCCCTATGTGCAGAGCTGGATACGTTTACAGGTAGTAATCAGACGCCACAAATTATGGGGCTGATTCAATCCAAATTACGCACAGAGCCCAGGAGAGAGAGAGAGAAAAGCTGCTTTTGATTCTTCTTGGCTCTTTGCAGATGCACTTAACGCCAGGCCTGTTTACATCCCCTAACTGACTCCTTTAGATTTCCATAAGCGAGTCAGAGGGTAAGTAGGGAGGGAATCCAGGGCACAAGCTAAGCACACACAAAACTTCTAGCATCAGGGAAACACTTTCCTGCCTGCCCCTGGCAGGCTGTGTGCTGAGTGTTCTGAGTCTGCTGCAAGAAGAGTTGTTTTTGTTTTTCGTTTTTTTTTTTTTTTTTTTTTTTTTTAAGCCAAGTTAAGATTTTGATGTTTAAAAAGAAATCCTGAGCCCCTAACTCGGCCCATTCCCAGGAAGGGATGACTTGAAACATTTCCTTTGTAATATTTATTGGCATCCGCATCTCCCATTTTCTCAGGATATTTGGAGAGTCTTGTTTTTCTCAGATGATTGGAGAGGAGTTCTTTCTGGCCCATTTCAGACTCTGACTCCCAGCTTAGGTAAGCCAGGTACTAAGCAGTATCAACAATTGAATTCCCAAGCATCAGATTTAAGGGAAAATAGGCCAAAATGATTTGAGGGAGGCAAGGTATGTAAAAAAAATAAAAAGTCTTTTGTGCATAGAAGGGAATGGATACATACTCCCTAAAATGGATATATACTCTCCAAAAATTCATAACATTAAAAAATCAGCCATTACCAAGCCCAAGAAACCACTAGAGCATCAGGTCAAAACTTCTAAAAATTTAGAAATTTAAAATCATGTTCTATTACTTACTAGTTCAAACTTAATTTGGCAACCCTGGACGACAATTTCTCTTTTGTAACTAAATAATCAGAATAAATTGCCTCTAAACTCTTATAAAACTATCCATCATTTCTACATTTACAAGAAGCCAAGTAAGTTTAACATAGACTATTCTTGATGAGACTAAAAATAAATAAACAGTAAACAAACAATAAAAGAATAAAAGAGGAACCAATAAGTGGAAGAAAAAAGCTTTCTTTAGATTTAGAAAATGAGCCATTTGGAGAAACAACAGAATATTGGTGGAGTTTCCAGAAGGCAGTCACTGTTGGTGGAACAAGTCTGAATAGTAATTTAAAAACTCCTACTTAGGCATAGTGGATTAAGAAAAACCCTGTTTTTCTAGCACAAGTGCCCATTGGTAAACACGCTCTTGCTCTGAGCTTTTCAATTACCCCACCATTTGTTCTCAATGCGGACCCCAAATTCTACCAACACTATCAAAATTACAAATGGCATTCCCTTATTTTACAAATAAACTCACACATGTGCCAAATGGCACTGTTATATTGGAAACAATCTAAACATTATGAAATAAATCATCATGAGCCCTTGGGATGGAATACCATGCAGCCTACAGGCCAGGCTGAAGAGAAACAATGTGAAGCATAATTGCTAAGATGTAATCTAAAGTTTCAAAAAAGCAGTAAAAACCTGGGTGCCAGCATACTCCTATAATCCCAGTGCTTTGGTGGGCAGAGGCAGGAGGATGCAAGTTCAAGGCCATCCTCAGCAACTTACCAAGACCCTCAGCAACTTAGCAAGACACTGTCTCTCAAAACAAAAAATATAAAAAGGACTGAGGATGTAGCTTAGCAGTCAAGTGTCTCTGGATTCAATGCCCGGTATCAAAAAAATAAAAAATGTAACAAGGTACAAAATATTTTATCTACTTAATCTTTTCTGCAAAAGGAAGAAAGAATTTTTAATTGCTTATTGTTATTATTTGTGTGTGTGTGTGTGTGGTGCTGAGAGATTGAATGCACAGCTCTGAACAGTCAGGCAAGTGCTCTACCACTGAGCCACACCCTCAGCCCAAGAGATTTGGGGGTTAGTTTTGTTTTGTTGTTGTTCTGTTTGGGCGGATTTTTGTTTGGTTTTTAATGATAGGAGAAAGAGAAAGAGAGATATAATTGCAAGATTACACACAGAGTCTCCAGAAAGACAAACTCCTGGACAGAAGTGGTAAGAAACTTATCATTGCATATTCATTTAATCTTCTGAACTTTGTATAAAGTGAATATTTTATTTGTTCAAAAATAAAGGATTTGATTAACCATGATTTAATAAAATAATTGTATTTCATCATGATCTTTTAGCTAACCGATGGTCTTTGGCTACCACAGCCCAATGCTTGTTGATTTCTGACTCTAAAAACTGGAAGCCTTTTGGTATTCACCCATCTGAAGATATTCTTGTATTGCAAGCATATTAAGGCATGGAATGATTAAAATAATATACCTCAAGAACTGAGAGACGACTGACAAAAGATAGATACACATGTAATATAAGTTAATATTTTGTTTTAAACGATGTCTAGCTGCCTACGCCTCACAAAATAAGTTGATGTCAAAATGGCAAGTAGTCACTTTCTGTTTGAAACTAATTCATTTGTGAAAGGACATAAAATGAAGTTTAAAGCTTAGCTTTCAAAGAATATTATGGGTTATGAATTCTATTGTCCCATCTAATTTACATACAGAGGAAATGTACTGTAACCTGTTAGAAGTATCTTTAACCTGAAGAAAAAAATAAATAAAGGATTTGAAAAAAATAAATCCTGACAAAGAATATATTTCACTTGAGTGTTAGGGTTGATGAGAGCATACAATCCTTAGAATAAAAGAACATTTCCCTTTGGAGGCTGAGGTTTGGCTCACATAATCCAGGAGTCCCCTTGCATCTCAAAGCCTTCAGGGGGCCTGGACTGTCCAGAGGAAGGTTCCATGCTCTGCAGCGAATTTTTATCAGTTCACTGGGGGCCGGCAGGCCAAGGAGCCCCGGCTGCCTGCTGTGACGCCTAAGCCGCAACAGCTGCATAAACTGGCTGTGCCCCAGCCTGACCTATTTCGGAGACAGGTCAGCCCAGTGCATGCGGGGATAAGAAAACAACCTTCTTGCAGCCAGTGGCTGTACTGTCAAGCTGCTCCTGCAGGAGAAAGCTGGGGGCAGGAGCTCTCCAGCCCCAAGAGCCTCACCAGCAGGCTATTTTCTTCTCACTCACGTTGTGCCCCAATAACGCAGGAGCTCCCAAGCTTTCAAGGGCAGGGGAAGGAGGGGACTGAATGGAGGGAAACTCAATCGAAAAGTCATTGAAATTTGCCCACTGGTTTAAAGAATGCTATTTTGGAAAGTTTCCTTAAAATTTCTGAGCTGCAATTTTAAAGGAAAGGGAATTAAGAAGAATCATGCACAAAGAATGGAGAATGCACGCAATCTCACGTGCGGAACTCTGAAGGCATTTAAGAACCACGCAGTAGGCTGAAGAGGGTACAGATGTAATGAGAAATTGCAGGCCAGTGGGGGAGGCCAGGGAAGACGTCACAAAATGAAGGAGTTTCAGGAAGAAAATTGTGAGACCTATTTTCAAAAAAGCAACTTGTGAAAACTTTTATTCGGCAGGGGGAAAGCATGAAACCCAAAGAAAAGTATAATTTGAAGGAGTTTTGCAAAAGCCAAATTTGTCTAAGAGAGAAAAGCAATCTTAATAGGCCAGGGGGAAAAAAATAATTAAGAAATATCCGTTGACATCTCTGTGAAAGGTTTTAGAATTTTATTATTTTTACTCATTAAAGTCAATGAAGTCTTTAACACTAAAAACAGTAGCTTGTAAACTTAATTTTTTTGGTATGGTAAAAGTGGACTTTGTTGTGTGTGTGTGTGTGTGTGTGTGTGTGTGTGTGTGTGTGTGTGTGTGTGTTTTGTGTGTGTGTGTGTGTTTGGTCCTCATTGTTGCTGCTAAGCCCTGAATTAAGCGCTTATCTGCCCTTGGGCAGAGCCCATCTGTTAGTTTATAGCCTCCTCACTTTCAGCTTATTCAGAGAATTCCTTGCCCGCAGCCAAGACTTTGAGTTTTGCTAGGGTAGGTGTAATTTGCACATAACATGCAATACATTTTCTCACGTTATTATGACAGAACTCTGGGAAGTTGGTAGGATGTACCCATCTTACAGATGACAAAACTGAAGTTCAAGAGGTCACACCTGAAAGGTGTTTGGTCTCAATTTCAGAGCAACTTAGTGATACAAGAACAAGTAACTTTTGCCTTAGGTTATAAGGCAAGAAGAGATGTGGAAAAGTACTTTGGAGTGTGTTTAAGCCAGACAGAAAAAGAGACACTCATTGCTCTAGTGACCCTCAATCAGAAAAATAGTCAAGTTTGGATTCAGAAATATGAAAACTATTGTTTTTATTATTATAATAGAATAAATCAGACCAATTAATTTTCTTTAGTCAAGTTAAGCTTAACAATGATAACACACACACATACCCATGCTTTCTTTCTTTCTTTTCTTTCTTTCTTTCTTTATTTATTTATTTATTTTAGTTATAGGTGGACACAATACCTTTATTTTATTTATGTGGTGCTGAGGATCGAACCCAGGGCCTCACATATTCGAGACGAGCACTGTACTGTTGAGCCCCAGCCCCACACATGCACCTACTCTTTGGACAAAATTCTCTTAATCATGATAATATATTTGAACATTTTACTTAAAAAATGTTTGAGGCTAGGGTTATAGCTCATTGCGTAGAATACATACCAAGCATGTGCAAGGCGCTGGGTTCCATCCACAGCACAAAAATAAATGAATAACATAACAGTAAACAAATATAAAAATAAAAATATATTTTGAAGACAGACCCCCTGTCTATACTAGAATTAACAAAAGAAGAAAAAGAAGAAGAGGGCTATGGGAACTGTACTTTAAATATATCTGCATTCCTATAAAGATCACAAAATACAAACATAGATATTTTGTTAAAAATGTAAATATGTATGTGATCATATCAGTATTTACTATGCAAGTACACAATAAACTAAACTAATTTCAAGTTGCAATACAAATTGCACAGAAATTAACTTTCTTTCCTTAACTATGCTAACTTAAAGTATCATGTCCATCTAATGACATAAGATCAATCCACTTAATTCTGTAGTTGTTTCCAGAAATACATCTACTAACTGATTATAAAAATATCTTAAGTGCATTTAAGTTTACATAAAACTATACTATTTGAATTCTCAATATAATCCTATAAGTTGTTAAATGGTGAAATTTAATTGTAGTTCTCTCCCCCTCAATGAGTCTCCCTTCCTTTTTTGCAAGGCACTTTGATCAGCTACTTTTAAATGGAATCTGTTGAATTAGGTCCAGGAAGAGTGAGGAATTAACTCCTAAAATCAAGAGTTGACATTAATATACTATTATAGAGCTGGGGATGTAGTTCAACGGTAGAGTTGCTTGCTTAGCATGTACAAGAGTCTGGATTCAGTCCTTAGTACCAAAAAAAGAAAGAAAGAAAAAAAGGGCAGTAAAACTGGTCAGCTAAGAGTACAGAAGAGAGCTCAGTCAAGAAATTACTAAATGGGTTTAAGGATTTACAAACACATAACTATTTTGATATTGTCTGTCATAAATTCTAATGTCTTACTAGGGGAGCTCATTTCTCAATTGGCACCAAAAGAAGAGGACATAAAATTCAGACAACTTTGATCAAGTCACCTTACACCAAAATAGGTGTTTTCTTCTATTTCACTTTATTTAAAATCCTGCAGCAAAATTCAAAATGTTATATGTAATGTTCAAGGCAAAATATTTTCTTAAGATTTTCCTTTTGTGGGGGGGCTGGGGTTGTGGCTCAGCGGCAGAGTGCTCGCCTTGCACGTGCACGGCCGGGGATCGATCCTCAACACCACGTAAATATAAATACATTGCATTGTGTACAACTAAAGTAAATAAATAAATATTAAAAAAATTTTTTTTTTTCCTTTTTAAGGCTGGGGTTGTGGCTCAGCGGTAGGGCTCTCGCCTAGCATGTGCGCGGCCCGGGTTTCGATCTTCAGCACCACGTAAAAATAAAGGCATTGTGTACAACTAAAACAAATAAATAAATATTTTTTTAAAAAAGATTTTCCTTTTTAGGAGGAAAGTGCATCAAAGCAAATTCTAAAATTTACACTGATACTCTCTATTAAAATACAATTTATTTTTAAAACAGAAGTGCCAATTTCCATAGAAGAAATCATCTGTTGGTCTTTTGTAGTTTTTAGCAAGAAAAAAAGGAAGGAAAATGAGACAATGTGGGTCAGTAAGAATTCATAAAACCTACTCAATTGTTCTCAACAATTACCTCTTTGACAATGGCGAACTTTGTAACTCATCTCACTTAAATACATGTTTTATAATGCTAACAGAAATTTCCATAACTGTGCATGTCCCAATCAAGAACTAGAAATTATACATATTCTACTTAGTTCAAAATGCAGTCCCAGTGCAGATAATTTGAAAGAAGATTTCTAAAAGGAGAGATGCTCTGATTCCAGTTGAAACTCCCGTTACTGGAGCTCAGTGCTTGACCTGAGAGGGTAGCAGAACTAATAGCTGAGTTGTGCATCTTCTACTATGCTGGTGAGAATGAGGCAAAAATATCTTTCCTCACAAGGCAGGGGACAGCTGTAGGGTGACTCTGTCCCCACTCTGGTGTTCATCTTCTAGGGGAATGGCAAGTTCTGAAGTTCCTTTTCACCTTCTCAGCACCCTTCAAGATCACTGCTCCCCTACTAGAGGCAGCCAGTTCTTGGGTCAGTAATTATGTCTTGGTACTAAGATCAGGCCCAACTTGGATATGCTGTCTCCCCGGCAATGAAGAAACACATAAGCTAACACTCAAGGGAGAAGAGTCATTTTAACCTCATATGTATATAAAGTATGCACATGCATGTGAAAAATGACTCTCTAATGCTGCATCTGCACCCACAACAGGGGGACCATATCAGATCTGAGCTGATTTTCACTCCTCTAGCTTAATCTACCTCAGGCAGTTGTTCTACACTGAAGTGGTTGGTACTAAACATTATATATCATTTGAACATAGATGAATATTAATTAATTGGGCAGTTATAATAGAAAATATGTCAAAATATTTACTAATATTATGTTCTGCATATCAAGATTCATCTTGTTCAAGAGTAAACAAGTAAAAGCAAAAACTAAAATTTTTTAAAAACTACAATTTATTTATAATTGAGATGCACACAGAGAAGGGCATTAAAAAAAAAAAAAAGCACAGACAGATTCATGGTGCACAGTTGAATATCCAACGTTTGAATCTGGCATAAATTTTCCATCCTTACAGTGATTTGTTGGAATTTACAAATTAAGCACCGAGATGACATTTTCAAAAGAGGCCTTGCAAGAATTTTTACCCTCCTAATAAAAGAAAAAGCAATGCAAATCTACTGAGTTCTTAAATAAACAAACAAAAGTCTAATAGTTCATCTAAAAATCAACAGCCAGGAATGTCATAAAGTGATTCACGGAAGTATTGCTCCTGGCACTCAACAGCTGAGCATGAACTGGGAGGCTACAGTACACCTCAGATTCTGATGACTCTAGAAAGTGCAATTCATGGGGCAAATAATTCTTGACTTTGTGCAACTGGATATAATTTAGTGCCAGCATAATTCTTAGTAACCAATATATAAATAAACTCCAATGATGCACATACTATACACACAAACAAACACATATCTATTCCTACATTATAGGGAATTTAAAATATACCAGAGAATCATCTAACCAACTATAAACACAAAAATTACAGAAACACATGTAGAAAGATGTAGTCAATATAACTTCTAGTTTCGTGTGTGTTTAATCATTTCTCCACCTAGTTTTATAATAAAAATCTGACATCTCTTCTCCATGTCTGTCCAGCTCAGAAGACAACTTTAGGGAAACTTCCTTATTTAGAAATTTAGCAACAGGCAGATAGCAACTCCACCTCAAAATAAGAATCAATTTGATGGGGAAAAAAAAAAAAAAAGCAATCTTAGCCTCAGTTCTAAACAAGAAATCACCATAGGATAATTAAAAACACCCCATGAGTCTTCCCTACAAGCCAACGACTTGTAACTGGTTTCAGTTCCTATTTCTTAAAGAGAATTTGGTCAATTCCTCCTTAGAGGTTTCAGAGGAAAAGGAGGATTTTCCAAGACAGATAAATTGAAATGATCCTGCTTTGATCTCTGTGGTTAAGAATCCCTCACAATAGAAGATGGCCACTGAGGGGCCTCGCTCCCAGCCTTTTAATGCGTAACAATGGTATCAACAAACAGCTACTTAATCAATATTTGGCCAGAGCTGCTGAAAACTTCCTTTTCAGATTTTAATTCCTAGTTGTAAAACAACCCCAGAGCAGCCAGTGAGATAAGACATTAAACTGACTGCTTAATTGCCTTTTAGTGTCTCGTTAGTTATATATGTACGTTCTTAATGGTTCTTTAATCTTTATTTACCCGCATAAATAAATTATCTGTCATAGAATCTCACCGACCTTAACTGGTCCAGGCGGAACTGGAGCTCACACCGTTTGCTGCTGCTGTTTTGATTTTTATTGGCCATTTACATAAGCAAAACGTAAACACTGAATCTGATGGTGGGGAAAGATTTTTGCTTTGTCCTCGAAATATACGTGTTCGTGGATGTTGAAACCATCCAGTTTCAGTGGCCACGCTCCTATTCACGTGACTGATCTATATATTCCACTAGCCTGAAACCCGCACTTACTGGTTCCGCCTCGCCGCCCGGCTGGGTTTTATTGCCCAGCCCTGGGGACTCTTAAATGACCCTTCAGTAATTATTACACACTTGAAGCCCATACCTCCCGTTCCGGTGCTATCAACAATCACATCAAACCCCAAAATAAACATACGATTTCAAGCATTAATTAGAGAATCGGCATGTTTTCAATAAGGCTAGAAAGTAAGCATACCGCGGTCAACCAAGTCAAAAGAACAACCAAAAAGAAAAGGCTACCAGCCTAACTCTGCAGTTTCCTCTCACATTGTTCCGGCAGGGAAATCCTTGCCCCTAGATTGACAAAAAGGACACAGCGTGGTGTTCTAATTTAATGCAAGTTCTTGTATCTCCAGTACATTTTTAAGGGGGTGGGGTTTTCTTGTTGAGGTTTGTAAGGTCTTCAGCAAATATGAAATGTACCTTAATGATTAGAGAGGGTGTCGAGGTCAAATTCCTGATCCTGACAAATGGACTTGGAGAGGGCGGACTGTCCCCTTTAATGAAGGGTCGGATCCCCCAAACCTGTGATCCCATGCCTCATTATTTTAATCTGTGGGAAAGTTAGTCCTCCGCCTTGCGTCCCAACCTTACGCCAAAATGCTGTTCCTTGCTAA
Organism: Tamias sibiricus; assembly: GCA_025594165.1. Classification (NCBI taxonomy): domain Eukaryota; kingdom Metazoa; phylum Chordata; class Mammalia; order Rodentia; family Sciuridae; genus Tamias; species Tamias sibiricus. Next base: position 73,423,315 of record CM046660.1, on the reverse strand, counting down.
CTGGGGGAAAGTAATGGCCTTGCTTTTCTCTCGATTACAGCACTCCCTCCCCGATAAAAGTGCTCTTTTCGGGCGTCCACTGGAAGTGAAGTATGCCAACGAATTTAGAGCACTTTCTGCGGTTTTAATTGGTTTACATCTTTAAAAATCGGAAGTCGTTTGTCTTGGTTAATTTTAATCCGTTAAGATCACAAGCTAGCAAACAAAACAGAGGCTCCAGCAAAGCTTTTGTCACTTTTACTTTCTCAAATTAAAAAAAAAAAAAAAAAAAAAAAAAAACACACACACACTTTTTTTTTTTTACCAACGTCAGTTGGAAGGGAGAGATATGAAAGGAATATAAACTCTTAACCAACCTACACTTGAAGCCTCTGAGCTTAATCTTTGAAATTGTTACAAACCTCCCAAGCTCACTTGTGATTCTTAAAAGGGAGGGGGGAGTCCTATGAAAGTGTATCTCCAGTCCCAATCAAAACATCAATTTGGCAATCTGGCCTCTTTCCCCTTGCGCTCCCGAACTGCCACTTCAAAGCCGCTACAACAAGTCAGTAATTGTAACGTTGCATCTAAATATTTAAGCGAGAGTCTTGCAGTCGCGTGTCCATTTACAGTCCTCATCTGTCCTCTAATTCCATTACGGCACAAAGCAAAAATGTTGCCCAAAACTCACAAACAGGAAAAGCGTCACCCTGCTGGAGAAGGAGGAGGAGGAGGTGGAGGAGGAGGAAGAGGAGGCGGAGGGGAGGAGGGGAGGAGGAAGAGGAGGAGGAGGAGATAATGAAGGAGCAGTTTCTATTGATTAGTCACCGCTTTTGTGTTAAGGGCTTTCTTTAAAATAAGAAAAAAAAATGGGGGGGGAGGTTGCAGAAATTTCACTAATGTGAGCCTCAGGCAAGGGAGGGAAAAAAAGAGGAGAAGAAGGGGGAGGCGGGCTGTGTCTAGATGAAAGTGAGAAGGACATAAAGGAGGCAATTGAGTCGGCTGCAGCCCGGCGAGCTAAGCTTCGAGCCGGCCGGAGCGGAGGGGAGGGGGCGGCGCGGCGCGGCGCTTTGGCGCAGGGCGCAGGAGTGGGGGCACAGCCCATTGTGGCGGCGCCCGCGGGCCCGCTCAGCCGCGCCGGGGGAGGACAGAGGCGCCCATTGAGTGGCCGCAGCGCAGGCCGTGCTCACAGCCCCCGATGCCTGGGCCCGGGCTTGGCTCCTCCGGCTGCGCCTGCTCCCATCTCAGCGTCGGCCAGGGGCGCGGGAGGGGGAGTTGGGTGTTCCTGAGCCACCCAACCCTCTCCTTTCCCTCGAGCGAGGGAGCTGGAAGGATGGACCCAGCTCCCAGTGCGCTCCAGATAGCACAGGCCAGAGCGCATCAGGTCCGCACTCTGCGCTGCTTTAGGATTGGGCGAGAGAAAAGGGAAAGTTGGGAAGCCAAAGGGACCATCTAGGAGAGAGGTCAAGGCCCTGGAAAGAAGAAGGAGGGAGGTTCTGACCTCTTTGAGGATGCCTCTTTCCCCGTGTCCTAGTATCTGCCAAGCAGACCCCAGGTTAAAGATGGCCCACGGAAAACCAGTCCCGGCAGCACCCACCAGGCCTACCAAGGCTGGAACATCCGGCAAGAGCTCACCGAAGTGGTCAGGACACCCCAAAGTCCCTCCTCCGTCCGCTTTTCCCTGCCCCCTCCCGAAGGCGCTCAAAGCCCTTTCTCAACCTTCATTCTATTTTACAAGCGGGACAGCCTGAGACTTTTGATGCCCAAACAACAGAGGGGAATTTTTGAGGTTTCTAGACTTCAAACTACATCTAACCCTCCCTTCTCTGGGCCCCTCTTGCCCTCCAGGGCTCATCCCGGAAAGGGAGCTGGAGGCTCTGAGGAGACTGACTTTGCATCTTCCTTGACAACCCCAAATTAAATTTAGGCTTGAGCCTGACTCTGTGTGTGTGTATGTGTGTGTGTGTGTGTGTGTGTGTGTGTGTGTGTGTGTGTGTGTGTGTTTTCATCTGCACAGCCCTCAATGGGGAAAATACTCTGATTTTAAAAATGGTAGCAATTGCCCTTGAATGGCAGCCGGCCCAGCTAGACAGCCCAAAAGACTAGAAACATTTTGTAGGTGAAATGGCCACTTTTTCCACGCTGGAGAGTCCATAAAACTTCCTGGCGCAGCAGCTATTGGGGCTCATTGAATAATTCATCCCTCATTGCAAGCCCATAATGTCTATTCTGGGCCTTTTGTGGAGCTGTTTTCTCTTCTTTTCTCCTTGAATTATAAAAAGGTTGCCTTCCTTTGTTCACATCAAGCTGCTCCGAGTTGGAGCTTTGTCTGGGCCAAGCTAAAGTGTGAGTTTCAATGGACTCTCCAGGCTTTGTCTCCCAAGTTCATCTCCAAGTGTAGATTGTGTAGAGAAGGCCTTCATTGTAAAAGCTGGAAAAGTTGTACAAATGTTTGACCAGCTCATTTGGGACGTTTTGTCTCCTGGGCCTGGGTTGCCTGTGCTGTGAGGGAGCGGCTGATCTGCCTGTCCGGCGCCTCCAGCAACAAGTAGCAAAGCCACGGGCCCCTCAGCTCCAGCAACTCTGGGCTCTACTCTCCACTCCCTCAAGAGAATGTTTGATTTGGAGTTAACTGACTCTTCAATTCTTTCCTCCCACCCAGCACCTCTATGCTAAAGCTATGACTGTTATAAAAACTAAGGTGTCTTCTAATCGACCTGGTCAAAAAAAAAAAAAAAAAAAAACACTTCTCCAAAAAGAAGAGCTTCGACTGAGTTCATGTGAGGGCCCAGCTGTAAAGGGAGGGGAGCAGCAGCATGTTTTTTCCCTGCTCAACTTCCTATAGTTTGGGGTATCTTTTCTTGATTGCAGTGTGCCCCAGAATATCTAAGCTCCTATTTATCTTTTAAATCAGACATTTGGGTTTGTAATATCCAAGTGCTCCTTGCGTGTGGATTTTGCATTGCTTTGTAAAGCAGCCAGCCAGTGCCCCAGGGGTGGACAATGAAGGTAAAAGAAATGACCAGCCTCCTGACCCACAGTTCCAACCTGGACACCTCCCTGGTAAAAGCATGGACCCAGATAATCAGAGTGGGTGATTCCTGCAAGCCTGCTGTAGGGCTTTGTGCCATTCTAAAGCAATTACAAAACTCAACTCCGGCCCAATAAGCCCCAGCCCCAGACCAGGGAACTCTAGGAATAAGCAGGATACCCAGCTACTATGGACCATTTGTGAGTTTGAAGAGATGCAAAGGAAGACTCAGTGCCCCATTCCTGCTGCAGTGATCTTTCCTAGTTCACCTCCCAAGGTTTGCTTGCGTTCTTGCTTCTTTCCTTCCTTTCTGTGTGTAATTTTAAAGCTTAAAGATGACTGACTCCAAGCAGGTAAAGGGAAAGCAGGCTGAACTTCTTTCTCCCCTGGGGGGAGAGTTTCTCTAGGTGCTGACAGGCCACAGCCAACATGGAGTGGGTGGTCCACACCCCCAAGGGACAGAGGGTGCAGCCTTAAGGACCAAGGACTCAAGATCCCTTTCACTTGAAACCCAGAGCTTGAGCTCATTTCGATTGCCAGGCACATCAAGTTAAACCCCATCATGCTTGAAAACCAATTTAAAACAAACGAAAAACAGCCAACTTATACACACATGCACAACCATAGGGCAGCATATGTGGGGCAACTTTGGGTGCCCAGTGCCCAAGAGCATGCTCTCTCTAGAGCCTACTCTGTCTCACTAATACGGGAAACTGTGATCCGGGCTTTTCCTGAGGGCACAAAGCTACCTCAAAAAGTTACTTCAAACCCCCCAGCCCCACCATCCTTCAGAGATCCCAGTCTCCGGCTCCACAGACCACATCACCATTGAGAACGCAATTCATAGTTCTAGACTCCTAGGGGTTGAAAGTGGTAAAGAAAGATTTATAAATTTTAAAAATTTAAATAAAATTAAAACTTAAATAGATAAGTTTTTGTTTCAACAGCCGGTGTCTCTCGGGTCTTTCATTTAAATGCGCATACCAGAGTACAGTGGCTGAGAACCAAGAGGGACTTCGACAGGAGCAGGGGCTGGGCGGCCTTCAGGCGCTCAAAGTCAGAGAGGCAACGGCTAGCTAAGACCCACGCGCGCCCGCTTACCTCGCTCGCTCAAGATGCCGTCGATGCTGTGTTTAGCCTTTTTCTCGCTTTCTTCTGCCTCCTTCCTCTCCAGGTCGGCCTCCTCCTCTTCTCCTTTCCCGAATTTACTCCTCAAGATGCGGCTGATGGAACTCACTGGGGGAAAGAAGAGGAAGAGAGCGCACACGATTAAGAGGCGCGGGATTGTGAGGGGAGCCCCAAAACTCCAAGCCGCAACTCTAGAACAGCTACCCCACACGCTTGGATAGTGGTCTCCTTCCTCTCTTGGCATCCCTCTCCTTTCACCATCCTCTCACTCTCCCATTCAAAACTCCTTTTAAGGGCCTCTGGTTACAGTAAGACCGAGGCTGGAAAGTGCGCGCCTCCAATTTAGGGCTGAGAAAAACCATCTCTGTTTTTCCCAGTAGGAAATGTTCCCCTTCTTGACTCCGTACCCCGGCTCTAGGTCTACAACTTAAGAGTTGTCGTCCACCAGCCCAGCCTACCACCTCCCTCCTCCGCACCTGAAGGTATTGGGCCCTGCGGTTTGCTTTAAGTGAAGAACCACAGAGGACCATCCCTTGCTAATCAACTTTTTTGAGGCTATAAAGGATTTACATTTCAACTGCAGAATCGTTTCCTATTGTCAAAATCAAAGAAAATTCACTCTCTCCCATTTATTTTTTCCAGATTCCAGTCTGGTAAACAAATCCATGCTCTGAAATATATCGTTCTCGCGGAGGGAAAAAGGGAGTTTCCTTTTAATTAAAAACAAACTCTCCCGCGCGCCCTCGCACTGGCCCTACGCTTGCCCTTCTCCCTCCGCCTCCCGCAGGCTGCCGGGGGCACCGGATGATCCCTGGGACTCTCGGCGAAAATCCGGGCAGTGGCCGATGCCTCCCCTCCTTTGCGCAAAAGGCAAAATCTCTGCCTGCGCGGCCCCATCTCCCTTCAGTTGGGGTTACCAAAACATTTGTTTCTCTTTAAAAGGGAACATCAATATTAATAAACTCTTGGCCTCCGCCTCACGTTTCCTGCCCTGCCTCCTCCACAGAAATCCTCCTTGGGGAGACCTCAGCAGCGGTCTCTCAACCCTCCACCCCTGGGACGAGCAGCGCACCCCGCGCTCCATAAAACGCCAAGATCGTCAGGTTCGTAAATATCTCAGGGCCTTGGGAGAGGCCGCCTCTCAATAACCCAGATCGATAATTGGGGCGATTATGTGTGGCTTGGATGACCCGCCCGGATAATAGCGACTGACGGTCGCGCCTTGGGGAGACATTAATGGGCCTAGTACCTGAGGGCACGGTGTTTCGATCACAGACCGCGTCCTTGAGTAATTTGTCCCGGATTTCCCAGCTGAACATGCCCGGGTTCTCTCTTTTGTATTCCTCAATTTTCTTCTCCACGTCAGGCGTTGTCACCTGCTTTAAGAGAACAGGCGGGCCGGCGTTGGTACCCGGTACTCTGGGCCAGACTCGGCGGCCCCACCGCCTCCGGGCCTGTCTGGATGCTCTTTCTTGCATCCTCTGGGAAGGTCCCCCTGGTTGGCCAAAGGACCCCAACTCTCTGAGGCAGTTCACATTAGAAAGCGGCGGACAGGAAATCATCTCACTCCTGAGCTCTGCCTGGGGACGACCCTCCACCTGCCTAGATAAGCTCCTCGGACAACCGGGTTAAATTAAGAATTATAACACCTTGGGGCTGGGGACTGTACTTTCTGATGCCTGGAAATAAAGGCAACTCCTTACACCGAATCAACAAAAAAACGAAACTAAAAGGGGAATGTTTTAAAGAGGAGCTGAAAAATCAAATTAGATCAGTGACACTCCAGAGGGACACAAGAGTTTAGCTAAAGAGCAGAATGAGACGCAAAAGGTTAAGTATCTAGATTTTTAAAAATTAGAATGAAAAACACATATGTATAGAGGGCCTTCCCCCAGTAAAAATTTGTTCCAAAGATTCCTAGTTTGAGAATAGGTTAAGGGGGAGAGGGAAGGTGAGAATTTTGAAAGTCTTCAGTGTGCTATAACCCTCTTGATTTTGCCCCTTGGCAACTAGAAAATTATATTGGCTTCCCCCTACAATCAGAAGAAAAGGCAGACCTTGGGTAATCCCCTCCCACTCAGTCCTAGCCAGTAGGACTCTTAAAAAAAAAAAAAAAAAGAAGAAGAAGAAGAAGAAGAAGAAGAAGAAGCAGCAAAATAATTTGAGGATAGTTCCAAACATTTTTAAACATCGGACTCATTACAAAGAAAACTAATCGCCCTGACTTTTGACTCTTCAAAAACAATTTGCACTGGGGGAGATAGAAAGTTGGGATGGAAACCATTGATCTAAGTAGAATCCTTTTGTAAAAAATAGTGTAGCGGGTGAGGCCTGGAAAGACACTTGGGGAAGAAATAGTCAACAGGTAGGCACATACAGCTTGCATGCTTTAGGTGTTTATTAAAATGATTTGCTGAGAATTTCAGGGTTCCTGGGCATATAAGAACAAATGTTGCAAAACCACTGGAGCTTTCCCGTAGGGAAAGAAATATTGGGGCTCGAGCAACAACTGAATCCCCCTCGTGTCCCAACACACTCACACACATACACACACGCGCGCGCGCGCACACACACACACACACACACACACACACACACCTTCATGGACTTGAAAAATAATTCCTTAGAAAGCCCCAGATGGTAGCCCGCTCTTACCCACCCGGTTGACCGCAGGCCGGCTAGGCCCCCGCCTGCTCACCTTGGGCTTGCTGCCGCCGATAGCACCAGGACGGATGGAGCCTGTTTCTTGGTACCTGCACAGAATCTTAGAGACGCAGCCGTGGGACACGCGCAGTTGGCGAGAGATGACGCAGGGCCGAATGCCGTGGTGGGCCATCTCCACGATCTTGTGGCGGATGTGGTTAGGCAGCGGCCTGCCGTTGATAAAAACACCGCCGAGCTGGTTGACTCGGCCCTGGCCGAGGGGAGTGGATACTGGGAGAAGAAGGAGAAAAAGAGAGGCAAGCACAAAGTCACTTAGGTAGAAGAGAAAGCAGCACGAATGATCAATCCACCTAATTTTGCAGTCTTCTGGCCAATCCGCATATGACAGCCCCAACACTAAGACTGCTCCACGTTTCCACTCTAAGACACTGTTTCAGCTACTTTCCTTCAAATTATCAAGAAACACAGAGGCATTAACCTTTGTGTGAAGACAGTAACCAGGGCAAAATAACTAACCCTGGAGAGTTGGCGACTGGGGGAAAGACCCTGAAACCTATGGAAGACTCTGTCTTCCTCTAAAAATAACTACCGCCAAACCCTGTCCAGCTGGAGCTGCCCTAAGGGTCTTGAGCGAGCTGACAGCTCTTGGAGTTTCTGTCTTAGAGTGCAGCAGCCAAGGGTCAGAGAGGGTCTCTAAAGGAGGCACAGGTGGCAGCGCAGCGTGTCACCTGTTACGTGTTGGGACAGAGACAGCAAAGACTTCGGGTTTGCTTGTGGACAGCCTAGCACCCTTTCCTGCTCTGGGTATTGAGTCCTACGCTGGAGGGAGGACGAAAGGACTCAGGTCTGCAAAGCTTCCTACCTCCCTGGAATTCCCAGAATCTTCAGCCAGACCGAAAGGCGATTCCCAAACAGTTATAGAGACTTCGAGATGCTACGTGAGTTGAAAGGAACTTTAACTGATTAATACTAAAAATTCTAATTACGATCATGCAAGCCGCCGTTCACCACCACAATTTTGCCCAACAAGAAAATTCTTTCGGAACTAAGAAGAGTTTCCTAAATGTGGGCGCAGCCAGAACACTTTGGAGACGGGTTTGGGTGGATAGAATGTGGAGACGTTACTTCCGGTACTCCAAAGCCGGTTCACTCCATTCTTGACTACGGCATCTCCAAAACAACCGGAGAAAGTGAACCCGCCGGGTGCAGGCCTGGCCGCCCAGCTCCGCAAATACTTGCAGAGAGCACCACACTTCTTTTGCAGATAGAAAATCAAAATCGAATGGGCCCTCGCCCCCAACTATTGCTACTTGGGGTGAGAGGTGTTGGGGGTTTGGGATCCCTGGATTCGCCAAAGGAGTCTGTGGAGACTGGGGTCGGAGTGGGGAAGTCGACCCCAGGCGCCAGGACCCCGGCGGCGTTGAGGCCCTTCCTTACCTTCTAGCGGGAACCCGCTGCGTGGGTAGTTCTGCCCCGGGCCGGGCCGCATCATCCTGGGCACAGCACCGGCCAGCGTGGTCATCCTGGGGGCAGCTTCTCTAGGAAATTATATCCAGGTGAAGGCAAAACGTAGACGCTAGCGCGGCGACCCTCGGGAACTCTCCGGAGCGTGAAGAGCTCCTCCCCAAAAAGACAGGAGGGAGAGAGAGACGTGAGGAGGGGGGCTGCTAGCTCCAAGTCCAGAGCTTGAGATGGAACCCGGGAAAGGGGCGGGCAGGCCCTAGAATCCAGGATCCCAAGCCCAGAGCGCAAAAGTTTGGTGCGAGTCTGGGCGAACAGCCCCGCAGCTGGGGGCTCTGGAAAGGGGGCTCAGAGCGCCACGACGAGCGAGGGAGGGGGTGAAAGCAAGCGCGGCCAGAGTCTCCTCCCGTCGTGACACTGAGTGCAGGGATCCGGGCTAGGGAGCATTTATTAGTTCTTTCACCCAAAGCTTGGTCAGGAGCCCTGAGCTGCGATTGGCCAACGGGGAGACCGTCCCGGGTGGCGGAGACACGCGCTGATTGGGCGACGGCGGCCACTTTCTCTTCCCATCCCTGACTGTGCCGAGGCCTCCGCCTGCCCCGAGAGGGACCCGCGCGGCGCGGCTTCCCCGAGAGAGAGAAGGGTGAACCGGTGGAAACCGGGACAGACAGCCCCAGGGTGATGAGGAGTCTCTTTCTCTGTCTCTGTTACTCTTTGTGCACCTCTCTGGTCTCTCTCTCTCCTTGGCTATTTTTCTGTCTCTCTGTCTCTGTGTGTCTCTGCATGTGTGCCTTTCCTTCTCTAAGTCTATTCCTCTCACGCTGTCCCTCTTTAAGTCGCGTTTTTCCGCCAGTGGGTCTGTCTCTGGGCTTACTGCCACTGGAGGGGGCGCAATTCCACGAAGAAATTATGGTAACCCAAAACGTTCAACTTTCCTTCCTCTGGTTTGCCAATGCCCCATAGCCGGGGCCTGTTATGAGGTCCCCCCGTGGAGTTCCTCTCAAGAAGACTCCGGGGTGTGCGGATAATGTTCTTTTGTCTTCTCAGTCTGAGGGTGTGGGATAGGTGGGGTAGCTCAAAGGGTAGGCAGACACTGCTGGGCCCCAAGACTGTTAAGTTGAAGGCTGGGGGCGGAGGTACGATCATCTTCTTTACTTGATTTAAAAACCCTTCTGAGGAGCTGGGGCTCTAAATTTCCACGTGGAGCTCCTTGATGAAGAGATACGTCTATGTGTTAAAGTTTTGCCGGACTACAGCGTTTGTTCTCAGGAATTTATTATGGTATTCAGACTAAACTGCTGGAAAAATAAAAGGAGCAAAGTCTTGGCTAGGAGCTGAAGTGTCCCCAGCAGGATATGACGCCAGGAGTGTTGTAAAGACTGTCTGTCCTTAGAGAAGGTACCATTGTGCATAGCCTTTTATTTATAACTTGGTAAGTGCCAGCGAACTCGCCTCCTTTACACCCCCGAGTGCCAGCCCCGCGCTCTGGCCCGCGCTTTATTCGCTCAAGTCTATTCAGGGACTGTCACTCTGGGGCTGCGAGGTATTCAGGGCCTTAATCAATCAAAAGGATGAGAATCGGGCAGGTTTTTCCCTTTGAAATAAAGGAAACAATGACTTCTGGGCTTCAAGTTCCCCCTTTTCCTTTTACAATTTTTGAATTTTTCCTGCCCTGGAGTTCTCCACCCCTCTCTCCTTCTCTGTCCCCTCCCCCACCTCCTTTGACAGTTTTGACGTGTACTCCTTCCCCCCAACTCCTTGTCCACCCCCTAATTAAGGCAAACTCGGGAGGCAAGATTGGAGGGGAATCCTGTAGCTGCTCAGCAGTCCACGAGTTGGCCCTTTAAACACCCACTCCCAGTAGGGAAAACAGACAAGGTTTCTCTTAGGCTGATGTCAAAAGGCTTGGTTGACCCAGGGATCATCAAATTCAGGCCTCTGGAGGCTCCAGAAAATATCTGGACAACCCCCCCATCCACCCACCTTTGGGGAGGGGCTTGTGCATTCATAGTATAAAGCAGAGAAGCAGCTTGGAGTGGAGCCCTGTTTAACCTGGTTTCACATAAAATGATTCAATTTTTCAGGGGAGAAACCTCCTCATTTCCTTTTTGAGGACTGGGGGCCACCAAAGTCTGTGCCCTTTATTTCTTAAACTACTTCTCATGGATAGCATCTGAGGAGCAAGATTTCCCCTTCAAGTTTTCTTCTTCCAAAGGTTGAGAGGCGCCCACAAGAGCAGTTTCTGGGATCAGCGGTATTTGTTTGGGAAGAGGGGTACCTAAAATGTATTTAAAGAGGGTGAATACAGGGCTCAGTACAGGAACTCAAGCCAACCTTAGTCTCCAAGCCCTCAGGATTTTGACACCCGCTGTCCTAACAGAGTGTTCTGCTGTGTGAAACCACAGAATTGTTACCTGAACTACTCTGGCTTTCCAACTCCCCTGGGATGCTTGAACAGGAGGTGCTGCTAGTTAAACCAGCTTTCGAGTGCCCATGAATCTCAGTCCAGTAGCACATTCATAATAACAGTCACTTGCTATCAAAATGTACAAATGGAGGCCCCAAAGTTGTGTGAGGGTTTCGGGCCTGAAGCTCCTGGGTGGAGATTTGAACCATTTTTTTCTCCTTTCCAGATTTTCCTCAGCCTAGCCCTCTGGAGTTAATAAGCAGCCAAAGGATCACCTTGTCCCTTCTTCTACCTTGAGGACCCCAGAGATGGAGGTTGAGGGAGTACCCTCGAGCTGGGGACAGCTGCACCACTACCAAAGACCTCAGAGGCCAAATTTTCCAGGACGAGTGGTGTAGAACTCTCACCCAGGAAGTCCAGGACAGCAATGTCTCCTCTGCTGCTGGGCCCACCAGCTGCTAGATCAAATTAAGCCCAGAGCCGAGGACACTGCAAACTCTTCCCAACAGGTTCATGGGAGGGCCTGGTAACTCCTGGTTCCCTAGAAGTTTCAAAGGCCGCACTGGTTTCCGTACTTCAGCTACTCTCTCTACCTCAGAAGCCTGGGCCTCCCCTTCATTCTGAAGTTTTTCAGGAAGCCAAAACAACCTGGCCTCACCTCCCTGAGGCTGGAAAGGAATGTCCACCCAGGCCACTACCCCTATCCTGATCCATTGGGCTATAAAGTCCTGGTGCCCAATCTGGCACATGCAATAATTGGCAAAAGAGTGACCCAGGGGTGGGGCTTGGAAGGCAAGAGCCAGTGTTCTGAAGCTCTGAACTGGGGTTTAGGAAGCAGCATCATTTCTCCAAGCAGAAAAATTACCTAAAAAGTATCTGGGGAGAACCTGAGACAGCTTTGTTAATGATTATGCCATCCACTCCGTCTCTCCCTACATGAGCAAAATGAAACTGGAGCTTCGAGGGCAATAGTAGAATAATTCAACAAACAACAACAATGATCACTTGCTGTTGCCTCCTGTGCCCCTCTGAAAAGGAACTCTTCAGAGGAATGTCCGGTGCAACTGGCAGCAGGCTGGCTGTGCAGGCTTCGTGGAACATACCATCTTCTTCAAGGTGCTGTCTCCCATGGATTTGGATACGTGGATCTACATTCATATGACCTTTGGGCCCTTCAGTCTGGGCTGCTCAACACCATTCTGTGAGCAGCCTCTGCAATGGAGGATCCTGGTAGAGGAGTTTCATGACCCACGAGCTTCTTAAGGTCTCTGAAGGATGACCTCGCTTCCAGCCAAACAAAGGTCTTAAAAGGAAATTATGAACTATGCAAAATGATCTCTCTCTCTCTCTCTCTCTCTCTCTTCTCTGTGTGTGTGTGTGTGTGTGTGTGTGTGTGTGTGTGTGTGTGTGGTAGCAGCAGGCCTTTTATGCAGGGTCGGGAGAGCCGAGCTCTGGGAGTCTGGCTCGGTGAGCTGGGGAAGCGCCTGGCTCCAGGCGTGACTTTCAGGATGCAATCTCAAGTTGGGCAAAGCAAAGAAACCTTCCATTCCACAGAAGGGCTGTCCCATGCTCATGGCGAAGAAATTAAAACTCCAGGTTCCTGATCACGAACTTCCTGGCCAGATGCTCTGGTACAGACTGGGAAATGTGCGGGTTAAACCCCGTTGCCACCACTGCCACAGAGACTGTCATTAGGACCCCCGCAGTTATTTGTCAAAAGCATTGGCGCCGCTGTTCTCCCCACCAGAAAATCCGTCGGGAGGAGTTCGGATTTAGGAACTGTATGGAGATCTGGAGGCCTCATTGAAACGTGGTGTGGGCCGGCTGCAGTGGGTTTGCCCCGGCAGTGCCCCTGCAGCGGAGGGAGCCGCAGGGAACTTGTGAGCAGATTCTCAATAAAGAACATATGGTTTGTGAGAAGGAAGGAAAGAGGAAGGAAAAGAGGAAAGGAAAAAGGGGAGTGTAAAAATTACGTTGAAAGGCAGTGAAGGAGGCAGAGAATGAATCTCACAGCAACTGGTCTCCTATAGAAGTTCACTTAGGTCTGTAAACATTTTTATGCCAACAAGAAAGAGAAAATGCCAGGGCCCGGTTCTCCAGGGGAAAAGCATCTTTTAATAAATAATAAGTTTAAAAATAAATCAAATAGTCTTCTCTGCACACCTTGCTAAGTGTAGGCTTGGGAGGAGATTTTGATGCTCAGAGAGGAAATTCGATAATTACTCTAGTGCATGTTGGGGTAGGGGGGGAGATGTGAGTGTGAGTACGTGCATACAAGCTAAGGGACCTGGTGCATTTGGACAGCAAGTAAGGGTCAAGGAGCCTTTCTTAGACCGGGAACTGGCTGATGTTGGGGGCATTCTGGGTCTTCGGTAAAGGAAAAGTCTAACCTATGTAGAGGCCTGCGGAGGGTCTGAAGTGTGGGCGGGAGCAGAGCTGAAAGAACTGAATAAGGGGAGCGGGAGGGTCTCCTGGGTTTCTGGGAGATTGTCTGGAGCAAACAGGTGGGCAAATGACCCCTCCAGGAGCTCCTGCCCTAGATGGCATGGACTCAAAGAGTTGGAACTGATGCCTGGCTCCAGGTCTGGCGGAGTTGTGGAGGGGAGAGAAGTGGTAGGGCGGAGGTGGGGGTTAACGAGCATTTCGCTTGAATCAGGTCAGACTTCTCTCCCGTTCTCCTCGTTCTCAGGGCCTGATCCAGCAGTGAGCTGCCACCGCTTCTCATCCTGGAGATGGATTTTAGAGGGAGCGATGGCGGGTGGCGCTAAGGAACTGGAAAACAGAAACCTAGAAGACGAATGTTCAAACCCACGGTCTCCCCGCTGAGCCTGGACTCAAGCCATATTCGGGTCACCGGAGCCCAAGACCTGAGGCTGTGAGTGTGCCCAGCACCCGCGGATCTCTGCTTTTAAACGCACGTCTGGAGCTGGAGACTACGCAGCCAACTAAGCGGACTAAATGCAACAGGTGGAGGAGGAATGGTTTCCAGGGGCCAAGCTGGGCGTGATCTGGTCAGAGACCCGCGGAGCCGGGACCTGAGACGCCAGCAAGATACTAGAAGTACGCTGTGTACACCTGCTTCTCTGAGACCCCTAGCTCCTGTGTGGGTGTCCTTAGAGAGTGTAGCCCGTATAAATCGTGGGAAAAGCTTGCTTACTTAGGAACACATTTTCTCTTGATTCGATCAAGGGATCCGGGAGAGAAGAAGAAAAAGGGGCAATAGGAAGGGAGGAAAAGGGGCAGTAGGAAGGGAAAAGAATGAAGGAAGGGAGGGAAAAAACAAAACAATCACTCGTTGTCATGACTGAACCAGAATTCCTCAGCCTTTGACTCTATACATGACTTGCATTATTTCCTTATAGAAAACTTTTTTCTCCTTCTCCCATCACCCAGAAATAACATGCACTTCTTGTTTTAAATAAAGTTAATCTTTCTGCAGACAGAATCTTAAACCGGTAGTAGGATTTGGGAAGGGGCAGCAGAAAACAATTTTGACTCACAGGATTGGAAGTGGGAGAACCATGAGGGGAAAATCTGCAAAAATGAAAATTGACCATCTTGGACAAGGAACCCGATCGAAAGGATTCAGTGAGACGCGGTGATTTGCTCCCTGGAACACAGGAGCACACACATCTTGGGCTAACCCTCGGCCCTCCCTGAGCCGTCTTGCAGAAAGCTCTCCGGTTCCCCGCATGCAAGTCACCCTCGCGGTCTTATTCTTCGTCCTCAAAAATCTCCATGAGGGTTACCCCAGCCCTTACACGTTCAGCACCCAGCGGGGCCAAGAGTTAAGACAAGTAGCCCCAAGAGGAATGAGCTTCAGAAAGCCTTTCTTCTTCTTTTCTTTTCCAAACGAAATCTAATACTATCTGGCGGCAAAAATATATATCACCAGCCCTGAGTCTGGAAGATTAACATTTGGATATGTAAGAAACTTAATCTGCATGGCTAATTGATTCTCAGCATATCAGTTTAAAGGATAAAGATCGATATCTGCATGATGGATATTGTATTAATAGGGACATAAATAAAGGCCGAAGAGTCATTACAGAAACCTTTGAAGCTACTTCCTGGCTCTCTGGCCCTCCTCGGGGCCACTTGGTTACCCCCACCTCCTCATCCCCCACCATCCCAGCTCCTGATGTGTTGGAAGCACTTGCCTCTCTCTCTCCCCCAGTTCGAGTGGGAAATCTACAGTTATTAAAGGGAGTATATTTTATTGCTGTCACACTCAAGGGAAAGATGGCACTTTTCTGCTGGGTTGACGCAGGTGGGCAGTAAGGAAGAAACAAGTGGTATTTTATGATTATTTAGGGCAGGTGTTGGGAACCAAACCCAGGGCCTCACTCATGTTAAGCAAGCACTCTACACGGAGCTATACCCCAGCCCGAGAGGGTGGAATTTCTACAAAATTAAACACACTCAGATATTTAGATACATAAATACATTAACTAACAGGGAATAGGTTCCTAACCTCCTGTGTATGCCCTTGGCCTTAGGGACACCGAGCTAACGCTTCTTTCCATCTCGATGCCATCTTGATGCCAGTTCCCAGAGGGCACCCAGAAGGCCTCCTGGAGCCTAGGAGCAGGTGGTCTGGGCTCGTGGAGATGCCTTCCGATGGGGATAGAAGGCACAGCAGGGACCTTGCGAGTCTGCAGAGTATGGCCAAGCCAGGCAGCGGGTTTTGAGAAACTGGAGGCCTAACTTAAGCAGGAGGGAATGGAGGGGGATGGGGGAGGGGTGAGCCTAAGGCGGGCAGCCTCACAGACCGCGACCGGGCAAGGAAGGGGTACACTTTCTTCCAATAAGAACGCTTCAGGCTGGTGGTTGCCAATCAGTCTTGAGTCCCAGTGGCTGCCTCCAGTGAGGAGCCAGCGCTAGGGAATTTTCCAAATGCAAATAAATCACCCTTCGTGCCCGCTTCTCCATTAATTAAGAGGGACGTTTGGACAAAACGAGTGTAATCTTTATTAATTACGCAGCCCTCAGCCTGCCTCTCACATCAATCACGCCCAAAGCGAAAGTACCGGGGGCGCCTAATCCTTTCCCAGAGCGCTTTTGCAGGAACCGAGATGCCAGAGTTTCCACCATTACATTCACCTTTCTGGGTTCTTGCAGGGGCTGCCAGAAGAGACCGGGCTCGCAAGACCCACCCGGTAGGGAGACATTTCCAGGAAATCTTATCCCGCAGCGCGCTGGCCCGACGGCTCCCACAGCCAGGAGCTGGCTCAAAGTCTTCCACTCATGAACGCCCCTTATTTGGGTATACTTTCGGGTAAAAACACCCGAAAGGCGCACACAGACTCAGGCGGACTCTGCACCCTTCCTTCGCCCTTCCCTGCTTCTGGGCGGGGTCTGGCGCTTGCAGTTTTCAGTGCTCTTCTAACTTTGGATGTTCCAAAGCAGAACCGGACAAAAAGCGATTCTTCGAAACCCAGATTTAGTCTGCACAACGATCCTGGGGGACTGTTTATCTCCAAGGGCGAGGTAGCAGGAGGAGGCAGAAAACCCAGTGCAATTGCACTGAGGACACTTAGAAAAATTGCCCTGGGGAGTGGAGTAGGGAAGACTTTTTAGAAGCCGTTCAGACTGATAACCTCCTCTGATCTTGCGCAGGTGCGTGTGTTGGAGATGCTGGGCAGGGCGGGGTGGGGATGTTCTCCAGTGTTTGGCAGAAGGACCATAGAAAACTCCAGGAGGGAGAAAGCTGGCTAGAGATTCGGAGAGGTCAAGGACAGCGCGATGTAACTTTACCCGCGGAAGGCTGGGACCCTGGATGCTCATGGGAAAGCTCCTTGCCCCATGGGGTCCAGTGCAACCACTCCTGCCAGGTGCCACCTCTTGGCCTGAAATTTAGACCCTACACCCTCCCCCACACTTTCAACACCTTTCTAGCTGGTCCTGCCTTCCCCATGCAGTACACTTGAACCATTGGTCTGAGACTCCTCAAGTAGAGACCCTTAAAAAATATTCTGGATTTAAAGAGGTCAGGCAATTAAGGACCCGAGCCCGCCATGACATCCGAAGCTACAGCAGATGAGGTGGGACTGATCAAACCCTCTTCTTGGACTGTGAACTAAGAACGAGAATCGCTGAGTCCGTTCCTAGAGGACTGTGCTGGCTTTTCAAGCCAATTATAAACGCTGGATGGAGTCCGGCTTCGGAAGTCCGGCCTCAACCGATGTCGGCCCTAAAGGACTGTCTGACCGCCCTGGCATCATTGGATCTTGGGCCAGGGCCTTTCGGATCTACCCCAGGGAGGCCTCATACTCTGATCCTCTCTAGAATGCGCTGCTCGGAGCTTCGCAGGCAAGTGTGCAGCCTTGGAGGGAATCCGTTGGTCTACGGAGAAACTTGTGCTGTAGCTTTGATCCGCCCTGGCGAAGCTGAGTGGTGCACGCGGCAGTGGCTGGCAAGGACACCACCCTCCTAGCTTTAGCACCGCCCTCTTTTCCACTCCCACCCTGGTGCTGGAGCAGGGCACAACCCGTGGCTGGTTTTCTCGGGTCTGTCGTGCATAATTCCTTTACCTCCTCCGAAAGTTTTCATTAAGGGCTCAGGCTCATTTGCTCACAGGTAACCTCCTGGACCTGAGGCAATGGCGGTTCTAGCCAGTCACCTCGTTGTTGTATTCTCTCCTTCCTTCCCCAATGAATGCTCAGCAAAGCCTGATTTCAAGCTTCCTCTCCAGAGTTATCCCAATGCTGATACACGTGACCTTCCATTCATTCCACAAATACTTACTGTGTTTCCACTACCTACTTCATGATGTTCACCAATGAACAAAATAGACCTTCCTCCCTGGCACAGCTGACATTCAATTCCAGAAAAATCTCTCTCTCTCTCTCTCTCTCTCTCTCTCTCTCTCTCTCACACACACACACACACACACACACAATCTTACATATACACACATACATGCTCAACACACACACAAAACATACAACCTACAGGAAATAGGTTGTAAGGCTGAGACTGAGTCACACAGAAGCAAAAAGGAGTGCTGAATTGTTGGGTGTGGAAGTCTGGACTAGGGGTTGGGAGCATTGCTATTTTAGCAATGGAGGTCTGGACAGGCTCTGCAGAGGTAGCTTCTTGCAGAGAAAGGAGGAT
Source organism: Tamias sibiricus (assembly GCA_025594165.1). Lineage (NCBI taxonomy): Eukaryota > Metazoa > Chordata > Mammalia > Rodentia > Sciuridae > Tamias > Tamias sibiricus. The sequence continues at coordinate 73,405,529 of CM046660.1, read as the reverse complement.
GGAAAGGGACTTGGTGAAAGGGAAGGGCAAGGGAAAGGGAGAAAGAAGAAACCAAGTGTTTGCACAATACTTTAGGAAACACCTACAGTGTAGACAGTAGCCTGAAGTCCAGGCAAACTTGGGTACAGCCTGGGTATCCAAACAATGGTTAGGGGCCCCATGGAGAGGGGAAACCCCAGTTCCTGGGGCTTTCAGGAGCAGAGTGGTAAAGGAAAACCAGAGAAGCTTTCTGAATTCAAAAAACCAGAAAAGTATCCTGAGAATGGATGGTTTCAGAGAGAGAGAAAAAAGAACTACTCTAAATTGAAATAGGGGAGGGAAGATGTGAGGGAGAGAAGTGGGAGAGAGAGAGGGAGGGAGATGGAAAGACACCATTGTAAGATATTTCTGATGAAATAAATCCTAAGTGATGTTCCTCACAGAATCAAGGTGGGTTTATACTTCTGAATGACTATTTTTGCTTGCACTGAGAGAAGTTATCTCAATCTCCATTTCCTTCCTCTAGAATATGTGAGTACGAGGGAGAGAGATACTTTGGATGTCTGGGGGTGGCAGTCTACAGGAGGCTGAGGTGAAGGAAAAGACCCTAGGACAGCAAATATAATACTTATGATCCTACTATGTGCTAGGCACCCTTACTCTATTGACTTCTGAAAATTTTGATTTGGTTTGTTCTCATGATATTAAAATCAGCTTATTTTTAAAATTAAGTGAAATAAGGGTTGGGATTCACCAGCTCAAATAGTGCAGAAGTACAGAGTCATGAAAGAAAAGGTATGTGAATAGCTCCTTCAAAGCAGAGGTTATGGAAGTGCCAGGGTGAAGCTCAGGAAGATGTCACTACCTTCCTCCCAACATTACTGTCAAAACATCTAACCGTCATCTGCTCCTGTCTTTATCTCAGGAATCAGACTGCACACTCCATGAGACTTCTCCAGTGACACAGAGCTCAAAGAGCCCTGTGCTTGGTCCAGCTTACCAAGTTCCCCACTCCAACAAGAGGAATTAATTGGTATGTGGTGACAACAGTACTTAAGGATCAATGGTGAATTTTAATAGCAACACATATATTTGAGTGCTTAGTTCCTGCTGGTATTGTGGTAAGTTATAAAGATTCAGCTACTGCTCAAAACAACTAGGTAAAAATGAAGACAAGTCCATTCCGGTGGCACATGCCTGTAATCCCAGTGACTTGGGAGGCTGAGGCAGGAGGATCTCAAGTTCTAGGCCAGTCTTAGCAATTTAGTGAGACCCTCAGCAACTTAGCAAGACCCTGTCTCAAAATAAAAAATAAAAAGGGCTTGTGGATTAGCTCAGTGGTAAAGTGCCCCTGGGGCAAGAAGAAGGGGGAGGGGAGAAGAGAAGACACAGAGCTGTTGATTAACTTGCCCAAAGTTACACAGCTAGGAAAACTGCTGCTAGGATTTAAACAATATTGTGTTGCCAGTCTTGCTCATCAGAAAGCACTATTTTTCTACCACTTTGATCAGATCCAGAAGAGATGAAATCTAGAAGCTACCTAAAAACTTCATCTTTTGTTGTGGGAGGTGGGGCATGCCTGTAATCCCAGTAGTCAGGAGGCTGAGGCAGGAGGATGGAAAGTTTGAGGCCAGCCTCAATGATTTAGTGAGGCTCTAAGCAACTTAGTGAGCCCCTGTCTCAAAATAATAATAAAAATAAAATAAAGAATGGGGAATTTAGCTCCATGGTAAAATGTCCCTGAGTTCATTCCCAGGGTGGTGGTAAAGGACCTTCACCTTTCATCATTTACCTTGTTCTGGTTATAAATAAAGTTCAACCAAAGTTACCTTTAATGCCCATAAAGAAGTATGGACTTAGCTTATCTCGATTGAAAATAATTTGGAGAAGTATTCCACCTCAGTTCTCTTTATCATCCAGTGATAAATTTTCTAAAGTTTTTGTTTATTGTACAACAATCTTTTCTTTCTTCCTTCCTTTCTTTCTTTCTTACTTACTTACTTTCTTTCTTTTTTCTTTTTTTTGTCCTGGGGAGAATTTATTAAAACCTGAGACAGTTTGACATCATCTGTGGGCTTCTGATTCATGCCAAGCACGTGGTAAGCAGGAGATTGAACCTTGGCAGAAAGCATTCAAGTCTTGTCTTCCTGCTAGAGACAGCTTCGTATTTGAAACTTGGCATCTTCCGGGCTTCCTGAGGTCCTCGATGGCGATGGCGCCAAAGCCCTGCGACAAACCTGTCTTCTTCCCATCTGCCACCTCTCAGTCTATTACGATGTCGTGGGAAGTCTCGGGTTAAGGATTGCATGGCTGGGTAGACCCGGACCTGCCAGTCTTTGGGGACCTGGGGGTGAGGATGCAAGAGCGGTCCCTTCGGGGAAATTGAGAGGAACTTACCGGCGGAAAGCCAGGCTCCTCTGGTGTTTTCAAGCCCCACAAACCTGTTCTTGCAGGTGTCCGGCTGATGAGCCCTGGGACCCTGAGAGGGTGTGTAGAGACCCAGTTGGGAGTGGGGGTGGAAACACTGGATTCCCCACGCTGGCTGGGTTTCGCCAGCCTCTGGAGGCTAAGGTGTAAAAGTTTGGGGACAAAAGCGCACGAGACAACAAAGACTGGCTAAGGAGACACCCCACCGGCTTCTCTGCAGTCTTTTTTCTTCTTAATCTATTTTGAGCATTTCTGTTATTTTCCCCCCTCTGCTAGGGATCAAACCCAGGGCCTTGCCGGTGCTAGGCAAGCACTTTACCACTTAGCTACATCCTCAACCCCATCTTTTTTTTTGGGGGGGGGGAATGAATAGGGGAGCTCCACCACTGAGCCACATCCCCAGCCCTGTTTTGTATTTTGTTTAGAGACAGGATCTTACTGAGTTGCTTAGCGCCTCGCTTTTGCTGAGGCTGGCTTTGAACTCGCGATCCTCCTGCCTCAGCCTCCGGAGCCGCTCGGATAACAGGTGTGCATTCTACTATTTTAAAGAATAAATGTGAACACACACCTTTACTGTGGGCTTTGGGAGTGGCCCGTGGGAATCCAGGGATGTTAAATACACCATCTGGTTATAAATAACATTGCTGTAGACCCTGAAATAGGGGGGACGTCACCAAATCCAGAGAGATTTGAGACTGAAGACCAGCTCCTGTGCAAAGACAAAGCAAACTATACAAACGAAGGGGAGATGCTGAGTGATTGGGTTGGCAAGATACCGAGACAGCTGGTTCCTCCTTGCGGGGCGATTGGGCTCACAACAACGCTTTTGTGCTTGTAATTTCTCCCCCGTCCTCGCCTGCCCAGGAGTAATTGGCCTGGGAAATGGGGCGAAGGGCCGCAATGGGAACAAACTAAAGGGGCGCCGGTCCAGCCCAATCAGCATTTTTTTAAAAAATATTTATTTATTTGTTTTAGTTGTACACAATGTCTTTGTTTTTACGTGGTGCTGAGGATCGAACCCGGGCCGCACACGTGCTAGCCGAGCGCTCTACCACTGAGCCACAACCCCAGCCCGGAATCAGCATTTTTTACCCTAAGAGGTCTCGGGTTCTGTCCAGCCCAAAAGGCCCCCGGGTTGAGAGGGACAGCCCCAGCCCCAGGATTCCACCCTCTCCACCCCGAGAGTCCCAAGGTCCCAGTTGCGGTGGCTGACCCGGCCGCCGTCGCAGTGCAGGCAAGAGCGCAATTGCAGCCCCTTGCTCCCCATCTGTCCCCTGAGAGTCGTAGGGCTCAGCTAGGTGCCGCCGCTAGCGTCCGCGCGGAAAAGCACAGAAATCGAGGCAATCCCCTGCTTCACACCGGCCGAGGGCCGTTCTGTTTCAACACAAATCTATTTACACCTGATCCAAGAGCATGGAATTAATTTGCACGCCAAACGGCTACTCGGAAGGATCTTTTAAAAGGAATTTAACATCCCTGTGGGTATTTTTAAGACACTCGTTCTGCGCTCCACGAACTAGACGTGCTCAAGCAAACCCACCTGTTCACAGCCAGCAGAACTGAGATGCCCCCTTTGGCTGTCGCTGGTGATGTTTGTTCATTTAACCTCGAGTTGTTTTTCACAAAATCTACCCCCAAGTTTCCACCTTTTCACTATTTATTTATTTTATTTTATTTCTTATTTTATTTATTTTTAAAAAATTTTGCGACGATTGTTTGCTCTGTCGCTCAGTTTGGTCTCCAATTCTAGGGCTCAAGTGATCATCCTCGGCCTGGACTTTGTGCTCCTGGACTGTCCCAGAATTCAGATGACTCTCACCGGTTTCGAAAAACAAAAACAAAAACAAAAACAAACAACAACAACAAAAAAAACTCACCTGTTTTGCGGGGGCTCACAGAAAAGCCTAGTAATGGAAAATGGCACAAGCCATCACCCGGCCCACGTTAGAAAAACCACAGCGCATCGAAAGGGGATGCAAACATACACCTGACTTGCCTGGGACTGCAAAGGCAACAGAAGTGTGTGTCGCGCGTGCGTGTGTGTGTGTGTGTGTGTGTGTGTAGGGAGAGAGATTAAAGCAACGATTAAATAGCCCTCCTTCGGTTATCCAAATTATGGCCACTTCCGAAATCCGAGCAAGGCCCCTTGCTCTCCAAATGAGTTTCTAAGAAAACACAACTTGACGGCATTCCGTTCATTAAAGTGAGATTAGGGAGACGGTCGCATTTCAATAAAAAGGTTGTGAAATATAATGACTCTCAAATTTAGCTGCTCAGAAGAATCACCTGCGGCGCCTTTTAAAAATATCGATGCACCTCCTTCTCCCCCGCCTGGACCAAAGTAGTCTCTGTGGGCGGGGCCGTGCTTCCTTATCGATTATTATTATTATTATTATTATTTTACAGCCCTCAGGTAACTCTAACCTGCGACCTGTTTTGAGAACCTCTTCTAAAACTCACATCAGGAAATAAATGGGCTGTATGTGAATTTAATAAAAAAAAAAAAAAAAATGGGCCTCTGGAGACAAATCCTTTCTCTTGCAGAGTTATCCACCCCCCCCCACCCGATTTTCCTCAGGCAAAAACTATCTAATTCTCACTGGGAGTTAATCCTTCCCCCAAACTATGGGTCAAATGGAACTCTACCTCTCAAAACATTTCTAAACGCATACACAATAGAAACATAAATCCATTATTTATATATGATGAGAAATACTCATTGTTGCTGCCAGAAGAGATAGCTGAGGGGACAATATATTCCATGGTTCCCAAAATTATAACTGTTGAAATAAAAGGTTTTAATTTTTGCAGTGATTAAACGCTTTATTTTCTGTTTATGTTGTGGTGTGTTTTGTAATATTAGGAACCAAGGAGATTTTTTTTTACCCTCTTTCTTCCCACTTCAACACCCCCCACTCAACCCCATGGAGAAGGGGCACTGCTAAACCAGAGATAATCCAATTTTACATGCAAAGACAACTGTTTTTCTGAAGGAAGTATGCACATTCTTCCCCAGCTCCTAGGAATATGCTTGGAGATGGAATTTTGAACACTTACTTCCTCAAACATTTTAAAATGAGAAATGATCCTGAATGTATCAAAGAAACAAACTTGCATATTTAGGTCTGCATAAGTGAACACTTCCTCAGAATCAACACTGATGGAAGAAAACAATGACAATTATATATTATATATATATATATATACAATTATATATTATATATATATATATACAATTATATATATATATATATACACATATATATCCATAATATATACATATTGTGGATAGTCAAAAGAGATCTAGTATAAAATCTCTTTTGTTTTAGGTTTTTTTTTTTTTTTTTTGGTACCGGGAAGTGAACTCAGGGGCACTCGACCACTGGGCCACATCCCCAGCCCTTTATTGTATTTTATTAGAGACAGGGTCTCACTGAGTTGCTAAGTGCTTCACCATTGCTGAGGCTGGCTTTGAACTCGTGATCCTCCTGCCTCAGCCTCCCAAAGTGCTGGGATTACAGGCGTGTGCCACTGCGCCCGGCCCTAGTTTGTTTTTTTGATGGTACTTGGGGTTGAACCCAAGGACATTCTACCAAGGAGCTACATTTCCTGGCCCTTTTCTTTTCTTTTTCTTTTTCTTTTTTTAAATTTTGAAAGAGGTTCTCACTAAGTTGCCTAGGCTGACTCTTGTGCCTCCTGAGTAGCTGGGATTATAGGCACTTGTCAATGCAACGGTGAATGAATAAAATCTCTTTTATAATAAATTCATCCACATGACTTCAAATGAAGATCTGGCTGCAGTCATTTCTAACACTGATCTTAGAAATAGTTACCTTCAGCAGGGCACGGTAGCACATGCTTGTAATTCCAGCGGCTGGGGAGGCTGAGGTTGGAGGACCCAGAGTTCAAAGCCAGCCTCAGCAAAAGGTGAGGTGCTAAGCAATTCATTAAGACTCTGTCTCTAAATAAAATACAAAACAGGGCTGGAGATGTGGCTCAGTGTTGAGTGCCCCTGAGTTCAATCCCTGGTACCACCCCCCCCCCAATAAAGGAAAAAAAATAGTTACTTTAGTAAATATTGGCTATTCCTATAACAGACCCATAATTTAACATACAATAAAAACATGACTTCAAAGGAAGAAATACAAATGTATATTTAGCAAGGATGCAGTTCATTGTCCATGACATACATTTAATCATCTTTGTATAAAAGAAGAAACGTAAAATTTAGATATTGATAGAGGGTACCAGTTGGATCACAGAGGAATGGGAACATTCATTTGAGATGAATAAAATTAACAAGTCTATGAAGAATCTTCAATATGAAAAAGGTTGAAGAGTTAATAAAACAGGGAGCAACAAATAATAAAAAATTTGATAGAACTTGCTCTTAATGTTATGAAAAATTCCACAGCAATGTTTGCTTTTCTCAACTATGCAAAGGCTGCTCAATTTGGAGGGGACAGTGCATAAATGTACCCTAAATGTCACAATGCAGAAATGATTGGAAATAGAAGCCAAATGTCTTTTATTCTCTCTAGTGGTTCCTGACCCTGAATGCAATGCAGTAAGAGTTCTTCTACACTTTGCAATGCTGATGTTTTTCAAAACTCAAAGTGCTTTACATAAGTATATATTTTCATCTTTCCAAAATCATTAGGAAATAGTAAAAGCAATTACTGAGTGGCAGAGTGAGTCTGAGAGCACAACATTCATTCCAGTTTTCCTTTAGCAGACTATAATAGGCCACTTATTATGTGCTGAGAACTCATTAAGGCTTAATGGATAGAGAGTAGAGGAACAAAGAGACAAGTTTCCTGTTCTGTTTTAGGAGGCTGGAAAAAAAAAAAAAGGCAACAAATAAATAACATCATTGCAGAGAGTTACAAGGGTTAAGAAGGAAGTGAAACCGGAACCAATAACTCCAGGGAATAGAGTGGCCAGGGCAGACCTCTATGAGGTGATATTACATCCTTGGAGACCTGAATGAAAAGGAGATGCACACAGGGCTTTAGTTTCCAAAGCATTTTTAGCCATCTCTCCTCTTAGGCATACAAATAAATCTTCAACCAACTTCTTGAGATAGAGAAGGCTGATACTTTTTCTCATCCTCATTTTATAGCCAAAGAACTTGAGGTTCAAATAGGTCGATTGACCTCTCAAGGTCTTTCCAAGTAAGGGGAGATCTAATATCAGACACATCTCCTGACTGCAGATACTGTTTTTTGACCCCCAAGCCTAAAGTGTTTTCTGAATGTGGAATTACATTGTAGTCAGAGGCCAGGTGTTTAATCCATTGTCTGCATGATGAATTTCTTTCACTTGAAATTTAGATTCTATGCAAGCATGAGGATAACTCTAACCCGTTGCCTCAGAATGTAGGGTAAACCAGAACCATGGGGACCTGGGGAACAGAGTCCTGTGCAGATGTGCTGGCAGGCCATTATCACCAGGAGCCATTCAGACAACTCACTCATTATTTCAATAATTGCCAAACTCTAAGATGCTGGTGTGCCCACATTTCCACATGAATGAGTAAATCAAACCTGCCGAATGGGAGGGACACCTGAATGCTAGAAAAACCACTGGAAACAAGAGAAATATTTTCATCAGCCATATTGCCACTCAATTTTTGGTAACAAAATTAGACATTAGCAATACAGTAAAGTTAGCCAAGGAAAAAATATCTTTAAGTACTGAGCTACTAAATGTATTGATTTGATTTTAAAGTATTCTAACTCAAATTTCTCATTACAAGAAAGTTACACGGGCAGCCCACGAAAGAAGCAAAATGTGGCTTTTATTGTGACCAAGGCAATTCAAAGATGTAGTTCTCATTTATGAGGAATAATTTAAGTTGCATCATTGATGTACTTCTGTGGGATGTAAATAAACTCTAGAAGAAGCAAGCTGGTCCCCAAGTAACTTTAGACAGACTTCTGGGTTGCTTGCTAGCTTAAGAGAGTGAAATAACAAACATATGTTTATGGATGCATGGTTACATCAACAAAGCCATGTCCTGTTACTACTATGCATATGTATGTATATATATATATATATATATATATATATACACATTCATATCCAATATATGTGCATATATGTTGTTTTGTGTAGATGCATTTGTGCAACTAAAGTGACTGCAAACAGAATCTCCACAATGGAAGAAAAAAAAAAAAGAATAAAAGGTAAAAATAAATCTGTAGATATTGTGGGTATAAATTAAAACTAATCTCTGAAATTTGATTCTTAGTGTTTGGCACCTGAGAACATGTCACAGAAATATTTTCATCAGAAAACAAGAACAAAGGGTGACAACAGAATTTAGTTTTAGTGGATATTATAATTGTAGGTGGGCATGGCACTTCTCCCTCCTGAATCCTACAATGGACCTTTTATTGGTGGGGGGGAGATCCGTACTGGGGATTGAACTCAGGGGCACTGAGCCATATCCCCAGTCCTATTTTGTATTTATTTAGAGACAGGGCCTCATGGAATTGCTTAGTGCCTCTCTTTTGCTGAGGCTGGCTTGATCCTCCTGCCTCAGCCATGCCATCCCTACAACAGATCTTACTGGGCCTTCAGGGACTCTTATTAAGCCCCAGATATAATTCCACAATTTGCTTATCTTAGTATTTCTTTCTTAGCCCCATTCAAAATGTGGAAGTGGGATTTATATAGGGACAAGTATTTAAGGAAAAGGCCACACCAATAAATTGAAGCAATTTCACCATGAAACAAGTGTCATAAAATAGATTTTTCTATAAATACTTCTTGTTTTTATTGACAATGTAGACATATAACACACCATATTGTAGTTCCTAAAATGTAGCCAGACCACTTATTGATGGCCAATAAATTACTTCACTCATATGATAGATACAAACGATCCATTCAAGTACAGTTAATAGCATAGTATCAAGATATCATGCAAGCAGCTTGCATAAATACACGAGTAATAATAGCACCCTCAGTCTCTTCTGTGACTTTTAAACATGAAAACTTTCTTCTTCCGAATTCCAAAATGTGGAATAGGGAATGATTTCGTATAAAATACATTTGAAACCTTTTTTCCCCTTAAAAAGGGCATCTAACTCGCCTGCAACATACACTCATAATTCATCTCCTTAGTTACAAAATCAAACATGTATTCTTTGTCATTTCATGTGGCCAGATGTGAATATTTCAGTGATTCCAACAACAGCAAACAGCTAAATTCAAAATAATATCTTTTCTGATAAATGTATAATGTATGTTTGTATGTATGCATGTATATATATATGTATATCTTTGTAGTCAAAAACAGAAAGACCTATCAGTTAATTTCATCTTTGGGCACTATTGTATATTTTATCAGATAGTTGGAAGTCACTTAATGTTGTTTCACAGTATAAAAACTTGAATCAATTACCAACAAGCCTTTATTTTCTGCTCTTAATTTCAAAATGTATTTGAATCAGAGGTATGAGAGAAATGTCACCACTTATAACAACTTTTCTGGAAATCTTAATGTACAAAAACTTCCAGATTTATCTATTCAAAAATAAATTATTTTTTAAATGAAATTAAGAAAAAAAGACGGGAAAGCGGGAAGGAAACCTGTAGCTTATATTCTTCATGAATAGCTTTCAATATCTTCCAGGTGGGGGCAACAGTAAGTCAGTTTTGAGAAAAGGGAGATCAGGCTTTTTAAACTCCCTGAGTCCAGTTACAGAAGATGAAATGACTTCCTGGCAGTAACACCGTGAATAAGACAACCGCAAGCTTTCAGAAGATTGGACTTCTGGGCTCCGCTCCAGACGCCTGGAGGTGGGCAGCAGTATCATTGCCCTTTGCAAGCTGCAGTCCCAGCTCCACGGAGTCGGACGACGGCCCTGAACGCGCACGCGCGCTACGCACCTGCCCAATAACGTACAGATGCCCACAGCTACGAAGTCCAGTAGCTACGTTCACGCTCTGGCTGTGCCCGTGCGGAGTGTAAGTCACTCTCTGCGAGCAGGAAAACCTTTCTCTCACTTTTACTTCTCTCATTCTTCCTTTGGGCAATTCAAGGCCATTCACAACCGCTGTGGACATACACATGCGCTCACCTGCACCTTTCAAGAAACTCTCGAGTTCCAGCCTACAGAAAATCAGCTTTCCGGAGGGCTGACTGGGGACCCCTCCTATTTCCTCCTGATTGCAAATACTCAGATTTTGGGAAGGGACGGCCACGCACTCTGGAATAATGGGATGGTGGACGAAAGGGAGAAAGGAACACCCCACCAGCCTGTTCACCAGCATTCTCGCCTCCTGAGTTTTCCTCTCAGAACCCTGCGCAAAGGAGGTGGGGCGTAGAAAGCCCGTGAGGCAGAAAACCACGGTGGCTAGGCGGCTGGAGGGTGGGGGCTGGTGCGACTGAAGCGTCCTAGGGTCACCGGGAGAGGGAGGAGAAGCTCAAGTACACTGAGTCAAAGGCCCACTCCTCTTCGGCTGCGCGAAGCAGGCAGTGCAGGCGGTGCAGGGGGTGCAGGCGTAGAGACCAGTGTGCTGCACGGCTACGTGTCGCTCCTCCGTGCGCCGCCGGGTGCCGCCGCAGCCCGCGTCCTCGGGCCACCGCCGCCGCTTCCAGCCGAGCTGGCGGCCGCACCCTCGGGCCGATACTTCAGCCAGCAGATAACCCAGGTGACAACGACTGAGAAGAGCGCCAGGATGCTGGCCACCGACAGACAGATAGGCCCCACAGGCGAGGGCGAAGGCGACCCAGTCGCCGGGGCATCGCCAGGGGGCGCTCCGCTTCCGGGGGGTCCCCCGCCACCACCGCCACCGTAGTGGTTGACGAAGATGAGGCCGGTGAAGAGCAGCACCACCATGGAGAGAAAAGAAAAAAACCACGCACACGCAGCCGGCGGTGAGCGCTGCGCGCTTGCAGTTCTGGCAGCTGTCGTAGGCGCCCGGGGCGCGCAGACCCGGGCGGGCGCGAGGTTCGGGGGCGGTGTCTTCCGCGGGTGGCGTTGGCTGCGGGACCGGGGCGGGCGGCTGGGGTGCAGCAGGCTCTGCGCGGCGTGCTGGCAGCGGCGGGAGGCGGTCCTGGGGTAGCGGGTCGTGAGCAGCGCGCAGAGCTAGCGGGAAGGCCTCGGCGAGCTTGGTGTTATTGGGCAGGGCTTGCACGCGGCTGTCGGGTAGCGGCGTGCGGTGGCGGCACACGGGGCACGCGATGGCGCCCGGAGGATCGTGCCAGGGCGGGGGGCGCTGCGCGCGCTCAGGCGCAGCGCTGGCGGCGGCGGCGGCGGCGGCGGCGGCGGGCGGCGGCGGCGCGGAGCTGTAGCTGGCTCAGGCACTCCTGGCAGAAGGTGTGCAGGCACGCCAGAAGCTTAGGCGCGCGCCGGTCCGCATCGAAGTAGTTGTAGCAGATTTTGCACTCGTAGTCTTCGAGAGGCGGAAGGCCTGGGGCCGTAGCCGTTGCGTTCCGGGGTCTCCGGTCCCCGCGGTCCCGGCCTCCAGTCGCCGCGCCCCCTGCTCCGGCTCGGCTCCCGGGGCTGCTGCTGGGGCTCTGTTCGCTGCCGCCGCTGTCGTTTGCTGGCGCTGCCATGGCATGATCCTCCCCTCATCGGGGGCAAGGTGAGTCGCCTTCCTCCCCCTGCGTTGCCGCCTCGGCTCCAGGCGGGGAGGAGGCGCTTCTGCCTCCCCCCACTTTGACTGCTGCCGCCAGGCGGGGGAGGCACTGCTGGCTGGGCAGGGCGGGGGCGCAACGGCAACCGCCTCCCTCTCCAGTCCACCCCACCCCGCCCCGCTCCGCCCCCAGGCAAGCGCCCGGGTCCCTCCCTGTCCCTCGGCGCCTCTCTGCGGTTCCCTCCGGCCCCTCAAAGAAGCTCTTCTGGCTGTGGATACCGGTTTTTGTTGGACTTGGAAATGGGAGTAGAGGGCGGCTGGGAGGCGTCGCGGGAATACCTTTGGGGGTGTAGCTCTTTAAGGATGTTGCGTTTTGTCGGTGTCAACCGCCCCCCCCCCCACACACACACAGGTTGATGGTGGGAAATCCGGACCTGCTTTTCCCTTTTCCCTCTTCCTCAACACTCGCCCACTCTCACCCCTCCTCTTTATTCTGCTTATCCTCCAGTCTGGGGCTGGGTCCCTGGCGGAGCCTCCTCTTCCCCACCAGCAAGAGCTCACCGGTGATGTAATGCGGGCCCGCGCAGGGAGGGGAAGCGACAGCCTCAGCAGCCTGGCAGCAGTGTGGCCTTCCCTTGGTGAAAATCGTGATCTCATTTCTCCGTCCAAGGGCGAAAGCCAATAATCACCAAGCCATTTACGCTTTGTGCTTTTATTAGCAGAAACCATGAAGCCCTGAAGAGCGCTTTCAGGGTGGAAACCGAATGGTGGCATTTTCCTTTCGTTGTTCGGAGGAAATTTTGGAGGTGAACAGTACTTACCCCCACCCTCTGAAATACCGCTTCTTGAAATTGGAGGAGACACGGAAACAGAATGGGAGCAGGGTCTTGTTGTTTTCCTGATACTGACCACAACAGACCCAGGTGGCTATTTCATTGGTGCCCAGGCGTTTGCAGAGGTAGAGTGGAGAGAAAGTTGTCAAAGAAGTTCACAAAATTTCAAAAGTCCAGATTTAACCTAGCCACCGACATCAGTCACCTTCCTTTTCCACCCGTCCACTTCAACTTTTATATACAAATGTAGAGAGCCCCAACTTGATGAATTACATGGGACAACTCTTGATTTTATTAAAACTAATAGAAGCCCAGATGAGCAGGTGAGCAAGAAGTAGGGCTTCTTTAGAGAGTACTGGGGAGGACATAGGAATGGTGGGTTTAGGGACCATCTTGGAGGTGATGCCCAGATATTCCTAACCAGAAAATCTGTTTTCCTGTTTCCCCAGGTTTGGCCTCACTCTGTGAGGAGGGAAACCTCACCCACCCACTCACCCACCCACCCAACAAGGAAGGGAAAGAAGATGGCTTTGTAAGGTTCCCAGGAGAAGAGAATTGTTCCCACTTTCTGTGCAGATTCTCTGCAAAAGACAGCAAGATGCCCCAGGGAATGTTTGTGGAAAGGACAAATGGATGGAAAGCAAGCCAAGGGTAAAGGAAGGACAGAAAGGAACCCATACACTACCAATGTACAGATAAGAGGCAGAAAGGGTCCTGAATAACTATAAAGCTTCAGTGATATTTGAAAATAGGTTTTTTTATACTATGAAAAGTGACTATGATAGTTATCCTTAAGTTCAAGAGACCTTAGGTGAAGCTTGTTAAAAATCACTGGCTTTTCAAGATTCAAATTTTACAATTATGATTTGGGATGCTTCTCTTTTGATATTGTTTAGGTGTTTCATTTTGTGCTGGTGGACGTGATCAGAAAGGGCAGGTGGATGGGGCATCAGGAGAAGGCCCTACTCTGGCCTAGGAATATTGCAGAGTGACCCAGCGCTAACTGTAGTAGATTGCTTCCTGTGGTCCTCTTCCTCTTTTAGCTGTTGGATTGTAAAGAGCCTGGAATAGCATGTTTTATGCACAGTATTAAACTGGGTCCTTCTGCTGTGAGCTTTGATTGGCTCTGTGCTGAGAAGAAACAATGCTGACGTGAGAAAATGTAAAAGCAGAGGACTGAGAAGAGAAGCATAGAAATAGGGTGGCAAGTGTTGATTTGTATAGTTCTTCTTGACCACCCAGGCCTTAGGACATGTGCAACCTTCAAGTCCTGTATGTTTGGATATAGCGAGTGTTTGAGCAAAACATTTAAGATTTTTCAGCTTCACTCAATGACACATTCCACCATATGCCAGGATTTCTCCCCTTCTGCACTTTTGACATTCTGCAACAGGTAATTTTTTATTGTGGGTGCTACTCTGTGCATGGTCAATATTTAGCAGCATTCCTGGCCTCTATCCTCTTGATGTCAGTAGCAATGCTTCTCAGTTGTAATAATCCAAAATATTCCCTGGGGACAAAATCATCCCCGGTGGAGGACCCTAGGTCTTACACCAAAGTCAGGGTTGAGAAAGTGAAATCAAAACCAGAAATATCTTCCAACTTCTATCTAGTGCCAGCAAACAGCATTACCAAAATAATTATTCCTACCCACGGCCACTTCTATAGTTCGTGGTAATGTACTGCACTTTCCTTAAAAGGGCCAAGAATGGTTTTGTGAATAATACATTTTGTTGATAAGGTCATGAACAATTGCCAGAATTTGGTTAACAATGCTAGAATTTACTCTTTGTGTTTGGATAGCTTTCTAGAGGCACCCAGCATCTCTAAATATTTTATTTTAATTTTTTGGTATTAGAGATCAAACCCAGGGGTACTTTACTACTGAGCTATATCCTCAGCCCTTTTTATTTTTTATTTTGAGACAGAGTCTTGCTAAGTTGCTTAGGCCCTCACTAGGTTGCTGAAGCTGGCCTCCAACTTGCAATCCTCTTGTGTCGGCCTCTTTAGTACCTGGGATTACAGATATGGACCACCATAGCCCACCCCAATTATTTTGTATCTTGGAGCCATTTTCTCAGTTTTTAGGACTCAAGGTGTCATATGAGGGATTTCACTAGTGCAACAAGAAGGTATCACATTTCTGAAGAAGTGTTAGATTATGTGACATAGGCCACAGGCTTCTGTCCTAAAGGACCATAAAGTCCAGTGTTCATCATGTAACCTACAGGAGTAAGTAATGAAGCTTGGTTTTTCATGTAGGAGCTAGGGTTTCCCTGGGAAGAAAGATGTGTTGAAGGGATTTTGAGTCAGAAACAAGGAACTCAGTATTCATGTCAGTAATTAAATTAGCTTTGCAAGAACCCTGCTCTTGCCTTGAACATATTACATACTATGTGCTGAATTGTTTAATTTTTGAGGAACTTAGTAAATGGGAGACTGCCTTTGTTGGGCAATTTTTTGTTTACATTCCCTCTGTCAATCATCTGAAGAATGTTGGAGTTTGGGGAGCAGCTCTCTTGCAGAGAAGGTAGTGGGGATCAAGCAGTAATATAATTTGTGATTTGACAGTCCTGGGCCCAGATCTTAGGCTTGCTTCTCACTCTATGTGTGGCATTAGATGTGCTACTTACTTTCTCTGTGTTCAGTTTACTAAATTTTAAAATAAGGACAAGAGTAGTAACTGTATAAGTCTATTGTGAGGATTGAATATGTTGTGCATACAACACAAAGAACAGTCCCCAGCCCCTGTTAATGCTTATGATTATCTATGTCAGGGGTTCCTACACCTGGTCTCAGTAACCCTCACAAATGCCCCATGAGAAAGGCTCAGAGGATTTCTGTAACCAGTCCAAGGTGGTGCAGCCAGTAGTGACAGTGGTTCTCAACCAACTCTTCTGCTATTCAAAGACAGGTAGCATCTCAATCAAAAAGACCAGGCAGAGGCTGACCTGTGAAGACAACCATGCATTATAGATCTGACAGTTGTAATAAATAAAACTCTGCATAAAACATCAGGACAAAATGAAATCTTCTTGGTAATACTGGAGGGATAGATGTATAGGCAGATAATGCCACTCAGAAGTTAAGTAGTCAATCATTCAATCAAACAGCTGACATTTTAAAATATAAACTGGGTCGATTCAATTCGACATTTACTTGAGGACCTGTTCCAGAAGACATTGGTGCTGGTGATGAAATCTGTCCTCCAGGAACCAAGAATTTAATAGAAGTCAATGGAAGCCAAGAGGAGCCCCAGAAGACAGGACAACTGAATGTACTGTGTGATCCTAAACAGTATCCGGAACACATAAAGGGCATTAGGAACAAACTAAGGAAACCTGAATGAGGCATGAGTTTTAGTGAGTAATAATGTGTCAACATTTGTTCATTCGTTATGGAAAATGTTGCATATCAATGTAAGATGTGAATAATAGAAGAAATGAACATGGCATATTCTCGGTCTCAGAACACTGAGAATCTGCAAGTTTTCTATGAATCTAAAACAAAAAGTTGAATTTTTCATTGTATATATTTGTGGGGTTTTGTTAGTCAGCTTTGCATTGTGGTAACAAAATACCAGAGGTAAAGGGGAAGAGTTTATTTTGGCTCACAGTTTGGGAGGTTCCAGTCATGATCAGTTGACCTAGCTGCTCTTGGGGCCTATGGTGAGGCATCATGGCTAAATGTTATGGCAGCCAGGAAGCAAAAAAGTACAAGAGGAAGGGCTGGAGTTCCAAAATCCCCTCCAAAGGGCACCGCCCCAATGACCAAACTGCCCTCCACTAGCCCGCCTCTTAAAGGTCCCACCACCTCCCAGTGACACCATAGGCTGTGACCACACCATTAAGAAGTGGAACTCTGGTAGACATTTATTCCAAACCACAGTAGAGTACAATGTGAGGTTTTCATAAAAAGTTTATTTTTTTCAATGTGGCTGATTTATGGGGATTTACAATAATAAGGCTACTAAATTCCTTGAGAAGTTTAGATAAGTCTCATCTGCTCATGTGCATTTGTATCATCACTTCAAATAAAACCCATGAAGCAGATTTGAAAACTCTTCCATGAGGACATTGTATTTAATATTCAATGCATTAGGGCATCCTACTATTCATTGTAATATGCAAATAATAGTAATTTTTAAAGCATTCAGATATTGTGCAACTACCTTAAAGAAAATTTGGAAAAGGGAATTTAAAAATACCCTATATCCTGGCCCTTCAGCGTAGCTATTATAATTTTTGGATTTATTCTCAGAGGCATATGTTTTTACATAGTTGTAATAATAATACACATACCTGGCTTCACTCTAATTAGATTTATTCATTCAAATTACTGTCTATGGTGTCTACTATTTGCCAGACAGTGCTTTGGAGAGGATACAAAACAGTGAACAAAATAACAGAATGCTTGCCCTCATGGAACTTATAATCTAATGCCTGTGTGAGATAAACAATAAACAAATTGATGAATATGTAACATGATAGGAAGTAGAAAGTGCTATGGAGAAAAATAGAGCAGGGAGTTATGGTGTATGGAGGAGGGGATTTGCTATTTATTCTTTGTCCCTCAAAGGCCATTTTAGTTAAGTGGCAGCTGAGCAACGATCTTAAGGAAATGAGGGGCAGAACCCTCGATGGCTGCCTGATGGAACAGTATCCCAAGCAAGAGTGAACAGCGTGTACAAAGGTCCTGAGGGGAGAGTCACTGTGTTCTAGAGACCAATAGCAGGAGCAGAGTATACTAGGAGAGGGGGACAGGATATAAAGCCACAGAGGATGATAGGTGAAGGAAGATCATGTGGGGACCTACCTGCTTTTTATCTTAGAGTGTGACAGAAGTCATTGAAAGGTTCTGAACAGAAAGGTTCAGAATCTGATTTAGGTTTCAAGAGACCCATGGCAGCTGCTGTGTGAATAGCTGAAAAGGGGCAAGTTCAGAGGCAGACAACCTGGGTAGGTGGGTCAGTTGACAAACCAGAGAGGGAAGGTACTTTGAACCGAGTGAGAGTAGGTAAGTCATTTGCAGGTGAAGCCACCGGGATGTGCTGGTGTGGTGAACAGGAGAGGAAGAGCAACTGCCAAGGATGGCTTTTGACCTCAATCCCCAAAACTCCAGTGTGTACGTGTATTATTTACTCATAATCACTAACAAAAATATAGTATGCATTTTCTAGAAATCTTTTTTAAACTATTTTTTAGTTATCAATGGATATAATACCTTTATTTATATATTTATTTTTATGTGGTGCTGAGGATCAAACCCAGTGCCTCACATGTGCGAGGCAAGCACTCAACCACTGAGCCACAACCCCAGCTCTAGAATCTTAATAGTCTTTTTTTTAAAAAAAATTTATTTATTTACTTTAGTTGTACACGATGCGTTTATTTGTACGTGGTGTTGAGGATCAAACCCAGGCCGCACATGTGCTAGGCAAGCGCTCTACTGCTGAGCCACAACCCCAGCCCCCTTAATAGTCTTAATACCAGGACCTCCTTCACATCCTTGCTCCAGGGTCACATCAGTGAGGCTCTCCCCAACCCCCCATCTTAACCTGCAGCCCCTCTCCACTTCCTGTCCCTCTTACCCTGCTGTATTGTATTTCATAACTGCATAGTTGTTGTGTGTGTAGTGCAAATTAAAATTGGGGGTGGGGGCCTTAAGAATTGAGAATGTCAAGAAGGCTGTCAGTGTGAGGCCTCTCTGGGTTCCTGGACTGTCACACATCCATATATAAGTGTGTGGAGTGGTCCTTTGTTGTCCACCTCTCCATGGACGTGTGTGAGTCTATGAAAGGTGTGGTTTCTGTGTTTTGTCCCCTGCCATCTCATGCTTAGCATAGGACCTAGCATGTGCCAGACACCCAACACAGTAAGTATTGCTGAATAAGTAAGTGGATTGACGGCAGGTTAACATTTCATTCCATTACCCCACTACAACTTTCTGAAGCAGTCTTTCATCAATGGATATTCAGGTAAAATATTTTGCTTCCATCCATCGTGCAGCAATAAAAATTCTCCTCATACAGTGTTTCTCATCTTTGGATTAACTCTCTAAGATTGATTGTCAGAGTAGAATATATGCAAGCCCTTGCTCTCCAAAAATGTCATTTGCTAAATACAGTTGACTGGATGACTTTACATCACATTAATTCACCTCTGACAGTTTTTATTTATTTATCATCCAAGAAAGAACTTTCATTCTTTTAACATTCATGTTTATGAATAAATTCTTTTTTAAAAAAAAAAGTGGGGAGAGGAATAGTTTCCTTTCTCTTCAGAAATTCCATTCTTTTCCAATTGTGTGTTTTAAATTTGTTTCAGGGAATCATCAACAAAGAAATAATAATTAGGTCAATTTTATTATGTATTCAATAAATACATTTTATTTTCCCATTTCATTGGATTTTTTTTTTTTTTTTTTTTTTTTTTTTTTTTGTACCAGAGAATGAACTCAGGGGTACTCGACCACTGAGCCACATCCCCAGCCCTATTTTGTATTATATTTAGAGATAGGGTCTCACTGAGTTACTTAGCACCTTGCTTTTTGCTGAGGCTGGCTTTGAACTCGCAATCTTCCTGTCTCAGCCTCCAGAGCTGCTGGGATTATACCTGTGTGCCACTGAATCTGGCTTCATAGGATTTTTGATGCTTTAATACTTTGTCACTACTTCGTTTCTCTGCTTAGACTACAGTTTGGACAAGGGGAAAAATAAAACCACAAAAGCATGTTCTCTGAGCTCCCCAGTGATTATTAGAAGTTGTTCTTGAAAACTTTTGGTAATTATTAGAAGTACTGCCAAAAGAAAGGCTCCAGAGACTTATAGTCCTAATTTTCATTATGCAAACTTATTTTCACTTATTCAAATCTATGACATTCCTAGTTCCCAGAGCTTATGCCTGTTGGCAGATGGATGGATGGGTTCTACGGTTGGTTTTTGTGTCAGGTGGCAGTCACCAAGGGCTAGCAAGTGTCTCCATACCAAAGCCCAATAGAACCAAGTCTAAACAAGATGGGATTAGGTAAACACATCACAAACCTGTTTTACAGTGTTTTCTAGATGAGAAATGGGTTTTCTGTGCTCTGAGTGAGAGGTCCCCACAGCAGGATTTTGCAGTGGTTTTTTCCTGTTGCCCCCACTTCCTGCTAAGGGTGCTCATATAGAACACCCTTGAAAGTCCAAACTGGTTGTGCAGCCCAAATCTAAGGCTGCATTCCTGTGGAAGCTCAAGAGGAGGATCCATCCCTTGCATCTTCCAGCCTCTGAAGCCTACTGGCATTTCTTATCTCCTGGTCCCTCTGCTGTGACATCTCCTCCTCCCACTCTGATTCCAACTCACCTGTCTCCCTCTTAGAAGGACACTTGTGATTGATTACATTGGGTCCACTGAGATAACCCAGATGCTAGCCCCTTCTCATTGTCTGTAAATCAATCACACTGGCAAAGTCCCTCTTGCCAGTGTATAATGTCATAGGGTCCTGAGATTAGGATATGGACATCTTTGGAGTCATTGTTGTGTGAACCCAGAAGCTCTGCATGCAGCCCTGGAAAGGATGCTCACAGATGAGGTGACCAGCCCTTGGTTGAACTACCCCAGGCACTCCTGAGCTGCAAAGAGACAGAGGATCTGTATCTCCAAGTCTATGTGTGGCCCCTGAGGAAACTTTTACCATAGGTGTATAATGACCTAAGAGCAGATGTTTGCCATAGGAAGGAGGGCTGAGAAGCCATTCTGAGTGGTAGATTGGGCAAACACAGTCAGTGCTCCATGCACATTCCCTTGCCCTTCCTGCCTCCAGCCCACCTGGGGACTTCCTCCGGCTGCCAGCCCCTACGGTTCTTCCTTTGAGGACTTTCTCCTGCAATCAATCTGCTTGGTAGTCTGGAGCTCTGAGTCAGCGTCCTGTTGCTGTGACAGAGTACCTGAGATTAACCTAAGGAGGAAAGGCTTATTTTGGCTCATGGTTTCAGAGATTTCACACCATGGCCTCTTGGCCCTGTTGCTTTGGGTGGCACAGTACATCATGGCGGGAGCATGTGGTGAAGGAGGCCTGCTCTCCTCAGGGTGTCCGGGAAGCAAAAGAGAGAGGGACCAGGGTTCCAATACCCTCTTCAATGGCATGCCCCACAATGACCTAACCTCCTTCCACTCTGCCCCACCTCTTCAAGGTTCCCCCACAGGCTGGTGACCAAGCCTTCAACACACAGGCCTTTGGGGTACACTCCAGATCCGATCCATAGCAGAGGATTGACACAACCAGGGTCATCCCTCCACTAATGGCAGATGGGAACATGGGTACAAATAGCCTAGCACCCTCACCTCCCAGGTGACTTAGATCTGACGTGTGTGTTATCCCTTCAGAGTTCACCCAGAAGAATGAAGCCCCAGACATACAAGTGGTGACTGCTTGACAGGACTCCTGTTAGTGGCTGTCTGTCTTTCCCTGTTTCGTGTTCTTATCCCTTCCAGGTGTTTCCTTGAGAGAGCCCCTCTGTGTTCAGATCCCCTCTTCTGGGGGAAGCCAAGATAAGACCTGAGAGAAAGCTCTGAACAGAGAGGAGAGCAAGGAATGTGTAGACACATCTGTAAAAACTCTCTTGTTGAACCCCTCTAAAGACCCCCCCCCCAGGCAGGGGAAGGTGGAATAGTAAGTCCTTGACACATCATACGAGGTTCCAGGGGGGTGAAGTTGGTGTCTTGTTTCCAGAGTGCACCCTGGGTAGATTCCAAGCCCCTCAGAGAAGCTGCACTTGCAAAGGCTAGGAGTGGGTGTCCTGATGGTGACAGAGCAAGTCCACACAGAGGGAGTGGGACCAGCTCGTTCCACCACCACACGGCCTGTCCCCTGATGCCGAAGAGCACTCCAGCAGGCCACGCCAACCTTCCTGAACCTGAGCAGGGAGCAGAAGCATCTACAAGCATTCACAACATGGTCATGGCAGAAAGAGGAAGGAAACAGAGGAATCCAAGAGCCAGAAGCCACAGCAGAGCAGCATTAGGTAGGGCGGGAACCAAGGTGTGTGGGGATCATCTGAGCAGAGGCCCACTCAGTCCTCCTCACCTCCAATCCTCAAGTCCAGGTGCCTTCCAGAGAGAAAGGAAGCCAAGGAGGAGGAGGGTCTTGTCCTGATCTGACAGAGCAGAAACTTCCAGAAAAGGTGACTCTTGAGCTAGCAAGGAAGTGACTGAGCTGTTGGCAAACTTAATTTTGTCCTTTTGCTATTGTTTAGGAGAGATGGGAAGTTTGTAAATCTGAGGATAAAATATTACACCTGTCACTAGAGAAGGTATTTTGTTTCCCATTATTTGAACTGTGGTCCTTTCATCTTGGCTCCATGGAAATATCGCTAGGGAACAGCAGTCCTATTAGGTAATGTGGAATAACACAAATATATTAAACTCAAACCACTGTATTTCTCCATCTACACACACACACACACCACTACCCTGAGTCGCTCTGTTGTCTAGGAAGCGAGAAGGTGAGAGCCATCCCAGAAGAGAGACTGGGGAGGCTCCAGCGTCAGGAGGTGGGTGAAGCTGGGGGAAGGGTCTGCAGGAAAAAAAGAGAGGGAAATGAAGGAATCAGAGAGTCCTGTCCTGGCTCCCTCCTTTGGACCAATGAACTCAAACAAATCATGTGGAGCCTCAAAACTTATTATGTGACATGAAGGGATTATTGTTGATTTTGTTTTTTATAATGATAGCAACGTGACTATGGAAAAGAGTGAATATGCCCTTCTGTAAGTGCATACTGAATATCACAGGAAAGGGGGTGTCATATTTTAAATTTGCCTCCAAATATGCCAGAAATAAAGAAATAGATAAGTGAATACATTTTACAAGAATGGGAATAGAAAAAATCTGATTATCACTGTGTATGAAAATGGTTGAAATTGTGTGGTAGGCATGTAGGTGCTTATTGTCATATTTGAAAATGCTCCTGTCGATCACCAATCTTCCACCCCAAATCAGCACCATTCTTATAAAAATAGCACTGATAAGCTTGTTTGCTTCTAAGACTTCACTAAGCACTTCAGTTTGGAAGGATTAGAGAAAATGATCTTGGACCCAGCTTTACCTTTTCACTTTACTGTTTCTTCTCCTTTGCCTCCTTTAAGCAATTGAGGAAGTGCTAAAGGGAACAGGGAATGCAGGTGTCCCCATGGAAACAGGGAGGAAGATGGAGGCGTTCAGATCTCGCGCTCAGGGTAAGTTCGGTGAGTCCTTCCTCCTCTGTCTTTTCTTCCCCGGTGCTGCTCAGCCTCAGAGCCTGGAACCCTGGCCCTTCCAGCTCTACACACACATTGCTCTAAATCTGGGAATGAGTGGATCAAGGAGAGGAAAAGGAAATGCAGAACAGTACCAATGCTACAAGGGCAGAATGGAAAAACTGGGAGCTTCCTCTGCAGTAGATATAAATACTTGTGTCTCTTGTTCACATGATCCGTGAAGCTTTTTGCTAGCCAACGCTATTTAATATTTTTGTGCCAGGGATTGAACTCAGGGGTGCTTAACCACTGAGCCACATTCCCAGCTCTTTTTATTTTTTATTTTGAAACTGTCTTGCTAAGTTGCTTAGGGCCTTGCTGAGTTGCTGAGCCTGGCTTTGAAATTTCGATTCTCTTGCCTCAGCCTCCCAGGCTGCTGGGATTACAGGTGTGTGCTACAGTACCTGGCTCTCCAGATCTTTTTAAAGTTTAAAGAGACGCAGTTCTGTGGGACTTGGCCGTTCTCACCTGGGGAAATCTATGGGCTCAGGTGGCCACCGTCATCTCTGGGAGCCATTCAAGAGCTCATTCTTTATATGTCAACCAGCTTCAGGCTCAATTCTCAAATAGCTTCTTCCCCTTGTGTCATTGTGACCTTCCTGCACAGGCAAGATCAGCTGGCCAGGCATACAATGTACTTTTCTTCGAAAAAACTTTCTGCATCCTAGGATCCTTTGAATCAAATCTGTATTGTCAGAAACCTTCCCCCACCCCCTTATAAGTTTGCCCTTTATTAGATGCTGTAAAATACTTAGTTAGGTAGAAAAGTTACGTTCGAGTTATAAAAGTGCTTTCTGTTTGAGCTATGGATCTTCTCCGAGAGTTGAAAGTAAGACACAGACTTTAAGTGAAAAGAAAAAGCTCTTTTGTGGATGCCACAAATAGGAGTAAATAACGCTGTAATTAAATTGCCTTTCGTATCATTGTTTGTTCTGATGCTTCTAGCACAGCAATGCGTCTCAAAAATAAAGGCTGCCAGAGTGCTGAGAAATATTAAAGGTCTCAAATTCCAACCTAACACCAGGGATAGTCTTGACCTCTATGGACAATGAAAGCCAAAGATGGTGTAAGTCTGTTCACACAGTATTTAACCCTATCTTGGACTGAAAGAAGAGAGACATGGCAGGTTCTCATGGGTTGTGGAAGCTGAGACCCAGCTTCTGAGATTCTATTCTCTCTGACATTTGTGTAAAGATATAAGTGGCAAAATGCTTCAACATGCAAGTTTCTCCTGTGTGTGACCACCAACTGAAAAATTTGAAGAAAAAGGGAATTCCACATGAAAATATCTAAGGCTATTGTCAAATTCTCACTCTTTTGAGTTCTCTTGATTTTGTTCAAAGAATATTGAACATGCATTCTGTTCAAGATGCAAATAGGTTTTGCATCTATTTATAATCTCAAGTATTCTGGCTCCAACATTTGATCAGAACAAAGGTAAACAGGAGAAGAAGTGCTAGAAAATCCCGATGCCTTCACTCATCTTTGAGGAGCGTCAGGACACTTATACTTTTTGAATATGTGTGTTTATGGTAAAAAGCACATACCATTAAATTTACCATTGTAGCCATTTTTAAGCATCAGTTCAGTGGTGCTAAGTTTATTCATATTGTTATGCAAAAGATCTTTGGAACTTTTTCATTTGCAACTCTGAAACTGTACCCACTGAACAGAAGCCCCCCTTTACCTCCAGCTCCTGACCGAATGTTTTGTTTCTATGAACATCACCATCTTACATACCTCATATATATGGAATCATGCAAGATTTTTTTTTTTTTCTGGTACTGGGGATTGAACCCAGGGGCACTCTATCACTGAGCTACATCCCCAGCCCTTTTTAATTTTATTTTGAGACAGGGTCTTGCTTTGTCGTCCAGGCTGGCTTTGAACTTGGGATCTTCCTGCCTCAGCCTCCCCAGTTGCTGGGATTGCAGGTGTGTACCACTGCACCCAGCCAAATCATAGAGTTTTTGTCTGTTTGTGGCTGGTTTATTTCACTTAGCATAATGTCCTCAAGGTTCATCTATGTGGTAATATGTGTCAGAATTCCCTTCCTTTTTAAAGTCTGAGTAATATATTTTTTAATATTTATTTATTTACTTTAGTTGTATATAATGCGTTTTTTTTTTTACGTGGTGCTGAGGATCGAACCTGGGCTGCACACGTGCCAGGCAAGCGCTCTACCGCTGAACCACAACCCCAGCCCCTGAGTAATATTCTATTGAATGTGTATGCCACATTTTGTTTATCCACTCCTCCATTGATGAACATTTTGGATTGCTTCAATCTCTTGGCTATTATGAATAATCCTATCTGCATATGGGAGTGCACGTATCTCTTTAAAATACTGATTTCAGTTCCTATGCACTTATACCCAGGAGTGGGTTTGTTAGAGCATTTTTCTTCTATTTGTAATTTTTTGAGTAAACTCCATAC
Source organism: Tamias sibiricus (assembly GCA_025594165.1). Taxonomy (NCBI): domain Eukaryota; kingdom Metazoa; phylum Chordata; class Mammalia; order Rodentia; family Sciuridae; genus Tamias; species Tamias sibiricus. The sequence continues at coordinate 73,379,990 of CM046660.1, read as the reverse complement.
TGTTTTCCACAGCAAATGCACCATGTTAGAATCCCAATAGCATAGAAAGGTTCTAATTTCTCCAAAACCTTGGTAACGCTTGTTTTTTTTTTTTTTTTTTTTTTTTTCCCCCTGTGTTTTCTGTGTTTTAAAAATAGTGGTCTAATTCTAATGGGTATGAAGTGACATCTCATTATGGGTTTGATTTTTGTTTTTCTGATGGTTTGTGACATTAAACACCTTTTCATATGCTTGTTGGCCATTAGTATATTTTCTTTGGAGGAATATGCATTCAAGGACTTTGCCCATATTTAAATTAGGTTATTTGATTTGTTGTTGTTGCTGAATTTTTCATTCTTGATATATTCTGGATTTTTTTTTTTTTTTTTTTTTTTTTTTGTACTAGGGATTGAACCCAGAGGCACTTAAGCACTGAGCCACACTGGTTTTATTTTGTATTTTATTTAGAGACAGGGTTTCACTGAGTTGCTTAGGGCCTCACTAAGTTGCTGCAGCTGGCTTTGAACTCACACTCTTCCTGCCTCAGCCTCCTGGGCCACTGGGATTACAGGCATGCACCACCACACCTAGCATATTTTGAATCTTAACCCCTTATCAGATATGTGATTTGGAAATGCCTTCTTCCATAGGTTGCTCTTCACTATGTTAAATATGTCCTTTGATTCACAAAAGTTTCTAAATTTGATGTAGTCTCATGAATCTATTTTGCTTTTGTTATCTTTTGCTGTTGTATCGAAGAAATTATTGCCAAGATCAATGTCATGAAGCTTTCCCTCTGTTTTCTTCTAGGAGTTCTATTGTCTTGTTTTTAATCCATTTTGATTTCATTTTTGTATATCATACAGAATTAGGGCCCAAGTTTGTTCTTTTGCACAAGTATACATCCAGTTTTCCCAACACTACTTGTTAAAGAGACCGTCGTTGAATGATCGTGGTATCCTAGCCAAAGATGATTTGATTACACATATGAGAGATGTTTCTGGGCTCCATATTCTATTCCCTTGGTCTGTTTGTCTGTCTTTATGATAGTACCACATTGTTTTTTGGTATGTGTGTTGGGTGGGGAGGTGGTGCTAGGGATTGGACCCAGGGCCTCGTACATGCTAGGATGTTTTATTCAGCTTTTTCACTGCTGTGACTAAAGGATCCGACTGGCAAAATTTTAGAGGAGGAAGAGTTCATTTAAGGGCTCGTGGTTTCAGAGGTCTTAGTCCATAGAAGGCCGGGTCCATTTCTCAGGGCTTGAGATGAGGCTGAACATCATGGTGGGAGAGGGTGGTAGAGGGAAAGAGCTCACATCACGGTGATCAAGAAGCAGAGAGAGAATCTACTCCCAGACACAAAATATATACACCAAAGCCACTTCCTAATTCTCACCTCCTCCAGCCACACCCTACCACTTCAATTATGGCTCAGTTAATCTCTATCAGGGGATTAAATCATTGATTGAGTTAAGACTCTCACAACCCAATCATTTTTCCTCTGAACCGTCTTGCATTGTCTCACACATGAACTTTTGGGGGACACCTCACATCCAAACCATAACACTAGATTAAGAGCTCTTTCACTGAGCTACTTCCCAGTACCACACCATTTGGATTACTGTAGCTCTGTAATATGTTTTAGAATCAGGAAGTATGAGTTTTTCAGTTTTGCTCTTTTTAAACATTGTTTTGGCTATTTGGGATCCTTTGAGACTCCATAGGAAGTTTAGGATGAATTTTTTTATTTCTACAAAAAATACCATTGGGATTTTGAGAAAGATGATGCTGAAAGTTGCTGTTCTTTAGTAAATGAAATGGAGACTCTAATAACAAAGTAGCAAAATTTATGGAGGCAGAGACAAATGCTTGATCATTAGGAGCTTGTATAATTTTTCTAAGCCTCTTTGTGAAGTAAAACTATCATAGCAAAAAATTATGAAGTGAACACTTTACCTTATTTTTTCTTCTATCTATAGATAGTTTAAATGGAATCCATTAGAAAAAAGTGAGAGAACAATTGATTGCTTTAATCATAGCAGCCTTAATAATAATGATGATGGCTATTATCATAGTATCAGACAATTTGCTTAGTTTATGTTACAAAGCATTTACATTCCATCGTCTTATTCTATTTTGGTCTGAAATTGCATTTCCCAATGTTATAGTCCCTGAAATATTAATCCCTCAAAAAGGGGTTTTGTGATTAAATAATTTGGGAAGCATTCCAAACCACATTCTATAGCCTGCACTTAAAGATTGATTATTAAGTGCTTTGAGAAGTACTATTGCAGAGATGTAAAGTTCAATTTTGTATAATGTAATATACACCAAACTTTAATGGCCACACATTTTTTTAGTAAGCCTATTTGTGAATCTAAAGGATGACTAAAGGAACTTGAGGAAATAATTTTACTTTATTTATTTATTGTTATGCTGGGTATCAAACCCAAGAGCCTCATGCATGCTAGGCAAGGGCTCTGTCACTGAGCCACATGCCCAGCCTAAACCAAAAGTTTTAAATGAACATCTTTTAGATACCAGATTGTAAGGACTGGGATTGTTCAAAGTGGTGTAGGAACTAAGGTGGAATTGATTTCTGCTTTTACTGCTGTTATAAAGGGCTATGGGCTGGGATTGTGGCTCAGCGGTAGAGAGCTTGCCTAGCACATGTACGGCCCGGGTTCGATCCCCAGCACCATGTAAAAATAAATGCACTGTGTACAACTAAAGTAAATAAATAAATATTTAAAAAAAATAAAGGGCTAAAACTGGGAGCACGATTCAGCATGCACGGATACCTGGGTGTGTTGGCAATAAAGAAACAGAGCCATCTCTCCATGTGCTACTTGCATCATCTGCATGGTGCCCTACGCCACCTTATTTGCAGCAGTGCCCTTGCTGAAAAAGAGCAAACAGATTCCAAGGGTACACTCAGCCAAGCCCGGCTCTCCTGGATGGTATCTGTTTCACTGACTTCACACGATGATGATTTTGTAACATTTCCTATAGATGGAAGTAGCCTTTCATCTACCACAGTTAATCACAACTGATTGGTGTGTGTGTGTGTGTGTGTGTGTGTGTGTGTGTGTCTGTAAATTTTTTTTCTTTTTCCTCCCTGACATCATATATCCTCCCTCCTAATTGTATTTTAAAGACTGTCTTCTTCCAAAACATCATAAGAGTTCAAAAACCTTTAAACAATGTATTATTTATTTTTCTGGCCACACAGATTCCTTCAGAGTCATTACAATCCATCAACTGTGCATTTGCTGACTTAATCATAAGCAGATTTGGTTTTCAGGAGACTGAGGCAGCTGAAAAGGACAAAGCCATTAGGGTCTTTCACTTCCATTATCAGAGTTCAGGGGCGAGGTACTTCTATCCAACAGGGCAAACCTCTGGGCCTAAAGCTTATACAGTTTTGGAGGCTCATTTTAAGAAAAATCCTTCAAATTACTAGGTAAGAAGAAATGTTACATATTTATTTAGAATTATAAAGTAAACCACCAACAACACAAAACATATGAAGTTGACAAGTTTTAAAAAGATCTCAAAATCCTGAAAAAATATATTTTTTAATTAGCTATCTGATGCACCCCTCCTTAAAATAATTTGCATACTATTTGATTGCCTCATCATGCAACAATGGTTTTTTCATTCTTTATGTAGAGAGACTGAAAAGAAATCAATCTTAGTATGGTGGATCAAATGATACTTCTTTCTCTTTTGTTTTCTTTGGGGTACTAGGGATGGAACCCTGGATTTCATGCATGCTCAGACAGTCCTCTACCACTGAGCTACAGCCCCAGTCAGATATTGTTTCTTATTTTTGGTGTGGAAAGGGTCCTCTTGGCTTCATGATGTATGTTGGTATTGGCATGTATGTAGACTTTTAGGATTGTTACAACTTTTTAAGAAAACGCCTCTCTAGGGTCTTTCATGTATGAGCTAGAAGATTTCAAGGTCTGTTGCAAAGAGTAATCTTAAACGCTCTGAAGTGATGAAACTCACCAACCAGTGTATCTTTGTCACCCCTAATGGCATGGCACATGATAAGGGTAGTGTTGAACCTGGAGTTTTCCTTTCACAGGGTTGGGTGTAAGGCTGTAACAGTGATAGGATTATTACTGGAAATTGTCTTTGCGGCAGGCAAACCAGCAGGAATTGAACCATAAAGAAGAGACTGAACCACCTAAATATCCACTGAACCTAAACTATGTATCACCATTGATTTTCTTAGCCATGGTCCCAAAATGCCCATGACCACTCCCATGCCACCCAACACAATGAGAAGTCTAGGACCAAGCGAACATTGAAGTGGAGAGAGAGAGTGGTCACACACATTTAAAGTTAGAATATTATATTCCTATAAACTTTGAAAGAACATATGGCCATGGGAACACTGACAAGTTCAAGCCAGGGCCCTTGAAACAAGCTTCCCTAGTTTTATGGTAAATCCACTTCTAGTTTAAATTCAGATTTTCTTCCACAAGACATGTTGTCATTTCTCTTGGGAGGATTCACATTTGCATCTTGAATGTAATGTCCAGATCTGTAGAAAACATGACGCAGATACATAGGAGAAAAATTCAGGCCTGCATCCCAGCTGACCAATTTATTAAATCTAATAAAACAATTCCTTGAAATTATGTGAATCAGGACTCTTAACTGGGTTAATACTTTCTACATAACTTTAAAAAGTACACATTCCTTGGCTCTAAACCTAGGAATTATCATTCTTCAGGCACAGGAATTTTTCAGGCCTTGGAATTTTTCATGTTAAAATTTTCCTGTTGATCCTGATGCTCCGCCAAATTTGAGAACCACAGATGTAAGCAAAATGTTTGGACAAATGCTTATGCCCACTACAGCTCCACAGGTTAGCAAAAGGGTGAGAACCCAGTAGAAAGATTTTGACTTGGTGCAAGGAGAAGCAGGAAGTTTCCCATCAAACTGACTAGACTGGCAGCTCATGAGAAGATTGGGAGGTGGATTTGTATTACCCAACTTTGTTAGGCACAAACTGGGTGGTGGGGGGAGCCATTTCAGGTTAGTTTAGGTATAGAAGTAGCTTACTGGCTCCTGTGGCTGAAATATCCATTTCAAGCTTAATCAAGGATTAAAACACTCTTACACTGAACACTTCCCGTGGAAAGAAAGCACCCTTTCAGTAACTTCTGAAAGAAGTGGTGGCGTAGTTTTATTGTACTGGCTGGTCAAGTGTCCATTTCTAGCCCAACCACTTCATCCAGATAGACTGACTAGCCAACCCTGGGCACATGGCCACCGCAGGCACACAGGAGTGGGGTCAGCCTAAATGTGACTTGAGAAAGGGAAGGCAGTTCCCCTAAAGGAAATTGGGATTATAGGCAGAAACAACTGATGAACAGGTGTCTGGAATGAGTGATTTCTGGGGCCATTTCTGAGGGTGGACTTGCTTTGTCTTTGCTGAGTTCTCTGACTGGCCAAGCTTCTGGGGTCCTGCATATCAGAGGCCTTGCTGCTGACCATGGGGCCATGGGAGGGGTGGATGGAACTTGTCTGGGGATCTTTCTACCTACTGTTTGGGTGAGGCTCCTGCAAGCAGTGTCTGCAGACTCATGCCTGACCCGTCTAACGGTCCAAAAGCAGGCAGCCCATCAGATGAGGATGGGAAGGAGGTGGAGTCAAGAGCCAAAGCCAAGGAAGCAGAACCAATAGGGGGCGGCAAGACATGTTTCCAAGTATAGGTGGGATGCAGATGCCAGAATTTTTTTTTTTTAATTTTAAATATTTATTTATTTGCTTTAGTTGTACACAATGCAATGCATTTATGTTTACGTGGTGCTGAGGATCGAACCCGGGCCGCGCACGTGCTAGGCGAATGCTCTACCGCTGAGCCACAACCCCAGCCCTCTACCCTGATTCTTTTTTTTTTTTTTTTAATTTTTTTATTATTTATTTACTTATTCATCATGCACAAGTATAGTATCTTTTTACATACAACTGCTTGTATACAAAGTAGATGCCAGAATTTTTGAGCAGAAGCAGGAATGGCCCAAACTACCCGCAGAGCCGTTTCTCCTCACTATTGCGGGGCACAGCCAACTAACTGCATGCCTAGTTTACCAAACCTGTTCTCCATAATGAAATATGCTTCATGTTATGTATGTATTTATTTTGCACTTACATATCACAGATCAGTAGTGTAGTCGGCCCAAAGATGTGGCATTCCAATCCACCTTCAAGGGAGGGCTCTCTGCTCAGGTGGGGGAGGGCAATCAACATCCCCCAGGTGACAGCTCCTCTCCTGGGCTGCTGTCATGCCCTTTGTGGGGCAGCCTGGATCTAGAGGCAGGGTATAAAGGCACAACCATTTCAGTCCAGTATGGGACAATTCTTTTTTTTTTTTTTTTGGCACCGGGGATTGAACTCAGGGGCACTCGACCACTGGGCCACATCCCCAGGCCTTTTTTTGCATTTTATTAGAGACAGGGTCTCACTGAGTTGCTAAGCAGCCTGCCGTTGCTGAGGCTGGCTGTGAACTTGCAATCCTCCTGCCTCAGCCTCCCAAATGCTGGGATTACAGGCATGCTCCACTGCACCGGGCCAGTATGGGACAATTCTAACAGATCGTATCAGGGCTTTCCTCCAGTCCAGGGCCTCTAGGGAGCTGTAACGCAGTTCACCCTTTCGTCTGCCCAATTCTGTGTCTTCATACAACCTCTCATAGGTACTGATCTCTAATAAACTTGGTTTCATCACGTGCTTCCAGAAAAATGAGACTGTGATAAGTATCATTAGCTTGTGGTATAATCGCCCTATTAACAGTAAAAGGAAAGGAAACATTAAGCATGCAAACTATTTTTTAATTAGTGAAAAAGGCATAATAAGACTTTCTTGATTCTTTTTCCTTTTTTTGGTGTTCGGAATTGAACCCAGGGATGCTCTACCACTGAGCCACATCTCCATCCCTTTTTATTTTTTATTTTGCGACAGGGTCTCAGTAAGTTGCTTAGAGCTTCACTAGGTTGCTGAATCTGGTCTCAAACTTTCAATCCTCCTGCCTCAGCCTCCCAAGTCACTGGGATTTGCAGGTGTGAGCTACTGTGCCTGACTTTTTCCTTAAAAAACACAGTGTATCAAACTGAAAAATTTAAGTTGTCTATTTGCATAATGATCAAATATAACAGAGGAATTGATTCTAAGCTGGGATACAGTTTCTATATAAATTTTCATAAAGTACAGAATTTTTTCTTCATTTATTTTTAGTCACTTTTCTTAAGAATCAAAGTAGAAAATTTTCTTTGATTTCACCAAATTTCGAGAGTCTTGTAAATAAAAAGAAGTTATGCTGAGAAAGAGGTCTAATTTAAACATCTGGGCAGTAAGGAGTCATTGTTTTCACTGTTTTAAATCAACATTTAAAAAATTAAAATAACATTGAACTTGGCCCAAATTCCAAAAACACAGTATTATTTTTTCAGCAATTCAAAGCACATCAGTATTTCTACATGTATCTGTACCACCAGTTTAAATTCCCATCTCTTTTCATTGCAGCTGTGGAAAGTGGTCAATCCTTAGAGGCAGACCTATGTTAATTTATTTTATATGAATGGTATACAATGTCCTAACTTAGGCTTTTAAAATTTTGATACTGTTTTACTCCAATAATAAGAGACATAGTTGAAAGAACTCAAAATAGTTCAGAAAAAGATACCATGAGGAAGAACCAGCCCCCACCTCCTCACTCCTTATCTGCAGTAATTTGTTAATCATTTCTATTTTGATTTCCCTTGGTGATTACCTAACACATCTCTCAATTATATATTTACATCACTGCTCCTTGACCCACCACATTTGGATATTAAATATTGGCTTTTTTTTTTTTTTTTTTTTTTTTTTTTTTTTTTTTTTTTTTTGCTATCATGGGTAAGGATTCAGCTCTCACATCTTCCCAGTCTCTGTTTTTAAATTACTATTTTTGGTTTCTTTATAGCTGTAATAGTATAAAAAAAAAAAAAACTCTCTCATACTTCATTGGAGGTGTGTGTGTGTGTGTGTGTGTGTGTTGTGTTGGGGACTGAATCCAGGGGTGCTCTACCACTCAGCTACATCCCCAGACCTTTTTACTTTTTATTTTGAGACAGGTTTTCACTAAGTTATCTAGGCTGGCCTTGAACTCAAGATCCTCCAGCTTCAGCCTCCCCAATAGCTGGGATTACAGTGTGTGCTCCCATGCCCAGCTCTTTCAAGTCTCGCTTGGTTGTTCATCTTCTACAACGAGGATGTTAATGCCCTATTCTTTTTTCCCTCCTTGAGCTCCTCACCTCTGTTAGCTATTATTCAATCCTTACACTGTCAATGTTGATAAGTTTATATTATTAATTTTAACCATAATTAAACCTCCTGAGCTTGTCTGTAGGTTGATTCCCTTAGTTGATATCTAAAAAAAAAAGCGGTCTTTACACTTTTATGAAGAAATTTTGTTTCCATGCCTTTGGTTTATTGAGGAGCCATGGGGGCTAACTGCAGAGCCATGCAGAGTGCTATAAATATCCACCCTTCTCTGTGGTTTCACTGCCATGAACCCTGTACCTCTCAAAGGGAAATTGTCTAGACATCAAGGCCAAATGTCTTCTGTTTCTTCATATTCTATCAAATATTTAAAAACACATGCAATTTGGTGGTTGAACATTTAAATTATGATTTTTTAATTGATTTCTTGTTTTTCCAACTTTCTGATTGCCTTTTCTATTGTTATTGTTGCTGTTGAATGAACAATAACACACTTTATGCACTATGCTCTGAATATCTTATTCATTCTGTTGATCCAATTTTATCCATTCTCCTCCCCAACCCCTTTTCTTCTTAAGTGTCTTCCTGGAGTCCACTGATTTCACATTCTGATTTGGTCTGATTTTTTTCCAGAATAATGGCTCAACTGTTGTCTTGATGTTTGTTCTCATTTGCTTCCTGGGTAATGACTGGTTTCCTATATTGCATGTCACACTTTTCTTGGTATTCTTCCTTGAGTAAATTCTTCAGAAATAAATCGTGCAAAGCAAACTGAGTCCTTGACCAAGAAGCAAAGCGCCCTCTTCCCCTTGCTGCCCAGGAGAACTTTTCATGGACTCTTGGCTCAAAGGTGAGATTTGTTGAACTCTCTAATCTACAAAAATCTCTTCTGAGCAGCTTAACTTTATTCCCCTTTTATTCCTGTACTATGATTTTAATGGAATTTCTCAAGAGAAGTGAGTAAAAATCTGTTCTCCACATGTGGACGCCATCTTAAAAAAAAAAAAGAAGTAAGGATTTTCCTCCCTGCCCTTAGCTTAAAAACTCAGAATCATTAGAGAAACTCTAGAAAGTTTGTGACACATTTCTCCTAGAGGATTATACAGGGACAAAGTTCTGCTTGTTCTTTTAAATATAGGATAAGGCAGCTATTGAACCAGTCTGGGTCTGGATGCCCTAAGAGAAAACAGTGGTTCTTATTTGTTGCCTAGTACTTTAGAGATATTGCCTCCTTGAATATCCATGTCACGGATGGAGAACCTGAGGCTCAGTTCACTAAGTAATTGGTAATTCTGTTTTAAACATAGAACCATCTGATGTCCACACCACACATGTTGCCTAGAGGCAGCAAGGCTGGTACAATAGACAAAAGATGCCAACAGATGCAAGATCTGAGATAAGGTAAAGATCACAGTCTCCAGTTAAGTGGCTCCTAGCCAGAGTCAACATGCACAACATAGGTGCTCAGGAACTTATTTGTTAGTAGAAGGGACTCTTGACAGTTCTACCTCCCCAAGGCTGAACATTCCCAGGGAGCTGGTTTAATTGACCACAGGCCTCACGTGGCAGACAGCCTCATGTCTTCTATTTTAGTTCTGCTATTGAGATGCTCTGCTGAACTCTATCCTCAGCAAACACACTTACAATCATATTGGCATTTCGGTTTCAGAGAAAAGAAATCATTAATTAAAATGGACATCACCAAACGATCACGGTACATGTAGGATTCCACGACGGGAACAGCAGTAAATGGACAATCCATTAATCAATTATGGCTACAAATCCAAACCATACTGACAAATGATATTAGTTATGTGACTTTAAAAAAAAAAGATGCAACTTTTTCACTTAAACTGATCTCATGATTCCTCATTTTTAAGTTTGAAAAGACTGACATTTTCTGTGCACTAATTAAAATCAAATATATATTACTGTTCTTAAAACTTACTTCATGACAATGACTATTATATATGCAAATGAAAAAAATCAGAACCATGTCTCTCCAGATGGAAGCTCTGCAAAACAGATGCCATCATCCTCTAGATGTGTCCTCTGGAGGAAGAGATATTCATCCAAATAAGGGCTAATAATGCAGCCCTTAATGGTTGTAGCCAGCTTCTAATTTACAAAATGACTGACATATGCCGGGAATCAAAGCACATTTAAGCAGAAGCAATAAAACTCTGCTTCACGTAGTACCATTTTCAAGGGAGTAAGAAACAGGGGATATATCTTGTCTTGTTCCTTTAATTACTGATTCAATTAATTGCCTGTTAGGAAATTGTAGTCACTAGAAAACTCCATATAGGCAGAGTGGTAAGGAAATGCAGGGACCTTACCAAACTCAAAGCCCCAGTATGACAGTTCCTCAGGTTGACAGGAATAACAAAGAACTTTTCTTAATACATCTCTCCTCATTATAAATTTCATAAACTTTCAGGACACTCAGGTTTTTTTTTGTTTGTTTGTTTGTTTGTTTTTTGGTACCAGGGATTGAACTCAAGGACACTCAACCACTGGGCCACATTCCCAGCCCTTTTTTTTTTGTATTTTATTTAGAGACAGGGTCTCACTGAGTTGCTAAGTGTCTCACTGAGGCTGGCTTTGAACTCACAATCCTCCTGCCTCAGCCTCCCAAGTGCTGGGATTACAGGTGTGTGCCACTGCACCTGGCTGACACTCAGTTTTTGTACTACATAGGTTCCAAGTTGGTATTTGCCTGTGATAGTCAAAGAAAGGAATAAATATTCCTGACAAAACAGGATATTTTTGTTGCAGTGTTATGAAGGAAAGGCTTGAATGAGGAATTCAGATGAATTCTACCAGTCTTCAGCCTAATTTTGTTTTAAAGAAAAGCCGAGTATAACTTGGTCAAAATTTACTGCCCTACACTCAAATATTAATACCTTTACAAACTCAAGATACACTTGAAATTTGAGCAAGGTCAGTAAAAGAATCTACAGGCCTGGAGAAGCTACTAGCTGCATCCATGTCAGATGCTCTTGTCCACTGAAATAATTTTCATCAGAGAAAAGCTCGGTGACATAACATACTTTGGTGATATGAGATGCTCTTCCTGAAATATGCCCCTTACAGTTAAAATCCCAGCAACTTAGTAGGAAAAAAAAAAAAAAAAAAAAAAAAAAGAAAAAAAAAAGAAAGAAAGAAAGGAAGAAAGAAAAAAGGAAAAAAAAATCAACTGCAATTTAGTAGAAGCTGTCAATCACCTCTCTATGGAAGTCAGAGCTCCTTTGGTTCAAAACATGTAACATGGAATTAGATGATATAATGCAATTTCAGACCATACCCAGGGAAATGGAGAATTGTGCCATTATGTAGATAATGAAGACATATCTTTCATTACTGGAGATTTAGAAGACTAGAAAGATAATCATTAGATAGAAAGGATAAAGGGATTAGGCTATATGGAGAAGATGTATAAAAGGAAAACTACCATGATGTCATGTCATAAAGCCACGGGAGTCACAGTTTATAAAATATAAACGAACATAAAGTGAAACAGTATTTTATTTGTGATGATTAACAGAGTAACATACTCAAGAATACAAAAATAAATAATAATCACAAATAGTCCAAAGGAAAGTAACACACATTAAGATTATAAATTGAGCTCTGCTTTTCAAATTATATGAATTTATGTATAATTTACAGTAGTGGGTAAAATATTTGCAATGATATGGTAGTTGTGATTGGGATACATAAATGCTGCTTTTAAGCTGTGCAAGTCGGGAACAATTCCACAGGTTGCTGTCCAGGTGAGTAAGGCAGACCTGAACTTCTCTGCTCTGTTAACAATGGAACTCCTCACTGCATTGGCTGATAGGAACACCTCCTTCTAAAACACAAAGAGTTCTGAATCAGTTTGCAAATAATCTAAAAACATGAAGTGCTTATAAGAAACTTGATGACAAACATGATCTCTTTGTCAACTCTGCAATATTTTAAAGTTGACTACTAACTAGTCACAATGCTTACCCAATTGCTAAAACTTCAACAAAATGTATTAAATAGAATTATATATTGTGGGGCTTTAAAGACATTTCACTGAGCAGTGCAAAGGAGGGAACACAGCCCCATAAGTGAGCACAGGAGCCACGGAGTCCCAGGGGAGTCCTTCCTTCACTAGGACATTGTGAAAATTATTTCTATTTTTGCACATTTCTACCCATGGACATCGTTTGGCAAATAGGTGAGTTCAAAAGTTCATTTATTTTAAATAAAAATTCTTATTCAAAGAAGAATAATCCTGGGTCGATTGATGTATTGATTTGTTCATGTACGCATTCATTCATGTATTCAGCAATCACCTTCCCACTGTCTAGAATCTGAACTGAAAAACCCAGAGGGAAATTCTTGTCTGTGGGAGGCCCTTGAACTGAAAGGTCATTTAAATCAAGGCCAAGGTCTTGGCTAAGTTGGGCCAGGGAAGAGATGAAGAAGCAGAAGCAGAAGGTGAGAGTGGGGCCAAGAGCCCACCAGGGTGAGACACAGAGGCACAGGCAGGGACAGTTGGCAAGGCCCAAAAAGATGAGGACAGAACTTGACTTAGGTCAGTTTCTGATCCTTGCCCACACACTGTGATGACCCATAGGTTCTGGGAGACTTCCCTGATGCCCTAAATTGCTGCCATACCTCTCCCTTTTACCTCCCTCTGGTTTTGAGGGGGTTTCTGCGCCATAGGACTCAAAGAGCCTGGTACATAGTGGATGCTGAGAAAAAAGTGTTCCTTTTGGACTTGATGACTTTACTGGGCTCCCTGTTGACTCAAGGTGGAATCTCTTTCTTGGAAGCTGGTGGGAGATAAGAGGTCATATTAATATAATGTCCCTTCTAGTGAATTAGAAGGATAAGAAAAGGAAGAAGGAGGAGGAGGAGGAAACACTTTGGGGAGAAGTGCCGATAGGGACTTGATCCTTTGTATATTAGTTCACCTGACTCCTTATTGCAGAAGTTGCCGCTTGGCCCATGGACATGATGAAGATGACCAACATTCAACCAGAAGGGAGGGATCACAAGCAGGGAAAGCTGGGTGTGGCACACACCTGTAACATCAGCTATGGGGAGGCCTGCCTGGGTAGTAAAACCCTATATCAAAACAAACTTCAAGGGGTTGGGATGTAGCTCAATGGCAGAGCACTTGCCTAGCATGCCCAAGGCCCTGGGTTCAATCCCTACTACTGAAAAAAAAAAAAAAAAAACAAAAGGTGTTTGTTTGTTTGTTTTAAATTGACTTGTCATTAATTATTTCTCTAAATAAAACATTTGAGAGACGATATCTACTTGAAGTTTGGGGAAAGAAGAAAATGTCAAGTGATAGTTCTGTAAGATTGCATAATACAGTATACACAATACAGTAGAAACTCCATATTAGTAGATTCTGCATTCACAGATTGCAATCAATCCCAGGTGAAAATTTTTTTAAAATTGTGTCTATACTAAATACATACAGGCTTCTCCTTCTTCTTGTCATTGTTCCCTAAACAATATAGCACCTATTTATGTAGAATTTATATTGTGTTAGGTATTAAGTAATCTAGAGATGTTTTAGTGTACAGGAGGGTGTGTGAAGGTTGTTTGCAGGTCTTGGCTAAATTGAGCCAAGGGAGAGATGAAGCAGAAGCAGAGGGTGAGAGTGGGGCCAAGAATCCACCAGGGTGAGACACAGAGGCACAGGCAGGGACAGTTGGCAAGGCCCAAACAGATGAGGACAGACCTCGGCTTGTGCCACTTTATACAAGGCGCTTGAGCATTTGCAGATTTTGGTACCCGCCTGTGGTGGTGAGGGCCTGTGGATATGAAGGGATGGCTGCATTCCTGTTTTCACTCTTACTTTCTATGTTATGTTAGTTATGTGGTATTTATTTACCTTCTCCAATATAACAGATCATGGTAAAGTGAACCATCCTGGACTAACATAATCATGCCTTGTTGATGATTATGACTTTTTTTTTTTTTTGGTCCTGGAGAATGAACCCAGGGATGCTTAACCACTAAGCCACATCCTCAGCCATTTTTTAAAATATTTTTAAAATTTATTAGAGACAGGGTTTCACTAAACTGCTGAAGCTGGCAGTGAACTTGGTGATCCTCCTGCCTCAGCCTCCCAAACTGCTGGGATTATAGGAGTGAGCCACCTTGCAGGGCTCTGTTGACATTTTAGTCTATTTCCTTTTGGTCTTTTTTTTTTAAATATTTATTTGTTTGCTTTATATGCACACAATGCGTTTATTTGTACGTGGTGCTGAGGATCGAACCTGGGCTGCGCATGTGCTAGGCGAGCGCTCTACCGCTGAGCCACAATCTCAGCCCCATTTTGGCCTTTTTTCCCCCTATACTAAAGCTGTGTTGTTATTGTGATCATTTTTCTTAGTCATTAAAACAAGAATATAGCCAGGTGTGATGGCCCACACCTGTAATCCCAGGGATTCGGGAGACTGAAGAAGCAGGAGGAACGTGAGTTCAAGGGCAGCCTCAGCAATTTAGTGAGGCCCTAAGCAGCTTAGCAAGACCCTGTCTCAAAATAAAACATAAGAAAAAAAGGGCTGGGGATGTGGTTCAGTGGCTAAGTGCCCCTGAGTTCTATCCCCAGTATTAAAAAAAAAGAAAAAACAAGAATATGGAATATTGTATACTACTTTCAAACAATACTGTAGTTATAGAATTTCCAAGTTTCTACAAAATTTTCACAAATATAATATTAATCAACACAATATTTTACTGTATGAAATCAAATCTACCATTTCTCACTGGAAATTTAAATTCTTTCTAAATAATTGTTGTGCTTATTCTTTGCTTGTTTTTGAGTTAATGAAGACTTCTTCATTAGAGTGTAGAGGTTCCTTTCTATTACCTATATTTGACTCTTTCAAATATGCTTTCATGTTTAAATAGTCACATACATCTTTTCAATTCATATGAAATTTAGATATTTCCACTGAGGATGCAAAGGAATTTACTAAAACATGCCAAAGAATCTGTGATTCGATTCTTGGGGACTCTGTCTCTATTGCTAATAGTATTTTAGTTTTTGGAGGCTGTCCTCCTCGACTGTCTGAGAAAAGTGATTCAGTGCTAATATCTGGAATTCTTTCCCTGTTGGTGCTTTGTTTAAACTTTATTATACAACAAATTTAAGTCAAACAATACAGAAATGCTTAACAAAATTTAATAACCTGCCTCTACTGCTGTTTAGTCTCCCCAGGATAACTAGCATTAACAGTTTGCTGCTCAGCCTTCTAGATCTTTCTCAGTGCTCATTTTAAAACATATGCATATGCTGACGGTGCACACCTATACCCAACGGCTCAGGAGGCTGAGGCAGGAGGATAATGAGTTCAAAGCCAGCCTCAGCAACTTACTGAGACCCTGTCTCAATATAAAAAGGATTGGGGATGTGGCTCGATGGTTAAGCACCCCTGGGTTCAATGCCCAGCACCAAAAAATAAATAAAAATAAAAACCAGCACATACCAAACTATGGAGTTTTTAAACCACATACACTACAATGTCTTTTTCATGTAGTAATATGTCATGGACATCTCCAAAGCCATAATGTACATTTAACATTCTTTTTAGTAGCCATGAATAGCACAGGGTGTGGGTGTATCATAATTTATTCAACTATTCCTTACAATGGACATCCAGGTTGTTCAAAGGTAGATTTTTTTTGCCTTTATAAATAATGCCATAATAAAATTTTTAAACATGTACTCTTACAAATAAGTTGTTACTTCTATATGATATATCCTTCTAAGTAGAATTCTTAAAGCACATATATTTTGATTTTCAGTAGCTATTTACAGGTTAATTTTGTAAAAGGCTGTAGCAACAGGTATTTTTGGCAGTTATATATATTAGATTGTCAATTTCAGCCCCACCCTCAACAACATTGGCTCCTGTGGCTCTTAACTAGCAATCTGAAGTTGTTGAAATATTGTCTTGCATGGTGATGCCCCCTGCTTCACTTTTCTTGCTCAGGATTGCTTTGGCTATTCTGGGTCTCTTATTTTTCCAGATGAATTTCATGACTGCTATTTCTATTTCTTTGAAGAATGACATTAGGATTTTGATTGGAATTGCATTAAATCTGTATAATGCTTTTGGTAGTATGGATATTTTGACAATATTAATTCTACCTATCCAAGAGCAAGGTAGGTCTTTCCATCTTCTGAGGTCTACCAGACTTTAAATTATACTATAGAGCAATAGTAACAAAAACAGCATGGTATTGGCACCAAAACAGACTGGTGGACCAATGGTACAGAATTGAGGATACAGAGACTAATACATATAATTACAGCTATCTTATATTAGACAAAGGTGCCAAAAATGTACAGTGGAGAAAGGATAGCCTCTTCAACAAATGGTGCTGGGAAAACTGGAAATCCATATGCAACAAAATGAAATTAAACCTTTATCTCTCACCATGCACAAAACTCAATTCAAAGTGGATCAAGGACCTAGGAATTAGACCAGAGACAATACACCTAATAGAAGAAAAAGTAAGCTCCAATTTCCAACATGTTGGATTAGGCCTCAAGTTCCTTAATAAGAATCCTGTAGCGCAAGAATTACTACCAAGAATTAATGAATGGAATAGATTTAAACTAAAAAACTTCTTTCAGCAAAAGAAATAATCAGTGAGGTGAATAGAGAGCCAACTAATTGGGAACAAATGTTTAATACATGCACATCAGATAGAGCACTAATTTCTAGAATATATAAAGAACTCAAAAAACTTAACACCAAAAAAGCAAATAACCCAATCAATAAATGGGCTAAGGAATTGAAAAGACACTTCTCAGAAGAAGATACACAATTAATCAACAAATACATGAAAAAATGCTCAACATTGCTGGCAATTAGAGAAATGCAAATCAAAACTACTCTAAGATTTTATTTCACTCCAGTCAGAATGGCAGCTATCAAGAACACAAACAACAATAAATGTTGGAGAGGATGTGGGGAAAAAGGCACACTCATACATTGCTGGTGGGACTGCAAAATGGTGCAACCGTTATGGAAAGCAGTATGGAGATTTCTTGGAAAACTGGGAATGGAACCATCCTATGACCCAGCCATCCCACTCCTGGGTCTATTCCCAAAGGACTTAAAAACAGCATATTACAGTGACACAGCTATCTCAATGTTTGTAGCTGCGCAATTCACAATAGCTAGGTTGTGGAACCAACCTAGATGTCCCTCAGTAAATGAGTGGATTAAGAAAATGTGGTATATACGCACAATGGAATTTTACTCAGCAATAAAAGAAAACAAATTAATGGCATTTGCAGGTAAATGGATGAAGTTGGAAGACATAATGCTAAGTGAAGTTAGTCTGTCTCAAAAATCCAAGTACCAAATGTTCTCTCTTATATAAGGAGGCTATTTCAAAGTATTGTTGGATGGGGGTACATAGGAGGATTAGAGGAACACTAGAATTGTCAAGGGAAGGGAGGGTAAGGGAGGGAGCAAGAGGGGAGGGAGGGGGAGAAAAGAAAAAAAAAAGGTGGTTGAATGAGACGGATATCATTTTCCTTAATGCATGATTGAAGACCTGAATTGTACGAATATACTTTGTTTACAAACAGTTGTATGTAAAAAGATACTAAATATATGCACTATGAGTTGTACATATTAAAAATTATAAAAATAAAATTTAAAAAAGTAAAAATTAAAAAAAAAGAAATATTGTCTTGCTTAATTTACATTTCCATACTAACAATGGGTCATGCCCATTTTCCAGTGTTTCTTTTTCTTTTTTCTTTTTTTTTTTTTTTTTTTTCCCCTGGTACTGGGGGTTGGACTCAGGGTCACTCAACCACTGAGCCACATCCCCCTCCCTATTTTTTTTTTTTTTTTTTTTTTTGTGGTACCAGGGATTGAACTCAGGGGCACTCGACCACTGGGTCACATCCCCAGCTTTTTTGTGTATTTTATTTAGAGACAGGGTCTCACTGAGTTGCTAAGTGCCTCGCCATTGCTGAGGCTGGCTTTGAACTCGCGATCCTCCTGCCTCAGCCTCCCAAAGTGCTGGGATTACAGGCGTGCGCCACCGTGGCCGGCCCTATTTTGTATTTTATTTAGAAACAGGGTCTCACTGAGTTACTTAGCACCTTGCTGTTGCTGAGGCTGGCTTTGAACTTGCAATCCTCCTGCCTCAGCCTTCCTAACCACTTGGATTGCAGGCGGTTTCTTGAAAATTGGTGTTTTGTCTTTCAAGAACTGCCTGTTCTTTCCCTGGTTGTCTGTCTTTTTCTTCAGGACTAATAGGAGGAATCTGTACATAAAGGGAAATGAGAACTGGCCTACCAGATGATGCAGTTATTTTGCTCCAAAATACTATTTGCTTTTCAATTGTGTTTATGATATATTTTCCCACATAATTTTTCAAAGTTAGTATAAAATGTTATTGTTTGAGGGCTTATTTCAGGTGGAAAGTCAATTATACCAACATCCTTGATTCACTTAATTATGCATTACCCTGAGTTGAAATGCCAGCTTGGTTATATATATAGCTACTGTACATCTTTACATTTGTTCCTGTCCTCTCTATTTTATTGTATCGCTTTATCAACGTCACTACTATGATATATCTCAGGGTAGAGTGCTCTATATTGGTGAAAATAAATAATTAAGATAATTGTGTTACATTTGTTTACCATAAATATACCATTCTTACATTCTTTCAACATCACCCCATAGACATTAATATATAAAATGTTTTAGGCTAATGTATAGTAATGCTACCTAATCACAGTGTCTTTGTAATAAATTTTAATGTGTAATAAATTTGTAATAACTTATATGTAATAGTTTTGTAATAAATTTTAATGGCAAAATGATTTCCATCCCCTGCGTATGTATCCATGCACACACGCGCACACGCACATCTTCCTCTAAAATTATTGACTTTTCTCAGATTATTGATATTTCATATGAACTTTATGTTCATTTTGGTTAGTTTTAAACATTGATACTGTTATTAATCTTGCAATTAATTTTTGTATCCATTCGGAAGTGATTTGCATTCTTAACATTAAGACTTCCCACGTGGGTCAGGTGCCGTGGCGCATGCCTGTAATCCCAGCACTTGGGAGGTTGAGGCAGGAGGATTGCCAGTTCAAAGTCAGCCTCAGCAATGGCGAGGCACTTAGCAACTCAGTGAGACCCTGTCTCTAATAAAATACAAGAAAGGGCTGGGGATGTGACCCAGTGGTCGAGTGTCCCTGAGTTCAATCCCCGGTACCAAAAAAGAAAGAAAGGAAAAAAAAAGACTTCCCACATGGGATCTGAAAATTGTCTTCTATTAGCTGAGGTTTTGTTTTATATTCATCAATGAAAAGTTTACTTTTACAAATAAAACTTTTATTTTTTAATAATGGAGATTGAATCCAGGGGTACTTTACCACTAAGCTACAACCCCAGCCCTATTTTATTTTTGTTTTGAGACAGGGTCTCTCTATATTGCGCAGGCTGGCCTCCAACTTGATTCTTCTGTCTCAGCCTTCAAGTTTCTGGGATGACAGGCACATACCACCGTGCCTGGGTGTTTGCCTATTTTTGGTTTGGCCAATATGAATGGAATATTTTTTCCCATTTCTACTTTTTACTTATTTTTTTTAAAATATTTTTATTTATTTGCTTTAGTATACACAATGCATTTTATTCAATGTGTTTTATTTGTACGTGGTGCTGAGGATCGAATCCCGGTCGCCCACGGCTAGGCGAACGCTCCACCGCTGAGCCACAATCACAGCCCCTACTTTTAACTTATTATTGCTATTAGAAAATAAAATTATTGCCTGGCATGGTGGCGTACGCCTGTAATTCCAGCACTTTGGGAGGCTGAGGCAGGAGGATTGTGAGTTCAAAACCAGCCTCAGCAATGGGGAGGCACTTAGCAACTCAGTGAGACCCTGTCTCTAATAAAATACAAAAAAGGGTTGGGGATGTGACCCAGTGAGTGAGTGTCCCTGAGTTCAATCCCCAGTACCACAAAAATAAAAAAAATAAAATAAAATAAAATTATTGTGGCCTTTTGTATATTTATCTTGTCATTAATCACATTAATAGTTCCTCTTATTATTTTTGGAAAATGCAATAATAATATTAAGAAAACATAAGACATTTTGGTGTCTTCTTCTCAATTTTTTTCAGTACTGAGGATTGAACCCAAGCCACGTGTGAGGCAAATACTGTATCAATGAGTTACATCCAGCCCTTTAAAAAATTTTTTTTTGAGACAGGTCCTTGCTAAGGTGCACTGTGGCTTCAAACTTGAAATCCTCCTGCCTCAGCTTCTAAAATAGCTGGAATTATAGACATGTGCTACTGTGTTCACCTCCTTTTTTCCCAACACTTATAATGACTATTTTCTTTAGGTAAAACTAAAAATTGTGTTTGTAGGCACGGTTCTTGATCCTAATTTTAATGGAAATTGCTTCAATATGTTATTGTTTAATACGTTTGTCATGGGGTTCTTGTAAAGTTCCCTACTGTATTTCCTTCTATTCTATGCTACTAGTGAGTCTTTGTTGAAAATTATAGACATTCTGTTCTCTTTTAGAGTGTTGTTTAATAAACTAGTTTAATAGATATCTTAAACTTGAATAATACTTATGGAATAAAGATATTTAAGCTTTTAGAAATAAATTTTCATTTCAATGAAAAGTTATTAATGTTATTCTTTTGCATTTATTATCAAACATCAAATAAGTCATCATTTCTAAAGTCACATCTTATAAAAGGTCATATACTGGAGAGAAATTAAAGGGTACCATACTTATAAAATAAGTTGTTTAGATAGACTTTGGTTCTCTCTTATTTATTTATTTATTAACTTTTTTCAGTTGTTCATAGACCTTTATTTTATTCATTTATTTATATGTGGTGCTGAGAATTGAACCAAGTACTGCACACATATTAGGCAAGCACTCTACTGCTGAGCCACAACCTCAGCCCTTTGGTTCTCTCCTCTATTTGTGTTCTATATCTAATAGAAAAAAAATCCATATTTTATTTTCTACTTGAGAAATGTTTCAGTGCACATAGGCCAATATCAGGAGGTTTATTAATTTGCCCTGAAATCTACATTGAAACTTGTACATTCAAGAAAGACTAAGTATATCCAGGAGGGAAAGTTTCCCTTTTTACTCAAATACGTCGGGAAGAGGAATAGATTGTGGTGGCCATAATAAACAGGCTGATGTGAAGGACTGATAGGGCAGATCAGAAAATTGCTTTTACTTGAAAACAAAACAAAATTACATTGGCTGTCAGGTTTGCATTTTCATCCTAACTCAAGCACATTATTAACAATTATTCAATAAAATTCAGGCAATTTGCATCTTTCCAGTACATTCATTTCTGTTCACGTGTCATTGATCAAAGCAAAGCAGATGCCACACATGTGCGATAATACAGCACCAATGTAGGAGTCATGGTTCTACCCTCCATTTGGACTTCACAGTTTCTATTTCTAGTCATGATTCAGTCCTGCTATGATGGAAATATTTTTCATAGCAGACTTACTTTCCAATGTGAAGAGGAAAAAGTATGTCCAGGAAATTATGCTGAAAATAGAGCACACAGTCTAAGATATTATTAGCCTCAAGTATAAAAATATGATGAAGGTGTCTCTTGGCTTTCCCCTACTGCTATTACACACAGGTCAAAATCTGAGCTTCTGCATTCAGTAAACTGAATAGTGTGGCAGCCAAGTAGCATTGTCACAAAAGATAAATTTGTAAAGATTAGGCAACATCTGATTTTTTTTCACTACTTGAAGTAGACTGCAAGAATGAGCTTAGGCACAGATGATGGAGGTTTGGTGAGGTTTTAGAGCCCTGGGAAGACCTGGACACTGCGTCTTGCTCAAGCTACAGAGGAATGCCTGAATTTCCGTAGTTAGAGCTTCATTTTTTTGCATAGTTTCTTACTGTTTTAGGTTACAGCACCACTCTGAGATGCCTAGGGAAGTAATGGTATGCATCCAAGGAAAAAGCACATAAACATCAAACCACTGTTTCATACCATTTGCAATAAAGGAAATTCATTTTCCTACTAATATAGAATATAAAAACAATCTTTATGCTATGCTTCACTTCCATTTTTTAAAGTAGAAATTAATAGCCATTCTTCAATTATCAAGAATACAAGTAACAATAAATGTTGGCAAGGAAGTAGGAGAAAAGGTACATTCATGCATTGCTGGTGGGACTGCAAAATGGTGCAACCACTCTGGAAAGCAGTATGGAGATTCCTCTTTTGACCCAGCTACCCACTCTTCAGCATATACCCCAAAGACTTAATATCAGCATACTATAGTGACATAGCCACATCAATGTTTATAGTAGCTCAATTCACAATAGTTAAGCTATGGGACCAATCTAGGTGCCCTTCAATAGATGAATGGATAAAGAAAATGTGGTACATATACACAATGGAATATTAGCCATAAAGAAGAATGAAATTATGGCATTTGCTGGTAAATGGATGGAACTGGAGACTATCATGCTAAGTGAAATAAGGCAATCCCCAAACACCAAAGGCCCATTGATTTCCTCTGATATGTGGATGCTGACTCACAATAGGGGCTGGGGGAAGGAGAAGAGGAGGTTCACTAGATTGGACAGGGTGGAGTGAGGGGAAGGGAAAGGGGATGGGAATGGGAAAGACAGTAGAATGAATTGTATATAACTTTCCTATGTTTGTGTATGAATACACGACCAGTATAACTCCACATCATGTAAAACCTCAAGAATGGGAAGTTACACTCCATGTATATATGATATGTCAAAATACATTCTACTGTCATGTATAATTAAAAAGAACAAATAAAAAAACTTAAAGAAAGTAGTGGACATTCTTGAAAAGTATGCAAAATTATTACATAGATATGCAAAAAATACACCACACTATTCATACCAACAAACAAAAGGTCTACTCTAATCTGGTCAATGTGAATTCAACAGAAAGCTGCTATTGCTTAGCTTGAATGAGAGAATGGAATTGTGAAATGCTATTAGATCAAATAAATACAAATGTTGTCTTGACGGGTCAATGGATGTCATCTTTCATTTTGACTGACACGTGATGTTAACTCTCCATTGCATACAGTTCCCAAAAGAATCATGGAATCAGAGCTCCCACAGCACACTTTGTGAGACAAGGACAAACTTGAGTCTGCCCAGATTTCTCCAAGGCTCTTTTGAGTGAAGCCAAGTAGCATCGATTCCTTTGTGAGGTCATTTTTGGCAGAGTCCGCAGACTTGATGTCAGCAAGTTTAGGATCATGAACACACATTTAATTTCAAGATTGGCGGAACAGAAATAGACATCAAAAGACTTCTTCAGGGTTTCAGGTGTCTACAGATTTTTACTTGTAAAAGTTTTGGAAAAAATATTTACTCTCCACTTCAGCATAAAGAAACATTTTTTTTTGTTTGTTTTGTTTTGTTTTGTTTTTTCTTTAGCTTTGAAAAGTTAATATGACTATCTCCTCCCTTTCCTTGCCAAAGTGGCAGTTTGGATAGAAGGGCTCATAGAGGCTCTGAAGCCTTCCTAATAGCATGAAAGGCTTTGAACATAAAGAATCACTTCATTCAGTTAATCAAAAGTATCCACCCAATAAATAAATCAGTGAAAAAACTCACCCACATCCCAATGTCCTGAGCAATGTCCCTTGTCCTTCCCTGTTTTCTTGGAGTTTGGGTGTGTGTCTGAGGATCATTCAAATGCTCAAGACTTGTCTTCTAAAAGGCCAACACATTTCTGTCTATAAGAAAGTACTTTATCTTCTACTGGCCTCTCTTAATTGAAAGGAAAAAATAAATCTTGGAATAGTGGTGATTTGAGGTCCTGAGTGATGAAGTCAGTGTCGTTCATGGAAATGAATATGATTCATTGCAGAAAAGTTGGCAGCTGTCTTTGCCATCAGTGTTTGCTCATCAAAAGCTACAAAACACATATACTGTTTCTGCAAAGCTGCAAATGTAGATGTCTGTCAATCATCATGGGATCCATTTTAACATCGAGTATGAACATACTTTCTTCTAGAGGAAGGTCTACTCTGGGAATTCCACACTGAAGTTATCAATGGTCTTGCATGTCCAAAAGGGTGTTGCAAAGCCAGAAGTCTTTGAGGATGTCAAAGCAACACAAGATATCAAACCCCAAAATGTACTGATATGTCTGTCATACTAAATGCAGAACTGACAATCCCTCTGTATTTTTCAAAAAATATTAAAAGAAATGGCCACAACTCTGGAAGGTGGAATCTTTTCATTAAGGGGAAACAATTCAATTTTCTTCCTCTACTTTATAAGGACAAGCCAGCTTTCCCGTGTCCAGGGCATATAGCTTCATAAGATCTCTGCAATTATATGTGGGCAACTTTCTTTCTAATTCAGCTTGTGGTAAGTAACTTGGAGAGAGATTTTGTGCCCAAGCAAATATTTTTTTTTTCCTTTTTCTTTTCTTTTCTTTTTATTTATTTATTTATTTATTTATTTATTTTTATTTTTATTTTTTTTTTTTTTAGTGCTTTACTACTGAGCCACATTCACAGCCCTTTTTATTTTTTTAAATTTTGAGACAGGGTCTTGCTAAGTTTCTTAGGGCCTCCCTAAATTGCTGAGGCTGGTATCCAAATTATGATCCTTTTGCTTCAGCCCTCTGAGTCCCTGGGATTACATGCCTGTACTACTGAGCCTGACCACAAATACAAATTTTGGATAGTTTTAAGTCCTTATTGAATTATCATCAATTTTCTCCAAAATAAATTTTGTTTTGTTTTTGTTAAAGTAGGATCCTATACAATTTTACACATTGTATTGTTTTTTTTTTTTTTTTTTTTTAAAGAGGCTGGGAATATGGTCTGCAGGATATCTTGCATTTCACATTTTTCTAATTGTTTCAGTGGGGGTCCTGTTTAACTTCTTTTCTCCCTGGTATATCCTATAAACTTGAACCGATGTGCAATTGATTTAATAAGATTCAAGTTAAGCCTTTTGTGTAAAAACAGGTGATGCTATGAACTTGCTGGATGACAGAGGAAGCCCTTAAGGCCAGTTGGTCCTACTGTTACTGATACTAAATTTGGTCAGTTGGTTACCATGGTGGCAGCCAGACCTTTCTTTTGTAAAAATTCCTTTTTCCATGTTCAATTTGCAATTAATCTGTGGGGTAATCAGTCTGTCAAGATTAATACTTTGGTACCATACAAACATCTTACCAACTTTTATTCACCTCTTGACATGTAATTACTATGTAATAAATTGAACATGTTTAAAGCATACAATTTGGTGAGTTTTGAAAGGCTGTAGACCTGTGACATCATCACACAATATAGGCCATGAACATGTTCATGCCTCACCTTCAAAATGTTTCCGCTTGACCTTTTCTCCCTTCACTCATCCCAAGGCAATCACAGATGTTTTCTGTCACTGTAGATAAGTTCATATTTCTAGAATTTTACATAAATTACCCACAATATTTCCTTTTTTTTTCTTTTTGGTCTAGCCTCTTTTGCTTAGTATAATTATTCTGAGATATATGCAATTTGTTGAATATATCTATAGTTTTGTCCATTTTGTTGCTGAAAAGATTCCATTGTATGGATATTATAGTATTTCTTTATCCATTCACATGTTGGACATTGGGACATGTTTTTGGTTTGGGCTATTAAGGTAAAGCTGCGGTGAATATTTATATACAAGTTTTTGTATGGATATGTGAATTCATTTCTCCTGGGCACATAACTAACTGGACTATATGTGGTAAATATATGAAAAATTTTAAATATATTTATTTTATTTTTTTATGTTGTACTGAGGATCGAAGCCAGTGCCTCACACATGTAGGCGAGCACTCTACCTCTGAGCCACAATCCCAGCCCAAATACATGATTTTTTGTGCAAGTACCAAGGATTGAACCCAGGGCTTCGTGTATGATAGGCAAGCGCTCTACCACTGAGTTACATGCCCAGTCCTGATCAAATTTTAAGAAACTACCAAACTAATGTCCAAAGTGGTTGTGCCATTTTGCATCGTCTCAGCAGTATAAAAGAATTACAGTTCTGACACATCCTTGTTAACATTAGTTGCGCCCAATCTTTTTTTTTTAATTTTTGCCATTCTAATCTGAATGCAAGTAGAATCCTTGTGGTTCTGACCTGCATCTTTCTAATGACTAATGGTATTTTCATGTAGTTATTTGCCATCTGTATATCTTCTGTTGTAAAATTGTCTATTCAACTTTTTGTCCCCCACCTTTTGTTTTGTTTTGCTTTTTGGTGCTGGGGTTAAGCATAAGGTCTCACACAAGCTGTGGGGGAGGGTGCTTTATCACTAAGCTACCCATGCTCTATTTTTTAAATTATTTATTTATTTTTTTTAAATTTATTTTTTGGGTGTACTGGGGTTTGAGCTCAGGGGCACTAGACCACTAAGCCACAGTGAGCTCAGGGGCACTCGACCACTAAGCCACATCCCCAGCCTTATTTTGTATTTTATTTAGAAACAAGGTCTTACATGAGTTGTTTAATGCCTTGCTTTTGCTGAGGCTGGCTTTTGAAATTGCGATCCTCCTGCCTCAGCCTCCAGAGCTGCTGAAATTACAGGCGTGCACCAATGCTCCCAGCTTATTTTTTTCTTATCAGTGAGTTTTGAGAGTTCTTTATACTTTGGGGTCATAGGACCTTTATCAGAAATGTGAGTCACAGGTATCTCTCCCCAGTTTGTGGCTTAACTTTTAATTTTCTTCATGTCTTCCAGCAAGCAAAAGCTCTTAATTTTTATTATATGCAATTTATAATTCGTAATTTAATTGATCATGCTTTTGCTATCAGATCTTAGAAATCTTTGCCTTAATATGATTACAGATATGCATCATAACTCATTTTTGTACCTATGTTTATCAAATTGTTTCAGCATCATCTATTGAAAATATGATTCTTTCTCAACTGAATTGTTTTTGCATCTTCATTGAAAAATTTGACCTTACGTGTGAAGGTCCAGTTCTAAATTCTCGTTCTGTTTGGTTGATCTCTTTGTCTATTTTGATATCAATGTCACAACCTTGTTTACTATGGCTTTAAAATGAATGCTGAAGTTACTATAATTCACCAAACTTTTATATTTATGTCCTTTGCTTTTCCATATGAATTTTGGAGCTAATTTCTACAAAACAACTTGCTGGGATATTAACCGAGATAACATTGAATCTGCACAGAAATTTGGGGATAATCAACATTTTAACAACATTGTGTCTTCAGATCCAGGAATACAGTACAGTCATCCTGTAGGATTGTCCAGGGACTGGATCCAAGACCCCGGCTACCAAAATCCATGGACACTCAAGTCCCTTACATAAAACAGCATAGTATTTGCATATAATCAACACACACCCTCCTTTATATATTAAAACATACCTTAAGTGCTTATAATATCCAATAAAATGTAAATTCTATGTAAACTATTTGTTGGCATATTGTATGTTTTGGAAATTAATGTCAAGAAAAAGTCTGTACATTTTCAGTACAGACGAAATGATATAATTTTTTTTCCAAGTATTTTTGATCTGTGGTTAGTTGAAATCATGGATATGGAATCTGCAGATACAGAGGAAATATTATTTCTCCCTCTCCATTTATTTAGTTCCTCTTTAATTTATCTCAGCACTGTTTTATAGTTTTCAGCATACAGGTCTCATATACTTTTATTATATGTATCCCTAAGTATTTGATATTTTTGATGCTACTAAATTTAAAATGGTAATTTTTAAATTTTAATTTCTCATAGTTTCTAATACACAAGTCAGCTAATTTTTTATATAAAAAGCTTGTTTAAATCACTTGATAGTTTTAATTGCTTTTCTGTAGATTTGGGTGTTTTTTTGGGGGGGGATAATGAGGATTGAACTCAGGTGTGTTTTATCACCAGCCATTTTTATTTATATGTCTGTTTGTTAGTTTACATATTATTTAAATTTTGAGACAGGGTCTCACTAAGTTGCTGGGGCTGACCTTAAACTTGTGACCCTCCTGCCTCCCAAGTAACTGGGATTATAGGTGTGTACCACCTCACCCAGCTTGCTTACTGTAGATTCTTTAGATTCTCTATGGAAATCATCAGATATAACACTATGATAACAGTTTCATGCTTTCCTTTTTCTTTTTCTTGCCTGTGGCACTGGCTGTAACTTCTAGTACAATACTGAATGGAAGCAGTAAAATTCTAATCAGACTAATGCTAGGTTCATAGAATGTGCTGTAGGTACTTTCTCCTCCAATTTTTTGGAACACTATGTAAAAATGGTGTTACTTCACAAATAAAGACATCCTCAGCCCCAAATTTTCTTTGTTGGAAACTTTGATTTTGTTTTGTTTATAACTATAAAACTCCAATCCCTCTAATCATGTCAGTTAGCTCTTTCCTGGGTCTCAGGTAGGTTTCTCACATGCATGTACTGATCAGTACTCAGTTGAATAGTTGAGTGAGATTCCTTTCCAGAATTTTCTTTGTGGTGCTCACTTCTTTTCTTACCTGCAAACTCTGGGCATCTTGGCTTCCTTCGACTACCCATTCCATCTTTTCAACTTGGGGAGACCTCTGAGCTCTGTCTGAACTTACCTTCCGCCTAGAATCTAGTTCAAAGCAATTCACTGGGGCATGCAGAGGGCTTAACTCATTTATTTTCTACCTGTCAATGTCCTTTTTTGCCTGGTGTCCAAAGTCTTGAATGTTGTTTCACATATTTTGTCTGATGTTTGAGTGTGTCTGGTGGAAGGGTTGATCATACTCCTGTAACTCCATCCTTAACAAAAGCAGAAATCACATTAACTTTATACCTGATGTTTTCATCATCCATCAGTGATTGTGGCATTAATCAATTATTTCACTGGGATTTAATGATTTTTTTGTTTTTGTTTTTATTAGGTAAGTTCCATCTATAATGAGGAGCTTTCCTGCATCAACTGGAAATGATCTTCCTTTCTTTTACAAGGGCGGAATTAATGTCTAACTTTTCTCTCCTTTCCAAATGAGAAGTTGTAAGAGTTGACTCTAAGAAGCAAATGAGTTTATTCTTTTTTTTTCTGTTTTTTTTTTAATTTAATTTTGAGTCTCATTATGGACTGATATTTATTTATTTATTTATTATGTTGCAATCAAGTTATAGTCATTATTCCTTCCAGTGCTCAAACTGTACCAAATTAACCAGTAAGAATGCCTTCATTCTGGCTTTTGAGTCTATTTGAAGCATCTCCATTAGGATTTAAGCATCATCACTTTAGGGCAAACAGCTACTTTAAAGTACATCATGTATTTTCCATGCTCCACACTTAAACTGTCCAATTCTTCAAACAGCCCTGATTCCCTTTAGTAGAAAATATTATTTAGAAATGGAGCTCTGGGAACTGGTGGTATTCCACATTGTGGGGTTGTTAATGGGTTAAACTATTTTGGATGTCATAGTCTGGCGCTGACATTAATCTTACTTTACTGTATTATGCACCATAGTATCCACAGCAAGCATGCTTTTCAAAAACAAAAATATTGGAGTGACTTTGGTATACACCCCCCAAAATAAAACCAATATACTATAGAGATACCTACATACCCAATGTTTATCTGGGCATAATTAACAATAGCCAAATTGTGGAATTAGCCTACGTGCCCATCAACAGGTGACTGGATAAAGAAAATATTGAAGTATTATTGAATACTTCAATAATGAAAAAATAAAATAACAGATAAACAAAAATAACAAAGTATTATTCAGCCACAAAGTAGAATGAAATCATGTTATTTACAGAAAAATGGATGGAACTGGAGATCATAACATTAAGAAAAATAAGTCAAACTGAGACAAGTATTGCATGTTTTCCCTCATATTTGAAATCTAGAGGGGAAAATTACATGAAAGAAACAGGGAGACTGTTAGAGAAGACAAAGAGCTAGGGAAAGGGGAGGGGAGGGTAATGGGGAATGGATATGATTAAAGAAAGTTGTATGCACATATGGCTATGCCACAGTGAAACCCATTATTCTGTTTAATTAAAGCACACTAATTAGAAAAAAAAGACTCTATCTTAGCCTGCTGCAGGAAGCAGCTCTCTGATGGCCTTGAACTTTCCTGTTGTGGAGAAGGAAGCTGTGAGCATTCTTGGCTGGAACCAGGAAGCAACCTGGTGTTATGGTTTGGATTTGAGGTGTTCCCCAAAACCTCCTCTGTTCATATAGAAATGTGTAGAAGTGAAATGATTATAGAGTATGAGAGCTGTAACCCAATTGGTCCATCCTAGTTTGAATAAATGGACTGGGTGGTAAGTGTAGGCAGGCGGGATGTGGCTGGGGGAGGTGGGTCATTGGGGGCATGTCCTGAAAGAGTTCACATGCCCTGTGGCCCCTTCTACCCTCCTGTCTCTCTCTTCCTACCTGCCATGAGGGGAGCAGGTTCCTTCTGCCATTCTCTTCCACCATGATGTTCTGCCCCATCTTGGGCCCAGAGCAATGGACTTGGCTGATTGTGGACTGAACCTCTGGAACACTGACCCAAAGAAAACCATTATCCTCTAAATTGTTGCTGTTGGGTATTTTGTCACAGTGATGAAAAGCGAACACACCCAGGATCTCAGTCCTGAGGTGGCAAGAAATGAATCTTGCCAACACCCAGGAAGATTGGAAGAGGACCCCAGAACCTCTGATGTTATCACAGCTCTAGGTGCCACCTTGATTTTAGCCTGTAGAACTCTGAGGAAAGGACTCTGTATGTTGGATCAGGACTCCTGATTGATAGAAACTGTGACATAGTAAATGTATGCTATTTTTAAACTGCTCAAAAATTTGGGGGTGAAATGATACTCTAGTAGTATACTTATATGCTCTTTTTAAAAATAAATTTTTAAATCAAAGAAAAAAAATTGGAAATGAATAAAGAACCTTTTAAAAGCTCTCTAGGGACCCTTGAGAAGTGCCTGGATTTCTTCTTGTTAGCATTTCATTTTAAGTTAAGGCACTTCTTGCCTGGCTATACCTTTTTACCCAGGAAAATTAAAAAAAAAACCATTGATAACCACGTCCTGCCTCAAGATAAATTAAATCATAATTTTTAAGGATCTATACCAGGATCATTGTTTTCATTTTAAATTTTGTTTTATTCAAATTTTCCTGGTTGATCTTAATGGTGCTGATCACACATTAGGATCTCTCTTTAAGATCTTAGGGTCATTTAAAAATGCAAGCACTTTTGAAAATAATAATACCTGAATATGTGACTGTTGCTTTTTATACCTCATTGATTCTAGAGGGAAGAGAAATATCCAGGTCTATTTTAGTGTCTAGGTAATTGCTGGGAAGAGCAGAAGAAAAGAAAAAGATATAGGGCTGGGGATATAGTTCAGTTGGTAGAGTGCTTGCCTTACATGCCCAAGGCCATGGGTTCAATCCCCAGCACAACCAAAAAAAAAAAAGAGCAATGTGTGCAAGATAAATTGCTTTTTTGCTTGGGTCAAGTCCAATGATCAAGGCCTCTAAATTGTTTACTAAAGAAGCAATTAAACTTTATCAATAAATATTTATTTGAGCTGTTGGGAGGTTGGCAGAGCTAATTCACTGTTGGGATAGTTCAGCATTGATGTTCCTTATTCATGTCATTATGTCCCTAAATTGGCCAACTGCCACCGCTGCTGTTTCGAAATTACTTAGAGCTGGAACTTAAGGCAATTGCCACACTGTCCTTTTATTCTGTCGCACAAAATAATTTTCCAAATTAATCATATCACTAAGTCTCTCTCTAGAGCTAATGGTCTGAAATCTGAAGCCAGGGAATGGCTGGTATGGTGAGAAATAGTTTTCTCACTTAATTTGTCAAACTTCCAACTGCTCTTCTGTTCTCTAAGCAAAGTTGCATCCAAATTCCTGTTTCAGAAGGCCATTATCATTGATTGAATATATTGTTTCTCTGAGCCAGTCAACTAAGGGAGCCATTCTAGAAGGCTCTGCCCTCTGTCTTAATCCGTTTGGGATTCTAAAACAAAATATAGACTAGGTGGCTTATAAACAACAAAAATTTATTTCTCACAGGTCTGGAGGCTGGGAAGTTCAAGATCAAGGCACCAACTGATCCAGTGCTTGATTCAGAGCCTCTTGTTGTGTCTTTTCATAATGAAAGGGTCTCTTTACTCCCCTATGAGGGCACAAATTGCGTGCCTGGGGGCCCCACCCTTATGACCTAATACCTCCCAAAGCCCACCTCTAAGACCATCACATTGGGGATTAGACTTCAGTATGTGAGTTTTACAGTGACACAACATTCAATCCATGGCATCCTCCTCATTTTTAAATATGAATTTTTTAAACAGGCAAAAAATTGGGGTCTCACCTCTACAACCTCACCTGGACTAAATGTTTAGTTAATGTTGTTACATGAATCTTAACGTAGAAAGAGTATCTTCTTACATAACTGCAGTGCATGACCACATATAATACAGCTAAGGATGATTTCTATTCCATCTAACACTAAGGCCATGATCAAATTGCCCCTCCTGACTAAAAGAAAGCAAAATTGGTTTATACATAGCAAGATCCAAATAAGTTCCACTCATTGTATTTGGCTGCTAATAATCTTATCCCTGCCTTAATCTTTTTTTTTTTTTTTTTTTTTTTTTTTGTGGTACCGGGGATTGAACTCAGGGGCACTCAACCACTGGGTCACATCCCAGCCCTTTTTTTTTTTTTTTTTTTTTTTTTTGTATTTTATTTAGAGACAGGGTCTCACTGAGTTGTTAAGGGCCTCGCCATTGCTGAGGCTGGCTTTGAACTCGCAATCCTCCTGTCTCAGCCTCCCAAAGTGCTGGGATTACAGGCATGAGCCACTACGCCTGGCTCTTCTGCCTTAACCTTTAATCTGAAATATTCCCTTCTTTCTTCTATTTGTTTCTGGTTCACTGACTTCTTGAAGAAACCTGCTCGAATGTCCTGTAAAATGGCCCACGTGGTGGATTTTGCTGAAAACATATTTTTTAAGAAGAAAAACATGAAGCCAACCTTGGTGCCCTTCAACAGATGAATAGATAAAGAAAATGTGGTATATATACACAATGGAGTATTACTCAGCCTTAAGAATGACTTTATGACATTTGCCAGTGAATGGATGGATCTGGAGACTATCATGCTAAGTTAAATAAGCCAATCCAGAAAAACCAAAGGTCAAATGTTTACATTGATATGTAGATGCTAACCACAATAAGGGGGGCAGGGGAAAATAGAAGTTCAATGGATTAGACAAGAGGGAATGAAGGGAAGAGAAGAGAGGGGGATAGGAAATGGAAAGACAGTGGAACAGTCTGACATAACTTTCCCATGTACATATACAAATACACCACAGTGAATCCCAACATTGTGTACATCCACAAGAATGGGGTTGTAATTAGAATAAGGTATATTCCATGCTTATATAATTATATCAAAATGGACTCTACTGTCATGTATAACTAAAAAGAACCAATAAAAATAAATAAAAACAAATCAAACATTGCAGTTGTGATTCTCTAAAACTGGCCTGCTTAAATATCTCCAAAACATGAAACTCCCATCAATGTTAACTAGGAGTAAGTATTCATAATGACATTATTTTCAAAGACATTGATTTAGTGAACAGAAAAGTAATTGAATATAATAAGTTTCATTTCCTTTTCTGAACAAGTGTTATTTGGAATGAAAAATTTATGAACTCTGACTTTTTGAAAAACATTTAAAGTAGTACTTTTAAAGAATGTAACTAAGAAAAATATTATTTTGTGTACCTTATTTGAATCTCAATGTGTTATCAGTTGAAAACTGACTGTAGAAGGGTCAGCAAAAAATAGAAAAAGGCTTTGTGTTGGGATGTAGGTCTGTGGTAGAGAGCTCACCTAGCAAGTACAAAGCCCAGGGTCCAATCCCAGCACTGCCAATATTAATATTATTATTAATAATAATAATAATAATAAAAATTTAAAAAGAAGTTCTCGAAAATTGAGAATATATGTGTTTTGCCTCTACTTCCATTTATGTGATATGGTTGAATTTCCAGAAAAAAATACAAGATGCACTGTTAAATTTGAATTTTGGACAAACAACAAATAATTTTTAACACAGCTATATTCCCCAATATTGCATGGGACATACTCATGCCAAAAAACTACTTGTTTTTTAATCTGAAATTTATCTAGGAATGTTGTGTTTTTTACTTTCTAATGCTCATAACCTGTGGACAAAATCTCTGCTCTGGTAGGGTGGGGAAGACCTGAGGAGAGGGTAGAACGCTGGGGCAGGGACACTGTCCGAGAAGCCTGTCTCCCTGGTGACCCTATTTCTGAGATGTGGGACCTGCCACGTATCTGTGGGTTCTCCTACCGGCTGCTCAGGGTGCCCAGGGTTCCTATTTCGCACATAAGCTCCTATAACTGAAATGTGTAAGGGACCAGGAATATGATGATATTCCTGCTTTACTTTCTCTTTCTGAGAAACAGGAGTCAGAGACCAGAATTCCAAGAGATTCTGCATTGAAAATAGGACCAGTATCTCACAGCAATTTCCCCAGTTTCTCCTTGTAAACATTGAGGATACAAGACTGCATATAATTCACAGTAAAAGGCAGGGTACAAAAAAGAAAATAAGAGGGATAAATTATTTCCAAAGATCCTGACCTTATCAGTGTTCTATAAAACTTGTCTCTGAAATTCTAACAACCAAAGCAGAGAAAAAAATATAGTGGGCTACAGAAATTCTGTGGCTAGACTAGCCAAAGAAAGCCTCCTAATTCACATAGAAACAAATGATTTTACCAATCATTTGTTTTGGAGGAAGGAAATTTGTCCTGGAAAACATGCACATTTGGGACATGTAAGAAGGGTATAGCAACAACTGCTTCTTCAAACAGAAACATAAACCAAATTCCTGTGTGCAGAAATTTTACAACCTCCATTGCCTGTAGGTATTGGGTTCTTTGAATGGTAGTTTAATATAATTTATGTCCTATGTGTCCTTTAATGTGCAGAGATTTGGCATCCATTTTCGTCCAAACATGGGTAAAAGCCCCTTCCTCTGGCCTTGCTAGCTGCCTTGCCCTAGCTGTGGGTAAGGGTGGCAGGTGGGTTGCCCTAATGGCCCTGACTCTCCAGGCCTCCCTGTCTGTGTCCACTCCATCTACATCCTTTGGCAGAGCTCCCCCACGCTGCCCTCTGTGCTTGCCATAGAACTTGCTTTGGCCAATAGGACAAGAGACATTCAACAAAACTAAGGATTCAAGACTGAATATTTCTGCTTGCCCTCCTGCCCAACTGGGCTCCATTTTCAGACTTTTATCACTTCCTCAAGAGCATGCTGGAGCTAGCCCCCTGGAAGAAGAATACATGTGACATGCAGGGGGACCAGGTCTTCAGCTGAGACCTGGAGCATCCAGTCCTATAACCAACAAGCCAGTGGGCCCCAGAGTCCTCAGCAAGCCTCAGTACGATCCACAGAACCACTGAGCCAGCTCACAGACACAAGAGAAGCAGTAGTTGCCTTTTAAAGCTGTCAAGTTTTGGGATAGTTTATTACACAAGCAATAGCTGAGCAATGGGCAGAGGGGATGAATCTCATTTCTAAATCAAAGAGGGCCATTCTTTTTTCACATAAAAGGGCGCTCTATGAACGCCCATAAGAAGGATGAGGGTGTTTGTTTTCCCAGAAAATAGAATTCCAAATTTCTGATGTTCAAGTGAGTGCCTTCTCAGAATCTCCAAATTCTACTCCTTTAAGGATGAAAGTCAGTGACAACAGTTATTGGTCTGGAAAATTCTAAGCAAAACCTTACTATGGCTCCTCCGTCATCAGATATGAGTAAAATTATTTCAAGGCCAATGGAGTTTACATTTAGGTCAGGAGATTCTGGTATCTCTTAAGCAGCCCAGATTGATACCATTATTTTGTGAACCATGAAATTGGAGCTCCTCTCTGGTATTTTTGATCTAGCATTAAAAGCTGACTTCACTATTTCAATTCAAGCGTGAATACTTCAATGATCACAAAAAGAGAAAGACACTGGAGGGGAAACCGCAGAAGAATAAATGTTGTTCCAAAAAGAAGATTAAACCAGTAAAAATTGTGGGGATGAGAGCAAAGACTGAATCTCTGGGTTCCTTGGAAACCACACCTGGTGGTGAGGATAGGGGAACATCAGGGCCAGGAACAGAGAACTACCCCAGTAAACATATGGCAGCGAATTAAATTATCTTTTAAATAAAAAATAAAACATTCCTGGAGTCAATTAGAGCTGGACACAGTCCTGACTCTTGTAATTGAATATGGGAAATTATTTTGGGCTGCAGCTTATGTTGGTGAGGAGACATACATGTAATGCAGGCTCTTTTCTTTACAGTGAAATTTCTCTTCAATTAATTCAAGTACATATAAAAATTTTCAGTTCTTGATATAGCAGGTCCTCCTAAGGCCAGGAAATGAGAAAAATGATCTTTTAATAATATATTTTTCCAATTAAAACTCACAAGAACACTCTTTACTCAGAGACTATCCTATAGACCTATAACATTGACCTCAGAAGTCAATTATTTTTTTTTTAAACTACTAAAAATGAGGTTGGAAATTCTTTTCTTTCTTTCTTTTTTTCCCCCTATTTCTTTCTTTTTGGTCATACTGGGGATTATTGAACCTAGTGTGGTGCTTTACCACTGAGCTACATCCCCAGTCCTTTTTATTTTTTATTTTGAGACAGGGTGTCACTGAGTGACTGAAGCTGGCCTCAAACTTGAGAGTCTGTTGCCTCTGCCTCTCTCGTCACTGGGATTATAGGCATGCACTACCTTGCCTGGCTGTGAGTTTGGAAAGTCTTTCAAATCGTCCAGCCACCTCTATAAAGATACCCACATGATGATTAAATCACAACAGACAAATCATGGATGTGAAAAATACTTAGACTAAGTTGCAGTCAATATTTATGAAAAGTTTTGGGGCAGAGTTGAGGATGGGACTAGGTATAGTCATTGTCTTCACACCAAGGAAGCATCATTTCATTTTTTTTTTTCTTTTGACAGGCCTTATGCTTGAGGAAGGTCTCTAAAATAGAAGATCAGGCAGAAGGCTTTAGAAATCATCTCAGTCTTTCCTCTTCACAAAGACAAGGCTGTGTGGCCAAGGTCACAGCCAGTCAGGCCCCATTCTTAGAAGTCACTTTTCATCTTGTGATGCCCTTCCACCAAGGCTTATTGTACTCAAACTGCATACCACACAGCCACGAGGCATCACGTGCCTGGCAAATTCTGTGTCTCCCCTGGCAGAGCAACGCCACACACAAACATGGAGTGGAATCCCTTTGCTGAAAATGACCTCTGTTAAAGCCAGAACCAGGTCAGCTCTAACCTTGACACCAGAGATTCTGCCACATGGTCCATCGCAGGGGCTGAGAAAAAACCCTAATCCAACACAGAAGGGGTGTAAGACATCTGCACAATTCAGGGAGAAAGAGAATAAAAGATGGAATAATCAAAAGTGAAGCATTTGCCAACAATAAATAATCCAAGGGGTCACCTCCGTTCAAGCACATGGAAGTTGGGCCTTCCAGGGTCGGAGTTTGAGCCAATGCACTTTGGGTGCTGGGGTAAATATTTCTTATAGTGTTGTTCATTTCACTGATTTTATTATCATTGGTTTGACTTTATAAAAGAGAGGGAGAAAAAGGAAAGCAAATTACTGAGGTGAGCTTGGAAATGTGGAAGGTTGTATCAAGATGACATTGAAATGCTGGCTCCAGTTTTCCTTTGAATTGCACAGTTAAGATCGCAGAACAATATGGGAATGGAGCCAGATTACACGGTACATTAAAACAAACCAGAGTTATTTCCTCAACCCCACAAGGTAGGCAATGCCACGGACCACTGCCTTTGCATGAGATGGGGAAATACTTTCCATCTTTTGGAGACGTTATATTTTAGTCCTTGGAAAGAATATTTGGATTTCTTTACTTCATTTTCATGATACTGTTCTCCTTTGTTAACATATTTTGTATAGAATAAGGCCTAAGCCTCTTCCCTTTAGTAGTATTGTGGGATGGCATGATACCTTGCTTAGGTTTTAGAAAGTTTATCAGTGAGCCAGATATTTTTCTAATTATAGGGGAACAAAAGAGTCTATTCCAAAAATCTCCTTGGAAGATGTGGGTTATATTTTTCCTATGATGAGAAGTGGCCTGGTAGCAACTTCCAATCTTAGAAAATTAGGTTTATTTATGTCCATTTATATTAAAATATGAACCACTTCAATTGAGTTTCTCTTCTTCAGGCTGACTTTCAAGGTCCCTAACAACTAAAAGAGAGCCAACTGATATATAAGATCCAGTTGCCATAAACTATATTTAAAATTAGAAGTTTCTTGTTTGCTTCTCTCTAATCTAGGGTTTGTCTCTTCCTACAGAACCTTTTTCAGGAGTTATTGGAAAGTCACTTTAAAATCATTTAGCTTAAGGTTATGTGGAGGTAGACAAGACTTCCAGTCAGTTTGCTTGATACTAGGGGCGGCTTCATAGTGTTAGAGGAAGTATTCATGCGTTTCTATTTGTTTGTTTGGGGCCGTGCTGGGGGTCAACACGGGGCCTCACATGTGCTAAAGCAGGCATTCTACCACTGAGCCACATCTCCAACCCCAGGGAGACTTCTTGATTACTGAGGGCCAAAGATGAAGAGAAAGGATGTCCCCAAGATAATTGCAGTTCCATGTCTGCTTCCAATTAGGGTACAGAAAGTCTCAGAAGAACAGAGCTGTCATCCTAATGACAAAATGAACCTAGAAAAGCTATGAATTGTGTATTTTAGAACTTACAAGAAAGCCAACAATGCAAAGGAACCTGAAGGAACCAAATTCCAGAAACAGATAGGCACTGTTTTGGAGAGAAGAGACCCAAGGATGTTCTTATCCTTAAGGGAGGGAAAAAAGGAAAAGGAATGCAGTTGAATTTTTGACAAACTCAAATGGCCTATGAAGCAATTGTGAGAGATGGGACTTCCAAGGAAACTCAGCTGTAGAGTGAATCTGCTCCCATCTATCCACACTTTCCCAGGGGTCTTCATCAAGGGCAGTGGGAAAATGTTGAAGGTTTGAGGCAAGGCAGGAGAAAAGAGAGATAATGATATAAATAAAAAATATAAAAAAGAGACATTCTGATATAAACGGGGTCTCTCCAAAGATGGTGGCAAAGCAAGAGAAACGAGAGAAATCCATGCAGGGCTCTCTGGACTTCCGGCTACCAAAGGCAGGTGAGGAGACAGGAAAGCTGAAAGGCAGCATTGGAGGCTTCTGGTGTTCCAGCAACCGATGACAAGGGAGGACAGAAAAGCAGGGAGAAACAAACTACCGGAAGCACTTCTTGGATGCGCTTTAGGGATATTACAGAGTAAAATGTAGCAGCCCTCTAAAAGCTGGGAAGAAAGAAGTCTTTCAAAGCCCTCCAAAATCAAAGGACGGGACTATGGATCAAAAAGAACTGCCCAGTGAACCACGAGCCGCCAGCCGGGTTGTAAAGCTGAGAGCACTCTCATCATCCAAAAGCTGATGGTGCTGATGTAAGGTACAGATGTGTCTGGCAGCTCCTGGCATCCAGTGCCAAGGTCTGCTGAAGGGAAAGAAGTCCTGCTCCCATTTTCAAAATACCTGATGCCAGGGGTGAAGTTAGTCTGATTCACCCTGTAAACAAGCCCAGATTCAGCTCAACTATGGATTAAAGGGACTCAGACCTCTCTATAGCCATCTGCCAGAAAAGAATTAGGCCTTTTTTTTTTTTTCAAGGTAATTACTGCTTTCGTTAGTTTCTATTTTTGTGTGTGTGGGTTTAGGGGTTGAACCCAGCATCTCATGCATGGTAAGCTCTCACTCTACCACTGAACTATATCCCCAGCCCTCTACTGTTCTTGTTAATAAAATAACTATACACAGTGAAAGCACCGTGTCACACAAAAGAGCAAGAAATGCAACCGGAGGTTAAGAGAGGAAATAATCAATAGAAGTCAATGTACAGATGGCTCACATGTTAATTTCCAGACAGTGATTTTAACTATAAGAAAAATGCTGACGTGTATATTGGAAAATACAGAAAACCTGTGAAAAGAAATGGGAGATTCAGCAGAGAAAAGACTCTATATGAAAGAACCAAGAAGGAAAGCTTAAAATGAAAAATATGATACCAGAAATGAAAAATTCACTGGAAAAGCACAATAGCAGGCCAGATCCATTAGAGGAAAAGATTAATGAACCTGAATATGGGTCAATAGAACATATCCCAAATGAAACACAAGGAGTGAAGGGAAAAGAACAGGACGGAGCATCTGAGATCTAGGTCACATATATGGAATTTAATTCCTAGATAAGGGGGAGAGAAAGAATGGGATTTGTTGCTGCCTGAAGCGGAAGTCGCTTGGAGCAGCGAACGCCACAGGAAAATTCGGAGGCAGGATGAAAATGAAAAAAGGTCTTTTATTCTTCTTCTCTCTCCAGCTCCAGCAATCACTCCAAATGCTCTAACTCCAACCACCACCTTCTTCTTCCCCACACACACTAACGAACCTCACCCAGTTATATACATATAGCTTTAACAAGGACACGTGCTTACAGCTCAAGCTTACAGGTGCGTCACGCAGTGTTCACGGGCATACAAAGATTCTTTGAATAATGTATTAATATCAGGTGGAAACTAGAACATCTTTTACGGCTCTCAGCTAACCGCAATCTTTAGCTATCTCCTTGATTATAGGCTCCTTCATTTCCCCCTTTTAGTTTTAAAAGAGGGGATGTTCTAGGACGTCCATGTGCAACCGACATTCTTACCCTTCATGGGAGTCTAGGCTGTCCTGACTCCTGGCTTAGGTTGACATGCCGGCCACATTAGACTGTCCCGTGCAACTGTGCCGTGTCTTAGGTTGTCCTTTTCTGGGGATCTTACCCGTCATAGGCTAACCAGCCATCCAATAGAGCCCTTCAGGATCGACTGTGTGTTGACTAACAGCCGTCCAATTTTTAGGAGATGCTGCGGCTTTAAGGCGGTAAGCCTACTGCTGATGAGCCAAGTTTCCATAGCGTATCAAGTTCTTTAAGCGAATCAGCTGCCCTTAGTTTCATCAAGTAACGCACTGAGTTCTCTTAGACAAATACCCGCAAGGTATTTGTCCCAAAATAATGGAAAATCAAAATGTCCATAAGTTATAACACATAGATTCAGGAGGCCCCATGCATGCAGAGCAGAGGCCACACTGCTGGTGAGGTTGTTGATGCTTGAGCAGCAGGGATGCTTGCAGCGACCGCGGTCCCTGCAGTTGTAGCAGCAGCCGTCTTTTTTATGTCTAGACATTTCCACCGGCAAATCTTCAGGGCCCGCTACCTAAAAACTCAAGCATCCATTATTAAGGGAAAGGCAGTGCTATTCCAGCACTGAGATCAAAAGGTGAGCTGTCAAACTAAAAAAAGAATTATTAGAGTAGAAAATAAAAGTTGATCTCTGCTCACACACATTGCTGCTTAAGCTCCCACAAACATAAGCTGGCAAAATATCACATTCAGAAATAATCAAAGAGAAACTGAGGGTGTTTTTTTTTTTTTTTTTTTTTTTTTTTTACTGCATTAAAGATAAAGAAAAGCTAAAGGCATTTTGGAAAAATAATTTGTTAGCTGGAATCCTTGAGTCTCTATATACACAGCAATCCTATACCTGTTGAAATAATTCAAATTAATCAGCTACTAAACAAATGAAGTCAATAACAAATAAATGATCCTCTGTCGGAACACCAAAATATCAGGTTATACAACATTAAACATATTCACAGCTGAAGAGAAGTCCCGGAGACAACTATAAATCAAAATTGATTATCATTATAATTGATTATCTAATTAAAATATTCTGAACTTATATAAATATCTATTTATCTATCTATCTATTGATTATCAAATTAGAATATTCTAAGCTTAAATGAATTAACGTTATTTGTTATTTGGATCTATATTTATCTACCTTTTTTTTTTTTAAGCGCTTAATTATTTGTGACGTCACACTAGACAGACGCACATATAAACATATTTGTGACATCACATTAACATGAAATTTAGACAAATGCACAGACATAAAGACATATATAAAAGAGAAAAAAAAATTACAATTGTGTATACACTGAAGAGAGATCTTCTTGTCCCGGCCGGGAAGAATGAAATTTAAGTTGTAAATTTAATGGAGAACTCTTTTAAGGGAATCACTCCATACCTTCATTTTGGTCCTCTTGATTTTGTACTTGTTTATTCAATCTAGACTCCTCAATAACTTCGTCTTGATCCTTTTGACTTTGTACCTGCTTTATCAATCTAGATGGTATCCATATTGGAGAGGATTCGTGCTTTGGAAAAACACAAACAGATCCTCTCCCCCAAATTAATACTGGGTCTGGACCCTTCCATGTACCTGAGAGAACATCCTTCCAGTAAACCAAAGGTTTATGTTGTTGGTGTGGGTTCCAGTGTCTATCTCCAGCCGAATGTCCATTAGAATCTAAAGTTAAGAAATTTAGGGTAAACAGGGCAACTGCCAATCTGTCCTTAGGATTTTTCCAGTTTCCATCTTTTTGCTTTAGTAACATATTTTTAAGTGTCCGATTTGCTCTTTCAATTATTCCTTGTCCCTGAGGATTATAAGCGATACCTGTTTTGTGGATAATATTGAACTTTGTACAAAATTGTTTGAAGGATGTGGATGTATATGCAGGGCCATTATCTGTTTTTAAGCATTTTGGGGATGCCCAATGCAGCAAAAGCTTGCAGACAATGAGATATAGTATCTTTAACTTTTTCTCCGGAATGTAAAGAAGCAAAAATCATGCCTGAGCATGTATCTATGGTGACATGAATAAATCGTAATTTTCCAAAACTTGGCTCATGTGTGACATCCATCTGCCACAAATGATTGGGCATCAAACCTCGTGGGTTAACCCCATAATGTGGATTGGGCAAAAGTGTTACACAAGATGGACATTCTTTTACAATTCTACGAGCTTGTTCTTTTGTGATTTTAAATTTTTGTCTTAAGGTAGTGCTGTTAACGTGGAACTGGGAATGAAATAAAGTAGCTTGTTGTACTGTAGTAAATATAAATATTGTTTTAGTGAGGGCGTCAGCTTTTTGATTACCTTCATGGAGAGGACCAGGCAGATTAGTGTGAGCTCTTATGTGACCTATAAATAAAGGTTCTTTTCGTTGCCATAGGAGATTTTGGATTTGAGAAAACAATTTAAAAGCTGGAGTATGTGGTGCTATTGGACCTGCTAGCTCCAATTTTGGGACAGCATGTACAATATAATGGCTGACTGAAAAAATATTCATAGGCTGTTCTTTAAAATTTTCCAGAGCTATTATTATAGCTTCGAGTTCCACTAATTGAGCTGATTTTTGATTAGTGATATGAATCATTTTTTCATTTTGAGTGACTACTGCAG
The DNA here is from genome assembly GCA_025594165.1 of Tamias sibiricus. Taxonomy (NCBI): domain Eukaryota; kingdom Metazoa; phylum Chordata; class Mammalia; order Rodentia; family Sciuridae; genus Tamias; species Tamias sibiricus. The sequence goes on along the minus strand of CM046660.1, from coordinate 73,336,205 downwards.
CAGTACCATTAGAGGATCCATCTGTAAATACATTAAATGCTTTAGGAATGGGTTGATTTTTTATAACCTGTGGGAATATGATAGGATGATTGATACAAAAGGACAGTATAGGAGATTTAGGAATATGATTGTCAAAATTTGCAGAAGTAGAGCATCTAGCTACAGCCCAATCATTATCATTGAAGCACAAATATTCAACCTGTGACGATGAATAAGGAGTAATAATAGTAGCGGGATGAATTCCAAATATTTTAGTAGAGGTTTTAAGTCCTTGAAGAATAAGTTTAGCCACCATGGAGGTATAAGACTCAATTGTACTTTTAGGAGAGACAGGCAAATGTATCCATAATATAGGTCCCTGTTGCCAAAATACTCCTGTTGGAGTATATTGTGAAGGAATAATAATCAATATTAGTGGTTGTGCAAAATCAAATCTATCACAATGGGATCTTTCAATGGCCTGCTCTACTAATTTTAGAGCTCTCCTGGCCTCAGGAGTTAATGTTCGAGGTGAGGATGGGTCAGGGTTCCCACGAAGGATGTCAAATAAGGGTTTTAATTGTCCAGTAGTGAGGCTTAGTGTAGGGCGAAGCCAATTAATGTCACCCAGTAATTTTTGGAAATCATTGAGGGTGGTCAAATGTTCTTTACTTATTAGAATTTTTGGGGGTTTAACAAAAGTATCCATGATTTTAAAGCCTAAATATAGTATAGGTGATCTGCTTTGAACTTTTTCTTCTGCTATATATAATCCATATTTTTTTAGATTTTTTGTTATTTCACTAAATATATTAAATAAGATTTGTTGATTAGGGTGAGCTAATAAAACATCGTCCATGTAGTGTAGACACATAAGGTCTTGATATTTGTTTTTAATGGGCTGTATAGCTCTGTCCACATATAGTTGGCACAGTGTAGGGCTATTTGCCATTCCCTGTGGCAATACTTTCCATTGATATCTTTTATCAGGGCCATTATTATTAATAGAAGGAATTGAAAAAGCAAACCTGGGGGCATCCAGAGGATGTAGGGGAATGGAAAAGAAACAGTCCTTTATATCAAGGGTTATAAGGTAATAGTTTTTTGGAATAGCTACAGGATTAGGAAGTCCAGGTTGAGTAGGGCCCATAATTTGCATTGTTTTGTTAATTTGTCTTAGATCTTGTAATAGTCTCCATTTTCCTGATTTTTTTTCTTAATTACAAATATGGGAGAATTCCAGGGAGAGGTGGAAGGCTCTATGTGTCCTGCTTCTAATTGTTCTTTAACTAATTGATAGGCCGCTTGCAATTTTTCTTTGGATAGGGGCCACTGAGGGACCCAAACTGGCTTATTAGAGAGCCATGGTATTTTTAAAATTGTTTTCTCAGTGGCCCCTAGAAAAAATGTCCTTTGCCTTTTTTATTATGATTAGGATTTTTATTCTTAACACCTGCAGGCTTGGTCGCTAGGTGTAGCCCCATTTGATGTAAGATATCTCTTCCCCATAGGGTAACTGGCAAGCTGTTTAAAACATAGGGTTTGAATGTTCCTGTATGGCCTCCATTGTCTTGCCAATTTAAGATTACAGCACTTTGAGCTGGGGTATTACTGTATCCCAAGCCTCTTAAACTGGTTGAGGCTTTCTGTAGAGGCCAGTGCTTAGGCCATTGTTGTAGATTTATGATGGAAGAGTCAGCTCCTGTATCAATCAGCCCCTCCATCTCTATACCTTGAATTTTTAATTTGCACATAGGCCTCCGTGAACAGTCCTGGACCCAGAAAGCCATAGGTCCTGAACCAGTGGAACCGAATGCTCTGCTATTTCTATTTTGTGGCATGCTTTTAAAAGAATTATGGAGACTGGGAATGAGGAGCAGCTGTGCGATTCTGTCTCCTTGATTTACGGAGATGATGCCCCTGTGTGTACTTAGCATTATTTTAATCTCTCCATTATAATCTGAATCAATAACCCCTGGTATAACATTAAAGCCTAATAAACTTTTGGAACTACGCCCAAGGATTAGTCCCACAGTTCCTGAAGGGAGAGGTCCCCTGATTCCCGTAGGAATCAGCTGAACCCCCATTTCAGGTGTCAGGACCATCCGGCAGTAGAACAGAGATCTAATCCTGCACTTCCTCTTGTCCCTCTGATAAGGGAGTTAATGGGTAGGAGGGACTGTGACGAGGAATCATTTGAATCTGAGGGCCTTCCTCCTCTAGTGCCTCGTACATTTGTGGGCCCCGGGGCATTGGGCCCCGTGCCCCGTTTTTTGAAATCCTTGATAAATCATTTCCATATATATCATATCTAGAATGGCATTGATTGGCCCAATGTATACCCTTTTTGCACCTGGGGCATCGGCCTGGAGCACGGTATGAATTTGATTTTATTACCCTTGGGGGATATTGCTTAGCATATCTTGGTTGATTATAATAATTTTGTCTGGAATATCCTGTTCTAGGTTGAATCCTTTGGGAATATTGAGGGAGGAATTTTTCATCACTGCAGCAATTACGTTGCCTGTGATAACAGCCTCGTTAATGTCTTTGCACAGTCTGATATAAATTGATAAGTCTTTTTTACTTCTCCACGGCCTTATTGCATCCTGGCAATATTTATTAGCATTCTCGTACGCTAATTGGATAACTAGAGGCATAGCCTGCTCGACTTCGCCAAAAACTCTAGATGTTGTTTTTAAGAGCCTATCTACAAAATCAGCGTAAGGTTCGTTAGGCCCTTGTATAACTTTTGATAGGCTGCCTTGCAGATCCCCTGTGCCTGAGATTGTCTTCCAGGCTTTCACAGCTGCAGTGTGTATCTGGGCATACACACCTGGATCGTATTGTAGCTGATTTTGTAGTTCGGTGAACTGACCCTCCCCTGTGAGCATATCTATATTGCGTTGAGGGAAACCTGCTGCAGCATTTCTCTTTGCTATTTCTGAACAAACTTCCTGGAATTGAGTTTTCCAGATTAGGTATTGTCCCCCACTTAGTACCGCTCTGCATAGACTTTTCCAATCTGAGGGTGCTAAGGTTAGGGTGTTAAGTGACTCTATCATACTTAATGTGAACGGAGCTTGAGGCCCATAGGTCATTACCGCCTCTTTAAAATTCTTTATTGTTTTAAAGTCTAGGGACTCGTGATATCTTTGTCCCTGTTCATTTTGAAATACTGGCAGTTCTAGGTGCTCCTGCGGTCTATGTTGTTCGAGAGCGTATAAGCGCTCTGAAAGGCCGCCAATTTCTACCTCAAGGGCACGTACACTCTGATCAATACTCTTTATTGTTTCTGTTAGGGATTCTATCCATGAAGGAGCAGAGGGCACTAGTGGTTCCTCTATTTGACGGTCTTTTCTCTTTTTTAATTTCTTTTTGTTCTTTTTATTGGAGACTGTGCTCTCCGAATCGCTTTTTGATTCCTCTTCACTACTAGCTTCATAATTCCTAACCGGCTCAGTGGAGGAGACCGTACTTTCATGGTTTGGCTCCTTGTTACTATTATTACTTTCACTAGTATCCTGAGTTTCAGTTTCTAAGGAGAGTACATACTCCTCAGCTAATTTTATTAAGCTTCTGATGGCTTTTGCAGATCTTACTTTTGAATTTACATTCCTACTCTCCTTGCTGGTCTCCACTGAGTCAGAGGATATGCTTTCTTGTTCACTTTTCTCACTATCCTCTGAGTTCTCAATATCAAAAATTTCATTCATGGCTTTTATAAACCGACTTTTTGTTATATTTGCTCCCATCTTTTTAAATTTTCTTTTTTCTTACCTTGCCGCCGAATTCCCCGTACAGGCCACCACCTGTCGCTGCCTGAAGCGGAAGTCGCTTGGAGCAGCGAATGCCACAGGAAAATTCGGAGGCAGGATGAAAATGAAAAAAGGTCTTTTATTCTTCTTCTCTCTCCAGCTCCAGCAATCACTCCAAATGCTCTAACTCCAACCACCACCTTCTTCTTCCCCACACACACTAACGAACCTCACCCAGTTATATACATATAGCTTTAACAAGGACACGTGCTTACAGCTCAAGCTTACAGGTGCGTCACGCAGTGTTCACGGGCATACAAAGATTCTTTGAATAATGTATTAATATCAGGTGGAAACTAGAACATCTTTTATGGCTCTCAGCTAACCGCAATCTTTAGCTATCTCCTTGATTATAGGCTCCTTCATTTATCTACCTTTTTTTTTTTTAAGCGCTTAATTATTTGTGACGTCACACTAGACAGACGCACATATAAACATATTTGTGACATCACATTAACATGAAATTTAGACAAATGCACAGACATAAAGACATATATAAAAGAGAAAAAAAAAAATTACAATTGTGTATACACTGAAGAGAGATCTTCTTGTCCCGGCCGGGAAGAATGAAATTTAAGTTGTAAATTTAATGGAGAACTCTTTTAAGGGAATCACTCCATACCTTCATTTTGGTCCTCTTGATTTTGTACTTGTTTATTCAATCTAGACTCCTCAATAACTTCGTCTTGATCCTTTTGACTTTGTACCTGCTTTATCAATCTAGATGGTATCCATATTGGAGAGGATTCGTGCTTTGGAAAAACACAAACAGATCCTCTCCCCCAAATTAATACTGGGTCTGGACCCTTCCATGTACCTGAGAGAACATCCTTCCAGTAAACCAAAGGTTTATGTTGTTGGTGTGGGTTCCAGTGTCTATCTCCAGCCGAATGTCCATTAGAATCTAAAGTTAAGAAATTTAGGGTAAACAGGGCAACTGCCAATCTGTCCTTAGGATTTTTCCAGTTTCCATCTTTTTGCTTTAGTAACATATTTTTAAGTGTCCGATTTGCTCTTTCAATTATTCCTTGTCCCTGAGGATTATAAGCGATACCTGTTTTGTGGATAATATTGAACTTTGTACAAAATTGTTTGAAGGATGTGGATGTATATGCAGGGCCATTATCTGTTTTAAGCATTTTGGGGATGCCCAATGCAGCAAAAGCTTGCAGACAATGAGATATAGTATCTTTAACTTTTTCTCCGGAATGTAAAGAAGCAAAAATCATGCCTGAGCATGTATCTATGGTGACATGAATAAATCGTAATTTTCCAAAACTTGGCTCATGTGTGACATCCATCTGCCACAAATGATTGGGCATCAAACCTCGTGGGTTAACCCCATAATGTGGATTGGGCAAAAGTGTTACACAAGATGGACATTCTTTTACAATTCTACGAGCTTGTTCTTTTGTGATTTTAAATTTTTGTCTTAAGGTAGTGCTGTTAACGTGGAACTGGGAATGAAATAAAGTAGCTTGTTGTACTGTAGTAAATATAAATATTGTTTTAGTGAGGGCGTCAGCTTTTTGATTACCTTCATGGAGAGGACCAGGCAGATTAGTGTGAGCTCTTATGTGACCTATAAATAAAGGTTCTTTTCGTTGCCATAGGAGATTTTGGATTTGAGAAAACAATTTAAAAGCTGGAGTATGTGGTGCTATTGGACCTGCTAGCTCCAATTTTGGGACAGCATGTACAATATAATGGCTGACTGAAAAAATATTCATAGGCTGTTCTTTAAAATTTTCCAGAGCTATTATTATAGCTTCGAGTTCCACTAATTGAGCTGATTTTTGATTAGTGATATGAATCATTTTTTCATTTTGAGTGACTACTGCAGCAGTACCATTAGAGGATCCATCTGTAAATACATTAAATGCTTTAGGAATGGGTTGATTTTTTATAACCTGTGGGAATATGATAGGATGATTGATACAAAAGGACAGTATAGGAGATTTAGGAATATGATTGTCAAAATTTGCAGAAGTAGAGCATCTAGCTACAGCCCAATCATTATCATTGAAGCACAAATATTCAACCTGTGACGATGAATAAGGAGTAATAATAGTAGCGGGATGAATTCCAAATATTTTAGTAGAGGTTTTAAGTCCTTGAAGAATAAGTTTAGCCACCATGGAGGTATAAGACTCAATTGTACTTTTAGGAGAGACAGGCAAATGTATCCATAATATAGGTCCCTGTTGCCAAAATACTCCTGTTGGAGTATATTGTGAAGGAATAATAATCAATATTAGTGGTTGTGCAAAATCAAATCTATCACAATGGGATCTTTCAATGGCCTGCTCTACTAATTTTAGAGCTCTCCTGGCCTCAGGAGTTAATGTTCGAGGTGAGGATGGGTCAGGGTTCCCACGAAGGATGTCAAATAAGGGTTTTAATTGTCCAGTAGTGAGGCTTAGTGTAGGGCGAAGCCAATTAATGTCACCCAGTAATTTTTGGAAATCATTGAGGGTGGTCAAATGTTCTTTACTTATTAGAATTTTTGGGGGTTTAACAAAAGTATCCATGATTTTAAAGCCTAAATATAGTATAGGTGATCTGCTTTGAACTTTTTCTTCTGCTATATATAATCCATATTTTTTTTAGATTTTTTGTTATTTCACTAAATATATTAAATAAGATTTGTTGATTAGGGTGAGCTAATAAAACATCGTCCATGTAGTGTAGACACATAAGGTCTTGATATTTGTTTTTAATGGGCTGTATAGCTCTGTCCACATATAGTTGGCACAGTGTAGGGCTATTTGCCATTCCCTGTGGCAATACTTTCCATTGATATCTTTTATCAGGGCCATTATTATTAATAGAAGGAATTGAAAAAGCAAACCTGGGGGCATCCAGAGGATGTAGGGGAATGGAAAAGAAACAGTCCTTTATATCAAGGGTTATAAGGTAATAGTTTTTTGGAATAGCTACAGGATTAGGAAGTCCAGGTTGAGTAGGGCCCATAATTTGCATTGTTTTGTTAATTTGTCTTAGATCTTGTAATAGTCTCCATTTTCCTGATTTTTTTTCTTAATTACAAATATGGGAGAATTCCAGGGAGAGGTGGAAGGCTCTATGTGTCCTGCTTCTAATTGTTCTTTAACTAATTGATAGGCCGCTTGCAATTTTTCTTTGGATAGGGGCCACTGAGGGACCCAAACTGGCTTATTAGAGAGCCATGGTATTTTTAAAATTGTTTTCTCAGTGGCCCCTAGAAAAAATGTCCTTTGCCTTTTTTATTATGATTAGGATTTTTATTCTTAACACCTGCAGGCTTGGTCGCTAGGTGTAGCCCCATTTGATGTAAGATATCTCTTCCCCATAGGGTAACTGGCAAGCTGTTTAAAACATAGGGTTTGAATGTTCCTGTATGGCCTCCATTGTCTTGCCAATTTAAGATTACAGCACTTTGAGCTGGGGTATTACTGTATCCCAAGCCTCTTAAACTGGTTGAGGCTTTCTGTAGAGGCCAGTGCTTAGGCCATTGTTGTAGATTTATGATGGAAGAGTCAGCTCCTGTATCAATCAGCCCCTCCATCTCTATACCTTGAATTTTTAATTTGCACATAGGCCTCCGTGAACAGTCCTGGACCCAGAAAGCCATAGGTCCTGAACCAGTGGAACCGAATGCTCTGCTATTTCTATTTTGTGGCATGCTTTTAAAAGAATTATGGAGACTGGGAATGAGGAGCAGCTGTGCGATTCTGTCTCCTTGATTTACGGAGATGATGCCCCTGTGTGTACTTAGCATTATTTTAATCTCTCCATTATAATCTGAATCAATAACCCCTGGTATAACATTAAAGCCTAATAAACTTTTGGAACTACGCCCAAGGATTAGTCCCACAGTTCCTGAAGGGAGAGGTCCCCTGATTCCCGTAGGAATCAGCTGAACCCCCATTTCAGGTGTCAGGACCATCCGGCAGTAGAACAGAGATCTAATCCTGCACTTCCTCTTGTCCCTCTGATAAGGGAGTTAATGGGTAGGAGGGACTGTGACGAGGAATCATTTGAATCTGAGGGCCTTCCTCCTCTAGTGCCTCGTACATTTGTGGGCCCCGGGGCATTGGGCCCCGTGCCCCGTTTTTTGAAATCCTTGATAAATCATTTCCATATATATCATATCTAGAATGGCATTGATTGGCCCAATGTATACCCTTTTTGCACCTGGGGCATCGGCCTGGAGCACGGTATGAATTTGATTTTATTACCCTTGGGGGATATTGCTTAGCATATCTTGGTTGATTATAATAATTTTGTCTGGAATATCCTGTTCTAGGTTGAATCCTTTGGGAATATTGAGGGGAGGAATTTTTCATCACTGCAGCAATTACGTTGCCTGTGATAACAGCCTCGTTAATGTCTTTGCACAGTCTGATATAAATTGATAAGTCTTTTTTACTTCTCCACGGCCTTATTGCATCCTGGCAATATTTATTAGCATTCTCGTACGCTAATTGGATAACTAGAGGCATAGCCTGCTCGACTTCGCCAAAAACTCTAGATGTTGTTTTTAAGAGCCTATCTACAAAATCAGCGTAAGGTTCGTTAGGCCCTTGTATAACTTTTGATAGGCTGCCTTGCAGATCCCCTGTGCCTGAGATTGTCTTCCAGGCTTTCACAGCTGCAGTGTGTATCTGGGCATACACACCTGGATCGTATTGTAGCTGATTTTGTAGTTCGGTGAACTGACCCTCCCCTGTGAGCATATCTATATTGCGTTGAGGGAAACCTGCTGCAGCATTTCTCTTTGCTATTTCTGAACAAACTTCCTGGAATTGAGTTTTCCAGATTAGGTATTGTCCCCCACTTAGTACCGCTCTGCATAGACTTTTCCAATCTGAGGGTGCTAAGGTTAGGGTGTTAAGTGACTCTATCATACTTAATGTGAACGGAGCTTGAGGCCCATAGGTCATTACCGCCTCTTTAAAATTCTTTATTGTTTTAAAGTCTAGGGACTCGTGATATCTTTGTCCCTGTTCATTTTGAAATACTGGCAGTTCTAGGTGCTCCTGCGGTCTATGTTGTTCGAGAGCGTATAAGCGCTCTGAAAGGCCGCCAATTTCTACCTCAAGGGCACGTACACTCTGATCAATACTCTTTATTGTTTCTGTTAGGGATTCTATCCATGAAGGAGCAGAGGGCACTAGTGGTTCCTCTATTTGACGGTCTTTTCTCTTTTTTAATTTCTTTTTGTTCTTTTATTGGAGACTGTGCTCTCCGAATCGCTTTTTGATTCCTCTTCACTACTAGCTTCATAATTCCTAACCGGCTCAGTGGAGGAGACCGTACTTTCATGGTTTGGCTCCTTGTTACTATTATTACTTTCACTAGTATCCTGAGTTTCAGTTTCTAAGGAGAGTACATACTCCTCAGCTAATTTTATTAAGCTTCTGATGGCTTTTGCAGATCTTACTTTTGAATTTACATTCCTACTCTCCTTGCTGGTCTCCACTGAGTCAGAGGATATGCTTTCTTGTTCACTTTTCTCACTATCCTCTGAGTTCTCAATATCAAAAATTTCATTCATGGCTTTTATAAACCGACTTTTTGTTATATTTGCTCCCATCTTTTTAAATTTTCTTTTTTCTTACCTTGCCGCCGAATTCCCCGTACAGGCCACCACCTGTCGCTGCCTGAAGCGGAAGTCGCTTGGAGCAGCGAATGCCACAGGAAAATTCGGAGGCAGGATGAAAATGAAAAAAGGTCTTTTATTCTTCTTCTCTCTCCAGCTCCAGCAATCACTCCAAATGCTCTAACTCCAACCACCACCTTCTTCTTCCCCACACACACTAACGAACCTCACCCAGTTATATACATATAGCTTTAACAAGGACACGTGCTTACAGCTCAAGCTTACAGGTGCGTCACGCAGTGTTCACGGGCATACAAAGATTCTTTGAATAATGTATTAATATCAGGTGGAAACTAGAACATCTTTTATGGCTCTCTCAGCTAACCGCAATCTTTAGCTATCTCCTTGATTATAGGCTCCTTCAGGGATTAAAAAATGTGTGAAGATATAATGTCAAAAAACATTCTAAAACTGATGAATGATAGATCTTAGAGACTTGTGTTAGTCAGCACTCCATCACTGTGACAAAATACCAGAGAAAAACAACCTAAGAAAAAAAAAGGTTTATTATTTTGGCTTATAGTTTCAGAGGTTTCAGCTCATGATTGGCATCATTGTTTCTGAGCCTGAGGCAAAGCAGAATACCATGGTAGAAGGGCATGGTAGCTGCTCTCCTCATAATGTCTGGGAAGCAGAGCAAAGAGAGCGAGGAAGGGACCAGGGACGTGATACCAAGAATATGTCCCCAGTGACTCACCTCCTCTAACCAGCCACTACCTCCTAAAGTTTCCACCATCTTCCAATAATGTCATCAAGTGATGAATGGATTAATCCATTGCTCATGACCCACTCATTTCCCAAAAGCCCCACCTCTGAACACTGCTGCTCTGGAGACCAAGCCTTTTTCACACAGGAACCTTTGGGGGGACATTCCAGATCTGAACCATAACAATATTAAATTGACCCAAAGTGGGCTGAATACAAAGAAAACCACACCCAGGCACATCATAACTAAGCAGCTACGAGTCAAAATCAAGGTAAATATTAAAGGCATCCAGAGAAAACGAAACCTTTTATTCAGGTTATACGATATAAATAATAGAAGACATGTAGCTTAGTGGTGGAGAGCAAGCTTAGCATGCACATGGCCCTCAGCTTAACGCTTAGCACCAAAAAAAGAAAGAAAAAGAAATGCTGAAAGATACCACCAAGTTTTCATCCAACCATCAAAGTTGTGTTGTCATTTATAGATCCCCGATGACACCATTGTCATCACCAGGTGTTTAGAGATAGGATGGGCTCTCAGAAGTAGACAGAGAGACTGAAGGTTTAAATAGCACTATAATTGGGTGAGGGGGAAACATCAAAAGAGAGAAATGGAGAAAGCACACGGAGGTGTGACGGCACAGCAGGGCTCCCCAGTGAGGACACTGCAGCCATTAGGGGCAGGGCGGTTCCCCACTTCACACACCTGTGCTACCTTGCAGGCTGTTTTACGTCCTCAGTTCCCAGTGTAAGTGCTGATGGCTCTGTGCATGTGCAGGAATATCCCACATCCCACTCTGATGTGCAATTATAATGCACCAATAAAACGTGCAATTCAAAATAAATGCCTATGGCCTCCCTGGTCACCTGATCATCATCATAACCATCAAAATAATCCCATTGCTCCTTACCACGCTACGAGTATGAAAGGACTTCCCATCCTCAGCAATCCTGGCATTGGGGTCCTGATTCTTTGCTGTGGGTGACTGTGCTGTGTTTATAGGATGGTCAGCAGCATCCCTCTGGTCACTCAGCAGCACCCTTCCCTAGTCACAATAACCAAAAATATGTCCATTATTGCCAAATGTTCCCTGGAGGCAAAAATCCCACTTCCAACTCTTCCCCACTGAGAGCCACTTGGGTCTGAGATAGCAAAAAAGTTAAATCTTAAAAACAGGGCATGAAGCGTGATGTCAAAAACAGAGGTCAAGAAACGTGTGAAAAAGAAGAAAACACTTTCAATGCATCAATGGGTACTGAAGTCAGACTGCAGGGTGTTAAGGAGAGAGGGCCAAGGCAGAGAGCCAGCAATGAAGGTGGATGTTGGCTTGAGAGTAGAGAAAGGTGGCAGGTAAGTACAAATTTGGCAGAGGGCATTGAATCTGTACCCCTTCCCTATACAAAAATAAATTCTAGATGGATCAATATTAAACCTAAAAGCTGAAATCATAAAAATGTTGGCAAAAATGGTGGGTGGATTAAAAAAAGAAGAATTATAGGAATATGAAAGACCTTTTGTCCTTTCGTCCATCCATCCATCCAACCATCCTTCCTTTCTTCCCTCCCTTCCTTTCTTCCTCCCTCCCTCCCTTCCTTCCTTCCTTCTTTCCATCTTTTTTTGTGGTACTGGGGATTGAACCCTGGGATGCTTTACCACCAATACATGCCCCTAGTCCTCTATATTTTTTGTTTTGAGACAGGGTTTCACTAAGCTGCTGAGGCTGGTCTTGACCCTGTCTCAGGCTACCAAGTAGCTGGAATTACAAGCATGTGCCACCATGTCCATCTAAAGGGCCCTTTAAAACACATTACAAAAACCAAAGTCAACACACAGAGAGAAAACTGTTAAATATGACTATATAAAATTTTTTTAACTCTGCATAGCAAAAATGAAGTCATCAAAATCAAAAGACAAATAACAACTGGAAAAAATTGCCACACATGTTATAGCCAAAGAGCTACTTTGGGAACTGTACAAAGAACCCATAAGAAAAAAAAAATGGAGAAAGAATAGAAAAATGTGTAAATGAAAAGGATTAGGCACTCCACAGAAAAAAAGGGGGTACAACAGGGTGATAGATGTTAATAATTAGAAGATGCAAATTAAAATAATGAGATGCCTTTGAATCACGACCATATTAAATATTGGTCATGTTTAATATCAGTGAGCATATAGTAAACTAATTTCTTATCTTCTTAGAGGACCTTTAAATTGGTGACAGCACTCTGCAACATAATTTCAGAATATCTTTCAAATTCAAAACACACAGCTCTTTGGCCCAGCAAGCACATTCCAAGCACCTCAGCCAGGGAGGTAACAGAAGTCTGCACCAGGGTGAATGAGCTGAGGGCTCAGAGCAGCCTGTGTCTGAATGCAAATGCCAGTGACAGCCTGAAGTGTCCAGCAGTTGCAAGCCAATTATATAATTCATGGGATGTTTTCTCCTTCTCCTTCTCCTTCTTTTTTCCTTGGCACCAGGGAATGAACCCAGGGGCGCTTAGCTACAGAGTCACATCCCCAGTCCTTTTTTATATTTTTATTTAGAGACAGGATCTCATAGTTGCTTAGGGCCTTGCTAAATTGCTGAGGCTGGCTTTGAACTCACCATTCTCCTGCCTCAGCTTCCTGGGCCACTGGGATTATAGACATGTGCCATGGTGCCCAGGAGGAATGTTTTTTCCTATGTGCATGAGTTTTTAAGGGCTCAGAGCCTTACGAAAAACCTAGCCTTCAAAAACTTAGTTCATCATGTATGGAACCAGGAAAGAGCTACTTCAGTAAAATAATTACCTTCAAGTGCTTTACATAACAACTATGTTATTTTCAGAACACAATATTTATGAGTAAAAATTTAGTGGAATTCTTTTAAGGAATAAGAAACACTACTTTCACATGCTTTCCTCATTTTAATTCTTAAGAAAATGTCTTTTGATATTAATACTTAAGTGAGAATAAAGAATGTTACTTAATGATACCAAAATTTTCCCAAAAGTAGAAGAAAGTTTCTCTATCAAAAGCAAATGACCCAGCCCAGCCAATTGTGGTGGTGCACATCTGTAATCCCAGCACTTGGGAGGCTGAGGCAGGAGGATCACAAGTTCAAAGCTAGCCTCAGCAATGGTGAGGCACTTAGCAACTCAGTGAGACCCTGTTTCTAATAAAATACAAAAAAGGGTTGGGGATGTGGCTCAGTGCTTGAGTGCCCCTGAGTTCAATCCCTGGTGCCAAAAAAAAAAAAAAAAAAAAGCAAATGACCCAATACTCCAACATATCAGCTCAGGAACTGATTTCCTTAACAAGACTCCTAAAAGTTCAAGAAGAAAAATCAGCTGGGCCCAGTGGTGCACATCTGTAATTCCAGCAGCTGGGGAGGCTGAGACAGGAGGATCTCGAGTTCAAAGCCAAACTCTGTGACTTAGAGAGATGCTAAGCATCTGAGATTATTGTAATCTAAGTGAAACAAGCTAAGTGAAATAAGCCAGTCCCTGAAAGCCAAAGGTAGAATGTTTTCACTGATATATAGAAGCTAACCCAAAATAAGTGGGGAGAGAGGAAGAACAGATATTTAGTAGATTAGACAAAGAGGAATAAAGGGAAGGGAGAGGGAATAGGAAAAGGAAAGATAGTGGAATGAATCCAAATAATTTTCCTATGTACATATATGAATCCACCATCCTGTGCATCCACAAGAATGAGGTCCTCATTAGAATAAGGTATATCCTGTGCTTATATAATCATATCAAAATGAATTCTGTCATATATAACTAAAAAGAATCAATAAAAATTTTAAAAGGCAAATGATAGGCACTGTGATAGGCTCGGTAGTAGAGTGCTTGCCTGGCATGCATGAGTCCCTGAGTTTGATCCCCAGTACCACGAAACACAAAACAAAATGATAGGCACTGTGATAGGCTCGGTAGTAGAGTGCTTGCCTGGCATGCATGAGTCCCTGAGTTTGATCCCCAGTACCACGAAACACAAAACAAAAATGGGTGAATTTTGTGATACATAAATTAAAGCTCAATAAAGTTTTAAAATCAGAATAAAAATGAAAGCCTAGTTTATTGCATTTACAAAAGAGAAAGTTCAAGGGCTCAGATGAATTGGCCTCTAGTGAAGCCAGTCCTAAAGACAAGGTTGGACGGCAGGAGCATGTGGGTTTGCAAACCCAGCCATGTGAAGATGGAGCCACCAGGGCCCACAGTGGCATTCACGTGAATCCTTCTCTGAAAGGTTTGTGTGAACCAGCAGCACACTGGTCAACACTAATCCTTTCTGGGCCAGGATGCTTTCCTAGAGAATGGAGCAGGACTTAGCTCAGTGCTGAGAAGAAAAATTGCTGGGGCAAGAAAGTCAGTTAAGACACCTGCAACATCACCCAAAGCTTATGCTTAGCCATTTTAATAAAGTTTGATTTTTAAAAAATTCTTTAGGGCTGAAGGTGTGACTAAGTGGTAGAGCACTTTCCTAGTATGCATAAGGTCCTAGGCTCAATCCCCAGCACTGCAAAAATCAATCAATCAATCTTTGAAAAGCATCATGGAGTTGAAAAGCATACTAGCATTACTATTATCACTACATTTTTAGGCATCATAGGGGTTTGATAGCCAGAGCAAAATCCATCTGAGGTCCTGCCCTAAACTCATGTCTGGTATCAGTGTCCATATTACCCATCTTCCAATCCAGTAGCTTTTCACTGGAAAAGACATGGTCATATTTGTTATCGTCTATGTGGGAACACTCATACATTTGAATAGCACCTGAAAAATTATCACAGAATTTTCTTCCAATTCTTAAATCTTCACACCTTAAAAATAAGAACTGCAAACCTCTTCCTTTGCATTATCCACAGCAAGTTGCTCCTTTTTTGAACATCTGTTTCACATGGGAGCAAATTCCTGGTTAATTATGTTAGTTATGAAACTGGTTAGCAAGCTTCAAGCCAAGTCCATATCAGAACAATTAATTACTGAATTAATTTTTCTTGTATTAATAATCCTAAGTGTCACATTCCATACCATCAAATTAGAGTTTGGAAACAAATGATTGTTTCCATGTGGACGTTTTGTTTCACAAGAATGAAGTTGCTGAATCAAAAGTTAACAATTTGAAAAGGATATATATGTATCCCAAGTACTTAACTACATATTAAAATGGGTGGAGTCCCTGAGACTCTTGTACAAATTATACTGAAACTCAGTATGGCTGGCTGTTCCCATAAAATGCAGACAGATGGCAACACTTTGTTTGGAGTACTTCATATCTGTGTTTCCATCATTTCTGCATTTTAAATGATAGTTATGTCTCTTGCCCAGATTTAGTTCAAGATATTGATCAATACTTAATTTAATAGTTCTTAGAAATTTACTCAGAATATGTTCTCTGCCAGGTAAAACATTTTCTTTTTCAAAAGCACAAATCGATGTATGCTTTCTTGGGTCCTTTATTGCTGCTTTTGAGATTCATCTATGGTAGGGAGTATATTCTGGTCAATACAAAAGTAGAGACTTTATTTTAATTCAAGCAATCCTCACTGTAATTTTCATTTGCATGTCTGACCTCTTCCCTCCCCAACACCGCCCTCCCACCCTGCTTCCCCCCTACATACACCTTTTAAACCTCAGGTCATGCCCTAATAGATGCTCAGTAAATATTTACTGAATCGATGATGAAAATTTTTTTTTTCCAAATGCAGGGGACACCATCCCCTTTCTAGCCATTATCCAGCCTTGCCTCTGTCCCCTGTGCAGAAAATCTTGATTTGCTAAACTAGAGATAGAGGTCTGTACCCAGCCCCAGGCAATGAACTGTGATTGTCTCAAGAAGTCCTAGCAATCCAATTCTCCTCAGCCAACACTTGTCTAAAGGTGCCCATGAAATCCAGTTATGGCCATGGAGAAGAGAATAAGTTCTCCAAGTGGGGTTTTCAGAAAAGTGTAGCCGCCGGAAGCGATGGCCGCTTGGAGCAACGAAGCCGCGGGAAGAAGTTCAGAGGCGAACTGGAAACAAACAGCTTTTTTTTATTCCGATAACTTTTCTCTCTGGCTCTAACAACGACTTTAACATGCACCACACACACACCACCAAACAACCAACACACCAAAAATGGCGCAGACCCGGCTCAATCAGCAATCTCGGCTCAAGTCTCTCGAGATCCCAGGCCAAGTCCCGTGAGACTACAGAAGGCAGCAATGCCCAAATATCTCCATGGACCATAGTCAACCGCAATCTTATCCATCTCCCCAAACAGGGCTCCTACAAGAAAAGCTTTCACTTTTTCAGTAGGAAAGATCAGACTCTGCTGGCAAAGCCCTCTAGCTGCCCCTTTTCTTCTGACTAGAATGCGGACGGTCTGGGGCAGCCATCTTAGGATCACAACAGGTGAAGACAAAAGCCAATGCATGAGAACGGGCAGAGATTCAGAAAAACAGGAGGAAGGCAAGACAGCATGATTAAGTTTCTGCACCAGCTCAAGGGGAACCTTGCTTACGCTGCTGGGCATTGAGCACTACACGACTTGCAGCCAAAGCACTTCTTACCAATACCACCCTTGAAGGTGAACAGTAACAGGAAGCCCATGTGTGGGAATCCCATTTCTGGCTCTTCCTCCCACATTCTCATTCTCTATACTTCATCAGTTGCTGACTCTCCTGGACTTTCCAAGTTTCCTTCTGTATTAGTTTTCTACAACTACAAAAAATTACTACAAACTCAGCAGTTTTAAACAACACCAATTCATTATCCCACAGTTCCTATGGGGTAGGAGTTTTGGCACCACTGAGCTGAGTTCTCTGCTCAGAATTACACAAGGTTGAAGTCAAGGCATGACTGGGCTGCGTACCTTTGCAGAACTAAGGGTCCTCTTTCAAGTTCATGTGGTTCAGCAGAATTCAGTTCTCATGGGATTGCTAGTCACCAGCTGGAGCTCCTTCCAGCCCCCAGGGACAACCCACATTCCTTGCCCCCTTCATCTTCAAGCCAGCAACAAATTTCTCAGGCATCAAATCCATTTTGTGCTTCAAACCTCTGACTTCCTCTGCCTCCAGACCCTGATTTAAGAGTCCCTGTGATGAAGTCAGGTCCACCAGGATAATTGCCCTATTTTAAAGTCATCAGATTAGGCACCTTAATTACATCTATAAAATCCCTTCACAGAAGTACCAGATTAGCATTCAATTAAATAAACAGTAAGGGGTTGGGGTACCCAGGGCTAGAAATCCAGAGACCATCTCAGAATTCTGCCTCCCACACTTTCTTGAGGGTAGAGACTGGGCCTTACATGTTTTTTCACTTCCTGTTTTTCTTACTTCAATGCCTTTGTGATGCTTTTGTTCTGCTGTCAGAAGTGCTTTTTGTGTTTATTTATCTCAGTGGTTTTAGGTTTATATTGAAAGCATCATATGACACAGGTATGTTTATGGGCCACCATTGTAGAATATTTATTCCCAGTAGATCTGCTCTGTCAATTCTAAGATGACACCAAGAATCTGTATTCTTAACAAGTGTAATTTGAGGGTTATGAGGTAGGTGCTCCATGGTCCACTGGAGAGCAAGAATTCTCCCTGCAAAGCAGAGGCCATTCTTACCAGGGATTCTGTGAGGCTTTGAAACTGCAAAGTTTACAAGTCACCTGGCACATAGTAGGATGCAATGGACATTGGCCCCCATGTGTACTTGCCATATAGTGCATTAAATAAGCATTGAATGAAAAAAATAAATTGTGTTGGAATAATTTTGGCTAGCCAGGTGCAGTGGTGCACACCTGTAATCCTAGTGATTCAGGAGGCTGAGGAAAGAGGACCACAGGTTCAAAGCCAGCCTCAGCAATTTAACAAGGCCCTAAGCAACTTAGAGAGATCCTATCTCAAAATAAAAAAAAAAAAGGGCTGGGAATGTGGCTCAGTGCTTAACTGTCCTTGGGTTCAATCCCCAGTAACAGAAGAAGAAGAAGAAGAAGAAGAAGAAGAAGAAGAAGAAGAAGAAGAAGAAGAAGAAGTTGTTATTATTCTGATTACAGGTAACAAAAAAACTGACTAATAGTGATTTTTAAAAGCCAGGTTTTTAGCAGGGTGGCAAAAACCTGTAATCCCAGTGACTCTGGAGACTGAGTAGGGTTGCAGGTTTGAGGCCAGCCTCAAAATAAGAAATAAAAAGGACTAGGGATTTAGCTTAGTGGTAGAGTACCCCTTTGTTCAATCCCCAGTAACTGCCTTCCCCCCCAAAAAGAAACCAGTATCATCCTGCCCCAGCCCACCCCCACAAAGAATCTGCTTATAGTTCATTGTTGCAGATACTGGCTCAGTAGCCAGAGGATGCCCAGGCTCTGGATTGATGTGAATATGATTCTTTCCTTTTCTAAAAATATTTTTATCAAAATATAGTTTACATATCACAAAGTTTGCCTATTTCAAGTGTACAATTCATTGATTTATAGTATATTTGCAAAGTACTGCAACCAATACCATAATCCAATTTCAGAACATTTTCATCATCCCTAAAAGAAACTCCATGCCCATTAGCAGTCATTCCTCATGCCCTTTTCCTTCACTAGCCCCAGGAGACACTGATCTGTTCTCTGTCTCTCTTGCTTTGACTCTTCTGGACATTTCATCTAAATGGAAAGGGGGATTTTTCTCTGGCTTCTGTCACTTAGCACAGTGATCTCAAGGTTTCATCCATATCATATAGGAATCATTTTGCTTATCTATTTTCTGTGATCCTCTTCATCTTCCCCTCTTGGTAGCAGGGTGGATAGACAAGCTTCCAGTGGCACATTCTTATTAAAATACATTTCACAGGCTAAGAGGAAGCAGCTCCCTGACTATCTCTTCTTTTATCAGGAAGCAAAATCACTCTCTGGAGAGCCTTGGCAGGCTTCCTCTTAGATCTCACTGGTTAAGACTGAGACATATGGCCACTCAGCTTTGCAGGAAACTGGGAAAGCAAGCATTTTTAGCAGAAATCAGGCAAGGAAAGAGGGGACTGGAAGTAACTCTTGGGTTTCTTCCCCCATGGGATTTATAATTATTTTTCATTGTAAATAAATATTTCATTATTCCTTTTTTATACATTGGTATAAGAGTTAGGGCTATACTTAGCTGTGTATAATGTCTCTCCACTAAGTCACTTTAGATGAACTCTTCAGAATTATTTGGGGGTTTCTTGTAGGATTATGACTATGTCTAAGATTAAGATCTGTGTTTTTTCTTTAAACATTAAATAATTTATTTTTAAAGATGACAAAAATCAAATGCATTTATCTTATACAACCTGTGGTATTGAAATATGTTTACACTGTGTGCTATGGTTTGAAGGTTTGCTTTCCTCTAAAATTCATGTTGAAAATTCATAATGCCATGGTATTAAGAAGTGGGGTCTTCAGGAGGTAATTGTGTCATGAGGGCTCTGCTTCATAAATGGGATGAGTGCCTTTGTATAAGAACTCTAGGGAACTAGCGAGCCCTTTCTGTCCCTTCCATCAATCTGAAGGACACAGCCATGAGGCACCATCTTGGAAGCAGAGAGCAAACCCTCATCAGACACTGACTCTGCCAGTGCCTTGATCCCAGACTTCTAAGCCCCCAGAAACATTAGAAATTTCTATAATTTATACATCACTCATTCTGTGGTATTTTGTTATACAGCAAGAATGGACCAAGACATTATGAAATGGCTAAACCAAGCTGATAAACATGTGTCTGCTGACTGAGTGAGATGAGGGCCATTTGGCCTGAAGGAGGAGCAAACACATCTCAGAGTTCCCCACAGGGTTGGCTGAGTTTTACCCAGGCTCCATCACGGACTTCTCCCTCTGCCTAACTCTGCATTCTCCCTGCTCCTCTCCAGACTCCTCAAACACCTCTAAAATCCCAAACTCCATCTCAACATTTGCTTCTGGACTACCCAACCTATCAAGTTCCTTGAAAAAATTTGCTGGAATTTTCATTGCAAATTCATCAACAGTCTGAACAACTTAGAAGTGAAATGTTTTTATGAGTTTTCATATTTATTAATATGACATTTATTTGTTTAGGTCTTTACTGTCTTTCAATTAAGATTTTTTAATTTCTCATTAAAAGTATTGCACATATTTTGTTAGTTGTTTTTCTTGGTAGTGTGTCTTTTACTGCATTTGCATGCACACACAAAATATTTAAAAATATGTTTTTTAAATGTTTGTTGCAAGTTTGTGTATCTGTGACAGGCTTTGTGTATTGATGATATATACTTTCTTATTCACATACAGGGGAGAAAGCAATTTCACACCCTGACCACCAAACAAAAGACTGAAGCTTCACTCTAATTGGACCCAGTTTGATAACATACTTAAGTGAATCATTGAAGCCAGGAAAATGCCACATGTTGATTGACTGGATCTGAATTTTATGGTGCGTTATACCAAATCACATAACCAGGAAATCCAGGGTCTGATTAGAAGGATGGGTGGAGTATTTACTCAGGAGAAGACCCACCATGTCCACTACTCTGCAGACTGCTTCTGTTGCTGTCAGGGCCCAAGATACCAGATCGACCAAAAGCCTCAAGGATTAACTACAGCAGCAGCAGCAATCTCAAGAGCACTTCAAAATATCACCAAGGTTTTAACATCCAAGACACCTGATGGGCTACAAAAATGGTTTCTCTTAATCCCTATTTTATTTTGGAATAAGGAAAATAATGTAGTGTGTTTACCAGTTCAGTTTTATTTTCAACTCAATTTAGATTCAAAATAAAAAAGATGATCACAGTTTCAGATACTCTATCTTAATCTTCATTCAAAATATCCAGCTTTTTTATTAACCCCATTTTACGGATGCGAAAGCTAGGTTCCAGGATAATGATGTGGATTTGTGCCCCAGGTAATACAGCTACTCACATACTATAATTGAAAATTGAGTGTGCAGAGATACTAAATCACAATCAGGTAAATCTGGTCTTACTATATCAAAATACATGGTTGCTGCTACAGTGAACTAGTTTGAGGACAGAAATACTCTACACAGTCATTTGCATTTCTTGATCCTCAGGTCTCATGTTTTCATGAGCATTTTCTTCCATCACCACCTTGATGATTTTGTGTTTATTCTTCTGATGGTCCTGGTAAATAAAAAAGCCATACATGATATTTTAGCTTTGTCAAGCAGGGGTCTGACAGCCAAGAAACAGTGGTATATTATTGACTGTGTCCCAGGGCACCTTGCTGCAGCTATTCTGCAAGGTATTCTTAGCTTCATGCATATGCTCCTAGGTCAGCCCATTTGCTAAGAGCCAAACACTGATGTATATTTTTAGCACCATCATGAGGCTTCTTCCTTCCTCTGCAGAAGCCAATCTCTGCCAATTACAGGACCCATTAGTCGGCCAGCTGCCATATGAGCTCTGCTCTTGTCATTAGACACATTTTTCTTCCTTACGATAATTTTTACAGCAAATATCCTCTCTCGAGGCTACACAAGTTCTGTGAACTAATATACCGGAGGTGAAAGATTTATTTAACTAATCTGTGATAATCTAATTGAAGTTGTTATGTTGAAGCTTATTTCTTTTTTACTTTTATATAAACATATTTAGATCCAAGCCACCTGAGAAGAATATGGATCTTAATACATTTTGAAAGTGTCATATAAACCAAGTACATAATCATTTTGTTGAAAATTCCCTGCTTATGTGACCAACATCCAGTGTTATTGGCCCTTGACTGGGGCCAAATATAAGGCAATTTTTAAGATATTTCATTAGTACAAAGAACCTACTGTAATTCTGAAGGCAATAACTGGTTTTAACTTTCATGTTTTTGAAAGCAATACATGTAGTTTAGTGTCTATGCTAGAGCTGATTAATGGTTTTTGTAAATTCATACTTAATAAAATGTTTTCAGAGTCCAACTTCATAAATAAATTTGCTAATTAGAAAAATATTTGGACCAGTGACTAGAATAAAATGATTCTGTGTTCAATTCCATCCTCATACAACCTGTAGGTAGCCACCATTTACTGAGTGCCTGCTATTTGCCAGGTACTATTCTAAATTGACCTTTTGTACAGATCATCTCTCATTGTCATAGCAACTGACAAGTTAGGAAAAGTTACTATTACCCAATTTCATAAATAAAAAAGCTGAGATTTTTTTTTTCAAGAGTTAAGCCACTTACTGAAAAATAGAATTTCAATCCATTATCAATAATTATCAATTCGTTAGAGTGGTATAATTATCAAGGAACAGTCATGTACCATAGGACAAAAATAGATTTGTTTCCATTAAGCTAGACCCACCTGACAAGCTGCTAGTCTGCTTCACGCCCAGCTAACTGCTCGGATGCCCAGCCTCAGCCCAGCCTGGCGCTTCATTTCACTGCCAGGCCCACTGCCCCAGCCAGCGGCTTTGCCACCCAGCCCACAGTGGCCTGCCAGCACCAATCTCCCAAGAAGGGATGCTGGGAAGTCCTAAACCCCAACCTTCAACTCAGTGAGCAACACAATGAAAAGGAAGGACTCCACAGCCCACCGCCCATACTCCCACGCTCAAGAAGAAACAAAAAGAAAATCATCCGGGCGCAGACAGCCAGCACACAGCGCTGACTGTTTTGTCAACCATAGTGGAATTGACTCCTTATATTTTCTTATTTTTGAACTTTCACCAAGATCTTTCTTTCTTTTCTTCCTTTCTTTCTTTTCCTTTTCTTTCTTTTTTTGCTGCTGCTGTTGTTTTGTTTTGCTTTTTATTTTGGTTATTTTATCAGAGAGAGTTTCACTATGTTGCTAAGTGCCTTGCCATTGCTGAGGCTGGCTTTGAACTGGCATCCTCCTGCCTCAGCCTCCCAACTGCTGGGATTACAGGTGTGCACCACTGCCCCCGACTTCATGATCTGTTTTTTAAGGGTTAGGGTTTTTGATCAGCATGTTTTGATTTTTTTCTATAGTCTTCACCACTACTCTATCTTCCTTGTCTCCCTCTCTCTTTTTCTATTGCTGACAGTCAAATTCCATTCTCTTTCTCCTCCCTTATATTCTTCCTTCTATTTTTCTCCCCTTCCTCATTAAGAACACATCCTAAGTTACCACTGTATTGTCCCTTTTCTACCCTCCTACTCTTCTTAATTCTTCTTCTTTCCTCATAATCAATTCTATCCTTAACACCTCTTAATACTAATTGATGTATATAATGTCTACTCATACCACCATTGCCACGGCAATAATGTATATGGTTGGAAGTCATAGACAACAACTATTGTTTGATTTTATTCCAGACATAATTCAAGATTATCTACTATTTTTACTGATGGAAATTGCTGATGCTACTATGTCTGCACATTGTATCAATTCACACCATAGATATCAAAATAGGAACTAAGCACTTAGTCTACTGCTATATATTGTTTGCCTAGATTATTGCTATTACTAGGCTACCCTCCAATCTGTGAGGTACTAGTAACAGAAAGGGACACTATAATCTTGTAAGGTAGAAACTCTATAGCTTCAGATCCTTCCAGATAGATGGATAGGTACACAAACAATATGAAAAATCAAGAGAACAAACCATCCCAAACAACACACAATACCTCAAATACCACAGGGGAGGAAATATTAGAGATAAAACTCAGAAAGTTCATAGTTAAACTGATTTACAAGATAAACAATGATGTAAGAAATGAAATCAAAGAGAAAATACAAGAAATTAAGGATCATTTTAATAAGGAGATAGAGATAATAAAGAATAATCATTAGGCAATTCTCAAAATGAAGGAAGCAATAAACCAAATTAAAAATCCATTGGGGGCTGGGGATGTGGCTCAGCGGTAGAGCGCTCGCCTAGCACGTGCACGGCCCCGGTTGGGTTCGATCCTTAGCACCACGTAAAAATAAACACATTGTGTACAACTAAAGCAAATAAATAAGTATTTAAAAAAAAATTCATTGGAAAGCCTCATCAGCAGACTAGACCATTTGGAAGACAGAGTTTCAGGTGATGAAGACAAAATATATAATCTTAAAAATAAAGTTGACCACATAGAAAAAATGCCAAGAGACCATGAACAGAACTTCCAAGAAATATAGGATAGCATACTTAAGATTTATCAGCAAGAAAGTTTGGAGATACAAACCAAAGGAATGCACAAACTTTTCAATAAAATAATATCTGAAAATTTTCCAAACTTTAAGAATGCAATGGAAAATCAAATACAGGAGTCTCACAGGACCCCAAATATGCAAAATTACAACAGACCCATGTTGTAGGAAAATGCCTAACATACAAAATAACTATAGAATTTCAAAGGATACCAGAGAAAAATGACAGGTCACATTTAGAGAGGAAACCAATCTGGATCTCAGCTGATTTCTTAATTCAGACACTCAAAATTAGGAGATTTGGAATAATATACACCAAACTCTGAAAGAAAATGGATGCCAACTAAGAATACTATCCCCAGAAAAATTAAGCTTCAAAATTGATGATGAAATAAAAATCTTCCATGAAAAAAGAAGTTAAAAGAATTCACAGCTAGGGGCTGGGGTTGTGGCTCAGCAGTAGAGTGCTCACCTGGCACGTGCACGGCCCGGGTTCAATCCTCAGCACCACGTAAACATAAATGCATTGCATTGTGTACAACTAAAGCAAATAAATAAATATTTAAAAATTTTTTAAAAAAAGAATTCACAACTAGAAAGCTGGCACTACAAAACATACTCAAATATTTTATGAAGAAGAAATGAAAAACAAAAGTGAAAACCAGCAAAGGGAGGAATTGCCCTAAAGGAATAGTCAATCAAAGGAGATACTAATCAAATTAAAATGCAGAAATAACTCAAAATGACAGGGAATAAAAATCATAGTATCTCAATAATAACATTGAATGTAAGTGACCTAAACTCATCAATCAAAAGACATAGACTGGCAGATTGGATTAAAAAGAAGACCCAACAATGTGCTGTCTCCAAGAGACTCACCTCATAGACAAAGACATCCACAGACTGAAGGTAAAAGATGTGGAAAAAAAATACCATTCACATGGATCACATAAACAAGCAAGGGTTTTTATTCTCATATCAGATAAAGTGGACTTCAAGCCAAAGTTAATCAGAAAGGACAAATAAGGACATTTCATACTGCTTAAGGAAATTATATATGAGTAAGATATAACAATCATAAACATTTATGCTCCAAACAATGAAGCACCACATATCAAACAAACCCTTCTCAATTTCAAGAATCAAATAGACCACAACACAATAATACTGGCTGACTTTAACAAACCTCTCTCTTCACTGGATAGGTCCCCCAAACAAAAACTAAATAAAGAAGCTATAGAACTAAAAAATACAATTAATAATTTAGACTTAACAGACATATATAGAACATTTCATCCATTAATGACTGAGTACACTTTCTTCTCAGCAGCATATGGATCCTTCTCTAAAATAGACCATATCTTAGGACACAAAGCAACTCTTAGCATCATATCAGATCATGATGGAATGAAATTAGAAATCAATGATAAAATAAAAAATAGAAGCTTTTCTAACACTTGGAGACTAAGTAATATGCTATTGAATGACCAGTGGATAGAAGAAGAAATCAAGAATGAAACAAAAAAATACTTAGAGATAAATGACAATAGTGACACAATATATCAAAATCTCTGGAACATTATGAAGGCAGTTCTAAGATGAAGGAGCCCTAATTAGGAAGGGCTGTTGCAGCTAGCTGGAAGCCATGGGTTCCACCTGATATGTATGTGACGCACCTGTAGGCACCCGCAAACCTGAAGGTATATAACCGGGTGAAAGCGGTCCGAGTTAGGAGAACGGAGAATTCAGTCAGCCGGGCAGTCACTCGGTCGGTCAGAAGAATCAGCGGTCAGAACGTAGGCAGAGCGGTTACAGAAGAGAAACCAGATAGAAGACAGAAGAGAAACCAGATAGAAGAAGTAATGACTGGTCAGAGTTAGGCCGAGGCTCCTGAGGAAGACAGAAGACAGAAGAAAGAAGAAGGAAGAAAGAAGAGAGAAGAAAGAAGCTCTAGTCTTTCTCTAAGCTAAGCTCTATCTTTCTTTACTCTACTCTAAGCTAAGAAGAAAAGCTAAGCTCTATCTTTCTTTACTCTAAGCTACTCTACTCTAAGCTAAGAAGAAAAATCTTTCTTTCCCTCTCTAAGCTCTAAGAAAGTAGAAGTAAAAGTAGTAAAAGCTTAACTCTGCCTCCGAGAGTTTTTCCTCCCGGTTTACGGTACCAGGTAGCTTACACTAAGAGGAAGGTTTGTTGCATTGAGTTCATTTATTAAGAGAATAGAAAGTCACCAAATAACCTAATATTATATTCAAAGCCCTAGAAAAAGAAAAATGAATCAACACCAAAAGCAATAGAACACAGGAAATAATTAAAATCAGAGCCAAAAATCAATGAAATTGAAACAAAAAAATTCACAAAATTGATGAAACAAAAAGTTAGTTCTTTGAAAAAATAAATAAATTGGTAAGCCCTTAGCCAAGCTAACAAAAAGGAGAGAAAAAAACTCAAATTACTAAAATTCATGATGAGAAAGGAAATATCATCAGAGACACTACTGAAATAGATGATAATCAGAAACTATTTTAAAATCTATACTAGAATAAAATAGAAAATCAAGAAGACATTGACAAATTTCTAGAGACATATACCTACCCAAATTTAATTAGGAAGACATAGAAAATTTAAACAGATGAATTTTAAGCAATGAAATTGAAGCGTACCAACAAAGAAAATCCCAGGACCAGACAGATTCTCAGCAGAGTTCTACCAGACTTTCCAAGAAGAACTAACACTAAGCCTCCTCAAATTATTCCATGAAATAGAGAAGGAGGGAACCCTCCCAAACTCATTCTATGAAGCTAGTATCACCCTGAAAACGATACCAGACAAAGATACGTCAAGGAAAGAAAACTTCAGACCAATATCCCTGATGAAAATAGATGCAAAAATTCTTAATAAAATAATAGAAAATCACATACAAAAACATATTTAAAAGATAGTGTACCCTGATTAAGTTGTTTCATCCCAGGGATGCATGGTTAGTTCAGTATATGGAAATCAATAAACATAATTCATCACATCAATAGACTTACAGACAAAAATGACATGATTATCTCAATAGATTAAAAAAAAGCACTTGACAAAATTTAGGATCCATTCATGCTCAAAACACTGGAAAAATTAGGCATAGTAGGAACACGCCTCAACAACATAAAAGCCATGTATGCTAAACCCAAGGTCAACATCATTCTAAATGGAGAAAAATTGAAAGCATTCCCTCTAAAAACTGGAACAAGACAGAGATGCCCTCTTTCACCACTCCTATTCAACATAATCCTTGAAACCCTAGCCAGAGAAACTAGACAATAAAGTAAAATAAAATAGGGATATGAATAGGAAAAGAGATCAAATTATTCCTATTTGCCAATGACATGATTCTATATTTAGAAGACCCAAAAACTCCACCATAAATATCTGTGAACAGGGTATATTTGTATTTCCAATATACTACCCATTTGACCTTGATTAAATTTTAGCTACTAAAAAAAAAAAAAAAAAAAAAAAAAAAAAAAAAAAAAAAAAACTCCACCAGAAAGCTTCTAGAACTCATTAATGAATTCAGAAAAATAGCAGGACATAAAATTAAGATCCATAAATCAGTGTTCCTATACATCAATGATGAATCAGCATAAAAGAGAAATTTGGAAAACTATCTGATTCACAATAGCCTCAAAACAAAATACTCAGGAATCAATCTAACAAAAGAGGTGAGAGACCTCTACAATAAAAACTACAGAAAACTAAAGAAAGAAATTGAAGTAGACCTTAGAAGGTAGAAAAATCTCCCACATTCTTGGATAGGCAGAACTAATATTGTCAAAATGGCCATACTACCAAAAGCAGTATACAGATTAAATGTAATTCCTACTAAAATTCCAATGACATTCTTCTTAGAAATAGAAGAAACAGTCATGAAATTAATTTGGAAAAATAAGAGGCCCCAAATAGCCAAAGCAAACCTTAGTGAGAAAATTGAAGTAGGAGGCATCACCATACCAGACCTTAAATTTACAGTAACAAAAATGGCATGGTTTTGGTACAAAACCAGAAATGAAGACCAATGGATCAGAATAGAAGACACAGAGACAAACCACATAAATACAATTATCTCATACTAGATGAAGGCACCATAAACATACATTGCAGAAAAGATAGCCTCTTCAAAAAATGGTGCTGAGAAAACTGGAAATCCATATTTTGAAGACTGACATTTAACCCCCATCTCTCACCCTCCACAAAACTCAATTCAAGTGGATCAAGGACATAGGCATTAGACCAGAGACCTTGCACCTACTAGAAGAAAATGTTAGCCTAACTCTCCATCATGTCAGCTTAGGAACCGACTTCCTGAACAAGACTCTTAGAGCACAAGAAGTAAAATCAAGAATCAATAAATGGGATGGTATCAAACTAAAGATTATTCACAGCAAAGAAAAAAATCAAGAACATGAAAAGAGAGCCTACAGAGTGGGAGAAAATCTTTGCCACCTGCACCTCAGATTGCGCATTAATCTCTAGGATATACACAGAACTAAAAAAACTTAATATGAAAAAAATAACCCAATCAATGAATGGACAAAGGAACTGAACAGGCACTTCACGGAAGAAGAAATATGATTGGTCAACAAATAAATGAAAAAATGTTCAACATCTCTAGCAATTAGAGAATTGCAAATTAAAACTACACTGAGATTCCATCTCACTCCAGTCAGAATAGCAATTATCAAGAATACAAGTAACAGCCGGGCGTGGTGGCGCACGCCTGTAATCCCAGCGCTTTGGGAGGCTGAGGCAGGAGGATCGCAAGTTCAAAGCCAGCCTCAGCAATGGCGAGGCACTTAGAAACTCAGTGAGACCCTGTCTCTAATAAAAAAAATACAAAAAAGGGCTGGGGATGTGGCCCAGTGGTCGAGTGCCCCTGAGTTCAATCCCCGGTACCACAAAAAAAAAAAAAAAAAAAAAAAAGAATACAAGTAACAAAAATGTTGGCAAGGATGATGGGGGAAAGTTTCACTCATACATTGCTGGTGGGACTGCAAATTGGTGCAACCACTCTTGAAAGCAGTATGAAGATTCTCAGAAAACTTGGAATGAAACCACCATTTGACCTAGCTATCCCACTCCTCGTTATATACTCAAAGGACTTAAAATCAGCATACTACAGAGACACAGCCACATCAATGTTTATAACAGCTCAATTCACAAGAGATATGCTATGGAGCCAACAGATGAATGGATAAAGAAAATGTGGTATATATATATATACATACACAATAGAATATTACTCAGCCATAGAGAAGAAAGAAATTATGGCATTTGCTGGTAAATAGATGGAACTGGAGACTATCATGCTAAGTGAAATAAGCCAATCCCAAAACACCAAAGGCTGAATGTTCTCTCTGATGTGTAAATGCTAACACACAATAAGGGGGGGGGGGTGGAGGGAATAATAAAAGTTTACTGGATTAAACAAAGGTGAATGAAGGGAAGAGAAGGGGATAGTAATAGAAAAGACAGAACAAATAGGACATAACTTTCCTGTGTTCATAGATGCATACATGACCAGTGAAACTCCACATTATATACAACCACAAAAATGGGGTCCTAATTAGAGTAAGTTATACTCCATGTATGTGTAATATGCCAAAATAAACTCTACTGTCATGTATACCTAAAAAGAACAAAAAAAGTAATAATAGAAACAGTATATTAGGTGACTATAGCATATGGACAAGTGGACTAAATGACAATGATATTACAAGGGAAGAAGTGGGGCCACTCTGTTATGAGGTTCTGGCAGTACACTGGCACAGTATCATGTCACTGTATCTTTCTCTATATAGTCTGTTGGTTCTGTTTCTCTGACTAACACACTAGTCTAGATATTTGAAGTAGAAAGAAGCTTAATACTGGAGGGGAGAAACTAGAATGCTATCTAACATACTGCTGATGGACAAGACTTTTCCAACTCCTCAGACCCAGGCTCCACCTGACCGTGGATGTGCCAGATGACTCTGTGGGTTATGAGGTCTGCTACTTGCACCACCGAGCAGGCATGCAGTTTGGACTGAAGTTGAGAGGGACAGTGAGAGAAGTATGAGGAATGTTTTTGAAGAAGTTCACATGGTCCTTTAGGGAGAAAAGGGGGAAAATATGTTCTATTCACTAGTGCTTACCTTTTCTTGAATGCATTCATTCCCCATCCCCTATTCATCAAGAATAAAATGTAGGTTAAAAAAGATGATTCTAGATAGGAGAAGCATTCATATGTATGTATCCATCACAGGTTGGCCAAAACCTAGAGCTTCTTATGATGGTTACTTTTATGTGCCAGTTTGACTATGTCCCCAGATATTTGGTCAAAAATTATTCAGGGTATTTCTGCATGGGTATTTTAGGAATGAGGTTAGCACTTAAATTAGTAGACTGAATAAAGGGAATATACTTTATCATTTGATGCAATTAAAGATCTTTACAGAACAAAATGGCTGGTCCTCTCCCAAGTAAGAGAGAAAGAATTCTCTCTGCCTGTCTGCCTTTAAACTGAGCTATCAGTTTTTTCCTGTCTTCAACACTTCTACCCTCCCTGGGTCTCAAGCCTGCCAGTCTTCTCACTGGATCTGCGACCCAGGATGTCCTGATTTTCAGGCCTTGGGACTCCAGCGGTCACTACACCATTGGCTCTCCTGGGTCTCTGACTAGCCAGCTTGAAGGGCAAAAATCACACTGGAGACAACCGTGCAGCCAAGAGATTTATTCACCAGCCTTTATGGCTGGTCGGAGGTAGAAGAAGTACAGGGAGAAAGGAGTCAGGGAGAGGGAAGTGTGCAAGCTCTGGACGGAGGGTCGGTGCCTGGTCGTGCTGGCTGTGGTCTCTGGAGCTGTTGGCTGGGGCAGCTGCCGTCAGGCTGGAGGCTGGAGCTGTCGGCTAGAGCAGCTGACGTTGGGCTGGAGACGGTGAGTCTAGAGCTGTTGCAGCGGCTGCTTCCTCTCTGCAGGGACGAGCTGTTGTGTCTGAGCTCCAGGCAGGCAGAGACTTAAGTAAGGATTTCTGGTGGGGGGGTGTGCCTGAGCGACCTTTAACGCTATTGGCTTTTTTCCCAGTAAACAGGGCAACCATTAAGCCGATTGGCTCCTGCCTGGGGAACAGAGCAACCTTTAAGGTGATTGGCTCCTGCCTGGGGAAAATGAAACCAGGTTGCTCCTAATGGAAATTTCCATGGGGGAGGTGGCCTGTCCGCCCAAGCCTGTCTATCACAGCTCACCCTGCAGCTCACCTTGGGACTTCCAACCTTTATGACCACATAAGCAAATTTCTTATAATAAATATCTTTCTCTATGCAGTCTGTTGGTTCTGTTTCTCTGACTAACACACTAGTCTAGATATTTGAAGTAGAAAGAGGCTTAATACAGGAACTAGATGCTCATTACCCATTGGAATGACAAGGGAAACATAAATCACAAAATCTATTGCATATATTTAGGTAATCAGGAAATAAAGGAATCATAGGACCCCAGGGTGATTCACAGCAAGATGCTGGAAGCTGCCAGCCAAGCTTTAGGTCCATGGTCTGCTGCTGAACCCACTCTAGGCTGCTGTGCCACAGGGGCAAAATGGCTTAGGCTCTCCACTAACATCATAGCAGTGTCTATGGTGGGAGGAATCCAAACTGGAACTCTGCCAGGGAGGGTGAGTTTGGGAAATGTAGATTTAGCCTACCAACCCCTGTGACAAAAGGGAACATTTAGAAGGATCAAAAAAAGAAAAAAAAAACATAAAAGAAAGAAATCAATGGGTTGAATCCCACTGGCCTGAATAACAAGAACAAGAAGATGTGCTCCTCCCTCCACTCATCAGAGATGCACAGTGACAATGCCAGCAGGTGGTATGGGGACCTGTTGACTCTGTGAAGTGTCTTCATGATCCAGGAGCCCAGAGCTTTGGCTTAGTGGCAACATCACTTTCTCCGGGAAGTTGTTACCACACCATCAGCTTTCCTGCTTCTCAGGCCTTTTTACTGAGTCATATTTACCATGTACAGTGACATTTGGATAGATTTTCCTATGCTATTTCCCTGGCACTAACCACCAAAGGCAAGGGTGAACCCAGCAGGGAAAAAGACTGAAAAGCCAGGCTAGCAAGATTTTGCAATCATGAAAAGTGGGACAAGTTCCTGGTTCCTATGAATTTCTAGCTCATTTCTGTGACAGCAGTAGTAAAAACAACTAGGACTCTCTAGCATTTGGTCTGGCATGTAGCAAATCCAAATACTGATTACTACATGTAGGCAAATGGTATTTACCATGTTAGTAAATTCAGTTCATGACTAGATTGTGAGTTTATTAGGCTCTGTAAGTATTTATTAACCAAGGAATGTGGTGGTATTTTAATGGAGCATAATGTCCACCATAAAACACATTGTAAAAGCTGTAAGCATTTAAGACTCTGGAATCTGGAGGTAACACATGTAGCTTAGAAATTAGAGTGTGTGTGATTGCTCTGTTAGCCTCCTGTTAACGCTTCAGCTGATAGTCACGACAATGCTCCTTCTTACGCACTGACCACAAGTGTCAGTGACTGAGCAGTTTTGTGGCATGCAAACAAAGCTTTTTATCTCACCCAGCAGAGTGGCTTCAACTACAAATTAGCCTAATGATGTGGGTTAAACTGTCTATGATGATGCAGAACGGAAAAAAGTTGGGGGACCTGGGAAAAGTCTATTACAGTTAAAGTAAGGAAGAGGGCTGGGGATGTAGCTCAGTGGGAGAGCACTTGCTTAGTATGTGCTAGGCCCTGACCCCAGCACAGGAGGAGGAGGAAAGGGGAGGGAAGGGGAGGAGCAGAAAGAAGGATCACATTAATCACCTTCAGGAATAGCAGGGTAAGGAATGATATTCTCCCAGTTTTACAGATGAGTAAACAGGAGCACAGAGAAAAGAAGAGAGTTGCCCAAGGACTAAGGCCTGCCTTTGAACCTGGGTGTGCCTGACTCAAACCTACCCTTCCAGATCACTCTGCCTCTCAGCACTATTGGTAATAGGGCTTTGTTCCCAATAAAGAAGGCTGTGACAGGCAGTGAGAAAGAACCAAATGCAAGGTTATAAAGTAGAATTTAATTATTTGTCATGCAACATACATTATTAAAATAGCCAGTAAACATACTGACTCCTTTTGAGAGATCTACTGCAAACGACAGGATGTTACCAGTAAATTTTTTTTTTTAATATTTATTTATTTACTTTAGTTGTACACAATGCAATGCATTCATGTTTACGTGGTGCTGAGGATCGAACCCGGGCCGCGCACGTGCAAGGCGAGCGCTCTGCCGCTGAGCCACAATCCCAGCCCCACCAGTAAAATTTTAAAACCACTTAAAACCGAGTAAATCACAAGTTTTCAGTGCTTCAAATATTTCAATGAAATTGAGACAGGGAATTAAAATAAGCTGGAAATCATAATCTAGAGTTTATATGACATTAATATTAATCAATATCATTATATCATAATCATTTTTTGTAATTCTATTACACATTACATATTATGTTTAAGTTTTTATAGGTATTCCATATTTGGGATGATGGGACAAAATGGGATTTATCAAGGAAATGAAAATGTAAGATTATTTAATTGCAGATATTAACTATGCTAAAGAGGGCAACAAGGTTTGGGAGCCACACATGTGGCTAGATTGAATGAGGTAGATGCTGCCCTCTGTCCTCCAGTGCTTTCTAGATTCCTTAAGGAGAGGGGCATGATTTCTTTTTGGACCAAACATTTGAAAAGGAATTCCAAATGAACAGCCTTGTTAGTACTAGACTTGGTGGTGGTAAATGCCAATGCGTCAAGGCCAAGAGCACTGTGAGATGAGTGAGGAGGCAGTGTGTAAAATAACAGAGAGGAAAGAACCAAGGAAACCTGGAGAAATGACCCAGGGAGGAGAGCAGATGTTCCCTGGGGGTTGGCCTGGTGATGTCAGAGCTCCAGCTTCTTAAGAGAAAGTAAAGATCTATATGTTCAGCAGACTCATCTGATTATTTTATAAGTTGACAAAAATTTTACATAGTTACAGTGTCCAGCATGCTTTGAAATATCTGAATCAAGCAATTACCATACACATTACCTTATTTTTCTTTTGAAATTAAGAGTACTTAAAATCTACTCTCCTAGCAATTTTCAAGTATATGATGCATCATTGTTAACCTATAGTCAGCATAATGACTGTAAACCCCTTGAGCTTATTGCTCCTGTCTATATGAAATTTTGTAGCCTTTGAACAATATCTCCCAATCCTGCCCCAGGCCCAGCCCCTGGTGGCCATTATTCTAGTCTCTGCTTCTATGAGTCTGACTTTGTCAGTTTCCACACATAAGTGAGGTCACATATTTGTCTTTCTGCATCCAGTTTATTTCACTTCATGTGAGTCCTACAGGTTCACTCGTGCTGTTGTAAGTGCTATTTAAAAGGCCCCAGGCCTTAAAAGTGGTACTTATTTATTTATTTATTTATTTATTTATTTATTTTTTACATTTTATTTTTTAGTTGTAGGTGGACACAATACCTTTATTTTATTTTTATGTGGTGCTGAGGATCGAACCCAGTGCCCCACGCGTGCCAGGTGAACGTTCTACCACTGAGCCACAACTCCAGCCCCTTAAAAGTGGTAATTAAAAGAAGGATTTCCATCTTTTTAAATCTGAATAGTATTCCACTTGTGTATATAGATCACATATATGAAGTGGCTGTATTTCCAGCAAAGCCTAGGAAGCAATTTGATGAATCATGAACTGAAGCAGTACCTTAGACTCTGAGTTCCAGAATCTCTGTGGATTCTGTAGCCTACTATAATCCCACAAGGAGCTGTGGTGGGTAGCAGTTGACAGTTTCCATGGCAACAAGAAGCCAGCCTACAGCAAGAGGTGGGTGGGACTTTGGTGATCCAGTAACTATGACAAGAAGGTGGGAGGTGGTGGGGTTTATTTCATAGAGCCTCATCTTCCAAGTTCTGATGATTCCCTGGCTGTCTGAGTTAGACTCTTTTGATCACAAAGAAAGGAAATAGAGAATTTTTTCTTTTTTTAATTTATTTTTTATTCTAAGTTGTTATAAATGACAGCAGAATGCATTACATTTCATATTACACATATAGAGCACATTTTTACATATCTCTGGTTGTATGCAAAGTATATTCACACCATTCGTGACTTCATACATGCACTTAGGGTAATGATATCCATCTCATTCTACCATTTTTTTTCTTCACCCTTTTGCCCCCTTCCTTCCCCTCCATCCCCATTGGCCATTCTAGTGTTCCTCTAATCCTCCTATGCTCCCCATCCCAACCTGACTGTGAATTGGCCTCCTTATATCAGAGAAAACATTTGGCATTTTTCTTTTCCTTTATTTTTTTTCTTTTCTTTTTCCAGGGGCACTTTACCACTGAGCTACATCCCTAGCCACTCCCCACCCTTTTGTTTTTTGGACACGGTGTCCCTAAGTTGCCAAGGCTGGCCTCAAACTTGTGATCCTCCTACCTCAGTCTCCCAAGCAACTGGGACTGCAGGAATGCTTCATCATGCCTGGCAAGAAATGGGGAATTTTTAAAACAAGGACTTAGCAGTAGCTCAGGAAACCAGAGGTAGGAAGAAGCTCCTGGTGACTGGAACCCAGCGTGGGAGAACGTTCTCATGGGGGCTGCTTGCTTACCTTGTCTGACTGTCCTGAGTGCCTACTTTATTCCCCCTGGTAGCACATGGCAGAGTTTGTATGCCTCACAATATAAGATCTAGTGTTTAAACTTTTTTCTTTAGTTCAACAGATACTGACTGGGATCTCTGAATCCAAATCCCCAAAGAGAGCATTTGATAAGCCCAAATTAAGTTAGGTGTTTGGTCCAGGGCTAATAAGCTCTAGCCAGGAGACTGGGTCATGTGGCACAACATCGTGGCCAGTCTTCCCTCACATTGCTGGGTAAAATACTATCTCATGGGGCTTCTGGAAGGGAAAAACATGACTGAATAAGTTTCAGTGTGAAAATTCTGGGCACAGACTACCTCAGAGTAAGCTTGCACTAGTTGATTAAGGTCCCTAAACTTTCGTGTCCACCAAAAACCTATGAACAGGACCTTATCTGGAAATAGTTTTTGCAAATGTAATCACATTGAAACCAGGTCATACCGGATTATAGCAGACACAAATCCACTGACAAGTCTCTTTATAAAAAGAGAGTAATTTGGACAGAGTGTCACACAGAGAGAATGCTATGTGATGGCAGAGCATTGGTGTGATGCTGCCACAAGCCATACATTGCCACTGATTGCTGGCTGGCGACCACTAGAAGCTCAGAGAGGAGCAAGCAACAGCCCTGCCAACACCTGGATTTCTGGCCCCCAAAACTGTTAATAAATTGCTGCTGTAAACAACTCATCTTATGGTAATTTTTACTATAATACTTGATCAATCAAAGGAGGTTACTATTGTTACTATTAATAATTTAACTCTTATTGAAATAACCTAATGTCCAGTGGGGAAGGAGGAAAGCAGTGGCACACAGCTACCTGAACTGGTGGCTCTCTATGGCTTTAGCACCAGATCTACTTGGTCAACCCAGAGTTGGAGCAGGTATTCCAGACCAGGTCTGGTCTCTATCCCAATCCCCAAGGTGGTCTTGTAGCTTCCAAAGATGCTCCAGGACCAGTACCAACTCTGATACCTCAGTAAGCACTGGATATGAGCTTCCTGGCTGGTAGGGTGGACATGACATTTGAGTCTGGGGTGTTTTCCCTACCATTGACTGGGATAAGCCAGTGTTCATATTAGATCTATGAACCAGGGACAAGAATAGACCCTGAATAGACATTTTTATCCAACACCATGAAGGGAGATGGCCAATCTCATTCAAGACAAGAGATGTACAAATTAAACCTTCCATGAGCTACCATGTTTGTTCTCTCACATTGGCAAAGATCAAGAAGTTAGGTAATACTGTGTAGCCAAGGGTGTAGAAGGACAGGCAATGACATTTACTAGGATGAATTGGTACGTCACTCCCTGGAGGCCAATTTAGCAATATATAACAATCACAAATGCACAGACACCTTTCCTCCCAGCAACCCCATCCCTAGCAGTCAATTGTACTAGAAACATAGGTGTGGACAAAGCTTACTTATTGCAGCACTCTTTGTTGTATTGTTGGAAACAACCCAAGTGTTCATCAGTAGAGAACTGCTAAAATAATTTACAGTACACTATGGAATACTGTCCAGCAGGAAAAAAAATCTTAGACTGTTATGAAACAGTCTGTAAGTATACCATAAATGAGAAAAGCAAAGAAGAAAATGTTGTATGAAGAAGGCTACCATTGTATAAAAAGAAAGAAAGAAAAAACAGTACATTTGCGCTTCCTTGTGTGTGCAAGAGAGCAAAACTCCTTCTGCCTGAAAAAAAAAAAGTGTTTTCAAAATCTGACTTATTGAAATGGTCTTGAAATAAATCCATATCTCCAGCTTACCCTGGCTTCCAGATACCGTTCATCCAATAGCAAACTTCCTGGTTAAGTTTCTGGAAGCATTCCTCTCCTTGTGTCCATTATTTGCTTTTCAATGACTGACTTCTAATTGCTTCAAACATGTAGTATACTACAAATTGTGTAGCCTGACATTCAGGGCCCTTTACTGCGAAGACACAACTTATCTTTCCCTCATTATTCAAATGGGAGATAATGTGGGAAAGATATCGCCACTCTGTATTCCCACCAAAAATGGTTGCTCACTGACCTCAGATATATCAAACATTCCTATTTGTCTAAGGAGTTTTGACAAAAATTGAGTGCTAAAATTTGCCAAATGACTTTCACATCTATCAAAAACATTATGTATTTGTTTCCTAAGACAGTTGAAGGAAGTGCCATAAATTGGATGACTTAAAGCAAAAAAAATATATATAATATATGTATATATTATATATTATTATATATATTATTATATATTATATTATACTATATATAAAATTTCTTTTATAATTTAATGTTATAATAAATATAATATATATTATATAATATATTATATATATGTGTGTATATATATATATATATATATATATATATATATATATGTAGTTTCACAGCTCTGGAGCCTAGAAGGAGGCTAGGGAGGATTCCTCTGCCCTGTTCAGAAGAAGCGAGACCTGGCTTCTGAGGTTTGCTGGCAATCCTTGGCACTGTTTCCCTGAAATCTTCGCCTCCATCTCATGGCACCTCCCTGTGCATCTGTCTTCACCTGGCCACAGAAGATACGAGTCATAATAGATTAAGAGGTTCGCCCTAATCCCTGTGACCTCATCTTAACTAATCACATCTGCAACAACCCTATTTCCAAACAAGGCGTCGTTCCAAGGTATTGGTTGTAGGATTTCAACATATCTTTCTTGGAGGAACACAATTAAATCCATAAGAGAGCATATGATAGTCTCCTTAGCTTGGTGAGTCTGATTGACAATGCTGATGGATTTTATAATATGGAACCCTCTTATATTACTAGAACATATCTCACTTAGTTATGAAGTATTATTTGGTAAAGAAGTTGATGGGTTCTGACTGCTGATGTTTTAAGATTTTTGAATTATATTCACATGCAGGAATATTCTGTTTTTCTTTTGGAATTCAAGTTTTGAGATCAATGGCTTCAAAAGTGAAAATTGAAAAAAATTTCTTTTATAATCTGGAATAGGTTCAATGACATTGATCATCCATCCTTTAGGGGTTAGGTAGAATGTTCCTGTGAAACCATTTAAGCCAGGTGCTTTTTATGGAGGAGTGTTTTAACTCACTTTCTAGCTCTTCTATGATAACTATTCTGGTTAGACTTTTTTCACTGAGGTTCATTTTAATAAGCTGTCTTTTCCTTTTTTAAAAAGGTTATGACAAGTACCTCTATGGCTTTAAAAAAATTTCCTCTGCTTCTAATGATTATTTTCCCCACAGTATTTTTTGGGGGGCTATTGAGTTTTTTCCTTTAATTCTTTCTTCTCTTGATTAGCTAAGATTTGTCTACTTTGTTGATTTTTTTTCACAGAACCATTTTTTTGATTTATTGTTTTTCTTTTTTATAACTCAACAGCTTATGCTTTTATATGTTTTAAAGTATCTGTAATTTTGGCAGGTTTGTGGAGTAATTTTGATCCCAGATTTGGAAATTAGAACTGTGGTACATGTGGATTTTTATGGAAAATTTGTCATGTGGTGCACTATATTTTCCATTACACCATTGTATTTATATTATTGTTATATTATTACTTATTTTTTCTTTATGTGAACATCTTTTTTCTGCAACAGATGAAAGCTTTCTGAGGGCAAGTTCATGTATGATATTTCTTTGGGACAATAACTACTGATATTGTGGCTAAGTCAGATAACTGATGTAAATGTATAATAGGTAGTTTCTGAAATGCTCCCAACACTCCCTCCCACCTAAGATTTCTGCTCTTGTCTCATCCCCTTTGCTTTTGATTGTGGGCTGGACCTGGTGATTTGCATCAAAGAAGTAGAAAATGACAAAAGTATTAGGATATTGCCTCTAAGGGTATGTCATAAAAATCTGCTGCTCTGTCTTGTTTGGACTCCCTCTGTATCTCTAGATTTTCTTGTTTGCTTGCTTCAATAGAAGAAAGGGTCATTTAATTAGCTGTCCTATGGAGGCACCCATGTGGCAAGTAGGGAGGGCAACTTCTGACCAACAGCCCATAAGGAGCTAAAATATACCAACTACACATGAATGATTTTCACAGCTAACCCATCTCCAGTTGAGCCTTGAGGTGACTGTAGCCTCAGACAACACCTGGATTGACATCTTGTGAGAAACCCAGAGTCATAGGACCCAGCTAAAATGCACCTAGATTCCTGACCCACAGAAACTGCAAGATAATATTTCTGCTTTAAGCCACTATTTGTGCAGTTCTTTGTTATGCAGCAGTAGGTAACTGTTACAGAGCCCAAATCCTGTGTATCTGCCTCACTAGTGGTAATTTGGAAGGAACATGTTCTGTAGAGAGACAACACCAACTCAGAATTTAAAATGCAATAATGCAATTAATACCAAAAATTTTCACTTAGAGTGAAGGTATTCTAACATCATTGTCTCTCAACTCTCTCATTTTAATATATTAATGGCAGGGCTGGGGCTGTAGCCCAGTGATGGAGGGTTTGCCTAGCACATGTGAGGCACTGGGTTCGATCCTCAGCACCACATAAAAATAATCAAATAAAGGTATTATGCCCATCTACAAAGAAAAAAAAATTTAAACATGTTAAAGGCATGCCAGTTGTTCCTCGAAATAGGTTATTTTTAGGGCCTCCTTTAAAAAATTGCATCTGCACATGAGCATTTAGAATGTGCCACATTAGAGACAGACTGCATAGATAAAATCAGGCAGATCAAAAGTCAAATTATAATGTGGATTTATATTTTTACAACATTTAACCGACAATGATTTGTTTTCATACTATAATGGAGACCGCTGGTAGTTAAAAAATAAAAAATAGAAATCAGTTCTTCCCTTCTTCTACATTAATATAGATTAAGCTGAACATGGGCTGTCTTGCTAGAGGTGACATTTCTAAGCCTTTTTGAGACCTGGAGACTACCTTCTCACTGATAGGCTGTCAGCAGAAGTGATATGTAAACTTCTCCTTCACTGCTTAATATGAAATTGCTGTTCAGGACACTCACTCTCTTATCCTTTTCAAGAGACACTTCATGAGTCACTGGAAGCTGAAGTCAGAGATAAAATGCTCTGTCTGAAAATGCAATTTGTTGGTATACTTATGCTGAATGTGCCACTTACTTTGTTTTTATTGTTTTATTTTTTTTAATGAAATGCTGAAGCACTAAATTTGGCACATACATGATCCAGCTATCTTCACGGGAGAACAAATTTCTTTTAACACATGAACAAAACAGGTTCTGAGCAACTGCAACTCCAGCTTTTAAAACTAAACCACAGGGTTTGGTCCTGGTGCCTATAAATGATAGCAAACAGCACAGGTGAGAGAGGCCATGGCCTCCTGAGCCAGACATGTCTAGGTGTGACACAGCTGGGGTGTGACAGCAGCCCGGTGCTTTTGTAAGAGGAAAATGTTCCACTGTCCTCACAGCCACCTTGACTTTGCTTTCCAGATAACACTGAGAAGCAAGGAAAGTGGAAAATAGGGCATGAGGAAGACTAAATTATCTTTGGAAGTTACATCCCAAAGGTTTCCAGGCCTAAAAGGACATCTGGTTAAACAAAATGGCTCAGCTGTTAGGTCCTGGTCATTTGTGCTACCAAATACTTAGTAGGCTTTACAGGGGCAGTCAGCAAATAGGCAGCCTTCTGTTGCAACCTGAAGACAAGCGAATTGTGCTTTTGTTGCAGGCTGATCACCTGGACTCTCACACGCCTTGTGAAGGAGGTGCAGTGGCTGTCTCTTGGGATCTCAGACCCCAGAGGGAGGTTTAGGAGGGGCGAGGGAAAACCACTCCAAACTGCTGGACGGTTCCTCTGCTGCTCTCCAGCTGAGAGCCCTAAAGCAGGCAGGTGCAGTGAGATGACCAACTATCCTCACAGCCCTTCAGCAACTCATTTTATGGGTCTGAAGTCCCAGAACCATCTGGTTGCGGCTTCCCAGTGTCGTTTCTTAAACAGAGGCACAGCCCAAGGGATAAGAGAGCTAGTAGGACTCTCTATGCTCAACGCAGAAAATTGAGAAGGAAGCACGTTTCCTCCCCACCCACCTTAAAGTGTTCCCCAGTTGCCACATCACATCTTCACACTGTGGATGACTCAGGGCCCACTTTGTATTTCCTCGATTCTTGAGCAAGGTCGAGGGTGTCCGGGTTTCAGAGGAAACTTTGCATGAAGCAGAGTTTGGAAAGAACTTGAGAATTTCCTCTGGGGGCCTCGCTGTGCTTGCTGAGTCTTGCAGGGAGGGGACAAAGGTCCGAGTGGGGAGCTGGCGCGCCGGGAAATTGAATTTTACCTTCAGCTCGGCAGTTGAAAGGAAGGTCACTACAGGATCAGCTGTCTTTTAATGTCAGGTCTGAGCTAGCCAGGAAGGAGTGGACACACGTCGCCCTCAAATAAACGCGACAGTTCAGACACCTGTGCTCCTCTGCCCAGTTGCTAGCTAGCCCTAGAGAAGGAAAGCCGGACTCTGCCGTCGCCCAATCGGGCTGGGACTGTAAGGAAAAGAGGGGCGTGCCTTGCGCAAGGTGAAGGCGGACACCTGGGCTCCGGCGCCTCAAGGGCGGGCGCTAGGACCCGGGCGGCGCACCTGTTGGCTGGCGGGGGCCCCGCCCGCCCTGCGCCGGGAGCCGGGGTCGGGGTGTGCAAGACCGGAGCGAGGGAGGAGGTGACTGCCCAGCGAGGCTGCGGCGGCTGCCGGGCGACGAGGGCGGCCCGGTGCACGATGGCAGAGTTGCTGTGGAGCCTGCAGGATTCCCAGCTAGTCGCCCGCTTCCAGCGCCGCTGCGGGCTCTTCCCGGCGCTGGATGAAGGCCCCCAGGAGAACGGCGCGGGTCCCCCGGAGGATGCGACGCGGTGCTCCGAGGTCGGGCATCACCCGGCAGCCAACCTCAAGGGCGGCGCGGGGCCACCCAATGGGCTGCGGAGAGCCGCGGCGCCGCAGGTAACCGCGGGCAGGTGCTCGCCCGGGAGGGAGGAGGGGGCAGCGGCTCCGCAGCCTGCGGACGTGCAGGTCCAGCCGACTCGGCGACGCGGGGCACAGGCGTGCCGGGTGGAGAGAGCGCCATCCCCGGAGGCTCCTGGGCTCCGGCTGTCGTGTGTGGAGGGGGTAGCCTTGGGGGTCCAGCCACCGGGATGCATCCTCTAACACTGCCAGGTGGCCACCAAGTCTTTTCAGACGTAATCGCTCAGAGTCTTTAAAGGCATCTACTTAGAGACTTTCTATTTTAATGAATAAATTCACGTTCATGTATGTTCTACCAAATCTGTAAGAGTTACGTAATTGAAAGAGTGGGGATGTCCTTGGCACTTCCCCTGGGAGAATTCCCCGGGAACTCTTGGGTTGCCGCCCGTCCCCCTTTCCTGTCCGCGCAAATGCGGGTGTTGTGGGTTGGGGCTCAGCTGTCTTTATGGTGGGTTCTGCCGACTCTCAGGACAGAGCTCAGATTTACATACTGCTCTTAAATAGATTTACGACCTCCGGGGATCAACGCCAGGGATGGTGTTCTAACAGCACCTCCCTCTCGCCCTCCCCCACTTTTGGGGTCCGTTCTGCCTGGTGGGTCTTTTATTAACCGGCTCCGGTGGCTTTTCACAGACGCTTTGGGAGAGAGCTCACCGCGCTCTCCTCCAGGCGTCCTGAGTGTGGTTATACAACCACTGCAGTTTTGGGGAAACCAGCGTGTGTCGTCGTCGCAGTGCACAGAAACTCCAGACAGGCTGCAGATGGCTGCAGGGGGTGCCTGTCTACCCTAGCACCTGCAGACGCTGACCT
Source organism: Tamias sibiricus (assembly GCA_025594165.1). NCBI lineage: Eukaryota > Metazoa > Chordata > Mammalia > Rodentia > Sciuridae > Tamias > Tamias sibiricus. The sequence goes on along the minus strand of CM046660.1, from coordinate 73,292,502 downwards.
TTTGCTAGGCAAAGTAAGAAGTGTGGCAAGAGAGAACAGTAATTCCTTTTTTTTTTTTTTTTTTTTTTTTTTTTTTAAGCCACAGTTCCTTTTCTTCCTAGAAGTTTCTGGTGAAAAGAAGGCACCTTGTCTTCATGTATACATGTCTAGATCTAGTAAGTGAGGAATTATGAAGAACATTAATATTATCCTGAATATGAATAGGCTTTGAATTACAGAATTCATTTGGGAGGGTGGAGGTGGATTGTGTGTTCTGTTACAGAAAAATCCACCTCAATAATATTTTATCTCCTTTTATAGTCCTTTCTTTGTCCTATGTGAAGTTCCAGGAACTTTTAGTTGAGTTTGCTGACCCCTCCCTTTCCTTTTGTGGTGTCTTAAAGGGGGAAGAGCCAGCAGTGCTTTTCATTGACATTTTCTGTGCACACACACCATTCACACTCACACCCAGGGGTGAATGTATAGGCTGCTTTCTGTTGCTGTCTTCTCACACTTCCACCCTGTTTCTCGAATTCAGAAACTAAAAAGAGTGCATTGTTTTTCACTAGTGTTTTTCAAACTGTTTTCCACCTTTCCCTTGGTAAGGTAACCTGAAATCCTGAGATGGGCCCTCTTCCCCTTTAAAAGCAAGCTAGTCGGACTTTTTGCCTCTTTGCTGCTTGTGCCTTAGGTGGCTGGTGAGCCTAGGGGTGGGCTTGCCCTTTCTGGCCAACACAGCACCTCACTCACACAGCAGATCATGAAGAAGCAAGACGGAACCCAAAATCAAGATAAGAAATCCCTATACTCGGTGATAGTGGGGGGAAAATTAACTCAAGAGCATTTGATAAGGGAGAGGTTAATGAAGGTGGGTCAGTTTCAAGTGACTTGAGAAGATTAATACTTTACTAGGGACGCACAGGAAGTTCCCAAAAGGAAATGATTACATGGCTGTCCCTGGATAAGTAATAGGATTTTAAAGGGGCAGTTGGGAAAACTCTTTCCTGTCAGCCATGCCTCCCTCTCTGCGTTGGGCCTTTACCCAGGCTCTGGCTTGCCTCAGCTGCAGGTGCCTTCTCTAAATCCCCTCCACCCACCCTTGAGCATCAAGGTCAGTTCCTCTAGAGGTACCTTCACCACCCTTCCAGGCTAGCTCCCCCTTTATGGCCTCTCTTTGCTTCTTGTATTTTTTTCCCAGCAACATTAATCACATTGTGTAAATGTGCCTTTGTGTGGATATCTGATTATTCCAGTGTCCTCCCGTAGAGGGTAAGCTCTAAGAATGCAGGAAATTTGTTTGTTCTCATTGTTTTCTTCCCATAGCTAGGCACAATGAATTTTATGAATATTTGAATACAGATTACAATAGAAAATCAATAGATTTTTAAAAATTAAATGATGATTACTGAAAATCAAATGAAAAAACAAATAGTTGTCTCAGAATCTAGAAGGCAACCCTAGGACATCCATTTAAGACCCTGCAAACCAGAGTAAACTTTCCTTCATTTCAATACTTTTAGACCTCCATGAACCTAATTTATCTTCCATGTTTTCTATTTTTATGTAAGTCCTTAATACTGCACAAATGTGGAAATGATAAAAGACTTCCTCTATAAATTCTTGTAACACCACATACTGCCAGTTTAAAAATTAACTATGTCTTTTACAAACTAGGGCTGGGCTGGGCTCGCAGAGACCTGTTGTTGAATAAATTGAACTTGGGTGTAGGGATTGCCTAGTGAATCTGAGTTCTGAAAGATTAGGTGACTTGGGACTTCCCAGATATCTCTGCATAGTCAGGGAAAGCCACGTCTTTTTTTTTTTTTTTTTTTTTTTTTTTTTTTTTTTTTTTTTTGGTACCAGGGATTGTACTCAGGCGCACTGGACCACTGAGCCACATCCCCAGCCCTTTTTTTGTATTTTAACAGGGGCACTCGACCACTGAGCCACATCTCCAGCCCGTTTTTTGTATTTTATTAGAGACACGGTCTCACTGAGCTGCTAAGTGCTGGCTTTGAACTCGTGATCCTCCTGTCTCTAGGATTACAGGCATGTGCCACCTAGCTAAAGCCAGGTCTTTTGACTTCTAAACCTGAGCTTCTTCCTACTGTGCAGCTTGCAACACCTCACTGTGACTGATGTACTGAGGACGTGTGAGCTGTGCGTCCTGGCTGAGGCAGTGTGGAGATCAGGTAGAGTGAGGAGGTATTGTTTGCAGTTTGCAAAAGTAACCAGTTTGCAAGATCAACCATCAGAGGGCATTGTTGGTAGTCACCTTGGGAAGCAGTACCCTGAGTAAGAGACAGAGAACCTAAAACCTGCTGGGGAGGGCAAAGACCCTTAAGAGATTGTGTTGATTTGTTCTGGGATCACACCAACCTTGGATGCAATGGCATTTTGATTTCTAATGTCTTTGCTTACTCAAAGCAGTTGTATTTAGTGAGACTCTGCTGTGCCTTTCCCCATCATTATATTAGATGAGAGACGATCTTTCCAAGTATCACTCTACTCAGTAAATACTTGTTTGCTAACTGCTCAGCCATAGTTCTAAAATTGGGTTGGGGAGGGAATCAAAGGTAGGTTGCCTTTTCAAAGTCTTTGCACTCTCATTTCTCTTCTGAAATATTTGGGCCTCTCCAAGTCTGTTGATCCACAAAAATCCCTCCCTTGAATTTACTGACTTGCTAAAGAGCAAAGAATACATTCTGCGAAGGAAGAGATTGTGATCTGCCTCTGTCTCTGTATCATTTGTATTTCTTTGGGCCTCAGTTTTAGCATTTGCAAAATGAACAGAGTGAAAAAGGACTGTAGTAACTATGGCTAAATTGTCACTTAGAGGAGCTTTAAAGGCAAAACAAATGAGCACTGTCCAGTGTCCAGGTTAGAAGAGGTACCCAGAGAAGCTGGCAAACAGGTGAGAAGCTCTGAATTATCTTTCTCCTAGGACCCACCCCCTTCAGGATGAGGGGGCAATGGCTGGAGACAGTTGTCACAGCAGCTGTGATGTTTTAGCTTCATTGTAACTAAACTTGCCAAAAGATCAAACTACAAATTTTGATTATCTATAATCTGATGTTTGAAATGGCAAATGAGCCACTCTGAAAATGTGCATTTGATCCTTTTTTTTCTCTAGTCACAGATACCATCATTATTTAGAGGAGAAAATTTGGGGAAACAAAAATAAAAAGTTTAATTCATGCCCATGTGCCACTGCCCAGAGATGGTCACTTGGGAAATGTTCAACCTGATTTGTGATGGTTTAGTATTACTCCATTACCTGGACATTCTATATAATTTAGTTGGCCTATTGATGGGACTTTAGGTTGTTTCCAATTTTTGCACTAAAAATAATAACATCTTTATACAAGCATCTTTCCACCTGTCTTTGGTTATTTCCTGATTTAAATTTCCAGACATGGGATTGCTGAATGAAGAATATGCATGTGTTATGTCTTCTAATAAACATTGCCACATTTTCCCAAAGGAAGAGTGTACCAGGATAAACAGCTTTGAGCAGATTGTTACAGGTTTCCACAGTCTCCCCGTCTTCAGTATTAATATGCTCTCTAATCTTTGAAAAAATAAACCACTTTTACTTATATCTCATTTTTTCTTCCTTCATTTACAATCAACATTTATTGTTCAACTATTATGTTTCTGGCATAGTTGCTAGTCTCAGAGATACAATGATAAATAAAATGTAGTTCCTGCCTCAGAGCAGTCCAAATAAAATGGTGCCATACAAAACATACTAGAAGCTGAATGCTGTGGTGCAGGCATGTAATCACATCTACTGGGAAGGTGGAGGTGGGAGGAGTTCAAGGTCAACTTCAGCCATTTCATGAGACTGTATTTCAAAATCCATACTGGGGATGTAACTCAGTAGTAAAGCACCCCCTCAGTTCAATGCCCAGTACCAAAATAAATAAATAAGTAAACAAAATACTAAAAATAAATTTTAAATTTTAAAAAGGAACATACATTGTATTCTACCTATGGGGAGGCCATGCATGGCTCCCTATTTTTTAAATGGACGGAACATGGTACCTTCCAAAGAATACAATATGAAAAGGGGATGGGGAAAAATTTTATGATGTATACACTTGATAGACATTACCCTGGTGATCAAGATTGACATCAACAGTGAAAGTCATTGTTGATAGTATGTACTCTTGATGCAAATTGAAATGATATACTCCTGATTCATACTGAGGTCATTCTATAGAATACCGTCCAGTACTCTTCAAAGCTAGCAAGAAACAAGAAAAGTGAAAAATAGTCACAGCCAAGAGGAGCTTCAGGAGATGTGATGGCTGAATGTCATCTGATAGCCTGGATTGATTGGGAACAAAAGCAATGCTTATTAGGTCAAAACTAGGGACATTTGTATAAAGTATGGACTTTAGTTAGTAATAATGTTATTAGTTTTGAAACAAATATACCTTATTAATGTAAGATGTTAATAATGGGGGTAACTGCAGAATATATGGGAAGAATTTGGGTCACATGGAAATTTGACACCATCCTCTAAATTTTTCTGTAAATTTAAATCTGTCCTGAAAAGCACACTCTATTGCAAGTTATATAAAACAGGAACTAATTGAAGGCAGTCCAAATAGGGGATCATTTACAAATATGCAAAAAGGGTGGGAGAAATCGTCATGGGAGTATTGGTACATCCTGGAGAAAGCAACTTTAGCTCCATGTTCAAGGAGAGGGAAGAGGTCCTGGTAACCCCAGAACTGAGGTCAGAGAGGTGCCCCTGACAGGACCTGAGGCCGATAGTAGAAAAGGTGGGCCTGGGACGTCCTTCCAAGGCAGAGCGCTTGCCTAGCCTGTGCACAACTCTGGGTTCAATCTTCATCACTGCTGCCTCCCGCACCCTCAAAATAAAAGACGTGGAGAAAGGCAACCACAAGGAGCGACGGGGAGGTACATCTCTAACTCCTGCTCCGTGTCCCTGTTTCTCACCTCCTGCCAGTGCCCCACTTTGGCCAAATTCTATCGGAAGGCAGGGAACTTGGGCACTGGGGTGACGCGGTCCATAAAGGTGAGCCCCCCTGGGAATGGTGCTCGGTGGACCTGGAAAGGTAAATGGAGACTCCCCAGCACAGGCTGCATTGAGAACCTGTGACGTAACGCTGGCTGACCTGCTGGGCGAGAGCCAGAGTTTTAGGCTGAAGCCTTAACATGGATCTCTGCAGAGTTTGGACTTCATCCCATGGACAGGGTATGACAAATCAGTTTCATCCCTCCAGCCAATCAGAATTGGCAACTTAGAGCACTGTGTTAAGAGGGGATCTCCAGTGTCTCTGTGGGGAAGAGGATAGGATTGGTGGGGATATCTGTGTGGGGATTTGCAGGGCCTTGTGTGAAGCCTTTAAGACAGTTTTGTTAGAAACAGCAGCAAAGACAGGACTAATATGAAATCAAACTTTAATGTCATTTCAAGTTCTTCATGATACTTTGAGTGTCCCTCTTGTACGGAGATCCATTAGGAGGAAAGATACCACAACTGGCTTCTTAAGATGACAGCTACCATCTTTTGAATCATGGAACTTCATTTTGTGGGTACAACCTGATTTGATTAGGGATCAGTCCTTGAGTCAAAGAAGTTTTCGACAGGTTGGACAGCATCCTGCAATGTGGCCTGGTGTGAGCTTGCTCCATCTGGGACCTGCTGGTTGGATAGTGACTAAGACAGACAATCACTTTGTTCCTGTCAGGAGTCAGAAAGCAAGATCCAGACATATAGAAATAAAAGGTAGATTGCTGAGGAACTTCAGAAAAAAGTGGGAGGCCATTGAACAGAAGGCTTGAGCCAGAGAAAACAACAGGAACACGGAAACCCAGGCATAGAGGAGAGTAGAGAGTGCACAGCAATGGCAAAGGCAGATGGGAAAATTCCAAGTGGAGAAAGGAACTGAGACTTGAGTATGGTGGACTCCACTTCTGAGCATGAGTTGTTAGAAGAAGTTAGTTGAGTTTTGAAATAGAATGTCTCAGGGGGAGCCTGGTTTGGGCACAGGTTACAGGTGGCATGCCTCTGTAATCCCAGCTAGTTGGGAGGCTGAGAAAGGAGGACCACAAGTTGGAGGGCAGCCTGGGCAATATAGTCAATCCCTGTCTCAAAACAAACCAAAAACCACCAGTGCTTAGGGGGACCTTGGGAAAGGTAATTGGCCATGTGACATCTGGCACTGTGCCTTACTTTTTGAGGACTTAGATTCTAAGAACCCCCTCCCCACCACACACACACTGAAAGTAATCTTTGAGGGTCTCCACATGCAACCAGAATATGCTGATTTATACTACTGGGAAGGATTTGCACATATTTGCAGTTAGATCGCTATTTCTATGACCTCTGTTGAGCTGGGAAATGGCGGGCCATTTGAAATGGTAGAATAACGTGGAGAATGGGTGGGTCCCTCTGCTCACCTGCGTAGTCACAGGGCCTACCATGTGCTTGGAACGGGACAGGCACATAATACTACCTATTGAACGGGAGAACAACAGCTATGTGAAACTTTCCCTTTTCCCTGCTTGGCACACAGGTCACCTGCTCCTCCTACAATGGAGTGCTAGGAGCTGATTTTATCCCTGAACACTGTACCTGGCTGGGTCTTCTTTTAGCTTGATAATTGTTTTCAGTGTTGACTCCTTTTAATCCAGCCACGATAAAAAGTTTTGATTAATGAATAACTTTTTCATTGCTCTGCTTTCTTCTTTTGGACACTACAAAGGAAAGTACAGGTATTGCTAAAAAAAAAAAAAAAAAGTCTGTTGATGGTGAAACATTGAGTTAAAAATGTGACTAAATCACCATGTTTTACCTGTCTGTTGACAGCAAGCCTCATCTGATGTTAACCCTCTTGAATTACGATGTCAAGCTGGGGAGTGATATTGGCCAAATTATATTGTTAAGTTGTGTGCATACACAAATATGTAACAATAAATCCCATCAGCATGTACAACTATAATGTGCCAATTAAAAAAAAAAAGTGGGAAAAAAACAAAGATGTTAAGACCTTCACTTTTTCAAAAAACACTTGCACTTCTATTGCTGTAGATTTTATAATGATTAAATTCTGTGTTGCCCTGATAAGGAGGACACCCCAGGCAAAGGCATCCCTGCCTTTTATGTAGCATAAAGCTTTCCTGGGAGAAGAGCACAGCTCCCGTTTCCAGGCAACCCATTTAGATTGCGCCTGTCTCTGTAAGGAGTCTATGAAAATGCTGAAATTTGGGGCATCCATGTATCTTTGTTATTCTTCTCACCTGGTGAGATACACACCCCAGGTGTAGAAAATGAAACTTTGAAAAAAACTCCAGTCAAGACCATGGTTGACATTTTTGTCCTCTCATCTTGCTTCAGACATGCAATATACTAATAGACACAGTGTGTTAAAAACTGGGGGGTGGGGGAGGGGTGGAATCCTTCAGCTTGGGGCTGGATTAGAAGGAATGTAAGGGGTGAACCACCTAGGATCTGGGGCTTGGGAAAGGAAGCAATGGCTTCCTTGAACCACTTTAAATAACATCCCCTCCCCCCCACACACACACACATCTTCACTCACACACTTATGCTTCTTATTTATTTACTTACTTTTTTTTTTGTTTTGAGATAGAGTCTTGCTAAATTGCCAAGGTTGCCTTGAACTCACCATCCTCCTGCCTAAGCTGTCCATGTTGCTGAGATTTCAGGCCTAGGACACAGGGACCTTTTAGATACTTGTCATTTAAAAACAAAACACCAGGTTCATTGTTGCTTTTACTAAAGCTATTTATTTAGTAATTCTGTCTTTACAAGAAAAATTCTTTCTACAATCTCTGGGTAGGTTTTTATTTCTTCAAATGGGAAAAATTTTATTTCTGTAGAATTTTATGGAAAACAGCAGATCACAGCAAATCCTTGGGATGTGGGGAAAGAAAATAATGGTGAAAAAGAAGTTTCCTTGGGATAATGTATTGGTAGCTGCAAGGCCAGGGATTAATTGGTGGAGAAAGGCCTGAGGTGAATATTTTTTGGCTACGGTTTAAATCATCCTTTCCTGCTAAATGACTAGAAATAAAACATCTCAGCTGTGAAATTAGAATGTCTCAGATTTTGGTAAAATTGCAACAAACAAAGGAGACTCTGTTGGAAGTTAGTTGTACTTTTGTTCTGAATTCTGACCTTTTGATTTTTTTTTTTTTTTTTTTTTTTGTACTGGGGATTGAACTCAGGGGCACTCAACCACTGGGCCACATCCCCAGCCCTTTTGTGTATTTTATTAGAGACAGGGTCTCACTGAGTTACTAAGTGCCTCGCCATTGCTGAGGCTGGCTTTGAACTCGTGATCCTCCTGCCTCAGCCTCCCAAAGTGCTGGGATTACAGGCTTGCGCCACTGCGCCCGGCTCCTTTTGATGGTTTTTAACTAAGAAGATGCTACATTTTTTAAAAATAAATTTTTAAATTTTTTTCATGGTGCTAGGGATTGAACCCAAGGCCTTGCATATGCTAGGCAAGAGCTCTACCACTACGGTATTTCCCAGCCCAATTTTTGTAACCTTTAAGCAATAAAAGTAATACACACTTATGTCAGAAATAGTGCCTAGATGTCTATATCCCCATAGCCAGCACCCAGGGGGACAAACAGAATAGTGCAAGAGACTCAGAAGACTCTTACTGGTCTTACTAGTGAATGTCATGCTCACCCCTGTTAACCATTGTCTTCACCTCTTCTTGAACTCGTGGAGTTATATAGGATGTATGGCAATAGTTGTTTGACAATTATGAAGTATCTCTCTCTTTCTCTCTTTTTTTTTTTTTTTTTTTTTGGTGCTGGGGATTGAATCCAGAGGCACTTAACCACTGAGCCACATCTCCAGCCTTTTTTATTTTTTATTTTGAGACAGGGTCTCACTAAGTTGCATAGGGCATCACTAAGTTGCTAAGGCTGGCTTTGAATTCATAATCCTCCTGCCTTAACCTCCCAAGCCTCTGGGATTATAGGTGTATGCCACCATGCCTGGCACAAGTATCCCTTTTACTTCGTATAAATATGTGTGTAATTATGAATAAAAAGCAACACCAAGTAGTGTTATCTTCAAATTTTTATAATTTTTAACTTTATTTTGAAATAACTTTAGGTTTTATAAATTTTGCAAAGATAGTAAAAAAATTCCTGACCTAATGTAAAAATTCTCCTAATGTTTGCATCATATAAAACTAGTACACCACATGTGGTGGCCCACACTATAATCCCAGCTACTTGGGAGGCTAAGGTAGAAAATCTTAAGGTCAAGGCCAACCTCTACAGCATAGTGAGATCCTGTAAGATAACTATCTCATTAAAAAATAAAGCCATATAGTACAATAATCAAGATAAGGCAATATTATTTAAACTATGGACTTTATTCATATTTTGCCAATTGCCTCCCAGTGTTATTCGGCTATTCTGGGCCCTAGTCCAGAATCATAAATTACATTAGTTGACATGTTTCTCTTGTCCAATGTGGATCAGCTCTTTAGTCATTCTTTGCCTTCCCTGACACTGGCAAAGTCCAGGCAAGTTATTTGCATGTAGTCCCTCAGCTTGGATTTGCCTGTTGTTTCCTCTAAATTGTAGGCAGGTTCTGTGTAGTTGGGCATTCACAGGAAGATACTGCAATCTTATTAGTGCATCCTATTGGGAGGCACATAGTGTTGATTTAGTCTATTATCAGTGATTTAAAAAAAAATTTTAGTTGTTGATGGACACAATATCTTTATTTTATTTATTCATTTTTATGTGGTGCTGAGAATCTAACCCAGTGCCTCACATGTGCTAAGTAAGTGCTCTACCACTGAGCTACAACCCCAGCCCCCTTACCAGTGATTTTAAATACCTTTTAAAGAGTGTTTTCCAGATTACTGTCTTTCTCATTGTAATGAATTATTCTCTTACAGACTGGCATTCTGAAACATTTTAAATATCTTTTATTTTCTCTCCTTATTTACACCCAGTGATTTAAAAAAATATTTTTTTTTAGTTGTAAGTGGACACAATTTCTTTATTTTATTTATGTAGTGATAGAAGATCAAACCTGGTGCCTCCCACATGCAAGACGAGAACTCTACCACCTCCACCAGTAATTTTAGCATCTATTAGTGAAGTGTTCTTTTAAAAAGTAATCTGCCACCTGGGTATAGTGGTGCATGCCAGTAATCCCAGCTACTCAGGAGGCTGAGGCAGCAGGATTGCAAGTTCAGGGACAGCCTCAGCAACTTAGAGAGACCCTGTCCCAAAAGAAAATTAAAAGACTGAGCATATAGCATAGAGGTAGAATATTCCTCAGTTCAATCCCCAGTACAAAAAAAAACAAAGCAAAAAGTAATCACCAATTTGATACCTACATGAAAGTATTCCATTATCTTGGTTTTGTGTTTCTTTTACCTCTAACAAGGTGCTATATCTTTCTTTCTTTCTTTCTTTTTTTTTTTTTTTTTTGTTACCAGAGATTGAACTCAGGGGCACTCGACCACTGAGCCACATCACCAGCCTTTTTTTTTTTTTTTTTTTTTTTTTTTTGTATTTTATTAGAGACAGGGTCTCACTGAGTTGCTAAGTGCCTTGCCATTGCTAAGGCTGGCTTTGAACTAGTGATCCTCCTGCCTCAGCCTCCCAAGTGCTGGGATTACAGGCATGCGCCACCGTGCCCAGCTTGCTATATCTTTCTTATAGACACGCTTTTTAGCAGACACTCATATTACTCCTTTTGTGAATGACCCGGGCATGTACTTTGCCCACATTTTCCATTGTGATTTTAATGAATTTTTTTGTTGTTGTTTTATTGGTTTCTATATTTTTGTTTGTCCATTTACACATCAGAATCTTTCACTGTGTATCACTTAGCAAAAGCTTACAACTCATATATTTCTCAGCTTTCAAGTGGAAAGTATTTGGAGTCTGAGGGCAAGAAGGAAAAACAGGCATGGAAGCTCCCTTGCAGCTACCTCTGGATTTAGATAAGCCACACCTGGTGTCCTGTCCTTCCCCCTGTACCTTCCAGGTAAGGGTTATCATCTGTGTCCTGTGATATGTGTGTGAGATTCCAGTAACCTTGGGCAGGGTTGGGGGCTTCTGATAGGGTTGGAGAAAGCATATATTCCCTGTACCCCAAGCCAGAAAGGAATATGTCTAGAGGGCTTTACCACAGAGTATGATAGCAAAGCAAGAAAATGAGCTAGTTTTGCGTGACCTGCTGAAGGTGGCCAACAGCTCCAGAGGCCCCACCTGAGTTCTAAACTTGCTCTTGTCCTCAGATGGCTCCCCCAGAGGCCCCAGGACTGCCATGCCATCTCTTCTTGTCATGCTCACATGCATTATGTCCACGTGCCCTCAAACGGACAGATGGGATGCCTGTCCTCAAAGGTTATTCAGAGTGAATTTCTGAAGAACTCTTACTTCTGCAGAGAGAGTGGACTCACAGCCATTGGTCACTTAATCTTGCCTCTGTCTGAGCCCATCTGACTTCACATGTCATATTTTATTGTCCCCAAATTTTGCCCTATAAGGAATCATATGACTTTTTCAACATGAGGTGTTACAAATGATCCAGCCTTGATTTCTTTCCCTTCCCCCTCACGATCACTGTGGTCTCAGTACTCCCTGGTGCAGGCAGGTACTCCTGCATAGAGTATAGTGCCTGTGAGAAGTTACAGTTAGGCCCATCAACACAATACTATCTCCTAAATTTAGAATTATTTGGTAATCAATGCTTTCTCTCCCCCACCCCAACTGATGCTGGGCTCAGTTGACTCACCAGGTAAATAAATAATCAATCATGGAAAAATGTTACTTTTGAAAAGATAAACTTGTTTATTTAATACTTAAAAGTTAGTATTAAGCACACATTTGTCATGTACTTTACAGTTGCACTCCTGGACATTGACCTCAGGGATATGAAAATTTATTCACATAAAGATCTGTGCATGGTCATTCAAGCAGCTTGATTTGCAATAGCCAAACACTGGAAACAACTAGAATATCACTCACTATATGAGTGATTAAACAAACTGTGATGCATCCAAACTTAGCTATAAGAAGGACTGTAGTGATGATCTACCCAAAAACCTGGGTGGATTTCAAGAGCATTATGCTGAGTAAAATAATAATAATAATAATATAAAAAGAAAAAGAGAGCCGGGCGCGGTGGCGCACGCCTGTAATCCCAGCACTTTGGGAGGCTGAGACAGGAGGATCGTGAGTTCAAAGCCAGCCTCAGCAATGGCGAGGCACTTAGCAACTCAGTGAGACCCTGTCTCTAAATAAAATACAAAAAAGGGCTGGGGATGTGGCCCAGTGGTCAAGTGCCCCTGAGTTCAATCCCTAGTACCAAAAAAAAAAAAAAAAAAAAAAAAAAAAGAAAAAGAGAAAGGCTGATTTTAATCCATCCAAGTTATTGGTACCAAGCAGGTCTGTGCAGCGATGGGTAGTTTATATCTTGCATGTGGTGCTAGTACAATGTCAGATTCTTTGTTTTGATATTGGGCTACAGTTTGTAAGATGTACCCATTGGGAGAAAATGGATGAACAGAATACAGGACATTTAGAACTACCTTTGAAACAGCTTATGAATCTATTATTATTTCAAATGATTGTTTTAAATCAACACTGCCTTTCAAGAATTGGTCCTGCTCGTTCCCTGAGATTTCGCTGCAGCCTGTCTTTGCACACTGTGCAGGAAACACAGAATAGAATCTGGCAGCTTTTCCTCTGATCCACCTCTCCCAGGGCCATGCTGTCATAGGAGCCTTGGGGCCTGGTTGTGAACCTCCTGTTCACAGACCTGTGTTACCTGCCCAGGTAGAACACAGAAGGATTTTAATGTAAAAAAAAAAAAAAAAAAAAAAATTTGTCATTAGCTTTATTTTGACAATTTTGCTTCATAGCTGCAGGGGGTTTATGTTTTTTGTTTTTTAATTATTTGGCATTTTATTTTGTTAAGCTGCTTCAAACTGGTATTGCAAATAGGTCAAAGTCACACATTGCATCTTCAATCTCCTTTCTGCTTATTTTCTTCCTTTGTAGAAAGATGCTTAAATTCATTAACCCTCTTCTTCACCTGCCACAGAATGTCTACGTGCAGCCCAACCATCCCTGGGAGCTAATGCGCTCCCCTTCTTTAGCCACCAAATCTCTAAAAAGTCCTACATAGTCTACACTCCCTTCTGTACTATCACCCATGTTAGTAGTGCCTACTGCTTGGCTTTAGCTGGAGCAGGATGAAATGAGATGAAATAAAACCGGGAGAAAGTATTTAGCATGAGATATAAATTTAACAGCTTACTTTACTCATATGTAATTTCATTGAGAGTAGCTAATTTTTTAAATTAAAAAGTGTAAAATAATTATCTTCTGTTATACATAAAACTCAGCTTGTTCTTTAAACTGTACGCCCAGTGGCGAGGGCAGGGTGAGGGCAGGGGAACTGACCACAGTCCTGACCCTGAGGTCAACAGAGTCCATTCCACAAGAGGAGGAATTTGTTTAATTGTTGGGTTTATGTTCTCCCACACATAGTTCTTATTGCCATAAAGGGTTTATCAATACATAATCATAAAAGGTTTTTTCAACTATCTGACATATAGGGAAAAAATCTAATCACAAAATTCAAAAGGTGTCATGAAAGGAGTTAAAATTTATTGAATTTCTAGACATGGAAACATACACACTATATATTGTTTAACCAAAAAATAAAAAAGTTAAAAAATAAGTTTATAATGTGACCCAAATTTTAAAACTGTATTTAGTATATATTGAAATGTATATTTTTTGAAAGAGCCCAAGGAGTTGAACTAAATATTTCCAGTGATTCTCACTGGGTTTAAAAATCTGTTATTTTCTTATTCATGCACATCTGCATTTCCTGTATTTTTAAAAACAATAACAAGATAGTTTTATGTTTAGGAAAAAACTAAACATTTTTATTCTATAAAAATACTTCTGTGAGGGGCTGAGGCTGTGCCTCAGTGATAGGGCGTTTGCCTAGCATGCATGAGGCACTGGGTTTGATCCCCGGCACCACATAAAAATAAACAAATAAAATAAAGGTATTGTATCCATCTACAACTAAAAATATATTTGAAAAAATAATCCTGTGAGCCAGGCATGCCTATAATCCCAGCAACTCAGGAGGCTGAGGCAGGATGGTCATGAGTTCAAGAACAGTCTCAGCAGTTTAGCGAGGACTTGTCTCAAAATGAAAAAATAAAATGGCTGGGGATATGGCTCAGTGGTTAAGTGCTCTGGGTTAAAGCTCCAGTACAGGGGGGATGGGGAAAAGGCCCTTATGAGGACACTTTTTAATTTTGAAGACTATTAGGTAAGATTACTAACCTTGTTCATTATTAGAACTTTTAAAAATTACCATTGATATCTTTGTAACAAAGTCTCCCAACTGTACTGTTTGTGATCCTTACCTGACGGAATATTTATTAAGCCACATGAAGTATTCCAGTAGCTTTCTTAAATGAAACAAAATGGCACCCCCAGGTCTCTGAATAAAGATGCCATGAGAAATTATAATACATCTTTTTCATCCAAACCAACACACAAACTGCTAAAAGTTTGAAATGCATAATGTTCTTCTGTACTCATGGGAATTGCCTAATGCATTGAAAAATTTTGGCTTTGAAAAGATCTCTTATTTTCTTGGCCCAAACTGTATTCTTCGAGAGTTCAAGAACATCTTAAGAAAGCAAATGTCGAGTATTCTACCATTCCTCCTCCCACTAGTAAATTTTGGGCATTTATTTTTAGTTATGTCTTTAAAGGTTACCTTAGAATATCTCTTTTTTATTTTATATGTGATATTTTTATTTTTATTTTTCATTAGTTCATTTTAGTTATATATAATACTAGGGTTCATTTTGACAAAATTGTACATACATGGAAGATAATTTGCTCCAATGCAGTCCCCAGTACTTCCCTTTTTCCTCCCCTTCTCCCTTCCTTCTTCCTTCTCCTCTATTCTACTGACTTTCCTCTATTTATTTATAGTTTGTTTTTAAATTAGTGCCTTGTAGATATACATAAATGTGAGATTCACTGTGGTATGTTCCTATATGTACATAGGAAAGTTTGCTCAGATTTATTCCACCATCCTTCCCTTTTCCTGTTCCTTTTCCCTTCCCCTCAATCCCCTTCCTGTACTCCAGTGATCTATCTTCTGTTTTCTTGCAATCCCCACTCCACCCCCACCTCCATTTTTCCCTTATTTTGAACTAGCTTCCACATATCAGAGAAAACATGCAACCTTTGACTTTCAGCCTCTGGAGCAGCTGGGATTACAGATGAGCATCACTGTGCCTGGCCTAAATTCTTTTTTATCTGGTGAAAGGATAATACTCTTTTTTTTTTAATATTTATTTATATGCCTTAGTTGTACACAATGCAATGCATTTATGTTTACGTGGTGCTGAGGATTGAACCCAGGCCGCGCACGTGCTAGGCGAGCGCTCTACCACTGAGCCACAACCCCAGCCCGATAATACTCTTTTTTATCCTCTACTTTTATAAAAGGGTGAGTTAATAGAGGTTTTCTGTTATTGGACCAACCTTCTACTTTTGGTTTACAGTTTTTGTCTTTATATAGTCAATAGCAATTTTTAGTGCTTATAACAGATGTAAAAAATATTACCTAATAGTTTTTTTTGCCCTAGTATATTTTTAAAATATCTATTTTCCCTCTTCCTTCCCTATTTGGCTTTGTTGGTTATATTTTTCATAAGCACAGAAAAAAATCAGACAACTTAATTGTGTAATTCATTTTCATGTGTTCATGAACATTGGTCACCAGTATTATAAACTTTGCTTAATGATACAAATATCCTTGAACCTACATAATACCCTGTTCCTAACTTAGTAACTAAATGAGCTTCTTTTGCCTAAGAATCCAAAATGTTAAAAATAATGTAGTTTCTTTTTGCAATGTGTTTCTGTACTGATATCTGAACTCCAGGTTACCTTGCAGTTTTTGGATTCACTCTAATGTAATGGAGTAACAATGGAGGATATGACTCAGAGTATTCCTAGCTACATCCCTCTTCAGCAGACACTGTTTTATAGTGCTCGGTATTTAGAAGATTGTTTCACAGCACAGCAAGAGTCAGAGTGGAACTTGGCCAAACAAAACCTGAAATGAGAACGATCACATATTGAATCATAGTATTATACTAAGGAACATCTCAGAGGAAATTGTCAAATTTGCATGTGGTGACCTTTATGAAATACACTTGAAGATGACATTTTTAGGTGTTCTCCCTTTAAAAATTGTCACAATCTTAAAATTGAAAATATACTACCAGATGGTAATTGTCTTGTGAAGTAGGAGTCCTACACCATGAAGAGGAGGTATACTTGGCTTTGCCTTATGAGTTCTTTATTTATTTTTTTTTTTAATTTCAGCTTATTGTATTGCTGAAGGGAAGGATTTATGGGAGATCAGCACAGAGAGAAGGAGTAACAATGACTTTCTTTTCCATGTTTTTTTCCCTGCGATTTCTCCTTTCTAATAGTTCCTTTGGAGATCTGTATTATGCCAGGAGCAAGTATTGCTATGTTTTGTTTTCCATGTCTTCTGTTTGTAGACCATCTGTTCTGGTGTTGTGGGCTGGGCTTGTCTGCTGCCAAGATGTTGGAGAGCCGTTCATGGAAGCTGTTGCCACTGGCAGCACTCTGTGCCCTGAGCTGTGCTGTGCTCTTGGGGAGGCAGTGGCATGGGCTAAGAGGGTCTTGGCTTCTTACACTCTGAGCCATGACACATTCAACATATCACATAACCTCTACCACATTGGTTTTCTTATCTGCAAAACTGGAGAAAATAATACACCTCCTAGAGTTCTGAGGTGGAAACAAGATCACTAGTGGGATGCTGAACATATAATTCCTGACATCAGGTAGGTCCTCAGAGATTATATCCATGGTCGTCTCTTCTATCCTACCTCCACCAATGCTGTTGCTGCCATCACACAAATGCTTGGAACAAGATGTGTTTCAGATTTGGGGATTTTTTTTTCAAATTTTGGAATATTTGCATGTATATAATGAGGTATATGGGAGACCCAAGTCTAAACACAAAATTCATTTATGTTTCATATACACCTTGTACATAGAGGCTGAAAGTTCATTTTATGCAATATTTTTGGTGTGCCTGTGATTGGACTGAGACCCATCACATGAGGCCAAATGTGGAATTTTCTACCTGTGACATGACGTCAATACTTAAAAAGTTTCAAATTTTGGAGGTTTTCAAATTTCAGATTTCATTTAGGGATGCCTGACCTGTACTACTACAACAACTACTACTACTTATGCTGCTATTGCTGTATTTATCCAATGGGTCTTTTCTGGAATGGATTTCATCTCTTTTGTGAGGCGTGGGTGGTAGAGGGTGAGAGGGCTTGGCTCAGATAGGCAGTGCAAATCTACTTTCTTATGCCACTTCAAAATGCTAATACCTAACATTTGGGCCAATCATATGTTTTAAAATGTTGCAAGGCAGCATACTGAAGCATTTTGCCAAATTGCTTTCCAGGATTTCCATAGCAGGGATTTTGGAGGTCTTCCTTCCAGTGGTCTGTGGCACCCAATCATTTGCCACAAAAATGTCTTTCCAGTTTCCACTTCCCCTCATCTGAACTTACTGTATGCTGGAGAGTGTATCTTAGAATGTTTCTTGTCCTAAGATAGCACCATTAACATTCAGCAAATAGCGATGAAGTACCTATGATGTGCCCGACCCTGGATTAGACCCTGAGCCCTGCTGGGAACAGACATGCCTCTGTTCCCTGCTCTTGAAGAGCCCTCAGTCCATCCGGGGAGGCAGGAGAACTGTTGAGGTTAGCATATGAGCAAAAAGGACAATTTCTCTAAGTTCATCAAAACTCAGCTGAACAAGAGCCTCCTTTCTCCAATTCCATCATGCCCCAGAAGAAAACACTAAACCAACATTTTGAAAGAACTTGCTGCTAAGACTTCTGATGGAAATTAGAGGATTTGAAACTTAGCAAACAGAATTAGGTACAGCTGAAGGTTTCAGGTCTAAAAAAGGTCCAAGAAAAAAAAAATACATGTGGACTTCATATGAGGAAGAAATCCTCAGAGATGTTTTTATTACAATATATGACATATGGATTTCATGCTTAACATTGGAATATTATAAGTTAAGAGAGTTTTTAAAAGGGAAGAGAAACTCTAAGCGTGGGTAATAGGATCAAGTCTCAAGGATGCCAGCTCCCAGACACCAGTTAGGTTCTGGCCAAGCCCCTCCCCTAGGAGAGGGTTAACTGTTCAGTGACCAGGAGGGGAGGAACATTTGCTGGTCCTAGACTATGTGCAGAGTTAGGAGAGCAAGGCCGCTCCCTGGAGCCCCACATGGTCATTCTGCAAGGGTGAAGATGCTAACTGACTACTGCTGCTGGGACCTGGCTTTATGAAGTGAGTAGCCCTCCATGAAGCTCAAGGCAGGGGCCACACCAGGGCCTGGGGACCAAACGTTAACTATGTAAACCTTTGCATTTTTCATACCTGATTTTAATAGTGGGAACTTTCTAACTTTTTCTGGCTTCTGTTTTTAAGAAAATAGAAGGAAGTCAGGCACAGGGTGGTGGGGGCACGCCTATAATCCCAGTGACTTAGGAGGCTGAGGCAGGAAGATTGCAAGTTCAACACCAGCCTCAGCAACTTAGTGAGGCCCTGTCTCAAAATAAATAAATAAATAAAGGCTGGGAATGTGGCTCAGTGGTAAAGCGCCCCTAGATTCAATTCCTGGCACCTAAAAAAAATTAAAATAAATAAAAACTGTTCTGGCTTGCATTCCTACAATACCATAGAGGTTAGCTTAGAGTGTGGCAGTGCCTCCTTCCTAGGTAGCAGGCTTGCTGGGCCACCACCACATCCCCATGTCTTACATCTGCAATTGCTTTGATGATTTGCATCACTGGCTTGACCCATGTAGACACTGAATTTGTTATTCTTGATCTAGAAAATTCCAGAGAGAAGGAGAATAGTCAGGGTTCCTAAGATAGAAGCCCTTTGCTACCTTGGAGTGAGGATGTCCCATCTGATGCTCCCGTGGTGGTCCCTAGAGGAGGGACTTGGAATCCCTTGGGAGTGATTACACCACAAAGCCACTGCTGTCAATGGACATATTGTGGGAAAGGCTAATGCCTGCTGATCTGCTGTGACATTTTTTGTTGTTGTTTTGCCTGCCCTGTAGGTACAGGAGGCTTCAACTTCGTCCTTTGCTCAAATCTTAGATGGACCTACTTACTGCCTGCCTGGTGCATGCACCAGCCAAAAGCTCTATTCTGGACTAGGCTTGTGAGAAAAGATACAGTGGGTTTTGCAGAAGGTCAAAGGTTTGGATTATCAGAAGAGATGGAGCAAATGCTCTAGAGGCAAACAACCACAGAGCAAGGACCAGTGGTGGGAGTAAGTGTGCCACGCGGAAGAGCCTTTAAGAAACCAGACTAGGGAGCAGAGCACGGAAAGGCGCCCGGTCAAAGCTGGGTGCCTTACACCCATCTGTATCAAAAATACTGTATCCACCTGGATTTTCTAATGAACATATCTTGAGCTTTGTTCCACAGTGAGAAATATTCATTTATATTATTTTAATGGCAATATAAAAATCCATTTTCTATCCCTTATTTATTAGGATTTATCTTGCCATTTTCTGCTAATATGAATACTATAATAAATATTTATGTGTATATCTTTGTTGATTTGATTGAGACAACCCAGTAGATGGACAGGACTTAGAAATGGATGTCTTCTTTGTTCTTCATATTCAAACAGCACTCAATATTTCAGGCCTAAGGATTTGGGATGATGTTATTGACATAGATGAGAAAATATGGGGAAAGGGAGGATCATGATGTGAAGGAAGACAATGAACTCACTAGATAAAGAAATTCTGCTCTTGGTAACAGTAAGCTTTGTTAATGGTTGCTTGAATTCTTTTCTTTTTCTCATATAACTGGAGTCTAGAAGTTGGCAAGTGCTGATATCGGCTCCATAATGTCAAATACTCACACTGTTTTAGCTTGTCGGCTTGTTGCTTCATGATGCTAAGAAAGCTGCTGTTGTGCCAGGTAGAGTGGTGCATGCCTGTAATCCCAGTGGCTCTGGAGGCTGAGCAGGAGGATCATGAATTCAAAGCCAGCCTCAGCAATTTAGTGAGGTCCTAAGCAACTCAGTGAGACCCTGTCTCTAAATAAAATACACGAAAGGGCTGGGGATGTGGCTCAGTGGTTAAGTGCCTCTGGGTTTAATCGCCAGTACCAAACAAACAAACAAAAAACCCACTGTTGCTTCTGGTGTCAGAATCCTGTTCTAGTTAAGTAGAAGGTAGAAGTAGTATGACAGTGGCCTGTATCCTTTTTTAGTAAAGAAAACAAAAGCAGGACAAGAATCTCTCTCTCTCTCTCTCTCTCTCTCTCTCTCTCTCTCTCTCTCACACACACACACACACACACACACACACACACTTCTCACTGACAGAGCTAGGTAACATGGCTGCCCTTAATTGCAAGGGAATGTGGGAAAGGAAGAAGGATTGTCGAGACTGACTCTGCTAACTGCCTGAGGCTTGGTTCCAGTGTGTGTTTTGATAGCAAGTCAACATGGAATGGGTGGTATTCAGTAAGCAATTCAGAGTGTCTGT
This sequence comes from Tamias sibiricus, assembly GCA_025594165.1. NCBI lineage: Eukaryota > Metazoa > Chordata > Mammalia > Rodentia > Sciuridae > Tamias > Tamias sibiricus. The sequence continues at coordinate 73,271,828 of CM046660.1, read as the reverse complement.
GTTGGACCCTGAGAAATCGAGCTGCAGGGGACATTTGAGAGGTATTGCTTTGTGCAGCAGCAAGGAAGCCTTATACCAGGTCAAGGCTCCACGTAAGAGAGGTGGGAGTGACCCTTGCACAATCATGAAGGGAATCAAAGTTGATGAGTCAGACACACATGACAGAGGTAAATCAGAGACCACCCAGTTTCTAGGAGAAAACTCCATGAGAATTGGGCACCACTGACCTTGACCTTGACTGCATGTTACATGGTACTTCCCATTTAATCCTGCTCATGACAGCCATTCCACAAATATCTTTCAAGTGCCCACCATGTGTAGGGCACTGAGCTGGGGATACAGTGATGAGAGAGACAGGCAAAGCCCCTTCGCTGTTGACCTTACAGATTAATAAAGGAGGTAAATAAATAACCAGAGATGTAAATAAAAAAAAATTCATGTGCTGTAGAATTACATTTCAGGCAATGATGAATGGACAGATAATAACCGTGAGATTAAAATGGAGTTGAAAATCCCTATCACCGAGTGACATTGGAGCAGGGTTGACCTCCTACTGTGATGTGTCACTCATGTTGGTAGCAATGCTGTGTGATCAAATCTACTGTCACACAAAAGTCTACACATATGATTGTGTCAAATACATGAGGCTTGATAATAACAGTAAATGATTTTGTTACCAGTTAATGTATGTACTGAACTGTACTTTTTATCACTATTTTGGAGTGTGATCCTTCTACTTAATAAGAGCTCACTGTGAAGCCCTGTGCTTGCTGTCTTTTGCAGGCAGCAGCCGTAAGCATCCCAAGTTCCCATGGCTCTTGGTTGCCTCACGGGATCAGCCGGTGCCATCTAGGTTTGTGTAAACGTTCTCTGTGATGTTTGCACAATGATAAAATCACCTAACAGTGCATTTCTCAGAGAGATCCCCATTAACAAGTGATGCGTCATGGTGTAAGGTCAGGTAGGAGGAAGCTCAGGTTGGGAGGAGATGTCCAGCTGGACAGGGTTGAGGTGGGGAAAGCAATTTCTGCTGACACTATTTTACTGCCAAGGGCACTGAGGCAGGCAAGCCAGCACCTAAAGTGACCAGGGATGTTCTGCAGAACCTGATGCAGGTTGGACTCGGAAATGCAAGCTTGGGAACAGTCACACAGCGGGAATCAGGGGAACCCTTAGAGTCTGCAGCCACCTGAGACCCAGGGTCTCTTGTGGGATGCTGTAGGTGAAAGAATTAAATCTTAGTGATGCCAATCTCTTTCAAATTTTATCTTTGCTGTATGTCAGGAGCAAAATGTTTGATTTTTTTTTGCTGTGACTTCTTGGTCTCTGCTGGGCAAGCGTGGTTGATGAGGCAGAAGGACCCTGTGCCACAGGGCTGCGTGGAGTTGACCAGCACCTGGTTTCTGAGCAGGATGCAGGGATGGCCAGGGAGCACAGCTCTGGGGTCTGATGCCTGGCTTAGGACACTTACTGTCCCACTCACTGGCATATAAACATGGGCAAGTTAGCCTCCATGGTACTGTCTCCTCCCTGCAAAGTGGACCTCGTTCTAATCCCTTCTGTGTGATCGTGAACCCAAAGATGATGCAGCTGGAAGAAACACAGAAAATGCTTCATAAACTCTGACTCCTTGCGTTGTTTCTGTTGGTGGCATTTAGAGACACTGCGTTATCCAATGTTAGGTGCCCATATGGAGCAGACCTTGGAAAAACATGTTGGTTTACATTGCCGAAATCTCACACTCACATTGAGCACAGGGGTGTGTGACTTCAATCCCAGTGATTCAGGAGGCTGAGACAGGAGAATCACAAGTTCAAGGCCAGCCTCAGCAACTTAGCAAGACCCTGTCTCAAAATGAAAAATTAAAAGGGCTGGGGATGTAGCTCAGTGGTAGAGCACCCCTGGGCTCAATCGCCAGTACCAAAAGAAAAATAAAGAAACCTCACACTCACAAGTTTATAGACCGTGAACAGCCTGGTGACATGATGAGGGACCAGCTTCTTCTGACGGCATGTTCCTGGAGCTCAGCGTGCTCAAAATTTTATCTTCCCATTTTACATGCTTGTGCAGACAGCAGAACATGGAACCAGTCAGACTCCTCATTGCAACAGTGGTTCAGTGCCAGGATCCAATCATCTAGTTGACAAAGAGCTTGGTACAGAGCATGGTGACCAGCTGTTCTCCATCTCCAGTGAGCAGAAAGCCGGAGGAAATGGGTTTAAGCTGCATGAAGGATTGGGGTTATTTATGGCAGAACTTCCTGATGGTGAAGGTCGCTCCACATTAGGACTGGATTACAGATAGAGGCTGTACAATTCCCATCTGGAGAGATTTTGAAAACATGTTCTTTTCTGTGAGATTACTACAGACACTGTCGTCCAACCAGGCTCTGTCTTGTCTCTCTCCCTTTCTGCACAGATGGTCCTTGTAGCCATACGAACCATCTCTACAGGACTAGGCGGGGTGGGGGGGAGGCGAGGGGGGCTCGTATGCAGAGAAGGGGAGAAGCATCCCATTGAGCTTGTCAGAGCACCGTTTGCTTTCTGACTCTCAGATTGTAGGCTTGGGTATTTGGGGTGAGACCACATAAAACAAAATCAATTTAGCTAATGCTGAAGATGGAAAGCCCATCTTTTTTACACCTGGGCCAGGTGAAAAGCAATGCTGGCCAAGTTTAGGTCTTTGATGACCATGGCTTTCACATGCCCCCTTTTTTTCTCTTTTCTTTTTGTCCACAGTGCTGGGGATCAAACCCCAAATTTCCTGCATGCTAGGCATATACTCTGCCACTGAGTTACATCCTCAAGGCCCACCCATTCCCCATTCTGAAAGACATAGAGTTACATGCATCTGCCCATTCTTGTCAAAAGTCCTATGGAAATGTGTGCTGTTGCCTGAATGTGATTTTCAAGGGAAATTTGAAGTATGGTTATAAATTTGGGCAACTGGTTTTTAAAAGCCAGTTATAGCCAGACATGGTGGCACATGCCTGTAATCCTGTCTACTCAGGAGGCTGAGATGGGAGGATTTCAAGTTCAAGGCCAGCCTGAGCAACTTAGCAAGATCCTATCTCAAAATACAGTTTTTGAAAGGGCGGAGGATGTAAGCCAGGCGCGGTGGCGCACGCCTGTAATCCCAGCACTTTGGGAGGCTGAGGCAGGAGGATCGCGAGTTCAAAGCCAGCCTCAGCAATGGCGAGGCACTTAGCAACTCAGTGAGACCCTGTCTCTAAATAAAATACAAAAAAGGGCTGGGGATGTGACCCAGTGGTCGAGAGCCCCTGAGTTCAATCCCTGGTACCACAAAAAAAAAAAAGGGCGGAGGATGTAGCTCAGTGGTAAAGTGCTTTCTGAGCATGCACGAGGCCCTGGGTTCAGTCCTTAGTGCTGAGGGAGGAAAAAGTCAGTCATGTGTGCACCAAAGTAAGCATGTACCTGTGGGTCATGATTCTGTGTACAGAGTGCTCATCTGTGATCCCCTCCCTGTGAGGTCACCTTGGCACATGGGCCCTACTGACAAGCAGGGGCAGAGCATCTGCCCAAGTTCAACACAGATGTGAGCAGCAGAATTCCTCTTTTCTTCTATTTGTGGGTTGAACCATAACAAGTTTCCATTTGAAGATCAAAAATAACCCAAATGTTATCAATTTTCTTATGTTTCAACCTAAAAATAATCAGCCATTTAAGAAAATAAGAACATTAAAGATAAACCGGGCTCTCTGGTGCATTACCGACACTGTCTGACTCCTTGAGATGAGGAAAGCTCCCCCTTATCACTCGGGAACCCCTGGGTATTTGCCAGCAAGCCATGCCTGGCAGATGGAGGTGATGGCAGCCACTGCCTGAATGGCATACATCATCTTATTTGCACCAGGTGATGGGAGAGCCTGCCCTTCCCAGGACTAATGGCTTTCACATCCTTGAAGCTCTTTCCATGGAAGTGCAGACATCTGTGGAAAGTTCCCAAAGAAACCGGCCTTCTCGTCTTGTCTCTTTCCATCTTCCACTTAGTCACAGGCTACCGTTTTACAAATATCACTAGTTTGAAATTAATGGGGCATGGTTGAGAATAAAACAGTTGGGGTCCAAAGGCAGGAGGACTGATTCCTACTGCAAAGGCTGGCACAGTCCCCAGCCAGCCAGGATCCACAGACACTGTGACTTGGGCAGAAATCAAATTGCCCACTGAGCGTGCCATTCTTTCAAACAGAAAGGCTGGAGAACCTTCTCAGGGAACCTGGAGGGCAGGGTCCCCCCTGATGCCACGTCTCCTCCTAGGGTGGGAGCAAGCCTTGTCATGACCCTCACCGTTGTCTCTGGCTTCCCAATTTGTCCTAGAACTCAAACTCTGATAAAAGGGTTTCTCCAGTTCCAAGAGCTCTTTGGAAGAGTAGGGTAACAGGTGTCTCTCTTCTTTTCTCCCTCCTTTCCTTTTTTTTTTAACATTTAAGGCTTACTCCAAATATATTTATATTTAAGAGCTGAGCTTCTTAGACTTGACAGCCAACTCCTTATGAATTCCCTTCAGAATATAGAAAATATATTTTGACCAAATGCATAATGCATTTCTTTTAGTAAGAAGTAAATGAATATGACCATGATAAAGAAAAGAGAGAAGGAAGTAAAGCTGGAACCAGAGACTCAATGATACTCTCCATTGAAACAAATGTTTCCAAAAACTAGGAATGGGGGTGTAGCTCAGTGGTAGGGTGTTTTCCTGGCATGCCTAAGGCTCTGGGTTTGATCACCAGCACTGCAAATAAAGTAAAATGAAATAGAATACTTAAGAATATTAAAAGCCATGCAGGCCTGCCATCTCAGCAGCCTCAAAGGCTGAAGCAGGTGGACCACAAGTTCAAGACAGGCCTCAGCAGCTTAGCAAGACCCTGTCTCAAAACAAAAAAAGCAAAAGGGCTGGGGATGTAACTCAGTGGTAGAGACCCCAGTACCTACCCCATACACACACACACACACACACACACACACACACACACACGTACGTTTCCAGAAACAATTTCAGAGTACCTATGATATCCTTCATCTAGATTGGTATTCTGGAGGGGGAAAATGATTAGCTTATGTTCTTCATGTGACAAATAAATAAATAAATAAATAAGTAAATGTACAAGCTGGGCTTGGTGGTACACATCTGTAATCCCAGCTACTCAGGAGGCTGAGGCAGGAGGATTGCAAGACTGAGGCCTGTCTGGACAACTTAGCGAGACCTTGTCTCAAAATAAAATTCAAAAGGAGCTGAGAGTGTAGCTCAGTGGTAAAACACTTGAGCATGCGTGAGGCCTTAGGTTCAACCCCAAAATATTTTTTTTTTAATTTTTATTTATAGTAGTAGTATGTATTAGAGTTCATATTACACATAAAGAGCATCTTTTTACACAAAACAGTTTGTATATAAAGTATCTTCGTAGCATTCAAGTCTTCAATCATGCATTTAGAATAATGATATCCATCTTATTCAACCACTTTTTTCCCCCTTCCCCCCTTGTTCCCTCCCTTCCCCTCCCTTCCCTTTGACCATTATAGTGTTCCTCTAATCCTCCTATGTACCCCCCCACCCAACAATACTGTGAACCGGCCTCCTTATATCAGAGGAAACATTCAGTATTTGGATTTTTGAGATTGACTGATTTTACTTAGCATTATATTCTCCAACTTCATCCATTTACCAGCGAATGTCATTATTTTATTCTCTTTTATTGCTGAGTAAAATTCCATTGTGTATATGTACCACATTTTCTTTATCCACTCATCTACTGAGGGACATCTAGGTTGTTTCCACAACCTAGCTATTGTGAATTGTGCTGCTATAAACATTGAAGTGACTGTGTCACTGTAATATGCTGCTTTTAAGTCCTTTGGGAATAGACCCAGGAGTGGGATGGCCGGGTCATAGGGTGGTTCCATTCCCAGTTTCCCACGAAATCTCCATACTGCTTTCCATAAAGGTTGCACCATTTTGCAGTCCCACCAGCAATGTATGAGTGTGCCTTTTTCCCACATCCTCTCCAACATTTATTTCAACCCCAAATATTTAAAAAAATAAAATAAATGATGCCATCTACTCCTTACCCCTCTGATGGCAAATTCTTTGAAAGTCATGTTAATGTTCGATAATACACATGTAAAGAATTATTTGGATGGGCATAAGGAGCCCAAATCCCTGGGCATTTTGTGTGGGTGACAGAAATGGTAGAGCAGCACCCAACAGCCGGTGTGCTGAGCCCTGGCCATGTCGGGTGACACACTGCCATCTCCAGGCACAATGACCCTGCTCTTACCGGAGGCGGAGCCTTGAGCGCGCTGCACTTTCCCGTCATCCACTGTCTCCATTTCCTGATTGCTGGTATTACAAGGCAGCAAAGCAGAGGAAGGCAAACCCCAAACCCCATAGAGAATGGGAGGAAGGGGAGGGAACACTTTGGAGGGCAAGTTTAAGGATCTATGTTCATGTCCATGAGCGAGGAGGCAGGGAGGCTGGGAGACCTCCTCCTCATTCATGGCTTACATTTACTTGGCACATTCTGTGTCAGGCACTGTCTAAATGTTTCCTGTGCCTTGACACGTTTACTTTTCACCACTCTATAAAGCTGATGTGATAGATAGATAGAGTGGGGAGGCACTGGGGATTTATCCTACCTACCACTGAGTTATACCTCCAACCATTTCTTTTTCTTTTTATTCATTTACTTATGTTACTGAGGATTGAGCTCAGGAGCACTAGTTTTATTTTGAGACAGTGTCTTGTTGAGTTGCTGAGGGTCTCGCTGAGTTGCTCAGGCTGGCCTCAAACTTGCAGTCCTCCTGCCTCAGCCCTCTAAATCCCTGGGATTACGGGTGTGCACCAATGTGTCCAGCTCAGAATACTGTGCTTAGTGGGAACCACAGGGATTTCACTGACAGGGTGTAACGGAGGCTCCCAGGCATGCGTAGACCCGTCCTGGGGAGCCGAGCTTCTTAGACTAGGCTTCTGCAGGACTAGCTGAAGGCTCGGGAAGTCTGGGCCTCATTGCTTCATCTAAAAATGAGGCAACTGACTAAACACTGGAGGTTTTTTACAAACAGACCAATTTGGGTCATTTTCCAAATCTAGCAAGGCAAATTCTAAGAATGGAGTTGAGACATGTGTATCTTCCGTAGCTCCTGGGGTGGTCGTGAGGACCCTGCCAGTGCGGGCTACTGGTGGGCTCGTCCCTCGTCTCTGAATTCATTCGACACTGTTCCTTGGGCACTTGCTATGTGGCCAAGGTTCTAGATCCAGGGATCCTATAGAAACAAGGGGTCAAGGTCCCTCCTTCAAGGAGCTGGCCGTCCAACTCGGACAAACAAACGTACAGCGAGCGGCATAAGAGGATTTCAGATGGGTGTAAGTGGTGAAAAGACTGCAGAAGTACGCCAAGGAGCCATGGAGGAGGTGGCCAGACAAGGCCTGTGGGAGGTGAGAAGGAGCAGTCAGCCAGGGCGCATGCTCAGGACGGGCCAGAGGTTGGGACAGGCTCACCAGAGCCAGGGTGGCTGAAGCATAAAGAAGGAGGTTGGCAGAGAGGTTGGGCCTTGACCGTGGCCCTGCATTTGGACCTTGTTCTGGTGCTGCTGGTGAGAGGCGGTGTTTCGTTCCATTCGCTTTTAGAAATGAATTGATTTACACTTCAGTAAGTTCATTTGGCAGCTCTCTGTGTGACACTTGACAAGGTGGTTATGAAATATCATCAAATATAATTTGATATTTCACCAATTACGCTTTATTTTTTTTAATTGAGGTGTAATTCACATACCACAAAATTCACCCCCTTTTTTTTAATTTTAATTTTTAAATTTGTTTTAATTAGTTACACATGACAGTAGAATGCATTTATGCACCATGATATAACATACATAGATGGGATATAATTTCTCATTTTTCAAAGTGTACATGTTGCAGAATCATATTGGTCATGTAGTCACATATATACACACAGTAATAATGTCTGTTTCATTCCACTATCTTTCCCATCTCCACATCTCCTCCCTCCCTTCCCTTCACTTTTCTCTATCTAATCTAAGGTAATGCTATTTTTCCCTAGTCTCCCCCCCACCCCGCATTATTGTGAATTAGCATCCACATATTAGAGAAAACATTCGGCCTTTGCTTTTATGGGATTGGCTTATTTCACTTAGCATGATATTCTCCAACTCCAACCATTTACTGGCAAATGCCATAATTTTACCCTTCTTTAAAGCTGAGTAATATTCCATTGACTATATATGCCACATTTTCTTTATCTATTCATCTATTGAGGGACACCTAGGTTGGTTCCATAGTCTAGCTATTGTGAATTGAGCTGCTATAAACATTGATGTGGCTGCGTCACTATAGTATACTGATTTTAAGTCCTTTGTGTATAAACCAAGGAATGGGATAGCTGGGTCAAATGGTGGTTCCATTCCCAGTTTTCTGAGGAATCTCCATACTGCTTTCCAGTGCCAATTTGCAGTGCCACCAGCAATGTTTGAGTGTACCTTTTTCCCCACATCATGCTTTTTTAAAAAAAAGTATATTCAAACAGCAGTGCAACTCTTACTACTGTCTACTTTTAGAATTTAAGAATAAATGGCTTTAAGTTGCAAAAAAATATAATGCTATAAGAAATTGTGGTAAAATATCAGAGTGAGTCAAAAAAGGCTTGACTGGAACTGCAAAGAAAACTTAAAAGTCTCACATTCATCACATCTGTTGGAACTTTTCTGCAGTGATGGACACATTCTTCATTCTGCTGTCCAAATTGGTAGCCACTAGCCACATGTGACTGTTGAGTGCTTGAAGTGTAACTGAGGAACTGGATTGTTTTTGATGACATTTAAATTTAAATAGTCACACATGGCTACCATATTGGACAGCTCAGCTCTGTGGCAATTTGCAAATCCACAGTCTTATCTGAAATCACTTACCTCTATCTCCCCCTACCTTCCTAGTTTCAAAAATGATTGAAATTTTGAAACATGTGCTATACAAATTGTTGTATTTAAATTTAATCCTCCCTACAAAGAAAAAACTGGAGAGTTTCCACAAGGACTCCAGATGACAAGGGGCAGGAGACGAAGTGGCCTGTTCTATAAATACATGCAAGAGGGAGTCGGCCCTGTTAGCACCAGGCATGAGTGACATCTGGATGCTCACGAGAGGACAGAGGAAAGTGGTGAGCTTGTCATGGTTTCACGACTCACAAAGAGTGAAAACGACTCAGAAAACAGAATATTTTGAGGGGCCACAAGAGTAAAGTCGTTTCTCTTGCTCAAGTTGTGGGTTGCCTGTGACAAGCACAAAATTGCCCTTCTGGGTTCTGTCACCAAGCTATTACCTAAGAAGAATCAAAGCGCCAAAAAAGACTCTTTAGACTCTCCTGGGCAAGCTCTCTCTCCTCCCCAAAGTTCCATTTAAGCTGCCTCTGTTATTAAAAAACAGTCTCCAGAGACAGGCATCTTTTTCTAGAAGGTTTTCCTCTCATCCTTCAGAAGAATAAAAGTAGCTTGAGAGGAACCTTAAATTTTATTAATGTTATAAAATGCTTAGTGTTTTTTTTTTTTTTTTCTTCTTCATTGTTCTTCACTTCCTGGTTTTTTTTTTTAAACCACCACTTTGGCATATGTGGAGGCAAACATATTTGAAATCCCTCTTGTCCTAAAACTTCCTATACTGTTTTGGAGCAAAAATAAATCCTTGGTATTTATTATGTATGAAGTTATGAAAAAATGAGATGTCCTTTAATGAATAATTAATATTTGCCTATAAAATACTGCGTGTTTTGGAGAAGGCAAAAAATACTCATTAGTCAAACTTAGAAGAAAAGGCAACCAGGCTGCCTTTAAAATTGCAAGGTTTTAGGGCATTAGCATGAGTATAGACTACGACTGCAGAGGTCAAAATATTTAAGTTAGTTATTCAGTGTCCTTTGACTTCCTGCCTTGACATCCATATCTTCATGTGACCTGGAAAATTAGATTCAAATTTCTAAATTTGAATTCTCGTTCTCAGACTACCCAGAGTTCATGTAGGAATGTGGCCAAGTAAGAAAGCAGCCTGGTGCCCAACTAGGACTGTGCAAGGGACTCTCCAGCTGTGTGTCCAGGTTGTGGGTGTCCCTAAGAGCAGCCAGCCCTCAGCTAGCCCTCAGGTCTTGGGGTCAACTCCCTGGGGCCAGTACTGCCCCATCTAGGGAGGACCAACCTAGGACAGACACCAGTGCAGGCCTGGGATGCAGGCTTGGACATTTGAGCAGGGAATGATGGGGTCCCAGATGCTTGGGGAAAGATCTAGAAGATGGGAGCTTCTCTTGCTCTGTGGGAAGGTCACAGAAGGACTTGTTCTAGGAGTAGGTACGGAGTGGAACATCTAAGGCTGGTTTTGTAGCTCAGTGGAAAAGCACTTGCCTAGCATGTGCAAGACCTTGGGTTCCACCACCAATGCTGAAAAAACAAACAACAACATCAACAACAACAAAAATTAAGTGGGGCACCTAAACCATGGAAACCAGGACATGGACCTGGTTGCTGGGTTAAGTTCAGGTCTGCCCTGAATCTCTCCTGTTTTAGGAGCCAATGCCCATCTCCTTGCCTCTTTGTGGAAAGAAATTCTGCTACTAACATTTTCTATAAATGTTACCAGGCTGGGACAACAGAGAAGTCATTGGCCAGAGTTACCCTCTAAAATCTGATTCTAGAGGTGCTCACTTTTGTAGTCAGAAGTTTTCGGTTTGGTATTTCTGAGTCTTTGTGTTTTCAGTCTTGATTGAGACAGTGTTCCCCTATCACAGAATTTGCAAAGTTGTGCAATCAATCTAGAGCATTTTCATCACCACTAAAAGAAACTGTACCCATTAGCGGTCACCTTCTCTCTCCACCTCACTCCCAGCACTAGGCATCCACCATCTCTTTTGTCTCTAGAGATTTGTCCCTTCTCCACTGAGTGCTTCTGTACTTTTAAAGTACCCTGTGCACATCTGTAGATGGAATAGTCAAGTCTCACTATATTCAGATATTTTTGTTGTATTCTCAATGGATGTAGATGAGTGCTTCTCACACATTAATCTTCTCATACTTTAAAGTGCAGGAGAATCACCAGGGGAACCTAGCAAAAGTTCCTAGTGATTCTGCAGATCTGAGTTGGGCCTAAGAGTCTGAATATCTTTGTGTGTGCATGTGTGTGTGTGTACAAGCGTGGGCATGCTCATGTGCTACTGGGGATTGGACCCAGGGGTGCTCTAACACTGGGCTGCATCCCAGCCATTTTAGATATCTTATTTGAGACAGGGTCTCACCAAGTTATTTAGGGCCTTGCTAAGTCATGAAGCTCCTGATTCAGCTTCCTGAGTTGCTGGGATTACAGATGTGCACCATCACACCCAGGGAAACGGAATTTTTTTTTTTTTTTTTTTTTTGTACTGAGGATTGAATTCAGGGACCCTCGACCACTGGGCCACATTCCCAGCCCTGTTTTGTATTTTATTTAGAGACAGGGTCTCACTGAGTTACTAAGTGCCTGGCCAATGCTGAGGCTGGGTTTGAACTTGCGATCCTCCTGCCTCAGCTTCCCAAGTGTTGGATTTCAGGTGTGCGCCACCATGCCCGGCTGAGACTGTGAATATTTAAGTGATGCTGATGTTCTTGGTCTGGGGACCACGCTTCAAAGGACAAGCACAGAGATGATGCTCATTTCAGGGGGATTGTCAAGGAGACTTAGAACTGGCTTAGTATGGCAGCCCCCCCACCCCCCATGGTAGGCAAGCAGTGTGAGTGAGCATGTGTGTGTGCGTGAGTGGTGGGGAGACTCGGGCAGTGGGCCGGGGCTCTGGTCCTTGGACCTCTATCTACCATTCTGGAATGAGGACTGCGAGGACTTCTAAAGGTCTTTGCTCCCTCCTGCTCTCTAAGTCCATGACCTTCCTGGTGCCTCATCATCCTCGTTTGAGCAGAGATACAGCAGATTGCTTTAACCTGACCTGGTTCCTTCCTGGTTCCATCAAGACTGCAAAATCATGTTTCTCTGAGCATCTCTGACACGTCAGGGTTATCGCCTCTGGTCACACAGTGCTTCCTGGAGATTGTCTTCTTGTGAAAAGAAACGAGAACCCCGTCTGCCACACTTTGATCCTCATGATGAATTCCATTTCCTTAGGTACAGGGACCACTGTCCCCCGTTACACAGGAGGAATCACTGGGTGCCGCAGCTTATTACCCTCCAGAGCCTCGGGGTCTGTGTGGGTGGGTCACTGCACAGCCAGTGGCATCCTCTTACCATCCACACAAGAAAGATTCACTTTCTCGAGGTTTCATCAAATTGCCTTTGCCCCTGTGGTTTTGCTCAGTCACTGTATTGTCAGATCCCACGTGGCAAAGCCAGGGCCAGACACAGAAGCCAAGCTTTAATTATCTTCCAGATGGTCCCCGAGGCCCCCAGGCTCCCGTCTTCTATTTCAGACATGAAGTGGGAGCACAGGGAGGCTCGTGGGTCTGCTGGACCTGGACGGCACAGGCCAGGTTGCATGGCATGCCCTCTAGGACCGCCTAGATGGGGTTGAGCTTCCTGGGTGTGGGGCAGCGTATCTGTAACCTCTCCCTGTGACCCACTTGAATCTGAAAAAGATGAAATATCACCACAAACAGACAAGAATTCAAGCATTGCATGGCCATTTGGAGCAGCACATCTCTGATCATGCCACTTCCCCGTTCAAGCACCTTCTGTGGCTCCCCATTAGCCATATGTTACATCCAACCTTTTTATCATGGCCACCGAGACTTCTCTTTCTGGCTCTGGTGTCCTTTCTACCCTTGCTGCCTGGACTCAGCCTGTGAATACCTTACACTCCAGCTACGCCGTACTGAAGCACGTGCTGGGCCAGGAACACTGTGCCATGCAGCCTCCATGCCTCTCCTTATGCAGTTCCCTTCAACTGAATGTCCCTCTTTCCCTTCTATGTCAAAACTTGAGTCATCCTTCTGGGATGAAATGCTTGCCTCCTCCTCCTCCATGGTATTTTATCTTTATTATTATTATTAATTTTCTTACCTTCTTCCTTTCCTCTGTGTTTTACTATAACTAAATATTCTTCTGATATTCTCTTACTTTTTATGTTGTTAATGAAACAGTGTCAATACAGCTACCATTTATTGAGCACATACTCTGTGTCTGATATGATGTGGCTCACGTAAGTGGCTTCATTTCATCGTCCAATGACTTTGTAAGGAAGCTGGTATTGTAAATCCACTGCACAGGTGAAGAAGTTCAAACTTACTTAGAGTTGCCCAGGAGGTCCGACATTGGGTCCAAGGCTGGTGACAATGCCCAGATCTCGGAGGTCCCATTTATATCCATCTATCTCAGCTAGAGGCTGGAGCTGACAAAATAGGCCACTGGCTTCTGTCGGAAACTGCTGGATGTCCAAGCCAGAGAGGACTTGAGTTTCCCTGCAGCAAGATGGATCAGGGGACTGTGGCTCTGCCCCAGCACAATGAATGAATGTCAGGGGCCATGCCCATGGCCTGGTTGTTCTTTATTCTTCAGCAATGTCTCTGAGCTGCGGACGCAGGAGGCTTCAGAATGGACCCTTGGAGCTTTCGCAAAGTATAGAAGGGAGGCTTTAGGGACTTGGGAGAGCAAAACAAGCAAATGGAAAGAAGATAGAGAAATTCAAACAGGTGACCCCAGGGACCATTGTCAGTGTGGATGTGGAACGAGCGAGGAAGAGAGGGGTCTGCCAGAATGAGGCCTCCAAGTGCAGGCAGGGACTGGTGGGAGAATGTGAAAAACAGCAAAAGCAGACCTACAGAATTGAAAAGTCAAGTTCAACCAAACTCATGATCTAAGACAATGTTTAAGAACTCAGGGAGGGGCTCACAATATAATAAATAATACAACAAAATTTAACATTCAGTGCAGAATTTATACCACCACTCACACTTATGTTTATGCAGAGGAAAAAGACTAGAGGAAATATGAAAAGGGGTTGAAGATGAGAGGTGGAATTTTGTTTATACATAGCTTTTGAATTTTCAGAGGGTCTCAGGTGAAATATGTTAATCAGAAAAAACAAGTGTTAATCCAATATTGGGGGGAGAATATGATATAAAAAAGCCCAAAGCTTTAACTAAAAAAAAAAATAAAGTTAAAAAAGTTCACGGGGCAAAATAAGCCACAGGGTCAGCAAGGGACTGGGTGGGGAGTACATTGTCGTGGCCCAGCACGCCCTTCTCCCTCCTGTTCTTTTATGTATGAACACAGTATTTCAAAGCTTTTCCTGAGTTTATTTTTATGATGAGTGACTTTAAACTTTCTTAGAGCCAGCCTTCCAGCGGGGAGTTACAGTTGGAAAATGTGACGGAAATCGATGGAATATGCCCCAAGATTTCTTCATGTAGACAACTTAGGAGGAGCGTGGAAAGAGCGAGGCCCCCTTGGCAAAATGTCCTCCCATGTCCATGATGTCGTTCCTGGGACTGTCCCATCGGGAAAACTGTTCCTGGGTCCTGTCTTGGCCATCTTGGATTCCTCTAGAGCTCTGGAAAGTGGAGGATGGGGTTTTGAAAATGAGGAGGTGGTCACAGCCAGATGCCATTTTGCTCTGTCCTTCTGCTCTCCATACGTATATGGCTCCTTGCAGAATAGTCTTGGATAAAGAGAATTCCAAACTAAAAAGTCTGTCCACATTTAGCCCAAATAAACAGGAAAAAAGGAAGCATGAACGCCCTCCTGTAAAACCTTGCTTTGATTTCAATAGCAAATTAGTTGGACTTCAGGTTTGTTTTTATTGATTTAAATGTTTGCTTTTTTTTTTCTTTTTTGCACTGGGGATTAAACTCCAGAGGCACTTAACCACTGAGTCACCTCTCTGCCCCCGCCCCTTTTTTTCTGCTAAGTTGCTCAGGTTGGCTTTGAATTTGCCATCCTCCTGCCTCAGCCTCCCAAGCCACAAGGAAAACCAGCATGCACCACTGTGCCCAGCTTGCTTTCAGAATCTTTATGTGTGAAAGATTATCAAGGAGGAAACCTTATCCATGCCCAAATAACTTTCTTACATTTTGATGGTATCTTTCAAAGTTTTAGAAAATGTTTTTTAGGCTAGGGATGAAGCTCAGTGGAACGGCACTTGTCTAGCATGTCCAAGGCCCTGGGTTCAATCCCCTGGACTGCAAAAAACAAATACAATGTTTTTATGATACTAGGGGTCAACCCAGGAGCACTTTACCACTGAGTTATATCCCCAGCCCTTTAAAAAATTTTCCATTTTATTTTGAGACAGGGTCTCACTAAGTTGCTTAGGGCCCAAATTGCTAAGGCTGACCTCAAACTTGCCATCCTTCTGCCTCAGCCTCCTGAGTTGCTGGGATTACAGGCATGTGCTACTCCACCCAACAAAAAACCAATAAGTTTTACAAAGGGGATCAGGAATGGGTGATCAGCATGCTGCCAGGTTAGAAGAGACTGAACCAACCCTTCCAAGTTCTGCATTCTATGTGTGCGTTGAGGCCGGGTTGGGGGGTGAGGTGGAATTCCTGGCTTAGAACTAATGAACTCAAATTTATAAGACTCCTTCTTGAACATCATATAGCTCTTCCAAATGTCATTTTGATAAGTTAATATAAACAAATCAGAAACATATGCTGCAAAAATCCCCGGAACACACAAGGGCTTCACAATTAAATGGAAGAATGTTTAGCACAATGTGTTTTGGGTTTTAGCGGATCCACAGTGTTTTGAAAAACAGTTCAGTTCTTAAGACATCTTGAGGATCTGAAAGGCAGCTGGCCCTCCCTCTCCCTTTATAAATGGCAATGTTATTTCTGTTCTCCATGTCACCTCCTGTTGCTCCTCTCGTCTGAGGAGGGAATTCTCTAGCAGAGAGAGGCCCACAGCTCTGTGGCCTGCAGTGGAGGCTAGAGATGGCTCTTCTCCAAGAAACGGCTCCCTTCCTATTCCCAGATTCGCTTCCTAAGCAAATACTGGGTGTTTCAGGCAGAGCTTTGAAGTGCTGATTCTGCGGTAGTGTTTCCTACAGTTGCAAGACTCGTTTCTAGATTCAGGTGGCATACTGTCACTGTGGACCACTGTGCCACCATGTTGAGAATTTCCCCATCCATAGCACCGGTTCACTCTTCTGGATGATGCCCAACATAATCACTGCCCAGAGGAAAAGGAGAGTCATCAGATATTCAGAGGATGAGATGAACTGTGACAAGTCAGCAAGAGGAAGCTACAGCTGCCACCCCACTGTCCACAGAGCCATGTGGGGCTCAGTCACCGCAGCCTCCCTCTTGTTTTGGACACGGACTGAGGGATCCTGCAAATGCCAGCAAAGCAGATGAAAGTGATTAATGTGCAGTTCCCTCTCAAGCTTGTGTTTGTCTTTCCATTTTATCGACTTTCAGTCTCTCACCATCCTGAAATTTTAATCGCCTGAGCTCAGAGCAGACATCGGTTAGATCACCCAATGTGTAATTCTATCTGAACCTGAAGATGAAAGAAGAAACCTACACGCTTTCTTGCTCCTTGTTTTTCCCTTCAAGGGACACTGTCAATCTTTCTTAGGCTTCTTAAGGAACCATCATTCAATTTTTTTCCATAGGTCAGAAAGGCTTGATTCCTTAATCTTAAAAAATTATTAATTAGAGTAATTAAAAGTGTTGGGAACGTATTAGTCCATAGATTTGTGAATTCGGGGTGTCTACTTCATGGTAGATTGAAGTGCTTCACCCCCCTGGTTTTGGAATTTGGCACTACTAGTGATATTTATCCATTCCATTTATTTTTCTTTCTTCATCTAATTTTTTTGGTCCTGGGAATTAAACTCAGAGCCTCATACATGTGAAGCATGCTTTCTACCTTTGAACTATATACCCAGCCTGCTCCAATAATCAGGGCTCCATTCCACTTTTTCTAAGCCAAAATTTGTTTTAGTCTCATCAGAATAGATTGAGTCACACTCCTGTTTAAAACCTTCCAGTGATATATTATTTCTCCAAGCCTCAATCTCAAACTTTGGCTCTACCTAGCTTCTGCTTGGGACTCTTCTCCTGTCTCTCTTCCATATCCCCTGTGTCCAGCACAGCATTCTCTCTCTGACCCACAGACCCCAGAGAACCAGCTTCTCTCCTCATCTGGGGCTCAACTCACCTGGCTTCTCCTTGGACAGCATCCCTTGAAACACCTGCATGGCTCTGTAGTACATTATCCAGCTTTAATGTCATCATAGCATTTATAGCTACATGAAATCACCTGCTCATTGTCAACCTTCCATGACTAAAGTGTAAGCCACGAATGAATGGTCTATGTGCACGAGGCCTGTTTAGAAAAGACTTGCTGTGCTCATTATTTTTTAAATGTTGAGAATTGCTGGGTTTGGACCTGGTATATTAACATGCTAGTTGGACTATATATTAGCTTGGAGAGAGTGTTTATTTTATAAATATTCCATCTCGGCAATGTAGAAGGACATCTGTTAAAGCCTAGTCTCTCAGAAAGAGATGGTGAGACCAAAACCTTGCAAAGTGTAGGTTCTGTTGAAAGGTGTGTCCCATTCCTCAAATTTACCCTTCCCAATCTCTGGACCTTAAATTAGAAGTCCTGGCTCAATATACACAGAATACAAGAGTCAGCAAACAGCAATATGGAATTTTAGTCCTCAGTCTCCCACCTCTGGGAGACCTTGGGAAGACTTTCTCCAGGGAGGCCCTGGTCTCCACAAATGTCTATCAATCTGGAGACCATAGACTGGTCCCCTCTCCTCCCACAACACCAAGCACCTGAAGAGTTGCACTTAGAGAATGATCTTGGGAGAGCACGTGGCAATGTGACAGCACTCAGGAGCTGATGAGAATGAGTGTCTTGGCCTGGGTAGGTTGGATTGTATGATTGCATATGTCGCTAGAAATGGCAAAGAGTTTTCCAGCCTGGCTGGATTAAAATGGTGGGGGTGGGGTGGAATTTCCCCCCAAAAATTGATGTTAATGTGATACTATTATCTTAGCTTTTATTTTTCCTTTAAAAAATATCTTTTTCAGTGAATGTAAAAGTAAATGTTCCTCCATGTTAGTAGACCCTACAACAGATGTCCCTCCCCACAAAGGTCTGAGAACTCTGTTTCTAAGCCAGGATTCTGATCATGATACAAAAGCCCCTTTTAAGGAAACAAGGTTTGTTTTTCTGTATCAACGATGGTCTGAAAGGTTAGTGTAGGAGCCCTGTTTGGGGATTGGCTTGAATTGCCTGATTGATTATGATAATTTTGCCTGGAATATCTTGATTGATTATAATGTCTACGTTTAGCCTTTGTGAAATTTCGAGAGGAAGCACCTCTCATTGAGGCTGCAATCACATTTCCTGTGACAAAGGCGCCATTTATATCTTTACATAGTTGTATATATACGGAAAGATCTTTTTTTAGTTCTCCATGGCCTGATGGCTGCTTGGCACCATTTATTTGCATTTTTATAAGCTAATTGAACAACTAAAGGCATAGCTTGGTCAACATCTGCAAACACACTACCTGCAGTTCTTAAAAGTCGATCAGCAAAGTCGGCATACGGCTCATTAGGTCCTTGAATCACTTTTGACAAGCTACCTTGTAGATCCCCAGGTCCTCGTACAGTTTTCTATGCCTCTAAGGCAGCTGCATTTATCTGAGCATATATATCTGAGTCATAATCTGTTTGAGCCTGTAAGTCTGCGAATTGCCCTTCTCCTGTGAGCATGTCTATATTATAGTTTTCAAACCCTGCAGCCGCGTTTCTTTTAGCCGTTTCTATACAAAGTTCTTGGAATTGCGATCGCCAAACCAAGAATTGCCCCCCGCTTAATGTTGCTTTACATAGACTTTTCCAGTCTGAGGGGGTTAAGCTAAAGGTGTTAAGGGACTCCAGCATACTCAACGTGAAAGGAGCTTGGGGCCCATAAGTCATTACTGCCTCTTTGAGATTTTTTATTGTTTTGAAATCTACTGACTGATGGACACTCTGTCCATTTTTTTCTTTTCAAATGCTGGCGGTTCCCAATGTATCTGTGAGTTGTCCTCGAGGGCGCATAAGCGATCAGAAAGACTTTTTATTTCTGTTTCTAGGGTATGTAAATGCCTAGTAATACCCTTCATATTTTCTGTAATGGATTCCACCCATGGGGGAGTAGTCACTTCCACAAGTGACTCCTCTGCCTGACGGACCTTTTTCTCGGTCTTTTTAAATTTCTTTTTCCTCATTTTCTCAGGATCACTTTTACTAGATTCCTCACCACTGCTAATTTCACTGACAGCAATATCTTGAGGCCCAGGTTTCAGTGAGAGCAAGTATCCTTCAGCTTTCGCCAATAACTTCCGAATAGCTTTAATAGCTTGGATTTTTGTCATTTTTGGGTCTCTTTTAATACTCTCTTTACTGGTCTCAGTTGGCCCAGTGGAATCTACACTTTTTTGATCACTTTCACTTTTGTCTATATACTCCTCACTGAGAACAGAGTCAGGTATATCAAGGAGTCTTTGCATAGCCTCTATCACTTGGGATTTAGTTATATTCGAACCCATCTTTAGAGACCTTTCAGTTCTTACCTGTCCGCTCCGAAGTTCCCCGTACGGGCCACCACCTGTTGCTGCCTGAAGCGCTTGAAGCAACAAAGCCGCGGGAAGAACTTTAGAAGCAAACTGGAGACAAACAGCTTTTTATTCTGATAACTTTTCTCTCTGGTTCTAATAACGACTCACACACGCCAAAAACACACCCTAAAATGGCGCTGACTCGATCAGCAATTTCGGCCAAGTCACTCGAGATCACGCAACAATCCCGTGAGACTACGGGTGGCGACAAAGGCCAAATCTCCACGGCTCATAGTCAACCGCAATTCAAGCCAATCCCCAAACAGGGCTCCTGCAGGTTAGAAATACTTTTCAAACTTCATGACTTCTTCTTAACTGTGTTGGACTTGTCATCAGGAATTTATGTAAATTTATTTATGGTGGTCCTGTCTTCTGCTGTTCTGCTGACCAGTTGTCCTGGGTCTGTCTGCTAGTTCAGTGGGCAGGCCTTGCTGTGCTCTTCCCTTTTGCACCTTCTGTGGTCCAGTGCTTGTCTGCACTCAGTCCTGCACTTGGGCTACTACTGCAGGATCCTTCATGGGCATCACCAACTGTCACCAGCATTTTTATCTGTTACTTTGATCACCCTATTTTACTTTCTTACTTCCAGTTGTGGCTTCCTCTAACATGACACGTTAAATCTGAGAGCATTACCTGTGTATTTTAAATCCCTGCACTGGGGCATCCTTGATTCTTACTACTCAAAGTGTGGCTCATGGGCTGCCAACATGGCAACATGGGCCTCACTTGGGAGCTTCTTAGAATGCTCAGCCCTAGGTCAAGTGCATTAAAATCTGCATTTTAGTGAGATCCCACTTGATTCGTATGTACATTAGAACTGAGAAACACTTTCCAAAATTCCTCACTGCCTCAAATGGCTGCCACTGCCACCACCATCATACACATCATCATCACCACCATCAACACCATCATTGTCACCACCACCACCATCATCACCACCGTCGTTTTTACTATCATCATATCATTGTCATCACAGCAACAGTTAGGTCTTCTGGAGAATTCCTGTGCCAGACATTGGTCTGGGCGCCTCACATCAACACTGTGTCACTTAGTGTTCCCAGTGTCCTTATGTGGCATGTACTAGCACTATTTCCTTTTGTAGATGGGGAAACTGAGGCTCGGGGAGATCATGTAGTTGATGTGAAATTACTCTCCCTGGCTTCTTTTCCGTTCTCCAAGTCAATCCACTCTGTATCCATTTGATTCCTGCTTGTTAGTTTGTCATACTAGACTTTAAAGCAAGGCCTGTTAAATGAAAATTATAAGAGGCCATTGTTTTAAACAAAGTTCCTGCACTGAACCCCAACAGACCAGGCTAAAAGTGACACCGGAGTCACTCACACTGAAACTAAGCTATTTACCTGACATTCTGAGAAATTCATATTGAAAGGTAACTGCAAAATTCCCCAAACAGGCCAGTGTCCATTGGTATGAGATGAAGTTCCCTTTACCTACACAAAAGATAGTAACCAAAAGCAAATTCATGTTAATGAACCATTTGTCTTCCTATTGTTCCGTGTTCTGCCCCAAGAAAAGAAACTTTCAATGACCAGTTTGCTTTCATTTTTGTTTCTGCTTTTCTTCAATCCATTTTCTTTCTATAAAATCAACTTTGTCAGGTATGGCGGCTCATGCCCATAATGCCAGCTACTTGGAAGACTGAATCAGGAGGACCACAAGTTCAAGGCCAGCCTGGGAAATTTAGCAGACCCTCTTTCAAAATAAAATATAAAGAAAGGGCTAGGGCCAGAGGTGGTGGTACATGCCTGTAATCCTAGTGACTCAGGAGGTTGAGGCAGGAGGCTTGGCAGTTTAGTAATATCCTGCCTCAGAAATTAAAAGTGCTAGGAAGGTAGCTCAGTGGTAGAGCATTGCCTAACATGCATGAGGCTCTGGGCCCATCAGACTCTCAATCTACTTCATGGAATGAAGTGTTGGCCAATTCTAGAATAAAAATTAAAGCCAATTAAGATCTTTAAACTAAATTGTTATAATTGTATCCTTTGACAAGCTATTGTGAGTGGAAGGCTGTTGTTGGTGTGTTCTGTGAAAGAACTTTAGGTTTTGAAGTCATTTTAAAGTAATACTGAGTCTATGCCCTGTATAGATTAGATCTCTCTCGGCCCCAGAGAATGAGCTCTTTTTTCTGCTTCTAATTAAAGTGAACTGCTTAGAGTTGCAGTTTACCCTCCTCCAGGACATGAACTCCTTCCGGCTCTGTTGAGATAGTGGAATATCTTGACCTTGGCCTTTAGAAGAAAACTTACATTTATTACTGTAATGTGAAAAAATTGGGGAAGAGTAATATGACCTTAGAACTTGGTCCAGAACTTATCAAGCCCCTTCAAGACCACAAGGTTTTGGTCCACGTCCTCAAGGTCAAAGTTAATTACAGGAAGGTGATATCTGGGGTCTGGGAGAGATTAAGGTCAGTGGTTGTCAGGCTCTTCACTGAACTGCTCTCAGGGATGCTGCAGAGAACACAAGGCTGCTTCAGGGTGGGGGGCCCACTCACTTTCAATCCATGAGGACAGACCTGCAATCTTATAATAGGCACTGGGGCAACATTTCTTTGATGAGATTTCTCCTGCTACTTTCTTTTTCTTAAATTGTATGTTAAAAAGCAATTGAGGGAGCCAGACGCAGTGGCACATGCCTATAATCCCAGCAACTTGGGAGGCTGAGGCAGGTGGATCACAAGTTCAAGGTCAGCCTCTGCAATTTAGAGATACCTTGGCTGGAAAAAAAAAAAAATTAAAAGGGCTGCGGATATAGCTCAGTGGTAAAAGTGCCCCTGGGTTCAATCCCTAGTACCACAAAGAAAAAACAGGCATCTGAGAGTTGGGGGCATAGCTCAGCTGTAGAGCACAAAAAGAGAGAGAAAAAAAAGCAACTGAACAAAAGTGAGGTAATCCTACTATATCCTTTGCATCCTTTGCAGTTGAGTCCCTTGAGGTTTAGAAAGGCAAATTGACTTCCCCAAGGTCACACATTGTTTTGACTAAAAGCTATTTCTTGTATTCACCCTTTGAAAGCTCAAAAGCTGGGCCAGCAGCCAAGTCTGCCAGGCATTCGCTCCTCTGCTGTGCGGCCTTATTATGTCCAGGTTGCTGCCCTGGGTGTATTTCCTGGCTTTTGCATTTCAGACACCTTGGTGTGTTTAGAAAACAAAACATTGTTCAGGTGTTCACAGCGGGGCTGAGTCAAGAAGTCACAGCTCCTCTGTGGTCACTCTCTCACACCACGCAGTCAACTTGAAGGGCTTCCTTCCTTTTCTTGTCATTATATATTGAAGAGAATAGCCATTACCCAGCTAGCTGCAAACTACAACCTGGGAACAGCCATGCAGGCCTGTCATCCCACAGACTCAGGAGGGTTCAATCCCAGTAACACACACACACACACACACACACACACACACACCAGCAGCTTTCTTACTTCTGAATGGTTAAATTACTGAAAACCCCAACTTAGAAGAATGTGCTATTGAAGAATGTATGACCGAAAAGGAAAGATGGATTCCAGGGATTCTGGGAACACACAAAACCCTGTGAAAACACTTTTTTTTTTTTAAAGGAAAACAAACCAATAAATAAGATCCACTAAAGACATTATCAGTGACGTTTTGTAGTCAGTAATGATGGATGCGTGGGTGATTTTCAATTTATCATCCCTTGATTACCAGACATTTCTTCATCTGGCTGTGTGACAGATGATATGCATACTAAGATGCATTTATTTAATAACAGAAAAAGGCGTTATAAATTTATTAAAGTGTGGGAGGGGGAAGTCACAGCACAGAAGTCATACACAAAGGATGAGCCTCTGAATTGTGTGCACGTGTGTGTGTGTGTGTGTGTGTGTGTGTATGTGTGTGTGCACACGCACGTGTGGTGGGGGGTCCTGGGTATTAATCTGGGGGTGCTCTACAACTGAGCTACATACCCAACACTTTTTTTGTGAAGGGGGCGGGACAGGGTAGCTAAATTGTCCAGGCTGGCCTCAAACTTGTGAACCTCCTGCCTCAGCCTCCTGAGTAGCTGGGACTACAAGTGTGTCCCACTGCACCCAGCTCAAAGCATTTTATTTCTAAGAGGGGATTTCCCCCCCTCACTAAATGCTGATGTTTTCCTGTCTAAAAGATTAGCTGCTAATCCTCTGTTCTAGAAACACACCCCAGAACCTCAGCCACCAACCTCTTGTGTGCGGCCAACTGGGATTCCTTTCTCTCAACTGTTACCCTTCTCCTCTCTACCATTCCACTTTACCCATCATTTCTATTTCTGACCCATATGGGTTAGTCAGTTTTCCATAACTGTGACAAAATACCTGAAGAAATCAACTTAAAGGAGGAAAGATTTATTTAGGCTTCAATCCATGCAATCCATGGTCAGCTGGTTCCATGGCCAGGGGGGCCTGTGATGATGCACAGCATCATGGCAGAAGGGGATAGCTGATCAGAGCTGCTTACTTCATGCAGCCAGGAATGAGAAAGAGAGAGAGAGAGAGAGAGAGAGAGAGAGAGAGTGAGAGAGAGAGAGAGGAGAGGGAGAGAGAGAGAGAAATAGAGACAGGGGAAGGGACCAGGGACAAGATATGCCCTTCCAGAATATACCCTCAGTAACCTGCTTCCTCCAACTCCATCTTCTGAGGTTTCCACCACCTCTGGGCATTGCTTTACTGGGGAGCAAACCAACATCTGAGCCTTGGGGGACATTCTAGGTCCAAACCATATACCAAGCTTCTTCTTTCTCTAATTATTTTCAACAAGACCAACACATATACCATAAATGAAATTCCTGTTATTTCCTAAGCTAAACTGAAGTTCTATAAAATGAGATTTCCTACAAAGAAAACTCAAGCTTCTTTTTCTGAAAAGGCAAGTACTTACTTTACTCAGGTACATATGACCCCCAAGAATTTGGTGGTAAATTTTGGCTCTCAAGCTATTTAATCATGTATAGAGAGAAGTTATTAAAAAATCTTTTGAGTGCCCTGTATACATGCTAATCTTGTTTATTTTTTCAGTACCAGGGATATAACTAACTCAGTCACATCCCCAGCTCTTTTTTTTTTTTTTTTTTTTTTTTTTTTTTGAGGTAGGGCCTCACTAATTTGCTTACAGCCTTGCTAAGTTGCTGAGGCTGGTCTTGAACTCGGGATGCCACTGTCTCATTCTCCAGAGTCACTGGAATTAGAGGCATGCACTACCACATTGGGCACATGATGATATTTTAAACTTCACCTTTGGTTCCTCTATCCCTAAGAATATTTAGAGAATATTTAAGTCTTAAAAATATTTAATTCTCTGTGAAGACAAAACCAATGGAAGAAAGTCTTTGCTAGCTACTGATCTGACAGAGGATTAATATTCAGAATATAAAAAGAACACAAAAAAACTTAACATAAATAACCCAATTAATAAATGGGCAAATGAACTAAACAGACAAGTCTCTAAAGAAGAAATACAAATGACCAACAAATACATGAAAAAATGTTCAATATCTTTAGCAATTAAGGAAATACAAATAAAAAGTACAATGAGATTTCATCTCACTCTAGTTAGAATGGAGCCATCAAAAATACAAACAATGATAAAGACAGGAGAGGATGAGAGAAAAAGGAATACTTTCACGTTCAGTGGGATTGTAAATTAGTACAACCACTATGGAAATCAGTATGGAGGTTCCTCAAAAAACTAGGAACGGAACCACCATATGACCCAGCTATGTCACTCCCTTGGAATTAGTCATCATACTACAGTGATGCATGCATAATGTTTTTAGCAGCACAATTCACAATAGCCAAACTATAAAATCAGTCTAGGTGTCTGTTCAAGGATGAATGGATAAAGAAAATATGGGTGTGTGTGTGTGTGTGTGTGTGTGTGTGTGTGTGTGTGTATACATATATATATGCACACAAAATGGAGTTTTTTTAAATTTTATTTATAGTAGTAGTATGTATTACAGTTCATAGTACACATATAGAGCATCTTTTTACACAAAACAGTTTGTATATAAAGTATATTCATAGCATTCAAGTCTTCAATCATGCATTTAGAATAATGATATCCATCTTATTCAACCACTTTTTCTTTTTTTTCTCCCCTTCCTCCCTTGTTCCCTCCCTTCCCCTCCCTTCCCTTTGACCATTATAGTGTTCCTCTAATCCTCCTATGTACCCCAACCCAGCAATACTGTGAACCAGCCTCCTTATATCAGAGAAAACATTCAGTATTTGGATTTTTGAGATTGACTGATTTCACTTAGCATTATATTCTCCAACTTCATCCATTTACCAGCGAATGTCATTATTTTATTCTCTTTTATTGCTGAGTAAAATTCCGTTGTGTATATATACCACATTTTCTTTATCCACTCGTCTACTAAGGGACGTCTAGGTTGGTTCCACAACCTAGCTATTGTGAATTGTGCTGCTATAAACATTGAAGTGGCTGTGTCACTGTAATATGCTGCTTTTAAGTCCTTTGGGAATAGACACAGGAGTGGGATAGCTGGGTCATAGGGTGGTTCCATTCCCATTTTCCCAAGAAATCTCCATACTGCTTTCCATAATGGTTGTACCATTTTGCAGTCCCACCAGCAATGTATGAGTGTGCCTTTTTCCCCACATCCTCTCCAACATTTATTGTTGTTTGTGTTCTTGATAGCTGCCATTCTGACTGGAGTGAAATGAAATCTTAGAGTAGTTTTTATTTGCATTTCTCTAATTGCCAGCGATGTTGAGCATTTTTTCATGTATTTGTTGATTAATCATGTATCTTCTTCTGAGATGTGTCTTTTCAATTCCTTAGCCCATTTACTAATTGGGTTATTTGTTTTTTGGTGTCAAGTTTTTTGAGTTCTTTATATATTCTAGAAATTAGTGCTCCATCCAATGTGCATGTATTAAATATTTGTTCCCACTTGATTGGCTCTCTATTCACCTCATTGATTGTTTCTTTTGCTGAGAAGAAGCTTTTTAGCTTAAATCTATCCCATTCATTAATTCTTGGTATTAATTCTTGCACTACCGGATTCTTGTTAAGGAATTTGGAGCCTAATCCAACATGTTAGAAATTGTAGCTTACTTTTTCTTCTATTAGGTGTATTGCCTCTGGTCTGATTCCTAGGTTCTTGATCCACTTTGAATTGAATTTTGTGCATGGTGAGAGATACGGGTTTAATTTCATTTTATTACATATGGATTTCCAGTTTTCCCAGCACCATTTGTTGAAGAGGCTATCCTTTCTCCACTGTACATTTTTGGCACCTTTGTCTAATATAAGATAGCTGAAATTATATGTATTAGTCTCTGTGTCCTCAGTTCTGTACCATTCGTCTACTAGTTTATTTTGGTGCCAATACCATGCTGTTTTTGTTACTATTGCTCTATAGTATAATTTAAAGTCTGGTATGGTGATGCCGCCTGCTTCACTTTTCTTGCTCAGGATTGCTTTAGCTATTCTGGGTCTCTTATTTTTCCAGATGAATTTCATGACTGCTTTTTCTATTTCTTTGAGAAATGTCATTGGGATTTTGATTGGAATTGCATTATATCTGTATAATGCTTTTGGTAGTATGGACATTTTGACAATATTAATTCTACCTATCCAAGAACAAGGTAGGTTTTTCCATCTTCTGAGGTCTTCTATGATTTCTTTCTTTAGTGTTCTATAGTTTTCGTTATAGAGGTCCTTCACCTCTTTCGTTAAGTTGATTCCCAGGTATTTTTTTTTTTTTTTGATGCTATTGTAAATGGAGTAGTTTTCATCATTTCCCTTTCAGAGGCTTTGTCACTGATATACAAAAATGTCTTTGACTTATGGGTATTGATTTTGTATCCTGCTACTTTGCTGAATTCATTTACTAGTTGTAAAAGTTTTCTGGTAGAGTTTTTTGGGTCTTCTAGGTGTATTATCATGTCATCAGCAAATAGTGCTAATTTGAGCTCTTCTTTTCCTATCTGAATCCCTTTAATTTCTTTCATCTGTCTAATTGCTCTGGCCAGTGTTTCAAATACTATGTTAAATAGCAGTGGTGAGGGGGCATCCCTGTCTTGTTCCAGTTTTTAGAGGGAATGCTTTCAATTTTTCTCCATTTAAGATAATGTTAGCTTGAGTTTTTGCATAGATAACTTTTATAATGTTGATATATGTTCCTGTTATTCCTAATTTTTCTAGAGCTTTGAACATAAAGAGGTGTTGTATTTTGTCAAATGCTTTTTCTGCATCTATTGAGATGATCATATGGTTTTTATCTTTAAGTCTATTGATGTGATGTATTATGTTTATTGATTTCCAAATGTTGAACCAACCTTGCATCCCTGGGATAAATCCCACTTGATTGTGGTGCACTATCTTTTTGATATGTTTTTGAATCCAATTTGCCAGAATTTTGTTGAAGATTTTTGCATCTATGTTTATTAAAGATATTGGCCTGAAGTTTTCTTTTTTGGTTGTGTCTTTGCCTGGCTTTGGAATTAATGTGATATTGGCCTCATAGAAAGAGTCTGGAAGAGCTCCCTCTTTTTCTATTTCTTGAAATAATTTGAAGAGCATCAGTATTAGTTCTTCTTTGAAGGTCTTGTAGAACTCAGCTGTAAACCTATCAGGACCTGGACTTTTTCTTGTTGGTAGTTTTTTGATAGTGTCTTCTATTTCTTCACTTGAAATTGATTTATTTAAATTGTATATAGCCTCCAGTTCCAGTTTGGGCAATTCATACGACTCTAGAAATCTGCCAATGCTTTCAATATTTTCTATTTTACTAGAGTACAAGTTTTCGAAGTAATTTCTAATTATCTCCTGTATATCTGAGGTGTTTATTGTGATATTTCCTTTTTCATCATGGATGTTAGTAATTTGAGTTTTTTCTCTTCTTCTTTTCGTTAGCATTGCTAGGGGTCTGTCAATTTTATTTATTTTTTCTAAGAACCAACTTTTGGTTTTGTCAATTCTTTGAGTTGTTTCTTTAGTCTCAATTTCATTAATTTCATCTCTGATTTTAATTATTTCCTGTCTTCTACTGCTCTTAGTGTTGATCTGTTCCTCTTTGTCTAGTGCTTTGAGGTATGATGTTAAGTCATTTATTTTTTTTTTCTTTTAATGAAGGAATTCAGTGCAATGAATTTTCCTCTTACTACTGCCTTCATAGTGTCCAGAGATTTCTATACGATGTATCTGTGTTCTCATTTACCTCTAGGAATTTTTTAATCTCCTCCTTGATGTCTTCTTCAACCCCTTGTTCATTCAGTAGCATGTTGTTTAGCTTCCAGCTGTTGGAGTAGTTTTTTTATTTCTTGTTTTATCATTGGTCCACCAGTCTGTTTTGGTGCCAATACCATGCTGTTTTTGTTACTATTGCTCTATAGTATAATTTAAAGTCCGGTAGACCTCAGAAGATGGAAAGACCTACCTTGCTCTTGGATAGGTAGAATTAATATTGTCAAAATGTCCATACTGGGCTGGGTTCGTGGCTCAGTGGTGGAGCACTTGCTTACCACATGTGCGGCCTGGGTTCGATCCTAAGCACCATGTAAAGATAATGCATTAAATGCATTGCATTGTGTACAACTAAAGCAAATAAATAATTTAAAAAAAATGTCCATACTACCAAAAGCATTATACAGATTTAATGCAATTCCAATCAAAATCCCAATGTCATTCTTCAAAGAAATAGAAATAGCAGTCATGAAATTCATCTGGAAAAATAAGAGACCCAGAATAGCCAAAGCAATCCTGAGCAAGAAAAGTGAAGCAGGGGGCATTACCATACCAGACTTTAAATTATACTATAGAGCAATAGTAACAAAAACAGCATGGTATTGGCACCAAAACAGACTGGTGGACCAATGGTACAGAATTGAGGATACAGAGACTAATACATTTAATTACAGCTATCTTATATTAGACAAAGGTGCCAAAAATGTACAGTGGAGAAAGGATAGCCTCTTCAACAAATGGTGCTGGGAAAACTGGAAATCCATATGCAACAAAATGAAATTAAACCTATATCTCTCACCATGCACAAAACTCAATTCAAAGTGGATCAAAGACCTAGGAATTAGACCAGAGACAGTACACCTAATAGAAGAAAAAGTAAGCTCCAATTCTGCTATTATTTTCATTGAATAAATTACTCATTCCTTTGGTTTGAAACTGTGCACCTTCTTCAACACCAATCACTCTTAAGTTTGGTCTTTTTATGCTGTCCCATAATTCCTGAATGCTCTGTTCTTGTTTTCTTACTATTTTTGCCGTGTCATCTAGATTTTTCTCCAGGGTATATATTTTGTCTTCATTATCTGAGGTCCTTTCTTCCAGGTGATCTAATCTGTTGGTGATGCTTTCAACTGAGCATTTAGTTTGGTTTATTTCTTCTTTCATTTCCAGAATTTCTGTTTGGTTTTTCTTTAGAATCTCTATCTCCCTATTGAAGTAATCTTTTGCTTCCTGTATTTGTTTTTGGAGTTCTTTGTCAAAATGCTCTTTTATTGCCTGTATTTGCTCTCTCATCTCATTTTTGAGTTCATTCTTAAGTTCCATAAACATTTGGAATATGTAATTTTTAAATTCCATCTCTGGCATTTGACCAACTGTGCTTGCCATGGAATCTACTGAGGGGGTATGTTGATTGGTTTCAGCCACTTTCTTCCTTTGCTTCTTCATAATGCTTGTGTGTCTATTCTTCTAGCACTGTGGGACCTTGCCTATTTCGATTTCACCTTATAGCCTTATGTTTCTCCTGTGGTACAATGCTGTCAGATCCCCTTATAAATACCTTACACTTTAAGATCTAACACTTTCTTTACAGCAAATCCCAGTTTGATCACAATGTACAGATTTAGTTAACTCAGGTATTGTTTCCAATTTATTCTGTATGCTTGCATTGGGGTTTACAGTTTCAGTATTGGACACAGAGATGATATGTTTAGGAAGAAGGAAGTGAGGTTTTTGAGATGTTCTTTCTTAGGAAGTATGAAAATAGAATTCTATGGAAGTGGTTTAATATCAGCAGACGGGAGAGGAAGGAGAATGGAGTGAGCGATTTAGAGAAAAGACCAATTTATATATAAACCAAACTTATTCAGCCTTTGAGAGAAGAAAAATAAAGAAAGATGGAAAAGAAAAAGGAACAATAAAAGATAACAAAGAAGTAAGAATTAGTGTAAGAGAGAGGAGAGAGAAAGTGAGTCAAGAAAATAGAGAGTAAACTATATATAACACCACTTTGCTGTATATTTCAATTGCCCCAGATCTAGAAGTCCCAATTTCTGCATATAACTTGTTTTTGCCTCTGATGAGTATGCAATGACAGGGTATAAATAGAGAAGATGAGGGCAGAAGAGACTAAAGTGAGAAGGGAAGAAAAGAAAGAAAGAGGAACAAAAACAAACAAATAAGCACACTATCAAACAGAACAAAAACAAAACAAAACAAAAACAAAAAACAAAAAAAAAAAAAAAAAAAACCAGAGTTGAACCCAGGAACAAGTCTCAAATAAACAGGACCCTGGAAAGCCCTTCTTTTTTCCCTTCCAGTTTAAGCGAGTTGTCCTGGATCACGCCCAGTCACAGAGCACCAATTAGTGGAGTCTAGTCTGCAGCTTTGGCCAGCAGCAGATTGGCACAGAGGAAGAGTGGCTGGGGGGGGGGGGGAGGTGTCAGCACGTGAATGGCACCAGGAAAGAGTTCCTCCAAAAGGCACGCATTCCCATGCCCGCCTCCAGTTATAGCTCTAGTGGTTGCTGCACTGGCCTCAGACAGGCCCTTCCCTGCTGGCTGCCCGCACGTATCTCACCCAGGTGTTTGCTGTTCTCCGGGCCCTGGGCTGATCCTTGGATGCCTGCAGCTGTTTTTCTTCCTTGTTTCTTTGTCCCAATTAGCCGCGGCTTTCCTCCAAAATGGCGGCGCTTTCCCTGGTCTCAACAGCAGTACCCCAGACCTGTGTGTCACTCCGAGGCATGTAGGTCCTGTTCGTCAATTTACGTGAAAGAAGTTTATGCGGCCACTGCTTGTGGCTAGCTTTCTTTTTATTCTGCGCTGTTCGAGGCCGTGGTCTGTACTTCCGGTACTGCAATGTTACCAGGGCAACTGAGCCACTAATGCTGGTTCGGTTTGTGGGCCAGTCGCACTGGACTCCGTGTGTCGGCGGTCTGGAGTTCGTTGTATTTCACCATCTAGATGTGCGTGGATGTCTCCGCTTCCTCCCAGTTGCAGGAGTATTCTACAATGGAGTTTTATTCAGCCATAAAGAAGAATTAAATTATGTCGTTTGAAGGAAAATAGTTGGAACTTGAGAAACTTATGTTGAGTGAAATAAGCCAAACTCAGAAAATCAGGAGTCATATGAGGAAGATAGAGAAGAAAAAGGAAAAGAAAGGTGTGAGATTTCATGAAAATTGAAGGAAGATCAGTAGAGGAGAAGAAAGGGACCAGCGGGGGCGGGGGGGGGGGGGTAGGGAAAGGTAAATACTGGGAAATGTTATTGACTAAATTATATTGTCGTATTATGTGCGTGTACAAATACATAACAGTGAGTTCCACCATTGTGTGCAATTATAATACACCAATAAAAAATGAGAATACATAAATTTGAACCCCTGGGCTAGAATATATGTATACACACACACATATGTACATATACTTAAACCTCTAAAAGAGAATTCCTGAGAGATTATAGAAAAGCATTTCTAAAGATACTAATTAGTAACATGAAAGAGTAAAGCAGCTCTGTCACCCTTGGTGATCTTTCATTTGTTCACTGGAATTAAGATCCTGAACTTGGTCTCATTAATTTCTAGAGGAGGGAAATGATTGTCATTTATGATGTCATATAACACTCAGGTACATGAGATGACACTGAGAAAGGATTTGATTCTTGTTAGAATTTGGCAAAATTTTTCCTTGTAAATCTTCAAAGCAGGACAAATTACCAGGTGTACTTGGTAGCTGGGGGGTAATATATGTAACTCCTATGTAAAAAGGGCTCTTGACAGGGTTTTGTCGAGGTCAGGCCAGTTGGAGGTATGTTTATAAAACAGAACCTGCAGAGATTCGTTCTTACATCAGGTAGTTCATGTTCTGCTCTAGAGGGAGAGGGGCATTTGCCACTCATGTGTTTGTTACAATCCCTGGTTCTTGTTTTGCAATTGCGGCCATATCTTAGCACTTCTTTGTTGGGTTCAATTTGTGCATTATTGTCCCTATTTAGAGTTGATCTGTTGCCATCATCTCTAATTTGAACTCATTTAGAAGTACATTTTGTTCCCAGTGAGAGATACACACCCCCGCCCCCTTATAACATGTTCTGGCCCTGACCAGTAACTGTCCCCCTGGGAGCACACTGCTTGGCTTGAGGCTGAGATTTTCAAATGCACCATGACTGGTTTAGATGAATCCAGATCCATTTCTAGAGCAGAGGGCAGTGTCAACCTTCCCTTGTACCACAGGGCTCTGTGGGGGATACAGAGAAGCTGGAATAAAATCAGGAACCTCTTAGGGAGAAAAAGGAGAGGAATGCAGACTTGGTAGGCAGCCAGTGTATTGAGAAGAGTCACATCCTGCCAATTTCCAGGGGCATTTTTTTTTTTTTCCAGCACTGGGATTGAACTTGGAGTCACTCTACCACTCAGCTACTTCCCCAGCCCCTTTTTATTTGAGACAAGATTACTAAGTTTCTCAGGCTGGCCTGGAATTTATAATCCTCCTGCCTCAGCCTCCCGAGTACCTGGGATTCCAGGTGTGCGCCACCACACCTAGCCAAGGTCATCTTTTTTCATCCCTCAAATATAAAAGTACTGTTGGCATTTCCCCAAGGCCTCAAACACAATATTGGTCTCTTAGATTTTTATTGCCTCAAATTATAGATGCCCCACACCAGATAAGAACTTGGATTGCCCCTGGCCGTTCTGAATATTCTTAGCACCCAGCCCAGGTGCTAGACCTCACAGGTACACATGAATATTGGCAAAATAAACACACACAACTTTTCCTGAATCCCCCCAGGATTCAAAGCCCTCAGACTTTGTGCAAAACCCAAAATCCAGACCCACAAGGTCTTTGCCAAGTCTCACTGCAACAGCACTGTTTCTTTCTCTCTGCCCATGTCACTTTGATTTGGTTTTCATGAAGTACACGACTGCGCATGACCACTCTCAGTAGCATTAAAATTCTACTCTTCGGATTCATTCAACAGGGTCGCGATGTTTTTGTTTTTAACTTATTGATAACATACCATCATATAAAAGTGTTTACCAGTTTTAAATAGGTTGCTTATTCCTGTTTTAACTCCAAGTCTTCCCACCCACCCCCACCCCTGAACAGGGCAAGAGGGAAGGAATATACAGTAGAAATGAGTGTGTGTCAACAGACTCCGTGTGTTGCTGTTTCTCACAACATTGCTGTGCTGGGTTGTTTCTTTTAGTCCCATTTAAAAGGTGAACTAAAGTTCAGAAGCAAGTGATCTTTTTCTCAAGTCTGTATTAAATAGCCATTGCTGCTGTAACAAGTTGCCACCAACTTAGTGAATAAAACAACACAAATTTGTTCTCTTAAAGTTCTGGAAGTCGGAAGCATAAAATAGATTTATTTGGCTAAAATCAAGGTGGAATCAGGGCTGCCTTCCTTGGTAAGACCCAAGCGGAGAGTCCGTTTCTTTGCTTTTTGAAGCCTTCAGAGACTACCTGCACTCCTTGACCCAGGGTCCTTTCCTCCATCATTAACACCAGCAGTGTTGCATCTTCAGATGGCTCTTGACTCTGTCATTTCTGCCTCCTTCTTGCACCTTATTAAGGATCTTTGTGATTTCAGTGAGCCCCCAGATATCCATGATCTCTGCATCTCAAAGTCATCAATTTAATGATATTTGCAAAGTCCCTTTTCCTGGGTGAGGTGGTGCATTCGCGGGTTCTCTGGGTTAGGGTATGCACATTTTTGCATTCTGCTCACCACAGTCAGGAATCTTTCTGGTGCCCAAACACAGATGACCTCCCCCAAGCTTCAGGCCTTCGGTATACACAAGAAAAAGACCAGGCTTTTCTGAGTCTTCTCCTAGTACTTCTGTCTTTGATGCCACTCATGTAGGTTGATGAAGAACTAATGTTTTGTATGTCTGTGTGGACGAACTGGGACTCACAGGTGTTCAGTGGCAGTGCAGACTCCAAGGACACCACAATGACATGACCAGGGAGGAGCAGCGCCTTGGAGATCAAGGCCTGCGAATTTTCGGCTGGGGCCCTGGTGACATGTCGAGTGAACTCACAGTCTTCCAACTTATCTCTTGTAGGCTTATGTAGAGAAGTACATCGTGAAGAATTATTTCTACTATTACCTGTTCCGATTTTCGGCTGCTTTGGGTCAAGAAGTATTCTACATCACATTTCTTCCATTCACTCACTGGAATATTGATCCTTACCTATCCAGAAGATTGGTCATGATATGGGTGGTAAGTACTATTAATGGGAGTATTCCGAGGATGGAACCCAGGGTCTCATGCATGCTGATTGGGCAACCACTCTACTGCTGAGCTATATCCCTAGTGCATAAGTAGTATTATTACTTACTAATCACTATTACTTCTAAGACAACTGTCTGCTTTGGTATTTAAGTACTTTGTGTATATGACCTTTACCTGCCTCGCCCAGTACTGAAGATCAAACCCAGAGACACTCACCACCGAACTACAGCTCCAGCCCCTTTTATTTTTTGAGATAGCATCTTGCTAATTTGTTCCAGCTGGCCTTGAATGTGCAATCCTCCTACCTCAACCTCCTGAGCAACTGGTATTACAGATGTGCACCACTGCACCTAGCTTTCTTTATATTTTTTATTTCTTCCTGGCCCTTTGGAGTAGAATTTGTTGTCTAATTTGGAGAAAGCAAATCTAAGAGCGACTTGTTTTGTTTGTAAAAGCAAAACCAGCCTGTGATGTTATGCACTTTGATGTCTACCTCCACACAGGTAAATAAAACTAGAAGGGAGAAGTAATGAGGTCAGAGCAAAGGACCCTTCTAAGAACTCACAGTGGGTATGAAATACACCCTCCTGAGAGGAATTTTAAAAAATAAAAATGAACACAGATTTGCAAGAACTAAAAAAAGGGGGGGCACGTTAGTAAAATTTGATCAAACTCTAAAATTAGAAGCTATTGACTGACAACTCCAGGCAGTAGTCAGTTGCTAGTCCCATGCAGAGGCAAAGAGGCAAGGCAGGTGTCTGCCTAGAGGGAATTTCTAGTGCAGTGGGCTGCTGCCATGCACAAAACCTCACGGCAGGTCCAGGAAAGGGGTACACCTGTCACTTAACTTCGTTCAGAGCCCAGTGAGTTCTGATGTTTTTGGTTCTGTAGGGGGATGGAACCCAGGGCCTCTTGTATGCTAGGTGAGCACTCTGTCACTGAGCCACCTCCCCAATTCCTTTTATTTTTCATTTTGAGCCCGGGTCTTGCTAAGTTGCCCAGGCTGGCCTCAAACTTGCCATCCTCCCACCTCAGCCTCCTGAGTGGCTGGGATTGCAGGTGAGTGCTACGTGCCTGTCTGAGTTCTGGTTTCTGTTTAACTGGGGGAGTGTGGACAGTGATGAGGCAGCCAGGCACACTGCAGATACACAGGCTTGGGTGTCAGGCAGGCCTGCGAGCAGATGCAGTTAGGTCATATCTGTGTCCCCTTGTCCTGAGCCTTGCCATCCTCCTCTGTAAAAAGGCAGTTAGTAATGGGCCTTGTGAAGGTGCGGGGAGGGCACAGAGCTCAGGGTGCCCTGCGGGAGCAGCTATGAGCTGCTATTTGTGCAGGAAAACACAGTGACTAGTCCCAAAAGGCAAAGGAGTCAACGATCAACTAATTCTAGGGTCCAAGGTTGCGTAGCTGGCATTGGGAGCCTTAGTGGATTCCCCTACTCAAGATTATGCCCTCAGAACAAAATTGGAAGTGCTTAGCTGGGTGCAAAGGAGATTCTGTGTGAACTTGAACAAATGACTTCCCACTCGGGGCTTTTTCTCCTTTGTAGAACAAGTAGAGTGGACTTGATCAAGGACATAAATTAAAGTGCTCTGGGGACAAGAAAAGAAAAACTGCTCTCCTGGGGCAGGGGCGAGGGTTGGAGAGGGGGGTTCCTCTGTGTGAGTCATTCACCCCATGGCCACCTGGGGGCACTGGGGGGCAGAGGCCCCTGGGCTCCACCTGTGGCTACCAGGAGGCAAAATGAGCCCAGGGTTGCTGGATCCTTCTGTTCTTCCTCAAATGTCTCCCATGTTCAGTGTAGGCTTACATTTTTAAAGCATATGTCAACTGAACAAAGAATTCTCACAGACCAAATACAGAAATCCTGTTTTGAAACCTCGTCATCTACGGGACTGCTCAGTTGCACACTTCTGATCATTTTGACCCACATTCTTCCTCTTTTGTCCTTTTCTCTTAAAACTACAGGCCACTTTTCCCTTTCCTCATCCTGCTTTTTGCCTGGCCAGGAAGTGTAGCTTTCAAGTTCTAAAAGTATGAACAAAGAATCTGCAACAGCACACACATCTTAATAGGTAGTGGAGGGGACGTTGGTCCAGATGTCCCTCACCCCTTCTGAAGCCCCCTTCTGGGTCTGCTGGAGAACTGGGTTTGGGGCAAGAGACAGAAGAAGCAGCAAGCCTTTCTTCTGTCCTTAAGATCTGCAAACCCATGGAAAACCCTTGGTGCTTGAGTTCTGTTTCTCTCTCTCTCTCTCTCTCTCTCTCACACACACACACACACACACACACACACACATGGACACATTTTTTTTTCTCTAAAACTTTCATGGTGGTGAAGTGGGGCAGATGCCATAGAGTACCTTTAATAACCCAGCAATATCTTGTCAAGTGTGTGGTCAGTTCACTGGCACATATTTCCACTGAGGGTAGAAAAACTTCCCCCAAGGGGCTGGAAGGCCTTCAGACTTGATAGGAGGCTGTGGTTGGGGGCTCGGGTTGTCATTACTAGTGGATATTTTACACTTTGGACTCCTCATGTCAAAGTGGTCAGTGCATCTGTTTGAGGCAGAATGAGTCAGTTATCTGTCAGAGATCAAGTAATTAAAATCTTTACCCCAGAAAGGTAGGTGCAACCTTTGATCTGCACAGTGTCTTGAGGCTGGCCACCTGTTACCTGATGTTTTAAGTGAATGTGTGACCTAGTTCACCAGCACCCATGGTGAAAGTTCTATCGTTACTCTGTGTGGTGGGCTAGATTCACAGCAAAGTGGAGAAAGGAAGGGAAATATTGCTGGGGTGGTGCGGGGGTGAGGAGGGAAAGTCGGGTGGAGCTGGGTGAGGTTTTCTTGAGCTTGAGCCAGCCAGGAAAGTCAGCTTCCTGCTGCGGCATCCTTTTTCATGTCAGGCACTTTCATTCCTAAATGAGTGACAGCCTCTTCAAGGAGTGGAGGAATGTCAAATCTGTGGGGGAGAACGGCAAGTTTTGTAACATCTTCTCTCATCCAAAATTTGCTGGAAAGCAGTTGCTTGTTCAGGAGCACCAGACCTCTTGTCAAATTGTATATTAATTCAGTAGCTGTCATGTGCTTTTAAAAATTATTTGTTCCATTAGAGGTGACTCACACTGTCTGAAGTAGCTTAGCATAATTTTTGGTGTGTTAACTGCTGTCTTCAGAATCATAATTGTCCTGGCCTCCATTATACATCCTTTGTTTTCAGCATCATTGTCTTATTTGAACTTCATTCAATAAGTAAGTATCATTTTATAGATTGGGACACAAATACTTCAAATAATAGAAAATCACATATGAATATAAAATATACGTAAGGATATAAAAATGATACATATATATTTAAATTTATATATATGTAAGTATATATGAAGGTGATATATATATGTACACACACACACACATATATATAATATAGCTCTCTCACTCTAATAGTGCTTTACCGATTTTACCTCATTTAATCCTACCAGCAATCCTGAGAAGTAGTTCTTATCAGCCCATTTTACAGGTCATGAAACTTAAATATAGTAAGGATAAATTTCTTGCCCAGGATTGCATTGGATTAAATGGCAAAGTGGGTTTGATCCTGCCCTGGGCCTCCTCTGCCACACAGCACCCCCATTTTTTTTTCTTCTAATACAAGTCAGTGTTTAAAGTAGGGAGCATTCACTCTCCTTTCTTTTTTAAGATGTTAACAATGGGGCTTGATGTGTTGAAACAACTCACCTCTTCTCTTGCTTTGGTTGTGTTTATGACACAAACCTATGTTCCATTCAGGTGTCTTTTATGTGCTTTCTTGATAAGCCAAATGCGTTTCATCCCAGGATATTTAGATATTTGTTCAATTAGCTGAAAGACATCCATCAAGTCATTATTTCTCTTTTCTGTCCCATATTAAGGGTTCTTTTAAAATTAATTAATTTATTTTAATTAGATATATATGACAGCAGAATGCATTTTGATTCATTGAACACATTTGCAACACAACTTTACATTTCTATGGTTGTACACGATGTAGCGACACAATATGTGCAGTCATATATGTACCTAGGGTAATGATGTCCATATTAAGGTTTTTAACCTGTCTTGACTCAAAAGAATTTTAGACACCAGGAAAAACTTTAGACACCAGGAAAAGCCCATGAGTGGGTCACCTGGTAAGAATTCCCATAAGGAGAAGGAGATGGGGCTTCAGAAGATGAGTCTTGACTGAGCTCTTGACTTCTATTTTGGCTTGGTGACAGCTGGATCAAAAAAAGCAAAAGGGAAAAGAAAAAGCTTACAGTTATACTGATGCATCCTAAAAAGGTTAGAGGCGATTCCATTGAAACTGGACAGTGCCTGACTTTGTAACACGAAGCAGTCTCTCACTTACCGTTTGCTAAATAAAGTTATTCTCCATTTTGTAAAATATTGATGCCACAATTGATCCTTGAGGTTTGGGAGTCTTCTTTTCTCTGTTCTTATCCTATTTTATTTATTTATATCCTGCCTCTTTTCACAGACATTTCATGGCATTCATGATAAGATGTAAGGAAAAAAAAATGGGATAAGTAGATTAAAATGAAAACACAGTTCTGATAAAAGATTAAAACCCAGACTAACATTAAATATAGCATGCTGAGGGTGGTGCACACCTGTAATCCTAGAGACTTGGGAGCCTGCAGCAGGAGGATCACAAGTTTAAGGCCAGTCTGGGCAACTTAGACCCTCAGTGACTTAGTGAGACCTTGTCTCAAAATTTTAAAAAGGGACTGGGGATACAGCTCAGTAGTAAAAGACCTTTGGGTTCAATCCCTAGAACTAAAAAGAAAAAAAAAATGCATGCCGGTGCAAGGGTGAGCCACATATTAATCTTTGAACTTTGTCTTGACCAGACCAAAATGAAGTTACATTATCTATTAGGAAATGATAAACCAATTCCTAAGAGATTGATCACGGATAGGATTGATACAATCGTTAAGGCTGGTGATACATATTGCTTGGTTATTTTCTTAGGAATATTGCTTAGCATCAATACCCCCCTAGTCATCTGTGTGAGAGTACTCATTTTGACTCCTTCTTCTGAGCTTTCTGTATTCTCATTTTATTTATTTATTTTTGGTACTAGAGATTGAACCCAGGGGTGCTCTGCCACTGAGCAATGCCCCCAGCTCTTTTTTATTTTATTTTAAGATAGGTCTCACTAAGTTGTCCAGGCTGGCCTCAAACTTGTGATCCTCCTGCCTCAGCCTCTTATGTTGCTGGGATTGTACATTTTTCTGATCATGTTGAAGGTCCTGGTTGTTTCTGAGAGTTTCTAGGCAGTGCAAATCTCTTTTCTAATAATTCATGACCTTGGATTATCTTCCTAATGGGAAGCAAGGAGTGTCTGTGAGGGGTGGTATTTTAGTCAACTTTTTTTGCTGCTGTGACTAAAACCTCTGACAAGAACAATTTTAGGGGAGGAAAAGTTCATTTAGGGGCTCATGGTTTCAGAGGTCTCAGTCTATAGACAGCCAGCTCCATTCCTAGGGACTTGAGGTGAGACAGAACATCATGACAGAGGAGTGTGGCAGGGGAAGTGGCTCACAAGATGATCACAAAGCAGGGGCTGGAGTTGTAGCTCAGTGGTAGAGTTCTTGCCTCTCACATGTTGAGGCACTGGGTTCAATTCTCAGCACCACATATAATA
This sequence comes from Tamias sibiricus, assembly GCA_025594165.1. Classification (NCBI taxonomy): domain Eukaryota; kingdom Metazoa; phylum Chordata; class Mammalia; order Rodentia; family Sciuridae; genus Tamias; species Tamias sibiricus. The sequence goes on along the minus strand of CM046660.1, from coordinate 73,231,059 downwards.
AGTAAATAAAATAAAGGTTCATCAACAACTGAAAATAAAATTTAAAAAATCAGAGACATTCTGTACTGACCAGATACAAAATATATACCCCAAAGCCACACCCCCAATGCCCACCTCCTCCAGTCATACCCTACCTGCCTTCAGTTACCACTCAGTTAATTCCTGACAGGGGATTAATTCACTGATTGGTTAAAGGTCTCATAACCCAATCATTTTTCATCTAAAACTTCTTGCATTATCTTACACCTGAGTTTTTGGTGGAAACCTCACATCCAAACCATAACAGGTAGACATGGGGTTGCTCCCACCTCAATTAGCAGCTTTGAGGTTGGGGTGGAGGTTTATGGTCCTAAAAGGAGCCCTGTGCTGATGTAATACAAGTAGTGTGTTGTAGTTACCCGAAATACATGCCCACTCAAACTTATTCAAGATGGAAGGGATTCATTCTAAGTTTATGGAGAATCCAAGAAGCAGAACCTCACAGGAACAGATACCAGTGAATGGTTTGGTTGGTTCGATGATCCAGCTACATCCTCATATCTTTTTGTTTCCTGTTGTCAGCTGGTAACTTCTGCCTTTTAATTCAGATTTTCCAGACAGTCTGGCACAGTCCATTATGTAGCAAGGTCCCACAATGCCATCCATCTCTGCCCAGTCAAAGCTTGGTTGTACTTGGTGCCAACGGTGGTTCTGGGGGTGGGGATAGGTGACTAACTAGGGCCACATCACCATGGTCCAGGTCCTGGGACATCAGGGGACCTGAATGATCATCCTAGCAGTGGAACCTTGTTCAAGGCACTTCAGGATTCTGTCCGGTAGTTTCCCCAGCTTTAAGATGAAAGGACCCAGCTAGAGATCCCTGGAGGCTGGTGACATGGTCATGAGTCTTTATTATATGTTTTATACTATACGACACTTAAAAGAATATGGAGGAAGAACGAAAAGAGCCAAAACTGGGCAGGATGACATTTAAAAAGAAAGAAAAAAAAAAGATATTTCATGTCTTATGTAGGCCAAGTACTAATGTGGCCTGATTTATTTTCTCTTGCGTTGTGAATCTCCTTATTATCAGACTGTGTGTTTGAAATGCATATCAAACCTATTGCTAAATAATTGTTAGAGCAGCTGCTGTTTGTATTCAACACAAATGAAAAAATAATTTTATTTACTTATCAATTTTGGGTACTGGTGCTTGAACCCAGGGGTACTTTACCACAGAACTACATCCCTAGCCCTTTTTATTTAGTATTTTGAGACAGGATCTCACTAAGTCGTTTAGGACCCCAAGAGTTGCTGAGGATGACCTCAAATTTTGCAATCCTCCTGCCTCAGTCTCTGGAGTCACTGGGATTACAGTCATGCCCTCACCATGTCTGGCTCTCAAGAAAGTACTTTTAAAAGAAAAGGCTTCATTGTTTGGCAAATATAAATTCCTTTTTTTTTTTTTTGTAGCTGCAAAGTTCTGGTTATAAGAAGGCCATAAAAGCACAAGATTTCTTTTTCTGGCAGGCCCTTTTGGTCCTGTTCTTCCAAGATAAGTTAATTTAGATTGGAGAGCTCAAATTTAAATGATGGATTTCCCCTACCCCCCATTTTGTTTGTTTGTTTGTTTGTTTCGTTTTTGGTACCTATAGTACAAAGCAGACCTAAAATTTTCATTCATTCATTGAATCATTCAATAATTCATTGATTGAACCCAGGGTCACTTTACCACTTAGCTACATCCCCAGCCCTTTTTATTTTCTATTTTGAGATAAGGTCTCTCTAAGTTGCCCAGGCTGGCCTCCAACTTGCCATCTTTTGCCTCAGCCTCTGGAGCCTCTGGGATTACAGGCATGCACCATCATGCTTGGCTAAAATTCACATTTAAATTGTGCCTATTAGCTAGATAATGTCTAACTGCTGTAGTTTCGAGTATCATTTTATTGAGCAGTCCCATAAATTGGTTAAGAAGGGAACTTTGTGATTACATGTCTCGATGGAGCAGTGGCCTTTTGGACGTGGACAGGCTGCTATCTGGTTTTCTCACAGGGGAGTTTGTCACTTGGTTAAGGAGGTGAGGGGAAAAGTCTGCCCCGTCCCTGTAGTTCACACCCCATAGACTGGGGTCAATTTCAGTGCCAAAAAGATGGCTTTAAATGTGATTATCTCTTAATCCCCTGTTTAAACCACTACCACCAGATTGCCCTGCTCGTTAAGTTGGTTCTTGCTTGAGATTAATGAGTCTTTAAGCATAGGGACAATGGCCAGATTGTAACCCTCTCTAGCATGCAGTGAATGGAATGGAATTAGGTGTCGGAGATTCTGCCCAGTCCCTCTGAAGTAAGAATCTGCAATTTAGCCTTAGTTAAATATTAAGCAAACGTCTCCATAGGGCTGTTATACTAGATGTATTGGGTTGGTTTTGAAATACAATAAAGCAAAAATGTGCTGGTTTTAGTGTAGATTTTTAAAAGCCCTAAAACTGGACTCATGGACAAATACATTTGGACCTCTCATCATCATCATTATCTGAAAAAAAAAACGATTTCTACGGTTCTCTTTTAATGATGGTGGCTGGAAAATGTGCTCACCTTCTTCCCTCCTGCTCCCCGTCCTCACACTGTCCCTCCCCAGCGCTCCTAAGACTAGGATGCTGTGATCAAGTAGAACTGCCATTGCCCAGAGAGGGGCCATTGCTCAACACACCTCAAGTGTCACCTCTAAGCCTTGGTTGAATTTTTTGAGTGGACAGGTAAGGGCTTTAAAGGTTAGCTAGGTATAAAATTGAAACACCAGGGTCCTGGTGGAAGAATTCCTCTAAAACTGAAATTAGGCTAGGCCCTGTGGCGCATGCCTGCCATCCCTACTTAGGAGGCTGATACAGGAGGATCCCATGTTTGAAGCCATCCTGGGCAACTCATAATAAAAAATAAAAAGAACTGGGGATGTAGCTCAATGACAAATGCCCATGGGTTTGATCTCCAGTAACAAAAAAAAAAAAAAAAAAAAAAAAAAAAAACAGAAAAAAGAAAAAATGAGATTGGATTTGCTAAAATAATGCAAAAAAAAACCCAAACATTTTATAGCGAGTTTTGATATGGGGTTAGTTCTTCATCCCTCCCTTTGGTTTTATGTCAGCTATTAAGGTCTTATCAAGAAAAACAAATGGACTTTGCCAAGTCATATCCAGACCCCAAACCAAGGCTCATCCTGACATGGAAGAATGGAAGGAATTAAGTTTCTCTCTTTTTAAGTCTAAACATGCTGTCCCACTATCACCTGCAGGCGAATCAGTCCCTATGGGGTCTTTACAAAGGCCATTCTGCACTGGATTTTGTCCCAGATTTTATCCTACTCATTTGTAAAACAGAAGAAATGAACTTCAGATCTCAGAGGCCTTTCTCTCATGTGACATTTTCAAATAACATCTTAACAACTCTCTCTCTTTAAAGAAACAATTTCATTTGTGATGCTGCATTCCTGGGGGGCTGTGGTTCTCACAGCAGCTATTTTGCAGAGCTACATGTCAAGCACCCTGGTTCACAGATGAGAAAACCGACACCCAAAGAGATTAAGTGACTTGCCCAAGTGGGCACAACCACTGAGGATGGCAGGTAATGGTCAGGCCTGGCTCTGTCTTCCAAACCCACCCGCTCCTTTCCTTTCCATCACTCTGTGATGCCTCCAATGGCTGGACTTTACTTTTTCCATCACAAGCATCCTAGTCTCATGGCAAGGTCCCCTATGTATCGCTACCACGTGTCACAGACTTTTGGACTTCCTCCTTCCAGCTCTCTGTTCAGAGTTCCCTGTGAGTCTTATTGGACAGTGTGTCCCAAGTTTCTGGTGCTTAGTGGGAAAACTAGAGTACCCCAGAGACCTGGTAGGATGGCCAAGGGCTTAAGAGGGCTGCCTGCTGACCCCCAGGGTTTCTCCTCCCTGGCCTCCTGCTCCACTTCCTCATCCTAGTTTGCAAAGCAGCCAAGTGAAAAAGAAGGAGACAGGAAAGAGTGGGCCTTTTGTCCCTATAGGGGTCCTAAAGGGGGTACAGGGCATTTTTCTTGTCCGCAAACCTCTGACTTCCAGGCTTCTGGCCTCTGGGTGCCCCCGGCTTCCCTGCCGGCCCCCTGTCCAGCCTCAGTGTGAGTGGTGAGGGCCTCAAGTTCTGGATAGCCCTGCGCTATCAGGAGGGGATTGGAAAGTGTCTCCAGTGCTGGAAAGGAAGGGACAGGCTTTCCTGGTTAAGTGCTCAGCCAGGTCACAGCTGGGAGGTCACACTGTACTGTGGCCTCTGGAGGTTTCTGAGAACTACAAGGCAAACCTGGCCTCACTGACCTGACAGGCACCATCTTGCCTCTTCCCTCCCCTCTCACCCACACAGGCAGGACTTCCCCAGAGGATCCTCTGGTGGGAGACCTGGGGGACAGCAGGGATGCCCTCTTCAGTCGGAGGGCAGAAACCTCCATTCCTTTCCTTTCAGCCCAGTGCCACTGCTCGCCAGCCAGGCCCTTTTGGTCTACTGGTGTATACACAGTGGCAGGGAGGCCCTGTGTTTGCAGTGGCCCTTGGCCAGCTGAGGGCTAATCTGGGAAATGGGGCTTCCTGGCTCTGGCTCTGAGAGCACCGGCCCTCTATTTGCAGACATTTTGGTGCCCTGATCATCCTGACCACCTCCTGGGCTGAGACTCAATCTCCCAGCTCTTTCCTTGCTAGGCTGAGTCTAGCTCAGGTTCATTTTTCCTTCCTTCCTTCCCTCCTTTCTTCTTCTCTTTTCTTTGCAGTGCTGGGGATTGTACCAGGGCCCCACTCATCGAAGCAAGCACTTGACCCCTGACCTACACCCCCCCTATACACACACACACACTTTTTTTTTTTCCCAGACCTGTTTAAAATTTGCTTTTTGAGACAGTGTTTCACTAAGGTATCCAGGATGGCCTCAATCTTGCAGTCCTCCTGCCTCAGCCTCCCAAGTGGCTGGGATTACAAGCATCTGGCCAGTTCACATGCTCTTTGCACATACTCCATGAGGCAGAGTGAAGGGTCTTGAATAAATAATTTGCAAGGAGTCACTGCGTCACTGCTTGTGAATAAATAGCATTCTAAAATTCGTACATGTAGGCCACCTGCCGCTGTGCTGCTCTGTTTGATTACTTGTTGACATGAGCATGGACCACAGACCAGCTTTCATGACAGTAAACCTCTGAGTGCAGCGAATCCTGACCATGTCCTGGGCACAATGCTGTGACCTTGATAAGTGTCATGGAGTGAAGTATAGGCCCTATTATTCCTCTCTGTCTAAAGGCAGGAAACAGCATGAGGTCAACCACCTTAGGCAGAAGGGTTAGAGTCAGACTCCATCCCATAACTACCTAGTTCCAGATCTTTCCACTTTTGTGCTCTGCAGAGACTTCTCCCTTAATTATGTTAAATATACTCTGGCTTCTTTTGTGTGTGTATGAAACATGTTCAATTAATTGTATTTTTCATTTTTCAAGGAGTAAACCACATTCACATAAACTGAAAAAATAAGCAAGTTCCCTAAATCCTACCTCATTTGTTGATTTGAAGGTCATTTTACCTTTTCCATCTAGCCACATCTCTCGTCACATTGTTTGATCACAGTATCCTGCTTTGTGATAAATGGTTTGATATTTCGGTAAGACATGACTAATTGTTCATGATATGCAAGAAACAGAAATGGGATTAGGAAGACTCAGGAATCTTTTAACCTAAAAAGTCATAATTGAATCAAAACTTAATGTATTCCCCCTTAAGAATTGAGGACAAGGGACTGGGGTTGTAGCTCAGCAGTAGAGTGCTCACCTAGCATGTGTGAGGCCCTGGGTTCAATCCTCAGAACCACATAAAAATAAATAAATAAAATAAAGGTATTGTGTCCAACTACAACTAAAAAATAAATATTAAAAAAAAAAATTGGGGACTAGGGCTGTCCTAGTCCAGGCACAAATGGAGCACACAAGTCTTGCTCTTAGCTTCACTGAGAGAGAGAACATGTCACACGCCTTCATATAAATTCATTGTTTGCGTTGCATATGCTCAGATTTAACTAGAAAAAGATGTTGTGTTTTTTTGTTGTTGTTTTTTCTTTTAAAATTAAATTTATTCTGGTATTCACAGACACTACAAAATCAGAAGGGAAAAAATATTTTGTTCAATTTGAAAATGTTTTTCGAAAACATAGTGATTTGACTCTGGGGGTTGGGGAATGATGTTCTCAAGGTTTTTCCAAAACACTCTCACTTGGAATTAGCACGCTGGGAGCAGCAAAAGGCTTGCTTCCTTTTAAACTCACACTGGTAAACAGAGACTAAATGAGTAAAATAAGAGAGATGAATTCTTTTATTAGTCCATAATAGACGATCCAGGCAAAGGAGAACATGAGACTCTGCACTTTATACTAACTGTGCAATTGATTGTACACCTGTAACGTGGCTGCCAGCTGCCAGGGCTTCTTAGACAGGTGCTGTGTGAAATAAAGACAGATTTAGCAATTTTCAGTGTTTGTCTATATTACTGGGGAAAATATTTAGCTACAAAAGATAGACACGGTGACATGGGCTGAAAGGGTCTATTTTTCTGTAACCAACAAGAACCATATCTTGGGTGTTTAGATAGAATTTATTTAAAAAAAAAAAAATCAAGGCAGGGGCTCATTCACTTGGATAAGTTTTCCAAATAAGGCAAATCTTTGAGGGCTTTGCCGTTTTGGAGGCTGGACTGAGAAATTTAAGCCTAGATTTATACTGTGGAAAGCTTCTAGAATGTATGTTAAAGACTGGGTTTTTTGTTTTCTTTAAAAGTCTACTAATCTACAAAGAATGCTTAACTACTCATCCTACAGGCCAATCAAAGGGGTGTGTCTTCAGCACTGAGAAGATTAAATCATTACAACTTTGTCAGGGCCTGGGTTGCAGAAAACCAGGTGCTGGTATTTATTTTAAAAGTCTCAATAACCTAAAAGGATGTGTTCAGGACTGTTGATCTGGTATCTAGCTCTCTTACAGATGCTGATTTTGAGTAAGTTTATGAAACCACTTAGAGCTTTTTATTTATTTATTTATTTATTTTTTGTACCAGGGATTGACCCAGGGGCACTACACCACTGAGTCACATCCCCAGCCCTGTTTTGTATTTTATTTAGAGACAGGGTCTCACTGAATTGCTTAGCGCCTCGCTTTTGGCTGAGGCTGGCTTTGAACTGGCGACCTTCCTGCCTCAGCCTCCTGAGCCGCTGGGATTACAGGCATGTGCCACCATGCCCAGCACTTAGAGCTTTTTTTAGAGTGTCACCTTTAAGATTAAAATATAAATATCATGCATGGGATGGACCTTGGTTCAGAAAATGTTTGTTCAGTGGAAGAGAAGTATTACAATCAAAATCATTCTAAAAGCTGAGGTGAATAGACCCCCAAATCAAAATGTGAGTGACAATAAAGACTCTTTTGGGGGGTCACTAGACATTTACAATCAGAAATTAATTTTTGTTATTGTTGTTGCTGTCTCTTGAACCCAGGGCCTTGTGTGTGCTAAGCACATTATGGTCCATTGTGCTACACCCCCAGCCCTGAAATGGACATTAAGTACACTTGAACAATAGCACTTGATACAAGTAAGAATAGTAAATAGTGATATTTGAAAGCATTTCATAACACATCTTTTGAATCTTGTATTCTCACAGATCCATGAAGCTTCGGTCTCCACTTATAGGTTTTGGATTTCAGGGAGAGAGGGGGATAAAAACCAAGAGCAGAATGTGTTAGTTATATATAGTAACACTTTGTTCCTAAACTAGGTCTGGGTGCATCTCCACTAAGTCTGTAAAAAAAATACATACATATATATGTAAAAAAATATATACATATATAATCATTAATCATCCTTTACATATATATATATACATGTATATATATATATATGTAAAGGATGAATAAAATGTCCTTGCCCCTTAAGATGATGTAATCGTAGTGTGATTGTCTCATCCCAGTGTCTCACCTCTACTTTGAAACCAGCTGGTCATAAGCAAATTAGAAATAGGACTGAAGCATTTCTTTCTTTTTATTTTTAATTGTTTTTTTTTAAATTTCTGCAGTATAATTATACATAATAGCTGGATTCATTGTTAGATATTCGTTCATGCACACAGTAGAACAATATAATTTGGTCAATTTCATACCCCAATAGGTCCTGTAGCATTTCCATATCCAAAAATAGGATGTCAGGACATGTAAATAAGAACACAGGAACCATGAGTCAGTCATTGTTTCTAAAAATGATCTTTTAGAAAAGCATACGACTCCGCAGATGGCGTGGCACTTCCAGATGTGTTCTTACCTGAATCTAACATTAATTTGTAAGGTATTAATATTTGAATTACATATGATGAGACTGAAAACGAGATATCGGAAACACCAGAGCTCAAGCTTGCTCTCTGTTTACGTCATCCTGCTGCATCAGGACTGAAAGAAAAAGAGTTCTGGGAGGAGATGAAGAGTGTTTTGAAAGGGTCCAGAAGGCTAGACTATAGGGTAGATGTAAAGGGCATATTGATGCATAGGGAATCAACCCCTTATGAAAGTTCAGAAAAGGAGGTGATGAAACTGACTCAGAAGAGAAAAGCTGCCAGGGGCTCCAAGGTCACCCACCAGCGGGAGCCTGCAGTCCTGGTTTGCATATATGCCTTTCCTCCATGAATGGGCGCTCTTACATAAGACAAAGCCAAAGGAGTGGCTCCTGCAATTCTCTTTGTTATTTATGTGCTGTTTTATTACAGAAAGAGTTCAAGTGCCTTGGAAAAAGGTGTTCTATGATGCAAAACTTGGCACTGTTACCTAAGGAGATTAAGCGCAAGTAAATTTGGCCACAGAATGGTTCTTGATGATGCAAAGTCATTATGAGATTATTAGGCACATCCGAGCAGGATTGAAACACATTTAGCTATTTGCTTAGGACTGGACCTCTCTTTCTCATTCTCTTTCCTTTGGTGCTGGGGATCAACCCCAGGGCTTTGCACATGCTAGGCAAGCACTCTGGGACTAACCAAGCTGCATCCCAAGCCAGCCCCTTTCATTTTAAGGGAGTATTTGTACCTTTTCCCTGTGCCGGGAGTCCTGGCTTTGCCAGTGTCAACTTTCCAGGAAGCTCAGTGCAGTTCTCTCTCATTTTTCCTCAACCTGGGAGCTGCTAATGGTTTGAGAGCCTGAAGGAGTTTGCTAAGGCCAGAACTTATCTTGAACCACCAAAACTGCTTTCAGGTCTACACTTTCTCCTGCAAATGAAGAACTGATTAGATAATGCATTCAAGACCTCTTGGCTTAAAAAAAGAGAGAGGAAGGAAGATGACCTCTCTGGCCTGGCCTATGCACTATGCTTCTAGAAAACAGAAGCCATGAAGGTGATCCTCCCCAAGTTCCGTGTGTTCTGGGGAAGGATTGACTGCAGGGAGACATCCTCTCCCCTGTGGCTGGCTTAGATGAGATTTACAGTGCCCCTGTTGTTTACCCAGGACAGACCCAGACACACCCCCTCCAAATTCCCATTCTATGTCTCATAAGCAATTGGTGGAATTCTGCCCCTACTGGCCAACTGAGACAAAACACCTGTTACCTGGGCTCCTCCAAACTTCTGACCCACCCTCACCAGCATGCAGCCCCTCCTAGAGACCCCTGCTGAGAATGGAGGAGACTTTACCCCAGCCCACACCTTCCCAAGTAACAGCAAAGCCCTTTCTGCTTCCTCTTGATACCTTTGAAGATCTCAGGGTCTCTTCCTCTTCTTCTATAATTTGTGCACATAGGGTGTCTCATGTCCTAAATCTCGACTTGCTTTCTATCTCACAGAGATCATGAACCAAGCAGCACAGAGCGCTGAGCCCTGGGGTACCTCTGCATGTCTGCACTATGGTTTGCATCATCAAGAACCATCCTGTGGCCAAATTCACTTGCATTTACTCTCCTTAGGTAACAGTGCCAAGGTTTTGCATCATAGAACACCTTTTTGCAAGGCACTTGAACTCTTTCTCTAATAAAGCAGCACATAAATAACAAAGAGAATTGCAAGGAGCCACTCCTTTGGGCTGGGAGTTAGCACAGGGAGAAACTAGGTAGGGTTCGGAAGCACAGAGTGACATCCTGACTATAGCTTTGAATTCAAGAGTGTTGGCTATAACTATCTTCAAAGGGAACTACAAAAGCACATTCCACAACCAAATATTCTGTTATGTCTTGCATATTCTGTTGGAGCTGGCCTTCCCAGCATTTATGGGAGCAAGCACTGAGGACTTGCTCCATGGCATCACTTGCTCGGGGACCACTAGCCCACCCCCTACCTCATTTTATTGTTTCTGATGAATAGTTCACCCACAGCAATAGTTTGGAGGAGTGTTTCATCATTTAAAATAAGTTGAAAAATCAATATGAATTCTATCAGGATACTCAGACTATTGATTAATTGCATCAAATATGTGTTGTACTATTCTTTTTTGTTGTTGTTGTTGGGGATCAAACCCAGGGCCTCACTGAGTGGCACTCTCAGCCACATTCATCTTTTTTCTTTTTTGGGGGGTCGGTGGGTGGCATTTACGGGGGATTGAATTCAGGGGCACTTGACCACTGAGCCACATCCTCAGCCCTTTTTTTTGTATTTTATTTAGAGGCAGGATCTCACTGAGTTGCTTAGTGCCTTGCCATTTCTGAGGCTGGCTTTGAACTCATGATCCTCCTGACTCAGCCTCCCAAGTGCTGGGATTACAGGTATGCACCACTGCACCCAACTCACATTCATCTTCTAATTATGCTCCCTCCAGCCCCCCACCCCACCTCCTGCAGATGAAATCCAGGATCTCCTGTGCTAGGCTAGCACTTTACCACTGAGCAATGAGCTACATCCTCAGCTCAGCATTTTTTTCTATCTTTCCATACTGGGGATTGAATACAGGGCTCTCTACCACTAAGCTACATTGCCAATTCTTTTATTTATTTGTTTAGATACAGATTCTTGCTAAGTTGTGGCTTCTGGCCTCGAATTTGCCATGTTCCTGCCTCAGTCTCCTGAGCAGTTGTGATTAAGGCGAGCACCACCATGCTTGGCTGGCTTTTGTAGCTATTTGTGCACCCTTCAAATCCATCCTCCTCACAATATTATCAGTGATCTACCTCAAATGCAAATAGGAATGTTTAAATGCATTGTAAGATCCAAGCACCTTAAAATCACTTCTCTGGCCTTTTGCAGTCAGACTCCTGCCCAAATCTCCCCCTCCTGCCCTTTCCCATGGGCATGGTGTCTCTGGAACCACAGAGCTGCTGCTGAGACACCCCCAAGCCCCACTGCAGTCCCTAATCTTGGACATGTTCAGATGCAACCTTATGCGTCTCACCTGAGGGTCCCTGCCCTGCAGGCCCTCACCTCTCCTGCCTGGCTCAGTCTCCACTTAGGTGGCATTTCCTGAAAAGCCACCTGGACACCTGCATCTGCATCCCTGCCAGGTGCTTCCTTATTGTTCCATGAACCTAATACTTGGCAAGAATTCAATAAATAACTACTGGGTAAAATAAATAAAGGCTGTTTATGCAAGGATGATTTAAGAGATGTCCCCGACAGGAGTGACATGTAAAGAGATGATTATAGCACCGGATGGGAAAGATACACCAGGAATATCTACAGAGTCTAAGGCAGATCCTGGAGGTCTGTCTAAAATGGAATTGTTCCTGTCTGGAATGGTTCTCCAGTGGCCCTGAGGGAAAGTCATCATCAAGTGTCATCAAGGCCCCACCAAGGTGTTTTCAGTGTGACAGTACAGGGTGAGGCTAGCTAATCTGAAAACCCAAATCAGAAATGCTTTAAAATTTGAAAACCAAATCAGAAATGCTTTAAAATCTGAAACTTTTTGATTATGGACTGAAGGAGCCCCAATTAGGGAGATGGCTATTGCGGTCAGCTGGAAGCCATAAGTTCCACCTGATAATAAGTATGTATGTGACGCACCTGTAAATGCACGTGAGGCACCCGCAAAGCTAAAGGTATATAACCGGGTGAAAGCGGTCGGAGTCAGGAGAAGAATGAATTCACTCAGTCAGTCATGCAGTCGCTCGGTCGGAAGAAGAGTTCGGGTCGGAGAAGAAGAAAAGAATCAGAGCGGCCAGAACGTAGGCAGAGCGGTTACAGAAGAGAAACCAGATAGAAGAAGTAATTCCTGGTCAGAGTCAGGCCGAGGCTCCCGAGGAAGAAAGAAAGAAAGAACAAAGAAGAAAGAAGCTCTAAAAGCTAAGCTCTCTCTCTCTCTCTAAAGAAATCTCTCTCTTTCAAACTCTCTCTCTTTCTCTCTAAGCTCTAAGAAGAAGAAGAAAAAGCTATCTCTAATCTTTCTAAAAGCTAAGCTCTCTCTCTCTCTAAAGAAATCTCTCTCTTTCAAACTCTCTCTCTTTCTCTCTAAGCTCTAAGAAGAAGAAGAAAAAGCTATCTCTAATCTTTCTAAAAGCTAAGCTCTCTCTCTCTCTCTAAAGAAATCTCTCTCTTTCAAACTCTCTCTCTTTCTCTCTAAGCTCTAAGAAGAAGCTCTTTCTAAGAAGAAGAAAAATCTTTCTTTCTCTCTCTAAGCTCTCTCTAAGAAAGTAGAAGTAAAAGTAGTAAAAGCTTTACTCTGCCTCCGAGAGTTTTCCTCCCGGTTTTCGGTACCAGGCAGCTTACAATGGACATGATACCACAAGTGGAAAATTCCTCACCATGAAACTTTGTTTCATGCACAAGATTATTAAAAATATTAAGTAAAATTACCTTCAGTCTATGTGTATAAATTGTATTTGAAACAAATTGATTGATACCATGTTTACACTTAGGTCCCATCCTCAAATTATCTCATTTTACATATGCAGATGTTCCAAAATCCAAAAAACATACCCCCAAATCTGAAATACTTCTGGGCACAAACATTTTGGGTATTTTCTCCTCCTCCTCTTCCCCCTCCTCCTTCTTCTTCTTCTTCTTCTTCCTCTTCTTCTTCTTCTTCTTTTTCTTTCTTTCTTTTTTTTTTTTTTTGGTCCTGGGAATTGAACCCAGGGTCACTTTACCACTAAGATACATCCCCAATCCTTTTTATTTATCTTTTTCTTTGAGGGTCTCACTAAGCTGCCCAGGCTGAACTTGAATTTGCAATCCTCCTGCCTCAGTCTCCTAAGTCACTGGGATTATAGGCCTGCACCACTGCGTCCAACCCAAGCATTTTGGATAAGGGATACTCTACCTGGAGTAATTCTACATGTTTGTGAACTGATAAAGAATCTTAATCCAGAATCCAGATATTATTTACTTTTTTTATAATTATTTTTTAATTTGTTTTAGTTGTACACAATGCCTTTATTTTTACGTGGTGCTGAGGATCGAACCCGGGCTGCACACGTGCTAGGCGAGCGCTCTACCGCTGAGCCACAACCCTAGCCCCTGAGATATTATTTACTTTTGAGAAAGAGCACCAGATCTCTTTCTTACTATGGTGAGCCTCAACCTTTACATTTAGTCATTTGTCATTCATTTAACAAACGTTTGACAAGGATCCACCATGTGCTGAGTGCCGTGCCAAGCTGTGGGGGTCGAGCCATGAACCCGATCCCCTCCTGCTCTCCTTGGCCTCAGATGGAGGCAGAACAGATAGTGACAAGCAAGTGAGCTGGGTAATGAAAGGTTGCATGGGCCTGACTAAGGGAGCACGGAGACCTACTCTAGATCAGTGGTCAGGGTGGGCATCTGCAAGTTTTTTTGTGTGTGTGTACTGGGATTGAACTCAGGGGCACTCGACCACTGGGCCACATCCCCAGCTCTTTTTTTGTATTTTATTAGAGACAGGGTCTCACTGAGTTACCAAGAACCTCGCCATTGCTGAGGCTGGCTTTGAACTGGCGATCCTCCTGCCTCAGCCTCCCAAGTGCTGGGATTACAGGCGTGCGCCACTGCGCCTGGCTACCTGCAAGTTTTTTAAACTCAAGGTTCGAGGGATAGGAAGGAGCTAGACACAGAGGACTGGGGGGAAAGTCAGGCCAGGAAAAGCCTGAAGCAAGAAAGAGTGCCTCCTGGAGAGGCATGAGAGATGTGCTGATGGGACTGGGCCGAGGTGGAAGTGGATTTCTTCTGGAAGCTTCCAGCACCACACATTCCTGGTGTGCTTCATGTGGTTCTTCTGCTCAGGCTCCCTACACAATCACAGAGGGTGGACTCTGCTCATCAGGAGACCAGAATTCAGTGCTGCCCAACCATCAGCCAGCCCTGAGGCTGGGCTGTCGCTTCACTAAGTGAGACCAGAGTTCTGTGGTGTGTGACATGAAAAGGTCGGATGAGGTAAACTCAACCCTATACACCAAGTGCTGTTAACATGAATGTCTAAGAACAGACAAAAGATCACTGACTCCCAGGAGACATCATTCATTCATGTGTGGTACCTGAGTTTCAAACCCTAGTACCACAAAAGGGGGAAAATAATGAAAAGTAAATACACGTACTCTAAATGCAGACAGGTAAAGTTCTGTGAAGAATCCTAAAAGGGCGTGGGGAGACAGGGTGGCCAGAGGCATGCTGTTGTGAAGTGTCCAGGGAACTCCCTTCCCAGTAGGTGGCATTTGAGTACAGGGCTGGCTTGTCTTATAATTAATCTGTAACTCACGTTTAAATTGCTTATGTCAAGTCTAGAATGTTTGAAATTTATCAGCAACCTTTCTTGTTGATTTCTCTATTTATTCATTTGGAAACCAGTGTCCCAAGAAGTCTAACTAGCCCAGCAAGCAAGTCTTCTGAGCAGATAGCTAAATTTTAAAAAGTAGAAGCCATCTTTGAGTTCATCTTCCCTATCTTTAAAATAAAACATGTAAGCCAGGCACAATGGTGCAGCAGCTCAGAAGGCTGAGGAAGGAGGATCGCCAGTTCAAAGCCAGCCTCAGCAAAAAATGAGGCACTAAGCAACTCAGTGAGACCCTGTCTCTAAATAAAATACAAAATAGGTCTGGGATGTGGCTCAGTGGTCAATCCTCAGTACCAAAAAATTAAAAATTAAATTAAATTAAACATGAGCTGGGTGTGATGGCGCAACCTGTAATCCCAGCCATTCTGGAGGCTGAGGCTGGAGGATCGGAAGTTTGAAGCCAGCCTCAGAATCTTAAAGAGACCCAGAGCAACTTAATGAGACCCTGTCTCAAAATTTCAAAAATAAGGACTGGTATGTGGCTTAGTAGTAAAGCACCCCTGGATTCAATCTCAGTACCAAAAATAAAAATTTTTAAATAACAATAAGATATGTGCTGTAACTCAAATCTGTTGAGACATAACATCAAGCATAGTTCTGCAAAAAATATTATCCTGGTCACTATCACACAAACCTTTGACTTACAGCGGAATGTGGAAATTGCAGAGGGAAGAGTAGGGCCTGAAGGCAGATTCTGGCAGGCTCAGGTCAAGCCTTTCTCATTAAAAAGGGTCATGGGGAGGTTATAGCCCTGGTTACAGTCCTGTTTGGGAGGTGCTGCCGGTGTGATCAACAGTCCCTCCTAATAACATGGAGTTAATCACTCACTGGCCAACTGGAAATCAATGGCACCCTGCCCTCTCCCCTCCACTTGGCCTCAGCTCCTGCAGCCTCCTTTCTTTGCCCCCTGCAGTGAGCAGGCGTCAGGCAGGGATCCCTGGGACTCCTGTCCCTTCCTGCTCTTCAGTAGGGGAGTCTCGCAACCCCAGGAAAGGGAAGCCCTTTCTTCTCTACCTGGAGGAAACCTTACAATACCAAAGAGCTGGAGGAAACAGAAAGAAGGGAGAGAAGGGGAGAAAAAGGGGTCTTTCTGCGGAAAGATGTTGCAGCCAAAGTGAAAAGGAACTGGTTTTCAGAGATGATGGGCTAGAGAATATGCTCATGTTTACAAGACCTTTTTGAATTCACAGCCATCTTAGTTTTAAATTCACTGCAATCTTGGTTTTTAGAATCTTTTCAATCAGGTGAGTTAGATTTTTCTCCCCTTGGTTAAGCTCTACAAGTTGATGTCTTTTTATTTACTCCAATAAGCTCTTCCACAGGGCTTACTAGACTAGTTCCCTGAGCAGAGATTCTGGAGAATCAGCACACCAGTCCTCTGAACTAGAACTTCCAAGGTGAAGTTCTTTCCTTGGGTCTCACTAGAAGTACATCTGAACCCTTGATGGGTGGAAGGGTATGGCCAGCAGACAGAAATAAATGCCAGCGTCATGGGAACTAGTCTCTCAGTTCAGCTGAGAGGTGTTCAGCCATGAGGTGAGAGCCTCCACTTGACCCTCAGGGCTAGGTCCTCTCTTGAGTATGGAAGAGAATACCACGAGGTTTAGAGTTTTCCTAGAGAGAGACTGAATTTAGACAGGAGCCCCCATCCTTCCACAAGTGTGACGTGAAGCTGTGATTCCTGGTGGTGTGGTGGCAGTGAAGGAGAGGGACCAGGGTTGGAAGCTTGGAGAGGAACAGTGGAGTGATGACGGATCTTGGATTGTCTCCCAATGGGTCCTGAATTATCTCCATTTGCAGTTTGTAAAGAAGAGAAGGGAACCAGACAAGGGGAGGATGGCGGTGAGGAGAAAACGGGTTGTTGATAAATACATGGCTGACTTGAGGGTGTCTGAGAAGATCATGGACTCATTTCCACTGACTTCAGGATGATATTGCAGACACAGTTGGTAGCCACCCCTGATCATGGTCATCATCTTGACAGTTATTTGAAATGAGTATGAAATTGACTTATCCCACTATCGATAGTGTAGCCCATGACATCAAACTGAGAATGGGAATATGTGTTGTGTACGGAAGAGGAAGAGTCCTCTTGGCTGCGTCCCCAGATTGGCTGAGCAGATACACACTCAGGGTGCCCTCACTGAACTGCGGCATCATCTGCTTTAAGTGAATTTTCTTCCCTGCATCCTGCGATTATGGCTCTCCTAACTTTATTAGGCTGCATATTGAGTTTTTAATCTTATGCATTTCCTTAGCTTTCCATTTCCTCTAGCGTCTTAACTGGTAATTCAGTTTGTTCATGGACTGCTGCTGGCAAAGCACCTCCTCATGCCATGGTCCTTCCCCGACGCATGTGCAGCTGTCCTAGCATGAGGACGTGGAGCTGGCAGTATCCACCTCTGCAGAAAAAGATCATTCACACTTGGGACTTTGGGGACAATCATCTACTGGTCTTATCACCAAAAGGTTCAATGTTAAATTACTTGCATTAAATTACTGGCATTGGTGAAGAGAACGAAATCCATACAAATAGCAAGCACTGAGCTTTCTCAAACAAGGACCCTAGGACCAGCGATCCTTTAACACTGTGCTCACTCTTGGAAATGGGTGACCCCTTGGGGTTACAGCAGATGTCACCTGAGTCACCACCCATCCATGTTTCTTTCTGTGTAATATAGTTTGCTGATCATGGGGAAAACCAGCCACTGAGACCCCGCTAACTTTACCTCAGAACTTGAAGGGTGAGGTTGGTGTTGCTTGACTCCTTTGTGTTTACTGCCTCCAGAAATAAATAAGCCTTTTTAAAAACTTCTTTTGAGTGACCCTTTCTCAAATATTTTCTGAATCCTGTTAGGATTGTGGACCTGTGACAGACACACTGAGGTCACCTCCAGCTCTAATAGCTCACAACACGTAGAGACCCTTAAACCTCAAAGCCATCTCCTTACAGGAGATGACCCAACGCCAACCAAATGTGTAAGGAGAGCAGTTAGTTGTATGGAAAACTGATGATCAATGCTAGTGACCTTTACCCTTAATCAGGTGCTTGGTTAGTGAGGTCAGCCATTGTTCCCCTACATTGGGGGACTTCCTGATAAGCAGATGCTGTCTCAGTGGACCTCAAGACTAGATACCTTCAGAGGCTGGATCCCAGTTAATGTTATCTGTGCTTTTTCTTTTGAGATGGGATCTCCTTTGTTGCTCTGGCTGGCCTCAAACTCACAGTCCTCCTGTCTCAGTTTCTGAAAATCTAGGACTACAGGAATGCATGAGTGTGCCTGGCGTGTTCTGTCTTTTGACACTTCTTTGATTACAGAGTTGTACTGCCTTTTTAAAAATATTGAATGAAGCCAGGCTTGATGGCACTTGCCCGAGTTGGGAGGTTAGATTAGGAGAATTGCAAGATTGAGACCAGCCTGGGCAATTTAGACCCTGTCTCAAACGAAATTTTTAAAAAGGCCCAGAATGTAGGTTGGTGGTAGAGTACTTGCCTAGCATACCCAAGGACCTGGGTTGAATCCCCATCTCTACCTCAAGAGGAAAGAAGGAGAAGGAAGAAGAGAAGATTAAAATATTCTATGCCTTACTTTTTTTTTTTTTAGTATTGGGAACTGAACCCAGGGGTGTTCTAACACCATATCCCCAGTTTATGTTTATTTTTTATTGTGAGACAGGGTCTTACTAAATTGCCTAGGCTGTCCTCAAACATGCAATCCCCTGCTGAGTTGCTGGGATTACAGGTGTGCACCACTGCACCTGCACCTTACTTTTTAGCTTGTCATTAAATTATATATAACTAGTTTATTTCTAGGTGAAGGAAAGCTACTTATTCCAAGGGTATCCCTAGAACACCCCTATGCCCTAAGCCCCTGCTATGGAGAGTTCTGCTTTGGGAGACCTGGATAAATATTGAAAGTGTATGGTCCTGGTAAACAGAATGTTCAAATTATGTCACCCATTCAGCAAAAATAACCAAGAAATAGACCATCACAGAAGGAGAACCAAGAACGTCATTGCTAAGTACAGTGAGAGATGGACAGAGTCCAGTTAGAGTAAAAAAACTATTTACTGAAATGATGAACACTCAGAAATTTAATTAAATATATTATGAAATATTTCAAACCTATTAGGGCTAAAATAATATAATAAGAGGGGAAAGAACATGGCGAATTCTTGCTGTTTTATTTTAAATGTTAAGAGCGTAGAGATATTCATATTGATTCACTTACCTTCAGTATTCAAGTTTACATTCCAGGGAAGATGTGAGGCCCAGTTGTTGTTGTAGGGCTGTCCCTGTTGTGAGATGACAAAGGTCCCAAGTCCTGGGCATAATTGCTTTAGATCAGTGTATAAATTACCGACCATCAGGGTCTTTTTCAGTGTAATGTGTGTGATTATAATGTCAGTGATGGTAGTGCCTGTTTGATGTGTCTCTGGGTGTTTTATTTCCTTACCTGCACAACGTACATGACAAGAAGATTCTAAGTCCTTCCTTCCTCATGGGTCCTGTGTGGAGCCCACACAAAGAGGACGAAAGATGCCCAGTGCCCTGGAGCAAGGATTCCTTAGTAGCTCAGGACCTCTCTCTTCCTCTCATACTTTTGCTGGGGTAGGTGGTTCAGGATTCATTCCATGAGATCCTCTTTGAAGATGTGATAACCAGATTCATGATCATTCTAGAAATAAGTGGGATGAAGTAGTCATTAAGAGCAACACCCAACACAGACCAAGTGAGGGACTAGGGTTGTCACAAAGGTAACAAGTCGGTCCTGTGTATATCCCAGGAGGCCCTTCCAAGGGTCCTCAACATTTGCTTCATTCCACTCTCTCTCTCTCTCTCTCTCTCTCTCTCAGTTACTCGGGATTGAATGCAAGGACACTTGAACACTGATCTACATCCCCAGTTCTTTTTATTTTTTATTTTGGGACAGGAACTCACTAAATTGCTGAGACTGGCCTCCATCCTCCTGCCTCAGCAGAGGGATTATGTCACCGAGTCACTGGGATTATAGGCATGAGCCACTGGGCCCATCTAGCTCACTTCATCATCTTCTCGATATCATTGTATTTGACACCATTCTTCAGATGACAAATTAAATCTGTGATAAATCAAATCCACAACTTTTCCAGCTCAAGGATAACCTATACACAGCCTTGGCAGGGTCAGGTTCAGAATGGTGACGGCTGGCATTGCACTGAGCTTGTAGGAGGAGTCATTCATCATAATTTCTGGGAGGCAGTGACAGCGTAAACCTTAGCCTTAGATTCCCCCACATTATCACGTTGTCATGGATGACTTCAACTGGGAGGCCAAGCAGTTGGTGTGGAGGTGACATAGCTGGCGATCCTGAAGGAGTTGTCATTCTCCCAGTCCTCTGCCATTCCAAACATATTAACGTGGACATAGGCAGTAGGAATGACAGTCCTTTGGTTACATCTTTCAACTTTATGCTCTCTCCCTCTAAGATGCTGAGAATCACAGTGGGCTCTATGACAGGTTCAGTACCAAATCCCGCCTTCGATGTTAGAGGGCTGTTGCTCCTGGAAAATGGTGTTTGGATTCCCACTGACTATATTATCTGTTGTCAGCCTCGATGGTGGCATTGAACTTGCTATGTGCCGACATTTTTGAACATGTGGTCTATTATTGAAGTCAAGGAAGGAGTCATTAAATGCTACAGTACCCACTTTGGAAGCAGCTTAGTAACTAGGTACTCTGCACAATCTGTACCCTTAGTGTTTGTCTTAACATTTTCAGAAGCAGATCTGAACTTGATAAAATTAAGCATTGGGAAGAAAAGGAAAATATGAAAGACTTAATTATTTTATTTTTACTTTACTCACCCACTATTTCTACTTTAGTTATTTTGTCTATTTTTATAAAATGTGCATATATAAAGGTTAGCCTTCTGATAGTCTTCTGTGATGTAAAGGGTTTGCTGTATAATTTTTTAACTTTGGTATATCAGGCATGAGTAAAGGTGTATTAGTTTGAAATGACAATCAAGTTGGGCCCAATGGCACACATGTAATCCCAGCAACTCAGGAGGCTGAAGCAGGAGGATCACAACTTAATGAGATCTTGTCTCAAAATAAAAAATAAAATAACTGGGGCCTGTAACTGGGTGTTAAAGCACTCTTGGGTTCAATCCCCAGTACAAAAAACAAACAAATAAAATAACAACAGCAACAAAGAAATGGCAATTGCTTCTCCCAGGGATTCACAAATACACAAACCCACACCCATCCATACAAGCCCACATATCTCTCTCTCTCTCTCTCTGTCTCTCTCTCTCTCTCTCTCTTTCACACACACACACACACACACAGAGAGAGAGAGAGAGAGAGAGAGAGAGAGAGAGAGAGAGAGCGAGCGCAAAGGGGCTTTGAATTTAAAAAAGTAAAAGTAAAATAATGCCAGAGGTATGAAAGGACATTCACCATTAAAGGACAATAACTTTTCACAGTAGGTGGCAAACTGTACCCTCTAGAATGATCCCAAATAACCATCACAAAGAACTGCTTTAAATTCATTTCCTAAGGCCAAATACGAGAGCACAGAGCAGCCTAAATTCCTGGGAGTGAAAAGGACTGAACACTGAGTAACTAGAAGCAGCAGCAAGTACAGCCAGTCTGCAAAGCCTCTGCAGCCACAAGTCCTCTTCAAAGGACTCCCACACTTGGCTCCATCATGGTCCTGGGTAGGCGGATCTCAGCACTCCCTGGGCCCTGCAAGCTCACCTCCTCGGTGCCCTGCAGGCCAGGGGTGCATGGGAAGATCTGGAGCTGGACAGGACCACAAAGAAATGAACACTGATACTCCCACCAATTTGCTTCCATTGGAATCCATATTTTCAGGCATTGCCAATAACATTTTAGAACAAGGGACTTTAAGAACATGGAAGAAGTACATCAAGACCCATCTTCTTTTTTAAAAAATGTAGTAGTGCATGATAATCATGCAGAGTAGTGGGTTTTGTGGCATATTCGCACAAGTACATAATTTAATCAATTTCACTCCTCAATACCTCCCCTCCTCCCTCCCCAGTCTCCCTTTCCTTTACCCTGCTGATCTACCTTCTCTTTTCAGGAGACCCCTCTAGCTTCCATGTATGAGAGATAACACTTGACTTTCTCAGTCTGGCTCAATTTTCTTTACATGATGTTCCCCAGTTCCATTCATTTTCCCACAAATGGCATAATTTCATTCTTTTTTATGGCTGAATAAAACTCCATTGTTTATAGATACCATATTTTCTATATCCATTCATCTGTTGACAAACACCTAGGCTGATTCCAAAATTAGGCTATAGTGAATTGTGCTGCTATAAACATGGGCTGACCTTAGTTCTTTAGGACAAAAACCAAAGAGTGGTATAGCTGGGTCATAGGATGGTTCCAATCCTAGTCTTTTTAAGAATCTCCAAACGGATTTCCATAGTGGCCATACTAATTTATATTTCTACCAATGGTGTATAAGCGTTCCTTTTTTCATGTATCCTTGCCAGCATTTATTGTTATTTGTATTTCTAATGATTGCCATTTTTACTGGATGAAATCTCAGTGTAGTTTTGATTGTCATTTCCCTGATGGCTAAAGATGTTGAACTTTTTTTTTTTCATATATTTGTTGGCCATCTGTACTTCTTTTGAGTAGTGTGGGACCTATCTTAATGTCTGACTTCTCTCTTTCTCATTGAGATATCATTCACCTATAATGACCACCACCCTTTTAAAGTATGTGATTGAGTCTATTTTTGAAGCTGGACTTTTAACACTAGAATATTTTTTTCACCCAGACAAGAAACCCCATATCCATTCGTACTCATTTCTCTTCGACCCATGTTAAACACCCACTCATTTACTTTCTGTCCCTCTGGGGATTGCCTATTTTGTACATTTCCTGTTTATGGAATTATACTATATGTATCCTTTGTTATCTAACTTCTTTCATCTTAGAATCTTCATCTGTGTTATAACATGCACAAGTGCTTCACTGTTCTTTATGTTCAAATTATATTCTGTTGTAAGGATAGACCACATTTTGTTTACCCATTCATCAGTTGATGGCTATTAAGGCTGTTGAAATTTTTTGGCTACTGAGAAGAATGATGCTAAGAACTACTGTATACAATGTCTGGACATGTTTTCTATCCTCTTGAGTATATTATACTTAGCAATGGAAGCATTGCTGATCTGGTGTCTCCTTAACCAAATCATCATATTAGCAACCTGGGAAGGAGACTGAGCTTAATTTGGATAGATTAAGAAACAGGACAGGGAAAACTAACAGAGAAGCTGTGGTCTTCAGGTTAAATGTCATTGTTTTCTAGTCTCCAACTGGTAAAGAATGATATAACTAGTTTCTGAGTTTTTTTACTTTTACTTTTTTAAATTCAAAGCCCCTTTGCGCGCGCGCTCTCGCTCTCTCTCGCTCTCTCTCTCTCTTTCTCTCTCTCTGTGTGTGTGTGTGTGTGTTTGTGAGAGAGAGAGAGAGAGAGAGAGAGAGAGAGAGAGAGAGATGTGGGCTTGTATGGATGGGTGTGGGTTTGTGTATTTGTGAATCCCTGGGAGAAGCAATTGCCACTTCTTTGTTGCTGTTGTTATTTTGTTTGTTTGTTTTAGTTTGTTTTGATGATGCTCTTTTATTAAATCAATAAAACCCATGGGAAGACTACAAATGACAGTGGTTCACATTTTTCCACCAGTAAGGCATGAGGGACATCAAACACCCCTGCTAGTTAATGTTGGATCTCAGACTCTGATTCACCCATGGTGGAGAGGCCACAGATGTACTCAAGAGAAAGAAGGGTGATTTCAGAGTTTCTCAACATGCATTGGGGGGGGGGGTAGATAAATGTAATTTGAAAGGAGCCTCTTGGTGCTCCCTTCAATCCTGCAGAGGATTTAGTGTCACTCCATGGGGGATGGAAACTCTGTTGGGGAGGGAAGACAAAGTGCCAGCCAGCAATCTGCACCATACACAAAAATGAATGTGTGGTTTTACTCTAAAGAAATCCTGTGGTGGCTTTACTCGTAATAATGTTATTTCAAGGATCTTCTGTTTTCTAAACTTTGTAGATTTTATTTATACTAGTGTGAAAAGCAACGTCCTGCTACTTGGAGATGTGTTAGACATGGTACAGTTAGTTGTCATTGTAGATCGTAATAACTAGAAAAAGGCCACCACGCTGAGAGATGTGCTATTTCTTCTGCCACCTCCTTAGGAGCCCAGCCATCCAGGACAGCCCTAAGCTGGAAACCCCTCTATGACATGAAGATGTGTTTCCTAGTGACCGAGCTGGCTCCCCAGGGAGCCTTTTGTCTGCTTGGGAAAAGCGCAAACTATCCAGAGGAACAGATTTTTGTCCACCTATGCATTTCATTTGTCCTGCAATCAGAGTAGAAGTAAGAAAACGGGTTATCGCCTTTTCACAGAAACCTACCAGGCCCCTGTGCCATCCCCCAGCACCACGCAGGGGGACCCATCAGTTGACTGAAGGCATTAATGACCTATAATTACTTCCTGTGTTGCCTCCTCACGGGTTTTTGCTTTTATGGCCAGTCCTTTGGGACCTGAGCCCAAAGGAGCATGACGGATGATGGAGCTTAATTGGATCCCTTTGGGTAAGGAGGGCCCGTCAACAATGCGGGCGAAGTCCTCCGTCTGGGGACGCCACACCAAGTTAATCATTATACTCTTGAACTGAGAACTAAATGGAGAAATCGTTCTCTTCTGTCACAGTAATTTTTTAAAATAGACTTTTTTTTTTTTTTTTAAGAACAGTTTTAAGTTCACAACAAAACAAAGTGAAAGTAGAGTTCCCATATCCCCTCTGCTCCCCCCAACCTCCCCTCCACCCACAGCCCATACCTCGGTGCTACATTTGTTATGATGGATGGCCCTACAGACACATGGTCACCCAAAGTCCACGGTTTTTCACTGTGGTTCGCTCTCGGTGTTACATAGCCCCTGGGTTTTGGCAAACGTGTGATGACATGTGTCCATCATACCAGTCCCGGACAGAATAGCTTCATATTCGTTCCCCCCCCCCACCCCTACCCCTGGCAACTACTGATGTTTCTATGGTCTCCATAGTGTCACCTTTCCCAGAAGGTCGCTGGAGTTGGACTCATACAGCATATAGCCTTCAGATTGGCTTCTTTCACTTAGGTATATGCATTTAAGTTTCCTTCATGCCTTTTCATGGCTGGCCCACTCATTCTATTTTAGCCCAAATAACATTCCATTGCTTGAATGTGCCACAGCCTACCATGTCCTTCCCCTGGCTGAAGAACCTGGTTGCTTCCATGAATAAAACTGCAATAAACATTCACATGCAGCCTGTTTCTCTCTCTCTCTCTCTCTCTCTCTCTCTCTCTCTACCCCCTCTACCTCCCTCCCTCCCTCCCTCTCTCTCTTTTCATTTCTTTCTTTCTCACATAAATTTTCAACTCATTTGGATAAACACCAAGAAGTGTAATTGCTGGAATGTATGGTGAGCATATGTTTGGTTTTGTAAAATGCTGCCAAAATCTTCTTCCAAAGTGTCTTCAACATTTTGCTTCCGACCAGGATGAGAGAGGGTCCCTTTGCTCTGCATCCTCACCGGCACTTGGTGGTGCCAGTGTTATGAATTTTGAATATTCCAGTAAGTGTGTGGCAGTATCAAATTGTTATTTTAATTTGCAATTTCCTAATGACATATGGTGTTGAACATCTATAAAGGTTTTTAATCTCTTAGGCCAAACTATTCAGTTCTGTCAGACCCAGCATCTCCTTTTTTTTTTTTTTTAAAGCATGATGATGCTCTTTTATTAAATCAATAAAATTCAGAGAAACCAACTTACCTATAGCTAGTGTTTTAATTCATATAGTCTGTGAGAACAAAATTCTTGTCTATCTTATTCTTCATGGTGGGTGTTCCCCAAACCAGCAGTGCCTGGTCCATGGTACGTCATTTACTAAGTGTGGACTGAGTGGAGTGAGTGGAGTAGAGGCCTTCAAAAGGATCGGTCCTCATTCTAATTTTTAAAAATGGTCCTTGAAGATATAATGAAAGATCTTGAGATATGGAGATCATCCTGGATTGTCTAGACGGGTCAAATCCAATGACAAGCATCCTTATAGAGAAGGGCAGAGGGAAGTTGAGTCAGACCACAGAAGGGCCAGCTGTGTGACCGCAGAGGCAGAGAGGTAGCCACATGTCCAAGAGTACCTACAGCCCCCAGAACCTGGAAGAGGCCAAGAACAAGGCCTCTGGAAAGAGTGTGACCCTGCTGACCCCTTGATTCAGACTTCTGGCCTCCCAGCCCTAGGCAACCACTCATCTACCTTTCATCTCCATGGAGTTGCCTGCTCTGGACATTTATAGAAATGGAATCATACAATGTGTGGTCTTTGGTGTTTGCATTTCTAAACTTAGAACAAGGAAGAGGACTATTTATTATAAAGGAGTTCCCTGTATATTCTAAATATATTGCAATGTTCTTTTTCCTTTCTTGAAATCAACATCACAGGTAACGTGGCCTCAGTACATATATAATTTTTAGAAAATAATGTGTCTTGTAATAGAAATCTCTTTTAAAGGAAGTCATTTGCAGGCATGTCTACACTGGAACATCTCCCAGGGTGAGAATCCTTGAGCCTTCCTGCCAGTCTGTATCACCATGAGCGTGCCACCTGTAGGAGTGGGGACACATAGCAGCAATGTTTGCATTGATGACCTGACTGTCCCTAATGGTGAACAACTCCTGATCAAGTCCCAAATAAACCAAAGTTGAATCTTCCCTCAGTTTGCACAAGTGGTGACAGTCTTAGAAATTCCAGAATGTGTTCAAACCGTGTTGAAAACATAACCCTCTGTTTACTCATCAACAGAGTTAGACTCTTACTTCAGAGGACCCACTGCAGGTGGGGTTTTCACCTATATGAGTGTCTGGCCATACTCAAGAGTCACACAAAACTAGTTTCATAGAGCAGCACTGTCCTGTCATTAAACGGCACGTGATGCTACTTTGCCTGCCTCCTCCCCTCTCAATGCCAGTGGGGCCTGTGGTTCCTGAGCCCAGGAGATGGCCCGTCCTTATGGAGGACCAGTGTCTAGCTCTTCTCAATCTAAAAGGCACTTTTACACCCCTGACCACCTCTGGGTCCACAGGCCATCAGTTTCTTTTTTTTTTTTTTTTTTCTCTTATTTATGTAATTTCTTCCTAGTTAACATTCTCCCTATACTTATAAAGCTGTTCAACATTCTTCCTTCTTTTTTATATTTTGGTACTGGGAATTGAACTCAGGACTCTAGTCACTCTACTACTGAGGTATATCCCCAAACCTTTTTAAATTTTTTTATTTTGAGAGAGGGTCTTGCCAAGTGACTGAGGCTGGCCTCAGACTTACAATCCTCCTGCCTCAGCCTCCTAAATAGCTGAGATTACAGGTGTGCACCACCACACTTGGCTTCAAACATTATTCCATCTTAAAACAAAAAGGAAAAATGCTTTTCAAATCTCTTTTCAGCTGATCTGTGTTACACTTGGATTTTGCAATATTTTCTTAGCTGATTCCCTCTCAACGCTCCCATTGGCATCGAAAGGCTCTATTAGACACCCAGAGCAGGGCAGGCCTGGCGTCTGCTGGAGTCCCCTTTCCACAACATGGTGCCTTATCATCAGGCCACGTCCAGATATGTGTTCCTCACATTTCAGGAAAACTTTGAACCACTTCTTGAGGTATGGTGGAGACATAATGAATTGTACATACTTAACAGCTTTAGCGAGGTGTAATTCACACACTACATAATTCAATCATTTAAGGCATACGATTCTGTCATTCTCAGTGTATTCACAAGGTTTGCTCATATTTAAAATATCCAATTTAACCCATTTTGGTCAGTGGGTCTACCCTGAGATCATTTTCATAATCAAGATATGTCACCCCAAAGTCTCCTCATGCTAGTTTATAACTTCTTCTCCTCTCCATAAGCAACAATTATTCTGATTTCTGGGACTAGAAAGTAGTTTGCATTTTCAAGATTTTTTTTATAGAAATGGAATTAGTTAGTCTGTACTGTTTGTTTTGTCTTTTCGTTTTAGTTTGGCTTTTTCCTTCAGCATAATTATTTTGAAAATTCATTTATGTTCTAAACACATGTCAATAGCCCATTATGTTCTTGTTGCCAAGTAGCATTCAATTGTATGATTATACCATAATTTATCTACTCCCCCATTGATGGAAATCAGGTTGTTTTCCAGTCTGGGACTATCACAGCAAAACTGCCAGGAAGATTCAAGTGCAAGTCTTTACGTGACGTGTGTTTTCATTACTCATGGGTAAATATCTAGGCACAGCACACCTGGGTCACATGATGAGTGCATGCTTAAGTTTTTAAGAAACTGCCCAGCTCTTCTCCAGTGTGGATGTACCATTCTCCATTTCCTCCAGTGGCACAGGAGAGTGGTGGTGCTCCGTATCCTCAGCACCTTCTGCTATGGCCAGTCTTGCTCAGTGCAGTCATTCTGGTAGATGCATGGTGATGTTGCTCCCTGTACCACTTTCAGTACTTCTAACCTACTAGTAGTTCCCACTACACACCCCCCTACCATTACTTCTTTTATGCTGTTCTTGCAATCCAGATGCCTCCTGATCTGTCCTTCATCTTAACACTCAACCCCAGAGCCCCTGACCCTCCTGGTTGAACCAAAATCTCTCTCAGTATATACATACTGTGTTATCTTTGTGTTACTATAACAAAAAAACTATACTACTAACAGACTGTAACTTGAACACAATATTATTTGACCTTGCAGGAGGTGGAGACCCTATCCTTTATCAACACTTATTTTGATGCTTTGGTCACCCAGAAGTATACATTTTAATTCTTCCCGAATTCGGAATTATTTCACACATTGTAACCTATTATTCAGGTAAAAAAAAGAACCTTTTGGTTACATGGGAATAGTCTGAGCCATAATATCAATTGGTTTTCTCGGATTTATTGTATGATCTCATCACATATTCATTCACATTGGAATGGACGTTGATACTCGAGCATACTTCACATCCACAACTATCGTTACTGCCATCCCTACTGGGGTTAAAGTTTTCAGCTGACTAGCAACCCTGCATGGGGGAAATATCAAATGATCCCCAGCAATACTATGAGCCCTTGGCTTTATTTTCTTATTTACTGTAGGAGGTCTTCCAGGAATTGTCCTAGCTAACTCTTCACTAGACATTGTCTTACATGATACATGTTATGTTGTAGCCCACTTCCACTATGTCCTGTCTATAGGGGCTGTATTCGCTATCATGGGCGGATTTGTTCACTGATTCCCTCTTTTCTCCGGCTATACACTTGACAATATATGAGCTAAAATTCACTTTACTATAATATTTGTAGGAGTAAATATAACTTTCTTCCCACAATACTTCCTGGGGTTATCAGGAATACCACACAGATATTCAGACTACCCTGATGCATACACAGCATGAAACACTGTATCTTCAATAGGCTCATTCATTTCCCTAACAGCTGTAATAATTATAATTTTCATGATCTGAGAAGCATTCGCATCAAAATGAGAAGTCCTAACCGTAGAACTAACAACAACCAACTTAGAGTGACTACACAGGTGTCCCCCACCCTATCACACATTTGAAGAGCCAACTTACGTTAAAGTTTTATCCAAGAAAGGGAAGAATTGAACTTCCTAAAACTAGTTTCAAGCCAGCCTCATAACCATTATGACTTTCTTCATGAGATATTAGTAAAAATATTACATAACTTTGTCAAAGTTAACAGGTTAAAGTCCTTTATATCTTTGTGGCATATCCCCTTGAGTTAGGATTTCAAGATGCTACATCACCTATTATAGAAGAATTATTACATTTTCATGACCATACTCTTATAATTGTATTTCTAATTAGCTCCCTAGTCTGCTACATCAGAAGTACAAACCAAAAAGGTTTATTTTGGCTTGCACTTCTGGAGGTTTCAATCTGTGGTCAATCAGCTCCAGTACTTGTGGGCCAGTGGTGAGGCAGTACGTCATGGTGAGTGCACGTGGTAGAGGAAGCTGCTCACTGCATGGTGACCAGGAAGCAGAGAAAGAGGAAGGGGCCAGGGTCCCAGTACCCCTTTCTAGGGCATGCTCCAGTGACCTACGTTCCTCTCACCAGGCCCTACCTCATAAAGGTCCCGTCACCTCCCAGTAGTGCCACAGGTTGAGGACCGAGCCTTCAACACATGGGCTTTTGGGAGACATTCCAAATCCAAGTACAGCAAGCATGTACCCGGAAAATTATGTGGATAATTTTTTTCAAAGCTTTTTTGCATTTGATGAGATGTTCTGTGCAGCTGTTTTCCTACCCAAGGTGGGGGATGTAACACAGGGCTTGACGCACGATGGGTTCACTGTCATCAGTGGCAATGGCAGAGAGAGACTGAACATCTCAGAATGGTGCTATTTCCCTGAGACTTAAAAAAATGTTGCTTCATTTTCTTTTATTCAAAGAGAGCTTGCCATGCCTAGTGCTACATGCCTGTAATCCCAGTCACTCAGGAGGCTGAAGCAGGAGGATTGCATATTAGAGGCCAGCCTGGGCAGTTTAGTGAAATCCTGTCTCAAAATAAAAAATGATTTTTAAAAAGGGGCTGAAGATTTAGCTCAGTGGTAGAACACCCCTGGGTTCAATCCCCAATAGTGCTAAATAAATAAAATGAAGAAAGCTGTTGTTAACAGCCATTGTTATTTGAAATTTTACTAATCAGAAACAGTATATAAGTCATAGCAATGTTTTGAAATGAACTATTGTCGTAATTTCTTAAAACATCCTTCAAACCTAGAAGGCAAACTATAAATGAAGTCAAAGGAACCCATGAACTTTAAAGAAATTAAAGTTGGTCTGAATAAGGGTTACCCAATCATTCTTCCCTTTTGGTTTTAAGGTTCCCTGTCTCTAAAGGTTTTATGTATTTTCGTGTGAACCAGAATTAGTCACTATGACTACAGCACTGTTTGTATTGATGGTGAGGCAGGGGAACAGTTGAGAAATACATTTCAAGCAGCTTCTGAGAATTTCTTGGACGTCAGAAATACTTGCTCGATTTTCCATTCCCCAGATGATGGTCAGTTGGAGGGGGTTTTACAGGTACACAGGTGGCAGGTGGAAGCGCAAAGAGTGATCTGGTGTCCAGGACAGCGCTGCCTGGTAATGAGGGAAAGTAAAGAAGTTTAAGTTTTTTAATGCGATTGGAAACCACAGCTATGGAATGCAGAGTAATGGTCGCTGTGGCTGGAAATCCTGGGGACCTGGCCTGCAGTGCACAGGTGGTGGCCCGGTTTGGGGAGAGGCGGGAGCACGGACGCACAGCAGCGCCCCCTAGCGGGATGCTGCACCGCTGGGGCAATGCTTGGAATTAACTGACCACCTAAGATCCGAATAGAGCAGCAGCGTGGGAACTCCTTCCTAGAGAAATCTGGCTGCGCAGTCCAGGCTATTTTGAAATGGTCCTTCATAGTGGTTTTGTTAGCAAAGTAACTCCATCCATCACAAGCTAAATCACCTCTTCGTGAGATCAATACAGTCACGGTAAGATGAGAATGTTTATGATTAAAGCCACGACAGTGGCCTGAGCCAGAGCACCAGGCAGAGCACCGCCCTGTGCACGCAAATCCCCGGGGACCCTGAGAGTCTGCATTTAAGACAGACCCCGGGGTAGGGGTGCCCTCAGCCCATGCATGGAATTGCGAAGGTAAATCCGTATCCGTGTTGCTCTTCTCTCTCTATGGGAAAACTGTCCTGAAAATTCTTAGAGCAAATAAGTGAGTCTGTTGTTACAATAGTCCCATTCATCTTTGGAGAGTGTGAATATCAAATCCAGATTTCTATCTTCTGCTCACTTTATTTATTTATTATTTTTCCAGTAGGGGATGGAACCCAGGACACTTTACCACTGAGCTACATGTCCAGACTTTTTCATTTATTTTTTCTTTTTTAATTTTGAGACAGGGTCTCCCTAAGTTGCCCAGGCTGGCCTTAAACTTGCACTTTCTGCCTTTGGCCTCCCATGTGTACCACAGTGTCTAGCTCTCTTCCACTTTCAAAAAAAAAAAAAAAAAAAGTGCAGGAAGGCAGAGTTCTTCATTAATGGCCTCATGTAAAAATCATCTGAGCCGGGCGCGGTGGCGCACGCCTGTAATCCTAGCACTTGGGAGGCTGAGGCAGGAGGATCGCGAGTTCAAAGCCAGCCTCAGCAATGGCGAGGCACTTAGCAACTCAGTGAGACCCTGTCTCTAATAAAATACAAAAAAGGACTGGGGATGTGGCCCAGTGGTTGAGTGCCCCTGAGTTCAATCCTCAGTACCAAGACTTGTCTTTACTCTATGTTTGAAGATTCCCATGCCATTTATTTTACTGACGCTTCTGATTTCTGAATGAAGTTTGTGTTAAATCCAGTAAGTCAGCTACATTCACTGAGAGGAACAGTGGCATTCAAAAATGTTATGGAACTAGACGTTCCATAAGATCTATCACTTTTCTTGCTAACGCTTGAAAACATGGTGCCTGATTTAAGCACTAGACTGTCTTTAACCCAGGATCATCTCTGGGTTGGAGGTACCATCGTGTGGGTAGTTTAAAGCATACTCTGAAGCCAGACTACTGGATTCAGACTCCAGTTCCTGCACAGACTTTGTGCCTGTGAACAGTCATGCAATGGTTTATTTGTCTGTAATATGGAGCTGCATTCTACAGGTATTACTGGAATAAGTTAGCTAACATGTTAAAATTCTTAGAACAGTGCTAGACATATATCCAAGCTATGAAAGTATATGTTAGAATGTGATTAAAATAAATAATCTTTGCATTAATGTCCTATTTGGGTTGCTCAGTGGTCCTGTGGAATCCAGAAGGCCTATCTCTTTTCAGCAGCTAAAATGTCATTCTATAAGACTTTCCCAGTAAGACTGGCCAGAGAGAAGGGAGACTTCAGCCAACCCACTGGGAACCCCCAAATAAAAACTATGCCATTAAGAAACTCATTTATGGGCTGGGGCTGGGGCTCAGCGGCAGAGCGCTCACCTCGCATGTGCGCAGCCCAGGTTCGATCCTCAGCACCACGTAAACATAAATGCATTGCATTGTGTACAACTAAAGTAAATAAATAAATATTTTTTAAAAAATTAAAAAAAAAGAAACTCATTTATTTTCTGTGTTTGATTGGACTTACCTCAGTCTTTTGGTTTTACAGTTGGTGATGTATGTCGGTCAAGTGACCAAGGATATCTTGAAGTGGCCCCGGCCCTCCTCCCCTCTCGTTGTGAAACTGGAGAAGAGAGTGATTGCAGAATTTGGAATGCCATCCACCCACGCCATGGCCGCCACTGCCATCTCCTTCACGCTACTTATCTCTACCATGGACAGATACCAGGTAATGTGGCCTGACTCTCCTTCCCACCCCTGGCCCCAGGCCAGTGACATCCATATAGTGAGGTAGCTAACAGAAGTACACTTCAGAATTTTCTCTTAAGGTTGCTTTGAAGAACTTTAAGGTTTATGGGGTAAAGACTAATAGGAACTGAAACCTATTGAGCTACTGATGACAGTTTCCTCATAAATAAAGTGACCATGTAATTTAGCACCAATATCAGTTTGTGTCCGAGAGTGCAAGTGGGCACCTTTAATAGCCACACCAGGACAACTGGCATAACATGGCCATCCAGGCGTCTAGTGTGCTTGTCTTCTCCCAGGATCCATTTCGCCCCACTGCCTGCCTGGGCAGACTTGAATCAGTGCTGTCATTCTCTGTTTACCACAGACACAAAGAGTTTATGATCCTTGTAAATGATCCTCCAGGGCAGAGATGATTCCACCAAATCCCCCTGCCAGACTCCCCAGGGCCTGGGGCTGAAAAGAGTCTGTGCTCAAATTACCCTCTGAGGATGCTTCTGCCTCTGCTTAGGGCTCAGCCATTAGAAGGAATGACTCTGATTATTTTAGAACTGTCTAAATGACAGGAGATTGATAAATCGTGAAAACAGAATTTCACTTAATGTCTGCTTAGATCCCAATTATAATAAGACCTTTTAACAATTATTTTAAAACTCAAATGAAAGTTTATTTTTTTGTCTTCTCCTGCTTCTGATATATTGCTTTAATTTTATGTTTAATAAATTTTACCTTTCAGCTATTGGAAATTTTATATTTCATTAAATCTAGCAGTCTTATAGGGAAATGTCAGTATTGTTTCACCCTGCCCCACTTACCTCTGAGAATCAGGGATATACCATACTGGGGTTATGCAGAAATGGGAGTTAGCAAGATCCCCTCTGACCCTGCAGACTTATACCAGGCTGCCTGGGTTTAGAACTCTGTTTCTAAAGGAGAAAGGGACAGTCGTATGTCTATCCAACTAGATATAATCATTTGTCATAACTTACTCCAAAGTCATGCAAGGATCAAGAGATGTCTGAGCTCCCCAGTACTGTCTGAATTAACTTAGTAAAGACTTCTGATCTATGTTGTACCCAATGTCAGCTGCCCCAGGAGGATGTGGTGGGCCCAGCACCAGCCTCCCTGGGGCTGCTGGGAATCCAGAGAAGTCTGTGAACATGCTAATGTTATTAAGGGAAAAAAGCAGCGAGGAGAGGCTGGCTGCAAGGACAGAACAGTGACAAAACAGCAATAATCGACCCCTTAATCAATTCATTTTTAAAGCCACCTAGTCCTTCTTTAAAATTCTTTTCAGTTCACATGATATACTGGTTTTCATAAGGCATGAAAACCCATGTATTGTAGATTTCCTTTCTATTTTTTTTGCAGGGGGAGAGTACTAGGGATTGAACTCAGGGGCACTCAACCACTGAGCCACATCCCCAGCCCTATTTTGTATTTTATTTAGAGACAGGGTCTCACTGAGTTAGCGCCTCACTATTGCTGAAGCTGGCCTTGAACTTGGGATCCTCCTGCCTCAGCCTCCCAAGCCACTGGGATTACAGGTGTGCACCACTGCACCTGGCTTCTATTTAATTTTTAAAGATTAATATACTATGAGAGTCTGTGTGCCCCTTATATGACCAATGTTAGCCAGATTCCTCTGGTTGTTCTGACTGCCCACAGCTTTGATATCTGGACACCTGTTGCTAGTTGGGCCTTTCAGACTTTATAGCACTGACTGTTTGCCTTGCTTCATGGCCAAATTGTGTATTACTCAAGTTTTCATTTCAGAGTAGTTAAAAATAAAAATTATTCACTCCAGCCCAACGTGGCTCACGCCTCTAATCCTAGCGACTAGGGAGGCTAAGGCAGGATGATTAGGCCAGCCCCAGCAAATTAGCAAGGCTCTAAGTGACTTAGTGAGATACTACCTCAAAATAAAAAATAAAAAGGGCTGGGGATGTGGTTTAGTGGTAAAGTGCCTCTGAGTTCAGTTCCCAGTACCAAATATAGATAGATAGATGAATGTTATTCACTCCAGTTAAAATGCCAGCACACAGTTGTGTGGCCATGAGTCTTAAAACCAAGTTCAACTCTGCATTATCGGCATGTTTATATGTTGAGAAACTTCCTAATCCTCTCTCCCTTCTGTTTCCCTGTTTTTAAAATGTCTTCAGATAGTTGGATTGCTGGTCTAGGCACTACATGATTTGCACCAGCAGTTGTGGCATAATGAATTGTGTTGCCACCTACAACATAAAATCACACAAGTCTGCGCGTGATCTAATTTCCTTGTTTTCTGTTCCACCTTGCCACAGTATCCTTTTGCTCTGGGACTGACAATGGCCGTGGTGTTCTCCGGCTTGGTGTGCCTCAGCAGGCTCTACACTGGGATGCACACAGTACTGGTAAGGCTGCATGGGCAGGTCTTGCCCTGTTGATTTCACTGTGTTATTGCGTTCCTGACACTGCTTACATTTACGAGCATTTGCTATGTAATTATATTTCTCATCAGCTCGATGACTTGATGATTACGTTAGGGTGCATGCTTAATAATACTAGTGACATATTAAGATAACATCAGTGAGGCGGAGGTGGACTAGATCCTCAGGACTTTGAAGACCAGCTAGGATGACAAAGGGGACTCCGGTCATTTTTTCCACATAGGTTTACTCCTGATGCAGCACAGAAGAAACCTCAGAGTCAAGGACGCAGTCAAGGAGCAGTGCAGTTCCCACTGAGGTCCTCAGAGATGGGCCTGAAGTACAGGAGTCTCCACTGCTCTTTGCAGGGTGAGCCTCCACCAGGCAGAGGAGCCTAGAACCTCTCTGTCTTTCTGTGCTGTTTTAGGCTGGGAAGTGGGGGTGGGGCAGGGAGACACACATCTGCACTGAGAAGATTGCCCATCTTTTCACTCTATGGGGAATTTCCCCGGGGTTGCTGCTGCGGTCAACACAGTTAAATTTCTTGAGAATTCAAATGTCTAGTGCATCAGCCAGTTGCTTGGAAGTTCCAGAGCATAAAGCTGGTCATGGTTTATCTCAAGCGCACAGTTTTGTCAACATCCTCAGTACAGGAAAATTTCTTTTAAAAGAAACGGGGGCGCTTGCCTATCAAGTGTATCTCAATGAAAAGCTTCAAGATGATATTAGCAAAAGATCTTGGAAGGGAAGGTCACCCCGCCCAGCTTCCCTGCTTCTCTCACCCATGCCAGGTGTGGGTTATCACAGGAAACACAGAAAAGGGGGTTAGCATGGGAAGCTGCAGAGGGAGGCAGTGACGGCAGCTAGAGTCAGGGCTGGGCCTCCAGCGAGGCAAGTGAAGAAGGAAGGTTAATGGATGCCAACAGCTCAGTAATCGACATAAAAGATTTTAATACAGTATTTTTTAAAAATCAAATTGAATACCAAATATATGCATGAGCAAAGGATTTAAACCAGGAGTAAAGACAAGATCTGCAAGATCTGACCTGTGTTCTCATGCTCCAGCCTCCCTGGCCTTGCCTCTTGCCAGCTTTCTGGCCTCCCCTCATCCTGCCTCCCTGCCCTCCCCTCCCTGCCTCCAGGCCCCTGTTAGTTTGCCACTTGGGTGAAAGGGGAGCTCAGCTCCTGGAAACTCAGGAAGAAACCAAGGGTGAGTCTTATTATTCTCCTCACCAAGGCATGCCCTTGTTGTCCCCATCCCACTGCATATGGTGGCTTCTGAGACAAGGGGAGAAGGGGACAGAGCATTCTTCATTTGCTACACTACTGCTTTGCATGACGTAGAGGTTCTCTCCAAACATGTAGGTGGACTTGACTATGGAATTAAGTAGAGCTCTCTAGGTGATTGGCGCTTATCTGGGTCTGCTTTTGAATTTCCATAGGTTTCTATAAAATGTGATCTTGGACACTCAGTGTAAAATGAAAACCAGAGTCAACACCAGAGTGTGGAGCCACAGAAGGGAATAAAGGGCACACAAATCCCACCTCCGTTAAAATGCGGCTTCGTTGTTTTTCTTTTTAAAGTGGATTGTAGAGATGGAGAAGCAGATATTTGTGGGGTAACAGATGCACAGGAGTGGGTACAGCTACTCTCTTTGGGGGATCTCTCCCAGAGAAGACTGGCACAAGGAGCCGTGGCACCCCACCCCTGTCCTGTCCCTCTATTAGGGTCCACAGCTTCTTTCACACTCATAATTTTGTTTCATTAAGATCTTGGATCCTGACTGAGCCTTGGGTCAGGTGTCAAGCTACAGGACAAGAGTGTGGCTCAGGTAACAGAGGGACATGGTACCCACCAGAGGAAGTGAATGTTTGGATTTAATAGTGAGATAGAGGTGGGTTATGGACTGATAGTCTACTTTATTCAAAAGAGACTTAACCTCCTGTGGGTGCCATGGGAGGCGTGGGGCTACATCCAAGAGATACTGAAGTCAACAAAGCCACCCCACCCTCCTGGGTCTCCAAGTCTACGGGTGGACACAGATGTGTGAAGTGCTGCTAACTTGATGGGATTGAGTCAGCTAAGGTAAACACACCGCTTCCCTGGGCTCCTTAAAGTTTCCAGGGACTGCCACATATAATGCCCTCAGCCCTTGCTGCCTGTTCCGACCCCACCAGAAAGCTCTCCAAAATACCTCTGGCAACATCTGATTGTCTTTTTCCTGGCTTAGTAACTCACTGTTTCTGGTGCTATTTGTAAAACCCACATTCACAGCAGTCTTATTTACAATAGCCCCAAAGTGGAAGAAACCCAAGAAACAAAATGTGGTACCTATGTCCAGCAGATGTTATAGGGTCTTACCAAAGAAAGGAAACTCTGCCGTGTGCTACAACATGGATAAACCTTGGAGAGATCTTCCACGCTAAGTGAAATCAACCAGTCACAAAGGACAAACGTGATCTGGTTCCACTGATGGGAGGAACCTAGAGCAGTCATATTAAGAAAGAAAAGGTAGAATGGTGGGTGCCCGCGACTGAGGAAGGAGGAAATGGGAGTTCCTATTTAACGGACACAAAGTGTCTGATCTGCCAAAGGAGAAGTGCTCTGGGGATGGACATGGGTGAGGTTTGCTCAGCAATGCTATGCACTTAACACTATCCACTGTATACATTGAAACAGTTTAGGTGGTTTTATGTTGTGTGTATTTTACTACAAATAAAATGTGTATTTTTTATTTAGAGTAAAATGTATCTTCTTCATTTAAAACTCAAGCTCAGGAGGTAGGTCTTGAACTGTGGCATTTTTTTCACATCTCCCTGGGCGATCTTGATGCACAGTTAGGATTGACAGTCATCAATTGGACTCATGATGGGAATCCTGCAGCACCGGGCGTGGGTGCAAAGCTGGGTTGGAAGGTGGAGGCAGCAGTGTGGCAGCTACCCACAGTGTCTCCGTCAGAACCCTAATGACCCCTGATCACATGGGCTCTGATGCTCGTGGCACTGAAGTGTCATAAAGTGGCTGCCTGCATTGTCTGTGGTCCTCTGTGCATAAGCACAAACTGCCATTCATTGAGAGGAACAATTGGCTTATCTCACCCAGGAAGATTACTCCTTGTCTGACGTGAACACTTTGCTGTCAACCTCGAGACTCTGCCAAAGGCTCCAGCTGGACTCCTGGGTAGGCCTGGGTGAAGCACACTGAGGTGTCAAACCTGCACAGCAGTGTCACTGTCCTTGTCAGACCAGCTCAGCCCTGCCTAAGGGAAGGGCATCTCTGTCGACAGGGGTGCCCATGCCAGAAAGATGCACAAGCGGGGTGCAGTGAGATGAGCCTGTAATCCCAGGGACTCGGGAGGCGGAGGCAGGAGCATTGCAAGTTGGAGGCCAGCCTCAGCAACTTAGCGAGGCCCTAAGCAACTTAGTGAGATCCTACCTCAAAATAAAAAATAAAAAGGGCTGGGGATGTAGTTCAGTGGTGCAGCAGCCCTGGGTTCAATCCCCAGTACCAAAACAAAACAAGAAAAACCAAAAAACAATAAAAGGTGGGGATGGGGGAGGAAGAAAGAAAGGAAGGAAGGCAGGCAAGACCTCTCCCCTCCCATACTTCTGCAGCCTGCTGGTCACCAAGCTGTCAATTCCAACTCCCAAACACGCCTCAAAGCTTTTCTCACACCACTGCCAGGATATTGCTTCCAAATCTGACTATGCTATTTCATTGTGGGGCAGGGACGTCTCTGTCTCCTGCTGGCTGTGTGATGACGCAGCTCGCTATGCCTGGCAGCCACTGGGGCCCTGAGGGAAATCGGCCTTTGAAAGAAGTCAGCCCTGTTGTGGCACAACATGGAGTGTAAGGCACAGGGTGTGACCACATCCCCCAGCTGCTGACTGAGTCACCCCTGGACCACCCCACTTCTGGGTTCACCATGCAAGGCGATTGCTGAGGTCGGTTTACAGGAGGCCTCTGTTCCCCGCAGGGGAAGGCATTGAAGGGGATGGTCTGGTTTGCAGGGTCACTTTTTGGTGTTCAGGTTGCTGTTCTCTTGGTGAGCTCACGGAATTCAAGACAGCTAGATCAAACCACTGTGCCTCGGGGAGGAGAAGCAGAGTGGCTGTGAGGACAGCCCTTGTCTTCCCTTTGGAGTCCTGGCTCCCGCCTCCTCTCTCTAATGTACGGAGGTGAGACTTTGGATGTATCTTTCACTACACTCTGGACCAGTTAGTGTCCAAAGTGTGCACAGAGCAGAAAAGGACCCTGGGAACCACCTTGTGGGGTGCAAAGACAGCAAGTGTCCTGAGAACAGGGATGGCAAAGAGCCCCAGCACGGCACAAGCATCAGCACGAATCAGGGCTATTTGAATGCAAATAGCAGATACCAACTCAAACCATTTTAAGCTTAAAATAAAATTTATTGGTCTTTATAACCGCAATGTAAGAAGGTCAGAGGTTCAGGTGGCCACGGGGAGATGGTCCTGGGGTCCCTCTGGACCCACCACTCCCTCTCACAAAGCTTGTCTCTGCATCTCCACAGGTGGTTCATGCTCTAGGGCTCCTCTTCTCCCTGAGGCTAGACCCCGGGAGC
The DNA here is from genome assembly GCA_025594165.1 of Tamias sibiricus. Classification (NCBI taxonomy): domain Eukaryota; kingdom Metazoa; phylum Chordata; class Mammalia; order Rodentia; family Sciuridae; genus Tamias; species Tamias sibiricus. Next base: position 73,190,890 of record CM046660.1, on the reverse strand, counting down.
CCTAAGCTTGAATTCTTTCTGTCTCACTTCTGAAAGGACTCCAGGGAAGAGAGCTTTAGGAAAGATCTCTAATTGCATAAGGACTCCGTTGCTGCACAATGGCTGACCAAGGGCTGCCAGGGCTGTGATTAGGCCACTGGGTCAGGAGCCAGTGTGTTGGGTCAGGGGCTGCAATTGGCAGCAAGGGTTAGGGTTGGGGTTGGCATACAGGATGGGCAGTTCTGAAAAATAAAGTGCCTCCAGTAACCAAAAGAAGAGGGCGGGCAAAGTCCCAGGATATACTTTCTGTATCAATGTTGTGGCATTTTTCTTGTGCTCAAAAGGCTCAAAAACTGGGCATGATATTGTTTTTGTGTTTGTGGGAGAAGAAGGATAACAGGAATGCAAGAAGGTGGTTCACGCTATAATTGTAATGCCCTGAATTATTCAACCACACAGAACCAACTTCAAATCCTGTGACTGATAAAGTGATCATTCTAAATATCTTCACAGTAAAATTAACAAGAATTTTCATTGTTAGATCAGCGGATATGAGAAATATGAACCAATGGTGCTTCTTCCATTGTTTTGACTTGAATCGGCAGCAAAGCTGCTATTTCATTGTCCCTACATTGTTTGATCTGTGGATAATTATGTTGATATTAGGTTTTATTTGCTTACCCATTTGTATTTTCCCACTAAGTATTACTTTAGTTTTGGTTGGAGTTGGAGAATGTTGAAAAAGCTTCTCAAATATTAAATTATCTGCAGACCATACAAAACTCCCTTCTGGCTTTGGACAACCGTGTTTTTGTTGTGTTTTTTTCAAGTTGTTTGAAACCACTTTAAACACACACACACACAAACACACACACACACACAAGAATTTACTTTCAAGTGCCTTCCTTAATATGAGGAAAATGGCTTTTGTAAGATAAATTATACCCTACGAAGTTGGACTTTCGGCTATACCCTGTTGGATGAGTTGCTTACGGAGATTAAAAAGGGACTTGGGAACATCAGTCACCATGTTATTATGATGCCCATTGTCTTCTCTTTACCCTGGAGAGACATATTTTCACCCTTTTGTAAAAATAGAGAATTATTTCTGGTTTCAAAAGTAATAAGTACTCGTTCATGGTAAAACATTCAACCTCCCTTGTTTTTAAAGGTTTTTTTTTTTGTGTGTGTGTGTGTGTGTGTGTGTGTGTGCGCGCGCGCCACGCGCGTGCACGCCAGGGATTGAACTCAGGGGCACTCAACCACTGGGCCACATCCCCAGCTCTTATTTGTATTTTATTAGAGACAGGGTCTCACTGAGTTGCTAGGTGCCTTGCTGTTGTTGAGGCTGGCTTTGAACTCGCAATCCTCCTGCCTCAGCCTCCCAAGTGCTGAGGTTACAGGCATGCACCACCGTACACAGCTGATTTTTTTTTTAAAAGACAAAATAAAATCATTATTAGTTAACCATCACAGGAGAAGTAGAGATGGTCGTTTTTAGGGATGATGTGAATGGAAGTCAAAGGCATTTTGTGCTTCCATATTAATGGAATCAAAATTAGGGTTTAGCACAATTTCCCACAAAAACTGCCTGTGGTATGTATTTCCCAGCAACAAACAAATTATTTTATTTATTTATTTTTTAGAGTACCAGGGATTGAACTCAGGGGCATTCAACCACTTAGCCTCATCCCCAGCCCTATTTTTTATTTCATTTAGAGACAGGGTCTCACTGAGTTGCTTAGGGCCTCCCTGTTGCTGAGGTTGGCTTTGAACTCTGGATCCTCCTGTCTCAGCCTCCCTGAGCCACTGGGATTACAAGCGTGCCCCACGGCGCCCACCCAACAAATTAATTTTAATCTCCTCTCCCAACACTGTCCAAAAAGCCACAAGTAAGGCACAGTTTCCCTGTGTTCTGAAAGCTTAGGATGAACAGGTTCCCGTATCGGCCCTGAACCCAGGAGGGTTGAAAGGATCCTGGGTAGTAGGCCTAGGGCTGGGTGGCCAGTGGCTGAGGTCTCCAGCTGCAGAGACAGGGGCTGAGACAGACAGGCAGGTGGCTATCAGGAAGCAGGTACCTTATCTCCATGAGAAAGACCCAGGTTGGCAGAGGGAGCTTGGGTATGTGCTTAAAGTATGGGTTGTATTGAAACTGCATCAAATTTCCCCAAATGAATAACAAATCACCACATTCAAGGAAAGGGCACAGTTCTGAAGTCTGGCACAGCTGTGTCTATTCCTAGGTGAGGCCTGGTTACTGGTAAAATAATTGAGAATTAGGGATGGGTTAAACATTTCATAGAAACCATCTGCTTCCTTCCTTCCTACCTCCCTCTCTTCCTTCTCAAGTGTTTCTTTCTTTCATTAAGCACTTACTTTTTGGATTACACAGTGTGTGGCAGTTTCATTGAAGGGTGAATTTTTTTCCATAAAACCTACAATTCTATGCTGTTCTTGATGGGAAAAGTGCTGTCTTCAAAATTAGTGAATTTAACTTTTGTAAAATGAAACTGACCTTTCATTGGTTTGTATTACAGTTAATTAAACTGCTAAGAACAGAATATTACACTCAATCTTAGGCAAAACGTAATATCTACATCATTGCTAAAAAGGTTCACTTCTTTGACTCCTTGCAAAACTATATACACACATTTCTGTCCTAGTGCTCAATTCAGGAAAAAATTTGTATGTACTGGTGGTTATTTGTTTTCTTTTTTTTTTTTAATATTTATTTATTTGCTTTTAGTTGTACACAATGCGTTTTTATGTGGTGCTGAGGATCAAACCCGGGCCGTGCACGTGCTAGGCGAGTGCTCTACCGCTGAGCCACAACCCCAGCCCCTATTTGTTTTCTTTTTAGGTTCTGGGGATAGAACTCAAGACCTTGCATATGCCAGGCCAATATTCTACTACTGAGCCACATCCCCAGCCTTTTAAAGGTTTTTTGTTTTTGTTTTAAGGTTTTTTTGTTTTGTTTTGTTTTTGAGACAGGGCATTGCTAAGTTGCTGAGACTGACCTTGAACTTGTGATCTTCCTTCCTTAGCCTTCAGAGTTGCTGGGATTGCAGGTGTGCACTACTGTGCCTGGCTGGTCTTTGTTTCTTTTAATGTTAAATACAAATATTTCTATTTCAGTCAGTACATTAAAGAACACTTAAGAGATTTACAAAGTCCCTTAGGTCATATTGCATTTTAGTATATCCATATCATTTATTAGGAACAAGCACAAGCTATGACAGAGGTATATGATTGGTTATATTTATGTCTGTTTGTCCCAGGAGATTGTGTGTCATTTGAGAGTAAGAATCTTATTTTATTTTATTTTTTTACCTTTCTATACCCACCTGCCCACCGCAGTTCCCAGCAGGTTGCCTGGCTGTAAGTGTACAATAAATGTTGAGTGGATTGCAATCAATATTATCTGTCATCTGTTGATAAATCTATTTTCCCCTCTCATTTGTTTGCACTTTATTGAGTCAGTTTTGACCACATTTAGCCACTAGTCTGAATATCACATTCGCCATGGGATACCAAGGGAGATCATATGTCTAATATTTTTTTCAACACTATTTTGTTTTTCCTGTGAGAAGAAATTTTAACTTGTGAAACATGTAATGGGAACTGTCATCTGACAGCAGAGACTGTGCAGGCATGGAACCTCAATTGTGCTGCTAAGACTCCAAGAGTGGTGCGTGGCAACTACTGGTAGACGAGAAGTGATCTTGGAACTGGGCATCAGCAGCATGGGACTTTGGAGTTCCTAGGAGAGAGGGAACTCCTGGTGAGAGTTTCCCAAGACACGCTGCCCCATGCTTTCCCTTTAAGAAATGGGACTGTAACATGGCCAGAGATGGAGAAGGAAGTTCCACAGTCCCAGTGGACTTGAGAATGTCATGAACACGGACCCTGCTACCTGGTTCTTGGCTCTGGGTGTGTAAGAGAATATTTTATTAGAGGATTCTGTATTTTTTTATTAGAGGACAAGAAATGTGGGGTGCAATCCATGGGTCCCTGACTTTTGGTTCAAAATAAGAAACATTTTAAAACTTTAGAAAAATTGTATTGATGCCTGTAATCCCAGCACTTGGGAGGCTGAGGCAGGAGGATCGCAAGTTCAAAGCCAGCACTTAGCAACTCAGTGAGACCCTGTCTCTAATAAAATACAAAAAATGGCTGTGGGTGTGGCCCAGTGGTCAAGTGCCCCTGAGTTCAATCCCTGGTACCAAAAAAATTCAAAAAAATAAAAAGTATACAAATTATAAATGTGCAGCTTCATTAATTTTCAAGAAAGTGAATGTACACAGTAAGCAGCACCCACGTTAGGAAACAGAGCATCTTCATACCTCAGAAGCCCTCTCATGCCCTCTACCCTGCATCTCCCTGAAGGTACCCACTCCCCAGATCTCTGGCACCACTGATTAGTTGGATTTCAGGTAAGTAGAATCCTATAGTGTGTTCTCTTCTGCACTGGGCTACGTTGACTTCCTGTGATGTTTATGAAATTCGCCCAGACTGGTGTACGCAACTTACTTAACCTTTATTGTATAATATGTAATTATGTGACTATCCCAGCCTTTGTTCCTCAGGTGCATAGTTTGGGGGCATTTCCTGTTTGAGGGTATGATAAGCAGTGATGCTCTGAACTCTGTTTTTATGCCTTTTAGAGCAAATGTGTACGTCGTACTCTTGAGTGTGAATGTAGAATGTGTCATAGGGCTTGTAGATGTTCAGCTTTTGTGTCTACCGTTGTGTTTTTCCAAGAACTGTGCCACCTTACACTCTCGCCAGCAAGGTGAGGAATTGCCAGGTCGCCACATCCCTGTCTGCACTTCTTAATGGCCCTCACCTTAGCCACCCCAGGGGGTGTGTGTCAGTATTGCATTCGGTTTTGATCTCTCTGAAAAATGACATTCAGTCCCCGTTTGTGTGTTTATTGGCCATTTAGATGTCCTCTGTTTGGAGTGCCTGTTTGTCTTTTATGAAATCTTTTACTGGACTGTTTATCTTTTTCTTACTGATTCCTTGGTGAGTCGTTGGTTGGATATATGTATTGTGAGTTTCTTTTCCCACTCTGTGGCTTTCCTTTTCATTCTTTTGGTAGGATATTTTTTTCTTTTTCTTTTTGGTGGTACTGGGGATTTGACTCAGGGGTGCTCAGTAATTGAGCTACCTCCCTAGATCTTTTATTTTTTTATTTTCAGCTAGGTTCTCACTAACTCGCTAAGGCTGACCTCAAACTCGCGATCCTCCTTGCCTCGGCCTCCCGAATCACTGGATTTCAGACAAGCACCACCAAACCTGGTTTTCGGTAGTGTATTTCGGCAAACACATATTTTTAATTTTAATGTAATCTAATTTATCAATCTTCACTGTATGGTTACAACTTTTTGTGTCCTATTTAAGATATTTTTGCTTACCACAAGTTCATGAAGATATTCTTTTGTTTTATATTTGAGAATTTTCAATATTTTCTTTTCTTATTTCTACCTACAATCTCTGTGGAATTAGTTTTGTGATTTATTTTTGTTCTGTATGAATACCTAGTTTATAAGGCACCATCATTGAAGGGATCATCCTTTATCCACTTACTGAAGCATCTACGTGGTCACAAGTCAGATGTCTGTTTACTCTGTCTCTAGACCTTCTGGACTCTTCTCCACTGGTCTATCTACCTATCTTAATGCCGGTATTCCTGTCCTCCTTACTGGAACCTCATAATAAATATTGATGTCAGGCAGTGAAGATCTTGAACTTCGTTCTTCAAAATTACCTTTGCTATTCTTGGCTCTTTGTACTTCCATATAAATTTTGGAATCATCTTGTCATTTTCCCTAATGCTAGATTGTTATGGATTAAATTGAATCTGCTGATCAGCATGGGAGATTTGGCAGCTTTTGCAATACTAAGTATTCCAGCACACGGGTGTATTTATATCTTTGGATTTTCTCAGTCTGCTGTGTAGAGCTCTTGCATACCATGTGCCATTGTATATATTTGGTCTACTAGGTGCCTTTCTAAGTTAACAACTCCATGAAGAGGGTCCTATTTTTATTCTGTTTGTACAGATGAGGCATAGAAAGGTGAAGCAGACTGCCCAAGGTTATGTCTTTGATGAGAGAGTGAACTCAGACTTGAAACAAAGCAATCTGACTTCAGAATCCAGGCTTGGTTTTGTTTTGTTTGAGATGGGGTCTCAGTACATTGCCAGCTGGTCTTGAACTTCTGGGCTCAAGTGATCCTCCTGCCTTAGCCTCCCAAGTAACTGGACAGCAGGGACCTGCCACTGTGCCTCACTTTCTCCCTGCTTCTCCTGACCATTCACACTAGGCCTCCATCATGTTCACACATGCTTTCAGTAGCAAACAGTGAACACACACTCATGTCCATCAATCAGATCTAATTAAAGGAAGTTTTGTATTTCCATACAGTAGTAGAATATTATAAAACCCTTAAAAAATTCATCTCTGCAGCTGGGGATGTAGCTTGGGAGAACTTGTAGTTCTTGGGAGAACTCTTGCCTGGCATATATGAGGGCCTGAATTCAATCCCTAGAACTGCGGAACAAATCAATATATATGAATATGTGTGTGCGTGCACACACACACACACACACACACACACACACACATATCATGAAAAGATGTCTATGACATATTGTTAATGAAAAAAGCAAGTTCCAGAACACCTAGTACAGTGTGGTGCCACTGGTCATAACAGTGTGTGCATAGGGTGGGGGCCTAGCTGTGGACAAAGGGCTTGGAGGTACATTTTTTTTTTCTAATATGATGTTTATTCTTCTCAGTGACATAGTGGGTGTTTTCTTAATTTAAATTAAATTTATTCCTAAATGGATACTGAAATGCATTTTAATAGTGAACCTGACATTATAACAAAAATAGTGAAGCTATTTTTGTTCAATAGATGGACTATCCAAGTATATTCTTGATAAGAAACAGCCAATTGAAAATAAAAGCATGAGAGCTATTGGGTGTGTGGATCCTTATTTGAACTCTATTATTATTATCTATTATGGTTTCCTGGAAGAGAAGGAAGAGTTTAGACTCTTCCTTTGATGAAAAACAACTCTTCTACCATTTCTTAGATTATTTCCTTGTTCTGTGTCTCCTTTCTTTCTTTCATATCACATAATACTTAATGTGGTTTTTGGCAATCAAACAAATACATGGGTTCCAAAGAGCTTATCTCTTTGTCTTTTTATTGTTTGAGACCAATTTTAAAATTTGCAAACCCTTGATTTAAAAATTCCCCTTGTCATTGTAACCCTCTCTCTCAAGTCTGATTGAAAAAGGCAAACAGGTTTTCAACAGAATTAATATCCATCCCACTCTTCTCTGTGGTGTTGTTTCAAGATGAGCAATTTATTTTAAACATGTGGAGAAGCTGTTCTGGGTCAAGTCGCCTGTGGAGAAAAATCACAGTATCCAGCCAGCCACCAAAGGACAAATGGACGGTTCACCCATTACAGCATCAAATGCCTAAGAACTGGCCCTATTACCAAAATATGTCCTGCTGTTGCTCTGAGGAATGCAAGTTGGGGTAGAACAAACATGGAAGAGGAAGTAGCTGGCTTGTATCTATGCTCTGAAAATCAGCTCAAGGTCTAGAACTTAATTTTAATAGCAAAACACTACTGAGGTCTATATCTATATCTCTGTGAGAATGCCCCTTAAACCTGCTCACTTGGGCGAGGAATAAACACTTCACGTACCACATGTTGAAATGCATATCAGGTTTCCTGTGAGTGTAGCGACTTGATGTTCTTAAAACCTTGACACCTGCATAAAATCACTTCACGTGCACAGACCTGTGGCATTGTTTGGTTTCCACACCACACACCTGAGCGCTCTCCACATTTGTGAAAACACCCAAGCACCTACCTCCTGCATCATGGATCTGCTTCTCCACTATCATAAAGCTCAATGCCTTTACCTTCTTGGCACTTGACGCATGCTTCGTGACAAGGAAGTGACAATTTCTATAATTGAGATGGCCCAGCCTCATCAGAAAACATGTCCATGTTTGACTCCTCCAGAACAGCCTTGGAAGCAAGACCAGTATTTTAAAATCTGCAGTTCCTAGGATGGAGAAAGGCTGTGCATGGTCCCTCAGGGAGTTTGAATTCACCCAGAGATCCAGGCTGCCAAGGTGCCAGCCAGCATCCCCCAAGAGCAGACACAAAGGACAGGTAGATTTGGTTCTCCTCTAAATGTGAGCACCTGAGTCACCAGGTCTACAAAAGCCTCTCCACATCTTCCTTTTGCACCTCTCTGTGCACAAATATTTCTATGTCAGAATATCAGTCTCAAAAGACTTTAATATCACTGTCAAGTGCAACATTAATATAACTTAGGGGCTTGCATTCATTTATGTGTATTACTAAAAGCACGCTGGCAGCTCAGACATGCCACTTAGCATGAAGACCCCACACTGGCCTCTGTGATTTAGCAAGGCGGGATGATGGGCTATACTGCTCACTGGTATGACCCTGACTGGCGATCTCAGAGTCACTTGAGAACTTGTTAGAAGTTCAGACTCTCAGGCACCACCCAGACCTACTGGATCACAGACCTCATTCTCAAATGCTTCCTGGTGGATTTGAATGCAAGACAGCAGTTTGAAAAGCACCGAAATAGTCTATGCCCATCTCCCAGTAAATACAGCGATGCTGCCAATTAAATTTCAACCTGCATGGGCCTGTTAAACAATTATATTACATTGAACATGACTGTCTTCTGTTCTCTGGTTGCTCTGAGGCCCCTCTGCCCACCCAGACTTGAGAAAAATCACTTCGATGTTTGACAGGGTCTTTTGTGTCTGCTAGCCATCGTCCTTCCCTATCCTGGTTGTTCTGCTTAGCAGTTGTCAAAAACGATGTTATAACTTGCCTGCGAGCTTGTTTGATCTAACATCATAATCCTACTGACCTGCCAAATCCTGTGATTCACCCTCGCCACCACTGTTCCTTTTAATGTGAGTTATGGGTGGGGAAATTTCATTTGTTTCATAAAGATCTACAGTTTGGACTTGTTTGATTCTGTGAAGGCAAGACAAACAAGTGATCGTTTCCTAAATCATGCTGCATACAGAATAAAGTCTAGAAATACACAGTATATGCAAATGTCTTTCCAGTTAATATTGATATTATGAAAAGCACATAGTAATACCTTATAATATCATCACCTTAAACATAATACCTGCTGCCTGCCTTCTACTTTTTTAGCACACTGATGCCACTTAAAGAGAATACACAAAGAAAAATAAGATTAAAATTGCAATTGTTTTTACATGGGATATGCATATTCAATCATCTAAGATAATTTTATTTCCTTTATAACTATTTAGCCATCTGAATAAACATTAAATAGTTATGTACTTACAGGAGTATAATTATTATTGTTGTTATTATTTTGACATTTTTGCAGTCCTAGGAATCAAGTGAACTCAGGGTCTCACACATGCTAGGCAAGTACTTTACTGCTGAGCTCCATCCTCACCCCTTTTTATTTTGTTTTGGAGACAGGAGTCACTAAGTTGCCTAGGGTGGCCTTCAACTAGCCATCTTTCTGCCTCAGCCTTCTGAGTACTCATGATTACAGGCTGGAGCCACCAGGCCTAGCTTAGTGTGTAATTTTTGAATGGTAAAATTACAACTGTCTTCCAAATATAAAATAAATATGTGTCAAAGGTTTTATTTAATCTAGGTGTGGTGGTGCAAGCCTGTAATCCTGGCTACTCAGGAGGCTGAGGCAGGAGGATCACAAGTTCAAGCTCCACCTGGGCAACTTAGCAAGACCCTAGCTCACAACAAAAAGCAAAAGCTCTGTGGATATAGTTCAATAGCAGAGAGGTTGCCTGGTGTGTGCAAGGCTCTGGGTTTCATTCTTAGTGCTGCAAAAACAAAACAAACAAAACCATTTATTTGGATCATTAGTTATTGAAGGTGCCAGTAAGATTTAATGAAGAAACAAGTAAATCATTATAAACAAAATATATATGTATTTTTTAGTAGTGGGGATTGAGCCCAGAGATGCTTTACAACTGAGCTACATCCCCAGTCCTTTTTTTTTTTTTTTTGAAACCAGGTCTTGCTAAGTTGCTATAGCTGGTCTTGAACTTGTGATCTTCTGGCCTCTGCCTCCAGACAGGTGTGTGCCACTGGGCCTGGCTTGTATAGACACTTTAATAAAGAAATATTACATTAATATGTAAAAAAATGAGCTCTATGCCCAAGGGTTGTCATCCTAAACAGCAAAAAATATACTGTGGAAGTATCATTATGACTGAATGGCAAGTATTTACCTCTCAGTCAGATAAAAATCAACTGGCTAACTTGTTACTTCACCAAGTCTGAGAACTTGAATCAATAGGAAACAGTGAGTGGAGTCAAGTTCTCTCCCTTCAATAATCCTTAGGTGGCCTTTGCTCCCACATGACATTGAAATGATATTTTTCCCCCTCTCATTTCCTTGTTTTATATGATTTTTTTCTTAACACACTTTTAAAATCATTTTTTGTCCAAATGTCAACAGAATTTCTCCTGAAGCTTTAAATACAATCACTTTCCAGGTGGGCATTTATTCTATAACTGCAGAAAGTAAAAGCTGGCCTACTTTTCCTACCTTGTGTAGTTACTCTAAGTTTCAGTGAATTTTTAAAACCTTTTTTTTTTCAAAGTCTTCTCTCTTAACACCATAAATTAGTCTTGGGTTTGCAACAATCTTGGGACATCTAAGGTACCTTTGAGGACAGTCGTGACATTCAAAGGAAGAGCTCCAGTGACAGTGTCCACTCAAAGATCCATTAACATCAGCAGAATCTGTTGCTTGCCCTTATACCACGAAGCCTAGACTCAGCTTCCTGCTTTTGACTGATTTCTATGGACGTGGATGCACTTCAATAGGAAATTAATATTTTTGAACTTATGCATTCACTTTTTATCCCCTATACAAATGCTAATTGCATAACTTGTAGGTTTCTCTCTGTAATCATTTATATTCATATTCATAAACAATGTTGCCTCTCTCCTGCTATTTGGCTTCTATTGAATATTACCAGCATTATTCTCAGAAATCGAATTAATCGTTAGCTAACGTAGAACAGAATAAATATTCTGAGTCTGTTAACTAGGAAACATTGATTGATCTATAAGTGAAATGATTTTTTTTTAATAACAGCAGGGTTTGGGTTTGTGTTTGCGTTAGCTTGTTTTAATGTCAGCGTCTGCCTGCATTCAAAGCATTCATGGTATCTGCAAAGAAGTGGGTCTTGGCTTTTACTCGGCTCCTGGCTTCAGCTCACTCTGTGAGCAGCCAAGGGCAGAGAAGGCCCTTCACATTCGCAGCAGGGGACCGGGCGGAGGGGAAGATGCCAGAATCATAGAGTTCTCAGCATAAATAGTTCTAAGATCTGAATGCATTCTTTCCTAACAATTGAATGAAAGGGTTTGTTCTGTCCCCTTCTTTCTCGCCAGCTAACCTTGCGCTGTGTTGGCCTGCTCAATAGCATTCTTCGGTGAAGATGTTTGGAGATAGAATGTAAATTTGTCGCAGTAAACTGCTTATGGGAATGTGACATTGGATCAGAATTCGCAAATGCGGAGAGTTCTCAGGGCCGGGGCTTCTGCTTGAAATTTCTAGAGACGTTTACCAAAAGGAGGAGTGTTTTATTTGGCTAGGGATAAAAACATTCGATTTGATATGTTTTTATAAGCATTCACTAAAATGCGTTCTGCCACTGGGCTAGTTTTCAGCGTTCTCGTCTAAATACTTCAGAGTGTCTGGCCCTATTATTGTCGTCTATTATGAAATATAATCAAGCTCAAGTTTTCATCTAAATACCAAGTTTTATAACTGAAAGTGAGAATAGGTACAACCATCAGAGGGATTTAAGTCCGTTTGCATTTTAATTTTGGAAAATGTTGGTTACATGCAATGTTTTTGTTTTTTTTTATCTCAAAAACTTTAATAGGCTGCTTTTAAAGAGTTTGATTGTATTTCAAACCACAAGATCCGCCTTTATTTTTAATGTTACTTAGATGAGAAGGCATAGTATGTTTATTTTCATATAGATTCTTGGACACATTTCTTTTTCTCTTTTGGCATGATGTGAAAGTTGTAAGCATTAGTTAACTATTTCTACTTTAGTCTATTTTGAAACATTCTAATTTCAACATCCTGATTTTTTTCTCCTTGACTGCATTTTTATTGTGATAAAAATAGCAGGCATTGACTGTAAGAAATTTGGGGAATGTTGCATAGTAATAGAGCCTAGAGAAGATAATGGGTCACCTGTGACATTCCCATGGAACAAAAACTATTCTTAACATTTTTGTTCATTTCCTTCTGATATTTTATCTATGCATATAGGTATTTATTTATGTGTAATTGGGATCAGTCTTTGTGCTCTGCTTGACACATCTCACTTAGGGTTACTTTGAAGCCATTAAAAAATGAGGTTGCAGAAACATCTTCTCAAATGGAAAATGTTCCTGCTACATTATTAAGAAAGCAGTATGCATTTTTATCTTGTTTTTGGTGTAAGCAACATGTTTGATTTATTTCTTTTCAGATTTGTCATATTATTACATATGCTCCATTCTTTCCCCTGGTTTTGCTTGCTTTGTGTTTTCTGATTTTTTCTGTAATGGAACACATCTTACTTTTTGGATTTAACTGTCATGAGTTGAAATACTCCAACAAGAATCATCCTTATATACAAAACTTGTGAGCAGTTTTATTATCTTCTTGCATTATTTTCATAGAGTAAACTCCTAAGACTGAAACTACTGGATCTAATGTTTGAATATTTTGTGTACTTTGTAGTTTAATTATCTTCCTCCATGGAAAGGAATTTAAAGTTTTTTTTTTTTTTTCAAAGTAAAGAATATTTATTTTGTCTCTCTTACCTGCATGTCTTCTTTTTAAGCTTTCGCACCATTACCTTTTTCTTTCCATTAAATTTTTTTTTGTTCTTTGTAGTTACACATGACAGTAGAGTGTATTTTTTGTGGTTGTACATGACGTGAACTTACACTGGTTGCACATTCATATGTGAACATAGGAAGGTTACGTCAGTTCATTCTACTATCTTTCCCATTCTGCACCATTATCTTTGACCTTTTTGTTTTTTATCTTTTCTTCTGGATATTTCATTTCTCCCTCTAAACCATGTGCACTGGCCTTTCTCTTCTGTCCACCCCTGGATCTACCTGTTGGTGCAGAAGCATCCCCCTGCTGGCTGGCTTCCCCCCATTTTGCCTTTGTTCTCTGTCCCCTGTCATCTGCCCTCCAGCTTGCCTTTGCTGCTTTCCCCTGTGGCCCCACATACTGTGCCAAAGATGGTACAGTTCTGGAGAAATCACCTCCTGATGTTTGAGTTTGTAAAAATCAAAATAGCAGATCCAATGTAGAGATGGGCATTTGGGGGAGGTTTTATAGTTTCTGTGAATTTAGTAACAACAACAAAAACTAATGTGAAAAGTTGTTTTTAATTTTTTGAGCCATTTGCAGTCTACATTTAGAAGTGGTTTAGAATAATTTTATTTAAGACATTTAGAGCCTCCTAGCTAGAAATCTCATTAGTATGGTTCAAGTATTTTCCTTACAAAAATACCTAAATATCTTTATTACAATATCACCTTTTATGGCTGAAAATCTGAGTGTATAGTTAGAAGAAAGATTTCAAAAACCTACTCCAGCAGCCATGTTGACAAAATTATTTTTGCCTCCAGTGCTGAGGCTGTGGACAAAAATAGTCCAGCCTCCTGATGGGCTGAAGATGATCAGAATTAGTTCACAAAGAATATTCCAACCAGATGTCAGGGAATTTGGTAACCACAATTACAAAGGAAGACCAAGGAAAGGAAGGCAAAATTATTTTTATATATTGAAAGAATGGGTACCAAATATCATAGATATTCAGGATAAGAGAAGAGAATTACATTTCTCCAGTCACTATAACCAAAGGTCTGCTATACATTTGAGGAATTGTGTGGAGAGTTAAGGGACCCTGGCCTGAACATACCGGACTAGATCAGTTTTTGGAGGAGAGGTGGGAACTTGTAACCACTGCAAGGGCAAGATGAAGACACCTTGGCAAGTGATATTAGGCAGGTTTGTCCACGTGCGTTTCAGGGAAGAGGAGGGAGAATGAGAGATTGCAAAGGTGAGGATACTGAAGATCTTAGAAAGAAGTAGCTTTTTTGCTGAGAGTTAGAGTAACCAAGAGGAACCCCCCAGGCAGAGATGGTGGAAATGTGCTATCCCTAAAAGGAATGTGAAGCTCTGCTGGTAACGTTGTACCAGGCACACTTGGGAAATGCAAGCAGATTTATCTGAGCAGAAAGTTCAAATGGAAAAGCAATGAGAGAAAAATCCCATAATGACAGGATAACTAAACACTATCTTCAGAATTCTATCAACCCCTGGACTTATATTTTGGGTTGTTGTTTTTTTTTTTTTTTTTTTTTTTTTTTTTTTTAACTTAGACTTACTGTATCTGAATTACCTTGGGGTGTTAAATCGCAGAACCTGGCTCATACCTTGGGTCAGAATTGGCAGCAGTATACCAACTGTGCATTTCAGTGATTCTCCAAGGTGATTCCCAAGTGCAGGACAGCTGAGAACATTGTCTATGGAGACAGCTGTGAGGGCTCTGGTCCAGGGAAATGGTAGGCAAAGCAGAGATGAAGGGCCACGCTCTGGGGAGCAGAAGTGAGCATTCAGGGGTGAGGGCAGATTGGGGGAGCTTCAGCATGAAAGAGGGATCTGTGGAACACGGTGACCCGTGGTTGAGGGGTGAGAAGCAGGAGTGATCCCACAGCACTCTGAGGTCTGAGCCTCTGCCATCAGTCAGACCGGGGACATCATCAGATGAGGGGCTGGGGCTGCAGCTAGTGGGGGAAAGCTTGGCCAGCATGTCCAAGGCCCTGGGTGCCATCCCCAACTCCCCCGCTCCCTCCCAAAAAAGTACAATGAATTCTCTGAGCACCCACAGAATCACCCTGAGCTCTGGAGATCTTCAGAAATGCCACATCAACTATTTCTGGAGTTTTCCAAGTGAGTCTCACACAGGTTCATGAGCCAGCTGGTCCCACCTGCACTCTGATATCATGGTGTTGGGATGGGTTGCTGGGTCCCTTGCCCTCTGCTGAGGCTGTGACCTCCAGCACCTTGGTGGTGCCCACTGTCCTCCAGGTGTCTTTGAAACAACCTGATATGAGCAAAACGGACCCGCCAGAGGCTGCAGGGGCTGCTGCTGCTGCTCTGCATCCTGGGCCCCTGCTGGTCCCCATGTCACCATCATCTTTTCAGCTGCCCATCAGGGGAAGCCGTGTGTCCCATGACTGACTCTGCTTCAGGGGCATCCTGAGGGACACAGATGTTCTGCCTTTTCTCCACCAGAAGATTCCATGATGTCTGGAATTGTCACTGTGCACACATGGGGTACTGTGGCCTAGAGGTATGAGGAAGGGCGGATTCTTCCTTTGGAGGTCCCTCTACCAGAGGAGTCTCAAAACAGCGTTCTTCAGCTCTGTGTTTTGTAGATCTAGTCGAAATAACTCTTTCATCCTCTCTGAATTCCTCAGGTCTCAGGCATGAGTTGAGCATATAGAACCATCTGAGCAGCTGAATCTTCTCTCCCCTGTGGGAGGAGAGAGGCTTGTTTGCGGTGTTGAGTTCATTATGCCTCCTTCGAAATCAGGGTCCCTTCAAACATACACAAAGTGCTCTCAGTCCCCAGCTGGTGACATTTTATCAGGCCCTGCCATGCAGGGGACGCAGCTAGGCTCCTGAGATCTCTACTCATGCAGGGTTTGAAAGGCGGTCCTGTTTGGAGAAGGAGAGGGAGAATTTTATTTCACTTATGTTTTATTTTCTTCTTTCTTTTTGCTACTGGGGATTGAAACCAGTGGCACTTTACCAGGGAGCTGTAACCCCCACACCTTTTTATTGTGAGACAGGATCTCAATAAGTTGCCAAGGCTGCCCTTGAACTTGCAATCCTCCTGAGAAGCTGCGAAGCCTCCTGAGAAGCTGGGATTACTGGTGTGCACCACCTCACCCACTGATTTTATTTTTATAAAGTAGTATTAAAATTGTATTTTTTAGATTCATTTCACAGGTGACAAGGCTTTTGTTTTTTAACTTATTACTAATATATCATAATGCTATAGTGTTTACATAGCTTTTTTTTCTTCTTCTTGGTACTGGGAATTGAACCCAGGGATGCTCTACCACTGAGCTTCATCCCCGGCCTTTTTTTTTTTTTTTTTTTTTTTTTTTGAGACAAGGTATCTTTCCAGGCTGTTCTTGAACTTGCCTTAGCCTCTTGAGTCCCTTGGATGTCAGATGTGCACCCCTACACTTGGCTTCATCTGTGTTTTTAAAGAAGGTAATACAGCCACATGATAAAAAATTCAAGAACGTTGGTGGTATCTTGTGAAAAGCCTCCTCCCTAGCCATCCAAGTATACCTCTTTGTGTATTCAAGTGTAAATGTGCCTATAACTTCCCTCTGCTTTTTTCATTAAAAATGACAATGTACTATACACACTTCCTGCATCTTGCCTTTATAAAATCATCAAAGTGTCCTTGTTCTTTTTTTTAATTTTTTTAATTTTTATTTTTGGTACTAGTGATTGAACTCAGGGGCACTCGACCACTGGGCCACATCCCCAGCCCTTTTTTTTTTTTTTTTTTTTTTGTATTTTATTTAGAGACAGGGTCTCACTGAGTTGCTAAGTGCCTCGCCATTTCTGAGGCTGGCTTTGAACTCGCAATCCTCCTGCCTTAGCCTCCCAAGTGCTGGGATTACAGGCATGCACCACCTCGCTTGGCTTCCTTGTTCTTTTTTATAGTATTTATAGTATTTTCCATGGTGTGAATATACCACCATTAAATTTAACTGTCCCTCTATAGATAGAACTTGTTACTATAAACAGTATTGTTTATAATATTTGTTATATACAAATAGTGTCTTCTTATTACAAAGAGTATTCATTATACAACGAATAACAGGAAAATATCCCATTTCGGCCATGGGTAGTTGTATCACTAAGGTCAAAGCCCAGAGTAAGGTTGAGGGCCAGAGGATAAACAGATATGTAATTTTTAAAGCTATCAACAAGTTCATCCCCATAAAGCATGAACCATTTTATAAACTTGTGATCAGTGAACACACAGTTTCATTAACAGAGTGCTAAACTTCTGGACTTTGTTCAGCAGGGATAGTTGTTCTCAGCATAGTTTGTGTGGGAGAGGGAGGTGGTAGACGGTCATGCTGGGAGCTTCTCTATGTGTCCAGAGCAGCTTGACATCATATTATGTTTAGTCAAAACAGTATATAGTCTCTTGTAACTGGCTACTTTGAAATGGGTTTTTAATTTTAGAGTAAAATTTTAAAAGTTTGTATTTTGAAATTGACTTTTGGTATAAAGATCTATGAATTTGAACACATGTATAGATCACCACCACAGTACAGAACAGTTGCGTCACCCCAAAGCTGCTTCATACCACCCCTCTGCAGCCACATATAAGACCATCTAGACCCCCTGGATGCAACCCCTGAACAATTCTCTATCATTATGGTTTTGTCTTTTAGAGAGGGTCATATAAATAGAACTGCTCAGTATGTGAGCCCTGGGTCTTGGCTTTTTCCGCTCAGCATAACTTGCTTGAAGCTTCACCGGAGCTGTTTCACACATTAGTAGTTTGTTATTTTTCATTGCTCAGAAGTATTACACTGCATGAATGTACCACAGCTTATCTACCCACTCACCCACAGATTGGCATGGGTTGTTTTCATTTTGGAGTGATTGTTAACAGAACTGCTATAAACATGCATTTACCAACTTTTGTGGGAACATAAACTTTAATTTCTCCTCAGTAGAGTTCACTTTTCATGTATTTTTATGAGTAAGTGTAGGGATATTTTTAAATATTTGAGAGACATTTACATTCCTTTTTCATAAATTGCTCCTTTCTGTTACCATTTTTTTGCAGGAAGAGGACTTAGGTGACTTTTATATTTGACAAGTTGGTTTGGGAGCTGACAGGTCATCCATGTGGACATATTTAGCATTCGATTTAAAAATGCAGGACTAAACTGGGCACAGTGGTGGATGCCAGTAATCCCAGCCACTCAGGAGGCTGAGGCAGGAGGATCTCAACTTCAAGCCAGCCTCAGCAACTTAGTGAGGTCCTCAGCAACTTAGTGAGGTCCTAAGCAACTTAGTGAGAACTTGTCTCAAA
Organism: Tamias sibiricus; assembly: GCA_025594165.1. Classification (NCBI taxonomy): domain Eukaryota; kingdom Metazoa; phylum Chordata; class Mammalia; order Rodentia; family Sciuridae; genus Tamias; species Tamias sibiricus. Next base: position 73,172,641 of record CM046660.1, on the reverse strand, counting down.
GTGAAAAATTAAAAAAAAAGAGCTGGGGATATGGCTCAGTGGGTTCAATCCCTGGTACCAAAAAGAAGGGGGCGGCAAAGGCAGGACTAAAATTAGAAGCACCCAAAGATAGACTTGAGAGTCGCAGTGATCAAGAATGAAAAGATGAGGCCATGGACCTGCGTAAACTCTTCAAGAGAGAAAACATCTGAGGCTTGAAGATAGCATCTGTGGAAATGCCAATGTTTAGGATGTGGAAAGAAGAAGAGCTAGAGAAGAAAACCAATGGACTGGGGATATAGCTCAATTGGTATAGTGCTTGCCTCACATGCAAGGCACTGGGTACTACCAAAAAAAAAAAAAAAAAAAAAAAGGAAACCAATAGTAAGACTTCAGAGGTCAGAAAAAAGCCAGGAGCCAGGATAGTGCAGAGTAAAGTAAATGTCTAAGCAAAGGATTGTAACCATAAGACACAGAGTTCAGAGAATCCCAGCTGAAAGCCCCAACTCCACTCTGATTGGACTAGGGAGACCACGTGACCACCCTGCCCTCTTCTCTGTGGCCAGGGGTTGTGGAGCACCAGCTGGCCTCCCGGGTCATGTGCTCCAACTCCATGGTTTCCCAGAACCTCCTGGATCCCCACCGAGAAATCCAGAGCTGTTGGGAGGAAGATGAAGGTGCTGAGGAAACAACCAACCAATATGTAGACCGTGGCCTTTGAGAGGCTGCATCATCTCCTTCTAGAAGCTTAGCATCAGCCATATGTGCAGTTGGGAAATTGAATGCAATGTGTAGAAATTCAAAGAATTAGGCTTAATTTTGGTACCCAGGATGTTTAAATGAAAGGTTTTTGCCTTTCCAAAAATCAGGATAACCTCAGTGCACATGCGTACAGTAAGAGAAGGCCCATGGGAGGGAGACCCCAGAGATGGTGAAGGCCGAGGCAGAAACGAGAGGAATGACAGCCATGGTGAGGACGCGAGGAGGCGCAAGACTCCCCTCCACCACCACCCCAGGAGGCCAGCCTTCCCATCTGTCCTCCATGCAAGCGCTTCAATGGCAGCCTTGTGAAGTTGGATGAAATGCAGGAGCCCTGTTTGGGGATTGGCTTGAATTGCAGTTGACTATGAGCCATGGAGATTTGGCCATTGTCGCCACCCTAGTCACGGGATTTGTTGTCACCCAGCAAGCGCTTCACATGGCTAGCATAGATGTTGTCCTCTATTCCTTGTGAAGTTGGATGAGACCTTGGCTCCTGCCAATGCTTTCAATTCTATCTCTCCTGTCCTTCCCCAAGAGACCGGCAGGATCCATAGGCTGTGGGAATCCGTTGCCCTCCTAGGTGTTAATGGTGGCGAGGAAGTGGATGGGTAGTTAGGGATTGTGTCGGGGATTGATTGTGCACTAGTCTGCAAGCTGCGTGGGATTTTGCCTAGAATTGGAATATCCTGATGATTATAATGTCTACGTTTAGCCTTTGTGAAATTTCGAGAGGTAAACCACCTCTGAGGCTTTTTATAATTTTACATAGTTGCATATATACTAGAAAGATCCTTTTTAGTTCTCCATGGCCTGATGGCTGCTTGGCACTCATTTATGTGCATTTTCAATTTGAACAACATAAAGGCAAAGAATACCTGCAGTTTCTCAAAAGTCGATCAAGCAAATTCGGCATACCGGCTCATTAGGTCCCTTGAATCACTTTTGACAAGCTACCTTGTAGCTCCCCAGGTCCCTTGTACAGTTTTCCATGCCGTCTAAGGCAGCTGCTGCATTTAATCTGAGCATATATATCTGAGTCAGAATCTGTTTGGACGCCTGGTAAGTCTGACTGCGGAATTGCCTTCTCCTGTGAGCATGTCTATATTATAGAGTTTTCAACCCTGCTGCCAGTCCAGCGTTAATCTTTTAGCCTGATTCATATACAAAGTTCATTGGAATTGGCGATCAGCCCAAACCAAGAATTGCCCCCCGCTATTCTAATGTTGCTTTACATAGTAGTCAACTGCAATTCCAAGCCAATCCCCAAACAGGGCTCCTGCATGTCACACTCTCCTGTCCTTTTCCCCCAGCGTGGCTAGGTAATGGGGATTGTATTTAATTCTTAATTCACACTGCATTCTCTAGGAGCATATAGTAGGGCACTCATATGTGGCTTTGGATGGATGCTCACTAATCTGTGAAATGTGCTGCAGCCTCGGTGATTATTTCTAAGATCTTAATTCTCTCCCAGTGTTTGCCCACATCAGGTGGTGTTTTATAGACAATAAGCAAAAATAAGAAAATAATATGAGGCTTTTTTTCCCCTCTCCCACACTTTGATTTTCGAGGACCCAGTGTTCACCTCCTTTTCTCTGCCCACCCATTCTACCATGTAAGTGCACTACTGTGAGGTCCAAGCACTAAATATGAGCACTTTGACTTCAGGCTTCCCAGCCATCAGAAGTGCAAGGAATAAAATGTTAAGCATGATAAGATGGTGCCCACCTGTAATCCAACTCCAGAGGCTGAGGCAGGCTGAAACAAGTTCCAGGTCCACCTGGGCAACTTAGCAAGACCCTGTCTCGAGATAAAAAATAAAAAAGGATTAGGATGTACCTCAGTGGTAGAGCTCCCCCTGGGTTCAATCCCTAATCTCTCTCTCTCTCTCTCTCTCTCTCTCTCTCTCACACACACACACACACACACACACACACACACAGAATGAAGTTACTAGAAAAACACCAAGCCTGCCATTTCAAAGCATCTCTGGGCCTGCAGATTAGACAACATAAACCAAGCTCACCCTCCCATGCTGAAAAAATTATGGACAAGAAGTTATCATTGAAATTAAGTGGTAGCAGACATGTCCAAGGAGTATTGCTGGGATTTCACCCCTTTGTGATAGATGAGCACGTGGAGATGGCAGCTTGTGGGCAACAGAACAATACTGGAATGGTGGTGATACAGGAAATAGTATGATCATGTTTGAAACCTTGGAATGAGTATAAATAATGGTTATTCAGCAGAGAAATCCATGTCCCCTCTCCAGAGGACCTGTTTAACTATGACATAAAAATCAGGCCATGTACATTTTCATATTAAACTTTTTGTTAAATAAACTTAAAAATATTTTTTAGTTGTGGATGAAACTTTATTTTTATTTATATGTGGTGCTGAGAATTGAACCCAGTGCCTCACACATGCCTCACACATTACTGAGCCACAAACCCAGCCCCAAATAAACTTTTTTTTTTTTTTTTTTTTTTTTTTTGGTACCAGGGATTGAACTCAGGGGCACTGGACCACTGGGCCACATCCCCAGCCCTTTTTTGTATTTTATTTAGAGACAGGGTCTCACTGAGTTGCTAAGTGCCTCGCCTTTGCTGAGGCTGGCTTTGAACTCATGATCCTCCTGCCTCAGCCTCCCAAAGTGCTGGGATTACAGGCGTGCGCCACCGCGCCCGGCCCAAATAAACTTTTTAATAGTAAAAAAGAAGAAAAAAAAACCCAAGGCTTAGAATTCTAATACTAATATATCTACATCTATCCATCTAACCCATATCTATGAAAAAAAGTTGAAGGAAATATGCCAAAGCATCGACAGTGCTTAATTTCAGTGGCACAACCAAGGAATCTATTTTTCTTATGCTTTTCAAAGATTTCCAGATTTTCTACAGTGCATGTGTATTGCTTTTTGGTGTTTTCCAGATTTTCCAGTGTGTTAGGAAACATGTTTTAAATGTTTCAGTTGTAAACTTCTAAAATAATCCACATGAAACATTGTGACAAACCATAGCAAGCTGTTAGTTCTCTGACTTAACTGGTCTATTAATTACGTGAAGACTTCATTTTCCAATAAATTTGGCAATGAGAAAACCAAAGGAAGAAGAAAATGTGTGACATCAAGGAATTCATGATAGTTTAAGGGGAGGGGGGAAGAAGGGAGGAGGAAAGGAAAGAAAGAAAACCACAATTTAAAATGTTTTGAAGAATGGGATTAATGATGGGGCTGGGGTTGTAGCTCAGTGGTAAAGCACTTGCCTCACATGTGTGAGGCACTGGGTTCAATCCTCAGCACCACGTAAATACAAATAAAGATACTGTGTGTTCATCTACAACTAAATAGATTTAAAAAAAAAAAAAAAAAAAGAAAGAGATTAATGAGGGCATGGCATGGTACATCGGCTCAATGAAATTGCATGCATGCTGTTTGAAACCGGGTCTCTGAAGACAGCACTGGTCCAAGTCCAGCAAGGTGAGCTTGGACACCACCACATCTAAAGTGTCTTCTCAATCCACCTGTACATGTGACTTGCCACCCGTGACTGCTGCATGTGCTTAAAGGTGTGTTGCTGTGTTTGTTGTCAGTGTGGCTCTTCCAGAAGCCAACTGCTAGTTCTCTGACTTAACTGGTCTATTAATTACGTGAAGACTTCATTTTCCAATAAATTTGGCAATGAGAAAACCAAAGGAAGAAGAAAATGTGTGACATCAAGGAATTCATGATAGTTTAAGGGGAGGGGGGAAGAAGGGAGGAGGAAAGGAAAGAAAGAAAACCACAATTTAAAATGTTTTAAAGAATGGGATTAATGATGGGGCTGGGGTTGTAGCTCAGTGGTAAAGCACTTGCCTCGCATGTGTGAGGCACTGGGTTCAATCCTCAGCACCACGTAAATACAAATAAAGATACTGTGTGTTCATCTACAACTAAATAGATTTAAAAAAAAAAAAAAAAAAAAAAAGAGATTAATGAGGGCATGGCATGGTACATCGGCTCAATGAAATTGCATGCATGCTGTTTGAAACCGGGTCTCTGAAGACAGCACTGGTCCAAGTCCAGCAAGGTGAGCTTGGACACCACCACATCTAAAGTGTCTTCTCAATCCACCTGTACATGTGACTCGCCACCCGTGACTGCTGCATGTGCTTAAAGGTGTGTTGCTGTGTTTGTTGTCAGTGTGGCTCTTCCAGAAGCCAACTGCCCCCTCCAGGCAGTCTGCAGCCCCAACCCTGCCTGCCCCAAAAGATGGTAGCCCCTCGAAGACTATGACAAATATTTGCAATATAAGTTTTGGAATACTTCTAAGATTTACATAATAAACAAGACTGAAAGAACAATGAGATTATAGGCAGTTAGTAAGAACTATAAAATTAGTTCTAAAATGCAGGAAAACTGGAAGAAAATATGTAACACGAATAACATGCTTGTTATGTGCACCTCTTCTTTTTTTTTTTTTTTTTTTTTGGTACCAGGGAATGAACTCAGGGGCACTCGACCACTGGGCCACATCCTCAGACCTCTTTTTGTATTTTATTAGAGACAGGGTCTCACTGAGTTGCTATGCCTCACCATTGCTGAGGCTGGCTTTGAATTCATAATCCTCCTGCTTCAGCCTCCCGAGTGCTGGGATTACAGGCGTGCACCACTGCGCCCGGCAACTTCTTCCTATTTTTATTTCAAGTCTTTATGATTTTACACTTTCATTGAGCATGTACTGTGAAATGTAACAATGCAGAAATTGTATTTTCAATATCAAGTCAATCATCTTTGACTCAAAATCAGAGCTGTATGCAGGAAGCACTCACTGGCTCCCATTGTTCTCTCCTCACAGGATGTGCTGGGTGGCGTCCGTGATCACTGCGCTCCTCATTGTCCTCACCTACCCTGCCTGGACCCTCATCGACTGCCTGGACTCGGCCAGCCCTCTCTTCCCTGTGTGCGTCCTGGTCGTGCCGTTCTTCTTGTGCTACAATTACCCCGTGTCTGATTACTACAGCCCGACCAGGGCAGACACCACCACCATTCTGGCTGCAGGAGCCGGGGTGGCCATAGGCTTCTGGATCAATCATTTCTTCCAGCTCGTGTCCAAGCCTGCGGAGTCACTCGCTGTGATTCAGAACATTCCACCGCTCACCACTGACATGTTAGTTTTGGGTCTAACCAAATTTATTGTGGGAATTGTGTTGATCCTCTTGGTTCGTCAACTTGTGCAAAATCTCTCCCTGCAAGTATTATACTCGTGGTTCAAGGTGGTCACCAGGAACAAGGAGGCCAGACGGAGACTGGAGATTGAAGTGCCTTACAAGTTTGTCACCTACACGTCGGTGGGCATCTGTGCTACAACCTTTGTGCCAATGCTGCACAGGTTTCTGGGATTGCTCTAAGCCTCAAAGGATTGAAAACTCACCCACTAGACATGAGAGCCAAGACACCAGAAAGGTGTTGGGTGGGCAATCTTGACAACTTGTTTTTCTTTGATACAACTTAAGTCGTACATCTGTGTTGCTGATACCAGATAGATGCAGCTGCCATGGAACTAATGCTCCCATTAGTCTGTAAGGATTGTGCTACATACAGCGAACCCAGGCTGAAAACCATCACTGAATTTTTCAAGAACATCCCTCCCTTTTCTGTTACATGGACTTCGGACTTGGTCCTGGGTGGGCTGGAGTTGTGGCCTGGGCTGAGGAACGTCTGCGAGTCCCCGTGGGCTCTGGAGAGCAAACAGAGTTGGGGATGTGGAGGTAGAACATTTCTTTTCAGCTGTGACCTTGCCCAGCACTGGAAAATTTGGAGCTTTGGTCTTGGAGAAATGATGGCGCCAGGCACAACCTCCATTCCTCAGACAAGGCAACTTCCTTGTGTGATGGGCAAGTAAAATTATGCCTGAAAGGTAGGAAGACCGTGGGAGTAAAGCTTCCTGGGAGGAGATGAAGGGCACTGGCAGAGCTGTGAGGCCATGGGAAAAGCCTACTTTTCCTCCTGAACCCCAGTCTCCTCCAGGTTCTCGTGGAAATGGGGATCTGTTCTTCCTTGACCATACATTTTGCAGGATCTCAGCTTCCAATACTACATTCTTGTGATTCACAAAATGACTGGCTGCTGCCACCTCATCACATGTTGACAGGAATGGGACATGGTGAGGCTCCTGCTCTCTCCGGCCTCAGTCTTTGATGTCGTCAGCATTTTGGGCTTTCGTACAAATCTGGAAGTCACTGGCATCTGCCTACAAAGGTGGATCCACAGAAGAATGGATGAACTTAATCCTTTGGGGGCCTGGCCCCAAGGGGTAGGCTTCCCAGACATTGCCTGATGGTGACAGGGCCTCCTGACATTTCTCCCCCATTTTGTACTTACTTTCTGTAATTCTATTTTCTCGTTCACTAGATAGAATCTCTCCATCTTCTCACTTCTTAACTCTTGGCAATTTAAGGTCATTAATGGCTAGAACAACTTCAGCTTCTCTTCAGAAAACAAGCAAATCAAATAGAACACCACTAAACCTAGGGTGAGCTCTGCTTAGCCTCAGGAAGGTGATCATTATGCATACCCAGAGTTCCCTCTTCAGTTCTTAAGAATAAGGAACAGGTACCAACAACTTTCTCAAATGTTAGTATATAAATATGTAGTTAACAAACTCTCTTTTGGGAAATAGTCCTTAAACCACAGAAGCCAATGTTTTATGCTCCTAAGACATCATTACTATATATGCATTTTTGGGGAAAAAAATATCTTCCTTAAAAGTTGCCGAGGCTCAGACCTCTGTATCCTGTGTTAAAACCAAAACCCACATTTCTCCTCATTTCAAATATGTTCCATGGCCTTTATGTTGGGATGATCTTTGGTATTTGACTTAGTGCTTTGATTTCTCAAGACTAATTTTTAGAAAAACATCCCATTTTTACTGGAAGTTCTTTGCACACTTATCATTGTTATAAGGCAGGGATCAAAATGATCTATCACTTAACTAATTTTGTAGCACATGATTGGGATGTCAGGGGGACCCCTAACTTGCAGGCCCCCCTGCCTAGGGCTGCCTCTTTAGTGCAGTGGCTGTTGGTTTGATAAGTCACTTTCCCATTCTTCTGTCCCCACCAAATGCTAAACCAGAGTTTGCAATACTGGATATTATTTACAGAAAATGATTTTAGTTGGTTTGTCTGAAGTCAGGTGACAAAAGGATCAGCTTTGCCCACTTGTAATTTTGGAAAAGAGAGGCTGTAACTAGTGTCACAGAAGTAGGTGTGAAAATTCACATAGACAATTTTTTTTTACAGCTCTTCTTTTTAAGTCCCAACAATAGGAAGGTCGAGCAGCTATATGGATGTATTTAAAGCTATAGTTACATAATTTGAGTTGAAGATGAATGTATTAGTCACAGAACATTAAAGAAGGATGTCATGATTGGTCACTTTAAAAAATATCTGATCACAGCAACTGGAGAATAAGTGTATGCTGGTGAGGCCAAGCATAGCATAGTTTGGGGGACTTCTGGTCTGTGGTCTAGAATCAGGCAGAAACCAATGGAAAAAATGTCATTTATTGTTTCAAACACTACCTTGCCAGCTCTCTTTCATGGATCTCTCCTACAGAACTTCACACTATTTACACCACCACCACCACCCCTCCTACAAACACAAAGTATTCTCCTTCAAGGAGCTGGCCCAGGGTCTCCTTCCAAGGTGTTTGCATTTCCTCTCTGGGGAAAGACTGCCCCCTGCTGGTTTGGCTTTTGTCTTGGTCCAAAGCCTCTCTCTTGATCTGGAATTTCAAGAGATTAAGAATTTAAGTCAAACTTACCACAATGTGTCCAATGTAAGCCTATGATTGGTGGCCCAGCGAACCTTGACACCAAGCCCCCAGGGTTATTGGCTCCTCCAGGAGCCAGGCAGAATGACACACCCTTTTCCTAATTGTCCCCATGCTGCCCCCAGCTCACTGCCACTATGGTCCTTGGTGTTCATCCTTTAACCTTCATTCTGATTAGCTGTCATTCATGACAGTTTTGCTCAAATCTGTACAATAACAATACTCGGGGTGGGGGGAGGACATAGAAGAGACCCCTGGTCTAGACCCCTTCAATGGCAGAGGATGAATTGCTCCACCACATGCCCAATTGTTCACTGAAACATGGGATTTTCTTGCCCAAATAGACAACTCATGCTCCCTGAGTGTAATCAAAGCATGTGGTGTTTCAGGGCCATGTGTTCCAGGTTTCTATTTTGGAAGCCTTCAGCTGTCTTGCTTATGTACAGTATGTAAATTTATTCTTTTTAAAATAAATCATTTTTGTTTGATTATGACTTCTTATTAAATGCTTCAAAAGCCAGTATTCTGTTCCCTTGGATTTTTTCCCCCTTAACCTGCATCTTTTTTCTGAGTTCACTGGACCTGAGTTGGAAAAAGGAGACAAAAGTAAGAGGCAAATTGCATAATTCTGCTATCATACTTCAGTCACATGCAAATACCGGTAAGCCCCATAGCAGCCACATGTGATTAGCAGGAAATATTACACTGGCATGCTTAAGTCCCCACCTCTAACTCCCCGTAAGTGTCCTGTTACTGTACATGAGATAAATTTCACTCTGTGTCAGAAGTTATGTTAGAGCTGCTGCTGGTAAGGTAACTAGAAAGTTTTCATAGGTGAGTGCACTATCTGCTAAGCCCAACTGACCAGTGCAATGATTTGCTTGCTATGCCTTCAAGCACCCCAGATTGCTATTTGAAATGGTATGAGAAGTTGACACTCATATTTGCAAGAGCAGTCTAGGACTCTATTTGTACTGTGAGCAGGATGCATTTATTACCTACTATGCCATGGGAATGGGCAACTCCAACCTGTCCCTTGGAGTTCTCTGAAGTTCACTGGACCTGAGTTGGAAAAAGGAGACAAAAGGCTCAGAATATTACAATTCAAGGTCTGAAGTGTTAAGACTGTAGGGAAAAGACACCTGTGTCATGGGATGTGGGAGGAGGGGGAGACTGATTCCAGGTCAAGGGCTGCAGCAATGCAGGAAGGCTTTTGTAGAAGTCATGTATGATCCAGGCTTAAAGAACACATGGGATCAGCTCTGACCAGAGGTGCTTCCCCAGATAGCTCCAGGGCTTTAGGAAAAAAACAGCAAACTTCCATGGATACTGTGTTAAGAATGAGGTGACGTCTAGAGGTGATTTCAGACTCCTTCCCCTTCTGCACCTCTGAATTGCTCACACACAACCTTGTCCCAGAGAGCCCTGGGTGGAGATGCCCATCCGAGGACTCAGTCTGTGTCCTTTGTGCCCACTGTGTTCCTCAGTCTTGTCTTTGCCCAGTTCCCTGACCTAGTTCTGTGAAATGTGGCTTGGAGAATATTTTGCATTGATCCTGCCTCTTGTGGGGAACTCTGTGCCCCCTGCCTCTCTCTGATGATTATGAGTGAAGCCCTGGTTCTCCAGTAAGGGGAAGAACCAAGTGAAACAGTGGTATTCGCTTGCCTTGTTTTACACAATAGATGTTTTCCTCAAAGCTGCTTGTGTTTTTCAAACTTTAAGTGCACTGAAGGGTTTACTGTTTAAGACTCTGTTTCTGTAAACATAAGGCTTTAATAAATTACTTGGGGTGCACCATGCATCCGTTGTTTTCTTAAAGTGGGGCACACCTGTAGGACAGATTTGAATATTTACAGATGCATATTAAGAATGAGAGTTGAATGTGGGCCATGAATAGAACATTAAATTCTTAAAACTGTAGCCACATGAGACAAGGGAGCTACATGAAGCCAAGAATTCTTCTTCCTTTTTCATGCCTGTCTATATGGCATGCAAAAACAAACAAGAAAAGCAAGGCTGTAGCTGGAGTTCCGGCAGGAACGCAGCTTTAACGCACACATCTGCCAGCCTTGCTTTCTCTCTTGCTGTGACATCAGGATTCCCTTGCACAAGTCAGAGTCTTCCTAATGCAGGTGTTCGAAGAATGCCAATACCTCTTTAATACACACAGCAATGGCCCGAGGTCCGTGATGAGGCAGCAGGGTGGCCCTGAGGGCTGCCTTAATGCCTGCGTGGCACAGTCATTTCACCTACCTGTATGCATGAGCCTGGAGGACTGAGGTCTCCTGGGCTTCCAGGCTGCAGCATCCCCTCAGTCACATGGGAGCCAGATGGGAGGTGCCATGAGCAGGACAAATTATGCACAGAGTACACGAAACACAGGCCGGTTTAGACATCTTAATTAAGTACTGATAAAAAAAGATGTTGAAGTATCTTGAAGATCAAAGAGGGATTTCCATTATGTCCCAGTACAAACCCCAGCCCAGGCCCTCCCTGTGACAGCTGGGCCCAGTGCTTTCCATAAGTCATCCCGCCTAAATGATCTTCCTACAACGTGGTTTGTTTATGGGGCGCCTCTCTGTCTGGCTCATCTTGCTCCACCTGCCTCAAAGCCACCCCAAGTGCTTCTTGTTTAAATGTTCTGCCCAAGACTCACAGCCAGGGGATCTCTGATTAACCCCACCCACCTCTAGCTGGGATTTGAGGGTATCTGCCAGCACCAAAGAGGGTGTTTACACAGGCCTGCTTCCACCCAAGTTTTCCTGTCAGCCCTTTGGAGCTGCTTATTTTAGGGACAGGCATATTTTCATTCCTCACTACAGAAAGTTGAGGCTTGTGGGAAGTAGAAATTTCTTTTGCTATAGAAAAGTCACATTTTTCCACATCTTCATGCTCTGTCTTAATGGCCTGATTTACTTGGCACCCACAAGTCCTCCAATCCCAGTGCTACAGCTGCTCGCTCAGCCTCGCCACCGCCTCCTGACATTGATGGGCTGTTTCAAAATGTTTTTGAATGCAGAATCATGCCATGTTCCTGGCCTCCTTAATCAACAATGAAGGCTAGACCTTATGAATGAGATATGAAAAATTTGAGTGCTTGTCCTTGAACATTCTTTTTTTTTTTTTTCCTTTTTCTTTTTGTGGTATTAGGGATTGAACCTAGGAGTACTTAACCACTGAGTCACATCCCCAGCCCTTTTTATTTTTATTTTGAGTCACGGTCTCACTAAGTGGTTGAGGCAGGCTTTGAACTTGAGATCCTCCTGCCTCAGCCTCCTGAGTCGCTGGGATTATAGGCATATGCCACTGTGCTCGACAACTGAATATATTCTAACACTGCATTCATCACATGGGGGTGGAAAAACTCAGGGCATTTGGCCAGACATAATTCCATGAAACCCTCTGGAGATATTTATTCAACCCACAGGTGTCCTAACTACAACATTTGGTTGTCCTTTCTGTCTGCTAGAAAACCAGACTGTAAAGGAGATCAAGACTGCTTTGCATCAACTTTGCCCTTCTTAGCATGCAAGGTCATCTGACTCCCCTACTTTTATCCAAAGAGGTCCGGTTCCCCACACTGACTCTGGTCAAGGGTCTTAGGGAGCTGCTCACAGGCTGTCCCAGAGGTGCACTGCCACCCTCAGTTTTATTACGCATGCCAGTCTCTACTTTTTTTTTTTAAATGTAATGTCCAATGTGCCTTTGCTCAGGCTGCCGTAATGAAATACCATGGGCTGGGTGGCTTCAACAACAGAAATTTATTTTCAGTCCTGAAGCCTGGAAGCTCAAGATCAAGATGCCAGCAAGGTAGATTTCATTCTTTAGGCCACAGTGAGTGGCCACTGTCTCACTGTGTGCTCATGGGAGCTTTTCTCTGTGTTCAGAGAGAGACGTGACAGAGGCAGCTCTCTAGTGTCATTTCCAAGGGCACTAATCCCATCACAAGATCTCCCTCATGACCTCATCTAGCCCCCATTACCTACAAAAGCCTCACCTCTAAATGCCAGCACATTGTGGGGTTAGGGCTTCAACATATGGCCTGGGGGAAGGCACATTCAGTCCATTACAATATACATTAAGGTCCTAATAACATAGTAAAACAAAACTTGGGAGATATCAGATGGGGTCAAATGCTTCAGTCCCTAAGAGGGCATATTTTACTTAAGACCATCTGTCTGCATTTAGATAAAATGGAGAGAAGAGCCCAAGCCAACACCCAAGTGTTGTTTTTGATGTTTACACAAAATGCCAAGCACAGAGGCTAAGATTAAGAAGAAAGGTTTTGAGTAATGTTCTCTCTCACTAATCCAATGAGCTTCAAGTTGCTGAGGGCAGGAACGGCAGTTTGCCTGGCTTCTACTTAGGCTCCTCCTGTTCAAAATGTAAAAATAGTCATTCAATGTGTTTTAAATTCAAAATGCATCCTTTGACCTGGCAACACTTACATCTAGGAATGTAAGCTAAGGGAATATTATGTTGTTCGAGTGTAATAGTCACATCTAAGAAATATCTAATTAACCCCATGCATCTCTAAGTGTGTCTATCACATGCCAAATGTGAATGTTTACACAGATGCATCCATAAGGGATCGATTTTTTTGGGCTCTAAGCCAGTATTCTTTGAGTTCATTGGAACATTGTTTGTAATTGCAAAGGGTTGGAAATAACTGAATGACCTTCAACAGAGAAATTGCTAACCAATTTAGGGGCATCCATACAAGAGAATATTGCATCAACTAAAAGAATGAGGTAACCTGGAAAAATGGGCCATATTAAATGAAACATGAGATAAAATAAAACTTGTGGCAAACCAGTAAGTAGAGCATGACCCAAAAGAATGTGAGCATTTGTGAGGCTGACTGTTTATAAACATAGGAAGATGTCAGAAACAGTGGAGGTCAAAATTGGTATCAGTGAAGTTAACTTAAGAGAATTAGGGGGGGAAAGTATAGGTTAGTTTGGGAAGGCCTTACTTCGTACTATTTTCTCTTTCTTTTCTTTTTTTTTTTTTTTGGTATTAGGAATTGAACCCGGGGTTCACTGAGCCACATTCTCAGCCCATTTTATTTTTTATTTAGAGACAGGGTCTCACTAAGTTGCTGAGGCTGGCCTTGAACTTATGATCTTCCTGCCTCAGCCTCCCAAGCAGCTGGGATTACAGGCATGTGCCACTGTGCCCAACTGTACAACTTTTTTTTTTTTTTTTTTTTTGTACCAGGGATTGAACTCAGGGGCACTCTACCACTGGGCCACATCCCCAGCCCTTTTTTGTATTTTATTAGAGAGAGGGTCTCACTGAGTTGCTAAGTGCCTCGCCATGGCTGAGGCTGGCTTTGAACTCGCGATCCTCTTGCCTCAGCCTCCCAAGTACTGGGATTACAGGCGTGCGCCACCGCACCCGGCCCCAACTGTATAACTTTCAAAGTCGAAGTCTTACCTTTTTGTTTTTCAGGATTTGTTATATTTTAATGAAACTTGTGAAGTCTCAACATGTTGGCTAAGGGGGTAAATGATGCAAATCCACCGACTCATGAACTCCAAATTGTTATTAGGTATCTTGATCACATCTATTGCTATTTGCCCTTTGAGCAGGTCATTAATCTCTCCAAGACTCAGCTGTTTCCAGCCAAGAGAATTTCATTCTATCTCCTATGACAGTTAAACCTTATATATGTAAAAATGTAACGTTCAATGTCTTTGTCTGCTCAGGCTGCCACAGCAAAATACCATGGGCTAGGTAGCTTAAACAACAGAAGCTTATTTTACAGTCCTGAAGCTTGGAAGTTCAAGGTCAAGATGCCAGCAAGGCAGATTTCTCTCTCTCTCTCTCTCTCACACACACACACACACACACACACACACACACACACAGGAAATCATATCAGATGTAAGAAGAGTATAAACAGAAAAGTGATGCAGGACTGTCAAGACATAGAAGTGAAGTTATCTGTAAACTAGAACAAAAATCAATTATATTTAATTTTCCTTATAATACCAGAGCTCCCAGCTTTTACTAAGGTGCATTTCCTCTAATAAAGGCTTTTGGCAGCCTGCCCTGGCTCCAATTCAAATGCTTTACCCATGACAAATTTAAGATGGTCTGGCTGTAGAGCCTCCATCATAAGCTAGGTTTGTCTCTTCTAATGTGGCCAGTTCTATTATTTTTCTTCTCATTTTCCTGCTTCAGAGGGCAGAGACATCTACATGATGCATAGAATTGATCTTTCCCCTTTCATGCTGTAATGTTCATTTAGTGAGACCATTTAGTGAGTAATTTAGTTCATTTAGTGAGTAATTTCTGTCCATTCAAAAATTATCCAGGTGGCTGGATGATAACAGAATAAATGGCTCCACCTACTTGAATCACATCAATCATGTGATCCACAATCCACTATTTTAACCACAGTGAACTTGAAACTAAGGGAGAATACCTCAGTAGTAGCTGCAGTCCAGTAAGCCATCTTGAACAGAAATGCCAGATCTAAACTGCATGCCATTTTGCCCTGCCTGTGCATTACATTTATCAGCTGGTGTTGTGTAGTAAAAACTATTTAAGTATGTTTCATTACATTCTTTTTCCTCTCAACTTTGCTGAGCCATGACCTACATCTCAACTACTACAACTTAAATACACAAAATCTCCATCACCCAAAGTGTCCTCTTAACTCCTTGCAGTCAACTCCACTCAGAGATCCTACCAACTAATTTGCTTTTGACTTTCCTAGAATTTCATATAAATGGAATTACCTGTACACAGTCTTTTGTATCTGGCTTCTTTCACTTAACATAATGCCTTAAAATTCATTTGTGTTGTTTTTGAGTACCAGTAGTTCCTGTGTATTGCTGAGAAGTACTCCATAGAATGAATGTACTATAATTTGTAGCTACTGTAACACTGAACATCTGCACAAAAATTTTTGTATGGACAGCCTTGAGGGTAAACCTAGGAGTAATGGCTGGGTGCTAAGTGTTTCACATTTTAAGAAACTGCCAACTATTTTCTTAAATAGTTTAAGAAACTGCCAACTATTTTCTTAAATTTTATACTCTAACAGCAATGCATGACAGTTCCTCTGGTCTCACTAACATCTGATCAGTCTTTCAAAATCTAGACATTTTAATGGGTATGCAGTATTTTATTAATGTGGTTTTCATTTACATTTCTCCGATGATTAATGCTGTTGTGTATCTTTTCATGTGTTTATTGGCCATTCATATATCTTCTTTTAAGGCTGTAATATGGTGAGTTTTTCTTAGTAGGCTGAGCAGAAGCTCCATAAACATAATTCTTGTTCCACTATCTTTTCAGTTATTTTTACTGCTACCCAAACTTTTACATTTTATCATGTCTCTTTTCTTTTTATTTTTAAACTTTTTTTTTTTTTTTTTTTTTTTTAATGGTGCTGGAGATTGAACCCAGGGCCTCACACATGCTAGTCAAACACTAACTACCACTGAGCTACACCCCCACTCCTATCATCTCAATAGTAACTGGGAAATTCTCCCAAACATAAGATCCACATTCTGTTTTCAAGAGATGGCACTTAGTATTTGAGATGGATTCTAGATCAAAGCAGGAAAGGAAAGTAAAATGTAAGATAAGGAGAACTGCCGGGCGCGGTGGCGCACGCCTGTAATCCCAGCACTTTGGGAGGCTGAGGCAGGAGGATCGCGAGTTCAAAGCCAGCCTCAGCCATGGTGAGGCACTTAGCAACTCAGTGAGACCCTGTCTCTAATAAAAACCAAAAAAAGGGCTGGGGATGTGGCCCAGTGGTCGAGTGGCCCTGAGTTCAATCCCTGGTATTAAAAAAAAAAAAAAAAAAGATAAGGAGAACTGACAGAGGTTTAGTTTCGGAGGAGAGCAATTAGACTTCTCTATAAATAAGCAGAAACTAGTAGCTCAATTAAGTATTTAAAACCATAATTTGATAACTGACTTACTACAGTAACATATGGCTTAATGCAAAAATTAGCTTTTCATTGTCCTAATGTTCACATTGCACTGGATCAACACTTGCCCATTTTAACTCTTCTAGCAAAAGAGATCTATGGTGTGTGTACTCAGAGTATCACAGAGTAGAAAAACACCTCCATGTCCTTGTGTTTTAAATATTTATGTTTCAGGGTTTTCTTTCACTTTAAAAAGACTTTAAGTGATAACTGCTTGACCATAGTTGAGTGTTAGAAGTTTTCTGAAAATATTGTTATTTTGTTGTTCCCAATGGCAAGCACATGCCAAATGAAGAAAATAAAAGCTGAAACACTTATTATCTCACATTTGTGTGACTTGGGTTTCCTGTGTGATTTGTGTTTCCTAAGGGAAGAAAAAAAAAAGTGGGATCCTATTATGCAGGAGCCATGGGTGACAAGAAGGAGAAATCTGCTGTCCTGAGTAGCACTTCTGCTTCCAGACGAACCCTGCACACCCCCCCACCCCGCCCCGTGCACTCCTCTGGTGCTCATCCAACACAGCAGCCTTGTAGCACACAGACACATTCCTCACTGCACACGCCAGCACAACACAGCTACCCAGGGAGCCAGGCGGTGCTTTTTACTTTATTAAACATTAAAGCACAAATGGATGTTCCCTGTGGAGAAGGAGAGGACACCAGAGGAGGAGGAGAAAGGGACACTAGGGGACAGAACCGTACAACAGAGACCCATCTTCACAAAAAAGGCTCGATATTGATTTCCAGGGAGGAGCAGGGCATGGTCAGCTCAAATTTGGTGATAACATCAGGATGAAGGACTCCGAGCTTCCCAATGCTTTGACCCCTGGCAAAGATCTCAGCACATCGCCCAGGGAAGAAAGCAGGGCCTGAAAAAGAGAGTGAGAGAAAAATCAATGTTTCTTCTGGCAAAATGTCAATAGACATTTAACACTGAAAGCCCACAAGTCTATTTTAAAAATAACTATTCTTTAAACCACGGGCTAAGAAAAAAACAGTCCCTCCTCATACTTTCTAGTGTAAAAAATAAGCTATCACATCAAGGAACTCCTTAGGGATGAATAGGAAAATAAGGGCCCTGCATTTTTATCACAGGGGCCCGAGCAGGAAGTATGAAATAAAGGAGGCTGAGGACACAGTCAGGAGAGCCTAAGTTACCTATGTTCACACCTGGAACTTGTCCTACAAAGGACAAAGGGGAAAAATGAAATGTTAATAGGATGCTGCTTGGGAGGCTTCTGTGGAACAGGTTTTCCATAGGGTCCATGCTGCCACCAAGTCCACAACGGATTAATTCACTCCAACAACATCACTCTTTTCTACCTGATTACATGGAGAAACCCAAGCTGCAGTGTCCTCACAGGCTGCAGGGAACTGCACTGGCTAATTACAGGCTGTGTTGCCAGAAGGCGACACACGTTCCCATCTGAAAAGAGCTTCCTAAGCAGTTCTGGAGCATCTTCTGCAAAACCACAGCAAAGGCCAGACCCCAACAAGTCCAAGCTGATCCCTGCTTTACTTTAAGCCTGGCAGAAAGTTTTCTCTTCACCTGGGAGCCAATGCATTCACACAGCTCACCAACCAGTAACAGTTCTCAAGATTTAACTGGCTAAAAACAACCAAACATATAGGCCTGTTCACTAGTCACTAAATTACCAGTGCCACAGGAGTATATTCATGCCCTGGACTCTACTAAAGTTTAAAATAATGCTGACTCATTTCTCTCGCCACCCACTTGAAAAGGGTCAGGCCCACAGCTCTTGACTGATTCAACCCACATTTACTGGCATAAACTATAAATACCCAGTAGAGCCGGGCCACAAGCCTCCAGCCTGCCACTCAGAGTGAGTACATTATTTATGGAAGAGCAAGCTGCTGAGTCTCCAAATGGCTTCAAGGTCAGCATAATTAGGAAATACAAAATCAGGCTGGGGGGAGGGAAAATCTGCTATTGTCAAGTTAATACCACAGATACACAGAATTATACATATTTTTCAATCAGTATAGAAAGATGTTTGTTTATATTTCTGGGGAAAAACGTGAAAAATATTTTTAATTGTCCTTCTTAACCCTAAGAACCTGGACAAAAGATAATGTGGTCTGTTTCTTACATCTGGCCAAGCTAAACAATTCTGCTTCATGGTCAAAGCAAGACTTCCAATGATCTGCATTTAAGTACTATATTTGACTCTGTGCACTAATCCACACTTAGGAAAAGGAGTGAGGAAGGGAATAAATGAAATAATTCAGAAACCAAACCAGAAGGATAATGTAGAGTCCTGGTGAGATATGAATTACTGCTTAATCTGATAAAGATGGTACATTTAAATTCTATTAAAATGAAAATCTAATGATTATCTCCCCAACCAGAAAGCAAAAGAAATTTTCAAATGATAAACCAAGGAAGTTTGTATCAAGTGTCAATGGTCAGCAGTATGACCGAACAAGTCCAAGCTGATAAAATCATAAACCCAGAGACTGCTGGACCTCCCATCACCCAGCATCCCTTTATACACTAGAGCTGAACACACACACACCCTCCAAGAAGGACACTGGCCTATGTTAAAAGGCCACTCAGAAGGGAAATATTGAAGACCTTCTCTGATAATCTTGCCACACCGGAATCTTTCCTTTTGTCTATCTTCAATTTCAATATGATTGGATTCATTTTTGCTGAAGCATAAAACCAAACTATTTTCGAATCTAAGCCAGATGTGCTCATTCTGACAATGTTAGCAAAATAAAGCCTAAGAGATAAGAACTCAGGATTTTTGCTTCATATAACCCTTGGATCAGCACTTTAGAAAAAATTCAGATACCTTCTTTAGTTGCCAGCTTGCACTCTCTAGTCTCTCTAGACAGTTGGATCAAACTTTGCTTTAGCTCTTTCAACTAGCCAGGTAATATGGTCAAACAAAATATTTATATCATTAAATACAATTTCCTCTTTTTCCAAAGAAAAGCAAAGAGAAGTAAAATTTGCATGATGCCTTAAGATATCGCCAAGTATGGCAGTATTCTAAATGGCAAATGCCTAAAGTTTTCCACCCTAGAGTTGGGCATGGAGGCACACACCTATAATCCCGGAAACTAGGGGGTGCTGAGGCAGGAGGATTGCAAATTCAAAGCCAGCCAGAGCAACTTATTGAGGCCGTAAGCAACTTACCGAGACCCTGTCTCAAAAAATAAAAACAGCTGGGAGAATGTGTATCAGTGCTTAAGTACCCCTGGGTTCAATCCTCAGTACCAAAATGAGAAAAAAATAAGTTTTCACCCTAGCACATGAACCCATCTGAGTCACAAGGGCATCCAGAAGGTCTTCACTGAATCCCAATGGAGCAGGTGCCAAAGGGCCTGCTGTCCTTTTACTCAATAAAGTCTCCCCTACTCACTTACAATGTAAAAATTAAACCCAATACTGGGATTTCTGTATGACCTTCATTCTACTGAAAACTGTAAACTTAAACCTGTGGTGACAACTTTATATTCTCTTGTCCTTTTTTCAATTCTACAAGGTCAGATTATGATACAAATACTTACGATTTTTGCATTTTGCCTGTTCAATTAGAGCAAGGCTGTGGTTGTCATACACACACACACACACACACACACACATACACACACACACACACACACACACAAACTGAGCAGCATACAAAAGGGTTCAAATTATCAAGGGGAACAGACAGACCTTAAAAGATGTGCTACTTGACTGACGTTACAGGTGAACTAGAAATGCTGAAAGAAATTTTAAAATTACTAAAATGTAAGCATTTCATAGCGCTTTCAAAAACTTTATGGTTTTTAATTTTTTTTTTCTTCTAATTTACAGGCAGAACTGCTTCACTAACAAAGGGGAACACCCCACTACACATCAATCAGTCTTGAAAGTTCAAAAGTGAGAAAGTCCCCAATGCTAACAGAAGGAGGGGCAGTTTGGCTCAGTAACTTAGGTGGAGCGATATGATCATCATGTACTAGCTAGGACTGATGCATCTTAAACAGCAGTCTGTCCAGAAATAAAAGTAATTATATCAGAATGAAACTAAATATGGGTCCAGGCTTAGGAAAACTCAGACCTGGATGGTAGCCAACTTCCAAAGGCTACTTTTATCTCACTGACAAACAAAAACATTTTTGGAAAGAGCACATCCTGTGTCTAGAGACACAAAGTTGCCAAATCAAGGAGAATCATTTTTTCTTGTGAATAGGAACTCTAAAATTCAAATTCTGAAGAGTACATTAGTTAGTTTTCTTTTATTTGTGTATTTAAGACCAAATAGAGATCCTGATTTCCTGGTGTATCAAAATGTATAAACAGTACAGTGTTTACCTATGTCCTAAGCACCCCACCCTGGGCAAAGGGCCTCTCTCAAGCCCATCCCTGCGCTGATTAAACTCTCAGCTTGCTGATACCACCATGGAAAAATGGCTTCCAGCACAAAATAGATCTGGGGGAAATTGTGCTCTTGTTGAAATACATGTGGAAGCCCAGACCGCCCCCCCCCCAAAAAAAATCAGTTAAGCACAAATAAGAGTTTAATTTCCCAAACTTAGTGGGGTGTGAGTAAGCCCCTTAATTAAAGCCTTTGTGGCATCTTTTCAAGCTTTATAATCGTCTCTGCTCTAACGGCAGGGCCACTCAGGACCTCAGGGTCATTCCTGGACCCATAATCCAGCACAGCACCCAGTCTTTAGCACATTTTCTGGCTAATTGACCATCAAAGAGTCTGTGAGCACCTCTCTTGCTCGTTGCCAAACACCTTTCACAGTTTCTTTTTGCTTCATCTTTTTTTTTTTTTTTTAGAGTAATAGCACAGGTCTAAAGTTTGGATAAGCTTTACACATCGAGCCGTTCCTTTAATTTTATGAAGCATCGGAAGTAGAAGCTTAAGGTGGTAACGGGGCAGACTTCTGGAAGCATCGAGGAAGTTATTTAGCACTAGGTTCCTGTTCATTACTTCAAGTCCCACTGGTTGTGACAACACACTGATTTGGCACTTCACCTGGCCCATCTCTAAAAATCAGCTACTCCTATAACTTAACTTCCCTGTCTCTGTATCACCAATATATGTTTTAAGGTCAAACTCTCACATGATTAACTGCCTGCAATCTGGTACTTTACCACTCAAATTTTCTGAAAGAAAACGAACAAAATAAAAAGGGGGACAGGAAATACTGGAAAAGGAATGTCCATAAATCACTTGTTATAGCTAATAACAGAAACAGTCTTTGTGAGCTTTCCCCATATGTTAGGTCCCCAAATTCAGGAATGAAGTAGAAAATATAGAATTATATAGATACTGTAAGCCACTGGGCCACCTAAATGTATTTTAATGAATGTAGTTTGAGTATGATATAAATGACTGATTAATGTAATTTGGTGAAGAAAGGAATAATCATTTAACAGGCTGACTTGTTTAGAGCTGGCACCTACCCAAGCCCTTCCCTCCCCACAAAGACAAAAATATTAATAAATAAATTTAAAATCCCCCTGTATTTCATTCTGTAGTGAAACTAGCAAAGTGGGTGGCAGGGCAAAGAGTAGAAGGCTAAAGCTATGATTTCCTATGTAGGGCTTTTTCCTACTTTCTCACCAGTTTTCTGAGAATGTAAACTGTCTAACTCTGCAGCCAGTATGTCAGCCTCACCTTCCTTTTCTAATAATTTATAGGGCTTAAAAACTGCACACACACACCCCACACATGGGAACATGCC
The DNA here is from genome assembly GCA_025594165.1 of Tamias sibiricus. Classification (NCBI taxonomy): domain Eukaryota; kingdom Metazoa; phylum Chordata; class Mammalia; order Rodentia; family Sciuridae; genus Tamias; species Tamias sibiricus. The sequence goes on along the minus strand of CM046660.1, from coordinate 73,150,421 downwards.
ATAATTCTATGGGTAGTTGTTCTCAAAATTTTAGAACCAGCAGGTTTTTGAGGGCAACAATGGAATTACAGAAGGAAGGTAGGCAAGGCACTAACTTAAAAAAAAAAAAAAAAAAAAGGCTTAGGAATATGAGGAGTCAAAATATCACCACTGAGATATAAACACAAAACATCTTTTCAGATACCAGTGCACCCAGGAGAAATGTCTCTGTAAAGACCATTTAATTTGTAAGTGGAGACTAAATAATTTCCAACTGGTAATATAAAACACCCATGTTCCCCCAGATGTATACAATTCTCACTTTGCATTTGAAGTGAAATATTTATGGTACCTGAAGTCTGTAAAGAAAGGGGACCTAATCCTTTGAGTTTAATGGCCATCTTTCATCCCTTTCTGAAGATCAAAAGAAAGAAAACCCCTTACACAACTTTCCACTGCTAATCCCAACACACCTGCAGACATCATTAACTCTTAAAGTGAAGGCAACTGGGTGAGAGAGAAGAACAGGTACCTACTTAACCCCATAGCAGGGAACTTGAAGAGGAAGCCCCTGTTAGAGCAGCATTCTACCAAGAAAGCGCCTAGCAAAACCTATTACAAATGAAACTAGGGTCCTGGGGACCTTATTCTTTAAAAGCAATTAGCAAAGCACCTGACTACTTTTGTCTTCAACAAAGAGCAACCTTTTATAAGTCACTACAATCTCCTTAAAACTAAGTAAGTATTTAGAATTATAATTCCAAAATTTCCCAGTCTTAGTGTAAGAGAAATTTATCATTTTTTTGAAATTTTTTTTTAGTTGTCAATGGACCCTTATTTATATGTGGTGCTGAGAAATGAACATAGTGCCTCAAACATGCTAGGCAAGCACTCTACCATTGAGCTACAACCCCAAGCCCAGAAATTTATCATTTTTGTTTGCTTGTTTTGTTTGTTGTGCATGTTAGAAAAGCACTCTACCACTGAGCCACACTCCAGCCCAATGGTATCACCTTCTAAAATTTCTTTAACTAGCAGGACAAATACTAAATGATAAAAAAGAAAATGCTAGGGAAACATAGATCTATTTTAAAGTCCAATCTTGTACTAGTGTGTCTCACACACACATACACAGTCGTATTTCAAAACCTGAAGGAGGTCAGGAATGTTGCAAAAAGCTTAAAGGATAATTATCTAATTACTACTTTTTATTTATCTATTCATTCATTCATTCATTCATTCATTCATTCATTATTTGTTTATGGCACTGGGGATTGAACCTAGGGTTGTTTTATCACTAAGCTACATTCCCAGCCCTTTTTGTTTTGAGACAGGTCTCACTGAAGTGCTTAGATTGGTCTTGAACTTGTAATCCTCCCGCCTTAGCCTCCCAAGAAGCTGCAATTTCAGGCATGTGTCACTATGCCTGGCCCTCTAATTGCAATTTTAAATCAGAATCAAATTAACTTGTGTAAAACCAAAGGACTTAATTCTAGGTTAAAATGTCCTCTCGAACTGTCAGTTATGAAAACTCCTATTCCTAAAAACAGCTATCATCCTACATTTGTCTGACACTCACTTTCTGGCAAATTTTCACATTTCTTAAGTACACAGAAGAGATATTTAGAATAACAACTTCGAAGATAAAAGGTACAAATTGTCCTGTCTTTCCAAGCTAAAAAGTAGTTCTTCCACCTGACAAAAAAATTTTAAGGGTACTATTTCTCAAATCAAAATTAACAATGTACTACTTCCTCCATAATTAAAGTGAAATAATAATAAGAATGTAGTAATGAGGTGGGGGTTGTAGCTCAGTGGTAGAGCACTTGCCTGGCATGTGTGAAGCCCTGGGTTCGATCCTCAGCACCACATAAAGAAAATAAAATAAAGGTATTGTGTCCATCTACAACTACAAAAAAATACTAAAAAAAGAACGAAGTAGAGTTAATTAGGAAAGAATGGAAATGTTGATCATGAGATTGTGTCCATAATTTCACAATTAGTAAATTCAATTGAAACTTTGGCTAACTTGTAGCAAACATAACTTCAAACACATAATTATAATAGATGTATTTTAGTTTTAGAATTAGATTCAATTGACAAGTAAGGCATGTAAAAGAAAAAGAATAGAACAATAATGCAATTATAAAAAAAAACATGGTAGCCTGTTTCTATTTATCTTCCATCGCCAGTACAAGCAGTGAACCAGTCCATGGCAGCCCTGGCCAAATCCTTTGTGGAACAGGCAAGTTACAGATGGGAAAAAGTGAAGCACAAGGAGATTAGAAGCCTTGCCCAAGGCAAGCAATAGTATAGGCAGGAGAGCAAGCTAAAGGTGAAGAAGGGCCACTGATCAGCCCTCTCATGTGGCCTCCAGGCACAGAAAGCCCATAGCATAATGCTTTTAAGCTCTTGGTCAAGCTGTCCATTTGATGTTTGCAAACTTCTTCTGGCCTAAAATTAAATAAATAAACACAACTTAAGAGGGGGGAAAAAGACTGACTGATAGTTCCTTACCTCTAAACTCAGGACATCCCCAGGTATGCTCTGCAATATTACTAATGTAACATAATACTAACAATACCTGGAGTCTTCTAGTAGTCTTATAGAACTACATGGAGAGGGGTAACAAGGGATTGAATTTAAGGGTTCACTGAGTCACATCCCCAGTCCTACTTTGTATTTTATTTAGAGACAGGGTCTCACTAAGTTGTTTAGTGCCTCACTTTTGCTGAGGCTGACTTTGATCTCGTGATCCCCGTCTCAGCCTCCAGAGCCACTGGGATTACAGGCATGTGCCACCATGCCAGGCCCAGAACTACATAAATCCCATGTAACAGTGGTCTTAATGAATACGTTCTGGATTTCTAAAACAAGGCTAGAATTATTTTGGCATATAAACAAACACCAAGGTAACTTGATGTAAAAGAGCAGAGAACTGGGTGTGGCAGCACATGCCTATAATCCCAGGGACTTGGGAGGTGAGGCAGAAGGATCACAAGCTTGAGAGGCCAGTCAGGGCAATTTAGCAAGATGCTGTCTCAAAATAAAAAAAATAAAAAGGACTGGGGATGTAGCTCAGTAGTAAAACATCCCTGAGTTCAATCTCCAGTACCAAAAGTAAATAAACAAACAGGCAAAGAAAGAGTAGATATGTTAAAACCTGTGACAAAATCTGCTTCTGAATTTAAACTTCTGCAGTATCTTATAAGTAAAAAGGATGTGTAGGCAATCCTGTCCATTACCTTTTTTGACAAAGGAGAAAACAGAGACAAACCAGGTTAAAGAAAAATACACAGCCAGGTTATAGGAGAGTTAAGAATCCAAGTCTTCTTGAATTCAGTTTACAATTCTTTTGCCCAGTGCTGCTTTTCTAAGGGCGAACTCAACATTATTAAGTTTCCTCTGAGGAGTGATTTACCAATTCCAAAATGCTTCCCCAAATTCTTGTCTCTGCCTCTCCCAACAACCCAATGGTGCACAGAGATATTCATTTCCATTTACAGCTGAAGAAACTGCACGAAAAAATTAAGCCCTTAATCACATGGTTAAAATGAAAGGATTTGCAGAAATAGTTGACTTATCTATCATATGTTCTAGGTTTAACAGTGTATTCTTTCCTATCATTACAATTAGTTCTATGACCCCTTGGGATCTGCTTTTTCAATTTAACTTATATTTATATATTTAAAGACATTTCATTATGTTTACATATCATAGTTTGCCAAATTACTCTGTAAGTATTTTATCTTAGAGTTGTTTTCAATCATTCATGACCACAAATAAAGTTTCTATAAACACAGCTACTTATTGCTCTTCCTTAGATTATTTCCCTTTTCCAAAAGTAGTGCTACACAAAAAGACAAAAACCAAAATAAACCACTGTACAACTCATTATTTACCAAAATGTTAAACAATGGACTTTTAGCTGTGGTAGTAGCAATAAACCACAGACTATACTGATCTCATCTTGTACAATGCAGATAAAAAGCTTTCTCCCACAGAGTACCAACTGCTACCTTTCAAAAAAAACCCATTGGTAGAGAAAATGACTCAAAACAGCCTAAGGACATAATCCCAAGAAGAAAGCTTTGTTCAGGGAATGCACATTAGACCAACTAGGAGCCTTTAAGGATAAAAAAGAGTGATTAGAAACCCTTTTCTTTTGGAAAGTGAATGCCAAAATACAGTGACACAGAAGGGGAAAAATTAGGGTCCTGGGGAGGGAGGAGTATAAGAAAATTCAGTCAAGACACAGAAAGCCACAAGAGAAGACCACTAGGGGATCCAAAGTCAAGCTGCCAACCCCACAATTGGCCTAAATCCCCCTGGCAGAAAGATCCCATTCCTTACCCACAGTCCACATGGGCTAGCAGGCGCTCAGAAGTATTTCTGAGAGGGACTTCTGCCCAAGTCACCTGAGTTACCTAATGAACAATAGTATTCACTTCTCAAACAGATCAAGTCAGGCCACAGATATTCAACATCAGTGTAAAGTAAAATAATTCATCAAAAGCAGAACTGGGACCTCCATGAAGTTAACAGTCTCCCCCCACTCTATCCCCCTTGGTACTTGGGATTGAACTTATGTACTTTACCACTGAGCTACATTCCCAGTCCTTTTTATTTATTTATTTTGAGTCTCACTAAATTGCTTAGGACCTTACTAGATTGCTGAAGCTGATCCTCCTGCCTCAGCCTTCCTATCTGCTGGGATTAAATGTGTGTACCACCGTGCCCAGCCAGCCTATCATTTTATGTAAAAGTAGTATAGGGAATACTTTGAATGTCAACCTGTTAGATTCCTGCAATGATGTAACATAGAGCAATAGAGCAATTTGAGCTAGAACACACACACATATACAGAGAGAGAGAGAGAGAGAGAGAGAGAGAGAGAAAAGAAACATACTGTACATAAAAGCAACTCTGGAGAAGACAGATACCTAATGAATGCTTAATTTTCTGCAGACCCACCACCCCAAAAGTCCACATATGTACATTTTAATTTTAAGCAAAGTAGATTATGCATCAATATATTATTAAAATCAGAGTAAGCATTAGTAACCTTTAATAAAAGCATTAGTAACCTTTAATAAAAGGTTTCTAGAATCTAGCTCATTAAAAATACCATAAAAATATCAAAAACTGATTTTTAACAACCTTCTAATTTCCTAAAGTCTGAACTGAAAATGAGCTATTAGCTTATAAGCAGCAGGAATTACTAAACCAAACTATACCTTTGTTTAATTAAGCAAGAAGGGAACAAAACTGAGGCTGTGAAAAAGGTGTTGAGATCCAGGGAATAAATGACAGAAGCAAATAAGACCAAAAGAAAATGAGAAGAGGGAAAAATTCACTCTCAACAAAGCCCTTGGATGGGAAATATGGTCACTAGCAAAGTGCTCTGAAAAGATGCTTTTTCCAGCCCTGGTGTGAATCAGATCCTAAGAACCAGACAAGGGCTCTGAAGACAAGCTGCTGCTTTGGATGTAATATATTTTTAAAAGTTTTATAAATATTCCAAATAATAGAGTAGAGCTAAATGTTTTTTCCACCCCCTAGTTACAGCATGCACCCTTTCAGAATCTCTCCAAGATCTTATACATGGTACATACACTGCCTATATGATAATTTAGGCCCTAGAAATCATAAATTAATGACCATTTAATTTTCAAAATTGAGGTCTCTGGGGCTGGGATTGTGGCTCAGCGGTAGAGCGCTCGCCTGGCGCGTGGGCGACCCGGGTTCGATCCTCAGCACCACGTACAAATAAAATGTATTAAATAAAACGCATTGTGTACAACTAAAGCAAATAAATAAAAATATTTAAAAAAAAATTGAGGTCTCATTTCCACTTTTAGTTATCTTGTTTTACTTATAGATAAATGTAATGCTGGAGAAAAAATGAATGTTAGTGGACCAAAAGCGTGATTAAGGAGACTATGCAGTTGTACTTTCACAACTTTGAGGATCTGTGAACTTCACTCTGATATCAATCAGATTTTTATTCCAATTCTCACCGAGTTTCAAACAATCACATTTCCTTAAGGACCTGTTCAATTTGACTGAAGGGCTTACCTTTAAAAATATATCAAAGGTCATGAGATTTTAGCTTTCCTCTATTCCTTCATGGATTTCAAGAAGCATTTAACATAAAATAAGGTGAGTTTAGGAAGTTAATCAGTACCATTAGCAAAAACTCACAGTAACAACTGGAAAGCAACATGTATTCAACAATCTACAAAGTATATGGAAAAAGATAAAATTGGATCTACGCTTCATACTGTAATCAAGACAAACTGCAAACAGATAAGATGTAAGAAAGTGGAACATTTAATGACAGAGGAAAAACATTAATCTCAGAGCAGGAGAAACTTTCCTAACAATGACTCAAAATTCAACATTAATAAGGAAAAAAGATTAATAAATTTGACAATATAATTTAATAAAAACTGCATGGCAATAAAACAAAGTAAAAAAATAGTTTACAAACTGACCAAAAAAAATAGTTGGATATATGTCACAAGGGTTTATATTCATATAACATAAAAGGTCTCTAAAAAAAGACCAATGAACCTAAAGGAAAAAAAAAAAAAAAATAAGCAAGACGAGATTCCAAGAAAAGGAAATAAAAATTTCTGGCAAACATGAAATACTTGCTCCTAAGAAGGGAGATTTAATGAAAACTTGTGAGATACTATTTCCTACCTGAAAATTGGGGTAAAATAAAAAAAATTTAGTGGCTCTAACAACTAACCAGTGAAACAGGCCTTCTCATCTGCTGCTGCTGAGTTTGCACAACATTAGAACAAGATGTTTGAAGGAGAGGTGTTTGGCACTATCAGGCTAAAGTATGAATTTACCCTTTGTCCCAATGATCCCATACTTCTAGGAATCTGTCCCAAAGATACACTGGCAAAAATCTCAAACAACATAAGCACAAAGCTATTCATGGTAGCTCCATATGTAACACAAACAACAATAAATATTGGAGAGGATGTGGGGAAAAAGGCACACTCATACATTGCTGGTGGGACTGCAAAATGGTACAACCGTTATGGAAAGCAGTATGGAGATTTCTTGGGAAAATGGGAATGGAACCACCCTATAACCCAGCCATCCCACTCCTGGGTCTACTCCCAAAGGACTTAAAAACAGCATATTACAGTGACACAGTCACTTCAATGTTTATAGCAGCACAATTCACAATAGCTAGGTTGTGGAAACAACTTAGATGTCCCTCAGTAGATGAGTGGATTAAGAAAATGTGGTATATATACACAATGGAATTTTACTCAGCAATAAAAAAGAGAATAAAATAATGACATTCGCTGGTAAATGGATGAAGTTGGAGAATATAATACTAAGTGAAATCAGTCAATCTCAAAATATAACCAATGTTTCCTCTGATATAAGAAGGCTGGTTCACAGTATTGTTGGGTAGGGGTACACTGGAGGATTAGAGGAACACTATAATGGTCAAAGGGAAGGGAGGGGAAGGGAGGAAGCAAGGGGGGATGGAGAGGAAAAAAAGAAAAAGTTGTTGAATAAGATGGATATCATTATTCTAAATGCATGATTGAAGACTTGAATGCTATGAATATACTTTGTATACAAACTGTTTTGTGTAAAAAGGTGCTCTATATGTGCAGTATGAATTGTAATATATACTACTACTATAAATGAAAAAAAAAAAAAAAAAAAAAAAAGAGAGTAGAAATACCCAATGTTCATCAACAGGCAATTAGTTGAATAAATCATGAGAGTCCATACAGTGGAGCACTCAGCAGAAGACAAGGGAAGGAGGTGGATCTCCAGTGCTGCTGTTCATAGGATGCTCCCCGGCACAGCCTGTCGAGTAGATAGAAGCAAGCTACAGAACAGTGCCACATCCAGCCCCCCTTTCCATGAAGGGAAAAATATGAACACACAACTATGTTTATATTAAAAAAAATACACTATAAAAAGATAAACTGAAAATTAATAAAAATCATAGAGGCGGGGAGGCAAGGTAAGAAGCCAGAATGCTCTAAATGTACCTTATTTTGTAAGTTAATATCCTAAATTCAAAAAGAACTGAAGATAAATTTTAAATTGTTTTCAGTAATCCTAATGTTAGTAATCATATCAGTATTTTTATTTTGAAACTATAATAATAGTGCAAGCAAATAAGTAATCATAAATGTGTTAGGAACCAAGATTTTCAGTGTAAAGAAAAAGAGCTAAAAGTCAAATATATTATGTAAAATTCTTAAATCCTGAATAAGAATGGAAAATGACAATGTGAATATAGTGCTTTTTCTTACAGGGTTGGGCGGGGGAGGCTTTGTGCAGCTGTGCATACTAAAATGTTCTAGAAACAACTTCTAGCCCAGTAGCAATGTGCAATCTTAACCCACAGACCATGATCTAAATTTGATTTCTAAGAGAAACAAGGACCGTTTTAAAATATGGCTGTTTCTAGGTCTGAGGCAGAAAAACTATATAAGAAACACATTTTCTACATTACCATCCCCTTCCAAGAAAGTCCCACTATATACAACCATTTTCTCCCCTCATTTTAACAAGACCCTCACTACCAAAGACTTTGTAACAATTAAAATAAAAAGACTTTCCTCCTCCTCTTCCAGAACAATTCAGCCTTAAAGATGAAGAAGGCAGAAATCTCCATCTGGGAGTGGGAGAATAGGAGTGAATGTATCTCAGATCAGGAATAGAAAGCCAGCATGGGTTCTCAGAGTCCAAGGGAGAGGAGAGGGCATCCAAAAGTGAGCAAGAACAGCCCTGCAGGGGCAGCCAGCATCCCCAAATGAAAAGTAGGCAGACATGTAAGGGAGAAGACAGCAACGAAGAAGAGTTTAGTTACCCAGGGGCATGGATCAAGAAGTCAACAGGCTAAGATAATGGAAGCCAGGTCTCCCACTATTTGAGAAGAGAGGTACAAATATGGATCAGGAAAAAGCAGCAGTGTTAAGTTTATGTTGGGGGTAACATTGTGGACTTATAATCTTCAAAGATATATACAGTTGGCCCTCTCTATCCACAGGTTCCATGTTTAGATACAACCAACTACAGACAGAAAATGTATATATTCTAAAAATTTTATCTGTATTAAACACAAAATTTTTGTTGTTGTTATTCCCCAAATAACATACCATATATATCATATATATATGTATATGATATATATATTTTCACAGCACTGTATTAGATATTGTAAGCAATCTATATTCAAATACTAAAAATGCCATTTTATATAAGAATTGGGGGTGGATCCTGGAACCAATCCCTCTCAGATATTGAGGGATGACTCTGTGTGTGTGTGTGTGTGTGTGTGTGTGTGTGTGTGTGTGTGTGTGTATCATGCCATACTCCATAGCTCAGTCCTGAGAGGAGGCTTTAGAACAACAACAACTCCTTGTCTGCATTAGCACACTGAGCAACAGCACTGGCTTCAACCACACAGCAGCTTATATCTCTTTCGTGTCAAAGCCATAAGAAGTACTATAGGGAATTAAGACCTTTAGTCTGAATGGCCATATGTTCAGCAGGCTACTCTACATTGATCAAATCTATCTAGGGAATATATATAATATATGGATGAATATTTTATTTATTTTTCATCTACTTATCCATCTATCCTATTAGTCCTTTTGGAATAAAGCTACACAGGCTTCTTAGAAGGTTGACATTTAATTTACCAAAACAACATTCTATAGGAATTCACAGGACAATGGTTTTTATCTAACATGCTGCCAAAATATGACAAATGTGTCAAAATCAGGTGCTGCTAAATTTTGACCCAAGTGTAAAATTGCTGCTAACCTAAAAAAAAAAAAACAAAAAAAAAAAAAACTGTCTTACGTAGTTGAATTTAAATACATCCAAAGTATATATATTCTCAACAAAGGTTAAAAGTAGTTTTTGGAGAAGGGGGAATGAACAAGTCTTACATGTTACAATGACTGGGGCCTCCGAAGCTGAGCCAACGTGGCAACAATCACATACTTCTTAGCACTCAACTCCTCTGGCTGCTTTCCTGGATACCACAGGAGCAGCATGGACACACAAGATAAGGCAAACATGATGATGATACTGTAAACTATGGCAATGAATGGCTGTGACAGAATTCCAGCAACTGCCCAGTCACAAGCCAGGAATGGTGGTACTTGCTTGTAGTCTCCAGATACTCAGAAGGCTGGGGTGCGAGTATCACCTGAGCTCAAGAATTCCAAGGTCAGTCAGGGGCAGCTTAGTGAGACCCTTCCTCAAAACAAAAATCTTAAAAGTCACCTTGAAAAAGTATCTTTGGGGCCACTGCTAGCTTAGAGATATTGTTTATGTATGACCCTGAGAGCTTTAGTATGTGGCTTAGGTTTTGAGAATTACCTAAAAATAGTTTATCATTTAATTCAAGTTATTGAATACACGGGCTGGGGCTGTAGCTCAGTGGCAGAGCACTTACCTAGCATGTGTGAGGCACTGGGTTTGATCCTCAGGACCACATTAAAAAATAAATTAAATAAAGGCATGCTATCTACAACTATAAAAAATTTTTTAAGAAATTATTGAACACATCATTAATTGTCAAGTGCTGAAAATAAAAAATGTTGACAATATCTGATTACCATAAATTACTTGTAAGTTATTGTCTCATACCACAGAAAGTTAAAAGTTAAATTCAGTGAAAATTTTTAACCAATTAAAATTTTTCAATTGATTTGTTGAAAAAACAAGTTTTGAATGATTTTTAAAACTTATGATTATTTCATTATATATTTCATAAATTGCTAGTTGGCGTATGTAATTTCATACAATTTACATCAGTGAATAAGTCATCTTAAAACTTTTATATTAATTTTTAGATTAAAATTTTTGTTTAGTCATCGTTAACCCTATATTAATGAAAAAAAATATAAAGCCTAAGCTTTATATTTATTTTTCTTATATATACAGCACTATACATACAGTCCATAGTACATAGTATATCTGTATATTAAAATTTTATGGAGGGGCAATTAAGAATAAAAGGTCTGAAAAAGGTCCTTAGGGGAAAGAGCAGTAAAAAGGCTGAGAAATGCTATATTAAAACAATTATCTATCAGAGGGAATACCGAGCTGACCAAGCCGTCTCAAGTTGACTTGGTGTTGAGTACTCCAATTTGTTATGAGTACTGCCATGTCAGGTAAATACCAAAATACACCAAAAATAGGAGCTAAGTGAACAAGAGGCAGAACTTCACTTCATGCATATTTGAGGCTGCCAAAAACAATAAACAGGCTCAAAACCACGACAGGGCCAGGAGAATCTGTGATTAGTACTGAAGCTACTGTAAAAACCCTGTGGGCCTAGGACACCCCTGATCCCATGGTGCAGCAGTTACCCCTCATTCACTTAATATTGCTTTGAGTCCTTTATTCTTGCAAGGAAGCTAATGGAAATGGTAGTACTAGAAAAACTTGCCTCAAACACAACAAAGTAGACAGCGAGAGGAGTAAGAACTATTTTCACACAGGGTAATAAGGTCAGAAGTTTACAAGCTTCCAAACTTCTTTTTTTAACCTGATGCCTTAACAGAACAACACCTTTGTTGATGGTAACTAAATTCAGACATGCTATACAGTTCCCCCTTTATTAAAGCCCAGAAAATTTTGTATAAATCAAACTACAAACTGAATACCTTTACTTCAACAAATTGTTCAACAAATATTTTTCTCATCTATTTCCAAGCTATTACACTGAGAACCAGTGTGACGACCAGGGAAACATCACAATTTCACCCATTTTTTTTAGCATTAGAAATCTTTCACAGGTGTCCTGAAAGGCAAATAAGGTCATGACCTGCAGGTCAAGCCAATGATCATTAGGTGTGATGTAACAGAAGGTTCCTAAATAGCCATAGTAGATACATATGGTGTAGGATTAAATGTGCATATTACTTACAAAGTTATTTTTCTTCATAAAATGAATTATGAGCAGCATGAAAACTAGAATTGTCAAAACTAAAGTTCTAAAACTTTTGTCTCTCCATCTGGCACCCTGTCTCAAGTTAAACTAAGTTTTCTGTAGAACTGTAAATAATCAAAACTGAAATAGGTAGCAAGCTAATGGGTGGGGTAGGGGGACGACTCTCTCAAGTCAATGCAGCCAATCACAAGCACAGCCTGCTACATTCTATAAGAAATTATTTTTGCCACTGATCTGCCCAGCAACCACAGAACTGTTCTAAACACAAAAATGTTGAGAATTTTTCTTGCCCAGAAGTGGTTTTTGAAAAGGATAAATGCATCTAAACATACATAATTTAGTTTGCAACAAACCACAAAAACAAAAAGGAAGAAGCCTGGAAAAAAAAGCATATACATATGCTATCATAATCTGATCAAATGCCACTAAAACATTCTGAGTTAAACCCTTTTGAAACCTTTAAAGTGCTCTGTAGTCTGTTAACTAGTTAAAGATTGCTCTTTTTTTTTACTCAACGTTGACCTTATTCTACCATCAAATCAACTTGATATTCTAGCTCACTTTAGGGTCTTAAATGCAAAAGTGCTCAACAAATGAAAAACTACGTAAGATTAAGAAATCAGGCTTTTCACTCTGATGATAGTCACAGGCTTTCTGAGTACTTGTGTAGACACTCCACGTGCCGCAGAGGGCTGCTGGTTGAATAATAAGCAAGGTTACAATTCAATGTTAACACAACTCCTTGGAATTGATGTGATGATCAATCAAATGAATGTCCAGATTTCTCTTACAAAGGACAGGGCCAAGTTTCTCAAAGGGTAATTAAGTTCTATTCCACTTATCCCTACCATCAAACAAAGCAGCACAAAAGGAAGCTTGCAAGCATACATTACAAAGGACAGAAAAAAAATTAGGTATAACTGTTAGTGTAACTGACATTAGCAGGAATCTCTGGTGAACAGGCTTAGCTCAATTATAATTGCAAAGCCACTAGGGATTTTTAATTATTAAAAAGTAAACCATATGCCAGAGTAATAGAATACAGCTCAATAATCAAGAATGGCATGAAACAGTAGTTCTTAATTTGTTTCTACTCTACTTTTTGATACTTTGAAGACCTTTTGTTAGGAGAAAAAGCTATATGTAAAAACAGTAGGCCTGAGGAAATAATGTAACTAAACAAGCTCTAACAACCAATTCCTGTGTTTAAAGATTTACTTAGGAGTATGGAAAACAATTTTTGTTTCTTAGTTGTGGTATGTATGTATGCATATATATTAGACAAAGAACTAATACCAGCTTTACCACTGACTTATTTTGACAAGCCATTTCGTTAGGCCTTGATTTCTTTGACCATAAAAAAAGAAAAAAGGATAATCATTTGTCATAAGATAATCAAAATAGAGTTAGAAATCCCTATGAAAAATGAGGAATCATTATTTATAATGGCCCTAATTCTTGTTGGCTTGATGGCTCTTACAGAAAGCATCCTGAGAAGAAAGTACCCAGAACTAATATATGCACATGAATCCAGGGCAACTGATGTGGCCAATGATGGTGATGGGCAGTGAAAGTAAACATCCTACCCCTTTTCAGGGAAAGCCAGTTAGAAATATTGACTACCTACCACTGATCCAGGCCACCCACATGTATAAAGAAGTGATACCAAAGCTGCCAAATTAAAAAATCTTAAGACATTTCATAGATGTAAAAACTTTTTTAAACATTATGAAATTTCATTATGAGAACCAATGAAGACTCATGAAAGAAACATAAGTCTGAGTCTGTAAATTCTCATAATTAAAAACCAAAATAACAACTTGGCCTAACAAAATCGAACATAAAGATCTACAACCAGGATGGGGATGCAGCTGAATGGTGGACTGCCTGCCTGGCTTTGGTGAGGACTTGTGTTCAATTCCAGCACCACAAAAACAAAAGATCTATAACCACATCAGAAGTAATCATAGTTTATGTATATATTTACTAATTTTAAAAACACATTTTGAAGCCGGGCGCGGTGGCGCACGCCTGTAATCCCAGCACTTGGGAGGCTGAGGCAGGAGGATCGCGATTTCAAAGCCAGCCTCAGCAATGGTGAGGCACTTAGCAACTCAGTGAGACCCTGTCTCTAATAAATACAAAAAAAGGGCTGGGGATATGGCCCAGTGGTTGAGTACCCCTGAGTTCAATCCCCGGTACCAAAACAACAACAACAACAACAACAACAACAACAACAAAACAAAACAAAAAAAAAAAAAACCATTTTGAACCAAAACAACAGATATCAGTATATTAGTGAAATTAAGTTCCAAGCATCATATTCTATTTCAGTGCTAATTTAGACAGAATTCAAATTATATCACAAATTTAGAATTACAAAAATCTAGTTTTTAAAGGAAGATCAGCACATATTCACTGTATCATAAAAAGTTCTAAGTGGCATGTATCATGACATTTTCCAAATGCTAAATTCTATGGCTTCTACCTTCTAAAGGTTTCTAATTTTTGTTTTTGTTTTGCAGTACTGGGGATTGAACTCAGGGCCTTGCACAGGCAAGACAAGTCCTCTACCCCTGAGCTATATTCCCAGCTCCAAAAGTTTTTTTTAATCAACCTTTCCCTTGAAAGCAAACTGCATTCCCTGCTGCTCTACAAACCAGCCTGTTTCCCACCCTTACCTTTACTCAAAAAGTTGCCTGTTTCCCTGGGTCCATCTATTCCTTCAAAGACCCACCTTACTTCCCAGAAACTCACTAATATTTTTCTGGTAGCTCCAAGAAGCTGCACTCTCTTCTTCTTTGAACCTTGAGGTACCTGTCTTTGCAGCTTGGTTTGAGAGGTGAGATACAGAGGTCTTTTTCCTTTTAAGTTCCTCCAAGCAGGCCCCAGGTCCTACCTATCCTTGTCTTCTTTTTTAAAAAAAAATATTTTTTATTATTATTATTATTATTTATTATTATTATTATTTATGCTTATCTTCTTAACTGGGAACTCAAATTCTTTTGAGAAATGAATATCTAGGAAACTTATACAGGATATTCACAATATAAAGATAATGGTTTATATAAATGTTATAAATAACATCACATTCATACCAAAGTATGTTTGAATCCACCAGTTCAGCTCTTTGCAGTTTTCCAAATAAGAGGACCTCACTTAAGTGAGGTCAGCTTTAGGGAACTGATTTTTAATTCCAGTTAATCTGCTTGTTAAGTAAGATTTCTGAAAAAGATTTTCTATACAAGGAAAAGAAATGTTTCACATCAGTTTACAGGTTGCCAATAACCTGGACCAGGTCTTAGGGCAGAATTCAAAAGAGTAAGCAGGTGAGTGAGTACAAAATGGCTGGCAGGAGGCCTCAGGGAAAGAACACGGGAGGTGAGTCCCAGTTCTACATGGGTGACCCAGCTCAACCACTTCACTTGCCTCACCTTAGTTCCCTTACTTAGAAAACCAGGATATTACTCCATTGTGCATATATACTACATTTTCCTTATCCATTCATCTACTGAAGGGCATCTAGGTTGGTTCTACAGTTTAGCTATTGTGAACTGTGCTGCTATAAACATTGATGTGGCTGTGTCCCTGTAGTAAGCTGTTTTTAAGTCCTTTGGGTATAGACCGAGGAGTGGGATAGCTGGGTCATAAGGTGGTTCCATTCCAAGTTTTCCAAGGAATCTCCATACTGCTTTCCATATTGGCTGCACCATTTTGCAGTCCCACCAACAATGTATGAGCGTGCCTTTTTCTCCACATCCTCGCCAACATTTATTGTTGTTTGTATTCTTAATAGCTACCATTCTGACTGGTGTGAGATGAAATCTTAGAGTGCTTTTGATTTGCATTTCTCTAATTGCCAGAGATGTTGAACATTTTTTCAAGTGTTTGTTGATTGATTGTATATCTTCTTCTGAGAAGTGTCTGTTCAATTACTTGGCTCATTTGTTTTTTTGGTGTTAAGATTTTTAAATTCTTTATATATTCTAGAGATTAGTGCTCTATCTGATGTGCTTGTGGTAAAGATTTGTTCCCAATTAGTAGGCTCTCTATTCACCTCACTGTTTCTTTTGCTGAGAAGAAGCTTTGTAATTTGAATCTATCCCATTTATTGATTCTTGATATTAATTCTTGTGCTACAGGAGTCTTATTAAGGATTTGGGGCCTAATCCAACATGTTGGAGATCAGAGCTTACTTTTTCTTCTATTAGGTGTAGTGTCTCTGGTCTAATCCCTAGATCCTTGATCCACTTTGATTTGAATTTTGTGCATGTTGAGAAGAGAGAATAAAATCATGACATTCGCAGATAAATGGATGAAATTGGTGAATATAATGCCAAATGAAGCTAGCCAATCCCAAAAAGCCAAATGCCAAATGTTTTTTCTGATATAAGGAGGCCAATTCACAGTGGGGTTGGGATGGGGAGCAAAGGAGGATTAGAGGAACACTAGAATGGCCAATGGGGAGGGAGGGGATGGGAGGGGGCAAAAGGGTGAAGAAAAAAAAAAAAAAGACGGTAGAATGAGATGGATATCATTACCTTAAGTGCATGTATGAAGTCACGAATGGTGTGAATATACTTTGAACACAACCAGAGATATGTAAAAAGGTGCTCTACGAGTATAATATGAAATGTAACACATTCTGTTGTCATTTCTAACAACTTAGAATAAAAAATAAATTTGAAAAAAAGACATTAGTATAAGCAATTAGGGAAATGCAAATTAAAAAAAAAAAAAAAAAAAAAAAGAAAACCAGGATATTAGACTAGACGAACGCTAGATTCTCCAAATACTGAAAGCTGCAGCTTTGTTTTCTGAAGGTTTCTGACATCAGCTTTGTTGTTGTTTATTTTGTTTTGTGGCACTGGGGATGAATTCAGGATTGTTCACATTCTAACACTAGAATTCTATGAGCATAATACGTCTTTCTTGGATTATTCCTGTGCTATTAAATATTTCAATTTTATTTAAAAAAGAAAGAGAAAACCCTATACATCTTTAAAAAGATCCATACATTTCATGGTAATTTTTAAAGAAATTTCAAAATGAAAAATCTCTTAGGACTAAGAAAAATAAATATAAGCAAAATTCAAAAGTATCTTCCAACCAAACCTCAAGCCAGTACAAATAATTACTAAATAATACTTTAAAAATGCAGATTCTGGGGCTGTGGTTGTGCTCAGTGGTAGAGCAGTTGCCTAGCACATGTGAGGCACTGGGTTCAATCCTCAACACCACATAAAAACAAATAAAATTGTAGGTTCTGTTAGAAATTTAGGAAGCCATAAATTGTTACCCAAAAAAAAAAAAAAAAAAAAAAAAAAAAAAACCCAGAAAGGTAAACAATAGAAATCAGAGGTAAAATATTTCGCTCAAGTTGCAAGTTTTTTCTGAATCTCTTGTCAAGCAATCTTAGATTCAAGCTATGGGGATATGAAAAGCAAATCTTTCAGAACTCCTGGAACAATGAAAAATGTAGTATATGACCCCCCCACCCCCCGCGCGCGCGCGCGCACACACGCGCACGCACACACACACACACACACACACACACACACACAATTTAATCAGACTACCTTAATTTAACCCTCCCAGAAAGGTTTTATTGCACTTGGGTCATTTGCCCTGAGGGTTCCCACCTTGCTCAGTGGACTCTTTGACTTAATTAACGTGTATGAAGTCTTTCAAAATAACTTTCAGAGTTTTTTTTTCTTTTGCCTTAAAGACTTCAGACAGGCAGATTTTAAGTGCAAACCATCCATTTGGTTCTCAGTTTCCAGTATGGACTTTTGGGCCACTATGGGACTATTGGCATGAAGGTGCTAACTACTGGTTACCCTGGCTCAGCTGGAAAAGTATATTGTGTAGCACTTAGGAGAGTTCTAAAAAGTAATTTCCCTAAAGTGATGGAGGGAAAGGGGTTATTTTATGGAAACCCTCTAAATCAAAAGCAAAAAAAAGTATGAAAAAATAGGATTTATTTAGCTTCTTTATTGCATTATCACTAACTCTGGATTCAGCAAGCCCACCTTACCTTCTGATGCTTTGATCATATAGCCTCCCTTATCTCTGCCAGGAGGTACATCGAGCAGCTGCATAATTCTGTCCAGTAGCCCATGGATTATCTCAAACCCAGGATTCTTACTGTAATAAACAGCACAGAGATGCCTGCAGTTTTTCGCACCTACATCTGGAAAAAAACAATTGGCCACATTAACCATTACTAAAGAAACTGACCTCAAACACACACACACACAAACACACACACACACATACACACACACAGAAAAGAAAACCTATTATTTGACATAAAACTTCTTTGTACAACACTTCAGCAGAGCCTTAAAACTCATACTCTTATTCATGATACTATCTACAGGAAATAATCTTAAATACAAACAAAATAAAGGCTTCCAGCCGGGCGTGGTGGCGCACGCCTGTAATCCCAGCACTTTGGGAGGCTGAGGCAGGAGGATCGTGAGTTCAAAGCCAGCCTCAGCAATGGCGAGGCACTTAGCAACTCAGTGAGACCCTGTCTCTAAAATAAAAAATACAAAGAAAAGGGCTGGGGATGTGGCCCAGTGGCCGAGTGCCCCTGAGTTCAATCTCAGTACCAAAAAAAAAAATAAATAAATAAAGGCTTCCTTCGTGTAGAAATTTTTACTAGATCATTATTTTCAATAGTGAAAATTAGAAACAACCTAAATTGGAAAATAACTGTATAAAATACAGTATGGTCACTCATCAGAATACAAAGGTGACTAGCAGGGCACAGTGGCACCTGCCTGTAATACCAGTGGCTCTGGAGGCTGAGACAGGAGAATCACAAGTTCAGAGCCAGCCTCAGCCAAAGCAAGATCCTAAGCAACTCAGTGAGACCCTGTCTCTAAAATAAAATATAAAATAGGGCTAGAGATGTAGCTCAGTGCTCAAGTGCCTCTGAGTTCAATCCCTGGTACAAAAAAAAGAAAAAAAAAAAAACTATGGTGGCTGATAAAAAGCAACTTTATGACAGTTTATCATAACACAGCCAGAGTAAATAAGAAGGAAAAAAAAGCAGACACAAAGTTCAAAAAGAATCAAAAGTAAATAATATTGTTTAAAGAACACATGAAGCAAAGTGAGAAAATGAATATCAAAGTCAGGCTGACAAATGCCCCAGGTAAAGGCAAGGTACTAAGAAGTGAGGTGGCATACAAGAAACTTAGGACACTGGCAGTATTCATTTCTTAATTTGGGTTATGGTTATAGTAGTGTTTGTTTTATAATCCTTTTGAAACTATATATATAAATATATGTATATATTTATATATGAATGTATATACATTCTTCACAATTAAAACATGAAAAAAGCAGAATTCAAAAGTTTTACCACAATAATAGTTTCTTAACATGCATAAAGAAGAGAACCAAAACTATGTAAATATGGCCATAATTCAAAACTCCATGCACACAGAGGGGGAAAAGACTAAAAAGAAATGTACCTAAATAACAGGTTATATTTGGACAGTGATAATTGTTTTTTAGCTTTTACTTATTTCCCAATTTTCCATGATTAGCATAGATTATATTTTAAAAATGAAAATGAACATAACTTGATGTTTTAAAAAAGATTTACAAACATACCTTGACATTTTAAAAAAGGAATTACAGCAATTCAAATGAATCCTGATGTATAACTGGATTAAACGAACTGGTATATCCATACAATGGAGTATTACTCAGCAATAAAATGAAACAAACTGTTGGTGAACTTGACAACCTGGATTGCTCTCAAAGGCATTGTGCTGAATGAAAGCAGCCAGTCTCAAAAGGTTTCTGAAGGTATGAGTCAGTCCACTTACATGACATTCTGGAAAAGGCAAAACTATAGCAACAGAAAACAGAGGTGGTCTGTGATAGGTGTGGGGGGAAAACGGAACTAATATGAAACAGCATGTGAGTTTTCAGGGTGATGGAACTGTTTTAGATTGCATGGTGATAATTTTTTTTTTTTTTAAGTGCACAGCATATAAAGGAAGATTCAAAGGCAACAGTATCATTAACTTTATAACAGGTATATACACTCATGGCTCTATAATAAATTCTAGAGGTGACTGCTCTAACACAAACACAAAATGAATGTTGGCTCCATTTTGTTTTTTGTATTAGGAAAGGGAACCAACTAATGTCTACATAGTAATGTCTATCTGGGGGCATAGACTGAAAAGAGAATGCTGCCTCTTAGCATATACTAAGCAAAAGCTCTTCCACAGAATTATCACCATAGGTAAGAGCTACTAGTCAGAATTGACATAAAATATATAAGACTTTTATCTGAATATCCAAAAGGACCTCGGTACTTTAAGACACTGTACTTTAATATTAAAGTAGTATAAAAGCAAGCACACAAATGGGGTGAAAGGAAAACTAATATTAACTGACAATCTACCATGTGTCAGGTATTTAGTACCTACTTATCAGTCTATCTATGATTCTACTGAAGTCACAAGACAACAATGCAAGGTAGGTATTATAATCCTCATAAAACAGAAGAAACAATAACTTGGAATAACTAAGAACTTGCCCCAAATCAAACTAAATGGCTATAGCTAACTATGATTAATTACAAAATCAGGATATGATCAGGATTGTCTGACTCTAAAACCCATGCTCTTTCCAATACTACATGGTACACCATAAAGAATTTAGATGGAGACAATATGAATAAAGAGTCAAGTTATGCATGGCTACATATATATCTACTTAATATACTCAAAGGGGTGCATTATTTTTTGAAGTACTAGGGATTGATTGATCCTAGGGGCACTATACCACTGAGCTACATCCCCATCCTACCCACGTCCCTCCCCCTCTTTTAAAATTTTGAGTCAATCTGCTAAATTGCCAAGGCTGGCCTTTGAATCTGTGATCCTCCTGCCTCAACCTACCAAATTGCTGGGATTACAGGCATGTGCCACTGCACTGGGCCAAGATGTGCATTCTTGAAATGTTTTTGATACACATGCTTATTTTCATAATGTTTAAAAATTCCATGTAAGCAACTAGAATAAATTATTTTTAAAAATCAGTGGAGTCACCAACAGTATTATAACTTATGGAAAGTATATTCTGAGTCAAGGTTCTGACTGAACAGACATGGAGAAATAATTGTTCTTGCCATGTAACATCTTAGTGCATACATGTTCAGTGCATTCAAGTATAGATATCCCTAGATGGTAGAGGTGAGCGCCAGTATAGGGCTTGCACGTACTAATCCCTCAATAATTATTTCTGATAAATGACTAAATCCTGGAAAAGGAATTAAGCACACCCAAACAACTAAGAAGGCCAGGAACAGTGGGCCATGTTCTAAGGCAACACAGAAGCCAGCAGCTGAGGTAAGAAAGTGAGCACCACACTATCACTCTCCATCCTTTCCATTTTCAAGGATAAAGGAATCTGGTATCTAAAAGTTATAATCAAAGGTGTAAGAAAGACTAAAGATCAAGATTAAAATCAGGCAGGAACTAAACCAACTATGTGCATAAATGCATAAACTTAAATGAGGGGCCTAATTCTACAGTAGGAACACAAACATACACAAACTCTTTCTCCTCCTAAAGGGGAAAAAAATGAAACAGAACTAAATTATCCCTTTCATACTACTGACTTGCTTCTGGGTATTTCTGCCATGTGGTACCCATTTGTTGGTGTCACATGCTTCTACTTTAACACACAGGCATGTATTCAAACTACTTTGTAGTTCCATTTTTATTGTGAGAGAATGGCCCAATAGTAATGCCACCATTCAGAGAGCTTAGCAACATAAACTGGAAGTTTTATTTTGGTAACCTTTACCTTGGAATAGTTCTTTCTTCATCGCCAAATTATAAAAAACTCACATTTCTGGTAAGAGTAGCACATCTGGGTCAAAAACTTAGAATTTTAAAAAACCTGATTGATAATAGTGATCAGAATTAAATTACAATAAAACATATAGAACTTTAAAAAATTAAATTCTACTTTGTTTAAGCAAGGTTTGAGGACATTTATAACATACACATAAACAATAAACTACATATTTTTAGATTTAATTTTGTAATATTTTAAAGAAAGGCCACTGACTTTGGGGCTATGTACTAAATCCACCATAATAATTAGCTGAACTGAATTAAAGGAAAAAATAACTACATTTTCAATTCCATCCATTCCTCCTTGGAGAAACAGCTAGATACAGTAAAACTTCCATTTCCTAATATTTTGCACTGAAAGACCATATTATATCACAGGGTGTTCATTGACTGCACACCACAAAATAAGAACTATTTAAATTTCATGCCAAAGCTAGGATTTGTTGGAAATGTCTCAGTTCTTTATAACTCAGTTAACAGACCTCTTGTGTCATGCCATCAAACAATTCTGCTTTTTAAATGGGCCTGCCAAGTATGTCAGCCTAAATTATCCATGTATTTCACAGACTTCAAAGTACAGCCTGGAGAGGGCTGATCTAAACCACCAAAAGGAGGGGCAGCTAGCTACAGTCTGTAAGCTGAAAGAATATGCCAAATTATTTTCTTTGAAAAAAGAAAGGTACTTGATATCCCTAGTATATGACGATTGCATATAACTCAAAATTTTAGAATAGGCTAACACTTGGTATAGATCCTCTTTCACCAAAGTACCAATGATTGTAAGTAAATTGTAAGTACTGTTTAGTTATTCTTAGCATATATGGCACAGACTGGAAATGGGCAGAATCTTCAAGACACTCTTTCCATACCTATTCTCATATTCACCTAGAAGCCCTAAAGGTACTGGAAGACCAAAAGGCTTCAGGGACAATCAGGGGCTGATGTAGAGTCTGAAATTAATAGTCTGGCCAAGCTCAGAAAATAAAACACATCACCTCATTTTAAAATATATTAAATACTGGCACCCACAAGAGTATTAATTTATATTGCAAATTTTACTTGTCTCCTAAAGCATTTCAGTGCAACCTAAATGATTCATAAAAGCTACAAGCACCCTGTGATCACATCTAACAGAGAGAAAAAGGAAACTTGATACACTCTTGGTAGGAACAGATATAGAGTTTTGTTTTGTTTTTTTAAGTTCTTCTTTGGAAGATAATTTGACAAATTATTGAACATTTAAGTGTATATACAAATGAAGTGATCAATTCTAGTTCTAAAAATGTCTTTTTATAGAAGAACAAAGATATTCACTGCAACAGACATTATTTTAGTAAAATCCTGGTAATTATATATTCACCATAACAGTTTGCATAAATAAATTGTATGCTTCCATATGAAATATTATGTAGCCATTAAAATGAAATGAGGTGAATGTGTTCAGAGAGAAAACCAAGGTACAGAACAGTATAGGTTCTATTATATACACATATAATCCCATGTGTATAAACACTAAAATGTATTTATCCATATCTACAGCTACATATAGAATCTCAAACACATGGCTGCACACACATAGACAAAGTCTGAAAACAAATTCCAAGTAGGGGATTGGGCACCTTAGTTTTTAAGTAGGAAAAGAACAAAATTACCCTTAATTAAAAATATACATTCATGAGAGCTTTTAAGGACATTACAAATAAATTTTCAATTTTTAGAACACAAGAAGTCGTAGAAACAATTTGCCTTAAAGTGCTTCTATATCATAGTACCAAAGTACAGACTTTTCTCTTTTAACTAATGCTGAAAAGCCAAGAAACAAATGTGAGGAAAAATCTATGACCTTTTCAATCCATAAAGGAAAAAGTTATGTCCTTGTGGGTTGGCTTTTATTTAGTTAACATAAACCTGGAATGAATTTTTATCTATTAAAAAAATACAATATTCAATGCATGACAGAGTACATTATACTCACGTTAGCAGATCTTAACTATGTGGAACCAAACATACTAAAATAACTTTCTATATTAAAAATGATATATTTACACAGTTAAGATGCCATCACATATGTGAATGATGCTACTTCAAAAATTGTTAATGTCAATGCTCCTTATACCCATATTTTTTGAATTATTAATTGGAAATTCTACATGCCAAAAATATGAAATAGTGAAATTAAATTAATCCAGACTGATGACATAAGCCCTTTTCAGAAAACCACATTCCACATGTGGATGCTAGATAATCTTCCATTATTTGAGGGTTCCAGAATTAATGGACAATTTCTCAGAGAGGTATTTCACAAGCCCATAATAAAATGCTTTTATTGAGCTCTTTATCAAGCATACAGTTATACAAAAAAACTATATAGATCTGGTCCATCCATCTGTCTGTCTATCTATCTATCTCTTCTTATTTTTGTGATGCTGGTTATTGAACCCACAGCCTTACATGTGCCCCTATATTTTAATAGCTTAGAATACAAGACAAACACTGACATACATATGTGGTACAAACTGACAGCAAATGAAAAGATCAAACCCAATCATAAATACCAAGAGAGTTTATTATGTTCTACAACAGACACAGTGGTCAAAAGAGGAGGAAAAAACAGAATCTTAAATATATATTGCAATTAAAAGTTCTTTAAAAATTCTAAATTTCCGCCTTCATTCTAAGTAGGGTATAGAGAAGCAGATCAACCTCTCATTTAGAAAGGCTTCAGAAAGAATATGTGATTTTAGAAACTAGACAGTGATGGATGGGAAAGCACAGTTTAGACCAGAACTGCTAAAATGCTCAGGAGAATGTAGAAGTGTTCTGAGCAAGAAGTGAAGGCGTGGAGTAAGCATGCTTCATGAAAAGAATGAAATTAACTACAGCCCTCTCAGTGGTCAAAGGCCTTTAATCTATTCCATCTACTATAACATTTATTAAAATCCAAAGAATTTTCAATGCAGCTGAAACCAAAATGCAAGGCAATTTGATGATGAAGGTTCTCTACAGGTACACATCACAGAAAACAAAAAAAGGGCTGTGGATGTGGCTCAGTGGTTAAGCACCCTGGGTTCAAATACAATTAAAAAAAAAAAAAATCCAGACAACTGGATATTTGTATCCTGCTTATCTAAATTATCCTCCTCTATACTTTACAAGGCCAAATAATTCATTCTTAGGCTCTTGCTCCTTTTCAATTAAAATTCCCTCAATCCAGTGATATGTCTTCTCCTGTCATTTCAGTGAGATTCTAGGCATACTGGCAGCTTCAGTGACCACTGGAATGAACTGTGATTACAAAATTCAGTCTGTGTTAAAGCCAGAATATTGGACTGTGCAAAATATACTTGCTTTGCTGCTTGTCTGAGCAGAAAGATTAGCAATACACAGTTAGGTTCTTTGTACCACTGCAGTTGTTCCTTACTATTCTGCGTATAGTTTAGTTATCCTTGACACTGAACAAAAAGAACAAAAGTATCATCAACTGAAACCAACCATTAACTCACACAGCAGCCCAATATGGCAGCTTCAATGCTCCTCTGCTGACTTCCCTGTTATAAAGCTGAAAAATTTACCCCAGGTAGAATTAGCATTCAACTTCTATTTCTAACAACACATACCACTCTGCCCAACCACAGGGATAAAGCAGCTTACTCCCTTGAGTCATGGCTATTTTTTAAAAATGTTGCAGCAATTCAGATCTTGAGACTCAATAAATGCAATAATTGGCTCACCCTCAAAGAACCTGAACATATCTGGTTTAGAGAAGTCTTAATGAGAGCAAACTATGCCTGACTCAGACTCTAAACTGGCAGACTGACAGTCTCATTCAACATGGATAGTCAGTCTGAGAGTCCACACTAGAATAAGAAACATCCAGTTAGGTCAGACATGAAAATAGGAGCTAGCAGCCTTTCCTACAAAAATGCAGGTCAGATAAAACGATGTGAGTCATGTTGAAATACAATAGATTCCATTTTCATTCCATTTTGGAAGATATGCTTGCCAACCTGAAATTGATGTGAGGCTAGGAGTGTTGGTTTTTCTTAATATTATGAAAAAAGTCAGTGACTGTTATCACTCCCTTCTCTGCATTCTCAAGGCATTTTGGACATTCTCTCTGATTATGATCTGGAAGACTCTACTCACAAATCTGTCTTCTTCAAGACTAGAAACTTTCTCTTATACTCTAAAATAATCCCTAACAATGAAAAGGAATTAAAAAATACTTTCTATTAATGTACTGAATGAGACTGTCTGGCTCATAATCGCCAAACATCTCCAATCCTTTTGAACCTGTAGTTTAGGGACTACTTCCATTAATAAGCATCTGGGGACATTTTGGTGTTAATTGGAAAGCTCTTATCTTTTAACTTTTGATTAATTAGATTCTTTTCTTCAGAAAATTTATTTAGGTTGAGATGGTTAAGGTAAACCCAACAGAGAAGTGGTTACTGATTTAACAGGCAGTAAAAACGTACATGTCAATGCTTTGAAAAGAAGGAGGTAACAAACTACTCCAAAAATAACATTCCTGTTTTCTTAAGTAAATTCCTACATTAGTATGTCTTTGTTTCTTATCCTACAAAGAAAAGAACATGACAGAAGAAAAATCAATTAAGTCTAAGGTTAGAATAAATATCAGCCCCCAGTGCCTCAGTTAGGCAACATTAACTCTTTGGGGACAGCTTAGGCTTTTTACACATTCTGAATATTCCCCAAAACCAGGAAGCTAGTTAAACCAGGACTATTAAAACCCTAATTAGAGCAACAGCAAATATTGCACACTTTGTAGCTGGAACTTTCCAAATGTTAATTTCACTTAATCCTTATTAACAAAGTAAGTGTTATCATTATCCCCATTGTACAGATGAAGAAACTGAGCCACAGGAGATTAAATAAACTGCCTAAAAGTGAAGTGGCTGGTAAATGAGAACCATGACTGAAACACCAAGCACTGTGGCTATAGTGTCTGCAGAACCATGATGCCATGTTGCCTCTCCTACAGAGTCCTCTATGTACACCAGATGACAGGCGGGAACCCATATGTATGCATTTAGAATACTCCATCAGAAAGGCCTCTTTTGTTACGAAATAAAATCCAGGCCCACCTAAACAGAAAACATACTCCAAATAAATTCAAGCAAACCTATGTTTTCAAGATGGTAGATTTACTGAGTGCATTTACCTCCCTTCATTTTTCAAATCCTATTGATAGGACAGAAAATATTAAAGAAAAAGAATAAACCAGTGTGAGAGAATGGGCATAAGTAGAATCAGACAGAAATGAAACCAATGGGGAAAACAGAACAGAATAATTTAAACTAAAAAAGGTACAAAAGAGACAAGAATACTCTCCATGGTGGAATAGAGTACAACAGAAGTGCAAATCTTTCAAATAAAAATAATATGAACTGGGTTTTGGGGTAATCACCTAGGTGATTAGTTAAAAAATGGGAGACAGCTCCAGCACTTGAGACCAATCTTTCTAAAGGGGAGTTTCTCAAAACTTGGGCACTGAAGCCAGAATGAGAGTGGTCTATGTCTGAGCCTTCCCAACACAGAGATTAAAAGAAAAACAGCTAAGGCATTTCTACAGAGGATGACAACACAGTAAAGCTTACACCCAAACCTTCTTTGCAGCAATTGCAGGACCCCAGCTTGCTCCTTGCCTTCATCTTCCACTCTGAGCTACCTGGCTGTGAGCATGCCCAGCCCTGCAGAGCCCTTAGGGAGCCCTGGCAATTAGGGAAGGACCGTTGCTGAAAGAGTATTACAAAATTTATGAGGAAATCTTGTGTAATTAACCTAATTCTACATTTAAAAACAAACAGATCATCAAGGAACAAGACAATATAAAACTCAAAGAACTAAAGTGGATAAAAAAGCCAAAGTAAACAGATAAATGTGACATTGCAATTTTATTAACAAATTCACAGCTATGGGCTGGGGTCGTGGCTCAGCGGTAGAGCGCTCGTCTAGCACGTGTGCGGCCCGAGTTCGATCCTCAGCACCACGTAAAAATAAAAAGGCATTGTGTACAACTAAAGCAAATAAATATTTAAAAAAAAAATTCACAGCTATCTGTACTAATGAAAGATTTAAGTAACAAGAACTCTCAAAACTATCTGCAGCTGGCACTAAAATGTTTTCCAAATCTACTATAGGTTTACTACCCAGAGAAAATTCTATATAAACTGATATTAAAATGAACATTTATTCTCTAAGGATATATCCACTTAGACCTAAATTCTGGCCCCATCTCCAAGTCCAATATTTTATAAAGCTCTGGGCAAATTACCAGTTTTCTTGCCTAAATTTTCCAACTTGTCAAATGGGACAATGTTGGAAAACAGAATTGAATTCTGGATGGATGAAAAGTTTGCTATGGAGAGTTTCCATGTGAAAATCAAGGTGTTCATACCTCCAGAACATCAGTTTCCAAGATGAACTGATTTAGCCAACTGTTTTGACTATTTTTGCTAGTTAAGAATGATGCCTATTAGAATCTTTAGAAAAAATTGAGGAAAAGGTCTTTGTTTCTGTTAACTAATTCAAAAGAAAACACTCTGAATCTTGCAGAGTTTGGAGTAAGAATCACTGAATAAATATTGCTAGCACTTGATGTATAAAATTCAGGGAACCAAGGAATCTGCCAGCAATGCAGTCATTTGAGACACTGCTCACTAAGGGACCACTGCACAGAGCTCCAGTCAGACTTGCATCAGAGACTAGAAACGTGGACTTTGAAACAGACTTCTCTGACAATCAGGTTTATATACTTACTAAATTTATGATATGTCTACTAAATAACCACTGTACCCCAAGTGATGGATCAAGAAACTTGCCATCCTCAAAGTCTAAACCATATTCAAAAAGGACAAATATGATAAAACATGTTAAAAAAAATCACTGGCACAACATGGTGCTGAGCAATTACTGCTGAACTAAAATGACAAGACATCAAGTACATTAAAATTATATGTATATAAATTACGTGATACAAGAAAAAGAAATATTTCAGTGTTTTTCTTTTTCATTTATTTATTTATTTACTTACTTATTGCTGTGCTAGGGATTAGACCCAGAGGGCCTCACAACATGTACGTATGTGCCTTACCACCTCTACCACTGAGCCCCCTCATGGTGTTTTTCAAGTTGAGGTCTGAATAGGGTTCTTCATAGATATTATTAAATTTCTTTGTTAAAATATGTTTTCCATTCAAACAAATAAGAGACATACTAACTAAATATTTGGACACTGATAGGATTCTGATTAAAAAATAAATCTATGGAAGAACTGGGAAAATTTATACACTAGGAAATTTGATGATAAGGTGTGAGAGTATTGTTGAGCTATTAAAAAACAAACAAAAGTGACAGTGCTTATCTTTCAGAAATATGAATTAAAGTGTTTTCTGATTAAATGATTTACATTAAAATAATATGGAAAGCCAGGTGCAGTAGCACACCCGTTATTCCAGCCAGTCTCAGCAACTTAGCCAAGATCCTCTCTCTCTCTCTCTCTCTCTCTGTCTCTCTGTCTCTGTCTCTCTCTCTCTCTCTCTCTCTCTCACACACACACACACACACACACACACACACACAAAAAAAAAAAAAAAAAAAAGGTCAGGGATAGTTGGGGTAGAGTGGAAGAGTGCTTTCCTAGCAAGCACAAGGTTCTGGGTTTATCCCCAGCATTGTAATTAAAAAAAAAAAAATACACACACACACACACACACACACACACACACATACACATAATATATATGGTGATTGACAAGGATATGAATGAAAGATATGTTGTTAACTGTGTTGCAAGGTAGGTGACAGATTCACAGGGATAATTATACTATTTTCTCTACTTTTATATAGAGCTGAATTTTTCATAATAAAAAATGCTTTAAAAGTATGCAAGTCAAAAGTGACTCATTCTTACCTTTGGTAGAATCTTTTATTACAATGTCAGAGATTTCAAACAGTTTCAGAGGAAGAGGCATCTTCCGATTTGCTGCTATGGTCTTTAAGAGGCCAGGAAGAAGGGTAGTGCGTGCCACCTACAGGAAACGACATGAAATTGCACTAACCAAATAGGACCCAAACAGGCGCAGGTTGTTATAGACAAAGCACTAAAATAGTGAATCCATTGTTTCCAAGGACCATACTTCTTTCTGAAAATGAAAATGCAATGCCTAAATATTTAAGTTAATTTTAAACTTTAAATTCCAGGTCACTAAAAGAGCTGAAAATATTCTCAATTCCAAATTTACAAAATAAAAAATAATAAATTGATTAAAAAATAAGTGACTAAGAAGTCTAACTAAAATGTGACTGCTCTCACCTAAGGATTGGTTATTTTATTCCATTATCATTTTTAAAATGAAAGTTGGCTTTCAAGATTTCAAATACATAAATTTTCATATCCTGCCCCATTTCAGAAGTAAATGAAGTAGATGACAAGCAATATCAATAATTAAATGAATTAAATATGAATTAATCATATTTTTAAAAACCAGGGCCAGGGAAAATGTACATGCAATTAAAATACCAGGACAAAAAAGAAAACATAATATAACTATGTAGTCATTAAAAAATTACATAGCTGCCAATGAGCAGGCTGTGACTGCAGTTCTCAGGTTTCATTCACTAGAGCAAATAAGAAAATATGTATAGTCATTTCATTCTTACTAGTCAAAGAATGCATATCCCAGTTCTTTAAAAAAAGTAAAACTTCACTCCGTTTGTCTATGAGATAAATTTCTCACTTTATTCCAACATATGTCAATAGATGGGTTTTATAAGCAGTGATATGACATTATCGCTATATTGTACAGTAAACTCTAAGCACCATTATTTTTTTCTTCCCTTTTTGTTACTGCAGTACATATTCCTATTAAGCACCACTTTTTTTTTTTTTTTTTTTTTGGTGGGGAGGATGGGGGCGGAGAGCAGAGTACTAGGGATTGAACCCCAGGGCACTTTACCACTAAGCCATATCCCCAGTCCTTTCAATTTTTTTTATTTTGACACTGGGTCTCACTAAGTGTCTTAGGGTCTTGCTAAGTTGCTGAGGCTGACCTTGCAATGCCTCAGCCTTCCCAAATCACTAGGATTACAGGCAAGTGCCACTGTGCATGGCAAGCACTGTTGTTTTTGCCAAAAAAAAAACACAAAACAAACAAACAAACAAAAAAATATAACATGAGCTTCTTAGGCTGTTACTGCCCATCTTATGGTCCACTCTTCACAGTCCTTCAATACTTAATTCAGATCATATAACTCCCTGCTTAAAAACTATCAACAGCTTTCCATTAAATTTTGAACAAAAAAATACATGTCCTACATGGGGCCCTGTAAGATCTGGCCCTGGCTCCCTCTCGAACCTCAACTGCTGCTGCTCTTCCTAGCTTACTGCACTCCAGCCACACTAGGTACTATAATGTTCAGCAAGCAGGTCTCCCATGGTGGGGCTTCAGCTCTTCCTTGCTCTTTCCTCTGCTTTATATGGTTTTCCTCCAGATTGACAAATGGCTATCTCACTTCCTTCATATCTCTGATCAAATGTTTTCTCCTACAGAGGTTTGCTCTGACACCACAGCTAAAACTGCAGCCCTGCTAGATTCTACACAAGTTAACAGAAAGCCCTAAAGGGACTTGCTAGATCCTGTGTTGAAGAAAGAGAAGAACACCTTTCGTCTCATTCTACCAGTAAGCTGCTATTAGCCATCAGCTTGGTGCTTTTATAAGTACTGTATATCTTAACAATGAATAAAAGTGTCCAAACCATTCACAGAAATAAAACTACAGTATACCTATTTATTCTGAGTTTCATTTTCCATAATTTCAGTTAACTGTGATCAACTATGGTTTGAAAATAGTACACAAGTTTTAAACTCAGTGTCATTCTGAATAGCATAATGAGGGCTCCCAATCAGTTCCCTGTCCAATGTACCCACTCTATGCACTACCTGCTTAACAGGCCCTGGGAAGCTATCTCAGTTATCAGATCACTTATGGCAGCATGCAGTGCTGTGCTAAGTAACCTTTGTTTTACTTAGTAATGGCCCCAACGTGCAAGAACAGTGATGCTGGCAATTCAGATAGTGTAAAGAACAGCTGTAAAGTATTTCCTTTAAATGAAAAGGTGAACGTTCTAACTTAAGAAAAAAAGAAATACAGTATGATGAGATGCCTAAGATCTACTGTAAAATTAGCTATTTTGGGAGAAACAGAATACATTCACACATAACCTTTATTTTCACTGTTAAAACTGCTCCATTTTATTATTAGCTATTGTTAATCTCTTACAGTACCTAATTTATAAATAAAACTTTATCATAGGTACCTATGTATAGGACAAAATAGTACATATAAGGTTTGATTTCAGGGAACACATTCCCTTGGGTAAGTGGGGACCTACAATACAATGTGAAGAAAAAGGAAGTTTAACTTACCAGAATGTAAACAAACTTTTTTTTTTTCCTTTTTGTGGCACTGGAGAGCAAACCCAGTTCCTTGCACATGCTAGGCAAGCACTATACCACTGAGCTACATCCCTGGCCCTTTTCATTTTTCATTTTATTTTGAGACAGGGTTTAAGTTGCATAGGCTGTCCTTGAACCTGTGATCTTCCTACCTCAGTCTCCCAAACAGCTGGGATTACAGGTATGTGCCACCATGCAAAGCTAAACAAACGACTTTTGAGACAGCTTTTCTTAAAAATTTTAGTTTCCTTTATAGAAGGCCTATGTGCTTAGTTAAAACACTTAGCAAGCAAAAAAAAAAAAAAAAAAAAAAAAAAAAAAAAATTAAGCCTGAATCCAATCAAGCTTCTGGAGTTAACTATCAGTTTGCTGGAAATACAGAACCACTAGAATATATTTAGCAAAATCCTAAATGTGGGAATTCTACAAGCCAAACGACCCAGTTTCTTCAACAAATTGAAAGGGTGGGGTTTGGGAGGGAAAGAGTGAGAGACAATGAGAGAGAGAAAAGAGGACAGGCAACTTGCAGATTAAGACTTGAGAAGCATATCAATCTATTTTGATGCATAAACCTCATTTGAATTCCAACTCAAACTAAAAAAAAAAAAAAGATGACTGGGAAAACTTTAACAAGGAATGGACATTTGAGGATACTAATTAATTTGGGGGGAGGAGATATAATATTCTATAATTGTTTACAATGATTAAAATGAAATTTTACATGTTTTATCTAAATAATATTTTTCTTGTTTTGTCCATTCTTTAACAATATGTATTATGAGAAATGAGCCCAAAGTTTAGAATAACGCAGGAGAAAGAACTTAGTTATAGGCCCATGAATGATTTTTCATTTAATTTAACCATAAATAAATATAAACCTGTTAGCCATACTAGCAGTGATAGAATATATATATATATATGTTGGCAAAGCAGAGGTAAAATTTACAATCTGTCAAATCTGAAAGATAATCTCTCATCTCTAATGTATTTTGTGTAGAAATGTTGCCACAATTATTCATAATAAGACTTAGTGCATTGCTAATTGGTTTCCCTCCACTTACATAAAATATATAAGCCAGGATATAAACCCCAAAGACCATGCAGTTTCCACATCTCAAGAAATCTGTCATGCCTGACAAATGAAGGGGGGAAGGAAGTATTACATTTGAAATAAGGAAATAATAATAAAAATGTACTTAAGATTTACTGAAAAAAATTCTATGCAAGTATTAGTCTAATTTTATGTAATTGTATGTATAAAATGAGATTTTTTTTTTTTTTTTTTTTTTTGGTGCTGGGAATTAAACCCAGGGTCTTATGCATGCAAGGCAGGTACTCTACCAACTGAGCTACATACCCAGCTCCCAAATGTGGAATTTTAAAAATAATCCAATGCCCTACTTTTACATAAGTAAAATCCAAGGTCTGGGCTTGGGTTATACTCAGTGGTAGAACACTTGTTTAGCATGTGGGGTACTGGGTTCAATCCTCAGCACCATGTAAAAAAATGAAATAAAGGTACTGTGTTCATCTACAACTAAAAACATTAAAAAAAAGAAAGAAAGAAAACCAAGGTCCAAAGAAACTAACTAAAATCAAAGAGTTCAGATATTATCTATGATAGCATTAACTTTCTTAAAAACAGGATCCTTCCAGTTCTAACATTCCTCTTGATTCTAGAAGTCAATTTTCTCTAACGCCTGGGTTAAAAAAATATATTAAAAAAAAAACAAACAAACTCAGGTGAGAGTGCATTAATATGAAAGAGATAGGACTATTTAAAGTTAATAAGCAAAGACATTATAACCTTGAAATGCCCTTTTTATAGTTACTATCCCAAACTGTAACCTAAATCACTAAACATTCTCTATTAAAGTAGTACTATTCTCATTTAAATATTCTTAAACTCTCTATGAAATTGCCAATAAAGCAACTACAATGAAAAACAAAGCCACACAGTCAAGAACTGATTTAATGGCTAATTTCAAAGCGAATGACTTATGGAGGTGTGAGATAACTGGTTTGATTCATTTATTACAGATGAATGGAAAAAGAGATGAAATCTGACAAGAATATACAAAATATCAATTATGAAATGGAAATTTCAGTTAAGAGAGACTGAACCAGATCTCTTACAAACAATGCAAAAATGGGGCTGGGATTGTGGCTCAGCGGTAGAGCGCTTGCCTAGCACGTGCACGGCCCAGGTTCGATCCTCAGCACCACATAAAAATAAACACATTGTATACAACTAAAGCAAATAAATAAATATTTTAAAAAAAGAAATTAAAAAAATGCAAAAACTATAAAGTTAATTAAAAGATTAGAAGTGTTAGGGTTGGGGATGTAGCTCAGTAGTAAAGGACTTGCCTAGCTTACATAAGATCCCCAGCACCTCTTAAAAAAAAAAAAAAAATATATATATATATTTTTTTATACATATATATATATATATATATATATATATATGTTTTAAGAAATTTGGGGACTGGTAGCTCTGTGGTAGAGCATTTGTTTAGTATGTGTAAAGCCCTGGGTTCAATCCCACCACATACACGTTAAAAATTTTGATCCGCAAAGCATATAAGAAGCAACTATAAACTTATCTAAGAAGTGACTATTAAAAAATTCTGATTCCACCACCTGAGGTATAATAACCAAAGAATTTTTCTAAATCACGTACTAATTCTCAGTTTTTACATAAATTCTTATATACTTAAAATTTTACCTGAAATTCAGCTGTTTTAGGGTTACTTATGTGGACTGCCTTTGTTGCAGAGATATCCAGACCAAGTTTATCAGCAATATCTTCTTGGGAGCACTAAGAAGTACACATACACACACACACACACACACACACACACACACACACACACACAAAATAGATTAATATGGAAGATGAATAAATATAACTTAAAGGAATGTTACAAGTCAATTTGCAATGGTCTCAGCAATTTTATATTCTCTATATGTAAGTTTTAATAATTCATCAATTTCAGGTCCAATGAAGATATAATTTAACATTAATAATTCTCTTATGATAAGTTCTAGCCATGATATGCAGCTAAAGTAAGTTTTTCAAGTGGAGATGGTAGTGTAACCTATACCCAGGTCCTTCCTAGGCTAGACTCTCATTCATCTTTCTAATCTCCTGACTCCCTGTCCATACCTGAACCTTACACTTTTCCCTGCCTTTACTTGAAATGTCTCCCATACCCACATGCAGCCATTCCCTGAAGCTCTATTTAAATGACCTCTATTCCACTTCTTCCATAAAAATGTCCCTAATGATTCCAATCAGAAATTTTCTCTGCCTCCTTGGAATCTCCCATGACTTTCTGTTTTTGACTAGCAATGTAATCCTTGCTGAATCCACTGTGTGTGGCAGAAAGGTAGAACTGAGAGAATTAAGTGGTCTGAATTCTGCCCAAAGTTTTTTCTAACTATCATTTAATTTCCCTGCACTTCCTTGATAAAGCTCTTGGCAGCAAACTGCTAAGTATCCTCCCATCAAAAAAAAAAAAAAAAAAGAAAAGAAAATGCTTGTCCATCTCAGAAACCAGGACAGCAGGCAAAAGTTATGAAAATAAAACTGACTATTAAGATACATCAAGTTGAAAAACTGTGCTCTTCATATGTAATATGAAAGGAATTGCACTCTGCAAGCACGTATAACAAATTAAAATAAATAAATTTTTTTTAGAAAAGACACATCAAGTCCAATAATAAATGAGATAAGGAAATAATGCATTCACACTGCCTGGCAGAGAGTAAATGACTGCCCATTGTACTGCTCTACAAGTTTTCAAGGAATAATTGGCATTTTTATCACTCAAAAAAAAAAAAAAAAAAAGGGGGGGGGGGTGTAGAAAAACTGACATGGTAAAAAGAATTCACTTTATGCCAAAGCCAACTCTAGGGATTCCTATCATGTTTTCTTGGGAAAGATCCCAAAGCCATGTCCAAGCATAGCAAAATAGAACTCCCTGACCTGCGTTGGCTGCAAAGGTAGAAAATGGTAAGTAGATATTTAGTTTTAAAACTGAGCCAATTTAAAAAGAAAAACATTACAACCAGTATGCAGATACAGCAAAAATCATAATGATGGGATATGAATGGCTTATACTTGGACAGTCAAGGAATAGGTATTAAAAGAACAACGGTCATGGGGTCAGGTGCGGTGGTGCACACCTGTAATCTCAGCGGCTCAGGAGACTGAGGTAGGAAGATCATGTGTTCAAAGCCAGCCTCAGCAAAAAGTAAGGTGCTAAGCAACTCAGTGAGACCCTGTCTCTAAATAAAATACAAAATAGGGCTGGTGATGTAGCTCAGTGGTCAAATACCCCTGAATTTAATCCCTGATGTCCACCCACAAAAAAATAAAAACAAAGAATGACTGTCATTCTTGTATTAAACTGTAAGTAACAATACAGGTCATCTTAACTCAGTGATGTTTAGGTTTCCTTATAAAATGTGTAACTTTTCAAATACTGAATTTCAGTGGTGAAATTCCTACAGGAAAATGTTATTTGAAATCTATAACACTAAAGCACCTCTCTTTTCCTCCCATGACAAACAACAAATGTGTTAAAAAGTGACTTTGGACAGACAAACAGGCTGTTTCTTTTCTTTTTATATATATATATATTTATTTATTTACTTTAGTTGTACACAATGCAATGCATTTATGTTTACATGGTGCTGAGGATCGAACCCGGGCCGCGCACATGTGAGGTGAGCGCTCTGCCACTGAGCCACAATCCTAGCCCAACAGGCTGTTTCTAACATCTGTAGTATGACAATTCAGTCGCTAGCCTTGGATGAAAAAACAGGCCTGGGCTGGAATCTGGTCCACAGCCAACTGACAACAGGGAGTGGGACAAGTGACTCAAATTAACTACTGTGGAAGACAGAAAGGCCTACTTCACAAGGTTGAGAGAGAAGAAATGGAATTTTCTACATAAAGCCCTTAGCATAGGGTGAACTCCCTGCAGTCACTTGTTGAACTCAGCTTACCCGTCCTTCCAAACATACGTCAAGCTACATAGTTACATCAGAATGCACCACTAACATAGAAGAGCAGGGAAAACTAATGCCAGAATTTTAACAGCAGTTAGATCTGGGGAGGAAAATAGGATTAGAAGTAGGGAGGGGAACTGTCATGGTTTCCTTGATGGAATCTGTGAAGTCTGAATCCATCAAAATGAGAATGCGTTCATTTCTATGCCACTTATATATTAAAAAATGGGGGGGAGGATAAAAGTTCATTGGATTAGACAAAGGGGAATGAAAGGAAGGGGGGATGGGAATAGGAAAGACAGTAGAATGAATTGGACATAACTTTCTTATGTTTATATATGAGCACATGACCAATGTAACTCCACATCATGTACAACCAAAAGAATAGAAAGTTATACTCCATGTATGTATGATACGTCAAAATACATTCTACTGTCATGTATAACTAAAAAGAACAAATACAAAAATTTTTTAAAATACAAAGTACATTTCTCCATGTTATTTTTATATTTCCCTTTACATAAAATTGTAGATGCTCATGCATATAAACATATGTGTGCCTGTATTTAAATGTCACGGTGCTTGCTATAAAAGTAGTGTACATAGAAAGAGACAATGGTAAAGCACTGGCTCTAGGAATCCAAAGGCCAAGACTGCAGTCATATTTCTGCTGTTGTGGAAAATGTGTTAGGTACTCATATCCTCTTTCAGTTTCAAGGCTTCCTCGCTGGCATAATGCCTAGCACAGAAGGCATGCTCAACAACTGTTAAAGGAGTGACTACTGACTCAGAAAAATCAAGGCCTAAACTAGAAAATTTAGACAATCTCTGAAATACTCTAAAAGACTGAGAATTTCAGGGCTGGGATTGAGTTGGGGTACAAGAAGTAGCTCCTCCCTAAGACTGTTAAACTTAAACCTGAATGCTCAAAAACTCCACTATAGGTACCACAGAAATGCTCAGCAACAGGAAAAAAAAGCCTACAAATTGCATACATATTTTATTCTTTTAAATGGTCACTCTGGTGAGGGAGGGAGATTTCCTTCTGATTTTGTAATAAAATTCATTTCCTGATTTAGGCCTTTTATGTCAGCTTTTCAACTCAAAGCAAATGTTTGTGAACATGTTCAAAGACAAAGAAATAAGTTTAATGTGGAACAGTCCACGAGATCTTAACCAGGGCGGCATCTAGTGGGCACAGCCACAACCAAATTAAGACCAAATATTCTAACTTAATAAATTTGGTTATACAATTCTTATGAACCCTCAACACTTACATGAAACTATAAAATATTTTGTCATCTGTCATTTAAGGCAATTTTTCTAGACCTTTATGTTTTTCCTGTGACTGTACACAGAAACCTCTCTACATTTTTTAACTAGGAATTGTACAATCTCTAGTAACAAAGCTATTCTTCTAAAATCTGGAAATTTTAGCAGTCTAGATTTTATAAACTCATATATGGAATCATAGAATAAATAATTCAAAGTAAATAAATAGCTGAGCAGAAAAGGCACATTTTAAGACATACCAGAGCAAAGGTAAGTGCTTCAGTGAATCCAGTTGCTGCCATGTCATGTCTGAGAAGTTCAGTGAGCTTATTAAGAGGAAACTAGAAAAATATTCACTTTATTTCACCTCAATAATATCTCCATTTTTAAAATAATAGATTTATATTGAACATGTCATTAAAAGGAAACACCCCCCCACACCCACTAACACCCCATCATCTAGATAGATTATACCCTGTCCCCACCCCCACATCTCCCACATATAGCTTTTGCCTTCAGGCCCACGCTGAGAAAATGAATCTCCCAGTCTGATTCAACAAGGGTTGCACACTCAAAACCTGTCTTTCTTCAAAGAACTAGTCATCACAGGTTTTCAACTTACTCCAATCATTTGGGCATCTGTTTTGTATCCTTTCCATAGCAAATGCTTCTCATAGCAAAGCATGTCCAAATACTGCTTAATTCTTATGTTCTGTTTTTCTCAAAGCCTTCCTGGCATTCAATAATCAGTTTCTAACAATAAGGAGTGTTTATTTAAGGGTGCAATCTTACTTGATTAGCTATGGTGTATGTTTTCGGGAGAGTCATCTGAATGTTGTTATATCCATAAGCAATAGCTGCATCTTCTACAATATCACACGCATGGATAATGTCAGCTCTGGTCGGAGGGATTTCAATCTCAATCTGATTCCCATCACCTATGACTTCTGACTTTAAATACATCCTGGTCAGGAGCTTGGCAAGATTTTCCGGAGTTTCTCTGAAAAAGGAATGTACAAACCATAAACTTTTCTGGATTATGTAAAACATGTTTACATTTTGATTTAAGATATGCTACTACCTGAAACTGTAACTTTCTTTTTGAGTCCTATTAGACTCTAGACATCCTAACTGATGCCACATCACTATTTAACTTACTCTGAATAATTTCAAAACCCTCTCCAAGCATTCTTTAAGGAAAAATTAAATAGCCTTGTATGTACTTTGTACATGTTACACATGAAATAATAAAGGAATAAACTAACGATTTGATAAACACATTGAGACAGCCTAATTCCAAAGTTGTCTCCAACAATAAATAAATGAAGTTTTCAAAACATACCTGATTCCAACTTTCTTGTTAATAAGATCAGCTCTAACTATCTCCTTTCGGTAAGCCAGTTCCTTAAAGAGAAGAGTTTGAAAGCTTAAATCATTCCCCATTGGATATAGTTTCAGATTCTCTAATTCAATTAGCTATTGTTGCAGCTTTATTACCTTGCCAAGAAAGTATCTCTAGAGTCACATATTGAAAATAAACTTGATGTTTTAAATTTATTACAGAAGAACAAATTGCTACATTACATTCTTATATGAACATTCTACTTGCTAGATGATTTGTACTACTTGTGCCAAACATTCTTCTCTTTAGATGCTGATTCCACATTCCCTACAGTAAAACACTGCTGCATTACATCATTTCCAAGATGTTTATAAATCCTGCTAAAGATTTTTAGTCTCATCTCCTGCAGCAGGTGTGTGTGACCAAGAAAGAATAATTCAAGTGTCACAATGTACTGTCCATCATGCTAAATCTAAGAATGTTAAGACATTTCTCTCTTACCACGTCCATGTGGGGAAATCAATGATGCCCCATGTCCTGGCTATCAATGTCCTCTAGGAGATAACAGGGGTGGGAATATCTCATAAATTGATACTTACTATACTTCAAATGGAACATAATATTTACCGTCCAGGGTTTTCCACACTTTGGAAACACACAAATATTCCTTATCACCAAATTACTCTCAAAAGTATAAATGTCACTAACAAAAAGGCTATACATTTAAAAACCTGTTTTGATACAAGCAAGGGCCACAAACCAGAGAATTGCTACTCAAAATGCAGTCTTTGAAGCGAAAACATCAGCATTACCTGAGTGCTTGTGGGAAAGGCAGACTTAAGGTCTTTACTGGTTGAGCTAGCAGCAGTGACACTATACATACTAAACTTGACAGCCCACACTGCAGGATATCAAGATCCCCAAGTGAACTGAATACACAATAGAATTTGGGTGGCACAGACTGGTCTAGATGCTCAGATGACAACAGTAATAACAAACCTTTACTGAATAGTTACTGAAAGTTTAACAGTTCAACATATATTTTTAAGATCATCTCACTTAGTCCCCTCAATGTTAGTATCCTCATTTTACAGATAAGGAATGTGAGTTTTAGAAAAAAACTAGTACCAGGTCACAAGTACTAAGCTGCTAAGTCTAAATGCTGCTATATTCCCAGAGCTTAGAAAAATTCCTATAAGATGATAATCATTTGGTATATATTTAATGAATAAATGTATGCATGAAGTAACTAACAAATAAACTTGACTTGATAAACAAATTGAAAACACCTAATTCAAAGTTCACACCATTAATCATCTCTATCACTTACCTTACTTTATTCTTTTCTAAAAATAATAAAAGACAAGAAAAGAACTTTCAAAGTATTTGTGAAATTTTACTATTTCATGTGAAGAGGCAGTAACCCCCTACAGGAGCCTTCCCCTCTGAGAAGACAACCTAAGAGCTATTCTAACCTAAGTTTAGGAAAAAATAAATTAACAAATGCCAAAACATCAGTGTAGTACTCCTTTACAGAAAGACCTCAAATTTACAAAAGCTCTCTTAACACAAATAAATGGTTTTAAGGAGTCATCTAAATGAGAAAAGTAAACCAAAATTTTAAAACACATTTCTCCTGTCTTTCACAAAAGTACATACTCCGTTTTATTAATACTTGACAATTCTTCATATTAAAAAGAAACTTTCCTCCAATCAGATATTTTAAAAACCAATCTAAAAAGCTATCTGTAGTTAATTCCAACTACTAGTGAGGTAAATAATCACAAATTCTTAATCTCTCTGCATCCATGGTTTTGCAATATGACACTATATATCCTACAGTTAGGTGATGGCATTTATTTCTCCACCACTTAAACCTAGCCACAAGACTGACTGGTAGTGGCCAAAAGGACACCATGCTTGAAAGCATGATGGGCTTGCTCTCTTGTTGCTGGGAACCCTGCAATCACCATCATTAAAGAAGCCCAGGTGTCGGTAGAGGGTGTGTGTAGCTTAGAGGTGGAGTGCTTAATAGCATACACAAGGCCCTGGTTTCCATCAGCAGCAGCATACATACACACATGAAAAAAAAAAAAAAAAAAAAAAAAAAAAAAAAAACAAGCTAGCAAGCTGGATGATAATTAGACAAGAAATAGACATATGAGTGAGGCCATTTCAGATCATCCTGCTGTTAGTTAACCAGCCATGTGGCTACCCATATGAGCAAACTCAGCAGAGATTAGCTAAGCTGGCCCAGACAAGAAGAACCATGGAAGTGACCAAGAGAATCATGAGATAAGTAAATGGCTGTTATTTTAAGCCACTAAGTCTTGGGGTAGTTTGTTATACAACAAAAGCTAACTGATAATAACTACTAAGTTCCAAATCAATTAAAAATTTGTAAAAAGACCTGATATTGACCAAGTAATTTCAGTTATGCCTTCTATGATCATACTATTATTTTGACTTACAATAAATGTTCTAGAATAAAATGTATTGTTAAACACTAATATTTTCAGGAGAGGGGATGTTTTGATCATGGTAGGTTTAATCAACTTTAAAAGCTACTTAACTATTTAGGC
Organism: Tamias sibiricus; assembly: GCA_025594165.1. NCBI lineage: Eukaryota > Metazoa > Chordata > Mammalia > Rodentia > Sciuridae > Tamias > Tamias sibiricus. Next base: position 73,107,882 of record CM046660.1, on the reverse strand, counting down.
TCTGATTCACTTCATAAATGAAAGAACTGAAAAATCCAAAGGGAAAAAAGCTCATCAAAGAATGGTCTCGCTGAGTCAGAATCACAACTAATTGATACTGTCATGTTTCAAAATAGCCCAGTCAATTAGGAATAATACTAGTTTAGGGGCTTAGGGTGTAAGCTCAGCAGTAGAGCATTTGCCTGGCATGCACAAGACTCTAGGATGAATATCCAGTATCACCAGAAAGAAGTATAAAAATAAAACTAATTTAAATTTTTTACCAATATTCTATGTCTTGACAATAGCTGTACTTGCTACTGAATTAGTCTCATTAATACAACTGAAATTATGTATTAGTTACAGTGATAGCCTTCAGCAACTGTTAATTAAAGTGTCAATAGACAAATTAGATTTGCAGGGCTGAGTAATCTTAAAGGGGGTGAGATTATAAATTACCCAGTTAGCTAGTTAATAAGAGAATAAATCACAAGAATTATGGCCTTATAATGTTATCATATAACCCAGCATGCTGGCATCTGATGTTAGGGTGTCTGAACTTAAGTCCTAGCTCCACCACTATATTAATAGGAAACCTGTTTAAAATCTTAAGACCTCAGGATCTTCTAGAAAAGACATAAATAATAGCACCCATCTTCACAGGGTCATTGTGAAGTGCCTTGCATGAGGGAAGGTGGGTGAATGGATGAATGGATGGTTAAATCAATAGAACACAAGTACTTTAGAGCCATTATTAAGTAATACTGTGTTCACCATCATTTCTTAAATACTTACTGGAAAGGTATTTGATTTTCCATTAGGAAAAACTACCTCAGCTGCTTCAACCCTAAAAAACAAATATCAGAAATAAAATGCTTAAGAAGAAAAAAATATGTCACAAATTCCAGCAATGTACATGGTTAATCAATCTTTAATTTGAGCTACAACTCCAACCTCAATACAATCTATCACACTCTAACACTGTGTGAACTAATCTTCCTATATATAATATTATTCTACCATTTCATTTCCTAAGGCTCCCATGTCCTTGTAGGCAGTGTCCACTCGCAAAGTTTATTTGCTGGTAGTGCAAAGCATGCATCCTATATGGACTTTCTGCTAATCTGGTATCCCAGGTTTCATCAGGGTAGTGTGTTACGTGACAAAAGTTAACTGATACAACCATTGAAAGGCAAAATCAGTTAAAAAAAATAACAAAACAACTAATACAGCCCATACGATTTCAGTCATGCATTTTACAATTATACAATTACTGTGAATTATAATCAATACTGTACACAGTAAGGGCCATATAGGTTTAATTTTTTTAATTAAAAATATGCTTTGAGCCAGGTACATGCCTGTAATTCCAGTGACTTGGGAGGCAGAAGCAGGAGGATCACAAGTTCCAGACCCACCTCAGCAACTTAGGGAGGCCCTAAGCAACCTAGCAAGTCCCTTTCTCAAAATAAAAAAAATAAAATAAAAAGGGTTAGAGAGCTAGGAATATAGTTCAGTGGTAAAGCACCCCTGGGTTTAATTCCCTATACAAAACACACACACCACATTTTGGAAAAAAGTAATTTTCCTGATAAATATATACATATTTTGCTATCATATGTTTCTCTATCTTTGCTTAGTTGTGTTTCTTGCTGTTCCTCCTTCACATTCTCAGATTCAATAATCCCTAAATACAGTCTAAATTTCAATGCCTCCAAGAGGCCGTCCCAGATTGCTTCAGCCGATAGTAACTCGCCCTTACAAATACCAGAACATCGCCAAAACTTCTAAAGTATTTATCACTTTTTGCTTTCTATATTACTTACTTGCATTTCTTACTTCTTCTAACATGTTCTATATCCTAGTTACAGGAACCATATTTTTCATCATTATATTTAGCACAAGGCCCAGTGCCTCAGCTTCAGAACAGAAGCCATCAATAAAGATGCTGAATGAACTTACGTGAACTGATTTTCACAATATTCACTGAACATGGTGACAATAATATCAAGAACTATTTTTGCCTGCAAAAAAAAAAAAAAAAAAAGTATTATGGTACTCTATGTATTCTCCATTCAGAGGGTAATGAATATTTAAAATAATTTAGTCCCCAATCACATAAAAATGGACCTTTACATTTACATTCCAAAAAAGAAAACAGAATAAAAACTTATGAGTAGGCCTATTCTTATCTTCAGGTGCTCTGCATTTATGCAGGTCTTTGAGAGTTACAATCCATGACCGAGACAAATCGTTTGGTTCCCCATCCCCAACCTTGGTGCACCAGGTTCAAGAGAGATAAATAGCCAATTACTGGATTAAATGTTTTCAATTTCATAAGTCTCTCAAACCAGACTGCCTGAATACTGGCTCAACCACTGACTAACAGGTGTGACTTTGGACAAGCTACTTATCCTCATTGTATCTTACCTTTCTTATCTGTTAAGTGGACATAATAAAAATTCCTATCTCATTTGTCACTATGAGCATCAAATCTTATATATGACAGTGCTCAGTAAGGGCCATTAAGCTTATTAAATAATTTTTAATTGAAAACAAGTAGGAAAAAAATATGCTAACCCAATTGGAAGGTATGCATTACTTTTACATATATTTAACTATTATGTAAGCTTCAGAAAAAAATACCTAAGGTCTGTCAAACCATAACTTAAAGGTTTAAAAATATTTGAACAGTTAAATCTATATTACCCTGACAATATTTCTGAAGGCGAATATGACTGGTAATGTGACAAATGAAATACCTTAAAATGTCCCCAATCCTGTAAAACCTACATGAATATCAGATATCTCCCCTACCTTTATACTCCAGCCTTCTTCTGCTATTCAAGTTTATCTTTCTGAATTTGCTCAATTGCCACCTCACCCTATGCTGATATATATGTCACCCAAATGATGGTGACACAAGCCTGTAATCCCAGCTACTTGGAAGGCTGAAGAAAGAAAATTGCAAGTTTGAGGACATCTTTGGCAACTTAATGAGAACCTATTTCAAAAATAAAAAGATCTAGGGATGTAGCTCAATGGTAGTGCACTTGCCTAGCATTTGTGATGCCTTGGATTCAATTCCCAGTATTGGAGGGTGGGGGGGTGGGTGGTGGGGAAGCTTTCATAGTAATCCATTCCAATATAGTCCAACATAGATAGCAAATAAAAGTGAGTGAACAACTGGTAATCTACATCTTCTGGATATTTTTGTGTATACAAACCCTTTGTCAATTTAAAACTTCTTTACAGAAAACTTCCAAGTACACAAAGATAGGAAATCATTCAGCATTTAAATGAAACCATCTAACATAAAGGGTTCTTACAGATCTTATTATGGTACTTACTCTAGTTTCTTTTTTGTTGTCATGTATATAGCTGACTTTCCCATTAGACTAGTTATTTGAAGTCAAAAAACATGTAACCCATTCTTAAATCTCTGGCACTGAAAAGACATTAGGTGCTCATTAAACATTTGCCAGCCAGGCACTGTGGCACAGGCCTATAATCCCTGCAGCTCCAGAGGCTGAGGCAGGATTGCAAATTCAAAGCCAGCCTCAGGGGCTGGAGTCATACCTCAGAAGTGGAGCACTTTTCTAGCACGTGTGAGGCACTGGGTTCAATCCTCAGCACCACATAAAAATAAATAAATAAAAATAAAGATATTGTGTCTATCTACAACTAAAAAAATATTTTAAAAAAGACAAAAACAAAAACAAAGCCAGCCTCAGCAACTTATCAAGGCCCTAAGCAACTCAGCGAGACCCTGTCTCTAAATACAATATAAAAAAAGACTGGGGATGTGGCTCAGTGGTTAAGCATCTCTAAGTTCAATTCCTGGTACCAAAAACACAAAAACCAAAAAACATTTGTCAAATTAATGAAAACAACATACAAAATTTATACTGCTTTAATATTCCATATTTCTAAACATGAAATAAATATATTTTAAAATATATCTTAATTTATAACATACAGCTTGGTTTAAAATCTATTCTATTTGATGGTACAAAATTAGAAATTTTAGCAACTTGGGAGGCTGAAGTTGGAGGATCAAAAATTCAAGGCCAGACTTGGCAACTTAGCAAGACTATGTCTCAAAATAAAAATTAAAACAGGCTGGGAATGCAGCTCAGTGGTCAAGTGCCCCTGGTTCAATCCTCAGTACTGAAAAAAAAAAATTTTTTTTTTTTTTTTTTGTGGTACCGGGGATTAAACTCAGGGGCACTCAACCACTGGGCCACATCCCCAGCCCTTTTTTGTATTTTATTTAGAGACAGGATCTCACTGAGTTGCTAAGTGCCTCGCCATTGCTGAGGCTGGCTTTGAACTCGCGATCCTCCTGCCTCAGCCTCCCAAAGTGCTGGGATTACAGGCGTGCGCCACCACGCCCGGCTGAAAATTTTTTTAAAAATTAAAAGTTTTATTTACCTTAGTAAAGTCAGTTCCCGTGCATTCAATAAATATATTTCTAGTATTTACTGTTATTTTGGAATGATTCCCTGCAATGAACACAAAACAACAAAAAAAACCACCATTTTTAAAAACATAATTGTACTATAAGCAAAATAGAAACTACATTTTAAATTTAGAAAAAATATAAACTAACACCTTAGAGATAAGGGAATATACAACTTTTATTTTAAACTCCCATGGCAAGTTGGAGAATACAATAAAAGAATAACAAATTCTTAATTGAGACTGTCATCTAATCTTTACCACAACCTATGACCTGAGTATAAACAAGACAACTAAAATTTGGAAAGATTAAGCAACTTGCCATGATCATTAGCTAACAAATAGCAAAGCTAAGCTCTGGGTGGTTAACTCTGAGACCAGTGTAACAACTAACTGCTAAAGTTCAAGATCTCAAAAAGGATTTTTCTTCTCATGGTGAATTAGCTAAATCTCTTCCTCACCTCCAAAAAGTCAAACATCCATGGCTTAGACATTAAATTCTGTGAACACATTCAAAATGCCTCATAAAAAAAGTCTTCAAAAAGAAATTAAGAGTGTAGAACTTAGATTAAACTTTGTAGTTTAACTAAAAAACTATAAGCAAGACAGAGTTTGACTTCTGAGTTTAACCAAGTGAATGACTACTAAAACTAAATATCAACATCTTTCAGAAGAATATAACAAAATCCAGAAATTAGTATCAGTAAATATTTGTAAGCGTATAAATGTTTATAAGCACTCATACATTTATAAACAAATATTTACACATTTGTAAATTACGTAAAAATCATCAGTAAAATATTATTGAATAATGAACTATCAGAATAAAATCAACAAAAGACCTGAGACTATCAGATTGAATGGTTTTATTTGATCAGCCAAGTTACTGAGAATCTACAAAAATGCTAAAGAATAAGAAGAAACAGCAGTAATTCATGATGCTCATGAAGTAACTCACCATTGATGATTGGAGGCATTGAAAGGATGACTCCATTGCTATCATAGATAACTGGGTACAGAGGTTTATTTTCAATAATATGCAAGTAATGTTTAAGGTGGTTGTCAGTCTAAAAAACATTAAGTCAAACAAAGTTAATTTTAAAAATTTCTATTACTATAATTAATTTATACACTGATATTTTAAGAGGGGGAAAAAGTCAGAAAAACATTAAAACATTCCAAATCACAACAAGCTCTTCACTGACATGCACTATTTTTATTAATTTGCAATTGAAAGTGTTAGTAGAATTCATGTTCATTGTTGGACTTTAAAATGCTGGTAGTGAGAGATAGACACTTTATCCCTCCCAGTCGCCTACTAAATATTATTTTCTTTATATTTGCATGAGTTTTTAATTATACACAAATATGAAGATTAAAATATGGTACAGTCTATATCTTAATTCTACAAGTACATTAAAATCATCCCACAGATTAAAAAAGTAGCAAATAAAACAAAATTATGATGTAGGCCCCACTTTAAATCAGAAGAAATCAGTATCTCTGAATTAGAGCCCAAAACTGCTGTTTCTTTTTACAAAGCATTTTTTACATTTTCCTACTTCCAAGACTTAACTTTGAATGCATATGATGCTTTATTCAAAGCTACTGTAAAATAAAAAAGAATATTTACCTTGTATATGTTCATTAATTCACAGGCTGTATACTCCTTAGTCTTATTCAAAGGCTTGAATTTGATATCTGAAGGACGCTTCGCAGTGTAGGTGAAAGGGCCTGACAAAGTGTCCAAATCATGAGTACCAATGGCAACCAACGCTCTTTTCCTAAATGTTGAAAGAGTGAAAGGAGGAAGAGGAAAGGAAATGAAGAGAAGAAAAAAGAATTGAATATTCCAAAGCAGAAATTCTAAAAATAACACAGACTGTATGTTTTAAAAACTTATTTTAAACACTTCCCGAAAACAGCTCTTTCTACTATATCACATCTTTAGTTGAATATAATAAATTCTTAACGACTTTTCAAGTACTGAGAAATTATAAAGCTACTTAAAACACACTTCCATATCTGAAGCAAATTCCATGCCACTGTACTTTCCCAAGCGCTATGTTATTAGGACAGCTTCAATATGAGCATTCCCTTTACCTTCTTTTAAAACGGACTTCTTCTTGGTGTCCTCCAGTAAAGATAAATTATATATTAGATTAAAATAAGCTACTTAGTTCTTGTAGGTTTTTCTTTCTTTTTTTTTTTTTTAACTTTCTCTATTTTCTTAAATTTTCTGTCACATACTGTATTACTTGGGCAATGAAAAAACTTAATTTTAAAGCTATGAATTACATTTCAAGTTTAATGTGTAACAAAGCAAAAGCTATTAATGCCAGTTGTCCTATAATTTATCCACAAAGGATTTAAGGTAATTTTAAGAATTTATAGCAAGATACAAAATAGAAAAGAAAGAAATAGAAATAGGGATATAAAACAAAGCTAGGAAATGCAACACTAAATTAGGATCTAAAGGCCTAAATCTTACCAGATAAGGTCATAAATTTAAGTCTAAGTTTTTTAATAGTCAATTCAAAAAGAGAAATTTGGTCAGAACTTATGTTAAGATTCCTTTAAATTAGTTTAACATATATGTGCACACATATTTGAGTACTTATGAATTACTACGCATATAACTACAACAGAAAAGGTATAATATTAAATTTTGATCAAGAGTGGTGAACTACAACTTTACAAACTATGGTTGAATAGAAGAACTGCAGGCAAGCAAAAAGGAAGTGTTACTTTACTCAATGAATTACGTACTTACGGAAGACAATAAACAGAACTACCATATGATGTAATACATATGGTTCATTAAGTTTAGATAAATTAACAATGACCAAATCCAAAGGTAAGAAGGTAGAGACTTTTCAGTCATAAAAAAAAGCACTGCTCCATCAATTAAAAGAGGAAAATAATGAATAAACATCAATGAAACCAAAAGTTTTTTTCTTTGAAATATCAATAAAATTGATAAACTTCTAGCCACACTGACCAAGTGGGAAAAAAAAGAAGAGATGACATCACTACAGATACTATAAGGATAGTAAGAAAACTTATGAACAACTTTATGGCAATACATTGAATAACTTAAAATAGATAAACATTCCTTGGAAAACACAAATTTCTAAAACTCACTGAAGAGGTTAATTAGGATTTACTGGAATGAAATGACTCTAACACACCAGACCATTAGGACGTGTTCTCTTCTTTCCTTAAAGAAAGCTCACTGTTTTGAGAAAGACTATATAAAACAGAGCTTGAGTTTCACTTAGCAAGGTGGCAAATTAACTTGCCTGCTTCTCCATGATATAGAAATAAAACAACTGGAATGCAATGCTGCTTTTTGAGGTAAATGATTATGGGGAAAACACTGGAGTTCAATAGTGGACAGACAGACCTGGAGAAACCTAGACACTGTGGATAGTGAAATAAGAGGGTCAAACAGAAAGTCCCAGTACCAACTACATAGAAGAACAGTAGAGGAAGAGGAAGTCCTGCTTGGTGGGAGTGAAAATGAAAGAGGGAGAGTCCCAGTGACCATCAACAGCACAGTTTCCAGCAACTTGCAGAAATACAGTCTAAACAGACAACAGTCCTAAGATTTCCATGGTGAATGGGTTCTAGAGTTCTCTTCACTTCCAAGCATATTCTCACAGTGTTGCAACTGGGAGCCACATTGAGAAGGGCCCTATTGTCTCAGCTTACTACTTTGGGAGTGAAAGGCCCCTGCACTTTCCTGTCTCTTGAGACCCCACAATAATATCATGGCACTGCTGAGTGAGTGGCAGCTGTGTGAGTCAGTTTAGTCAGAGACTCTGACGTAAAACTGACAAAAGTTCTATCACTGACTGCAGCATGTGGAGATACAGCAAGCACTTGCTTTTGGAATTTGTGGCTTGATAATCCAGCTACAGAGTCTGGGGAAGTGAGCAGGCATGTGTGATGGCACACAGGACACAGAAGAGGCAACACCAGAATCATGGGCAAGGTCAGACGGGACCTGTTGCCATACCTGCTCCAACCCTAGTCCCCTGGCAGATCTTTTGAAACTCCATGGCCTCTCTCTACCTTTGGGGACATTCAGCCTTATGCCAGAGTTGGTGTTACCCCATTCTCTACACAAACACCTCTGGGGACAATTTTGGGGGAGTTCATATGCTGTGCTACTTCCTTGAAACACCATGGAACACCATCTCAGAGCATACGATCAAAACAGGCCCAGAGAGAATCTTCATCTGGGGGCTCTGTGTTCTGCCCTTCCTCACTGCACCATGCAAAGCAGCTGAGAGACATTCCAACCAACCACCGTAATCAACTGACAAGCACTAAAAATGAAAGAAGGGGAGTGAACAACCCCCAGTCTTTTTGCTCTGTCCAAAGGGCAAAGAGCCCAAGAAGACACAAAAAGAAATTTCGATCATAACAGACTATAAATATTCACTCTTGCCTGCTCATGTAAGCACACTGGCAGAGAGAGAAAAAAAAATGTTTTTATTAATTTTTGTTGTTGTTACAATTTTTTTTGTGTGCGTTTTGTATTTCGTTTCTCCCTTTAAAAATATTTTTTGATCCTTTTTCCTTCTTTTCTCATTTTTGTTTTTACTTCTGCCATTTTTCTTTTTATTATTTTTCTAACATTTTATCTTATGGCTTTATTATTTCCCTCTCTTTTTCCTTGTTCATGGTGTTGTTGTTTCTACTTTATTTCTTTGTCTGTTTTTCTTCTTTTTCTTTTTCTTTTTTTTTTAATGGTGCTAGGGATTGGGCCTGGGACTTAAAGCCCCCAGGTGGGGTCTAGGCTGCTGAGCTACGCACCCAGCCCACCTCAAAATAAATATGCCTTGCTCCAGCCAAGACCTAGCCCCATTCAAACCTTGTAAGATACTTCAATGTAAATAACAGAATAAAAGCCTCCAGACAATATCCCTAAGCAGGCAAGGCAAAAGGAGGGTGTTTGAAGTCCTGTTCCTATACACTCACCCCCTAGCAACAGCAGGGAGAAATAGCACAACTGTTCTGGGCACTACATCTAAAAGGAACTGCACATCCATCACTTCCATGCCCTACTGTAGATAAGACTAGAGGTGAGTGCCACAGTAGGGAGCTTTGACCCTGGCCCCTGACTCTCCCTAAGAAATAAATGGGGTTATGGCAGTGTCTGCACAGAGTATAAAATCCCAGGCCTACCACTGTAATTGGAACAGCCAGTAGTAGAACTGCTTTCAAGAAACAGCCAATATCAACAGAACCCAAGGAAAATCCCAACATCTGACAGAGGTCTCCATTCCCATGGAATAGCCAGAGTACACACTCTATATACTCTGCTGTTTATACCAAAGGCACCTTAACTTCCAGAGCATCCCATCTTTATAAGACCTACACAGAAAGCAAGTTCTCAGGCTCTAACACTGTACACCTGTGTCAAAATGCACAGCTACAGAAATCCCAAGGAAACTACACTACAAATTCTAGTTGGAATTAAACTCAACACTATACAACAAAAAGATATCCCAGGATACATTTTCAGGAAAAAGCTTTCACATAAAAGTGGAAGACATACCCATCCCAACAGACACATCTCCATACAGAAACACAGAAATGCAAAATAAAAAAAAAAAGTTATGTGACATCTCCTGTAGGTCATAACTACCTAATAACAAATGCTAAAGATATCAGAGTGAATCCAGGAGCAGTGGCCCATGACTGTGATTTCAGTGACTTGAGAGATTGAGGGAAGAAGTTAGCAATTTGGAGGCCAACATCAGCAACTTAGCAAGGCCCTAAGCAATTCAGCAAGACCCTGTCTCAAAAAATAAAAGCTAGGGAGGTAGCTCAGTGGTAAAACACCCCTGGGCTCAATCCCCACGACCACCAAAAAAGGTTATCAAAGTGAATGAAAAGTTAGACACAAAGTTCAAAAAGAATTAAAGAAAAAAAAAAAAAGATTTTATTTTAAAGTTCAATGCAATCCAAAAGAATACAAATAATCAGCTGAATTAAAGAAAACAATGCAGAACATAAATAAGCACTTTAATAAAGAGATGCAGACTTTGAAAAGAATCAAACAGAAATCTTGGAAATGAAAAGCTCAGTAAGTTACATTAAAAAAATTTAGTAAAAGCCTCAATAGACTAGATGAAGTAGATGAAAGACTATCAGAGCTTGATGGCAACTCTGCCAAAATAGTACACTGAAACAAGAAGGAAGGAAGGAAGAGAGGGAGACAGGAAGGGAGTTAGGGAAAAGAAAAAAGAAAAAAATGAAGAGAACATACAAGATCTCTGGGATACCATTAAAAGATCAAATATCTGAATAATCACATACTAGAGGGAGAAGAGCTACATGCTGAGAACTGAGGAAACCTATTTATTAGAATAGTAAAATCAATCCCAAACTTTGGGAAAGACAAAGACATCTAGATACCAGAGACATTTAGAACCCCAAATAGACCTGACTAGAAGAGAACTTCTCCATGACATTATAGTTAAACTGCTAAAAGTATGAACAAAGACAGAATGTTAAAAGCTGCAAGAGAAAAACACCAAGTCACATTAAAGGTAAACCCATTAGATTATAAGCAGACTTTGGAGCAGAAACTCTAAAGGCCAGGAAGAAATGGAGTGATGAATAAGAGGAGAAAAAGACCTTCCAAGATAAATAAAAACCACTAGACCAGCATGACCATGAGACCAGCACTGCAGAAGATACTCAAGTGAATCCTAGATCCTAAAGAAGAAAGATTAACACAATCACTAGAGCACAGGAAAAAAACAAGTCTCATTAGAAAATTAGACACACAAAAGAAATATAGGAAAAAAAAAATCAAACATTATCAAAGGAGCAAAACATTAAACCTCAAAGACAAGACAGGAAGAAAATCAAACCTGAAGAACAGCAATAAAATAAGAGGAACACCTACATACCTTTCAATAATAACCCTGAATGTAAATGGTCCTAATTCTCTAATTAGAAGACACAGACTGGCCAATTAGACAAAATAAGACCCAGCAATAAGCTGCCTGTAAGACATTCATCTCACCTACAAAGACAAAGTCTAAAAGCATATATAACTGTCAATATATCTTTGGATCAACATGATATAACTTATTCAGGCCCAACACAAAGAAACTTGATATGTTAGCTCAAGTCTGGGGTTTCTCATCATCAGTAAATATACAGTGTTCATTAGGATTTTTGAAATACTGAAATTACTTCAAAGACTCCCATTCTTATCTTCCTAGATCTAATGGGTTTGAATATCACTGAATTGAAGAAACTTGTACAGAATATGATGTATACTAATGTAAACATAGAAAAAGTACAATTAAGTCATTTAAACAATTTTTAAATCATTTAATTAATTGAACCCAGGGTATTGCACATGCTAGGCACACATTGTAAAACTGAGCTATACCCCCAGTCCTAAACTCAAGTTTTATTTGTCAATTCATAATTACATATATTCAAAAAGTGAAATCAAGTAAAATGCTTTTTTTCATTTTTAAAATGCTACACCAAATAGGAAAGATAGTGGAATGAGTCAGACATAACTTTTCTATGGTCATATAGGAATACAACACCAGTGAAACTTCACATATATATAACCACAAGAACAGGATGCTAATTAGAGTAAGTTATATTCCATATATGTCAAAATACACTCTACTGTCATATATATCTAAAAAGAACAAACTAACAAAGAGGGGGAAAAAATCACCTCATTTAAAAAAAAAAAAAAAAAAAAAAAAGCTAGACCATACTTTACCATGGCTAATACTTAGCAGTATAATCCATTAATGATTTCAATGCCAAACAGGAACATTTCTATGACTAGATAATTCTTCTCTATATAGCATTCAAAATTTATTGACTATTTCTCCATGCATATATCATTTATAAACAGTAACAAATATCTATCTGGTAAAGCAAAGGTAAGCTCCTATATACCATTAGTATAGAAATGCAAGAGGAAGAAAAGAAAATGGATAGAGGGAGGAAATGTAGAAGGAACAAGAGGGAAAAGGGAGACAGAAAGGAATGGGAAGGAAAGGAGCAGGACATAGGAAATATGACAAAACAAGAAACCTGCAAATATTCTGATGTAATTTCTCTTGAAGTTCAATGAAGCTGTCATATCGATCTTTAGTAAACTTAATATTCCGGAGAACTGCTGCTACTGCAAAAGGCCGTACTTTAGCTGTCTGAAATTAAAAATACAATTTAGAGATAGTAAATATTAAGGCTTTTGTTTGTAATAATATCTTATAATACAAAGGTAACTGCATACTCCTATCAGTGCCAAAATTCTAATTCCAACAAGTATACTCATTTACCAATCAACAGTAGCAAAATAAGTGGTAAGCAAGAGACAAAATCACTAGCCTCACAGAATTTACATTTTAGTGAGATTTTTAAAAACTTACTAAATAACTGAGAAAAAATTGACTTTTAAAAATAATTTTCTCAGCCAGGCATGTCTAAAATTCCAGGAACTCAGGAGGCTGAGGCAGGAAGATTACAAGTTCAAGGTCAACCTCAGCAACTTAGAGAGGTCCTAAACAACTTGGCAAGACCCTGACTCAAAATAAAAAGGGCTAAGGATATGTATGATTCAGTAGTTAAGCATCCCTGGGTTCAAAACCCAGTAACAAAATAAATAAATAAACAAATAGAAAATAAAAATAATTTGCTCACAGTTTATATTCTTACCAAGATAACCTCCCACATTTTATCTTTAAGACTTTTATTAACATATCACAATTTAAATATATCTCAAATGTGTTTATGATTGATTGCAGTGCTGGGCATCAAACCCTGAGTCTTACGCATGTGAATAAGCAAGCACTGCACCACTGAACAGCAACACTAGCCCTCAAGTGTGTTTCATATAAGCATTTGGACATTTTCCAAAACTATTCATGGGAAACAGGTACTTTGTTCTCTTTTGTTTCTTTGTAATAAGTTGAAAAAAAAAAATTTTTTAAGAGCTACAGGCTAAAAACATATCCAAATGATCACAGAAAATCACATTTGACAGAAAGTCAGATTTGTTTCTTTGTCCTCCACCTAATACACACAGAAGAGATTCTTTTAAAAGGGAAAATAAGAATTTATTCTTATTACCTCTTCTGTGACAATCAATTTTTGAATTTCTCCATTAGGCATTACCCGTTTATATACTGGAGCTTTTATCCTAAAATTAATAATAAAACAAAGTTATTTATAATTAGTGAAAACATTTGATGAATTGAGTACATTCTTTGCTTATAAATAAAAAGAATGTTTACAAAAATCAAAAGAATTAAGGCAACAAGGAGATGAATTATAGCAGTCAAATACTAAAAACAACAACAAAAATAACTAAAAAAAGAAAGAAAACAAAACCTAACAAACTTTCTAACACTTTAAGTTATTCAAAAAGGCCATTAGATGCCTAATAATAACAAGTTTTCTATCACCGGAGTTCTACCAAAGGCTACAAAACCATATAGAGCAACTGTTAAAGGGACAGGATTAGATAATCTACATTTTACCACAACTATGAGATACTAAGCTTCTAAGAAAAAAAAAAAAAAAAAAAAAAAAAACAGGGCTTATTAAAAATACAGAATCCCTGGGTCTATTTAGATTTTAAGGCAGTGCTTCTCAAACTTCAACATGTATATAGTCAACTGAGGACTATGTTAAACCTCAGAACTTGATTCAGTGGATCTTGGATGGAGGCTGAGAATCTGCATTTCTAACATGCTCCCAATGGCGCAGATGCTGCTGGCCCATGGACCAAACTTTAAGTTGCAAAAGTTGTTTCCTAATTCTGTCTCGTAAAAAAAGCACATGAACCAGGCATGGGTGGTGCATGCCTATAATTCCAAGGGCTCAGGAGGCTGAGGCAGGAGGACTGGGAGTTCAAAGCCAGCCTCAGCAACAGCGAGGCCCTAAGCAACTCGGTGAGACCCTGTCTCTAAATAAAATACAAAATAGGGCTGGGAATGTGGCTCAGTGACCAAGTGTCCCTGAGTTCAATCCCAGGTACCCCCCACCAAAAAAAAAAAGCACATGAGGGGCCTACTAAAAAATGCAGACTCTGATCAATGTGTTGGGAAACACACTCTAATAGGTTATCCTTGACCCTACAATATAAGCATATGATTGTCATGCATGGAATCAATTTATTCAGCTCCCAAAATGTAACCACATTAACCAAATAGCCAATCATTATCATTTCACAGTCATTGTTCACCCAAACCTTTCATAATTTCAGAATCTAGCTCAACAGGTAGAAGCTCTTATTCTTTTGTGACTCATGGATTATGTATAAGTAATCAAAACCAAAAATAGTTACTTTTGAGAGCTACTTCTTCTATTCTTTTACTTTATATGTTCATTACGTTCTATAAGTATTACATGCAGAGTTAGAAAGACGTTCTTTAAGTATTACATTCAGAGTTAGAAAGGGCCTTAAAAGTCTTCTTCAGCAAGGTGTGGTAGTTCATGCCTATAATCCCAGCAGCTTGGGAGGTTGAGGCAGGAGGATAGTGAGTTCAAAAGCCTCAGCAATTTTAGCGAGACCCTAAGAAACTTAGTGAGACTGTGTCTCAAAATAAAATCTCAAAAGGGCTGGGGATGTGCTCAGTGGTTGAGTGCCCCTGGGTTCAATCCCTGGAACCGAAAAAAAAAAAAAAAAAGAGAGAAAATCCTCTTCATTATAGGTTAGGAAAACTAGAGATGCCAATCATATACCTATCATAAATCATCAAGGTTTTTCAGTTAGGATGCTCTACTCCTGAGCTTCCTCAGAATTCTTAAGGTAAAGGGATATATAAAGAACTGCCACCTCTACTTTTCCTCCCAAATGTTAACAACTTCAAGGAACTACCCCTTCCAAAAAGATTATTTAGTAAGGGATACCACACAAACCTGGGGAGTTTTTTAAGAAGCCATAAAATCACTAACCCCAATTTTCAAATGCATTCCCAAAATGAGTATTCAATGACTCAGGTAAATTTTAAAATGGCTACAATCTCCATGAATCTGATCCTTCAATCTTCCTTTTATGCTGACCTAAAGCTGTGTATTCATAAATTGTTTCTCGAGATTTAAACATGATTGCTGACAATAATAGGGGAAAAAAAGAAAGAGGCCCTGAACCCTAACGAAGTACATAATGTACATATTTCTTTACCTTTCTTTGAAGACTTGAAGCCCTCGAACCAATCCTTCCAGACATAGGAGATCATATCTATTGGCAGGGACATCAATTTTGTAAAGAACAACATCAGAGGCTCCCTCTGCCTTTACATTACCTTGTTCCTTACTTATTATTTCCTTTTCAGATGTCTAAAACAAGCCAAAAAAAAAAAGTGAAAAAGTTAATATAACTATGTTATGCACATTCTTCTCTACAACAAAAATGGGTTTATTACATATACAACAAAATATGAAAATATTAAATGTTATAAGTGGAGCAGATAGAAAAATACTCAAATTCTTATTCAGTTCAGACAGGTAGCATCCTCAGTCATTCCAGAACAGCACAAATCCACCTAAAGCTAGGGTCAGCAAACAATGTCAACTCTTGCCTGGCACCTGCTTTTGCAAATAAAATTTTGCTGGAAGACAGACAGACCCATTCATTTACATATTATCTGTTATCACACAGTACAACAGCTGAATTATAACTGAGATAATTTAACCTCCAGACCTAAATTATTTATAATCTGGACCTTTACAGAAAAAGTTTGCCATCTCCATCTAAAAGTACATGAAGACATCACCAAGAACACAGAGCAATGACAACAATGTCAAAGAAAGAAAATGAATCATCAAATAAAAGAAAAACAACTTCTAGCTGGGTGCAGTGGGGCACACCTGTAATCCCAGCAACTCCAGAAACTGAAGCAGGAAGACAGTAAGTTCTAGGACAGTCTCAGCAACTTAGCTGAGTGCTAGGGATGTAGCTCATGGCACTCCTGGGTTCAATCCCCCATACTGAGAAGGGGGGGGGGGGAGAAAGGATACAACTTCTTATAAGATAAAGATTCCAAATCTAAATCCTGAGCTGAGGGTGTAGTTTAGTGGTAAAGCATTTGCCTAGCATGCATGAGGCACTAGGTTTGATCCCCACACTGCAAAAAACAAAAACCCAAAAGCTAAATCTTGTGGGCACCCAAGCCTAGCAGGAATGTGAGGATGACTGATAATATAAAAGCAAACAAAAACATCATCAGGAAAAAAAGTGATCATCAGAAGGTTTGAATGATAATTAGCATAATAGGTACAATTTAGTGAAAGTAAAGATATACTGAAAAGGCAGTAGAATGAAGGAAACCAAGAGAAGGAGGAGGAACATCACAGTATGGTAATTTTTAATGCAGTGGCAAAGCTAAGAGTACCTTAATCACCACAATATAGTAGAGAATATATTTGTATTTGCTATGTCTACTACAACAGAGAACTTCAAATATAAATTTTTCAATCAAAATAATTATGTTATATCCAATTGTTATTGTTACTCTTTATTTGGAAATCCCACTTAACAGAATTCCCAAAATTTCCACCACCAATAACTTGTTAAAAATAAATGATGGGGGCTGGGATTGTGGCTCAGTGGTAGAGCGCTCGCCTAGCACCTGCGTGGCCCAGGTTCGATCCTCAGCACCATGTAAAGAATAAATACATTGTGTACAACGAAAACAAATAAATACTTTAAAAAAAGAATGAGTTTAAAAAAAATAAAAATAAAAAAAAAATAAATGATGGTTTTCTATTAACATAAAGACTTTTGTTTTACGTGATGCCCTCCCACAGCCACCACACTAGTTCAAACCACCATAAAACAAAGGGATCTGAATATAAAATGGCCTAATTCTTCTGAAGGGCGCACATGCGCGCGCGCACACACACAAGCGCGCACACACAGGTGTATGCAAACAGCTTAAATTTTTCAATTTTCAGTATCTTATTTCATCAAAAGACCATATGTGAAGACTGAGTTCATCAGTGCTACCTGACAAAAATCTTATACAAATCAAAGACCATATAAATTTGAGAGCAAGAAGGAATATACAAAGATGATATAATCTAAACTTCTTACTTCACAAATGAACAGAGTCTAAAATATGAGAACTAGAGAGGCAATGTAATTTTCCCTAAACACAAAAAATACCACAGCCCACAGATGAATCATCACAGTCTAACTATATGGTAACAAAGATAAGCAACCTCTGAAAAATGAGCTCATATTCAGAATCCTGAAAAATAAGTATTTAATACATACGATTTCATCAAGTTCCAGACCAAATTCAAAACATAGTTCATCAAATTCTTCGTCAGCTGGAGGAACAAAAGAGACCATTAATTTTAATTTGTTTGGCACAATAAAAATTGTCTATGAATTGAATTTTCTTATTAATAATTACCTTACACTCAATATACTAAATATCAAACATTAGACATCACCATTCAACAACCAACAAAAGTTTTGATAAAAAGTAAACTACTTAGGACTAATTGCTCAGGTAGATTAGATTAGATTATGGATTAGATTACCAGTGTTGGGAACTTTGCAAAGATAACAAGGAAAAACCAACAACCTGCTGAATAGAGATCAAATATAAGGTAGGCTCCAAACCACTGATCTACACAATAGAATGTCACATAAAATGTCAAATTTACGTGATTAAATTTCAAATTCTCTAAGGCCATCAGACACTTGGCTTCACAGCCAAGCCAATCAAGATTTAGAATTCTGATTATCCCACTTACTAGCTGTGAGAGCTTTGTACCTTTTACAAATTTTCCTGGCACTTTTTATAAATTTTACCAATATCTCATCCATAAAGTGGCCCTTTACAGGTATTTTTAGCATGGAACTGTTAAATGACAATAGGCAGATAATGGAGTGGGCGTAGTATCCTGAAACATAGTGTGTCTACATTAACAGTTTCCTTCCTTATTCCACTTTGCTTTGATACCTGATAACAGCATTTTCAGAGTTTTCACATGATCAAAAATTGAACACAAACTGGGCACAGTGGCACACACCTGTAATCCAGTGGCTAAGGAGACTGAGACAGGAGGATCATGAGTTCAAAGCCAACCTCAGCAAAAAGTGAGGCACTGAGCAACTCGGTGAGACCCTGTCTCTAAATAAAATACAAAATAGGGCTGGACATGTGGCTCAGTGGTCAAGTGCCCCTGAGTTCAATCCCCGGTACCAGAAAACAAAACAAATAAACAAACAAACAAAAAAAAGGAAAACAAACTATCATAAACAAACAAAAAAAAATGGAAAACAAACTATCATTACCAGTATATTCTAGTGAAAAGTTGTCTTAATATTCCTGACTAGGGGATGTAGAACTCAATGGGAGAGTGTATGTTCAGCATGTGCCATGCCCTAAATTCAATCGCCAGCATCAGGAGGGGAAAAAAAGATTAATCTGATCCAGACACTGAACTTCAACTTCATAAATATTTACTGAGCAACTATTGTATGTCAGGCACTTAGATGCAGAGCTACAAAGATAAACAAAATACAACTCCTGTCTTTACTACTTCTTGGTCTAGTGAAGAAATCAAAAGTGTACTGGGTTAGCACATGCAAGGAAAAAGGAGGACAGGCTCTGGGCCAGCTTCCTCAATGACACTGGACCAAAATTAGAATGCCCTATACACAGTTAAGACAGCAGAGGATACTGAAGAGACGAATTCTAGTAAGCTGCTGGTCAAAGCAGAAGAACTGGAGAAACCTAAAGTACCAAAAAAGTTAAAATCACCCAGGTGTTTGATTTTGCTGGTGAAGAAGTAAGGTGACTAAGAAAGTGGATGCTACATCTAAAGAAGCCAAATCCTTCTTCAAGCAAAATGAGAAAGAAAAAGAAAGGTCAATGTCCCTTCAGCTGTGCTGTCACTCCCTCTGGGTCAGGGCCAGGTTTCCAGCACACTGAGGAAATAAAGGAAGCTATTAGCAAAGAAGTAGCAAAAGTTCTGAGAACAAAAACTAGGAAACCAGGGGAACTAAAGAAGAAACAAGACAATGAGAATTTCCAAATGAAACCAGATAAGTGGAGAACACGTTCATGTGTTCTAAGTTATTTTCTACAGTATATTTATGAAAGGTATAGGTTCCCCAGCAGTTGTGTATTGTAAAAAACAAATGTTTTTCATTCTCTGAGCTTCTCAAAAGGTTATCCCTTCTGAAGTTTTTATTGTAATCTAACTTTCTGTTTTAGAATCAGAGTTATAGAGGCGCCAAAAACATACACTGGAGAAAAGACAGCCTCTTCAACATATGTTGCTGGGAAAACTGGAAATCCACCTGCAGCAAAATGAAATTAAACCTCTATCTCTCACCATGCACAAAACTCAACTCAAAGTGGATCAAGGACCTAGGAATTAGACCAGAGACTCTGCAACTAATAGAAGAAAAACTAGGCCCAAATCTTCATCATGTCGGATTAAGACCTGACTTCCTAAGCAAGACTCCTAAAGCACAAGAAGTAAATCAAAAATCAATAAATGGGATGTACTCAAACTAAAAAGCTTCTTTGCAGCAAAAGAAACAATCAAAACGTGAAGAGAGAGCCAACAAATGGGAGAAAATCTTCACCACACACACATCAGATAGAGCACTAATTTCCAGGCTATATAAAGAACTAAAAAATCTTAACACCAAAGAAACAAAAAACCCAATCAATAAATGTGCTATGGAACTGAGCTAACACTTCACAGAAGAAGATTTACAATCAATCAACAAATATATGAAAAAATGTTCAACATCTCTAGCAATTAGAGAAGTGCAAATCAAAACTACTCTTAAGATTTCACCTCACTCTAATCAGAATGGCAATTATCAAGAATTCAAGGGGCTGAGGTTGTGGCTCAGTGGTGGAGTGCTCGCCTAGCATGTGTGAGGCACTGGGTTCAATCCTCAGTACCACATAAAAATGAAATAAAGATATCGTGTCCAACTACAACTAAAAAATAAATAAAAAAAAAAAAAGAATTCAAGCAACAACAAGTGCTGGCAAGGATGTGGGGGAAAAGGTACACTGATTCATTGCTAGTGGGATTGCAAAATGGTGCAACCACTTTGGAAAGCAGTATGGAGATCCTTAGAAAACTTAGAATGAAACCACCATTTGACCCAGCTATTCCATTCCTCAGTCTATATCCAAAGGACTTAAAATCAGCATACTACAGTGACGCAGCCACATCAATGTTTATAGCAGCTCAATGAACAATAGCTAAACTGTGAAACCAAACTAGATGCCCTTTAACAGGTGAATGGATAAAGAAACTATGGAATATTACTCAGCTTTAAAGAAGAATGAAATTATGGCATTTATAGGTAAATGGATAGAGCTGGAGAATATCATGCTAAGCAAAGTAAGCCAATTCCCAAAAAATCAAAGGCCAAATGTTTTCTTTGATGAGTGGATTCTGATCCATAATGGGGGAAGGGGCAAGGGAAGAATGGAGGAACTAGGATTGGGCAGAGGGGAGAGAGGGGATCAGAAGGGGTACGTGTAGAGGGGGAAGATGTTGGAATAAGACAGACATTACTACCCTATATACGGGTATGGCTGCACAAATGGTGTGACTCTACATTATGTACAACCAAAGAAATGAAAAGCTGTGCTCCATTTGTGTAAAAAATTTTTAAAAATCAGAGTTATAGTTATTTTGGAATATTTTGTCCCAAAGCAACAAAATCTGTGATATTGCTAGCAGTCTAATTCTGTTATTAAGTGTCTGAGACACAGTTATAAAGACCTCAATCTGTGGCTTAAATCCAGTATTTCACCTCTAAAAGTCTGCATTACTGGGCAGGTGTCAGGTATCATAAATGTGTACAGGGTCATGTTTAAATAATGAAGCCATAAGACCCAAAACAGTGGGAACCCAGTCTACTCTGTTTGCTTACCTTAATCAGCAGCACCAAAAACAGTCTATGTTAAAAATATGTACTCAATAAATATCTTTTGATTAATGAATGGATTTACAGGAAAATTGGGGAATGGATGAGTGTGTCTGAAAGGATAGCCAAAAATGCATCTTAACATGCAAGAATTTGGATAATACTTCTTTCTAGAGAACACTTGGACAATGAACCCTATTTTTTACTATTGCTTTGAAAAAAAGTCCTGTATGTATCTTAACATCTTACCTGGAACATTTTTTTATTTGCTTAATAGATAGTTAATTTGTATACTGGAAATTAATGTTGTTTAACTATTAAATATGAACTGATATTTTTTAAAAAAAAGAAAGAAATAGAAAAAGGAGAAAGAATACAATTCACGACATACCAAGGGATTTGCCCTCTGTCCTGCCTGCAAGCAATGGGAATTACACTGAAGGAGTTTTCAGCTGGGCAAAAACATAATTAGATCTGCTGTTGTTTTCTTTCTCTAGTGATGGGGACTAAACTCTGAGCCTCTCATATAAGCATCCTACAACTGAGCTACATCCCCAGCCCTAGATTTGCATTTTAAAAACTGGTGGAAGGGTAGATGATGATTATAGCAGGGAGTCTCCCCAGCAACATGAGTATGAGGAGGAAGGAATGAACATAAGAAATGTTAATGACGCAAAATCTGTAAGGCTTAATGGCTGACTGAAGGCAGGTGAAACAGAGAGTGAGCTCAGAGTCCAGGATGACTCCCAAATATGTGGTTTTAGGGAACAAAAGGGTGAAGCCCTCATTAACTAGTGTAGGTAGTAAGAGAGGTATCCAGTCCCCCAAGATGGTACCCAGTGATTCTGCCTCCTGGTATTCATGACCTTGTGTGAACTCAGGTCAGATGCAACGTAAGTGAGCATGGAGGCAGATTCTCCAGTTCTGCTAAACCTTGAATGAATGCAGCTCCATTTGACAGCTTGACTGCAACCTGGCGAGAGACCCACAGCCAGAAGCACCCAGCTAAGCCACTCTGATTCTTGCTTCTCAGAAACTGTGTGAAATAATAATGGTATACTGACTCACACTCACAATTGTTGGGGTAAATTATTATGTAGCAACAAACTATTAATACACACCTCCCCGGAGGTGCAGTGCTGCCCTAACAAAAACCAAAAGTATGTAAGGCTTCGGAACTAGACAGCTGGCTTTAAATACTATAAATGAAAACCTAAGGGACTTCAAAATGCTATTGATCAAAAGGCAGGTGAGGATGCAAAAGAAAGGAGAGTGCTATTAGAAAGCAGAAGAAGGGAAATCCTTGTTATGCAGAGGCAGAAAGTTTAACACCACCTCCTGCAATTATGCAGACCTTTAACCAAGCGGGTGATGTAACTAAGATTTTCAATGACTGCTCAAAGTGCAGCCCGATTTTTTTTTTTTCTTGCTGCTTATGTGAGAGAAGGGATAAACTAAAGGAAGGAATGTTAAACAAAACAGAGTTGGGATGTTGATGATTTTTAAAATGTTTGGCCTCAGCTGGGCACAGTGGTACATGCCTATGATCCCAGCTACTTGAGAGGGTGGGGCAGGAGGGCTGCATGTTAATTGTTATGGTTTAGGTATGAAGGGTCCCCCAAAAGCTAATGTGTTAGAAAATGCAAGCATCTTCAAAGTTGGAATAATTAAATTAAGAAAATTTTACCTTTGGATTATCTGACTGGTAACTGTAGGCAGGTAGGGTGTGAATGGAGGAATTAGGTCACTAGGGGCATGTCTCTGGGTTTGTATTTTGTCCTAGGTAAACAGAGCTCATCCTCTGCTTCCTGAGCTGCTTCTCTCTGCCACACCCTTCCACCATGATGTTCTGCCTACAGCAACTGAGTCAACAGAATATGGACTGAACCTATGAAACCATGAACCAAAATAAACATCCCCTCCTCCAAGTTATCCTTGTAGAGTATTTTGGCCACAGTGACTGGAAGGTGACTAAAACAGACATCTTGTCTCAAATTTTTTTAAAAATTATTTTTAAAAGGGCTGGACATGTAGCTCAGTGATAAAGCACCCTGAGTTCAATCCTTAGTACCCACCCACCCCCCAAAAAAGTTCAACCTCTCCAGATGAAAAACAATACAAAATAAAAGGGGCTGAGGATGTAGTTCAGCAACAGAACACCCCTGGATTTAATACCCAGTGGGAAAAAGAAAAAAAAAAATTAATTTCTAAGCAAAGAGCAAATCTAAGGCATAAGATAGAATTAAGAGCATGACTGAAAAGTCTTTAGGAGTTAGAAAAATCAAAGGCACAATTCATTCAAACAAAAGGTGCCATAAAGAAATTAAGGGTGTGCCTCAGAAATCCAATTAATCACACAATAGAGCTTAATTAAGAACATTGTATGAAGCAAAGTCCAAAGTACAGAAAAGTTTATTTCAGAGATTTGCAGATGGTAAAGCTTTTGACTAATGAAATGGAAGCCACAAAAATTCACTAAAGACCCATAAAGTTTTTAGAAGAAACGTACAAACATTACCAGCTTAAACTGAAAGAGACATACATGACATAAAATGGAAGTCTTTGACCCTTAAAATTCTATTAGCAGGAAGTAGACTGAGAAAATTAATCAGCTGTGAAGCACATGCTTTCTGGGAATCAATGGGTAGAACCAAGAGCACAGAGTCATGGAGAGAATTATCCCAAGCTCTTGAGACCTAATCAAGAACACTGAACATCTGCCATTTGACTTCAGAATTGCCATAGACTAGAGACTTTGTGTCTTCCATTTTCTCCCCCTTTGAAGAGGAATGGCTATAGTAGCTGTAGAACCCCCCTTTTCAGTCCCAAGCCTCTTTTCAGTTTAACCGCTTCTTTTTGCTTCTGTAAAACTGCTGTAACTCCATTTTGTTATTAGCTGCCTCAAACTGTTGCAAGTCTCCTGTCACAAGGCAAGAATATGCCCCGGTATGATAAGCCAGCCCGTACACAAAAAGATAAGGCAATAGCAGGGCCCTGCAATGAACAATCAGCACATTCCATAGCTCTGGAGATGGCTTCCACCAATGAAAACCTCCTTAGTCACACATGGGCTCCCCTAGCCAATATGGCGGAACTCCCCCCCTTGCTTCTAGCCCTATAAAAGACTCAGTCTTTCCTCAGTTCCAGGCTCTCAGTACAGATCCACTGTGTTGGTGAGGTCTGAGAGTCCCAGCTTAAGCCTGAATAAAGGCTCTTTGTTTTTGCATGCACTCCGGATTCCTTGGTAGTCTTTGGGGTCCATACTCTGGGCATAACATTAAGGAATGGCTATAGTAGCTATCCTTCACCTGTCCCACTAGCGTATGTCAGATGTACCAGGTAACTTGGCTCTTGAGCCTCTCAGGCCAAGAGTAAACTGAACTTCAGGAGCTATACTCAGATGATGACATTTGGATTTTGAGCGGCTGTTGAAATTAGAAGACACTTGGGGGGCTAAGTATTCTGCATGTAGGAGAACATGAATTACCTTGGGCCAGGAGAAAGACTATAGTCATCATCTATCAAGATGGCCTCCAATGACACCCACCTCCTTTTATAGTCCCCTTCCACACAACCACACAGGGTCAAGATTAGTCTGTGTGACCAAGTGAATATGAAAAGGGATGATATATCACTTCCAAGTCATTATTAAAAACTGAGGTTTCTGCTTGAGCACTCTCCCATTTACCTGCTCTCTCAGACCTCTCAGTATGGGATGAACAAACTAATGTGTTATACGCAGTCCTATGGAAAAGGAAAAGTGGAAGGAAACAGTCTCTAGCCAAAAATCAGCAACGAATTAAGAGCTACCAACAAGCACTTAGGCAAACTTGGAAGCAGAATCCCCAGCCCTGTGAGGCCCTAAGATGACTACAGACCTGGCGAATACCTTGACCACAACCTGGTGAGATCCAGAACCAGAACCACTGCTCCCCAGTTCTTGACCATCAGAAACCATACAAGATAACAAATGATTATTATTCTAAGATGCTAAGTTTTTGAGGTATTTGTTATACAGTAATGGACAACCACATGGTTATTAACAAAATTGCATACAATTATTAAAATATATTGAATCCTAATTATTCAGCTGTATTTCATGGGTTTTTTAAGAAAAGAAAACAAACAATAAAATCACATCTAATAATTTCTTCCAACAAAATGACACCTAAGTAACACACAGATGGCTCTGGCAATATTGCCAACCATTACTCCAAGCCAAAATAGGGCCAGAATTGAAGAGAGGTGATAACAAATCAGTTAACTGGTATATGAGTGACAAAGAAAACCATTTGAGCAGAAAGACAATAAAAAGTCAGACTAAGAAGCTAAAACTGCTCCAAAGTAGGCAGAGGAACCAAGGCACCAGATTAACACAACAGCCAAGAGAGATGCATCCTTGACTAGAAAAAACACACCCTGAAGGGGATGTTTGCAATTGGCAGAAACTACAGAATTCAGATAGAAGGCAGTCCTGGAGGAACTGAAAAAAGAGAAAAAATGTAGGAAAAGTGTGAATGAGCCATTATCCAAGAAAACATGAAAAAGAGGAAAATGGAAGAAAAAAAGAAGCAGCAGCAGCAAGATGGGCCTACATAACAACACCAACAACAATAAAGGTACCCCTTCAGAAAGCTTTTCTGTTTTGTTTTGTTAAAGATCCCTATCTTTAACAAATTGCTTAGGGCTTCATTAAATTGCAATGTTCATCAAACTTGCAATCCTCCTGCCTCAGCTTCCAGACTCACTGGGATTAACAGGCATGCACCACCACACCTGGCTTATTCAGAAAACTAACTTTATTTTCACAGTAATGGTAATCTCTTATTCTAAGAAACTGCACCTGCTAATTAAATCGATTAGAGCTTTGTTATCATCTTGACATGTAATACCAAACAAAAAACAGGCCTAAGCCGGGCGCGGTGGCGCACGCCTGTAATCCCAGCACTTTGGGAGGCTGAGGCAGGAGGATCGCGAGTTCAAAGCCAGCGTTAGCAATGGTGAGGCACTTAGCAACTCAGTGAGACCCTGTCTCTAAATAAAATACAAAAAAGGGCTGGGGATGTGACCCAGTGGTCGAGTGCCCCTGAGTTCAATCCCTGGTACCACACACACACACACACACAAAAAAAAAAACGGCCTAGCAAATTGCTTGCTATGGCCTCTAGACAAACTGATAACTACGCGTGGGGAAAATATCATTTTGACTCTTACAGCTATGTGGCAACTGATAATTTACTTAACGTTTCCCCTCTTTGTTTTCAATGGTTGTGTTTTTGGTACGAGGAAAGGATGAAATATAGCGTGAAGAATAAGTTCATCCAACATACTCATCATTAAGGTCCCAACTTGGTGCTACCAACCTTATCAAATGCTGTTCCCTGCACATCACCTTCTTTTCTTTCCCTGATAGCACTTAACATTATCCAGAATCATTTTATTAGTGTGCTGGTTAGTTACTGTCCACCCTGTTCGACAGAGTAAGAACGTTTCTGTGCCATGTGCACAGCTGTACTCCCCAAATCTTAGAACACTGCCTGACCCTAAGAGCCGTTCAGTAAGCATCTAATAAAACGGAGACTGATGGGGATGCCGTCCCCTCTCTTCTCAAACTCCTCCCACCCCTTCACAAACTGAGTCCTTACAAACAGCGCTCTTATGGCACTAAAATGCCTACACTCGGTGAATCCAGGGACTTCCTCTTATTCTGTATTGGGGCACCAATGTCGGGGCCAGGCACGCAGAAGGCACTTGATGCCGATCGTGACTGAATGACACTGAGAGCTGGGCACGTGCGGGTGACACAAGCGCAGAGAAGCCGCTCGCGAGAAGCTACTTCAGAGCAGCCGCGCCGCCTGCTTTGCAGCCCTCCCCTGTAGACCTTGACCGTCCTCAAGACCAAAAGGTGCAGGGCACCTTTAATGCTGCCACAACGCACTTTTGGAGGGCATCTCAGCCTCCGAGGGGAGGCGCGGAGCCCAGGGTACTGGGCGGACACTCACTGTAGGTCCGTCCCAAAGCTTTGAAGAGCAGATCGCGCTTCACGCTGACAGTCGGCATGGCGAATCGGGCCCACTGCGCCTGCGCGCGGAGCGGGCCAGGGCTCGGCGACCCAGGAGCGTAGGACCCAGGGCTTCTCGTGCAGGCTGTCATAAATATAGCCATTCTACAAACAACAATTTTTTACTCCAATTTTCAATATAAATTACAATGAAATTGCCACCATTATGATGATTAAATCTATCTCTTTTGGGTCAATGACTTAAATGCTTAGTAAGGAGATATAATTGGGTAGAGTTGGCTAGGATTTGGTAGGCAATAGAGTGGACAGACCTCAAAGTCCCGGAGCTAAGTGGGCGGGACGAGAAGAGGGGCGGGTGCAAAGAAAGACCGGCCGAGAGGGGGCGGATCCCGAGAAGAGAAGGTTCTCGGGGTGAGGAAACTTGTCCTCAGGGTTGGAAAAGAAGGTGCGCCGGAAGTAAGACTTCCCGCAGGGGAGGATGTGCAAATACAAGTTTTTTTCTTTGTTTGTTTTTGTTTTTGTTTGGGGGGGGCCGATGTTGTTAACATGCCTTAATTTTACTTTTTTTAAAAAAAATATCTTTTAAGCCCTTATAAGTGAAATACCTGAGCTTTGTTTGAACCTTACAGTGGCCTGATAGTAAAGTATTGTTAGGAACCTCTTTCTAGAAGAGGAAATATTAATACGTTTATTAATCCTCTGCTGTCAGGTGCTGTGCTCATTCCACTGCCAGCAATGAAAGATTTCCTCCTTAAAACAACCCCGAGTGTAATTGAAAGATATTGGGCTCTAATCCCTGGAGCCTGTAAATGTTACTTTGTATGGAATCGGGCCTTTGCAGATTAAGAATTTTGAGGGAGGGAGATTATCCTAGATTATCAAGATGGACTATAAATGTAATCAGTGTGTTCTTGTAAGTGGGAGGCAGAGACTGGAGTGTGGCAGCCCCAAAGGAAGGATGCCAGCAGCCACCAGAAACAGGAAGAGGCTCCCTAGCCTATGGAGCAGCCTATACACACTTCGATTGTGAGGCAGTGAAACTGCTTTTGGGTTTTGGGCCTACAAGACAATGAATGATTAAATTTTTGTTTTTGATTAACAAATTTGTGGTAATTTGTTTCTGCAGCCCTGAGAAACTAACATACTCAGGTAGGTTCCATTATTGTCCCCATTTTACAGGTTATGAAAATAAGACAAAATGTCCCAGTCACCCAACTTGCAAGTCTCCCAGTTTGTCAGGGATCCCTGCCCTTATCCTTGGGTGAAGTACAGTGAAGGCATTTCACTTGAGGAGATAGAAGCTGGGTAGGACTCAGGCCACCCTGTTAATCAAGCAGTCTTTGACTGTATTAGTTTTTCTTACTGGCAACAGGAAGTCCCCAGTGAACAACATATTAGATATGCAAACATCATGTGAATGGCAAAACCCTAATGCCATATACAACTTTTTGCCCAAAATTGGTGCTTAGTACTCAATTAATGAATGAAAGACTTCCAGAATTAGTGTATGCTGCTGTGCTGTCATCTGGGTACTCCAAAGTGTTCTGTGGCATCTGAACTTTAATTTCCTCATCTATAAAATAGAGATAATCACACTTTTATAAGGTTTAGAAATAATTCTCATAAATAACTTGTCTAGGGGCTGGGGTGTAGCCCAGTGGTAGAGTGTCTGGCTGGCATGCATCAGGCCCTGGGTTCCATCCTCAATACCACAAATAACAGAACCATGACTAGTATAATTCTTATCAAGTCATTGGTCCTGGAAATAGGTCTGCTGTCCTATCGTTCTAGTCAGTTTCCCGCTAGTCTCAGACCACTTGGGGACATTCTGTTTCCATCTCCCACATCCCCCCATGAAGGAGCCTATAATCAAGGAGATAGCTAAAGATTGCGGTTAGCTGAGAGCCATAAAAGATGTTCTAGTTTCCACCTGATAGTAATACATTATCCAAAGAATCTTTGTATGCCCGTGAACACTGCGTGACGCACCTGTAAGCTCGAGCTGTAAGCACGTGTCCTTGTTAAAGCGATATGTATATAACTGGGTGAGTTTAGTTAGTGTGTGTGGGAAGAAGAAGAAGGTGGTGGTTGGAGTTTAGAGCGTTTGGAGTGATTGCTGGAGCCGGAGAGAGAAGAAGAATAAAAGACCTTTTTTCATTTTCATCCTGCCTCCGAATTTTCCTGCGGCGTTCGTTGCTCCAAGGCGGTTTCCGCTTCAGGCAGCAACACCCCCATGCATCTATTCTGGTTTTTATCATTGTACACACTGCTGGTACTCTGCACCTTTTCTATATCTAGCTGAACTGTTAGAAGATTCTAATGGAAAAGAGAAAACTAGGCCCTGAGTGCTCATCACACATGACATTAGCTGACTGATAGACAAATCATTATAGCATTGTAATACATTTTTATTTGGAGTAGTTGGTGTATCTATGATACTTTCTCTTTTAAAAGTTTTGTGACTATTGTCTCATGTTAATTTTTTTAGAAGGAATTCTGAATTTTTTCAAGTGCTAAAATACATTCTTTTCATATATTAGGAGTCAGGTATAATTCATGGGTTATGGAATCTTTAATCCATAATTCATGGATTATGGATTAGGAATTTTTCTATCCAAGAACCATGGCTCCATGCAAGTTCTTTCATTGTTATTTCTTTTTCTCATGCAAGTTATTGAACATCCTAGGTCTTTGAACCAGCAGTTTCCTCTGCCTAAAATTTCCTGCATCCAGACTCCATAGTACTACATTCCTCAGCTCCTTCAAGTATTCGCAAAAGTCTTATCCTTGCCCCTGCTATTTGTTATGGTTATTAGTATAAACATCTCTCCCTACAAGAAACATACATTCCATAAGAGCAAAGATTCTTGTGTTTTGTTAAGTAATACATGACAAGAACCTCAAACAGTACTGGCACACAGCAATCCCTTCCCTCAATATTTGAAGTTTTCTTTTAATGATAGGAATACTGGATATGTTTTCTTTTTATAAATATATACTTCAATAGAAAAAAAATAGGTAAAGGAAGTGAAAAGCAATTTATTAACTACAAACAAAACGGGAGGAGGGAATGCAATTTAAAACCACAATGAAAGCAGAGATATTTTCTCCAAAGGAGATTATTGTATATTAAATAAATAAACCATCACACCCCACACTGGCAAATAGTTAGGAAGTCAGCACTCTTAGACACTCCTGTAGGGAATACAAATAGCAGTTTGACAATGTGAATTAACACTTAAACCTATTTATTCTCCTTGAGCCTGAAATACCACTCTTGGAATTATTCTAAGTAAATAAACAGACAAATATCCTTTCTTTTCAATTTAGAAATTTTGAAATAATCTAAACATTGCAAAATATGGTTTGAAAGTATGATACCTCTGTGCAATGCAATATTATGCAAACATTAAAAATAATGTAGGATTAGGGATGTAGCATGCACAAGGCTCTGGGTTCTATCCCCATGCACCACAAGTAGCAATGACAATAATAATAATAATATTGATTGTTTTGTGTGTATATGTATGTCTTCATGTATGTACCTTATTTTTTGTTTATTTTATTTTATTTTTTTACTTATTTTTGTTTACCTTATTTTTTTTTAATTTGTGGTGCTGTGGAGCAAACCCAGGCACACATGCTAGGCAAACACTTCACCACAAAGCCACATTCCCATCATGCTTTTAAAAATTCATACATGGCCAGGTATAGTGGTTTTTGCCTGTAATCCCAGCCACTCAGGAGGCAGTAGGGATTGCAAGTTTGAGATCAGCCTGGGCACTTTAGGAGTCTTGTTAAGGAAGTTGGGGCCTAATCTGACATGAAGAAGACTTGGGCCTACTTTTTCTTCTGTTAGACACAGAGTCTCTGGTCTAATTCCTAGGTCCTTGATCAACTTTGAGTTTTGTGCAGGGTAAGAAATGGGGGTTTAATGTCATCTTGCTGCATATGGATTTCTAGTTTTCCCAGCACCATTTGTTGAAGAGGCTATCTTTCGCCAATGTATGTTTTTGGCACCTTTATCTAGTATGAGATAACTGTATTCATGTGGTTTTTGTCTCTGTGTCTTCTATTCTGTACCATTGATCTACGTGTCTATTTTGGTGCCAATACCATGCTGTTTCTGTTATTATTGTTCTGTAGTATAGTTTAAGGTCTGGTATTGATGCCTCTTACTTCACTTTTCTTGCTAAGGATTGCTTTGGCTATTTTCCAAATGAATTTCATGATTGCCTTTTCTATTTCTAATGAGTAATGTCATTGGGATTTTAATTGGAATTGCATTAAATCTGTGTAACGCTTTTGGTAGTATGGCCTTATTTAAGTAATAAAGTATAATAAATTTATTATAGGTATGAGCTTTTTTTAATTTAGTATGGCCATTTTGACAATAGTAACTCTGCCTATCCAAGAACGTTGGGAGATCTTTCCATCTTCTAAATCATCTTTAATTTCTTTCTTTAATCTTCTGTAGTTTTCATTGTAGAAGGCTTGTACCTCTTTTGTTAGATTGATTCCCAAGTTTTTTTTTTTTTTTTTTTTTTTTTTGAGGCTATTGTGAATAGGGTAGTTCTCCATCAGAGGATTAATCACTGATGTGTAGAAATGCATTTGATTTATGGGTGTTTGTTTTATATCCTGCTGCTTTGCTGAATTAATTTATTAGTTCTAAAAGTTAGAAAATCTTTACCATGTGCATATCAGATATAGCACTAATCTGAAGGATGCATAAAGAACTAAAGAAACTTAATACCAAAGAAACAAATAACCCAGTCAACAAATGGGCTAAGGAACTAAGCGGATAGTTCACAGAAGAAGATATATACTCGATCAACAAATACATGGAAAAATGTTCAACATCTCTAGCAATTAGAGAAATACAAATCAAAACTACTCTAAGATTTCATCTCATTCCAGTCAGAATGGCAATTACTAAGAATGTAAGCAAAAAAGCCAGGAGTGGTGGCGTATGCCTGTAGTCCCAGCAGCTAAAGAGGCTGAGGCAGGAGGATCTCAAGTTCAAAGCCAGCCTCAGTGATGGCAAGGTGCTAAGCAACTCAGTGAGACCCTGTCTCTAAATTAAATACAAAATAGAGCTGGGGATGTGGCTCAGTGGCCTAGTGCCCCTGAGTTCAAACCCCCCCCCCAAAAAAAAGAATACAAGCAACCATAAATGTTGGCAATGATGTAGGGGAAAAGGTACACTGATTCATTGCTGGTGGGATTACATATTGGTGCAACCACTCTAGAAAGAAGTATGGAGATTCCTTAGAAAACTTGGAATGGAACTAGCATTTGACCCAGCTATCCCACTCTTCAGTCTATACCCTAAGGACTTAAAATCAGCATACTACAGTGATGCAGCAACATCAATGTTTATAGAAGCTCAATGCACAATAGCTAAACTGTGGAACCAACCTAAATGCCCTTCAAAATATGAATGGATAAAGAAACTGGTATATATACACAATGGACTATTACTCAGCCTTAAAGAAGAATTAAATTATGGCATTTGCAGGTAAATGGATGGAGTTGGAGAATATCATGATAAGAAAAATAAACCAATCCCCAAAACCCAAAGGCTAAATGTTTTCTCTTATAAGTGGATGCTGATCCACAATGGAAGTGGGGGTTGGAGGAAGGTCATGGGCAAGGGAAGAACAGAAGAACTTTGGATTGGGCAAAGAGGAATAAGGGGAGGGGAGGAGGTATGTGAGTGGGAAGCGTGGTGGAATAAGAAAGACATTATTATCCTGTGTACAAGTGTGATTGCACAAATGGTGTGACTCTGAATCATGTACAACTAGAGAAATGAGAAGTTGTGCTCCATTTTTGTACAATTAGTCGAAATGCATTCTGCCATCTTGTATAACTAATTAGAACAACAGCAAAAAAAAAAAAAAAAAAAAAGCCTAAAGCAACTTAGGCTGTGCCTCAAAATAAGAAAAAAGAGTTGGGGATATAGCTCAATGGTAAAACTTCAGTGGATTAAATCCCCAGTACCATAACAAATAAATAAATAAATAAATAGGCTTAAATGAATGTGACTGTGAACAAAAATGAAACAGATGGTGCTGAGGATGTAGCTCAGTGGCAGAGCACTTCCCTAGCATGTGCAAAGCTCTTGATTCAATCTCTAGTACTATAAAAATAAAAACAGCTGGCATGATATATATCAAAGTATTATTAATGGCTATCTTTGGGTGCTGAGACTATTTTCATCATTGTGTCTTTTATAGTCTATAGCATTGAATTTAATGGTTATTGCTTTTATTATAAGGAAAAAGCAAGATTATTATATAAACCACAATCACGTTCACTTCTTTCCCATGCCTGGTCAGACATCAATAGTCTAGTTCTCTCATTACCACATAGGAACCACAAAGGATCAGAGCATGGATAAACTTATTGTTTTTTGCCTATATGTTGCAAATGGAACACGGAGCAGTCCAGCAGGGTCTAGGAAGAAGAGTGCGACGGCGAACACATCACATTGGGAGCCAGTTTCGGTGATGCAAACTCAAGTTCAATGCAGAAATAGAGCACTTTTATACATCCACAGACAAAGAAGGCAAATAGCCAACAGCAATCATCAAGGCAAATTCACAAATATGCAATAGGCAGAAAATTGCTCCCTACATGGTTTCTTGATCTACTCTGGGCTGGAACATACTGAGCTCTGCCCTTTTTCAAGACCAGAGAAAATTCTTGTTTGCAAGCAATGTTTCTTCTTTATCTGTTCCATACCTCTTGGCAGAACATCCTGTTTGCAGGCACGTCCCACCAAAGGGGCAACATAGCGTCTTGTTTGCAAGAACACTTGCAGCCATTACCACAAAGCATGTTGTTTGCAAGAATGCTTGTAGCCATTACTTTTGATTCTCTACACCTATAAAATATGTAATGTTCACAAAGAAAGTTGCTGGGATGATTGTGTCACTTTCCTATACTGCTTGGGTTTGGGCAGTAATTGGGAAAGAAATGCTATCAGGTATAAAATCCTTTCTAAATAGACCCTAAAATGCAGCAAAGTTCTAGATGACATTTTATTTTATTTATTTTTGATACTGGGGATTAAACTCAGGAGCACTTTACCACTGAACTACATCCCTAGTCCTTTTTATTTTTTATTTTGAGACAGGATTTCTCTAAATTGCTGACGGTCTCCCTACATTGCTGAGGTTAGCCTCTAATTTAGGATTCTCCTATCTCAGCCTCCAGAGTGGCTTGGATGACATTTTAAGATAAAGCAGCACGTTCTTTAAAGTGACCCACTGATGACAGTTCAGTGCTTTTCTCCCCCAAAACATTTCTACTCCCAACCTCAGTTTCCTTGCCTATAAAATGGAAATAGTACTTGAAAGGCAAAAATCACACCGGGGACGGCCGTGCAGCCGAGGGATTTATTCGCTGGCCTTTATGGCTGGTTAAGGGTAGAAAAGGAACAGGGAGAGGAATCAGGGAGAGGGAAGTATGCAAGCTCAGGTGGGAGAAAGGAGTCAGGGAGAGGGAAGTGTGCAAGCTCAGGAAGTGTGCAAGCTCTGGTGGGAGAGTGTGCAAGCTCTGAACAGAAGGTGGGAGTCTGGTTGTGCCAGCTGAGGTCTCTGGAGCTATCGGCTGGGGCAGCTGCCATCAGGCTGGAGATGGTGGGTAAGTGTGCAGTGGCTGCCTCTTCTCTGTCTCCGTTGTCTCTCTTTCGTCGTCTCGCTTGCTCGTTGTCTCTGGCTCTCTGTCTCACTGGCTCTCTGTCGTCTGGCTGGCTCTCAAACTTAATGAACGGGAGTTTATATAGGGATTACTGGTTGGGGGTGTGTGTACCAGAGTGAACTTTAACATTATTGGCTCTTTGCCTGTGGGGGGAGGGTGAACTTTAAACCTATTGGCTCCTGCCCATGGGGTGAGGGCAGCCTTCAAGCCTATTGGCTCCTGCCTGGGGATGATGAAACATCCTGCCCAGAGAACAGAGCAACCTTTTGGCCCTCTGCCTGTGGAACAGGGAAAACTTTTGGCGACCTTTAAGCCTATCCATCTAACAGTACTTCCTCAGATAGTTAAGAGGATAAAGTATGAAGAAACAATCTGAAACACACAAAATATATTTGAATATTAAATATTTACACTGAAGTTAACAACCCAAGTGATCCAAGACTACAAACTCTCTGGTATTAAGCTTAGTAAAACTAGCCATCTCCCAGAGGCAGGTCTATCAATTCAGGTGATAGATCATAAAATTTACCTTAACTGGCCTTGTTATTACTTACTTTGTATCCCAAACTGGTTCTGTCCCAGCCAAAACCTTCCATGCCTTTCCTATAAATTTCCAAGGACACTCTAATCTTTCTGTAGGTTATCATTGAGACTTTTAGAACAGGACCAACATATGTCTTCTTGAGTTTCCATTGATGGATCCATCTGGAGCTAAGAAGGTCTGCTAGAGCTACCAGGAATCAGGTGGATCGGTACTACTTCCTAATTGTCAAAACAATGGTGGTTTTAAATTGTATTATTTTTTAATTTAAATTTGTTTTAATTAGTTATACATGACAGTAGAATGCATTTATGCACTGTGATATATCGTACATAGATGGGATATAATTTCTTATTTTTCTAAGTGTACATGTTGCAGAATCATATTGCTCATGTAGTCACATATATACATACAGTAATAATGTCTGTTTCATTCCACTATCTTTCCCATCCCCACATCCCCTACATCCCCTCCCATCACTTCCCTCTACCTAATCTAAGGTAATGCTATTTTTCCCTAGTGCCCCCCACCTTATTGTGAATTAGCATCTGCATATTAGAGAAAACATTTGGCCTTTGGGATTGGCTTATTTTGCTTAGCATGATATTCTCCAACTCCAACCATTTACTGGCAAATGCCATAATTTCACTCTTCTAAAGGAAGCTCATTCAGCCTTGACTATTGTTGATCATTCCCTCATTTTTGAAATTCTCCTTAGTTTTCCTGACTCCAGACTCCTTGGATTTTTCTACTATCATTACCTGAGAGGCAAGGCATTAATAGTGTTGAGTTCAACAAGTTAGTCACTAATTAGAATCCTGGTTCTACTATTTCTGAGACTTTGGACCAATTCCTAAATACTGACCAGCCTTAGATCCTTATATGTAAGAGGATGATAATAAAAATACCTTCCTCATAGATATACTATACAATGGTTGTATGAAGTTTTAAGAGAAATGAATTTGTAAGGATTCTGGCTGTGGATATGTACAAGGCAGCATTCCTCTGGTGAGCAAACTCCTGGAGGGTAACAGGTGCCCTGTTATCTACATGTGGAATATTCTACAATTTCTCCCGGAACTAGTAAGATGACTAATACATGCTCAATGCCTAGTTGCTATGGTAATGTCCTTTGTGAGGAGGCTCTGTGCTAGAGCCTTATCAGCCTCAACCTCAGACACTCAGCTTCTGGGAATAAAGGAACTCTCTTAGACAACACCAATATGTCGCTGGGTCTAATCCTGCCCACAGAACAGTAACTTTATACTATGAGTAATATGTACTAATGATGTCAATGACCTAATGTAACCTATGGATATAAATAAAGCTGGCAGCTCCGACAAGCAGCCCCTTTTTACTTTGCCCCTGCACCATGTTTCCTCTTCTCTCTCTCTCTCTCTCCCTCCCTCTCTCTCTCTCTCTCTCTTTCTCTCTCTCTCTCTCTTCTGCCTTCTCCACTATACTTTCCACTACACTTTCCTTGATGTGGGGTGCTCTCTAGAGTGCTATGCTTAGTGATATTCTCCTTGAATGTCATTCTCAGCTTCTACTATTACTTAAACATAGATAGTTTCCATTATAATTTTTAGCCTGTACTTCTCTTTTGTGACTATTCCTTACCAGCTTTTGACCATCTGCCACTGAATGTCATATTCAGCATGTCAAAAACAGAACTTTCCCCCTTATCCCAAGACTTGTTCCTCCCCATGTATTCCTATCCTATTCAATGTTACCACCACTCACTGAGTTATCTAAGTTAGAAATACTGAAGTTATTGACCTAACTCCTCTTCCCTCATTTTTCTCTTCTAATTGGTTTTTTTAAAAAAATATTTTAGTTGTAGATGGACACAATACCTTTATTGATTTATTTTTATGTAGTGCTGAGGATTGAACCCAGTGCCTCACATGTGCTAGGCAAGTGCTCTATCACTGAGCCACAACCCCAGCCCCTCTAATTGGTTTTTGTCACAGAAATTTGACAAAATCTACTTAGCATTTTCTCTCTCTCAGCCGCAGGGTAAACTTGAGAGTTCATATTAGAGCAGTGGGACCTTTTATCTCACTCCAGTGATGCGGGGCAGGAGTGAACAACTAATCCAACCTGGATTTTGGACTTGGAAACTGGAAGTCCATTATATTTAATGTAATGTTGGAAGCTGTAAGGTGCAAGTGAAGAGTCGTTGGCAGCCATGGATGCCAACCCATGAAGCAAACTAATTTTTGAACTGGGGAGTAGCTCAATAGTAGACCTCATGTCTAGCCTACGCAAG
This sequence comes from Tamias sibiricus, assembly GCA_025594165.1. Lineage (NCBI taxonomy): Eukaryota > Metazoa > Chordata > Mammalia > Rodentia > Sciuridae > Tamias > Tamias sibiricus. Next base: position 73,069,967 of record CM046660.1, on the reverse strand, counting down.
GCCCTGGGTCCAAACCCCATTGCAGCCAAAAAAACAAAACAAAACACCCAAAGCAACAACAACAACAAAACAAACAAACAAACAAAAAACAGAATTAATTTGGAGGAAATGAGTTTTAGAGCAAGGGCAAAGATCATGGAAAGACCTAAAAGCAAGGTATCTCCTCTTCCTGGAACTTGTTTTTTCAACAGAAAAAAGTTCACAATGATTAAAGTGTAGAATTTGAGAACTGGAAGGTTACAATTGACACTCCAGAGATATGCAGATGGCCTATAATGTGGGGTCCAAACCATATTTTAAAATTCATACTTTATCTTGAAAGCAATGGGATGAAATTCAAAGATTTCAATAAATGACCTGATTAATTTGGTTTTTTGAAAAGATGGTTTTGAGTGTCGTATTAGCTTCCTATCACTCTAACAAAATACTTGACATAGGATACTTATGAAAGAAAGCCTAGTTTATGTTGGCTCATGGTTCTGGAGGTTCAAGTCCAAGATTAAGCAGTCCCATTTATTTGGTTCTCTGTGACAGTGGGAGAATTGTATGTCAAGGCAAAAGGTCACATGTTGAAACCAGGAAGCAGAGAGAAAAAAAAAAAGAGGGAATGGGCAGAATCCCCTAATCCTGTTGGAGGACATTCTCCCTGTACTTAAGGACCTCCCACTAGACAGCACCTCTTAGAAGTCTGTGGACACCTCTCAATAACCCTGGTCACCAAGCCTTTAATACAGGGGTCTTTGCTCATCCAAACCACAGCAGGTATATTGTGGAAAAGGAATCAAAGGTGTTTAGAGGGCAAAATTCATGGCAGGAAAATCAGTTAGAAAGTTGCAGTAATACAGGGAAGAAATAACAGTGAGCAAAATGGCATGTGTCAAAACTATGACAACAACTAATAATAATAATGGACCAACAGACTCAATAGGTCATATACCAAGTAGCTATAAACATACAAACATGAGTTCAAGTCCATCCACCAGATTAACTATTTTAGGCCATTTGAACAGCTATAACAATAAGCCATAGACTGAGTAGCTTATAAACAGCAAAAAAGTTTCACAGTTCTAGAAGGGGAGAAGCAGAAGATAGTGTACCAGCATTGTTGGGTTCTGGTGAGGGCCCTCTTCTCCACTGCAGATGGCTAACATGACAAAAGGGGAAAATGAGCTCCCTTGGGGGTCTCTCTCTCTCTCTCTCTCTCTCTTAATTTTGAAACAGGTTCTCCCTAAGTTGCTTAAGTCCTCACTAAGTTACTGAGGCTGGCCTCAAACTTGTGATCCTCCTACCTCAGTCTCCTGAGTCACCTTGAGTCTCTTTATAAGGGCACTAATCCCATTCATAAGGACTCTGCCCCTGTGATCCCAAACATGTCACCTCTTAACACCACAACTTGATGGCTTGAATTTCTATATGTGAATTTTGAGGGGTCACAAATGTTCAGGCAATAGTGTAGATCTTCTTAGAAGCTAGAACTAAATGCTGGAAGCTACTTTGCTACATGGCCAGGGACACTGCCTCTTAAAAGCCTGCCCTGGACTAAGGTTAGTTGCACCAGACCACGTCTCTTTTCTTCCTGTTCCTGCTTTGATTGAGGTGCTGGTGCCCCAAGTAGGTTCCCAGGCCAAATAAAAATGAAGGTGGGGTCATGAGAAAAAAGTGATTCCCATAATAACTTCTAAGAGTAATCACTAGTAGTGTTATAGTATACCATTTAAAAAGAGCAGTTTGGGAAGCGCAAATTTGTACAGCAAACATATGTTAACATTAATAAATTAATGGAAACATAACTGTAAGTAAAAATAACCCAAATGGTTTTGGCACCATAAGGAAAGCACAAATAACGAGGAGGGAGCAGACTTCATGGATCAGTTATGCCTTTTATTCAGCAGTGGGGTCAGACATAGGAGGGTCTCACTTTCTGGGTAGAAGATAGCCCCCGGTTACAGAAGGGGTCTGGTTTTCATATGTTACACTGAGAGGTGACTTAATCTCTTTAACAGAATGTGTCAGTTTGGCCATTCAGGACACAGGTTGTGAGAATTTGACACTTGTTTTTACTGGGCAAGGGTGGAGGGCCCAGCGCTCAGTGCTTATCTCTTTCCCTCCAGGTCTATTGTACTATCACTAGGAAAGGATTTGGGGGAAAGGATCAATGCTTGTCCTCTTCCCAGGGACTGCCATTTTAGGATTGATTGATATATCCTTCCCAGGGATTGTCTTGTCACTGGAAAAGGATTTATTGGGAAAAAATCAATGCTTCGCCTTCTTCCTGGAGATTGTCATTTCCCTGTCTTGGAGATTGTCATTTCCCATATCCTTCAATAACAACTGAAGCTAGATTTATGGAGTGTGCAAAGGAGAATGAGAGGAAGGAGGGTCAGATAGAGCATAGGATCTGAGACCTTGTGAGTATCCAAAGGCAGTGAGAAAGTATGGAGGGAAGGGCAGCTTGGACCATGATCATGGAGACTACAAAGCCTACCTCAAGACTCCTGGAAATCTACCCTGAACAAACATGCCTGAGCCCTGTCAGATTGATAAAATACTTCTAAAAAAAGATTCTTTACTATGGCAAAAGGAATTTCATCCAAATTTCTTATTTAAAGATAAAGATGTAATCTAGAATTTGGATATATAGTAGAAAATGATTTAAGCTGAATAAATAATATAGGATTATTATAAGTTAATGTTAAAAAAAAAAGAAAGAAAGACAATAAGAAAACAGAGGGACCAGAGCAAATTTCTTGAACTTCATCTGAATGTCCTGAAAACAGAACTTCTTGAAGGACATTCTGCTGAAACTAACCAGGTGAGGTCTTTCTAGCTGACTTTAACAAGAACTGGTCATTCTCAATGAGTTATGGTTCGTGTCTCTCTGAGAGAAGAATATTACTTTCGCGATTAGTACATTTCATGAAAATCAGAGCAGTGACTTTTGTCTTAAACTATCCCTCCTAAGGCCTCTCAGTCTAGAAAGAATACAGTTTCCTTTTTAACCTAGCAGTAGGAACATCTTACAGTGGAATGTCATGTTGTAGAAAAACATCAACACCTTCTTGGTATAACAGGAAAAAATATAAACAAGGATGTAAGCTTTAAGCATTTGCAAGAGAAGGTTTTCATAATCTGTGATGCAATTTGAACTGTCACCTTCTTATTTCTTAAGTCAAGAGTGGACCAGTAGAAAGAGGAAACCATACTTAGTGAAATCTCAGAATCTTTTTCTTTCTTCTTTCAGAATGGCAATTGATCTCAGGGACACTCTACCATTTAGCTACATCTCCAGCCCTTAGCAACAAGTTCTGGCTAAGTTACTGAGAGTCTCACTAAGTTGCCAAGGCTGGTGACGAACTTGCAATCCTTTTGTCTCAGCCTCTTGGGTCACTGCAATTACAGGCATGCACCACTGTGCCCTGCAATCTTGGAATCTTTAAGCAGGATTGTGTTGGTTTTCAGCACACTCTCCCCTCTCCAGGATTCATCAGAGCAGTGTTGCTTGATACAATTTTTTTTTTTTTTTTTTTGGTACTGGGAATTGAACCAAGAAGGCACTTTCCACTGAGCCACATCCACACCCATGTGTGTGTGTGTGTGTGTGTGTGTGTGTGTGTGTGTGTGTGTGTGTGTTTTGGAACAGGCTCTTGCTAAATTGCTTAGGGCCTCACTAAGCTGCTGAGGCTGGCCTTAAACAGGTGATCCTCCTGCTTCGGCCTCCTTAGTGGCTGGGATTTCAGGTGTGCACCACCGCACCAAGTTTGATACTTTTTATTGAATTATTGTAAATGTATGTACGTATTATTCATGCATATCTAGTCAGTGCCAAGCACATAGGAACAAAGCTAACCTTTGTGCTATGTGTAACTTTCTTTGGTCATTTGGTAAAATGTTGACTGATTGAATGAATCACTAGTCCCAAGCCAAATTCACAAGTTTAGCCTTCGGCATTCTTCTACCCACGGTTTAATGACTCTGCTTAACAACATCTCCTTTCTTCCTTACATTATTTGAGAAAAAACTTAGTAGGACAGATACCTGCTTACATTTTTTTTTTTTTTTTTTTTTTTTTTTGGTACCGGGGATTGAACTCAGGGGCACTCGACCACTGGGCCACATCCCCAGTCCTTTTTTGTATTTTATTAGAGACAGGGTCTCACTGAGTTACTAAGTGCCTTGCCAATGCTGAGGCTGGCTTTGAACTCGCGATCCTCCTGCCTCAGCCTCCCAAAGTGCTGGGATTACAGGCGTGCGCCACCGCGCCCGGCTACCTGCTTACATTTTTAAAAAATTTTTTAAATTTTTTTAGTTGTTGATGGACCTTTGTTTTATTCATTTATATGTGCTGCTGAGACTCGAACCCAGTGGCTTGTACATGCTAGGCAAACACTCTGCCACTGAACCACAACACCAGCCCCCTTGCTTAGGTTTTAGGAACAGACAAACTGATTTTAAAAAAATAGAAACTCGATTCTACTACTACTTACTATGTGAATAATTTGACTCAATTTCTTCATTGATGAAAGGAATAATAGTATTTGTCCTGCAGAGTTCTTATGGGGTTTGAATTGCCATAGCACAGAAGGCATGTAACAGAACCTGGGAGGTGGTAAACTCTCCATAATGTTGATACATGTGGTTTCTACTTGCAACCCTGCTTGGGACTTTGTATTTCTCCAAATATTAGGCTTCCCGTAAAAACAAGATCAAAACCAAAAAAAGCAAAATAAGCAGTGTTTTTCTAAGCTGGGTTTTGCTGTGCCTCAGAGGTGCTAGGTATGTCTATGGCTGTTTGATGTCAATTTCATTTTCCTAAAATTACAGTCATCTTGGGAAGGAGGAAGATGTGGAGTTAGGGTCCCTGTCACTTTTCAACTAGAGCTGCTTTGGTTTGTTTTGTTGTTTCATAAAATGGAGGTTTTTAAAGATTAAAAAAAAATTCCTCTGGGGGGAAAAACATTGAAACCATTTATCTTAAACCACATTGCTTTTTCTCATCTGTTTTGTTTCTTTTTAAAAATATTTATTTATTTTAGTTGTACACAATGTGTTTATTCGTACGTGGTGCTGAGGCTTGAACCCGGGCCACACACGTCCTAGGCGAGTGCTCTACTGCTGAGCCACAACCCAGCCCCTGTTTTGTTTCTTAATGTTAAAAGTTGGTTGTTTGTCTACAAAGAGATCTACATCCTTGACAATAATTGGCCAAGTTATTTAGGGAAAATCACCCAATTCTGTGCTCTCAGTTCCCTTGTCCATGAAATGTGTAGTTTGGAGAGATAATGTCTAAGGTTCCCGTTCTCCTATTCATTTTTACTTCTACAGATAGGTGACATTCGTATAGAAGAATTGTTTTGAGTATCTTAAAGTGTTGAAGCTTTCTCATTATGTTAATCCAATAACATGGTACATGATGTGTACGCAAATACATACATGTTGAATGTCAAAAGAATGTGTAATGATTTCACTGTTCATGAAAATAATGATGGATTTTTGCACCGACTGGACCCTTGTGGGTCTATGTTTTGCTGCCATGGGTTGTGGACATACGATAGTTCTTTTCTACCAGCTGAGTATTCTGAGAAAGTGACAAAAGCCTTATTAAGTATACCCCAGGAGGTTAAGGTCAAGAGTTCTGGGTGTTTTGCTCTTCTTATTTGCCAATATATTATGTATCTAATTGATCAACCAGTCCCGCTACTTATATCTCCAATGCACATCCCAAATCCATGTCTGTTCTCCTAGCTTCCATGGGAAGTCAGGCCATCCTCCACACTCATCCTACAGTGATCTCCCTAGGGCTCTTCCTGCGTCCTTCTAGTTACCTCCAATCTGTTCTAACTAGCTGCCCTTATTCTCTACCACTGGAGCCCACATGTTTCTTTTAAAACAGTATTACACATACACACACACACACACACACACACACACACACACACACGTCTGTAGTTATTTCCTTTTTCTCCCACTATACCATGAGCCCCAGGAGGACAGAGCCTTCTCTTATTTTCCACTGTAATTCATTCCCACTCCCTACTCAGAGCCTAATACATATAAGTAGTCAATAAGTGCATGTAAAATCTCAAAAACACAGAGACCACATCTTGGTTTACTTTTAAGTCATCAACACCAAGGACCATGCCCAATGCAAGCAGATACCCAGTAAATGTTTGCTCCATGTTTTATTCCATTGATGAAGGGATGGCTCATCTTTCCAGGTTTTAGAGAAAACTGAATTTGAAACTGCTCTGCTCTGCCTCTTGTCAGCTGTGTGACTTTTGAGTCCAGCTTTCCTTAGCTGCATAACTGAAGCTAATGCTTCTTTTGTAGAGTTGATACAGAATGAGGATATGCTTAGAAAGGTATCTGCACAGTGTCTAACTTTGTACCCCAACCTAATGCTGATGGAAGGTTCAGAGAAGAAAGCTAAGAAAGTGACTCCTTAAAGAAAAAAAGTCCCAAAACAAACTTGATATTTGTATACAAAAAGTTACAAACTTTTGGAGGACCTTTACACAAGTGCTTCCCTTTGCCTTTGACCACCTCAGTGTGTTAGGTAGTAGTCAGTAATGAGCAGTGAAATATGAACCAATAACATAGCAGGGTCACGGAATTGCTTTTAATTGCTTTTAATGAACAATGAAGTAATTTGTAGGCCAACAGCAAGTGTACCAACCCTGAGAATAAACAGGTAGAAACAAAGGGCATCAATCAAGAAAGAAATCGATGGAGCTAACTCCTGGCAGGGTCTACTGAAGTTATTGTAAAGTTAGGACTTATGGCCACAGGTTTCTCAATGTATTTCAGAAGGGAAATATCATTAACAGTGTAGGTGCACTCAAATGAAATCCACCTGGTCATTGATGTCAGCACCCACATGCACATAGAATTGATTTGTATGTGAAGCCCCCCTGAATAGGATAGTTGCCATGACAGTTCTGGAGAGGACTAAGTAGAGTCAAAAACTCCCCTTGCCAGATGTGAAGGAGGAGATAGACATCTGATTGGTGAAGACTGCAGAAGGTGGACCCCAGTTTTCTTGGTGAACATCAAACAACATTAACTTTGGAAGCAGCACTGTTTCCTTTTTGGTTCTCTGCTTAAGAGTGCTTTTGCTTGAACCTTACCTTACTTTCACTTATAATAGCGTTCTTTGCTTTTTTTTTTTTTTTTTTTTTTTTTTTTTTTTTTTTTGGTGTGTCTGACTTTAAATTTTCTTGCATTGGAACACAAGAAATGAGATTTGGAACTTCAGTTCCCCACTTTCCTGTGACAAATTAACACAATTTGTTGTTAAACCTCAAGTTAAGGGAACTTCTTCAGATACTTCTCTAACCCTCCAAGATAGGCTTCTAGAATCTTCTAGTCATCCACAGTAGGGTCATGCTTACAATTATGCATCCAGTTGTATAGTTACTTTGCTTATATCTGTCTTTGCCCCCATGAGACATACTCTGACAAAAAGACAATGAATGACATGTGAACTGAAGTTCTTTGAAAAAGCTGCATCTATGTTAAAAATCCTGCAGATGGCTTGACCTGCTGACATGGGGATTGTAGAGAGATGGAAGGTTGTAGGTCCAAAGCCAAAATTACCTTGGGCTATTTTAGAACTTTTAGTACCCATTTACCTTAACCTTTGTATCTGACCTAATATTCCTGTAACTGATTTATCAACTTCCAGATAAACTCCTTAGAATATGTCGCTAAGTTTAGCAGACCTCTAGCCTACCAACCCTAAAGCAAAGAATGCTAGAAGGTAACATTTGGAACCTACAGGAAATCCTTCTCTGCTTTGCCAAAGCCTGCTGCCTCTTTAACTATGGTAAATGTATTGACCTATGACTTTCTTGGGTTCTGTGACTCTAAAAGTTCATGTAACCTCTTCCACCATGGAACAGGTCACTTGGGTAACTTGAATCCCTGTGTTCCAAGGTCATTCATATTTGGCTCAGAAAAAAACTTTTATTTCCCTAAAGCAGAGTTGTTATTTTACACAGACACTTGGTTATCCAGCATATCCCCCACACCCAGAATGGCTCCCAGCACGTGATAGGTTCACAGTAAATGTGTATTGAATGAATGAACAAATAAAAAGAGTCCAGGACTTTTGCAGGAATTTGAGGACACAAAAATGAGAGCCTAAAATGGATAAATGGATAAATGAACCAAAAATGGATAAATGTTTGTGAAAAACAAGTAAAGGGGTGTCCAGCACCTGGAGTGATGATTTCTTCCAGGCCAGTGGCCAAGTAATAGAGCAACAGGAAAATATGAAGTTTACCTACATTGAACTCTTGTAGAGACTCTTTTGTTAACAGTACTAAAATTAATTATGATGAAGATTTCTGGAGAAGCTTAGTTAAGATTTTCTGTGGAGGAGGGGGTGCCACTACAGACGGGGTGGGGTGGGTTTAAGGGCTGATGCAGAAGCAATGGCTTGGTGGTCGATCAGCTTAACAATGGTCAGATCCGGGTGCGGCGGCTAGGTCCTGGACAAGTCAGCAAGAGCCCACGCTGCTGAGTTGTGCCGCCAGCATCTGTCCTCTCTCGCAGTCCCTTGTGCCTACTCGCGCTCTTTCCGAGACCAATTTGAGCCAGCCCATGGGAGGGGAGGGTGGCGCCAGTGATTGGCAGCCCCCAGCCTCAGTCCGGTGCGTCCCCCATCCCTAGGCAAATTCTGTCCCCGCCTGCGCCTCTCCGCCCAGTTGGTGGCCCACTTGAGGCGGGATCCCGCCCCACACTTCCTGCCGGTGCCTGGGAGGGTATAAGCGGCCGCGGTAGGCGGGGTCCTTGCTGGAGAGGGATCATGAAGATCGAGTTTGCACCGCTCAACATCCCGCTGGCAAGGCGGCTGCAGACGGCGGCGGTGCTGCAGTGGGTCCTGTCCTACTTACTGCTGGGTAAGAGCTACCCCGCGCTCTGCACCCCGGAAGACTAGGCAAAACGCCACTGGGCGCGTCACCTCACCCCAGACAGTCCCTATCGGGATCACTTGCTTCAAACCTTCCAACTCTGCATGCCTGTCCTCTCTCAGAGCAGGCCGGTCAAAAGAGGGCGTTGGGAACTAATGTGGGATTCTGCTTTGGCTTCTTTCTCCCAGGAGAACCTCATAGCAAATAACTTGTTTACCAACTGTATTTTCTTTTATGCTTTTTTTTTTTTTTTTAAGTGAGCTATATCTTATCCACAATAAAAGTCATAGACTATATAACTATACAGATTGGTGAATTTTTGCAACTATGTCCAGCTGAAGGTAACCATGAACAATAAAGCTGTAGAACTTTGCACTTCAGCCCCTCAAAAGCTGGTAAACTCCTTTCTCGAAGGCATTTGAAACCGTTCTCCCCACCTTTAGGACAAATAGCATCGTTAACTTTTTCGTGTTTACCATCTTCTGGGGGCTGAAAGGTTTCTTTCTACAAAGAACTCACCGCACATTAGGTTGAGCTGAGTGGCTTCTATATGAAAATCATCTGACCCAGGAGTGTACTCCAGGTGATGTCCAAGTTAAGCCCACATATGCTGTTAAAACTCATAAGCCAACCCCCCCCCCAAGGTGGCCTAGGAAGGCTTACCTGAGGCTCCTTAATGTTCATTGTGCTCTTGGAGTAAAAGGGGTGGGGGGAGGCAAAAGGAATTATTGGGAAGCCCCTCTATGGGAACTTAAACTCTTCTGTGTGGTCTAAGATCATGACTTGGAGACCTTTGGGACTGGCTAATAAGCTCATTGCATTATGAAATGGTATTTACGTGTTGAATGTCTGGATTAGTGTTTCTCAACTCTGGCTGCACATGAGAATCACTGAAGGAACTTCTGAAAAATAGGGACACCCAAGCTCCATCCCTAGAATTTCTAATTCATTCATTTTAGAACAGAGCTCTTACATCAGGACTGTAGTGTGCAGTGAGGCCTTATGAAAGAGGTAGTTTAAAACATTACCTAATGAGGCCCTTACAGGCCAATCTGTAAGTCAGGGCTGGTTGCATTATACTCCATTTAGCTCTGGATCAAAGGACCAATGAGATAATAAGACAACCTTATTTAAGACAACCTGATTTAGTGCATAGTATATGATAGTTGCTTTTCTAAGCACCTTCCACCTTTATCCCTGTCATCCTCAACAACAACCCTATGAGGTAAAGACTATTCCTGTACTCATTGTACTGATGAGGGAATTAAGAGGTCAAGTAAATTGTTGAAGGTCACATAGCTGGAAGAGCTGGATGTAAGTCCAAGTATTCTTCCCAAAGTCTCTGTTTCAACCACTGTGTGCCTGATTTAATGCAGTGGCTTGACATTTTAGCCTGACTTCCTAACTGATCATGTGGCATATCTCTCAGAACTCACTGTCTTTTCTTTCATGGTGCTTATCATTGATTGTGTTTGTATGACATTGATTGTATTTGTCTATGCTTGTGGCTATTTGAGAAAGGTCTGTCTGGTTATTCAAGTCTACAAGCCCAGTGAAGGATACCCAGCAGCAGAAGATATGCAAGACGTTCTTGGTATGACTGTTTCCACTCTATTGCCCAGAATAGGAGGTACCCACCCAGGGAGTATTAATCCTCATAGTGAGCTTGTGAGGTGGGGACTACCCTTTCCTCATGTTACAAGGAAGACTCTAGAAGGTGAAGTAGATTGCACAAAGTCAGTAGTAGTTGGTTGACCCACATGTGCTGCATGTTACTGGATTAGTGACTGGAATGTGACAGATGCTCAGGAAGCCATGCCAAATTTGAATCAAACTACAGTGACTCTGCAGACAATTAGTTTAAATGTTTTCATATCACTCATTTGACATTTGTGTCTCTAGAAACACATTATTTTGGCAATTGCATTATGGAATTCACTAGAAACATAGAGATAAGGGCATGAGTTTTCATAGACCTATTACCTTTGTTTATAATGATTTAATAATTTGCTCTATTGTTTTATCTGTTTTGCAAAAATATTTAAAAATGTATTACATTATGATGTTTTTAAGTCTTAAATTCTTAAGTATATTTTTAAAGTATTTCATATATAGCCATAATACTATTGTCACATGTAGCACAGTTAATAAATCCTGCTTAAAATCATCTAAGACAAGTTCATGTTCAGATATCCTATGTTGTGTCAGAAATACATCTTTTTTTTTGACAATCAACATTTTTTTTTTTTTTTTTTTTTTGGTACCGGGGATTGAACTCAGGGGCACTCAACCACTGGGCCACATCCCCAGCCCTTTTTTGTATTTTATTAGAGACAGGGTCTCACTGAGTTACTAAGTGCGTGGCCATTGCTGAGGCTGGCTTTGAACTCGCGATCCTCCTGCCTCAGCCTCCCAAAGTGCTGGGATTACAGGCGTGCGCCACCGCGCCCGGCAACAATCAACATTTTATTTTACAACAAATATACCCCCAAGAAAGCACAAATAAAATAAAACAATGAATATTACCATTGGAACTACATTGATCAGGCTACACTCCCAATTTCCCCCATCCCTACAAAATCCAGCAAAACAAGGGACTCGAGATGATAGAAAATGGAGAAAGTGGGAAAGGAATTTAATAATTGCTTAGGAGGCAATTTGAACCTGGATCCAAATAAGACCAGTGTGTTGCATTTGGTTTTATATCTTTTCATGTAGAACAGTGCTAACCCATTTGCTTTCTTGTCAAGAATGCATTGAAGAAGCCATGTCACATATCCTGCAGAAGGATCACTTTGTAGATTTGTCTGATTGCTTCTTTGTAGTGTTAACTTGTTCCTCTATCCCCTGTATTCCTTCTAAAATGGAAGATAGAGCTGAAGGTTTGATTAGATTTAGGTGAAACTTTTGGCAGGACTTCTTCCAAGATACTGCTGTGTGTTTCGCATTCCATCTCATCAGAATGCACATGGAGTCTAGGTGTCCCATTATTAGTGTCTGAGATTGGTCAGTTGGTCCAAGAAGGAAGTGATTTGAGGGGTGGTAATACTGTGAAGGAACACTCCACCCTGGTTGTTGACCTTTCCCTTAGTAGCTTAAGTCGTGATCTTTGCCTGAATTGTTTTGATACGACAAAATGGCAGTTTGCTTTTTTTATCTTCTTTCTTCATATATTAGCTAGAATTTCTGCAAGGATAATTTTTTCCCTCATCGATAGGGCCATTTAACTACTCTGCATTTCTGCTCTTACAGGAAAGATAAATGCTAACTTCTTTCCATTTAATTGGGAATTTCCAAGTAAGGAGTTGACATAATAGTTACTTCCAGTCACAAGAAGTCTTTTATTAACTATATATTTTAAGATCTCTAATTCAAATCCTGGAATGTGTTTTTCTTGCCACCACCAGAAAAAAAAAAAAAAAAAGTTTAAACTGTTAGCACTTTGGATATATTTTAAAAGAGCAAAATGTTTCATTTAATTATGAAATCAGATACTGTTGCCTTGAGATATGTTAAATACCTGTTATCCAGTCTTAATATCCAAGAAATTGATATTTCTTGCAATGCAACATTGCTTATTAGCTCGTATACCATTAAACTGTAAATTACAAAGTGGAAAACTGAAATATTTATTGACAATCTTCTACCTACAACTCCATAGCAAGTATATTTTGTATTTTTATTTTTTTAGAAAACTAAAACTCGCCGGGCGCGGTGGCATACGCCTGTAATCCCAGCACTTGGGAGGCTGAGGCAGAAGGATCACAAGTTTAAAGCCAGACTTAGCAATGACGAGGCACTTAGCAACTCAGTGAGACCCTGTCTCTGAATAAAATACAAAAAAGGGCTGGGGGTGTGGCCTAGTGGTCGAGTACCCCTGAGTTCAATCCCTGGTACCAAAAAAAAAAAGGTAAGAAAACCAAAGCTCAAGAAGTTTAAGACCACATATAAGTAAGTGGTGAAACCTAGATCTTTTACTGAGTGGGTTTGCTTACTTATCTAAGCAACTTTCTTGAGATATAGTTAACGTACACATTGCACATATTTAAAGCATATAATTTGGTAGGAAATCATCACCACGATTAAGGTGTCAATATCACCATCATTCCCCAAAGATTTTTCATACTCTTCCTTCCTGGGCCCCCATCCCAGGCAACCACTGATCTGCTTTCTGTCACTACAGATTAGTTTGCATTTATGGAGTTTTATGTAAATGGAATCTCATGTGTTCCTTTTTAAAAAAATTTTTATTTATTATTTTAGTTGTACACAATGCCTTTTTTTATGTTTATGTGGTGCTGAGGGTCAAATGTGCTAGGCGAGTGCTCTACCGCTGAGCTACAACCCCAGCTGCATGTGTTTCTTTTTTATTGGACTTCTTTCAACTCAGCATGATGATTTTGACATTCATTCTTGTTGCTGTGTACTTCAATAGCTTATTGCTTTTTGTTTTTAAATAGAATTATATTGAAGGGATGTATTGGTATTTGTCCATTCATCTATCAAATATTTAAATTGTAGCTTTCATGAATGATACTGCTGTGAATAGTACCACCATTGTCCCTGGCCCCTGGATCTTTAGTCTGCACCAAAGTTTTATTTATCTGGATGCCAGTAGCATGCTATTTTGTTTACTATAGCTTTGTAATTTCTGAAGTCATTGTAATTACTGTAGTATTAGTCCTCAAACTTCTATGCTTGTTTCCAGAATTGATTTGATTAGTCTAGGTTCTTACAATTTTCATATGCATTTTAATTTCATCTCAATTTACATACACACACACACACACACACACACACACACAAAGCCTGCTGCAATTTTTTTTTTTTTTTTTTTTTTTTTTTTTTTTGGTACTAGGGATTGAACTCAGGGGCACTCGACCACTGGGCCACATCCCCAGCCCATTTTTGTATTTTATTAGAGACAGGGTCTCACTGAGTTGCTAAGTGCCTCGCCATTGCTGAGGCTGGCTTTGAACTCGCGATCCTCCTGCCTCAGCCTCCCAAAGTGCTGGGATTACAGGCGTGCGCCACCGCGCCCGTCTGCCTGCTGCGATTTTGATTGGGATTACATTTTTGTTTAGGATCAGTCTATAGATTAATTTGGAAAGAACTAACATCTCAACAATGTGACATTTCTACTGCATGGGTTTATTTATACCCAGTTTTCAAATTTCAGAGCACACTTAAGAATCACCTAGGGATTTTTGTCAGTGTGCATTCCCAGAGGTTTTGATTCTGTGGGATCTCAGGGAGAGCCATTGATTTTTTAAAATGCTTTAGTTTGAAATAATTTCGGAAACAATAATTACAGAAAATAAAAATCACATAAATTACAAAAATTCCCATATTTCTTAATCCAGATTCCCTAAACATTCACGTTTTTCCATGTTCCCCCTCCTCTGCTCTTGCTGTTGGTTCCTGTTGTTGATCCAAGACGCAAAGAAAAGACCACCAACTCCAATTTTAAATCTAATTAAAGCAAGCTTATATTGTGTACACAAAGAGAGCTGGCCAGCGGCTGCCCCTCACAAACACTGGGCTTGGGATCAGCCCCACTCTCTGGGAAGACAAATTTTTATAGCACAGAATGTCTTGGGAACTTACAGCTTGGCAAATGTGATACAAAGGCAGATAGCAGGCTAATGGTCTACATGGCTTAACATTTCAAGGTAGGGAGTAAATTAAGATTCCTGTTGGAATTTATGAGGTGCCACTGAGGTTTTAGGGAGGGTTGTTATCTGGTCAAGGAGAGCCAGGCCTGTGTGAATTCAGAGCACAGTCAGGAATTCCAAACAAGTTTTGCCCCAGAGTTTGGTCAGGCCAAATAAATATCTTAGTAAAACAGAAATGAACTCTTTTTTTTTTTTTTTTTTTTTCTTAAACTTTATGGCTCCCAATCTTAGTATAGAATTAGGTTGGATTCATCACCTGTCTCTTACCTCTTCTTTCTTTCCCTCCCCATATCCTTATTTTCTGAACTCTGTTGGAGTAAGTTGCAGACATGGTTTCCCTTTGTCCCTAAATACTTCAGACTATATTTCTTAAAACCAAGGACTTCCCTTACATGGCCACAATACAAGTAGCCAGATCAGGAAGATAACCCAGAAGCAGCACTGTGACCTAAACCACAGACCTTATTCATATTCCAGCAATTGTCCCACTAATGCCCTGTTACAGCAAAGGAATCCACCTGTTTTACTCTATTGTCTTTTGAGGTCAGTCTGGGCAACTTAGTGAGACCTGTCTCAAGAAAGGGTGGTGATGGTGCTGGGGTGAAGGGCCCCTGGGTTCAATCCCCAACACCACCTCCTCACACACACACACAAACGAAAGAAAAAAAAAAAAAAGAAAGAAGGAAGGAAGGAAGGAAGGAAGGAAAATACAACTCTAGAAGATAAATTCTCTTAAAATAAGAATTTTAAAAATCAGAAGAATGTTACATTTTTATATTGAACAGATGGCATTAATTAGTGTTTTGAGGGGCTGGGGTTGTGGCTGAGTGGTAGAGCACTCAACTAGCATGTGTGAGGCTCTGGGTTTGATTCTCAGCACCACATAGAAATAAAATAAAGGTCCATTTACAACTAAAATTAGTATATATTTAAAAAATTAGTGTTTTAAAGTACAATGCCTCTGGGAATAAGATTAAAAAAAATTGCCAACAGATTTTACTTGCTTTTGCATTCCATTTACTTTCTACGTTTTATGTTAAATGGTTAAAGTAACTGTAGAAACAATTTTAATGGGGAAAAAACCCAAAAACTTCTTGGATGAGAATGGGAAGGATATGTATATGAATGAAATATTTTATTGTTATTATCGTTGTTGTTGGTACTGGGGCTTGAACCTAGGGTTCCTTTGCTACTGAGCTACATCCCTAGTCCTTTTTATTTTTTACTGAGACAGGTCTTGCTAACTTGCTGAGGTTGACCTCTAACTTGAGATTCTCCTGCCTCAGCCTTCTGAGTCCCTGGAGTTACAGGTGTGAGACACCATGCGCAGCACCAGATAAGTATTTTAAATTATTTCTTAATAATGGTCATTACTTAATACAAGTAAATTAACTTCCAATGGTTTTCATGACATTTTTCTGATGCAGGCTGCTCACGGGAATTTAATAGAATCATTTTAAAGATATGAATATTCTTATATAAGTAGACTTGTTCTATAAGCTTGGTTTGATCTCTTTCTTCAGTAGAATCATTTTATTTCTTTAAAAACTAATTTCATATGATAATTCATGCTATCTATTAGAAAAATTGGAAAACGTGTAAGTGTTTAAGAGAGACTGTTACAGGGCTGGGGCCTTCCAGGAAATTGGGGCAGTGTGAAGGCCCTTCTCAAGGGAAAGAGTGGGTCCTTTCTCAAGGGTGAGAGAGGGGCAGTGTGCCTCTCCTGCACTCCAGTTTTATTGGGGATCCCAGAGAAGTTTCCAGAGAGTTCCACCTCTTGACTTTTGACTGACAGCATGATGACATCAGACTTTCAAGTCCCCACTGTCATGACCACTGTAGACCACTTTGGTCTATGCTGAGTGGTTCTGATTAGATTCTTAGAGACAAATTCTTACAGATTTTATGGTTAGAAGGAATTATCCTTAGCTCTCTGAGTTTCAGGATCCGGTTTGTGAAAAAGGTCACAATAGTCTCCCCCTTCAGGGTAACTTGGGTTCTCTTATCAACATTATTTGGGCCTGCATTTCTTTTGCAGTAATAGGTATTTTGCTGAGGAATGTGACATATCCTGTCACTTTCACCAGTCAGGGCTGCTGGTAAATTGCTTCTTGGGAAAGAAAGCATGTGGGAGTCAGAATGGTGAGCCTAGTTTATAGAATTATTCCCTTAACCTCTTGTTCCCACCACTAACATCAGTCTGTCCCCTATCAAGACTAGAAAAATGCCATACTCCTGTCTAGAGATATCCATTGTTAAAATTGTGACATATTTCTTTCCTTCTGTTTATCTATTTTAAAAATTTTTATTTTTATCCAAATAATGTATGTACCTGAGAAGGAATCAGATAATATCTTAGGTTGAACCATATGAATCTGGTGTTTTAAAAAGTCTCAAGTAGTCACTGGCAGCTAACTAATAACTAACACTTACTGAGTCCTTTCAACAAGTTGTAATTATTCTAAAGGCTTTTTGGGTATTTCATTTGTGCTCCACTAACCAACTATTTTTTCACTCTATAAATACCATTGGTTAAAATATTTTAAAGAGTTAACCATTTCAGAGCAGTTTGGGGTTCATAGCAAAATTGAGAAGAAGGTACAGAGATTCCCACCCATCCCCCACATGGCTGGCTTCCTTCATTGTCAGTATCTTCAGTGAGAGTGGTACATTTGTTACAGTTGCTAAACCCACGATGACATGCCATTATCACCCCAGATCCATACTTTACATTAGAGTTTGTCACTGCGGAGTTCCTGAGAGGGGGACCTGACTCAGGACCAACCGGGTCCTTGGTATACTTGATGAAAAAGAGTTTCAGCAGGGATTAGTTACAGGCACAGATTTATTTAGGAAAGCAGATACACATCCAAGGGAGCATGTTAGTTCTCTCCAGGGAGGGATGTTTTTTGGGATAAAGTAAGGAATTACACACTGGAGGGAGAATGCCCGCCATCTTGAGAATGTGAAACAGCATATTGGACACCTGCAGATTGAGAAGCCTTTGGGATAAAGCAAGGAATAAGCATTCAAGGGAGATTGCTAGCCATCTGCAGAGAGAGAGACAGTAACCCCTTGGTGTGGTGGTGTATTTAAGGAGGGACCATTGCCGGAGGTTGGACTAGAGGTGGAGTAAGGCAGAGTTACACAATTTCATGCCAGTTTTCCCTGTACTTGTTTGCATACTTCTCGTGTTACCTTTTGCAGGCAAGGACATGGATGAAGGGCTTGGGAAGAGCAGGGGCTAAGGGTTTGGGCTGGGTGTTCACTGATGCTTGTTTTGCATTTCAAAGATTCATGGGCATCTCCTGCATTCCACAGGCTCCCGGGTGCTTTTCTTTTGAGACTCAGCCTGTGTTTCCTTTTCTGTCCTCCTAGGTTACTATCTCAGGATCACTCTTGGTCTAGTACATTCTATGAGTTTGAATAACTTAGAATGACAAATACCCTCCCTTGTAGCACAATAAAATACGCTGTAGTTTCACTGCTCTAAAAATTTTCTGTGCTTCACCTACTGATCCCTCCCTCTTCCCTAACCTCTGGCAACCACTTACATTTTTAATGTGTCCATAGTTTCACCTTTTCCAGAATGTCATGGAATTGGAGTCATGTAGTAATGTAGCCTTTTCAGCTTGAGTTCTTTCATATATATATATATATATATATATATATATATATATATACACACACATATATATATATATATATACACACACACACACATATATATATATATACACACACACGCATACCCTTAAGTTTCCTTTATGTCCTTTCATGGTTTGATAGCTTATTTGTTTTAATGGTGAAAAATATTCCAATGTCTAAATCTGCCAATTTATTTATCCAGTCACCTACTTTTACAGAGCAATTGTTTTCAATTTTTGATCATGTCCAGCTTCTTATTAGTTCTTTCATTCATGGATTGTGCCTTTGGTGTCATATCTAAAAACTCATTGCCAAACTCAAGGTCACCTAGATTTTTATCCTATGTTGTCTTCTAGGAATTTTATAGTTTTGCATTTTATATTAGATTTGTCATCCATTTTGAGTTAATTTTTGAGAGCAGTGTAAGGCTGCCGCCCCCCACCCCACCCGCCTTTCTTCAGTTCTCCATGTGCCAACTGGACATCTATAGTTCAATTCTGGCACTTTTTCCCTGGAGTTAGTGATAGACCCTACAAGCTGAGAGCTCAGTCCAGTAGGTCACACCTGCTTCCTGGGTCAGTCTCAAGCTCAGGTTGTGACGTGTGCTTTTGACTAGCTACAAATTGGAGCTTCCCACTACCCTCTCCTTGAACTCAGTCATCTGCAATGATGGTGTGAAGAAGGAAGGAAAACATTCAGCTCTTGCCAGTTTATTACAATGGATGTGGAACTGGACTGTGCCAACGTCTCAGCCTGTGTGTTGGATGTGTTCACCAACCTGGAGGCTGAGACTTTGGAGAATTTTCTGGAGACTTTGTCATGTAGGCATGATTGGTTATTAACTCCTTTTTCAGCCCCTCTCCCCTTACTGGAGGGTAGGAGTGGGACTGAAAGTTCTAAGCTTTTAACCATGGCTTGGTTTTTCTGGTGACCAACCTCAACCAGCAATCCACCAAGTGTTGCCTCCTTAGAATAAAGACATTACAGTCACCCAGAAATTCCAGGGCATTAGGAGCCCAGGTCAAAGTCCAAATATTAGAAGAAAAGATGCATTTCACACCTCTCTTGATCAGGAAATTTCAATAGTTTAAGGAGCTCTATGGCAAGAACTGGGCACAAGACCAACTATATATTTTTTATTATGTCACAAACATCATATCTATTGTTAACAATAGAGAATTGCACACTTGGCAATTTGTCAAAAGGTACATCTCATGTTAAGTCCTCTTACAACAATAAAATAAAAATTGAGAAACAAGATTAACTAAAATGCACATATAACAATGGCTAGACAATCTGAACTAATCTAAGGGGCCCAGATTGCTTCTCTATGCATACCTTCTCCTTCCCTGACCCCCACCCAGTAAACCTTTAACCTACCCTCCAAGATATCAAGTTCAACAATTCCATTCCCCTAAATGGCAATAATTCCTATGTATGAACAAAACATACTTAAAGGGCGTTACTTTAGCTCTCTACTTTTCCATGTGTTGTGCACTTTTAAACATCTAGAAACACTAGATGTTTCCAAGAAGGACTTAAGTCACTATACATATAGTAGCACTGAATAAACTGCAACACTTACTTAACAAAGGCTATACTTTGAAGCAAAATTCCCCCTTTTTTAAAAGGCTAGAATTTGAAAGTGTCTTCCAAACAGTAACATTCTGGCCTAGAACCCTTCCCCTTCTAGTCTTATCAAATTCCTAGGAAGGATTGTCTTCCGAAAATTTGAGCATTATAGCCCACTGGGTCAGTGAAGGGCCAGAATGCTCATATTTTGAAGATATAAAAATTAGAACTATTGTTACATGTGTGCAGTGTATTCAAGACTGTCATGTACATAGTGGACAAATTGAGTCCTTACTTGAAACATCTAGTCTTGTCTAGATGTTTAGAAGTGCCTGATGTATGTTAAATGTAGAGGTAGTAAAATATTACTTTGTAAATATCTTCTCGCTAAAATTCATATGAAATAGTCTTTTGGGAATGGAACTATTAAACCACCTCTGTGAGCAGTGTAGTACTGTCTGTACTTGCTCAGTGATGTGGAGGAGGTGGGAAGGAAGCAATTGCAAAAGGTAATATGTTAGTGTGTTCATACTTGGAGATTTTCAAACATCAGTTTTCTGTATGTTTTGTGCATTTTGTTTTGCTGTGTATATAGTATATATAATGGACAAATGAGTCCCAATGTTGCAACATCTAGTCTCTAGACGTTAAAGAGGTTGCCAGTGTATGACCAAGTAGTTAGTAAAATTAGAACATTTTGTACATTTTTTTTTTGTTGAAATTCATAGGAAAGCTTGTCCTCTGCAAATGACTTTTGGATATGAATTTGTTCAACCATCTCTAAGTGTTACATATGCCTGTGCTTGTCCACTGGACTGAAAATAGAAGGAGGGAAAGGTTCAAGGACAAAATGGTCATATTAGAAAATACCTCAGATTATAACCATTGCTGTGCATGCAATTTTATTTACCAGTGCTGTATGCATGGTGGACAGGTTCTTATGTGGAATATCTAGTCCTTCTATATATTTAGAAGTGCTTGATATATTTAAAAATAGAAGTAGTAGCATTGAAACTTTTTGTAAATAGCTTTTAAAAACTGATGAGAAATACTGTGTTTGGAATTGTTAAACCACCTCTTAACAGAATACTGTCTGTACTTGTTCATTGGGTTGAGGGAAGCAGAAGGGAAGAAGTTGTAAAAATTCTTACTAATCTAGACTCACCAACATTTCGTCATTTGCTTTCCTTATCTCTCTTTCCTCTCTCCTCTCCTTCCTCCTTCTCTCCACACATACAAGACATCCATACCAGTCATGCAATACTGACGAAACATTTGAAAGTAGAAATTAAATTGTAATTACTGGGTGTGGTACTCACACCTGTAATCCCAGAAGCTTGGGAGGCTGAGGCAGGAGGGTGGTGGTTCACAGCCAGCCTCAGAAATTTAGTGAGGCCCTAAGCAACTCGGCAAGGCCCTGTCACTAAATAAAATTATAAAAAGGGCTGCAAATGTGGCTTAGTGGTTAAGTGCCCTTTGGTTCAACCTCTAGTACCAAAAGAAAGAAAGAAAGAAATTAAGTTGTAATCATCATGGCATTTCATCTCTAAAATTCTGTAATGTGTCTCTTGAACACAAGAATTTTATCTATACAAATCAAAATCATTTGGGCTGGGGATGTAGCTTGGTGGTAGAGCATGTACTTATTATGTGCAAAGCTCTCATTTTGATTCCCAGCAAACACACACACACACAGACGCACACACCACACTCCTATTATCATGCCCAGGAAATTTATCAGTGATACAATAGTCTTATTCAACTTTTGCTTTATAACTATCAGGCCCTACACTTTATGCTCTTTGAAAAATCTTTTACAAGGCTGCTTTCCTTTTTTTTTTTTTTTTTTTTGGTAGTGGGAATTGAGCCCAGGGACACTTAACCACTGTGCCACATCCAAGCCCTTCTTATATTTTATTTTGACACAAACTCCCACTAAGTTGCTTAGGGTCACACTAAGTGGCTGAGGCCGGTGTTGAACTTCTGATTCTCCTGCCTCAGACTCTGGAGCCACTAGGATTACAGGCCTATACTGCCATCTTGGTCCAAGTTTGCTCTCTTTAAATAGCCATAATCTGAGTTAGGCATGGTAATGTACACCTGTAAACCCAGCACTCAGGAGGCTGAGGCAGGAAAATGGAATATTCAAAGCCAGACTGGGCAACTTAGCAAGATCCTGTCTCAAAATAAAAAATAAAAGGGCTGGGGAAGTAGCTCAGTGGCAGAGTGTTTGCCTAGCATGTGGGAAGCCCCTGATTTGATCCCCAGTATGGCAAAAAAAAAAAAAAAAAAAAAAAAAAAAAAAAAAAAAGGAGAAAAGCCCATACCTGCTTAGATGATTGGGGATATTTTCCATTACATCATCAATCAAGAGGCATGTGATTTTGTCTCTTCATTGGTGATGCTAAATTTAATGATGACACATAGACTTTGGCTGAGCCTTATTTGTTTTGGACTTTTTGCACTGTTAAAGTGATTGAGACATTGCAGCACTATTCACAATAGCCAAAGGTGGGAACAACCCAAATGTCCATCAACAACGGATGAATGAATAAGCAAACTGTTAACATCATACACAGGAACATTGTCAGTCATATAAGGGAATAAGGTGCTGATGCATACTACAACTTGGATGAGCCTCAAAAACTTGATGTAAGGGCTGGGATTGTGGCTCAGCGGTAGAGCGCTCGCCTAGCACGTGCGCGGCCCGGGTTCAATCCTCAGCACCACATATAAATAAACGCATTGTGTACAACTAAAGCAAATAAATAAATATTAAAAAAAAACTTGATGTAAAGTGAAAATTTATAAAGTTTACATAATAGATACCATTCCATTTATACGAAATATCTGAAATAGGTAATTCATTGAGTTGTTTTTGTTTTTAAGTGCAATGTGAGTTACTCCTCAACAGAAATTAAGTGAGGCAGAATCTATGGGAGTTAAGTAGGATGTAAGTGATTAAGAGGCAGCTTTATGGTTTTTCATCCAGAATATATCAAGTCAATCTAGCTAAAATCCAAGGCCTCGTTTCAACTTGGTTTGTGAATCTGGATGATTTAGAAAGGTATCAAATGGAGGATTTGAAGATATTGACTTTACACTAAGTGAAATAAACCAGTGAGGAGGAAAAAAGATGGCGGACAGCAGAGAAGCACACTCGGAAGACAGGCAATAAAAGAGGCTTATCGGGAAGATTGAACGCGTTCTTAGCAACACTCCTGCAACTGGAAGGGAGCTGAGACATCCGCACACATCCAGACGGTGAAAATACAAGGAACTCCAGACCGTGGACACATGGAGTCCAGTGCCTGCGGCCCACAGGCCAAATCAGCATTAGCGGCGCAGCTTCCGTGGTAGCATTGCAGTAGGGGAAGTGCAGACCATGGCCTCCAACAGCGCAGAATAAAAAGAGAGCCAGACGCGAGCAGCGGCCTCACAGACTTCTTTCGCGTAAATCGCCAAAGGGGACCTGCAAGCCTCGGAGTGACACACAGGACCCAGATACTGCTGTAGGGACCGGGGAAGGCACCGCCATTTTGGAGGAGGGCTGTGGCTGACCAGGACAAAGAAACGGAGAAGAAAAACAGCTGCAGGCATCCAAGGACCGGTCCAGGGCCCAGAGAACAGCAAACACCTGGGTGAGACGTGCACAGGCAGCCCACAGAAAGGGCCTGCCTGAGGCCAGCACAGCAACCATAAGAGCTATAACCAGGGGCGGGCGTGGGGAATGCATGCCTTTTTGATGAACGCTTTTTTGATGCTATTCACGTACTGACACCCCCCACCCCCACCCCCCAGCCATTATTCCTCTGTGCCAATCTGCCGCTGGCCAAAGCTGCAGACTAGACTCCACTGTGACTGTCTGGGCATGGTCCAGGACAACTGGCTTAAACTCCGACTGTTTGTTTTTTTGTTTTGTTTTCTTTTTGTTTGTTTGTTTGTTTGTTTTTTGATTGTTTGTTTTTGCTTTTGTTCTGTTTGATAGTGGGATTATTTGTGTGTCTGTGTTCCTCTTTCCTTTCTTCCCTTCTCACTTTAGTCTCTTCTGCCCTCATCTTATCTACTTACACCCTGTCATTGTGTACTCATCAGAGGTGAAAACAAGATATACACAGAAATTGGTACTTCTAGGCCTAGGGCAATTGGAATATACAGAAAAGCAGTGTTATATATAGTTTAATCTCTATTTTTCTTGACTCAGTTTCTCTCTCCTCTCTCTTACACTAATTCTTAATTCTTTGTTATCTCTCATTGTTCCTTTTTATTTTTTCTTTCCCATCTTTCTTTATATTTCTTCTCAAAGGCTAAATAAGTTTGGTTTATATACAAATCGTCTTTCCTCTAAATTGCTCACTCCATTCTCTCTTCTCTCCTGTCTGCTGATATTAAACCACTTCTATAGAATTCTACTGTTATACTTCCTAAGAAAGAACATCTCAGTAATCTCACTTGCTTCTTCCTAAACATATCATCTCTGTATCCAATACTGAAACTGTAAACCCCAACGCAAGCATACAGAGTAAATTGGAAACAATATCTGGGTTAAATCTGTACATTGGGATCAAATTGGGACTTGCTGTAAAGAAAGTGTTAGAGCTTAAATTGTAAGGTATTTATAAGGGGACCTGACAGCATTGTACCACAGGAGAAACATAAGGCTATAAAGTGAAATTGAAATAGGCAAGGTCCCACAGTGCTAGGAGAATAGACACACAAACATTATGAAGAAGCAAGGGAAGAAAGTGGCTGAAACCAACCAACAGGCCCCCTCAATTGATTCCATGGCAAGCACGGTTGGTCAAATGCCAGAGATGGAATTTAGAAATTACATATTCCAAATGTTTATGGATTTTAAGATTGAACTCAAAAATGAGATGAGAGAGCAAATAGAGGCAGTAAAAGAGCATTTTGACAAAGAACTCCACAAACAAATACAAGAAGCAAAAGATTACTTCAATAGGGAGATAGAGATTCTAAAGAAAAACCAAACAGAAATTCTGGAAATGAAAGAAGAAATAAACCAAACTAAATGCTCAGTTGAAAGCATCACCAATAGATTAGATCACCTGGAAGAAAGGACCTCAGATAATGAAGACAAAATATTTATCCTGGAGAAAAATCTAGAGGACATGGCAAAAGAATTAAGAAAACAAGAACAGAACATTCAGGAATTATGGGACAGCATAAAAAGACCAAAATTAAGAGTGATTGGTGTTGAAGAAGGTGCAGAGTTTCAAACCAAAGGAATGAGTAATTTATTCAATGAAATAATAGCAGAAAAATTTCCACACATGAGGAACGAATGGCAAAACCAAGTTCAAGAGGCTTACCAAACACCAAACGTACAAAACCACAACAGATCCACAACAAGGCACATTATAATGAAATTGCCTAATATACTAGGCAAGGAGAGAATACTAAAAGCCACAAGAGAAAGGAAGCAGATTACATATAGGGGGAAACTGATCAGATTATGCTCAGATTTTTCAACCCAGACCTTAAAAGCTAGAAGATCCTGGAACAGCATATTTCAAGCTCTGAAAGAAAAGGGATGTCAATCAAGAATCTTATATCCAGCAAAATTGAGCTTTAGATTCGAAGATGAAATAAAAACCTTCCATGTAAGCTGCCTGAAAAACTCGGAGGCAGAGTAGAGCTATTACTACTTTTACTTCTACTTTCTTAGAGAGAGCTTAGAGAAAGAAAGATTTTTCTTCTTTTTAGAAAGAGCTTAGAGAGAAAGATTAGAGATAGCTTTTTCTTCTTCTTCTTCTTAGAGCTTAGAGAGAAAGAGAGAGAGCTTGAAAGAGAGAGATTTCTTCTTTAGAGAGAGAGAGAGAGCTTAGCTTTTAGAGCTTCTTTCTTCTTTGTTCTTTCTTCTTTCTTCCTCGGGAGCCTCGGCTTGACTCTGACCAGGAATTACTTCTTCTATCTGGTTTCTCTTCTGTAACCGCTCTGCCTACGTTCTGGCCGCTCTGATTCTTTTCTTCTTCTCTGACCCGAACTCTTCTTCCGACCGAGCGACTGCATGACTGACTGAATGAATTCATTCTTCTCCTGACTCTGACCGCTTTCACCCGGTTATATACCTTTAGCTTTGCGGGTACCTCACGTGCATTTACAGGTGCGTCACATACATACTTATTATCAGGTGGAACTTATGGCTTCCAGCTGACCGCAATAGCCATCTCCCTAATTGGGGCTCCTTCACTTCCACAACAAACAAAATTTAAAAGATTTCACAACTCGAAAGCCAGCACTTCTGAACATCTTGGGCAAAATTTTCCATGAAGAAGAAGAGAAAAATAACAATGAAAACCAACAAAGGGAGATAGTAAACTAAAGGAATTACCAACCAGAGGAGAACCCAAATCAAGCTAAATACCATAATACATTTAAAAATGGATGGAAATAAGAATCACATCTCAATAATAACCCTGAATGTTAATGGTCTAAACTCACCATTTAAAAGACACAGATTATCAGATTGGATTAAAAGAAACAACCCAACAATTTGTTGCCTACAAGAAACACACCTCATAGAAAAAGACATCAAGCGATTGAAGGTGAAAGGCTGGGAAAAGTCTTATCGCACACATGGGCTGCGGAAGCAGGCAGGGGTTTCCATTCTCATATCAAATAAAGCAGACTTCAAGCCAAAGCTAATCAAAAGAGATAAAGATGGATATTTCTTACTACTTAAGGGAACCATTCATCAACAAGATATAACAATTATAAATCTATATGCCCCAAATAATGGAGCACATTCATCAAACAAACCCTTCTCAAGTTCAAGAGTAAAATAGACCACAACACAGTTATTCTAGGGGACTTCAACACACCTCTCTCACCAATGGATAGATCATCCAAACAAAAGCTAAATAAAGAAACATTAGGCCTCCTTAAACAATTAATAACTTAGACCTAATGGACATATATAGAATATTTCATCCCTCAGTAAGCGAATACACTTTCTTCCCAGCAGCACATGGCTCCTTCTCCAAAATTGACCATATATCATGTCACAAGGCAGCTCTCAGCAAATATAAAAAAAGGGAAATCCTACCTTGCATTCTATCAGACCATAATGGGATGAAATTGGAAATCAATGATAATACAAGAAATAAAAAAAAAAAAAACTACTCCAACAGCTGGAAGCTAAACAACATGCTACTGAATGAACAAGGGGTTGAAGAAGACATCAAGGAGGAGATTAAAAAATTCCTAGAGGTAAATGAGAACACAGATACATCATATAGAAATCTCTGGGACACTATGAAGGCAGTAGTAAGAGGAAAATTCATTGCACTGAATTCCTTCATTAAAAGAAAAAAACAACAACAAATAAAGGATTTAACATCACACCTCAAAGCACTAGAAAAAGAGGAATAGATCAACACTAAGAGCAGTAGAAGACAGGAAATAATTAAAATCAGAGCTGAAATTAATGAAATTGAGACTAAAGAAACAATTCAAAGAATTGACAAAACCAAAAGTTGGTTCTTTGAAAAAATAAATAAAATTGACAGACCCCTAGCAATGCTAACAAAAAGAAGAGGAGAAAAAACTCAAATTACTAGCATCCGTAATGAAAAAGGAAATATCACAACAAACACCTCAGATATACAGGAGATAATTAGAAATTACTTTGAAAAATTGTACTCTAATAAAATAGAAAATACTGAAAGCATAGACAGATTTCTAGAGTCATATGAATTCCCCAAACTGGAACAGGAGGCTATACACAATTTAAATAAATCAATTTCAAGTGAAGAAATAGAAGACGCTATCAAAAAACTTCCAACAAGAAAAAGTCTAGGTCCTGATGGGTTTACAGCCGAGTTCTACAAGACCTTCAAAGAAGAACTAATACCGATGCTCTTCAAATTATTTCAAGAAATAGAAATAGAGGGAGCTCTTCCAGACTCTTTCTATGAGGCCAATATCACATTAATTCCAAAGCCAGACAAAGACACAGCCAAAAAAAAAAAAACTTCAGGCTAATATCTTTAATGAACATAGATGCAAAAATCCTTAATAAAATTCTGGCAAATCGGATTCAAAAACATATCAAAAAGATAGTGCACCATGATCAAGTGGGGTTTATCCCAGGGATGCAAGGCTGGTTCAACATTCGGAAATCAATAAACATAATACATCACATCAATAGACTTAAAGATAAAAACCATATGATCATCTCAATAGACACAGAAAAAGCATTTGACAAAATACAACACTCCTTTATGTTCAAAGCTCTAGAAAAATTAGGAATAACAGGAACATATCTCAACATTATAAAAGCTATCTATGCAAAACCTCAAGCTAATATTATCTTAAATGGAGAAAAATTGAAAGCATTCCCTCTAAAAACTGGAACAAGACAGGGATGCCCCCTCTCACCACTGCTATTTAACATAGTACTTGAAACTCTGGCCAGAGCAATTAGACAGACAAAAGAAATTAAAGGGATCCAGATAGGAAAAAGAAGAGCTCAAATTAGCACTATTTGCTGATGACATGATAATATACCTAGAAGACCAGAAAACTCTACCAGAAAACTTTTACAACTAGTAAATGAATTCGGCAAAGTAGCAGATTACAAAATCAATAAGTCAAAGGCATTTTTGTACATCAGTGACAAAGCCTCTGAAAGGGAAATGATGAAAACTACCCCATTTACAATAGCATCAAAAAAATATATATATACCTGGGAATCAACTTAATGAAAGAGGTGAGGTACCTCTATAACGAAAACTATAGAACACTAAAGAAAGAAATCGTTGAAGACCTCAGAAGATGGACCTACCTTGTTCTTGGATAGGTAGAATTAATATTGTCAAAATGTCCATACTACCAAAAGCATTATACAGATTTAATGCAATTCCAATCAAAATCCCAATGACATTTCTCAAAGAAATAAAAAAAGCAGTCATGAAATTTATCTGGAAAAATAAGAGACCCAGAATAGCTAAAGCAATCCTGAACAGGAAAAGTGAAGCAGGCGGCATCACCATACCAGACTTTAAATTATACTAGAGAGCAATAGTAACAAAAAGAGCATGGTACTGGCACCAAAACAGACCAATAGACCAATGGTACAGAATTGAGGACACAGAGACTAATACATATGATTTCAGCTATCTTATATTAGACAAAGGCACCAAAAATGTACAGTGGAGAAAGGATAGCCTCTTCAGCAAATGGTGCTGGGAAAACTGGAAAGCCATATGCAACAAGATGAAATTAAACCTGTATCTCTCACCATGCACAAAACTCAATTCAAAGTGGATCAAGGACTTAGGAATTAGAACAGAGGCAATACACCTAATAGAAGAAAAAGTAAGCTACAATTTCCAACATGTCGGATTAGGCCCCAAGTTCCTTAACAAGAATCCTGTAGCTCAAGAATTATTACCAAGAACTAATGAACGGGATAGATTTAAGCTAAAAAGCATCTTCTCAGCAAAAGAAACAATCAGTGAGGTTAATAGAGAACCAACTAACTGGGAACAAATATTTAATACATGCACATCGGATAGAGCACTAATTTCTAGAATATATAAAGAACTCAAAAAACTTGACACCAAAAAAACAAATAATCCAATTGATAAATGGGCTAAGGAATTGAAAAGACACTTCTCAGAAGAAGATATAAGATTAATCAACAAATACATGAAAAAATGCTCAACATCGCTGGCAATTAGAGAAATGCAAATCAAAACTACTCTAAGATTTCATTTCACTCCAGTCAGAATGGCAGCTATCAAGAACACAAACAACAATAAATGTTGGAGAGGATGTGGGGAAAAAGGCACACTCATACATTGCTGATGGGACTGCAAAATGGTACAACCATTATGGAAAGCAGTTTGGAGATTTCTTGGGAAAATGGGAATGGAACCACCCTATGACCCAGCCATCCCACTCCTGGGTCTATTCCCAAAGGACTTAAAAACAGCATATTACAGTAATACAGCTACCTCAATGTTTATAGCAGCACAATTCACAATAGCTAGGTTGTGGAACCAACCTAGATGTCCCTCGGTAGATGAGTGGATAAAGAAAATGTGGTATATATACAAAATGGAATTTTACTCAGCAATAAAAGAGAATAAAATAATGACATTCACAGGTAAATGGATGAAGTTGGAGAATATAATGCTAAGTGAAATCAGTCAATCTCAAAAATCCAAATACCGAATGTTTCCTCTGATATAAGGAAGCGGGTTCACAGTATTGATGGGTCGGGGTACATAGGAGGATTAGAGGAACACTATAATGGTCAAAGGGAAGGGAGGGGAAGGGAGGGAGCAAGGCAGGAAGGGGGAAAAAAGTGGTTGAATAAGATGGATATCATTATTCTAAATGCATGATTGAAGACTTGAATGTTGCGAATATACTTTGTATACAAACTGTTTTATGTTAAAAGATGCTATATATGTATAGTATGAACTGTAATACATACTACTATAAATAAATATTAATAAAAAAAGAAATAAACCAGACTCAGAAAGTCAAGTGTTGAATGTTTTGCTCTGTGAAAGCTAAACATAAAGATACACGGAAGATCAGTGGAGTAGAAGAAGGAGGTAGAGAGGGAGGGAGGAGGGAAGGGAAAGTGGTGGCACCCAGAGCTGAAATGGAGAAAGTAAAATTCCACGCATGTAAGACGGTGTCAAAATGAACCCAACTATTACTTATAACTATAATACTCTAATAAAAAATGGTATCAAACTCAGCTTTTAAATTTTTTATTGATGCATTATAGTTATACTTAATAGTGGGATTCCTTGTTACATATTTATACATGCACATAACCTAATTTGGTCTATTTCATTCTCCAGTGCCTCCCTTTTCCCACCCCCTTCCCTTCCCAGACCTCCTCCTCTACCCTATTGCTCTTCCTTCTGTTTTCATGAATTTGCTCCTCTTTTTTTTTTCTTTTTGTTTTTTTCTATGTAGTTTCCACATATGAGATAAAATATATGACTCTTGACTTTCTGAGTCTGGTTTTTGGCTTACTTAATATATTGCTCTCAAGTCCAATTCATATTCCTTTAAATGACATAATTTTGTTCTTTATGGATGAATAAAACTCCATTATATATGTATACCACATTTAAAAATTAATTCATCCATTAATGGATACCTCGGCTGGTTCCATAAGTTGGCTATTGTGAATGTGCTGCTATAGACACGGGTATGCATGTAGCACAGTAAGATGACTTTAACTCTTTAGAATAAATACAGAGGGGTGGGATAGCTGGGTCAGATGGTGTTTCCATGCCTCATCTTTTGAGGAACCTCCACAGTGATTTCTACAATGTACTGGAGTTGACCTCTTCACCTTCTCTTTGACTTCCAATTTAGAATAATCCTTTTACCTTGGATTGCTTAATGAGGTAAAAAATAGGAAATAGAGGTTATCAAATTATCTAATTTTTATGGCATTTTCTTCTTTCAATCCAATTTAGAACCAAGGAATTACAAAAACCTATGTTTGTTCTGTTTCTGATATGAACTATAAAGGAATGATGCAGTATGTAGAGCAGGAGTTTATTAGGACAATTCTAGGTACCAGAGTGTCAAGGCATATCAAGTGACAAAGAATTTTCTGCTTACCAGTCCAGTATTTACTTTTCATCCCATGGAAGTATATCAAACTGTGAGGAAACTTTATGTTATGACATTTATGGAGATAATTCATTAGAAGCTCAGATGTTCAAAACTAAGAGAATGGTTGAATTATCTCTGACAATCGTTGAAATGTTGATCAGTCATTAAAAAATAACATTTAAAGGCTAGGGTTGTAGCTCAGTGGTAGAGCACTTGCCTACATGTGTGAGGCACTGGGTTCGATTTTCAGCATCACATATAAATAAATAAATAAAATAAACATCTTTCAACAACTAAAATGTTTTTTAGAGGGGATTAAAATACCAAATTTATACTCCCAAACAGCTAATACGAGATCACAATAATTGATAAAATGCAGAATGAAAAATAATGTTTGATCTGCTGTGTTAAAAAAACCATAATTCATTCATACGGAAATAAAAAGAAAAATTTAACATTTTTTTCTGCTGGGTGACAGGAATATAGCTGATAGTCGGTCTGCTTCTAATTTTGTGCATTTTCCAAATGTGCAATAGTAAACAGGATTTTTGTAATAATGGATCAAATTTGCTGTGTGCCAGGTACTGTGTGCATCCTTGACATTTATTCTCTGGGCAGCCTTTGGAGACAGATGATGTCATTAAGTAAAGGAGTGAAAGTGGAGAGCTAAAAGAAGTTGCCCCAGGCAAATTCTATCAAAGGTGGTTATTATGATTTATATGTGAGGTGTCCCCTAAAGCTCATGTGTGGGACAATGCAAGAAAGTTTACAGGTGAAATGATTGGGTTATGAGAACCTTAATCTAATTAGTGTTATTAATTCAATGATAGGGATTAACTAGGTGGTAACTGTGGGCAGGTAGGGTGTGGCTGGAGGAGGTGGGTCATTGAGGGTGTGCCTTTGGGTTTTTATTTTGTCTCTCGTGAGCAAAGACTCTCTGCTTCCTTATGTTCATGTCCTGAGCTGCTTTTCTTCTCCACACCCTTCTGCCATGATGTTCTGCCTCTCCTTTGTCCCAGAGCAGTGGAGTTGGCCACCAGACTGAGACTTTTAAAGCCGTGAGCCCCAAGTGAAATTTTCCTCTTCTAAAACTGTTCTTGTCAGATCTTTTGGTCACAGTGGCCCCTCCCAAAATGCTCACACACACACACACACACACACACACACACAACTGACTAAAACAGTGGTCTGGGTCCAGACCCATGTTCTAACTATGACAAATGTAAATCATATAATAAACATTTCAGAGAGATACAATGTATATTCAACTAGTCTAGTGTATGTGTGGTTGGTTTAGGGGAGCACTGGATTTATTCTTTTTTTTTTAATTGTTGATGGACCTTTATTTTATTCATTTATTCATATGCCGTGCTGAGAATCCAACCCAGTTCCTCACATATGCTAGGCAGGTGCTCTACCACTAGGCCACAGTCCCAGCCCTGGATTCATTCTTGTCTCACTCTGTGATTGAAATTAAGTCAATTTTCTTTGAGTGTCAGTTTATTCATCCTTGTAATAAGGAAACAGAACCTCCCGTTTGCCTGATTGCTTATGCTATGAACCTGCTTATGCACTTGCAATAAGTACTTTTGCATGGGGATGGGTACTGGGGAATGAACCCAGGGCCTCACAAATGCTAAGCAAATGTTCTACCACTGAGCCATGCCCCCAGCCATTTTTATTTTATTCTGAAACAGTCTCATTGAGTTGCTCATGCTGGCCTCAACCTTGTAATTCTCTTGCCTCAGCCTCCTGAGTAGCTGGGATTATAGGTATGCACCACCCCATGCTGTAATAAATACTGAGAAGTCCATAGTGTTTTTATAGGTGGAAATTGTATAATTTTGTTAAAAAAAAATAAGTGCTTGGATTTAGGCATTAGGCAGATCCAGGTTCCAATCCTTTGGACACTGGAATTCCCTAAACCTTAGTCTCCACAATTGTAAAACAGGGACAGTGATTTGTACCTTGAGGGTTGTGAGGAGCAGCTAAGGTTCCCAGGTAACAACAGGAGATGGTCCCCACTCAATACCTGACCTTTCCCTCCTCAGTTCCACCTTGGCTCACCTGATCTAGCGTTAAGTACAGAAGACTGAGGCGTGTCTATGTTTCTTGTAAATTTTTGGCACACGGGCTGGAGTTGTGGCTCAGAGGTAGAGCTCTGGCCTAGCATGCGTGAGGCACTGGGTTTGATCCTCGGCACCACATAAAATAAAATAAAGACATTGTGTCCACCTATAACTAAAAAATAAATATTAAAAAAAGTTTCTTGGCACACCTACCAACACTGGTAAGTCAACGCACTCAGACCTGGGTGGAGAGAAGCAAGTGAAGCAATGGAATGATCCTCCTAGGAATGGGGTCAAGGGCATTCTTTTGGCCTTGCTTCTGGACTCATGGAAACTTTCTTGGAAGTCACAGATTGCAATAAAACACCTCACAGAGGTATGGAGGACACCTACTTCCTTGACCTTCCACCACTCTGTTAACCTTTAACACACAGTGGAGAATAGCAAGTCAGTCTCCTGACGAGGTTCACTTATATATGTTGTTAATCCATAGTGGGAAATGTATTGACTTTTGTGTATTGAGACATATAAATACATATTCTGCTTTGGACCCAGATATATACGTGTGTGTGTGTGTGTGTGTGTGTGTGTGTGTGTGTGTATACATAATATATATATATTGTTTATTATAAAATTACTTATATGTAAAATCTCAATATGTGTTTATATCTAGTATTCCTTCTTATCCACAGTTTTTGTTTTCTATGGTTTCAGTTACTTCTGAACTGCAGTTCAAAAATATTAAGTGGAAAATTACAGAAAGAAACAATATATTTTAAATAACTATTACAATATTTGATCTAATTGTCCTATTTTATTACTAATCTTTGTTAATCTCTTACTGTGCCTAATGTATATATTAAACCTTTTCATGGGGGTGTGTGTGTGTGTGTGTATACACATGTGAAAAAGCATTGTATACCTAGGGTCGGTATTAGCTGCACTTTCAAGGTGCTGTTACTCAGCTACTTGATGGTTCATTTGAGGACAGAGGGGACAGGGAATGGGTAGGGGTTGGGGACTGAAATTAGCACTAGATTGGAGACTGCAGTGCCTAACAGAAGAAACAGCCAAAATGGCACTCTTTGAAGTTATAGTTGCTTAATGAGCACTTGCAGTATACCCAGCTTTATGTCTTCATGTATTCTCTCTCTCACTGATGCATTTCCTTTTACAAATATTTTCAATTGCGATACATAACACAGACATTTTAAGAAGGTGTTACTTAGCCTAGTGGGATACTTTAAGTGAACAGCCTTGTCAGTATGACCCAGGTCAAGTTTTGTCAGTTGTTGCCCCATTTATTTTTATTGTCATTGCTGCTGTACTGGAGATTGTAACCAGGGGCACTTTACCACTGGGCTGCATCACCAGCCTCTTTTCATATTTTTTTTTGAGACAGAGTCTCCCTAAGTTGCTTAGAACCTCGCTAAGAGGCTGAGGCTACCCTGGAGCTTGTGATCCTCAGCCTTGCTGAGTTTCTGGGATTACAGGTCTGTACCACCAGACCCAGTGTCCCACATATTTTGAAGCTGTAACATTAAGTGGGGAAAAAAAAGTTAGAATTACTCTTTCATTATAAAAGTGGCAAGAAGTCACATGTGCTGATATATAAAGAGTTCCCCATGTGCTATTTTTGTCTGTGAGAATAGAATTCCTGAAAATGAAATTTGTTACTAGAATGTGCCCTCTTTGAGGGCATATGAGTAACAGTGGCTCAGTTAAGGTAGGATGACAGGATTTTTTTTTTTTTTTGTACCAGAGATTGAATTCAGGCATGCTCAACTACTGAGCCAATCCCCATCCCACTTTTTCTAATTTTTTTAAAGCTATAGATGAACACAATACCTTTATTTTGTTTATTTATTTTCATGTGGTGTTGAGTATCAAACCCAGTGCATCACATGTGCTAGGCAAGTACTCTATTACTGAGCCACATCCCCAGCCCTTTTTATATTCTGAGACAGGTTCTCACTAAATTGCTCAGGGCCTCACTAAGTTGCTGAGGCTGGCTTTGAACTTGAGATCCTCTTGCCTCAGCCTCCCAAGACACTGGGATTACAGGTGTGTACCACCACGCCCAGCAGGACAACAGGATTTCTTGTGTAGGAAATCTCTGCACCCCTCCATTTTTCATGTTGGAGAGGTAGTGACACAGGGCCATGGCTGAGGGCATGGACCTTGAATTCAGACAGATCAACCTCTTGTATGCTGTGTGACTTGGGCAACCTTCACATCTATAAGCCTCTATTTTCCTTTCTGTAGAAAGAACAGTAAGAATATTACCAAGTACAGTGATGCACACCTGTAATCCCAACAACTCAGGAAGCTGTGGCAAGAGGATTACAAGTTCAAGGCCAGCCTCAGTAACATAGAAAGATCCTGTCTCACAATAAAAAAGGACTGGGGTGTAGCTCTGTGGTAAAGAATCCTTGGGTTTGATCCCCAGGATTAAAAATATTAAAAAAGCGCTATGACCTCTGCGTTGATGCCATGACTTTATAAGGATTTTTTTAAATTTATAATAGTAGTATGTATTACAATTCATAGTGCACATATATAGCATCTTTTAACATACAACTGTTTGTATACAAAGTATATTCATACCATTCAGGTTTTCAATCATGCATTTAGGATAATGATATCCATCTTATTCAACCACTTTTTCTTTCTTTTTTTCTTTTTCCTCCCTCCCTTCCCCCTTGCTCCCTACCTTCCCCTCCCTTCCCTTTGACCATTCTAGTGTTCCTTTAATCCTCCTATGTACCCCCATCCAACAACACTGTGAATTAGCCTCCTTATATCAGAGAAAACATTTGGTATTTGGATTTTTGAGATTGATTGACTAATTTCACTTAGCATTATATTCTCCAACTTCATCCATTTATCTACAAATGCCATTATTTTATTCTCTTTTATTGCTGAGTAAAATTCCATTTTGTATATATACCACATTTTCTTTATCCTCTCATCTACTGAGAGACATCTAGGTTGGTTCCACAACCTAGCTATTGTGAATTGTGCTGCTATAAACATTGAAGTGGCGGTGTCACTGTAATATGCTGTTTTTAAGTCCTTTGGGAATAGACCCAGGAGCTGGATGGCTGGACCATAGGGTGGTTCCTTTCCCAGTTTTCCAAGGAATCTCCATACTGCTTTCCATAATGGTTGCACCATTTTGCAGTCCCACCAGCAATGTATGAGTGTGCCTTTTCCCCCACATCCTCTCCAACATTTATTGTTGTTTGTGTTCTTGATAGCTGCCATTCTGACTGGAGTGAAATGAAATCTTAGAGTAGTTTTTTTTTTTTTTTTTTTTTTTTTTGTGGTACCTGGGATTGAACTCAGGGGCACTCGAACACTGGGTCACATCCCCAGCCCTTTTTTGTATTTTATTTAGAGACAGGGTCTCACTGAGTTGCCAAGTGCCTCGCCATTGCTGAGGCTGGCTTTGAACTCGCAATCCTCCTATCTTAGCCTCCCAAAGTGCTGGGATTACAGGCGTGCGCCACTGCGCCCGGCCTTAGAGTAGTTTTGATTTGCATTTCTCTAATTGCCAGTGATGTTGAACATTTTTTCATGTATTTGTTGATTAATTGTGTATCTTCTTCTGAGAAGTGTCTTTTCAATTCCTTAGCCCATTTATTGATTGGGTTATTTGTTTTTTTGGTGTAAAGTTTTTTGAGTTCTTTATATATTCTAGAAATTAGTGCTCTATCTTATGTGCATGTATTAAATAATTGTTCCCACTTAGTTGGATCTCTGTTCACCTCACTGATTGTTTCTTTTGCTGAGAAGAAGCTTTTTAGTTTAAATCTATCCCATTCATTAATTCTTGGTATTAATTCTTGCGCTACAAGATTCTTATGAAGGAACTTGGGGCCTAATCTGACATGTTGGAAATTGTAGCTTACTTTTTCTTCTATTAGGCGTATTGTCTCTGGTCTAATTCCTAGGTCCTTGATCCACTTTGAATTGAGTTTTGTGCATGGTGAAAGATAAGGGTTTAATTTCATTTTGTTGCATATGGCTTTCCAGTTTTCCCAGCACCATTTGTTGAAGAGGCTATCCTTTCTCCACTGTACATTTTTGGTGCCTTTGTCTAATATAAGATAGCTGAAATTATATGTATTAATCTCTGTGTCCTCAATTCTGAACCATTGGTCCACCAGTCTGTTTTGGTGCCAATACCATGCTGTTTTTGTTACTATTGCTCTACAGTATAATTTAAAGTCTGGTAAGGTGATGCCACCTGCTTCACTTTTCTTGCTCAGGATTGCTTTGGCTATTCTGGGTCTCTTATTTTTCCAGATGAATTTCATGACTGCTTTTTCTATTATTTCTTTGAAGAATGACATTCGGATTTTGATTGGAATTGCATTAAATCTGTATAATGCTTTTGGTAGTATGGACATTTTGACAATATTAATTCTACCTATCCAAGAGCAAGGTAGGTCTTTCCATCTTCTGAGTTCTTCTAAAATTTCTTTGTTTAGTGTTCTATAGTTTTCATTATAGAGGTCTTTCACCTCTTTCGTTGATTCCCAGGTATTTTATTTTTTTTGATGCTATTGTAAATGGGGTAGTTTTCATCATTTCCCTTTCAGAGGCTTTGTCACTGATGTACAAAAATGACTTTGACTTATGGGTATTGATTTTGTATCCTGCAACTTTGCCGAATTTATTTACTAGTTATAAAAGTTTTCTGGTAGAGTTTTTTGAGTCTTCTAGGTATATTATCATGTCATCAGCAAATAGTGCTAATTTGAGTTCTTCTTTTTCTATCTGGATCCCTTTAATTTCTTTCGTCTGTCTAATTGCTCTGTCCAGAGTTAAATAGCAGTGGTGAAAGGGGGCATCCCTGTCTTGTTCCAGTTTTTAGAGGGAATGCTTTCAATTTTTCTCCATTCAAGATAATGTTAGCTTGGGGCCTTGCATAAATAGCTTTTATAATGTTGAGATATGTTCCTGATATTCCTAGTTTTTCCAGTGTTTTGAACATAAAGGGGTGTCGTATTTTGTCAAATGCTTTTTCTGCATCTATTGAGATGATCATATGATTTTTATCTTTAAGTCTATTGATGTGATGTATTATGTTTATTGATTTCCGAATGTTGAACCAGCCTTGCATTCCTGGAATAAACTCCACTTGATCGTGGTGCACTATCTTTTTGATATGTTTTTATATCCGATTTGCCAGAATTTTGTTGAGGATTTTTGCACCTATGTTCATTAAAGATATTGACCTGAAGTTTTCTTTATTGGATGTGTCTTTGCCTGGCTTTGGAATTAATGTAATATTGGCCTCATAGAAAGAGTCTGGAAGAGTTCCCTCTTTTTCTATTTCTTGAAATAGTTCTTCTTTGAAAGTCTTATAGAGCTTGGCTGTAAACCCATCAGGTCCTGGACTTTTCCTTGTTGGTAGCTTTTTGATGGTGTCTTCTATTTCTTCACTTGTAATCGATCTGTTTAAATTGTGTATAGCCTCCAGTTCCAGTTTAGGCAAATCATACGACTCTAGAAATCTGTCAATGCTTTCAATATTTTCTATTTTTTTAGAGTACAAGTTTTTAAAGTAATTTCTAATTATCTTCTGTATATCTGAGGTGTTTGTTGTGATATTCCCTTTATCATCATGAATGTTAGTAATTTGAGTATTTTCTCTTCTTCTTTTTGTTAGCATCGCTAAGGGTCTGTCAATTTTGTTTATTTTTTCAAAGAACCAACTTTTAGTTTTGTCAATTCTTTGAATTGTTTCCTTAGTCTCAATTTCATTAATTTCTGCTCTGATTTTAATTATTTCCTGTCTTCTACTGCTCTTGGTGTTGATCTGTTCTTCTTTTTCTAGTGCTTTGAGGTGTGATGTTAAGTCATTTATTTGTTGTTGTTTTGTTTTTTTCTTTTAAGGAATGAACTCAGTGCAGTGAATTTTCCTCTTACTACTGCCTTCATAGTGTCCCAGAGATTTCTATACGATGTATCTGTGTTCTCATTTACCTCTAGGAATTTTTTAATCTCCTCCTCGATGTCTTCTTCAACCCCTTGTTCATTCAGTAGCATGTTGTTTAGCTTCCAGTTGCTGGAGTAGTTTTTCTTATTCCTTGTTTTGTCATTGATTTCCAATTTCATCCCTTTATGGTCTTATAGAATGCAGGGTAGTATCTCTATTTTTTTATATTTGCCGAGAGTTGCCTTGTGACATAATATATGGTCTATTTTGGAGAAGGAGCCAGGTGCTGCTGAGAAAAAAGTGTATTTGTTTACTGAGGGATCAAATATTCTATATATGTCTGTTAGGTCTAAGTTATTCATTGTTTTAAGGAGGCCTAAAATTTCTTTATTTAGCTTTTGTTTGGATGATCTATCCATTGGTGAGAGAGGTGTGTTGAAGTCCCCTAGAATAACTTGTGTTGTGGTCTATTTTACTCTTGAACTTGAGAAGAGTTTGTTTGATGAATGTAGGTGCTCCATTATTTGGGGCATATAGATTTATGATTGTTATATCCTGTTGATGAATGGTTTTCTTAAGTAGTAAGAAATATTCATCTTTGTCCATTTTGATTAGCTTTGGCTTGAAGTCTACCTTATTTGATATGAGAATGGAAACCCCTGCTTGCTTCCACAGGCCATGTGAGTGATAAGACTTTTCCCAGCCTTTCACTTTCAGTCTATTGATGTCTTTTTCTACGAGGTGTGTTTCTTGGAGACAGCAAATTGTTGGGTCATTTCTTTTAATCCATTCTGATAATCTGTGTCTTTTGAATGGCGAGTTTAGGCCATTAGCATTCAGGGTTATTATTGAGATGTGATTTTTATTTTCATCCATTTTTCTTTGTATTATGGTCTTTAGCTTGATTTGGTTTCTCTTCTGGTTGGTATTTCCCTTAGTTTAATATTTCCCTTTGTTGATTTTTGTTGTTATTTTTCTGTTCTTCTTCATGAAAAATTTTACCCAGGATGTTCAGAAGTGCTAGCTTTCGAGTTGTGAAATCTTTTAACTTTTGCTTGTCGTGGAAGGTTTTTATTTCATCTTTGAATCTAAAGCTCAGTTTTGCTGGATATAAGATTCTTGGTTTACATCCCCCCCCCCCTTTTTTTTTTCAGAGCTTGAAATATGCTATCCCAGGATCTTCTAGCTTTTAAGGTCTGGGGTGAAAAATCTGAACATAGTCAGATTGGTTTCCCCCTATATGTAATCTGCTTCCATTCTCTTGTTCCTTTTAATATTCTCTCCTTGCTCAGTATATTAGGCATTTTTATTATAATGTGCCTTGGTGTGGATCTGTTGTGATTTTGTATGTTTGGTGTTCAGTAAGCCTCTTGAACTTGGTTTTCCCATTCATTCCTCAAGTTTGGAAAATTTTCTGTAATTATTTCATTATGTAAATTACTTATTCCTTTGGCTTGAAACTCTGCCCCTTCCTCTGCCCCAATCACTTTTAAGTTTGGTCTTTTTATGTTGTCCCATAATTCTTGGATGTACTGTTCTTGATTTCTTACGATTTTTGCTGTGTAATCTAGATTTTTCTCTAGGATATGTATTTTGTCTTCATTGTCTGAGGTTCTTTCTTCCAAGTGGTCTACTCTGTTGGTGATGCTTTCGATTGAACTTTTATTTTGGTTTATTTCTTCTTTCATTTCCAGAATTTCTGTTTGGTTTCTCTTTAGAGCTTCTATCTCCCCATTGAAGTAATCTTTTACTTCCTGTATTTGTTTTTGGAGTTCTTTGTCAAAATGATCTTTTACCACCTGTATTTTCTCTCTCATCTCATTTTTGAGTTCATTCTTAAGTTCCATAAACATTTGGAATATGTAATTTCTGAATTCCATCTCTGGCATTTTACCAACTGTGCTTGCCATGAAATCTATTGAGAAGGTATATTGATTTGTTTGTGTCACTTTCTTCCCTTGTTTCTTCATATTGCTTGTGTGTCTTTTCTTCCTGCACTGTGGGACCTTGACTATTTCGATTTCACCTTATGTTGCTTCTGTAGTACAATGCTATCAGATCCCCTTATAATTCCTTTACACTTTAAAATCTAACACTTTCTATTCAGAAAATCCCAGTTTGATCACAATGTACAGATTTAGTTAACTCAGATATTGTTTCCAATTTACTCTGTACACTTCTGATGTGGTTTTATAGTTTCAAGTATTGGACACAGGTGATATGTTTAGGAAGAAGGAAGTGAGTGTATTGAATTGTTCTTTCTTAGAGAGTATGAAAAGAGAGTTCTATGGAAGTGGTTTAGTATCAGCAGACAAGAGAGGAAAGAGAAAGGAGTGAACGATTAGGTGGAAAGACCGATTTGTATATAAACCTAACTTATGCCTTTGAGAGAAGAAATAAAGAAAGATGGAAAAGGAAAAAAATGACAAAAGAGTAGGAATTAGTATAAGAGAGAGGAGAGAGAGAGTGAGTCAAGAAGATAGAGAATAAACTATATATAACACCGCTTTGCTATATAGTTCAATTGCGCCTGTTCTAGAAATCCCAATTTCTGCGTATACCTTGTTTTTGCCTCTGTTGAGTATGCAATGGCAGGGTGTAAATAGGGAAGATGAAGGAAGGAGAAAAGATACAAAAGTGAGAAGGAATAAAAGAAAGAAAGAAAAGAGGAGCAGAAGCAAACAAAAATACACACTGTCAATCAAAACAAAAAACAAAGCAAAACAAAACAAAACAAAACAAAAAAACAACAAAACAAAGAAACTAACAGGAAAAAAAAAAAAAAAGTCAAACCCAGGAACAAGTCTCAAATAAAACAGACCCTGGGAAGTTCTTCGTTTTTCCCTTCCAGTTTAAGCCAATTGTCTCGTATCACATCCAGACAGTCAGCGATCCTGTTTGTGGAGTCAAGGCTGCACCTTTGGCCAGTGGCAGAATGGCACAGCAGACGAGTGGCTCAGAGGGATTGTGTGTCAGCAGATGAATGGCACCAGGAAAGGGACCCTCCAGGAGGCACCCTTTCCCCATGCCTACCCACAGTTGTAGCTTCTTGGGGCCGCTGCGCTGGCCTCAGACACGCCCTCCCCTGCTGGTTGCCCGAGCCTCACCCAGGTGTGTGCTGTTCTCAGAGTGCTGGCGGATCCCTGGATGTCTGCAGCTGCTCTTCCTTTCTGCCTTGTTCCTTTATCCGGATCAGCCACTGCCTTCCTCAAAGATGGCGGTGCTCTCCTCGGGATCAACAGCAGTTTCGCAGACCTTTGTGTCACTCCAGAGCGTGCAGGATCGGTTTGGCAAGTTGTGTGAAAGAGCTTATTTTTCTTCGCTTCTCGGTTTTAAAGCCATTGTCTGGATCTTCCCCTTGCCACAATGTTATCGGGCCAGCTGTGCCAGCAGCGCCAATAACGCTGTTTCGGACTGTGGACGGCTCCAACTAGGCCCCCGTCTGTCAGTGGTCCGGAGTTCGTTGTATTTCACCGTCCAGAGGTGCA
The DNA here is from genome assembly GCA_025594165.1 of Tamias sibiricus. Taxonomy (NCBI): domain Eukaryota; kingdom Metazoa; phylum Chordata; class Mammalia; order Rodentia; family Sciuridae; genus Tamias; species Tamias sibiricus. The sequence continues at coordinate 73,027,034 of CM046660.1, read as the reverse complement.
CGAATGTCTCTGCTCCCTTTCAGTTGAAGGAGAATTGCTAGTAGCGCATTCAAACTTCCCACTAAGCGTCTTTTAGTAACTATGAGAGAGCACCTCTCTCCTGTCCGCCATCTTGGAATCCCCCCACATATCCACTTTATAAGGATTAAATGAAAATACCCAGGCAGAGGGCTAGGGTTGTGGCTCAGCATTAGAACACTTGCCTAGCACATGCAAGGCCCTGGGTTCGATCCTCAGCACCACATAAAAATAAATAAATAAAAATAAAGGTATTGTGTCCAACTACAACTAAAAAATAATATTAAAAAAGGGGGGTGCCTGGGACTGTGGCTCAGTGGTAGAGCGCTCACCTAGCATGTGCATGGCTGGGGTTCGATCCCCAGCACCACGTAAAAATAAATGTATTGTGTACAACTAGGGCAAATAAATAAATATTAAAAAAAAAAAAAAAGAAAGAAAATACCCAGACAGAGTTCCTGCTTGGCATATAGTAAATATCAAACAAATGTTAAACAACACTGTATCATTGCTGTCTTTTTATATTAGCTCACCTGAACCCAAGCTCAGTGTGTTTCCTGGTTGTAGTACAGGGAGCAGGTACTAACTGATCCTGAGTCTATGAGCCTTTTCTCTTTCTTACAGCTCAGGTGTGTGCTGGCATCTTTGTGATACTGATTATATACAACTATTGGTTCCTTTACATCCCTTATTTGACATGGCTTTACTTTGACTGGCGGACCCCAGAGCAAGGAGGCAGGAGATCCAACTGGATCAGTAACTGGCCTGTTTGGAAGTACTTTAAAGACTATTTTCCAATTCGTGTGAGTAGAATTTGTTTTTGTAAACTACCATATTGTGTTTGGAAATGAGTGGACATTTGTTTTCATCACCTGTATGTCAAGCTTTTTCCTTTTCAGCAGGAGTGCCTTTGCTCACTTTTTGCTCCTATAATGGAATACCAGAGATCAGGAACTTTATAGAGAAAAGAAATGCATTTCTCACAGCTCTGGGTGCTGGGACATCCACTATCAAGGGGCTGGCATCCGGTGAGGGCCTTCTTGCTACATCATTCTGTGGCAGATGCCAAAGGTCAAGAGGGCGAGAGAGAGCAAGAGAACAAGAACACTTATTCTCTTAGAAGGAGACCACTCCAGCAATGATGGTGTGAATCTCATCTCCTGACCCCCATAGCCCTGCCTCCCAGCGCTGTTTCCCGTACACGTGTTTTTTGGGGACACATTCAAACCCAAGCAGGGAGAGAGTCTGCTGTTGGGCTCAAGTTGCTAAATGAACTTTAAGATGAATTGACACAAACTTGAAGGCTGTGTATGAAGGGACCTATGCTCAGAGGATAGTTTAGAAAATTTGGAATAGTTCCAACCCAGGGAACAAAAATGAGCGATGTTCTCCATTTTCTCTTGACATGAAAACTAATCATGCGTTCTTTTTATTTCTCAATGGAAACTAATACAGGGACGTTTTATTTCTTTATCTCCATGTAAATGTGCTCTAGCTCATGAAAACTTGGGATTTGGATCCCAGTCACAACTACCTATTTGGGTTTCACCCCCATGGAATACTTGTGGCTGGAGCCTTTGGAAATTTTTGTTCTGTCTACTCGGACTTCAAGGAGCTGTTTCCCGGCTTTACTGCATATCTTCACGTGCTCCCATGTTGGTTCCACTGTCCTCTCTTCCGAGAATACCTGATGAGCTTCGGTAAGTGGTGGCAGGCCACCATTTCTACAGCAAACTAGGGTGGCAAGAGAATGTTCACTTGAGTTTGCCTGTTCTTAAAGTAAAATCCCGTGTCCCTGTCCCCATCTGGCACCTCACAGGCTGCCTACACATCCCTCGCCTCTGATGGACTGTAGGTGCCAGGGACACAAAGCCTATCTTCTGTTCTGCCGCAAGTGTCTAGCATGGTGACAGAAATGTAGGAATGTTTGATATATTTTAATCCAAGGAAAGAATAAATGAATGAATGCATTTTGTATATCCAGATGTGGGGGGAAAAACACAGAGCAGATAAGCAGTAAATCATACCCTTGGAGAGGTACTTGGCATACTTTAATGAATATTAGAAAGGAACATTGTCCTCCACCATGTCTTGAAGTAATGGCAGTCATGTAGATCAAACAGACTCAACTTGTTTCTTTGTCTTCCCAAATTAACTATAACTTGGTTCAGAAATAACGGCCCTTGGGCTAGGGGAACAGCTCAGTGGTGGAGCATTTGCCCACATACTCAAGGGCCTGGATTTTATCTCTAGCACTGTGAGAAAAGAAAGAAAGGAAGAGGAAATGAGAGAAAAAAGAAATGAGTCCATTCTATTCTGCTACTTTGAACCAGTAGAATGCCCTTTGATTATTGAAACCATAATTCTACCAATTCTGAGAATAAAATCAATCCGAAATGTCATAAAGATACTATATGTCTATACAGAAACCCAAGCTTATGTTACTAAGTCTCATTTCAACTTAAGAGGCTCAACTTCTTTGTTTTTCCAACTTTATGAACCTGTTGACCAACCATGAAATACAGTAACTAACAAAGTGTTTTATATTTGTGGGCATTGTATAGGATAATTATTCTTGTCTTCATAGTTCCTGGATCTAAAGAAAAATGGATCATTTTTTTTTGAAAAATTATTTCAGGATCAAGAAGTGGCATATTTAAGGATATAATTTCCCATGACCTTCCAGAATTTCTTACTTTCTTTCTTTTTTTCTTTTCTTTTCTTTCTTTCTTTCTTTCTTTTTTTTTTTTTTTTTTTTTTTTTTGGTACCGGGGATTGAAATCAGGGGCACTCGACCACTGGACCACATCCCCAGCCCTTTTTTGTATTTTATTAGAGACAGGCTGTCACTGACTTGCTAAGTGCCTCACCACTTTGGCTTTGAACTCACAATCCTCCTGCTTCAGCCTCCCAAGTGCTGGGATTACAGGTGTGCGCCACCGTGGCTGGCTTACTTTCTATTCTTTTTTGAGGTTACTGTTATCATTATATATCTGGTAGCAAATTAGTTCAAGTTGTTTCTCTTTATGAGTTCCTAACCAGAAAGGTGTCCAGTGTGGGCTACTGAGCACACTAGAGGGCGCACTAATCCCCCAAATTACCGAGTGATCTGACCTCTGGTCTCCAGGGGGCGCACTAACCGCTTCCAAACCACCAAAGGAGTGAGGTGCCTTCTCTCCTCGTTTGGCAAATATTTCCTTAGGGTTTTATTACAGGAAGAAACTTTACAAGAAATTTTTAAAATTTAAAAAAAATCACAAAAATATATTTACAGTACACTGTTTGCTGATTTGAAGTATAACCTCAGGTGAATTTGAGTAGTATAGTTGAGAGCAGGTTTGGCAAATTCCTGGCAGTGGAGAGGCAGGTGGACCCCTCTCTATGGTAGTGTCAGACACAATCAATCTCAGAGTCTCTCCATAAGGTGACCCACAGCCTCTGCTGTTTTTAGAGTTGATGGATGAATTGAAATCTTTCTGCTGTACTGGTTTATATCATGACATCTTCACTTTTGCTATAACCTTTGATCTCTAAGCCAGTGGAGGTTTAGGCTGGTCTCTGAATAGATAGTCCTCAATACTGCCTCCCAGAACCTGCTTCTTAGGACAGCGCAGGGCCTAAAAAGAGTTCCCTTCTCTCCACCTGCCTTGGTGACTGCCCTGGATGGTTGTGAAAGACAGCCAGACATGGACCCCAGACCTCATGTTATAAGGAACCAATGGGACTTCAAAGGTCCTTTGCTAACAGTTGTGTTACTCAAGAGGTTTCTGTGGCTATAAGTCCTTTTCAGTTCCACCTCTACCCCTTTCCTCTTGGCCCATCTTGGTGTGTCTAGACTCACTTCTGCATTTCAAAGCTCATGTCCTTTTGGTCTAACCATTAAGTCTGGGCAGGTGGCTGGGATCTGATCACAACAGCCTTATATGTCATAGAGAGGACTTTAGATTTTGTCTTATAGGTGTTGATCCAAGACACAAAGAAAAGACCACCAACTCTAATTTTAAATAAAATTAAAGCAAGCTTATATTATGTACACAAAGAGAGCTGGCCAGCGGCTGCCCCTCACAAACACTGGGCTTGGGATCAGCCCCACTCTCTGGGAAGACAAAGTTTTTATAGCACAGAAAGTTACAAAAAAAAGGGGAGGGGGGGGGAAATGTCTTGGGAACTTACAGCTAACAGGGTTTTGGCAAATGTGATACAAAGGCAGATAGCAGGCTAATGATCTACATGGCTTAACATTTCAAGGTAGGGAGTAAATTAAGATTCCTGTTAGAATTTATGAGGTGCCACTGAGGTTTTAGGGAGGGTTGTTATCTGGTCAAGGAGAGCCAGGCCTGTGTGAATTCAGAGCACAGTCAGGAATTCCAAACAAGATTTGCCCCAGAGTTTGGTCAGGCCAAATAAATATCTTAGTAAAACAAAAATGATTTTTTTTTTTAACTTTATGGCTTCTAATCTTAGGATAGAATTAGGTTGGGTTCATCATTCCCCCCTTGACTTATATGTCTTTTTCAAATATTTGATAGGGTAGACAAGGGCTCTGGAGGAATTTCAGTCCCTCAGGGGACAATCTCTAACTTTCCAGACACACTCAAAATTGACCTCCCCCATCTGACCTGACTCAATTTACCTTCTATACTGACTGCCTGTCTGATTCTGCTTCATATTCTCTCCCTTCTAATTTGAGGAACATTTAATTGCTGTAAGGATAAAGGGCGATGATCGTGTTCTGGCTGCTTCAGAGCTGAGAGGGGGCGATGTGTCAAGGTGGGGCAAATAGTTTGCAGTTCTCTTTTAGAAGTCAGGTTGGATTCAAGTCTGGTTGGGGAAGAACAGGTTGTAAAGTCATCTGGGGATGGGTGCTTCAGGATGTGTGAGGGCTGAGAAGCTGTCCCCATAATAAGGCCAGAGTGGACAAGGCCTTTATTTGGGAATGTAAATCTTTAACATCCTCAGAGGTACCGGGAATGTAAAAACAACATTTAATTTTTAATGTCACAGAAGTCTACCCCCATAAGATGTAGTAAAGCTACTTAATGTCATCTGATGTCATAAAACCTTTCTACTGGTATGACCTCTGTATCTAGTAGAGAACCTTTTATTTCTGTTACTTAGGGCTAGATAATCATGTTAGCAAATATTAATCCTACCTGTGTAGGAGTTTAGGAAGATTTATAGGCCTTAAATTGACTAAAAACTTCTGACTTGGCAGTTTCACTTGATAGTTCTTAGGCATTCCTTCACAAGAATCTCTCTCTTTTGTAGCCTCCAGTCTTACTTATTTTGGGGGCTAATACAAGAGTATATCTTGAGTTACATTTAACTATTATTTTTTTTAAATGCCCAGAAATGGCTGTGTTTTGGTTTTAACTGTTTTTGCTAGGGGTTTAAGATGAAGTATGTCAAACTGACTTTTGCTTCTATCTATTGTTAAGCGTCAGCTGAATTCCCATGGGAGTAACTCTTGGGGGAACTTGAGAGCAGCTTTTTCATTCTGCTAGTGCCTTCCACGAGGATGGATCCAGGTCTTGCTTGACCATGTGGCTTCCCTTGGAAGCACCAGGGATATCTCCCTTCTCCAAGGACCCTCCTTTCATAGCAAGGGCACTGACTTGCTTTCTCTTCTCCGTAGGTCTCATTAACCTCCCTGTTCAGTAGGTTATGTGGCCCGGAATTGCCAAGCTCTTTTTAGAGAAGTTCCTCCCTGGATTCAGACTGACTATGAGGGCAAGAGCCAAATATTGGTTTTCTTGGCCCTTCTAATTTAACTTTAGGTCTTGATCTTAAACATCTAGAAAATTAGTCTCTTGCAAAATGGTGCAACAGTTATGGAAAGCAGTATGGAGATTTCTTGGAAAACTGGGAATGGAACCATCCTATGACCCAGCCATCCCACTCTTGGGTCTATTCCCAAAGGACTTAAAAACAGCATATTACAGTGACACAGCTATCTCAATGTTTGTAGCTGCACAATTCACAATAGCTAGGTTGTGGAACCAACCTAGATGTCCCTCAGTAAATGAGTGGATTAAGAAAATGTGGTATATATGCACAATGGAATTTTACTCAGCAATAAAAGAAAACAAATTAATGGCATTTGCAGGTAAATGGATGAAGTTGGAAGACATAATGCTAAGTGAAGTTAGTCTCAAAAATCCAAGTACCAAATGTTCTCTCTTATATAAGGAGGCTATTTCAAAGTATTGTTGGATGGGGGTACATAGGAGGATTAGAGGAACACTAGAATGGTCAAGGGAAGGGAGGGCAAGGGAGGGAGCAAGAGGGGAGGGAGGGGGGGGAGAAAAAACAAAAAGGTGGTTGAATGAGACGGATATCATTTTCCTTAATGCATGATTGAAGACTTGAATTGTACGAATATACTTTGTATACAAACAGTTGTATGTAAAAAGATACTAAATATATGCACTATGAGTTGTACATATTAAAAATTATAAAAATAAAATTATATATATAAAAAAAAAATTAGTCTCACCAATCTTAAATTGAGAGCACTGGGCCTTAACTTTAATGCTTATAACCTTACAGTGATTTACCCTTTTTATTAATTGGAGTCTATGCTTCCTATCTGTCCTGTAGGTGATGGCTTAAATTAACTCAGGTTGTGTCTTGAAGCAATACCTCTGCAAAACATTAACAGGCAGATTTTAAACAGTTTATGAGGAAAATACAAAATAAAATTAACAAGAATAAAAACACATTTAGTTTGTGTAATAACTGTCTTGAATTTTGACTGAGTTATATATTATAACCCCTGCTTGAAATGCTAGTAGTCTTTTTTTTTAATATTTATTTATTTACTTTAGTTATACACAATGCAATGCATTTATGTTTACGTGGTGCTGAGGATCGAACCTGGGCCGCACACGTGCGAGGCAAGTGCTTTGCCGCTGAGCCACAACCCCAGCCCTGCTAGTAGTCTTAACAACAAGAATCACTCCTTTGACCATAATGGTAAACAAATTGAAGTTTGGCCTACTTTGGAGCCATTCTGGCATGTAATAAGGTGGAAGGAAGAGCCTTATTTTAGGTAAGGTGGGGCTCTTTATAAACCTTAGGTCAAGTGTTCTAGTTCTGAAGCTGATCTTTGCTTCTTAAATAGAATTTTACAGAGCTTACATACATTGTTGCTCAAGTTCACATGAATATTAGCTAACACAATATATTACATTAAAAAATTTCAAAGAAAGGCTGAGAGTATTTAACCTTTTTTGAAAAAGTAGCAAAATGCTTTTGTGTTTTACAATATTAAACTTTATATAGATTAGGCTCCCATGAACCTAAAAAATACATTTAAATTATACCCCAGTGTAAAAAGTAACATAAAACCTTATATCTTATTGACAACAGGTCTAGTTGTAGAACACATTTTAAATTATATAAATAAATTTCTAATGTATTATCTTTATAAGCCTAAAATTACCATACAACTCTAGTTTGGAGAACACCAACTTGATATAATGCTCTTTTAAAGCTTCTACCTTAAGGCTTGTATACGTGAAAGATATGAACACATTTAATATATAAAGAAGAGTATTATTCCACCATAATTACATTGATGTTTTTACATTAATCAAGTTTAGCTCTTAAAGAAATAACATTACAATATTCTAAAATAATAGTTGTTGTTTAACCACAGCTGTATAATTCTTAATTCCTTTCAGATTACTTGCTCAAAAACAAACAAACAAAACCAAAAATTAATAAACACAATGTTATGGGCAAATTAATGTTTTAAGAAATCCTTGTCCTCTTACCACATAGATTAAACCTTGGTTTATATCAGTACATTAACATTTGACCTAAGGAAAAAACCTTAAATAGCTTTTCCTGATTGTTTTATGTACTTATTTAACCAACTTACACAGGCCTTTTACATCACTTACATAAACCCTCTTATTTACTTCATCACATAAAGACTTTCCTATCTTGAAACATTTTCTTTTCCTTTTATTAAATATGGTTTCCATATCTATAACCTTCTAATTTCTTTCTCTCATGTGTTAACACCTTTTTCTGTTCACCTTTTGAAACAATCCTTATAATAATTTGAATTTAGACAAATTATTTTATCTTAATAAAAATATTTGTTATTTACAGTACTCTTAATTGGAACAGTTGAAACTTTTGATCCTTTGTATATAGAGAAATCTTTTATAAACCTTTGTATATAGAATCACACACATTTGTTAACCATTTCATGAGAACACAATGTTCAAGTATATAGAATTATGCCTGTTGGAACTTCAACCTTTTTCAGTGATGACAAAGCAACTTTAAAACCTTTTTTCCCCCCTCATTTACAGATTTATGGGAATATTAACAATGTTACCCAATGGAATTCAAGGAATTAAGAGTACTTGATGGTATTTAACATTTAGTATTCTAACTTTGTAAATTAATCAGATGTCTAACAAACATTTTTATGAGTAATTTCATGTCAAATCTATTTTTCTTATTTTTACCAAGATATCAGATAAGTATATTAAACAGTATTAGCCATTTCTTCTTTGTTGAAAAAAAGTTTTAGAAACAATGGATATTAGACATTTTATAAACATCAACATTTTATTAGTTTTTGACCACCTAGAGAGACTTGTGAGTTAAGTTTAATTTTAAAGACATCTTTACTTTTATCTGCTTACCAATTTAAATTGAACCATTTTAAATCATGTGAACTAAAAGTATTTGGATTCATTTTTTTAAATCATTTTCTATCTGCCAATCTTGATATCATGTACATGACATATCATACATATGGTCAGACAACACAATACACAGTGTGCACACATACAAAAGTAAAGACCTCGTAGCTTTCACATGTGAATCTCCATTGCAATATTACAGATGTTTAAAAATTCCATAGTTGAATAAAAGTCAGAAAAAAACCAAACATTAACCAAGGACCAAAATCATGAGTTCAAAAAATATACAGAATCTAAGAAAAACCAGAGTCCTAGAAAAATGGCCAGCCAGTAAAGTTCCATACAGTTTGCTTTTTAGTTTAGTCTAATGTAAGTTCAGGTAAAAGACATTTTTACACCCCCCCCCCCCCCACCCCGCCTGATCCACCTCTTAATGAGCTTGCCTGCTTCCCCATTTGCATTTCAATGTAAGTCCTGGCTGAGGTCAGGAAGGAGCTGGGAAAAACTGCAGTTCTGAGCAGAAACCTCATGTCTAAGGCATTTTAACCCATTTTTAGTTGGTAACCAGACAGGTCTAGATAAAAAATTATGATACCTTAGTTTTTGACTGTTAAAACTCCTTATTAATTATTTTATCTCTAACAAATCAACTTTCAACTGCAAGATTGTACTATATTTTAGAAAACCATTTAAAGACCAGATTGTTATAGTAAAAACATCATCTTTTTAGACACATTTACATCTATAGGTGATCCATTTAACCAAGGTCATTTCTAAGAAACAATCTATAAGATCAGCATATTATTGCCCATGTCTTAAAGGGCCAGAAATAGATACAAACAAAAAACACAATGACAGACAAACAGAAAGGATCCCAAAACTATGGTGACAGATGGACACCTTTAAAACAGACCAGATAGGGAAAATTTTCTCCAAGTTCCCAATTCCCACTTAATCATGGCTCTTACTCCAGTTGTGTCACAGAGGTCCCCACAAAGGGATCAGATGCTCTCACAAATGGGAACCAGAAGTGTAAAAATCAAGGGTCTCTGTGTTGTGACTTTTCTGCACCTAGTTTTCTTTTTCTCAAAGTAGACAAAGGTGGAGCAATCCTTACAGTGCAGGGAAGGAAGGCAGGAGTTCCCCGAAGCAAAAGGGGCTTCAGCAGCTTCTGGGAGTCCCTCAGTCCCTCCCCTTACTTACAGGAATAGCTCCTCTGGTTCGGTTGGATCTTAGGCACATACACCAGTCTCCTAACTTCCCAGTAGTCTGTTCTCAAAAAGTTCACCTTACATCCTCACCATGGAAGTACAATGCATGGAGTGCCAGGCCTGCCCATGAAAGTAGAGTGGGGCCTGCTCTGGGGTGCCAAAATTTGTAATAGAAAGTTCAGTCCCTGTCCCCAAAGCCAATTTATGCCAATTGAATAATGAGGACACAGTTTTGAGAAAAAAGGAAAAGAAGGTTTATTGCTTTGCTAGCAAAGGAGAAACACAGGGGCTTCCTGTCCCAAAGGCTGTGACTCTCTCGACCAGGAGGGACAAAGGGTTTTGAAGGAATTTTTTTAAAAAAAATATTTATTTATTTACTTTATTGTACATAATGCATTTATTCGTGCGTGGTACTGAGGCTCAAACCTGGGCCGCACACATGCTAGGCGAGTGCTCTACCACTGAGCCACAACCCCAGCCCTGGATTTTTTTTTTTTTTTTAAGAGTTACATTCCAGTAGTGGTTCCCAGGGTGCCCAGATGGCTGTTAGGATTTACTTGTTAATTTGGGAGATATTAATGTCTTAGATCCCCAGCAGTTATCTCCCTCCTGCAGTGGATGTGCTCAAGGCAGCCAACTAGGAAGAAAAAGATAGCATTGTCTCTCTAATCCAGCTTAGTAAAGGGCGTAAGTTTTGTCAAAGTTCTTTAAAACACAGCTCAAAGGAGTACCAGGCTTACTTGTATCATTACCAATTTTGTTGTTCAATTTTCTTACATTTACACCAGAGAAGACACACAATGAAAATGCAGAAAAACCATAGAACACAGAACAAGACACAAGGGAACAAGAACCAGGCACCAAACCAACCAGGGAGCAGTGCAATGTCTTGCTAATGCTCCGGACAGAAGGGCATATGTGCCTTGTCAGGAATCCAGTAGGAATTCCTCACCAAACAAGTACCAGAGGACAGTGCAACATTTCTCTACTGCTCTGGACAGGAGTGTATGTGCCTCACCAGGCACCTCACTGTCCCCAGAAGAGATCTCAAAACCAAATATCAGATGTTATGGGGGCACCACTTACCTGTGGAGGTTTTCTCCACTGGATGCTTTCTAATTCTTTTGATGCGGCAGTTCACTCCAGTAATCCGAAGGACTGAAGGCACACCCTGGGGCCTTGGAACGTCTCAAGGTGCGCGCACCCCCTGGGGCAACACTCCATCCAGGAATCCCAGAGTGAAGATCTGGCTTCAGAATTTGTGGTGGTCTGAATCTCGCTGGGGCCTCCAAAAATGTTGATCCAAGATGCAAAGAAAAGACCACCAACTCCAATTTTAAATCTAATTAAAGCAAGCTTATATTGTGTGCACAAAGAGAGCTACCCAGCGGCTGCCCCTCCCAAACACTGGGCTCGGGATCAGCCCTGCTCTCCAGGAAGACAAAGTTTTTGTAGCACAGAAAGTTACAAAAAAAAGGGGGGTGGGGAATGTCTTGGGAACTTACAGCTAACAGGGTTTTGGCAAATGTGATACAAAGGCAGATAGCAGGCTAATGATCTACATGGCTTAACATTTCAAGGTAGGGAGTAAATTAAGATTCCTGTTAGAATTTATGAGGTGCCACTGAGGTTTTAGGGAGGGTTGTTATCTGGTCAAGGAGAGCCAGGCCTGTGTGAATTCAGAGCACAGTCAGGAATTCCAAACAAGATTTGCCCCAGAGTTTGGTCAGGCCAAATAAATATCTTAGTAAAACAGAAATGAACTCTATTTTTTTAAAAACTTTATGGCTCCCAATCTTAAGATAGAATTAGGTTGGGTTCATCAGTAGGTAAGCCATCAGGAACTTGTCAGTGATTTTGAGCAAAAGAGGGACCTGATTGAATTTTGTGTTACAAAGATCATTCAGGTGGTGGCTGGGAGATAGGTTGAAGGGCATGGGCCTTTACACTGCAATGAGGAAAGAGGCCTACTAAAGTGAGGAAGGGGAACTGATAAGGGCCAAACAAGCAGGGACTCTGACAGAGGAAGTGCAGGAGAGGAGGTCAATTTGAAAAATAGTTGATAGTTGACAAGAATAGATGATTAACTTACCCTGGCAAAGGCAACTCTACTTTGTGATTATTATCAGCATCTGGCACAGTGCCTGACCTGTAGCAGGTATTTGATAAATGCTTTTGAATGAATGAATGAACCACCACTTAAAGTGGCGGCCAACAGAGGGGAACACATATTGGGGGGGCTGCATTTCTGGCCCGGACTCTGGATAGATGAGTCCCATTCACCTTGATTGGTGATGTTGGAAAAAGAACCACATGGGAGGGGAATTTAATGCTTTGGGTGTGCAGACTTGAAGATGGCGGAGTCTTGCAGTTGACAAGGTAGAGATATCCACTGGAGATGTGGGCCTAGAGGCTAAGCAGGAAGATCTCCCAGAAGATGGATTTGGGAGAATTCAGCATACACAAGTAGTAATTGAGTCCATGGGTGCAGACGAGATTAGAAGGCAAAAGAGACAATGAGAGAGCTTTCATATAGCAGCCTTGAAGGATGCAAGCTAGGAGCCACATGTCAGGGAATCCAGAGGCCCTCTTTGTAATGGAAGAGATACCTCAGTTGTCACTCAGGCCACAGAGAGCAGATGGCACACCTTGAACTCACTGAGAGTTCACTCCACCAAGGCAGGTCAGGTTGTTTCCTCCAACTCATCACCCTCTGCCTCTGACATCATATTACATCCACCAAAATGAACCCTAGTAAAATTAGTATATCATTTCCTTTAAGAGATGAAGTATGCTATTTCTTAATAAAGCTTGTCTGACACATTTTGTTATGTCTAAATGGATACAACCCACAATGAGAGGAATCATAGAGCATTAAAAAGTAATTATCTCTTCAGTGTGAGTCATGACTAGTTTGTGTTTTCATCTTTATTCCTTTCTGTATTTTCCTCCAAGAGCCCATAGGACATTTAAAATCTGAAAAGAAGTCTCTAGTTTTTAAAATTACTTGATATACAGACTGAACAATTATCTGTCTTAAATTAACTATGTATGTTTAGATTAAAGACCAACTTTACATTTAGAGTCAGAATCTATATATTTTAAAATTATTTCAAGATCTGGCAAGTGGTCTAGATTACTAATCCAGTGTCTGAATTTTTACAGTGATTTTCTGTGAATTCAGGTTTGGAAAATAAGAACCAATACAGAATATCTGAAAACAGCCCATTATGTGTTCAGAAGATCCATTGCAGCCTCCTGGGCAAGGGAGGGGCATCTTTTATTTGAAATGTAAAATAAATGGAGAACTGTAGAGTTGAGTAGTTAGTGCACAATGGATTCAAACCAGTGGTAGCCCTCATAGTGATCAAGTGACATTCTAAAGAACAAACCCATCACCTGCCTAAAGGTAGATCTCATTAATGGAATGAATACATTACCAAAGATTTGGCTATGAAAAAACTTACAAACTTGCAAAGTGGCCCCCAAATAAACAGTATAGGAAATATTGTTAAATGTTCACTGTTACCCTAGAATATTATAGAAATTTTTTAAGTTTTAGAAAGAGACAACTAATTACATATTTCTTTTTGTTCATTAAGGGATTGTTCCCGTGTCGAAGAAAAGTCTGTCCTATGTGTTGAGTCAGGAGGGAGGTGGAAACATTTCAGTCATTGTCCTTGGGGGTGCCAAAGAATCACTGGATGCCCATCCGGGAAAATTTACTCTAGTCATCCGTCCGCGGAAAGGATTTATTAAAATCGCTTTGACTCATGGGTAAGTGGCTCTTTGTTGAAGGCAACTGGGTCAAGAAGGTCAAGACTTTATGAACGCGAAGAAGGAAAGTGATTTTTCTAGCCCTTAAGGACTTCCTCCAAGTTGATCTTAGAATAAAAGCAGGTGCAGATTTTGGGGGAATGGAACACAACTTTTCTGTGGAGGTTGCTTAGTGCCACCACATCCAGGAACTAACAAGGACAACAACAACAACAACAAAAAGCAAAATTTGCACACAGTGTAAATCTCTCCACAAAGGAACAAAGTCCAATGAAAAAGAAGCTTCCTGAAACCCTGACTACTCTGAGTAACTTGCTGAGTCACTCTCCTTCAAGTGTTATGCAGTTCCAGTCCTTTGAACAGGAAGTTACCTATATACTACAAGGAGGCTTGGGCACATTCAAGAATTTTTAGGTTTTTCATTGCTAACATCAGCTGGACCAAAGAAATTATCTATATCTTTCATTTAAAATTCCTATTCTTTCCCCTTTGTTATTTGCAGCGCCCATTTGGTCCCAGTGTTTTCTTTTGGTGAAAATGATCTGTTTAAACAAATTAACAACCCTGAAGGCTCATGGCTTCGAATTGTTCAAGAGAAACTGCAGAAGATCATGGGGTTCGCTTTGCCACTATTTCATGCCAGAGGAGTATTCCAGTACAGTTTTGGCCTAATGCCCTATCGGAAACCTATCCACACTGTTGGTACGTGCCTAAAATGAAGAAAACTGTTATCTTACTTTTAAGCAATGTTAGTTGTTATTGAGGTGCCAATGCAAGAAAAGTAGATTTGGATATGAATTTCCTAACATAAAAATTTGTGGGTGTTATTTGAACTTTAATTACAGTATGCATTTTATTTATGAAATGGCTGTTTTCCAGTTGAATGGGAATTGATTGCTTTCAAGAACACCACTATTGAACGACAGGTAGAACCCAGTTTTATGCCACTGAGTCACACAGAAATTTAAAAAAAGTTTCTAATACTCTATAACGAATTAATTTCTCTGTACCAGGTGATTGCATAGCAGTTCTATTGAACAAATTACATCAGCATTTATTAAATAGAAGAAAATTTCTATGTAGTACATATTTTCGTCATATTTCACATAAACATCAGTTTCTATAGCAAAGGCATTTTGTGTGTGCGTGTGTGTGTGTGTGTGCCATTGGCTATATTTATATGTATTCTGACTGATTTTACTTTTAAAAGTTAAACATTTTGGGGAATTGAGATGTTGAGAGGAGGATAAATATCTAAAAGGACAGGAACAAAGTCAGGTGCAGTGGCTCTCAACTGTAGTCCCTGTACTTGGAAGGCTGAGGTAGGAGGACGGCTTAAGCCTAGGATTTGAGACCAGCCTAGGTACCATAGCATGACCCTGCCTCAAATAAATAAGTAAATAAATAAGAGCATAATGAATGAGCTCCTCCAGTTGGGAGGAGACTGGTGAGTAAAATGGAAAAATGAGCCATAGCAGAATTAACCAAAACTAGATACTTTATATGAAACTGTAATAATATTTGCACGGTGGATTAAAAGATATCGAAATATAGTGGCATTTTTAAAAAATCTATTCCACTAGAATAGGATTATCCAGTGACTGTTTACATAGCTTTGCGTTTTCTATTCTGTCACATGATGCCATCTTTAACTTGGATGTAACATTTACTGCCTTGGATAGTTAGTGTATTAGGAGCATTGAGATAAGTTTAAGGTTACAACTGTATTCTTCAAGATCAGCTGTCTACATTTCTTTGGTATAATATTGATTGATCATTTCTGATCCCTATGTACAAAGTTCTATTCCTGGTTTTGGGGTGGGGGACTATAAAAGAAATTTTGAGGCATGCTCATATGTTCACATGAAGTAGTTGTAATTGCTGAAAGTGAAGTGTATTCTGTTGAAGTAAATGATAATGATTGGGCTAAGCTTTTTTTTAAAGGAAAGTGGTTTATTGTTTGATGTAGTCAGATTATGCCTTTATTGACAAATAAGTAATTTTGGTTAAGGGTCAAATGGAATTACTGAATCAGAGCTAGTTGTCAAGACTTGAAAGCTGTAGCTCTTGCATTTGTTCATGCTTTTCCAGTGTACATCTTTTAAAGCTTCAGAATAAGGGACAATTCCTTTGATGGATCCCTCTTCTTACCCTGAAACAATTACTAGTCTGTAGCATCCCCAGTATCACATTATAATTTGGCGCCCTTTGAAAATCGAGTTAAGAATAAGAACATTTCATGAAAACTCAGCTGCCATGGTCTTAGAGTCTGAGAGTCAGATGATTGACAGCAGCCAGCTGGTGAGAAGCCAACCCTCCCCATTATATGCACCTAAAGACTTGTTTACTCAAAAAATAGCAGAAGGTGAGGATAGGATATTTCGAATCACAAGCTATGTATCAAATGCCACAGAGAATAAAGCACAATATGAAAACAATGTTTTGAGCTATGCTCATTTCTGTTTTAAATCAATGCACTTAAAACTCAGAGATCATTTTCTGCTGACTCCCTGAAAGTGCTCTCTCTGTCCCACCCCTTGGGAGATTCAGGCAGCAGCCAGATGCCAAGTTATTCTGTGGTCCCTTCTTCTTCTAGTTAATTAAGAGTTTATTAACTTAGGTAATCTCTGCCTCACATCATAAGAAATATTATTTGTACTTCATGTTTCTAGGAGAGTGCTGATGTTAACTGTTTTTAAATTTTATGCTAAAATTAGAAAAGTAGTGAAATCCCTGCCTGTGTTCCTTTCTCCTGGACTTTGCCAGTTGTTAACATTCTACTATATTTTGATTTATCTCTCATGGTGTAATAAATAGGCTTTCTACTATTAACACTATTTGAGCAAATGCAGACCTCAAGCCCTTTTGCTCTTCATTACTTTCATGTGTATCTCTTAAGAACAAGAGCATGTTCTTCCATGATATCAGGACAGCTCAGGAAATCTAGCATTGCTGAAGTGCTACTAAATAGTGTACAGTCTATGTTCAGATTTCACCAAATGGCCTAATAATTTCCTTGCTAACAGTGGTTTTTTTGGTTGGTGAGGAACACTATTTTTTTCCTTCAGTAGGATTAAGCATGACATTTAATTTTCACATCTCTTTAACCTTCTTTAAACTAGAATTAAAAAAATTTTTTTTGTCTTTATGGCATGAGCAGTTTGGATAAGTACAACCATTTGTGCTATAGAGTATTTCCACTGGAGAATGTGCTGTCGTTTTGTCTCATTCTTGTTTTTTTGGTACTAGGGATCAAACCCAGGGGCACTTAATCACTGAGCCACATCCCCAGCCCTTTTAAAATATTTTATTAGAGACAGGGTCTCCCTGAGTTGTTTAGGGTCTCACTGAGTTGCTGAGCCTGGGCTTGAACTCAGGATCCTCCTGCCTCAGCCTCCCAAATTGCTGAGATTACAGGCATGCGCCACCACGCCCAGCTTCAATTGAATTTATTTTGATCACTAGGCAAAGTGTTTCTCTGATTTCTTTAATGGAAAGAGAATATTCTTTTTTCTTTATTATTAACAAAGACCCCAAGGGTGGTGTTCTTCAGAGATATGTAATTATCCTGCCCCTCACCCAGTTTTACTCGGTGGTTTTAATATCCATTGATAATTTGTGCTTGAGTCAGTCATTACAGCCATGATTGCAAACTGGTGATTTTCAAGCTTTAGTATTCCTTCTGTATTTATTTATTGGCATTTTATCACAGAGAAGAGTTTGCCTTCCTCCCAGGACCCCCTGTCCCTGTCCTGGGAATTGAACTCAACCAGGCTTCTCTGCTGTCTTAGCACATGCCGCAGAAAGGGCACCAGTCCCTTCTCCAGCCTCCAGGCCCTCACTGGGTTCTGTGAGCTCCTGGGCCTATCTTCTGCGCATGGATGTGATAGAAATGTTTATTTTATTTTTATTCTGATAGCAACATTGGAAAAATATAAACAGTGCCATTAAGAAATTGGTTCTTTCCATCGCAGGGCATGCCTTGACTGCTTGCATGGAACACAGACCCCTGCTGCACACAGATTGATGGTGACTTTAGGAAGGCATTTAATATGCACCAGCGAGACATACAGGAGGGAGCTTGTGGGCTTGACTCTGAGTGTTTCCTTTATCTTCTCTGAGCATCAGATTTTTCATATGTAAAAGAGGAGATAAGTATAATTGTCTTGTCTTCTCTCAGGGCTCTCCTGGGATTAAATGTCATGATGCATGGGAAAGTGCTGCCTAACTCCAGTGCCCACAGGTGTGGGTTGGTACCCAGAGCAGGAGGCTTCCTGACCAGCTTGTCTACAGCTTTCAGATGTGTTTAGCTTTCCCTGTGGAAGTGTTCTTGCCAAAATGTTAATCCAAATCAAATCATGAGGAAATAATCAGACTAATCCAGATTGTGGGACATCATATAAAACATCTGGCCTGAACTCTTTAAAAATATCAATGTAATGAAAGACAAAGAGGAGGGGATGCTCAGAAACACACAACAGCTGTTGTGTGTGTGTGTGTGTGTGTGTGTGTGTGTGTGTGTGGTGGGGACAACCATAAAAGATGTAGAGACAATTGAAAAAGTTTGGATGTGGATTAAGTACAAAATAATTTGTGTGGAGGTTTGGTTTCTCAGGCATGATAATGGTGCAGTTATCTAGGACAATGTTCTTTTTAGGTAATATAGCCTGAAATATTTAGGGATGGACTCACATGATTGAGTTTTGATGCGTACAACTTACTCTCAAATGCTTCAACAAAAATAAAAATACTCATTTATATATATATTTTACATATGTATGTGCTCATATGCAGAAAATGCTAGAAATTGTTGAGTGTAGATGGGGTACGCAAGTGCTTATTGTAGGATTCTGTCCACAAGTTTGAATTTTTAAAAAATAAAAATGACAGGGATGTGTTATGTTTTGGATATGAGGTGTCCCCTACAAAGCTCATGCAGATGCAGGAATGTTCAGAGGTGAAATGATTGGACAGTGAGAGCTGTAACCTTATCAGTCCATCCTCCTGTGAATGGACTAACTGGGTGGTCGCTGTAGGCAGGGAGGGCGTGGCTGGAGGAGGTGGGTCACTGGGAGTGTGCATCTATCCTGTGGCCTCTTCCCCTCTGTGTCCTCACCCCATGATGAGCTGAGCAGCTCTCCCCACCCTTGATCCATTCTGCACAAAATGCTGCCTCATCTTGGGCCCAGAATTTGGGGGTCTGTTGTCTATGGACTGAGGCCTCTGAAACTACGAGACCCAAATTAACTTTTCCTCCCTTATGTTGTTCTTGTCGGATGTTTTGGTCAGTGATGCAAAATGCTGATTAAACCAGGACTAGAATGTACTTCGTTTAAATACAACCGATTTGAAACCACTTGAGGACAAAAGTATTCATTTAGTTCATTGTCTTCAAGTCATCATATTCTCATGGGAAAAAAAAAGGAGGCTAAGGGATTTTCTGAACTAGAAGGAAAAGAAGGAAATTTGAAAACCTTAATTATAAAACGAAAGGGATAAAAGAACATAATATATTATGTGAAGGGGACTTATTAGAGGACACAAAACTTTACCTCCACCTTCTTAGGGTCTCCAGCTGGGCCTGAGAATTCCCTTGAGATGAGTCAGATAACAAAGAACATTCAGATTTTCACAGGTACCTGGGAGCCCCTGTGGAGGCCCAGTAAAGTGTTGAGGCCCACCTGCCTTTGTGCTAGCTTGAACAAAGTCAGGCTATTGTGGAAAAGTAGCTAAAACAGACGCAGAGACTAAAGAAGGTAAGAGTTATTTTAATAAAGGCCTGAACAGATTTCTCCTGGCCCACTTCCCACTCTGGTGATAAGAATATTTCTTCTTGATATAAGGAGCACATCCTTTACATGGAAGTTTTATTTTCAGCTTTGGGGAAGGAAAGGGGAAGTCAGAATGCCCTTTTTATATAGCAAAAACGCCTTCTACAGTGTTTTTAGGTGTTTCTAGCTCAAAATAATCCAGATGCCAAAGTGACATGTTTGGGGTGGTGTTTCTGCCACCCTTCAGTGCCCAGTACAATGTATTAAGTGTTCAGGGGATGTACATGTGGATATATACCATACTTACACACGTGTGTGCACAGGCTTACATCAGGCATCTTTTGAGCCTCCACCATGAGCCAGAGGTTGGCTTTGAACTCAGGCCTCATATGGTCCCAAATTTCTACTCTTCACAACCCTCCTTACACTGGCCTTCTGCCCAGTGTGTCTCTAGCCATGCAGCATCTTAAGAAAGAGCAGTCCAGTCCCTACACAAGACAGAGTCATAAACTCTACAGAATCTTTTAACTACAGAAAATAGAAAAAGTATTTTTTTTTTTTTTTTTAATTTGTGAAAGACCTACTCTTTGCCTCCATGGGAATAA
Source organism: Tamias sibiricus (assembly GCA_025594165.1). Lineage (NCBI taxonomy): Eukaryota > Metazoa > Chordata > Mammalia > Rodentia > Sciuridae > Tamias > Tamias sibiricus. The sequence continues at coordinate 73,006,986 of CM046660.1, read as the reverse complement.
ACTCATGCCCATTGCCAAGCTCTGAGGCCCACAAAGTGCCTCATCCTCCATCTTGGGTAAATAAAGAGCAGCACCGTGGGAACAGGAACAAGACTTTGGGGTAAGGCTGCAAATGCAGAACTAGTCTTGAGGTGTTGGATGGAGTTGGAAATGGAAGAGGTGAGCACACCAGCTCTACAGAGCAATGAAGCATAGCAACAGCTCTGCTTCCTGACTCTACCACAAGTGGGCATTGGCTGGTTTTTCCAAGGCAAGGAAGTCCCGCTCCCAGGAACAGCCTGGTGCAGCTGTTTTCCTCTTTGTGTTACAAGGAGAGATTTTGTAGCAGTTTGTAGCAGTTTGCAAATAACTTAGTCTATGTTGAAAGCTTTTCTTTTCCTTTTTTCTTCCCCATAGTAGTAAACAGTCTACTTTTTGCAAAGAGAGAGAATTCTGGTCTTTTTTAAAAAATGTTTTAAATTGTAGTTGGACATAGTGACTTTATTTTATTTATTTATTTTTTTATGTAGCGCTGAGGATCAAACCCTATGCCTGCTAGGCAAGCACTCTACCACTGAGCCACAACCCCAGCCCAGAATTTTGGTCTTTGGAGGGCTTCAGGGACCCTTCTTGGAATATCCCAATATGTGATAATTCAGTTCAGAACAGTTTCAGATGAATCTTTTCATTTGACCCTCAGCACTGGAGTTAGTAAGAGTGGAACTACAATGAAACTTAGAACACACCAGCTTCTCAAGGTGCTGAGGCCCCAAGACATAGAGTGCTGGTCCTGAAAGCTTAGGGCTAAGTCACAGGAGAGCTGGATTTGAAGCAAGATAGGGGCCTCAGAGCCAAAGCTTTGATCAGCTGTTCTCTCCAGGTGCCCTCCCTTCTGCAGAAGGCAGAGTGACCCCGCTGAGGCCATGTGGCAGAAGGGGACACTAATGTCCCAGCTCCTTGCCTTTTGGCCATCCCTCAAGTTTTACATTTCTGACACTGCTATTTGGGTTCTTGATGTTTTTCTTTGGATTGGCTAATAGTTTCATTGTTCTCTTTTGTGCAACAGGGACAGAAGTGGAAGCTCACTAGGTTGTTCATGGATTTGGTTTAATGACATCTACTACAGCCACCATAAATAATAGCTCTATTTCTAGTACAGGTGCAATTTAGCTTCACAGCAGAGAGAGTGGAACTGAACTCAGAAAAGAAAGTTGTTCCCATTGCTCAGAGTTTGGTGGTTTCCAACCTCTTCTCTGCCAGATAGGCTGCCTTGAGTTTGTTAGTTAAAATGTGATCATGATGAACAAATAGGACAATGGATTTTTTAAAAAAATTTTTGTTACCTCTGGTTTTATCCTTAAAAAGCAACTGAGAAAGAGTTCTTACCCTATAATCAAGTTTTGGGTTAATTTAGTAATAAGAGACAGGAGTGCTAGTTTTAGTATTTTTTTTTATTATATATATGTATTGAATGCGTTTCAATTCATTGTACACAAATGGAGCACAACATTTCAATTCTCTGGTTGTACAAGGTGTAGAGACACACCATTTGTGCAATCATATGTGTACCTAGGGTAATGATGTCCATCTCATTCCACCATCTTTCCTACCTTCTCATACCCTTCCCACTCTCCCCTTTACCCAATCCAAAGATCCTCCATTCTTCCCATGACCACCCTCCATCATAGATCAGCATCCACTAATCAGAGAAAACCTTTGGTCTTTAGTTTTTTGGGACTGGCTTACTTCATTTAGCATAATATTCTCCAAATCTATCCTTTTACCTGCAAATGCCACAATTTTATTCTCTTTTAATGTTGAGTAATATTCCATTGGGTATATATACCACAGTTTCTTTATCCATTCATCCATTGATGGGTATCTATGTTGGTTCTATAGTTTAGCTATTCTGAATTCAAGTGCTATAAACATTGATATGGCTATGTCACTATAATATGCTGATTTTAAGTCCTTTGGGTATAAACCGATGAGTGGGATAGCTGGGTCAAATGATGGTTCCATTCCAAGTTTTCTGAGGAATCTCCATACTGCTTTGCAAAGTGGTTGCACCAATTTGCAATCCCACCAGCAATGTATGAGTGTACCTTTTTCCCCACATCCTCTCCAACACTTATTATTGCTTGTACTCTTGATAACTGCCATTCTGACTGGGGTGAGATGAAATCTTAAGAGTATTTTGATTTGCATTTCTCTAATTACTAAAGATGTTGAACACTTTTTCATATATTTGTTGATCACATGTATATCTTCTTCTGAGAAGTGTCTGTTCAATTCCTTAGCCCATTTATTGATTGGGTTGTTTGTTTTTTTGGTATTAAGTTTTTTGAGTTTTTTAATGCATCCTGGAGATTAGTGCTGTACCTGATGTGCGTGTGGTAAAAATTTGCTCCCATACTGTAGGTTGTCTTTTCACCTCAGTGATTGTTTCTTTTGCTGAGAAGAAGCTTTTTAGTTTGAATCCATCCCATTTATTGATTCTTGACTTTATTTCTTGTGCTTTAGGAGTCTTGTTAAGGAAGTTGGGGCCTAATCTGAATGATGAAGATTTGGGTACTTTTTCTTCTATTAGGTGCAGGGTCTCTGGTCTAATTTCTAGGTATTTGATCCACTTTGAGTTGAGTTTTGTGCATGGTGAGAGATAGAGGTTTAATTTCATTTGATACATATGATTTCCAGTTTTCCCAGCATCATTTGTTGAAGAGGCTATCCTTTCTCCAATGTATGTTTTTGGCACCTCTGTCTAGTATGAAATAACTGTATTTATGTGGGTTGGTTTCTGTGTCTTCTATTCTGTACCATTGGTCTACAAGTCTATTTTGGTACCAATACCATGCTGTTTTTGTTACTATTGCTCTGTATTATAGTTTGGTATTATGATGCTTCCTGCTTCACTTTTCTTGCTAAGGATTGCTTTGGCTATTCTGGGTCTCTTATTTTTCCAAATGAATTTCATGATTGCTTTTTCTAATTCTATGAAGAGTGTCATTGGGATTTTAATAGGAATTGCATTAAATCTGGATAACAGTTAGTATGGCCATTTTGAAAATATTAACTCTGCTTATCCAAGAGCATGGTAAATCTTTCCATCTTCTAAGGTCTTCAATTTCCTTCTTTAGTGTTCTGTAGTTTTCATTGTAGAGGTCTTTCACCTCTTTTGTTAGGTTGATTCCCAAGCATTTTATGTTTTTTGAGGCTATTTTGAATGGGGTAGTTTTCCTAATTCTTTTTCAGTGGATTCATTGCTTATGTATAGAAATGATTTGATTTATGGGTATTGATTTTATATCCTGCTACTTTGCTGAATTCATTTATTAGTTCTAGACGTTTTCTGGTAGAATTTGTTGGATCTTCTAAGTATAGAGTCATGTCGTTGGCAAATAATGATAGTTTGAGTTCTTCTTTTCCTATGTGTATCCCTTTAATATTTTTTTTGTTTGTTTGTTTGTCTGATTGCTCTGGCTAGAATTTCAAGGAATATGTTGAATAGAAGTGGTGAAAGAGGGTATCCCTGTCTTGTTCCAGTTTTTAGAGGGAATGCTTCCAATTTTTCTCCATTTAGAATGATGTTGGCCTTGGGCTTAGCATAGATAGCTTTTACAATGTTGAGGAATGATCCTACTATTCCTAGTTTTTCTAGTGCTTTGAATATGAAGACGTGCTGTATTTTATTGAATGCTTTTTCAGCATCTATTGAGATAATCATATGATTCTTGTCTTTAAATCTATTGATGTGATATATTACATTTATTGATTTATGTATGTTGAGCCAACCTTGCATCACTGAGATGAACCCCACTTGATCATGGTGCACTATCTTTTTAATATGTTTCTGTATGTGATCGGCCAGGATTTTATTGAGAAGTTTTGCATCTGTATTCATCAGGAATATTGGTCTGAAGTTTTCTTTCCTTGATGTGTATTTGTCTGGCTTTGGTATCAGGGTGATGCTAGCCTCATAGAATGAGTTTGAAAGGGCTCCCTCCTTTTCTATTTCATGGAATAATTTGAGGAGTATTGGTATTAGTTCTTCTTTGAAGGTCTTGTAGAACTTGGCTGAGAATCCGTCTGGTCCTGGGCTTTTCTTGGTTGGTAGGCTTTTAATTTTTTTTTTTTTTTTTTTTTTTTTTGTAACTGTAGATAGACAGAATGCCTTCATTTTATTTGTGTATTTTTATGTGGTGCTGAGGATCAAACCCAGTGCTCACGCATGCTAGGCAAGCACTCTGCGGCTGAGCAACAGCCCTAGCCTGGTTGGTAGGCTTTTGATGACATTTTCTATTTCTTTGCTTGAAATTGATCTGTTTAAATTGTGTATGTCCTCCTGATTCAGTTCTGGTAGTAGATCATATGTTTCTAGAAGTTTGTCGACATCATCAAGATTTTCTATTTTATTAGCATATAAATTTTCAAAATAGTTTCTAATTATCTTCTGTATTTCAATAGTGTCCATCATGATATTCCTTTTTCATCACAAAGTTTAGTAATTTCAGTTTTCTCTCTCTTCTCTTCATTAGTTGCCTAAGGGTTGACCAATTTTATTTATTTTTTCAAAGATTCAACTTTTCATTTTGTCAGTTTTTTGAATTGTTTCAGTTTCATTGATTTCAGCTCTGATTTTAATTAAATTAATTTAATTTAATTAATTTAATTTAATTTAAATTAATTTAATTCCTGTCTTCTACTACTAGAAGGGTTTGTTTGATATATGTAGAACATCCATTGTTTGGGAAATAGATATTTATGATTGTTATGTCTTGTTGATGTATGGTTCCCTTAAGCAATATGAAATGTCCTTCTTTATCTCTTCTAACTTTGGTTAGAAGTCCACTTTATCTGATATTAGGATGGAAACCCCTTTATGCGGCCTATGTGAGTGATATGTTTTTTCCCCATACTTTCACCTTCAGTCTGTGGATGTCTTTTTCTATGAGATGAGTCTCTTGAAGGCAGCATAATTGTTGGATCTTTTTTTAAAAAATCCAATCTGCCAGTCAATGTCTTTTAATTGATGAATTCAGGCCATTAACATTCAGGGTTATTATTGAGACATGGTTTGTATTCCCAGTCATTTTGTTTATTTTTGGTTTTTAACTTGACTTGGCTTCTTCTTTGATTGGATTTTCCTTTAGTGTGATTCCTCCCTTTGTTGATTTTCATTGTTATTTTTCATTTCCTCCTCATGGAATATTTGCCAAGAATATTCTGTAGTGCAGGCTTTCTCATTGTAAATTCTTTTAATTTTTGTTTATCATAGAGAGTTTTTATTTTGTCACCAAATATGAAGCTTAATTTTGCTGGATATAAAATTCTTGGTTGGCATTCATTTTCTTTCAGAACTTGGTATATGTTGTTCCAGGATCTCCTGGCTTTGATGATCTGGGTTGAGAAATCTGCTGAGATCCAAATTGGTTTCCCCCCATATGTAATCTGAAACTTTTCTCTTTCAGCTTTAAAAATTCTATCCTTATTCTCTGTGCTAGGCATTTTCATTATAATGTGCCTTGGTATGGATCTGTTTTAATTTTGTACATTTGGTTTCCTGTAAGCCTCTTGTATTTGATTTTCCAATTTATTCTTCATGTTTGGGAAATTTTCTGATATTATTTCATTGATATTATTTCATTGGTTTATATCTCTGTGCCTTACTCTATCCTGATAATTCTTAGATTTGGTCTTTTCATATTGTCCCATCTTCACTGTGTGGTCAACTTTATTTTCAAGATTATATATTTTGTCCTCATTTCCTGAGGTTCTGTCTTCCAAATTGTCTGTTGTTGATGCTTTCTATTAAATTTTTTAATTTGGTTTATTGTTTCCTTCATTTCGAGGATTTCTGTTTGTTTTTTGTTTTTTTTTTTAGAATCTCTCTTTCTTGAAGTAATCTTTTGCTATCTGTGTTTCCTCTCATATCTCTTTGTTAGAGTGGTCAATTGTTGCCTGTATTTGCTCTCTTAATTCATTCTTTGCTTTGCAGATCATTTTAATTATGTACATTCTGAACTCCTTCTCTGACATTTCATCTACTGTGTTGTTAATGTAATCTATTATTGTATCAGCGTGGTGTGTTACGGGCACTTTCTTCCCTTGTTTCTTCATGTTGTCCGTTTGTCTTCCTCTCTAGCAGTGTGGATTTGAGGTATTACAGTTTCTACCTCATAATCTTCTAGTGTCCTTGTAGGTTACCAATAACTTACCTGCAGGAACCTGGAAGATGGTCTTGTAGGTCCTAGCTGTTATCACTAGATGGAAGCTGGCGGGGAAAGCCACCCCATGTGGTGGTAGATGGGGCCACAGGGCTGTCCCTGTCCTCCTACCCTATGGTGGGCCAGGGTCACTCTCCTCCTATTGCACAGTGGGCTGGAGTCACAGTCATCTGCTCCTTCTCTAGTTTTAATATTAATTTTTTTTGTATGTAGTTAGGAACTTTCAGCACCTCGGTTTCTCTATAATAAGAGAAAGGCAAGTACACTCTGTCCATCTTTTTTTTTTAAGTTTTATAAAATTTATTTGTTTGTTTTAGTTGTACACGATGCATTTATTTGTACGTGGTGCTGAGGATCAAACCCGGGCCACACACGTGCTAGGCGAGTGGTCTACCGCTGAGCCACAACCCCAGCCCCACTCTGTCCATCTTACAGTTTAAAGGGAAAAGTCTTATGTTAAAGTCACTATATACGGCACACTTGAGCTTTTTGAAAATATCATCTGAAATACAATAAAAGTATTAATAAGAAAAGAACAGAACTGAAATTAACTGTAGGAAAGCTCCTAGGAAAGATGACTCACTAATTCAGAATGCACAGCTCCTAATTAAAGTAATCTGGGAGCAACACATTTCATCCTCTTAGACCACCTGTCTCTCTGTTAATCCCTACCCACCCTGAAGCCTTGCAGTGACCTCTCATTGCGATAGTATCACTAAGAATAAACCAGCTATTTCTAGAAAACCACAAATGTGCTAATAGATTTGCATGGAGATTTCTCAAAATCTTTTCCTCAAAGCTTAGAGCTGGAAGGATGCTTCCAGATCAAGTAATACTCTTTTATCTCATACATGTGAACATTAAGAACAGAGAGAAAGTTACTTGCTCAGTGCACTTGCTGATGAGCTAAGAATAGACCCAGACTGACCTGGTGCTTGTCTGACACCAGCTCCCAATTCCACCCCCTCACCATACCACCCTCTCTTAGTCCATATTTCCAACCACCACTGATGGTTGTTTCTGCTTCCTTATGCTGAGTTAACCCATTAAGTTCCAAGTTTTCAATTCTCTATTTAAATGAAATTGACACAGTTGCATTTAAATAGTTTGGAAATCATAATCTATAGTTTACATATTATTATTATATCATCTATTATTATAGCATAATTATATAAACACCATTATAGAATTATATTACATATCATATACTCTGTTCCACATCTGGAATGATGAGTTATAAAGGACCAATGACTACTATTATAGGTTTGACATACAAACTATGAAAAAAAAAAAAAAAACTTGTGCATAAGCTTCTAGAGGTTGTCTCTGGTGAAACACTTAGCAGTTTGAGATTATTAATGCTGCCATAGGGTGTGTGCATCATTACCTTCTCTATGCCCATACTGATGTCATCAGTCACTTTCTTCCTGTTCTGTTACTTTTGCTCAGTTTTTTATTAACTATCCACCTTCTGTTACTGGCATGGATCTGAGCCCTGTATGTAGCATGGCGTGACTCAGGGTAACACAAAGGAACCCTCTCCGTTGAGCGTTAATTTCTTACTTATAGCCTTATGTGTTGACTTCATGCTGGAGTTAACCAAAAGTCAGAAATAGCAGTTTGCTGCTGGCCCTGTGGTTGACTGTCTTGCCCATCTTCAACCCTGGACATCAGTAGCAGCATCAGACCAGTAGGGGGCGAAGTAGGTGCAAGCACCAAAGTCCTGTGCATTTTTATATTCTCTACAAGTGAGGTGTAAGTCACTTATTACATAAATATCTTTTACAATATGTATAGAAGCTACAAGATTTGTTTTTAATTAATTGCTATGTTTTTAATTAAACAGGCAAAACTCAAATATTTTGTTACTTATAATAAATTCATATAATATAGGTAAAATGGAAGTTCCCCCATCCCTACCTCCTCACCTACAGGGAATTGTTAGCATCTTTCCATACTTTTTTTTCCTATGCACTGAAGACATTAATGCACTTATAAATATGAATTGTTTTTCATAAATAGGATCATACTTTATTGTACAACTTATTTTTTCCACTTAACACATTTTACACATTTGTGTGTGTACACATATTTCATATTTATATTATTTTCTTTTTTTAAGAAGTTGGTGCCTAGGATTTCACTGAATGAATGTTACATGGTTTACTTAAGATTTTCTTCTGTTGAAACTTTTAATTGCTCTGTAGATTTCCACTATTGCAAACAGCAGAGTCGTATGACTATATATTTCTCCAGTGAAGTCTTAGCTGTGAAGTTAGGTACATTGTAATGATTTAGGAAGACATTAAGAGGAGTCAGAATAGAGGGATGCCACATGGCTCGAGGATTTCTCCATCAGTAATAATGACAGTACTGTGGTCTGGCTGACAGCTGTGCCGGAGGGAGAATACTGGTGACGTGGACACCCAGCTATGCACACTTACCTCACAGCTGCAGTCAGCACAGTAGCTCCTTTGACTCAAAGTCAAAACCACCAGGAGACTGACAACCCAGTGTCTGCTGGGAAGGAAGGTCCTGCATTTGTTAGCAAGTGGGATGGTGTGACCGCTGTAGGCGGCCAGTAAAATGAAGGAAGGGTTGGAGTGAGCCGGTGTGGGGGATTCTGATTGGCAGGTCTTCCCACAGCTGTCCATTAGAGGCAGGAGGCTGTGTGGAGTACTTTTGGTTCCTAGAGCATGATGCATTGTTTATTTTTGCAGTTGGCCGCCCCATTCCCGTTCAGCAGACTCTGCACCCAACGCTGGAGCAGATTGAAGAGCTGCATCAGACCTATATGGAGGAACTAAGGAAATTATTTGAGGAGCACAAGGGGAAGTATGGAATTCCAGAGCATGAAACTCTCATTTTTAAATGATTTAAATGATTTTACTCTTCTAAGGCATAAAGGAGGACAAGAGAATATCCCTTTGAGACAATAAACATTTTAAATAAGTTTTTTTTTTTTTTTTAACCTTTGGTCTATGGAATCAAATTTGCAACTGGAAAGTATCAATTATGGTGACAATTGTTGATGTTTTATCTTGGGTAAATAAAAATGTGGTAGATGACTATAGGAAAAGGTTAGAGATGACTAAAAGATTTAATAATCTTCCTCATTTCAGGAGAATAAATCATTTTACAGGTTATGAAAAGGTTTAGAATTACTCATGGACTCATAAAAAAAAAAAAAGAAAAAAGTGACAGCTTCAAAATGTCATTAGCTCCTTTCTCTAATGATTGCAATTATTTAAGGTGGTGTTTTCACCAAGTACAGCAGCTGTGGTTCAGCACAGCTGGAGCATTTAGGATACAGTGCATAAAAAATTTGCCATATAAAGAGTTAGAGGAAATATTTATGTTTGAACAGACCATTTGTTAGTGAATAATATCACTTTAAATGCTTAGATAATTTGATACTTAAGGTCATTTTTATATAATAGTCCAACATTGTTTTTTGCCATTTTAGAATAGGATGAGTTTGCCACAAGGAAACCCATGTGGACGTGAGCCTTATCTCCTCATATCTATTCATGCTTAGAAACATGTTTACTTGCTATAAATGGGGACATTTGTTTGGGATACATGATTTTCCATATGTTTTAGGAGATTCCAAGAGGTTTTCAAGGTAATAGAAATGCTTTTAATTTTCTTCCCAAATGGACTTTTCATGGTACAACAAGCTCTGGAAGAAGGTGCCCTCTCTGGTGAGAGGTATCCAGTTCACAGCAGACTGGGCCTGAGTCTTCTCTGAATCAGAATGAGCAAGGACCTTGTCCTTCCTGCCTCCTGGTGTCTTCCTAGTGACACGTAGTAGGCACAAAATAAGTACTTGTTTAATGAAGTTATTTATAGTTGAACATGCAAATTATTTGCTATAATGTGAAGAATATATTTTTTTTTTTTTTTGTGGTACTGGGGATTGAACTCAGGGGCACTCGACCACTGAGCCACATCCCCAGACCTTTTTTTGTATTTTATTAGAGACAGGGTCTCACCAAGTTGCTAAGTGCCTCGCCATTGCTGAGGCTGGCTTTGAACTTGGATCCTCCTGCCTCAGGCTCCCAAGTGCTGGGATTACAGGCATGCGCCACCACGCCTGGTGAATGTCTTTTTTCCATGTGATCTTCATTCCTAGACCTTGCTTCTGTACCTTGCTTCTGTACCTTCTCCGTTTGTAAGCAAGCTTATCGAGTTGCCTTCTGTCAGATTGGCAATACATCTTCAGGTTCCTGATTGTTAAAACATTAAGCTCTGAGCTGGAACCTGGATGGGGCTGCCTTAAGCAGGAAAGCATTTCACATGTAAGAAAGCAAACTTTTTCCATTGTTCTATGGGACAACAACAGTATTTTGTCCTGAATTCCATTGACTTCGCACAAACTGAGCAAGCCAGGAATCCATTGACCCGTGGCCTTGAAACCAGTTCAGATTTTTTGTTTTGTTTTGTTTTGTTTTGTCAAAGCAGGACCTTTAAGTTAATATAAACCCATGAATTTCATCCCTTTGAAGAAGTTTATTAAAAGCCCATGATGCATGATCACAGAGGTATGCTTTTAATCTCACACCGAGCATCAAGGAGGCTGCTGACCACCCATAATGAGATGGCTTATCTAGCAGGCAATTGAAGCCCAGGTTTAGTCAGTCAAGAAGAGGCACTAAAAGTTCTCTCATGAATTTATCTAGATTTTACCATTAAAAAAAAAATCTAGACATGAGCAACTTTAATTTTGGCTTGCATAAAATGTTATTTTTCAGTAAGTACATGTAGCAGGGGATGGGGTTATTGCTTTACTTCTTAGGGTATCCAGAAGTCCTAATCAAGCCAATGCCAGGAGTCATTTCATATACTCAGGGGCTAGGTTTAAGTTTCAGAAAGTCCCACACATTGCAAGTGAATTTTTTTATAAGAATTTTTGCTATTACATGAAGGTGGGCCATATTTTATATTTGCTGGATTGCTTTGATAGAGATCACTTCTGTCAAAAGGGTTCCCATCCATTGTGTATTTGCAAATAAATTTTAAACAGCAAAGCAAAACAAACACAACAACAAAAATAGCCCCAGAGTACTGTAAGAGAATCTGGGCCCATTGCCTTGGGAAAATATGCATGTGTACTGTTTGATTTGGACTTTTCTTTCCCCTCTGTTGTCCTTGCACACTAGGGGCAGGCTGAGTCATTTCCTTTGTCCTGCAGCTAGGAGTTTATGAAAGGGTCCCTGGCCAGCTATGTCTGTTATGCTCACAAGGAAGGTTGCGGCTTCACGGCTTCTGAAGGGCAGCCAGTTTTGCCCATTACAAAGGGACACCCCTGCAAGGGTGCTAGATAGTTCACTGCACCTTTTGCCACTGCTGTGAAAACAAAGTGTTTAAACATCAGGGACAAGGGTGAGCCTGTGTCACACGAAGGGTTAACTGCAACATCCCTCCTTTCAGCAGGAGATATGCCTCTGTCACTGGAAGCATGGAGGTGAATCTGGTTGCAATATCCACACTTCTGGAGCTTTCCATCTTTTCTAAAGGTTGTGATGACTATGAAAATGGTTTAGGATGCATTTGCTCTATGTTCCTTCCCTCTGACAAGATGCACTATTGATGGGTTTTGTTAATTAGTGGTTTGTTTTTGTTGTTTGTTTCCACTAGCTCCAAATGATATATTGGGCTACTGGACTAGCCCATATTTTCATATTTGTATTTTTTTAACCTAAGCAACATAAAGTGCTTGTGGGCCTAGAGGAGTCATTTCAAGTATAGTGGGCATATCATTCTAAGGGGAAAAGCAGGGCAACTTCTAAAATAACCAACCAGCTGCTCTGTTTTCCCTAGGATGGTAAATACAGAAGCAGGTATTTAAAACAAAGAGGCATATTTAAAACAAAGAGGTATATTTAAAACAAAGAGGTTTCTTTAGTATCTTGTATTTCAATAATTTTAGTTAATCCTTCCCAAACGCCTCCTACTTAATGCCTTAATGTCTTACACTCAAAGGAGAAAGTGGATCTCAATCCATAGTTAAGTTACAGGACTATGAGTTTCTCAGTAGCCAAATTTGTGTCTGGTTTGCATTTTGATCCTGTCCCCAGCAGAGCAGACCTTCAGCAGTCTCTCGGTGAACACTTGTGGCACTAACCTGGACCCTGGGTGGGTTGTGCCAATGCAGCCAAGTTTTAGAGCTAGAAGGCACTTCCTCGTCTAATTCCTCTGTCTGCAGATACAGCAGTTGAACCCCTGTGAGGTTTAATGCAGGTCGGCACTGACTCCGTGTTCCTATTATGGTATCCTAGATTAAACAGGAGGAACTTCTATTCCATGGCCACTGCCTAATAAGCCCAAGAACCCTTCTGTTAAACCCAAGTGTCAACTAGAAGCAAGGGATTAAATGACTGTAAAGCAAGCTCTGTCTTCTTGGTATTGAGAACATTTTTCACTTTTGAGGCCAGTACACCACACTGTTGACTTTCCCTTTTGCAAGAGCTATTTTGGTGATGTGAACTGGGCAAAATCCAAGTTTTCAACAGTGTTTGTGGCCACTAGAGCTGATACGTTGCAGCAGTAGGTAAGGCAAGGTGCCATATGCCCGGGACCACTGAAGGACCCAGGAAAGGGTCCTGTCTGTGGTGCTGTCATCATTAGTGGGGACCACTGCAATCCCATCACTCAGACAGGAAGTAGAGCTTCTGTCACCTCATTGAGAGTCCCAAGCCCACAGCTGAGTCTGGCTCCAGCCCTTATCCAGCTGGATAATCACAGCTGCTTTAGTATAGCTCTTAGATACTGGTTGAGAATTATCTTAGGCTTTCTCCAGAATAGAGATAAACCTGACATTCCTGGTATTCTCAAGGACTGAGTAATTCTCTCCTATTCTAGTTCCAGACCAACTTGGAGCCATTTCTATTTCTGTTTGGATTCCAAATCTTGCTGTGTGGGTGTCGGTGATGTCGGGGTGCCCAGAGACTGTTTTCTACTCTCCAGGCATTAGTTTCAGATGGTCCTGTAAACTCTGGTCTCTTACTACTTGGCTAGGGGCCTGGGCTCTGTCCTTCCTATGTAAAGAGGACCGAATGATCTCAAGGTCTCTTCTGGCTCTGGCTCTGTGGTCTCTGCATGAGATTTTACTATCACGGTAATAACATCTAGTGGGAGATGCAGACTTATCTGATAACACTGCCTTTTCCACTACCATCCTCCCCTGTTCCTGTTCTAGAGACTCTGGTAAGCTGTGATGAGACCCAGCAATGTTCCTGGTGTTGCCATTGAAATTTCTCCAGGATCACAGAAACCTTTAGTCATGTGTTTCTAAGGAACAATTTAATTCTCTAAATAAAAATAAGAGAAATTTATGTAAGAAGCTTCCTCATTTATATTACTCAAGACTACAGAATGACAGTTTATCACTTGCTACATTTTTTTATAGTAGATGGTGAACTTTAATACTTTCTATGTGGTTTTTGTTTTGTTTTTTGGTACCAGGGATTGAACTCAGGGACACTCGACCACTGGGCCACATCCCTAGCCCTTTTTTGTATTTTATTAGAGACAGGGTCTCACTGAGTTGCTAAGTGCCTTGCCATTGCTGAGGCTGGCTTTGAACTCTTGATCCTCCTGCCTCAGCCTCCCCAGTGCTGGGATTACAGGTGTGCGCCACTGTGCCTGGCTATATGGTGTGTTTCTTTGTGCCTTCGTTAGCTCTCAGTTTCTAAGAGTTTTGACTAATGAACATGCCCAATCTATACATGTATGGTATGGTTTTTAGCCTGGATAGAATGGTTTTCATTTCCCACACTTTGGCAAGGCTGAATGAATTTAGGCTTGAGTATGAGTGTCAGCGTGCCAAAAAATGAAAAATAAATTATGAGCAATGCAAATTCTCACACTAAAGAGTCAATGCTTTCAAGTCTTTGGATGGCATAAAAGAAAACAGAAATGGGGGTGTAGAGCAACCGAAAATAGCAGGTGCACAGAAATGAAACAAGAACAGAGAGGGCAAGAGGAAATGAAGTCAGGAAATGCTGGGTCCCATGCTGTTGGGCATAGGAACAAAGCTTCTCTGATTCAGAAATGTTCAAAAGCTTGTAGAAAGACTGATAGGTTACAATACAAGTCAATCACTGCTAATAGGTATGGGCTTGCTTTCTTTTTCTTTTGTACTGGGGATTGAACCCAGGGATGTTTAACCACTGAGCCACATTACCAGCGCCTTTTAAATATTTTATTTAGAGACAGGGTCTCGCTGAGTTGCTAAGTGCCTTGCTAAGTTGCTGAGGCTGGCTTTGAACTCTCTTGATCCTCCTGCCTCGGCCTCCCAAGCTGCTGGGATTACAGGCATGTGCCACGGTGCCCAGCTGGTGTGGGCTTTCTTTATTGGCAGTGAAAATATTCTAAATTTAGACTGTGGTCATGGTTACATAATGCTACAAATATATAAAATCTCTTGGCTTCTCTACTTCAAATGGGTGGATTTTAGGATACATGAATTATATCTCAGTACAGCCATTGTATAAAATCAAGTCAGTTTGTCAAAATAATGGGAGAAGCTAAAAACTAATTTAAAAAACTGGGTAAAGAGTGAAATTATTTCCTTTTGGATGTACCCTACTTTGTACAACAGAATATATACCTTGACTTTTGAGAACTTTTAGCATTTTCCGAGGTCACTATTAAAATAAATGTTTTCAGTATTCTTTGAAAGTATTTTATTGACTAAAAAACATGCTGTTGTATTACTGTGCAAGACACTTTTTGACTGTAACTTTCCCAGTATTTTACCAACTATACTGTACCATAATTCTAAGCATAGCTTATTATATAAAAATGGTATTCAAGGCTGGTATAGTGGCACAGTCCTGTAATGCCTGTGATTGTGGAGGCTGAGGCAAGAGGATTGCAAATTCTAGGTCAGCCTCAGCAACTTAGTGAGACCCTGTCTCAAAAAGAAAGAAAGAAAGAAAGAAATAAGACCGGGATGTATCTAAGTGGTAAAGCACCCTTAGGTTCAATCCCTAGTACTAAAACAAACAAATGGTATTCAATATGTTGATTGTCTATAATGTGCCAGATACAGAGCTAAGTGCTTTACCTATGTTATAGTATTTAGCTCTTAAAATAGTCCTTGAGGTCCTTGCTATTTTTTCCCTATAGGCAACTGGGGCTCAGAGGGGTTGAGAACTTTGCTTGAGGCAACCCCAATAGTGGCTGATGGAGCTCAGACACAAAGCTAGGTCTTGTGACCAGGTACCAAGCTCCAGGTGCAGGACTCAGGTGGGGTCTTACTAACCTCGTAATCACACACTAACTTGGCAACTGCACACTAACTTAGTAGTTACATGCCAACTTGATAATCACACACTAATTGTATGTTTCTGGGTAGAAAACCTCATACCTTTCACCTATCAATGACAAGGTGAGACATGAATGTCAAGGTTCTTTATGGGTTCATCGGGCTGTGATGCTCTCCTAAAGCCATTGCTTTTCTTCATATTTTAAAAAATTTCTGCCTGATTGTTTCATAGCCCGTTTTAGAACAAGAAACATAAATTAATAATGATACATAATAAACATAATTTATATTTTTCAAAACAGTTCAGCTTTGGAGATCAGCAAGCATCTCAATTTTTACTTCTCTCATAAAACAAGGAAACAAGAATATAATTTTAGCCAGAAGAAAATGCTGTTGTTTCAGATTTATTAGAAATCTGAAATTCAGAGGTTGTTTCAAAAGCAGAAGGGTAGCAAATGCCTTTGAAATTAAGCATATTATTCCCCAATACCTGATTTTAATTTCCAATTATCTACTCCAAATGTTTAGGAAAAAATATAGTTATGTAATAGTAGAGTGGTTAGCAGAGCTACACATGGGTGCTGGTTATTTTTCTAGTGCCAAGAATGCTAGCTGTTGAGAAGTTACTAAAACATAGGAAAGCAATATCAATATTTTAAATATTGTAAAAGTAGTACCTGTTTCTTAATAACTATCAGTGTGTTAGTAGAATACATTATAATGCAGAGCTTGATCTATGGAGAAAAAAATATGCAAAATCTCTCTGTTTTCAGCAAAAGCTATTTTTTAAAAAATTTAAATTCATTTTTAACTGATATATATATGCCATATATAGCATTAGCTGTACATATAATATAGTACATATTAATGGAGTATGATGAGGTGTTTGGGTACATGTATACATTGTATAAAGTTTAAATTACGTTAAATATATATTCATCTCCTTAAACATTTAGCATTTTTTTGTGTGTGTGGTAAAAACAAGCTCCTTACTTCCAGCTTTGTGAGATATACAGCACATAACTGTCGCCTACAGTCAGCCTGCTGTGCAATAATAGCACACCAACAGTTCTTGCTCCTAATTGAACTCAGTACCCGTTGATCAGCTGCTCCCCATCTCCCCTTCCACTCCTCTCGCCACCATTTGACCCTCAACTTCAATGGGATCAACTTTTTAATAATCTGCCTAGGAGTGAGTTTACAGGTCCTTGTCTTTCTGGGCCTGACTTGTTTTATTTAGCACCCTGATCTCTGGTTCCATCCAACCCATTGCAAATGACAGGATTTCATTCTTTTTTATTTTATTTTTTCATTCTTTTTTCTAAAGCTGTTTCTGGAAAGCTCTGTAACCCCATACCCAGTGGACACAGAGGCCATTGTCAGCACCAGGAACACTTGCCATCTCTTTATTCAGTGGCAAAATGTTTCATAATTGGACTAATCAGTTCGTTGTCAAAATTAAGTGTTTAAAAAGGGCACCTGTTAGGTTAAAGTCTTGAATTTTTTTTTTTTTGTTACTACATATAGCATTAGCTGGGTAAAGATCATTCTTTTAAAACAATATATTATCATTATCTTTTTCTTTTTTAAAATTTTATTGCTGTGCTGGGAGTTGAACCCAGAGCCTCATGCCTGCCAGGCAAGCACCTTACCACCAAGACACATTCCCACCCCCAAACAGTATTTTAAAATTCATTTTATTTCTCACATGTGTATTATATGTTTGTATTTCTGTGTTAGTCAACTTTTTGTCCCTGTGATCAAAATACCTGACAAGAACCATTTAGAGGAGGAAAGATTTATATTGACTCACGGTTTGAGAGGTTCAGTCCATGATCAGCTGACTCCATTGCTCTGGGCCTGAAGTGAGGTGGAACATCATGGCCAAAGGGTGTAGAGGAAGAAAGCAGCCAGCGCATGGCAGCTGGGAAGCAGGGAGAGACAAAGAACCAAAAGCCTTGGAAAATATAACCCCAATGGGCACGCCTCCAGTGGCCATGCCCCGCCTGCCTGCGGTCACCACCCAGAAGTCACTCAAATCATCAATCCATCAAATGGATTCACCCACAGAAGTGGATGCAGCTCTCATAACCCAGTCATTTCACCTCTGCATGTTCCTGCATTGTCTAACTCATGAGCTTCTGGGGGGACACCTCATATCCAAACAATAACACTTTCCAAGTATCTTTTAACATTTGTCTGCATAAGCCAAATGCCACATGTTCCAAATTAAACAACAAAACCAAAACAAAACCAAAAACTCCCTGTTTGACATCTCCTTTCTGCCTTCAGCTTTCCAACAACTGCTATAAAAATTCTGAATGGAAGGGAAATTCAGTTGACCTGGCCTGATGCTGAAAATAAAGAATGCTGTAATTTATCTTAGATTCGTGGATATGAGGATTATAGAATTGTAAATTGAAATTGCTATAACTTTAATAATGAATCCACAGATGTAGAACTTTTAGTCATATCAGGATTTGAGCAGGATTTGCATAAAGGGTTTTTACATTAAATATTTGTTTATACATTATATAACATATTACGTATTTATACATTATGCATACTGTTATGTGCTAGTATATACAGTAATGTATACAATATCATATGGGTACAGATGGAAATAGGTATGGACATAGGTAGATGAAAAAATATATATATAAAAATATATACATTTTGTATGCATTTTCATTACTGTTATCAAGATAATACCAAAGAGCCAGGTTCAGTGACATACACCTGTAATCCCAGCGGCTTGGGAGGCTGAGGCAGGAGGATTGTGAGTTCAAAGCCAGCCTCAGCAAAAGTGAGGTGCTAAGCAACTCAGTGAGACCCTGTCTCTAAATAAAATACAAAATAGGGCTGGGGATGTGGCTTAGTGGTCAAGTGCCCCTGAGTTCAATTCCCAATACCAAAAAAGTGAAACAAAACAAATCCAAGAAAATTTTAAATCACTGGGGATAAAAACAAATGTGATTCGTTTGGGAACTGACTGTATTTTACAGATAAACTTGACTCATGTTATAATCATTTATAGCTGGTGACCTAGTGTTGCTCGACAGCGTGTCCATAGCAAGCAGCAGACCTTGCTCTTTCATCGAGGACGCCAGCACGCATGCGCCTCGGTATCTCTTCAGCTCTGGGGGAGGTGGGGCAACTTCCCAGCCAGGGAAGACTCTGATGAGACATCCACCTACCTTGCTCCTCTTTTCTCCCTTCTCCATTTTTTTTTTTTTCCTCCTTACATTGCTTTCTGTTTTGTCCATAATCTTGGGCAAAGAGAAATTAAAAGGGAGAGAAGAGGGAAAGGGGAAAGCTGAATTGCAAGAAGCAACTTAGGAACGCCTATTTTCCGCCAGAGGTAAGGTGAAGGACCATGGAAGTAGGAAAGAGTTGAAAAGGCAGAGATGGGACTGCGCTGAGAAGGAATGGCAGAAGGCTAGAAGACGGAGGCATCTTATCATTGTATAGTTTATGTTAAACATTGTACATGAGAGAACTTTCCCATCCCATCCCATTGTGTGTCCTGACTCTGGTGACAGGAACTCCTTTGGTGCTGCCTGAGTGGAATGTTATTTCAGAACTGGTTCCCCACCGAAGGAAGGCCTAGCCTCTTACTGCCCTTTCCTGGCAGTCGCTCCTGAGGGAGCTATTCCTGCAATAGAAATTGGAACTCCCTTGGCCCTACCAGGCCACCGCAATGAGCATCTGCTCGTTACCTGATGTATCAGTCTGCTTTTCATAACTATAAAGAAATACCTGATGCAGGCTAATTTTTTAAATAAAAAAGGTTGATTTCACTCACAGTTCTGGAGACTCAAGGGCATGATGGTATATCAGCTTGGCTCTAGTGAGACCCTCATGGAAGATGGCAGGAGCCTCACACACGTGAGATGAGATCTGGAAACAGGAAGTCAGAAAGTCTGGAAATCAGAAAGTCTGTATCTCTTACCTGCACAGCTAAAAATGATAGGAGACCCTTAAAGTCCATTTTCACCCAGTATTATGCCAAGTTGACAGGTGACATTGTAGCAACCAGTCCACTGGTTAAACAGTCAAGTGAAAACAGATGAGTAAAATTGTCTTTGTTCAAACCCGTGCAGGCAAGGTGACCTTTAGAACCATAGGTCGCCACCGTTATTATTGAGAGTTTTATGAAACAAGCCATCAGTTGAGATAATTATATGACAGAGCTTATGCAAAACAATGTGTCCCAATGGTCATTTGCGGCCAGAGAAAACACTTCTCATAAAGAACTCTTGACACTGAACTTTGGAATCGCTCTGAAGCTCTTCCCACATCCTTTTGGCCTGTCTTTATTCGAGGGTTATTTCCCTTTCCACATCTTGATAGGCTTAGGAACTTCCCCTGGGCCATTATTTCAAAGAAAATTTTTTCTTCTATCTAGCCTAAGATTTCTCTTTGCTCTGGGCTCTCATTTTTGTGAAGCACAGGGACACAGTGACTTCAGACTGATCCCCTATCTGAGGTATGTAATGTGTTTTCTGATAATTCCCTGAGTTCCATCAGGGATGCCTCTCTGCCAGAATTATTTGGCAGGAATCCAGTGAAGAATTACTTTCAGCTTTGTGGTTACTGGATTCAATCGGAATTTCCTGCATCTTCAGGCGATTTGAAGCTTCTCCTGGAGGGACTGGGTACAGGTGTGTTTCTGCCAGTAAATGCAGCAAGAAGTCGGGACGTGGCGTGGACAAGGTGCTCAGCGCCCAGCTCTTCTGAACACGTTCCCAGTGGCCTTGCAGTTTGTTATGAAGACTTCATGAAAAGAACCAAGGCGGGGGTGTGTGGGGGTTGGGGGTGAGGATGGGCACATGTTCTGCCTTCTGGCTACTGTGTAGGGGCATATCTTGCAGGAGTGGGAAGCAAGGGTCCTGCAAACAGGACCAGCCCAGTGCCCTGGGCACGTGGAGATATTCATTCTGGCTGGGCATCTGGAAGGGAGTCGTGGCCTGGATTTGCAAAGATGAGGAAGACTTTAGGTAAAGGAAGCTCAGATGAAGGAGTCAGGGGAGGGAGGGGCCTACCTGGGAATTTACTGGTTTTAGCAGAGAGAACTCGTGTCCAGGGAACCTTCGCACTCTCAAGCAGAGAAGATCGATTGGCCACCCTATGCATGAAGACATGGCCCTAGTATCCAGTGCCCAGCTGGCAGCCCTCCCTATATTTGGGAGGGCTGGCAAAGATGCAGGGTATTTCCAGGTATGGTGGCTCACACCTGTAATCCCAGCGGCTTGGGAAGTTGAGTCAAGAGGATCACAAGTTCAAAGCCAGCCTCAGCAATGGCGAGGCTCTAAGCAACTCAGTGAGACCCTGTCTCTAAATAAAATACAAAATAGGGCTGGGAATGTGGCTTATGGGTCGAGTGCCCCTGAGTTCAATCCTGGTTAAAAAAAAAAAAAAAATGCAGGGTAGCTCTTATTTTTTTTTTTTTTTTTTTTTTTTTTAAACGAGTGATTCTAACTTAGCTCTTTATCCTGTGACACCTCCAAATTTTCCAGTTACTGGGAGCTCAGTGTGAATGCTGGGCTCACATCTCTGGAAGGGCCGCCGACACTTGAGCAGGTTTGGTTGTTTCCCTGGGTATACCACATGGTCCAAGTGGCCTTAAAACTAATGCAGTGATGAGAACTCAGAAAGGGTTCTTCTGTGATTTGACCATCTTTTCTGGGCTCTAGTTTCTCTTTTGGTAAGGAGAAAATGTCTCCTACACTGGATTTCTAACATTTTTAGAAATGTATGCAGACCTGGTGACTTTTGAAACTTAACATGTGCTTAGAGGAAAAGTTAGGAAATGCTGTAGTCTTTCCATAGCATTGACTGTAAGATGTATTTTGATTTGTTCTGACTTTCACTTGTTGTAAAAATGTATTTACATCTTAACTTATTTATATTTTGTTCCTGAAAGGACCATAGATGTTTGTCACTTATGAAACTTAGTGACAATGAGAATCAATATAAGAATATCAAATTCCAATTGAGGATTCACTCAATAATGTTCGATAAATTCTCTCTCCTATACCAAGATCCTCTGAGCACAAGGAGCTAGCCATCACTGATGCTTTTGCATTTTTGCCACAGTAAGGAGCAGGCCTAATCCTGGAGCACAGCTTCTCAAGCCTGTTCTCACCTCCCTCTCATTCCACATACCTTGGCAGCCTCCGTGTGTGCTGAGGTTGAACTCCCCCCACAGTTGCAATCTGAGGTTATGTGGCCACAGTCAAATTCCTAAAGAAACAGATAGTGTCCCACAAGAAGCATCTTTCCAAATTATCCTCTCCCCAGTGACCATTGTTGAGACTAGGGTTAGAAAAACCACAGATTCTGCTTCAAATCAATTCCAGCTTTAGAAGCAATGAAGCACTGGACCTTTGACCAATAAGGCCAGGCATGTACAGGATAGGATACTGCAAAAAAAATGTCACCACAGCCCTGGACATCACATCTGTGTTTAGGGCAGGGAAGAGAAGGGAGTTCACTCTCCCTTTGCACTTTATCAGGACGCCCTGTCTTTCCTTGTCACTCTTGCAGACTATCCTTGACGTCTCCATGGTTGGAACTGGGTCACATGGGTCAACCCCAGGTACCAATATGGCTGGGTAAGAATGTGGCTTTCCATTCTCTATTGCAGCAAGCTTTTCCTATAATGACTAAATAGTAGATATCCCAGGCTTCGCAGGCCATTGTAAGAGACCAGATGTCTCTTAGAACCACTCAACTCTGATATTATAGTGCAAGAACAGTCATGCATAAAAGATAAATGAATGAATGTGGCTGTATTTCAACATAATTTTATTTATTGGCAGTGAATTTTGAATTTCATATAATTTTCATGAATTATTATTATTATTATTATTTTCATTATTATTATTATTATGGTACTAGGGATTGAACCTAGGGGTGCTTAACCACTGAGCCACATTCCCCTGCCCTTTTTACTTTTTATTTTGAGACAGCATCTCCCTAAGTTGCTGAGGCTGGTTTTGAACATGTGATCCTCCTGCCTTAGCTGCCCGAGCCACTGGAATTACAGGTATGTGCCACCACGCCCAGCTGAGACTCTCCTTCTTAATAAAAAAAATTTACTGAGTTACATAGCTGAAAAGTCTGGGGAAGCAGGTCTGGTCCAGATGCTCAGATGATGTCGTTGGAAGGCAATCTTGCTCCAGCCCTCCTCTCTTCTCTCTACTGTGTGGACTTGACTCTCAGACTCCTTCATCGTGGTAAGAGGGTCACCAGCAGCTGCAAGCACACATCCTATCAGGTCAGTCAGTATTCCTGGAGGAAGAGTGACTTCTTTTTTCCCTGGGATTGTGTCTAAGTGATTTGGATCATGTATCTGCTCCAAACCTCAGTATAGTCAAGAGGTTGGATAGGCGGACTGGCCTGGCCCGGGCAGCATGGTTGCACCCCTGAGAGCTGGGGTATGTGGAGCTTCTTGGTTTGTCTGACCCACATGTACCGAGAACAGAGAAGTTGTTCCAGATGAACACATTCTGGAAAGACAAAAACAGTCATCCTCCATGATAATAGTTATATTTGATTTTAACAAAGGAATTAAAATATAAAAACTCAAGAAAAATGAATGAGGAATGAAAATCATGGAAACGTAAAGAAAACATTTTAAAGTCAAATGAGAAAAGCCGATGGTTCATAATCTTGACAAAGTATCAGAAAAATCCAGAGGTTAAAAAGATTTTTTTTCCTACCCATACCCACGCTGACTTAGTCAGGATCTCTGGGAATGGGGTGTGGGATGCTGTATGCTTTAAATCACCCTAGGCAACAGCAATACAGCTTATCTGCAGACTCACTTTAGGAACCATGGAATGGGGTCACATTAAAGCACAGGCTAAGCTGCAAAGAGACCTCAAACTCCAGAGGCCTCACCAAGCTCTCTTTTCACAAAAGGTCCAAAATGGTCCAGAGTGATAGGTGTCTCTGCTCTGTGTTTATTCCAAGAGCCAACTTCCCTCCATCTTGTTGCTCTGCCACCCCATAGGGCACTGTCCTAGTCTGTGTGGTTGAAGGGGATTGTGACCACATGCACACTCCAGTCCACGGGAAGCAGAGAAGACCAGAGAGGCATGGAGTCTTATGTTGAGGCTCAGAAGTGGCAGGCACCAATTCACTTTAGTTGTTTTGGTCTGAACTTTGTCACATGGTGAAGTGTTGCGGGTGGGACATATAGTTGGAGTGTGTACCTCCAAGATTTGTGTACTGGGAGCTTAGCCTTTAGGGTAGCAGTGTTAAGAGGTAGGGGACGTTTAAGAGGAGGAACCTAGTGGGAGGTTTTTAGGTCATTGGGGGTGTGCCCTCTAAAGGGATTTGTGTGCTTCTCTTGGGACCCCTAGTTAGTTCTCATGTTATAAAAGAATAAATCTGACCATGTCCTGGTCTTTTTGGCTTCCTGTCTGGCAATGTGATCTCTTCCTACTGAGGTACGCCTACTATGAGGTGATGCAGTCATGGGGGCCCTTACCAGGGCTGGCATTATGCAGTTTGGCCTTTTAACTTTCACTTCTGTGCCAAATGAATCTCTTTTCTTTATATGTTCCCAGCCTCAAGTATTTTGTTATAGTAAAAGAAAATGGACTAATACACAGAGTAAGCTGTAAGGGAGGCTGGAAAGTATAGTCTCTCTCTCATCTAAGATATACTTTTTATTTTGTCTCCAAACACATACCCATACACAGATGTGCAAATAGCAAAGGAGTTATATGTTCAGCTAAAATTGAACACCTAGATAACATTAAACCTTCATGACTTTCAGTTAATCATCATAAATTGAATGTTTGCATTAATGTTTATTCTCATGAAATTCCACCAAAATGATAATAAAGGAATTAAAATAATAAAAATTCAAAGAAAACAGAAGAGAAGTAAAAGGAGAAAGTGATGTCAACACAATTTTGCAAAAGGGAAAACAGATGGACAAGTGGAAGCTGACTTGGCAGAGCAGAGAAAGCAGATACTCAATGCCAGAAGTTGCTGAGAGGGAAAGTCCAGTCAGAAGTGAGCTAGTTCCTTGCAGAGTGTCAGAAAGACTGTGTCATGGAAGGTGCCACCTATCTCTGATGGCTAGGGGTGGCTAGGCCCCAAACTGTGAGGAGTGGAAAGTCTCTCTAAGTGGCACTCAGACCCCAGACTCCCTGCCCTAGCTCCAGAAGCTTGTCAGTCTCCTACCTGAATAGAGCCCAGGAGTCCTGCTGCAGGAAAGTCTAGGGGACCTCTGAGCTATGGGACACCAGGCCCAATTGGGAGGAGTGAGGTGACTTTAATGCAGATTGAGTGAAAATCTTGACATTGAATGGTGAGTTCCATAGTTCCCTTATGACACAAGGTTCTCCTGAGTAATTAGTTTTATACTCCATGATAGAAGATTGGAGGATTCCACTCTGAGGAAACCATCCAGCCCAAGGTAGAAGACCTTCCAGCATTGATCCTTGTGGGCTCCCATCTGCCACACTACAATGAGACCCACCAATGGACAAACTCTAACTGCCACTCAGCCTTTAGGGACAGTAACAGATATTCGAGAACACCAGACATTTCAAGAAAGCCTCCAACAGGAGGGTATGTACTAAACAAGGATAGAAACAGTAGGAGAAAAACATCAAAAAATAGCAATTTGTATTTTTGGAGAGACAAGAGAAAAATTTTGTAATAGTCAAACAAGAACGGAATGTAATGTAAAAAGGAGCACTTATTCAAATCAAAGTGACATACTATATGAAGATAATGGACAGAGAAGGAAAATAGGTGCATGAATACTTGTGGGAGCCAGATCCTCATATTGCTTGAGGAGAAAGCCAACAGATGATATCTGAAATAAAAAAAAAGTCAAGAAGAGGGCTGGGGCCATAGCTCAGTGGTAGAGCACTTGCCTTGCATGTGTGAGACACTGAATTCAATCCTCAGAACCACATAAAAATAAATAATAATTATATTGTGTCCATCTGCAACTAAGAAAGTATTTTTTTAAAAAGTCAAGAAGAAGCAGTTTAATTGAGCCACTTAGAAATATAGACATAAATACATAAAAAGTTAAATTCATTGAAAATTATTGACTCTGGAAGTGAGAACTCAGGGTGAGGTAGAAGACTGATGCTTTTCTTGATAAGGCAATACTATTTAATTTCTTACTGCATGAACAACATTAAAATACATTTTAACTTTTTTTTTTTTTTTTGGTGGTGCCAGGCATTGAACCCAGGACCTTGTGCATGCTAGGCAAGCACTCTACCAACTGTACACACTCAAACATATATGTACTTGAATGAAAAATTCATATCCCACGTCTCAAAGACTAATTCCCTATGAGATGTGGAGAAAAGTAAAATCTCTATGTGAAGTCATTAGAAGAGTAGCACTAATACACTAGGGGAACTCAGTTTAGAAAGAAACTTGTGGGTTAAAAATGTGAAGGCATTTGAAAGAATCCTGGCACTTTCGGGAGAAAAGGGGGACTTCCTATTTTAAAGAATCTGTCTGCCTATAATCCTAGAAGCTATAGAGGCTGAGGTAGGAGGATTGCAAGTTCAAAGCCAGCTTCAGCAACTTAGTGAGGTCCTAAGCAAGACCTGTCTCAAAAAACAAAATGAAAAAAAAAAAAAAAAAAAGGAAACTGAAGATATGGCTTAGTAATTAAGTCTCCTGGGTTCCATAGCCCGTTACCCACTGCACCACCCCCCCACCCGGAATAAAGGAAGAAAGAATTCTGTGCAATGGCACATTCCCATAATCCCAGCAACTTGGGAGGCTAAGGCAGGAAGATTGCAAATTTGAGACCAGCCTCAAAAACCCTGTCTCAAAACAACAACAATAACAACAAAAGGTGGGGGATGTGGTGGCCAGCTATGTGAATCAGTTTAGAGTGCCCCTGGGTTCAATCCTTAGTACCTAAAAAAAAAATCTGAGCAGATCCTTGTAGACCAAGCTGCCAAAAGTCTCCAAGAGCAGGTGTTGTAGAAAATGCAGATGCTCTATTTCTTTAATTTTGTTCATATTTTGGTAACAAGAAGTCAGCTCATCTGGGTAATTTTGGAAGTGGAACCTTCCTTTAATTCTAGGTTACCAGTAAAGCTTTGCAGAGCTGTCCATCCCCTCCCTGTCTGGAATTCCTGTTAAACAGGTGGATACTGTCTTTCTCAGTCTTCCTCTCAGCTAAGAGCACTCATGCTTCCCTATTCTGGCCAGTGAGATGTAGGAGAGTCTGCTCAGGGGCTTCTGGAAGGTGTTTTCACCCTGATAAATGCACAGGGAGAGAGGTTCTGCCTCCTGCTTTTGAACAGTGCGATGATGTTACTTTGGAGCTCTCTGCGGCCATCTGGCAACCCAAGATGGCGATTTCAAGGAAAAGACAAAGACAGCAGTCTGAGCCCTGGCATCAATAAACCCCAGCCAATACCTGACTCTAGTTTCCCTGTTGTGCAAGAACAAGAAACCCCAGGTCAATCTGGTTTTCTGCTTTCTGGTTTTCTCAACCAAAATCATTTCTACTTTCACCCTTGGTCCAAATACATAATGGATATATGTGTGTATATATATATATATATATATATGTATATATATATATGTATATTATTTTATTTTATATTTTATTTATTTTTTTTTTTTGCGGGGGGGACAGGTAATAGGGATTGAACTCAGGGGCACTTACCGACTGAGCTGCATTCACAGCCCTCCATGGATAATTTTTATGAGTGAAATGGCAGTGTCCCCTATAGCAGTGGAGTGAGGGGAAGTAAAATGTGTCATTCACGTGGACACCATCATTTCGTGACATTGGTACACTGGTATGAAAGTGTACCATCTTCTCAAGGGCTGTGCAGAGCTGTTCAGGGGTGCAACAGAGGGGATGAATTTTTGACCCCCTCATCCTCAGGGCTTTCCCAGAGAGGATGCAGGTAGCTGGAGTCTCCAGGGTACCAGCAGGTAAACTATTCCAAGGAGCCGGGCTTTGGGATTTCTCACGGGGTCTATGTGCATTATCTTTCTTGAACTTCACAGGAACATTCTGAAGTCATTGATTTTATTTCATATCCCAGTGCAGAAACTGAGGCCTTGAAAAGCCATAAGGTGGCAGCGTCAGAACTTGGAACTAGGTCTCCAGGCTCAGACTCCTGCTGCAAGGACAATCGGCACACTGACTGTCCCCAGCTCTCCACGCTCACTGTGCACTCCCTGAGTCCTGCTGACAGTGATGGACTTCACTGCCCAGCGAGGTGGGAGGAGGCAGAATGGGGTGATGTGATGTAAGGATGGTTCGGCCGCCCCAGAACCCAGGGCTGGGAGGAGGGTGGCTCGGCCAACTCAAATCTCTTTCTCTGTGGTCTGTGAAGATGTGACAAGACCTGACGAGCCAGGCAGAGGACAGTGGCCGCATTGTTCTGCTGGACGAGGCAGAACCCACTTCCTCGGCGGGCGTGTTTCCGTAGCCTCCTGAACTCCACTGGATGGCACGGCTCTGTCCCCATGCCAGCTGCACCTGGTGGGGAGAAAGGGCGAGAGGGTGCTGGGGCTTTTTTAACTTCTAGGGCTGCTGGTGGCTCTGAGCTCTGGGCTGTCGCTGCCAGTCAGAGTGAACCACTTGTGAACCAGGATGCTGCGGCTCTGGGGGAGATTCAGAGGCATCGGAGGGAACAGAGGGCGCGTGCATCTTTCTCCTTGCCCAGATATGAAAAATGAAGCACGGGTTGAATAAACTCCCCCAAAGCACAGAACTAGTTAGTGACAGACACAGGAAAGGGATGACGTTCCCCAGAGCCTGCCACTGCCTGGGTGTGTGACCTTGGCCGAGAGACTTCACCTTTCCAAGCTGAACCGTTCTCATCCGTAGAGGGGAGTGCTTATCCTGCAGAAAGCAGAGAAGCAATTGAGGTTATTCACCTGAAGGGCTCTATTGCCTGGCACGCAGGTCAGGCTGAACGCTCGCCCTGGGCTGGGTACGGATCTTAGTCTGGTTTTCTCCATTCGGTCCCGTGCCTCTGTAGTGTGCTAATAGCTAACTATGAAATCACAACCTAAAGCACTCTATTTGTCAAAAGTCAGAGAACTGTACACCTAGAAAGGATGGGCCTTACTGTAAGTTATTATTTAATGAACCGGAGTGTTTTTTTTTTTTTTTGAAGCATGTGTCCTCTGAAAACTATCAAGCCTCATTAAAAACACATAGCACGATCATTTCAGCAGACCCTGACACGAATTACAGCCATCAATTTAAAACAGGAAGGCCAAGCTGGGCATGGTGGCGCAAGCCTGTAATCCCAGCGGCTGAGACAGGAGGATCTCAAGTTCAAAGTCAGCCTCAGCAATGGCGAGGTGCTAAGCAACTCAGTGAGACCCTGCCTCTAAATAAAATATGAAAAATAGGGCTGGGGATGTGGCTCAGTGGGTGAGTGCCCCTGAGTTCAATCCCCAAGTACCTGCCCACCCCCAAAATTTTTTTAAAAAAATTAATTAATTAAAAAAACAGGAAGACCAAAGGTATTAGTTGAGAAAACTGGATTTTTTTTCTAAACTGAGTTTTTTAAAAGTGCTTTAATCTGAATGTAGACATAACTGAGGCCAGGCTGAGTGCAGCTGTAGATATGTGCCCAGAGTGTTGGTTAAGGGTTCTAACATCTCAGCAACTGATTAAAAAACAAACAAAAAACAGCCCTGTGGTTAAGCAAAGCTTGTTTGTTTGGGTGCTTTAAAGGACACTGCTACTCTTCCCTTGTAGTGTCTATGCTTTCTGATGCCCAAAGCCTGCAGCGGTTTCCACGAACTCTAGATGCTATTTCTCAGAAGCGTTGAGAGGACACACTTCCCAGCTTTCCTTTCTCTTGGGCAGACTCTGCCTGCCTCCTCCGGAGCCTCGTGACAGTGGGAACAGTCTAATGGCATCATCAAGAGCTACCCTCCCTCACAATTATGTGTGAACCTAGCTCTTTCCTCCTGTAGATGTGTGTCTTTTCGAGGTCAAGGGCTGGTTCTGAATGGTGTTCGCATTTCCTAATGGTTCCTGGTAATGGATGAAAAAGCGGACCAGTCATTACTGGCAACTGATAAGACAGAATTAAGAAGTGGTACATTGTTTTGCTGAGAAATTGAATAAACTTGGAGAAAAAAAAAAAAAAGACCATGACCCAACAAACAAATGCTGTTCTATTCTTGTTAACCAGTAGAAACTAATAGAGTGTGGCTCAGGGCAGATCGGGTTTGGCAAAGAAACTATCTTCCATTAACGTATCGATTATTTTTAAGTGAATGCTTCTGACTGAACCTGTCACGGGCCACCTGGACTGTCCTTGCGTCCCTGCCTGGCATGCTGTGGAAACTTGGCCGCATCCCTTCAGTTTCTGAGTATCATTTTCCTCCTCAGGACAATGAGGAGGGATAGAAGTCCTTATTACATCACGCCTAAGTGCCTTCTATTTCAGCACCCACCAAATGTCACCTCTCCCTGTGAATCTCAATGCCTCAGGCACGGCAACCCTTGGGAAATGCCTGTGAGCTGATTGAGGGGGTTGATGAAGTGGTTTGGCTTCAACATTGCTTATTTTGTAAACTCTTTTTTTAAATTTTAATTGCTCAATATGCAAGTAAATGTCAGCCAAGCTGCTCTTGAGCACAAGTTCCCAATTTGCAGCTTCCAATGTTGCAGGTATTGCCTATTCATTTGGAGAGATTTTCCACTTTTACATCTTTGATACCTGTTATATAAGTTACAGATGTTTTTCCTTAGGTGAGAAGGAGGTTGAGAGATGATCTTATCCAGGATTCCAAATCTGGTGGGGTCTCTAAACCTGTGAGCTTTTTTTTTTTTTTTTTTTTTTTTTTGAAACCAAGGATTGAACTCAGGGCACTCGACCACTGGCCACATCCCCAGCCCTTTTTTTGTATTATATTAGAGACAGGGTCTCACTGAGTTGGTAAGTGCCTCGCCATTGCTGAGGCTGGCTTTGAACTCTCGATCCTCCTGCCTCAGCCTCCCAAGTGCTGGGATTACAGGCGTGCGCCACCTTGCTTGGCCAACCCGTGAGCTTTAAATGCTCCATGAACCACTAGTGTAGCCCTCAGAATCGGTCACTCTTTATTGCTTTCTTATTTTCTTTTTATGAAGAGCACGTGTTGCCACTTGAGATTGCCGCATGCATTACCTATGCATTGCATATGCATTCAAGTCTGTGCCCAACTTCCCACTCTGCAGGAGCATGTGCATGCACACGTGCAGGACTCGAAATTCCAGGAGGGCAGCACCTAATCCTATTGTGTTTACCCCTGCATCCTGGGGTCACAGTACAGGCCCCAGCACTCAGTAGGTGCTCAGTAAAATGTTGGTTGGATGAATGAATGAATGTGTGAGCCCAAATAAGTCTCAGTTCAATCTCACATTCCCTGAACTCACAAATCAAATGCCTAAATCCTTTATGCATATGTAATTTTTGAAGTTCCTAGAACAAAAACCAAAAGGACATGGGGATGAATCCTCAATACACATCACACTTCCTAGAATGTTTACCCTTCCACATCTCCCACACCCGACACAAGGCAGCCGCCTCAAGCTGCCCTCCCTCATTCTTCCCCAAACTCTTCATGCTGGCTCCTGTATCACCCCTATTTCTTCCCTCCCCATCTATCTTTTTAGTTGACATACGATTCACGCACCATAAAATTTACCTTTCTAGAGGGTACGATTCGGTAATTTTTTAGTATCTTCACAAGATTGTTCATCTGTCACCACTAAGCACAGAACATTTGCATCACCCCATAAAGAAATCCACACCTCTTAGTAATCCCTCCCCATTATTCCTCTCCTATCCCTGGCCACCACTTAACTACTATCTATGACTATGGCTTTGCCTATTCTGGACATTTCATGTAAATGGAGTCACATGATTTCTGACCTTCGTGTCTGGCTTCTTTCACTTAGCATAATGTTTCACATTGTGCCGTACTTCAGTACTTCATTTTTTGGTGACTGTATAATATTCCACTATGTGGATTTATTGCATTTGATTTATCTGCTCACTAATAGATGACATTTGGGTTGTTTCCAGTTCTCAGATATCATAAACAATATTGCTATGAATATTCAAGTCCAGGCTTTTCTGAGAACACGTGTTTTCAGTTCTCTTTGCTAGGCACCTAGGAATGGAATTGTGAGTCATATGGTGTTGAACTTTCTGAGGAACTGCTGCACCATTTTCCACAGCAGCTGAAAGAGTTTTACATCCCCACCAACAATGTATGAGGGCTCCAGTTTCTCCATGTCCTTATCTAATTTGTTTTTTCTTGTTGTTGTTGTTTTGTGGTACTGGGGATTGAACCCAGGGGTGCTCTACAACTGAGCCACATCCTCAGTCCTTTTTATTTTTTATTTTGAGACAAGGTCTCTCTAAGTTGCTGAGGCTGGCCTTGAACTTGCCATCCTCCTGCCTCAGCCTCCTGAGTAGCTGGAATTATAGCATGTGCCACACCGAACTGGGCTGTCTCCACATTCCTGTCAACATTTGTATTGCCCATCTTTTGAACTGTAGCCATCCTAGTGGGTTTAAAGTGGCAGCTCATTGTGGGTTTTGATTTGTGTTAACCTAATGATCTATGACACTAATGATATTTGATATCTTTTCATGAACTTATTGGCCATTTGGCCATTTGTATACCTTTTAGGGGAATTTGTCTATTAAAATCCTTTGCCTTTTTTTCCCTTACTTTTTATTGTTGAGTTGTTAAGAGGTCTTCATATATTCTGGGTACAAGTTCCTGGCCAAATAAATGACTTGCCAATGTTTTCTACTATTCTTGTTTTTCTTTTTTTTTTTTTTTTTCCTGTCTTGCTTTTCCTTTTCTCCCTCCCACCCTCCTTCCTTCCTTCCTTTCTCTCTCTCTCTCTCTCTCTCTCTCTCTCTCTCTCTCTCTCACTTTTTCTTAATTTCAAGGTGCTGGGATCAAACCCACAGCCTTGCACATACTAGGCAAGAGGTTTTTTATTTTCTTTGTGGTGTCTTCAGAAACACACAAGTTTTAATTTTGAGGAGTACATTTTATCTACCCTAGATCTATTCTACTTACCTTCTATGTTAGCGCCCTGACCTTTCTTAGGTAAATGGATCTAGCCTCTCTTGTTACCTTCAATTCTCCTTTCTACATGTTACCTTGACATACAGAACAAGGGTCCTAAGGAAAGTAGAAAAATACAATACCTTCTTTAGACTTCAAATGACGAGTTAGGGGAGGCCCTGTGGCCTCCTATATTTTCCCATTTTGTCCCTTGCAGATATTAAAAAACACAAAAGCACAATATGTATTTTTCTGAAGGTATGAGTCTATAGACATACAGCATTAGATTTCCCAGGCTGACCTTAATGTTTAGTATATCAAGGAATATGAGTATAGCCTCATTCTCTCATTTTTCAGGAAAAAGAGACCTAGAGCAGTTGAGTGATTAGGCAAAGGTCACCCAGTTCACCTGTGACAGTTCTGTGGACACTCAGGCCCCCTCATCTCCACTCCCAACTCAACCCTCCCCACCATCAACACCCTCCACTATACCATGGTGCATCCGTATATGTTGTATATAATATAAGTGTGTGTGTGTATGCATATAATGTACACATAAATGTATAAGGTATCCATCTTATTAAAATGCTGTTCCTAGCTGGGCGCAGTGGCATGTGCCTGTAATCCCAGTGGCTCGGGAGGCTGAGGCAGGAGGATCGCAAGTTCAAAGCCAGCCTCAGCAATGGTAAGGCACTAAGCAACTCAGTGAGACCCTGTCTCTAAATAAAGTACAAAATAGGGCTGAGAATGTGGCTCAGTGGTCTAGTGTCCCTGAGTCCAACCCTCAGTACCCCCCAATAAGTAAATAATAAATAAATAAAGTGCAGTTCCTGATTCAGTTGGTCTGCGGAGGGGCCTGAGGATACGCCTTTCTGACACCATGCTCGTTAGTGATGGCAACCCTGGTCCAAGGAGCACAGGACCTCATCCTGTGCTGTCCATTACCGGAGCCTGAGTTGCACTGGCCACCTTTTGAGTACACAGTGGACACATGTATCCAGTGGCAACCATATTGGATAATGGAGGTAGTTTATCTGGGGATGTGGCCTCAGGGAACAGGTGTGTGACAGTGGGGAGAATGAAATTGGAAGAGGAGAGTTAATGCAAGTGGGAACCAATTAAGCACGTGGTTGCTCCAGGCCACTGGGGCTTCTCCCAGTAGGGCCCCCATGGGGACTCTCACAGAACAGGTTTCAGCAGTGTCTGGCTGATGCTGGGAAGGAGCAACCTCTTCCATTGGTCGAGGACTGCTCTGTTAGGAGTTATCACAACAAGTTAGCTTGGCTCATGCACCTAAGTTCCTAAGGGGGCTCCAGCAGAGGTCCTCACAACTAAGCAGGGAAGTTGGGAACGCATGGCCCAGCTGAGGCACACACCATACAAGAGTAATGCAAAATGAAAGGATGTGATGGGCCATGAAAGGTGCAAGCTCTTCTCTGAAAATGGGATCCCTGTAGCATTTTAGAAAAGAGGATCCACATATAGGGAGACAGTCAATAAAGCATTTTATTCTCTGTTACTATAGTATTCAAGAATAGCTTAGTCTGGTCAGGGGTGGTGGTGTGTACCTAGAATCACAGCTACTCAGGAGGCTGAGGCAGGAGGATTGTAAGTTGGAGGCCAGCCTTGGCAATTTAGCAAGAACCTGCCTCAAGATTAAAAAGAAGAAGGGCTAAGAATGTAGCTCAGTCATAAAGAGCCCTGGGCTCAATCCCCAGACTGTAAAAGGAAAGTAAAGAAATACTTAGGGTGGAAGAAAAATATTTGCAGCCTCTAATGACACTTGGTGCATAACAGTTGCTTGGCGGGTGTGGTTACCTCCTTTTATGCATTTTCTCTTCCTGCATCTTTCACTCCAAAGTGATTGAAATTTCACCATCTGGATGTAGTCACATTTCAATGTTATGAGGAGTTCCCAGCATGCCTCTTGGGGAAGAGAGGAAAAGCAGTTCTTCCAAGCAGTTGCTCTGGGAGTCAGCCAAGCACCCACACCCTGATGCCATCCTGCTGGGAATCCTGAGGAGCCTGTGAGACCCAGCGCTGCTGTCCACAGATGCTGTCCACAGCCTCTGCAGTGTTCACTGGGCGATCCTGGCCTCGAGAGCCTCTGAGACCAGGTTTTGCTGCAATGATCCAAGCAATGGCGTCAAGATGCGCACAATTAGAGCAGCTGAGCCAACGGCGGGGTGTTCCTAGAGACTAAGAACCCTGGGAAATGAGTCAAGAGCCCTTTGCCATTTTGACTTTGAAAGCATTGGTTGGTGGCATTCCCCCAGCTTCTAGCCAAACACACCACCTCCTTCTCCCTCCTCATCCTCAACTTCCTTTTTCTCTTGCTCTTGTACACATGCCCTGGGGTAAGAGAGAACGCACTTATGCCCGGATGCTCCCTCCTAGTTTGGAACCAAGAAGCCACAGCTACCTTCTCAGAGCGCCCCCCCCCCCCCACCTCCAGCTGCAAACCAAGGACAACGGGGTCCTCCCCTCGGACCTCTGTGACAAGGAAGAGACCACACTGTGGGAGGGCTTTATCTGGCAGCGACCAACTGTATACCAAAGCTCAATGCGCATCCTCTCCCCTGGGCCCCTGCACTTCTTCCTCTGTCTGTCCGTCCCCACCCCCTCCTTGGCTTGCTCTCTTCTTCCCCTTCCTCCCCCTACTCCTCTTTGGTTTTCCTTCCCGCTGGCCTCTTCATGGGTCAGATTTCATACTTTCATCCAC
Organism: Tamias sibiricus; assembly: GCA_025594165.1. Lineage (NCBI taxonomy): Eukaryota > Metazoa > Chordata > Mammalia > Rodentia > Sciuridae > Tamias > Tamias sibiricus. The sequence continues at coordinate 72,971,720 of CM046660.1, read as the reverse complement.
TATCCTTGTGGCACAACAGGTGTGGATCCCCGATCTGAAAAGGTGGGGAATAAAAAAGACCCTGCTTGTCAATTTTGTCAATAAACTCAAGGGGAAATGAGGATAAAGACTATTTTACATAAATGGGTAACACACACACACACACACACACACACACACACACACACATGTTGTCCTATTTGGGAAACTTTATGCTGACAATACATCCAGTTCCAGAAAAATGCACACTGCTCTGGCTTGGACAGTCACCTTGTGTGGGCGGTGACACCAGCTTGGGTCCAGGCCAGCAGGCAGAAGACCAGAAGAGCAAACAGATGGCCTCCATCTCAACTGCTCCATGGGCGAGTTCTAAATGGCACAAGGGTTGAAGATAGACATTGCCCCATGTACATACCAATTTCTAGAGTCCCTTGAAAAATGAGAAGCCCAGGGAATGCTGGGTCCAGGTCTCCGCAGTGACAACCGTCCAGTGATGAGCTGTGAGCACTTGGGCCTTAGAAAGGGCACCTGTTCTCCAGTCTCTCTGTCCCACTCCCCAGGGGGGACACCTGGCTGGCTTCAGTTACTCATGTTCCTGCCTGGTCCTCGGAAGGCATTGGGAGATCTGTGTTCTCCTTTCCCTAAAATCTGCCAAGCAGGGCTATGAGGGAATGAGGTGGAAAGAAAAGGGGGGAGGAAAAAAAAAAAAAAAAGAAAAACTATACAAGTGGCAAAATATCCGTAACATAAGCTTTACCACATTGACTGTTTTTAAGAATACAATTGGTGGCATTGATTACATTCACCTTCCTGTGCATCTATCAGCACTATTTCCAAAACATTTTCATTACCCTAAACAGAAACTCTACAACAATTAAGCAGTAACTCCACATTTCTCCCTCCCTCCCAGCCCCTGCTAGCCACTAATCTACTCTCTGTCTTTATGAATCTGACAACTCTAGGTATGTTGTATAAATGCAATGCTACAGTCTGTCTTTTTGTGTTTGGCTGATTTCATTTAGTGAAATCGTGCACATTATAGTTTGTGTCAAAACATCATTCCTTTTCATAGCTAAATAATACTCCATTGTGTAGCCACACCATGTTTATCCATCAAGGGACACTTAGGTTGTGTCCACCTTCTTGGCTCTGGTGACTGATGCTGCTCAGTTATGAGCATAGGTGTACGCATATTTGAGTCTCTGTTTTCAGCTCCTCTGAGTACATATCTGAGAGTGGAATTGCTGGATTCTGTGATATTTCTAAGTTTAGCTTTTAGAGGAACCACAAGATTTCCCTTAGTGGTCACTCCATTTTGCCCTTCCACCTCCAGGTTTAAACCATGCAGTATTTTTACCCTGGCAGAGAGTTCATGCAACTGGATTGTTCCTTCCTGTTTTTAAAGAAGAAGTCCATGTTCACTGTTGGCTTCTCCAAAGACCACCAGGGGAATCTGTTGATGCTGCACAGTTTAGCAGACCTATTGACCCAAAGGACTTAAAAACAGCATACAACAGTGATGCAGCCACATCAATGTTTATAGCAGCACAATTTACAATAGCTAAATTGTGGAACCAATCTAGATACCCTTCAATAGATGAATGGCTAAAGAAACTGTGGTATATAGACACAATGGAATATTACCCAGCAATAAAAGAGAATAAAGTCATGGCATTTGCAGGTAAATGGATGGAGTTGGAGAATCGAATGATAAGCAAAGTAAGCCAATCCCAATAAAACAAATGCCAAATGTTTTCTCTGATATAAGGATGCTGATTCATAATGGGGATAGGGGGCAGTGTGGGAGGAATAGATGAACTTTAGATAGGGCAAAGGGGAGGGAAGGAAAGGGAAGGGGCAGGGGGTTAGGAAAGGTGGTGGAATGAGATGGACATTCATTATCCTAAGTACATGTAAGAAGACCCGAATGGTGTGACTCTACTTTGTGTACAACCAGAGATATGAAAAATTGTGCTCTATATGTGTACTATGAGTTGAAATGTGTTCTACTGTCATGTATAACAAATTAGAACAAGTAAAATAAATAAATAAAAGATCCTGGGGGAGTCTCAGAAGGGAGAAGTATTTGTGGAGGGTATTTGTGGGTTTTAGTGCCTGGCCTTGGTGACTCTTTAAGGCAGGTCTAGGAAACGGTGTTTGGCAGACACTGGGCAGAGTTTATAAGATGGTAGCTGTGGATTGTTGGCACCATGAGGCGAGAGTCTTAAAGCCAGTCTAGGTGGGCAAACTGTCAGTGCTGACACATAGCTCTTTCACCTGGCGCAAAGTCATGCCTATGGGATGAGTATTGATTTCTCAGAGCAAGGACAAAAGTCGTGCTTATAGTGGAAGCTTATGGCAACACACTCCACCGCAGTACAGAGAGGCAGAGGCAGGTGGGTTCCGGTCCTCGTAGGCAAGAGGGGAAGAAACTTATCTCTTCTTAAATGTCCCTTGTTCACTGAGTGTGAGCCACAGGAGAGATGGAGGAGTGTCAATAACAGAGCCAGAGCCAGGCGCGGTGGCGCACGCCTGTAATCCCAGCACTTGGGAGGCTGAGGCGGGAGGATCGCGAGTTCAAAGCCAGCCTCAGCAACTGCGAGGCACTTAGCAACTCAGTGAGACCCTGATTCTAAATAAAATACAAAAAGGGCTGGGGATGTGGCCCAGTGGTCGAGTGCTCCTGAATTCAATCCCCAGTACAAAAAAAAAAAAAAAAAGAACCTGGATCAAACTGACTCTTCATTTGAATTCTAACTTGTGATACTTTTTTTTTTTTTTTTAGTAGCCTATGAACACTGTGACCAGGAGGAGGCCTCCCAGCATTTTTGGTGTTGTCAGCATGGAGAAAATAGGACTCACCTCCGCTCATGTGCCAGACCCCCTCCACCTCAAACTTCCCTCCAACACAACTTCCACTTAGTAAAAATTGACAAAGAGCAGTGAGAAAAACCAGGCCAGCTTCACAAACCACTGCATTGTTTTGGGACACAGGAGAAAATAGCATGTTTGTTCGCTTTAATCTGTTGCATATTTGCATGTGTCCCTGTGCCAGTTCTTATGATACAATTTGGGTATTAAAATTCCTACATTTCTAAAGAACAAAATCGGAATTCCCTTAAGTTTTATGACAAAGGTCTATAGCAATGTGCTAGATTCTTGTCTCAAATCAGACTTCACAGTTTAACATGATCACTTGAAACAGCTAGCAAAATGTTAAAGAAAATTTTATTCACCAGAATTGCTCTGGGGACAGCCTGCTATTTATCAGAAGGCAATATTTGAATAAGTCACTTGATCTGGGAGGGTGGACTCTCAAGGACATGATTAAGGAACCACAACAGCAGCAATAGTGACCTGCCCCCTAGGGAGCCTGAACCCTGTGACCAGGCCCCTGGGTCTTGCAGGAGCTGGTCACGTGCAAGCCTGCTTGGGAGCAGCGGGCAGAGGAAAGCCAAAGTCTGTACTTGAAGGGGAGAGGTGGCCCACCAGCCTGGTGCTGCCAGGGAGGAGAGGGAAAGGAACCGTTCTCAGTCATAACGCTTTGCCATAGGATGTGTGATGGTTGCCTTCTTGGCCACGGTCTCTCATCCTTGACACTGACATTCCGCACAAGGTCATTCCTGGTTGTGGGGGCTGTCCTGTGCATTGTGGGGTGTTTAGCAGCGTCTCTGGGCTCTACCTACTCTGTGCCAGTAGTATCTTTCCTCCTGATCCTAGTTATGACAACCAAAAACACATCCAGACATTGTCAGGTGTCTTCTGGCAGCACAATAACTCCTGGTCAAGAACCACTATGTTATACCTTGATTTTAAAAGATGTCAACTGCCAGCGGCCCAGATGAATGCTCTCATCACAGGAAGCAGGAAGCAGGATGCTTATCATTCAGAGGCACTGTACTTCTCTCTGGGTGCTATAGACAGGAACCATGGCCCACACATGTTCAGGTTTTTAATAAACATCTGACACACTTTGCAAAGAAGAGGAGTCAAGTGCCAGATCTTATGGGGACACCTAATTTCTCTGTGCCCTTTGGCAACCTTGAACTTCTGTATCTATGGCACTTTCATCTCAACACCTGCTTGTGTCTCTTGTTTTCTTTGTTAGCTGCAGGCTGTCAGTCATCCCTACTGCCCAACACATGTCTAAATAGTCTCTGGGTTGCAAATTTGAGGTCAACCTGGGGACTTTGTGACAACCTGTTTCAGATTAAAATAAAAAGGGCCAGGAGTGTGGCTCAGTGGTAGAGCACCCTTGGGTGCAATCCTTAGTAGTGCGAAAAATAATAATAATAAAAATAAATAAAAAGAACAACATCTTTTCCAGATGCAAGATGAATAGGAAATTACTAAGATATTAGTAATTATTATATCAGTATAGGGAATATAATTTGATATATTTTGATATGTTTTAGCTTCCGGTCACTTAGCATTTTAAAATTTCTGCTCCTATCATCCTTTACTTTTTTAATATGGTAAAAAACATATATATAACATAAATTGTCATTTTAAACATTTTTAAGCCTACAGTTCAGTGGTTAACTTTTTTAAAAAAAAATCTGTGATTTCACTAATAAAAAGGTTGAGCAGGCGCTATGGCACACACCTGTCATCCCAGCAGCTCTGGAGACTGAGACAGGAGGATCACGAGTTCAAAGCCAGCTTCAGCAATAACGAGGCGCTAAGCAACTCAGTGAGACCCTGTCTCTAAATAAAATACAAAATAGGGCTGGGGATGGGGCTCAGTGGTGGAGTGCTCCTGAGTTCAATTTCTGGTAACAACCCCCACCCCCAATAAAAAGGGTTGACAGGCTGTGTAGCAGGACAAATTTATTTAGGCCTATTTTCACATATATAGAAGGACCCAAACTATGACATCAAAAACCTAATTCCACAAATCTTTCCCTAAAGGAGCTTCTGAAGTTAAAGAGGTAAGAGAACATGGCTAAGTGTGTATTCTATTGTTTTTCAGAAGAACTTCAACTTTTTTTTTTTTTTTTTAACCCACATGAGTGGGTAGATTGTGTAGAAATGAGATATGTAGACTTTCAGAGAGAAAGGAAAGGAGACCCTCTAGCAGAGCCAGTCATGCTTGTCTCTTCAGTTAGATGAACAAAACCTCCAGTGTTTGCTTGTAACAGATGGCCTAGAACAAAAATGTATCACCATATTCAAACACCTCCCTAGTGGGCCCATGAATGATTTATGGCTAGATCGCCTAACCAGGAAGAAACACTGTGAACCCCAAATATGAAATGGTTATCATGGAATTTGATTTTCAAAGAAGCTTACTTGAGAACCCACACATTTCTCCCCAGGAAAATTCTATATGTGATGAGAAAGTTCAACCCTGGATGAAATCCTCTCTCCTAAGAACTGATGGTGCCCTGCCTTTGGGTGTGTACACCTTTTCTGTCCTCAAATAAATCATTGCTTGTGCCTTGCTTTTGATACATCCTGGAAGCCTTTTCAGAAGCCAAAGTCAGGAACGTGCTCAGGCAGAGTGAAGGTCCCATTCTCCTCTGTGCAGGGACCTCCTCAGACCCCTGTCCAGTGGCAGAAAGAATAAGATCTTTCCTTCTTTTACATATGGCTTTTTGTAAGATTTAAAAATACTGCCTTCTTAATATTTGGTGCCATGAAAAGTGTGGTTAAACTCCAGTGAAGAAGTCATACAGGACAGTTTATCCACCAGTTTCCATTCATTATCTTACTTGTGTCCTTTCTAAAACTTATTTTGAAAAGAATAAAAAAACATATAAAGCCACACCTTTGATCCCAGTAACTCAGGAGGCTGAGGGAGGAGGATCGCGAGTTTAAAGCCAGCCTCAGCAATGGTGAGGTACTTAGCAACTCAGTGAGACCCTGTCTCTAATAAAATACAAAAAAAAAAAAAAAAAAAAAAAAAGGACTGGGGATGTGGCCCAGTGATGGAGTGCCCCTGAGTTCAATCCCAGTTAAAAAAAAAAAAAAAAAATTGAGCAAATGGATTTTCTCTACTTCTAAATTATTGCTTTATTGCAAAAATAAAAGTGGAATTAAGTAGAAATGCATATTTTGAACTTTAAGTTCTTTGTCTTCACATAAAGCAAGAAGGTATTTGCTTTAGAAATATTTTAGGCACTACATTCTATAGTGATGCTTAAGGAGTTATTGGTTGGTGCCATTGTCAAGCTTGAAAAAGCTGCAAACTAACTTTCCTCCTTGAAAATTCCCAGTTTACATCCACAGTGTAAAACCTAGGAGACACCCTGAAGTAAAAGAGAAACTTGCTCTATTTCCTCAGAGGGTCACATCATATGTGCCCATGATGTCATTTGATCAGGATCCAGAAAAGATCTCCTTTCATGTCGGCACCATATCTTCTTCATCATTATATTGACCCCTATCAAAATGCAATTTAAAAACCATAACTGCAATTATTTCCTTCCATTCCTTCACTTGTGTGGCCTCATTTTACAAATTGGGAAATTCTGTCTTTAAAATGATGGAAAATTTTCCTGTTACTACACAAAGTGTCATCCCATGACAAAAGCCTTTATTTTTTATCTGAGAGGCATTTTTCTTTAAGGAATAAATTCAATTTACATCATTGATGTCCAGGATGTTGATTTATCCAAGCTCTTTGCCTGCAATCCCAGAAGCTGCCACCAGGTGGTGGTGAGCCAGTTTGGAGCTCTCCTCCCAGGAAAATCTGAAAAATACTGTTTTTGTTTTTTAATGAAGAAGGAGGAAGAAGTCAAGGGGGATGGGGAGGAGGCAGCCAAACAAAATAACATCAAAAAATGTAATGCCCTATTATGAATAAATAAAATTCATTTTTTAAAAAGTAGATATACTAGAGGCCAACTTCCTTCTCACCCCTTCTCCAGTCTCCTCTGCCTTTCTCTTCACTGGTAGCTTCAGGGGACAGTGCCCATCCCAGGCACAAATTCCTACCTCAATGCCCGAGCACTCTGAAATTCTGCAGGAGGTTTTTCTTTAATTCAATCGGCTTTTGGCTGTTCTGTTTGTGTGCTCAGGGAAGCCTGGTGGTCTTGGGAACTTGGTGCCCACAGGAGTAGCCTTCCATCGTTGAAGGACTAGACACAGCATCCCTCTCTCAGTGGGGCCCATTCTGAGAAGCTTCCATGTGGTTCCTCAGAGGGTCTCCAGCAGACTGAGACTGGATGGTGCCCAGGGAAAACCTGAGGCCTTTCTGTCTTCCTTACCTACTCCCTCACCAGTACCTACAAGGGTTACCTCTTCAGGCAACGGCTTGCTTGTCTTCAACTTGCCTGTTTTCAAGGGAACCTAGACTAGTGCATCTGCACAACTTGACTATGGTATCTTATCTGTCTCATTAGAGAATGTATTGATATTAGAATCCAAGCATTGAAAATGACATCCAGATTGGTTTTTGCACAGCTACACAAAAATGAAAAAAGAATTTGTGCTTATCTCAGACCCTGCCATCTCCATCACTGAACCTCATCCCCAGCACTCTGCACCTCTAAGTCTGACAAAGCAACAGCAACACAAGCTACATCCAAACCTTTATTACTCGGTTCTATATTTGAGCCTTGTCTCTATGTCCCTCTCTTTTTAAGCTGGGAGTTCTTGGAAACGCCTTTTTTTTTTTTTTTTTTTGGTATGGGGGATTGAACTTAGGGGCACCCTACCACTGAGCCACATCCCCAGCCATTTTTTGGTATTTTCTTTAGAGACAGGGTCTCACTGAGTTGCTTAGTGCCTTGACATTGCTGAGGCTGGCTTTGAACTCATGATCCTCCTGCCTCAGCCTCCCAAGTCGCTGGGATTACAGGCATGTGCCATTGTGCCTGGCATGGAAACTCCTTTCTTATTATCTCTTATTACAGCTAAAAAGAAGAAAAAGTAAGAACTGAATTACATACAAAAATGTGGTGGCCACTGAGTGATGCTATGTTTATAATTTAGTTATCTGAGCCAAACTAGAATTTCCCCTCTTTTTTAAATAGGCCTTATTTTTTGAGTCATTTTAGGTTCACAGGAAAATGGCAAAAGAAGTAATGGTCCACATATATCCCCTGTGGGCTCCCCAACCTGATTCACTATCAAAACCAAATTCCTTCTAGATTTTTTTTTCTTTTAAAAACTTTTGATCATTTAAAAAGTTTTGTATATTTTTGAAAGTAGTCAGACAATTTCCTAAAACCACCAACTCTGACTTTGATCTTTCTTTTCCTTTCTTTCCATTTTCAGCCCTTCCCTTTCTTCCTTATTTTATTTTAAAAGATTTAATTGTCAAATAAAAATTGAAAACATTTGAGGTGTAAAGTGCAATGCATTGGTAGATAAATATATACCCATATACCATATATGTATATATATATATATATAGTATCAACTATTACAATCTAATATCACATCCATCACACCCATGCTGCTCAGTAGATCCCCAAAACTTCTTTATCGTATCAGTAGCAAGCTGCATCCTTTGATAGACATCTCCCCATTTCTCCCACATTCAGCCCCTGGCAACCATTATAGGATTCTCTGTTGCTAAGAGTTTGATTTTTTTTAAGATTCCACCATGTAGGTGAAATGATGCAATATCTGTCTTTCTCTGTCTATTTCACTTAGCATAATGTCCTCCAGGTTATCCCTATTGTCATAAATGGCAGCATTTCCTTATTTTCATGGCTGAATAGTATTCCATTGTGTTTATGCACTACGATTTCTTTAACTTTCACCCTCTGATGGACACTCGGGCTGTTTTCCATATCTCAGCCATTGTGAGTAAGGCTACAATAACCCCGGGAGTGCATGTATCTCCTTAAAATACTGATTTCAATTTCTCTGGATGCACACCCAGAGGCGGAATACCTGGATCATGTAGTAGTTCTACTTTAAATTTTTTGTGCAACCTATTTTCTGAAATGGCTGCATCAATTCACATACCCATCAACAGGGCATAAGGGTTCCCTTTTCTCCACACCCTCACCAATAGCTTGTCTCTCACATTTCTCCAATGATTAGTGAGGTAGAACATCTTTTCATATACTTGTTGAACATTTGTATGTCTTCTTTGCAAAAATGTATATTTAGGTTCTTTGCCCCATTTATAATCATGTTATTTGTTTTTTGTTGTGGTTGCATTTTTTTTCTTTCTTTTTTTTTTTTGCTACTGAGTTGTGTAAGCTCTTTATGTGTTTAGGATATGAACCTCATCCACTATATGGCTTGCACATATCTTCTCCCCTTCTTGTTAGGCTGCTATTTCATTTTGTGGATTTGTGTGTGTGTGTGAGTGTGTGTGTGTGCGTGTGTGTGATGAGCTTGTTTGTTGTGACATAGTCCCACGTGTTTATTTTCACTTGTATTGCCTGTGCTTTTGGTATCAAAGCCAAAAGACATAACTGCCAAGATGAACGTCAAGGAGTTTTCCACCTATGCTTTCTTGCAGCAGTTTTATGATTTCACATCTTATATTTTATAAATCTTTAGCCAATTTCACATTGGTTAGTTTTTGTGTGGAATAAGAGTCCAGTTTCATTGTTTTCCAATATCATTTATTAGAGCGATGTTCCTTTCTCCACATTCAGGCATCCTCATTAGAGATTAGTTGACCATATGGGTTTATTTCTGGGCTCTATGCTCTGTTCCATTAGTTGATGTGATGTTGATATGCCTCTACCATGCCGTTTTGATTGCTATATCTTTGCAATATCATTTGAAAGGAAGTATGATGTCTCCTGCTTTGTTCTTATTTCCCCAAAATGCTTTAGATATTCAGGTTCTTTTTAATGCTTCATATGAATTTTAGGATAGTTTTACAATGAAAATTATCATTGGAGTTTTGATAGGAATTACATTGAGAGTCCTTACCCTGTTATGGAGGTAGGTACAGCCTCAGACTGCATGTGCTGGTGCTAGTAATTATAAGGGAACTTTAAAAAAATTTTTTTTTAAACATTGATGGACCTTTATTTTATTCATCTATTTATATGTGGTGCTGAGAATCTAACCCAGTGCTGCACACATGTTAGGCAAGTGCTCTACCACTGAGCCACAACCCCAGTGCCATCAGGGGTCTTTATGAAGCAAGGAATGGAGGGAGGCTAATTCTCACCAAACAGCGGACATCTGAGAGAGAAGAAAATCGCAGCCTTCTGTTGTAGAAAAGAAGAGTCATCTAAAAGAAAATTAAACTGAATTTCTGATTAACAGCTGATGAGGCAACTTGCTCCAAATAGCAGTTTCTCCATTAAAGCCAGAGAAGTTCAAGGAAAACACGCAGATAAAATAACAACACTTGGGTTTACTGCATATGTGTGGCTGAAGGCTCTTGAGTTGTCCTTTAACAAGAATCAGGTTGGCAGCTGATGCTTTTATTTTTTTTTTAATTTTTATTTTTTGATACTGGGGATTGAACTCAGGGGCAGTCAACCACTGGGCCACATCCCCAGCCCTTTTTTGCATTTTAGTAGAGACAGGGTCTCACTGAATTGCTAAGTGCCTCACCATTGCTGAGGCAGGCTTTGAACTCGTGATCCTCCTGCCTCAGCCTCCCAAGTGCTAGGATTACAGGCGTGCGCCACCAGGCCCCGCCTGATGTTTTTATTAATGCCATAATGTTATAGTGAACTCAACATCTCCTGGTTACCTGCTGTATGCAAAACTCTGTACGTCCATATCAGAGAAGGTGTTCAGATGTCTCCAGTGACCACACTGTGATCTGGACTCTGCTAATTGTTTCCCCATTTAGTTCTAAATTAAGTACTTAGTTATGTAGTACTAAGTACTAGAGTGCTTAGTACATTCAGTGTTAAGTTTCCTAAAAATGCCCCAATGCTGACATAGCACCTCAATGTAGCAATTATAGCCAAGTTAAGGTTCAACTTTGTCTGTTGTCTTAAACATGCTTTATATCTGGTGTTGTTAATTTGGGTTATTTATGATCACCACCGTGGTTAGTCATCTTAAGACTCTGGTTGAGGGAAGTAAGGCTCAGAAAGCTGGAGGGCTTGTGGAATCTGTACCTGGATGTCCAGCCCTGAAGCCTTTGCTGTGCTCTGTTTGTCCTACCCCCTCCCCCTCATGACTCACGTGGAAATCTAACGTCACGGTGATGTGATTGGGAGGTGGAACCTTTGGGCAGTGATTGGGGGGGAGGATGGAGTCCTCCCCTCACCCATAGGATTAGCGGCCTTATAAAGGAGACCCCGGAGAGCTGTCTTGCCCTCCCACCACGTGAGGACACAGCTAGAAGGTGCCATCCCTGAGCTAGAAAGTGGATTCTCACCAGGCACTGAATCTGCCCTGACCTTGGGCCTTCCAGTCTCCAAACTCCGTGAGCTCTGCTGCTCCTACGCCTCCCAGTCTGCGGTATTTGCTATGGCAGCCTGAATGGACTGCTCACCGCGTAACCTCTTTACCCAGCAAATAAATTTGCCAACGTGTTTCCCTCCATGGGATAATACGGTTTCACATTGTTTAAAGAAACATTCACTGGACTCCCCCCACCCCTTAGCTCCCTGTTCCCTGCTGCTGCCAGCACTGTACAAGCAAACCGGATCTCTAAGGTTCCACCGCCCACGACAGCAGCCCCCACCACATGTGGCCTATCGAGCCCTGGAAATGGATCAAGTTCAAGTTGAGATGTGTTGTAAAATACTCCTGGAATTTTGACTAGCTGCTAAGAAAGGATGTAAAGTAGCTCATGAATAAAGGTTGTATATCAATGTGGAGTGATAACAGTATGGCTACATGGGGTAAAATGAACTAGGGCTTCAAATTAATTTCCTGAGTTCCTTTTCCTTTCGTAACAGGACTATTAGAAAATTTAAAACAGCCTGTGTAGCTGGCGTTCTATTGTAAAGGACTGAGCTCTTGGCACAGTCTATACATAGCCCTTCTTTGTTGCTTCCCCCATAGATTACGTTGCTATTACGGGGAGCTGACTGAGGATTTGTGGGCAGGAGGGCCTACGGAGTCTCAGCACTCTTGGCTGTTAGAACAGACCCTAATGCCGAGGACTTAACTGGGCTAATCTGCTTGAGCTGGAATTTAGTGCCCTTGGTCATTAATAGAGTTAAGTCCTTTAGTGGGCCTGGGCCTTTGAAAACACTACCTTTCTTTTTTGGATTATATTTTAGGGATTCTTTTAAAAAGGACATGAATGAAAGAGTCCAAGAGCAAAATGTCTTCTCACCACGTTTCCTCAAATGATGGTTCACAGTCAAGGTTTCTGAGCTGGCGCTGAGTTTACCTAGATAGCAAGGCGAGAGCTGTGGCCTTGTTTGCCCTCATTTATAAAGGAAATGCCTATGAATATTGTCCTTTCTTTTTATGCTACAGTTGAAAGGGATGGAAAAGTACATTTTCTTCGGAGAGGCTGAGAGACAGAAAGAAACCCAGCAGGGACTATCACATTACCTCCTCCAGCTGGGAAAAAGACTGGGCCCAAGATGGGATTTCAGTCCTGTGGTTAAGTAAGCAAACAGTTTATGCATGCCATAGAATAATAACGATATGAAAGGGGACAGATAAATCCAGGTCAACTCCCCACTCAGAGCAGTTGGAGGTACAGAGGCCCAGGGAGGCCGTGCTGCTTGAGTCACTCACTGGCCCTGTGTCTGCAGGTGGTAAGATGGGACCAAACGTCACAAATAATCCAGGTCAGGGCTCCTGAAGGGCTGTGTATATAACCATCATCTGGGGATTATCACCCATGCTTGCAGTTGTATCCCAGACCAGTGAAGTCACCAGCAACTGGGAAGTTTTCCAGGTGGTTCTGAGATGCAGCCAGGATCAAGAACTGCCAATGTAGGTCACCCCTTATTTTTGTAAACACTGAGACCTAGAAAAGATTAGGGAATGCTGCTCAAGTTCCATGAGCTAGGAAGTGACTGAGCCGGGACAAGTCCCTTCTTTTCTGGCTCTTGATTTTTGCCACCTGTGTCTCCAGTGTCTTAGGTGTCATTGTCATGCGTCTTCCAGACGTTTGCTGGTTCGTCTCCTTCTCAGCATCTAGGCAACATTTCTTGAGAGAGGTTGGACTCTTGCCGCCCGCAGCAGTGCCCATGTCACCAGCACACCACTGTCTTCCAGAGCCTTCTCACTGCCTAAAATCATTCTGAGATGGCTGTGCTCTCTGGTAGAGAAAGAGACCCTCACTAGATGGAGACCCAGCTCTATGAGCACAGAGGGCTTTTTTGTCTCTTTAGTGCGATGAACAAAATCTTCTGTGTACACGTCTATCAGATCAACTAGAACAAAAATGCAGATGATTTAAAAGTCAGCAGATCCAAAGATCTACAATTTATGGCTAGACTGCCTAACCAGGAAGAATGGTTCTGAACCCCAAATATCAAATGATTGACTTGTGATTTGATTTACACAGTGTTGCCGCCTGCAGCAACGATACCGCGAGAAAGAAATTGGAGGCAGACTGGGAATGAGTGGTTCCTTTATTGTTCCTTCTTCTTCTTCCCTCCTTCTCTATCTTCTCTCTGATTCCTCCCCCGTTCCTCTCTACCGTCTGTTTAAATACTCTTTACCCATCACAGGTGCATTAGTTCTCTTAACAGGCATACACGTGTCTCATCACAAGCTCAACCCAATGCTACAGCACGCAGTGCCCACGAGCCACCATAAAAGTCAGGGTAAGTTGTAGTAAACAAAGCCTTGCTTTTAACAAACAAGTAAGCGCCACCTCTTGGCTCTCAGCCAGCCGCCATCTCAGAGCTACTTCCTCATCAAAGGCTCTTACAACATAGAAGTTTGCCTGAGAACCTACCTGCACATTTCTCCCAGAAAAATCTTATGTATAGCTAGGAAGCTCAACCCCGGGTGTGTCACTTGTCTTCTCTGAGAAGCAAGGGGTGTCTGCATCCTGCCTTTGGGGTGTGCAGACATTTGCTTTTGCTACCCTCTAACAGATCTTTGCTTAGGCCTTGCTTTTGATGTGTCCTGAAATTCTTTTCAGCATTGTTAAGTCAAGAACCCACCCAGGCCAGGTGTGATAGTACATGCCTATAATCTCAGCTACTTGGGAGGCTGAGGCAGGAGGATTTCGAGTTTGAGGCCAGTCTCAGCAACTTAGTGAGACCTTCAGCAACTTAGCAAGACTCTGTCTCAAAACAAACAAACAAATTATAAATAAAATAAAATGGGCTGGGAATGTAATCAATGGTAAAGCATTCAATCCCCAGCACCAAATAAATAAATAAAATGTACCTGGGCTGAGTTGAGGTCTCACTATTCCCTCAGAGGGACTTCCTCAGCCCTGTCTAATGACAATTCCATGTACTATCAGCCTTTCCCACCAGACCATATCTTGCCTTCCAGGGTCACTGCTCTCTTGTATTGGGTTGATAAATATTTGTGGACTGAATTAATTCTTTTTTTCTTTTTTCTTTTTGTGATACCGGGAATTGAACACAGGGGCACTTAACAACAGAACCACATCCCTAGGCCTTTTAAATATTTAATTAAGAGACAGGGTCTCACTAAGTTGCTTAGTGTCTTGCTGGGTTGCTGAGGCTGGCTTTGAACTCACGATCCTCCTGCCTAGGCCTTGTAAGCTGCTGGGATTACAGGCATACGCCACCTGAATGAATTATTTCTTAGCAGTGATATTTTCCTGGATGGTGTCTTCAGAGGGCATCATTTGAAGGGAAATACAGTCTGCCTTCCAGATTCACAAATTCTTTTTTTAAAAAAAATATTTATTTGCTTTAGTTGTACACAATGCAATGCATTTATGTTTACGTGGTGCTGAGGATCAAACCTGGGCCGCACACGTGCTAGGCGAACGCTCTACACAACCCCAGCCCCAGATTCACAAATTCTATATCCACACATTTAACCAACTTCAAATTTAAAATATTCAGAAAAACAAATATACCTGTACAACATGAAGAGACTTCTTTTTGTCATTATTCCCTAAGCAATACAACTATTTTCAAATAACTATTTATGGAGAATTTACACTATATTAAGTATTATATATAATCTGGAAAGGATTTTAAGTATATGGGAAGATGTGCATAGGTTATATGCAAATACTACACCATTTTATATAAGGGAATTGAGCATCCACAGATTTCTGTATCTTCAGTCCTGAACTCAACACCCCACAGATACCAAGGGTGACTATATTCTTCCAATTTTGTAAGTTGGAGAAAATATTATTCAATTTTGAGAAATATATTTTCCAGCTCAACTCTTCCAAATCACATCTGTTTTATCATGTGAGGCTCATCTGGGTGGACGATTTGAATTTACGTCAGCGTAAGACAGACTGCTAGGCTATTTAAAGGGAAAACATTTTGCCTGGATCCCAAAATGGACTTTGATTAGATGATGGAGTATAATTATAATAAGAAAGTGTCCCGTGACCACACAGGAACATTTTTTGCCAGCGAAGACCAATTATAATTGCTCTTTTTGCAGTTGAAAGGATAAACAATTTGGCAATTAAAGAAAAAGCTTTCCAGGTGAATAATATTACATCCATAAATTAATGCAGGCTGCAGGCTACAGGCTATAAGATTACAGCATTCATTGTGTTTGTGGGCCCCATATTCATGAATTCTGTAAAACGGTATCAAGTAATCCTGTAAATACTCAGAGGTCACGGCCAATTCTCAAATGCATGGGTGGAAACCTGCCATCAACAAGGCCTCGTCCCATGTCAATCAGCCCTTAGGTTGGCACAGCCCTATGTGCACGTTAGAGCCTGGTTATTCAAAAGTGTTTCTAGACTAGCAGCCGCAGCATCGCCTTGAAGTTCATCCCAAGGGCAAACTCTCAGCCTGTGCCCCCCAGACCTACTGAGCCCGAACTACGTCTTAACCAGATAGATCCTCAGGGAATTTGTGTGCCCACAGTTTGAGAAGAACTGGAGTCAGTCTGTCTTTTGCTGCTGTAACAGTATACAGACAAGGTAATTAATAAAGAAAATAAATGTGTATCTCGTGATTCTGGCAGCTGGGAAGTCCAAGAGGCTTGTGCCAGCGTCTGTCTGCCAAGGGCGTTCCTGCTGTGCCTTCCCATGGTGGGAGCAGGTGGAAGGGCAAGAGAGACAAAGGGGCCCAAACTTATCCTCTGGCCAGGAGCCCACTCCATAATAATTTACCCCCTGTGGTAACAGCATTAATCCATCCTGTGGGGGCAGAGCCTTCATGACCTAATCACCCCTTCAAGGTCCCACCTCTTAGTCTGTCCTAGGGTGGTGTCCACCTCCGGGTTCCTCTCCTGTGGTGGAGTTAATCCTCCCAGCAGGGTGTGGGGTGTGGGGGGTGGATAAGATTCCAGCGGGGTGGGGGTGTTGCATGACAGCTGAGTTCCTTTTTGGAGCACCTGTTTTTTTAAATTAATTTTTAATTTGTTTTAATTAGTATACATGACAGTAGAATGCATTTATGCACTGTGATATATCATACATAGATGGGATATAATTTCTCATTTTTCTGAGTGTACAGGTTGCAGAATCATATTGATCATGTAGTCACATATATACATACGGTAATAATGTCTGTTTCATTCCACTATCTTTCCCATCCCCACATACCCTCCCTCCCTTCCATCATTTCCCTCTACCTAATCTAAGGTAATGCTATTCTTTTCTGGTGCTGCCTGCCATATTGTGAATTAGCATCTGCATGTTAGAGAAAACATTCGGCCTTTGTTTTTGGGGGATTGGCTTATTTCTGGAGCACCTATTTTGAAGCAATGAGGGGAGCTCAGAGAAAGCCCCTGCCTGCTCCCGCTGCTCCCCAAGTGCCCCCAGGAACCGGCACACCCACATGTCCCATTTTGGGTGCCAACTCTCAGTTCATGGTCTGGGGTCTTCAGGCTCCTCGGCCAGGGTTGAGAGCCACTGCACATGCCACCAAGTTCTGTTCCCTTCCCTCTGGCAGCTCTGAGGCTGCCCTCATCAGAGTCTCTCTCTCTCTCTCTCTCTTTCTCTCTCTCTTTTTTTTTTTTTTTTTTTTTGGTACCGGGGATTGAACTGAGGGGCACTCAACCACTGGGCCACATCCCCAGCCCTTTCTTGTATTTTATTAGAGACAGGGTCTCACTGAGGTGCTAAGTGCCTCGCCATTGCTGAGGCTGGCTTTGAACTTGTGATCCTCCTGCCTCAGCCTCCCAAGTACAGGGAATACAGGTGTTCACCACCACGCCTGGCCCTCATCAGAGTCTCTTTAAGAATCATTGCTTGCCCTGGGCATCTTGACCTTCTTAGCCACATCCCCAAATATGCCACTCATTAAAAACATTTAAGCTTATTCAAATTTTGGAAAAGATGACAAATGATGAGGATGTGGAACTGACTTACCTCTAATCCCAGGGCCCAGAGGGAACCACTGTCATATTTCAGTATTTCCCACCAGCTTCAGCCTGGGCATGGTCATACACAAAGTCACACCCTGCCCTGCACATGCACCTCAGTTCCCAGGGGCTGGGGGCTCCTCTCTGGAGCACAGCCCCCTCCTATCACCTGGCTTCTCAGTGCCCTTAACAGGCAGGAGCTTCTCTGCACAGCACATTTTCCTGAAGAACCTCAGGCAGGGCTGCCCTCCCCCAGGCCTGCTTTGTTCTAGCACTGTCCACACACCCACCCTTGCTGCTTATTACAGGCTATGGGTCACTTCCCCTGCAAGAAGAGAACTCTGTAGGGAGTCACGGCTTTTTGTTTGCAGTTTAAACTCTGATGCATAGCATAGGGTCTGGATGGAGGACGGATTTAGGAACGGTTTGTTGACTTATTGAATTTGCTTCCACGATGAAATGGGAGAAAAAGCTACACGTGGTAGTGAAGCCACTCTACTTTTTTTTTTTTTTTTTTTTTTTTTGGTCCAACCCACCCTCCTCTCCCTCGCTTTTATTTTTATTTTGATACAGGGACTTGCTTAATTGAGGGCCTCGCTAAATTGCTGAGTTTGGCATTGAATTTGGGATCCTCCTGCCTCAGCCTCTGGAGTGCTGGGGTTACAGGCATGGGCCATGGTCCCCAGCTGTGAAGTCTTTCTAGAAGATAGTATTTCAGCAATTGCTGGTGGCCCCTTTCTTTTTGTCTTTAAATTTGACTTTACTCCTTTTTATGCTTAACAGTATTCACTGTTCTTTGCTCCCGGAGGACTAAATTCTATTTTGATTGGAATCAGATGGCAGAGAATCACAATGAGTTCTCTTTTTTTGGAGGGGGGTGGGGGGTACTGGAGATACAATCCAGGGGCAATTTGTCACTGAGCCACATCCCCAGCCCCTTTTTATTTTGAGACAGGGTCTCACAAAGTTGCTTAAGGACTTGCTAAGTTGCTGAGGCTGGTCTTGAACTTGCGATCCTCATGCCTCAGCTTCCAGAGCTGCTGGGCCGCCAGGTTTTGTGGAATGAGGCTGTTTGGGTGTGGGTGGGTGAAGTTAAGGTGGCACAGAAGCAGAGGCTTTGCTTTTTCATAAAAACAAAATCATACAGCTGGGGACCTCCAGAGCCCTGGAGATGACATGAGGCTGATAATGTTTTAATAAAAACACTTGGCTTTACCGGAGATGATGCTTTGCCTGGACTATGCTTTAAAGGAGCTCCAGCATGCAGAGCAGGAAAACCGCAGAGGGTATGAGGAGGACAGAGGAGCTCTACCACATGCTAACAGTTACTTTGGTTAAATAAGCTTCAGTTACATACATTTTTCCATCTAGTATCTGAGTAGCGTAATAGAATCCTGAATAACAATAGTTAAAATCGATACATTTTATATGAAAAATATTTACTGTTTGAAATAAAATATTTAATCTACCTAAAAGGCAATTGTTAAAATGTCAGGAAAGTAAAAGAGGTAATTCAGAGTTTCAGGAGAGAAAACAAATGTTGAATTCCCAGCAAGGCAATGTCCTTACCCGAACTCATTATCATTATTGACAATTAAGATAGCAAGTCAGGCCCCTAAATCCCTTCTGCCTGCTTCTATTACATCTTATTATCATACAAACTCTCTGCAGTCTTTTTTTTTTTTGGAGCTGCTTTCAATTGTGTTTTGATAATTTGTTGGCTCCCAGGGGACTGGGATTAAAAAAAAAAACAATGAGCCGTTTCAATTGCATTTCACTGAAAAAAGTGAACTCAGCTGTCTGCTTCTCCCTCCAAACCCAACTTGAAGGGACACCCTGAGGTTGACATTTGAATGGGGACTGAAGCTGAGAGTTCTGCTCTGCCCAAAGCCTTTGATTCTCTGCTGGGAGAGGGTCAGGGCCAGGACTAGGTAGCAGCATAGCTTTGGGGTCAGTCAGTCCCCTGAAGTATGACTTGAGGGGGTTTACTTCACCTTTCTGAGCCTCTGGTTCCTCACTGAAATGAGACATAATAACACAAGCCCAGGGGTGTCTTGGGATCAAGTGAACAATCTCATCAAAGCATTTAGTACAATATCTGTACATAGTATGGTCTCAATAAATGTTAGTACTTGTGACAATTCCACATCAGATCCATCATAACGCACTCTGAAGAGTCTAGAAAAAGTTGGTTCTTTTCTTGTGTTTGGATTTGGGTTCCAAAGAAACTCAAACAGAAAGCAAGCAAAAGATTAAAGGAATCTTTTCATTCAACCTCTGGAACTAAGTCATGGGATTTCACTTCATCCACAATACCCTTTCTTAATAATCTTGGTGGTGTTCTGGGATTACTTAGAATGAATTCTTTCAGATTTTCAACTTTAAAAACCACAAGTAAATTCGTTCATTCATTCATTCATTCTCCTACTGAGGTGCTTGGCTCAAGTTTTTGTTGAGAGTATTAGTTCTAATGTAATACCAGAGACATTCAAAAAATAGTAATGACTAGAACAAGATGAAATTTCGTTTCTCTGTCACATAAAAGTCAGAATAGGTAGTCCAGGGCTAGTATTTGGCTTCATAATCATCAAGATACCAAGTGCCTCCTACCAGTTACTCTGCCTCTGTAACATCTGGCTTCCTATTTATGGCCCAAGATGGCTGTCCCAGCCCCACAATCCCAATGGGAATATAGGAAATAGAAGGAAATGGTTCTTGTATGGTTTGAATCTCGTATATCCCCCAAAGGCTAATGTGTTGAAAGCTTGGTCCCCAGCTGAGCTATGTTCAGAGGTGGGGCTTTGGGGAAGGGATTGGGTAATGAGGGTTCATCAGTAGGTTAATCCATTAGATTCATTATTTGATGACATTATTGGGAGATGGTGGACTCTAGAGAAGGTGAGGTCTAGCTGGAGGAAGTGGTCACTGGAGACCTGCCCTGAAAGGGTATATCTTATTTTAGTCCCTTTCTCATTCTTTTCTTCTTGGCTATCATTTCTCTGCCATGTCCTTCCACCATGATGTTCTGCTTCATCTCAGACTCAGAGCAGCGGAGTCGGCCGATAATGAACTGAAATCTCTGAAACCATGAACCAAAATGAATCCTTTCCTTTTTAAGTTGTTTTTCTCAGGCATTTTGTCACAGTGACAAAAAGCTGACTAATACAAGTCTCTAACCTTTCCTTTAAGGGAAAAATTTGGAATTTACCCATACTACTTTTCCTTGTATCTCATTGACCTGAATGTAGTCACACATCCACACCTACCTGCAAGGAATCCTGGGAAGTGTGATCTTGATTTTGGGTTAGCATTTGCTCAGTGATAAACCGAAGATTCTGTTAGTGTGTAAGAGGAAGGGAACACAGACAGAGAACCAACCATCTTCGTCAAGACTCGGAGCCGTTGCAAGCTCACTGCTTTAGGAGACAGCGGGGATGGTCTCAGCTGAATGAAAAGCTTCAGTTCCAAAGTCTGAATGCTTTAATTGCTTTTTTCCTGATGGTATTTTCCATATTCACAAGATTACTCTCTGATTGAAAACCAGATGCCATGTCAATGAACCTACCACCTATACTCATAAGGGAATTTTTCTGCATTAAAATCTTTTTTTTTTTAAATTGTGAAAGTAAAATATAGAAAAAAATCAAAGACAAAAAAAAAAAAAAAAGAGAGAGAGAGAATTTCTCAATGGTCTCATCCATTTAGCAATAGTAACCATTAACATTTTGTTGTACATTTTTCATATTACATTATTTCTTTCTATATATGGAATCATGTTAATATAAAATTATACCATACATGCTGTTTTAAATTGAATTTCCTCAGACTAAGACCTCATTCCCTTAGCTATTCTAAAGCATCCTTATTCTTCTGTTTCGTTTGCTAAGGGATAATTCACATACAGCAATTAGCCAATTTTAAGTGCAAAGTCTGATGATTTGGGGTAATTTGTGTACAATCATGTAACCATCACCAAAGTAAGATAAAGAAGAGTTCCTCACCTCAGATAGTTCTCTGATTGGGTCTTTCAGCATCATCCTCTCTCCCCACTCTAGGCCCCAGGCAGCCACTACTCTGTGGGTGCTACAGTTTTAAAATCACTTTAAGTGCCTGTTATTGTTTTATATTAATTTATCCTAATTTGCTAGTCCAACACCTTGTTTGGAGGGTTTCTGTTTTTGAGTTGTTGGTATAAGCACCCTATGATGAAGGTACTTGAAGGTGAGTCTTTGCCCTCATCAATGTCATGTTCCCTTTGATAAATCCCTACATGGAGAATTGTTTGAGTAATAAAATGGTGAGATTTCCAAAGCCTTTGAAAAAGCAGGTTATCCAAATTGCTCTCCCAGAAATTTTTCCATCAGCAATGTATACAAGGGGTCATTTCCCTACATTGTTGAGGGGCCAATTTGACAGGTAAACTATGGTATTTCATTTTAATTTATGCTTTTCTATCCTAGTAAAAAATCCTTTCTTCCTACATTCATCAGTCATACAATTCACCCTAATTTATCTAAAGGTTTGATATGACTCATGGTATACACAGATTTACATTAAAAAGGACTGTTCATGTTAAAGAAGTATAGTCTGGTAGCTAAAATTAATTAAAAATAAAATGCATCATCTACTCTCATCCTATAAAGAACATTAAAGAAAATCTAATCCACAGCTCTATTCCCGTATCTCCAAAGTCCGCTTCCTCACTCTTCAGCTCTCTTGCTCTGAGTCTCTCACCTCCAGACTGCTAAAACTCAGCCCAGCATGCCTCCTCTCCCCACCCATCCTCCACTGCTCCATCCATTTACTCTATAAGTCAAGCTCTGCTCTCCCCCAGCTAACCTCAACCTCTCTTGAAAGAGGAGGGCAGGAGGGCCAGGAAGCAAAGAGGCACAAGCAAGACCTCCCTGCAGGTGAGTTCCACAGGGAGTATTCCTCTTCCTATATGGATGGTGTGTTTGTCTCCAACCCACAAATTCATACACTGGAAAGTAATCCCGGATTTGATGGTGTTTGGAGGCGTGGCCTTTGGGAGGGAGTTGGGACATGAGGATAGAGTGAGATTAGTTCCCTTACAGGAAGGAACCAGAGAGCTAACTCATCTTTTTCTGCTGTTGGAGGATCCAAGTCCACAGGGAGGTAGGCCCTCACCAGAAGCCAGCACAGGGCTCCCTGATCTCAGACTTCCAGCCTCCAGACCCGTGAGAAGTAAATTTCCATTCAGTCCGTGGCAATTTGGTGGCAATACACAAGATGCCTAGGGCACATCTTGGCAAAAAGGACAATGTCCTTTAGGCTTCCTCTCGTGCCTGCCACCAGCCCCCTCAGCTTGTGGACGGCAGCTCTTTCCGTAAAGAGGAAGCTGTAATTAGCTGTGATTTGTTTCCCTTCTCTTTCTCTCTGCCTGCCACTCATTCTGCACCCCACAACACCCCACAATCACTCAACCTGCTCTCCAGCCCCCTGTGCTTGTCCCTTCCTCTGATCAGAACAAGACCAAGTTCTGGCAGACAAGATTTTGAAAGGTGGGCTTTCAAGGCCCCAGTGGTATCACAAGCTTTCCTTACTGGGAGACAAAATGAGATGAGTCTTGGTGCTTTCACTTACGCCATGATGGCAACATCGGTGAGCCCCAGCCTAGATCACGCAAGAACCTGAACCCCATCACAATCCGGTTATTTCTCTGAATCCCCAAACTGGAACCTCAACATAGGCCCCAAAGTCACACCCTCTATGACGCCTACCTCTGTGTCCTCCTTCTCTGCCTCTCAAGGCCCACTGCCCAAGAAAGCCCCAGAATGAGTCAGCTTTGTTGGTCCTGTCCCTACCACGGGCCATTCCATGTGGGAGGAGCAGCCCCTGCCCTGCAACGGGCCACTCACGGACACCTGTGCAAAGCAGCCCAGTGCCTGGCTGGAATCTAAAAAGGTCTCACCCAGAGATATTTCCTGCTTCTCTCTCTCATTTCTCTAACCAGAGGGCTTGGCCCCAGGTCAGGCGGTTGAGGCAGAAGCATATTTGGACCTGGAGACTTTTCCAGTTGTCTTGTCATCCCCTATCCAGGGCCTCAGCTCTTTCTCTTCCAGGAAGAGCCTTCACAGCAGATGCATGCATGCATGTGCCCTGTAGGAACAAGGGACACTACTCTTCACTGTACAAAAGGAGCCTAACCTTTTTTTTTTTTTTTTTTTTTCCACAATCGGACCCTTTGGCTGTCTGGTGAGGTATAGACAATGCCTCAGAAAGACAATTTTAATGTATAAGATAAAAATACATAGCACAACACAAGGCAGCCATTTATTAACACAATTATGAACATATTTTAAAAAGCAATTTGGTGGAAATACAAATAATATATATATATATATATATATACCTTTCAATGCATTAGATAACAGGACCTTATCACAGTGGCTCTAATAAACACTGTAAGTTCAAAGTGATGAAGGCCAATGCTATTTAATGGTATTTGCAAAATTTTAATGTAATACAAAAACATCTGTGATTTCTTTTAGTGACAAAGTTGTAGGTTTAATCTGCTTTTGTTGGTGGCCCACAATCATATTTGAAAAGTAATCTTAATTACAATTAGAGGCTAGTGAGAGTACAGATATAATTGTTCCCCCAGTTCAGTGTATTCTCTGGCTCCTTTTACTGTACTCATAGACCCCCCCCCCCCCATCTGTCCCCACCTCCTACCAAGTTCACAGTATCTGTTGTCTGGTTCAAATCCTTTGAAGCTGACAATTTTGAAGGTTTTTAAATGGATCTGAGTGTGAGCAGAAGTTGTAAGTTATTCTTGGGGTACTCTCCTTTTATCCTTTCTGTTCAAGAACCTCAGTGTGGACATGATGAAGGGCTGAGTGACTGGACTGAGTTCACATAGCAGAAAACCGTGTGGCCTCCCAGATACCAGGCCAATGGGAGAAGCAGTTGGCGGCCTGGCACGAGGGGCTGCAGCTGTGCCAGATGTTAAGAGAAAGTTTTAAACAAATTAGATTTAACAGAGTTTAGTTGAGCCAAGACCAATTCATGAACCGGGTATTACTGAGTAGCAGGAGAGGTTAGTGAACTCCATGGAGCAGCTCTTTAGGCCAAACATGGAGCAACAGAGAGAAACCATCTGAATGCCTGCAGCTACATGTTCGCCTTTTTATGAGTCAAGATCTAGCTTGACATGACCACAGCCGTCTTGGTCATAATTGCCACTTATCTGCCAGG
The DNA here is from genome assembly GCA_025594165.1 of Tamias sibiricus. NCBI lineage: Eukaryota > Metazoa > Chordata > Mammalia > Rodentia > Sciuridae > Tamias > Tamias sibiricus. The sequence continues at coordinate 72,947,222 of CM046660.1, read as the reverse complement.
TGATCCTGGCATGCATCCCCAGCCCCGTGGGACAGAGTCATTAAGAAAATCAGCTCAGGGGCTGGGGCTATGGCTCAGAGGTAGAGCTCTCCTCTTGCACTTGTGTGGCCCTGGGTTCGATCCTCAGCACCACATAAATGAAATAAAGGTATTGTGTCTACTTACAAATTAAAAGAGAGAGAAAGAAAAAATCATCTCAGCATGTTGTGCTGGCCACTGATGCTCAGAATATTTCCTAACTGATGATGGACATGCTAATAGTTTTTAAGAAAGCCCAGTACATGCCTGTGGGCTGGGGCCTACCATTGTCTTCCTCAGGGTGCAGGGATCTTCCTATCTTGCTGCCACCCAAGACACACTTCTGTCTGTAAGTCCCTAATGAATTGCACTTTGTGCAATCTTGGATCTGCCTGCCTCTTTCTTTGGTTTCCTGACGTCTTCTGTCTTTGGAGGCCAGTTCTCATACTCCTTACACTGTATACTTTTTCCCCAAAAAAAAACACTGGGCACAGTGTGATCATTTGGCTCTCTGTGGTTGGCTGAATCTCAGCTGCTTGTTACAAAAGTATAGTCCTAAATTAAGTTGTGGTTTGTTATCTAGGAACCCAAAGTACAGAATCAGCCTCAAGCCAGTGGCCTCCTCCCTACTTAATTTAACAGGGCCAAGAAGAAATCTTAGCAGGATCACTAGCTGGGTGGTAGAGGGGGAGAAGAAAAGAAAGAGGGATTTGTTTGTGGACAATGGAGACTTAAATACTTAGAGAGAGTGGCCTCTAGCCCAGGGACAGTGATGGTGGCCTCCAGTGATGGGGTTACAGGTGAATTCTATTTTCTTTTTTTAAGTTATCCTAATTAATCTAAAGTCAAATTTTCTACAGTGGACATGCACACATTTGTAATAATAAAGAGAAATTAATAAAGTTTGTTTTTTAAATGTTATGTAAAAGATCTGTTTCTATTTTATCATTGAATGACAAATAGAATGAAAGATGATGCTAAGGCAAAAACCAAGCAAATGAGCAAAGAAACCCCCGAAATTGGGGGTTCTTGGTCCATGTCTGATTTGTTCTGGAACCTTGGACAAATCACTTACTATAAAATGGGGTGTGTCATTAGCAAAGCATGCTAGAGTGAAATACACAAACCACAGGGCTTAAAAAAGAGAGACTTGTGTTCTGGGGTCTTAGAAATCACTGCACTGGCATGTTTTGCTTCTCCTGAGTCCCCTGTCCTTGTCTGGCAGATGGCCCTCTTCTTGCTAAGTCCTCATGTGGTCAATATGGACTGGACTGTGTGTGTCCTAATCTCTTATCAAGGACACCAGTCAGATTAGATTAGGGCCCACCATAAAGGCCTCATTTTACGTAAATCAACTCTTTAAAGTCATTGTCTCCAAATAGTTACATTTTGGGGGACTGGGGGTTAGGACTTAAGCATATGGATTTTGGAGGACACAATTCAGTCTGCCACCTAGAGAATATATGATACTCATTTTCCTACCCCTTGGACTGTTGAGAGGTTATATGTTTGGAATACTGTAAAGGCCTAAGCTGCTACAAGGATCTAAGCATTAGGAATGGAGGATTTTTTTTTTTTTTCTTTCTGTTTTTCCAGTACCTTGCAAATGCTAGGCAAGCGCATTACCACCAAGGTACACCCCCAGCCTAGGAACTGAGAATATTATACTTCACTGTGAAGTAATTGGTACCTTTCCCCTGTGACTAGAATCCTTTGTAAATAATGATTTGCTCTATCTTGCACCTACCTGAGATGCAGGTCCTCTGGCTCTCAGTCTCCCCAGTGTAGATCTGAGAGGGAACACCTGGCCAGGTGCATACGACCAAGTTTTTATGCCTTCTTCTCACTTTATTTGGACATAGCCCTGCCTCCGGGTTATTCCATTATGCCAAAAATAAAGATTAAAAAGAGTGTGTCTCTATCTCCCAGTCAAAGATTTTTGACAGTGTCTTGGTTGAACCAGTTATTCACCTTGGATTATGGAAGAGATTCCACAGGCTTGAAAGATTTAAATCTGTTATTAGCCAACAGTCAAGCAGCGTGGCAAGGAGCTGTGCCAAGACAACCCAGTAAGTGACATGCACACAGATCCAAGAGTAACTGAGATTTCCACTTCTGCCACCTGCAGCTAAAGTTGCCAAGGTGAGACAGAGTTAAGACGGGTAGGAAGAAAGGGCAGAATAAGTACTTTGCTGTTTAGGTGAAAGTCTTTGTTATGTACTCATTGTCTTGAACAACTTTCCCAAGCAAAATTTCACGTACCAAGGGTAGATGAGATTTAACGGTCCTTTGAACAAATAGGCATATGCTTCCTCTGTCTGCGGAAATTCTGTCACTCTTTGTTGCTTTTACCAGAGGACCACGTGTTCTGTGCATGTGTGCTCGAGCGCATGAGCACAGGTGGTTGTGTGCGTGTGCTGGGGAGGGAGCAGCAGACAGGAACTGGAGTTTGAGAACAAGATAAAAATGAACATAGAATTATGGGATCATCCACATTCGTATTGATCCAGCTCGCAGATGGTTTGAAAATGTGGTATTCGTTCATTCCTAGTCTCATTAGGAGGCTCATTAATTACTTTCCCAAACTTTGCTGGGCTATCACTCTTCCAGGCCCCCAGACACTGGGGATGCTGATTAGTTTTGGCTTCAAGAGACTCTTGAGTCTTGAAAGAGACAGGCATGCCAACATGCCAACATCTGTGGTTCCACAGGTAGCCGAGCTCACCCTCAGGGCTCATTTCATAGCTGGTGTTAAAGTCTCATCCCAGCACTTGCTCCCCGTAAGCAGACTTAACCTCTTTGCCTGAGACCTCACCTGGGACTCTTCCGGTTCTCATGCCCACCAGCCTCACTACCTAGTGGCCTCTACTTGGGGATTTTCCTCTCCCGGCAGGTTTATTGTGTGTCCTCCTCTTTATGGTGCAGCATCGTGCCTTGCTCTCTGTTATGGCCTGAACTGTGTCCCCCACGGAGTTTGTAGATGGAAGTCCCACCCTGAGCACCTGAGGATGTAACGGTCTTTGGAGATCAGGACTGTAAAGAGTTGATTAAGCTAAAATGAAGCCATCAGGATGGGGCTCCGGTCCAATCAGACTGGGTTATGGGAGACAGAGGGAGGCATGCACAGGGAGGAAAGGCCATGTGAGGACACAGAGAGAAGGCAGCCATCTGGGAGTCAAGGACATCAGCCTCCCTCAGGAGAAAACCACACTGTCAACATCTGGGTGTTGGACTTCCAGCTTCTATAACTGTGAGTAAGTACATGTCTGTTGTTGAAACTACCAAGTTTGTGGTATTTTGTTATGGCAACAGGTGTGTGCTACAACAGGCACTTACTCAGTCTTCATATCTGGTTAAAGCAACCTTAAACCATTAAACAGTCTCAGCTCTTGTTACCTGAGTGACCTGTATGTGGTCCTACAACAAGCTATTATTCTAATGTGGTGTGAGATGTGACCAGATGAGAGAGTATGTAAAATAAACCAGTGAGAGCGGAACAAGTGATCAACTTCCACTGGATTGAACTTTGGAAGGTGTCTCAGTCTGCTTTGTGTCATTGCAACAAAATGCCAGAGACTGGATACTTAATAAAGAAAAGAGGTTTATTTAGCTCAGCTCACAGTGTTGGAGACTGAAAGTTCAAGATCAGGCTATCCCTTCTTTTCAGCCTCTAGAGAGGCGCCTTTGCCTGCACATAATAGGGAAGATGGTATCACACAGTGGGAGCTTGCATGAGTGGCAGCAAAATGTGTGGAAGAGGGATTCGGGGAGGTGCCAGTCTTGCACATAACAACCTGCACTTGAGGATACTAGACTAGTCTCATGAAACCTAGAGCCACTCAGGCAGCATTAGTGCCTTCTGAGGACAGTGTCCCCAATCACTCAGTCACCCACCAGTTCCCACCTCTTCCATCTCCTCTCGATGCCACTGCATTGGGCACAAGCCTCCAGGACATGAGCTTTCGGGGGAACAAATCACATTGACCCATAGAAAAAAAGGATGGAGGGTGTTGGGAAAAGCTGCACCAAGGAGAAAGACGAGCAGTGGGCTAGGCACATAAGGAGGATTTTAAGTAGAGAAGACAGTGTGTGAAAGTTAAAGGTCAGCAGCAGCATATTGTGATCCGTTTTCACAGAGCCCTGTCTAAAAGGTGAGAGTAGTAAGGGGCAGGGTGGGAGAGGCTGAGGGTCTTGCCTGTCACAAAAGGGTCTGGACATTATACTACAAAGGATGCAGAGATGTGAAGGGTGAAAACCTCACTTAAAGTAAACCTGTGTTATACAGACCTGGATTCAGGATGTCACTCAGCCCCAGAGGTGGGTTGAGGAAATGCATACGGTCCTCATCTCAGGTGCTGGCCAAGGACAGGAAATTATTCAGACAATCCCTAGGTTCTTGCTTTCCGTGGTTTCCTCTGCCACGTGCCTTTATCATGATGTTCTGTCTCATCAAGTGCCAAAGACAACCAGACCAGGTGACCATGGACTGACACCTCTGAAATGAAATAAACATCTCCTCTTATAAGTTGATTTATCTCAGGTATTTTGTCACAGGAACGGAAGCTGACTAAAAGACCTTTTCAGCTGCATCATCTCCTCATCTCCACACCCCCACCCACACACCACGGATGCATTCACATTGTGACAAGTGTCTGGCCCTTCGTCTCTGTGCCACTCCACTGGGTGACTCAGCACAGAGGATGGTAAGTAATTCCCATGCTGGGAAGGCAGTGACACAGACTGTGGGCCACATCCATTTCTCCATGAAACACAAAGTCAGTGTATCTCTGACTCAACCTCCCTCAGCTGGAGCCCATACATGCCTGTGATCATTTCTGGTACCACATTATCCAGTACAAGTTGATGGAGAGTAAACTGGAATGTGGAGAGATGGCAGACTTACCCAACTGCAGTTATATTATCTCACACTGGGAAATTTTACAAAACCACATGACTATGTATGTGCACGTGACTAGGGCAAACCCAGGGCCTCCAAAGCAGCCCCTATAAATGAGAGGTGCTGTGGGCTAGCAGTCATTTGCTGCATGTGGTTCTACCAGAGGAAACATGACAGGAGATCAGAGAGAATGAGGAGGACAGAGCTGGGCTACACATTTCCCTGGCTTCTTTTGTATGGGGTTGCCACAGGCTGGCTAAGTCCTTCAGGGACTCTGCCTTGGTCACAGCTCCTGCGAGGTGGCTCTATTTCAGAGAGGTCTCTTTGCCCATGTTAGAGTAATCTCTCCCTCCTCTTGCCCCTCCAGGGTTAAGGCTGGTGACAGCACCACTGAATTATTCCTTGAGTTTTCCCTATAGCTTGCCTGAACCTTTTAATTTAAATAGACTGTTTACTAAACTCTCCTCAAATTACCCATTTTAATGTCCCATCTGTTTCGATACAGGGGATAGAAGGTTCTGGCATATTATTGAGCAAATGAATGAAGGAATGGTAGCAGAAAAAGCAGGGACTTTTGCAGGTATGTCAGAGTTTAAAACCTGTGCAGGAGGGTCCTGTCCATTTCCCACCATGCCCATCAACGTCTTGTGACATCTTAGCATACAGAAGAAGGACAAAATCGGATCAGTCAGAAGTATAACAGACCCGCCAAGGACATGTGAAATCAGTCAGGTGAATTGAAAAATGCTGGTCATGACCATCAAAGTGGTTACAGAGAGAACTGGAGGCAGCTGATAAATTAGCAACCTGACATAAACACAGGGTCTGTGACCTTGAGGGTATTTGCATATTTATTGGGGACAGTTTTTATTTCTCCACTTCCCACCAACTCTCAAACAGACCTGTTTAAGTTTTATGTACGAGGATATATCTTATGCTTCTTATATTGCAAATATGCCTTTCTATTCTTCTCTGGTTAGTGGCCATCAAGGTCACAGTCATGAATATTCACCGTATCGGGCTGCTCTGGAAGAGACTTTCTTCAAGCCATAAGCAAGGTTATTTGGAGTCTCTCAAGGGAAACTTTAGTTTTCTTTGAACTTTATTCTGAGTATCACAGGCAACAAAGTGTTACACCCAAATATGCTGCCGTGCTTGAAAATTGCCAGTGAAATCTAGCTTGTCTCAAAATGAGAACCAGAAACGATGCTTATATCATCAAAGCAGTGGCTGTCATTGCAGAAAATGTGACAGCCTGATTTGAAGAAATGCTGATCTGCTATCACAGTGAAGTTGCTATTTTAACATGGTCCGTTTATTTTGGGGAAAATCTCCTAAGTTGGCAACTTCACACCTGTCTATTAGGTCTGCCTCCTGCATCCTTCACTTTTGATGCCCAGAACTGATAATGGAGATTTCCTTCAATGCTGTCAGATTCATCATTTGTCATTCAGTTCACTTGCACATGGACAGTAAACCTTGTCAGGAGATGAGAAATATATTGGTTTTCTGGCCAATATGCTGAGCTTTGTAAGAAATGCTTCTTTGAAGGTTATATGCTTTGAGTTCAGTTCATGGTTATGGAGAGAGATTTTCCTCTTTCAATTATTCATCCATTTAAAGTCTCTCACAATTGTTCTCTGTGATGATTAATGTCACTCATAATGGAAAGTTGAAGTTACTGCTATAATCAGGGTCATAAAACAGCAAAAGGCTCTCTGGCCTGCTCAGAAACAAAACCTGTGACCCCAATGTGATTAGCACCATGTATTGACCACAGGTTTATGGACACTTATTAATAGGACTCCTGGCCTGTGGTCTATCTAGGACAAGAGGAAGCAGATGCTGTCATCTATCTACTGTCAATGGTGCTGCGACATGTGCCAATCATTACTCTTTAAAGAGAGCTATGATTGGATTCCTCAAAAAGAAAAATTTCAGGCTGTGTCCTAGCATACGAGGGAGGTAAGAATGGATGACACCTCTATAAATATGTTCTGGAAATTATTACTCAGGAAGGTACATATACATCAATAAAATATTTAACCATTTGCTTCAGGAGCTTCCTGCAAACAAATTTATCCAGGAAAACAGTTTGTTCATGTGGAAAAACAACTCTGTTCTCAGAAAGTGAATTTCTTAGCTGAGAGGAGACTTTGCCTGTCAGAGAACAGCTCACTCATCAAGACCCTTATGTGGTGCCCACCAACCCCACACTATAATGTCATGCAGTGGGCCCAGTATCAGTTGGCTTCCTGGTTTGAAAAATCAGCCTTAAACCTAAGTGACTTCTATAAATAATCTCCCTGAAATTCTCCTTCTAAGATACTGTCAGGTATTTGTCAAGGTGGTTTTTGTTGTTATTGCTGTTGTTACAATAAGTATAATAAAATCAGCTTTGGGGAGTTAGCAGTTAACAGAAAGGAGGAAATTAATATTTATTGAGTGTAGCTGTGACTTCTCATTGTTTGTCCCACTATGACATGGTGTCATCCACTTCCATTGCTCCTTTTAGAGTTCACACTTGCTAGGAGTGGGCATCACGCCATACTGGGGTAGAGAAAGCACACTCAGTGTCTTGCTATTCTGATCTCTGAGTCGTCGTGAAAAGCAGCGTGCGCTGGAAGCTCTCTGAAGTATGAACTGGAAGATCAGAAGGCCGTAAGCAAGCTGGCACCTCTCCTCCTCCCTGTGCATCAGGCCTCTACAAATGTCGAGTTAACAGAATTGGGTGTGGAAAATCCTTCCTTGCCATTGTCCCCTCTGACCCCATCCTGAGGTTAGCTTTGGTGGCTGTTACTTAGCATGGCCTCATACCTCTTTGCTCAACTCCAGTGGTTCTGGGCTAAATGATGTCCCCCAAGAAGCTTATGTTGATGTCCTAATCTCAGTGCTCAGATCGTGACCTTGTTTGGAAATAGGGTTGTCAACTTCACATGAAGTCATCGGAGCTGACTCTGACTCCAATATGACTGGTATCTTTATAAAAAGGGGAAATGTAAACACAAGGACAGACACAGAGTTGAAATTGATGACAGGAAGACACACATGAGCAAAGGGCCACATGGCTGGAGTGACACATCGAAAACCTAAGGAATGACAGGGATTACAGGCCAACACCCGAAGCCAGAGAGGCAAGGAGAGTCTTCCCGGGGCCATCAGAAAGCGTGGCCCTGGGACTGGGGCTATGGATCAGTGGTAGAGCGCTGTCTCTCATGTGTGAGGCCCTGGGTTCAATCCTCAGCACCACATAAATAAAATAAAGGTATTGTGTCCACCTACAACTAAAAATATATATATAAAAAAAAGAAAGCACGGCCCTGCCCACAGTTGACTTCAGACATCTAGACTCCAGAATGTACAACAAACTTCTGTAGTTTAAGTCACCCAGTTTGGGGTATTTTGTTAAAGTAGCTCCAGGAATCTAATACCCCCAGAGTCAACAGGAAAACAAAATGATTACATCAAACATTTCATTATTACATATGTGATTTTTTAAAAACTGCTCTTCAGTGTGGTTTGAGGCAATATAATGGATAAAAATTACAGAATGCTGGGTTTCCAGTTATCTAGAAGGGCATTTTACATTAATTCTTACATAAATAATTTTCCTCTATGACTCTTTTTAGAATGGATTGTCTTTTCCTGGAATATGACTTTAATGTACAGCATGGAGACCTGATTCTATTCTGGGCTGGGCTCTTTGCATGTGTGACTTAAATTATTGAAGTAGTTGTAAATACTTTTTCTGCAGATGGGGAGATAATTTTAAAACATTAACTTGCTCAAGATCTCATGACTTATGGATAGTGAAGTCAGCCATAGAACTAACTGCCATCATAAAACAAAGTCCAACTTTCCACACCACAATTTCATTATTATGGGAACTAATTGTAAAAATAAACTTACACAATGGCATTATCATAGGATCAATTTCCAAGGTTATGAAAGAGAAGCGGCTCTTGTGGAAAAAATAAAATGTCAGTGGATAAAATCTTTTCTTCAACTTCTAGAAAACATATATAGCTAGAGATAAAGATATATTCCAGAAAGATTTATGTTTTAGTCTGCTTTTTCACTGCTGTGAATAAAGGACCTGACAAGAACAAGTTTAAGGAGGAAAAGTTTATTTAGGGGCTCACCGTTTCAGAGGTCTCAGTCCATAGAAGGTCAGCTCCATTACTCTGGGCCCAAGATGAGGCAAAAGAGTGTGGCAGAGGGAAGCAGCTCACATGAATATCTGGAAACAGAAAGACTCCACTCACCAGATATCACATATATACCCCAAAAGCACACCCTCCATGACCCATCTCTTCCAGCCACACCCTACCCACCTTCAGTTACCACTCAGTTAATCCCATCAAGGGATTCATTCACTAATTGAGTTAGGGTTCTCATAACCCAACCACTTCTCCTCTAAATGTTCTTGCATTGTCTCACACATGAGCTTTTGGGGGACACCTCACATCCAAGCCATAACAATTTAGATTCAAATCTAGTAAAGCTTACTAGGTGTCAGACCTTGTGCTATGTACTTTCATAGATAATTACTTTCAAATCTCATATGGATAACAAAAAAGAAATCTACTGATATTATTAGGATTATAAAGGATTCATATTAAAACAACACAGATTATACCTCATTGACAGCAAGAATACTTTAGAATTCTCCACCCTTCCCTCATTCACTTCTAGGATGGATTTGATAAAATTGTGTTAAATGTTCAGTGACAGACTTCCTTTTGTACCTTTCTTTGGTCTAGCTTGGGTGTTTCAGGCTTTTATGTGGAGGTTAACTGTACAAGATGGTACATGGCACAGCATGCATAGTACATTTTGTGAATCATTTAAGAGATTTTTCAAAGATCACTTAAATTACACATAATTTTTGTTTTTGTACTAACTCCAAGTTTAATGTGCAATCTATTAATAGTTTCTGTGATTCAACTCCAAATTTCATGTTGCATTTCCAATATCCAGTATTATAAGGAATCATGATCTCAAAAATATTCTAGATGAGGTAAGAGTTAATTTGAAGAATCAAGAAGGGAAATTGATGCTGTCTAGGAGCTAATATGGATTCACTGGAAAAAGTCCTCCCACACAAATCTCATTGGCCTTCTAAATGTTTTGGTCAGGAGAGTGCTTCTCTTTTTTTTTTTTTTTGGTACTGGGGATTGAACTCAGGGGCACTTGACCACTGAGTCACATCCCCAGCCCTTTTTTTGTATTTTATTAGAGACAGGGTCTCACTGAGTTGCTAAGTGCCTTGCCATTGCTGAGGCTGGCTTTGAACTCTCTATCCTCATGCTGCAGCCTCCCAAGTGCTAAGATTACAGGCGTGTGCCACTGTGCCCAGCAGGAAAGTGCTTCTCTTGATATGAAGATTTGGGAAGAATTGAAAGAGAATTTCACAATGTCCATAGGACAGAAGGTGAAGTGCAAGCTCACTGATCATGAAGTGAATCTAGAGTCTTAAAGGACTTTAACTTAATGGTGACCAGCCTCACTTTAGAAAGGAGTCAGTAGGGACAGGTTGAAAGAGTCTATCCTGGCCTTTTTGTTGAAAAGACCTCCTGAGGATTTGCATGGAGTTGCAAAGAGCATCCACTTGTCACACTTGCTGATAGTATCAATCTGAAAGGAATAACACTGCCTGGATAATAGAATTAAAATCTGAAAATAACTCCATAAAGTAGAACTGTAAGTCAACTTGAACACCATATAATATATTACAAATAAATACAAATTCTGATCTAGGATTCCCAAGGCCAGTGACACAAGTCAAGAAAGACAAAGGGGTGGAAAAGATGTATGGTCTTTACTTGGCTGAATCACCAATGGGAAGTGCACAGAGGGCAATGAAATCTTGACCAACTGCAGTGATGACTTGGAATGATGGAGGATCATCTGACTTCTCTGGCTTTGCTCACATCACCCTTGAACAATGGTTTTGTTGGAAGACTTTTTTTTTTTTTTTTTTTTTGCGTTGAAGCTAGGGGTGTTCTACTAGTGAGCTACATCCCCGACCCCTCTTTTATTTTCTGAGTCAGGGTCTCACTAAGTTGCTGAGGCTGGCCTTGAACTTGTGATCCTCCTGGCTCAGACTCCCAAGTTGCTGGGATTACAGGTGTGTACCACCATGCCTGGTCAGTGGTGCTATTTGGGAAAACGTTGAAAACTGAAGCACACCCAGAGGAAAGCAAGCCAAAAGGTGAGAGCACTGGAAGTCATGTCATGTGAGGACCCAACTGGAGATGCTTCCTGCGGACAAGAGAATTAAAGGAAATATGACAGCTGTCTACAAATATTTGTATGTCCATCAATGACAAATATCTCAATTTATCTGCAAACTCCTGCAGGGCAGAACCAACGACCATGGGGATGAGTTGGAGTGAGATTGATTCTGAATAGAAACAAAAACATCTTTATAGAGCTGCCAAACATGGAATGGTCTGTCCCTTTGCCTTGAGGATATGATTGGCCTCTGACTGGAGAAATCTGGCCATCACTTGCAATGTCCTGTCCAATATTCATCCTCTACTTTCTTTCTCACTACACCTCAGTTTTACATGGGCGTGAACAGAAAAACCAGTTAAAACCTTGGAGAAATTGTCTGCTGGACCATTCAGATGAGCTTTTGATTTTCTGATAAAATGAGAATGATGTAGCAAGGGAACACCTACCCCTTCTTCTGCGTGGAATGCAAATGTGATGTAGAAGCCACCTTGAAATCATGAGGACAAGTCCAAGAGTGTCAGGGAGGATCAGTTCTGACATCACAGAGCTGCTAAACCAAAGTCAGCAACTTCTTACCTCCAGATCCTTTGCTGTGTAAGAAAAACACATTCCTATTTGTTTAAGCCACTGAAGTCGGATATTCTGTTATTTGTAGCCAAATGCACTGCTTAACTAGACTGGGAAAGTGGAAGGCAGAGTGCAACAGGGTAGATTAATTCTAGAGTCCTTCCAATCCGGAGAGTCTTGTAGTCCATAAGCTAAGTTCAAGTACTCAGAATTTCGTGTAGTGAACCAACAAGTATTTTTCTGAATATTTGCTGTGCAGATGGCAGGGTAATAAGAGGACTGACCTCTCCCACATATGTGTATTCTACCAAAGCATCTTGCCTTTTTTTTTTTTTTACCTTTATTTATTTATTTTTATTTTTTTATTTATTTGTTTTAGTTGTACACAATGCGTTTTATTCAATGCATTTTATTTGTACGTGGTGCTGAGGATCGAACCCCGGTCGCCCACGCACTAGGCGAGCGCTCTACCGCTGAGCCACAATCCCAGCCCCAAAGCATCTTGCTTTTTGCTGAGAGTTTGATCATTTGCTGAAATCCCAGTGATGTTATTATAAGAAAAGATGATTTCACTTGTGAATGAGTTTTCTATAGCAATTCAAAAACAGTTTTGTCATCTATGATCCCTGTTTCAGGTTCAGATTCATATTTTTTCCAAAGGGCTAATCCCCTTTGGCCCAGGGTCTAGAAAGAGTGTTTTGGGGATTTCTACTAGATATCACACATTTAGGTCAACATCCCCCCCTCCATCCCACTACCGGGAAGGAGAGGTTAGGCCAGATGGAAGCCATCATGGGGGGATGGAGTTTGAGGAAACAGAGTGGGACCTTGGCCAGAATATCTGTGGTCATTCCCAGCTTTGAGACCAGGGAAGGAGTGTGAGAAGGATCTCTGCTGCACCACTTTGGGTGAGACCCCACTGAACAGCTTCCTCTACAGATGGCATTTCCATTTCTGAAAAGTTGCACTAGCACATTTCTGGCTGGGTGAAGAGCAGGAACTCTCGGGTTGAGAGGTCTCTTACATACCAGAATGCCTTCCAGGCCCAGGGGCCCAGGACCACAGGTGTGATATACCACCTCTGCAAGATGGTAAAGGTACTCTCTGCTTGAGCAGGGATGCCAGGGTTAGCTATGCAGCCAGAGGGAGCCCAGCCCGGCAGAGTGGAACCAGATTTTGACCACAAGTGCAGACAGGGCCCATCCTGGTGGTATCCAAGGGCAACAACACCAAGAAAGATGGAGGAGAGGAGGCATTTATCCTGAGGATTCTGTCCTGCTTTGCCAAGAGTGATGGTTTTCCACGCAATCTGGAGGAGGGACAGGAACCGCATTACTCTGGAGATGGGAGAAAACCACTCGAAACATGGCGGGGAACTCTAGTTCACATTCCAGGAAACCTGGTTGTAGGCTTGAGCCGAACATAGCTTCCATTGTAACCCAGGTATGAGATTTCGCAATATCAGCAGCAGGTGGAGCCTCGGTAACTAAGACATTGCACATTAGGCCATGTAATAATTATTTTTCAAACTGTGAACTTCAACCTATTAATGAGTTATGAAATCAAGTTACTAGTTTTTCTTTTTCTTTCTTTTTTTTTTTTTTTTTTTTTAAGAGAGAATGAAATTAAATAGTTAAGAAAGAAAATAGGGACTGGGGTTGTGGCTCAGTGGTAGAGCACTTGCCTGGCATGTGTGAGGCCCTGGGTTTGATCCTCAGCACTGCATATAAATAAATACATAAAATAAAAGATCCCATTTACAACTAAAAAATTTAACAAAAAAAGGAAAGAAAATAACCAAGTGCATTCCTTGTAGTAAAGGCATAGTGCAACTTCACCTGTGTGTGTGTGTCTGTGTGTGTGTGTGTGTGTGTGTGTGTGTGTACCAGATTTTGGTGTAAAATGTATTTCAATGATTATGAGTTTTACTGCCTAGATTTTTAAAAAATTAATTTTAGTAATATAGTCCTCAGGACATTTTGTATCCTGTTTCATTTTCATGATTGACCAATAGAAAGGTAAACGATTGAGGGCACAGGACTGTATTAATTAAACAAATGTCTCTTGGCCTTGGGATGACATGGCCTGGTTTCCTGTTGCTCTTCTGGCTCATACAAATGTTCGTATGTATGAGAAGGGGGAGAGAATGGTTTGTTCTTTTGCTGCTTTTATTTCATTCTTCCTTGTTGTTAGTGATTTATCTCCTGGAACATTCTCTGCTTTTATTTCTATAATTTTGGTCGCTGGTTCCAACGTCCCTCCTCTTGAGCTGATATAAATTCTCTGGGTTTTGTTGAATGAGATCGCCTCTTTTCTTTCAGTGGTCAAGGGTCATGGTGATGCTCTGCCTCTTCTTGTGCTCACTCTGGAAAGGTAAGGACCTTGTTTCATGGCCCTTGGTTTTTCCAAATACTTGGTTCAGCTCTTAAACAAGAACACAGCTTCCAGAACCTACAGAAAGATGCTGGCCCTAGAAAGAAAAGATTCTGAAAAAGAGGAGAATGAAGTGAACTTTTTGAACTAGGGAATTATAATGTGTATTAAAAATGATTGAAATCCTACCACAAAAACCATGGGAGCTCAAGGGCCTCCCAGCTCCTTCCATTTTGGGTTAGGAAGAAGCATTGGAATTCTTGGATGGGTCATGCCACCGAGGCCAACATAGTCTAGGGGCTTTTAAAAGACTGAGAGGCCCTCAAAAATAGGGAAACCCACAGAACGGGAGAACTTTTTTTGCAAGTTATATATGTGATAAAGCAGTAGTATATAGAACATATAAAAACCCCTTACAACTCAATAATACAAAAGCCAAATTATCCATTTTAACAATTGGCAAGGGATCTGAAATAGACCTTCCTCCAAAGCCTTTATACAAATGGTCATTAAGTGCATAACATCACTTCTCAGACTTTTGGCTGAGATCAAGTGAAGCACCTGAAGAGATGCTCAACATCATTAGCCATCATGGAAATGCAAATCGGAACCTCAGGGAGATAACATTCACCTGCACTAGGGTGGCTCTGAACAAGGGGACATAAAATAATGTGTCAGCCAGAACAAGAGGACATCAGAAGCCTCACACCCTGCTGATGGAAATACAAAGTGGTACAGGCATTCTAGAAAATAATCTGGTCATCCTCAAAAGGTTAAACACAGTTACCATATATTCCTGCAATTCCATTCCTAGGTGTTTACCCAAGAGAAATTAACACATAAGTCCACACAAACACTTGTGCTTAAGTGTCCACAGCTGCTGTATTCACTATAGCCCAAAGATGGAAACAATCTAGATGTCCATCAACTGATTAATGGACAGACGAAATGTGGTAGATACATATAATAGAGTATTATTATCCTTAAAAATGAAGTACTGGGGCTGGGATTGTGGCTCAGCGGTAGAGCGCTCACCTAGCACATGTGCGGCCTGGGTTCGATCCTCAGCACCATGTAAAGAATAAATACATTGTGTACAACTAAAACAAATAAATAAATATTTGAAAAGAAAACATAAAAAAAATAAAGTACTGATATACACTATGACATAGGTGAATGCTGAAAACATTATTCTGAGTGAAAGAAGCCGGTCACAGATGGGCAAATCTTATATGATTCCATTTCTGTGAAATGTCCAGAATTTGGACATTTCTCCCCTAAGGCTGGGGAGAAGGGAGGGAAGCAGGGAGCTTGAGAGAAATGGAGAGTGAAAGCTAATGGAATTTTTTTTTGGGGGGGGGGGTAATTAAGCATTTTAAAGTTGATCATGGTGATAATTGCAGAAGTGGGTCAACACACTAAAAACCACTGAATTGTGCACTTTAAATAAGTAAATGGTATAGAATATGAAGTATAACTTAATAAAGCTGTTTTTAAAAAATTACAGGTAGAGAGATGGGCCCTCAGTCAGGAAGCAGGATTTTGGGGGTTGATGGGAAGGTCCTATAACTTGACTGTGATGGTGGTGGTGAGAGTGTATCAGCTGTCAAAACTGTTTTGTCAAATAATCCTCAATAAAGTTGATTTTTTTAAAATGTCCAGAATTCAGACAAGTAGGCCCAGCTGGTATTAACAGCCTATTATCACGCTGTCAGAGTCCTTTTCACCTTCCCGCAAGGAAGGTGATGGTCCCCAGTGTGAGATGTGCACAACATCCAAGCCCAGGCAGGCCGGAAGAGTTGGTGGCCCTGAGACACTGTGGGGCTGGAGATCCTATCCCAAACTCTCAAAGTCCCAATTGTTACAGAAGCAGGTGACGCCTTTTCTCCAGGTCCCTTGGGCACCTCGAACCGGGTGAGATTTCTTCATGTACTCTTTTCCTCCTCAGCTGGGGCAGGTCACTCTCACCTTTGGCCAGAGTCAGAGTCAGGCGTGGCACCTGTGACGTCACACCCCTCTGACCTCCCACAGGGCTGCACTCCCTGTGGTCCTTGCTTGGATGACTTTCTTCAGTTTATCTCCAGTGAGCCCTCAGTAAACAGAGGCGAGCTGACTGTGGGAGCAAGAATTTCAATCCCCCAACCTGGCAAGCAAGGCTGGAACACCCCCCCCACAGATGCTCTAGGGGGTGCCACTCCAGTTGCATTGTCTGAACTTAGCCGTGGAAGCATGGCCCTCAATAGCTGTTTTCAAAAATAATAATCCAGGGTCTGGGGCTGGGGCTCAGTGGTAGACCGCTTGCCTGGCACGCGTGAGGCACTGGGTTCGAGCCTCAGCACCACATAAAAATAAAATAAAGGTATTGTGCCCACCTACAACTAAAATTATACAAAAATAATAATCCATTTTCATGGATGGTGACTAGGTATTTGGCACTAGTGAGCACTATTTACATGGTCTTTACACACCTAATCTTACTGCTAGAATATTATTTTCCTTATGTCTCAGATGAGGATTGAGGTTTAGAAAATTCAAATAACCTGTCCAGCATCACATCACTGAAGCGCTAGGGAGCTGGGATGCAGTGATCAAGGCGGTGGTCAGAGCTCAGACCCTGGGCTGCAGCTGTAGCTCAGTGTGAAGCCTGAGTTCCATTTCCAGCACCACCGTCATTGAAAAAATGTCCTATTCCAACACGCAAATCCACATGAGCTTGGTAAACAAACACAAGGAAGACTCTGAGGAATGTGTTTGGAATGCTTCCACATCCTATAAGCTGTAAGTTTGCCTTTATGCTTTTCACCTGCGGAAACAGCACATTTTAGGGCTTTGGGAAAAAACATAAATTCTCAGTAGAGCAACAGAATCGCTTCCCATGTTTGCTCTTAAATGAGAGGACTCCGTGCACCAGCAGCTGCACTGTGAGATTGAGAGGTGCAAGGTTGAGGTCAAGGGCTGCCAAGTTCCTCCAGTGACTGAAGCTCTGGATCAGGAACGGAGGCTGTGCAGCAGGGCATCTTCCCTAAGGATAAAAATGCAGCCCTCTCCACCTCAGACTTAAGGAAGGGCTTACGGGCTCTGAGGACTTAAGGAAGGCGACGAGGAGACCAACCCTGCTTGCAAGTGGAAGAAGGGGAAAAGGGAAAGCAGAGAAGTTGTTAAAGTAAGGGTTCTCATCTGCTGCTCTCCCAGGGCAGCTGCGTGTGTGTGTGTGTGTGTGTGTGTGTGTGTGTGTGTGTGTGAGAGAGAGAGAGAGAGAGAGAGAGAGAGAGAGAGAGAGAGAGAGACTGACTCAGGTACTCAGCTAGATTTGGGGAGCCAGAGGACAGAAGTGCTAGGGGAATCTGCTTCCATGAATGTGGTATGAGGAGCTTCCCAGGCCCTGGGAGAACTTGTAGAAGCTGTAAAGCCACAGGTGTGTAAGTTTGGGGGCCTGGAGGGTGGGCAGGGGCAGTGAGAAGCTGGGGGTTATTGGACCCCGGTGCCTGGGAGGGAAAGTGTGGTCTTTCTGAATGTGCAGCAGACCGACAGAGATCTGGGTTCATCTGAGGCGAGGATCAAGGGTGCCAGCTAGAGGAACCCGTGGATCACCTCCAAAGCCAAGATGGGATTGTGCACCTCCCAGCTCTCCCAGACCAAGGTAGAGACTGGTCTAGTACTTTGCAGAGATCTGTGTGGATCCAGCAGAAACAGCAAGGGCCATGTGGATAAACTACACATGCCCCACAACTCAGACACCATTTCAGAAAGGAGCAGACAGAAGGAGACGAGATGGGAAAGACCTCAAGGGACCAGCATTTGTCTGAAGGAATTGTTTCAATGATTGAATTAGAATAAACTATGCAAAAACTGAGTTGTTTCTCCCTACCCAAGGCCAAATTATGTTCCCCATCAAAATCTGTATGTTGAAATCATAACCCTCAGCACTTCAGAATGTGACTGTATTTAGAGATATTTCCTTCAAAGAAGTGATTAAGTTAAAATCAAGTCGTTGGGGTCAGGGGGCTTTATCCACTCTTTAAGAAGAGGAAATTACACTCACAGAACTGGGAAAGTACCCACACAGACACAGCCAGGTGAGGACACTGGGCAGCTATCAGCAAGCCAAGGAGAGAGACCTCAGGACAAACCAAAGCCTGCCTACCAGAAGGACTTCCATTTCCAGCACCAGAAGAAATAAACGTGTGTAGTTTAAGTCACTCATTCTGTGCTTTTTGTTACAGGGATGGAGCCTTCTGGGAAACTGAGGCAGTGTGAAGACCCTCTTTCAAACCCCAATTTTGGGCTGGGGTTGTGGCTCAGGGGTAGAGCGCTCGCCTAGCACGTGCGCGGCCCGGGTTTGATCCCCAGCACCACGTACAAATAAACGCATTGTGTACAACTAAAGCAAATGAATAAATATTAGAAAAAAATACTTTAAAAAACCCCCAATTCTTTCCCCTCAAACCAAAGGCTAAATGTTTTCTCTGATAAGCAGATGCTGATCCATAGTGGGGTGGGGTAGGGGAAAATGGAGGAACTTTGGATTGTGTAGAGGGGAGTGAGGTGAGGGGTGGGGCTGTGGGGATGGGAAGATTGAGACAGACATTATTACCCTATAAACATGTGTGATTATACAACAGGTGTGACTTTGCACCATGTACATACAGCCAGAGGCATGAGAAGTTGGGCTCCATTTGTGTACAAAGTGTCAAAATGCAGTCCACTGTCATGTATAACTAATTAGAACAAATTTTTTTAAAAGTGAAAAAAGATAAATAAAAACTCAAAACAGTATTGCTTCTCTTTAACTTTCTAATTGCTTATTGCTAGTCTAAAAATGCAATTGATAGATAAAATAATCCCAATTCTTGTGATCAAAGTCAGAATCAGAAAGATTTCAGACATGTCGCTCAGAGAAACAGGAATGAGTTTATTGAAGCGATGGGGAAAAGGGAAAGGAGACACAATCAAGGGAGAGAGTGGGTCCTCTCAGAGAGGAGAGGGACAGTGTAACCTCTCTTGCACTCCAGTTTTATTGGGGATTCCTAGAGAAGCTTCCAGAGAGTTCCACCCAGATCCACCTCTTGCCTATTGACTGACAGCAGGATGACATCAGACTTGCGATCCCAGCTGCCATGACAACTCTAAGTTACTGTGGCCCATGCTGACTGGTTCTGATTGGATTCTTAACCATGAATTCTTACAGGTTTTATGATTAGGAGGAATTTTCCTTATTTCTCTGAATTTCAGGATCTGGTCTGTGAAACGGGTTACAAAATCCGCACCCCCTTCAGGGTAACTTGGATTCCTCTTATCAATATTATTTTGGGCCTGCATTTCTCTTGCAGATAACAGGTATTTTGCTGAGGAATGTGACATATCCTGTCCACTGAGGCCAGGCAGGGCA
Source organism: Tamias sibiricus (assembly GCA_025594165.1). Lineage (NCBI taxonomy): Eukaryota > Metazoa > Chordata > Mammalia > Rodentia > Sciuridae > Tamias > Tamias sibiricus. The sequence goes on along the minus strand of CM046660.1, from coordinate 72,927,738 downwards.
GCAGGTAAATTGCTTCTTGGGAAAGAAAGCCTGTGGGGCGGGGGGGGGGGGGGGGGGGTCAGCACAGTAGGCCTATTTTACAGAATTGTTCCCTTAACCTCTTGTTCCCACCACTCACATCTGTCTGTCCTCTGCCCCTTTGTTGTGATAGCCAGGGCAGAGTATATGCTCCCTGATCCATTCCTGAAATTGAACCCAAGGGCAGGGCTTGAGGAAAAGCAAATCACTTAATAGAAAAATAAAGAAGCTATACTTCCTTGTACTTGTTCAAATTGCTTCGAAAACAATTTTTTTAACTTTAAAAACAGAACAATTTTACCTACAAATAATCTACTCTCACTAGTTATTGAAGAAGAGGAAAGGAAACCTACTTAACCAAACCTTGATAAATTCAAAAGCAAAATCACTTAAACTGTACTTAACATTTCTTTTTTTTTTTAGTATTGGGAATTTGACACAGGAGTGCTTTACCACTGAGCTGCATTCCTGGCCCTTTTTATATTTTATTTTGAGACAGGACCTTTCTAAGTTACTGATGCTGCCCCCAGCTTGCAATCCTCCTGCTTCAGCCTCCCTAGTTGCTGGGATTACAAGCATGTGTTACTGCTCCCAGCTGTACTTCATGTTTCAAATCAAATGTGTTTTTTTTTTTTTTTTTTTTTTTTTTTTTTTAAGATGTGCACCACATAATTTTTTTTTTTTTTAGAAACTAAATTAGCACAATTTATTGCAAATTAGGAAGTATACCATATTTTAATTCAGAGTCAGTCTTATAGAATTCTAGTTTCCTCCTATCTCCCATTAGGTAAAAAGGAAAAGTCATATTTTTCTACCGAAAAATGCCACCTGAAATTAACTTAGAAATATTTCCCTTCGATTGAGTTTTATATTTGAATGTTTGCTGTTCCTTTGTTCTCTGGTCCACAGTTCTGTTTTATATGTTAAAATTAAAAACAGAGATGCAGAACTTCCTCATGAATATTTCTGAAGGGGACATTATTTGAAGGGAAGTGGGGCAAATGCAGCCGGTCCTTGTTGGGCTGCCCTTTGTCTTTGTTCGGGCCCAGGCTTTTCCCCTCCTCATTGTAAGTAGGACAGTCGGTGCCTTAGCCGGTTGCCTCATTCAGGCTGAATGGTACAGAACAAAACCCTGCCTCTGACTGGGGACACGGAGCCCGGACACTGTGTGCTACCGACTGTGTGCAGTGCCATTTGGCACCCACGGGAATTTTTGCCGAGTCATAGCTGATTAAACACAATTTCCTAATGTTCATGACTTCCTTTTGGAATCAATTGATTCCTCACAGGCCCATTCTGACAAGCTCCAGGATCAAGGCCAAGTCATCCTGATATTGGAAAGGAAGAGTTTGCTTGCTCCCTCCCCACAAGCCCCCCTCCCACCACAGATCTAATGGCAGGGATGCCATTGGCTTTGGCCTTGGCTTGACAGACAGGACTTTTCATCATAGTCACTCCTCCTTTTCCCTGACTGTAGCTGACTGTCTTAGAGCAGAGGATCTGTGGATGTTGCAGAGATCCTTGGAGACAGGCAAATGCAGAAAAGGCAGGAGCATTTGCCCAGAGCCGGTCACATCAATGAAGGTGGCGTGAGGGTGTCTGAAAGATCCACAGAGGTGGAGCTTTGTAAATTTGGAAGGAAAGCAGGTTATTTGTGGCCCAGATAGGCAGCTGTGTTCCTCCTCTGTTAAAATCGATTGCTCTTCCAAAAAGATTCCCTGCTAAGTGCTTAAGAATTCCAAATGTGAACCCATAATAAAAATTGCTGTGTCGCTTTTTGGAAAGCTTCCTTTTTATATTTCCAAAATTAATCTCTTCTTCTCCGTGACCTCCTCCTCCTCCTCCTTCAATAAAATGTTCTTTATGGACATAGTCAAAATTCAAGAGGTATCCAAAACAAATGCTGTCAAATGGTATTTTTTTGGTAAAGTTCAGAAATACTTCCCATAAAGCATAAAGTACAGATATTTTCTTTTAAAATCCCATCCCATGCTTATCCTCTCTTCCCTCCTGAAGCGTTTCTATTACCAGTCTCTTGTGTGTATTTCCAGAATATTCTACATATAAGTGCATGCTGACATGCTATTTTGATCCTGGCAAAAACAAAACAGGGTCTGCAAGCAGGCAAAAGACCCGGCTGTTGTCTGCTGGGTGAGAGGGGAGGTCATCACGGGTCTCTTATGAGACCCTTAGGCTCCCTCCCAGTCTGTTCCATCCACGTAGAATTCCCTACAGAAGGATTGTCCCGCTCTTTATCCATCTGTCAGAACATCTACGCTGTCTCTGCTTAGGTTAGCACAATAAAATAAAATCTTTTTTTTATTTTTATTTTTAGTTGTTGATAGACCTTTATTTATTTATATGCGGTGCTGAGAATCAAACCCAGTGCCTCACACCTGCCAGGTGAGTGCCCTACCGCTGAGCCCCAGCCCCAGCCCAATAAAATGAAATCTTACTCAGCATATTTTCTACCCTAAGTTGTGGAGCCCTAATGAGTTGATGATTTTTTCAGTAGCATCTCTATGGAGTTCATCATTGGTCTACAAATTGACAGTCACTTGGTGTTTTTGACAGCGTGGGCTGATGATGTAAGGAAATACCACAGCCTGGATGACTTGAATGACAGATTTATTTTTCTAACGGTCCTGGGGGGCAGGCAAGTCCAAACTGAAGGGTTAATTTCTGGAGAGTCCCCTCCTCCTGGCTCAGGGATAGCCACCTTCTCATTGGCTTTGGTGTATGAGGATAGAGAGAGAGAGAGCTCTCTGGTATCTCTTCCTTTAATAAGGACACTGTCCTATCAGCTTGAGACCAACCTTTATGATTTCACTCAACTTTAATTACTTCCTTAAGGCCCTGTCTCCAAATAGAGTAAAATTGGGGGTTGGGGCTTCAACAGGAATTTATATGTGTGTGGGGGTAGGGGAGCACAATTCAGTCTATAACAGAAAGCAATATTGATAACTATTTTAATAAAATAGTAATAATGGCTACTATTTATTCAAGTGCCTCCTGTGTGTTAGGTAAGGCACAGCATGCTTTATGTGTATTATTTGTAGTTATCTGTAGCTGCCTGCCTGACGTACAGCCACAACGCCGCGAGAGAAAAACTCGGAGGCAGAATGAAGATGAAAGAGGTTTTTTTATTCTTCGGCTTTAACTATCTCTCAAAACTCTAACACTGGCTCTTTCACCAACCTCTCTGACTCTTTACTTCTTCTGACTACTGACTCTTTACTTCACTTCTTTACTTTCTTTTAATTTTACTTTCTTAGAGAGAGCTGAGAGAGAGAGAGAGAGAGATTCTTCTTTCTTCTTCTTCAGCTTAGAGAGAGAGAAAGAGCTTAGAGAGAGAAAGAGAGCTTCTTCTTTCTTCTTCGGCAGCCTCGGCCTGACTCCGACCAGCCTTCTCTTCTGACCGAACTCTTAACCGCTCTGACTCTTATTTCTTCTTCTGACTATGTTCTGGCCGCTCTGACTCTTCTTCTCCGACCTGAACTCTTCTTCCGACCGACTGAGCGACTGCACAACTGACTGAATGAATGCCGCTTCTGACCGCTTTCACCAGGTTATATACCTTTAGCTTTGCGGGTGCGTCACGTGCATTTACAGGTGCGTCACGTGCATACTTATTATCAGGTGGAACTTATGGCTTCCAGCTAACCGCAATAGCCATCTCCCTAATTGGGGCTCCTTCAGTTATCAAAATAACCCCGAGAGGTGGGCATTATTCCCCTCAGGGTGATAGTTACAATACCCAAGAAGAGGTGTGTGTGAGCATTGACCGGTCAGAAAGAACCCTGGCTACAAACAACCAGGGAAGACACTTGTTCCAGAGCATGTCGAGAATGAGCCCCAAATAGGCCCCTTGCTCAAGCAAAGAAGGGGCCAGTTGGAAAGTTAACTGCATGAGCTCACACAGCTGGCTAGGGGTAGAGGAGGGACAGGAAGCCATGTCTCTTTTTCTTGGCAACTTTTTGCCTCTTTGCCAACTTGCCAGGAGCTATCTGCTGGAGGTCCCCATATCTCTCTGCCTCAGTGATTCTTTAAAGGATTTTCATCATTGCACATATCTCCGACACAGTGTGGGTCCTGAAGGAGGCTGGCTCGGGGTCAAGATCAGTTTGGCTGGTGAACCTCTGATCTGATCCAGACCCAGCTAGCAGGAAATCTTTGCTGTGCATGCTGGCTTGTGTCTGACACCGTTCCAGGGCTTCTGGATCTGGGTCTTGGCATTTGGGTCTCTGGGGTCCTTTGTTTCCTTGCATGAATTTGACTTCTACTGTCCATCTAGATCAGGGTGTGTGCTGATCCCTGCTCACTGCGGAGACTGCACCTCTTCCTTTACTCCCCTTTGGGATCTTCCTTGGGGCTCAGACTTCAGCCTGATTTTCCATCACAATGGACCCAACACCAAGCCCAAGGATTCCCAATTGCTCCCTTCCCCAGTCCCAGCCTTTCTCTAGCTGCTTATACCTCAGCTGCTGAAGCTTTCCTTCATAGACCTTTATTCATCTTTCCCAGGAAACTCTAAGTACCTGCTTGCTTGCTTGCTTGCTTTCCTTCCTTCCTTCCTTCTTTCTTTTTCCTTTCTTTCTTTCTTTCTTTCTTGGCTTTCATATTGCTCCTTTACTTCTTCTTTTTCTCTTCCCTCTGATGCAGAGCTGTGTTAGTACACACTAAAAGAAGCAACTTTTCACTTTTAGGGCTTAGGCTCACCCCTGTCTCCTGGGCTGTCAGGAGTGAGGTGTGTCTGTGGGCCCTAAACGTACTTCTCCATCCATCAGCCAGTCAGTGATACCTACAAAACAACCCAAAATTAGACCAAGTTTGAGGCAGCTTCATTAGAGATTAAAAGGCAACCTTGCTCATCCCAGACCCCACCACACTTCTCCTCAATGTCACCTTGTCCAGGGGGAAAAGAAATGCTGTGTTATCAGTAAAATTGCTAGCCCTTTCTGACTTTACCTGGATGCATTCTCCATTGCTTCAACAAAGACCCATTGTGCACAGTACTCTTTGGTCCACTATCCTGCAGCACACGTTATTACTAGAACAAATATTTGTAGTGCAAGCAGAACTTTGTTCTGAGTGTAAACCCAAAGTATGCTTAGAGCTCTGACAAATGAAAACACGTTTTTTTTTAGTTTCTCTTTGTTTGAGACCCACTAGATTGTGTGTGTGTGTATGTGTGTGTGTGTGTGTGTGTGTGTGTGTGCGTGCACATGTAAGTGTGTTTTCTGGATTATGGACAATGGGTAAACTCCAGGCATTTCTTGACAAATGCTTGTAATGACAGTTTGCCTCTAGACAATGACTCTAGAGAGCCCTCCCCTTCCTGAGACATGCCTCCGAAGGTCTCAGTGTAAGGGTAAGTTCCTGGCTACTTCTCTGTTGCAACATAAATGAAATGACGGTGGAGACATGAGCCCCACCACATTAGAAAACTACCTGTGTTTCTTGGGAGCATAGACCATCTTAACATCAGAAGGGCATGATGTTCTGTTGTGCCCCGCGGCTTGGGACCCCCAAGAAGACCACCAGAATCCTTGGTCAATGCAAGCAACAAAGAGTCATCTATTAACAAGCTTGAGCTTGGTCCTCTGCGCACTCGGTAACCAGTGACGCTAAGAGGCCCCTAGCTCAGATTTAGCAGGGTTTTTATGATGAAATACAAACAGGTTAAGGGGGTTCACAGCATTCTTCTGATTGGTTGACATGTAAAGTTTCATACAAAGCATTTCATTTTTATGTTTTGGGTCAGCCTAACCGCAAGGGGTCAGGTGGTTAGCCACCCGGCTTTTGCAAAATAGACAAAATAAGGAGCAGGAACATTCTGCGGTTTTTCTGAAAATTGAGGACAGTTTGGGAAGGACTTGTGTTTACACAAGTTTTTGCATTTTCTCATCTGTTCGTCAGCTAATACATCCACAGAGGGGCATGCTTACATTCTCATGCCTGAAAGTTGCTCTGGGGAAGGATTCATTTCCCACCTTTACCCTACAGTAGTTGACTGTAAGAGCCTTAATGAGGAGGTAGCTAAGATGGCGGCTGGCTGAGAGCAAAAGAGGAGACGTTTAATTGTTTTCTCCCGACCTTATTGTAATCTACTAAGAATCTTTCTGTGCCCGTGAACACTGTGTGACGCACCTGTAAGTTGAGCTTGTGACACGTGTATACTTGTTAAGGTGAAGAGTATTTAAGCAGGTAGGGTTGGAGTTGTTTGGGGGTTGTTGTTGGAGTTGGAGAGAGAAGTCAGAAGAGAAAGCAAAATAAAGAACCTACTCGTTTCCAGTCTGCCTCCAAATTCTTTCCCGCGGTATCATTGCTGCAGGCGGCAACAGTTGACTCTCAAAGATCAAGGCACAACTTGAAAAGTCAGTATAGACCCTGAACTGGAAGGCTGAGGCGAGGCTCCAGGTTGCCCAAGAGCTGACATTCATTCTTTGGTTCATCACCTTACAAATATTTACAGAGTGTTGCTTCTGCACCAGATACTGTGCTGGGGTGTGCCCAGGAGGAGAGGAATAGAGATGGGTCCTGGCCTTAGAAAACGCCCCAGGAGGTATGGCCCTGGGCTCCATGCAGGGGCTGTGGCCCTGGGCATGGACAGGCAGTGGTGTGCATCTGCTAAGCTAGAAGAACAATGAAATCCAGCTACCCGGCCCCAAGGAGCTTCTCTTGGTGGGCCCGGAATAATCTAGCTTTTAAAAATCTGTTGTTCATGTGTCGAAGAACCTGGACCATTTTCTGGTCAGGGAAAAATTTTTTTCTATACAGTGAAGGTTAAAAACAGGAGCCCCTATCCCTGACATTAAAGGGAAGACTGCCTAGGGTTCATGCTTTAGAGACTATTTTTAAGAAGGTTTAATCTTGTTAGGATGGATTTTTTGTGACTGTTGCCAGGTCTGGGAACCCTTGGCCAATAAATGCAGATGACATTTGCTCAAAGTAATGCTACCTCAGATAAATGTAAATGGTCACCATCTTTCCCTCAAAAAACCCTCCTCTTCCCCCAGTAATCTTTCCTGTAGCTTATCTTCTTTGGCTCTGGGAGGCAATGGACTCCCCATTCTGAACATAGTACCATCTGCCTTCAGCACAGAATTGTTCTAATGTTGCTTCTGAAAGAAATTTGATCATTTCAAAAGCCAGCAGCTTTTGCCCTACCCACACCTTTAGCCCTAGTCATTCAGTGATCAATTCTCTGCCTAATACTTTATCACTGCCATTTATTTGCTTTAAATGAATTATAATTCTTAAAGACAGAGGGTTTAACCTCAGCAAGAGGATGATTCATGACTTATTTTAACTTCAGTGGCTATAACAAGTAAACTTCCTTTTGTCTGAGTGGCACGTAGAAAGATACAAAATTCCTCCTTTTCTTTTTTAGTATCCTGATTTTCTGGACAATGTTTAAAGAATAGAGTGGATTAGCATTTTGCTGGGTCCCACAAACATCTTAGCCTGTTCATCACAAACAGCATTTAAATACCTGTTGGTTGGTGCACTAAGCAGTGACTTGGCAGTGTGGATGGGTGACTCAGTGTTGCCTCTTACCTCTGCCTGCACCTCCTGGTCGTAGGGATCTTTGAGATAAACAGCAAAACTGAAGGTGGAGATGAGCCCGGGGTGCAGTTCACTGGACCAGAGCCCCCCTTAAGTCGACAGGTTAGCTCCTTTCAGAACTCAGTGACCACTTGATCAGCAAATACTTGGTAGGCAGCCCCTTGGTTCGATAGTGGGAATATTTTGTAGCTGGGATCCAGTCCAAATCCCAATCCTAGGAGCCTACCTGTAAGGTGGGATTTGGGTGTCGGGCAGGATGGACCCATGGCCTAATGACAACTACTGGAATTCATTCTAGGTTCCAGAACTTATGAAAGGCTTTCCTGTTCAGGTGTAGCCAATAACTTCAAGGGACCCATTTTACCAAGATCCAGAAATGACAGCTGTTCATAGAGATTTGAGTCTAGTTCCCTCTTGAAATTGTTGGCAAATTGCTGTCAATAGAAAAATTATTTTCTGTCACATACTTCAGGATTTTCCATTTCCAAATTCAGATCATCTTACTGCCATGCCTTAAAGTGTGTAAGAAAATTCATTTATTAATGTTACTTCATTTTATCGCCCAATATTGCAAATCCTATCACTATTTGGAAATCATATCATTATACGAATGATTAAAGAAGGACATTTCTTGGAGGTCTCATAGGTTGTTACCTGCATACAATTTTGTGATTAGTTTTTTGAAGGCTTTCACTCTATTAGCCAAGAACCCTTAATTCTTGTAAATATTTTCTTCTTAAGCTGTAAAAGTTTCTTTCAGAATCTCCTTTTCTAGAACTCTGGTAAGTTAATATTAGAATAAACACATTAACCAACATGACATAATTGAAGTTACTGTTATTTTAAAAGTTATCTTTGAATTAACTCTATTTTCTTTTACCTAATAGGACAATGAGGTATTTCCAAAGCAATGTTGATTGTTTGGAATACGAATGCTAAGGCTGTAATATATAGCAGGAAAATTAAGAAACTTTGTTGCATTATGAAAATATTAAAAAAATACTCCCAAGGAAATCACTCAAAAAATTTTTTTTTGTTTGATTGATTTTATTTTGAGAATTGGCTACCTGCCAGTTATCTTAGTTGTATATTAGAATGCAAGTGAATTGATTTACTGAAACCACTCTTTACAAATAATGATAAGAAATCAATCATGCAGTGTGCCTTGTCTAGCTATGTAATTTACTTTGTGCATGACTGCCCATCTTAAGGGAGAGAAATAGGAAGATACGTTTTGTATCAAGACCATGCCTATCAGAAACCCTGACTTCTCTTCCCAGCCTGTCTCTGTCTTACTGGATGTCTATATCAGGTCTATATCTATCAGTCGACCTCTCTTCCCCACACACTTCTGCCCAGCTAGTGTGGGGTCCTTGTCCAGATCAGCTCTCATGTCCAAAGTTTCCATTCAGATTATGCTGATGCTGACCTGACCTGACACTGCCAACCTGAAAGCAAGCTTTTCTCAGCAGTCTTAAAGTTTGCAGCAGTAGTAACAGTTGCAATCATTACCAAGGATGGATTAGGAATCAATCCTGCACACACTTCTGGAAATGTTTTTCTAAAGCATGGCTCAGAACTGCAAACTACTCCTAGAGATTATGTTGGAAGTTGTAAATATCTGCTGTTTGGGGCTACTGAGCTATGGCCTAAGAGGAATGAGTTACTTTGATATTTGAAGTTAATGTTTGTGAAGACAGAAAATCCAACAGAACATCTAGGGGACATGCTGAAACATGAATCTCCAGGGCATAGAAAAAAGGCTCTGTGTTAACTGAGGTGGCTGTCCCTCCCTGGTGTGTACAGGGCATGCTGTGCCTCCCACCAGCTATTACACAGCTATCTGTCTCCATGATGGAACTGGATTAGATTGGTTGAAAATCAGATTGTCTTAATATTTTGAAAAATTACATTTTTGTTTTTGTAAGGGTGTCAGGAGGCAGAACTTCTGCTTCTTCATCTTCGTCTTCCAAACATTGTCTGCAGGTGAATCTGTTCCTTGCCCTCATCTTCCTGGACATTCAGCTCCAGCCCTATTTTGCATTTTATTTAGAGACAGGGTCACTGAGTTGCTTAGTGCCTCGCTTTTGCTGAAGCTGGCTTTGAATTTGTGATCCTCCTGCCACAGTCTCTTGAGCCACTGGGATTATATGCATGCACCATGGCACCTGGCTGAGAATCCTGTTTTCTCTTGCCTTTTCCAGAAGGCATGTTGCCAAACTTGTGGATTTTGCTAATCTGTTTCTTAAAAAAAAGAAGCAGTCCATCTCTATGTGTGTGAGTTTCATTTGTGTGTTCCTTATTATGGTTGAGACTGAAATCAGTATTTACTGATGACTCTTATGAGTTCCTTCTATGAACTGCATCTTCATGGCTTTATCATATTGGTGGTTAGAGTCTGCCAACTATGATAATTTGATTTTCCACAGTATTTGACTTTTGCATATTTTATATTTTCCATTCTTTTTTAAAAAAAATTTATTTATTTGCTTTAGTTGTACACAATGCAATGCATTTATGTTTGCATGGTGCTGAGGATCGAACCCGGGCCGCGCATGTGCTAGGCGAGCGATCTACTGCTGAGCCACAACCCCAGTCCCTATATTTTCCATTCTTGTACCAACAAAATAAATGTACAATATACTAAAGGTACAAAAAATATCTATTTTAAGTAATATCTCCATAACACACATTTCAAAAGGAATGTGATCTGTTTATTCCTAATTGAATAAGGACTTATCTTTCATTAGTGATGGCTACTTTGATTGGCAACATAACTGTCCTTACCATGAAAGTGCAATTCATGTTAAATGAAAACAAAACACCTATTTATAACCAGTTGAACTACTTCATTATATTTTAGATGCCTACCACCAGTTTCATTTGGAATTTCTAAAAAAAAAAAAAAAAAGGCTATTGAATATCCTGGAAAAAAAAAAGGAAAACAAAACCCCTGCTCCACTAGATATTCTCCCTCTTTCATTAAACTTTTTACCAAGTGAGTTTGTGCTTTTGAAACTAAGATTTCTGTATGTGTTCTGATTGATTTAAGCTTACTGTATTGTAATTTTGAGATTTGTGCACAAGCTAACGTGTGTGTGCTTTCCCTTGGCAGCAAACTGTGAGAGGTAAACACTTTTCCTCTCAAAGAACACTATTAAGCATTGAGGTCTAATTTGCATATCTGCCTCAGATAATCTGGGGTGTCAAAGCAGGACAGCACAAACTCTCCTTGAGTGGGTCACCCCACATCTCCTGAGAGAAACAATGAGGAAGGTAGGGCTGGCAGCCAGGCCCTTAGAGCTCTGACTCAGACACTCCCCAAGCAAACCAGAAGCAAACCTGTCCTGACTAACAGGCTGTCTTGATGCTTCCTAGGGCCTGACAGGAGACAGGGGCACTTTGGAGAACAGGGATCAGGGCTTAGACCAGTGGTTAATTGCTATGGGGTCGAGGGTGAGAGGGCAGAAGAGCTCTTTCTTTAGAGTGTCAGGATGTTGGCTAGCAAAAAAAAAAAAAAAAAAAAAAAATCTGAGACAGCTCCCCAGCATCCCCGGCAGAAAGGAACGTAAACTATTGGTGGGACGCCTTAGCATAAGCCAAATTTTCTGAGAGGCCCCACCTTTACTGTTAATCAACAATGACAGTAATAATAATAATACAGTTGATTCTAGTTACTCATGACAGTTATGTTGCTCAAGGTTGTCATAAACACTGACTTAGGGGCTGGGGTTGCGGCTTAGCAGTAGAGTGCTCCCCTAGCACGTGCGCAGCCTTGGGTTCGATCCTCAGCACCACATAAAAATAAATAAATAAAATAAAGGTGTTGTGTCCAACTACAACTAAAAAATAAATATTTTTAAAAAAACCAACAAAGCACTGACTTAGGAAATACTGAACTGTTGCTTTAAGGGATAAAACATGGCCAGGTTACTGTAGACCTCTGGTCACACATTTTCCATTGATCAATGCATAACCTTGTTTTGTGTGTGACCTTGCAGCCAACAGCACTGCAAGTCCCATCTGAATGAAGTGTATCTAACACATGTATTTTCTCTGTGTGGACATTACCTTCTGCTTGTGCTTAGGAACAGTAAAAGCCACTTTCACACTATACTTGCGGGTGTGTGGGGGGGAGAATTTTGAACACCGAAATCACTCATAAAAGCACAGACGCAAAACAAAAAACTGCCCACAAAAGAGAAGCTTGTCTCCACTATGAGAGTTGAAAGAAGGCAGCTCATTTATCCTCAGTCCGGATTGTGTACAACAAGGGAGGAGATGTGCTCGAATTTCTTTACTGCTATGTGCAGATCCAGGAATGCCCAAAGAAAGCACAGGGAATATGTAATGATTTAGAGACTGCAATACAATTTTGCCAGCAGACAAATTTGCAGGTATAAAACATGCAAATAATGAGAAGCCACTGAATTGTAATTGAGAAGAAAGTTTCTCCACACCTTTGAGCTTACTGCACTGGTAGCAGAAGCAGGGAGCAGGTATGGTGTCCACAGAGAAGAGCTGCTACGAATGTCCCTCAGTGGCCACCGTGGGACCAGCTTGAGTTCTGATATGAATTTGCTGTGGGCCTCTGGACATGCTGTTGAATTTCATCAGTTTCCTCATTAGTAATACTGACATAATAATTCCTGATCCACCTACTTCAAGGGGATGTTTTGAAGCCAAAATGTGTAAAACCTGAGAGACTAAATAAATTAGAGAATTTTTTTTTTTGAATCTAAGAGTCAATGGTTATTTCTATATGGGTATATGGTAGAAGTAATTTTTATTTTCTTCTTTGTATCTCTGAAATTTTTTGCAATGATCTCCAATTAATATATATGCTATATATATTGTATGTGTGTATATATATATATAAAATATGTGTATATATATTATATATATATATATACAAAATATGTGTATATATTATATATATATATATATATATATATACATACATACAATCAGAAAGGCCAAATTCACGGGCCATCTCTTTGAAAAAAAAAATAATAAACTAAAATGTTAAAGATTACAAGGTGTCACTTTCCTGAGATAGCTCCACACAAGCAGTGGGTTAGTAAACTGAAGTGAAATTCCAACCCACTCTGTCATGAGCCCAAAAACAAGTCCCACCTGGTTTGCTTAGTTAATCTTGTTGTCAGAGCCTTGGGCTGGATCTTCATCCATTGAGAAGCCGCTCTGCACTGGGCAGCCTCTGTCTGCCCTGCAGCTGCCAGCACTGCCCTCAACTTCATTGTACTGAAAGAAAAACAAAGGGGAGGAGGACTGTTCACCCCCCTTCCTAAAAGCAGCCTGTAGTAATATAGCATTAAGTAAGGGAGGGGGGTGCGGTCCTACGGAGGAATCTGGGCTGTGTATGCTGCAGCTTTTCTACAAGGAGGAGCCCCCACTGTTTTGCCTTGATTCAGTAATGCAATTTATACACTGGGTTTCTTAGTTCCAGGGACTAAATTGACCCACTGTTTAGAAGTGCACGTCCACTGGGCTCCTTTGAACAAAACGCAGGTTTATCTGATTCGCAAGGGCACTGCCTTCCATAAACAGTCTTTACTTGCCCTCAAATTTCTCCCTGTCATTTCAATTGGACATGCGATTCCTTCCCATTTTCTAATCTAAACTGTCCTGCGGTGTGACTCAGGGCAGTTCAACAGCTGTGATGTTTTATGGTAGAGATAGTTGGTTCTCCACGCTGGGTAATGTGATCCTAAAATAGATCAGAGCGAAGCCTAAAGCCTTTCAAGCTCTCCTCCCTTGCCCACATAAAACATAAACCTGGTTAACGTATTTTAATAGTTTTAAACAATTAAGTCCCTTGCAAAAGTCAACAAAAGCATCACTTGTGTAATGATTTCATATCATTTTTAGATATTCCAGAGAAAAAGCCTTGCTGAGTTAATGAGGAATGACCTACATGGTTATTATTTAATAAGAAGAAATACAAAGTAATTAATGTTTACTGATGTTGATGTTGTTTTACATTAATTCTGTTTATGCAACTAATTTGTTGTGTAAATTGGATTTCAAACATCAGCTAAGTGTGTTCCACCCAGATTTTCAGAAAATGACTGAAAAGACTGCAGCTTCACAGTGATGTATCAAAAGCAAGAAATACAGCAACTTTCAGAATTTTCCATTCAGTACTGCTCTGAACTTAAAACTGATCGTGGAAATAAAGTCTATTTTGCTGGGCACAGTGGTGCATGCTCGTAATCCCTGCAACTGGGGAGGCTGAGGCAGGACGATTACAAATTCCAGTCCAGTCCCAGCAATTTTGCAAGACCCTGTCTCAAAATAAAAAATAAAAAGGACTGGGAATATAGATCAGTGGCAAAGTACCCCTGGGCTCAACCAAAATAAAGTAAGTCCATTTTTAAAAAGGAGGTGATAGGGAGATCTTGGGGAATTATCAGTCTAGATATTTTTTTTTTTTTTAACCCTAGACAAATTAGAGTAATTTAGACAAGACATGCTCCTAGAACTATCCAACTGCTTAAGATTTTGGCTGAGCTCTTTGCAATTTTGTATCATGGATTAACTATGAGAATATTACTTTACATAATTCTCTTTTGGAAAAAAAAACGCATTTTTGTGCTCTATTAGAAAATCACTAAAGGTGTTTACATGAGTGAGGCAGCTGGTCATGATCCAAAAGTTGGAAATTTGGTGGTGACATTTTTAAAAAAAGTTGTCCTAGTTATACATGGACACAATATCTTTATTTTGTTTATTTGTTTTTACATGGTGCTGAGGATCGAGCCCAATGCCTCACATGTGCAAGGCAAGCATTCTGCCACGGAGCCACAAGCCCAGCCCTGGTGGTGACATTTTTAATAATACCTTGGAGGGAAACTGAATCAGGGACATGTCCAAATTGATGATGATCCTGGGCAGAAACCAGTCCATTTTGACCTTTATATTAAGTCATAAGCAAAGCCCTATTTGAAAATATTTAGTACAATCAAGGTACATTTTCAGCATCTAAGAAGAACCTTGAAGTTGGCTGGACTCTCAGCTATCAGAATTCCATGGGTAAGGGAGAAAAAGGAGAGATAAATAAATAAAAATAAAGTAAAATAAACCATAGGCCATGAAACAAAGACTTGGCTTTGTGGAACGTTCAAATAAATGTACAGGCAAAGTGTCTTTGCTGACAAGTATGAACTATGCTTTTCCTTAAACACATTGGACATAAGCAGATGTCAAAGCAGAAATAAAAGGAAGCAGAATCTTGGGTTGGCCCCACTCAGAGGGAGCACCCTCCCTGCCAAATCATCAGACTGTCTCTTACCATTTTCCAGTTGCAGACCCTGCAGGTGAGCCCAGGTTATTGCCCAGCTGAGGTTCTCTCCTCCAGGCCTCACTCCTTTTGTAGTAAAACACACTAAAGGACCAGGAATTGCTAGAACACCTCTGTAACTAGGAGAAGAGAAGAAGAGAAGGAGACCCTTTCTTAAAGAGGAAGTCATTCTTCCTGTGGCTCAGTCCAAAGCCCCTGAAATATATTTATTTTTCTTTTTTTGGTGTCAGGGTTTAAACCCAGGGGTGCTTAACCCCTGAGCCACATCCCCAGCCCTTTTTATTATTTATTTTGAGACAGGGTCTTGCTGAGTTGTTTAGGGACTCAATAAGTTTCTGAGGCTGGCCTTGAACTTGCAATCCTTCTGCATCGGCCTCCTAAATTGTTGGGATTACTGGTGTGTACCACCACGCCTGTCCCATATTTTTTTCTTAAACCTCAGGCTGCCTCTTCATTTCCCCTCTTACTCCTAAATGTGTATCATCAGTTACAAAGATTCTGTGCCCAATTAAAAATGAAATGGGCAGGTGTGGTGGTACATAGTTGTGATCCCAGCCATTTGGGAGGCTGAGGCAGTAGGATGGCAAGTTCAAGGCCAGCCTCAGCAATTTAGTGAGACCCTGTCTCAAAGTGAAAAATAAAAAGTGCTATGGTACATATCACAATGGAATATTACTCAGCCACAAAGAAGAATGAAATATGGCATTTGCCGGTAAACGGATGGAACTGGAGACTATCGTTCCAAGTGAAATAAGCCAATCCCCAACACCCAAAGGCCAAATATTTTCTCTGATATGTGGAGGCTGACTCACAATGCAGCAGGCAGTGTGTGTTGCGGGGGAAGGTGTTTCACCAGATTGGACTGAGTGGAGTTGGGGGCAGGGAGAGGGGATCTAAATGGGAAAGACAGTAGAATGAATTGGGCGTAACCTTCCTGTGCTCATATGTGAATACGCGACCAGTGTAACTCCACATCATGTACAATCACAAAAATGGGGAGTTATATTCCATGTATATACGATATGTCAAAATACATCTTACTGTCATGTATAACTTAAAAGAACAAATAAAAAGAAAGAAAGAAACTTAATTAAACATAAAAAAATAAAAAGTATTGGGAATATAGCTCAGTATAACGTGTCCCAGGGTTCAATCCCCAGTACAAAACAAAACAAACAAAATAAGAAATTGACTTGAATAAATAAATAAACTATGGTATACCCAGCCAATAAAGTATTATTTAATTCCAAAAAGAAAGGAGCTGTAAGACATGGAAGAAACTTCAATGCATGCTGCTAAGTGAAAGAAGATAATCTGAAAAGGTTATATATGCGCATGATTTCAAATACATGACATTTTGTAGAAAGTAAAACTATGCAGACAGTACAAATATCAGTGGCTTCCAGGGTCTAGAGGAAGGGAGAGACAAATTGGCAGAGCATTTTAGGATTCTGATTCTGTACTCGTTGATGCATTTGTCTAGCTCACAAATATACAACACCAAGAGTGAACGCCAATGTAAACCATGGACTTTGGATGACAATAAACTAAAGTAAATGTACTATTATGGCGTGGGTGATAGACAGTGGAGGAGATGTGTAAGAGGGGGCCAGTGGGCACTTGGAGAATCTGTACCTTCCTTTCAATTTTAGTATGAACCTAAAACTACTCTGAAAAATAAAATATTTTAGAAAAAGGAATAAAAAGTGAAATAAAAATTTTAAATGAAATAAACTGGAGGACAGCATATAAGGAAAAGTTAGAAACAGCACCTGATATATCCATACTAAAGAAGAATAAGTTAGCTTTTAAAAATTCATCCTAATAAACTTTCAGTATTATCAAAACTAAAGTTTTTTAGGGTATGTAAATGTCAATCTAATAAATTACTACAAGACCTGAATGTCCCAGATATTAATTTGCATTAGAATATATGCCTATAAGAATGAAAGAAAGACTTAGGAGTCTCGGGTTTTGTCTCTAATGTGTTGCATGACATTGGGCATATGCCACTATACTTTCATTGCTGCTTCTCAGTCCATAAAAAAGATAATAAAATTACCCACCAAGGTAACTTCAAAGGGTGTTCCCATGATTAATGAGTTGATGATGCTAACACATCTGAGATGAGAGGCAGTGTTTACAAAGAGAATACCATTGTTGTCATCATTACCGTTATTGCTCATACACAGAGAAAGACTCAAGGGCTGGCTACATGTCAGGTACCAGTCTGTTTTGTGTTACTATAGTGAAACACCTGAGGCAGGCTAACTTTACAAAGAAATGAGATTTCATTTAGCTCACTGTTTTGGAAGATGAACGGCTGAAGAACATGGTGGAGGCTCTGGCAAGGGTTTCCCATGGCTTCATCACCTTGTGGCAGATGGCAGTGGTGGGAGGAAGAGATCACTTCATGAAACTAGGAAGCTGAAGAGAAACTGGGGAGCCACAGACCATTCTGAAGGCATGCCCTCAATAGAACTATAGGTCTCCCACGAGATGACCCCTCTTTCACATCAGCTCCCAGTACTCCCTGGCACCAAGCTTCCAATACATGGGCTTTGGGGGACAAATATAATCTGAATCATAGTAGTTGGTCACAGCAAAGACCATCCCCCACCCCCCACAAATGAGCACATTTATGAATTGTGACTTCATTGCTATTTTATTTTTAAGATTATTTTAGTGAGACGTACATCTTAACTTGAATCACTGGCATACTGAAATGTTTTCAGAAACTCATTTTCTCATGAAAGATGTGGAAGGTTCCAGAAGCCAACATAGTGCCTTGACTGATTGAAGACTGACTATGCTGACGTTTGATCATTGACCACAGTGCTGAGCACCCACTCATTTGTTGCTATGGAGAATGCAAAGATTCCATTGAGTGGATCTCAATTTCTATGTCTGTAAATTCCAGTTGTCGGGTCAGGTGATCTCTGAGCTTTCTATGAGCTCTGAGGGTTTACAATTGTATCAATTCGGAATCCTTGAAAGCCAATTTTGCAGCTGATGAAAAACAGAAGTCCAGAGACAACTACCACCATCAGTTGTAGAAGGTTTGTTACAAAACCGTCAAGTATAGTAGACAGGTTTAGGGCAGGGACTCCAGTCAAGGGGTTGTGCTGTCCTTGTTGTGGTACTGTGTGTAAGCTTGTGGGCAGGTTTCCTCATCTAAATTAGAGCTCAAACAGAGCTCACTGACCCTGAGAAGATTCCCTGCAGTGTTTAGGGTAGTGCCAGGACACAGGGAACGTGCCGTCCACGTCAGATGTGACCAAGCTCTGGGAGGATCTACACAGCACCAAGTCACTCACTCTGGTGCCCATGGGACATTCATTAAGCATCCACTGTGCCTGGCATGGTGCCAACCAGCCTGTACATGTTCTTGCCCAGGAAATGGTGCTTTTGTTTTGTAAAGAAAAGTTTGGATTTATGAATTCAAATGATTGTCCTAAGTAATAGTAGCTGCAGTGGACACATGTGGTAGGGGGCTACATAGGTAAAACAAAGATAGAATGTGGTGGGGAGTAGAGGGGCAAGAACAAGAGTGGGGGCAAGGACTGGGGTGTGGCTCAGCATTGGAGTGCTAGTCTCAGATGCACCAGGCCCTGGGTTCCATCCATCTCTGGCACTGGGGTGGGGGAGTGGGGCAGTAGCGAAGTGACCATTAACTAGATGGTGTGGTAGAAATTTGATTTTTAGGCTGATGCAAACTCAACCCTCCCCTCCCGTGATTTTGGGAATTTCATATTGTATTCTCTGATAGCAGAAGCAGTGCCCCATCTCCCTGAACCTTCAGATCCTCTCTTCCCCTGCCTCCTGCCAGCCACCACTCAGGACAAGAGCTAAGCTCCACTGACTGGTGGCTCCCACCAGGGACTTGTGACTATCTAGTAATGAGGCACGAATGAACTGGCTGAGTTCATGGGCAGCCATGGGAGGTGGGCAGTAGCACTGTTCTTTCCAGCTAGTTGTCTTCTGCCTCATTTATGAAAAACAGAAGCCCAGAGGCAACTACCATCATCAGTTCTACTTCATGGCTCCCTGGAGCTGCCCCGGTTTCTAGACGTGTTTTCAAGTCTGATCCTCTGCTGTGAGCCCCTGCTCTCCTCCAATAAATTCCCTCTTCATTTTAAAAGGGAGAAAAAGCAAAACAATACACCACTGGGTCTTCTGCCATCTTACTTTTTCCTTCAATGTTGTTTTTTCTCCCTTTACATTTTTAAAAAAATTTTAATTTATTTAAAACTTTTTAATTGACCCACAGTATTTATACATATTTATGGAGTATAGTACGATAATTCAGTCAATGTATACAAAGTATAGTAATTAGGTAATTAGCCTTTCCATCTTCTCAAACATTTATCATTTCTATGTATTGGGGACATCAGTATTGGTCCCTTCTTACAAATCATCACCCATGAAATATGTCAACCCCCAATGGGTGACATGTGAGTATGATTGACCTTTAGATGTTACTTTTGTAATATTATTAATTTCCGTAGGTCTTTTAATGATTTTGTGATGCTGTAGGAGAGTATTTTATTCTCAAGGGATGCCTGTTAAAGTATTTAGGTTAAATGTCACCAAACCTGACACTGAGTTTCAAATCATTTAGCTAAAACCCCACACTGTACACCTGTGTCCTTATATTTCTGTGTACATATGTATGTGCATACAGGCACATCTATGCACATCTATGTATCCAGACCGCCACACACCTCTCTGGCAAACTGCCAAGGCATTAGTTAACATTGATGAATGCAGGTGGAGAATATATGAATATTCACTGCACTGTTCTTCAACTATTTCTGTGAATTTCTTTCTTTCTTTTTTTTTTTTTTTTTTCTTGGTACTGGGGATTGAACTCAGGGGCAGTCGACCACTGGGCCACATCCCCAGCCCTTTTTTTGTATTTTATTTAGAGACAGGGTCTCACTGAGTTGCTAAGTGCCTCACCATTGCTGAGGCTGGCTTTGAACTCTCGATCCTCCTGCCTCAGCCTCCCAAGTGCTGGGATTACAGGTATGTGCCACCATGCCCGGCTAGTTTTGTGAATTTCAAAATAAAAAGTTGGCGGTGGGGGGTGGAATAAAATACAGTGTATCATGAATTGCGGAAAGTGGTTTTCGAGAAAATGCTGTGTAACCTAAGTTTCCCCAGATCTCATTAGCTACAGGATGGCAGCATGGTACCTGTTATATCCCACAACACCTAGCCTGGAATTGGTGTACGGTGAATAAATAAATGAGTGGACATTTCAAGGTCCCTTTAGCCCATTTGGTCCCACTCAACACTAACTCTCTGCAATGTGCCCCGCAACACATCCAGCTATGCTGAATGGCTTTTACACAGGCTTATACCAGAGTCTGGTCCCCAGAGTTTTCTCGAGAGCACCAGTGTCCACCACAGGCTGGATCATGGAAAAATTCCTGAGCTCTCCAAATGGTGCAGCCACACCCCATACATCTTTTCATTCCATCACACTGTGTACACGGCTCCTTGAATCCATTGTTCCTCATGGGCTGCTGCCCTGGGACTGTTCCCAACATTGAGTTTAATTTTCCTCTGGTTAATAATCCATTGTGCTGACCCTGAGAGGTGTCTATGAGTAGTTCTTCAACTTTTCTGGTTCTTTGAGGATTGTCTTGTATTGTGTATATTAATTTATCACTGATTGGGGTCAGTCTTAAATTTTGCTTCAGCTCTGAAAGCCCAAATTATGGCACCAAGTGTCAATTTCCTGACTCAATCTTTTAATTTATCTCTGAGGTTGAATAATAACCTTTCATCTGTTAAATCACTACCTTTTCCAAAGTGGGGAAATAGTTTTTCCATTATCAGTCCTCTCCATTTTTTTTTCTTTTTTGCTTAGAAAAAGTAAAAGGGAGAAGTATCAAATATGTGGAATTATATTCCTTTTTGTAGAATTACTTGTATTATTAATGACTAAGCTGGGTCATTACTAATTCTTTATAATATCCCTCTAGTTTTTACTAGGTAATTATATTGCCAAGTGAAGTAGTAAATTTCAAATTTAATACGTTGGCTTTATCTATATAATTGGGTTTCATGACCCATATCATATCAGGGCAGGCACTTAAATGGTCTTTACCACACTTGTTTTCTGTCCTCTAGTAGCAAGACACACAGACAAATGTCAAAGAAATAGGGTCAAAAGCCTCTCCCCAAGTGATTCTCTTTCCTTGCAATGGGGCTTGTTGCCTTAATCTCTATTTCTGCAAAATCTCTTTGCTTCTTAGGTTAGCTGTACAAATTACAATCTCTCCCTTATTCAAGTGCAAGTGTGAAAAAGCCTTGTAGTTTGGTTATTGAAGAAAAGACTGAGCCTCTACTCAAATAAATGCTGACTTAGAATCAGACAAAAACTATGTATTAATATGTATTAAGAGACTTTTCCCTTCAGTGGATCAATGAGAGTAATTGTCAATTGAGCGCTTCCCACAACGCAGCACAGAATTCCCTCAATCGCAAAGCCAGTCAAAAGCGAGTTTCAATAGGCCTAATGTCAAGAGATAGGAGAAAACAAGGAGACTGGAGAAACCGTCAAGGAATCTCTGTAGAGCCAACACGGGAGTCATCACAGGGTGCACTTAGGGGCACTTGACTTCATTTGTTCTGGCATCTTAGACAAAGTGGGTCCTGCTTTTTTCTGCAGCCTTATATAAGAGTCATGCTTTTTCAGGTTGAAATGAGGTTCTTAACTTCATTCCCTTCTAGCTAAAAGTTGGGACTCATTTTATATATGTAAGTACCTTGCTCCCCACACCCCACCAGTGGAGGAAAGAGGAGGAAGGGAGACCAAGTGTCATTAGGAGAAGCCTGAGGGACAAGATGAAAGGATTACAAAGAAACACAGGCTTCTTTCTGCAAACTTTATTTTTTGGAACCCAATCTCCCTCTGCTTGGACTATGTCTCTAGCCTATCCTAGCTTAAAAGTCACCTCCTCCAGGCAGACTGCACTGATTATCCCATCTAAATTTATTCTTTTTTTTTTTTTTTTCGTGGTACCAGGGATTGATCTCAGGGACACTTGACCACTGGGCCACATCCCCAGCCCTTTTTTGTATTTTATTTAGAGACAGGGTCTCACTGAGTCGCTAAGTGCCTTGCCATTGTTGAGGCTGGCTTTGAACTCACGATCCTCCTACCTCAGCCTCCCAAGTGCTGGGATTACAGGGGTGTTGGCACCGTGCCTGACTCTAAATTTATTCTTTTTTTTAAAAAATTTTTTATTATTCTATTTTGTTATACACACTTACAGGGTACATTTCATTTCACATTACACATAAAGAGCACACTTTTTTGAGTTGCTGGTTTAATATAAAGTATTTTTACAACAATTGTGTCTTCATACATGTATTTAGGGTAATAATGGATAACTAGGTCTATTATTCCTATCCCCTTGCCACTTCCCCTCCCTCCCCCCTCTTTGTTCTATTTAAAGCTCTTTCATTCCTCTCATTCCCTCTCTCTTGCCTTTATAAGTTAGTATCTTCATATCAAAGAGATCATTTGACCTTTGGTTTTTTTGGGATTGGCTGACTTCACTTAGCATTATTTTCTCCAACTCCATCCATTTACTTGCAAATGCCATGATTTTATTCTCTTTTAGTGCTGAGTAGTGTTCCATTGTGTATATATACCAAAGTTTCCCTATCCATTCATCTGCTGATGGGCATCAGGGTTGGTTCCACAATCTAGCTATTGTAAATTGTGCTGCTATAAACATTGATGTGGCTGTGTCCCTGTAGTAAGCTGTTTTTAAGTCCAAGGAGTGGGATAGCTGGGTCAAATGGTGGTTCCATTCCCAGTTTTCCTAGGAATCTCCATACTACTTTCCAGATTGGCTTCACCAATTTGCAGTTCCACCAGCAATGTAAGAGTGTGCCTTTTCCCCCACATCCTCGCCAGCATTTATTGTGTTTTTGTTTGTTTGTTTGCTTTTTTGTGGTGCTGGGGATTGAACTCAGTGACTTGTGCATGCAAGGCAAGTACTCTACCAACTGAGCTATATCCCCAGCCCTTGTTTTTTTTTTTTTTTTTTTTTTTTTTTTTTTTTTTTTTTTTTGTGGTACCGGGGATTGAACTCAAGGGCACTCGACCACTGGGCCACATCCCCAGCCCTTTTTTGTGTTTTTATTAGAGACAGGGTCTCCCTGAGTTGCTAAGTGCCTTGCCATTGCTGAGGCTGGCTTTGAACTCGCGATCCTCCTGCCTCAGCCTCCCAAAGTGCTGGGATTACAGGCGTGCGCCACCGCGCCCGGCTTTGTTTGTTTTTTTGATAGCTGCCAATCTGACTGGAGTAAGATGAAATCCTAGAGTTGTTTTGATTTGCATTTCTCTAATCACTAGAGATGTTGAATATTTTTTCATATATTTGTTGATTGTTTGTATGTCATCTTCTGAGAAGTGTCTGTTTATCTCCTTGGCCCATTTATTGACTGGGTTATTTTTTGTTGTTGTTGTTGTCGTTGTTAAGGCTTTTAAGAGCTTTATAAATCCTTGAGGTTAGTGTTCTATCTGATGTGCTTGTGGTAAAGATTTGCTCCCATTCTGTAGGTCCTCTGTTCACCTCACTGATTGTTTCTTCTGCTGAGAAGAAGCTTTTTAGTTTGAATCCATCCTATTTATTGATTCTTGTTTTTAGTTCTTGCACTATAGGGGGTCTTATTGAGGAAGTTGGAGCCTAAACCAACATGATGTAGATTTGGGTGTACTTTTTCTTCTATTAGGTGCAAGGTCTCTGGTTTAATTCCTAGGTCCTTGATCCACTTTGAGTTAAGTTTTGTGCACGGTGAGAGAAAGAGATTTAATTTCATTTTATTACATGAGGATTTCCAGTTTTCCCAATACCATTTGAAGAGGCTGTCTTTTCTCCAGTGAACATTTTTGGCACCTTTATCTAATATAAGATAACTGTAGGTGTGTGGGTTCATCTCTGAGTCTTCTATTCTGTACCATTGGTCAACTGGCCTATTTTGATGCCAGTACCACGCTGTTTTTGTTACTATTGTTTTGTAGTACAATTTGAGGTCTGGAATAGTAATGCCACCCGCTTCGTTCTTCTTGCTAAGAATCGTTTTGGCTATTCTGGGTCTCTTATTTTTCCAGATGAATTTCATGATTGCTTTTTCTATTTCTATGAGGAATAATATTGGGATTTTGATTGGTATTGCATTGAATCTGTATAGTGCTTTTGGGAGAATGGTCATTTTGACAATATTAGTTCTACCTATCCATGAACAAGGTAGATCTTTCCATCTTCTAAGATCTTCATTAATTTCTTTCTTTAGTGTGGTGTAGTTTTCATTGTAGAGGTCTTTCACTTCTTTTGTTAAGTTGATTCCCAAATATTTTATTTTTTTGAGGCTATAGTAAATAGGGTGGATTTCCTAGTTTCTCTTTCTGAGGATTTGTCACTGATGTACAGAAATGCCTTTGATTTATGGGTATTGATTTTATATCCAGCTACGTTGCTGAATTCATTTATTAGATTTCGAAGTTTTCTGGTGGAATTTTTGGGGTCTTCTATGTATATAATCATATCATCTGCAAATAGTGATAATTTGAGTTCTTCTTTTCCTATCCATATCCCTTTAATTTCTTTCGTCTGCCTAATTGCTCTGGCTAGGGCTTCAAGAACTATGTTAAATAGGAGTGGTGAAAGAGGGCATCCCTGTCTTGTTCCAGTTTTTAGAGGGAATGCTTTCAATTTTTCTCCATTTAGGATGATGTTGGCCTGGGGCTTAGCATAGATGGCCTTTACAATCTTGAGGTATGTTCCTGTTATCCCTATTTTTTTTCTAGCATTTTGAACATGAAGGGATGTTGTATTTTGTCAAATGCTTTCTCTGCATCTATTGAGATGATCATATGATTTTTATCTTTGAGCCTGTTGATGTGATGAATTACATTTATTGATTTCCTTATATTGAACCAAACTTGCATCCCTGGAATGAAACCCACTTGATCGTGATACACTATCTTCTTGATGTGTTTTTGTATTCGATTTTCCAGAATTTTATTGAGAATTTTTGCATCTATATTCATTAGAGATATTGGTCTGAAGTTTTCTTTCTTTGATTTATCTCTGTCTGGTTTTGGAATCAGGGTGATATTGGCCTCATAGAATGAGTCTGGGAGTGTTCCCTCTTTTTCTATTTCATGAAGCAGTTTGAGAAGTATTGGTGTTAGTTCTTCTTTAAAGGTCTTGTAGAACTCAGCTGTGTATCCATCCGGTCCTGGGCTTTTCTTGGTTGGTAAATTTTTTTATGGTATCCTCTATTTCTTTGCTTGAAATTGACCTATTTAAATTGTGTATATCATCTTGATTTAGTTTGGGCATATCATATGTCTCTAGAAATTTGTTGATGCCTTCATTATTTTCTATTTTATTGGAATATAAATTTTCAAAATAATTTCTAATTATCTTCTGTATTTCTGTAGTGTCCATCGTGATATTTCCTTTTTCATTGTAGATATTGGTAATTTGTGTTTTCTCTCTTGTTTTCTTTGTTAGTATAGCTAAAGGTCTATCAATTTTATTTATTTTTTTAAAGAACCAACTTTTCGTTCTGTCAATTTTTTTCAATTGTTTTTTTTTTTTTTTTAGTTTCAATTTCATTAATTTCAGCTCTGATTTTAATTATTTCCTTTCTTCTACTTCTTTTGGGGTTGATTTGTTCTTCTTTTTCTAGGGCTTTTAGATGTAATGTTAGTTCATTTACTTGTTGTCTTTTGCTTTTTTGAAGGAATGAGTTCCATGCAATGAACTTTCCTCTTTAGGGTCTCCCAGAGATTTTGGTATGTTGTATCCTTGTTCTCATTTACCTCTAAGAATTTCTTAATCTCCTTCTTGATGTCTTTTGCAACCCATTGATCATTCAATAGCATATTATTTAGTCTCCAGGTATTAGAGTAGCTTTTCTTTCTTTTTTTTAATCATTGATTTCTAACTTCATTCCATTATGATCTGATAGAATGCAAGGTAGTATCCCTACATTTTTTTATATTTGCTTAGAGTTGCTTTATGGCATAATATATGGTCTATTTTTGAGAAGCATCCATGTGCTGCTGAGAAGAAAGTGTATTGGCTCATTGATGGGTGATTTACTCTATATATGTCAGTTAAATCTAAATTATTAATTGTATTATTGAATTCTATAGTTTCTTTGTTTAACTTTCATTTGGAAGATCTATCCAGTGATGAAAGAGGTGTATTAAAGTCACCTAGAATTATTGTGTTGTGGTCTATTTGATTCTTGAACTTGAGAAGAGTTTGATTGATGAATGTAGCTGCTCCATTATTTGGGGCATATGTATTTATAACAGTTATATCTTGTTGATCTATGATTCCCTTAAGCAGTATGAAATGTCCATCTTTATCTCTTTTGACTAACTTTGGCTCGAAGTCTACTTTATTGGATATGAGGATGGAGATCCTTACTTGCTTACGTAGACCATGTGAATGATATATTTTATCCCATCCTTTCACCTTTAGTCTATGGGCATCTTTTCCTATGAGATGTGTCTCTTGAAGGCAACAAATTGTTGGGTCTGTTTTTTTAATCCAATCTATTAGTCTATGTCTTTTAATTGGTGAGTTTAGGCCATGAAGGAGCCCCAATTAGGGAGATGGCTATTGCGGTCAGCTGGAAGCCATAAGTTCCACCTGATAATAAGTATGTATGTGACGCACCTGTAAATGCACGTGAGGCACCCGCAAAGCTAAAGGTATATAACCGGGTGAAAGCGGTCGGTGTCAGGAGAAGAATGAATTCATTCAGTCAGTCATGCAGTTGCTCGGTCGGAAGAAGAGTTCGGGTCGGAGAAGAAGAAAAGAATCAGAGCGGCCAGAATGTAGGCAGAGCGGTTACAGAAGAGAAACCAGATAGAAGAAGTAATTCCTGGTCAGAGTCAGGCCGAGGCTCCCGAGGAAGAAAGAAGAAAGAAGAAAGAAGCTCTAAAAGCTAAGCTCTCTCTCTCTCTAAAGAAGAAATCTCTCTCTTTCAAGATCTCTCTCTTTCTAAACTCTAAGAAGATGAAGAAGAAAAAGCTCTTTCTCTCTAAGCTCTAAGAAGAAAATCTCTAATCTTTCTCTCTAAGCTCTTTCTAAGAAGAAGAAAAATCTTTCTTTCTCTCTCTAAGCTCTCTCTAAGAAAGTAGAAGTAAAAGTAGTAGTATCTTTACTCTGCCTCCGAGAGTTTTCCTCCCGCAGCGCTGTGGCTGGCCATGACAGGCAGCTTACAAGGCCATTAATATTCATAGTTATTATTGAGACATAATTTGTATTACCAGTCATTTTTATTTTTTTATTATTTTTGGTATTTAGTTTGACTTTGTTTTTCCTTTGGTTGGTTTTTCCCTTTATTGTAATTCTTCCCTTTGCAGATTTTCATTATTGTTTTTCATTTCCTCCTCATAGAATATTTTACCAAGAATGTTCTGTAGAGCAGGCTTTCTTGTTGTAAATTCTTTTAGCTTTTGTTTATCATGGAAGGTTTTTATTTCATCCTCAAATCTAAAGCTTAATTTTTCTGGATATAAAATTATTGGTTGGCATCCCTTATCCTTTAGAGCCTGGTATATGTTGTTCCAGGCTCTTCTGGCTTTGAGGGTCTGGATTGAAAAATTTGCTGAGATGTGAATTGGTTTTCCCTTATAGGTAATCTGACTTTTCTCTCTTGCAGCCTTTAAAATTCTATCTTTATTTTGTATGCTAGGCATTTTCATTATAACGTGCCTTGGTGTGGACCTGTTATAATTTTGTACATTTGGTGTCCTATAGGCCTCTAGTATTTGATTTTCAAATTCATTCTTCCTGCTTGGGAAATTTTCTGATATTATTTCATTGAAGAGATTGTGCATTCCTTTGGTTTGAATCTCTGCACCTTCCTCTATTCCAATAAATGTTATATTTGGTCTTTTGATGGTATCCCATAGTTCTTGGATATTCTGTTCATGGTTTCTTACCATCTTCACTGTAAGGTCAACTTAATTTTCAAGATTATATATTTTGTCCTCATTGTCTGAGGTCCTATCTTCTAAGTGGTCCAATCTGTTGGTGATGCTTTCTATTGAATTTTTAAAATGGCTTACTGTTTCTTTCATTTTAAGGATATCTGTTTGTTTTTTTCTCAAACTCTCTATCTCTTTCTTGAAGTAATCCTTTGCTACCTGTATTTGTTCTCTTATCTTTTTGTTGATGTGATCAATGGTTGCCTGTATTTGATCTCTTATCTCTTTGTTGGAGAGATCAATTTTTGCCTGTATCTGTTCACTTAGGTCGTTTTTTAAATCCCTTATCATTTTAGTTATGTATATCCGAAACTCTTTCTCTGACATTTCACCTACTGTGTTTTCT
This sequence comes from Tamias sibiricus, assembly GCA_025594165.1. Lineage (NCBI taxonomy): Eukaryota > Metazoa > Chordata > Mammalia > Rodentia > Sciuridae > Tamias > Tamias sibiricus. Next base: position 72,899,439 of record CM046660.1, on the reverse strand, counting down.
ATGGTTTCTATTGTTGTAGTATCTTGGTTTGTTTGGGGCATTTTCCTCCCTTGTTTCCTCATGATGTCTATGTGTTTTCCTATCTTGCAAGGTAAGCCTGAGGTAGTACAACTTCTGCCCTTTTGTCTTATAAGTTCCCTCCAGGTTACCCAGAACCTCACTTTTTAGGGAAATATCAATATTAGATATTTCAATGTACCCAATGTGTGTCCATACATGAGTTAGTTTCTATTTTTATATTTACAGTTTTGTCGCTATAAACATAAATGATGAGATCAGTTATCTTATTCCATATAGTCTCTATTTTTGCGTGGTGGTTTACAGTATCTAATGAAAGAAGGGGGGACTTAGAGGTTGGCTTAAACATTTATGAAGTAAGATGTGAGAAAATAGAGGTATTACATTATTTGACTAGTGAGAGTATAATCATTAGAATTTGGCTGTTAGTAGAAAAAGCAAGAGATAGACAACCCCATGTAAGATTCCCTGATAGTTCACAACATCATAACTTGTTGCACCTTTTGGTGCATCCTGGTCTCTAGGGACCTTAGTGATGTCTTACCCGGACCTTTTTGTTGTTCCTTGGTAGTAGCGTAGCTAACTCAGTTTTGTGGCAGTGGTAGCCTCAGGCTTATAATTATATTGGTGTTGGGTTGAGTAGCTACGGGATCCCAGTTCCGTGTGTCTCTCTGGGCAGATGCGAGTTGCCTCTCTGATTTGTGGGCGTGGAGCAAGCCTCTCTCTCCAGTTCCCCTCCTGGCCTCCCTGTGGTGGAGCAAGCAGTCTGGCTTTCTTCTCCCCACTCTTCTCCTCCTGGATCTCCTCCCAGTCTAGTTGTTTTGGTGGGGGTTGGGCAAGGGGGCAGCAAGACCCTTCCACAGGTGAAGCCTGCAGTTCCTGGTCCTGGTGATGGCGTGAGCTGGCGGCCAGGTGAGCTGATGGCTGGGTAGCTCCTTCTGGTGGGTACCTACTGCTTGTTCTGGTCGCAGCTGGGCAGATCTCAGTTCCCCAAAGAATGGACAGGGCCCTTCCTCTGGTTGGGCCCTGTCTGCAGCAGGGAGCTGCTATTCCCAGCCCCAGAGGCAATGAGTGTGTGAGCCAGCGACCAGGCTAGCTGGTGGCTGGGTTGCTCCTTCTCTAAATTTATTCTTAACTTGCTATTCTTATCCTTTCAACATTCATGTGGTTTATTGCTGACTGGATCTTAATTATGATCATAATGACATTGTCTTTGTTTTGTTCACGAGTGGTACAACCAAGAAATCACACAATTTCTGGTGCCCAGTGGTGTGTGTGTGTGTGTGTGTGTGTGTGTGTGAGAGAGAGAGAGAGAGAGAGAGAGAGAGAGACATTGGCTGGATCAATGAAGCGCATCTCTTCCCTGTCATCCAAACTGAAGTTCTAATTGGGTCTGTGGGACTTTAGACTCAGTTGTTGAGGAAAGGGAAGTTGCCTTCTCACCAGCAACATCCTTTCCTTTTTAAGTCTTGCCTCCACCTTGGTTGTCTTTTTACTCATTCTCAAGTTTGGCTCAAAAAGCACTAAGTATGACTTCAATATTTTGTTAAAGGATTTGTATCATTTTATTATCTCTCTAGATATCTTCCTTATCCAACATTATTATTCTCTGTAAGAAATACTAAGAAAATATTAAGAACTCAGTTATAAAGCCCATTGGATAATTGGTTATAACTTTTATAAATTGGATTTGAAATATCATTGATGTTAAGTAAGTTCAGTTATGTTACCATCACCTCAGGAAATCATCTCTATGAAGTCAAATTTGTGACTTAATTCTGTCAAGAAAAATGGCATTTTGACTACTACCCACCAGGAAAAAAAGTCTTAAATTATAAGAGAAAAGCCCAAATAGCATTCAAAATAGAATTTGTAACCTGGGTCAACTAATGTGATCAAGATTGGCAACATTTTTACAAAATGTTTAAAATGGAGAGGAAATAATAGCTGTTTGAAGTAACTTCACCTGAGGTATTAAATGTTATTATTTGATGAGTATCTTTAAAATTTTAAAAACTTACTCCTTCTAGGAAATATTACCAATATAACAACATAAAGAATAACAGATTCATAAGACCAACTGGAGAATTGATCAAAAGTATCAAACAAACTACATTCTAAATCAATTATTACACTGGCATATAAATCATTTACATTGTTTCTTTATTAATGGATCACATTAATGATGTTTGATTTATCCTTTGGACATATTTTATTCCTCATTGTGATCAAAGTATATTAGTACTACTTATCTTTTTTTTTTTTTTTTTTTTTTTTTTGGTACTGGGGATTGAACTCAGGGGCACTCGACCACTGAGCCACATCCCAGCCTTTTTTGTATTTTATTTAGATACAGGGTCTCACTGAGTTGCTAAGTGCCTCGCCATTGCTGAGGCTGGCTTTGAACTCACGATCTTCCTGCCTCAGCCTCCCAAGTGCTGGGATTACAGGTGTGTGCCACCGCACCCGGCTTACTTATCTTTTAATTCATATATAATCTTATACTGCAGGGAGAAATTTTTGGAAGTTTTACTCAAGGAGAATTCCTAAGCAAGTAAATGAGAGAGGTTAAATAAATTAATCAAAAGAAATAAAATGTGAACTGTTTGTATTTTTTAAAGCTTATTTTACCTAATAAAAATTTAACCTTATAATAGTTAAAGTATTAAAATATTAAGTAGAAACATTAAGATATAAGTAATAAAGTAAAGACAGAATATTTCAGGCCTTCTTCAGAATTTAAAAAAAAAAGCAGATTTAAAATACCTTAAATTGAACCAAGTCTATATGTAGTTAAATGTTACGTGTGTCCCACTACAGTTTGGCCAAGAATATAGAAGGGACAGTGGTATTGAAGTGAACTTACCCATTTAGACTTTTGTAGGTCTAGTTTGATGACAGCCGTAAAACACCCAGCACCTGCTGAGATCCTGAGATGATATTATTTTAATTAATATGACTTGCTCTATCATGTTCATGATTTAAATAAGGTCAGACCTCCTTATAATATCAAGTTAATCCCTGGGGTCCTACTTGCTTAGATGTGCAGGAGATCTGCTTTCTCTCTCAAAGGCCTCTCCCAAGAGCACCAAAGGGTCACACAGTCCAGTCAGGCCAGTCCTGCTTCTAAACATGCTGCCAAGAGAGCCCAGACAGTCTGATTTGCCTCACTGATGAATCTCACATTTTCTTAGGCTGCTGCTTTTGTGAAGGCCCCTGGTTTTTGCTGTGCTCAGCCACAGAGCCCCAAAGCACAGCTCCTTGTCAGAGTGTCTTACATTCTTCTAGAATCAATGCTCAATAATCTAGACCCCGATACTAGCCTGGGAGGGTCTGTTTGCCCTTTTTTCCCTTGGCTAGATTCCTTTTGCAGACCATTTCAGTTCCATATAGAGAACCAAACCCCCAAAGATAGGAAATGTGAATCTCTACATTTTCCCAGAAGCTCCAAGTCCCTTGGACAAAGTCACCCACATTATCCCCAAAACACACCACTCCAAAATACCCCAGATTATGGGGAAGAGCATGCTTTGGTAGGCCAAAAGCAAGACAATACAACAACCAAAAATAAAATAGGAGAATCCCTCCTTTCCTAAACCAAGGAAACAAGCTTCCAACATTATTTAAGTGACAATCTCTCTAGGTGAATTTAAATTCAGCACTAAGCAGTAAAACAATATTCAAAGTACAATGGAACTCAAAACCCGTTTATTTCTCAATCCTTTCTTGCATTAACCTTATTTCTTTCCATGGTGTGGGTAAATTATCCATATTTCTGGATGAAGAAACTTTAAAAATTTATTTTTGTTTATTGGCACATCATAAAATTATACACAATAGTGGGATTCATTATGCCATCATATGAATTCATATGCACTTAACAATTTGCTCAATCTCATTCCCTAGACCCTTCCCTTTTGCTTCCCTCCTCTCTCCCCCATTTGCTGGCTCTATTCTGTTGATTTCCCTTTTATTATTGTTATTGTTATTTTAATTAGTGAAATATACATATATATATGTATGTGTATATATATGTTCGTTGTGATATATTTGTACATGGACATAGCAAGTTATGCTATGGTAACTTGGTAGATTCCATTCCCCAGTACTTCCCCCATGTCTTCTCCTCCTACCTCCCTTTTGATTCCTTTCCTCTACTCTTTTGGTCTTCCTTTTGTTTTCATGAGATGCCTGCTTTCTCTCTCTCTCTCTCTCTAGCTTCTGCATATGAGAGAAAACATCCTGCCCTTCACTTTCTGAGCCTAGCTTATTTCACTTAGCATGATGTTCTCCAGCTCTATCTATCTATCTGCAAATGACATAATTTCAATCTGGATGAAGAAGTATTTTAACACCTCTGCATCACACATTGACAAAAAATGTAGCTACCCCTACAATTTATATTATATATATATATATATATATATATATATATATATATATATATTGCACAGTGCATCATAACAGCCAAGAAATTACTCTTAATTTTCTATTTCTTATAATTTAACATCCTGTACAATTTTGACATTCTTCTTTAACTTCAAATGTCTTTTTCTTGGGAGAAAATTATGAATCAGATCTCTGTTATCTGACTAAAATGCAGAAAGAAATAGTATGAATTTGTTGCAGATGGGTCACAATTTGATTATTTCCTCATAATCAAACGTGGCAAATCTTGGCAGTCTGACCATGATCAGATAGACTTAATATCTGAATCAAGTAAAATCAAACAAACCAAAGAACCTCTTTAGTTATCTTTCCACCAACTTTTGAATATAATGTTTTTAGATTTTGCATCTTCATGGTAGGGTTTTTGGATATATTTTCATAGAAAAATGTATCTGGTTTTTATTCATCTCTTAATATTCATGTTTGTACTCTTTAATTTTCAGAGCTGGAAGTTATTTTCTTCTGTATCTTTTAACTTAAAATCTCATTTATGAGAACAAAGACTTTCTGTTTCTGGTCACTTATGAAGTCTCCTTTTAAATTCCATGAATTAAACACTGTTGTTTGAAATGTACATGTTTTTTATTTCTTAGTCAAGTCTAATGTCTCTAGATTTTGATGTAATATAAAAGACTGTAAAATACCACATGAGTAGTTCTGAATATTATATATACAATTTCCAGTGATGTTCTAAGGGCTATTTACTAAGTAATGAACCATTGAAATTCAAAAATTTCTGTAAGATTTTACAGAAAACCACTCAGTGTAGAATCTCGGTCATCAGTTAACTAAATCTATTCCAAACAAAGTCTTTAAAAATGTTTTAGAAATTCATTTTCAAGGTCATAACCTCACATCTATGGTATTCTCAGACACTGACTTCATTTGCATTTTATTTCCAAGTCAGCAAATTGGCAGCACTCCAACGGGCATAAAAGAAAGAAGATTTGTTGTATTAATTAGAACTTTTTGCAAGTGACAGAAAAATACCCCTAATTTAGACAATGAAGAGGATTTGCTGGCTTACATAAATACTCCAAGATATATAGCCTTTAGACAAGGTTGGAGCTCACAGTTCAACTCATCTCACCTAGAATAGATATCATCTTCTTGTTCTTCTGGCATCTCACCACTTTTCAACTCTCTCCAGCAGCTCCAAGTGACAAAATGGCGGCAACATTCGGAGACCTCGTACTTGTGGCATAGCTAGCTTCTTCACAAGCCTTGGGCTGAATCATCTCTTTGACCAAATTGTGTAACTTGCCCATCCCTGAACCATCTCAGTGATTGAGGAAAGGGAACATGTCAATAATCTTAAATCAATCAACTCCACCCCATTTCCAGAAATGTGGTTGTTCTCTTGGGCTGGGATGAAATCTCTGCTGTACCCTGATGGCAGGAGATGGAATAATACATGTAAGCGGGGCACACAGCCTCCTTTCTCTTTTTACTGGGAAACTTGGGGGTGTAGAAAACAGCTGCCTGCATGTTGGCAGCCCATTTGACTGCTTTCAGATCTGTGACCTTCAGAGTAGCCTGTTTCTCTAGTCATTTCTACAAAGCAAGCCAATATTTTTATTCCTTCATTGATGTGATTCACTTTGCTATCATTTACATTATTTCATATATTGATTTGTTCATCCAACACATATACTTATGTGCCTGGTGTTGTGGTTTTCTTCCCATCTCTTTTCTTAGGACTGAGTGAGTATGGGAAGCCCAGGCAGAACCAACAAGCCCAGAGGTGATGGGAGTGGACAGGAAAATCTTTGAGCATTTTTTCTTGCTAATGGGCAGGACTGCCAAGACTTTTCCAAGACTTTTTTTTTTTTTTTTCAATAGACATATAACTAATTCCACCCACTCTTACCTGGAAATGCCTGATGATTATCAAGGTCATTAATTAGTCATTCAAAGATAATCCTTGAGAAGCTCTTATTTTCCAGTTGGGTATTTTTAATGGTACTTTAAAATTCTTTTCTTAGATAACAAAGGTAATCTCTGCCATGTATTGAATGACTCCCAGGCATTAAGTTATTCATTCGACTAACATTATGTTATTAATTCTTTACAACAAATCTCCAAGGTAGAAATTATGATTTTGCCAGTGATAAAATGGATGCATAAAGAAGCCAAGAAAATTTCTCAGGGTAGAATGTAACAAATCCAGGCTATAAACAAATTTGTCCAATGCCAAACTCAGTGCCTATTTCATGGGCTTCTCTCCCCCTTCGGTACACAGCACCTTGTTGCTAACTTTCAAGTTATAGTATCATTATTAGATACTTAAACCTATCTATTTAATCACTGTTTATTCAATTCAATCTAGTAAATAATTCTGAAACTAATATGTAGAATTTAAATGGGTCTAAAAGACCATGCAAACAGAATTGCATTTTACTGGGAAACTAGTGGAGAACTTAGGTTTCCTACATCCCAACCTGGCATTCTTTTCTGGATCCTGCAGAAGGAAGTAGACACAGATCCTTTCTGAACTTATGGTCTAGCTGGGTCTTACTGCTAGCAGTCTAGCTGTTCAGGTCTTAAAGGAGACAACATTGCCCTTGGTTATGAAAGCAAATTGTGCCAAGGTAGTGGAATGTCCTTAGATCTGCAGGGGGAACTCACGCCTGCCATTCCTTTCCTTTTCACAGCTGTTGGGAGAAATCTTCTTTACCTTGTCCCATTGGTCCTCATGCCTGTCTTAGAATTATCTGATTGGTGGATGGTGAGGATCTCACACCTAATGGTTCCTGTTCATTTGGGTACAATTAATCTATTTTAAAGCTGCAAGGTTGCAACTATCAGAGAGGAATTCTCTTTCCTCTCAGCCAGAGTGAAGAAGTGACCTGGATAAGAACATCTGCTCAGGTGCCCTGTCCCACAGTCCAGACTGCAATGTGGGTTCACAACCTGTGTCTAGCCCTGCAGGATACAGGTGTACACCCATATTCTCCAATCCGCTGCCACTTTTATCTCCATCTGTCAGTTTCCAGTGTCTTATAGTTCAACTTCATAATAATTCTGCCATGGAAGAAAGAGGTATTATTTATTCCTCTTTAAAATCCCCCAAAATAAAGCATCTACTTTACTCAAAATCCTGCAAATATTATGGTTTATTACTAAACTGAAGGAATTGAAAATCACTTCTCTTTTAACATTTTAATTTTTATCAAGAATGTTCACCAAGATGTACCTTTTAAAAACACGTGACTGCTTTTCCCAGGACCTCTGGTAGTTTATGGCCACAACAGAGGATTGTGGGGCTGGTATCACAACTCCCCAACCCCTCCGATTTTCAGCTACCTCTAAGATAAGCTCAGGCTTATCAAGCAGATGCCTGTGTTGTTCCATTTTCATTCTGGGATCCCTTCCACAGGCTGCAGGAGGCTGCTTATCCAACCTTCAACCCACAGCTTGGAACTGAGGGGAGCTCATGCCTGCAGGGACAGCCTTGGGCAGTGAGGGAGAGGAGCCAGTGGGAAATGCTCCAGGCTCCTGTCTTTTGGGTGGAAGGTCTTGGGAGACATTCTAAACATTTCTCAGGAGAACCCAATGAACCAAACCCTTTGCCCACACAGGTGATGAATAATATACCTTTTTATTGATTTTTCTTCCTTTTCTGTCTCTTTCTTCTCTCTTAGGCCCATCTCCAGGGATTACCTCCCAATTAAAAGACCTGCACTCAAATTCTGGTTCTGCTTTTGAAGAGACTCAAACTACACCTATGACAAAAGAAGATGTAGTTTGCTATAAGTGACCTGGATAAACACATCTGCTCAGGTGCCCTATACCACAGTCCAGACTGCAATGTGGGACTCTGTCTGCATGGTAAATCCTCCCCATCCCAACTTTTCCCAGGATGCAAGATCCATACCATTCCTCACCTCTCACACACAGCAGGTGACCTGTCATCACCATGTTCGGGTGTAGCTGTTGTCACTTAAGGGTAAAATGCAAGACTATATCTCCATCAGAACCATGGCTTTTGAATTCTGACCTTTTCTCCCAACCTTGGGTTTGTCCAGCTTTATTCTGAATTTATCCTGTTTGCTGCAATCAAGTGACTAGTTCAAGTGCCAAACAACCCTTTTGAACAGAGTGAGAAAATGTCAAGGTCTTAGTGGAGCTAAATAACAAGTGCAGTTTCAAGTTCCTTTGTTGCCTTATCCCAATTTAAAATTATTAAACAATATTTTCTGACACTCTTACTGCTGTCCTTTCCCTACTTTAGACAATAGGCTTTTTCTCATGTACCCCAACTCTTCAGTGTTTTCTTGCCTTTCCTCTTCACTTGGTGGTTTGGGTTGTTGCTCTGATGTACCCTTTGGGATTCAGGACACCCTGAAATGCTGGGTGAGATAATTTTTTGCAAACATATTTTCATCCAGGCTTTCTTGTAGTCTCAGCCACTGTCTGGAATCCTGCTCCATTTTTGCCCTCATAGTTGGCTCTTTCTCTGGGAGTCTTCACATCTGGGATCCTATTCCAGGTTGTGTTCAGTGGAAGTCTCCTGAGATTATCATTCAGTACATTTTTAAGGGGTGTCCTTGAGATCTAAATGTGGGGTGGGGTGACAGACAAGAAGCAGAACTGGACAGAGGGGGAAGATGGACTGTTGTCAGGTATAACAGAGAATCATCCCAGAAGACCCCCAAAGTTTGATGGCTCCTCAGAGTTGTCCTATTGGAGCAAAACTCAACCTTGATGACCTTCTTGAAGACCACTGTTGGCTGATAAGGGAGAGAGGGTGACCTTGGCATGGCAGCTTGACTCAGTCCAGGAATTCCTAAAGAGGGCTGACAACTGAGGGCTGTGGGCTGGCATCATTCCCAGCTACTGAGAACATAAATCCTTGACCCCTGAAAGAGGGGGCAGACTCTGGGAAGAATGTCATCCACGTGTCCCTTAACCCTTCCAGTCCTTAGTCTTCCACTTTTCATTCTCTGAGTCCTTGCCTTGAGCTCTGTCTAGAGATCTTCAAGGTAAAAATCAGAGACCTAGCAGCATCTTAAAAAGCAAACAAAAAAATTATAAAAAACATTACAAGATAGTCCTATTTTCTTACAAAATAATTGAGTCATTAAATCATTTTTGGGTAAATGAATGTCTATGTTTGACAATGTATTTCTGAAGCCTAAATCCTTCTTTTCCAGATACACTAAACTTTGTGAATTTATGGGAAATGGAAACTTTATTTTAAAAATAAACCTTGAAGCAATTCAAAAATAAAGAGGACCTTTTTTTGAACCAATGCTAAAAGTCAAGCAGGCCCACAGGCACTGTGAGCAAAACTTCTTAAGATTCCTTCAGAATTTGAAAAGATTGGAATAACAGATGTCTTAGAGTATGTGGCAGGATTTTAAAGCAGCTGAGGGAATTCTGAGCAGGCTTCCAGTTTGAAACTTATAAATTCTTCTTTCTGAACTTGAAGTACATTCTGAGGTCTTCCTGGCTGTTTTTGTGAAGTTTTGAGATGACAGGAGTGCAAGCCCACTTGAAAGTACAAACAACTCAATGTTAAGTCACTGTTATGGGCTGAGTGTGTTCCCCTACTTTATTCCTCCTCCAAAAAGAAGACATAACGGAGACCTAACCTTCTGTTATCTCAAAATGTGACCTTATTTGAAGTTACATGAAGTTAATCAAGTTCAAATGAGGTCATTGATGTGAGTCCTAATCCAATACTACTGCTGTCCTTTAAAAAGGGGAAATTTGGACACAGACGGGTGAATGCTGTGAGGACTTGGGGAGAACACCAGCTACAAAGTCAAGAAATGCCCAGGACTAGAGTGAGGAGGAAGAACATGAAACATCCTCCCTTCTGTTCTTCTAAAGGGATCAACCCTGCTGTCACTTTGATTTTGCATTTGTGACTTCCAGGCGGAGACCACCAGTTTCTGTTGTTTGAGCCACCGGTTGGTGGTACTTTGTTATGGCCACTCCGCCCCACAAATGAGCATAACCCCTCTGACAGCCCCTTCTCTGCTCAGCCTCACACAACATCCCCCATTAAGGAGGCTCAGAAGTCGAATGGACTTGACCGTGATTCAATCACTTGCTCAGGTCACTTAATTTCTTTAGCATGTTTTCTCATATATAAATATAAGAATGTTCATGGAACCAATTAAAGAGAACTTTCAAATATGAAAGGAGGTGAGAGAGATAAGACCCTTCCTATCTGTGTGCTATAAATCCAAGAGTGTCATCATACAAGGCTGAGTGACCACCCTCCCAACGAAGGCTGGTCGTTGAGTGGTGGGTAGGTAGATCCTTATGATTTTTACACCTCTTAGAGATTTGAGCTCAGATCATTTCTGTCCACTAGCGCCCATTATTAATATTGCTGTCATTTCTCCTTATCAACTCTCAGTGATGGAGGTCGTGAAGTCTCTTGAAACCAAACAATTAATTATCTTTGTGTGTTGAGAAAGTCATAAACCAGAAAGACAACCTTGGAGCAAGTATTCAGACTTTCCTGTCATTGTGAGTTTTTACAAGCCCTTCTTGACAAGCCATTGGGGACATTGGATATTAGTTAGCAAAGTGGGTGAGGACCAGTGAATCACCCAGTCAGGGACCAGCTTCCAGCCTCTTCTGAGTAAGAAATATATACAGGGATTTATTATTTTAAATCCATTTTTTAAACTAGTTAATCAACCTTGGCTTGTGGCACAGAGACTTTGAAATAACACCAAAACATTACAGAGTGAAAATATAGAGATACTTTGAACTATTGGTTTGATTTGATTACCTAAATTGTTTTCTTGCTCTGATGGAGATAATATAAAGCCAATTAAACTACCATGAGATCCCTCTTTACTCCTACTTAGATAGCTATAATTTAAAAATTGGAAAAGGGCAAGTATTAGGATTTGAAGAAACTGGAATGCTGTACATTGCTAGTGAAAAAATAAGCAGTACATCGATACGGATTATAGTTTGGTGGTTTCTCAAAATAATTACATAAAATTCCCACATGACCTGGAAATTTTATTCTTTTATCTGATATATTCCCCAAATAATTGAAAGCAGAGACTAAAGCAGATACCTGTTGTTAGTCAGGTATCCACTGCTGTGAACAAAATACCTGAGATAAACAACTTAAAAAGAGGAAGAGTTTATTTTGGCCCATGGTTTCAGAAGTTTGGGGCCATGATTGCTCAGCCCCATCACTTTGGGTCTGTGGCAAGGCAGAACATCATGGAGCACACTTTGGAGCTAAGCTCTTCAACTCATGGTGTCCAGGGAGCAGAGAGATGGGGAGAGACAGGGGGATGAGGAGGGTGAGGAGAGAGAGAAAGTTATGAAGGGACCCAGATCCCAAAATACCCTTCAAGGTGTTTTAGTCAGCTTTTTTGCCCCTATGACGAGAGGACCCAACCAGAACAACTGTAGAGGAGGAAAAGTTTATTTGGGGGCCCGAGATTTCAGAGGTCTCAATCCATAGACAACAGATTCCATTCCTTGGGGATGGAGGTGAGGCAGAATATCAAGGCTGAAGAGTGTAGTGGAGGAAAGCAGCTCACATGATGATCAGGAAGTAGAGAGACTCCACTTGCCAAATACAAATATACACCCCAAAGCCACATCCCCAAAACGCTACCTCCTCCACACACACTCCACCTGCTTTCAGTTACCAGTTACCACTCAATATATCCCATCAGGTGATTAATTCACTTACTGGGTTAAGGGTCTCCCAACCCAATCATTTCTTCTCTGATTGTTCTTACATTGTCTCACATGTGAGTTTTTGGGGGACACATCACATCCAAACCATAACACAGGGGAAAGCCACCAGTGACCTAATTTCTTCCCCCTAGGCCCCACCTCTAAAGGTTTCCACTTCCTCCCAATAGCATCATCAACTGGAGATCAGACCTTCAACACATGAGCTTTCTTGGGGCAGTCAAGATCCAAACCATAGCACTTGTGCACCAGAATTCATTGCAACATCATTCACACTAACCAAAAGAAAGAAACAACCCAAGTGCCCATTAATAGATGAAATGGATAAGCAAAAGGCAGTCTATCCACACACGGGAATATTATTCATCCATAGAAAGGAATGAAATACTGACACATACTATAACATGAGTGGATCTTGAAAATTATAAGTGAAGTAGTCCAGATACAAAAAGAATGAACAAGCATCCTTTTATTTATATGAATTATCCAGAATAGATGGATTCACAGAGATACAGAGTACATTAGATGTTACAGTGACTGGGGGTGAGGGTGAATGGGATTACTTCCTTAATGGGTATAGAGTTTCTTTCATGGTGATAGAAAAATTTTGCAAATAGATAATCATAATGTGGCACAATAATGCATGTAAATAATGCCAATGAACTGTCTATTTAAAAATGTAAATCTCATATATTTATCACAAAATAAAAAGAAATTAGTCAATTAGATAATCATTCTATTCTTTTCATGCAAAACCAGAAGCTCTACCATACTGATGATCTCATTTCATCTTCACACAGTGTTGTAAGAATTATTGCCTCTTTACATATCACTGTTAGTATACGAAGTATATTCATATCATTCATGTCTTCAAACATGCATTTAGGGTAATGATATCCCTCTCATTCTACCCTCTTTCTTTTTCTTTTTCTCCCTTTATACTCCCTTGTTCCCTCCCTTGCCACCCCTTCCCATTGACCTTTCTAGTGTTCCTCTAATATTCCTATGCTCCCCAATCCAACCCCACTGTGAATCAGCCTCCTTATATCAGAGAAAATATTCAGCATTTGGATTTTTGAAATTGGCTAACTTCATTTAGCATTATATTCTCCAATTTCATCCATTTACCTGCAAATGCCATTATTTTATTCTTTTCTATTGCCGAGTAAAATTCCATTGTGTATATATACCTCATTTTCTTTATCCATTCATCTACTGAAGGGCATCTAGGTTGGTTCCATAATCTAGTTATTGTGAATTGTGCTGCTATAAACATTGATGTGGCTATGTCATTGTAGTATGCTGTTTTTAAGTCCTTTGGGAATAGACCCAGTAGAGGGATGACTGGGTCATACGCTGGTTCCATTCCCACTTTTCCAAGGAATCTCCATACTGCTTTCCATAGTGGCTGCACCATTTTGCTGTCCTACCAGCAATGTATGAGTGTACCTATTTCTCCACATCCTCTCCAACATTTATTGTTGTTTGTGTTCTTAATAGCTGCCATTTTGACTGGAGTGAAATGAAATCTTAGAGTAGTTTTAATTTGTCTTTCTCTAATTGCCAGAGATGTTGAACATTTTTTCAGGTATTTGTTGATTGATTGTATATCTTCTTCTGAGAAGTGTCTGTTCAGTTCCTTGGCCCATTTAGTAATTGGGCTACTCGTTTTTTTGGTGTTGAGATTTTTAAGTTCTTTATATATTCTAGAGATCATTGCTCTGTCTGACATGCGTGTGATATGTAAAAAGGTGCTCACTGTGTGTATTATGAATTGTAAAGCATGCTACTGTTATATATACAACAACACTGAATAAAATTTAAAAAAGAATTAAAAACATTACACAAATGTATACATGTACTGAAGCATGATGGTACCCTACAAAAAGTGTACAATTTTTATGTATGTTAAAAATCAATTTTATTTAAATAAAAATTGCAAACAACAATTGGTGATTTAAAAAAAAAAAAGAGCCGGGCGTGGTGGCGCACGCCTGTAATCCCAGCACTTTGGGAGGCTGAGGCAGGAGGATCGCGAGTTCAAAGCCAGCCTCAGCAATGGCGAGGCACTTAGCAACTCAGTGAGACCCTGTCTCTAATAAAATACAAAAAAAGGGCTGGGGATGTGGCCCAGTGGTCGAGTGCCGCTGAGTTCAATCCCCAGTACCAAAAAAAAAAAAAAAAAAAAAAAAAAGATTATTGCATCTATTTGGCAGGGAAAACTGAGGCTCAGAGGAGGGCTTATGGCCAAGTGGTCATTGACTGACAGAGTTGAGTTTGCATTCAAGTTCATCTTTCCCCTGGACTATGGGGTCCATCCATGAATTTCTCTGTCTGTGATCTATCAGGATAATCCAAACATGTGTGTGTGTGTGTGTGTGTGTGTGTGTGTGTGTGTGTGTATGTGTGTGTCTACCTACTGGTTCTTTACTTTCTTAGTTGGGAAGAGAGGGCCCCTGGGCTTCATACAGAGAATTTCCTGGTTCAGAAGGAAACAGAGTTTTCTCAAGAAGTCCAGTCGATTCTTTATCAAGACAGGTTTGCCCCTACAACGTGTCATGCGTCTTATGACCTCAGTTATCTGGAAGGCAGCCAAGCATGCAGAAGAGAGTGAAAAACACCTGCTAACAACATGTAGGAAGGCAAAAAAACTACACAAATCAGTTGTTCTGTAGGGGCTCCAGTCTTTCTGAAGGCTTTTTGTTTCCCCCAGGCCCTGTATATAACTTTAGTAGACAGAAGCCAGAGGAGGGAGGGGGAATGAGGCTGTTTTTCAAAACAAAATTACAAATAATTATAAAGAAGAGACTCTGCCATGCTTGGCGACGTGGACACCTTCATTGCTCCCTTTCAAGTGTGGCTCCTTCATTTTCATCTTCCTTCTGACTCCTTTTCATTCACTGGACTCAAATACTGGTGACACCCAGGGGATCTGTCTGTCCCACTTGTCATGTTATACAACCTCCTGAGACTGAGCCCATTCACAGACGCCACTTCAGCGACCTGTTTATTCCCTGATGACATCTAGCCCTGAACCTGACCATTATGTTCATTACATATCTCCAACTGGATGCCACCCAACCATATCCACAATCTTCTTCTGAAACCTTAGTTTCTGTTTGAATGACAGCATCAGCCAACCAGTCACCCAACTCAGAAACCAGGTAACTATCCCAGCCTCCACCACTTTCTGATCTTTTCTCTTTTTCTTCACTCCCCTTACTTTTCCTGTCCTGCCAATTCTCTTGTATGTTGCTAATCCAGTTCTTCTCTTCCATTCTTAGTGTGCTTTGTTTAATTCTTCCTTTCAAAACCTGCCTGATCTGCTCCAATAGACCGTGTCTGTCACCAGTCTGAGTCCTTTGCAATCTGTTTTTCAAGGAGTGATTAAACAAACAAACAAACAAAACCACATTTGTCATGTTTTTCTATTTGTTTCAGACTTAAAAGCATTCAGTGGTGAATGTTTGTTTATAAGCTTAATTCCCAACATCCAGGCTTGATTGACAAGTTCATTCCTGTTTTTTCCTACATGTTCTCGATCCACTTTCCTACACATCACCTGAGCTGCAATTATTCTGGCATACTAGTAATCTCAAAAATTTGCCATAGCCCATCTTGCCTTGCCTATGTGCTTGGGCACATACTGTTCTCTGCACCTAGAATGTTCATCCACTCCTTTGTTTTCCATCTGTCTGCCCAACTCCTACACGTCCTTAGCTACTTTGCTTGTATGTCATCTTCTCTTAGAAGCATGTTTTGACCACCCTGAACAGATTTGGAGGCTTCTTTTTTGTAACCCACACCCACTTTTAAAAAATTATTTATTTTTTTTAATTAGGCATATATGACAACAGAATGCATTTTGATTCATTGTACATAATTGCAGCACAACTTGGATTTCTCTGGTTGTACATGATGTAGTGTCACACCATATGTGCAGTCAAACATATACCTAGGGTAATGAGGTCCATCTCATTCCACCATCTTTCCTGCCCCCATGCACCCTTCCCTCCACTCCCTCCCTTTTGCTGTATAAAAGTTCCTCCATTTTTCCTATGCCTTTCCCATCCACATTATGGATCAACATCCACTTATCAGAGAGAACATTTGGCCGTTGGTTTTTTAGGGATTGGCTTACTTCGCTTAGCATAATATTCTCCAACTCCATCCATTTACCTGCAAATGCCATAATTTTATTCTCTTTTAATGCTGGGTAATATTCCATTGTGTATAACAGGAGCTCAACCCTACCCCTTATTGCACTGTCTTAATATTAATTTCTTTACATAATACTCTCACTAGGCTAATTATTATAAATGAGAACCAAGTCAAATGCATGTTTGGTAAATAGAAGTGGATGAAAGATATTAATTGAATGATATCTGCGCAGAAAAGTATTCCTTTTCAGTCTAAATCATAAAATGTTAATAGACAACCCCTCCTAACCATCACAGTAAGGCCCTAAGCTCCTGAGATTCCAAGATTGCACTAATAGTCATATGAAAGAAGACTTGACAATGAAACCCATGTAAAAGAGGTAAGAGGAAAGATAACACATTCCTGATACCTAATTTTGTATGATGCTAAGCCTATTTTGTCTTTTTGTTTTGTTTTGTTTTTTGGTTCTTTTTAGTTATACATAACAGTAGAACATATTTTGACATATTAAACATATGTGGAGTATAACTTCCCATTCCTGTGGTTGTACATGATGTGGAGTTACACTGGTTGTGTATTTACATATGAACATAGGAAAGTAATGCCTGGTCCAGTCTACTGTCTTTCTTATTCCTATCCCCCTCCTCTTCCCCAGTCTACTGTCTTTCTTATTCCTATCCCCCTCCTCTTCCCTTCATTCCCTTTGGCCTATGTTGTCTTGATTTTCCATTTACATGATAAAATAAATTCTGTTTCAACAGGGCTTTCTATTTGAGTCTTTATCACTTGCAAATGAATACAGTAAATGCAGAAATCAGAGTAGCCAACAAATCTAGAACGAAAAATGTAAATATAGAGGTCCTGTGGTCATATGATGACCGTGTGTTACCTTCCTTCAAAGCATTTTACCCAGTGACTCCCCTGGGGCATATGGTCATGGACCCTAGGGGCCTACAGCACAAAAAAAGAGTTCCTTGGAGACACTGGTGGGTCTCAAACTCGAATGAATATGGCCCACTTAGATGGAGTATTCCCACTGCCCATTCCAGCTGCATTTTTCAAAATGTATTTTACATTTGTTTATTTATTTATTTTTAATTCTTAAAATTTTAATTTGTTATACATGACAACAGAATGCAATACAATTCATATTACATATATACAACACAATTTTTTATATATCTGGTTGTATACAAAGTAGAGTCACACCATTCGTGTCTTCATACATGTACATACATGTAATGATGTCCATCTCATTCCACCATCTTTCCTACCCATATGCTTCTCCCTTCCCCTCCCCTTTTCCCCTTTGCTCTATCTAGAGTTCATCTAATCTTTCCAACCCCGCCCCTCCCTGCAGCATATTATGAATCAGCATCCTTAAATCAGAGAAATCATTTGGCATTTGTTTTTTGGGATTGGATAATTTCACTTAGCATTATATTCTCCAGCTCCATCCATTTACCTGAAAATGCCATGACTTTATTCTCTTTTAATGCTGAAAAATATTCCATGTGTATATATACCACATTTTCTTTATCCATTCATCTACTGAAGGGCATCTAGGTTGACTCCACAGTTTAGCTATTGTGAATTGTGCTGCTAAAATACTGATGTGGCTGTGTCCCTGTATTATGCTGTTTTAATGTCCTTTGAGTATAGACCGAGGAGTGGGATAGCTGGGTCAAATGGTGGTTCCATTCTCAGTTTTCCAAGGATTCTCCATACTGCTTTCCATACTGGCTGCACCAATTTGCAGTCCCACCTGCAATGTAAAAGTGTGCCTTTTCCCCCACATCCTCTCCAACACTTATTGTTGTTTGTATTCTTAATAGATGCCATTCTGACTGGAGTGAGATGAAATCTCAGAGTAGTTTTGATTTGCATTTCTCTAATTGCTAGAGATGTTGAATATTTTTTCATATATTTGTTGATTGATTGTATATCACCTTCTGAGAAGTGTCTGTTCTGTTCCTTGGCCCATTTATTGACTGGGTTATTTGTTTTTTTGGTGTTAAGATTTTTGAGTTCTTTATATATCCTGGAGATTAGTGCTCTATCTGATGTGTGTGTGGTAAAAATTTGCTCCCAATTAGTAGACTCTCTATTCACCTCACTGATTGTTTCTTTTTCTGATAAGAAGCTTTTTAGTTTGAATCCATACCATTTATTGATTCTTGATATTAATTCTTGTGCTATAGGAGTCTTATTAAGGAAGTTGGGCCTTAATTCGACATGATGGAGATTAGGGCCTACTTTTTCTTCTAATAGGCACAGTGTCTCTGGTTTAATTCCTAGGTCCTTGATCCACTTTGAGTTGAGTTTTGTGCATGTGAGAGATAGGGGTTTAATTTCATTTTGTTGCATATGGATTTCCAGTTTTCCCAGCACCATTTGTTGAAGAGGCTATCTTTTCTCCAATGTACGTTTTTGGCACCTTTGTCTAATATAAGATAACTCTAATTATGTGGGTTATAGAGACTAACCTACATTTTTTTTAAATTATGTGGGTTATAGAGACTAACCTACATTTTTTTTAATTACAAAAGCAAAACATGATTACATTTTTCATGTAGAAATTGAAATATTATACAGAAAACGGGAAAGTGTCCAGACTTTTCCTTGACCCTTCCTTTTCAGAGGTCACCTTGTATTTAGCTAGTATTCCTTAAAACTTTATAACTCTGGGATGGGGATAAAGCTCAGTGATAGACCACTTACCTAGTATGAGAGAGGCCCTGGATTCAATCTCCAGTACTGAAAAACAAACAAACAACAATAACAACAATGCAAACTTTATAACTCTTTACAGGCACCCAAGTTTGTTTCAACTGGTTATGCAGGGGATGGTGACTGTGATCATGTAGGTTCTGCCTATATCTACACTAAGAGTGGAATTGCATTAAAAAGTCCCAGAAAACACCTCCTCTTTAACTCTATCATCCAAATCCAGAGATAGCTCCTACCTGTCTTTTAAACCTGTTCTAAGTATTTAGGAATCCTCTTTAAGAGGGCTTCCAGGAAAAGGGGGGATGAGATAAACCAGAAAATGTTTGTGTGTTTTTCCCCCATTCATTTAAAACATTACATAAGTAATACACGAACATGTGTTTAATGCAACAGCTTTTTATAATACAGAAATACATGGAACAAAAGGTGAAAATCTGCCCTCATTTCACAATCTCACCATTCATTCCTCTGCTCATATATTATATATTTTTCTAGTTCTTCTTCTATGCATTTCAATTTTTTATATGTAATGCAGTAATATGCTTTAGTAACTTTTCCATGTCAGTGTTATAAGATTAAAAGATTAAGTTATGAAAAACTGAGAGTATGCCTTTAGGTAATGAGATACAGGATGTGCAAGTTTTGAAGGGTGGAGAAGTGCCAAGAAATTGTCCTACACACGTTTGAATAGGGAGAGCTGGGCTGGGTGGGGTATTGAAGAGTTATATGGGTGTAGCTGAGCTTTTAATTTTTCTAGCCCTGCTCCTCAAATGCCCAGGTTAGACTCATTTTTTTTCTATTCCTAATTGCTATTTAAATTTGGTGTTTTTTTAAAAAACACAATGTTTATTTTTTTCCAGATAAACAAGGTAGATGTCGTTTTTCCTTCCATGTGCTAATTTCGTAACTTGAGATAGATGGCTGTTGAGGAATGATCCTTGCTTTGAGTTCTCCTTTTATCTGGCAGAAATTTCCTCTTCCTTATCCTTTTCTCCTTTTTTTT
Organism: Tamias sibiricus; assembly: GCA_025594165.1. Taxonomy (NCBI): domain Eukaryota; kingdom Metazoa; phylum Chordata; class Mammalia; order Rodentia; family Sciuridae; genus Tamias; species Tamias sibiricus. The sequence goes on along the minus strand of CM046660.1, from coordinate 72,879,389 downwards.
TTTTCTTCCTGTTCCTCCACTTTCTTTCTTCTAGTAGTTAATATTTGGGGAAAAGGCAGAAAAATTATTTTTCCCCATTTTGTATTTTCATTTAATGCAGGCTCAAGCTTATGATTACTTACCTAACACACCATTTTACATGGAGACTTATAGTGTTGAATACACTTCCAAAATAGTCAAACGTGTTGGCTTTGGTGTAATACAAGATATGCCTCCAGGATGACAATACTACCCTAGTCTCTGGAAAGCAAGGTAGTGCCACAGAAAAAATCATGAGCTCCAGGGAACCAGGCAGGCCTGGGTAAATGTTGCAGGCAGGTTCTACTACCCACTACACTTTGATTTTTGAAAAAACCAGTGTGTAAGCTCCACGGGAACCAGGCAGCCGCACGGGGGTAAATGTGCAGGTTCTACTTTTACTTCCACTAGATTTCTTCTTGTCTTCAGGATCTTAGAAAGAAAGATAAAGAAGTTACCTAAACAGTTAGAGTTAGAAAGAATGCTTCTTAGAGGGTAGTTTCTTCTGTCTTCAGCCCTAACTGACCATTTTTCTTTCTGTCTTCTATATTTTTTAAACATGATAACATTGATACAATAGATCGGAGTGCTATTTTGCCTACATGCGTCACATACATTTGATGGCTTTTGAATTTTTTTTATCACCAGTGATTGAACTCAGGGGCACTTGACCACTAGGCCACATCCCCAGCACTTTTTTGTATTTTATTAGAGACAGAATCTCACTGGGTTGCTAAGTGCCTCACTATTGCTGAGGCTATCCTTGAACTTGCAATCTTCCTGCCTCAGCCTCCCAAGTGCTGGGATTATAGGCATGTGCCACCGCTCCCGGCTTGATTTTTGATTTTAAGAATAGTTGATAGTCAATGGAAATTTCATATTTTCACCAAGTGAAGCAAGACAGATAGGGAGAGAGTGATTCAATGACAAGCTCTGTCTAAAAGAAAACACTGTTCTATGCATCTCTTTTGCTTTATTCACTTGGAAACCTGAGCTTATCTGACCTAGTGCTGGAAGAAAAAGATGCCCTAGAAATGTGATTCCACTTACACAGATGAGAAGATAGAATGCATGCCAAGCATGTTCAAAAGCTTGCAGAGTGCCTCACACAGTTTGCCTAGTAAAGATATAACAGTAATTTTGCAAAGTAGCAAACAACTTTCTTAAGCCTCCTAAATTTCATTTTTAAATCTTCTTTTCATTTTCCTGTTTGTATATCTGGAAGCTTGGGTTGTGAATGATCCAAAACTAGCTTAAGCAAATACACATATGCAAGAACGTATTGACTCTTTTTACTGGAAAAACCAGGAGTGGGTGCTGACCTGAAGTACTACTGGATTTGAGATCATTACTCCCATTTCTTTTCCTGGGCTCCCTCTGTGTGTGTTAGCCTGATGGCTTCTGAGAGACAATCTATATGGATTCAGTAAACTTCAGGCTTACATGGTTCCAAACCTATCTCTTTTCTTAAGATGAAATATAAAATGCCAGGGAGAGATTCTGATTGGTTCTCCCTGGATCATGTGACCATCATTTGACCAAATACAGGTGGCAAGGGGGGATGAGATGTTCTGATTGAAAGGTTGCATCCCGTACTGAATTCTGTGGTCATTGTGAACAAGGTTTATTGACCTTCAGTTCTTCCAGAAACACACAGGATGGGGAAGGGCCATTCCCCAAAGGGAAGAGATGACTTTGAATAGAGACAGGGAGGAAGATTTGCTGGACAGAGAACACAACAGATGTTGATGCCGGAGATGATCTTCTACAGTTGATCTTCTAGCTTTAATAGAGTGCATATATTAAAATAGAGTTTTGAAATTTTATCTATCAGGTTCTTCATCCCCTGTGAGAGTGTATTTGTCTCATCATTACTTCTGGAAAACATGTCCTAAAGTATTGAAGGAAATGATTATTTTTCAGAGCTGCTTTAATGGTGGTAACAGGAATGGATATATTGGAGTGCCTCACCAAAACCAACAAATTCTCACTCATTCGATGGTTTTCTTCTTTCTGTACTTGCTAAGAGTAGTTGATGGAAAAGTGAATAGATGAGAATTTGTGATTTTATAGTTAAAACAAGTATGTGGTGAATTACTGTGTTTTCTTTAAATAATACCGTGGTATAAAATGAGTCTATGAGGCAGATTCTAACCTCATGGTTATCACTGGCTTCACTCAGTTGAGGGGAGTGAGGTGGGGGGTGGGTGGTGGAGGATGTTATGTTTGAGAAGGATAAGGCTACTTGTGCAGAAATCTGTTTTTTTTTTTTTTTTTTTTTAAGATGACATACTTTTTTTTCCTTCTTCTTTAACTAGCCCAAATCCTCAGAATTTGACAGAAGCCCCTGCTTTTTGGATGAAACAACAAGGATAAACTTTAGGTCTGGCTTTTTACTGCTCTCCCCCCAGCCTCTCCTCTTTCTGTTCAGTGTGACAAGGTACTAGAAATCAGAGATCCTCTATTTGTTTTGGGTTTGTTGTTTTCTTCTCTCTGGGGCTGCTTTCTGTGTAAGCAGCAAGCACTTCTATGGTAGGTGGTGGAGGGAACCCACAGTAAGGTTAAGTCAGTGCTTTCTGAACTTTAATGTGTACACACAAATCACTTGTTACAATCTGCAGATTTCCCTTCATCAGATCTGGGCAGGTGCCTGGGAATCTCTATTTCTAATAAATTCCCCATTAAGGTCAATGCTGCTAGTCCATAGAACATTTTAAGTAACAAAGCAGTAAAATCACAGGTAGGTGTTCCCAAGTTTTATTTAAAGTGAGATAAGTTAAATCCTGTTTATCCTTTTAGTTAGTGCTTTGACTTCTTGTCATTTGGGCAGGTTTGAGCACTATGCTCTTAATGCGTGATGACATAAGGAGTAATTGAGTGTTGTGAATTAAAGATCATAAAGAAGACATATAAAACCGATTGAATATAAACAAGCTAAGCATTTTTCTATTTGTGCATAGATCCCAGAGATGTTCACAAGATCATTAGAGTAGAACTTTAATAGGTTAGAGTTTATTTAGTATAAATGGGAATAAAATTACCAGCCACATTCATGTAACAATGTTTACAAGTGCTTTACTTTTTAAAAATTTTGATGTTATACCATAGACTTACTTCATTAAAAATTTCTAGACTAAAAACTGTCTTTATAATGATGAGGAAAATGCAAAGTTTGAAGTTTTTCAATAATCAAGGTCTGAAGGGAAAAAAGAACTAAAGGGAAAAACTGAAATGACTTCTCTGTTTTGTCTTTGCTGTGCTGGTTAAATGCCTTAAATATTCTCCTACTCAAATGTATTAATTTAACAAATGCTTTTTGCATGCTTGTTACAGGTCAGGCACTGGGATACAGGCACTGAGTGATGTAGTCAGTCATCTTCATGCACCTAGAGCTGTGCTAAGCAATGCAGTAGCCATTAGCCAATGTGGCTACTGAGCACTTGAAAAGTGACTATCAAGTACAAAATAAACACCAGGTTCAAAAGACTACCTCCCCAGAGTATCTCAGTAATGATTTTTTAATATTGATTTATAAGTTGAAATACTATTTTAAATATGTTGGGTGATGACAACTATATTACTGGAATTAATTTCATTTGTTCCCTCTTTTCTTTTTTAACATGGCTATCAGAATATTTTAGATGACATATTTGGTTCCTATTGTATTTCCAACAAATGGTGCTGGTCTAGAGCAGTTGATCAATGATACTTTTACTTTTCTGTGTCTATGACTCATGTGAAAACCTTGTTAAAATGTGGATCTGGCCCAAGTGGGCCTGAAGTAGGCCTGGGATTCTGCATTTTTTACAAGCTCCCAGCTGATGCTAACACTGCTGTCCCTTAGAGCACACTTTGAGTACCAAGGGACTAGAAAACTTATGACAGGGTCAATTAAATGTGGATTGAAATAAATGATTAAGAAAAATATATAGGAATAAATTTATTGCAGAAAGAGTGATAAACAAATGTCACAGAAGAAGTAACTGACATTAATTCTCATGCTACATGAGGACAGTTTCTCAGTTAAGCTTTTGAGAAACAGTTTGATGGAAAGCAGATTTCCCTGAGCTGTCAATACCAACATTGGTGTACATATCTTCTAAAGATAGGCATGAATGTACAGTACTCATAGTTGAATTCAACCAGTGTTCTGACTTGGAGCAGACAGTGTACCTACCAGCACATTGGGGAAACCCCAAGGACAAAGATATAAAGCTCCAGCAGCTCGTCACAGAATTGAGAAAAAATACAAGTGGCCGCAATTCAGTACAAGAAACCCTGAGCTCATGGTGGTGCCTTCTGATGTATTGCTCCCTTTAACCTCTCTGATAATGATTGTACTTTGAGTTCCCCGTGGAATTCCCCACCTCCTCAACTGCATTCCCTCAGTGTTTCTGGGGTGTGGACTGCTGGATTCCACCCAAAGATCCAAAGTAGAGTGCATGAGTCAGGCCCGGATGGACAAAACGGTGTTCTGGACACAGACTGAACAAAGAGGGACACATAACTCCACAAGAGGAAATTAGACTTCTGGAAGAAAATCTGAATTCTCAGTAGGATAAAATTCTGTAGGGGCCTTTTTCCATTCTGCAGCAGGGGAACCTCAGGATGGAGCACACACCCGTATCAAAGCACTTAAGGTACTGATCAATACCAACAATGTTCTCATATCTTTTGAGCCCTTATCAAGCTGTCCCTGAAGGTAGATGTACTCCTGGGCCCTTTAATTTTGTAAGACAACACATTCTATTTGCTTCAGCAAGTTTAATTTGCATTGCTGCATAAACTAAAGAGACCTAACTGATAAATAGTACAAAACTCAGAGAATGGAAGAAGTCATTTTGCATAGGAGTTTCATAGAGCACTTGGCATTTAAGTTCAGTGCCTTAAATGACAAAGCAAGATCTAATGGAACTTCTGATGATAGGAACTTTTCCTTGTGACATGTCTGGATTCTGAAAATTGGGCAGGAGTCCTAAAAATGCCAGGTCTAGTCCACACTATACAAGAATATACTCCTAGTCTCTAAGAGAAACCCTTTAAAGTCAGAGGAATATATATATATTGCTATAAAAATCAGGCAGCTCCTCATTAGGACTTAAAAGTCACATATGAGTTGTCTTTCTTAACCTCTCTATCTAAAATTGTCTCAATGCCTCCCTTTCTCCATTTTTAAATGCCTGAAGAGCACTGTCATTATATTTATTTTTCATTACCTTATTTACTATTTTATTTATTTATTATTATGATCTTAGAATATAAACCTAAGGGTCAGAAAGTTTTCAGTCTGTGTAAGTGCTGTATCTGTAGTGTCCAACCCAGTCCTTGCCATCTGGATGTACTTACATATTTGTTGAATTAATGTTCAAGTAGTTAAGAGTATTGAATCCGGGCTTGGCTTCCAAATATTTTGTAATGATATAGAGAAATTCTATCAGATCAGAGAAAAAAAATAAAAAAGATGAAGGGTTGAGGAGCAAGTTCATTAAAGAACTCTGAAAGGGAGGAATAGGGATAATTCTGGAAAAGAGAACCTTCAGGGAATACTTTATTTCACAAATAAATTGAGTCAGTCAGCTCTTCACTGCAAACAAAATACCTGACAAGAACAACTTAGAGGATGAAATATTTATTTTGGCTCATGGTTTCAGAGGATTCGGTCCTTGTCAACTTAGCATAAGGCAGCAAGGAAGGTGTGTGTGTGTGGGGGGGGTGTGGTCTGGGGAGGGAGATAGAACACAAGATCAAGAACAAAACCCTTCTGAGCATGTCCCCAGTGACCTACTTCCTACAACTAGGTCCCACCTCCCAGTGGTTCATCTAGCTATCAGTGAATTAATCCAACAAATGGACAAATGGCTTAATCCACTAATGAGGTCAGAGCCCATGTGATCCAATCATTACCTGAATCTTGATGCATTGGGGACCATACTTTCAACACACAAGCTTTTGGGCACATTCCAAATCCAAACCATCACATATGTAAAAGCTCTTTAAAAAAAAAAAAAAAAAAAAAAAAGAAAGAAAGAAAGAAGGAAGGAAAGAAAGGAATTGATAAATTACAGAGAAGATTTAGAAACGTTGCTCTCTGTTGAACAAACTTCTAAATCAAAAGAAGAAACAAAGGAACACTTTTACAGGTCCTTAGTAAATACTTGACTATCATCAAGCTAAGGGAAGTATTTCAGTGCTCAACATACTGTTTCTTCCTTCAGCCACCCCACCTTTATCAGGAAAATAGGGAATTTTGGTTGCTTAATCAGTAAATATTCTCTTCTTCATGGTGAGGGGTAGAAACTTGATTTTATTTGAGATGGAAATATCTGTTTCTAAGAAATTCTATGCTCCAGTTTCCATAGCACGTGATGACATTGTGGTCAATGAGACATAAGGTGTGGTTTTGTTGTGTGGGGGAAAAAAAATCCTTGTTGTGTGGGGGAAAAAAAAAATCCTTAAATGAATTACTGGAAATTGCATTCTTTTTCTAGTCTCCTCTTCTTCCTTCTGATCTTAGAATGCAGATGTAATGGCTGGTAATTCAGTAGTTATTTTATGACTTTGGAAGTCACACACTGAGAGCGATTAAACAGAAAGAGACATCTTGGGTTCCTGATGATTTTAGGGAGTTGTCATAATGACCATGGAGTACCAAGTTTGAGACTCTTTTCCTGTGGAATAAAAACCCTTGTATCGCCGGGCGCGGTGGCGCACGCCTTAATCCCAGCACTGGGATTAGTTCAAAGCCAGCCTTTGGCAAGGCACTTACATTACTAAAATACCAAAAAAAGGGGCTGGGGATGTGGCCCAGTGGTCGAGTGCCCCTGAGTTCAATCCCCGGTACCAAAAAAAAAAAAAAAAAAAAAAAAAAAAAAAAAAAACCCTTGTATCTTTTCAGTCACTATTATTTTACATTCTTAGTTACATGTAGCCAAATTTAATTCTGACACACCTAGGATTCCTCTTTTTTCAAAAATATTTTTTAGTTGTAGATGGACACAATATCTTTATTTTATTTATTTATTTATTTATTTTATGTGGTGCTGAGGATCAAACCCAGTGCCTCACACATGCCAGGCAAGTGCTGTACCATTGAGCCACAACCCCAGCCCTCTTTTTTAGTCAAATATATCAAGTCCATATTACAGAAGATTTTTTAAATAATAAGAAAAACCACAAGTACTTTGGAGAGTTTAATACAACTTCCTGAATTCAGGGCTCTTTATGTATATAAGAGGAAAAGAGACTCAAATGAATTGATAAATTACAGAGAAGATTTAGTAAAGATAATATAAAAGATTGTATATGCAGAGGCTCATATATTTGTTTGTAGACCTGAAGTAACTTTTAGACACTTAAGAATGTAGACAATAAATGTTGGCTGATTTCCCTGGGAATTATTATTAATCAAAATGAACCAGGAATAAAAAAGTGTGTGTTGTTTCTTTAAATAGCTAGTTAAATTTAGGCTATTTTAATGGAATTCTGGTGTGTAAAGAATTGAAATAGAACCTTTCAATATATTTTGCAATTTCCAGGCCATGTTAAAATTTAGGGATTGTCTGTTTTGTTCTCCAAATGATGAAGAGGAAAAAAAGAACAATAAAAATGAGTAAAGGGGCAGAAATTAGGTCATTTTGGAAAGGGTGTTAAAATATAGTTCGTCTAGCTTGAAAAAGAAAAAGTGAAAGAGGACTCAAAAATATTTCATGTACTTCAAGAGTTATTGAAAGGAGGTTGGTCAATTTTTAATCATGAAAAGAACAAAATCAAATCACCTTAAATGGAAGGAACTTCTTAATTTTTTTTTGGTTACGAGGGATTGAACATAGAGATGCTTAGCTACTGAGCCACATCACCAGCCTTTTAAAAAAATTCTTTGTTCTAATTAGCTATACATGATAGCAGAATGCATTTTGATTCATTGTACACAAATGAAACACAATTTTTTATTTCTCTGGTTGTATACCATGCAAAGTTGCACCATTTGTGCAATCATACATGTACGTAGGGTAATGATGTCCATCTCATTCCACCATCTTTCCTGCCCTATTTCCCCTTCTCTCCCACCCTCCCCTTTGCCCAAAGTTCCTCCATTCTTCCCATGCCCCTTCCCCCATCATTATGGATCAGCATTCACTAATCAGAGAAAACATTCAGCCTTTGGTTCTTTGGGATTGGCTTACTTCGCTTAGCTTGATATTCTCCAACCCCATCCATCTACTGCAAAATGCCATAATTTCATTCTTCTTTAAGGCTAATACTTCATTATGTATATATACTATAGTTTCCTTATCCATTCATCTATTGAAAGGCATCTAGGTTGGTTCCACAGTTTAGCTATTGTGGATTGAGCAGTTACAAACATTGATGTGGCTGCGTCACTATGGTACACTTTTGAGTCCTTTGGGTATAAACAGAGGAGTGGGTCAAATGGTGGTGCCATTCCAAGTTTCCTGAGGAATCTCCATATTGTTTTCCAGAGTGGTAAAAAATTTTGCAGCCCCACCAACAATGTATGAGTATACATTTTTTTCCCCACATGCTTGCCCACACTTATTACTGCCTTTTAAATATTTTTTTTTTAGAGACAGGGTCTTGCTCAACTGCTTAGGGCTTACTAAATTGCTGAGGCTGACTTTGAACTCGCAATCCTCCTGCCTCAGCCTCCTGAGCCGCTGGGATTACAGGTGTGCCCCACCATACCTGGTTGGAAAGGAACTTCTTATTGATAGTGTTTGTGTTATCTGTGAAATTCCACCTTGGGGTTTTCCCTCCATCAGTGTCTAAAGAAAGCATTTGTCTTTACTGGGGCAGATATACAAGCTGGGTTTGAGTTTGCTGAGCAAACCAGGGCTCACAGAGTGTCTAATTTGTACCATAGAGTCCTGCATAATATTGTGCTGGGTTTCAAGGACCCACTTGATGGCACAGGTCCAACAACAGGCATGTGATTATGAAATCCATAGGTCCTACCACATATCACATAACTCATAAATGCCGCCTGATGGGAAACTTAAAACGACTCTTGAAAGTCCAGCTAAAGAGGCATCTTGCGGATGATGTTCTGTTGGGGTGGAGCCTTGACCTTCAAAATATAGTTTATACTTAGAGGTCAAATGACACTGTGTCCCCAGTAGCTAGACTGCTCTGCCCTAGCCCTAGTAGATGATCTTAAAAGCTTCTATGAAATTGACTCAAGTTTATCAGGGTTATTTCATTTGCCAGCTATTGGTTTAGGGGAAGTGGGGTAAATGAGTTTTGGAAAAATTCAGTTCCCCATTAAACATATAGTAACTTGTAAGAGGAAGCCACCCTCCCCTTCTGGCTTGGGACCATCATGTAACAATAGTACTTGGAGCAGTGGCAGTTATCTTATAGCTGTGAAGGGAGAGGCAATGTGGATCCTGAGAAAGGTAAAGAGATTGAAAGAGCTGGGGTCTTCAAGATAATGTGGAGCCTTTGAAGCAACCCTGGCACAGCCTGCTGGACATTTTGTTAAGTTGGGTAAGAGATGGTTTTACTGTTTAAGCCACTATTAGACATAAATGTGTGATTTCAGGTGAAATACATGGCATTCATTGCTGGTTAAGCCTTCCCACATTTATTCCTTCCCTTGGCTTCCTCTGTGCTGATGGTGCTGACATTCCATTAGAGACACCAAAAAATGCAGTCATTTCCCAGCCTCCCTTGCAGCTAGGATATGGATGTGTGATCATTGATATTTGCAGAATGGTCTGCTGTGAAAGAGTTTAACAAAAAATGGAGCTGGTGAACACACCTCTATTCTTTGGCTAGATGCAGCTGTGTCTTTATGTGACACTTGAAACTGTTGCTGACATAGAGGATCATGAGGGGATGACCTACAGATGAAGCTGATATGCTGAGACTTAGTGAAAGATGGGGAAAGCTAGTTCATTGTTGACAGAGTCCCTGGACTGATTTTGGACTTGCCCTGCCTTCTTGAGTTTTCTTTCTGTAAACAAATGTCATTTTAAAGTTTTTTTTTTTTTTTTTTTTTTAGTGTTTTGTTCCTTGAAGCCAGAACCTTCTTATCTCACAGAATATCATCTGTTACCTTAACCCCTCTTCCAACAAACTCACTGGAAAAGAAAGTCCAAAATAGTTTGTGTTAAAAATTTAAACATTAGCTGGCCCTGGTATTATATTAAAACGGGAAATTTAGGGTTTTTCTTTTCTCCACACAGTATTTTACAATGTAAAAACAGATCATTAGGTATTCCCACAAATTACAAAGTCATCTTCCCTCAATGTCCCTGTGTTTGGGGGAATAAATAAAATCGTAAAAGGGACTGCCTTGTTCCTATAGATGTTTTCATTCAGTTGGTCATTAGTTTCTAAATTGAACTTTTATAAGAAGGAAAATGCAGCAAATTCTGTAACTCTCAAAAGCTCTGAATAAAAATATACTGAAAACCTTTCCAGAAGAAAAGCAACTGTATATGTGGGTTTTTTTAAATTGAATAAATAAAAAACAACCTAGAGAGTAGTAATATTACATTTCTGTTTAGTCTGTTAAACAGAAAACAAGACAAAAATTTAGTTTTTTTTTTTTTTTTTTTTTTTTTTTTTTTGTGGTACCAGGGATTGAACTCAGGGGCACTCGACCACTGGGTCACATCCCCAGCCCTTTTTTGTATTTTATTTAGAGACAGGGTCTCACTGAGTTGCTAAGTGCCTCACCATTGCTGGAGCTGGCTTTGAACTCGCGATCCTCCTGCCTCAGCCTCCCAAAGTGCTGGGATTACAGGCGTGCGCCACCACGCCCGGCAAATTTAGTATTTTTTTTTTTTTTGTGGTACCGGGGATTGAACTCAGGGGCACTCGACCACTGGGTCACATCCCCAGCCCTTTTTTTGTATTTTATTAAAGACAGGGTCTCATTGAGTTGCTAAGTGCCTCAATATTGCTGAGGCTGGCTTTGAACTCGCGATCCTCCTGCCTCAGCCTCCCAAAGTGCTGGGATTACAGGCATGCGCCACCACGCCCGGCTGAAAATTTAGTATTTTTTAAAAATATATTTTTTAGTTGTAGATGGAGACGGTACTTTTATTTTATTTATTAATTTGTATGTGGGGCTGAGGATGGAACCCAGTGCCTCACACGTGTCAGGCAAGCACTCCACCACTAAGCTACAACCCTGGCCCCAAGAACTGAATATTTTAATTCCAAGGAATATTTTCTTTTAATATAATTCTGTGATTATAAGGTATAATACACACATCCCATAATATGAAAAGAGATAATGAAGAAATATTGCTGAAAGTTTACTCATCCGCTTTATGGCCACTGATGGGGAAAAAAGGTCCACTGTTAATTTTTATCCAGTAGACGTCAGAAGGTGTTTCTAGAGGCTTCTCATGGCTCTTGACTGCCACTTCTAAGATATGCAATCCTCTGCACAGCAGAAAATTTGAGTTGCACTTATTGTCTGTGTTTCCATAATATTATTTCCACAGATTAAGGAGCAATCGGACTGCCATATTTTCTAGTAGGAAAACAGGTTGCCTGAGTCAGGTGTTCTTCCCTGAGGTAGCTGAGCTGGCTCTGGGCCCAAGATGAGTGAGCTCTCTGCCCTGTGCATCATTGCTCCACCTTGTGCAAGTTCTGGCAGCTTCCCGATTTAGAGATTCTCTTGGGAAGTGAGCCCCTGCTTCAGCCTCGGGCTGGCTCAGGAACGCAACCTTTCACCTAATTTTTTAAAAAAGTTCACAGACCGACTAAATAATAAGTCTGTTTAAGGGTGTGAAAAAAAAAAAAAAAAAAAAAGCGCTCGCTCCTACTGTTACTAGTTTAATGAAAGTTTTCTTTCTTATATAGTGCACTGTAGTTTTCATTCTATTCATCAGTTTTGTGTGTGTGTGTGGGTGTGTGTGTATGTGTGTGTGTTTGTTTTGTTTTGGTTGCTTCTGGGGAGGCAGTCTACCTGACCCGGAATACCTTTTTCACCCCTTTTTGTAGCGTTTCAAACGAGAAGCAATGGTAAACTCTGAAAATATAGAAACACTTTTAGATTCCCAAGAGCGTTCAAAACCAATAATTTGGAGTAAACTTTATCCTTCGAAAACAGATAGCAAACTTGCATATTGAGTGAATTTAGGAAAAAAAAACGGGTTATGTGCTCAGTTAAACGAAGTCCACAAAAGAGAAATAATAATCGGCATGTTTTGAGCTTTAGAGTCTCTTCCCGCTTCCAAGGCATTTCCAAAAGTAGTTTTATTTTGCAAGATTTAACAGAAAATTGTAAGGATAACTAATCTAGTTCAACGAAGAAAAAAACACAAGAATATGTATATTATTTCATGATCTATATTAAGATTTACACATGATAGCAATAAAAGTGCGTTTGTAGTTCTTTATTGGGGGGAGGGTGGTCTTATCTCCGGAGGGACAGCCCTCCTGCAGACCCTACGAGACCAACTACTTTTCCCACGTCGCGTCCGCCCATCCCGCTCACGCCCCTAGACGGCGGCGGCCAGGTCTCTCCTTGCGAACCCTTTGCCCGCCCCGCGCCGGCTGCGGTCAGGTCTGGTCGGTGGCGGCTCCGCAGAATGACCCATAGTAACCCCGCCCCGCCCCGGGCCGCCAGCGCCGCGCTCCCCGGCCGGCCTGCGATAGGCCCAGCCCCGCACGCGCCACCGCCCGCGGGCCAATGGGCGGCGGCCTCTCTGCATATGCAACGAGCGCAAGCCGGGGGTGCGCGTCCCGGGGTTCGGCTCAACAGACGCTGCTCAGCCGGCGCCGGGGAGCGACGTCGCCGTTGTCGCCGCGGCCAGGGCTGGGACTAGGAGGCGGCGGGCGGGACGCAGACGGTCGTTTCCTCGCAGTGCGGCCGCGCCGGTCGCGCCGGGGTCCCCTGGAGGCGGCGCGGGGTGTGAATGCTCCGGTGCTCAGCCAGGCCTGCGTGGGCCCGAGGCCGGAGGAACCGCGGCCCCGGCGTCGCGGTGAGTGCGGCGCCCGTTGTGGGAGAAGCGGGGGCCGGTTGGCTGCGCAGCCTCCTCGTGCGGTCGGCTGGGCCCGAGGGGCGTCCGGGTGCAGGCGACGCGGCCGGCCTGGGCCCGGGCTCCCGCGTCAGCATGGAGCTGGCTGTGCGCGCAGGCGGTCGGTGGTGCTGGGGAGAAGCAGCGGTCAGGGGTGGGAGGCGTCCGTGCCCGGGTCTGGGCAGCAGGCAGCGAGCGGCGGGGGCCTCTGCCGAAGAGCCCGCGTGAGCCGGGCGCCGCATCCCGGGAGGAAGGATGCACTGCTCCCTCCCGGCGCTGCGGGGACGGGGGCGGGGTCGCCCACTCTAATAAGATGGTGCAGTGTCCGTGGGAGGCAACCCAGCCCAGCGGTTTCGGAAAACCCAGGCTGGAGGGGCGGGAGTGTTGGTTGCTGCAGGGTGTGGGAAGAATTTGGGCGTGTGAAGAGGGTCGACCTTGGCTGTTTATTCTGGACACCCTTCCTAAGTGGTAGGACTGGAAGTGAGACCGAGGTTTGGGGTTGCTCGTTGTCGGTATAGTTTTCCTAAGTGCATTTTAATTACATACTAGTATGTCATGGGATGCGTAAGTAACACTGAGAGAGTGCCTACCGCCAACAGTCCTATGGGGGTAGGTGTTATCAGGCCCGTTTCACAGATGAAGACCCCGAGGCACACATTGAACTGGTTTGCCCAGACTATCTAGTTCTAGAAAATGTGCTCCAAGCTATTGTCTATAGGGCCCCTCCAAAACAGTAAAGGTAGAACAACGTCTTGAAAATTATATGGGAGCTAGAGAGGGAATAGGCTTTGTGAAAGCGATTATAGCTGAATAAAATGACAGCTGACATTTATTGAATGCCATGTACTGTTCTAAGAGCTTTATGCACAGTATCTTTATACTGTTAACAACCTTCTAGGATGGTTGTTACCCATTTTACAGCGGGAGAAACTGCAGCGTGGACACATTGACTTGCGCCAGATCTGAGCTAGTAAAGGAGAAGCTGGGGTTCAGATGGTCCTGTCTAAATCGAGAGCTCTTATATTTGACCACTATAATGTACTGCCTCTCTTCGGTGGCTGGCTGAATAGTTTCCCGGATGGATTTGTGGTCTGGGTGGCCAGGAGAGCTGTAGTTTGGTGACACCATCTCTTGTGATCATTGGAACCTATTTTGGGTTCCCACATTGGTTCCGAGAGTTAAGGGGTGCTGTTAAGTTGTTTCAGAGAGTGTGTTAGAAAGTTATCCCAGGGCTGGGGATATAGCTCAGTTGGTAGAGTGCTTTCCTAGCATGTAGCATGTACCAAGCCCCGGGTTCAAACCCTGGCACCATTAAAAAAAAAAAAAAGTTATCACAGGAAAGAGGTGTTGAGACATGGGAGTCCATAGCACAGACTTTATTTTTGTGTTTTCTGGCATCTTCCCATGCAGTTCTTACAGGTAGGAAAGAGTAAGGTCACTGTGGTTGCAATAGCATTCATTTCCCCTTTAGGCGTTTTCTGATTTCTGTCAAAAGGGTTGATTCTTTGGGATGGCAATGTTGTTGGGGAATAGGACAAGAATGGCCTATTGGACTTAAGAGTTAAGGTGACAAGTCATATGGTATCTTTGGGGCTCAGTTACTGGACTAGTGAAATATTTGGACTGAGTAACTTAAAGTTCAAATGTTCTATGAGTCTAAAAGTGTCCTCCTTGAAGGAAGAAAGGAAAAAGAAGAAGAAATGAAGGACAGACCAATTATGAGGGAAAATCAGCTTCTCCTTGCAGGGGGCCTGTGTTGAGGGGGATAAGATATTCAAACCTCCAGGTCTATTTCATTGTGTTTCCCTGCCCTCTGGTTCCAGTAAAATGACTAATTCTTTTTGTGTGTGTGTGTGTGGGGGGGGGGTTGGTGTGGGTGGGTACTAGGATTGAACCCAGGGGTGCTTAATCACTGAGTCACATCCCTAGCCTTCTTTATTTTGAGACTGGGTCTCACCAAGTTGCTTAGGGCCTCACTGAGTTGCTGAGGCTGGCCTCTAACTTGTGATCCTCCTGCCTCAGCCTCCTGAGTTCCTGGGATTACAAGTGGGTGCCACCATGTCTAGCACTAATTCATTTTTTCATTCAATTAATTACTTTGCTAGAACTTTCCAACTTCTGTTTCATGTCAGGAACCTTTGCTAGGTACTGGGGATACAGCACTAAACAGGATTGATGTGACCTGTGCCCTTAGGCAGGAAACAGACTTCAAGCAAATGATTGTACAGATAAATGAATAATTACAAGTTATGGTACATGTAGCGAAGGAAAGGTATTGAGTGAATGAAGATTATAATCAAGATTGTGATTAGATAGAAATCTAGGTAACTTTTTTGAAGTGATATGGTGAGATTTTACTAGATGACAGTCTTGCATTCTGAGATTGTAATTGAATGTATATAACACAAGAGTTTGAGAACTTTTGAGCGTGCTTATTCATTTCAGCATCTATTCCTATCTATAATGTTATTCCAGCTCACTTTCCAAGATACGTAAAGGAGATAGGAAACTTTTTCAAACAGTCGATCTGTCTGCCTTCAGGGTACTTAAATCTTTAATATTCTTGGACTACTTAATTCTTTTCCTGATGAACAGTTGGAAAGCAAAAATCTTTTGTGTGAAATTTGGATTTGAAGATTGGATTTAGATTTTTTTCCCCCGAGGAAGCTGGGCCAAAGATGATAGGCTTTTCTAATTTTAGAGAAGCAGCATCATAATTATCACAAGTATCTATTGTAGTTTATCCTTTATAAATGACTTAACTTTAAATTCTCAGCTCTTAGGAGGCAAATGATTCAATGAATTGGGAAATATAAGCTATTAAGTACATACATATTTCAGTTAAACATGTATGAAGCCCATACAGATAATTCATTACAGTGCTTTTACTAAATTCGAGCTGCATGCAAAGTACTGAACTTAGTTGTACCATGTGGAATAAATACAAAAATGACAGTCCCTGCCTTTAAGATTTCAATTTAATTATTGCTAATACTCAAATTTAACTTTCTCTGCTTTCCAAAGTACTATTGAATGTTGGTTCATTAGAGCCTTTAAAAGAGCCCTGATAACAGAAATATTGAGAAAGTGGAGATTTTATGGTAAAATTGTTATAGCATGGTGATAAACAGTATATAAGGTGTGAAGTATTGAATTACTAGATTTCACACTCACCAAATGAAGGTCATTATGTGTGCTGGTCACTGATGGGGCTAGAACTAGGTTTGGATATGGGGAGAGCATGACTAGTTTTGGAAATGATCACTTGGAGCTGCCCTCTATTGAGGGTACTGGTTTAGGGTGCAGAAGTAAGGTGAATAGTTACTGTTTTTGAGCACTAGTGGTAGCTGAAACCAAGCGCATGAGTGAGATTACCTATAGAGAGACCATGGGAGGAGGCCGGGATGGTGCTGGGTAGAGAAGGCTGAGTTTGCAAAGGAGACTAGAGCAGTGGCCAGGAAAGTGAGAGGACAGAAGCAGATGTTTCTGCATGGGGAGGTGTTCATTACTATGAAATGCCCCTGTGAGAGCAGAATTGAGAACCATCATTGGTTTAGCACCATGGAAGTCATTGGTGACTTTCACAGGAAATGCTGATCTAGTGGCAGGAGATGAGGGAAATGGAGGCAGCAAGTGTATATAAAATTTGTTTAAATGTTGATAGGAAGGCTTGCTTGAGAGGGAGAGGTTGAATATAGGAGAGAAAGGATCACTCATTTCTGTATAGTTCCTAAGAAGATCGGAAGGGATGAAATTCAGAGCACTAGCAAGAACTGTGATTTAGCTGGGAGGAGGGGCGAGGGGCATGACTTCTATAGTAATGGAAAACAAACCTGTACTTTATCACAAAGTTCTAAATACATTCCTTTAAATTGCCAAGAACTGTTTTATTCCTAAAAATCAAACCAATTTTTGCTGATTCATGACCTAGTCTTTGAGAAACCCACACCACAGAAACATTGTGTGAAATTGGTTTAGTATGTGGTTTAGTCTTGATTTCACCCACCTTATTAAATTATATACTTTAATCTGACTTTTGATTATAGTTTATGCCTTTTCTGAAGGAGAAATGTTAAATTCTGTGATTTCTTTCTTATGTGCTTATTTTCGTTTTCTTAAGAAAGTTTTCAGATTAGTTCTGTTTTCTGAGATTTTAAGTGTCTTCTTTTAGCCTCTATTATTATTGAAATATGTTCTCTTATACCACTGTTTCCCTCAATATGGAACTTATTTGATCCACTATTTATTTAGAATTGAAGATACTCAAGTTACTACCCTTTTATAGATAAGTCACTTCCAAATATAAGTATCTACTTATTTGTGAAGGCATTTGTTGTAATGGTATGCAGGGACATTGATTCGTTTATTGTCTCTTTATTTAATGCCTATCTTGCAAGGTACCAGGAATTTGGAAATGATGGGAGAGTTTAGTCTCTGCTCTCAGAGAGCTTATGAAAGGAAAGAAGTGTATGAACAAACATCACAGCGTGGTGTAGTGGAAGAAGGCACATGAGTAGATCCATTATAGTATGATTAATTAGTGTAGCAGTGGAAGAAAAAAATGCCGAGTGGGCACAGAGCGGTGGGGGTGAGCCAGGTTTTCCAAGATGAAACAAGTATTGCCAGGTGAACAAGGGAGCCAGGAAATAGAATGCTCTACCTTGAATTTGGAGCAGGTGGTTGTGTGTGTGTACATACACAGATATGTACACATCAAAGAATGATTGAATAATATTGCTAAGAAAGTTAAAAAATATTTCTTTTTTCTATTTTTTTTAAATGTAATAGTTGTATATATATTTTAGAAATTCTTACTGTTCTAACTTTGCTTGCTCAAGAGGTGAAAAGCTGCCCAGTTTTCCCTGTCCTATCATGGTCAACTCTTTATTCTATCCCCTATTTCATGTAAAAAGTAATTGGTCTTAATTATATTCTAATGATACAAAGCCTGGTTTTTCTTTTTTTTAAACGGTTTTTCATTTTTTAAAAAGATAGTAGCTAACACATTTACAATATATTGTGGCCAGGTACTTTTCCAATTTTCTTTTCTCTTATGAGATAGATTCTTTTGTCATTCTTATTTTACGTTTGGGGAAACTGAAGTACTGGGATCAAAGTGACTTGCCTCAATTTGTGGTGGGTTTTATCCCCTGCAGTTTCATTCCAGAGCCCATGTTCTTAACTGAGGTACTCTACCTCTTCTCTAGGGTGACCCTTTGTCTTTCTGTTCATTCACATTGACTTCTAAAGGCATGATTATATCTGGAAAGGAAATATGGTGACATTTTAAGGGCAATGTTTATATCTATTTTAGTTGCACAATTTTTGTCCCCAATAAAGCCCTGATTTATTTTTTTTTCCAGTAGGGAAAACATAAGGAATAACAAATAAATTTTACTAGAATTTTTTTCTTGTACTTGAATATAAATACTTCCGGATACATTCTCTTTTAACTTTCCTTCAAAGCAATCATTATCATTGCCCCTTCCTTGTTTGCTTGCTTGCTTCCTTCCTTTCTTTCCAGGGCCTTGTGCATTGCATGACAAGTACTCTACCACTGAATTACATCCCCAGTCCTATCATTGCCCTGTTAGCTTACTCTTGTGGATCAGAAGTACAGTGGAACTTGGGATGCCATAATCTGCCAATTTCATTTTTTTCTCTTTTATATAAAGTGAGATATACTTTATGTCTGAAAAATATTTCATAACATTTAATCCAGTTAAAGAAACTAACTCCCATCCCCCAAATCTTCCAGTTAGCCACTGCTCTGAATTTGATGTTCATTGTTTTTATGCATTTTCCTACAGTTTTACTACACATTAGTATCTTCAAAGCATGTTATATTGTTTTGTACATATTTAAACTTTGTGTTGATGGTGCTGTGCTTTATGTATTCTTGGGAACATATGTTTTTCTCCCACTCAGTGTCACTTATCAGTGTGGTTTCACCAGTTGAGTTTCTGAGTGTGGGTACAAGTTGATTTACTTCATGTATTTTTAGTGGATCATGGTATAATACATTTAGGGCAATACCACATTTATTTCCCCTTTGTTGGTAGTCTTTTAAGTTGTTTCCTTTTTTTTTTTTTTTTTTTTGTTATTACAAATATTAGTTACAATAAGTATCTTGAACAAGAGTATTTTTCTAAACCCATTTTGATGTTGTAGTTACCTTGCACTCTTTTTTCTTTGTTCTTTATATTTTAATCTTAGCCCTCCTCAAATCCTTACGTTATTTGACTTAAGATGCCATTGTCCATTGTACTTAAAATACAAAACTATAATGGACACTTTTCCTGTAAGGCTCTTTTTAGTAAACTTTATTTTCATTAATCTAGTTTTACTTTGTTTCTTTTTTGTTCTTAGTATTTTGCAGATATATAAATATTATTTCACTTCTAATTTCATAAAAGACAGCTTCTTTAGGGCTATGTTTCTTTGTTTAGTCCTGTACTTTAGTGTTTGTTTCCTTTAAGAATTTTCCTCTAAAATGTAGTGCCTTCTTCCATTACAATTTGGTGGTTGGGAACATGGACTTGGAGTTAAGTTGCTTGGATGTGAATCCTGGCCCTTCTAAATAGATGTGTAAACTTGGGTAGCTCATTTAATTTCTCGATCTGTCAAATAGAGTTAATAGAACCTACCTGTAGGTCACAAGATTTTAAATGAGGTAGGTATCTGTAATAAAGTTAGTATTCAATAATATGAACTATTTTTATTCATTTTGTTCTTAGAGGATGCAGTATTTTCAAGTTTACTCTTTATTATTGCCTTCTCTTTTGAAACAGCATTATCATCTTCACATATATAAATATACCTCAAGGAGATGTCTCATTATAACACTTGTTAGTGGAGATTGGGAAGAGAGATTGATGAAGTTGAGGGAGATTAGCTAGGTTTTCTTATATTTTAACATCAATCATTTTGGATTCATTTTGTGCTTAAATTCTTTTGGAAATATATATACAGCATATTGAAAGTAGGTTGACATCATGTACTTCTCATTCAAATAACTAATGAGTTTACTTTTATTAGTTATAAATATCTTGAAATATGAATCTGATAGTAATTCTAAGTATATTATCTAAGTATATATCTAAGTATATTATCCTTTATTGTCAATTGTGTGTTGCTGTGTAGAGAAGGAACCATTGAAATCCATGTGTGTAAAACTTGATGTGTAAGTTTGAGTTTAACTTTCTCAGCCTTCCATTTCAGTTTCTGTAACAGAAAGAGTATAATTCTGATTGTACAGGGTCGTGAGGATTGAGGGAAATGGTAGATACTAATTCAGGGCACACAACTGACCGCATGGGAATTGCTTCTTTCATCTCTCTGCCTCCCTCTTTCTTATTCTAACTTCTCTTTTAACTTCCTTTTTCCTGTTTTCTGTGTTCTGTTTTATTCCTTTTCCTTCCCTTCACTGTGCTTTTGGGTAAACAGTAACAAGACATTCTTAATCCAGCAAGTTAGTGAATCTGTTATATAAACACAAGCAAACATCATTTAAAGGGGTCTAGGAAGTATTAATTCCTAAGGACAAGGGTTTTTCAGGCTATATGGAGGTAACTGGTTAGATTTGGTAATGGTTCAATAAGAAGTATGAAGGACATAGAGGTCATGTTTGTCTAGAATAGCCATGGACGGATCAGCTAAGCACAAAGTTAGGTTAAATTTTTAAAAGAGACTTGAGTTTGAGAAAGATGCTCACAGTGGGTGTTCAGGGGCAGAATGGAGATGGGAAGAGGAGCATTGATAGGTAACATTGAGTCATCAGTTTCTTAGGAGGACTGAGGAGACTGTGAGGATAAATCATATCTCATGGGGAAACAGAGCTGCAAGGAACAAAAACAGTTAGACCTTGCATAAACTCGTTCATTTATTGATTCAACTCAGGAAGTAATTGTTGAATGAATTAAAGGTTTTAGGAATAGGAACGGAGATGAGCAGCTAGCAAATGAAAAGAAAAGGAAGAGCATGGGACCTGGCCCCAGTTGTTTGTTGTTCTGCTGTTAGGATTGTCAATGTGGTATTATTCAAGATGTTTAGTCTTAATGGACCTCAGTTTCCTTCTCTGTAATCCTTCCTTGCTTTTAAAAAAGTCTGCTATTCCACCATTGTTCTTTTTCTTTTCATCTCCCTCTGTCCTCTTTTACTTGGCTCAAGATTTTTGTTACCTATGCCTTAATTCTTTAAAGTGTCATTTTACCTATTAGCTTTGTTCTTATTTTCTGCGTTTACTACATGTAATTTACTGGGGTATTTGCCTGGGTCTCTTCTTCTTTAGACATCTCAATAAATAAGATTCTCAGAAACCATCTATCTCAGAGTCAGTGGGCAGTACATACACAAAGCCAAAGATGAGCATCCTTAGAGAAGTTCAGGATGGAGTTAGGGCCTTTGGAGGTTTGGGCACAAGCGATTGTTTAATCAATTTAGATGTTAAGAAATTAGTAGAATTTGGTTGTACACAGAAGAAGGTGCTGGTGTACACTAGAGATAGAGTGATAAATAAGAAAAATACTGTCCTTCTTTGGCACAGAGAGTGGGAACATGAGCATTAAGTAGTTCCATAAGCAGTTATTTAATTACAAATGCAATAGGTACTGTGAAGGTAGAATTGAGGGTGCTGATAGTAAAAATCAAACTAGGCCATCTTAGGAGACTTCTAGGAGGAAGTGGCACTGAACAAATCTAGTGAAGGGAGATGTGGTGTGGAGGTAGGGATGAGTGGGCAACTTGTGAGGCAGAGGCTTGAGGCATTGGGGAGTGATGTGGAGATTTGGCATTGGGAAGAATCTACAAGAAAGCCAGGGGACAGGAGTTCGTGTAGCGGTTATTTGAGATGAATCTGGACACAGGGTAAATAGGAACACAGAATGTGTAAGACAGGAGTAAAAATAAAGCTCTCTCTTAAAGGTCCTTTATTGAGAGTAGAGTGTGTAGGTAGATTCAGTAACTTGGAGCCTCTGCTGTGCCAGTTAGCTAGCAATAGATATACCAAGTCAGTATGCTGCTTTGGTCCTCATTTACTACAGAAAGTTTAATTTTTATTATTATATAGAAACAACTTTTTTCTTCTTGTGGTTTGAATTGTATGATTTGTAATGTTAGAATTTACCAAAATTATCTTTAGCACTATTAGAGATCTGTAAACTTGCAACAATATATCTAATTGTAAATTTTTTTTGGTTTTGGTTTTGCTCACATAGTGAGTTGTCAGTAAAACTTTTCAGCTGGATTATGTAGTACTTAATAATATTTTGTAGTGTTATATGTTTTGATCAAATATCTCAAGTAAATATGTTTATTTGCCAGGTTCTGTTCAATTTCTTGTATAAAACAAGATTTTAGAACTGTTTCTATATAAATTTGTAGAAATTATGATACATTTATATTTTTGCTTAAAGTTTTTCTTCATCACAATATGTCTACATGAAAAAGTTTGGAAAATACATAAAAGCATAAAGGAGAAAAAAATCACCACTAATTCTACTTTCCAGATATAGCCACTGATGAGATTTTAGTGCTTCAGTCTTTATGTATATTTGTGTGTGTTAATAACAAAAGTGGAGTTGTATTTAATTTTTAATTACCTTTCTTCATTTATCAGGAGCAATTCCCATGTTATTAAATATTCTTTGAAAATATTTTTAGTGGTTATATGATAATCTAGTATACATACATATATCATGATGTATTAGACCAGTTCCCAGTTATTGGATATTTGCTTAATTCCTTTTTTCCCCTACTATAAATAACCACAATGGAAATCTTCAGGAAACCTTTTTTGTCATTAAAGATTCCCAGAAGCGAAATTCTTGGGTCAAAATCTATGAAAAAGTTTAAAGCTCTTAATAAAAATTATAAAACTGCTTTCCACAGTGGCTGTACTTATTTTTGTGCCCTCTAGTGGCTTGTGAGAGTGTTTTCACATTGCACCTGTATGTATTGAAAATGAGAAGAAAGATATTTTTTCATATTAAGAATATTTTGTGTAATTAAAAACTTTTTTCTTAGCAGCCCAAATATTTATTTTGGTTTAACCAGTCTTAATCTGGGTCTGATTTAAATAATTGCCCTACTTTTAAAAAAAATGTGTTAGCTGTGAACATCCTTCCCTGCTAAAGAATTTGAAGAATAGAAAATTTCTAGATTTAAAATTTTTATTTAAAGGTATAAAAGTAAAAATTCAAGGTTGCAAAATTTTAATTTGTGTGAAAATTTGAATTGAGAGATGAAATTGGGAATAATTTTAAAATTTAGCTTTTGATTTACTTTTTTGTTATAGCTGTTATTGTTAAAAATAGCACATGTAAGGTTATTCAAACCCATATTAAGTGCCCAGTAAATGGAACTATTGCTATTTTTACTGTAAAAATTTCTCCCTCCATCTCAGGAAGTTTAGATACAAGTGTCCCTCAAAGTTCCCTTTGTCCTTCTCACTGGTACTAAGGTGGTTGGAGAGAGTGTGCTGGGGTGGAGGGAGGGACCTGTCATATCCATTAGTTGTGATTCAGATGAGGATAATAGTTGGTCTATATAGCATCTGTTGAGATCTGGGTATTTTTTATTCAATAAAATATAAGTTGATTTTTTTTCACTGTTTGATTTTATAAAACACATTTTATGTCCCTTTACTTTTGGTTCCTAGAAAAATGATAGAAATTTTTTTTCTGTAAATTCAGCCTTATCTGTACTTAACTTTCATGTGGTGATTTTAGAAATAAGTGCTGTTAGTACTGAGAGAGGTTAATTATACTATATTATAGCATAGGATTGATCACATCTGGGAATCTAGACAGCCTCACTGATTGCTGCTCCCCTCAAGTATTGACTGGTTGCTGAATGAGCTGATAATAGGAAACCAGCTAGCTAGCTTCTCTGTCCCTTTACCCATCTTTGGGTTTCCAGTGTAGTTTCAGAAGCACAGGCATGCTTTTCTTTAATGTTGTTTTTTTTGTCATATTTCTTCCATTTTCCCCTTTTAAAAATATTCATCAAATCAATAAAATGTATAGAACACATAATGTTTTCTAGGTTTATTGGCATAGGTATTTCAAAGATGAATCATTAGAAAGTCTGCCTTTCTGAGGTAGGTAGTAAAACATTAAACATAATTCATGTGAAAAGGACTAATAGTTATATTCAAAGTATTTTGTGTTCTTGAAGAATGACTAAGCAGTTGTTAGAAGACTTCATAATTGAGGTGACATCTGAGGTGGAGTTGGGACTGTTGCACACGTGTGAAAGCACTGCCATTTATGAATGGGGAGGAGCAATAGATTGGGATTTGTAAATCGTAGGAGTAGCTTTGATTTCTGGTACCATTGTCACTGCCCTTGTGTGGGATAGCTTTCCTCAATAGATTGTTTTTGTTATTTTGTTGTATTGGGGAATGAAACCAGGGCTTCACACATGCTAGGCCTGTGTTCTACCACTGAGCTACATCCCCAGCCCTCAACAGATATTTGAACTAATTATTACTTTATGGCTTTAAATTTCTTCCTGAGTTGGGCACAGTGGTGCATCTGGTTACCATGGAGGCAAAGGCAGGAGGATCACAAGTTCAAGGCCAGCCTAGGCAACATAGCAGGATCCTATCTAAAAAAATAAAATAAAATTCCCTGTGCCTATTGAAATTGTTGAAAATAAAATAATAGATAAAATAGCTCTTTGGAGGAGATTGACTTGGGTGAATGGAAGGAAAGAATAACTTGGGCTATTTTAAAGTCATGAAACCATGGTGATAAAAAATCATGGAGGTTTACCTTTCCAAAGGTATTAGCAGTAGAAGTAAGGTGAAAGAGATTTGGAGAGTGTTGAAGAGGAATCCACTGAGGGATAATATGGGAGATGAGCTGACTAGTTGCAGAAGAAATGCATTAGGTAGGCTACAGGGCCACAGAGATACCACACACAATAGAAGGAACACGTGGTCTGGAGGGGTTGAGAGAATTTGAGAAGGAAGGAATTGAAATTGAGTTGTAGTGGTTAACAGTAGGGATCAGAGAAGTCAAGGGGGTGGTTTAGATGAGATCAGATGGGGATTGACTGGTAGAATAGGACCAGTCAGATAAAACCAGGAAGGGGGAGGATAATTGGGGTTTGTGTACCCATCCTTTCAGCAGGTCTGTATTAAGAATCTACTATTTGTGAGATGCTCGTTATATGCCTGTAAAGTGGGAGGTTCAGGAGGGAGTTCAGAGTACCCCAAGTATAAGTTAAAGAGATTGAAGTGTTAGATAGGAGGAAGGAAGTACTTGCTCACTGGGACCAATCTGTGGCTTGAGTACCCAACTCTTGCTTTACCTCATCCTAGTTTTGTGACCATACCAAAATATTTAACCACTCAGCTTCTGTTTTTATGTCGGAATGATGTCTTCCTTGCAGGGTACATGGTCCTCCATTCACTGGGGTACTGCTGGAAGAAAATAGTAGATTGATCTTACTTTTTTTTTTTTTCTTCCATCCTGGGGATTGAACCCAGGGGTGCTTGGCCATCTGTGTTCACTTTTATTTTGAGAAGGGGTCTTGCTAAGTCTCCAGAGCATGTCTTTGAACTCTTGTTGCTCCTGCCTCAGCCTTCTGAGTTACTGGGATTATATGTGTGCACTGCTATACCTGGCTTCCCTACATCTTTTAAATTTCTGTATTTCGTGCATGATTTATAATGTTAACAGTGTCTTGGAAAAATGGTGCATGTACAAAGTATTAAAGATATTCACATTTGAAATGCCAGTGATTTTCACAAAGAAGGATTTGGGTGCATTGAGGCCTATTAGTTTCAGAATAGCCTTCAAGATCAATTGAGTGGGGTTGAAGAGGGTTGACTCTTGGAAATGAATTGCAGGTTATTGGATTTTGAGAGCTGGTCTCTGGGAGGTCCTTTGGAAAATGGTGGACATAACAAAACTGCTGGTGCATGTGCAATGTCTGAGTTACTTCATGAAAGTCTGTCTTATGCTGTATGTATATTTTTCACACTGCGTTATGTGTTAATAGATTATATAGTAGAAACTCCATGGATAGGCCACTACCCAGAAACATGAATCAATAAGAAATTACCCTTAGTGCATAAATAATTTACCCACAGATGAATGGGAGCTGACTGAGCATATATTTAAGTTAATGAGGTTTACTTCTATTGTATGATGCCAGAGGACAGGCGTGCTAACTATAGATGATTGATTATAGTTTTTGTTTTTTGTTATTTCACATAGCCTTATGAAATAATGATTGTGTTTGCTATTGTTTTTAGATAAGTCAAGGAAAAACTATTTCTTTATGGCTCTGTAAGGAAGAGTAGGTTTGTTTAATTTATCCCTCCCCTAGAAAGAAAGCTCAGGGATATTTATTTCTTATTTAGTGCTGTACACAGTGAGTGCCCAGCATATAGGAGACACTCATGCTGACTGTCTAGTATAATAATGGACATGGGTTAATGAGTAAACATTTATTAAATTGAGTTGAAAGATTTGAGCATAATTCCTGAAAAATTGCTAACAATCTCCTATTAAAATGATCAGCATACATTTATTAGTGGGAGCTCAGGAATTCTGAAAAAATAAACTTAATGTCCATAAATGTGTATTTGAACAAGTAACTGGTTAAATACATAAACAAATAAGATTTTAAAAGTTTTGTGATGCAGGCTAGAAAGTGATGGATTGTTTTCAGGCCAGGCCAGCTGCACTTGTAATCATTGACACTTCCTGCCTTCTCCAGAGCCTTTGACCCTCCCTTAACACCCTCATCCACTTGCTCTTGGCTTCACCTTGTGTGTGTCTTCACCTTTCTTGCTGGTTCTTTTAGTGTCTGTTCTTAATCCTTTTATAATTGAAAATACTGTTTCTAAGGGGTTCCATGGTCTTTGAGTGAAATCAGTGATAACTCTAAATTTAACCTGTGTTTTTAGCTGTGTCTGGAGGCTCAGCCCTTTATTTCTGACAATATACTGAATATCTTGTCTGATCTTTCCTACAAACTTAATACCCAACCCTACACTCATATACTTTCATATATATATGTGTGTGTGTGTGTATCTGCTTTTCCTCCTGTATTCCTTGTTTTTATTATAAGCCACAGATTCCTCCACAGTAGAAATGTTGACATTTATCTTTTATCTTCAAAGCCCTAATTGTTTGTATCCTGACAGGTCCTGTTCATTTTGCCTCAGAAAAATCTGTCTACAGTTGGTCCTGCTTTATCCTCTGCTGCCTTAAATTCTGCACCTCTTCATTCTGTGTGTGCTTGAAATACTGGTTTGTTTTCTATGTTTACCCAAGTAGTCAATATAAAAAAAAAATTGTTCAAATGTCTTACTTAAAAACCTGTCTCATTCTGTTTGCAGCATTTTCATTTCTAATGCTTCCCAGGTTTTCTGTGTTCCGACCATTTTAGGCTGCTGGTGATTCCTCGTTGTGTTCATTCATGCACCTGTTTGTTGGGCTGGCATGACGGGGGAATCAGCATAGAGGAGTGATTCAGCTCTGTCTGCGGGTCCAAGGAGGACTTCATGGAGGTTTAAACTGAATCTTCAAGGATGAGTTTACTTTGGCAATCCTCTTAGCTTCTTTCTCTCTCTTCAGTTCCATATCCCAATTTCAAGTTATGGGCCCACGCGTTCGTATTTTTGATATAAGCCTCACTAGATACCTGTGGATGTCCATATTTGCCATGGTCTGCTGGGGTGGATGTGGAAGCCAGCTGCCTTGCGACTTAATCATTTTTACCCACTGATTTAAAATGCCACAATTGTTGATTAAAAAATTGCATGACTATGTTTGGTTTTCAAATTCTGTACCAGAATAATAGTGCTTGTTTTGATATCTAATAGGACAAATATGCATTAAGTATTCTTTTTCTCTCAAATATTATTAGCTAATCTTAATTGTTTTCTTCCATATAAACTTTATAATTAATATATTAAGAAACCATACAAAACAAAAAGTTAGAAAAATCTCACTAGGATTTTTTTTTTTTTTTTTTTTTTTTTTTTGGTACCGGGGATTGAACTCAGCGGCACTAGACCGCTGGGCCACATCCCCAGCCCATTTTTTGTATTTTATTAGAGACAGGGTCTCACTGAGTTGCTAAGTGCCTCGCCATTGCTGAGGCTGGCTTTGAACTCGCGATCCTCCTGACTCAGCCTCCCAAAGTGCTGGGTCACTAGGATTTTGATTGGGATTACATTTGGCTTATAGGTTAATTTTGGCAGAAATATATTTTTCCTTTCCACTCAGAAACAAGTCTGTCTCTATGTTCAGCATATTTAGTGTCTATCACAATACCATTTTACGTGTGTGTGTGTGTGTGTGTGTGTGTGTGTATCCATTCCAGGTCTCATGCATGCTGGGGAAGCATTCCGTCACTGAGCCACATCCCCTGGCCTGGTATGGGTGTTGTATAACATGAAATGTTTTAAGGTTGTTTTTGTTGTTGTGACTAAGGTCTTTTCATTTGCTAACTGGCTGTTAACACTATATAGGAAAAACATAACTTTTATTATTATTTAACTAGTGTCCAGATGCCTTAGTGAATTCTGCCTCTGGTGGGATAGCATTCAGATGATTGTTTTGGATTTTGCCGGACAGCCACTTATCCATGCCTGGTGATGTTGTTTGTTTCTCTTTTTTTTAGCATTTATACTTCTCATTTTTTTTTTTTTTTAACTTGTCATTGTATTGGCTAGACCACAGTACTGTCCAAAAGAATGTAGTGAAAGCCAAATATGTGAGCCATATATGATTCTAAATTTCTAGTTTACACATGATAGTAAAAGGAAACAGGTAAATTTAATTTTATTTAATGCAATAAATACATGATATTTCAGTGTAATTAGTACAAAACTTATTAATGATGAGTTTTACATTCCTTTTTTTTAAAAAAAAAACTTAGCCTTTGGAACCCCTGTATATTTTACACTTTTTAGTATACTTCAATTTGGACAAGCATCACCCAAAGTACTCAGTAGTAGCACTGTGATTAGTTGTTAATTCATTGGACAGCATAGGACTAAAGTCTTCTTAACAGTATACAGTAGTTAGGATCATAGAGGGCTTCCTTGTCTTAGTTTTACTTTAATGGAAATTACTTTTATGTATGAAGCTTCCTGTTCATTTCTGATAAATATACTTTTTGGGGGGATAGTTTTCTTTTGTTAAGAAGTATCTTTTAAACTAAAAAAACTTAACACCAAAACCCCAAATAACCCAATCATCTCATTCCAGTCAGAGTGGCAATTATCAAGAAAACAAGCAACAATAAATGTTGGAGAGGATGTGAGGAGAAGGGTCCACTCATACATTGCTGGTGGGGCTGCAAATTGTTGCAACCACTCTGGAAAGCAGTATGGAGATTCCTCAGAAAACTTGGAATGGCACCACCATTTGACCCAGTTATCCCACTCCTGGGTTTCTACCCAAAGGACTTAAAAGCGGCATACTACAGTGACACAGCCACATCAGTGTTTATAGCAGCTCAATTCACAATAGCTAAATTATGGATCCAACTAGATTCCCCTCAACAGATGAATGGATAAAGAAATTGTGGTATATATACACAATGGAATATTACTCAGCCTTAAAGAAGAATGAAATTATGTCATTTGCTAGTAAATGGGTGGAGACCATTTTGCTAAGTGAAATAAGCCAATTCCAAAGAACCAAAGGCAGAATGTTTTCTCTGATATGCGGATGCTAATTCACAATAAGGAGAGGGTAGGAAAGAACAGGTACTTTGGATTAGACAAAGGCGAGTGAAGGGAAGGGAGGGGGTTTGGGGGTGGGTAGGACAGTTGAATGAATGGGACATTATTACCCTGTGCATATATGATTACACTACTGGTATAATTCTACATCATGTACAACCAGAAGAATGAGAAGTTATACTTCATTTATGTATGATATGTCAAAATGCATTCTGTGTCATGTATAACTAATTAGAACAAATTTTAAAAATTTTAAAAGTATTTTTTAAAGTTCATGATTTATATTCTCTTAAATACTTCTAAAAATGTTACACTGACATACATGATCACACCTTTCTCCTCCCACTTAGCCTGTTAATATAGAGAATGATAATTGTGGAGTCCTAGTTGTGAAGTAACTTTATACTTGTAAACAAACCATGTTTGAATGTGATGTAGAATTTTTTTTGGGGGGGGGTACTGGGGATTGAATTCAGGGGCACTTGACCACTGAGCCACATCCTCAGCCCTATTTTGTATTTTATTTAGAGACAGGGTCTCATTGAGTTGCTTAGCAGAGGCTGGCTTTGAAATGGAGATCCCCCTGCAGTTATGTCTTATTTTTTTTAACTCTGCTGGACTAGTTGTGCTGGTGTTTGGAGATTTTTTTCCCCTTACATTTGATAGAGAGGTTGTCCTGTGTGGTTATGTTGAGTTTTGGAATTAGCATCATATGTACGCTTGTAAAATAGATAATAAAACTTAAGATCAATTCTTGCTTAAAAAACTGTCTTTGAGAACTTTTATCAAAGGAATATATGCACATGGTTGAGGGACTTTGAGTCCTTACATGTCTGGAGAATTTCTTTATTCTACTTGTAATTGATGGGCAATTTAGTTGGGAGTAGAATTCTAGGTTAAAATTAATGTCCCTCAAAACTTGAGGCGTTGTTCATAGCCACCTGGCTTCCAGTGTGCTCAGCTGTTTGCTGCAGTGTGATTTTCATTCTTTTATGGAAAGCACCACAATGCATCCTGATTTGTTGGAAGCACCTTCAAATTATACTTTTTAATGGCACCAGCTTTTACTCTGAGAAGTATCCTTGTTGTTGATCATTTACAGGCATACTTTATTTGTAGATGATCTACTTTTTGTGTCTTTTTGGAAGCCTTTATGATATTCTTATACCTCGTGCTCTGAGAATTCAGCAGGCTGTATCAAGAGGTCAATTTTTTCCATCGTTCATCTGCTCTCCTTTTTGAGTTTGAAGACTAGTGTCTATCAGCTCCAAGATATTTTATTGTAGGGTGCTTCAGTGATTTCTGCTTCTTCATTCTCCTCCTCCTCTTCTTTTTTTCCTTTCTGGAACTCCTTTTAGTGGGACTTGGTTCTCTTGGATGCATTTGATTACCTTATTTTTAAATAGAAGTCAAATTCATTGTAGTTTTCTTTCTTTGCTTTTTTCTTCCTTTCTGGGAAATATTCTCAATCTCATTTTCTGATACTTATATTGACTTTTTAATTTCAGCTCCTATTATTAATTTCCAAGAGCTTTTTCTTATTTTTATTCCTTCTATGTAGCATCCCACTCTTGTTTCGTTGACATATATGAGAGTCTCTTTCCCATTGAATATTAAATTACATATACATATATAAAATTCCCCCCCCACACTTTCTACATTATGTATTTCCATTGAGGTTCCTCTTTCCCTCTTTTTGTTTCTTTTTTGTTTATAGAGGTTGTTTTCCTCATCTATCTGGTGATCTAGATTTTTAGTTCTGTAATGGCTACTTTGTTTCTTTTCCCACCAATTTCTAACTCTGCCACCAGATTTAACATTGTGAAACATAGACCTGATTTTGGCATTCTGTGCATGAAAATGATACCTCTTCAGAAACTTGGTTGATGTCTCAACCACTTAGCATGGCATTCCTTTGCAGTGGCAGTGAGGGACTGTGTTTGCTTCCTAGGGCTGCTGCAACACATCACCACAATGTTGGTGACTTAAAACAGAAATTTATCCTCTTACAGTTGATGTAGGCCAGAAGTCTGAATCAGTATCACTGGGCCAAAATCAAGGTGCCAGCAGAGTTTCTGACCCTCTGAGGCTCTGTGGAAGAATCTGTCCCTTATATTTTCCAGCTTCTGTTGGCTGTTGGCATTCTTGTATCAGTCTAGTGTCATAGGCCAGCATTGTCAAATCTTTCTGTTTCACATCATCTCCTGTATATGTGTGTCATATATCTCTCTGTTGCTCTCTTACAAGGATACTTGTGATGGTTTTTAGGGCTCACTGGATAATCCAGGATCATGTTCCTGTCACATAATCCTTAATTTAGTCACATCTGCAAGGATCCTTTAAATAAAGTAACATTTGCTGGTTCCAGAGATTATAGCCTGATACCTCTGAGGTTGATTCTTTAGCTTTCTGTCAGTACTTAGAGTTTTCTCTAATTTCTCTTTTGTTTGTATGCCTCTGTGCTTTTGCGAATGTCATTATTATTGCCTGCATTTATTGTTTACTTAGACAAAAATGTATGTATTCATTCATAATGGCTTCCTCCTAGACAGAGTACTGCATTTGCCTGTCAGATTTTGTAATATAGTCTTTGTACTTCTCCGAACGGTATTTGTCACATTAAAACATTTTGCCTTGTCAGGCTTTACAGTTGTCTAGGACTTTTTGAGGGCTAATTAAACACTAGGGACTGTCCATTGGACAATTTAATTAACACAACAAAATAGGCCAAAGTAAGTATACACACGTGCCATACTTTCTCCAGGGCAGATTACTTAAGAGGCATTTGCTAGGTCATAGAAATTTACATTTTCAGCTTTTGCTAGATGATGCCAAATTGCCCTCCAAGCCACTTCCCCCAAAGTACCAAAAGCTGTTCTGTTCCCTATATACTTTTCAATTTTTGTAATTTTTTTTTCATTAAAAGAAAATTAATGGGGAGAATGATAATGGTATACTTTAAATTTCCTTGATAGTGAGGTTGACCATTGTTTTTTCAGTATGTGAATTTTCTGTTAATATAGTCTGCTTTCTTTTGTTTTCTCTTATTTACAGAAATAGTACAAATATGGATATGAATGATGCTGCTGTTGTTCTCACTTATAGATGAGGAAACTGACACAAGAAATTAGCAAGGACATTTATAAGATGTTTTCCTCCCAGATGGATACATGAACACATTTAAAGTCATAGCGAATAAGACACAGAACAGGGAGTTTGAATTCAGTTATATCTGATTTTAAGGCCTGTTTCTTCTTTTCTCTCTATATCAGGCTGCCTTACAGAACATGAGAAAATTAATGATGTAGTGGTATGCTGAATTTTGATCCAAAAAATTTAACTTTTAGCTCTACTTTCTAGCTTTGTGAATTTGGGTTGGTGTTAAAATATTTTTAAAATTTAAAAATGACTATATTAATGACAGTCGATTTGCTTTATAGGTGATTGAGAAAAAATACATTGGGATAATGTAAAAATGTGTTTTATGAACAGTATGCCACTGTGAACAATTTCAGTAATTATTATTCTTTTATTAAAATTTTTGTTTTGTTTTGTTTTGTTTTTGGTGTTTCTGGGGATTGAACCCAGGGCCTTGTGCATGTGAGGCAAGCACTCTACCAACTGAGCTATATTCCCAGCCCTCCAGTAGTTATTATTCTCTATTATCATCATCTTAATGAGTAAATAAATTTGATCTTTTCTTGTATTCCATTTATTTATTTATTTTAGTTTTGAATGTCCTTTGTTTTTAATGGACCTTATTTTTTTTTAAGCAGGTTTAAGTTCACAACCAAATCTCTGTACCTTCTTCTCAGTTTTGAGAGAAATTTACTGCAGGACACATACAGCTGCCTTCATTATCACCATCCCATACCAGTGGTACATTTGTTACAGTTGAACATGCATTTACACATTACCTTCACATCAGCCTTCACTATTGGTGTTATATATTCTCTGATTTTTGACAAATGTATAATGATATGTTTGCCATTATGTACCATCCAGAGTATTTTAACGGCTGTAAAATCCTTTGTGCTCTACATGTTCATCTCTCCTTACCTCCAAGCTTCTGGCAACCACTGATCCTTTTTACTATCACCATATATTTGCCTTTTCCTTAACGTTATATAGTTGAAATTACACAGGATGTAGTCTTCAGATTGTTTTCTTTCAATTAGTAATATGTATTTTTGTTTTCTCCCTTTTCTTGGATTATTTATAGCTCCTTACTTTTTAGCATTGAATCATATTCCATTGTTTGAATGTACCACAGTTTATTTATCCATCCATCTAATGAAGGATTTGTTGGTTGCGTCCAAGTTTTGCAATTATGATTAAAGCTGTTGTAAACATTCATGTGCAGTTTTATATTTTGGTAGTGGGGACTGAAGGGGTGCTTTACTAACCAAGCTACATTACCAGTCCTTTTTATTTTTTATTTTGAGACAGGGAGGGTCTTGCTGAGTTTCCCTGAGGCTGGCCTGAAACTTGTGGTCTCCTGTAGCTGGGATTATAGGTGTGCGTCATTATACTTGGCTCATGTGCATGTTTGTTTGTGAACGTGTTTTCACCTCTTTTTGGTAAATAGCAAGAAGTGTGATTGCTGCATTATATGTTAAGAGCATATTAGTTTTACTGGAATATTACTCAGCTTTAAAGAAGGGTGAAGTTATTGCATTTGTCAGTAAATGGTTGGAGTTGGAGAATATCATGCTAAGTGAAATAAGCCAATCCCACAAAACCAAAAGCTGAATGTTTTCTCTAATATTTGGGTGCTAATTCACAATAAGGTGGGGGGGGGCACTAGGGAAAAATAGCATTACTTTAGATTAGGCAGAGAGAAGTAAAAGGAGGGGGAGAGGGAGGGGATGTGGGGATGGGAAAGATAGTGGAATGGAACAAACATTATTACTGTATGTATATATGTGACTACATGACCAATATGATTCTGCAATATGTACACCTAGACAATGACAAATTATATCCCATCTATGTATGATATTACAGTGCCTAAATGCATTTTACTGTCATGTAAAACAAATAAATTAAAAATAAATAAATTAATTAAAAATAAAAGAGCATATTAGTTTTATAAGACACTTCTATCTCTCTTCCAAAGTGGTTATACTATTTTGCATTCTTAGGTGCAATGAATGAGGATTCCTGTTGCTGCTCATTTTTTAAAATATTATTTTTAGTTGTAGATGGACACAATATTTTTATTTGTTTATGTTTATGTGGTGCTGAGGATTGAACCCAGGGCCTCACGTGTGGGAGGCAAGTGCTCTACCACTGAGCCTCATTTTTGCCAGCATTAGGTATTGTCAGTATGTTGGATTTTTTTTTTTTTTTTAGAGGTTTAATTTCATTTTATTGCATATGGATTTCCAGTTTTCCCAGCACCATTTGTTGGAAGAGGCTATCTTTTCTCCAATGTACATTTTTGGCGCCTTTGTCTAATATAAGATAACTGAAATTATATGCGTTAGTCTCTGTATCCTCTATTCTGTACCATTGGTCTACTGGCCTATTTTGGTGCCAATACCATGCTGTTTTTGTTACTATTGCCCTGTAGTATAATTTAAGGTCTGGTATAGTGATGCCACCTGCTTCACTCCTCTTACTAAGGATTGCTTTAGCTATTCTGGGTCTCTTATTTTTCCAGATGAATTTCATGATTGCTTTTTCTATTTCTATGAGGAATGTCATTGGGATTTTGATTGGCATTGCATTAAATCTGTATAGTGCTTTTGGTAGTATGGTCATTTTGACAATATTAGTTCTGCCTATCCAAGAACAGGGTAGATCTTTCCATCTTCTAAGGTCTTCCATAATTTCTTTCTTTAGTGTTCTGTAGTTTTCATTGTAGAAGTCTTTCACATCTTTGGTTAAGTCGATTCCCAGGTATTGTATTTTATTTTTTGATGCTATTGTAAATGGGGTAGTTTTCCTCATTTCCCTTTCAGAGGATTTGTCACTGATATATAGAAATGCCTTAGATTTATGGGTGTTGATTTTGTATCCTGTTACTTTGCTGAATTCATTTATGAGTTCTAGAAGTTTTCTGGTGGAATTTTTTGGGTCTTCTAGGTATAAAATCATATCATCAGCAAATAATGATAATTTGAGTTCTACTTTACCTATCTGTATCCCTTTAATTTCTTTCATCTGTCTTATTGCTCTGGCCAGCATTTCAATTACTATGTTGAATAGAAGTGGTGAAAGAGGGCATCCCTGTCTTGTTCCAGTTTTTAAAGGGAATGCTTTCAATTTTTCTCCATTTAGAATAATGTTGGCCTTGGGATTAGCATATATAGCTTTTATGATGTTGAGATATGTTCCAGTTATCCCTAGTTTTTCTAGTGTTTTGAGCATGAAGGGGTGCTCTATTTTGTCAAATGCTTTTTCTGCATCTATTGAGATAATCATATGGTTCTTATCTTTGAATTGACGTGGTGAATTACATGTATTGTTTTCCGTATGTTGAACCATCCTTGCATCCCTGGAATGAACCCCACTTGATCGTGGTGTATTATATTTTTGATATGTTTCTGTGTCTGTTTTGCTAGAATTTTATTGAGAATTTTTGCATCTATGTTCATTAAAGATATGGGTCTGAAGTTTTCTTTTTTGGATGTGTCTTTGCCTGGTTTGGGGATCAGGGTGATGTTGGCCTCATAGAATGAGTTTGGAAGTACTCCCTCTTTTTCTATTTCCTGAAATAAATTGAAGAGTATTGGTATCAGTTCTTCTTTGAAGGTCTTGTAGAACTCAGCTGTGTATCCATCTGGTCCTGGGCTTTTCGTGGTTGGTAGGCTTCTGATGGCATCTTCTATTTCATCGCTTGAAATTGGTCTGTTCAAATTATGTATATCCTCCTGCTTAAGTTTGGGCACATCATACAACTCTAGAAATTTGTCGATGTCTTCGGTGTTTTGTATTTTGTTGGAGTACAGGTTTTCAAAATAGTTTCGAATTATTTCCTGTGTTTCCGTAGTGTTTGTTGTGATATTTCCTTTTTCATCGCATATATTAGTAATTTGAATTATCTCTCTCCTTCTCTTTGTTAGCCTGGACAAGGGTCTGTCAATTTTATTTATTTTTTCAAAGAACCAACTTTTTGTTTTGTCGATTTTTTTCAATTGTTTCTTTGGTTTCAATTTCATTAATTTCAGCTCTGATTTTAATTATTTCCTGTCTTCTACCACTTTTGGTGTTGGATTGTTCTTCTTTTTCTAGAGCTTTGAGATGTAATTTTAAGTCATTTATTTGTTGACTTTTTCTTCTTTTGAGGAATGAACTCAATGCAATGAACTTTCCTCTTAGAACTGCCTTCATAGTGTCCCAGAGATTTCGATATGTTGTGTCTGTGTTCTCATTCACCTCTAAGAATTTTTTAATCTCCTCTTTGATGTCATCTGCAACCCATTGTTCATTCAGTAGCATATTATTTAGTCCCAGGTGTTGGATTAGCTTTTATTTCATATTTTGTCATTGATTTCTAATTTCATTCCATTACGGTCGGATAGAATGCAGGGTAGAATCTCAACTTTTTTGTATTTGCTCAGAGTTGTTTTGTGGCCTAGAATATGGTCTGTTTTAGAGAAGGTTCCATGTGCTGCTGAGAAGAAAGTGTATTCACTCATTGAAGGATGAAATATTCTATATAAGTCAGTTAAGTCTAAGTTGTTTATTGTATTTTTGAGTTCTGTAGTTTCTTTGTTCAGCTTTTGTTTGGAAGATCTATCCAGTGGTGAAAGGGGTGTGTTAAAGTCACCCAGAATTATTGTGTTGTGGTCAATTTGACTCTTAAACTTCAGGAGAGTTTGTTTGATGAACATGGATGCTCCATTGTTTGGGGCATATATATTTATAATTGTTAAGTCTTGTTGGTGTATGGTTCCCTTGAGCAGAGTATATAGTGTCCTTCTTTATCCCTTTTGATTGACTTTAGCTTGAAGTCTACTTTATTGGATATGAGGATGGAAACCCCAGCTTGTTTCCTCTGTCCATATGAGTGGTAGGATTTTTCCCAACTTTTTACCCTCAGCCTATGGATGTCTTTTCCTGTGAGATGAGTCTCTTGGAGGCAGCATATTGTTGGGTCTGTTTTTTTGATCCAATCTGCTAATCTGTGTCTTATGATTGGTGAGTTTAGGCCATTAGCATTCAGAGTTATTATTGAGATGTGTTTTGTATTCCCAGCCATTTTTATTTCTGGTATTTACCTTGACATGGTTTCTCTTCTAATTGTTTTTCCTTTAGTGTAATACCTCCCTCTGTTGATTTTCATTATTGTTTTTCTTTTCCTCTTCATGGAATATTTTGCTGAGGATGTTCTGTAGTGCTGGCTTTTTACTTGTAAATTCTCTTAACTTTTGTTTATCATGGAAGGTTTTTATTTTGTCCTCAAATCTAAAGCTTAATTTTGCTGGGTATAAGATTCTTGGTTGGCATCCCTTTTCCTTCAGAGTTTGGAATATGTTTGTTCCATGATCTCCTAGCTTTGAGTGTCTGAATTGAAAAATCTGCTGTGATACAAATTGGTCTCCCCCTATATGTGATCTGATTCCTCTCTTTTGCAGCCTTTAAAATTCTATCCTTGTTCTGTATGCTAGGCATTTTCATTATAATGTGTCTTGATGTAGATCTGTTGTAATTTTGTACATTTGGTGTCCTATAAGCCTCTTGTATTTGGTTTTCCATTTCATTCTTCATGCTTGGGAAATTTTCTGATATTATCTCATTAAAGAGGTTATGCATTCCTTTGGTTTGAAACTCTGTGCCTTCCTCTATCCTAATGATTCTTAGATTTGGTCTTTTTGATGCTGTCCCATACTTCTTGGATGTTCTGTTCATGGTTTCTTACTATCTTCATTGTGTGGTCAACTTTATTTTCAAGATTATATACTTTGTCTTCATTGTCTGAGGTTCTTTCTTCCAGTTGATCTAGTCTGTTGGTGATACCTTCAATTGTGTTTTTTATTTGGTTAATTGTTTCCTTCATTTCAGGGATTTCTGGCTGTTTTTTTTTTTTTTTTTTTTCAGAGTTTCGATCTCTTTTTTGAAGTAATCTTTTGCTACCTGTATTTGCTCTCTTATATCTTTGTTGTAATGGTCAATTTTTGCCTGTATTTGCTCATTTAGGTCATTCTTTGATTCACAGATCATTTTTAATTATGAACCTTCTGAACTCCTTTTCTGACATTTCGTCAACTTCGCTAAGCATGGGTTCTGTTATTGTAGAATCCTGGTTTGTTTGGGGTATTTTCCTCCCCTGTTTTTTCATGATGTCTATTTGCTTTACTTTTTGCAGTGTAGATCTGAGTTATTACAGATTCTTCCCTATATTTTTTAATACCCTTGTAGGTTGTCTGTGCCTCCCCTTAGCACTGGACTATCAGAACCTGCCACTGACCCTCAAAGTATGCTACCTGAAGCTGGGTTCACACTGGTTGGTGCAGGCCAAACTGGTTGAGTCTGAGCTCCTGTGGTGGTCTGGGGCTAACCGCAGTGGGGTGAAGGTCAGTGGGACTGCCCTGGGTCCGCCTGGGCTCAGGCGAGTTGGCCAGTCTGTCCTTGCTGTCTCCTGCTCTGGGGAGGAGGCCGGCTGGACTGGATGGAGCCTGGGCCTGGTGGCACTCTGATGTAGGACCCCGGGACTGCCCCGGACTGCCTGCACTCTAAGCAGAGTTGGAGGGTCTGTCCTTACTCTCTCCTGCTCTGGGTTGGAGGTCAGCGGGGCTGGCTGGAGGCTGGTGACTCACCAGCGGGCATCGGCGGGACTGACCTGGGTCCGGCCGTGTTCGGGTGAAGGTCCGCGGGACTACCCTGGGCCAGTCTGGGCTCAGGCAGAGTTGGCAGATCTGTCCTTGCTGTCTCCTGCTCTGGGGCAGAGGTTGGCGGGACTGGATGGAGCCTGGGCCTGGCGGCTCTCTCCAGTATGTTGGATTTTGGTCATGCTAGGAGATCAATGCAGTGAATATACTCTACTTTTTTTTTTGCTTTTTTTTTTTTTTTGTTTGTTTGAGAAAGATCACATGATAAAATATTATTTGCTGTTGTGATAGAAGGTATTTCTAGAAAACCTCTCCAGAAATTTTCCTGTGAGTTTTAGAAATAAAATATCTTCGGGGAAAAGTTCATATTTTTAACTAAAGTGTGATTAATGCTTATTGTCTTCATGTGTTTGTTTTGACAGGTAGTGACCCAAAGACCCTTATCTTGAAGGCACTAGTACCTCCTACCATTGTCAACTGGTAAAATATTTAATTTTTTATTATGAAATATTGATTTAAGCATAAAATATAGTAAGTTAAAATAAGTTATGACTAAACTGAAAACATTTTCCATTTTGTGTTGTAGAATTAGGAAAGTTATTAGACAATAATTTCATACTTATTTTAACTATATACAAACCTATTGAGCATTAAACCATGTTGTTTAGCAATGTTGTGTACCTTCCTTTCCTCAGTTTGGATTTCATTAAGTGTACAAAGTTTATGAACTAAGTAACCTCTTTGTTTTATTAAGTGTGTCACTAATTATACTAGTGTTAACCATTTCAATACCTGATGGTCACTTTAAATTTGTATTAGTGTTACTGTAAATTTCTAACTGGACATTTTAACAGAAATGGTAGTTTCAAGGTCAGGAAAACATCAGCGGGCTTTTTATTAACTTTTAGAAGGTTCTACATGATAATTACAGTAGTCCTTTGCATTACAAAATGTATCAAAGTTTTCGTTATTGTGGTTTCTGAAGTAGAGTTTGTGAGATTTGGGGGCAACAATTTAAGAATCAAGTGACCTGAAAGTTTTTAACATTCTGCCATGTGAAAATAAAATTGGACTGTTTCCCTTGTTCTTTTGCTAGGGCCTACTACCCCTAGTATTATGGAGTGTGTCCTTTTAGACCTTTTGTGTGCATAATCAATTTTACCATCTTTTGATGAAGCTGGGTGTTGGATAAAAGAATATTCTTTTCCCATTGATGTCCTACTTTAAACAATATTTGCTGTGTTTCTTTGTGGGATATGTATTGCAAAACTGTTAGTGCTTTGAAGTTATTAAGTGAACATTGGAACAGTATAGTAGTCCTCAGCCTCAACAAATTTCTTTTTTTCTTTTTCTTTTTTTTTTTTTTTTTTTTTGGTACTGGGGATTGAACTCCGGGACACTTGACCACTGGGCCACATCCCCAGCCCTTTTTTGTATTTTTTTTATTAGAGACAGGGTCTCACTGAGTTACTAAGTGCCTCGCCATTGCTGAGGCTGGCTTTGAACTTGCGATCCTCCTGCCTCAGCCTCCCAAAGTGCTGGGATTACAGGCGTGTGCCACCACACCCGGCTAACAAATTTCTTTTAGTGGTCAGTAAGTTATCAAATCTCAAACTTTGTATTCCTAGCTAAGAATACATCATTAGAGTTTAGATTTACAATCAAATTGAAATTACCAAGGTAACTATGACATTGAAAGATAGGTAATCAGTAATAAGGCATTTATAGAAATGATTATAATTAGTATTGCCTAGCTTGGGGTGGATGGAAAAGTGGGTTTGGGAGCTTTTAGTACATTTACTTGTGCTTAGTGTAGGACACTTAGGACACTTGAGGGTCTTCCTGTAAAAGGAGGATGACATAACTGAGGGTAGGTGATGGATGGTACATGGGGAAACAGTGGTATGGTACAGTAACAAGAGTAACTTTGTCCCTGTCATAATTTTGCCTAGGCTTGACCAGGTAACCAAAAGTGGAAAGGAAGCTCAGAGTCACATTTCATAGGTTATTTATATGATGAATTAAGGGGGATGTCATGAACTACTTGGGGAACCCAGTGTCTTGAATTCTGGAACTACAACTCAAACCTTTCACAATTGAGAACTGCCGATGTTCAGAAGTCCCATGAATTAAGAAATGATGTCAACACTGAAGCTGATTCATATGGGTACATGTCCTTTGTGAGATTGTCAGATTTAAAACTCCTTAAATAATCTAGGAAAGCAGATTTTTAATATAGAATTTTATATTCATTTCATGTTTTTAATAGTCTATCTAAAATGACTTTAGAATTTCAAAGAAATCATTAACAAGTAGAATTGTATATGAATAAATTTATAGACTTTCATCATAGCTATTGTAAAATGTGTTAAGTCTATATGGATTCTCAGCAAGTTCACTACTCTCACTTTTTTCCTTTGATGCTCAGTTCTGTTGATAATAAAAATCATATCCTGTCAAAGTTTCTAATGGCCTTCAGCTCTTAATAACTTATTTTGCTGTTCAATGTTTTGTGTTCACTTGGCATCAGAAAGTGTTACTAGAGAAGTTGTTCAGAGTCTTTTCATTTGTATGTGAAAGTGATGAGAAGTGAAAGGAATGGGTACAACAGCAAGTTGGGTCTAACTTGAAAAAGGTTTCTTAGAGTTGGGCCAGACTCTAGAGTGCTTGCCTGGCATGTACAAGGCTCTGGGTTCAACCCCCAGCACCACCAAAAGGAAAAAAAAATAAGGAAAAACATAAAAGCAGGTAACATTGTATGAATAAAATAATAAGACTTAGGAAAGGCTTTATTAGTGCTAAAACAATTGAAGATTTATGAGAAAATAAAGCATGATTAAGAATTCAAAAGGAAGCTGGGCGCGGTGGCTTACGCCTATAATTTCAGAACTTGGGAGGCTGAGGCAGGAGGATTGTGAGTTCAAAGACAGCCCCAGCAATGGTGAGATGAGACATTGAGTAACTCAGTGAGACATGTCTCTAAATAAAATACAAAAAAAGGGCTGGGGATGTGGCCTAGTGGTTGAGTGCCCCTAAATTCAATCCCCAGTTCCAAAAAAAAAAAAAAAAAAAAAAAAAAAAATTAAAAAGGAAAAACATATAAAAGCAGATAATATTGTATGAATAAAATAATAAGACTTGACCGAAGGAAGTAGTTGCATGTTTGAACCTTATTAGCTATTTAACCTTTAGTGTAGTACAAATGAAAGTGAAGTTATGTTAGTTGTGATACAGATTATTCATTCCATAGTTAAGCTAGATTTCTCCAACATCTTTATAAATTCCAATTATGCTGTAAGTTATTTGCCTTTTATTCTGTTTGTTTTTTTAGCTGATCTGCCCAAAATAAAGGTAAGAAACTGGGCTTTGTGGGCAGGGAGGGGAATGAAGGAAAAGATAAGGAAACATTTAAGAAATCTTAATGAACCAAATTAAAAGGAGTAGTATTCTGGATAGAAAGAGATTATCAACCAGCCAGATTGATGTCATTATGTAATTTAATAGTTCATGTTCTCCTTAAGTATGTCTACAGCTTATTCTCAATAACCATTTTACTAAGGACAATTGGAATAAACAAAGATTAGTACTAACAGGGTAAATAGTCCTATTCAGTATTTTCTTAATACCGTCAAGGCATTCATTTCTTGTCTAGTTGGCACATACTGCTATGTATATCAGAATCGTGCTACTGAACAAGGCACTAGAGTCAAGTTTCTCTGCTCCACCATTTGGATAACACAATGATTGTTTTACATCATTACATGTCTTGTCATCCCTCTCCATTCCCCTTCAATGAGTCAAATTTGAACAAAATTCTAATATAAAAAATTATACTTCTGAATGGAGAAACCTTCATGGCACTTCTTTTTAGATACGATAGGTGAATATGGCTTGGGAAAATAAGTAGGAAGAAAAACAGGAATAGGCTTTCCTGTAGGTGAATAAGTTGAAGCAAAATGATTCAGAACCAAGAACTGATTAAAGGACAAGTGTTTGGGTGCTGGGACTGGAGGTGGTTAGCAGCATACTTCATGGCACTGAAATGGCCGAGTGGACTACAGAGCACTTTTGAAGTACAGAGTTACTTCTGCTGTGTCTTGTTAGGGAAGTTTGTTAAGGAACATCTCTTTTAAGTATAAGAAGGTTGTGTAAGTTGAATTGGTTAAACAGTTTGAGTTTTATCCAAATGTATTCTCTACCTTTGTGACTAGAGTAGGATCCAAAAAGTGGAATTCAGTAGTTCTGTGTTATAAAATCCAAATGTTTAAATTTTAGCATGAAGTACTAAACACAAGAAATTATTCTTAGCATGTGACTGCATCTTAAACAAAAATGAATTTTGTAATCAACTCACTGAAGCTCATGGAGAGAGATCCCCAAAACTGACTGGTTAGCCAGAGATGCCAAATGGAATATGACCAATTTCAAATATAACATATGCTAAGTATCATTCTTACTTTTTGCTTATTATTTTATGTTTTATAAGGGACTTCATGGACAGACATGATTTCAACCTCTTCCAACCAACCTTTAAATCTTAAATGTAGTAGTCCAGGTATACTTTTAAGGTTAAAGTTGAATTGACTTCAGTGTTTTCACTCAGCAGGCATAAGAAA
The DNA here is from genome assembly GCA_025594165.1 of Tamias sibiricus. Lineage (NCBI taxonomy): Eukaryota > Metazoa > Chordata > Mammalia > Rodentia > Sciuridae > Tamias > Tamias sibiricus. The sequence continues at coordinate 72,835,264 of CM046660.1, read as the reverse complement.
ATAATCAAAACAAAAGAATAGTGGTATACATGGTTGTATTGTCAACAATATTTAAAGTACTATGAACACTTTTGTTAAGTTTTGTACTTTTTTTTTTTTTTTGTACCAGGGATTGAACTCAGGGGCACTCGACCACTGGGCCACATCCCCAGCCCTTTTTTGTGTTTTATTTAGAGACAGGGTCTCACTGAGTTGCTAAGTGCCTCGCCATTGCTGAGGCTGGCTTTGAACTCGTGATCCTCCTGCCTCAGCCTCCCAAAGTGCTGGGATTACAGGCGTGCGCCACCGCGCCCGGCTAAGTTTTGTACTTTATATAGAGGACTTTCACCTACTTGTTTGTCTCTAACAGGAGTTTTGTGGGGCATTGTCATCATGCTGGTTTTATAGTTGGTCCTAAAGCATGAGAGTGTGAAGGGACTTGCTTCATGTTATGTGATGATTAAATGAGAAGTTGGCATCAAACCCAAAGCGTATTGCCATAGTTCTAAAAGGAATGAGTCTATTTCAAACATTGTTTGTATGTAATCAAACTAGGGTTGCAAGTAGTAGCACTGCCAGTGAATCATATAAAGTATGTAAATACAACAGGTACTGTCTGCTTTGAAACTCTGCAGACACCGACTGAACTTTGTTATTTGTACCTTCTATACTAATAACTAGCTTTTAAAATCCCTTTGCATCTACTGCATTTCACATTTTATTCTTATATTCTGGTTTGCCTGGGACTTACCTGGTTTTTAGTATTGAAAGTTCTATGTTCTGGGAAACCCTGCTGCTCTGGCAAACCAGGGTATTTGCTCATCTTAATTAATTGTAATGTGGTGGATTGGGAATGGGAGTAGTTGCCATATAAAATATAAGACATCCAGTTAAATTTCAGTTTACATTTGATAAATGTGGCAACTGTAAGTAGGAATAAACGGACATTCCTATGTGTAAAAAGTCCACTTAACTGCTTTTGTTTGTGGACCTTAGACTTCCCACATTTATTTGCTTGAGGGAACACCCTCAAGAAACTGGTAGTTTCCTTTTCTAGGATGCTCGACTCTTGTGTGTTTAGCCATGTGGACAGAGAGGTCAGGATGAGTGTATGAAATTAGATTTTGCCCAGTGCAGTAAAGCTGGTGTGTCTTCAGTGGTGCACAGGGGTAGTACTTTGAAGCATTCAATTCTTCTTTACTTGACTGTAAACTTAACCCAGGCCTGAACCCATTTGTTCTTTGTTGGATCCCTCCTTCAAACCAGCAGTACTTGTGGCTTTGCATATTATCTTTAGACAGCATATTAGAAAAGCATTTGTTGTTAAGGTAGTGCATTCATGTGATTCAAACATGAAAAGGAATTAAAGTCTTCTATCCTTTCTTGTACCTATTCACTTACTCATCATGGAGACAATCTGGTTTGATTGGAGAAGGTAAGAAGTCTTAAAAAGGATCTTAGACTTTTTTTTTTTTTTTTTTTTAAATGGGCATTGTGGAAATAAATCCAATGGAACTCTTTCCCAACCCTCTCACCCTCACCTTTCAAAAAGGGAAATATTTTATATAGAAGACAGGAGATTAATTTATTAAGTCACTTATATCTTCATTATTTGGTGGCAATCAATAATTGATTTTTGGGAGCTTTAGACATCAGTAGAATATATTATTAAAATTGATCTATGATAGTTGAATCTTGAATCCCATCATTATTAATGGCAAGCAAATTAAGATTTAGTGTTCTGATCAAGATACTGGTGGTAGAGCTGAGATGTGTGTGTATATTTTTGCATGTATGTATCCATGCATGTGTTCAATTTGAGTAGGTCTTTCTCTCTCTCTCTCTCTCTCTCTCTCTCTCTCTCTCTCTCTCTTCTTTCTTTCTTTCTTTCTTGGTAGTGGGGTATACCAGAGTGCTATGGTTTCTATCTTAAATGTCTCCTCAAAAAGGCCCTTATGCTAAAGTTGGTTCCCTGCTCATGGCTCTATTGGGAGGTGGAGATTTGGGGAGGTGAGACCTACAGGGAGATTGTAAGTCAGTGGGGCCCTTCCTTCAAAGAGAATTTGGGGACCCTAGACTCTTCTTCCTTCCATCTGACTGTGAAGTGAGTGGGCCTTCTTCTCTGCCACATGCTCCCACCGTGTTGGCAATGGGGCCAGTCAGTCATGGACTTTAACCTTCAAATCTGTGATCCAAAAGAAACTTTTCCTCTTTATAAACTGTTTTGTCTCAGGTATTTCTAATAGTAATGGGAAACAGACCAATATAGGGTATACAGTCAGTGAATGTTTTAAATCCATTCTCCTAAATCAAATATATATTTTTATCATGCTTTTAGACTTTAGGGGTAGAGAAGTGAATATATTTACTAGAACTATGGTGCCCCTCTAAATAAACTTTCCAAATAGCAAATAAGAGTTGCTGGTTGCATTAATGGGGACCCAGAAGACCCTTTTGCTATAGAGTGTATTTAATGACTTAATTGACTTATATCCTGTAGCTACTGCAAATATTTTCAATTCTGAGGGTGACTCCTCTTTCTTTGCTCAGTCCACCAACTTTGTAGAGAATAATTTCACAGATCTACCAATTTTGGATTGAGGTACTGTGCTGCATCTTTCAAACTTATGAGGATCTTGAAATGTCTACCTTTAGCTGCAAACAGATCTTAGCAAGTAGAACCATTTAATATACATATAAATGTGATCCTTAGTTACCGTTTTTCTGTTATTAAAACATGTGCCATCAAGCCGGGCGTGGTGGCGCATGCCTGTAATCCCAGCACTTTGGGAGGCTGAGGCAGGAGGATCGCGAGTTCAAAGCCAGCCTCAGCAATATCGAGGCACTTAGCAACTCAGTGAGACCCTGTCTCTAATAAAATACAAAAAAAGGGCTGGGGATGTGACCCAGTGGTCGAGTGCCCCTGAGTTCAATCCCCGGTACCACAAAAAAAAAAAAAAAAAAAAAAAAAAAAAAATGTGCCATCTCTGTTTTCAGATAAGAAATTGCAGTAATTTTTTTTTTTCTTTTGAAAAATGAGCAGTTAATATAGGTGGTGTGACTGTGATACTATTAATACTCTTTGGTAACTGGTTAGCATACAATTTTATTTAACATCAATTTTATATACTCTTGAAAGTGTATCATTTGAGAGTAATTTTTTAGGTGGGCATTAATCTCCATTATTTTATGTACAGTTGTTTCCATATCCCAAAGATCTGTCTTCACCTTTCTATCAATGACACAAAATCCTATCTGCTCCTTCATTTTTTCCAAGGCTCTTGTATCTCAAATATTAGAGGTCACCCAGGGAAAGATCTTCTGTATACTTGATTATTATGATTTTAGACAATTACTGATTAAAGTGGTACAAGATATAAACTTTTGACATAATGCAGCTGATCATTTACATAGAACATTTTAAAAACATTTGAAGTGTTTGAATCTAGCTATCTGTTATCACACAGTTTCACATTTTAAGATTTGGTGTTTTCTCATCTATCATTGTATAAATAATAATAGGTTATTTTCTTTTAATGGTGTTAAACTTGACTGGTCTTGTTATTTTAATGAGCAATTCTGAGAATAGTGAAGAAGGGAATTGTTATATTTTTCATGATGCAAGGTAAATGTATTTGACCTGCATTTATATATTTAGAGATAGTTGCTTTAAAATATTGACTTGTTTATTTTTTCCCTTAAGGTCAGTCATATAACCTTGTGTACCTGTGTATGCATTTTTCTTTTCTTGCCCTTTCACTAAAATGAGCAAGATATAGAATCCTTCTGGGTCAATGCATGTATAATCTTTCTTCAGTATCGTCAGGGAATTGGTTCTGAGACTTCTGTACATACCAACATATGAGCATGCTTAAGTTTCTTAAAGAAGGGGGCTATTTGTATATAACCTGTGCATATCCTCCTGTATATTTTAAATAATCTCTAAATTACTTAGATTACCTAATACAATGCAATGCTATGTAGATCGTTATTTTAACTTTACTATCTGGAGAATAATGACAAAAAAAGTAATTTTTCAGTTTAGACACAATTAAAAGTTTTTTTTCAATATATTCAATTCATGGTTGTTTGAATCTGTAGATGAAGAATACCCATTAATATGGAGGGCTGATTGTACATACAGCTGTTTATAAATGGCCGCATAACAGTCCATTTAGTTCCTTAGTCATTCTTTGATTAATAGATCTTTAGATTGTTTTCCTCTTTTAGTTATTTGTTTATTTTTTTCTTTTTTTGGTCCCTGAAACTATACTGCCATATCTTCCATTCTTTGCCTTCAGACTAGGCAACTTACCACCCCTTCTTGTTGTAGTCATCTATCCCTCCTCCTTCCTTCTAAACTCTTAAGTAGCTGAATACCAGAATAATAGGCTTCCTGTTCCTCTAGAAATGAGTGATTTCAGTGTCTTTCCAATACTTGCCAGTCTGCCTTTGTTACCCCCTTCTTCCTGATCATAACCTAGATCTCCACAGGAACCTAACTCACATTCTCTGTAATCCGAATTTAAAGGATTGGGCTCAGACTGCCAACCTTTTATGGTTCTACCATGACCCAGGATCTAAGTTTATTGATTCTGTCTTTTGATAAACCCTTTTTCTCCTTGTAACTGATGAGTGTGCCTGCTTGCCTTCCTTAACTTAATCTCTGATGAGTCATTATGATCACACCATTAGAAATAGTCTCAGTTCCCTTTATCCTCCTTCTCTCTTCTTTCCATTTGTTCCTGGGGCCTCTGTGTACTGAGCTGCCCAGTGTGGGCTGACAGGCTCTTTTCTGGAGTTAAGGTTGGGTAGGTGGGGTACTTGGCAGATTCCCAGGGCTGGGTCAGTGAAGCTGCTGGGTGCAGCTGCCCTGCTATTTCATGGGACCCTGGGTGGGTGGATTCTCCAGATAGAGCTGTGCATCAGGAGCCTGGTTGGGGGTGGCGGATGGGGGATGTGCTGTGCGCTTTATCCAGGGCAATGCAGTGGTGTGGTAACTTAGGAGGCTTGTAAGGGTGCAGGCTTTTCCAACAGCAAATGCCTCAGGTATTTGTAGTGTGTGTGGGAATTCCCCACTCGGTAAAGTTCTTGGTTCAGGGTTGATCTCCACAGACAGGATGGTAGCTGCTCTGTGCTACCAAGAGGCTGTCTTGTGTTTCTGTGCTCTACAGCATCTGTGTCACATCCATGTTGCACTTAGATGCTCTGCCTCAGACACTCCTGTGGAATAGTCTCTGGTTTTGCCTTGTTTTGGTACTTTGCTTTGGAGGGAAGTGTGCCAGGCATCTTTGATCAGCCGTCTTGCTAATGTTCCCTTCCTTACTTTACACTTACTTACAAAGCAAAGAAAGCACATTGTCATATGAGTATTAGCCATCTGCATTTTATTTCTTTTTGGTTTCTCTATAGCCCAGATTTCCTCTTATTGCTTGACTTTTTAAATTTATGGACACTTTTCATATTTTGTCATTGTTACTTTTTCCCCCAAGTCTTGTTTTCCTTTTGATTTTTAAATTGTGTTTCAACTTATAAAACTGTTAAATCCTTAAAGTTTATGGAGGAGAATAAATCTGTAAGAATTGATGAGAAAAATTTAAAAAATATGGGTAGTAATGGTCTTACTAGGTCTTTAAAACTGTAGTTCCTAAGCATTAGTATGCATAAAACCCATATGGTTTCTATTTGAAGATATACCCGCCACTAGAGTTTGCATTTTGTATCTGTTGGGATGGTAAGGAAGAAGAAAGGCATATTTGAGTAAACTTTATTTCAAATAACCTCTAAGGTAATTCTGATAGTGTGATTGGTCAGTACGTGGACCATGTTTGAGAAATACTGTTGTAAGTCTGTAATCAGAGTAGTAGAATATTAGCAAAGCAGTAGAAAAATAGATCAGAGAAACATATTAGAAGATACAGACATCCAAGTGTAAGTGAGAAGTTTTTAGTGAAGGTGATATTTTGGTTAACTGGGAGAAGGTTGGTTTGTTTAATAAACGGTTCAGGTAGTTCTTGAGAAAAGATCCTTCTTTATAGTAAAGTAAACTCTATTGATTAAAAATCTGGATGAAGGGCTGGGGTTGTGGCTCAGTGGTAGAGCCCTTGCCTCATGTGTGAGGCACTGGGTTTGATTTCAGCACCGCATATAAATAAATGAATAAAGTAAGATCCACCAGCAACTAAAAAAATATTTTAAAAAATCTGGATGAAAAATTATGTAAATACTAGAAAAAAATGAGTATATTAACTTAATCTTTGGATAGATAAAGCCAGTTAGACTGGCAACCTAGAAGGAAAAGATTAACAGATCTGTTTACTTTTCAAAATTAATACAAATGTGGAAACATGAAAAATTGCCCATGACTAGATTTCTAAGTTCTTTACATTTTTCTATAGCCAATAAATAGGGTGCAGTTTGCCAAAGGTTCATAACTCTACCTGATTTCTCTTTTAAAAAAAGTTCCACCTCAGTCTTATTCCACCTGGGTAGCTGGGATTACAGATGGGCACTGGGCCTGGTTTACATATTGCTTCCTGAACACATGCTGCTTCTGGTACTTGTTCAAGCCCCTATTCTCCTACCTCTGTCCTCACGTGTCCTTAATTTTCATGATTTTAATAAATCACTATTTGTGCTTTTTGCTGAATTGTTCCTAAAGTACTATTTATACTCAGTGATTAAAACTTACCAAAAGTTTTATATTTTAGCCTATGATTTATTTTATATTATGCCTAAGATCCATTATTGTTAATTTTTTATGTGGTGTAAGGAAGGAGGTCCAACTTTATTCTCTTATGTTGATGTTTATTTTAGTGTCATTTGTTGAAAAGACTGTTCTTTCCCTAAATTCTGTCACCCTGTTGAAATCCAGTTATCCATAATATAGGGTTTTATATTTGGACTTGAAATTCTGTTCCACTGATCTTGTATGTCTGTTCTTTTCCTAATACCACATTGTGATGATTACAATTGCTTTATGATAAGTTTTGGAATGAAAATATATATGTCCTTCAAGTTCGTTTTTCTTTTTTTCAGGATTGTTTTAGCTATTTTAGATAATTTGAGTTTCCATATGAATTGTATAGGATCATTTTACCAATTTCTGTTAAAAAAAAAAACAGCTGAAATTTTAATGAGGAGGGCGCTGAGTCTATATATTGATTTGAGGCATATTGCCATTATAACATTAAATCTTCCAGTCTGTGAACAGGGGATTTTTTTCTATTTATTAGGTCTTCTTTAATATCCTTGAACAATGTTTTGTGATTTTCAGAGTACAAATTTTATAGTTCTTGATAAAGTTATTCCTAAGTATTATTCCTGATATTATAAATATAATTGTTACTTTAATTTCATTTTCTTATTTGTCATTGCTAGTATATGGACATAAATTGACTTTTCTATATATTTTATATAATAATATATAATATAAAAATCAAAATGGAAGCTGGGTGCTGTGGTGCACACAAATAATCCCAGCTACTCTGGAGGCTAAGGCAGAGGAATTGCAAGTTCTAGGCCAGCTTTGGCAACTTGGTGAGACCCTGTCTCAAAATAAAAGATATGAAGGGCTAGGGATGTAGTTTAGTGGTAGAATGCCCTGGGTCCAATCCCCAGTAACACATACATACCTATAGTCTCCAAAAGGAGAGCAGAAATCCTTTTCTGAGACTGAGAAATGCTGAAAAGAGGTAGATTACCATACAGACATCATGTTAGAAACTGAATCCACCAGAGGGAGCTATTTTCCCAAATTAATATTTTGCAAGATTGGAGAAATAACAGTGATCAGTTTTGCCTCCTGACCTGGCAATTTCAGTGGACTTAAAAATTTTTACCACCACCTGATTTGCATCAGTTTCCAGCTTATCTCAGTCCTGCTTACCTTCCCTAAATAATGATGCCAATCTGCATGTATCCACTTCTTGTTGAAAAAGACCAAGTTCACTTTTCTTTGGTGGATGCTTGTTCTAACTGAGCCTGTGTTTCCTGATTGGCAAATCTGTTTTGTACCAAGTAAAACTGTCTTCGCTTTTATTTTGGCATTGTTTACCAATTCTTAGCTTACATATCTTTAAAGGTAAAAGGATTTTTCTTTTAAAAAAATAAAAAAAGGGATTTCTCTTGTCAGAACATTTCTGACACCAAATGTGTGGATTTTCTACATCCAGCACTTCTCCAGTTCTCTGGATACCAGTTGGGTACATTTTACTTTAGTTTTGACAACTACCCAGAGTTAGCACATGTTCCATAGGCTAAGGACTCATTTCCACGAGATTGTCCTTGCCCTTCAGACACTAATTGCAAGCAGTGGCTCCCCAGATTACCCACACTTCTCTCTGATGTGGCTACAAAAATTGGGAGATAGCCTTCTCGTCAAGTTTGACAATTTGCTATAATATACTCAAGGAAACACTTTATTTCCAATTGCCAGTTTATTATAAGGAATATAATAAAGGATACAGATGAATAGCCACATGACAAGGTACATAGGTTGAAGTCTGGAAGGGTCTCTTTGAGTGCAGGGGCTTTTGTACCTGTGGAGCTGGGGTGCACCACTCTCCAGTACATTGTTTAGGATTTTTACAGATTCTGTTATGTAATTGATAAAATCATTGGACATTGGTATTAGCTCAATCTCCAGCCTCTCCTTATTCCCCAGAGGTAGGAGAGAAGGTTGAAAACTCCAGTTCTAGAGCTACTAGCAACTAGCCCCTTGGCAGCAATTAGCCCCCATCCTCCAACAGTCACTTCATTAGTAAAATCTGAGGTAAGGGGCATGTTATGGAATAACAAAAGAACCTTATCCTTCCCTTATCACTCAGAAATTCCAAAGATTTTATGACTTCTGTGCCAGGAACCAGGGATGAAGATCAAATATGCACTGTATTATTCTTTCATAATAACACAATCTCGTATCCTAAAGTCTTGCTGGATCCTGTATTCTAATTGCTTTTTAGTGGATTCCTTAGGATTTTATGAATAGTTTTTAAATTAAATCATGATATTTTAAGTTCAAAATACAAACTTGCAAGATTAAATTTCAGAAACAGAAAGATAAACAAGGTTTGAATCCTTAGCTAAACTAACCCCAAGAAAAAGAAGACCCAAATTAATGAAATTAGAAATGAAAGAGGAGAAATCACCACAGACATCAAAGAAATTCAGAGGATGATTAGGGACTATTTTGAAAACTTACACTCCACTAGAAGAATTTGATACATTTGTAGACACATGACCTGTCACAATTCAATCAAGAGGACAGAGAAAGCCTAAAGAGCCCAATAACTAGCAATGAGGTAGAAGCAGTAATAAAAAGCCTTCCAACAAAGAAGTCCAGGGCAGATGAATTCTCAGCTGAATTCTACCAGACGTTTAAAGAAGAACTAATGCCAATGCTCCTCAAATAATTCTATGAAATAAAAAGGGATAGGACACTTCCAGATTCATTCTATGAAGCCTGTATCACCCTGATGCCCAATCCAGATAAGGACATATAAAGGAAGAAACAAAACAAAACTAAAGACCAGTATGCCTAATGAACTTACAGTGCAAAAATCCTTAATAAAATATTAGCAAATTATATTTAAAAACATACTAAGAAGATTGTACATCATTACCAAGTAGGCTTTATTCCAGGGTTGCAACAATGGTTTAATATATGCAAATCAGTAAATGTAATTTACCACATAAATAGAATCAAAGACAAAAATCACTTAGTCATCAGTAGCGTTTGACAAAATTCGGCACCCATTCAAGAAAAAAGCTCTGAAAAAACTAGGGATAGAAGGAACTTAACATCGTAAAGGCTGTATACAACAAAGCCAACACATTCACATTCACAGCGAATGGGGGAAAACTGAAAGCATTTGCTTTAAAATCTGGAACAAGAAAAGGATGTCCACTCTCACCACTCCTATTCAATATAGTACTAGGAATTCTAGCCAGAGTAATTAGGCAAAAGAAGGAAATAAAAGGGATAATTAGGAAAGGAAGAAGTTGAATTATCACCGTTTGCAGATGATATGATCCTATACTTAGAAGATCAAAAAAGCTCTACTAGGAGACTGCTAGAGCTAACAAATTAAGCAAAATAGCTTCATATACATACAAAACCTACAAAAATCAATAGCTTTCGTATATACCAGCAATGAATCTGCTGAGAAAGAAATCAGAAAAATAATCCCATTCACAATAACCTCAAAAACTCCAAACAAACAAAAACCAAACAATCCTGGAAATAAGTCTAACCAAGGAGGTGAAAGACCTTTATGATGAAAACCAAAATGCTGAAGAAAAAAATTGAAGATATAGCAAGATAGAAAAACCTCCCATGTTCATAGATGGGAAGAATTAATATAATTAAAATGACCATATTACAAAAGCAATATCACAATACAGTGGCATTCTTCACAGAACTGGAAAAAACAGTCTTACATTAATTTGGAAGAATAAAAGACCCTGAATAGCCAAAGCAGTTCTAAGCCAAAAAAGCAATGCTGGAAGCATCATAATACCTGACTTTAAATTATATACTACACAGCTAATAGTGACACAAACTGCATGATACTAGCATAAAACAGACACATAGACCAGAACTACAGAGTAGAAGGCAGAGACAAACCCACACAGATGCAGTCATCTGATTCTTGACAATGGCAATAAAAACGTACATCGGTGAAAAGACAACCTTTTAAACAAATGATGCTGGGAAAACATGTACAAGGATGAGACTAGTTTCTTATCTCTTACCTTGCACAAAAGTCAACTAAAAAAAAGGATCAAAAACCTAGGAATTAAGCTGGGCGCGGTGGCGCACGCCTGTAATCCCAGCACTTTGGGAGGCTGAGGCAGGAGGATCGCAAGTTCAAAGCCAGCCTCAGCAATGGCGAGGCACTTAGCAACTCAGTGAGACCCTGTCTCTAAATAAAATACAAAAAAGGGCTGGGGATGTGGCCCAGTGGTCGAGTGCCCCTGAGTTCAATCCCCAGTACCACACACACACACACACACACACACACACACACACAAAAAAAAAAAAAAAAAAAAAACCAACAACCTAGGAATTAGAAATTATGCAATTCCTAAAAGAAATGTAGGGTCAACACTCCCAACATATAGGCACAGGCAACATCTTGATCAATAGGACTTCTAAAGCTCCAGAAATAATACCAAGAATTAATAAGTTGGATGACATCAAATTAAAAAGCTTCTACATAGCAAAGGAAACAGCTAAGAATGAGAAAAAATATTTGTCAGCTACTCTTCTGACAGGATTCATATCTAGGGCATATAAAGAACTCAAAAAAAAAAAAAAAAAAAAAAACCACCCACCAAAACAAACAAACAAAAATTCCCAAAACAAATAACCTAAGTAGTAAATGGCCAAATGAACTAAACTGACTTGTATTTCTCAAAAGAAGAAATACAAGTGATCAGCAAACATAGGCAAAAAGTTCAATTTTAATAAAAAGTTCCCTTTAACAATTAGGGAACTTCAGATCAAAATTACACTGAGATTTCATCTTATTTCAGTTAGAATGGCAGCCATTAAGAATATTAAAAAAAATGTTGAAGAGGATGTGGAGAAAAAGGAACATTTAAACTGTTGGTAGGAAAAAATTAGTACATCTATTATGGAAATCGGTGTGGAGGTTCCTCAAAAGACTAGGAATGGAACCACATATGATCCAGCTATACCAGTCCCCAGTATTTATCCTGAAGAATTAAAGTTATCATACTATAGTGATACATACGTTCTAATGTTTGTAGCAGCACAATTCATAGGATACTGATACTACTCTTTAGAGGGCACATTCTTGGACCCATGTAGCAAACTTACGGTAATGGGCCTTAATGGGCCGAGGTCTCTAGCCCCCCCCCCCCCCCCCCCCACCATGGGCCCAAAATGAATCTTTCTTTGTCCAGCAAAGAAAGGACAGTGGGGAGAGCTTACCTTGGCGGAGGCAAGGCTGAGAGGATAGGAGTTGCTAACGTCTCCTCCGCTGCCTTCAAAAGGACTCAGAGCCACGTTAGGGAGTTCAGTCATAGGTGGTGCCAAAAACTCGTTTATTGAAAAGGTGGACAGCGCTTTATAGTAGACAGTAGCCAATCGGTGAACAGCAGGGTGGTTTCGGTTCTCACGATATGTCACAGCCACGCCCCCTGCTTAGCCTAGGTCTGTAACAGGGCTTAGCAAGTAGCCAAAAAGGCCAGAGCTTTCCATCCTGTCGGCTGAGAGTGTCCAGAAGGCCCGACAGACCCACACACAGTCACCCTGAATTGCCCTTCTCAAGTGATGACATCAATTTTAGCAGAGTTCGCTTTAACTGTCTCTTTCCCTGCTTTCCTTGTTAAGTCTGTAAGTATTCTGTCTTTATTGGTATCAAAATCAGCAGTTATTCTTTACTAATTAATTGTTGGGTGATTTTTTTAAATTGTTTTGGACAGAGCTCTGGGCCATAAATGGTTCCATAAAATAGATGCCTTTTTGTAGGTGTTGTACCAGAGGCCAGTCTTTTAGGTCTTTCAGGAATCTTGGAGGGTTCTTGAGATCTCTTTTCCTGGTTTTCTGTTAAATATTTGATTGACTTATACTTTTACTTAAATGCTTTCATGTCACCATCAACCTTGTGTTAATTACTCACCACCAAAGTCTTAGTAGTTTTTGACAGTGCCATCAGACATGAACTTCTCCATTTTCTGTTCCATGTAAAGTCAGTCTTAGGAATTATTAAGGAGTTTTCTATTCTTACTGCCTGTGTTTCCATCTTGTGCAGAACCTCTATCCCATTGATATGGGGGCTGGGGTAGTGGCTTAATTTTTCTTCTCTGCTCTATGAGTGTTATGCTAGACCATGGATTTAGGTACTGATATCAGTTTGGAGCTTCTCTACCTGCCTGGAACTTCTACCTTAAAAGTGAACTAAAATCATTTCGGAATGCAGTATAAGGATCCTTCAAAAGATTAGGAACAGAACCACCATATCACCCAGCTATTCCACTCCTTGGTATTTATCCTAAAGAACTAAAATAGGCACACGGTTGTAATATATGCATGCTAATGTTTGTAGCAACACAGTCCACAGTAGCCAAATTATGGAACCAACCTAGGTGTCCATCAGTAGATGAATGGATAAAGAAAATGTTCTGCTCAGCCATAAAGAACAATGACATTGTTGTTTACTGTTAAATGGATAGAACTGGAGCGCATCATGCTAAGTGAAATAAGGCAGACTCAGAGGGTTTAATATTATTTCTCATGTGTGGAAGGTAGAACAAAGGAACAAAATGGATCTTGTGAAAATAGAAGGGAGATCAGTAGAGTAGAAGCAGGGAACCAAGAGTGAGGGAAGGGGAGAACTGGGGAATGAAGTTGATCAAACTAAGCTAGGTACATGTATGACTATACCACAATGCATTTCAATTTTATATATAACTGTATCCATTAAAAATGAATAAATAGAATAGAGGAAGGGGATTGGGGGAGGGAAGATGGGAGGAAATGGGTAGTACTAAGGATTGAAATGGACAGAACTGTTATATGCATTTATTAATATGTTAGAATGAACCCCGCTGATATATGTAACCATGATGCACTAAAAAAAAAAAAAAAAAAAAAAAGCAAGCTGGGCGTGTTGGTGCATGCCTGTAATCCCAGCACTTGGGAAGCTGAGGCAGGAGGATGGTGAGTTCAAAGCCAGCCTCAGCAATGGCGAGGTACTTAGCAACTCAGTGAGACCCTGTCTCTAAATAAAATACAAAAAAAGGGGCTGGGGATGTGGCCCAGTGGTTGAGTGCCCCTGAGTTCAATCCTCGGTACCAAAAAAAAAATAAAATAAAATCTGTGCTCATTGTTCTTGGCTTGCTGCACCTGGGATAGAGCTCTTGTGTTAAAAATGGGGATTGGGTGAAAGAAGGGATTCCTCAGATCTCTTGACTACACTTTGCTGGAATAGAATTTTTGTAATGTGGAGCTGAGTGATAGTCCAGGATTTAGATTACGGCAGACAACTAGTTAGTAGTTTGTTTCAGTTTTGTTTTTTCAAGAATGACATTATTCTCCATGTACCACACAGTGGTATTTCCTCTGCCTGGAGCACTCTTCATTTCCACATAGGCACGTGGAACACTCTTTTCCTTCTAAGTCTCTGTTTAGAACTAGGGAAGCTTTCCCTAAGTAGTATCCATACAAATTACCTTTCCAACATGGTCGCCATCATATTTCACTTATCTGGGTTTATTTTTTCCTAACAGCATTTATTACCATTGGGTATGTATACGTACACATGTATACATTTGCTCGTCTTCCTCTCTCAGTAAAAATGTGGGTTTCATAAGAGCAGGGACTTAGTCTGTTTTGTTCACTTTGTATTACCCATATTTAGAACAGTGTCTTGAGAGCCCGTTTGGAGGTTCTGGCAGGGGAGCACAGCTACTGTATACCCTTCATTGAAGAACAGCCCTCCTCTATTGGGAAAAGTTGTCCTCTTCATCCTCTTTGACTGAGAGTGCAGCTTCAGGAGGGATACACATGGAGCAGTGAGTGGGGAAAGGGATACCCACCTAGCCAGCCAGATGAGCTGAATCAACCCTGATGATCAGTGGGGTGACAGATGTCACAGCTAGAGCACCCTCACATCCTAGAACAGTATCTAACACAGTAAAGTTACAATAAATTGATGAATGCAGAGTATAAAATGACCACAGTTTACCAACTTGTTGCCTAAATTGACAGATATTTAGAACTACTGTAGAAAATGAATTTTACATGTTTGCCAACTCCATACTTGCTAGAGTGAGAATGTGTTCACAGGGGAAGGATGCAGGGATTATTTAGTAATGGCTGCTGCTAAAGTCATGAGAGAGAAGAATGTGGCATTTATGCAAAATATTTGCCATCTTTAATGTAGTGGAATGCTAAAGAACAGGAAATGAGTAAATTTTTGGTCCCCCCACCCCTTTCTGGCTTGCTCCCTACTTAACTACTAGGAAGGCTTAGGTTGGAAAGGCCACCTGTTTAAGTATGATGTGGAATGGTCTCTTTCTAATTTCATTGTTACTGAATATGGTACAAATGAGACTATTAGAAGCATCAGGATATTACAGGGGACCAGTATGCTAATTCCTGCTTGATTGAAAAAGTTTGTTTGCTTGACTAATATGAAGAACTGTTCTTTAAAGTTATTTTAAAATAATTTTGAACTAATGTCTTTTCCTTCCTTCTAGATTCTTGTTGAAACCTGTTAATTCTACTTCTTGAACACTATGAATAACCACGTATCTTCAAAAAACCATCTACCATGAAGCTAAAACAGACTATCAATCCCATTCTTTTGTATTTTATACATTTTATAATATCACTTTATACTATTATAACATATATTCCATTTTACTTTTTGTCTGAGTCAAGACAAGAGAAATCAAACCAAATTAAAGCAAAGCCTGTAAATTCAAACCCTGAGTCTGCATACAGAGATATTAA
Organism: Tamias sibiricus; assembly: GCA_025594165.1. Classification (NCBI taxonomy): domain Eukaryota; kingdom Metazoa; phylum Chordata; class Mammalia; order Rodentia; family Sciuridae; genus Tamias; species Tamias sibiricus. Next base: position 72,819,798 of record CM046660.1, on the reverse strand, counting down.
TAGTATGGATGGTTTGGCTTCAGTATTATACCCTGGATGCGATACACTAGATAAAGTATTTATGTATGCAAAAAACAAATTTAAGGACAAAAGACTCTTGGGAACTCGTGAAATACTAAACGAGGAAGATGAAATACAACCAAATGGAAAAATTTTTAAGAAGGTAATGTAATATTTCATTGCTTTTGAATTCTCTGTGAATACAATGTACTTTCAGAAGTGGTGGCAAGGGACAAATGACAAGCACAGCCTTCTCCTGCTGAAATTTGCTGATGTTGTAGGAGAAAGGAGACTAGACTGTTCTCATCTCTCTGAACTCACAAGCCTGATTTATTCTGCATTTTTCAGAAAGATATTTAGAATGCCCCCTGCTGTGGGGCTTTTCTGAATCTGATTGTCTCACAGGGATTGGAATAGAATGTCATGTAGTTTTGGATATGAAGCTACATTCCGTGGTTTCCAGAAGCACCTGGGTGCTTGAGATGTCTCCAGGTTTGGGGTGTGGACCTTCTGTTTCTGATTTCCATATGGGTTGCTGTGGGTGCATAGTGTCTTAATACTTTGATTTTGGCAATTGCATGGTTTTAAAAAATATCTTTTTACAACTATAGAGGAAACTACCATTATTGATTTGAAACAGAACAAGCTGTCCCCAGAATTAGAGAAACATAGTTGTTAAGAGCCTGGAATCCTGCCTGAAATCCCAGCGATTCAGGAAGCCAAAGCAGGAGGATCACAAGTTCCAAGCTGGCCTTGGCAACTCAAGACCCTCTCACAAAATTAAAAACAAAAATAAAAAACAGGCTTGGAATGTAGATAGTGGTGCCCCTGGGTTCAATTCCCAGTAGTGTTTGAAGGAAAAAAAAAAAAAAAAAAAAAAAAGCCTGGAAGAAGACTGTAGCCTGTTGTACACAATGTGTTTATTTGTACCAGATCGCAGACTGTAGGCGAGGTTTGCCACAATCCCAGCCCCCAGACTGTAGGTTGAATCTTATCTTTGTCTCTTGCTGGTCTTGTGGCTTTGGAAAAGTTATTTAACAAATTTGCCTCAGTTCCTTTATCTTTAATATGGAGATAATGATCATCACATTTATTGTTATTTTTTATGAGCCAAGCTGTTTTGAGATCTTTACATTCATCAACTTTTAAATGACCCTAAGAGTTAATATTACTGTCTCTTTAGATTACAGCATTGAGGCAGAGATGGGTTAGGTAACTTCCCTGAGGACTCACAGCTATCAGTGTTGTAGCTGAAACTAGAACCCAGGCCTTTCAATCATACTCCTTCTTGCAGAGTTCTCTGGGGTTTGAGTGTGTGTGTATGTTGTGCCTGCACACACATATATAATGTGCTTAGAACTGTTGTGGCACCTACGCAAGCACTCTGGCTTTTAGCACTGTTACTATTGGGAATTTATGTGAAGGGTTAGAGGCAATATGATAATCCATAGTAGTTAATAATCTCATTAGTCTATAAGTTGAAAAACTAATAAGAGTTATTCTTGTTACTAGAAAGAAAGCCAAAGGAGGGGGGTGGGTTTTTTTTTTTGTTTTGTTTTTTTGTTTTTTTGTTTTTTTGGTACCGGGGATTGAACTCAGGGGCACTCGACCACTGGGCCACATCCCCAGCCCTTTTTTGTATTTTATTTAGAGACAGGGTCTCACTGAGTTGCTAAGTACCTCGCCATTGCTGAGGCTGGCTTTGAACTTGCCATCTTCCTGCCTTAGCCTCCCAAGTGCTGGGATTATAGGCATGCGCCACCGCACCCGGCTGAGGGGGGTGTTTTTTAACATCTTTAATAACATTAATTTTGCCATTTACATACAAATTCTATGTTATTTTCCTCTAAATATAAAGGAAATGGTAAGCAAGTTGATGTCAGTAATTCCTAGAAACTAAAAACATTTTTATTCATCAGCACAATCTATATATTTCCTGATTTTTAGAGTGACTTTATATCTTGTTTTGTCTGGAATGGTCATAATTTATGCCTGTTGTTCTCACATTAATAGTACCCTCATACAGTCTCAAAATTGACCTGATGACTGAATAAAGTCATATAGTCACCTTGCTTTTTAAGGCATATTTCCTATTTAATTTGTTAATTTAGCAAAAACAACATTTTTTTGCTCAAGATTTAGTTATTAGCACGTTTTTTAAAAGTCATGTAGTTAAGCATGCTTGATTATTCTTCTCTAGCCTCTAGATTATAATTTGCAAACATTTTAACTAGAGAAATATGCTTTTGTTTTATTTAGTTGCTGCTTCTTTGATATTTGATCCTGTCTTTTTACCTTTGTAAAAAGGTAGTGAAAACACTACATTTTTACTTGCTAACTTTTCTGCTTTCTTCTGCCTCCCATGTGCTTCTCATGTCTAAAATGTATTTATTTTTGTCCTTTCACTTCATGTGTCATTTGAATTCAAAGGTTGGGTTCTCTTTTAATTTAAGCATGTAAAATAGAAAGCCTGTTTTTATGGGGAGCTTAATTTTTCTCCAGTGTCCCATGAAATGCCTAGGCATTTTATGTGGCTAGCAGCAAACTAATTCCAGAATATGGTGAATATGAAACTTGTTAATTCATGGACTAGTATAATTAAGACAGAATAAAATCCTAGAACTGTCAAAAGTTGTTCTCTAAATGTGGCCAGATCGCACATTGTACACAAGGAAATGGATGTGGCTTTTTCCTGCTTGTTTTGACCCTGCTGCCTTTGTATTCATTGATTCCACAAAGCATGAAGTTTTTGTACTAAAATTTAAAAAGTTAGAAGGCGAGACATACTGTTTTTAATCAGCAACCTTTTCTGTCTGTAGTACAATATTATGAGGCTCTATTTAGTACGGGAAGTTTTTAAGTTTCTTTATGTCAGAAGATTCACCTACTATTAGTATTTGCCATCAGATTGGCATTTGTGATTTATCAAACTGTTCCAAAGGTTATATATAGACTGACTAAAAAATGGTAAATTTTTCTTGTCTAAAATCAGGTTCATTGGGAAAGTAGAATTAATTTTTAGGTTTTGTGTATAATAAATGAAGCAGATATATATATTGGTCTTCTTGGAGAAGAAAATGTGCTTGGCTGCCAGTTAGCTAAGCCTTGCATTTCTGTTGGTCCTGTGTTGCCTTGTGTCACACAGGAGGGTGGCACATGCGAGAGGGGGTGGGTATCTCAGCTGCATGTTAAAACATTCTAGGCTCCCGGGCCCATGATTTCTCCTTACACCCATTGCATTGTGGGTGTAACAGCCTCTGTCATGGCAGGTATTAAGTATCCTGACTTTGGTCAGTTAAAACAAAAATAGCTCAGCAACAGGTTAAAAGACACACTTTTGATGAAATATCTTCATTAAAATGGTTACCATTCTTGAAGGCTTTGGGAGGCAACACTTTTAGGGCTTATTTAAGCCAGGATGTATCTGATATGGTAAAGCAAAGTTAGAAATATTGTATACCATACCCTTACAAACCTTATTTCAAAATAATGATTTTATTTTATCTTAATGTCTTTTGCAATGGTAGGAATCCAACCCAGGGCCTCATGCATGCTAGGTAAGCACTCTACCACAGAGCTGTATTCCCAGCCCACTGAAATTTGTGAACTTCATAGCTTTGTTTTGCACAAACTGAGAAACAAAGGTACAAAGCAAAGTCTGCTGTGTTTTTGAGGCTTGGCAAGCCTTTTCATGACTACTTGCTCGTCCTTCCAAGCTCTATATGTTTTATAAAACTGTAGCAAGATAAATATCTGAGGGCGGGGTACGATCTGTGTATCGCTGGATTCCCACCTTCCCAGTAGCGATAATGTCTTGTTGAAATGAGGAACTGTGAATGATTGAATTTCAGAGCAACTTTAAAAATGCATGTATACCTGAGTAGAAGAGAGTTGCAAAAAATGAACATATCAGAAACAGAAAAGACCACATGTCTGGTTCAGATATTTTTTGAGCTAGATATCTGAAATACTTTTAATTTTTTTCTTGTATTTGTCACATATTAGAGAGAATAAGAGGGATTATATAATCATAGTGCTTACAGAAGACTTCACTGACATTCCTTGTAAATTGATCCCCCAAAATAATAGAAACCCTCATTTCTGTCCTTGTAAATTGACTCTACTTTCTTTTCCTTAGTGTCTTCCTTTGTGTTGCATCTTACGCCATCATTTTGTTTTACTCTTTAATGTGTATGTGTGTGATATTTACTTTCTGATTTGTGAGAACATTGACATCATAATTCATATAAAAAGTAATGGATCTCTTGGCCAGGATCTGTAGTTTGGTATTATAGCTGACTCTTCTTGGTTTTCCCTTCAAAACTTGTTTTTTTTCTTGCCATCCTATTTATTATTATTAGCACATTGGGTACAAAATTACTTAAGCCAAGATCTTTTATTTAGAGTGCAGAGATGCTAAATGAAGCTAAATGGACTTTCTTGAAGAAGACAGGAAAATGTAATTTTTTAAAGTTGTAGATGGACAGAATACCTTTATTTGATTGATTGATTGATTGATTGATTTTTTTGGTACTAGGGATTGAACTCAGGGGCACTTGACCACTGGGTCACATCCCCAGCCCTTTTTTGTATTTTATTTAGAGACAGGGTCTCACTAAGTTGCTAAGTGCCTTGCCATTGCTGTTGATTTATTTTTATTTGGTGCTGAGGATTGAACCCAGTGCCTCACATATGCCAGGCAAGTGCTCTTATCACTGAGCCACAACCCCAGCCCCTGGTTAATGTGTAATTTTTGAATAGTTCTTTTCCAAATAGTGAAAGGAAAAAAAGACCTAGTACTTAATAAAGAAGTTTGACTCAGCTTCCTGAAAACTTGATCTCATTAGACTGTCTCATCCTTCTGAGTCCTGAATGGTTATGTAGTTACGTGCTTTTATCTTATAGTATGTTCTCTCTGTTGTCAGCATTGTATTATTATAGTTTCCTTTTAAAGTAAGTGACCATGGTCAAAGTATCTAAGTCTATAGGTTCCTGAACAAACTAAATTACTGAGTTGCTGTATTCCAGGAAGTTATAGTCAGAATTATAATATTGATATTATAAATGTGTATGTTATACCTTTCATAGAATAAAAATATAGACAAGTGTGAGAGAGGAAAGTGATTTCTGGAGTCATCTTAATCCCCTCCCTAAGTTTTTTTTTTTTTTTTTTTAATATTTATTTACTTTAGTTGTACACAACGCAATGCATTTATGTTTTTACGTGGTGCTGAGGATCGAACCCGGGCCGCGCACGTGCGAGGCGAGCGCTCTGCCGCTGAGCCACAACCCCCGCCCCCCTCCCTAAGTTTTGATGACAGAATTGCTCAGGTTCCCTGACAGTCATTCTGATAACCATGCTGTGAGGAAAGTTGAACCTATTTACATCATGTATTGGGAGGTGGCAGGCAGAGAATGTATGTGATTGTTGATCACAACAGAACTATGGTAATTAAATGTAAAGATGGGCTTTTTTTTTTTTTTTTTTTTTTTTTAAACCAGTCTAAAGAGGTGAGGCAGCCAGCCAGAGGGGAAACAGATAAAACTTCCTTGGGTTCAAAATGAAGTTGTACTTTATTATACTATCCATTCCATATTTATCAAATATTTGCTGAGGGCCTCTAACAATAATGAACAAGTACTGTGGTTACTCTTTTCTTGATCTTAACATTTGCATGGGAGGAAAAGAGACAGTAAATAAGTTAACAGAAATGTGATCTTTTGTGAAGAAATAAAGAGGATTGGTGATCAAGAAAAACCAGCCCATCTCAGTATGTTATGGTTCAGGTAAGGCCTGAACAGCAAGGAAGAACCAACTTTTCAAAGATATGGGTAAAGAAAGTTCTTTGTAGTGGGATAGAGGATCCAAGGCACTACTCAGTTGAATGAGGTCTGTCTTTGGGGTGTAAAATTCAAGAAGGCATTTGGATCCTGAGTGGGTGTACCTCCTTAAATTCTGTGCCCTACATACTTGTCTTGCCCTAGCTTAGCCAGTCTGAAGAATAGAGAAGAAAAAGTGAATTTATAGCAAATAGGGAAGAGGATTTGAGAGGAATACAGAGAGGCCTGTAGCTTCTACATCCCATACAGCTTGTTAGGCCAAGGTAAGGGGTTTGGTTTCTTCTCCAGTGCTACTGGAAGGGGAAACCTACAGAATGTTAAACAGGGGAGTGACCTCATTTAAGTGGAGTGTAGGGGAATAAGAATGAAGTCATTTTGACCAGTTGGTAGGAGGTCAGGGGAAAGATGGACCAGGATGACAGGAATGGAGGTGGAAAGAAATGACTAGATTCTGAGCATATTTTGTAGATAGAGTTGATAGAACTTGTAGATGGATTTAGAAATGAATTGTGAAGATAAATGTCAGGGAGAGTATCTCCTAATTTTTGTGTTGAGCTGTTGAGAGGATGGTACATTACTGACAGGAAAGACTAGGAGAAAAAAGGGGAGGGCAATGAATGAGAATTTTCTGTTTCAGAACTTTCTGAGTTTTGTGGGAATGTTAGATATCATACTTGAATGTAAAATATTGGGTATCCAAGTTAGGGGTCTGGACTGGAAATGAAAATTCTGAAGACTGAAGTAAGTTCTTCAGAATCTGGCTTTTGTCAGGAATACTCAGCCATGTGGATTACAGAGTGTGAGTGCAGATCAGTGTAGGTTATTAAGTTTGATGGTAGGAAGCTTCAGGAATCTCTGTTTAATTTGTGATTGCTCAGTGAAACATGAGACAGGGTGATCAGGTGGATGTAGAGAAGGGAAGGTGTTTAAGTAAAGAGAAGGTTTCAAAGCTTATTTCAGAGGGTGAGAAAATGAATATACTAGGGTAGAATAATAAGATTGTGAGCTGCTGAGATCTGTGTGCTGTCTTTAATAAGGTGGTATGTTTTTCTGCAGCAGTTATTTAACAATAAAGGCAGAATAACTTAATGAGTTTAATCTCGGGTTGGGCTAACCATAGGGACAACAGGACAGAAGATTAGAGAAATTTCAGAGCAAATCAGATAAAATTAAGGAGTGAATATTGTTATCTTAATGTAATCTTTATGAGAAATATAATTACTAGAAGACTCAGTGGTTTAAAGAATTAACTTTATATTAAAATCTTCAAAGATTGTAACATGTTTTTTATATATGAGGGAACCCTTGAATTAAATTTGATTTGATTTATTTGCCAAATGGTGAAATCATTATATGAGTTTACATGTTTTAATTATGTCTAATGCCTTTTCAGAACACATATGTTCTTTGAAATTTAAAAAGCCTGTCATTTAGATTCCAGGCTCTGGAAAGTCACTCAGTCTTATATTTCAGATTATACAATTCTTAATAATTATAATGCAGTTTTTGCACATTTTGGCCCAATTCTCAATTGTTCTCTCACACCTGCAGAGCTCCTTTTGAAGTCATTGGAGCTCCCCGTGCTGAGCATTTCTAGGGGTGCAAAGCAGGGTGAGAGTTTGGGACCATTACAGTTAAGTAAGTACCATCTTAAGTACAGTTGCTTTATCCATCAAAATAAAAATTTTATTAATTAAAACTGTCATTAAATAGGACACTAGAGGGCAGTATTTGTCCTTTTTGTCTTCATCCAGCCTTGTCTGGAAATTCCTTGACTATTGTTTGCATTTAAAAAAATGAATATGGTCAGATGTTTTTAAAGGTGTTTGAGACATATGTTACTAACAGCTGTGTTTGGGAACTAGTATGCTTTTTATCTAGTCTTTACATGTGAAGAGGAATTTATGGTCTTGTCTAAGGTAAAGAAAATTTCTTAAGACAAAAATATGTTAATTAGCTTTAAAAGGACATTATTACTAACTCAAATTTCATGTTACCTGCACTCATGCTATAAACACAGATAAAAGGCTAGAATCAAGACTTATTTATTCTGGGTACAGCAATTCAAATTGAACAGTCATAAATATTTCTATTGCTTTGGGGAGCAGGGCCAATTTCTATTTATGGGTCATGTTATATCATTTGGTATTGAAATACAGACGTTCCTAAGTGGAAGGAAAGTAAAATTTTGGCACCAGTAGTACTTAGTACTAGGCTGGACATTAACAGCTAAATCATTTAAGTAAAGGAAATCTGCAAGTGAATTATTAATAGATGGCCAAGAAATTGACCGATAAATTCCATCAAACTGGATATTTTTGAAAACAAAAAAGCCCCACATTAAAAAAAAAAAAAATCTTTCACAGTTAAAGATTTAGAATAGGATTTGAGTTGTTCTAGAAGATATCACAAAATAGCTGATTTTTAACATAGAGTTTTCACTTGAAACTCAATTTCTAGCTTTTTATTGGGCAAAACATTTTATGCAGATGTAATATGCTGGTTTGTTATTAAATTTGGAACATTCTGACTTTCTGTAAATAATATTTTGGTTATATTAAAAGCTATTTGTATCTTTTTTAATGTTTATTAGGTTATTCTGGGAAATTATAATTGGCTGTCCTATGAAGATGTCTTTGTCCGAGCCTTTAATTTTGGAAATGGCTTACAGATGTTGGGTCAGAAAGCAAAGACCAACATTGCCATCTTCTGTGAGACCAGGGCCGAGTGGATGATTGCTGCACAGGCGTGTTTTATGTATAATTTTCAGCGTAAGTAGGCTTTCTTATCTTCTGAAAGAGTGGACTTTTATAATTTGGGAGAGGTGATACTTTTTAAAATAATGTTCCACTCTTTTTTTTTTTAATATTTTTATTTGCTTTAGTTGTACACAATGCGTTTTTTATTCAATACATTTTTTTATTTGTACGTGGTGCTGAGGATCGAACCTGGGTGGCCCACGTGCTAGGCGAGCGCTCTACTGCTGAGCCACAATCCCAGCCCATGTTCCACTCTTAAGAGATTAACATTCTTGTATCCGATCAGTGGAGAACTCTTTGTTAGGATTTGGATTTTTTGGTCTCTTAGAAAAGGAATCAGTTGTGGAATAAATTGTACCAGTCAAATGTAGTAATGAGGGAACTTGAATCTTGGTGTGTGTGTGTGTGTGTGTGTGTGTGTTTTGCTGGGAATTGAATCCAGGATCTTACATGTGCCAACCAAAGTGTTCTTACATCTGAGGCACATTCCCAGCCCTACTTGAACCTATTAAAGGAGACTTTGTAGGTCTGGGGAACTACACCTATACCTAGGGTTTATTGCCCTCTCTCAGGGGTCCCACTTGAAGTTACTGGTATTTCATTAATGCCGCTTCTGTCATTTGCAACAGTTGACCTCTAAAACACATCCACGCTGAAACTAGTGGACTTCAGGGTGCTTAGTTGCATGATTGGTAATTTTAATGTTGTGGTTATTTGAGTGGCAACTATGATGGGTCAATCTATGAGATGGTCTTGGAAGCTTAGTTCAGAAATCTTGGTGCCCAAATGTGATGTCACCTCATCTTTCAGATGAAACAGGATACTTTTCACCAGATTTCTTGCTGTAAAATCTTCTATTTTTTTTTTTTTTTTTAATTTATTTTTTATTTACAATAGTAGTATGTATTACAATTCATAATGCATATATATAACATCTTTTTACATACAACTGTTTGTATACAAAGTATATTCGTACCATTCAGGTCTTCAATCATGTATTTAGGATAATGATATCCATCTCATTCAACCACCTTTTTTTTTTTCCTTTTTTTTTCCCTCCTCCCCCCTCGCTCCCTACCTTTCCCTCACTTCCCTTTGACAATTCTAGTGTTCCTCTAATCCTCCTATGTACCCCCACCCAACAACACTGTGACTAACTTCCTTATATCAGAGAAAACATTCGGTATTTGGATTTTTGAGATTGACTAATTTCACTTAGCATTATATTCTCCAACTTCATGCAATTACCTGCAAATGCCATTATTTTATTCTCTTTTATTGCTGAGTAAAATTCCATTTTGTATATATACCACATTTTCTTTTTTTTTTTTTTTTTTTTTTTTTTTTTTTGGTACTGGGGATTGAACTCAGGGACACTGGGACACTGGGCCACATCCCCAGCCCTTTTTTGTAGTTTATTTAGAGACAGGGTCTCACTGAGTTGCTGAGTGCCTCACCATTGCTGAGGCTGGCTTTGAACTCATGATCCTCCTGCCTCAGCCTCCCAAGTGCTGGGATTACAGGCATGCGCCACAGCACCTGGCCCCACATTTTCTTTATCCACTCATCTACTGAGGGACATCTAGGTTGGTTCCACAACCTAGCTATTGTGAATTGTGCTGCTATAAACATTGAAGTGGTTGTGTCACTGTAATATGCTGTTTTTAAGTCCTTTGGGAATAGACCCAGGAGTGGGATGGCTGGTTCATAGGGTGGTTCCATTCCCAGTTTTCCAAGAAATCTCCATACTGCTTTCCATAACGGTTGCACCATTTTGCAGTCCCACCAGCAATGTATGAGTGTTTCTTAAGTAAGCATTGCCTTTTTGTTTTCACAGGCTTGGATTTACATTGTTGACTTTAAGAAGATTTAAAATAATTATTTTCGAAGTCATTTTGTGTCTCACGTTTTTCAGTTAGGCAGAAAGTAAAAAAAAAAAAAAAAAAAAAAAAAAATCCATGTTATTGCAACATCCTATAGGTGAAACAAAATAAAAATTTAAATTTGACTAATACATCAAAATAATTGTAGAAAACATAACATCATTTCTCATAGACTTATTTATTTAACAATCTATAGTGTTCAGAAAGCTCCTTTGTGATTCACATCCACTTCCAGGGATGCTATTTGCATTTGGTAGTTCATAAGGTGTTTGAATATCTGACTTGTTTTTCTTTTCCTTGTAGTTGTTACGTTATATGCTACCCTAGGAGGTCCAGCCATTGTTCATGGATTAAATGAAACAGAGGTGACCAATATTATCACTAGTAAAGAGCTTTTACAAACAAAGTTGAAGGTGAGGACTGGAGTTAACTTACTTCAGAATTTTTACTGTGATGAACCTTATTATTGATAACTTCGTTCTTTTTTGATCTTTTAACATCTTTAATATTTTTGCAAGCTTTTAGAAATATCACATTTTATTCCTTTCCTTTGGAACAGAAAGCTTAGATTTCATATATATTCAGATACACCAGAGTTACTAATTGCTAATATGCCTATGTCTAAATTGAAGAGGCTATAACTTTTTCTTGTATTATACTCCTCTATTTTCTAGTGTATTTTAAATAAATTAGTTATTTTGAAGGGCTGTATTTTAAAGCAGCAATTCACTGAGTTTAAATCACTGAGTAATAATGATTTCCAGGAGAAATCTGCCAAAAAGGGAGATTCTTAATAAAATATAGGAAAAAGGTTTCTTCAGTTTCTAGAGAGCTCCCTCTAAAAACAGCAATATCTGGGATGTTTTTTAAAAAATAAATTTACAAGTGAAATCCCCCTCCTCCTCCTCCCATACCCTCTCCTTACAACACCTTCCCACACCCTTCCCCTTTATGATTTTGCCTCTGGAAACTTTAGCCTGTGTTTACCTGCTCATTTTGTGAGGCAGTAACTTTGTTGATTAGGATTTGATTTAAGAACAGGGTATACACTGTAAATTTAGTACTGTACAATAGTGAGTTAGACCAGTATTTGTTCATCTAAAAAAAGTGTACTCTTCCCTCTTGCTTTTTTGAGGCAAGAAATTAATAAGTCACTGAATACAGTAAACTACTTTTATTGGGTCCTGAACTGTTTGAATAAGGAATGTGGTAAATGTGTTTTTCCAGGATATAGTTTCTTTGATCCCACGCCTGCGGCACATCATCACTGTTGATGGGAAGCCACCGACCTGGTCCGAGTTCCCCAAGGGTGTCATCGTGCACACCATGGCTGCAGTGCAAGCTCTTGGAGCAAAGGGCAGCATGGGTATGTCACATTTCCCTCATTTCTTATGTGCAGTCTTCAGTCACCACGTTCTCCAGAATTATTCCAAAGATTTGATCTTCAAGTTAGATCAAATATCACATTTGTCTAGGCACAGTTGGGGAAAGTGAGCTCTTCTAGAAATACTTTTCATCTAGCCATTGAAAAGAAAAGTTTAAAGAAAGCACCAACATTAGTTTATTGATATTCTAAAAGTAGTACTTAAATGCACTTAAAACCTTTTTTCTTACATCATTCATTTTTCCTTTTTTTTTTGGTACTGGGGATTGAACTCAGGGGCACTTGGCCATGGGCCACATCCCCACACCTTTTTTTTGTATTTTATTAGAGACAGGGTCTCACTGAGTTGCTAAGTGCCTCGCCATTGCTTAGACTGGCTTTCAACTCAAGATCCTCCTTCCTGAGCCTCCCACATCATTCATTTTTCTTGTTTCCTTTTTCTGATAGTTTTGGAGAGTTTAAAGTTAGTTTTATAAAGTGATGTCTTTTGTTTGCCCATGTGCATCACTGTTAAGTTTATTAACAGATGGCTAATCCTAGAACCCTCCTTTTACTCCGTGCTCCAATTCTAACCTACTGAAGGGGACAACTTTTATCCTCCAATGACAAGCACAATTAGGAATGGTAAATCTAGAAGTGAAGTTAGGACTGTCAACTAAGCATTAAAAAAGTTAGAGAGTATACAAGTGTTTTGAGATGTTGCAAAATCTCCTGGGATGTTGGGACTATTTCCTCTGTAGTTGGAAACTTAGTGATGAATTAGTTGTAAATGCTGTTCGGAGACAAGGACTATCAGAGTTAGCAAATGTCATCTTAGAAAGGGCAGTGTCTTTGATATGATGGCGGAGAATTGTGCTGTGAACTGAAGGAGTGAATGGCAGATGCAGAAGTAGAGACTGGTAAGACCGGGATGGGGGGTGGGGGGGGGCCATTCTCTTGGGAATATGGAGTTTTTTCCCTTGAAGTCTGTATGTTAGGATGTTCTTGAGTGTAACTAAGTGAATTTCACCACTGTGAAACAGAGAACTTTTTTTTAGCAAATATCAAGATACCCTATTCCAGATAGACTATTCTGTTTCTTAGTTGAATTACTAGAATAGCCTTTTGTCTCCTTAATTCCTTTTTGCTTTTTCTAAAGTTAGGTAGCCACACCACAGCCATAGTTATCCTTGTCACAGCTGATGACATGCTGTGATTAAAACATGCTGCTTTCCGTTTGAGAGTGAAATCCAAAGTCCTTAGCCTGGCTGCTCCTTCACCATAATTTCCGCCATTCTTCTCTTGCTCATTCATTCCATACATATTTCTACCTGAGAGCCTTTGTACTTGCTTATTTACCTCTACTTGGAATTTGTCTTCCCAATTCCAGGGTTTTCATGGCTCGCTTCCTCACTTTATTCAGATACTCGCTAAAATAGCTCTACAAGAGGTTTTTTCTGACCTTTCCATCTAAATAGCATCTACTATCATTTTCTCACCTTGTCTTTATTTTCTTTATGGACTTAACCTGTTCGTCCCAGTAGAATTTATGTCCTTTACATATTGACAACTGTATGAGTAATTGTATTAACAAATAAATGATTATGAAAAAACCTGATGTGGCTGAATTTCTTAGAAGTGTGCATTTTTTCTTTTCTTTCAACACAGAAAACAGACCTTATTGCAAACCATTGCCCTCAGATATTGCAGTAATCATGTATACCAGTGGATCCACAGGACTTCCAAAGGGAGTCATGATTTCACACAGTAACATCATTGCTGGTATAACTGGGATGGCAAGAAGGATTCCAAAACTGGGGTATGTCATAGTGAAGTAACACTGAGTAGTTCAATATTTAAACCTGTTGTTATAATGTTTGTGTCATCTTAGTATGTCGTTAAAGTACTTCTTCAGTCTATTCATAGTAGGCATTTCCTCTTAAAAAGTTTATTAAAATGAATTACAAGCCAGGAGCGGTGATGCATGCCTGTAATCCTAGCACTTGGGAGGCTGAGGCAGGATGATCGTGAGTTCAAACCAGCCTCAGCAGTGGTGAGGCACTTAGCAACTCAGTGAGACCCTTAAAACACACATGGAAAAGGGCTGGGGATGTGGCCCAGTGGTCAAGTGCCCCTGAGTTCAATCCCCGGTACCAAAACAACAACAACAACAAAAGAATTACAAAATAGTTACATGTATGAAGTTTTTTTTTTTTTTTTTTTTTTTTTTTTTTTTTGTGGTACCAGGGATTGAACTCAGGGGCACTTGACCACTGGGCCACATCCCCAGCCCTTTTTTGTGTTTTTATTAGAGACAGGGTCTCACTGAGTTGCTAAGTGCCTCGCCATTGCTGAGGCTGGCTTTGAACTCGCGATCCTCCTGCCTCAGCCTCCCAAAGTGCTGGGATTACAGGCGTGCGCCACCGCGCCCGGCTACATGTATGAAGTTTGAAATATAATTTGTAGATTTTTTTAAAGTGCAAATTTTATCTGATTTTATAATAGTAAGTCTCCTAGTTTAAATTATTTTATAATCAGTTGGCATTGTTCCCCTACATGTGTATTGATTTTTATATCTAATTACAACTTAGGTGAGTCTTACATGCATAGTGATTTTTATATCTAAATACAATTTAGGTGAACAGGTAATCTAACCAGGAAATTAGCTAAGTTTCTGTATTTACAGTCTCTGGTTTATGTTTTTTAAGACTGACTCCAGTGGCAGTTAGGTAGGGTATAATGAAGTGGGAAGAGACTGATGGAGGATACTAGATGGAAGTTTGAGGGACTATAAAGGAAACACCCCAGAGATGGTATCAGTATTGTGATGAGTGATCTGGTGCAGTGGTTGGATATGTTTGATGCCATTATTTATAGAAACCACACACATACACATGGAGTTAGTGTGGAATTGAACTTGGGGATGAAGAGAAATTTTTCTTTTATGTGTATACACTTCAGGAAAAAAACTGAAGAGCAACAGTTTTTCTTAAAATTTTTGCCTCAGTTGTCCTTCAGATTTTAGTGGTGGGGGCAGTTCTTGAAAAATATACATGTAGGTACATACGTATTTTCTTACATGTTAAGATACAATTTGTTATTTTTAATTATATCTAGCTCCCAGAATAGGCATGTTTTCTGCAAAATTCCTGGAAGAAACTGTGAAATCTATTTGAGTTCTTTGGGTTGGCAGCCCACTAAAGATCATCTCCTCCTTAGATGATTTTGTCTGTTCTTCTGTCCTTTCTATGCCTTAGCACTTTGTGTCTGTAGCACTTAGTGTGTGCCTTCAAGTAGGACTGGAAATAGCCACTGCCCAGGGTGCCTACCACCTCAGTTTTAGGTTGGGCTATAGTGCTTTTTTCTTAATATTCTGTGTCTGTCTGTCTGTCTGTCTGTCTCTCTCAGTGTTTCTTTTTCTCCGTTTAATAGCAGGGAGCCCAGATTGATATTCTGTGGCCTTTAACATGTGCCTCCTGTGGCAGGAAGAGTGCACCTGACCTTTGCTTTTTACATTTCTCTTTTCTTTAGAGAGGAAGATGTGTACATTGGATATTTGCCCCTGGCCCATGTTTTAGAATTAAGTGCTGAGCTTGTTTGTCTTTCTCATGGATGCCGCATTGGTTACTCTTCACCACAGACTTTAGCAGATCAGGTAAATTTGTAACTTGAAATACTTACCTAAAATAATTAATTTTTAGCACTTTTTTTTCCTGTCAGTATGACAATATATTGGAAGAACGACATTCATTTAAATATAAGCTCTTTTTAATTGCTTTTTAGAATATAAGTACATTAAAAAGATAAATTTACAATAGGCTTTTTTAATCTAAGAATTCTATTGAGTTTTTTAAATAGGGATCACTTTTTATTTCTCTTATAGTCTTCAAAAATAAAAAAAGGAAGCAAAGGGGATACATCCATGTTGAAACCAACACTGATGGCAGCTGTCCCGGTAAGAATCGATGATCATTTAATATTTTTTTTTTTTTTTTTTTGGTACCGGGGATTGAACTCAGGGGCACTCGACCACTGGGCCACATCCCCAGCCCTTTTTTTGTATTTTATTAGAGACAGGGTCTCACTGAATTGCTAAGTGCCTTGCCATTGCTGAGGCTGGCTTTGAACTCGCGATCCTCCTGCCTCAGCCTCCCAAGTACTGGGATTACAGGCGTGCGCCACCGCGCCCGGCTGATCATTTAATATTGAGTACTAAAGAACTATCAGCAACCCCACTTGACAAGGCAGTTTATGTAGGATTTATTCCATATTGAATATCAATATTGCCTTAAGTGTTATGATAGATTTACTTACTCTTGCTTTATCTTTTTATTTACCTACATATTCAATTTAGTTTCAGCTTCCATCTGATACAGTTACTTTCCTTAAATAGCTTTTGTTAAAATAATTTTTCTGATATCCATTTGCTGATTAGTAGAAACCTAAATAAAGCACAGTAAGAGATAGGAGGGAGGTATGAGGTGACTTTTTTTTTTTTTAATATTTTTTGTTGTAGATGGACACAATACCTCTATTTTATTTATTTATTTTTATGTGGTACTGAGGATTGAACCCAGTGCCTCAAACATGCCAGGCAAGTGCTCTACCACTGAGCTAGGCCACTTTTATCTACACAAATTGTATAAGTACCTCCTGAGTTCTCAGAAAGTCTGACCAAGTGACCAAAAAGAGTTACAGACAAGCTATTCCAACTTTGAATTACCTGAGAAGTACCATGAATCCAATTATAATATGAGAGTGGAGAGGGTCTGGGAATAAGATGATAGATAAGGGACAACAATGATTTTCTGTATGTTCCTCATGTGGGCTTCGTGTGGTTTTCTGATTTTGCTTTGAAATGTTGGGTACTTGAATGTTCAGACCAATATTATTACATAGTTATTCCAAAATCAAATGTAAATGGTCAATAGTTTTGGAATTTGTGTAAGTATAATTACAATTTCCTAAGTAGTGTCCTACTTTACATTCTTAGTTCATTTAGAAGTTAATGTAACTTAAAATTGTAAAGGAAAAATCATTTTGTCATTAAAGCAAAGTGCAGTTCAGACAAGGAAAATTTCGTGGGTGCAGCATTAAAAATTACCAGAACCCAAAACCAAACCAAAGAACAAAACAAAAAATGTTATTTATGGTCCTTTTGTGAATGAAATAGGTGGTATGTCTATATATTTATGTGATAAGTTAAGGAGATTTAAAAGAACATTTCAAATAGTTCATTTATTTTGTAAATTTAGTTTTTAGTTAAGAATAAATAAGATAAACAAAGCAATATAAACAATCACTAATGGTGTATTCTGGCCTTAAGTCATTTGCTGTTTTTTATTATTCATATGTGTATGTAGATATATTTCTACTATTAAAAATTATTTGCAGGGGCTGGGGTTGTGGCTCAGTGGTAGAGTGCTTGCCTAGCACGTGCACGGCCCAGGTTCGATCCTCAGCACTATGTAAAAATAAAGGCATATTGTGTACAACTAAAACAACTAAATAAATATTAAAAAAATTATTTGCAGAAATCTCACTTTTAAGCTAATTGTGAGTCTTGAAAAAGCTGGTCTTGATAGACTACATCTTTGAAAATGTCTTAATATTGATAGAAATAGCAGTTGGTGGTTATGTAAATATATGAGGCAGCTGATATGATTATTAACTCATACATGTAGGAAATCATGGATCGGATCTACAAAAATGTCATGAATAAAGTAAATGAAATGAGTAGTTTTCAACGGAATCTATTTATTCTGGCCTATAATTACAAAATGGAGCAGATTTCCAAAGGGCATAGTACTCCACTATGTGACAGGTAAGTGAAGGCCCATCTATCTACTCTCTCTCCCTCCTTCCTTCCTTCCCTCTTCGAGTCTTCCCTTCCTACTCCCTTTGGTAAGTGAATGGTTGTTAATATGATAGTTGTGAGGAATAAATTTATTTTTAAAAGTCAAAGGATTCTTTAAAAATCCACCTGCATAAGAATTTGAAATTTTTTACTTATGATTTTGTTATATTTGATATTATGCTTAAATTTTATGACATACTTTGTCTTTGTTTTAAAATATGAATATAAAATGACAGCTAAATATAATTAATATTTCATGTTTAAAGTTTTAAGTGACCAGATTTATGCTCTTCTTTTCAAATAGTTTAGAAATTAGAATATGAAACTGTTACATTCAAATTATTTTTTTATGGCAATATAAATATAATTTTTAGATGCTTCACATTACTTAAAATTTTATGGTTTTTTTCCCCTGCCTTAATTTAATTACCTATCTTTAATGAGATACAAAAGTTGCTATGGAAAGGCTGTTCATCTATCTTTTCTTTTCTAAATGGATTGCCACTTAGTCTTTTTCGAAAGTGTCCCCCATCCCCACCCAGTGCTTTGTGGGGATGGAACCTAGGGTATTGCTCATGCTAGGCAAGTACTCTACTGCTGAGATACATCCCTATCTCCATCTTCTCTCTCTCTCTTTTTTTATTTTTTTAATTGAGGTGCAGTAAACTATCTCTAAAGTGTATTTTCAGAAACATATCAATAAAATTTTTCCATTTTTTTATTCATACCAAGTACTTTGCCACATTTTAAAAAGCAATAACCACTTTGAAACTTGAATTACTGAACTTTTAAAAAAAGTTAGATTACTGTATATTTGTATATAATTTGAATTAAATTAAAGCAAAAAATTTGCCTTTAGTAAATTTTATAAAGATGTGAGATTGTTTAGTATTAACATATAGTAAACAATGATAGATATTTTCACACATATGTATAAAATGATGTACCATAAATTGCTCTGGCCATAAGGGATTTCCATTTCTTTATAAAATTAAATCTGACAATTTTGAGTTGAAATATTACTTGAAAAATTCTTTACCTGGTTGATTTGAGTCATGATATCTTCTGAATTTGGGTAGGTAACTTAATCTTAAAATCTCATAACAAAATTGAAAGGTTAATCTAAAGATTTGAAAAATCCCATTCAGCTTTGAAATCCTGTGATTCTCTGATTAATTTTTTTTAGCTTTGTTTTCCGCAAAGTTCGAGGCTTGCTAGGTGGAAATATTCGCCTTTTATTGTGTGGCGGTGCTCCACTTTCTGCAACCACACAGCGATTCATGAATATCTGTTTTTGCTGTCCTGTTGGTCAGGGATATGGACTCACTGAATCAACTGGGGCTGGAACAATCACAGAAGGTTAGTGTCATCCATGAAATGTCCTCTGAGTGCCATTGGAGGCTGGGGCACAGCTTTAGGCTTTTTTGTTTTGTTTTGTTTTGTTTTGTTTCTATAATATATGAAAGAAGACTAGTTAAGGTTTTTGTGTAGTAGAATAGTGGTAAATTCCAGATACTGTGATTATTGGTTTTTAGAATGTATTAGTGCATCAGTAGTCAATGATTCATTTAGAAGAATTTTTAATATTAAACTATGGGATGTGTAATATTAAAAAAGTAATTAACATTCTGGAAAAGAAGCTTTAGTAACAAATGTTGCTTGTATTGTATTCATTAGTTTTCTTGTAGCAGTTATTAAATTTCTTCTTTCTAGAAAAATTAAAGTGCTTTTTTTCCTAGTTGTTGGGTAAGTGTATTAAGACTCAGATTCAGAAATGTTCATGGGAGTCTTCCTAGGTGTAGAGAGAAATTAGATTCAGGTCTAGACTGTCTGATGCCAGAGTTTATCATGGTGTCATGGTTGAAGAGGGGCTCTACTACCTATTTAGTGGTCCTGTTGAATCCCATTTCATAGAATCCTACTACTAGAAGAAGCTACTTTGCATTTTCTAGATAGTGATAGAGGCTAAGCCTCTTAACTGAGCAGTTTTTTCCCCTCTTTATCTCAAGAGCTTCTATTATACCTTTTTTTCGTCTGGTCTACTTTGCATTAATTCTTTATATTTCTGTATCTTTGTTGTGTTCTTTATATTTTGCATGTGTTTGAAACTTACAAATATCATTTGTAGGAAATAAACAGTCATAAATACATTCATATGGTTTCTTCTGTGGATCCTTAATTTCTGCTTTAAGATTTAAGCTGAATGTGTTATTAATCAGTATCAGGTTATGTTATAGATAACAGTCTTTGATTTCTGATATTTGAATGATTTTCATGGAGAAAACATTTTGCTGTAGTAATTCACAATAGTGTCTAGTAATTCAGGGTTTGCAAAAAGCTCTATGGGTCAAACAGTACACCTGTGTCGGCCTCACACCCGGCAATTTGCGGCTTTGCTTTTCAGGGTTCTTTAGGGATGTCAAAGCTTTTCGTTTTTAATAATTTAGAAAAATCAACTCATTAACTACTGTTCTGAAATAACTTTTTTCCCTTTTCATCTTAGTGTGGGACTACAATACTGGCAGAGTGGGAGCACCATTAGTTTGCTGTGAAATCAAATTAAAGAACTGGGAAGAAGGTAATAACCCATTTTAACCAGAGCATTAATTTTTATAATATTAAATTTTAAAATTAGAAGCATACTTCATTTTCTTATTTTAGAACATAAAATTACCCACAGGTACTCTTTTCTGTTCTTTACAATAGTTACATTTTATCCAGAACTGTTGGACACATTTATTTTGTTTGTTTCTGTAGAATTATAATTGTTTTAATTTTGCTTGTTATTACATAAATACAAGTAAGATTATGGCAAAAATTTGAAATATACTAAATGTTAATAAATTAAGAGTGATTATAACATTATTTCATAGAAGCAAAATCATTAAATTAATCCTTTGAGGAGTTTTACATGGTGGTTTTTAGTATAATCCATATAAGTTTGTTTGTTGCTTTTGCTCTTAAAAATACAAATCACGGGGCTGGGGTTGTAGCTCAGTGGTAGAGTGTGTGCCTAGGAAGTGTGAAGCACTGGGTTTGATCCTTGATCCTCAGCACCACATAAAAATAAAGAAATAAATGGAGATATTGTGTCCATCTACAACTTAAAAAAAATTAAAAAAATTCAAATCACTTTTTAATAATTTATTTGATCATATTAAAGTGTAAAAATTGCCTATGATTTATTGGGATGTACCTTTCTTGTATTCAAAGTAAAGATAAGTCAGTTCTAAGGCTCCAATGTCTTTTTTTTTTTTTTTTTCCAGCTATTTTTAGCAGAATTAATGAAAATGTTCAATAAAATTAAGCTTGGAGTCAGTCTGAAGTTTCTGTAAGAATAAATCTTCTACATCCATAGTGATTTAGTTTTTTTTAAAAAATATTTATTTATTTACTTTAGTTGTACACAATGCAATGCATTTATGTTTACGTGGTGCTGAGGATCAAACCCTGGGCCATGTACGTGTGAGGCGAGTGCTCTGCTGCTGAGCCATAATCCCAGCCCGTGATTTAGTTTTATACATAGATTTGTTCCATTATTTAACACATGACAGTACTTTTATTGCTTTATTATCGTGACATTTAAGACTATAGAAACAATTTACCTGTATTGTATTTGTAATTTATGGAGTAGATGGAGGATATTGGATTTTGGAATACATTCTTTCCCCCCTTATAATAGTAGCTTAAAAGCATAATGCCTAGGGTTAAGCAACTCAAAGATTGCCCCTAGTTTTTATATTGATCAACTTCATTCAATCTCTATGTCTGCCTTGTTTCCTTTAGGAAACTCTGCATTAAAATAAGATATTTCTATTAGGAAACTGATAGTTTTAAATGTTCATGTGATACATATAGGGATAAAAATGATAAATTAACTCTTAAATTATTCTGTTTGTTAGGTGGATACTTTAATACTGATAAACCACACCCCAGGGGTGAAATTCTTATTGGTGGCCAAAATGTGACAATGGGTTACTACAAAAATGAAGCAAAAACAAAAGCTGATTTCTTTGAAGATGAAAATGGGCAGAGGTGGCTCTGTACTGGAGATATTGGAGAGTTTGACCCTGATGGTTGTTTGAAGATTATTGGTGAGCCATCAGATTATTGAAAGTGAATGTTCTCAAATGGGCTTATGCTAGAGTACTATGGTTAGAAAAGCTGCCCTCAGTGCAGGGGTATATCTTTGTGTAACATTGGTGTGGTCTGCTATGCCATCTCTAGAATATAAGAACAAACTGAGGATTTATGAGGTTTTACTTTGAGGTCTCAAAAGCTGTTCAGCAGCAGTGGTATTTTTAGTTACTCTTAGATGACTTTATCATTCTTCCCTGCTTGTGTAGGGAATGCTTGTTTTTGTGAATTATTTGACATCTATGGATTATTGGGCAGGGGTTTCCTGTCTGAACCTAGTCTTTGCCTTGCCCAATTAAATGAAGGAAATCCTGACAGCTCCAGTGCTGTGGCCCGTAGGGTGTGAAAAATACCTTCCTCAGCTTTTTTCTGTTCATGGAATCACTATGCTGGTCATACTAACTAGAAGCCCTGAAGGAGATGAGAGCTCTCCGTTCAGCCATCTCTCTATACCTGTTTTGTAGCCCACTGAGTTAGCTTATGAGTTGTACTTCAGGAGTACTCTTTTCCTGTTTTCACTGTCTCTTGCTGTGTTCATAGATCAAGTTGTTCTGTCACTCTCTTCCTCTCTGTTGCTTTGTTTGTGTCCCCACCCTTCCTCATGCCTCTCTGTTACTAACCACAAACCTTGCCAGATCACTTTCTTGCTTAAAATCTTTCAATGGCTGCTCAAAGCTCAGTTCAGGGTGCCTCTGTTAAATGACCATAGTTGACCTTCCACCTCTTTCTTATTTCCCGTCTTCTCCCCTATGCTGCAGTAATAGAAACTGACCAGGTTCTGGCCTTTGCCAGTGCTGTTCCACTTGGCTACTTCTCACTCTTCCCTTGAGACTCAGCTCAGGCTCCACTAACAGGAATATTTCTGAATCTACAGGTTGGAGAGACTTGACACTTAGCACTACCTATTGTGTTGGCATGCTGTGTTTCTGTGTTATACCTTTCTTCAGACAGAATGAGAACTTACTGATGCATTCCATCTCTTTTTCACCTCCCTGGTATTGATGAATACCAGGAACATACCCATTCAGCAGAATATACCCGAAGCCCTCATGATGGGGTCCCTTGAATAGAAGTTAATTATTTTACTTTTAAAGGATATTTAATTGTATAAAAGTTGGAACCTAATTTTATTATATTTTTAATTTTAGTATAACTGGTAATGTTTAATTTAGCAAAGTTTTAAGTAATTTGATAGCATATTATTCAGGGAGTGGCAGGTATTTACATGTATTAATATTCTCATTGTTTTCCCCTCCCTACCTTTGTTTTGCACAGATCGTAAAAAGGATCTTGTAAAACTGCAGGCAGGAGAATATGTTTCTCTTGGGAAAGTGGAGGCAGCTTTGAAGAATCTCCCACTGATAGATAACATTTGTGCGTATGCAAACAGGTAAGAAAGTGGAATTTATGCTGTTTATAAATGAAAAACACTGGGTATGCCATACGCATTTTCAACCTATATGGGCTTCTTTGTAAAATTATTCTAAAAACTCTTCCCTTTCTTCTGTGATTTCTGGAAACAGTCTTCTCCTCATAGCTGTAGCTGATCC
Organism: Tamias sibiricus; assembly: GCA_025594165.1. NCBI lineage: Eukaryota > Metazoa > Chordata > Mammalia > Rodentia > Sciuridae > Tamias > Tamias sibiricus. The sequence goes on along the minus strand of CM046660.1, from coordinate 72,796,408 downwards.
TATGTGGTAAAGCATAAAAGAAAAGAAAATCTTTCTTCTGGGCGCTTTGGTACTAATTTTTTGTCTCTTTGCCTAGGGAAGTTTCACAGAACCAGTCTGAGGAAAGGGGAGTAAAGAAATGTCAGCAAGTGGTCCTCTGTGTAGTACCTAGTGCCCTGCTTTCAGCTTGAGCTTGCCTAGGCCCTGGCTCGTCAGTGGAGCCAGGAACAACCCACGTATCGCCATGCATGATAGTCCAGATGATAACAGAGAGCTGGGAAAGGGGATTTAAAGTTAAAATCTCAAATCTACATTCTTGGGAAATGTGTTAGAATTTCAGATTAGAAATCTTGATTGCATTTCAACAGTATTGTACAGAGTAATTATTCTCCAGTGATATAATGATCAGATATTTTGTGGGTATAACTGTTGACATAATTGGAGAAAGAAAATCAGGTATCAGAAAAACCAATTTAGAAATGGACTTTGGGGGTATACCCCAAGTTAAGGATGAATTTCAGGTTGAATACTCCTTATTTAAAATGTTTGGGACAGGAAGTGTTTGTTTTCACAGTGTTTGCAACTTTGGACTATTTGCAAAGATTTTACTGACTGAGCAAGCTGTACTTTGACTTAAAAATGATTCTGCCATTTAATTAGCCATTTAGTATTTTCTTTAGTGAAACTACAAATCTGGATTTTACTTAATTATCACAAAATTTTAATTATCACAACTATCCTCCTCTTTTTGATGCTGTTGCTGTTTCTTCCAATTACTATTTTATAGTCTTCAAAAAAATCTCTGCCTCTGAGTATACTCAGAGTTCCTCAGTGAATACAGATATTCATATTAAGAGAAAACTAATGTAATCATGCTATTTTGATTTGCTGCCAATTTTTTTTAGATACAGTTCCTGATGTATGTCAGATTTTATATTTGTTTTACCTGTTGCTGTGAATTACTGATTTTTTAAAAAATAAATTATTTGTAATTTTCTTTTAGAAAAGGTGTACCCAGCACTATTCACATTAGTTATGTATACTTGGAATTTATCATGGAATGTCAAATTGAGATTTTTTAATGGTAAACTTTCCCCTGGAATATATTATGAATCAGACAATAAAACTGGCTCTTGTATGAAATAAGTATGCCATACCAAGTATGGCACATGCATTTTTTTTGTTTTGTTTTGATACTAGAGATTGAACCCAGGTGTGCTTTCCCACTGTGCTACTCTCCCACCCCTTTTTATTTTTTTATCTTGAGACACTTATTACTAAGTCGCTGAGACTGGCCTCCAGCTTGTGGTCCTTTTGCTCCAACCTCCTGAGTTGCTGGGGTTACAGATACGCTGGCACATGCATTTTAATTTTAAAAAATTTTTAGTTATAAAATATCAAGGTAATCAGTAACTTAGTTAACTCATGATACCATCTTGTTCCTTGCTTGTTGTCTTTTATATATTTTAGCTACCATTCTTATGTCATTGGATTTGTTGTGCCAAATCAAAAGGAACTAACAGAACTAGCTCGAAAGAAAGGACTTAAAGGGACTTGGGAGGAGCTGTGTAACAGTAGTGAAATGGAAAATGAGGTACTAAAAGTGCTTTCGGAAGCTGCTATTTCAGGTGAGTGTTCTGTTAAACTAACTCTAACTAACTCTTCCTGTCGGTTTAACTTGTCACATTATAGGAGTTTGGGTACATCATTTCCTGCTTAGAAACCATTTCTACTATTAGTAGATGGAAGAATATATACTTACCAGTTTCCATTTCAGCTCTCCTACAGTACACACAAATCATCCACTCCTACCAAACTGATGTATATGTCTCTTTAATATTATGGTCATTGTAGCCTTTGTTCTCTGGGATGGTCCTTTCTCCACTTAGCTGTTCTTTAAGGCTCTGCTTAGCTTCATAACCATGGCAGCTCACAGTGAAAGGTCTAAAACTATTTTTGGAATTTTATACATCGTTAATGTATTGGCAGTTTACTGTATTGGTATGTCCTATACTCTTTTTCTTTCAGTCTAAGACTAAATTGTTGATTTGGTAAAAACAGCAGCATCTTTTGAGTTAATCATTAAGTGTAATACAAACATGCATTTTTAGTTTACTTGAATATGTTATGCAAGATCATGAGAAATGTAAATTTGCATTGAGACAAATGGAGTCATTATTTTGGCCCTTATTTCAGTTGTAATTATGTTTTAGAGTATATCAGATTGAAGGTAATAATTTTTAGGTAGCAGAAAACTTTGAACCGATTTAATTAATTAATGGATATTCATAAAAAACCTACACTATTGTTGCCGCTGGAAGCGATGGCCGCTTGGAGCAACAAAGCCGCGGGAAGAAGTTCAGAGACGAACTGGAAACAAACAGCTTTTTTATTCTGATAACTTTTCTCTCTGGCTTCAGCAACGACTTTAACACGCACCACACACACCACTAAACAACCAACACACCAAAAATGGCGCAGACCCAATCAGCAATCTCGGCTCAAGTCCCGCGAGATCCCGGGCCAAGTCCCGTGAGACTACGGAAGGCGGCAATGCCCAAACATCTCCATGGCCCTTAGTCAACTGCAATCTTAGCCATCTCCCCAAACAGGGCTCCTGCACACTATTGCTCAATAAAGTGAAATATCCAAACATTATCAGCTAAGCATAATATACTTTTTGCTTATTTTTATATTTAATAGCTTTGTTGAAATATAATTAGCCTGCCATACAGCTCACCCATTGAATATGTGTAATATGGTGTATTTTAGTTTATCGAGTTGTAGAACCATCACCACAATCATTTTCACAACGTTGTCATTACCCCATAGAGACCCCATACCCATTAGCAGTCATTTTCCCTTATAGTATGTATCAATGATACTTAATTCCCTTTTATTGATAAAAATATGTAGATATATAACATGTAAACATTATATGTTATATAAATACTTGTTATATGTATTATATAAAACTGTGGATATATATGTCACATTTTGTTTAGTACATTCATCAATTGTTGGACATGTCTTTTGTTTTCACTCTGGGCTGATGTGAGAAATGCTGCTATGAACATGCAGGTTCAAGCTTTTGTATGGACGTGTGTCTATTTCTCTTGGATAGATTCCTGTGAGTGGAATTGATTTGACATATGTTAATTTTATATTTAAACTGTTTGGGATAATAGAATAGTCAGACTATTTTCTAAAAAATATTTTTTCCAGTATTTTCCAATATGTTGCCACTATTTTACATTCCTCAATGGGTTTATCAGGGTTATACTTTTTCTATATCCTCATCAACACTTGCTATTATTTGTTCTTTTAATGCTAGCTATCCTTGTGGTTTGATTGGCATTTCTCTGGTGGCTAATGTCAAGTATCTTTTAATGTGATTATTGACATATCTTTTTGGAAGATGTTTATTCAGATTCTTGTCCCATTTTTTAGTGGTACTATTTGTCTTTTTAGTACTGATTTGTATGGGTCTTTTACATATTCTAAATGCAAGTTGATGATCAGGTGTATGATTTGCAAAAATATTTGCCCACCTTTTGTTCATGATGATGTTCTTTCTTGATAGTGTTCTTTGAAGCACAAAGTTTTTAATTTTGTAGTTGTACAGTTTACCTCTTTTCTTGTTTTTGCTTTTGGTTTCACATCTAAGAAATTATTGCCTAATCCAAGTCACAAAAACATACCCCTGTTTTCTTTTTTTTTTATACCTTTATACCTTTATTTTATTTATTCATTTTTATGTGGTGCTGAGGCTCAAACCTAGTGCCTCACACGTGCAAGGCAAGCACTCTACCACTGAGCTACAACCCCGGCCCACCCGTTTTCTTCTAAGAGTTTTATACTTTAAGCTCTTATATTTAGGTCTTTTCATCCATCCATTCTGAATAGGATTTTGTATATGATAGAAGGAATTGAGCTTCATTTCTAAACCGAAAACCATTAGTGTGTATATATCTACTAAGAGACGTATTGCCAATAATAGGCTTATGTGACTTGCTAAGCACAGTTTGAAATGTGTAGGGCAGACTTTGAAAAAGGGTGGGCTGGACTTTTAGGCATTAGCTGAAGCTGTTTTCGAAAGGCAGAATTTCTTCTTGTTTGTAGAAGTCTCATTTCTGCTCTTAAGGCCCATCAAACTGATTGAATCAGGCCCAGTAAGATTGTTTATACTATATGAAATACCCTTACACCAACCCCTAGATTAGTGTTTTAATTGAATAACCAGGCACTTTAGTGTAGGTAGTTGAAATATAAAAATGACCATTACAGTCCATTCATATCTATCTACTTAAATCACAGTTTCCAAATAAAGGCAATAACAAAGTTTAGACTTCTGCCTAATAGGATACAGTTATCCTGCTTACAACTGAAAACACTAACCCTTTTTCCAGAAGAGGATGCAAATTCCTGGGATGATTTTTAGTCTTGTCCTTTGGTAGCCTATAACTTATATGCTGTGGTATAATGTTGACATTATTCAAGCGTGTTATGATAGATAAGGGAGTAAGAATATTCATAACTAAATGAGGAAGAAGTATAGCTGTTAAGAGAGTCCTCATTTATCCAGGCTGCCCTGCAATCTTGCCATGTGGGATTTTTTTAAAGCACGGCATCAGGTGGTGTCAGTACATGCTGAAAAAGATAATTTGAGTCGAATCATAGAGGAGAATGCTGATCGGTTTGAAATTTAAAAAATAATAATCCAGCATTTACTTTATAGTCTCCCCATATCTCAGTAGTATCAGACTCTGTCCACACTGTCTTAATGGTACATGCCTTCCTGTTTGTGCTCATATGGTTTTTTTCCCTCTTGGAAACCACTCCTGAAATACTTTTAATCTTTGAAGATTCAGAACTTGTTTTATATCTCCGTGTTTACTTTTACAAGGTAAAGTTAATAGATTTTTTTTTTTTTTTTTTTTACTTTTAAGGCATCTTATGCCCGTAATTTAGTACATTTCTTTTTTTTCAAATTTGTAGTAAAAAACATAACATTGAATTTCCATCTTAACCTTTTTTAAATTTTATTTTAAAATTTGTTCTAATTAGTTATACATGACAGTAGAATACATTTTTGACACATTGTACACAAATGGAGCCCAACTTCTCCTTCTTCTGGCTGAACATGGTGTAGAGTCATCCCAGTGGTGTAATCATACATGTATATAGGGTGATAATGTCCATCTCATTCCACCGTCCTTCCTATCCCTATACCTCTTCACCTCCCCTCCCCTCAGTCCCCTTTGCACAATCCAAAGTTCCTTCATTCTTCTCCACCCACCTACCCCACGTTATGGATTAGCATCTACTTATCAGAGAAAACATTCAGCCTTTGTTTTTTTGGGCCATATTAACCAGTTTTTAAATGTAGGATTCAGTAATGCTAAATATGTTTACATTATTGTGCAACAGATCTCTAGAACTTTCTTATTTTGCAGAACTGAAACATACACACTAAGCACTTATTCTCCTTTTGTCCTTCCCCTGCCCTTTGCAACCACCTTTCTAGTTATACAATTTTGGCTACTTGACTTTCATGAATGGAATCGTAGACTATTTGTTCTTTTGCTACTGGCTTATTTTGCTTGGCATGATGTTTTCAAGATTTATCTATGTAGTGGCATGGGGCAGGATTTCCCTCCTTTGTAAGGCTTATCATGTTCCATTGTGTATATATATTGCATTTTCCTTATCTATTCATCTTTCAGTGGATATTTGGGTTACTTCTACCTCTTGGCTTATTGTGAATAATAGAGTGATGAACATGGGTATTCAAATATCTCCTTGAATTTTTTTTGGAACTGTATCTGGAAATGGAATTGTTGCGTCATGGTGGTTTTATTTTTAATTTTTTGAGGCATCCTGATCATGACTGGTAATTTATATTCCCAGCAACGTGTAAGATTCCCTTTTCTTCACATTTTCACTGACACTTGTTTATCTTTTGACTTTTTAATAATAGCCATACTGATAGGGAGGACAGGGTATTGTGGTTTTGAATTGCATTTCTTCTATGATTAGTTATGTTGGGCATCTTTTTATATGCTTCATCATCTATGTATCTTCAGAGAATTGTCTCTTGAAATTCTTTGTCTATTTTTAAGTCAGGTTGTTTGTCTTCTGTGTGGCCAAGTTGTAGATTTTTAAAATAAATTATATATATTAACCCCTTACCAGATACATGATTTATAAATATTTTCTCATTCTGTACATTGTTTCAACAGTCTGTTGATTATTTGCTTTGACATAACAAAGTTTGGTGTAGTCTAACTTATTTATTTTTGTTTTTATTGCCTGTGCTTTTAATGTCATATCCAAAAAATCATTGCCAGTTTAATGTTGTGAGATTTTCCCCACTTTTTTCCCCCTTAGGGTTTATAGTTTAAGTCTGAAGGTCTTCAACTCATTTTGAGTTAATTTTTGTATTTGGTGTAACATCAGGATCCACTTTTATCTTTTTGCTTGCAGATACCCAGTTTTTTCAAACCATTTGCACTTCTAGTACATCATAGTACTATGTTGAATGGCAGTGGCAAGAATGAGCATCTTGCCTTATTCCTAATATTATAAATAAAGCTTTCATTTCTTTACCACTAAATATGATATTTGCTGTAAGTTTTTCATACATGAGTTTTATTATGTTGAGTTTTAATCCTTTTTAGGTTTCTTTTATTCCTAGTTTGTTCAGTGTTTTTATTAGGAAAGGGTATTGAATCTTGTCAAATACTTTTTCTTTATTAATTGAAATGATCATGTGGTTTTTAATCCTTCATGTTATTAATTTGGTGTATTAAAATCGATTGCATTTTTTAATACATGGAACCATCTTTGTATTCCAGGTATGAATCCCACTTGGTTCTGATATATAATCGTTTTAATGTGCTGTTGAATTTGACTTGATAATATTTGGTTAAGGATTTTCATAGTAGTATTCATCAGGGTATTGTTCTGTAGTTTTCTTGTGTCTATTTCTGACCTCATAGAATGACTTTGGTCATGTTTGTGTTTAAATGTTTGGTAGAATTTTTCATTGGAACTGAATTGTAAATTTTTAAAACTTCCTATTCTGTCCTAATATCTCATTATCCCTTTAAACAGTCCAAGTTGCCTCTCAGGCAACCAGTTGCACCAGTGTGCTGTGACTGGTCCCTATCACAAGTTCACCTTCTTGTTCTCCTCTTGTGAAATACCCTCCTGGCCACTACTTACATAGCCCACCTTGACTCCTAGTAAAGGCACTTGTGCGTGGGTCCATACTCTCAGCTCCTCCCGACTAGGTTGGGCCTGCTTCAGCTCCTACCACATTCTTCCCTTGGGTGACATGGCCTTTCTTCTTTTAGGATCTGTGAGCAATAAGTTTCTTTCATTTTCATATGCTTCTCGGTGGGGTTATTCTTTATCTGCATAAATTGGGTTTTGACTGATCATCACAAAACCCCATTTTAAGGAATGTAATTGTTATAGTATAGAAACCATTTGGCCCTGGGCTGCTGCTGCTTCTTTTTTTTTTTTTTTTTTTTTTTTTGCTGGGAGGTTTTTGATACTGCTTTGATATCTCATTATAGTTCTGTTGAGATTTTTGAGATTTTTGTTTCCTTATGATTTGGGCTTGGTATGTTACATGTTTTTAAGAGTCTACATTTCTCTTAAGTTTTCCCAATTTGTTGGTATATGATTTTCATTTCTTTTAAAAATATTTATTTATTTGCTTTAGTTGTACACAATGCGTTTATTTGTACGTGGTGCTGAGGATCGAACCCGGGCCGTGCACGTGCTAGGCGAGCGCTCTACCGCTGAGCCACAACCCCAGCCCATTTTGTTGATCTTTTAAAGTCAGTCATTGCTTTAGTTGATTTTTAAAAATTGTTTTCCTGTTATATTTCATTTTATCTCTAGTTTGATCTTTTATTATTTCCTTCTGCTAATTTTAGGGTTTTTTTGTAGTTCTTTGAGTTGTAAAGTCAAGTGGTTGATTTGAGATTCTCCTTTTAATTTTCATATAGTTATATATTTTCATTTTCCATCTGCTGTTGATTTCTAGTTTCATTCCATTATGGTTAGAGAAGATGTTAATTTCAGTCACCTTAAATCTGTTAAACTTGTTTTGTGGCCTAACCTGTGGTTGTCTTATTAGACAGTGTTTCATGTGTAATTGAGAAGAATATACATTTCTTTCATCTTCCATTGAGAACTGACCTTTTTATCATTATATAATGTCTTTTACTCTTGTGATGGTGTTATCTTAGTCTATTTTATCTGATGTAAATATGGCCATCCCTTTGCTCTTCTATGGCCATCCCTTTGCTCTTCAAGTCCTATTTCCATGGTGTATCTTTCTATATCCTTTCATTTGATAGCCCAGGTGTGTCTTTGCAGCTAAAGTAAGTTTCTCCTTGACAGCAGGTAGTTGGATGGTTGAATCTTTTGTGTATGTGTGTGTGTGTGTGTGTGTGTGTGTGTGTGTGTGTCTTTTGTGTATGTGTGTGTGTGTGTGTGTGTGAGAGAGAGAGATCCATTTGACGATTTCATGTCTTTTAATTGGGCATTTAATCTATTTAGATCAAAGGTAATTACTGATATGAACAGTCTTACTAGTGCCATTTTGTTATCTGTGTTCTGTATGTCTTATAACTTTTACACCTTTTCTGTCTTCTGTTGTTTTTTTCCTCTAGTGACATGTTTTCATCGTCTTCTTATTTCTCTTTGTGTATTTTCTTTGTGATTACCAGTGCAGTTACTTAAAATGTCTTGAATCTATGGTGATATCAGCTTACCTCCAATCTCATATAAAACTGTACTTTATATTCCTGCTCCTCCCTTAATGTTGTTACTGATAATACCACTCACCTTTTTTTTTTTTTTTTTTTTTTTTTTTTTTTTGGTACTAGGGATTTAACCTAGGAGAGCTTTACCACTGAACTAAATCCTCAGCCCTTTTTTAAAATTTTGAGATTGTCTCACTAAGTTGCTGAGGCTGGCCCCTAACTTGGGATTCTCCTGTCTCAGCCTCCTGAATTGCTGGGGTATGCACCATGGGTTTCACATCACCTCTTTGTAAAATTGTTTTGTGTATTTGTTAGTTAGCTTTTTGTTGCTGTGAGAAAATGCCTGAGAAAACAATTTTAAAGGGACAAAGATTTATTTTGGCTCACGGTTTCAGTCCATTGTTAGCTGGCTCCCCTTTCTTTGGGTTTGTGATGATGCAGAACATCATGGCAGAAGGGTGTGGTGAAGGAAATTTGCTTATCTCATGCCAATTGGGAAACGCAGAGGGATGGGGAGGGGAGTAAGGGGGAGAGAAGGGTTTGGAGACAAGATGGAGTTCCCCAAGACAGATAGCCAAGCACCCACTCCCTTCAGCTAGGTCCCACTTCATGCATTCTCCACAACAAAGATTCATGGGCTAAATGGTTGGGAACTTTTGTGGGTACCCAACTGGGGAAGTTATACTATTTGTTAAGTACTCTAATTACACAGCTTTAATGCCTTTTTTTTTTTTTTTTTTTTTTTTTTAATCATCAGCAAGTCTGGAAAAATTTGAAATTCCAGTAAAAATTCGTTTGAGCCCTGAACCGTGGACCCCTGAAACGGGTTTGGTGACAGATGCCTTCAAGTTGAAACGCAAAGAGCTTAAAACACATTACCAGGCGGACATTGAACGAATGTATGGAAGAAAGTAATTATTCCCTTTTGGCGTCAGTTTGCTACAGTGAGCTCAGATCAAATAGGAAAATACTTGAAATGCCTGTCTCAAATTGTGAGGCAAACTCCATTCCTCATATTAAGCCTAAACTGTTCTTTCTCATGACATCACCATTTTTAACTGACAAGATTAGTAAAATGTTAAGACAGCAAACTTGTGTCTGTCTCTTCTTTATTTCTCCCTCCTCCAATTTACCACCTACAATTGTAATTGTCAGTAGAAGAATTTTTCTGAATCAGATTGGGGAAGAAGTGATTTTAAAAACCTCAAGTTTTTAAACATGATTTATATGTTCTGTATAATGTTCAGTTTGTAACTTTTTAAAGTTTGGATGTATAGAAGGATAAATAGGAAATAATAAGAATTGGTTATTGGGGGGCTTTTTTACTTATTGTATTTAAAAATACAAGGGTGTCATTGTGAAATTATGTAAATTTCAAATACTTATGAATCAAATCATTGTTGAACAAAAGATTTGTTGCTGTGTAATTATTGTCTTGTATGCATTTGAGAGAAATAAATATACCCATACTTATGTTTTAAGAAATTGAGAACTTGTGAATATATGCCTGACAGTGTCTTCTTTATGTATTTATTTTTTATTAGGAACAAATGTAGTTTGGTTGGTGCTGCATGACACAAAATAGCAGAGAAGGAATATGATTTAATAGTACAGGAGACAGCACAGCAAGTGCCGCACCAGTTGATGATTGGTCTCCAGTAGGTTATTCTCAAAATGTTTTCTGTTTAGCTGTTGAAATTAGGAAAATATCCAAAATTAAATCAGAGCAATTCTGAAAGATAGGGTAGAATTTTAAGAAAAAAGTATAGGAAGTTATTCTTTATTTAATCATACGTACATTTAGTTGTCTGTATGAACACATTAGTTGTTGAAATTATTCTATCCCCAACTCTTCTACTTTTTAATTTTTAATTTTAATTAGGATTTTTAGAGTAGTTTACACTGGTGTGTGTGTGTAAGAGAGAGAGAAAGATATATTCAGGGGTGGTAGCTTATATTAAAAAGCACCTTTTCTTTCTATACTAGAAAATGAAGTGATTTAGAATGCTTCTTCTAATAGCATTCTCATGAAGATACAAGAGAATTTAGCTTTATAATGAGGAGAGTTAATATTTGATTTGTAGATTTTCATGTCAGCGTAGAAGCTGTGATTAAAACATTGCTTATATGATATGTAGTAAGTCTTTCATATGTATAGCTTGTCTTGTTAATTCTAGATATTAATAATATTGCATCACTTAAGATATGCTCAAATTAGTATTTAAAAAGTTATAGGCACCACATTTTTCATGTCAGACTAGCTATTTTCTTGATTCTGTTACTTTAGGCAGTAAAAGGCAAAAAAAAAAAAAAAAAAAAAAAAAAAAGAAAAAAAAAATATGAACATAAATCTGTTCACACAGTAGTGGGAATGTGGAGAGGAGCTAAGACCTGGTAGTTTTCGTTTACATCAGAAACAATCTATGTGGAGATGTGGAGACATTGCAATACAGTGTTTTGTTTTCAACTTTTCTCGTATTGTTGTGTTATAGTATTGTGTTTTGGATGCTTTTTCCTTGTCGTAGTTTTAAATTTTATTAATGTTTAGGAAAATGCCAAAAAAAAAAAAAACAACTAAAAATATGAAAAAATACATGGAACTTCTCTGTATCAGGAGGCTGTGATCTAAACATCAGTCCAGGGTGGATTGAAGCATTTGTTTTCTGATGCTTTGTCTTTAGAATAATAATTGTTCAAATGATTAAAAGGTTGTGTTTATTTAGAATGAAAGTTTTAATGCTTTAAAGGAACGACATTCATTGACTTGAAATAATATCAGTTGAATAGGTAGCTTATCACCAATTCAGAATAAAAGTTGTTTCTTTTTAGAAACATCTAATGAGGCTGTTTTAATCCATATCAAGTTCCATTTGTTTTCTCATTAACATTTATAATTCAGTTTTTAAAAAACTGTCAGATAGCAGGGTCAGATGTGGTCACAGGAGAACAGGAAATGAAGTAGAATGCTCTTTGAAACAAATTATTATCTAACCCAAGCCATCTTTAGAGTCTTGAAAAATTAAATTCTTTAAATACCCCCCTTTCAAGGAGAGAAAGTTGACCAATAAGAAAAGAAACCCCATACCCATTCAACATTTATTCTGTTTTATGAGAAAGACTGGTGTGACCAGTTGAGCCTTGAGGAGGAAAACTAAGGAATTTCAAAGTAAACTGCTAAATTTAATATGCATATATAAAAATAATGTATGAATCCTAAAAGAATGTTGCTTCAGAACTATTGTTTTCTGGAAATAAACTATGTGAAGAATCTGTAGATGTTTCTGTCCGAGTAAGTTTAGCAGTTTATAGCACATTAGACTGGTGGCCACCTCCCCACCCCGTACCCCTGTTGGCATTTTTTTTTAAACAAATTTAATTAGAAAGTTTTTTTTTTTTTTTTTTTTTTTTTTAACAGACAATAAAACTAAAAGTGGTATCTACTTTTTAAATACTACTTTGTTTTTAAGTAGTGGAGTTGATATCCATGATGTTCTCTACACTTGTAAATTTTCAGCCGGGTTTAAAAATGAATGAACTGGGAATAACTTTGTTCGCTACTAAAATACTCAAAGGTTTTGCAGGTTTTTAAACAATTAGTCCCTATGATACAACTTTGAAACTTTTTTGGAAAAAAATTTGATGTGTGGGTTCCTTTTGTAAGAAAATTTATGTACACCTGTGATGTTTTAAAGGGGGATTCATTTTTAAACAGTGTACATACTGGACCACACGGAAATGTAATGCATCCTTTCTATACCTGTTATTCACTCTGAGTTCATTTCCAATGTATTTTTAGTTACTGGTGTTTTCTGCCTAAGAAAGTGCATTATAAAGAAGCTCCATAGCTATATTGGTACGGACTATTTATTTGTAACTTGACATGAAATTTGAAGAATAAAGATATAGAAAAGTTAAAGTTTCTGATATTAAAGCTTCGGTATTTTAAAAAAAAAAAGTTGAAGAGGAAAAAGAAAAGTTCTTCCTTTAAAAGTCAAACTTGAATTGACCTTCCTGAAATACTTGCTGAAAAAGAAGTTTGGAAAATTTTCTTTCCTGGCCTACCCATCCTTCTGAGGGGAAATTTTTATTTCTTGAAATTTGTGCTTTATTTCCTAGCTTTCTTGTGTCTAACTTGCCCTACCCCTTCCTCCTGGCCATCCTTCCTTAGTGTGTTGGGCCCACAGAAGCCATGCTGTCAGCATGTAAAAGCCAGTGCTGATAAAATAGAGATTGTAAGTAAACTTAGTGTTAAAATTTGTGGGGTAGAAGCAATGTGCCAGCAATAAAATACCCACATTTTGTGCCAACATTTAATCCTATGATTGGGGAGGAAAAATTTTATGTCATGATCTCAGAAGCTAACCCCTCCCTGCCAGCCAGTGTTCACTTCTGGCAAAACAGTCTTGTGTAACTTGATGGTAACATACTTTTTATATAAAAGTATGCCTTTTGTGTAATCCTGCAACAAAAGCAGTTAAAGTACTTTAAGCATCTGGAAGTTTCAACGTGTGTTTTGTATGTTTTATTTTTTGTGTTAACAGATAGTTGTGCCAAATTTCTGTTTGTTTATTTTAAAACATTGGTTGCTTAATATTCTGAGATCAAATACACATGAGGTAGATCTGTATTCTGGAAAGATCCAGTTAAGTTTCCATCGCTGTGACACAATTAGAAGAGGAAAAGTTTATTTTGGCTTGTGATTTCAGAGGCCTCAGCCGACGTCACTTAGCTCTATACTCCAGTGAGGGAGGGAGCTTGTGGAGTGTAGTTGCTCACCCTGACTGGCCGCAGGGCCAGGGTCCCAGTGTCCTTGCAAGGGCATGCCCCCAACGACCTAACCTCCATCCACTAGCTCCACCTGCTATTTCTGCCACCTTTCAGAGCACCATCAGCTGGGGACCAGTCCTTCAACAGATGATCCCAAAGAACAGGCTAGGTACCAATAGATAGCTTGATTTAAATAATAAAATGCATAGTCTGAGAAGGAAAAGAACAATCTCTGGTTCCTGCTGGTCAGTCCACATGCCTTTGTGTAGGTTAAAAACACCTGTCCATTTCAGACTCCCTCTGTAAACCCAGTGCCATAATGTGGTGCCTGACCCATAGTAGGTGTTCAGAACTGTTGAGTGAATTAAAATTTTAACCAAATTATAGTGCCAATGCATGTATGTGTCCTCTAGTGTCATGCCTTTTTCTAGTTCAGACTTGTTCAAAACACTTTTCCGCAAACCCTTCCCCTGTTAATGTCCTTAATTAGTGAGTGATACCTTTGAATAAGGATTGCGGATGAATCCAGAAGCGACTTCTCCCATTTGGTGATTCCTTTTTATATTAGCCCTCAGTTCTTTGTGAAAAAAGGAAAGGTTGTTCTGTGTGGTTTTTTTTTTTAACCAGTGTCATGAGATCTCGAAGACTTTCCTGCATAAATGACTTTTACACAAATAGGGTTCTTTCCAGTATAAGTTTTTTGATGCTGGAAGTTTTTCCATGATTCGTGCATTTGCAGTTTTCCTCTCTGAAAAGTGTCCTCTGGTGCTGAGAGGGATGAGCTACGGGGTTTCCCACACTGTCCACCTTCTTGGGCTTCCCTCCCAGTGTGAGATCATCCACCTGTCATCAAGGGCCAGCTCAAGATTTCTCCACAGAGCTATGCCTGGCCCCCTGCAGCCTTTTAAAACTAGTATTCTCAGTTGATGAAAAAGGGAGGGCCAGTCTTTTAGAAAGATAGTTTATCAATACTTTACACTCACAGGACTTCCTACCTGTGTGGTTTTACACTTGATTAAGGCAGTGGTTCTCAAACTTTTTGGTCTTAGGATCCCTTTGTTGTTCTGAAAGAAATGATTGACAAAATTATTGTGGATCCCAGAAAGCTTTTGTGTATGTGACATATATCTGTTGATATTTTTAAGTCTCATACTTTTTTCCTGAAGAGTTTGTACTTCACCATGAAACACGGAGAATTTTTCAATCATTAACTTTGATTTTCCTTAGTGATGACCATAGTGTGCATGTGGTGTGTGTGTGTGTGTGTGTGTGTGTGTGTGTGTGTGTGTACGTGCGCGCATATAGATATTTAAGAGCAACAAAGGAGTTCAAGGGGGAGCTGTACGTGTGGATACCATGCCTTCCAATTTCACTTTGGGAAAACCTTCATAGCTATTAGAACACAACTGAGAAAGATTTGTTTGGTGATAGATGCAAAACCCCGTAATCTTAAAATTGAAATGGCAAGCCATCCACTATATTGTCTGAATAACTGATTCCCCTGCTTGCAAACTTTTCCTGTACGAAGTCCTGAGTTCCAGTGCTCTTCTGAGCCACACCTCTTTACCTTTCGCATGTCCACATCCTGGGCTTTGTCATCCCCAGAAGTACCCAGTGTCTGCTACCTGAGAACAGGTGAATATTGAAGACTGAAGGTCTGAATGAGACCAAAGAAGGACGGGAAGGACAGGGTTCAGGCTGGGAAAGGAGGGCGGGGTGGGAAGTTGCTGGAATAAAACACCCTAGCAAGGTGCGTCCCTGAAGCCCCTGTGTCTGGTGCTAAGAGATGGGTCTTGGAGTCCCTCAGCCTCCTGACCCACCCACCATGGGCCACCCTCTTCCTCTGAGCATTGAGCGCCTCCCAGGCAGCCCGGGCTCAGGCCTTCACTCTGCTCTGTGTTTTATTTACCTGTATCATATCCCCGCTGCTCAGCTGCGGTGTGACCCCATCACTACCCACTATCCTCTCTTGCTTTGAGTGATTTTAATAATTTAGATTTTAATTGACAGGTAATTGTACACATTTGTGGGATACAGTGTGGTATTCAATGCAAATATGATTTTAAACCTGATCAGGAAAGAGGTTCCAGAGACTCCTTCCCTCCCTCTCTCCTCTCTCTCTTTCTTCCTCTGTCCTTTCTCTTCCCCTACTTAATTATAAACCATAACTTCCTATGCCTTCTGAGTCATTTAAAGGAGTGTTTTGTTCTTGGCTTTCTTAGGAATACAGTAATAATGAGTAAAGGAAAGCTGGATGCAGTGCCCTCCATCAAGAGGGTTTAGAAGGAATTCCATGGACAGCCTGAAGGCGGGCAGCCTCCTGCTCCTGTGTCCCGCCTCCCTCCCCCACCTTACAGGAAGACTCTGGCCCGGCTTCGTGGAGATAACTGACGCTGCTGTCTGTGACTGTGACCACCTGCCTGCTGACATACCCAAGCTTTGCAGCTTCCCGGAGCTTTTTGTGCACAGAGCACTGGGAATCTGCTGCAGCAGGCAGCGCTGTTTGCACAGGTAGAGAGGATGAAGGATGCAGCTCGCCACCATAAGATACCCATGAGCACTAGATTCCTCTGTGCCCTTGATGTTGAAATGGACAATTAGATCTGATCACGGGCAGGTGCAAAAAGGATTTTTCTTCTTCTTTTTAATAGGTGCATTATAATTATACTTACTAATGAGATTCATTGTTACATATTTGTACACACGTGTAATTTGGTCAACTTAATTCCCCAGGACCTCCCTTTTTTTACCCTCCTCCTAGTCCCCTTCCTCTATTCTAGGTGTCTCTTCTGTTCTAATGAGATCCCCTACTCCCTTTGCCTCCTATTTTTCTCTCTAGTTTCCACATATACAACTCATCTTTCTTTCTTTTCTTTTCTTTTTTTTTTTTTTTAATGTATTTTAGTTGTAGGTGGACACAATACCTTTATTTTATTTGTGTGGTGCTGAGGATCGAACCCAGGACCCCATATATGTGAGATGAGTGCTATACCACTGAGCCTTAGCCCCAGCCCCCAAGTTTTATCTTTCTGAATCTGGATTATTTTGCTTAACATTATGCTCTCAAGTTCAAGGATTTTTATTGCAATACTGGTAATGAGACTTGCTTTTTGAATTTTATCATTAGGGTTTTCTTTTGTATTTCCCAAGTCCTTCCTGCCTTTTTTTTTTTTTTTTTTTTTGCTTTGAAGATACAGAAAGATCTCTTCAATTTTTATTGGAAACCATGTTGAGAAGCTGTGCCTTGGGTGACTCTCAATCTTCATGCTTGTGTGCTGGAATAACGATGACAACAGCACTGAGAATTGGCTGGCATCTGGTGCATGTTCTCACCATGAAGCCTCCTGATCCTGCTACAAAGCTGCACGTCCTTATTTACCCACCTTCTGGCTGATTGACACTGGGGCTCACAAGGCTCAGTTAGCCTGTGACAGAGCTGGGGTGGAACCCAAAGAATCTGAAGCTAGCCCCAGACTCCACCTGCTCCCGGCTAATGCTGCCGGGCCTTCCTGCTGTCCTGTCGGTTCTGGATTCTTAACTAGTATAACCCCAAACCCTGAGTCTTACAGTCCATTTTCTTATGCTATAACAGAATACCCGAGACTGGGTTACTCATAAAGGAAAGAAGTTTATTTTGTTCATCAATCTGGAGGCCCAAAGTACATGATTTGGTGGCTGTATCTGTCACAAGATGGAAAAGCAGAAGGACGGGTGTGCTCCAGCAAACACTGCTTTATAACAGTGTGCTCTCACAGAAACCACGTCAGTCCCCTGACAGCAAGAACTCACTCCCACAAAAACAGGTGTCCATCTTTTCCAGACCTAACCACATCTTAGAGGCCCCGCCACCTCCCAGGAGCATCATACTGGCAATTACATGCCAACATGAGTTTGGGAGAAGACAAACCATAGCTCTGCTCTTCCTTGCCTCAGTGCCGTGCTGACCCACGATGCTTGCCATATTCTGCCCACCTCATCTCTGGCCCTTGCTTCTCTGGACCTGCTCTGGTATCTGAGTTGGTGCTGACCATCTGCCCTAAATAGTCATAAAATAACATTCCATCAATGGCTTAGCACATGCCCGACACGGTGCCAGGTGCTTTATGAAAGAACAAGTCTACACAAATGCGTTGACGTGCAAATATGAAAACAGCTGTCCTCCTAGGAGAAAGTTTTGTGAAGTTTGGGCTTACAGCAACCACCATCATGATCCCTTCCTTGAGTCTTCAGTCATTCCAGCTATTTCTAGTTTGGTTTGCACATTAAAACTTAGGCTGCAATTCCCACTTAAAAATTTTACATTCAAGGGTTCTTTTAAAGACAGTTTTATTGAGGCATAGTTCACATACCATAAAATTCACCCATTTTAAGTGTAGAATTCAATGATTTTTTAGTAAATGTATAGAGTTGGGCAACCATCACCATGATCTAGTCTTATAACATTTTCCCTCATTTTCTAAAGCTGTCGCGTGCTCTTCACAGCCATTCTGCAGCCGTCTCTGCCCCTCCCGCTCCCTGCCCTGGACTGATCAATCATTCCCCAGGGACAGGAGCAGGATGTGCACTGGGTGCCCCCAGCTCGTGTCCAGCACCACTGCTAACAGCCTGGGTGTTGATTCTTTGAACCCCGAGTGACTTCTGATGCTGGCTCCATCAGGTGAACCCAGACCCCTGCATCCTCTCGCCTGAGACTTCACCCAGCGCCTCCTGATGTGCAGAATCCCAGGTGGACATGGCCACCCATGCAGTCGTAGCCAAATTCCCACCCCAGGCGTTCTGTGGGCCCATTTCACCTTGACAGGGAGATCCTGGGGGAGGAGAAGAGAGTTGACATGTCCTCAGCTACCACTGGCAGTCTCTTCTGGGCCTGTGGGTAGCCCAGCACCCCTCCATGTCCAAACCCACCCACTCTAGGGACTGGGGGGCATGCAGCTGTTTCTAAGGCTGCTTCAGGCCCAGCAGCTGTACCATTATCTTTCCTGGATCCCTATTCAGTGTTTGGTGGCCCTTTAGAGACTAGAATGATGTTTCAGTCTTTTGATAGGATATTATGCAGTGATTAGTTTGATCATTGATTCTTGAAGAGTTTCCAGGTGTTCTAGCATGTCATCTGAAAAAGAAATACTTTTATTTCTCCTTTCCAAATTCTTGGAACTCTGGAGAAAATATTTGTAAACTATTGACAAGGTATTATATATCCAGAATATATAAATAACTAAAAAAAATTCAACAGCATAAAGCAAAATCATTCTTTTTTCTAATGTACAAATAACACAAATAGACATTTCTCAAAAAAGAATACACAAATGGCTAACAAGTGTATGAAAAGATGCAAATCAAAACTGCTGTGAGATATCTCTACTCAGTTAGAATGGCCACAATCAAACAAAAAACCAGACCAAAAAATGCTGACAAGAATGCAAAGAAGGGGGAACTCTTAGACACTGTTGGTAGGGGCATAAATAACTACAGCCATTAGGAAAATGTCCATCCATTAGGATGTCTAAAAAAAAGTCACCATAGAACTATCATAGGATTCAGCCATCAGCTACTGGGTACATACTGAAAGGAAATGAAATCAGTATGAGCAAGAGATACTTTGTACCCCCAAGTTTATTGCCAGCATCATTCACAATACCCAAGATATGGAATCAACCTAGGTGTCACATTGCTGGATAGATGGATAAAAAAGTATGCTGTTTACACACAGTGAGATATTATTCAGTCATAAAAAGGAAGGAAATCCTGTCATGTGTGGCAATATGGACAGAACAGGAGGAATCGCATTAAGTGAAATAAGCCAGGCATAGAAAGACAAATACCACACGTTCTCACTCATGGGTGGAAGCTAAAAAGTTGATCTCCTAGAGGTAGAGAGTAGTGTCCACTGGAGGATAGGAAGGGCAGGAGGAGGCTAATTGAGGATGGTTGGATAACAGGTGCCAAAATGCAGTTAGGTAAGAGGAATGAATACCAGCATTCTACAACTTGCCGGATGACACAGTCCACAATGACTAATATTACATATTTTACAAAGAATTGGAAGAGACGGCTTCCAAGGTTCCCAACACAAAGAAGTGATAAATGTTTAAGGAAACGGAAATGCTAATCACCCTGATTTGATCACTGCACATTATACACGTGTACTGCTATCATGCTATACCCTATAAATATGTATGACCAAAAATAATTTTCAATGGGAAAAAAAACCCTTCCTTTTTCCCTTGACAATGACTCTTCCTTCTAAAGTCATGTGGCCCTTAAGTTGTACACTTTGTTTAATTACTTTCCCTTACCTTCTCATTTAACATCTAGAGAGGGTAATAATTACTTATTGTGTGAGTATTTGCAACCCACTCATTTATTAATCAGCTTTGCATCACTATAATGAAATGCCCAAGGCATCTGGTAAAGAGAGATGATCTGTTTGGCTCACAGTCAGGGCTGGGTGGCCCCGAGGGGGTGGGTCTCTGGCGAGGGCAGCACATCATGGCAGGAGTGTCTCTTTGAGCGTTCGTATCTTGAGCCAGGAAGCAAAGAGATACTGAGAGAGAGGGGTCCCTTTTGGAGGTGTGCCCACAAAGACACATTCCAGGCCCCACCTCTAGAGGTCTCCAGCACTTTCCAATACCACCCCTGGGACCAAGCCTCTCCACATGGACCTCAGGTGGGGCACCTGAATCATAGCCACGCCATTGCAGCATCTTCCTTCAGCGTGTGAGGAGGAAGGACTCTGACTTGCTGGGCTATTCCCTGTCGAGTTCTTGGTAGGGTGTTGATGGCAAGCAGGGATGTAAATAGATGACAAGGAAACTCTTATGGCTCTGCATCATTTCTTCTAGTTGTACTGTCAAGTGTATCAGGTACAATGCTGCACAGTGGGGGTGACAGTGCAGATGGCTCTCAACAGGGTACTGTCTCAGGGTGCTAACTGACCACCCCACTCTCCTACTCCCTCTTGGTAACAGAACCCCAAATTTACGGAGTATTTAGCCAAAGCATGATATTCTGGATATTACTTTACCTAGGTATGGTAATGAGACTAAGTTTTGGTCAAGAAATAAGTGAATAGCTGGGTGGGATGGCACATGCCTGTGATCCCAGCCACTTGGGAGGCTGAGACAGGAGGATTGCAAGCTTGAGGCCAGCCTCAACAATTTATCAAAACCCTAAGCAACTTAGTGAGACCCTGTCTCAAAATTAAAAAATAAATAGGGCTGAGGATATAGCTCAGTGGTAAAGTGCCCCCTGGGGTTCAATCTTCAGTACCAAAAAAAAAAAAAAAAAAAAAAAAAGAAGAAAAGAAATAGATGAATCATTTTGTGAAACTTTATTTTTTAAAGACAAATACAAATTTTATTTTATTGTATATTCACACAGTATAACTATGTATATTGTTGGGGTACAAAGTGATGCTATAATATATGTATACAAAGTGCAATGATTGTATCAAGCTACTTATTATATGCAAATCATGGGATACTTTAGATCTTTCTCCTTCCTCTCTCTTTGCTACTACTTAGAGTTTGAATGTAATGACTGGAACCCTAGAAGTAATTTTGGGCCACGAGGTGGCTTTGTGAATGGGAATCATGCATCAGAGTGGCTACATGAGCAAAAGGGATGGAGCCTGTGTCGCTGATCATCAAGCACTGTCATATCAGTCCCAGATTAAAAACAAAACGAAACAAAACGAAACACTTTTTACCTTGTTTAAGTGGATGTTGTTGGGAGTTTCCAGTCACATGCAGCCAATTAATTTTAATGAAACCTTAGCTTCTTCATCTGTTGAGTAATAACAGTCTACCTTGCTATTCTCAGGACCAAATGAAATAGTTCATGTAAAGAAAAAGTCTGCACACAGTAGGTACAGGAGACAGCGTCCCCACGTCTGCTGTGGGACTGGATGGCATGGTGTTCAAGTGCCCTCTGCCAGTCGTCGGTGGAAGGATTGCAGCCCGTGCCTGCAGCCGCCCTCCTCTTTTCTGAAGTTGTCCATGATCAGTTATCTTTTCTTTTCTTGAATAGTCAACCTCTTTATTTCAAATTGACTATTTACACACATTTTATTTGTTTTTCTGTTTCTTTCACATTGATTTTAAACATGTGTGAGTTGTTCCTGTTAAAGCCACCCCTCACCCCTCCAGTCCTTCCATTCCATCTTTCTCTTATTCTTCAAAGTCTAACTTTTCAAAGTCACCTTTCCTCGCCTGCTATCTGAGACAGTGCTGCCGCCTCCACAGGCCCTTGGATCCTGGCGGTGGGGGCCAGCCTCCCTTCAGAGCCTTCTCCTTTGACACCCAGCTCTCTACCTCTGCAGGTCCTGCCCTCGGGCTCCAAGAAACACTTGTCCCTACCTCTCCCTCCCCAGAGCCAGAATTGCCTGCTCCAGGCAATTTCCATAGGATCCAGAAAGTTCCAGGAATTTCTTGGGTAACTAATGGCAGGAACATACGAGAGGCTCTCTGTCTTGTGTCAGGTTGGGACAGGACCTGGCGGAGCTTCCTGGAGGGCTTTGGCAGAACTATGCCATGGATGGCTTTGTCCCGCTCCGTTCTTCCCTTGTCTCTGACAGGTATTTTCCTGGGGCATCTGAATCAATCACTGGCACTTGAACGCTAGTCTCAGAGTCGGCATCTGGGGTGCTAATTCCAATCATGGCTTCCATTTCCTCACCTCTCATTCCCTCCTCGGCCCAGGACACTCCAGTTTGAGCGCCATCACTCTAAGGAGGCAGCTCTTGCATGGAGCCCCAGTGACACCATGTTGAGGAATCCAAGGTGCACAGCCCATCGGATGCCACAGACAGCTATTCTCTGGTGTCCTCTCTTCCCTTTTGTGACCTTTCTTCAGTGTTTCCAGGTGACCTTGTCCTCCTCTAATCAGCCATTGAAATAGGGCTCCTCTGGCTCAGCCCTGCGCCCCCTGCTGTCCTGTCTGGTGAACTACATGCCCCAAGCCTCATGGTGGCAACCAGCAGTAAGTAGCCACACCTCCTTCTCAGCACCACCTTCTCTGAGTGCCAAGCCATTGTCTCTGATAAATCTGCACTTAGATGTTCTCAAAAGCACTTCTGAGCTAAATTCGTAAAACCTAGTCCATGAGAGCAGGCGGTCCCCTTACTCCCTGTTCCAATGTAGTGCGTGCAGACACTTGTCCACCCTGACCAAGACCTGGGAGCCACCCGGTAGCCAAGGGGGCACGAACTCCTGAGAGTGGAGTCCTGGGACTCTCTTCCCTCTGCCTCCACCTCCAGCTCCACCTCTGGAGTCCAGACTGTCATCATCGACCTCCCCGTCTCAAAACCAGCCTCCTGGCTGGCCTTTCTGCCTTCTATATTCCTCTATTTTTTCCCCCCACTACTGCCAGCCTGATCTTTCCGAAGTGCAAATTTAATTATGCCATTTAAAAATGATTTCATTGAAATATAATCACCCATTTAAAGCATAAAATAAAATTCATGCCTTTTAGTGTATTCACGGAGTTGTGTAAACATCACCACAATCTAATTTTAAGAACGTTTCCATCATCCCCCAAAGAAACCTTGTACCCGTTAGCTCTCACTTCCATGTCCCCCTCCTGCAGCCCTCGGCAACCACAAATCTGCTTTCTGTATGGATGTGCCTATTCTGAACATTTCATCCAAATATAATCATATAATATGTGGTCTTTTGGGACTGGCTTCCTTTACTGGGTGGGTTTTCAAAGTGTATGGATGTTGCAACATTCCTTTTTTACTGGCTGAATAATATTGCCTTATACGGGCATACCACATTCTGCTTATGTGTCAATCACTTGATGGGCATTTGGGTTGTCTTCACTTTTTCTTATGAACACTGCTGACATGAACATTCATGTACAAGTGTCTGTTTGTAGGTACGTTTTCATTTCTCCTGGGTATGATATACCTAGCAATGGGATCACTTGGTAAATCATACCTCTTTTGTAACTTTTCAATGGCATTCCACAGCTCTTAGGATGAATTCGGTTCCTCTTCTCTTGGTGTCCATGTTCCCTCATGGTCTGACCAATCTCCTCTCTGTGTTCCAGGATGTGGGCCACTGTGGGCCTTGGCTTGGTCCCTGTCTTCCCACGCCTGCCTTCTTGCCTGGGTTGACTCTCTCCTCCAGGTTGTAGGAATGTCACTTCCTCAGGGAAGTCTTCTTTAAGCTCCCTGATTACATCAACTTCCTTTTTCACACCATAGTTGTACCATGTAGTCCAGTTATGATCTTACATCTTGTTTGTAATTTTTAACCCACTGCCTTTCTCTCTTTGCAATTCCATGATCCCAGCTGCGATGATTACTTTTGGGTGTCAACTTGACTGCATTAAAGAATGCCTAGAGGCCTGGCAAAGCATTATCTTGGGTATATCTGTGATGGTGTTGCCAGAGTAGGTGAGCATGTGAGTCAGTGGACTGGGTGGGGAACACCTGTCCTCAGTGTGGATGGACACTCCTGTCAGCCCTCAGTGTGACAGGTACCTCCAATCAGTTGGGTGTGCCGAGAGAGAATAAATACAGAAGGCAAATTGGTTTCTCTCCCTGAGAGCTTGGACATACTTGTCTATACAGCCTGGGACATCAGAATTCCAGGCTTTCTGTCCTTTGGACTCCAGGACTTACACAAGTGGCCCTCTGCAGGAGCCCTGTTTGGGGAGATAGCTAAGATTGCGGTTGACTATGGGCCATAGACATTTTTGGGCATTTCCGCCTTCCGTAGTCTCATGGGACTTGGCCTGGGATCTCGCGGGACTTGGTCGAGGATCTCGAGAGATTTGAACGGTGACTCAGCAGATCGGGCTAGCGCCATTG
The DNA here is from genome assembly GCA_025594165.1 of Tamias sibiricus. Classification (NCBI taxonomy): domain Eukaryota; kingdom Metazoa; phylum Chordata; class Mammalia; order Rodentia; family Sciuridae; genus Tamias; species Tamias sibiricus. Next base: position 72,772,063 of record CM046660.1, on the reverse strand, counting down.
CTGCTCGGGCGCATGGGAAGAGACCAGAGAGAGAAAAGACAGGGTTATTGCTATTGTATAGATATATTGTAGTTTCTTGTAAGAGTAGGTGCCTTGGTTTCTTGTGAGAGTGTGTATGTGGTGTTAGAAATTACAAGAGACAGAGACAGAAAGATTAAAGAATATTTTCGCCGGGCGCGGTGGCGCACGCCTGTAATCCCAGCACTTTGGGAGGCTGAGGCAGGAGGATCGCGAGTTCAAAGCCAGCCTCAGCAATGGCGAGGCACTTAGCAGCTCAGTGAGACCCTGTCTCTAAATAAAATACAAAAAAGGGCTGGGGATGTGGCCCAGTGGTCGAGTGCCCCTGAGTTCAATCCCTGGTACCCAAAAAAAAAAAAAAAAAAAAAAAAAAAAAGAATATTTTCGTCTCCATCCTGTCTCCGGACTCCTTCCCACGGCGCTGCCGTTCCAGGCTGCAATCCCTTTCAGGCGACAACAGTTGGTGGCCCGGACGGGGATTTCAGCACGGCAGGTAAGAACTGAGAAACCTCGCAGGAGTCTCTAGTCAGAGCGGTTAAAATGGGTTCGAAAATAACTAAGACCCAAGTGTATGAGGCTCTTGATGAATTCTTTGATATAGATGAGTCTGTCGTTAGTGAGGAGGATTTAGAAAACAGTGAAGGCGATCATGAAAGCGTAGATTCCGCTGAGTCAACTAAGATCAGTAAGGAGAGTATTAGAAGCGTCCCCAAAATGACAAAGATCCGAGCTGCTAAAGCTATTCAAGATTTATTAGAGATACTTCAAGGATACATGGTCTCAATTGAACCTGGGACTCAGGATGTTACTGAGTCAGTTAGGACCAATGAGAGTAGTAGTAGTGAGGAGGAATTAACTAAAGGTGATTTTGAGAAAATGAACAAAAGGAAATTAAGGAAGACCAAGATAAGGGATCATCAAGTGGAGGAACTTGTGTCCTCTACTCCCCCATGGGTGAAATCGATTACAGAAAATATGAAGGGTATCACTAGGCATTTGCATACCCTAGAAACAGAAATAAAAAGTCTTTCTGAGCGCTTATGTGCTCTCGAGGGTAACTCACAGATACGTTGGGAACTGCCAGTATTTGAATATGAAAATGGACAGAGGGGCCACCAGCCAGTAGATTTCAAAACAATAAAAAATCTCAAAGAGGCAGTAATGACTTATGGACCCCAATCTCCTTTCACGTTGAGTATACTGGAGTCCCTTAACACCTTTAGCTTAACCCCCGCAGACTGGAAACGTCTATGTAAAGCAACATTGAGTGGGGGACAATACTTGGTTTGGCGATCGCAATTTCAAGAACTTTGTATAGAAACAGCTAAAAGAAATGCAGATGCAGTGTTTGGAGACCATAATATAGAAATGCTCACAGGAGAAGGGCAATTCGCAGACGTACAGGATCAAAAATATTATACCCCAGGAGTATATGCTCAGATAAACGCAGCTGCCTTAAAGGCATGGAAAACTGTACAAGGACCTGGGGATCTACAAGGTAGCTTGTCCGAAGTAATTCAAGGACCTAATGAACCATATGCTGAATTTGCTGATCGACTTTTGAGAACTGCAGGTAGAGTTTTTGGAGACATTGATCAAGTTATGCCATTAGTTGTCCAATTAGCATACGAAAATGCTAATAAGTATTGCCAGGAAGCCATCAGGCCATGGAAAAATAAAAAGGATCTTTCCATATATATTCAATTATGTAAAGATATAAATGATGCCTTTGTCACAGGGAATATGATTGCAGCAGCTGTGAGAGATGCTGCCCCTCAAAATTTTACAAGAGCTCAACATAGACATTATAATCAATCAGGATATTCTAGGCAAAATTATCATAATCAATCAGGCTATTCTAGGCAAAATCCTAAAAGAGAAATAAGACCAAATTCATACCGTGCTCCAGGTTGCTGCCCCAGGTGTAAGAAAGGAAATCATTGGGCCAATAAATGCTATTCAAAATTTGACATCCATGGAAATCCTTTGTTTAGGAATTCAAAAAACGGGGCACGGGGCCCAATACCCCGGGGCCCACAAACGTACGAGGCATTGGAGGAGGAGTATCCTCAAGCATCCACTCAGATGCTTCCCCGACAAAATCCCTATTACCCATCCACTCCCCTCACCAGAGGAACAGGAGGAAATGCAGGATTAGACCTCTGTTCCACCGCCCGAATAGTGTTAACACCTGAAATGGGGGTTCAACTGATTCCCACAGGAGTCAGGGGACCTCTTCCCTCAGGGACTGTAGGACTTATTATCAGGCAAAGTCCTGAGAGCTTATTAGGTTTGCAAGTGACCCCAGGCGTAATAAACTCAGACTATAAAGGGGAAATAAAAATAATGCTTAGCTCACCCCAAAGTATAAGTTCTATTAATCAGGGAGATAGAATTGCTCAGCTGCTCCTCCTTCCAAATTTACATAAGTCATTTAAAATGAATATGCCTCTAAATAGGAACAATAGAGGATTTTGTTCCACTGATTCGAAACCCATGGTTTGCTGGGTTCGGGACTGTACAAGGAGGCCTATGTGTAAAATAAGAATCCAAGGAATAGAAATGGAGGGTCTTATAGATACTGGAGCTGATTCTTCCATCATTAATTTACGTCAATGGCCCAAACACTGGCCTCTGCAAAAAGCTTCAACCAGTTTAAGAGGCTTGGGATATAATAACCTCCCAGAAAAAAGTGCGGTAATTTTAAAATGGGAGGATGATGAAGGACATAAAGGCATGTTTCAGCCTTATGTTTTACCTAATCTACTGGTTACTTTATGGGGAAGAGATATTTTACAACAAATGGGAGTACACCTTGCAACCAAACCTGCAGGTGTTAAATGTAAAAATCTACAGAGTAATCTTAACCCTATAAGAAATCATCAAAAAGTACAGGGTAAGCTTAACCCTAAAAGAAATCATTATCATATAGGAAAAAGACATTTTTTTCTTCGGGGCCACTGAGAAAATAATTTTGAAAATACCATGGCTTTCTGATAAGCCAGTGTGGGTCCCTCAGTGGCCCCTATCTAAAGAGAAATTACAAGCGGCCCACCTACTAGTTCAGGAACAATTAGAAGCAGGACATATAGAACCTTCCACCTCTCCCTGGAATTCCCCCATATTTGTGATCAAGAAAAAATCAGGAAAATGGCGATTATTACATGATCTTAGACAAATTAATAAAACCATGCAAGTCATGGGCCCTACTCAACCTGGATTTCCGAATCCTATAGCTATTCCAAAAAATTTCCATGTTATTAGTCTTGATATAAAGGATTGCTTCTTTTCTATTCCCCTACATCCTCTGGATGCCCCCAGGTTTGCCTTTTCAGTTCCTTCTATTAACAATAATGGCCCTGATCAGAGATATCAATGGAAGGTTTTGCCACAGGGAATTGCTAATAGCCCCACCATATGCCAAATATATGTGGACAAGGCCATCCAACCCATTAAAAATAAATATCCAAACCTCATGTGTCTACATTACATGGATGATATTTTATTGGCCCACCCTAATCAAAAAATCTTATTTAATATATTCAGTGACGTGGTAGAAAATTTAAAAAAATACGGATTATATATAGCAGAAGAAAAAGTTCAAACCAGATCTCCCATATTATATTTAGGATTTAAAATCATGGATACTTTTGTTAGACCCCCCAAAATTTTAATAAATAAAGAACATTTAACCACCCTCAATGATTTCCAAAAACTACTGGGAGACATTAATTGGCTTCGCCCTACACTAAACCTCACTACTGGCCAATTAAAACCATTATTTGATATCCTTCGAGGGGACCCTGATCCATCCTCACCGCGAACATTGACTCCTGATGCTAGGAAAGCTTTAAAGGTAGTAGAAAAAGCCATCGAAGGAGCTCATTGTGACAGATTTGATTTAACTCAACCGCTGATATTGATTATTATTTCTTCACAATATACACCCACAGGAGTATTTTGGCAACAAGGGCCTTTATTATGGATGCATTTGCCTGTCTCTCCTAAAAGCATAATTGAGTCTTATACCTCCATGGTGGCTAAACTTATTCTTCAAGGACTTAAAACTTCTACTAAAATATTTGGCATTCACCCTGCTACTATTATTACTCCCTATTCATCGTCACAGATTGAATATTTATGCTTCAACGATAATGACTGGGCTATAGCTAGATGCTCTACCTCTGCAAATTTTGATAATCACCTTCCTAAGTCTCCTATATTATCTTTTTGTATTAATCATCCTATTATATTTCCACAGGTAATAAAAAATCAACCTATTCCTAAGGCATTTAATGTATTTACAGATGGGTCCTCAAATGGTACTGCTGCAGTAGTCACTACAAAAGAAAATATGACTTACATAACTGCACACAAATCAGCTCAACTAGTGGAATTGGAAGCTGTGGTAAGAGCTCTGGAAAATTTTAGAGACCAGCCCATAAACATTTTTTCAGATATCCACTATATTGTACAAGCCGTCCCAAAATTAGAGTTAGCAGGACCAATAGCACCTCATACTCCAGCTTTTAAATTGTTTTATCAAATACAAAAACTTTTGTGGGCAAGAAAAGAACCTCTATTCATAGGCCATATTAGAGCACATACTAATTTGCCTGGCCCCCTCCATGAAAGTAATCAAAAGGCTGATGAACTTACAAAAACAATATTTATACTTTCAGCGCTACAACAAGCTACTTTATTTCATTCCCAGTTTCACGTCAACAGCACCACCTTGCAACGTAGGTTTAAAATCACAAAGGAGCAAGCCAGAACAATTGTAAAAGATTGTAACTCTTGTATGACACATTTGCCCAATCCTCATTTTGGTGTTAACCCTAGAGGATTAATGCCCAATCATTTGTGGCAGATGGATGTTACTCATGAGCCAAGTTTTGGAAAATTGCGATTTATTCATGTAACCATAGATACATGCTCAGGCATGATTTTTGCTTCCTTACATTCCGGAGAAAAAGTTAAAGATGTCACATCTCATTGTTTACAAGCTTTTGCTGCATTGGGCATCCCCAAAATGCTTAAAACAGATAATGGCCCCACATATACGTCCTCATCTTTCAAAGAGTTTTGCGCAAAATTCAACATATCCCATAAAACAGGCATCCCATACAATCCTCAGGGTCAGGGCATTATTGAAAGAGCAAACCGCACACTAAAAGTTATGTTGTTAAAACAGAAAGAAGGAAACTGGAAAAATCCTAAGGACAGATTGGCAGTTGCCCTGTTTACCTTAAATTTTTTAACTTTAGACTCTGATGGTTATTCTGCTGGAGACAGACATTGGAACCCACATCAACAACATAAACCTTTGGTTTACTGGAAGGATGTTCTTTCAGGTACATGGAAGGGTCCAGATCCAGTATTAATTTGGGGGAGAGGATCTGTTTGTGTTTTTCCAAAGCATGAATCCTCTCCAATATGGATACCATCTAGATTAATAAAGCAGGTACCAAATCAAAAGGATCAAGATGAAGTTGTTGAGGAATCAAGATTAATAAAAAAGGTACAAAATCAAGAGGACCATGATGAAGATATGGAATGATTCCCTTAAAAGAGTCCTTCAAAATATGTCACAACTTAAGTGTCATTCCTCCCGGCTGGGACGAAGAGATCTCTCTTTAGTGTGCACACAATTGTTTTTTTTTTTTTTTTTTTTTTTTTTTTTTTTTTTTTTTTTTTTTTTTTGTGGTACCGGGGATTGAACTCAGGGGCACTCAACCACTGGGCCACATCCCCAGCCCTTTTTTGTATTTTATTTAGAGACAGGGTCTCACTGAGTTGCTAAGTGCCTCGCCATTGCTGAGGCTGGCTTTGAACTCGCGATCCTCCTGTCTCAGCCTCCCAAAGTGCTGGGATTACAGGCGTGCGCCACCACGCCCGGCTTCTTTTTATATATGTGTTTATGTCTGTGTATTTGTCTAAATTTCATGTTAATGTGACGTCACAAATATATGTTTGTATGTGCGTCTGTCTGTCCAGTGTGACATCAAAAATAACAAAGCGCTTGTGAATATATATATATTTGGATCCATATATATATGGACCATATATAAATATAAATATAAATATATATATATGGATCCAAATAACTCTAATTCATTTAAGTTTAAGAGTATTCAAATTGGGTAAATAATTTAATAAGTGAAGGTACCTTCAATTTTGTTTTATAGGTGTCCCAGGGATTTCTCTTTAGCGAAAAATATAACTAGGGCTGTATAACCTGATATTTTGGTGTTTTGACATAAGGTTGCTTATTTGTTATTAACTTCATTTGTTTAATAAATGATTAATTTCAATTATTTCAACAGGTAAAGGACTGCTGTGTATGCAGAAACTCGAGAGTTCCAGCTAACAAATTATTTCTCCAAAGTGCTTTTAGTTTTTCTTTAATCTATCTTTAATACAGTAAATACCCTCAGTCTTTCTTTGTTTTGTTCTAAATATGATGTTTTGCCAGCTTATGTTTGTGGGAGCTCAGGCTGCAATTCGTGTGAGCAGAAATCAACTTTAATTTTCTAATCTAATAATTCTATTTTTTAGTTTGACAACTCGCCTCTTGACTCAGTGCTGGAATAGCACTGCCTTTCCTTTAATAATTGATGCTTGAGTCTCTAGGGAGCGGGCCCTGAAGATTTGCCGGTGACATTGTCTAGACATAAAAAAGACGGCTGCTGCTACAGATGCAGGGATCGCGGTCGCTGCAAGCATCCCTGCTGCTCAAATGTCAAACAACCTCACCAGCAGTGTGGCCTCTGCTCTGCATGCATGGGGCCTCCTAGATCTACGTGTTATAACAAGTGGACATTTTGATCTTTCATTGTTTGGGACTTCATGGGACAGTACCTTGGGGGTATTTGTTTAGAGAACTCAGTGTGTTACTTTATAGAACTTAGGGCAGCTGATTTGTTTAAAGAATTTGATATGCTATGCAATTTGGCTCGCCACCAAAAGGCTTGTTGCCTTAAAGCCACAGCATCTCCCCACAATTGGACGGCTGTTAGTCATCTTACACAGTCGATCCTAAAGGGTTCCATTGGATGGCTGGTTAGCCAATGACGGGTAAGATCCCCAGAGGGGGACAACCTAAGATAGGCACAGTCGCACGGGATAGTTTCATGTGGCCGACATATCAACCTAAGACAGGAGTCAAGGGCACAGCCTTGATTATCCGATGACGGGTAAGAATGTTGGTTGCACATAGACGTCCTAGAGCATTCCCTCTTTTAAAACAAAAGGGGGAAATGCAGGAGCCCTGTTTGGGGAGATAGCTAAGATTGCGGTTGACTATGGGCCATAGACATTTTTGGGCATTTCTGCCTTCCGTAGTCTCATGGGACTTGGCCTGGGATCTCGCGGGACTTGGTCGAGGATCTCGAGAGATTTGAATGGTGACTCAGCAGATCGAGCTAGCGCCATTGCTGCTCGGGCGCATGGGAAGAGACCAGAGAGAGAAAAGACAGGGTTATCGCTATTGTATAGATATATTGTAGTTTCTTGTAAGAGTAGGTGCCTTGGTTTCTTGTGAGAGTGTGTATGTGGTGTTAGAAATTACAAGAGACAGAGACAGAAAGATTAAAGAATATTTTCGTCTCCATCCTGTCTCCGGACTCCTTCCCGCGGCGCTGCCGTTCCAGGCTGCAATCCCTTTCCGGCAACAACAGCCCTCTCTTTGGGGATTCAGGTTTCTGATCTCAAACTGAAAGTTGCACCATTAACTCCTCTGGGTCTGAGGTTTTCACACTTGACTTGGACTGAGCCATGTGCTACCAGCATTCAGGGTCTGCAGCCTGCAGACCACTTGTTGTGGGACTTCTCAGCTGCCATAATGGTGTGAGCCAATTGCCCCAATAAGTCTCCCCTCATATATCTCTATATATATCCTATTGATTCCATTAATTTAGAGAACTCTTACTAATATGTCAGCCAGGTCTATTTTTTTTTTCCACATTCATCTTTGTAGCTCTAGCATCTACACAGTGCCCAGCACATAGTAGGTACTCAATAAGTATTTTTGAGCAAATGATGGAAAATGTCATCATCTCTACATTTATGAATAAGTCTCAAGCAATATCCGGTTCAGCTAAGTGTTTTTTGATCTTTATGTTATGGAAATATAAATCTATCCAATAATTCCCCCTAAAATATGACATAGCTTCGAAGATTTAAAGGGCATAGGCTTCCCAAGGCCCACATCAGCAGATGAGCAGAACTCCACTGGTGGGAGGTGACTGCTCAACAGTGATGACCTCATAAGGCTAACTGGAAAATAAGCTCATCAGGGATAAGACTACTGTTTCCCATGGTGCCAGGAACCCCAGGATCTGCCATTTAACTGCATTCCTCAAGGGTGAAAAGCAATGTGTATTTCTCAGGGTCAGGAGCACACAGCTTGGTTTTGAGACACCTCCACTGACTTCCTGTCTGATCCCTGCATCTGCCTCAGAGGGATCTAATTTAATTACATCAGAATGTAAGCCGAGCTTCTCCTCTCCTCCCTTAAACTGAAACAGGAGAATTTTTCCGCCCCGAGCGTGTTTTTAGGAAATTGGAAGGAGATAAATGTAGCTGCCTGGGAGCAAAGGTCTAGCTGCCTTCTGAACTTCGAAGCTTCCCTCGTCCCGTTTTCTAAACTTGGACAGGAAATCTCTTCAAGGTAGGTCGGTCCTGGAGCAGTACTGCCAACATCTCGGAGGAGCCCCTGGGGAACGGTGGTGTGTGAGGGTGGCCTCCAGATCGCTGCGGCCGGAAGAACATTTCCAGACTTCTGGGAGCAGCATCCCGTCTCACCAACAGGCTGCCACGCAGAATTAGCGGTGCATCCTGCAGGGGCCACTGCGCCTGCGCAGCGTCCCCAAGTCGGCGCTACACCACGCTGCACGTGATCTGGCTGCACCTCCCGGTCCTTCCCCTCCACCTGGTCCATGCCTGTCCTTTCTCCTTCCTCCCATGTTGGTGTCCTCAGAAGCACCCCGTAAGATGAAGATGTGTGCCCCCGGGACAGAGGGAGCTGTGTTCCCAGGACAGAGTGGTAGAGGAAACAGAGGCAGAGGAGGGCAAGCACCAGTGTGGCTCTGGGCAACGTCACAGAAGGGAGCCTCTCTGGATCCCGCAGAGGACCTTGGAGGCCAAGTCCCACTGCAGAAATGCCCGAGCAGGGCCCACGAGAGGGCTGCTGTACCCCATCTGCATGAGCCACTGGTGAAGAAGGGCTGTGGGGTGGGGAGCTCAGACCTTGCACCCTGCGTCTGCGGGCAAAGCCATCCCAGGAGCCTGAGGGCCAGCCTCTCAGTGGTCAAGAGTGTCCGCCCTTAGAATCAAAAGCATGGGAAGCAAGGTGGGATACACAAAAACAGCACAAAAAAGACTCAAAGTGGGGAGCCGGGCAGTGGGCGCTCACCTCTCCTAGGTGTGGATCATGGTCAAAGTGAAGGGCAAGAACCACACCAGGACTGCCTTGTAGAAAAAGAGGGTGTTTATTAAGGGAAGGGGGGAAGGGGAAAGGGAGAGCTGGTGAGAAGATGACAGCGAGAAGAGAAGAGAGTTCTGGACAAACCGGGGCTTAAGTACAGAGGGGTGGGAGCGTGACTTGTATGGTCCGGATTGGCTCAGAAAGGGAGAGCCTGCCCAGGGTTGAATTCCCGCGAGAGGCAAGTATTCCCAGGATCAGGAAGGGTGGGGACTCAGAGCCCACCAAAGGTGAATTCTCACTGAGAGTTGGGCACTTCAGGGAAGGCGCCTGGGGGTATGGCCTGCCAGCCTGAATCTTATCCAACACAAAGGGCCACAGTGGGAGCACTCCGTGGGTTGCCCCAGCTCTGCGGGAACGTGCTGGATTTCCACTGCCACCTCCACCTGCACCCGGTTCCTTCCGGCCACAGCCACCATAGTGCCTTCAGAGCCCTCTTTTCTCTCCTTTCTCCCCAACTGCTGCCGGTTTAGCTTTTCCTAAAACACTATTTGCACCACTTCACTGTTTTTTGCACACCCCCCCCCCCATGGCTTCTTGTTGTTTTAGTGATATACTTAAAACTCCTTGGCCTAATATTTGAGGTCTTTGAAAATCTAGTCTCAACTTACCTTTCTGTCACAGAAGAGCCTCAGCCCGGTCAGATGAAGGCGGGAGGGCACCCTGGGTGTGATTCCTCCCAGAGCCAGCCAGCCGTGGACACAATACTGCATCAATGCCCTCTCCCAGGCCGAGGGTCCTGAGCCATAAGTGGGGCTGAGGAACAGTTGGAGGGTTCCCCTGGGCACAGGGCGAAGGGGCTCAGCCCAGTGTCTGGAGATGCCCCGTGCCCAGCAACGGGGCTGAGTCTGCAGTTTCCTACGCCAAATCCTGCTTTATTTCTGGTCTGAGTATTTTACTTGCTGGGCGGCAGACCAGAAGGACCCTGCCTCTCCCCATTGAGCAGAGTCCTGCAGGTCCTCCAAGGCTGGGCTGAAAACTCTGTGTTCTAAACCGCCAGTGACTGGTCCCACCTCAGATCTCACTATCTTGTTTTAAGTCTCTGATGATTTCTTCTCTCGCACTTTCTTTCCTTCACTTTTCTCCTCAATTCTATTAATCTAATATTGGCTCCAAAGATTGGTCTTCTGGGTCTCTTGTTTTTTCTACCTCTTTGTTTTTGTGAACCTATTTTTTTTTTTTTTGGATCATCTGGGTTTTATTTTCCACTCCCCATTGGAATTTTGTTTGTCCTCATTTAAAAAATTTCCAATGGCTTTCTTTTTGTTTCTGATTTTTCCTCTTGATACGAGTATCACATTTTTGTTTTATGGGTATAATGACTAATTAGAGTTTTTTTTTTTTTTTATTGGATGACATCATTAATAAATTGTGTCCTGAAGTGACTAGTCAACCTTCTCCATTCAGGTTGGGGAGATGGTGCATGAGCACAGATCCTATCAGCTAGGCAGCTTTGCCTCTGGGAGGTTGGGGACATTCTAGATGCCAGAATCTGATGTTTCCATTAGTGTGTTTTTATTTGCTTTGAGGAGAAATCTCTAGTGATTAGACTGGGGGACAGGAGGGTGGGGAGACATCAGGCTTCCTGGTGTTCTGAGGAAGTTCAGCAGGGCCCCACCCAAAGCCCATGCCTTTGGCCCCCTGCACTGCTCTCTTCTGTTTTGCTGGATCTCTGGGGTGGGCAGGGTAGTGGGGCTTTGTCCTGGAATGCACCCCCTTCTATGCAGACTCCAGGCCGTGGCTTCCTGTCATCGACTTCATGTCACTATGCTTCATCCGTTCTCCATCTCCAGGTCACTTGAATGTCCATCAGTGACAGCCTCGACCCCTTTATTTTCTCTATTTTGAGATTTATAGCCTTTAACATTGTTTTGCTACGATTGAATGTCAACTCAGGTGGGGGAGAAAGGAAACACATTTTGTGTTTGCAGCTGAATTTCTGCTTTCTGCATAGTTGATTGAATTAATTATTCAAATCAAGCTAGTTTTCTGTGAATGGAACCTGATTGGAAAAATTGCACAATTCAACTGTAATCCAGTCTGGGGAAGGCAGCGGCCTAGTGTCTGTGGGGCAAGGTGCTCTCTCTGTGCTTGTCTGTTAGGTCAGTTGGCTTTAACTTTTTCAGTTCCTTTGCCCTTTCTGGTTCACGGTTTTTTATCTGCCTCACCAACATGATTCTCATAGGTGGAGTCACACATCTGGGGAGCCATTTATCTCTACATTTTACGGCCTTTCATATTTCCAGTCTTGACTGTGTAATTGTGCAGGATTTGAAAGAGATGAGAAAATATAGGAAGTATCCTTTGTAGAGAGATTCAGTAACTTTCCTTCAAAGCTATAGTCCTCCGGGCTTCCTTCCCTTCCAGAAAAGAACAACTTGGGCATTTTATGATCCCTTATCTCTGGCTTTTTTTTTTTTTTTTTTTTTTTTTTTGGTTTGCTAGAGCAAGTAGGTTATTTCCTCTTGTCGTTTCCAGAGTTTTCTGAGTTGTGGGGTATCCTTCCTCCCTCCCCCACTTCCCCACGTCCAAGGCACATGCTCATCCTCCTCTGACCCCCCCATGCCCTAGAGTACTCTAAATGTTTCCCCTTCAAAAGAAAACCAAATTGGTGATTTCATTTCATCCAAATAAAAACCATCAAGCAGAGCAGCATGACATGTTCCCTGAGTCCCTGAGGTCACGTTTCTGGCAATGGTTGTGTCCTTTCACTGTCATTCCCATGATGTTCAGCTTTCTCATCTGGTGCGTGACATTCTCTTGGCCATGAAAAGTTCCATCTCAATTAAAAATGGAGGAAAAACAGTCATTTGTATACATTAGAGGTGGGAAAAAAAATATCTGACGGATTTGTCATTGAATATAGAAGAAAGACATTTTCTGTCCTGCTGGGGTCTCTTGGGGCAGGTGATTAGTTCAGGATGGAATTGGCTGGGGGGGGGGGAACCGGTGATTTCTTTCTGTGTCATTATGTTTTGAAAAAGTGTTTCAGTAATCAATAAAACTACCCCAATTAGTTTACCACATCTTTTCAAAACTTTTTTTTTTTTTTTTTTCTGGAAAGAGTTAAACTTCAACAAATTTAGACCAGTGGCATTGAATGCATTCATGATGTCTTGCAGACATTCTCAATATCCATTTCTAGAATGTCATCATCTCAAACTGAAGCTCACACCCATGAAGCACTAACTCCTATCCCACTCTCTCTACAGCTCTCTACAGCTCTTGGTAACCCTGCTCCAGTCCTTGTCTCTGTGACCTTTCTACTCCTGGCCACCTCATGGCATTGGCTGTTTGTCCTCGGTTCTGGCTGACTTCACCTAGTTGCAATGGTTCATCAACTCTGGAGCATGCATCAGAATTTCACCCTGCTTTTTTCGAGACAGGAGCTTGCTGTGTTGTCCAGGCTGGCCTTGGACTTGTGATCCTCCTGCCTCAGGTTCCCGTGTAGCTGGGATTCCAGGTGTGTGCTGCTGCACCTGGCTCATTACCTTTTAGTCTTAATGATAATCCAGTGTATGTGTATACCGGATTTTGATTGTTCATTCATCTGGTAATGGACATTTGGGTTGCTTCACTTTTTGGCTACTGTGAAAAATGTTACAAACACCTGCACACAACATATCTGCTTGATTTCCTGCTTCCAATTCTTTGGGTACATATCCACAGGTGGAATTGTGAAATCGTGTGGTAATTAATTCTATTTAAAGGTCTTGAGGAGCCACCAAATGTCTTCTACAGCAGCAGAACACTATTTTACAGATGAAGAAATGAGGCTCAGAGAGGTTGTCCTTCTTGCCACCATCAGGTAGGCCCCTAAAGAGGTAAGTAGTAATGTGCCTAGGGAGTGCTTTCCAGACAAAGACTCTCCATTAATGGTTATTCTTTTCCTTTCACCTTCTGATGGTAATTCAGATACACTGGCTTAAAGTTTAAATTTACTTAAGTGCGTATACCTTTTCTTTCATTGTCTTCTTGATACCACAAGAGTAAACAATCCCCCTAATTTTGGCTAAAATAATTCAAGAAACTTCTCATAATCTCAAGTTCAAGACCAACCTGGACAAACACATGGAACTATCAAACATTTCATGTGCTAATTACAAATCATCCTTCTCAATCAAGTCTTTTCCCAGAAGCCTTTGCTGGTAATAGTCAATAGAGTTTGAGGGTCTGGAGTGTAACAGAATTACTTTACAAGTTATTGTAATGTAGACTTTTCACAACTGAAAATCAGTCTGGCCCTTCCCCATCCTCAATCCCAAATACATAGGGTAGAATTAGTGAAGTCATGCTGGGGGTAGGCAGGCTGAGTATGAGGTAATTTGTAAGGACTATGAAGTTGAATTTGGGACTCCACTAGCCTTTCTTTGTCACAGGGATGCTTCTTCATGTCCACTGTTAGTGTACCCCACCTTCTAGGCAGCCAGTGACCCTTCACCTCTGCCCTCACCCTCTGATGTATTTAGGTTGGCTGTTGGTTATTTGGGTTGGGATGATTGGAATCAAGCTGTCACTTCTCCTAGGAGTTATTTATGTCTGAAACCTGAGTTCCTATGATGGAATATCAGGCACATTACAGGATTCCCCATAGATCACTTGGTACCAAGGTTTGAGGCTGGAGGTCAGCCGGGCTCCCATGTAGCCCCTGGACTTGGGCCTCACAGGACAGACACGTTGAGCATTGAAGGTGACCTGACCCACAGGGCTCCCTGATGAAGCAACTGAAGTGTGTGGCTCAGACCTCCAAGGGAGCTTAAGAGACCTTCTGTTCCCTCCTTGTAGGGTCTGGAGAAAGATGTTTTTTCTTTTTCCTGAGAGTGAGAATCACCAACGTTAAAACACCCCAAGGCAAGGAGCATTTGGGAAGACAAGGGCTGGTGAGGAAAGGAAGTAAGGGATTCCTTTCTGGGTGGAGAGGAGACATCAGTAAGTAGGGGTATTCCTCACACAGCCCTGACAGGAAAATGTCCGGTGGAGTAGGTGTAATTCCCAGATTGTCCACAAGATGGTGCAAAAACTCCGCTCACAGTCTGACAAAACCACTTCTGGGTGCAGGTTTGCAGCCACTGCCAGACTCCTGGCAGTGGATATGCTGTTTTGGAGAGCAGGAGGAAGCCTTCACCTTGCAAAGATGTCTTTGACATTTTAAGCATTGTGATTGAATAGTCAATTAAAAATTGAGTTTCTAATATGTGTATGAAATGACAAATGTGTTCAAAAACTCCTGGCAGAAGCTTGGCTTGTACAAGAGATCGTGGTCAGAGAAGGAGATGCAAAGGAGACCGGAGCCACAGGCTGTGTTGAGTGGTGCAAAGCAACTGCGACTCAGAGAACCTTGACGTCTAACTGGGGATTTGGCTGTCCATCACACTGGGCCTTTTCTACAGACAGGGTGTTGTGCTGTGGAGACTGTAATAAAAATGACTAGAAGAGAATGAAGTTCCCAACACATGTAGATGATTAATGTTTGAGAGATGAAAATGCTCATGACTCTGATTTGATCATTACACATTGTATATGTGTATTGAATTACCATAATGTACCCAATAAAGATGTTTAAATATTGTCTCAATAAAAAAACAAACAAAAAACCAGTTCCAGCCTTGATAGAGCTTACAATAGCTTATCCTATTGGGAGAATCAGACATAAAATTACAAAGTAGCTAATGTGCCAGATGGTGATAAGCACTGTGGGAAAAATATTGACATCAATAGGTGGAGGGGGAGAGCCACACTTAAACAGCAAGGTTATAGAAGGTGACCTGAGAAGGTGACAGTACAGGAAGACCTGAAGGATTGATGGGGTAAGCATGATGATTTTAGGGAAGACGTGCTAGGCAGAGGACACAAGAAACACACAGGTCCTGAGGTTGGAAGGTGCAGGGTCGACTCTAGGAACACCAAGGAGACCAGTGTGGGTGCTGGGGCAGGGTGAAGAGGCGAGCAAGATAGAAGTTGGAGATGCTGCTAGGGAGTAGAGCAGGTTTGGGTAGCAGGATGAAGCCTTCAAGGTTTTGTAGAATATAATGTGGTGTTATGGTTTGGATGTGAAGAGTCCCCGAGAAGCGCGTGTGTGCGACAGTGCAAGAATATTCAGAGGTGAAATGATTGGGTTGTGAGAGCCTTAACCCAATCAGTGAATTAGTCCCCAATGGGATTAACTGAGTGGGAAGTAAAGGTGTGTAGGGTGTGGCTGGAGAAGGTGGGTCTTGGGGGCATGGCTTTGGGGTATATATTCTGTATCTGGCCAGTGGGTCTCTCCCTGGTTCCTGATCATCCTGTGAGCTGCTTCCCTCCACCACACTCTGCTGCCATGATGTCCTGCCTCACCTCGAGCCTGAAATGGAGGAATGGAGCTGGCCATCTATGGACTAAAACCTCTGAAACCATGAGTCCCCAAATGAACTTTTCATCTCCTAATTGTTCTTGTCAGTTCTTTTAGTCACAGCAGTGAAAAAAAAAACTGACTAATATGGGTGGACTTTGGCTTTTACTTTGGGACTGATGAATGCTACGGAAGTTTCTGGAGAAAGGACTGGCAAGATCTGATATATAATATTAATATATTTTTAGATGTTGATAGACCTTTATTTTATCCATTTCTTTATATGTGGTGCTGAGAATCGAACCCAGTGCCTCACACATACTAGGCAAGCCCTCCACCATTGAGCCACAACCCCGGGACCCTGGTTTATATTTTATGAGGACTGCTCTGGCTCCTGTGCTGAGAAGGAGGTGGGGCAGTAATGGGGACCAGCTGGAAGACAACTGCCCGGTTCAGTTGCAAGATGGTGTTGGCTGGGGCCAAGGTCGCGATGGTGGATGTGGGGAGAAGTGGACAAATTTTGGTCATCTTGAAACCGCTTTTTACCGTGACGAGTTCTTGCTCCCCGAACGCTGAAGAATAACGCCGAAGAAGCACTCCAAGGCAAGCGTAGAGTGGAAAGTGGACAGCTTTATTGAAAGGATAGCAAAAGACTTCCCCCCAGAGGGAGAAGGGGACCCGGAGACCAGGAATCCAAAGGGAGGAGAGGCTTTCTCCCTTTTATATCTGAAATCTTTCTTTTGTTCTTTTTATGTTCTCTATCTCTTTCCTGCGTGGGACAGGAATGTCAAAAAGATGTGACACCAGAGGGCCCATGGTGGGTGTGAGATTTACGGGAAGGGTTTAGGGCTAGTTGATTAGCATCTCCGTTTGCTGGGAGCTGTTTCATCAACATTCCATAAGATGGGCCCTAAACTTGGGAACCTTAACCATCTTATCTCTCTTGGAGTTGCTCTGTGATTTTCCAGGACTCAGGCTGACTCCATTTTCCTTATGGACTCCATGTTCTTTATGAAACTCGGTGTTAGACCCGATTTGCCTGACTACACTCACTACCTAGCTTTAAATCTGGCTTCAATCTTTGAGTCAGCAGACTTGGTGGTAGCTAGAATGAGTGTTTGAGAGGAAGAACAAGGTCAAGGAAACCCCAAGGCTATTTCCCTGAGCAACGGACAGATGGAATTGCCATTAACTAAGATGACTTGGAGGAACAGGTTTCTGGGGGAAAGATCAGGGGCTCAGTTCTGGGTATGTCAAGTTGGACATGCCTTCGTGATGTCCAAGTGGTGGGGGCACATCTGTGGGCCTGGACTTCAGGGGTGGTGTCCAGGCTGAGATTTCCACTTGGAGTAGGGCCTATACCTTATATTTAAAGGCACAGACTGGAATGAGAATGAGGAGGCAAGAGATGAAGTTTAAGGACGGAGCTGGCGTGTACTCTTAACATTTAGAAGTAGAGGCAGTGAGGAGATGGAGGAGGGTGGGCCCATGAGGTTGGAGAAAACCTGAGTCCAAAGGGTGTGTGTGGTCAGCCACATCCACTATGGCTAGCAGGCAATCTCAAGTCCTCCCAGCCTGGCCTCTGAACCCGGCACGGCCCATGTTTGAGGCCCCATAGTCTTTGGTTGGGGAGGGCTGTCCTGTGGATGGGAGGAGGGTTAGCAGCATCCCTGTCTTCTACCCACTGGGTGCCAGCAGCACCTTCCTCCCAGCTGTGACAATCAAAATCATCTTCAGACATTGCCACTGTCCCTCATAGGACAAAACTGCCTGTTTCTTCTGGGGAAGGAAGACCTCTTTTGACTGAGGGCAGAGGAAGCTTCTAGGAAGGCAGAGACATTTGAGTTGGACTTTGAGGGCTGGGTAGAATGTTCACAGAAAGTGGCTGGGTTTAAGTTGTTGTACCCAATTTTTCACGTAATAGCCAATGAAGCCTTTATTCTGGCCAGGGCCACCAACTACGTCCAGCACAAAGCAGGATAGTAGAAAATGGCGCCTGCTCATAGCAAGGGCAGGGTTTATAAAGCACAGGGTTAATACGCCCTCAGGCCCTCGGGTGGAGACGGTTTAAGGGTGGGTCAATGGGCCATCAAGGGTGGGTCAATGGGCCATCAGGTGGAGACAGTCCAAGTCCAGTTTAAGTCGCCTTTGCTTATAACAAAGTGGCAAAGACACCCAGCCAGGGCCATGTCCCCAGTGCTGGATAAGTGTCTCTGCGTGGAGCCCGATGTCCCTTTTGGAGTCATGGAAACAGTTATGTCATTTTCACGATCGTTTGCTTTAGGCACAGTTGTGTTTCCATGACATCTGTCTTTTTAACCTAGCAAGACTGCAGGTTAAATGGTTGTTTTTCTCCAAACTTTAGTTTAGGGAGGTTTAGGCATGACAATACATGACACAGTCTTGTTTTTTTTTTTTTTTTTTTTTTTTAACGGTGATTGAAAAAGGAAAACCTGCACCCTTGCCCTCCTCTCACCCCTCCCATTTCCAGGGCCTTGGCATCTTTCCAAAATGATAAATAGGAAACTTGTGTTTCTCCTAATTTCCAGATGTGAGATCAGATTTCCATCACTGGAATATAAAATTAACTTATAACCTTGCTTAAATTTTATTTTTAAAGAAACCTCTCCTTCCCTTAGACACACACACACACACACACACACACACACACACACACACACTACATTTTTGTAAAGCAGCTACCCCATGGGCTCTGTAGGAGATTCTACTAAGCACTTACTGGAGTGATTATTTTCAGCAATCCAGTTCCTGGACATTTGCCGTTATTTTCAGAAGACAAGCTCATGTTAAGAATCTCAATAGAAACAGTCTTCCAAATGGAGAGGGGTAAAGTGGATTCCATTCTGAGGAGGGGTGGTTCAGATGCAGCTCAAGGTGAAGGTCAGCTTAAGAGGAAGTGCTGGGGTCTTTGGAAGGAGGAGGGATCGTCCTAGCAGAGGCAGGGACACCCTGGGGAAAGTGGGGGTGGGAGGGGGGCTGGCTGCAGCACCTTGTCTTCTGGATCTTGCTTGACAAAGCCTTCTGGTGGCGCTTTATAAGGAGGAGCATTAATTAATTAGCATGACATTAGGGGCAGACTCAGTGAATCTGGGCATGGCAATGACCTTTCTCAGGGGTTTCCAAAGTGAGTCACCCTTCACAAACATCAGCGAAGCTCAAAACAACGTGTCCCCACCCTGAAGATTCTGGGTGAGTCCATAGGGGTACCCTCCAGGCATCTATAGTTGGTAAAACATTCCCCAGGTGGTTCTGACTGGCCCCTGGACACCACAGTGTCATTTGAGACTTATTTAATAGAAATGAAGGAGTGTCAGGTCTAAGACAAGGAGGAAATCCTGTAATTTGGTGCACCTGACTTCTTCATATACAAAACAGACAAACAAACAAACACACACCAATCTGGTATTCCACGATGATGGTCAGATCCTAGTAGATGCACAGGTGACGAAAATGAATTTTCAACTTTTATTTTAAGGAGACTTCGGTTGAGCTCGTGGGAACCTTTTTCCTTCCTTCTCTTCTCCTTCTACCTTGGCTTGGCGGTGACCACTGTGATCAAGGACTGTTCGTGGTATGGTCTGAGATGACCTGGCAAACCATCCTGGTGTCCAGGTCAGAACCAATAACTGAGACTCTGCCAGTGTGTCTCCATATATTGATGCGCACTTGTCGTTGATACAGAGGGACAGTGACTTCATGCGTTATCCTCTTTTGAGGTCCATCAGCCCTGAAGAGATGCCCACTTCTCATATTGCCCTCTTTGGAGTGTCCTGAGGAAGCAAGGCTGGAAAACTATATGTCAGGGGAAGAGCCAAGAGTCTCCTCATGAATGGCCACTGCGACTCCAAACCCTTTTCATTAATGGTTACACAAACTCAGATTGTGGGAGTCTGGCTGCCTTGTGCCCGCCATCTCTATTTTTATGACAACATCCCAGCACAGATCCAAGAGATCCTTCTCCAAGCAGTGGAAAGACTGAGACTGATAGGGAACGACTCTTTGATGGTCTTGCCTTGCTTTGGAACCATTATCCCACAATGATGTGTGGTTCTTAATGAATGTCTCCTCTGTAGGATCTTAATGGCTCCCTGCCAGGTCCCATCTAGCTTAGATCAAAGAGTTGCCTTCTAGGCTTGATGGTAGAAATCTGTACATAGGACCAACTCATTTGTGGTCTTCCTCCATCCATAGGGCTCCCTTCTCTCCCTGGATGGAGTAATGACTCCAAATATTTTCTATTCTGTAAAGAAAAATGGTTAAATTTTACGACATTTTTTTAGAGGCGAATAAAGATAATGGTGGTAATATTAGCAGATTTCTGCTAGCATGTCATCAGGAACAAGGTTCTATGTGAAAACTTTTACATGTTGTAGCTCACTTTTCTTAAGAGTCATGTGAGGTAGGTACTGTAGTCATTACCACTACACAGATGAGTGAAACTGAGTCTCAGAGGGGTTCAGAACCTCGCTTGAGGCTGGCAAGGGGTCAAACCAGGTCAGCTTGACTCTGAGTCTGTGTTCTGCAAATGTCTTTGCTCTGCTGCTCTTGATGGCTTTTGACATAATTGCCACACAGTAAGGGTTCTGGGTCCGCCTGGAGTCTGGCCCACGTGGATTCCTGTCCATCTTACCCAGAACACCCATCTGTATGTGAAGACTGCTACTCCAGCACGGCTGTAGGAGGGTCAGGGTGAAGGGGGAGCACAAGGGCATAACTTCTTTATTCCCCTTGCTTTACTGCATCACCAATATCCTCACGGAAAGGACCTGTCAAAGTGAAATAACCATCCTGCTGTTCATCATCTAATCACCCCAGGAAATCAAGCTAAGGATTAAATCCTGACTGTACCAATATTATTAGTCATCGCCATCAAGAACTATAGCCCATTAGATAGCATCCAGCCCCTGACATGTCACTGATTTCTTAATTAGCAGCTTGTGACTCATAGCTAGAGAAGGGAAGGAGAGCTCCGTGACCCTACGTTGTCCTAATTGCCAATTGAGCTGCTCTCCGAGGGCTCGCTCTGTGTATTATGAAAGCCTCATACTGCCACCAGCAATTTCACGATCCCTCAGGAAACTTCTAAATATCTTTAAAGATGTTCCCTCCCTGAAAGTGTTATTTCCAGTAATGAGACCCGAGGGCAAGGCAACCTTGTCATCCCCTTCAGAGCTCAGCCTCTATCCTTCTCTGTCTGCTATTTATTGCCACAGAGCTGTCTTCATCGAGTCTCTGTTCCTCTGAAATGTCTTCTTGAATTTTAAACAATTTATTTTTACCTTTTTCAGAAGAGCAGAATGCCTTTGGCCACAGAGGGTGCATTTCAGCACCAATAGACCTCCCGCTATGGGGTCCCTCCTCAGGGTAGAGTCTCTGCTCAGGGTTGGAGGCACAAGCTCCAGGGCTGTCTTTCCCTTCCTGTGGTGCCAATATCATCATATAAAGGACCTATCAATGGGAGAAGCAAGCCATCCTGCTCTTCATCTTCTAATCACCCCAGAAATCAAGTTCAAGATTAAATCTGGAACATACCAATGTTATTAGTCATTGCAATCAAGGGTGGTGTACCTGCTGTATTCAGCAGTTAATGAGTTCCAACTGTGTGCAGTTGGAGGATAAAAAGTTCACAAAATAGACACAATACAGGAAGATCATAATACGTGTCTTAAGATTTGTACCAAATTTTATAGAAATTAAGAAAACAGTATTTTCATAGAAGCAGTCTTTGGTCAGATGCACTGTGTTTGCTCCCCTACTTTGACACAATACCTTTATTTTATTTATTTTTATGTGGTGCTGAGGATAGAACCCAGCACCTCGCACATGCTAGGTGAGTGCTCTACCGCTGAGCCACATCCCCAGCCCCTTGCTCCCCTACTTTGAAAACTCTTCTTCAGCAAGGGACTAAAACACACCGTGAAGCCTGAACCCACCTGGGTTCTTTCTAAGGGAGCGTGTTGAACACTGAGCCCCTTCATTCCCTGTGGGGATCAGCACTGCTGTGCTTCTCTCAGTCCCTTACGTCCCTACAGCGGGCTTCTTGTCCCTGAGGGTCATTTGGTTGACCAGTTCAGAGTGGTGATGAAGGTCACCTGGGTGATGAGTTCAGCGTGGTGAATGTGTCCTCTCCAGGTGGAAATAGGCTGTTGGGTGGGTATCTCTGAAGGGCCCAGAAGACTGGTCCTAGGTTGCTCTGGATGCTGACAATGGTCCCTGGACATGACATTCAAGTTTCCTTGAATAGAGACTTGAAGTTTCTTTAGCTGGTTTTAAAAATTACCCAGATAATTTCTAAAATTTGACAAAAGAGATGGCTTTTCCTTCATGTTATTTCCACAGGTGAGCCTGGATAATGGTTTTTCCCCAGTCACTCTATCTCCACCCTTCTTTACCTGCAAGTTACTAAGAATATCTTGCAGCTGGCCTCCCTGATCTGCCCTAGCCCTCTCCTTCTCTCCTCTGAATTCTCCTTCTTAGTGTCCTTTGCTAATGGTTTCATCCTACCCTCCAGCCCTTAAAAAGCTGAGGGCTCAGGACCTGCTCTTGGACTCTCTTTCTGTCTGTCAGCCACCTCCCTGGTTGAATTCTCCTCTTTCCCCTCATTTGCAAAATCTGAAACATGTTGTATTTGCATTAAAGGACACACTCCTTAAACATACATGTGAGGAACTTTTATGTAGGTGTACAACTATGTAACTGTCACCTGCATCTAAACTGGAGTATCTCCAGTACCTGAAAAGCTCTGTCATGACGCTCTGGGCCAGGGCTCTCCAGGGGAGCCTTTTTTGACCTCCCTCACCATAGGTCAGCTTTTTATTAACTTCTGATCTTCATATGAATAGAATCATGCCATCCGCACTCTTTCATGTTTACTTTCTTTCATTAAATATGTCTATGAAATTCACCCAAGTTATATGTTTCTGTGGCATCTTCTTTTTAATCGAGGTCACTTTAGATGTTATCTCTATCTGAATGATCATTGTCTCATGAGCATGTGGACTCCAGTGGAAGAAAAGGGAAATTACAGACAGAAACATCAGTGGCACTCCGTCTGCTGAGTAGGCCTGGGAATTCCAATGAGTTTGAGGATCTTAAGATTATCTCAGGCAGTAGGACTCTTTGATGGTCAAAGTATAGCCAGGGTGGTTTATAGTCAGAGTGCAATGGTACTGTAGAGTCCAGTGGTACTTTAACATGGCGAGGGCAGTGGAGTGGTTTACCTGGAGAGGATAATGTCCACATCACAGATCCAGAGCCCTGGAGGTTGTTGAATGGTTGGACATCTTTGGGCAGAGTTAGGACCTGGAGGTTCTGGGACCTCTGAGGAACCAGTGGACCTGTGTGTACAGTAAGCACTTAGCCTGTATAAATACCATGTCTTGCAAATGGATTTACTGCTGTTTTTATGATCTGTCTCGATGACTTTCTAATTAGCAAATATGAATGTATTAAAAGTATCACTGGGTCCATTGCTTTTTACCCTTTAGAAAGTCTCTAAAGCAATAGGAAGAGCATGGTGACATTCATATGGAAAGGTTTTAGAAGTTTTCTGGTGTTAAGGTCTCCTATACCTGGGACAGTATGAAACCATCTCAGCTTATTGAACTTAGCAAGTTTGGGGTTCAAAATGTACTTACTGGATATTGAGCAAATGAGGAGATGGTGCTCCTGGGAAATCGACTAGATTAAAGTCTCTTTGCAGCTAATGGGAAAACTGCACTGGAAGACAAGTTTCATGGCACTGTAGAGTCTAAGTTTCCCCTCAAGGTTTTGTATGGATGTTGGTGGCTGGGCACCCGTGTTCACTTACTTGGTATGTCTGGGTCTATGCAATTGGACTTTCTTCTTTGGACACCACATTCTCCTATAAACCACTGAAGATTTTAGGACTAGGTTGAGAACAATATGGTACCATTCTGTCATAGTTTAGAAGTTAAAATTAGAAGCTAATGCTTTAAAAAAAATTTTTTTTTTTTAGTTGTAGGTGGACATGATACCTTTATTTTATTTATGTGGTGCTGAGGATCAAACCCAGGGCCTCACACATGCGAGATAAGCGCTCTACCGCTGAGCCATAGCCCTAGCCCTTAGAAGCTAATGCTTTGTCTTCAATATAATAGTGTGATTGCTTTCCAGTGATTTGATTTGAGAAACTGAGAGGGTTATTTTTATTCAGGTGGCTTAACCTGTAACTGCCTAGCAGCTTTCTTTGCATTCAGTTCTCCCAAAGGAGCAAACTTTGACAAACAATTGCCCAGTTCCCCCAGCTCATCCCCTGGAAACCACCATTCTTACTCTTTTCTCTATGAATTGGAATTTTTTTTTTTTTTTTAAGATTCCACACATAAGTGAGATCATATAGTATTTGTCATTCTCTGTCTAACTTATTTCACTTAGCGTAATGTCCAGGTGGCAGGATTTTCTTCTTTTTTATGCTGAATAATATTCCATTGCATACATGTATACTGCAACTTCTTTGTGCCTCTGTCAATAGATACATAGATTGATTCCATATCTGGCTGTTGTGAATCATGCCACAAAGAACATGGGAGTGCAACTATTCCTTTGAGCCACTGATTTCATTTCTCTTTACCACACACACACACACACACACACACACACACACACACACACAAAATAGTAACTAGGTGTTCTGGTTAGCTTTCCATTGCTGTGACCAACATACCTGACCAGAACAATTTAGAAGAGAAAAAGTATATTATGACTCATGGTTTCAGTCCCAGGTCTGCCAACTGCATTGCTCTGGGCCCAAGGTGAGGCAGAGCATCACGGCAGAAGGGCCTGGTGGTGGAAAGCTGCACCAGGAAGCAGAAGAGAGCTCCAATCACCAAGGACAAAATGTAAACCCCAAAGGCACATCCCCAGTGACCCACTTCCTCCAGCCATGCCCTACCTGCCTCCAGTTACTGCCCAGTTAATCCATATCAGTGTATCAGTCCACTGATTAGGTTACACCTCTCATAATTGAATGATTTCATCTCTAAATTTAAATTTTCTTTCATTATCTCACATATGAGCTTTGGGAGGGGACATCTCATAACATTCTCATAACACTAGGAGAGGTGATAGATGTTAACCAGCTTGGTGGTGGCAGTCGTTTCACAATATATACACATATTTAAATAGTCTACATTTTCAACTGATATAATTTTGTCAATTAAGCCTCAATAAAGCTGGAAAAAAAATAAATAAAAGGAGCACACTTCAGGCCCTGTCTGTGGGGCAGCCTGACCTTTCCCAACTGCTCTCCACCCACTGAGAATGCTTGTGTGCCTGGTGGAAGCCCTGCCGCCCCTCCCTGACCAGTGGAGCTGGTCCTCAGGAGACATCGCTGTCCTTGGGGAATATCTGCAATGTTCAAAGGCTTCTGGGACAACTTCCAGCCCAGCTCTAGCCCTTCTGCCTAACTCTGCTCTGACAAGTGAGTGTCCAGACTTTGCCTGGAGGGGTGAGCGACGTGCCCCCTCTCCTACCCAAAGTCCCTCCCCTTCTTCCCTGTGTGTCTGTGGGTACAGCGAGGTGACCAGGGAGCCCCTCTTTCCTCCCGCATGTCTGCTGGGTCTGGGCTCAGAGATGGAGGCACAGCCACTGGGAAAAAAGAACCTGCTCTCACCTTCATCTGTAGAACTGGGTAGCTTTAGTAAATTGCCTGGAAAAATTTTGGAGAATGAGGGACAAAAACAAACACATAAAACAGCACAGGATAAGACGCAAGAGAAATCTGGGATAGTTTCTTGCATGGAGCACTTTTGGCCCTGTGGCTCCGACACTCATTGAAGGAATTAAAAAAAAAAAAAAAAAAGACTTAAAATAAATGCCCTTGCTGTAAGATTAGAGAGAATTTTCCATATAAAATTAAATTAAAAGCTTGGATTAAAGAAAGCAATACTACGGACTAGTTTTCTCCCATTGGCTACATCACTGACATCTTTGAACCCCAGGGTCTAAGAGGGAGCAACATGCAGAACTGTCTTTTCAAACCCTGTTTCTGCAGCAACACAGGCCACCAGGGATCCAGAGGCCACCTGTTTGGACAGGGGAGGGCACTTCATTCTCTTGCTGTGGGTGTGATCCCTGATTTTTCATAGGACCGGGCAGCCCTGATGCCACCCCAGTGCCTCACACAAATGACTCGCATTTGCAACTGACCCACTGTGTTTTCCCATCCCTTTTCTTCTTGATGGCAGAGGTGACTGTTTGGAAACCTGACCTTTGATGTCTAGGCAGAAGAAGGCATTCTGAAGCCATGGCAAGACGGCCTTCAGGGAGGGTCAGGCTGTATTTTGACTAAAACGAAGATTTTTAAGATTCAGAAGACTTGTTTATCTATCAGGGCTCCAATTTAAAAAATGTCACCATGAGTAGACATCTTCTGATCTCGAGAAGCTCACATTATGAGTTCTGGGTCACTCACCTTCCCACGGCGTCCTCTGTTTTCCCAGAACCTTTGTTGCTCTTAGGAAAACCACTTCCTCTGGATGCCTGGCCCTGGTTCCTGCTGCTTCTGTCCTCCCAGCTGCCCGGGTAGTGCTCCAGCCATTAGTCACCATCCCACCGGCTGCCTCCCCCTCCACCTGGACCTAGGGTGAAGAGCAGGGGTGGATAACCACCTAGCATCCTGCTTCTTTGTTTGTTTTGAACTTCCAAGGGATCTGAGTGCTTCCTTCAAGGGCGACATCAGCTTTGATTTTCCCTCTCCCAGCAAAATGCTGTAAGTGTGAAAGAGCCTTTGTTCAGGCTGTTAAAAATTGTCCATGTTTATGGAGTTCAGTGTGGTGTTTTGGTACATTTATACACTATATAATGACCAACCCAGGATGGTTATGTTCTCCATCATCTCAAGCATTTATCATTTCCTTGTGGTGAATAAATTCAAAATCCACTCTTCTTGCTATTTTGAATTATACAATACAATATTGGCTGACAATAATTATCTTCCTGCATAATCATGTGCCAGAATTTATTTCCCTTATCTGGCTGTGACTTAGTACCCATTAGCCAATCTGTCCCCATCCACACCTGCCCTCTTCAGCCCCTGGTTTATTCTACTCTTTCTTTCCCTCCCTCCTTCCCTCCCTCTCCCTCTCCTCTCTCTCTCTCTCTCTCTCTCTCTCTTTCTTTCTTAGTTGTAGATAGACACAATACCTTTAATTTATCTATTTATGTGGTGCTGAGGATGGAACCCTCAAGCATGCGAAGCAAGCACTGTACCCCATCCCTCTACCCTTTATTTCTGTGTACAGCTTTTTTTTTTTCCCCCACATGTGAGTGCAATCATGGTATTTGCCTTCTGCACCTGACTTATTTCACTTACATCACAAATTCCAGGTTCACACATGTTGCCACAAATGGCAGGATTTCCCTTTCTTTCTTTCTTTCTCTCTCTTTTTTTTTTTCTTTCTTTCTTTCTTTTTTGTCCCGTACAGCAACAGTGGTATAGATACTGAGGAACTGAGCTGGGGCTCTGGAATCAATGTGCCCTGTGACCTTGAGCAAGCTCATTTATGGTTCTTCAGCTCAGTTTCCTCCTCTAAAAAATGGGGGCAGGATCCAAACCTACTTTAGGATTATTAAAAGGATTACATGAGATAGTACCTTTTGAGAACTTAAATTAGTTTGCATCATGTAGTAAATGGTCAAAACATATTAGTTAGCAGTCTAAGGAGAAGCAGAGGGAGATTTAACTACATTTATGATAATCACTGCAGGCTGCAAACTCCCAGTGCACCTGAGAAAGGCTCCCTATTACCATCTTTCAAACCTTGTTCAAGCTGAACCAAGAACATGTCAGGCCCTCAGCTATGTCCTCATCTCCTCTAGCTGTGAAGTAGAAACGTGGACGCCTTCCTTCTTTCTTTCTCTCCAGATACCAATGGTAGGGTAGAGTGTGTGTTCTATATAGGATTTTTTGAGAGCTAATGTGCACAGGAATGACCTGGAAATCTTAAAAAAAAAAAAAAAAAAACTGCAGGTTCCTATCAGGTGGTTCTAGGGCTGAGGTTGAGATTCTGCATTTCTTACAAGTCCCAAGCTGCTGCTGTTTCTGGTCTGGGGGGGGGGGGGGGGCACATTTTAAGTAACAAGGACCTTATGATGATCTGACTTGGAGGAGGAAGCCCACCCCAGGTGAATATTGGGTGGGGAAGAACACAAGGATCTCTGTTCCCTGCCTTGGGATGTTTCCTGCTTCTTGCGGTCACCAGCCAGAAATGCAGAGTTGAATTGCTGCTGATAGGTCCAGGGATGGTCACAAATACTCGGAAACCCTGTGGCTCAGGCCATCTTATTTTGGGCTCAGTCTTTTTTTTTTTTTTTTTTTTAATTATAAAGATTTGAATCTCTCCTCCACCCCCAAGGGAGTCACAGTAAACATTTAAAAAGGAACTCAAGTGCGCATTCTGAAAGTACAGGAAGTCACAACAAATACAAATAAAATATACTCTGAAAGATGATTCAGATATATGTTTTTAAAGAAAAAACATAGTTTTTTTTCTCCCCCAGCATTTTTAAGTTTTAGGAAGACATGATATAAAGTTTTTGGACTCTGAGACTTCTTTACTTTCCTCACCCCTTCTTCTCGTTTGTACAAAACATGAATTCATTTGGGTAAAATTATAACTTTCTAAGGATTATAATTTTTCTCTGTTCCTGGAAGAGAAACTTTAGGGAGGCAGATAAGGTGAGGGGATGTGAAGGATGCACCTTGGAGGTCCTCAGAGAACATCAGCAGTTCTGAAGTTTCTTGTTCTGTGTCTCCATGTAATTCTTTTTTAAACATATTTTTTGAATTGTTGATGGACCTTTATGTTATTCATTTATTCATATGTGGTGCTGAGAATCGAACCCAGTGCCTCACACATGCTAGGCAAGTGCTCTACCACTAAGCCACAACCCCAGTCCTCCATATAGTTCTTTGAGAGTTAATTTTGATCAGTCAGGATACCTTGGGGACATACACTTTTGTGTTCTAGGACACATTTGTCATAGAGGAATGAAAGTTAGACTTCAGAGGTATCAGCATTTGCAGAAAAGTTTGGTGGAACTTTTGTAGGTAGATTTTGTATTCCTGGGGTCTCTGGTTCCTCAGCTTGGCTGACTCTGAGGCAAGTCTCTACCCATTGGGAGTGGCCAGGAGAACTGCACAGGGCCCTCTCTCTCTCTCTCTGGGCATATGTAGTTCTTTTTTCAGACTTCCTCCATGTGGACCCATTTTCCTGTTGAATTGGGTATGTTGATGTGAAATTTGCTGTTGGTCTGGTGGCCTGTATCCCCCATACAAGGAAAATGGTTGCAATGTGTTTTCTGAGTATTGGAGGCAGCAGCCAGATAAGAATTGACTTCACCTTGAAATGAGTCCCACCGTCCTTGGATTTGGAGACCACCTATTTTTAAAGATGAATGGAAGGACTTTGGGCACCTCAGGCATGTTTGTTTGCAATTTATAATATTAGCAGCTGAGATTTAGGATGGGAGGCTGTTTGGATTCTTGTTTGTGACCTTGATGGTATTGCTAACTTTGTTTATGTTGTAATGTCAATAATTCCTTGACTTGGTGAGAGGAATGCTCACTCACTCCACTTCCTTGAGCTCAAGTAATACACTTAATTTTTCTGTCTACTAAGAGAAGCTCACAGCTCTAATCAGGCTAACAAGTTCTTGTACCATGTGTCTTTCCCTCTCTAAATTCTAAACCTTTGAATTTGATGTGATCCTAAGAAATGCAACACCACACTTAGAACCTTTAAAACTTTCTTTTTCCTACAACTATACAACACTTGAATATACCTAAAGTTATATCTTATTAGTTTTTGAATATTTCAAATGCTGTTGTCATTGATATAAGTCCAGAACCCATTGGATAATTTTACATTAAAATTTTTATTTGATATATTTATATTTGCTATTTTTATTCTTTGTTGATATAAAAGACATGTCAACAAAGAAACATTATTGGTTGGTATAAATGGGATTGAATATAATAATTCACAGAAATATGTTGAAGTGTTTCTTTTTCAGAATGTTAGCTTTCTTTGTTTTAACATATAGTTTTTGAAAAAATTTTAAAATTTAAACTTTAATCTATAGGGTCTCCTATTAATTTTAATGTATATATTTTTAAACACTGTGCTTCTCAGACTCCTTTGAGAGTCTGATAGGTTTGGATTCTCTCTGTAATATACAAACACACATGCCGTTTTGACCTGGTTCTTAATCATCAGTCATGATCGGGCTCTGTTAGCTTGGTTATCTATACTTCACTATTTGTTGTACAGCTGTTTTCCATGTTTATATTTTATAAACTCTTTGTTCTTTGTTTCAGTCAGGTTGTTTTTCTTTCAACTTAATGTTTAGATACTATAACTCATGAGCACAGTGCCACAGGCCCACAAAACACTGAACAACTGATTCCACTCAGGGCTCAGAGGAGCTTATAAAGAAGCAGCGAAGACTTTTGGGCTGGACATTGAGAGATGAACTGAGTGGAGTAGATGGAGGCAGAGACTCCAAATTATATAGGCAAGGCAAGAAGGTGAAAGTTCAATAGGAAGGGGCAGTGGCAATGAAGGGGCTAGGGCATGGCTGGGGTGACAGAAGAGCAAAGGCCCCTCACTGTGCATTTAAGGTCTAACATCATGAACACAGAGACTGCTTCTGTTTCTTGGCTTGTAGGTAGAACAGCCCCGAGAGGTGTCCCATTTAGATCCAGAATAGTCTTAATCAATAATGATATCTAAAAAGCTTTTTCTCAGCAAAAGAAAAAATCAGTGAGGTGAATAGAGAGCCTACAGAATAGAAGCAAATTTTTACCACAAGCACATCAGATAGAGCGCTAATCTCTAGGATACAATAAAGCACCAAAAATCTTTAACACCAAAAAACAAAAAACAAAAAAAAAAAAAAAAAAACCCCAAATAACCCAATCAATAAATGGGCCAAGGAACTGAAAAGACACTTCTCAGAAGATGATATACAATCAATCAACAAATATATGAAAAAATGTTCAACATCCTAGGAATTAGAGAAATGCAAATCAAAACTACTCTGAGATTTCATCTCACTCCAGTCAGAATGGCAGCTATTAGAATACAAACAACAATAATGTTGGCGAGGATGTGGGGAAAAGGGCACACTCATACATTGCTGGTGGGACTGTAAATCGGTGCACCAATATGGAAAGCAGTATGGAGATTCCTTGGAAAACTGGGAATGGAACCACCACTTGATCCAGCTATCCCACTCCTCCATCTATACCCGTGTCTTTTAAAGGAACAATTGGTGTTCAATCTTGTCTTAGTTTAGGCTGCTGTAACAAAACACCTTAGCCAGGGTAATTTATAAATAAGTAGAAATTTATTGCTCACTGGTAGGAAGACAAGGAAGTCTCAGATCAAGGTTCAGCAGATGTTGTGTCTGGTGAAATCCCACTACTCATGGATGGCACGTTCTGTGCATTGTCATGTGGTGGAAGGGGCACACAGTCTCCCTCAAGCCTCTTTTATGAAGGCACTAATCTCATTCGTGAGGACTTAGCCCTCACGATCTAGTCACTCCCCAGGGGCCCCATGTCTTCATACCACCGCTGAAGGGGTTAAGTTTAACATAAGAACTTTGGGGCTGGGGTTGTGGCTCAGTGGCAGAGCGCTCGCCTCGCACGTGCGTGGCCCGGGTTCAATCCTCAGCACCATGTAAACATAAATGCATTGCATTGTGTACAACTAAAGTAAATAAATAAATATTTAAAAAAAAAGAACTTTGGGTGGACACAGACATCAGAACATATTAGATCTTAATTCATGGTAGTCCAGAGTCTGCTCTCATATTTTGAATGGATTGCCATCATCATCAGCACTGTCACTGTCATCAGAGACCACCACCACCACCACCACCGCTGCTGCTCACTTTATGTGGAAAGATTAATGCAAGCTCAGGGAGAGACAATTTTTAATAAAGATAAGCAAAGAAAACATACAGCCCTTGTCTTAGGATGCAGGTATTTTCTTGTCTGATTGACATGACAATATTAGGCAGGAAAAAAATGCCACCTTGGGAACTGAGTGCAAATAGCTCCCCTTCTCCACACCTACACCACAGGGTCAATTCAGACCTTCTCCATCTGATGCTTGGACTCAGCCTGGCCTCCCTTTTAGTCACATTGGTCTTACCCCAGATGCATTGTCCTTGGCACTGTGGCCAGAGCAATCTTTTTAATATGCAAAGCTGATCATGATGCTTTCCAACTTAAATCACTTATATTTCCTTTAATTTCCACGTGACAATATTCAAACCACTAAATATAGAGCACAGGACTCTCCACACCTGACTTTTACGTGAGTGAAAATGTGGTCTCATTTCTAACATTGCTGCTGAATACAGCTCCCTGAATACACATGTGATTTTTCATCTTCTCATCTTTTAAGATGATTTTCATTTAGCCTTTTAGGTTCTCCCCTTTTTTGTCTGACTAGAGAATTGCGATTCATCCTTTAAGAGTCAGCTCAAATGTCACCACTTCCAAGAAACCTTCCTCCACATCTCTAGAGACAATTAAGAGCTTCTTTTACTGAATTCCCATAATGCCTTTCTTCCATCTGTATGAAAACCTTAAGAAGCACACATTATTATAATTGAGTGTCCTAGGATGGCAGGATACTCAGTTCACCCTGATGCCTTTTGCACAGATGGAGTATAGAGTTGGAATTTGATAGTTATTGAATGAGTGAAAGCACATATGTTATTTAAGATAATTTCCAAGTATAAACAACAGAAGTTTATTTCTGTGATGAGTAAGTTATCCTTTTTCTTCCCCTCCTGAGAATTCTTTTTCCATTTACTTTGCTGAGAATGGATGGAGGGCTAAGAACAGCTAGAAAGGGACAGAAATCCTGGAGGAAATGAGCAGAGATTGAAGTGTGGGTGTGGTGATGGAGACAGGAAAGTGAGCTCAGGTCTCCTTCTTGAAGTTAGTACACCAGTTTCAGGACCACAGAGAATAATCCCTGTGGGCTTTCCAAAGGTGAGCTGGGGCTCCTGGTGTGGGCATGGGAGGGGCAGCTTCCCAGGGAGAGAAGAGCATGGGAGCCCCCCAGTGCAAAGTTCAGAAGGAGCTCAGGCACCCTCACTCCAACTATCTCTGCATTTTCTTTATTTTCCTTTACATCTTCCCTCCCAGTGCTCAGGGATCTTCCCTTTCAACTGTCCAGCTTGAAGACAGTGGAAAACATAGTCTTGGCCACCCCCAGGGTCTTGGGGTTCCATTCAACCTGCCACTGCTCCTGATCCAAGAGCTAGGTTTCAGTTGTCTTCCCCTGAAGACTCACTTAGCCTGGGAACTGGGTGCCCAATGTCTTGGCAGTGTTTAGAAGCCCTTCAGAAAGATGCTAGCTTTTCCAGTGGCAGGACAGGGTGGACATCTATGCTGATGGCTGGGCAGAGGTGCTGTTGCTCTTCCTAAACACGGAGGAGAGAGGGTAGGGTGAAGTTGGGATTATTTCTCTTCGCCCTTTATGTGTGATTCAGAAAGGCTACTCTTGGGATTTGCTCCAGACATAAGAGGAGAACGTCATAGTGGAGGCTCAAGCATGGGGAGCCTGCTCACCCTTAGCATTAGCAGCATGTCCCAGAAAATTGTGCTTTGAGTTTACTTCTGAGAGTAGGATCTCCCTCCCTCCCAGTGGATTCTGCCTGGAGAGGGGCTAAGCGCTTCAAGTGGTACTTCTCTGTCCTGAGGTATCCAGACCAGTTGCCTCCTTTCGGGGCTGTAGTTCCAGAGGGGCAGAGGTGGGGCAAGGTGTGCATCCCTCACCTGAAATTAAAATATGGGCACAAGGTGGTTAAGAGCTGTCCAGAGGAGGTGTGATCAGTGGAATGTGAGCCCCGATATGAGGAAGCTCTTGGGGAGAAGTCTTTCTGAGTGGGGGTACCAGAAAGGGCTAACATACAACCGAGGGTCTATAAGGAGATGTGGGATGATGGTGCTTGTAGGATACATTTAGCCGCATTTTGGGGACAGACAGATAGCAGTTCTGTCTCAGCTGCTGGTTGGTGGCTTCCTATGTCCCTTCTTTCACTGGTGCCTTAGACTCTACTTCTCTGGAGTGTTGATCATGGTGCTTTTGCCCTCATTGCTCTTTCCTAGAGAAAATAATTGAATTTGAAAATATCCAAATGTATGGTTTATCCATGGGGTCACTAGACCAAAGTTCAACCTCTAGTAGGAATTCTGAGATTATTTTCCACTTTGGTCATCGAACTAGTTTTAGACGGACCAAACCATATATTTCTGGACTTTAGTACTTCAGAAGCTGAGATTCAATGAAAGTACACACAGACACACCAACACACCCCCCCCCCCCCCCCCCCCCACACACACACATCCCTGATACACACACATCAGCTTTTTTAATGACTAGGGTTGGTTACAGAGGAAAAGTAGGTGACATCTCATTCGTTCATTCATTCATTCATTTATGGAATATACTTTGATGTCCTCTGAGAACTGGCTCCTCACATAGCAGGACATGTCAGAGGTCTTTGCCCCTTTACCCATTAGGCTCAGAGCTGATGCAGCATCAGGCAATGCATGGAAATCTCTATCATCTCTGCAACACAACATTTCAACTGACTTTTGGGTTTCCTCCATTTTCTCTCAGGACTTTTGGGTTCCCTCCATTTTCCCCATGGGTCTTGGCCCCTCTGGCCCTCCTAGAACAGGAGGGCACAGTCGGGATGGGCCTCCACCCTGAAGCAGCTTTTCTAGACAGCTTAGGTAAGCCCATGGGGTTCTCGGGGACTTGTGTTTGGAAAGCCATATTCTGCAAAAGCTGATATCCTCCCTTACCCTTCTGATGACTTTTCCAGGAAGCCTCTGTGGTGCTTTTGCCCATGGGCATTGGGTGCCGTCTGTCCAATGTCCATGGAGACCGCAGGAGACCACCTGGCTGGAGGAGGTCTGCTCTGCCTCCGGGTGGACCTCTCTGTCTTGTTTATGGAGCTGCGTCTGCTCAGTCTCCACTGAGGAGAGAACACTAGGCAGCTCGGCTGGCTGCTCTGAGTCACTCGCTGAGAGTTCTGGTAATTTTCCTCTGTGAGAAAAGGGGCTGCTTGCCAACCGCAGTCTGTGATCCCTCTGTCTCCCTTCAGTCTCAGCTGATGAAATAGGGCTTCTGATTTCCTTTTCCTTTATATTCTGTGACACAGAACCACTAGGGAAAGGAGGCCAGAAACTTCTAGGGGATCCCAGGCTGCTAAGAAATATTCACAGAAACAAAAATATTAGGTTCACTAAATATAAAGCGCCAAATCACAATACTCTAGTGTTCATGAATATATTATGCATATGTAGATTTGTGTGCATGTGTATTTTTCTCGCCAAAAGATTGCATCAGTTGGAAAGAACGTTATTCCCCTTGCATTATCTTTGTTATGAAGAAAATATGGTATATATACGCAATGGAAGTTTATTCATCCATAAAGAAAAATGAAATTATGTTATTTGCAGGAAAATGGATGGAACTAGAGATCATCATGTCAAGAGAAGTAAGTCAAACTCAGAATGTCAAGGGTCATATGTTTTCTCTTATGTGTGGAAGCTAAAAAGGAAAAAAAAAAAAAAAGAAAGTTAGGGTAGATCTCCTAAAAATCAAACGGAGATGAAAGAGATTAAGGGGTGGGAGGTGGGAAGTGAGGGGGCAAGTGCTGGGGAGGGATACTGGCCAAATTATATTGTGTCTTGTGTGCATGTGTGAATATGTAACAAATCCCAACAATATGTACAACTATAATGCATCAGTAAAAAATGTGAGAAAAAATAAGAAAATCAAATACACCATTAAGCTCTTGGCCAAAAAAAGGGTTTGTCTTCTTTACATTCTGAGGGCAAGTTTTTTTGTGTGGAATCTGGACTGTTCATTTTTTTTTTTTAATTTCCCATGTTCCAATTATTAAGAGGGCTCTTCCTCTTGGAAGATGTGAGGAGTCGTCTGTAGGTTAAAAATGCCTTGGTTGATGTATTAACCCTCTTGAATTTTAGACTTGCAATTCTAGTGGGATCTACAACCATAGTACTCTGCCCCACACTGCTGCCTCTCTTAAGTTTTACAGTGCTGATCTTGCCCATCAAAAATTCTGGTTCTTCTGACACTACGGTGGTACAAGTTAGGGCCTGCGTTCTGTGCTGGACCCATCTTTCTCCATCTACAGTTGGAGTTCTGAGTCAGAATCTTGCAGTTTGGGTCTTAGAGCAAGAGCACAGTAATATGCACTAATCTATTTCACCACCATGTAGAGAGTCTCTGTTCAGCTGGAGAATGCTGTCAGATAGAGAAAAGCAAAGGTGTGCCCAGAATATAAAGAGCCAAATCACAAAGAGCCAAATTGTGGAGAGACTTCCATTATTTGTGTTCCTGGACATGGGCGTCAGGTGGACTGAACACTCCCTACCACAGTTAGAAGGTGAAACAGTGTGTTCCTTACAGCAGCTCTCCGTTTTAATATAACTTTACCTATCAGAGAAGAGAGGGCAAAATTGCTTACTTAGAGAATTACATGTTAGACAAAATTGAAGTCAATGTTATTAAAGCATAAGTTTTACAAAACAAAATGCATTCATTCCAAATGCACAGTGAGATGAGTTTTGACAAACATGTTTACCCATATAACCACCACCCAAGCTATGACAGGGCATTTTCATCACACTGAGAAGTCCCCACGTGCTCTTTCAGGCAGTTTACTGTCTCTCAGCCCTATGCAACTATGGATCTTCTGCTTGTCACTGTAGAATAGTTTTCTTTGCTGTAGAATTTGATGTAAAAGAAATGACATAGTTTTCATTCTTTTTAGTCGGGCTTCTTTTGCCTAACAGTGTTTTTTTTTTTTTTTGTATCAGGGATTGAACTTAGGGGCACTTGACCACTGAGCCACATCCCCAGCCCTATTTTGTATTTTATTTAGAGACAGGGTCACTGAGTTGCTTAGTGCCTCGATATTGCTGAGGCTGGCTTTGAACTCGCGATCCTTATGCCTCAGCCTCCTGAATCACTGGGATTACAAGCTTGCGCCACAGCACCCGGCTCTAACATAGTGTTTTTTGAGATTTACGCATAACATTGTGCATATAGGTGATTGATTTCTTGTTATGGCTGAATGGTAAGAAGTCCATTGTAAGAACATACTTTAATTTGTTTATGCATTCACCTATTAATAGACATTTGGTTTGTCCCAAATAAAGCTTCTGTGAACATTTATGTATTTTTGTGGACATATATTTTCAGTTTTCACTGGTCTTGCTTTAAGACCTAAAAGTGCAAGATTTTCTACTGATGAGTAGAATTGCTGGATCATACAGTAATTATTTATCTAAATGAAAATGCAAACATTTTTTTTCAAAATGGTTGTACCATACATGCTTCCATCAACGACATATTAAAGTTGCAACTACTGTACATCTTCCCCAGCAGCCCTTTTAATTTTAGCTATTTTAATGGGTGTGTACTGGTATACTTTTATGATCTTCATTTGCATTTTCCTGGTCTCTTGTGACATTAGACATCTTTATTTTCCTTATTGGATATCTTTATAGTTTCTCCTGTGAAGCAATTTTTCAAGTCTTTTGCTCATTTTAAAAATCAGTTCAAGCCGGGCGCGGTGGCGCACGCCTGTAATCCCAGCACTTGGGAGGCTGAGGCAGGAGGATTGCGAGTTCAAAGCCAGCCTCAGCAGTGGCGAGGCACTTAGCAACTCAGTGAGACCCTGTCTCTACTAAAATACAAAAAAGGGCTGGGGATGTGGCCCAGTGGTGGAGTGCCCCTGAGTTCAATCCCTGGTACCAAAAACAAAAAACAAAAAACAAAAAACAAAAAACAACAACAAAAAAAATCAGTTCATCCCATCACAATTGGCCTGTTTTCTTTTTTTAAATATATTCTCTGCTACAAGTTTTTGTTCGATATATGTATATATATGTATGTGTATATATATATATATAATGCTAAATTATTATAAATTATATATGATATATGTAAATTATTATATTTGTTATAAATTTACATACATATATTATATACAATACTTTCTCTAAAGAAATGGCTTGCACAATGGTGTGTCCGAAAGAACAGAAATGTCATTTTCAAATTGTTGTTCTCCTGTTTGACGTATCATTAATGTTTCATTTTTTTTCTTTTATGGTTTAGTGAGTTTTGTGTCCTGCTTAAGAAATATTTGTCTGCTCTCAAGAAACAAAATTTCTCTCCTGGCCTGGGTGTGACTCAGTGGCAGAGCTTGTGTTTATCATGTTTGAGCCCTGAGCTAATTTTTTTTCTCCCATTTTTTTAATGGTTATCTTTACCTTGATCAAAATGATCTATTTTAGTTTACCCAGAATTAGTATTTTTTTCACTTCCTGGGGGATGTAGAAACCTACTGCTATGTCACCCCTACTGCTTATCACCTTGTCTTTATGGTCTTGTTATCATATATATTTTAAGTACTAAAAGCCGAATTATACAATTCTGTGTATTTCCTGTCAACTCTCCTGTGTATTTTAAATAACTTAAAGAGAAGCAGGTGCTTTCTGGACTATTTACCAATTCTGTTGCTTTTTGTTCACTCTCAAAGTTCCAAGTTGACCTCTGGTAACATTTCCATTCCATCTAAGTACTCCTTTAGCAGTTCTCTGAGACGGTGCAGTTGCTACAAGTTCTCTTGGCTCCTCATCTGATAGTATCTTGGTTGTATAGTGCCCTCGTTCCTGAAGGGTATTTTAATGGGTATAGAATTCTGTGCTGAGTAGTTGTTTTCTTCTGTAGCTTTAGAAACTGTCCCATTGCTGCCTGTCCTCCATGGATCCTGGGGAGAAGTTCACAGTCACTCCCATTCTTCTCTCCTGTGTTTAATGTATCATTTCTCCCTGACTTTTTGGAACATTCCTTACTTTGTTTTCAGTTTTCAGAAGTTTGAATATGTTTTATCTGCACACAGATTTCTTTGAGTATATTCTCTTTGGAGTTTAATGAACTTAAATCTTTGAGTTTATGTTCCCCAAAGTTGGGGGGGAAATTTAAGGTATTATTTCCTCAAATATTTTTTTCTGCACCATACTCTCTCTCTTCTCTTTCTGGGACTCCAATGACAGAAAAATGACATCTTTTGTTATTAGCTCACAAGTCCCTAAGACTTTGCTCATTTATAAAAGTAGTTTGTTCTCTGTTCAGAATGAATAATTGTTTATTTTTCTTTTTTTTTTTTTTTATATGTTCTGTTTAGATATACATGACAGTAGAATGTATAGTACTGTAATGTATTTTGGCATATTATACATATATGAAGTATAGTTTATTCTAATTAGGATCCTATTCTTGTGGTTGTACATGATTCAGAGTTACCTGGTCATGTATTCAAATACAAGGATAGGTAAGATGTCAAATTAATTCTACTGTCCTTCCTATTCTCCTCCCTCTCCCTTACCTTCATTCGCCTATGTCTAATCCAATGGACTTCTCTTCTTCCCCTTCCTATCTTTCCTTGTTGTGGGTTAGCACCCACTAATACATGGACAGAATATCTGGCCTTTGGTTTTTTGGGATTGGCTTATTTCAGTTAGCATGATAGTTCCATCCATTTACTGGCAAATGCCATAATCTCATTCTTTTTTTTATGGCTGAGTAATAGTTCATAGTGTATTTATACCACCACATTTTCTTTATCCATTCATCTGTTGGTTACATAGCTTAGCTATTGTGAATTGAGCTGCTATAAATGTTGATGTGGCTGTGTCACTGTAGTATGCTGCTTTTAAGTCCTTTGGGTATAGACCGAGGTATGGGATAAGTGGGTCAAATAGAATGGATACTTTTTATTAGTCTATTTTCAAACCATTAAACTGCTTCTGTGTCATCTTTATTTTGCTTTTAAAACCATTTAGTGAATATTTCAATTCAATAATTATATTCTTTAGTTTTTTTCCATTTGAGTCTTTTTGTATCTTTTATTTCTCTGCAGAGATTTTCTATCTTTTCATTTGCTTCAAGAGTTGGTTGTCCAACTTCTTATAGCATGATTATAAGAGCTGCTTTAAAGTTGATAAAGGACACAGCATTTGTGTCATTTAGGGATTTGTATTTATTTTCTTTTCCCATTTGAGATGTTGAGATTATTCTGGCTCTTTGTATTATCAAGTGATTTTAGATAGTATCTTGGAATACTATGAATACTAACTAGGACTTCAGGTCTTCTTTAAATATGATGGAGAATGTTAATTGTTTTTTCTTTAAAGCTAACCTGCTTAGGTTGAGGTTGCAAGTTCCCATCTGCCTTTTGCTGTATGGTTCTGAAACAGTTCATTTTTCAAAAACTCTGTAGTGCTCTTTCTATCTGTCTTGTGTGTTCACAACTGAGTCTTGAATCTAGAAGTGATCCTTCCTATGATTCAGTTCCCAAAGTCTTTGGTATGATGTTGAGAGTCAGATCCACATATCACAACTTAGGGGTGAGTCCAGGAGTTTGTACACTACTACAAAGTATGATACATTGAAATCACTGTTCCTTCCACAATCATCCATACTCATACAATTTACTTTGTGGAGTCTTCTTATAGGTGCTCAATACATTCTTTCCAGGTTAGTTGCATTTGGTGAGAGCGAAATGAGTACTCCATCTTAACTAGTGCGGAATCTCTTATTATTTATTTTGATCAGATAAAAATTGTGATCGTAATTTGAAGGCTAATTGGGAAATCTGAAATTAAAAGTTTTTTCATATCTTCAAAGGTTCCTTTGAAGTCTTCAAGCCTTATGATTTTAGTTTCTAAACAGTGCAAATTAGTCAACATTTATTCATTTATTTCTTCAACAAGTGTCTGGCTATTAAAGAGTTTGAAGATACAGCATAGAATTTTGATCTAGAATGATTTACCAAATGTACAGTTAGCTAGAGAGTTTTAATACATATACACTGATGTTTATACACACTTATTATGAAATAATATTATCATTTAGATTGATCTCTGAAAGGGAAAATATTGCTTCATTCTCAATTGGTGTTAAATCATACTGGAATAAAAAAACCCCATGCTTTTGAAGGAATAAAGAAACCTGTTGTTGCAAAAAGGAATACTAGAAAAAAGAATACTAGGAGTTGAAAAAAAAAAAACTCTGACATAATATGAAGAAACAAAATTCATAAAAGGAAGCCTATGTTATAACAATAGGAAAAATATTGTGGGAGAAAAAGGATGATTCATGAGAATAAAAAGGAAAACCCTTTTTCACCTGAAAATTTAAGATTTAAATATTTGATGTCCATCAATAACTCTCTCCTTCCGGGGATTTTCATATAGTGAGTGAGAAAGTTGGTCAGTGGAGAAAACAAAAGCTTTA
This sequence comes from Tamias sibiricus, assembly GCA_025594165.1. Classification (NCBI taxonomy): domain Eukaryota; kingdom Metazoa; phylum Chordata; class Mammalia; order Rodentia; family Sciuridae; genus Tamias; species Tamias sibiricus. Next base: position 72,730,821 of record CM046660.1, on the reverse strand, counting down.
AGATTCCCATTGTATGCCATTGACAATGGATTTCATGTAACTGAGATTAAGCACAAAATCTTCATTTCATTTACATCTTTTTATGTAGGTATAACCTGGGTTTGTGAGGATCCTTCCTGCTGTTCTATTAAGGATGAATCAGGGAGGGATGTAGGACAATGGGTTTTATTCTGTCTCATGGTGGGGATTTCTGCCAATTGGTGGCTATTTCTGTCCATCACCCATGAGGCTTTGGAGTTCAGCAGGAACTTTGTCTCCCAGGTTACCTCCCTGTGATCTGGGCTAGGTCGGACATGTTCTGAAAATTGATAGACATTTAAGCAGCTCTTTGACACAGGGATTGTGTAAATATCTCAAAATATTACAGATTAAGCATTCAGAAAGTTTATCTTTTTCTAACTATCTTGATCTCTTATAACTTCTGAGGGTTGGGGCAGGTCTGCTGTGTAGATGTTCCCAGTTTCTTCCGGCTGAACCTCTCAATCCTTCTTGCTCCCTCCAAATCCCACTGCACACAGACCCCGATGTTTCCTTAGGAACAGCTACCCTTCTCCATGGGAATCTTCTTGGGCTCTTCTCTCTTTTGTGATCTCTACTGGAAGCTTAAGATGAATGCTATAATTGGATTTCTTTGCACCAATTTTTATTATCCCTGAAGAAGGATAATAAAGGTAAGTGCAAGCCAGGGAGCTGATGGGAAGATGCTGGGTGTTCCAACTGCAGCAAAGTTTAGGAATGCAATATCACAATAATTGCCCAACAGAATCACTATAGCCTCCATAATCTAGCTATGGCCACCACTGAAGAGGGAAAAGCATGGTACATAAGTGTGTTGTCCTATCTAGATGACAGCAGCCAACCAAATTGACCTTTGCAAACAAATTAACTTAAATTTCCAGGTGAAAGGGGGATTTCCTTTTTATTCTCATGAATCATCCTTTTCTCCCACAATATTTTTCCTATTGTTATTACATAGGTTTCCTTTTATTATTTTTGATTCTTTATATTATGTCAGAGTTAGTTTTTTTTTTTTTTCAACTCCTAGTATTCTTTTTTCTAGTTCTTATTTGCAACAACAGGTTTTTTTTTTATTCCTTAAAAAGCATGGGGGTTGTTATTCCAGTATTAATCCCTGCAAGCAAGAGTATAACTTCCCAAAGAAGGTGTATGTGTGTGTGTGTTGTGTGTGTGTGTGTGTGTTGTTAACAGCATAATCAAACCTTATAGAGGGAGAGCTCTGTTCCTTTCATCATTAAGACTTTAACCCCTCTCCTTGCTAAATAATAAACTTAACCACTATTACTTGAAAGAGATGTGAATTTTTTTTATACCTGTTTACTTTAACCTTACAAGAACCTTCAAGGAGCTGGGGATGGCTTTGTGTGGGCCATCTGGAGCATGTGGGGTCAACGTTCAGTAGATGATTTCTGATTCTGAACATCCTTCTTTGAATATAAGGGAACAGGATCAGTAAATGCTGCCAAAGATCTTTAAATTGCGGGCACATCTACGTGTATAAACAGCTTGAACAGATGCATCTGCCAATTCACTTAAGATAGTAAAATAGACATTTTTAGATTGATTCCCTCTACAGGTGTTTTGGGGGTAAAACCAGCCACTTAAAGGCAAAGTTCAGTTGGGCTGGTGGCTGTCATCTAGATAGGACAGCACACTTATGGACCATGCTTTTCCCTCTTCGGTGGTGGCCATAGCTGGTATTATTATGGAGTCTAAAGTGATTCCATTGGGCAATTATTATGATATTGCATTCCTAAACTTTGCAAACACCAGAGGTTGAAAAATTGCTTTTCAGAGAGATCAAGGGATCATTTTATTAGTCCGTTGGGGTTTAGTAGCACTAACAGTGAGAAAACCCTTTTCTCAGAGGCCATTTCACTTGGTTATTGGCTCCACCTGAAGGAATATAGTATCCCTCTCTAATGAGAGGCTAAGGTGTCACGTGGGGTCATTTGGTTCAGTGATCTGCAGTCATTCTCTGCTCTGTGACACTTTAATTTCTGGAGCTGCAGTTGTTGTCATACCTTATAGGTAACTATGGCAACAGACACTACTGACAAACTCTATGCCTATCATTATTAGAGATGCTACAGTCTTGTCAACTACAATTAATAGGATTTTGGTGTGTAGGGGGGGGTGAGGATTTGTAAAGCCATGGACATCAGCATTTCCAGGGTGCAAATAAAGATATTTTGTATGTGGGAGAAATCTAGACTTCCTCTTAAAATGGTTGCATGGACTCAAGGAGGCAGCTCAGGGAGAGAAAGTTAAAAGAGTGTGCATCAGTCTGGCCTGCCATCCTCCCTTTGTCAGTTTCTGTGAGTGAAATTCCAGTCTGTGGCCTTGATGTATCTAATGTGCAAAATCATTACTTTTTTTTCCTTGCAATATTTAGAGGGAAATTATCCAAGAGAAAAATTTAAAGAGTCGTATAATATTCTGGACAGCCCTCAAAAATGCTTTCTCTAAGCCTTTCTGGTGAGTTGTTCTCCCTGTTCTCTAGGGCTGGTGGTGAAAAGTACTCTGATTATTTTGACCTTGAAAATCTATCTAATGGTATTTTGATGTGTCAGAAATCCTTAGACAAGGGAATAGAGCTTCAAAAGAGAGCTGTATTCTGGATATATTTAGCACCATGGTTAGCTTATAATGTTGCCCGTTGTGAAAAGGTATGAGGTACCCAGAAAGAAATTTCAGCAGATTCAAGGTGAATAAGCATTTGTTGTGTACGCATGTGTGCCTTTAACAGTGCAAGCTACTTTCACATTTATTCCCTCACTTCAAGAATTTAGTGGGGGCTGGGATTGTGGCTCAAAAGTAGAGCGCTTTCCTAGCATGTGCGCAGCCCGGGTTCGATCCTCAGCACCACGTAAACATAAAATGCATTGTGTACAACTAAAGCAAATAAATAAATAAATATTAAAAAAGAAGAATTTAGTGTACTTTCTAAGGTAAAAAGAATGTTCGTAAACATGTTTGCATGTGTATGATATAGAGCATGGTGTTAGATTCCTGGCTGGAGGCTGCACCTCCCAGGCAGAAGGCCACACCGCCCCAGGTACTTTGTAAAAAGACTACCTTTCCCAGGTGCCCTTGCCGCTGCCCCCTGACCTCCGGCAGCCTATGGAGACACTCGCTCCCAGGGGTCTGCCTGACCAGCACTCTGCTATTTAAGCCAGCCCCGGACTGAAACCTCTCTCTGTTCCTGCCTGTCCCTGTTCCCGTTCGTCCCTTCCCTATCCCCTTTCCCTTCCTTTCCCTACCCTTGCCCACGTGGCACCCCAATAAACCCTTTTATTTCACTAACACGGTGTTCCCGGCTAAGTTAACTTTGTTCAGCATTTTCTAACACATGGTATATTCTTTTTGACCCAAGGTGCTTTAGTCAACATTTTGCCTCTGTGACCAAAATACCAGACAAGAACCACTTAGAGAAGGAAAAGTTTATTTGAGCTCATGGTTGCAGAGGTCTCAGTCTAAGGTTGCCTAACTCCATTGCTCTGGGCCTGAGGTGAGAATGAATGTCATGGTGGAAGGGCATGGAAGAGGGAAGCTTCTCAGTTCATGGCAACTGGGAAGTGGAGAGGGTGGCTGGGATGGGGGCCAAGGACAAGCTAGAGACCAAGGGCATACGCCTAGTGACCTACTTCATCTAGCTACGCCCCACCTAATTATAGTTGCCACATTGTCGTCAATTGAAATTATTAATCCATCAAATGGATTACTCCATATAAGAGGTTACAGTCCCTATGATCTAATAGTTGTTCAAAGCAGCTCTAAGATTTCATCTTACTCCAGTCAAAATGGCAGCTATCAAAAATACAAACAACAATAAATGCTGGCAAGGATGTGGGGAAAAAGGCACACTCATACATTGCTGGTGGGGCTGCAAATTGGTGAAGCCAATCTGGAAAGCAGAATGGAGATTGCTAGGAAAACTTGGAATGGAACCACCATTTGACCCAGCTATTCCACTCCTTGGACTCTACCCAAAAGACTTAAAAACAGCTTACTACAGGGACACAGCCACATCAATGTTTATAGCAGCACAATTCACAATAGCTAGATTGTGGAACCAACCCTGATGCCCATCAGCAGATGAATGGATAGGGAAACTTTGGTATATATACACAATGGAACACTACTCAGCACTAAAAGAGAATAAAATCATGGCATTTGCAGGTAAATGGATGGAGTTGGAGAAAATAATGCTAAGTGAAGTTAGCCAATTCCCAAAAACCAAAGCTCAAATGATCTCTTTGTTATGAAGATACTGACTTATAAAGGCAAGGGAGGGGGGATGAGAGGAATGAAGGAACTTTAAATAGAACAGGGGCGGGAGGGGATAGAAATAATGTTAGAATGAGTTAGACATCATTACCCTAAGTACATGTATGAAGACACAATTGTTGTGAAAATACTGAATGTAAAATCAGTGACTTGAAAAATTGTGCTCTTTATATGTGATATGAAATGAATCACACTCTTCAAGCATGTATAACAAGATAGAATAATAATAACAAAAAAAGTCCAACCTCTGAATCTTGCTTATTGGGGACATCATATTTTCAAAACATGAGCCTTTTGGGGCCATTAAACATCTAAGCCATAACACGAGGCGATAAATAAGAAAGAAGAAAAAAGAAAATGATCTGCCTCTTTGAACATGAACAGAAGTTGATATAGAAGAAAAAAATTGACACAGAATCTAACAAATGTTTGGATGATCTTATCTAGTTAACTCTGGGGTCTGTTCCATTTCAGACTTAATTTTTCTTCCTGAAAAGGCTTCCTCTCTGCTAGTGTGTCAGACTATTTGCCACTCTTCAAGGAGGTAGTTTTTTTTCTAGGAATGCTTGTTTCCTGGCAATTGGATTTTTTTCACCTGAGTTCTTAAACCAGAAAATTAATACTAGGCCAGGCTGAACTCTAGGCTGTGCTTTTTTTTTAACTGTAAAATCTGAGGCTGCTTGATTTCCTTGGGGCTTAACTCTGGGATCAGCCAAAATCAGGCATTGGACCTCATTAGATCCAGACTGATAGACATTCGGAAATGACATTTATTCCGTAGAAAGCCTGAAATTTCTGGGAAGTTTTTCTAGACTAAGAATGTTACTTTTGAACTGGAAGACCTGCATTTGAAATTCTAATTCCACTTCTTGTTCTCTTTGTGGCCCAGGGAAGGTGATGTCATCTTTTTCTCCTCTTTTGATCTCATATTGGAAAATGAAGTCAATCTAAACATAAAGGGGAAGAAAGAGTAGCTGTAGGTTTCTGTGAATGCTAAGATACTTGTGCAAAACTCACTCTCCGGAAGAACTAGAAAATGTGATCTTGGGATTGGGAAAGGAAAAAGAACCAAAATGTTTGGTATTGGAGTAGATATTCTAGCAATGTATTTTGGGATAAGATACATATAACAGAAACAAACAGATCTGAGATTATTTATCCACGCTGACAGTTGGAAAGTGAATGAACAGTTTAAGAAGCCGTATTCTATATCCATATAGTCAGACCTGATACATTTTTGAGGTTTCTGGCATAATGATATATATATTTTTTCCAATTCCCATTTATTTTTGGCTCTTGGGGCAATGTCATCTTTTCAATATGAAAAAAAGCAGCAAGTTCAACACAAATTAGAAATCGGAAGTGTAGGATAGGACAAAATCAACAGTTGGAAGGAAAAAGCAATAGCAAAAGAGATGAGATGTTTTTATAAAAAGTGTCTTATTGCCCCTCCTCTGGAGAGTGACTCACATTTAGGTGACAATACATACCTTTCCACATATCAGGGATGTTACTCTTTGGAGGGGGTGAGGGAGGGCACTTCTGGAAGCTTAGGGACCATGGCTGGCCTTCTCCCTTTTGAAATGCACTTTGAAAGAGGAAGGATTCACAACTCCCAGAGCAGGACAGATCCCTCCAAAGGGAGAACACAACTCAGGACAGCTGAGAGGGAGATAATACTGTTAACATCTCTCCTGAAGCTGAGAGATGGAGCATGGAAATGCCTGAAAATGACTTTAAAATCATAGATTCCCCTCTTTAAAACTGTCCTAAAATGGAAAATCCCATCCCCATCACAAGTGATTTCTTCCTGCTGCTACCTTCTACCTCGTACTAATTTGCCTTAGGATGGTGGCCACTGACAGCACTGGTTCTAAATGGGATCTGGACAAGAACCAGCTTCTTGGGAGAATAATTTTGGAAACAGAAGATATTAACTGGACAGATGTGAAAAGTGGGTGGGTGCCAGAAAGAAATGCAGGGGAATCCAGAATGGAAGAAATCTAAGTTTGCCAGAGTGGAAAGAGGAGACATTCAAGAAACAAATATTTATTGAGCACCTAGTATGGGTCAGGCACTGTGCTACATGCCTCCCAAAAGGAAATAAAAAAGGAAGGGGGAAAAAAAAGGCAGTGAACACAAATTCCAAAGAAAGGGTGGGCAGCTGAAGGCTGAGGGAACTGAGAAGCCTGAGGTTAGGCCTCCTCTTCAGCCTCCTCACCGAAATCCTCCTCCTCTTCTGCGGTGGCATCCTGGTACTGCTGATACTCGGAGATAAGGTCGTTCATGTGCTCTCAGCCTCAGTGAACTCCATCTCATCCATACCCTCACCTGTGTACCAGTGGAGGAAGGCCTTTTGGCGGAACGTGGCAGTGAACTGCTGTGAGATGCGCTTGAAGAGCTCCTGGATGGCTGTGCTGTTACGGATGAAGGTAACTGCCATCTTGAGGCCACCAGGTGGGATGTCACAGACAGCTGTCTTGACATTGTTGGGGATCCATTCCACGAAGTAGCTGCTATTCTTGTTCTGCACATTCAGCATCTGCTCGTCTACCTCCTTCATGGACATCCGTCCACGGAGGAAGACGGCAGCCACGGTGAGGTATCGACCATGGCGGGGGTCACAGGCAGCCATCATATTCTTGGCATCAAAGACCTGCTGGGTGAGTTCAGGCACAGTGAGGGCCGGATACTGCTGGCTTCCACAGTTGGTAAGAGGGGCAAAGCCAGGCATGAAGAAGTGGAGACGTGGGAAGGGCACCGTGTTGACTGCCAACTTGCGGAGGTCAGCGTTGAGCTGGCCAGGGAAGCGGAGGCAGGTAGTGACACCGTTCATAGTGGCTGAAACAAGGTGGTTCAGGTCCCCGTAGGTTGGTGTGGTCAGCTTGAGGGTACGGAAGCAGATGTCATAAAGGGCCTCGTTGTCAATGCAGTAGGTCTCATCAGTGTTCTCCACCAACTGATGGACGGAGAGGGTGGCATTGTAGGGCTCAACCACGGTATCAGACACTTTGGGTGAGGGTACTACACTGAAGGTGTTCATGATGTGGTCAGAATACTCTTCCCAGATCTTGCTAGTGAGCAGGGTGCCCATTCCAGAGCCTGTGCCCCCCGCCCAGTGAGTGGGTCAGCTGGAAGCCCTGCAGGCAATCACAGCTCTCTGCCTCCTTCCGCACTACATCCAGGACTGAGTCAACCAGCTCAGCCCCTTCTGTATAGTGGCCCTTGGCCCAGTTGTTACCTGTCCCAGACTGACCAAAAACAAAGTTGTCTGGTCTGAAGATCTGGCCAAAAGGACCTGAGCAAACAGTCCATAGTCCCAGGTTCCAGATCCACCAGGATAGCACGAGGAACATATTTGCCACCTGTGGCTTCATTGTAGTACACCAAGATGCGGTCCAGCTGCAGGTCACTGTCCCCATGGTAGGTACCCGTGGGGTCGATGCCATGTTCATCACTGATCACTTCCCAGAACTTGGCACTGATCTGGTTGCCACACTGACTGGCCTGGATGTGCACGATTTCCCTCATGGCTAGAATTTGTTTTAATATATTTTTTGCTCGCCTCAATGTATGTTCGGGGCAAGGAAATATGTAATTCGTTTTCTGTGCTGGTCGCGAGCTGAAAGGAAGGAGCGTGCCGGGAGGATGGAGCAGCGAGATGTGAATGCGACGGCAGGAAGATTCTCACATAATGATATTGCTATGGTTTAGTTTAGGTGTCCCGGAAAAGCTCATGTGTGAGACAATGCAAGAAAGTTTGGAGAGACATGAAATGGTTGGGTTATAGCATGTTTAACCTAATCAGTGTGCTGATCTTCTGATAGGGATTAATTAATTTGATAGTATCTATAGGCAGGTAGGCTGTGGCTGGAGGAAGTAGGTCATTTGGGGCATGACGTTGGGCTATATATTTTTGTCCTTTTTGAGCAGAGCTCTCTCTGCATCCTGATAATCACATCCTGAGTACTTCCCTCCACCATGATAATCACATCCTGAGTACTTCCCTTCTGCCATACCTGGAACCCTGAGGAATGGAGCCAGCCTTCTATGGACTGAGACCTCAAAAACCATGAGCCCTAAAATAAACTTATCCTCCTGTAATTGTTTTTGGTAAGTATTTTAGTTACAGCCGTAAAAATGCTGGATAAAAAAGATGTCCTTGATAGAGCAATGTTACTCTATAGGTTGGGTAAAGGGAATGATAATGACACCATTTTTTAATCACATGTTATTTGGTAGACATAGTGTGAAATGCTTCTCAAAAGTTCTATTACTCCCAATAAATCTATGCACATGAATTATTACTACCCTATTCTACCCGTGAGGAGTCTAGAGTGTAAAAAGACTCAGGACAGGTGCCTATTTGCTAACTAACATGGGAGTTTTTGCTATTTTAAAAATGAGATAGTGTACCAGTGTGCGCTGCTGAATATCAGCTCTGCTTAGTAAAGTATGTCTCCACTTATATGAAAAGGACAACCAATAGTTACTGTTTACTGAATGGATGAATAACTACCAATCAGTGTAAGTTAAGGATAACTGCTGGTACCATGTAGAATTAGAACTGATCTGTCTTTCAAGGGTTTCCAAATTCTTTAGTGTTATCAGTAATCTTGTGATGAGGGTTATGAAACAATTTCAGAGCCTCTGTCCAGGTTGTAGCATCTGGCCCAGAGCTGACACCTGCTCACAGAGTCAAAGACTTATGAATGAGCAAAAATTGCTGTAAAGTCACATTCCCCAAATATGAATGGGACATCATCAAGTGGCAGACCAGGACTGTCAAAAGAGAGGGAATCTAATAGGATACTTGGCACATAGAAAAGGCTCAAAACTATTTGTTGAATGAATGATTATGTGGATGACTACCTGTGTTTTATGCATTTAGAAGAGAAAGAGGTCCATAAAGACTGAAGTATCCAGAGGACTCTTCCTGGAGAGTGTGGGTTGAAGATAGAGAGGGCCAGGAGGGTGAATGAGTGGGTAAGAATAGTGGATAGTGAGAACAAAAGAAAACATCTTGGAGGACACCTGTAGATTTTGCCCACCCAGCAGCTCTTCTGCCTCCCTTTAGAGGACTCAGCTTCACTTTCTCTGAGCCTTTTAGGCTTGGAGGAACTGCCAATCAAGAAACCCCATCTTTTCTTAATAAGGAGCAGATGATGGATTCAAGCTACCCTGACCAATAGAATAGCTCTCTCCCTGAAATGTGGATCTCACATAGAGTGAGATTCAGAGGTTGCTGCTGGAACTGATGAATCCTGACAGCCCTGAACAGGCTCTCCTGTGGTTCCAGATCTCCAAAACTTCTCTAACGCCTGGTTTTTCTGGATTTTGACCTCTCTGCCTTTCTTCATTTCTGTAAGTTATTCCACAGCCTCTCAATACTTTTCTGTTTTTACTTAATATAGCCAGAACTGATTTCTGTTGCTTACAACAAACAAACTCTGACTAACTTAGGCAGTTTCTAGTTTCCCAGCCCTGACTAGTCTTTTTAGGATGTGCTGGTTGGTCAGTAGCTGATTACTGAATACTTTTGGGAGTGGAATCCCTGCTCTTTCCTTATGAGCAGACCACGTGGTCTTGCTACTTGAGTCACAGTGAGATGCCTGGAAATGGACTGTTTCTCTTTATGGCCCAGTTCCACCGTTTACTACACAGGACTCCCCAAGAGGTTCAAATGCTTCTGTGAAGATTGCAGATAATACCAATCACCCTGTAGACCCTTGACAGCCCAGATGCCATCTTATGAAAAACAAAAACCAAAGAGGATTCTTGATTTCACAGCTGCAGCCAGTGGCTATATATGGTTTTTGTTTTCCTTTACACAGCCACTAGCTAGATATGGTTTTCACTTACACATTTATGTGCCAAAAAAAGTCAATATTTCCCTTTCTCCCTTCAGTCTCCTTTACTGGACAGCATTATTATTATGAGCTTGTTCTCCACACTCCTTCCTGAGCTTCCCCTCAGGCTTTTGCCAGCTTCCTCTCCTTCTCCTGACACGGAATGCTTCATGTTCGTGCGTGGTGAGTGCTAATCAAACTAGAGTCCTCACTTTTTCTCATGAATCCTGAGGAAAATAGCATTTTTCTCCCCAAGGGAAAATGAAAGCATGACACAGGACTGAAGCAGCTGTTATGTAAACAAGATAGGCATCACAGAATGGGCTTTGGTGGCCTTTGTGCAAAAGGAGAGTGGAAAGAAGATGAGCAAATCAAGGCCAGGCCCTGGCCACGTGGACGGAGCTCTAGCACGACATGTGCATGAGAAAACAGATGGGCCTCTCTTGAGAGCCAGGGCTGCGGTGAGCAGCTGTGCGAATCCTGCTCTTCTAGACTCCGTGGAGTCAAGGAGGAAAAAGGGACGAGCCCGAACCCATAAGAATTACACCTAAGATGAGAACCTGCAAATGAATGTGACCTCCACAGTGTCATTATTTGTCATTGATTGATAATGATTGTAAGTGCATTTAGTAGATAGAAAAATGGTTAGCTTGGGGAAGAAAACCTGCCCTTCTATTTAAAAAACTTATCTATGTTTTTATTGTTGCATTATAATCATGCATAATGGTGAAATTCATTGTTATATATTTGTCACTGGTAATCATTTTGGGCATAGACCCTAATGCAAAGGAGTTGTCATGGAATTAAAAACTCAGCCATCTTTTGATTACTGTATAACCAAAAATGAGAGAGAACTGGGCAAGCAAAATTTTAAAAGATTTACCATATAGCAGTAATGATAATAATAATGACATTAATGATATTATCTTTAAGATATAGCTTCCAAATTAATCATAATAACTTCTACAAATCTGCCTCATTAATTTTATTGCTTTTATGATAAGATTTGGTGGTGGTTTTGGGATAGGGGGTGGGTTGGCAGGTCTTAGAAAGAAGAACACACCATGAGAAATGTACTACTATTTCAACCTTTGATGTTCCAAGTAGGTACTCTAGGGTATATGTCCTTTTCTATGACTAACTGACCCGAAACAAAGGCATAAACACAGCCTAGGCAGGTGTTCTAATTATGAAAAACCTGCCCTTCTGACGTCCAGGTAAGTCTCTTATTCTTTGGTGCTTTAAGAATTATCTACCATGTTTTTCACTATTGTCTACTCTCCCTATCATGGATCTAATTTGCATTCTGTTTTAGTCAGATTTTTCATTTCTCCAACCAAAAGACCTGACAAGAACAATTAGAGGAGGAACAGTTTATTTTGGGGCTCATGGTTTCAAAGGTCTTAGTTCACAGATGGCTGACTCCATTCCTCAGGGCTAGAGGTGAGGCAGAACATCATGACACAAGAGTGCGATGGAGGGAAATAGCTCATATGATGATCAGGAAGCAGAAACAGAGACTCCACTCACCAGATACAAAATGTATACTCCAAAAGCACACCCCCCGTGCCCACCTTCTCCAGCCACACCCTACCAGCCTGCAGTTACCATCCAGTTAATCCCTATCAGGGGATTAATTCACTGATTGGGTTCAGGCTCTCATAACCCAATCATTTCTCCTCTAAACGTTCTTGCGTTGTCTCACAAATGAACTTTTGGGCTACATAACATATTTAATCCATAACAAATTCTTATTTCCTGACCTGAATTTCTAACTGTCCTTTTCCTTGTTATTTTCTCTTATTCAGTCTTTCTCTGTGTTCCCAGAATAAGCAAGACCTGGTCATGTCAATACTTTGGTTGAAAATCTTTGGTGCTGTGCCTTAGTCTGCAGGATCACTCCAGACTCTTTACAATGACAATCAAGACCCTCCCCCTATGGGCCTCCATGTACCTTCTTGGCCTCTTCTCTTGCCACTGCCTCCCTTCCTCCCCAACATATATCTACTTGCTGTTCTGTAAACAGGACAAGAATTTTAAAGCCTTTGTGACTTGCTCATGTATCTTCCATTTTGGTGTTTTCCCTCAAACTCTCCTCAGGGAAAGCTCTAAAGGACCAATGTTAACTGTCAAAATCTCTGCCCGCAGAACCTATTGACTTTCCCTCTGCGCACGATTGACTCTGTATCCATGCACATGGTATGTCAGTGAAATTCATCAAAAAAGACATATAATACGATCCATGGGTATTAGTTAGAATCTTTCAGTAACCACATCAAAAACCACATTAAAAAGCTAAGAATAAACACAGGAAGGTAATTTTAAGAGTATGCTTTATTAACTCAATATAACAAAATTATAGTTTCAACACTGAATTAGTCAGGGTTCTCCAGACAAATAGAATATATATATGTGTGTGTGTGTATGTTTACATATATATGTATATATATATATATACACACACACATGCACACCCACATATGTATGTATGTGTATATATGTATGCACACATGTACATACACATATATATGTAAAAACAAATATATTAAGAAATTAGCTCACATTATCATGTAGATCAAGTTCCAAGATCTGTAGCATGAGCTCTGGTAAGCTGAAGAACTAGAAGAGTGAAGAGGGTTGTTCTAGTCCAAATGCTGGCAGTCCCGACACTCAGGAAGAGCCAATATTTCAGTTCTAGTACAAAAGCAGGGAAAAATTGATATTCCATTGCAAAGACTGCTAAACCCTGAATGTTTCTGTCATCATGCAAATTTTGCATGTTGAATTCCTAGCCCCTGATGTGACCGTAGTAAGAGATGGGGCTTCTGTAGATGATTAGGTGGTTAGCACCCTAATAAAAGAGAACTTGAAGAGTGCTTTCGCCCTTTACGTGAGAAGCCAGCCATCTATGAACTAAGAAGCAGGCCCTCACCACCAGATACCTTCTCTGTGGACTCAGATCTCCAGAACTGTGAGTGTACATTTCTGTTGTTCACTACCTACCCCATCCATGGTATTCTATTACAGAATCTTCAGTGGACCAAGGCAAAGCCCATCAGGCAAGAAGCATTCTCTCTTACTAAGAGAGGGGCAGCACTGGTATTTTAGTCAGGCCTTTAGACTTATTGACAAGGCCCACCAACATTAGAAAGGGCAATCTCTTTTACTCATTGTGTTCATTTAAATGTTCATTTTATTCTGGAACATTCTCTCAGAAACACTCAGAATAATGTTTGACCAAATATCTAGCTACCACGTGGCCAAGTCAGTTGACTCATAAAATTAACCATTATAGATGTGTGATCAATGAAACTTAACGAGATATAATATATACTATTTTTAAGTAATTATTTGAAATACTGGTATGTATTCTCTATATAGCACATTTCATCTGGACTAGCTACATTACTGGCACTCAGTGGTTACGTTACGTGTGTCTATAGGCTACTATATTGGACAATTAATATTATATTACAGGTTGTTATAATACTGTCTTTCTTTTGGTTTAGCTACCAGTTTCTTGAGGAGAATCTTATTGATCTAATTTGGATGTCTGATACATAGTCCCATGCTGGGATTATATCAGCTGAAAAAAATGTGTACTGAATGGAAGAACGACTTTAAAAATCTTGGAAACGCCTGTTGACTTTTGAATCGCCAGTTCAAAGCCATCAGCAAAACTAGAACCCTTTCTTCAAAAAAGGGCTGGGGATTTGGTCAAGTTCAATCCCCTTGGTAGGCTTCTGGAAAAAAAACTGATTTTGTCAAATAATTCCCTTAAATCAGTTTCCAAATGGTCTGTGGGGTGGTACATAATAGAAATATCCTTAAAGGAAGATTAGTTGCACTGTTCAAAATCATTTGGCTATTATAAAATTATCATGATAGTCTGAATACATAGGGATGACAATGATCAGATTGTAATTGTATATTTTTTGGATATTTGTGGTCAGAAAGTTGGCCTAGGTGAATCTACCATGCAAGCATGATGTCATGGGAGGCATCCCTAACTGTGTTCAGGGAAGGAGGAAGTGAGAAGAAGAGAGGGATTAGTTAAATCCAGTTATATGTGATTGCTGTCTTCTCTGACTCCCTACAGCATTTGTATCGTGTACCACATCACATGTGGACAAAGTCCTCCTGTGGTATTGGTGTCACCAAGGAAGCCTCTCAGAGCTGTGGACACACACCATTGGCAAAGCGCCCGTTCCTTCATCCTACAGGGTTCCAACCTTCTCAAAACCACAGGAACAGAGTCTGCAGTGGGGACTCTTGGGATTTCAGGATGGAATTACAGAATCCAAAGCACAGTCACATTCATCTAACGTACTATAAACATGGTCTTTTCTTGCCAGAACAAAGTTCTTGAGAAGTATTTAATTGCTCAAAATACAAATAATGATTGTATTTTAAAAGACTCTCCCAAACACATGGTTTTAAATGTCTCAGCTGAAATAAAAACCCCTGGACTCTGTCCACCAAAAGATGACATTTGGATGAGACTCTAGTCATGTCTGACCCAATATTTACATTTCCAGGTCAGTTGGTCTTTTCCATGAGCTATACTTGGTTCAATCTATCATACCATCTGTGTGTTCATTCAAAAATATATATTACACTATCGCTGTAATCACTTGAAGTATGATTCAGATCGACCATGGAAACTATTCTACTTAATATTTTGGAGGGTATCTATTATTTTTCAGTGTAATAGATGTGATCATAAATTATTTCACTCATGTTGAAAGTCAATAGCTATAATTAAAGAAAAGCCCACTAAAAAGAGGCAATGACAATATGACTTTAGTTCTCTTCTCTGTTGTGGAAGAAACTTCTGGATGCTGAGGGCAGGAACAGAAGGGGACTTGGTGGACAATATCCAGCCATGTGTGATAGTATTGCCTCCAGCTATTCAAAACTAGAATTACCTGGACATTTCTCAAAAGACTCAAGAGAGATGGAGAAGGGAAGAGACAAATGTGGAATAATAATACCACTTTTGGGGCCATTTAAAACTAACCATTGCTGGATGCACCAGTTGCATTACAGGTATTCACACACCTGTAATACCAGAGTCTTGGGAAGCTGAAGCAGGAGGATTGCAAGACTGAGGCCAGCCTCAGCAACTTTCTCTAAGCAACTTATCAAGAGGCTGTCTCAGAATCAAAAATAAAAAGGGCTGGGGATGTGGCTAAGTGGTTAAACACTTCTGAGTTCAATCCCCAATACCAAAACGAATAAAATAAATAAAATGAAAATCAAACAACAAACTAACCATTAAAGCAATAATATAAAGCATTTTTAAATGAAAGTTCAAGTTTGGCCCAATTTTCTGTATTGTGTATATTTTAGACCATTTTTTTTTCTTCTGAACTTAGACATTGATAACATGAGTGAAATCTGGCCTTGACCAATGATAAACCAAATATTAAAACTGCTGGAGTAGGAAGTTCTCTAAGGAGCACCCCACCTGCTCTGTCTGCTAAGAAAGACCTGGTGGCCTTGTTTTTTGCCTTTCTCTGGATACCCCTCTGAGTGGTGCTGCAGAACTGGCCTCTGGTGGCAGATACAGCTGGGCTGTTCTAGGACACTGAGTACAATCACATGACCAGACCAGCTAAACATTGATGCCACTTCTTTATGTTTTTTTTTTTTTTTTTTTTTTTTTTTAGGGGGTGTGGTACCAGGGATTGACTCAGGGCACTCTACCACTGAGCCACATCCCCAGTCCTATTTTGTATTTTATTTAGAGACAGGATCTCACTGAGTTGCTTAGTGCCTCGCTATTGCTAAGGCTGGCTTTGAACTTCCAATCCTCCTGCCTCAGCCTCCTCCTGAACTGCAGGGATTACAGGTGTGTGCCTGGCTCTTTCTATTGTTTTTATCTTTTTCCCCCCCCCCCCGGTGGCACATATACAGACCACACTGAATTCATGGTAAGCATTCACCATTGAAACATTTTTAGGAGTGTTGATCAATGGTGAATTCAGTTTTGGCTTTTTCCTATGTGCAACAGCGGGTAAAATTTCTACTCCCTATTGCACAAGATCAACTTTAGACTACTTATTAGACCAACTGACAGAATCATTGGTATGGTTAAATTGGAACAGCATAAAAAACAAACTAACTTCTATTTGGAAGCCTCTGTGTACTGGGTTATTTCAGTATGTCAGACAGCCCTGTGGTCATGCTCAAGTATCCAATAAAACAGTTCACTCCAATTTTAGAAAATCTAGTAACATAGGTTAAAATTTACTCAACAAGTAAAATAGAGAATGGTGATTCTCTTTGACAAGATAAATAATTAAAATATGAGTTATCACTGGGTTCCTTTAAATTGATTCCCGCTCTCTAGGGAACAATTTGGATGTGACAATAATTGAAGTGGTGCTCTTGACATTTAGTGAGGAGCAGCTGGTGGTACCTGGCTGCCCAGCATTTGGCACACACACATTGCTTCTCAGCCTGCACAGGTCCCAGGTGTCCAGTGGGACATTCACGTAGGTGTAAATGCCGTTTTTAGTGAGCTAAGGCTAGAATCCAACTTCATTCAACATGTTGCTATGGTTTGAATGATAATGTCACCTTGGACATCCACGTTGAAACTTAATTTCCAATGCCACAGAATTAACATGCCCTTGGAAGGTGGTTAAGTCACGCAGCCTCTGGTCTCATGAATGAGCCCTTATTTAAAGTCCATGGTTGAAGGGAGTGCAGTGTTGCCTTTCTGTCTCTTCCACCATGTGAGGGAGGACACAATGTTCCTTTCTTCCATAGGAGGCAGCAAGAAGGCACCATCCTAGGAGCAGAGAGTGGCCCGCACCAGACACAAAACTGTTGGCATCTTATTCTCCATCTTCTCAAGCTCTGGAACTGGAGATATAAATTTCTTTTGTTTATAAATTACCCAGTCTGTGGTATTTTGTTATAGTAGCACAAATGAACTAAGATGCCTATAAAAAGATTTTTTTTTTTTTTTTTTTTTTTTTTGGGCAGGAGCATGGTTTTAATAACTTACAATTTTTTTTCTAGGAATAAAATGACCTATTTTATTATTTACAAATATTTTACTATTTTGTTTCTTAGAAAGTTGTCACAATTTTGTTGCTGTTATGAGTTGAATTCTAGACATTGAAAATCCCTAATTCTCAATACGCTGGAATGCAACTGCATTGAGAAATAAGGTCTTTAAAGAGACAACAGAGCTAAAATGAGGGCATCAGAGAGGGCCTGATCCAATATAACTTGTGTCCTTATAAGAAGAGAATATTAGGAAACAGACAAAAAGATGTCAAGCACATCATGCCCAGTGAGATGACCATGCGAGGACATCGCAGGAAGGCAGCAGCCCCTCTGCCAGGCGAGGAGAGGTTGCAGAAGAAACCATGCCTGCCAACCCCTGATCTTGGACTTCCAGCCTCCAGAACCGTCAGAAATGCATGTCCGCCGCTTACATATTCTAGTCTGTTGTATTTTATTATGTCAGCCCTAGGAAGTTGATATAGTGGCTTTACTTTTGAAAAAAATCATACAGCGACGTTAAAACTGCCTTTTGTATTTCTGTCTCCAACATATTGTGTTTGTGTTAGTTTGCATTTGCAACTGCTGCCTTTATGGTGATGCTACACACAGTGTAAGCATCTAACTAAATTATGAGTGGTATTGTCATTTCTGGACATTTGCCTCTTGGCATTCATGTATTTGCTTATAAATAACCTTCCTATACTTTGCCTTTAATATTACTCAGGTGAAAATATTGGTATCTTTTGGAAAATTTGTGAATAAGCAAGTTATATTACCTATACATTTTAATTTAGGACATAAACAAGACACTTAAAAAATTTTTATAGTTGTAGATAGACAGCATGCCTTTATTTGTTTAGTTTTTTAAAGCAGTGCTAAGGATTGAACTCTAGAAGCTCTAGAGCTTCCACTCCCCTCACACATGCTAGGCAAGTGCTCTGCCACTGAGCCCCAGCCCCAGCCCCATAAATAAGACATTTAAAAATATTTAGGTTGAGAGGCAGGGCTTTAGGTTGGCATCACTGGAGGTAAGTTTTAGGTAGATTTTATTTTGCATGCTCAATAGGAATCCCCTCATAAGTCTAAAGCAGTGTTTCTTAAACTTGAGCTCATGTTATTAAGAAATTGGTACCTAACTATATCCAGAGTTGATGCAATTCTTATACCAAATCAGTACTTACATTCCTGTGCTTATTGCAACAGTTTTCACAATAGCCAAAATACTGAATCAACTGAAATACCCCTGGAGGAATGAATGGAAAAATAAAATGTGATATGTTTACACCATCAAATACTATTCAACCACGAAAGAATGAAATCCTCTCATTTTCAGTAACATGGATAAGACTGGAGGTCATTATGTTAAGTG
This sequence comes from Tamias sibiricus, assembly GCA_025594165.1. Lineage (NCBI taxonomy): Eukaryota > Metazoa > Chordata > Mammalia > Rodentia > Sciuridae > Tamias > Tamias sibiricus. Next base: position 72,712,272 of record CM046660.1, on the reverse strand, counting down.
AAATAAACCAGGCACAGAAAGACAAATACTACATGTTCTCACTCATTTTTGGAAACTAATAAGTCAATCTTATAAAAGAATGGAATGGAATAGTGGTCATTAGAGACTAGGAAGAAAATCAGGGGGTGGGGGTGGGAGTTATAAAAAGTTCCATAGGGAAACCAAAGCACAGTTAGAGTGGAGGAATTGCTTCTGGTCCTTCTTTAGCACAGTTGGGTAACTATTGATTTAAACAATCTATGATATATTTCAAAATGACCAGATAAGTATGAAATTCTCAACACATAAAAATTATTAATGGTTAAAGGAATACAAATACTTATACATGCACTGAGTTACCATAATTTATCCCATAAAGATGTACAAATATCACATCAACAATAAGAAAAAAGAAAGAAATTGATATTTAGACTACACACTGAGAAATTCTACTTTGCTAGGGGGTGGGGCCTTAGCATCAGGACTTACAAAAGCTTTCCAGGTGATTCTAATGTGCAAGTTGGTTTGAAAACTGTTCTGGTGGATTTAAAACACATTTGCTTCATCAACAGATGTATCTAATTCCCCTTGAATATGGGTGAACTTCATGACTAATTTCTCATCAATTAAATGAAGTGAGAGTGCCCTATGAGACCTTCAAGGCTAGATTATGAAAAGAAGGCTCTAGAGCTTCCACCCCCTCCAATTGTATGTGTGTGTGTGTGTGTGTGTGTGTATCTCCCTCTCTCCTCATGGCTTTGTAACTCTGAGCAACCATGTAAAAGAACAATCTACTCTAAAGCTGCCAAGCAAGAGGGATTGTGGGGAAAGGCATCTGTTTTAGTCAGTTTTTGCATTGCCATGATTGCAGTATCTGACCAGAACAACTTAGAGGAGGGAAAGTTTATAGGAGGCCAATGGTTTCAGAAGTTCAGTTCGTGATGTACCAAATCGATTTCTCTGGGCCAAGGTGACATGGAGCATCAGAGGTGAAGGGCCCAGTGGGGGAAACTGCTCAGCTCATGGTGGGGTCAAGAAGTAGAGGATGAGGGAAGAGGCCATAGGGTAGGTGAGCCCTTCCAGGACATGACCCCCATATTCCACCTCCTCCAGCCAAACCTTACCTGCCTAAGGTAACTATTCAGTCCATTCACACTAGGATGAACTGACTAGGCTAGAGTTCTCACAATCCAATCATTTCATCTCTGAACAGTCCTGCATTAACACAGGAGCTTTTGGGGGACACTTCATTTCCAAAGCATATTCTGTCCTGGCCTCCAAAATCTCATGTCCATCTTGCAATGGAAAACAAATTACTCCATCTCCAAGAGTCCCATAGTCTTAACAGTTCCAGCACTGCCCCAAAGTATAAGTCCAAAGCCTTACCTGAGATTCAAGGCCAATTCTTGGCTGTGAGTACTTATGAAAAAATAAAAAATGCATATAATAGTGATGTGACCACATCAATGTTTATAGCAGCTCAATTCACAAAAGCTAAGCTACAGAACCAATCTCGGTGCCCTTCAACAGAAGAATGAATAAAAAAGTGACATACATACACAATGGAATACTACCCAGCCATAAAGAAGAATAGAATTATGGCATTTGCCAGTAAATGGATGGAACTGGAGACTATCATGCTAAGTGAAATAAGCCAATCTTCAAAAAACAAAGGTCAAATGTTCTCTCTGATATGTGGATGCTAACAAACAATAAGGAGGAGAAGAAAGCATAGAAATTCATTGAATTAGACAAAGGGGAATGAAGGGAAGGGGGGGATAGAAGTAGGAAAGACAGTAAAATGAATTGGCTATAATTTGTCCTATGTTCATATATGAAAATATCACTAGAGTAACTCCACGTCATGTACAACCACAAGAATGGGAAATTATACTCCATGTATGCATAATATGTCAAAATATACTCTACTGTCATACATATCTAAAAAGAACAAATAAAAATTAAAGTAAAAAAGAAAGAAAATCAAAAGCAAGTCCCACATATTTTATACAGCATGGCACAGAATAAACATCCTCATTCCAAAAGGGAGGAAGAGGGGCACAGTAAGAAGGGATGTCACCAAAGCAAGACTGAAACCCAGCCAGGCAAACAGGTTTCATAGCTCTGCCTGTAACGCTGTCAGCATACAGGATATATGGCTGTGAGGTGTAAGTTTCAAAAGACTTGGGCAGCCCAGCCCCTTTGGCCTTGCCAGTTGTAGTGCACATGGGTTCTTTTAAGCCTGGTTCTTTCTATAGTCAGCAGCTCTTTCTTTCTTTCTTTCTTTCTTTCTTTTCTTTCTTTCTTTCTTTTTTTGCAGACATTCCACGTTACTGAAATCTCTTCATTTCTAGGGGCTCACCATTCTAGCATCTCCATTCAGGCATCCCTCTCTGGGGGAAACCTGCAGGGACTCTGACCCTGCTACACTTTGCCTGGCCTCACAGCATTCCTTTGAAATCTCAGTGGAAGCCTCCATAACCCCTTAACTTAAGCATCTTGCCTTACTGCAGACCCAGCACCATGTGGATGATGCCAATGTCTGCTGCCAGCTTGTACAGTAGCTGGGCCCTTGGAACCACAGCTCTAGCAGTTTCTGAGTGTTTGCATGACTGAGTATGGTGAAACAACTTCCTAAACCCCTCTGTGTAAGCAGGTTGCCCCCATGATCTCTTTTCAAAGACATTTTCCCTTCTATATCTTGGAACTCCTAGTGGGTGTGGTCTTGCAAATTCTTGAGTGGCCCTCAAGGAATCTTTCCTATTGTCTCTGTGCAAAGTACTTAGCATCTCTTTAGAATCTATAATCTCTTCAGCAAACATATCTTCCTTGGATCCATCTTTACATGTACTTTTCTGGACAAATTGAAAGTTTTAAAGTCGTTTAGCTCTGCTTTTTGCTCCCAAATCTCAGAGTAAACCTAGCTAAAAGCTGTTGGCAATATCCATGCTACTGACTAAATGGTATGCTGTCTTGAAATTTTTCTACCAGATTAATTAGTCCATTATTTAAAAATTTAGCCTCACACCAAATCTCAGGACATGGGCAAAATGAAGAAGAGTTCTTTTTCAGAATATAATGTGAGTGGCCTCTGGACCAATTCCTAATAAATTCCTCAATTCCCTTTGAAACCTCATGTGCACAGTCTGTATGACTATCGACATTCCCACCAGAACCACCCATTAAGCTCCACTCACAACATTCTATGGCTTTTAAAACATCTATCTCTAAACTTTTCCAAATTCCTCCTGCAAACCAGTTACAAAGGTTTCTGAGACATAGGGTTAGGTTAGTCACAGCAATGACCCTACTTCTTGGCATCAATTTCCATTGGTGCCAAGTCAGCTTTATGTTGCTGTGTCTATATTACTTGACCAGAACAACTTAGAGGAGGAAAAGTTTATTTGGAGCTAATGGTTTCAGAGTTTCAGTCCATGTTGGGCCAAGCCCATTGCTCTGGGTCCCAAGTGAGGTGAGCATCGTGGCTGAAGTGGTCAGTGGAGAAAAGCTGCAGTATAGGAAAATTCTGGTGTAAAGGACTCCACTGTAGAATTACATTGCTTAAGAGGACATAGGAGTTGAGAAACTTGTATATTCTTTGCCTCCTGACTAGTTCATAAAAATATGAACATTCTGCATTTCCAAAGGTTTAAATTTTTTCTTTTCGTGTCCTGACAAATTTCTGGCACATCTGGATGAATGCCAACCAGCCCAAGTCTAGGCAGATAGAACTGGAATTTCATCTCCAGTAATTTCATTGCAAACTGACAGATGTGATACAAGCAAAAGGTAACAGAGAGGTTGTCATTATTTCCAGTGCAGCCAGAGGGACAGATACAGTCCTGGTACACAGGCAGCCTCACTGCAAGTCCTGACTTAATCCTGTTAGGAGAAACTGGACAAAAGCTGAATGCTATAAACACCTACGTGGCCTTCTCTGGAAGGGTTAACCGTGAAGACAGAAAGCACAAGTAATACAACTCAAAAGCACTTTCTGGTGTCAACTTCCATTTATATTCTTTTCAAGTGGCATCTCTGAGATAGTCTCTTACTTCTCAAGGGCAAAATCATAACCAAGGTTATAACCCCAACTTGGAGTTGGGAGTTGAAGTTCTCTAAAAACGATGAATCTTTTGATAGGATCACTGGAGGTTCAGGTTCACTTACACCATTTCTTGGGTGCTGGGAAGGGCTTTACACTAAAATTCCCACGAGGGTTTTCTCACAGAAGCTAATTTACTGGAACAGCTCTAGAAAAGAATTTGGGGTATCTAGCCTAAGAAGAGGCTGGTTTCCCATCTTCTAAGGAGGCAGTTTTAGAGGAGTGGAGGGAGGTAGCAATCTTTGCAAGGGACTGAAATGTTTTTCTCTGGATGGAGTGTGAAGTAGGGTATGTAGAGATTCAAAACTTTATTTATAGGTAAGGGAAACTAATGGTATAAGGAGTTTGCAAGCTGTAGGGGAAGTTGGGAATATTTTCATGGGACTTTCTGAAAAGGAATAGGATTCCCAATAAGCCCTGCTTGATACTCACAGTTACTTAAATCCTTTAGGGTAGCCGAGTGGAGTGTGGCAGTGCCCAGTGGCAAGAAAAACAATGAGATAAATCACCCTGAAGGGAGAAAGATGTGACCAAGCTCCGTGGTGGTAGCATCGAGTACAGAAAGGCATTCAGTTCATTGGCTACTTTTCTGCAACAAAGAAGCCCAAGTTCAGGTGAGCAGACTGGGGTTTGAATAGTAAATATGGGACCTAGTTAGGGCTGATATTTAATTTAAATAAACACAGCTGAGCAAACACGAGACTTTTAGCAAGGGCTGTATTTACGTAGCCATTTCCTCAGTGGTTTATGTGCCAAATGAATTCAAGTGGCTTTTGACTTTTTCCCTTCTGATTTTAATTGTGACCTGTTCCACTAAGTCAATGGAAACAATTGAAAAGTCTGTATATGCAAAACTAGAGAAACTTCCTGTGAAGGGCCTTTTTATTTAAGTCTTCCATTATTTAGTGAGGCTAAACAGAGGGTTTAGAGAATTTCTTAAAATTTAAGACACAATGATTTGTGGGTCTTAGTATTCTCTACATTGGTTATTCCATTTAAGAAAGGGTAGACATCACTTTGGGGATAGTGTGCTGATAGAATCTGGGTGCTGAGTCTTGGGTGAGTCAGCAGAATCTTCCAGACTTGCTCCCCTGGGGCTTCCCAAGGGGATGTTGGATTGTTTCTGTGTCTTTGGTGACAGCTCCAAAGTCAGAGCCTTGAAAATGTGTCTCATCATTTAATTAACAAGCAGAGCATGCAGCCAGTAGCTCCAAGTCATTTACTGGCTCGTGATGTAGTTTTATTTTATTATTATTATTTTTTTTGAGATGCCTCTCATTTGAATAATCCCAAACTGCAATGGCTTAACACAAGTTATTTCTCACTCATTCAAAATATAAAGTGGGTTTGGGCTTCTTGCCTCCCAGGTAATAATTCAGAGACCCAGCCTTCTTCTCCTGTGTCCATAAATCACATTGGCTTTCTACCTGTGATAGCCCAAATGTGACGCTTCTCATGTCTGTTCATGTTCCATGGATGCAAGCTAGTCACATGACCCTACCAAGTGAAAAGAGACCAGGAATGTTAGATGGACAACAAAACTGTATAAAGTCTCTGGTGGCAGTTCTCTTTGCCAATCACCAGTAATCATCAAATGAGCATGCAGCCCTTTTTTGTATTTTTTGACTGTGGTCGTCGCCCAGGCTGGCTTTGAATGGTTTGATGGCATTGCTGACCTTAGTCAGTTTTGACTGTGGTCGTCCCAAAAGCATTGCTGAACAGAAGAAAAAAATACCTAAGGCAATGATGCCTTTTGAGGCTTGGAGAAATGTCCCATCCATCCACCCCGGTGTTACTTAGAACAAACCGTTATCTTTCTGAGCCCAGTAGGAGAATGTACCAAGGCAAAGCTTAGCTCCTTCTGTGTAGATCCAGGAGAATGACCTCCTTTCTCCTGTGCCCCACCGTTCTCTTTTGTAAAAGGAAGTTGCTTCACAGATTGCCTCTAAGATCTATACTCTGAGAGTCTGAGTTTGATTTTTTATGCTATTGAAATCATTGAAATGAGCACATATGTCTTTGACGTGAATAAAATTTTTTTTTCTTACAGGAAAGACAGACAAAAACTAGTCAGAGGAAATGGGGAGATAAATGTTTGCTTTTCTCAATGAATCTTGGCCATGTTTCTAAATATTTAAATGTAAAATATGTATCATTTAACCACAATGTCAATGCTAAGACTAATCACATAAAAGCAGATGGTTAAATGGTATATTTATCCCAAACAACCTACACATGCTGTTTTCAGATAACAATAAGCCTAAATTTCTTTCTTTCTTTCTTTTTTTTTTTTTTTTGGTACATTTAAAAAATTTTTGTTCTTTTTAGTTATACATGTCAGTAGAGGATAATTTGACTTATTTATACAGACATGGAGTACACTTATTCTAATTAGGATCCCAGCCTCGTGGTTGTAAATTTCAATGAATAAGAACTTTACGAATTACTATTTGATCTTCATTCTCAGATCAAACTTTGAAAGAATGAATCTTTACCCACTAACTACTTCATGTCCTTATTGGTTTTTTAAAGGACGAATAGTTGCAGAGGTACCACGATAGTCAAGTTTCCCACCAAATCACTGCCCAGGATGGGGCTCCCTCCCGAGCCCTTGAACAGGGCAGTCAGTCACTTGCTTTGCAGTTAGGCAAGCAGCTCATCCTCAAAAAAGCCTGCTCAGCCTGCTACGTCACCATGCACAGGACTTTTCAGTTTGCAAAGGAGAAAAGCTCTTAGGTCTTGGTGCCAACTGATGTGAGTTAAAATAGGAGACAAGATTTGTGGAGCACAACTGTTCACAGCCACAGTTCCATAAGAGCCGGAGACCTGGGTTCTCCCATGGGACTCAGCTGCAGGCTGAAGTCAGAGAGTTCCCAGTTTTATTTTTTATTTTTTGCCTGAAAACTATAGTTGCAGGAGACTGTGTGTGGGCCCAGGGAGTGACACTGGAAGCTTAGACGTGTGAAGATGCATTTAGGCAGTTAGTGTTTAGTTCACCTCCTCTCTGGGCCTCTGTGTTCTTGTCTATATGTGAAAAGGGCCGGGTTAGAGATGTCTGAGGATACTTCTGTCTGTTGCATAAAATATAAGCCCCTGTTAGGTCTCCGTGACTTCACTGACAGCACCGTTAAGGGAACAGGAGTCGGCAAAAAGTACATTCAACTCCTTGGGGCTGGAGCCCTCCCCTGACGCTGGGTGTCTTCTGAGGACGCAAAAGAATCCCACTGCTTTCCCTGAGCATTCCCAGGACTCTTCCTTGAGAGTGAATCACACAATCAGGGACCTGGAGCCTCTCCAAAACTCAAACCAGTCCTAGCCAGTCATCATCTCTTGAGTTCAGTCCTCCTGCCGGCTCCCCTTTTCCCTAGTGTCTAGTTACTGAGTCAAGATTACAGTCTCCCTTAGGCTCAGAGAATGCTAAAGAGGAGGAAGAGAGGTTTGGTGGGGATTGAGTGTTGGGGTGGGGGGTGTGGATCCTGACTCCAAATATCTGTTGGTCTATCATGTTGAAGATAGTCACAAGGGGGAAGATAATAACAACAGTCAGAAATTACAGGATGTAGCTTTGAGCTGATATAAGAACTTTCTGACGATTCTAGCCATCTTGTGACCTCTTTGTCCAGGAAGGTGTTTGAATATTAAGTAGCTGATCAGGTCAAGAAAGATATAATCTACATATAGTCAGTTAATCCCCATTTGGGGACTAATTTATTGATTGCTTTAAGACTCTCACAACCCAATCATTTCTCCTCTGAACCTTCTTGCATTATCTTACATGTGAGTTTTTTGGGGGACACCTCACATCCTGTAAGCTGCCTGGTACCGAAAACCAGGAGGAAAACTCTCGGAGGCAGAGTTAAGCTTTTACTACTTTTACTTCTACTTTCTTAGAGCTTAGAGAGGGAAAGAAAGATTTTTAGAGAGAAAGATTAAAGCGAGCTTTTCTTCTTGTCTTAGAGTCTTAGAGAGAAAGAAAGATAGAGCTTAGCTTAGAGAAAGATTAGAGCTTCTTTCTTCTCTCTTCTTTCTTCCTTCTTCTTTCTTCTGTCTTCTGTCTTCCTCAGGAGTCTCGGCCTAACTCTGACCAGTCATTACTTCTTCTATCTGGTTTCTCTTCTGTCTTCTATCTGGTTTCTCTTCTGTAACCGCTCTGCCTACGTTCTGGCCGCTCTGATTCTTCTGACCGACCGAGTGACTGCCCGGCTGACTGAATTCTCCGTTCTCCTAACTCGGACTGCTTTCACCCGGTTATATACCTTCAGGTTTGCGGGTGCCTACAGGTGCGTCACATACATATCAGGTGGAACTTATGGCTTCCAGCTAGCTACAACAGCCCTTCCTAATTAGGGCTCCTTCAACATCCAAACCATAACAATCTCTTCACCCATACTGTGCCCACATCATTCCGTCTGGCATGAAGGACTCTACATGATGTGGCTCCCATTCTCCTAGTGCTTGCTGCCACGCACCCAGCTGGTCTCTGGCTACACTAGATATTCTCTACCTCTCTGATGCTGCTCTAGTTCTTTGGATTACACCCCTCCCCCCACTAAACTTCCATTACATCTCCAAGTGAAAGGTCAGTGCTGCTTGGTCCATCCAGGTGGAATCCTTCAGAATTTCTTCAGAATCCCCGCCCCCAACCTCTGGTTTCTACCTCATTGTTGCCCCCTTGGAATTAATGACCATCTTCTTGCTTAAGCCTTTTCCTTATTTTCATCTTTGGCTTTTAGCTTCTTTAAGTCCTTAGGCTGCTTCTTATGTTTGGACTCATCCTCCTGATGAAGAACCCCCTCCAAGAGAGCATAGTCCTTTGCTCAGAGACAGTGTTCAATGTCTGCTTCTTAAATGGGACTGTGTAAGGTAGGTGGAGAGAGGGGGCAAAAGGTTGGGAGTAGGCCTGCTGCAAGAGTTTGCACTACTTGGCCAGGTTATTCATTGAGGTAAGAAGGGAGAGAAGTTTGGAGTGGCTGGCTAGGTCATCTGGTTACCACCAGACTCTAGGAAGCAGACAATATAAACACAAATACAAATATAAATGGGAACTGAATAAGAAATATTCTTTCTTTCAATGGTAAGTGATGTGAAAATCAGTATGGAGAAAATGACATGCTCCCTCTTCTGATTGACACTCTTAGGAGTCCTTTTCCACTTGTACTTTTCCCTTTGGTAGCTGCCCCTAGGGTTTTCTTTGTACTACCTACATGCATAGACGTTTGCTCTTTCTTCTCTGCTGGGTACATAGAGAAGAGGGAGGTGCAGTGTGAAGGAGCCCCAATTAGGGAGATGGCTATTGCGGTCAGCTGGAAGCCATAAGTTCCACCTGATAATAAGTATGTATGTGACGCACCTGTAAATGCACGTGAGGCACCCGCAAAGCTAAAGGTATATAACCGGGTGAAAGCGGTCGGAGTCAGGAGAAGAATGAATTCATTCAGTCAGTCATGCAGTCGCTCGGTCGGAAGAAGAGTTCGGGTCGGAGAAGAAGAAAAGAATCAGAGCGGCCAGAACGTAGGCAGAGCGGTTACAGAAGAGAAACCAGATAGAAGAAGTAATTCCTGGTCAGAGTCAGGCCAAGGCTCCCGAGGAAGAAAGAAGAAAGAACAAAGAAGAAAGAAGCTCTAAAAGCTAAGCTCTCTCTCTCTCTCTAAAGAAGAAATCTCTCTCTTTCAAGCTCTCTCTCTTTCTCTCTAAGCTCTAAGAAGATGAAGAAGAAAAAGCTAATCTTTCTCTCTAAGCTCTTTCTAAGAAGAAGAAAAATCTTTCTTTCTCTCTCTAAGCTCTCTCTAAGAAAGTAGAAGTAAAAGTAGTAATAGATTTACTCTGCCTCCGAGTTTTCCTCCCGGGTTACGGTACCAGGTAGCTTACAGCAGTGGGAGTCTCCAGTCCTTGGGGAAATCACAATCATCACAGGCCTGGGATTTGCCTTTGTTACATTTGCTTCTAGGCTCTGACTTCTTCTTCTTCTTTTTTTTTTCTCTATCCAAAATCATTCATTTATAGGTTTTTCAAACGTTTTCACATGTATGGTGGCGTAAATACTCACGTTACCTGATATACATATTCTTTTCATCACAGGAACCCTACTGACACAAAATTCATTACTAACCCTGAACTTACGTTTATGCCAACACCTAATTATAAATAACAGCATGTATTCCTATAAACGTACGTGTATATGTTGACGAATACATTCAAATATCAATGGTATGGGTGCCAATGTCTTTTAGTTTTCAGAATATTACATATCCTGCCATCCCCAATTTAAAAAGATTCATCATCGTATAACTCACATGATACTTTTGCCTACCTCACAGTTTATATATATCGATATTTCTTTTCTTTATAAAAATTTTTATTATTCTAATTTGTTATACATGTTTGCAGAGTACATTTCATTTCATATTACATATAAAGAGCACAATTTTTCAAGTTTCTGGTTTAATATAAAGTATTTTTACAACAATTGTGTCTTCATACATGTATTTAGGGTAATCATGAATAACTCAGTCTGCCATTATTCCTATCCCCTTGCCCCATCCCCTCCCTCCCCCCTCTTTGTTCTATTTAAAGCTCTTTCATTCCTCTCACTTCTTTTGTGGTTCAAAAGGGACTGTGACAGCTAAAGCTGGAGGAACATCTTGTATAATGCTCTATAGCAACGGAGTCAAAACTACTAACTATGGATCCCTGGCAAGTTTCTTAATCTCCTTATGACACCCTTTCTTCATTTGTTAAATGGATAGAACAATAGTCCTTCGACAAGCAATGTTTAGAAAAATGAGATAATAATAACAACAATAATAGCAGTAGTAACCAGTATTAACTGAGTAGTTACTACATGCTAGACACTGAACTACATTTTTTACATGTATTTACTATTTTAATCCACATAATAATCTTAGGCAGTATATAGTATTATTACAATCTTTACATCATAGAGAAGAAAACTAAAGCACAGAGAAGTTGAGGAACTTGATCATGGTAACATAGCTAGAAACTGGCAGAGCTAGGATTTGAACCCAGGCAATTTGGATGCCAGAGCCCAAACTCTGATCACAGTGCTACAGACCATAAAAAATGCCAGGAACAAATGCTGTCAGTGAAAATAATAGGATCATGGATAAGAACTTCTGAAAATCCTGTCCTGCATAAAAGAAAAAAGTATACTGTCAAAAAAGATCAGAATCAACTTTTTTTTTTTTTTTTTTTTTAACTCTGGAAATTAACCAAAGGCTTGTAGCAATTTGGGAAGTGTTTAAGAAAAATGGCTAAATAACATTAAAATATAGAACTTTATGGTGTTGTAAGTTACCTTATCCTCAACCTTGCCTCCAGCTCCATTGAAAATTTATAGCCTGAAAATGAAATTACACTGAAATTAGCAGTCTGGAGCAGAATAGGATTGGATTTCCTATGAAGCATCATTCCCAAAGAATTGTAGTTGTTCTATCTTTATGATGATTCCCTGGAAGACCCTGTTTCCAAGGTTGTCTTCATTTACTTGACTTAGAATTTGTCTAGTTAGAAAAGTCTTGTTGAAAACAATTAGAGGTAATGGATTAACTTGGTGGTTGTCTAAGGCAATGCATAGTTGTTGGGGTAGACTTACAAAGAAAACAAAAACAAAGGTAAAAAAAAAATACACACAAATAAGGAATGGTATGTTGCTGGGATTTTGAAATCTTTGACAATTTCCTAGAAATCCAGAAAGCCACACATGCATAGAGGTGTGTGCATTTTCAGGAAAGACCTGAATAGGTCCTAAGCTGTCACCTATGGCTGAATTTGAGGCTCTATGCAAGTGTGAAGTGAAGTCTAATACAGAGTTGTAAACTGAGTGTTGAAGTTTCCAAACATGCATAGTATTTCATGGAAAAGTCTAGGAGATTGATTGGTTCCAGGAGTTTAAGTAAACTAAATCTCTTTCCAGTCATCATCTGGTTATTAAACTAACTGAGTAGAGACCGGTGGCCACACATGACAAAGAATACAGAGGGTATAGAATTAGTTCAGAAAAAATTGTTTAAGTAATTTAGACAAGGCAAAGAAAGAAAAGTCACCCAGCGTTGGGTGCGGTGGTGCACAGCTGTAATTCCAGCAGGTTGAGAGGCTGATACAGGAGGATTGCAAGTTCAAAGCCAACCTTAGCAATTGCAAGGCACTGAGCAACTCAGTGAGACCCTGTCTCTAAATAAAATACAAAATAAGGCTGGGGATGTGGCTCAGTGGTCGAGTACCCCTGAATTCAATTCCCAGTACCAAAAACAAAAGAAAAGTCACCCAGATTGAAAATGAAATCTATTTGCAGATGACATAATGTTTTATATAGGAATTTCTAAAGGAATATTATTAGAATACTTTGTTAGTTCTAAAAATTATTAGAAATAATAAAAAATTTTGCCATGGTTTCAGGATACAAGAACAATATACAAATTAAAAGAATTTCTGAGTACCAGCAATTACGAATCTGAAAATGAAATTAAGAAAGTAATTTTATTTACTATAACATCAAAAAGAATAAAGTTTATCAAATGGCATACAAGGTTGAGACAGTAAAAATACAAGATATTGCTAAAAGAAATAAAAGAAAATGGAAATAAAGAAAAGACACTCTGTGTTTATGAATTGGAAGATTTGATATTTTATTTATTTATTTATTTTTAAGGAGAGCACCATGATTTATAAAATTGGAACTTTTTCAGTGGTGTCTTCAAGTTGTGCATCAGCATGATAAATGAGATTTTGCTTGGAGTTTTTCTCCATTTAGAGATATGAACATTTAGTTCTATTTTTTTTTAAAAACAATTTTTAATGTGTACAACTTACATACAACTGTTTGTATACAAATTAATATAGCAATACTCCCCAATTTGATCTGGATGGCTAGTGCAATCACTATTAAATTTGTAATTGTATATGCATTCACCCTGCTCCCAGCAAATAGACATGCTGATGCTACAATTTCTAGAAAATTGCAAGGAACACAGAATAACCAAAATAATCTTGAAAAAGAGGAACAAAATTGGATGTCAAACTTCCTGATTTCAAATCTTATTTTGAAGATAAAGGATTCAAAAAATAGGATATTCACATAAAGCTAGACATATTGACTAATTGGATAGAATTGAAAGCCCAGAAATAAATCTATCCATCTATGATCAGTTGGTTTTCTACAAAGACACCAAGAGCTTTCAATGTGGAAAGGGATAGTGTTTTTAACAAATGGTACTGGGACAACTGGGTATCCACTTGCATAAAAGTAAATTTGGATTTCTATATCATATACAAATTTTGCTAAAATCATTCAAGGAACTAAAGGTAAAGAGCTAAAATACTACCTTAGAAGGAAATAGCATATTAAATCTTTTTGACAATGGACTGGGCAATAATTTGTTAGCTATGACACCAAGACTCTAGGCAACAAAACAAAAAGAGATAAATGGGACTTCACCAAAATTTAAAACTTTTGTGCATCAATGGACACTATCAATAATATGGAGAGGCAACTCAGAGAGTGGGAAAATTGATTTTCAAATCACACATTTGATAAGGGTTGAGTATCCAGAATGACAAATGACTCAATTAAAAAATCTTCAAAGCTCTTGAATAGATACTCTTCAAGTAAGACTTATGAATGGCCAATAGTTTCATAAAAAAGATGCTCAACATCTTTAGTCATTAGGGAAATGTATATGATATGGTTTGAAAGTTTGTGTTCTCTCCAAAAATTCATGAAGGAACATGATTCCCATCACAACAATATTAAGAGGTAGGGCCTTTAAAATGTCATCAGGCCAGGAGGGTTGAACCTCAAGGTTGGGATTAGTGTCCTATAAAAGGGTCGAGGAAACTAGCTGGAACCCTTTTGCCCTTCTACCTTTGGCCAGGCCAGGATGCAGCAGCAAGGTGCCATCTTGGGAGAAGAAACTGGGCCCTTATCCCACACTGAACCTTCTGTTACTTTGATCTTGGACTTCTAGCTTCCAGAAGTGTGAGAACTAAATCTCTATTCTTTGTAAATTACACAGGCTATGGAATTCTGTTACAGAAGTATGAACAGATAAAGACAGCAAGTCCCAACCATGACGAGCTTTGATTTCACATCCACTAGTGTAGATGGTTCCTCAAAATGGTGGAACCTTAGACGTCTTACTAGGTGAAAGAAACAATCACAAAGGCCCACATATTACAGGATTTCACTTCTATGAAGTTTCCAGAATGGGTAAGTCCCTAGAAGTAGAAAGTGAAGTAATGGCTGCCAGGGGAAGCAGGGGGTGGGAATGGAGTGACTGCTAACAGGTAGTGGGTGTTTCTTTAGGATGATGAAAATGTTTTGGAACTAGATAGTGTTGATAGATATGCAACATTGTGAATAAACTGGGGAAAAAACCCTACACTGAATCATACACTTTAAAATTGTGCATTTTAGAGTGTAGAAATGATACCATGTCAATTTAAAACTGTTAAGCACATCACCTGGTCTGATAAGAACCCACAGTAACAGCTGAATGAAGGCATGCCTAGCAGGTGGCAGAGGTGTGCATGCAGACACCTTATTCCACTCAATCCTGACAGCCTCAATCAAGGCACAGATGCGCTCAGTCAATTTCCCAGTGCCCCACAGCTGCCGAGTGGCTGAGAATGAAACTGAGTGCAGACATCTTACTGAGGACCCTGGCCTTCCAACTGCTCCCTATTCTCCTTCTTCCTCACTGTCATGGTGATTTAGATAATCTAGCCAAAATTTTCCCAGGCTAAAGAAAGAGGTAAAATTTGATGCCCAACTCCTTAAAAAGAAAAACTTAAATCTTTACACAGAAAGAAGAGCATAGGGTATGTAAATTTCAAAAGAGCCTCAGATTTAATTTTCACATCAATACACACACGCACAAACCCATAGACACATGCATGTTCCTTTCCCAGGAGACTTGCCCCAAGGGGCCAGGCTTCCTCTGAGTTGGGCCTAGGCTCTTCATCATAGTTGGAGCAGGCTGAGCCTGGAGCAGGCTGAGCCCGGAGCAGGCTGAGCGCGACAGCTATCATGCTAAGCCATCGCTAGAGGCCTGAGGAACGCTGTGGTGATCCAGGGCTAGGATTAGGTGAAAGCCCTGGGTCTGTGCTACTGGGGTTTGAGTGTGATTCATTGTAGACAAACGTCTGGTTCTCTTCAGAGAGGAAGTCAGTATTATTCAGCTGTGAAGCTGGGCTCTGACCCAGTCCCAACCTTTGTGTGACACTGATTTTATTTATTTGTATTTGACTTACTTTCTTGGAATCTTTTGAAAATTGTTTTGATCCTTCAGTTTTGCAAAATATCTATTGGTTTAGGTTGCAAGACAGGTGTGTTTATTTGAATAAGTGAATCAACCAATAAATGAACAGATAGAGGCCACATAATATGCTATCATGCACAATATGGGCCCAGAAACATCGTGGATTTGGCTGAAATCCCTGGAACTATTTATCTGGGACACCAGCTCTGAGTCTACCTGACTAATGACAATGACCATTCACTTGTAGTCTTTCTCAGACTTCAGAAGTCCCGCAGCAGAATTGGGATCCATTCATCTCTCACCTCACTACGCAGCCTAGACGAGCATTTCTGATGCCCTTTTCCTGCTTGTGTGTATGACTGAGTTATTTTTTGAGCTCATGAAGAATAATTGCCCACTCAGCATGGACCTGGCATCAACCTCAGCTCTCTCGTGTCCAGGGCTCCTTTTCTCCTGGGTCACCTGTGAGAAGCAGTATAGCACTTTTCACATTTGCTTCCCTGCTTGAAGAGTTAGCTTGGGTATCAGGTCCCGGTTGTGACCTGTCACAGGCTTCGTGATGCCAATGGGGGTGGGCTTTCTGGATGACAGGCTTGTCTTCCTTGCTTACCTGAGCTGACCCAGAGGCGCAGGGCTGTGCAGAGATGGAGATTCTTCATGGCCTGTCTGCCTTGGGCTGCCCTGCCCTTTAGACCCCAGCTCTGTCCCTTGAGGGGGATGAATGGAGGAAGGTGATGGGAAATTGTTGCAACAGGAAGCCAGTCCCTGGAGGAAGGGACCCTCATTTCCTGTCAACCATAGTTTAGTCTGGTTTTTCAGAAAGGCAACCCAAGATATGAAATGCTCTTGAAATCCACTGTGTAAGTCCCTTCTCAGAGCCAACTACCTTTGGTGTGTGCAAGAGTCAGAGCTAAATGCAGATTGGTTTTTACTGAGTGCTATGTTATCATCAGATGCTTGGAAGGTTCAGGAAAGCCTTTTAAAGGTTGTGAAACATTTTCTTAATAAAAGTGTCAGTTCTGTTCTCCTCAAATGAAATCCCAGAAGCCCTTCATCAACATCGTCTTTCCATCCTTATCTCTTGATTAGCTGGGGCCAGAGGAAAGTGGCCAATAATGACTGAGCACTGCGTGTCCCCGAAATGGAGCATGTGTCTGGCATGGTTTCCGTAAGAGGCAGAATGGTTCATCCCGGCTTTGCTACTTCCTGCTATGTGACGGGACAAGTTACTCCTTAGACTGTGTTGTTCACATTTATAAAGTTTTTCCCATAATTGCTGTCACTGGGATCTGGTGAAACTTTAATAAGAAAGTCTGTGAACAGCATGTAGCATATTTTTCTGTTATGCAGCTAACAAGCGTTTTTAGAACATCTATTGTGGGCCAGGTATCATTCTAGAGGCTAGGAATAAAACAGTGCATGATTGCTGGTGGTCCTTAAATTTAAGTTAGGTAATGCATGCAGCAACCAATATTGTCTTTGTGCATTTTCTAACATTGTTCAATATTATGATACGTGGACGCTCATCCTGTGCTTAACATTGTTCTAAGCTTTTACATGTAATGTTGAAGATAGGCAAATGAGGCTTGCATAGTGTCATCATCTGGCAGCTTAATATTTCCTCAGATTCATTCTCTAGGACCAATTAATTATATCCCTGCCCTGTGATGGAAATCATGGGCAGTTCCCATAACTTTCTAGCCATTCTTAGGTAATAAAAATCCCACGGCAACTCTGGTGTCCTTGATAGTCTGGCTTCAATTACTAGTATGTGCAGCCCCAGGTGATGGTCGTGATGACTCAAGTTCATTTGGGTCAAAGCTCCTCCTTCCCTCTCCTCTGCTGCTTGAGCTTTGGGCAGCTGGAAGCCGTTGTGGGCGGGGCCATCACGTCCCACCCACTCCAGGTACTCCACCTCCACCTGCTGTCCATTAAACTCCACATACTGACTTCTCTGTTTGGTCCTCTTGTTTCTGGGAGTTCTGTGTCGCCTTGTCCAAGTTTTGACCAGGAATTATTCCAAACACACCACTGATGGCCCTTGAGAATGATGTTGAGATACATTTAAGTGCTTTATTTACATCATCTGAAACTCTCGATAGGAATTCTGGAGGCAAAGTCCACGTTCCGGGGGTTTCTCCACAAACACGCACACTGAATCAGTCGGCTGCTCAGCCTGGTGTCCGGGGCTCCTCCACTGGGCGCAGGCGCACTCTGGACTTCCAGGCCCTCAGTTGTATTCTGCAGGTCCTCAGTGGCTACGCATTCAGCCAATCCCCAGCTAGCACACACTTGCCCCAGACCATAGGCCTCCCTGGTGGGTACTGAGCTCCTGGAGGCAGGGGTCTAGCTTCTGCCCCTTTGCTCTTGTCCTCATGCCTCCCAGGTGATATACCTCTGCCAACGCCAGCCTCTGCAGCTCCATCTTCTCCTTGCTGCCTTGGTGGCATTTCAGTTCCTCATTCTTGTCATCCCTCTTTGCTCCCTATTTGCTTCCTGAAAAAGTCTTTTCCAGATTACCACTGGCCAAAATTCTCTTACCTTCTCAATACCTATGTCCACCTCCTACTCAACCATCACATCCTATCTTGGTGGTCACTTCCTCAAGGGAGCCCTCCCTGATTTTGCTAAGGAGAAGCAATCCTGGCTTTCCTAGTATTATCTCTTTCATAATATTTGTCAGTCTTGCTATTTTACATATGAAATATTTAAAATATGAATCTCTGTGTCCCCCACTATCTGTAAGCTCCACATAGAAAGAGACAATGCTTTTCCTTTCCTTTTTCTTCTCTTTTCTCAGCTCTGGGTTCCCAACTCAGCCATGTACTAGCTGTGAGACCCAGGACAGGAAACTTCATCCTCTCTGTGCTTCAGTTTCTCGATCTCTGTAGTGGTGATATAGGGGTTTTATGAAATTTATATGAAATTGGTAAAGTGCTTAGAGCAGTTATGAGACAATTTAGGTACTATGCAAATATTTGCTAGATTAATATTAGGGGAAAAGAACGTTTGGATAATAAATAATAAAGGTGAATTGACGCCAGCTTTACTTTTTCATTTCCAGAGTTCTGGGTTCTTCCACCCTAACTGCCTTTGATGTCCAGGTGGGACCTTGTCACAGCCGCATCCTCTGCATCCATAGCTGGTGCTATGGGGATCTGGAAGTCTTACGTACCTTGCAGATACCCGGCCCTGTCTTAGTTGGAGTGCCAGGAACACTGAAAAGCATGTAGCCAGGGAGGGTGACTCAAGGCTTTAGAAGGGATGACCCATTTCAAGAGTTCCCAGACACAACTTTTCAGAGTTTCTGGGAAAAGCAAAATCAGCAGTGGGCACCCAGGGTTTCGTTTGTAGGGCACTCTCAAACCTGCAGCCTGGTCTGCTCAGGATGGGGGCAGCCTGTTGGATGACGGGACATTTTGGAGGATCTTGGCACAATTAATGATCCTGCTTTCGACATGCCTGCGGGTGGCTAAAACAGAAGCAGAGAAATTATGCAATGGAGCCAGTCACGTAGCTCGGGTGAGGCCGAGCTGGGTCAGGTCTCCAGCCTCCAGACTTCTGTTTCATCTGATGAGATTTGTGGCTGTGCTGTTATCCCAGCACAGACTTTGTTTAGTCACAGAAGCTGTTAACATAATTTCAGAGATGTGTGGCCAGGGACTCCTGGTTCATCTTGTAAAAATGACGTTACCAGGAAATGAAAGTACTCAAAACTCTAGAGAAAGTGTATGTCAGGATCAAGCGAGAGGGGGAGGGTTGGGAGTGGGAAACAACAAACTCACAAGAAGAAGAAGAAGGTAAACAACTCAACACATCAAAACAAGAGAACTGTACGTAAGCAAAAGAGAAACAATTGGACTAGGGGCTGCATAGATTCAGGGTAAGGGTATGCTGCTTCACTTGTAGCTTCTAGAATATTTGGTGTGTATAATGAAGATAACACGAGTACAGAAAAAACAATCTATAACCACATGCTTGCATCTATGGTTGAGGACCTGGTCATCCAGGAACTCATGCTTTAAAAAAAAAAAAAAAAAAAAAAAAAAAAAGTTCATGAAGACTCCTTCCCCCAAATTGAAAAAGATGGATCTTTCACTTTCTACTCTTTCTCTTTTCCTTTCTTGCTCTCATTCAGTGAGATACAGGTAGTGAAAACAGAAATGGGTTTTGGAGTTGCACAGGCTTGGGTTCAAATCCCAGCCCTACTACTAATGGTATGACTATGAGAAATTTGTTTAGTCTCTCTGAATTCAGTGTCTTTATCAATGAAATGGTTATGGCAATATCTCACAGGGTTGATGTATTACTGATGGCACTCAGCTAGATATTGACTGCAACATATCTTGGACTTATTTAAAATGCCAATTTAAACTGGGCACCGTGGCACACAGAACAACTTGGGAGACTGAGTCAGGATGATCACAAGTTTCAGGTCAGTCTCTGCAACTTCACAAGGCTCTAAATAACTTGGCGTGACCCTATCTCAAAATAAAAAATAAAGGGCTGGGGTTGTGGCTCAGTGGTAGAGCACTGTGCCTAGCATGCGTGAGGCACTGGGTTTGATCCCCCAGCACCACACACACAAAAAACTAAATAAACAAAATAAAGGTATTGTGTCCATTTACAAATATATGTGTGTGTATATACATGTATACATATAACAGGCATGTATACATGTATATATGTATAAATAAAGTGCAGGAGTGTAACTCAGTGTTAAAGTGCCCCTGGGTTCAATCCTTCGTACCAAAATAAATAAATAAATAAATAAATAACCAGTTTAAAATAGATTTCTCAAAGCAGTGCAATAGTGATATAATGTTAGTTAGAGCAAGAAATGAGAATAAAGAATTTAGAAACAGACCTGTACATAGAGGTTAATTAATTTTTGATAAAATTTCCAAGATAATTTGGTAGGAAAAAGTATTTTTAACAAACAGTGGCGGGGCAATTGGAGCTCCAAAATCTTGGCTAATACTTTTTTTTAAAATATTTATTTATTTGCTTTAGTTGTACACAATACAATGCATTTATGTTTACGCAGTGCTGAGGATCGAACCCAGGCTGCACATGTGCTAGGTGAGTGCTCTACCGCTGAGCCACAACCCCAGCCCTGATACTTTATATTATACAACAAATCAATAAAGTTAACCTGAACTGCATCAGTGGCTTAACTATATAAAACAACTGTAAAACTTCTAGAAGGAAAATAGAAGAAAGTCTTCATGACCTCAGGTCAAACAAAGGTTTCTTAGATAGGATTCATAAAGCACAACCATACTTGATCAGTATTAAGTATTTGCTCTTCAAAACACTGTTAAGGAAATGGAAATGCAGATGACAGGGAAGGAGACTGTATTTGCCGGATGGATTAATTTTTGAGCATTGTTGTCTCCTGAATCTGTGGCACCCCAGTGCTTTCTTCTCCCTCTTCAGCATCCACACCATTATTCACTGTCATTGTCCTGTCCATACTGTCATGAAGGAGGGCTGCAAAGAAGACAGAGCTAGATGTCACGAGGGCTCAAGCCCCAAGTCTTAAGTTTCATGCCTGGGGACTGGTGGACAGAAAGGGAGAGAATAAAAAGTCTACAGAGAGGAATGTGCACACTGGGAAGTGACCAGAAGCCCCTGGAGGGTGCTCTCCACAATGACAACTAAACACACCTTCTGCCAGACTGCACGAGTGCTTTACCTGCTGGTTTCCCTGAACTGTAGAGGCACCCATGCGGGGTTGGTGGCACCGGAGGCAGCGGGCACCATATGGTCATCCTGCGGAGTTTCCCTCCCTGACTCCCGTCCTGACACCTGAAGTGAATTTTGCTCTTCCTGCGGCTCTGACCTGCCATGTCCTTTGGAATCCATTTTAGATTTGTCTCCGCACACGTCTTCTTTGGTTTTAGTGCCTTGAGACTGTTGGTTCAGGTCTGGGGATTTATTCTGTTGGAAACTTCAGCCTCTGGCTTCCTGGCATCAGGCCTTGAACTTCCTGCTCTTTGAACCCGGTAACCCCTCTCCCCACCTCCTCTCTGCCTCCTTGGAGCTTCCAGTTCATAGTGCTTGACAAACCCCGGGTGTTTGCTAATCTCATATATATCAAAAGGCACGTGATCCACAGCACTGGGCTTGGCGATCAACAGGCAAACACTGCAGGCTCTGATATGGAGACAGTGGCCAGGGCCCAGCATGGATTTGGGTGGGCAAAGCAAGTCTACCACGGCTGAGGACACTGAGTTGCTTTGTAAGGACTGACATGAATGTGAGGGCATCTTTATTGACGTGAGCCAGCGCCATTGTATGGATGATCTTAGTGCTAGGATTGTGGGCCGTTGATACCTCACTGCTGACGGGGATTTATGGGATAAGCAGAGGTGAGTCCAGTGGGAAAGGCCCCAGCCTCGGTCCAGCATCCCCCTCTTTCCACAGGTGTCCTCTTAGAATTAGGATCAGGCACAAAGCCAGGTTTCTAGTGAAAGTTCTAGAGCCTGGCGGTGTGTGTTCTGATGGGTCAGAGGATGTCTTCATGCATTCCCTGAGCTTCTACTTAACAACCGCAAGACCACGAGTGACGTTCCCTTTAGAGCTGGCTGGCAAAGTAGTCTGACTGCAATGCAGAGACAACTGGAGGCTGAGGACTCCTTCCACTTTGACTTCCAATGGGAGCCTCTCAGAATGTGCATGCTGGGAAGCAGAGAGACTGGAGTGAAATCCTCACACACTTCAGTGCCTCTCATTTGATCACAACAGCCACTTTGCACAGTCCACCTAGAGTTTCGAAACCTGAGCTGAGCTCTGTGGCTTGCCAGAAGAACTTTCTGTGGCCTGCTGGAGGTAGCATTGGGGTGCGTCAATGGTGTCTGCTGGTGCTTCAGAGGAGCTCCTGTGCAGAGAAGCCAAACCTGCTCACAGCACCTTTCACCATAACATCTGTCCGCTACATGCAGACTGCTAAAAAGAATCTGGAAGATTTTTTAAGAATCAATGATTATAAAAAATAGATTTCATTGCTTGGTAGAATCTCTCCAGGTTGTTAAAGGGCTAACCTGTACCAGGCAAACTTCAAGTTTTAAAAGTTCACATGGTTTATCCAATTCTGCATACCGAAGCCCCCCACCCCACCCCCATGCCCAGCAATTTTATGGATCAGGAATCTGAGGTATAGGAAGTTTAAAGAAGGATTTAATTTGCAGAGATGGTGGAAAAACTGAAACTTAGTCCTAGTTTCCTGACTGTAAATCCTGTACTTATTTCCAACTGTCTGTCATTCAGCTTGTGGGATTCGACTGCCTCAGAAACCTACAGATGACATAATGGTTATTCCCAAGAGGGAAATGAAGCAGGGACTAATTTTGTACGAGGCTGGACTTTGGAGTCGTGGTTCCAACCTAGCACATTCTTTTCTCCTCTCTCCACTCTTTTCACGGCCACCTGAAAACTCGGGCTCAGGCTGGGGCATGAGGAGCAGCGTCTACTTTCCAGTCTTTTTCTTTTCACAGCTGCGAAGTTCAGGGAGTTGAACTGCTGTGCTTTGAGTTCACTGCTCACTCAGCCGCGGTCAACCTCTGTTGTAAATTTTCCTCCCTGAACACGTGACGATGCATTTCTTGACTATATATCCCCAAGTGCAGCAGCGGAGCTGTCAGAGTGCGCGCCGGACAGAAACGCGGAGTGCTCTTGGACCTGAATCCGGACGAACTGCCAGCCTTTGGTAAGTCAACAGTGCAGCTTTGCTTCTTTGAAAGAGTAACGGTTCCTGAGGACAAATACACCAGCTTCTTTTCTTTCTGTTTCCTTTGTTTGTTCTAGGGGAACTTTGCTTTGTATGTTTAAAAGTTTAAGTTTTAGAAGCAAAATGCCAGTTTTTGGTTCTGCTTCCTTGGTTAAAGTGTGTGTCCCAATTTTTAACACATTATTTATTTTCTCTATGCTTGCTGGCACAGGGAAATTTTGCAAGAATGAAAGTAATGCATGCTCATTTATGAAATGCACAGAAGATGGATATATAACATAGACGCTAAAAAGTGAAAGTTCTTTCCTGCTTGCCCTCCAACCCCTCATAGCTAAACCCTGTTAACTCTTTGGTGGAACTTCCTGCCCTTTCTTTCATGCATTTATAAACATTTTTGACACTGTAACTCCACAAACCTCGTGCTTGCCCTCCTCCACGTTACGGGGGCCTGGAAGGAGAGCTCTAATCTGTGGCTTTCTCCCCAGACCCGGGCTGTGTGCGCTGTGCTTCAATGCTGAAGATGGAGACTCTGAACAGCACACACCCCAGCACCGCAGCCTCCAGCAGCCCCCTGGAGTCCCATGTACCCGGCAGTGGCAGCAGCAACGGCAATGAATACTTCTACATTCTGGTTGTCATGTCCTTCTACGGCGTTTTCTTGATTGGAATCATGCTGGGTTACATGAAATCCAAGAGGCGGGAGAAGAAGTCCAGCCTCCTGCTGCTGTACAAAGATGAGGAGAGGCTCTGGGGAGAGGCCATGAAGCCGCTGCCCATGGTTTCAGGCCTGAGGTCAGTGCAGGTGCCCATGATGCTGAACATGCTGCAAGAGAGTGTGGCCCCTGCACTGTCCTGCACCCTCTGCTCCATGGAAGGGGACAGCGTGAGCTCTGAGTCTTCTTCCCCAGATGTGCATCTCACCATCCAGGAGGAGGGGGCGGACGATGAGCTGGAGGAGACTTCAGAGACGCCTCTCAACGAAAGCAGTGAAGGATCCTCTGAGAACATCCATCAGAATTCCTAGCACCCCCAGGGATCCTGGAGGTGGCTCCGCCAGCCGGCATCACCCTTAGAAAAAGAAGAGACATCATCAAGTGTCTGGTTTCACTTTTGCAGTGCAGCTGCCACTTTGAAAAGGCCCTCAGAAAGCCCCTGAAATAGGGTAGGGTGAGGGACAAGGCTCAGCTGGAGTCCTCAAGGTGCCTGCGATTGGGACCTACCACCGAAAAGCCCTAAAGACGTGCAGTGTGTCCATTTATTTGGGGTCTGGGTTTTGGGGTTCCTGTTCAGCCTCTGGCCTGATGATGTGCTTGTCATTTTCTCACTGGATGTCCAGGTTCACTTATGCAACATCTGCCCTTTGCTGGGGCTGCTAAATGCCTAGGGCAGGCTGAGGGACTAGTCTTGATTTGCTCATTTGCCTAGAGCTTTGTTCTTCCAGATCTAATTGGCTGTAAGTATCTCTACTATGTACCTGTGGCATTAGCTCACAGAGGGTTACAAGCTGCTTTTGGAGGTCTTTGGATTAGAGGGGAAATTTTAATGGATGATTTTGGTTAGGAGTAAGATGGAGATCTAAACTCAACCTGTTTGCACAATGTAAGGGGGAAAAAGTAACTTTTAAATCTGTTAACATTAGCTGGGGTTATAAGAGATGATCTGCTATTTTGATCCTTTGTCTCACCTATGACCTTGAAACCTGTTTGCACAATGTAAGGGGGAAAAAGTAACTTTTAAATCTGTTAACATTAGCTGGGGTTTTAAGAGATGATCTGCTATTTTGATCTTTTGTCTCACCTATGACCTTGAACTTGTGCCTGTCCAGCACTTTATGCTGGCATGACGCTCTTTCAGTCAGAGAGCTTCCCCAGAGTCTAGCCTGCACAGTGGCCATGCAGGGGGCTCTTCCCGATCTTTCCAGAAGGAGTGTTGGTGGAGTTGAACAAGGCCAAGCCATTTTGTTCATTTTCCCAGCCTAGTTTTCTGAGCTGGGAGAGGATGTACTGCGGGACTCACAATGTGGTATTTCGTCACGTAGCTGAGAACTAAAAGGGCATATTCAGGCAGAGATTGCACAAAGCTGGGGTCCAAGTCTATGTTTGCTGATCCCAAGCCCTGACGCTCATCTGCTGTGTGGTCCTGGGCATGTCTTCAAGAGGCTTGTTGCCTTCATGAGGCTCCTGAGGATGTGCAGCCCCAGGGGGCTGGGAGGATGTCTTTAGATTTCAGGACTCTGTGATAAATCCTCCAAGGCCTGGTGTGAGGAAGCTTGGACCAAATATTTCCCCTTTGGCCAGTTAGTCTGAAAAAGGATCTGCTCATTTAAAGGAGCAGTTGGAGACTCTGAGTATGTGTAACTGGGGAATTCGGGGCTGATCACCAGCTATCCCTGCTGTCATTTTCCCAGGATTAAACTAAAAAGACAGATACCACATTTTCCTCTGCACGGTTCTCTGGATGGTGGGTTGTGAACACTCCCAGCTAAGGGAAAGAGAAGTCTGGAAGAAAATGCTCCGGACTGCTTGTCAGTATGTATTCTTGTGGTCAGTAGCTTTTTGTAGCAGAATCTCTCAACCATTGAAGACAACACAAAACCATCAGATTTAATTCTAGTAAAAATCCCCATATATATATATTCTCCCTGGATTGGAGGCACAGTGATAACTGCTGTTCCCATGGAAGGGTTAACAGTATAGGAGCTGGTTTATCAGTCTGCCTTGTTAGAGAGCTAGAGGAAATTTATTTGGGGGAGAAGGGCTCTCTGTTCACTTTAAAACTCAGAGTGTGGATTTACTCCAAAGGGGGCCATTTAAGTTGAAAGAAGCCAAGTTGAGTTTGGCCTCTTGCCTGGAATCACTTGAATTCTGAAACTTTACTGCGACGGACATGTGCCTTGTCACATTTTCCATTGCTTAATCCTGAAGTTCGGTGCAAGTCTATCTGCGCCTGTTAAAAAAGTGATGTATATACTTCCTGTTTATTCTATTGAGTTGTATAGAATTGTCTTTTGTATTTAATGGTTTGTAATTTTCACAGTATTTTTTAATTTAAATAAATAAACACATTTCCCCCCCTGGGAAGTCCTGTGTTTTTTCTTTGCTTCTTCAATATAATTTGTAGATTCTCAGACATCACAGACACATGCTGCAAGTCATCTCCAAATTTTGCTCATCTTCCAAGTCAGACTCTCCTGAAGGCATATTTTATTTCTACCTGAGCCATGGAGTGAGTGAGGCCTGGCTTTCCAGCTTTTGATAAGCTTTGATCTGCTTTGCAATGAAAAGAAAACAGGCTGAGCATGGTCTTCCATCAACTTCTCTGAAGGTGATGAAGCCTTTGGACTTGAATGTGTACTTACTTGGCAAGCGCTGTTAAGATGTTGCTCCAAATCTGGTTGCAAGAAAACATTTGATTTGCATGCTGGCTTGGCAAATGATATCAACATGTGTGGCCTCAGCAGCACAGGCTAATGGGCAGGGTGTTGCTGTGTATACAAACTTAGGAACACAATGGAGTACAAAGTCCACAAGTTGGGGTTGACTCTTTTTCCAGTCTCCTCCCTGCTAAGACAGATTTCTCTTTTGGTCTTGCTGTATCTCTTCCCCACGGGCTGAAGCATGGCTAGCCTGCTGCCTGCCACCTCTGCTTTATTGATTTTATTTACACAGTCAGAAATAAAACTTACCAAGACCTGTGGTCCATTTTTGAATCAAGCAGGTGGTAGAAAGTCTCCTTATTTTTATGTTTCTTAGTCCACTGTGAACTTGACTTTCTAGTTCAAGTAAAGGGTTCCATTAGGCTCTCAATAACTATGTACCTGAAGGTTTCAGCTGGCAGTAGTACAAGGGAAACTAGATCCTTCCCAAATCACATCAAAGCTCTCAATCCTCCAGCTGGTACTTTGTCAATGTAAGATGAGATTATTTTAAAAGATAAGAAAAACTCTTCAATTTATCCCAGCTTAATGTCATTCATGGTCAGGAAATAGTTAAGAAAAACTTTTTCTTACCATGGGCGGAAGAAGAGGGAATTCTAAACTCTAATTGTCCTAAAAATATGCAGAGTACACTATGTCGTTTTAATGGAATATTTGTTTTCTTAAAAAAAAAAAAAAAAAAAGAAAAAAGAAAAGAAAAAGAACTTCTAAGGAGAACGTAAGGCCCAAGGGGTTTAGTCTGGTGGATTTACTCATGCATGTGAAAAACTGAGAAGGGAATTCGGACAGTGCACCTAAGACGTTGGAAACATCTTTTAAAAGCACTTAAATGTTAAGGGGTGAGGGACTGGACCATCCTGCTTGTTCCATGCTGTTCTAATTACACCTTTGTACGTCAGAGTCGGGCAGGGATGCTGCAGAGGAAAGGATTTCTTTCGTGGACAGAATCATGGGATCAAAACTATCGGGAAGTGCTGAAGTCGTGCCAAGGAATGAGCGCTCTTGGCTCACAGTCCTGGTTGGAAAGTGGACCCTGTGGTGCTTTCAGAGTTGCGATTGGAGGGTTTGTGGTCAGACATGCACTTCCAGGGCTCAGCCAAGGAAAGGTCATTTATCATCCTGTAAAATGCTGTTCTTACCCTAGACATTGTGGCACAGGCAGAATGCTGAGTTTAAAAATGTAATTTAAACTCAAGGTTTAAGCAGGGCATACACTTACCCTAAATTCTGGGCTTTGTGCTAGAGAAAATCAAGGGCATCTCCTGGGTCTGGGGGTTGGAGAGAGACAGGTCAGCCAGGTGTCTCAGACGGTAGATGAAGCTGGAGATGAATTGAAGGAGGGCAGGGCATGTGCCAAGGGAGGAAGGTGGGCTCAGCCTTGTTATGTCTGGTTTTCTAAGCTGACTCTTCCACCATGTGCTTTGTAGCTCTGGGGAAGCTACCCAACTCTGACCTTGTTCTTTCAACACAAGGACAACACGCTGGCCTCCCTCTATGGGGAGCTGTTCATGAAAAGAACAGTGAGACAGAAACACTGAGTGCCATGTGAAAGTCAAGAAAAAGCACTGCCAGGCTTCTTCTTTTAAAAATTCTTCCTGGGCACGCATGTGCAGATAAAAACCACAGAGACATCCTCTTCTGTGCTGGTTTCCTCAGGAGACTGCACTGTTCAGAGAGAGAGGACACTATTTGCCAAAGGAGAAGGGTCATAAGAGAGAAAGCCACTGTCATATTCTGCCTTTCCCCAATTATGAACTGTTTCCTCCCACACAGAAAGGAACAGTTTGGGATGCAAGCTGTTACCATGGAGACAACTAGCCAAGGCCACTTGATGGAAGGAGGCTGGGGCCCCCTGGTGCTGGATCACTAGGGCCATTTCGTGAAGTTGGGGTTTGGACCTTGGCTCAGGTGATGAGCTATGAGCCCACTGCAGGCAGGGTAGGGGGTGCAGGGGCAATGACCCCTTTTGTCCTGCACACTGCTCTTCTTTCTTCCTGCACTCTCCTTGTAGGCTTCAATATGGTGCTGCCTCATTCAAAACAGGGCTGAGCTCTTATTCTTCCATCCCTGGGAATATACTTTCTTGACTGGCATTCTCTTGCAAAGAAACTTGATAAAAGAATTCTTCTCATCCAGAACTGTGCTCCTTTCCTGTCCTTACTGGTTCTCCATCCCTTGTTTTCTCTTTATTCCACCTCCCTCCCTCCCTTCTTCTCTCACTTGGTTCTGTTACCCCCCAAATAACAAAAATAATCATGATCACAAGGCACATTATTTATTTGACTCTTAATATAAGCCATGTACATAATTCATTTCATTTTTATAGTAACCTCATTCTTTGAGCTTCTACTCCATTCTAGACACTTTCCTAGATGCCGGTGAAAAAAGTAGCACTTTCCTGACCCCCAAAGATGTCAGAGACTGCATATAGATGAATCTCACTAAAATTAACTCGGTCTCTGGCTAACTGAAAGCTGTCTGGCTCTAGGAAGGACATAAGCATACATGGCTTGTGTCTTTCAATAGTTTGTGGACACTGTGATGCCATATACTACCTATTTTTTTCTATGTAATGAGGCACTTTCCTTTTGATTATCCTCTTTAATAGTCTCAAGAGAACTGTGAGGCAGTCTATAATACTATAAATGTAGGTAAGAGGCTCAAGAAGTTAGTTGCTAGTCAAGTAATGAATGATCAGGATTCAGATGCAGACTTTCTGATATAAGCTCTGATATTCCTTTAACGATGAGGAAGCAGAGCATATGAGACATGGTATCTAGTCTTGTCCTGGACCTTAGGAAACCCTGTGACATTGCATGTGTTGGTCAGTTCCCTGAGTGCACTTCCTCACTGGTAAAATGGAGAAAGTACCATCTTTTCTACTGCTCTTAAAATATTGTCAAAACTACATATAAAGCAGCTGGAAAAATAGAAAATCTTTGTCTTTGATTGAGGAATGTGTTTAGACATCTCTAACATTTACCAACATCTTGTTCTCCCCTCTGACTTCATAAAATATTCAATTTCTTAATTGCTGTCCACCTCTTCCTCATACCACCATGGCTCCTGGTCAATGTGATCAGAGTAGAAATGATATAGGTCACTTCTGAGTTGAGTCAGTGAGAAGCCCATGTATGATTCTTTTGGTCACGGTCCTCACCTGCTTATTACCAATGAGACTACATATTCCAGATGGTACAAATAAGAGGAAGAGCCTATGACAGCCTGAAATGGTTAGTGACTTCATGCAACACAATTGCTGTGGAGAGTTGTCCAAATATGTAACTGACTTTACATGAAGAAATAATAAATCTAAGCTGTATAAAGGTGAAGAGTTTGGGTGTTTTGTTACTGCAGCAGAACCTCACCAATCTGCTAAATACAGGCTATGGCTATATTAGAGAAACACAGAATGCTGGAAGATGTCTTCTGCATCATTTAGCCCAATCCCTATATTTGGTGGCAGGGAAACTAAAGTTCACAAAAGTTAAATGACTTGTCTTGACCATGGACATCTCTTCCAAAGATTGAGGACCTCTACTGTGTTCTAGTTTAAAAAGAAAAAAAAAATATTTTTTAGTTGTAGAAGGACACAATATCTTTATTTTATTTATTTTTATGTGGTGGTGAGAATCAAACCCAGGGCCTCACACATGCTAGGCAAGCACTCCACCACTGAGCCACAACCCCAGCTCCTACCGTGTTCTCTTTAAGCCTGTACCTTAAATCTTCCCTGAGTAGCTCTGAGTCACTGGGACTGCCCTATTTACTGTCCCAGGAATTGTTGGGAATTAGCTTCTTTTTACTCTGGTCCAATCTAGACACTTACTGCCCTTGTTGTGGGATGGATCTGAGTGGGTAAGAGTCAACATATTTCCCAAAGCCATGCAGTGAGACACACTGGGACTTTGAATAAAGGCAGAAAAGCTATGAATAAGAGGAGGGAAATATTCAAACAGGATTTGACATAATTGTCTGCACAAAGCTTACTGACTTTTAGTTTTCTTTCTTTTTTCCTTTTTCTCTCTCTCTTCCTCCCTCCCTCCCTCTCCCCCTTTCTTATTTCTGTTCAGTTCCAGCACCACGGTGGGTCATGTGCACTTGTGTCCCCTGTGCAAATGCTCTCAGGTCTGATATCCTTGAATGGAGACCCTTGAAGACAAACCCTGGAAGTCAGCTTGTGACTAAGGATGTGGACGATGCAGAAGCCCATGGGCACACCTCTGACCACTATTTTTACATGCCTAGACCTGATATGGAAGCAGCTGATTCTCATTTTTAATCATCCTTTTCCACTCAGAATTTCTGCTGAAGAACTGGACACTATGCTTGGACAGAGGTTATTTATTTATTTTTTTTAATCTCCTTTTTTTTTATACTCTTATTACACTGTCCTCATGACTCATTACTGCAGAGTTATGGTGTCTTTCCCATAGGATTATAAACCTGTCAGAGGCCAGCACCATGTTGCACTACATGGTATTATTTTATAATTAGGGTGCTTCATTTGAGCTGGCAGCCTCAGGGTTCTCTCTCAGCATGTTATTTTTTAAGGTTTAATTTTTATTTGTTCTTTTTAGTTATACATGGCAGTATAATGTATTTTGACATATTATGCATACATGGAGTACAACTTCCCCTTCTTGTGGTTGTACATATGTACACTGTTCATGTATTCACTTGTGAATATAGGGAAGTTATGTCTGATTCATTGTACTGTCAGCATGTTCTTTTAGTCCTATTTTATATTTTCCCCTTAGATGATCTTATCTATACTCAAATCCTCAACTATTAAGTAAATAATTATAACAAACACCTGTCTGATACTAGGTGGCAGGCACTCTTCTCCTGACATTTAATTCTCACAACAGTCAGGAATTTTCAGTGAATTTTAAAGATAAAAAGACAGATCTAGAAAGGTTAAGACTACCAACAGGGTCATGAGACTAGTTAGCAGAACTGAAATTTGAACCTGGCTCCAGAGTTGATGTACCCAACCGCCCGCTGCAATGTTGCTCAATCTCCAAGCCACAATCAGTCAGCTCTAGCTTACGTTTTTTTCATGAACACCAGTGCCTTTGACTAGATCCATTTATGTCTATAAACTCCTAAAATTTCCTAAATCAAACTTTGAGCTTATCATCTTTCCCCTAAAACCTGTCCCCAACTTATATTCCAATGGTGTACTAGTCACAGGAAAAACAGCAGGATTAGTCCAATGAGTAAAATCAGGATGGCCTAATGCCTAGGAGCCAAATAAGCAGAGAGTTTGCAGAAAGAGGACATGGCCAGCCTCAGAGATGGGGGATGGGTAGAGAACTTTTTTGACAGCATGACGGTGGTTAGTACCTATAAGGCTTAGTAAAGTGGTATAGCTATCACAAGTACAAAAGATGCATGCATGCTAAGGAATAGTTTATGATTGTCTTTGTGACCTAACTCTTTTTGGAAAGTTGGCTGTGAACAGAATGTGGCTAATTCAGAGTCAGAACTACTCAGAAGTCTCATCCTTTCTTACTTGCCTATCATCGCTGTTTGATTGATGTTGTGAATTCACTTTCACTTCTTTTTTTTTCTTTTTTCTTTTTGGTACCGGGGATTGAACTCAGGGGCACTAGGCCACGGGGCGACATCCCCAGTCCTTTTTTGTATTTTATTAGAGACAGGGTCTCACTGAGTTGCTTAGTGCCTCGCTATTGCTGAGGCTGGCTTTGAACTCGCGATCCTCCTGCCTCAGCCTCCCAAGTGCTGGGATTACGGGCGTGCGCCACCACGCCCAGCTTCACTTTCACTTCTTTTGTTAGTATGTGGATGCTTAGTTCCTTACCTCGTATGTTGCTATAGGGGCTGATATTTCCCCAGATTTATAACAGATCATGATGAAATATACCCAGGGAGAATACTGAGCCAGCTAGGAGAAATTACCCGAAGATGTGCTATAGGGCTGCGTCAGAAAGCAGGGAGGTAAAATCAACATCACACTCTCTGGTTTTTATTCATGGGCTAATTTTTTTTTTTTTTTTTTTGGTGATATAAAATTGATTGGGTGTGTGATTTTCTATAATGGTGCCTTTTTTAAATATAGAAAATGCCATAATGAAGTCAAGATGTCATTATGCCTGATTATGTTTAATTTATGGGTATTGAGAAATTGATTAAGGTATATTTTACATATATTGGTTGTAATTCAAACTACCCTTAAAATTCAGGTTTCTAAATAAGTGGGTGGATAAAGATTTTTCTGGTAGAGAGTGGTTGATACTGCACGATTCATGATCCCTTCATGGGTCACCCCATAATAAAATCCAATGTGAAATAGAATTTACTGATTTAAAAAATAAATAAAAATACAAATAAAAAACTGGTTTGAAATCCTCCTTGCACATGAAGCGTCATATGCCAGTCTTAAAAAGCCACACACACCGAGGAGATGGAAAGATGGTAGAGTAGAAGATGTTGCTGTCCAGGCTGTTCTGGGACATGAAACCAAGAAAGCAGGTAGGAAGCTTCTCAGTAATGTGGCTAGAAAAAAAAAAAAAAAGGAGTTTTGGGGAATTAATACTGGACATTCAAAGTAGCTCAGGCACTCAGAAGGTTGAACACAATAAAATAAAGAAGAGATCCTCCATGCCACCACTGGTGCTGCTGGTGTCTGCCAGAGCTGACGCTCTGTGGGCAAAATGGAGGGACAGGGGATAAAAGGAACCTGGATTTTGAGGATTGTGGCATGTCTTGGTACAAAGAGGTCAGTGATCAAAGATACTACCAGACTGACTGACCCAGAAGGTGTGCTGCACAATATCCTCATGTGGGAAAGATGCCTATGGAGAGCCTTGGAAGGCGCCATTTTGTAGGTGGGCTGTAGCAACCTGTGGGTGTGAGAGCTGAGTCCTGGCAAATCTGAGCTGGGTCCAAAAATGGCCTGGAAGATGACTGCCACACATAATAGAGCTTTCCTAGCAGACTGGGAGAAATTCAGACGTGAATAGGGCTTTACACAGGGGAATTGGGTTGCAGAAACCCACCCAGCTCCCCTTCCCTTTGAGTCCAGTGGCTTTCTGGACTGGCTGAGAGGGCTGTGCCTAGCTTGGAATTTAAACAGGTGGGTGTGGGTGTAACTGAGCCTGGGGACTGAACCCAGGAGATAAGCAAAATCAGGGTTCACAGGTTACCGAGAGGTAGAAGATTGGCTTCTCCACTGCACAAGTGGAATCCAGGGGAGACTTCTGGGGTATAATCTCCCAGGTTGGACTGGCAGCTGCTGGGACCTGGAAGTGTGCTTATTTAAAATCTTCTGACCAATTGCTATTCAACCAAGCACCTGGGGCCTACCTAGACTTAAACCCCACCTTCAGGAGCTCTGCCTGTGGGAACTCCTCTCACAGTATACTACAGTGACCCCACCCTGAGGGTGGAGCAGACAACACTCTCCAACTCACTCTACCTCGCCTTGCCAAGAAGGGAAACTGAGAATTTTTGATAGGCAATTTGATGAACAACACAAAAAGAGGAAGGACTTGACAGCCTGTGGCCACTACTCTTCCACACACTACATACCTCAAGAAGAAATGGAACGACAGACATTTGGAAATAAACAACAAAGATATATTCTTTTTTTTTTTTAACTTTATTTATTTATTTATTTATTTATTCATAATGCACAAGTATAGCATCTTTTTACATATAAATGCTTGTATACAAAGTATATAAGTACCATTCAGATCTTCAATCCAATTTTTGACTACTACAACAAAAATAATTCCTTAATGTTTCATGGAGGATTTTTTCCTTTCTCTCTCTCTCTCTCTCTCTCTCTCTTCCTGTTTAGTTGTGAGCTGAATGGTTTATGGACACTCATTCATTTTTTTTTCCTCATTTCTAGCATTTTTTGAAGGTAATTATTTTTCATGGCTCAGTCTTTTGGGGGCTATGATGTTTGATTAGTATGTTTTGGTTTTGGTTTGTATTTTACCCCCACTTATCTGTTTTCCTTGATTCTCTTTCCCTCTTTTAGTCTGCTAATACCTAACCTCCATTGTTCTCTCTTTCACTCTTCCTTTAATTTTTTACTTCTATTTTCTTTCCTCCTCCCTCATAATCATCATATCCTACAACTTTTCTGTACTCTCCCTGTTCACCTTTCAAAATTGCAAACACTTTTGCAAATTTACTGTTTTTACAGTTGGCAATAGTTAATCTGATCACATTTCTTTTTATTGTGACAATTAACACTGTAAATGTCATAGTAGGAACTACTTGGTTTAATGCTGTATATTGTTTGCGTTGGTTGTTGTTATTATTTGCCTCCCAATAAACTGAAGTACTGGAAACTTTAGGGGCACTATAAGTTCACAGGGTAGAAACTCTATTGCCTCAGATCTATGTTGTTAGATGGGTAGACACACAAACAACATAAAAAGGCAAGGGAACAAATCATCCAAAACAAACCAAAACACCCCAATCACAGAACCATTGGCACCATCATGGAAGAAATGTCAGAGAAGGAATTTAGAAAGTTCATAGTTACACTGATCCAAGATGAAGTAAGGAGTGAAATCACAGAGAAAATACAAGAAGTGAAAGATCACTTCAGTAAGGAAATAGAGGTTCTGCAAAAAGAACCAAATTAAAAATTCAATGGAAAGTATCACCAGCAGACTAGACCACTTGGAAGATAGAGTTTCAGGCAATAAAGATAAAATACATAATCTTGAAAATAAAGTTGACCATGGAGAAAAGATATTAAGATACAATGAATAGAACTTTCAGGAAATATGAAATAACATGAAAAGACCAAATTAAAAGTTTATTGGATAGACAAAAGTTCTGAAATACCAACTAAAGGAATTCATAATCTTTTCAATGAAATAATACTAGAAAATTTCCCAAACCTTAAGAATGAAATGGAAAATCAAATATAGGAGGCATACAGGACTCCAAATACACAAAATTACAATAGACCCATGCCACGGCATATTATTATGAAAATGCCTAACATACAGGATAAGAATAGAATTTTAAAGGCTATTGGAGAAAAATGGCAGGTCACATTTAGAGGTAAACCAATCTGGATTTCAGCTGATTTCTGCACTTATACCCTAAAAACTCGGAGGTCTTGAAATAATATATACCAAGCTCTGAAAGAAAATGGATGACAACCAAGAACACTATGTGCAGCAAAAATTAGCTTCAGATTTGAAGATGAAATAAAACCCTTCCACAATAAACAAAATTTAAAAGAATTCACACATAGAAAGCCCACACTACAAAACATACTCAATGAAATATTTCATGAAGAAGAAATGAAGAATAGAATTGAAAACAATCAAAGGGAGGAACTACATGTAAGGAATAGTTAATTAAAGGAGAAACTAATACAAATTAAAAACCATAAATAAACAAAAATGACTGGGAATAAAAATCATTTCTTAATAATAATATTGAGTATAAAAGGCCTAAACTCATCAATCAAAAGACATAGGTTGGCAGATTGGATTAAAAAACAAGACACAACAATATGCCATCTCTGAGAGACTCACATCATAAGAAAAGACGTTTGTGGACTGAAGTTGAAAGGATGGGAAAAAATATCATTTATGTGAATCTCATAAACAGGCAGGGGTTTCTATCCTCATATCAGATGAAGTGGACTTCAAGCTAAGTTTAATCAGAAGGGACAAAGAAGTTTATTTCACATTGCCTAAGGGAACTGTGAAACAACAAGAAATAATAATCATAAATATTTATGCCCAAACAATGCAGCATCTATTACATCAAAAAACCCTTGTCAATATCAAGAATCAAAGAGATCACAACACAATAATACTGGCTGACTTTAATACAGCTCTCTCATCAAAGGATAGATCTTCCAAACAAAAGCTAAATAAAGAAGCTATAGAACAAAAAATATAATTAATATTTTAGACTTCACAGACATATAGAATATGTCTTTCATCAATAACTGAATACATGTTATGGTTTGGATGTGAGGTGTCTCCCAAAAGCTCATGTGTGAGACAATGCAAGAAGGTTTAGAGGACAGATGATTAGGTTATGAGAGCCTTAACAAAGTCAGTGAATTAATCCCCTGATGGGATTAACTAAGTGGTAACTGAAGGCAGGTAGGGTGTAACTGGAGGAGGTGAGTCCCTGGGGGAGTGCCTTTGGGGTATATAGTTTCTATCTGGCGAATGAAGTCTCTTTCTCTGCAGCCTGATCTGTGAGCTGTTTCTCTCCACCACCGTATTCCACCATGATGTTCTGCCTCACCTCAAGCTTTGAGGAATGGAGCTGGCTGTCTATGAATTGAGACCTCTGAAACTGTGAGACCCCAAATAAATTTTCTTCCTCTAAAAATGTTCTGGTTGGTTCTTTTAGTCACAGTAGTTACAAAGCTGACTAAAACAATACACTTGCTTTTCAGCAGCACATGGATCATTTTCTAAAATAGACCATTTTATCAGCCACAAAGCAACTCTTAGCAAATAGAAGAAAATATGGATAATACATTGCATTCTATAAGATCACAATGGAATGAAATTAGAAATAAACAAAAAAAAAAATATAGAAGCCACCCTAACACCTGGAGACTAAATAATATGTTATTGAATGACCAAAGGATATCAGGGGTGAAATAAAGATATATTTAGAGGTAAATAAGAGTAGTGACACAACCTAAAAAAATCTCTGGGACACTATGAAGGTGATTCTAGGAGGAAAGTACATTGCATTGAGCTCATTTATTAGAAAAATAGAAAGTCACCAAATAAATAACCTCATATTCCATCTCAAGGCCCTATAAAGAAGAACAAATCAACACCAAAAGCAGTAGAAGACAGAAAATAATTAAAATCAGAGCCCAAATCAATAAAATTGAACCCCCCCAAAAAAGAATTAAAATAATCAACAAAACAGAAAGTTGGTTCTTTGAATAAATAAATAAAATTGATAAATCCTTAGCCAAACTAACCAAGAGAAAGAGGGAAAAACCCAAATTTTTAAAATTCGTGATGAAAAAGTAAATATACAGAGGCTAATGAGCAGGTACTTTGAAAATTTATACTCCAATAAAATAGAAAAACTTGAAGATATCAACAAATTTCTAGAGACATAGGACCTACTCAAATTGAACCAGGAGGACGTAGAAAATTTAAACATATTAATTTTAAGTAATGAAATTGAAGACACCATCAAAAGCCTACCAACAAAGAAAAGCCCAGGACCAGACAGATTCACAGCCAAGTTCTATCAGACCTTCAAAGGAGAACTAACTCCAATCCTCGTCAAATTATTCCATGAAATAGAAAAGGAGGAATTCCTTCCCAACTTATTCTACGAAGCTAGTATCACCCTGATAGCAAAACCAGGCAAAGACATCAAGGAAAGAAAACTTCAGACCAATACCCTTGATGAACATAGATGCAAAAATTTTAATAAAATATTGGCAAATCACATACAAAAACATATTAAAAAGATAGTGCACCATGATCAAGTGGGGTTCATCCCAGGGATGCAAGGTTGGTTCAACATACAGAAATCAGTAAATATAATTCACCACATCAATAGACTTAAGGAAAGAGTCACAGGATTAGCTCAATAGATGCAGAAAAAGCATTTAACAAAACACAGCATCATTCATGTTCAAAACACTAGAAAAACTAGGGTTAGTAGGAACATATCTCAACATTGTAAAAACTACATATGCTACATCCAAGGCTAACATCATTCTAAATGGAGAAAACCTGAAAGCATTTCCGCTAAAAACTGGAACAACATAGTGACACCCTCTTTTACCATTCCTATTCAAAATAGTCATTGAAACTCTACCCAGAGCAATTAGATAAAAGAAAGAAACTAAGGGGATATGAATAGGTAAAGAAGAACTCAAACTATCCCTATTTGCTTATGACATTATCCTACATTTAGAAGACCCCCCAAAACTTCTAGAACTCATAAACAAATCCAGCGAAGTAGCAGGATATAAAATTAATACCTATAAATCAGTTGCATCCCTGAACAACAATGATTAGTCAGTGGAAAGAGAAATTAGGAAGACTATCCCATTCACAATAGCCTCAAAAACAAACAAACAACAACAAACAAACAACAACAAAATAAGCAAGCAAACAAAAAAACCACCTTGGAAATCAATCTAGCAAAATAGATGAAAGACCTCTACGATGAAAAGTACAGAACACTAAAGAAAGAAATTAAAGAAACCCTTAGAAGATGGAAAAATTTCCCATGTTCTTGGATAGGCAGAATTAATATTGTCAAAATGGCCATACTACCAAAAGTGTTATACAGATTTAATGCAATTCTTATTAAAATTCCAATGACAGGGCTGGGGTTGTGGCTCAGTGGTAGAGCACTGACCTAGCACGTGTGAGGCCCTGGATTCAATCCTTAGCACCACATAAAAATAAAATAAATAAAATAAAGGTATTGTGTCCAACTACAACTGAAAAATAAATATTAAAAAAATTCCAATGACATTTTTCTTAGAAATATTAAAAGCAGGGGCTGGGGTTGTGGCTCAGCGGCAGAGCGCCCGCCTTGCATGTGCGCGGCCCGGGTTCGATCCTCAGCACCACCACGTAAATATAAATACATTGCATTGTGTACAACTAGAGTAAATAAATAAATATTTAAAAAAAAAAAAGAAATATTAAAAGCACTCATGAAATTCATTTGAAAAAATAAGAGGCCCAGAATAGCCAAAACTATTCTTAGTTAGAAAAGTGAAGCAGGAGGCGTCACAATTCTAGACTTACAGAGGTATAGTAACAAAAATAACATGGTATTGGCACCAAAACAGACTTGAAAATCAAGGGAACAGAATAGAAGATACAGAGACAAACTCATATAAATACAGTTATCTCATACTATACAATGGTGCCATAAACATACATTGGAGAAAAGATAGCCTCTTTAACCAGTGGTGCTGGGAAAACTGGAAATCCATATGTAGCGAAATGAAATTAAACCCCTATCTGTTACCCTGTACAAAATACAACTCAAACTGGATCAAGGACCTTGGTATTAGACCAAAGATCCTATGCCTACTAGAAGAAAAAGTAGTCTTAAATCTCCATCATGGTGGCTTAGGAACCAAATTCCTCAATAAGACTTCTAAAGCGCAAGAAGTAAAATCAAGAATCAATAAATGGAATGGTATCAAACTAAAACACTTCTTCACATCAAAAGGAAAAAATTAAGAGTGTGAAGACAGAGTCTACAGAATGGGAGAAAATTTTTGCCACCTGCACCTCAGATAGAGCATTAATTTCCAGGATATATAAAGAACTCAAAAACTTAACACCAAAAACCCCACATAACCCAATTAATAAATGGGCAAAGAAACTGAACAGCCACTTCACAGAAGAAATAAGAATGGTCGACAAATATAGGAAAATATTGTTTAACATCTCTATCAATTAGATAAAGGCAAATTAAAAATTCACTGAGATTTCATCTCACTCCAGACATAATGACAATTATCAAGAATATAAGCAACAACAAATGTTGGTGAGGATGTTCACTCATGCATTGCTAGTGGGACTGCAAATTGGTGCAACTACTCTGGTAAGTAGTATAGAGATTCCTCAAAAAACTAGAATGGAACCACCATTTGAACCAGTTATACCATTCCTAGGTATATATCCAAGGAATTAAAACCAGCATACTACAGTGACACAGCCACATCAATTCACAATTGCTAAGCTATGGATCCAACCTAGATGCCCTTCAAGAGATGAATGAATAAAGAAAATATGGTGTATATATACACAATGGAATATCACTCAATCATAGAGAAGAATAATTTTATGACATTTGGAGGTAAACAGATGGATGGAGACTATCATGTTCAGTGAAATAAGCCAATCCTCAAAAACCAAAGGTTAAAAATTTTCTCTGATATGTGGATGCTAACACACAACAGGGGGGTGGATAATGAAAGTTCAGTGAATTAGGCAAAGGGGAATGTAGGGAACAGAGTAGGGACAGGAAAAGGAAAGACAGCAGAATGAATCTGACGTGATTTTCCTATGTACGTATGAACACAAGACCAGTGAAATTCCACACCATGTACAATCACAAGAATGGGATCCAAATTAGAATAAGTTAATCTCCATGTATGTCTAATATGTCAAAATGCACTCTACTCTTATGTGTATCTAAAAAGAACTAATAAAATATTAGCCACACACAGTGTAGGACCATCCCTTACACAGGGATGAAGATTGATTTCAGGTTGTCCAGAGGCAGATGTTATTTTCCAGAGAAGACTACTGCATCAAGAACCTATGCAGATGGAATCAAGCTATTCATAATTATTTCATAATTTGATGAGTGGCATAATTTTGCTTTAATAATAATTCAGCATTAGGATTTTGAAAGTTTAAAATCAAGCGAGAAGCAGAAGGCCACAGAAACATTGCTGTAGATCAATTAAAAAGATAGAATGTAATATTACTCTTCAGATAAATTGTTATACTGTTAAAACCAAGGCAAAAGCAGAGGGGAAAAAAAAAACTATAACTGCCATGCAAATTTCAAATGCTGGCATTCGGCTACTGGAATCCATAATTTGAATAGAAAGTGGTATCTGATTTTACTTCAGGGATCAGATTCTGAAATCCAAGCAAAAAAAGGCAAAATTATCCTTGAAAGTCCTTTACTTGCTCTCAAAATTCCAGGACCTGGGCACTTCAAGTTGGAAAATTAAGAATTAACTTCTGTGGTTTTTTGGAGTGTTTTGATCATGGCCTCCCTTTCCTTGGGTAGTAGAGTTCATGGAAAATTTGAGTAAGGGAAGGGGAAGGGCAGAGGGGAATTCTCTCTCTCTCTGTCTCTCTTTCCCTTTCACATGCACACATGCGCACACGAATTCCCATAAATGCAGCATGCCTATTTTGAACATTGCTATAAAATGGATGAGTTATTTCTCTGTATTGTGGCTGTTTTCCACCCCAAAAGCAATCCCTACTGCATCCTTCTGTGCCACCTGAGGTCCTACAAATCAGCTGCAGCGTTGACTACAGTTGTGACAAGAACACAATATAGAGGAAAGGAAAATGACAACCAGAGATGTCATAAACATTTGGGGTCTATAGTTTCAATGGTTACTCATTTTACATCTTTTTAAAATTTTTTATTTTTAGATACTGGGGATTGAATCCAGGGATGCATTACCATTTAGCCACATCCCCAGCCTGCCCCTCCCTGCTTTAAAAAAAAAATTAGACGCAGCATCTCGCTGAGTTGCTTAGGGCCTCATTAAATTGCTGAGGCTGACTCTAAACTCACGATTCTCCTGCTTTAGCTTCCCCGGCTTCTGGGATTACAGGCATGTGCCACCACACCCAGCTCATTTTGCATCTTAAAGTTATTCACGGGGTCAATGAGCATATACTGAATGCCTGTTATACGCTTGCAGTCCCTTTCAATATGTTATCTCATGCAGTCTTTACAGTGGCTCTATGATGTCCACTTCATGTAGAGAAAGTGAGGCTCTGGGAAATGTCCAAGGTCACACCATTAACAGGGCACATCACTAGGATTTGCCCTAACTGTGCATCTACCCAATGCAA
Source organism: Tamias sibiricus (assembly GCA_025594165.1). NCBI lineage: Eukaryota > Metazoa > Chordata > Mammalia > Rodentia > Sciuridae > Tamias > Tamias sibiricus. The sequence continues at coordinate 72,670,154 of CM046660.1, read as the reverse complement.
ACTCATTTTTTTCACTCTGCATAACAGAGTTTTCCCTTATTTCCCACAAAATGATAGTGAAGTTTTGTAATTATTTTCCCCTCTAGTTTTGAGGGCATTCATATAATATTTTATCTAAAACTCACATTTCTTTTTGAGTTTGGAAATTTGTAATTGGAAGGGAAATCCGTGAAACATTTTAAAACCACCTCTTGACTTGACTGTCTTCTCAGCATCAGTCAGCTGAGCAAGGGGGGGGGGGCTCTATTGTAATGCAAACTGTGAACAAAATTAGGCCATGACCTGAGCTGTGGTTCTCTGGGATGGAATTCCCGTGGTGGGAACAAAGACCATGACCACGGGCAGCCACCAGGGTCCTGAGGGGTCAAGGAGCAGGTGCATTATGGAGGGAAGAGAAGAGGAGACTCTGAGACGATCACCTGTGACTGTGAATGGTTTGAGTAGAGCCTTAGGGACCCTCCTAGGGTGGGAAATAAGGTAGTTGCTGCTTCGCACACAATTGTCATTTCAGTACTTTTTGTAGCTGCAGAAGAGTGACAGCAAAACAGGAAACAAAATAATTTTGGTTCATTTATTCAATAGACATTCATTTTCCAATCATTATGTCCCACAAATCCTTTTTGTTCAAGAGCTTTGAATGATTCAGGGCAAAGCAAAATGATTCTTCTTTTAGGGCTCGAAATCCTAGGTGGCTAATGATGACTTGATGGCACCTTCAAAAATACTTGGAAACTTTTTTCTTTAATTGAAAAATGAAAGAAATTGTCTTTATTTTGTTTGCCAAGGGGCTTATTATTGAACCAATTCAATTGAGTTTAAGCTTTTCATGGAAAAATGGATTCCTTTGTTTTTCTTCTCACTTCTATGAAAGTTTGCAGCCTTCTCCTCCTGCTTGGATTTCAGGTCCATACCTTGCCTTATCTACTGAATTGTTTCCAGTTCCATGGTGACAGACAACACAGGGAGAAAAAATATTTTTGGCCCAATTTTGGGAACACTGGGTTCATATAAATTCACTCTAAGCATAGTTCTTCTAGATTTAAAATGTACATTTCCTTTGAAAGAAATGTATTGCTCATGCTTTTAGTTCCTTAAACTTTTAATCAAAATGTCATTATAAAAAAATTTGACATCTAGAAATATTTTCAGTTTTTAAAGTAGGCCTAATTTTTAAAAATGGAAAAATTATGAAAGGCCGTGGACAAGAAATTTGAAAACAAAGATTGCTAGGGAAAGTTTGACAACTGCCATTAAAAAAAATTATTTGTTGTGTTTTCTATTTAGGTACAGCTGGAGGAGACATAAAGATAAAGATATTTAGGAGACATAAAGATATTTTTGAAATATAAAATCTAGTTCCATAGTTGTAGTTTTAACAATTAGCATATGATAGATGCCTTCAATTATGTTAAGAGTTAGTACACATATTATATTTAGAATAGTGCCTCATATGTTGTAAACACTCAAATGGCTGCTACTATGGAGTGAGGATCCTCTATCTGAAAGTTTGAAATCTGAAATGCTCCAAAGTTCACATGGTACTAGAAGTGGAAAATCCCATACCTGACCTCATGTGATGGGTCACAGTCAAAATGCAGGAATATAAAAAATATGATGTAAAATTACCTCCAGGTGACATGTATCAAGTACATATAAAACAAATGAATTTTGTATTTGGACTTGGATCCCATCCTCAAAATATTTCATCATGTATATGCAAATATTTCAAAATTCAAAAACATTAAATCTGAAACACTTCTGGTTCCAAGCATTTCAGCTAAGGAACACTCTTCCTACTTTATGATTATGTTTAAATTGATATTAACACAGCAAACATTTATGATTATATTTAATTTCACCATATTACAATATTCCCTTTATATGCCAAGATTAGTATTGGTATTACTATTGACATAATAATCCTCATTTGTCAAGAATGAAGAAACCCTTAAAATGTTCAGTTTTAGTGCCTAGAATAAGTCTAAAATCTATGGAAAGTCACCAATACCATTTAAACATGTCTATGGCAAAAGAATGTATTTGGTGTACAAATTTATTCAGATTGTCAGCCAATAATCACTCTTGGAGTATCCTCCCTGTGCTAGAATTTGGGAGTACAAAAATCTTGGTCTTGTGCTTAGGGAGTTCCTAATATTAGTAGAGGAGACAGATCTATAGACATGTGATCAGGTATTGGAGCAGATCCTCAGAATAACATTAAGTAGAAACCTAGTGTACTCACCATGGTAGCCCCAAGGCACATTCACTGAACCACATGGGTTCCATGTTAACATTTCTATCAGTCCATGGGAACCAGAGTAAAATAGTCTGGAGAGGCATTTGCTCAAGTTTCTAAAGGAGAATAGGAGTTGCCTCAACTTATTCATCTGTAACACAGTCAGACTGAATTCCTTTGTGCTCCAAACTTGTATGCTTTTAATGCCAAATGATTCCATTTGGTCAGTAGTAAGGGGCAGTAGGCCTTCACATTTTGCTTTTTTGCAGACGACCTTATCCCCACAATTCTAGGCTTCTCAACCCACAGTGAGAGTGTCTGTCGGTTGCTCAGCTGTTCTGCTCTCTGCCAAGTAGCTGAGCTTTTACATTTCAGGACAAAGAATTCACAGAACTGGCTGAATATTTCACTTTTCATCAGGACATTTGGCATCAGGTAGACAAATAAGTGTGGATGAATTTCAGGAATTTGAGTGATTTGGATTCAGCACAGAGAAAATAATAGCTTCGATTCTAATTTGAAGTGAAGTTCAATTATCCAGAGCCAAAAATATCCTTTCTTCTTCCAAGTGGTCTAAGATGCTCATTAGCTCTGGCTTTGGTCCTGGGGTATTTTTGTAATGAAGTCGGCTAAATGTTTGCAGGACAGATGGGGCTGCCATCCTTCATGCGGCTCTAGAGGAGAGCAGAGCTGAGTTAGAGAAGGGAAGACATAAAAAGTAGAATGAGAAAAAAGGTCCAGAATGTTTCCTGAGTGTTTGTGGAATTGGACTCGGCCCTGCCTTAATGATCCCTTGATAATTGTAGTGGCACATTTTAAAACTGATCTTATTGAGGCAAAAACACACATTTTACGTCCACTGTTATTTGAGCTTTGGTTACCAAGGTAACCATCACCGCAAGAATTCCATCCTCACCCCAAGCATTGTACCTCCTCACAGCCCTCCCCAGCCTGCACCCACACGCAGCCCTAGACAGCCATTGATCTGCCTTCGATCACTGCAGATTGGGTTGGGACACTCATGTGATCTGACTGTGATCACTCAGCACACTATTTTCGGCATCTATCCATGTCCTTGGGTACATCAGGTGTTCTTTCTTTTCCGTTGCCGACTACTTTTCATTGTATGGAGAGCCACCATTTGTTTAACCATTCACTCCCTCCACTTGGGATGTTTCTAACTGTAGACACTTATGATTAAAACCACTAAGAACGTTCATGTACAAGTCTTGACGTTGACATGTATTTTCGTTTCTCTTTGGCAATTACTTAGGAGTGAGATCACCAGGTCAGGTTGAAATAGGTTTTAAACTCATAAGAAAATGCCAAATTGTTTTCAAGGTAGTTGTAGCCATTTTGCCTCCCCACTATACATGTTTAAGAATGTACATTGTTCAGCTTTCTTGTTTACCTGGTGTTTTCAATTTCAACTATTCAAGTAGGCGTAAAGTGGTATTGCAAGGGTGTTTTAGTGTGGATTTCCTTAATGGTAATGATTTGGGGCAGCATTTTGTGTTGATATATTGCTGTAGTGTCTGTTGGTATATTCTTTCTTGTGGAGTGTTGGTTTACATATTTTCTACAGTGGTTTTGAAATGATAATATGGCACCCACGGTGGTTCAGTGAATGTGCGTTGAGCTACTATGGTGGGTAGACTGGGTTTGTGCTTAATGTTATTTTGAAGACCAATTTCCATGGATACAAGCAAAATCTGAAAACCATTGGTTTAAATAAAAATTAGGAAGGAAACAAATTTGGCTCTTGGGGTTTCTATTTCTCTCTTCTCCAGTCAGCACAGTAAATAGGAGAGTGTTGGGCTAAACATTCTGGGGGAGCACAGAGTTCAGAAAGTAAGGCATTCAAGAAAGCTTTGTCACAGACAGAAATGTGTCCAGGCTCCAAGATTACAGAGGTATGGGTTTATGTCTAGATTTTACCATTTGCTAGCTCTGCAAACTTGAACAAATTTATTATCCCCTTTGAGTCTATGGTTTCATCAGCTAAAAATAGGATTAATAATATCTAATCAGTAGGTTATTCTAAAGATAAGATGAGAATATAATGTAGAATATCTAGAAGCATGTCCAGCATGATTGATAGTAGCTGTGTGTCAATATTAGGTATTTTTCTTGCTACCCATAAATCTGCTTCATTTCTTCTTTTCTTTCAGGATTTCAGGCTCCCTCCAGATTATGGCACTTCATGTTTTCCACTCCTTGGAGGTTCTACACGTAGATCAGTTCTGCCTCCATTCCATCATTCTCTATTTGGATTTGTTTGTAGACTCTTTGAATATGTGAGCAGAAATTTAATTTCTGCTAATATGGCAGTAGTGATGATGTTTTTATGTTTCAGTAAGTACCCAGTTTAAGGAGCAGGATTGAACTCAGAGTGAGAAGTGGGTGGGAATTGGAGGCCTGTGGAAGGTTGATTGGGGTAGGTATTGTTTTGGTATTTCTGACCTTTCCCAGAATCCCATAAATCACATTCCATAAATTATTTTCTCCAGGGAGTTTGCCTGAACTTGGACATTTTCAATTAGCTGATTATTTTCAAGCCCCTTTTATGAGGTCTTTCCCAGCATCTTCTTGCAGGCCAAGCCATACAAATGATTTTACAAGCCAACTGATTTTTTAAAATAAATATCTTGTTTTTCTTCGGATTTATAGTTTTAACATGCTCTAGTTACTTATTGATTGCTTGTGATTTAGTGGCATATTTCATAAAGATTTTAAGACTTTAGATTAATTATCTGTAGTTGTTGTGGCAGAACCCTAACTGAGCAGGCAGGCCTGCTATGGGTCTTCTGGATTGTATTTTTGAGAACCCATATAAGCATTTCATCTAAATCTTCAAGTGATGTTTGGATGATAATCAACTCTACCTCAAAGATGTTGTGAAATCAGAAGATTACAGCTGGTAGTGCCATAGGGAATAACTCATCTAACCCCACATCCAGTTTTCAGATGGGAACATACATTGTAGAGATTAAACTGTAATTTCTTGATGAATGTTACTATGTCTCATTGGTTACAGCATTGACCTGGGTGGTCTTCCCTGATGGAGATAGTCTGAGACAGCTCAGATTTTCATTTCTTCAATGTCACTTTTTGTAATTAAATTCACACCCCATGATTCTGGTAACTGTGAGTTTGTTTAGTTGTGTTAACACATCTCATTTTTCTATTGTTTTAAGAGCCAGAATATTAACATTATACAAAGAAGACCACACCAAATCTCAGGTCCTAGTTTCTTCCTTGCCAAATCATCTTTAGGGACAAGTTAACAAACAAGTTGGAAAAAATACTTATGGCTTCCATCACATATTTGTCCACACATGGGTTCTCACTTTGAAACTTTATCCATTTTACAAGACCCAAAATGTTTCCCCAGATGATGGAAAAAGATCATCTCCATGCAATTGACTGAACTGACATGGATCCAAGTTAATCCAATTGAAGATTCCTGGAAAACCCAATTCTATTCGGAGAATGAAAAGTTATAGGAGAAAGTACGTAGAGATTTTGGCTTTCTCCACTTTAATCTGTCAGGTTGGGCAACTCCTTGTATATTTCTCAAAAGAATTTTTGAATTATTAAAATGTCCTTCCTAAAACAGAAATTGATCAATATGAAGTCTTCACTGGGAAACTTTGCCAAGTACAGCAACAGAGCAAGCATGGGTTGTGGTGACTTGCAACTAGAGAGTAACAGCAGGGTTGGGGAGAAGAGATAACCAACATGAAGGTGCAGAGAGGATGGAAAGGTGTCTAGCAGTGTGGGAGGGAATGGAAGTTTTAGCTGAAAATTTAAAATTCAGTTTTCAGTACTCAGATCCAATAAAAGAGTTGCAACATTCTGGCACAATAGTGTCTCCAAGGAGTCCCTCTAATTTGTGTTGCTCCTCCTTTGGCCTTGTGTGGTGGTGACTTTACTGTTCTGTGGACTGTGCTCGTTGTCTTGTTTTAGAGGCAGCTGTGTTTCTCCATGAGGGATGTGTATGCATGTGTGTTCACGTTGCTGGTTTTCACTGTATGAAGATTACAGAAACTTGGTGGAAAGGAAGGCACTGTTATATGGGGCCAACCATATAGAGATAGGTAAACACTTAGGATATGAGGAAACTTACAGAAAAGAGGCTGGAAACCACCATCCCTGACTAGCTGAGAAAGTGTCATGGAGCACACTTACCATTCAGGTCAAAGACGGTACAGAAGAGAAGAGGGAAAAAAGTTTCTTAAAAATCCAAAGCTTAGAAAGACCATAAATTGTAATACATTTTGGGGAGAGGGATGATACAGTGACTTTATTCAATATTGCTTCTAAAGTTCAGGAGAAAGCCTGGCTGAAAAGATAAGGAAACTTAAATAATTTGGGGGGGGGGTGGATTTGTGTTGACATTGATCTTTTTTGGAAGGGGAATTCTAAGCTTAACTTTTATTTCAAGTACATTCAAACTGGTTATCCTTCCAGGTCCAACTACTTTTCTCCACTTCAAAGGACCAGTAGTTTATAGAGATTTATCTAGAGAATGTTTCATATTTTCTTGTATGATATTGATCAGATTTAAATCTGGACTGGAGTATTTATAAGTCATAGTATGCCAGAGTTGACTGGTGGGATCGCTGCAATTTGAGTTACTTATTCCTGAAGCTGACAAGTATAACTGCTTAAAACTTATCTACATTATTGGAATCATTTGAGGAGGTTAAAAATGTACTGATACCTGGGTCTGCTCCCAGAGATTTTGATTTAACTGGTCTGGAATGAGGCCTGAGTATTAAGAGTTATAAAAGTTCCCGGGGTACTATTAATATACAGCTGATTTTGAGAGCCACTGCTCTAAAATACCAAACAGGTAGAAAGCAGAAATTCAATGACCTGCCTCCAAAGAGATGACCAGGCACACTGGACAAAGTCTGACCTAAAATCCTAGCCTGACTTTCAGATTGTACCCAGTTGATAGTTCCTACCTTTCTTTTTTTTTTTTTTTTTTTTGGTTCCAGGGATTGAACTCAGGGGCACTCAACCTCTGGGCCACATCCCCAGCCCTTTTTTGTATTTTATTAGAGACAGGGTCTCACTGAGTTGCTAAGTGCCTTGCCATTGCTGAGGCTGGCTTTGAATTCGCGATCCTCCTGCCTCAGCCTCCCAAGTGCTGGGATTACAGGCGTGCGCCACCGCGCCCGGCTCGATAGTTCCTACCTTTCTATGTAGAATTTCTGGTCTTAAACCAGTCTCACCTTGTCTCTGTGTTTCATACATTCCTACCTCTGACTCAAGGCTTAGGTCATTCCACACACCTGGAGAGACTCTCATTTTTGTCAAATTTTGTACTGATTCATCTGACAAATCAGCTCCTATATCTCTTCTATTGTGAGCAATTATGCACCGATTATGTCTACAGATCTGGAACTTGCTACCATTTACATATGAAGCTTGACTTATTACCAACTATTTGGTCAGACCACCTCCTTTTACTAGCAAAATGGAGATAGTAAGGGTAGGTATTTTATATATGTTATTATGAAGTTTAAATGATTTGGGTCATTCAGATTGCTTAGACCATTGACCGGCACATAGCAAGCCTTCAGTCTGTAAGTAAATCCCACCCCAGTGGTTCTCCTTCATGACATTTCAATGCATTATCAAATATCAGGTCTTTGTCTTGCTTCGGGAGTCATTTCAGTTTTCTATTATTCTTTTCCAAACCACTCCAAAACTTTGTCCCTTAAACAATAACAATTTTTTAAAAATTGCTCATATTTCTACAATCTGGGCTGGGTTCTGCTAGGTGGTTTTTCTGCTTCTTGTGGAACTTCTAGGGCTAGAATATCCAATATGGCTCCATCACTCTCTTATCTGGTGCATAAATTGGAATGGCTGGAGTAGTTGGGGGCTGGTATGTTCTCCCTCTTTCTTAGGCTATCTTGGGCTTCCTCATAGTATGGTGGGTTCAGAGTGGTTTGGCTTATTACATGGTAGCTGACTTCCCATAGAGAGGAAGCAGAAGAACATTTTCCTCCTAAGGCCTCATCTCAGAAATCTCAGCACGTTAATTCTGCCACATCAGTCAAAAGCAAGTCACAAAGTCCATCCCAGACAGAAGAGGAAAGAAAGTGAACTCCACTTCTTGAAGAATGAAGCAGCAGTCACATTGAAAGGAAGAAAGTGATGGAACCATCTTAGGAGTTAAGGGAAGGAAATGATGGAACCATTTTAGGAGATTATCTAACACATGAATATTCTTAGGTTATTTCAAGAATGTATATTTTATTTTTCAATTAGATTTCATGTACCTTAAATCCTAAAATAACATGCTTTCTCTTTTTTCATATTCTCCCATAGTGCTCTGTAGGCACCACACACTCAACAAATAAATATTGATACACTGATATTAGTAGATGAGGTATAAAGTTGAGCAACTATGAAAAAAGTAATTGACCTTTCACCTTGGAGAACATCCCTACAAAAGACAAGAAAAATTTTCTTAGTAAATTATAAATTTCTATGATGTGCCTCTCTGACGTCTAGGGAATGGCACATGCCATTTGTTTTCCTTCCTTACTTCCTTTTAATTCCTTAAGGTAACCTTAAGTGGTCTCCAGCTTCAGAGGAAAAATGAGAAGATGTGGAGCTGTGTCATATCTCTGCATGTGTTACCATGGTGACAGGAGGAGCTTGGTCCTTCAGCCCCAGTCTGCAAGCATTGCTTTTAAGAATCCAAGGCCTCTTTTGTTTTTCATCAATTCTGGATGCTCACACTTGATTGCCACATACTCTCTTTCTTAAATTGTATTTTAAAGATAAATGATTTGTGGAAGAACATTGAAGGTTTAGATTTCCATCAAGAGACTCATAAAATAAGTATGTAAAATAAAGCTGTGGAAACAGAGCATGGCTCTCAAGAATTTTGAAATATGAATCTGAAGCTGCTTCATTTGGATCCTGATCTGTTTCCATAGGGAACTGAATAGTTCAACTATTGGATCAGTCTGAATAGAGCCACCGGGCCTCAGGGCTATCAATGCCCCTTAGTCCTACTCTGTGCTAGGTAGTCTTTCACCTTGATCCTGGTGGCCACAAACAGGTCATGAATATGAAAAAGTAGAGAGGTGCAATGGGAGGGAACAGTCACAATTGTGTCCTGTGGTGGAGAGCCATCAGAAAGTGGAATTTATTGGCTTTTGCTCTGTAACATAAGTTTTCATTGCCTTCATTATTTTGAAGCTATGTTTTGCTATTTATTTATTTATTTTTGTGGTGCTGGGGATTGAACCCAGGGTCTTGTGCATGTGAGGCAAGTACTTTACCAAACTGTGCTATATCCCCAGCCTGTTTTACTTTATTTTTAATTCAAAATTGTTTGTGAATTTATAATAGAAGAAAAAGGAGGAGGAGGAGGAGGACGGGGAGGAGAACTAAGTTAATATGTTATTGGGAGAGGAATAGGGTAATTTTCCCAACAGAAAATGTCACTCAAGGAAAATCACTGGTTGGTCTAGAGTGTAGGCCTCTAGGGGGAGAGGCTGTCCCCTGGGACTATTTTGAGACTCCTGCAGTCTTTATTGTACTATTACTTAGTTAGTAGGAGCTAGGGATGCCAGACCATGTAGATGCATGCAACAATTTCATTTCCCTTGCCATTCAACTGTCCCCCTGGGCATTCATATGTGGATATTACAGGTATGTAATTGTCAGAGTCTTTTGTTCAAAGTTATCAACCCAGAGTTGATAACTGATATGGTGAATGTCATCACAAATGGCAAAGTCCGGTGAGATTTAAGGCCACCACACACACACACACACACACACACACACACACACACACACACACACGGAGAGAACTTTGCTTTGTAGCTGACTTGTCTGCAGGGATGCTCAGAGTGTGATGCTAGAGACAGCATCTCCCAGCATCCCTGGTCTAGGGACGTTTACATCTTGAATTAGCTGATATTTTATTACACATTGCTTTTATTTAATTTCTGTTTTATGTTTCTCTTAGGGCACTACATTGAATTTTTAAAGTTATATGTGTAATTAGGTTACATTATGCATGAATAGTTTCTTTGATTTGATTCAGGGCCACTGTTTTTAATGCCTTTTGCGATCCAATGTGTTTTCATCAGAGACTTCAACACCAAACAAGTAAGCGGACACAGGTATTGTTTCAATCATGATATAATTTATTATTACACTAATAAAAATAGCTTTTATGGAGCATCCACATTGTGCTTGGGGTGCCTTCTTGAGAAGAAGGAAATTCATTGCTTCGAAGGCTCTTGGTGCAAAGGCAAATGGAGCACGAAGTCAATGATTGAAATGTGGGGAGACGAATGCCATGAGGGCAGGTGTGGGGGGCCAGAGGCCACGTGGGAGAAGCAGTCCTAATCACTGGTGCATGAAGAGGGGAATGTTCAAGGCAATACGGATTTTTGTCTGTCTTCTAAAGTCAAAGTTGAACATCTCAGGAGCAATGGGAATGAAGCTTTGTGGGATAATTGACAGATGTCAAAATGCTACCTCAACACATAATTAAGAGCTTGGGTGTTGAACAGAGACACACTGTAGTTTTAAGTACTTCTCTCTGATTTTCACTTGTGCAACCTTGGGCAAGTCTCTTTGTGCCTCTAAACCTGCTTTCATCATAATAAAAAATGGGAAAGATGGTGCCCACTTAGTAAACAGGAGTACCACTCAGGACCCTGGAATATGGGCACGTACCCTGGCTTCTCCTCACCACAAAGGGTATTATTGAAAAGGAGGAGAGAAATGAGCTTCTTGCTTGGCTAAATGTTGGGCTAAGAGTTGGGAGGTTTTGGTATTAGTCCTGTTCTGTTAGTGTCTTGCTGTCTGCCTTTAACAAGACCTTAAGCCCTTATGGCCTCAGTTTCTATATCTTTAAAACAAGGCAGTCGAACACTGTTATTTCCAGGTCCCTCCCCAGCTCTGACGTGCTATGTGTGTCCTCAGAGTTTGTGTCTCTGGACAATTTCTACAACCACCTTTTGCCACTACCTTCCTTTAAAACATTCTTTTGAAATAGGCGCGTATTTCTGGTTTCAGTTAAATTAGAAAAAGTTGCGTGGGTTTGTTTTCCATTATAATGACTAAGTTCTCTTGACATTAATCTGCAAAGTAAATCAGTTTTCTAGGTAGAAGTTGTGGTTAAGATAATCTAACCTTCTTAATTTGTACTTCCTATTCCTCAAGAGTTTCACCTTGATCCTCTCCAGGGCCTTTGCACAACCTGTTTCTTAGACTTTGTCATGCTGACTCTTTCTCTCTGTTCAGGTATCAGCTGGAACACCTTGTCCTTAGAGAGGCTTTATCTGTCACCTTTTGGTGGTCACTCTCTAGTGTGGGACCTTAGTTAGTACTCTCTTAAATTATTGTGCTTCTGTTCTGTTTATTCAACACCTGTCTCTGTTGGCAGAATATTTGCTCCATGACAGCAGAGACCTCGTTGGCCTCATTCACATGGAACAGTGGCTCGTCCTTGATCAGAACTCAGTGTAAGCCCTGACCCTGTGTCCCTAGCTCCTATTGTATACTGCTGTAAGAAGTGAGAGATACAGGCAGCTGCTACAAGGAAAGAGACTGTTAGATAATGATTATATATTGGTTATCCTCTGAGGGGCCCTGAGGATTCTGACTCCCAAACCCAGCTTACCAAATGCTGTCTGGGTTTAGGCTGCACTCTGACCTTTTTGAATCTCATAATATGTACTTATGAAGTTGACCGGTTGTGTTGTTAAAGTGAGCATGTCACGCGTGTGCAGTCTCTTCTGTGCCGGGCACTGGTCTGGCACTGTGTGGGCACTGTCTGATTTCATCCTCACACAGGCCTGGAGGTGGGGTCTCTGCTTACCTCCATGTGCAGAGAGGACCTAGGGCTTGGTTCGTAAAGCCTGCTTGCATATGAGGGCTGCTATTAACAAAATACTATATACTTGGTGGCTTAAGCAACAGAAATTTATTTTCTCACAGTTCTGAAGACTGGAAATTCAAGATCGCTTGCCTCTCTTCTGCACTTCCAGATGGTCACCCGCATGCTGTGTCCTCAGGTGCCCTTTTGTCTGTGCGTGAGCATCTCTGGGGTCCCTTCAGTTTGTGATAAGATCAGTAGTCCTGTTGCATTAGGGCACCATCTTTATGTTCTCCTCTAACTTCAATCACCTCACTAAAGTCCTGATCTCCTAAGTCACACAGGAGGTTGGGGCTTCAACATATGAATCTGGAGGGGGAATAATTCCATGTGAAACACAGCTCAAAGTCACTCAGCTAATAAGGAGCAGAAACTTGATTTGAATCTAGGTCACATACCCAGTGCCTCCCCTCCACCAACAGTTCTGCACTGCTGCTAGGACTCCTCCTGATGGCTATCCATGAAAGAAAAGCTTGTGCCGGCTGGAGAACTGTCTACCTCTGCAGAGTGACTCCTGGGAAGGGAAGAGCAGATGGCTGGAGACTGAGTGACGGCTGGCCCTTGATCCGCGGCTGTGCTCAGACTGGGTCACTTGTTGACGGCGGCCATATCTCATTACTGCTGACACATATGATAGGAAGGTCACAGTAACAGGAGATACCAAGCATTATAATTAGCCAGAAACTTCTCCCAATCTCTTCTAAAATTATTGGAGTATAAATTTCACTTCGGTTCTCTTATGGGTGAAGTGGCAGTTATCCAGGGATTTAAAAAGGCCAGCAGAGTTTGTAAAGGCAGAGCTGATATTTGCCAGAGTGTCTTATTGGAATCTTAGGTTGACACGGGACTGTATGACAGCTGGGGCCTGGAGAAAGAAAAGAGGTCATCCAGCAATGCTGGTGGGGTGCTGTGGGCTGTCCAGCAGTCACGTATCTGGGCTTTCTTTTGCCACTTGTTTAGTAACGTCCTCTGTGCAGCTGCTGTGCACCAGCCACCCTATGAGAAAGGGGTTCTGATTCCTCATGACCTCTGCCCACTTGAGCAGATGACGTCAACATCCAAACCACAGGCGTAGAATAGCATGATGTTCAGAAATCCAGACAAAAGTTTTAACTCTATCCAACCTTATCCTTCTCCCATTCCTTCCAGACCTCCCTTTCATTCTATTTACTGTGTGGCAGGTGATGGGCAGGTCGTTGATCCTTTAACCCAGGTAAGCTCCATATCACTACCATTTTATATGTGGATCCCGTCACTGAGCCGTCTCCAGTGGTGGGACAGCAAGATGTAACTGATCTCCTTTCCTTCAATCAGAGCCTCGGCTGTACTATTGAATGTCTCTTCTTGGCTGGGTTCCTTAATGAAACTGTGGGCAGATTTGGGAGCTTCTTATTCATCTTCAACTCTTTAAAACCTTGCTCCAATATCAAGCTCTTTCCATCTTGCATCCCCAGTCATTAGCATTGGTAAATCCATCATTTTGTAATGAAAAATTTCACATTTAATTATTTTGGCTTAGAGTTACCTGTGTTGTGTGACAGGAAGTCAATGCACTTTCTCTTAGCATTGCTACCTAAACACAGTGTGGAGGATGTTCCCATAGGGCTGGTTGGAAGAGTAATGTGCAACACTGGGAGGATTTTTATATTCACTGTCAATCAGTAGGTGGACATTGGTTCTCTGTATCTGTGGGTTGTCATCTATGCATCCAATCAACCACAGATTGAAAATGTTCGGGAAAATGTTTCCTCTGTACTGGACATGTGCAGACTTATTTATTTTTTTTCTCGATATCATTTCCTGAACAATACAGTATAGTAATTATTTACATAGCATTGTCATTGTATGCAGTATTACAAGAGACGCAGACAGGATTTAAAGTATTGGGGAGGATATCTGTAAGTCATATGAAAATATGATATCATTTTATATAAGGCACTTAAGTCACCCTGGAGTTTACCCTCAGGGGGTCTGGAGCCCACTTCCTCTGGAACCAAGGACAGCTATAGTGTACCTTGAACTTCACCTAGTGCTAGTAAAACCAGTCCTGTCAAAGGAATTCCTCCGGCCTCATTTTTATTTTACACTTGGAAATATTTAGAAATGTTTAACCCTCTTTCTCTGTGAAATAGATGTTTTGTGTAAGATGCTGGCTGGGCTTGGTTTGCTTGCTTGGTTGCTTCTCTTGATAAGTTGCTTAGCCTGCAAATTAGCATTTTAGACAGCAGAGAAGAACGGAAGACTGATCTCACAGATTCAAGTTTGTGATAATCTTCATTATATTGCCTACATAGGTCCTTAAAATTCTGTTTTTTTTTTTTCTTCGACTTCTCTATTTGTTTTGTGAGTCTGATGGCCTTCTGGATTTAATCAAAATCTTGACCATTATAAAATGAATGTCAGAAAAATTTAAATCTATTTAAATGCAAGATACATAAGTGAATCATAGGTCTTCTTTGGTTTCATAAAAATTGGCTTTTCAGGGCTGGGGTTGTGGCTCAGCGGTAGAGCACCTGCCTAGCACATGCGCGACCCGGGTTCGATCCTCAGCACCACGTAAAAATAAATGGTATTGTGTACAACTAAAACAAGTAAATAAAAATATTTTTTAAAAATTGGCTTTTCAAGGTACACTCATGCACTGTGGGTGGGACTGCAAATTAATACAGCCACTTTGGAAAGTAGAGCGGAGACTCCTCAAAAAACTAGGAATGGAACCATCGTGTGACCCAGCTATCCTGCTCCTTGGTATTTATCCAAAAGAACTAAACTCAACATATGACAAAAATACAGTCACTACATGTTTATAGCAGCACGATTTGGAGTAGGCAAGTTATGGAATCAACCTAGCTGCTCGTCAACATCAAGAAAATATGGTGCATATACACAATGGAATTTAACTCAGCCATAAAGAATGAAATAATGGGGGCTGGAGTTCTGGCTCAGTGGTAGATAGAGTGCTCACTTAGCGCATGTGAGTCACTGGATTTGATCCTCAGCATCACATAAAAAAAAATAAATAAAATAAAGGTACTGTGTCTACCTACAACTAAAAATAAAAAAAATTATAAAAATAATAAATAATGAAATAATTGCATTTGATTGTAAATGGATGGAAATGGAGAAAATCATGCTAAGTGAAATAAGCCAGACTCAGAAAATTAAGGGTTGATTTTCTCTCATATGCGGAATCTAAAGCAAAATAAGGGAAAAAAGCCAAGTTCACACAGCCTCTGCTGCTTGTGTTCGCAGTATGGTGTGGCAGCTTCCAGGGGGCCACAAGCCTCCAGGTCCCTATAGAAGCAGGGCAGTGCCACAGCAGCTCCAACACCAGCCTCATCTAGACCACCTAACCAGTCGGGTGTTTGGGGGGCCACCACCAGGATGCAGCCATTTCAGTTGGGTGCCTTACTCTGTTGCTGTGTGGAGCCTTAACTTCGGATGGGGGGGCCACTAACAGGGAGTGGGCACTGGGTGGCACCTTCCCACCTCACTTCCTAATAAAGGTCCAACACTGGGGAAAAAAAAAAAGAAAAAAGCCAGACATAGTGGCTCACACCTGAAATCCCAGAAGCTCTGGAGGCTGAGGCAAGAGGATTGAGGGTTCAAAGCCAGCCTTAGCAACTTAGTGAGGCTGTGTCTTTAAATAAAAAATACAAAGGACTGGGGTGTGGTTCAGTAGTGAAGCACCCATGGGTTCAATCTCTGGCACCTGGAAGAGGAGGAGATCAGACAGCATAATGACCTAGGGAAAATCAGGAGTAGAGGTGGAAGAATAAGAGGGAGGAAGGAAGGGAAAGAAACAGGGAATGAGTCCCACAGAGCATATTATATACATAGGTAAAGGTACCAAAGGGAATAGCTCCTTTATGTATATGTAGAAAGTACCAATCAAAATAAAGTGATGCAGGGCAGATGAGGCTGGGCACCTGAGGAGTTAACAGGAAGCAGGTTTATTGTGTGCAGCAGGTCCAGAGTAGCTAGTGCCTTTCTCCCTCTGAACCAAGAGTATAGAAATTCTTTGGACTTTTATACCCAGAGTGTATGGAGGGGGGTTTGGAGGTTTACATTTTTGCAGAAGTCTTCATAAAAGTATTTTTTTCTTTGAGTTCTCAGAAAGTGCTTTTTGTTATACTTTTTAGAAGAGTCAGAGGTTTTACATGTTTTGCCACAAAAGCCGGAGTAACATAAGCAAGTCTGTAGTTAAACTTAGCTTTTGCAAGTGAGAGTAATAAGAAACAGGAAGTTTTTGAGCTATTTTGCAGACATCTTTGCTGATATTCTGTTAACAAGAACAGCTATGGTTAGGGTCTTCTGGCTGGGGGTCTCTGGCCTTGTTCAGAAGGAGTGAAAGGGAGATCAGTAGAACAGAGGAGGGAGAAAACAGGAGAGGGAGGATGGCAGGGAAGGGGAGGGGAATGGAGATTGAAATAAAATTCCTTGTATGAATGCTTTTGTCAAAAGGCACCCAAACACTGTGTACAATTACAATGCTCTAATAAAAAAAATTGGCTTCTCAAATAAAAGTCTTTAGGTCAAATGCATTTTTAAGAATATTAAAAACTAAATTTGGGGCTGGGGCTGTAGCTTGGTGGCACGTGTGAGGCACTGGGTTTCGATCCCCAGCACTACATAAAAATAAATAAATAAAATAAAGGCGTTGTGTCCACCCATCACTAAAAATAAAAAAACTAAATTCTATAAAAATTATTGAAAATTTAAGTATGTGTATACTTATACTTACATTTTCTTTTAATTCTACAACCAGCATATAAAATTTCATATCAATTTTGCTTGCATTTATGTATGCTCAAATAGATTTTGAAAATTGGCATTTTGAAGCAATAAAAGTCTATAATGCCCTTTAAAAGCTACTTCTTTAAATTATTTTTAAACATATTTATTTTTAGAAGTAAGCATCATTTTTATTTTTATAAAATACTTATGGCATTAGGTCTGAAATCAACTTGTGCTAATTGTTGATCTTAAAAGCCAGAATAAATTATTTATTAAAAACTAAGAATAAATTTCAAAAAATTTTTTAAAAAAAGAACAATTAAGAAAATAAGCAAAACCAATCATTTTCCATTTAGCAACATTTACCAGATAACAACTCTAAGAACAAGAATCAGATATACCTTTGTTATTTGTAGAAGAAATTGTGGAAGATATGGTTAAAACATTTACCTGCACTCCCCAAACTGAACTCATAACTAGTGATAACTGTTGTGGTGTGAACTAATCAATAAAATCAATAAGAGTGTACGTTATAAGTTATAGATTAGTAAAGAATGTACATTATAGATAAAAGATTTTGATAAGTAAGATAAGGTAAGACAATAAGTGTTATAAGATTAATGATGTTAAAATACCTTAGTCTGCTCTAGCTGTAGTTGTAAGAGAAATGAAAAAATAATACAGTGGTATAATCACATAGCTTTGCATAAGATATAAACATAAGATCAAGATTTAAAGATGTTAGTAATAAAATGATAAGTGTGTGTGAAGGTCCCATAGGCTAACTCCAGTCATAAGTAAATGTTAAGATAATATAGAGATAATATAGGTTAAGTTACAAGATAGTTATAGCTGCACAAGACAATTATAAAGCAAGAACTGTCATAGATAGGCCTAAGACTCCATTTTGCTGCCTTCTATAAAAAAACTGTTACAAGAGCTATTTCTGAGAAACTGAAATGAAAGCCGTTTTCTTATAAAAATATATATTGTCTTCTGTACTTTGCACCCACAAAATGTACTCAACCCAAGATATGGTGGTCTTGTTGACCTAGTAGATTCTCGCTCCCACTAACCACCTGCTCGAACCCAGGAAACGGAAACGGTTGTCTAACACCTATTCACACCCAAGATGCGGTTGTCTGTGAGTTGCCCTGCTAATTGCTGTGATTGGCTTGCTTGTATGATGCTAGGAAAGTCCCTGAGCTTTATTTTTCATCCTTAAATTTTTAAGACATAGGCCAGGAAATTGTTGTTCTCCCACAGAGCTTGAGTCTCTACGGGAAACAGTCCCTGGACAGGTAATAAAGCTCTCTAATTTTTTTAAAAAATATTTATTTATTTACTTTAGTTGTACACAATGCAATCATTTATGTTTACGTGGTGCTGAGGATCAAACCCCGGCCGCGCACGTGAAAGGCAAGCGCTCTGCCGCTGAGCCACAACCCCAGCCCTCTAATTTGTTTTAAAATTGGACTTTGAGTGTTTTCTGAGCACCTCCCTATAAAAATAACAAGTGACTGAGGGCATTACTGGTTTAACTGGGATGGTTTGCCAGGAGGATGGAGAGCAGTTTGACACTGTGCGTGTCAAAATACTAGTTATTGACGTCAGAAATTTATAGAAAGTGCTATAGAGACACTATTCAAGTCTAATTTAAACTGTTGGAAATAGTTAAAAAGTCCTAAGCAAGTCCTCTGATTGGCCCACGTTCTACAGCTTTTAGCACGAGGTCTTCTAGCACGTGAGCTCTTGAGACGTGGCCTATCATCAGTGGCAAGCTCTATGCTGTTGAAGGCCAGTGCTGGCTACTACGAAAGGGAACATCAACCTCTTTCTGGCTTGTGAGAGCTTCCAAGGCCCTTGTCTTTGATGCCGACCATCTGGCCAGTGTTATTTTATGAACCAGATGGTGAAAGCGCCTTGGAATGTGTGTGGAACTGCAGAGCTACAATGTGTCTTAATATAGCGGCAGGGTTGCCATCGCGGTGATGCGTATTAGTAGGGCAGGTGTGAGAAATAGATCCTCTTAGCAGTTGCCACCTGGATTCTTAGGGACAGAAGTGTCTTTGTTTACAATAACACT
This sequence comes from Tamias sibiricus, assembly GCA_025594165.1. Taxonomy (NCBI): domain Eukaryota; kingdom Metazoa; phylum Chordata; class Mammalia; order Rodentia; family Sciuridae; genus Tamias; species Tamias sibiricus. The sequence goes on along the minus strand of CM046660.1, from coordinate 72,651,167 downwards.
CCATGAAGACATTTGGGATAGCAGGTGAGAAAGGCTGACGTCAATAAAGGAAAGAGGAAAATTATTCAGAACAAGGAAATAAAAAGTTCTGTTCTCAAGAGAAACAGAGCAAGACTGGACTGGGCACTTCATGGTGAAATGGCCAGTGGAAATGCTCAACAGGCAGGTGGCCTAATGTGTAGATAGGTTAGGGGCCAGGAAGCTACTCTGTGTGTGTGTGTGTGTGTGTGTGTGTGTGTGTGTGTGTCTGTCTGTCTGTATGGTGCTGAGGATTGAACCTGGGAACTCACACCTGCTAGGCAAAAGTGCTCTACCACTGAGCTACACTTCCACACATTAAGAAGCTAATCTTTTAGATGGATTGCTTATATTTCTGCACTCCTTTCAAATTTGTAATAAAGTCAACATTTCTTAATTTCCTTTAGGAATGGAGGAAATGGAGGAAAGGATTGAATTTCACACCTAGGTCCATGGCGGTGGGTGGGGACAGATATGAGATGGTAACATGATCTATCAAGCCAAGGTAGTGCCAGATGTTATCATATCACGAGAACAAAAATTCCACCAGACATTTTCAGAAATTATGAAAGATGGGTTTAGACTGACATGGAGGATGGAACTGGGTTTTTGATCCAATCTTATACAGATCTCAAGACATCACCCAACGTCTAGGTTACAGAGAAATATAAAAAGGACTCTAAGTGGATAATGAAAATGCTATCAAAGAGATGCCCTTTGGACATTGACTCATAATACCAGGACATCATTACCAAACAGTGCTCTAATCATTTTCCTTAACGTCTTTGTGTTTCAGAAATGAGGAAATAAATTTTATCCCAGTGGGATAAAAATCCCTGTCCAGGTACCATAAGTTAGAAACAAGAAAGAAGTGTACTTGGAACAACTGTGTCATGAAACTTGCAAAATATTGCCTTGAGAGGAAAAACTGCCAGCATCCTAAAACTTGTCTGGCTTAGAAAGGAGAGACGTCATTAATTGACAAACTGATTTGTCCTGCTAATGATGAAACTTACTTCCCAGTTGCACATAACCTTCTCGCACATGCAGTTTGTTTTTCTGAGCTGCATGTTCTTGAGACTCCTGCCATCTCCTCACAGGTAGGAAAGCTGATATGTGCAGCATCCATTTATGCTGGGGATTTATGCTGACTGGGGACATGTATGAACAACCAGTGCCAAGGCAGAGTTGGAAGAAACATGAAATACAAAATAAATTTTAGGCTCATAATTAGTGTCAACTCCTTTTTTTTTTTTTTTTAAAGATTGCCTTTTTTTTTTTTTTGGAAGAAAAAAATAAATGCACAGCAAACTTAAAGACAGCATCACATTCTGATGACCAAATGACTCTTTAGAAATACTGACATGGAGGATGTTATGTGTATATGGTCAACTCTCTACAGAAAAACGCAACTAACAGGACATGTAGCTATGTAGAAGGAATTTTATCAATAAGGAATTGACCCACTCAATTATGGATGGTGACAAATCCCAAAATCTGCATTCTGCATGTTGGAGACCCATGGGTGTTGATGGTGGAGTTATTTCCAGTTCAAGTCCAAAAGCCTGAGACTCAAGGCAGCTGGTGGTGTGATCCCAGCCTGAAGGTTGGCAGGCTCCAGGCCCAGGAAAAGGTGATGTTTCCATATAAGTCTGAAGGCAGGAAAAAACTGTATATCTCAGCTGGAAGGTAGCTGAGCAGTAGGAGTTACTCCTTAGTCAAAGTAGGTAAGTTTCTGTTCTATTCAGGCCTTTGACTGATTGAATGAGGCCCACCCATTTTAAAAAGGGTAAATGCTTTACTGAGAATCCAATTCAAATGCTAATTGCATCTGGAAACATCCTTGCAGACAACCCAGAATAATGTTTGACCAAATATCTGGTTACTGTGTGGCCTGCTCAAGATGACACATCAAACTAACTGTCACCATATTACGTAGGATTGTGTATGAGGTCAGTTTCCTCATTCGGTTTATAGAAAATTGATGTTATTTAAGCAGGATTTTAAAAATAACTATTTTTTTTTTTGTCCATGTTTGATTTGAGGGCTTGTTTTTTCTCCTAGGTAAAAGGTTTAGGTCACTCTATGTTTGTGTTTTGGGAAATGGCTAAGATGTGGCAGAAACCTATGTCTTTTAGATCATCTATGTTTAACTGAGAATTATTTTTCTATTCTTCATCCAAAATATTAGAAGAGACATCCACAGATGTACACTGGGTAATTTTCATACAATTTCTTCACTGATGTTTGTCTTTCCTTCTGAGACGCTTTCCAGGTAAAAGGTGCTCCTTTCCTCATCACTCAGTATCTTGACTCTCTTTTTGCCATGAACCTGTTAATTATTTTCTTCTCTTTAAGCCTTTCATTTTCTTGTAGCCCTATAATGCTCAGGAATGATGTCATTTCCTGATTTCAAAGAAGGCCAGGCTCTTTGATATGAACTTTAACTCTTCCTTCACATCAAATGGTCAGCAGTCTCTGTTTTCTCCTCTTTCTTAGATGAAGAAGGAAGTCTCCTTTTTCTGTCATCTGAGCTTATTGTGCACTCTGTTCTCATTCCCTGGTTACTCTCCGACTGTTACTCCTACTGTTCCTATGCCCAAGGTGTTCTTGCAGGTTGCTTATCTTCAATTACTTGGTGACTCTCAATCTTGCTTCTCATAAGCTCTAGATCCACCGCTGGGCCCTCTCACACAGACAGCCAGTAAGTGAAACTGCCCCGGCCCCCAGTCGCCATGTTGCTCCCAGTTCTCTCTCCATTACTGCCCACCTCCTCTTTCTCTCCTTGTAATCTCTGTCTTGATGGGGAGAATTGTCTTCACCCTTGAAACCAAGTGAGTAACCCTCCCTTCCCTCACTCTCACTGTCTCACTACAAAACTCTCTTGATTTTCCATTCTCAATATTTCTTTGTCCAATGCCATCTTTTCCTCCACAGTCTATGTTTTCTCCTGCCTGAAATACTTCCACAGTTCCCTGACTCTCCTGTGTGCCTTCCTGGTGTTGTGGACAATGGAACCAGTGTACGTCTGAGAACCAGTGAACCACTTTGATGACTAGAGGCCCCATGAGCAAGAGGGCTCCTATTCACTGAGTGTCCTTGTGACTCTCTGGTCTCCAGGCAAAAGCTGGCCCATGGTCCCAAAGCTACATGCGTTTGTGTTCTACAAACATTGGGTCATTCTCTCAAAGCAGGTCTGAATAACTAACTTCAGACTAAAATGGGCCACAAAATACTGTGGCCGAAAAGTTGTTTTGAAAAACGTGAGACTGGAGAAGCAGCATCAAAACAGGCATTAAGGGAAAAGGTAGTTTTTATTCTTGGATTTTCTTACCCTTATTTAATAAATTAATTAATGAATGAAGAATTAAAATCTTTTTTATTTGTTCTAATTAGTTATACATGGCAGTAGAATGTATTGTGACACATCATACATAAATGGAGTTATCACTTCTCATTCATCTGGTTGTACATGATGTAGAGTTACACAGGTCATATAATCATATATGCACATAGGGTAATAATAATTCTCCTGTCATTCCTACCCCATTGCCCCTCCCCTCCCTTCACTCTCCTCTGTCTAGTCCAAAATACCTCTATTCTCCTCCCCCCTTTTTGTGAATTAGCATCCACATATCAGAGAAAACATTCCGCCTTTGGTTCTTTGGGACTGATTATTTCGCTTAGCACAATATTCTTCAGTTCCATCCATTTACCAGCAAATGCCATAATTTCATTATTCTTTAAGGCTGAGTAATATTCCTTCATGTACATATACCACAATTTCTTTATCTATTGGTCTGTTGAAGGGCATCTAGGTTGGTTCCATAGTTTTGCTATTGTGAATTGAGCTGCTATAAACATTGATGTGACTGTGTCATTGTAGTGTTGATTTTGAGTCCTTTGTTTTACCCTTATTTTATGATTTAATATAAATAGTGTTTTGAAAGATATTTTGGGTAGGGATGATGACCAGATGGGAAACATACTTTTCTCAGTATTTAGGCCTCTGGATGTCTTAAACTGCCCCCAGCCCTGCCTTGTCGTGGTGACTAGTGTGGGAAGGATCCCACAGTTCCATCCACCAGAAGATGTTCCCAGTGCTGGGCTCAAGTATTGATCCCAGGCCAACTAGACTCTATGTTCCTACGTCTGGACACTTTCCTATTTGGTCATTTTCTTTTCTTACTCTTGGCCCCATCTAAATAGACTGAATCTAAAACTTTGAACCTAAAAGGGAGGTGTCTGGGACCATTGCATATCCCATGGAAGGTTCCTCAGCCCCACAAACAAACTCAAAGCTGTAAACTGGTTAATTAGGATGAACATGGCCGTTTTGATGGCTAATAACATTTGAGTCCAAGGTCACTGCAAAGCTCGGCCATTTAATCTCTGCCTCCAGAGCAGCCAAGAGGGCCGAGCTTTCAGACACATTTATGAAGGTCCATTTCTGGCACACTTTCTGGGACAAACAGGATCTGCTCCAAAGGGACTCCTGGTCCCCACCTCGCAGCATGGAGGTTGTTGCTCATCTCAGGGAAACAGGAACAACAACAACAGCCCACCTTATTAGTGCTGTAGCACCTTGTTGATTCCTAAGAAATGAACAGTCCTTTTGTTGAGTCTCTGATTTTCCATCTGGCTTCCACTAGGGTCTGCTGACTTCTTTGACTCCACCCTTGACTGGAAGGACTCCCTCGTGGGACCTACACATGGGGCTATCACTAAGGAGGCGGCTTGGTGCCAGCTTGCCTGTTGGGGACACCACATTCTTAAAATCCTCCTTGGCCAACAGTCAAAAACAGCTTCCCACTCGGTCCTTAGAGAATGTGAGGGAAAAAAATTAAAGCCACCTTGGTCAATAGCATTGGACACATTTTCACATGACTCACAAGACGGCTTGGCCAAAAAACTCATTTGGTTTATTTAAAAATTCCATTGTTTTATCATCGTTTGAGGATTGGAAACTGGCAGCCACACGGATGGATGCCTTCAATGTTTTTGGTATGTCACTGGTACAGGCTCAGAGTGTTTGGAATGAGTCAAACCCCTTCAAATGGGCTAACAAAAAATTTTTAAATGTAAATCTTTATGTGCATTATTTTTTTTTTTTATATTCTATTACCTTGTCTCACACCCTACTGGACTCGTATAATGGAATGGAAAAAGAAATCTTGTAAAGCAATATCAGCCCGACTGTTTCAGACTTTCTGTAAGCGAGAATGTCAGAGATATTGGCAGGAATTTAGCTTCCACAAGAAATATAGGTTCGGTTACAATGTTTATAGTTATCAAGGGAACTATTTTTTAGACCAAACTGGGAACACACTTTTTCAACAGACAAATGTAAAATAACTAACTGTGGCCCAAATACCTCAATAGAGTCATTTTTCAAATAAATTTATACTCTCCCAGGGTTTTAGTAGAAAATATTGCCCATGTCATTATGAGGTATCCTATGCTAACTATATAAAATAAGAATTTTCATTGATATATAATTGATATGAAACAGTCTTGTTGAATGGAATTTAGAATAGAAATGCTTTTAGAACAATTATTATTTGAACCAGGTAATGTTTGGATTCTTGACTTATTTTTAGTGGTACTGGAGTTTGAACCCAGTTGCTTGCATATGCTAGGCAAGTGCTCTGTTACTGAGCTATGCCCCTAGCCCTTTGTTTTGAGAGAAGTTCTCATTAAATTTCCCAGACTGGTCTCGAACTTGTGATCGTCCTGCTTCAGTCTCTCAAATACCTGGAAATACAGATTTACAGATGAACGCTACTGAACTAGGCCCTTAATTTCTTTCTTTAATTTATTTTTTCTTACAGAAGTTTGAACCAAGGGGCACTTTCCTTCTGAGCTATATCCCCAGTCCTTTTTATTTTTTTATTTTGAGACAGGGGTTTCTCTTAATTTGCACAGGCTTTAACTGCAATTATCCTGCCTCAGCTCCAGAGTTGCTGGGATTATAAGAGTGTGCTTCTGCTTAGTTTCTTAATTAAATTCTCCTTAATTTCTTCTAACAACTTATTTATTTATTTACTTATTTTATTGTATTTATTTATTTTTGATACCAGGGATTGAACTCAGGGGCACTCGACCACTGGGCCGCATCCCCAGCCCTTTTTTGTATCTTATTAGAGACACGGTCTCACTGAGTTGCTAAGTGCCTCGCCATTGCTGAGGCTGGCTTTGAACTTGTGATCCTCTTGCCTCAGCCTCCCAAGTGCTGGGATTACAGGTGTGCACCACCACGCCTGGCATCTTCTAACAACTTTAATGTGAGGTGTTCTCTCCATTTAAAAAATAACAAAAGTGAGGATCCAAGAACCTAAAAAGCACTATAGTGAGTTTTTCAATCTAGATTAGAATCTATGTCTTAGACAACAGAACTCTCTTCCCAGGTACCACAACCACTTTCTCCTCATGGCTTTATCACTCTTAACTAAAATAGCTTAAAAGTGGCAAACAGTGTTTTGTGGGTCTGCTTTAATAAAGAGATTAACAACATGGTATGAGTAGCACCTAGATCATGCTATTGCTTTGAAATCCTTAGAAGTATTTAAGAGAAAACTTTTTCCTTCAAATCTTATCTGTATTGCAATTTTCTCTTGGCTTTTTACATAAATACTGTGCAGGGTACTATAACCTTATTGATTTCATGTTTTAAGAAAGTACTTGCATATTTATGAATATATCTTTGCATTTTTGAGAGCTCCATAATATGGTCTATTTCCTTTTAATTAATAATTCCCTAAAATTGTTCATATGCAGATGAAAGGAAGTGAGGGATTAACATTTTTCCGATGCAGAGAAAACTTTGAAGAGAAACAGCAACTGGAAATAAAAACTCAAGCATTTCTACTAGTCCCAGTAATCTTGTTACATAATAGTAAGCATTTGATAGAAAGGACCAAAAGGCGCTCTTACTTACTTTGTAGACAATAAATGTCAGAATATCAATGTTGAGCATATTTCCCTCTTTGCTGGTGGTTAGAAATGTACCAGACTTGGTTTACAATAGGAACAGTCACTTTTACTGAGAATTTGCTAGGCATGAGGTCTCAGCTTAGGCTGTAGGCATGTGTTCTTTTTGGGAAAGCCACTCTGCAAAGGAGATGTCACTAAACACTACCATATGACCCAGAAATTGTGTGCTTGGATGTTTAGCTCACAGAAATGAAAACTCAAGTTCACATAAAAACTAGAACATAAATGTTCATAGCAGCTGGAGTCAGTGAGATGTCTTTTTTGACAGGTCAGTGACTAAACAAACTGTGGTACATCCATACCACAGAACACAAATCTTCTGTGAAAAGAACTCACTATTGATATACACAACAACTTGTATGTATCTCAAGAGAATTATGCTGAAAAGGCCAGTCCCCAGATTGTCTACTATATGGTTCCATTTATATAACATTTTAAGATTTTAGAGACAAAGGACAGATTAATGATTGCCTGGGATTAGGGATAGGGAAGCAATATGGATACAGTTATAAGAAAGAAACTTGGGGGATCCCTGTGGTTTGGCAATGGTTCAGTAACTTTACTGTGGTAATAGATATACCAATACACACAGGTGATAAAAACTGATAAAACTTTTTAGTTTGAATCTATCCCATTTATTGATTCTTAATATTAATCCTTGTGCTACAGGAGTCTTATAAAGGAAGTTGGGGCCTAAAAAAATAGAATTAAAATAAAAAAACTTATAAAACATGTGCATGCACACACACACACAAACATACACACTCACACACACACTCATAGAAGTAAAACTGAGAAATCAGGATAGAAATGAATTTTGTCAAAAAATAACCTGCATTGTGATATTATACTATCATTTTGAATAATGTTATCATTGGGGGAAATGGGCAAAGCATATAAGGAATCTTTACATTATTTCTTTCAACTGAATATAAATCTGTGATTATCCCCATAAAAGTTTCAATAAAGGAATATAAAAATACTAAAGAAAGTTACTTTTACTCTGCAACAGTTAACAATAATTTAACTATACAGAGACTGCAAACTATGTATAGGTATTATTGCTAATCCTAAAACAATGTATTTCTAAATCAATTTTTCCTTTGCAGATCTTCAAATACCCTGCTTCTCCAATACTTCCCATCCCAAGAAGTGTGACAGAGGGGACATGGGCGTGGAAGGAGTCAGTGGGACTAACCAACTGGGGTTAAATTAGCTCACCTCTACAAGTTTTGTAAAGGGTCCTACTGCGTGAATGCAGGACCTCCCAAGTCCTGTAAAAATGAGACGCCCCCCAGCTTAGTTAGGCATGATTACCTTCCCCAAGTCTGGTCTAGATCTTGGCCCAGTACGGACCCCTCCTCTGATTCTTGGTGCCTAGATTGGGCAGCCTACTAAATAGTTTGCAACAGGGCTACTAATCTCTAAGGTTTTTTCTTTTTTTGTATTAAACTTTTGTTTGTTTATTTTGAACTCAGGGAAATTAAAGCCTATGGCAAGGGAAGTCATGCTAAGTGTATGAGAGATTTGCTGTGGGACTTTTGCTCTCATCAGGACTTTGGAATAAAGTGGGTCATCCGAGAGCTCTAGGTATGTAGGGAGTCTATTTACAGAAGAACCTGGAGTTCTGGAGAGAGGGCCCTCTGACCTGTGGGGACACAGGTGTTCAGCTGTTCTGCCTCCCCGATGAACGTGGGTACCCTGGGCAGAGGGCAGGAAGGAGAAGGCAGTTTCTTTTGGCCTCTGCCGCAGGCCAGCGGGCCCAGCTGTGTAGTGTTAAAGCTGGTATTTGGCTCATGATCAGACTCCTGTCTACTTGTCAATTGTTCCAGAATCTGTAGTCTGAGCACTGTGAGGAAATGGACCCTTGAACACTAAACCCATTTGTTGTGTGCCAGACACACAGTCTTGGTCACTGTCAAGGTCTCTGCCTTGCGGGCTCCCAGGAGTGTTTTGGTGCTTCACGGGGCTCCAGCACCCGCTTCTGTCTCTGAACACCCGGTGGTGACAGTGCTGGTCTAGGGAGAGGAAAATCCCTCTGTCAGTACTGTACATTCCTCCAAGATTTCATGAAGCAGCTGGGCTCAAGCCCGGGAGTCCTGGGGGAATCACTTGGCCTCTATGTCCCAAGTATCCTTCCCAAACATGTGGCAGTCAAGGGGAATATTCCTTTTATGATCTCAAGTCCACTTAGAGTAAACCACGCCAGGCTGTGATGGAGGTGGCTGCGGACATAGCAAATATATCATCGGTAAGCAGACAGCAGGCTCTACGTCCTCATCCTCTGGTGAGCCCCCAGCTCTGACTCCAAACTCCAGAAGAGACAGCAGACCAGCCCAGCACTGGTGCATCCCTCGGGTGACCAGTGGCCAGCCTTCCTCTTCCGTCTGAATCCAACTTGGTGAAGGATTGTTATGTTCTCTCCTCTTCATCTCCTGCCTCCAGTAACCTTCCTTTGGTAAAATCATTTATGAATGTGAGTTTCACTTTGAAAATGAATTTTACTTTCCCAAGAATAAAACAAAAAACAAAGTTAGCTTGAATTTTATAATTAGCAATTATTAACTGATATTGTCTTAGCCCTGTCTACTATAACAAACACCATAGACTGGGTGGCTAATCCAATAGAAATGTCTTTCATGCTGTTTTGCAGGTTGGAAATCTGAGATTAAGGTGCCAACATGGTTGAGTTTTATGGGGGCTTACTTCCTGGTTTGCTGATGGAGGTACTCATGTAATCTCACATGGATAGAAAAAGAGGAAAGGGGGCAGAGAGGAAAAAGGAAGAGACAGAGGAGAGAACATAAGAGAGCTAGTTTGCAGTGTCTTTTATAAGGACCCAATCCCATTGCAAGGGCTTCACCTTCATGACCTAATGACCTCCACCCCCTAATACTGTCCCACTGGGGTTAAGTTTCAGTGTATGAATTCCAAGAAGCACAAACGTGCAGGCCATGACGCATGCATTTCATCACCAAGTGGTTGCTGGAGCTGGGTCCCTCAGCCTGCCTGCAAGTCTGCTTGCAGGGGAGAGACTTTCTCTGATTTGGAGCAGGTGACTTTGGGACTGAGGATAAGCCCCATTGTGGAACAGACCTGTGGCTCTGGCCAGCTCCTGGCTCTGCCCCTGACATCACAATCATCATGTTTGAATGGAGTCTCCTCTTTGCATCAGTAGACTGGCATCCTCAAAAGATAGAAGCAGTTCACGATATGGTATTAAGAACACCAGTGAGCATGCAGGGCGTCTGACTCCAGCTTTGACTTTGCCATTAGCTGGAGGGCTTCAGCTCAGTTAGTTTTTAACTGCACCTCAGTTCCCCTTACCCATGTAATGAACAATCAGATCAAAAGCTTCTGTTTTCCCTCCTGCTCGCACTCTCTGTAGAGTTCATGAATGCTGTAGCTTATACAGGGAAGGAAACAAAATTTACTGGGCAGCTACTACATGCCAGGCATTGAGACAGACACTTGGCACTGTTGCCTTATTTAATCTTTAGGAAGTATTCTGGTTTTACAAGAGACAGGTGCACCATTTGAGCCTCAGAGAAGCCAAGAGACTTGTGTCATATCATGAGGATATAATGGCGAACAAACTTTCTGTTACAAGTGTCAGGAAATCCCAGTTATGTTGGCATAAGCAAAAAAAGAGGATGAGGGGTTTGAAGACATGTTTAGGAACTGGCTTCTCTCCTGCTCTCAGATCCTTTTCCTTTGTGTGCTTTGATTGTCAGATTTCATTCATGATAATATGGCTGTAGGAGCTCCAGCCCTCACATCACTTGGAGTGAACAACTTTTCCAGTTTGCCCGGGATTGAGCGGGGGGGGGGGGGGGTTCCCCAAATGTGGGACTTTCTGTTTTAAAGAGAGGAAAGTCCCAGGCAAACTATGATAAATTGGCCCCACTATTGGCTTGGCTTCAAGTCCGGTAGGAAATAGGATGCTTCTTTGAATAGCTCTTGTAAAATGTTCTGACTCGCTCTGAACGGATTGCCCTGTAGCCAGCAGGATGCAGGTGTGCCAACTGGTTTAGGCCTGGGGAGAGACCTGCCTGGACCAACGCACGGGCGGTGGGGAAGAGAAGCAGCCCTGAAAGGAAACAGTGACTGTGGTCAGGAAGGGGTGAAGGAAGCTGTGGAGGTGAATAGGAATGACACCCCCTGCTGGTAAATGTCAGGGTCAAGTTCCAAACCCAGTCTCCTCGCTGAGAACCACAGGGAGGTGGATGATTCCAAGAGATGCCATGGTCTCTTGCCAGGTGGGGTCAAGGAAGAACACCCAGCACAGTTAGAGTAGGGACTCTGACGCAAGAACTTTGGGAGTTCTTGGCTCTGTGGCCTTTGAATGGAGAACAGAGCTGTTTCCTGGCCCTTACTGCACAGCAGGATTTATGGAGGTGGGTGGGCAGGGTATGCGTCGGGGGTGCCTGGCTGATTTTCACCATGCGAAAAGAGTGTGCTGGCGGCAGAACCTCGGGCGGGCTGCATGAGGGCAGCCCTCCAGCGTGTGGGAAGCCCCCTTTAGGATGCTACGGGCCGAACCAAGCCTATTCCCTGTGGAAATATGGTCTCCACACACAGAGAAGGACATCTGCCTAGAAGATTGATCCCCAAAGGCATTTAAAAGATGCCTCCACGCGGCACCAGCTTGGGGAGCCCTGGCTGCTAATGCTGCCTTTTATTGAATCTTCCAGCAACACTTGCTGGAGAGCTACTAGGCTAAAAGGAAAGATTATTTTTGGCTCTCATACTTCCTGTTTGGGGAGAAAATGATGTTCCAGAAAGACTTACCAAGACTGAGAAACTGCTAACATAATGACATTGAAGACAGGAGAGAAATTTCACACTAAAATTTTTACTTCAAGTGAGAGAAAAAGTGTGAAAATTATTATAAGGGTGATGATAGAAACATGCTGTAATCAGGAAACAGAAATATGCTCTACTTAAAAAGGCCTAATGTGAGAGGTACCGTATATGGGGTGGTTTCAATGCCAAGTTTATCTCCCTGCATATGGAAAATTTTAGAAGTGTTACTAACAGGAAGGACTCCACAGCAAAGTGATTGTTCAAAGCCCGCCTTGTATTTAAACCTCAAAACCCCCGGGTGAAGAGGCCTGCAGGGAGCTTCAGCTACCTCTGTGGTGTGCTACTCTGCCTGCCCAGGGTTGCTCTCTCCTCTTCTGCTGCTGAAGTCTTGGTTTTGTCTTACAGAATCAACTTTAACTTTCCCTTTTCTCAGCTCATGTCATTTAGAATGGATTGAGGTCTAGGCTTGAGCATGGCATGATCAAAGTCTTGTCACTGTCAGAAGACAAAAATGACAAGAAATTTAGTTTAATGATCTTGACTGGCTTTTATTTGTGATTCTGAAATCAGGCAACATCTGATTTTATAACATGGAGGGAGTGTTCTGATGAGCTGAGCATAGGAGTTTTACTTCATGAGCTGAAAAGGGCTGAAAAAGCAGAAACAGAATAAAAAGCATTTTGTAGTTACTTTCCTTAGGGGTAAAGCAGAGGGGACTTTCCCTATTACACTGATGTGGGTTGGCTGGAATCTCTTGGTTTTTGGAAAACAGACCCATTTCAAAGTTCAGTTTGGTTATGTGGCACCTAGGACATTCTAGTTTGGTCTGGTTTGCTGGGGCCTAGAGCAGGAGGCCTGTCCACAAAGATGACCTCCCATGAACTGTGTGATACCATTAAGTCACTGTGATTGGCTCAGGGCTGGTCATGTGACTAGAGCACATGGATTACCCTGGACTGGGTTACAAACAATGATGCTTGAGCACTAGGGCCAGGCTGTGACTGAAGTGGACAGATCTTTCAGTATTCTGAAGCCAATTCATTCCTTATTTTCCTTAATCCGGTTTGAATTGGTCTTGGGTCACTTACAAATGAAAATCCTCAAAGATGATGACATTCTAATTAACCACGTCATTTATTTGAAACTTTGTTGTCAAACAATTTCCTTTATGTGGAGCCAACAAAACTATGAACTGAGTATAAAGGGGACTTGGAAGAGCAGGAATAAGTATCACATCATACGTGCTAAATATGCTGGGATGGGCCCCAAAGCAGATCTCTGACTTGCACTATGCAACTTATAAGAGGGTTGTGCCTCAACAGGCCCATCGTAAGTTGAAATCATCATTAAGTTGGAAATGCACTAACCCACCCAGTCCACTGAGCATCACAGCTTAGCCTCGCCTACCTGGGTGTCCTCAGAACACTCCACTGGGAGCCTGTATCTCACGGAGCTTACTGAATACTGTGCAGAACCAGAGACATGCAGGGGTGTTACATAGACGTGAAGGGACATGGAAACAGGAAACACAATGCTCAAAACTCTCTGGCAATCCAGCGCACACTCTAGGGCATCTGTAGTTCACCCTTGTGATCACAGGGCCCCTGGCTGCTGAGGTTGTTGCCGGTGCCCAACATGGCAAGAGGTCAGTGTGCTGCACGTTGCCAGCCTGGGCAAAGGCCAAAATTCAAAATGTGGTTTTCACTGAATACACATTGCTTTTGCACCATCAGGAAGTCAAGAAATCTAAAGCATCATAAATGGGGGACTGTTTGTATTTAGGATTAAGTGCCAACTAAGTCAAAATACCCTCCACAGACAAGCTAATTGGAAGACACGCAGGAGCCACATCAAGCAGACAGGGAAGCGAGGAGCAAAGGAGTAGCTAACCATGGGGACCTGGATTCTATAGGATTCTGAAACTGCAGTAGGCAAGTCCCCCGGTGAGGTTCAAGAGGGCCCGGACCCTGTGAATGTGGTTGAAGATACCTGAGTCCTTGAGAAAAGACTGCAGGCTGTTCCAGCCTTGGCTCTTTTAAAAGAAGTCTGGGACACATTTTAGGGAGACTTCTCCATGTTTTAGCCAAACAAACAAACAACAAAGCAAGTTTTGGTTGTAAAAGGGTGAATTTCACTAGCAGAGCTCTCCATCAAGACTGGCTTCTTGAGGGTAACGGATAACCTGGAAATGCTTTTGTACTGATTTAGAATAATGGTGTCTGTGCCTTGTACAGTTTACCACTAAGCGAGTCAGCCAGTGTTGCTTGATTTTTCCATGCTTCAGATTAGCCACGGGTTGTTTTTGCTGCTGACGGTAAGAGAGAGTGACACAGCCACGCGTAATGCAACCAGGGGGAGTCAGTCCACCGCATCTCAAAGGGGAGGCAGCCCTTATCCAGCTCTTTGAGCATTTGTTCTGGGTGAACTATTTTGTGTAATAAATAGACGTTCTCCGGGGTTTCTTTCAACTAGAAGAATCTGTAATTGCACGCTTGGTTTGGGTGGTTATTTATTTTTTTAAATGGCCATTTAGTGTGATGTGGTCTCCCATGGAATGAATGCTTCCTCAAGTTTTCTTCCTTAGAACGTGTGTGATGCCATGACATCCTTCAAGAGAACTCTTCCAGCTGTAGGAAATGACTTGTCTTTCCAGAATCCTTGGCTTAGCCAGGGGTGTGGCCGGCTTAGCTTAGCATAATTTCTGATTCCCCTTCTATCTTTTAGGGTTTTACCAAGGAAATGGAAGTCCAGCCAGGAATCACATTTCTTAGTTCCTCCTGCATCCAGGAATGGCCATTTCATATTCCCCTCGGCAGTACAGAGGGTTGGCATTTTTCCATCTCCTCACCAACACTACGTATCTGTCCCATTGATTACAACCGTCCTAGTGACATGAAGTGGTATCGCATTCTGGTTTTGATTTGGGTTTCTTTACTGGCCAATGATAGTGAGTTTCTTTTTATGTGCTTCCTGGTCACTTGTGTATCTTTGGAGAAAGTTCTCTCCTGACCAATTGCCTATTTTTAATTTTTTTTTATCATTTTATTATTGATTTTTAGAGGTTCTTTTTTTAGAGGTTCTTTTAATACTCTCAATACAAATCCCCTATTAGATATATTATTTGCCAATATTTTATTCCATTCTGTGGGTTGTCATTTCCTTGATAGCATTTTGCAGCACCTTATGACTTTTTATAGCCTCCATGATTTTAGAATTCATTGATTCCATCTATCCATGTATCCATCCATCCATCCGATAATTCACTGATGTGATAAATCTCTTGATTGATTAGTTTGCTTTCCTTTTCCAAAAGAAAAAGGATTTTAATACAAGGAAACAGAGATTGCCTCATTGCTTGAGAAGGCCAGAGAAGCAAAGTTCAGGGAAGCTCTTGTTGCATTCTCAGCCTGCAGCACTACACTGGGTGGTTCATAAGAGCTCATGTGGAAACTACTGACTCTCAGCACCTCTGGGCAGCTCCCTCCACTGTAACTTACACTTCTGACTCTTTTTTTAAAAAAATACATTTATTTATTTATTTATTTATTTATTTATTTATTTATTTATTTATGTGGTGCTGAGAATCGAACCCAGGGCCTCACACGTGCTAGGCAAGCACTCTACCACTGAGCCACCACCTCAGACTCTTTAACTGATTCGCTCTCTTCGTTTGTGAGCAGGGGGATTTTCTGTGGTGTGAAGCAACCAAGGGGGAAAAAACCTTAAATGAGGACACAGTAAGAAGCAGGTGCTTTTTACTGGTTAAATAATTTAAAACTTATTTAACGGGATCTTGTGCGTTGAGATGTGAAGGCATGCTTGACAATTCCTTGCAAGAAAAAGTGGCTTTGGAAAACATGTCAAGAAATCTATTTTTTTAAAAATACTGATATTAGTATTGTCTATATCTCGACACCAGATTACTACACTTTCAAAAAAGCACTATATTTAACATGTTTATATTCTCTATCCATCCAGAACATACTTCATTGATTCCTTCTTAAAAAACCAATAAAACAAAATTCAGCTTGCTCCATTTCCTTTGGAAAAGTCTAACTATTTTAGAATACTCCGAGTTAAACCACATTATGTGCTGTTTTAGTCAACATTTTTGTTGCTTGACCAAAAGGCCTGACAAGAACATTGTAGAGGAGAAAATGTTTATTTTGGCTCATGGTTTCAAAAGTTCAGTTCATGTTCGGCTGACTCCATAGCTCTGAGGTGAGGCAGAACATCATGGCAGAAGGTCACGAAGGAGGAAAACAGCTGAGGACATGACAACCAGGAATCAGAGAGAGAGAGAGAGAGAGAGAGAGAGAGAGAGAGCTCTGATCACCAGGGGCAAAATATAAACCCCCAAGTTACTCCCCCAGTAACCCACCTTCTTCAGTCACATCCTACCTGCCTACAGTTACCACCTGGATTAATCCACTGATTCAGTTATACTTCTCATAATGTAATTATGTCACCTCTGAAGATTCTTGTGTTGTCTCTATGAGAGCTTTTGGGGGACACCTCATTCCTAAACCATGTCATATGTTGTTAGTGTGTCACTGGTAGTTTTCTCATGATGCATTTGTTCAGTCAGTGAGGGGCCAAGGTTTGTGACCACACTTAATTAGCTTTGCCTCTTTCTTTGACCTCACTGTGCTTCACATGATAGCTGTCCTCCAAGTCCTCATTTATAGCATAACAACATGAATTTCCTAAGGTTCGATGAAAATTTAGTTGTGTGTGCATGCCATATTCAGTGTTGGGCTTAGAGTAGGTGTTTAATTAGTTTATTAACTTTTATCTTTTCCTAATTTTGGATGCAGAAGGTCAAGCCTTGATAGTGTGACTAGATTAACACCGTGGAGAAGATAAATGTGTACAAAATACTTTGTGGATAAGGCATCTGTATATGAAGAGAACACCCTTGCAAATACATTTCCCCTGAAGTATTGTATGAGGAGGTGTGGCCCAGAAGGTATCAGGTGCATGGAATGCTTGGGAATGCCAGAGTCTGAGTCACAGGGGCCGCAGCTTGCCCAGCGCCCCATGGGTGGTCAGTGGAGACACATGCAGATCAGAAGGCTGGCTTTGGCCCAGAGCTCCCTGTGCAATCTCTTTTGAACATCTGCTTTATGAAAAGAAGCAGATCAAATGGCCCAAGAAAAGATCCAAGTCAGATGGGAAAAAATGAAGTCTCTTAAGCCCTAGGCTTAAGTTTATTTCCCAAAAAAGGCACGTGGTGTACTTAGTAGCATTTTTTAGGGAAATGTAATTCCTTGACATGGGTGTTCTGGTTTGGGATGTATTCCTGAGTCAAGATGGGGTGTGTGACTAGGAAGAAGGGCAGAGTCTTCAGCCCTGGCCAAGTGAATGAGGAGCTTGGCCCCTGTATTTCATGATTCATGATCTTGCTCCAGTTCTGGGTGATCCTCTTTGATCTGAACTTCCCTTCTCATTCAAAGACATGCAGACACAGCATGTGTCATAAAGTCGAGCTTCAGTAAAGCAACAGCAAGCATTCCTTGGACATCTAGCTGCAAGGCACTGTGGCATGTTCTGTGGGGATTCCAGACTGACAGGTATATAATACCATCATTTTTTTCCCAGGAAGCTGGCAGTGAAGTTAAGGAGATAAGCAAGGCACCTGTGATGCTTATTTTGATGTATCAACTTGGCTAGACTATAAGACAGAGTGATTTAGTCAAACACTAATCATGGAGTTGCTATAAAGGTATTTTATAGATGTGGGTAAAAATCTAAAATCAGTCACCTTTAAGTAAAAGAAACAACCTTTCACAAGTGGCCTCATAAAATAAGTTGAAGGTTTTAAGGGTAAAACTTTATGTTTTTTCAATGAGGAGAAATTCTGCCTCCCATCTGCACTATCAACTAATATCTGGGTTTCCAACCAAGGCCTGCCCTACAGACCTCTGGTTTGCCAGATCCCACAATTTCATGGTCCAGTTCTTTAAAATAAATATACCCTCTCTTTTCTCTTTCTTCCTTCTCTTTCTTTCCCTTCCTTCCTTCCTTCCTTCCTTCCTTCCTTCCTTCCTTCCTTCCTTCCTTCCTTCCTTCCTTCCTTCCCCTCCTTTCCTATCCCCTTCCCCTTCCCTTCCTCTTCTCTGTATCTTCATCTTCCCTACTGGTTCTGTTTCTCTGAGGTCTGACGGATACAATAACCAATGACTCTAACACAAGGTGAAAGAATACACACACCTGCCCCTCCTTGGGAACAGGGACTCTATTTTTCTCACTTGTGTTTCTCAGCAATTAAAACAGTGCCTGGCATGTACTCGACACTCAGTTTTACATACTTCATGATGGATGGATTGATGATTGGGTGGCTGGCTGGATGATTGAGTGAAGAAAACATACACACACAGTGGAAATGAACTACTCATCCCCAGACAAGAATCATATAATTCTTAAAATCAAACTCCAATTTTAAGTTTTGTTCTTTTGCTTTTCTCTTAAAACTAGAATGGAACAAATACAATATGATGACAAGTCTAAGCCAAAAGGCAGCTCATCCTCTTCCCAGTGATTAGTTTAAGAATAGTGTTGTTAGTGGTGTAAGGGTTGTGTGCCTGAATTCTGGACTGAGAAGTTAAGAAGTCTACAGGTGCCACTGGGAAAACCTTTCTTCTCCTGAAACAAAAGTTCTCTTCCTTTTCTCTATATAAAGTCATTGTATATGATGCTTTAAATTCCTATAGCCATCCTTTAGCAGCTGGTGAAGAGCCAAGCCAAGGAAATTACAGAAAAGTAGAGCAAGAGTCCTGACTACAGAAAATTAGAGTGGGTCACATCTGGACCACACCCCACCCCCGCCCCACACTTAGCTTGGGACTTGGGACTTTGTGTGTGTGTGTGTGTGTGTGTGTGTGTGTGTGTGTATTAATAAATTTTACTATTGTTTAAGATAATTTGGATCATTATTTTTGTTACCTGAGGTGAAGGTATTTTGATTCATTAAATAAATACAAAGCCATGTTAGAATGGCTCGCATTGGTTAGTATTTAAGAAAACTTTCAAAATCTGACTTTGTTTTACATCACCAATGGTGAGCTGCTTATTAAGATACTTTAATTGTTGGTGTATATTAGTTTAGTTACTCTTTAATGCTAAAGATTCTTAAAAATCACGGAAAAATTTCTGAATAATTGGGGAAAAAAACCCACAAAAATAACTATGCGTTAATCATGGAACAAATTCTAAAAAATTGCACCCCTCTACCTACCACTCAAAAACAAGTGGAGATAGTTTTCAAGAGGCCCCCAAACAGAAAACTGCCTAATTTTCAATAGTTGTTTACTTTTATGGCTAGGTGAATTTTCCTTCTGAATGATCACTCGCATGCAGCTTCTATAATAGCCTTCAGGGGTTATAGGATGCTGGAGATGAGATGAGAAGATTACATAGCTGTCTGTCTTGTTGATTTGTCCTTGATAGGTTGTCAAGGAATAAGTGGGTTCTGCGATTTTACCATACTTGCAAGTAAACAAATTAGTCTGCTATAGCCTCATGGATAATGGCAGAAAACAGGAGATTCTGAGGTCACAGAAAGGAACTTTATTATTGATACATGGCAGAGCAAGCAGCCTGAGCATCACATTTGCATTGGTAACCTGTCCCCTTGTCCTATAGGAATTATGCAGAGAGACCCAGGTGAAAGCTATACATATTGTGACCACCTTCTCAGCACATCTGAGAAACCCTTGCCTTGGGGAACCTGAATCTTTTATAATAGTCTGCAAGCAAACCTGACCTTTGACTTGAGGAAAGACATTATTTTTATTATTCTGGATAGCAGGCAAGTCTTCCCTTTACTCTGCAGGGCATCACTATCTCTATATTACAATGCTGTTTACTATACCAACATCCTTGACAAGATAAACCAGAATAAAAGAACAGTTCAGAAATATGAGTTTAATGGAAAACTGTCTCTCTGAAAGGGATGGGGATGAGCTCAGGGAATTGTGGAAGACTTCAGTGGGTTTATACAATGGTAAGTTGGGGCCCATTATTCTACCAACATGGGTACAGAGTAGAGTTTTGGTGGATGGCTTTGTGACGAGAGGATATGAAGATCACAGATGCTCTGGGACGATTATTGAATAAGAAGGGATATTGCTGTAGCTCTCTCTTCTGACAGCTGAATGGCTTAGAGATAAGGTGTCCTTTATCATAAACAACAATAAGAGTAGCTAGCATCTATTTGGTACATAATAGGTGGTGTAGATCCTTGCTTAGATTAACTTATTTATCATCACCATAACATTATGAAGTAGGCATAAAAATTTTCCTCAAATATAGATGAAAAAAATGAGACAGAAAAAACTATGAGAGAATAATTTCGTAATATCACATAGCAACTAAAGAGCAGAGAAATTGAGGATCTGACTGAAAAATTCCAGGGAAGGCATTCTCTATCCACAGCATCACATGGCTAGTTTTTAAAGATCAGAGCAAGGCTGGAGTTACCTGGTAATAAACTAGAATATTCTTTCCTCTCCCCACTTAAAATACATAGTTTGATAACAAAATGTTGTGTGATCACAGGGAGGAAAGTGACATAGGGAAACAAGAGGCAATGTTATCGACTCTCATGTTTAAGATCTGTTGATATAAAGATTAAAAAGAAGTAGTAAGCTATGGTGACATGATTTGCATTCTTGTCTGTCTTACTTAATGAGTAACCGTGGTCAAAATATTTATCCATACTTATTCCTAGTGTATTAGTTTGCTTAGGCTTCTATAACAAAATATCCTAGACTAGATGGTTTAAATAGAAATTTATTTTCTCACAGCTTTGAAGGCTAGAAGTTCATGATCAAAGTGCCTTCAGGGTCTGTTACTGGTGAGGGCTATCTCCCTGGCTTCAAATGATGTCTTTTCTGTCTTCACTAGGCCTTCTTCCTGTGCTTACAAGGAGAGAGAACTCTCTGTTTTCTCTTCCTCTTCTTCTAAGGACACAAATCCTACTGAATTAGGGCCTCATCCTACAGCATCATTTAACCCTTATCACCTCCTTCTAGGTCCTATCTCTAAATATAGTCAAATTGGGGTTTAGTGCTTTAATTTATGAATTGTATGTGTGTGTGTGTGTGTGTGTGTGTGTGTGTGTGTGTGTGTGTGTGTGTAATGATACAATTCAGGTCATAACACCCAGTTTTTTAATAAAAAACTTAAATATTAAAAAGGTTGGTAATTCCTACCTCACAGAATTAGATGAGATAATATCTTTTACAGTGTCTGGTATATCATCGGTACTTACTAATATCACCTACCTTCTTTATGTCTTACTGACTTAAGGCAGAAATTGGCTTATAGCATGCTGAGAGGGGTCATAGGTGGCCAGGGAATTGATAGAGGAGATGGATGTTGTATTAGTTTTATTTATGGCAGAACAGTTTTTCACAAAATTAATGACTTAAAATAATATCTATTTATGATCTACTTTTCCCACAGTCTCCCAGAGTTTAACTGAGTTTTCTGCTCAGGGTCTTACAAGGTTGAAATCAAATTGCTGGCTAGGTTGCCTTCCTTTCTAGAGCCCAGGGACTCTTTTGAACTCTTGAGAGCATTGGTAAAATTCAGTTCCTTGTAGCTATAGGATCGAGGCCGCTATTTTCTTGTTGGGGGACAATGGCCAGGGATACTATCAGCTTCTGGAGGCCACCCACATGGCTTGCCACCTGACCTGCTCACAAGCTCTCTCACAACATGGCAGCTTAGCTTATTCAAGGCCAGAAGGAAAATCTCTCCAGTGTGCTAAGACCAAGTCTCAAGGGATGTCATAGAACATGGGAATGACATCTTTGCCATATTTATTGGCTAGAAGCAAGCCACACTCTCAAGGAGAGGAGATTATACAAGGCTGTGACTCACTGGAGATCACCACAGGGTTTTTCAACCAGAGGAGAAGGAAGAATGAGGGACAATGCTGATAGGAATGGCTCTGCTGTTTGTTTGCCACTCTGCCACACATGCCATCTGCCATCAAGCTCCTGGGTGTATCAGCACCAAAGGATGAAATCAAGAATGTGATTATTGAGTTTCCAGAAGATATGAAATTGATGGGGTGCTGAGTCTGAAAGACATCATAGAACTCCTAGTGCTAGGGTGGAAAGGAGATGTTGGATCCTCTGAAGGGGTGTAAATTTCAATTAGGGCAAATCCCCTATCACGTACTTGAAGACACAAAACAAACAGTCCTCAAAAATCAAAAGGACTTTACTCTCAATTCTTCCAAGCTGAGCAACTGTGAGACCTGTGGTTCTATTGTTTGTTGGCGATGCTGAAGGTGGATACGGGTTACACTCGAGCGCTTCCCATTCTGTGTGAAGTGTTGAACTCTATGAGGGAAGAACACTTCACTTCTCTAGTCCTGGAATGTCCGTGGAGTTTGTCCTATACTTCCTGGAGAGTTCAGCCATTAGAGAGATATAGTAAGCCTTCATGAGGTTCTGTAAGGAACACCCCCATGGAGGGAGATGGCTGGCTGTGACAGAGGACCTTCTGCTTGGAGAGCAGCTCTCTGTGAGGAACCTGCCCTGGACCCTGGGAAGTCTGGCTTCGGGCTCTGTTCTGACCCTCTGTCTGTCCTAATGGGAGAGCATCACCTTGCTTCTCCAGCCTCTCTCCATCTCATAGTTCTTGTCCTTTTCTGAATTTCAGCTTCACCACTATCCTTGTAGAGTAGTATGTCATATCCTCGTGATTCTTCTTTCACATATAGAAAGTTAATAGGATTCTCCAACTGTGGAGAATAGGAGATTCAAGAGAGAGCATTTTGGAGCCCCTCGTAGCCCAGCACGCTAGAGAAAATTGCAGATCAGCATCTCGGGATTGCCAGAAACTAGGTAAATCTATTTCTATTAAGCAGGAATCTGGAGCTGAAGATCTTCTGAGATTCCTGCTGGTTCAATACTTCTAAAAATAAGAGACTGCATGATTCCAGTATTCTGGAGAGTAGAGAGAGGAGGCGCTCAATAGAATTTGGCTCAAGCTGAATGGGACCTCTGAGCTGCTATCTCAGCTTCTCCTTTAGGGTGGCCTTCCCAGGGAGGGAAGCTGACCCAGGACCCAGGACTGTGGTAGGATCAGCCCCTAAGGTCACGCACTTGATCTGAACTTTCCCTCTTTTCCCATATGGCGGGAAACTCTTTTAATGTTGCTGATGATAACAACAACAAAATTAATAGTAGGATGTGCAGAAATAAATCATGGTTAACTTGGGTATTTTTAAAGAGCTTATCAGTGTTTCACATTTTGGATTGGGGGGAGCAGATGCCTTACCATCATTTAAAATCATTAAGTGAAGGATTGGTGAATTAGCTGCTCCTTGGAAATCCTTTCCATCACGTGGCAGCCGTCAGCCGGCCTTACCAGCACGTGACATTCCCTCCCGATGGTGCATTTCAGAAGAGACTTCATTTCTTTTGAGATACATCAAAAAGTAACTGGAATGTTACCAGGTCCTCATGATGTGATTTATGTAAAAACTAACCACATACATGGATTTTGTTCTTTGCTAAAAAAATCTACTTACGGTCTTAAAATCTCTGAGGAGATTACAAAAAATTCTTCACATTTGAGGCAGCCATGGGAATGCAAAATGTGGTCTCTGATGTTTGTTGGGATCCTGAGACACTGCTTGATGGCTTGTTCTCATTACCATGTATAGAAAACCTAGAGGATGAAGACTTGGGCAGCTCAGATGGTGAAGATCATTAGGCATTGCAAGAAGGTAGACACAGAATGTGCGTTCTTGTTAATTAAAAAAAAAAAAATCTCAGTAAGTTGAAACTTTGTTTTTCCTCGCTTTGGTTCATGGGAGCATCTTGAAGGTCAAAGTCTTCTGGAAGCATAGGCTTTTACAAACTTTGTGTCAGAATGATAACATGTACTTGTTCTTTGAAAGACACTGGGCTATAGTGAAAGAAGGATTTGGAATCACCAATTACCTGGTGATTAAAATTTGTAATTTGGAGAAGTTATTTAATCTGCTTGAGCTTCCGTGCTCTAATCTAGAAGCTGAGGATAAAAGCAACACCTCCCTAAGTTATTGGGAGGAGTGATGGAGCACCGGAGGGGATGGCAGTGATTAGCACAGACTAGCTGTAGGAGCCTCAGTTATCACTGTCCACTGTGGGCACAGGGTGGGCTGTCATCTGGTTACCTTTGGCCAGATCCTGGACTAGCTACTCAATGGTTACATAACCTTTGGTAGGATAAATTTGATGAATTAAATCATGTAACCTTTGGCAAGGTTGCCATGCTGAGCTTGAGTTTTAAATCTTTAGCATGCTGATAATAAAGTAATGGTGGTTGTTTCCTGGGGCTGTTGGAGGGTGTGAGTAGTAGAACATGCTTGGAATGCTGGAAATATAATATGGATTAGTAGAAAGTTCATGGTAAGCCCAATAATTATTAACTCCTACCATTACTTGTATTTCAGGTTATAAAGTTAGAGTGCTTCAATTAGAGCGCCTGGTTTCTGATGTCTTCACATCTCTAGTGACCTAGCCATAACTGACTCTTCTCTTTTTAAAACTGGAAGTTGGAGAAATAGTCCTTTTTCCTCATAGACAGTCTATAAAAAAAAAAGCCATGGAATCTGGAGTCCAGGCACACTGCCACGTGTAGCTTTTCCTGGTTAAGTGTTTAAAATGGGAGGACAGAAGAGCTTATTGTCTTTATCCTTGCTAATTTGGGGGGCTGATAGCTGGAGAGTAATTACCCTGAGGACAAGAACCAGGTCTTTTAGCTTTATTTTATGTGCAACTTCTACATGATCTCAGAGTAATCACTGGAAGGTTCAATTTGGATTGAGACAATCACCTACTCTGGAGGCTGTACATGTATATGAATGGAGGAGGTGCTATTTCCATGCTTCTCACTTCTATTGATGCTTCCTAATTAATCATTCACAAATATTCATTAGCTTAACAAATATTGAGGGTCCTATGTGCCAGTAGCTTTGATGAACGCTGGGAAAATGATAGCTAAGAGAGACACACTCCCTGGTTCATAGGACTTCAGTTCTAGTATAATATCACATGGAGATTCATATGGTGCTAAGAAGAGTCTTTAAGATCTGCAAGTGCAAGGAACCCTTGAATTTGGAGTGTGAGTTTAATATACATCTTCCCTTATATACTTCATTTACTTTTCAGTCTGCAAATTACTTACTAAAAATATTAGTCCAAATTTTCTTTGTTGTGTTTCTGACATTCATATAAACTTGTCAAAACTTCTTCTCTTGAATTTTAGTGGGGACACTGAAGTGGTGGGCACTCCCTAGCTACATGAACCTTATTTAAAACGTGGAGAATATTCCTCTATTTTTTCCCCTAGAGCTTCCTGTAGAAATCAGGAACACTATGCAAGCGTTCTTTCACAGGCCTGTACACTGCCAGAGGAAAGAGGCCCAAAGGGAAACATAATTTGTAGAAGGAAAAACACCATGGAGATAAGAGAGGAAAAAAAAAAAAAGTACCAAAGATACTTGAAAAGAAGGAATGGGTCACAGCATGCAGAACAGCTCTGACAGAAAACCGGAAAACACCAGGGGTCAGCAGAGCCGAAAATACATATAAACATATTTCAGTTTTGAGAAATGGCTCAATGGAGACTTAATGGCTGTGAAAAGCCCCCTTTTATTTCACATAGGAAGAAGAGTTTAAATAACCCATTTATAGCACTGGAAAATCCCAAAGGTCTTAATTCACTTGAGCTCAACCACATAAGGTTGCAGAGAACCTGCTTTGTGCCAGGCACTGTGCTCTCAAAGAGGAAGGAAAAACAGTCCTGGGCCTGGGGAAGCTTCTAGAAGCAGATGGCCTGGCAGGAAAGTCCTCCACACTGTGATACTGGCTGTGATGTGGTGCAACCTAGGCTACATGGGCATGCTCTGGGGGGAGGTGTGGAGCCCAGGGCTCAGGGTGGGAGAGTCTTAGGATTTCTGGAGCAGGTGAAACTTGTACCAAGCCTCCAACATGTAGGCTAGTGAGTTAGTGAGTGGCCTTTTATCAGTGAAGTAGTTTTTTTTTTTTTTTTTTTTTTTTTCATCATTTGATAAAGCAGAACTGGGACTTCCATGAGATGATGAGAATGCTGTTGGAACTTTCAAAGCCAAAAATTGAAGGCAGTAGTCATGCTCCAGGTTTCCTGATTGCTCTCCTGCCAAAAAGTAAATGCAATGTTATGGAACAATTGCATGCAGTGATTCACCTGCAAACACAGATTCTTCAGACCAGACTCCCTGGTCCGGTCTCCTCAGATGACTTTATGGTAATTGGCAAACTCCAGCCCTCTGCTCCCTGATGTGTCTATTGCCAGCGCTCTTTCTTGTTGCCAAATAACCCAAACCAATGCTGCTGGGGGAGGTGCACTTTTGACTCTCTCCACTTGGTAGCTTACATCAGGTTCCCAACATTCCCACAGGGTTATTTCTGGGTAGCTTGAGAATAGATGGGTTGCATTAACCCTTTCTCAGAGGGTGTTCATCCTTTCCCAAGAGGCAGACACTTGTTTCATTCATAAAATGCTTTTGATAAGATGTGTGGATTGCCTTTCATCCTGAGGAACTAGAAAATGTTCCATCTAAGTCAAAGATGGCTGTGAACTGTTGATCTTTTCCTGTTTGGGGTAATTTCCCCTCAAGAAAATGCTTTATTGGTATGGAACAGTTTTGGGAATAAAGGTCTCTTAATTCTCTGAAAGTGTATCTGTTCTGAGAAATACTCAAAAATGATTGAATTTCTTGATAAATCTCTTTCACAACATTTAAGCAACTGAAGAATTTGGGGGATTTTCTTTGTAGAGTTCTTATTATAGAAGATTTCCTATTCACTTTCCTTTTCTCCATCTTTATACTTTTGGAAAAAAAAAAAAAGGAAAGGGGGAAAAATAAAAAGAATCTGCCTCCCACATTGCCATAGAAGGAGCATACACTTGATGGCTTTTTCTCAGCCATTCGGGTTTTTGTTCATTTTGGAGACACCAGTGTTGGAACAAATATGGCATGAGAGGGCTTCAGCCCCATTAGGATTCTCAGCCCCACTCCAAACAAATGCATGGTGTGAAGAAAATATGGCTATTTGCTATACACACACACACACACACACACACACACACACACACAGCTTCAAAAGGAGTATCCCTCCTACTGGAGGGCCTGATGTTTGAGTGCCAGCCAGCATTGCAGAAATTCTAGGACACATTTGTGCCAAGCAGCTGTGGCCTATGTCTCTGGAGTTTGGGGCAGGTGTGGCGACACGAGTAACAGATAACTGCTTTTAGTCAACCTGGCACAAGGCTGAGATTTCAGGGTTCCCTTGCAAAGTTAATGAGGCAGACTTGTCTAAATCCGATTAAGCTGTCATGGATGTGTTTCTGGGTTACTTTTCTCAATTTTAGTCATTACGAGGGAGCTGGTGCAGGGCCCATGTTTAGACATATGAATCAAATTCATAACCCTGCTGTTCTTACTCCCTGCCTGAGGGTCTGTGGAGGCAAGTTCTTGTTCCCTGTAACTTCAGGATGGTAATATGGAGAGTGTTGTGGGTACGGCTTGGACGTGGTGAGGGGAATCCCTGTCCACATCTTTCAGACACTGCATTAGTCAGCTTTGCATCACTATGATGAGATGCTGACACAGGCTACCTATGAAGAGAAGTTTATTTTGGCTCAAGGTTCTAGAGTTTCAAGTCCAAGACTGAGGAGGACATCGGTTTGGGCCTCCAGGGCAGGTGGCAGGTGCACCATGGCAGAAGCAGGTGCCAGAGAAAGTGGAGTGAGTGTGCAAATCTGGAACCAGGGAGGAAGAGACAGAGAGAGATGGAGGGGAGGGGGGATGAAAGAGCCCAAGAGAGAGTGGGTACGGGCCAAGGTCTCATGATGCCCTTTGAGGACTTGTCATCATTGACCTAAGGACCTCTTAATGGCCCATGGCACCTCCCAAGTCTGCCACCCTAGGGACCAAGACCTTCCAAACAGACCTTTGGGGGACACTCATCTAAACCAGAGAAGAGAGCCTTATGAAGCCAGTAGCAGGTAGAATTAGAGGTCAGCATCATTGCCATTTTAGTCCATATGGTAGACTTTCTGGCTATTATAGCATAATTAAGACTCAGATCTTCATTGTCACTAACCCAAAAGTCTTGGTTCTCACTGGAATCCTTCTCCAAAGGAATAACAGGGAGAGAAATGGAGCTTGGGGGGAGGAGAAGAGAGTTGAATCAGTTGAGGTAAGAGCTGTGGGACTAAATTCTGGATGGAAAGTAAATTGGACCCTTCTTGAGAGTTTAGCAGAATCTAGCAGTGCCAGCCCTAGGTGCACTGGAGTCTCACTGTGGGGCTGGCACTAGCTGGCAGGGTGGACCCCCCAGCTCCTGGGCCTCAGAGGCTAGGACCTGGTGGGAGCACATTGTTCTTGGTTTGTTCTCCTTTGATCCTCATCTTTTGTCTTCACCCCATGCAGAGCTCTCATATCCTGTATCTTTTTCCTTTTTCCTCTCTGACCCTTCCGCCTCTCAGCCTCTGTTAATGGCCATTTTCCTCTTCTGCTTCTAAAATTTCAAATTTTTTGAAGTTCACGTTGTAAGATGATTTATTCTTTTTCTCTCTGTGTCTGACTTATGTCACTATAACACAATGTCCTCCAGGTTCATCCATGTTGGCATAAATGACAAGAGTCCTTCTTTTGTTAAAGACTGGGTTGTATTCCATTGTGTGCATGCACCACATTTGATTTATCCATTCAGGCTTTGAAGGGCACTTAGGTTGACCCCATGTCTTGGCTATGGTGAATGGGCTGCAATGAACAGGGCAGTGCAGATACCTCTTCAGCATACTGATTTCATCTCCTTTGGATATATTCCCAGTAGTATGCTGAATGGATCATATGGTGGTTCTCTTTAATTTTTAAGGACCTCCATACTGTTTTTGTAATGGTGGTACTCATTTACCTTCCTATAAACTGTGTGCAAGAGTTCCCTTTCCTCCATGTGCTTGGCAATACTTCTTGGTATTGCTGTTTGTGGATGACATGATCTTATATGTAGGAACCCTAAAGATTCCTCTAAAAACTGGCAGAACTAATAAAAACCTTCAACAAGGTTGCAGGATAAAATGCCAAAAGAAAATCAAGCTGTCTCCATCCAGTGCTGCAGGGGCCTCTCGCAGGAGTGGTGGTCCCTGTTGCAGTGAGAGCCAGGGCTCACAGCCCTGTTAGACTTGATGGGTGCCAGGAACTCTGCTTCTCAATCATTCCCAAATCTGGGCCACATGAGTCTCCATTTCCTTGGAAAATCTGGTGGAAGAGTATATGTTAAGAAGGAACTGAGATTTTTCTGCTAAAAAACCATGTTTTTAAATGCATTTTGCTGTCATGTATAACTCATTAAAACAAATTTTAAAAAAATTTAAAAAGACATTTTTCCCCACTTGAGTGATAAACCAAAGGTGCATGACCGTATTTGTGTGGTTTTGGAATAGGTCCAATTCTACACCTACATTGACTGCACATTTGAATCACTTAGGGAAGGTTTACAAACTACTGGCATCCGGTCTACTCCATGAGAGTTTGATTTACCTGGACAGGATGACCTGGGAATTCGGGGTTTAAGAATCTCCCTAGACAATTCTAATGTGCCTAACAAAACTGAGAAACACGGGTCACTGAATAGTCTGTATTAAACTTTTTAATATATGTAAAGTGCTCAGAAGATTACAAGGCACACAGAGGTTACACAATGAATGTTGTTCTTTTTGATATAGTTACTGGCACTTGGCTGAAAACAAGACCAAACATTGAAGGCATAGTTAGAGTATCTTAGTGCTCACACACTAACCCTTCTGGACAAAGACTAGGTTTAGTCTCTAGCCCTAGCAGCAGTCATCCACTGGTGGATTGAGCTTCCTTTTCTACCTAAGTAAGCACTGGAAAGTTGATCTGTGATGTCCACCTTCCAAAAGGAGGTATAATGACCCAGTTCCCAAAGGGCGAGTCTATGAAACTTAAGTGCTTCTTTACGTAAGTCCTGGAGGAAGGCCTTAGAATAAATAATGAGTCTTGAGAACAGACGAAATGGAGGGATGTTTGCCAATGACTTTTGCCCTGATTAGGATGTTTCTGCAGATGAATTGCCCTGGGCACCTGCTAGCTGTAGGGCCTCGTGGGAGAGCCAGTGGGTGATACTAGAAACACGAGATCGAAGCTTCTCAGTTGAGGAGCTTATAATGTTTATTTATACGATAGTAATATGTTAATGAGAGTCAGATTCACTTCATATGCTTGCATAAAAGTCACTGGACTCCCTTTTCAGAATTTTACAAAATCAACTAACTTCCTATAACAGACTTCTAGACCCTTTTACCTGCTGTTCGAGTGTTACGGCATCAAATACAAGAACATACAGAATATTCTAACGAGCTTCTCATGCCATTCCTTTTCTGAGAAAGAAGAAATGTGGAAATAAAAGAATATTTTTTTTTCATCTGATTTATTTTACTCTTTCAAGGTTTTAAAGTTTTCAAACTGTCTTCAGAAGTTGAAATTGCTCAAGTAAACAAATTGCTTAAAAAAAAAAACTGAAAAATCAACTGGCTTTGTATTATTTCATTGGCATCTTGTTTTCATTTTAGTGCTGTGGCAAGATTACACCATTGATTTTAATTGGAGTTTAGGTGGGGTGATGCCTATTGCTGGAGGGTGTTGTGTACTACTGGCTGCATAATTTAAGATTTTTCTTACAAATTACTAAACTTTGGTTGAGCTGTCACAGGAAGAACAGGCTGGAAATATTATACCATGGCTCCATCTCTCACAGTGGAAAAGTACACAGTCTTAATGCTACTACTGCAAGAGTGTTTTGGCTCTGGCTCAGGATGCCGGCTGGCCAGCCTCTCTGGTGCCTCCTTTTCAACATAAAAAATGGAGCCTCAGTCTTTGACACAACTTTTTTTTTTTGGCTTATTTGTGATGACAACATGTGTACTCCTGAGAGCTATGAAAGGTGACACGTTGAGGGTTACTGTGTAAATGACCCTTTCCGACTTCAGTATGCCCGTAGGTCTTTCTTTAAATTAACCTCGCAGAGTCAAGTTTCCATAGGTCTTTCAGTAACTCATTCCCTCATTTGTGTACTTAATTCATGTGGATCAGTATTTTTTGAATGACTACCTGGTGCCAGACACAGAGGTCTGACGAAGACCCTGGGGAATCCCACTCTGCCACTTTCTATTTGGGTGGTCTGGGCACGTCACCTCACCATGTGACTCAGCCCTTGTTTTCTAACCCTTGACAGGGCTGGCCACGTGACCTTTGCTGCCTATGCCCACGGGAATTTCATCCATCCCCATCTCGTGGCACTCAGCAGTTACCATGTGATTTGTTGTGACCACTAAAATGTGGGTAAACATGACACAGGACGTCAACTTGGAAGCTTTTAAGAGTCAGATCTTGGTCCGCCATCTCCCTCTCTCTGTCTGTCTCTGTCTTTCCTCTTTTGTGAGCCTAATAATGTCCCCAGTCTGGGCTATTCCTATTCAGGAGTGAATACAGGGGTGCCAACAGGCCAGGGTGACTCCTGAGGCCCAGGGAACATGCAAGAGAAGAAAACAGTCTTGAGACCTTGGGATGTTTGTTACTGTCACACAAGCTCCCCTCTGCTGACTGAGACAGTGCTGAGTAAACACGAGTGCATGTACTGTAACTGCCCTGCAGCTGAGCCATGGCAGATGTCCCCAAGGTCACTTCTGGTAAATTCCCACCCTGTTCAAGACCCACCTGAGAAGAATCATCCCTTCAACCATTTTTTTTTTTTTTTTGTCTTTTGAAACTCGAATTTTCAAGTGCAATTCATCTGTTGCATGGGCATATTACTCATGCATAGTTGCTGCTCTTTAGAAGAGGACCCCTGAATAGAAGAGGGGCAGAAGATGTGGAGTGACCAGAGTTTACAGTAGAAGGGGGATAGCTAAGGGAGTGGCTTCCAGAGCTGCTTCGGCAGGAACTTCTGCTCCACTCTTGTCCCAGATGTCACAGTCCACAGCTGCTTCCAATCACTAGATACACGCATTTCCTGTTGAAACCAAATAATAAAAGAGACACACACTACCAAAACCCTCTTCTCCTTTTCTCCTCCCTTTTCTCTTCCTGCCCTCCAAATCCCCAGACTTATATTTCTGAATTTAAACACATCCAGAAAGATTTAATATTTTTATTTGGGGGAATAAAATTTTTAAAAAATTTATTTTAGTTTTCTGAAAAAGGTCTGTTTCTCAAGTCACCAGTGACCCTGGGTAGGTGGTGCGATGGGTCCATAAACAGCGGGTGTTTCCCTTAGCATTCAATTCTGAGGTCTGCTTTGTGCTCTGACCTACTCCCCTGGGGCAGGGAGGGATTGAGGAGGATTTGGAGGGAGGTTAAAAGCCCTTGGCCAAGGTTCTTCTGATTTTTAACCTCAGCTTATCCTTTAGCTCAAGGCTGTGGTAAAAATGGTTTTAATGCAAGCATTCTACCAGTATTTACTTAGCACCTACTATGTGCGAGGAACTTTCTAGATTCTGGATGCAATGTGTTTTCTGATTCCTCTCTGACTTTTAAATGAACACGTAAAGCACATGACTATCTTTTTTTTTTTTTTTTTTTTAAAACTGGCATCAGAATTATACTGAGGATCCCTAAGAATGCACTTAACTTTAGACAACCACCCATCTGTTTTGGATGGTGCTTCAGATTGAGTTTCCAGGGAAAGCTGAAATTAGCATGCACAAAGTTTACTAGAGCATGCGCTCTGCAGCAACCTCTGTGAGGGAATGAGGGAAGCAGGACTGGGCAGAGGAGGAAGCTGGGCTGTGATGCAGGAACCCCTGTTGGATCCATAGTCATCACTTGTAGCAGCTGATGGACAAAGGTCTTGCCCACTAAGGGGCTCTGAGAAGCCCATACAACAGCACTGTAGATGCAGCCAAGACAGGACCACCACTTATCATGTTTCCAGGAAGCATCGATGTGCTGAGTCCACTTTGTGAGTTAGAAGGACTTGCTTGTCTCTGGCCCTCACTCTTCACTCTGCATCCTTCCCTGATGTTCTCATTATACTCGCTGAGCTGTCTGTGACAGGATGAGAATTTCCCTTTAAAAATATTTTTCCAATTGTTTTGAGAATGGTAATTGTTTTAGTCAGATTTTGTTGCTGTGACTAATATACCTGACAAGAACAACAAGCGGACAGAAAGGTTATTTTGGCTCACTATGTCAGAGGTTCACTCCAAGGTCAGCTGACTCCATAGTTCTGGGCCTGAGGAGGCAGAAAGGTGTGGCAGAGTAAAGATGCTCAGTTCATGATAGCCAGGAGGCTGAGAGGGATCTCCACTCACTAAGGACAAAATATAAACCCCAAAGGCTTGTCCCTACTAACCTGCTTACTCCAGCCACCCTACAGTTACCACCCATTAATCCATTTAAATTACTGATCCATCAAATGGATTAACCTACCATTAGGTTACAGGCCTCATAATCTATTAACCTCTGAACATTCCTGTTATCTCACCCATGAGTGTTCAGGGGTTGGGGGAGACCTCATATCCAAGTCACAACAATACTATAATCCAGGAGGAATGTGTCCTTATTAAGTGTTTCTAAGAAAAAAAATACTTTGCTGGGCACGGTGGCTCATGCCTGTAATCACGCCAGCACTTGGGAGGCTGAGGCAGGAGGATCGCCAGTTCAAATCCAGCCTCAGCAATGGTGAGGCACTTAGCAACTCAGTGAGACCCTGTCTCTAATAAAATACAAAAAAGGGCTGGGGATGTGGCCCAGTGGTCGAGTGCCCCTGAGTTCAATCCCCAGTACCAAAAAAAAAGAAAATAGAAAAAAGAAAGAAGAAAAAAAAAAAAAAGAAAAAAGAAAAGAATACTTTGTCTAAATAGTACTTCAGAGGTTAGGAAATCCTTTCGTATGTGAGCTCTTGTTGTCCTTCCTGGAAATGCCACAGTAACCAGGCAGGGCCTTGGCAGATGCAGCTCTGGGTCTTGAACAAGCTGAAGGCCATCACAGCAGTGCTGGACTAAAGGTCTGCTACAGTAGGTTGTCCCCGACTTCCAGGAGTTTCTCAGGTGGCAGCTGAGAGGTTTGGGGAGCAGGACAACCATTTATGCCTGAAGTACAATGTTGACCTTATGTGTAGTTTGCAACATGAATGATGCACAGGACCCTTGTCTAAGTTGAGTGGCTTTGGTTTCTTTTTCCTTTACCCATGTTTGACCTTTACTAATATTATGGAATTGAGTCAATGAAAGAAAGCGTTCATTGATGGGCCTATTAGATTGACCCATCTGAGCAAATACTTAGCGATTAAAAACTATGCCAGATAGTAAGTCTGGAATCGAATGAAAGGAGGACTATTTTGTTTCTACTTCTTAAGTCTTTTCACCCACTGGTCTATTAGAAGAAAAACTGTAGCAATGCACACTCTTCTATTTATTTTTGTGGTAGCGTGGATTGAACCAGGGCTTCACGCATGATAGGTAAGCACTCTATCACTGAGCTATGCCCCCCCCAGCCCTTTTTTTCTTTTCTTCATTTTTTAAAAAAATTTAAGATAGAGTCTTGCTGAGTTGCTGAGGCTGGCCCTGAACTTGGAGTCCTTCTTCCTCAGCCTCCTGAGTGTCTGAGATTACAAGGAGTCTCACTGAGCCTGGTTTTAGCATCACACTCAAGTAATTAGAAATTACTTAAGAACCAGAAGATACCTTGATGGTTTCAGTTTCCCACGTGAAAGACTTGGATTAGAGAATAAAACTGGGTAAGCAGAGGAGGACATACCCAAACATCTTGAATTCAATTTGTCAGGAAATCCAATCTTCTACACATTAAAAGCTGCTGACATCTTAAAAAATGAGCGTATGTCTCAAGGAATTTCTGATGAATTCCAGTAGAAACTGGTAAGTGCACAGAGGTCACACAGAGAATTAATTGTGCAGAGGGACACCGATGGTATGCAGAATCACATTTTTAGGGAATTATTCCCCATCGATATGACAGGGCTGGCCATCTTTAGAGTAGCATTTTATCTTATCAAAATAAAAACACGATACAAATTAAAGTAGACACACTAACTCCTCAGTGTCCCAACAGATAAAATTTGCTCCTTTGTTCAGGACTCAGAATATTGTTTTACAGTAGGTTAGTAAATCCCATCACATTGAGCTCATCCTGGGTGTGAGAAGTGGGATTAAGTCCTGCTCTTGGCAGCTTTACAAGTGAAACAGGTTTCAGTGGGGCCAAGTCACCCATAGAGCACCCATGCAGACATATGATTTGGAGGTCTACAAAGGTTAGAAGAGTTGGAACATTTTAATACATAAGAATTCAAGATGCCGGGCGCGGTGGCACACGCCTGTAATCCCAGCACTTTGGGAGGCTGAGGCAGGAGGATCGCGAGTTCAAAGCCAGCCTCAGCAATGGCGAGGCACTTAGCAACTCAGTGAGACCCTGTCTCTAAATAAAATACAAAAAGGGCTGGGGATATGGCCCAGTGGTCGAGTGCCCCTGAGTTCAATCCCTGTTACACACACACACACACACAAAAAACAAAAAACAAAAAAAAACAAAAAAGAATTCAAGATTTCTTGTCAAGAGAAAAGGGCACTGGAGCAAACTCTGAAGGACTTCTGCGGTGAGGGGCACTCCAGGAGCAGGGGTTGTTGGAAGGTGGACAGGCTGCAGAGCAGGAAGTGGAAGAAATGAGCAAGAGCGCTCACGCTGGTGAGGGAGTGGCATAGAGAATGGAGAGTGAAGCAGCCTCTGTGTACTCTGGATCTGGGGGGAAAGGAGAGACATCTCAATTTTCACATGTTGTGTCCTCTCCATAAATAGCACGGCCAAGCATCTTATTACTTTTTAAAGTCTTTGTATGGCAGAATAGGTGTGGATTAATGGCCATTCCTCCAGCCAGAGGAGGTTCTGGGATTGTTCACATTATAGGTTAATAAAGAAGAAACACACAAATGGGCTAATATGGTCAACTTTGTGCTGGGGAGATGAGTTTTGTAACCTGGAAACATGTCACAGATTAAGAAGAGCTAGAGGCACTGATGGCATCCCCTGAGTTCTCAGTTTTGGTGAGAAAACTAAGGGGCAGAAAGATGAGTCACCCTGTGAGCTAGCCCACAGCTGGCTGTGGCTGGAACAGAACTCAGAATCCTGAAATTAATGGAACCTGGGAAAAGGTAATGAATAGAATTCCTTCTTTAGTCAGCCATGGGAATTGTGATTTATTTATGCATCTGTAGACCTCATATGCATGCATATATACATCATATATAATTTTCTTATAGAGTATGAAGCTATCTTTCTAATGGGGAGATCCTGAAGGTGCAAATGATAGAGACTGCGATGCCCAGAAAATAGGCAGATTATTAAGGCCCCAATTTCCTCCTCTATTCTTCTTTTACGTCATCTCAGAATGCTTGGCTTTGATGTTCTGAGATGCCATATTTTTTTGCATATTTTTATGGCTGCATCATGGTATTTGGATCTCTGATATTCAAACTTGACCAAACACGGTTAGATTTTATTCCTGAGGATTTAGATACAGACCTAGACAAGAATCTTGACCTTGTAAATGGGATTTTGGCTGCAAACAGAAGTTGCATTGGTTCGTTCTATAAGAATGTGTTTGTTTAGTGACCAGCTAGCTAGAAACGGATGACAGCATTGTTATGTCCTTTTCCTCTAATCTTCCTAGGGTCAATGATATGATCTACTGAACACAGAGGCTGTGCAAGGGTAAACTAAGCTAGTATTTGAAGAATTTGTTAGAAAAATATCTTGGGGGAAATATGCTTTCTGCAAGGCAGAAATGATCTCTGTGTCTTCAAATGAATCTTGTAGGTGGACTACAGAGAGGGTGGCTTTACTGGGTGAGGTCTATGGCACCACCTCTTAATTCCTTGGGATGCTCTTTATTGTGTAGCTCTAGGAAGGTGGCTGGGTTCATTTGAACAGTGGGAGGTTTCCAGGCATTCTTTCCATCAAAATAAGAACAGTAAGAAACGCCACTCTCAGACCCTGTCCCCCAACTCTTCAGTGCATACAGAATGATGAAACCTCCTGATGTCATCCCAGCTGGATGTCAGAATCTTAGGAAGAACAATCTACAAAATGCTCTGGCAACTTTTCCAGATGATGTGGACACAGGATGCCTTGACCACACAGGTGTGTCTTTATCACAGGAAACAGCTCCTTTCCATGTAGCACTTAGAGTACTCAGAGGCCCTGGAACTTGCTAGAATCCAAGAGTGCTTTCAGCCCTGAGCCATACTGTGAATGTGTGTCTGAATCTCACAGATATTTACTGAAAGCAATAGTGAAATATAGCTTATTGATTGAATAAAAGGCAGAAATTCAGTAACAGACCCAGGAAATTTTGTCATTTTCTTTGTATGAAAGTGCATGGTAGAAAGACTGGTGATTATTGCTCACTAATATTAAACATTTTTTGTGATGTAAACTATGTTTTCACATAGCATGCCTCTCAAGTTTGATTCCAAACTAAAATCTCTAATGATGACTTGGTTTCTCCCCTACACACAGTGCAATGAACAAGATTTGCATAATTCCCTCTTTAGTTGAGTGACAGTTGAAGCTATGCATGCAAATCTCCTTTGCTTGCTGGAATCTCTCCTCCCTTTCATTGTCTTTTGTGTAGCCGTGTATGACATGTAATCATGCTTAGAATTGCTTATGTTTAACAATTCCAGGGGATCTCCTTGTGCCCACAGGCAGTGGACTCCTCAGTCCTAACATATCATAGAAAAGATTCCTGGAACATTTTCCCATGCTACTCCATCAGAAAGATAGTGGCCTTTCTCAACTCCTAACATGTCTGCCTTGTAACTTGTTTTAAAAAGTTCAGAGACATGCTTAAACTCTGAATAGAAAGAAGTATGCCTTTAATGTAAGACTTTGAGACAGACTTATGCCTGCAATCCAAAATCTGTTTCTAAACTTGAAAACATTTTTGAGTCTTTCCTTTTGGAATTGCCATCAAAACAAGACAGTTTTTTTTTTTTTTTTAATTTTTTTGGGGGGTGGATTAGACTTTTAGAAACTTGTGTTGGACTTGATTCCAATCATAAGGTGAAAAATCAAGCTGGCTAGTAGATTTTTTTGTGTGTTTGTTTGTTTTGACAAAAGGGAGCTAGCCCTATAAGAAAATGGATTAACTTTATGTGTGTGTGTATGTGTGTGCATGAGTGTGTGTATATGTGTGTGTCTGTGTGTGTGCATGTGTGTAGTCCATGTGTGAAGATGTCTGAAAAAGCTATGTCTAATATACTTTGACCTACATCAGTATCACTGGAATAAATATGCATAACTCTTACTTATGAAATTTCTTATACTTAAAAATTATATCATCATATTCTATAAGAAAAATACTGTAATTATGAGTTGTTTTGGCATTTTTACTCTGATTATTATTTTGGTTGTCTTTATTGTCTCTATAGTTCAGCTTGTCTTCTATTTGAGGCCTGGGGCAGATCCATGCAGATATAAATCTTTGCATAGGCTTTGCTGTGGTGGGATCCAAAGTTCATTATTAAAGTTTTCTTGATAATTGCTATCATGTTTCTGCACAGATTCTTCTTTCATTTAAAGTTATAGATCTGTTGTAATTTTGTACATTTGGTGTCCGATAAGCCTCTTGAATTTGGTTTTCCAATTCATTCTTCATGCTTGGGAAATTTTATGATATTATCTCATTGAAGAGGTTGTGCATTCCTTTGGTTTGAAACTCTGTGCCTTCCTCTATGCTTAAGGCCAGCTTCAGCAAAGATGTCAAGGTCAGCTCGACCGATGCTGAGGGAAAACGTCTGCGAATGGGAATAATCCACACACGAGACAGGTTGCAGGAATCCTTCTACTCTTCTAATTTTACTTTTCTCATCATGTTTTTTTATACATCCCAACAAACACAGTAATTTACATTTCAACTATAGATTACAATAAAGAATTCTAGTAAGGGAGGTTACATTAAAGAATTCCAGTAATTAACTATAGAAGGTTACTTTAAAGAATTTCAGGACATTCCAGGGTCAATCAGGGAAAAACAAAATAGTTATCCTAAGTACACACTACTGATTAATCTTATCTATCCTAGATTTGCTGAAGGATAAGGGAGAGTCTTTTACAGACAAAAAGACCATTAGCTTTTCAATGGGTAATGTTACGCCCTGTAGGGAGGGGCTATTAGCAAGAGCTAATCTTTAGCTGAAAAAACCTATCTTTCTAGTTAGCTAGCTTCTGGCTAGATTCCACAGGGCCATAGAACTGGTTATATTTGATAATTAAATGTATTAGAACCTGGTGGTCATATAGCAGAAATACATCAAGAGCAGCAGAAATGCATCAAGAGCATCCTATATAGTTGCATAAAAGTGGCATCTCATCAGCAAAGAGGAACCAAGTTCAAACTTCCAGGCATTTAACTGGAAGGAGCTTGGGCTCAAACTCATTTGCGTGACCAAGGAAGAACTCAGATTCACAGCCCTGAATTAACAGAGTGGAGATCCAGCTCAATTCCTGGTTAGGGAGAACTCAGATTCACAGCCCCAAACTAACAGAGTGGAGATCCAGCTCAATCCCCGGATGAGCAATGTCGCACCTCTATCCCAGTTACTCTTAGATTTGGTCTTTTGATGCTGTCCCATAGTTCTTGGAAGTTCTGTTCATGGTTTCTTACTATCTTCATTGTGTGGTCAACTTCATTTTCAAGATTATATACTTTGTCTTTATTGTCTGAAGTTCTTTCTCCCAGTTGATCTAGTCTGTTGGTGATTCCTTCAATTGTGTTTTTTATTTGGTTAATTGTTTCCTTCATTTCAAGGATTTCTGACTATCTCTTTTTTGAAGTAATCATTTGCTACCTGTATTTGCTCATACAATCAATCAACAAATACTTGAAAAAATGTTCAACCTCTCTGGCAATTAGAGAAATGCAAATCAAAACCACTCTAAGATTTCATCTCACACCAGTCAGAATGGCAGCTATTAAGAACACAAACAACAATAAATGTTGGCGAGGATGTGGAGAAAAAGGCACGCTCATACACTGTTGGTGGGACTGCAAAATGGTGCAGCCAATATGGAAAGCAGTATGGAGATACCTTGGAAAACTTGGAATGGAACCACCTTATGACCCAGCTATCCCACTCCTCGGTCTATACCCAAAGGACTTAAAAACAGCATACTACAGGGACACAGCCACATCAATGTTTATAGCAGCACAATTCACAATAGCTACACTGTGGAACCAACTAGATGCCCTTCAGTAGATGAATGGATAAAGAAAATGTGGTATATATACACAATGGAGTATTACTCAGCAATAAGAGAGAATAAAATCATGGCATTCGCAGGTAAATGGATGGAGTTAGAGAATATAATGCTAAGTGAAGTTAGCCAATCCCAAAAAGCCAAATGCCAAATGTTTTCTCTGATATAAGGAGGCCGATTCACAGTGGGGTTGTGATGGAGAGCATAGGAGGATTAGAGGAACACTAGAATGGCCAATGGGGAGGGGAGGAGGGAGGAGCAAAGGGTGAAGAAAAAAAAAAAAAGATGGTAGAATGAGATGGATATCGTTACCCTAAGGGCATGTATGAAGTCTCAAATGGTGTGAATATACTTTGTATACAATCAGAGATATGTAAAAATGTGCTGTACAAGTATAATAGTAAATGTAAAAAAATTAATAAAAAAATATAAAATGTGAAAAAAATTATAGGTTATTTAAGGTAAATTCTCAACAGATAGCCATGAATCTTTAATTTGACCATATTTAATTACCATTTCAGTTTCTGATTTACTCAGAATAAAATTTACATTTAGATACATAACTAGCCACACAGAGGGTTCTAAACTATTGTGTTAAATACCAAAATCTATAGGTTTTACAGTAAAAGAAGTACTTTAGGTGATCTTGTCACTCTTGTATCAAATCTGAACAAAGAGCTCAGTCAATATCAGAAATTCTGGCAGCAGATTCTAGTAATCTTCACATTTCCAAAAACTGACAAGTAAAAATCTTATTTGAAGAACAAATGCACTAAAACACAGAGGAAAAAATAATAAAAGTAATGAAAAATATGTGACAGTCCTCAGGCCTTAAAGCCAGAGTTGGGATTCCTGAGGAGGTACATGTCCAACCTTCCTGTTAGGCAAACCGTGGCCTCATGTTGCATTCACAGTAGGGAAAAGGATGAGCTGCAAAGCAAATCTTCCAACTCCATTGTTGTGAAAGCTGTAGTGTTCCAACATTTGCTCAGGTCTTCTTCAAAGATGAAAAAAGTCTGTTGCCTTGAAAAACACATTTTCCCATTTTTGAATTTTTTGAGTAATAATAAATCAGAATTGCACAGCAAGATTAGAACCTGTGTGTTCTTATTCTGTAGCATGTTAAATGCCTGAATCTACTCATTGCTATGCTATTTCATTTATTGATTTTGTATACCTTAGAAAATATTTATTGTAGAATATGTCACTCTACCATCTACAATTGGTTAAATGAACTATCTGAGGCCATTACTCCCCAAACTGGGCATTTAGATACTTGAACAAAGCCTTCCAAATGCATGAAAATCTGCAAAATATCTAACCATACATGACTTCACAGGGCAATTTATTTTTCTGCGATTGCTGTCTACTGCGAAATCAACCAGAGAAACATTCAATTTTAAATTTTAGTTTTCTTCTTGTAAAGAATTTCTTATTTCTTGTACCTTAAATTTCAAGATATGGAAAAGAGTTTTGACCTCTTTACCTTAAGAATGTCAATTCGTTTTACAACCATCAGCTGTACTGTGTTAAGGATTTAATGTAGGAGGAAACATTTTGACAGGATTCTCTTTAGTGTTAGAGCCAATCTAAGATTAGAAAGAAAATCACCTGTGACCACAACTGACCATGGGCTCAGTCCTTCAGCTCTTTGAAAGCCAGTGTCCTCAGAGCGGTTACAGAAGAGAAACCAGATAGAAGAAGTAATTGCTTCTGGTAAAGATGAGGAGTTGGATATCTCACTTGCAGGACTCTCTCAGGGCTTTCTGCAGTGACACAAGTACTTTACACTGACTGGCCACAGCAACATCCTTGGTGCTTGCTAAACATTAAGTTTCCATCCTTTTCTTTTTAAAAACTTCTCTTGTCTTTTGTTCTTGTTTAATCGGTGGCTGCTGTAGCTGAGAAGTTACCTAACAGAGCATGTCGTATGGGACTCGCGGAATTTAAATTCCATACCTTTACTGATGTTCATAAAAAAAGATGCCCT
The DNA here is from genome assembly GCA_025594165.1 of Tamias sibiricus. Classification (NCBI taxonomy): domain Eukaryota; kingdom Metazoa; phylum Chordata; class Mammalia; order Rodentia; family Sciuridae; genus Tamias; species Tamias sibiricus. The sequence continues at coordinate 72,609,009 of CM046660.1, read as the reverse complement.
CCCTCCCAGCACTTTGGGAGGCTGAGGCAGGAGGATCGCGATTGAGGCACTTAGTAACTCAGTGGACTACAAAAAAGGGCTGATGTGACCCAGTGGTCGAGTGCCCCTGAGTTCAATCCCTGGTCACAAAAAAAAAAAAAAAAAAAAAAAAAGATGCCCTCTAATATGATGATAGTCTACTTAGATGTCTTCCTTTGAATGTTCCTTTGTATGTTTTAAGTTATATGCAAGATGTCTGGATTGGTGAATTTCATTATTGTTTTATGGGATTTTACACTGTAAATGGCACTTCATTTTCACCTCCTTGGGAAGCTGCAACTCAACTCCTACAACAAAATGTAAAACTGGGGTAATGGGGTTGGCTGTTTACCCAAACAATGTAAAGACTCTCACCCAAATAGCAATAAAACTACTGAAAAGGAATGAATGGCTATATTTTTGTCTTCTGATTTTCTTTTCAGAGGATCCTGGCCTCTTGCCAATGTGGTTGGATGACTTGTAACTTAGGTGTGATCGTCAGCTTTTCCTTGCTGTGACAAACATCTGAGAAAAGCAACTTTACAGGAGGAAAGATTTATTTTGGGTCATGGTTTCCATGCACCGTCAGCTGGCTCCATTGGCTTTGGCCTGAAGTGAGGCGGAACATCATCATGGTGGAAGGGAATGGAGGAGGAAAGCTGCTCATCTTATGGCAGCCTGGAATCCCAGAGATGGGGTAGGGGGGAAGGAGGGAGAAAGAGAGAGAGAGGGAGGGAGGGGAGGAAGGTGAGAGAGAGAGAGGAGGAGGGAGGGAGAGGGAGATTGCAAGAGTGAGTGCTAGGTACGAAGGGGCCAGGCACAAGAAATACCCTTCCAGGGCAGCCTCCAGTGACCTACTTCCAATTAGGTCCCATGTTTCCACACACCCCCCCAATAGTCAAATCAAATTATTAACTCATCTGCTTGATTAATCTGCTGATAAAGTTTCAGTCATCACAACCCCCTCATTTTCTAAAAGCCCACCTCTGAACATTGCTGCATTTAGGGACCAAACCTTCAACCCATGAGTCTTTGGGGGAACTCATCGTGTCTAAACCATGACTGATACTCTCCAGGTTTACCACGAAGCAACACCAAGGTGTGCTGTGTGCTGTGATCAAGCAGGGCAGCAGAGTTGACCTGAACTTGGACTTTCCTTTTGGAAAAAACAAGGTTTTAAACTTTGGATTTTAATAGTGTTCTTAGAAACCAAATATTAGTGTTATAAATATTTAGTATTAGGAAGAATTTCCAAACTGTGCAGAGGAATATTTTTAGTGGAATGTTTTAATACAGTTTCTCTAAAGTTTTAAAGGCTGATTTGGTTTTATTTCATTTCTTTGGGAGTGTTATCTTTACTAGTATTGGTGTTTTTTTCCTTCTGTCAAGGAATTTTAGTAATGTGAGATGAGATTGAAAGTATCTGCATATGCAGAAAGAACTCTGAGAAAGTTGGAGTCCTGTTGGCTATTTATTTCTTGATCCTCAATACTCAGGGAAAAAAATTCCTTTAGTTACTAATATGATATATGCAGTTTGTTTATTTTCTAAAATGCAACTTGCACTAATTGTGTTCAAAATCCTCTCAGGAGGAAAGTTCACCATCTTTACAGTTGAGCATGAAGGAAAAGATCTCAGTTTTATCCTAAAGGTACAGACTGTAGGATTTTTTGGGGTGAGGAGGGATACCAGGGATTGAACTCAGGGGCACTGGACTACTGAGCCATGTCCCCATCCCTATTTTGTATTTTATTTAGAGACAAGGTCTCACTGAGTTGCTTAGCGCCTTGCTAGTGCTGAGGCTGGCTTTGAACTTGCCATCCTCCTGCCTCACCCTCCTGAGCTCCTGGAATTACAGGCTTGTACCACCGTGCCTCACTAGACTGTGGGATGTGGACTTGTCCAAGGATGCCAGGATGGACAGTCAAGATTGTTACCAAAAGTCTGTGCACTGGAGAGGTTGGAACACCTTAAACAAAATTGAACCCCCTCACACACCACAGCACAGCACACCACAGCAGCAATGACAGCCCCAGCTCACCTCCTAAAGTGTGGTCAGACAAGAGCTTGATCCAGCCACACTGCCTTGGCCTACAGAGGGGATTAGTCATTTGAAGTCCATAGTTCTTTATGTCATTTGAAATATACCTGGACTATCAAACCTCATACCTGAGTTCTAGTTGCACGGAAATTAAGAGTGTCGTTTTTTTTTTTTTTTTTTTTTTTTTTTTTTTTTTTTTTAAGTAAAATAATTATTTGTTGAATCCACCTTTAGGAGAATAAATACCCTTCTGCCATAAAAACTCTGAGTTGCATCGGGCGTGGTGGTGCATGGCTATAATCCCAGTACTTGGGAGGCTGAGGCAGGAGGATCACAAGTTCAAAGCCAGCCTCAGCAATGGGGAGGCACTTAGCAACTCAGTGAGACCCTGTCTCTAATAAAATACAAAAAAGGGCTGGGGATGTGGCCCAGTGGTCGAGTACCCCTCAGTTCAATCCCTGGTACCAGAAAAAAACAACAAAACAAAAAAAATCCCCAAATTGCTGGATGAATTACAATAGGCACTTGAATTGGAATTAGAGAGCTTACAAGAAAAGAAGAAAAATGTGACTGGCTAACAAACCAAACCAGGGTGGTAAGAGAACACAGTGGCCAGAGCTGCCCTAGGAGCAGATGCCAAGCCAGGATCCTGTACAGAGTGTGGGGTGGGCTGAGGAGGGTGGAATGGCACCAGGTGCACGGGTGGAAGGCAGGGCCCAGGGAAGGCTTAAGGCGAGTGAGCTGAAGGTGGGGTTCCTGCCTAACGGGGACCCTGGAGGGCTGCCTGCTATCAGTGTGTGCCCAGACAAACCTACCTGCTGGCCAAGGATGCTTTTGAGGACTATACACAAACTATGTAGGAGAAAGACGGACTGGTAATACGGCATTAAAAAAAATAGGCCACCTGTTCACCCCTGAACTCTAGAAAGAGGGTGGAAATTGGGGGGAAATCTGCAATATTTCCAAGTGACAAAAGAAAATGTGTGTAAGTCAACACAAAAGCTGAGCCACTTAATAGAAAAATGGGCAGAAGCTTAAATATGCACTTCATGAACACACACACACACACACACACACACACACACACACAGCTAAAAACCAACAAGCCAACGATCAGACTTAGTAATGAAGAAAATGCTGATTAAGACTGCAATGAAGGGTTCCTCACCTGCTAGATGAGCAAAAATAAAACAGGACATGATAATGTATTGGATACTTGAAATTCACTAAAAGTGATAATTGCATATATTCTCACCACACACAAACACTGGAAGTAACTATGTGAGGTGACAGTCACGCTAACTTGCTTGACTGTAGTGATCAGTTCACAATGTGCGTGTCTAGTAAAGCACCACATTGTACACTTCAATGTGTGCACTTTTTGTCAATCATACCTCTATAAACCCGGACAAAGAAGAAAAAAGAGAAAATAAAATAAAGATAAATTAAAAACTAAAAGAGCCTAATGCTATCAAGACTTGTGAGAATACAGAGCTGTAGGAACTTGACCACCATTCATGGGAGTGAAAACCTATAAAGGCTTTTGGACTATTTCAGTATTAGCTCTCTTTTTCTCTTTTGCCTTCTTACTTCTTTTATGAGATCTTGCTTTCACTAATGTTAAGATTATCAGCTTTAGGAAAAATAATTTAAAAAAAACTGAAAATATGGTAATATTAGCACTTTGACGAATAAATTGTTAGCAAATGCAGTTTTGAATAGGTGAAAAAAGTATTTCTTTATATATATAAATATATATATTTCTTTATATATATGTGTATGTATATATTTTAGTTGTAGGTGGACACAATACCTTTATTTTATTTAAGTGGTGCTGAAGATTGAACCCAGGGCCTCACACATGCGGGATGAGCACTCTACCGTTGAGCCATAGTCCAGCCCCCAAAAAGGTATTTCTTTGTATAGAAAAATGTTAATTCTGTAAAGGTGTCATTTTTAGAAATACAACAAGGTTTGCACTGGGAAACAGATGTCTTCTTACTATACTACCGTCTATGAGATGCAGACACACAAGATCACAGATTAATGGGTCCACTCTGAACTCAAGCTTCTCTAGAAAGTCTCTTTCTAAGACCTCGGCGATGAGTACAGTGCCAGACAGATGTGTGTAGGGATCTGCTGATTATCTGCTTTTTGTTCAGGGTCAGGGCAATCCTCAAAGGACTTCCCCAGCTCTGTGGTTTCTTTAGTAGCTTTTGTGTGGGTGCAGCAACTCCTGCTGGATGTTGAGAAGGTGAGAAGGTTCTGCCGGAGTGTGAAGTGGGGCTTCTGGCCAATCTACCCGGCAGAGGAATTTCATAAGTCTTGGCTGGAGGCCAAAGACTGATACAAAAGCTTGGGTTGAGCATTCTCTCTTGATGGGTATAGCAGAGTGGCTCCATATTTCTAGGGAAGACCACTTCCAGAGAAATTCTTTCCAACCAGATTTTTTTTTTTTTTTTTGATACCAGGGTTTGAACCCAGGGGCACTTAACCACTGAACTTTGACCCTAGCCATTTATTTATTTGTTTGTTCGTTCATTTATATATTTATTATTTAGACTCAGGGTCTCACTGAGTTGCTTAGGGCCTTGCTAAGTGGCTGAGGCTGACTTTGAACTTTCAGTCCTCCTGCCTCAGCCTCCAGAGCTGCTGGGTTTATAGGTGTGTGTCATTGCATCTGGCCCAACCAGATTTTGATGTTTTAATGTCAAGAAAATATGAGAAGAATATGCCAACTGTGATGGTTAATTTTTTTTTTTTTTTTTTTAGTTGTAGGTGGACACAATACCTTTATTTTTATTTAGGTGGTGCTGAGGATCAAATCCAGGGCCTCACACATATGAGATGAGTGCTCTACCACTGAGCCATAGCTCTAGCCCCTGTGATGGTTAATTTTATGTGTCAGCCTGGCTGGGCCACAAGGTTGGCAAACATTAGGCCAAATATTTGGAGTGTTTTTGTGTCACTGTCTTTAGATAAGATTAACATTTAAATTGGTGAGCTAAGAGCAAAGCCAAGCACTTATGATGTGGTAGGAATTCTGTCCAGTCAGCAGAAGGCCTGAACAGAACCACAAGGCCAGCTTCCCCAGGTGAGAGAGAACTGTCCAGCAGACCACCCTTGGACTTCATCGATGATAACAGTTATTCCTGGCTTTACTGCAGACCGCACGAGACAATTCCTTGTAACAAATCTCTTTTTGTATTTACTCACATTCTTTCAGTTCTCTTTCTCTGGAGAACACTGATGGATACACCAATCTTTCTATTTTAACTAGAAATCCAAATACATAATTTTGTAACCATCAAGTTCACAAAAATTAAAATGTCTGATAATGAAGAATAATAATGGGAGCTCATAGAATGCTGATGAGAGTGTGAATTGGTAAAATTGTTTTTGAAGACAATTTAGCATTGTTTTGTGAAAATCAAAATTTCATCCTTCAGGTCTCCAGACTCAAGGAAAATCTATGCACATGCACTTCCAATACTGTTTTAGTCAGTGTTTAAATCATTATTATTTTTGCCACTGTGACCCAAAGTCCTAACAAGAACATTTAAAGGAAGAAAAGTTTATTTGGGGGGCTCGTGATTTCAGAGGTCGCAGTTGATAGAGAGCCAGCTCTGTTCCTCAGGGTTCAAGGTGAGGCAGAACATCATGGCAGAATAATATGGCAGAGGAAAGCAGGTCAGGACATGTCCACCAAGAAGCAGAAAGAGAGGAAGAAGGAGAGAGGAAGAGAGGGAGAAGGGAGGGGGCAGCACTCCACTCTTCGGCACAAAATATATACCCCACAGACCAGCCCCCAGTGACCTACCTTCTCCAGCCACACCCTACCTGCCTTCAGGTACCACATGGTTAATCCCTGACAGGGGATTAATTCACTGATTGGGTTAAGGGTCTCATTTCTCCTCTGAACCTTCTTGCATTGTCTCACACATGAGCTTTTAGGGGACACCACATATCTAAACATACATGACAATGTTTATGGCAGGATTATTAGGAACAGCTAAAAACTGGAAACATGATCAATGTTCCTCAACATTAAAATGTAGATAGAGCTCATAGGATATTTAGGCAGTAGAACACTATACAGTCATGAAAATGAGTAAATCATGACTACTGTACTAATATAATTATGTTTCAAAAGCACAAAGATTGAAAAAAAAAACAAGGTAGAAATTCAGTTCAAAAGAAGTTCAAAAATATGCAAAACTTGCCAACGTGTTATTTAGGGAGAATGATAAACTGTAGTGGAACCTGACATGATAAACATGAAACAAAAAAATGTGGAGGAAGGGAAGTATAGGAGAAGGTATTGGTACAATCGTTTTTTCTTAAATTTGGTGGTATATACACTGTGTGTGTGTGTGTGTGTGTGTGTGTGTGTGTACATATATTCCTTTAGATGTGTTTTATAGTTAAAAACTTTAAATGATGAGATTATTTTCACAGTAAGTCTTGGGTCTTGGCACCACTGCTTGACAAGATGAAGAGCAATTCATAAAGGGACGAGGGATTCTGACTATTTCTCTTCACAACATATCATTACATAACCTGAATAAATCCTTCTGTCTCTCCAACAGTCAATCTTTTTATACAGGCCCATCTAAGTAACACATTTCTGTAGCCAAGTTATGAAAAATAAATTCAATGTTTTAGTTAGAGTTCTCAAAGAAAATGAAAGGAAATCCATATTGTAACTAAAAGGAAAACTTTTCTTTCCTAACCTTGTCTATTATCCTATAACCCTTGACAGATATAGCCGGCTTACTGCTGTCCAAAAAGTCCATCTAACAGATCCTGTATAGACAATCTGTCCAGTCTGTCTCTCTCTCTCTCTCTCTCCTCTCTCTTTCTGTATTGAAGAATACATGAGCCACACAAAACACATTTTGGATACTTCCTCTTATTCTACTTGTGGGTATAGTTTGCATACAATTGAAATTTTCTCTTCCTTGTTGAAAAGTCTTCTCCAAGACTCCAAGTTCCATTTGGGGATCCGTTTTCATTACCAATCTGTTGTCTTTAATTATTTTGGTTCATTGGGTTTTCTGTTTCTTTCTGAGCCACTTTTTTTAGTTTTAAAGTTATTTTCATTTAATATTTGTAAAGCACCAAACTACAGGTTTTCAGAGTAATATCATTATTTCAAAAATTTTCTTTTTTTGCTCACTTAAGATGATCTGGTGCATTTATTAGGCAAAGGTACGAGTCATCCAAATATCAATATAGAAAAGACATTTTCAATGGCCCAAGCCACATGGAAAAATGAGCCAGTATTACCCTCATTCTAAAGCATGTAATTGTTAGCCAGAAAAGAAAGAAATTTCACAAATGAAAACCCTGGGTGACATATACTATTTCTTTAGCAATTAAGCACAGGTTTTCTGAAGATAAAATTCACGTTCTTGGTAGGAAGTATTTCCAGGATCTCGGGTGTGTGGGTCTGCATGCCCCTTTGCCACCCAGACCTAGAACAGGGTTCGGAAAGAAAGCCTCATACTTCCTCAGCAGATCGCAGATCCCATCACGTCTATTTTCTCATCTCATCCTCACAAGTTAAGTGGCCCATGTCATACAACACATACTCAAAAATTGGCAGCAATAACCTACACATTGCAGAGGACACTCTTAGACCAGAAATATCCAAGATTATCTGAAATCGTGCTTTGCATCTGAAGGCCTGAGCACCAGATGACATATACATAGAGAGGTCAAATGATAGTGTGGTATTTACAGAAAATGATTCCTTTGGAATTGTGTGATTTTTTTCCTAACAAAATTCTTTCTTGTGTCTGATGTTTTATCCAATTTTCACTCCAAATATTATTTGTGTCATTTCCCTCTAGATCACTATTACTAGAGGTTTCACTTGTTATATCTTTCTAAACAAACAAACAAAAAACTTAGTTAAAAAAGTCATACTTTTTTTTGTGTGTGTTTTCCGTTTAAGTGGTTTCTGATACTGTGTTTTTGTCCTCTTTTTTACCTTTTAAAAATTTCTTGTTCTTTTTTCTGGTTTCTTAATTCAAATATTTAGGTCAAAGATTTTCAAAACTTAAAAAAAAACTATATGGAAGAAGAAAGAGTCTTAGTTCTGTTTCTAATCTTAGAAATTGTCAGAGGCGCTTTTATGTAATTCAAGCTACAGGCTACCCTGAATTGTGGCAGGGTGCCAGGAAAATATCAACCAATATTTCAAAAATGTTAGACATTGTACTGAATGTTTAGTGGGTTAGAAGCAAAATATTCAATCTAAGATGAGAAAAGAGGGAAAAAAATGTTTTTCCTCTCAGTTCAGTTATATCTGCAGTGATTGCAATAGGTTTAATTTATGACTTATCACATGTTTTGTAACTTCCCACAATTATTCAAATATGCTTCAGAAATATGACATTTACTCAAACATAGTGTTCATTTCCGTCAGATAAAAACAGGCTCTGTAGTCAAGCAATTAGTCAAGAAAGGAGTTTTTCCTTTCTTTATGTTAAAGGACATTCAAGAAGCAACTGTAAGAGTCTGCAAGGGAGGCAGGCAACCCCAGCAGGCCCTGTGTTCTGTATTACGGAGACCAGGGGAGAAGTGGGTTGGAGATAACATGGGGATTTGGTTTTAGCTGGCTAGCCAGCCCAGAAACTGTTCACTAGGACACAAATTCAGCTTTTCTTATGTAACAATAAGGTACTTCATCACACAGCAACCAAATAAACAAGGACTTTGTCTCTTCTTTTCCAGATAGTCTTTATTAATATGATCAGGTTGCAAGTTTTGCTCTTGATATGGAAAAGGGATTTAGGAAACCTGCATCTCAGGTACAGTTCCTGCCAGTGATCTCTGAAAAATTCAGTGGTTGGAGAAGTGCTGGGAGATGAGGAAGCCAGGCAGGCAGAGCAGTGTCACCAGCACTGTGGGGGTTCAAGTGCACCAGCCACACTCTGCCTCTGACAGCAGAACCCAGGTACCGACTGGTGGCAGTGTGAGCAGGCTGACAGGTCTGACAGCTCTGGGGACAAAGGAAGACAGTGCCCTTGGCATGGATACCCTTGGCGATCAGCCTGGAGAAGAGAGGAATGGATAGGTCAACAGGGCCCGCACAGGGCGGGAGAAAAATGGCACCTGCCACATCTGGGCCAAGAGTACCTATTCATGAGCACCCCCTGGGGATTCTGCCAAGTAATTGGGAGGGCACAGACATAGCTTTTATTTTTCAGGTGATGGTGGCATAAGGAAACACAGGAAATATATTTTTATTATCGGTCCACTTGGAATAGGAGGAGAAGAAGGAGAGCATGGTCTAACTAAAAGTAGTGATAATAATTATTTTATTTGCCAACTTCTAATGAGCATGAGGCTTAAATGCCCCATGACATTTCATTTCATTTGAATCTCTCAATAAGGGAACAAATGAGGTAGGTGGAATCATCAATCTTGCTATGACAGATCATGAAGCTTATAAAGGTCATTTATTGCCAGGATCATATATTCACATATTAAAATGTGAAGTCAGCATTTGAACCAGTGGAGTTCTGACCTTGCATCTGTGTCCTTGGGCAGTGCTGAGTCTGGACCAGGGGCAAGTTGGGGAGTCCTGAGGCTCTCACTGTGGCTTCCAGGGGGTGTAGTGGAGGCTGTGGGAGAGAGCCATGGGAACGGCCTCTGTGGGAAGGGGTTCCCCAGGAAACTGCCCATGATGGAAGGCGGAGGAGGAGGCATCCCCAGGAGGACAGAAGAACAGAGGTGGGAAGCAGTAGCAGCTGTAAGCCCAGGTTGTGGGCATAAGGTGCCCATGATGCATTGTGATATGTGCACTTGAGGGACCAGCTGTAGCAGCGCTTTCATCTCACTTAGAAGCAGAACTTTCAGTGACCTTCATGCCTCTGAGCTTTGGGGATTCCTCACGATGCCACACTCTATAGGGGACTGCACTGGCGTGTTATGGCCATAACGAAGTGCCACAGGTCGGGCGGCTTAAACTACAGAAATTATTTTGCTCACGTTCTGGAGGCTGGAAGGCCAGGATCAAGGTGTCAAAAAATTTGTATTCTTCTGAGGTCTGTCAAGGTCCATCTTCTCCTTGTATCTTCATGTGGCCTTCTCTCTGTGTTCTAATCTCTTTTTCTTAAAAGGACACTGGTCATATTAGATTGGGGTTCACCCATAGTAATCATCTCATTTTAAGTTAATTACTGTTTTGAAGGCCCTCTCATCAAGTAGAGTCACATTCTGAGGTATTGAGGATAAAGACTTCAACATATGCATTTAGGGAGGGAGACAGAATTCAGCCCATAACAAAGACAAATTTATAATTTCATAAAAAGGGCTGTTACTAGAAATATCAATAATATAAAATGTGTTTCAAAAATATACAAATGGAAATCTTTAAAGTAGGAGAGGAAAGTGGTTAAGATCAGATTCTATTCTTATGTTTATTATCTTATGCTTATAAATATTAAAGGGACATTTTATAATGATGCAGAGATTAATCCATCAAAAAGATATAACATTATAAATGCATACGTGCACCTAACAACTAAGCCCCCAAAGATAACAAAACAACAATTGTTGGAACAAAAGGAGAAATAGACAATTCAACAATACTAGATGGAGATTTCAATATATCATGTTCAATAATGGATAGACTCATAAGGAAGTACAGGGGAAGTTCAGGACTCAAATGACCCCACAAACCTGGTAGACACAATAGACATCCACAGAACAGCTGAGAGTATATGTTCTTAGAAGAGACCACATGGTAGGCCTTAAAACAAGCACAGATAGATGTAAAAGGACTGAAGTCATATGAAATATATTCTAAAACCATGAAGGAATAAAATTAGAAATTAAAACAGACAGAAATTTGGGATATTGACAAAAGATCAAAATTAAGCCATGTATACCTATACATAACCGAAGATGCAAGAAGAAACCATCAGAGGAACTAGAAGATATTGTGAAGTGAAGGAGAATAAAAACGCAGTGTAAACCTTATAAAACCAAGCTAAAGCAGTGCTGGAGGGAAAGTTGTAAATGCCCTTATTTGAAAAACAAACCTTCAGGTAATCCAATTTCTACTTTAAACCGAGAGAGAGAGAGAGAGAGAGAGAGAGAGAGAGAGAGAGAGAGAGGAAAACTAACCTAAAGTAAGCAGCATGAAGGAAATAATAAAGATTACAATGAAAATTCACCAAATAGTGAATGGAAAACCAATAAAGAGAATCAGAAACACCAAAAATTTCTACTTTGAAGTTATTAGTAAAATCAGCAAAACTCTTAGCTAGACTGATGAAGAGAAAAGGACAGAATATTCAAATTTAAAATCAGGAATGAAACAGCATTACTACTGACTTTATAGAAATAAAAAGAATTAGAAGGAAATACGTAAATGCATGTCAGCAAATCAGATAATTTAGATTAAAATAGAAATTTTCTTAAAATGATTCAGAGGACCAAAACTAAATTTCAGGAAGAAATGGACTTCTCTGTAGACCCCCCCTCCTGCCCCCAAACACTACAGGTTGAATCACATCCTTCAAAACACATGTGGAAGTCCTAAGCCCGGTAACTCAGGGTAGGACCTGATTTGGAAATAGAGTCACTGCAGATATAATTCGTTAGGATGAGGTCATACTGGGCACCTAATCTAATATGACTGGAGGCCTTACAAGAAGAGGAGAGTCATGCCCAGACAATGTGAAGAAGACACAGGACAGGAGGATGTCCAAATGACTTCTGCTATGCATCTTAGCACGAGCTGTGGTGTGCCAAGGATATGCAGAAGACACCAGAAATTAGCAAAGACAACAAACAAACAAACAACAACAACAACAACAACAACAAAACCTTTCCTTACAGGTTTCATTGGGCACATGGCTCAGCCTACTTTGATTTCAGTCTTTTAACCTCTAAAAACTCCAAGCCAATAAATATCTGTTGTTTTAAGCCACTCCACTTGTGAAGGTACAGTAGCCTTCAGAAGGGACACAAGTGCAGAAATTGAGTCAGCAATCAAAAAACTTCCACAAAGAACAGCTCAGCCTGAGGTAGTCTACCAACCATTGAAAAACTAAAGCCCCTTTGAAAAAACAGAAAAGGAAGGAATAATTTCTACTTCATGTTTCTGTCATTTGTGATAAAAACATCACAAGAAATAAATGGACTGGAATACTGGAAATCAAGTAACTGAAAAGAATCGTATACTTCCACAGAAGTAGAAGGTTGTTTTAACATCTGATGATCAATGAATACAATACACTACATCAACAGAATAAAGGGCAAAATAGACACCATAATTTGAGTAGACACAGAAAGAGCATTAGAAGATGTTCAACAGCTTTGTGCAATGAAAACCCCAAACAAGCTAGGAATGGAGCCATCCAATAAAAAACATCAATGGAAAAAGTGCAACTCACTTCACACTTAATCATGAAAAACTGAAACCTTTCCCCTAGGGTCAGCAGCAGTCCAAGGATGTCTATGAGTGTCACTTCTAGCCATAATTACACTGAGACAATAAAGAGCTAGGAAAGACATCCAGATCACAATCATTGCTACACATACAAAGATTAACTAAGAAATGGATCATAGACCAAAATATTGGAACTAAAACTATAAAGCTCTTAATGAAAATATAAGAGTAAATCTCCATGACCTTTGTCCAAGTAAAACTTCCTAAATAGGACACCAAAAGTATGACAAAATAAAAGGATAAATTGGACTTCTTCAAGATTAAAAACCTTAGTACTTCAAAAGATACCATACAGAAAGTTAAAAAAAAAAAGCAAAAATGGGAGAATATATTCTAAAATTATATGTCTGATAAAGTACTTATATCTACAATATATAAAGAACACTTACAATTCAATAATAAAATGCAAATATTTCAATTAAAATGGTCAAAGGATATGAATAGTAATTCAAAGAAGACATGTAAATAGCCAATAAGCCCATGAAAAGAATCTGTGTTGGTTGACTTTCTGTCACTGTAAATGCCCGAGATTAACAGCTTTAATGAGGAAAGATTTATTTTGGCTCATGGTTCCACAGGTTTCAGCTTGTGATCAGCTGGTTCCATTGCTTTTATCCCTATGGAGAGGCAGATCATGGCTAGGAGAACCCAGCAGAGAAGGTAGCTTATCTCTTGGCTGGGGGAGGCGGGAAGAGGAGAGGGAGAGAAAAAGGCACCAGGATCCCAATACCTCCTCCAAGGCCACACCCCTAATGACCTAACTCCTCTCCACTAGGCCTTGTCTCTAGAAGGTTCCACCACTTTCCAACAGCACCAGAGGCTGGTAAATAGGAGCCTTTTGGAACATTTATGATCTATACCATAACAGCTATTCAACATCATTATTCATTAGAAAAGTACAAATCAAAATCACAATGAGATAGCACTTCTTACTCACTAGGGCGGCTGTAATATAATAGAGAGTAATGTGTGTTGGAAAAGATGTGGAAAAATTTGGCCCCTCATACTCTGCTGCTGCAAAGGTAAAATGGTGCCATCGTTTTCAGAAACAGTCTAGTTGTTCCTTAAAAGGTTAAACAGAATTATTTTGTGACCCACCCATTCCACTCTTGATTATATACCTGAACTCAAGCCCATACAAAATCTTGTACGCGAAAGTTCCCAGTAGTGTTATTCTTAAGAGCTTGGAGTAGAGACAACCCAACTGATGATTGGCTATATACAATATACCCATCTCTACAATGGAAGGTTATTTGGTCATAAAAATAATATTGCCCCAACTTGGATGAACATTGAAAGGTTATGTTAAATGAAGGAAGCCAGTCAGAAAAGGCTACATGTTGTATAACACCATTAATATGAAACATTCATAATGGGTAAATCTATAAAAATGCAATGTAAGTTAGTGCTCATCTAGGATAAGGGAGCTTGGGGTGAAATGGGAGAGTTATTGCTAAAAGGCTTCTTTTGAGTAATATAAATATTTAAAAATCAACAATAGTGATGGTTGCATCTATTGGCATGCTTAGTGGTTCAACAGTGTGACACGTGAATAATATTTTAATAAAGCTGTTACATATATTAAATAAAAAAGATTGAGTTTGGGAGGGACTGACCCAGGCTCCAGGAGGAAGAGGAGAGGGACTAAGAGGAGTCATAGAGGGTACAAAAAACTGGGTGAGCCCGACGCATGGTGGCAAGTACTCTTGGTGGTATCAGGGGAAAGGAGAAGTGGAGAACAGAAGAGAGCAAAACCATCTGAGGACCTCTTATGAGCTCAGCACTGACACAGCTGCTTTACGTGTATTCATTTACCAGCGTTCTCAGCAGTCTTATGAGATGGGCATTTTCCACATTTTATGGACAAAGACATTGAGTATCAGAGAGTTGAACTGATTTGCCCAGAGTTGCACAACTAGTAAGTCAAAGAGCCAGAAATTGAGATAAGCCTGTGTAGCTCCAAACTTCAGCTTTTATTTATTTATTTATTTATTGGTACCTCAGTGTCCCCAAAGCTCCCCCAAGACCAGACTCCAGAGCCTACTGCCAGACCAGTAATATGGGATAGATATTTTGGAAATGAGGGAAAGCAAGAAGAGGGCTGGATTTCATCAGGTGCCTGAGGAGGAGGAAGAAGAGCAGCAATGGGGCATGAGTACCACTGGGTCCCCAGGCTGGCTGTCATCTCCTGCACCACTTTCCTGGGCTTGGTCTTGTGATCAAGCAAGGATGGGAATCAGAAAAGTAAAGGGTGTCTGGGTGTTGCCTAGAGAACACATCTAAAATCAGTTTGATTAAAAAGTTAAATTCACAATTTGGAATTTACTACAGGATGTATAAATATATATATATATATACATATATATATATATATATATATATATATATATATATATGTATATATATTTGGTACTGGGGATTGAACTCAAGGGCACTCAACCAATGGGCCACATCCCTAGCCGCCCCCCCCCCCTGCTTTTTTGTATTTTATTAGAGACAGGGTATCTCACTGAGTTGCTAAGTGCCTCGCCATTGCTGAGGCTGGCTTTGAACTCACGATCTTCCTGCCTCAGCCTCCCAAGTGTTGGGATTACAGGTGTGAGCCACCACGCAGGGCTACAGGAGATATTGAGATGAAGAGAAAAAGTTTCCCATTTCCAGAAGAGCTCATCAAAGTCCACAAGTCTTATTGTTGTCTGAACATTATAGCACCAAGCTACAAATTTTGTACAACCAGGGTTCATACAGCAACTGCAAAGAAGCAGAAATTTAAGTATTTGTTACATTTCTACTGTGGGTTTCTTGGCCTCACTTCTAAAATAGACTCAGTGTGTTTCATTGTACCTGGAAACACATACAGTATTCTGAGCCCAACACGGTGCTTGGAGCTTGGTAGGAGCTTACAATGTTGGGGAAAATCCACACTCACCTGTTCTTACATTTTTTCCTCACTGCCTTTGAAATTCAGTTTAGTCTTTTTAATGTTCCAAGTGATTTTGCAAGATAGCAAGTTGAAATCATTCATCTTGCATTCTGCTGATTAAAATTCATCATTTCTTTAAAAAGACCCAACAACCAGAGCAGAGAGATGAAGAATTGTGAAATAAGAATACCAGAACTGTAGCTGGATGGCTGCCTTTGGAAACGGAAGTCAGGAGGCAGATTGTTTTGGCTTCCTGGTGTTCAAATGTTTTTAAGGGCTGTTTTTATTTTGTTCGAGCATTTCCATCAGCCATGACAGTGATTTTAAAAAGGATACCTGTCCTCCAATACTAGTTGCCAACCGGTTTTACCAGGGAGCCTTTTGATGTTTCAGCCTGAGGAAGGAAAGTTACCAACCCGAGTGGTTGTCATCAGTGAGACAGACCCTCCTGGGGCATGGTGCTAGACACAGAGGTACAAAGATGAAAATAAAGTGGGGGTCTCTGCCCTCAGCATGACATGGCCTGGGTTGGACAACTCTTCATTTTCACATTTCCTTTCTACCTATTCAGTTGACTTTAAATTCATCTAATATTTCAACTGAGGATTGTAATAAAGGTCAGTGATGATGCTATTTTCCTACTCAGTACAGTAAGTGACAAGATTTGTAACACACTGAACCCAACTTCCTCTCCTCTGGGAGGGTGAAGAGCTTTCGATGAAAGGAAGGCCTGGGGGTTCTCCCAGGAGGACACATGTCTCCGGGCCAGCTTTCTTCCATGAGTTGATCTACACAGGGGCTCCTTGCTGATGTAACCCATCCTTCTTTAAAAAGGAAGGCTGTTTTTTTTTGGTACTAGGGATTGAGCCCAGGGATACCATTGAGCCACATCTGCCAGGCCTTTCTTTTTTATATTTTATTGAGTGACAGGGTCTTGCTGAGTGCTTAGGGCCTTGCTAAGTTGCTGAGGCTGGCTTTGAACTCAAGATCCTCTTGCCTCAGCCTCCCAAGCTGCTGGGATTACAGGCATGCACCTCTGAAACTGGCTAGGAAGCCTTTTTTGTTGCATGCTAGCGGCATGCTCAGAGACCATTCCTGTGTCCAGTGTGGCCCAGTAACAAAGTTCCTGCTGGCTCCTTCTCACGGTTGCAATGTGTTTTGTTGGCTGCAGGAGGCTGATGGATGGCGAGCACAGGAGGACCATTGTGCATGAGCCAGAATTCACATCACTCTCAATGCTCAAAAACAAATTTCACATTTCCTTTCTAATCATATGTAGTCAACCTATGATTATAATAATACAGGGAATTCCCTAAATTTCTGAAAAGAACTGGCTGATAGCAACAATCTTTTTGAAAGGAAGGCTAGAGGGATTGCAGGTTTTCAAGATTTACTTGACTGTTTTTGTAGAATGACTTTGGAGAGGGATTATGGTGAGGGGCTAACTCCCCACTCCCAGCCCCACCCTACTTTCTCCCCATCCACCCTAACCTGTGCAGCAGCCACGGGCTATAACAGAACGAGGAGCTGTCAACACAAAGCCAGTGTCAGAAGAGGGAGGGGAGTTCTAATTTTAAGATTTCCCTTTGGACTCTTTAAGACCTCAGCCTTCTGACCTGTGCACACCCCCACCCACCTCCCTCTTCATTCTCTACCTTTGAAGCTGTGCCGATTGTCAAAGGCACACCTTCTGCTGGGTTCTGGATGCCATCTCCCAGCTTCCTTTGAATCCTCATTTACTTTCTCCTTTTCCTGAAGGCCATGGTCCTACATGAGGCCCATGAGTGTTTTTAGGGCATTAGTAAAGTCCTTTAAATTGTATACAAAAATTTATATGAGTTTTTGCTGCAATTAATTTCAATTTAATCTAATTTAATTTGTATGTAAGTGTTCACTGCACACAAACAAAATCATCAAAGGTGCTAAATACAGCTTATGATAATCAGCAGTTTCTTGCTTACTTCTTCCCCTAGGGCAACTGTTTGCAACCCTTTCAGTTAATCATTATTAATCTCCCCCCCCCCCCCCAGGTACACAAATAAAGTGCTTAAATTTTCTATTTTTTGTTTTTTCAATTTTAGAAATTATCCATTGGATTCTTTTTATGTTGCCCCAAGATTTAGCTCCATTTAAGCCTCCCAAAACTAGTCTACCTTCCCATCTCTTGTCATTGTAGCTGTATTACAATGTTTTGGTGACACTGTGTCCCTTTTTAGTATGATTGCTTCTTCCCTAAGTTTTTGGGTTTTTTCACCCAACTCTTTTTTTCTTTTTTCTTTTCTTTTTTTTTTTTTTTTTTTTTTGAGACCTTGCAGTTCTACTTTGGTGTTTGATTGACAGGGTGTAGGAGTTCAGTTGAAAATTATTTGAAGGCCTAGCTCTCAACTGGAGTTTGAACGTGTCCCCTCCAAAACTCAGGTGCTGCCAGTGTGATGGGATTGAGAGATCCTTGGACAGGTGGTGAGGCCCTGGAGCCGTCCCTCAAGAATGGGCTCAGGCCCCTGTGGCTTCAGCAGCAGTCAGTTGGCACTCGCTTCCCCTCCTGTGCCACGTGAGGACAGTGTTTCTTCCCTCCCCAGGCAGCTTGATCTTGGCCTTCCCAGCCTCCAGAACCGTGAGAAACCAGTCTCTGTTCTGTATAAATTTCCCAGTCTCAGATATTTTGTTGTAACACCACAAATGGATGAAGACATGGGGTATAGAACTGTAGTTGAAGATCACGCCAAAGCCCGACCCACTGTCTTTCAGCAAGTAGCGTTGTTTTTGAGTTCAGTTCAGTTTTGAATCTTGTTCTCTCCTGTCCTTCCTTTCTGGACATTTTAGTATTTTCTCTTTATCCTCAACATACTTGAATTTTGCAGTCATGGGTTTGGTGCAGAATTTTTTCCCCTTTCATATTGCTGGGTCCTCAGTGAATCTGTTAAGTCTGAAGGTTCATGTCCCTCAGTATGTAAGGTTTTTGGGTTTTGTTTGTAATATATCTCTGTCAACTTCCTCTTAACTTCTGTGTTGAAATTCCTTTCTAGAATTCCTGTTGTTGGATATTGACTCTGGTGTATATGTTTAATCTTCAGAACACTTTAATTTTCGTTATTTTTATCTTCCTGTTCTACTTTATGAGAGATCATGTTGACTTTATCGTCTAATCTTTGTATTTACTCTTATGTGTTGTTTGCTATATTTTTTTACTCCCAGGAAATTTTTAAAATTTTGTAATGTTTCTTTAAAAAAGAAAACAGATTTTCCAGACACACAATGTAATATAGAAAAAATCATGAGTAACACACACCACCCAATTAAGAATAAAAACACTACAGAGTTGAAGCCCCTTGTGAATAATTTCCCAATTACAGCATCTTTTTTTTTCTATTTTGTATCACTGCTCTGCATGTTCTTGTGGTTTCGCTACATTTTTCTCTACATATTGCCTTGTATTATTGAAAATTTTACATAATTGACATTAGACTACAAGAAAGTTATACAGCTTGCTCTTTTGCTTACAATTGTGTTTGTGTCTGGAGAGTTGTTGTAAGAATTAATGGATATTTATGAGAGTTGTAAGATATACTTATTACAGACTATGAAGGGGAAAAGAAAATTCATATATTAAAAAAATGTTCCAAGAGCTAAAGACCAAATCATCACACGCTAGAGAAGGTACATGCCCCACTCCTCCCATACTACCACACCATGGAAATGTAATAATGGTAAGCACACAGAGAACCCTGGCCACCAGGAAAGCGAGCTCTCAGCAGGCCTTAGACAATTCCATGTTTTACTTCCATATTTGAAATCACCCCTGTACCAAGCTCCTGAACACCAGATTTCTGACTACTGGAAATGGCAGGGAATCACCGACCAGTCTGCAGCGTGTTGGAGTGGGCAGTCAGAGCACAGCACTGCAGTCTCTGAGCCCTGAGCAGGCTTCCCTGGAGATCATGGCCAGTCATGGCTGCCCACCTGCAGGAGATGGAGCAGAGAGTTCTTCCCAGTGCAGTCTGTTTATTGAAATTAACTCTTCCACTTTCCCATCCTTAAATTTTGAGCAATTGGAAGTAGATCAAAATAGAGATATTATCTACCATCACAGTAAGCCTAGACTACAAAGTGCCCAAAAGTAGAGGAATCATCGCTGTTTTAAACAAGGCATTGAGTAGAGGCATCTACTAATGCCTTGACATCTAAGCAGTTCTGTGTTAGCTTGTACTGGTTTACAGATGAAAGGATTTTGTTATCCGAGAAGGAAAAAGCTAGTTAGGATTGGTTCATATGTATGGTCTCAAAACCTGTCCCATGGAAAATAGGCCTTCCAAATAAACAATTACAATCCACATGGTTAATAATAGAATGAATATTACTCAGCCACAAAAACATGAATGAACTTCTATTATTTGAAGCAACATGGATGGAACAGGAGGGTATTGTTTTGAAAAAAAAAAAAAAAATCACGTTTTCACTCACTTGTGTAAGCTACAAAGGTTGACCTCAAAGAAACAGAGACTAGATTAGTGGGCTTCAGGGTCTGGGAAGGGTGGAGGGAAGAGACAGATGCATGGAGGATGGTAAATGGGTACAGGGGGTGTAGTTGAAGAAGAAGAAGTTCTAATGTCCTACAGTACAGTAGTATACCTGTGGTTGATAACATTTAATTGAATATTTCAAAATAGCTAATAGAGGACATTTTGAATGATCCCAACACAAAAAAATGATAAATGTCTGAGGTAATAGATCTGCCAATTACCCTGATCTGATCATTAAATCTTGTATACATGTATTGAAATGTTACATTGTATGCCTTATGTGCAATTATTATGTGTCAATTAAATATCAAAGTGCATTTTTAAAAACCTAAAAAAATCCACATGGTTATGTGTGTGTGTGTGTGTGTGTGTGTGTGTGTGTGAGAGAGAGAGAGAGAGAGAGAGAGAGAGAGAGAGAGAGAGAGAGAGAGAGAGAAAATACACACATATATGAAACGTATTTGAAGTATTTGATAGAATATGGTTTATTTTTTAGCTAGATGGCAGGGTGACACCAAATGTCTAAATTGGGTAACTAAAAATGCATTGAACTGTTTTAAAACATCGTTCTCCTTGTTTTTCCACCTGGCAGAACATAAAGCTCAAAAAGTGAAATGTAACTTGGAGTAGGAAGCCTAGGATTTCCTGCTTGGACCAGAGACTGAATTATTATTTTTTAAAATAAACTTAATATCTTATGTAATAGCAAAAAACCTGGGTTCTAGAAGGACAGGAGGGCTATTATTTTTTCTGCAAAAACATGAGTCACAGATTTGTGGATTTGGAGGGAGGTAGGTGGTGGAGACACAAATTTAATTTTCAAAGGCTGATAGAACTTTCTTCTCTTCAACACACACGGAAAAATACAACCTGAAAAAATGTTTGCCTAACATTGAGAGAATGAGCCTACTTTACTCTGAGTGGTAAATACAAATACTACTGAATTAAAAGTTAAAAATTAGGTGGATAACACATTTGATTCCATGTTGGAGTCAGATATGTGCATTAAAACTAATTAGCTAAAGCTTCAGGTAAATGTTTTGCAAAATATATGATTTTAGTGGAAAAGTTCACTAGTCCCCTCTTACCCATGTTATTGTTTTTTACATTTTAGCATATAATATAGTATATTACATATTTAATATATTAGTATATTGTTATAATTGTCCTATTTTATCATTAGCTATTGCTGTTAATTTCTTTTTGTTATAATTTGGATCTGAACTGTCACTCAAGGGCCCATATGTTAAGGGCTTGATCATGGGCTGACTATGGACTAAAACCTCCAAAACTATAAGCTAAAATAAACCTTTTCTCTTTATAAGTTGATTACCTCAGGGATTTGTTACAGTAATGGAAAACTGACACATCTTCTGTGCCTAATTTATGAATTTAACTTTATTATAGGTATTTTATATATAGGAATAAGTGTAGTATATATATATAGTTCAATACTATCTGTGGCTTCAGGCATCTACCAGGTGTCTTGGAATGCATCCCTGCAGATGAGAGGGACTACTGTACTACAATTAAAAGATTATCATTTAAAAAAAACTGCTATATTTTAAGATATGGATCTTTTAAGATAAGGATTTACTCTAGCACTAGTATGAGTCTATTGAAAAGTTCCTACTAATATTCCCTGGGAATGGTTTAAAAGAAAAATATCTGATATGATTTTCACTTTTTAGAAAAAAAATAGCTATTCCATTGTACCTTGTCATATTCAATTATAGTTGGCAAACATTCTATTTTGATAAATATGTTTTTTAGCATTTTAAAGGTCTTTAGAAAGTTTGATTTTGTGTGGCTCTAAGGTAGCAGATGCTTGTGTTTAACCAATGGTCTCTGTAAACTTGAAAATCTGCAGTAGATGTATCTATAATTAAAATGAGGATGTTAACAGCATATGTAAAGTGTAATTTCTGTATGAAATATGTTAATAATAATATTAAAAGTTAGTGATGGCTGTCACCCAGTACTCTGTGCTAAGTGGTATCATAGCATCTATGGCTCTATATTACAGGCTGTGTTTATTTACCTGCTCCTCTGAGGCTGTGTGCTTTCTGAGCTCAGCACTGTATGTTTTCTCAGTCTGGATACCTTGCATGGTGTCTGACCTGAACAGACTCAATAAACATTTGCTCAAAAGATTAAAAGCCAGAATGGGCCTTCCGGTTTTGCTATAAAGAGTGTGAGTCCAGCTGCTTGGAATCACAGTTCTGGATTTCTATTTTAGATCTTCTGTTGCCATTTCATGCTGTTTTATATCATGACACTATTTGGGTATAAGGGTGAAAACATACAACAATGAAAAGTTTCTCCCCCAAAATGTTTATAACTCTTCAATAGAAAAATCAAGACCTTGTTAGGCATACAGACTGGGCATTTCCACATCAACACTGTTACCATTTCCTCAACTCTCCCTCCCCTTCTCACAGTGGTAAAATGATTCATAGCTTGGCTCATATGAAGATCTGAGAGAAGGTTGCAGAGAGGCTGAAAAATGCCCATTACTGATACCTATTTAATGGACAGTTAACAGCTGCGATCAAAGATCAATTGTGTTATTAAAAAAAAAAAAAAGTAGAATGGATCAAACCAAAGCCTTGTTTCAAAGCATTGTGAGCAGTGGTAAGAAAAGTTCCATTCACCAGGGATGCACAGATTGAATTATACACACATTGCAATCTAAAAGCAGCTATGGCACAATGGGACCCATGCAACGTCTGGAGGGGGGGTTGCCACTTCCCACAAAAGCAAGTCAGCTTCCTTACCCCCTTTAGGCAGAGGTCTCACAAGAAGCTCAGCACCCCTCCATTCTGGGTTCTCATTATGAGTTACCCTTTGCACAATCCAAGCATGAAGGAAAGGCATGAATTAATTTTTCATAATTCCTAATTTTTTAGGTCCAGCAAGTGTTCCAGGCTATCATCAGTAACGTCCTGTGGTTCATGTCGAAAATAAGTGTTCCTGATAATTGGACCAGAACAGATTAGATGAGAGGTTTCTTCATGGGACAATTAGAGACCCCAAAAAGTTTGATGTACTGGGTAGGTAAATAAATAAATAAATAAAACCCACAACAAACAAACAAAGGTATTCACCTATGTCTCTCAAACTTACCCCCAAAGCCCTTTCTTCTTCTTCAGATGGATGTAAAGAAGGAGTCAAAGAAAATAAAGAAAAGGCTGCATGGATCCCAGGAGCACTCGTGGACATTACATCTGCAGTGTCCGTTTGTCTGTACCCTGTTGAATGCTATGGTGCTTTCCACAGAAAGGTGTGTGGGGTGCAAACTCAATTGTGGTCCGCGGGTGAGGTTACTTTTCTCTTTCCAACATTTTATATGGATTTTAAAAATTGAGTGCTGCTAGGGAACCCTGTCCTTTCTCTGTTCCTAAGCCTGTCTTCTTCTTGGGAAGAAGGAGAAGTCTTCCTTGAGCACAGGGAAGAGTAGAGAAGGTTTGGACAGACCAAGGAGGCAGGATGAGGCGTGGGCACATGGGCCAGTGCAGTCAACAAGTGTTGGTTGAAAAACTGCTGCCGATTCTGGACGTGGAAGGTTCCTCAGTCTCCCTAAGGCTCTTGCTTAGCATCTGCAGCTCCTCTTTCTGGGAACCACACCCAGTACAAAATTCCCTCGAGCAGCCACATGGAAAGCATTCTATACTGTAGCTGGGTGATGCTGACCCCTCTTTTCCCTGGAGGGGGGCCTTGATTAGCAAAAGCAAACACATCTATTCCAAGCCCCTTGTTAACTGGTCAGAGCCAATGACATATGATGGAGAGGTTTGCTGTCTTTCTTTGGAATAGACCTTCCTCCCTCTTGTGGAAGCCACCAGAAGAGGCTCTCTTTTGCCTTGTGTTTTAGTTTTCTAGGGCTGCCATTACAAAACACTGTAGACTGTGTGGTTTAAACAAGAGTTTTTTTTTTTTTTTTTTTTTTTTCCTTTTCTCACAGTTCTGGAGGCCAGAAATTCAAGATCATGGTGTTGGCAAGCGTGGTTTCCCTGAAGTCCTTCTCCTTCACTCGCAGACAGCCGCTTTCTCTGTGCATGCTCCGGTGGCCCTTACCTGGTGTGTGCACACACTGGAGCCTTATTTCCCCTAATTAAAAGACACCAGTAAGGCTGGATAAGGGCCCATTCTAATGGTCTCATTTCTTCCCAGCTGCCGGCGCTGACGAGATGAGCTGGGTTCAAAAGTGCTGGCTGCAACATTAAGCTAAAAAAACGGCGAAAAATCACGCAACACAGTAGTTTTCATGTCAAAGGTAGGATGGCTCTGCAACCTTAAGGGTCAGCCTCCACGCTGGACAGCACTGGAAAAAGAGAGTGTGAACCTGGAATCTCTTTATTTTATAGGGGGAACCCACAAAGGAGATTCAATGGAATGTTCTTCACCAATAAGGCAGGGGATAATGTTTCAAAGGTGGAGTCTGGCCTTGTGATGTCTTGTGGTCAGCAGATTGATTGACATCTTGGCAAGTCATACCCATCTCAGGTGATGTGTGGGATCACAGTCAGAGCAAGAGGAAAGGTGCGCTTAACTTCGCACAGCCCAATCACTGTGCAATGCCAGACCTGACCCCTCATATAGCTCCAATGTGCATAGCTCACACTCATAGCCCATGGATGGCTCATGACACACATTTTCAATTAATCACCTCTTTAAATCACCCATTTCCAAATGCAGTCAAATTTGAATTACTGGGGATTAGGTTTCCAGCACATGAATTTCAGAGGGACACCATTTACCCTGTAAGATGGTGGCCAGTGCATGGAAGGTGGAAAGTCTGGAATTACTGGAGCCATTTCACTACTGCAAGGAGAACCAACCTGAGGATGGAGCTCGGTGGTACATCAGAACATGGGCAGGAAACCAGATCTCTGAGCTGCAGTATTTTAACTGCTGGATTAAACCTTGCTGGAAGCCCAACACTAATTCTAGACTGTTGAGTTATGTGAAGTTTTAGATTTCCTTTATTATTCGATCCAATATCAACTGGAGTTCTGTCAAGGCTTCCGGACCATTAGTTTGGTCCTGCAAACAAAGGATTCCTGGTTCAGTTACCTTAAGTAACATTGAGTTGTATCAAGAATGACATTGTGTGGGATGATCTATTTAAACTGTCCTGTACAACATCTCACTGAATCCAAGCACCATTGGTGGGAAGACATACCACTATTTATGTAACATTAGGAAAGGAAAAATACATGCTAATTAAATGACGATATGATGATTTTGATGACTTAGGTTTTAATTCAAACATATTAAAAGAGGGCTTTTAGATTTATTCAAACATAGTTCTTTTAAATTATAGTAATTAATTTTTTATACATGAAAAGGGAAATGTAAGTAAAGTCAGTTAGCTAAGATATGCCAAAAGCTTTTTCATACTTAGAGTTAATGTTCTTTGGAATCACTTTTCAAATTTAGAGTTGTGAGAGTCTGAATTTGTTTCTTTGTCAACAAGAGTGTTGGTAATACAGTATTTCTTGTAGGGTGCTCTGTTAATGCCCCCAGGACTTCCTTCTAGACCATAGGGTTGGCTGGTCACACATGCAATGATAGTTTCATCACAATTGCCATCTGTCTGGTAGTGATCCTGAGATGCCTACTGCTGTCCAAGTTCTCTTTTTTATTTTTTGCATTTTTCATTGCCTTTTGCTAAAAGTCTTTCAAAGGAAAAACTCTTCCATAGTCTGTGTGGTGATGATGGAGTAATTCTGTTTTTTCTAATAATAAAATTATGAAGCATATTCATTATATAAACAAAAGAAATGACAAAAATTCAGTAAAGTACGAGTTTTTCTGCATTTCTGCACAACATGATTATTTCTCTAACGTTTTCTTCTTGTCTAAATGAACAATAAAAACAACAAAAGCATATATACAAAGATAACCTAGGCATAAATCTGGCCAAGAAGGTGAAAGACCTGTATAAAGAAAATTACCAAATACTGAGGAAAGAAACTGAAGAAGACATTAGAAGGTGGAAAGACCTGTGTTCTTGGATAAGCAGAGTTAATGTTGTTAAAATGGCCATATTACCAAAAGCATTCTAAAGATTCAATGCATCTCCATCAATTAGCAATGACATTCTTCACAGAACTAGAAAAAACCAGTCCTAAAATTCATATGGAAGAATAAAATACCCAGAACAGCCAAAACACTACTGATCAAGAAGAGCAATGCTGGAGGCATCACAATACCCAATCTCAAATTATGCACAGATCTATATTAACAAAAATGACACAGCATTTACGTCAAAACAGATATGAAGACCAGTGGGACAGAATAGAAGACACAGGGATAAACCCACATAGATTCAGTCATCTGATCCTTAACAAAGGTGCCCAAAAACTATGTTGGAGAAAAAAATAGTCTTTTTGACAAATGATGCTGGGTAAACTGGATTATCTCCATGTGGAAGAAAGAAAATAGTTCCCTATCTCTCATCTTGCATGAAAGTCATCTCAAAATAGATCAAAGATCTAGAAATTAGACTAGAAACTCTGCAACTGCTGAAAGAAAACGTATGGTCAACACTTCAACATATAGGTACAGGCATCAACTTCCTTTTCAAGACTTCTAAAGCTCAAGAAATGAAACAAGAATCAATAGATAGGATGGTACCAAATTAAAAGGTTACACAACAAAAGAAAACAATTAAAAGCACGAAGAGAGAGCCTACAGAATGGGGAAAATCTTTGCCAGGTATTGTTCCTACAGAAGATTAATGTCCAGAATACATAAAGAACTCAAAAATTTTAACACTAAAAAATAAACAAAAAATCAATCAATAAATGGGCAGGTGAACTAAACAGACATTTCTTAGATGAATGTTTTAGTCAGCTTTTTTTGCCAATGTGGTTAGAAGACCCCCAGAACAATTGTAAAGGAGGAAAGGTTTATTTAGGGACTCCATTCCTCAGGACTCCAGGTGAGGCAGAACATCATGGTGGAAGAGTGTGGCAGAGGGAAGCTGCTTACATGATCATCAGGAAGCAGAGAGAAACTCCACTTGCCAGATGCAAATATATTCCCTAAAGCCACACTCTAATTCCCACCTCCTCAAGCCACACCCTACCACTTCAGTTACCACTCAGTTAATCCCTATCAGGGGATTAATTCACTGATTTGGTGAAGACTCACAACCAATCATTTCTCCTCTGAACTTCCTTGCATTGTTTCACACATGAGCTTTGGGGGAACACCTCACATCCAAACCATGACAAAGAAGAAATACAAATGGATAACAAACATATGAAAAAATGTTCAACATCCTTATTAATTGGGGAAATGCATATCAAAGCTACTTTGAGATTTTTTTTTGTTAATTCTGATTGTCTTAACTGTTTATTTGTCTTAAATGCACTGGATTAAACTAATGCCATAAATTGAAACTCTACTTTTCTTACAAGATTGAGCTATACAGATTTTATATACTGATATTATAAGAATCTAATTGCCATTTTAAAAATAGCATTTTAAATTTTAAATTATAATTTACATTTATACATAAATACAAATTTAATTATACTGTATATGTGTTCACCGATTTAGACAGACTTTATAAGAGATTAATCTTTTTGAAATCTGAAACTTTAGTGAATGTTCTTTAATTTTTGGCACTTAAAGATCATCACTCAAAAGAGCACGTTGCCATTTTACTTGAAAAGATCAACATTTAAGTCAGGATTCTCCATTCATGCTAAGGTTTAAGGTTTACTTTATGCTTAGAGTTTAGCTACATAATAATATTTAAGAAATGTTAGGGAAAGATCTTCTGCCCAAAATACTCACCCTCATCTATTTGCCTCAAGTCCTAAAACTTCATGATTAGAGACTTATTACTTTGGCTTAAATGTTGTCTTCATATCTTCCATTAGAATGTACTGGTATCTGATAATTGCTAACAAAATAAGTTCTATGGGTTTGCCAGATCTTATAATATGGGTTAAAAACCAATTCTAAAAATAAATTTTATACTTATGTGCTGAGTATAATGTAGATGCAGTGAATGACAAGTTAAGTTAGACACTGACTGAGGAATAAGTCATCTTCAAAGAACATTATTGCATCCCTAAGGTTATATACAATTGCATATGTAAATCACACATAAAATATTAACTCTGTGTATTCAGCCAAGTATAAATGGAGATACCAGAGAACCCAGCCTGAACATTACTGAAAAGTTGGATATGAGTTTGTTGAGATGAACCTCACTACTACATATAGCCGTTAAGCTCTAATAAAACAAAATGAAACACAGCAAAAAACAGTTGGGACTAGACCACAGTGAACTGGCTGACTGAGCTTTCCCAAATCTAGAAGGATGGAAGGCCTTAGGGAGAGGATTCGTGCTAGGGAGAGTAAGCAGCCCAAGTGTGGCTCTGGAAGATGACCTCAGTCATCATAGTCCCTTCTGGTATCTTTCCCTTGGCCCCAGTGTCCAGTGGGGAAAGAGAAAACTAGAATAAACATGCAGAGGATTTCTTCCACTGAGTGTGTCATTCAAGACATTGGCCAACAGGGCGGCGCTGCTTCTATCCGCTCCTTCTTCCATAGGAACACCTTGGGGCTTGCTGCTTTGGGGCTGCCATTCCTCAGTGGTGCCTTTGGAAGCACTGGAAGTGCCTGGAAGAAGCCACGGCACCTGATGGGTGATGAAGCATTCAGCAGAGAAGGATGGAGAGGAGGAAAAATGGTGGCTGTCACATAGTCTATGACCAGGATATCAGGGAGTTCATGCGAGAAAGTCCCTTAAGGTTTCTAGTAACACTTGGGGGTCCTCTGTAGGAAACTTGGTCCTGCACTAGGGAAGGAGGGCCAGCAAAAGGTGACTAAATGATAGAATTTGTGTGACCTCATTTTACACAGGAATCTAGCAGGGTTTTTTGGAAATATGAGTTATTACACATGTATTCATGACTTAACTCATAGAGCCATCCACCCATTCATTCATTCTCGATTCAGTACTTATGGAATGCTATAAAAGTATGTTAGAAATTACTAAAAAATTCCCAGGATTATCATAATGGAAAGTGTTGAAAGTGAATCTCCACCAGATTTTAGCTGGGGGAAATAGAATATAGACATATCTTTTCCGGCGGGAGTTACCTCTTAGATGATTGCTTTCAGGAGACAGGACAGAGTCATATCTCAGATTACAGGCTCTGAAGGCAGACTGTCTTTTTTGAAGCAAGCTCTGCCCCTATACTTGCTGCATGGTCAGCAAGTTACTCACCTTTGCACTTCTTTAGAATGGAGACAATAATAACTCATAAAATATTACTGGGATTATTGTGAGGATTCTAGTTAGATCATCTGTAGCAGATGCTATATGGAAACCACTGAAAGCTTCAGTCTCTCTGTTCCTTGCTGGCAGGTTGACTTCCAGCAGCCTCTGTCTGCATTTCTTTGCCTGAGGCTTTCTCTGAAGCTCTGAGGTGCTAGGCAATTAATGTCCAAGGAGTACTTCCCAAATAATGGCTGTGGAGAACTGATATATTAATGCCCCAGCTCCCTCACCCTCAGGCTGGGTAACTCAGAGGCTTGTGTTTTATGTATGATTCAGTTACATCCTCCTAAGACTCATCTCATGATGTTCTCTTACTGGCTGTCTTCCCTTCCCTGTTTCCCGATTTTTTGTGTACCTTGCAAATTATCCACTTGCCCTTGAATCTTTGTCTTGGGGCTTGTTTCTGGGGAACCCAAACTAAAGTCTTATCTATAAAGGATTGAGCATATGGCAAGCACTAAGAAACAAACCAAACAAAAGATAAATAAAACAAACCTGGTCATAGATTCCCATGTATCACCACTCACTTTCCTAATTCATCTCAAAAGTCTCTGATTTTTTAATGTCATGAAGCAATTCACTTTTCTTTGGAACTCTTTATTTGTCTTTTCAAGCTCTTAGTTTCATGGTCCATCAGAAAAAAGAAATTTGAAATCAAATGATAGTTGACCATGAAAGCTGCTACCAAGCAACAGCTTTTGTAACATAAGTTTTTCCCCATGGATCTCTTGATATTTTGGTGAATAACAAATGAACTCCATACTATTTATATTTCTGTATAAATTTAGCTGTTTACAGGATGTTTGCTTGATTAATGAACAGAGAAGGATGAATAATGGAAATACAGCAATGATAATATGATAATGACCCCAAAGTAGTCTTGTGTTATGACATGAATATTAACGGTCAGGCAGTTCTAGGAATTCTAAATTCATCTTTGAGGACATTTCAGTCTTTAATAGAAAGGTGAACTTCAAACAAAATGGCCTAAGGTTTTTGTTTTGACTAATAGCTTTGATATGAATTCATATAAAATTCATGTGAACTAATCTTTTTCTTTGTCGTTGATTAGTGCTTCTCCAAATAAAGACTCATTTATGTTTCCTGCTTGCAAGGAATATAAAGAAATAAGTGTCACGCACAAGAGATTTTTGAAATATGAGATTGGTGGTTCTTGTCTATATATCTGATTTAGCAGATTGTTTAAGATTAGGTATTCTGTAGCCAGGCTGCCTGGGATTATATTGTAGTTAGCTAAGAACAGGATCTTGGTCAAGTTGCTGAGGTCTCCGCTAAGCCTATTTCCTTTGTCATAACATGAGACTGAAACTGTCCTGTGTTTTGGGTTGCAGTGAACACCAGGCACAAAGAATCATGTGAAGCCCTTGGAGCAGCACCTGGCTTACAGTCTGTACCCAATTGGTGCCAGCTACTGCTGTTGGGAATTCTTTGTATTCTATCTTTTCTTCCATGATATGGAGAAAAATCGATGGTGTGAAAGTTTACAAATCTTCTAGCTTTCTGTGGCACAGAAAACAATGCATTAGTGCCTCTCCAGATTCACGTCCTGGTGGTTTTTAGAAATGTCAATTCTGGATCTACAGCATCGTGTTTCCTTACAAAAGAGCTTCTGGCACATTTAGAATCTGGATCCTTCATGTGGTGGCTCCTATCATACATTTTCTAATATTGCAGTGTCTTTTGTACTCATTCATATTTTATAAGAAACCTAAAGAATAATAGCCACTAGCTAGCCCTTTTGAAAGTCAGAAAGGCAAATGAATATCTCCAGCAAGAACTTATTAATGATTTGCTGTTCTACGTTCATTTTTCTGCTGAAATATTTTACCCAAGACTTGTCCCCTGATCCTTGTTTCTCAAATAATTAATGTGGGGGTTTTCATCTTTTTTTCCTTCCCCTCTCTCTCCCTTCCTTTCTTCTTTATTTCCTCCTCCCTCCTTTCCTTTCTTTTTTTTCTTTCCTCCTCCCTTTCTTCATTTTCTTTTCCTTCCCTATTTTGGTCCCTCCCTCTGTCTTTACATCTTTTCCCTGGTTCATATTAGAAAAGTCAAAAGACTTTGGAGAAACATTATTCGAGAAAGTGAATTGGGAAATATGGATTCAATGTCTTTCATGGGTCAAGGAAATTGTGCTATTTTAGGAGTGCTCAGCTCAACTGGAGGCCATTTGGTGAGGGAAATCAAAGACTCATAAAATTATACAGACTATTAAATAGAAGAGAAAAATGAAATAAAAATTTTCATCCCTCCCATTAAGGAAGGAACTCCTAATTATAGAAAGTGATTTAAAGATAGGCACACTTAATATTTTTGTTACTTTATCCTCTACAGAAACAGCAGAGGTGAATTATTGGCTGGGGCATGATTTGGTTTGGAAGGAAGGACTGATTAGAAGAAGAATGCATTCATTACAGAATATATACCTGAAAAACCTGGGGCATATAAGTCAGAAGGGTCTGGTGACCTGGTGATTAGATTTTTTTCCAAGGACTTCTGGGAGCAGTCAATATTTCTGAAAGTTTGCGAAGAGGTGGATGTCCTTCCTTGCTGGCAAAAAGAATATTGTGTCTACATTTTAGGGTGAAAGGAGTAGTACTGAATATTTTAGTACCAGTTTCTTAAAGTTGCTTAAAGAATATATCAAATAATATATTAGCTATCATTTGCAGAGGCATAGATGGTTAGGAATCAGAAAATATACCTTTGGGGGCTGGGGTTGTGGCTCAGCGGCACAGCACTTGCCTCGCATGTGCATGGCCCGGGTTCGATCCTCAGTACCACGTAAACATATATGCATTGCTTTGTGTACAACTGAATTAAATAAATAAATATTAAAAAAAAGAAAATATACCTTTGGCTTTATTGAAACTTTCCAAAGTTAAGCAGTTGCTTATGATGCAGGAATGGGCCAGGCAACCAAGGTTAAAGTAGAACATATGCTCTGCCTCAGTTTCCCTATAGCACTTGGGTCTGATCCACATTCAGAAATTAGGTGGGAGATTCTGAGATGCTGAGGGCGCTTGTGAAGGTGGCAGCCTGGCTCATTTCCAAGATGCATCATTACTTATTGATTACCTGAGGTCGTTTTTTTTTCTCCATAATTGGAGTCTGAACTTCTTGGTTCATACCATGATTTGGACCAGACCAGATGAATCCGAATCTCTGGAGATGGGGCTCCTACATCTGTATTTTTAAGCTGTCAGCAAAGACTGAGAGATACCAAGATGAGGTAGAAGGTACTGCTGTTCTGGACCCCACAGAGTGGACCAGATCACAGATCTTATCAGAAGGTCAAACATTTTCCCATGGTCCCACGTGCCTTTCCTGCCTGCTCCCTGTGCCTAGTAGGTCACTCATCTCCTTCTGTGTTGTCCACATCTCTTTATCCTTCAAGCCGTGCTCAGTTTTATCCTCTTGCCAAGCTGTTCGACTGCTCAGCCTTTATAGTAGGTGGCCCTCTCCTACCTCTGAACCCCAGCAGCCTCACCATGCAGGGAGGCCATGAGCCAGTGACACAGTGCGTCATGTGACAGCTTGTTGAAGTGCAGAGCCTCAGGCCCCATCCCAGCTCCACGGAATCAGAAGCTGCATTTTAACCAGACCACAGGAGATGGTGTGGGCAGCTCTGGTCCAAGCCCCACACTACTGACCCCTTCCTTGTTTTCACAGTAGCCTACTGTCACCTCCTGTCAGCTCCTTTTTCTTGAGCTTAAACAGTAAAATTCTTCTCATTTGTATTGTTTAGGGTGGCAAGACTCAACCTGACTTCTATTATTGCTCATCTCTTGGTTGATTTTAGCTAAGAGAGAACTAGTTTGATTGTGGTAAAGGAAGCTGAAGGTGGGGGTGGAATGTATTTCTGTCTTCATTATTATTTTGACCACAACCATGCAAAAAAAGAGCATAAAGACAAGGACTTTGACAGATGGGCTTGGGTTTGAATCCTGGCTCTGCCACTTAGGTTCTATCAACCCTCTGTGCCTCGGTTTCTTCTCTTATAAAATAGTACCGATAATACCTACTTCACAGGGTTGTGAGGACCAAATAACATTATCTATTTAAACTTCATAGGATGCAGTAAACACATTAGTTACAAGCTCCTATCATGAAAGTAAGCCAGTCACCTTATTCTTTAAAAAAAAAAATCTTATGCTAAGAAATATCCTGGAAGAAGGCAGGCCATAGGCTGTAAGCCAGCTGGGAGGAACTGTTCTATGATGGTAAGTGCATGGCGCATGGTTAGGCACATAGTAGGTGGTTGGGAGATCTTGGTTGGATGTTTTATGATCAAGATTGGAGACAGTTGGTCATAAAAAACATATTTCCCCTTTATGACCTCTTTTACACATACAATGCCAAGAGATGGTTGACAAATGATGGAGCAGAATTCCATGGAGAAGTCCAGAGAGACAGGACTTGGTTTGTCTGGTTCCCTCCTGGTCAACCCTCCACTGTGTACCCAGCCCCTACACAGTGACAGCACACGGCAGGGGATGGATGCATACTTGTGGACTGACTGGCTTTGCAGGCAATGGACTTGACAGGGTCATGAGTCTAAAGCCAGCCATGAACAAGCGCTGTGACATCAGGACACACTGGAAACCAGATTTGAACCCTGTGTTCTTGGAGTCCCACCATTGTTCTGGAGATTAACGGCTTTGGGGCACACTTCTGGGTTTCAGTACCTAGGGCATTTGACAACAAGCACATGAAATGTATAGCTGGATGCCTCATCTGTGCGTGAAACTAATGATGCTTCGCTTACCTTGGAGGAATGTTATGTAAGATTGCTAATTAATGTCAATAACGAGCTTCAGTGCTTCGGATGAGTGCTGACCTGATATCCATTGTTTGTCAGTAATAATTGGATTCAGATGCATTCACTCTCTGTGTTGAGGCAATGAATATCCAATGCCCTCAGAATTTCACTTCTAGAATTTTTTTTTTTTTTTTTAAATGAGTCCAGTTGGCCTTCAGGAAATTTAAATGTTCAGCACTATCTGTATTTTTGAGACTCTGCCATTACGTTTTCTATGTGGTGAAGGGGCGAGAGCATTGGGTTGGAAGCCCAGAAACCTAGATTTGGTTTAGATTCTCCAACCACAGAATCTGGGGCAACAATTAGTCTTCGGGAGCTTCAGTTGAGTTGGCAGCCTCCTCCTCTAAACTCACATGTCACTGCTAATTTTTTTTTTTTTTAATCTTTGGTTCTGCCCAGAATTTCCAACATGTTTTGGGGGAAGAAATTCTTGATTATTATTGCTTATCCACATACCAGTAAATTTTGTGCCAGGTTTTGGAGAAAATAATATGAGTTTTATTTCATTTACTTTGTGTCTATTCCTTTGGTGCAGATAGTATATTAAAAATTATGGACAGGTAAATATTTTCCACATGTTTTTAAGACTGTAGTAAGTGGTACAGCACCAAAAGGCTCAAGGAAAATTTTCCATTTGGGTAAGAGTTCCCTTGCACCAAAGTTCCATTTGCCATTTTGGTCAAGGTCAAGGATTTTGATAAAAATGTCAATTCTGATATTCTAAAACTTGTCACTAGCAGAAAAACAGGATGGAGTTTAGTTATGCAAAACATAATCTTAAACTTCTATAGAATATTATGAAGAAATGTGATGTCTTCAAATTTATTTAAGATTTATTCCCACCTACTTTTAAAAGGGATTTGAAGTGATTAAGATACTAAGGAATTTGAACTGCAATTGAAATTCATCATTATTTGTTATGCTGAGAGTGATTTGGTTAGTGGAAATTTAATGGGCTAAAACTGTCATTATTTGGTAAGGATTTATAAATTCTTTTATTGCTTTTTTATTTTCACATGGTTTTCATCAATATTGATGGCTCAGAAAATGAATGCAAATGCTTCTAAACCTGTGATTTTGGAAAAGCAGATTTCAAAGCATTAGCATTGAATTTGTGTGCAATAAAGTGTGCTCTTGTGTGAATAAGGCCATGCTGAGTACTTTAATTGGAATTTTGGTATCCTTAGACTAATGTTCTTAAAACCTGAAGATTATAATTTATTATTATTTTATTCAAATTTTAGAATTCATTGTTTATCCCCCAGAAAACAGATTTTTTTTTCTCAGAAGCAATGAGGGGAAAGGGGGCTGGTACTGGTTTGGGGATGTTTTATTTTCATCTTGCCATGTAAGTGCTTAGTATAGCATGGACTGATAGGAGAATTATTGTATTTCATTGATTCAAGAAAGCACATTTTTATAAAATATTTAACATCTTTAAAAACAGCATTCATCTAATAGTTGGCAATGTCTTAAAATTGCTGTCTATGAAAAGATAATGCTTTCACTGCTGGATGTGAGCAAACTTGGTTTTAACTGCTAGTGGGGTTTTTGAAAAAAACACTGTCAACAAACCATTTATCGACTATTTGACAGAGAACCTGAATCCTAGTTATTATCTGAAAACTTTCAGTCAAAGACTTGATAAGGTGACCAAAGCACCAATAATCAAAGCATACAGAATGAGTGTCTGAGGCAGAAAGTTTAGAGGCAATAGACCATGATGCTTCTAGAGTATTGTATCACCCTTACTCTAAGTTGGAAATTTATTCAAAAGGTTGAGCTTAGGGAAGAAATTCTAGGAAAAGTTTCAGTAATTTACTTCACTTAACATTTTATTTCAAATCTGTATGCATTAAATAACACATGATCAACACTTGTGTATATAATTATTCAGAGATATTTTTCTTTCTTAAAAGAACATAAAATAATAATTTATGGTGTCATTTTACAAAAAAAAATGGTCCTCATAGATTGTTTCAATCTTTATAACCAAAAGGGTTGGGGCTACCAATGATGGAAAATTAGCCCCATAACCCCAAGGACTCAAAAATAGTTCAGGGAAATTCAGGACATCCTGTGTTATTGTTTCAGAAAGCCTGGTACTCTTTTGAAAGACACCACTGTTTCAGGAGCTGCCCCCTCGATTATGGGAAAAAGTGAGAACTTGGATGAAACAGATGTTTCCAATTTGGGGACTAAGGAGGCCCCTGTGCCTGCATCTTATTCTGATTCTTAAGGATCATGGGAATCTGCTTTCTGGCCTCCCCCTCCACCCCATGAGCAGCCTATACACAGCAGTAAGTTTTTATAAACAGATTTTATGCTACCCCCAACCCCTCCAAAAATTTGTTTGTGTGTCTGCATGTAAGTGTATGTGTGCATGTATATTTTGGTTAGGTAAATTTGGATAGAATGAGACTGATCTTAGTTTTATGATAATGAAGGATATATCCTTCTAAATATGGAGGGGATGGACAGATAAAAAAATATCTTGTTTCTCTAAGAACTACCTATCCTATAAGTTAAGAAAAGTCAGAAACAAGCTACATGAAGTTGTAAGTTGGAAGGAACACAGCTAAGGCTTATTTGTAAACTCAGGACTACATGGTGCAGATTTTCTGTAAATTTCAACAGATGCTAGGATCTATGTGAGGATGCTAGGAATACCTATTCTAAAATAAAAATTTTTAATTAAAAATAATTTTGAATCCTCTTATAACACCCCAGTTTAACAATACCAACATCAGATCTATTTCCAATCCTTGGTCCATGGCCTACTTTTTTTTTTTTTTTTTTTTTTTTTTTTTTTTCCAGTAGCATTTTGCTTGTTACACTTCTGGGGCAATAAAATAAATGGGATAGTCCCTGAAAATTGCCATAATGGGATTTGGCCTCTTCTCGGGGCAATCTATTGCAGTTATATTCAAGCTTGATATTCAGGTCAAAAGGCTCTAGAATGCTTACCAGACTATAGGACTAGTGTGGTTATGGGGCTGTAGGAAAAAGGTGTGCATTACATTCCTTGATGAGCAAGTGGCATTAGGAAGACAAGTCTTTATCATTTCCCCCTCCACAGTACACCTGGGAGACAGAAGTGAACTAAACCAAATCTGATCTTATGGATCTTACTGTTGGAGGAAAAGGCAGTAAGCAATGCATATTCTATATAAGTCAAGTAGTACATTAGAAGGAGATATGTGGAAAGGAAATATAAAGCAGAAAGGTGAGTGGTAGGAATGAGAGTGGGATATAGCTTTAAATGGAGTCATCAGGGTGACCCTTACTGAAAGGTGAAAAGTGGGCCAGGACTAGAAGGAATGAGCTAGGCAAAATCCCAGGGAGAATACCACAGGAGAGAGAAGAGCCTGCAGAACAGTCTTAAGCCTGCAGTAGGCTGGAGCATTAGAAAGAAGGTAAGGAAACAAGAAAGGCTCATGTGGGGGGAGCAGGGCAGGGCAGCAAGCATGAACTCAAGAGGGCCTGGGAGGAGATCATCAGGGGCCATGCAGGCCACCGTCACTGGGAGGTCCCCTCTCACTGGTGCTGTGGGCAGTTGCGTCTTTCTGATGCTGAATACTCCGGGGTTATCTCAGTCCTTACCTGTGCTGTTCCTGAATCTGCCTCCTCCATCATGGCATGGCTCCCTCTTCTGTCCACACAGATCTCAATTTGACACCTCCTCAGAGAGGCCTTTTCTCCCGACTTTGTTGCACTTCAACTTACGAAATCATAACTATCTACAATAAGAAAATCCATGCATTTTGTAAAAGAAAAAGAATGACTTCAATTTACAGAAATCTGTTCCCTCCATCAAAATACTTTAATTCTTTCCTACCAGGTAGACTCTATAAGCCCTGTAGAGGCTCCTTTTCAGTTACAGAGTGATGGATGGTGGTCAAGGACTTAGGCCTATAGTTTTGCTAAGGAAGTCGATCCTGAGCCAAAAGTGGTCAGCCTTGCAATGGAAACTATAAACTTTTTGTCATATAGATACACATAAAAAATAATAATATATAATATATAAATAATATAAAATTTATTTATATATGAATTTATTTATTATATGTACATTTTATATATTATTTATATATTTACATATAATTCATATATTCATATGAATTCATATATGTACATATTATTTTTATATTTTCTATATTATGTTTATATATAAAATTGTAATATATGTATAACATATATTTATAAATATTACATATTTAATATATAATTATAGTTTAGATTATATATATGTGTATCTATCTATCTATCTATCTATCTATTTAAATGCCAAACTTATAATAGAATTCCCATTTCCTCCACTGGCCCTTGTCCCCATGGTAAGTTTGGGGAAACACACATGGCCCAAGTTAACTGGAGCTGTCACTGGACCCTCTCTGCTACAGCTGTCAGGGATGATGTTCCCTTTCTGGTGGGGTTGTCCAGTGTGCATTGGGTCACTAGTGGCTGTGGGATTTCCATATGGGAAGAAACTTTCCCAAGAGATAGCGAGAGAGTCTGAGACCTGGTGACACCATACTAGGCCTTGATCCTGCTGCCTGAGCCTCTTGTGCTCTTGAAAATTTTTGTTATTGGAGCCATAAGCATACTTGAGTTGACTTGCTCTCCTCACAACTGAAAGTATCTTAATAAAATAGACATCATCTAGTTTCTAGGCTGATTTTGAATAGATAATAATCTCCATTGGTTCCCTCAGCACTGTGAGGTCAGAGGCCAGTGTGGCCCTTGGTTAGCAGGTCCCCTGTGGTTACAGATTTGCTCCTTCTGTGCCTTACACCATATGCTGTTGTTGGTTAAGAAATAGTTTATTTCAGTTTCTCTTTCATCAAATGGAAGATATCATTTTTTCCTGTAACTTATAAATCCTTAGTTCCAGTTTAATTATTATAAAAGCCCCAAAGAACCTTGAAAAATTAGGCTAATAGGTAGAATTTCAAGCTCAATTAAGAAAGTCCTAGAAATTCAATTCCTTCTCAGATTTTTGCCTTCCCTAAAATGATATTTTCTAGTTAAAAAGTAAATTTGCTCCATATCCAAAAGCTGTTCATGTGAATGGGCATTTAGAACAAGTAAAGAGGAAAAGTGGTTTTCAGGAAGACCTTTCTTCTTGTTTGTTTTCTTCTTTGCCATCTCTATTTCCCAACACCACATTTCATCAGTGCCACAGTATCATTATTCTACTCAAGAGTGCCCAGCAACCACCCAACCTTCAGAGCAGTGATTATCTCCCTTGCTGATAAATATCCATGGTAGCCAATAAACTACACTGGAGTAATCCACTTCTGGGTGTATATCCCAAAGAATTGAAAACAGAATCCTAAAGAGATATTTGCCCACCCACGTTCACTGTAGTATTATTCATGGTACCCAAGAGGTGGGATTCGTCCAGTGGTGGATAAGTAGATAAACAAAATATGGTCTGTCCATACATTGGAATACTATTCAGCCTAAACAGGAAAGCAATCCTATTACATGATACGACATGCATGAACCTTGAAGATAATAATATGTAAGTGAAATAAGCTAGTTGCAAAAGACATTTAAATGAAGTGTTTGAAGTAGCTACAGCCATAGAAACAATAAGTAGAGTGATTGCCAGGGGCTGGGAGTGTGGCATCTTCCTTATAACAGAGTGAGCAAAACATCCTCGTCATCAAAATAAAGGAGAGAAGCAAAAGCATGCCTCCTTTGTAAGGACAGATGTTACACAAACATGGTCCTGAGAGAGTTAACTTTGTCTGTCTATATTCTTACTGTCCTGTTTTCTGCTCATATATGTGGCCACCAGGTGTGAATACATTAATTATTAAGAGTGAGACTGGTTCTGGAAATTATATCCTTATGGAATCTGAGTTAGAAGCATAAAAACATTTTCTAAAGTTGTACTAATATAGCAGGTTTCTAGTTAGGAAACAGCTTTTGTAAATGCCCACTGTTTGACTTCTTCTCGTTTTAATCATATGCACCAAGAAAAAGCTTTAAAGGTCTTTTGTGATTAATAAGGATTCCTTTTACTTTTGAAATAGTTTAAAATAGATACATACAGGTTCCTTAGGGTAGAAGTCCTTCAGAGCTAACATTTGGCTATGCCTCCTCTCCCTGTCCCTAGGTTCAAATCAAAACTAATATAGAAAAAAACAGTAGTGCTTTGAAACCAGGCAGAAAAAATTAACTTCAATTAGGAAGATAAACAGGTGTGCGGAGGAATGGCTTCAGAGAATCCATGAGAAATGAATCAGACCCAGACTAGTTACAGATAAGTTTGGCAAAATTGTAGGGTGTCCAGATAGTGTATATGTGGCCCCAGTCTGCACAGGACTTTAAAACATGTTGGGTAAAAGATTAAAATGTCTGGAATATAATCAGCAGATGTTGCCGCTTCCCTGGATCTTATGACTGCGATGTAACCACAAAAGTTAATATATGCTGCCAAAAAATATGTTATATTACATGCAATAAAGAAAGTAAAGTAGAGGATTCAGCAGCCTGTTTGCTGTCTCTCCGCCACTGCTCGCCAACTCCTTCACTACCCCTATCGAGATACCCTCCCCCTCTTTGCTGAAGCCGGACTTCAGCATGGGAGAGAAGGAGAAAATGGGTATGGAGTTTCAGTTACGCAAGATGAAAAAGTTCTGGAGGTTTATATGACAATAGTGTGCATTTAGTTAACATTACTGTACTATACATTTAAAAGTGTTAATATGATTTAATTTCATGAATTTCTGTCTCATCCTTTGAGAAAAGGGAAACAGTAAAATATCATATCTTTGAAGTACTTCTCCTCATTCCAAAAACCTAGACACATTAAAGGAACAGTGAAAGCGGGTCTGGGCCAGAATGTCCAGATACACATTATCTTGAAGAACAGGGCTTTCTCTCATGGACACTGGGAATTGGGGAAAGTTGATTCTGGCTATAGAAAGCTGCCTTCCTGCATGCATTTTAGGTTCCCTGGGATGCTGGTCATACAGGGACAAAGGTAGCTAAGCTAGTGATGTCACTTAACCGCTAGCCTATAGTAGCCTATAGAAGGCTAGCTTATAAACCCCTGTGGTAACTGGTACAGATCAGAGGACCATGGAGAGGGAAGTGTCTGTCCATCTGGCTGTCACTGACAAAGCATCATGGGGGAATGGCAGCCCTATTTTCTGACCCAGCACTGGAGCTACCGTGTACCTGCCCAGCCTGTTGCCTCTGGATCTTCCCCATAAGCATTTCTCAATAAATCTTATCTCTTACATCTCATCTCTGTGTGTCTTTGGTCTCTCGACAGCCGACAGCCTATCCCACTGCCCTAGCAAAAATGGGTTATGGATATCACAGTTTCAAATTAATAATTTTAAAAAGTTGAAAGTTTTTTTCCAAATATGAAAAAGTAAGATTAAAACAAAAGCAACACTTGAGCACTTACATAGCCTGCATGAAGCACCCATTCACAGGAACTCAGAGACCACGAGTCAGGAATCCCGACAGGGTGGAGTACTAGAGGGAAACAGTCACTCAGTCACTTTCATTTCTTGGACCTTACTTCTCATTTTGATTAAAAAAAAAAAAAAAAAAACACCATATACTTGTTTGAATTGTGTATAGCTGCTTTTACACTATTCAGTGGAGCTAAGTAGTTGTCATAAAGATCATATTTTCTTTGGGGTGCAGTGGTGCATACTTGTAATCCCAGCAGCTTGAGAGGCTGAGGCAGGAAGATCACAAGTTCAAAGCCAGCTCAGCAAATTATCAAGGTGCTAAGCAACTCAGTGAGACTCTGTCTCTAAATAAAATACACAAAAAGCTGGGGGTGTGTCTCAGTGGTTAAGTGCTCCTGACTTCAATCCTGTGTATATATAAAAAAAAAAAAGATCATATGGCCTCCAGCACACACACCACACACACACACACACACACACACACACACTAATATGGCCTGCAAAGTCAAAAATACTTACTCTGGCCCTTTCAAAATGAACTTGTTAACTGTTGGGAGCTGGATTGTGTCACCCCAAAATTCTTGTGTTGAGTCTTAACTCCCAATACCTCACAAGGCCACTGTATTTGGGGATAAGGTCTTCAAAGAGGGAATTAAGCTAAAGTGAGGTCATTAAGGTGGGACTATTCCAACATGTTGTCCTTATAAGAAGAGGAAATTTGAGCAGACATGACCGGAAGACCCTGTGAAGACTTAGGAGAGGATGGCCACCTACTTATAAGCCAAGGAAAGAGGCCCATCAGCCTGTTCACACCTCGATTTTGGACTTCTAGCATGCAAAACCAAGAAAGCAAATTTCTGATGTTTGCACTCCCATTCTGTGGTACTTTGTTATGAAATCCCTGGCAAATGACACACTCACCCAGACAACAACCCCCTTTGCTTCCTGGCATCTTTTAATGCCAGCCTTGTAGTGCATAGCTCTTCGTTTGTATCCTGATAGCAGAACCCTGTGTTCTGTCTGTCTGGTTTGCAATATTTATAACTTACTACAGTCAAATAGAACAGGCTGAAGACTGGCTGCCACGTCACATATTAAGAAGTTTACGTCTAATCAGCTTAATAGTTTTAAATATGCCATTGAGAGTTGTAGTAGGACACGTTCAGGTCTTAATCTCAGGAACACGTGAATGTGAGCTTGTTTGTACAAAGGGTCTTTGCAGACATGATTTGATTAAGGATCCTGAGATCCTGAAGTATCTGGGTGGGTCCTAGATCCAATGTCAAGTGCCTTAACAGAGACACACAGAGAAGAAGCACAGAAGAGGAAGCATTGGGACCAGAGTCAGATGGAGTGATGTGGCCATAAGCCAAGGAACTCCTGAAGCCACCAAAAGAGAAAAAAAAAAAAAAAAAAAAAAAAAAAAAAGAAATGGATTTTCCTGAAGAGCCTCAGGAGGGAATATGATGCTGGCCTGCAGTACTGTGACAATACACCTTTCAGTTGTCTTAAGTCACTTGTCATGGCAGTCCTGGGAAACTAATCCAGGCTTCAATGGTATCCAAGTCGGTCCCCAAATAAGCTTGCACACAGTGCATGCTGCATTTCTTGGGATATGGGTAAACAGGGAGGCAATGTTCAAGCTAGGAATAGTTTTGGTCTTGAGCTTGTCTGTCTCTGAATTCTTAATGCCCATCTGATAATATTTTACAAGGTCAATCTGCATTACATTTTCCAAAGGGATTTTCATAATATACTTTCCCACTTAAGAAAATACCCACACAAAGTCTTCTCAGCATAGACAGGGACAAGCACCGTGATCCCCAACCTCCTGACGCAAGAACTGAGGTTTGGACTGATGATGTTACCAAAGATTCAGACTCAGGTTTAATGATGAACAGTAGATAGC
This sequence comes from Tamias sibiricus, assembly GCA_025594165.1. Lineage (NCBI taxonomy): Eukaryota > Metazoa > Chordata > Mammalia > Rodentia > Sciuridae > Tamias > Tamias sibiricus. Next base: position 72,565,535 of record CM046660.1, on the reverse strand, counting down.
CTTTTAATTACCACACAGTGGTACCTCTAGGCCAGCATTAATGATAAGAAATACTGGCCAAAGACCTCCAGTGGAGCAGGGTGTGCACTTCAGATGTGTCTGTTCATGGTTTCCTCAATTAATCTCAACAAATGCAGGGCTGTGGTATACTTCCCATTCATTTGAATGGGACTTTTTTGTTTGAAATGCAAATGCAAATGAATATATTTTTATAATGTCAACTTTAAGGCCTACAAGCCCTTAAGCAGAATGTTTAAGACTAAACATTAGTGAGACTAAATGAGCTTCTGTGGATGAGGACAGTTCTTCTCCATAGCACTGACTTCAAATGCTGAGGGAGCTACTACCATTGCACCCTCTTTCCTGAATAGTTTTGGCTAAGCTTAGCAGAGAAAATTTTAAGTTTTTAAAAAAATCTATTTTGATTTTTTTAAAAAGCAAAATTTTAAATTATTTTTGGCAATATTTTCTTATTTAGCTTAAGAACAACTTTACAAGTTTAGTACTGGTAGTTCTATGAATGAAACAAATGGAACCAGAGAGAGGTTAAGTTATATTTCCAGAGTCACACAGCTATGAATATTGGAGCCAGCATCTGAAGCCCAGGTAATGTGTCTCTATAGTCAGAGGTTATCAGGTCCCTGCACACAGTAGAGCCTAGTTGCCCTTGACCCATCCCTGGTGGTCATGGCCATGATCAGACCTGTGTGGACTAGGCTTTCACTCCAGGAAGCAAACCCAGAGAATTGGCACCTGCCTTTGGCCCACCATGTGTTGCAAAGACAGGCAGGTGTGGTTCTGCAGCTATGGGCTGCTGGGCTGCTGGGTCTCTGACACACATTGATTAAGTGTCATATTTTCCTATCTGATTTCACTGCTTTTCACAAGGCTATTATTTAGTGTGCTGAAATAAGGGAGCATAAACATAGCTCTGACTTTTTGGAAGTAAATATCAGCTAGAATAAGCATTTGGTCTCCCTCAAGGCTTCTAAATCTACTGAAATGTCAGGTGCAATGAGATTCCGTGCGAAGGACAGCACAGAAAATCTGCAGGTTTTATAAAAAAGCTCTCTGAATCTTCCGTGCCTTAGGAGAATCACCGGATCTGGCTCTGGCTAGTGTCTCCCAGGATCATATCATTTGCATTGTTCTAAATTTATATCCTTCAGTAGACTATAAGCAAGGACTTCATGTAGTTATCAAGTCTGATAATTATTTAAAGTGCAGGCACAGATCACTGACCCAAATCCTCTTTGCCACACCTAGATCAGAGGACCCATTGGACCATGCTCAGTCTGAGGGAGGAAGTAGCTGCAGGAAGGGTAGGAATGGCCTCCTGTGACTCCATGAATTTAGTTTTCTGGGGGGCTCTTGGTAAAGGAAACTTTTTGTGTCTATGTTGCAAGTAGAAAAGAAAATTGATTTATATAGACTTTCAATATAACTATAATCCTCAGGCAAGGGCAGAGCACCAGATGGAGGGCCCAGAGGCAGGTCAAGGGCTCCTGGGGTTCTACCCACATCTTAATGTTCAACCGTAACCACTGACACAGGGGCTGCCTCACATTCCCTGTCAGATCCTCAAGACTTTCCTCATGAATGTTTTCCATGCTTTTTGGATTTTATTAAAAGATGGCTTTTTCCCATGTAACCAGTCTCTCCTGTGTAAATATTTTAGATGGGCCAAAAAATGCTGCTAACTTTTATAGGCCATTGGAGTGAAGTGATTGTGTTTACGTCTTAAAATATTTTTCCCATCACTTATATGTCTCTAGACAGGGAGCAACCATTTCCACAGCTAATGTCAAAAATCCCACAGCTGTGGCAAAGAAACAAAAAAATAATATAAAAAGAACAAACCATGAAACCACAACAAAACCACAACAACCTGTGTACAGCGGCATAGATCTTGGCACCAAGTTGGGCGGCATCATAGGGACAGCTGGGATTCAGCAAAGTCATTTAAATATCTTTTTTATTTAATTTTTTTTTTTTTTTAGTCTTAGGGATTGAGCCAAGAGCTCTTTACCACAGAGCTAACCCTCAGCCCTTTCTATTTTTTATTCTGATACAGGGATCTCATTAAATTGCTGAGGCTGGCCGCAAACCTGTAATCCTTCTACTTCAGCCTCCCGACTTGCTGCGATTATGGCATGCACCACCACATCCAGCAATTTTTCCATTTTTTTTTGTGTGTTAAAGTCAATATCAGAATTTGCTAAGCCTTTGAAAGAAAAAGTTCTGTTAAGTATTTTTAATTAGCTTTTTTTATACTTCAAGAATCTATGAATACAGAGACATACCCTTCAGGTAGCCCTTTTTTAAAGATCTCTCTTTCATTTGTTATTTCTCAGAAGTTAACTCTTCTCTAATGAGAACCTAAAAGGTCATGTTGGGAACTCATAAACCTCTAAGAAAGTCTATTAATTATAGGAGGCTTGGATAATTTATAGTAGTTTTGAGAAATGCCAAGTAGCAAAAACATTAAAAAAAAAGTTCCCAAATTCACGTTCCCCTTATTTTGACCTCTGGAAACAATCTTAGTAAGATTTATTATTTTGTGCTTGTGTGGTTGATGGATTCCACAGATAACAGTTCTGATAGGGCATTCAGGATTGAGGAGCTCTGTAGTGTTATGACTTGCTTATGTGGATCTAAGGTAGAGCTCCCCTGATATGCAGGAAACTGGTGCCATTGAATCCTTTGGAATGAAGGAGCAGAGGGCTTCCAGGTCTGTGGAGCCCCAGCCTTGCAGTGACTTCTACAGCTCATTGTTTCCAGAGGGTTCGATGTGATAATTTTTATCTTAATCTTAACTTTCGGTTGGGCCACTATTTGGAACTGTTCTTGCCTTTTTGCTTTCTTTAGATATCAGGCTGGAGCTATGTAAACTCCTTTGGTCTGAGAAAGTTAGCAAGACCCTGTTGGCTCTAGTGAGCCCCCTGACCTTCTTATAAACTCTGCTCCCACAGCTGCCTACCCTCATGGCCTTTCCCTGAGATTTTCTCTAAAGGCAGGGAGTGTTGTCTGCAGAAGGCCATTGTAAAAAGTACAAGTGTTGCCAGGCACAGTGGCGCACGCCTATAATTCCAATGGCTTGGAGGCTGAGGCAGGAGGATCACGAGTTCACAACCAGCTTCAGCAATGGCAAGGCACTGAGCAACTCAGTGAGACCCTGTCTATAAATAAAAAATACAAAATAGGGCTGGGGATGTTGTTCAGTGGTTAAGTGCCCCTGGGTTCAATCCTCAGTATGGGGGGTGGGGGGGTGAGGAAAGAAGGAAATTACAAATGTTATCTAGAAACAAAGGGAAGATCAAGGAATCTTTTTTCCCCCCATCAACCTTATTTACTGGGAAGACCATTTTAGCATGACTTGAGGAGGAACAGACTTTGGTCTTAAGGAGATGTGGTAGGTGATAGAGGTCTGTCCTGGGGAAGAAAGAGAATGAAGCAGACACCTGTGACCTAGCTACCTGTGAAGCCTGACTCTGAAGAAGTATACTTCATGATGGTATTTTTGATAGGCAGGTATATTAGTCTGCTTTCAGTTATTATAACAAAATACCTGAGGCTGGATACTTACTAAAGAAAAGAGGTTTATGTAGCTCACAGTTCTGGAGGACCAAGGGCATGTCATTGGCTGGGTGATGATGGTGGTGAGGGTATCAGGCAGATGGCATCACAACAGCATAATTGCATGCAAGAGGGAAAAAGATTCTGTGGCAAGGGAGGCGCCCAGAGGAGGGCAAGTCATGACCTCACACCATGAGCTGCCTCTTCAAGGTCCCACCACCTGGCAATATCACCACACTGAGGACCAAGCTCCCAATACTTGAGTGCTTGGGGACTCACCATGGCAGGAGACGATCAAAGCACAGGTTTATAGGTGAGGTGCTTGGCAATGGCAGGTGTGATGGAAGAATGTTCCAGTGGAAAGATGAAGCTGGAGCAAGGAATCCCTTTCATTGACCAGAGCATCATGCCTGAAACAACCTTAAAAACCAGATCACTGGCAGGCAGAGCCTCTGAGCCTCCATCCAGCACTAATTTTAAACATAGTTTTCAACTTTGAGAGTTTTTGTGTATTAAGTGAATAGTTCACAGAAGCTCTATTATTTGTAGTAGTCCATTTTAATCTTTGTTACTTTGCCAAGCAAACCATGCTTAAATGTTGGCATATAAAGAATAAATACTGGAATCTAGTCTGTCAGTTTAAGATGGCTTCAGTTTAGTATGGACTCAACTGTTTCTGATAATGCTGTCTCCTTCCAATTCTAATGATGTTGTAAACGCAGTTTCTGGATACAGGGAAAACATCTCTGATTATGAAGTATTTACCTCTAATCCCTCAAAGGAAAATATATGCCAACATCTTCGGCATGCATGTGTCTAATAGAACTAGGTCATGTAGCCAGGGTAACTGGCTAGTGCATTGTTATCATGAGCTGTTTGGTATTATCTGGAGAAATATTGAAATCTGGGAAGACTGCTGGTTGAGGGTGAAGATTATGAGTTGCACTGTGACATAAGTTTATCTAGGCAGTGGGCTCAGGAAATGCAGGACTGGAAATCAGAGAGTCCAGAGATGGATGAAGAAAGTCAAGTCATCCAATGGGGGCAAATTTTAATGCCTTCAGTGTGCTGAGAGACATATCAGTTGGGGAGAAAAATGGAAACAAAATGATTGTCTAATTAAAAAAGAAAATTATGTTTCTCTCCTGTCACAGAAGCCTGGTGGTTAGCAGTGCAGGCCTTGCAGGGTGGTTCCATGAAGAAGTGACTCTGTATCCTTCTAGTTCATGACTTCCCATTGCTAGGGTGTGTCCTCTTTAGTCTTTATAGTCTCTCATGGCTGCTATAGCTCTGGACATCACATCTGCATTCCTGGGAGCAGGAAAGATGCATGTATTCACCTAACGTCTCCCAGAAAGTTCCACACAGCATCTTCTCTTATCTCTTATTGGCTCAAATTTAGTTACTTGGGAGACTGCAGAAGAGGGTGACAAATATAATCTGTTGGTTGGGTTGTGATAAGAGATTTGAGTGAGCAATTGAAAACTGGGGGTTTCATTATGAAGAAACAAAGGAGAGAAGAGTGGAAATTGGGAGGCCTCTGTCAGTGTCTGCAATGAAGAGGCCTGAGGGAAAGCATTTGGGGGTGAGGGCTTCCTCTTATGAGCTTATAGCTTTTCTGAGAATCAACTAATGAACAAACAAATACAAAATGCTGGGCAAATTCTTCACATACAACTAAACAGGAAGAGGAGAGAGCTACTGGTGTGCTAGCTTGAAGACAGTGGTCTGTCTGATCTAATGGGGTTCAGGAAAGAATGGAAGATAGAAAAAAAACAGGAATAAAGCATAGATAACAATGTAAGGGCTTTTTCCTCTAAGAAGAATCAGAACTGGTGCAGGACTGAAGGCAAAATGTGAAGGAGTTAAAATATATAACATGGGAAGTATTTCAGCATGTTTGTATGGGTATGGGAATAATCAGGAGAGAAAGAAAAACATGGTGCTGCAGTAGAGAAGCCAAGATTGGCAGAGAGGGAGTCTTTGTGTGAACAGCAGCAGGGGGGGGGGGGGCTGTGAGCCAGCTGATGCTTCAACAGCAGGAGGAGGTGGTGGGGTGGGGAGTGCCAAGGCAGGCAGGTGGCTGGATTTGGTGGTGGAAGGTTGCAGTTCTTTCCTGAGAGCATTTATTTCCTCAGTGATATAAGAAACAAGGTTACTAGACGATGGGCAGGAATGGGTGGAGGCCCTTGTGGGTTTTATAGGAAACAGAAACTATGAAATAATCATCTTGGACGTCGTGAATTGACTTGTAACTTCGCATAAGGCAAATAGTGAGGTCTTCACACTGTGGTGAATCAGATTGTTGGACAGTCGGTCAGATGAGAGGATGTAACAGGAGTGAGCAAAGAAACCAGTTTCTAAGGAGGAACACAAAGCCAGGGAGAAGAGCACAGAACAGAAAGAAGCACCCTCCGTGGCGATTTATCACAGCCTCACAGATAAGGAAGGAGAGAGGCTAATCAGAACATAGCAGGGAATCACCTCCAAGAAATACATTGGCCATGATCAAAGATGGCGCCCCATATACAATCAGGTCGTTAGCATGAGAGTAAATAATTAAGAGTCCTGAATTTGAAACACAACAAGGGTATTAACCCCAGAAACTATGCTATGATAATTTCTGCAATTGAATATTGACTTGTGCTCCAGGTATTTGGACAGCCAAGCATGGAAACCAACCACACCAAACACAATGGTTTCTACAGCTCATGTTGCCTGATAAACAAAGCATGCCGTTTTCTAGGCAAGTTGAAGATTTAACACACTATGCGTAGAGAAATTTATTTTGTGGGTTTGTTTACGGTGAGCAACTTAATTGAAAAAAAAATCTCTTGAAAAGCAACTTTACACAGCTTTAAACACATTTTCTTCTATGACCATTTCATATTCCAAATCTACATAGAAACAGATGGCATTATGTTAATTATCGTTCTGAGAAGACATTTATATGGCATGTAAAAATAATGTCGTCTAGTAGCTCTCTGCTGCTCAACTTATGCAGGGTAGTGATGAGAGATTCCAGAGGAGGAATAAATGCTTGGCTTGTGTCTCAGCCTTTAAATATAAATGACCTTGAATATATTTAACATTTATTTGGAGCTTAAACTCTCTGCAAAGAACTGTGAGTTTTTGGTTATACTGTGCTATTAGTAAACAAAGAATAAGCATGTGGACAGATGACTTTTTGTTATTTATTCATGGGAAATGTTTGTTGAGTACCTGCAACCTGTCAGGCACTGTTCTAGACACTTGGGACACACCAGTGAATAAAACAGACCAAGATTCCTCATGGATTTATGGTTTAACAATTAAAGCTCCTGACCTGCTTCATGTTCAGATGAGCGGCAGCTTAGGCTTTAGTGGGGTGAAGTAACTAACCAAGAGAGGAAAGGTCTTGAAATTCACATATTGGCCAATCCAGTCATCTGTTCACCAGGATGGTGGCTTCTAGAAAACTAGTCCCTGAACCAGGCTAAGGTGGAGCTTGAAGACAGTCAGGCTTCTGAGCCAATCTGCATAAAAAAAGACACAAAAAGGTGGAGTTTGTGGGGGCAAGTATGGGTATAAAATAAAAGGAAATCCTGGCATTTGAGTCTTTAAAAAAACGTCATAGGTTGTTATGAGTGTAATGAGGTGTTCCTTACTTGAGAGACTCAGAGGCTTAAGTTAGATGCATCTTAAACCCACTTGGAAATTCTCTAAAATTAGTTCTAATTCTGAGCTTTGGGTCCTGCCTGCAAGTAAATGCCCAACGTCTGTATGGCTCTGGGCTGTGAGTCTGGACCTGAGCCTGACAGTGCTTCCTGAGGAGAGGGCCCAGGAGTGAGGAGGGCTCCTCGGGCAGCATGCTGACGTGACTCTGGAGTCCTCATGCCCGTGACACCAGACCACATTGGTTATTTCTGGAAGCTAAACTTACAGTGTCAAAAGTGGAGGTGAGCTGGTGTTTGAAACAAGACTTTCTCTATTTGTGTTTTCCTGGTGTGTGTCAGGGCCGTTTTGTGGCTGACTCCTGTCTGGAGAGTTAAGATTGATTTTAGATGGCTATTAACTACGTGAGTTTGCGAAGATCTTTGGTTGCCTGTGTTAATTTGATGTGGTTTGATGGAATGCTCGCTGTGATGTGCAGCGGTATTTAAGAGCTTGAAGCCCTAAGGTAAGTTCGAAAAATAAGAACTCTTGAGAAGGTGATCATTCCTGAGATTTATTTGTACTATACATAGGTGTGAATGCAAGTCTCCCTCCCACAGGATGGCCAAAGCCATATAGTTGAGACACTGACTCAATCGACGATGCAGGGAACCAGGGTGTTCTACCCATGACCCTACAATGGGAATCACTTCCACACTATACAAAGATGGAGTTCTTGAAAAAGATTTTCTTCATTTGCCTGTTCTCTATGGTTGTTTTCCCCATGAAAGTTTCTGCTTCTTTCATTCAGGAATCTCTGGACTAGCAATTGTACTTTATCACAATGCAATACATGTTGTCATGCAAAGTTTAATTAACAACATTTTGTGGCAAAGAATAGTATAATTTTCAGGGGCTCCATTCCCTGGATAAGTTTGAGAACAGCTGTGTGATAGCTTCCTTTAATTTATTTATTCAACAACTGTTAATTATCTACCCTGACTAGGTGGTTAGTTTTATAGGAAATAAATACATAAATTATAAATATTCCAGTGATTCTAAAATACAAATTCTGAAATAGCTTGGAAATACAAAGGGAGGGATATTAAACAAGTAGGTATATGTAAGGTGTGATGTCATCACAGAAGTTGTTGCATAGTCCAAAGAGAGTTCTAATAAAGCATCACCTCTGAGAGGCTGCAGGTGGACAGTCTGGGCAGGAATGGCAATCGTAGGGATGTGGAAGGCTTGACTTATTCTGGGAAGAGGGAGTGGCCCTGCCCTTATGGCACTTGGTAGGAGAGACCAGGTAGGTAAGTTGAGGCTCGTGTAGTGTCGGGTACTTCCTTTCAGCCATGTTTCTTTCTCATTTATGAGGACCTTGAAGGCCCTGCTGAGGATTTGGAGGCAATTCTCATTGCTTTCATGTTGAAGTCCAAAGTCCATGACTTGATCCTATCTGCATGATAGAAATGGACTTGGTAGAAGTATGGAGTATAAATCAGACAGGGAAGCAAGACCTAATATTGGAAGATATTACACCAATTCAAATGATAGATGAAGAGAGTTGAAAATTACTCAGTGGCAGTGAGAACAGAGAGGTGAGGTTGGCTTGTCTCTTAGTACATAATTTGCTACCAGGTAGCCACAGCTGTACTTACCACTGCTGACTATTCTTGCTAGCTTATAAAAAGGATCATCAGTACATGTCTTTAAATTCTCTGCTATAAACTCTGAAACATTACTGAAGACATATGGAGATTGTGTTTTCCTTAGTTTATGAACTAAACACATATTTACTGATACTTAAGAGGTGTTGGGAACAGAGTGGTAAATAAGACATGCTCTATGCCAGTTTGTATCCTCATAGGAAAGTGAAGAAGAAGAACATGTGAACAAATAAATCATGTGCATATACATGTACGCTTCTATTTTTCTATTATGTATGGGCAAGCGACCAATATAACAATCTAAATATGAATCTTTGTAGCCACAATGCAATCATATAAAACTTATGTGCCTCCTCTTTCACCTCTAGGCCCCATGCTTTACTGATATTAAGAGAAAAGTTTTGGAGATAACAGATAGATGAGGTCCTTGAAAATGTGTGTTTAAAGCAGCCATAGGTGGGGCATGTATGTTTTGGTGACAGTTGGAAGGACTTACTCTATTAGTACCACAATAACACAAGTAGAGTCAAAGGCTAGTCCACATTTAATTGATGACAAATGGCAGCAGTTTGGAATGGTGGGAAAGATTCTTTTTCACTCAAGAGTGCTCGGTTCGTTGGATACCCTTAGGCAAAAAGGGAAATTTGAACTCTATATTGCATACAAAATCAGCTCCAGATGAATTTAAACCTAATTATGGAAGGAAATCAATAGTGCTTCTAAAGGATAAAGAAGGAGAATATCTTTATAATTTTAAAATAGGTAAAGATTTCTTAAATAGGTTATAAAATGACTAATATGAAGGAAAAATCTAATAAGTTAACTTCCATTCAAATTAAGGTTTCTCTTCTTTCAAAACACCACTAAAAGCCTGAAGATGAGTTGATATGTGGGAGATGATACTCGATGTACCTAAGACTGCCAATAGGCCTTTACGTAGAACGCATGAGGAATCCTACACTCTCTCACGCCAGAGAGACAACATGTTAGGGAAGAGGCAGTGGGGTGAGAGATTGGAATCCCAAACGGAGGATGTCCCCAACACCTGAAAAGGCGCTCGACCTACTAACAGGAGGGGAACGCAAATGACAACCAGTAAACCTCCCCCGCCAAAAAGCCTCCGGAATAGGAACAGTTAAAAAGAATGACCACCGGAAACATGGAGTCAGGAGAGCACTCTTGCATTGTGTTGAAGGCACACTGGTGACTGCACTACCTCTCATACCTGAATGGCAGGAATGCTCTGACGCATCAGATCTCCCCTTCACTAACGTGATACTCAGGTCCCTCAAGAGAACTGTCTAAGGATGTTTGTCACAGCAGGTTTTCATAGTAGCCCCAAACAGGGAAAAGCCCAGGTGTCCCTCAGTGTTCAAAGGAACAGACACACTGTGGTAAGTTCATGCAATGGAAGATCCTGGGCAGTGGGAATGATCTACAGAAGCACATGGCAACAGACAAATAAGACTCTCAAGCCAAAGAAGCCACGCACTAGGACCTCATTTGAACTTCAAATGTCAGGACTGAAGATTAGGTGAGTTGTTACCTGTGGGCAAGAGGGAGGAGCTAGTGTGCCCTGCCTCCCCCTAGGGGATGTTGGGTATGTGCAATGTGAAGTAATTCAGTCAGCTGAATACTTAAGATTTTTTTTTTTTTCCTGAGTGCATGTTATAGTTTACATTTAAAAAAAAATTAAGTGATTTTCAATTTCCCAGGTGATTTGTTTTGGAGACACCTTAAGAACTGTCAAAATGTAATTACCGTCCTTCCCCAACTTTTTATCTTATTTTTCACCTTGGAGTTGAGAAAGAAAGATACAAAATTTGAATTCTTGCCCCCACTTGCAGTTTTTTTTTAATTCTTTTTAAGTTTTTTTGATATTTGTTTATTTTTTATTGAATCGTTTTAGTAATATGTGACAGTAGAATCCATTTTGATAAAATTATACATACATAGATTCAGTTTTTAGATTTAATAATCATCCCAGATTTTTCCTTTCAGATAATCCTTTGTTTATTTTTTCCAACAATACCTTATAAATTATAGACAAATAAAAAACATTTCTTTTCTTGCCCTGATATCTTCATTGTGGATAATTTTTGAACCAGCCAACTGTGGTAGAACTCATGGAAATAATGTCTCACTTATAATAAATAAGCATTTATCATTAAAGACAGCCAGACAAGCTTGTTTTATTACCTAAAAACTGAAAAGATTTTTTTTCTCATGAAGTCAGAAAACATACCTTCTCTGCTACAGAGCTAATTAGATACTGAAAAGTAGGAAAAAGTATGTAGACGAACTTTCAAAGACATTTTGAGAAAACTGAATCTTTAGTTACTTTGATGGATTAACTTAATCTAGTATCAGAAGGAACAGTGGGATGAGTTTAATGGGTGGTATCTTAGTTCATTTTAACACAATATTTGAGACAAGGTACTTTATACGGGAAAGGGGTTATTTTAATTCATGGTTTTGGAAGTGGGGAAGTTCAAGAGCATGATGTCAATATCTACTCAGCTTCTGGTGAGGGTCTTGTGCTGTGTCACTATATGGTGGAGAAGTAAAAAGGGAAACCAGCAAAGAGGAGGCTCAGACATAGGAGAGAGAGGGGAGCCAACTCATTTTATAATGACCTGTACTGGTTGTAATTAACCTATTCCTGGGAGACCTAAATAATTTCTGAGAGACTTAATGCAGTCTCAAGAGAATTCAGTCTCTCAAAAGAGGCCATGAGAACGGTGCACCACAACCTACTCACCTTCCACCCGGCCCCACCTCTTGGAAGCCTCACCACCTATCAGCACTGTTACATTGGTTTCGAAGCTTCCAGCCCAGGAGACTTTAGGGAACAGAGCATACCCAGCCATAGCAGTGGGTGATTTCATGATGGCTTAAGTAGATCTTTGATTGGAAACTAAAGTTGGAAAGCTTGAAAGGGACAGTTTCTGAGGCTAAGCTTCCTCTTTCCATGGAGCTTCTGCTTGTCACCTGAGAGTGTTTGATTTTCCAACCTCACTGATGATGCTGTGGAGACCGTGGATGTTCTTGAGGCAAGAATGAAAGGTCAGTCACAGCCCTGAAATATTTGGAGGCAGACGGTACGTGGCCTACCTTTGATGTAGAAGTCGCTAGGAGAATGGTGTTGGGTTTGGGAAGAAGATTGGAGAGATTATCTAGCCATGTCATCTTTCTTGGTTTTGCTGGCACTGCACAAAGCCAAATTTTAAGTTTGAAAGGATTGGTTGATACTGGAGCCCTTCACCGAGATTCTACTTGGCTTACAGCCACTCTTCCCTCCAAATTCTAGCCTGATTTCCCTGACCAATGTACCACCACTCTCTGGCTTAGTCTGAAACTTTCCTTTTTCCCTCTTTTCTTTTTTTCCAGCAGTATTGGGGATGCTTTGCCACTGAACTATATCCCAATCCCTTTTATTTTTTTATTTCAAGACAAGGTCTCACTAAATACTGAGGCTGGCTTTGAACTTTCAATCCTCCTGCCTCAGCTTCCCGAGTTGCTTGGATAACAGGTGTGCACCAGTAAACTAAACCTAAACCTTTTCTTTGACTCTATCTGGAGGTCCATATCATATAAAATTTGTTCCAAAGACCCAGAGTCTCCAACTGGGAGCATTTTTGGAGATGGTGACACTCAGACCTCACCAAGGACCTACTGAACAGAGAATGCTTTTTAACAAAATCCTCAAGTAGTCTGAATGCTAATAGCATGGTGAAGCTTGAGTTAAACTTCATATTTTTAAGATGATGTTAGTTGCTCTGAAAGATGGAGAAATCTAATGTTGGATACTTCTAAAGCTTTCTGTATTTCCCTAGCTAAATAACAACATTTAAAACCCTTATTTTAGGAATTGGAACTCAGGACATTATTTTAGAAATTATACTTAACCTCAGATATATTTTGCACTTAGTTTCATTTTCTGGAGTTTGCATAAGGGATTAAATGATTCTGGGTCATGGATATATGTATATATATATCTCCATTAGTTCAGGCTCTGCTGTGGAGAAGGAATTGTAAGTTAGGTGGAGTGTAAAATTAGTTTTATATTGCTAGTGAAGAAAGAGATTGCAAGAGAAAATAAACAGGGGAGCAAAAACAAATAGTGTTTATTATTATCATAATGTAATGATTATATTGTTTTATGCCCATAGTAACTACCCTATAGAATAGGTACCTGTAACTATAATTATCACCAATTTACAGATGAGGAGATTGAGGGTCATTGTGGTTAAATACTTGTCCAATCACCCAACCACGAAGTGTCAAATCCAGGGTTGAAGTCAGAGAATCCAGGCCCAGTGTCTGTCCTTTTGGAATCACTCTAGCTGCTGTCTCTTAGCAGTATTTTCAGTGTGGGAATATAAACACTTTAAGTTCTTATCCAAGGAATCCCAAGAGTCATGACCATTCTTACTTCAGGGCTTGTACCTTTTGCAAATGACGAGATGCACTGTGTCAATCCCCTGACCAGCTCCTGACTATGGCCTTTGGATGTCCCAGGACAGCTCAGATGCACCACGTGCTGCAAGGTCTTACTGAGCATTTCTCTACTTTGCACTTCAGGGCTTCTCTTGGCTCTGTGGTCTTGGGAGCAAGGGCAGATCATAAAAGCAGGGAGTTAGTGACTCTTGAGCAGCCATCAACCAGTGGGGTTTAGGAACCAGTGGAAGAGCAGACCATGCTCCATGTCCTGTGGTCTAGGTCCAGAGCATTCCTAGAGACCCTCCACCTACAGGAGTGAGTTCCATAACACTTCACACTTTCACACCCTTCTCTTTCCTTCTCTTCTTTCCTCCATTCCTGCTTCTGAGGACCAGCTCTCAAGTGAACTTCCGGTACCTGAATACTTGTTTCAGGCTCTGCTTTGGGAACGCCAACTAGCACCCTGCTAGTGGAACGCCACTAGCAGGGACTGGGCAGATAATGGAAATGAAGGAGGAGAACCAGCTTCACTTCCACACACACAGTCTATGCATCCAACACAGTAGTCATTCCAGGTTTCATAAGGAAGTGTGCGCCCACGGAGCTGTTCCATTATGATCTAGTTTTCATTTTCCCACTTTTGGTAGAGACCTGAGTACAAGAAATATCCATTCTCATGTTGACCTAAAAAGAAAAACAGCAAACATGGCCTCAGCGTCCAGCACACCCCAAGGAGCAGAGAATGCTGGGAGACCCCGAGCCCCCATGAGCTAAAGAACCAATTGAACTGGTCCTCATCAAGCACGAATGTGGGCCCAGTTTTGCTGGAACTTTCCATTTTAAAGAAAAGATGAAACCCATGATATTCACCTGGAATTCATGGATCTTTAAATGTTGACAAATAATTCAAATTATTAAAAAGAAACACTTTGGTGCTAACCTATTTAAGGTTTCTAGTTTGAGAATGATGTCATATGTAATTTTTATTTCTAAAACCTTGACATACGAATTACAGATAATCACTTTTTTTACTCCTTAAAGCTTTCTGTCTGGGACTCCATTTGACAATACTTTGTTATTTTACTTCTGTAAAAGAATAAATGGTTTATACCTAGTCATAACAACACTAGATTTGCTCAAGCAGTATTTGATATGCAGATGCCTTAGTGGACCAGATTGGCCTCAGCTTTCCCCTGAGTCAGAGTTTGGCGAGTCTGACTCCATGGAGACCAGGACCCCTGCTTTACTGAAGGAAATGCCTTGCTGTGTTAGAGAAGACACAGGGAGACAGAGGCAGGAAGTGTTCCTTACAGGGTGTTTCTTTGAGGACCCAAAGCTGGTCTCTAGGAAGAGTAGTGACTGAACATGGGTCTCCTTTGGGAACTCAGGAGGCTCATCATTTTGGTCTTTCAGGTCTTGAACCCTCCACCACTGATACAGTGATGAGAATTAGGGCTGAGTCCTATTTCCCCTACGTGAAGATTGAACACCTGAGAAACACCAAGGCAAGCATAAAAAGCAAGTTTTAGTTAAAGGATAGAACAGAGATAGACTTCTCCAAAGAGAAGGGGCCCCAAACCTGGGTGTCCAAGGAAGTGGGAGTGTCTTGGCCCTTTTATATATTTTAGATTTTCTTTGTTCTCATGCCCTCTCCTCCCCCATCTTGCCTGTGTAACTAGTGACCAAAATGCGGGCCAAAAGGTGGAGTGATCCAAGGGTTGCAATGAAGCCATCCCAGGGTACAGGCAGGAAGGGAGTGGGGGCATTCATAACAACACTTCTCAGGGAGGAATAATTCCCTGGAGGCAGGTAACCTTGGCAACAGGTAGAGGAGGGGGAAGGGCTCTGGAGGTATAAGTATGTTTTCCTCTTGAACCAGCCCTCATCTTCCTGACCCAACCATTTATTACCTTCACTGACTGTTCTTTAGCCCTCCAGCCTCACCACTCTGAGTCAAGTCCTCTCAGCAGACACTCCCCGGGCTCCCAGTGTCCCTCCTTGACCACATCTCCTTCCATCCAATCTCACAAGCACACCTGAAACCCAGAAGCTATGCTGACAACCTTTTCCCTTAGCTCCTGCAACTAGCCCCCCTGACCCCTGTCCCAGAGGTCTGACCCCAGCAGGCTCTGGAATCTTGGTGCCTCCTACCCACTGCCAGCACCTGATACCAAGTGACCATTGTATTTTGTCAGAGGATTTTGCATGCTGCCTCTGGCCCAGTTCCACTCTGTTCCTCACACACAAAAAGAATGGTTTTTAAAAATGCAATGCTCTCCCCTGCATACCCTACAGGGCCCATGGCCAGGCCCCTCGCCTGCCTCCCTGCCCACCACTCTTCCTGCACACCAGAGTTCTCCCCACACTGGCCTCTTCTCACTTTCTGGAGGTTCCATGGGCTCTTATCCAAGAAACCATAGCAACGTTTTTCACACTTTTTTTTTTTTTTTTTTTTTTTTTTTTTAGTTGTAGATGGACACAGCATCTTTATTTCTATTTATTTATTTTTACGTGGTGCTGAGGATCGAACCCAGGGCCTCAGGCATGCAAGGCAGGTGCTCTACCACTGAACTACAACCCCTGCCCTTTATGCACTCTTATTGTACCATGAAGCTGCTTTTCTTTATAGCTCCTCTATGATTTATAAATACACATTTACTTTTGTAAACTTTAAAACATTTATGTTGGTCTTCCCACTAGACCTTATGTGGCTTCCTGGTGTGTGCATGTGTGTTGGATTACCACTAAATTACATGTACATCCTGCCTGAAGTGTAGGAAGTGCTCAACAATGGAATACTTTCAGAGATTTTTTTTTTTTTTTAATGCAAACAACTATGTGAAATGTCCTGCAAAAAATCCTTGGATCTAACTTGGTACTGGTTATTTCTGAAGGAAGCCATCATTAAAAAAAAAAAAAAAAAAAAAAATCCACAAGTCCAGAAAACAAATAGCATAGAGGTAGAGATACATAAGATGTCATAGTGTCTCTGAAGAGTTACATTCCTTATACTTATCAATTCAAGAGCCACTCAGGGTGACAAACAAGTGCAGTGGGCGGTAGTGATTTGTCCCCAGGGAGCTGGAGGTCTCTGCTCTTAGTTTCAGTGAGAATATCCTGGAAATAAAACCTAACTCACTAGGTTTGGGACATATACTCACCCCTGGACCAATCACTTTGGCCCAGGTCATGTGACTGACCCATTAGCTAAGCCTGGTTGTGCCCACCCTCAAGGCAGGGGCGGTGCTTTTGGTCTCCTGTTTGGAGGTAGCTGGTAGGAGCGGAAGCATCAGGACAACCAAGCATGACAGGTACCATACAGTCTCAGAGGCAAGACTGGCCTTGCAGTAAGAAAGTTGTGCTCATGACGAGTGCACAGGCTACCTAAAATCCTTCTGATCATGCTTTGGTTCCTCAAGTGACTGTCTGCAGCAGTATAATACATTATTTATGCTGTTTATCTATTAGTATATTTCTTAGTGTAGATTAATAAACTGGCATTCTGGTCTGCATTCTAGTCCTGTGATCTTGGTCAAAGGTCTCTTGTCTTTGGGGGTAGATTCTGTTCTCAGGGTGACCTTCTTGCCCTGCCTGAACCATGATGCATTCCCCTGTAGGGGTATCAGATCAGACATGTAAAGAACAGCAGCTCTGTGACACCATGACCTCACCTCACTACTTGACCTTTAATACCCAGTAGATAAGAATTAGGCAGGAATTACAAATGTGTCCCAAACACTCCAGATCCAGATGTTATCCAGAGCTGGTCTCAGAGTTTTGAAAATTCTTCTAAGTGTCTGCTTGCTCTCTGCCCTCTTCATCCCTCTGCATGGATAACTCCCCGAGGGAGGGAGTGAGGGAGTGTCTGTCTCACACATTGTCCCCAGTGCTGAGCCCAGTGGGTGCCCAGATACAGAAGACCACTGACTGTTTGTTTCATGAATCAGTGAGCCATTGACATTTTCAAGTCAGTTTTTCTTTTCATCCCATCCCATTCCACCCGGGCTGGAGTCATTGTAAAAATTCAAATTTCTGAGATTCTAGAGCACATTTCTTCCACGTTTTTGTGCTGTGTTTCAGTATTGAGAAGGTCTTGAAAGGGAATACACTCTGGTTCTTTCTGTCCTGCTGCTGAACCTTGGCGGTGGCCCTGTTGATCAATCCATAGCCTTTGCAGAACCTTCTTTTTCTTTCTAAAATCTAGTCCAATGGTTGAATTACCTGCATTTCTTGAAGACTTTTCTGTTGTCAAGCTTCCCTTTTGAAAGGAAAGGTTCATTAAAAGTGGATGAGGATGGGCTGGGGTTGTGGCTCAGTGGTAGCGTGGCAAGCGTGAGGCACTGGGTTCGATTCTCAGCACCACATACAAATAAATAAGATAAAGGTCTATCAACAACATCAACAACTAAAAAAAATATTAAAAAAAAAGTGGATGAGGAGCACACAGCTTCCTGTTGTGGTACAGTCTGGCCTGGCAAACACAGGGGAGAGGGTAAGCGGTGCCTTCAGGAGAGCGCATTCAGGCAGTTGCACTCATTTATGCAGCTCTGTCTAGCTGGTGGAACCTCTATGAACTGGTCTCAGCTGAACCTTTCTTTCTTTTTTTTTTTTTTTATTCATGTCAGTGTCAACTGTTGTTCTAAGAGAACCAACCCTGTTATGGTTTAGATGTGAGGTGTCCCTCAAAAGCTCACATGTGAGAAAATGCAAGAAAGTTTAGAGGGGAAATGATTGGGTTTGAGTACCTTAAACTTAATTGGTGCTGACCCCTGCTGAAGACCTAAGTGCTTCTGTGGTTCACACAAATGAGCTGAAAAATGCCACTCAATTTTAACAGTGACATTTCTTTTGCTAGGCAATTTCTTTGCTTGTTTTTTTTTTTTTTTCCTTGACAAATAAAGAAAACTGGAGGGATCCTTCTTTAAAGGGCCCAACAAATGGTTTGAAGGATGTACCACCACCTGCAACAGGGAAGAAATCATTCTCTTAAAATGCCCCATTAGCTTCTCTCAATTCTCAACAGAATCAACAACACAGCAAAACCAGTGTCCAAGTGTTATGGTCCGTTCCAAAATGAATTCCAAAGAACAGCACATTGGAATTCTTCAAGAGCTACATGAACACACAATTAGAACTTTTTAATGTAGATTTAAGAATCTTTATTTGAATATTGCAATATTTAAATAGTGCAGTGTAAGATGTTTTAAATATGAACTCACTGGAAGCTAAATTTAGTGTTTTTTCTTGGACTGATGGGCTCATATTTTTTTGTAGGAATAACTTACAATGCTTCTCCTGACCATTTGGTATCCTAAGACTCCAAGGCAAGTGTGAGATGACCTGAATATTCATAAATACTTGTCTGTCTTTCTTTCTTTCTTTTTTTTTTTTTTTTTTGTACTGGGGATTGAACTCAGGGGCACTTGACCACTGGCCACATCCCCAGCCCTTTTTTGTATTTTATTTAGAGACAGGGTCTCACTGAGTTGCTAAGTGCCTCGCCATTGCTGAGGCTGGCTTTGAACTCGCGATCCTCCTGCCTCAGCCTCCCAAAGTGCTGGGATTACAGGCGTGCGCCACCGCGCCCGGCTTACTTGTCTTTCTTGAGTAGGGATTTTCTTTCTGCCACATTACTGAAAGAATATATGTCATTTAATTAGGAGTTGAAACTGCAAGAATTCTTTCACTTTTTTTTTTTTTGTACCAGGGATTGAACTCAGGGGCACTCGACCACTGGGCCTCATCCCCAGCCCTTTTCTTGTATTTTATTAGATACAGGATCTCACTGAGTTGCTAAGTGCCTCACTATTGCCGAGGCTGGCTTTGAACTCGCGATCCTCCTGCCTCAGCCTCCCAAGTGCTAGGATTACAGGTGTGCGCCACCACGCTTGGCCTCTTTCACTTCTTGAATGTTAGTGTGGACTTAAATTTTTTGTGTGTTAAAGAAAAGAGAATAGTGTTTTCACTAATTGGCTTTGTAAGTAAATGCCACAAATTTGAACCAGTGAAGTGAATTTATCTTAATAAGATACCTCTTTGTTTTATGTACCTGAGTATGATGTTTTTAAAAAGAGTGCTATTGATAAAAATATATTTTTGAAGACCACTTGATTATTTTATCTCTAAATTTTTGTCAAGTTCTAAAATAATTTGGTTTTATATGTCTAAAATCATGAAATGAGTTCATGATTTTTGCAGTGAGCCTACTATTTGATGGTGATTATAAGCTACCGCTTGGATAGAATATTTTTTTTTTGTTTTTGTTTCAGTTATCTATTGTTAGGGATCTCAAAAATTGACAGAATGGGGTCTTTCTGCTGGTCTCACCTGGGCTCATTTATGTATCTCTGTCTAGCTGGTGGAACCTCTATGAACTGGGCTCAGCTGAACCTTTCTTTCTTTTTTTTTAATCATGTCAGTGTCAAGTATTGTTCTAAGAGAACTAACCCTGTCATGGTTTAGATGTGAGGTGTCCCTCAAAAGCTCACACGTGAGAAAATGCAAGAAAGTTTAGAGGGGAAATGATTGGGTTTGAGTACTTTAAACTAATTGGTGCATTTATCCACTTGGATGGATTAACTGGGTGGTAATTGTAGGCCAGTAGTAACTGTAGGCCTGTGGCTAGAGGAGGGAAGGCACTGGGGTATGCCTTTGGGGTTTATATGTTGTCCTGGTGAACAAGAGCTCCCTGGTTGCCTGGTTGCTCCCCCAGGAACTGCTTTCCTTCTCTACACCCTTCCGCCATGATGTTCTGCCTCATCTTGGGCCCAGAGCAATGGAGTCAGCCATTCATGAACTGAGACTTCTGAAACTATGAGCCCCAAATAAACTTTTACTCCTTTCTATTGTTCTTGTCAGGTCTTTTGGTCACAGCAGTGAAAAAAAAAAAAAAAAAAAAAAAAAAAACAGACTAAAACAAGCCCCTAAGATCAAACTCTTAGCAAGCTCCCATTTGTGTTATATTTATTGATGTTTCATTGTCCAAAGCAAATCACATAACCAGTTCCAGTGTCAATGTGGAATGGGAGTACAGAAATGTGTAATTTGTTGAGTGCTATTACTGTAATAATTTACTATAGTTTCTAGTCAACAAAATTATAAAAGACTCTGCTAAACTTCATATAACTTGAAAACAATGATTCTAAACTGCAAGGAAGGAGAGAGATAATTATAATAATGGCCCTAGTGAATGAAAACTTCCTCTGTTGACATTTCTTTATAGCATAATGCTATTTTCTTCCTGTCTTAGTAGGACTACTATAACAAAATACCATAAACTAGGTAGCATATAAATATCAGAAATTTATTTTTACAAGTTATGGAGGTTGGGAAGTACAAGATCAAGTTTCTAGCAGATTCAATGTCTGTTGGGTCTGCTTTCTGACTCATAGATGGTTTCAGGCTGTGTCCTCAAAGAGCAGAAGGGGCGAACCACCTCTCTGAAGTCTCTTCTAGAAGGGTACTAATGAAAATCATGTGGGTGCAGCTCTCATGACTACCACCTTGGGGTAAATGTTTCACTGTGTATTTGGAGAGACCCTGACATTCAGATCATAGCACTTTTGACAGAGAGGTAGACACTGTTTCTCCACCTTGAATCTTGGTCATCATTGTACTTGTTTTGACCAATAGTATGTGGCTGACTTGATGTTTGCAGAGCTCTAAAACCTAACCTCAAGATGACTTGAAGCCTCTGCCTTCACTTTCTTGGGACTAAGTTGCAACATGAATAAAAATTGGCCAATCTGTTGAAGGGCAAGACACCATGCAAAGAGAGAATTCTTGTTACTGGAGTTCTAGGCCAGAGGCCTGAATTTAGGGATCCAAATCCAATAAATCAGGCCTAGCCACTAACCCCAAAAAAACAAATAGAAAAGGCAATGGTTAAAAGCGTGGAAGGAGCCAGCTTTGGTGGAACACGCCTGTAATCCCAGTGGCTTGGGAGGCTGAGGCAGGAAGATCATGAGTTCAAAGCCAGCTTCAGCAACTTAGCAAGGCCCTAAGCAACTCAGTAAGACCTGTCTCTAAGTAAAGTATTTAATAAAGGGATGGGGATGTGACTCAGTGAAGAAAAACATGAGAGGAAATTTAATCATGTAGCTACACTAGAAAAATAAAAAAGGGATTCATGTCCTCAGCCCTGTCTTTGAGGAGCTGCCAATGACTTTGAGGTTTTATAAAAGGGGAATGAGGTTAAGGTTTGGGGTGTGCATAGCTGGAGGTTTTTCATAGCTGCCAACACAGATGATCTTGATCAAGTGTGGTCTGTCCATCATCATCTCAAGACTGGTCAAGAGGGGCCTTGACTAGGATATGACAGTTGCTGTTGCCTCGAGGGTAGCCTGGAATTAGCACAAGGTGTGTGTCAATCAGATCTTTTCCCTGGAATCCAAGATGACTCAGAGCAAAGGAGATGAATGCAAAATGGAGACAGAGAGGTCAAGTCTTCATAATGCCTTTAGCCATTCATTGGACATTTGCAGGCCAAAGTGAAGAGTCTAAGTCCTTGTTAGAGTCCCAGCCTTCTGACCCTCCCTATCAGGGCTTCAGCCATGTGGACGAGGCCAGTTCATACTCCAGCTCCACATGACCCACCAGATGAATGCTGGCACAAGAGCAAGCCTACGGGAGACCACCCCGTCCAAAAATTTGTAAGAAAAGATTATAGCTGTTATCATAAATGCACATATTATTTTGAAAACTGAATAATGTGAAAGGTGTGAGAAGATTCAGGTTTCCTGGTGACAGAGCCATTGGTGAGTGAACTTGAGAGACCCAGGCTGTCACATCAATTCCCATTCACTAGCTCATTTTCCTCTTAAGGGCCACAGTCTGAGAGGATCAAAATCATATGCAGAGCAAGAGAAAATATAGATGGTTCAACTTAAGATTTTTTTCTTTGCAATGATGTGGAAGTCATACATATTCAAGTAGAAACTGTACTTGGAATTTTGAAATTTTCCCAGGTTAATGATATGGGGCACATATGCACGAGAGGCAGGGCAATGACAGCAAGCTGAACTTGCCAATCAGCCAGGTGATCCCAAGGGAGTATAACTAGTCCTCTACAGTGTCCTGCATTGCTAAGCTGTGATATTTGGTGGGTTAGGTGTATTAAATGCATTTTTGACAAGTGATATTTTTAAATTACAATGGGTTTATTTGCACATAACCCCATCATAATTTGAGGACCATCTGTGGTTTATTTGTTATTGAATTTTCCCCCTAAGTACACTGGGAACATGTTCTTTTTTCTAATTATATAAGACACAGCTGAAATAACCATGTCTGAATATTGCTGAATGAGAAAGTGAGTTTAAGAAAGAGTCATGTATCTTAGAGCAAGAAGAATTGTCTTCAGAAAAAGCTGACTGAATGGATAGGGAAAATTTGGTATATATACACAATGGAACACTACTCAGCACTAAAAGAGAATAAAATCATGGCATTAGCAGGTAAATGGATGGAGATGGAGAAAATAATGCTAAGTGAAGTTGGCCAATCCCCAAAAAACAAAGGTCGAATGATTCCTTTGCTATGACGATACTGACTTATAATGGCAAGGGAGGGGGAATGAGAGGAATGAAGGAATGTTAAATAGAACAGAGGGAAGGGGTCAAGGGATAGGAATAATAGCACAATGAGTTAGACATCAATACATTAAGTACATATATAAAAACACAAATGGTGTGAAAATACTTTATGTAAAACCTGTGACTTGAAAAACTGTGCTTTTTATATGTAATATGAAATGAACTGCACTCTGCAAGCATGTATAACAAATTAGAATAAATAAATAATTTAATTAAAAAAAGCTGAATCAAAAAGTGGCTCTAGATGCTAAGGAGTTAAAAAGATGGTGGAATGAGATGGATAGCATTACCCTAAGTGCATGTATGAAGAAAAGAATGGTGTGAATATATTTTATATACAACCAGAGATATGAAATATTGTGCTCTATATGTGTACTATGAATCATAATGCATTCTGCTGTCATGTATAACAAATTAGAATAAAAAAATAAAATAAAAAAAAAGAAGAACAGGGCCGGGCACATTTCCCCTCCACTTCCTCTCCCTAGGAAACATTAGTATGCAAAGAGGGGCACAGAGAGGATCAATTCATTTTTGGAAAGGATAATGTCCATCAATACTTAATGAATGAGTGTCCATGAAAATGTTTTTTCCTTTCTTTTTTTAATTGTGTTTAGCTAGCTGAGTATTTTAGAAGGTGGTACAACTCAAAAGATGCTTAAATTACTAGGAACAAAAGAATGTTTAAAGCATGATACAATCTGCTGCCCCACCCCCACGCACTTCCAGGCACAGAAGACAGACCAGGAAGTGCTAACAGTCCCTGTTGAATGTAGTAGAGTCCATAAAAATTAAACAATTGTTTTTGCTTTACATTAGAGTTCACTCTTGGTACTTCATATTGTATGTGATAAAGACCTCTGTGCACCATTATGGTATAATGGGTAATAATGATGTGTTGATGTAAGTTCAATTAAAACAAAATTTAACAAAATTTTCCATTTTCAGCATGATAAACTGCACTAAAATGAACAACTTGCACATACATCTTGTGAGCTTGTCAGCTGAATTCCTTAGGATACATTCTAAGGAGTAGAATTTTTAAGTCAAATGAAATGTGTTTTTGGAGGCATTTATTTGTATACCCAAATTACTCATCATAAAAGTGGTTTCAGTTTATACTCCCCTTAGCATCCTTTTAAATCTTTGCTGATCCGATAGGCTGTCTCATTATTGTTTTAATTTATAGTACTCTAATTACCAGTGATGTAGTATATAGTTTCATATCATGTCAGTCATTCACATATCATGTCAGCTGTATCATGTCAGTCATTTTTCTTTTGTGATTTCCTCATAAGGTTGCTTCACAGCTCAACAGGAGAATTCAGATGCTTTGAGCTCTGTGACTCAATCTGGAATTTTACCCAACATTTTATATTTTCACCTCGTTCAAATCTGTTCTTTCTTGTCTGATCTTTAGAAAAAAGATTAGAAAACTAATACTCACAAAAACAAATTCTTTCATATGCTGCTGGTTTTCCCAAGTTGCTTTGACCTCTCCTCTTTCAGTCTTTTAATAAAGGGCAAAGCAACACTGTCAAAATGTGACAGAACAATAGAGATATTCCTTAGAGATAAAGTGCATATTGCAATAAAGTGAGTCACACAGCTTTTGGTTTCCTAATGCATATTAAAGTAATGTTTGCACTGTTCTGTGGTCTATTGAGTGTGCTATATAGCATCATGACTAAAAAAAGTTGTGAATACCTTAATTAAAATATTTTATTGCTAAAAATGCTAATAGTCATCTGAGCCTTCATTGAGTCACTCTTTCCTAATGGAAGCTGTGACCTTGATGTTGATGATTTGCTGACTGATCAGGGTGGCATTTGCCAAAGCCTGGGGTGGCTGTGACAACCTCTGAAAATATTACAATAATGAAGTTTACCACATCAATTGAATGCCTGACAGCATTTTACAAAATTTCTTTCAAATTCAGAGTGAATCCTTTTGAATTTTGCAACTGCTTTCTCAACTAAGTTTTATGTAATATTCTAAGTCTTTTGTGGTCATTTCAACAATGTTCACAACATCTCCATCATAGGAAACTACTATTTTTGGCCAGGTATGGTGGCACACACCTGTAATCCCAGTAAGGAGAGGAGGGGATGTGTCTGAGGCAGGAGGATTGTGAGTTCAAAGCCAGCCTCAGCAATTTATCGAGGCTCTGTCTCAAAAAAAAAAAAAAAAAAAAAAAAGGAAAAAGAAAAAGAAAAAGAAAACAAATGGACATGGGGCATGTGGTGGTTCCTGGGCTCAATTCCAGGTACCAAAAAGAAAAAGAAAAAGAAAAAGAAAAAAAGAAACCATTTTCTTGTTCATCCACGTGAAGCAACTCCTTATCTGCTTAAGTTGGATTGTGAGATGCAGCAACTGAGACACATCTCTAGGCTCCACTCCTGATTCTGTTCTCTTGCTATTTTGAACACATTTGCAACTATTTCCTTCTTTGAATCTTGATTCCTTCAAGGTTATCCATGAGGGTTGGAATCAACTTCTTCTTTCAAATACTTATTAATGTTAACATTTGGACTCCCTCTCATTAATCATGAATGTTCTTTTTTTTTTTTTTTTTTTTTTTATTCTTTTTTTGAGGGGAGATACTGGGAATTGAACCCAAGGGTGCTTTACCACTGAGACACATCCCTAGCCCTGTTTTTTTTTTTTTTTTTGAGACAGGGTCTTTGCTTAGGTCTTTGCTAAGTTGCTGAGGCTGGCCTTGAACTTGAAATCCTCCTGCCTCAGATTCCTGAGTTGCTAGGATTACTGGTGTGCACCACCATGCCCAGGATGAATATTCTTAATGGCATCTAGAATGGTGATTTCCAAAAGTTTTTCAATTTACTCTTCCTTGATCCATGAGAAAATAACTTTCTAAGGCAGCTATAGCTTTAGAAATGTTTATTAAAACATTTCTAAAAAATGTTTCTTAAAAATAATGCCTTGAAAATAAAAATTCCTCCTTGATCTATGGGTTGTAGAATGAATGTTCTGGCTGTAGTGTGCAAACAACATTAATCTCCTTGCATATCTCCATCAGAGCTCTTGGATGACCAGGTGCAGTGCCAATAAGCCATAGCATTTTGAAAGGAATATTTTTTCCTCTGCAGTAGATCTCAACAGTGGGCTTAAAATATTCCAAAAGCCATGCTACAAACAGATGTGCTGTCATCCAGACTTTGTTGTTCTATTTATAGAGCACAAGCAGAGTAGCTTTAGCATAATGCTTGAGGACCCTAGGATATTCAGAATGGTAAATGAGAGCTGGCTTCAACATAAAGTCACCTGTTGCATTAGCCCCTAATAAGAGTAAACCTGTCTTTGGAAGATTTGAAGCCAGACATTGACTACTCTATAGCTTTGAAAGTCCTGGATGGCAACTTCTTCCAAGAGAAAGATGTTTTGTCTCCACTGAAAGTCTGTTGTTTAATGCCACCACCGTCATCGATTATCTTGCTAGGTCTTCAGGCGACTTGCTGCAGCTTATCTGTCAGCCCTTGCTGCTTAACCTGGCACCATTTTGTTATAGAGATGGCTTTCTTTCCTTAAATCTCAGGAATCGACCTCTGCTAGCTTCAGACTTTTTTTTTTTCCTATTGGGGATTGAACCCAGAGGCATTCAACCATTAAGCCACGTCCCCAGCCCCATTTTTTGTATTTTATTTGGAGACAGGGTCTCACTGAGTTGCTTAGGGGCTTGCTTAGTTGATGAGGCTGACCTTGAACTTGTGATCCTCCTGCCTCAGTCTCTGGCACTGCTGGGATTATTGGTGTGCGCCACTACGCCCAAGTAGCTTCAGACTTTCTTTCTGCAGCTTCCTCACCTCTCTCAGAATATAGAATCAAAGAGATTTACAACCTCACTCTGGATTAGGCTTTGGCTTAAAGGAATATTGGGCTGGTTTGCTCCTTTCATTTCAACCATTAAAACTTTCTCCTTATCAGCAATAATGTCATTGTGCTTCCTTCCTATTTGCGTGTTCACTGGAGTGACATTTTTAATTTCCTTCAAGAACGTTGTGTTCCTATTTGGCATTAGAGGCCCAGCTTTTAGCTTGTCTTGGCTTTCAGCACTCCTCCCTCACTTAGCTTAATCACGTCCTGCTTTTGATTTAGAGGGAAAGATGTGCCACTGTCCTTTCTCGTGAGCACTTAGAGGCACAGTAGGGTTAGTCATTGGCTTGATTTTAGTATTTTTGTGTCTCACAGAGAGGGCCAAAGAGAGGCAAAGAGAAGGGTATGGCCAGTCAGTGAAGCAGTCAGATCACATATTTATGAATGGAGTTCACTGTCTTAGATGATATAAGGCTCCCCCAAAACAATTACAAAAGTAACATCAAAGATTGCTTATGACAGGTCACCATAAGAGGTACAATACTTTAAACTTTGAAATACTGGGAGAATTACCAAAATATGACACAGAGATATGAAATGAGCACATGCTGTTGGAAAATTGGTTTTGGTAGACTTACTAGATGCAGGGTTGCCACGGATTCTCAATTTGTAAAAAATACAGTGTCTGTGTAATGCAATAAAATGGGTGATACCTGTGTTGCCTTTTGAAGATCAGGCCTTTTCAGGTGGGGCTTTGGTAAAATAGAGGGGAGGCTTCTGGTCAGAGAAATGGGGAAGTGGAATTAAAAGATTAGTATGCAAATATCCTCAAATTTATTTTTCACATCTTTGCATTTGTGATCATCACAGGTGAATACTGGCAAAGAGTAAAACTGGATGTATGCAAATTTCTCATGCAGTATTTGAAAAATCAACACAAAATAATGCTGCAACAGTGGTGTGTCCAAAGTATTATCATTCTGTGTGAAATATGGAAAGATGATAATACTTACAGCTTGTATTAGGTTCAGAGAAACAAAACTAACATGACATATATGACATAATATATAATAATATATAATTTATATTATAGGATTATAAAATCATGTGATTATGATGCTAGGATGTGCCACCATTTTTTATCTGTAGACTGGATAACTGGGAAAGCCGGTGTTGTGATTCAGTTCAAGTCTGAAGGCCCAAGAAGCAGGGAGCTGACAGGGTGAGTTCTAGTCTGATTCTGAAGACTGCATGAATAGAGCACAATGTGTGAGGGCCGAAGACAGAGGCCCCAGCTCAAGGGTAAAGAGCACCTTAGCCTTTCCTCGGCCTTTTTGTTCCATGTGGTTCCTCGATGAATCGGACAATGTCCACTCACATTTGGAAGATCCCATCTGCTTAACTCAGTTCACAAATTTAATGCTAATCTCTTCTGGAAATATCTCATAGAGATGCCCAGTAGTAATGTATTAGTCACCATCTGGGCATCCCTTAGCCCAATCAAGTTGATACATAATCATATCATTACTAAAAACTGTATCCAAGTAAGATTAATGTTTGCTGCATGTGAGCCCCCAAATGTCCACATCCTCATTATACAAGTGGGTATTCTGGAACTGAAATGCTAGATCTGGCTGGGTCCTTGGAGCATACTTGCATCTCAGTTTCCTTGCCTGTAAAATGAATGTTGTGGCTAAGTGTAATGTAATTCAGGGTCATATAATTCCAAGTGGGACAAACCCAGCATTCCTAAACCAACCCAGAATGCACTGCCTTGTACACATCACCTGTTTCTGCTCTGAGTCATGACTCTGGTACCCAATGTGCACATGAGGGCAGATTGCCTCATTCTGTGCTGACCCTATACCAGGGTTGGGCTGCTGCTCTTGAACATCAATGTGTTCACCAATATTTTTTTAACAAAGTTACAGGCTTTATTAGCTACAGTTATTTGTTATATTTTCAAGTTTATGCTTCAGAGATGACAAAGCTGATTATGACTCTTTTTTAAAATTTTTTTATTTTTTATTTATTTTTTTTAATTAATTTTTTTTTTTTTTTTTTTTTTTTTTTTTGTGGTACCGGGGATTGAACTCAGGGGCACTTGACCACTGGGCCACATCCCCAGCCCCTTTTTTTTTTTTTTTTTTGTATTTTTTATTAGAAGCAGGGTCTCACTGAGTTACTAAGTGCCTCGCCATTGCTGAGGCTGGCTTTGAACTCGCGATCCTCCTGCCTCAGCCTCCCAAAGTGCTGGGATTACAGGCGTGCGCCACCGCGCCTGGCTTGATTATGACTCTTAAAGTCCATAAGAATAATTATGGTGGGGAGCCCAAGATTTCTGTTCGCACCACGAAGTACATTCCTAATGAGAGACGCAGAATATTGCAGCTTCTCTGCTTTTTCAAGAGACCTTTTTGATGAAAAGATATTTCATGGTCCAAAGCCTCATATACGTCTGACTAGCTTTAAACATTATTAGTTCCTTCTAAACCAGTGTCAGCTGTGTTATGGAGGTCTCTTCTTGGCAAACGTTCCCATTTGGATGAAATATGATGTGTACGGGGCACATTCCGTTGTAAAAATGAGAATGCAAATTTCTCGTCTGAAAGCAAAGTTCCTGGAGCATGTGAGTCAGGAGGCTCAGGCAGTTTGTGCCTCATTTCAAAATCCTTTCTGCTCATGAAGAACAGAATGCAAACTGCAATCAACTTCTGGGACTTTGCAGAAAACCCTTCCGATAAAGAGGAAGGTGATAAACACACTGGGTTCCCACCAGCTATGGAAATTTCGGAGGCTTCCTTTGAGCTGCTTTCCACTGATAAGCTACCTCATGTTTTTTCAAGTTCCCATAGTGAGGAAAACACTCAAGTGTGTAGTCTACAAGATGAACTGTCTGGCTGCAGCCCTCGGAGGTGGGGTCGTAGCTCAGCCTCCTGCCTCTCCAGACCTGCCCCTCCCTTCTCACTTTTATCCCTTGCTGCTACCCTATATGGATCTTCTTGAGTCAGTGTGTTCTGTTTAATATGCTGCAAATCTGACTTGTTCTTCCAGTCTTGTTCACGTCTTCCTGTTGCTCCCCTGCCCCGGCTGTTCCATGTTTTCTCCTTAGGTATCTCGCACTGTTCCTCAGGTGCAGATGGAGCCTAGGTTTAAGAAACAAGCGTTAGTGGAGACTCACCTTGGGGCCAGGTACATTTTTCTGGGTGATGGGGATATCAATGTGCATAAGATATTGCTGTCTCCCTGAGGCACTCCCACTCCAGTGAAATCCAAAGACCTATGTTCACTCCAGTCACTTAGAATCCATTCTAAATTCGCATAGCACTTCTTTTCTAAAAATTTTCAGTTGCTAATTAACCAATTTTTCTTGTCTTGCAATGGTTCCCCGCACAATCTCAGAATAGTTCTCTAGGCTCTTGGCTGCTGCTTTTGTTAAGTTGAACAAATATATTTCTTACTGTACTGCTATTTATTTAAGATTTTTTCTGGAATTTTTGTCCTTTTCAAATCAGTTAAATGTAAAAGGAAAAGTTTCATTGCTGTTTAAAATATAAAATCAGCATTCTTTTCCTTTGATAAAATGTAACCATAAAGAATACAATGAAGCCTGTTATTAAATTCTACTGAGAAAGAGAAAATATATTCATAGGAGCTTTGTTCAGAATAACCCCACACTGGAAACAGCTCAGATGTCCATAATAGTATGATAGATACATATATTGTGGAGTTTCCATACAATGGGATACTACACAGCCATATAAAAACACAAACTATTGTAATATCCAACTGGATGGACCTCAAAGACATACTGAGGAATGATAGAAGCTAGAAGTCAACACAGTAGTTCCAGCTAGAGAGGAGAGCTGATTAGGAAGAGGCACAAGAGAACCTCTGGGTGATGCGAATGCTTAAACCTTAATCCTGTTAATAGTTACACAAATTCATCCACACATATAAAACCCCATCAAATTGTGAGTTCAGGATTAGCACAAGTTATGCATGTTATTATAAAATTCCAATGACATGGGATGGAACCTTAAAGATACTTCTAGCTGAAGATTTTTAGCTTGGAAGTTTGAGCCTGAGGTCTGCTTTCTCTAAAAGAGAGATTAGGGAGGGCTAGAAGGGTGTTAAGGACATAATATACCCTAGCTGAGACTCTTTGTTAAGGGATAGAAGAAAATTGAAAGAATGTGTCCATCTCACTATAGTCAATGCTTTAGTGTCACGTCCACTTGCAAGCTAACATAATTGATTGTTCTACCACAGTAAGGGGTTCACCTTTGAGTCCATCCCTGTGGCATTTTTCCCATTTGTTTTTATGACTCACTCGTGACATACCCTAAAAGTCCTAGGAGAGCTATGCATGCTCCCCTCTGCAAGATCGGGGATCCAACTGGTCTAAGGTAGCGATTCCTAACCAACCCCCTCAACTCCCTTTTGGAGTCTCAAATCCCTTTTAGATTCTAATGCAATCTAAGGATTCTGCCTTAGAAAAGTGCAAACTCATATACACCTCCACCACTTTTTGCATGAAGTTTATTTTATTGCATTGAAATTTGATCTTTTTTAAAAAATATTTTATTTATTTACTTTAGTTGTACACAATGCAATGCATTTATGTTTATGTGGTGCTGAGGATTGAACCTGGGCTGCGCACGTGCAAGGTGAACGCTCTGCCGCTGAGCCACAACCCCAGCCCATGAAATTTGATCTTTTTCACATAGAATATCTAAAACCACTTTGCAGTAACATAGTTCATTTTATTCTCTTTCTTCTGTGCAAACCAATAGCCACTTTTAAAAAAACACATAAACTCATCCTAATTGTATACTCCAAAATATAAATGTTACTATCACTCTGTAGTATGATTTAAGGTCTGGTATAGTAATGCCACCTGCTTCACTTTTCTTGCTAAGGATTATTTTTGCTATTATGGGTCTTTTATTTTTCCAGATGAATTTCATGACTGCTTTTTCTATTTCTATGAGGAGTGTCATTGGGATTTTTATTGGAATTGCATTAAATTTGTATAACACTTTTGGTAGTATGGTCATTTAAATGGATGAAGTTGGAGAACATAATGCTAAGTGAAGTTAGTCAATCTCAGAAATCCAAATGCCGAATGCAGTCTCTGATATAAGCATACTGATTCACAGTGGGGTTGGATTAGGGAACATAGGAAGATTAGAGGAACTCTAGAAAGGTCAATGGGGAGGGAGGAGAAGGGAGAGCACAAGGGGGTATGAAGGGAAACAAACAAACAAAAAAGAAGATGGTAGAATGAGATGGATATCAGTATCTTAAACATATGATTGAAGACATGAATAGTATGAATATTCTTTGTATTCAAACAGTGTTATGTTAAAAGTTGATTTATATGTGTAATATGAAATGCAATGAATACTGTTGTTATATATACAACATTGAATAAAAAAATACATAAATGTTAATTATGTTCAGAAATAAATAGAGGACAATTATCATTTAATTCATAAAAGTATAAAACCATGGATTGATTTTAAGGTATTATCTTTAACATGTCAACAGTCTCAACCTTCTGTTTTTTATAATTTGATTTTTCGCAAAATGTTCTGAAATTCTGACTCAGAAATGTCTTTAGTGGCAGAGAATTGGAGTGTTCTATCTTGCCCTCTCGAGATGAAGTAGGGAGGGAGAACAACACAATTTCAGATTCTTGGTCACAATACATTCTCTACTAGAATGTAAGTGTCATGGGGCAGGAATCTTGTTTTGTTCAGTGCTGTCTCCCCTGTACCTAGAATGCTACTGGCACATGGTAAATACTCAGTAAATATTTGTAAAAAATGAATGAAGGAATTTTCCTTTGTCCAGAGTTCTGTGAGATGATCTTTAGAAAGTCCCTTGAATCTGTGTCAGCTAGGAAAGGATTATAGAGGACTGAACTGAAGCACCTTAAGAATCCTTAGGTCCTTCTGGTTGTCTGCAGTTCTCTGTCCCTTTGACTTTTGCCTGCACAGCTCATCCTTTGTCATCTCCAAACTCCTCTGCCAGAATGGCCACCTGATCAGAAGCTCAGCTGGCCATTTACCACCAGCCCCTTTTTGCATGCTGAAAATACAAAGCTCTTATGTTGAGACGTACCCCAGTTTTGCTGAAGTTCTAGCTTTTTGTAATCGCATCTTGTCATGAAAAGAAGCCACACTGTTGGATGTATTTCTAGGTTGGATGACATATGGCAATTTCTCTGGTTTTGCTGGCTGTCTGCTTTGTGGAAAGGTAAGACTTTCACAAAAACAAAACAAGCATGACATTTCAGAATGAAAGTAAAACTTTAATATGCAAGAGTTTTGTGCTACTCCTTTTTTTTTTTTTTTTTGACATTTTCTAGTCTAAGAAGCTCAAGGCAAACAAAGACTCATGCCATAATTAAAATGATGAGTTTTTTTTTTTTAAATTTCTACTCTGACAATATGTTGTTATGTGGAAATTAGAGCAACTATATATTCCCCTTACTGTACAATAGCATCATGTCTTACATTTTACAGGTTTGAAAGGAAATAATAACATCATCACAAAAAGTATTGCAAAAAATATTAATATTTCTTGCTTATGAAGATAAGTGCCAAAGTAATATAAAGGAAACCAGAGAAAAATTATTTATGATTATTCCCTGATTTACAACCCCGGGGGCTGCTTCATGGATCCCAAGGTTGGAAATCAGCCTGAACTCATGGCTTAGTAGCAGAGGTGAGGGGGACTTTATATAGGAATCTGTAACTTCAAAAAGCTTAGAAAAGCACATTATCAATTCCCCCAAATATCAGGGTGTTTGGAAGTTGAGACACAAGGCTCAGGAAAGGGAGCTGCAGTTGAGAATCAGCAGATTTTACTATCAGTTTTGAGAGTCTCTGGATAATGTCAATTAAATCTCTGCCCCTTTTTCTTTTCTTTGCTTTCTGTCCTCTTCTCAACATCTCATCAGATCAATAGACAGGATTTGGATGTTTTACATGATGTTAATAAAATGTGCCGAAGGACAACTTCACCTATATGCCAATGAGAGCTGTAGACTTAATAAATTTTCAGAATAAGATTCTAGCCACCACAGCACCAGGAGAGCTGTGATATTGTTCTACAGTTTTCTTCCCTTTCTCCATGGAATCAAACTTCCTCCCATTCCCAGGCCTTGCCCCAGATCTGTCTTCAAAGTGTGGGTCCATCTTGCTCTCGCTATTTAACTAATTTCCAACCTACTTCAAATGTCACATTTCTCTCAAACTAAGATGCCAGTAACTGTAAGAAACATCACTGACTACAGCTTTTTGTTGTGGGCAGAGAGTGATGGAATACAACTGGATTATATGCACACATTGTTATTGCTTATAAAATGCAGTCAGATTTTAGAAATGAGAAGCTGTGTAAAGTATTTTAGGATGGATAAAATATGTTATTGCTCTTGCTAGAGAAATGCATTTTCATTGAGAAATTTGAGCCTTGGATGTGTGTGCAAGGAGGAATTTTATTTTCATTTGGGGAGCCTTCCTTCCTCCTTTCATCATACCAAACCATAGGTCTTCCTCTGTTCTCTTCCACCACTGGTCTGGGAAGGAGGGGCGCGTAGCTCCTGAGCTCCTGCAAAATTCTTTGGAGGGAGGAAGCTGATGTATCCTAGTGCTGCAAGGGGGCAGTGTGGTGAAGCATGGAGAGAAAAGGCTCCAAAGATAGCACCCAGCATCTGGTGGGAAGAGAGGCATTAGATGGGGGCAATTAAAGGACATTGATGGCCACTGTTTTGCACAAATCAACCCTGTTCACGTCTTTTTGTAATTAAAAAAAAAAAAAAAATACATGTGCCAAGAAGAAGATAAACACGTCAAGGATACCATTCTGTAATCATTCCTCAGTGTCACCAATTTGTGGCATAGTTGGTGTGCTTCTGAGCCTGGCCTTAGGAAGGTGTTTGCTTCCATAGCTGATTGAAAACCCCACAATTTCATTTAATGACAGTTTGTTCCCAGACGCCTGCACTGTGATAATTCTTTTTAGACATGCTTCATTTCAGCTTTATGGGAGCCCTAACTATCGCTCAAAAGTACACATTAAACCTACACTTGTGTTAGAAAATGAGAAGCAGAATCGGCATTAAGTTTATAGGGGCCTTAGCCTGCAGAAATTGGCTTCTCTGCACAATGCTCATGCTTAGAACTGTTTGATACGCCATAACTACTTCCATTTTAAAGGTACAGAATGTGTCTAAGGTGCCTGGCAGGCAAGCATTCGAGCAGTGGTGTCAGTGGGAGCTGGGGGCTAATTTGGAGACCTTTGGCAATGTCTGAAGGCATTTTTGATTGTCACACTTTGTGGGGGACAGCTATGAGCATCTGGTGGTTAGAAGTCAAAGATGTTAAAAATTCTGGTGTCAGGACAGCGCTGACAATAAAGAATTATTTTCTCCAAATATCATTATAGCTGAGCGTAAGAAGCCATGCACCTGAACCTTTATTTGGAGGTAGTTTCTCTTGCTCTGAAGCCCAGCTTTCCTGCTGCATGGTGTAGAAGAGGTGGTTCCTTCCAGTATTTCCAAGAGAGGAAGGCAGAACTTGATAAGCTCAAAAAAAAAATTTATTTTAGGTTAAGCACAACTCTATGAAGTAGTTGACACATCAGGCACAGTGAAGGTCAGAAACTGCCAAGGACACGGAATTAGCATGGGGCCAGGCCATGGACTCCCTTGGATGTGTGGGTACATTAGAGAAAGAAGGAGAGGCTAAAAAGCTTCTTGGAGTATTTTGTGTGATGATTCAGGAGCAGAAAGCAGAACTAACCACACAACATTCCTAGGTCCAACTTCCCACCTCCTAGCCCAGGTGTGTCACCTACTCACTCTGTTAGAATCTAGGTTGCCAGGACTTTTGAAAGGTCAAATAACCCAGCATTATTAAATAATTCATTAAATTTGAGACACCATGGATTATAAGATGCGTGATTTATGAGCCGCTTAGAAAGAAAAAGAGGCCCTCAATTTGAATTTGTAAGATACCATCAATTCTAAGACATACATTTATGTCAAAGATACTACCATGTTTTGAAAACATGCATCTAACTGTTCAGTGCAAAATACTAAATGAAAACTATGTGACATGAGACAGAATACGGTGGGCATGAGAAGGGTCCCTGTGCTCAGGAAATAAGAGAACAGCCTTTAAAATGATTAATCCACAGAGTCTGTCTAATGAGCAATGTAGAAAGCAGTGATAGTGTTGGCCCTGCTGACTCATGGGGAGGAGGCTGATAAAGACCATTGAAGATGAAATCCTTTTTTTGGTACAAAGAACTATGTAGATTAGTTGTAAAAGGCTTAAGTTGTCAAAACCCAGCATTTACAATTATGTAAACAGTGTCAGTTGACAGTTTCTTCACTGTCAAGTTTCAGACCAGTGCTGTACACAATGCAGATTCTCAAAAAGTTAGTGAAATGGTAAATAATTATTTTAGAATTCCTCTCTTTTCCCTTCCTTTCGACAATTTTTTTTTTCCACTGAAGAATATTCCTAGCTTCTAGGGATTGAACCACCTTATGACCCAGCTATCCCACTCCTGGCTGTTTTCCCAAAAGCTCTAAAATCAACATACTATAGTGACTCAGCCACATCAATATTTATAGCAGCACAATTTAAATTACCTAAATTATGGAATTAACCCAGGTGCCCTCAATAGATGAGTGGATTATTAAATTGTGGTGTATAAACACACACACACACACACACACAATGGAGTTCTACTTAGCCATTAAAAAATAATAAAATTATGGCATTTGCCAATAAATGGATAGAAATGGAGAATGTCATGCTAAGTGAAATTAGCCAAACTCAGAAACCCAAAAGTCCTATGTTTTTTCTCATATGTGGAAGCTAGAATAAAATAAAGGAAAGAGGGAGGGAAGGATAAAATTACATAAGGAACTAATCAAATAAAAATTAATACATGAGTACAAAGAAATCTAGTAGATTAGAGGAAGGAGAAGGGGGGAGGATGGGAAAGAAAGGGGAGGGAAAGGGGGTGCTCATGAACTGAAACCCCTGTTCACACATGTATGAGTTTGTTGGGATGAACCCAGCTATTGTGTATAACCATAAAGTTCTAATAATAATAATAATGATAATGATAATAATAGAATATTCCTACCTTCTCACACTTACTTTCACTTTCTGTACCCACAAAGGAGCAAAACGTTGAGTTTAGTTCAGGAACTATAGAACATGGAAAAGGATTCCTTCCATGCTGGAAGGAATTTTCCCCAGGTATTTAGATTCTTTTTTTTTGTTTTTAGTTTTTTTTTTTTTTTTTTTTTTGGTGCTAAGGATTGAACTCAGGGGCACTCAACCACTGAGCCACATCCCCAGCCCTATTTTGTATTTTATTTAAAGTCAGTGTCTCACTGAGTTGCTTAGCACCTTGCTTTTGCTGAGGCTGGCTTTGAACTCACGATTCTCCTGCCTCAGCCTCCAGAGCCTCTGGGATTAAAGGAGTGTGCCACTGTGCCTGACTTCCCCAGGTATTTTATTTATTTATTTTTCAAATTTATTTTTTTATTCTAAGTTGTTAGAAATGACAGCAGAATGTATTACATTTCATATTATACTTGTAGAGCACATTTTTTACATATCTTGGTTGTAAACAAAGTATATTCACACCATTCATGACTTCATACATGCACTTAGGGTAATGATATATGATATCCATCTCATTCTACCATCTCCCCCCCCCCCACCCAGGTATTTTAAAGGAAGGGTTTGGTCCTATCAGTTCCCTAGACAAGAGTCAGGTTTAGGGATTAGGAGATGATGAACTTGTGCCTCTGGTGACAGCGCAGTGATAGACATCAGCTTCCTTTCTTGACATGCCCACCACTCCACCTAGAAGTTGATTAGATTCCTGACATGAAGATTTCTTAATAAACATTGTTGAAGTCTTTGACCTTGTGATTCTACTTCTCAAGACAATTTCTTTAGAAAATGTATCATGTATTCTCCAGGTATCTATTGAGCCTATCTTCTGTGACAGATACTGCTCTGGGCACTGTACTTGATATGCTCCAGAAGAGGGGATAAAACCACACTTGTTCTCAGTTTCCTCTGTCCGGCAGAGGTAGAGGTAGTGCTGGGGGAGAGATATAAGAACCTTCATTGGAGCTTGACGTCTAGCAGGAAGGGAGACAGGAGGACCACAAAAAAAAAAGAAAATAGCAGGTGGTGGTCTACACTGTGCAGAAATACAAATACAGTGGTTGGAAGAGGCTTCTAAGCTCCTTATCTGAACTTGTCTGACTTTAGAACACTTAATATGTCATTTCATCCAAACTACCTCAGCTTAAAATGGAGATATAAATAGTCAAAGGTACCAGTCCTGCGCAGATATGGAAGTAGCATTTCAGGAAAAGGAAACAAGTAGTAAAAGGGTCCAAGAGTAGGAACAGGGATGGTCAGTATGTGGTGGACAAAGGGGAGAGACTTCAAGATGATAATGAAGATGTAGGGAGGAGTTAGATTATGTAGGGCTTAATAAACCAGGGTCAAAAGTTGTGCAATCTCATCACATGATACACATACAGTATGCCCAATGATTTGTTTATGTACATACACACACACACACACACACACACACACACACACACATACAGAGTCATGAGCTACATCGTGTTTGACATAGCATGACGTTGGTCCCATAAAATTATAATAGAGTTGGAAACTTCCTATTGCTCAGTGTGGTGTACCAGCATGATATCATGACCTCATAGCATATAACTCACAATTTTGTGTTGAGATGATCCAAACAAAACTCACGCACTTCCATCCATACAAAAGTATTGCATATGTAGTACATCATACCTGATGATGGTAGTGACTATATTACTAGTTTATATATTTACCATGTTATACTTTCTACTATTATTTTAAAGTGTACACTTCTACTTATTAAAAAGTTCGCTGTGAGACAGGATGTTTGTTACCCTGGTAGCAGCCTCATGCACCTCTCATCTATTGAATATCTTGATTGGATTGAGCTGTCATCTTGTTGTGCAGGAGTACCCTTTATAATATTCACACCACAACCAAACCCCTAACAATGCAATTCTCAGGATGTATCCCCATTATTAAGTGATGTGTGAATATACATAAAACTTCAGAAAGCCATTGGTAATTCTCAAGCATGGGTGTAATCTTGCATGACTTTAAAATATTATTTTAATGTGTGATAAAGGCTTATAGGTGGAGCAGTAGAGGAGCTAATAGAGCTGTCCAGTGATAATGACCAGCACAGTGGCAATGAGACTGGAGAAGGGATGTGTACAAGATATGCTTTGGAGCTAAGTAGAGATTACATGCTGGTGGATTTGATATGAGGAAACAAAGAAATTTAGGTCAACCCCTAAATGCTCACCTTGAGTGGAAATGCATGACAGGAATTCTAGAGGAAGAGCAGGCTGCAATGGTGGAAAGGGAGAGGGAACCAAGAGTCTTGTTGTGACCCTGTTGTATTTGTGATGCCTGCATAGATATTGAAGAGATAGTTGCATAGAAGAGTCAAGAATTCTAGGATGAAATCAGTATGAGACAAAGAGTTGGAAATCATTTTTACATAAATGTTATTTAAAGACATGTGAAGAGTGTTTCAGGATATATAGACAGAAGAGAGAAAAGTGGCTGGGTTGGAACCCTGCATGACTCTGATATTTAAAAGTTAAGGAGAGGAAGAACTGCTACCAAAGGAGACAGGAGG
Organism: Tamias sibiricus; assembly: GCA_025594165.1. Lineage (NCBI taxonomy): Eukaryota > Metazoa > Chordata > Mammalia > Rodentia > Sciuridae > Tamias > Tamias sibiricus. The sequence continues at coordinate 72,526,018 of CM046660.1, read as the reverse complement.
AGCCACGGGTGGGATAAGAAGAACATGACGATACAAAACCAAGAGAAGAAAATGTCTGAAGAGGATGGGGCATTCTGCTGTGCTGTGGACACTGAAAATTAAGGTAAAAAATTACAACTGACCACTGGATTTGGCAATGTGAAGATCACTGGGGACCTTGACAAAAGCATTCCCTTAGACAGACTGGGGACACAATTTATTGAGAAGAGATAAAGGAAGAAAGGGAGGAAGAAAGCAGGAAATGAAGTCAGTGACTACAGACAAAGAGTTTCAAGAAGTTTAAAATTATAAAGGAAGCAAAGAAACAAGACACTGACTCATGAGATTAATAGAGATATTTTTAAGTGAGTTGGCCTATTTCTGTGTTGATAGAAATGATCCAGTAGAAAGGCAGCCATTTAACAAACAAAACAGAGAGGATGTTTTAGTCAGCTTTTTGGTTGCTGTGACTAAAAGGACCCAACAAGAACAACTGTAGAGGAGGAAAAGTTTATTTGAGGACTCAGTTTCAGAGGTCTTAGTCCATAGAAGGCTGGCTGCATTCCTTGGGTCCCAAAGTGAGGCAGACCATCATGGCAGAAGAGTGGGGCATAGGGAAGCAGCTCAGGTGATGATCAGGAAGCAGAGACTCCACTGCCAGATAGAAAATATATGTATCCTAAAGCCACACCCCCAATGCCCCACCTCCTCCAGCCACACCCCACCTGCCTTCAGTTACCAATTAATCCCATCAGGTGATTAATTCACTGATGTGGGTTAAGGCTCTCGTAACCCAATCATTTCTTCTTTGAACCTTCTTGCATTGTCTCACATGAGCTTTTGGGGGATACCTCACATTCAAACCATAACAGAGGGGTAATTGCAGAAGGGAAGACTTTATGAGGGTGGAGAAAAATGGGATTTAGTGGATTCCTGGAAGTGTGGGCCATTATTGAGAGTAGTGACATTTTATCCAGTGTAATGGAAGAATGATTACGAGGGAAGATGTTAGGTAAAGAGTTTTCTGGTGGGAAGATGAAGACTTCGCTTTATTCTTTAAATCAGTAAGGTACAAAGCAAGGCTATTGGCTATCGAGTGAGATGGTCAAATGGAGAGCAGAATGTTGGAGGAGACAGGAGAAGGTGTGAAATGATCTGAAGGATTGATAAATTAAATAAATTAAGGAAGTATAATGGGATTATTGGACTGTGTTGACTACTCTTTTGAGAATTTTCATTATAAATTATAAAAGAGACCAGACAACACTATTGTATATTTTTCTTACCAATAATCAACGACCTAGATGCATCCCACGTAAACTTGGGTTAAATAAGTCTAAAGATTTGCTTGGCATGGCAGTGTTGGAGGGAGGTGTCAAGAGGGAAGGACTGTGTTTGCAAAACAGTGATTAGAGTGGTGGGCCTACCTGTCAATCTTAGCTGTTGGAGGCTACAAAGGGAATGGTTGATGATAATGATGTGTGGAAGGCAACCTCTGAAATTGCTCCCAGTGATCCCCACTTCCTGTTACTGAAGCCCTACAAGACTCCTTTGTTTTATGTGTGCTTTGGCCCGGTGACTTGCTTAGTCACTAGACTATGCCAAAGATGATAAGGTACCATTCCTGAGGTTAGGATACAAAAAACTGTGACTTCTATTTTGTTAGCCTCCTCTCATCCTCTCCTCTACTTGTTCTGAAAGGTACACAGCCACATATGAGCTGCCCTATGGACAGGCCCACATGGACACATGACGAGGGACTGAGAGTGGCTTCTGATCAATAGCCACTGAGGCACTGAAGTCCTTAGTCCAACAACCTGCAAGGAATGGAAACTTACCAACAGCCTCAAAGCAGACCCTTCTGTATCAGGGCTTTAGATGAGACCACAGTCATGGCTAGTATCTTTAGTGAAGTCTCATGGGAGACCCTAAACTGAAGGACCCAGTTAGGTATGCTGGGTTCCTTACACAAAGAAGCTATGTAAATACAAATACTCATTCTTTCAAGTCATTAAATTTTAACATAATTTGCTATGCAGCAGTAGGTGAACATTATGGTTTGGATCTGCAATGTTCCCACAGTACCTGGGTGAGGCAGTGCAGCAATGTTCAGAATGAAAAAATTGGCTCACAAGAGCACTGACCCTATTAGTGGATTAATTCATTTGATAGATCAAACATTTGAATGGATTTACAGGGCAGTGGTAAAACTTAGAGGTAAGTAGGGAATGGCTAGAGGAAGTGGGTCAGTGAGGGTGTGTGGTCTTTGGGACTGTATATGTCCCCTGTCCCTTCCTGTCTCTCTCTCTTTGCTTCCTGGCCTTCACGAGCTAGCAGCTATCCTCCACCATGCCCTTCTGCCATGATGCTTCTAGCTGACGGCCAGCTGACCGTGGACTGAACGGCTGAAACCATGAGTCAAAATAAATCCTTCCTCCTCTAGGTTGTCTTCGTCAGGTATTTTGGTTACAGCAATGAAAACTGACTAACATGAAAACCAATGCATGACGGAGTGAATAAAAGAATGGGTCAAAGTGCTTTAAGGGGCTAAGGAGTTGCTCAGATAGTTGCACTATAGTAGGTGAAGACAAAACATGGTGGTCAAACACTGGCAGTTTTCATGAATATGCCATGAAATGTACCTACAAGGGTGTTCATTTTAGCAGTATTTGAAATAACAAAATAGAAAGTTGCTTAAACATTATGGTAAAGCCAAAAATTGTGCTGTATAGGACCCAAGAAATGGCATGCTATTTAAAAATTAATGATAAGAAAGAATGTTTAAGACTTATTAGTCAGTGGGAAGAATAAGATTTAAGGATGTAATGCTTAGTGTGAGTCCAATTTTACTTATTAAACTATAGATATCTGCACGAAAATAGAGGTGTTTTTTACCAAAATATTAACTGTGATTATCTCCAGAGAATAGGATTATGAATCATATACATTTTCTTTGTGCTTTTGAGTATTTTACAAATCTTCTTCAATAAACAGGTTTAAGTATTGTAATTTTTTAAAAGTTAAAACCAAAGTGAGATTCTGATAAATTAAGTATTCTCTCTAAAATGCACTAGGAATTGGTCTGGTCTTTCTTGAAACTTTTATCCTAACCATGGAGACCTGACCCAAGAGCCTGAGGAACCCCATCAAGAATTCTGTCAACTTTGTCATTGTGTCCTCTCCAGAAGCAGGCCTAGTGGCCACCTCAGCCTACCTACACGGTCTAAGAATGGAACTCCAGAATTTTCTCTTTCTCCTAAGTGTGCTTCCTCTAGGTGGCAAGGAAAGGAAGGGAGTTGACGTGGAATTACTATACTTTCAATACCAGATACAAAAACATAAGTGATGATGAACAATTCACTTGGTCTGGTATCTTTACCTGGTATAATTCTCAGCACTGATTCATAGGCAATTTATTTATTTATTTATTTTTGGTATCCGGGATTGAACTCAGGGGCACTTGACCACTGGGCCACATCCCCAGCCCTTTTTTGTATTTTATTAGTGACAGGGTCTCTCTGAGTTGCTAAGTGCCTTGCAATTGCTGAGGGTGGCTTTGAACTCTCAATCCTCCTTCCTCAGTCTCCGAAGTGCTGGGATTACAGGCGTGCGCCACCATGCCCAGCTGGCAATTTTTAAATAAGGAAAATCTCTAATTTCCCCTTCAAGGGATTAGTGAAAATTGAAAACGATTTCTTTTCTTGAAAAATGCAGTTTGATTTCTGTGACATTATTTTCTGAAGGCATATTTGGAAGGTCTTTTTTCTCCCATAGAAGGAAAGTTTTATAAAACCCTGTTTATCTTGAAAAAGTCTCTTTCTGTGATAATACAGTATAGAGAAAGGAAAACATTTCCATCAAAAACCAGAGTAGATTTCACTCTAGCAAATGGTTCACTTGTTGAATCCTTTATGGAGCCTCAATTTAATAGCTTTAAAAAATGTAGCTAGATTGGGCTTCAAACTCTTTGAACTATACCATGGAAGAAGATAAAATGCATTTTCTCTATGTATTTCTGCAGAAAGACACAAAGTAATTTTTAAAAAATTCTTTAGTGGGAAAGCGCATATACTGTAAATAATACACATAGCCTAAAATACATTCTTCTTATAAGTTTAAATTACTATACTCAGTTGCAGTTACACAGCCTCTGACATTTGGAATGTTGAATACAAAGAAACACAAATTTTGAACACTATAACTGCACATCTTCTTTCAATTTTGAATATTTTCTGCAGAATCCTTATTAGAAGTAAGCGCTTCCTGGTTTTGCTCTTCATGCACCACCAAATAACTCCAAGGTCACATTTAAAATGGATCATGGGCTACCTTCTGGCTTCCAGACCTGGTGCCCTGGTGCATTTTACCAAACTAATGATGAAATCCCCAGCGTTGAGGCCCTGACTTCAGTAATTCTGTGATGGAGGAACACTGTCATAGCACAGGTCACTTGAGAACTTAGGTGCTGTTTTGATTTTCAAATTTGCTTTTATTTTTTAATTATATTTTCTTTAGCAAAGCAGACTGGGCAACTTTCTGGTCATCTGAGTCAATATCCAGGCACCATGAGAATCTGTTTTCTCTGTTTCACAATCTCCTTTTCTACTCATAGGACATGGAGTAGAGAAGATTCAGATCAATTGTTCAGTAGATAGGAAGACTGGCACCTTTTGCTGTGAGTGTCCTTCTCCACAGAGTCCAGGATCTTCTGCAGCCAAGTTCTTCTAGTACCATTGCATTGAGATTTGTGGGACCTCTTTTATTTCTTCCATCATGCTCACTTCTCACCCACAGAAGAAAGACCCCTGCATAAGCCCCATTGTGGGTACTTTTGGATTCCATCTGTTTGTTGACCCCAGCAGAAATGGGTGGGTTAGAACTGGATTATGATAAAACATGGGACACATTCAGTTATCCTCTATCCAGAATCCCTTTGTCTAAGGAAGAAAAAAAAAAAGCCTATCTCAAAGTGAGGATTCATTCAGCCATCGTGATATATATCTTAGGTAATATGCAGAAAGCTCTTGGCTTGGCATCCTCTAAACTATAAATCACTATTTTGATATTTCATTAACATGATTACTTGTGTCCACAGTGATACCCTTGAGACACTGTAAGACACTAAAGGACTTAACAACATTGCTCAGTCAAATCATCCTCAGCAAAAGTTTTATCATTGTCTGACTTTACACTCTTCAGACACTTTGAAAATATAAACCTAAGGATGATTTCCATGGTAACATGATGAACACCAAACTCTTTGATGAATGGGAACACTTGACAAGCTAGTTGAAAGAGTTTACTGGTTATTTCTGTGTTAGGTCAAGTGGAGTTATTGTAAGCCTTATATAACAACATTGAATATATTTTTGAAAGGTTTACTGCATGATATTATAAAACCATCTTTTGCAAAATTCAGGAGGTTGAACTTCAAGCTGGTAATTTTGCTTATTATATGAATAGGGTTTTCCTCCTGTACTCTGTGATTGCTTTCTTATTGAAAAGGGAAGATTTTGTTTTTCAACTTCATAGATATTTCTGGTAGAGATACTTTTTGTGCCTGCAGGGCTGAGATTGGAGCTTCTCTCTCAGCTTTAATTTACTTCTTTTAAGAGATCAGTGACAGGAGATGAAATGTTAGCAATGAGTCTAGAACATGACTTAATGGCAATGGAATACCAGAGAATTTATTATGCTACGTAATGTACAGTTCTTGGCACAAGAGTATGTACATTGCTGATTTCACCATGTTCTTTTCCTTATTTAATAGCTCCAAGCACAGACATAAAGATTCTAGTTTATGAAATGCTATTCACAAGGACAGAGGATTTCAAATATCATTTATCTAATTTATTAATTTGTTTTGCTTTGGTTCTTCTGAACTTTGTTTCTAAGAAAATATTTTCATATTAAGGCTTTAAAAATGGATTTCTGATTCTTATTCAAACATGTTTTGGAAAAAAAAATCTCATAAAAGCATGCTAATAGAAACACAACATTTATATATCCCTTCTCCCTAGTTTTTATTTTCTATTCCAGACTTTTCTCTTGAACTGAAGACATAAATTGAACCATCTATGTGGCTTCTCTATTAGGACTCCTAGGAGATATATTAAATGGTGTTTGTCCAACAAACAACACTCCTTCATTCCCACCTATAGGGGTGGACTGTCTCCACAAAGGTAACGTCCACCTGGAACCTCAGAATGTGATCTTATTCGGAATAAAGGCCTTTGAATGTAATTAAGGTAAGGATCTCAAGGTGAGTGTCCTGGATTAAGGTGGGCACTTAGTCTAATGACAAGGTCCTTATTAGAGACAGTAAAGGAGACTGCAAAGACACAGGAGAAAGACCACAGGAAGATCAAAGTGGGCAATGGAGTCAGGCTGCCATAGGCCAAGGAACATCAGGACCCACCAAAGCTGGGAAATGCAAGGAAGGCTTCTTCCCTAGGGGGGGAGAATCTCACCAATGCCTTGATTTCTGGCCACCAAAACTTTGAGAGAATACATTTCTAATGATTTTAAATCACATGGTTTGTAATTTGTTACACCAGCCATGGGAAATAAATATAACACCTCTTCTGAAACCTGTTATTCCACAAGCTTCCAAATGCTAATGAATGATGACCCGATTGCCAAAAGGTTGAAGGCACCTGTGCTTGTTCTGTCTCATATCTAAAAGTTAACTCATTAGCTAATCCTGTTGGCTTTACCTTGCAGAGACAGCTAGGACTAATTCTCACCACCACTAGCGCTGTCCACCTGCCCAGGCTACTACTGTCCTTTGCCCAGATCTCAGCAGTAGACTCCATGAGGTCTTCTCATTCCACCCTAAGGGCCCCTCACTTACCAATGGTGGGTTATTTGCACAGATGCTAGGATAAGCCAGGTAAAGCTAAGCTGAGTCACCCCTTGGCTTGAACCCTCTATGAGATGGATGTCCATCTCACTTAGGGTTAGAGATCCTGCCAGTGTCACCATGACCTGCCACTTCCCAGCGAACACAGAGCTCATTCTCTACCACTCTATGTCTCTTTTCAGATGGCACAGGAAACCTTCTAAAAGTAGCCCCCACCACTCTCTTAGCATCTGTCTTTTTGGTACAGTGACCATGTGCTGGCATGTTCATTGTGTGCCTACCATGATCCTCTCCCTCAGCCCCGAGTCTAACCCTCACCAGAACAAGAGCTCAGCAAGTAATTATGGTTGGCATGAAAGTGAGGCTGGTTTGCTAATACTCACTTTTATGACATTAGGAAAAAATCAGGCATTTTGTCTCTATGTTTATTTTATTAGTAGTTTAATATTATTTGAAATGAGTTAAAAACACATTTTGGTAATGGTGGATTCCCTCCCAGAGGGCTGTTGGACTCTATTTATCTTATGCCTAAAAGAGAACTCAAAAGAAAAGGTGAAAGTATGTTTCCACCTCACTAGGATTCTCAGTTTCTGGCTCAACTTTATCATTGTTCTCCTATGCAGATTTTAACTTGCCCTTAAAATTTTTATTGGCAATTAAGTTGATCCAGTTAAAATATAGCAGATCTGATCTTTGCTCTGTTCCTTTCACTTCAACAATATTAGCAACTTTTGTAACTGGGAGTCAGAGAAGATGTCAGGTTCTTTCTACTCTGGGATGATAGCTACATCTCCTAGTAAAACTGTCTGGCCAAGCACATCAGTGACATATTATGGCCCAACTCAGGAACCCCTGCCTTGTTTCTTCAGCATATTTAGCTCCTGACATTTCTCCACTTGGTTGTTTTATGGTTTTTCTCCTACCCAGGGCTGATCCTTGCCACCTCTCTCCACAGCATCTGTTCCTCCTGCACTCTAAATAAGGACAGAATATGTAGCACAGTAACCAGAGCTTTCTCTGACAGCTTCAATTATCACTTTCAGAAATTATATCTCCTGACATCTGTTTCTCTCTGTTTCTCTCTCTCTCTCTCTCTCTCTCTCTCTCTCTCTCTTACACACACACACACACACACACACACACAGAGTTATATCTCATACACACACACACACTCAATTATATCTCTCTCTTTTATAGCCAACTTTATTAAGTTTATATTATAATTTAGGAAATAAAATTTTGATATAAAGTTTTGTTTCTCAAGTGATAAGAAGAGCAATGCATTGCCACTCTAGAGAACTTAGAAAATTGTGAAAAAAAGGAAGGTTTCCATATTCTTCTATAAGACTTGTTTTAATTTTTTTTCCTTTCTTTTTGGTACTAGGGATTGAAGTTACAGGAGTGCTACAAAATACCTTTTTATTTTTTAATTTTTAAAACAAGTTCTCACTAAGTTGCCTGGGCTGGCCTCAAACTTGTGATCCTCCTGTCTCAGCCTCCCAGGTCACTGGGATGATAGGCATGCCACCATGACCTTCATGCTTTGAATATTTTTTATGCCTGAACAACACATAAAATTGTCATTTTCCATTATTCATACATTTGTACTCCTTTTTAGTGTTGTGTCATTACCATTTTTTTCATGTCATTTAGTACTGTTTTAATTCTTTCCCTACTGGTAGCTTTGTAAGACAAACTTGCTATCATTGAACTCAAGGCAATCCCCAAATACAAGAAGTCCTGAGTAATTTCACTGTGAACAACTATAGAAATGCTGTAGACTTTTATTCTTCAACTACCACATTCATTCTAGCAATACTTAGATCCTCTAACTGCAGTGAAAAGATCTCTTGGTAGAGATCAAGAAATAAGAGATGCATTCCTGGGGCTTGACTTCTCCCTGGTCAGTTGAGCTCAGAGTGACTTTCAACTTAATCTGACTCTTACCAGCCATTTCCAGAAAAAATCCTGGATGAGCAGGGGCCTGGCAACAAATGGACATGAGCAGCAGATGAAGGATTTGGGGATTTGGGGGTAGGAGAGAAGATGGAGAGGTGACCATCACCTCTACCTTCAAATGCTGGAAGAGCAGTCAGGTGGAAGACAGCAGCTACTTGATCGAGTCGCCTCTGCAGAGCAGAGATGCCACCAATGTGAAGGCAAAGGAAAGACATATGTAGCAGGATTTCTAACAATTCAACTATCATGAAAGCCAGGGTTTCTATGGGTGATGTGTGTGCCCTGCCCTGATGTGTTCTGATGGGATGCTCAGGGGGGACACCAGGTCTCACAGGGATTTGATGTTCAATTTGATTCCTGCATCCTTTTAGGATCTGGAGCTATATTTCCAGTTTTTTTCTTTTTAACTTCTACCTACATCCAAATAAAGTCTCATTTACCACTAAAAGAGCAAAGGCTTTGTTTGAATCATTTCAGTCTTATCTTTGAGGTTACATCGTACTTCATCCCACATAATTCCCTGATAGCAAAAGAGACAATTATTATCAAGGGTGGTTCTCTATTTCACAAAGACTGGAAGGAATAATCTTCCTCTGCAGATGATGACAGACAGCTAAGTGAATGCACAATCAGTGTGGAACAGGTGTTACCTTGTAATAACAGACTGTAGTTTCTGAATCTCACGCCTGCTGCTTTGACACCTGGGTGTTTTTGCCACTTGCCAAGGCCCTTTGTGTCTTGGAGGTTATAACTTCACAGGGCTTCTATTGAGGAATAAGATCTTACTGTTGGTAAAGCACATACATCCAGGCTTGATACATGGTCGGTGTCAATAGCTCCCAAGCACAGGTGCACACATGCAAGGCTGGGTGCTCTGCTTACTCAAACAACACACTCACCTGTTCGCCTTGGAAGAAGCCTACAACCTAGTGGAAGATACACTCAAGTCAACAAATATTACCCTGAGGTGTGAGCTTAGTTCTGCACAACTGCTAGGCATGCCCACAGCTCAAGCATCTGACCCTGTCTTGGTGATTAAGGAAGGCTTTGTGAAAGAGGAGAGCTGAACTTGATCTGAAGGACAAACTACACTCAGTGAACGAAAAGGGAGCAGCACTGTTTCAAGTAATGAGGATGGTGTGTACAAGAAGCCAGTTTAGGAGAAGCTCAAAATAAGAGAGAACATGGCATATTCAAGGAGACTCCAAACACCTGCATATAGTATGAGGTGGCAGGGGTGGGTGATGTGAGTGGGCCTTAGGTGTGTGCTAAGACTTCCTTGCAATTTTCCATTAAGATCATCTTGCAGCAATCTGATTCAGTTTGCACGCTTCACTTGCAGAAAGTCTTGTATTTGATCTTTTAGTGTCTACAGGGTTTTTATGGTCCCTTTTGTCAAAGAACTGACAGCTCCATTGCACTCTTTTTTGCAGGCTATTGACCCTACTACTCAAAAGCATATAGACCAAAAACACATTAATATTACTATTTTTTTCTATTACTATGGTTGTTGTTGTTGTTGTTGTTGTTGTTGTTATTCTGGCCTTGGCAACAAAGTACCTCTGATTTTGGAGGAAGTTTCATATGCATAGAATTTTGCTAGGTGCCTGCTTAGCTTTTGACAATGAACTGAGATAACCCTAAGTTAAAAGAGCTGAGGCATCTCCTCCCTAAAATTTTTATAAAATAAGACTTTTTTTTTTCACACAGATTCTTTGTATTCTTTCATTTTTTTCTTTGTGAGAACAATATTAACATCATAATGATTAGTTCAATTTCAAATTTAAGGACGTTCTTTATAAAGACCAAAAGACTATGTCTAGTATTTGAATTGGATCTATTAATATGAATAATCTTTGCAGTTATTTGTCTTGGTCCATATTTCTTTGTAGTAAAATTGACGTCTATAAACTTGATTTACGAACATGAAATAGGCTGCTTCTATTTATTTGAACGGGATTTGTTGGTTTCTTAAACACAAGTTCAATGTTTGCAATTATAGAAAGTTTTTAGGGTTCTGGTTAACTGTGAAAGCAGATACCCATTTCACAAGCTTATCATTGATCCTGGTTTTAAATTTTCTATTTCCTGTTGTATATACACAATCCCACCAGAAGGGGGCAGACGAACGCAGAACAGGAATGGGAAGAGCACCCTCCCAGCAACATGTAGAAATCCTGGTGACCAAAGAGCTTCCTGTGGTGACCTCAAGATGTTTTGTTTGATAAATTTCTTTTCAAATAAAGGCAGCCAAATATAATGAAATGAAACTACCTAGGACAAGGGAAAAAAATACAAAAGATTCTCTTCCTTAGAAGCCACATCTATTTTGACCAATTTGCCTATGAGGTTCCACTTGGTAGTACATGAGATCTGGGTTTCCAAGAAGGGCTGCAGGCATGGCAGCTAAGTTCTGCCATCTTCTGATTAACTGCTTACACCTCAGGTTTCCTCATCAATCAAATGGGATAAACGTTGATTTCTACCTCACAGCACTGTGATGATGGAAAATGAATCACTGAACCCAGAGTAAATTCTCCGGGTTTGCTGTTGTTTCTAATGGACTCTCTGCTCAGTTAACTGCTCTTCCCCCTTTAAGCCCCTAAATCCTGCTTGAAAAGCTAGTTTTTATAATTCAATCAAATTAGGCATATTATAGCTTTGTGGCAAGACATGGTGGTCAACCTTATACGAAAAAAAATATATATATATATATTTCATCTTTTGCTCTGTTTTGAATCAAAAGCTCTTAACTATGGGTTTTGATTTGCTGTTGAACTCCTTCTCGCATGGGCTACCCTATGTGGTGAATTACAATGAATTTTTTCATGAATCATGGTCAGTGATGTCTCATAGAGCCCAGGAGAAAGACAGGTAGTGAATCAATTGAGTTCTATGTACAGAGCCTGTTAGGAGGGAATATCATAAAAAACAAACAAACAAACAAAAAAAACCTTAGGAACATGAGAAGCCTAGGTTTTTATCTCCCCTTTCGGTTGCATACCCATGGAATAAAACAGTTACCTTTTAATTTCAATTTCCTTTGTCATAAAATAAATAGGTAAATGTCACCTAGTGTAGGTACTCTCTAAATATTAATTTATTTACCCTTACCCACAATCAATTTTTCTTTCCTTTGATTTAGTTTTGTTCACGAACAGGGTAACCACGTAATTTACAATTTTGAGAATGAAAAGTTGTGACAAAAATTGAAATTTATAAGTTTTTATTGTATATGTTTTTATTTGTTCTTTTTAGGTATACATGACAGTAGAATGTGTTTATGCATACATGGAGAGTTAGTAACTTATTCTATTTAGAATCCCATTCTTAAGGTTGAACATGATGTGGTCATTTATTCATATATGAACATAGGAAAGTTATGTCTGATTTGTTCTACTGTCTTTCTTATTCCCATTCCTCCTCCCTTCCCTTCATTTCCCTTTGTCTAATCCAATGAACTTCTATTCTTCCCTCCCCCCACCATTGTGTTAGCATCCACATATCAGAGAGAACATTTGGCCTTTGTTTTTTTGGGATTGGCTTATTTCACTTAGCATGACAGTCTCCAGTTCCATCCATTTACCGCCAAGTGCCATAATTTCATTCTTCTTTACGGCCCAGTAATATTCCATTGTGTATGTATACCACATTTTCTTTATTATCTGTTGAAGGGCACCTGTGTTAGTTCCATAGTTTAGCTAATGTGAATTGAGCTGCTATAAACATTGTTGTGCTGCATCACTATAGTATGCTGATTTTAAGTCCTTTGGGTATAGACTGAGGAGTGAGATAACTGGATCAAATAGTGTTCCATTCCAAGTTGAAATTTATAATTTTTTTACATTTATGGGCCAAATTTAATTTTATTATATTGGCTAACTAATAAAATCATCTATTCAAAAGTTATTTTCAAAAATAAAATTGCTTCAAAAACTAAAGTGACAAACATCTGTGCACACTGGAGAACAATTTTTAATAAGTTCTACATATTGATTACCTGAACATTAAAAATAGCATAAACAGAAAAGTTTTCTTGGTCTATGTTTGTGATTCACTTTTACCTGTTTATATGCTTATATTTTTACATCTATTTTTCTATTCTATCACTTGTTTTTACAGAATGTATTTTTTTTCAATATGTTTTGCTTCTGTTTTGTTCATAAAAATTGAAACATGTTTTATCTTGTGGTTAATAAATGATATTGGTTTATACCTCTAATTGATTCTTTTAATAAATATGATTTACTGATACTTTTAACTGACTCAATTTCCAGTTGAAGTACTCTGCCCATACCTACTCAAATACCTAGTAATCACAGAGCCAGTCTGGCTGTGTGGAAGTTATTCTCAATTCTGATTCTTCACACCAAAATTCGTAAATATATCCTCCCAACATTTTTATAATACTGTTATTTTGATTATGGTTAGGTGACCTATATTCAGAAAATATTTTTTCAAGACAAATCTCACTGAACATATTCTCTATTTATTTATTTTAAAAATATATTTATTTATTTGCTTTTAGTTGTACACAATGCATTTATTTTTGTGTGGAGCTGAGGATCGAAACCCGGGCCACGTACATGCTAGGCAAGCGCTCTACCACTGAGCCACAACCCCATCCCCCCTATATTCTCTATTTATGACTTTGATTTTAAGTTTGTCAAATTTAGGTGTTACAGAGCAGAGGCCTTCTGAATTTCATTGCACTGTGTTTTGTGTTTGGGGTGGCGCACGCCTGTAAAATTTACTCTGATCGCGAGTTCAAAAGTAGCAACTCTCTGTCCAAAGATTCTACAGATTGTAGGACTCCAGTAGCAAAGAACTATTTTAATCTTCAATATTTAATTTCAAACACTTTTTAAGTTCTCGTTGTTTAATTTGTTCATTTCTTCCCAAATTTTATCAGGATAAATCTCAATGACCACCTGTTTATTTGTTTTGGAAAAGTTATAATTTTCTAAAAGCTCTGAAAGCTGAAGTTTTTCGTTGTGTCATTCATTGGATATAGTTTGATTAAAAAAGTATTGATTGATTTTTAACAAACTACAACCAAAATTTATGTATTTATTCAGAAAACACTCAATATCATTAATATTTAGTTTCATTTGTATTGAAATTATTCCAGGGTTTAAACATTTAAAAAATTCTAATAATTATTGGTTAAAAAGAGTATATTTTTAAATTTAGCTCATTTTTAACACAAAATATTTAAAGGTCAATTGTTCTTACTCTGTGTATATAAAACTATTTATATATTTTGATATCTGTAGCTTCTCTTCCTATTGGTAGAATACTGTAGCTCATTTGTATGCAGTTAAGGTTTGTGTGTACCACACAATCAATTCCAACTACATTTCTGTTCCATAGATTTCTTAAGTTAATATAAATATCATTTTCCCCAAATATTATGGCTCTACCAAAATTGTATTCATATTATTGCTGTTAAAAAAAGAATCACACATAAATCTGTGTTAAATTTGTAAATTAAATTCACAATATTATCACAGTAGTACTGGATAGTTCATCTCCAACAGCATCACCTTCCAAAACTTTCACTTTGATTCTGTGACTTAGAAGGAAAAAAAAAAAAAAAAATGAGGCCAGGCGGTATGGCACACACCTGTAATGTCAGCAGCTCAGGAGTCTGAGGCAAGAGGATTGCAAGTCAAATCCGGCCTCAGCAAAAGAAAGGTGTTAAGCAACTCAGTGAGACCCTGTCTCTAAATAAAATACAAAAAAGGGCTTGGGATGTGGCCCAGTGGTTAAGCGCCCCTAAGTTCAATCCCCAGTACCAAAAAACAAAACAAAATGAACATGATTGGAACTTCATTAACTTCATTCATTTTCCATTTGAAACAGCTAATGGCTGTAAAATAATATTGGGCTCATTTTACTGTTAGCAAAGTTACTCTGTTAATGGAGCCAGCACATTAACAGTTATCACTTCACCTATTTTTACATGCAAAGAAAACTTACTATTGTAAAATAAGTGAAGTTAACTTAGAAAGCACTGTCATTTTATAAATGAAGTCATTCTTCACAGAATCATATATTCAAGCTTTTGCCAATGCATTTATTAATCAGCTCTTAGAGAAGTCTTCTTAAATAAATACTATTAAAGTAGATGTTGACTCTTCTTAGCAGCTTTGAGTCTTATAGTTGGTAGGTGGTCCATGTCATTCCTACAGTTCCCCAGGGTGGGCGACCAACAGTGAAAAGAACTCTATGCACGTTACCTGATCATTGTGAACTTTTTTCTCTATCTTTTTCCTATTTCTCTTAAATTTTTTCTTCATCATGACATTTAAGAATTGGAAATGAAGTTTAATGTATTTAAACACATAATTTTTTAAAAAGCTCATTAAAAAAGTGAAAGCTTTTTAAAAAAGCTCCTTACTGCTGAAAAGTTTCAATATAAAATTCAAAAGAGAGCCAAACAATAAAATAGTTGTCTCTTTGTACCATAAAGCACACCAACAATACTGCTCAGCCTCTTATTTCTTACACTTTTGTGGTCACTTAAACTGTAATTTCCTATGTTGCCCTTGACGCCACCTGTTGGCAGCCAGGTAGTGTCCTGCATTGCAGAGGCTGCAGTGGCTGACTGGGGCAGAGACATCCAATATGTCTCCCACCACCATCCATCTCCAGCCCATATTGTCTGGGCTAGCATCCTGGCACCAGCAAGTGCCTTTGAGCGGAAGTGCTAGCCATATTGTGTGTGGTGGGAAAAGGAGAGGAGAGACAGATTATCACTGGTTGGTTTCAGATCTAACCGCGCGTTCGGTGAACATCCTTTCTACTATACACATGTCCCTCACACACCATTAGACCAGACCTTGGTAGAAGCTACATGTTAAAGGGTTCTACCAACCCCATTTTTGCTTATTACAGTACAACCCAAACCATCAGAGACAAATGGTTAACATGACAGGACTCTGGGACAATAGGAGTTAATCAGAGCTGTGGCAGCCAGCCAGGGCAGGTGGCCAGGCTAGACATAGAGCCATAGCCACACAGCTCTCTTGCTTCCGTCTGGCTCCTCTATCCCATTTCTGCATTTCTTCTAAATGCTTTTTCATTTTAAGAGGAGTAACTTGGCTTTCTCTGCTTTCCTTAGTGTTTTTTTTTTTTTTTTTTTTTTTAATGTGCAATAAAACTCAGCTTCTTCCCAGCTAAATGATTTAGAGCTTTGCTTTACAGGTTTAATGACAGTTATAACTCAGCATTTACGATTTCTTTTTCCTCAGAAAGAGAAGGAATTTATTTTCAATCATATGATTGCATTTTTTAAAAAAGTGCGTTTGGATTTTAACAAGTCCATTACAGTTCCCTGTATGCATTCCTCAAAGAAGGTGTTATTATTAGTGGAAATGAAGGTGAGAGGAATAGGGAACTGTAAGTTCTCCTACAACTGAAGGTTATATTTTAGAGTTGGCTGTACCTCAGAGGAAGTAATTCCATTGCACTGTGTTAATTTGTTCTTTGGTGTTTTTGTAACTTTTTACAATATATATTTCAGTGTATTGTGTTTCTCCAACTAGATTGCAAACTCCGTGAGGGCTTTTCATTATGTTAGGATTACTCCGTAAATTTTAGTATAGTGCCCATATTTATTTAGTCTCTATATTTTATTGCCAGAGCAATCAATAAACTTTCTCTGTTTTTACCTGTAAACAGAATTCATTTATCTCATTTCATTGACTTCTTCCTGTCTTCAAGTCCAAGTCAGGAAGCAGGGAAATGAACCAGAAGCTGAGCTTGTGGGCATGAGGAATATGTCAAGGGGAAGCGATGCCTTTTCAATAAAGATAAATGAGATTGGTTAGGTTTATTCCGCACTGTAACTCAACTTCCTTTGATTGAACTACAGCTTAGAACAGGGAAGTGCACAATCTTGACAATGCAACAGCTTTCACAAATATGTACACTTGTGCAATCACCAGGTCAAGGCAGATTATTTCCAGCGCCTAAAAGCCTTTTTTCCACCCCACCCCTCACTCAATCAAAACTCCCCATAAATCAACACCATTTGGACTTCTTTAACCATACATTCATTTTGCTTATTTGTGGGTTTGCATGTAGAGAATTACAGATGATCTGGCATGAGTGACCAGCTCCCTCCTTTTTAGAGTCAAATTTTGAATTGAATTCTACGAGTAATAAGGTACACGAATAGGTATGTAACTCAGATCAAATAGTACAACATGACTCCCACTCCAGAATCTCTTATTTTATCCCATCTCATGGATGCCTCAATGTCCCGGGTAACCACTTCCCTGACTTCTAAGACCACAGGGCAGTTTGCCTTTCCATACGTGGGGTTCTAGCACCAGCGTGCCTCTGTGCCAGACTCCTTTCACTGGAAGTTGTATTTGGTAGATTCATCTATGCTAATGTACGTAGTTGTAGCTTATTCCTTTTCCTTTCTGTTCAGTACTTAATTGTATGAATACATCACCATTAAAAAAAATCCATTCTGTATTTATTTTGTCATGTGATGGCTTCCTTCTCAGTATTACTGTGAATAGTGCTGCTCTGAGTACTATATTCTTTGCATCCTTCTGTGCATATGCATGTGCATTTCCGTTGGATATATAACCTAGGAGTGGAACTGCACATGTCCACCTTTGGGAGATGCTGTCTGTCACAAAGGTTTCAAAATGATTATCAATTTACTTTTACACCAGTGTTGTATGACAGGTTGATTTGTTCTGTATCCTTGCCAACAGTTCACAGTGGTGTGTTGATAAACTGGCTCTGTAAGCGAAAAAGGCCTGATTTCTGCTATTTGCCAATTTTTGTAGTGTAAACATGTGCATCGTGGCCAATTGGAAGCTACCAAAATGATGTTACCTAGTGACAAAACTGGGAAGAACTAGATACCTAGTTCTCACTATCCCTGGGGCTCTTTGTCTCTCTCATTTTAGCCAATTTTGGACAGGGTACATATGTACTGGTTTAAGATTTCTTTTCTCCTGGCGATTAGTGAATTGTTTGACTCATGTTGGTTGTCTTTTTGTTGTTAATTTTCAGTTCTTTAGAAACTTTGGATAAAAGTCTGACAGATTTATATATTGAAAACACATTTTCCTAATTCGTACCTTGCCCTTACCTTTCTTTAATAGTATCTTTAGATAAATAGAAGTTCATGCTTTTCATGCAATCTGACTCAACAATTTTTTTTTTCTCTGTGGTTAGAGCTTTTAGGCCCTGAAATCCTTGTTTATCAAAACTCGTGATATTTTCTTGTGCTTTTCTAAAATATTTGACTTAGATGTAAAATCCACTTGGAGCTCATTCTGTGCATGGTTCGAAGCAGGAGGTCAGGGTCTGTGATTTTCCAGATGGATGTTTATCTTATGGGAGAAACTATCCTTTCCTACCAGCCTGCTGTTCCATCTTTGCTCCAAATCAGCTTTTTTAAAAAAAATATGTGGGTCTTTTTCTAAATCATCTAGTTCATTTCATTGAGCAATTTGTCTGTTTTTGACAATATCTGTCTTATTTACTATGGCTTCTCTATAGGTCTTGATATCTGCTAGGGAGTCCTCTAGTTTTGTTTTTGTTTTTATTTTTTCAGGTACTGGGGACTGAACTCAGGAGGACTTGGCCACCAAGTCACGTCCCCAGCCCTATTTTGTATTTTATTTAGAGACAGGGTCTCACTGAATTGCAGCACAGCACCTCACTTTTGCTGAGGCTGGCTTTGAACTCGCAATCCTCCTGCCTCAGCCTCTTGAGCCGCTGGGATTACATGCGTGTGCCACCATGCCCCGCCAGATTTTGTTTTTATCAGATATTTCCACAACAGTCCTGAGTAACAAACTGCCCTAACATTCTGTGACAGTCCACAGTAACCCTGATTCCCCTTCTCTTGGGTCTGTGGACTAGACATGAAGGCCTTCTTCAGACTGCAGGGAGGCAGGTGGATTGGAGGACCTTGACCCATGGGTCTCCTTCTGGACTTAGCCCAATTAGCTCCCCATATTTACCACGAAGCATGATATTTAAAATAGCTGATTTGAAATCTTTATCAGATTAAGGAAGTTAATTCCTTAAATATTGATTTTGACAGGTTTTTTTCTACTTTGTTAAAACAGAGTCTTTATATCATTTTCCATTCTTTCCTCTTTCCCAGGACTTTACTCCCTCCTGTAGTTCTATGTTCCTATCTGGAGACATTTTCTTCTTTAAACAACAACAACAACAACAAAAAAAATAAATAAATAAACAAAACAAAACAAAAACTCCCTTGAATATATTCTTTAGTGCAGATCTCCTGGTAACAAACACTTTCACAGTTTATATAAGTGAAAATACATTTTTTTTCTCCTTTTTATTGCAGTAAAATCTGCAACGTAAAATTTACCATTTTAGCCATTTTTAAATATACTCAATGCAGTTGTTCTATACCAATGCCACCATCCATCTCCAGAACTTTTTCATCATCCCCAACTGAAACTCTGTGCCCATTGAACAACAACTCTCCTTTTTTCCCTCCCACAGCCCATGGTAGCCTCTATTCTACACTTTGCCCCTATAAATTTGAGTATTCTTGGTGCCTCCTAAAAGTAGAATCATATAATAATCGTTCTTTTCATTTGTCTTTTCTTAGCATAATGTATTCAAGATTCATCCATGTGGCGGAACATGGTGGCACATGCCTTTAATCCCAGCAACTTGGGAGGCTGAGGCAGGAGAATCATAAGTTCAAAGCCAGCCTCAGCAACTTAGTGAGGCCCTAAGCAACTTTGCAAGACCCTGTCTCAATATTTAAAAAAAAAAAAAAAATTATAAAAGGCTGGAGATGTGCCTTAGTGGTTAAGCACCCCTGGGGTTAATCCTTGGTACCGAAAAACAAAAACAAACACCAAGTTTCATCCATGTGATAGCATCTATCAGAATTTCATTTCTTTTTTAAGGCTAAATAATATTTCATTGTGCCATTTATTCATGAATTGATGGATCCTTGGGTTGGTTTTAGCTTTTTGCTATTGTAAGTAGTGCTGCTATGAATATTTATGTACAAATATTTGTTCAAATTCTTGCTCCCACTTCATTGTGGTTTACACCCAGAAGTGAAATCGTTAGATTATAGCTTTGTTACTATAGCAAAATACCTGAGGTAATTAACTTATAAATAGCAAGACTTCCTTAGCTCTTGGTTTTAGAGATTCCAGTCCATTATTAAGTGGCCCATGTGTCAGATGTGCAGCAGAACAAAACCACTTCTATCATGATCCAGGAAACAAAGCAAAGGAGGAAGAAACCTGGGTCCCACAGCCTCCTCAAGAGTGTGCTGCCAATAATCTAAGAACCTCCCACTAAGACCCCCCTCTCAAAGGCTTTACCACCTCTAGTACAACCATGCCTTTTAGGCATGGGCCCTTTAGGGACATTCAGCTGGTGCTGAGGCATTTTATATACTTAGCAGCAATGTGTTGATATCTCCACATCTCCAGCACTTACTGTTTTCCATTTTTGTTTTTATTGTTTGGATAACTGTCATCCTAATGGCTGTGAAGTAGTTTCTTATTGTGGCTTTTATTTGCATTTCCCTAAAAATAAATGAAATTAAGAACTTTTCCATGTGTGTCTTGGCTATATCTTCTTTGGGGAAGTCAAGTTCTTTGCCCAGTTCTTCATTTTGTTGTTGTTTTTAGGAAATTCTTTATATATTCTGGATGTTAATATTTTATCAAGTATATGATTTTGTAGGTTGCATCTTCATTCTCTTGATAGTGTCCTTTGATGCACAAAACTTTTAACATTAGTGAAGTCCATTTTATCTACTTTTGCTTTTCTTAACTATGGTTCTGGATTTTCCATTTTTGTAAAATTTCATTGAGTACAGAAATTCAGATTGGGAGTCATTTTCTTTAAATACTTTTAAAGCATCATTTCATTATTTTCTGGCCCCTATATTTTCTAGTGAAAGTCTTATTTCAAATTAGTGATTACTCCTTGGATGGTGACTTTTTTCTTGGCTGATTTTTAAAAATTCTTTCATTCTTTCATGTGTATTATAATTTGGCTAGATGTTTTTCCTTTTATTTACCCTGGCTGGGGTTTTCAGAACTTCTTGAATTGTGGGTTGATGCTTCAAATTAGTTTTGTGTAATTATTTTTTTTTTAATTCTTGGCCCTCATATAATCAATTGTGTCCTCACCTTTCTCTCCCTTACTTTGGGTTGTATGTATGTGGGCAATTTGCTATGCCCACATGCATTCTAATACTCTTTTCTATATTTTCTTCCATTTTCCCCTAAAACTTCAAGTATATATTTTCTATCAACGTATCTTCCAGTTATTATCACTGTATTTAGCTATATCTAATGTTTGTTTAACTCATATATTGAAATTTTAATTTTAGACCGTAAATACTTGTAGTTCTGGAATTTTTACATGATTAATAGAAGCTAATTATTATTGAAATTCTTCATCATTTTATATGTATTTTACACCAACTCATCTATTTTCATGAATAAGTTATTCATATTTATTTTGAAGGGTCTGCCTGCAATTACAACATCGTGTTTATCTGTTTTTTTTTTTATTTATTTTTTAATCACAAGATCCTGCTTTTTTTCATGTTATTATGGTTTGGATTTGGAATGTCCCCCCAAAAGCACATATGTTAGGCAATTCAGTAATGTTCAGAGGTGAAACAATTATTTCACCTGTAACCTCATCAATGTACTAATCTGTATAATGGACTACTGGGTGTTAACTCTAGGCAGGTAGGTGATGCTAGAGGAAGCAGGTCAATGTGGGTGTGGCCTTGAGGACTATATCTTGTCCCTGGCTCCTCTCTCATTCTTTCTCTTCTTCCTGGGTGCCATGAGCTGAACAGTTCTTCTCCACTATGTCTTTCTTCCATGATATTCTGCCTCACCTCAGGCCCACAGCAATGGAATTGACTGGCCATGTACTGAGACCACTGAAACTATGAGCCCCAAACAAGATTTTCATCCTCTAAGGTATTCTTGTCAGAGATTTTAGTCAGTGCTACTAAATACTAACTAATATATCTACTATTTTTTTTTTACTGAAACACAAATATTTATATAACATATTATGGAAGTTCCAGATAATGGTGTTTTCCTCCAGAAACAGTTTGCCTTTCTCCTGCTAGGGAAGTAGTAAGAGGCTGAGCACTGTAGGTCATTCCAGATTTTTTTTCATTTTGATAAAGCTAGCTGATCTCTGGTTTGTTCCTGTTCCTCTATGGCATGGAGAATCTGCTGGGCTCAGTGAGATCTCACCCTTCACAGATTCTAAACTTTAATTTGAATCTTTTTAGCCTCATAAAATGGCAGAAAAATACATTCTGATCTTCCTGGATTTGGGTTTAGCTTCATAGAATCCCATCATATAAAACTTCAGAATTCAACTAATATCCCGAGTGGGAATCATCTCTGTGAGGCCAGTCAATTTTATTGCTCAGACCTATGTTATGGTCAAAACTGAGCTAGCTTCTCTGGTACCCCATCCATAACATATCTGAATCGTTGGCCTCTCACCTGGATCCTGAGTTAGCAAATGAAGCCAGAGGGGAGGCAGTTTACCTTTCTAAGATTCTCCATTCTCTAGAGTCTCAGCCTCTATTCATCATTGATTTATCAGCTCTCTGATTCTCTTAATGGGATGATTTTTGTATTTTATCTGGCTTCTCTAGGGTTTTGTTCAGCAGGAACATTGTCCTATTGCCAATTAATCCATTCTACTTAATGGATTGATTGCATAATGTGAACATTTTAAAGCTTCTATGCATACAATCTTAGAATTATTCTCAATTATGAGCAAGGTGAGAAAATCTTTGTATAAGACTTTGCACATAAAATAATGGCAAGTTATTACATTCATGTTTTTAGTTTCATCAAAATCATGAACAATTAGAATGAAATTATCTTGTGAACCTTTAATACCATCTGTAATGGGGATTAAAATCTCAGGTTTCCCTATCCACTAGGTATAGTTTACTGGCTTCCAGATTAGACATTTATCTTGAAGTATTACAGTTTCCAAGAGAAGAAAAAAATCACCACCATAATTTTATTTTTATTGGTTTGCTTGAAAGAACACTAATGTCTCTCAACTCTGTCTTTCACACAATGTCACAACATGTCCTGGTTAATGGGTACCAGTTTCAGCTACCTGAAGTATAGTGTTCAGTACACAAACAAGTGAAGGCTGCTTTGAACAGTGACGAGAGCTCTAACATATCATGGAATCTTTTTCTGGAGAAGAGAGGAATCCTCTTCAGACCCATAGCGTTTACTTAGCTGCATAATATTAGCTTCCAACTCCATAAACTGGGTTTTATGGTTTCTTCTAAGGGAATTTTTGATATTCTTAGGCTGCAATGAATTGAAAATTAGAGAGGTCAACAGAAAGCAGGAGCATAATTTCTAGAAGCAACATTGGGAACACAAGAAATAGAGCAAAAAAGTCAATCATGTGACAACTACTCATTCCTACCTGCTCCCCTGCTGTCTTATGTAAGAAAATTTCACATGGTTTTTCCGAATAATGTCCTCCATTCTCAAAAAACAGTCTCATTATTTTTCAAGCTCCACTTACTAAGTAACATTTTGTGTTTTATATGAATTTATATCAATTCTTGTATTCCAAGTACCCCATTTCAGTGTGAGATGAATTATGTGAGATGCTTATTTCTTTCTTTGGGGATGAATGCATAAGGTCCAAACAGGAGAAAGGCCAAAACACTTGGATTCGATAGCCAGGACTGCTAAGTTTGGGTAGAGTATTTAGTTAATTTTTTTTTTCTGCAACTGCAGAAAAGTCATACCTTTGTTTTTTGCTTTCAAAGATTTTTGAATCAATGTGTTTCCTTTAATGGTTTTCCGCTTTGCTAGCTTCAAGGTGGTGTTTCCATAAATGAGAATGTTGGAAATGATAGCTGTTTAGCTCACTCTCTTTTGAAGGCACTGTTTATTTCTGAAAGGAGTTAAGACATACTCTGTACGTTTCCAGAGTGAGCTCATCTGATGTGAAATACAATGTACTTATATCTTTTGTTTCCTGAATAACTCTATGATTTAAAAGTGATAGAGGAAGGAAAGGAAGGTAAGAAACAATTTTAAAAAATAACTGCTTAACTCCTACTCCAATTTTAGTTCCTTGTTCAATTGTTTCTTTTTCAGAAAAAGTTTCTGTCCTAACTTGTGAAGTTCCTCTCCCACCATGAGAATATACTGTAGCACCCTGCACTTCTCTTCATGGGCCTTGATTCAATCTCCAGTCTCACCTCTTCCAAGTTTGTCTTGCCAGTGTTGTCACTCTCTCTTTCCATCCAGGCTGTATGGAAGGCAGACTCCAGGAGGGACCCAAGGACCCCTGCCTCTAGCTACGCTCACTCTGTGTAGTCCCTTCCCCTTGATTTTGAGATGGTCTTATGACACCCTGTTAGCCAATGGCCTATGGTGAAGATGGTGGGTTTTCACTTCCATTATTATGTCTTTGATTGTAACTTCTGTTATAATCTCCCTTCCTGGCTTTGATGGTCCAAACTGCTATCCTCTGAGCTACACTATGCTCAATCAGAAAGAACCTGAGGATGGTCTACAGTTGATAGTCAGTGAAGAACTGAGGCCCTCAGTCCAAAAACCTATGAGGATCTGATCTTACCAACAATATTCAGTGAGTTTGGAAACGGATGCTCCCCAGTGGAGTCTTTAGATGAGACATTCCTGGGGGCTTTGTGCAGGAAGGGGGCCATCCATGAGAGTGAAAAGGTGAAATACTATAGCATATGCCCAGCATGTGATATAAACCTGTGTCCATTCCGAT
This sequence comes from Tamias sibiricus, assembly GCA_025594165.1. NCBI lineage: Eukaryota > Metazoa > Chordata > Mammalia > Rodentia > Sciuridae > Tamias > Tamias sibiricus. The sequence continues at coordinate 72,501,396 of CM046660.1, read as the reverse complement.
TAGAACTTGGGTTGGAAAAAAAAGATGGAATAATAAAGGTGTCCTTCTCTTCTCCCCAGACCTCAAGGTACATAGAGTTCTCATTCATGCCCATTCTTTAATGTGCCCCTTTAAACTCCTGACAAGAAGTCCTAACGAGAGATAAGGAGATGACGCTTATCTCCCATTTGATGTTTTGTGGGCAGCCTCTTCTGGCGGACTCTGGGAACCTCAAGAGCCTGCACTGTCTCAGAAAGCATGCTCATCTGCCCACAGCTGAGATTACCTCTCCAGCTAAGCAGCAGCTGAGAAGGGGCTCAGCACAGGAGAACTATCACTTATACTCTGGGACCTGACTGCTTTGCAGACAGCCTTGCAATTTCAAACTCTCTCCCACAGTCAAGTGTGGCAGCTTCTTTTCTCTTTTCACAAGTTTAGGAACAGGGCCTTGCAGCTCAGCTAGGAAGAATCACCTCTGCATTAAATGGCCTAGAGCCTTTTCTTTGGCTCCATTGCTTTAGACACGGGGTACTTTGTGACCTTTCTTAAACCTTGCCTTTAGAGTATCTGTTCCACATTAGGCTCTGTTCTTGTCAGCTTGGATACACCCGAGGAGAAAGCAAAAGATAAAAACAAAAATTGAAAAATCCTGCCTTCACAGAGATTACTTTCTAGTGGAATTTCTAGACAATAAATATAGTCAACAACTTTAACAATTAGAAAGGAAAAGGCAAAAGGCAAGTGCTGGTCATGGGACCATTTGCAGTGCCAAATAGGGTGGTCCACATAAGCCTTTTGGAGAGGATGGCAAATAGCAAATGGTTTATAAAGATGGGGCAGCTAGCCATGTGGTTTACAGAAGCAAGAGCATTCCAGGCACTGTGGAGTCCTTGAGATGGGGTATGTCCAGTGTGGTTGAGAAACAGAAAGGAACCCTGCCTGCCAGGAACAGAGTAAGTGGCAGAGAAGGTGCCAAGTGATGAGGTTGGAGAAGGTGAGAGGGGGCAGAAGGGACAAGATCTTGAAGGTATTTATACTCCTGACTTTCACTCTAATGAAATGTGGAACCAGCACAGGTTTCAGCAAGGGGACTGTGACGTGAGCTGAATGGTGTTCTAAAAAAGTGACTTGCAATGGAAGTGTCTATCAGTATTGTATGTCCCCAGTGATGGGCAGCTGGGTTCTGCAGCAACCTCCTTTACCACCTTGTCCATTGGAGCTGCATGTAGATGACTCTGGGAACTCCAGTATTGACCTCATAAGTCTCTGTTTTTCCTGAAGGATAAACATATTCAGGCCCTCACAGTCTGTGGATTTTTCCAGGTGGTTGTGTTCTTCATCCAAACTCCAACCCAACCATTACCCTTCTTTGGGACCAGTCTCCTTGTTTATCCTAAGCATGGCTTCTTCATTGATCCCCCCATCTCCCCCATCTCACTTCTCTCACACCTTTCAAGGGTAACTCAGCCTCCATCTCCAAACATCCAATGCCACACCAACATAGAATGATTTCTACATTGCTTCATACATTTTAATCACATTGCCTCGGCTGGACTGCAACATTCCCTGATTGCAGTGAGCAATACACCCTCCCCTTTCTCCATCACGTTTATTGTGTCATAGGTACTACAAGTAAAAGATGAGTAAAAGCACACAGTCACCCTGATCAAAGGCTTACAGCCTGAATTAATCACCTGCGGCCGTGTTACAAACAGCCACACACAGCAGCTTTAAAAATTATGAATTTAGTTTCTGAGGGTCAGGATTTGAACATGGCTTAGTGAGGTCTTCAACCTATTAACTCTCCCTTTCCACTTTCCCCAGATAAGACCTTGTGAAACAATTATATATTCCCTTAAAAATATCTCTTCTTCTTAACTGTCTGCAAAACAAACTAACAAGTTGGTTTTCATGACAAGAAAGGAGGATTAATTCTTTACTCCTTCCATTGGTAAAGAGAAAAGTTTCATATCGTGTTGTCTTTGAGAAAAGCATTAATTGACACTTTTGAAAATGAATCCTTAGGCATATAGATATGAATCTGATCCATGTACCAGTACATGTGTGTGTGTAATAGAATGTCAGGATGAAGGTCCATCTCATGTAAAATATTTTATATGTAACACACTAACTCAATTACATTTCAGATAGTGTAAGAGGCCAGGCCACAGTCTACATTAGCTCATGGGTTGGGTTTTATTTGATTACTGAAGTTGGAGGATCAACAAATGAGAGATTTCTCTATTTTGGCTTTGTCAGCATTAGTAAGTCACTTTGTTACCTGTATTGCTTGACTCGGAGTCAAATGCAGGGTTCAAGATTTGAAAGTTCAATATTTGAAATATTTTCACACACACACACACACACACACTCACACACAATGGGCCCATCTATCACCTTCTTTCCTGTGGGAGGTAATTCTTTCAATCCTAGCACATCCCAGGACTGTCTGGACTCATGTTTCCTAATGATTCCCGTTATTTGGATTGTTTCCTATGGCTGCCATGAAAAAGCATGACCACTGGGTGGCTTAAACACCCGAAAGCTTATGTCTCACAGTTCTGGAGGCTGGACTTCTGAAATCAAGATGTCAATAGGATGGGTTCTTCTTGAGGCCTGTGAGAAAGAATCCATGCTTTTCTCTTAGCTTCTGGTGGCTTGTTGGCAATCTTTGGTATTTTTTGGCTTGTACAAGCCTCACCCTGATCTGTTTTCATGTCTCTCTGTGTATATCTGTGACCAGATTTCCTGTTTTTAATAATGAAATCACAGTCATAGTGGAGTGGGGGTTCCCACACCTCAGTTTGATGATATCATCTCAGTTTAATGTTTTATATCAGTCAAACCCTATTTCAAATAAGGTCACATTTTAAAATGCTGAGAGTTAGGACTGCAATATATGAATTTTTGTTGGGCACATTTCAGCCTAAAACAGATAGATTCATGGAGAAATAAAAATACTTGAGTAAACTGATTTCTTGAGTGCATTGTAATGGGTTTGAACAGAACAAATTCATTCTTTATTTTTATCCTCCTAGATAAAGTACTAAGTGACAAACTATGAATGTTGAATTCAGAAATACCATACAAATTGAGGTAAGAAAAAATTACTTTTTTTTTTCTTCACTCCCATTGAAATATTAATAATTTCAAAGAAATTTAACTTGAGCTTCCTCCGACATTATTTGATATGAAGGTTAGTCTCTGATATTATTCTACCATGTCTCTGTGGATGGCAGAATCATGGCCCCCAAAAGATGTCCATGCCTTCATTATGAGAACCGATCAATATGTTCTCTTATATGGCAAAAGGGAGTTTCCAGATGTGATTAAGGTTAAGAACCTCGAACTGGGGTGAGTCAGATGAGTTCAACCCACTTATTTGAGTCCTTAAAAGCCAAAAACATTATCCAGATGAAGTTGGAGAAGAGATGGCTGAGGATGAGTTAGAGTTGCAACATGGCTGGCTTTGAAGATGGAACAAGCCACTCAAGAGCCAAGGAGTGTAGGGAGGCACCAGTAGCTAGAAAATGCACAAGAACAGACTCCCATAGAGCATCCAGACAGGAACACAGTTTCACCAACAACTTGGTTTTAGCCTAGTAAGACCTGTATTATTCATCTGATTTGCAAAACTGTAAGACAGTAAGTCTAAGCCATTAAATTTGTGGTAATTTTTTATAGCAGCAGAAAAACCCTCATACACTAACTAGATTGTATGTTTTATGTCTACCTACATAATGCCTAGCACAGCTTTCTAACACAGTAAGTTCTGTATAAATGATTTTTATAAATATTGTCAACTATGGATCACAATGCTATTTTGGTAAAATTGTAGCAATCTTGGATTTTGTGCATTTATACATCTTCAGATAAGCTAAACATGCATAGAAATCTAAATTTGAATCCTCTTTGGTTTCTTAAGTGGATTATTTGGGTCTCCACTTTGCTTGAGTCAATAAAAGCATACAGGTCTGGGCTTATCGTATTTCTATTGTTAGGTAAATTTCATAGTTATGCCTTCATCCTGGATAATTATTTCACTAGGGAGGAGGTAAGTTAATAATTTTTTATGATAGGAGTGAGGCATTTGGGGATTGGCAAGGCATAGGGGACAGTTTGACTGAGTTGTTTAAATATTTTGTCAGTTTTCCTAGTGAGTCAGTCTTAGCCTGAACATCAGAGGCAGGTGGCAAAAATTATAATGGGAGAATTTTCTACAGAGAGAGTACAAGGTTGACAAGCTGACCCATAAACTAGCCAGCATCTCTGAGGAAGAATAGACTGCTGCAGATAAAAGCAAGCAATGTTGTTCCCACTGAGAAAATTATAATGCAGAGAATCTAGTCAAGGTTCACCAGGCAGTTTCTCAGCAGCTGAGGAATATTGGAAGAAAGGAGAGTGTGTTATTACCTCAATGAGAGCCTCCAAGGAGTTCTAGTCAATTTTCCCTCCCTCGATTTTCTTCCCTAAGGATGGTAGGTAATAGGCTGCAGCTTTATAAAATGAGACCAAGGTGATCAGATGTTCCCAGTGGCTACGTTTTTGGTTCTTTCTCCTCCTAATTATTTTTGTCTTTCTATTTTAATATATCATTGTATTTAGCTCTTAGTGAAGGGATGCAAACCCACACACACACACACACACACACACACACACACTCTCTCGAGGTGGTGGAAATAGCTGACTTGAAAGTAGCAATGTTGATTTACAGAAGGGTGCTGTCCTAGTGACTGCCCTGTTTTCTTCTGGGCACACATCAAGGTTGATTTTATGCATTGATAAGTGCATTTGTCTATTTTCTGTTACTATAATGAAAATAAAGAAAAGAGCTTTGTTTCATTCACAGTTTTGGAGGGTGAAAGTCCAAACAGCATGACACAGGATTTGATTAGGTCGCACCTGGCTGTGGCACCTCACAGCATGTGGCATCTTGCCCCGTGCCCAACAAGAAGGTGAGCTCCCACAGTGAGATAGAAAACCAAAGTGAGAGGAAACTCAGGTTCCAAGAGAACTATGTTAATCCTTTTAGAGGGTAAACCCCCAGTGACCCAAGGACCTCCCATTAAGCCCCGCCTCTTAAAGGTCCCCTCACCTCTTACCATCACAGAACTGAGGACCAAACTTAAGAAATGACCACAGACAAGCTTGTTTCATTTCAAGCTTGTTCATTCTTTAAAATTGTCTTTAAAGCAAACTTTGATGTCTGTTGTTCTGTCAGCAAAGACTTAGAATAATTCACAAGATGCTCAATCTATACACATTATTAAGCCAGACTCTTTTAGGCAGGTAGTATAGATGGGTAAATCAAGTCAGGTCGGACCAAGAAAGACAATTTTGAGTGAGTCTGGGAAGCTGGAGACTTGTTGGCCTGAGGGATTGGAATGTTAATTGCTTCAGAGCCTTTCCTCTCTACCTTTATCAAAACCCTGCCCCAACCTTTTGCTTTGAAGTTGTTAGCGTCCTGGGCTGCTCATCCTGCCCTTCCCCCATCAGCTCACCTTTTGGCCATCCCACCAGACCTGGTTACGTACATGGAAGGAGAAGAGAGCAGGAGAACAAAGGAAGCCCTGGGACATATAAAAAGGCAGACCTGCCACGTTTCTGGGGGACACCCGAAAACCAGCAATGGCCCCCTTCTCCCTCCCGGGAGAAATCTATGTTACCCCTTTTAAATAAACCCTGCTTTAGATGCTTGCCTCGGCGTGCTTCTCTAATGTTCAAGCTTCAACATTTTGGGGAGCAGAACTCGTCACCGGTAAACAGCGGTATCAATTAGATATGTATTTTTAAATTAATGACTCTGAGATAAATTACAATATCTTCAAGAAAACAGTAAAGATTGACATTTTGTTTTTATTCCTGCTTCAGAAGGTAATAACAGAGTAATACATTTTGGACAGATATCTTTCAATAAAGGTGAAAGTAACAATGGTAACCATCCCAGTACATGTCACCATCAACACTCTTTGTCTCACACTGAAAACTCAGGGGGCATTCTTGCCTCCACCCCTTTTCATATACTCCCCTTCATTAGACAGTGCCATTGGGTCTAACTTTAAAGTAAGTTCTAAATCTGCAAGAACGCAGCACCTGTAATAGTAAATCCTTGGATTCAAGATGCCCCTCCATGCACTATGTACATTGCAATAGCCTCCTAACAGGTCTGTCTCTTGTAACTTTGCCCCGATATTGTCTACACAGTAGCAAATGCGAACTTGCAAATCTTAAGGCAGAGCATGCCATACCTTTGCTCATCACCTACAGTGACTCCCTCTTCCACTCAAAGTAAAATCCCAGCTCCTCATCCTATCCTGTTTCTTTCTCCATGGTACTTATATACTAATTTATCACTGGACTTCTCCCATACAGTGTAAACCCCTTGAGAATGGGGAATTTGTCTCCTTTGTTTGCTGCTTCATTTACACCACTCAATACAGTGTCTAGTACATACAAGGTCGTCAATAAACTTTAGAGGCTGAGCATATCAATGACTGTGAATAAGAGACCTGATAAGCTGATGATACATAACTTGCACAGCAACCAACTGAAGTAAGTTCAGTTCACTTTCAGATAAGAAACAGTGCCAACCTAATAGAAAATACCATTCCCCAAATTCATTGAAGTTTTATGTTGCTAAAAATTTAATTGGAAATATGTTGAATTATTTTATATTTTCCTTCAATTAATTCTGATATGGCAGATGAACTTTTGCTTCTTTGGGGACAAATGACATGCTATATGGTCTTCAAGTAAGTAGTGTACTACTGTAACTACCAATAATTCCTCCCATTCCTAAAACTGATCTGGTCTTGTGACTTCTTTTGCCAATAGAATAAGATGAAAGTGGTGTGTTATAGTTCCAGACCTAGGTCTAAAAAACCTTATAGGCTTCCAGTTTTGCTCTCTTACAAGTTGGTTGCCATGTGTAGAAGATTAAGCCAAACTATTGAATAGTGGAATTTTATGAAAGGACAGAAAAAACACGCAGAGGAGACCAGAGTATGATCATCAACTCCAAGGCAACAAACTATGATCATCAACTCCAAGGCAACAAACTATGAGCGAGGCCATCTTGGACCCTCTGACACCAACTGATCCACCCCAGCCAGTACCACAAGAAACACTTCTAGCCACCCCAGCAGTCCCAGTGAATGCCCTGGTTATTGTGGAATATAGGCAACTATTCTTGCAGAGCCCTGCCCAAAGGCCTGACCCTTACAATCATCAGCAAACAAAATAGGTATGATTTTGACCTGTCAAATTTTGATGTTCTTTACTATGTAACAATGGCTAACTGGATCCAACCATTACAGAGTATTGCATTAAGAATTTTGGACACCTGAAGTCTATTATTTGAAAATTATGATTGAGCTTAGATTAAGCTCAAATATATATATGTATATATATGTATATATATATATGTATATATATGTATATATATATGTATATATATATGTATACATTTTATATATACATATATATACATATATATACATATATACGTATATACTATGTATATATATATGTATATATATACGTATATATAAATATGTATATATATAAAATGTATATATATGTATATATATGTATATATATATATACATACATATATACATATATATGTATATTTTACCTTTTATATATTTATATTTTATTTACATATATAATAGTTTGGATATAAGCTTATGTGGCAATGCAGGAATGTTCACAGATAAAATGATTAGATTATGTGAGCTGTAGCCTAATTAGTGAATTAATCTACTTGATGGGCTAATAATGTGAATGGATTACTGGGTGGTCACTCTAGGCAGGTAGGACATATCCGGAGGAAGTAGGCCACTGGGAGCAGGTGCTTGAGGATTGCATCTTGACCCTGGCTTCTTTCTACCCGCCCCCCCTTCTCTTTCCCTCTAGCTGCTTTCCTCTGCTGTACCTTTCCACCATGGTGTTCCACCTCATCTCAGGCAGAACAATGCAGCTGGCCAACCATGGACTTAAACCTCTGAAACCGTGAGCCAAAATAAACTTTTTATCCTCTAAGTTGTTCTTGTCAGGTATATTGGTCACAGTTCATGAAAACCTGACTAACATCATGTATGTGTATGTGTGTGTGTGTGTGTGTGTGTGTGTGTAAATATATGTGCAAACACATATCTTTGTATATACTTTAAAACACGTATCTACACTTTTTTCTGTCTACATTTTATTGAAAGGTTCTAATATAAAATTAGATACTCTGCTGATACAGTCTTGGCAATGATTTTTTAAATTACTTTTGTATAATATCATGGAAACCTTGCAGTTTTCAAATACCACACATTTAATTGTTTTATTGGTTGGTTTATTTATTTTCAGCCAAGTGGAAAAAATAGTGAAAAGGCTTTCAAATTCCTCTGAAATCTCAAGAATCTAGCATGTATAAAATTCCTCTGTTTACTTCTTCAATGAACAGTTGTCAAAGAACAAGTTTGAAATCAGGGTTTTTATGTGTTTAGTTCAATATTCATAAAACTGCCTGCAATTCTTAGGAGGCTCAAACTGAAATTCTCAGGCACACCAGGAGAAATTTTAGGGTGAAGGAGCAATAAATTTGAGCTTTCTCAGGTGTCCAGTGTTGATTTTTGTTTCAGTCAGGTTTTTTGCTGCTGTGACCCAAAGACTTGACGAGAACAGTTAGAGGAGGAAAAGTTTATTCTGAGGCTCACAGTTTCAGAGGTTTTAGTCCATAATGGCTGGCTCCATTCCTTGGGGTCTGAGATGAAGCAGAACATCATGACGAAAGTGTCATGGAGGCAAGCAGCTGGAGACATGGTACCAGGAAGGAGAGAAAGATATATATATATGGGGCAGGGGAAGGAGAGGAGAGAGAGAGAACTCAGCCCATCAAATATATACCCCAAAGGCACAATCCCCATGAATCACCTCTTCCAGCCTCACCCTACCTGCCTACAGTCACCATCCAGTTCATCCTTATTAGGATACACTCTGATAAGGTTAAGTTCTCATGACCCAATCATTTCACTTCGAATCTTTCCTACATTGTCTCACACTTGAGCTTTTGGAGGTTGCCCCATATCTAAATTATAACATTTTTTCTTAGTGGAGAAGAGACGAAAGGGGGAAAATATATGCTTTCATGCCTAATTGACTTGATCAGTATTGTCAAAGCAGTGATACACTTCCATGGCTTAGGAAGTTTCTGAGAGGGGGCTTCTTGTGACAGATATGCTTTGTCCTCTCCTTACAAAATTTAAAAATCTGACTTGGCTGAATTTGTTTCACAGGGCCTTTTCAAAGTCAGCACTTCCCAGCTTTGTAGAAAGGAAGCCACCCTCATCTGCATGTGACTGCAGTGATCTCTCCAGACTTGTTTGGAGAAATGTTGGGCAGGGCATATTAACTAGGTTTGCTTTAATACAACAGGAATCTGAAAATAAAATGTATTCAAGAAATTGCATTCCTATACCATTTTGCAGACAGGAGTGGGAGAGGGAATTAAGTCAGACAATGGTGACTAGAAATCACAGGGTTCAGCATGAAGTCCCATGAAGATTAGGAATCACTGGGCCAGATAATTTCCTCTTCTTTTTAACCAGACATTTATTTTTGAGAATCTGTGAAGCACACCTTGGCTAGTTGTTGGGATTAAACTGGATCAGATCATGTAAAAAGCTACTCAGTGTCTTAGAGAGATCACTGTGCTGCGAGGTTTGCTATATTGATCCTCTTTTATTACTTTGAAAATGGAAAATCCATGCTTTTGTCAATCATGTGAAATAGGAAAGCAAAGTCCAAATAATTGCTTTAGTTTTCCCCAAGTAAGGGAAAATAATCCACAGCAAAAATGAAAATAAGTGATGTTTATCACCAGTTTGAAATGTATATTTGTTGTTATTTTCCTTCCAAGGCACAAAGACTATCAGGTTCATCATATGAAAGAATGCTAATTTTATTCTCAATAAATATAAATTTGTTAATTAAATGTGATGATTTTTCTATTATTATTTATAATGTATAGTAAATGTCAAACACTGTCACATATGCCTAAACTCAAAAATTTGTTTTCAATTAAAAATATTTGTGTTGATTTTTAGATATTATTGAATATTTGTGGTTTAGTCTAATATGTATTTTCTGAATTTTAGTAGTACTGCAAAACACAAAAATTTCCTCCTCTGTTCTCATCCCCAACCCTTTATGTCCTATTATAATATGCTGTTTAATATGAACATGCTTGGATATTTTTGGCATTTTCTGACTGAAGAGAAATTCTCTATATAAAAATTAATTTTACTAAAAGATTTCACAGAGGATGATGTTAATGATGTATTATTATAATCAATGGAGTTGAGTTTCTTTAAGAAGTTTTAAAACCAACATTTAGCATGGCTATTTTTTCTGATAACAAACTAGAACATATTTATTTTAAAATTCAAGAGGATATAAAGAAGAAATCCAGAGACATCTATACATTTTCCTTTCCTTAGAAGATGGAAATCCTTTTAGCTATCATATATACATCAGTAGATATGGTTACCTATAATTACCTATTAAAATTGAACTCTATTTTCTTTTCTTTTATTAAATTTGTTTTTAGCTGATGTATAAAAATTCAACACTGAACTGTATAGTTTCACATAATACAGTATAAAAAAATTTTCCAAGATATTACTTCTCAATTTAAATTTAGTGACTACATATATTTCCACTTTGTGCACACCTGTTGTTTATTTAAACCGTCTCCTTTCAGTGAACCTTTAGATTGTTTTGCATTTTATTACTATAATTAAGACTATGATGAGTGGGCATTATACAAATCTTGTTGTAATCTTTATTTCTGAGTGTGTTAGTCAGATTTCTATTACTATAACAAAATACCTGAGATAAGTTGAAGGAGCCCTAATTGGGAAGGGCTGTTGTAGCTAGCTGGAAGCCATGGGTTCCACCTGATATGTATGTGACGCACCTGTAGGCACCCGCAAACCTGAAGGTATATAAACGGGTGAAAGCGGTCCGAGTTAGGAGAACGGAGAATTCAGTCAGCCGGGCAGTCACTCGGTCGGTCAGAAGAATCAGAGCGGCCAGAACGTAGGCAGAGCGGTTACAGAAGAGAAACCAGATAGAAGAAGTAATGACTGGCCAGAGTTAGGCCGAGGCTCCAGAGGACTGGTCAGAGTAAGGCCGAGGCTCCCGAGGAAGACAGAAGACAGAAGACAGAAGAAGGAAGAAAGAAGAGAGAAGAAAGAAGCTCTAATCTTACTCTAAGCTAAGCTCTATCTTTCTATCTTTCTAACTAAGACTCTAAGCTAAGAAGACAAGAAGAAAAGCTCGCTTTAATCTTTCTCTCTAAAAATCTTTCTTTCCCTCTCTAAGCTCTCTCTAAGAAAGTAGAAGTAAAAGTAAGAAAAGCTTAACTCTGCCTCCGAGAGTTTTTCCTCCCGGTTTTTGGTACCAGGTAGCTTACAATAAGTGGCTTATAAGGAGGAAAGGTTTATTTTGGCTCACAGTTTTAAAGGTTTCCATCCTTGGTCGGTTGGTGTATTGCTTTGGGGCCTGTGGCGAGGCAGAACATCATGGTAGGAGCTCATAGCACAAAAGAGCAAAGGGTAAAAAAAGAGCCGCTCACTTCACAGCAGCAGGGAAGCAAAAGGACAGAGACAAGAAGGAGCCAGGGTCCTCATATATGCTTCAAAGACACCTCCCCAATGAACTCACTTCCTTCAGCTAGGCCCCAGCTCCTAAGGGTTCTACCTTCTCCCAACAGTGTCCCAGGATGGAGACTAAGCCATTGACACATGAGCCTTTGGGGAACATTTAAGATCAAACTCGATCACCAAGGGGTAAATTAGTATCAATTAGATCATCTCTGAGCCTCGCCATACAAACCTTAAAAAACTCTCTTGATGTAAAGAGCACAGCAAAACCACTATCTCTGATAAAACCCTTCTAAGTTCTATGGCACTTGGGGAAAGGGCAGAACTTTTGGGCAGATGGAAAATCCATATTCTATACCAGAGGCATGAAGTGAGGGGGTCGGTAATTCAGTCTGGTGGAGCTTGGGTGCTGAGAAATAGAGGAGAGGGACACAGGGCCAGGTGAAGGAGGAAATGAGATGCCCTGTGGGCTTCAGTCATATCCTACAGGAGATGAGGAGCCATCAAAGGGCTTAGATGTTAGTACAGTGAGCTCAGCCTGTCAGTCAAGAGAGGTAACTTGGCAACCTGGAAAGACACAGTGGGAAGCTTCAGGGATAGGCAGCAGCTGGTTACAACAACTCTGGGCCTGGCCTGGAGCAGTGGAGTGGAGATTTAGGGAAGAACCCAATTCATGAGTTTGCACTGAAAGACTTAGAGCTCAATAGTGGAGGAGAGAGAGAGGGAGGGGGAGAGACTGCAAGACAGGGAACAGGGTATTGTGTTGGTTCGGGTCCTCTGAGAAACAGCCTCCATGATAGGATGAGATGCCAAGGAACTTTACAGAGAAATGCCAGTATGGAACAAAGGGTGACTGAGCAGGAGCAGGCAGACCATGGTGAAGTTCAGAGAAGGGGAGAGGAAGGAAGGACGGAAGGAAGAGCTCTCAGACTGCAGCACAGCTCTCAGGAAGCGTCAGTCATTCTGGAGTGTGGATCCTGAGCAAATGCTGTCCTTGGAAGACTGCTGCATTAGGCAGGAAGGAGCTAGAACTAACATCTCCACCAGCTTGGTCATTGGCAGGGAAGAGCTGGGAGGCAGCCTAGCCTGGGTGAAAGCCAGTGGTAGATCTGATCAGTGGGGTCGTGGTGCAGGGGGGCGGGGCTCAGGTGGCACTGCTCCCTCCCACAGTAGAGTCTGTGGCAGGACTTCTGAGCTTCACATGCCTTGGCAACAAGGCATGAACTTCATCTGACTCATATAATGAATGGATGGTGCGTGGAAAACACTAAGTGTAAAATCAATCTTAGATATTAGCCTGGGCCTCCATGAAGGTAATAAGTAAGCTGGGGAAAGTTTGTTCTTGATTGGGAAGAAAAATATAGTGTCATAGAAAAAGAAAGGGCATCGCAACCAAGCTGTACTGTCATGTCTTGTATCAATTTCTACCTGTGGTACCTTGGAGAAATGATTACATTCTCTGATTCTGAATAGAGTTTCATCCCTAAAGTGAGAATGAAGAATATGGGCTTCACATAGACATCTGGAAGATTATTTGGGATTTCACATGATGGACATTCAGTGGTAATTACTTTCCTAATAACTGGAAGAAGATTGCTTTACTGTTTCAGAGTTGTGACACATCTAGAGTGTACAGGTGTGAACTTTTCTTTTTTCTCATTTTCCCAATGTAAAAACTCTTTGTTCTTGGAGCTCCTAGCAAAGCCAACCATTCATGCTCCCAAAAGGTCCATTTTTTTCCTGGGTTCCACATAATTGATAGTTAAAAAACAAAAACAAAGCAAAAACAAACAACAACAACAAAAAAAAAAACCTCACAAGATAAGAATAAGAAGATGCTGATTGGAAAAGCTGCTGGAAAATGCTATATTACAAAAGAGATTGGAAACCAAGGAACACTCTGTGAGTGTTATATTTCTAAAGTAAGAAGTTCTGGGTGCAGTTAATTCTGCATTATTGAAGTCAAAACCAGGGGTCTTCTCATCCATGACTTTTGACTGGCAGGACTGGCTGTAACGTTACTGTAAAGAGGCTCAGGTCTATGTTTAAATGCCCCGTGTCACCCGGATTTGAGGCAATGTGGGAAGGAGGGCCCAGGCACTATTTTTATAAAGCTCCCACAGTGGTTTTATTGTGCATTTTTATTGTTATTTTTTGTGCTTCTTACTGTGTTTTGAAAACCTTTGATTTTGATTGCTAATATTGTTTTCTCAAATAGCCCTGGTGCCACTGTATTCAGGCACATTTGTCTTTTAATGTATAGTTGAGATGAAAAGCATGCTCTTCTCAGCACTTTGGCATCCCTCTGCTGACAGCCCAAGTCCACCCCTGGTGGCAACAGCTGCTGAGTTGCTCTTAATCTGCTTGGAGCAACAAGGAATCCACTGGACCCTCCAGGGTCCACCTTGCAAACCGAATCCCAGCCACTGACCTCAGGCACCTCATGGCCCTTTGTATGAGGTGTGAGGGGGAAACAATGACTTCATCTCCCTTCCTACCAACTGTCAGGACCCAGGGTTTCCACTGTGTATTTAGTAATGGAACATGTAAACCATTGGATTTGGCAAATTGCTGTGGAAAAAAAGAATTCCACTCAGAGTGATAGACAAACTTTTGGGAACATTGAAACAAGATAATTTCTGGGAGTGGAACTTAGAGTTGATTTATAGAGGAAATTATTTAGCTTATTTATCATTTTGATGTTTCACTCTTTTCAATCTTTCAGGTATCTACTTTAGGCAGAATTACCTGCCTGAGCGAGGCTTCTGTTCTGAAGCAGTCTGCCGAGAGAACACTGAATCCCAACCTGCCCTAGTGTGAGTCCACTTTACCACTGGCCCCCTAAGGACCTGTCACTCCCATGGAAGAGTGGGCCACCCACTGCAGTGAGCTGTGTGAGGCGTCTTACTAGTGGGTCTGGGGTGACACACTTCTGGGTTGAACGCTGGTTCCTGGTGAACGTACTCACGGTAAATCTTTGGAGAAATCATTTGACCTTTCTCACATCAGTCTTCTCATTTATAAAATGAGAAAAACAGTGCACATTTGTATTCATTCCATAGGAAACAAAAGGCAGACCTGAAAATCAGAGAAGAATATGGCATGTTCTGAGACACTTGGGCATAGCTTAAAGGTAGAGAGGGCATGAAGGCAGCTGGAAAAGGGATTTTTTTTTTTTTTTACAAATAGCTTCTATTCTCCTTCATGACCAGGGTGGCGCTCTGTCACAGTGTCTGTGGGCTTTTCATTTTCAGGCAAAAGTCAAGTCTATTTGTGAGAGCAAGAAATGACAGAGGCCCTTCCAGCAGGGGTAGCTCACTGAGGTTTTCCTTCATTCAGTCTCCTGAGAGTGTCTAAGAAACTTGGCTTCCCCCAGGATGGCACAGGTGGCTGACTCAAACGTTGGCCTTGAAATGAGGGCGTGAAAGAGAAAGACTCATGAACCACAGCATTACTCTGGATGTAACTTAAACCCTCCTCAGGGTCTCCGCCAGGTTTTTGTTTTGTGTTTTCTTGTTTTTGTTTTGTTTTTGCCATCATTTACTGAGTTCCTACTCAGGATTGATATCTGCAGCAAATGTGGAAGCACAAAATGCAGAAAGAGACAGCAGAATTAGTAAAACATCATATATCACCTTATTTTGCTTTTTCTTTTATGTGTGTGTTCCAAGTTTCAGCAGAAGTAGTTGAGCTACCAGAATCAAGGAGGTTTGGGAAGTATTGATCAGAAGGCCTTGGTGGCCTGGAAATGTTTATGGATGAAATTTCAGAAAGATAAGATTAAAAGAAATGGAGATGTGCATGCCTTTTTGGAGAAAAAAAATAGACTTGGCTAAAGCAATGTTTTGCAAGTAAAAATGGAAAAATCCTTAAAACAGTGGATGGAGGAATCAGAATGATGGACTTGACATTGAATACAATGAGGTACTACTGATAGTTTCCTCTTGAATGTCAAGAGAAATTTCCAAGTTAAATACCTAATGTAGATGAACGATTTTATGTAAATAAAAATATATTTGAAAAATTGAAATATAATTAAAATAATTTAAAAAAATAACCCCTTGACCACAAATGGCAAAGCTTTTCTTTGTTGAGGAAAAAAAGCACCAAAAAAAGACTTCTTATCACATTGACAGAGAAACACAAGCAGCACCTTTCCTCGGGCTCCTCTGAAGTTGTCTGTGTTTATTCTAGAAATAGAACTTCTGTCTGTCATTACCCACTAGCCACAAAGTCAACATTTTATAAAGCAGTAGTTCTTCTAAATTAAAATATGAAGAAGCAGCTTGTATCATTTTATATTTATTTCTGATTTCTTGAGAAAATACTATTTTTAATTTACTCATAAAATATTTAAGATCCCAAGACATCCTGAAAGATATCACAGACAACAATATACCTCAATTTACATCCAACATATTATCTTTTGCCATGTTTTCTTATTCTCTTTTTGCTTTTGCTTTTTTTGCAGTTTTATTGCATCATGGTTGGCATGTATCACATATAACTCTGCAGGTTGTTCAGTTTTGACACTCAAGAAACCATCACTCCAGTCAAGATAATGAACAGCTCCATCAACCACATGTATCACTTTATAAAGAAGAAAATATTCCCAAAGTAGTTGAGGCTCCAAGAGGGTTTTCAACCATCCCTCATCCATTTAATTGCTATTATATCTGTCCTTCCTGTGCTTGTGTCCCTTTTCAAAACCTATTATGTACCTCAGATAACATAGTGATATTAAAGGATTTTCTGTCTGAAAATTTACATAAATGACATCAAACATGTTTGTTTGCTTTGTGTGTGTTTTTAATTCTAATTTATTATATATGACAGCAGAATGCATAACAATTCACATTACACATATAGGGCGTAATTTTTTATATCTATGATTGCATACAAAGTATATTCACTCCATTTGTGTCTTCATACATGCACTTTGAATATCTCATTCCACCATCATTTCTAACCCCCTACCCCCAACCTTCCCTCCCACCCCTTTGCCTTGCCTAGAGTTCATCTATTCCTTCCTTGCTCCCCCTCCCTACTCCACTATGAATCATCTTTCTTATATCAGAGAAGACATTTGGCATTTGGTTTTTTGATATTGGCTAACTTCACTTAGCATTATATTCTCTAACTTCATCCATTTACCTGCAAATGCCATGATTTTATTCTCTTTTATTGCTGAGCAATATTCCATTGTGTTTATATACCACATTTTCTTTATCCATTCATCTACTGAAGGGCATCTAGGTTGGTTCCACAGTTTAGCTATTGTGAATTGTGCTGCTACAAACATTTATGTGGTTGTGTCCCTGTAGTATGCTGTTTTTAAGTCCTTTGGGTATGGACCGAGGAGAGGGGATTCTGGGTCAAATGGTGGTTCCAATCCCAGTTTTCCAAGGAATCTCCATACTGCATTCCATATTGGCTACACCAATTGGAAGTCCCACCAGCAATGTATGAATGTGCCTCTTCCCCTACATCCTTGCCAACACTTATTGTTGCTTGTATTCTTCATAGCTGCCATTCTGAATGGAGTAAATGAAATCTTAGAGTAGTTTTGATTTGCATTTCTCTAATTGCTAGAGATGTTGAACATTTTTTTTCATATATTTGTTGACTGATTGTATATCATCATCTGAGAAGTGTCTGTTCAGGTCCTTGTCCCATTTATTAATTGGATTATTTGTTTTTCTGGTGGTTAGCTTTGTGAGTTCTTTGTATACCCTAGAGATTAGTGCTCTATCTGATTTGTGAGGGGTAAAAATTTGCTCCCATGATATAGGCTCTCTATTCACCTCATTGATTTTTTCTTTTGCAGAGAAGAAACTTTTAGTTTGAATCCATCCCATTTATTGATTCTTGATTTTAGTTCTTGTGCTATAGGAGTCTTATTAAGGAAGTTGAGGCCTAATCTGACATGATGGAGATTAGGGCCTACTTTTTCTTCTATTAGATGTAAGGTCTCTGGTTTAATTCCTAGGTCCTTGATCCACTTTGAGTTGAGTTTTGTGCATGGTGAGAGATAGGGGTTTAATTTCATTTTGTTGCATATGGATTTCCAGTTTTGCCAGCACCATTTGTTGAAGAGGCTATCTTTTCTCTAATGTATGTTTTGGCGCCTCTGTCTAATACAAGATAATTGTAATTTTGTGGGTTAGTCTCTGTGTCTTCTATTCTGTACCATTGGTCTACCAGTCTAATTTGGTGCCAAAACCATGCTGTTTTTGTTACTATTGCTCTGTAGTATATTTTAAGGTCTGGTATAGTGATGCCACCTGCTTCACTCTTCTTGCTAAGGGTTGCTTTAGCTATTCTGGGTCTCTTATTTTTCCAGATGAATTTCATGACTGCTTTTTCTATTTCTATGAGGAACGTCATTGAGGTTTTGATTGGAATTGCATTAAATCTTTATAGTGCTTTTGGTAGTATGTTAATTTTGATAATATTAAATCTGCCTATCCAAGAGCAAGGTAGATCTTTCCATCTTCTGAGGTCTTCTTTTATTTCTTTCTTTAGGGTTATGTAGTTTTCAGTGTATAGGTTTTTCACCTCTTTCATTAAGTTGATTCCCAAGTTTTTTTTTTTGTTTGTTTGTTTGTTTTTTTGAGGTGATTGTAAATGGGGTAGTTTTCCTAGTTTCCCTTTCAGAGGATTTGTCACTGATATACAGAAATGCCTTTGAATTATGAGCATTAATCTTATATCCTGCTACTTTGTTAAATTAATTTATTAGTTCTAGAAGTTTTCTGGTGGAACTTTTTGGGTCTTCTAAGTATAGAAAAATCATATCATCAGCAAATAGTGCTAATTTGAGTTCTTCTTTTCCTATCCATATCCCTTTAATTTCTTTCATCAGTCTAATTGCTCTAGATAGTGTTCCAGAACTATGCTAAAAAGAAGTGATAAAAGAAGGCATCCCTGTCTTGTTCCAGTTTTTAGAGGGAATGCTTTTAATTTTTCTCCATTTAGAATGATGTTGACCTGGGGCTTAAGATAGATAGCTTTTTTGATATTGAGATATGTTCCTGTTTTCCCTAGTTTTTCTAGTGTTTTGAACATGAAGGGAGGCTGTATTTTGTCAAATGCTGTTTCTAGATCTATTGAGATGATCATGCTATGATGTGATGAATTACATTTATTGATTTCCATATGTTGAACCATCCTTGTATCCCTGGGATGAATCACACTTGATCATGGTGCACTATCTTTTTGATATGTTTTTGTATTCGAATTGCCAGAATTTTATTGAGAATATTTGTATCTATGTTCATCAGGGATATTGGTCTGAAGTTTTCTTTCTTAGTTTGTGTCTTTGCCTTGTTTTGGAATCCAGGTGATATTAGCCTCATAGAATGAGTTTGGAACTGCTCCCTCTTATTCTATTTCCTGAAATAATTTGAAGAGTATCGGTATTAGTTCTTCTTTAAAGAACTTGTAGAACTCGACTGTGTATCCATCCAGTCCTGGGCTTTTCTTGATTGGTAGGCTTCTGATGGAGTCCTCTATTTCATTACTTTAATTCGGTCTGTTTAGATTGTGTATATCATCTTGATTTAATTTGGGCAAATCATATGACTCAAGAAATTTGTTGATGCCTTTGATACTATCTATTTTATTGGAGTACAAGTTTTCAAAGTAATTTCTAATTATCATCTGTATTTCTGACGTGACTGTTGTGATATTACCTTTTTCATCACATATGTTAGTAATTTGAGTTTTCTTCCCTTTCTCTTTGTTAACATGGCTAAGGGTCTGTCAATTTTATTTATTTTTTTCTACGAACCAAATTTTTGTTTTGTCAATTTTTTTCAATTGTTAATCTTTTGTTTCGATATCATTGATTTCAGCTCTGATTTTAATTATTTCCTGTCTTCTGCTTTTGGTGTTAATTTGTTCTTATTTTTCTAGGGCTTTGAGATGTAATGTTAGGTCATTTATTTGTTGACTTTTTCTTCTTTTAAGGAATGAACTCCATGCAATGAACTTTCCTTTTAGTACTGCCTTCATAGCATCCCAGAAATTTCGATATGTTGTGTCAGTGTTCTCATTTGCCTCTAAGAATTTGTAAACACAAGAGTGGTTTTGTGCCATGATATATGGTCTATTTTACAGAAGAATCCATGTGCTGCTGAGAAGAAAGTGTATTCACTTGAAAGATTGTGCATATGTCAGTTAAATTCAAGTTATTAGTAGTATGATTGAGCTCTATATTTTCTTTGTTCAGCTTTTGTTTGGAAAATCTATACAGTGGTGAAAGAGGTGTGCTAAAGTCACCCAAGATTATTGTGTTGTGGTAAATTTGGCTCTTGAACTTGAGAAGAATTTTTTTGATGAACATAAATGCTCCATTGTTTGGGGCAT
The DNA here is from genome assembly GCA_025594165.1 of Tamias sibiricus. NCBI lineage: Eukaryota > Metazoa > Chordata > Mammalia > Rodentia > Sciuridae > Tamias > Tamias sibiricus. The sequence continues at coordinate 72,481,390 of CM046660.1, read as the reverse complement.
ACATATTTATAATTGCTATGTCTTATTGGTGTATGGTTCCCTTGAGCAGTATGAAATGTCCTTCTTTTATCCCTTTTGATTAACTTTAGCTTGAAGTCTACTTTATTTGAAATGAGGATGGAAACCCCTACTTGCTTCTGCAGTCTGTGCGAGTGATATGATTTACCTTAACTTTCACCTTCAGTCTGTGTATCTTTTCCTATCAGATGAGTCTCCTAGAGGCAGCATATTGTTGGGTATTTTTCTTTCTTTCTTTTTTTAATTCAGTTTGCTCCCTATGTCTTTTGATTGGTGAATTTAGGCCCTTAACATTCAGGGTTATTATTGAGACATAATTTGTATTCCCAGCCTTTTTTTTTTTTTTTTTTTGTTGTTGTTATTTAACTTGACTCAGCTTCTCCTTTGATTAGTCATTCTTTAGTGTATTACCTCCCTCTGCTGATTTTCATTGTTGTTTTTTGTTTCCTCTTTGTGGAATATTTTTGCCAAAGATGTTTTATAGTGCAGGTTTTCTAGTTGTAAATTCTTTTAACTTTTGTTTATCATGGAAGGTTTTTATTTCATTATCACATCTAAAGCTTTTGCTGGATACAAGATTCTTGGTTGGCATCTATTTTATTTCAGAGCTTGATATATGTTTTTCCAGGACCTTCTAGCTTTCAGGGTCTGGGTTGAAAAATCTGCAGTTATCCAAATTGGTTTCCCCCTATATGCAATCTGATTCCTTTCTCTCATGGATTTTAATATCCTCTCCTTATTCTTTATGTTAGGCATTTTCATTATAATGTGACTTGGTGTGGATCTGTTGTGATTTTGTACATTTGGCATCCTGTTAGCTCCTTGCATTTGGTTTTCCAATTCATTCTTCATGTTTGGAAAGTTTTCTTATATTATTTTATTGAATAGTTTGTCCATTTCTTTGGTTTGGAACTCTATGCCTTCCTTTACCCCAATAACACTTAAATTTGGTCTTTCTATGCTATCCCATATTTCTTGAATATTCTGCTCATGATTTCTTACCATTCTCACTGTGTGGCCTACATTCTTTTCAAGATTATATATTTTGTCTTCACTGAGGTCCTGTTTTTCAGGTGGTCTACTGTGTTGGTGATGTATGTTTTCAATTGAACTTTTAATTTGGTTTATTTATTTATTTATTTATTTATTTATTAGAACCTCAGTCTCCCTCAGCCTGTGGATGTCTTTTCCTATGAGATGAGTCTCTTGGAGGCAGCATATTGTTGGGTCTGTTTTTTTGATCCAATCTGCTAGTCTATGTCTTTTGATTGGTGAATTTTGGCCATTAACATTCAGAGTTATTATTGAGACATGTTTTGTATTCCCAGCCATTTTTGTTTATTTTTGGTATTTAACTTGACATGGTTTCTCTTCTGATTGGTTTTTCCTTTAGTGTAATACCTCCCTCTGCTGATTTTCATCATTGTTTTTCATTTCCACTTCATGGAATATTTTGCCGAGGATGTTCTGTAGTGCTGGCTTTCTAGTTGTAAATTCTTTTAACTTTTGTTTATCATGAAAGGTTTTAATTTCATCCTCAAATCTAAAGCTTAATTTTGCTGGGTATAAGATTCTTGGTTGGCATCCCTTTTCTTTCAGAGCTTGGTATATGTTTTTCCATGATATCCTAGCTTTGAGTATCTGAGTTGAAAAATCTGCTGTGATACAAATTGGTCTCCCCCTATATGTGATCTGATTCCTCTCTCTTGCAGCCTTTAAAATTCTATCCTTATTCTGTATACTAGGCATTTTCATTATAATGTATCTTGGTATAGATCTGTTGTAATTTTGTACATTTGGTGTCCTATAAGCCTCTTTGTATTTGGTTTTCCATTTCATTCTTCATGCTTGGGAAATTTTCTGATATTATCTCATTGAAGAGAATGTGCATTCCTTTGGTTGAAATTCTATGCCTTCCTCTATCCCAATTACTGTCGGTCCTTCTGGACACTGTCAGCCAAGGGAATGGAAAGCTCTGGCTCTGACTGCTTGCCACGCCCTGTTATGGACCTAGGCTAAGCAGGGGGATGGCTGTGACGTATCGTGAGAAACAAAACCGCCCTACTGATTGGCTGATGTCCACTGTACAGCGTTGTACACCTTTTCAATAAACGAGTTCTGGCGCTGACCACTGACTGGGCTCCCTGGTATGTTCCTGTGTAATTTGAAGGTGGGGGAGGGAATGCCGGTGGCCTTTACTTTCCCAATCTAGTCTCATCGTTGAGGTAGGCCCCTCTGGCCTCTTTTGCTGGACAAAAGAGGTCCATCCCGGGTACAGGGAGCTAAAGACCTCAACCCCTTATAATATCCCGACAAATTACTCTTAGATTTGGTCTTTTACTGCTGTCCCATACTTCTTGGATGTTCTGTTCATGGTTTCTTATTATCTTCACTATGTGGTCAACTTTATTTTCAAGATTATATACTTTGTCTTCATTGTCTGAAGTTCTTTCTTCCAGTTGATCTAGTCTGTTGGTGATGCCTTCTATTGTGTTTTTTATTTGATTAATTGTTTCCTTCATTTCAAGGATTTCTGACTTTTTTTTTTTTTTTTCAGAGTTTCTATCTCTTTTGAAGTAATCTTTTGCTACCTGTATTTGCTGTTTTATATCTTTGTTGTAGTGGTCGATTTTTGCCTGTATTTGTTCATTTAGGTCATTCTTTAATTCACAGATCATTTTAATTATGAACCTTCTGAACTCCTTCTCTGACATTTCATCAATTTCACTGAGCATGGGTTCTGTTATTGTAGTATCCTGGTTTGTTTGGAGTACTTTCCTCCCTTGTTTTTTCATATTGTCTATTTGCCTTTCTTTCTTTCAGTGTGGATCTGAGATATTACAGTTTCTACCCTATATTCTTATAATATCCATGCAGGTTGTCTGTGCCTCCCCTTAATGTTGGGCTTTTAGAACCTGCCAGTGTCCCTGGAATTATGCTACCTGGGGCTGGGTCCCATGTAGGTTGGTGTGGGCCCAACTGGTTAAGTCTGAGCTCCTGTGGTGGTCTGCTGGTTGGAAGAGGTGGTCCTCTGAGCAGAGGTCAGTGAAGCTGTCCTAGACTCGCCTGAGCTCTGTGGGTATGGGCTGGGCTGACCTGGGCCTGCTCATGCTAGGGTGGAGGTTGGTGGAACTGCCCTGAGCCTTGCCACACTCAAGTGGATGACTGACCTGGTGAAGGTCAGTGGGACTGACCTGGTCTGGCTGCACTCCAGTGTAGGTCCCCAAGACTATCCTTGGCCTGCCTGCACTCAAGCAGAGTTGGGCGGGTCTGTCCTTGTGTCTCCTGCTCTGGGGTGGAGGCCTTGGGACTAATTGGAGCCTCGTCGCACACAAGGGGAGGTCAGCAGGACTGAACTGAGCCAACCACTCTAAGATTTCATCTCACACCATTCAGAATGGCAGCTATTAAGAACACAAACAACAATAAATGTTGGCGAGGATGTGGGGAAAAAGGAACACTCATACATTGCTGGTGGGACTACAAAATGGTACAGTCAATATGGAAAGCAGTATGGAGATACCTTGGAGCACTGGGATTGGAACCACTTTATGACCCAGCTATCCCACTCCTTGGTCTATACCCAAAGGACTTAAAAACAGCATACTACAGGGACACAGCCACATTAATGTTTATAGCAGCACAATTCACAGTAGTTAAACTGTGGAACCAACCTAGATGCCTTTCAGTAGATGAATGGATAAAGAAAATGTGGTATATATACACAATGGAGTATTACTCAGCAATAAAAGAGAATAAAATCATGGCATTTGCAGGTAAATGGATGAAGTTGGAGAATATAATGCTAAGTGAAGTTAGCCAATCCCAAAAAGCCAAATGCCGAATGTTTTCTCTGACATGAGGAGTCCAATTCACAGTAGGGATGGGACAGGGAGCATAGGAGGATTAGAGGAACACTAGAATGGCCAATGGGGTGGGAGGGGAATGGAGGGGACAAAAGGGTGAAGAAAAAAAAAAGATGGTAGAATGAGATGGATATCATTACCATAAGTGCATGTACATGTATGAAGACACGAATGGTGTGAATATATTTTGTATACAACCAGAGATATGTAAAAATATGCTCTATAAAGTATAATATGAAATGTAATGCATTCTGCTGTCATTTCTAACAACTTAGAATAAAAAATAAATAAATTAAAAAAAAAAAGTTCAGAACATCCAAAAAAAGAATCTCAATCTTTTGCTTGCTGTATTTGTTTATGTAACTCTTTGTCAAAATGATCTTTTGCTGCCTGTATTTATTCTCTTATGTCATTCTTTAATTCTCAGAACATTTTAATTATGTAAATCCTGAACTTCCTTCTCTGTCATTTCTTCTGCTGTGCTGGCCATGATAATGTGGTATCTTTTTTTTTTTTTTTTTTTTTTTTTGTGGTACCAGGGATTGAACTCAGGGGCACTTGACCACTGGGCCATATCCCCAGCCCTTTTTTTTTTTTGTATTTTATTTGGAGACAGGGTCTCACTGAGTTGCTAAGTGCCTTGCCATTGCTGAGGCTGGCTTTGAACTCTCGATCCTCCTGCCTCAGCCTCCCAAAGTGCTGGGATTACGGGCATGCGCCACCGCGCCCGGCTAATAATGTGGTATCTTGATTTGTTTGGGGCACATTCCTCCCTTGTCTTTTCATGTTGCTCATGTGTCTTCCTTTCTGGCACTGTGGGTCCAAGGGTTACTGTTTTCATCCTATAAGCTTATAGTGTTTTTGTAGGCTTCCACTAACTCTCCTCTATGGGGAAGGACAATGTTAACAGATCCCAATATAAAAATTATATGACCTATGGAACAATTCATTGCTATTAAGGCATTTACAGTTTGGTTGCAGTGTACAGGAATGTTGAATTTGACTATTATCTATAATATAATCAATAGATTTGTAAAAGGGTTCACAGTTTCTGACGGTGGACTATGATGGGGGGTGAGGTGTAGATTGATATGCTGAGGGGGCAGGATGTGAGGATATAGATTTCAAGTACTTAGGAAGACAGTAGAGTATATAAAACTGACACATATATAATAAGAAATAATAAAGGATGTCAATATAGTAAAAAATTAGAGGAAGTAAAAAAGAAGAAAGAAAGGAAAGGAAATATACTCCTTAGCTGTAATATACTATTCAGATGCCCCCGTCCTCAAAGTCCTAATTTCTGCAAAGTCCTTGGTTTCACTTATGTTAGGATATGGGAGCAGGGAAATATAGGGAGAGAAGAAAAAGAGGAAGAAGGGTAAAAAAAAAAAAAAAAGAAAAAAGAATCTTGCAGGATGAAACCGGATTGTTGATTGTTTTGGTTGGAGATCAGTCTCTTTCCTGCTTCATCTCTGCCCTCCAAATGGTGAAGGCAGTCAGGGTAGGAAGGCTGCTCCTGGTGCAGGGCACCTGGAAGTGATGTGTGGCATCTGCCAGTCCATGAAGGGAGACTGCACCTCAAGGGTCTATTTTTGGGCCCACTCATATGGCTTGAGCACCCCAACCTATCTCCCTATTTTGCCTAAAGATTTCCTATTTCCCAGTCTCTGTTATTCTCCAACCTGTTGCACCCTCTCTTTCCCTTACTCATTAAGAGATCTCTCTCACCGGGCTCCTGTGGGTGGTGCCCTGGTCTCACTGCACACCCATCACTCTGAGAGCTGTTTTGTGTTGGGCAGTTATTGTACTGGGTTACCAGCTCCTGGGAAGAGGAGGAAGATGGATACCCGGTACCTGTCTAGCTGGAGTTCCAATCTGGGAGCTCCCCCCAACCCCCCAGCAAAGATGGCAAGAAAGGTAACCCAAGATGGCATTGGTTTCCAATATTTTCAATGCTGGGGTGTTGGATCAGGTGGGTGGGGGCAGGCGATGACGTTGTATGATGTATTCAGAGCTGAGTTCCTTGGTGTGCAGAGTTACTGTAGTTGGCTGTCTTCCCAGCCTGTGGAATGTCCCCAGGTACAGGCAGTAGCTGCCTAGTGGCAAGATGGAGGTGACCAGAGGAGAGCCCCATGTTGGTAGAAGGGAGTCCACAGGGAAATGGCAACCGGCGTTTCTGTGGGTGGGTAGCAGCTGGGTGTTCTGTGTGGAAGCTGCATCTGGGAATTCTGTAGCTGGTGCTGATGTAGCAATACTGTTAATGCACGTGGGAGCACAGTGGAGGGAGTCAGGAGACCTGCTTTAACGCTGAGGCATGGAGCCCTGCGTGCAGGCACAGCTGTGATGATTTCTGCATGAGAGCAGCTATGGAGGTGTCCTCCATCTCTCTCAGGGCAGTATTCTCATTAGTTGAGAACCTGATCATGGAGCAACACAGAGTGCTTCCTCCGTCTGCTCCGCCATCTTGGATCCCCCACTACAATCTTGATGGTGTATGTAAACCACAATAATATTAAGTAAAAATACCAACTGGTCCCATCCGACTGGGAAGATCTTCCCCTTGGACACGTGAACATATGTTTTGAACTTGCTATCTTCCTCCCCACAACGTGTCTTTTATCCATGTTATACATGTAGATTCATTCGCTGTGGCTATTTCATAAAATTATTCCCTTATAATTAGAAATTAGACAAAATTGAAGTTTCTGTCTTCAAAATTGGAAGTCCAAAATTGAAATTCAACATTGAAGTCCAAAACAGCTTCTTGCATTGTATCATGGTTGCCTTCCAAGGTTATAAAAAATGTGAATCATTTTTAATAGTTGTTTATTTATGTAATAGAATTATGAGTGATTTTTATTTTATTCTTTGTGTCTTTTTCTATTTCCTAGAATCTCCATAATGATTAAGCAAAATTTTAAACTAAGACCATTAAAATATCAAGTTGAATAATTGATGTACTTTAATGTAAAGCTACATTATTAAGAAATTTGTAGGCAAATCTTAGCATTAAAAAGTGTTCCTAAAATTGTGTGTAAGCAACTGAGACAAAGATAGAGTTGGGGCACCTTTGGGCAGGTAGAAATTTTCTTACTGCTTTCTAAATTGTGGTGGATTTACCCAAGAAGAGAACTCATTAGTCTTTACTCAGGGAAACTCTTTCAAATAGAGCTGAATGAATCCCAGTAGATTCTCACAAGGATCCTCTAAGAGGCAGTGGAGAAGACACCATGTCATTTTTTGCTAGGCAGATCATTGCTTCTGTTCATTCCATGAAAGGAAGAGCTTATTCTTTTCCCAAGAAAGTCACTATGGTTTGAATATGTTCCCAAATTTCAAACATGGGAAACTTAATTTCCAATGCAACAGTGTTGAAAGGCTGGGAGCTTTAAGAAGTCCTGAGAACTAGGTCCTCATGAATGGATTAATGCTATTATATGGGGCGTGTTAGTTTTGCTGGAGGAGATTCCTAATAAAAGGATAAATTCAGATTCCTTCTCCTTCCCATCTTCCCACCTGCAACCTCTCTCTTGCCCTTCCACCTTCTACCATGGGATCATACAGCAAAGCAGCAAGGAGCTCCAGAACTGTAGAAATTAATACCTTCCTTCCTTCCTTTATATTTTTAAACAAATTACTTCATCCTGTTATTCTGTTGAAGCAGGACGGAACATATTACGTTGATGGAGGTCTTGGCATTGATCTCCACTACTTTTTCTCCCAGTTAAAAATGCAAATTTTTTCCCAGTCAAGAATACACATATTTTTTCCCAGTTAAGAATATGCATATTTTCCCCCAGTTAGGAATACATTTGGAAAGAGATTTAGTGAGTGCAAACTGCCCATCTCTTAAACTTTTTTTTTTTTTTTTTTTACTTGACCGATTTCCCATTGATTTTCAATAAATGTTCTCTATACTCTTCCAGGTAAAGACTATTAAATGTTTGCCTGAGGGTCCATGTTATGGTTTAGATCTGGAATGTCCCTCAGAGCCTCATGTTTGAAGGCTTGGTCCCCAGTGCAGCAATGTTCAGAGGTGGGCCTTAAGGAAATGACTGGAATATGAGGCTTCTAAGTTCATCAGTGGATTAATCCATTTGATGGATTAATATTTGAATGGACTACAGGGAGGTAATGGAAACTATAGGCAGGTGGAGCATAGTTGAAAGAAGTAGAGCATGGAGGCCCACACTTGGGAGTTGTATCTTGTTCTTCTCCCTGACATTTCCCTCTCACCCCTCTATCTTTCTCCTTCTGGAATACCACTACCTTAGTTGCTTTCCCCTGCTATGATATTCTGTCTTTTCTCAGGCCCAGAGCAATGGAACTGGCCAACCATGGACTTAAATTTCTGAAACTGTGAGTCAAAATGTATCTCTTCCTTTAAGTTGTTGTTTTCTAGTACTTTGATCACAGTGATGAAAATCTGACTAACAGTCCATAGCTTAGGTAAAAATAGAGGAACAGTGGCTGGGGTTGTGGCTCAGCGGCAGAGCGCTCGCCTCGCATGTGCGCCACCCGGGTTCGATCCTCAGCACCATGTAAACATAAATGCATTGCATTGTGTACAACTAGAGTAAATTAATAAATATTTTCTAAAAAATAGAGGAACAGAATATTTCCCCACATTTTTCTTAAAATTGAAAAATGGTAAGTTGCATATTTTTGAAATAGGTATCTTGGAGAAAACTCAGGAGTCATGAGTCATGGGAAAATTTCTCTGTTTCATTTTTTAAAGTTTCTATCATTCTAGAATGCTGACGGATTATCTACTTAATTTGTAAATTCATTTATGTTAGGTTGTTGTGCCTTTGTAACTTACCACAGTACAGTATAGTGAGGACTTTATCATAGTGCTAAAGAGTTGTGTGTTGGGTATGCCTGGCATATGACACTGTGAATGAATGAATTCCATTATTCAGTCTTTAAATTATTGTAAGTCAACAATAAGAATCTTCATAAAAATGTATAAAGTTGACCCAGACACCTGGAAAAAAACTTTATAGAAACAGCCAAATGAAACATTTAAAATGTTTCTTCCTTTCCATCTATTTGCTTTTGCATGATTCCAAACACACACACACACACACACACACACACACACACACACACACGCACACACACGCACGCACACACACACACACACACACACACACACACACTTATTCATGGCAAATATGTAACTATTTTTCCCTCACCCAGAATTGTAGATGATATTTACCTACTGATAACCAAATTATTTGTGTGAATTGCAGGAATACTTCAATCTGTAATCAAATAACATCAAGTAGTGAAAAATCAGTTTTTTGACTAGGAGCAAATTTTCAAAAAGCTCCATTCCATGGAGATATTTTGTATATGTGCTTTGGAGTAAGGAAATGGAAAATGTCTCTGGGTTTAAAAAATACACAAACTTATGTTATTGATAAGTGTGTTTATAGAAATGGTCATTGAATACTGTGAATGTCCATTGCTCTATAGAGAAAGGGACAGTTCAGTTACAGATAGCATTGCACTCTAATTAATACACATCCAGTTTTATTCCTCAAAATCTAATACTAGCAATTAACTTAGAATAGTTGAGTAGTAACATGTACAAAATATCTTCTGCAATGTTCTAGTTTTGTAAGTGCTAACAAAAGGGCAAAACGCTGAGAATTAATATCTCTTTAAACAATGGAACTGTGCAGTTAAAAATCATTTTATTTTTAAATAATATTACCCCTTTGTAGCACATAACTATTGAAAATTTGTAGTAAAGCATAAAATATTTTTTCAGATTTATTCTCTTGTTTCATTACAGCTGTCATGACCCATTGTTTCACATGTTACCTATGAGATATTGCTTAAAAAGGCAGTGTTTGGAGACACTCTAACCACATAGTCTTCATAACAGAAATCATTTTTTTTATACATCATCTTGTTCAGTAACGCACCACTTGACATCCAAGAGAACACTCAGAATCATTCATGTTACAAAGACAATTGTCATTGATCTAGTTTCTAAAGATGTTGCCTTTGCTCATGTTGTTTTGCTTGAATTGTTACAGCATGGTTACAGTGTGAGAAAATAGACTCAGCGAAGAGTAACTAGCTGGTTCAAGATCAGGTAGCATGAGAGCGGTGGAGGCTAGAGTTGGTCACCGTTCTCCTGGCTCCACCTTCTGTGTCCTTATACTTTCAACCAGCTCCTTTTCAAACAGGGTCTTGAGAAGTGTACCAGGGAAAGAAGAGAGAGGAGTAAGAGCCAGTACTGGGACAAAAAAAGGGACGTTCATTCCAAAACCTGAAGTTTTAGACCAACACTTAGACCAGGAGATCTGAATAGGAGACTAACTGCTCTTGTGCTCTCAGAGATGAGGACATGGGGCCATGAGACCCGGGCCTCAGGGTTGTTGCTCCCTGTTCCGTGCTGTGCTGGTCTGGCAGGAAAGTTCAAAAGCAGCACTGAGAACCAAGCGTTGCTGCAAGACAGGTGGGAAATCAGATAGATGCTCGGGTCAGATGATGGTTTTGGCTGAATAATTATCCCTGTTTTGAAAGATCATGACAAAACAGCTCTATTGTTTTTGTTCTGTTGTAATGAAGGAACAATTGACTCGTTCATAGATCACTGATAGTGCCTATGGAGAAAAAAAATGAATAAATAATTTTAAGCATAAGAAATTGAATGTCAAGATTTGCTAAAAAGAGTGAAAAGGAAAAGGAGAAGAAACAATAAGAAAAATGAGTTTGCTTTGTCTTATTGATAACTTTATGTTACAGTATTCATAGTATGCTTATCAGAGGGCTAATATTCCAGTATTGATAGCTCATGATGACTTTTTCCTCCTTATAGAAACTACAAAACTGAGATTTAGAAAAGTCACAGAAATATGATTAGTTATCAGTAAAACCAGACTATGGCTCCAGATTTTTTATTCCTTTTACAAAAGAAGGATGGAAGCAAGCACCAATAACACCCTTTCAATAGCTGAGAAAAATATTAATGTCCATAAGATTAGGGTGAAGAAGATTATGATATGTGTTTTCTGAAGAGTGAAGAAGAAGTATTAAATTTCAAAATGTAGCCTGCAGAGTGATACCTAGAGAGATTCCCAGGGCCAGCTGGTCTGCAGCTGCCAAAGCTTCTTATGGGGTTCCTGTGGTCTTGTGTTGAAGAGTTTACTAAAGATAAAATATTCCTGAAGACTGAGTTTTCACCTTGGCTCACCTTGGCTTGGTTGAAGAGCTAAATTTACTGCTTTTTTAGAGAGGAAGGAACAAAATTAATTTTATTGTTGATTCCTTTGCTGATCTGCAGTTTCACAGGAATAAGCATTTCTTTCCCAGCATGCAAGTTTTCCACTCTGGGTTACTAGAGTCTAGTTCCCAGTAAGCCAGGGTGACACAGGGATGGGGAGAGAGCCAGGTGGATGGGCAGAAATGGAGAGACAGCTGAAGCTTCAAGGCAACAGTTTTGTGCGAATTCTTAGCCCCACGAGTATGTCACCTAGTGATTTGTCTCACTTTGTTTACTAGGGAAAGCATAACTTCTTACTAAGGAAGCTTGGGAGCACGTTTAGTATAAAAATGAAAGGAGAATGTCTAGGCCCTTCGGAAATAAATGGCATTGACAGCCCTCTTTCGATTTAACTTCTGCTGCTTATGTCAAGAGGCACCCAGATGCCCCCTTTAATTGGATCCAGTTAAGATAATCCTGATGGAAAATTCAGTATATTGGCTGTAATTATTGAATTAGTGAGTCACAGACATGATTAGAAAGAAATTAACACAGTCACCTGACTCTTGTTAAGGTTCTAATTGATCCTGGTTATTGAAGTGGTCCCAATTAGCTCTGTCTGTTGAAATATTAAAGTGACTTATTATTAAAGTGACTCTTTTTTAATGTTGGCTAGAGAAGCAATCTCTATTTCTTAAATGTGCCCATATAAATACTTTTCTATTAATAATTTAAATTTCTAACATTTCTTTGCATTTGGGAAAAATCTTATGCTGACCCCAGAAGAGGAAAGTTGGAGATGACCCTAAAGGTTGACTCCAGTCAAGAGCCCTCTATTGTGTTAACACTTTTAGAGTTGAAATTGAATATTTCCTTTGAAGAGAACTCCTGTGTCAATCCATTTAATCTTTGGGCAGATGTAAATATGGGAAATTATTTTTTATGCTAAGTTCACCCATTGATTTTATGAGTATTTATTGTGTACCTACTACCTGCCAGCATTGCATGAGGTCACTGTGTATATGGTGGTCAACAAAATTATTTCTACTCTGGAGATTAAAATAAAAGCTGAAATATTCATATTTTTACCTATTAGTCCTTGACGTGCCCTGTGGCTGCAAACGTCACTCTACAAAGTCTAAAGATCACTGTTATTAGCTTTAAAACCCTTTTCTCCCCCTAGATCAATACACATAGGTTTTTGTTTGTTTCTTTAGAATTTTCATAGATTTGAAGCCCTTTTGCAATTGGATGACTTTTCCTTGAACACCTTTTAGCTTTTCTCAATCACTTTTAAAGTGCTGTGCTCAGAATTAAATGATTCTGTAGGGCAGGGGTTTGTTTTGCTCATATATCCCCTAAAAGAACTTCAAAAAACCATGAACTCCTTTGAACCCTTTTTGGTAGGCATCTAGAACTTTTTCATCCTAAGTATAAATAGTTGCAGAGGATATAATTTCCAGTATATTGGAAATATTGACTTTAAGAGTGTTACACCACTTATTTTTCTAATGTATTCAAAGGAATATAAACATCAAGGTGATTTAATACCCTCCATTATCCACTTTAAAAATACACATACATGTTTGTATTTTGTTGATGATTTAGACACCTCTCTTTCTCCTTGAAGTCATAATTCTATTCCATTTTTCTCATAGAATTTTATCTTAATGTAATGTTCTTTCATATACTTAAAATCTTATATATTAGTGACACTAATTCTTCTCTGCATTAATGAAATCAATTTGATTTTTTATTTCTTGTGATGATAAGTATTTATGTGTTAAAACTTTATGAGATATGTAATAATAATAGCATACAATTATTCAAAGTACAAGCTCATTACAAATCCTGATTAATGATTATTAAACAAAAAGTAAAATTTTATCTTAAGTACTTTTTAATGAGTTTAATGGGGTGGATATTTGAATGAATCACTTTTTATTGAATAACTTGTTTAATCATTGTTTTTCTTTCTTTTTTGTTTCTCTGAAGTGTTATGAATCTTTGAGCAACATTTCAATGCAAAAACATGGGTAAGAGTTTTTTAATATGGAAAAATGATATGGATGGGGTGGTGGAAAAGATCCCTGGTTATGGTCTCCTGCTCATGTCAGGTTTAAAAAGAATAAATATGGGTGATGATTATCTGGAAATGGATTCCCTTCAAAATAACCATGTTATTTTTTGAAATAAACATAAAAATAAACATGTTTCCTTCTGAAATCTTCACAACTTCCCCTGGGTGATCACATTCCAATCTGAAGATCAGTGCTCTAGGGTGTAGTCTAACCAGACATGGTAGAGTGGTATTTTTAATCCCCCTCATTTTAGCAATAATCCTTTTATCATTACAAATGAAGAGCATGCTAAATATTTCAGGGGTCAAATCATACCCCAAGTTTATGTGAATGTCATGGTGACTTTTCAGGTCTTTCCCAGTTCTGCTTTTGCTAAATTATATTCCTCTCTTGTCATGTACTTACAGGAAGGCTTAAATTTATCTCTGTGAGGTTTCATCCTCTTAGGTTCAGCCATTTCTCTAGCCTGAGGAGATATTTTTGGATTATGATTCGATCTTCAACCCACATAGAGAACATTTGAAGACTGCAGGCATATATTCCTAGGAACTAAAAAAAATGCAATATTTTCCTAACAATTTGTCTTCAATAATCAAGATGTATTTCAACTATGCTAGCTTTGTGGTAGTTTTATCAGAAAAGAATTAGGGCATTTGCCTTATGAGAAGGACTGAGCTCTTAACTTCCGTTCATCTATATCATTCATTCTTTCATCAACAAACATGAATGCCTTCTGTGTCCTGGGCTTTATGTTAATCACCATGAAGTCAGAGATGAAGAAAATTATTCTATCTGAGAAGAATGAACTTAAAGGAGTCAAACAAACCTGTAGACATAGTACAAAGTGGTAAGTTCTTTGGAAACTGTGTGTCCAAGGTGGTCCAGAAGTACCCAGAGGAGATACCTATTCATATGGATGAGAGGTCGCCAATTAAAGCCTATGAGAATAAGAATCTGTAGGAGTAAATAGAAGTACATGTGCCAAGATCAGCAGAAATTCAATGACTGGAAGGAAGGTTATTGCAAAAAGAGTAAGTAACCCATAATATGAAGGGATGCAGGTATAGAAGCATTTGTGTCAAATTGTTAAACCTCTGGATCAGAAAGAAAAAACTCAGGCTGAAATAAAGTGTGACTTCTAGGAAGAAATATTAGGAGAAAAAATAGTTTATTCACTTTGATGTCAAAGTACAATAAGAATCAAAGATGATAAGTTTCCTTGAATTATGTGAAAATGAGAATTGTCAACAGCTAACGTGCTTGGAACAGAGACAACTGAAACCAACCCCATGATATTGATGTTTCAAGGTTGAATTTCTAAAAAAATTAACCTTGATGTACCTCTTTGACCTTTGATTTTACCTCTTCCTGCATCTCTGTTTTGAGAAATTCTGATTTTCTCAAAGAGTCAGATAACAAGATCCCCAGACTCCTTCTCTCAGAATAGTCATGACTTTTCAAAACTAGCACCCTGTGAATATTCCTGCCTGTCTTCTCATGGAACATGGAGTAAGTACTCTTATTCTCACAGGAATCATGATTTATGTGAGAGTAGGGGCCATGTCTTAATTTTACATCCCTGTCAACTACAAAGGTGTTTGCCACTTTGGGAATTTAAGTGATGTTTTCTGATTGAACAAAGTAGGACCACTTTGGAGGTTGTAAATAAATGTATTTGAAGAAGCAATCTTCATATTAAGTACCATTATTACCAGTAGAAAAGAAGGCCATGGTAAAAATTGTGAACCTACTGAGTCTGCAGTAGTGGGACTAGCTATTTATAGATAAGACAACCCAGTGTAAGAATGTACTACAGTGATATTAACTACCTGCATTTGGTTTGGTGGGGTTCTCTGGATAATCTGTTTTTGAAGTCTAGATCTCTAAGGAAATTCCACTTTGAAATTAGACTTCATTTCTTTAGCTATTAGGTTGTCCCCTAATTTCCGTGAAGCCTGTCATCTTATGTTATCAAAAATAAGATACAACTTTGTTATAGAGAAGCAAATGGAACATATAGAAACATACCATGATTGAATTGCAAGAGTACAGTTGGTGCTGGTGGGGTCAAATGAGGGGAGTGTTAGGTGTCTTATCTCATATGTGTATAGCTGCTCTTGATATGAGCCAAGGTTGTACCCAGCTACTCCATAAAGGAAAGAGTAATTATCTCCTCCCAGAAGCAGCAACTCAGGTCATAGGACCTATGCTGCTGTCCATGGCATTGCTCTTGCCTCTCCTTAACACACAGGTTGCTGAGTTGATGCTTAGGCCGTCCCATTCCTCCTCCTTATCCTTCCTGGAGTGGTGAACACTAAAATTATATCTCTCCCTTAATTCTGGGGCCAAGTGGCTTTTGAGATTGTTCTCTTAATTTTTTTATCGGCTATGTATGTGTTCTATGTAAGGCCTTGTTATGGTTTGAATGTGAGGTATCCCCCAAAAAGCTCTCATGTGAGACAATGCATAAAGGTTCAGAGGAGAAGTGATTGGGTTGTGAGAGTTTTAACCCACTCAGTGAATTAATCCCCTGGTAGGGATTAACTGATTGGTAACTGAAGTGGTAGGGTGTGGCTAGAGGAGGTGGGAATTGGGGTGTGGCTTTGGAGTATATATTTGTATCTGGCAAGTGGAGTTTTTCTCTCTGCATCCTGATCACCATGTGAGCTGCTTCCCTCTGCCACACTTTTCTGCCATGATGTCCTGCCTCACCTTGAAACTGAAGGAATGGAGCCAGCCTACTATGGAATAAGATTTCTGAAACTCTGAGACTTCAAATCAACTTTTCCTCCCCATACAATTATGCTGGTTGGGTCCTCTGATCCTCGGGTCCTTTAGTCACAGCGGCAAAACATCTGACTGAAACAGGACTCACTTGGAGGAATAAGATTATCCTTAGTTTTGCCTTTGGATCTGAGAAACTAGTGTTGAAGCAGATCAAAACATTTATTCTGTTCTGCAGTCTTCCCACCATTTATCCCATTGGATTCTCCCAAGAACCCCAGAATATAAACCAAAAGATGTGAAAGAAAAATTTTAGGATGGAATTTCCGTGTCACAGTTCTCTCTCTCTCTAATAATGGCACCACTAGCTCAAAGACAAAGCCACGTATGTAACATGATTTAACAGTTTCAGCTGAGGACTCATGAGAACAATGGGTCCAACCCAGTCACCACATTCTAAAATGGGATGCTAGGTCATTAATGCACACTTGTCCAGAGTGTAGCTAAACCGTCAATCCCTGTATTCCAGAGAATGACCACAGGCAGATAAAAGGTTCCTGGGAACACTCTGACATGTACAGTTTGGGGAGATGAGCAAAATTCAACAAAGGCCACTCAGAAGGTACAAACTGTGAAGAAGAAGGAAGTCCAGAAACCAAATAAAGAAATTTGCAAGAGGATGGGATAAACTGTAACAATGGTTCAATGACTGCTTCTAGGTTGAATAAAATAAGAACTAGAAAGCTAACCATTGGATTTGGTGACATGTGTGTCATTAATAAAGTGGGCATGAGTGATTTCAATGTAGTCATGAGGATAAAATTTTGATTAGAGTTGGTTCAAAGAGAAGTGGAGGAGAGTTGGTGGCATCATATGCAGACAGACATTTTTTTGAGAAATTTTTCTTATTAAAGGAGGAGAAACTTAAGGCAGTAATTGATGAGGCATTTTAAGTCAAGGAAGATTTTCTTTAAGATGGGAAATACCACAATATGTTTCTCATCTGGCACAGAAATACTGATGGATGAGTTAAACTTTGCCTTGGTCCCACAGATCCTGTTGTAGGATATCTTACAGTGGATACCAGCTCATGTGCCAGCATAAATCCAAATGATTTGCAGCAAATTACATGTATAGATTCAGGAATATTAGAGCATGATGCTGCTACCTAACCTGTACACGACAGCCATCTACCCAGACTTGAGATGTTAACAGCATATATTATAAGATATTACCCTATCACTTCATGTCTCTTTAATATGAGCTACTTCTGGATAATCAAATCATTATTTTTAACTTGAGAATTAAGCTATATTTTTTCAGCAATTGCCTTCTTTTTCTTGGAAATCCAAATAATCTTTATGCTTATGAGATGATTTAAAATGCTAGTGGTGGCACATTATGAAAAAATGATATTTCAGTTGTTTGCCACATTGTTTCTCTTTCTAGTGTTCCTTCTCCAACATAAAATTAGTTGTGTTTTATCTACCAAGAATCGCAGTGTAGACAGTGCCAATATTAACTAGGCTAGACTTTGGTTTTTCATGGTAAATTACCCTTATCCCCTCCATGATTTAAATAATCTTGGGCTTCAAAAACTCCATGTTGATATTAGATCAAGTCTCTTGTTATATAGTTTTCACAGGTCCCAGTTATCTCAAGTTAACAGCCCCCCAACTTATCTTCTCTTTGTATAAAAAGTTGAGTACGTCTGGATTCAGAGGGTAGTCACTTCATTTTCCTGAACGGCCACCATTTTTTATCCTTGGGAGTTTCACATAACTGTGGTTCCTGATTGATCCACGAAGGCATTTCATTTGATGATTCTTGCGTAAATGAAAGGATATACTTTACTGAGACCTCCAAAGTCTCATGTGTAAAGAGGTGGGGCTTTTAAGGCAACGTTTGGAACAAGAGAAGCCTGTCCTCATCAGTGGATTAATCCATCGATAGTGGGATGGACTACTGGGAGGTGGGGCCTTGTTGGAGGAAGTGTGGCACTGGAGGCATGCCCTCGAAGGGTTTATTTTCTCCCTGCCTCTTTCACTCTCTGTGCTTCCTGGCCACCCTGAGCTGAGCACTTTCCTTGCCATGCTCTTCAGTTATGTTATGCTCACCTCCAGCCCAGAGCAATGTTATCAGCTGACCATGAACTGAAACCTCTGAAACTGTGAACCAAAATAAACTTTCCCTTCTTTGTTTATGTCAGGTGTTTTAGTCATAGCAATGCAAAGCTGACTCACACACTGAGATTAATAGAGTCCTGGTAGGAAAAGTAATTCCATTCAGATGGTTCAACTGCAAAGACTTATATTCAGGTATTACTTCAGAGGGGAGGGTAATGTTAAGTATATCAACCAAGGGAGTGCTTAGGGCCTGGTAGGAGGGAGGTTATTACCATTGCTAGACCTGGAGACCACGGGGAACAAATAGTATCACCTGGGCCCATGAGGAGTGGGAGCTGTGCCGGAGGGAGCACAGAGCTGAAATGGGAATAGGAGACACCTCAACCCACCTATCTCCTGCTTTAAGATCTCCTTCCATGGAGCCAAAAGCAGTTTGCTGCTATCACAGTATTCCCTGGGAATACTGATTCAAATTGTATGGGTTCACTCCTTGGGACCCTGAGAGACAAACATGTAAAAACAAGTCTGAATGGAATAAAAGCTTAGACACACATACTCACAGATATTCATAGATGTGTGTGGAAGGTATTTAGACAATTTTTCCATTGAGGATGAGTCTGTGTTTCTTGAATTCAGCAACTCTTTATGTGTTTTAAATGCTTGGGATTTCAAATTAATAACAATAAGAAGGTTCTTGTTATATATGGTGCCTCCAGAAAGAGCCGACACTGTAAATACTACCATTGCTAAAGCTCTACTATGCTTAAATGGATAGTTATATCCTGAGACAACTCCCAAGGGGTGTTCCAGATCCAGCCCCAGGAGCCTAGCCTTGTTCTGGCTGATGGGTTTTCTCATATGAATGGGACCCATGGTCCCATACTGAGCTGGATGTCCCAAGTCCTCTGATTTTCTTTGGAGCAGATCCATGCTGCTTCATTGATGCCAGACCCTACCAAGTCTTTCTAGGTCTGAAGACCTGGGGTTTACTTGGAGTGGCTCCTTATTTGACTATTTCTAGACGTGTACAAACTTGGGTGGAAAATTACAAATATCTTTCTTCCAATCCTATCTTAGAACCCCTGGGATTGAAGAACTAAATTTGATGTTTTAATCACCTTAGCATGTCAAGACTTGCTGATAAAAAGTCTTTATACTACCCTTGTGTAATGTTCTAGGTCCCCTGAAATAGACATTATTATTCTGTTCAAACAACCAAAGGAATTGATTATAAATATTTATGAGATATAAATAGGCATAGGAAAATATTTTGTTAGAAACAAAAGATTTTTCCATTAACATTGAAAGGGAAGAAAGCCTTTTTCTGAACAATTGCATTTCCCTTATACAAACTTATGTGTTCAACTATCTCCAACTAATAAAACAGTCTGGTCATGTCTGAGAGTTTGGGCCAAAGAAAATACCAACTTGAATGGATATTTCCTATGTATTTCTCAAAATCAAGTTAGTTCTTTATTATCTTGTTTTGCAAAGCAGAGATAGCCCCAGAGCTATTATGCCTACTGGTTAAATTGGAAAGCTAAATAATTTCTCTGATCCAATATCCTAAAGGCTTTCCCTTGGCAATGGATACATAACAAATATTCCATGGTGAGTTAACATCTAAGTTATGGTTTATCAATTAGTCTTGCTGTACATGTCCCTCCCTGTCATGAATATGGAAAGTATTTTCTGAATTCGTTGGTAATTTCTCAATATAAAACTGTCCCTATTTCAACAGGGCAGATTTTGTTTTGTTTCTCTGTATAAAGATGCCAGTGGAGCAAAAAGAGGCAATATTTCAGTTTAACTCTGCAAAGTTTTTGTTTCCTTAATCTGCTCAGTAAAGAAATAGTGATACAAAAACTACTAACTTGCAATAGCTTGAAAGACTATTGTTATTTTTCAATATGCGTATTGGATGCACTTGACAAAATAAGATTTTGATTTTCTATGTCTACAAATATGATCAAAGGAGGGGAATTAAACCATTCCTCTTTTATGTAACTTTTCATCAAGTCTGTGTAAGTGCGAAGGACTAGGGATTGGCACACATCTAGTCCCCAGCGGGATGGTTTCTGACATGCGTTCATGAACTGAATCCTAGTGACGGCAACTGAGGAACATTAAATGTTGCTTCTGAACATTTTAAAACACATCTGAGAGATTTAAAACAAAATATTCACCTACTTTGGAAAATAACAGAAAATATTACCCAGAGTCAATCAGCTGAGCTTGGTACAATTTTGTTGAGAGTAATTAGGTTCTAAACAAGAATATTTTTGTATACTGTATGGAAATAAGCACAAACATGTAAATTAGCTCAACTGAGGGAAGATTCTCTTGTCCACCTCTGAGCAAGCTCCATGAGATGCTGCAGTAAGCGGCCATCCACTTTACCCAGGTGAGTGACTTTTATTGTCCAAGTCTTTAACATTAGCTACTGTCTCTTCACCTTCCCTTCAGGCCTATCCAGAGCCTCTCTCACTAGCCTCCTTCTTTGGGTTAAGACTGTGAGCTTCCAGAGACTTATGTACCGAGCAGATGGTCCCCAGAAGATAGCATGCTTAGCCATTAGTTCCTCACCACACAGTTTACCTAGGGCAGTGGATCAGCTTGAACGATTATCATCCCACAGGTCCTTGGGAAAACAGGACATCTCGTTTGTGGGATTTGGCATGAAGAACTGAGAGAGGAAGGGGAAATTTGTGAACTATGAGAATAAGGGGACTGCAGACTGTGGTGCACAATTCCTGAGAAGCTGAAAAACCAAAATGGGTAAGAAAATGACATAGAGAGCATTGTGTAAAAACAGTACAATTAAGATTTCCATCGGCTATCTGCCTTGTTATCCTTCCTGTAATTTCTTTGTTCCAGGGAAATTTGCCTTCATAATATTAACAAAGGAGCTTGTAGTCAACCTAAGAGAGTTCCCCCAAATATTGTGGAGTGTTATGGTTTGTATATAAGGTATTCCCTAAACCTCCTGTGTTAATGCAGAAATGTTCAGAGGTGAAATGATTGGACTGTGAGAGCTATAACCTCATCAGTTCATCCTCGTTTGAATGGACTGACTGGGTGGTGACTGTAGGTAAGTGGCATGGCTGGAGAAGGTGGGTCACTGGGGATGTGCCCTGGAAGGGTTTATCTTCTCTCTGGAGACTTTGCCTCTCTCTCTGCTTCCAGAATTTCAGATTTTCTCTGCCATACCTTCAGCCGTGATGTGCTGCCTCACTTTGGGTCCAGAGCAATGGAGCTAGCTGACCATGGACTAAACCTCTGAAACTGTGAGCCGGAAAGAAACTTTCCCCATCAACATTGTTCTGGTCAAATATTTTTGTCACAACAATGAAAAACTGACTAGCACATGTAGGATTCATAGTTGAGTATTTCTTTGGCAAGTGGTATAGAACTTTTTATTATACTAATTGCAGATTTGTATAAGGGATTAGTGCCTAAAAGGCTCCAAGGAGACTACTCAACCCTTTTCTATGTGAGGACACAGTAAGAAAATCTCACCTATGAAGCAGATGGAGTCCTCAGCAGATACCAAAGCAGCTGACATCTTGATCTTGAACTTCCCAGTCTCTAGAACTGTAAGCAATAAAATTTTGTTATTTACAAATAAATCTAAGCTATTTCATTTTAGCAGTTATAGTAGATTAAGAAAATAACTGCTTATAAACTAACATGCTTACATAATTACCACTTAATATCTTTGTTTCCCATCAGTTTTTTTAAATAATCTTTTCATTTTCAGAAATATCTGAAGCTTCCCAAATTATTATTTGAAATTATGATACCAATATCACTTGATATTTTGAAGGTGAGACAGGCACAGAGTGTAGGAGCCAGAGTTCTAGACCTGGATCTGTAGTTCCTCTATGTGACTCTTGCCCAAGACCCTTGAACTGTTGCCTGAGATGGCAGTTGCATCCTGAGAGATCTGAGCTAACAGTAACTTGCACAGTAATAAGCATTTACTGGGTCCTACTACTTCTCATGTTCTGTAAATAGTGTTAATTATTTGATTCCCTTATAAGTTTGTGTGGCTGATAGTGTTGTTTCCCAATTTATGAACAAGGAAACTAAGTCACAGAAAAATGAAGGTGCTCACTTAAGGTCACAGAGCAAATGTTTGGTCCATGTATCAACTTCCAGGGGTCATTTTGTTATTTTCCCGCTTTCTCAGTGATCCCAATGACTTTCCTATAATTGCAGGATGGCCTAATCCTAAAGCAAGATAAATTGAAAAAGGAAAATTGAAAGCATTCAGATGTCCTCTGATTTTTCCACAAGCAGAGAATTGATACTATGGGAAGACAGAGGAGCTGCCTGATGGCCCTGCAGTCAGTAGGTTGGATGTTCCAATTTCTCATGGCTACTCTCACCCTCTTCTCTAATTTTCATTTAGGCTTTTTAAGATTTCCCAAAGAGCCAACTGCCTTTTGGAACAGCAATGTATTTTCTCTTGCTCTTCAACATAGTTTTTCAACCAAAAGAATGAGATATATAATTAAATTGGTAATCCAGAACATAGTAAAGAGAAACCTGAAGAATAGTTGTCTATTTGGTACTGATTTGAAGACTGGGGAAAATTAGAGGTGGATTTGCTGAATTGGTTTGATGTTGTGTGTGAATTGTTAAGACTCCCTTTCTTTGGGATGGCTGCTTTCATGGCTGTGTATACCTGCCAGTCTCATTTCTCAAGCCTCTGAATCTTGCTAATGATCAAAACAACTGGCTGTTGCCTAAGGAGAAATTCCATGGCTCTTGAGAATGTTCCTCATCCTTAAATTTTTGAAATCTAGAATGTCTTTACCAACGACCAAAGACTTCCAATATTTCACCAACCTAAACTAAGAAGATAGAAATATGTCTGGGAGAAATAACCCAAATAGTTTAGGAAATTTATTTAAGCTGGCCTAAATCAAAAGGGAGCTTAGCTCATGTGACTACCCCAAGGGTTTATTCCAGATTTTCAAAAGTAGTCACTGTGGCTACTCCAAAGGGGAGCCAGAATCAAGGCTCTTTTTTAGTGACAGGATGTTTGCTCAGGATGCTAGACTGACATCTGTGCACTCAGTAACCCCAACAAAAGGACGACTCCTACTGTTCCAACAGAAGACTCAGCATGAGTTCATGGACTCATCCACCTCTCTTCACTCATATGCACATCTATAACAATCAACCTGTCCACATGAATGAAATACTTTGATGAGTATGGTCTGAGTCATGTGCCCATCATGGATGTAAAGTATAGATAAACTTCCCACATCTTAGAAATTGAGAGTAGGAGAGGGCCAATCTCCAAAAAAAAATTGGGTGCCTTAGCAAAAGAATGGGTAACATGCTGGAAATGCAAAATAATTGATGTATACTATATACCCTTGTGGCCAAGGTTGTCTTCTCTATCTTTTGCAAACTTGTGGTTCAATTGAAATCTCTGTTTTTTTTTTTAACTTAGATGATTTAGCAATTGATGAGCAGAAAAATTCCCTGCTGTACCCACTTCTTGGTATGCCAAAAAAAAAAAAAAAAAAAAAAAAAAAAAAAAAACCCACGTACTGTTAATCACCATTAGGTGAAATATGACATCTTCATGACAACTTCAGGTATGATTTCGCCAGAGTCATTCATTTGCAATTGTTGTGCTGTTTGTCACTTTTCTATACTAGCCTCAAATGACAGTCTAAAAGGGCAAGTAAATGAAGAGACCGAAACATAGGAAATAGGAATTTGTCTGAGAAGGCCAGGTGGCCATTCTTTCTCATTATCATGTGTTGTCAGGTGGATGCTTTTGCCTAGTGGATTCGTCTGGGGCCATGATCTGAGGAGTTCAGTGTGAAGTCACTCAGGCAAAATAGCACCCCTGAGAAAAGGAGTTACCACTCATATAGACCACAGGTGTTGAGCCAGGATACAGTAGATCTGTGGACTGCTGTCAGTTTCCTACAGTGACATCATAACATCATATTGCTTTTTTTTTTTTAATTGCTAAAATGCATTATAGCCTAAGGGGTTGAAGAAAAACACCATGAACATTATTTTTGTGGCAGCATACAGTGGCTAGATATAAAGAGCTGTCTTTTTACTTCTTCCCTCATAAACATATGCTTGGCATAGCATGTCACATTCAGTAGGCAGTCAGTAAGTATTCTCTGTGCTGCATTACTATGAGTATAACCTGAGCTCTTAGAGTCTGTCTGTGAGGCGCCCTTCTAAATGATGGTCCCTCTTCTCAGTAATGATGTTCAGGGGTCTGTGATCATTATGGTTGGCTTGGAGACTTTTCTGATTGGTCAGTGCCCATACTTGTAGTATATTATTAAAAATAGTTTGCATATCACTTATGCACCTTTTTTTTTTTTTTACCAGCAATTAAAGATTTTTTTTCATGCACTATTTCTCTTAAGTCTCTATTATTAAAACCTGTGTATCTTGTGCCCCATTGCAACTCTGGGGGGGGGTTTGAATCATGATAAAATGTCAATGGACTCTTGTGATACTTTACCAAGGATACAAACAGTTGAGAAATAATACCTGCATCCAAAGACCTTAGCCACCTATCATGGGTGCCAAGGTCAGGCACAATGGCATGTGATATGAAATACATTTTCAGTTTCAAAGATCTCCTCTTGTTCTTCCAATCAACACAGTCAACAAGGTACTACTTTTCCAGACCACTAACCCAACTCACCTTTCATTTCTCCTTGCTGGAGCTTCTGTGACCCCTTTTCATTACTAGGAAGTGGGAAACCTATGCTTGTGATCGTCAGAGAGCCTGCAAGTGACTTTGAAGATGGCGAGAAGAGGGCCCATCCCTCACTGTGTAGACTAATATGATTGGATCTGACAACTAATACTTGCATTCTGGAGACTATTTACCAAAAATTTATAAAAAGGCCAGGACCAAACTATGTATTTATAGAG
The DNA here is from genome assembly GCA_025594165.1 of Tamias sibiricus. Classification (NCBI taxonomy): domain Eukaryota; kingdom Metazoa; phylum Chordata; class Mammalia; order Rodentia; family Sciuridae; genus Tamias; species Tamias sibiricus. The sequence goes on along the minus strand of CM046660.1, from coordinate 72,456,417 downwards.
TTTCGTGAACTCATTTGTTGAATCCAGGAAACTTAAAATCTATAAAATCTAAACGATCCTAAAGCTACCAGCTGCTTCTGTGTCTCTACCCATGAACTTCAGCCATTCTATTTTTCTTAAATTTGGACAGAGGAGCATAAAAGATTAGCTTTACAGTGACTCTGGGGATTCTTATACATAGAAGAGGACTTTTTTTAAAAAAATTATAATTTGAAGCAAACTCAGTGGACAGTATCTCTGAGAGTTGAAAGATGGGTCCTGGCTCTTGAACACGAGGGATACAGCTACTTGTTGGTTTCACACTGCAAATTGTAAAAAATGGTATGTAAATAGAGCACTGGCATCACCACATTAGATAGCCATGTTGTCCTTGCCGATGGGAAGTACAGCAGAAGCTTTGAGGACAATTGCAGCAGCCAAGCAGCATGGAATCGTGGGACCCTAAAGTATGGAAAGAGCAGCTTTGTCCTGGGTTGCCCTAAGTCACCCAGAAGCTAGCTCTGGGTAGGCTTCTGAAGAGAAGCAGGTAACTCTTCACTTTTGTACTTGCCCTCAAATGGGGAGAGAATCAGCTTAGAAATTAAAGGCTGCCCACTGTCTCATTGCAAGTGTACCCATCACCACGTTCCTGCACAGTGAAAGTGTTTTTCTCACTGCCTTCTGAGGCTATTTCTGCTATTCTGTAGACTTGATCAAGGCATGTTCTATTCCTGTCTCATTGCCCCATGCAAAATTCCACTTCTTGGGAATCTGACAGCCTATTTGGCAATCCCTGTCTCCTTCCTCCAGAACATTATTACTTAAGCCTCTACCACATAATCCATTGCATCATGGTATTTCCCAAACTCTAGTTATTCCTGTAAATTTTGTGTAATTGGTGCCATATCAATGAACCATCTGGGCAGCATTTACTTTTTTTTCCTTTTAAACTTGAAATTGGACTCACTTTTTAAAAATTTAAATCTAAGTAATTTTAAAAGAAAACATTATACCACTTGAAAATGGAAAAAAAAATTTCTCTTGCTGTTAACAGAAAGTATCCATGGAAATAAATATAGCCGGAGCCAAACAATGTAATTAAACCCTAGCTGCACACTGAGCCAAGCTGGGTCTCTCAGACTGATGCCCATTCTCTAGAGATTGTACAGAGAGACGAACTGAGCATGCAAATGGCCTCAAGGACACTCTAGCATGAAATTGAGATTTTCATCAGAAAGTGGTCAAAAGATGGAAAACAGTAGCTCTCTGATTATTTCTGTTATTTAGTGCTTTATTCTTGCTCAGCCTGAAATCATCCTACAAACCACTTGTACACTTCCCACACCTGAGACCCTCATCTTCTAAGGCATAGTGCAATATTGCCAGTTAAGTTTGTGTATTTGTTTTAATCTCCCCCCACTACTGAAAATCTTAGCTTTCCATACTGTTGGCAAGAATTTTATCCCAAGAATTAGTTAATAAGAATGGAAACTGAATAGAAACATGAATAGAGTAAAAAAAATAATATCCTGGTATTTCTCATTGTGATTCCATCTCCATTACCAAGTGTTTGCTGAACAACTCTTCAGTGCTGGATGCGCTGATTGGGTGTTTTGAGCATACAGAACACAGAAAATAAGGAAAATACCCTTGGTATCCTGGCAATTGTAAGGCAAACACATGTTAGGAACAATAGATTTATTTAAAGGTTTGATATATGGTCCAAATCTTACTAGAGTGCTAAATGTATTGGACTAAATCTGGAAGAAAGTAGCTTTATTAAAAGAAAGGAAGGAGGGAGGGGGGAAAGGAAAGAAAGAAGGAAGAGAGAAAAAGAAATAAAGAAAAAAGGAAAGAGAGAGAGAGAAAGACAGACTGACTAGAACTTGGAAGGTCAGTGGGCATTTTATTCAGTTTACTGACTAATGTTAAAAGTATTGTTTCCTGGACATCTTTGTTTGGTGTCCTGGCATCAGAAATCTGCAACTTATTATATGACAAAATATCTTCATTAACAGGGATTTATTTGGAAATAAAGAGAAAGAGTAGACGTTCCTTAAGTCATTTTCAGCTGGGCCATGTTTTTCCATCTATAAATGAGGAACTTCTGGGTTGCAGGGTCACAATAATTGCAAACAAATGCACAGATCTTGCTATGTGCCAGATGCATTTGTAGTACTTTATCTATTCATGAATCGAATTGTCATAACAACCCTATGAGTAAGTACATTAATTTTCCATTGCTGCCATAACAAATTACCACAAACCTAGCAGCTTAAAGCAACACAAATTCATTGTCTTACAATTCTGTAGGTCAGCAGTCTGTGCTGGTCTCCCTGGGCTAAGATCGAGGTGTCTGCAGGGTCGTGTTTCTTTCTGGAGACTCAAGGGAAGAATGCATGTCCTTGGGCATTCAGGTTTTAGAGAATTGAGTTTCTTGAATTTGTAGAACAGAGGTCTCTCTCAGTAGAACAGAGGTTTCTCTCAGTTTCTGCTATCAGCCAAGTGTGTTCTCAGTCCTCAGCTACTGGACCTTCTCATCATCTTTAATCTTTGAATTTCCTCTGTCTCTTTGTTGTATCTCTCTGCCTTCCTCCTGCATTTTTTTTTTTTTTTTTTTTTTTTTGGTACCAGGGATTGAACCCAGGACACTTAACCACTGAGCCATATCCCCAGCCCTTTTAAAAAAAATATTTTATTTAGAGACAGCATCTTGCTGGGTTGCTTAGGCCTCACTAAGTTGCTGAGGCTGGCTTTGAACTCATGATCCTCCTGCCTCAGCCTCTGGAGCTGCTGGGATTACAGGTGTGCATCACTGCACCCGGCTTCCTCTCTCATTTTTAAGGACTTATTTGATTAGATTGGATCCACCCAGATAATTCAAGATAATCTCTCCATCTCAATATCCTTAACTTTAGTCACATCTAAATAGTCCCTTTTGTCAGGCAAGGTCACATACTGACAAATTCTGAGATGTAGGGTGAGCATATGTGCCAAACACAAGGAAGCACTATTGTTACCCCTCTTTTTCAAGCAGGCACTGCTTTCTGAAAAAATGAACACACAGCAGTTCCTCTTATGCTTTTTTAACCTCACTGTGGTAGTAGTATCCTCTCCTACTGAATTTGCTTTCAAGAAGAATCTGACATCCAAGCTAGGCACAGTGGTGTACGCCTGTAATCCCAGCACTTGGGAGGCTGAGGAAGGAGGATCACGAGTTCAAAGCCAGCCTCAGCAATGGCGAGGCACTTCGTAACTCAGTGAGACCCTGTCTCTAATAAAATACAAAAAAGGGCTGGAGATGTGGCCCTGTGGTCAAGTGCCCCTGAGTTCAATCCCTGCTACCAAAAAAAAAAAAAGCACCTGACATCCAGGTGTTTGCACAAGTGTTCGGCTATAGGACAAGGTATGACAGATTTCTGGAAACATTTGCATTAGAACACGTTTATAATTTAATGAAAATTAAAATTCTCCTCCATCAAGAGAGGTGAAGCAGTGGTTATTTTTTTGCTTCCTAATTATTTCTTGTTAGTGAGCACATATTCCATTTATTTTGAGAGTTGCCCTGGTGAGACATAAAGGAGTGATCAGAGTCACCTCTCCTTCATCCACCTGGCCTCTGAGGAAGGATGACTGAATCTCCTTTCCTTTCTGCTTTATCCCCTGCTTCTATCTTATGGATGTCCCTGGAGTTTCATAATTCAGTATCTCAAACCATGTCGGTGAACTTCAGGAAGGGGACAGCCTCATTTGTTTGGTTTCCTCACCATATTTTCAGCACCAATCCTGGAGCTTGCTATAGAGACATGTGGTGGCAGCTACTGACAAGGTTCCCCATGATGTCCTTCCTCACCCTGGTTCATACCCTCGTGTAACTTCTACTACTTAATGTGGGTGGGACCTAATGCTGGCTTCTTACAATAAGATTTGGCAAAAGTGAAGGGATGTCACTCTATGATTAGATTACACAACTTTCACCTCTGTCTTGCTAACAGAGCTGCTATGTTGGAGAAGCCCGTAGGGAAAGAAATGGAGGGAGGCCTCTGGGCAAGATGCTGCAAGGGACTTGAAGATGTCAATAACCACACGAGTTTGGAACTGGACCCTTCTCCAGTCCAGCTTTGAGATGACTATAGTGCCCTTGCAGATCCTTGTGTCCAAACTTCTGACCCACAGAAACTATGGGTTACCATACAATAAATGTTTATTTTTTAAGCCACCAAGGTAATGGGTTCTTTGATATGTAGCAATAGATAACTGATACAAGTAGGCATTTAATATCTATTTGAAAAATGATCAAATAAAGAAGACTAAGTAGAGGTATTTTTTGTTCATTGTATGGCATATTCACAATGGCAGTGAGAAGTTTGGACTTGAAGAGGTTTGGATACGACACTGGAGTTGCTTATGGCTAAGCTATTTGTACAATTCAAATTTATACACTTTGGGGAACACTAGGAGGACTTCTACTGCTTAATTCCTCCATCTCATGTTTAAAACAGAGCACTGTCCATTAAGGGGCTTGAAATTGGACATGGTTGGTTTTCAGAGGTGAGCTTCTGCCTCATCCTCTATTAGTCAGGAAAGGGCAATCGGCCAGGAGGTTGCAGCAAACTCCATCTAGTTGGCTCTGGGCAGAACTGCCCGCTTCTTTGTCTGGTCTCTTTCTTTCCCTTGTCCTGACTCTGCTGGTTCCCTGCTCCCTGTTGTGGCTGGCTGTATGACATGAGTAAAGACTGATTCAGAAGCACTTCCTGGGGATGGAGAAACAGGACTCCTTTTTCCTAACCATACGTATCCTGCCTGTCCTGAAGAGAGAAATCAGTGCACTGAAAACAAAACGTTCCATACAGGACAGACTCAAAGCCCTGAAGGGCCGGTCTCTTCCCAGCATAGCATTTCCTTCTTCCCCTGTTGCCTGTGGTCAAATGGGGAACTACTAATGGACAGGAATTTTTTTTTTTTTTTTTTTTTTTTTTTTTGCACCGGGGATTGAACTCAGGGGCACTCAACCACTGGGCCACATCCCCAGACCTTTTTTGTATTTTATTAGAGGCAGGGTCTCACTGAGTTGCTAAGTACCTTGTCCTTGCTGAGGCTGGCTTTGAACTCACGATCCTCCTTCCTCAGCCTCCCAAATGCTTGGGTTACAGGCGTGCGCCACTGCACCCGGCTGGATGGGAAATTGATGGAAGTCATAAGGGTAACTTGGGCCAGGCTGATTAGCTTAGCACACTTTTTGTACTATCTCCCTGGCACCAGCATGTATATGGACCCAAACACTTCTGCCATCTTGGCTCATTTGATTGTCACAAAAAGGCCACTATAGTGGAAAGGGGTTTTATGTACTTTCCAGAGATGAGAACAAGAAGGCAAGTGGTTTCTCAGGTGCACACAGCAGCTGTATTAGAGCGGAGTTGAGGTGGGGCAAATGAATCCAGTTGCTGTGGGCACAAAATTTAAGGCACTGCCAAAACACTCAGTGATGAAGATAATTAACATGCAACGCAGCATTTCTAAACATCAAGGATGGCAAAACTTTACAGGCAGGGAGTTGGTGCTGATGCTTTTTTCTTTTTCCTTTGTCTGCTTTTGGGACGTGGAGGGCTGCTGCTGCTGCACTAGGGATAGCCTCCTCCCTGCAGAATGAGGATCAGGACCCAGAGGATTCCTGCTTTACTTGCAACCATCAGAGAAATGGCCTTTCTCTTCTTCAAAATGCCATCTTCACTGCCTGGAAGAGCTGCATGGGCAGAATGGTTGCCGTGGTTCTACAAAGGGAGGGGAAGGTAACCCAGTAGCACAGCAACATCGTTGTGGCTCAGTCTGGAGCCAGACAGTTTGATTGAAGTTCTGGTCCAAGCACTTGCTAGCTGTGTGGCCTTGGGAAATTTATTCTTTTGGTGCCTCTGTTTCCCGACCTATAAAGACAGGGATTTCAATAATGCCTACCTAGTAAGGTTGATGTGAGGGAGAACACACACGAAGTGTGTAGGCCTGTCCCTGCCACAAAATAATCATTCAGGAAGTGTCAGCAATTACTGAAGTTTACACTCTCAATAACCACGGGTTGTTCATGTTTCCACTTTGCAAATCAGAAAACAGTCATAGTTACAAGCAATTCATTGAAGGGAATTTTGGTTAAATGGGTGGAGACATTTGAACACTCAGGTTCTTAGACACATAGGAAAGAGTTGGTTCTTCTAAGGGAAGAAAAATGTACTTTTCATTCAGAACAGTTTCAGCCTTCTGTACTCTTGGAAAGTAAGGAGCGCAGCCGGCTGTTTAAGCTCAAAGGATTCTTTACCTTCAACCGTCTGAGTTACTTCTGATGAAGAGAGTTATTTTTAGCCATCGACAGACTTGGTGCCTTTGCAGCGTTCAAGGCAGCACCATCTCTTTCTTTGTTTTCCTCTGGGACCCTGCACTGATACTGGCATAAAGTTCACACACCTAAAATCTACTCCACAGATAATCCTCAAGTACATTGAGGTCACGGGGCACAGTCAGAATGCTCCACATGACAGCAGAGACGCATTTGTCCTGGTTTCCATTTCCCTTGACAGATTCTGCTCTGTTTAAAAGTCCAGCAAATTAAAAATATACATTCCATAAATAAAAAGAATTAATTATATAAACAGAACTCAAGGAAGAATTGCATCAAGATCCCAGGGATTGAGAGCCAAAGGGAAGAGGTACCTGGAAGGGACCAGCAGATACTGCTTTAAGAGGAAAATTTGATATAAACCACCTTCGGCTGGAGAGGGAGAGGCTGATTCTGTATATTTCTTGGGAATACACCTACATATAGCCGTTTGCCTTCTTGTGGTCATTGGTTAATCCTTACTGAAAAATATAAATTTGAACAATTAAATTTTTCCCTTGTTAAAAAAAGAAGTAATGCTGCTCTTAAACACAAATGCCATTTTAAAAGTACCACAAAGTGAAGAGTCTGATAATTTGCTTCTGGGTAAGATGAGGAAATGTTGAGATGTCTGACAACTTTGAGCACACCTGTGTTTTTTAAAAATTAGTTGCCATTTTAATATGTTTAAACATTTGGAGACATTTACCACGTTCCCAGTGTTGAGGGACCATCATCATTATCCGGTTCCAGAACATTTCCATCCATCCCTCCTGGAGGAAACGCCATGCTCATTAGCAGGGTCCTCACCCTGGACTCCCACATCCCCTGGCAACCTCCCACGGCTTCCTGTCTCTATGGATTTGCCTATTCTGGACTCTTCATAGAAATGAAGTCACGTGGTGTGCAGTCTTTGCGTGGACTTATTTCACTTTGCCTAATGTTTTCAAGGTCCACTCATGCTGTAGCAGGCACCAGTCTTTTATTTCTGTCTATGACTGAACAGAGTACCACTGTAGGGCTGTGCCACATTTTGCTCAACCATTTATTAGTTAATGGAAATGCGGACTGTTTCCACCTTTTGGCTATTGTGACTAGTACTGCTATGGATATTTGTATACAAGTTTTTTTTTTTTTTTTAACTTCTCTTTTTGGCTATTTTTAGGTACATATCCAATAGTAGAATTATTGTGTCTAATGGTAATTCTGTTCTTAACGAGGAACCACACAATTACCCTCTTCGCATTTTAACATGTCTAAAGTTATCAACTTCTTAGATCCCATGAATTAAAGTGATTTTGAGGAAACAAGGTCCAGATCTTTGATGCAGGGTCTTTGTGATCTCATCTGGGTTTACCATATTTGTGAGGCCAGGAAAAGACAGCCTTGTCTTGGTCTTATCTGGGATATGATTTATTTGCAAAGGCCTGTTACCTTCTCCTCACTTCCTTGCTGCCTGCATCCCCAACCATTCTTTCCCATTTTCCGCCACTCCCTACTGCTTACCTAGCTGTGTGGCCTAGCTCCTTTGCTCATTCTATAAACTCTTCATCTCTGATGTCACCTAACTGAGCTAAATTCACAGCCCGTAATTCCACAGCATCCTATTCATATTTCTGTATCTGACCCAAAGTACCAGGCAGTCCATGTCTTCCCTTCAATTTTTATAAAGCCCCGTACTATTGGCATGTAGGGGTCTTGCTTTCCTTTATCAGAAACTCACAACTGTGTGCATGGGGAGGCCAAGGGGAGAATGAGCCGACCCAGAGAAGACCTGTCCCCCTCACTAGAATCAATTCACAGCACTAGTCCAAGTAGCTGTGCGTCGATAATGTAAGTCTATATCTGCAAAGTAGCTGATGACGATCAACACAGCACTTGGGAATCCTAAGTACCTGTTGCCGCCTGAAGTGATGGCCGCTTGGAGCAACGAAGCCGCGGGAAGAAGTTCAGAGGCGAACTGGAAACAAACAGCTTTTTATTCTGATAACTTTTCTCTCTGGCTCTAACAATAACTTTAACATGCACCACACACACCACCAAAAATGGTGCAGACCCGATCAGCAATCTCGCTCAAGTCCCGCGAGATCTCAGGCCAAGTCCCGTGAGACTACGGAAGGCAACAACAGCCAAACATCTCCTTGGCCCGTAGTCAACCACAATCTTAGCCATCTCCCCAAACAGGGCTCCTGCAAGTACCAATTTTTTAGTTATAATGACATCAGACAAAACGACCAAGATCGTGTTAAAATGTGATTCAGGGAGGAAAAGTTTCAAAGACCCTCTAGCCTAGATGCATTCAAACTGATGTACACCTATAGCCACACAAAAACTTCACAAAGGGTGTTTTCCACATAAGGTGCATTTCTGTGATACTTTGTCCTTTCTGGTGCACAGATCTCTAGAAAAATAAAAACAAAGTTAAAAATATGCATGTTTATTTCTGTGTTTTTCCTTGTCTCACACAAGGTCTTTTAAGGTCAAAGCATGGGGTCAGATGCAAGGTGCCTTGATGAATGTCAAGTTGTCAGGAAGTTGTGTGGCACTGAAGCAGAAGGCAGGAGTGCTGACAATTTTCCTTTAATAACCTCTCCTCTTTTGTCCCCTGGCTGTTGCTGCAGAATGTGTCCCTCTGGGAAGAGGCTCCCCTGAGAGCAGTGAAAATGCAAGGTTGTTTGTGAGAAGTACTGAAGGCCACTGTGCCTTCTGTCATCATGGCCGGGCGCCATGGTTTACCAATTAGTGTTAAGATAAGTGTTGAGAAGTGAGATGGTTGTCATGGGGATGCATCTCAACACCACTATTTAAATGGAAAAGAGAAGGTTAGATTTTTTCCTAACATAACACTACTCTGATTTTGTTGATAATGAGAACTGGCTTTTTTCAATTACATTAGCTGGTGAAGGCTGTCTGTAACAGACTAAGAGCTAAATCAGCAACTCTAAGGTTATGAAAAAAAAAATATTTGAAGTATAGAGTAAGATCAAAGCGTTTTAACAAAAATATACTGGCAAAGGTGAATTGAGACATTTCCATTTTCCCCAGACTTTCTGAGTAATTGTAATAAACAGTTTATCTCAGAGGGAAAACATACCAAGAAGTCATTTCTTTATCAAAATATTGACATACTTTATTTCTGGTGGTAAGCATGTACTTCCATGAATACTGGACTGGGCCTACATCAGCCCCAGCTCCTCCCTGAGGCCTTGACAAGTCAGACTTCTTTGCGATCCAGCAAGGTTAATACTTTGTACCACAAGGGCTTTGTAGGCCTCTAAGGCCAGAGTCTACCCCTCTGAATAGATTAGGTTGGTCAATTTCCTATTCTACAAGTTAATATTTGGAAATCATTCCTACTCATGACTATAATTACTAGTCATTTTACCAATTTCAGTGTTGCTTTTGTGATAAGTTGAGCAATAATTCTAAAGATGGAAAACAAATATATTTTGGTACTTAGTTTGTTCCTAATTTTTAAAATATTTCAACAAATAATACAGGAGTTCCTTAGTTATCAATTAATCAAACATGAAAATAAATTTTGATAATTAAATCACTGTGTGATTTAAACATGGAGCTAAGGCAGAATTTAAGAGTTGGATGAATTTGTTCTAATAAAAGTTCCATTCTCAGTTACACATTTTTGAGAACTGTGTTTCTCAGGGTTTATCTTTAAAAAAAATAAAAAGTAGAAATAATATTGATTCTGAACTACAATTTATTTTACAACTAAGCAATTTTTATTTGCAAATACATCACTACAGTGGGAAAAAAAAACCTCATCTATATCATTAGCAAATGCATCTAAAGTATTATTTTATATAAATACTATTCAAACCTATAACCTGCATAGTAATTATAAATATCTAAATGTTATAAACATGTTCAATGTTACATGTTTATAAATATGTGAAATGTTCATATTTCATGCTTATAAAAATATATTAATGTAATTTAAATATGATTATCTTATTTTGCTCAATTAATGTTTCTAATAATTACAATGAAAATTCAATCCTAAGAAATAAATGAACACAGAGAGTCTTATAGCCATTGGGAAAATAAATTTCAATTTATATACTCATTTTTGTCACAAAGGAAAATTATATAATCTTTAATAAAAGATTTCTAAGTATACAGACATACTTGGAACAAAATTCTTTATGAAATTAAGATGGAAATAAGAATTTAAAGACAAAAGGATCATATAATATTTCTGACTTTTAATGAAAAGCTCCTTATATATTTAAAAGTACATGATATTGCAAATTAATATGAGACATTCTACTGAATACATTTAAAAGACTGATATAATAAACTTGTTTTCGTTCATACACCATTGCCTTAGCCTTCATGACTTTATACTACACAAACAAGCATTGGGTTTATTCAAAGTCACTTCTCTGTTTGTGAGGCATTGTGCCTCTCAGGTAGCCCTGGGTCAGGGTCACCCCACTTCAGGACATTCTAGTTTATTCCATTGCTATTGTCCATAGCATCATTTTCTACATACAAAGCTAAAATTTAGGAAAGCTAGTTACTTATCCATTGTCACACAACCTACAGGATAGGGAGAATCCACTATCTGACTTTTAACTTTTTTTTTTTTTTTCTTTTAAACTACCATCAACCAAACATGTTTATTTTTAGCTATGTAATGGACCATATAAGAACACTCTCTGAGCCGGGCGCGGTGGCACACGCCTGTAATCCCAGCACTTTGGGAGGCTGAGGCAGGAGGATCGCGAGTTCAAAGCCAGCCTCAGCAATGGCGAGGCACTTAGTAACTCAGTGAGACCCTGTCTCTAAATAAAATACAAAAAAGGGGCTGGGATGTGACCCAGTGGTCGAGTGCCCCTGATGAGTTCAATCCCCAGTACAAAAAAAAAAAAAAAAAAAAAAAAAAAGAACACTCTCTGACATAGAACTGAAACAAACCACTTTTGGAATTAAAAGATTGAAATGTCTCAGCCTCCCAAGTGTTGGGATTACAGGCGTGTGCCACCACGTCTGGCTCTAAATTATTTTAACCTCTAAACATTCGCATGCTGAGGACAGAAAATTAAGACTGGCATATTTTTTGACTAAACACAGCTTAGCTAAATCTACATATGGGTATCGCCTGGCTTTTGTTTCTATACTTTGCAACCATTTCCGTGAGACCATTGGGGAAGAAATTTAGCAGCTTCTCTTCAGCTTGAGCCAATTGCATAAAATTCATTTTTCCTTTTTTTTTTTTTTTTTTTTTTTTTTTTCAAATTTGCTTATTCGTGGTACTGACAGGCAGTTGAATTTGGCCAGCTGAGATCCAAGCAGGTTCTCTGGCTGTGCTATCCATAATAGGAATTGTATTTGATTTGCAGGAATCTCTTGAAGTAGCAGCAAAGCCTTTGGGAACCCCCTGGGTGCCATGAAAAGAACAGAACCTTTGGAACATAGACCGGGGCTCCATTTCTTGTTGTGTTAGTTACTAGCTGTGGGCTCTTGGATGGAGTTTGTTTCCTTATCTCGAAAATTAGGTTAAAATCTCTGCCTAGGAGATTAAGGATAAAATGAAATGAGAAGTCACGGGAAATCATGATGCATGAGATTGTTCATAGAAAGTGTGTAGTGTGACACTTGGAAAATTGTAGAAACATAAACACACCATTTTTCTTCTGGATGTTTCTCCCTGTTTTCTCTCTCTACTTCCATATGCATTTGTCTACTGTGCTATGGCTCATGTCCTTGATATCTGCTTGGGTAATATATGCAGCTAATAGTTCAATGACTTGGAGAAGTGATTTCCAGGCTGTGAGCTCTAGGAGCTCTGTGGGTCCTGTCTTTCATTAACAAGCAAAGTTTTAATTTGCATTTCTCCAATTGCTAGAGATGTTGAACATCTTTTCACATATTTTTTTTTCTTTTATTCTAAGTTGTTATATATCACAGCAGAATGCATTACAATTCATATTACACACATAGAGCACATTTTTACATATCTCTGGTTGTATACAAAGTATATCCACACCATTTGTGTTTTCATACATGCACTTAGGGTAATGATATCCATCTCATTCTACCATCTTTTTTTTAATTTACCCTTTTGCCCCCTCCCTTTCCCTCCCTCCCCATTGGCCTTTCTACTGTTCCTCTAATCTTTCTATGCTCCCTGTCCCAACCCCACTGTGAATCAGCCTCTTTATATCAGAGAAAGCATTTGGCATTTGGATTTTTGGAATTGGCTAACCACTCATATTTATTCTTCTGTGAGGTGCCTGTTCAGTTCCTTTGCTCATTTGTTGATTGGGTTGTTTGTTTTTATGGTGGTAACTTTTTTGTGTTCTTTGTATATCCTGGAGATTAACTCCAGTCAGAATGGCAATTATCAATAATACAAGTAACAATAAATGTTGGCAAGGATCTGGGGTAAAAGATACACTCATTCATTGCTGGTGGGACTGAAAATTGGTGAAACCACTATATAAAACAATGTGGAGATTGCTCAGAAAACTTGGAATGGAGCCATTTGACCCAGTTATCCCACCCCTTGGTATATACCCAAAGGATTTAAAATCAACATACTACAATGATGCAGTCACATCAATGTTTATAGCACTTCAATTCACAATAGCAAAGCTATGGAACCAAGCTAGGTGCCCTTCAACAAGTGACTGACTAAGCAAAGTGTGGTATATATACACAATGGAATATTATTCAGCCACAAAGAAGAATGAAATTATGGTATTTGCCAGTAAATGGCTGGAACTGGAGACTATCATGTTAAGTGAAATAAGGCCATCCCAAAACACAAAAGGCCAAATATTCTCTCTGATATGTGGATGCTAACACAAAATAAGGTAGGGGGAAGAATGGAAGTTCACTGAATTAGACAAAGGGGAGTGAAGGAAAGGTAGACGGGATGGGATTAGGAAAGATAAAATGAATTGGATATAACTTTTCTGTTTATATATGAATACACAACAAGTGAAACTCCACAACATGTACAACCACAGAATGGAATCCTAGTTAGGATAAGTTATAATACTTGTATGCATACTATGTCAAAATACACTCTACTGTCATATATATCTAAAAAGAACAAATTTAAAGAAAACAAATGAAGTTTTGCTTGTCTCCACATATGTGGATGAATTTTGTTGGGGAAAGTGTTTCCTTGGTCTTTATGGGCCATGTGAATTTGGGAACTTCTGGAAACAGTGCTTAACCCAGACAAGTTGTGCTTGAAAATGGAAATTCCTGGTGTTGAGCCTCTATGTTGGGATATATTTTGAGATAGGCTTGGGTTTAAGGTTGTTGACTGAGTTCAGCAAGTAGACAACTAAGGATCAATTGCATTTTGTGTACAATGCACAGCAAGCCAACTGGGATGCATATTAGCAGTAGAAACTCAAGTATTTTGATAAAATTTAAAACTTTCATAATTGGCTTTAAATTCTGAGCATGAAATCTTCTTGCTCCCATTGCCAATCATCTGGCCATTTTATAAGAGACTGGTTTGCTAGTTGGAGCCATTCCCTGTTTGGATATTTGAAACATTCTCTTGGTCATCATTCTTATTTTCTAACTGGAAGAAGACAGGTTGAAGACAATCATTCTTATTCTTTTGTTAACTAGGAAAATGAGGTCTTGGAGTTTTGCTACAACAATTTAAAGTTCTCATCAACTTATTTTTTCTTTGTGACTTCAAACATATTTCCATTTTGTCATTTTCATAATTGCATTGTAGACATTCCATTTATCCTTGGCCTTTTAAGAAAAATGAACTTTTGCAATTTTTGAAAGTCTAATGAAAACATGAGAGAGCGATGGATTAATCATTAAATCAGCCATAAGAATTAGTCTGACCAGGATACACTAAACCTAAAAGAAATCCATTGGTGGGATTTGGAGAAAACATATTCTTCTTTTACCATGGAGTACTTTGGGGAGGATCATGGTTAATTTCAGTGCTTATCACGTGAGAGTTCCTCTTACCATTCCGAAGATTCTTTTGTACTGAAGGAGTCATGACTATCCTATCCCTTTCTTGTCCCCATTCATTTTTTTTTCTCCACCATTTCAAAGCAATGTAACCCAGTTTTTTCCAAATCTGTGGAAAGGTGATATTTTTATAATGGTGATTTCAGTCATCTTACTTTTGCAGAAATCAAGATCTCTGAAAACAAAATCTCTAGGTCTAGTTGTTATTGGGAATTTCTAGGTGATATTCCATGTGTAGCCATAATCATGTAAAATCAGTCTTCCTCTCTGAATACTATAGACTGTGGATTTGCATATGGGCTTGTCAGAAACTCTTCTCCTGCCATGTTCTGCTCTTCTATCTGCCTCTAGAAAGTCAGAAATGTGGAGAAGACAAGGGAGTTCTTTTGTACAACCCATATGTGTCAACCTTACCAAGCACAGAACAGGAGCGTGTGTCAGGGGAGGGGGCTGGCAACAGAAGATTTTTAGCCAAGACTTTTGATTTCTCATTTCTAATCCAATTTATAAGAGTTGCAGAGTTTGTAACAGACCTTTGCAGTAGACTATGAGAGAAGTAAAGAGATCCTAATTTGGAAATGTTAGCAACAGAAATCCTCATCAAAAGCAATTTAAAACACAATTACAAGGCACTCAGTATTCTACAAAGCAATTTTAAATGTTTTCGATTCAACACTCATGGAAAAGGCAGGGTGAAGCAAGGTTCCAAGATTATTTTTTCCCATTTTTATAGGCAGTGAACCTGAAGCAAAGAGAGTTTAAGTGATATACTCAAAGACACTGGCTTTTCAAATTTCTAACTTCTCAAGTTTTAATTTTCATTTCTATTTGTGCTTTGGTGCACCATTCACAGGGGACAGAATTACATTTACTGGAATTTCTCAACCATCCATATTTCAATAAGTATTCCAAAGAGCACATGTAAGCTGAGAGCATGTTCCCACATCAAGACTGGTTCCAGTACCCGGAGCCTTCACAAGACAGAACTGGAATCCAGGAGCCTCCATGAGGGTGCAGGTCTTTGCCAGTGATCTCACTCAGGGGGGCAGCAAGGGGGAAGAGAATCACAGTATAGCACACCATGCAAAGCCTCACTGAAACACTGCTTTCCAATCTGCTCTTCACGGCTCTTCCCACTCTTCATCATCCTTGTAATCAGATAAGGCAAGGGATGACTCTCCCCAGAAGCTGAAGAAAGAGGTGAAGGCTGCAATGATGTTTATAGAAAAAGTAGAGTAGTTTATTCCGTGTCACATGCAAAATGGCCAATGGTCATCCATGGCTTTAGTACACACATCTGCAGAAATAATTATATATTAGTCTTTATTCCAAGAAGGTCTCATTGAGTTAATACTTGTTACCAATGTGTGTGTGTGCATGCATGCACGCATTTCGCACGCCTGTAATCCCAGCACTTTGGGAGGCTGAGGCAGGAGGATCGCGAGTTCAAAGCCAGCCTCAGCAATGGTGAGGCACTTAGCAACTCAGTGAGACCCTGTCTCTAAATAAAAAAAATACAAAAAAAAGGGCTGGGGATGTGACCCAGTGGTCGAGGCCCCTGAGTTCAATCCCCGGTACCACAAAAAAAAAAAAAAAAAAAAAAAATTTCTTTATTTATTCTTACAGAAACATCTACAGATGACCTAAGTGTTATGTGACCTGTGGAGGTAAGTATTAATGGAATATAAATATAGTATTTTTATTTCAAATCAAATCTCTATTTAAAACTTATTTTACAGTATCAGTGCATCATCCATTTGCAGCTGCCTGAGAGTTCCAGTCACACTCATGCTTTTAACTTTGAATTTGAGTTTTACAGTAAGAGCTGGCCAATGCTTTCACATAAACTTTAACAGAAGAGACATTTCATCTCTAAGCAGAGACTGCAAATGTCACTGAGGAACATCTGAAGATGATAATATGTTGCTTTGTTGATTTCTATATATATTCAGCTTATGTTTTAGGGTTAATGCTTTTTTTTTTTTTTTTTGTCAATTTCATACTACCAAGAACAGTCTGCCAAAGAAGATATTTCTTTGATTAAGAAAGAACAGGGAAAAAGCAATTTGAAAACTAGTACATCATTCTTTGGAAGGAATTCCACACAGCCACTGAAACCATAAATAATATTTTCTATATGATCCAATACACACACACACACACACACACACACACACACACACTACTAGAAGGAAATAAAAATATGATAAATATTATTTAATGCTGGTTGATGATCTTTCTTTGCTGTATTTTCCAAATTTCTTACTAGTATGTGTTTTGTAATCACAAAATAGAACTATTTCTTTATATAAAATTAAAAGGATTATTGCAAATGTTAAGTCCAAAGCCATTAGATGATTCTTGGGTGCACAAGTAGTACAACAATTTCTCATGGAGAGACAGTGCCTAAGGTAGGCCTGGCAGAATTGAAAGGAGAGAACAATCTCTGCTTCCGGAAAGAACACTGTGATTGAGATGGTCTGAAGAGGAGGAAAGGTGAGGGAACACAGTATAAGGACATCAAAATGCTACATTTTATGACTGTTTGAAATAGAACAGATGGAATTATATGGCTCAAAATATATTTTGATGTTTTATCACCAAACATCAAACCTCTATCCTGGTACACCTAAATGCTATTTTTACACATCTTGTACTCAAGGTACATGATCCATCTAGGGTCATAGTCTCTTCAGAACCATTTGGGTTTAAAAATCTCTACTTGTGTAGATCAGAGTTTTTATCTACATAAGCAAACAACCCCTCATTTTATTAGGAAAAAAGCGAACTAGATAATTTGTGCATTATAATTACATATTCATTGTGGTATATTCAGACACAGATGTAGCATAATTAAAGATAATATTAAGGAGTGGAGTCCAGTATAGTAGAGGGGGCAGATCAGAAGGAGAGGGAGGATAGGGAATGAGGGGGCACTGGGTGATGATCTAACTATGTCATGTGCACATAATGAGTGCCACTATTATGTATGATTATAATTCATCAATAACAAACTAAATAAAAATAATACCTGTGCAAAAAAAAGAAAGAAAAATGTTTTCTAATTTTACAGAGTTTTAACCAATAGTGTAAGTAACAGTACTTAAATAATCAAGACAGAAAATGGCTTAGGATATAAATGTATTTACTCTGGGCTGCCCCACAAGAAATCATATATTTATGGTTAAAGCTAAATATGTGTGACACAGAGTCTTATATCCATAATGGGCTTTATATCAGCCTATTTAGGATGTTCATACTTTCATTGAACACACTGAGATTCTCAGGAGTCTTACCATGACCACGCAACTAATTAGTGACCAGCAAATCAGTTTATGTACTATGTGACCTTTTTGTTTTTATTTTTTCCAAATATGGATATTTCAATGGTCACTAACACTCGTTTTGGAAATCCAGCTTAGGCACGGGACATTTTGGCTCTAGTGAAACATGAGAGCCCTGAGGAATTTGAGTTCTTTTAGTTTGGAATTCTGGCTCTAAAGAATATGAGGAGACTCAGGCTCAGTATGGTTTTGGGGAGCCTGTGTCCCCCTTTGTCCTTCCTTGGTAACTAGGAGATTCAGAGGTACGTTAAAGGGTGCCCTACCTGCTCAAGCTCAGACCCAAAGGAGGCTAGAGACTGTCATTCTAGGGTAACAGGAGGATGGAAGCAGGCTGCACCAAGGCTTTCTCCCATCTAGAGACTTCTAGAGAGATTTTCCCAGAGTTCCTGCTCCTGTCACCCTGGCAGCCCCCTTTGGGTTCTCTTCCTCCTAAGGCCTATTGGTTCAACATTTTCCTTGATTCTGGAAGCTAGTCTGCATCTTTCTACTAAATGTAGTTTGTTCCATAACCAACTCCAGAGAAGGTTTCCACACTTCAAAATACAGATATGACTGATCCACCTGGAACAGGTAAATTGAGTTACCTCTCTCCCACGGTTAGTCAGTGACCCTGGTTCTCTAGAAACTCTATTTAACACTTTTTAAAAAAAGTTTTGTGGCTGAACTTTGTACTCAATCCTTTAATGTTTTGTCATTGACCCAGGATCTTAAACCTCCTGATTCATCCTTGGAATGACAGGTCAAGTTGACACTTCAGTGAGGAGGGTTTTGTTCTTAACAAAAGACGAGAACCAATTAACTTCCGTGGACACTGAGTTCTCATCTCTCTGAGCAGTTTTCTCCTCCTCTCAAAAATTGTTTATCAGATTACTTCAAAGCTTTATGCCCTTTTATTCAAGAGCTGGCCATTCAGTAGTTCTTTTTAATTGTCTGAAGTCAATATTCCTATACAGACTCAATAGGGCAAGTGCTTGATAAATATTTGTTGGTTGCTTGGTTTCTTATTAACAGCTAAATAAATTCTGGGCAATTCAGAATAGAAGGATGTTTACAGCTTTATCAGTGGGTGATCAAATTGGCACGTCACATATTCTATTAGATTCTCCCCTGAACCACATCCAACCCACCTAACTCTGCAAATAAGGCAGAGATGAATGCAATCAATCTCAAAGGCCATTTCAGAGAACATCATGTTACATTTGACTCACAGGGGATCTCAGTCAAACTGGAGTGGTTTGGTTACTCCATTTTTTCTCACTCATTGTTGAATTCTGTCTTTGCTATCTAATTATGTGCATGGTATCTAAAGTGATAATCATAGTGAGGATTATTAGTTAAATTCTGGACAGTAAAACAAAGATTTCAAAATTATAGCGTTACATGAGTTTCATAGCATATAAAATCTATAATGTCAGATATTTTTCTATCTAAAACTATGATATTTATTTAAGTCTTTTGGTATGGTTGTCTATACAAGGCAAACTGAAAAAGAAATAAGCTTTCGTTTTTTTTTTTAAAAATGTTTAAATATGACAACTTTGCTGAGCAAGTGATGAATCTCTTTTTCTCCCAAATGTCACATCATGTTTAATGTGAGGAGTATTCTTTAAGGGTCTACTGAATACTCATTATTCATGCAATGGTGACTGAGTCAATAACAGGTAGCTTAGTGCCTTGCAAAGCATAGGCATTGTGATTAAGAGGCAGCTCCTAACCAAAGGGATCTTATGAGTATGGAGGATTAGACAACTGAACAAATGACTATCATACAAGTCATATTTTCACAAGAAAACATAAATACATTTCTGTGTTTAGAAAAGAGAGAAATTATGCTTGGGAAATGAGGATTTAGGATGTCATCTTATTAAGAACAGACTAAACTATGTTACAGTTGAAAATTAGCAACAAAAAGAAATTTACCAAAGTAAAGGCTTGTTTCTCCTTCTTATTACATGACTACTGTGGGTTGACGAAGCTCTGTTCTACACAGCCATTCGGTGCCCAAAGACTCCATTTTCCTTCAGCTTTGCCATTGAAGACTCATGACTCCCAGGGTCTCCAAGGTAGGGGACATAAGAGATGGCATATGGAGTCTTAATAGCTCAGTTCAGTAGTATTATGTGCCACTTCCACTCACACCTAATTGCATAGAACTAGTTATTTGGTTTATTTCACTGTTAAGACTGCTGCAAAGTATATATTCCTATGTATCTGGGGAAGAGAAGAACTGGGTATGGATGAGCACTTATAATCACTTCCAAAAAAGATTTTTTGAAGGAAGCCAGAGGCATTCGACATGATCCTCAAAGAGAAAATGGAAATGTAAGTATATTGACAGAGGAAATGGCATGTGCACAAGAAAGAATAAGAAAGGGAGCAGAGGGAACACTGAGGAAATTGTAAATAGCCAACGTTCCTTACGACATGAGAAGGCAGAAGAAGAGGTCAGAGTGGATGAGCAGACTCAGAAATGTCTCAGAGGACTTAATATGCAGATTGAAGACAGGCTGCCAAGTTTAGTCGGCAGTGGGGTAGTGATTGAACCTGTGTCTTACTGAGGCTTCCTTTGAAACAGTGTATGGGATGAAATAGAGTTAGGAGAGAGGGAAATAGGAAAAAAAAAAAAAAAAAACACTTAGAAGCTATTGCATCAGTTAAATCAAGATATAAGATCTGAGAAGGCATCACAAAGAGGAAGAACTGAAATTAAGTGGTGAGAAAGCGCCTACATGGCTTACCAGGTGGCTGATTCTGGAGGTGGGGAATGAAGGAGCCCAAGACCTCCGAGTTGGGGCTCTGGGGGATGGAATGGGTGTACCAACAACAGCAACAGGATAAACGGTGAAATTATGTGCAAGTATGAAAGTCCATGCAATCCACATAAGGTAGGAGAAATGCAAGACCTGCACGGTGATTAACAGGTAAGAGGGAGGTTGCCCATGCCAAGTGGCTGCATTTAAAATCCTGACTGTCCCTCCTGTAAGCTTCATTGTCTCTCCTCATCATAAAAGCAGGACAACAGCAATTTCTCCATAGACTTGTGACCATGAAAATAGTTACTTCTTATAATATTTTTGGCACACAAGAGGTATGCACTGAATGTTATCGTTTCCCCCACAAAAATGATGTAGAAAGGATAGAACTAAGGTCCATTTCACAGGATAAGGGATAATCATTCAATTACTTATCTTGACACACTGTGTGTTGCCTCTAAATGCTTATGATGGAAGAAGTCCTCAAGAATGTACAGCATAATTTATTGGAATCTTCATTGATGAGTGCTGTCTGCATTTTACTTAACTTTCTGATCCAGAAAACCAATAAACATTAGCAACCATTTGCCTTAAAGATTCTTTGCAGGGCAGAGATCAGATGCTAATTTAATTGAATCTTCCACTTGTTCTTTGTTGCAAAAAGCCCAAGCTTATTGAAGAGATAGTACTGACTGTGCCAGAGGAAGGAAAAATGGAGAAAATAAGCACTTTTGAGGTCAAGGGAAGAACAAGATGAAAGATTTTGCTCCTTATATTTGGAAGAAGTTGATGGTTTATGGATTCTGCCAAGCTGAAGATCTTTAGCTGCTGTCTGTCAGCACTTTGGCATGGAGGGCAAAATTTGCCTGAAGAAGTGGGTCCTAGACTTGGAGGATCCAGACTTATAAATATTACTCTGTCAATGCCACTTGACCTAAGGTGACCTCTGAGCTGAGACAGAGGGCATTCAAATGGCACCCAACTCTGACTCAAGTCAGATGACTGGAAACATTTCCAGATGATTTCGGAGTTTGCCCCACCCCATGAAGCAAAAACTGTCCGTAATTGACTAAGACTGATGTCCCTCAAGCCAGAGTGCTCAGAGCATGCTTCAGATTGCTTTAAAAAATATATAGAAATGCAGAAACTTCTTCCACACATAGATTTTTAGAGTAGAGTCTATACTCTCAACACAGCCTCATGCACATATAACAGTTGCATCTTTATTTACACAGAACATCCAAGTAGAAGGAAGTGTCTTATAAGAAGTCAGTAGAAAAGATTAAAGAGAATAGGTTCACTGGCTGGAGAAAGGCACATCTAAGTAGTATAAAGGCCCTCACAGTGGCAAAGTCAAATATGTTAATAAAAATGGGAATCTGTGCATGAGCGATAGCTAAAAGTTCTGAAAGAAAACAGCCATGCATTTTAAATTAATTCTATTGTCAGAAAACCATCACCATATACTTTCAAACCTTTTAAATTTATTGAGACTTATTTTATGGACCAATATTATGGCTTAGATTGGTAGAAGTGTAAAAATTTCTATCATATTTTTCTGGGGTACGGTGTCCTGGAAGTATTAATTAGGTCAAGATATATGATAGTGTTATTAAAATCTATGTTTCTACAGGTTTTCCCCCTTGTTTCTTTTTTTTTTTTTTATTTATAGTAGTAGTATGTAATATAGTTCATAGTATACATATAGAGCCTCTTTTTACACAAAACAGTTTGTATACAAAGTATATTCGTAGCATTCAAGTCTTCAATCATGTATTTAGAATAATGATATCCATCTTATTCAACCACTTTTTCTTTTTTTTCCCCCCTTCCCCCCTTGCTCCCTCCCTCCCTTCCCCTCCCTTCCCTTTGACCATTATAGTGTTCCTCTAATTCTCCTATGTACCCCAACCCAACAATACTGTGAACTGGCCTCCTTATATCAGAGGAAACATTCGGTATTTGGATTTTTTAGATTGACTGATTTCACTTAGCATTATATTCTCCAACGTCATCCATTTACCAGCGAATGCCATTATTTTCTCTTTTATTGCTGAGTAAAATTCCATTATGTATATATACCACATTTTCTTTATCCACTGATCAACTGAGGGACATCTAGGTTGGTTCCACAATCTAGCTATTGTGAATTGTGCTGCTATAAACATTGAAGTGGCTGTATCACTGTAATATGCTGTTTTTAAGTCCTTTGGGATTAGACCCAGTGAGGTGAATAGAAAGCCAACTAAGTGTGAACAAATACTTAATACATGCACATCGGATAGAGCACTAATTTCTAGAATATATAAAGAACTCAAAAAACTTGACACCAAAAAAACAAATAACCCAATCAATAAATGGGCTAAGGAATTGAAAAGACACTTCTCAGAAGAAGATACATGATTAACCAACAAATACATGAAAAAATGCTCAACATCGCTGGCAAATCAAAACTACTCTAAGATTTCATTTTACTCCAGTCAGAATGGCAGCTATCAAGAACACAAACAACAATAAATGTTGGAGAGGATGTGGGGGAAAAGGCACACTCATACATTGCTGGTGGGACTGCAAAATGGTACAACCCTTATGGAAAGCAGTATGGAGATTTCTTGGAAAATGGGAATGGAACCACCCTATGACTCCCTTGTTTCTTGCTTTCTGTCTGTCTAGTAATTCTATCAATTACCTAAAAATGGATGTAATATAATGGCAGAATTGTTTGTTTCTTCAAATATATTAAGGTTCTGTGTTAAGGTGCATACAAATTTAGTTTTTAGGTCTTCCTGAAAAATTAATTCTTTTATCATTATAAAACATTCCTTTTTGTTTTTCAGGACTAGGGATTAAACCCAGGGTCTTGCATATGCTAGGCAAGCTCTCTACCACTGAGCTACATCCCCAGTCCCCAAACCTTCTTCTTTATATCTAGTTACACTATCTTGATGACTTTTATCTGAGATTAATACAGATCTTCTGGCCTTAGTATGCACAATGCTTGCATGGTTATGTATCTTTCTAACCATTTTATTCAATCTACCTGTGTATTTATATTTGAAGAGTATCTCTTTTAGACAATATATAGCTGAATCTTAACTTTTCACTCATTCTGAGAATCTCTACATTTTGACATTTATGTAATTATTGATAGGGTTGGTTGGTTTCAAACATTTTTATTTTATTCTATTTTTAGGATTTTTTTAAAGACAGCACTTCTGTTTTTGTTACCCCCCACTTTTCCTGACTTCTTTCATGATATTTGCATATTTTTTGAAAATTTATCTGGACTTAACTAGTGCTTTTTTGCTATATTTGGTCAATCCATTTAAGTATATTTCATACACTTTGCAATAATATGTTTAAGGATTAGAATTATATAACCAAAGCAATAGTTGTGTTTATATTTATTTCTAGGGTCTTTTAGAATACTAAATCTCATTTCAATCTGTATAGCTTCAGAAACATGGAAAATTTACAGGGTGCCAGAATAGAAAAAAAGAAATGATATAAGGGTTGGAACTCGAACCAAAGAAGAAAAATGAGCAGACATAATTTGGCTTGAAGAAGAGAAAACTCAGAGATAACATTTGACTTTAAATAGATGAGCTATTTTCATGTGGTGACCAGATGTTTTCATCTTTACCCAAAAGAAAAGAAAATAGCATTAATTGTAACAAGGTGGAATGAATGGTTGCCAGTGGAGGGAAGCACTGATACTTCAAACATGTGGTGATGTTAAAGTTACTGAGAAAAGTTAAATAACATATTTATCTCAATATCCTCATGAAAGTGTCCTGTGTGTCTACAATATTGATCAATCTTCCATCAATCCTATAGGAAGTTCATTATCGGTTTGCCTGTGATAACTTTTAATTAGGTATGGATTACCAGGATATAGAGGAAAGGATTAAATGATAACAGTAAAATAATTGTGAAATAAATGCAAAAGTTATTCTACCCTTAGGTGCTTAAGGAAAAAAAATACAAAATTAAATCTCATTGTTTTTCAGGGATAAGGCTACAGATTTAGCAAATAAAAATACAAGATATCCAGTTAAATTAGAATTTTAGATATATTGGGAATTATTGTAAGTATGTCTCATTCAATAACTAGGACATATTATATTAAAACATTAATCTTTGTTTATTTGAAATTTAAATTTGGTATGTTGGAGTTTCATATTTTAGCTGGAGATACTGTTCAGAGATAAATAAATAAAATTTATGAGCATTTCATGTTTAAGTTATTTTTCTACATATGGGCAAGAACTTATGTGCTTTGTTGTGTATTTGGCTACTTCTCTGAACTAAGCAGATGTGTTTGTAACTTGGTCAGAGATGTGATGTGTTCCTTATGTGGGGAACAGCTTTACAAATATTTTCACCTTTGTTTAGACTCTCACTGGAACATCTACAACCATTTACCAAGAGTGGATGACTTTTAGACTATTTTCTAACAGGTTTTCAGCCATCATTCACACAGATATTTCCATTTTCATTAATAGTTGACTTTGCCTTTCTGGATACACCTATACTGCTTATTTGGACATTTCTCTGGCAAGTCAATAAGTCCCTGTTTCTTGGTCCTCCCCATCAGCTTCTTATAAGACTCCCATTCCATTTGGATGCCCCTTATACATGAAGTGCAACCTGCAGGTGTGCATATAGACAGACTATCAGTTTTCTTTCTCTTCTGTTGATGAATAGTCTGAATATTTATGTTTTAGAAGTCATTGAGCATAGTACAACTTGACATATAAATGTTGTAATCATCTCCAAAATTGACTGCCATCAGTTCCTTCCCTGTGCTCTTCATATTAAATGGTAGAATATGATTTCCCTCCCCTTGCATATCTATCTTGTAGGTGACTTTTTGACCCATAATATGCATTGGAAGTGACATCCTAAGACCACTGCAGTCAGGCCATAAGACAACTTAGTTTCCACCTG
This sequence comes from Tamias sibiricus, assembly GCA_025594165.1. Lineage (NCBI taxonomy): Eukaryota > Metazoa > Chordata > Mammalia > Rodentia > Sciuridae > Tamias > Tamias sibiricus. The sequence continues at coordinate 72,431,044 of CM046660.1, read as the reverse complement.
AATATGTTGGATTTTGACCCTAGGACTTTCTCACTCAGACTCATCTGACTTGCTGAGAAAATCTCAGGTCATACAAAGAAGCCATATCTGCTGACTTAACTACTCTTGCTAGACTCCAAGCCAGTATGAACTGACTGTCATTTAAATGACCCATCCTGGACACTGACAAAGGTTCTCTCCTTAACCAAACTGTACTAAGTCTTCTTAACTAAGTCTCAGTCTTGGACCATTCTTGCCAGATCTGCACAGTCTAGTTTTAGCAAAAATCCTGCTAAGTCCGTTTAGAATCCCCACACCCTTGACATCTGATCAGTCTTTAGTCAACCGCAATTTAAGCCATCTCCCCAAACAGGGCTCCTACAGCTAATCAAATTCCTTACCTCCTACCCCGGACATCTGATCATTCTGGCCTGCCATCAACAAGAACTCTGTTTGGCCAGTCTAGCAAAAATCTTCCCTGCCCTCTGTGTTCTAGCTTAGTAATTTTCCATCCAATAAACTCCTCAATCTGTTCCTTGGCTATAAATCTCCACTTGGTCTTGCTATAGTCAAAACTGAGCCCAATTCTGTACTGAGGTCTCTTCTCCAAGTACAGTAGTTTCTGAATAAACTATTTTATTTTCTTTCTTCTTTTCTTTCATTATTTTTTTTCCTTCTCCCTGTGGACCCTTCCTCTTTTTTTTTGTTTTACTGATTTAACTGGCTTCAGCTCTATTTAGTTCTAAAAAACAATGACAACAACAACAAACTAAAAAATAAAACAAACAAACACAATTCCAACCCAGTTAATCTTCAGGTGACTGTAAGCCCAGCTGACTGCACCAGGAATAACTCAAAGTGTGACCTTCCCAGCTAAGACAGTCAACCTGTAGGACCATGAGAAATAATAATTGATTGTTTAAGCCAATAAATTCTTTTGTGGTTCATCTTGTAACAAAAAACTCTAATATTTGTTATTCGAAGATTTTTTTTAGAAAGTCACAAGTTTTCATTAACAATACTCCTTAGAGGATGAACGAAAAAAATACTGTACACCTTTCTGATCAATATTTAAAATAGTATATTAAAATGCTTTCCTAATTAGACAAGTAGTAACATATAACATTGGAAGGCATTTATAGCTGTTTAAATTAATAGAATCAATATTATTTTCTCTTTTGGATAACTAAAAAAAAAAAAAGAAGAGAAAACCCATTATTGATGACAGGTACTATTTAATTTTTTTTTTTTTAAATTTCATTAGCACCTCAAGTGTTCTTAATTTGGTACTCTTAATAAATGTATGGTACTGGAGTTATTGTTCTTGTTTTACTAATGACAAAACTGAGGTCTACAGTGGTTAAGTAATATATTCAATATTTCACTGTCAAGATTTAAATTAACATCTTCTTGTTTTTAACTCCAGGTTCTTTTCCAAGAAATTCTGGCCAGATGCAAAATAATAAACCAAAATCCAAATCTGGAAGTATCACCTCAGTTTCTGAACTCTGAGGCCACTGCTGTCCTGAGGAATGAAAACTGTTTCACTTTTGGGAAATTCTCACTGAGAGAGACTTGATATTTTTGTAGGAAATCATACAACACGGGATTCAGATTGAATTTCACTCTGGAGATGATACTGCTGGTTTGTTCAAGATTCAGTTTTGAATTTTACTTTAATAGAATAAAACATGACTTGATGGAAGGAAATATGAGACCCCAAGGGGAAAAACCTGGGTCCAGGTGTAAGTATGTGCCTTGGCAGAAACACTGGCAGAACCCCCATCCTCTGCCTCCCACTGCAGAGGCCTTCCACCTCTCCAGAGGTCTCTAACCAACCATTAGGAAAATATGATAAAGTGCTTCTAATATGTGTGATATCAAGACAGTGCCTCATGACTGTGGGTGAGAAAGAAAAGGTCCAGGTATGGTTCCCAGGGTAGTTCAGTGTTGCTCCATGCAAAGCCTCATTTTTGGCCTTAGAAACACTGCCTGACAAATAGTTTGTCATTTCTTTCTTCATGTTCATTTCTTAAAAAGACAGATGATCTAGAACACTCCTGTCCAACAGGAGGGTCTGTGTTAATGGGGATGTTGTCTAGTTAGCACCATCCAATGTGATAGCCACTGGCCATATGCATCTGTTGAGCACTTGTTATGTGGCTGATGTGTCTGAGGAATAGCATTTGTTATTTTGTTTCATCATAATTAATTAATTATTAATTAAAGTAACCACATGTGGCTGTTGCCTACCATATTGGATAGTGCAAGCCTCCATCACAAAGGGATCTTGTCCATCTTTGAAAAAAGGGAAAATAGAGAAACAGATCTCTTCCCTTTCTGGAATACAGACTTCTGTTGCTCTCGGTCATGGTGCTGATGAAAACGTCTATTTTTGGATCTGAATCTCAAAACCATGTCAAATTCTCTTATGTGTTCTTTCAAACTAAGGTTTAATTCAATAAGCTACAAAGTTAAAAAATAAAAGTAACAGTGGTCCTTAGATTCTTTCTGAGCTGGTTTATTATTCTTCCCTCTTTGTCCCACCTCTCTAATTCAGAGGAAAAAGGGAAATAAGCTGGGAGTGGGGTTATCAGATAAAATATTGGATGTCCAGTTAAATGTAAGGTAAACAGCATTTTTTTTAATAGGTACATACCCCTTGAGACAATTTGGGACGTAATAGTAAACCATTATTTGTTGTTTATTTGAAACTCAAATTTAGCCAGGCAGCTTATATTTTTACCTGCTGAATCTGGCAGCCTTAACTGGGAGAGGGGTATGCAAATCAGCTTTTTGCGGACATTCTACACTATTGAATCACTGGGCAAAGGAGCAGTGCACATTGGTGGTGGAGGTCTCTGAGAGACTTAAGTTCCCAGGCAGGGTGGACAGGGGCCACAGGCACAGCATGGGGCAACTGGGTATGAAGCACTGTTACCTGGAGTGGTTTGCAGGAGGCCTCACCTGCTCAGCTGCATAGACACCTGGTAGGTGTCAATGAAATCCAGAAGCTTGAAGAATTCTCATGAAATTCAAAAGTCTCACATACCTCTGCCCAGGTCAAAAGAGAGAAAAGAACTAACTGCCCACAAGTTCTTCTTATTCTTTCCTCAGTCACCATCCTCATTTCTCTTCAAGCATAATCACTACTCTGGCTTCCTCCAGGATAAGCTTTGCCTATGTTTAGACTTTATAAGTGACTCCAACACTGTGTTTCCTGTGATGGAAGTTTACTCATGGAATGTACAGAGAGGCACTGGAGATCTCTCATCACCTAATGCAATCAGAGATACAAACCATCCCAAAGGGTTTTGCTCTCTGTGAACTGTTTTGCTTAAGGTTCTTTCTGAGTGATAGAGTTTTGGGGGCCCAATCACAAATCTGGGGGTCCTTCCCAGCTGCGCCCCACAGTGACATCTGAACTTCAGTTTTGGTCCAACAGCCCTGTGATTCTGAATTCTTCTTTTTCTTTTTTTTTGCCATGCTAGGGATCCAGCGGGGAGGTCTTCTGTGCTAGGTGAGCACTCTCCCACTGAGCCACACCCACAGCTCCAATCTAAAGTTTTTATCTCTACTGTAGTCTCCCTGGGAACCAGCAGATGCCTCTGGGTGAAAGCTGCCCCCTGCCTGGCTCAGCTGGGTTTCCTTCCCCTGGATGGAGTCTCTCTCTCTTCACTGCAGCAGGAGCTCTTTAAGCCTCCAAGTTGATGGTCATTATTGTTGGAATTTGCTAGTTGTTCTTAGCAGGAGATCCAGGCTGGATGATCTCCTCTTCTATTTCCCAAAGCAGATTCCTCAGTATGTGAGATCTGGATGCGTTCTGCAAGCCCTGACTGGACTGGAGACCACTCAGCCTCAAATCTAGTGGTATTTCTACCAGACAAGGCCTGTTTCTGGCACAGGAAAAAGGTTCTCCAGAACTCAGAGGACGAGTTTCACTGGAGCATGTACCAAGAAAGCAAGGGATGTATTTGTGCAGTGCTAATGTTGTCTCTTCTGCTCCAGCTAGGAAACAAGAACTCAGTGATCCGCTGCAATGATTTTCTTAAATGTTGTTTACAACTTCAGCTCGTGAGCTTTATGTCTTTTTCTGAAAATGAAAGTTAACTATTATTGAATCCCACTACAATCATCCTATCAAAACTCCATTTGCTAATTGAACATTCATTAGGAGATTAAATATCAATAAATCAAGATTCCTTCTCTCAAAATCCTGAAAGAAAATCCCTTTTCAAAGTATATTTCCCCCCCAAAAATCCATTTTTATTTATTTATCTACTTTTTTTTACAGAGACATAGTATCTGTATATCTTTATCTGTACATTATGGTAATTCAATACATATATACATTGTATAATAATCAAATCTGGGTATTAAATATTTATTTCCATTAATTCAAACATTAATTATTTTATTTGTTGGGAATTTTCTACTCTTCTATTCTAGAACTTTTAAAATACTTTGTCTTTGGCTTTAACTACTAGTTGCTGGACTGTGCTGGAAGAACCAGCAAGACTCTGTGTTTTGATGCCCCTTGTGGAACTTCTTTCAGTCCCTCCCCTTCCCTGTCTCTGGTGACCACTAAAGCATTCTGCACTTCTATTAGATTGACTTACTCATGTCTACAAATAAGTGATAACTTGTTGTATTTGCTTTTTTGCACCTAGTTTTTTCATTTATTACCATACTGATCTCCAGTTCCATCCATGTTGCTGCAAATGACAGGATTTCATTCCTTTTATGACTGAATATTAACATTCCATTGTGGTGGTGTGTGTGTGTGTGTGTGTGTGTGTGTGTGTGTGTGTGTGTTTGTGTATATATACATTTTCTATTCACACATTGAAGGGCATCTGGGTTCATTTTATATTTTAGCTATTGTGAATAGTGCTGAAATAAATTTGAGACACATACACACATATAAGGAAATAAAAATATTTATTGTTAAGGCACTATTCCAAAATCCCAAATAAAACTCCAGGTCTTTGTGAAGTAAAATACAAAGGACCTATTCTAGCCAGGGCTCAAGGAGCAGAAAGCAGATAGTTCCACATCCCATAACCCGAACACATGTGGGGAGCAGCTTAAAAACAAACAAACAAAACACCAAGAAGGGGGGCGGGAGAGGCAAGTATAATCATAAGACTCATTTCATAAAGTGGAAATTACCAAGTCACATTCTGAGAATTTGTACTTAGGAAGCAAGTCTGCATTAGCTTTATAGTTCAAAGACATTGTGGTCAGGGTGCAAGTGGGTGAGGGTGGAGATGTCAGCTTCTATGTGAGTGGGCTCATGAGGAAAGAGGAGCCAATTCCACACGCGGCGAGATGTCTGAACAAAATGGGGTCACCTTGGCCTAATTTTTAAATCTGCCCATAACAATATGTATAAATGAACTGACTACATCTCCTTTGACTGCATACCCCGTAGTGGAATTGCTGAAGCATATAGAGGTTCAGTCTTAGATCTTTGAGGAAACTCCATACTGTTTCCTATAACGGACATACTAATTTACATTCCCACCAACAGTGCCTAAGAGTAAACTTTCTCCACATCCTGGCCAGCACTTATTGTCAAAATATAGTCTCGGTGTCACCTGAAGTTGTAATAAACTAACTAGCACAATTAGGTTGTTGAGCCAATTTAAAAGGGATATGTGGTAGTTAGAATGACAATCTCATCTCCCTGCACGCCCAGATTTTTGTAGTTAATATGTGAAATCAACTGAGGTGAACATCAATGGATGAATGCATAAAGACAATGTGCTTGAATATTATTTATCCATGCAAGAATGCAGTTGAATATTATTTATCCATACAAGAATGAAATCTTGTCATTTGTGGCAACATGGATGGACCATGAGGATAGTATGTGAAGAGAAGTGAGTCAGGCACAAAGACAAATAGTGCATGTTCTCATATATGGAAGCTAAAAATGTTGATCTCACAGAAAGAGAGTAGGATAAATGTCACTAGAGGTTAGGAAGGGGAGAGGCAGGGGGAGAGAGGGAAGTTAGATAATGAGCTCAAATATATGATAACATAGGAGGAATAAGTTCTAATGTTCTATAACACAGTAGAGTTGCTATGGTTCACAACAATTTATTAGATTTTTTTGTAAAGAACTCGAAGAGACACATTTGAAGGATCACACATACAAATAATACATGTTTAAAAATTTGGAAATGCTAATTATTCTGATTTGATCATTGTGGATTTATCAAATTATCACACTGTACCCCAACAATATATATGATATATTATTTATTATATGTTAATATCAAAGATCTATGTTTTACTAATCCATGCTCCAAATATATCCCTTCATTGGACTGGATACTTGGATTATTTATGTGCCATTTTCTCTCACTTCCCCCATTGTGTTAAGTTTTTGTTTTGTTTTGTTTTTCTTCCATAAATGGAATTGACCTTTGAGTTCAGTGTTGTAAGAAACAACTCTGTGAGCATATTTATGCTCTACTTATGTTAAGGAATCGGGTGTGGTAAGAAATGTTTTCCAGTGTGTCAAACAGTGCTCTTATAAAGATTCCTGAAATTTTTGTATGATCTAAATTAAAAAGTAAAGAAAAAAGAGAGAAAAAGACAGTTTCATGGAACATTTTCTGCCCATCCAACTCCCATCACAATAATGGAAAGGAAAACTGTAATATCGAAGCACATATGAGATGAATTCTTTATTTGTTTCCATATCTTGTGTGATGATCATGGTTTTCATAACTTTCTGGCGGAATCACTGAGAGAAGTATTGACATATTTTCAACCCAAATTTCTGAAGTTGTATTTTATTTTCTTCTCTCTGGACTTTAATTTTCTTCCTGGCCTTTGTCAGTAAGGAAGGATTGTCAATAATTGTATTAGCCATTATAGACAAAACAGAGAAAAAACATCTTATTGCTGGTGCAGTGTGAGGAAGCTCTGATATGGACCCATCAATAACTTGCCAAACTACTTTTAGAATATGATATATTTTCCCTGACATTCTCAATATCAAATTCTATTGCTTGGAACATTATAAGGAAATGTTATAGGGAACTGAGGAATTTTATTAATTTTTATTGATTTATATATTGATTATATTTTATTGATTATTCATTGCTTTTCCTCATATTAAAGACAGCTCTCAAGCCACTAAGATGTGCATTCCACAAGGGCAGAGGCTTTGTCCATTTTCTTTACTGGTGTAGCCTGTATGTTTATAAGTGGCTGACACCGTAGTAGCCATTGTAAATATTTGTTGATTGAACCAATGAATTGAACTAAAGACCTGGAGAACAATAGAGACTGGATGGAGTTCAGAGATCATGAAGGTCACACCCCATTCCGTAGACAGGGAAATTGTTAGGTATAGACAGCCACGTGATGCATTCTAAGTCAGAGATGGCAGAGTAAAGCAGAAGCATTCCAAGATCACATCTGATCTCATGATCAGAGCTCTTGGCCTCCTGGATTCATAACTGCAAAACTCAATATGTCCTGAGACATTTAAAACTAAGAGGTGCCACCTAGGTCCCAATTCAAGGAGGGATTTTCTGTAATCAACAGGGAGAACTGCTTTCATTCAGTAAGAAATATGAAGGCTTGGCCAGTCTGCTTGAGTGTTCCTTTCATCAATGATGATCCCTAAAGAGTTACTTTCCCAAAAAACTCTTTCTCAGTGCTTATTTCTGGAGAACCCAAACTTGAGTAGGTCCATTACTCAGTTTACTCTGCCTCTTTCTAAAAGTTGTTTGGAAGCTGGCATTTCTTTACACCGATCTTCAGGACTACCGCCTCTCCAAACCCCAGATCATCAGCACTTTCTGGCTTCCAGCCCGTGACTCACCACTCTAGGCACTGCACACCAAGGCTCAAATCCTCTCTCCCCCACCCCCTAATTCCCAAAGAAGTGAGGATCTTCCCATTGTGCAATCATGTCTCAATAAAACTTCTCTCTTCTGAATACCACTCTTTAAACTTTGCTAATAACACAAGGACAGTTTGAAATTACTATGGACTGAATGTTTACATTCCCCCCAATTTTATGTTGAAATCCTAACCACTCCAAGGAGATGAAAGGGGAAGATAGAGCTTTTGGGAAGTGATCAGATGGTGAGTGTGAACTTCTCAAAAATGGATCAGTGCCCTGATAAAAGAAGTCCCGGAGAGCTCCCTGCCCTCTTCCACCACGTGACACACAGCAAGACAGCTGTCCATCAATCAGAAAGTTCAGTCATATCAGATACCAAATTAGCCAGCATCTTGATCTTGGACTTCACAGCTACTAAACCATGAGGAATAGATTTGTTGTTTATTGGTTACCCAGTTTGTAGTATTCTGTTTTAGTCAGCCACAACAGGCTCAGATATAACAAGTTAATCCAATAAATTAAGCCCTATTGACGTTTTTCATAAGTCATTGAAGGGATCATGAACTTGGTCAATGTTGACTCCACGGCTTTCTCTCTTGTTTGCCCTACACTGATGAACACATGATTCAACCAGTGTTGACTGAGTCCCTGCTATCTTCCTAGTCTTCAACATTCAATTCCTTCAATGACTCTACACAGTAGATACTACTGTAACATTTCCTAGACAGCATAAAACTCCTTATACAGATGATATCACTGAGGATCCTAGAAAGGGAAATGATAAATATAGGCTCACACAGCTGGTAAGTGGCAAATCAAGTCAAGATTCTTTTTTGGATCTCTTACTCCAAAGCTAGGGAGTTTTGTGGCCTTAAAAGTGAAATGACTGGCCGGGCGCGGTGGCGCACGCCTGTAATCCCAGCACTTTGGGAGGCTGCAGGAGGATCGCGAGTTCAAAGCCAGCCTCAGCAATGGCTAGGCACTTAGCAACTCAGTGAGACCCTGTCTCTAAAGAAAATACAAAAAAGGTCTGGGGATGTGGCCCAGTGGTCGAGTGCCCCTGAGTTCAATCCCCGGTACCAAAAAAAAAAAAAAAAAAAAAAAAAAAGTGAAATGACTAATAATCTGGTGGCTGAGGGGCTCTCACAGGACTTTTGAGTAAGGCAAAGAAGTATTCCAGAAAGACAGGATAGGCCATGGAGACTTGGGCAAATAAGTTTGTATGTAGCATTGGGGAAATTATACAACTTTTCTGATCTTACTTTCCTTAACTGTAAAATGTCTCTGCCCTACATTTGGCATAAGGATCAGGGATGAGGAATTAATATTATTTGCACAATGCCTGGGACATCAAAATGAAAAATGGCCCTAATTACTAGGAACAGTAGTGTCAATCTTTACCTGAATGCATGAATTAAATTAGATGTAGTCTTTAAGGGATTTGTCTACCTGTGGGAGCGAGAGGTCCAGGGACTATATTCTGTTATCCCAAACCAAACAGGACAAATGTTAACAATGGGTCCACATACCAAGTATCTTTTTAGTTAAAACAATTCTACTTAAAAATGCCTAGTTAAGCCTTGAAATGGCAAGATCCCACAGACTGTAGTTTTTAGCTAATCCACTTGGTGCTTTATAACCAAATAACTTCCCAGCTTCCATAGAAAGGTCAGGAAATGCCCCGGCTTTAGAGAGTGGAATGAAACTGGCCTTCCCCCAAAGAAATGCTGTATATAGAGTAATATTTCAGTTTAATGAAATAATAAACATTATTCACAATAAGCTAATAAAATGCCTTTATTTCTCTTTAACTATGTAATTTAACATATTTACATGCTTAATTATAATTTTTATTTAGTTTAATAGCTGTTGCTTTCTTTAGAGGATATATCTGTGAATGTAAAAAAAAGAAAAAAATGAAAAATGAAAAATAATTCAATAACTTTATGTCTTTTTATCAGACTGTGGATGTTAAGTGACAGTCACCCCTTTTGGTCATTCTTATTATTCATAAATCCATGAAAATCCCATTAGTTCAGCTAGGATTGCCTGCAAATCTCTATGACAGGGTTATAATTATGATGGTAGGTTAGTAATATCTTATTGACATTCTACAATCTTGATTTCAATAAGGCATTTCACACATAGAAATTTCTAGGGGCAGAACCAACTAGAAGGTAGGCAGTTTGCAATTTGGGGGGAGGTCAGGTTTGCAAAGCTAATTCCTCTGTAATACCTAATTCCCATTTCTTCCTTGATTGTGTAAATTACAGTGGGTGCTGGTGGCAGCAGAGGTGGTAGCAATTTGACCAGCTAAACAACTACATCTCTCATCTTCCCTTGCAGAAAAAAGTAATTAAACAACTAAGTTGTGTTTAGTGGGATATTAGTGGAAGTTGGGTGGATCTTTGGAGAAAATCCTTTAGAAGGCTGCTAACTTGGTTGACTTGCAACTTTTGCCCCTGGCTCTGCTCTGAGCCTTTTTTCTACCAAGAGAAAGTGTAAGGATCAGCCCCTTTATAAGCAGAAAAAGACAAGCACAGGCTAAGGTGTCTGGGTTGGAAGAGAGGAAGAGTCAGGATCCCTGATTATATCATGAAACTATTTTAACAGCCCTGGGAAACCTCTTCCAGACTTTTAGTTCCATGAGAAAAAGAAAAATTTTCCATTATTTTAAAGTCACGATTTCTATGGTTTCAGTAATCAGGAACTAAGTATGATTTCTAAGTTGTAAGGGTTTATACATGGAAAAAATAAAACTAGACATATCCAGTTTTTCCTAACATAAACTACAGACAGTAAAACTAAATCAATCTTCTTGGCTGCCATGGAAAAGTAGAATATAAAAGGAAATCTTAAAGAAGTTTGAGAAAAACTAGAATAGAGGTTGTGAAATGCTTGTGGAAGAGATCATGCTTTGTTTTCAGCCATTCTCTATTGCCCAGCATTGGATGAAGCAGATTGAAGGTTCGGGTGACCAGACATTCCCATTTTCTAAAGACTGTCCCAGGTTTAGCAATGAAAATCCCACATCCCAAGAAACTGGCATGGTCATCCTACTGCAGGTAGTCAATCATTCTGTATTGTGGAGGAAATCAGAGGAAAGTCTAGAAGGTTGTGCCACGGTACCCTCTTGTTATGCATACCCTCTTCTAAGTTTTTTAATTAAGTACCTGGATGAGGCTATTAATGGGACAAATTTAAATTTGTAGAAATCAAGAAATTGGAAGAGATAGCTGTGTTAGACAGCTTAGCATCCTGTGATCTATACACTCAATAAGAACAACTTAGAGGAGGAAAAGTTTATTTTGGCTCACAGTTTAAGAGGCTCAGACCTTGGTCAGCAGACTATTACTCTAGGCCGAAGGTGAACCAAAACATCATGGTGGAAGGGTGTGGCAGAGTAAAGTAGCTCAGTCATGGCAACCATGAAGCCCAGAGAACTAGGGTGCAAGGAGCTCACGATAATATAATCCTCCAGGGTATGGCTTACTCACTCTAGCTACTCCCTACATGACTATAGTTACTATTCATTAATTCAGTCAAATTATTAATCCATCAAATGGTTTAATCTATTATCAGATTACAGGTCTCATGATCTAATCATCTCACCTCTGAACATCTGTATTTTCTTACAAGTGAGCTTTTGGGGGACACCTCATATCCAAACCATAACATTCTTTCCCTGGTCCCCAAAACGCTAATGGTCATCTCACAATGCAAAATACATTTATTCCATTTTCAAGAGTTCCTAGTCTTAACAATTCCAGGATTTCCCAAAAGTCCAAGTCCAAAATCTCACCCAGATACCTCTTAATCTTGGGCATCTCTTAATCCAATTAAGTTAGCAGTCCAGGTTAACCATCAAGAGCTGATACTTTGGAATGCAAATCCTTAATGTCTTTGCACTTCAGATAATAGATAAAATATTAGAAGAAAACTGGGCTAGGTGTTATTTTGTAGTAACACCCGTGAAAGTTGAGTGTATGTGTGTAGATGGGATAGGAGCTAAGAGGAGCTCTGTTCATACAATAATGGCCACAAAGGCTAAATAAAGCATTTTTTTTTGCACCAGGGATTGAACTCAGGGGCACTTGACCACTGGGCCACATCCCCATCCCTTTTTAGTATTTTAGAGACAGGGTCTCACTGAGTTGCTTAGTGCCTCACCATTGCTGAGGATGGCTTTGAACTGGCAATCCTCCTGCCTCAGCCTCCCAAATGCTGGGATTACAAGCATGTGCCACCACGCCCCACTAAATAAAGCATTCTTAACCTTTCATGGATGTAAGTGAAATAAGTTCCAGGCATAGACCTCCACCTCCTTCAACCCTAAAGTTAAAGTCAAGGCAGCAGAGGGGATACTACTCAATCCTCACAATTAGATTTTTGTGTCCCATTCTGGGTGACATGCTTTAAGTACTATCTTGGCCAAACTGGCTATGTCCAGAGGACATCAATCAAAATGCTTCAGGAAGTGAAGCCATGGCTTGTGAAGAGCAACTAGAGAAGTTGGGGAGGTTTTAAGTCAAGTAATTCACTCTAAGAAGGTCAGAATAATGCTGTCTAGATTCTTTAAGGGTTTCTCTCTGGATAAAAAGTTGCATTTACTAGGTTACTGAGTTTTCTGTTACTACTCTAACAAATGACCACTTCATGGCTAAGAACTATACAATCGATCTGTTCTGAAAGTCAAAGCCTTTTCTTCTGACAAAAGTATTAATGTCTAAAATTAAAATGTGATCAAGTACATGACCCTCCTGGCCTGTCTAGGGGAAAATCCATGCCCTTGCTTCCCCCCTCTAACTTTTAAAGGTTACTCACATTTCTTCATTCATGGTCCACATCCTCCATCTTCAAAGTCAACATTGTTGACCCTGAATCCATTATCATGTCTGTTTTTGACCATCTTCTTCTGCCTACCATCTCAACTTTTACAGATTCTCATGATTAAATGGGACCCACCTAACCGATTAGCAACTGTAAAGCTAAAGTTATCTGAAGAAGTTGCATCTATGTTAAAGTCCTACAGATTGTTCGACCTTGGCTGAACTGAATAGTGTGACCATGGAGAAATGGGATGTTATAGGGTAAGATCCAATAGTATCTTGGGCTATCTTAGTCTCTTTAATAACCATTTACTTTCAACCTGTGTATCTGACCTAACACTTTCATGACTGTAAGGTAAAACTCTTGGAAAGTATCGCTAAGCTTAGCAGAACTCTACCTCCACCAACCCTAAAGCTAAGAATGCTCTGTAACATCTGAAACCTATGAAGAGGATTCCCTCACTTTGCTGTAGCTTTCTTCCTTAATGAATCAACCAAAATATCTATTAAGTGTCAAGATTTATGACTTTCTTTTTTTTCAGTGGCTATAAAAATTCATGTAGCCTCTTCCATGGTGGATTATTTCATTCAGGATACCTTAAATCCATGATCTTGAACTATGGTCACTCATATTTGATTCAGAATAAACTATTTTCTTATTTGCTCTAAGTGGAATTGTTATGTGGTTGTTTTTTATTTTTTTATTTTTTGTCAACAAAACTAGAATTCCACTTGCAAACTTAAATCCTCCTTGCTGCAAAGTAATAATAATGTGTTGATATGTTTTGGTAATTGGAAGTGGCCATTTTGGTGGGGGGCATTATTTTGCCTATCACATTATGCCTGCTCTTTGTAGTTACAGATGCAGATCTTTATAAGTTGGGGTTAAATTTGTGAATGTCATGAGTGAGTTGCTTCAGAAATTAGAGTTTCCTTTCATTGTAGGTGCTGGATCATAGGCCAAAATAGCCAGATTGTTGTAGAGTTGTGCTATCAAAACTGTAGTCATTTGCCATACACAAAACTATTTAAATTTTAATTTTGGTTAACTTATTTCTCACTTGCATTTGACATGTTTTAAGATCCCAAAAGTCACTGTGGATAATTGCCATTGAATTTACTGAATTAACGCAGATATGGAATATTTGTGTAATTGCAGAAAGTCTGTTGGAAAATTTTCTATTTCGTATGGTTCAAGGGGAAGCACACCAGCATCACCTGGAATCTGTATGTACTTTGAAATAATGTCCAAATCTCAGATAAAATTCTATGGAATCTAGGAAGTCTTTCCTGGATTCTTCCTTTATATTAATCTTTGACAATTTTTCATTTCTCCATTTGCTTTATTATGAATGAAAAATATGTACAGAATTGAATTATGTTTATTGTTGCTGTTGTTATTAAAAAGCACTCCAAAAGAGGAGAAAGTTAAAACATGTAAATAGTCTAGACCAGTGGTCATCTTCATTGTGGATGTAAAGAAATAGTAACTTCGAAGTACTAATGTACTCAATGAACTCATCTAGTTCAGTTTCTATTGGTATGTATATGTAGCAAATTACCCCCAAATATAGTACAAATGGTCCCTGACTTGTAATGGTTTGGCTTGTGATTTTTTGACTTCACTATGTACAAAAGTGGTATACATTCAGTAGAAACCTGTGATTCAAATTTTAAATTTTGGTCTCTTCTCAGGCTTTTGACATGTGGTACAACATTCTCCTGTGATGCTGGGCAGCAGGAAGCCCCTGCTCCCACTCAGCCTTACAATTGCAAGGATAAACCACCTGTATAGGGTAGTATGGTACTAAGCCATGATGTCTGGTAAGTTTAGGCATATTAAATGCATTTTTAAAATTTATGATATTTTAAACTAACAGTGGGTTTACTGGAACAACCCTCAAGGTAAGTCACAGAGCATCTGTCATTTAAACAACTTCAGGTATGGAGTTTAGTAGCTCTTACTTGGGAATCTCTCATGCTGTTGGAGTTACATACCAGCTGACCTCGTAGTCATCAGAAAATTCTGCCAAGCTGGACAGCCAAGATGTCAAGTGACTGGCAGTTGATGCTGGCTCTGGGCTGAGGCACCTGTGCCTGTTCTGCACAGCATTTAGTCTCTTTTTAGAGGGATTTCTTACACAGTGGCTGATTTCTCTTCAAAGAAGTGTCCCAAGAGACTCAAATGGAGACTGCATGATATATCTAGTCTGGCAAGTTTGACACAGCTGCTGACACTGTATATTTTTTCTTTTTCTTTTTACTTGACAAAGCATTCATTAAGGGCAGTGGAAAGAATCAGGGATGTTGGTTAAAAAAAAAAAAACTTGCCTATTAATAGGAGTTGGATGAACAAGTCTTCAGACTATCTGAGCTCAGGTATTCTTCTTCACTGCTTGCCCTCTCAAACACTGTAAATATTATATTTTATATGGGTTTAGAAAAAGTGAAGATATCCCTTTGCATTTCCTTTAGGCATTGTTAGGGAAAAAAGTAAAATCAGGCAGCCTGTTAAATTACATACACAAATATTAGTTAATAGGTTCTTCCAAAATCTATACCAATTAATGGAGTTAGTCCTAGAATGAATGCTTGTAAAGAAGATGGGGTGTTTCTGGCTCCCCCCATTTGGCTGTTCCTCTGTGCACATCCAGACTTCTGCCTTCTTTTCACCTCTAAGCATCCTTTCCATTATTTTGCTTCTCTTAGCTACAAATGATCTGTGACTTGCTCTCTAGAACCTATTCCCTTTCCTGAGTGTTCTGTTGAATACTCACCCTTCAATTATGCAAGTTACACATCATACCTCCTAAGTATACCTGCTTTATTATAGGGATTAAAGGAAAGAATCTAAGGGTCAATAATTAAAAATTGATTGGGGTGATAGTGAAGATATCTTGTAGTTGTGCGACCTTGGACAACTTTCTTAACTACTTACTTTCCTCATACATCAAATGAGAAAATTTGGGGCCAGCAATGGACTAGGATGTCTTTCTTGACTCAAAATATTATGATTCTATGCTGGAATCCTTTATGCAAATAAAGATACCCTAGTCTCTATGGGTGTTCCAAAAGGGCTCAAAAGTCCTTAGGGTCTGTCACAGCAACATGCCAACCTGAGCCAGGGACAAAGTGGCTCAAATGTAAGAAGCCACATGAGTACTTTACTAGTGACTCATTTTTGATAATCAAGCTCTTAGTGACAGGCCAGCTCGAGGCCTCTTCTCTGTCTAATGAACAGCTACTTTGAGGTCCTAATAGCTACTGCTATTTAGAACAAGATAAGAGCATCATTTCCTCATCAAATTGAATACCCATTTTTCTAATGTTCTTTCTATTTCAGATGAGAGGCATCTTATCTTTCATTATTTTAATTTTGCAGACAAGGGATCTGAGGTCTGATTCAATGTGGTTTTTCATTTAATGAGAGAAAAAGACTTTGATAAAGTTTCTTTCATTTTTATAAAATGGGTTTTGAGTTAAACGACCATTTCTAAATGAAATCCATGCCACAGAACTTAACTTTGTCCATGTTGTATGCTATGTACACAGGCATGTACAAACTAAATTAAGGATGGTAAATTAAGAATGACCATAGTTACCATCTATTTAGCACATGTGAGGAATGGTACTCAGCTAGGTACTTTTCATTCAGACCTCTCAGAGCAAATAATAAGTAATGAGAGTATAATTTTCACTCAGGTCTGACTGACTCTACAGCTCAAGGCTGCACAAAGAAAATACCATTTTTAAATTGACATTGAGGATAAAATTACAGATTAGGACTGTGCAGTGGGTTGCTTTGTGAGTTACTTATTATATTTCAGAAATGCTGGTGACATTGTCAAAGCATTGAATTATTCTTTAATCAAAGGTAATGGAGTGAGTGCTTTCTCTTTGCTCTGTATTTTGATCATTAATTTTAAATATATGCCCAATATGTCTTGGAACTGTTAATAAACAAATCCAGAGTCCCTTTGGGTACAGAGTATAGGAAGAACTGGTAACCTCAGTCTGACAATTGTTAATAAATTTGTGCTAGTCTTAGCTTCATCTGTATGTATACTGATATTATTTAGGCATTCTGCAGAGAGGAAATAGTATTTAATTAGCAAAGTAGAAGGGGATGAAAGTGTAAAGCTGGAAGAAATGGGAGACAGCAAAGAAAACCAACATCTCCAAAGCCTTCTGGGTAAAGAGTGAATAATCTAGAGTCTGTGTGGCAGCCAGAGAAGTCATGTCTAGATATTCGCTAAGAATAACTGCTCACAACAGATGTAAAGGTACCATTAGAGTCTAACCTGTAGACATGATTGAGGTCACAATCTTAAGAAAGCCAACTAACTGTCAATATCATCAAAATAGAAAATGTGAGTTGAACTTTCAATCTAAGGCATGACAGGTAGCTACAAGTCAAAATGTCACTTCAGAGAGTCTGAGCCCTCACCTATACCAGAGAGTAAGTCAAACACAAGTATACTCCCTTACAGGACTAAATACTCACTATGTTAGCTTGGTACTCAATGCTTCAGTAAGATAAGAAGATATCTGGTCATCTGTTTGCTTCTTGCCAGATTTTGGATAATAATTTTTCTTAACAATGGAAACAAAATAATAAAAAAGCAGAAATTATGAAATAATGCTATGAAAATAAGCATAAAATTAAAATATTCATAATTATTTCAAAATATCAGTTATTTAAAACCAATATGAAAGGTATATTCCCTGTAATTTCTATCCAGAGGAAAAAATATTAAATAGAAAAACAAGGAAACAATGGTATAAAAGAAAGGTATCAACCATAAGCATCAAGTTGAATACTAATCAATCCAAAACCACAATAAAATGACTTTTTCTGCAAACATTCAAAACATCAGATTGGCAGACTTTGAGACATTAACTACCCAAATTCCCAATTCTTTAGAAGAAAAGGTAATGTATAAATGAAATAACCCTGAAGAGGGTGATCCACTCTTACTGTCCCTGTGTGAGAAGGAGGGAATCGTGTTCATCAGAAGTGAAGAACAGACTC
Source organism: Tamias sibiricus (assembly GCA_025594165.1). Lineage (NCBI taxonomy): Eukaryota > Metazoa > Chordata > Mammalia > Rodentia > Sciuridae > Tamias > Tamias sibiricus. The sequence continues at coordinate 72,413,334 of CM046660.1, read as the reverse complement.
TGCTGTACGAGAAGAGAAGTTTCATTGAAGATTTCCATAATTTTAAAAATGTGTGTTGTTTTCTTGATTGTGAAGGAATATATATCTTAAAACTTTAAAAAACTTATATTTAAACATATACATATGGATATCTAAATATAAAATGTGTATTTCTTATATCATGTAAATAAATAATTATGTGTAAAGACAATTTTAATTCTCAACCCAGGGAATTCAAATTCCAGGAATGGAAGAAAAGAAAAAAAAAAAATCAAGGCTAGAAATAAAGGAGTAAAACTGTGTTTAGTTTCAGATGACATGATGTTGTATAAAGCAACTTTAAAGAATTCACTAGAAAGAATGGAAATAACGAGTTCAAGATGTGTGCAGTTTATAAGATCAATGTGCAATTATTGATCTTATTTTTATACATAAGCAATGAAAAATCTAAAGATTAAATTAAAAAAGAATTCCATTTACTATAGCTTTAAAAACAATAAAATACTCAGGAATAAATGTACCAGATGAAGTACAAGATCTGTACTGAAAACACCAAAACATTGTTGACAGAAATTAAAGAAGATCAAATAAGTAAAAAGACCTCTTGTTCATGGATTGGAAGAATTATTTTTAAAGATGGAATTATTCTCTAAATTAATCTACATATTTAACATAATTCCTTTCAAAATTCCAGATAATTTTGTGTCATACAACAAGGAAATCCTACAATTCATGTAGAAATGAACCAAAAACACCCAAAATAAAATTGAAAAAGAAAAACTCAGGGAACCTAAATTGCATAGTTTCTACTTAGTACAGTAATAGTAAAACTTACTAATACTATGATACTGGCATAATAAAGACTTGCACATATAGTATATATGTGTGTGTGTGTGTGTGAGTGTGTGTGTTTGTGTATTGGTGCATAATAGAATTGAAAATCTAAGAATAAAAGCATACATTTATAATCAATTTATTTTTTATAATGGTGGCAAGATAATTCAATGAGGGACATAATCATCTCTCCAATAGGTGGTGCTGGGATAACTGAATATTCACATGCGAAAGAATGAAGTAGGCCTCTTTCTTCAAACCACATACAAAAATTAATTCAAAATGGATCATTGACCTAAATGCAATTCTAAAACTACATGGAGGTAAATACCTGTGACATTGTATTAGGCAAAGCCTTCTTAGATAAGCACAAGAGATAAAAGCAAAAATAGCAATAGTGAACTTGATCATGATTACAAACCTCTTTGCATCAAAACACTATCAAGAAATAAAAACAACACTTAGAATAGAAAAAAATAGAAAAAAACCCTGAAAAGACACTTGAATATCTTGAATATATAAATTCTTCCAGCTTAACAAAAAATGATCAAAAATGGGCAAATAACTTGAATGAACATTAGTCTAAAGAATACACATAGTCGGGCTGGGGTTGTGGCTCAGCGGCAGAGCGGTCGCCTCGCACATGCGTGGCCCGGGTTCGAGCCTCAGCACCACGTAAACATAAATGTATTGCATTGTGTACAACTAAAGTAAATAAATAAATATTAAAAAAAGAATACATATAGTCAACAAACACATGAAAAGATGCTTAAAATTGCTAGTCATTAGAGAATGCAAATCAGAACCACAGTGTGGTACTCCTTTCAAAAAGATGACCAATATATAAAAAGGACAATATGGAGAAATTGATGGGAACGTAAAATGAAACAGTCTGTTTGGAAAGCAGTTTGACTGCTGTTCAAAAGCAGTTTAACATAGAGGTTAACCATATGAGCCTATAGCTCCATATATACATGGACTGTCTATTCCACTCCTCAGTATTTATCCTGAAAAATGAAAGCCATCTTATTACAGTGACAGACTCCCCAATTCTCATATCCCCAAACTTTTCTCCATCCTATCACTTTTCTTGCTTGAGGCTAAAGTCAGGCTGTGTGGTGAAGGGCAAGGAGCAAACCCCCTTCCCAATTCTCACTAATATCTAACTTCCCTGGTCTAAGAATCTGTTTTGCTCTTTTTGGGCTGGGATAGGGGGGATTGTGAAGCTAAGAAAAATTGAAAGTAAAGAAACTAAGAAAAGCTGAAATATTTATCCAATTTCTCGCTTCCATATACTCTATGTGGTCAAGTGTTTTGAACTCTGTAGTCTCAAATACGATGTCTCTGTTCTCATACCTGGAAAATCTTAATCAAAAAAGATCACAGAATTACAATTACATCCTGCCATACTAACCAAATGTCTTACACTAGGTGGTTTGGTTGCAGGAACTATGTGTATAGTCTATATAATGAAATGTTAAATAGCCGCTAAAATTCATGTTATAGAGCCGTATTGGAAATTGAATGATATGTGAAGTAGTTTTCAATTTTGTGGAAAAATGTATACATTATGTCCATTAAAAAGACTAGATAAATATCTGTCCCCAAACTCTTCTGTGATTATCTCTAGGTGGTGGGATTATTCATGGCTTTAATTTTATACTTGTTTTCATTTTTAGCATTTTCAGAATGTTCTAATGAATATGCATTACTTACATCATTTTTTTTTAAAACAGAAAATAATGCTAAGTGAGCTATAGCATTTTCTGGCCCCAGGGTGCATGTAACTAGGAAACACTGTTCCTTGGGGACCCTGTGGGGGGGTGAGCTGTGTTCCAGAGCTGATTCAGAAGCCCTTGGGCCTCCTCCAGGCTCAGAACCCAGTAAACCTGTGGTTATTCCTGACAAAGCAAAGACAGCTGGAGGGGAGGTGGCTTTCAACAGGAAGGGGAACCCTGATGCACCATTGTGAGTGCTAAATAAATAGTAGGACAATTATTGACAGTACTACATTAGGGTTTACAATACCATTTGTAAGAATTTTCCAAATGTAACAACTATGATGGCATTGGAAAGCAAAGACTAGACATTTTCCTGAAGGAATGACCAAAGATAAATGGAAAGTATGGAGAACAAAATAATCTCAAATTGCATGGCTTCAGAAGTGCTAGGATATACAACAAAAACTGTAGCTACTGATGTTACTAAACAATTTAGACTTAGAATTACATTCTAAATTTCTTCACTATCAGTTCAGATGAGTCTTTTAACCTTGATGAATATTGTCTCATTTCTAAGTGAGAGAAATAATTTCTCTACAGTTGTATATTTAAATGAGAAATTATATGATGCATTTAACAAATATAAACAATTTCTCTATTTATTACCCACTCTGCAAAGTAATATTTCTCTACATTTTTCTGAAAGCCCATTTTTTCAAACTTAAGTATATTCATAATGTACTCCCATTGATAAGAGTATTGATCCCAGTACTCCAATACTCTCAAAGAGCTGGTGAACAGATTAAGCTATGCATTTAATCTTCATAATAACCTAGATTTTGACAAGATCCTCTGTCTTTATTTATGTTCATCTTTCTATTTTAATGGTTCATCTTCATGTCAAAATTCTGTTTCTTACAGTAAAGACAGAGAACCTTGGGGAGACAATGAAGAAGGTTTTCCAGTGATGACAATATTTTTGACTATTATGTATGAAAACCTTAAAATGAGAAGTTTAATTATTTTGTTGTTAAGATCTACCATTTCATCCATCATTCATTTCTTGGATATTTATGTTTCTCATCCTCTCCAATTAAAATAATAGTTGGATAATCTATAAAGCTTATGGTTAGGATAGGAAGACATATTATATATGAGAAACACAAAAAGGAAAATGCTAAATAATGTAGTTAATCATGGGTGGCCATAATTCTGGATGTTATGATTTGGTTATGAGGTGTCCCCCAAAAGCTCTTACATGAATGCAGGAATGTTCAGAGGTGAGATGACTGTATTATGAGATTTTTAACCTAAGCAGTCCATTCTAATTTGAATGGAATAAGTAGGTAGTAACTATAGGCAGGTGGGGAGCAGCCAGAGGCAGGCAGTAGGGCACTAAGGGCAGGCCTCTGGGGCTTATATTTTGTCCCATGCTCCTCTCTCCCCTTCTCTGCTTCCCAGCTGCCATGAGTTAAACAGCTTTCCTCCACCATGCCCTTTTGCCATGATGTTCTGCCTCACTTTTGATCCAGAGCGATGGAATCAGTCAATTGTGGACTGAGCCCCCTGAAACCACAAGCCAAAACCAACTTTTCCTCCTCTAAGTTGTTCTTGTCAGGCATGTTGGTCACAGCAATGAAAAACTGACTAACACGGAGGCAATTCAGATTTGGGAAGCCCTCATCTAAATCAGAATACCAATGATGACTTGCTGCCAATGATACTATTCTCAGATATACTCCCCTCCAATGCCAGCATCAGTGCACAGGACCAACACCGTTGGGTTCACAGTTCCGACCAGAGAGAGCGAGAAGGTCAGACATTCCACCTGAATATACACTTGTCATGCATCAGTCTATGACATATTTTCAATTTTGAAAAAGATGCTAAAATTCCTTCAAAATATAAAGTGTTAGGGAATGTTTTAATCTTCCTAGAGGATTTTTGGGGGGAGGGGGGAGACAAAAGGGAGAGGGATGCAAAGCAAACTGAGTGGGAGGGGATGAGAATGAGCAAGGTTTGAAACAGTCTCTGAATCCTTTTATATCCATGAGTCCAAAGCCCTCATTCTGAGACAAGGATTTGGATAAAGAGAGAGCCATGCTGAGTCTTAAAGGAAATGTCCATGAACCATTGAGATGCAGAAAGTACAGTTGTAAATCTTGCACAACAGGCCCTTGACCCATGCCCTTGTAAAATGAGGGAAATATGCAAGCACAGAGAAAACTGGTGAAGCCCCCCCTAGCTCTACCTCCAGTCCAGCCACTAATACAGACAGCCCTTCTATAAATATTGAAGCCCCAGCCTGAGGCAGAGCTTTTTACTCTTGAGATCCCACATTATCCCTTTTAAGTGTATCTACTTTCCTAAATAAACCTGTCTGTGCCTTTGACTGGAACAGGCCGAAATTCTTTTCCATCACGTATGCCAAGAAGACCACTGGTCCTGGACTGAGTTTCCCCTTCTCTCTGGGAACTCCTCGGACCCTTCTCCAGAGACATCTCTTCTCCTGTGACAATTCCATTTCTTTGTGGGTCTCCCCAGTTCTAAGTGTGGCATAACTCAGGTGGCCTTGGGATGGAATAAAGTGTGCATTATTGGGTATTTAGAGAGAAAACGGCTGAGCTGTGTTAGTGAATTGGGAAAAGTTTGAAGAGGTCAGATTCTAGCCACCTAAAGACTCAAATCTTTCAAAAGACATAAAGAAGTGAGCAAGATGTCCTTTCTTCCATCTTTTCATAAGGCTTGCGTCTCTGAAATCCTTGCTAAGCAAGAAGAGCCAGGACATCGAGATAATGAGCTTATCATACTGAGTTTTTAATTCCTAACTGCAGGCTTTTATTTTGCTAAGAAAATAAACTTTATGTGGCTAATTTATGTGTCCCTTCATTAGGCCACATAGATGGTGAAGTGTTTATACTTTATGGGAGAAAAAGACATATGATAAATACTCTACCTGATTAGTTTTAAAATTAATCACAATATTCAAAGGAAAGTATCAACGCAAGGATCTCATGCTAAGAGTGCACCCTGGAATAGTGGCCTCATTCTCTCCACAGCAATCAGCTGCTGCCGATTTATCTATTTTGCAGGATTCATGGTTGATGCTTCAGTGTTGCTATGGTTATCCCAGCTTCTTCCCTTTGGTCTGTTAACAATGAATATTTTAGAGATCTTGTACTTGATACTTTCACTGATTTTTTTCCTACTCCATGTTATGAAGCTAGAATCAATATTTTTTTCTTCCCATTTCAGTTATTTATGAGCATATAAGCTCACTGTGTCAAAGCCTGAAAGAAATCATATTGTAGAGAAGTCGGAATTTTAATATGGATGGAAACGAGACTCTCAGAAACAAGGCCAGCTCATATGTTTGGAGATAGTGACCTTTGCCCCCTCTCCCCCACAGAGGATGGTCTACCTCTAAGTCTTCCACATGTGACCACCTCTCTTTCATCTAGCTCAGCCCGGTTAACTATGACCTCATTCTCTCCAGAATTTCACCTTAAATGAAAGAAAGGAAAAAAACTTACACTAGTGTTTGATGACTGGGAACCTCGGGAGGTCAGTGCCTAGACAGGACAGTGGATCACATGACACATTATCCATCAGGACTGAAGGCAATGAAGAAAGGACATGGAGGCCTTCCTTCTATTTGTAGAGTTACATTGACTTTATAAGCCTAATCCTGGAAGGACAGTGCTCTGAATTTGTGTCACAACAATCAATATTTAGATCAAAGAATCAATGTTAGGAACTAGGGCACAGATCTTTGACCTCTGTCATAATTTTTCTGTTTCAGTTCACAAGGCCATCCTTTCAAACTATTTCTTCCTAGGTGCTCTGGTGCCTGGGATACACATGACCTTTGTGGTTTGAAGAGAAAATTCTCCCAAGGGCATGGATAACCAAGCCAAGGAGGCTAAAACTCTTGTTAACTTGCATTTGAGTTTCGCTTATAAAAATAGAACTCTAAATGGGTATTATTTTCCTCCAACTATTCATTTCAAAATATACAAACAAATCTAGGTCTCCAAAGGAAATGTTCAATGGTGTTTTCATGGGTGATAAAGTGCCTTGTGCTTTCTTGAATTAATTTCAGCTCTTCTTAGGGGCTCAGCGCTCTGTGCTGACTGCCTGTTAACCACCAGCTGAGATGTGGCTTGACTGGCACGTGTCTTCTTTCCCAGAGCTGAGCTTTGTCACCAGCACTTAGCAGAAATGCCTGCAAAGCACAAGTGCTCAAAAAAATGCTTATTAAATTGCAAATGACCATTTTACCATCCTGGCTGGCTTGAGACCAGACAGATGTGATCTGATTACATACCCATAGTGAGGTTTCCATGGGCCAGGGGTAGAGGGTCAGCATGAGGCTGTCCCACCAAAGTCTAACTCTCAGGAAAAAGATTCCTACTAATCAATTTATAAACTGAAAGTATCATTTTGTCTGGTAAATTTTCATGATTATCACCACCTGTCCATGTTTCCTGCCATAGTACCTGGGAAGCAGGAATGACATTTGGAGATCATTTATGTTTATTATCTATAACCATGTTGTTACCACAAAGGGCATGGAGTGACTTACAGAAACTTATGCTAAATCTCTGTTTTAAACAGAGACTTATAAATGGAAAATGGGAAATGTACGGGAAAAGCAGCTTCCTGCAGAGGCACAAGGCTAGCAAAAGATAAGCTTGGCATGACTTGACCTCTGAGAGCAGATCTTAGTGGTTCAGTGTGGTTGGCAGAAAAGTTCAGGTGGGGTCACAAAAGAAATGGGGGTGATGGAGGAAAGGACACTGCACAAAATCGCCTGAAAAGAAGGCAAGGAGATAGCATGGCAAAAGCTACAGAGCTTAGACTTAACCAGTACACGATCGCGAGAAGATACTGCAGGGCTTTAAGCAAGAGAGTAAGTGAGAGGATCAGATTTTTGTTTTTAGGAAAATCATTCCACAGATAGAATGTGCTGAGACTGATAAAACTGGATGCAAAAAAGGCTCAGAAACTGGCAGCTTTTTATCAGTCTATTTGGGGATGAACCCAGGGAGCACTACTTGAATGAAAAAGTGTGGACGGATATAAGCATTTTAAAAGAAGGTGAATCAACAATATTTGGCCACCAATATAGAATGTGCTAGGCAACGTGCAGAGGATCACATGGTTTCCAGCTTCAAAGGAGAAAGGGAAAGCATGGGGACTTCTTCATTAGTTTAATATTCTCAACAGATGTTTCACATAAGCTCCTCTCTCAAGAATGGCATCCCACAATTTATCTCAGTATGAATTCTGACAGTTGATGCAAATTCTTCACAATAATTTTTCTTGTTGAGTTTGTGCATCTAATAGTGAATTCATTATATGAATTAAGTCTGGGAATTCCCCAAGTGGACTTCCTTGGAATTTCATTTTGCAAATATTTTCTACCTGACCAGGGTTCCCAAAGTTCTGTGATTATCAACTGACTGACCCTCACATTTGCCCAAGCATGAAATACATATAAATTATTTTTTATTTTATGAGAACCCATGAATAAGATGGAAGAGAGACATTTTTTTTTTCCTTAGTACACCAAGTCTTACCATCTCCTCAGATGTGAAAACTATAAGTAGACACAAAACACTGACCTTAGTATTCACTTCCTCTCGACTCATCACACCATTAGTAGTAACAGGTTCCAACTAGTAAAGCAAAGATTAAATTCCGAAAAAATAATCATTTTCTATCTGAGCCAAAATATCCATTCTGATCATGCATCATAACATTACAGAAATGATCATAAATCCTTCTGGTTTCTTTCTCTGGCTGCTTCCCCATTACCTCTTATTTTCCTTATTATATTCAGTAGCATTCATTGAGATGTTTTCTATTAAAGTGATACTACTTTCCCTACACAAGGTTTATCAAAGTCTAGTGGGCAATAGAATCATCTAAGGAGTTTTCTGGAAAATGCAGATTTCAGCCGGGCGCGGTGGCGCACACCTGTAATCCCAGCACTTTGGGAGGCTGAGGCAGGAGGATCGCGAGTTCAAAGCCAGCCTCAGCAATGGTGAGGCACTTAGCAACTCAGTGAGACCCTGTCTCTAATAAAATACAAAAAAGGGCTGGGGATGTGGCCCAGTGGTCGAGTGCCCCTGAGTTCAATCCCCGGTACCAAAAAAAAAAAAAAAAAAAAAGAAAATGCAGATTTCCCAGGATCTGCCGGGGTCCAGCCCCAGCAGGGTCGGGGGTCTTCCTGGTCAAGGGGTTGTGACGGGGTAAACAGCGTCGGCGATGGAATGGACAACAACCATACAGACTCACAGGCCAGTGTGGAATGCTGACAGGTTTATTGAGTTCACACACAGTTTTTATACATTTTTTAAAGTATAACATGCCAAGAATATAGTTAACATAAAACCCATAGAATTCCTAGTACAGAACAGGCTTACTAGAAAAAGTGATTGTGTGAGACAATAACATCCCCACCACATCCCCTACTATTGTTCTGATTTAATATCTAAGCTATGAACGTAATCAGCAAAGTTGATCTTAAGTTTCTATTTCATCATAAATGCTCTTGACATAGTGCTTAGCTGTGGTAAACAAGCTAGACTCTTAACTCTATAGCCTAAGTTAATCTTTAAGTTCAGGCTTGCAAGAGGGCAATGATTTCAGCGGTTTCCATGGCAAATTTCTTTGTAGATAATTGTTATATTGTTTAGCAAAGCTAATCTTACTAAAGTAGGATCACAAGCACCAGAATCTAACATTTAACTTATGCCTATGAATACTTTTACCCCTTCACCATATAACATTTCCTGATTCTGGATCTAACTAACCCATGGGACACAAGAGAGGGTCTCTGTAGTAGGAAGCACTATAATTTTATTCTGTTTCTGATTACTAACAGTGAGACTATGTGCTTTTTGCATACTCATGACTGGAGAAACAGGTGGCTCTGTGACTGTTCTCACATATAACAATACATGTTTATAACAATCACCCCAGGAAGAAAACACATCACACGGTGGCAGAGAATTATTTACTGTTTGTGGTAGGGAAGGGGTTATGGTTTCTAATGTTTAATTAATATTCTCAGAAAATGCTGTAGTATTCCCCTCACCCCCAGCAATCACCACTAGAAAATAGTATGAATATTATATTATTAGGAAAATAGTGCAAAAAAGGCACCAGAGCCCAGAGGCATACATCTGGCATTATCTCTAGATGATGAGTCCTTGCAAACATCATTCTCCCAGTGGATTCTTGTCAAACACTGGTTGGGTTGCCAGGTGCCCCCCACAAGGATCCTCAGAGGAGTAGGGGCAGGAGTCAATGTTTGAACAAGGAGGAAGGTGCTCAGCAGAATAGGTTGTGCAGGACCTTGTACTAGAGGAGTGGTCCATGGAAAACCAGATGTACATGTGTAGTTGCTTCAAGTTCATTCTCAAAACATCTTCCAGGCCCCAGGCTTCAGAGTTCCAGAGATATTTTCACCATGATATTTTTCCAGAAAGCCTGATCAAATTTCTAGTCATAGGGCATGAAGCCAGCCTCCTTGTCACTTGGTATAAATTTAATGATTTTTATAGTTTCTCTTGCAAGGAAAAAAATGGAAATAACAAATTGTTACAGTTAGATATTGTTCTCTATGAAGAACTATGAGTTTTTATTCTAATGAATGGAATCTTCAGTACTTTAAAGTTCCTGTGATTAATTTTTCTCTTCAAATTATGCCAACTTACTTTCAGAATTTTGGCACTAAGTAACCAGAAGGGGATCTGAGTACACAGCCCTTCTCAAGGGAACTTAGGAGTTGTGATTTGGCTTCATCACTGTTAATTATGTCTGATGGGTTTGGGAGGGAGGCTGTAAAAGGGGCCAGCACACAGCCCACCTTTGAAGAAATTGCCCAGATGAGGGCAAAGTCTTTGTTTATCTTCCAGAAAAGTTGGAAAGTGAAGTGGAGTTAAAAAAAAAAAAAAAGCTTTCTCACAAGCAGGCCAAGTTTTTAAGTCTTCATGGCAATAACTGTCATGTAATGCTAATTTTAATACAGAATAAAGAGATAACAGGCCCATTGGTCTCTAGTTCTCTTGAGGTCATGAAACTTCTGCTTCATTGCTTGTCTTAAAGGCACTGAAATTAAGCCCTACTTAAAGAATTAAAGGTCATTGAAATGTCACTGAATCCCTGAAACTATAGACGGCACATGTGGAGTATAGAGGAAAATGGCATCTAATTTAGGGAAAAAATCAGATTTGGAGGAAGGGGCTTCAGTTTTATAGGTCTGGGGACACCCTCCTGGCCTGTCAAGGATTAAGATTACCACACTGTTCAGTGTAGATTGCTGATAAGACTATTGGCTATGAATCAGACTCCTGAGGATTTAATTTCTCCTCTGCTACCTCTGATTAATAATTTGGGGTTTATTTTCCAACCTCTCTAGGCCTCAGCGTTCTTTTCTGAAGATGGGAATAGAAATAAGATATACTGTCGCCGGGCACGGTGGCGCATGCCTGTAATCCCAGCACTTGGGAGGCTGAGGCAGGAGGATCGCGAGTTCAAAGCCAGCCTCAGCAGTGGCGAGGCACTTAGCAACTCAGTGGGACCCTGTCTCTAATAAAATACAAAAAAAAAAAGGTCTGGGGATGTGGCCCAGTGGTCAAGTGCCCCTGAGTTCAATCCCTGGTACCAAAAAAAAAAAAAAAAAAAAAAAAAGAAAAAGAAAAAGAAATAAGACATACTGAATTGTCTCAGTGGTTGGGATCATCCACCCAGATTTGAAATCCAGTATCAATGACTCTGCCTCAAATGGGAAAAGACAATTCACCTTTCAAGTTTGGCCAACTGCATGGTTGGGTATGGGAAGCCACTCCTGAGCTATTTAGTGTCTTTACTTGGCCTTGAGCCAAGGAGATTTTGGTTTGGCATTGCAAGTCATTTTGTGGCTCCTCCCACTTAGTGGATTATGCAATGCACCTGACCTCAGACTTCTGCTTGGCTAGGAAGGCTGCTCTTGTAGCTCTGGAATTGGATAAGTCTCATTGGACCTGGACAACCCACCTTATTTGGCAGAAGAACATTCTATGGAAAGCCTTTGAAGTTTCCCCCATACCTAACAAAGCAAATGTGGGCTCTCGCACTCGCTCTCTGTCTCTGTCTCTCTCTCTCTCTCTCTCTGGAAGCCTGACCCCTAAGTTCGTAAAGCCATCCTGCCCTCATTTTTCAAAATTACTTTCTGTGTCATGTGTTTTTTTGCCATCTTCTTTTCTTAGCTTTACTTTGCAGCCATCCTGCTTCATGCAGAGGAAATCCAAATTCCACTGCCATTGCAGGACATGGGTGAGAGTTGGGGGAAGTCTTGGTCCTTGGGAAAGATGCTCCAGAGACTACCAGACCAAAATATTTCCATTGTGTCCTTATTACCATCATGTCCTTCTCATCATTTAGCTCTGGTGAGGACAGCATGCATTCCCCTGTAGCATAGCATCAGCTGAATCTTGCCCTTTGAGTGTCCAAAGGAAGTTGGCCGTCATCCAACCACCAACTTCCAAACATAGAGAAGGACCCAGTTCCAGGCACTTGCTGAGCAGTGCCTGCTGGATAAAGAGCATTGTCACAAACTGCCACTGGGAAACAAAACCGGGGCAGGTGAGGACTTCAAGGTGGACTTCATTTCCCAGGAAGGGATTGAGAAGGGGACTTTATGAAACAGGGGTAGGGGAAAACTCACTCACATGCTATAGAGTGAAAAAGAAAATGTCACCAATGGGGGAAAACGACTCTTGTGTGCCTACCAACAGATCAAACTAACTCCCCAAATGACAGCCTCCCTCCACTGTTCCCTGTCATCTTGCCAAGAGGAATCATAGTGGGCAGCCTAGTGCCACCTCCTCCTTGAAAGGGAGGCTGTGTCTTTCCACACAATAAAGGAATGGAGCATGAAGAGGGAGAGGAGAAATGAATTAATTGGGAGCAGGTAGTGAGGAGGTTTGGGACAACCATGGAAAGGAGTTGGTCCAAGCAGCTGTAGGATTTGGTAGGAATGAAAGAAGAGAATAAGATTTTTGCTGTGTTGCTATTTGTCATGCATTTTGCCTTTTTTGGTGGCTTATATGAAAGGTAAGTAAAAGGCTTCAGTTACTGACTAGTCACCTTTGGGTGGGTGCCAGGTTGAGAACCCTCCACCATAATACAACTCGGGAATGACAACCACATATCACTGATAACCAGACGTCCTCGACATGTAATATTATGATCCAAATCCTAAAGAATGACCAAGTCACCTTTAAAGCATTTAATGTTTCCCAAATCCATCTTTGGGAAAAAGCACAGCAGAAGAAGCCCATTTCAGCGCCCCCCTAAGACTCAAGATGTTTTCAAAAGGTGGCAAAGATGCAGGGCTAAGGTTAAAGTGGTCGATCCCTTCCCTCTAGACTCCGCCATCTCTTTAAGCCTGGACTCTGCATGAAGGAAAATATAAAAAAATGAGAGTCACCTTCTGAAGGACAGCTGCAGCTACCTAAAACCAGACCTCACTGGCAATGGCCACTGAGCCGCATTCCAGGCATGTGAATATTAGGGGATGGATATGAGAAGACCCACATACCAGAAAGCTTCTTATAATTCCAAAGTAAAGAACAAGAATTAAATAAGACCTATGATAAAGGCACAAATTCAGAGGAGGGGCTTGGAAACTGATATTTTTCTGGGAAAATTACAGGTAGAGGATCCTAGTGAAAACCAAGACCAGGACTAAGATTGCCTAGGGATTCTCAATGGCACGTAATCAAACTGCTATCTGTCTCCCCCTACTGTTATATAGCATGCCTTCTCCAAAGTTGACTAGTTAGAGATGTTGAGACCATAGGTTCCAGTAGGTAGTAGAATGCAGTGCCTCATGAAACTACGGGTTAATATAGGATGTGAATGAAAGTATTGTTCTAGTATTTTGTGGATGTATCAAACAGGTACGATTTCTAATATTCTATACTAGCCTAATACTATGTTGGTATTTTGTAGAACCAACATTGATACAGGCACTATAAATGGTAAGGGAAAGCCAGTCACAATGAGGTTGTTTTTTGTCTTTTCCTGGGTTAGTCTGGGCTTGTGTGATTAGAATTTACCAAATAGAAACTGTGGTCAAAAAAAGGAAATAATGATGACATGTTAAAGTATTAAAATTTACAAAGAAAATTAAAAAAAAACATTTTGATAAAATTTTCAGGAAAGTAAGACCTTAATTCATTGAAGTTTAAAAAATAATAAAAAAGTAAGGATTTACACATTAAGGGATTGAGAATAAAACAAAACATAAATGAAAAGGTGAAAGAAAACTAATATCAGAGGTAATTAAAGTTATAAGTCCCAAGACAAATAATGAATATATGAAATTTTGAAAAGAAAATGAAAATGAAATTATGAAAAGAAAATGAAAAACTGGATTATAAGAAAACAGAAGATTGCAAAAGAATTTAAAGTAAGACATAACAAATATTGAGTGGCATGAAATAGATAAAAAATAATAATGAGAAGTTTCAAATTAATAAATTTGAGAGATTAAAAAAGGATAGGTGTTCAAATATAGGAAGAATGATGAAAAAGAAACCAAAACAAATGTCTGAAAACCAAATTTTTTAACTAAAGAAATGCTGCAATACATTAACACTATTCATTTTATGTTTTTATTTCTTTTTTAAAATAATAAAGAAGGTCTTGAGAAAACTAAAGAATAAAAACCTCAGCACCGGGAAGATAGCTGAACAAGGAAAGTACCATACAAGCTCATTGGTAAGAACTCATCATTATGTTCCTGTTGTCCATATCTTTCTGGAAAACGAGGGAAAGAAGAGGGCGCCACCCTTAGAACACTGGTTTGCCATCTTGAATGCATGCTGGGGTAATCTGGGAGCTTTAAAAAAATACTTTTTTGTTGCCCCATCCCATGGTAAATAATTGAGAATTTCCATCAATGGTCCCTAGATGGTCTTTAATATGCAGTGAGAGAAAAGGTACAGCCTTAACTTGTGTCCTTTGACAAGGGCCTAAGTACCCAATCTACCGGCTGTAAACAAGTTTTCAAGCTTCATACAAACTTAAGTCAACACTATCTTGAGCAGATAGACAAGCATTTCAAGTTCAATGACTTCTTGCTGGTCTTGCAGATTTTACGAGACTGCCCTTTCAGGGTTCAGAGGGTTTTTAAATGCTAGTTACAAATTGAAAATGGAAGTGTTTGGGACAGATAACCTTATTCCAAGCTGACTTTAAAATGACTTAATTAGGCTGGGGACTTAGCTGAGTGGTAGAACACTTGCCTAGCATGTGTAAGCCCCTAGGTTCAAACCCTGGTACCTCAAAGGGAAAAACAAACAAATGCAAGACAACCAGAGGCAACATGACATCATAGAATGAGTTCAAAGTACTGTCCATGAGTGCTCCACCTGGTGATTGCATTGGAAGCTGCCAAACCTTGGCTCTCATTTGTCAGTAGCATAGATAAAGGTACTCACAGAGAACTGCACATCAGAGTCACCTGGGGAACTTAAAAACTCTCAGTGCCCAGGAACTTTGTCTCACTCCCTGAGATTCTGATGAATTTTTCTGGGGAAGGTCATGGGCATCATTTCCACCCCCCTTAAAGCTCCCTAGATAATTCCAATGTGATTCTATAGTTAAGATTCCTGCACTGTAAGAACACTGACAAATGCTACTTCAGGGCCTGCTATGATCCTGCCTTTGAGATGATCATCCTATTTCAATCATTGTCACCAGGTGTGTGTAGAGAAGCAGGCAATCAGTGACTCACTATGGAAGTGATTTTCTACTGAGAGATGGGGTTGTCGAGAAACGATGCTTTCTCATTTAAAAGTACCAGTACTTCTGTGTTAAGAATCCTTGATATAATTGCTATGTTAGTATGGTTGGAGTTTGGGGTGTAATGTAATGTGGCCACTCCCATTTTTTTACTCATTCATTTAACAAGCATTAACTGGGCCATGTCAATGTGCCAGGTAAAGTGCATGGGTGCTGACAGTGTGGAAAAAACATGAACCTACAGAAATAGTCATTGTAACCCTCTGGTTTAAGTTATGTAATAAACACTCAGGTACATGAAGGTGCCCAGAAAGGATAGCCAACGGAAGGCTTACTATATATATATATATATATACAGGTGAGAGTTTTCTGCACAAAGAATAGAGGGAGGGGCATTCCAGCCATAGGGCATAGTTTATGCCAAAGCTTGGAGAGATTAAAAGAGCATTTGGAGTAGCTTGAAATGTTGAAGAATAGATAAAGATTTTAAGGACTGAATTGGACAGCCTTGGTTTGGGATTCACATTATGATGAAGGCTGTGAGTAATGACATGATGCATTTTGTTTTAGAATAAATACTCAATAAATACTAGATTAGAGGAAGTTCAGTCAGAAGGTTGCTGGACCGATCGGGCAGGAACACATGGGTGGGGGTGAGGGTGCAGACGAACAGCACATGAGAGCTATTAAGGAGGTAGAAAGTATAAGATTTTTATTCTTCAAGGGACACGTGGAATATTTAGAATGGAGAGAGTCGAGACCCACTTGGTCTAGGACCATTAAAATGACCTTCATTTGTAATAAGAGTTCCAGGATACCTAAGGAATGTCCTGGGAGTGAATGCAGGCACTCAGGGGGTCCTGGCAGGAATGAGGTCCTCAGGAACACTAGTGTTCAAGGGTAGATGAAGCAAGAGTCCCTCTTCCATTAAATATGCTGCTGCCCATCTTCCCTGCATTTTGGTTTCTCTTATTGTGGACACTTAATAAGAAAAATGTTCTTGCTGATTGGTAGATAGATGTATAAAGAAACGGATAGTTTTTCTCTCTGTGGTTGGTGATTCTGTGTGTTCTTTAAGGCATGATTCTCTTCCAGAAGGTCTTGAAATCATTGTCCTTTCTCATCCTCTAAAATGTTATTGTCCCACCTTTTTCATTTAGACATTTAATCCTCCTTGGAAAAGACCGGGGTCCCATGATCCCCGTTGAGGGCACATCTCCAGTGACCTACAGACCCCTCCCCACAAGGCTCTACCTCTGGAAATTTCTACCATCTCCCAAAAGCACCACCATGGGGACCAAGCCTTCAGCATAGGGACCTTTGGGGGCCACTTATCTAAGCTACAGCACTTATCTAAATCTGTTCACTTTGTTGCTAAAAACTTACTTTGTAGAATTACACCACAATTTACCATTTCAACCAAGTGTTTGGACCACTTTACACACTTCCAGCAACAAAATAGAAGTGGAGTGCTATTGTCCCATGTCCTTGTAGACCCTTCATATTCTCAGCCTTTTATTTCATTTTCTTGCTTTTTTATATTGGTAAGAACTCCAAAAAGTGATCAATAAAATTGATAATAGTTTTAACTTTGCCAATTCAGAAGGAAAGTGTTCCATATTTCACTACAACATATGAATGATTTTTTTGTAGTGGATTTTTAAATCCAGAGTTTCTTATCAGATTACTAAAAAAAAAAAAAAAAAATGAAGAAAGTTTCCTTCTCAGTTTTTAAAAACTCATATGGCAGTGTTGAATTTTCCAAATCTTTCCTTCATTTATTGAGATGATTTGATGATCTGTCCTCTTTTATCTTAACTCAGTAAAAAAAATATTTATACAACTTACCAAAGTAATCTGATGTGGTAGATTACTCAAATTAGCCCAATTTGTTGGTGATTTTATGTATCACTGTATTTTATCTATAATATTTGGGTTAGAATTTTTATGCCTATATTCATTTAAGATATTTATCTTTCATTTTTTTTGGTAAAGTCTGTTAAAATTTTTGAATGAAAGTTTTCCTTTCTTTTCCCCCCTCTGGGTGGGTCAGTGTTATCCCTCCTCATCCAGTGTTTGGTAAATATTATCAAGGAAACCATTTGATCCTAGTGTTTTGTTGTGGAAATATTTACATACAGATTCAATGTCTTTAATAGACCTAGAAGCCTCAGATTTTTCTTTCTTTCTATTTTCATTTTTGCAGCTTGTGTTTTTCTAGGCATTTCCCCACCTCATTTAAACTTTTTAATGTTATTGGCATAAAGTTGTTCAGAGTCATCTCTTATTGTATGTCTAGTGTGATGTCCATCTTTTAATCCCCAATATTAATTATTTGTCCCTTTTATGATTGCTCCTGATCAGGCTTTTTAAGTATCTATAAAAACTTTTGCCCTATTGAGCTTCTATCATATGCTAAATTTATATTTCATAAATTCTGCCTTTGTTATTATTCTCTCCCTTTTATACTTCATTTATTTTTCTATTCTCATCCTTACTTTTTGTTAGATATTTATAGCCTTTATTTATTCTCATTCTTTTAATATTATACTCATATATACCTAAAATTTCTTCAGTGTTAAGCTTAATTTTATCCTACAATGTTAGATACATAGGCATTTTAATTACCAAACAATTTTAAATATGTTTTAATTTCCATTGTGATTTTTTTCCCAGTTAGTGACTTTGAAATATATTGCTCAAGTTTCAAATGTATTTTCTACTTACTTCATTAACTCTTTTTACAAATAAACTATTTATAAAAATTTGCAAAGATAGTACAAAGAGTTTTTGTGCATTCCACACTCACTTTCCTCTATCATTAACATGTGGCATAGTGTGGTACATTTGTCACAGTTGATGAAACAATACTGATACATCATTATCAACTGAAGTCCACACTTTTTCAGATTTCCTTAGTTTTGACCCTAGTCTTTTTCTGGCCCAGAATCCAACACATGACACCACACTATGTTTAGTTATCGTGTTTCTTCAGGCTTCTCTTTGCTGTGACAATTTCCCAGGTTTTCTTGTTTGATGATCTTGAAAATTTTGAGGAATACTCATTGGGTAGAATCTACCTCCATCCAGATCTGTCTGATGTTATTCCTCAGGATTAGACAGTCATCATTTGTTTTGGGGAGAAAGACCACAGATGTCAAATGTCAAGGTTGATACTGATCTTGGTCATCCATCCGTACTTAGTCCACTGTGGTTCTCTCTCTCTCTCTCTCTCTCTCTCTCTCTCTCTCTTCCATACTGACATTTTTTGAAGAAAATCAGCATGTGAAGTCCACACTTAAGGAGTGGAGAGTTATGTTCTGTTCCTCAAGGGTGGCCTAGCTATATAAATTATTTGGCATTCTTCTGTATGGGATATTTATCTTTTCTACCCCATTTAATTATATTAGTTTGAACTTGTGGATGCTTATTTATGCTTTGGGTTATAATTCAATTCTATTGATTTAGATGTTCAAATTGTTTCAGATTTGGCCCTGGGGAGCATTTTCAGTTGGCTCCTGCATCCTTTTGAAATCCCTATCATAGTATTTATGGATTAAAAAAAATTTAATATTTTCATACTTTTTGACACTATAGTATGTTGCAGGCTCATTTTTCCTATAAACGGAATTTCATCCTTAGACCTGGAATCAGGCATTTCTCCCAAGAGCCCTGGTTCCTTTCATCAGAGAAGGGCAATAGAAATCAAGATATGGATACTAAGTATGCTCACAGCTCCTGGAGTGCTTTTGCCTTTAGTAATTCTCAGTTGATAGAGCAGAAAAATGACATGTGTCTATGGACCTGGTATCATATGCATGTCAATAATATATCTCTATGTTAACATATCTATCTACAGTAAGCTAAATATGAGCTCATACTCATATTTAGGTTAGATGTCTCCAACTCCAACCTGTCACCCCATGAACCATCCTAGCCCTTCTGTTTATAAATTGGTAACTTTTAATTCTAACAGAGTGCCTCTCTTATTCAACAATTTCCCTTATCCTGAAATGTGCTATGACTAAAGTTAATATAGTTCATCTGGAGATCTTTGATTAGAATTGTCATGGTATGTCTTTCTCTGTTGCTTTACTTTTAATCTAATTCTTTATATTTAAAGTGGGTGTCTTGTAGACAATTTATAATTGGATCTTTGTTTGAGATCCACACTGATAATCTTGTTTCACTTATGTATTTAGATCATTCTTTTGGGTTTTAGAATCTTTACGAACAACCTAATTCACTTATACTTAATTACATCAACTTCTGAGTGGAAAAAACATGCAAGCATTTCTGATTTTTCTGTCTTTATCTATTCATTGTCTATTTAAATTATTTGGAAGTCTCATTTATATGACAATGTCTACATAACATACCAATTTCAAAACACTAAATGTGTTAAGGTCTGGGTAAAGATCAAACAGACAATATTTTAATATATTAATGTATATTATATTTTACATTATAAAATATTTTTTGCTTTCACTAAGAAGAATATTGAAACCAATAGTTTTGAAGATATCCTTTTTAAATCATGGTTTAATATTTTATGATACAGCAATTTTTAAGTTCTGGTACTTTAACTAATCATTGTTTAAATAAGTGCTAGAGTTAAAAATGTTATCTCCTTAAGAAACTTAGATATGAATAGAAAAATTCACATCACTGGGTTTACTTGCTGAATAATGGTTCTCCTTTTAAACTCTAGATTAAGTTACTCAACTTAAAAAAAATCTGGTGTAGATTTCCTTCTTCCATTATTCCAATCAGTTGTTCTTGAGCACTAGTCAGAAAAAAAATTGCATTTTTATGTTAATTAATAAGCCACTGAAACTCTTCAGAAAATTGTTAAGCAGAAAATCCTGTTCCAAGTTTGTAAATATTCATATGTGGATATTTTTTGAGGGATACATTACATTACTTTCAGCATAGTAAAAGCATTTCAAATATTCTTTTTCAAAATGATCTTTCTGTTGCATGAATTTTCTCTTTTTATTAAAACGTCATCTTTACTTGAAAGATACAGATAAAGTGTATTCATAATTTGTAGGAATATCTTCAAGGTAACATAATGCCAGAAACCATTTGTTATCATAGGAAAGATCAGAAATTTTGGAATAATAATCATTTTGAGAAAAACAAATTTATGACTCATATTTAAGCTCAGTATACTTGTAGTTTGCCACATTAGTTATTAACATTTTGTGTGTGCTAACTATATGCTAGGCAGCATACTGTATTCTTTAAATACTTTATCTTATATTATTTCTTATAATAAACTTTTCATCCCCTCATATTTCAAGAGGAAACCTGGTTTAATAGAAGTTAACTTGCTTACCCAGGGTCAGTTAGAAGTGTTAGGTCAGATTTCTCAGAAGATCTCCAAGATGAGGATTTGTTGGTGCAAGGGATGCATTAAGAAAGGTTAAGGGGTAAGGAAGTACAAGAAGGAGGGAGTCAAGCAGTCATGAGATTTCAATGAAGTCTCAGCCTCAAGCTGACCATGAAGGGATCTCTTGAGCATAAAATTGCATTGGGTTTGTTCAACTTTAATGGAATGTGTGGGCTTTCCTTATGTATCTCAGTCATTAATGGCCATGCCACCCTAGGGGAATAAATTCTCAAACATTTCAATTTTTACTGGTTCTTACAAAAGACTCTGGTAGCCTCAAGGTAGTCCTATAGAGGAAGCCAGAGGCCTATGCTTTTAAAGGAAAAACAGAAAGATAGAGGATGCACACAAAGAACCTTCCTGAAGGACAGAAGAGGACATGAGTGGAGCACTATCAGTATTTAGAGTATGGCTCCAGACCCCATGTTCTTATTATGCTCGTCTACCTGACCAAGCAGCAAATCTCTGGATGGAAAATAGATTTCCCTGGTCATTACTCAACTACCTACAAAACACTCTTAATGCTTTATTGTGTTTTAAAGTTCTTTTCAAAAAAAATTACCAAATTAATGACATCCTGTTCACTTTAGCTTTTCTGACTCAACTTTTTTGCTGTAATGGTCTTGTCTGTGAATTATACATTGAATGAATTTTCCATGTGACATATCTCTGTAAATTATCACCAGAATTATTTTTAAATTCCAAAGAAAATGCAGACCTAACTGAAAAAAAATATATCTGTTTCCCAATGTGGGTTTATATGTAAATATTCAGAAATTAACTCCTCATGCCAAATGTGCGTTTAAGCTAACCAATCTACTGCTTTACATAAAAACATTCCTGCGAGCCACAAAAATGTTGATATGGAAAAGAAAGGATAAACTAGGAGCTCCCAGGCCATCCTTGACCTTGAAACTTGAGTACCTTTTTTTTGACATTGTTTAGGGAGGTGGTCATCATTGAGCAGATGTCTGAGTTATTGTGGTACTACTTTAGACCAAGGACTCATATTTGTAACTTTCCATGGAGAGATAGTTTAGTTTTCTCCTGGAGGGAAGGATGGGTCATCCCAAGGAAGATGAGTGGAGATTGAAGGATTTACATAGCAGCTGCATTACTTTAGAGTTGTCAGACTAAGTGCAAGCTAGTGAGAGTTTGGCCTTTCCTCCCCGACACCAGAATTACTTCTGAAATTATCCTAAGCATCATTATAGTCATCTGTGTTTGCAGGTTTTAACGTGTAGGATTGGGGAAAGTAGGTGGTAAAGGACAAGTAGACTTGCTCCATTCCCACTTCTCACTGGCTAATTTGGAAAAGGAATTAATGCCTCATTCATAAGACCAAGTCAGAAAATCTTAGTTGTTCTATTACTTAAAAATAAAACTAATACCTACATGGCATGTTTCGAGTACTGTTTTAAGTATATTAACTTATTAGCTCTATATGTTTATACACACATATATGTAAAATCTATGTCTATTAATATAGTATGTCTTTGTGTTACTGAAGAAATTGGGGGGCAAAGAGGTTAAATAAGAGCTTGGAAGAGATAAATTTGTTATGCAACCATTCTATGGTTTTAACCACTAAGATGCTCAATACCTAAGGAAAGCTGGAAGTTAGACTGGAAAGAGGTAAATATGGAGCAGCTTCATCTGCATAAATTTGTTGCTTTAATGTGAGTGATGTATTATCAGATAATATTCTTTATATTTTTGTATATCTAAAATAATCCATAATTTAGAGAAGAAATGCCCTTTCATTTGAAAAGCAAATTTTAAATAAAACTGAACTCTGAAAGAATTCGGAAATCTAAGTTTTTTCTCCATGATGACTACATTAATACAATTTTTAAAAATATGAAGCTTCTCTCTCTCTCTTTCTCTCTTTCTCTTACCACCAACTTGGACTAATAAGGGCAATGAAGTTTCAAAATGAGAAAAATCTTTAGTGCCCCAAACCCTTTATAGGCATGAAGAGGACTGAGAAAACTGCTCAGTGGGAAACACAGACTGTTCTTATCGAAAAAGGAGGGTGAGTCAGAAAAGCAGAGCCAAGAGACCAGAGCACAAAGCTAAGACACAGAGACTCACTGCCATGGAGAACAACTGAGCACTAATCCCAGATATGACGGCATGCACCTGGCTAGATATGAGAATTACTATGGGCCAGTGACTGCAAGGTGCCTCTTTGTCTTCCTCTTTGCTCTCAAAAAGAAATATTCTTTGCAGTTTTAGCACTGTATGAAGGCTAAAGGAGAAAAGATGACTTGTTGAAGGCATGGAGAAAAGATGACTTGTTTCTTACCTTCACGGGTCTGTAGATCAAGATAAACTCTGATGAAAGAGCTCAGGTGAAGGACCACAGCGAGGAGTATCAACTACACCTGGGCTGATTTATATAAGGGGATCTTGGACTTCAAACGTGAGCCAGATCCTACAATAAGATGAGATTTTGGTGACCTTGGAAAGGTACTGAGAGTCTTTTGCATGTGAAAAAGGTGTTTTTTTTTTTTTTTTTTAATCTTTGGGGCCTCGAAGATAGACTAAAATTGCAAATTTGCAGTTAGACTCCCGCCGTTTCTTCACACCATCAAAAGGAAAATTATACTAAAATAGGAAACATCAGATGACATGGCAAAAGATACAGTTAGGTTTTTATCAGAGGCTCAAACAACTGCATATACCTTGTGTGGGTGTACATACAGCCAGTTTTAAATGGAAAGTTTCCTGAAGTCAGATGGAATTATGGGGCTATGTAATGCCCTTTAGATGATTTTACATCTATTTTCTAATGATGCAGAAAAAAATGAAGATGAATAAACTTTTGCAAATTTGTGCTTTCCTATAATGAAAGAATGTTCCTAACTACCTTTGCAACCAGGTGGGACATCATGATTCAGTTCCGGTCAGTGGATTTATAGTGAAAGTAATGGGTCTCCATCTCTGAAGCCTGCCTGTCAAATCTCCGGCTCTGTTTTCCTTCCTTCATCCTGAAGGCTGTCCTTGGCCACAGTCATCTTGAAAATAATGTGTTGAAGACAGCAGAGGCTTTGGTAGCCGGGACAATTCTTCAGGGGTACTAGCCTACTATTAATATACAGAGAGTTCAGGACATGTGAAGACTCCACCTCCTGACTTCATCACCTCCCAAAGGCTATACTTCCCCAAAACCATTACATCAGGGGTTAGGATTTTCAGGCATTAATTTTGGGATGGACACAGTCATTCAGTCCATGACTGCCTCTTCTCCATGTCATGGGTGGTGAGAAGTCTGTGTTTTAGGAAAGAAAGTTGTTTGGGGAGTATATTCTTCTGAGGGTAGGCCATCTTTCACATAAGTGAGGAGGGGAGTTTAAGGATCTAAAGTTTTGTTTTGTTTGCAGTGAAATGGCAGTTGCAATGGGCAAACAATTAAGGAGGAAAACAGAAGAAGGAAGTTGGGTTAAAGGAGAGAAACAAAGAAACCCAATGGTAATAAGCTTTTGGCTCTGGGAAAGCTTACTTCCCTGGAGGGACTCCACCCCGAAGCTAAAGACAACTAAAGGAAACCTGTCCTTGAGAGGACTCCTCATTCCTGTTTAAATTTCATATTAAATGCATTTAAGGGTTAATTTCTTTCTCTAGATACAATTTGAATTTCATGAATTTTTTTTTGTCTTAAGTCAGTTGAAACCTGTGTTCCAAAGAATCACTCACCATGTCCTAAGTCAACAAGCAAGAAGAAATTTCATAGATTTTTTCTTTAATATGTGTCTATTAAATGGTTGTTGTATTTCTCTTTATTAATACACAAATTACAGATCATGAACTTAAATTCACTTTTTTTTTTTTACAATATCTATCATCAAAAGAGAATTGCAATAGGAAAAAAATGCTGCAACATCACAGTATGCATTTTGCTCTACCAATGGCATGGACTGTTAGTATTTCATACCCTAAGTGCCTAATGTATGGGGGAATTGGATCAGGAAATAACTCTGGGACATAGAATTGAGAATATTTAAATGGAAAGTCCCTAGCAGAGCATCCTGAATAAATTAGGGAAGTGGGTTAAGGAAGAAGGTGAAAATGTAGTTTGAGCCCATACAATGCACTCAGCAGTGAGGAAACAGAAATGTGGAGTTCCTGCCCCTCTGAGACTTAGGTAGGTGAGGAAACTCAGTGTATCCTTTAGCTCTAATTTACAATGTTGGGCAGTACATGATTTAAGAAAAAGGAATATGTTTGACTTTAAAGGGTGCTCTGGTAGTTTGGGGAAGGAAGTAAGATAGCATGATCTAGAATATCTACATGACCTTGAAGAACAGCACCTCTATCACCTCTGTGTGTAAATCTTGTGTTAAAGCAAGCAAAAAGCTTTTTTTTTTTTTTTTTTTTTTATGACTTCCAGAGAAAAAAGACCAAATGAGAGAATGTTTATAAAAATATAAGCTGGAAAACCTCATGTGAAGGTTTATTGCTGTTACTTCATAATTATTAAGCAACTGGGCCACCACAATTAATTAGTCATTAGCAGCACCACCAGAGCTAATGTAGATATAGTGAAACAAAGTCAAAAGCTAAAAGGCATTATTAGGTGGCCAAAGCTTGTGACCTCCAGCATCCTTTGTTTTTAGTAATAAATTCTTTCTCTTCTAATAAAATAAATGGTTGATGGCTTGGAAACCATTTTTTTTTCTGGTTACAGATATTTTAGCCTAGGTACATTTGTTGTGATTGACCTTGGCTTACATTACTTAACGATGGGCCAAACTGTTCAGCTTTAACATAATTATGTTAGTGTTCATTGCTGAAAACTGCAAAAAGTACATTAGATTCTTAGCAGAAGTGACACGATTTTCTGGGGTGATATCAGGAAAAAGATCATTACAAAAATATTTTTTATGCTGAAACTAAGAGACATTTATGCTTTTCTTTGCAGTTTAGCACTTGAAACATTTGAATAAAATGTATGTTGATTATGATGGTGATGAATCTGTGTTTCTAATTATCACTAAAAAGATAACAACTATGGTTTAATATTAGTTTGTTTTACATCTCACAGTATGCAAATTCTTTTTTTTTTTTTTTTTTTTTTTTTTGGTACCGGGGATTGAACTCAGGGGTACTCGACCACTGGGCCACATCCCCAGCCCTTTTTTGTATTTTATTAGAGACAGGGTCTCACTGAGTTACTAAGTGCCTCGCCATTGCTGAGGCTGGCTTTGAACTTGTGATCCTCCTGCCTCACCTCCCAAAGTGCTGGGATTACAGGCGTGCGCCACCGCACCCGGCTACAGTATGCAAATTCTGAGTGTAAGCTGTACTATCCCATATACTTTATCTTTTTTTTTGGATTATACACTGAAAAATTAAAATCGACCTACTGGACAGATAACCATACTGCCAATATTTCCATACAAGAAATGCTTTAATATTAACTTAGTTCCTCCTTTTTTAAAACAACAATGATGGAATTTTTATAAAAAAGTCTATTATTGGAAATTACAGGAACTATTTAAATATGATGTTTTGATCAGGTAAGGGAATTGAAGATAGCCACAGTTGGGTTAAATGGAAGCAGACACTGAGCCAAACTGGAGTGAAAAAAACATGTATTAGACATTAAAATTTGGTCAGGGAAGGAGGAGTAAGCAGAACTGGGTGGAGGATGAAGGTAAGCATCAATCGAGTCTAACATCATCAAGCTGGTAAGGAAGCTCTGGAGTAATGCTCTCAGTACTATCACCTGCATTGGGCTAGGTACAGGAGTCTCTGGGAAGACTTTGACCTTGGACAAGAGGATCTCTGAAGTTGAGGCAGAGCCTGAAGGAGCTGAGAGTTGGTGACTGCCTACTGAGCATCCTTGCTACAGCAAGTCCTTCCTTGAAGAAGGATCTGAGACTGCGTGGTAGGTCGCATTACCAACCACAAGCCTGAATGGACTGCAGATGGTGGAGAATATGGGTATTTCCTCCACCTTCCCATCTAACACTGTGCTTTCTCTGTGTGTGTCTTACTGTTGACCAGTGGATGGAGGTGTACTGCTGCCAAGTTGATGGTGGTAGAAACCGGACAGAACTTTCCATTTCTGAGATTTAGAGAACAAAGGAGTTAGGAATGAATCAAGCATCTAGACCAACAAGTGAACAATTAGAAAAGGGTTCATAATAGGTAGATATTTGAGGAGAGCTTAGCAAAGGGCAAGTCCAGTTTGGAACAAGGGGACATAGACATGAATCTGAACCTGGAAATATATCCAAAATGATGTTAGATTTTCAGAGTAGCAGTCCAAGTCAGGAGTCTAGATATAATCATCAGCCTTCTTTATAGTAAGAAAAGCTTGCAAAGCACTAACAAGAGAAAGGAAGAATAAAATTGTAAAACTAAAATGTGTTCTTGTTATGATGACTTAGTGGGTATCTGGATAGATAAAAGTTCTACACGAAATGAAGAGTGAATAATGAGACCTTTGTTCCTGAAGCCCTCCCTACCATCGCTACCATAAAGAGACCACTGAGACATGGTGGTAGCAAAGACCCAGCTATAGCCAGATCTGGTTATGATGTCATAGGAGCTAATGTCTCACTAAATTATAGTGAATCCATAATTTTTTGGAAGAACAAACTAAAGTTGATTATGAGGTTATTAAGCCTTTACTGTGTGCCAGGTGCTGAGCCTAGCACTTTACACATTACTGCAGTTCATCTCAGGCTTCGTTAGCCTGCGCTTTCCTTCTGTGGAATGCTGCCAAGGTGACATCACAGCATTGAGCCCATTGTGGAGACAGCTGGCATTGGAAAGGGCTATTGTTGAAGAACTTGCAGTAGACTGATTGACTGGAGTTCATCAGGGCTGGACTCTTCACACGACCTGGAGAATACCTCAAAGGAGAGATGGGACTTTAGAGACAAAAGCACTGGCAATGCCATTCCGACCCAGGTCAGATCATCCTTCTTACTAGGGCATGGCTTCCCTCACACAGTGTGCACTGTTTATTTGGGTCCTTGGCACTTCTTAGTTAAATCATTTATTTATTTATGTATGTATTAACTCTCTCACAGATAAACAAACAAAAAACCCCACAAAATATATTCAGTAGATAATGTTTTTTTTTTTCTTTTGCCTGAAACCAAGCAAAATTCCAAAGGATTAGAGCTGTATAGGGAACACCTTTAAGTGATCATTGGTTGCTTCTGCCTGCCACCATCTGTTTCTCCTTTATGTAGTAACTGAGCAACACCCCCTCTTTTTCTTTGCATCGCCCTTTCTGTGTGTCTTAGATGGGGGTAAGCATTACCACAGGAAATATTTTTTTTGGTAAAAATAATTTACCACTGGAAGATGACAAGCAAAGCAATATTTATTAACCATCAACTTTTCTAAGGCTTGAAAATACGGAGATGGAGTTACGATCCTGACTTTTCTACTGGAACAGTCATACAAGATTCCTCACATGCAGACAACCTTCTTGAGAGACAGAGAACATAAGAGCTATGAATCCCCTGATTAAGCTATTCCCAAACCATTCCTTTGGTTTTCAGTTACATGAACCAATTAAGTTCCTTGTTTCACTTCATTTAGATTAATCTGTCTTTCTATGTTTTTCTGTTACTTCTAACAAAATAAGCTTGACTATTTATTGCATAGAGTTTTGCCTGGAAGGGACATAAGGTGCAGACATTATCTGCCTCACAGCATTCATTGCACAACAAAACAACTTGAGAAAAGACTTACTGTCTAATGTGGTCCTAAGTGCCAATTGCATGTGATTGGCATAGAAAAACTACCATTTCGTTAACTGATGTATATTCTTTATGAGAAGAGAAGAAACAGAGACAAAAATAGGTTATGTGATTTGTCTAATATCTTCCCATATGTTACAGATTCAGGACCATACCCAAGTTTGACTCCATGTTCATTACACCAGGTGGTTTTCTCCCAAATATCTGTGTCTGTCTATATCTAGCTATATCTATGTGTGGATTAGCTATGTGAATCATATGAGAAGAAATTAAGCAATAGCAAGAGCTGGTGTTGTGAAAGAAAATAAAACAGGTAAACAGATTGAAGAAGGGTGGAGTCAGAAAGGGACTTCAAAGCTGTGTAGTGTCCTGACCTCTGCCCAGAAAACCCTGGTCATCTATCCATGTGAATGTTCCTGTTCTTCCTTCATTTTTGCCACATCCACTCTTAATTATCTAACATTTACATCTCAACCCTCTTTTTTCAAGTGAAAGTGTGAACACTGTTTGTCTGGCTTATGTGAAATGGTTTGGAGTCATTCACACTACAGTTCAATTCTCAGCATTCTGTTGGTGAATCATAAAACCTCAATTCTCTTATCTGCAAAAGGGGGTAGACTAGAATTACAGTCATTGGAACATACAAAGGCCATAGAAATATATTAGCTCCCTTCTTATCTGCCTCACGGCATTGCAAGACAAAACAACTTGAGAAAAGATTATTGCCAGAATTCAAAATAACATTCTCTGGGATAACATTTTTCCTGTTGGCATCTTTAGCCTCATGTGAGAAGTTCCCATTTTCATTTACAAAAAGCCTTGTCCTTTTACTCCGTGAAGACTTGGGCAATCTTCTACATAGGCTGAATTCCAGACTTCCAGATATACAAAAGGAATAGTTCATTCCAAAAGAATTAAACTGATTAGGATAGCAAAGGACAACCATCACTTCTTATCTTGTCTCCTACCTGGTAATGCTTTTGCTTACCAAAATCCCATTTTGGCAAAGCAAATTGAACTATTCCAGATAATGAATTTTTTCCCCACCAAGGATGGTAGCACTTGGCAGCTGGGATAGATGGGCAAAATATTCTCTCCAATTTAAACTACAGATAGAGTCAGGTAGAGAGTGCAGATGATAATTTTAGCTTTCAAAATATACATTCAAATCAAACATTAACTTGACAATGTGATTTGTACTTTTCAGGTTTTCTATTCAGTAGCTAAATGCAAGTCCCAATTTCTATACAGCTCAGAAGAATATCCTGAAAAAGCACAAAACATGTGCAGTAAGTACATACATTTCCTCCTGCTTATTAGTGTACTTTTTCTTTTAAATCTCCCTTGTTCCTGACACTTGAGTGTTTTTTTAGTAGGAAGATAATTTATGTCTTCAAAGAGTTACCCATCAATCTTGAACACAGCTGCTATTTCTTAGCTTTTATTATTATCTTGATTTGTTAATGTCTCTTTGGCTTAAGACTTTATGATGGAATAAAATTGAGACTAGAGAAGCCATCAAAGTACCTTGTTAACCTCCTTGAAGGCTGTATTTTCAGGATGTCGTGATGTAGACTATCTAATGAATGATTATGTATACCTAGAACAAAACATTCACGTAGCTTCATGACTATACCTTCAAATAGTTTCTAAATGCTATGGTACAAAATAATTGCTGTTTCTTTCTTTTCTTTTTTTTTTTTAACTTACTTAATCTACACTTTTTTAAGTTTCAAGAAACTACAGTGTAAAATGATTAGAAGTATATTGGCCTTAATGTTGAGCAGTGTTAGGTTTGAACCTACGTTACATGACTTATTTAGCAGATTGAGTTCAAGAAATTTACTTAAAATCTCTAACCCACAATTTCCAAATATGTACTTGGATAATATTAAAGATTAAGGTCATTGAAAATGCCAAAGAACCATGCCATCAGTTGGCACATAACATGCCCTTCCAAATCTTCTCTCCAACTTCCTTTCTCCTTCCTTCTGGTTATACATGGAAGTGTCCTGGGAAGGAAGCATCCTGGGAAGAGGTCCCTTTCAATTAAAATAAGAAAGCTTTTGTCCTATTCCTTCCTGCCTGCCTATTATTTAGGAAGAAGTTGTGATGTCTGGGGGTGGAATAGCCATTTTGGAACCATGAGCATAAAGCAACAGACTACAAGTGCTGTGGAAGGAACGTTGGAAGAACCTGGTTCCTAGATGATGTTCACACTTGAGCAGCTAGTGTCAACATAGACTAGTGATCTCAAGACATATTGCAAAACCGATAGCCCCTTGTCTAATAAAGTCACTGACAACCTTTCTGTTACTTAAAGTCATAGCATGCCCATGTTATACAAGGGTAAACATGGCCTCCCAAGTTGTAGTAAGGAGGTTCAAAGGAAGTTAATCACCTTCTCTCCTCCAGGTGAGTAAAGGCCATTTAGTGGAAGAAGCATAGTCTCAGTGTATACATTTTTTAAAAAATATTTATTTATTTGCTTTCATTGTATACAATGTGTTTATTCTTCCATGGTGCTGAGGATTGAACCCGGGCCATGCACGTGGTAGGCAAGCGCTCTACCGCTGAGCCACAACCCCAGCTCCCTCAGTGTATACTTTAAAAAATAAATAATAGTATAAAAATTCTAGCCATCACTTTTGCTTTCTTGTGAATGGTATCATCATTCCTGGTTATATTCTAGAACTTGAGATAAAAGTTCTGATACCTCCATCCCCCTTGTACATCTCAACCAATCCAGTCCTAGGGATCTTACCTCTAATGTCCAAACCCTCACGACATCTTTTCATCTCTCCCACTATCACTTTAGTCCTTTGTGGTTCACCTTCACTATAAAGTCTCACATTCTTATGAGTAAATTTTAGCATGTGCTGTCCCTCTGCCTAGAATGTTCTCTCTGTTTAACTCTAAGTTATCTTTTAGATCTTAGTAAACACTCAGGAAACAGCTCTCCACCCTCCCTGCCCTGATCATCTCCCTTTTGTATTTATCTCTCCTTTTGGCATGTGCCATTAAACAATTCACATTTTTGCATGAATCTTAAATTAATGTCTGTCTCCTGACCACATGTAAATACCAGGGAACTAAGTCTGTTGTTTATCTTCCACCATTTTATATCTACATCAAACCCAACACTTAGCATATAACAAGTATTCAGTATTTACCTTATCATAATAGCACTAATGTGCAGTTAATAGTTACCAAACATTTTAATTAGTGCTTTACACACATTCATTAAGTATAGTGGTCTCAGAAATGCTGTTGTTCCATTTTGCAGATGAAGAAGCTGAGGCACAGAGAAGTTAAGGAATTAACTTGAGGTCACACAAGGTGTAAACCAACAACTGAATCAGGAAGTTTATCTTTAGAGACTGTGCTCTTACCCACTATCCAAAGCTGAGAGAATGACTCTTGGCTTCTATTGGACAATGATAACCACTTTGATTCCTCAGCTCTTATGGTCAGCAAGAAAGAAACAGAAACAACTTTATACAAGTTGTTCTACTGAGTTTAATAAACAAGATGGAAGACTAAGGATACCCATTCCATATTTTAAAGTCCCATATAAGCAAATGCTTGTTGCTACATAAATATAAACATATTCATATTTTTCTTAAAAATCAAAATGTCAATACATTATCTAATTGTTAGTTTTCCTCCTCATTTTGCTTGGCTTTTTTTTCTTTTTTTTTTTTTTTTTTTTTACCTCATATGAGAGAGGACATGAATCTTACTAGATTTCTTCTTTATTGTACCATGTTGGATAATGCTATATTGTTTTTCTACTCCAAAACCAAAACTATTTTGAAAGAGTGACGAAAACACCATCTGCAACAACTGAAATCATATTAACATTTTTTTCTATTCTCAAAGCACATCAATGTTATATAAATAAGGGAAAATGATTAGTCCCAGGCTGAGTTTGACTATGCCAAATAAGTATGCTAATTTTGTTGGCTTGGTTTAGAAAACCCTGAAATCAGAGATTTACACAGGGATTTGCAAAAGATAGACTATTCATGTACATTTGTATCTTTATACTTCAACCACTGGTGCATTGAAGATCACACTGGATTTGAAAACAGAAATGAAAATGAAGAAAGCCAGTAAAGCAATAGAGAGGCTTGGCAGCAAATATTGAGTCTATCTTTCATTTAAAACTAGCTGAATTTCTGGATGAATCTACAATGAGAAATAATTTTTAGTAATAATTGAAATGTATCTAGCAGGTTATGACTTTTACAACACTGTCACATTATTAACATCATGTAATATTAACCATAATTCTGAAAGTTTGATGATATGGTTATTTCATCTTACAAATGAGAAAATGGAAGCTCAAGTAAGTCTAAAAAAAGAGGTGGCATGGTTTGCAGTGAAGACTTTATGGAGAGGGTGTATGGTATGCTGTGGATACCCCAGGGTAGGGAGGGAGTGCATCCCTTTCATCTTAAGCCAAGTGAGGAAGAGAAAGCCTCCAGAGTACTGCTCTGGGAGTTTGGCATTGAATTTGAGGAACACAGGTGGAGAGGTTTTTAGTCTGGATGGGAGAAATCTAAAGGCAAGAGGTTAGTTGGAGATGGCAGAGCAAAGAGAAGGAAGCTGATTGGAAATGAGTTGTGCCTCTACTGAACGTGCATCACAAATGTCTGATTCCCTCTCAGATATAGACTCCCTAGAACTGAGCCTGCCAAGTGTCATTCTAAATTAAATCTCTCCCATCAAGATGACTTCGAAAGGTGTGGCTCTTACAAAGTCTTGGGTTTTCTGGAAGCTCTGGGGAATAAGAAAGAAGCTCAAAGTAGTTAAATCCAAATAGCATTGCTGTGTGAAGAGAAAGACAGTGGAGGTCCCCCAGCCTAAGGGCTCACATTGGTGAGTGCGCGGAAAGATGAAGCAGCAAGCAATGAGAAAAAGAGTCAGTGTTATCATTTCTGGCCAAAATCATCTTTGCATTGTTAGGCAATTCTTCTTCAGTCTAACTTACCCTAGAGCAATGCAATGCAGCTTACAACCTTCATCAATCATGAAGATCGAGCACTGCAATCTCCAACCCATCCAGGGACTATCAATGGTGATATTAACTTTGCTCACTAGGAAAAAT
Organism: Tamias sibiricus; assembly: GCA_025594165.1. Lineage (NCBI taxonomy): Eukaryota > Metazoa > Chordata > Mammalia > Rodentia > Sciuridae > Tamias > Tamias sibiricus. Next base: position 72,379,761 of record CM046660.1, on the reverse strand, counting down.
GAAAATCTATCAATGATTAAGAATAATGAAAAGTGGGTTGAAATTATAACTGCACCACTAATTGCTCATGTAATTGAAGGGGAAAAAAAAAATCTCTAAAATCTCTTTCCACTCCATTTTGAGTATTTGGTGAGAAACCTGAGGAATTAGGACTCTGCATTGCCCAAACTACTGCCTGATATTCTTCTGCTTTAATTCTGGGGAAAGAAGACAAAGAAGGAGAAGAAGATGAAGGAGAAGGGGGAAGAATTTTTTTTAAAGAAATCTGTATAAATAAGGATTTATAGAAAAAAAACAAGTTTAAATATTTTAAAAGTACTTAAATATGAAAAAAGTGATTAAGCCAATTGAACATTGTATCAGGCAAATCCTAGTTACAGTGAAATATAAAAGAAATAAACCAATTTTATCTCTCTGAGGTTCTGTAAATATGACCTTATTTCAGATAAGTGTTTCTATTGAAGACCAAGTAACATTTCAAGGCTTTCCCCCCAATTCCTATGCAGCAACATCTCTCCTTCTAGTATTGAAATGTACTTGACTCTCTTCAAATTGAATTGAAAATGAGATATCAAGGTAAAGCAATTTTCAAACCTTCAAAATGAGAGGAAAGTATGCCTTGTGATTTAATGGAGGAGAATCAGGGAAAAGAACGTCACAGGAACTAAACAATGTGCATTTCTAAGATTGATGGAAGCCTGCAACACCCTGGAGGAAGTAGGTACTGATGTTTTTCCTTTTCTTTGTACAACTAGTGATGCTCACAGAGTTTGGCTTTCTGAAGACCAAACAATAACTTTTCGTCAAAATGTGCGCTGGGCTCACATCTTGGTTCCCCCATCATTTTTGTTTTTCTGTGCTGCCTGCTCCTTTGATAGATGGTGGCATACCTTGTTTTCAGCTGAATTTCTCCTTGTAGAAAGTGCAGCAGGAAGCACTCTGTCAATAGCACCAGGTCGCCTGGAGATCGATGGAGCCTCTGCGCTCCCCAGCTAAGACACCACTTTGGTGTCAAAGCACATGAAAAAAGCACTTCAAAATAATAACAATAATAATAATAATAATAGTAATAAATGTGAACTCTGCCTTTTAAAAAAACAAGCAATATTCAAGATACCAAGTGAAAACAGCAGATTCTCCTAGGGAAGTGGGCGTTCTCTTCTGAAGCAAAATTGTGTTGTTGGTTGAATAGCAGGCTCATCAGCCTGGCCAGCACTGAGCACCATGATTGCAATGGGCCAACATCTTCTAAACCTTTGATTCTTCAGAATTTGAGGTGTGTGTGTGAAGAAGAGGTAGAAATGAAGATGGAAAAACTACATGACTACCCTTACTTGTCACCTACCTGCTGTTTCCCTCCCTGTCCACTATTTTTGTTTCTCCCTCCTTCCCTCCCTCCCATCTCTTCCTTCTCTCCTCTCCTCCCCCTTTCCTTCCTACCCTCCTTCTTTCCCAATGGTAATTAGGATCTTTCTAGAATGCCCGCATTCCTTCCTCTTCCCTCCCTCTTTCCGTTCTCTCATTGTCCCCCCACCCCAATGTCACTTCTCTCTTTCCCGTGAAGACTACACTTCATCTGGTTCCCACACTCCTTACCTACTCAGAAACTAGAGTCTTTTATCAAGGGGAAAACAGAGAGCTGTGGTGGTGATGCAGGGTGCTGGACACTCTGAGCTCAGACGTGGACACCAGTTAACCAGCGGCACCTCTGGCTCCAGGGCCTAGGCATCCTGCACAAAAGATGACTGTGAAATATTTCAGTCTGATAACCTTGAAGCTGGTAATATCTTGGAGATCCACTTATCAAACTGTCACATTTAAAGAATCAAAGACAACGAGACACAAATGAGTGAAAGGCTATGTGAAGCCAGAGCCAGGAATGGTCAGGGCTTCCTGACTCCCAGACCAGGGCTGTTGGGTTGCCAAGTTTAGATGCACTGTAAATTTCCAGTGGGGAAACATGGCATAGATAGGCATGCATTTTAAAGGCTTAGGAAGGGGGAAATATGACATCTCAGCTTACAGAACCTGGTGCATTTTTCTGCAATTTATTGCCCTGAGTAACTTTCAGATTTTTTTTTTTAAGCATACTGAAATATCAGATACTCTTTTTTTGGTTTAGTCAGAATCAATGCAAACCCATCCACGGGACAATTTCATCTTTTAAGAAATAGCCTGTGGTTTTTGTTATGTTCACCACGCATGCTCCATCAGGATTTTTTTTTTTTTTTTTCTTTTTCCTAAGAAACTGCTTGCTGGAGGGAGGTCTCCATCTCATGATCCTCAGATTGCTTCCCATATTCCACATCTATTTCTATGGCTTCTTTTCTTGTCTTTAATCCCCTTAACCAGCTGTTTGGCGGTTTTCTCTTTTTTTCTGTTTTGTTGTTTTGATTTTTATACAAATAGGCATTTCAGTCTTTGGGCTAATTTTTAACTCTTTAAACTCCATGTGAATTTGATCCCAGGCTTCCTTGTACCTCTGAGGGGGTCTGGAAGAGACTCAGTGATCCTAAGAATGCATTGTGTAACTGCGCTGAGATCTGGCACCACATCCCACAGCCTGCCCCTAGAACAATCCCTCAGGAATGTGGACAGCCAGAACCAAGACAGATGGAGCAGTTGATGGAATTATTCATTAAGATTAAAGGCATTTTTGTAGCATAGGAAAATGTTGAGACATAAAAACATATACACAGATCATTTTTTCCAAACCTGAGACCAGAACACACGGTGCAGTCCTCTCACAGTCTAATGAGAGGAAGACATATTTGAAATGAGGACTTTCCCAGAGGACACTATTTGGGACGTCATTGTAGAGAAAAGGGGCACTGAAATGTCAGGCAGTGAACTGTTTGTGGCAGGGTATTGCTCAAGTGCGAAAGTGCTCACTCATCACTGGGGAAAATTATGCATTTCAAACAAGACCCCTGCTGATGCCGGTACTATTACCATAGGTGTCATTATCCTGTTTTATAAATGAGAAAACATAAGCTCAAGCATTTAGTAACCCAGAACTGTATGAGAAATTCCACAGATAACTAGGCTTCCCTGGAATCCAGGACTCCGATTTCATCAACATGATAGGTTTCTTTCATACCAACCTAATTTCCTCATCTGTCAAGATGACATTGGGCAGGACTAATATGCTAAGAGTGGGAATACTACAGCCAGTCAGGCTGGGTCTGAATCCCAATTCCAACCCTTACCAGCTGTGTAACTTGAGCAAGTTTGTTATCCACAGCAAGACTCAATTTATTCTGGGCTAGGGAATAATGGCATTTTTTACCTCATTAGGGCTGTGGTAAAAATTAAATGACTTATATGTGTAAGCCACATAAACTAGTGCCCAGTGTACTTAATATGATAAAGCATGGGCTGCACAGTAGGTCCAGTGGAGAGCCAGCAACCTCTTGCTCAGACACTGACATTAATAATACTTTAGAGATGATGCCTTTTCTCTGAAATGTGTCCTGGATGTTCTTGTGGTTGCAGTTATTGGGTGAATCTGTTCTGTAGGAGAATTGCAGTGTCCCAAATCAAACTGAATTTACCTCTGTTTGAAAAGCAAATTAAACTGGTGTTTGTAAATGCGTTCCAAACAAGGTTAGAGAGGTATTGTCCGAGGTGAGATTAAATGCTCCTAGAATCTGCTTTGTGAACACAGCACATTTTGCCTTAGGTTTCCTGTTGTACTTTCTAGAACAAGTGGAACATACTAAGTTTTTTTTTTTTTTTTTTTTTTTTTTTTTTAAGTCTTCAGTCTCTGGCAAGAGTACATCATATATTTCCACCCACTGGCTTTTAATGATGTGCAGAGAACAGTGGTTCACCCCCGTCAACATTTTAATATTATTGAAACATCTCTCCCTTAGTCCCTAACACGATTTTTCAAAACATGTGAATCTATGAGAACAAAAGGCATCAAACTATCTTTGCTAAGTCATTCTGTTTCTCTCCTCCTGCCCCAGTTCCCACTGATCTGTACATTACCAGCCAATAAGAAGAAAAATGAAGACAAATTGCTGTTAATTAATCAAACCCATTGTCATTTTGTAATATACACAGTTGGTTACAGAGTAGCCACATTTAAGGCCTATTTTGGCCTTCTCTTGGTTCAGTTGCAATTTAGCTGTGTGCAAAGAGTGACATGAAATCCATTCCACCCTAGAATTTCACTTGCTCTTGCTAATGAAGCCCAGCCTCATTTGGATATGACTACATCATTCTGTAAGCATCTTGAGAATGTATGAAAAGGACTTAGATGATCCAAAATGGCGCTGACCAGAGGGCCCTGATTCTCTAATGTCTGAGCTTTGAAATGGAAACAAGTCAGAAGAAGGTTTTAAAAGAGTGCAGCAAACTGAGCTTCCTTCATTTAGCCATTCAGTACCTGGGGGAATTATCTTTCTACCTCCTGCTGCTGATCAGCTTGTGCCCTAGGCTTAAGGGCTTTTAAATATTTTAACACTTCTTTTTTTTTTTTTTTTTTTTTTTTTTTTTTTTTTTTTTTGGCTTCCAGCCCTGCAGATTTTTAATGGCTAAAAAGTTAGGAGGCTAAAGTTAACAATTAATTAGCACAGGCACACAGGCCTGAAAGGGATTTGGACTACCCTGAAAGAAAAGCAGCTGGAAGCAAGTAAAACATTTGAAAACTAGACTCTGGTGTGACCACTGCATTTCCATTTTCTCGTCTTTTGATTTTTTTCTACATTCTTGATAGGGTTTTGGCGAGGGCAACAACAGTATGCATGTTTCTTCTCTTTCCCTTGTTTGCCTGCCTTCCTTCTTTCCTCCCTTTCCTTCCTTCCTGACTTCCTTGCCTTTCTGACTTCCTGCCCACTTTTCCTCTCCCCCTGTCTGTCTGTCTGTCTGTCTGTCTCTCTCTCTCTCTCTCTCTCTCTCTCTCTCTCTCTCTCTTTCCTTCTATATTATGGTAAAGATTTCTTTTCTAAATTAGTGAGGATTTTAGGTAGTAAAGCTATGAAACCAGGAGTTTAACAAAACTGAATTTTCTTCTTCCCTTTTTTCCCCGGATTTGGATCTCCTGTCAACAGTTTGTGTAATTTCAAGCAGGGCATGTTTTGGAGCTGAGATTTTTTTTTTTTTTTTTTAATCTGAAAATAAAGCAGCTGAATTAGTCTCTGAGGTCTATTCTAACTCTGAGAGGTTATTTTTCAGAGAAAGCTAGGCACAAGGACAAATGTGATATATTAATACTCTGTGGGGAACAGATGAAATAGGCCATGACAATCCACCAAAGGAAAAGTAGGTCTGGCTGTCTTTCTTATACATTGCCCTATACAAGAACAGTGAAGAACATAGACAATTGATCAGGGCTTCAGACAAGGGCACCACCAGAGTTAGAGAATTCAGCCCAACAACTATGGCTTTGCTTTGCCAGATTCATAGTTAATTACCCCTGGGGCTGCCCATCCATTCATTCACTAAAATTGATCTGCCCTGTGATACACTGAGTTCTCTGACCTGTACCAGGGACATAGGTGAAAAAAACGAAAGAAAGAAAAAAAAAAAACTAAATACACTAATGCATTTGTAGTACTTCTCTAGGAAATTTGTGTTAGAGTTGCTTCGGGGACTTTCCTGACTCCTTTTTTGTTTTGAACTATGCAGTGCTTGACATTGTGAGAATAATACAATGTAGACTGTACAACAGCATTTTGTGCCTAAAATGTTGAGAACGGGAAACATTTGCAACACAGAACAAGAAAGACTGATTTTTCCTCCTTTAAATCTCCTAAACACTTAGAAAAGGCACTCATTTAATTACCAAATATTTAACACTATGTGCCAACTACTGTGCTGTGTGTTATTTCATTTTTATTTTTTCATTTATTAATAAACTATGTAGAGGTATGATACTTTGCAGATAATTAGTTGTTCATGCCTTAAGTATAGGTTTGATGAGATTTTTAACATATATACACCATGTAGCCACTGACCCCAGACAACCTCTAGACCAATCATATTTCACAACAAGTTTTCCACAGTGCTGTGCAATGAGTTACTACTCCTTTATCCCCATCCCTACAGCAAGAAGCATAAGTGAAATGTTTATGTAGTAAAAGCAAGACATAAGATTACTGTCATTTATCTTAGTACTTAATAAAAATGTACTCTTTACTGTTTGGCTTCATTAGCTCAACATACTGTCCGTTAATTTATCCAGGTTTCATATATCAGCATTTTGTGTTTTCTATTTTTTTTTCTTTTTTTTCAAATTTATTTTTTATTCTAAGTTGTTAGAAATAACAGCAGAATGTATTAAATTTCATATTATACTTGTAGAACACATTTTTTACATATCTCTGGTTGCATACAAAGTACATTCACACCATTCGTGACTTCATACATGTACTTAGGGTAATGATATCCATCTCATTCTACCATCTTTTTGTTTTTTCTTCACCCTTTTTCCCCCTTCCCTTCCTCTCCATCCCCATTGGCCATTCTAGTGTTCCTCTAATCCTCCTATGCTCCCCATCCCAACCTGACTGTGAATTGGCCTCCTTATATCAGAGAAAACATTTGGCATTTGGCTTTTTGGGATTAGCTAACTCACTTAGCATTATATTCTCTAATTTCATCCATTTACCTGTGAATGCCATGATTTTATCCTCTCTTATTGCTGAGTAATACTCCATTGTGCATATATACCACATTTTCTTTATCCATTCATCTACTGAAGGGCATCTAGGTTGGTTCCACAGTTTAGCTATTGTGAATTGTGCTGCTATAAACATTGATGTGGCTGTGTCCCTGTAGTATGCTGTTTTTAAGTCCTCTGGGTATAGACCAAGGAATGGGATAGCTGGGTCATAAGGTGGTTCCATTCCCAGTTTTCCAAGGAATCTCCATACTGCTTTCCATATTGGCTGCACCATTTTGCAGTCCCACCAACAATGTATGAGTGTTCCTTTTTCTCCACATCCTGCCAACATTTATTGTTGTTTGTGTTCTTAATAGCTGCCATTCTGACTGATGTGAGATGAAATCTTACAGTGGTTTTGATTTGTATTTTTCTAATTGCCAGAGATGTTGAACATTTTTTCATGTATTTGTTGATTGATTGTATATCTTCTTCTGAGAAGTGTCTGTTCAGTTCCTTGGCCCATTTATTGATTGGGTTATTTGTTTTTTGGTGTTAAGATTTTTGAGTTCTTTACATGTTCTAAAGTTTAGTGCTCTATCTGATGTGCATGTGGTAAAAATTTGTTCCCAATTAGTAGGCTCTCTATTCACCTCACTGATTGTTTCTTTTGCTGAGAAGAAGCTTTGTAATTTGAATCTATCCCATTTGTTGATTCTTGATATTAATTCTTGTGCTACAGGAGTCTCATTAAGAAACTTGGGGCCTAATCCAACATGTTGGAGATAGAGCTTACTTTTTCTTTTATTAGGTATAGTGTCTCTAGTCTAATTCCTAGATCCTTGATCCACTTTGAGTTGAATTTTGTGCATGGTGAGAGATAGAGGTTTAATTTCATTTTGTTGCATATCGATTTCCAGTTTTCCCAGCACCATTTGTTAAAGAGGCTATCTTTTCTCCAATGTACGTTTTTGGCGCCTTTGTCTAATATAAGATAACTGAAATCTGTGTCCTTTATTCTGTACCATTGGTCTACCAGCCTATTTTGGTGCCAATATCATGCTGTTTTTGTTACTGTAGTATAATTTAAGGTCTGGTATAGTGATGCTACCTGCTTCACTTTTCTTGCTAAGGATTGTTTTAGCTATTCTGGGTCTCTTATTTTCCAGATGAATTTCATGGCTGCTTTTTCTATTTCTATGAGGAATGTCATTGGGATTTTGATTGGCATTGCATTAAATCTGTATAGTGCTTTTGGTAGTATGGTCATTTTGACAATATTAGTTCTGCCTATCCAAGAATAGGGTAGATCTTTCCATCTTCTAAGGTCTTCCATAATTTCTTTCTTTAGTGTTCTGTAGTTTTCATTATAGAGGTCTTTCACGTCTTTGGTTAAGTTGATTCCTGAGTATTTCATTTATATGATGCTATTGTAAATGGGGTAGTTTTTCCTCATTTCCCTTTCAGAGGATTTGTCACGAATATATAGAAATGCCTTAGATTTATGGGTGTTGATTTTGCATCCTGCTACTTTGCTGAATTCATTTATGAGTTCTAGAAGTTTTCTGGTGGAATGTTTTGGGTCTTCTAGGTATAAAATCATATCATCAGAAAATAATAATAATTTGAGTTCAACTTTACCTATCTGTATCTCTTTAATTTATTTCATCTGTCTTATTGCTCTGGCCAGCGTTTCAATTACTATGTTAAATAGAAGTGGTGAAAGAGGGCATCCCTGTCTTGTTCCAGTTTTTAGAGGGAATGCTTTCAGTTTTTCTCCATTTAGAATAATGTTGGCCTGGGGATTAGCATATATAGCTTTTATGATGTTGAAGTATGTTCCTGTTATCCCTAGTTTTTCTAGGGTTTTGAACATGAAGGGGTGCTCTATTTTGTCAAATGCTTTTTCTGCATCTATTGAGATAATCATATGGTTCTTATCTTTGAGTCTATTGATGTGATGAATTACATTTATTGATTTCCGTATGTTGAAACATCCCTGCATCCCTGGAATGAACCCCACTTGGTCATGGTGTATTATATTTTTGGTGTTTTTGTATCCATTTTGCCAGAATTTTATTGAGAATTTTTGCATCTATGTTCATTAAAGATATGGGTCTGAAGTTTTCTTTTCTTTTCTTTTCTTTTTCTTTTTTTTTTTTTTTTTTTTTTTTGATGTCTTTGCCTGGTTTGGGGATAAGGGTGATATTGGCCTCATAGAATGAGTTTAGAAGTGCTCCCTCTTTTTCTATTTCCTGAAATAAATTGAAGAGTGTTGGTATCAGTTCTTCTTTAAAGGTCTTGTAGAACTCAGCTGTGTATCCATCTGGTCCTGGGCTTTTCTTTGTTGGTGGGCTTCTGATGGCATCTTCTATTTCATCGCTTGAAATTGGTCTGTTCAAATTGTGTATATCATCCTACTTGAATTTGGGCAGATCATACAACTCTAGAAATTTGTTGATGCCTTCAGTGTTTTGTATTTTGTTGGAGTACAAGTTTTCAAAATAATTTTGAATTATTTCCTGTATTTCCATAGTATTTGTTGTGATCTTTCCTTTTTCATCGCATATGTTAATAATTTTGAGTTTTCTCTCTCCTTCTCTTTGTTAGCCTAGCTAAGGGTCTGTCAATTTTATTTATTTCTTCAAAGAATCAACTTTTTGCTTTGTCAATTTTTTCAATTTTTTCTTTTGTTTCAATTTCATTAATTTCACCTCTGATTTTAATTATTTCCTCTCTTCTACCACCTTTGGTGTTGGATTGTTCTTTTTCTAGAGCTTTGAGATGTAATTTTAAGTCATTTATTTATTGACTTTTTCTTCTTTTGAGGAATGAACTCAATGCAATGAACTTTCCTCTTAGAACTGCCTTCATAGTGTCCCAGAGATTTCTATATGTTGTGTCTGTGTTTTCATTCACCTCTAAGAATTTTTTAATCTTCTCTTTGATGTCATCTGCAATCCATTGTTCATTCTGTAGCATATTATTTAGTCTCCAGGTATTGGAGTAGCTTTTATTTCTTATTTTATCATTGATTTCTAATTTTATTACATTATGGTCTATAGAATGCAGGGTAGTATCCCTACTTTTTTATATTTGCTGAGAGTTGTTTTGTGTCATATTATATGGTCTATTTTAGAGAAGGATTCATGTGCTGCTGAGAAGAAAGTGTATTCACTGGTTGAAGGACGGAATATTCTATATAAGTCAGTTAAGTCTAAGTTGTTTATTGTATTTTTGAGTTCTATAGTTTCTTTGTTCAGCTTTTGTTTGGAAGATCTATCCAGTGGTGAAAGGGGTGTATTAAAGTCACCCAGAGTTATTGTGTTGTGGTCAATTTGACTCTTAAACTTCAGGAGAGTTTGTTTGATGAACATGGATGCTCCATTGTTTGGGGCATATATATTTATAATTGTTAAGTCTTGTTGGTGTATGGTTCCCTTGAGCAGTATATAATGTCCTTCTTTATCCCTTTGGATTGACTTTACCTTGAAGTCTACTTTATTTGATATGAGGATGGAAACCCCTGCTTGTTTCCTCAGTCCATGTGAGTGGTAGGATTTCTCCCAACCTTTCACCCTCAGCCTATGGATGTCTTTTCCTATGAGATGAGTCTCTTGGAGCAGCATATTGTTGGGTCTGTTTTTTTGATCCAATCTGCTAGTCTATGTCTTTTGATTGGTGATTTTAGGCCATTAACTTTCAGAGTTATTATTGAGATGTGTTTGGCATTCCCAGACATTTTTGTTTATTTTTGGTATTTAACTTGATATGGTTTCTCTTCTGATTGTTTTTTCCTTTAGTGTAATACCTCCTTCTGTTGATTTTCATCATTGTTTTTCTTTTCCTCTTCATGTAATATTTTGTAGAGAATGTTCTGTAGTGCTGGATTTCTACTTGTAAATTCTTTTAACTTTTGTTTATCATGGAAGGTTTTTATTTTGTCCTCAAATCTAAAGCTTAATTTTTCTGGGTATAAGATTCTTGGTTGGCATCCCTTTTCTTTCAGAGCTTGGAATATGTTTTTCCATGATCTCCTAACTTTGAGTGTCTGAGTTGAAAAACCTGCTGTGATACGAATTGGTCTCCTCCTATATGTGGTCTGATTCCTCTCTTTTGCGGCCTTTAAAATTCTATCCTTGTTCTGTATGCTAGGCATTTTCATTATAATGTGTCTTGGTGTAGATCTGTTGTAATTTTGTACATTTGATGTCCTGTAAGCCTCTTGTATTTGGTTTTCCAATTCCTTCTTCATGCCTGGGAAATTTTCTGATATTATCTCATTGAAGAGATTGTACATTCTTTTGGTTTGAAACTCTGTGCCTTCCTCTATCCCAATTACTCTTATATTTGGTCTTTTGATGCTGTCCCATACTTCTTGGATGTTCTGTTCATGATTTCTTACTATCTTCATTGTGTAGTCAACTTTATTTTCAAGATGATATACTTTGCCTTCATTGTCTGAAGTTCTTTCTTCCAGTTGATCTAGTCTGATGGTGATGCCTTCAATTGTGTTTTTTATTTGGTTAATTGTTTATTTCATTTCAAGGATTTCTGACTGTTTTTTTTTTTTTTTTTCAGAGTGTCTATCTCTTTTTTGAAGTAATCTTTTGCTTCCTGTATTTGCTATCTTATATCTTTGTTGTAGTGGTCAATTTTTGCCTGTATTTGCTCATTTAGGTCATTCTTTGATTCACAGAATATTTTAATTATGAACCTTCTGAACTCCTTCTCTAACATTTCATCAACTTTGCTGAGCATGGGTTCTGTTATTGTAGAATCCTGGTTTGTTTGGGGTACTTTTCTCCCTTGTTTTTTCATGTTGTCTATTTGCCTTACTTTCTTGCAGTGTAGATCTGAGATATTACAGTTTCTTCCCTATTTTCTTATAATATCCTTGCAGGTTGTTGGTGCCTCCCCTTAATGTTGGGCTATCAGAACCTGCTGTTGTCCCTCATAGTATGCTACCTGGGGCTGGGTCTATGCAGGTTGGTGTGGGTTAAACTGGTTGAATCTGATTTCCTGTGGTGGTCTGCTGGTTAGAAGAGGCAGTCCTCTGAGCGGAGGTCAGTGAAGCTGTCCTAGACTCACCTGAGCTCTGTGGGTGTGGGATGGGCTGACCTGGGCCGCCTGTGCTTGGGCAGAGGTTGGTGGAACTTCCCTGAGCCTGGCCACACTTGAGGGAATGTCAGCCGGACTGACCTGGGCTCGCCTGAACTCAAGCAGAGTTGCTGGATCTGTCCTTGCTGTCTCCTGCTTTGGGGCGGAGGTAGGCGGGACTGGCTGGAGGCCTGGAGGCCCTCTAATGTGGGTCCCTGGGGACTGTCCTGGGCCTGCCTGAACTCACACAGAGTTGGTGGGTGTGTCTTTGCTGGCTCTTGCCTGGGGGCGGATGTCAGCAGGACCTGTCGCACACCAGCTGGGGTCAGCAGGACTGACCTGTGGCTGACAGCGCTGGGGTGAAGGTCAGCTGGACTGACCTAGGCCTGGCAGCACTCCAATGCAGGTCCCCGGGACTGCCCTGAGCCCTCCTGAACTCAAGCAGATTTGGCGGGTGTGTCCTTGCTGGCTCCTGCTCTGGGGCAAAGGTTGGTGGGACTGGCTCTTGTGTTTTCTTAATTGCAGGGAATCATTCCATTATATGAATCTGCCACAATTGGTCTATTCATTCATTTATTGATGGACATTTTGGTTGGTTTCAGTTTAGCGCCATAACAAATACATTTACAGTTAGCATGCATATACAGTCTTCTTGTGAACATATTTTCATTTCTCTTGGGTAAATTGCTACAGGTGGAAAGGCTGGGTGTTATGATTTGGATGTTAGGTGTCCACCAAAAGCTCACATGTGAGAAAAATGCAAGAAGTTATGGGGAAAAAATGATTGGGTTATATAGCCTTAACACAATCAGTGAATTAATCCTCTGATAGGGATTAACTCAGTGGTAACTGAAGTGGTAGGTATGGCTGGAGGAAGTAGGAATTGGGGACACAGCTTTGGAGTATATTTTTGTATCTGGTAAGTGGAGACTTCTCTCTCTGCTTTCTCATCATCGTGTGAGCTGCTTCCCTCTGCCAAACTCTTCCGCCATGATGTTCTTCTTCACCTTAAGCCCCCAAGAATGGAGCCAGCCTTCTGTGAACTGAGACCTCTGAAACCATGAGCCCTCAAGTTTTTCTTCCCTAAAATTGTTCTAGTTAGATCTTTTAGTCACAGCCCCAAAAAAGCTGACTAAAACACTAGGCTATAGAATAACATATGCTAACTTTATAAGAATAGATGACGGGGCTCAAAAAATGGCTTTATTATTACACTCCTACCAGCAATGTCCATCTTTCCAAATGTCCCCCCTCTTCGCTACTGGATGTTTGCTGTTAATCTTTCAAATTAGCCATTCTCACATATGCACTGTGCTTGTTGTGGTTTTAGTGTGCACTTTTATAATGGCTAATGATGTTGAGCATCCTTTTGTGCATTTACTAACCACTCATCATTTATTTTGTGGAGAGTTTGTTCATAAAACAGACTCTTGAGTTTCAAAAGTTCTCAACATACTCTGGAAACAAGGTCTTTGTGAGATATATATAAAACACATATTCTCTTCTAATCAGTGACTTGCCTTTTCATTTTCTTAATGGCCTTTTGACAAAGAGATGATTTTATTTGTGACAAAGTCCATTTTCTCATTTCCTTCACATTTAGAGCATTTATCTGTCTATGCCTGCTTTTGTCCAAGATGTCAGAGGTTTTCTTCTGTTTTGTTTTAGAAGCTTCATTTTCATAGTTTTCTTTTAGGAAACTTCTTTTAAAAGCTATAGAGTTTTAGGGTTTGCCTCTAGGACTATGTTTTATCCTGAATCAATTGTTATTTAAGCAGTAGAAGTTGAAACTTTTACTTATTCTGATGGTGTTTTCAGATGTGGCAGCACCATTTGCTGGAGATTTTTCTTTCCCCTTTCATCAAAATCACTTTATCATAAAGGAGCCTTTTATTCCATTGATCTAACTAAACCTTCTTGTGAATACCACTGTGCAGAACACTGAAGCTTCAGGGTAATTCTTGAAATAATGTAGTAGAAGTTTTCCAACTCTGATTTTTTCTAAACTTGTTTTGTGTATTATTAGGTCTTTGCATTTCTATAAAGCCCACTGAGATGTTAATTTGGATTTTTCTACATCAATGGATCAATTTATAGAGAAAAGACATCATAGCAATATTGAGGGTTCATATGAACTCATATCACTTGATATAACCCTTACCAAATGAGCAGTACCCTCATCCCTTTCCCAATTGTATTAAGACAGTGTTCAGTGTAGTGTGATTAAATATTATTTAACTGTAGCTATTTCATTGATGAACTTTCTCATGCTGGGAAAATTCTTTCTCTTATTTTTCTGAAAGCTTTTAAGGTGTTGATCAATTTTATTGGTCCTTTCAAAAAGCCAACACTTGTTTTATTGATTTTTTTGTCTTTTCCTATTTTACTAATTTTTGCTCATTTTCATCTTTTGATGTGCTTTGATGTAATCAGTTCTTCTTTGTCTAGTTTTTCTTAACCTAGAAACTTAGATTATTATTCTAGAACAGCTTTTACTTTCTAGTATATGCAATTAAAGATATAAATTTGCTTCTAAGCACAGCTTTAAAAACACCTACACAATTTGAAATATTGCACATTATTTCAATGAAAAGGTCTTAAATTTTTCACTGTGATTTCTACTTTCAGCTCTAAGTTCTTTATAATTATGTTGATTTCCAAATATTTGGGGACTTTCCAAATTATTTTTATATCTAAGATAATTTCAGTATAGTCAGAGAATATTTCACTTTTTATGTATAAAAACTAATTTTCTGATGCATCATGTTATGACATTTCCATATTCACAAATATGTTTATTCTGAAATTATAGGTATAGGGTTTTGCAAATGTCAGTTAAATCAAATTGATTTAGCTGTATCCATAACTTCTACATTCTTACATATTTTTCTGTATATTTTCTGAGAGAAGATTTTGAAAATCTTCAACTTTGAATGGAGATTTGCCTATTTCTTTCATTATTTCTATTGGGTTTTCTTCATGTGTTTTTGAGTTTTTATCATTGTAGCAATTGCCCATTTAAGATTGTTACATTTTCCTGTTATCATTATGTATTGTTTGTTGTTGTAATGCCACTTTTAAGTTTCTTTTGACATTCACATACCAGGTTGTTTTCTAAAGCTGATTTATTAATACCACGTCTTCTTGCTTTCTAAAGCTAATTGTATAAATGATTTATCATTTTTTATCCTTGTGTTTTAACTCTTCTATGTCATATACTTAAGGAATACCTTAGGCAGTAACATACACCTGGGTCTTGTTTTTTATCCAAAATGGTAATCTCTTCCTTTTAATTGGAATGTATAGTCTGTTTACATTTAATATAATTATTGATGTAGTTGGATTTAAAACTACCTTATTGCTATTTCCTATTTGTTTCATCTATTTTTTGTTTCATTATTGTTGTTACTCTGATACTCTTTTTTTCCACACTTATTTGAATAATTTAGTGTTTTAATTATTACATTTATTTCTTTTGTTATATTTTCAACTCATGTTCTATATTTTTGATGGTCAGTCCATGGGCTTTATCATGCATCCTTTGCTTAACAAAATATGTCTAGAATTAATATTTTTTTACCTCAAAACACACTCTTCACATGTCACAGTTTATTAATATGACCTCTGAATTGAAAACTTTTTGATAATATAGTTCCATTTATACCTTCCTTCCTGCTATTTTGGTATCATAATTTACTTCAATACAAATCACTTCTTACAATGACATTATTTTTTTATTTTGAAAGACATTTTTCTTTTATAGAAATTAAGAGGAGACTATGAGACTAGTCTTTTATATTAGCCCATTTGTTTCCTATTCTTGTGTTCTTTGTTATCATATAGCTTTCTGTTTGGCATCATTTTTTATAGCTTGAGAACTTTTATTGCCTACCTCTTGCAGTACAGGTGCAGCTGACAAATTCTCTTAGTTTTTAAAATCTTAGAAATAAGTTTTTCCCCTCGTATGGGAGCAATATTTTTTCTAGATGTAGAAGTAGAATTCTAAGTTGATATTTCTTTCTTTCAGTGTTTTAAAGTTTTCATTCATTTTTTTCTCTTAGATTATTTCTGATAAGGAGATAGCCTTAAATCAAATACTCTTTGCTCTATAAGCAACAAGTTATGATTCCTATTCAATTTTGAGGGGTGTGTGTGTTGTTTTCAGCAGTTGACTATGATGTATTTTAGTTGTGGCTTTTTTTTTTTTAATGCCTTTTTTTTTTTTTCCCACTGAACTTCTTGGATCTCTAGGTTGATATTTTTCACCACACTGGAAACATTTAGAGAAATACTTCTTCAAGGACTTTTTTCATCTATTTTCTTTAACTTCTTTCATGTTTCAGTTATACAAATGTGAAACCAATTTATATTTCCTTATAGGTTACTGAGGTCTGAATATTTTTATTTCAATTATTTTTGTCTCTTTTATTCACATTAAAAAATGTACATGGATCTGTTTTAAAATTGGTTACCAGGGCTGGGATGTTGGTCAGTATAAAGCACTTAGTAGCATGTGTGAAGCCTTGGATTCAATTCCTAGTATATATATATATATTGTTCTCTCCATTAAACTTATGCATTGATCTTTTTCATTTCAGATATTGAGGGTTTTTTAAGTTGTAGAAATTAATTAGTTATTTTATGAGTTTCTATTTCTGTATAGAGATTCAAACTTTGTTCTTACTAGAGCCATATTTCTCTTTTGTGTCATGGAAGATACTTAGAGTGACTGCTACAGGTTCTTTGTCTTTGCTACCTTCAGCAGCTGTGTAATCCTGGGGTCTGTTTTTAATTGACTACTTTATTTCTTAAGTATAGTCCACAGTCTCTGGTTCTTTGCATCTCTTATTTCTCAATGCATTTGGATATTGTAAGACATGTGAATTGCGGTTTCTTCCTTTAAAATATTGTGTTTTATATTGTCAAGAAATGAATTTCTATCATAGGACACTGTGATCCTGTCAAGTCTTGGTTTTATGTTTTATTTGTGGGTTAGTGTTTACTGAATGGGTCTGATCTTTCCCTACCTCACCAAATCATTCCAAACTTGAGAAACTGAAAACCCTGAATTTGAGTGGCAACTAAAATGATGTCAAAAAATCTCAGTGGGTTTCCTTAGTCCAGTGTACTTTCTGTCATGCCACTACTATTGCCACGGCTTCCTGTGCACACTCACAGAAGCTTTTCCAGGCAGCCCTATCTAAAACTTCAACACTACGTCATTCTTCTTGCATTTCACATCCACTTTCACCCTTTTTTAAAAATATTTTTTTATTTATAGTAGTAGTATGTATTACAATTCATATTGCACATGTAGAGCATCTTTTTACACAAAACCGTTTGTATACAAAATATATTCATAGCATTCAAGTCTTCAATCATGAATTTAGAATAATGATATCCATCTTATTCAACCACTTTTTCTTTTTTTCCCCCTCCATTCCTCCCTTCCCCTCCCTTCCCTTTGACCATTATAGCGTTCCTCTAATCCTCCTATGTACCCCGACCCAACAATACTGTGAACCAGCCTCCTTATATCAGAGAAAACATTCGGTAATTGGATTTTTGAGATTGACTGATCACTTTTACCTTTTTTAATTTAACATTTATCAATACCTGATAAGTTACATCTATACATTTTATGTATATGTTGAAAACATACACTTCTGAAACCAAAACCTGAAAAAAAATCTTAAAAGCACTATGCACTAGCTCTTCTTACAGATTAATAACACAAATGAGCATATAAAAATTTTAACAGCCTTATAGTATAGAAACCTTTCACTGCAAAAATGAGTAGGTCAAATTCTTTATTCCCAAGGAATTTTTTGTCTTTTAAAAGAAGATAGAAACATTATAAATGACTATTCAAAGTACAGCAGGACAAGGGGGAAAGAATAGAACAAGGGGAAAGAGTTACATGGAGTTTTCAAAAATGCAATCCTTTTCTTGTTGGAGTAATTAGAGAGACTTCATAGGGAAAAACTTTCAGTTGAATCTTGAAGATGGATAGGATTATTAGTAGGTGGCATTATGAGAAAGGGTGGGACTTGGCAGAAGGAATAACAGGAATGATGCTAGCAAACCAGGAACATGTGTTAAGTTCAGCAAGACAAGAGGGTGGTTTGAGAAATGGAGCTGGACGGATGGCCCAGAGACACATTCTGGAGGTTTGAGCCTAAGTTGTGATCCCTGGGGAGCACATCCCTTGGGAGGCAATAGGAGCCATCAAAAGTTTCTGAAAATGGGAATTGTAAGGCTGGAACCATGTGTTTTTGAGCTTTCTACAAACAATCCTGTTTTTTTTTTTTTTTTTTGGTTTTTTTTTTTTTTTTTTTTTTTTTTTTTTTTTTTTTTTGTGGTACTGGGGATTGAACTCAGGGGCACTCGACCACTGGTCCATATCCCCAGCCCTTTTTTGTATTTTATTTAGAGACAGGGTCTCACTGAGTTGCTAAGTGCCTCACCATTGCTGAGGCTGGCTTTGAACTCGCAATCCTCCTGCCTCAGCCTCCCAAAGTGCTGGGATTACAGGCGTGCGCCACCGCGCCCGGCGTCCTGTGCTGTATTTTAATTTGCTTTATTTACCAATATCTGTTCGCTGTGTTTTTGGGAAACCCTGCATTATGCTACCCTGGGAGATAATGGTCAGACACACAGTGCATTCTTAACATTTAATTTCCCCACATGTACAGTACACATCCATTCCATTCATCTGCATGTATACTTGCTGAAAATATATGCTTTATCTTGTTTTATTTTTACTTCTACTGCCTTTTATCTACTGCCTCATCTAAACACACATACAAGTTTTCTATTACTTTTAAACTAGAAAAATTGCTGTCCCTTTGCTTGTAGTTTTTCCAAATCCTTAATTATATTTTTGTTTAGAAAAAATAAAAATATATCTAACCTTGCCCATAATTCAAGTCTCTGATTAAATGGCACACTTTGCTTGTTTCTCTTAATCAATCAAATATTGTATTAAGGACTTTCCATCACATTGTTTGTTTTCCTTTATAGATCTAGCATATTCATTAAAGTCTAGTGCAGTGTTGCTTTTGGAAATGTATCATTTCAGATAGTATCAACCTGATATTTAACAGCATAACTTTAATCATCTGTGGTCTACCCGAAAATCACTTTCTCTTTCTTTCTCTCTCTCTCTCTTGACTCAATTACAGAAAAATGAAAGCATAAATTTAATGACATTAATTTTCTGGAGGGTTTGAGAAAATCCTTCAATAAAAATATGATCTTATAATTGACATTCAGAAAGTCTCAAAGAAAATTACTGAAAATGTCTTGTAAGATTTGGGCTTGCATTGTTGTTAAGCTAGTATCCACTGAAATGCATAAGTTATGTAGAAAAAGAGCTTTGAGAACAATTTTGGAGAAAATTTGAAATTTAGATTTTCAAGATGTAACAGCAAATATGTTAGTACTTGCTTGAATCATTCATTATACCTAAGTAAACTAGATTAGAATGGTACATAGCATTTTAAAACAATTTAGTGAAAATTATGTTATTGAAATTATATTTTTATTCTCATTTTCCCAAACAACTGTCTTCATTTAGTGAACTTACTTAATGTTTAATAAAGAGATGTTTTTCCTACAAATACATGAGAATGTATTTACTCAAGTCATACCATATGTATTTTTTTGTTGTTGTTGTTGTTATAGTAACATTAACAATGTCTTTGAATTCCCTACATTTTTAGAGAAAACAGTTAGTCACAAACAGGTTTCCTGGAACTACTCACAGATATCTTTTATTTTCTTATAATTTCCTGTTCTTCAAAGAGAAATCAGATTTAACTAAGTGAACCATTTAAAAACTCTTCGCTAATTTGAACAATTTTGTCTTTATCATTCTGCAAGTGTTCCTGAAAGCAGTGTTACTCCATTTTAACCACTTTGATAAAATCCTCTAACAAAGAGCCTTATGAACACATGAGATATGGTGAATTTACAGAATGGCTTGAACTCTGATTTGAGAGCATCCAGGGAGAACTTCCTGCCCAAAGCTTCTGCTACAGGAGGACTGGGTTTGCTGAGTGATGGCACCAACAGACAACCAGACTAAATGAATGTTTCAGGACAATAGAACATATTTTGTCACACATGCAAACCTTGGAGACTAAGTACTTGGAGGAAGGTCTCCATATTGACTACATCATTCTCTCTCCAATAATGAAAGGAAGACAGATGAGGAAGATATGGCGTACATTTCTATTCTCAGGCAATATGGTTTGCAAAAAAAAAAAAAAAATGTCATGAATATACTTGTACATAAACTTTTATGTACCGTTATGATTATTAATTTGTAATAAATTTTATGCATGAAGTCTATAACATTTTTAATACTCAACATGCTATCTTCTGTAAAAGTCATGATTATACTAGTTTACAACATCAAAACAACAACAACAACAAAAAAAAAAAAACCCTAAGTATTTTAACTTTTAGAAATTACTAGGTGAAAATCTTATTTCATGATTTTAAATTTTCATTTACAGCATTCAATTTTTAGTGATGTTTAACGTGATCAAATAAATTATGGTCTATTCATAAGGTGACATGTTTCTACCTTAAATTATTGTTTTGAAAGTTTTTAATGGCCCATGCTAAGGGATTTCACCAGAGTTTGAATGAGGCATACTGGATACTGAACATAGAACTTCATATGTAATATTATGTTTAAAAAACAATTAACACATTAATTGTTTACAGCTATGTCAGCATATATTAGCATACTTATGTGTATATGTATCAATATTCATAAAGATGATGATATAACTATATATATTTGTTTCTTATTCTATTAAGTGGGTTTGACCTTTCTAAATTTAGCATTTGTGATGCCTCTTTACCTGAAATTTCCACTGAAGTTCAATTTTATGCAAATACCTGAAGTCAAAGTCCTAAGTGGGAAAAAATAAGTAAAACCAACTTTAATGGAATGCCATCATTATCTTCATGTTTATAGGAGAATAATCACTACGAAGTAGGTACTGATCTAACATTAACATACCAATTCACTCATTCATTTGACTACATTATGGCTAGGTTTTTATCATCTTTTATTTTGAAAGTGAAGGTAAAGCACATGTTAAATATGGTGACCATGTTCGTGCAGGAGGTAGGTTGGGATTCAAACCAAGATAATATTGCTCCAGAGTCTGTGCTCTCCCTGTCTTATTACCCTCAAAGACTTACCTACACATGGATGTGTTACACTGTGCCTGTGGACTCGACCAGACTTGTGCAACTCACAGAACCCATAAGAACATTTTCGGGCCTCAAAACCACATTGGAAGAGAGTTATATTCAGATGGGGCTTTAGAACTAAATTCAAATAATTAATTCTGAGTATGCCAAGCATTGAAGATGTTCTTAGCCAAGTTCCTTGGTCATTTCTCAGGGAAAAGCAGGATTACAATGCAGCCCAACACACATTCATTCAGTCTCTCTCCAGCTGCTTCAATATCATAGTCAGTTCCAGGACACCATGAAGCTCGTTTGAAACATCTGGAGATCAGACCCATACTGAACACTCATTTATGCTGTGAACAGTCTCCAAATGTGCTGCATCTGATGTGATGTTAATGTGAAAAACAAACACTATTCTGTGACATGTTTGTCTCAGGAGAGTCAACTTTTCTGACAGAGTTTATATTTCTCATTTGTTCTTACCAGACATTCCCTCCATATCCAACTTGGACTGTAAGCTTAGAAAAATGATCATACAGCTTCATCAACTGAAGAGGCAGGTCATCATTTTGAGTGGCAACAACCCAACCAAATATAATATCTACAGGGCCAACAACCCTTGCAGACTTAAATGTAGGCACAATTATAAGCACTCGAGATTTAAGCACTCCCAAATTGTGATGCTAAAATTAAAAGAGCATGATTTTTGTTTTGAAGCACAATAACCTGAAGTAAAACACAGATTATAAAGATGTAGGGTAGAGAGGTAAGAGTGAGTTATGGCTCCTACAACAGTATCAGGGACTTCTTCTATGTGAACCATTTAGATACCTCAGAACCTCAGTTTTACCCAGCAAATGTGGCCAATATGCTGTTATGAAGCATCAAGAATCCAAAAGAGGAGATCATTTTATTGTAACACAGTGGCACAGATTTGGAAATCAATGATTCTTTTGCATTCTAAGAAAAAAAGTCATTAACTTAAGGTGTTTTGGAGAAATGTCTCTATGCGTGTTCCAGGGGTATGAAGCAACATTTTCTAGCAGTTACATCAAAAATAACAAAACATGAGGCACACTATGCATCCTTAAGAAGGTCATGTATTCCTTGTTTTTGAAAGAATTTTGTTCAGGCATTAGAAGAGCTGAACAAGTTGACATCAGAAGTTTCGATTTCCCATGTATCTTATTTTCTTGAAGAAATCTAATGTATAAAAAAGATGTGGAATATTTTCAAAGTGATCCCCATTGCTCCACCTGGGTCTTTGAGTTCAGGGTGTATTTAATGTACTGGAAACTTGAGAGCTATATGTGCATTCCTTGTATCCTGGCTTGATGGGTGGTTTTCACCTGAGTGTGTAAAGCAGTAACCTCAAACCCCAGTTGCCATCAAGCTTGGAAAAGGCTAAGTTTTTTAAGACCATCTTCTCAGCATTATATTGATTGATCCTGGATACTTGACATGAATGTGGTTTTTAATTGTCCCCTCAAATTTTCTGTTTAAAATTAAGCTTCAGCCCCAGCTGAATTTGTAACAGCTGGGGTCTGTGTGAGAACTCAAGGGCACCTTGCATGATTAATGTAGTTCAATTTTTCTTCTTCAAGATTTTTTCCTCTAGGTGAAGTTATGGTCCTAGCTTTCAAATTAATTGATGCATTGGCTGGACTTGGGTGGAATTTCACTTGCATTTCTTAGATCTCAGATGCTTTGACAGGCTCCTTGGGAAATGGATGCAGAGTCTCCTGTAAATGTTGTGCAGACACTCAGATCTTTGCCAAGAAGCTCTTTAATTACCTCTGTGTGTTAACTAATGGAAACTTGCTGTAAGAAACTAAAAGGAGCACTCAAAAGACAGATCTAACAGCAGTCTCCCTGTGATCAGTATTATCTGGAAGAATGCATGGAGATCTAAACAGCCTTGGTGAAGTCTTTGAGGAAATATCATAAAAAGGATATTTATTCATTAGTGTTATGCCATCCTCTTGTTATTATGGCCATTTCTCAGAGGTTATAACCAAGATCTCCCAAGGTGAGGTTATGTGAATGGCAACACTAATTCTTGGACCTCACTGGAATAGATTTGAAGGTCTACATTCTCAAGGATCTCTTTATCCATTCATCTGTTGAAGGGCATCTAGGTTGGTTCCATAGTTTAGCTTTGGTGAATTGAGCTGCTATAAATGTTCTTGACATTTACAATCCATACGCTGCACCATTAAATCTAACTGAGCAGAAGCTGGTAGTCTGAATTAATCTTTCACAAGCAGGTGCTTGTGAAAATGCAATTCAAAGATGGAACCCTTGCCATGTTAACAAGAGTTTTATGCTTATGTATTGTGAAAGGGTTTTTACTAAAAGACCATCACTGAGACTGGAAATGTAACTCAGTGGAAGAGTGCTTTCCCAGCATGCACTGGTTCCCAGGTTCAATGTCCAGCACTGCAAAAAATAAAATTACAAAATTGCATATGATTTCAATGTGGTTAGTGAGGTCTAACCAGCCCATCTCAAAGCTCATTTAAAAAAAGATAATCATTTTTTCTGAGATATACATTCTTATATAATTTGAGCCTCTTTTGGGGGGCAATATAAGAAAAATATATACTATCAACATTTACCATCCAGGGGAAGAAGTCTTTATTAAACATTTTTTATTGTTGCTGGAGGTTTAACATCATTATCATCATCACCATCATCATTATTCCTGGGGATTGAACCCAGGAGCACTTAACAACCGAGTCAGATCCCAATCCCTTTTCTTTTGTTGAGACAGGGTCTCGCTAACTTGTTGAGACTCGCTTTGACTTGCAATCCTCCTGCCTCAGCCTCCCAAGTTGCTGGGATTACAGGAGTGCACTACCACATCCAGCTGGAGCTTTATTTTTACCTTCACTTCATTTTTTAAAAAATAGACTTTCTTTTTTAGAGCAGTTTTTACCCAAAAGTACACTGAATTCCCTCAAAATCTTCTTGACCTTGTTGAACTGTTTGAAAGGTAACTTTTTATTTTAAAATATTTGAGTTGTTAAAGTAGTACATGATTGCCTTTTATATTTCTATGAAAAATGCCATTGGGGGGCTGGTATTGTGGCTCAGCGGTAGAGTGCTCACCTAGCATGTGCGAGGCCCGGGTTCGATCCTCAGCACCACATAAAGATAAACTCATGGTGCACAACTAAAGCAAATAAATAAATATATTTTTTTAAATGTCATTGGGATTTTAATAGGAATTGCATTAATAGCCTATTCAACAAATGGTGCTGGTAAAACTGGAAATCCATATGTAGCAAAATGAAATTAAACCTCTATCTCTCACCCTGCACAAAAATCAACTCAAAGACTTAGGCACTAGATCAGAGACCCTGGGCCTAATAGAAGAAAAAATAGGGCCAAATCTGCACCACATCAGCCTAGGATCTGACTTCCTTAATGAGATTCCTAAAGAACAAAAAGTAAAATCAAGAATCAATAAATGGGATGGATTCAAATTCAAAAGCTTCTTCTCATCAAAGGAAACAATTAATAATGTGAGGAGAGAGCCTACAGATTGGGAGAAAATCTTTACCACATGCATCTCCAATAAAGCATTAATCTCTAGGATATATAAAGACCTCAAAAAACTTAACACCAAAAAAAACAAATAACATAATCAATAAATGGGCTAAGGAACTGAAAAGACACTTCACAGAAGAAGAAATACAATTGATCAACAAATATATGAAAAAGTGTTCAACATCTCTAGCAATTAGAGAAATGCAAATCAAAACCACTCTAAGATTTCATCTCACTCCTGTCAGAATGGCAATCATTAAGAAATACAGGTAACAATAAATGCTGGCGAGGATGTGGGGGAAAAAGGTATACTCATACATTGCTGGTGGCACTGCAAATTGGTGCAACCACTATGGAAAGCAGTATGGAGATTCCTCAGAAAACTGGGAATGAAACCACCATTTGACCCAGCTATCCCACTCCTTGGGATAGCTTATACCCAAAGGACTTAAAATCAGCATACTATAGTGACACACCCACATCAATGTTTATAGCAGCTCAATTCCCAATAGCGAGACTAAGGAACCAACCTAGGTGTTCCTCAATAGATGAATGGATAAAGAAAATGTGGTATATATACTCAATAGAATATTACTCAGCTTTAAAGAAGTGTGAAATTATGGCATTTGCCAGTAAATGGTTGGAGTTGGAGAATATCATGGTAAGTGAAATAAGCCAATCCCACGAAACCAAAGACCTAATGTTTTCTCTAATATGTGGATGTTAATTTACAATAATGTGGGGGTGGGCACTAGGGAAAAATGGCATTACCTTAGATTAGGTAGAGGGAAGTAAAGGGAGGGGAGGGAGGTGATGTGGGGATGGGAAAGATAGTGGAATGAAACAGACATTATTACTGTATGTATATATGTGACTACATGACCAATATGATTCTGCAACATGTACACTTTGAAAAATGAGAAATTATGTCCCATCTATGTATGATATATGACAGTGCATAAATGCATTCTACTGTCATGGATAACTAATTAAAACAAATTTTAAAAAAGTAGTACAGAGCTCCCTATGTACCTTTTTACCCTGCTTCTCTTAACAATAATGTCCTACATAACTGTGACCATAGCACATTATCAAAACCAGGAAATCAATGTTGGTGTGATACTATTTATTCTGAGATAGACTTTCTTTCTCCAGTTTTTGCAAATTGCTTGATTTTGATTTGTAGTTCTATGAAATTTTATGCTGTGCATAGACTCAAACCACCTTCAACAGAGTCAGGAAATAGAAACTTCCACTGGTGCATGCACAGGCAGTCCCCCCGCAACACGCACCACATCCCGACCTGCCCTCCTAATACCCACACTGTTCCCCCAACCTGTACACCTGGCAACGCTGACCTATTCTCTCTCACTATACTTGTGAAACCTTGGGAATGTTTCATAAATGAATGTTTCATTAATGAAGTGATAAGCAACACTTTTTTGAGTGGCTTTTCTCACCAAATATAATTTCCTTGCAATCCATCCAAATGTGTGTTCATTAATAATTTGATTTTTTATTACTGAATATCCATTTCATGAATGTGCCAATATATTCACCTATAGAAGAACATTTGTCTGGTTTCCAGGTTTTGACTGTTAAAAACAATGCTGCTATGAACATTTATATGTGTGTGTATGTATGTGTGTGTGTGTGTGTGTGTGTGTGTAATCATGAGCTTTTATTTTTTTATTTATTTATTTATTTTTGGTACCAGGGATTGAACTCAGGGGCACTTGACCACTGGACCACATCCCCAGCCCTTTTTTGTATTTTATTTAGAGACAGGGTCTCACTGAGTTGCTAGGTGCCTCGCCATTGCTGAGGCTGGCTTTGAACTCACGATCCTCCTGCCTCAGCCTCCCAAAGTGCTGGGATTACAGGCGTGCGCCACCGCGCCTGGAAAGCTTTTATTTTTTCAGAATGAAGATCTAGAATTATGGTTGTTGGTTTGTATGGTAAGTGTAGGTTTAGTTTTTAAGGAGATACCAAATTATTTCTTTGGATGGCCATATCATTTGTATTCCTACCAGGATGTATGAGTAATGTAGCTTCTTGCCAATATTTGGCACTCTTTTATTTTACTTTTTACTTACCACTTTTTATTTTAGCCTTTCAAGCAGGCATAAACTCTTTAAGGTTTTATTTGCATTTACCCAATGGCTAATGAGATTGAATATATTTTTATGCACTACTTCATATCTCTGTATCTTACTTTGTTAAGTGCTTGCTCAAGTATGTTGCCCATTATCTATTTTAAATTTTTGTTTTCTTATTTTCATTTTGACAGCTATATACATATATATATATATATACATGTATATGTTCATATATATGTAAATGTATTATAGATGCAAGTAATTTGCATTTCTGTTGAGTACAAAGGACTTTGAATCCCATGGTCCTATATAAAGAGCCCTCAGAAAGGTAATCAGTTCTTCAAAGCATAGCATAGGTACATGCTTTACAAATATTTTCTCCCATTTTGTGGTTTTTCTTCTTACCCTCTTAACAAGGTCTTTTGAAAAACAGAAGTTTTTCCTTTTGATGAAGTCTAATTTATCAAATTTTTTGTTATAGATTTTGCCTTTAGTATCATTCTAAGAAGTCTTTACCTAACTTTTGGTGATGAAGAGTCATTCTTAAAATCTTTATAGTTTTATGTCTGCATTAACACCTGTGATCCATTTCCAGCTAATTTTTGCATAAAGTGTGAGGTTTAAGTTGTAGTTTATTACCTTGACTTTCA
Source organism: Tamias sibiricus (assembly GCA_025594165.1). Lineage (NCBI taxonomy): Eukaryota > Metazoa > Chordata > Mammalia > Rodentia > Sciuridae > Tamias > Tamias sibiricus. The sequence continues at coordinate 72,352,534 of CM046660.1, read as the reverse complement.
TTCTGCAGTTCTCCCAGCACCTGCTGTTGAAATAACTGTTTCTTTCATTGAATTCATTTTGCATCTTTGTCATGTAATATTTGTCAGTACTTAGTACTTAGGTAGATTTACTCTGAATTCTCAATTCTATTCTGTTGATTAATGTGTCTGTTCTTCTTTTAATACCACACTGACTTGATTACATTTACATGCAAATTTTAGAATTATCTTGTCCTTATATACAAAGAATTCTATTGGAATTTTGATAGGAACCACATTAAACCTGAAGATCAATTTGGGGAGAATTGGTATCTTTACTTTGTTGAGTTTTCCAATTCATGAACACAATATGCCACTCATTTATTTAGATCTTTGATTTCTCTGATTAGGATCCAGTAGTTTGGAGCACACAAATCTCACATATGTTTTGATAGAATTATAACTAAGTATTTTATTTTTACTACAATCATACTTTGCATTGCACTTTCAATTTCAGTTTTCCATTGTTAATTGTTTGCTTATAGAAAAATGATTTTTTTGTATACCTTACAATCTTGATAAACTCACCAACTAGTTCAAAGTATTTCTGATTTCTGTAGGTTCCTTATGATTTTCTATAAAGAAAATCAAATCACTTGCAATAGGGATATTTTAATTTCCTCTTTTCAACTTATATGACTTTTTATTTCCTTTCCTTCCCTTCATAGACTTTTAATTAAACAAACACCAAAACATGTTTATTGAGCCTTGAAACAAGCAAAATACTAACCTGTGCAAAGGATCCAGGAAATGAAAAACATTTGGTTGCTCTGATGGATTGACTAATAATTAGCAAAGGTTTTGGATGTATGTAGAACTTAGTATTATTTATGCTCTCTGTAAAACCAATAGAGGCATAAATAAAAATCCCTGGAGGCATGTGTTTTGAGGAAATTGAAGAAGAGCTACCATTATAAGCACGTACGGGAAGTGTGGATGTATGAAGCTGAATTGGGCATTGAATGACTAGAGAAGTGTGGGGCCAGGGAGGAGGGTAAGGAAAGGAAATGATGGGAATGAAATAGTTTAGAACACATTTTTGAGGGGCATTGAGTGGAGGATGAAGGCACACTGCAGTTTAACACCAAAGTGAGGACATGTCATAGTATTTTATTGCTGAAAAAATGAAAATCAGCTCTGGGTCTCCCAGTCCCCACCAATGAAAAGGCAGCTGAATCTCAGGTGTGTTTATGGACTTCTGCTGCCCTAGGGTAAGGCACAAGCCAAGAGATCCCAGTTAGAGTTCCTGGAGATAAGCTGTCTGGACCTCAGGTCATCATGGCGGTGAGGTGCCCTGAGCTTGTGTCCATATGGTAGAGCTGCTTCTTCTGTGGTGATAGATGGCCTTGGGCTGATGAGCCAACCCCCTCCCCCACTGGAAGCAACCTGTTTCATTTTCCCTGGGCAGGAGCCAATAGGATTAAAGGTCGCTCTGTTCCCCAGGCAGAAGCCAATGGGCTTAAAGGTCACTCTGTTCCCCAGGCAGAAGCCAATACGCTTAAAAGTCGCCCTGTTCCCGGGGCAAAAAGCTAATAGTGTTAAAGGTCTCACTGGTACACCCCACACCAGAAATCCCTACTTAAGCTCCTGCCTGCCCGGAGCTCACTGTCAACAGCTTGTTCCTGCTGAGATGAGGCAGCCACTGCAACAGCTCCAGACCCATTGCCTCCAGCCCAATGGCAGCTGCCCCAGCCGACAGCTCCAGAGACCACAGTCAGCAGGACCAGGTACCCACCTTCCATTCAGAGCTCACACACTCCCCTCTCTCTGACTCCTCTCTCCCACCAGAGCTTGCACACTCCCCTCTCCCTGACTCCTCTCTCCCCATACTTCTTCTACCTCTGACCAGCCATAAAGGCTGGTGAATAAATCTCTTGGCTGCACGGTTGTCTCTGGTGTGATTTTTGCCCTTCATGTTCCAATCTCAGGCTTAAGTGTCCTTAATTCTGGCCTCTTCATTAGTGTACAGGATAGGACCCCCTCCACACACACCCCAGGCTATGCTCTGAAGGACTGGCCACCTCTTGGGGGGGCTCTTTATGTAGGGCCAACAGACTCAAAGGCCATTGTGCCCAACAGAAATTGTAGGACCCTTGCTGCTGTCTGTCTGGGAGGAAATAACCTCTGTTAGATTCCAGTGCTGTGTTGTAATTTCTCTCCCTAAGGCATGATGCTTTGCAATAGCCTTTCACCAGAATCTTAGAAACCTTTACTAGGCTCTCTTTTCTAGAAGTAAGGTGCAGAAAGCAGCTGCCAAGACTAGTTAATTTTTTTTTTCGACTTACCTTGTTTTACAAAGAAATTTTGACTATGTTCTCTGTGGTATCAGGGAAGATAATGAAGATGTTTCCCCACAACCTAGCCAGATGGCTGGGCCCCACCATATACATAGAGGTGCTTTCACCAGATCGAGACTCTCTGAACAAGGCCTGATGGTTCTTTGTGATGTGCTTTCTAAGATTGTCACAGATTTGTCAGTGTCGGGTTTGGAGTGATCTTTCCCATCACTGCAGGTTGAATGCAGAACAGGTTTTTCTGCAATCAGTTTAGATTTTTGCTTAGATGAAAAACTATAAATCCAATTATGAATTCCAGGTAGCAAGTTGACTGACCTTAAACTTTGCTATTATGAAAGTCAGTGTAAGCATACTCAAAGTTCAGGTTGAAGATGCATTAATATTTGCTCACAGAGTTCCTGCATGAATTTAATTCCTGCTGCTGTTCAGCTTCCTTTTCTTCATTAGAGGATATGGCTGGGGTGGGGGAGGTGATAATTAATAGCTTAAGATTTCTATCTGTATTATTTTTAATTGGGAAAATGATTATGAAGGAGAACAATGACAAGCCAGCAATGTTTAAATCTTCATTTTGCTATTGACAAAATAGTGAATGATAAGTCATCAATTTGCCAATGATGGAAATTTCTATCTCTAGCCAAGACTTCTTACTCAATTCAAGATTCAGATATAAAATTCCCAGTCTTTATTCCCACTTGTACATCTTGGAGAGAACTCAATCCATCATCTCCAAAACCTTTCCCACAAACCCATCTCAGAGAAAGGCCATGGTGCCCATTTGGCTGACCAGTCAAAACATCTTTGTCATCTAGAATCCCTCCATTCTTTCACAGTTAAAATTATTGAGTGTCTTGGTGCTGTAACTGAAGTGCCTTGGTTTTTTGGTAAAGAAAGTCAAGCCCAGTGCAATGTAAAGAGTAAAACAAACTCAAGAAATTGCCAGCTAAACTCTAACGTGGGATTCTCTAACCCATCAAATACTTTCTTTTTTTTAATTTATAATAATTACAATTAATTGTGCCTGTATATAGCATCTTTTTATATACAACTGTTTGTATACAAAGTATATTCGTACAATTCAGGTCTTCAATCATGCATTTAGGAAAATGATATCAGTTTCATTCAACTGCCTTTTTTTTTTTTTCTCCCCCTCCCTCCCCCCGTTGCTTCCCTCCCTTCCCCTCCCTTCCCTTTGACCATTCTAGTGTTCCTCTAATCCTCCTATGTACCCCCATCCAACAATACTGTGAACTAGCCTCCTTATATCAGAGAAAACATTTGGTACTTGGATTTTTGAGACTGACTAACTTCACTTAGCATTATATCTTCCAACTTCATCCATTTACCTGTGAATGCCATTATTTTATTTTCTTTTATTGCTGAGTAAAATTCCATTGTGCATATATACCACATTTTCTTAATCCACTCATTTACTGAGGGACATCTAGGTTGGTTCCACACCCTGGCTATTGTGAATTGCTCAGCTACAAACATTGAGATAGTTGTGTAACTGTAATATGCTGTTTTTAAGTCCTTTGGGAATAGACCCAGGAGTGGGATGGCTGGGTCATAGAGTGGTTCCATTCCTAGTTTTCCAAGAAATCTCCATACTGCTTTCCATAACAGTTGCACCATTTTGCAGTCCCACCAGCAATGTATGAGTATGCCTTTTTCCCCACATCCTCTCCAACATTTATTGTTGTTTGTGTTCTTGATAGCTGCCATTCTGACTGGAGTGAAATGAAATCTTAGAGTAGTTTTGATTTGCATTTCTCTAATTGCCAGCAATGTTGAGCATTTTTTCATGTATTTGTTGATTAATGGTGTATCTTCTTCTGAGAGGTGTCTTCTCAATTCCTTAGCCCATTTATTGATTGGGTTATTTGTATTTTTGGTGTTAAGTTTTTTGAGTTTTTTATATATTCTAGAAATTAGTGCTCTGTCTGATGTGCATGTATTAAATATTTGTTCCCAATTAGTTGGCTCTCTATTCACCTCACTGATTGTTTCTTTTACTGAGAAGAAGCTTTTTAGTTTAAATCTATCCAATTCATTAATTCTTGGTAGTAATTCTTGCACTACAGGATTCTTATTAAGGAACTTGGGGCCTAATCTGACATGTTGGAAATTGGAGCTTACTTTTTCTTCTATTAGGCATATTGTCTCTTGTCTAATTCCTAGGTCCTTGATCAACTTTGAATTGAGTTTTGTGCATGGTGAAAGATAAGGGTTTAATTTCAATTTTTTGCATATGGATTTCCAGTTTTCCCAGCACCATTTGTTGAAGAGGCTATCCTTTCTCCACTGTACATTTTTGGCGCCTTTGTCTAATATAAGATAGCGGAAATTATATGTATTAGTCTCTGTGTCCTCAATTCTGTACCATTGGTCCACCAGTCTGTTTTGGTGCCAATACCATGCTGTTTTTGTTACTATTGCTCTATAGTATAATTTAAAGTCTGGTATGGTGATGCCCCCTGCTTCACTTTTCTTGCTCAGGATTGCTTTGGCTATTCTGGGTCTCTTATTTTTCCAGATGAACTTTATGACTGCTATTTCTATTTCTTTGAAGAATGACATTGGGATTTTGATTGGAATTGCATTAAATCTGTATAATGCTTTTGGTATTATGGACATTTTGACAATATTGATTCTACCTATCCAAGAGCAAAGGTAGGTCTTTCCATCTTCTGAGTTCTTCTATGATTTCTTTCTTTAGTGTTCTATAATTTTCGTTATAGAGGTCTTTCACCTCTTTTGTTAAGTTGATTCCCAGGTATTTTATTTTTTTATGCTATTATAAATAGGGTAGTTTTCATCATTTCCCTTTCAGAGGCTTTGTTGCTGATGTACAAAAATGCCTTCGACTTATGTGTATTGATTTTGTATCCTGCAACTTTGCCAAATTCATTTACTAGTTGTAAAAGTTTTCTGGTAGAGTTTTTTGGGTCTTCTAGGTAGATTATCATGTCATCAGCAAATAGTGCTAATTTGAGCTCTTCTTTTCCTATCTTGATCCCTTTAATTTCTTTCGTCTGTCTAATTGCTCTGGCCAGAGTTTCCAGTACTATGTTAAATAGCAGTGGTGAAAGGGGGCATCCCTGTCTTGTTCCAGTTTTTAGAGGGAATGCTTTCAATTTTTCTCCATTTATAATAATGTTAGCTCGGGGCCTTGCATAAATAGCTCTTATAATGTTGAGATATGTTCCTGATATTCCTAGTTTTGCCAGTGTTTTGAACATAAAGGGGTGTTGTATTTTGTCAAATGCTTTTTCTGCATCTATTGAGATGATCATATTATTTTTATCTTTAAGTCTATTGATGTGATGTATTATGTTTATTGATTTCCAAATGTTGAACCAGCCTTGCATCCCTGGAATAAACCCCACTTGATCGTGGTGCACTATCTTTTTGATATGTTTTTGTATCCGATTTGCCAGGATTTTATTGAGGATTTTTGCATCTATGTTCATTAAAGATATGGGCCTGAAGTTTTCTTTTTTGGATGTGTCTTTGCCTGGCTTTGGAATTAATGTAATATTGGCCTCATAGAAAGAGTCTGGAAGAGCTCTCTCTTTTTCTATTTCTTGAAATAGTTTGAAGAGCATTGGTATTAGTTCTTCTTTGAAAGTCTTATAGAACTTGGCTGTAAACCCATCAGGTCCTGGACTTTTCCTTGTTGGTAGCTTTTAGATGATGTCTTCTATTTCTTCGCTTATAATCGATCTGTTTAAGTTGTGTATAGCCTCCAGTTCCAGTTTAGGCAAATCATACGACTCTAGAAATCTGTCAATGTTTTCAACATTTTCTATTTTATTAGAATACAAGTTTTCAAAGTAATTTCTAATTATCTTCTGTATATCTGAGGTGTTTGTTGTGATATTTCCTTTTTCATCACGAATGTTAGTAATTTGAGTTTTTTCTCTTCTTCTTTTTGTTAGCATTGCTAAGGGTCTGTCAATTTTGTTTATTTTTTCAAAGAGCCAACTTTTAGTTTTGTCAATTCTTTAAACGGTTTCCTTAGTCTCAATTTCATTAATTTCTGCTCTGATTTTAATTATTTCCTGTCTTCTACTGCTCTTGGTGTTGGTCTGTTCTTCTTTTCCTAGTGCTTTGAGGTGTGATGTTAAGTCATTTATTTGTTTGTTTGTTTTTTTTTCTTTTAAGGAATGAACTCAGTGCAATGAATTTTCCTCTTACTACTGCCTTCATAGTGTCCCAGAGATTTCGATACGATGTATCTGTGTTCTCATTTACCTCTAGGAATTTTTTAATCTCCTCTTTGATGTCTTCTTCAACCCCTTGTTCATTCAGTAGCATGTTGTTTAGCTTCCAGTTGTTGTAGTTTTTCTTATTCCTTGTTTTGTCGTTGATTTCCAATTTCATCCCCTTATGGTCTGATAGAATGCAGGGTAGTATCTCCTCTATATTTTTATATTTGCTGAGAGTTTACTTATGACATAATATATGGTCTATTTTGGAGAAGGAGCCATGTGCTGCTGAGAAAAATGTGTATTCGTTTACTGAGGGATGAAATATTCTATATATGTCCGTTAGGTCTAAATTATTAATTGTTTTAAGGAGGCTTAAAGTTTCTTTGTTTAGCTTTTGTTTGGATGAGCTATCCATTGGTGAGAGAGGTGTGTTGAAGTCCCCTAGAATAACTGTGTTGTGGTCTGTTTTACTCTTGAACTTGAGAAGAGTTTGTTTGATGAATGTAGGTGCTCCATTATTTGGGGCATATAAATTTATGATTGTTATATCCTGTTGATGAATGGTTCCTTTAAGTAGTAAGAAATATCTATCTTTGTCCCTCTTGATTAGTTTTGGTTTGAAGTCTACCTTATTTGATATAAGAATGGAAACCCCTGCTTGCTTCTGCAGGCCATGTGAGTGATAAGACTTTTCCCAGCCTTTCACTTTCAGTCTGTTGATGTCTTTTTCTATGAGGTGTGTTTCTTGGAGACAGCAAATTGTTGGGTCATTTCTTTTAATCCATTCTGATAATCTGTGTCTTTTGATTGGCAAGTTGAGGCCAATAACATTCAGGGTTACTATTGAGATGTGATTTTTTTCCCACCCATTTTTATTTGTATTATAGTCTTTAGCTTGATTTGGTTTCTCTTCTGGTTGGTATTTCCCTTAGTTTAATATCTCCCTTTGTTGATTTTCGTTGTTTTTTTTCTCTTCTTCTTCATGAAAAATGTTGCCCAGGATGCTCAGAAATGCTGGCTTTTGAGTTGTGAAATCTTTTAACTTTTGTTTGTCATGGAAGGTTTTTATTTCATCTTCAAATCTAAAGCTCAATTTTGCTGGATATAAGATTCTTGGTTGACATCCCTTTTCTTTCAGAGCTATTCCAGGATCTTCTTGCTTTTAAGATCTGGATTGAAAAATCTGAACATAGTCTGATTGGTTTCCCCCTATATGTAATCTGCTTCTTTCTCTTGTGGCTTTTAGTATTCTCTCCTTGCTCAGTATATTAGGCATTTTCATTACAATGTGTCTTGGTGTGGATCTGTTGTGATTTTGTTTGTTTGGTGTTCGGTAATCCTCTTGAACTTGGTTTTCCCATTCATTCCTCAAGTTTGGAAAATTTTCTGTAATTATTTTGTTAAATAAATTACTCATTCCTTTGGCTTGAAACTCAGCCCCTTCCTCTATGCCAATCACTCTTAAGTTTGGTCTTTTTATGTTGTCCCATAATTCTTGAATGTTATGTTCTTGATTACATACGAGTTTTGCTGTGTAATCTAAATTTTTCTCTAGGATATATATTTTGTCTTCATTGTCTGAGGTTCTTTCTTCCAAGTGGTCTACTCTGTTGGTGATGCTTTCAATTGAACTTTTATTTTGGTTTATTGCTTCTTTCATTTCTGGAATTTCTGTTTGGTTTCTCTTTAGAGCCTCTATTTCCCTATTTTACTTTTACTTCCTGTATTTGTTTTTGGAGTTCTTTTTCAAAATGATCTTTTGCCACCTGTATTTGCTCCCTCATTTCATTTTTTAGTTCATTCTTAAGTTCCATAAACATTTGGAATATGTAATTTCTAAATTCCATCTCTGGCATTTCACCAACTGTCCTTGCCATGGAATCTACTGATGAGGTATATTGATTTGTTTGTGTCACTTTCTTCCCTTGTTTCTTCATGTTGCTTGTGTATCTTTTCTTCCTGCACTGTGGGACCTTGATTATTTTTGATTTTACCTTAAAGCCTTATGTTGTTCCTATAGTACAATGCTATCAGATCCCCTTATAATTCCTTACACTTTAAAATCTAACACTTTCTATTCAGAAAATCCAAGTTTGTTCACAACGTACAGATTTAGTTAACCCAGATATTGTTTTGAATTTACTCTGTATGCTTCTGATGGGGTTTTATAGCTTCAAGTATTGGACACAGAGGTGATATGTTTAGGAAGAAGGAAGTAAGTGTCTTGAATTGTTCTTTCTTAGAAAGTATGAAAAGAGAGTTCTATGGAAGTGGTTTAGTGGAAGTGGTTTAGTATCAGAAGATGAGAGAGGAAAGAGAATGGAGTGAATAATTAGGTGGGAAGACCAATTTATATATAAACCTAACTTATGCAGCTGTTGAGAGAAAAAATAAAGATGGAAAATTTTTAAAAATGACAAAATAGTAGGAATTGGTGTAAGAGAGAGAGAGAGAGTCAACAATATAGAGAGTAAACTATATACAACACTGCTTTGCTATATAGATCTATTGCGCCCGTTCTAGAAATCCCAAATTCTGCATATAACTTGTTTTTGCCTCTGTTGAGTATGCACTGGCAGGGTGTAAATAGGAAAGATGAAGGAAGAAGAAAATATGAAAAAGTGAGAAGGAAGAAAGAAAGCAAGAAAAGAGGAGCAGAAGCAAACAAACAAACACATTGACAATCAATGCAAAAAACAAAGCAAAACAAAACAAAACAAAAAAAAAAAAAAAAAAAAAAAAACCAACAAAATAAACTAAAAAAAAAAAAAAAAAAAAGTCGAACCCAGGAACAAGTCTCAAGCAAAACAGACCCTGGGAAGCCCTCCATTTTTCCTTTCCAGTTTAAGCCAATTGTATCGGATCACGTCTAGACAGTCAGCAATCCTGTTAGTAGAGTCAAGGCTGCACCTTTGGCCAGTGGCAGAATGGCACAGCGGAAGAGTGGCTCAGAGGGATTGTGTGTCAGCAGATGAATGGCACCGGGAAAGGGACCCTCCAGAAGGCACCCTTTCCTCACGCCCACCCACAGTTGTAGCTTCTTGGTGCTGCTGCGCCGGCCTCAGACACGCCCTCCCCTGCTGGTTACCTGAGCCTCACCCAGGTGTGTGCTGTTCTCAGAGCGTTGGCAGCTCCCTGGATGTCTGCAGCTGCTCTTCCTTTCTGCCTTGTTCCTTTGTCCTGGTCAGCCACTGCTTTTCTCAAAGTTGGCGGTGCTCTCCTCCCACTCAACAGCAGTTCAGCAGACCTTTGTGTCACTCCAGAGCGTGCAGGATCGGCTTGGCAAGTTGTGTGAAAGAGCTCTATGTGGACACCGCTCGCACTTCTAGGCTCCTTTCTATCCTTTCTCGCTGATCGGTTTCAAAGCCGCTGTGTGGATCATCCCCTTACCACAATGTTATCGGGCCTGCAGTGCCAACAGCGCGCTTCGGACTGTGGACCACTCCAACTCTGCCCCTGCCCATAGTGGTCCAGAGATCATTGTATTTCACTGTCCAGAGTTGCACAAATGTCTCAGCTCCCTTTCAGTTGCAAGAGAATTGCTAGTAATGCGCTCAAACTTCCCACTAAGCATCTTCTAGTAACTATATCCAGAGAGCACCTCTCTCCTGTCCGCCATCTTCCCAGGATCCTCCCCATCAAATACTTTCTTTGTCTCAGTTCCTCAAACACCTTATCAGAGTTTTTCCCGTGTCCCTTTCTTAGAGCCCAGAACTGTGGGTGGTCTGGTGCTTTCTGATTCATGAATCACTGTTCATATTAAACTTGTTCAAGTTGTAATGTACCTGAGTTTATCTTAACCCACTCTATGTGCAATCTTCCAGAAATTCCTACTCAAATAACTTTTAAAATAGAGCACAAACTGACCCATCCCTTCCACGATTCACTATCATTTCTCACCTGGAGGACTAACTAGTCTTCTTACCTTTACCCTCGCTTTCCTACATCCTACCTTCCACCTGCCATCCAGACCCTGCCCTGCTCCATCCAAAGCTCTCCTTCTCCTCACTTCACCCATGATAAAACCAGAGACCTTCTAATGGCCTAGAAACTGTCACCTGCCTTGGCCCACTCCTGGTCTCACCCCATACCATTCCTCCACCTGGCTCACAATCTGTTCAAGCCAAAGCTTTTTGTTTTCTAGAACATTCAAGACACATTCCAAGGTTGTGGCCTTTGCTGTGGCTGTTCCTTTAGCCCAAGGGAATTCTGTAGAAATGCAGGGGAAAATCTAAAGCACAGGCTGAGAGTTGGCATTGATCTCTACAACTCCATAACTTCATACTCCCATCAATTTCATGAATTGCAATTCTGCCTAAACGTCTCTTTTACCACTGAGGATAACCCTGAATATTTCACTTAGAATCACAGTCCACCTAAACACAGCTGACCCTCTCCAATTTATTCTGCTTTAACTTTCCTTTTTTTATTTTTTTAATTGAACACATTTATCTGTTATCTTCAGATTTGTTCTCTGTTTCCTTAAAATGTAAGCTCCTGGACAGTAGGGATATTTGTCTACTTACCCGATATAACCCAAGTACACAGACAGTGTCAATCATGGAGTGGGTGCTCTGAACTTATTTAATTCCATGATCTTGGGCAAGTTACCTGTTCTTCAAGGTTCAGTTTCCCAGCTTTGAGTAGATTGAGAAGGAAAAGCATCCTCATTTTGTTAGTCAACTTGTCATTGCTGTGACCAAAATATCTAACAAGTACAACCCAGAGGAGGAAAAGTTTATTTTGGCTCATGGTTTCAGATGTCTTTGTCCATGGTGGACTGACTCCATTGCTATGGGCCTGAGGTGAGACAGAACACCACAGCAGAAAAGTGTGGAGGAGGAAAACTGCTCACCTCATGGCAGTCAGGAAGCAGAGAGAAGGAGAGAGAGGAAGAGGCCAAGGACAAGATGTACCCTTCTAAGTCATGTCTTCAGTGGCCTATTTCCTCCTCCAACTAGGTGCCATCTCCCAGGGGTCAATTCACCCATCAATGAATTAATCCACTGATGAAGTCAGAGTCCTGGTGATCCATCACCTTTCTTGTGAAAGATGATGTCTCATCTCTGAACACATGAGAATTTGGAGGACATTCCAGACCTACACCATAACCACCACCACCATCATCATCTTTATCATTTCATGGTTATTATTAGCCCCACTCTTAATTCAGTAATTGCATTTAATCACTAAAATTCCTATGGTGCACAATTCAAAGTTTGTTTAAACTTTACCCAAATTGAGGATAAGTAACTAGTCTCTCTAGGACTTTCTTTATATTAAAATAAGTATGCTGATTAACTACATGAGAGGATTTTGTGATTTCTATTTTAATTTTAATTTCTTATCCAATGAATTTTAAAATGCATTTCCTATTTTGTTTGGATAATTGAAATTATTAGAGAGGTGACATCTGGTGAGATGCTGTTGTCCCCACTTTTAGGTCCTTCCAGACCATGGATGAACCCAGTAGATTCAATAAACCTTGATTTATGAAGCCATCCCTGTCTTGTCTGACTACAGATAGAGAATGGTTTTAGTAAGACACGCCAAATTCTAATGAAAAGATATTCTCAGTTCTAACATAAATTCCATTTATACGTTCTAAATTATTCTTTTCCTAAATATCTTGCATGAAAAGGGTTAAAATCTTGCTTACTAAAATACATGGTGGTATTTCTACAGTTTTACCACACATTTATTTAGCCACAGTTAGAATATTTCCAATTCATATAAACCCTTCTGACCAAAAGAAGGCCAATATTTTCTAAGTCTTAAAAGAAAAAGTGACTTTTAAAAAGTAATGAAGTATCTGGGTCTATTCAAGTTCTTTAGGGTGTGTGTGTGTGTGTGCACACGCGCACGCGCGCATAGGCATGCATGGGACTGTGTTTAATTAGAGATCTCCTTTGCCATTGACTTTAAGTCCCAAGAAAGAATTTACACATACTCTTCAGACTCTTTGGACTTTCCTAGTCAATTCTCATTTTCTATTTATATGGAAGTTCTACCATAGGTATAAAAGTCAGTCAATAACAAAATAAGTAAACTGAATAAGTACTCTTCTCTTTATGCCAAATCTGGTTTCTTTTTCAGAAAACACAATCAATATTTAATAAATAGATCTGAAAATTGAAAACTAAATTTATTTTATATTTAATTAGCATTCTATTGCTTGTTTCCCTGCCTTACTAGGATGATAGATACTCTGTTACTGTGACATGGTGAACTATCAGTCAACTAAAACCAATCCATCTGAGGTTTCGATTTATTAAATTTTATTTTTAATTAATTATTAATCTTTAAAACTAAGAAGAAAAGCTCAGGATATTGATCAGTTTTATAAAATCCTTTATTTGTAGGCTATTTGCTGAACCATATGCACATTTATCCCCATCTCCCGTATCTCCTACCTTGACAGGCACAGCTGTAAGGTTTTGAGTGATGGCCGGTGGCCTGACAAATACTCAATAATGAAAATTCAGTTCCATTTTAAAAGCCAATTAAGTCCATGCTCTAGTTTTGCTAACATGTTAATGCAGATCTTTTAGGAAGATCTTCACTGGCAAATGTTAATCTTTAGACAACTAGCTAAAATATACATCCTGAACACTGAGTTTTATAACTTTCTTTTGTATTAATATTTTAAAAATTCTATTGTGAAAAATGCAAACTATGATCAAGAAGATAAAATTCTTCTAAGGAAAGGAAATAATATTTGTTAAATACCTGAGAAGTGCTAGTCATTGTCCCAGTAATAGTAAATATGCCCAGAATTTCATGTTACCATGAATATTTACATAAGCTTTTTGAAGGAAATGTTATGCATTTGGCAAAAGAAACTTGTCTCAGAGAAAATTAATTATAGACAAGTGATTTTCTGGATGTCTCATTTCAAACTTTGTAATCTCCGCCTTTTGGCTTCTCTTTGTGCTTTTCTTTGTTTGGATTGGTGTTTTTAATTCTCCTGGGCAAAGACAAAAAGACTTACACAGCCTATTTCATTTCTGCCATAATATGATGAAAATGTGATATTCTGAATCACTTCCCATCTTTCCTGAGAAATAATTGGAACAGGCTGTGCTTTTCTGATGGAAATAATGCATCTTTTGTTTTTAAAAATACTTCTGCTTCCTGAACCTTCAGATGTCAACTGGATGTGTTCTAAGTAAAGTCTCATCATGCTGAAGTGGTTTGCTAACATGATTGTGTTACCTGGAGTGGACCTTGCTGCAGATGTGTCCTTGGTGTTGCTATAGCAACGCCAAGGCTATGCTCACCGCTCCATATGCACGTGACTGTGTTTGTACATTTTCATGGCTAACCATAAAGTTCAGTCTCTGAGGGTGCAAAAGTTGAAGGCAGGGGAACAATAGGGCACCCCTAGAGATGAAGAGATGAACAGTCTTGGAAGAACCAATTTGTCTAAAGTTACTTTTTCCAGCATAGGACATGGCGCTGCACATTATGAATCATTACAGAAAAGTGTGCTTTGTAAAAGGATGACAAGTGTATAGTGTTACATTTCTAAAAGTTGTAGTTTAAGGGCTTACGTGTGGAAATCTATGCTACATACATATTGAAACATTTTGCAAATAAGCATTTGTTTTCAATCAATGTCAGAGAATGTGATAACCTGGCTGTCCACAGGGAAGACAGGATGCTTCCTCCTGATGGCCAGTGCACTGTTCAACATCTTGGGACTAGCACAATGTCTCAAATGAGTTCCTTCCTGAGTTCATCCCGTTGGTTTGTAAGCCATTCTTATGCACTGATGTTAATTCCAAATGACTTCTCTAAATAACATACTTGTCACTCTGGGAGGAAATTAGAAGAGAAAAAAAAAAAAAAAAAAAAAAAAAACGTATCTAGAAATGTCCCACTTTCTGGATGTGACTGACCAGGGATGCCATACCCCAAAGACAGTACTTCACTATGAACATCTTCTCCCTTGCTCCATCATACAAACCTACCTCCTTGGGCTCAGTGCTGCCCGCAGTGCAAGATTTACATCTTCATAAACTCTGGTGTTTAAACCCTCTCCCCTGTTCCCTTCCCTTTAGACTCATTGATTTGCTTCAAATGTATCCACGAGCTTTCTGCTTCACTCCTGGGTCACTACTTTATGTTGCACCACTTTTCTCTTTTGCCCTTGCAGTCAAGTGCAACCTGAATCTCTCTGGAGAATCAGAAGCTCCTAATAATTTTTGAAAGAGTCCCATACTCAATTTTTTCTCTCCTTTCTTCAAAACTTGTGTTTTATCCCAGTTCCTCTGATACCTATTCTCCAAGGATCTGATAGCCTAGGGTGATGATATGTAGCTTAATGTGTTGCCCAGGTGTTTCAGGGTACCTTGTATTTAATTATTTATTTTTGGCTAGATGCTTTGATTATGTTACTTCATTTATTCTTCTTGGCAACCCTACCAGGTAGCTATTACTATCGCCACATTGTACAACCATAGAAGTCAAGAACCAAAGAAAGTATGTACCTTGTTTCAGCAGAAAAGTTACTAAGGAATGGAATCAGAGTTCAAACTCAGAGCTGTCTTAACAGGAGACCAAGTTACCCTTTCATAATGAATCCTGCTTTTTATTCACTTCCAACAACACTTTCAATTCCTATAAATAAAGGAATGACTAGCTTAGGGACACCAGGCACAGGAAGATGTCCAGTAAGTAAGCTATTTTTATTCAAGTGACTACACACATTGCATGTAAACTACCCTTATCACTCATGTCCAAAACTAGCCTAAACTGGGAATCCCAGTTTCTACACTTGTAGCTAATCATCGCTCCCCAGGTTAATTTTAATTAATCCTTTCTTTTATGAATTCTGAAAAAGAGTGATCTCTAACATATCCATAGGCAGAAATTTGAAGGAGCCACAATTAGGAAGGGCAATTGCGGCTAGCTGGAAGCCATAAGTTCCACCTGATATGTATGTGACGCACCTGTAAATGCACGTGAGGCACCCGCAAAGCTAAAGGTATATAACCGGGTGAAAGCGGTCCGAGTTAGGAGAACGAATTCATTCAGTCAGTCGTGCAGTTGCTCGGTCGGTCAGAAGAAGAGTTCGGGTCGGAGAAGAAGAAAAGAATCAGAGCGGCCAGAACGTAGGCAGAGCGGTTACAGATAGAAGAAGTAATGGCTGGTCAGAGTTAGGCCGAGGCTCCCGAGTTAGAAAGAAGAAAGAAGCTCTAAAAAATAATCTTTCTCTAAGCTAAGCTCTCTCTTTCTTTCTCTCTCTCTAAGCTAAGAAGACAAGAAGAAAAGCTCTCTCTAATCTTTCTCTCTAAAAATCTTTCTTTCCCTCTCTAAGCACTCTCTAAGAAAGTAGAAGTAAAAGTAGTAATAGCTTTACTCTGCCTCCGAGTTTTTCTCCCGCGGCGCTGTGGCTGGCCATGACAGGCAGCTTACAGAAATTCAGCACAAAAGTAACATGTGATTCTAACAATATTTCATGACTATTCAAGATAAAGATGAGTTTGTATTAGTTGCCTGGTAAGACAGAGTTATGGGTGATATTCTTTTTCAAACCCTTGTACAAACCCAGTATGTGTTTGAAGAAATTTACATATGTGACAACTAACCTTTTGACACCTATCTTGAGATTATTAGTCAACTTCTTTGGCATCAAATGCATACTAAAGGATAAAGTTCATTCTCTCTCTGGTCTCTACTGGGCATTTTATCAGCAGGCACATGACATTTTGATGCTTCTGTGTTTTGATACAGTTGCTTTAATGTCAAGGACATGGTGATGAGGCTGTTTTGACCCAGACATGAGAATATTTTGATCTAGCTTTTGTAAACACTGCTTTTACTTTTTCTTTCTTCCCCTGCCTCTAGTAATGTGCATTCAGCCTGACTCACAGTATTCTGCTATCTTCTTAATCACTCCAAAGTTGCAATTTCTGACACTTTTTCCTTGTGACAAATTAATTACATGTGGATGTGTAGACTAGAAACTTCTTATGTCTTACAGTTTGGTGTTACTAAAACAAGGTTGGGGTCTCCCAGTTTTAGATGGTGCTATAAAGACATCTCTGCTTGGCTCACTTCTCTGAATCCAACCAAAAATAAATGGAATAAATCAAATAATTCTCTTCTTCTTTCAGAATACAAAGAAACCATAGTCCCCAAATGAAAATGGGAGGCAAAGTGCAGAGAAATCAAATCTGAGTGGAGGACCATGCTTCCTGCCACTGTAGACTTGGGGAAAAGCTTCTGACTTCATAAGGGCAATGGGCAGGCTGTAAGAAGGCCCGAGAACCTTGCTTGAAACTTAAGAGGGGCAGGAGAGCTGGCAAAGAGGTGAAGACAGGGCACCTTTGCAAGTAGCTGGTGGCATAGCAGAAGAGTGCAGAGTTTGCTGTGAGGCTAGTCAAGACTGGTCACAGGTATGAGCCCAGAAAATCACCTGCCCAGAGTGGCATTCCACTCCCTGATGAGAAATATTGATGGAAAACGTTCAGTGACAACAGACCCACAGATCAAGGAAGTCCAAGGTGCCTGCTGCCATGGCACCCCCTCCCCCAGCTCTACTCTCCTGGAAAGGGATGAGCAGAGAGACCCTCATCCAAACTCAAGAGGCAATCATTAAAACAAACTAACACAAAACTAACCCAGGACTTAAGATATTTCACAAAAAAGGAGCAAAGAAACATAATCCAGGATAGACTAAGATACACATTATCTGAATTAAAGTGATCCGATTTAGTCTGAAGTGATTAAAATTTTTTCTATAAATAGTTTTCTGTAAAACTAGATAAATTAAATAAATCATGGCTTCCCTAAAGTAAGAGGTAATAGACTTAAAAAAAATAAAAAGAATGGTAACAGGAGATTAAGCACAACCTATACAGATATCAGAAAAAATTTGTATGAATAGGAATTGTGAAGGCTTGGTAAAAACATCAATAAATCATAACTGCTTGGTGTTTTATCCTAGTAAGACAGGAATTTGTCCACCACCTAATATATTCAGGTTGTTAAGTTTTTCTTGGGCTACTTATAAGAATTGCTTTGGTGCCTCTCCTGTGTTTTGACATATACTATTTTTTGTTATTCATTTGATGCTTAGAAATTTCATAATTTTGATGGTGATTTCTGTTTTTATTTTCTAGGAGACAAATGTATGGTTTTTTAAAAATTTTTCTTCTCATTTCTGATTTCGAAATTTATTTTATTGTGGTTAGAGAAGAGTCTGTGTAATATTGTATTCTTTGTTCTTGTTAAAAATATTTTTTCTTGCCTAAAATCTGATTTTTTAAATGTTTCTTGTTTGCTTTTTTTAAAGGGGTGGTGGCTGTTTCTCTTCCCCTCCCATGCTTTTTCTCTCAAATCTTCAGAAAGTCTTGTTAAAAGTGTCCCCTAGGGCTGGGATTGTAGCTTAGCTGGTATAGCATTTGCCTAGCATGTGTGAGGCACTAGGTTCACTCCTCAGCACCACATAAAAATAAATAAATAAAGTAAAGGTATTGTGTTCATCTACAACTAAAAACAATGAAATAAAATAAAAAGTGGACCCTAGTCTGGGCTGAGGTGTGAAGAATTAGAAGGGCCAGCCTGGAGCAGCTGCAGTGGAGACATCTGTACAGTTGCCACCAGAGTCCACTGTCCTTTGCAGGCGCTGAGGGCACAAGAGTCACATGCCACAGAGGCAGTTCTGGAGCCAGAGCAGGACACCAAGGTCAGAACAGATAAAGTTGAGACAGTGGCTCATCTATCCTGGACAGGGCATTGATCACCTCACAGAGAAGCTGGGAGATGTAATTGGGAGGGACTTTTTTCTAGACCCTTCAATTAGGTCCAGAAGAATTTAAACCAAAGGAATTTAGGATCAAAGGAAGACAGGCATGGCAACAGGATACTGTGACTTCCTTCAGGGAGCAAACAAGGCCTCCTCTGTCTGTGGCCCTGCAGGTTGTGAATCACAGGACTCACAGACCTTCAGCATGTGTTGGAAGCAAAGCCTCTGGTTTCAGCACAAGGGGAAGACTCCCCTCTCTGCTTTCACTTTCTCAGTTCTCAAAAAGCAGAAACAAATACACGGAGATGTGTTTCAAAGTTTAAACAGCTCATGGGTGAACTTTGTCAAAAAATTCGTTCTTAAATCATTGGTTTTTCAATGATCAACTAAGTAACATTGGCTTAACAGTTTTTTAACTTCTTGAAAATTCCCCATTTCATTAGACATAAACAAGAAAAGGATTCCCACCACCTTGAACTAAAGACCTACAGTTTTCCCATATATATTGTTTCTCAGATTTGTCTTACTCAAAACTCACACTGAGAAAAAAAAAAAATAATGAAATCCTGTCATTTGTAGCAACATAGATGACACTAGAGGACATTACATTAAATGAAATAAGTCATGCAGAGAAAGACAAGTACTGCATGTTCTACCTTGTGTGTGGAAGCTAAGAAGGGTGATCCCTTAGAAGAGGGAGGACAGAGAGGATGGAAGAGGATGGTTAAAAGAACAGGGCTTTTACATTTTAAAGCAGGGCGCAGTTGGATAGGAGGAATGACTTCAATATTCCAGCAAAGTAGTGTAGCTAAAATTAACAACAATTAATAGTATATTTCAAAATAATGAATAAAGGAAATTTTAAATGTTTCCAACACAAAGAAGTAAAAAAAAAAAATTGTTTAAATTGCTACATATTCCAATTTCCTTGATCTATTCATTATGTATTAGATAGATAGATAGGCAGATAGATAGATCATAATGTAATCCCATAAAGATGTACAACTACTTGTTTATTAATTTAGAAAAAACACTGTAATCTCATAAAGATGTACAATTATGTGTCTATTAATTTAGGAAAAAAAAAATCACACTGAGAAGCAAGAACTTGAATGTGCAACGTGAGGACATGCAGATACTTCAAAGTGTCCAGGACCAAGTCCATGGTGTCGGAATCCTGCAATAGGACTACTACAGAACACAACCTGAAAGCATGTGTACAAGTCACATGGAGTGTAGAAGTCATATGGAGATGTGCGTGTTTTATTCTAAAAGTTGGTAGGAATGATACGACAGCTTTCCTACCAACCAGTCATGAAATGAATTCTGTCCATCTATCTTTTGTCAAATTTCTAATGAGTATCATTTTCTGACATTGTGTTTCATGATATTCTCTTTAGGAGTAGAATAGTGATTTAGTGATTTGGCTCATGCCAATTTGTAATTGACAGTTTGCTGTGAAAGGTATCAAAGTTGTCTTTGGTTTTGATCTATAGCTGGTTCAGAATTAATCTTTGGTGCAGAGCTTTACATTTGAATAGAGTTGAAGTTCACCTGATTGTTCCTTCCTTGAAACAATACCTTGTTATGAAGGGTCACAGGTGATTCGGGAACCATCCTAGATGTCTAGCAGTGCTCATGAGAAAGAATAGTGAAAAGCCTGCCACGAACCTTCAACGCTTCCTTCTGTTTTATTACAGTGGCAAAAAGCACTTATCATTGGCCACATTCATATGAATAAAAGTGACATAACACTAAAATACATGTACAAAGGACAGGTCAGGAGTTGTGTATGTACTGGGGGGAAGGGAATTCAAGGAATAGCACTGCTCGAAGATGGGAGTATCAGGGTTATCTGCCTTGCAAACTTCATTTGGTAATAAAACAGGACTTTCCTGCTTCAAAGTAGCTGCTTTATATGGTCAAGGTAATATGATCACATCAAAATGTCATTGCTGTCAAAATGACCCAGTCAAAATGTCCTACTGCATGCCAGGCTGCTCCAGTGTTCCTCTTTCACCCCTGAAATATCACCATGTTCCTGATAAAAAGGAAAACTGTCTTCTATAATGCCACCTCAGTCTTATACCTACCATTCCTGATTATCATTTTCTGCTAATTCATACTCTGATCTATAGAAATTTTTCAGGGATATAACATAGGTTATTATTCATGATGACAAAATTAGCTACACTTCAGGATTTTACATACATGGACTTACCTACTCTGTATAAAGGAGACACAGTTTTTATTCCCACTTTAAAGCTGAGTAAAATGGGGTGGAAAGAGGCTTGTTTGATGGTGGGCCTAAGATTACAGTTAATAGATCATACCCATGTGGCATGCTGTGTTGTTCTATATTATAATACACCACACACTATCGAACAAGTGGAATCCACATTCAGGTTCCTATCTTATCCCACCTATACAACATCTTACTCTTGCTCATCAACTTTAGCCTAAATGTCTGCTATAAGCAAATTCTTTTGTTTCCAGATTGTTGATAATGCTATAGGCCATTTTGAAATAGAATGGTGTTATGGTTTTTTAAAATAAATTGATGTTGTGGTTTACCTTTCCTATGTTGAAATCCTAATCTCTAATACCTTACCATGTGACTAAGAGGGCCTTTAAAAGATAATTAAGGTTAACTGAAGTTGTACAAGTGGGCCGATCTGACTGGTGTTCTTATAAAAAGATCCAATCTGACTGGTGTTCTTATAAAAAGAGATTGGGACGTACAGAGAGAGAGAGAGAGAGAGACATCAGGGGTGCCTGCTCACGGTCAAAAGTCCATGTGGGGACAAAGCGAAAAATAGTTGTCTGCACGTTAAGGAGAGAGGCCTTAAAAGAACCCAAACCTGCCCACACCTTGATCTTGGACTTCCAGCTCCATTACTATGCAAAAATAAATGTCTGTAGTTAAGCCACACAGCCAGGGGTATTTTGTTCTGACAGCACTATCAGATTAATACAGCTGATAGAACAATTTGTGGATGGACAGATCCGTGGAGGAATGTCTTAACAAATATGTTTTCAAATATTTCTGTTTTGGACCTGCAGCTTATAAATAGCAGTTTCCCAGGCAGCTGATAAATAGGGTTGGTTCATATGATTTGACACTTTTGATTGACTTTTGTGCAGTAGCATGAGAGTGTGGGAATTAACTGTATAAAGTTCTAACAATGGCCATTATTCTGCTTTCAGGGACTGAACTCTAATTGTGTAGTAGATAATTACATTCAGTAAGTTTCTATTAATGTTTATATACAAAAATCATATATAGCTGCTCAAAATAAAACTTCATTCCATTTCACTTGTGAATCTTCATAGTTACTTTAGTAATGTAGGAATTAAGCAGTTTATATCCATGTTTGACTTTAACAAAAATAAATGCCACAACAGTAAATATTTTAAATAAGTATATGCATACAACTGTAATATGTGTTTTATAATTATCTTTTTAGGGAAGTATGAAATATGTATACACTTAAATTGGCATGCCCTATAAAAATTCATCTGGTAAATTGAATAAATTAAGCTCATTTTACTAAAATAAGCTTTTACAAAGTGTATGTGACGTTATGTAGCTAAAAATTCCCAGTGGATACATTTTCAGTTTGAATAGGAAAATTCTGTTGTCTCATGTAACATGCAAAAAAGAAAATCTTACCATATTTGGAATTGTATTTCTCATCACTACATAACCATGTCTTCAGTTAAATTAACATCAGAGCTTCTATTTGTTGAAAACTGAAAACACCATCTTTTCATGTTTAAAAGTCTATCCTTTGTATAATAAAGACAGTCATATGCCTATTATACCAATGGTCCAGAATTAATAGGCTAAAGAACTTATATTCTGAACAAAATCTCTAAAGTGAGACTTATTAAAACTTCAGGTAAAACCTGACATAAAATTCAGGACTCACACTCCAAATTAAATAGATATTTATTTGTTTCTCTGTTACTATTAGTCTCATTTCTGAGATTTCAAAAAAGCTAATAATGACAAAAATAAATTGATATAACTACTTTGGAGGGAATTTAATATTTTAATAACTGTAAGTCTTACACTCATTATTTAAACTTGGGTATGCTAAACAAAATTGTCAAAAAATGTACACACAAGAATGTTCAATGCAGTATTGTTTCTAGTGGTAGAATCTACCCATATGGGAGTAGGAGTATAAATGAGAGTGTAACAAAGGGAAGAATACCACATAACTGTCAAAATTGTAGGTGTATTTGTAGGTGGAGATGTGAAAACAGTCTTAAGACCAAGTGAAAACAGCAAGGTACAAAATATTTTATAAGGTTTAATATCTTCGTACAAATTTTTGACACTTCACTAACCATATTTGACTTAATGATCTGAGAGGAGTTACAATTATTTTTTTAATTTTAAATTAATTTCAACCAACATAAATAAAACCATAAAAATTGGAAATATTAATGGTGTAACATATTTTAATACATGTGTACATTTTTGTGATATTTAAATAGGGTTAAATATAACCATCTCCTGAAACATTTACCATTTCTTTATGCTGAAAACCATCAAAATACTTTCTCTAGCTTTTTGAAATATACATTACATTATTGTTATCTATCATTGCTCTCCTGTGGCTTTCATATAAATTTTTAAAAGGCAACATTATATTCAAACATACACATACTGGAAGATGCATACAATTTTGTTTCTCTGCTTTCCCCCAAATTTATCATTAGAGACTTTTATAAGAATTAATTTGGAGGAGTGAGACTGAGGGAGAGAAGAAGGCTATCAGTCCTCTTTGTGTCTTTCCATGATGTCCAAATTCCCAACTGTGTGCATATATTTAATGCAATTTTTCACTATCATTGAAGGAGGTTATCTCCATAAGTGAGTAAATGAATCATTTGTATTTATTTCTTTTCAGATACCTATTTTTGTTCAAAAAAATTTAGAAATACCATTTAATAAATAGTTTTCAAGATTTCTCCTGCCTCCTAAAAATATCTTTATTTTTAAGATTATTAAAATTTTAAGATTTCTCCTTTTAAAAATAATATTCAAAATGTTTCTTTTGCACCTTCAAATTGATGCTTGTATATTCACTATCATTATCAGCGGGCTTTTTTTATTTTTGGACACTAGGGGGAGTTTAGAAATGAGATAATTACTGTGAAGAACCAAGATGGCTCCTAAAATTCTGACTGGATTTACTTGCTCCTGCTGAGAGCCTCTCTAGAGCTAAAGCATTATGGCAACGAAGGTTGACTTTGTGGATGCACTCCTAAGAACTTGTGCGCAATTTGAATCATATTTCACGTTCTCCTGGTGAGATTGCTATTGAAAGGAATCCACCTATGAATTGTCTTAAAAAAAAAAAAAAAAAAAAAAGAAGCTTTCATAAAACAGATAATCACTGCAAGTTTATCTTTGATGACAAGCTTCTGGTATTTTCCAAGCTTTCATATAGGTAGACGCTGTAAACCTGAGGTGTGATGATACTGATGCAGTCAGTTTTGTAAACTTTCAAAAACAGGTTTTTAATAAATGTTTAATTGTTCAATTCTTCCAGGATAAGGGAATAAGACATTAGTGTGTCTGGCGTGTTTTCTTCCCTGTTAATCTAATTTAAAAGCCTCAGTGTCTGAATCCTATTGGACAGCTCTCTAGCTCATCTATCCATTGGTTGGACAATTTGAGAGCTCACTATAAATCAGGTACAATAACAACTATTGCTGGTAAAACAAAATAAAGATCCTGATCTCAGAAACTTTGCAGCCTAGTGGGAAGACAGACAAGAACCAAAAAAAAAAAAAAAAAAAATCAGATATTATTAGAAAAGGTGAGTGTTGTAAATGAACAACAACAACAACAAAAAAGCACTGCATGGTTGCATGGTAAATATTAGTGATCAATGTCCAGTTCTATACTTTTGAATATGTGTAGGTTGTATCTCTATTCCAGTGCAGTCCTTCATAGCCATTTAACTAGTTCTGGCTAATAACATGTGAGTGAATTAGCTACGTGACTGCCAGGCTCAAGTACTGGATTGCTAGCTAGTGTTCAAATCCCCAGCTCTTTATCCCTCAGATGTGGCAATCAGGAAAACACATGTAACATGAGATGTCATGAGACAAAGGAATTTGGAGTTGAGACAAACCATAGAAGATGTCTTAGCAGAAAAGATGCCTTACTTATCTGAAAACTCGATGTGAGTAAAAAACATTAACTTTTCTTGTTTAAGTAGATAAAAATTGGGGGCTATTTGTTAGCACAGCATAGTCATGCCTTGTCAAAAGCATGTGTGTACCCTTGGCCTCTGCCTAGACCTATTGCATTGGAAGCTCCAGGAGGCAGTCTCAGGATTCTGAGATTTTAATGAGGTCCTCAGGTTATTTTGATGCAGCGCTAGCTCTTGAAACAGTGACTTCAGCTTCAAGTGCTGATTATTTATATTTCTGATATAGATGAGATGATATACAGAATTTTAAATTACACGCCTATAAGTCACTTCCTTAGTCTGATGAGTGGAAAGTAAAAGGAAGAGTACATTTGGATTCTCATCAAAACAACTTTTTTTTTTTCATTCTCTAGTTCTGACAGAATATGGTTCCATACATCTGTTTGATAGAGTCGACCTTATCAAGTCGTCAAGTCATAATAATACCAAACACAGGTCTTTTTGCTTGTTTGATTGATTTATATTGACGAGATCAACTGTAATCTAAAGAATATCATTATGAGAAAGAAAAACATCAGGACAGTCCAGAATGCTTTTGCTGGAAGAAGCTGAAGAACAATATCATTTATTGAGGGCCTACTATGTGCACACAATAGCCCTGCCAAGCAATATGTGCTTCTCAATGAAATTTATTTTCAGAAAAATAGCAATGTCTTTAAATATTTTTTCTTTTCCTTTCAATGATATCTTAGAAAAATTATTTTAAGAACTACATGTATAAGGTAAATCAAATAATTTAATCAAAGAGGCTATAGAAATATTGATTATTGAATAATTGTGACTTTAAAGTCTTCATCTAGTTCTTTTATGTATATGGCAACTGAATGATGAAACTTGTGTTCAAGACTCTAAATTTGGAACTATAATAGAAAAGCTGGAGCTGGGGAAACAGTACCATAGACAGTTGCTTATAAGGTAACTTATTTTGACTGTTTCAATTTTATGTTCTTCAAAGTCAGATGTAAGGTAAGTATCAAGCCTGATCCTCTTTGCAATATTCTATAAAAATACGTTTTCAATTAAAGTGAGACAAGAAGATACAGAAGGCTGATTGAGTCCCTGCTTATCTCCATCCTAGAACTCCTTTCAATAAGAATAAAGGTATATAAAGCATACAATCATAAACCTTCATATAAGTCATGAGAACAGAATAAAATCATGTGAGCTGCATTTGATGGAAGAGAAGTTGGCAGCTGTGAATTCTGTCTCCAAGTATGGAAAGGACAGAGAGAACATGTCACTGGCATAAACTAGGGTGATAGTGGAGTGTGGGTCATCTCCTGAGCAGGGAATCATTGCCCACAGGATTCTTAGTACTGCTCTGTGAGGGACTTGATGAGAGAGTGAGTGAATGAATAACTCCACAAGTTTACAGAGAGGTGCCAAATGATGCAACAATTACCATTGGATTTCTGAGGCACCTTTTTACTTCAAGGTTGACTTTAGCAAAACAAATAGATAAATGTTATTTGTTGACCTATTTCTGTGTCCAGAGCCTGGGAAAGACTCCAAGCGATAGTCTGGAGGGACCCTCTTGCTGACCATTGAATCATCCTCTAAGTTAAATCTGGTCTTAGGATTCAGCAATATTTTTAAAATTAGTATTATCATTAAATTCACCACCAGAGGGAGCTCATAAATCCTCTACATCTATCAACCAACAGACTGCAAAGTAATGATAACTTTTCATTTCAGTATTAAAATATGTCATCTTTGTATGGGACCGATTGTGGAATTTTTTTAAAAAAATAATTTATTCTATTTCAGTTGTCTTGGAAAGCAGAAGAGAACCCTTAATCAACCACAAATTTACTCTCTAAACTATTACCTTCTCTTGCTTTCCCCAATGGAAAAGAAAGACAAAAAAACTAATATACCTGAAAATCTACATTTTCTTAATGTACGTCTTTGGAACTTCAAACTAATTCACTTTTCATATGCTGTGGCTTAAATTTTACTACATTTTTCTAATGAAGCATCACATCAGAATTTTCTAGGTTTGTTGAATCAAGATGTAGGGGAAGTATCTCTGAATAAGAAAAGATTGGCTGGTTGAGGATAGTGTTGGTATCATCTGTGGTGGCCTAACGTGACTCTGCTTTGGAGGTTCAGAGCCATTCATCTTAAGTGCAAACAAGCAGAGAAAGAAATATTAAGGCCTTGATAATTCACCAGATGATTTAATCCATAACCAATAATTTTTTTAAAAAATTGATCTCTTTTTTTTGTGTGCGGTGAGTGATCTTTGTAAGTCAACCAAAATCAAGTACTGAAAGACTATACTTTAGTTTTCTTTTAGAATCTGCTTGTCACAGAAAAGAAATTTGATTTAAGTCCTTTCAACTTCCAGTAGCAAAACTCTGCCCTTTAGGAAGAAGTCCCATTTTGATATTTTGAAAAACCCAGAGAGCCTGCAATGCCTGTAAATATTTGAATACTATAAATGTCTGGTGCTGGGAAGAAGGAAGCAATATTCCGTTATTACTCCATTTTTAGACTGCCTGTGGCTATGGCAACCACGGGCTGCCAACTGACCCCAATGGCGGCCACACTTGCTGCTTTCACTAAATTGCCACTGGGAGCACACGGCTTCTTAGATTCACTCAGTTGCATGAGATTATGGGCATTTCTGGAGAAATACAAAATGAAAGAAATGGCTTGTTTTGATCCAGAGAGGAAGCTTTGCTACTGGTGCCCTGTTTCCTGCAAGCAGGATTCAGACACAACTTAAGGATTTTAAGAAACAAAGAAAGGAGACTTGTGGATACCTAAGGCAGGCTGATGGATCACATATGCTTATCTCTACTCCTTCCCAGAACCCCTTTCCATAAGAGTGAAAGAATAAAAGGCATACGATTGTAGGCCTCTTTTCAAAGACAAGAGAGCAGGAGATATAATGAAAGCCACCAGATTGTCAACAGAATTTAGGAGGCTGGAGAATAGAGGGATGAGTCATAACTGATTTAGCAGAGATGCTGAAATCAACCTATCTATTGGGGGTGGAGAGAATGACAGTCATAAGTGAGCTGATTCATGCCATGAAGCTTCAAAGGCACAGCGATGGTGGGATTAGAATCCTCAGAGTGATGTCCAGGATGTGAGTGGAGCTGGGATCATGAGGCCTGGTTGACTAAGCACTCACACCCCCGAATTGGTACCCCAGATACCGAGTTAGGTAACTGCAGTGGAGAGGCAGGGAAGCAGGGGGTCACTGGGCTGAAAACAAGGAAAAGAAATGGAAAACTGGATATCAAAGAGCCAGACTCCCAGCCCCCTCCCCACCAGCTCTCAGCAGGTACAGCCAGGCTCCATGTGGATGATTCTTCTTAGGAAATAGGCAAGGTACTGCTGTTTTAAGGTACTGATACCTTTGAAGCCAGAATCTGATAGGCAGTCAGTATAGATAGGTAAATCAAGTCAAGTCAGATCCAGAAAGCCAATTTTGAGGAAGTTAAAAGACTGTTGGGAGACTGTCCCCTGAGGGATTGGAATGTTAATTCCTTCAGAGCCCTTCCTTCACCCTTACCAAGAACCTGCCTGCCCCAACCTGTTGCCAAGGTGACCTGTCCAAGAACTACCCCTCCCTCTAGGGAACTATAAAGTCATTAACTAATGTGTCCTGGGCTACACTTTCCTGCCCTCCCCCCTTCAGCCCATCTGCTGCTCACTTTTTGGCCATCCCACAGGGCTGGTCACATAGCAGGAAGGAGAGAGATAATGGGAAGAGTAGGAGAACCAAGGAAGCCCTGGGACATATAAAAAAGGCAGACTTGCCTCGCTTCTTGGGATTCTGGAATACCAGCAATGGCCCCCTTCTCCCTCCTGGGAGAAGTCTATGTTACCCCTTTTAAATAAACCCTGCTTTATATGCTTGCCTCGGCTCGGCGTGCTTCTCTAATGTTCAAACTTCAACATTTGGGGGAGCAGAACTCGTCACCGGTAAACGGCAGTATCACCTTCAAAAGCAATCTTATAGTATAATCAGACTTTTCAAACCATATAAATATATTCACCATAAAACAAATAAATAATACATTATCAAAAATAGGAAAGAACTGTTTTGAATCTGTGCCCCCCAGTGTCGATGACATAACGTAGTTTAAAAGCAAAGGTTTTACCACGCACACCACCACCCTGATATAAAAATCTGATCTCATGTTGTTGGACTCATGCTTCTGTCTTGGAATTGGACACAGAGGGTCAAAGTAAGGCTTGGAAAAAGAAGAAAGCTGCAAATAATAAGGACCAGACGTCCTGTCTGGGATTTACCAAGATGTAATAAAACAGACCCTGCTACCCCCAACCATTATCTCAATACCCACCTTATATTTGCCTGCCCATTTCAGGAGATTAAGAACAGAGAGGGCTTGAAGTCCAAGGGGAGAGAAAGAAAAAATGAGGAAAACATGGCTGGAATCTGGAGTTTAGAGCCCACCTAGAGGGAAGAGCACAGCTTGATGAAGAGGATGATGCCTGACCTCCCACAAGCTGAGAGAAAGAGCGTATGAGTTTCCCATTCTTGCTGTAACAACCACTAATTTATTGTCTTACAGTTCATGAAGTCAGAAATATGAAATCGGTCTCACTAAACAACAATCGCGGTATTGGCCTTGCTCATTCCTTCCTGAAGGCACTGGGGAAAACTGTTCACCGTTTTTAGTGTCTAGAGGCTGCCTGCATTCCTAGGCTTATAGCCCCTCTCTCCATCTTGAAAGCCTGCAATGGCGAGCCAATTGTGTCTCACATTCATCACCCACACTAACTCCCCTGCCTTCCTCCTCCATGCTTAAGGGCCTTTGTGATTACATTGGACCCACTAGAAATCCAGGATAATCTCCTTATTGTAAGATCTGATTAGGAACCCCGATTCTCCCCTGCCATGAAACAGTACAGATTCACAGGTCCTGGGGATTAGGACATGGATATCTTTGAGGATTGGGAAGCATCCTTCTGCCTACCACAGGTCTCCCAGAAAGCCATTCAGAAAGTGGATGCCTGTGAAAAGGGGTGGTGTCACTTCCCAAATGGAATATCCGTGGACAGTACTCTAACCCCTTGTCTGCCCCACAGGGGTGGAGATAATTAGAGATAAATGGCAGCCTGCACTCTGGAGTTCAGGATGGAGAGTAGAGAGTATCTTATTTCCTGCAGAAGGCATCTGGGCTTGAGGGATCCTTCTATAAGCCAGAAACCCTGGGAGAAGAGGAAAGAGACTGTGTAGTGTGAGGCTGTGATAAAAGTTGGGAGTGATGATGAAAGTGAGCGATTAAATCTCCAGTGCCAGGGAACTCGAGCAGTGGGGAGACCTCTCAGGTTCAGCACCTCCACAATGGCTCACACGTTTGCACACGAGATCCAGCATTCTGCCTTCCGCACCAAATAGCAACAGGAAGGTGGACTGGCTGGACAAGCTGTGATTGTCAACAATGGTGCAACCACATTGCCGAGAAAGGAGAAGAAAATGTTCCCTTTCTTTTCCATCTCCCGCCTAACTCCAGAGAAGTTGGGATTAGAAAGGGAGGCACAGGTACACTGAGAAATGCATCAGACCCTCATCCTTATTCAGGATCTTCTAGCCTCAGGTTAATTGAAACTAGCTTGTGGGGGGAAGATGAAGAAGTGTGAGCTTACAATTTTTTTTTTTTTTTTTTTTGTACCGAGGATTGAACTCAGGGGCAATTGACCACTGGGCCACATCCCCAGCGCCCCCCCTCCCCTTTTTTTGTATTTAATTTAGAGACTGGGTCTCACTGAGTTGCTAGGTGCCTCTCTATTGCTGAGGCTGGCTCTGAACTTGCGGTCCTCCTGCCTCAGCCTCCCAAGTGCTGGGATTACAGGCACGTGCCATCGCGCCTGGCTAGCTTACAATTTTAAATAGGTCTGGACCAGACTTTGTAAAACTTTTTACTGAATAAGTTCATAGAAAATTTCACAAGTGACAGCTGAATTTTCACACACAGAACCCATCAGTATAACCAATATTCAGATCAGAAACCAAACATTATTATTTTTTTAAGTTGTAGGTGAACACAATACCTTTTTATTTTATTTATGTGGTGCTAATGATTGAATCCAAGGCCTCACACATGCGAGATGAGTGCTCTACCGCTGAGCCCCAGCCCCAGAAACCGAACATTATTATTCTCCCAAATATTCCCTTATTCCCCTCCAGTCTTAAAGCCATCTCTCCAAAGAGTTACCAGTATTTTGAGTTTAAAAACCATGAAGGTTTTTACATATATTGGTTGGTCATTTTTTATCATCAGAGAGTAATCTATTATATGGATAGATCACAATTTATTCTGTGGTTTATGTGCATAAGAGTAACTTTCACTTTAGGCATATCAAAACTAGTGTTAAAATGAGTATTCTAATGTGTATTTTGGTGAAAACGTGTTGTTTTGTTTTTGTTTTGATGGATGTGTACTCAGGAGTGGAATGTTTGGGTCGTATTTTCAGTTTTGGAATTTGTTATCAAATGATTTTCCAAAAAGCAGTAAGTCCTGCTTCACATCTTCATTTTGTACTTGATAAAAAATTCATTTTAGTTATTATACTGGGTTTGTAATAATTTTTCAACAGTTTTAGCTGCCTTTTTAATGCTGAATAAAGTTAATCAACTTTGCACATTTTTATTGGCCACTTGAATATCTTTTGAGAAGTCTCTGTTTAATCTTTTGTCCATTTTTCTATTGAGCTGTCTTGCTCTTATTGATTTATGAAGTTTCTATGTATTCTGGATATGAAGCCATGTTAGTACTATATGTGTATATAGTGAAGATCTTATTCTACCTAGTAGGTCACCTTTCCATCCTCTTTTAATTGTCTCTCCGATGAGCAGTTTTAATTTTAATAGAGGCCAATTTATGGATATTTTTATTTCATGGCTAATATGCTCACATCCTTTGTAAGAAAACTTTTCCACCTCTAAGACAATAAGGTCAGACTTCTTAGTAATTGAAAGCAACAATAGCTAGGGTTTCAACCTAAAAGCCTCATTCACCTGAGTATGACTGAGAGTAGGAATTGAAGACCTATTGGAGATTACCATATTTTTACCTCACTCAGTTCAGGCTGTTTGATAAACTATCTATACAAAGAAAGTGTAATTTTTCTGATTTGTGTATCTCTGTACCTTGCTCTTGAGCTGGGCAAGGAAGAAACTTAAACTTAAGAAAATCTCAGTTTCTTCTGGTTTTTAACCTATCTCCCTAACATATATGAACTGGGAATGTTCTTGGTCCCTCTGGGAAAGGAAGGAGGCTCTTAGGCTATTTCTTTATGGACTTGCTGGCCTCTGTAGCAATTGACTCTTCCAGAGTCTACTGGTCACTGCCAACCCAGCTAGAATTGGCTGCAAAAGTGTGTAGTCAGAGGGCTTACGGTTGATCTTCTCTCAATATGGCCGGGCACCATGATCCTCTGTTGACTCGGACCACCTGAATGCCTGGTGCAATGGCAACATCCTGATATCCTGATTGTGGTCATCTGTTGATTCCTGGCCTAGGTGCTCATCCTGCAGTCTTCAGCAATGACCTGTTTTGACCCCAGCACTATGACCCAAGAAGTCACTGCCCAGGACCACCAGCCATCTTTTGCACCCCCCCCCACAGGTCAGGTTGACAGTTTTGGATTCTATCACAATTGTCACCAAGAAATCAGGAAGAATTAGACTCAGAAATTCCCTCGCCTCAGCTGGCCATGACTTAGATCTCCCCAGTTCAGTGCTGGGATCACCTCCAAGAACTCAAACCCTGAGTCAGGACAAAGCTATGTGGCTTCCATCTTCCCCTCAGTCCACATAATACCACGCTCCATTTCTGTGAGGAAGAGGTATAAGATAACAGGGGAATTAGGACATTTGTGGGAAAATGTTTACAGAAATGATCACACAACTATTCCCTTTCATTCTTCTTTGCAATGTAACGTTGGAGTTCTTCTGAGTGACAGGCGAGTTCTCCTACCCCTTGATTCTGGCTGGCTTATGATTTGCCTGGACCAATGAAATGCATCAGAAGTGATGTCCTGTCTTTCTGCCTCTAGGCTTCAGAAGGTCCTGTGCATATCCATCCTCTCTCTTGGAACACTGCCACCATGAACAAGCACAGGGCAGCCGGCTGGAGGAGGGCAGACACTGGAAAAGAGAGAGAGACAGGCCCAGCTGAGGCCACTCTAGACCAGCTGGCCACTGGTCTACCCAGGGGCTGATCACAGAGACAAGAGAGAATCAAGAGTCAACCACCTTGCTAAGCTAAACCCAGTCAGTGGTCTGCAGAATCATGGGACAGCTAAGTGGTGGTTGTTTTAATACAGTAGATTTTGAGGTGGCTTCTTATGTGGTAAAAGCTTATTCCTACACCACACCTCACTTGTAAGCAAGGGCAGGCCATCTCATCTCCCTTTCTGTCATGAATTGTGCATAAGTATATCACCAGCCACCATTCGTCTTCCTGGGAACAGCAGGCCTCACAGTGCAGTCTGAAGGGCAGAATCAATCTTGTCTCTTTACTATGGGAGACACTGTGTGACTTAAAGAGTTAGGCTTAGCTCATGATATGTTAATGAGGGCTAAAGGAATTTTTAAATTATTTTCTCTTTCTGTGAAGGTTGGCTTCTAAGAAACAATTTTATGGTGGCAGACTCAAAAATTCTCCTTTGTATGTAAGAGCTGACAGACTCCTCTTTCTCTTTGTATTCCTGCTTTAAAAATCCTAATCCTCTGAGGGAAATGGATGCCTCCAGAAAAATAGGATTGGAGGAAGGGAGGGTCACACGAAAGCTGAACCATGAGAACTTTTAAATATGTTTTAAAACATTTTTTTTCCTAGTAAGTATGAGCAGTCTCTTCTTAACATGTATGGGGCAATTGGCCACATCCAAGATTCCTCATTCTTGGAGGAGAGGATTAGAATTCATGATATGTGCAACTAACTGAACAATGTGATTTTTTGGTACTTGATATGTAACCAGTTAGAGCTGCCATGCAAGAGTAAATAAATCCTAGACTCCATCAACTATGAGACCCTGGAACAAGCCCTAAGACCTCGCCCACCATGATCTTAAAAAAAAAAACAGGTTTCATTTGTGTACTTTTCAAAAAAATTTTATGTGACTCTAGAAGGGATAAGCAAAGGTAAGGGAAAAACCTAGTAGATTCATTGTATATCTTTGCTGGTTTTGGAGGACTAAGATACTTGCACTTGTGGTTTCAGTAAGTTGATGAAGGGACTGTACTATGAAATATACAACAAAATAAATGTGAGTTTCTAAGCACTATGGAGACACAGAAGCCCAAGGCAAGGCACCCATTCTCATAGAACTTTCTACTCACTGAGAAGACAGAATTAAGGAAGATGAAATGATAAGAGGGTAATAATGAGACTCTGATTATAAGTTAAATATACATTCTGAAAAGGGAGAAATCAGAATGGTCACTGGAAAAGAACTCATAGAAGGGTTAAGACTTGAGGTTGGCTATAAAGAATGAAGAGTATTTGTATAAACAGAGGGCAGAAGGGCAGGCAAGGCAGAGGGATGGATTCGAGTGTGTGGAGGCAGAGATGGGACACATCTGTAGTGCAGCATTCATTCATTTAATTGTTTAGGGACCATCTCTTGGATGGTTCCCTCTGGGGGTACAGTGATGGGCCACAGCTGACATGCACTCACCCCGTGGCAACAGAAGCTGCCATGTTTCACACTCTGTAACAACATGGAAGGGATAGAGTTGGGTGTGAGGATCAGGACAAATTACAGTAAAGACTATGAAGCTACTATAATTTTGTTGTTGTCAAATATAAGTTTATTCTAAAATGAATACTCTGGACATTCATATGTTCATTTGCAAATTAGACTTCTCCTATTTTATCATTTTTTTCATCTTATTATTAGTGTTATACATACACGTCTATAGTGGTGAAAAGTACACAATGACTAAATATTCAATAACAGAATTAACTGAACCAAAACAAAATTCAACAGTAGAGCTCTTCCATAGTTTCCATGGCTTATTATTTCATTATAATTTGTTGTTATTTAAAAAAAAATAAGAGCATAGGCCATTCATAAGAGAAAACATTCAGACAAAAGTGACTATTAAAAAAGTCTTAAAGCCTATAAGCAGGAGACAATCATGCTCACACTTTGCTCTGTATCCTTCTAGATACATATGTATGCGTATATTATGCGTGCACATGTGTCTACAGACAACAGTACAGTATGTTGTCAGTTGGCCAACTCCATAGCTCTGGGCACAGACAAGGCAGAACATCATGGCGGAAGGGCATGGAGGAGGTAAAGCAGCTCAGGACATGGCAACCAGGAAGCTGAAGGAGCTCTGCCACCAAGGATGAAATATAAACCCCAAAGTCATGCCTTCCAGTGACCTACCTCATCCAGTCCCATCCTACATGTCTATAGTTACCACCACCCAGTTAATCCAAGTCAGTGTATTAATTCACTGATTGGGTCACACTTCTCATAATCTGATCATTCCACCTCTGAACAGTATTGTGATGTCTCACACATGAGCTTTGGGGGACACTTCATATATAACAGAGGTACAAATCATAAGCATGTAATCTGATGAATTTTGATAGATTTATACACTTATGTAACCCCCTAATTAAGATATAAAATATTGCCATCACCCCAGAAAGTCCCCATGGCCTTCTCCGGGCTACCCTGACCCCACTCTCTTGCCATCATCTCTGTTTTCTCTGTCCTAATATAAAGATTTTGCCTGTCCTTGAACTTCTTGGAAATGAAACCATCATATAATAAATTCTTTAATGTTTATTAGTAATGTGTTCATTCATTCTGATACTATTCCACTTTATCAACATACCAAAAATTATTTATCTGTTCTTGGCTTGATGGTCATTTGGTGGCTTTCAGGTTTTAGCTGTTGCAAATAGTACTGCTATAAATATTCATATACAAGCCGGGTGTGGAGGCGCATGCCTGTACTCCCAGCACTTGGGAGGCGGAGGCAGGAGGATCGTGAGTTCAAAGCCAGCCTCAGCAATGGCGAGGCACTAAGCAACTCAGTGAGACCCTGTCTCTAATAAAAAATACAAAAAAAAGGGCTGGGGATGTGGCCCAGTGGTGGAGTGCCCCTGAGTTCAATCCCTGATACCAAAACAACAACAACAACAACAAAAAACAAAAACATCCATATACAAGTCTTTATGTTAATTTATTTTTTATTTAATTAATTTAATTTGTTATACATGCTTTTAGAGTGCAATTCCTTTCATATTACATATAAAGAGCACAGTTTTCCAAGTCATTGGTTTTACACAAAATATTTTCATACCATTTGAGGTTTTATACATGCACTTAGTATATTGATGTCAAACTCCTTCTGCCATTATTTCTATCCCCTTACCCCTCTCCCTCCCCTCCCCCTTTTTTCTATTTAACATTCCTTCATTCCTCTCATCCCCCCTCCCTTGCCACTATAATTCAGTATCATCCTAGCAAAGGAATTAATCGACCTTTGGTTTTCTGGGATTGGCTGACTTCACTTAGCATTATTTTCTCCAATTCCATCCATTTACCTGAAAATGCCATAATTTTATTCTCTTTTAGTGATGAGTAATGTTCCATTATGTATATGTATACCAAAGTTTCCCTATCCATTCATTTATTGATGGGCATCAGGGTTGTTTCCACAATCTAGCTATTGTGAATTGTGCTGCTATGAACATTGATGTGGCTGTGTCCCTGTAGTAAGCTTTTTTTAAGTCCTTTGGGTATAGACTGAGGAGTGGGAAGCTGGGTCAAATGGTGGTTCCATTCCAAGTTTTCCTAGGAATCTCCATACTGCTTTCCAAATTGGCTGCACCAATTTGCAGCCCCACCAGCAATGTAAGAGTGTGCTCTTTTCCCCACATCATCGCCAGCATTTATTGTTGTTTGTGTTTTTGATAGCTGCCATTCTGACTGGCGTGAGATGAAATCTTAGGATAGTTTTGATTTGCATTTCTCTAATTGCGAGAGATGTTGAACATTTTTTCATGTATTTGTTGATTGATTGTATATCTTCTTCTGAGAAGTGTCTGTTCAGTTCCTTAGCCTATTTATTGATTGGGTTCTTTGTTTTTTTGATGTAAAGATTTTTGAGAGATTTATATATCCTTGAAGTTAATGTTTTTTCTGATGTGCATGTGGTAAAGATTTGCTCCCATTCTGTAGGTTTTCTGTTCACCTCACTGATTGTTTCTTTTGCTGAGAAGAAGCTTTTTCATTTGAATCCATCCCATTTATTAATGTTTGGTTTTAGTTCTTGCGCTATAGGGGTCTTATTGAGGAATTTGGGGCCTAATCCAACATGTTGGAGATTTGGGCCTACTTTTTCCTCTATTAGGTGCAAGGTCTCTGGTTTAATTTCTAGGTCCTTGATCCATTTTGAGTTGAGTTTTGTGCATGGAGAAAGAGGTTTAATTTCATTTTATGACATAAGGATTTCCAGTTTTCCCAACACCCTTTGTTGAAGAGGCTATCTTTTCCCCAATGTATGTTTTTGGCACCTTTGTTTAATATAAGATAACTGTAGATGTGTGGGTTAGTCTCTGTATCTTCTATTCTGTACCATTGGTCTACTGGTCTATTTTGGTGCCGATACCATGCTGTTTTAGTTACTATTGCTTTGTAATAAAATTTAAGGTCTGGAATAGTAATGCCACCAGCTTCATTCTTCTTGCTAAGAATTGCTTTGGCTATTCTGGGTCTCTTATTTTTCCAGATGAATTTCATGATTTCTTTTTCTATTTCTATGAGAAATGACATTGGGATTTTAATTGGGATTGCATTGAAATTATATAGTGCTTTTGGTAGAATAGTCATTTTGACAATATTAGTTCTACCTATCCATGAAGAAGGTAAATCTTTCCATCTTCTAAGATCTTCTTTAATTTATTTCTTTAGTGTGTTGTAGTTTTCATTGTTCAGGTCTGTCACTTCTTTTGTTAGGTTGATTCCCAAGTATTTTATTTTATTTTACATTATAGTAAATGGGTTGGATTTCCTAGTTTTTCTTTCTGAGGATTTGTTGCTGATGTACAGAAATGCCTTAGATTTATGGGTATTGATTTTATATCCAGCCACTTTGCTGAATTCGTTTATTAAATCTAGAAGATTTCTGGTGGAGTTTTTTTGGATGCTCTATGTTTAGAATTACATCATCTGCAAACAGTGATAGTTTGAGTTCTTCTTTTCCTATCCATATCCCTTTTATTTATTTCGTCTGTCTAATTGCATTGGCTAGGGTTTCAAGAACTATGTTAAATAATAGTGGTGAAAGAGGACATCCCTGTCTTGTTCCAGTTTTTAGAGGGAATACTTTCAGCTTTTCTCCATTTAGGATGATGTTGGCCTGGGCTTAGCATAGATGGCCTTTATAATGTTGAGGTATGTTCCTGTTATCCCTATTTTTTTCTAGTGTTTTAAACATGAAGGGGTGTTGTATCTTGTCCAATGCTTTCTCTGCATCAATTGAGATGATCATAAGATTTTTATCTTTGAGTCTATTGATGTGGTGAATAACATTTATTGATTTCCTTATGTTGAACCAACCTTGCATTCCTGGAATGAACCCTGCTTGATCATGATGTACTATTTTTTTGATGTGTTTTTGTATTCCATTTGCCAGAATTTTATTGAGGATTTTTGCATCTATATTCATTAGTTATATTGGTCTGAAGTTTTCTTTCTTTGATTTGTCTCTGCCTGGTTTTGGAATCAGGGTGATACTGGCCTCATAGAATGAGTCTGAAAGGGTTCCCTCTTTTTCTATTTCATGGAATAGTTTGAGAAGTATTGCTGTTAGTTCTTCTTTAAAGGTCTTGTAGAACTCGGTTGTGTATCCATCTGGACCTGGGCTTTTCTTGGTTGGTAGGTTTTTGATGGCATCCTCTATTTCTTTGCTTGAAATTGATCTATTTAAGTTGTGTATGTCATCCTGATTTAGTTTGGACATATCGTATATTTCTAGAAATTTGTGTCGATGTCTTCATTTTTTTCTATTTTGTTGGAGTATAGATTTTCAAAATAATTTCTAATTATCTTCTGTATTTCTGTAGTGTCCGTTGTGATGTTTTCTTTTTCATCACATATATTGGTAATTTGAGTTTTTTCTTTCCTTTTCTTAGTTAGCATAGCTAATGGTTTATCAATTTTATTTATTTTTTCAAAGAACCAACTTTTGGTTCTGTCGATTTTTTAAATTGTGTTTCTTGTTTCAATTTCATTGATTTCGGCTCTGGTTTTAATTATTTCCTGTCTTTTACTGCTTTGGGGATTATTTTATTCTTCTTTTTCTACGGCTTTGAGGTGTAATGTTAATTCATTTATTTGTTGACCTTTTCTTCTTTGAAGGAATAAACTCCATGCAATGAATTTTCCTCTTAGTACTGACTTCATTGTGTCCCAGAGATTTCAATATGTTGTATCGGTGTTCTCATTTACCTCTAAGAATTTTTTAATCTCCTTTTTGATGTCTTCTGCAACCCACTGTTCATCCGATGGCATATTATTTAGTCTCTAGGTGTTGGAGTAGGTTTTGTTTCTTATTTTATCATTGATTTCTAGTTTCATTCCATTATGATCTGATAGTAGGCAGGGTAGTATCTCTACTTTTTTATATTTGCTTAGAGTTGCTTTATGGCATAATATATGATCCATTTTAGAGAATGATCCATGTGCTGCTGAGAAGAAAGTGTACTGACTCGTTGATGGATAATATACTCTATATATATCAGTTAAATCTAAGCTATTGATTGTATTATTGAGTTATATATTTTCTGATATTATTTCATTAAAGAGATTTTGCATTCCTTTGGATTTATTCTCTGCACCTTCCTCAATTCCAATAAATCTTATATTCGGTCTTTTGATGGTATCCCATATTTCTTGGATATTTTGTTCATGGTTTCTTACCGTCTTCGCTGTGTGGCCAACTTTATTTTCAATATTATATATTTTTTCCTCATTTCAATATTATATATTTTGTCCTTATTTTCAATATTATATATTTTGTCCTCTTCCAAGTGATCCAATCTATTGGTGATACTATCTATTGAGTTTTTTAAATGGCCTATTGTTTCTTTCATTTCAAATATTTCTGTTTGTTTTTTTCTCAGACTCTCTATCTCTTTCTTGAAGTAATCTTTTGCTACCTGTATTTGTTCTCTTATCTCTTTGTTGGTGTGATTGATGGTTGCCTATATTTGGTCTCTTATCTCTTTGTTGGAAAGATCAATTTTTGCCTGTATCTGCTCACTTAGGTCATTTTTTAAATCCCAAATCATTTTAATTATGTATATTTGGAACTCCTTTTCTGACATTTCACCTACTGTGCTTTCTATGGATTCTATTGCTGTAGAGTCTTGGTTTGTTTGGGGCATTTTCCTCCCTTGTTTTTTCATGATATCTATGTGTTTTCTCCTCTTGCAGTTTAAGTCTGAGGTATTACTGTTTCTGTCCTATTGTCTTATATCTTCCCTACAGGTTACCCGATGCCTCACTTTTAATGAAAAGATCAATATTATAGCATTCAAAGTACCCAACGTATTTCCATATATCAGTTAGTTTCTATTTTTATATTTACAATTCTGACACTTTAACCATAAATGATGAGATCAATTATCTTCTACCATTTAGTCAGTATTTTTATGTGGTGTTTCACATATCTAATGGTAGAAGGGGGGACTAGGATGTGAGAAGATAGAGGTATTAGATTATTTGACTAGTGAGAGGGTAGTCATGGTAATTAGGGTGTTAGTAGGAGAAACAAAAGATGGGCATCCCCATGTAACATTCCCTGTTCCTGGTCCCGGGACCTGTTCCCTGACCTGTGGGCAGAGGCAGAAAATACCTGTGGCTTTTGAGTGGGCTGGCCGAGCTGGGAAATCATGCTGGAGTTCCTACCTGGAACTCTTGCAGGTTGGGGCTTGTTCCCCTGCCAACCGGAGCCATGATGGTGACTCCAAGGTGGGCATACCTAGCTGGAACTTTTGCAGGCCGGAGCTTGTTCCCCTGCCTCCCCAGCTAGGATGGTGTCTCCGAGGGTTTGTGTGAATTTATGTTTTCATTTTTTTTTTAAGGAAAATATACAGATGTGGAATTCCTCCCTCTTACAGTTATCTGTACACTTACACTTTTAATAAGGAACTCCAGAGAGCTGGGTGAAAGGTTTACAAATTCTACACTTCTATCAGATATGTTTGAGTGTCCTAATTGCTCTTAATCTTCACCAACACTTAGTGTTGTCAAACTTATTTTAATAGTAGCCATTACTGCAAGAGTAAAATTATATCTCATTATATTTTTAATTGTACTTCCTTGATGACAAATGTTAAGCACTTGTTAATTTCTTAGTGGCTATTAACATGGTCTTTTTGTAAATTATCCTTGAATTATTTACCTCTTTTAAAATTATTAATATTTTAAGTTCCTCATATATGTTGCATACAATTCCCTTGTGAGATTCATTATGAATGCTCTTTTCCAGCCTATGGTTACAGTTTTCATTTTCTAAACAGTGACTTTTCTTTAGTTAACCCCATTGAGGTATAATGTATGGGCAATAAATCAGACCCATTTGAAATGTACAATTATTTGAGTTTTCACAAATGCATAAACTTGTTCCATTACAGAACAATTCTATCAACTCAAAAGTGACCCGTTATTGCCTGCAATCAATCTCACCTTTAACTTTGTCCCAGGCATCTACCAATCTACTTTGTGCCATTGTAGATTAAATAGTACTTTCTGGAATTCCATATAAATTTAGTCATAAAGCATATGCTTTTTTCGTTTGTCTTTTCTCACATGGCATAAGACTTTGCTGTTCTTCCATATTGTTGTACACGTCAGCAGTTTGTTTTCTCATGACTGAGTAGTACTCCATCACCTAAATATACAACACCTTCATCTATTCAATTTAACCCTCACATCTGATACAAAATTTTTCAGAAAGTCCAATTCATTCATTTTCTTCTTTACCTATCTTAAGTTGTGAAGCAATGCTCCTGTCCTTCTGATTGCTGAATCTATAGATCAATTTAGGGAGAATAGACATTTTAACACTACCAAATCTTCAAACCCCCCAAAACATGATATATTTCTCCATTTATTTTAAGTCATTATTTATTTCCCTTATCATTTTTTTAAATTATCAGTGTGACTATTTTATACATCTTCAAAAACCTATTCATAAATATTTTGTCTATTGATACAATTATGATCATTCTTAAATTTTATTTTTAATAAAATGCATGTATATATATTATAAAATGCATGTATATTTGATTAAAAATAAAATTTAAGAATATATTGCTAGCGTATAAACACAACAAGGTTTTATGTTGACCTTGAACTTACAAGCTTCCTAAATGCACCTATACTTGCAGTAGTTTTATTCTGTTTGAGTTTTGTGAATTCCTCGGGATTTTTTACAAACATGACCATGTCTTCTATGGATAAATACAGTTTTGCTTACCCCTTGAATAGGTGCACCCTTTTCTTCTTTTTCAGGCTTTGCTTCACTTCTAGGGTATCCAACACAATGGGACTGGAGATGGTGACAGCTGACCTCCTGGCCTTGTTTGGCTCTCAGTGGGGAAGCTATCCTTCCTCAATCAGTGTGGTGGTCCCTTCAGGTTTTTTCATGGTGACCTATAAGGTAGAGGAGGTCACCTGCTATTCCCCATTTCCTGAAAGATTTTATCATGAATGTTGAATTTAGCCAAATGCTTTTCATATATTGCATCTTACATTTTAGATACTTTTTTTTTTAATTTTTAGGATTTCCATTTGGTTATCTTTCACATCCCTTATATCTTTTCTCATTGTCTTTGTATTTCCTCCAACCCTTTGACCGTACTTATATTAGACATTTTTTAAATCTCCATTTTATACTTTTGTTGTCTATCTTATTTCTGGGTTTTGTAGCTGGTTTTTCTCCTGCTTCTTGGTGAAACAAGAAGCAGGAAATCACCACTGTTTTCACAGGATGATGGACATCATGATGTTGCATTATTTCATGTCTAGATTATGGTTGTGGTCCTTTAAAAAGAATTAGACTTTGTGCTGGTCAGCAATTGTTTCCTGTCAATTAGCTTCATGGTTTCAAGCCTTGTTTTTGGCTTTGTTGGGGCTAGGGGTGGGGTGGTGGGCTCTAGATGGGCTTTGCTTTAGGAAAGTGTAACTCTGGCCCAAGGCCCTTTGGGCATTGTCTCCATTGAGTGCCCTGTGTGATCAGTGAGGACACTCCAATCCAGCCATAAGAACTCTGATGTCTCCTAGTTTAGGGACAGTACAGGTCATAGCTGCCCACTGTTTCTTTTCTTTTCTTTTTTTTTTTTTTTTTTTTTTTTGGTGGTACCGGGGATTGAACTCAGGGGCACTCGACCACTGGGCCACATCCCCAGCCCTTTTTTGTATTTTATTTAGAGACAGGGTCTCACTGAGTTGCTAAGTGCCTTGCCATTGCTGAGGCTGGCTTTGAACTCGCGATCCTCTTGCCTCAGGCTCCCGAAGTGCTAGGATTACAGGCGTGCGCCACCGCGCCCGGCTGCCCGCTGTTTCTTTGCTTGTTCTCAGGGTGCTTCAACCTTTGCTGGCCTGGTGTTCAGAGATAGACTCAAAGAAAACCCTCTGCAGATTTCTAAAGCTCTTTGGGTGGCTTCCTCTTCTGGGGCCTTCTGTTCCACTAATTACAACCAACTTCGGCTCTTTCAGTTAGGATTTCGGTCTTCTCTACTGAGTGAGACCATTGCAATCTGCTTGCAGAGATCAGAAAGCACCTCTAGACTGACAGTCACGTGATTCTAGAGCTCACCACACCCAGTTCCCTTCTTCAGAGATCACAGTCCTGTGCCACCTTTTTCTCAATATCTGAAAGAAATTGTGTCCTGTATTTTGTTTAGTTTTACAGTCATGTAAATCAGATGACAAGTTCAGTTCCCATTGATTTATTAAAGTCAAAAGCAAAAGTTCTTTCTAGATTTTTACTGATGTTTTCCCCTATGTTGTCATTTACAAATTTCCAACCGTTAAACTCTCTAACTAGTGTGGATTTAATTTCACCCTTTAGTTTTACTAATTTCCTTTTTTGTATTTGAATCTCTGTTACTGGCACATACACATTTAGGATTTGTTGTCTGTCCAATAAATTAACCTCTTATTATTGATATGATTCTATTGTTGATAATATTTCTTGCTCTAAAATCTATTTTGTTTGATATATACATAGCCATTTCAGCTTTTTCATGAATATTTTGTATGCCAAATTAATTGTCAACCATTTAATTTTAATCTCTCTATATCTTTGTATTTCAAATGTATTTTTTCAAAGATGGTGTTGCATAGTTTTCCTAATCTGATCTTGGGGTCCCCCTCGCAGCCCTGCCTGGACGGGCTTTACAGGACCTGGTCATGGATGTTCACATGAGCTTTTCTCAGGATACTTCTGTATCCTGGAAGACAGCCTAATGCCGAAGTATCTGACCAGGGCCAGATGTTCCTCCCACAGGAAAGTTGTGAATACTGGAATACCCTTTGTGGTTCTTGCCTGAGCTGTGTCCAGTTTATTCCTATTCTGACAGCCACTCTCTAGACCTTGACTGGGAAATAAGTTAGGTCCAGATGTCTCAGTCAGGTGAAATAGAAGAGGCAGTTCACCAAGGTACATGAAGTTCCAGGAGCAGTTGATTACTTACAGATTCCAAACAGAGGGCAGCTGAGGAGCCTTGCACTCAGCCAGCTGGTGGGAAGAAGAGAAAGGGAAAGGGCCCTGTGGCTGAGTC
Source organism: Tamias sibiricus (assembly GCA_025594165.1). Taxonomy (NCBI): domain Eukaryota; kingdom Metazoa; phylum Chordata; class Mammalia; order Rodentia; family Sciuridae; genus Tamias; species Tamias sibiricus. The sequence goes on along the minus strand of CM046660.1, from coordinate 72,308,203 downwards.
CCCAGCTGTATCCCCTGGAAGGTTCTAAGTGGTGCGTTTGGAGCCAGCTGGCTCAGATTCCACTGAGTCTCACCCTGGCTGTGGGGTGGGCACAGTGCTATACTGCACAGTCTGCACAGGGTATGGGGACATGGACCAGGTCAAGTAAATTGAATCTAGTTGTCTTGTAGGCTGGTGGCCACCAGGAGGACAGACATTTAGACTGACCACACCGAGGAATGGGGAGAAGGCAGAGAACTGGACACTGTGTTGGGGTGACTAAGTCTCTCTTCTAGATAAGAAAGCCCAACTTCTCAAAACGGATGCTATAGTAAACATATAATTATAAGAATGTAGACCATAAATAATATATATACATGTATATACATGTGTATATATATATATATGGTCTTTCCAATTTCCTTTTTATTTTGTCTGAAAACCTCTGCCTTTTAAGAAGAACAAGTAGGTTAATGAAAATATTAATACTATTACACTGTTCTCTTTATAGAGATTTATAGAGATTCTTTTTTCTGTTAATGTTTTTAAACCTTTCTCTTTACTTATTAACTTCAGCAATTTGATTCTGATTTGTCCAAGTGTGGTTTCCATTGTAATCATCATGTTTGGGGTTTTCTGAGATTCTTGAATGTGCTACTTTAATTTTTTCATAAAATTTATTTTCAGCCACTATCATTTTAATTTCCTTTCTACTCTATTTTCTCTCCTCTAATGTGGGTACTCCAATTACATACAAACTAGACCTCTTGCTATTGTCTTATATGTCAATTGACTATCAATTTAAAAAAAAATCTTTGTCTCTTCATTTGGATAACTTATATGCTTGATTGTTAAGTAACTGTTTTTTCAAACCCCAATGTAAAGTTTTCTCCATCCAGTGAATCTTTCATATCAGATATGGTACTTTTAAATTCTGTAATTTTCTTTTTTTTAATTAATTTATTTATTTTGTTATACATGCTCTTATAGTGTAATTCCTTTCATATTACATATAAAGAGCAAAGTTTTCCAAGTCATTGGTTTTACACAAAGTATTTTCATACCATTTGAGTTTTTATACATGTACTTAGTATATTGATGTTAAACTCCTTCTGCCATTGTTTCTATCCCCTTACCCCTTTCCCTCCTCTCCTCCCTTTTTTCTATTTAACATTCCTTCATTCCTCTCATCCCCCTCACTTGCCATTATAATTCAATATCATCATAGCAAAGGGAATTCTATAATTTTCATTGAGTTCTTTTCTATAATTTCCATTTCTTTAAAAAGATAATACATGTTCATTCATTCGGTCCATCTTCCTTTAAATTTTTAAAAACATTCATTATGCCTACTTTAATGCTGTAATTCTTGTCTGCTAGTTTCAATATCCATTATATCTCAGGGTCTTTTTCTATTGACTGCCTTTTCACTTATTTTCCTGTTTTCTGTTCCTTTGAATATTTTTAGGTAATGCTTTATAATGAGTTTTTGCATTGTGGATAATATTTTGTAAAAAAAATCTAGTTTCCTTATATTTCTCTGAAAATTGATTTTTGCTATAGCAGTAAATTAAATTACTGGCTAATCACCTTGGATTCATGGGAGCTTGATTTTCACTTAGCTAGTGCAGATCTATTTTACCTTTCTTTTTAATCTCATTCCTGGAAACTGACCTCTACTTCCACAGCCATCAACCTGTTCAGTGCCCAACCTCTAAATTCCATAATCTCTGCTGTGTGCAACAGCTGAAATTCCTGCTTGGATTTAAGTCATTCAATTATTGCTTTTTTCTGTGTCCTTTGCAGTTTTCTTTGCATACAGTTGCTCTTGCGACAGACAGCTATTTGAGTCACGTATCTGTACATATTTGTGATCTTCCCCTGTGATTCCTACTTTGCAGGACTGACCTCTCAATTTATAGCCTTCCTGACAGCTGAGACTGCTCTATGATACATCAAGCCAATAAGCCTTCATGAATTTTAGCCAGTGAACACTACATAGACTGATGCAGGAGCCCTGTTTGGGGATTGGCTTGAATTGCAGTTGACTATGAGCCGTGGAGATTTGGCCATTGTCGCCACCCGTAGTCTCACGGGATTTTGTTGCGGGATCTGGAGTGACTTGGCCGAAATTGCTGATCGGGTCAGCGCCATTTTAGTGGTGTGTTTGGCGTGAGTTAGTTGTTAGAACCAGAGAGAAAAGTTATCAGAATAAAAAGCTGTTTGTCTCCAGTTTGCTTCTGAAGTTCTTCCCGCGGCTCCGGTGCTCCGAGCGCTTCAGGCGGCAACAGACTGAAAAGAACCTTCATGGAAAAGTGTTAGAAATGTAAAACTTCCCATGCATTGACCTTCTCTTAATATTCGTATTCCCCCAATAGTTCCTGCTTTGCTTATTTACCTAGCACTTTTAGATGGATAGTTTTAAATATTTTTTTCAAAGTTTTTTTTTAAATCTATGTGAGATTTAGTTTGTGGCAAGTTTCTCTACCATTACTGGAACTAAAATTCCTCTCAGCAGATCTTTTAAGCATAAAATATGAGGCATCTAATGTCAGAAGCAAGCTGTAGCTGATTTTCTGAAGCCTCATGCAGACACCTGCTCTCTGCAAACTGCCCCTTGATCAATCAACACAGTTGGTCTGCTGCTGGGTTCAGGCCACCTTCTACACCTTGTATGTTTTCTCTGCAATAGTTTTCTAGAAACCTCTAACTTATTCTCTTTCTCTCTCATTGAGCAAGAGGAATGCTGTCAATATCCATGTGCTCTGGAGCTCTTCCCTGACCATGTAAATAGCAGGCTTCAGTATTAGAGATGGAATCATAAATAAAGCAGTGTATCCTGTGGTGTGCAGGAGCTGGTCATTTTGCTACCAGGACTCTTTCTACCGTGTCTTGCTTCCTATAAATATCCTGCGATATTTACTTCTAATTGATTAAATGACTTATGGGAGTGGTGGTATTTTTATCATGTAATAATTGACCTTTACAGCTCTTTACATTTATAACTGAAATACATTTTTTTCAGAGCACTTCTATACCTTATGAGAATTTTAGAAATAATATTTTGCATTCATCAAGAGTTCTTTCAGAGACCATGTACCAATTGGTTATGAGAGCAGGAACCAGATTCTTTGATTTTGTATTCTGATAGTGAGTAGAATTTTGACTTTGGAAAAAAAAATTATAGCATGTCTCCATATATGAGCTTAAGTCCCTGCCTTAAATGCTGTACAGTATAGAGTGGGGAGGAAAAAGGGTAAGAACCTTTGCAAGAACTACAGGAAGAAATTATTCCTGGGTAGCACATGGATGATGCATGGTGATAGACAATGAAATAATCAGCATTAAACAGCATCAGGGAAGTAGATAGGTAATGCAAATGGTTCCAAAGAACTATGATGTAGCAAAAGTCTGAGATGGTGCCTGAGATTTCTGTTCTTGGGTGTGCACTGCATTGTGAATATGATTAGTTGTACTCCTGGGATTTTGGTGTAGGATACATTTGACTTTAAGAAATGGAGATTTTCCTCTGTGGGCCAGATCTAATCTGATGAGTATTTAGAATGTGGGTTCTTCTAGGGGAAAAAAAAAAAAAAAAGATTTGAAGTATAAAACAGTTTATGGAAAAGAACCATGTATCCAGGAATGGGTGGTTTCTGGGAGCTGAGAGCAGTTCCTGCCTGACAGTTCACATCAAAATGAGGAGCTCCAAAGAAGATGGTAGAATGAAACAGACAACATTACCCTAGGTACATGTATGATTGCACAAATGGTGTGACCCTACTTCATGTACAACCAGAGAAATGAAAATTTGTGCTCCATTTGTGTACAATGAATTGAAGAGCATTCTGCTGTCATGTATAATTGATTAGAACAAATAAAAGAAAAAGAAATGAGAAGCTCCAGCAACTACAAAGAAGACTGTTTAGGGTACCCCTCAAAATGGCTTGAATGAACTTAGAAGTAGTTTTGTCCCCATAGCCTCCAGAACAGAAAACACCACAGTTAAAACCCCAGTGCTCACTGTGAGACCAGAGTGGATAACCCAGCTCAGCCCTTAGACCTAGATTATGGTGAGCTAACACATATCTGCTGTTACAAGCCTCTAAGATTCTGGTTACATTTTATGCAGCATGGAAATCAAAGACAGATAGAATTGCTATTTTTTCCCCTATGCTGGCAGGGTTTAAGTTGTCAGGAGTGGCACACTTGGCAGTAAAGAACATGAAGAATAATGCCTAGACCTACCTGAACATGAAGAGAGTCCCTGGACAATACAGATAACTGCACATGTGCTGATTTGGAAGTAGAAAATATGTCGGTTCCCATTCTCTATGCCTTATTCTAGATATCCGGCTACATCTTCACCTTGCTCACGAACTTTGTAATACAGTTTTAAACCCAATTGTGACTATTTTTCTGGGGCCCTGCACACATTCAGTGAAGCTCTTTACTTTATTGGGTTGTTAGAAAGAGTAAATGAGTTAATACATCTGAAGGGATATTATACTGACAAATACTAAGTACTCAACTAAGGTTAGCCACTATCACTTGATCTTCAAGAAGGTTCCCGTATATGGAAAGACAGAGATTCCTCTACACATTTTACAGCTGAGGAAACCGAAGTCAAGAAGGTTAAATGACTCATTCAGGGTCACAGAGTTAATAAGTGTTGAACTTGGAATCAACCCTAGATCTTGCAGACACCCTGTTCCTTATATTTTTTGTTATGAATTTTTTGGAAATGTTCCTAAGACTGCAATGATGAACCTGCACAAAGGCACACACTCAGGGTAACAAAGCAGCTGGAGGCCCATGGTATAGATGCATAAGCCAGTTCTCACCTTAGGCCCTGTTATTCAAATCATGACCACCCAAACTATAGTATTGCCCTGTTAGAAGTCAACCATGTAGCCGGGCACGGTGGCACACGCCTGTAATCCCAGCACTTGGGAGGCTGAGATAGGAGGATCATGAGTTCAAAGCCAGCCTCAGCAATGGGGAGGCACTTAGCAACTCAGTGAGACCCTGTCTCTAATAAAATACAAAAAAGGGCTGGGGATGTGGCCCAGTGGTCGAATGCTCCTGAGTTCAATCCCCGGTACCAAAAAAAAAACAAAAAACAAAACAAAAAAAAAAACCCAGAAACAGAAATCAACCATATCAGAAATGCAGGTTCTTGTCTCCTCAGGTGTACTGAACCATCATCTGCATTTAACAGGATGCCCAGGTGGTTCACATGCACACTAAGTGAGAGAAGTTTAAGATAGTGAATCCACTAATAAACTTAATTTGGACTTCCTTCTTCATCTATCTTTATCTCCTAGTCATTCATATATGCATATATATGTGAGAATATATATATTCTTTTTTTCTAATTTTTTATTCTAAGCTGTTATATATGACAGGAGAATGCATTAAAATTCATAGTACACATACAGAGCACGATTTCACATATCTCTGGTTGTATATAAAGTATATTCACACCATTCATGTCTTCATACATGCACTTAGGGTAATGATGACCATCTCATTCCACCATCTTTTTGCCCCTATGCCCCCTCTCTTCTTCTCCCTCCCTATTGCCCTTTCTACAGTTCCTCTAATCCTCCTATGCTCCCTGTCCCAACCTCCTATGCTCCCTGTCCCAACCCACTATGAATCAGTCTCCTTATATCAGAGAAAACATTCGGCATTTGTATTTTGGGGATTAGCTAACTTCACTTAGCAATATAGTCTCCAACTCCATCCATTTACCTGCAAATTACATTATTTTATTCTCTTTTATTGCTAAGTAATATTCCATTGTGTATATATACCACATTTCTTTTATCCATTCATCTACTGAAGTGCATCTAGGTTGGTTACACAGTTTAGCTATTGTGAATTGTGCTGCTATAAACATTGATGAGGCTGTGTCCCTGTAGTATGCTGTTTTTTAAGTCCTTTGGGTATAGAGCAAGGAGTGGGATAGCTGGGTCAAAAGGTGGTTCCATTCCCAGTTTTCCAAGGAATCTCCATACTGCTTTCTGTAGTGGCTGCACCATTTTGCAGTCCCACCAGCAATGTATGGGTGTGCCTTTTCCCCACATCTTCGTCAACACTGATTGTTGTTTGTATTCTTAATAGCTGCCATTCTGACCAGAGTGAGAGGAAATCTTAGTTTTGATTTGCATTTCTCTAATTGCTAGAGATGTTGAACATTTTTTCATATGTTTGTTGATTGATTGTATATCATCTTTTAAGAAGTGTCGAGTTGCTTGGCCCATTTATTGATGAGGTTATTTGTTTGTTTGTTTGTTTGTTTTTGGTGTTACGCTTTTAGAGTTCTTTATATGCCCTGGAGATTAGTGCTCTATCTGATGTGCAAATGGTAAAAATTTGCTCCCAAGCTGTAAGCTCTGTATTCACTTCACTGATTGCTTCTTTTTCTGAGAAGAAGCTTTTTAGTTTGAATCCATCCCATTCATTAATTCTTGATTTTAATTCTTGTGTTACGGGAGTTTTATTAAGGAAGTAGAGGCCTAATTTGATATGATGAAGATTTGGGCCTACTTTTTTTTTCTAGTAGATTCAGGGTCTCTGGTTTAATTCCTAGGTCCTTGACCTTTGAGTTGAGTTTTGTGCATGGTGAGAGATAGGGGTTTCATTTCATTTTATTGCATGGATTTCCAGTTTACCCAGCACCATTTGTTGAAGAGGCTATCTTTTCTTCAATGTATGTTTTTGGCACCTTTGTCTAACACAAGATAACTGTAATTATGTGGATTAGTCTTTGTGTCCTCTATTCTGTACCATTGGTCTACAAGTCTATTTTGGTGCCAATACCATGCTGTTTTTGTTGCTATTGCTCTGTAGTATAGTTTAAGGTCTGGTAAAGTGATGCCACCTGCTTCACTCTTCTTGCTAAGGATTGCTTTAGCTATTTGGGGTCTCTTATTTTTCCAGATGAATTTCATAATTGCTTTCTCTATTTCTATGAGGAATATCATTTGGATTTTGATTGTAATTGCATTAAATCTGTATAATGCTTTTGGTTGTATAGTCATTTTGACAATATTAATTATGCCTATGCAAGAACAAGGGAGATCTTTCCATCTTCTAAGGTCTTCTTTAATTTCTTTCTTCATCGTTCTGTAGTTTGCATTATAGAGTCTTTCACATATTTTGTTGATTCACAAGTTTTTTGTTTGTTTGTTTGTTTGAGGCTATATTAGATGGGGTAGTTTTCCTCATTTCTCTTTCAGAGGATTTGTCACTGAAATACAGTGACAAATGCCTTTGATTTATGGGTGTTGATTTTGTATCCTGCTGCTTTGCTGAATTTATTTACTAGTTCTAGAAGTTTTTAGGTGGAATTTTTGGGGTCTTCTAGGTATAAAATCATATCGTCAGTAAATAGTGATAATTTGAGTTCTTCTTTTCCTATGTGTATCCCTTTAATTTCTTTTGTCTGTCTAATTGCTCTGGCCAGTGTTTCAAAAACTATGCTAAATAGAAGTGGTGAAAGAGGTATATCCCTGTTTTGTTCCAGTTTTTAGAGGGAATGCTTTTGATTTTTCTCCATTTAGAATGATGTTGGCCTGGGGCTTAGCACAGATAGCTTTTAAAATGTTGAGATATGTTCCTGTTATCCTTAGATTTTCTAATGCTTTGAACATGAAGGAGTGCTATATTTTGTCAAATTCTTTTTCTTCATCTATTGAGATGATCATACGGTTCTTATCTTTAAGTCTATTGATGTGATGAATTACATTTCTTGATTCCATATGTTGAACCAACCTTGCATCCCTGGGATAAGCCCCACTTAATCATGGAGCACTATCTTTTTGATATGTTTTTGTATTTGATTTGCCAGAATTTTATTGAGAATTTTTGCATTTATGTTCATTAGAGATATTGGTCTGAAGTTTTCTTTTTTTGATGTGTCTTCGCCTGGTTGTAAGATCAGTGTGATATTGACCTTGTAGAATGAGTTTGAAAGTGCTCCCTCTTTTTCTATTTCCTGAAATAAATTAAAGAGTATTGGTATTAGTTTTTCTTTAAAGGTCTTTAAAGTTTTCTCTCTCATTCTCTTTGTTAGCATGACTAAGGAGCTGTCAATTTTATTTTTTTTTTCAGAGAACCAACTTTTTTGTTTTGTCAGTTTTTTCAATTGTCTCTTTAGTTTCAATTTCATTGATTTCAGCTCTGATTTTAATTATTTTCTGTCTTCTACTGCTTTGCAATGAACTTTCCTTTTAGTATTGCCTTCATAGTGTCCCAGAGATATCAATATGTTGTACCTGTGTTCTCATTCACCTCTAAGAATTTTTTAATCTCCTCCTTGGTGTCTTTTACAACCCATTGTTCATTCAGTAGCATTTGATTTAGTCTACAGTTGGAGTAGCTTTTATTTTTTATTTTACCATTGATTTCTAATTTCATTCCATTATGATCTGATAGAATGCATGGTAGTATCTCTATTTTTTTCTGTTTGCTAAGATTTGCTTTGTGGCATAATGTATGGTCTATTTTAGAGAAGGATCTATGTGGTGCTGAGAAGAAAGTGTATTCATTTATTGAAGGATAAAATATTTATATATATATATGTATATGTATGTATATATATACATATATATGCACATATATGTATATATATAACTTATATATATGTATATGTATACATATATATATATGTTAAGTCTAAGTTATTGATTGTATTAATGAGATCTAAAGTTTCTTTGTTCAGATTTTGTTTTTCTGATCTCTCCAGTGATTAAAGAGGTGTTTTAAAGTCACCCAGATTTATTGTGTTGTGGTCTATTTGACGCTTGAACTTGAGAAGAGTTTGTTTGATGAATGTAGATTCTCCATTGTTTAGGGCTTATAAATTTATTATTTATGTCTTGTTGATGAAGGTTCCCTTAAGCAGCATGAAATATCCTTCCTTTTCCCTTTTGATTAACTTTGGCTTGAAATCTACTTTATGTGATATAAGGATGGAAACTCCTGCTTGCTTCTGCAGTCCATGTGAGTGGTATGATTTCTCCTAACCTTTCACCTTCAGTCTGTGGATGTCTTTTCCTATGAGTCTCTTAGAGACAGCGTATTGTTGGGTCTTTTTAAAAAATCCAATCTGCCAATCTATGTCTTTTGATTGGCGAGTTTAAGCCATTATCATTCAGGGTTATTATTGAGACATGATTTCTATTCCCAGCCATTTTTGTTTATTTTGGGTATTTAACTTGACTTGGTTTTTCTTTTGATGAGTGTTTCCTCTAGTGTAATACCTCCCTTTGTGTAAGCTACCTGGTACCGAAAACCGGGAGGAAAACTCTCAGAGGCAGAGTAAAGCTATTACTACTTTTACTTCTACTTTCTTAGAGAGAGCTTAGAGAGAGAAAGAAAGATTTTTCTTCTTCTTAGAAAGAGCTTAGAGAGAGAAATTAGAGATAGCTTTTTCTTCTTCTTCTTAGATCTTAGAGAGAAAGAGAGAGAGTTTGAAAGAGAGAGATTTCTTCTTTAGAGAGAGAGAGAGCTTAGCTTTTAGAGCTTCTTTCTTCTTTGTTCTTTCTTCTTTCTTCCTCGGGAGCCTCAGCTTGACTCTGACCAGGAATTACTTCTTCTATCTGGTTTCTCTTCTGTAACCGCTCTGCCTACGTTCTGGCCGCTCTGATTCTTTTCTTCTTCTCCGACCCGAACTCTTCTTCCGACCGAGCGACTGCATAACTGACTGAATGAATTCATTCTTCTTTCTCCTGACTCCGACCGCTTTCACCCGGTTATATACCTTTAGCTTTGCGGGTGCCTCACGTGCATTTACAGGTGTGTCACATACATACTTATTATCAGGTGGAACTTATGGCTTCCAGCTGACCGCAATAGCCATCTCCCTAACTGGGGCTCCTTCACCTTTGCTGATTTTCATTGTTGTTTTTCAATTCCTCTATCATGGAATATTTTGCTGAGGATGTTCTGTAGTGCAGGCTTTCGAGTTATAAATTCTTTTAACTTTTGTTTATCATGAAAGGTTTTATGTCATCATCAAATCTAAAGCTTAATTTTGCCGGATATAAGATTCTTGGTTGGCATCCATTTTCTTTCAGAGCTTGATATATGTTGTTCCAGGATCTTCTAGCTTTCAAGGTCTGTTTTGAAAAATCTGCACATAACCTAATTGGTTTCCCCCTATGTGTAATCTGATTTCTTTCACTCATGGCTTTTAATATTCTCTCATTATTCTGTAGGTTAGACATTTTCATTATAATGTGCCTTGGTGTGGATCTGTTGTGATTTTATATATTTGTTGTCCGGTAAGCCTCTTGAATTTGGTTTCCAATTCATCCTTCATGTTTGGAAAGTTTTCTGATATTATTTCATTGAATAGATTACTCATTCCTTTAGTTTGGAACTCCACACCTTCCTCTATCCTAATTACTCTTAAATGTGGTCTTTTTATGCTATTCCATATTTCTTGAATGTTCTGGTCATGGTTTCTTACCATTTTCACTATGTAGTCTACATTTTTTTCAAGATTAGATATTTTGTCTTTGGGAGGCTGAGGCAGGAGGATCGCGAGTTCAAAGCCAGCCATCAGCAATGGCAAGGCACTTAGCAACTCAGTGAGACCCTGTCTCTAAATAAAATACAAAAAAGGTCTGGGGATGTGACCCAGTGGTCGAGTGCCCCTGAGTTCAATCCCCAGTACCAAAAAAAAAAAAAAAAAAAAAAAAGATATTTTGTCTTCATTGTCTAAGGTCCTGTCTTCCAAGTGGTCTAATCAGTTGGTGGTGCTTTCAATTGAACTTTTAATTTGGTTTATTGTTTCTTTCATTTTCCAGGATTTCTGTGTTTTTTTTTTTAAACCTCTATCTCACAATTGAAATAATCTTTTTCTTCCTGTATTTGTTTATGTAGCTCTTTGTCAAAATGATCTTTTACTGCCTGTATTTGCTCTCTTATATCATCCTTTAATTCACAGAACATTTTAATTATATAATTCTGAACTCCTTCTCTATTGTTTCTTCTGCTTTGCTGGCCATGGATTCTAATAATGTGGTAGATTGATTTGTTTGGGGGCACTTTCTTCCCTTATCTTTTCATATTGCTTGTGTGTCTTCCCTTCTAGCACTGTGGATCCAAGGTGTTATTGTTTTTACCCTGTAGGCTTATAGTGCCCCTGTAGGACAACGTTAACAGATCCCAATATGAACAATATACACCCTAAAACAAGATATTTGCTATTAAGATGTTTACAGTTTGGTCACAATGTACAGAAATGGTGAATTCAATTATTATCTACAATATGCTCAGTAGGTTTATAAAAGGGTTTATAATTTCTGATGTTCGACAAAGATATGATATGCTGAGGAGGTAGGAGGTGAGGATATTGAGTTATTATTTCTTAGGAAGTGTAAAAGAGAAACCTAAAGAGGTAGATTAGTAGTAGGAGAAGAGAGAGGAAGTAATTTGGGGTATACAAGTACGTGGGAAGACTGTGGAGTACGTAAAACAGACACAAGTATATATTAAGAAAAATTTTAAAATGTCAAAGAATTAGAAATTGGTGGAATGAAAATTTAAAAAAAAAAGAAAGAGAAAATAAAAAAGTAATATACAACACAACTTTTATATACTATTCGGATGGCCAAAATCCTAATTCATGCAAAGTACTTGGTTTCACTTATGTTGGGAATGTGAAGGCGGGAGAATAGAGAGGGAGAAGAAAAAAAAAATCTTGAAGAAAGATTTTCTGCTCCCCTTCACATTCACCAGGTTGGGTCATCTGTTGTTAGCTGGTATCTCCACCCTCCGGATGGTGAAGGTAACCATGGAGTCACTGTGCCAGTATAGCGGCTGCTGGGAGAGGGAGAGTTAGAAACTGTGTACCTGGTCAGCTGGAGTTCCAAGCTGGGTGTTTCCCCCACTGGGAAATGGTGATGAAGGTGACCCAAGATGAAGGTACCTGCTTTCTGTTATAAGGTGTTTGTTCGGGTCAAGGAGCCGGGCTATGACATTGGACATTGGGTTCAGAGACAAGCTCTGTGCGTTCAGTGTGTGGCTGTTGGCTGACTTTAGAGCCTGTGTGAAGTTCTCAGTTGCAGACAGGCTACTGCACATAGGGACTACTTCTGCTGCTGCAGAGTCCCAAGATGGCGGCAACCAGGGGAGCCCCACATTGGCAGATGGAGGTCCACAGGGGAGTGGCAGCTGGAGTTCCTGCATGTGGGAAGCTGCCAGGTGTCCTGTGTGGGAGCATGCCCATGATTTCTGCTCAGGTGGGTGGCCGAATGTTCTGCGTGTACACTGATGTGGTTGGTCTCGATGGGCAGCAGTCCTGCGTTGGGGAGTAGTTGGGAGACCTACTCTGATGCTGTGGCCTCGAGCCCTGGATGGGCATGATGACTGTGATTCCTGCTAGGAGCAGGAATATTGCTGGCAGAGAAGCAGAATTCTCACTACTTGAGTCTCGGTCAAGGAGCAACACAGAATGCTGCCTCCCTCTGGTCCTCCATCTTGGATCTCCAGAATCTATATATTCTTTTAATAATAGAATATCTTTATTCTAGCCACTAAGGGTAATTTCAGTTTTTCAAACATTTTCCAGTAAAAGGAATTGGCTTCACTCATTATTGATTTTTTTCATATTTAATATATTTAAACACATGTTAAACTATTAAATTTTTATAAGCATTTTTCTACCCAAATCCATATTTAAGGCATCCCAGACCACAGTATCTAATAAGTTACAGCCAAAATACAGGTATAAAGTTGACTTGGGGGGAAATTACTATAATATGGAACTTATCAGATTGAATTCAGGGCACTCAACTACTGCCACATCCCCAGCCTTATTTTGTACTTTATTTAGAGACAGTGTCTCAACTGAGTTGCTTAGCACCTCACTTTTGCTGAAGCTGGCTTTGAACTCTCAATTCTCATGTCTCAGCCTCCAAGCTGCTGGGATTATAGGCGTGCATCACTGTACCCAGCTTATTCTTATTCTTAAATTAGTATCATGAGCACTCATCTCAACTCTTCTTAATGTACAACCACAATTCCTGAGTCTGTTCACAATACCAAGGGATGAGGGGCAGGAGGGTGTTTCCCATCTCTATCCAGGATCTCAGGGGAGTATTGGCCTCTAATTGTATCCAGCCCATGCCATGAGTGATTACGAGGAATTGAGCTAAAGGTGTAGCCATGCTGTTCTCTGGTGCCCTAATGCTGGCTGTGTCTGATTGTTGTTCAAGAAATAGAGTCCTTACACTCCAACCAGCTTGCTGGAATATACCCCAACATCCATCAGATAATGCAATTTACAAAAAAGGGTGCTTAAGTGTCCCTTGTGTATACACCAAAGAGCTTTCCTTTTATTTCTCTATCAGGGAAATGGGCTTGGCTGAACAAAGGCAAGTGTCCTTGGAGTGCCCTTTGTAGAGGAATAGATTCATTTTGCATCCCTGGGACATGATTCCATGTGTGTCTTATTTAGCTTTGTTTGCCTTTGCCGTTCAGCTGGCATCTCAGTTCCAAGAGGGCTATCCTCTTCCCTTATTTTTTCCTTCCCTATATGGATAGAATATATGGTAGAGTAGCTTATATTTGATGCCCTCTCTAGTTCCAAGCTGATCCATCCCACATCCCTAAACTAAATATTCACACTGAATCTCCTGACAAACTCTGAGAAAGCATTAGCAACAACAGGATGCTTTTCCTGACCTCCCTCCTTTGCAGTAAACTATGCTCCTTCTGCCTTCTAAAGCCATCCTCTCTAAAGCCATCCTAAAGCACTCTCTAAAGCCATCCTAAAGCATTCTCTTCTTAACTGTGTCATGCTGTTTATCAGAGGCAATTAGAATTGTCAACGTGCACAGGAGCGTACCAAGGGGCAGAGACAATGTCTTTCTGCATTTTTTTTTTTTAAATCAAGATGTTGAATGAACTGGACTGCTGTGTCCCTTTTGCCTCAATCCTCACTCTCCAGGAACTACATTCTGCCTCAAATGTCCTCTCAACTACTTCTCAATCCTCTACCCAGGTCCTGCCCTTCGTAACCACTTTGCTGGAGGAACCATAATGGGTTTTACATTTGAACATCTTGAAAAAGTCCCCAAAATTACTTTCAACATTACCCTGAGACACAGAACAGGGTTTGTCAGACTTTTAGCTATCATTTTCAGCATCTTCATCTGGATGGTTCCCAACACTTAACCCTGTCTAAATACTTACGCTGCTGTGTTATCTGGAAAGTGAGTTTGTTGCTTGAAATCCATGTTATTGCAAGAGAACCTATTCACCTGGATTCTTCTAGGTCTCTGGGTCCATTTGCATTTGGGGCCTCATGCTGTAAGCTTCTTTTTCCTTCCCATCTATCATCTCTCTGCTGATGTTCTCTGCTTGATAACACCTCACCTAGTATTTTGCAGCCATGTCTTGGCTGTGGTGCACAGCTGGGAGCCAGTAGCAGCTGGTTTTATTGGTGTAATCTTTTGCTGTGAACAGCTAGAATAGTTTGTGAAATGGCTCCTCTGTGCATCTGCAAAGATGTGGTTGCTTCCTGCTTAGTGTATAAAAGTCATGCACTTTAAAAAGTATGAGTTTCTGGTGACCCTGTCTTTCCTGAGTAAACCTGACATTTGACAATCACATTAAGTTGTTATGAAACAATGGTAGAAGCTGTCTGTGTCCACTCTGTTCTCCTTATGTCACCAGCCTGGTTTCTTTCTGGGTTTTCAATCTTCCTGGGTCAAAGTGAACTTGGGGCAGATCAAAAGCAGGGAGAAATTACTGCACCAGGGGTAACTGAAACAGTGACAATTTTTTTAGCTCTGTTGACTGTTACAAATTTTCTAGCTGTGTAATAAAGAAATTCTGAGGTATTTTCTGCATAATCTTATAAAGGGCTCCAAGGGATTGAGCCCCCAAAGCTAAGAGCAGTGACCCCACTTATTAACCCACTATCTATTGACCTCTCTTGGTGCTTTCTTACTCTGCCACTCGCCCAAATAAACCTCACCCAAATTCTTGTCTCAAAATCTACTATTCGTGAAGTAAAAGTATCCAAATTTTTCCAAAGAGAATGAAGAAAAGCTACTCACTCTTAACTAATCACTTACTATCCATGGTTTAGTAAACTGTGATTCATGACTGTGAATCTGATTGTTAAGGGAGAGGTATAAAATTTATTATATTTCTCTGAAGGCTTTATGTAATGTACCACTTCTAGTATATACTTGGCTTTATTTATTTCTAATAGTATTTTTCTTACAGAGTCAGTATAAGAATTAGATAACATATACATACAAATTTGGAGGCATGGTGTGGTTGTTATTATTATTATTTACTTTGTATATGTGTTGTAGGGACAGACGAGGCAAGGCACCGAAGATAACAGGAAACAGTTTTATTTGGCTGTGCCTGGGTTCAGAGGGTACAGCTCTCACTGTAATCAACTAGTCCCCTGAACCCCCAGTTCAGGTAGTTTCAGAATTTTATACACAGCAAGTAAGGGGAAGGGCTCAGAAGTTCACAGTTTACCAAAGTTCACTTAAAAGCAGCTTTTTCTTTCACTGTTCTGGGCAAGTTAACCCTTCAAGGACAATACCAGGGAAGGGGAGAACTTCCTATCCCCTTTCTTTCCTCTCCCTGCCAGCTGTTACCATGGAGCCCAATAAGTAACTTCTCTTATTTTAGAAATGTAGACATCTCTGTGAAGCTCCAGCTCAAGGCCAGAGGCCTTGTTAAAGAATTTGTCCTTTTTATTATCACACTTTGCATTTGTAAACACACTTCTACAAACTACTATACTGGATACATGTTTGTGAAAAACAAGTAAAGGGGTGTCCAACACCTGGAATGCTGATTTCTTCTAGGTCAGTGGCCAAGTAATAGAGCAATAGGAAAATAGGAAGTTTTTCTACATTGAACTTTTTTGTAGAGACTCTTTTGCTGATAGTCCTAAAATCAGCCATGGTGAAGATTTCTGGAGAAGCTTAGTTAAGATTTTCTAGCATCTGCAAGTTTTGGGGCTCCTATGTAATCCCTTCCTCTCAACTTCCCTATCTGGTTCCTACCCATAGTCAACCATTAATCTACTCTTTATCATTATTTACACTAGTTAGAATTTCCTAAAATTTCATATAAATGGAATCAAGCAGAATATATACTCTTTGGTGATCTGGCTTCTTTCATTCAGTAAAGTTATTCTGAGATTCATCAGTTTGGTTGTGAATACCACTAGCTCACTCCTTTTTATTGGTGAGTAGTGGTCCACACACCAAAGTCTGCTTCTCAGTTCATTTCTCAGTGGGTAGTTGAATAGTTTCCAATTTGGGGATACTGTAAATAGAATTGCTATGGACCTTGTCACATAAGTCTTTGCGTGAACGTACCTGTTCATTTCTCTTTGGTAAATACCTAGGAGTGGCATGACTGGGTCACATAGTAGTGTTCCATTTTTTGAACACCTTCCAAACTGTTTCCAGAGTGGTCACACCATTCCATATCTCCACCAGCAGTACTGAGAGACAGACCCATTTGCATCATGTCCTTGGCAATGTTTGGTATAGTCAATCTTGTTAATTATATTAATCTATCAGGGGATAGCTCCTTGTTTTAACCCCTATCATTTTTACCTCATGACAGCTCTGACCTACCTCTTTAAACCTCAAGATTGCTTTGAATACAACAATTTAAATACTTACCATGGATAGTATTGATGCATCTTGGTCATTAAAATGTTCTTTAAAACAAACTGCATTAAATCCTTTAAAAAATCCAGCACAGTTTCTATGCATCAGAGTCAGGATGCAATTTTTTTTCTTTTCTTTTTCTTGCTGAAATGATCTTCCCTGGCTTCCGTTCTTTCCCTTTCACATTTACAATGATGGGTTTGCTATCAGTTGTTTTTTTTGTACACACACACATTTTAGTCTGCTGGTCTTATTTCTTAGCTAACTTGTAAAAGAAAGGAAAAAGGGAGGGAGCCATCAGTGACACACACTAAGGTCTGATGAGATAGGCCCCAAAAGAAATAATGGCAGAATGAGTTAGGCATCAATACACTAAGTACATATATAAAAAACACAAATGGTGTGAAAATACTTTATGTAAAACCAGTGACTTGAAAAAAACTGTGTTCTTTATATGTAATATGAATAGAATTGCACTCTGCAAGCATGTACAACAAATTAGAATACATAAATAATTTAATAAAAAAAAAAAGATTTTCTGTGGAGGAGGGGGTGCCACTATATAGGTAAGCACATTGAAGTTGAAAGAGATGAAGCATGTTTCTTCAGGCATTGATAAGGGACCCAGCTCTGTCTAATTCCGACATCACCCACTCTGCATGCCACCTTCCATATCCATCCATGAGTGTTGAGAAGAGAGATTTAATTTACAGATGCAATGCTTTTTCTCTGAAGTATCAGATTTACTCCTTAGTTTCCTTTCAGCATGAAAATAATACCTTGTCCTCATTAAAATAAACTGGCACCCTCACATGAATCACCACGCAACATGTTTTTCTTAAAGAGTTCCACTATAAAAGAGCAGCCTTCACCAAAGTCTCCACTAGCAGGGATATCTTTTAAAATGTCAGATCTCTAAGGGAAAAAAAAAAGATCCATCTCTATTTCTGTCTTCTTTCCTAACAAAATCCAATTATTCTAGCAATGACTGCTCATCTGCTTACTATCAAGATCTGCCCGGTATTGGACCTTCAAGATGACAGATGATTCAAGTGTCCCCACGTTACCCTTAGAGCACATCCTTTATGACTAACTTTTAGGAAAACTTTTGAATTGTTCTGAAGATATAACCATTTCCATCCAAACATTTAGAAACATTTAGATTTTTCATTCAACACAACACAATCATTTAATCTGATGAAATTACTCCACCGTGTCGTTTTTTCAGGCATTGGTGGTAAATTTGGAATTTGTGTTTGGAAACTGCTAAGGAGAAGAGTTAACCTCATGTTCTTGATCCAAAGGATCCCTATTTTTTCTAGGATTATTGTCTTTGATTAAGACCAGATCGTTGAACGTAAAGGAATACACATCTAGTGAGCTTTGGGATTAACCAAATTTAGAATCATAATCATGCTGATTCTTAACAAATTATTTCTATTACAAAAATAATTCTGGCTTAATTGAAAAGCATTTGAAAATACAGATTTTGAAAGTAAGTAATGGGGCAGGAGGGAGGTTAACCATTTCTAACCCCCATTTTCAACACATTCACTCAGAAGAGTCTGATTGGCACCCAGTCATATGTTAATGAACTATTGTAGCAACAATCACTCTATGCTTTCAACTTTATATTTTATCATTTAACTCAAATTTATAAACATTTTTCTATCTATTGTTTGAAACATCATTTTCAAGGTATTTTTAGCATTTCATTGAATAGATAAAGTTTACTCAATGATTAACCAGTGGTTGGATATTTGGGTGGTTGCCTGCTTTGGGGCATTCTAAGTATAGTGAAATGAATTTTCTGTATTTAGGATTATAAATCTTGAAAATAGAATTACTATGTCAAAGTATTGCCAACGTGACAATCATACTTGTATATATTCAAACTCAACGCTAGACAAAAATGTGAAGTTACCAAGCTTGGCTTACCTGTCTTCCAAATGCACAATGTTTTCCTATCTCTTCTTCTCTTGCTCCTTCTCTCTTCGGTTCCCATCCTGACCCAGTCTTTCCCATGCCCCCAGTTGTCCACTGATCTCAGGTGAATGTGTGGCTCCTTTCCCATACCCACCTTCTTTCATGATATCTCTCCTAATTCTCTTACCAGTCTTTAATCTCTTCTCCTGGAAAACCCCCTCTCCCCAGATATTTATGGTTATATGTTTTATATATTTATATATATATATATATATATATATATATATATATATATATATATATTGTTTACCCCTACCAGATATTTCCATTTTAACCAATACCTTTTATATTTTGTGGTCAAAACTGTGGAAAAGAAATTTAGGACAAGAAGCTCTCTGAGGGTCTCATTTACATTAAACTATATAAGAAATTGCACAATCTGCCTGTTGGTTATAAGACATTGCCATATTTTCAGTAAGCCAGTTATGATAAATATTGACATTTTTCAGGTTTCTCTTCTCATAGCTGCATCAGTAGCATTTAAGCTAATGGAAATTCTGATTCTTCAAGTGGGGACCTGGGAAGTACACTGTTTCCTTTTGTAGTTTGTCAATGTTGGATGTGACTGAGGAAATTGTCTGAACTGACTTTTTGATTCATAGCGTACTATTGATAGACTTCTAAGCTTGCTCAAATGTTAGAAAATCAGTTGGTGGCTATTAGGATTTTCTTAGTAACAGCTCATTTCTTGTTTCCCTCAACATGGAAAGAAAATGAGAACAGGAAAATATTGAATCAACCATTGAAATTTGTTATTATGCTGCTAAAGTCACTTCCAGAACTAGAAACACACACACACACACACACACACACACACACACACACACACATAAATGTTATGGTAAATTTCTGACCATAATATTTGTTGGTCAGACTATGATTAGAAATTATTTCCTTGTCTATTTCCCAATCTAAAGTGTTTTTAGATCAGGTTGCAGTCTAAAATGTTAACAAATGATATGGAAGGCCGTATCCAACTGTAAATCATGCCATTAAGGAAGGAACATCCTGTTCTTATCTGATCTGGTTGCTAAGTACTCACACTTCATGACTCCGGGACCCATGTAGATCAGAGGCACCAGCTGCAGTGTGAGATAGCAGACTGTGGAAGCAACCTATTGAAAATGGACGAGGGCAAACTGGATGAAGGACTTTTGGGTGTTTCAGACAAATGAGGCGAGGAAAACTTACTCAGTGTTAGAATATTATGAGGTGATGGTTCAGGTCAGGAACCATCTGGATCTTATCTTGAGCTGCCAAAAGGGTATTTCAGGCACAAAACAAATCATGCTCTTCCATGTTCTGCAACTGCATATTTTCCTTTCTGAATCCCACCCAGCATTTACTTAAACAGAATGTAAAATGAATGTTATTTAATTTGCCATATTTTTCCTATACCACATATATATAGCTATGTATATAACTATGTATATAGTTATGCTTAAGGCAAAAAGTCACAGTGGTCTCAGCAAGAGTCTGCAGCCTTGACTCACAACCAGCAACTATCTCTGTGACCTCAAGTTGATTGCTTTCTATGCCCCAGTGTCTTCCTCTTATAAAATAGGCCTTATGAGGGAGGCTTAAACCAGACAAAGTGTGGAAAGCATATTTCATTATATTTTCTTGGCCTTTTATTTGATCACAATATGTCGTTAGTCAATATCTGCTACTTCTTTTATTCTTTGGGGGAAGTTTATAGGTAATTGATAAGTTTTGTCTCCTTCAACTCTGGAAGGAAGATGGATGATAAGAAAGATACTCTATCTATTTTCTAAATTGAAAAATTGTGCTTTAGAACATGGCATGCTACCCTCCAGTTTTATAGGAGCAGTTAATTTTCAGATACTTAAAAAAAAATTTTAAAAAAAGGATAACCTGATGACTAATAGCTGTGCTTCCAAGCCATGCAGAGAAGCCTACTTTTTCATTGACAATATGAGCATACTACTTCACTTCCTTGTGCTTCAATTTTCTCATCACAAGAATATGCATGGTACTAGTATATACCTTATTGTGTCGTGGGGGAAATGTATGAAATAATGTATCCAGTGGTAGAATGTACCAGACCTGGAATATAAGTCCTCCACAAAAGTTTGCTGTTTTTATATTAGGAATTCAAGAGATAGAAGGGGTAAGGTAAAATAGTGGGGCTATTTGAAAAGTTTCCTTCTGCTATTCTTTTAAACTAAGACTGTCCAATTGAAGGACTTTGCAATATAAAGTCATCATATCATCAATCTACCTCCAGATATTTTTGTCACTTCAGACTCTTAGATAATAGGCTCATTATAGATGAATCCCATCCTAGAAGGGACTGTTCTAACATTAAAGCTTATAAATACTGGTCAAACTAAAAGATTTCATTTATTTCTTACCCAAGGAATCGTTACCCTATTAATTGTTGTTATCTTAAATAGCACCAATATATATTCACCCAAACATAAATTCACTGACTTTTTCATTATTTTTTCTCCAAGAATATCTCATTTTTTTAGGAAGTCTGAACTTAATAGCTACTAGTTCCTTCTTCTTCCAAGAGGTCTTTAATTCTAATTTTATTATTTCAGGGAATAAGCTATGACCTTTCCAGATGATTTCTCCTAATAAACTAGCATCTGCCCCAATGTGTCTGGCTTCTTGACTGCTCAAGCTTCTGAATTGTCTTTGTATGCTCACTTTACCAACCACATTTATTTATGTTTTTCAATCCAAGCTCCAGTGTTTCTACTGATATAAAATTCTCAAGAAAGTTGTGAACCTCCTAGGTATATCACTTCATTAGATGATAAGCTCCTCTGCAGACCTTTCTGGGATAATCCCATCTCAGTTTTAAGCTTCTGTCGAGATGTCCAAGCAGATCCATTAGTCATACAGTTAATTTATACAGTTATGTGACTCGACATTCTGACTTATGGTATGGATAGGCTGAGAATGCCCCAAGTCTTTAGTTCTGGTTACCTGTTGTTTAACAATTCCTTTCCTCAGTTTGCTCCTTTCCTCTTGCATTTTACCCCAGGCAGCAAGAAGACACAAGGCCATCCCTTCAACGCATCATTTGAAAACTACCTCAGCTGACTACCCAGTTACATTATGTACTTGTTCTGCTTTTCCCACCATGGTAAGATACAATCCTGCTAAGATTCCGCCACTATATAATATGGACCCACTTCCTTCTGGTTAAAAAACATGTTCCTCATTTCTTTCTACATCCTCAGCAGAGTTGATAACATTCATATTTCTGTTTAGTCTGTTTAAGGCAATCTAAGCATCTTCTTGCACATGCCTCAAAATTCTTCCAGATTCTCCACACTGCCTGATTCCAAAACCACTTCCACATTTTTAGGTATGTGTTACAGCAGCACCCACACTCAGTACTGAAATGTGTTCACTTTAGTTGCCTATGGCTGCTGTACCAAATTAGCACAAACTTAGTGACTCAACAGAAATGTATTATCGTACAGTTTTGTTGGTCAGAAATCTGACAAAGTTCTCACTGGGCTAAAACCAATGCACCCGTAGGGCTGTGTTTCTTTCTGTAGCCTTCAGTGGAAGGAAAGTCTATTTTCATGCCTATTCTAGCTTCTTGAGGCTGCCTCAATCCCTGGCTCATGATCACTTTCCTCCAACTTCAAAGTCAGCTCTGCTGGGTAAGCCTCTCTCACAGTACTTTACTCTGAATTTGCTTCTGCCATTATGTCTCCTTCTTTGACTCAGACTCTTTTGCTCCTCTTTTTGCATTCAAGAATCCTGTAATTCTACTGCCCCACCTGGGTAACTCAAGATAATTTCCCCATCTCAGATCAGCTGATTAATAACTCTCATTTCATCTGCAATCTTAGTTTTTTGTTATTTTTGTTGTTTTTGTTTTTTGTCATGTGCCCAAACATATTTGCAGATTTCAAGAATTAGGACATGTACATCTTTAGGTAGCCATTATTCTGCTGACCACAGCCCCATTTCTAGAAAACTCCAACTCATTAATGCCCCCACTTTCGAGGTCTGCCTGGAGGTAAAATAGAACATTTTCAATTGACAATTGAGGACTCCAAAGAAATCTCTACACATGTAAGTCTCCCCTCTCCAATCTCAATTCTGGTTTTCTGCATAATTGCCTTTGTCTATTGAGGTACTTCTCATAACATTAAGCAGAGCTTTGCGGTTACACACATACATGAGTGTGTGTGTGTGTGTGTGTGTGTGCGCGCACATGTGATGCAGAGCTCAGGGAAATTCAGAAAGAGGAACTACAAAGCTAATTCTTGGCTAGAAGTCAGATTAAAAATTCCAATACATTGGAAAAGCACATTTCATGGTTTTTTGGAAACATCAATGCTCAGTGAATGTTGCATCTAATTTGCAAGTTTTTATAATCATTCAGATCTTTTCTCTCTAAAGATTGACCTTGTATTTACATTCGTTTCTGTGACTTTTCCCTTTGTTCCTAAGCAAATAGTGAATATGTATTGTAACTTTGCTAAATGAAGAGATAAGAAGATTATTTTCCACTAAAATATTCTTATTTCTCTTTGTGTCTACCCTATTTTAAGCACTTAATAATGCATAATAAGCATGGAGTTTTTTTAAAAAGCAATATTTTTAAAATCATCTATCATAAATAAGTCCATAATCTCAGAGTGTCTTAAGTTTGAAATACGTGGTAGTCAATTTAACAAAATTTGGAATATGAATACTGGTGATTTAGTATGATTATCCACCCATTTACACCAAATACAATTTTCTTTGTGGGTTCAACAATGTATATTATGTATAGAGTTGATCAAGACTTTGTTGTTTTTTTTTTTTGTTGTTGTTGTTTATTTGTTTGCTACTAGGGATTGAATTAAGGGGTGTTTAACTACTGAACCACATCCCCATCCCCTTTTTATATTTTATTTGTAGAATGACTCTTGCTGTGTTGCTTAGGGCCTCATGAGTTGCTGAGGCTAGCCTTGAACTTGAAATCCTACTGCCTCAACCTCCTGAGCCACTGGGATTACAGGCCACCATGCCCAGCAAGTTGGTCAAGTTTTAAGATGATAATGAAATCACAACTTCACATAGTACACACATCACAAACTTCAACATAGTATCATATACATAGTATGTGAGCCAACAGTTAATCTGAATTTTCAAAGCTTTAAGAAATAATTCAACCTTTCAATCTACCTCTTCAGGTTAGGTGTATCCCCCTTGGACACAATATTGGTTTTTATTGATGCCTATAAAGCTTCACTTTCTTAGCCAATCCTTACAGCAAGCCAATTTGTATTCTGTAACCAGGCCACATTCTCATCTTAAGCATCCTTTTGAAATTTCACCAATGTGAAGAAATAATGTGGCAATTCATCATACAATCTCGGATTTGCCTTGTACCTCTCCTTGAAAGTTTGAAGCAGTAAGATTTATTCTATGAAATTGCAGGCAGCAGCAGCAACAGGGCCTAAATTAATGAAGTGCAATAGTGTTTTGACTTTATGATTGAATCCATTGGATGGAGATGCTGCCTTTTCTGCCTTTACTCTCATTAGTTCAGTGATTTGTTTTGATTATTGAAGGCGACCAGTTTCTCTCTTGCATGGGAATCAAGAAAGAGAGCCTTGAGGGGTGTCTGGTAGAAGCATTTAATCCTGGTGCTTGCAGACTCCTGGAAGTCACTTGGAGAAAATGATGATAATTTCTACCCCTGATTTTCCTCACTTTCCCATTACTCTTAAACTCCTACCCATCTTAAATTTATCAGAAAATGATCTACTGCAGCTTTACTTCCTCATGGACCAGAGGGAATAGAAAACCCTCACTCTATAAATTAAGTTTACTGCCACCTACTCTCTGACAAACTTGTAAATAAAAATACCCTCGATCCAATTCTGGCTTTCAAAAATGAATGTATACTACCTTTTTTTTTTTTTAATAGTTCTTTAGTATTGGATGAGAAAATAAGTCTGCTTATCTTCTGAAAGATTATAGCACCCAAGTTAATTATTTTGTTCTAAAAGGTATTGTTTAGAAGCTTTAGAATTGCTCCATTGATTTCAGCCAATATGTATTTTCCACAGAGAGCTCAACAGTTTCTAGAAACTGGAGATTTGAGTCAGGGCAGGAAATTACAGTTTGATGGTCTTGAGAGCAGGGCCTATTTCTGGCTTTTCCACTTGAATGAAAATGCATATGGGGAGAAGTTGGTCTGAGCTACTTAAAATACAGGCCCATGTGTCCTGAAGAACACAGCCACCATGACTTAGTTAATTCTTTAATGTTAGGTATAAACCTGCATACCCAGTTATTCAAAATAGAATTTACTTAGTATTAAAAAAAATGACCAGATATTTACTCAACTATGCTGATATGCTAACATCTATTAATATGTTCATCTAAGACTGTAGATCCAGGGTTAATTTTTATAGAAATATATATATATATATATATATATATATATGTATATGTATATGTATATACATATATATATATATATACACATATATACACACACACACACACACACACACACACACACATACACACACACACACACATTAAGGTAAATAAGTAAATAAATGAGAAAATCATATTTTTTGTGGCTTCTGTTTTGAACTCTTCCAACACCAGTAGTCCACTGATGTCAGGGCCAAAACTAGAAAACAAAATGCAGTACATCAAGGGACTTTTCTGTCAAATTGCTTTATGGTTGCTCTGGAGATGACTGCACTGTGTCTGTAATGGGGAGACCTATAGATGGCTAAGCTGGAAACTTCAGTGATTTACGCTGGTCTCTGTGCCATAAAGTGAGACAGCTGTATAATTGACAGGCTGATGAATGACCCTTAGCAATGAGTTATTTTCTAAGGCCTCTTTATTGCACAATTATTATGTACAAGGACCCATACTAGGTGCTATGAAGATACAGAAATTAACAAAATCTAGACATTAATCATTAAAGTCACCACAACTTCAATTCAAGGTAAGAGGAACTGTTTAACAGGACACTTATGTACAGATTTTATCAGAGGAGCCCAAGTGGAAGTACTGACACAGAGTTTACCTCAAGTTTGTAGGAACCTTAGAAAAGACAGTATTAGAATGATGAAAAGACTAATTTGAACTTGAACCTAGGAGGGGCATGCTAGTGATCACTGCCCAAAGTTGAATCCAGTATAATAACAAATAATCAACTCTATCAAGAGAATGGGGAGACAAGCACTATCTGAAATGGTAATAGAAATGTAAACCCATGATAACACAACATCAAAGCCATTTATGGACAGTAATTTTGCAATGTATATTGAGACTCAAGACAGAGTTCATATTCTTAGACTCAGTCACTCCTCTTCTAAGGATACGGCCTCATGAAAGCAGCTGGAATGGCCAGAGATTTGTGGATAGAGATGGTTGATGACATTGTGGTATTCTCTATGCTATGGGTGGGGGAATGTAAAAAGAAAGCAAAATTATGGAATAGAAAATGGTTAAATCATGGCATACTCATTTCTTTATTTGTGGTGCAATTACTAAATAACATACTTAAAATGAATCAATGAATTCAAAATGCTCAACATTGAATAAAAATAGAATACAAAATAATATATTTAGCATGATCCCAATTGTTTAAAATATGTACCAGGAAAAATATACCAAAATGTTACAGGTTGTTATCTTAGACTGTTTCTATAGGCAGACTTTTCCTGCACAGAGCTTTTTTGGCCACCGTCTCTGAGATATACCTGTATGGCAGTGAGAGGAGAGAAGAGGTTTGGCAGAGGGTGAAGCCCACCTGCAATGTGCAGTGGATGCATTCCTTAGACAATCCTATAGGGTGTCCTGGAACTGGAAGGGCCCCTCAGGGTTTCCAGAGCCCATATGAATGTATCAACCAGCTATTGGCTGGGCTGCCCACTGAGCGGGTGTGCAGTGAACTGAATGTTTGTGTCCCCCCAGAATTCCTGTGTTCACATGTTAATCCTCAGGGTGATGGTAAAAAGATGGGTCTTTAGGAGGTCGTGAGGGCAAAGCCCTCAGGTATGGAATTAGTGCCTTTATTAAAAAAAAAAAAAAAAAAAAAAAAAAAAAAGGATCCAGGAAGTTGGTTCAACCCTTCCACCATATGAGGACACAGCAAAAAAGATCACAGTCTGAAATCTAGATGCCATGTTTGGATATAGTTTTGAGTGTGTCCCCCCAAAGATCCATGTGGGGGAAGCTTATTCCCTGGTGTAGCAACATGGGAGGTGGTGGGACCTTTAAGAGGTGAAGTCTGGAGGGAGTTCCTTATGTCTTTGGGGAGCTGCCTACAGAAAGGATTGAGGTAGCTCTCATGGGACTCCTGAACTCTCCTGAAAGTGAGTTATAAGAACAAGCTCTACCTCTGAATCATTCTCTGGCTTCCAGAAAGTTTGGAGATGTGATCTCTTTCTCCTGCACATACTCCTGCTCCTGTGACACCATCAGCCATGATGTTCTTAATAGAGCTGAGTTGATGCCAGAAGTATGCCTTAGAACCTCCATAACTGTGATCTAAACAAACCTCTTTCTTCATAAAGTTAGCCTGCCTATGGCATTTTGTAATAGTATAAAAAATTATTTGTACACTAGAAAAGGGTCCTTATCTAAAATGAATCGTACTGTCACCCTGACCTCAGAATTTCCAGTCCCATCACCATCAGCCATGATGTCCTTAATAGAGCTGAATTGATGCCAGAAGTATGCCTTAGAACCTCCAGAACTGTGATCTAAACAAACCTCTTTCTTCATAAAGTTAGCCTGCTGTTGCCGCCTGAAGTGATGGCCGCTTGGAGCAACGAAGCCGCGGGAAGAAGTTCAGAGGCGAACTGGAAACAAACAGGCTTTTTATTTTGCTAAATTTTCTCTACGGCTCTGACAACAACTCTAACATGCACCACACACACCACCAAACAACCAACAACCAAATGGCGCTGATCCAATCAGCAATCTTGGCCCAAGTCTCTTGAGATCCCGGGCCAAGTCTCCTGAGACTACGGAAGGCGGCAATGCCCAACATCTCCATGGCCCGTAGTCAACCGCAATCTTAGCCATCTCCCCAAACAGGGCTCCTGCATTTCCCCCCTTTTGTTTTTAAAGAGGGGATGCTCTAGGACGTCTATGTGCAACCAACATTCTTACCCGTCATCTTATAATCAAGGCTGTGCCCTTGACTCCTGTCTTAGGTTGATATGTTGGCCACATGAGACTGTCCCGTGCGACTGAGCCTGTCTTAGGTTGTCCCCCTCTGGGGATCTTACCCATCATTGACTAACCAGCCATCCAATGGAGCCCTTTAGGATTGACTGTGTATGATGACTAACAGCTGTCCAATTGTGAGGAGATGGTGCAGCTTTAAGGCGACAAGCCTTTTGGTGACGAGCCAAATTGCATAGCATATCAAATTGTTTAAACAAATCAGCTGCCTAAGTTCCATCAAGTAACACACTGAATTCTCTAGACAAATACCCGCAAAGCATTGTTCTGTAAAGTTTCAAACAATGAAAGATCAAAATGTCCTCTTGTTATAACACGTTGATCTAGGAGGCCCCATGCATGTAGAGCAGAGGCCACACTGCTGGTGAGGTTGATTGATGCTTGAGCAGCAGGAATGGTTGAAGCTGTAGCAGCAGCCATCTTTTTTATGTCTAGACAATGCCACTGGCAAATCTTCAGGGCCCGCTACCTAGAAACTCAAGCATCAATTATTAAAGGAAAGGCAGTGCTATTGCAGCACTGAGTCAAGAGGTGAGTTGTCAAACTAAAAAATAGAATAATTAGATTAGAAAATTAAAGTTGATTTTTGTTCACACACATTGCTGATTGAACTTCCACAAACATAAGTTGGCAAAATATCATATTTAGAACAAAACAAAGAAAGACTGAGGGTATTTACTGCATTAAAGATAGATTAAAGAAAACGTAAAGGCACTTTGGAGAAATAATTTGTTAGCTGGAACCCTCGAGTCTCTGTGTACACAGCAATCTTTTACCTGTTGAGATAATTGAAATTAATCAGCTATTAAATAAATGAAGTTAATAACAAATAAACAATCTTATGTCAAAACACCAAAATACCAGCTTATATAGCACTAGTCATATTTTTTGCTAAAGAGAAGTCCCAGGGACACCTATAAATCAAAATTGAAAGTACATTCATTTATAAAATTATTTACCTAAATTGAATACTCTTAACCTAAAATGAATTAAAGTTATTTGGATCCATATTTTTTTTTCATAAGCGCTTTGTTATTTATGACGTCACACTGGACAGACACACAAACATACAAACATACATTTGTGACGTCACATTAACATGAAATGTAGACAAATGTACAGACATAAAGACATGTATAAAAAGAGAAAAAATATATATAATTGTGTGAACACTAAAGAGAGATCTCCTCATCCCAGCCGGGAGGAATGACACTTAAGTTGTGAAATATTTTGAAGGACTTTTTTGAGGGAATCATTTCATATCTTCATCTTGGTCCTCTTGATTTTGTACTTTTTTTTATTAATCTTGATTCTTCAACAACTTCATCTTGATCCTTTTGATGTGGTACCTGTTTTATTAATCTAGATGGTATTCATATTGGAGAGAATTCGTGCTTTGGAAAAACACAAACAGATCCTCTCCCCCAAATTAATACTGGATCTGGACCCTTCCATGTACCTGAAAGAACATCCTTCCAGTAAACCAAAGGTTTATGTTGTTGGTGTGGGTTCCAATGTCTGTCTCCAGCAGAATAACGATTAGAGTCTAAAGTTAAAAAATTTAAGGTAAACAGGGCAACTGTCAATCTGTCCCTAGGACTTTTCCAATTTCCTTCTTTTTGTTTTAATAACATAATTTTAAGTTGCGGTTTGCTCTTTTAATAATGCCCTGACCCTGAGGATTGTATGGGATGCCTGTTTTATGGGATATATTGAATTTTGCGCAAAACTGTTTGAAAGATGAGGACGTATATGCAGGGCCATTATCTGTTTTAAGCATTTTGGGGATGGCCAATGCAGCAAAAGCTTGCAAACAATGAGATGTAACATCTTTAACTTTTTCTCCAGAATGTAAGGAAGCAAAAATCATGCCTGAGCATGTATCTATGGTCACACGAATAAATCGCAATTTTCCAAAACTTGGCTCATGAGTAACATCCATCTGCCACAAATGATTGGGCATTAATCCTCTAGGGTTAACACCATAATGAGGATTGGGCAAATGTGTCATACAAGATTTACAATCTTTTACAGTTGTTCTGGCTTGCTCCTTTGTGATTTTAAACCTACGCTGCAAGGTGGTGCTATTGACGTGAAACTGGGAGTGAAATAAAGTAGCTTGCTGGAGTGCTGAAAGTATAAAGATTGTTTGGGTAAGGGCATCAGCCTTTTGATTACCTTCATGGAGGGGACCAGGCAAGTTGGTATGTGCTCTAATATGCCCTATGAATAGAGGTTCTTTTCTTGCCCACAAAAGTTTTTGTATTTGATAAAACAATTTAAAGGCTGGAGTATGAGGTGCTATTCGTCCTGCTAGCTCTAATTTTGGGATGGCATGTATAATATAGTGGCTATCTGAAAAAATGTTCATGGCCTGTTCTCAAAAATTTTCCAGAGCTCTTACCACAGCTTCCAGTTTCACTAATTGAGCTGATTTGTATGTAGTTATGTAAGTCATATTTCCTTTTGTAGTGACTACTGCAGCAGTACCATTTGAGGACCCATCTGTAAATACATTTAATGCCTTAGGAATAGGTTGATTTTTTATTACCTGTGGAAATATAATAGGATGATTAATACAAAAAGATAATATAGGAGACTTAGGAAGATGATTATCAAAATTTGCAGAAGTAGAGCATTTAGCTATAGCCCAATCATTATCATTGAAGCATAAATATTCAATCTCTGATGATGAATAGGGAGTAATAATAGTAGCAGGGTGAATGCCAAATATTTTAGTAGAAGTCTTAAGTCCTTGAAGAATAAGTTTAGCCACCATGGAGGTATAAGACTGAATTATACTTTTAGGAGAGACAGGCAAATGTATCCATAATAAAGGCCCTTGTTGCCAAAATACTCCTGTGGGTGTATATTGTGAAGAAATAATAATCAACATCAGCGGTTGAGTTAAATCAAATCTATGACAATGAGCTACTTCGATGGCTTTTTCTACTAACTTTAAAGCTTTCCTAGCATCAGGAGTCAATGTTCGAAGTGAAGATGGATCAGGGTCCCCACAAAGGATGTTAAATAAAGGTTTTAGTTGGCCAGTAGTGAGGTTTAGTTTAGGGCGAAGCCAAGTAATGTCTCCCAGTAGTTTTTGGAAATCATTGAGGGTGGTCAAATGTTCTTTATTTATTAAAATTTGGGGGGGGGGGGGTCTAACAAAGGTATCCATTATTTTAAATCCTAAATATAATATAGGTGACTTGGTTTGAACTTTTTCTTCTGCTATATATAATCCATATTTTTAAAAATTTTCTGCCACATCACTGAATATATTAAATAAGATTTTTTGATTAGGGTGGGCCAGTAAAACATCATCCATGTAATGTAAACACATGAGGTTTGGATATTTATTTTTAATGGGTTGGATTGCTTTGTCCACATATATTTGGCATATGGTGGGGCTATTATCCATTCCCTGCGGTAGTACGTTCCATTGATATCTTTTATCAGGGCCATTATTATTGATAGAAGGAACTGAAAAAGCAAACCTGGGGGCATCTAGAGGATGTAGGGGAATGGAAAAGAAACAATCCTTTATATCAAGAGTAATAAGATGGAAATTTTTTGGAATAGCTACAGGATTAGGAAGTCCAGGTTGAGTAGGGCCCATGATTTGCATGGTTTTATTAATTTCTCTAAGATCATGTAACAATCGCCATTTTCCTGATTTTTTCTTGATCACAAATATGGGGGAATTCCAGGGAGAGGTGGAAGGTTCTATATGTCCTGCTTCTAGTTGTTCCTGAACTAGTAGGTGGGCCGCTTGTAATTTCTCTTTAGATAGGGGCCACTGAGGGACCCACACTGGCTTATCAGAAAGCCATGGTATTTTCAAAATTATTTTCTCAGTGGCCCCCCCAAAAATATCTTTTTCCTTTATGATAATGATTACTTTTAGGGTTAAGATTACTCTGTAATTTTTGATAATGATTTCTTTTAGGGTTAAGAACACCCTGTAGATTTTCACATTTAACACTTGCAGGCTTGGTTGCAAGGTGTACTCCCATTTGTTGCAAAATATCTCTTCCCCATAAAGTAACCGGTAAGTTAGGTAAAACATAAGGCTGAAATGTTCCTTTATGCCCTTCATCATCCTCCCATTTTAAAATTACCGCACTTTTCTCTGGGAGGTTATTATATCCCAAGCCTCTTAAACTGGTTGAAGCTTTTTGCAGAGGCCAGTGCTTGGGCCATTGCCATTGATTAATGATGGAAGAGTCAGCTCTAGTATCTATCAGTCCTTCTATCTCTATTCCTTGGATTTTTATTTTACACATAGGCCTCCCTGAACAATCCCGAACCCAGCGAGCCATAGGTTCTGAGTCAGTGGAACAAAATCCTCTATTGTGCCCTTTTTGAGGCATACTCATTTTAAATGAATTATGGGAATTGGGAAGGAGAAGCAACTGAGCAATTCTATCTCCTTGATTAACCGAACTTATACTTTGGGGTGAGCTAAGCATTATTTTTATTTCCCCTTTGTAGTCTGAGTTTATTACACCTGGGGTCACTTGCAAACCTAATAGGCTTTTAGGACTTCATCCGAGAATAAGTCCTACAGTCCCTGAGGGAAGAGGTCCCCTGACTCCTGTGGGAATCAGCTGAATCCCCATTTCAGGTGTTAACACTATTCGGGTGGTGGAACAGAGGTCTAATCCTGCATTTCCTCCTGTTCCTCTGGCGAGGGAGTGGATGGGTAGTAGGGATTGTGTCGGGGAAGCATCTGAGTGGATGCTTGAGGATACTCCTCCTCCAATGCCCCGTACATTTGTGGGCCCCGGGGCATTGGGCCCTGTGCCTCGTTTTTTGAATTCCTGAACAAAGGATTTCCATGGATGTCAAATTTTGAATGGCATTTATTGGCCCAATGATTTCCCTTTTTACACCTGGGGCAGCGGCCTGGGGCACGGTATGAGCTTGGTCTTATTTCTCTTTTGGGATTTTGCCTAGAATAGCCTGATTGATTATGATAATTTTGCCTGGAATATCCTGATTGATTATAATGTCTAGGTTGAGCCTTTGTGAAATTTCGAGGAGAAGCACCTCTCATTGAGGCTGCAATCACATTTCCTGTGACAAAGGCATCATTTATATCTTTACATAGTTGTATATATACGGAAAGATCCTTTTTAGTTCTCCATGGCCTGATGGCTTCCTGGCAGTATTTATTAGCATTTCGTATGCTAATTGAACAACTAATGGCATAGCTTGATCAACATCAGCCAACACTCTACCTGCAGTTCTCAAAAGTTGATCAGCAAAGTCAGCATATGGCTCATTAGGTCCTTGAATCACTTTTGACAAGCTACTTTGTAGATCCCCAGGTCCTTGTACAGTTTTCCATGCTCTAAGGCAGCTGTGTTTATATGAGCATATACACCTGGGTCATAATCTTTTTGAGCCTGTAAGTCTGAGAATTGCCCTTCTCCTGTGAGCATTTTTATATTATAGTCTCCAAACACTGCAGCTGCGTTTCTTTTAGCCGTTTCTATACAAAGTTCTTGGAATTGTGATCGCCAAACCAAGTATTGCCCCCCGCTTAATGCTGCTTTACATAGACTTTTCCAGTCTTAGGGGGTTAAGCTAAAGGTGTTAAGGGACTCCAGAATACTCAATGTGAAAGGAGCTTGGGGCCCATAAGTCATTACTGCCTCTTTGAGATTTTTTATTGTTTTGAAATCTACTGACTGATGGACCCTCTGTCCATTTTTCTTTTCAAATGCTGGCGGTTCCCAATGTATCTGTGAGTTACCCTCGAGAGTGCATAAGTGCTCAGAAAGACTTTTTATTTCTGTTTCTAGGGTATGCAAATGCCTAGTAATACCCTTCATATTTTCTGTAATGGATTCCACCCATGGGGGAGTAGAGGACACAAGTGGTTCCTCTACTTGACGGTCCTTTTTCTTGGTCTTTTTTAGTTTCTTTTTCCTCATTTTCTCAGGATCACTTTTACTCGATTCCTCACTACTGCTAATTTCACTGACAGCAATATCCTGAGGCCCAGGTTCCATTAAGAGCAAGTATCCTTCAGCTATCACCAATAACTCCCAAATAGCTCTAATAGCTTGGATTTTTGTCATTTTGGGGACTCTTCTAATACTCTCTTTACTGGTCTTAGTTGACGCAGTGGAAGCTACGCTTTTTTGATCACTTTCACTTTTTTCTAAATCCTCCTCATTGAGAATGGAGTCAGGTATATCAAGGAATCTTTCCATAGCCTCTATCACTTGGGATTCAGTTATTTTTGAACCCATCTTTAGAGACCTTTCAGTTCTTACCTGTCCGCTCCGAAGTCCCCGTATGAGCCACCACCTGTTGCCGCCTGAAGTGATGGCCACTTGGAGCAACGAAGCCGCCGGAAGAAGTTCAGAGGCAAACTGGAAACAAACAGGCTTTTTATTTTGCTAACTTTTCTCTCTGGCTCTGACAACAACTCTAACATGCACCACACACACCACCAAACAACCAACAACCAAATGGCGCCGACCCGATCAGCAATCTCGGCCCAAGTCTCTCGAGATCCCGGGCCAAGTCTTGTGAGACTACGGAAGGCGGCAATGCCCAAACATCTCCATGGCCCATAGTCAACCGCAATCTTAGCCATCTCCCCAAACAGGGCTCCTGCAGCCTGCCTCTGGCATTTTGTAATAGTATAAAAAATGATTTTTACACTAGAAAAGGGTCCTTATCTGTTGCTTCCTGACTTGGAGCAACAACGCCATGGGAGAAAAACTCGGAGGCAGAATGAAGATGAAAGAAGGTTTTTTATTCTTCGGCTTTAGCAATCTCTCAAAACTCTAACACTGGCTCTTTCAGCAACCTCTCTGACGCTTTACTTCTTCTGACTCCTGACTCTTTACTTCTTTACTTACTGACTCTTTACTTCTTTACTTTCTTTTACTTTTACTTTCTTAGAGAGAGCTTAGAGAGAGAGACAGAAAGAGAGAGATAGAGAGAGAGAGAGCTTCTTCTTTCTTCTTTCTTCTTCACTTTCTTTTACTTTCTTAGAGCTTAGAGAGAGAGAAAGAGAGAGATAGAGAGAGAGAGAGCTTCTTCTTTCTTCTTTCTTCTTTCTTCTTTGGCAGCCTCGGCCTGACTCTGACCAGCAACAATTTCTTCTCTCTATATATCTCTTTGGTTTTCTTCTTCTGACTACGTTCTAGCCACTCTAACTCTTTTCTTCTTTGTTGCCGCCTGAAGCGCTTGGAGCAACGGAGCCGCGGGAAGAAGTTCAGAGGCGAACTGGAAACAAACAGCTTTTTATTCTGATAACTTTTCTCTCTGGCTCTAACAACGACTAACACACACCACACATAGCACCAAAATGGCGCTGACCCGATCAGCAATTTCGGCCAAGTCACTCGAGATCCTGGGACAAGTCCCGTGAGACTACGGAAGGCGACAATGCCCAAATCTCCATGGCTCATAGTCAACCGCAATTTCAAGCCATCTCCCCAAACAGGGCTCCTACACTTCTTCTCCAACCCAAACTCTTCTTCCGACTGACTGAGCGACTGAACGACTGACTGAATGAATGCCTCTTCTGACCGCTTTCACCCGGTTATATACCTTTAGCTTTGCGGGTGCATCACGTGCATTTACAGGTGTGTCACGTGCATATGATTATTATCAGGTGGAACTTATGGCTTCCAGCTAGCCGCAATAGCCATCTCCCTGATTGGGGCTGCTTCACTTATCCAAAATGAATCATACTGTCACCCTGATCTCAGAATTTCCAGTCCCAGGATCTGCGAGGAGGCATGGATGCACGGCCCTGGAGTAGGGATCTGGAAAAGTTATTACAGTGTGTATTACAAGTGATCAATTTGAATGGTGAGAAGTTACCAAGTGATTTTTATCCCCCCACCCCTCTTTAAAGCAAAACATTTAGATATACTCCTCTTTCTGGCATGATTTAGTTGTACAATCAGAAAATGATCATTAAACAAAAAACATACTGAAGTTCTGGAGCCTTTGTATTTTGAGTTCTCATTGAATCTCCCTAGTTCTATAAAACTATAGGACTAAAGAAAATCAGAGCCTGGCTCCGTTGTCTTTATAAGGCCCTATTTTCACAGTGGCAGAAATTGCTTTCTTTGTCATAATTACAAAAATGACACCATATGGAATATGAAAATAAGATTATAATAACGTTTTGTGTCTTTAATAAGTAAATGTTAGTTTTTAGATACCATTATGAAGATTTTCATCTGAGAGCCAATCAGTTGGCTATCCATTCAAGATCACTGCCAACTGCCATTGTGAATGTGCTTAGGATGCATCCCCTCTCCTCTGTACCCACTCAAATATCTCAGCCTCAAACACTGCTCCCTGAAGTTTTCCACAAGTACATGTGCCCAGCTAGTACTCCCCTTCACTGGACTTCTATGACAATGACATCACATAGCCTGCAATCAGGACTAAACACAGGCATGTCATCTAGCTACAAACCAGGAAAGCACCTGAGGAAAATGAATAAATGGAGGGCAATGAGCTAGTGATTTTCATTCTACCTGATTTTGCTAAAAATGAGCCATGGTGCTGAAGAGAATATATGCTGCCTCCCAACATGAACTACTGAGGAATTTTATTAGTCAAGTAGGAAACACTGTGAAGTCCTGATTTATCTATGAGAATGAGAGCCACCCAGGGTTCTGCTTACATCCTTTCAATTTTTCAGAAGGACCATTAGGAACACTTGCCCAGTGTTGGAATAAGAGCAAGTGATCCCAGTTGGGGAGGGTAGATCAGAATCTCCAGGATAGGTGAGGGGTGTGATCCATCCTTCCTTCCAGAAAATCTCCACCAACCCCATTTTTGAGTGTCCCTAAAAAGTAGCAACAATTAAAGATTTAAAAAAATAAAACTCACATTGAAGATTATCTTAGAACTTTCCTTACAGTGATTTTTTTTTTCCTCAAAAATTTTAAGGGCATATATTCTATATATGGGGAAGGTTTCCGTTGGTTTCATCTTCTATTAAGGAAAGGAAACCTGTTGGCCCCAGCATAGCTGATGTTGGTTTGTACCCTGCTCATTCCAAAGGAAAGTGCCCATCTTGAAGGAGCAGTGGTCAAACTGTGTGAAGAGCCAGAATACACTGGAGTGGGCAACAGTCTCCCTGACCTCATGTGATTCCATGTTTCATCTTAATGAAGCTGAATGCTGCCTAATCTGTATTTCTTTTCCTAGAAATCCAGCCACGGTGACAAGGGTTAACTCTGGAGAACCACCATCTTGGATTTTACTTCATTCCTCTTTCAGATAGAGCTTTGAGCCAGTTCTTCCTTGGGAGAATGTTATGGGGTATTTTGACACATGAAGTAACCTCTTCCCAATGCCTCACACTAGAAGAGGAAGAAACTTCAGCATTCTCAGTTCTCCTTTCATGTCAAATAGCAATCAACAGGCCTTTTACCAAGTACAAAAAGCCAACCTGATATTCCCAATGCCTAGCACAAGGTGATACAAAGCTAGAGGAATCAGATGAATAAAAGTTCACCCAAAAGACCCCAAATTATCTTAAATATTGACTAATTCAGAGAGATTCTGCACTAGATGCAACTAAAGTCAAGGCTCTTATTTGATTTCTGACATGGTTTGCCCATGATATTTTAGGCATGTTTGCATGTTTAAATAAGAGCATGCAGCCTAGGGCCAGTAAAACTTACAAGAAGCAATTTCAGTGGGAGGATAATCGAATTCTGGGCAAACCTAAATGTCACAGACTGAAGTCACAGCCTCTAAACTACACAATCAGAAACTCAGTATCTATTGGCTGTTTGCTATTTTTTAGTCAAAGTCCATAAAAAGTGAAATTTTAGAGGAGGTTGACTCAACTTAGTATTCAATAGACATAACCTGAAAAATACAGAAACACTCAATAAATGGCAAATCCAAAGAGTGACTTTTGGTGAATGGCACATGTTGATCTAATACTGAGAAGTATTAGCAGCCAAAAAAAATGGAATATTTATAAATATGATATTAAAGTTGTTCAGTTATGATACCAGACTCAAAAAGAATATTTCATTCCAATTATAACAGGGTCACAGAATTCAGCTCTGTGGAGGATGGATGGGTATTGGAAAGAGGAGAAAAAATAACAGCTTCATTTTTATGATATTTTGAGGTTTTTAGTGCTGGTACTACAGGTTGGGTTCATATGATAGTTGGAAAGTTAGTGGTATTTATACAACAGCTACATAATGCCACCATCTCCTTAAAACTGATTTCACATAGAGCCTTGTTTAATCATAGAACATGTTCCAAATTCTCACAAATGCTTGCTGAGCATGATATATGAATGCCATTTGCCAAGATCTTCTGTTTCTGTGAATCTTTGGACTGGTAGCATTTTAAGCCCAGACACTGCTAACAGATCACTCCACCAGCAGGACCTGGAGCAAATACAGAGAGACCATATTTGTGCCTTATATATCTCTGTCATTAGTTCCAGGGTGACTCATCACTTAGAGCCTGCAAAGTACCCTGGTTCCCGGCTTTCTGGGGGAGATTCTAGAACATTAGCAATGCTTAATAATTTAAGTGCAGATGTTGTATGGACTTTAAATGCAACCAATTAGCTGAATTTAATTTTCTTTGTGAGAAATGGTATAATGCTACAACAGTGAGGAATCTGTTCTCCATGCAGTTCTTGGACGAAAGGTTCATTTTACTGGTAATTTTTTTTTAACATAGGCAAAAAAGGTTTCCTTTTGCAGAAAACTCTGCATTTAGATAATCTGTTGGACATTACAGAATGATTGATTCATTGTCTAAAATATATGATTGAGTTTTATCATTTTAAGGGTGAGTTCATTATCTGCTTGCTGCTCAATCTCAGTGATAAAAATAGTACAAAGAATAAGATGTACTGAAATATGACGTTATATTTTTCTGCTCTTGAAAAGCACTATGCAAAATCATTCCATCAGTCCTCCAAGATTTACACAGGAAATAACTGTTATTCCATAATCAATGAAAGGTATCATCAAGAGCTCATTTGGATAGAGAATAGTTACAGAAACTATGTAGGTCACACAAAGTATATTTATTAAAGGATGAAGAAAAAATTAGGGAGGAGATATTTAGGGTCAAGGTTTTATAAATGTTTTTGTCTCATAAAATAAGTTTATGCACCAAATATTGCAATGCATTTATTATACTTGTCTAAAACTGTGTTTACTACATGAAAAAAATTCAAAGCCAAGGGAGATATGTACTGTTAACAGCTGTGGTTATTGCTTGGTACAACACAGGGTACATCTTGGATACACAGTAAAACATTGGTTTTGATGGTTGGTCTTAGAGCCTGTGTCATCTTCTGCAAGTCACCTGGCTTCTGTCTGTCTATTTCCTCCTCTGCAAAAAGGGAAAATGACATTGTCTCCCACATAATGTTACTGTAAGAATGAGCCAAATCAATGTACAAGACTTTTGAATAATATCCAGCCTAAAATAAGAGCTTGATGAATGCTTTGTAAAAGGAACAAATGCTTGTTAGCACTTAACCTTTCAATTGTAGGATGAATAAGTTCTGGGTATCTAATGCAGAACATGGTGACTGTAGTTAGTAATACTATAGGGTCTACTTAAAATTTGTCAAGAGTGGATTTGTATGTTTGGGGGGTGGAATGCTGGGGATTGAACCCATGGCTTACACATCCTAGGCAAGCACTATACCACTGAGCTATGGCCCAGCCTTTAAAAGAATAGATCCTAAACACACACACACACACACACACACACACACACACACACACAAGGGTGATGAGTGTGTTCATTAACTTAATTGATATGAGCATTTCACAATGTGTATGTATATCAAATCAGCACATTCGATGCTAAAAACATATACAATTTTCAATTGTTAATTATACTTTGATCAAGCTGAAAAATATGACAATTAGCTTTCTTAGATGAGCATGCATTAATCTCTTTGAATATAAAGACATTCCGTTAATAACTAATCAGAAATGATACTTCAACTTCAATACCAATGAAAGAGGCAATAGGATGTTAAAAGTAAATATTTTCTACCTTCCTTATTATAGACTATTAAGGGAAATTCAAATCAAGAAGACAAAGAGGCTAATATTTTCTATTCCCCACTGTCACTGTCCACTGTCACAGTGTTTTGAGGATAAGGAGAAACAACTTTGGTTTCATTTCCAAATTCCAACAGTTAAGATAAATTTGGGTGAGTTCCATCTTTAAATGCAACTTGGCTTTGGGAGTGTCATTCACATTCATTAGCAACTTACTTTTCTTGCTGCACTTGTTGTAATTAAATGATTCAAAGAGACTGTGTTATCAAGGAATGTGAAATATAAGTTCGTAAAGTGGAAAGTTTTACTTGAAACTTGGTTATTAGGAGCACATCTTAGTGTAGCACTTAG
Source organism: Tamias sibiricus (assembly GCA_025594165.1). Classification (NCBI taxonomy): domain Eukaryota; kingdom Metazoa; phylum Chordata; class Mammalia; order Rodentia; family Sciuridae; genus Tamias; species Tamias sibiricus. The sequence continues at coordinate 72,267,942 of CM046660.1, read as the reverse complement.
GACTATATGCAAGTCCTCTCTTACTGCCTAAAAAAATCTGTCCAAAATCCACAAGCATGCCAACAAACATGAGTTTAGCTCATATTTCTGTGTGACAAAATAGGCTGAATTTCACCTGGGTGATTCTTTTGGCCTGGGCTAGTATGAGATATCCACACCTGGTTTGAGTCATACTGTAGGGTTATAGCTGGAACATTTCAGCTGATTTCTCCATATGGGATCTCATCTTATAGTAGGCTGGTCCACATTTGTTTCAATGATGCCCACTGAGGTCTAAAAGCAGTTGGAAGCATGCAAGATACTTTTGGCTGGAACAATATTTCCACAACATTTCTTTGATCGAACTAAGTCACACAGTTAGCCCAGATTTAAGAACTAGAGAAATAGACTCCACCACTGGATACAAGGAGCCATGAAGTCAAGTTGCAAAGGGTGAGGATGGAGTCCAGTAAAGAATCTGTGGTCAGTTTTGCAATCTGCTACAGACAGCCAATGTCATTTCTATATTATGAAGAAGGATGCAGAACAGGGCCTCCTCAAAATCAGAGAAAAACAAAGTTCATTTTGCAAAGTGGCTGGGACCCTCATGACTTTAAAATATCCTTTATAAATGTTTTTCTGGCTTGCATTCTATTTTTTGTGAGAAGCAAGATTTTGTGTAAGTTGAATTACTGGGAAGACCAAAGAATTACATATGTATGGCTCATGCTAATTCAACCCATGTGATTGGAAAATCTGAGAGATCCTTAACTTTGTCACCCTTAAATGAAAAGTAATAATTTCTTTAAAAAACATGGATGATAAACAATTCACATATCATTGTTGTTGCCTCAGTTTTATCAACTGTGACAGACAAGTTTTCATAAACTCTTCCACAGGCTGAAGAAGAAGGACAGGAGGATAGCTTCAGTCATTCAGTGTATTAATCCAGTAATGCAGTATAATCTGCTTCTGGGATGGGTACCACTGGGATTCTGACCCTTTGGGTTATGTGACTGTATTGCAAGTTGTGCTAAAGTTTAGTCTTAGAATTTCAGCATTCTAACAACTACTCCCATCTCTCCACCAACCATGGAGTAAAGACCCTTTGAAAGAGGACTTCTGAGTAATCAAAATTAAGGTGGCCGCTAATGCATTTAACTAAGCAGCATAAACAGCTAATGAAAACATACATAATTCTTCAAGATGCACATAGAAAACATAACCTTCAAAGACTTAGAAAATGTCATGTACTTTGAAATTAAACTGTATTCAAAATCTAAAATGCTAGAGGCATACAGAAAAACAGATCATCATTTATTAAAGTAATTAGAGATTACATTAATCTTACAGTTGTCTTTGGATCTTCTGTCTGGCATAATAAATACAAATGACATTCTCTTTGTCTCTTCAGCTCAAAACTGTATAGAGGAGGAAATAGAGAAACTGTGGAAGTTTATCAGAGATGACATGAAAATAAAAGATGAAAACAACTCAGGTGACTTAAAAATCTTAAAATGTGATAGCTTAAAATAGTATCAGAGACCAGATTACATAATCCACTTTCAAGTTGGAGAAAACAGAGAAGTTACGTGCCGGAGTTTGCTCAGCTAACAGGTGATGAACGTGCTCCCTGTAACAGATTATCCTGTTTGCCTGGGGGCCTGATCACAATCGCATAATAAGTTCCCAGTCATGCTCACCCAGCCCTGGTGACCTCATTTTAACATGTGTGAAATATTTTTAAATAGATTTCTGAATATTTTAACAGACTGCAAGACTGTGGGGTAAAAGGCTTTCTTGAGCTTCTGATTTGAATCTCAATTCACCTTATTGCTGCATTTCCGCAGGTGACATCTGGCTGAGCGGAGTTGGTGGGAAAAGACTTCGGTTTCCCCAGGCACGTTCATTGGCACCGATTGGCACCACTGTTCTCGCTGGAGCACCCACTGGGCTTCAGGCTGGATGCCTAGGCTGGGAATTTGGGCAATCCCCTGAGTGGGAGGAGCCTTGAACTTTTCCATGGCAGCATAAGTGGGCACTAAATAAAGTTTTCTTGGACTCACCGGAGGTTCTGATTCTGTAAGGACAAAGTCAGGAGCATTGGAATGAAAGGCCTTTTGGAAAGGGAGACCTAACCATGCCAGACGCCTCCAACCTTGGCAGCTCCCTTGGCAGAAGGACTTCAGTGCCATATCTCCAGAAAAAGAGTTCTCTGTCGTAGACATAGGATAGCTATTTGGACAGAAAGAGGAGAGAAAAAAACATGGAAAAGAAGAGGGTAGGGGAAGACAGTACACTTAAACATCATTTAACAAGAACTTGGAGTATGTGAGGTGAGGAGGAAGAGCTGGATGTTTTAGAAAAAGGAGATGAGTTAAAGGAGGTGAGAGATTTCTGGAATGGTTATTGTCATATAGGGGACCTTAGGTAGTCTATTTATGGATTAGGTATTTGTTCTCTTTGTCATTACCTTTTAAAAATAGGTCAACAAATAATGGGACTATTTATATTACCATTGTTTTCTTGGTAGTGCTTCTTTGTTTGTGGTACTTTTCCCAGGCTGGGCCTCCTGAGACCCTGACTTTATCAGGGTTATTATGTCCCTTGTTGCTTTCCCAGTCTTCCTGCATTTCCTATGCCCAACCCACTGTTCCTAGTAAGGCTACCCACTCCACGTCCAGCCCCAGCTGAGCCCTGCAGGCTTGGGCTGCCTATACTCCCTGATGATCTGGAGAAATGAGAAGCAACTGCATGCTAGCACAGCTCAAAATAAGTACTACCATAGAGAAAAATTAAAATGGGGAGGAAGTACGTTTGTGGGAGACAAAGAAAATGAGAGGACTGTGAAGTGCTGCTACAATTAAAATGTTAATTCTAAATCTGTGCTAACTTTAAAATTCCTCTCCTCTTTTTTTTTTTTTTTTTTCTGAGTAATCATATGCCTCATATTCTCAGTGTGTTAGCTTAGGTACTCAGCTTAAAATACACTTTGATTAATTCTGAACTATTCAGCATTAATCAGGCATTGCGTTGAGTTGTCTTTGTGTTTCATGCCTCCAGAGTCCCAAAGTTGAGTTTAAATGCTTCTAAAGAGAAGAATCCCTAAATTGATTGTGGACTTGGCCCTCCCAGCAGCTCACCGAACAGGAAGGGTGTTAGATGTGCGAGGCTGGGTCACCAAAGGGCAGTTTGGAAAAAGAAGGAAACGATTTCTCAGAAGATGGATGGAATCTATCTCAGGAAGGAATTCTGTCTGCTCACAATGACGTAGATGCTGCTCAACGGCAGCACTGTTGATGGTCTGTGGGATCAATGCTGTGTTTCTGAAAGGTGCAAAGCGCTCTGGGTCTCTCAGTGGTGTGGAATTGCCTTGGGACAATGCTCTGGGAAAAGGTTCTGGAGGAGCAGAGATGTTTATTACTGGAAAAGACTCCCAGTGGAGAAAGAAAAATGATGCTGGGAAATGAGTATGATTTAGGCATGAACTGACCCAGGTCTAATCCTGATCCCACCTATTGACAGCCATGTGGCCTGTGCAGTTTGAGGAACTGAGCTTTAATTCTTTATATTCTATTTGACGAATGGAGGATCCAAGCATTAATTATTAGCAATATTAAAATTGATACTAGTTAAGTACTAATAGCACTTTCAGGATAGGTATAAAACACACAGAGCAATGGCTTAAAATCACACGGTTCTCCTAGTTCTCCTTTGGGATTTGGCTTTTAACGCATGGATGAGCTCACCTGAATGGAAGGGGACATTGTTTCCTGTATTACCATAGGAATATCATCTCTAACTTCTCCTAACATGAGCTTTCCTTGTGCCACAAGGGATGGAGAGGTGGTACCAGTAGCTGAAAGGTGGTGTTAATTAAGTATGAAAGGGTCTTGGGGAGGAAGGCCTGGCCATAGAGTCCAGTCCTGGAGACAGGTCTGAGCTCGCACCCCTTTGTTCCATCCCTGCTCTGGGGCAAATGGCGGTGAGCTGTATCAGGAGCAGCAGTGTTGACAACCACGCAGCTTGTGACTGATGCCTTTTTTATTCTTCAAAATACTCATGCTCTTATCAGATTCTAGAGTTGATGGGATTGGCACCCAACATATGAGAGCTGCATGTTTATCACTGAGAATGTTTCTTCCAGACTTCTAAACCATAGAGTCTTTAAAGATCAGATTTGGCTTTAACTCCTTTTTCAATTTTAGCCATGCAACTTATCCAGTGAATTGTGATAAAATAGAAACTGAATTTCATGGACCAAAATAATACTCTGTGCTAAAGTTGTACCATTTCTAACCTCTTCTTTCCAAATGAGGTTTCTTGTCACTTTTTTCTTTATCCTTCTTGGTTGCTCTATTTATATTTGCCATCTTAATCAATTTGACATATTTAATTTTGTTTTTAAAGAGCAATATACGCTTTCTATCAGTTATCCCCCTCCTGAATTATCTTTCAATGTTTTAATAAAAGCATAAGAGTCTCCATTCTTCACACCATTCATAGAATTACTTCCTGTGGGCATTCTTTGACCAGCCCCCTGTTTGATTTCTGACATTCCCCTGCCTATTCCCCTTTTTTCCTAAAAATATATACTTTGAGAAAGGTACTCGTCCCTTCCTTAGTTATACACTCTGAAAGCCTCAGGTTCCTCCCACTCCACCCACCTACACCCTCCACATCCAATATGTCACCAAAATCTGAACACAGTAGTTTCAGAATATATTTTTTTAAGTAACAGGTTTATTGTAATGTAATTCACAACATCGCAGAAATGATTCTTTTTAAGTATCTAATCCGTTGGATATTATTGTGTTCACAGAATTGGGAAACCATGACCAGTCTATTTCCAAAACATTTGCATTACCCCAAAACGAAACCCTGTACTCTGTAGCAGTCACTCCCTGTGTTCCTTACCCCCAGTGCCTGGAAACCATTCATCTACCCTCAAGCCCCAAGGATATTTCACATAAATGGAATCAAGCCACACGTGGTCTTTTGTGACTTGCTGTTTTCACTTACCATGAGTTTTTCAAGGCTTGTTCCCACGACAGCATGTATCAGCTCTTTGTTCCCTTCTATAGCCGGATACTATTCAACCGTGTGAATACACCACCTTGTGTTTGTCTATCCATCCATTATTGGACATTTGGGTTATTTCCACTTCTGTCTTTAGGAAGGATGCTGCCATGAACATTTATATGTCAGTTTTTGTGTGGACATGCTTTCCATTCTATTTGGTAGATACCTAAGGAATGGGATTTTGGACTCATGAGGTAGGCTGTGTTTAATATTTTGGGGAACACCCAAATAATTTTCCACAATAGCTTTTCCATTTTACAACCCCTATGAGAAGTGCATGGAAGTGTGACTTGCTGGATATTTGGGTCTCTGTACCCTCTTCTTATCCCACTACCAGTGCCTGACTCAGAGCCCCAACATTTCCCTCCTGGACTGTCACCATCATCTGGTTGGCCAGGCCGTCACTTCCCAGGCTGCCCCATCATCCTCCTCACCTCCATTAGGGAGATTTCTTTGTAAAACACAAACCTGACTAAATCACTCTGTTTTAAGGATTTTAGAGATTTTGTGTGGCCAAAAGGACTTAACTGTAATCTAGTGCCAGCTACTCAGCCTCCACTTCCTCCCCTTGTGCCAAGCACACTCTTCACAATCAGCTTCCAAGATTCTTCTTTTACAATGGATTCATTTCATCTGAGGGGCAACTGGAGACTACTCTATTTTTCAGCTGAAACTAATGTCTTTCTTCCACGATCATCCTGCAAATACTGGATTGCTCTGTATTACTCTACTGTCTCCTGCAACACCTGATACTGGACCTGAGATAAAAACGATTAACTTCTTGAAGTAATCAGAACCATAGATATGTAAGTGATTACGTGCTAATTAAAAGTACCAATAACAAATTAAAAAAATGGATCTGCACTGTAAAATAAAAACTAATAATATTATTTAATAAAATAAATAATAATAATATTGATTCAATTATTTATAACTATTAATAAAAATATTATCTATAATACTATATTAATATCATTAATAAATTTATAATATAATAAATACAATATATTTTATTAATAAAAATAAAAAATAAAAAAAAATATATTAATTAAATATAATTTAATATAATATAATCTATCATAAAATTATTTTATAATTTTATTAAATAAATACACACACCTTTTGTTAAAATGCAAAGAAGGCATTTTTTACTCGTATGGTCATTATCTGTTAGAAAATGCCCCCCAAATTATACCATTCACTGGACTTGGGATTATGATCTATTACTGATTGATATTATCATTTCATTTATTCAAAAAGTACTTAGTGAGCACTTTCCATGAGCCAGGGACTGTTCTAGGTACTTGCAATACAAAAAGAGAGACAAATTTTTCTGCTGTTGTGAACTTTCCTTCTAGAAGGGAAAAGGAGGCATAAAACAAATAAGTAAAATAGGACATTTGAGTGACAGGAAATATAAAGCAGGATGCAGAGTGGGGAGTGGTTGGAGAGGATTGTCATTTTAAATAAAGTGGCCAGGAAAGGCCACATGGGCAAGGTGATGTTTGAGAACAAATCCAAGGAAAGAAAGCAATTGTCCCATGTGGCTATGACAGAAGAAGAGGGGTGCAGTAGAGAGGACCGGGGTTGGGCAGGGGCAGTGTTTGATGTGATTAGGAACTGCCAGCAGACTGGTGTCCCTGGAATCATATGTAAAGCTCCATATATGTTTTCAATTCGTGATAAAAACTCAGAATGACACGAATGCACTGGAGGACTTTCAGGTCAGGCAACACTGGGACCCTCTCAGAGGAGGGCAAGTGTGTAGCTCTGTTGCCGTTTAGTGAAGCCACTTGGACTGGATTTGATGCTGCAGGATGCTCAGAGCCCAGTCATTTCCCTGACGCCGGTTATTTTTGTTACTCCCCATCTGTTCCCTGAAGAAGGAAGATATAAAAAGCCCCAAACACTAACAGGGGGCTACTTGCTTCATGCAGAGACAGCAGGGAGACAAGGAGCCAGAGAGGCTCCACCATCACCACAGTGACAGGGACAGTGGTGAACGGATGAGAAGTAGGTGGTGGCAGTGAGGAATGATTGCACTGAATTCCCACGTGTGTGGGTAGGAAGGAGGGCAGAGGAGTGGCTGGGCCTGGGGAGGGGCAGGTGCTTGCTTCACGTGTTCTCTGGCAGGTAGGTTCATTTCCCAGGACTGCAGCCCATCAGTTACACACGTGCCCTCCTGACACAGAGGCCAATCCTGCACCGAAGAATTGAAGCACAGATCACTGGGGAAAGTTGCCAATTTGTGCTCCAGCAGCATATTCCAGTAAAAGAGTGTTGTGCTACCAGAAGCCAAGTGATTGCTTTTGTCTCTTCTTTTTTAAAAATAAATGTGCATTTTAAAAACAAAGTTGGTAATGCACATAATTACTAAAGACAAATACTACCAGGTTTGTAACTGGAAAATAGTTTCTCTTTCCCTCCCCCTCCCTCCTCTCCTCTTCACTGTCAGTCATCACCATCTCCTTTACCTATTTCTTCAGATCGGTGCCTCAAAACCATCAAATGACATAATTACACGCCATTTTTTTCTCTAGTCTTATGTACTATCTATTAAGTTTTCTCTTAGAAGAAATAATTGAGATTTTCTTTTTAACTGTCTTATTCGTCCTCCTACCATCTCCCATTTTCTCAAAATAGTTATGTCACCTTTTGGGGTTAAGTTGATTCTCAGATATTACATAATTATAGCTATTAAATTTTATTCCCAGTTAAGTCAGATAGTACACTATTATCGTTTTTCTCCTTGTGGATTTAGTTATTATCTTTTTGTTGTTATGGTTGTTATTAATACTTTTAGAACTCGATCCAGTTCGACTGGAATTTATTTTTAATACACTCAAACCCATCCAGTGTTCTGTCACTTTTTCTTTGCCTTCTGCTCTGACTTTTCTCCTGGCTGCTACACAGGTGTCGTCTAGCCATTGCCCCTAACGTGCATTTGCTTTCTTATTCTATTGGATCTGCTGTCTCCCATATCTCTGTCTTCTTTCTTGGTTTATTCTTTTAACGTCCTGAGAAGCCCTTTTTACCTGACTTCTACATCAGCTGATTTTTAAATTCAAACAGTCGGAACCCTTCATTTGTCTATTACAAACAGACCATTCATTTGGTGCTGTATTCACTGGGATAGGTTGTTGATTTCTCTTCAAGCATGGAATCAGGAAGGAGTTAAAGGGTAGAGTGGCGTTCAATTCTAGGATTTATACCTATTCAACCTAGAAATAGCCTCATGCATATCAGACCTCAGCTTCAACACTCGACTCGACATCTCAGATATACATCAAACTCAGCAAATTCAGACACATGCGTGTGACATCCCCACCATCTGTTTCTGGCTTCTGAATCAGGAAGAGGCACCACCTCCAGCCACTTGACCAAGCCAGAAGCATCCTTCACAGTTTCCTCCCCTTTAACCTCCACATCCAATCATTTCACATGGCAACACGCTTGCCATTTCTACTAGCTCCCCTGCGCAAGCCAAGGACACTCCATTCACGGCTGCAGAAGCCCACAGCTTCCCCATCCACTCCTTCCCTCCTCCAGTCAACTGTCAACTCTGAGGCCAGAATGATCTTTTCAAAACCCAAAGAGTGAGGCTCACTGGACTTGAATTTCTATAATGCATCCTAACTGCTGTACATCAGCAGCCTAAAAACCTGCACACCTTTATAAGTCCATGCCCTGCCTGCTTCCCTGACTATGTCTTGCTTCACCTGCTCTCTCTCTCTCTCTCTCTATCTCTCTCTCTGTCTTCCACTGTACTCTTTTTGTCTAGGCTGATCATGATGTATTCTTAGTGTTGCTTTTAAAACCTATTTCCCACAGCCTCAGTGTCTTTGTGCATGCTTTCTTATTTCATAGAAAGTCCCTCATCCTACCATCTCTCCTCCCCGCTCCCCTCCCACATAGGTGACTCTACTTTTCCTGAATTGTGAACTGAATTGTGAACTGAATTGTGTCCTCTGGGAAATCCTCCAGTCTTGGTTAACTTCCTCAGGAATACACATCTATCAAACTGCACTTCTTCATAACACTCCAATACCTGTCAGGCGCCATCAGGGCTATGGTCCTAGCAGGCTTCTTTCTTAGCCCAAACACAGTTTGGGATCTATAGAAGGTGTTTGATAAGTATTAGTGGAAGAAAGGAAATGACAGGAGGAAGGAAAGAGGATGAAGGAAGAACCTTGGGAGACAGAGAGGAAGAAGGAGAAAGTGGGCAGACCAACAACCTGACTTATTGATGGTTTTCCTCATCCTATATTAAATAAAGCTTTCTAAGTGTTTTGGTCAGCTGTGGCTGCCATAAGGCTGGGTAACATACCCCATCAAGATTGAGGGCTTGTGCATTCTTTGCTTCTGAGTCTGTGGAATGGCCAGAACCGCCCTGCTTCAGCCTTCAGCAATTCGGGGCTTGGTTGGAAGCTCTGGGATGGGTTCACAACGTCTCCACATAACTCTTCATTCTCCTTGGACCAGCAACAGTGCAGGTATGTTCTGTGACACATCACAGAGGGCAGGACTCAGTCTGTAGCTGGTTCTACTTGTTAAAGTAAGTCACAAAATCCAGTCTAGCCTCACTGGGTGTGCAGTAGATTCCACCTACACTAGTGGGTGGTGCGTCACCCAGTAAAGGCTGTTGATATTCATTCTGATAAAGGGAGGGCAGGGGGAATTACAAACAATATGATGTTGGAAAAATCTTTAAAATTTGGCTTATTGTTATGTCATATACACAATTTAAAATGGGCTTTTTTATTAATCTCCTTTGGTTTCCATCTACTGAAAACCACAGGAGAAAGCTGTCCTCTTGATTGCTCCTAAACAGTTGATGGGGTGGGAGATCACACATCACACTCTTTATACCCTTCCTCAGGCCATCACATCATGACCAGAATCCCAGGATGTGCCCTGCTCACTTCCCATCACTAAATTTGTCCATGACTAAGTTGTCAAGTGTATTGTTTTTCCTTCTTGCAGCACTGAGGACAGCAGATAGGAGGATAGCTAAGCTCTTCCAGACCCAGGATTCTGGCACCCATATAATATGGAACATAAATTTGGCTTAGTGTGGTAGCATTCCAGAAGTCATGATTTATGTGTGCGTGTATTGGGGGAGATACTGGGGATTGAACCCAGGGCCTGCGCAATATTCTACCACTAAGCTAACCCATCAACCCACATTCTCATATTTTTAAGCATAAGAAAATCAAAATCTACAGAAATAGAGTTATCATCAAGGGTGACTGTATTTGGACCTCACCCTGAGGTGGGTGGCCCCTCCGTGAGCATAAGATGTTTTATGCCATGATGGATTATGGTCATGAGGGGCTGATGGAGCTTGATGACAAACTCATGTGCAAGCCATGGAAACAGAAGCATGTCCAAGGAAAGCATTTTGACTTTTCACTTCTGTGATTTAGTGATTAATCAGTGCATGTCTGTAGAAGACACAACTAGATTATCAAATTGCCTAAGTCAAGGGCATGTTGTTATGCTGGATTCTTCTATTTCAGTGAGTTTTTTGACCAAATGCTCAACAGATTTCAGGCCATAATATGTATAAATATGCACAATTAATTATATATATATAATTTACATATTATTTTATATATGAATATATATTAAAGATAGATAGACACGTTTAGCTAAGGTGGTAAGGGAAGAGCAAAAAAGATTAACGGTGTGATTTTTCACATTAACCACATCTTCACCAGACTAGTAGGAATGTTTATTTCTCACAGGGAAATAATAGAAGCTCTCTTAGGGCTTTCAGTCTCAGTGTTTTTCATTATTGTGTAAAGGAAGGATTTATAAGCTGCTTTTCTTTAATCCTAAAAGCACCAAAAAGACGATTAGAATTTACCTTTGTCAATATTTCAAAAGGCAGCATTTTCTAATCTAAAACACCAGCTCATCATGACCTACACTGTTCCTCCACACCTTCATTACGGAGCCCCTGTTGGTGTGACTCGGGAGCTAGGGCGTTTCTCTACTTGAGAACCACAGGCCTGTGGGTTACATGTCCTTGCCAAGATCCTATCACTACACTGAGAAAACCTGTGGTTGCTAGTTGCATCAGGACACAAAGGACGATGGTGGTTTGTCCATCTCTTTAGGCCTGGGAGGCCCTCCACACTTGCTCAGCCCAGGAGAAATGTCCAGGGATGGCCAACCTCACAAACTCTCAGGAGCCCCAGCTGACGCAGTCACCAACCCCAGCCCTTCTTCTCCCTACATGGATGTACACAGGGCCCCCCTCTAGGGGACTCCACTGAATTCTCTCCTCTCTACGCAACCCCTCACCTCTTCAAAGCACATGGTCCTTACGAAAGGACCCTTTAATTGTTCATCTAAGTGCTCTTATCCAGCACAGAGTGAGCAGGAAAAAAACAATGTGGCTAAAGCTCAGAGAAAATGGAAAAGGTTCTATAACTACATCAGAATCCATCTTTACTAGTGAGTCTCCTATCCCTATTTTCTCTCCCTTCATTAAAGTTGCATTTATGGCCATAATCCCATCTTATTCCTTCTCTTATTCATTGATTCATTCAACAAATTTAAATTGGATGGTCTCATTTTATCTATGTGCTGTGTAGGTGCTACAAATCTAGTCTCAAGAGATTTGGGTAGAGCCTAGAACACCTTTATTCCAAAACTCCATTTTATCTCTGCCTGTTTCTATATTTTTATCTATCTATAAAGAGTCAGGCAATCTTTAGAATAGCCATGTTGTAGATTACATAGACATTGGTGAGCTTGCTGGGTGCAGAGTCACCCTTATGATGCTGGTCATCTATTTCTACTCTCACGTAACTCTGATGATTCATGAATTAGTCCTGTCCCAATTATGCTGGTGTTGATAAAGAAGGATAGAACAGAAGCCATGTACATGGAATATATTCTCAATTTAAATTTTCTCAATTGATGTTTCTTAAATCTTTCCCAACCTTTGCTTTCTATCTGCAAGCAAGTCTAGAAGATGATAAGTCATCAAGAGCTGATGAAAAAAGAGCCTATGACATAAGTGGAAATACTATGTTCATGGACATGTGCTCTTTGGGATTTAATACTGCATACATATACTAGACTGATATTTTCTATTATCTGAATGTTCCTGTTTCTATGAAGAAACTAAATGTGTTGGTATTTCATCATGTTCTGAAAAGAACACCGTGCCTTCAAGAGCTCCAGCATTGAGTACATTTGAGAATCTCTTCTGCATGGTATGCTTTCTAGGAAATGTCTTTGCATTCCAAACAACTAATTGAAAAATGACCTGGAAGGTAGCCAGTTCATAGTAACAAAGCCACATAATACTTGCTCATGGTTTCCATTTCCAGACTTTCTGCCTTCATTAGTACAGCTGACTTCTAACAATACCCCTATCTGTTAGTCAAGGAGTATAATCTCCTCCACTGTATACATGAAAATAAGAGAGTGCAGAGAATGTATGTTTACACAGTGAGTGCCACAGGTTACCTTCAACTTCCGCTCTTCTCACACCACATCCAATGTTCATTTCTGTAGCTTGTATCATTATTTTATTTGCTATGAAATAAACGCATGAATAATGTTCCAAGTGCTGTATAATAACCAGGCCAGGAAAAGAAATAGTAACACATAGAAGTCAAGTCCTGAAATCATCAGCTCTCTTCAAACACCTGAAGGTCACAGAAGAGTGTAAAATCATTTCCATCCTTGTTAACATTTTCCCCAAGAAGGAAGAGTTATTAATACCATGAAAAGTAGAATATTGACATGCTGATACAATAAAAAAGCACTGCAAAGAATCATTCTGTAAAACAAAGCAATATCCATGTCTAAAGAGACAGTGAGGAGAACACTGCTTTATTGACTTTTTTAACAGCAAAGTTTACCCAACAAGTAGTTCATTCAGCAGGAGACTTCATTGATTCCTGTTAATATGATGGTCATCCTATAAAAGGAGAAAATGTAATTGTTAATTAGTTTAGGGAGAAACGTCCAGATAGCATGCTGGCAAAGAGGTTGACTCTGATACTCACCTTCACTTTCTATGGGATTCAGACACTCTTTTAATTTTTAAAATAATTATGAGGGGTGGGTATGAAGTCTGTTTCAGTTACGGTCTTGTGCATTTATTCATGTAGAAGACAATATTTTCATAAATCCTTATTCTTCCAAAAAAATGCAGAGGTTTTTTTTTTTATCTCCTCACAAAGAAACAGATATATACCTATTAAGCCACAGGCTTAGAAAGCTTTTACCAAGCCAACCAAAGGGTCAACAGAATAAGAAGTATTTGTTCTGTCTTAATTAAGTAGCGATGCCAGGATCAATGACACACACCTGTAATCCCAGCAGCTTGGGAGGCTGAGGCAAGAGGATCGAGAGTTCAAAGCCAGCCTCAGCAAACTCAGTGAGACCCTGTCTCAAAATAACAATATAAAGAGAGCTGGGGATATGACTCAATGTGTGTAGCTGCCTGCTGCTGCCGCTTGCAGCTACGACACCGCGGGAGAAAATTCGGAGACAGGATGGAAATGAAAAAGTTCTTTTGTTCTTCTCTCTCCTAACTTCTCTCTCCGGCTCCAACAACCTCTCGAACTCCAACCGCAACTCCAACTCTCCTCTAACTCCAACCACTATCACAACTCTAAATCTAACCACTCTAACTCCAACCACACTAACTCCAACCACACTAACTCCAACCACCACCACAGCCACTAACCCTCACCCGGTTAAATACATTTTGCTTTAACAAGGACAGGTGCTTACAGCTCAAGCTTACAGGTGCGTCACACAGTGTTCACGGGCATAGAAAGATTCTTAGATGAATGTATGAATATCAGGTGAAACTTGAACATCTTTTATGGCTCTCAGCTAACCGCAATCTTAGCTATCTCCTTAATTAGGGCTCCTACAAATGTGCCTCTAGGTTCAATTCCCAGTACCAAAATAATAATAATAATAATAATAATTAGGGACTAGTGCCAATTAATCATTTGTACTTACTTTCTCTTTTCAATTAGCAACATTGTAATATTTATACCTGTTGTAAAAGTCATAATATGCTTGAAAATTAATCAATTCCCAATAGAGAAAGCAAAAATTCCTCCTGATTCAGAGGAATACAGCCTTCTGCACTTTGCTTGGCTTCATCCCAACTAAGACAGATGAAAAGAATTATCCCTGCTCTGGCATGAATCTACTTTCTAACTCCCATTTCCCTTTTCCTAATTATTATCAATATTGAGTATAAGGAGATAAAGTGTATGAACTGAATCAAATAAAAGGTAATCACCGTTCAGTTGGGAAATAAATTATTTGACATCCTCCCATGGATCTTGAAATGGCTTCAAGGATGGCCCATACAGGAATATCCGAAGTCCCACTACTAGCAGCTGGTAGCCTCAATGGTGGTGAGTCTAACATGGTCTACAGGTAACCAGAGGTGATAAGGAAAATGGCAGTGGCGGAAAATGGTGGGCAGGATATAGATCCTAAGCAAAGGGGTTGAGAGATGACCACACTGGGAAGCTGGAGCGTACAAGCCACAAGAGTGTTTGGATGACTGAGGCATGGAGCTCTCCTCCAGGGTTTATGCATCTCTCCTGAGGAGTTTAAAAGATGGGCATTTACCACAGGTTCCCAGGACATCTAATAATACCATTGTCCTGTCCTTTTCTGACTAGCAGGAGAGCCCTGAGGTATTATTCAGATTTCTTCATGGATTTACATTCACTTGGCTCCTGGCCAAATGAAGATATATGGAAAGGATCTTTGCAAATTGATGAATGAGGAAAGATAATATTATAATTATTAGGGTGTGTGCCACAAAAGGAAGATTTATTTGGACCCAAGGTCTGTTGTCGCCGGAAAAGGATTGCAGCCTGGAACGGCAGCGCCGTGGGAAGGAGTCCGGAGACAGGATGGAGACGAAAATATTCTTTAATCTTACAAGAAACTACAATATATCTACACAATAGCGATAACCCTGTCTTTTCTCCCTCTGGTCTCTTCCCATGCGCCCGAGCAGCAATGGCGCTCGCTCGATCTGCTGAGTCACCGTTCAAATCTCTCGAGAGCCTCGACCAAGTCCCGCGAGATCCCGTCAGACTACGGAAAGCGGAAATGCCCAAAAATGTCTATGGCCCAATAGTCAACCGCAATCTTAGCTATCTCCCCAAACAGGGCTCCTGCATTTCCCCCTTTTGTTTTAAAAGAGGGGATGCTCTAGGACGTCTATGTGCAACCAACATTCTTACCCGTCATCGGATAATCAAGGCTGTGCCCTTGACTCCTGTCTTAGGTTGATATGTCGGCCACATGAGACTATCCCGTGCGACTGTGCCTGTCTTAGGTTGTCCCCCTCTGGGGATCTCACCCGTCATTGGCTAACCAGCCATCCAATGGAGCCCTTTAGGATCGACTGTGTAAGTTGACTAACAGCCGTCCAATTGTGGGGAGATGCTGCGGCTTTAAGGCGACAAGCCTTTTGGTGACGAGCCAAATTGCATAGCATATCAAATTCTTTTTTTTTTTTTTTGTGGTACCAGGGATTGAACTCAGGGGCACTCGACCACTGGGTCACATCCCCAGCCCTTTTTTTTGTATTTTATTTAGAGACAGGGTCTCAATGAGTTGCTGAGTGCCTCGCCATTGCTGAGGCTGGCTTTGAACTTGCGATCCTCCTGCCTCAGCCTCCCAAAGTGCTGGGATTACAGGCGTGCGCCACCGCGCCCGGCACATATCAAATTCTTTAAACAAATCAGCTGCCTTAAGTTCTATCAAGTAACACACTGAGTTCTCTAAACAAATACCCCCAAGGTACTGTCCCATGAAGTCCCAAACAATGAAAGATCAAAATGTCCACTTGTTATAACACGTAGATCTAGGAGGCCCCATGCATGCAGAGCAGAGGCCACACCGCTGGTGAGGTTGTTTGACATTTGAGCAGCAGGGATGCTTGCAGCGACTGCGATCCCTGCATCTGTAGCAGCAGCCGTCTTTTTTATGTCTAGACAATGCCACCGGCAAATCTTCAGGGCCCGCTCCCTAGAGACTCAAGCATCAATTATTAAAGGAAAGGCAGTGCTATTCCAGCACTGAGTCAAGAGGCGAGTTGTCAAACTAAAAAATAGAATTATTAGATTAGAAAATTAAAGTTGATTTCTGCTCACACACATTGCAGCCTGAGCTCCCACAAACATAAGCTGGCAAAACATCATGTTTAGAACAAAACAAAGAAAGACTGAGGGTATTTACTGTATTAAAGATAGATTAAAGAAAAACTAAAAGCACTTTGGAGAAATAATTTGTTAGCTGGAACTCTCGTGTTTCTGCATATACAGCAGTCCTTTACCTGTTGAAATAATTGAAATTAATCATTTATTAAACAAATGAAGTTAATAACAAATAAGCAACCTTATGTCAAAACACCAAAATATCAGGTTATACAGCCCTAGTCATATTTTTCGCTAAAGAGAAATCCCTGGGACACCTATAAAACAAAATTGAAGGTACCTTCACTTATTAAATTATTTACCCAATTTGAATACTCTTAAACTTAAATGAATTAGAGTTATTTGGATCCATATATATATATATATATATATATATATATATATATATATATTCACAAGCGCTTTGTTATTTTTGATGTCACACTGGACAGACAGACGCACATACAAACATATATTTGTGACGTCACATTAACATGAAATTTAGACAAATACACAGACATAAACACATATATAAAAAGAAAAAAAAATACAATTGTGTGCACACTAAAGAGAGATCTCTTAGTCCCAGCCGGGAGGAATGATACTTAAGTTGTGACGTATTTTGAAGGACTCTTTTAAGGGAATCATTCCATATCTTCATCATGGTCCTCTTGATTTTGTACCTTTTTTATTAATCTTGATTCCTCAACAACTTCATCTTGATCCTTTTGATTTGGTACTTGCTTTATTAATCTAGATGGTATCCATATTGGAGAGGATTCATGCTTTGGAAAAACACAAACAGATCCTCTCCCCCAAATTAACACTGGATCTGGACCCTTCCATGTACCTGAAAGAACATCCTTCCAGTAAACCAAAGGTTTATGTTGTTGATGTGGGTTCCAATGTCTGTCTCCAGCAGAATAACCATCAGAGTCTAAAGTTAAAAAATTTAAGGTAAACAGGGCAACTGCCAATCTGTCCTTAGGATTTTTCCAGTTTCCTTCTTTCTGTTTTAACAACATAACTTTTAGTGTGCGGTTTGCTCTTTCAATAATGCCCTGACCCTGAGGATTGTATGGGATGCCTGTTTTATGGGATATGTTGAATTTTGCGCAAAACTCTTTGAAAGATGAGGATGTATATGCGGGGCCATTATCTGTTTTAAGCATTTTGGGGATGCCCAATGCAGCAAAAGCTTGTAAACAATGAGATGTGACATCTTTAACTTTTTCTCCAGAATGTAAGGAAGCAAAAATCATGCCTGAGCATGTATCTATGGTTACATGAATAAATCGCAATTTTCCAAAACTTGGCTCATGAGTAACATCCATCTGCCACAAATGATTGGGCATTAATCCTCTAGGGTTAACACCAAAATGAGGATTGGGCAAATGTGTCATACAAGATTTACAATCTTTTACAATTGTTCTGGCTTGCTCCTTTGTGATTTTAAACCTACGTTGCAAGGTGGTGCTGTTGACGTGAAACTGGGAATGAAATAAAGTAGCTTGTTGTAGCGCTGAAAGTATAAATATAGTTTTTTGTAAGTTTATCAGCCTTTTGATTACTTTCATGGAGGGGGCCAGGCAAATTAGTATGTGCTCTAATATGGCCTATGAATAGAGGTTCTTTTCTTGCCCACAAAAGTTTTTGTATTTGATAAAACAATTTAAAGGCTGGAGTATGAGGTGCTATTGGTCCTGCTAACTCTAATTTTGGGACGGCTTGTACAATATAGTGGCTATCTGAAAAAATGTTTATGGGCTGGTCTCTAAAATGTTCCAGAGCTCTTACCACAGCTTCCAATTCCACAAGTTGAGCTGATTTGTGTGCAGTTATGTAAGTCATACTTTCCTTTGTAGTGACTACTGCAGCAGTACCATTTGAGGACCCATCTGTAAATACATTAAATGCCTTAGGAATAGGTTGATTTTTTATTACCTGTGGAAATATAATAGGATGATTAATACAAAAAGATAATATAGGAGACTTAGGAAGGTGATTATCAAAATTTGCAGAGGTAGAGCATCTAGCTATAGCCCAGTCATTATCGTTGAAGCATAAATATTCAATCTGTGACGATGAATAGGGAGTAATAATAGTAGCAGGGTGAATGCCAAATATTTTAGTAGAAGTTTTAAGTCCTTGAAGAATAAGTTTAGCCACCATGGAGGTATAAGACTCAATTATGCTTTTAGGAGAGACAGGCAAATGTATCCATAATAAAGGCCCTTGTTGCCAAAATACTCCTGTGGGTGTATATTGTGAAGAAATAATAATCAATATCAGCGGTTGAGTTAAATAAAATCTGTCACAATGAGCTCCTTCGATGGCTTTTTCTACTACCTTTAAAGCTTTCCTAGCATCAGGAGTCAATGTTCGCGGTGAGGATGGATCAGGGTCCCCTCGAAGGATATCAAATAAAGGTTTTAATTGGCCAGTAGTGAGGTTTAGTGTAGGGCGAAGCCAATTAATGTCTCCCAGTAGTTTTTGGAAATCATTGAGGGTGGTTAAATGTTCTTTATTTATTAAAATTTTTGGGGGTCTAACAAAAGTATCCATGATTTTAAATCCTAAATATAATATGGGAGATCTGGTTTGAACTTTTTCTTCTGCTATATATAATCCGTATTTTTTTAAATTTTCTACCACATCACTGAATATATTAAATAAGATTTTTTGATTAGGGTGGGCCAGTAAAATATCATCCATGTAATGTAGACACATGAGGTTTGGATATTTATTTTTAATGGATTGGATGGCCTTGTCCACATATATTTGGCATATGGTGGGGCTATTAGCCATTCCCTGTGGCAAAACCTTCCATTGATATCTCTGATCAGGGGCATTATTGTTAATAGAAGGAACTGAAAAGGCAAACCTGGGGGCATCCAGAGGATGTAGGGGAATAGAAAAGAAGCAATCCTTTATATCAAGACTAATAACATGGAAATTTTTTGGAATAGCTATAGGATTCGGAAGTCCAGGTTGAGTAGGGCCCATGACTTGCATGGTTTTATTAATTTGTCTAAGATCATGTAATAATCGCCATTTTCCTGATTTTTTCTTGATCACAAATATGGGGGAATTCCAGGGAGAGGTGGAAGGTTCTATATGTCCTGCTTCTAATTGTTCCTGAACTAGTAGGTGGGCCGCTTGTAATTTCTCTTTAGATAGGGGCCACTGAGGGACCCACACTGGCTTATCAGAAAGCCATGGTATTTTCAAAATTATTTTCTCAGTGGCCCCGAAGAAAAATGTCTTTTTCCTATATGATAATGATTTCTTTTAGGGTTAAGCTTACCCTGTACTTTTTGATGATTTCTTATAGGGTTAAGATTACTCTGTAGATTTTTACATTTAACACCTGCAGGTTTGGTTGCAAGGTGTACTCCCATTTGTTGTAAAATATCTCTTCCCCATAAAGTAACCGGTAGATTAGGTAAAACATAAGGCTGAAACATGCCTTTATGTCCTTCATCATCCTCCCATTTTAAAATTACCGCACTTTTTTCTGGGAGGTTATTATATCCCAAGCCTCTTAAACTGGTTGAAGCTTTTTGCAGAGGCCAGTGTTTGGGCCATTGACGTAAATTAATGATGGAAGAATCAGCTCCAGTATCTATAAGACCCTCCATTTCTATTCCTTGGATTCTTATTTTACACATAGGCCTCCTTGTACAGTCCCGAACCCAGCAAACCATGGGTTTTCGAATCAGTGGAACAAAATCCTCTATTGTTCCTATTTAGAGGCATATTCATTTTAAATGACTTATGTAAATTTGGGAGGAGGAGCAACTGAGCAATTCTATCTCCCTGATTAATAGAACTTATACTTTGGGGTGAGCTAAGCATTATTTTTATTTTCCCCCTTTATAGTCTGAGTTTATTACGCCTGGGGTCACTTGCAAACCTAATAAGCTCTCAGGACTTCGCCCGATAATAAGTCCTACAGTCCCTGAGGGAAGAGGTCCCCTGACTCCTGTGGGAATCAGTTGAACCCCCATTTCAGGTGTTAACACTATTCGAGCGGTGGAACAGAGGTCTAATCCTGCATTTCCTCCTGTTCCTCTGGCGAGGGAGTGGATGGGTAATAGGGATTGTGTCGGGGAAGCATCTGAGTGGATGCTTGAGGATACTCCTCCTCCAATGCCTCGTACATTTGTGGGCCCCGGGGCATTGGGCCCCTTGCCCCGTTTTTTGAATTCCTGAATAAAGGATTTCCATGGATGTCAAATTTTGAATAGCATTTATTGGCCCAATGATTTCCTTTCTTACACCTGGGGCAGCAACCTGGAGCACGGTATGAATTTGGTCTTATTTCTCTTTTAGGATTTTGCCTAGAATAGCCTGATTGATTATGATAATTTTGCCTAGAATATCCTGATTGATTATAATGTCTATGTTGAGCTCTTGTAAAATTTTGAGGGGCAGCATCTCTCACAGCTGCTGCAATCATATTCCCTGTGACAAAGGCATCATTTATATCTTTACATAATTGTATATATATGGAAAGATCCTTTTTATTTTTCCATGGCCTGATGGCTTCCTGGCAATACTTATTAGCATTTTCGTACGCTAATTGGACAACTAATGGCATAACTTGATCAATGTCTCCAAAAACTCTACCTGCAGTTCTCAAAAGTCGATCAGCAAATTCAGCATATGGTTCATTAGGTCCTTGAATTACTTTGGACAAGCTACCTTGTAGATCCCCAGGTCCTTGTACAGTTTTCCATGCCTTTAAGGCAGCTGCGTTTATCTGAGCATATACTCCTGGGGTATAATATTTTTGATCCTGTACGTCTGCAAATTGCCCTTCTCCTGTGAGCATTTCTATATTATGGTCTCCAAACCCCGCATCTGCATTTCTTTTAGCTGTTTCTATACAAAGTTCTTGAAATTGCGATCGCCAAACCAAGTATTGTCCCCCACTTAATGTTGCTTTACATAGACGTTTCCAGTCTGTGGGGGTTAAGCTAAAGGTGTTAAGGGACTCCAGTATACTCAACGTGAAAGGAGCTTGGGGTCCATAAGTCATTACTGCCTCTTTGAGATTTTTTATTGTTTTGAAATCTACTGGCTGGTGGTCCCTCCGTCCATTTCCATATTCAAATACTGGCAGTTCCCAACGTATCTGTGAGTTACCCTCAAGAGCACATAAGCGCTCAGAAAGACTTTTTATTTCTGTTTCTAGGGTATGCAAACGCCTAGTGATACCCTTCATATTTTCTGTAATCGATTTCACCCATGGGGGAGTAGAGGACACAAGTTCCTCCACTTGATGATCCCTTATCTTGGTCTTCCTTAATTTCCTTTTGTTCATTTTCTCAAAATCACCTTTAGTTAATTCCTCCTCACTACTACTACTCTCATTGGTCCTAATTGACTCAGTAACATCCTGAGTCCCAGGTTCAATTGAGACCATGTATCCTTGAAGTATCTCTAATAAATCTTGAATAGCTTTAGCAGCTCGGATCTTTGTCATTTTGGGGACGCTTCTAATACTCTCCTTACTGGTCTTAGTTGACTCAGCGGAATCTACGCTTTCATGATCGCCTTCACTGTTTTCTAAATCCTCCTCGCTAACGACAGACTCATCTATATCAAAGAATTCATCAAGAGCCTCGTACACTTGGGTCTTAGATATTTTCGAACCCATTTTAACCGCTCTGACTAGAGACTCCTGCGAGGTTTCTCAGTTCTTACCTGCCGTGCTGAATTCCCCGTACAGGCCACCAACTGTTGTCGCCGGAAAAGGATTGCAGCCTGGAACGGCAGCGCCGTGGGAAGGAGTCCGGAGACAGGATGGAGACGAAAATATTCTTTAATCTTACAAGAAACTACAATATATCTACACAATAGCGATAACCCTGTCTTTTCTCCCTCTGGTCTCTTCCCATGCGCCCGAGCAGCAATGGCGCTCGCTCGATCTGCTGAGTCACCGTTCAAATCTCTCGAGAGCCTCGACCAAGTCCCGCGAGATCCCGTCAGACTACGGAAAGCGGAAATGCCCAAAAATGTCTATGGCCCAATAGTCAACCGCAATCTTAGCTATCTCCCCAAACAGGGCTCCTGCAAAGGTCAAGAATAAGATTGTACTAAGAACCACTGTCCAGAAGAACAGCAGGCTGTCCTGGGGGTGGGGGGGGTGGTGAGGATGCTCAGTAACTAAGCATGTGTTCAATGAGTAATACAGCTGGGCAGGATGAATGGGGAAGGAGATTACAGCATCAGAAAATGGGCTGGACTGAGGGGCTTCCAGTCTCCTGCAGTTGTAGAGGTGTGCTATTAATTCATTCTGCCCTGTTGAATGCTTTTACGTAGACATGTTAATAAAGGGATCTGAACAAGGACCAATAAGAAGTTGAATAATGGGTACCAAAACAGAGTTAGAAGAAATAAGTCCTAATATCCTTCAGAGCAATGAGGTGACCATAGCTCACGATAATATACTATATATTTTATGAATAATTAGGAGAGAGGAGCTCAAAGATGAAAAAATTAATTACCTTGGTTTGATCAGAGTATACTGTATACATGGATTATTTCATGCTGTATCCCATAAACATGTATATTATTACAAGTTAAAACTTTCAAAAAATATATTTAAAGAGCTGGATGATTGTTACACCCCATATACATGTATCAAATTATGATACAGTACCCCATAAATATATACAATTAAAATGATAACTAAAATTTGTAGAGCTCCTATTTAATTAAAAAGAAAGTAAGACCACAATGTGCTTCTGTATACAGTTTTGTCCCTCCTTTTTTGGGCAGAAATACTATGTTTCTATTCTAGCCTTGTAGGGACTAGGCTATGTAGCATTTCAGAAAGACTTACATTTTCCTGGAGAAATTCATCCTTGGTAAAAATTGCTATCAGGCATGAAAGGTACATGAATACTAATATCATACATCTCCTTTCAAAATGCCCTCATTCTTAAAATATCCCCATGAGCTTCCAAAAGTTAGTAACCCTACTCTGCAGGGAAGCTTGCAGGTCACTGCAGAGTCCTCCCTGAAATCTGGCCTTGTTTAACTTCTACAGTCAAATGGTTGTGCTTTCATGGTGCAAGTAACAGAAATGGATTCTTATGTTGAGCAAAAGAGAAATTATTAGAAAGAATTCAGGGCCTAAAAGAATTGGTGGGATTTGGAGAATGAGATTTTAAGGAAGTATCAGAAGTTAAGACCTGGACAACTATAACTCTCTCATAGCAGTCTGTATGGTTTTTCTCCATAGTTGTCACCAGGAAGAATTCTATCCCACTATCTTTTCTGCCCTTGCTTCACACTTTCAATTTCAAAGTCCTGAAAGAAAACACCCAGTCAGTCAGGGTTAAGCTACATACAGATCCCCTCCATGGAACACCAGACGGAGAAGAGGAAGTGCTGTGTGAGCAGGAATGCACCCCCCCACACACACCAAGGAGACTGAGGGAAATACGACTCCTCCAAAAGAAACCCAAACGCTGTCACAAAGCAGTGCATTTGATGAATTTATTTAGGACTTCATATAATTTTAATCTATTAAATCCCAAGTTCTAAATTCTGCAAATATTTTCATGAAATTGACATAGGTGCATTAAGAATGATTAAAAATGATAATCTAGAGCTTATACATTAATTACCATGTTAATCAATAATAATTAATGTTATAATCATATCATTACTAGGTGTTTATATTATAAATTTCATAGTTATATATGATATACTACATTTAAGTTTTTATAAGCATTCCACATCTGGGATGATGGGACATAATAAAATCCTGACAATCTCAAAGATCAAACCTTCTGTATATCTTCTCCACAGCTGAGACGACTGGTTACGGCATTCTGTCACTCATTTTGTTTGTTTGTAACACAAGGAAATAGCCAAAATTTTTGCCCCAGAACTGGTCCTTTGAGGAAGGGCCCTGTCTATATAATGGTGTGAATCAAGTGTCCTAGTTTCTGTTTTAGACCATTATTTTAAAACCTGACTATTTCAATGTACAAATGAGGCAACATTATCTTCGTGCTGTGTTCAATTGCCCCGGTTTCTCCCTTGCATTATGACTGTCATCTCTTGGCCTAAATATTTTTACACTTAATGATGCCTTGGTGCTTGTATCCTAGGCAGTTAATTTAAGAATCAAATAAATAAGTCTTTTTGAGTTTATCTCTTCTAGCTCAGGGCTAGAGCTGCTAGACAATTGCTTTCCTTAGATTTAAAGCAAATTGGATATGAAGTTTAATCACTTATTTAACATAATTCAGAATATAAAGGATCAACACAATGTGAACGTGTTTTTTTGTTGTTGAATCACAGGATCACAATTCAGAATCAAAGTTTCTTTCTCTTCAACTTTTGAATAAGAAGAAAGACTTATGATTCCCAAAGCTAACGTACTCATGATTCATGACTTAAAAGCCAGTTTGATCAGTACCACGCAGGTCTATGACTCATCTCTTGTCTTTATTTCATGCTGTGATTCCTTGAGAAGTTACAGGTTGGCCAATAAAGTCTACTTAGGTAAAGGAGCTGAGTTCCAGCCTAATCAATGGAATCACTGTTTTTGTCAGCTCCATCTTTTATCTTCTTAGCATCTAGTAACCAGAAGAAGAAGTCTCTGCTTCAACTGCTTCAATTAGCATATAAACTTCTAAGAACTGACTGTTGCAGGCCAAATTTAATTCACTGCATAAGATTATACATAGTCTCATAGTGTTACCTTTTGATTTGGCTTGATGCCCTGAACTAACATGGAATTCAATAGATGTTTCCACACCAGAGTGCATTTGGAACTTCAGTGAATATGTTTTGAAGGAAGAAATGGAAACCATTTGTAGAATGAGTGCAATAATCAATGAAACTACTGCTCTTACTTAGTGTTTTTCTTTGTTTATTTCAATCCTCATTTCAGAAAACATTCATGATGCCTTTGTCTGCAACCAATAATTAGGATCTTTACACAAAAAACATGAGTGAAACCATGGATATCATCTTTGGAAACAGAGAATCAACATAACTATATCAGAGTCAGCAAATTCCATATTGAAGGAAATGTCCCCAAAGCTGTCACTTCCAATATGGACAAGTTCCCCTACTATGCTGTTGTGAAAACTACTTCCCATTATTCCTCCTAGGATTTGGTTTAAAAAAAAAAAAAAAGCAAAAACTAACGAAGTCCACTTCCAATGCACTTGTCTTCTCTGATCATCAACTTAAAATGCTGTTATCTGAGTTTTTTTGTCTTGGAAATATAAAAAAAAATACTATGGTATTTTTTAAATTTTATGGTATATGGATTAACAGTCAATTATTCTAAATCTCTTTACATGTAGAATCATTTCAAAATAAAAAATTTTGAACAATATATTTGTATTTCAACTTTATTTCTGTCTCTCCCATATTTAGTTCCATTCTTGAGGACAATTTCTGGCTAGTCTGTAATAGTCAGATTTTATGCCATCGTGGCCAGTGAAGAAAGGAATATGTCAAAACACTCCAAAAGTTTGGGAGACATCATCTATAAAAATAAAATACTGGTACTTTGTTGTTATTATTCTGATTGCCTTGTCCCAACATCTTTCCCCATTCAATAATAGCACAGTTTCAGCTTCATTATTTCTGATAACTAATTCTGTCTTTGTTTCCCAAACTTAAGCTAAACTGATAGTTGAGTTACATTGACACAGAAACTTAGATGATGACACCAACCAACATTTCAATATTTCTTTACAATTTGCAGGGCTTTTAATATATATTATGCCATCTGTTACTTTCAAATTACAGAGATTGTTCAAATTAGTCATCCTTTACAGATGAGGAACTGGAGATTCAGGTGTTCATGCTTGTGCCTTTCTATAATGCACTTCAGTATAATCAACTATGTGGAATAATTCAAGACATCACATGTGTGAAAGTATTGCAGACAGATCATGATCATCCTGACCCCAGCTGAAGAGCCTGGGATGTAGATTCTCATCTTGGTTCTCATGCTGATTCACCTTGAGTCCTTCGGCAAATCACCAGCCTCTCTGGCATATAAACTCTTGGAATGAGACCATGGGACAACTCTGTCTGAGGTCTCTCCACAGGCTAAAATTTTGATTATTTTCCATTTCAAGACATCCTGGGCCTGTCTGGAAAGGACATTTCTTCTGCCTCAGCTGGTCAAATATAAAAAGGATGCCCAGATGATGGAAATGAAGACAGATTCTTCCCAGATCCAACAGGAGGTATTATCATCAGAAATGGGAAGTGGTCCTTCAAACCTGTCTGCCAGCATCTGGTTTTGTACAGAAGGTAGAACAACATAAGGAACACAAATCTCTAGGTTAGAGAAGGAAAGTCTCACACAAAGCCATAAGATTATGTCTTATCAATACAGATCATTAGTGAAGCACAAATAGCTTCCCTTGTTTACCCTAAACCCCCTGCAGTATACAGCTGTCATTTGATCTGGGATTGCTCAGTAGGTCCAATAGCCAACACCGTCCAGGAGTGTTAACTGATAGTGGTGGCAAGAGCCAGGATTAAATTGCCCACAGTTCTTGGTATGACTGAACTCCACTGGTCAAGAGGAGAAAGGTTATGGAGACGTTATGGAGTTGACCCTTCCATCTGTCCTTCTCTGACCGCTCATGGGGCATAGCTGGCCCTGACCCCCAAATGAAAATTCTGCTGAATCTCAAATTCTTGGGATATGAAGATCCCTACATATTGTCATAAGATAGAAAGCACTCTTTCCCCACCCAGAGAGCAAGTGTTCCCTCCCCTAACTTTCCAGCCAAGAGTCTCAATTTTACCAGAAAACACATTCAGCTCGAGTTGGGTAGCTAATTTGTGATAAGAATTTTTTTTTTTTTTTTTCAGGAAGAAGCCTCTTTGTATTGTTATTTGAAGATGGGAAATTGCAAAGCTGGAGTCCCAGAAATCAGAAGTGGCAAGGCCTGGGATGTAAACTAAGCCTCTTGACTTCCACATCTTTCTTATTTTCCCATAAGATTGCACCAGCTCTCCTATTGCTTGACATTTACCACTCACCCGAGCAGTGAGTCAGAGGTTGGAACAAGACAGCAGGCACCTGTGTTGCCTTAGTTAACTGCCTGGTAATCATTCAAACCTCTATCTCCAGTAGGAGGGAAGAACAGTCCCTAATGGTAGAAAAATGAGGAGCAAAATTTTGGTATAGAGTCATTGTTTAAATACTAGCCTTTATCTCCAAATGAATAATAACCTTTAAAATTTATAAGACTGAGGCATTATTAACATTCAGCTCTTAGAAACTCCTATTCGCTCTTTAAATTCTAAACACAACAGCTTAATCATCTCTTTATCAATTTGGTTTTAGACTACTGAAAGCTTAGAGACAGTGTATTTTGTTCAAGCAGCCCTAGTAAATTAGAGGCCATCTGTCATCAGCAAAAGACAGACATACAGAGAAAGGAGAGAGAGAGAAGTAATTGCTATGTTTAACCTTATCATTTATATTTCCTACCATAAGTTGGTAGCTCAAGAAGACACTGTAGATGGTACCAAAAAGTGAACCATACATTGATGTTAAGAATATCCATGATTTCCAAGTTTAAGTACTTCTGAATACCTTATATTTCAATTGTGTCTTCAAAATCAGGCAAGTTATAATCAGAAGAGCCCAATAATAAGTATCCTAATTTTCAGATCATTGTTTTTATTTTCAATTATAAGTTATTAAGTGCTTACCACATGCCTAGTATTGTAGTGAGAGACTTACTTACATAATCTTATCTAATACAATTCTTTAAGGTAAGTATTATTATCCAATCTTAAGGGGAAAAATGAATAGCTTTCCAGTTTTGCAAAATATATGGAAAGCAGTATGGAGATTCCTCAGAAAACTGGGAATGGAACCACCATTTGACCCAGCTATCCCACTCCTTGGTTTATACCCAAAGGACTTAAAATCAGCATATTACAGGGACACAGCCACATCAATGTTTACAGCAGCTCAATTCACAATCGCTAGACTATGGAACCAACCTAAATGTCCCTCAATAGATGAATGGATAAAGAAAATGTGATATATATACTCAATGGAATATTACTTAGCTTTAAAGAAGATTGAAATTATGGCATTTGCCAGTAAGTGGTTGGAGTTGGAGAATATCATGCTAAGCGAAATAAGCCAATCCCACAAAACCAAAGGCTGAATGTTTTCTCTAATATGCAAATGCTAATTCACAATAAGGTGAGGGGCATTAGGGAAGAATAGTGTTACCTTAGATTAGGTAGAGGTACGTGATGGGAGGGGAGGGGATGTGGGGATAGGAAATATAGTAGAATGAAACAGACATTATTACTGTATGTACATATGTGACTACATGACCAATATGATTCTGCAACACATACACTCAGAAAAAATGAGAAATTATATCCATCTACGTATGATATGTCAAGTGCATAAATGCATTCTACTATCATGTATAACTATTTAAAACAAATTTTAAAAAATTAAGAATTGAAACTCAGATCTGTCTGTGGCTAGAGATTATCCTTTAACCTGGTACACCATACCGTAACCAAAACCAAATCCAATGTTGATATAATCTCAGAGTTGTTGCATTCTGGTATCATAGATTATCTTTAAAAAACACTTCTATTATTCTCATTCCTAAGTTCTTAAAGAAAATCTTGATCTTGTTTAAAAACACCTCACTGTGGTCTGTCATTGAATTAATTTCATGAGTAAGTAGGAGAAGGCAGCATTATTTTCAGGACAAAGAATAGCTTCATCATCACCAAAAGCTCAGTGCTACATGGTGATGTTAAGGATGTGTCATTTGGAAATGAATCACACATATAATCAAATTCCACTTGTGGCACCAGAGAAGGGAGTACAGCTGTGTATAACTCTGAGCTGGTTCTCTTATACATGAACACCATCTGCTTTCTGTTGCTTTAGATGAAGTTTTTCATTTCAGACAGTGAATCACCAGGAAAAAAAAAATAGAAAGAGGAACCACAGTACTTTGCATTCTACTCTTCCAGCCTAATGGCATTTCAGTAATGAGGTCCATATACATGGTGACAGGACAGGTATCTCTTTTATCATCATCCAGCTGTTAGTTTCAGTTACTCTAACAAGGCTTTGAGCATTTGATGCTTCCCATCCAGTCCTGGTACCTCCTTCAGACATTCACATAAATGGTTCAATGCACTAAGCACAGAGGCACGTTGGGCCATGAGGATCTTTGCCCTCATCAACTATGAGCTCATCGTTCACACTGAAAGTGCATCTCAAAGACTCTCTCAGGACAGAGTTGGTCTGATCTAATCAAGAACATCAGATGAAGGACTCTGGTCTCCACCAAAGTAACCTCAGGTCATTTGGAGCAGTCTACAAGTATCCTGATCCAATATAATCAGATTAGTTCACATTCATAGTATTTAGCAAGGTATTCCATTCTCAAGGCTCCAATTCTTCACTGGTAAAATGAAGAAAGTACCTTACTAGACTCTTATGAACTGATGAAGATCAATTAATGAGCAGGAAACTTCTTTGCAAGGTGTTTTGTTCCAGGTGGTGGTGATATCATAAGCACTTGTTTATCTACCATTGCTCACCAATTACATCATCCCCTTGAAGGTGAACCCTGCACCACTGCACCATTTTGGAAGTGCATAATATTCCCCTGAGATGTCAACCAATACGCAACAGCAGGTCGTGGGAAAAGGCTCCCCACCATGTACAGCAGCAGCTTTCAATCTTTCCACTTCTGACACACATGTCACATGCCTTTTACATATTAACATGTGACAATAGCAGCTTGGTCATGCAGACATGTCTTCATTTCCCACTCAAGAAAGGAAGTGGGTGAAAGTGAATCTACCCTACCTACATTTTTAAAGTAAATAATTTAACAACTTTAAAAGTTACTGATGGCAAATTATTTGTGTCACTATTGTGTTATTGACCCTTCAATAGGATCACTGCTTTAGAGAAAAAAATTGAACTTTTATGACTTGGAAGTTCAGTTGTTTCTTTCTAATTAGGAAACATTTAAGCTAATTTAGAGCTAGATTATAATAATTCTATTGGCCCAGAATTTTTTTCTATTTTCACTTTTCTCTTTTGTTGGTGCTTCTATATCTATTTTAAAAGATTGATTATTTATTCATGTCATTATAAATGACTATGAACTATCTTTGAAAAATGGGATTTAAATCATAAGTGACAAATGCATAGCCTCTGTGATTCTCCAGTTTAATAGTCCAAGCAGTTCATTTACTGTAAATGACTTACAATACAAATCATATTATCAAACAGGACAATAGATAAATTTGAAATTTTCCACTCAACATGTTTATTGTAGAGGAACATGAAATTGACCATTTTCAATTACTTTGAAAACAATGAAATGGAAATAATAATGACTTTTCCAAGAAGGGAAAGAATAAAGTGTACACTTTTATTGTGCTTATATTGCTACTGAAGTATGCCCCATGTGGCTTCTAATGGAACTTTAAAAATTTCCCCTGGGTCATCCGAAACTTCACAATGTTTTAAGATGCAGTGTCTTTTCAATTGGAAGAGATAGAAACACCAAATAATAACTTCATGGAGTCTGAAGCTTTTCTGTTTTCCAAAGCTTTGGAAAAAAAAAAAAAAAAAAAAAGCACAAGACTGGACTCACATTGTTGGGAAAATGTTTCACTATGCCCATGGAATTTCTAAGAAAGACAGTGGTCACAAATCATTTGGGAATGGGCCTACTGTTAAATGACCCTCTCTGGTGAACTGCTTGAAAATGGCCACTCTTCTTGCTCCACCCTGTGTCGATGCCCGTGGTTAGGTGACTCTGGAGCTCCTTCAAGAGATGGAGTATTCTCTTATATTCCTCCTGCCCAGGGCAAGTGGAAGTGTGTCAAGGGAGCAGGTGGTTGTGGAGATAAGGGAAGAAGAAGAGAAGGCAAGTACAAGAAAGGAAAAGCCATACCCACTTTGAATTTTGGCAGGCAGAAGTGACATCAGATGCAACCAGCAGCAGAAGTGACAGCAGCAAGGGCAGGGGGAGAGCAGGGTTAGGGCTGGGATTCAGATCAACACAACCCCAATGGAGCATCTGGGCTTACAACAGAAGGTAAAAGAAGGAACCCAGCCAGTTCTGGGTCCAGTCATTCAAATACCTTGATCTCGGTCTTCCTCTTCCTCCTCTTCACATGTCTGAGCAAACTACCCTGATGGAGGACAAGAAAACCCAAAGAATGAGAGGGAGTTGTCCAGGATACAGTAGGCCTCAAACAGTGGACCACAGACCTGTGAGCAGGCCTTCATGAGATCCGCGGACCAGCTAACTCATACATATATTAAAATAACACAATCTATCACTTTGTTATTCACACCATCCAAGAGATAGGAATGGCAGAAAATCACTACCCTAACTTCTGACTAAAAGAATTAACAATCAAACATGTTTGAATTAGTTTGCTTGGGTTTGAGCATGACTGTGATTTTCTTGCTACAAGAATATGACAGAAATTGAAATGTGAATGTTACATTCATCTCTGTATCCCAAATGCCATTTAAAACAACACCTTTAATTCAACATATGGAAGCCTCAGTTACCTCAGGTTTAAATACTCTCTAAGAGATTCTAAATTGGTTCAGAGAATTTCAGATAACAGAGTTCTAATGGGTTTTTCAGGGAAACATGGTGTTTAAGACAACATATTCTGTCTTCTTTTGACATGGCTTTCAGGAACTAAATATCATGTTGAATGGATCATGGCTCTCTCCCCACACAAAAAGAGCCCTGCACCTTCCTGCATTTACCTTTAAGCATCAGCTAAATGATATGGTAATGTCCTTCCAAAAGAGCGAGCGAAATGCCCTGCTTCAAGACAGCAGAGTGCCATTCAGGGCAAAATGTTGCTCCAAGGCCAAACATGATCTTTCTCATCAAAACCACACCATCTGTTTTCATGTTAGAACCACAAGCTCTGTAAACACAAGAAGTCAAAGTGAAACTCATCTTGACAGATCAGTTCAAGTTCTGACTTAATTATGGAGATTTGCTTTTCTTTTATTTCTAATATCATTTATGAATCCCACAGCTATGGTTTGGGTGAGTGTCCCCAAAGGTCTGTGTATTAAATGCTTGGTCCTCAAGGTGGCGCTGTTAGGAGATGGTGGAACCTTTAGGGGGTGTGCCTAGTGGGAGGTCCTTAGGTCATTGGAAGACCTTTAGGGATTTGTCACACTGGGTCTCTTCCTCGTTCTCTTTGCTTCCTGGCCATAAAGTAATGAATTTTCTCTACCACATTCTCCTGCCATCGCCATCCTGCACCCCCATTACAGGCTCACAGAAATGGCTCCATCTATTCTTGGACTGGAACCTCTAGAAGTGTGAGCTAAGTAAGCATTTTGCCTTTGTAAGGTGATTATCTCAGTTATCTCATTATGGTGACAAAAATCTAACATACCCATCTTACCTACAATCAACGGAACATAGAGACATCCTCTGGGATGGAGGCTGATGAGCAGGCAGCCCTGTAGTGGGCAGAAGCAGGGTCACGTAGGGAACTGGAGACTTGTGCTTCCCTGGTCTTACAGGTTGAATTTTGTATATGCAAAATTCATATATTATAGTCCTAACCTCAGCACCCCCGAATGTGATTGTATTTGGAGATAGGGCCTCTAAAGAAGTAATTTAGTTTAAAAAAAGTCATTAGGATGGGCCATAATCCAATACAATTGGTGTCATTATAAAAAGAAGCGAGTATAACAGGAACATACATGGAAAGAATCAAGTAAGGGCACAGCAGAAGGCGGCCATGTAAAGCCAAGGAAAGGGCCTCAAACGAAGCCAGGCTTGCTCATGTCATGATCTTGGACTTCCAGTACTGCAGAAAATTCATCTCTGTGGTTGCAAGCCACCCTGAGTGTGGCTCTGTGTTGAAGCTCTCCTAGCAAACACTCGGGGTTCCGCAGACTTGAGACTGTTGATTCACCCAGTCATCCATGATGCTTGTGTAAAAGATTGTTTTAAGCAATCAGTTTCCTGAAACTGACAAAGATAAAGTGGCATAAGAGTATAGAGGAGGGATGGACTGTCACTTCCCTGTGTCTGGAAAGTTGAAGCCAGAGGAAACTTGGAAAGATGATCAGGTTTCAAGAATTGTGCAACCTGACGTGGGGTGCTTAAATTTTTAATTTGCAGAATTGCCAACTTCACTGTTTATATTTTAAAGTCACATGGGGCCTGATAAACCTGGCATTTGGGAGTTGACATAGCAGTTGTATATTGGAAGAATTCAATGCAGGAATCAATTTGCCAAAAATAATCAGATATTGATTCTAGAGATGGAAGAGGGTCTTCACTGTGATCTCACTCGCAAGTCCTTATTTTTAGACAGGTAAACTGTAGCCCAGAGATGCAGCCCAGAGATGTTTAGTGACTTTCAAAAGGTCACTCCTTGAGTCCAGTAATGCAGAGCCAGAACTGGAAATATCACAGCTCATATTGTTGGAAAGACAGGGCTCGTTGCAAAAACTACTCTCCATGACAAAAACAGGACAAAATGGATCTGTTAACTCCTCAATATCTTTATTGTCCCAACTGAAATAAAATTAATCTTAGTTCCCTAATATAGCATCTTCATTTGTCCAATAAATAATGGTAAATCCATTAGCTATTTATCTATACAAAAAACTGCAATGCACTCTACTGTTGAGATCCTTATTCTGGACCTCAGTGTGAGCCCTTCTCTCCTTGACTGCCAGGACTGTTGAGTTTCCTTCTCCCCAGAAACATCAGAGCAGATTCATGAACCAGAAACAACTTTTGACTGTGGAGCTCAAAATTTGTTATAAAACAAAATGCTTTTGTGTGTTTCTATTCCACACGGGTATCCTTACCACTATGTTAGTTCCCCCCCCTTTCCGCTCTCTGTGCTTTGTTGCCTGTGGTCAACAGTAGTCCAAAATTATTAGATGGAAAATTCTAGAAATAAACAATTCCTAGTTTTAAATGACTTTTACCCTAGTATATTGTTATAATCGTTATGGATTATTAGTTATCACTTCTCTATTATTAGTTATTGCTGCTAAGATTTTACTCTGCCCAATGTATAAGTTATACTTTGGCCCAGGTGTGTATGCATAGGAAACACGGTAGTAGAGAATACAGAGGGTTTGGCTATCTACAGTTTCAGGTGCTCACTGGGGGTCTCGGAACATGTTCCCTGTGAAAAAGAGTCACTACTGTAGAGTACTGTAGCACATCGGCGATGCCACTTACTGGCCATGTAACTTAGGTCCATTGTTTAAGGAGGGAATGATAATAATAATGAGACTTTTCTGGAGGAATTTCTGAGGCCCCCACCCTCTTTGTGATTCCTCCCCTACATCACTACCTGTTTTTGGAATTTGTAGATTCCTTTACACTTTGGAGTATTATTAGTTCGTTTCTGGAAACTTCTATATATTCTCTCAATCTGTAGACGGACTCGCCACACTCGAAACACCATCTATGCACTGATAATTCTCTAATGCATATGCACAGCTCTCTTCTTCTACCCTGAACTCCTATTCTTGTCTGTAGTTAGATGGTTAATAGTCTTCTTATACCCAAGGTTCCAGGCCAACCCCTAATGCCCACTGCTATTCCAAATCAATTATGTCAACTACACCCCTTTAATTACTATTCAAGCCAACAACTTTGGAGTCACTGTTGTCCCTTTTCATTTTCTCACTCTGCCCACCCAATCTATCAGCCAATTGTATCTACCTTCAGATGCACCCAGATAGGATCACTGTCCACTGCCCTCAGTACTGCATAAGGGCTTAACTCACCATCACCTCTCCCTTGCATTACTACAGTTGCCTCCTAACTGCTCTTCCTGATCCTATCCTGGTCTTCTTGACATCTATTCTATAGAGAGATGTTTTAAGAACATAACTCAAATGTATTGACTTTTCTACTCAAAATCTCCAATGGCTCTCATCTAAGAGTAAAAGTCAAAGCCCTTTGGATATATGGAAATGAACTTGGCCCCCTATTGTCTCTAATCTTTTCTTTCTATTTATTCCTGTTCATTCTCTTCTACCATAATGGCCTCCTTGTCCTTCCTCATGAATGAGTCCCTGCCTCAGGGCCTTAGCTTAGCATTTGCTGTAGTGACTCGAACAATATTTGCTGGATGGACGTTCACTCACCGTTTCCTGACTTTCATCAAATGAGATTGACTCTCTGACTGCAATCCTACCTAAAATAGTGCTCTTCTTTCCCCTGTTGTACTGTATTTTCTGTTTGCTTCTTATCTCCTCTGTTCCCTCCCCAATATAAGATAACAAGGACTTTATTGTTTTACTGCCTATGATTAATGCACATGGTAAGAACTCAAGAAATATTGCTCCAATGGAAAAACAAATAAAAGAATTCTAATTCTTGATAAGAAGCTTTCATTGCTTTTTAATATGAAATAATATGCTGCTCCCTTTAGCCCTCAAGCTTCTCCAATTCACCCATTCAATTTCATTTCCCCACTAGATACCAAATTTCACACCCTGACTTTGCTGAAATCTAAGTCTGTCTTCCTGCACTCTATGAGGACAGTTTTCCTCACCTCCTGGACAGGTCTCTGTGCCACCTCTTCCTCAAAGCACGGTTCAAATGCTACCAGCTCCCTCCAATCTTCCCTGGCTCCCATAGCCCATGTTTGTCTCACAGCCCAGATGTTGGTCTACATCATTTTCCCTTATAACCAGGGAGTCCCTTAGTTATTCATATCATCTGTTCTCATAGTCAGGACCACAGTTAAAAAAAAAAAAAAAAAAAAAACTCAGCTTTATTCAATGAATTCTTACCAAGATTCATATTGGCCAATGAGACAATGACCATATGAGCGAGGTTATAGTTTCCAGATAGTTTTATCATTCCAGTTTTGCAACAAGGGTTTGAAATTTCATTTTCTGAAGATATATTTTTGCTTATCTTATGCACATTAAATGACTGGTCCCCATCTTGTAGGCTGAAGAAAGCTTGTTGAATTAAAATAAGATTATCAGATATCATTTAAGTGTCTGGGAAGACAAATATTAGGAATGAATTATCAGGGAAAGATTAAAAATCAAAAAAGCAATTATCCATCTCTACTTTTGTCTTATTCAGCTGGTCATCTAGTCCAACAAGGGTACATGTAGGTTCAACCCTTGCCTGCTGGCTTTCTTCTCTTGTGAAGGTCAAGCCCAGTACACAGGACTCATCTGGTTTCTGTGTCCACTCCATTTAATAATAGAACACCAACACCTTCAGTCCCAATGCCCAGGGCTGCCAGAGGGTAGGCAGAGTGGTCTGTCTACCCAGTGATATTCGTAGTCTGCCCTGCTCTCGTGGATAAGGCTACAAAGCAGACGGTTTCCCAGGTGGCAGCCAATTTCCAAATGAGGCCAAGAACATGGAGAAGTGATGACAGTCCTGATTTGGGCCTGACTCCTGGAGAGGCCATGGAGCCTGTTTAATTTCCTGACATTTTCTGACCCAGACAAAGAATCCATCTGATGAGTCACTGATATTAACGAGGTTTTCAATCCTATTTGATGTGCAGCTGCCTCCCCTTTAGTTATTCAGAGAGAAAAAGAATTCTCAGGTGAACTCAGGTAAAGAAGCGGTGCTGACAACCTTTCTGTTGTGTTTTTATTTTCAGAACTTGGCCCCTCCTTTGTGGGGGAAGGAAGTTGTTTCTTTGCCTTGTGTGAGCCTGTTTGAGAAGCTGAAAATAATTATTTAGATAATAATTCCTTGATGGAACAAGCAGGCTGTGTTTGACAGAAAACACCGTTGGAGCTCAGTCCTGTGAATCTGCTTAGTCACAAGGGGACAGATATTACATTGTATTCTATAGCACTTTTGTTTCCTGGATCCTAGATGTTGCTTTTGTCTGCATGCCCTGTTATAAAAAAAGAGAGGAAAAAAAAAAAAAAAAGCCAAGTGTTTGTGTTTAGGGTAACTAATTTTGTTTCACATGTATCCACACAGCTCCAAAATGTGAGGCTCAGGTATTGGAATACTTGCATCCTGGCCACCTGTTCAATTCTCCAGCTGCCAACTTCCCAGGTGATTTTTAAGAGCTATACCAGCTGGCTCCCAACTATGACTGTGAACCTGCAGAATAGTCAAGTCCCTTCCTCCTCTCTGAAAAAAAATATCAGCTTCCCTGCCCTTCCACAGGTGTCTGGCAGAGACTTCTCAATTTTTTGTTTCCTGTGCTTTTCAGACCAAAAAAAAAAAAAAAAGAGTGGGGGGGACAGGGAGCCAGAGAGTGGTCTTTTTTACTTAAACAGAAGAAATTGTGCTTCAGAGAGTAACAATGAGTTCTGGATCATGAAGCTTAAGCCCCAACCCAGGGTACAAATGAGTCATCCTTAAATATTAGCATGAACAAAAACTCACCTGGAGAGTTTGTTTACAGTGCAGTTTCAAGATTCACCCAATAGTTTGGGGGGAGCAGGTCAAACCCAGGAAAGATGATCCATAGCCCAAACTTTAAAAAGCACTCATTAAACCCAGTGCAGTCACTAGATCTGTCCCTGATGAAAATGAAGACCCCCTCATTCCTGAGACCACATCAGTCAAAGCTGCCATCACCTCTCAACTAAGAAACCTCTCACATTAGAGAAGCTTGGTTAGGAACTGTCTGTCTTTACCCAGAACCCAAGGCACTCCCTGGAACGCTGTCAGGGAGCCAAGAAGCAGATGATAGAACTGCCTTCTCTGGTTGTGGGGAGTGAGTGACCGCCCTCAACTCACTGAAGAGCTATGTCATCACCACCTTGTTCTGAAGCTTCTTGGGTACCCAATGATCTGGCTGGAATGTACAATCCCTCCTTGCTTCAGGGTGGATTTCAAGTGCCAAAGTCACTTGATAAAGTGACATGGGATTCATTTGGGATTCTCCTTCTCCTCCCAGGAGCATTCCCAAGACCAGTCAGGAAGAATTGAAATTTGATTTCTTTCAACTCCTTTTGTAGACAGCAAGCCTTGGCAGGTCCACATTGAGAAAGGACCATAAGCATCTAAACATCAGTCGGAGCACTTAGAGCTATTTCTGCCATGGCCACTGTCAGCACCGAGAGGCAAGTTCCTAGCAGAGTTCACGTATGCTGCCTTAGGCTTCCCACTGCAGTGAGGCCCTTCCCACGGCCTCAGAACTCAAGGCATCTTGCAGCGGAGGACCAGAGGGAGGAAAAACAGAATAAGGGCAACTGGGGCACATCAGAGCCCTTGAGGCCATCGCCCTATTAAAGCAGCTCCAGTGCTGCTCTTGAACAGGCACATCAGTATTTCTTTGAAGCACGTGGCCATTCATGCCTGCAGGCTCACACACAGGGCAGGTGTGGGCAAGCCCTTCGTATTAAAATTTCCTGTTATATAAGGAATATAACACAACCAAAGCACATAAGGTCTAAAAAAAAAAAAAAAAAAAAAAAAAAAAAGAATGAGGGATATTACTTAAGCATGGTCTTGCAGGGATTTTGACAATGCCACCAGCTCTCTTTCTGCGTGTGTGTGTGTGTGTGTGTGTGTGTGTGTGTGTGTGTATCCTTACTCTACCACGTGTCTCTGCTTCTATCTGTCAGTAGGCATCATGCCAGAGACAGGTTTTCTTCATGCAAAGGAAACTGGCTGCTAGTACCCACAGTACCACATGTTGGTGACCTCTTATACTATAAAAAAGAGAGAGTACCTTCTTTCTCAGAATATGAAATTTCAGTGGCCACTCTGCTCCACGTTGCTCATATTCACCCTGAATCAACCTCTGGCTAGAGACTGAGCTTCTATGCTTACAGACCTTGGATTAAGACCTAGTCTTGATAGGAGACAATGGGGCTGGGCTGGGGGTGGGTGGGTGGTGAGAATCCAGGGAGCCAAAGAAATGGGAGGATGGAATGGAGAGAGAACAAAAAGATTTATGCATTCCAGCTTTCTCCTCTGCCCCTTCGCCTGATGGTGTACTTGCTGGTCATCAACACCCAGCTCTAATGTGACCTTTGAGAAGGTTTTCAGGACCCCTTCTGCAGGATCTCTATACAAAGTGCCTGCTGTTCTGCAAAGATTGCATGCAGACCTCTCTCCAGGCCTCTAGAGCGCAGGAAATGAGTGAACACTTCAAACTTATCTTTGTATCTTGAGCACTTAGGATCTTGGGACTACCTATCTTGTTTTAGTGGGGGGAAAAGTCAAGGTGGGAAATAAACACTTTCCGCAAGGGACAGCAAGACCTGAGCTTTGTCCCTGGCCATACCCTTGCCAGAGTAGATGGCTCCTCCCAAATAAGACTGGCTCTGAGTCTTCCACTTGAAACTTATCTCTAATCAACTTTTGTACAGAGCTTTATTGAGGTAGAATTTATGCTCCCATACAATTCATTCCTTTTCAGTATGAATTCAGTTATTTCTACTAACCCTACAGACTTGGACAGATATCATTATAATCGAATGTTAGAATACTTCCATCACCCCCCAGAGATGCCTTGTGCCCATTTGCAGCCACTTTCCATCCCTACCACCCACCCCAGGAAGCACTAATCTATGTTCTGTCTTATGGATTTGTCTTCTCTGGACATTTCATGTAAATGGAATCATATGACACGTGGTCTTTTGTGTCTGGCTTCTTTCACCTAGCCTAATGTTGGTTCATGCAAGTTGTGGTGTACACCAGTACTGATTTCACTCCTTTCAATTCATCAGTTCCATTATATGGATCATTACCTTTGGTTCATCCAGTGGCCATGTCAGCCCTCCATCCCTGAGG
Source organism: Tamias sibiricus (assembly GCA_025594165.1). Classification (NCBI taxonomy): domain Eukaryota; kingdom Metazoa; phylum Chordata; class Mammalia; order Rodentia; family Sciuridae; genus Tamias; species Tamias sibiricus. The sequence goes on along the minus strand of CM046660.1, from coordinate 72,227,876 downwards.
GAGAGACAGAGGGAGGGAGAAAAGAGAGAGCCAAAGCAGACAGCCTCGCTGGCCCTGGGTTCCAGGTCCTTCACTCGTGATGGTGGGTGCTCCCTTCCCAATGCTATAGTCCTGTATAATGCCCTTGTTCTTGACTGTGGCCATCCTAGAAGAGGGAGGAGGCTGGTGAGGAGACCGTGAGCATAACTGGACCCTCTTTAAGTTGACTATTTTGAACACAGAATCCTTTGAATGATGCTGCAAAGAAAGATACGGTTTATAGGAAAAGGTTGGTATGAGCTTAAGATTTTGGAATAGGTAGCTGGAGAAGAATATGCCCAATTCGATGTAAGTAGTAGTTACCCCAGAGAAAAAGACTCTTACCTGTATATATGTATTTTTTTTTTTAATTCTGCAAGAGTACTAGACACATCCTTTGGGTAAAAATTATAGGACAAAAGAAGCAATTTTCTTCCATCTTTAAGGTAAAGGATAATAAAGGCAATCTTTTACAAGATAAAAATGTGTAATTTCTTTCTGGCACTAATTTTTCAAGACAGGTCTTTTCTGGCACCCAGAATACCCACACACTGCCCCTCCCCCTCCTGCTTCCCCACTCTCCCAAACTTTTTCTTTGTTTAAACATGTTAATATCTTTTACTTTTCATTCTTCACCAATGAGGGCCATTAAAACCAGGCTTTGCTAATTAAATAAACAATTAGCTCTGAGGTCACATTGTGGGGATAATGGGGGTAGGGAGAGAAGAAGGAAAATTAGCTCACACATTATCTGAAATTTTATTTCACAGCACACATACAAAGAAGCGCTAGATCCAGGGCACAAGAGATTACTCATGAAAGGAATTTACAGCAAGCGATAATGAGGGCGTTTCAGCAAGCCATCAATCTGCTGGCTGTTCCTGGAAGCCCCTGGACAGCCGGAACACAGGCCAGGCTGAATGGAAGCAAGGTGACATTTAGAGAACATGGTTCACTGGAAAAAGAACGATGTATGCAAATCTGAGAATATTATCTTGGGGGCAAAAAAGACTCGCAGCCCTGAACACCCATGTGGTAGCTACGCAGTCTTTCCCACCTTGTAGAGGCTTTTGACAACCTGGGGAAACCGCAGAAAACTGGTGTTTGCTAGAACGGCAGACCCAGCTGGGAGCAAAGCGTAGGGCTACAGATACTCTCTCCTAATCCAACTTTGTAAGAGTTTCGGCCACATTTCCTGTCTTGCCCATTTCACACTCTGCCTTTTTTTTTTTTTTTTTTTCATGCATATATTTCAGCAGGAGATAACTGTGGATGTTCTCTGAAATTTAAAAAAAAAAAAGTCAGATTAAGAGGAAAGGTAAGTGATGAAAAAGACTGAATATATCATTATTTCACTAAGGAAATGCAAGTTTAAAATGTCTGCCTCTGTATTTCCTCCAAGGCAAAGGTCCTGAGAAGGACTCAAGTATGTGTATGAGAAAATTCATTGCAACAAGGAATTTATATGTTTAACTTGCTTTCCTGTGCATGTCTGCATCACACAAGAACATAAATTCTTTATAGAAATGTCTTAGGGGAAAAAAAATCTAAGGACTGTGTGCATCTCCTGTGGTGCCACCTGTCATTGATGACCATCATCAGCACACTAGCCCTAGCTGTCTAGATTTTTCTTATCTATAAACATGCACCTGTAAACATGCAAATGCACACAGATTTAATATATATCCATTTTACAAATGGAGTCATCCTGGAAGACATTTTGTAACTGGATTTTATATTTATTTATTTAATTTTTGCTGAACAGCAAAGCATGTCCATTTATAATGTCAATAAATATCCATGCACATTCATCCCACATACCTGTATTATAATTGTAGTATGAATATCCTGCAATTCATTTGACCCCAGAATCAGAAAGAAAATCAGAAGCCTGACTGAGATAAACTCCAATCCTAAACTTCCCTGGATATTCTACTCAAAACACAGTTGGACATTCATTCAGGATGCACAGTCATTCGTTTTGTGTCCCAATGTAATCTCAGAGAAGGCTGCAGCAAACCTGAGAAGTTATGGAAACATTAAAAGATTTACAAAGCAGGCTACAGCCTGCAGTATTTCCCCAAATTCACTGGAACATGAGTTCACTAAAAAACAGTAGAGACGCTCTTACCTGCTGTAACCCCTACCAGTGTTATTTTGCACTGTAGAGTATCAGAAATGTTTGTTGATTTAAAAGCAAAAAGGAGAGGAAGGCACACATGACCCTTCCATGAGATGCAGAAAGCTGAATGTAAGTAGTAGCTCTTTCAGTGGTTCTATAGCTGGGGCTAAAGCACAGTTCTTTGGAATGAAGACAAAGAGGAACAATGGGAAGTCCCAGATATTACTAGGAAGAAATACCAAAAGGTACCCTAAAACACAAGGGAAAGCAACTCTTCCCTTCATAAAAAAAAAGAAAAAAAAAAAAAGAATTGAATAGAACGTGAGAGCTGGCCACAGTTATGAGAACAAGCTATAGTTAAGGGTATCATAAGGTGATCAAGTTCCAAGTTTCCAAATGCTAATTGAAATTAGCTTCACCTTACGGACAAAGAATTTTACCCAGCCAGGGTCTACAAAGTTTTTATAATCAGTGAAAAGAAGATATGATATTTGAAGGTGAAGAATGAAATTTGTATTTCATAGAGAGAAATGGGTAGGCAGGTGTGTGTGCTGTTGATGAAATCAGTTGAAAAGCTTTAAAGTCCCTGGGCCAGGTACAAACAGCCTAACCTTCAGTGTGCTGGATAAACCATCATGCCCACATTTTTTCCCTGTGACATCTTTTTGTTTCTTTCTTTCTTATTCTTTTTTTTTTTTAAACATCTATAATCTAACAGGATTCTCACTTCCCAAGCAATCAGTAGCAGGACTCCAGCTGATTTTAAGATCATCTTTTTATTATAACATGTCTGCTAACCTTTCATTTTACAAAATAGCTCCTATGTTATTTTTGGTACCTTGGAATATTCCTCATTGCATGCAGACTATGAATGAATTTCTGATCTTTTTCGCCACAAATGCCAATGGCAAAAAAACAGTCATTACCAGCGATTCAGTAGCAACAATTTCAAATGCTGCTTAAGTTGCTGATCCAATCCCCGCATACTCCTGCCTTCTTCTTGGTGAACAGCACCTGCTCCTATGTCAAGTTCCTCTGTTAGAAATATTTGCTGTATGTAATCTTCACTTAGCTAGTGGGCCTTTGCCATAGAAACCATCTTAGCAACTGAGATGAATGCCGGCAGGAAGATGAGCAAACATTTGAAAAGATAGAAGCACCTCAGCCAAACACCCCGAGTCCTGAGAGGAACAACTTCTACGTGTGAAACACTTGGGAAACAAGTGCCAGTTACGTACACAGGAGCAGGATGAATCAACTATTATCCCAGCCTCTGCTGTCATGCTTGATTTTCAGCAGAAAAAGCCAGACTCAGGATGCCAGTCTAAAGATGCTAACCTCAAGCTGTAATTATATACCAGCTGGAATTACAATTAGGGACACTCACGAGTCTCTTCCCACCCAGCCTGCCAACTGCTGGTATAATAACCTGCAACAGCCCTCTTAGCCCCACCCAGTTTGGGGACAATCCTTTCTCTTTTTCAACAACTTATTTTATTTATGTAATTAGAGTGCACAATGTGGTCCTTTGACGTGCACAGCGAAGTGGTTACTATACTGAGCACCAACCATTACCAGGCATTCAGCTTGGGGCAGAGAATGCAATAGAAATGGGCCAGGTAAGATCCCTGGGTCAGACCCTGTTCTTGTGCTGCTTGAGGCTGGACCAAGACCTACATCTAGTGCCACATTACCCTGAAGGTCTTATGCTGGGTTCACGACCCACCTGATCTGATTCCTGGAAACCTGGTTGTATCTCCCATGTGTTGGCCAAACCCTTAAAGAGATTCCACCAAGTGCTTAACTTTAGATAGAGAGACATTATTTTACCTGAAGGTCTTATGCTTTTGGGGGACAAATTCACGACCCACCTGCCTGTCTGGCCCCCCTTGGAAAAACCTGGAGTAAAGCTATTATCTCCCTTAGTCATTGCCTCTTTAGAGATTGTTAGAGGCCAAACACTTAGAGAGACAGAAAGATAGCTGCTTAACTCTGTCTCCTTTTTTCCCTTCTTTTTCCCAGAAAAATAGAGCTTCTTAGCTTAGCCTAAGAAAAATAGAGCTTAGCTTTGAGGCGCTTAACTTTAGATAGAGAGGTTGCTTCTTTTCTTTGTCTTCCTCAGGAGCCTCGGCCTAACTGCCAAGTTTCTCTTCTGTAACCCCTCTGCCTACGTTCTGGCCGCTCTGATTCTTTTCTCCGACCCGAACTCTTCTTCTTACATTCAGTATAACCTTCAGCTGCCTACAGGTGCGTATACACAGTGAACTTTTGGGCTTTGACAAATTCTAATTATGCAGTCACACAACCATCACCAGAGAAAAGACAGAGAATGTTTTCATCGTCACCCCCAAAATTTCCTCATGCTTTTTTTATAGTCAGCCCTCCCCCCAGCCTCTGACAACCACTAGTCTGCTTTATTTCCCCATAGTTCTGGCTTTTCCAGAATATAATATAAATGGAATCATGTGGTCTGTAAGCTTTTGAGTCTGGCTTTTTTCACTTAGCACATGCCTGTGCGGTTCTCAGTGTGTTTGCATACACACAGGTCTCTGTCTGGCCACGTCGGACTCCATCATGTGTGTGCACCACTAACAGATTTCTGTGAAGACACCGAAGAACATATAGGTTGTTCTAGCTTTGAGCAATTATGAGTGGCGTTTCTATAAACATTCCTGCTCAGGTTTTTGTGTGAATCTGCGGTTTCAGTTCTCTTAGGCATAGGATGTCCAGGTCACATGGGAAATGTTATAAGACTAATGTAGTTTTAATTGAGAAAGCTAGAAAGTGCACCTTGGTGCCACAGAATGGAGATTAAACCTGGTATCCAAAAACCTGGGTCCAAGCCACACATTGAAAACTAATAATTTCTATGACTTTGGATAAGTTACTTTGCTATTTTTTAAACTCATTCCCCTAAGGAGCAAGGGTTGTCATCACTCACAGATACATGTCACTACAGCATAAACTAATTATGGGAGATATTTATAAAATGCAAGCTCTTGCGTTTTCTTAGCAATTATTATGCTGCATTATTATCTATGATTGTGAATCTACTGCAAATGAGAGGTCATATTCACCCTATGATGCATGCAGCATGTGGTTCGCACAAAACTTAAGTCACAGGCATCTTTAGTCACCCTTTGTCACTTTTGAATAAGAAATTCAAGTGGGGCACTGTCCAACACAGTAGCTACCAGTCACATTGTCTGTATAAATTTAAATGAACTAGAATTAAATACTCAAATTATCATACTCTCCCCCCACAAATATATGCAATTAAAATAAGAATTATTAATAAAAATACATTAGACGCAGTTAAAGACACTTCCTCAATTACACTCACCTTATTTCAGGTGCACAATAGGACAGATGGCTAGCCACCCCTTTATTGTACATCACAGAGTAGAAGACGTTTCCTTCATTGCAGACAGTTGTAGACAATGCTGATCAAAAGGGTATTTACTTTGATCTTGGATTTTCTCAGCAGAAAAAAAGAAAACTAGAACCCATTTATAACTCAAAATTAAAAGCTTGCAGTGATGACTATTACCTGTTTTGATCATGCAAGTTTTAATCAGTCCTATAAGCCCACACTGCCAGGATTCAGTGGTTCATAAAATGAAACCACAAACATCTACCCATGAATAATGAAATTGTCCTCCCCATCTCTGGCCTGCTCCTGTATTGATCCAATCTTGTCTGAATCTTACTCTTAACTCTCTCATTTATTATCTTGTTCTTGCTCCTTTGGGCTTAACATTTGCATTTAATCTCTTTGGCTTCAATTTTGGATTCCTTCCCTGCTTTTCTGGAGATTCCACCCCAGAAGAGCACAGCGACTATTAATCAGTCTCTCTGAACCTAATTGAATTTATGGGGTGACCTGTCCTCTTTAGCCTGACCTACCTGACCCTCCACCGTTCAGAAGAAACACACAGATGAGGCAAGGGGGCAGCATCTGGTCAGGTTATGTCAAGGTTGTTGACCTTCCACTGGGTCATGAAGGCAAGGCCTTCCAGAGCCCAGCAAGCAACGTAGGTGAATGAAGCAGAGTGAAAGCAGCAGTAGGCAGTGGAGGGGGTAGGCAGACGGCAAGCATATGCCCCATCGAGGAAAGCTATTCAAATAAAAATAAACACTCTGCAGGCAATCAAAGGCACAGAAATTGGAAGAGAAGAAGTAACACTATCTCTGTTTTGCAGATGATGAAATAGTGTCCTGGAAAAAACCCAAGAGAATCAGTGCTAAAACTAATAAAAACAGTAAAGAATTTTGTAAGCTGAAGAGACATAAAACAAGCTTACAAAAATTAATAACCTTCATATGGATAAGCAATAACCAGCCGGAACATATAATGGAAGAACAGACCTGATTTACAATTACAAAAAAAGAAAGTGAACAAGACATTTGAAAACCCACATGAGGAAGGCTTTAAGACAGAAAGCAAAGTTAGATTGGAACAAATGGAGAGACATCACCACGCTTAATCAGAACAACTCAAGATCATAAGCCAGTTAGGCCTCCCTAGTTAATATATAATATGTATATACATATGTTTATAGTTTATAATATATATATATATATATACATATATATGACATAGTTTTTATAGTTTATAATATATATATGTATATATATATATATATATATGACATAGAGATGTCATATATATTCGATGAGATCTTAATTAAAAACTAAGAAGTTTACTTTTTTGGAGCTAAATACATTTGCATACATTTTAATTACAAAAACATCTAGGAACACCCTGAAAGAGAAGAACAATGAAAGCAGAATATACCGTACACAGTACACAGGTAGTACACAGGTATACTGTATACAGATAACACAGTACACAAGTGGTATACAGGTATACTGTATACAGGTACACCATACACAGTTACATCATACACAGGTACACAGCACACAGACCACATAATTAAAGCAGAGTAGTCCTGGAGTCCAACTAAATGGATAGAACATCCAAAATAAGGGGAAAAAAGGTAAATTCAACCATATATATTTAAAATAAGACTTTTTGCCTGGAAAGAATCTTTCCAGAAAAGCAAAAGGGCAAAATTACAAACTTAAGTTATACATAAATCTTTAAAAATGAGAAAAAAGAAAAAAAAAAAAGAAACGCCAATAGCTTGATAATAAAAAATGTAAAAACCAGGAACCTCTACAGCCACTGCAACGTTTTACATTCTTGCCAACCGTGTACAAGGGTTCCAGTTTCTCAAAATATTTAAAACAGAGTTACCATAAGATAGAGCAATGCCAATTCTGGGCTATACACCCAAAAGAAATGGAATTAGTGTCTCAGAGATAGCTGCACTTCCGCTCTCCTACAGCATCATTCACAACAGGGAACGAGCCGAGTATGCATCCGTGGGTGAAGGGGTGCAGAGAATATGGTCTGTCCATACAATGAAAAATTATTCAGCCTTCATTATAAAGTCCTGCTGCTGGAGTTTGGTCTGAATTTCTCCCAAAGCCTCATATGTTGAAGGGCAGCATTGTTCATAGTTGGGGCTCTTGGGAAGTGATGAGCTTCTGGTCTCATTGATGGTTTATTTGATTAATGGGCTCATAATTGAATAGACTATTGATAAGTGATAGAAACTGTAGGGCCTGGGTGAAAGGAGTAGAAGTAGGTCACTGAAAGCATACCCCAGAAGCATATATCTTGTCCCGGCTGTCATGTGCTGAGAAGCTTCCCTCCGCCTCACCTAAAAGCAGTGAAGCCACTGGTCCATGGATTGAAAACTCTGAAGTCATGATCCAAAATAAATTTTCCTCCTTTATGTTGATTTTATCAGGTATTTTATCACAGTGTTGGAAAGCTGCCATTTTCAACAACATGGATAAACTGGGAGGACATTCACCACACATTCCCACCCTGATGTGTTGCCTTGCTGTAGCCCCCAAAGCAAAGGAACCAACTGATAATAAACTGGAAACTCTGGAATTATGAGCCAAAATAAACCTTTTATCTTTATAAGTTTATTATCTTTGGTATTTTATTATAGTGACATAAAGCTGACTAACACATAGTTCAACTATTAAACAACTGGGACTTATTGAATAAACTATGGTATATCCACACCATGGAGTATATTACATCTGTTAAAAAAAAATGTGAGGAAGAGTGTTATGAATGAAATTAATGGAGCTTTGTTTCTGGAGTGAATGACAATATATATTGTAAAGTCTAAAGGGTAAGATACAAAATAGTATAATGCCATGATATGCTTTTTTGTATACATTTCATAAAACTAATAAAACAAATACAAATGGTTTCCTACAGGGTTGATTGGAAACAAGGTGGGGGAAATACAGATGGAAATGAGACTTCTATGAGTATACCTTTCTATAGTCTTTTGAATCCCATCTCTTACATACTCAAAAAGAAAATAGAATCAAAAAGGATGCAAAACTTCATGGAAGACAAATGCTAGATTTCAGCATAGAATGCCTCCCCCACCCCCTGCAGCCACCGACCTATGCGGTTACCCACAGACCTGAGGACCTGATTGGCTTTCTAATGTTCACTCCCAGGCTGTGAATAGAAAATATATGCTGAGATTTAAAATTAGGTTAAGCTGATTGCATTCACCTTCATAAAGACTAAAGCCAGTTACCTTATAATAAGCTGTTCAATCCAGTTACCTTCACCACGCAGAGAGACGCATTAGTCATAAGTTGTTCACGCTGGCCTTTCATTTTTCTCCCAAAGTGATTTCAATCACAGACTAAATTCAAAAACTTATTATTGCGTTTTTAAGATTTCAGGAAACAAGGCCAACTTTATCCTCGTTTCTATCATCTGACTCACTCACCAAGCCCCTGAGGCAGCCGCAGCGAACATATTGGTGTCAGCAATTAGGGGCTGACTCACCAGAGAGCGTGCATGATTAACCTACCGACCACCTCTCCACCAGGCTCTCGTCCTGGTAGGACCATCTGCACCACGCTCACGCAGGGTACGAGCCCTACCAATCCTTCATGCGTTTCCGAGCCTTTCCGCTGCGATGCCCGGCCAGAAGCAATTTACAGCCCCATAGTGCTTTGCAGCATCACTGACAGAGCTCAAAACATCCCCCTACGCTGAACAGACCATTTCTGAGTTCTCTGCTCTTGCCATGCTAACGCTAACAGCACCCCAAACCGTAAAACAAATTCCCTACTGCCTACTCTTCAATGTTTCACCTATGTTAACAAAACCTATGAAGATTAAAACTCTGAATACCAATTTTGTTTGAAGATAGATTTTGCTAGTTGGCTTGTTGAGTGACCATAGGAAAATCACTTAATCTAAGCTTCAGTATTCTGATTTGTAAAACACCCAAGTGACAAAATTTTTGTAAGAATTAATCAACTAATTTGCAGAGCTGGGAAGCTAACCCAGGACCTCATGCATGCTAGGCAAGCACTGTGTCACTATTTGGCAAGAATTCAAATGAGATGCTTTGTCCCAATGTTGCAAATAAGCATTCTGCAATCATTGTTCCATCTGCTGAGAAAAGTTAGCTCTTGATTTTATTACTGATCACATTTTTTCTCTAAGCACCCAAACTCCCGCCCAACATTAATAACTGGGGAAAGAAACACCACAGACAACCAAATACTAACCATTGCCACCCAAGAGCTCTCGGTTCCTTCCATGTGAAGAGTTCTCTTTGGGGTAAGAATACTCAGCTTGTCAAATCCTCTTCCATCAGCCAGTCACCAGGGAGACTTGCAGTGGCAGGGAAAAGAGGAACTGCAGGTGCTGCCTCTAGTCTTCACTGATACCTACAACTCCAAAGTTGTGCCAGTCTCTCCCAGACGCACCTCCGTGGAGGTGCCAACACTAAGGCCCTCGTGGGGATGGTCATTCTACTACTGCTGCCTTCTGCTCAATCTACAGTGACACATTTCTTTGGCTCAGTCAAGTAGGATGTGACCAAACCCACTAGCTCTTGAGTGGCACTTAGCTCCAGTGGGGGACACAGGGAACCCAGATGTTCCTACCAGCCCAGGTTTGTGGCAGAAAAGAAAGCTGCTAAGAGCTATTACCAATAACACTCCATGTTTGTTCAAGGAAGACATCTTCTCCCCCAAGCTTTTACAAACTGAGTCAGATGATTTATTTATTTATTTATTTATTTAATTTTTTTTTTTTTTTTTTGTACTGAAGATTGAACTCAGGGGCACTCGATCACTGAGCCACATCCCCAGCCCTTTTTTGTATTTTATTTAGAGACAGGGTCTCACTGAGTTGCTAAGTGCCTCACCATTGCTGAGGCTGGCTTTGAACTCAACAATCCTCCTGCCTCAGCCTCCCAAGTGCTGGGATTACAAGCGTGCGCCACCATGCTTGGCTCTGGGTCAGATGACTTAAAAAAAAAATCTATATGTTTACAGGTCAGTTGGATTTCTTTTTATTGATAGTAAAGGTAAGCAGAAGGTTCATGTTTGTCTTGTGAGCACAGAGAATGATTACTGGCTTAAATGTACACAGAGGCTTTATCTCTATTTCCATACTGCTAATGGTCCTATTAGCCTGACTTCATTATGTCAGTGAAGGAGAAGTATATGTTAAAATCTCCCAATGGAAAAATATCTGAAACACACACTCATTTGTTAATTTGTTTGTGTGGCACCTACTATATGCTTGGGGATACATGAATAAAATATAGTCCCTGTGTCTGCTGGACATAAGAGAAAGAACTTATTCTTTAATATACAAAGAGCTTTTACAAATCAATAAATGAAAAATCAAACAGCACAAAATTCGACCATGGATATACAAAGATAGATCTCATATACACTCACACATACATGCACATTAGGTCTATCAGCATTAAAAAGTTTCCAATCCACTCATAATCAGTGAAATGCAAATTAAATTCCTAGGGGCTGGGGCTGTAGTTCAATGGCAGAGTGCTTGCCTAGCATGTGTGAGGCGCTGGTTGGATCCTCAGCAGCACGTCAAATAAATTAATAAACAGAGATATTGTGTGTCCCTCTACAACTAAAAAAAATATTTTAAAAAATAAATTCCTAAGATGCCATGTAACAGGGTATTCTTCTGACTGTTCTGTGTAAGTATTAGCTGAAGCATGAAAACACTCAATTTAAGTGTTAAAATTGCTAATTAGATGATCAAGACTGTCAACTTTTGAACCTCTCATCCAGAATAAGGAAGGGAAAAAGTTAGAACTGGAAATTGAGGGAGGATTCCATAAGGGTATGTCTGAAGGCTGTTGGTCTGCTGAACCCTTGAATAGGGAGCTGAAAGGGGACCCATCCCAGTGTGTCCCCTGGAGACTACAGAGGAGTTCCAGTGGCATTGCTCAGAGCAGTTGTCCTGTCCCATTAGTTGGGAGACAAAGACAACAGGTGTTAACTGCAGTCTCGAACCCCTTAGATGTTTTCTCATCAATGTATTTACTGAGCACCTACTTTGTGCTACTTTCACTGCTGCTTACAGAGCCAGAGATAAAAAGTAACCAAGGAAGTGAGGCACCATGTGGGAGAACCTACCATTCCATGGGAACAGAACAGCTTTGTGTGATCAGCTTTTCAATTCACTTTAATGTTCTGATCATTCATGAAGATTAGATGCATGGGGGTGTTTCGAGTGAGCTGTGGCAAATCTACGCAAGTGGGACAGAAATTTATTCACCCCCAGAGCCACCAGCTTCCGAAACTCCTGTAAAAACAAAAGCTTCTAACTGCTTATTTTTTTGTGTTGTTTCACGTTTCTGCAAATGATACGCCCTCAACCCATCCCTTTCTATTTCAAGTCCTGCTCCTCAGATTGCTTTCACCATGAAAAAGAGCTCTTTGCCACTGATGGAGAATCATTTTTAAAAGGTCAAAATAAAACTCTGAGTAGAACAACCTCTCTGAGCCTGGCTTCAAATAATAAATAATTTTAATAAAACTTTCTCTCTGGAGCCTGATTTCCTCTGGAAAGCAATCCTTTAACCCATACTCTGCCTATGGCCTCGCTGTCAGTACTTAGGGAAAGTTCAAAGGAGGAATTCAGTGACATTGATGAAGGGACAGCTTGCTCAGAGCTGGAAGTGCTGATGGCACTGCTTCCAAGGTTGCCTCCAGCTCCGCCTTCCTTGGGATGTGACAGAAGGGACTGCAGGGTGAGAGTCAGAGACAGGCAGCACCCTTTGGCCCCGGGATCCTGTGAATTTTTCCCCGCCACCCCCCTTGGGATCAGCACCACCCAGGTCCCCCACCACCATCACATCAGTCCTCAGGCAGGTTCTTGGACTCTGATCTGCCAGCCCACAGGTGAGCTGTGAAAGTTTAACAACCACCTCTGGGGCCTGGCAACCCTGATCCGTGACCTTTACTGATGAACGTGGTATAAATTTCTCCCACTATGGTCAAGTTCAAAGTCTCAGCCTGTGGGGGCTGAGTGCAGAGCAGGAAAGAGATGGCCATGGTGGACTCCCCCCAGAACTACCGCCAGGCCCACTTGCACCCCTTTCTTTCCTCCCTTCTGGACCTCCTGCTCTGATTGCTTTTTCTGCAAGAGAGTGTCTCTCCCTGCTGATTTGGAGTGTGCCTCCCCATGGGCTTCCTTCACAGGGTTCCTCTGGCCACCTGGAATCTCTTTGTTTCCTTCACCAGAATTCCCTTTAGACATCATGGTGACCTCTGCTGCATTTCATTATTCTCTAACTGCCTTTCCTCCTAGCTCCGGGTAGATCCCATTGTTCCTTTGAGCATTGTAGCTTCAGCTGATTTTTTCCCCATTTATCCTTCATGTTGGACCCCTAAGGATGGCACAGTTGTTGCTGATCCCCTTTCCAGTGTGGCTGGATTGGGGACAGCTGCCACAGATAAGCCCACGTAGCAGCCAGTGACCTTTCTCACCCTTTTCCTTCTTTTTGCAGAAAGCTCTTTTGTGAGATTATTCTTCACATCTAAACATCCTCCCAGGCTTTGGGGTACAGCACGCTTCAAATGTGCTGGGAGATGGACACCCCTCCCCTTCCCCTCCATGCAGCCAGGAGTTCACACTACATCGACTCTGCCAGCAGTTTGGCTCTCAAGAAGCAGTTGCTGGCTGTAATATTTCAAAGGAAGCCATTAGCCCTGCTGCTCAGCGTCATGGCTTTCTAGATAGGAAGACTAAATGGGGAGAGTTGGGAATTCATTTTGATACCTGGGATCTCTAACACAAAAATAACAAAAAGTGAGGGTGGGGGTTTGATTCCCTCATTTCAGATAATTCTCTTCTTAGTTATTATGGAAACTAACTTTTTAATGAAGGAAAAGGTTTTCAGAGTCAGCGAAAGAAGGAAGTGTTTTTACCGAAGAATATTAACTTTATTATTCTCAAAAAAGTTTTCTGTGTCCATCTAATATCTCCCCTAGTTCTTCCTGACTCCCTCCACTTCTGAAGACCCAGATTAACCTCTTTTACCACATAATAGCTGGTTACAAATGCCAGGAAGAAGAGTCTAGATGGTGAGGAAGGAAAATGCTTCCAGTATAACTGATATACTCTGATAATTCCCTAAAGCATGAGCTTGAATAATTTTTGTTTTCTTATCTTTAATAACTTTTTATTTTAATTTAATTTCAAATAGAAACCTTATACAAGTGGTTAAAAAAAAAAACACCTGTATATGCTGAATCAAATCATTTACTGCTAATATTTTTGTGCATTTTGTTTTGCTTTGTGTGTTTCTTTTCTTGTTTCATTGGTTATTTCTTTTTAGATAATGTAGCCTTTAACTATTGCTATAGTTTGAACATGGGTAGTATCGCCAGAGATCTGAATGGAAAAGCTTGGTTCCAAAGATGGTGGTATTGGGAGGTGCTATGGACCTTTAAAAGGTGGGGCCTAGTGGGAGGTGCTACAGATCTTAAAGAGGTGGAGCTTAGTGGGAGGTGTATAGGTCTTTGGGGGTGTGACATGTAAGAGGATTGTGGGATCTTGGTCTCTTCCCTACTTCATCACTCTGCTTCCTGGCTCATGATGCAGGCAGTCTGCTCTGCCATGAGCTCTTGCCATCATTATATGCCACCCTTGCTAGAGGCCCAAACCTGTGGGGTCACCCACTCTGATCTTGGACTTGAACCTCCAGAATCATGAGTCAAAGCTCTCTTTAAGTCCTAAGTGACCTGCATCAGGTATTTCATTATAGTGATGGAAAGGTAACTAATACAGCTGTCCTTATTCCCTAATTTGGGAATTGGATTTTCTTCTTAATGATTAGAATAGAGCTAAAGGGAGGCCTGACCAAGCAATAATAGGCACTTCTCAATGCAGAACCCAGATCTGACCCACTGTAAAGGGAACATGACCTCTGAAGAAATGGAGGAAGGATGACAGGAGAAGCATGGAAAGAAGAAAAGAAACCCATTGGACACACTGAAAGTGAGAGACTCCTACTCCAAAGGAGGGACAGTGAGACCATCAGGAAAAGCTAAAACAATTAGGGCTAGAGATAAAGAATTAAGTAATAATGAGTGTTAAATCTTTCCACTGAGTTATCTTTTTGTATATGAATGAGAATTGTGTAGAGGGGAAAGAATGAATGAAAAAGAAAGACATAGGCTGCCTGGGGGATCAGTGTCACCATTGCTAGGCATTAATAGCCCAACAGAGCCCAGACTGCTCTCCACCCAAATGGCCTGTGACCTGCTCAGATGGCCAGCTCAGACAGCTTCCTCAACACAGGCTGCTCTGTCCCAAACTCCATTCCAGCTGCAAAAGAAAGAAAAATACAGTCACTGAAGCTGCAAAAATGCACAGAAGTTGTCAGAAGGTGGAATAATTGATATTGATTTGCGATTTTACTCATCAACAAATACTAATGAGACAGATAAGTAAAGTCCCAGCTCTCCATGAATCTGCATTCAGCGGGAGAGAGTTCCCATCCTAATGCTGTGGTTGACATTTGAAGAAACTCCATGGATGCAAAAAACAGGCTCATCAGGAAAAGAGAGTTTTACCGATAGCTTCACAGAATAGTGAGAGTCTGGGGGACTCTTATGAAGACATGGTGGACTTTTCTATAACAAACTGCTCTACACAGACTTATGTCAAAACTTTTGAAAATATGCATGAAAGAGATGGTTTCTCCCAAAAGGTTAAAAACACTTACGTAACAAGTGTTTAAAAATGCAGAGTAATAAATAGAGGCTGAAGAAAATGAGAAATGGCTCAAATGGTGAATGACAAGTTTTAACAGCATGGGACTCAATTTCATCAGGAAATCTTTCTAAATCTTTATAGAAAATATAATACCTACATTATAATAAATTTAAAAACTCTGTTCTATAGTAATTAAAAGATTTATAGAATACTTTCCAACTTATTCAATGAAAGTCATTGTAACACTGATTCTAAAACCATATAGGAATAGGAAAAAATGGGGAAGAAAACTACGGACTATCAGTTATCTTACGTTACATTCACTAATAAATTAAAGGAGGTTTTATTATGTTAAAACATACTTGTTTTGATAGAGCTTAAGAGATGCTACTTAGCCTTTGATAAGTTCAACATCTGCATCTATATTTTAAAGGTATGAACAAATGAAAAATTTTAAAAATCTTATTTTGCAAATGTTGCTTAATGGAAGTTTAGCAAACACTTCCCCTAATGGCAAGCACTTGAAACATGCCCACAAAATCAGAAAGGTGATAACAATGTCACCATCACTATTGTTCTCCATAATCCTGCCCCCCCCCCAAAAAAAAAAAAAAAAAAAAAATATTGAGGTATATATTCACTTTTCAAACAATGAAATAAAAAAATTCATTAGGGTTAGATGATAGGATCCTCCACCTAGAAGATCCAAGAGATTCTAAAGAGGAAAACACTACAAAACATACTACGCCTGGAACTATCACCGGGTCAGCAATGTTGCTGTTGAGTATTCATCCAAAGGAAATGGTACATGTATGTGGAAAAGACTTCTACACTCCACGTTCATTGCAGCATCATTCACAATAGTCAAGATATGGAAATGACCCAAGATCCATCAACAGATGAATGGACAAAAATATGATACATGCACACAATAAAGTATTATTCAATATTTGGATATCAGGAAATCCTGCCACTGTGGCATGATGGTGAACCTGAAGGATGTCGTGCTCAGTGGAATAAGCCAGCTGCAGAAGGACAAGTCCTGCCTGACTCCACTTAGATGAGTATCTGTTACAAGACACACTCACAGAAAGAAGCAAAGAATTCAAGAATGGTTGCCTGGAGGGAGAAGTGGAGAGATGCTGCTCACGAATATACAGTTTCAGTTCTACCTGACAAATACATTCTAGAGACCTTCCGAGGTCAAAAATGTGGTGCTATGGGTTTCAAACTTACTAAGACAATAGATCTCAGGTTATATGTTCTTACCCCAAAATTAAAGATGAAAACAAAACTGAGGGGCACAAGGAAATTGGGAGGAGATGGGTTGATTCTCTATTTCCTTGAGTGTGATGAATAGGATCCCAGGTGTCTGCATATTTTAAAACTCATCAAATTATGCACATTAAATATGTGCAGTTAGCCTGGCATGGTGGGGTACACCTGCAATTCTTGCAGCTGGGGAGGCTGAGGCAGGAGGATCATGAGTTCAAACCAGCCTCAGCAACTTAGCAAGGCCCTGAGCAACTCAGTGAGACCTTGTCTCTAAATCAAAGAATAAAAAGGGTTGGATATGTGGCTCAGTGGTTAAGAACACCTGGGTTAAATTACTGGCACCAAAAAAAGTTATTTATATACACACACATACATATAATTTATTATACATACATATGTGTATATATACACATACATATATATGTATAATTTATGTATGTATATAATTATACATATGTCATTACACATATATAATATATATTATACATACCTATACATCATTATACATATATAATTTATTATATATATGGTAATAATTTTATTATATATATACACATATATGCACTCTTTGTATGTCAATTATACCTCAATAAAGATATTTTTAAAAGGCTCTTAAAACAGTTACCCAACTACAGAAAAAAAAACTAATAAGAAGGTTTTAAAGGTGTTCACAATTTATTTTATTTGTGATAATCAACAGAAAATATAACAGAATGATAAGATCATAATCATAACAGAAATTACAAAACACCTAGAAAACTCCCAGGGAAATACACAGTGCCAATATGAAGGGCATGAAAGATGTTCTGAGAAGACACATCGTCTTTGCAAGTGGGGTGTGGAATTGGTCTGCAGTTTCTTAAATTCATCTGGAAAAGAAAAATGTATAGAAAGAACCAAGAAATTTTTTGTTAAAGAACAAAAAATGCATTTATTCACTTGCTGTAGCACATATCAAAACAAATTATAAAGCTATGATAATTTTCGAAATAGTGTTTTGATTCAGAAGTAAACAGAGAGACTAAGTTTACAACATAGAGAACCTACATACCCATAGAGACCCACATGCCCATGGTAATTCATAGTGCTATTTAAAGTCACTGGGGAAGCCCGGTTCCATACTAAACAACATGATAGCCACGAACTATCTTTTGGGATGTGGGTGTGTGTACCTGCACATGGCTGTGTGTGTGTGTGTGTGTGTGTGTGTGTGTGTGTGTGTGTTGAATGTGTGGCTGGAGGTGTAGATAGCATACAGATATCTAGAAGGAGCTGCGCTTTCCCCCATCTCACTTTCCTGCACACAGTACAATTCCCTACGCACTCCCCCTATCAGGACCTGCGAATGTCTATTTGCCTGACTCCTGCCTATTCCGGGAATTGTCAGTATTTGTTGTTCGTGGATCTGATGGACAAAACTTGGCCTCCATTATTGTTTTAATTTGCATCTAACTGATGACTTCCTAGGTTAAGCACCTTTTCACATGGTAATTGGGCCTTGAGTTTTACCTTTTGAAGAATTATGTATAGATTTCCTATACACAAGAAAGAATTTCTAGATAGATTAAACAACTAAGTCTAACGAAAATTTTGTATGAGTGTATTAGAAGAAGATAGTGGATGTTCATTTAAAATCTTGAGGATGAGAAGACCTAACAAGCCAGGCTCAGTAGTACAGACTGCATCTATAGTTTCAGCTACTAGGGAGACTGAGGCAGGAGGAAGGCCCAAGCCCAAGCCTTCAGAGCCAGCCTGGGCAACATACAGAGATCTCATCTCTTAGAGGAGGAGGGAGAGAAGGAGGAGGAACAGGAGACAATGAACCAGAGTGACTACCCTAAATGCCATGTAAGATTAAAAACTTGATCCTACATAAAATTTTAAATTACTTGCAAAAGAAAAGAAGACTATAAACCAATGCAATGACCAAAGGATGGCTGAAAGAAAAAATGGCAACATAAATAGTGGACACAACAATAATATTTAGGATATGTAAAGAGTTCCTGCTAAGAAGAAGGTCAAAAAGCAAATTAAAAAGTGAGCAAAACATCAACAGGCAGTTAGTTCTCCAGAATACAATAACTTAAGGCCCAATTAACATGTGCAATGATGTTCAGCCTAGAAAATAATAGGGTAAAATCAACGCAAAACAATAAAATCCATCAGACTGGTAAAACCAGAACCACTGACAATCCCCAGTTAGCACATAGCCAGCAAATAGGCAGTTATAGGTCCTGACAGGGAGTGCGAATCAAACTTTGCAACTGAAATTTGGTGTTGTATAACATAATTAAACTCTCCCTATCTTTTAACTCTGAAACCCCACCTCTAGGCAGCTAACCTTTAGAATCACCTAGGACCCACAAAAATAGGTATTTGTATGAGGTCAATACTTAATGTTATCTGTAAAATGAAAAAGTGGATGTAATCTATCTCCATTGCAGTCCAATAGTTATATTATGCATGGTAGATACAGTCTATGGAATAGTATGCAGTTGTGGAAAAGAATGACTGATGTTAAAGCATCTCCAACCATGATGATTGTTAGAAATTAACTAAGATTGATTCACATTGACTGAACTGCAATTTTCCTTAAAGGAGTAATGCACCCAAACAAAGGCCTTACAGAGAGGGGTAACTAATACTGAGCAAGCCGAGGCCAGTGGGCTCCTGAAATAAACTTATTAAAAGGATTTGGCCCAGTTAAAATGTAAGCTTGTTTTTTCATTATCCTTACCTTATTCTTCCTTATTCTGGTCTGGACTAGGCATGCAAAGCCTAGAGCTCCAGCCGCTATCTTGGATCATGAGGTGGTCTTGAGGCTGAACACTATATACTAAGAATAACCTAGGAGAATATAGGAGTGGAAAACAAAAAGTACTTTTTAGAATAATACATATATAAATATGATTTGCACTTTTTAAATAGTGTAAACTTCTTTGTGTTCATGTAATCCTATGTGTGTCCATCTGTATATGGGAAAAGATATAGGGAAAAAGGTTTTAATGATATATCCAAACTGGTACCAGTGTTTCCTTATGGAGAGAGAAGTCTAACGTGACACGTAATAGGTGACTTACTTTTTGTTTTAAGAATCCTATTAGCTTTCAATTGTTTTAATTTTTATGTATTATTTTTGAAATCTTTAAAGTAACTAAATATGTGTAGCCCTATATCTCAACTATGACTTTAATCTGAACATTCATCTCTATTCAACACTGTCAAGCATCCAACTTTGATAAAATGACACTAAAACCCAAAGACCTCTCATAGATTTTTCTAATTGCACCTGAAATTTTTTCAGTGTCCATCAGCCTAGAAAGATGAATAATGCACTTCAAAGAAATGTGACACCTGAAAACATAGATCGTTTTGTTTGTTTGTTTTTAGGTGTACATGACAGTAGAGTGGTTTTTTTTGTTTTTTTTTTTTTGTTGTTGTTTTTTGTTGTTGTTGTTGTTGTTGTTTTTGGTACTGGGGATTGAACTCAGGGGCACTTGACCACTGGGCCACATCCCCAGCCCTTTGTTGTATTTTATTAGAGACAGGGTCTCACTAGGTTGCTAAGTGCCTCTCTATTGCAGAGTGCCTCAGCCTCCCAAGTGCTGGGATTACAGGTGTGAGCCACTGCACCCGGCAATTTCATTCTTATTTATGGCTGCATAGTATTCCACATTTTCTTTATCCATTATCAAAAATACAAGAAACAATAAATGTTGGTGGATGTTGGGGAAAAAGGTACACTCAAATGTTGCAGGTGGGACTGCAAATTGGTGCAATCACAATGGAAAGCAGTCTGCAGATTCCTGAGAACTCTTGGGATGGAACCACCACTTGATCCAGTTATCCCACCCCTCAGTTTACACCCAAAGGACTTAAAATCATCACAATACAGTGACGCAGCCACATCAATGTTTACAGCAGCTCAATTCACAATAGCCAAGCTATGGAACCAACCTAGGTGCCCTTCAGCAGAAAGCATAGATCCAAAGGAGCTCACTCATTAATAACTTATTTTGGAAGTACAAAAATGATTTCAAAGCCCCATGTAATCCAGGTGCCTTCTCATGTATTTTATTATTGACTTTTTCATTTTAATCCTCTGTGATATCCATGACATTTCTATTGCATTGAGGAGGAAAGTAGAGATTGGGTAGTTTATGTAATCAATTTCCCTGAGTACCTACGTCAGTTAAAGTAGGATCCAGGATTCATAGCCTGATCTACCTGCTCCAGCCTCTTTCCACTTCACCAGGTTGCCTCCCACGCACCCCGTGGTGCAAAGCTTTCAAACAACACTGAATCCTTGCAGTATTTAAGTTAATTTCCCCATTATTATTTATTTGCTGAATGTTACACAGCGGCCACCAGAGAACCGCATCCCCAGGGCGCCTGTCACACTAGACTGCCCATGTGGGCTGTTTGATTTAAAGTTGGTCCCAAGTTGCCAAAGGAAGAATGTCAGTTGTTCCAATAATTGAAATGGCATGACATAAAACGTCAATGATGCATGACTGAAAGGCTCACCGAGAACAAGGGAACATTAATGATACGGAGGCCAGGATTCCAAAGTTGAAGAGGCAATAACCTCGCTGCCTCGTGCAAATCGCACAGCACCTGGGCGTCCAGAAAATAACAACTTCAGGACACAGACACAATGATTTTCTCAGTGGGAACCAATACAGTGGCAATAAGAAGGCAAAATAGGACAGAGGAGAATCCTAATGGCAGAGAAACAACACAAACCTGAAACAGACCTCGCCAAGCAATGAGAGAGCTGGAGACTTGGCTACTCCTTGAGTTTTAGTTAGATCTTGTATTACTGCGATCAAAACACCCAAGAAGCAGCTTTATCTGGGGCTAAGTTTCAGGGGGCTCAGTCCATGGGACAGCACATCGTGGGGAAGAAGCCCAGCCAAGGAAAGCTGCTTAGCTCCTGGTGGGGTCAGGAAGGAGAGAGGGAGGGAGGAGAGCAGAAGAAGGGACCCTGCAGGGCAGATGCACCCTTCCAGGGCCGGCCCCCAGGAAACTTCTCCCCAGCCACGCCCACCTACCCAGCTGGGATGGACCAATGAGGTTGCAGCTCTCACAGACCAATCATTTCTCCCTTTCTCTTCTGGGCATTTCTGTATTGAGGCAGAGTTTTGGGGAGACACCTCACATCCAAACCATAATGTTTCCAATATGTTTGTTTTGTCATAGGGTTCTTCCCCCCACCATTTACATATGTGAGTTTTAATGTTTTAAAAATCCCTCTTTTCCCCAATCTTCATTCAAAATTTATATCCATGAATATCTGCCATGTTCAATGTTCAGTTTCCACAGAATAGCTGAGTATTCTATGGAATTGATGAAAAAATATGAATTAGATGACTCAGAGGGCACCAAGTCTAGACGAGGATAAATAAGAATAATTGATGCAACAAAAATAATTCATACATATCATTTAAGTAGAAGGATTCTGGGAGAACATCATAATAGCCCATGTTTATGCATGAAGGGAGAAATAAATTTTAAAGTGTCTATGTCCATCAGAAAAAAAAAAGACAACTATTTAGCATATCTTCCAAAATTATCAGCATTAATATGTATGTTGTTATCTATAACACCCAATTAACATAACACAATTGACAAGCTTGGTCTGATGGAGACACATGGAACCCTCACTGTGATTACAGAATAAAATTGATCATGTATTTGATCATAAAGCAAGTCCCAATAAATGCCCAAGAATTTAATTTTCACCACCAGGCAACAAAGTTTGAAATCTATTTTTAAAGGACAACTTAATTTTTTTAAATAATTAGAAATTTTTGTAACACATTCCTCAATAATTTACATTTCATAGAAGAAAGCATCATTGGAATTAAATAATGCCAGAAACTGAACTTCAACTCTCTCTTCAGTTTGACCTCCCCTGCTTCCCTGCTTCCTCTTTGAGAGGAGTCTTCTGCTCATCATTTACGCCTCAGTGTGAACCTCAGGCCAGGAGTTCCCTGCCCTGGGGAAGTTTCCATTCCAAGTCACTAAGGTTAAAGTAAGTGACTAAGCAATGGGCCAGTCCTGTGGGTTCAAACTTTAGATCTTCTCCCATTAGCCTCGTGACCATGGATAACCGACATCCTCTTTGTGCCTCGCTGGTCTCATAAAATTGAAAAAAACATAATTGCATCTAAGATCTTCATGATAACTGAATACACACAGGAGTACACAGCTATAAGCTGTCAAGACATTGCCTGACATGAAGCACACACCACAGAGTGTCCCTTGCTCTTTCTGTTTCTAGTAGAATATGAGTGAACAGATGCAGGAGGTATTTAGCGAGCAGGGGAACTCCCTTCTCTGCCCATGGTTGAGTCCAATTCTGCATTTTAGTTCAACCACAATTAAAATGCTCACCTTTCTCTTTGTCTAGGACATGGTAACTTCTCCTTGAATTATTGCTAATTCTTCCATTCTGGAGTTTTCACCTGCAGGGCATTCTTAAGTCACATCTGAAGGAGAAAGAAAAAATTGGAGAATTCTAGAATCATGCTATTCTACAACTGCTTTAGCAATATATTGATGCTGCATGAAGATTCATCCCATTAGATAATAAAGAAACCTGTTCTATTCATATAGAATTCTAAACTGAGTTTACTAAAACTAACTTAGTGATACACATGGCATTTGTTTGTAATGGGCATCCTTTGGTTAAGACTAATACATCTCTTGCCTAAGAGAGTAGAAACTGGTGCTGGGCATAGTGGTGCACACCTGTGGGAGACTGAGAAACAAGAGACTAAGACAGGAAAATCACAAGTTCAAGGACTGCCTCAGCAAAAGTAAGGCACTAAGCAACTCAGTGAGACCCTGTCTCTAAATAAAATACATAATGGGGCTGAGGATGTGACTCAGTGAAGATGCTTCTCCTCCTCCTTTTTATTCTTCTTCTTCCTCTCCTTCCCCCTCCTCCCTCTCCTCCTCCTTCTCCTTCTTCTTTCCCTCTCTGTCTCTCCTCCATTCTCCAACTGCACTGACTTAGAACACATGGGTAAATCATCTGTCCCTGCCCCATTTGTGGCTGTCTTCAACTTGAGACAGAAGCCAAGGAGGAGGAGGCCCTTGCTTCTGTAATACAGCCACAGACCCTGCACTTGATGATGAAAAGAGATTCACCTGGCCTTTTTTTAAAGAGGCTCTCCATTCTTTATAAACACAAGTTAGTAACATGAACTTGTGCATGAAAAGGGGTGGGTCTGAATCCCGGCAGCTCCACTATAAATAAACTCATTCCTGTTTTAGAATTAGAAATATAAAAAGTTTATGCTAACTGGGTTTCCCCTCAATACTTAACTTGTAAGGTTGAAAACATTAATTAATAAGCAACTTTACCATAATAATCTTTTGTAGGATGGTTTCTTTATGAACTCAAGATATCACTACCATGAGATTCAATGATTCTAGTAATCTCTGACCATTTACTAACAAACATGAAAGAAAACCTTTTTCTTGGATCTAGACAGATTAGATACCGACATTTCTTAGGGAATAACTCCAAAATGTACATGAAATAAGTAAATGAATGAAATGAGGGACAAATACTCAGACTAATGATGGGATGAAAAAGTCTCCAAGGACAGTAAGATGCAAACCATGGAAAGCTTTTAAGCGAAACCTACTTGTGCCTCAGGTTCATCTCAAAAACAATGGGTGGGGAAGAAACTATGCAGTTGATTGAGTCAGAGCTGAAGGGAACTCCCTCTTAACTGGGCAATTTCTCTAAGATTAAATGCAAAGAAAGCAATTTGGTGGTTTTCATGGCATAGCAGAGAATAACTTGAGGGTCTAAGAGCACACACACCATCCACATGAGGTAGCCCCCTTACTGGAGGGGCTGCATCCACATGGCGGCCATGGCTGCTGGTGTCCCAGGTGACCACTGTGGCTTTGATTGATTGCCTTGTGATGCATTGTATTAGGTCGTCTCATCAGGACCAATGATCAGAATAGAGCAACTGATGAATCCAAGACTTTAAAATGGTATTGAAATGGGGTGGCTAAGGACAAAAAGAAAAAAAATGGTCATGGCGAGGTTCTCAACAGCTGTGTTCACCAGGTAGGATCAGCTAAGCCCCTTGTCCTCCCCCTGACTCTTGGGATAAGAACTGTACCCGATTCCACCCTTTCTCAGCTATCTGATCTGTGCATCTCCCTATGAGAAGGAAATGAGAACTTTGGGGGAAAATAAACTAAACCAATATCTTATAGCTTCATGTAGACTGAGCTGCTTAGAGAAGAGCAGGTCTTTTGGGGTAAGCAGCATTCCAACTGCAACGGGGCAGAGCTTGCATGGGATTGTCCACAGACTGCAAATTCTCCAGGCCACTAAGTTTCCAGCTGGCCTGAAGCAGTCTCTACACACATGGAAACCAGCTGGGCTACACTGTCCACCCCCCGTGAGCCCCACACTTCCACCTGGGCTGCTTTCACCATGGTGCCTCTCTTGGTGCTGACCCACCTGGCCTAGCTTTTGGGTTACACTGGGAATTGTTCACTATCCGTTTTGTTTTTCTACCATTCCAGCTAACCTACAGGTTCAGAGGCCACAGGACATATCTTCTACCTTCTTAGAGCTTCCCACAGTTGGGGCAGTGCCAGGCACAAACAGGGTGAGCAGCACGCATGTCAGAGTGTGCCTCCTGTTGCACTCAGAATAAACATCCAACCCCTTACCTGGCTCCAAAGCCACCTTCGACCCACTCTGCCTACTCTTCAGCTTCATTACTGTCCCCTGCCAACACCAATCTCCCCTACACTGTGTTCTGAGGACACTGACTTTCTTGCAGAGTCCGAACTTGGGTCATATCTCTCTCTCTCTCTCTCTCTCTCTCTCTCTCTCTCTCTCTCTCTCTCTAATTTTGCACCTGCTATTCCCTCTTGTAGCAACACTCTTCCCTGCTTCCCTATCATCTGAATCACACCATCCACCTGACTTCCCTACTCTGGGAGACTTACCCTGAGACCAAAAGACTGGGGTCAAGGCCCCTCTTAGGTACATCTGTAATAGTCTACACTCACCACTGTGGTACCACTGCATTACAAAGGCCTTACAATTGCCCAGGTACCAGGACTTCCAGAAGGCATGGGCCTTGCCTGCTTCCCAGCTGTGTCTCTGGAACCACCAGTACCTGGTATGTACCTGGTCCCCATCCCTACTTGCTGAGTTAGTGAATGAATGAATAAGTGAATGAATGGTGAATTACTGGCTTATTCTTAATGACTGGCTCTCAGAAATCTCTGCTAATAGAAATTCTTCTGCCTTAAAGATTTTAAATATTTAGTCTCTAATCCAAAATAGTCTTCTTTACGAAGTAGGTTGTTCATTCTGCCATGATAAGATACCATCTAGCAACTGAACCTTAGAGATATGGTTCTTTATATGATCGCAGGGTGTGGGGATGGTAAAGTCATCCCCTGCCTGCTATAAAAGTTGTAATGAGCCCCTGTACAGCTTCATATGGACACCATCACAGAGCTTGTTTTCATCAGCTTTTCCCTGCTGTGACTAAAGGATATGACCAGAACAACTATGGAGGAAGAAAAGTATATTGAGGGACTCACAGTTTCAGAGGTCTTAGTCCATAGACATCCTACTCCATTCCTTGGGGCTGGAGGTGAAGCTGAACATCATGGCGGGAGAGGGTAGTGGAGGAAAGCAGCTCACATTATGGTGACCAGCAGGCAGAGAAAGAGACTCCACTGTCAGATCCAAATATATACACAAGCCAGGCCCCAATTCCTGCCTCCTCCAGCCACACCAGGGATTAACTCCCTGATTAGGCTAAGGCTATAACCCAACCATTTCTCCTTCAAACCTTCTTGTAATGTCTTTATAACATGTGAGCTTTTGGTTCAGTACCTTATATACAGAAGGTACTTAATAAATACTGAGAGAATAGTGTACAAAATCATTCCTGCTCAGGAAAATGCCTTGCTAATAAAACTTACAAATGTCCCTAAAGTCCTCACTCATAAATCAAGAAGGCTTAACTAGTCAGGTGCACACGCCTATAATCCCAGAGACTCCTGAAGCTGAGGCAGGAGGATCTCAGATTCAAAGCCAATCTGGGAAACTTAGCAAAGTGCTATCTCAAAATTTTAAATTTTTTAATTTAAAGATCTGGGAATATAGTTCAGTGGTAAAGTGCCCCTGGGTTCAATCCCCAGTGTCACACAAAAAAAAAAAAAAAAAAAAAAAAAAAAGTTGAATAAATTGAGACAAACTTGGAGGTTTGATTTGAAAATTATTAACCAAACACTCCTAGGTTTGATTTACACGACTCATTAAGTTTAGCAACCAATTTAATGTAGTTTTTTAGAACCATATTTTATATTTTTGTACATGCTACAGTAAATATACTGTGCTTCAATCACAGTTTCCATAAAGGTTTCTCTATTAGCTGCTTTCTGTCAGGTAAACAGGTAGAACATTGAGGCTCTGGTCTTGCTTACCTGATGATTCGCACACTTATTTATTTCCTTTATCATTGCAAAGGGTAGAGGGAACTACAAGGTACACAGTACTATTTGATGAGGCTCTTTGTAAACAGCCCAGTGTGTTTGCTGTGCAAATAATATTTCTGGCCTGTCCTTGATATTCTGAAATCCTCAGGAAATATTAGTCTAATCAAAGATTATTGAACTCTGTTGACATTCTGGAAATCACCAGTCATGACTCAAGAATTCAAATGATGCCAAAGGAAGGCAGCCAACCCTGCAGATTCATCCTGGAAGGGATTTGAATCAAACTTTCAGAATCTGAGAGACAGAATAATGGACCAGTAAACACTTAACCCAAGCTCCAGAGAAGACTCTGATGCTAATATCAAGTGGAGCTTTGCAAACATATTTCCTGCCTCATCCTGAAGGCATGCGTCCTCTGACATGCCTCCGGTCCAAGTTGCCTTCATTTCTCCACTACCTGATACCCCACTCTTAAATTGTAAAAAAAATAGATAAATAAATATTGAATTTAAGAGAGTGTGGCAGGCAGGTAATTGTCATTTGCCCACAAAGACTGAAGGAAGGAGCTCCTGAAGAAATGTAAAAGCCCATATTGTAGTGTAAATAGAGCACAAACATTTAAAATTTTCATTTCAGTCCCTTGTGAAGCTCAAGTAGAAAAACTTCTTTACATCTTGTCAAACGGAAATTAAAAATGATCTAAATCAATGTTTTATAGGATTGATATGTCCCTCCAATATCAAAGTTTTATGAAAGAATTTAAGAATTTGAATTTCTGTCACATAAATAATAATGGATGATGAGTTGTAATTATGGTAGCTCACATTCTACAAAGTCTTTTATATATTAATTCTGCCCTACAATAAATTATGAAAGAGTTATAATAAGTTTCCTATTTCACAGATAAAGAAACTGATAAATAGCCAATTAGGCAACATGGGTGGGCCCAAGTTTTACAAGATTTTTCCCTCTTTACTCTAAGTCCAAAGAAATCAAATGTGCCTATGGTTAGCAAGGGGAAATAGAGCAAAATGCATCACTTGTTTTGGCCCGTGTTGTTTTATTTCAATTTGCTGATAAGCTAAAATCATTTTACACTAGGGAAACGAGTTTCTTTGAAGAGAAAAATAGTTTCTCTTCCTCAAACACTGGAAAAGCAAAAAGAAGGAAATGATGGATTGCTCTCCCCCAAACATCCTGAAGTGGGGTAGACGGCACCTCAGGGTCCCCGTGTGAGCCAGAAGGCCCCTCCTGAATGGCTTAGGAGATCCTGGCCACATGGCAGCACACCCTGGATGGATGTCATAAAATCTGTATATCACTCATTCTTAGGCTAGACTTTTGTGCCCTTGAAATAATAGATCCCAAATGGATTTGTCTCTCTTGGTCAGCAATAAGCAGCAAGTGCTTATGATATTCTGTTGAGAAGAGAAAATCTGCATTGATATTTAATAATTATTCACTTTGGAAAAGACTAACTCTTAGAAACAGACTCAAAGCATAAATGACTATTAGAAAGGAACTTCTCTCCTCTGTCCTCTGGTTCACACACAGAGGAGTTTTCTGTAAACTTTTAAGCTTCTGTCCCAAAACCTCTCTCTGAAAGCAAATCAAGTTACCTGGTCAGCAATGCCCACTGGCCTTAGATGGAGTTAATCAAAAGCCTGAAGTGTGGCATTTGGTCTCTTTCTCCTTCCTCCCTCCCCACTAGACCAGAGTGAGGCAAAGACTTCCTTACAGAATAAAACCTGCCCTTGAACATGCAGTCTCAAACTCCAAACCAGGTGAATAGAGGAAAGGGCACATTTATTTGCTTCTGTCACTAAGCTATATTCTTCATCATTAACTCTACCAGTAATAAAGTTAATGTTTTGTTTCTGTTTGTACTGGCTTTTTTGTTTACCTTCTCATTTACAGTCCAATATTTACACCTATTGGACTTTTTCTCCAAAACCCCACCAGGGAGAGTAAACTTTACTCAAGTACCCAAATAAGAGGAAAATGGGATGCCAGTGGAGCACAACCCCAGTTTGGATGCTCCCCTCTCCCCAAGTTTCCAGTCCTCTTCACTATATAGTCTCCTTCTCCTGAGTATGAGTGACTGCAGAGAATCTTATGGCTTTCCATCCCTGTGATTAGGTGACTAATGAATTGACTTGAGTTAATCAAAAGGAAGTTTGTCCTGGATCGGTCTAACTTATCAGGTATGTTCTCTAAAAGAAGATGGAACTTCAGAGAATGCCTGTTGCTGGCCTGGAAGAAAACAAAGAGCCATGTTGTGAGTTGCCACACAGCTAGAAAGCAAGGTCAATATCTAGGAGCTGAAAGCAATCCCAAAACACAGCCAACAAGAAAACAGGGACTTCAGTCCTACAATTGCAAGTAACTGAATTGTGCTGACACTCTGAAGAGCATCCCAGGTTCCAGATAAGACTGCAGCCCTGGCTGATGCCTTGATGTCCATCATTGAGACTCAGAGAAGACAACCCAGCTATGCATAGCCCTGATTCCTGACCCATGGAAGATGTGACACAGATTATTTGGTTTTGTTTTTGCAATACTGCAAATTGAACCCAGGGTCTTGCACATGCAAGGCAAGTCCTCTACCTCTGAGCTATATCCCCAGCCCAAGACACAAGAAATGGATGTTTTTGACACAAGAAATGGATGTTTTCTTAATCTACTAAGATTTTAGTATCTTATGTAGCAATATAAAGCTAAACACATGCATTGGATATTGACCATTCCATTCAAACGGTTTTATCCAATCAATGCATAAGTATAGAAAATAATCAGTGTGCCCACTCCATGGAGGCAGGATGTTATGACATGGTTAGGGAGATGTCCCTAGTGAGTATCTCAAACCAGCAATAAAAATACCAAGAAACTAGGGGAAGATCTTGGGGAAGGAATTTTGCATCAATGTAACATAAGAGAAGAACCTACCTGGCCCATCTGAATATAAAAGAAATTACAAAATCTCACCCAAATTAAGACATTGAGGATTTGGGCCAAGTTCGTTTTATTCTATGAGAAGCAAAGAATCAAGTTTCATTCATGGCAGAGGAAGTTCTGCAATACTTCCAACCCAAGCACAAGAACTCAAATATTGAACCATCAAGACCTTGAATTATTAAGTGGAAGGGAGAGACTAAGAAAATTTCATGTGGCATTGTAAAGAAGAGAAGAGATGGACTAGTTAATGAAGATGTTAAGATCATTATCTACATGTAAATGACAATATTAGAGGCAGAAAATTTAAAACTTTTGGAAGAAAATATAGAAAAATTTTATGATCAAGATGGAAATTTATTTGGCAAACAAAAAGCAAATTGCACAAACCATAAAGAAAAAAAAAACTAAAATTAAACTACCTTAAAAATGAAAAACATATGCATAAAATAAAACATCATATGGGAAGTTAAAAATCAAGACACGACTTAAAAGAAGATGTTTTAAAAATATATAACTACCAAGACTGAATCGTAAAGAAATAAAAAATCTGAACAGACTAATAATCAGTGGGGGGATTGAATCAATAACCAAAATATTTCCAACAAATTTCAAGACCAGATAGCTCTACTGGTAAATTCTGCCAAATGTTTAATGAGGGATTAATGCCAGTTCTACTCGAACTCTTTCAAAAATGGTAGAGGAGGGAACATTTCCCAACTCATTTTATGAGACCAATGTCACCCTGATACCAAAGCCAGAATGGACATTATGAGAAAACTAAATTCCAGGTCAAATCCCTGATGAGCATAGAGGTAAAAACAATCAATAAAATACCAGTAAACTGATTTCAACAGCATATTAAAAGGATCATTCACCATGATCAAATGAGATTTATCAGCCGGGCACAGTGGCGCACGCCTGTAATCCCTGCACTTGGGAGGCTCAGGCAAGAGGATCGTGAATTCAAAGCCAGCCTCAGCAATGGTGAGGCATTTAGCAACTCAGTGAGACCCTGTCTCTAAATAAAATACAAAAAAGGGCTAAGGATGTGGCCCAGTGGTTGAGTGCCCCTGAGTTCAATCCCCGGTACCACACACACACACACACACACACACACACACAAAGAGATTTATCCAGGGGAAGTAAAGATGGTACAATATATGCAAATAAACACACCATTTTAACAACAAAAAAAAAAGAATTAAAATCATACAGTCATCTCAATAGATGCAGAAAACCACCTGAAAAAAATTCAACATTCTTTCATGATAAAAATTCTCAACACATTAGGTATAGAAGAAATATACCTTAGCATAAAGAAAGCCATATGTGTCCTAACATCATACTTAACAGTGAAAAGTTGAAATCTTTTTCTCTAAGATCATGAACTGAATGAAGATACCAATTCTCACCACTTCTATTGGAAAAATTGCTAGAAATCCTGAGAAAGCAATTAGGCAAGAAAAAAGCCATCATAATTATAGAAAAAGGAGTAAAATTGTTCCTGTTTGCAGTTGACATGATCAGATATGTATAAAATCCTGAACTATACTGCTGGGGGCACCTGGCAACCCAACCAGTGTTTGACAAGGATCCACTGGGAGAATGATGTTTGCAAGGACTCATCATCTCGAGATAATGCCAGATGTATGCCTCTGGGCTCTGGTGCCTTTTTTTTGCACTATTTTCCTAATAATATAATATTCATACTATTTTCTAGTGGTGATTGTTGGGGGTGAGGGGAATACTACAGCATTTTCTGAGAATATTAATAAAACATTAGAAATCCTAACCCCTTCTCTACCACAAACAGTAAAATAATCCTCTGCCACTGTGTGATGTGTCTACTT
This sequence comes from Tamias sibiricus, assembly GCA_025594165.1. NCBI lineage: Eukaryota > Metazoa > Chordata > Mammalia > Rodentia > Sciuridae > Tamias > Tamias sibiricus. Next base: position 72,196,033 of record CM046660.1, on the reverse strand, counting down.
CCTGGGGTGATTGTTATAAGCACATATTGTTATGTGAGAACAGTCACAGAGCCACCTGTTTCTCCAGTCATGAGTATGCAAAAAGCACATAGTCTCACTGTTAGTAATCAGAAACAGAATAAAATTACAGTGCTTCCTACTACAGAGACCCTCTCTTGTGTCCCATGGGTTAGTTAGATCCAGAATCAGGAAATGTTATATGGTGGAGGGGTAAAAGTATTCATAGACATAAGTTAAATGTTAGATTCTGGTGCTTGTGATCCTGCTTTAGTAAGATTAGCTTTGCTAAACAATATAACAATTATCTACAAAGAAATTTGCCATGGAAACCGCTGAAATCATTGCCCTCTTGCAAGCCTGAACTTAAAGATTAACTTAGGCTAATAGAGTTAAGAGTCTAGCTTGTTTACCACAGCTAAGCACTATGTCAAGAGCATTTATGATGAAATAGAAACTTAAGATCAACTTTGCTGATTACGTTCACAGCTTAGATATTAAATCAGAACAATAGTAGGGGGTGTGGTGGGGGTGTTATTATCTCATACAATCACTTTTTCCAGTAAGCCTGTTCTGTACAAAGAATTCTATGCGTCTTATGCTAACCACATTCTTGGCATGTTAAACTTTAAAAAATGTATAAAAACTGTGTGTGAACTCAATAAACCTGTCAGCATTCTACACTGGCCTTTGAGTCTGTGTGGTTGTTGTCCATCCATCGCCGACGCTGTCTACCCCGTCACAACCCCTTGACCAGGAAGACCCCCGACCCTGCTGGGGCTGCCGGCACTATACTAAAAAATCTATTAGAATAAACAAATTTAATAAAGTTTTATGATACAAAAAATGTACAAAATTTGTATTGTTACTGTGCTCTAACAATGAACTATCAGAAAAAGATTTATAAAACAATCTCATTTACAAGAGAATCAAAAACAATAAAATACTTAGGAATAAATCAATTCATGAAGTTCAAATATTATGTATATTGCACACTATAAAACACACTGATGAAAGGAAATGAAGAAGGAGCTCCAGTGGCTCAATCGGTTAGCGCGCGGTACTTAGAAGAAAATGAAGAAGACACAAATAAATGGAAATATATCCTGTGTTCACAGATTCAAAGAATTAATATTGTTAAAATATCCACAATACCCCAAATGATCCAAAGATTCAGTGCAATCCCTACCAGAATTCAAATGGCATATGTTGAGGTTAATTTCATATGTCAAATTGCCTGGTCTAAAAGGTGGCCAGGTATCTGGTGAATGTTACTTCTGGGTGTGCTGTACAAGTTTCTCAGAAGACATTAGCATTTGGATCAGTAGACTGAGTAAGACAATCACCCTCACCATTGGGAGCAACCAGGATCCAATACACCAAGAGCATGAATAAAACAAAGATACTTAGAAGGAAGGGCAAATTCAGTCTCTGAGAAGGGACATCTATCTTATTCTTTCAATTGGACATCAGCATACCTGGTTCCTGGACCATCAGACTCAGACTGCATTATACCACAGACTCCAGATTCTCTGGTTTGTAGATAGTAAATCATGGGAATTCTTGGCCTCCATATGTGACTCAAGTCTCATAATAAATCTTCAAATATATATATTTGGTTGTGTTTCTCTGGAGAATTAAGACTAATACATAAATTATACAGAAATAGAAAAAATCCTAAAACTCATAGGAAACTAGAAAAGACTCTAAGTTAGCCAAAGTAGTCTTAAGAAAGAAGATCAAAGCTGGGAGCATCATACTTCTTAATTTCAAATTGTATAACAAAACTGTAGTAATCAAATAGTATAGTACTGGTAAAAAAAAAAGAAAAAAGAAAACACAGGCACGGCCAATGAATGTATGGATAAATAAAACACACTATGTAAATACAATGAAATATTTTCATCCCTAAGAAAAGAAATTCTTTCACCTTCATTTACATTGTTGATGTTGGAGGATATTATGCTAAGTGAAATAAGCCTGACACAGAATGACAAACGCTACATAATCTCAGCTATCTGGAATCTAAAATAGTTTAAACTCTTAGAGACATAAAATAAATGGGAGTTTCCAGTAGCTAGAGGAAGGAGGATATGAGAATATATTGGTCAAGAGGCAGAAAGTATAAGTTATGCAAGATGAAGAAATTCTGGAGAGCTAATGTGCAGCTTTGTGGCTAAAATCCACAAAAGGTAACCATGTGAGGTGATGGATATGCTAATTAGCTTGGTCATGGTGATTATTTCATAATGTATATGTATATTAAATTATCACATTATACACCTTAAATACATACAATAAAAATGAAGTAATGAAACAAAGTGTTATGAATCAAACCAAATGACAACCCTATTAGAATATTGAACTAAAAGATAAACAGGACATTCAGAAAAGAGAAAATCAAGTGAAGTCATCCAGGAGATTGGAGGAAAACAATCATAGATTATTGTTGGTGTAATACGGGAAAATGGAATTCATGCATTATTGATAAAACTGTAAATTATCTCATTCACTTTTAAAACAAGTCCTAGAAATTAAAGTTATTCATGTTCTTTGACCTAGCAATAATTCATGTCTATGTAGCTGTCAAAGAGAAGCTTATGTGAACGAAGAAGAATATTCAAAATTGCTCATGCACTATTTATTATACAAAAACAATGAAAACAGCCTTCCTATCTATCAGTAGAAAGATAAATTACCTGTGGCCTAAGCATACAATGAAATATTACAAAATTAACAAACTAAGTGGTATGAACAAGAAAAATCATAAAACATAATTGGGAAAGAAGTTGGAAAAACATGTCATAGTAGTACATCATTTTTATGTCATTCAATATAATTTATACTAAATTTATATATTAATAAAGTATGCAATTTTTAATTTGTATCATATATAATATGTCATTTATATATGATGCAAATTTATATACGATATAAATATCATTTCACATGGGCATATAATAAATGTATAACCTCATACTTTGGTATAATAAATATCAGTTTGGAGAGTGGAACTCACAATCAGAAACTAGACAGTACATTTCATGTGAGAGGAACTTATTAATCACTATTCCCTGCCCCTAAAGAGTGTCTCAAAAATATCAGGTACTCAATAATTATCTTCAAATAAATGAATTAATTAATTAATACATTTAGGAAAAGGATGAGAATAGAAAAGGGGAACTTTTAGGTGTATTTCTAACATTTCTTTACAAGATAGATATGATTCACATAAACAAAATGACTTTAATTAAGTCTGGGTGATGTTTTGTTTTTAAATTTTGTTGAAATCTTACATTCTCTTAAGTTAAAAATGAGAATATGTGTCTAGAACATATTTTTCTTACATGGAGCATAAAATAAATGCCACCTCCTTCCCACTACTATAAAAAAAAAATCTTTAGGTTCAATATTTTGTATCCAATAGGAGAAACCTTTCAGTGCATAAATCAAAGAACTGACTTGAATTTTAAATGTTGTAAAATAGAACTTGAACGAGTAGTTGAGCTACTGCTCAGTTTACAGACACAAGTCATAATTCCTTTATTGAAAAATTGCATTATCACTTCATTTGATAAAACTTAAATGAATTTCTGGAAGCAATAATTAATTACAAAGGAGGGAATAGATATACTTCTAACCAGAGTTAATTTAAATTATCAACCTTTTGTGTAATTATATTTATTCTAATTTCCTTACAGAAGTAAACAACAAAAATACACTACAGACTAGTTGCTTTTCCACGAGCTGAATAATCAGAAGTATAAAACATAGTTCCTCTGCTTTATGACCTCACTGTGGAGTAGGCACACTAGAGAAGCTCACCATTTACCGTGATGCCACATGATCACTGTTATCACAGAGTTATTGGGAAGAGGACGTGAACACATAGATGAGGGTCCTCCCAGTCCGAGGCTGCAAGGAAGGCCTGCTGGAGGATATGACCTGTGAGCGAGACCTCCAAGGATAATAAGTGCTGGCCAAACAGAAAAGCTAATTGGGTGAAGGTAGTAGTTAATGAGGAATTTTTTCCCAGGTGAACAGACAGTATTTGTTAAGTTCCAAGTAAGAAATCAGAGCATATTTGGAGAACAGCAAGTAAGATAACAGCTGTGACTTCAAGATGCATTTTGCAGAGTAGCAGGAGAGAAGTTAACCAAGCTATAAGACATGAAGCACCTCACAAGGCAAGATAATGATTCTAGAGTCTCTCACAGATTGGAAGGAAGTATTAAAAACTTGTAAGTATTGGAGGAACATATTCAGATTAGGTGTGATAGAAAGAGGTTATTTGGGAGTGGGTTCAAATTGGACACAAGAAGATAGTGAAGAGTCTATTAAAGTAAATGGTAATGAAGCTTCCTTAACCTGCAACAGTGCATGGGACTGAAGAGAGAATATTAATTAAAGGCACACTTAGGACACAGAATCTGTAATATTTGTGGGCATAACTTTTAAGAAGAAAGATTTGTGGCAAATTAAGAATGGCAACAATTATCTTCCTGTCTACATCTAGTTCCCTTTCAATGTGACTTTGCATTTCCTTCTACCAAATATGGACCTCATCCCCACTCTTTAATCCAGTTGGTCTGTGCCTTGCTTTAACAAAAAGGATGAAGTAGATATCATGCTTCCAAACCTCAGCCTCCTCCCTGGAAACTGATGTGTTTAACTCTGTCTACTCATGAAAACACACTGAAATAACAGCAAGGGAAATGTTTATAAATGAACTGAAGCACCCAGGGGCATCAGGAGGAAAGCATCAGAAATGGCAAAAAGATTAGAATTAATTAACTGATTCTCTATCAAAATATTTAATAACACATTAAGTTGGCACATTTTATTTGCAAAGACCTTCTGCTCACGAAGACAACACATTAGCAGCTATTACTTGGAAGTGAAATGAACTAAATTACTTTAGAAATGTAGTAATTTGATCTAAATGAAAAGTCATTCTATGGAACTAAAACTTCTGCAGCTATACCTATTAAATCACTGCTTTAGGGTACAGTTTATACCAAATAATTATTGACTTTTGAAATAGTTGTCAATGTGACTTCAGAAGATTTGTGCATCTTCTCAGTTTTGTAATAAAACTGACCATAAGAAAACCAAGATACACAAATAATGTGTTATTTCCCGCAATTATCCTGATCTCCTAGGATGGGTGGGAAACATTTAGAACAAATTGAAAGTTTATCATCAACTTTCCTGATAAGTAGAAATTCAGCACTTAGCACTTACCAAGCATGCAATCTTCATTATTTAACTAATTTCTGTTTCAAAGTCTTAATGTGAAAAATTTTAAAAATATCAGACAATAAAATAATCAGCCTACAGCATACAGTAAGTATATAATAAATGAAGAACATTACAATAACTGTCTAAGCACTTTGTGCCCAAATAACTTATTCTCTATTTCCCACGTGTTTCATGTTCACTTAACCTATAATTTCTGCCACCAACTGGCAGTCTGGAAGTTTTCTGAATCTCAAAGGTCACAGCAAAGGTCATGAGGAAAGCTGGCAAGATCAGTCTCAAATACTCCTCTATTACCATCTGGCATTGGAGAGTTGGTGTCTCTGAACCTCTGGTGTCTGTGTGCATTTTATTGTATCCTCCATGTTGTCTTTGAAGGGAAATGTCTGTCACCATGCAGGTAGGAAACATTGGGAAAAGAGAGATAAGTTACTGCTAATTGTCCTTTGAATCTAACCATGTGCTAAAGAAGGAACTCTGCTCTGCACAGCAATCTCAGAACTATGTGATCATGACAGAAATCAGAAGTACACAGTAGACATCTACGAAACCCTTCCTAATTTCATTAAATGTAACTTCTAATTAAAATACTTCAGTTAAAAAGGAAAAATCCAGGAAAATGTTTAACAGATGGATCAAACCTGGATTGCTCTGGGCAAACAGACATTGGGTCTTCTTTTCTGTGGCTGCTCCTGTCCATCCCTACTTCTTGATGCAGTAGCATAAAGCAAAGACTCAGGCCCCAGCAACAGGGAGCAGAACCAGACATCAGGTGCCATAAACCATGGGGAGGAGAATTCTTCCCAGTTTTGGGAATTGGGCTCTACATCCCAGCAGTCCCGGCTGCCTTCTCTCTGAATACTAACACTTTGGTGACATAGGTTACAAGCCCTCGGTCTTGAGGTACATCACTCAATACTTCATTTCATGAAGTGTTGGAGGACCTAATATGCTCAGAGACAGGGATACAGCACCATCATTGTCCTGGAGAAAAACCCGAGTCTCGTGGAGGCACTGTGCATGCACAAAGGTAAGAAATGAATAGAGAAATTTATCTTTATTTCCATTTTAAATGAATGTTTCTTCAAGCTGGATGACCTCATGTTCTTCTCACCTCTCTCATCTGTGGGGGAATTATTTGTTCCAGTGATCTAAGGAAGTTGCTCATCAAAAGGAGGAAGAGAAGGCCAGAGACAGAGAACACGTTTAACGTGCAGAGTGTGTGACTGGATTAATCAATTCTATTAACTTTCCAGCAGAAAATGCTGGGCTTCCTGCTACTCATCGACCTATTGAAGATTTCATGAGTCACCTGCTTGTAGATGTGATTACCGCAGGGCCAGGATGTCGCTCCAGATGCATGAATATGAGCACAGCACTTACTCACCATCCCTCCTGGTCTCCCGATGTCTTGGAAAGGAAAAGAGACTGAGCGATTCTATTCCCTATTCCTTGAATGATTCTATTCCTCAATAAACAGTGAAGTGTTCCTCTGTTCTATTCCCATCTGAAACTACCAGTTGCACCCTTTGGAAGAAGAGGCACCTTCTATACTGAAGTGTGGGGACACTTGGGTAGGGCACGTTTCCCTGTTCATCACATCCTTGTTATTTAGGGCAATCTGTTACCAGGGATCTAAACCTCTCCTTTCACCACAAGAGGTAAGTATAAACCCAAAGCAATTCTCCTGGAGAGGAAACAACACCACAGTAAAAACAAAAGGCAGCAGTCGAGTCACCAGCTGTTTTGACCAATGAGGATACTGAAACTGGAGCCGTGTAAAATCATCCAACATACATGGTTCCTTGTGACTAGGACATTCACCCAGGTCTTCCGATTTCTTTACCTAGTGTTCTTTAAAAAAAATAATAAAAAAAAAAGATAAAAATGAGTATAGAAGGAACTAGAAACTAGTGGAAATCAGAAAGTGGTCCCAGAAAAAGAAAACAGGAAATCCAGTGGTGCTGAAGAAAACCCATTTATGTCCCATTTGGGCTCAGACTAATGATAGTGTCAGGAGGAGCAAGAGCAGGATGTGCAGGAGCACATCTCTGCCTCCCAAACCCAGAAACGTTCCGTCCCTGGGCCGTGCTCCTAAAGTGTCAAGCACAGGCCAGCTTCGCAGCCTCATCCAGACTCTCAGCCCACCCCAGGACCTACTGAACCAGACCTGCAGTTTAACAAGATCTCCAGGTGATTCATGTGAACACTAAAGTACAAGAAGACTAGACGAGGTCTTAGGCTAGGTCCCTGGAAACAAATCTGGCCCCATATCCCCAACCCTCTTTTCTTTTCAAAAGGGCCTATAGAAATCAGGAGGACCCAGCCTCTGGGCTAACAAAACACCTTGATATTTTCAGGGCCCAATTTCAGAATTTTTTTTTATGTAGCTCCAACATCCTCAAAGAGGATAGAGAGAATATCATGATGCATGAGATGGGGTAAGGTGACCCTCCAACAAATGCCTGAATAGTTCAGATAAGAGCTGCAGAACTTTGCAGGTATGCCTGTAGCCTGCTTCTGCTTCACATGTCGTTGTTCTCTTTGTTTTAATTTGGCTTGGTCTGTTTGGTGTTATTTGCTTGTTTGTCCCCTTTAGGTATCTGTGTCTGCTAGTGCAGAGCAGGTAAATCAAAGCTGCTCTACCCAGACCCCTAAATATTTCACTGCTCACGTTAGCCTGATAGCTGACATGTAGCTTTATTTTATTGTGTTTTTTTTCCCCAAATAAGCACTTTAATAAGGCAGTCTCCCTAACTAGACTATGAGCAACTCACAGACAAAATTATATTTTATCTTTGCCATTTAACCACTGCTGCCCTACATTCAGTAAGCAACAAATAATGAAGGTTTCAAGTAGCAAGATAAATGAATGAGTGGATGGACTGAAGTAGCATGAAATAGAATGAAGGAATTCAGTAGAAAGCTGAGCTTCTTTTCCCTGGCTTCAGCCCCAATATGCCACAGTTATTTCTCTTGCAGCCTATTCCAGTCACATGACTCCTGAGCTCTGAGTTGTTTCATCCATTATGGAGAAGTCAGCCAGACTGTCTGAGTGCTTCTGTATCCTGGGATGCAGTAAGAATACCTGAGTGACAATTTGTAACAGGCAGCCAATAACTCCTATCACTGAAATTCTCAGGTGAGTCACCATCCAACATAATTTCAGCAGGGACCCACTTTTCCTTCACACACTCTACCCTTGATGTATACTATATATGCAAGGGAAGAATACATGATCAGAGTAAAGCACAGAGAAGGAGCAATTTCTTTTCTTCTTCCCATACTGCTCACCACCAAAAAAGGAAAAAGTTATAAAATACATGACATTTTTAACATCATCATTTCCTGGAAGTATTTTGCTCCAACAGCAAAATGTTCTCTGTAGCCATTTGCTGATGCCATATTATGAATCCAACAGTAGTATTAATAGCCATGACAAGGCAAAAAATCAACTGCTACTTTTATATAAAAAGATAGTGCATTTATTTTGCCTGCAACTAATCTAGTCTTTTCTCTTGAGCCCTCAATACTGGATTATGAGCAACAACAAATTAATCCAATGTCCAATACAAAAATGTAAACTGTCGACTCAGAAAACAGCCTTCCATGTGTTAAAAACAGTAGGTAGGTCTCTTTATCTCCCATCTCCCCTGCTTTTCTTCTTAAAATGGTGTCTAGCTTATAGGACAGGAGGTAGAGAGAAATCTTATGTGTCCTAGGAAGCTCAGGACAGAGTTGGGGTCCTCTGGTGGAATGTCACCAGCTCACTGGTCTCTGGATATTGCAGAAGTGCAGGTGCCTCATTTAGATGCCACCTGAGAGAGAACTCTCAGCCAGCTGTGCAGGGTTATCTGAGAACCTCCAGCTTTAACTCCTTCAAGGTGTGCATCAGCTTTCACCAACACTCTTGGGTCTTCCTGGATGACTTCCGAGCAAGAGAGTGATAACCCAGTCACACTCTTCTTGTGGTGGCCAAATGCCAATGCCTGAGTGCTGGACCTGTCCATTTCTACCCATTACAGACTAGCTTTGCTGGGAAATACCCCATGGACTGCTAGTGGCTTTTGTGTCTGGCTCAGTCTCACAGTATTCCCTGCCCAATTCTGCTTCCTTTCTTTTTCTTTTAGAGGTGTTACTCCCCAATAAATATTTTGCACTCCTACTTCCGTCTTAGAGTCCACAGCCTAGAGCACCCTGCTGGCACCCTGAGACAAGGTCCTGAGTCCTACCGAAGAATGCTTGTGTGCCTGACCTAACTCATGGTCTATTTTCTCAGTTGTGTTAATGCTTGTTAGTGGCTTTTGATCAATTCAGCCTCACCTCAGTTTCCCCTGGTCAGTTCCTTCTAAATATTTACTATGTCCTTTATTAGCCTCAGACCTGGCTGCCCAACAAAGCAATAGACATATTCAGGCACAAAATATTCAAAGTCCTTAGCATTCATATGTAAATCCTTAGGGTAAAACACTGATCACCCCAGCTTGGGCCACATGTCCATCCCTGAATCTTCACTGGGGACAAGAATACATGGCCATTATTGACTCCATGTGGCTGTGGGGCTGCAGGTGGGGAAGTGCAAGTTTACCAGCACCAACACAGATGCCTGAAATTGGAAGAAGCAAGACCCCTAAGCAGGGTGTGCTGGTGTGACCAGGAGAAAGAAGGAATGAGATGTTAAGCATACAAAAACAAAAGCAAATTGCATAATTCCCCCACACGTGTTTTGTGTCCTTTAGAATCTCACTGTTCTATCATAGAGTTTCATATAAACATGTAATTCCAGTAGAATTTGGTTGAGTGCTGTTGGAGAAGGAGCTGTTATAAAGAAGGGAAAGATTAGATCTGGGAGGATGGTGAAGGCAGGGTTATACAGGAAGCAAGAAAAAGCAGTGTCTGAAAAATCTTTATTTGGTCAAGTCTTAAAGGATGAACAAAAACTTGGCAGAAAGACAAGAGTGAAGGACCATGCCGTTAGAAAGAATGGGATTAGCCAAGCCAGTGAGGCATGAAGTCCATGGTGGAACACCCTTCCTCCCTGAACTCTTTCCATGGAGGCATGCTGCTTCTGGGAGGACTAAGCCCTACCTATCTCTAGCTCTGACACAACCTAGACCCAGGAGGCTTCCAGTGTCACAGCAAATGACAATGAACTGTATATTCACAGAATCCAACTGATCCATTGCTCACTCATCTTTTAAAACTATCTTTCTTTAGCTTTGTGGGTACAGGTACATTCATAGAAAATGTTAGGGTCTGAGCTAGGTTAAAGAGAGATTACAACACTAAATTGAGAGCAAGTGGGGAGAGCACATTAGATAATATTAATGATTTTTAAATTAAGACAAATATGTAGATTAAATGAGCATGTATACTTATATATATTTACACATGCATATATGGGAGATTAAAATATGTTGAGCATGTCATATAACTATTATATGGAAAATGCCTTTTTGTTGCAAACATATTATGTATCATACACGATACATGTTCATAATATTTTCATGTATCTATCATTTGTTGCATATATGTAATATAGATAGATAGATAGATAGATAGATAGATAGATAGATCTTATACTAACAAGGCATTTTTATTCTGTGCCCCAAGAGTTCTAGTTAAAATTGAGCTTCAGTGCATCCAAACACACACATTGTTTTTAACAATTAAACCCTTTGCTTAGCTCCGACTAGAAGTGAATAGAAACATAGAACATATAATGTAAAACTCTTCTCATTCATTTTGGGTTGCCTGTAGTTTGTCTTTATAATGTGAGTCTTATCAGGATCAGATCTTAAGCTCAACAAATAAAAAGCCCAGATCCTGGCTCACTCCATCCAGCACTCTTAGGCTGCTAAACCACTAACAAGGCTCAGGCTGGCACTGTGCCTGCTTATCCTTATTTTCTTAAAGATGCAGGAATCGTGTAGGTTAAAGCACAAAATTGATTCCACAGGTCTTATGAATCTTAAAGTGCCTCCCACCCTGTGCTGATTTCACATGGCCCAGTGCTTCAGTGCTGTAACCCTGACTTTCTTGCTACCATAGCAACCTGTTGGTTCAGAATGAATTGAATTGTGGGGTTATCACTACAGGAGGGGGAGGGGTATCTGTTTTATTTACTCTTTTAGTCAGTTCACTGTGTAATGCCTATGAATGGAAAGACCAAGAAGGAAAGGTTTTGCTATTTCTTTTAAAAATATAGGGTGAATTTTTAAAATACCACAGTTACTAGACATCTATGATAATTCTAAAGGGGTTAGCTTATCATTGTACCATCTTTGGGAAGTAGAGAACAAATGAATTTTTTAAACTCTTCGTTGTCTTATTGAAAATTTATTTTTTAAAACAAAATGATGTGATTGGGGCAGTCTGTAAAAAGGACAATGATATTAAACTTGATCTCATCAATTTTTCCTGCCAATCTGTGTTAATTTTAGCATAAATTGAAATTTTAAGCTTAGAATAAACCTGAAGTGTTGGTTCATCCCACCCACAGACTTCTGAATATTTCAGTACCCATGAAATGGCCTCAGTTCAATTGGACCCCATAACAGATGGAATCAGAACTTGTTGCTCCATCACAAATCATTTTCTCAAAATAGATGCAGCATGAGAAATAATTCTGTTTGTAAATCGAGCAAAAGTGCTTTCACAATTTGGCCTGTTTTTATAGAAATCTATTATATGTATCTCTCACTACATAACGTCAAACATGAGAATTTACATATTGCAGATGGTTAGTAATAGTTGTTGGTTCATTGATTGGGCGGCAACTACTGTAAAGCAGTTCACACAAACTGTTGCTAAATCCTATAAGTCCTGTAAGGCACACATAATTCCCTACCTTCAGAGTTAGTTAGAGTAAATGCCTGTCCAGGTAAATCAGAAAGCCAGGGTTTTACACTTGCTCTTTTTTCCCAGATCAAAAATTTCTTCTCCAGGTGAAAGTTCCAATACATCAGGTCAGAGAAATTTCTGGATGCTCTGCAAGCTTTGATACAGGAGTCAACATTTCAGTCAACCCTACAAAGCCTGCATTGTCATGTGGCAGTCTGAACTACCCAGTAAGACATGAACAAAGATAGTTGTTCAAAACAAATTTTACCAGTGAAAGGGGATGCTAGTACAGGAATCTAGGATAGAGTTCAAACTCAAATTAAGCCAAATATTAAACTACATAATCTTCAAGATAGCACTGTTTTGAGATTTCAGTGTTCTGAAAACAAGAGCAAGAGCCCCCTCTAAGGTCAAGTGAAATGCATAGTAGGTCTTTATTCTCCTTCACCAAATTGAGCTGAAGAGACAGGAGACATTGCACAGATTCTGTAAAGCCCAAAACAACAAAGAGGAGGTCTGCTTCACAGTGTCTGTCCATCGACCCCACACACGTACTTTGAACAACTAGCATGAAAGAGGCATGGTGGTGGGCACTGCAGAAGATACAGAAATGGTGTTCAGAGCTGGCCCTGGACCTCAAAGAGCATATCATATGACATCTGAAGCAGACAGGTCCATCTAAGGAGCCAGGGTCATATAGCAAGGCCTAGAGTATTAAGTATCACAGTGAAGGTAAGAGAAAAACCCTGTGATCACTGAGGAAGAGGAACAGTAGGAGCTCTCTGAATGGAGGTAGCAGACTGCATGCTAAGCCTCTAGGGATGACTAAATTACTAACAGTAGGTAAAGGACAGATGAGTAAGCAGGCTGAGGAACCAAAAATATCAAGATAAAAGTATGTGCAGGAGCCACAGGGAGTACCAGTACGGCTACTACATCATTATGTCTCACCAAGACACTGGGGCCTACCTCGCCTAATTCTCCCTCTTTCACCCTTTGCCCCCCATGAAGTCCAGAAGTCACACCAATGACAATAATCTGTTGATGGGCTTCAAAAGAGCCTGATAAAATAACAAACTTCAAGGTATCAGCAATGCATTTTTATGTGAAAATGTCCTGGAAGTAGAAAAAAGTAATATAGGCATATGCAAGTGATATGTAAATTAGCTAGACATGCATATGTGGTTTTGGTCCTCCAGAAAAAAAAAAAAAAAAAGATTGCCAAGGGCTGCTATAATAAGCCATCTAGAGGTAGACAGTATCTGAACACTTGGAGGCAAATTATCATCTTTGTTCCAGATCAAAAGGTATAAAGTAGCCAGGAAGACTCCCTTCACTTCTTAGTCCTTGGTTCTTTTCACCCTTTAGAAATTCCCTGATGAAAACCCATGGGGCTTCCTGGCCTTCCACCTGTCAGGAATAATAGTCTCAGATTAAGCTGCATTAGCCACAGTAGCTATGCATTCTGGCTGGCATAGCTTCTATCCACATGTGACTAATCCCCATAGCATTATTATAATAGTGATTTTTTTTTCCAATGGGGCAAAATGACTATGATTCTCACTTATGTTGCTAAAAAAAAAAAAATACCAAAATGACTGTAATTTTGTAATGTTAGAAAGCTGTATCATCTGGAAGGATTGCCTAATCATGGCCTGGGCCCTTCTGATAATGCATAAGTTAAATTGAAAACATAGCTGGGCCCAGCTTTCTCAAGTTGAGAGCTCCTAATTGTCCTCTTCCTGCTAAGTTACTGGGGTGCATGAGCCACATCTCTTTAGCACCAATGTGGAAGACTTGGTAAGAAAGGATGTTGAAACCTAGATCAAGAATTTTATTTCCCACTGGGTGCAGTGGCTCACACCTGTAATCCCAGCAACTTGAGAGGCTGAGGCAGGAGGAGCACAAGTTCAAGGTCAGCCTCCATAACTTAGCAAGGCCCTAAGCAACTTAGTGGGACCCTATCTCATAATAAAAAAATAAAAAGGGCTGGGAATGTAGGTTCAATCCCTGGTACCAAAAAAAAGAAGAAGAATTTTGTTTTCCTCATAAAGTTTATTCTTTGAAAACTCAAGATAAGTCTTACCATATTGGTATTGGTATAATAAAAATATTACTTGATATAATAGATACAATAAATGTATATAATAAAAATTAATATAATAAAATTATATATATATACCTGTTTTCCTTATTCTACTAACAAAATTTACTTTCTTTTGCTATTCCACAAAGTCATCTCCACTCAACTCTTCCTACATTTTCTCCTTTTTCCATCCCTCATTTCCTGGTTCACAATTCATTCATTTACTCAATAACTATTTTGTTCGTACTTTCTCTGCTTCAGTTTCTGATCTAGATAGCTAGAGAATAAACAGTGATTAAAACAAACAAAAACTTCCCGCAGGAATATCACATGGAGTTATTGAGGAGTGGACAGTCCATAAGATAAGAGTGCAAACTGAGACTGTTCACTGTAATAAATGCAAAAGGAAAACACCAAGCAAAGAAAGGGAATAGAAAAAATGTTTGAGTTGAAGTTTTAGGAAGAATGGCACCAAGAAGTCATATCTGAACAAACACTTGAAGGAGGTAAGGGAAAAAATCATGAAGCTTTTTGAGGAAATTGCATTTCTAAAAGAGGAACAGGAAATGCAAGGGCCTTGAGGAGGAATAATCGTGGCATTTTCAAGCACAAGGCAGAGACCATTGTAGAGGAGCAGGATAGTGTGGTGGGGAAAGTGCCCAGAATTTAGTTCAGAGCTGGGTCATGTAAGTCATTGCAGATCAGTACAATAAAGTTGGCCCTTGGGCTATATGTCATCTGGTCAGGTCACCATTGGATCATAATGGTAATTACATTGAAAATATGGTGAAAAGACAGATGAGTTTCAGGGTGAACCAATTCTGACACAGTTGAGAGATTATCACAGTTTGTAGAATGCTTATAGCAGTGGATGTGTGAGAAAATGTGGATATATGTTGAGTTTGGGGCAAGATTTACTGCCAGTAATGAATGGATTATAAAACAAAAAGCAGAGTCACTGGTGAAAGCAATAAGTGACAAGCATCTGCTTTAGGCTGAGTGGCTGGGATAAAAAAGTCTGTGAGAAGAGCCAGAATTTTTTCAAAGAGTGGAAATCAAGAATTATTTTGGGCTGTGGATATAGCTCAGTTGGTAGAGTGCTTGCCTTGCATGCACAAGGCCCTGGGTTCAATCCCCAGTACCAAAAAAAAAAAAAAAAAAAAAAGAATTCTATGGATGTTACATTTGAGATACCTATTGGACACCCAAGTGCCTATGTCATCTAGACAGTTGAATTTATAATCTGACATTCATGGGAACATGAGCTAGACATACAGATTTGGCAGTTATCAACCAATTGTTGGTAATGACAGCTATCAGGCTTCATGGAATCATCCAAGGAATGAATGTGGATTGAAAAGAGAAGGATTGCAAGGTCTGAACCCTCGTCTCCAATGTTGGAGATCAAGAGATGCAAAGGAGATTGAGGAAGAGTAGCCAGTGAGATAGGAGAGAAGCAGCATGTTCAGTGGCCTGAACAAAGCAAAGGAGGTGTTTAAAGGGTAAAAGGATGATGTCATTGTCAAAGACTGCTAAGTCATATAAGGCGAGGACTAGGATCTGATACCAGATTTTATAATTTTATAATCAAAACTGAAAAGATCTATTTCTACAGAGAGGTAGGGGAAAAGCCTGGCTGAAAGGGCTTTAAGAATGGGAGGGGAGAACTTGGATGAGTACACACCACTGTTTAATGGGATTTTTCTGTAAGGGGAAGAAGAGAACTGGAGAAGCAGGTATAGGGGAAAGGGATCTGCAGAAAATTTTTGTTTGCTTGGTTTGCAGCCAACAGAAAGAAGCCCATTTGTATGTTGATAGGAATAACTGAGTAAAGAAGAAAAAGTGGACAATTGCTGAAACAAGTTTCTTGAGTAAGGGAGAAGTCAGGATCCAGTGCACAAGTGAGGGGTTAGTAAAGACAGAACCACAGACCAGTCACCCAAAAATCAAAAACAGGAAAGTAGAGCGTATTGTCACAGATGTAGGTAGTAGGCCCAAGTGAAGGCGAGAATCTGTAGTCCTTTTCCTTAGGACGCTCCATTTTTTCCAGTGAAACTAGAAGCCAGATAATTATCTGGGAGTGTGGATTGTGAACTCAGTGTAGACATTTTCAGAGTGAAAAATATGATATTATTGGCTAAGGAATGGGAGATGACTGGATTGAGGTGTCTGAGGACTACAGAGGACTACAGCATTATGGGCCACTGGAGGGTCATGAACAGCTATCTGCCAAAATGGTTATGTGTCTTGCTCCTGCTAGGATCAATGGTAAGAGAGGAGGGATGAGTAAGTATAAATAGAACTTAACTAAAGTTGTTCAGCAAAAACATTACAATAAAACACGAGACAGAAGAGAGGTAAGATTGTTTGCAAGGGAGTGCTGTTGATGACTAACCTGGAAATGTATACTTAACAAGGTGGGTGGTGAAGAGTAAAGGAGATGAGCAGGAGTCAAAAGGTTGTCAATGGATTTCATTTTTTGGTGGTTAGAAGGATTATTGGAACTAAGGTGGTAGAGGAAGAGCACTGTAAAAATATAACCTTAGTGTTAGAAACAAATGCTCGGAATTGAGATTTAGGATAGGTTGTAGTTGTTAACAAGAAAGAAGAATGACATAAACATACAGAGAGAAAATAGAGAATGGAGACTGTAGAACTGAAAAGATTGTCTTCGTGGATATTGAAATCAACAAGTATTTAGACAAACAGTGCCAGAAAGTGTGACAGACGGCAGGAGCAGATGTCTTTCATGAATGAGGGAAAGTGACTTGGGTAGTAGATGAAGACAGCCACGAGGGACAGTGAGTGCTGGCATGAAATTCATGTGTGAATGTTTTTATGGAAGAGAGAAGGAAAAAATACTGTGATTAGCAAAAAGAAAGGAAGAGGATGTGTAAGGGAATCTGCAACCTTTGGGGAAATGGAGAAATTGAAAAGAGTTGTCACAGAAGTTGATGGTGCAGGGTATTTTGCTTATGACTAACCTTGAATATCAATGGGCATAAAGAAAAACTTTATTGAATATGTGGAAGAGTACAAGCTGGGGCTCAGGAAGATGTGTGCAAAGTTTAGAGAGGTTTGAGTACAGGAGATTAAGAGTGACTTGGAAGTCTTATTACAAAGGGTATGTTCAGATGGGTTCTAGCCAGGCACAGTGGCACACACCTGTAATCCCAGCATTTGGGAGGCTGAGGCAGGAGGATCACGGGTTCAAAGCCAGCCTCAGCAATGGTGAGGCACTTAGCAACTCAGTGAGACCCTGTCTCTAATAAAATACCAAAAAAAAAGGGGGAGCTGGAGATGTGGCCCAGTGGTCGAGTGCCCCTGAGTTCAAACCCCGATACAAAAAAAAAAAAAAAAAAAAAAAGATGGGTTCTAACTGTCCCCACAAGCCACAAGCATGAGGGGAACGAGGGGAGGGAAGGTTTGGCAGATGAGGGTCTTGCAGGGAGCATACAGAATGCCAGGCTCCCATCTGATTCCTCCTGATGGAGAGATGGACTTCTGTGAAGGTGCGGGGGCAGTTTTAGTGCACAGTTTCTCTCTCTTTCTGGTGGTAACCTGCAGGGGCTCTCTGCTTGGAAGGCTTGAGCTACCTCTGACTTCTGATGAAGGAGTTTTCTGGCAAGGAGAGGGGCCATGTTGCTCTCATTTCAACTAACCCATATCCTTGAATGGCACTCCCCTTTCTTTTGCTAGGGAGCAACATACTGAAGTATTTATGAAAACTAAAAACTTTGGATCAGAAATAAGTTAGTCTGATGAGTCAATAGCTGGGGACATCATGGTACTAAAAAAAAGGCAAAGGTTCTTGCTGACTGATATCTGGGAGTACCACTCCACCACCAGTCACTGGGGAGGTCAGGCAGAACATACATATCCCAGATTAAAACATCTTCCACCTGCCAATCTTGGTGCCTGAAATGTCTCCCTTAGAGAGTCATGGAACTGCAAGCCCTACTGAGTCTTCAAGAGAGAAACCCAGTGCAACAGAGAGAGAAGGTCTGCATCCCACCAGTCTGTGTATAAATCCCATCCTGGAGATTTGTTAGCTGTGTCTGTCAGTTAACTTGCTCTCATTATCCTAATTCATCAATAAATTATTCAAACATCACAGTGAAGATGAAGTTCTGTTGGTGGAGATGCATGTGCCACATTCTTATTTTTGCTTTGGGCGGGGGTGGAAATAGTCACAGTTGACTTAGAATCCAGGGAAGAGCTTTTGCATGATACAGAAAACTGGAGAGTGTGCAGTGGTTGAGTGGTGTATATGGACACTGGAAAAGCATGGTGTATAAACATGTTCCCTAGATTTTAAACTGCATATTTGTCCCAGGTTTCTCCACTTGAAGGAGCTCCAGTTTGCTCCTGTTTATCCCCCGTACATCTGGCTCCATCCACAGTAAAGCATCAGGCCCACGTGGAGGGGCACAGGTAGGAGGATAATGGTTAATTATGAGTTAAAGTCCCACTCCACCACTAACTATGTGGACAACAGTGGCAGCTTATCTCACCCATCTGAGTTTCCAAAGACAAGAATAACCTTGATTTCAGAGGGCTCTGTAGAAAATTAACTGGTACCCCATGCAGAAGTTCTTTCTGCAGACAGTCATCCACAGTGTCTACCTCATAGCACTGCCTGTGGGGTAGTAATCGCCTATCTTGAAAGTATTTGAAAACAAGACCCATTAGAAACTCCATAGGGAAAATCACCTCCAAGGCCTCCTCCACCTACAGATTTCAAAATTCCATGAAATTGTCTGAAAATTGGATGGAAAATAGTCTAGGACGAAAGTAGGAAAACCTACATTATTTTCCCCAAAGGAACCAGGCTCTCCCAAGACTACCTTTTGACAGCTCACACACAGTACACACACACACACACGCACACACACACACACACACTCATGCATACGTGCACACACCTGTGGAAGTAACCCATATGAAGTTGTATAAGCTATCTATACCACTTCCCAAGTCCCAACCCTCAGCTCAAAGGGCACATCCCAGACAGGCAGTGTGGTGAAATGATTAAAAACAAACATTGGCAATTCAAAATGCTGGATGACTTGGGGAAAGATATTCAAATTTTCTGAGTTTTGTTTTCCCAGATATGAAGGGGAAGAGGGGCAATTCTAGAAACAAACCCCTGATAGTGACGTAGAGTGTAGTAAGTGACGTAAAGTATGCAAAGTGTTTAGTATAATGCCTGCCACGCCATCAGGACTTCATATGTAATGATTATTTATTTGACGCACAATGTGATGATTACATACTGCCTAGTCCACCGGGCAGCAGAGAGGGCACTGAGTCATTCCTACTGTAACTGTGCCCTGTCACTTACCTAATGGTCAGTTTGGAGAGCCTCTGGCTGCAGCCTTGTCTTCTGGGGACCAAGGCATCCTGGGAATAGGCAGGTTGCTTCCTACTTTGTAAACATTTGTGATTGCCATGTATTCTTTTCTCTTTTTAAAAAATGTGTATGTTTTAAAGTGGGTATGAGAGATTTAAATGTCTTTATTTTTATAAATCAAGGGTGAGAGACATAAATACTACACCAAAATGCTTATCCTGTAAATGATATATGTGTGTAACACCATGGGGAAGCATAAACAGTAGGCTGTTAGAAGATGCTGCATCCTGCAGGCAGATAGCATGAACATGTATTCATTCCATTATTTCTTACCTGGATGGCCGGGGACAGGAATAATTTTCTCTCTTGGCTCCATGCGGCTTGCTCTACAGCCATCGCCTCTGGTTTTCCCGAATGAAGAGTCCAAAGGTGTCCAGAAATAACATTTATTAGTCAACAATAAAACACACACAATAGAAAAGGCCTTATAAAATAAAACTATATATTTATAATGCTTTATTGTTTTTGCTCCAGTACTCCACAAAACACTACAGACAGTAACAAAATAATTCAATAAATATTAAAAATTTTCAAGAGAATTATAGGACACTCTATCATATGTGAGCATCAACAATGCCACAGCCATTAGATACACTGTTAAACACTATCATAGATATCTTTCTTGAATAAAGGACATAATAATTTTTTTTAATCCAGAGTCATAACATTTACATGGATCCATACACAAGAGAACAAGTCAGAGTGAGTGAAGCAGACTCCCAGTGACCTGGAATCATCTGCCTGTACATCATTTAAAGATATTACAGTGTTAACAGGATAGAAGTCAACACACTAAAGAGAAATGGTGGGGTTCACTTGGGGTGAGAGGAGTGAAAACAGGGCAATTAAGGAAAGCCGCTTACATATTCTCCATGGCTCTCTTAGCAATGTGCTCCCTTCCCTTTTTCTGCCTTTTCTTGGTTGAGGTACTCCAGCACTTTCATTAGCAGGTCTTCATCCAAGTACTGTCTATTTGGGGTGTCGTCATTCTTCGGGGGCCCCGCGGGGAATCTTTTGCTCACCGGGGCCGGTTTGTCAGTCTCCTGAGAGTTGCCTTGACTCAAATGCTCCTTGATGGTCTGCTCCAGCTGGTCCTCTTCCTGTAGGTCATCTTCGGATGAGCCTGGATTGGCCACTCGCTTCACCTGGTTTGAATTAATGATCTCAGGGTACTTAACTAGCATCCGGGCCAAGTACTCTCCTAATTCTTGATCCTTGTCATTCAAGCTATCGTATGCCACTTGTCTGTTCTCAACATCAGGCATCCAGGCAGCTTTGGGAAGCTGATTTGCCCTAGATCTTCCAGGACCATAGGGGAACCTCAGCAGAACCTTCTCTCTGTTATATTGATTGGGAAAATATGGAGGTTTTTGATTTGTTCCACTCTCCATCCCTAAAAGATTCAAAATGTCCTCAACACTGAGTCCATCAGGTAAGGCCTCTGTCATGGCACGACCAGGTGTCTTGGGGTACCCACTCTTGGAGAGCATCTTATTTGGGAACAGGTCCGGATGGTCTAAGTCCGCCTCTGAGATGTCATCTAGGTCAGCAGGAAGGTCCAGTTCCTGATCAGGCTCCACTGACCCACTTGGCTTCTCCCCAGTTTTGAGCATGTCAATCAAGTCTTCAGGAGGTATCTGTAAATTCCTGGAGATTTCAATCAACTGATAAATAGACTGAGAATCAAGTGGTTTCTCAAAGAGCTTGGCTGCCCTTTCCCCGTTTTGACCATTCAGAGACCTCCCAGCCCCTGCGGCACTCACTAACCTTTTCAAATAGGCGATCACTTTGGCGACATCATCTGATAGCTGGACTTTATTCTCTTTCTGGAGATCTTCATCCTGCAGCCCCAGCTGCCCCGAACGCTTCACTTCTTCATTGATTTGTTCATTTTTTCCCACATTCTCTTTGCTGTCTTTCTCTCTCACCTCTTCCTGGGTTTGGGTCTCTATTTTCTCCTCCACTGGGTTCCAATCTTCTCCCCCGACCACATCTTCATAGGCGATGTTGCTGGCCTTATACATGTCATCCTCATCATCTGTGTAGAGCTTTTGCTCCTCATTGGCCCTCTCCCGTTTCTGGTTGTTTGGTCCCGTTAGTTTCCCCAGCTCTTGGAAGACAGACTCCAGGGTAGCAAGACTTTGAGGTGTATACTGTTCCTCTACTATTTCATTTGTGCGTTTGAAGGGGTTGTCCCTGGAACTCTCTTCATACATTGGAGGGAATCGCATGTGCTTCAGCTTCCTCTCTGGCCACTGCTGAGTTTCGTAATCATCAGTCGCGTCCCCTGGGAAGTTCTTTTCCAAATTCATGGCATAGGGCTTGTTTTCATTCGGTGCAGACTGAGGCTCATTTTCCGCCTGTCTCAGAGCTTCAAGGATGATCCTCATCCACTCATCTTCGCTTAGCGAATCCCTTGAGCTCTCTGACAGGTGACTTTCCTCGCCATTTTCTTTTTGCTGAAGAGGAACAGAGACACCTTGGTAGGGATTATAGTCTGGGCTGCTTTCCTCTTTGTGAGCTTGCTGCCGGAGCTTTTCTATGTACTCCAAGGCCTTGATCATCTCAGGACTGGGAAACCTTTGGGCATTTTCCAATCTTGGGTCTGGTTCTTTCTGAAGCAGCTGGTTTCTCTGGAATGAAGCTGCCTCGACTCCAGAGATGAAGAAAATTAAATGGATAAGAGACAGGGCTGCTCCAAGCTGGTGGGTCTTAGTTTCTGCCATGTTTTAAAGATTTCCTTAAAGCATAGAAAACATGAGTTAAGACAAATGAGACTGACTAGAAGACACTATAGCAAAACAAATAGACCACTGAACAGAAAAAAAAGCAGAGACAATTTCACACTGTACTGAGGATAGCTCTCTAAAGTCCACAAATTATCTTCCATGTGGTCCTCCCAAACTAACTCCAGGAATCTTTAGCAAAATTGTTACTCATTTGCATCAAACTTGCATAGTCTCCTTGGTTAAAACAGTAACAAAATATTGTCATGATGTTTCTCAAATTTTAATTGTTTCATTTGTAAAACTTGTAGTTTGATTTTTAACACTTTTTTAATAAAAGAGAAAAAACTCTCCAAAATAAATTACAGTTATTTCATATAGCATTGTAGCAAAATGATCGGCAAAATAATTTGTTGTAAAACACACATGTACACACACAATTCTATAATTAAGATTGTAACAAAAAACATGTGGCCTATTTTCTGAATTATTCATCAATTTTTCTTGTAGAAACAACAGAAGCAGTAATATTGCTATGTATATATTGATGCAATACAGTATATTAGTGTCAAACTTATGGAATGCCTGGATGGATATCATATGGACATTTTTCAGAAATAATTTTTCTTACTCTGACATCAAATCCATCTAGCAATTAATAACCTCCAGAACATGGGTCTTCTTCAGGTCATAGCAAGTAGGTTCAACCAATATAGTTTCTTTCTGTGTCAGCAAAATCTCTGTGATCCATATTTCTTCTAATAATTGCATTATGACTATCTTGCAAAACACAATTTTGGTTATATTTTTCATCAGCCTTCAAGAGTGTATAGTAAATAATAACAGCTGTTACAGAGAGAACATAAGTTTACTTAACTAGTCTATTTCTAAACTTGTAAGTGTTCAGATTCAGTTTGTCTTATGTCTGTGTCTATTTTTGTGTGGACCTGTGAAATCTTAAAATGACTCATACTGTTAAAATGGCTTAAAATAACTACTATGTAAATCCCAATTTAGATAAACACAGACAATGTGTTGAATTCTTCCTACTTAAAACTCTTCATTCATTTTTTTCTCCAACTCTTTAAAAATCTCTCATGAATTAGCAAGAGAATTAGGTTTTACATGTTTTATATTTGGCATTGCTAATGTTGAAAAGCTATTTCAACAGCAATTTCATTGTAAATAAAATTCATTTAAAATAAGTTTACAAGTTTGTTCATGTCTTTGCTGGATCATGATTTTGTGATAGATAAACTAAGATATATGTGTAAAATGTTCTGTTATATTAGACATCAATTGTGAAAAGTACCAATGTTCACTAGATCATATCAGGAATTAATGCTTTCAGTTTTAGAGCTTAACAATGGTGTAATTATACAAACTTTAACACAATTACATTATGTCTATTAAAATAATTCCCATTAACTCAATTACTTAGTTTACTGAAAGAAAAACCTCTAAAGGCATTTCAAAGAATACATCCAAAATATTTGCCCTGAATAAGTGTGTACTGTAATTTTATTCATAAAATTCTTAGGTTTCAGTACATTGCACATATTATACATTCCTCTTTGTATTATTTCAAGATTGATTTAATTTTGGTAATCATTTTCAATACTGGCTTTTTAAATAGTAACCTTAAAAACCTGATTGAAATTATTTTCTTGGAAACTATTTTCTTTAATTATTCTTAATATATGGGTTATGTGCTTGTCTTTAAAATCAGTTCTTTGGAGGTTGGTTTTGCTGTAGAGTTGGAGTGGAATACTCGTTGTAGTTGTTTAAACCACAGCCTAACAGTGCTACCCTTCGGTCATTAATTCAGATTCAGTTTGGATGACATAGTCACAGCCTTTCAGACTCAAAGGATTTCTTTCCCTGGTTGCAGTTCAACAGCTCTAATATATTATATAGGGTTTGAGTTAAAATTTAATTTTCTATCAAGGTTACTTGATAGCTATTATTAAAATATGTTAAAATGTCACTTATACCAAAATCAGACAGGAACATCAACAATGGAGCAGTAACACATGTGTATATATCTAATTTGAGCAATTCAACTAGTTGAAATACAAAAAAAAAAAAAAAAAAAAAAAAAAAAAAAAAAAAACTTGGTCCAAATCAAAATCTTTAGCAAAGTGTTGTACAATCTCTTTCAATCAAAGCACAATAATTACAGTAATAATTTGTACAGATATGAATGTTCTCAACATGTATTCAACATCATCATTTCTCTATAATTCATAGTCATATCTAACCTGTACCCCCAAGATAATATTTCACCCTAGAAAAATGAAGAAGCCTGTTTTTATGCTCACTCTAAGCTACTTCCCTAGGACTCAAATTCAGAGATAAAAATGGAAGCCCTTAAGAATATTACCAGTTCCGAATAATTAAATATAGTTAGTTAATTTAGAGCTCTTATAAGGTAAATATGAAAGGAAAAAATAGTTCTAAATTGGTTTTCTCTATGACTAATGTGTTTAACAGCCTTTGAATCATTGGTAACCTACTGTTAAGAATATTAAGCACATAAATTATATCCCTGGGTTTGTATCTGGCTCTTAAGCAACAACACATTAAGGAAGGAAACAAAATATCCGGTGTGGTTAACTTTACATTAATATGTGTATTGACACCAAAATCCTTAACTTTTCACTCTTTTTACATATGATTATCTGATAGTATTTAAGTTAATAAATAGCCAGCACTGAGTAGTAGAAACCACAGACGCAATCATAGACATACATGTATGGTATCCTTACATTGGCGGAAGAGCAGCAGGTTGCTGTTCAGTTTTCTATCGATTATAAGCTTGTCGAGTGGTCTTTTCTTCTTGTCAGCCAGGAATTGAGGGAAAAACACGCAGTTCGCAACTTTCCAGTAAATCGAAAAGAAAAGCAGCCTTACCTCTGTTTTATAGGGCAGAGAAGGTCCACAGCATGTTCCTCCTGGTCCGCAGGCTGAGCTCCTCGGGCCGTTTCAGCACCCGGACAGCTCCTCGGCTTATAGGGAGCCGCCGCGCCTGACTCCGCACTGCACACTGACGTCACCCGGCTCAGCCACAAACCCCAGCACAAGCGAGCTTTTTCAAAGAATCCCAGAGAAAATAATCACTTTATGTATTTTTTAAAGTGTTGCATGCTTACGCCACCTGTCTTTTTGTGGCAAAAACTGCAGTTTTCCTTTTTCTTTTATCAAAATCTTTGAGGCTTGAAATAAAATGCTTTGCACAAATTCCCTTAGAAATCTGTCAGACAGACATGACTAATTGCAAGATAATTTCGTCTGTGTGCTGATGTTCTAATACCTTGTTATAAGGGTTTTTGTTGTCACTTTTGTTGGTTTTGCTGCCATTCTCGCTGTTAGAAGAAAGTTTTGCAGATAAGGATTATTTTTGTTTCATTGTCAACGAAGAAATTGCATTATCATTTCCTGGTATTACCTAAGATGAATGGAGGACATGTTATGAATATGAAAGGCCATATTTCATATCATAACCACAAGCAGCATTCTTCTAAATATCATGTTTATTTGAATAAAAAGGAGAGCTTCCTTTTTTATATGAGAATCAAATTGAAAAGCTTCAAAATGTTTTTTTGAAATAGGTATTCATAAAATTTCAAGTATAGCAGCTGATAATTCTATATGAATCTGTTGGTATCTTACAAAATCTGATCTCAGAAAAAGAAGTTCAGAAGTTAGTGTTGATGAAAATATTTCGACCAGGAAAAAAACAACTCCTTTTCCTTGTTGGAGAAAAATGTGACACATTTATAATTGGAATTCTCTTGCAATCAAGAGAAATTTTTCTTCTTTTGTTGAAACAGATGAGTTGAATGCCTTTCATGAATGAGGCCAATCCAGTGAATAATATAGTAGTTAACTCCCAACCTCTTAGTTTTATAATTCATAATCATTGCCATGCTTTGCCATGTAACCTGATTATGTGTTTTAATAATTTATGTTGGTCTAAATTTTTAATTTTATTTTATTAAAGGTATGAGTCCTCTAAAAACCTGTATATGTTGAAATACACTCTAAGAATACAAAAGAATTTTGCTACAAGAGATCCTTTATATCTCTGCTAAGTGAATAATCAGTCACTGATTTTATCTGTCCAGAAGTTGCAATACCTACTAGGTACCAGATACATTGTTAAATGTTGATGATAGAAAAATGAATTTTTTTTGCCTTTGGGAAGACTTTAACTTAATGAAAATGACAAATAAATAAACAGATTATTTTTATATAAATTGGAAAGCAGTAAGAGTCAGGTCAACCTGTAGTATTTGGGGGCACTGTGGATAGGAAGTTGGTTCAACCTAAAAATTGGGGGAGGGGGCGAGGAAGTCCTCCAGGTGAATAGACTTAAGCTTAGATTTATCACTATAGAGTCTTTAAAAACTGATTTCTAACTGCACTAGATAAATTACAGTATTCTCAAATTTATCAAGGAAAGAGGAAATAGTTTAAAATCTTACAAAAATAAAATCTTGGGAAAAGTAACCCTTGATTCTCCCTATCGGCATTCCTTGTTAAGGTACTGATTTTCCTAAATGATGAGGAGACAGTTGGGTGGGAATTGACAAGGAACTCAGCTGCATGCTGGAGTCATGTGGCCAATTCCTCTAATATTCCTTACAATGGATTGTTAGCGCATGGTCAAGAGCTGGGTTGAAGAGACTTGAGTGAACATGTCCTATTTACCAGGCATCATCTTAATGACACCAGTTCATTCATTGATAGCTAAGATTTTTTTTTAAATCTTAGCAAATATCTGGCTAGCTATTCTGAGTTTGACCTAATTTTCTGTCCAGTATTTCTATGTGTCCAGTTGAGATGACCAGTATCAACACAGCCTCAGAAAATTCTGCAGTCAATTCAACATAACTAAAAGCCCTCAAGGAAGTCGCTCTTGACCAGGCCAGTTCACTTATGGAAGACTGAAAATATTTGGCAAGGACCAAATGCTATAGTCCTTCTAAGGCCCTAAAGTCAAATTCTTGCCTAGAAGTGCTTTTAGCAATCCAAAAGACATGTGGTTTGGATTCATTCAAGTGTTTGAGAAGACGTCAATAGGCAGCCACAGGAACAGACAAGCTCCATCAAGATCAAGGTGTGGGTAAAGCATGAGCCATATGTGGGCAGTTTGATGCCTGCCTACCTTACAATACTATGAATAATACCTATCATTTATTAAGTTCTATTATATTCCAAACACTGTCCTGGGAACCTAACTTAATCCTAACAGCCCTAACAGATAGCTTTTTCATCTACTTTAAAGGTGAAAGAACTACAGATTAGAAGTAAGTAAGTTGACCATTAGTTCCTGGCTCATAATTGGTAGAACTAGGATTTGAACCTAGTATTTGCACAATAAAGATTATGATTCAAGCACTGTGCTAGGTGATAGATATACAGAAATGAATATAGCACAGGTCCAGTCTTTAAAAATCCATGTCCAGAATGTAATTACTTTAACAAAATTCCTTAGGGATTGTCTTGATGGCTTTTCCTGGTCACTGCCCAAATGGCATTAGTCTGGACTACTATCAGGGCAACATAAATGGAAAGCAAGAATTACCAAGAGTTCACTTCCTTGTTTAACTGGGCATACTAAAATGTCTTCCAAACATGAGAGTCACTACTAAATTTGAACAACTCTATTTTTGCCTGCCTGTTTTTTATAGATTTTTCAATGTGTTTTATTTAATATGTGTCTAAAAGTCATCATTTTTGCTAGCAGTTATTGGTTGTAAAGGGAGCTATTTCCCTTATAGAAATCTTTTGGGAGAAGTTAAAGTGCAGTGCATACATAGAACTCAACCTTTTTATTGATGTGAAATATTTTAGAGCATGGATAAAACATTAAAGATAACCTATGTATCTTTTTACCACTGAGCCTGAGATAAGATCATTTTAGACATTCCTTACAAAATTTTAATTTTCTGTTAAGTCTAAATTGCCAGCTATCATTGCCTCCAAGAAACAAATCTCTGTATCGTGAACAATTTCAAAATAATTATGTACTGTGTATGATAATGGCTTTTAGTAAATTAGCTTGCATCCCCACCACAGTGCCGTTAAGTTCAAGCTAATCATTCACGATTTAACTCTAAGTAATTAGAGCAGACTAATTTGTTTTTGTGATTGAATTGTCTTAAATCTTGGTCATTTTGTTCTTTGTTATTCAATTTCATATTTCATCTAGACCCACATTTTGATTTTTCTGTCACTTTTACAAGCAATCCTTTACCTTAGTAATCTTTTAATGTGAAACTTATCTCTCTTCCACTCCATTACACTTCTCATTTTGTTTCAATTTATATGAAAGCAATTAAGAACCAAAAGGCCAATGTGCTTATGACTTCTCTCTCTTTCTCTCTCTCCTTCTCTCTCTCTCTCTCTCTCTCTCTCTCTCTCTCACGCGCGCACACACACACACACACACACACACACACACACACACCTCCCTCTTCCCTGCTCTAACTTCCTCATTCTCCATTCCTTAGAACTAGTCAGGACTCTCAGAGAGGAGTCCAGTCTGCAGGATCCTGAGCTCAGGCCTCCCTGCATATAGCCAGAGAAAAGGTGTCATGCCTTCTCCTGGCTTCTCAAGGACTTGTCCACTTTTCATTGCTCATTCCTCACCTCTCTGCTTCCCTTCTTTTTTTTTTTAATTTTCATTTTGTACTACTGTATATACTTTTTACCTCCCTTATGCTTTGCTCCCAAGTTTTACTTAAACTTCTTTTTTTTTTTCTTTTATTCTAAGATATTATATATGACAGCAGAATGCATTACAATTCATATTATACATATAGAGCACATTTGTACATATCTCTGATTGCATACAGAGTATATTCACACCACTCCTGTCTTCATACATACACTTAGGGTAATGATATTCATATCATTCTACCATCTTTTTTTTTTTTTTTTTACACTTTTGCTTCCTCCCTTTACCTCCCTCCCCATTGGCCTTTCTAGTGTTCCTCTAATCCTCCTACACTCCCCATCCCAACCCCACTGTGAATCAGCCTCCTTATATCAGAGAAAACATTTGGCATATGGATTTTGGGGATTGGCTTCTTTTGCTTATAGTATACTTTCTTTTTTAAACAAATGTTTTGTCACACGATGGATTTTTTTAAAAACTCACTAAAGAAGAATGAAATATTTTTCCACCTCCCTCTCAAAGGCAGAGCCTACTAAATTTTTGTTTGGAGGACAAAAGTAAAAAATCAGAAATAGGGTACACTTTACTTAATAATGTAACTGTACAGTTTCCTGACAAGATTCAGTAGGTTCCAGGAGAAGGTTCTTCTGTTTTTACCATGGTGCCCTCAGGCTATGTCCAGTGCCTTGGATATCAAGGTTTGACAAAAAATATGTTGTGTTGAATTAAAGTGTTCTCATTTCTACTCATTCACACATCCCCTCTCAGAAGTTTTTAATCCTATCAAAGTGTTCTTATGCAATGAGCCACCTTTATCCAGCTGAACTGCAGACACTGCTAGTAAATTAAGTTTAGTTTGTGTTTAAGGAAAATATCCTTCTGCTACAGAAGCATTCTACATTTTTCTAATTTTCCCCTTGTTTTGCAAAATGTTTCCCTGGTATTTGTGTTATAAATCAAACAAAATGAGCAAAATAAGTCACTTTATTAATTTCAGTATTGGTTTATAAATGAGCTGTGTCCTGTGCTTATCAAGATAACAACTTACTGATGGCCTGAAATGTTATAAGTAATAGTTAGGGCTCTCTCTCTAGTCCTTGACTGTTTCTCTTTATGAAATAGGAGTCTGTTGTAAAATTATTTTGCATTTGTCTACTAGGTAATAAAGTATGATCTTTTCCACAAGCCCTCAATGAGAACTATGAAAACCAAATAAATTCAGGATTTCCTCTCCATTGATTTTAGATTCTGGAACCATCTGGTGCTTGGAGAAAAAGCAAGTACCATTCTCTTAATCTAATGCCATGAATATTTGGGCATCTGCTCCCTCAAAGGATTTCAGTGGGGAAGTTTGTGCACTAGAAGTTAATTATTTTGCTTAAAACAACACTGAATGTCTCAATCTTTCAGATTCTCCTGGCATAACTGTTTTGTCAATTCATGTTTTCAGAATTCACATGCAAATATTTTAATAAGGATATTTTCTGCCTCAATATCACCCACCTACAGTCTTCTAACCCTCCTTTTAATCAGAAGCCCAGAGGGACACAAGTGTCTTCAAGGTTGAAGTGTAACATCCTCAGGGTTAAATTTAGCATTTTGAGTCCAGAGCTCCCACAAACTCACCAGATGACTATTCACAGATCATTCAGCCTGTGTAGGGATTTGAGATGGCTTGCTCCTTGGTGAATTGAATATATCACTTCTGGAGGTAACAGATCTGCATATACAATATGAAGTGGGGAACTGAGAAAAGGTTCCTCAAACCGAAGCTTTCTTCCTGTGTCTATATTGCACATCACAGGCACTTTTTTTATTTTGAATTTTTGGTACAAGATTTTCAGGAGGTCTATGGTAAGGTTAAATACATCAAGCAGTCATTACCACCTGAGCAGGACTTAGCACACAAATCAAATCATCCACTTGACACTGAAGAAGGAACACAGAACCTATATGCTATGTGATTTAAGGCATGTGCTGATTGTCAAAATGTGGTCCCAGGTCATCAACATGGGCCCTACCTCAAAACTTATTGTGATTCAAATTCTCAGACCCATCCCAGAATTTTTCATTTAGCATAAAACCCAAGTACATGTAAGTATGTTTGACTTTTTTCTACAGCTTTCCTAGAGACTTTATCAGTAGCTCCTTATTTTTTCCTTATATGGAGATGCTATTGGTATTTGTCAACATCTCTTCCTCAGCTTATAAGGATTTCATTTTGATTCTTGCATAAATGCAGATGGGTTTCTCTGAGTATAAATTAGCTCATAGATTTTTATCTTTGGAAAAGTACATAAAATATCACCTACTCTAACTTGGTCCATTGCTTGCACCTACTCTATCAAATTCCTGACAAACAGCCTTCCAGTATATACTTACATACAGTGAATCCCTCAGTACAAATGGAAGGATTTGTTCCAGGATCCCCTGTACATACAAAATCTGCAGATGCTCAAGTCCCTTACATAAAATGTTGTAATATTGATATATAACCCATCCTCCTGTACACTTTAAATCATCTCTAGATCACAGATAATACTTAATACAATGCAAATGCTATGTAAATTATTGTTATATCATATTGTTTAGGGAATAATAAAAAGAACATAAGTACATGTTCAGTACATATTTTTAAATATTTTCAATATTGAACACTACTGGTTGAATCCAATGATGCAGAACCCATGAAGAGCAACTCATTACCTCTCAGTTCTACCTGTCTATCTTTGGACAAAATCACTCTCAAATTTTAGATTTTTCTTTCCCCTCACCATGGATTCTAGCTCTGTACACCAAGGCTATGTAGAGCCAGATTTAGTCGCCTTTCTGAGAACATAACCATGTCTCCCCTGTCAGGTTGCTCTTCCTAAGTGAAACCATTCTATTAAATTGCCTTCATGAAAATGTATGCAGCCCCAGTGCACACCCTTTGACTTAATTCAATATAATTTGGAAATAACATCTGACTCCAAGTGGACATTCTTCATCTCCATCCTTCTGCCTAGAAAGTTCTCCCCATCTGTACACTGCCTGCTTTTGCCCAACCTCTTGCTTCAAAGGAAGCTCATCTCCTCAATGGAGCCATCTCTGGCATCCCCAACTCAGCCAATCCTTTCCAGAACATTCTTTCATAAAATCACTCTCTTTAAGGCTTGAACTTATTATAGTTACAATATTTCATTTTTATTTGTGGAGTTCTTATATTACTGTCTTCCCAGTTGACTTTAATATGTTTTATAACGTAAGTTCAGGGACCTTTTCTTGTTTCTTTCCCCATTATAACCAAAGATATCCAAAAAGGACTTAAAAATAATAACATCTAAAAATAAACACATCAAGGCCCCAACTAACCATGTTTCCTCCCAATTCCTTGCTTTATTCTCAGCAGCATCACATGACCAATTATAATTTCTGACCCTGAACTTTAACCATAAACTCATTATCTCCCAACTCATTCCCATACTTTCTCCCTTTCCACTCCCCCTTCTCTCTCTCTTCCCAATTATTGCCAGTTCTTCCTAGTTGCTCCTTCAGACTTATCCATTTTCACACCTTCTTTGCATTTCCTTGTGTTTGGCCATTCAAAATCTTTTCCCACCCTCTCTAGTGTCAGTTCCTTATGTCCTTCCACACATGTCCTTTTATGCCAAGAAGCTAGGTGTTGGCCCTAGCAGAAAACATTTCTGTGGCTAACATGAACCAGCACTCAGAAAATGCTATTGAATGAGTGTTGGGATGTTGAATTTAAAAATTCAATCAGTTAACTTACATTAATTGCCTACTAAGTACAAGGAAAGGGACACCATCCTTAAAAACATCAGAGTCAATTTTTCCATCTTTCAACATTTTTCCATCATGAGTCTCCCCTGCTCAACTGGTATCAGCTGGGCTAACTTCTCATAGCTCAAGATCTTTCGCTGATTTGCGTCCTCCTCCCAAGACACACACACACACACACACACACACACACACACACACACACACACCTATACCTCTCTAGTCTCACCCTTTCTGGATTTTCATTTCCAGTTCTCTAAATCTTGCAACCAGAAGATAAACTTAAATCTTATCAGTTCCATTTTCACCCACATCATTGCCCAGAAAATGTTCTTACCCTTTTCTCCAGCACTTTGATCCTTTTAGAAAGTTTTACTTGATTCATCTCCTGGACAAAACCTTCTTTAATTAACTCCACCCCTCAGCCCAAGGTTAAACTACAGTGTAAAAAATTCCACAACACCATTGGAAGTGATACAGTGCAGGGTGTAGACATAGCAATAAGGAACATTAAGTTATATAGTCTGAGATTTTATTCCTCATACAATTCTCCTTGTTATATAAGAAGGAACTTTCAGCTGGGGACTAGTATATTTTTAACACCTTTCTAATAAAATACTCTATTTTGGCCCTGGGTGCTGAGCTTTCTGAATGCTGCAGGATCTAACCAAAAAATTTATTAACACTTTTTTATATTTTATTGGATTTATGGTTTGAATTTCCTTCTATTATTTAAGTAATTAAATTCTCAAGTTGCAGCATTGACATGAACCTTCTTTTATTTAGGCTTAAAAGATTTGACATAGAAAAAGTATTAAATAAATGATAACAAAAATGCCTAGAGATAACAAAATAATACTTTGAATGTCACTAATTTTTTAGAATTTTTGCACTGTAGTTCAGCCTTGGGGTGGTGCATAATCACTATTTTGGTCCCAGAACTATTGACTACATGTACTCTGTAGATACTGTCTCCAAGGGCACTATATATTCAACGACCAAAAAATAAATTTTAAAATATGCTTCAGCTCCACAGCAAAACTTGCCTCAAAACAAATTCAATACACAGTAGTTATGTATGCAGAAGGTAGACTTCTCCGTTTCTGTGTAGCTGTGTAGCTTTAGGCAAATTACTCAACCTCCCTGGACCTCTGTTTCTTCTTATTCCGAATGAGGGTAATATTACCTAGGCTGAGGGCCTCCAATAATGGCTGCAAATATTCAATTATATAATCCTTGTAGCAATGCTTTGGAAAGTTCCAGGCATTCTGCGAGTACTTCCTGATTATTATTCACCTCCAGTCCCTGGGAATTCACTGAAACTGGGCTTGCAGTACCTGAATTTTAAAATCGCAACCATCCTAAAATAATAATTTCCTGTATACCGATGTGATTAGAATTAGTTCTGGACGCCATTGCAAGACAAGGCATCTGCAACCTCCCCTCTATTTTAACGAAGAAGAGGAGAAACGCAAGTGCTTGCGTAAATGCTAGAGGCAAGCTCCCCTCTCCAGCGGGAGCCCGCGGAGGTGCAATTCCTTGGGGGAGGCTGCTTCTGGCACCGGATGCCTTGACTTGGGCTCGGCTTGGCGTCAGACGGATGGAACTGAAGTCAAAGCTTAAATGGCTGTAGGGACTAAGATGTGAGTCATGGTCCGCTGGGGCCCTGAGGCTCGGAGGAACCCGCAGCAGTAGGAATGATCCCGAACACCTCTTTCCAGTCCCTCGCCACCGCCCCGCCTCGGCCCAAGGCCAAGTTCACGGTTTTAATCATCAGCCTCTTGGCGCAGCCGGGCGCTAAGCAGCACGGTGGAAGCTTGTACACAGACATTCATTATATTCATTCCCTGCCTCCGTCTAATGAGACTCAGGAACAAGGCTTAAATGTCATGAAGCTTTTGTATCTTTCCCTGACAGCAGAATTACAGGATGCTGATGATGGCCTCAACACAGCAGCGCCTTTCAGAGGAACAGGGCAGGGGACCATGCACGCAATCCTGGAGACTACCTCCCGAATTCTCCCAGCCATCTTGGTTGCTGAGCCAATTGGAGTGTTCTGGGCGAATGAGTCTCTTCAGAGCCCCTTTCCAGTATTCATTCCCTGACCTCAGCTCCGAAATCTCTAAATTACCCGTGTCTGTCTCCTAACATCCACCAGCTGAAGCAGGATTTGTATCTTTTAACAATAGCCATCAGAAGCCAAGGAGATAAATTCCTGGTGAATTTCTTTTTTTTTTTTTTTAATTTTTTTATTATTTATTTACTTATTCATCATGCACAAGTATAGTATCTTTTTACATACAACTGCTTGTATACAAAGTATATAAGTACCATTCAGATCTTCAATCATGCATTTAGGATAATGATATCCATCTCATTCAACCACCAATTTTTTTTTTTCTTTCTTCTGAACCGTGCTTCATTAATCTTCATCTTAGCCAGAAGCCAAGGATCATCATCTATTAAAGGGAGGGAGGCCGCTATTGCAAACCTGGTGCCAGACTGTCTGGTTTTGAACCCTGTGTCCATCACTTACTAGCTGTGTGGAGCTTTGAGCTAGTTATTCTCTTTGTGCTTCTGCTTCCTCCTTCTTAAGATAGAAATCACAATAGTAGGTGCCTCACAGCATTTGGTGTGAATTCAACTATAACAATAAGCATTCAGTAATACAGTACTATTATTATGAACACACATGAATATCTTTTTTGTGACAAACTGTATCAGACACCAGTGATACAGAGTGAGTAAGATTCAGATATTCACATGCAATCTGTGGGGAAATCCTCTCTACACTCCTTGATGCAATGGTCTGGAATACATGTGTAAACAGAAGCAGCAAGTGGAGAGAGACTATGATTTGTATGATTGGCTTTGCATAGCAGGGCAGGAGATTTCAGCTAGCAGGAAATCTTTGAACCTGGGTGTCTATTGTGGATGGAAGCTGGTCAGGAAAATAGAAATATGTGTTTCATCTCAACTTACCATCCAGGCTGGATCTTTACACAGAGTTTTCTTCAATTGTCCAATGAGTGGGCTGGTCCTGAACCCTGCATAGGACCCACCGGACATGG
The DNA here is from genome assembly GCA_025594165.1 of Tamias sibiricus. NCBI lineage: Eukaryota > Metazoa > Chordata > Mammalia > Rodentia > Sciuridae > Tamias > Tamias sibiricus. The sequence goes on along the minus strand of CM046660.1, from coordinate 72,160,173 downwards.
AGCTGTTCTGGAGTCTTCTCTCTGGTCCAGACCCTCCCCCTCACCTGTGCTCCTTCAGCAGACATTGCATGTTCCAGAGTTAAGTTGTGTTTCCCAAATCTGAAGATAATGAACCAAGCAAAAGAATGGGTCTCATTCAAGAACAAGAAAGAGACCAACCCTTGCCAGAGGACAAGATAGTTTATGTATCGAGGTATCCTGATCTCTGGGCCTTGGCATGGTTCTCATAACTATCATCCACAATAGGACACTGAGGTGACACTTTTCAGGAAGTCTTAGATTAGGAAAGGTAAAGTGGAAAAATGAAGTGCATTGACTAATGTTAATTAATGTTATTATGAGCCATGCATTTTACAATTACTATAGCTTCATAATCTATTGGGACTACTGCATGTGAGCTATATTATGTGTCTGGGGTTTCTTTAATTTAATATCCTCCCTAACCCCAGCATAAGGATAAGGCCACCCACACAAGCACATGTACACACACCCACACACACAAAACTAACTAGGTTTGGGGATATCAGAAGGTATTAGTATTATTAAGTAAAAATTAGGGTGATTGTGCACATGTTCTTGTATTCAATTCTGAAAAGAAATTATTTGCTTTTGATTTTGTAAGCCTTAACTCTACAAGCATCTCTAAGATCATTAAAATCAATGTTATTTTGAATAAGTTTTAAAACACTTCATATAAATATAAAAGCAACTTGATTGCTTTTAATAAAATCTTGTTGGACTTCAAAAAAAAAGTTGCCATTTTTAAATACAATGGCTGACTTTAGACAATTTCATGGGGTTCTAATATCATCACCACTTGTTGATGAGGAAACTGAAGCTCAGAGTTGTGAATAGATACAGGTGAGTTGCTATAAGACTACCTGGGTTTCATATGTGGCAGAACCACTGAATAGTATTTCCCACCCTTATAAGGATGCTGGAGTATTAAGTGGATGCTATAACAAATTCAAAGTGTCTGGCACATTATGAGATTGCATTATACTTTGTTTTATAGCAACTAGCTCCCTGCTGATGGGCAGGAAAGGAAAGAAATAGACTGACCTCCATTTGGGGGCAATTTAGGGGTTGGAGTGGAGGTTGGGCTTCTTGGTACACTAGGATGAGCATTAAGTCTGGCCCTGCTGGCTCCCATTTCCAGAATCTGGAGAGATGGAAGCATTTGCAGGTAGTAGTACAGCACAAGGCTGGAATGGAGCCAAGAAAGTCACCCTGAATCAATCATGACTGCTCAGGGAACTGGACAAGAGAGCAGGTCTGGGGAGGAATCTAAATGAGCAGATTCTGAAAAAGAAGATTCGGTAATGAATAGAACCTGGAACATTCATTGAGTTCAAAATCAGGAAACTGGGCAGGGAGAGCTTTTGTTGAGTTTCTGGAGACATAGATGAGCCTTTCAGATTTGCTTAAAGTGACCACCAAGGTGCTGACAAAAAAAAAAAAAAAAAAAAAAAAAAAAAAAAATGCCAGGTTGAAGCATAAGAGAAACAGAGTAAGAGAGAGAAAATGTTAAGAATGACCCATTGGTGATGACATTGATAGCCATTCCCAAGGAGCCATGAAAATGGGAAGTTTTCCAAGAGACTCTCCAAAGGCTTTCTCTGCTGAGACTTTCTCCCAGCTGCCCTGGGATTGGCCATGAAGGAGGGCTGGGTACCAGGTGGGTCTTGCTGGACAGTTATAGAAAACCCCAGCCCCTCATCTGTATTAATATTCACTCCCCATAGAATAGACTCACTATTTTGTATTATTCCAAAATGTGATTAGTTAAGCGAAATAAATTTAAACTTGAGAATTCAGTAATCATCTTTTAAATAGGTAGAATCTCCATGGTACAAATGTAAATTCAACTGGGCATTGTTGGAACCCAGGATTGCATAATTGGGTCTTACATGGACTCCTCCTGCCTACCTCATGACTTCTAGAAACACATTTCTTTCAAGTACCACTGTTATGACTGGGAGTTTTAACTACAGCTGCAAAATCCAGCAAGCTGGACGTGGGCTTTGCTACATTCAGATTTATATTATTTTGTAAGCATCTATTCATCATTTCCTGTAATTGTTGCCATCAACTCAAACCAAGGCCATGGAGGTTTGTTGTTGTTGTTGTTGTTTTAAAGGGAAGAAGTACTTGTTTTGGGGGACCTGATCTCATCTTGGCCTCACCCAGTCCTGTCCCTCCATAGCTGCATCCCAGCTGCCTTGAAGACACTCTGCTTCTGATAGAACCAGTCTGTATTAATGACAAAACATGCCATCAAAGTAACCTTCATGCATTCCCTCACTCATTCATTCATTTGCCTGTTCATCAACTGTTTGATGAATTGACTGAATTAGTCAGGGAAGAGGACACCATGCTCCCTGCCCACATAAATCTCAGTGTAGTGACTGGGACTGAGGGTGGGTGCACACGGAGAGAGTTAAAGAGGCACAGACATAAATCCTTAGTGGATAGAACAAAATAAAATACATCCCAGGAGAAGCACAAGGAAGGGGCCTGGAGAGAATAGGAGTCATTTTCCAAAAAGAGAATCTTTCTGGATATGGTGACATTTGAATAGGACCAGAAGGAAGAAGGGAGAGGTAAGAATTTGCTCCAGGGACAGGAATGAACGAGATACAAAATGGATATGAAATAGATCTGTTGAGCAAAACAAAATTTGGCTTAGCATGACAACAGCTAGTTGTAGTAGTAGTAGTAGTAGTAGTAGTAGTAATGTAATACCTTCATTATTCCAGCTTTGCTGAGAAGGATACTGAGGGTCCTAGAGATTCAGCACCTTTCTCATTCTGGGCAGCACTAAGGGGAGAAGCTGAGACCAGTGTGGGGCAGTTTGCGCTCTGGACCATACCCCCCACTGCCTGCTCCTTTTGTGTGGATAACTTCCAGAAAGACTGGGGCATTGATAGACTCCACCCCAATGCTGGCTAAAGGCGTCTGGGCTTTATTATTGTCAAACTTTCTAAGGAGAGAAAGGAAATAAATGACAACACAAGGAAAACAACTGGGGCAGCTGTGTGGAGAATGAATTTGCATTTTAATGAGAACATTTAATGCCTCAAGCCAGAGCTTTTAACGAAGTGAAGTTCAGACTTTCAAGCAGCCTAAGACATTAGAGATTTACAAATGAAGCTGGGGTGGAGCAGAATCCACTTAAAGACCTTCACCCCCTTGTAAAAGTCTCTCTTTCCTGCGTAGGAACCCACTGGACCCCTACAAAGGATGTTATCTTGATCAGTCTCCTTTTATAGATCCGTGAAGAGTACATCCAAGTTGTTTTGCCCCAAATCACACAGTTGGAATACAGCTGAACAGAGATCCAAATGCAGGTCTCTGTCTCCAAGACCTGTGTTCCTTTCACTGTGTGGCCCAGATTTAACGTCCCAATGTTAAACCTAGCAGGAGCAGCAGCAGATGGCCTGATCTCCAGCCTCTCTCAGGCCTCTGTAGGCTTAGGCGCTGATGGAGCTGCTGTTCGAGCTGCCAACACTGCAGAGGGGAAGGTGCTGTCATCTGCCTTCTTGTCCTCCCAGTCTATGTTAAGGTGCATGCCTCTGCACCCCACCCACCTCCCAGGCAGGAAGCCTGCCCCTCTCCCAAGACACCCCAAACCCTCCACAATACCCTTTTTTATTCCTTCAAAGCTTAGACCAAAGTAAGTATTCTAGAAGTACCCAGAAAAGAGTTAAATGAAACAATTCAGTCTGGGGGAGCAACTGAAGCAGATGGAGAAAATCAAGTTCTTTCTGTTTTTTTAAACACAGGATTCTCGGGATGCGAAACGAAACTCAAGGTCACGGTGGGACTCCTGCTCCCACACTTCACAATTGGACACGCAGAGCTATTTCCCTTACACCTAATTGCTCCGAATTAGATTTTGCCTCTAATTGCATTAAAGCCTTGCTGACTTGTTATTCATGCATTTTTAATGGGAAAAAGCCGGCCTCCTTTCAGCCCAGTAAGCCTCCACAGCCCAAGCTTTCATTCATTAGCTGGGTGGCCCCCAGAGGAGAGAGCTTCCCGACAGAGCAGCCTCTTTTCAGCAAATCATTCAACTTTCTGCAAGTTTGGCCAGGGTTAGCCCCACGAGAATCCCCCTCCCTTAGCTGGGACCATAGCAACACAGGGTGAGAGAGGGAAGCGCAGGAGGTAGGGAGGGTCCTGACATCAGGCCACCCCACAAAGGCAGCTGGTGGAGCAAATGCAGGCCTGACTGGGCAGCTGACTGTCTGGTGGAACAGGAACTCAGGAATGTGACAATTTTGGTGGTCACCCTAGGGAAAAGAGGGAGAGCAACAGGATGCATTTTCTCAGGGGAGGGCTCTGTTCTTACCCAGGTCAGATGGCAGAACCCAACCAAGCCCAGCTAAGTGGATCCTTGTTCATTTCAAGCCTAAAATGATTCAGTGGCTGGCCACCACTTTCAGTCCTTAACACAACCCACCAGTCCCTGCAGGGCCTACCCCTACTGATCTCCCAAGTGAACCACCTGCCACCACGTCCTTGCTTTCTGTTCCTCAGTCAAGCAGGACTTGCCACTGTCCGAGGACCTTTGCCTGTGGCAGTTCCTCAGCATGGGGTGTGACTCCTTGCTCCTTCTAATTAGCTTCTAGTTGCAGTCTGTGTCCTCATTTTACTCCCTAGTTCCTAAAGGAATCCACCCCTGAGACCTCAAGCTAAAGCAGGTCTCCTTTTCCTAACCTCTCAAAGAAACCAATTTCTTACAGAATCTGTATTTTCTTATTTTCTGTATTCTTAATCTCTCATTTATGGGGGCCTTGAACCTAGAAAGACCCAAACTGCCAGTGCTAATCTAATTCCTACAATGGCAAATGATGCTCCTGTAAACATGGCTGGGGTATCCAGAGCCCACACCTCTCACTTTCATTTTTATTAAGCTCTCACAAACCAAGCCAATATTCCTCTCCCTCAATCCCCTCAGGGCCAGGTAGTACAGAGTCTGCCAAAACAGTTGAAACTGGCCAATCCTGAGTTGACTCAGCATGTATACCCTCTCTTGCCCATTCTTTCCCTTTAGAACCCCAGTAAAGTCCCTGAGCCTCCATCTGCCTTCTCCCCCTCCCTGCCTCCTGACCCACCCTGGTGCTTCCCCATGTGGCCCTTAATGGCATGCCATTTCTAGGAATCTGTGATCTTCCTTGATACCTGGGGAGAATTGGTTCCAGGACACAAAGACCTATAGATGCTCGAGTCCCTTGTAAATAGAGCATAGTATCTGCATATGTCCTATACACAGCCTCCCAGAAACTTTAAAATCATCTTTGTATTACTCTCAATACTTAATACAATGTAAATTCCATGTAAATAGATGTTGTAGTTTAGGGCATAATGACAAGAAAAAAAGTATGCAGATGCTCAGTTCAGACACAGGGTTTTCCTTATATTTTGCATCTGTGTTAGGTTGAACTCACACATGGAAACCCCACAGATATGGAGGGCCAAGTGTTCAAACTTCTTCCTTTGTGATGATCATTTGTCTACATAACTTAGCAGGCCTGATTAAAATAAACATCAGGTACATTTTAATACACTTACTTTTATGGGCCTTTACTTGGTCATTTCTACGACCTTTTTCTGTATTTCCCTGAGTAGATTGCAAGCACCCTGAGGGGAGATTCTGTGTCTGTCTGTCCTAATACCTAGTACTTGTGAGATGTTCTGGAAAAAGAAGAAGAAGAAGAAGAAGAAGAAGAAGAAGAAGAAGAAGAAGAAGAAGAAGAACAACAACAACAACAACAACAACAACAACAACAACAACAAAGTATTCCTGGTCCTGTGAACAGGACAAGCAGCATTACCCAGGAAGAGGGAGGCAGGAACCCAGAGTGGCAAAGCAGGGGACACAACTATGTGGGTACAGGCTTGACACAGGCGTGGTTATATCAAGGAGGATGCTGGGTAAGTAAAGCTCTGGAACCCACGGCCTGGAGAGAGAAGCTCATTCCAGTGAGGTCTGGCTCACTGGTTTCAGGTGAAAGGCACCCATGACAGGTTAAGGGGTGGGCTGGGGGACTTGGGGAGACATGGCTAGTCAAAGTGACTGGTTGAGAGAATGGACGTTTTGGTATGTGCCCACCAAGAGTGAACCCCGATGGATACACTCTACCTGTGGGTCTCTACCACATATACAATGTGGGGATAGAAAAATGACCTACAATTCAAGAAGAAGAAGCAAGAAACGGGGGCTCCACCTTGCCAAGGAGAAAGTCACCAGTGGCTAGGACTTTACTTTGAATATTTGTCTGAGAGGAGACATCTGTGTTTGCAGCATATCCTTATGTGCTTGCAGAGTGTTTCTGGAAATATGTCTATTAAAGTTCAAGGGCACTTAGGAGCACAATCTGAATGATGGTTGACATAGCCATAGGCGTGACTATAAAATACCAACCCAAGAGCCACCCACTAGGGCTTAATCACAAGATGCATGATGTGATTGTCATTGTTCCTTCTTTTTCAAATGCGTCACAGAGGCTAAACATACATCCTGCATATTGTACTGAAGCCTCTGTTCTGCTCTCTGACACAGCATGGCCAATTAGAAGCCCAGCATCCAGCACCTCTGACCCTGACTGTGGGAGGCAGGCTCTGGTTTCTATTTCCAGCCTCAGAGACGCTGAGCCCTGGGAGGTGACGCATCCAAACACCTCGACTGGTGTTTTCTAATTGACAGCCTAAGAGCGTCACATCAAATGTTCTTCCCTCCAAACCCAATTAAGTAGCTTGCCTCTCCAGGAAGGCAAGTTTTAAAAATTTCCCTCACAGCCCCATTTTCCATTCCTATTCCCCAGTTCCTAACCACCTTTCCATAGCATGCACACTGAGGTGTTTAGTGTGTGTTCCCATAGCTTGTTTGTGGTGTTGCAATCTTTTGTGGATCTTTACGTACATTGCATTGTGATAGACGACTCCTCCCACCCCTTGTGTTTTTTCACGTATCACTGTGTCTCTGTGGTTTATCCAAGCTGCTCATTGGGAATCCAGTCTGCATGGTTGGGTAGGAATGCCACTATCTTGCCTGGCCCCAGGCCCAGTAATGAACCCTGCAATTCTAAGCCTGCCTCACCTCACTACTGCCAAATGCATCTCTGCGCATATTCTCTCCAGAGGCTCCCAAATGCTCCTCTATCTTGTTCCCACCCTTGCCAACTGTTGGATTTCCAGACCCTAACCTTCCGCCAAACTTACATGTGTAAACTGATAGTTCATTATCTGTATTTGTGTTTATCTACTTACTAATGAACTGGAACAACCCCCCATATGCTGAGAGCCTTTTGAACTTCCTCTTTGGTTAATTTCTCTACTTATATCCTTTGTTTATTATAATTTTGTGGTTGCTATTTTCTAAAGTTCAATGACTAATCCCTACTCGGTTTTAGACTACCTGATGTCATCTACTGGCTTTGTCTACTGTGTCTTATTTTTTAATAGAGATACCTACTTTCAATGTTTTCAAATTTATTTATTTTTTATCCTAAGGTATTCATTCGAGGTTTTGCTTAAAAAGATTTTCCTTACCACTGTGTCAAAAAGGTAGTCTACATTTTTTTTTTTTTTTTTTTTTAGCAATCTCTTTAAGGTCCACAAATGGAAATAGTATTAGTAGGAATCCAGTTTTATTTTTCTCTTTAGAGTGGACCACTCTTTTCATCCCACCTACTAAAGCACCTGTCAGCAACTCATTGACTTATGGTGACAGATTTGTCATATACAACATTCTGTATATTCATGGGGTTGCTTCTCTGGTTTCCATCATATTCTACTGGTCTATATGTCTGCTGTTTGACATATGTCATAACTTTTTACTATAGTGGTTTTGTAGGATATTTTAATTTCTGTTGTTAAAACAATTATGTATTCAATATCTTTGAGGTCAACTTAAGTACCTTGGATCTTCCTTCTTGCCAAATAAATTTTAACAAGGTTTAACAAGTTCTTTTTAAAGTGGAACTAGAATGATGAATGGCATTACTTAGAATTTAAAGATAAATCTTAGAAGAATTTATATCTACATAATAGTAAGCCATACCATTAAATAAATGTTTCTTTATTTATTTATGTAATTTTAAATGTCCTTAATTAAAACTTGAAATTTCATGTCTTCTTATGGAAGTTAGTTCCTAATATAACTTATGAATTTTGTTGTTACTGCGGATGGTTTCTTCATTTTTATTATACTATCTTATATCATATTACGTTAGTTATTGGTATAAAAGATTCTATTGCTATTGGGAGTTCAAGTTCATATCCTTACACTTACTACATACCTTTGTTAATTCAAATAGTCTGTATGTTGTGGTTGTTTCAGGTAGGGGATTATATCACCTAGAAATAATGAGTTTTATTGCCTTCTAAATCCTTCTACCACTTCACCTAAGCCAGGTCCTTCAGCACTCTGAAAACAGTAGTGTTTGTAAATCTTTGTCCTTAGATATAGTCATAGTTTATTTGTTAGGCATAATATTTGGCATAGATTTTGGAATATAATTTAATCAAGGTGAGGAAATGCCTTTATACTCCTGGTTTGTGAAAAGTTTTTATAACAAATATTTTTTAAAATTTCTGAAGTGTCTTTTATTTATTACAGATTATAATAAATGTAAGTTTTTTCCCTTAGTCAGTTAATGTGGATTATTTTTCTGTTAGTTTTTCATGTTGAATTATCTTTACATTCATGGAAAACTACCAACTTGCTCATTTTTTGTTTGTTTTGTTTTGGTTTATTTTGGTTTGGTTTGGTTTGGTGTTCTTTTGTGTTTTTGTTTGGTTTGTGGAGATGCATATCAAACCCAGGGCCTCAGGCATGCTAGGCAAGTTCTCTGCCACTGAGCAACATGCCCAGTCTTTAAACTATGAAATTGAGTTGATAGGACTGTATTTTGTTCAAATATAATTACTTTTCAACTTTTCTTATCTGATTTTTTTAAATCAAGATTATATTAGCTTCATAAAATAGGGTGGATCCTCTTGTCTTACTTTTTCTGGGAAAACTTACACAAGCTAGGAATCTAGTGATCTTTCTACACTTGTTGGAGGTCCCTTGAATCTGTCTGTGTCCAGGATTAAGAAAGAAATGAGAGCATTTGAGGGGGTGTTTCCTTAATATTTATTGTTACATCATCTCTTTACTTTTTACATCAATTTTGACCTTTAGTTTTTCCTGGGAATTAATCAACTCTATTTAATTTACCAAGTGCATTGGACACATATACCACAACAGTGTATCATAGTTTTAAAATCTATTGTATCTACAGTTGCTTCTCCTTCTTATATTCTGTATTTTACTTTTTCTTTTTTTTAATTTCTTTTTTGTAGTTGTAGATGGACAGAATGCCTTTATTGTATTTGTATAAGGTGCTAAGGATTGAACCCAGCGCCTCCCACATGCTAGGCAAGCACTCTGCCACTGAGCTGCAGCCCTAGCCCTTTCTATGTTTTCTTAATATCTCTTGTCAAGCTCTCTTTCAAACCAATGTTTTGTTAAGCTACACTATTGTTCTTTATTCTCACTACCTTAGTCTGATTATTTTCATTACTTCATTTCCTTTTTCACTTATTTGTTCTGCTATTTTCCTCCAATATCATAATGACTATCTCATTTTTAATTATTTCAGAATCTGATAACTATTTCTAAAACTACACATTTTCTTCAAAATAGATGTGCCTTAAAAAATGACAACAACACTTTCATGGTCATTTGTCTAGATATTTCCTCATTTCCTCTTGACTCTGAGTTTACTTAGTACTAAGATATTCAGTCTCTTTACATACATATGCTTTATCTTTTAACTATCATTTCATTAGTGTCTAATTTTATTGCATTACAGTTGCAGTGCACATATGTTAGATGATTCATCCTGTAGAATTTTCTCAAAGACACTACAGCAGCTCCTCTAATTATGCTTCTGCAGCCCTGACATCCAAAGGAAAGGTCAAATTTGACCAAGATACTATTTCCAATCAAGGATCTGTTGTTGGCTGATTGTGTTCAATACTAAGCTGAAATTGAGGCAAATTCAAAAGATGGTAATAAGGCCATCTCTCTTTTCAATCAGAAAACATAAATCATGGCTGAAGCACTTGTGCAAATTTTCACTTACAATACAGTTGAGGCATTTGGGAGTCTAGAATGCCACTCGGAATTCAAAGAAAAAGTCTATCAACACTAATGAATGGGAAGAAGAGGGCATGAGCTGAAACAGAGCCCAGAAGGAGTGGATGGATTGAGGCTGAAGACCCAAGGTAAGCATTAGCATTTGGCAGAAGGTGCCCAACTAGAGCAGAAAATCATTGAGGAAGAGGAAATAAGGTTGGGTAGGGTAGGTGAAGGCTGTGCAGGAGCCTTTAGTTCTCCATGGCTGAAAGGTGCTGCATTTGGTTAGAAAGGGTGCTCGTGAAGAGGTGGGTCACCCAGCAGACAAACATCCCTTCTGTTTGAGGTGATTCCCCAACACGTAAAGCATGCATGGGAAGAAGAATCAGCACTGAAACATTTCTCAGCCTTATCCCCAGGCATCTAGGTCTGGGACTTAGGACTGAGGCTCAGCCATTCAGATGTTTCCACCGATGAGGTAAAATCTTGGTGACTGCTTCAATGCAGCAGGAAGAGTTAAAGTTGTCCGAAGATGTAGAGAAGAGTCCAGTGGCTGGTGACAAGTGTTCACCTGGCGACAAGTATCCAGTGAGTATGGGGAGGTGACATTGATCTGACCAAAGCTGCCAGACTCTGGTACTCTGGCCATTCACCAAGCCTGCCTCTCTAGACTTCCGTGATCGGAAAGGTTTGCCTTTTGTCAATTACTGTTTACATTCTCCAGTCTTAGTATGTGTGACATGAAACCAAGAATGCTGACTAGTACAGTGACTTATCCATTCCCCCCACCATGTGGCCCCCAAAACTGGTACCCATTGAGCTCCTTCAGCTCTGGTCCTCATCCATCTTGACCCTAAGGGCACTGTCCCTCTGCTGTGCTTCTAGACGCTGTGATGCTTCTACTGCCCCACACATTACCTTTCACCCTATTTTTGCCTTGCCAGCAGACTGTGAGGCCCTTTAAGAGACAAGAACTCAACTGGAAAGTATTTGAAGCTACGGACCCAATCTCAGTAACACATAATAAAGGTTTGGGGTTTTTAAAATTTTGTTGTTTTATTTTATTTTGTTCATTCATTTTTGTAGTACTCAGGGTTGGATGAACCCAGGTGCACTTGCCCACTGAGCTACAACCCTAACCCTTTTTACTTTTAATTTTGCAATAGGGTCTCACTAAGTTGCCCAGGTTGGCCTTGAACCTGTGATCCTCCTGACTCGGCCTGTTGAGTTGCTGATTACAGGCATGAGCCACCATGCCAGGCATAACAAATGCTTTTTGAATATACTTATTAATGGACTGGTTCCCCATCTGCCCTAAATCTCTTACTCACCTTTGAGGACCTTAGAATATATACATTTCCCAGAGCTAATCTTGGGATAGCATACAAAATGCTCAGGATTTCCCCAGGTCCTCATATGCACACTCTTGAGCTGGCTTGGACTCTCGTACCACCTTCTTTAACCTCGTTTTCCTGCTCCTAGGTGAGTATTACTCTCTGCTACTTTTGGTTACTTATAAACCAGCATCTACCATTCCTGTCAGTCTTCAAGCAAATAGCTAAAAGTTGAAGTTATCATATTGTTCTAAATTTTCCTTTCTTCCTTCATTCCTCTTTCTCCCTCTCTCCCTCTTTCTTTCTTTCTTTCAACTAATTACCTAGACAGTCTAAAGTCTCTCTAAAAACACACCTCTTAGGGACTCCTGCTTAATGCCTTCTCAAGCAATCTAAAAGCATGAAGGAGGCATACCCCTCCCACACATAGTTTTGGGGACTTCCATTTCTCCAATCCTCTTTGATTTCCAGAAACTCCATCTCCAGCAGGCAATATCACTTAATTAAGGATATTTGTCTACAAGCGTTAAGTAAGCTTTTCTAATTGAGACAGTTTCACATCACTTTTGTTCACATTGATAAGTTATTTAAACACCATGAATAATTCAAATTCAGGTTTTGAATTGTTAATCAGAATAATGATAGCAGCAGTTCAGCACTCTGTAACAATTTGATTTGCAGTGAGTTTGGAAAATGCCCCCAAACCGTTTCCTCCAACAACTTGAGGCTCTGCTCTCAAAGCAAACCAAGAGACATCCAAAGCAGTAGTTTTACTGTTCCTCAGAAGTAGCCCTTCCTTTCCCACATCCTGCACCTGTGATGGTGCCAATGGTGATTGACCTCAGTGATGTTCTGGGGACCTGAGTCCCTCTGTGGGTATATTTTGCTACTGCAAACACCTTTGCATGCTCTCTTGCTCTGGTTTGCACTCTCTTAGATATGTGCCATTAATAACAAAGAAAAAAGTTCCTTTCTAACTAAGGACTGTGAGGACTGAGTGTCCCTTTTGAGGAAAAATTAAGATATGCTCTTTTTCTCTTTATGCAAGATTGTCCTTGCTTCATCTGTGCCTCTTGGCAGATGCCTCAATTCTGAATCTGGAGCTCCAGCTGCAGTTCTCAAAATAAGCCCCAGCTTGAATGCATAAATGGCCACCTGATGTGTCCACTTGGAGCTACCAGCATCTCAGCATGCCAGCAGTTCAACTGAGTCCCTGTGGCTCTGTTGCTTTTCCAAGTGCAGTGCTTTGGTTGATGTTATGGAAGTAGTCCAGCAAGTGGTTCAAAGCACTTACCTTCCTCCCCAGGTGTAACACCCAGGTGCAAATCCTGGGTCAGCACTTCTAGCTGTGTGTTCTCAACAGGTTACTTAGCCTCTCAGTGCTTCATCTGTAAAAATGGACCTAATGGTACATGTACCTACGTCACAGCAGTATTATGAAGACTGGATAATTTAGCACTTCTCAAGCATGAATACCAGTTCCCTGCACATAACCAGCACTCTGAAAGTTTCTGCCCAATAAAATGCTGTTCCCTTCCTAAGTGACATCCAGTAACTGTCTTTCCTCTATCTTTGAGTGCCTGATTCATGCCCTATCTCCCCCACGAATCTCTGCCTATGCTATCAGCACACAGTGTTCGCTCCCTTTCTCAAGTTGCAAATAACACTTGTAGTGCATGGAGTTCTGCTTCCTGATCAGTATGTCCCAATCATACTGGATTTTTTTAATTTGCTGTTGTTCTCCCTGATTGAAGGAGCCCTAATCAGGAAGGGCTGTTGCAGCTAGCTGGAAGCCATAAGTTCCACCTGATATGTATGTGACGCACCTGTAGGCACCCGCAAAGCTGAAGGTATATAACCGGGTGAAAGCAGTCCGAGTTACATAGGGAGCGGTTACAGAAGAGAAACCAGATAGAAGAAGTAATTTTAGGCCGAGACTCCTGAGGAAGACAGAAGACAGAAGAAAGAAGAAGGAAGAAAGAAGAGAGAAGAAAGAAGCTCTAATGCTCTATCTTTCTTTCTCTCTAAGACTCTACAAGAAGAAAAGCTCGCTTAGGGTTTACAAGACACAAGAAGAAAAGCTCGCTTAGCTTATATGCTTTAATCTTTCTCTCTAAAAATCTTTCTTTCCCACTCTAAGCTCATAGTAGAAGAAAGGGCTTAACTCTGCGAGAGTTTTTCCTGATAAGCTTAACTTAACACATCCATCATCTTCCGCAAGTCTGTGTATGTGTGTGTGTGCGCACACGCGTGTGTGCGCGCCAACAACCTCTCAAATTTACTCAGTAAATTTTCAACATATAATTTTATTAACTAGAGCTCTCCTACTGCATATTATAGATCTTTAGACTTATTCATTCTGCATAACTGCAAATTAGTGCCCTTTGACATCTTTCCCCATTTTCTCCCAATTATTTACTATTACACCCTGGTGTGGTGATGCACTTCGCCTTTATTAACCATAAAAAATCAGGGAATTGATAAGTTCAGCCAACCTAGTACCAGGCATATAGTAGGCATTGGGAAATAGTGATAAGTCAAAGGAGTTGTGTGAAACAAAACAGAAGCGGAAGATAATGACAAAAACAACACAAGAGGTGCTGAGTGGGTTATGTCCCTTGCCCCTTGGACATCCTGTCTGTATCAATCTTCATACTTTCAATTATTTATTTAACTTTTGTGTCCTCTTTTATAATGCAGCATCCATAAAGGTGAAGGTGGTGTCTAAAATTATATGGGAAGCAATAGTTCAGGGAATTATTCTATTTCTGCTGCTTTCATGATTCCTACTGAGAAAATGTGCCTGTCACTCTGGTCCTGTCTCCAAGCATGGCAGTAGGGGTGCTCGTGTGCTGGCACAGCATAGCCTGGGTGAGAAGAGAGCTGGTTTATTATTAACCACCCAAACTCACTGCAGTTAAGATTTGTGCAAAAAAAAAAAAAAAAAAAAAAAAAAAAAAAAAAAAAGAGAGAGAGAGAGAGAGAGAGAGAGAACTGTTTGCTTGGGATTAATGAGTTACCTTCTGCTGATAGTTCAAGTCCAGTTACTTTTAATAACCTAGGCCTGAAATTCAGCATTGGAGAATTGCCTCAAATTCACAAATTGTTTCTTTTCTGACACATGGGAGAGATCTATAAATTCAGTTCACTGTCAAAAAAACAAGAATGAGGAGGGTAGAAACTAAAATCATCATAATTTATCATGTCACCGAGGACTGTTTGCAATTTATCCAGAGATGCACCCCAAGGTTTGACTGGAGAGAAATAAGATGCCTTAAGGGTGACTGACATTTGATTTGTTTTCATTAATTTGGGGGAGTAGAGAAATAAAAAATGTTATAACCACAAATTACTTTGGTGACATTTTATCTGTTTTAAATATTTTAACAGAATATTTTGACATGAAGAGCATATCCTGTTTCAGTATGCTCCATCTAAAACAGCTCATTTGCTCTGTGAGTGGTGAAAAAGTTATTTTTCAAAAGTCAGAAAGCAACTGATCCATATCACTGCCTATTGGAAAATAAGCCTTAATGAGGCAGATTTTCATGCTGTGCTCCTCAAAAGAGCATCTCCGGAACAGCTGAAAGTACATGAGAGACCCTAAAGTATAACACAGAAGGGTGGAGACCATTCCAGAAGGAATCCTAAATGTTACAAATGCTCCTTCTTGTAAAGCTAGTCAATGAGACCTCACGTCGACCAGAGATTTATTTTCTTAACACAAACTCATTAATGCTCCTGTTACAGTATAATTTTCAAAAAGTTAAAAACATGATTTTTACATAAATACAAAATGAACACATGTCAAATATTCCAATGAACTCATTAACTAATAAGGACACCAGTAAGATAATACCATTGATTCAAAGGGGAATTGAGTCAGACAGGCAAACAGAAGGCCAAATGAAATTTGCGGATAGTCATAAAACTGGCAAAAGTCCTAGTAAACAATAAATTGTAGCCTTTGGGGTGACCTATCCTAAGGATTGGAAGTATGTCCTTTGCCCTCAACAAATGTAATTTGCACTGCTATTGGTTTTCTGCATAAGTCTACCTTTACAGAGTTGTGAAATTGCTTCACCATTGGTTAATTGGAGGTCAAACAAAAATCAGATAATTCCAGGAGGGTGGGCCTTCTAGAAACATCCAGTGCTGCCCTGAAAGAACACACAGTCCTCATCATCTCAGGCTGCCATAGCAAAATACCACAGACTGGTTGACCTATAGCAGACATTTATCTCTCACAGTATGGAGGCTGGAAGTCTAGGATCAAGGGGCAAATAATGTAGATTTCATGCTTGCTAATGGGCCACCGCCATCTTGCTGGGTGCTCACAGAACACCTCTCCTCTATACAAGCTGTTTGGTGCCTCTTATAAAGCACTAACCCACTCACAAGGGCCCGCCCTCATGACCTTATTTAACCTACTCACCTCCCAAAGGCCTCATCTCCAAATAACATCACTCGAGAAAAAAACATTCAGTCCATAATAATTGTTTTTTGCTTATTTCCAAATTTTAGATCATTTTCTCAACTCTCCAAACATTTCGGCCTTTTAAGTACAAAATAGTGTCTGTACCACTTCAAAGGTGAGGAAATTAAGACACTGGAAATTGGTCTGGGGGAACACACAGGAAGAAGGATGTTCTGAGGAAGCAGGAGAATTAAACAGGATGGATAAGACAGTCAAGGGTAGAGAGGGTGCTTGTGAGGGAGGAAGAGAAAACACGAGTTCTCACTTCCTGGCCAGCCAGCCTGTGCTGGAGATTCTTAGCCTTTTATCTGAATGCCTCTGCCAGTCTACGGGAATAGTACATGTAGAACACCCTCCGTAGGGGCCTGCTGTGTGTCCATCACTGTAGGTGTACCTCCTTGGATGCACACAGGCATCTTGGGGCTGTGTTGCTCCCACCAGGCAGAGAAATGATTTGGCCATGACTCGCTCAAGGCCACTGCCAGCAAATGGCACAGGAGGATTGAGTCCAGCTCTGTCTGGTTCCGCTGCTCTTGATTCCGTCTGCAGCACAGCCCCTCACCTCGAACCATATCTGTTGAGGCTGTATTCGTGGTGAGACACAACTCATCCATTATGCACTGGCCGAGCCACTTCTCTGTGGAGAGATGGTGATGTGTGATGCAGGCTGGGTCCCTGGTGCCACTAATTGAGGTGGGAAAGGCAAGCAGAGGATCAGGACCTCTGTAGGGGAGATCGGGGATCCCCTCTTTGGAAATGTTCAGTCTGGTATGCCCGGAAGACATCCAAGCAGAGATGTCAAGAAGGCACTAGAGCAGAAGGGGCTGGAGATGTAAATCTGTGAGTTATCAGCATAAAGAAGTTATTTAATGTGATAAGCAAATGCATGCCTCCAGAAGAATGCTCCTCTGCAAGAATAATCATCAGAATAGCAGCTAGGCCTGAAACTCAGGGGTATGGTCATGCAAGTTATTAAAATATTCAAATAGTTCTATGCCCCTTGGTGAATAGCAGCTGCCTCGCGTCTCTAAAAAGCTGCCTGCCTCCGACCCAACCCTCAGCACCCCTGGGCCCACCCAACATCAAAAGTATAACAACTGGCACAGCAGAGACCTCCAGGCAATGACAGTTCAGATTGGTCTCTATTCATGCCCTGCCACTTACTGAACATTTCAAATATCACCCATGAAGCACAACAAATAGTTCTTGTGCTTTTAGCATATTCCAGCCACTATGCAAAGTTCTTTATCTTTTTTTGAAGGGAGGGGGTACTGGGGATTGAACCCAGCAGTAGTTTAATCACTAAGCTACATCCCCAACCTGTGTGTGTGTGTGTGTGTGTGTGTGTGTGTGTGTGTGTGTGTGTGTGTGTGTGTTTGGTTTTTATTTTTTGAGAAAAGGTCTTGCCAAGTTGCTTAGGTCCTCACTAAGTTGCTGAGGCTGGCCTCAAATTTGCAATCCTTCTGCCTCAGCCTCCTGAGTCTCTGGGATTACAGGCATGCTCCACCACACCCAGCTGCATGGTCCCTTATTTAGTTGCCTCCCTTGATTTTTACAACCACGTAGGAAACGTGAATTCACACCATCCTCATTATACAGCTGAGAAAACCAAGGCTTAGAGAGGTCAGTAACAAGTTGTAGGTCACATAGTCGGTGGTGAGTGACAGAGTCAGGACCTGAACCCAAGCTAATTTTGGAACCTTATGAATATTCTGCTTCCCCTCTCTGGAGAACGACCCCTTGTCCTTGGTTGGGTGGCTTGGCAGCCCTTATCAAGGCACAAGAATATATTTAGCCAATAACCCCAGGCTCTTGTCCTGCCAAGGCAGTGATTAAACAAAGTTTTCTTATGATCTGAACTCAGAGCTGAGCTTGTGTTCAATACTGAATGCTTATTTACTGTGCACAAACCCTCTTCTGTAAGGTATGACAGGAATGGGAAGTTGTTATGTCCACTTTTCATGCCAGACCGTCTAGACCCTCTGAGCGGCCTGTCAGTGTTCACTAGAGGATGGTTCTGCTTCACCACTCACAATCGTTGGCACTGAATCAGTGCGAAGGAGCATCCCAGCCACGCCTCAAGAACAATATGCAGGACCAACAGCGTGGTCTTGCGGATGACTTTCCTTTATTTCAGAATCATAATCAATGATTCTAATGATAAAAACATCAAACTTGAAAGTAGGGAGACAGCAGAAAAGGTCCTTAGAAGAAAGATCTTTTCTCATACCCTATTGCTATATTGCAGAAGTTGTGACCCAGGTTACAAATGAATGACACATGAAGACTACGTAAGCCAGATACAGAAGTGCAAGGTCATATGCTCCCACTTATATAAAATATCCAGAACAGGAAATGCATAGAAACAGAAAGTAGAGCAGAGTTTACCAGAGGGGATGGGAGGGGAAATGTGGAGTTATTGGCTAATGGATGCAGAGTCTCTGTGTGTGATGATGAAAATGTTCTAGAAAATAGTGCATGGTTGCACACAATAACGCGAGTGTTCCCGGTACCAAAGAATCATCACTTAAAATTGTAAATATGATAAATTTATGTCACATATATTTTATCACAATAATTAATTTAAAAAAGAAAAAAACACCACACATCCAACAAATACACATACCAGAGCAACTGACAAAATTTGGCCATAAAAAAAAGCCAAAGTTAAAAGGATAGATCTTATGTAAAGTAATCTAGCACACACACACACACACACACACACACAAATAATAGTAATAAAAAAGTCACAATGGCAGGGGGAAGCTTTTGGAGGTGATGGGTATGTTTATGGCATTGATCACACGGGTATTCTCACGGGTGCAAGCATATCTCCAAATCAGTCAATTTACATACATGAAATATTTACATCATTTAGTATGTAAAATAATGGATTAAACAAAATATTGATAATGCAATGTAAATTTTATAATACATGTAAAAGCAAAATCTGCAATAGCTCAGAGGTTAGGAGGGGAGAAATTGAATTATACTGTTGTGAAGTTCTTAGACAATATGTGAAATGATATTATATGGCTTGAAGGCAGAATTTAATAAATGCAAAATACATACCATGAATGTTAAAGAAAACTGAGCCATAGTTCAGACTCAGAATTCTGGGGGAATATGAGAATTTCTTTAAACAGAAGACAGCTGGTTATCACATGGTGAGAAAGTACCACTATAGTCTTAGTACTATTTAATTTGATAGCAGTAAGCATTATTAGGTAAAAAGCATTGTCCCAGATGCTACAAAAGACAAAAACACAGTTCTTTACAGAAGGAATAACACTGCATTATCCCACTTACATATGGAATCTAAAACAGTTGAACTCATAAAATCGGAGAGTAGGAGGGTAGTTGCCAGCACCTGAGAGGTGAGAGAAATGGAGAGATGTTGATCAAAAGGTGCAAAGTTTTAGTGATGCAGGATGAATAAGTTCTGTAGATCTAACAGGGTGACTGTAGTCAATAATTCTGTATTGTATGCCTGAAATTTGTTAACTGAGCTAACCTTGTGTTCTTACCACACATGTACAAAAAGCATAACTCCGTGAGGGGATAGATGCATTTATTAGCTCAATTATGGTAATAATTTGACAATGTGATCATATACCAAAACAACATGCTGTATAACTTAAAATATATATATATATTGGTACCGGGAATTGAACTCAGGGGCACTCGACCACTGGGCCACATCCCCAGCCCTTTCTTGTATTTTATTAGAGACAGGGTCTCACTGAGTTGCTAGGTGCCTTGTCATTGCAGAGGCTGGCTTTGAACTCGAGGTCCTTCTGCCTCAGCCTCCCAAGTGCTGGGATTATAGGTGTGTGTCACCACGCCCGGCTAATTATAATTTTTATTTGTCAAGTATGCTCCAATAAAGTTGGAAAAAAATTTTTAAAGATAGTCCTTGTTATTCAGCTAAGGAAACTCTGCACTGATTTTTAAAAGAAAATACAACATAAGGCTGCAAAAAAATACATGCTGTAGTATGTAAAGAAACCACTGCTGTTGAATAGGGTTCCAAAAACAGCTAAAGGGGCAAGCATCAAACTTCAACCGGTGAAGCAGGAGGGCATGCTGAAATACCAAGCAGGAGAGGAACTGCTGCCAAGTGATCCTCT
This sequence comes from Tamias sibiricus, assembly GCA_025594165.1. Classification (NCBI taxonomy): domain Eukaryota; kingdom Metazoa; phylum Chordata; class Mammalia; order Rodentia; family Sciuridae; genus Tamias; species Tamias sibiricus. The sequence continues at coordinate 72,140,100 of CM046660.1, read as the reverse complement.
GAGAGCAGCTCTTGCGACTCAACTTCAGCCAGTGGTTCTGAGGAAGCATCAAACTCCTTAACATCATGGCCTGCAAGACTCCCTGCCTCCTCTCCCACTCATCTCCTTGCATTTCCCTCCATTTCACACGGTTCCAGCCATGCTCCTTTCCTTTCTTATCTCTGTGTACTGCCAAAGGTCTCACTCCCTCTTGGAAGGATGCCATTCTTGACCTTTGACAGCCACATGGCTCGAGCCCTCACTTCTCAGATCACTGCCCATGAGGCCTTCCCCAGTCACCACAAGTAACAGAGACCCCCCCTCTCTCACCCAGGGACGTGATAGTGGCTCTCTGGGGGGAAAGCCTGACTGAGAGGTTTCTGTGAACTCCTCCACCATGGCCAGTCTCCAGCTGCTGGCATGACATCATGAATGCTGACTGGGAAGACACCTCTGGCTCCTAAGAATGCTGCAAGTGGCCCCAGCCCACTGTGCCACTGTGCGCTGCCCTTCACTTACTTTAGTTTGCTCTGTAGCACTGGCCTGACACGCCACACGTTTGCTTGTTTAGTTATTCATGGTCTGTTCTCCCTCAACTGGAATGCAAACTCCATGAGGACAGGAAAAATTTGTTTTGTTCACTTTTATGTTCCAGAGTCTAGAACTAATGTTCTTAATATGTATCGTTCAATGAATAAATGCAGGGACAACAGTGGTGCTGGAGGGAAAGATATCAAGATTACCTACATAGAGGGTTTTTTTTTTTCTTCTTGGTGCATTATGGTTGAACAGAATGATGAGTTTTTTTGTTACATATCCATACATGCACACGATGTAATATAGTTGAGCCTAGGTAGAGGTCATTTTATGTGGCTAAAAATAATAAATTATTACATAGAGTGCCCAGTAATGGTTCAGCCAAGTCTGCCTCTAAGCCATGGGTTTCCAAAATGATGGGGACATGCCCCAGGGTATGTATGAGACAATCAATGAGAAAGTGAAAAAATCTGAACCTCTATTTACATATTTTAATTCAAAACTACAAGAGATGAATTACGCTATATTAGTGTTTAGTATGAGAATCAACTGTAAACTCTACTTTGGTCAGGCTTAATGATGTTAACAAGTATGAATTTTCAAAAGTGAAACACATTTTAACTGTCCTTCAAATTAAAGATAAAATTTTTCCAGAGTAGGAAAAATGGTTGCTTAAAAGACAAAAGCGATAGCAAAATTGCACCTAGGGGAAAATGGAAAGAGCATTTTGAAGACAGATATTTAGAAATATTCTTCAAAAAACTTGATCTGTAATGAAGATCCCAGCTACGTACTGCTTCTCTGTTCCCTAATACCGAGTAGAGGGTACTGATAAGCACCCTCTGGTTCAACATTCGACGAGTACGTGGAGCATGTTAATTAAGTCCAAGTTTCAGTGATTTTTTAGTTTGTTATGTGAAATACTTGTGTCAGAATCTCCTGGGTGTACTTGTTATAAACATAAGCTATATTTATTATGATGTTGTAAGACTTCCAAGCTTACAAGACCCAGGAGATTAGAAGCTTTATGAGGTCATAGGCTATCGTCTTTTCAGCCCTGCATTCCCAGCCCTTTGGGTTAACACCTGCAAGGCATAGGCATGAAATTAGTATTCATCAAGTTAATGAAACCAGAGGGAGAGAGCACAAATATTATCAGTTCCAGATAGGAGGGCATAATCAACGAATTCCATAAGCAGCAGTTTTACACATTTTTTTTTTTTTTTTTTGAGTGGCTAGGCAAGAGACATCCATGTATAGACTGCAGGATAGGAGTGACCGATGAAGGGTACTGCCATGAACCATACATAGGTTAGGGACACAAATTAATGTTTGTTAGTCCATAAATATGATAGAAATTACTCTGGATAAAAGAATAAATGCCTAGAAAGTCAGTTTATAGGCTGGAGGAGCTTGCCCCCGTGTTCCCACCACTGTAAATCAACGAAGAGTCACGGAGTTAATACGGCGATCACCACTGCTGTCAACTTTAAAACATCTTCAAGCCACAAAGCCAGTGGCCCGAGCAGAACGTGGAATCCAGCCACTGCTCATATTCACTTCTATTAAAACCTAATTGTCATCAGGAATACAAGCAACAGTAAATGTTGGCGAGGATGTGGTGAAAAGGTACACTCGTACATTGCTGGTGGGACTGCAAATTGGTGCAACCACTATGGAAAGCAGTATGGAGATTTTTTTTAGAAAACTGGGAATGGAACCACCATTTGACCCAGCTATCCCACTCCTTGGTTTGTAACCAAAGGAATTAAAATCAGCATACTATAGTGACACAGCCACATCAATATTTTATTTATAGCAGCTCAATTCACAATAGCTAGACTATGGAACCAACCTAAATGTCCCTCAATAGATTAATAGATAAAGAAAATGTGGTATATATACTCAATGGTAAATGGTTGGAAATACAATACTCAGCTGTAAAGAAGAATGAAATTATGGTATTTGCAAGTAAATGGTTGGAGAATATCATGCTAAGCAAAATAAGCCAATCCCACAAAACCAAAGGCCTAATGTTTTCTCTGATATGCAGATGCTAATTCACAATGAGGCAGGGGGCACTAGGGCAAAATAGTGTTACCTTAGATTAGGTAGAGGGAAGTGAAGGGAGGGGAGGGGATGTGGGGAGAGGAAAGATAGTGGAATGAAACAGAAATTATTACTGTATTTTTATATGTAACTACATGACCAATATGATTCTGCAACATGTACACTTACAAAAATGAGAAATTAATATCCCATCTATGTGTGATGTATAACAGTGCATAAATGCATTCTACTGTCATGTATAACTAATTAAAACAATTTTTAAAACAAATTTTTAAAATTTTTTTTAAATGCCCAAAGAAGCTGGAAGAAAAGCCTAATTGTCCATCTACAGTCTGCTGAAAGATGACACCCACTTTCTTTCTTTCTTTCTTTTCTTTCCTTTTTTTTTTTTTTTTTTGCCTTTTGGACCAATGAAAGTTCATTAATTGACTGAACCTAACCCACATTCAGGACCCTAGTTGCAAGGGAGTCTGGATAATGTCCTAGTATATCATATTTTCAGCTTTTCATCTTCTCTTAATGTAAGGATGGCAAAATGAAGGTTAAGAGAGCCAACCAAGTAAACAGCAAAAGCTAGAACTAGACAATTTGGTTAAAAAACCAGACTCCGTATCTAAAACCATCTATCAACAATGAAAACACATCACTTATTTCCATTTTACTTGGCAAGTCTCAATTTATAAACTGATAACTCTTCAAATATAAACATGGATTTAGAAGTCTAATACAAAAACCAAATTACAAACACATTTATTTATTTTTGTGTACTTTATAAAGAGAGTCCAAATCAGTATGCTGCGCAAACAAAGAGTTGATCTTTCTAGATACTTCTTAATGCTGTTATACCTGTTGAATCTTGTTTATCTTTTCTCTAATACAGAAATAAAATAGTACTGCTAAAAATAGCTTCAGTCTACTTTTCATGGTCACCAACATCTTATTCCCTTTCAATGGCTAAAACAAATTAGGATTTGACATCCACAAAGAAAATGACACAGATAAAGAGAAAGATGAGTGAGTCTAACTATAAATGCTGAATTTTCAAATTAATTGAAATGTCAAAATATGATGGTAATGTGTATATAGTAATGAAAGCATCTATTTGTTCCCCCAAGCTACACTGAAAATACTTTAAAAATGTTTAAAGAACTTACTAAAATATTCTCATCAGACATGCTTTGGGCGTTGACTCTGCCACCAAGCCTGGTCTCAACTAAGGTCTCTTTCACTGTGTCTTGCGAGTGAGCAAAAGTTGCAAAAAGGTGTGCCAGAGATACCCAAATAACACTGGTATGAATTGGTGGAGGTCTTCAATCCTTCTTTTTTTCTCATAGAGTCAACCTGAAGTTCCATGGTCTCTACACCCAAGAATTGGAATCACATAAACTGTGGGATCACTACTTCGTATTCTGTTTTAAGCCAAATGTCACTGAATGTGAGGGGAAAATAAGTCAGCATTCCTAAATCTAGTTTCTTATCACATATGTTTGTGGTTTTTAAAATTATTTGTCATCTCTTAGGCATATTACAAATGTAGTTTATAAAAAAATCCTATGTATTGGTGCCATTATTATCCTTGTTTTATAGATGAAGGAACTGAAGTACAGAGAAATGAAATGAGTTGCTTCAGGTCTTACAGCTATCAAGTAGCAAAGAAGGATTCACACCCAGCCCACCTGTCTCCACAGTCCATTATTCCAGTTCTAAGTGCCTCGGCATGCTGCTTCATAGAAGAATATCTTGCAGTACCACATTCATATGCTTCCAAGTGTAATTTCTTGCTGAACCTGCAGAACTGCTCCAGTTTTGTGTGTAATGGGCCTGAACGGTGGCTATCACAGTATACACTTGTAAATAGTTTTATTTATTCTCCATATCTCAAGTCAAAGTCGATGGCTCAAATCCCTCTATAGGTAGACCAGAGCCCAGACAGCTTTTTCTAAGTGAGTCCAACTCTTTGCAAATGAATAGAATTTTATATTCAGATCATTACTTTGAACATTTGAAAGCTTTATTTAAGACATATTTAGTACAGGAGATATGCCAAATTTGGTTATAAATACATCAAGCCCAAACATAATTATGGAGAGAAAATGTATTGACTCCCATAACAGAACAATCCAAAGGTTTCAAGTGGGACTTAACTCAAGCTCAGGTCAAGTTGCCAGAACCCACCTTTTAGCTCTATGGTCTTTGTGCTTCCATAACAGTACAAACCAACTCCCCCATAATCAAATTCCTAGCCCTGATTGGTCTGCCCAGAGTCATATGATGGGCTTGAATCAAGCATGATGGTAAGGGTGGGGATCACACTATCTGCTCTGTGAAGCAACAAGGGCTTCAGACTGTAGAGTGTTAATAAGCAATTGTCCTCCTCCACCCACATTTCCTAACTTAACATGGTCACCTGGAATTAAGGGCATCTGAGCTTTAAAGTAAAGAAGGGAGATTTCATACACACACACAATTTCATACACACACACACACACACACACACACACACACACACACACACCACATACACAAATTAAAAATACCATATAACGTCCTTCATATTAGCACATGTGAAAAAGCCATGCCCCTAGAATTAACATGTTTATCAAGTCCATGTGTGCACTTATTTTTCAGATGATTCTTTCAAAAGATTTCAGTTTCAGCTACCCTCTCAGACACACCACAGAAAACTATATTTTATTTAAAAAACATATATGTTTACCAACTTCATTGTCTTTGGTGTTTTAAAGAAACGACACCTATTAGGAAAACATAAGGCTCCACTCCACTGCAAAGGTTGCCTTTGCCTTTAACTCCACAAACCTCCAGCAGGTTCTATTTCAAACAGTTCATATTTTCAAAGAAGTAGATTTAAGAGAACCTCTCACTTGTGGCATGAATAGAACAATAAAAAATAGGCAGCAAAATCACTAGTAAAATGGCCTAAGCAATTTCTCTATTCCCATCTGACATCTGGGAAACTGTATTTTCCTTTTATGGAAAAGACTACAGCTAAAGAATGACCCCAATCAAGTCATCCAGGGCTGGAGCAGGAGTTTAGTGGAAAAGGTCCCTGAGTAATAACAGGAGAGTCAGCCTCTGCTGTGAACCCTCTTCTCACCTCTCCCTCTGAAACTGTGTGATCCTGGGCACAAATGTCTCTGAGTGCCAGTTTTCTCTGTGAAGATGCAGCCTACATCTCTCAGACATCTTCCTCTGAGACCAGTGAAACTGGTCCCAGATCAGAACAAGTTTAGTAAACAAAGTGGTAGATCTTGAGCTGAGTTTAGCTCAAAGTCCTTCATTTTGTGGGACCTGAGTAAACCCTACAAGAAGCAATATGTCGGCACTCAGAGAATGGAGCAAAGGAGTGTACTGAGAATATGGAAAGGCTGGAGTAACAAGGCAAAGGAACAGCCGAAACAAACGCTTCCAAATGCACAATGGTGACTATCCTGACAGGCTTCTTAATCACCAGAGTACTCGCCCCTCCTAGAAGTGTGTTCCTGGCAGAATGTTACCAGTCTTGTGCCCCGTTGAATATTCAGGACCTACCACAGTGCCTAGAACATAGTGCCTAATGAATGAATGAATGGCTAATAACAACTAATACTTAGTTCTTCCTGAGTGCCAGAAAGTGTTCTAAAAGCTTGATAATTGTTAACTCAGTCAGTCCTTGCAAATTCAAATGCAATCCAATTTGTTAGATCAGAAAGCATATGCAAGTATTATGTGATAAGACAATATTGTAACCAAGCTATCCTGCAGGAAAAAAAATCCATGCCTTTAACTACTACAATGCATTCTCTCTTAACAAATGAGTGAATGAATGAATCAATCAATCAATGTGTGAATGACCTGAATAATCTGGAGAACCATCCACAATTGACTCTAATACTTGAGTTCATCTGGTGACTTCTACATGTGTAGATATAGGAAGTGAAACCATGTGGAAGACAGTGAGCATGCTCATTGAGAAACAGCTTTCTTAACAGCTCTGGAATGGGCAATAAATTCAATATATTTACATTTACATTTCAGCAATGGTCAAACAAAATGGTTCAGAGGACTGCATTGGGGCCAGCAATTTTCAGCTCCTGTGCTATGGTAGAGGGCTGGGTCTGTGAGCATACCATCCAAGAGGCCCAAATGATCTCAAAAGAAATCTAACAGTACTTAGTAGAAACTGAGAGCCCTCAAAAGTTGACATTTTTTGTTTAATTTCACTTTTGTTTTCTGAACAATTTATACCCTAAAATTTTCTTCTTATCAATCTTTCTTGTATCAATATTGCTTCATCTTCTACATAAGTTGTATATTTTACAAAAATTGTTGGTCTCTTTTTTTGGTTTTAAGAAATGCAAAGGATTTGAAGTTCAAAGAAAACTTTCCATTTTCATCATTTTGCAATCCACTAACTATTAATAGAGTTGAGGCTTCCCTTTGACAGTGATAACATCTGTCATTTTCTTGGGTCCTGTTCTTCCTTTGTACAAGCACCACAGGCAACCAACCTCCAAAGAAAAAATATCCTCAATGTAAAGCAGTGGGAACTTTCACTGGGGAGACTTAACACTTCTGGATTGAGACGCAACAGCCCTGCATGTGCCCAGGGAAATCGATAATGACCAATAAAAAAAAAAAAAAAAGCAAGCACAATAATTAGTAGGAAAAGAAGTGCACCAAAAGCTGTAGTTCTGTAAAAACAAGCTTATCAAATATTGGCAGTTAACATGACAAAAAATATATCTGTATGCCTATTTTAGAAAAGAAAAACTTTTTTAAAAAAGATGTCTCCACTCAGCTGCATTTTGAGAATTTTATTTTTTTTTCATTTTTATATCCTAAGTCACCTAAAGACATGCAACTTAAAACACTTGCATTTATTTATTTATTTATTTATTTATTTATTTATTTATTCATATTTTTTCTGTGTATATTTAAGATGCCCAACATATTTTGAGACACATGTAGATGGAGTGTTTTTTAATCTGTTCAGTAAACTTTCATCTACTACACTGAAACTAACTAGAAATTTTTTTAAGCAAGTTTTTTTTTTTTTCCTCAATGAACAGTTAAGAAAAAATTATAAGAGTGAAATGTTATCACATATTTCTTTAAAATAAATTCAGGGAATACCTAGTCATTTGTGTATATTCATCTCAGTTTTCTCCACAGTCTGCCTTAACTGAATAGCTCTGTGAAAAGTAAATGTTTATTTTGAGGCAAGACTCTGAATTTTCAGAAAAATTTTAATTTGAATCATTACGCTATATTAAAATAAAAGCAGAAATGAGAGCTTATATCAATATTTACATGCACTTAGAAAGATTTTAGTAACAAATTAAAATTGAGCACATAAAATACTCCATGCCCTGGCTATTCGGGTTCACAGAGGTTTTAAAGTGAAAGGCTATATTTTGGAATCAGGGAATCTCACTTCTCGCAGGATGATAATGAGAACATCTTTTAATCCAACACATTATCCTTTAGAAAAATTTCTCCCATCACAAAAAAAGGGAAAATAAGGTCAATCCTGCTGGAGAGAGGGTCCATGACTTGAACAATGCTTTCTGAACCATCTTCATAAAACACACACGCACAGAGTTGGTGGTCTAGGCAGGAAACAGAGGACAGAAGAAGGAAAGCCAGTTTACTGAGAGTGCAGGGAACTCATCCACTCAGATCCCTCACAGCAGTAGCACAATGCCTGGCTGGGCCCAGCTCTGCATGCCCCATGCATCAACTGGGCTAGGTGTCTAGATGGACTCAGTGGAATCTTGCATGCCCCAGAGACATCTGTACTCACCTAGAACCTAGGTTGCACTTCCATGTATGGATAGATTTCTTTTCTAGGTTTCTTTTATCCAACTGTGAATTTTGTCAAAAAAAAAAAAAAAAAAAAAAAAAAAATCCATAGTGGAGAAAGCAGCAGCTTAGCTAGGGAGTAACCTTGGAGAATTCAATCTCCCTAAGTTCCGCCTCCATGCGAGTGTATGAGAATATCATGAAAAAACAGCTCAGTGCAGGGCATATGCCAAGCACTCATCATATATATCTAGTATCTTTCCAAAGATCCAAGTAGGAAAAGGAGGAAATCCCTGGTATTGGGAGGCAACATGTGTTCTTCTCTTTTACTTTATACAAAGGGAAGCTTCCCTTAGTGTGGGCTTCCTGGGGCCATACTTTAGGATGGAGAAATGTGTGCTAAAGGCTTATTGAAATGGGTTCTTAGGAGATAGATTTGTAAGGAAACGAGGAAGGTAGGATGGGGCAGAGGTAGAAGTTGGCCTGCAACCCAAGGTTACCTGTAGCCTCAGCCTCTCCCACAGAGAGCTCTGGAAAAAGAGAACCTTTCATAGTTATCCCAATTTTTGAGAGATGGGGCCGGGACTTTGTATCCCTACCTCATGCAGCTTTTGGCATGGACCATCTACTGGGAATGGCCAAAATTTTGAGTGAGGCAAAGGCCTCTAGCAACTCCCAGTGAGAGACACAGCTGTGAGAGGTTGATATTCTCAGCAGCTGGGAATGGGGACCTGGGTAAGCACCTCAGTGTTCACTGCAGTCCACTACTTGGGCCACACATACTCCTTTGTGTCTTCTAGTAACTTTGACCCATCTGGGAATGGCTTCTCCAAGGCCCTGGTTGGTCTTGTTTCCCAAAGAACTTTAAAAAGTTAGTAAAGCACACTTTATTTCCTGATGCTGCAGTTGACCTTGAGGTCATAAATAAAACTTTTATTTCCTCTTATTCCTTCTCCACCACCCATTTTAGATTTGCCATACCCTCAGCTCACGCCTCTGCCAAGCTGAGTGGCTCACCTGGTGGAGTGACATGAACTCTCACATCTGAGAATTGGAGCAAAATAGTACTTAAGGCAAGGTTTTTGCCTTTTCTTCTCCAAAAGGACTAGCATTGTCTTTTTCTGCTCTTCTTTGCCATGCCCTTACTTTCTCTAGTCCACTGTGCCAAGTAACCAATATGATGGGAAAGTCTATGGAGAATCTGAAATTCTGGGCCATGTTAACTTCATGACTTCTGCCTTAAAATCACTCGGTGCCTGGACATCTCTGTCTTTTTAATCTCTTGCCATCTGGGACCAATTTTCAGTCCTGGAACTGTAGATGTTTACCCTTCTAGTCTTATTAGCATTTCAGTTATGCTAAGGTTTGATATGCTATAGAAAAAGTTAGCGCCAATATTTTAGGGGTTCAAAAAAAGTATATTTATCAGTCACCTAAGTCTGCTTTGGGTCCAGGTATGTCTCCAAGTTTACTGTTTCCCAGGTGGGGGCTCAGTATTCCAGACTGCTTCAGTCTCACCCCTCCATCCAATGCAGGACGTAAGAGAGTGTCAGACAGCACAAGATACGAGGTGGTCAAAGACAAAGAACCAAATTGAAAGGAAGAGCTGAGCCTTTATTTGTTGCTATGATATTGTAGACAGGAGGCTAAACATCACTAGATTAGGGTCAGATGGCATGCATCATGGATTGGGGGAAAAGGGGAAAGCACCCCTAAAATAAAAAGCTCCTGATATTTTGTAGACCTCAGGGCTAGAAACAGGATGGGGGAAAAGGGATATGAGTGGAAAAGTACTGAGTTACAGCTAGCAAAAGTGTCTCCAATACCACCCCTCTTTGGAGGACTCCAGATGGAGATGCCTAAGCTAGGAGTGCATATGGACATCATAGCAGCACAGCCAGGACTCAGGAGCCTGGTGCATCCATACGACTCCTTCCAGACTGCAATGCACTGGCTGTGCACCAAGTCGGGTGTGAGGAGGGTAGCTTCCCCCACCATCACATGGCCTCCAGCTTTTGATCTGTCTGTGATCTGACCTGGGCTATCTACATAGGATTTGGGCCTGGAGATGAGCACCTCAGTGAGTATAGACAATTGTACTTTTATTGCTTCAGCCAGAAGTGACACATGTCAGCTCCTGCTATATCCTGTTGACCAGTCATATGATTCTATCAGACCATGAGGGCTGAGAAATACAGTTTTTCAAATGTGAAGGAAAAGATGAACATGGGAATGATGAGCACAGTGACATCTACCATGGTTCAGTAAGAAGAATTAGTGGCCCCAGACAGCAATCAGCATTTTCAGTTCTAACTTTTCCTTTTGCAACTGAATGAGGAAATCAGATGCCTATGAGCCTGGAATCTTAGTCTTAAGATCAAGGAGATTTTGTGGAATTTTTCAGACAAGTGGATCATTAAAAGGTGAATTATATTTGGGTTCCTAACTTGCGCTTTGTATGTGCCCTTGATTGGCTAGAACTTACCAGAGAGGGAAGGGAGTGACTCTTTTAAAACATCAACAGATGGTAGAAATGCAAAGCAAGCTATCACTGGAGGTGGAAAGTTGTCCACCTGGCCCAAGGAAAGGTTGCACATTGCAGCTAAGGATTAGCAGATCTCATAAGTAACTACTCAGAATTCTGAAAAGAAACTGAAACTCCTAAGAGCTAACCATCATCTTTGTCTGCTCACGTGGCCCCTATTATGCCACCTGCTCAAGAAGAACAGAAGCATTGACCCTGAATTAATCCAAACAGCCTGCAGACCTATATTCCCTTTGAAAAATTCCCACAAGGTGCTCTGGAGAAATAATCCATCTTTGAATCTAATTAGACATGAAGGAAGAAGTCACAAGACACTGATGTAGAGGGTATTGGGTTGATTGAGAAGTCCCTTTGCTGGGGGAAATACCTGCATAAATCAATGGAATGGAAATGATTTTACACTTGTTATAATACACTGGGGACACACACATCATTTGGATTCATACTGAGCCATACTTTCTTGGTTTTATCCTTCTCTAAATTCCTCTTTTCCTTCAAATTCTTCACTTTTTCTTTTTGACAACAGGAAATAGCTATATTTCCTTTGCAGAAAAGCTTACTTTTTTCATGCCTAAAAATACTAGGGTTGCAATTATATATGTATATATAAGTATATAGATTTATACATACAGATACATAGATGTAGTTATATGTCTGTAGAAAAATCCCAAGACAATTTTACTAACACATTAACCAATTTTGTCTTTGGATGATGAGATGTTGAGTGATTTCCTGTGGTAATTATGCCAGGTTCCTTAAGGAGTCATTTATACTTCACTCTGTCGGGGACACAGGGATGCTCTTATGACTTAGCCCAGTTTTCATGTTAATTTTTCTACCTAGAAACTTGCACAAAGTGGGTGGTAATACCAGACCACAAAGCAGCCTGGCGTACAGAATTAGAATTTCAATTTGTCACAGGAAACTCTTTCTCCCCTAGGTGGACATCTCATTTCCTTGTCACTTCTCCAATCTGATAGGCAAAGATTTTCTTACCTCTTTTTGCATATGGACCATGTCACAATTCCACCCATAAAGCTTTTTTTTTTTTTTTTTCTATTTCCTAAGAGATGTAAAATTTTCGGTCCAATTCCTAAGGCCCTCCATACAGGGCTAATGCAGTTCCTGGGAAATCTGCTTCTCCACAAGCTTCCCCTTTGGCTTTGAATTTTCTCATAATCTCTGAGGAGTCCTATTTCTTTCAAGTTCAAATGAATGTCTATTAGAATGGAACCAGCATTTCAGCTATTTATCAATGAGAAGAGTTTCTGCATTTTTTCAGTCTTCCTGGTTACTGAAGTTGCAACTATAGGCAATGTTTGTGATGTGGACTCAAAATTTGTGTCCCTCAAAATTCCTATGATGAAACTCTAACCCTCAATACGACTGCATTTGAAGAAAGGGCCTTTTGGAGTTAATGAAGTTTAAATGCAGTCATAGGGTTGGTCCCAATTCTAATAGGATCAGTGTCCTTATAAAAGACCCCAAAGAGCTCACTTTATCCATGTACCAGGGAGAGACCATGTGAAGATATACAGAAGATGGCTTCCTCAAAATAGGAACTGAATCAACTTGTTCCCTGACCTCAGACTTCCCATCCTCTGGAACTATGTGAAAATAAATTTCTATTTTATTGAAGCCATCCAGTCTATGGTATTTTGTTACCACAGCCCAACTTGTCTAAGATAATTTATTTTTGCCTGTTCTGTTTTTCCACCTTCTCAAATTTTCTTCAATGAGTGTGCATTGCTTCTTGAGGACTATTGGTTCTGTTTAGTAAGTTTTTCTGGCTCTCTGCCTCCTGAGCACATAGTAAATTTCAGTCCCCTACCTTCTTTGAAGCTAGGACATGACCAGAAGACTTTATTTGACCAATAAAAAGAGCCAGGCCAGACTTAAACTTTGTTCCCTTCTCCAAGCTGGGGTGATCGTAGAAGCACATGAAATTGACATGGAGTGTCCATTGTCCAGGGTGTTTGAATAACTATTATGAAGAGAAATTTTTTTACCCAAAAGCTACTGATTGAGAAATAGATCTAAAATTTCTAGAGTTAATTATTACTACAGGATAGTGTGACCTGTCCTGACTGATATAGCTTCTAAATCACACACACACACACACAAAAAAAAATCTTTAAACCTTTTAAATTTTAAATGACATCCAAGTTTAGATGGAATTAGACTACACTTAGAATAAATTAAGCCATGTTGGTTGACATCAACTTTGTGGGAAGAAAAGAGCGCTAAGATAACCCCCCAAACCCACTCATTATACTGCTTTGTCTTCAATTATCGGTACGTCTATTCTTTTTTTTTTTTTTTTTTTTTTTTTTTTTTTTGGTACCGGGATTAAACTCAGGGGCACTCAACCACTGGGCCACATCCCCAGCCCTTTTTTGTATTTTATTTAGAGACAGGGTCTCACTGAGTTGCTAAGTGCCTCGCCATTGCTGAGGCTGGCTTTGAACTCACGATCCTCCTCCCTCAGCCTCCCAAAGTGCTGGGATTACAGGTGTGTGCCACTGCGCCCGGCACATCTATTCTTTTAAACTCAGGTGTTTCTATCTCCATACATGCTGTTGCTAAATGCTTCTGCTCCTAGGAAGGATAACTCTTTAAGATATTTTTCATTAGCTTAGGAGTAACTTAGCATACATACTATCTGGGCTCCTTTATTGCTAGATCTTTGGATTGCTGAAGGGCAGGGATATAATCAAAGACACTGAGTCCGTATCCATAGTGGAGGAGTTTGGACAACAAGGGTATGCGTTTTCTAGAAATAGAAAATGAACAGTGGTTAAAAATGAAAATGGCCAAAATGTCTTCACAATATTCATGCAGAGACTCCAAGACTATTCAAAAGAATGCAATGTGTGCTTTCTCTATGAAAACTTACCTGTCCAATTTATCCATCTAACAAATCAGAAAATTCCACAATAAGAAACAGATGCACAATGTGCCAATTAAGAGGTAACCAAACAGCCGTGGGAAGATGGAAATGCTATATGTCATACAGAACAATTATAGAGCCCTTGTCAGCAATGCAACACAACTTCCCACCAAACTCAGCATTCCTTGTTTCACATAAAGTATGAATAAAACATTGGGCACTATTTCTAGAAGAATAACCTGTTATAAAAATGGCATCAGTGAAAGAAATGGGGAAGGCAGGAGCAGTCAGGCAGTTAGACTATGACTGTCATAGCACAAATTTTTCCATTAAAAGTGAATGCCCCATATAAAAATATTCTGCTTCATGGTCACTAACCTGTGTTGCAGCTTCTGTGAATCCAGTTTGGCCTTTTAAATGCATATGAGTGGACCACTGTGTGCCTTGATAATTACTGTCTTCTCCAATTGGCATGGAACCTGGGTGGGAAAAATACAATTTGCAGCTCCCTATTAAAAGCAAATCTCCACAGTCATGTTCTCAGGAACACATCATTGTTCTTCTAGAGCTCCACAGCACGTGGAAGGTGACAGGCACTCTTGCCTCTCCCACTGCTGTTGACAGTGCTAATTTCTCTGTAGGGATCCTCACATTATTGAAATAGAGGGTCTAATGGATCTTAAAACTCACTTTCACTGCCCATGAAATAGTGTGTCATCATGTTCACCTCTAGCCACACTTTTTAAAAAATAAAAATCCCTCCTGTAATCCATATCCCTATCTACCCTCCTGCCATCTGTTTTCCCCTTTACAGGCAAATCTTCTGGAAGAGTACTTTCCATTTCCCACCTCTTCTTCCTTGCCTCCACTCACACCTTGAACCATGGAAGTCTGGGACCTACTCCCACCGTTCCACTAAAGCTCTCCCGCCATGCTCACCAACGACCTCATCATCCAACCCAAGGTCACTCTGCAGGCAGTTTTTCCTGGACCTCTGCTGCAGTCTGAATGTTTATACTGCCTCCCACCCAACCCATATGTCGAAGCTCAATCCCCAGTGGTACAGAATGAAGAGGTATGGACTTTGGGAGGCGATGTGGTTATGAGGGCACCCTCCTCACATGGAAGGACCAGTGCCTTTATAAAAGAGGCCCGAGGGAGCTTGTCTGTCCCTTCTGCCATGTGAGGACACACAAGAAGTCACCATCTACGAAGAACAGTCCTAACACCAGATACTGAAATCGCGGGCACAGGTGAACCATTACAGGGTCCTGCCTGTGCTGCCAACCCACCCGTACTCCTCCCCACCTAGGACTTGGGTCATTATCTTCCTCACCAGGGAACACCAGTGAGCCCAAGTCCTTGCTCCCCTGGCATCCCCAGCATCTGCCACTAGGCTGGGCAGTGCAGGGCACCTGTTCCTTGAATGAGTACACTCTCCTTGCCTTTTCCTTGATTTTCTTTCTGCCCCCTTTCCTTCCCTTACACCCAGCATACTCATTTCTCAAGATGGTCTTCCCACATGCTTCTCAGAAATGTTCCTTTTATCAGAACCAAGCCAGACTGGCAGTAGAATTGCTGTGGGAGCTTTTTTTTTTTTTTTTTTTTTTTTTAAACAAACATGGCTTTCTGGTCTCCTTTAGAGACCTACCAAACCAGAAACTGCAGGCAGTTAGGTTTTAAAATTATCCCAGGTGACTGATAATCAACAAGCACTGAAGAACCCTGCCATCAATAATCCCAAGAAGGCCTGGCTGACAGATATGAGTGTTTCTGGATGCAGGATTGCTTACTCAGAAGGACTAATCCCAAGTGATATACTAGTGAGTTACTATGATAGTCTTCCCAGGGAACCTAAAACAACATGTGCCTTATTCCAATTAAAGTCACTGTCACCAAAAGCCCCTTAAGATCTGAATTTAATGGAGAGAGCTTGCATCAGATTGGTGGGAGACATTCCACTCAGCAACATTGATCTGAGCAACTCTGCTCTCCTCATATCTGGGCCAGCCAGTTAAAAAACAGAGATACACAAGATGTGGAGTTTATAATGTGGTGGGAAGAGAGGCTCATGTACGTGGTAGGCTTGTTATAAGATGAAAGGACTAAAAGTAACATAAAAGCAGCCATGGAACAGAAGAAGTACTCTCTGAGCTGAACCATGAAAGGCTTACTATGTGGATCTGGGGTAATTAGGATTCCAGGCAGTATGCAGGGGAAAGGCCAATGCAGCAAGAAGGCTTGTTCAGGGAACAAGAAGCTTCTAGATCACACTGGAATATGAGGAAAGAATGGGAGTGGGATGGAGCAAAGAACAGGATGGATGGGAAATGAGACTGGATAGGGAGGCTAGAGTTACAGCAGGGTGGACTTTGTCCACAGAATCAAGACTCTGTATAAATGCAATGAAAGACATTAAATTTGGGGGAGGTTCTTTGTTTTGTTTTTGTAAATGGGGGACTAGCAGAATTAGACATTCTTTCATTCAGCCAAACCCATTTGCGTGTCAACTATGTATAGTGCTTTCCCAAGGCTTAGACATACAATGATGGACAAGGTCAAGAGTCAGTTACTTACAAAGTGTTTCTGGCAACACTCCTTAGGAAGAAGTAAACCCTAAAATGACATAACAGCTCACTCCAGTGGTTCGGCAAAGCCAGGTCTGAGCTCTTGCTGGGAAAACAGATATGGAAATGAGATAATGGATTAGTGTCTTAAGAATTCCCAGAGAGGTTTATGGTCAGTCAAAACCAGACTCTCCAGTGTTTCCTTAAAGGGGATATTGAAATTGATTACTATAGAACTTAACTATTGACCATCTGAGTCAGAGATTTATATCAGGTGGTAACAGACAGTTAACAAGGTCAGAAGATGAGACAAATTTCTGCACAAAGACAAAAATTAACACATTAGCTTTAGCTTTGGAAGTTATAGGACAATTTCCCCCCTTTTTAATCAAATCTGAAGCTGCTCTAACGTATGTATGTGTACCAAGACTCCAGTAAATACAACTGCTTTTGATACTCTGTTTTTCACAATAGGTGGATGATCTTTGCAATTAACAATGAAAGATTGATCCTCAGGTATTTTATTTTATTAGAGGTTATTGTGAATGGGGTAGTTTTCCTAATTTCTCTTTCAGTGGATTCATTGCTGATGTACAGGAATGTGTGTTTGATTTATGGGTGTTGATTTTATATCCTGCTATTTTGCTGAATTAATTTATTAGTTTTAGATTTTCTGGTGGAATTTTTTGGACCTTCTAAATATAGATCATGTCAGCAGCAAATAGTAATGGTTTGAGTTCTTCTTTACCTACAGGAATACCTTTGTATTTACCTAAAGGAATACCTTTGTTTTCCTTTAATTTCTTTCTTCTTGTCTAATTGCTCTGGCTAGAGTTTCAAGGATGATGTTGAATAGAGTGATTAAAGAGGACATCCTTACATTGTTCCAGTTTTTAGAGGGAATGCTTTCAATTTTTCTCCATTTAGAATGATGCTGGCCTTGGGTTAAAAGATCTTCCATGCTCTTGGATAGGCTGAATTAATATTGTCAAAATGGCTACCCTACTAAAAGCATTATACAGATTTAATGCATTTCCAATCAAAATAACAATGACATTCTTCATAGAAATAGAAGAAGCAATCATGAAATTTATTTGGAAAAATAAACACCTTGATCTTTACCCAAATGACTTTAAAACAGCATACTAAGGGCTGGGGTTGTGGCTCAGCAGTAGAGCACTTGCCTAGCATGTGCATGACCCAGGTTCGATCCTCAGCACCACGTAAATAAACACATTGTGTACAACTAAGGCAAATAAATAAACAAACATATTTTTTTAAAAAAGCATACTAAAGAGACACAGCCACATCAATGCTTATAGCAGCACAATTCACAATAGCTAAACTGTAGATCCAACCTAGATGCCCTTCAGTAGATGAATGGATATAGAAAAGTGGTATATATACACAATGGAATATTATTCAGCATTAAAAGAGAATAAAATCATGGCATCTACAAGTAAGTGGAGCTGGAGAATATAATGCTAAGTGAAATTAGCCAATCCCAAAACAACAAATGCTGAATGATTTCTCTGATTTAAGGATATTGATTCATAATATGCTGCAGGGAGGCAGATGGTGGGATGGGAGGATTAGATGGACTCCAGATAGGGCAAAGGGGAAAAGGGAAAGGAGGGGTAGAGAGCAGGCATGAGGGTAGGAAAGACGGTGGAATGCGACAGTCATCATTAACCTAAGTACATGTATGAAGACACAAATGATGTGACTCTACTTTGTATACAACCAGAGATATGAAAATTATGCTCTCTATATATAATATGAATCATAATGCATTCTGTTGTCATATATATAACAAATTAAATTTTTTTTAAAAGTTGCCAAAAACATTCACTGGAGAAACGATAGCCTATTCAACAAATGTTTCTGGCAAAACTGGACATTCATATGTATCAAAATGAAATTAAACCTCTATCTCTCACCCTGCACAAAAATCAACTCAAAGTGGATCAAAGGCTTAGGCACTAGAACACAGACTCTGAGCCTAATAGAAGAAAAAGTCGGCCCAAATATTCACATGTGAGCCTAGGATCTGACTTCTTTAACAAGACCCCCTAAAGTGCAAGAAGTAAAATCAAGGATCAATAAATGGGATGGATTCAAATTAAAAAAGCTTCTTCTCAGCAAAGGAAACAATCAATAATGTTAGGAAAGAGCCTACAAATTGGGAGAAAATCTTTACCACATGCACTGCCAATAAAGCATTAATCTCTAGGATATATAAAGAACTCAAAAAACTTAACACCAAAAAAAAAAAAAAAAAAAAAAAAAAAACCAATCAATAAATGGACTAAGGAAATGAACAGACACTTCACAGAAGAAGAAATACAATCAATCAACAAACATATGAAAAAGTGCTCAACATTTCTGGCAATTAGAGAAATGCAAATCAAAACTACAGTAAGATTTTATCTCACTCCAGTCAGATGGGCAATCATCAAGAATACAGGCAACAATAAATGTTGGTGAAGATGTGGGGAAAAAGATACACTCATACATTATTGGTGGGACTGCAAATTGGTACAACCACTATGGAAAGCAGTATGGGTATTCCTCAGAAAACTTGGAATGGAACCCCCATTTGGCCTAGCTATCCCACTCTTCAGTTTATACCCAAAGGACTTAAAATTAGCATAATATAGTCATGCAGCCACATCAATGTTTAATAGCAGCTCAATTCACAATAGCTAAACTATGGAACCAACCTGGACATCCTTCAATAGATGAATGAATAAAGAAAATGTGGTATATATATTTAATGGAATATTACTCAGCTTTAAAGAAGAACAAAATTATTTTATTTGCAAGTAAATGGATGGAGTTGGAGAATATATATATATATATGTATATATATCACTAGAGAAGAATATATATATACATATACATATACATATACATGTATATATATATATATATATATATATATATATATATATATATCACTAGAGAAGAATAGAGTTGCCTTAGATTAGGTAGAGGGAAGTGAAGGGAGGGGAGGGGAGGGGAGGTGATATGGAAATTGGAAGAACAGTACAATGAAACAGACTTTTTTTTATTGCTTTATGTATATATGTGACTGCATGACCAATGTGATTCTACTACAACATACACACTCAGAAAAATGAGAAATTATATCCCATCTATATATGATGTATCAAAATGCAAAAATGCATTCTACTGTCATGTATAACTAATTAAAACAAATTAAAAAATTTTAAAAAGGGGGAGCATCCAAGTCCAGTGACAGGGAACACACAGAGAAGAATGTTTTATTTGGTTTAATAAACCATCTATTTGTGGCAAAATGAAAACAATGAAAGAATATCTATCCTCATGATATTCTCTAACTCTTAGGTTGGAAAACATCACAAATATGTGCATGCACGTGCGTGCGCGCGCGCGCACGGGCACACACACAGACACACACACATTGTAAAGAGAGGTCATGTTTAAAGATCAACCCCTAAGTAGAGATGTTGATCATTTTAAATTGAACCATTCCTACAAATCTGATCACAGCTCTACCACAAATGTTCTTTCATCTCAATAGAAAAATAACTGTGAACTTGAATAAACTGGCTTGAGCATACTTTTGATTTCCACTTTTAAAATGTTCGAGCCAAAATGCAAATAAAGGCATTTATAAGATTTCCTAGACATGCATGAAAGCTGTCTCAGAAACTCTTTGTGTGGCTGGTTTAAAACCACCAACAAATCCATCATGTAATCAACTCATGCTGCGTGGGTAATAGTTACACAGCCCTGGGCTAGACTTTCATTCAGCAATGTCTCTCCAATGAGCTGTGAAGCCAGGCACCTCCCTGGGAAGCCCTCACTTTTGTTCCGCACACATCTGCTGAGTTCACAGGAGCACCCCTCCCCAAACACTGCAATAACAAAACCCATCCTGGGATTGATTAGCTGCTCCAGTTACTCTCCTGAAGAAAATTAGCAAGACTCAACATCATTCCAAACACTCATCTAATTAATTTTCATTATTACTATTATTATTATTATTATTTCAAGTTAGCTGGTTAGGAAGAGGAATATATCTGAATACAGGATGATCCAACATGATCTAACCACTCTTTCCAAAGCACTGTAGCTTAATAAGACAGCCGTACAAGACAAATTCCCTAATACTCTCAGAACAGTATGAGCAAATCCCAGATAAGGATCTAGATTGTTCAGATAGAGCTATTTTAGGCTGAATGATTCTATCAAGTAGGTACTATTATTATCACAAGGAAAACTAAGGAAAGCTAAGTATCTTTACTGAGGCCACAACTTGCTTATTTTACACAGATGTAACACCTTGAACTAGTCATGTAGCTCACCCCATCTTTTGGTGCATCATCTGCCAAAAGAAATATATATGTTTCATGTATATGTTCCATATATATATTTCATATATATATATATATATGTATATATATGAGATAGGGTCTTCATTGAATAATTCCAAGGAGTCTTCCCTTCCAGCATCAACTGTGGGGAGATTGAGGGCACAGAGAAACCCCTCCAGAGATGGTTTCAGAGAACAGTGCCTGCTTTATTGTGCAGAAAAATAGCTTTTTAGTGGGTATATGCAAATTTACATATAACAGTCAGGATAGGCCAGGCCAGAGGTGATACACAACATATCATCTTACAGGAGTCCAGACACCAAGAGTTTAGAAACTGCCACGTAGGCTGACCTTGCACCAACAGGGTAATAATTTCTTGTTAAGGGAACAAGGAAATGGCGCTTACCAGTGTTCTGACAGCACTCTGTCCCAAAACATAGTGTTCTATGTTAGGACTTCCCTGCTGCACAACGAGAAAGATCAGCACTCCTCCATGAGGGTCCAGGGTCAGGCCCTGCAACAGAATAAAGGAGCAAGAAAGTAAAAATCTTCAAAAAGAAGCAAACACCACTTCTCCCTCTCATTCAGGTAAGATGATTCAGAGATCCCTGGGAGAAAAGAGAGCAACTTAAAATCATGGAGAATGAAGGATTTTTTTTTCATCAGCAAGCAGCTCAGGCCAGCTGCCCCCTCTGACCTGTCTGCTGTGCAGTATGTAGCCGCACAGGGCAAACTAATCCGTGACAAGAAGAGCCAAGGAGGAGGGCGAGGTGGCGCATTCCTGTAATCCCAGCAGCTCAGGAGGCTGAGGCAGGAGCACCTTTGAGTTCGAAGCCAGACTCAGGCCCTAAGCAACTCAGGGAGTTCCTGTCTTTAAATAAGAATGTAAAAAGGGCTGGAGATGTGGCTCAATGGTTAAGTGCCCCAGGGTTCAATCCCTGGTACCAAAAAAAAAAAAAAAAAAAAAAAAAAAAAAAAAAAGTCAAGGAAATAATGATCATTGTTCTTGAGATTTCAAGAACAGAAAAGCACCTCCTGACTGGGATATTAGGGTGAGATCCGCATCATCCCACCACACTCTGTGAGAAGGCACCCACCAGTCTGGGAACATGGATCAACCACCTCTGTAAATCACCCCTAAATCATTTTCAGGAGAGACAGGCTTTGTGATAAGAGTCCCCTATCTTCTCCTTTTTGAAGACGTCACCATCCTTGCCTTGACACCTTGTCTCTTGACTCATTTGACCTGTTGTACAGCAAGCAGCCAGACTGCCTGATAATAAACACACTCCACGAATCTTTCTATGGCTTTTGGCGAATACCAGCAGCCTTTATCCCAGGGAAATGCCACTCCCTAGTGGGCACCAAGTCAGGGTTCTCAGCCGTATCTGCTAAAGCAGTCAGGTGTCATTTCCTTAACAGAAAGCTGAGTGGCTTTGAGGGAGAGAGGCACTTGCCTCTGCTCTGAGCACCCTTCTTCCCTTCTTGTGCTTGGAGACTTCATTCCCTTTCCTCAAGACTCTGCTCAGATCCTCACTGACACTGGTCTTAGAGATCAGGAATGGGTCCCTGCTCCCCTGGTGTTGAAGATTAAATACCCAAGAAATGCCAAGGCAAGGGTAGAAAGCAAGTTTTAACCAGAGAAATGAAACGGTGTGCTCTGTTTGTGTACAATGAATCAAAATGCATTCTGCTGTCGTGTATAACTAATTAGAACAAAATTTTTTTTAAAAAGAAAAAAAAAGAGAGAGAGAAAAGAAAGGGACAGAGACAACAGACTTCTCCAAAGAAAAGTGGGGCCCAGCGTTGGGTGCCATGGGGGGTGGGTCTTGCTCTTTTATAGACCCCAGAATCCCCCTTTCACCTTCTCTTTCTTCTCTCTCTGTAGTGCCTAAGGGCAGGAAGAAGCAGGAGCACAGGGGTATCCTTAGCATCCTGGAGGGGGTCAGCTGTTAGCAACCCACTGTCCTTTTTTTTTTTTTTAATAACCAGCCCTCATCCTCTGGACTCCCATCGTTCACTGACTGCCTGACCTTTGCCCCCTGCCTCAGCTTGTGACATATCCTATCCACTCAGGCCAGGTAGGGCTGCCTGCAGATTGCTTTTGGCAAAAAAAAAAAAAAAAAAAAAAAGCATGTACAGTGGGCTCATTTTATAGAATTTTTCTCCTAACCACGTGTTCCCATCCCATCTATTCTATTTGCCCCTTATGTTATTTCCTTAGCAGACTTTCCCTGATGCTCCACTCCAAAGCTCAGGGCAGACGTCTAAGTCTTGGGTCCCTCTAGTATCCTGACAGTTTGTTGACACTTATTTTGTGTTAAGAGGCTGTGGGCCCCAGCTGGCCAATGTCTGAGTTCTCAGTGCTTAAATATTGCTTCTCACACAGCAGGAGCTCAGCAACTGCTTGTAGATTATGGCAGCCATTTTTGTCAAGAATAGGCTTATGGTATGCAAAATGAATGAAAGTGGAGATTCTCTATTTTCTTCACTGTTGAGAGGAGGATCACAGAAGAGACTGAGGAATTGGGGGAATTTGTTTTTTAAAGAAACAGGAAGAGCATGATTTAGAGTTTCTGCATCTAATAGTTTGGTTAAGAAGTATGACAGTATCCAAAGGTAGCCATGGCATAATTGCAAAAAAGAGAGAGAAAGAGAGAGAGTGTGTTTTATTGCTAAAATACTCATCTGAAATTTGCAATGAAATTAGAAACTCAATTTTTAAAAAACTGGTTCAAATTACTGAAAAACTTCTTAAGGAAAATCTAATGTGGTCATGAAATGAGAAAGGGCCTTAAAACCCATTATTAACCACCACTGCATTTTAAACAGAGCCATTAACTCTTTGCTGCAGGGGGTCTCAAAGCAAGAGATCTTGTGATGATAATTGCTAAAATACTCCTAATTTGTTTCCAAGGGTTTGAAACAGCTCTTAATTGCTGCTCTATCTTTGATCAAGGCAAAGAGAAAAATCATGCATGTCAAATTCATTTACTGTTCCCAATGCCCAACAAAAGGGATATACGTTAAAGTTTTCAAATATACCCTCAAATGAAAAACTACAGTTGGGAGAGACTTTAGTTGACCATATATGTGAATGTGGCTTGTTTCTTCTTAGAGGGGAGAACGGGTGTCTCATCAGTCATTTCAATTATAATTTTTTGGGAATACAGTCATATTTCTTTAAGATTGAAAGTCCAGTGGCTTTGAAAATTTTTTATCTTCCTACAATATCCCTCTTTGGAATTTTTTTCTCTCATTTGGTGGGATTATGCTCAGCTCAACTTTTAAATCTCTGTGAACTTTAAGTCTCTATAAACATTCATTTTTAATGTTTAAAGTTTTAATTTTGTAGCAATTATAACACTATGTTTTTTACTCTTCTGGATATTGAAAGTCTTCTAGGATCTTTAAATATTTTCATTTCACAACCTTCTCTATGTTCATTTATGTACTTTAAAAAAAATCATAAATAGGCTGGGGATGTAGCTAAGTGTCAGAGTACTTGCCTAGCATGTGTACGGCCCTGGGTTCAACCTCCAGTATTGAAAAAATAAAAATAAAAAGTCACAAATAGACTACATTAGGTTTCCTGAAAAGTTTCCAAACTAAAAATGGTGTGGTTTTCAACAAAAATTGTAGAGTAACTTTACCACAATTTTTCATTTAAGATCAGGAAAATATTTTAAAACTATATTCAAACTAGTAAATCAATGCATTAGGAAAGACTATTGATAAATAAAAGTGAAAGCAAAAACATGCTACAAAGATAGCATTAGATTAGAATACAAATTCACCCAAAGCCAGAAGAGATATAAGAAAAATAAAAATGAAAATGACAAGAATGACCTGCTAGCAATGAATACTAAAAGACCCATAACTCACATTTTTCTTTCATTTTATTTTTTTTTTTTATGACGTGACCTCACTATTCCATGCAAACATGTAATGACTTCACTCCTTCACTCAAACAATCCCAACATGCAGCAGTATAACATAAGGCACTTGGATACAACATTCATTCCCAGTTCTTTCTTGGGTCTACCTTTTATGCAATATACTCAGGGAAGGTGACCAATTCCCAGTCCAAGAGCAAATCCAGCTCAGTGTTGGTCTTTCAAAGAAGTCCTGCTCCCTTTGCAAGTAATTATTTCAAGGTTGGCTATACATTCATCACCTAATTAAGGAAGGACAGTCCTTCTTTTATTAGTAGCTATCATGCCAGGATCTGATGCATGGATCTGTGGCAGCCATCTTGCAACCCTGAGGTGGACCAGCTGCCATTTTGAAGATGACAGGATAGACAAATGAAAAGGAACTTATTATAGAGCTCCTCAGTCAACAAATCCTGGAGTCACCTACCTTGGTCTCTGTTCTATGAGATGATACATTTTTCTTTCAGTGTGAAAGCATATGAAGCTCAAGTTTATTGTTACTAGTGGCTATGAACATGCTTAGTGATGAATGCTAAAAGAAGTTGGGGCCAGGCTGTAACTCAGTGGTAGAGCACTTGCCTCAAATACGCAAAACCTGGGTTCAATCCCCGCACACACACACACACACACACACACACACACACTCTTACAAAAAATAGTAATAGAAATTTAAATTTTTTTCAAAAGACATCACAGACCACTGCATGACACCATCACACTTATACATCAAAAATGGAAAAGCTCCTTAGACTTTCACTTGTTCACAGAAGTCCTTAGAGTTTTTCTGTGTGCCCATGTATGATCAGACCCACTCTTGCCCTCGGTCTCCTCCTCTGGACCACTCCACTCAGTCTCACTGGCCTTTGACACCTCAGGGACCCATCAGGCTCTTTCTTGCATCAGAGCCTTTGCATTTCCTGTCCTATATGATGGGAAGATTTGTTACCTGCTCTTAGAAGAAATCTCAGCATAAACATTCACTTTCCAAGGATCTTCCCTAAGCACACTCTCAAGTACTCACTCTTTACAAGTTTTTAACATACATAGCAGTCTGTTTCTTAGCTTTTTCTAAAGTTAGTAATTCTGTTCATTTGTCTACGTATTTTCTATTCATCCAGATTTATAAGGTTCATCAGGACTTCCTGGGGCATAATTATATTTCCATATCCTAGCACAAGGCCTGAAGCATAAGCACTCCACACACTTTTCATTAATAATTGAATGAATGAACATTTGAAAAATGTATAGAGCCTTCTTATTCCCTTTTTTCAAACATTACAATTTACTCATTAATCCAAACACACACACACACAAAAAAATATAGATTCTCCCAAAGTCTCCTTCAGAGGAAGTAATCAGTTTTGCACACTTATTAGACCAAAACTGTATTTGCAGCAGTAAATCTATTCATTGTGTTCAATTGCTGTTGAATCTGAAATAAAGTAGACAGAAAGGTATTTGAATTTATAGCCAATTAATTAATCTTAAAATACATACAGAAATAAATACATCAATATGTGCCCTGTCCAATGTGTTGCAACCATCATTTCAGTCAGGGATGGACTACGCATAGAACAGTGGTCCTATACGACATTAATGGAGCTGAAAAATGCCTTCCACCTCATGTTTTAGTCAGCTTTTTGTTGCTGTGACCAAAATGCCATACAAGAGCAATTTAGAGGAGAAAATGTTTACTTTGGCTCACTGTTCTAGAGGTTCAGCCCACGGTCAACTGGCTCCATGGCTCTGGGCCCGAGGTGAAGCAGAACAACATGACGGAGGGGTGTGGTGGAAGAAAGATGCTCAGTATATGACAGCCAGGAAGCAGAGAGGGAGAGCTCTGCTCACCAGGTGCAAAATATAAACCCAAGGACCCACCTCCAGGGACCTACTTCTTCTATTCATACCATACTTGCCTATAGATACTGCCATTAACCCACTCAAATTGTTAATCCGTCAAATGAACTAATCCACTGATTAAGTCATAATTCTCATAATCTCATCATCTCACCTCTGGACACTCTTGCATTGTTCTGGGGGGACATGAGCTTTTGAGGGACATCTCATAACTAAACCATAACACCTAATACTTTTGTTCTACCTTTATTCTGTTTTGATGTGTTTAGATACACAAATACTTACCCTTGCGTTATAATTGTCCAAGATATTCAGCACAGTAACTTGCTGTGCAGATCTATAGTGGAGGAGCGATAAGCTATGCCTCCAGCCTAGGTGTGTGGTAGGCTATGCCATCCAGATTTGCACAGATGGACTCTGAAGTTCACACCATGTGGCAATCACCTGAAAACACATTTCTTAGAAACTACCCTCACTAAGTGACCCATGACTGCATATACATCTTAAAATGTGTAATATGTACATTTGCATGCATAGTTGTGCATACACACATAATGCATATATGTATGGGGGCAATTCTAAAATCCATTTCAAAAGTCAACACCTCAACGTCAGGTTAGCAAAAGTTCAGGGAATTTAGACGCACAAGCCTTCCTTAAATATTAATTTCCTTTTAAAGTGTACTATTGGAGCTTATCACATCCATATTAAGAGGTAAAATTCATAAGATATCATTGGAGCCACTAAATGTCTGGGATTTTTAGCCAATAAAATGAGATAATTCTTAAATAAACAAGACCAGAAACCCAAATCTTGGGCTCCCCAGAATATATGCTATATTTAAAATTACCATAAAATTAGGGAAAGGCATAGTCCCCAATAACAGAAGTAGGTTAGTAGATAATAAATAAATGGGTAAGCAGGAAAAAAAAAATCTTCCTGACAGAAGAATTCCAAATAATAAAGGAACATACTCCCTCCCCAACTCTGCCAGAAAGTGAAGCAGCCCAGTTTCCCTTCTCTTGAGCATGGACGGGACTGAGGGACTCACAGTACAGAACCTGGCAGAGGCCAACCAAGGGGTTGGAGTTCACACCACCAGAAATAAATCATGTGAGATTATGTGTTCCGGATGCAATGTGATGCATATTCTCCTCTGTGACTTTTGTGATAGTCTGTCCTTAAACCCACAGCCTCAGGCAAATCATGAGAGAAACACCAGACAAATCTAAATTGATAAACCACTAAGTACAAACCAGTGACCAGTGCCCCTAAAAAACTGTCAATGTCACTAAAAGCAAGGGGGGGGGGGGGAATGTAAGAACAATCATTACAGGCTGAAGGAGACATGATGACTACCAGCAGTGTGGTAACCTGGACTGGATTCTGAAACAGAAAAGGGTATTTATGGAAGAATTTGTGAAATTCAAATAAACTGAGGAAGTTAGTGGATAGTATTTACCAATTTTAATTTCTTGATTGTGATAATGTGTCATGATTATATGAGATAGATGCACAGGAGCACATTGTATATTATCTTTGCAACTTTTCTCTGAATCTAAAATTGTTCCAAGATTTTTTAAAAAAGGTTATTTTTAAAAATTGACTGATGTTCAACACCATTAGCAATTAAGGAAAAGCGAATCAAAACTACATTGATATTTTATTTCACACTGGTCAAAATGGCAGTCATCAAGAATACAAACAATAATAAATGCTGGACAGGATGTGGAGAAAAAGGAACACTTTTACATTGTTGGTGGTATGTAAATTAGTACAACCATCATGGAAATCAGCATGGAGTTTCCTCAAAACCACCATATGACCTGATAGATAGGCTTGGGCCGATAGGCCACCTCCCCCATGGAAATTTCCATGAGGAGCAACCTGGTTTCATATTCCCCAGGAAGGAGCCAATCAGCTTAAAGGTCATTCTGTTCCCCAGGCAGGAGCCAATCAGTTTAAAGGGCGCCCTGTTCCCTGGGCAAAGAGCCAATAGCGTTAAAGGTGACTCTGGTACACCCCCCACCAGAAATCCCTACTTAAGTCGCTGCCTTCCTGGAGCTCAGACAACAACAGTTTGTCCCTACTGAGAGGAAGCAGCCGCTGCAACAGCTCCAGACCCACCATCTCCAGCCCAATGGCAGCTGCCCCAGCCAACAGTTCCAGAGACCATAGCCGGCATGACCAGGCACCCACCCTCTGTCCAGAGCTCGCACACTCCCCTCTCCTTGACTCCTCTCTCCCACCAGAGCTTGCATACTTTCCTCTTCCTGACTCCTCTCTCCCCGTACTTCTTCTACCTCTGACCAGCCATGAAGACTGGTGAATAAATCTCTTGGCTGCACGGTGGTCTCCAGTGTGATTTTTGCCCTTCATAACCCAGCTATACCACTCTTCGGTATTTATCATAAAGAATTAAGTCATCATACCACAGTGATAGATCATACCCATGTTTATAGCAGTATAATTCACAATAGCCAAACTATTGAGCCAGGCTAGGCATCCATTAACTAATAAATGGATAAAGAAAAATGTGGTATATACACAAAATGGAGTTTTATTCAGCCATTAAAAAATGGAATTATGTCATTTGCAGGAAAATGGATGGATCTAGAGGCCATTATGTTAAGCAAAATAAGTCAAAGTCAGAATTCAAGAGTCATATGTTTTATCTCATATGTGGGTTCTAGAGAGGAAAAGGGAAAAGAAAGTGTGTGTTTTGGGGGGTGGGGTGAATCTCATGAAAATCAAAAGATCAGTAGAGGAAAGTGACCAGAGGGTGGAAAGGGAAAAATAAAAAATTGACTGAGGCAACACATAACTGAAATGAACTGTCCCAGAAGCTGACATTCAAGTTCCTCTTAATACCCAGAGTCTGTCAGAGTATATGGTCACTGCTCATCTTGTTATTGCTAATGTTATTTTTAATGATAATTTTCTCAGCTCTGCTTCCAATTCATCAATATTTTCCTTGAGCTGTGCCTACTTTTTCTTTCATCTGCCCATCTGAATTTTCAATTTTAACATCCATGCTTTTTTCCCATAATTTATCTTTGTTTCTTTTGAAAACCTCTTTCTGTAGTATAGTGCTCTCTATTATGACAATTTATACCATTTTTTCTTCAATTTTTTTGTACTGGAAATTAAATATGGGGACGTTTAATCTCTAAGCCCTTTTTATTTTTTATATTGAGATCAGGTCTCCCTAAGTTGCTCAGGGGCTCACTAGATTGCCGAGGCTGGTTTTGAACTTGCAATCCTTCTGCCTCAGCCTCGCAAGCCACTGGGATTATAGGTGTGCACCACCACACCTGGTTCTCTATATCATCTTAAATATGCTTTGTTGCCCTTTTTATTTCATACTCTTTACAATCATTAGAAGGAACTATTCTTCCTTTTTTTGTGATCTGTTAAAAAATAATGGACTGTTTTTACATGAATTCTAATTTTTATTGTGACCTCATTTTAAGTGACAATAGTTTTTCTCCATAGTGTCAGGTTTGTTGAAATGTACCTCTGGAGAAGTTTTAATTTTATTTACACCACTTGTCACAGTAGAACGTGTGTTATGAGTCTAATTTTTATATTGTGTTTTATCCTGAGATTTTTCTCATCACTAACGTAGTTAAAATTCATACTCAAAGCCCCTACGAACAAGGTTTTACTTCTTGAGGGAGCCGTTTTCCTCCACACTCATCTAGGCCTGAGATAAGCTTCCTGATTTCTTTTTCTTTTCCAGAGTTACTTTTTCCTTGGAATTGTAGCAGCATTATGCAAGTCTGTAGTTTAAACACCCAACACTCACCCAGTAAAAATACCATCTTCATGTTCCTGCACAGCCCATGCCATTACCAGGTCCAGTAATGGCCATCGGGTGGCTCTGATTCTGTGGCTATCAGCATTTTCTACAATTCTAGTTCATACACATTTTCTTTTCTTTTCTTTTCTTTTTTTTTTCCTTGTGAAATTAGCCATAGCAGTGGTTAGCTTTGTGTCAACTTGGCTAGGTCATGTTGCCCAGATATTTGGACAAATGCCAATGTAGCTGTTGCTGTGAATACATATTTTAGATGAGATTAGAATTTCAATCAGTAGACATTGAGCAAAGCAGATTAGCCTCCGTTTGTGGATGGGCCTCGTCTGATCAGTTGAAGGTTTACTAGAAACCAGTTGACCTCCCTCCCTATGGCAAAGGGAAATCTTCAGGTTCACATCAACTTTTCCCTGGTTCTCCAACCAGCCTTGCCCACTTTGGACTTTCCAGGCTCCAAAATCTTCCGGATCAACTTCCTTGTTATATAAACACATAAAACATACATATACACATTTTATATATACACATTTTCTATTGGTTCTACTTTAAGGGACAACTTTGACATAGCAATGGTTAAAAAAAAGTGACTTTTTCTTATTTACCTAAAAACTTGAGATGTTTACAAAAGGGTTTCTCTATTAATCTAATGATTTTATTAAATCAAGAGCCACCTGTTACCATTCTTAATAGTTTTTAAAGAGAATTTGTTTTATTTACGAAAGCGTTGTTGTTTATTCTCCTTTTCTATTAAAATCTATTTTATGAAAATAAAAAGTTGTAAGCAATAATTTGCTAGAACTTTCCTGAAGTCTTCTCTATGACAAAACAAACAAATCAAGTTCAATCAACTGAGATTATTACACATCACATTTGAATTATCAGAGGACCAAATCTGGATAGAGCATTCCCAGCTTTACTTGTGAAATGACATGCTGCTTTAAATTCTAATTAATCCAAAAATTGTCACTTCAAAAGACCAACCAACCATTTAGCCATGTCAGAGTGGGATTTTTCAAATTTAATTGTCAATAGGCAGCAATTCAGAGGTAATACAAAGTGAAATAAGAAGGACATTCTGTGGAGAATGCCTAGAATTTAAATAATTATGGTTGTTAGGAGATTGCTGTTTGATTAACTTACATAGCTTCCTGCCTCTGAATATTAGTAGAAGGTTGACTTCAAAGCACCCCAGGTACTGATAACCCCCTGGCCAGGCATCTAATTAAGCTGACTGACCTGACTCTTTTGGCCATGCCATGGTTTATTTGCTTGTGCCCACAGGCCAGTGTATAATGTTCTGAGTGTCTTTGCCAGTTTGCACTGCTATAACAAAGCACCACAGGACAGGTGGCTTATAAACAATAGAAATTTATTTCTCACAGCTGTGAAGGCTGGGGTCATAGATCCAGGTACCAGCATAGGCAACTTCTGGTGAGGACCCTCTTCCTGTCAGACTGCTGACTCATTCTGTCTTCCCCTGCTAGAAAGAGAACAAGAGAGCTGACTTGGGATCCCTTTATAAGAGCATGATTCCCCAGTATGAAGGCACCATCCTCCAAAGGATCCACCTCCAACTTCCATCTCATAGGGAATCAGATTACAACTCTGAACTTCAGGGAAACATAAGCATTTAGTCATAAGACTCATTGCACTGGGATCTCTGGGGAAATACTGTAGTGGCACCCCTGTCCTCACAGAAAATCTTAACTGGGCTTCTCCATAAATCTTCACCATGGCTGATTTTAGGACTGTCAGCAAAAGAGTCTCTACAAAAGAGTTCAATGTAGATAAACTTCCTATTTTCCTGTTGCCCCGTTTTACTTGGCCACTGGCCTGGAAGAAATCAGCACTATAAATGCTGAACGTCACTTTACTTGTTTTTCACAAACATTTATCCAGTATAGTAGTTTGTAGAAGTGTGTTTGCAAATACAAAGTGTGATTAAAAAAGACAAATCCTTTAACAAGGCCTCTGGCCTTGAGCTGGAGCTTCACAATGATGTCTACATTTCTAAAATAAGAGAAGTTACCAATTGGGCTCCTTGGTAACAGCTGGCAGGAGGAGGAAAGAAAGGGGAGAAGAAGCTCTCCCCTTCTCAGGTGTTGAAGAGTTAACTTGCCCAGAACAGTGAACAATTCATAATAGCTATACTGAGGAACCAACCTAGATGTCCTTCAATAGATGAATGGATAAAGAAAAAGTGGGGTGACAGGAGAGAGGTGCTCTCGGGAGACTGTCACTAAAAGAGGCTTAGTGGGAAGTTTGAACGCGTTGCTAGCAATACTCCTGCAACTGAGAGGGAGCTGGGACATTCGTGCACCTCTGGACGGTGAAATATGATGAACTCCAGACCGCCAACGCACAGGCCCAGGCCCTGATCAAGCGGTCCACAGACCAAACCGGCGCTATTGACGCAGCCGGCGTGGTAGCATTGTGGTAAGGGAAAGATCCAGACTACAGTTTTAAAACCGAACAGTGCAGAAGGATAAAAGGGAAGCTAGACGCAAGCAGCATCCACACAGCGTTCTTTCATGCAACTTGCCCAGCCAGACTTGAACGTTTGGAAGTGACACACAGGTCTGGGAAACTGCTGTTGAGCCCGAGGAAGCACCACCATCTTTGAGGAGAGCCGCGGCTGACCAGGACAAAGAAACAAGGAAGAAAGGAAAAGCAGCTGCAGGCACCCAGGGATCCGGCCAGTGCTCTGAGAACAGCACACACCTGTGTGAGATGCGGGCAGCCAGCAGAGGAGGGCGTATCTGAGGCCAGCGCAGCGGCCCGGAGACGCTACAACTGTGGGTGAGCGCGGGGAATGGGCGCCTTCTGGATGGACCCTTCCCCGGAGCCATTCACCTGCTGACACACACTCCCCCTGAGCCACTCTTCCACTGTGCCATTGTGCCACTGGCCAAAGGTACAGACTTGACTCCACTAACAGGTTCTCTGTGACTGTCTGGACGTGACCGGGACAACAGGCTTAAACTGGAAGGGAATAAAAAAAGGGCTTCCCAGTGTCCTGTTTGTTTAAGACTTGTTCCTAGGTTTGACTTTTGTTGTTGTTGTTGTTTAGTTTTATTTTTCTGTTTTGTTTTGTTTTGCTTTGTTTTTGATTTGTTTGATAGTGTGTTTGTTTGTTTGTTTTTGTTCATCTTTTCTTTCTTTCTTTTCTTCCTTCTCACTTTTGTCTCTTATTCCCTTATCTTTCCTATTTACACCCTGCATTGCATACTCATCAGAGGGGAAAACAAGTTATACACAGAAATTGGGATTTCTAGAACTGGGGCAATTGAACTATACAGCAAAGCTGTGCTATATATAGCTTATTCCCTATTTTCTTGACTCACTTTCTCTCTCCTCTCTCTTACACTAATTCCTACTTCATCGTCATCTTTTTTTTTCTTTCCCATCTTTCTTTTTTTCTTCTCTCAACGTCTGCATAAGTTTGGTTTATATATAAATCGGTCTTCCCTCTAAATTGTTCACTCCATCTCTTTCCTCTCTCATCTGCTGATATTAAACCACTTACATAGAATTCTCTTTTCATACTTACTAAGAAAGAACAACTCAATATCCTCACTTCCTTCTTCCTAAACATACCACCTGTGTGTCCAATACTTGAAACTACAAATACCATCACAAGCATACAGAGAAAATTGGAAACAATATCTGAGTTAACGAAATCTATACATTGTGATCAAACTGTGATTTGCTGAATAGAAAGTCTTAGATTTTAAAGTCTAAAGTATTTATAAGGAGATCTGATAGCATTGTACTACAGAAGCAACAGAAGGCCTTAAGGCAAAATTGAAATAGTCAAGGTACCACAGTGCTAGAAGAATAGACACACAAGCAATATGAAGAAACAAGGGAAGAAAGTGACTGAAACAAATCAATATAACTCTTCAGTAGATTCCATGGCAAGCACAGTTGCTCAAATGCCAGAGATGGAATTTAGAAACTACATATTCCAAATGTTTATGGCTCTTAAGAATGAACTCAAAAATGAGATGAAAGAGCAAATACAGGTGGTAAAACAGCATTTTGACAAAGAACTCCAAAAACAAATACAGGAAGCAAAATATTACTTCAATAGGGAGATAGAGGTTCTAAAGAGAAACCAAACAGAAATTCTGGAAATGAAAGAAACAATAAACCAAACTAATTGTTCAATTGAAAGCATCACCAACACATTAGATCACTTGGAAGAAATGACTTGGGATAATGAAGACAAAATATATATCCTGGAGAAAAATCTAAATGACACGACAAAAGTGGAAAGAAATCAAGAACAGAACATTCATGAAATATGGGACAACATAAAAAGACCAAAATTAAGAGTGATTGGGGTTGAAGAAGGTGCAGAGTTCCAAGCCAAAGGAATGAGTAATTTATTCAATGAAATAATAGCAGAAAAATTTCCAAACTTGAGGAATTAATGGTAAAACCAAGTTCAAGAGGCTTACCGAACACCAAACATAGAAAATCACAAGAGATCCACACCGAGGCACATTATAATGAAAATGCCGAATATACTAGGCAAGGAGAGAATATTAAAAGCCACAAGAGAAAGGAAGCAGATTACACATAGGGGGAAACTGATCAGACTATGCTCAGATTTTTCAACACAGACCTTAAAAGCTAGAAGATACTGGAATAGCATATTTCAAGCTCTGAAAGAAAAGGGATGTCAACCAAGAATCTTATATCCAGCAAAACTGAGCTTTAGATTCGAAGATGAAAACCTTCCATGACAAACAAAAGTTAAATATTTCACAACTCGAAAGCTGGCACTTCTAAACATCTTGGGCAAAATTTTCCATGAAGAAGAAGAGAAAAATAACAATGAAAATCAACAAAGGGAGATAGTAAACTAAAGGAATTACCAACCAGAGGAGAAACCAAATCAAGCTAATTACCATAATACAAATAAAAATGGATGGAAATAAGAATCACATCTCAATAATAACCCTGAATGTTAATGGCCTAAACTCACCATTCAAAAGACACAGATTGTCAGACTGGATTAAAAGAAATTACCCAACAATTTGCTGTCTCCAAGAAACACACCTCATAGACAAAGACATCAATAGACTGAAGGTGAAAGGCTGGGAAAAGTCTTATCACTCACATGGGCTGAGGAAGCAGGGGTTTCCATTCTCATATCAAATAAGGTAGACTTCAAGCCAAAGCTAATCAAAAGGGACAAAGATGGATATTTCTTACTACTTAAGGGAACTATTCATCAACAGGATATAACAATTATAAATCTATATGCCCCAAATAATAGAGTACCTACATTCATCAAACAAACCCTTCTCAAGTTCAAGAGTAAAATAGATCACAACACAATTATTCTAGGGGACATCAACACACCTGTCTCACCAATGGATAGATCATCCAAACAAAAGCTAAATAAAGAAATTTTAGGCCTCGTTAAAACATTTAATAACTTAGACCTAATGGACATATATAGAATATTTCATCCCTCAGTAAGCGAATACACTTTCTTCTCAGCAGCACATGGCACCTTCTCCAAAATAGACCATATATTATGTCACAAGGCAACTCTCAGCAAATATAAAAAAATAGAAATACTACCCTGCATTCTGTCAGACCATAATGGGATGAAATTGGAAATCAATGATAAAACAAGAAATAAAAAAAACTACTCAAACAACTGGAAGCTAAACAACATGCTACTGAATGAACAAGGGGTTGAAGAAGACATCAAAGAGGAGATTAAAACATTCCTAGAAGTAAATGAGAACACAGATACATCGTATAGAAATCTCTGGGACACTATGAAGGCAGTAGTAAGAGGAAAATTCATTGCACTGAGTTCATTCCTTAAAGAAAATAAATAAATAAATAAATAAATAAATAAATAAATGACTTAACATCACACCTCAAAGCACTAGAAAAAGAAGAACAGATAAACACTAAGAGCAGTAGAAGACAGGAAATAATTAAAATCAGAGCTGAAATCAATGAAATTCAGACTAAAGAAACAATTCAAAGAATTGATAAAACTAAAAGTTGGTTCTTTGAAAAAATAAATAAAATTGACAGACCCCTAGTGATGCTAACGAAAAGAAGAAGAGAAAAAACTCAAATTACTAACATCCATGATGAAAAAGGAAATATCACAACAAACACCTCAGATATACAGGAGATAATTAGAAATTACTTTGAAAACTTGTACTCTAATAAAATAGAAAATATTGAAAGCATTGACAGATTTCTAGAGTCGTATGATTTGCCTAAACTGGAATTGGAGGCTATACACAATTTAAACAGATCAATTTCAAGCGAAGAAATAGAAGATGCCATCAAAAAACTACCAACAAGAAAAAGTCCAGGTCCTCATGGGTTTACAGCCGACTTCTACAAGACCTTCAAAGAAGAAGTATTACCATCTCAATGTTTATAGTAGCACAATTCACAATATCTAGGTTGTGGAACCAACCTAGATGTCCCTCAGCAATAAAAGAGAATAAAATAATGGCATTTGCTGGTAAATGGATGAAGTTAAAGAATATATTGCTAAGTGAAATCAGTCAATCTCAAAAATCCAAATGCCAAATATTTTCTCTGATATAAGAAGGCTGGTTCACTGCAGGAGCCCTGATTGGGGAGATGGCTGAGATTGTGGTTGGCTGCGGGCCATAGAGATGTTCGGGCATTGCCGCCTTCCATGGCCTCATGGGACTTGGCCCAGGACCTCGCAGGACTTGGCCTGGGATCTCGCGAGACTTGAGCAGAGATCAGATCAGGTTGGGGCCATTTGTTTGTGGGTTGTTTGGTGGTGTGTGGTGCATGTTGGAGTTGTTGTTGGAGCCGGAGAGAGAAGTTATCAGAATAAAAAGCATGTTTGTTTCCAGTTTGCCTCTGAACTTCTTCCCACGGCTTCGTTGCTCCAAGCGGCAATCGCTTCAGACAGCAACAGGTGGTGGCCCCTACGGGAAATTTGGCCAGCAGGTAAGAACTGAAAATGGGAGAGAAAATAACAAAAAGCCAAATAATAAAAGCCATGGATGCGTTTTTCAATATCACGGACTCAGTAGATAGTGAGGAAAGTGATCAAGAAACCATAGCCTCTGAGTCAGTTAATACCAGTGAGAAGAGTAGTGGTGTAAATTCAAAAGTAAGAGCTGCAAAAGCCATCAGAGACTTATTGAAATTAGCAGAAGAATATGTACTCTCCTTAGAAGCTGAAATTCAGGATACCAGTAAAAGTGATAGTAGTGAAGAGGAATCAAAAGATGATTCTGGGAGCACAGTCTCCAGTAAAACGAACAAAAAGAAATTAAAAAACAAAAAGGACCATCAAGTAGAGGAACCACTTGTGTCCCCTACTCCCTCATGGGTGGAATCCATTACAGAAAATATGAAGGGTATTACTAGGCGTTTGCAAACCCTAGAAACAGAAATAAAAAGTCTTTCTGAGCACTTATGCGCTCTCAAGGGTAACTCACAGATACATTGGGAACTGCCAGTATTTGGAAATGAAAATGGACAGAGGGTCCACCAGTCAGTAGATTTCAAAACAATAAAAAATCTCAAAGAGGCAGTAATGACGTATGGACCCCAAGCTCCTTTCACATTGAGGATGCTGGAGTCCCTTAACATCTTTAACTTAACCCCCTCAGACTGGAAAAATCTATGTAAAGCAACATTAAGTGGGGGGCAATACTTGGTTTGGTGATCGCAATTTCAAGAACTTTGTATAGAAACAGCTAAAAGAAATGCAGCTGCAGGATTTGGAGACCATAATATGAAAACGCTCACAGAGAGGGGCAGTTCGCAGACTCACAGGCTCAAAAATATTATGTCCCAGGTGTATATGCTCAGATATATGCAGCTGCCTTAAAGGCATGGAAAAATTTACAAGGGCCTGGAGATCTACAGGTTGCTTGTCAAAAGTGATTCAAGGACATAATGAGCCATATGCTGACTTTGCTGATCGACTTTTGAGAACTGCAGGTAGTTTGTTTGGAGATGTTGATCAAGCTATGCCATTAGTTGTTCAATTAGCATACGAAAATGCTAATAAATACTGCCAGGAAGCCATCAGGCCATGGAGAAATAAAAAGGATCTTTCCATATACATACAACTATGTAAAGATATAAATGACTCCTTTGTCACAGGAAATATGATTGCAGCAGCTATGAGAGATACTGTCCCTCAAAATTTCACAAGGGCTCAACCTAGACATTATAATCAATCAGGATATTCCAGGCAAAATTATCATAATCAATCAGGCTATTTTAGGCAAAATCCCCAAAGAGAAATAAGACCAAGCTCATACCGTGCCCCAGGCCACTGCCCCAGGTGTAAAAAGGGAAAGCACTGGGCCAATAAATTCCATTCAAAATTTGACATCCATGGAAATCATTTGTTCAGGAATTCAAAAAACGAGGCACAGGGCCCAATGCCCCAGGGCCCACAAATGTACGAGGCATTGGAGGAGGAATATCCTCAAGCATCCACTCAGATGCCTCCCCGACACAATCCCTACTACCCATCCACTCCCTCGCCAGAGGAACAGGAGGAAATGCAGGATTAGACCTCTGTTCCATCGCCCGAATAGTGTTAACACCTGAAATGGGGGTTCAACTGATTCCCACAGGGTCAGGGGACCTCTTACCTCAGGGACTGTAGGACTTATTCTCGGACGAAGTCCTAAAAGCCTATTAGGTTTGCAAGTGACCCAGGTGTAATAAACTCAGACTACAAAGGGGAAATACAAATAATGCTTAGCTCACCCCAAAGTATAAGTTCTGTTAATCGAGCTCAGCTGCTTCTCCTTCCAAATTTATATAATTTATTTAAAATGAGTATGCCTCAAAAAAGGAGCAATAGAGGATTTTGTTCCATTGACTCGAGATCCATGGCTTACTGGGTTCGAGATTGTTCAAGGAGGCCTATGTGTAAAATAAAAATCCAAGGAATAGAAATGGAGGGACTGATAGATACTGGAGCTGACTCTTCCATCATTAATCTATGGCAATGGCCCAAGCACTGGCCTCTGCAAAAAGCTTCAACCAGTTTAAGAGGCTTGGGATATAATAACCTCCCAGAGAAAAGTGTGGTAATTTTAAAATGGGAGGATGATGAAGGGCATAAAGGAACATTTCAGCCTTATGTTTGACCTAACCTACTGGTTACTTTATGGAGAAGAGATATTTTACAACAAATGGGAGTACACATTGCAACCAAGCCTGCAGGTGTTAAATGTGAAAATCTACAGGGTAATCTTAACCCTAAAAGAAATCATTATCAAAAAGTACTGGGTAAGCTTAACCCTAAAATAAATCATTATCATAAAGAAAAAAGATATTTTTCTTCGGGGCCACTGAGAAAATAATTTTGAAAATACCATGGATTTCTGATAAGCCAGTGTGGGTCCCTCAGTGGCCCCTATCTAAAGAGAAATTACAAGCAGCCCACCTACTAGTTCAGGAACAACTAGAAGCAGGACATATAGAACCTTCCACCTCTCCCTGGAATTCCCCCATATTTGTGATCAAGAAAAAATCAGGAAAATGGCGATTGTTACATGATCTTAGAGAAATTAATAAAACCATGCAAATCATGGGCCCTACTCAACCTGGACTTCCTAATCCTGTAGCTATTCCAAAAAAATTCCATCTTATTACTCTTGATATAAAGGATTGTTTCTTCTCTATTCCTCTACACCCTCTGGATACCCCGAGATTTGCTTTTTCAGTTCCTTCTATTAACAATAATGGCCCTGATCAGAGATATCAATGGAAAGTTTTGCCGCAGGGAATGGCTAATAGCCCCACTATGTGTCAAATCTACATAGATAAAGTTATTCAGCCTATATTTAGTGATATATGAGAAAACATGAAACGATATGGACTAAACATTGCTAAGGAAAAGGTTCAAATTAGATCTCCAATATTATATCTAGGATTCCAAATTATGGACACTTTTATTGGCCTCAAAAATATTAATTAATAAGGAGCATTTGGCCACTCTCAATGACTTTCAAAAATTGCTGGGAGATATTAATTGGCTTCACCCTACACTAAACCTCACTAATGGCCAACTAAAACCTTTATTTGATATCCTTCCCAGGGACCCTGATCCATCTTCACTGCGAACATTGTCGCCTGATGCTAGGAAAGCTTTAAAGTTAGTAGAAAAAGCCATCGAAGGAGGTCATTGTGATAGATTTGATTTAACTCAACTGCTGATATTAATTATTATTTCTTCACAATATACACCCACAGGAATATTTTGGCAACAAGGGCCTTTATTATGGATACATTTGCCCTTCTCTCCTAAAAGTATAATTTAGTCTTATAGCTCCATGGTGGCTAAAGTTATTCTTCAAGGACTTAAAACTTCTACTAAAATATTTGGCATTCACCCTGCTACTATTATTACTCCCTATTCATCATCACAGATTGAATATTTATGCTTCAATGATAATGATTGGGCTATAGCTAGATGCTCTACTTCTGCAAATTTTGATAATCATCTTCCTAAGTCTCCTATATTATCTTTTTGTATCAATCATCCTATTATATTTCCACAGGTAATAAAAAAATCAACCTATTCCTAAGGCATTAAATGTATTCACAGATGGGTCCTTAAATGGTACTGCTGCAGTAGTCACTAAAAAAGAAAATATGACTTACATAACTGCACATGAATCAGCTCAACTAGTGGAACTGGAAGCTGTGGTAAGAGCTCTGGAAAATTTTAGAGAGCAGCCCATGAACACTTTTTCAGATAGCCACTATATTGTACATGCCATCCCAAAATTAGAGCTAGCAGGACCAATAGCACCTCATACTCCAGCCTTTAAATTGTTTTATCAAATACAAAGACTTTTGTGGGCAAGAAAAGAACCTCTATTCATAGGGCATATTAGAGCACATACCAACTTGCCTGGTCCCCTCCATGAAGGTAATCAAAAGGCTGATGCTCTTACCCAAACAATCTTTATACTTTCAGCGCTCCAGCAAGCTACTTTATTTCACTCCCAGTTTCATGTCAATAGCACCACCTTGCAGCGTAGGTTTAAAATCACAAAGGAGCAAGCCAGAACAATTGTAAAAGATTGTAAATCTTGTATGACACATTTGCCCAATCCTTATTATGGTGTTAACCCTAGAGGATTAATGCCCAATCATTTGTGGCAGA
Organism: Tamias sibiricus; assembly: GCA_025594165.1. Taxonomy (NCBI): domain Eukaryota; kingdom Metazoa; phylum Chordata; class Mammalia; order Rodentia; family Sciuridae; genus Tamias; species Tamias sibiricus. The sequence goes on along the minus strand of CM046660.1, from coordinate 72,098,558 downwards.
TGGATGTTACTCATGAGCCAAGTTTTGGAAAATTGCGATTTATTCATGTGACCACAGATACATGCTCAGGCATGATTTTTGCTTCCTTACATTCTGGAGAAAAAGTTAAAGATGTTACATCTCATTGTTTGCAAGCTTTTGCTGCATTGGGCATCCCCAAAATGCTTAAAACAGATAATGGCCCTGCATATATGTCCTCATATTTCAAACAGTTTTGCGCAAAATTCAATATATCCCATAAAGCAGGCATCCCATACAATCCTCAGAGTCAGGGCATTATTGAAAGAGCAAACCGCACACTGAAAATTATGTTATTAAAACAAAAGAAGGAAATTGGAAAAATCCTAGGGACAGATTGGCAGTTGCCCTGTTTACCTTAAATTTTTTAACTTTAGACTCCTAATGGTTATTCTGCTGGAGACAGACATTGGAACCCACACCAACAACATAAACCTTTGGTTTACTGGAAGGATGTTCTTTCAGGTACATGGAAGGGTCCAGATCCAGTATTAATTTGGGGGAGAGGATCTGTTTGTATTTTTCCAAAGCATGAATCCTCTCCAATATGGATACCATCTAGATTGATAAAGCAGGTACCAAATCGAAAGGATCAAGATGAAGCTGTTGAGGAATCAAGATTAATAAAAGGTACAAAATCAAGAGGACTAAGATGAAGGTATGAAATGATTCCCTTAAAAGAGTCCTTCAAAATATGTCACAACTTAAGTGTCATTCCTCCCTGCCAGGACGAGGAGATCTCTCTTTCGTGTGCACACAATTGTATTTTTTTCTCTTTTTATATATGTCTTTATGTCTGTGCATTTGTCTAAATTTCATGTAAATGTGATGTCACAAATATGTTTGTAGGTTTGTACGTCTGTCCAGTGTGACGTCACAAATAACAAAGCGCTTATGAAAAAAAAATTATATATATGTATATATATATATATATATATGGATCCAAATAACTTTAATTCATTTAAGTTTAAGAGTATTCAATTTGGGTAAATAATTTAATAAGTGAAGCTACCTTCAATTTTGATTTATAGGTGTCCCAGGGATTTCTCTTTAGCGAAGAATATGACTAGTGCTGTATAACCTGATATTTTGGTGTTTTGACATAAAATGTTTATTTGTAATTAACTTTATTTGTTTTATAGCTGATTAACTTGAGTTATTTCAACAGATAATTTCATGGAAGGTTTCAGAGACTCGAGGGTTCCAGCTAACAAATTATTTTTCCAAAGTGCCTTTAGCTTTTCTTTAGTCTATCTTTAATGCAGTAAATACCCTCAGTCTTTCTTTGTTTTGTTCTGAATATGATATTTTGCCAGCTTATGTTTGTGGAAGCGCAAACAGCAATGTGTTTGAGCAGAAATCAACTTTAATTTTCTAATCTAATAATTCTATTTTTTTAGTTTGACAACTCGCCTCTTGACTCAGTGCTGGAATAGCACTGCCTTTCCTTTAATAATTGATGCTTGAGTTTCTAGGTAGTGGGCCCTGAAGATTTGCCGGTGGCATTGTCTAGACATAAAAAAGATGGCTGCTGCTATAGCTGCAGGGATCATGGTCGCTACAAACATCCCTGCTGCTCAGGCATCAAACAACCTCACCAACAGTGTGGCCTCTGCTCTGCATGCATGGGGCCTCCTAAATCAACGTGTTATAACAAGTGGACATTTTGATATTTCATTTTTTGGGACTTTACGGGACAATGCCTTGTGGGTATTTGTCTAGAGAACTCAGTGTGTTACTTGATAGAACTTAGGGCAGCTGATTTGTTTAAAGAATTTGATATGCTATGCAACTTGGCTCGTCAACAAAAGGCTTGTCGCCTTAAAGCCTCAACATCTCCTCACAATTGGACAACTGTTAGTCATCATACACAGTCGATCCTGAAGGGCTCCATTGGATGGAGCCAATGATGGGTAAGATCCCCAGAGGGGGACAACCTAAGACAGGCACAGTCGCACGGGACAGTCTCATGTGGCCGACATATCAACCTAAGACAGGAGTCAAGGGCACAGCCTTGATTATCAGATGACGGGTAAGAATGTTGGTTGCACATAGATGTCCTACAGCATCCCCTCTTTTAAAACAAAAGGGGGTAAATGCAGGAGCCCTGATTGGGGAGTTGGCTGAGATTGCGGTTGGCTGCGGGCCATAGAGATGTTCGTGCATTGCCGCCTTCCGTGGTCTCATGGGACTTGGCCGGGGATCTCGCGGGACTTGGCCCGGGATCTCGCGAGACTTGAGCCGAGATTGGATCAGGTCTGGGCCATTTGTTTGTGGGTTGTTTGGTGGTGTGTGGTGCGTGTTGGAGTTGTTGTTGGAGCTGGAGATAGAAGTTATCAGAATAAAAAGCCTGTTTGTTTCCAGTTTGTCTCTGAACTTCTTCCCGTGGCTTCGTTGCTCCAAGCGGCAATCACTTCAGACAGCAACAGTTCACAGTATTGTTGGGTCGGGGTACATAGGAGGATTAGAGGAACACTATAATGGTCAAAGGGAAGGGAGGAGAAGGGAGGGAGCAAGAGGGGATGGAGGGGGAAAAAAGAAAAAGCGGTTGAATAAGATGGATATCATTATTCTAAATGCATGAATGAAGACTTGAATGCTACGAATATACTTTGAATACAAACTGTTTTGTGTAAAAAGATGCTCTATATGTGCAGAATGAATTGTAATACATACTACTAGTATAAATAAAAAATATTAAAAAATAATAATTCTCACTGTTATAACCTCCACTTTACAGATAAACTGGCAAAAATGCAAAATAATTTGCCCAAGGTCACATACAGCAGGTAAAGGGTGTAGCCAGAACCCAAATACCCAACTTGCTCTCAGCCCTCTCATCCACTGCAGTAATTCATTAGAGAAATTCAAGAGCCTTTCTGAGGTTCTGGAAGGCCAAAAGTACTTTAAACACAGTATTAAGATCTTATTTGTCCGTATTCTCATTCTTTCACAAGTGCTACATTGGGAGTTTTCCAGATGTTACATGATGGAAGAGATTGCCACAGATGAAATCTAGAATAAGATATTGAGAATCCTGCAGTCATCAATTAAGCAGGTCATTAAACAGACACCGCAAAAATTTTTAAAAATGCAACTTTTAGGTGAAAATATAGCTATTTTTCACTTCAAAATGTTATGTTGGCAAATAATGTTTTTATGGTTCTTTTGAAGGAAACAAATATATGATAAAGTTTTTTAATTTAAATTTTAATATGGTAACCAATGATAGATATAAGACATAAATAAAAGTCTTTGAGTTCCTCAATATGTTTTATAAAAGTAAAGACAGAGCCGGGCGCGGTGGCGCACGCCTGTAATCCCAGCTCTTTGGGAGGCTGAGGCAGGAGGATTGTGAGTTCAAAGCCAGCCTCAGCAATGGCGAGGCACTTAGCAACTCAGTGAGACCCTGTCTCTAAATAAAATACAAAAAAGGGCTGGGGATGTGACCCAGTGGTGGAGTGCCCCTGAGTTCAATCCCTGGTACCAAAAAAAAAAAAAAAAAAAAAAAAAAAAAAAAATAAAGACAGGTTGCAATTCCAAAAGTTTAAGAATTGCTGCCTTCCAGGTTTTTCTCAAGACGGCAGAATAGAGAATGTTGATTTCCTAGATACTGCATAGCATGAAACCAAGGAAGCAGATAGGTAGCTTCTTAGCAAGGTAGGTGAAAAAAAAGGGGGGGGGCGCTTTATTGGGATTTAAGACTGGATATTCAAAGCAGATCACAACTCAGGAGGTTGAATATAATAAAGTAAGGAGAAAAGCTTCCTTGGATTAAACAGAGGGGAATGAAGGGAAGGAAAAAGGATGGGAATAGTAATGATAGTAGAATGAATTGGATGGACATCTCCTTCCTATGTTATATATGAATACACCATCAGTGTAACTCCACATCATATTCAACCACAAGAATGGGATCCTTATTAGAAGAAGTTATACTCCATGTATGTATGCTGTGTCAAAATGCATTCTAGTTTTATGTATATCTAAAAAGAAAAATTAAAAAAAAATTATTGCTGCTTTTCTACATAATATTTCCATGAGAGCATCTAGACATAGGGTGTGTATTTGTGTGTGTGTATGTGTGTGTGTGTGTGCACATGAGAGAGAGAGAGAGAGAGAGGATTGAATTATATAGTCCATGTGAATAGCTTAACATGACACCTACTTAACATATGCTGACTATTAGGATCATCAACCTTAGGCCACACTGTGAGTGAGAGACTAGGAACCTCAAAAAGGTAGAATTCTCAATAATAATGTATAAGCTACATTCAGTAATGATTGGTTATCAAATTAATTTCCAATAAGTAATATAAGTACAGCAGAAAAGAGGCTATAACAAATACCAACTGAAAGGCAAGATGACAGGATCATAGAACACTGGGTTGGTGGCAAAGATCTGGCCTCATAGATAAGTCACTTGGAATCTCAGAATTATTGTGTTCATGTTCATATGCAAAAAAGATGTACCTCTCATTTGTTTCACAATTTTAAAAGGACTGTTTATGGGAAAGTGCTTGAAAAGTGAAAAATGGAAAAAGAATTTCCTACCTCACATCTCAAACTCAAACAAATACCCTTAAGAATTAAAATGTGTTGAAAATACTTTATGTAAAACCAGTGACTTGGAAAACTGTGCTCTTTATATGTAATATGAAAGGAATTGCACTCTGCAAGCATGTATAACAAATTAAATTAAGTAAAATAAAAGAAGAGGAAAAAAGACTGTGGAACTCCCACAATTTTAAGAATTAAACAAGCAACTAGGGGAAAATGGGCAATTCACAGAAGAGGAAACCCAAATGATCAATAAAAACCCAGAAAGATGCCTAAAAAAATTAAAATTAAAATGTTAATGCGAAAGCACAACCAAAAATTACTGGAAGACTACAGGATGGGACTGGGGTTGTAGCTCAGTGGTAGAGCGCTTGACTAGTATGTGTAAGGCACTGGGTTCGATACTCAGCACCACATAAAAATAAATAGAATAAAGGTATTGTGTCCATAACAACTAAAAAATGTATGTATTCTTTTAAAAAAAATATCTACAGGAGAAAATTTACATAATTTTAGGGTAAGGAAAAGTTTTTTCAGTATGACAGTAAAGAAAAATCATTTAATAAAAGCACTGACATTGCACCAAGAAGACTAAGATATTTTCAGATAAACTTATCAAAATAAACACATGATTTGAACACTAAGAGCAAAAGAAATTGTTGAAGGAATCAAAGAACAACCAAATAAATGAGGATTCCTACATGCTTTATTGGCAGACTTCACTGATTTGATGGCATCACTCCCCAATATTGGCTAAAGAAGCAATATCATTCCTATGAAAATCCCAACTGCCTTTTTCCAGAAATTAACAAACTGACCCTAAAATTCATATGGAAATGGAAAGGAAATAGAAGAGCAAAAACATATGAAAATGAACAAGTTTGAAGGATTCAAACTTTGATTTCAAAGCCTACTCCAAATTACAGTAATCAGGACAGTGGGGACCTGGCCTGAGAACAGACATCCGTGGAATAGAATTAAGAGTCCAGAAATAAATACTGGCATTTATTTTCGTTTGGTTTTGGCAAGAATGTCAACACAACTCAGTAGGGAAATAAGTGCCTTTTCAACAAATGACGAGAGGACAATTAGATCTACATTTAAGAAAGAATGAATTTGGACCCTTACCTCATGCCATATAAAAAGCTAATTTTAAATGGACCAGAGATTAAATGTTAGAGCTGTAAAACTCTTGGAAGGAAAGAGCACAAATCTTTGTGAACTTGACTTATACAATGGTTTCTGAGATGTGACACCTAATGCACATGTGAAAAAGAAAAACAGAGAAAAGCTTAATTTTGATTTTAACCCAAATTAAAAGCTTTGTGCTTCAAAAATAACCATGAGGAAAGTGAAAATGACAATCAAAATATTTATAAATTATATATCTGAGAAGAGTCTGGTATTCAAAAGATAAAAAAAATTCTCAGAACTCAACAATGTGAAAACAAATATCATACTTAAAAAAGGGCAAAGGACCTGGATACACATTTTTCCAGATAAGCTATATACACATGGTCAATACGCACATAAAAAATGTTCAACATCATTAGCCATTAGAGAAATGCAAATCAAAACCACAATGAAATGCTGCTTACACCCAAGATTGCTAATATTAAAACAGATAGATAATAACGTGTTGCCAAGAATATTAAAAAAAAAATGGAACTTCCCCCAATGCCGGTGGAATTGTAAACTAGTGCAGTCACTTTGAAAAACAGTATGACGATTCTCAGAATGTTAAACAGTCACCACAGGACCCAGCAGATCCACCCCTAGACATACATCTAAGAGAATGGAAAACATGTTCAAACAAAAACCTGTATAAAAATATTCCTAGCAGCATCATTCACAATAGACATAAAGTAAAACAACCCACACATTCATCAATGGATGAATGCATAAATATGGTACATGCATGCAATTAAATATTATTTGACAATAAAACGGAATAAAGTTCTCATACATGCTATAACAAAAAGGAATCCTAAAAACATTATGCTAAGTGAAAGTGGCCAGACGCAAGGGTTATAGATTATATGCCTCCCTGGAGATGAAATGTTCAGAACTGATAAATTAATAAAGACAGAGAGTAGACTAAAGATTCCAGGGGCTTGATGGAAGGAAAAATGGGGAGTGACTGCTAAGCAGTAAAATTTCATTTTGGAGTGATGAAAGCATGCTAAAATTAGATGGTGGTAATGGTTGCACAACTCTGTGAATATATTAAAAACCACTGACATGGTATGCAAATTACATCTCTATAGAGTTGTTACAAAAATGTGCTGAAATTTTTCAATAGAAAAACAACTTCATAATGATAAAAATCAACATTTAAAAAGTAAAATATAATTTTAATGGCAAAGGAACAAGTCATGCAATTAAATAAAATAGTTTTAATGTCTTTAACACATAAAACACATGGATAAGTCAATAAGAAAAATATGAAGAGGAAATGGGCAAAACATGTTAATTTATAGCCTTTGAATCACCTCTTTTAAAGCCACCCTGCTATGCCTAATGTACAACCAGAAGAATGAGAAATAATACTCCATGTATGTATAATATGTCAAAATACATTCTACTGTCATGTATAACGAATAAGAACAACTTAAAAAAATAAAAGCTCCCTGCTCCTGCTGATGAACAGAATCACTGCCTTTAGGACAGGAGTCCCCTGTGTTTCTCTGTTATTAGCAAAGCAATAAAACTTATTTTTCTTTTCCTAAAAATAAAACGAATATAAAGTTCATAAAAGGAAAAAAAAAAGCACTTTTAAATGCTCATCTTACGATAAAAGTGCAAATTAAAGTGATGTATTTTTTGCTTACCAGATAGTATAAAACTACAAAGTAGTGCCCCTATACACATGGTATGTGGGGATACAGGCCTTCTTATCTAATGCTATTCGGAGTTTAGATCACCATAGTTGTCCGCAAGCTAATTTAGCAATATGTATCAAGATCATTAAAAATATTCATACAACCTGAGTGTTGGGGTACACAACTTTAATTTCAGTTACTCAGGATGTTGATGCCGGAGAATCAAGTTCAAGTCCAGCCTAAACAACTTACTGAGACTCTTGTCTCAAATTAAAAAAAAAAAAAAAAAATGTAAAGAGTTGGGATTGGGGGAGGTAGGCTCAGTGGTATCAGTGATAAGAGTACCCCTGGATTTTACCCTAGTACCATGTTTGACCTTAGAACCCCAATCCTATTTCCAACTCTGTAATCTTTTAATAAGGAAATAATTGTGTTCATTAGCAAAGGTAAATATGTAAGAATGTATGTCGAAGTAATTCTATGATAGAAAAATACTATAAAGAACTAGCATGTTAAATAATTGGAAGAGGGATAAGTAAATTGTTTTACTTATACATTGGATTTCTTAGCATACACTTAGAATAGAGGTATACCTTACTGTAGTTACTGATATGGAGATTCACTCCTAGTATAGTATTACCAAGAAAAGTAGGAACAGAATTACATAGAGAATCTGACACCAATCTTGTAATATATCGTTTTTTATAGAAACTAGAAATATAATTATAGCATAATTACATATTTATAAATATCTTTGTGAATTATTTTTATTATTATATTTTATATCATTTATTCTCTCATTTTTTATATTATTACATTTTTGTTTGTATATGTGGAGGAATCTCTGAAAAGATATAAATGAAAATATTAACAGCAGTTTTCTTTAAATGGTAAAATTTTGAGTGATTTTTTTAATATTCTGATTTCACTTACCATTTTTATACAAAATAAATTGCATAACATTTGTATGGAAGTGTAAGTGGATATTAGAGGGTGCTGAAGGAACACTCAGGCTTTTGACAGAGTCAGACCAAGTCCTGGCTTTGTTCAATGACCTTGAGCAAGCCCCTTACCATCTCCAAGACTCAGTTTCTACAACTCCACTTCCTGGAGTTGTGATTAGTGACACAAAGTCTGTTAAGGTCTTAACACAGTGCTGTTATGGTTTGGAGCTGGAATATGCCCCAAAGGTGCGTGAGTTGAGGGCTTGGTCCCCAGAACAGCAATGTTTAAAGATGGGACTTTGGGAAGGCTCTAACTTCATCAGTGGATTAATTCATTGCTGCATTCATGACTTGATGGCATTGTTGGGAGGTGGTAGGAACAGTAACAGGTGGAGTCTAGTTGGAGGAAGAAGGTCACTAGGGCATGCTCTGGAAGGCTCTATCTTATCCCTGGCCACTCCCTCTCTCTCCTTTTCTTTGCTTCCCAGCTGCCATGAAATGAGTATTTCTGCTCCACAACATCCTTCCTCTATGATGCTCTGTCTCATCTCAGACCCACAGCAATGGATCCAGCTGACCATGGACTGAAACCTCTGAAACCATGAACCAAAATACATCTTTCCTCCTTTCAGTTGATTTTCTCAGGCATTTTGTCACAGTCATGAAAATCTGACTAACACAGTGCCTGTGTATAATAAGCACTTGGTGGATATTGTTCTTGTTTTTATAATTATTTTGATAAATATTAAGACAGATTCTCCATTGCTTGTAAATATAGGAATTTTAAATACCCACACATACGCATGTACTATGCCAGATGAGCAGGGGGCTCCTGCAATCCAAAAAGTCAGATACCTGCCTATTCTCCTCTAGAGGGAGTTGTACCCACGTCACAACATTGACTTGTCATCATAGGACATTTTTTCATTATAACCTCAAATGACTGTTAGTTGTCATCTTAATGAGACTATCAAAGCATATGTAATATGTAATTTGCAGTTTAAAACTGTGCTACCATGTGGTAGAAATAAAATATAACAGAAAAATGTTGCCAACTATAAACTATTTCAGAAACATAAAAGAAAAATCAAAACTCATAGCTATGTGAACTAACCATGGAGTTAACTGCCTTTTATAATATCAGGAAACAACAATATAATAATGTGCTATAATTATATCATTAAGTATGTGACATATAATGTCACAAATATTCTAATATAGATTAATTTACATATTATATAAAAGTATGTTATAATAAAATATATACTATTATCCTTATAAAGTATTTTTTAATTTGTTTTTATTCTAAGTTGTTATATATGATAGCAGGATGCATTGCGATTCATATTATACATATAGAGCACATTTTTACATATCTCTGGTTGTATACAAAGTATATTCACACCATTTGTGTCTTCATACATACACTTAGAGTAATGATATCCATCTCATTCTACCATCTTTTTTTTCCTTTTTTTACCCCCTTGCCCCCTCCCTCCCCCTCCCTCCCTATTGACCTTTCTAGTATTCCTCTAATCCTCCTATGCTCCCCCCGTCCCAACCCCACTGTGAATCAGCCTCCTTATGTCAGAGAAACATTCGGCATTTGGATTTTGGGGATTGGCTAACTTCACTTAGCATTATATTCTCCAACTTCATCCATTTACTTGCAAATGCCATGATTTTATTCTCTTTTATTGCTGAGTAATATTCCATTGTGTATATATACCATGTTTTCTTTATCCATTCATCTAGGTTGATTCCATAGTTTAGTTACTGTGAATTGTGCTGCTATAAACATTGATATGGCTGTATCCCTGTAGTATGCTGTTTTATAAATTAAATTAATATAGTATTATCAATAATAAGGTGTTTTTCCAAGTTTCAAGTAACTGGCTTCCAAATAAGCATGTAAACTAAAACAGTTGCAATTTGAGGAAAAGATAATGCCATATAACAAATCTTGTTATTTTATCTGTTTATTATATACTAATATTTTGTATTTCTTTATATGCCATATTTTCCAAATTATATACAAAACTTGGAGGTTTTACAATCACTTAATGACTTTGATGATGTAGACTTTCAAAGAATTCTAAAACATGCATGTCAAGCCATGCCTTAAGTAAAGTGACTTACACTCCTTATGGAATAGTCCAGCGATTGAAGAACCACCCCTGATTTCCTCCAAGGGGTGAGGGCTGTACAGGTGTGAACTGCTGCTGCTTTCCCCCAGGAGGCATTATGCATGTCTCAACTCTCTAACATGGAAAAATATGAAACAACTAGAAACCATTGATTTTGCTAAGGAATCTCAGATAAAAGGGCAAAGCTACATTCTGGGCAGACTGGGTCCACTTGTCTGAAGTCTTACACCATTCATTATAGTCACCAAGTGAGATTTGTGACTTTGGAATGAAAATCTTATCTCCCAAAGTTTCCCTTCACTAATCTATTTGGTCTGCTGTGCACAGAAATATTATTATATTTTTTCAAATTCAAAGAACAGCTGATAGAACATGTTAGGTCACTTGGATTATTGCTGCTGGAAAAGCAAAATTAGGGATTTGGGGAACATCAAATAAATAAACAAACAAACCATAACCTTTGCTTTGATGGAAGAGAATCTAGTTAGGAAGATGTAGAATCTAGCCCAAAACTTACAGGAAAACATCCCAAGACCCTAGAAGGGTATATTATCTGCAACTATTTGGAAATCATTATGTTAGAGGGAAGTGGTAGGTTGGACATGAAGGCTAACTTGGTAGCATAAAAAAAAAAAGACCCAGAGTGATTAAAGTGAAGTTTCCCATGGTGGACCACAGAATCTTCATGCTTTAAAAGTGTCTCATATATAGCCGGGCGTGGTGGCGCATGCCTGTAATCCCAGCACTTGGGAGGCTGAGGCAGGAGGATCGCAAGTTCAAAGCCAGCCTCAGCAATGGCGAGGCACTTAGCAACTCAGTGAGACCCTGTCTCTAATAAAATACAAAAAAAGGGCTGGGGATGTGGCCCATTGGTGGAGTGCCCCTGAGTTCAACTCCTGGTACCAAAAAAATATATATATATATGTTTCATGGGTTTGATATCCAGCACTATCAAAAGGATAAATATTAAAAATATATACATAAGTGCCCCAGGTTTTAAAGACCAATGAAAATCCAATTTGGAAAGGCTGATTCAGGAAGTAAAAATGAAATTGAATCAATTTTTAGTTAACTAATCCACAACCATTTTGTGACATTTCTGCCAAAAATCAAAGTATATGATCTTTAATTTTAAACAACCCCACCACAGTGCTGAAACAGCCATCCTGAAGTAAGAAAGATTTAAATAATCCATCAGAGAGTTTTGCCTTCCAACCACTAGTTTGACATTTTTTTTCAGTTCCCTACTCTACCTAATTGAGCAGTGGTTTTGAGTTATAAAGTCACTACTTCAGTCTCAATCCCAAATGACAAATTAAATTGGGGGACAGAAGCAAACTGGCATTGTGGATCCCATAATGATGTTTTAAAGGTTAACATTTATTCATTCCTACAGTAATTAAGCTAATTGCCTTTCCAGAAATGTAGATTTGAATATACTATAGATGGTGACAGTTCTTTCCCACATAGTTAATGTCACAGTTGGAGTTTAATCAGCAGTTTCATGATGCTTTCAAATTCAGCCTTCAAGTCCAGGCATTCTCTCTGGGCAAGAGCATTAGTAGAATTGCAGATTCGACCCTGCCCTCCCCAAGCGGTTTTCAACTGACAGCGTGCCCCAGTGACAATAGAACCAGAAAGGAGTTCAAAATCTAGCTCAGTGATTCCCAAAGGGCCCTTATTTTACCAGAAGAACAAGAATGACCCAGGCCCCTGGGAGGGGCTTTACAGTCTGCATTTCCACAAAGTGCTATTTTCATTCTGGTCACCAAATGTGCTGGCATAGAGCTCGTCATCTTTCATGCCTTGATGCCTTGGTTTTTCAGTCTATGTGGTGGAATAATGAAACTTATATCTTCCTTTCCCCTAGGAATACATCATTAGTGAACATATATTTAAAAATAAAAATATGAGCACTTAAGAGAGCAGCATAACATGATAGGAAATTAATTGGCTTAGCACTGGAAAGACCTGGATCCAAAACCCACTTACTCACCGAGGTGAGTCTCTGTTCTCATATCTGCAAAAGAGATAATAATACCTACCTCATAGAGTTAAGACAAAGGGGATATTATATGCAGAGTACTGGTTTTATGACTTCCCAATTGTACATGCTTAATAAAAAATAGATATCACTAAAGATGAGAGGTACTATAAATTTACTCTATTTGTGAGCCAGATGAGATAAGAAATGAAACAATGTTGTAAGAGCTACTAATGTAGGGGAATGTTTGTTGCTACTGTATAAGCTAGCTTTATGAGCTGATAGAAATTTCAACTGATGACAGAGGCTTTGTTTTTAAATAAAGGAACTACGAGGCACAGCTTTCTCTATGAACTTTGGTCACAAAGGACATCACACTCTTCAAGCCATCAAGCCTCTGCAAGGATGCCAAGCTTAGATTCTCCTACCATAAATATCACCCGCAGAGGCAAACATGAAGAGCCCCTGGCAGGAATGCACCCTTTGCCAGATGTTAAGCTTCACATTTAGCCAGATGCTCTGTTGTTTTCATTTTCCAACTATAATTTGTTACTAGTGCTCATAAGGAGAATCTTGAAAAGAGCCATGAAGGAAAGCCTCTTGTGGCAACTTTGAAAGACACTGCAGCGAGTTTGGGATTCCAGCCTCTCTAGAGGCCAGATGGTGTGTTCAGCTCAGACCCATCAATCCTGCGATTGTGTGAGGTACCGCAGTTCCCCCAGGCCAGCCCCACTTGTTGACCACCACAGCAGCTCTCAACTGGTCCTCTGGAGGATCCGTTGAGTCCTGTCACTCTGTCATGGATGAGAAGTTTGCATGGGAAGATGTTACTGTAATGTGTGTCAGGAGAGAAGAGTAATAAGAAACATCTAGAAGTGAAGCACAAAGTCTGTAATTGTTGCAGATCAGCACCATGACGGAGGCAGAATGGAGGGGTAGAAAGAACATAGAACCAGGTGCGGTGGTGCACTCCTGTAATCCCAGGGGCTCCGGAGGCTGAGGCAGGAGGATCACAAGTGCAAAGCCAGCCTCAACAACTTAGGGAGGGCCTAAGCAAATTAGTGAGAACCTGACTCAAAATAAAAAATAATAATAATAATAAAACAGGCTGGGGATGTGGCTCAGTGGTTAATTGACCCTGGATTCAATTACTTGTACCAAAAGAAGAAAAAGAAAAGAAAAGAACATGGAATTTGGAGGAAAGGAGACAGGGATTTAATTTGAATCTCAGCCCCATCAGCATTGCCAGTACTAATAATACCTAACATTTCCTGAGCACTGTCTAAGCATGGGACCTGCATCATCTCGTTTAATCTTTACAACAAACGTGAGAGAGTGTGATGGTTAACTCCATGCATCAACTTGACCAGGCCAAGGAGTGCCGCACTACACATTTCTGGGTTTGCCCGTGAGGGTGCTTTCTGGTGAGATGAGCATTTGAATCAGTGGACTAGTAGCTCCATTAACCCCTGGAATGGTGGTTGGCATCATCCAATCTGTTGAAGGCCTGGACAGAGCAAAAAGACACAGGAAGGAGGAATTTGCTTCTGGCCTGCCTGCTTGAGCTGGACATTGGCCTTCCCCTGCATTTGTCTTCTTGGCTCTCAGGCCTTGGGGTTTGGACTGGAACTACCCCTGGGTCTCCTAGGTCTCCAGCTCACAGATGGCAGATCAGGGGGCTTCTCGGCCTCCATCATCCTGGGAACCAATTCCTCAGAATAAATCTCCTGGCTCTGATTCTCTGGAGGACACTGACTAACACAGCCACATCCTAATATATCATTACCCTGGTTTTATAAATCAGGAGAACTGACTACTGATGAGATATGCTAAATGTTCCTTTTGATCTTCCAAATGATTAATCCCTTTTAAACTCCTACAATGGCCAATTATGTACAATTACCAACTGTATTCAGGAAGCAGGGCATCTGAAGAGCTTGTGTGATTAGTTTCTGGAACAATCAAGGAACAGCAGGTCTGTTAGAGAACCTCTTGGAGCAGTGTGGATTGAAGACAACAGTGTCCCCCAGGAAGACACAGAGGTAAGGTACCCTCAGTTACAGGCAAAAAGTGAGCTGGTCAGTTAGTTCCTCACTCTGGGCTACAGGAATGTTTCCTCAGGTATTTTCCTCCAAAATTGTTTTGCATACATAGAAATAATTATTGTAGGTCTAAACATCTCACTCTCCATTGAAGTCTTCAATGGCTCCTCAATATCTGCCCATCCAAAAAAGGACCATAACCCTTCCCAAGGAATCAAATGCTCCTCACAATCTTCCCCAAACATACCTTCTTAGCCACTCTACCCTCCCCTCATGCGCAAACATGGACCCGAAGCATAGTAACCTCATACCTGTTGCCAGAAAGGTACTCCTTTTTCCCTAATTGTTCTTGGCCAAAACATGGCCCAAGTCTGCTGTTTCCAAAGGCTGCTGTAGCACAGTGGGACCCTGTTCCATGTCTCTTGTGTAGCTTCTGGTGGTTTGCTGGCAACCACTGGCATTCATTCCTTGCTCATAGATGTATCTCCAGTCCCTGCTTTTGTGGTCACATGAAGTTCTTCCTGTGTCTGTGTCCCCAACCTCCCCCCTGCATAGAACACTGACCAAACTGGATTCAGGGACCACTCTATTCCAGTAAGACTTCATCTTAACTAATTGCATCTACAGCCACCCCATTTCCACAGAGGTCCACATTCTAAAGTACTGAGGGTTTGGCCTTAACCCGAGTTGGGCTCTGGGGGACACAATTCAACCCATAACCCCATGCTTCTGCTCTCACATCCAAAACTGCTACTTCAGTTAAAACCAGCCCCATATTCCAAGGCAAAATGTCCAATTCCTCTCCTCTGAATTTCCAAGAGCCCTTTGCACTGAACAACTTTCAGATGCTCTTTGATTCATAAACCACCTTCATGTTTTCCAGCTATTTGCCTTGTGTGTTTTTCTCCTGAAGATAGGATTTATTTCTTTTTCATCTTCATGTTCTGTTCATGAGCATTGCCTTGCATGTAGTAGGTGTTTTATCCATGTTTAATCTCTTCTGTTCATTTCTCCTTGTGTCATCCCTGCTTCATTCTCGGCTTTCCTGTTAGAAAACTATAACCAGCAGCACCCAGTGAGTGTTCGTGTCCTGGCAATGAGCATCACCCAGAGCATGCCTGAGAAAGCACTTTGCATGAGCTAATATGCCTCTAACACTTTGGCTGACACTTTGGAAGCTTCAGTGGGTAAGCATGGACAGTATTTGTCATAAAGACATCTGTTCCAGGATATCAGTCTGGTGTCCTCTACATATGTTTTAAATTCTCTGTCACCCAGCAGAATGCCACCAGAGTTTCTGTTAAGAATTTGAGCTGGAGCCAGACATGGTGGTGCACCCCTGTCACCCCAGCAACGTAAGAGGCTAAGACAAGAGGATTTCAAGTTCGAGACCAGCCTGGACAACTTAGTGAGACCCTGTTTCAAACTAGAAAATAGAAAGGGCTGAGGATGTGATACAGAACCCCTGGGTTCATTCTCCAGTACCAAAAAAAAATTTTTTTTTGAAATATTCATATTTAATGTACTAAGCCTGCTATGAAGACAAGGGGCTCTTCAGATCCCCAGAAGAAGGGGCTGTGCAGCAAAATCCAGGTGAGAGTGCCATCTTTTAGGCAATTTACCTCTGCCTACATGGACTGTGAAGGATTCCAAAGACTGACACTTTTTTTTCTTAATATTTATTTTTTAGTTATAGGTGGACACAATGTCTTTATTTTATTTTATGTGATGCTGAGGATAGAACCCAGTGCCTCACACATGCTAGGTGAGCAAGCACTCTACCTCTGAGCCCCAGCCCCAGCCTGAGACTGACACTTTTAATAACATTTTAATACTCCTGGGAAAAATAAGCATTTAATTACAACATATTCACAAATATTAACAAATGTGTGCTCTATGATAGAATACCTTGAGATCAGCACTTAAATGGCATCTAAAACTAGTATTTAGCCAGTATTTAAAGGCATAAAAGGCTGAGCTACTCTGAGATGATTCACCTTTCACTCTTTATTCCTTGCACATCAGTTATTATTTGCTTTACTTCACTTTTCTCTCTCTCTCTCTTCTCTCTATACATGCCTCTCAAAGAGTTCTAAGATTCATCATGAAGAGTTTGATGCCTTATTTTTTGCCACCCCAGCTACCACTAGATGTACTCTGAAGAATCTTTTAGTCGATGATTCTCATCCCTGACTGTACATTAGAATCCCCTTCAGAGATTTTAAAGGATGCTGATCTCTCAATCCTAGGTTTTCTGAGTTAATTGTTCAGAAAAGAGCCCATGCTTTACATTTGATATTTCTGAAAGCTCCCTGGTGATTCTAACATTCATCCAGTTTGAGAACCACTGAAATGACTTCCACCTCTTTCATAAAACCAGGATTTCTTAATATGTGAGCCATAGAACTTGTTTTAGTCAGTTTTCTGTTGCTGTGACAAAACACCAGAGAAAATCAACCAAAAGGAGGAAAGACTTGTTTTGGTTCATGATTTCAGAAGTTTCAGTTCATGGTCTGCTGTTTCCATTGCTATGGACCTGTAATGGGACAGAGCATCATGGTGGAGAAGGTGTGGTGGAATAAAGCTACTCGTCTCACAACTTCTAGGAGGCAGACAGGGAGAGAGAAAGAGACAGAGAGAAACAAAAGTATCAGGGTTCAAATATCTCCTTCAATGGCATACTCCAGTACCTACCACCACCAACTGGGTCTTATCTCCTAAAGTTTCCACTACCTCCTAAATAGCACCACCATCCAGGGACTAAGCCTTTGACACATAGGTCTTTCAGGACATCCCAGATCCAAACTAGAACAGACCTCCTACATCAGAGCCATCTGAGAGGAGTATTAAAAGGGTCAATCTCTAGGTCTGACCTAGGCCTAGTGAACCAGTCTCTATGAACCTGAGGCCCAGACAACTGCTTTCAACAGGGTCTGAATGATGCTGAAAATTTGAGGATTTCTGTTCTAAAACAGGAGTTTGCCTGTTTCCTTTCTTAGGGCTCACTTCTTGTCACTCAAGAGCAAGACCCATGAACCCGCCACATACCATATAACCCCAGGTAGTGCTTTGTTCATCCAACAGCCAATTCTAACCCCTCCTTCCTTTCTACCTTTCACTATAGAAGACAGAAAAGCCCAACCCTCACTGTCGCAGGCTCTCCCATGTTAATGATGGCAATATGATTCTGTTTGACCAGTGACTCACAAGGGAAAGCCTCTAGTGGGACCAAGAAGTTCTTGCTTCTGATAGAAAAGTCTGGTGCCAGCCCTTGCCCCTCCTCCTGCCTTGAAACTTGAAAATTAATTTCTACTACCATCTTGTGACTGCAAGAGGCAAGCCTGAAGGTGAGAGGTCAACACGCAAAGGATGATGGGGTAGAAATATGGAAAGAGCCTGGGTCTTCCATGTCATTAAGAAGACCACAACCACCTTCAGCATTTCTGACTGACAAAGTGGCCCACTTTCCATAATTTACTCCTGGGATGAATCACATTTAAAGAAACCTGGGCCAATGGGAAGTCTCATTTTCCCCCCTTTTCAAATATTTAATATTGTCCAAGAATTATTCTACAAAGCCTAACACATGCATGTTTGAATTCATCTCTACCTCCTCCTCCACATCTGCACTTTCCAGTCCTGGAAGTCTTTCTCGCTAATTCTCTTCAGTCCCAGAAGTGTCTCACCCAAATTATCCTGCCTCACCCTTGAGGTCCCTTGAGTCCTTCTTTCCTACCTCCAGTATTCTCCCATCTCTCCAGAGAGAATTCACAGTGTAAGGAACAAGAAACTAAGCAGCCAACAGGGGAGTGGGAAAGCTGTGTACTCCTTCAAATTTTAACCATTGCACAAGGAGACCCCATATGTGAAAACACACACTTAGATGTCCTAGAACAAAAAGCAAACAGAAGTCATACTCCTCTGCCTGCCCTTTCTCAACCCAACCACTGGAGCTTACAGATTACAGATGCCAGCCTCTTCCCTAAATTCAGATTCAGAAGATCTGGGTCGGGCTCAGATACCTGTGTTTAAAAGCTTCATTGATGTCCAATGAACAGCCAAATGGTGGAGAATAACTTCATAATAATCCTCCCTTAGGAAGAATGGGTCCAGTGAAACAAGGAAATCTCAACACCTCTAGATTTCAGTCATCCAAACAAGTAGTACCCAGCCCTCTGTTCTCTGAGATTTTACTTCACCTAATCAATAAGAAAGATTTTGAAACTTCACAAAAAAAATTGTGGGTTCCTTCCTGAATTTCCCCAGAATCTTTCCATCTAGAATAAATAGTTTCTATCTAAACTGTACACTTTAGCACAAGGCAAGAGCCTCAATTTCCCCTGTTTCTATATCAGAACATTCTAGTTGATCCACAAATGTCTTCTGATAGGTGACTCTGGCCGTCAGTCAGACAAAATTAATTTCTACCATGAACAAATAATTTCTAAGGGAAACATTTTCAATACATTCTAATATTTTCAGAGCCACCTAACAAACATACAGATACCATAATTATGCAGAGGTGAACTTTTTGACTGTATCTTGACCTCATTTTACTTGACATTGCCAAGTTTATCTGTTCCTCCTTTAAAAAGAGAAATCAATATCTTAGTCTTATAAATGGAATTCCTTTGCCTTTGGAACTATCCTTAGAATCTCCAAATGCAAAATGAAATTATTGGTGAAGACAAACATGAATCAATGGCAAGTTATCCAATGGCAGGAAAATATTGTTTTAAAAACTCTGAGAGGATTCAGTGGATTTTAATTAAAAATTCGCAACACTGACATTATGCCACTGTTCATCTCAGATAGCTCACCCCTTGATGACATTTTCCAGCATTTCTTTTTCTCTGTCTCCCAGACTCTCAAGTAAGGATGATCATCAGTCTGGCTGCCAACCTCACCAGTACTTTGAGACACTAAATACTTTTGAGAATGTAGCATGTTTCAAAAAAAAAAAAAAAATTACTAAATGAAAAGTCTAATCCCCACAGCTGCAAGATGCTTGTCATTAGACCAGTTATTATCTCATCCATTTAAGTGAAATTATTCTCCATAGAAACTGATCTACTTTCATTGAATGTGCTAGCCCAAATGAGATTGAGGCCTAGTCATTACCGGAAGGAAAGATCAATTGAATTGATACTATTCCACAGGCTGTCCTTTTCATTTATTTCTCATGAATCCTATGAGCTACAGGGAGATCTTATACCCAACTTTTCATTAAGGAACAGGTAATGCATTTAACTTTTATTTTATGATACAGTCTAGAGAACACTGTGATCTGACCTCTAGGGTTTAGAAATAGACAAACTATTTTCTCATCAATATTAGGATCACTTAGAAGGAGCCAGGAAATTGGTTTTACTCATTTTAGGGCAGGAAAAAAAAACCCTCAATTTTACAAAGGCAAAGAAAATATCCATAGCAAGGTCCTAGATTTGTCTGCCAAGATGTGTAGCACAACATGCACCTGGGCCTGAAGGCCAGGAGATTAAAAAAAAAAAAAAAAAAAAGGAAAACTCCTTGACATAGAAGCTTCTAGAAGCAATTGGGAAAGGGGAGTTAAAGAATGTTTTAACTGCCTGCACTTGGAGCACGGATTCCCACTGTTCTGATACTGACCATAGATCCCCTATGACTTTGGTACTCACATTATCTTTAAAGCACAATTGAATTCAGACTTCAGGAAGAGAGATTCTTGGGACTGGGCTGGGGAAGGCTGTGTCCTTGTTTGGGACATTTCCTTACCCTTTGACCACCTTCTATTTCAAGGTCCTGCTTTTTCTAACATGCTCACAGCATGGTCTTGCCTCCTAACAATGACTCTATAAAAACGTTGCAAAGGAGCCACATTGGCAGAATATGCTCAAGGACAGCTCTTTATCCTCATCTCCCAGGAGATGCTTCCGATTGTCATTCAAGGATTTTTAAAGTTCACTAAATGATGTCATCGCTGTTCTAAAGAAGGAGAAACTATGGGACAAGCTCTTCAAAATTACTTTGTAGAGGCTTTTGGAACAAGCTAGGGTGGAAACTATCTTGAACCCAGTCTTATCTTTTCCCAGAGGTTATTTCTTACCTCCAGATGACATTTGTTCTGATTAAAGAGACAGTTTTCTATTCATTACAAACAAGTGCAAACACTGTTAGAAGAATCCCAATGTATTCTCTTAAGGTTTATTCTCTTAAGCTTCCCCAATTCCATAAAATTCAACACACATTGTTTCTACTCTTTCCTGAGTATTCAACCAAATTTCCTCCACGATTAATTTTTCTCTTGCAGAGGAAGTGGGATTGGCTTAGAGTGATAAAATATGTCCACTCATATCAAGATTAGTCCTTAAAGGAAGTATAGAAGGGCTTAGGCAGCCAGGGCAAGATGGCAAGTAAGGTCGGGGCCAGGGCCAGAATGAAGGAACATGGAGAGGGTCTTCTGATGAGGTCAGCTTCCTGGTTGATGAAAGTGCTCATAGACACAGCCAGGGACCTAATCAGACAGACACTTCCATATTGTGCTCTTAAATGGGGATCCATTAGGAAAACTAAAGCAGACACATGGACACGGGGGCACCAATCAATAATAGTGAGGTACAAGTGGGCAGGGGAGGAGATAAGGAAAGGAGAAAATTCCAGAGACCATAAAAACCACAGGCCAACATTCCCCCATCAGATTCCCAGCTCGGAGGCCCCTTCTCTTCAAAGACGTCTATCACTACATCTCTGTTGCTTTTACAATAAACCTTACTTCTGGCTTGCTATCTCTGTGTCCTGTTCTTCAATTCTTACTGGATGGAGACAACAAACCCAGTACCCCTAGATGGTAACAGCCTCTGTGTCATCCTGGTTGCAAGAGTGACATAAAGTTGTCCACCTGGCAGACTCCTGCCTCTGTGCTTCCTTCCAATCCAGATGCCACGTCCTCTTGGGAGGGATCCTCAGTCCATCTCAACCACTTTCCCTCCTGGCTGGCAGAGGGCTGTTAGGATATGACAGGGAGAACATTATTATTTCAGTTCAAACACTGAATCCACGAAGTTGAATGAGGTAACTGGGAGCTAAGAAGAGGAAGGGAGCCATTGAAAAGTAGTGGATTTTTGACTTAGTTTTGAAACCTGGTCTCAGACATGGGAAAACTTCAATTGGTTCCAACCAACAGAGTTAGTTTACTTGGGTTGTATTGGAGGCAAAAAGGCTGATGGGACGACCTAGAAAGAATCTGAAGGAAAAAATGTGTATAAGAAAGGAAATAAGGAGACAGAGAAGTTGTATCACCCCAACCACCTGATGAGTATTTAAAGGTCTCATATTGCTGCCCACGGAAGTCAATGTACATTTGAAAGACAATAGGAATGTGGCCAGACACCTCTCCACCTAGTTAACAAGACATAAGTTACTGCAGTGTTTATCTTAAGACCTTTTGCGTAGATCTGAATGAACAGGGATGAGTTATGACTCAGACCAAAGGAAATGAGTCATAAGACAGTGCATTTAGCTATCCGAGCTTCAGCATCATATTCAACCAAGCTGACACACTTTGAAGTTGAAGGATGAAGTTAGTGAACTTATTTCTATTAAGAAGATCTTTATTTTCCAACATAAAATACATTTCTCAATGCCACAACTGTGAATCCCATCTTAGAGTGAAGTGTACTCTCAAATTTCATAAGGTTTAGATGTTCTCCTGTGTTTTTTTTTTTTTTTTTCAAAAAAAATCTGTACTGACTAAGGAACTTATTAAAATTACAGAAAACACATAAATACAATGAGATTATCTATGCTCTCTCTCCCTGAGCGGCACATAAATACATATGTATTAAAAAGAAACTGAGTTAACAATTTTAAAAAGCAATCATGGCAACTGTGCAGCAGACAACATCATAAGATACAACCTCAGGGTCTAGAAAATTCTTAATAATTTTATCCTGTAAGATATAAAGTATTAAAATTTTCATCATAGAGGGGAGATGGTCTGTTACACTTGCTTCTCTTGCATTCATTTAAACAGTGGGATTTATATTCATGATGAATAAACATCTCTTTTGAAAGCAGAGTGTGACCATTCTTTCAGTCGATTTTCTATGGCTGTAACAGAACACCAGAGACTGGCAATTTATAAAGGAGAGGAAGTTATTTCTTTCAGTTCTGGAGTCTGGGAAATCCCAGGCTGATGGACGGCACCTGAAAGGGACATCTTGCCAGTGGAGGTTCTATGCAGAATCCCAAGAGAGCAAGGGCATCAGGTGGTGAGAGACACATATGAGAGAAGACTCAAACTGGCCTTTATAAAAGACACACCTTGAAATAACCCAGGAGGACCTTGGTCTCAGACACAATAGGAATTTAACTGCAACATGAGTTTTGATAGGAGCACTAAAACCATAGCAACTGGGGCTGGGGTTGTGGCTCAAGTGGTAGAGCGCTCGCCTAGCATACGTGAGGCACTGGGTTCAATCCTTAGAACCACATAAAAATAAAATAATATTGTGTCCACCTAAAACTAAAAAAAAAGATAGATGTTTAAAAAAAATAGCAACAATGAGGACATATTTTCTCATCCTACTATTACATTTTTTTGTTTTGTATCATTCTCTTCATCTGTTTGTCTGCATGATAAAGCAAGTAAAAGAAGCCAGTTAAATTTCTGAGTTCTTCTGAGATCCATTTAGAGATATTACCTACTCATCTTGTTAGTGGGTCAAGCAGTTTGTGAGACAGCTTGTTTAGTCGCCTTTGTTCATTTCCTTCTTGTCACCATCAAAACGTGTTAAGTCTCTTCTTTTCTACTGGGTTTAACTTGGTTTTCATCCCATGTTTGTCCAACTGTGTGCACAAAGCCATAGCTGAGTTGCCTGGATAAGATTGACAAACTGGTCCCTGGAGCCAGGTACACCTGCTGAGAATCTCAGCTGCCACCCAGAATCAGGCCCATAGGAATGTTCCCAAGGCTACTGTAGAGCTTCATCTGCAAAATTTCCTGTTGAGATTTTCCAGAGTGGAGTGACTAAGAGTCCACGTGGAAGTGCTCAACTTCATGGCATGGAAGCAACCCCCCAAAAGAAGAAGTATTTAATAAATGTGGCCACTTTTGGTAGCTGGTGCGTATAGATCATTTATCATTTGCCAGACATTACTCTGAGTGCTCTACATATATTGACTCATTTCATCTTCATTACAACCTCATAATGAAGCTACTGTTATTATCCTTTTATTAAGGAGGATGACATTAAGGCATAGATTAAGTAGATTGCCACTGTCACACAACTAGTAAGCGGCACTGCCAATATTAAAGTCTAGCTCAGAGTCTGTGCTCTTATTAGTGTGGAATACTGCCATTTATACATCATAAAAGAAAGTTTTATTTACTTATTTATTTATTTTAGCCACTGGGATTGAACCCAGGGATGCTTTGCCACTGAGCTATACACCCGGCCCCTTTTGTTTTTTATTTTTAAGACTCAGTCTCACTAAGTTGCTTGGGGCCATGCTAAATTGCTGAGGCTGCTTTTGAACTTGTGATCCTCCTGCCTCAGCCTCCCAAGTCACTGTGTTTATAGGCATGCACCACTTTGCCCAGCAGAAAGTTTTGCTTATTGATGTAGCGTATTTGTAGAAACCGGGGCAGAAAGCCCTGCACTTAATAGCACCACATTGTTCTATAATCTCTCTATTGTTGGAAGTTACTCCAGGTAGTGATCTTAATTGAAAAGGAACAACGCAGACTTAAATTTGAGCCAGAAGAAACAGACAAGTCAACTAACTGCTTGAGCAAATGAATCTACAGCTACAGCGGTGGAATGCAACCAAATGGGCAATATTAGATATATCAACTGGAGAAATTCAGGGCAGCAAGATTGGAGCCTGCCTGTAAGATATACTAGGATTTCTTCTCTGGATTGCTATAGCAACAGTTATCTATACCAGATGATTTAGCAATTGGTATAAAATATCTTAGTTTGTTCCAAATATTTCCCCATCTCTTCCCTCATGAGATAGTAAGTTTGAATCCATATTTTCCTTGAATATGTCTCACTGTATCCATTATTGGAATCAGAGCTGATATGGAACACATTTGTTGTTTATGAGTTGAATTTTTCATAATATTTTTTGTAAAAATTAAAGCACATAATCACAAAACATTATATGTTCATGATAGCAATTTAAGAAATAAAAGACACACACACACGCAAAAAAAAATACCTATAATTTTGTCACCTTGCTTGTACTTTTATTTATATAATTTGTCCTTTCTCCCTTTCAGTTCCTATCAGGATTGTCATAGGACTTAATGCTGCAAAGTATGTGGTAGAGAGCTTGGCATAAAGTGTTTAATAAATAGAAATTACTATTAAAATAGTGATTACTATTTTCATTTTATGTGGGATTAAACCCAGTTGGGTTAAACCACTGAGCCATATCCCCAGCCCTTTTTTTTTTTTTTTTTTTTTTTTTAATTTAGAAACAAAGTCTCACTAAGTTGTATAGCGCCTCCCCAAGTTGCCAAGGCTGGTTTTGATCTCCTGATCCTCTTGCCTCAGCCTGGGATCCCAGCCCACTAAGATTGTAGGAGTGCCCCACTTCACCCAGTTTATTTTACGCATTTTTAAAGGGAAGCTTTTTAGAAGCAAAATTACTCTTTAAAGAGTATGCACGTTTAAAATTTTACCAGTAACTGCAAAATTTCCTTCAAAAAACTTCAAATCATTTATATTCCCACACAGTAAAAGAAATTCTTTCCCTGCACCTAGATACTTTCAACCCTTCAATTTTCACTAGTCTGGATGAAGCAGGATAATTCAGTTTATTTTTCATTTCTATTTGTGAATTAAGCATTTTTATGCTAAGCATCTTTAAGCATCTTTATAATAATTATTGGACACTCAATTCAGTGAATTCTCTGTTCATATCTTCTTCTTTTTTTTTTTTTTTTTTTGGTATTGGGTTATTTTCCTTTCCTCATTGATTCATAATATCCCCTTATATTTCACATATTATTTTCCCACAACCTTTTAATTTTTATTATGATACTTGCTCTGATGTTTTAAAATTTTAAGTGGTCAAATCTGTCAGGCTTTCCCTTTATTGGTCCTGGATTTGGGGACTTTGCCAAGGAAAGGTTCCCCCATTTTAATATTTATCAAAGCACTTCCTTATTTTATGATTTTTGCATACTAATGGAGTTATTTTAATACATCTGGAGCTCATATGTATGCATGGTATGAGATAAAGCTCTGAATTTTTTTCATTTTGTGGCTATCCACTTGTACCTATACAATATGGTCAAATGTTAGACTTCTTCCTAATGTGACAATATGTTTTATTGTAATCCCAGAAAAAAAATATTAGTAGCCAAAATCTGTGTAACATTCTACAGGTGCATCATATGACCTAGAGCCTCTTCATAAGTACTGTGATTGGATATATTTGTCTCAGTCTAAGTGATAAAGAAATGGAGGATCCACAAGTTTAAGCAGCTTGGTCATTTGAACTTGGTGTGTTGCTCACTTAACTCTTCTCCTGAACGCTTTCTACCAGAAGTCATTGTTACCTGAAGTCCAAAGTATCACCAGAAAAGGAGAAAAGAATTAGCTATGATACAAATGATAAAGTATTGAATATACTCATGTTTACCTCAATGTTTGATCAACCACCATCTCTGGAGTTGTTAGCAAGATGTACAGACTTCTTTTGAAGATAGAAAACCAAATCAGTGCTCAGGACCTCTCCTTCATGATCATCATGTCCTGACATTCCTTGAGAAACGTAATCTCCCCTGGTATAGAAAATAAAAAGGGTGATAATCACCCAAAGGACCCACTAATTCTTTTTACCCTAAAGGTTCACATCTTTAAAGCTTTACAGCATGTATTTAAATCATAAAATGGCAAATTGGCATTTTATGGGAAAGGCCAGATGGTAAATAATTTAGGCTTGGTGGGCCTTTGTCACCATGAATCAACAATGCCATGGTAACACAAAAGCCACCATAGACTGTCTGTAAAAGAATAGGCTTGTCTGTAGTATTCTGATAAAACATTATTTACAGCTTGGGGTGTAGCTCAGTGGCTGCCTGCCCTGAATAAGGCCCTGGGTTTGATATCCGGTGCGCTCTCTCTCTCTCTCTCTCTCTCTCATACACACAAATACATACACACACACAAAAAGAATTAAAACTTCATATACTATGCTCATGTTTTCTGACTTCTGACCCACAATATTTAGCAGGGGCTTTGTACTGTACTTGTCATTAATGCAGATAATAATGAGGAAGCAAAAAAAAATAAATAAAACATTAAGTTTGAAGGTATAAGACGAAGACGCAGACTACAATTTGTCAGAGAATAACATGACAAAACACGTTTCCTTTATATTTCTACCTTGTGTTGCTATATTTGATGATTAAATGGGCTTAAGGTATAGCTTGGGGTAAAACTAATAGCCACAAGGCTCACTAATAGATGGATGAATGAGGAGTCAGTGATGACCCCAGCTCTCCAGCACAAGCAAGTGAGAGTCCTTTATTGAGATGAGAAGATGAGATGGGGATATATTTAGAGGTGATGGGTAGAATGAACAGTTCTGTACTGAAATACTGCTTTTTAAAGTCTGTAGAATGTAAAAGGAGAACTTCAGGTAAACTCAGAGATGAGGTTAAGGCTGAAGTGATCAAATAGGGAGGGAACACCTCAAAGATACTATTTAGAGCCATAGAGATGGATGAAGTTAACAAGAGCACAGAGAAAGAGAAAGCAGGACAAAGAAGGGCCTCGATGTGTTTTCTAAATCATCCAAGATAGAACTGAGCATGTGCAGGATGCCAAGAGGAAGTCACGGTGCTCGTGACATTGGTAAACCTATAACTTGTGTGAGGAAGGTACAAGGTGGGGTTCTCTAGGGAAACAGAGCAGATAGGATGTATAGATGATTATCAATGGACATTTGCGGGACCGGCTGACATGTCACAGGCTGGATGGTCAGTCCCACAGTGGCCACCTGCAGGTTGGAGAGCCAGGAAACCAGTAGCTGCTCAGTCCAAGAAGCTGGAGTCTTGGAACAGGAGAAACCGATTTTGCAGCCCCAGTTTGAGCCTAATGGCCTGGAAGCCCTATGGAAAACTGCTGGGACAAGTCCATGTTCAACGGCTGATGAAGCTGCAGTCTAATACTCTGGGTGACTGTGACTGCAGCAGCAAAAACACACTCAGTCAAGAAGAATCAGGACCTGGGGGTGGAGCTCAGTGGTAGAGCTCTTGCCTAGCATGCGAGGCCCTGGGTTTCATTCCCAGCTTCAAAAAAAAATTCTTAAAAAGCTTTTGAATTTGTATGTGACATTAAGTTTCCTCCTTCCTTGACTTTTGTTCACCTGTCCCCACCCCCATTGGATAGTGCCAGTCACATTCAGGGCATCTTTACCTCTCAGACTGCTGTCCACTGCCCACATGCCAATTATCTCTGTAAGCACCCTCACAGAGACACCTAGAAGTGTGCTTTAACAGTCTTCTAGGCAGCTCTCAATTCAGTCAGGTTGACCACCACTGTTACCCATCACAGGTAATAACCTATATTCTCCTTCTCCAAATAAGTTTTTTCTTTGTAATTTTATTGAGCCTTCCAGTAAATACCTTGGAGTGTATGTTTACCTAAACACAATCTGGGAAATGCTATACAAGAAAATAATGATTTTTATACTAAATTTAATTTTTTTATAATTAATTTTCTCAGACTCTTTGCCTTTGGTTGTCCAATAAAAGAGTTAATGTCCATCTTCCCGGCACGAAGGGAAGCTGCAGGTTTCAAATAACCTTTGCATTTCACTTTTACCTGCCTGATAACCTCAGTGTGGTTCCCTTGAGATGTCACCTGTCCAGGGATACAGGGAAAACTCACTACAGTCCAATAATGTGAGAGAACAAAGGCGAAAAGAGTGGAGACTTTCTTGTCATCTGCGGAAATATTTTCATCCCACACTTACACAAAGCCACTCTATTGCCCAGAAGGCAATAAAGAAAGAATAAAGGAACCACAGGTGCGAGAAGATTGAGAGTGCTCAAGAAGGTAAGTTGAGTGCAGAAAGTCATTCCATGTCCTTGGTAGTGGGGAAGGAGAGGTGTCATTCAACTGCCAGGAGGGCTGAGTAGCTCCTACCAAACTAAACTTCCAGTAATTCACAACTATAAACTCTGGACAAGGTTTAAACAGGAACCAGTTGAAAGCACTGGACAGCAAACAGAAGCAGCCAGAACTGAGGTGGAGTAATTGTTAGAGAACAGAGTGAAATTTTCACTGAGTGAAATTCCAGTTTATGTAACTTCCAGGTAGAAGGTAGTCTCCAGATAAAAGACTAAAATCTAGATGAAAATCTGAGCTGCCCCATCTATTGCACGGGAGGCAAAAATTTTCTATTTGAATTTAGCCACATTGATAAACTATTTTCTTTTTTAAAATATTTTTTAGTTGTTATTTTATTTTTATTTATTTATATGCAGTGCTGAGAACTGAACCCAGTGCCTCACACATGCTTGGCAACTGTTCTACCACTGAGCCACCACCCCAGCCCATGATAACCTGTTTTTTTTGTTTGTTTGTTTGTTTGTTTGTTTGTTTGTTTTTTTGGTTTCAGGGATTGAACTCAGAGGCACTCGACCACTGGGCCACATTCCCAGCCCTTTTTTAGAATTTTATTTAGAGACAGGGTCTCACTGAGTTGCTAAGTGCCTCGCCATTGCTAAGGCTGGCTTTGAGCTTGCGGTCCTCCTGCCTCAGCCTCCCAATTGCTGGGATTACAGGCATGCGCCACCACACCCCACCCGGCGATAACCTGTTTTCTTTTAAAAATAAAGTCAATAGTCTCTGAAAGAGCAAAAGGGAGTCAGGAGATTCTACAACATATTATTTACCATGCCTGGAATACAATACAAAATTACTGAACATTAAGATAAATGGGAAAAGATGACCCATTCTTAAGAGAAAAGACAACATACACCAATTCTAAGGTGACCTAGTTGTTGGAATTGGCATAGTAGTATTTAAGGCAGGTATTATAATTATACCCAAAGATGTAAGGAAATATATTATAGTGTGTAAAATCTTAGCAGAGAAAAATAGAAACTATAAAAAAGGAAGCAAATGTAAATTCTACAAACAGAAAATGCTGTATCTGAAATATATACTTTTTCAATGTTGGAAATTGAAGCCAGCCCCTCATGCATGCTAAGGCGAGTGCTCTACTACTGAGCTAAATCACCAGCCCTCTGTGTCTGAAATAAAAATGTTTCTAAATAAGCTTATTCAGAGTGGAGATGGCAGAAGAGATCAGCCAACTTGAAAATAGATCAATGGAAATTATTCAATCTGAAGAAAGGTAGAAAAGAAGATTGGAAAAAATGTAATAATACAGCCCCAGAGACCTGTGGGACAATATCAAAGGGCTACTAAATTATAACTGGAATCCAAGAATGAGAGGAAAAAGTGTGGGGTAGAAAAAAAAATTTTAAAGGAATAATGGCTGCAATGCTTCCAAATTTGGTGAATGACATAAGTTTATAGTGAACAGCAAGCAGAATGAATACAGTAAGAACTATACCTAGGTACATCATAGTCAATGGGGTGAAAACCAAAGAGAAATATAAAATCTTAAGAGCAAAGAAAAAAGAACAATTGCACACAAAGGCACAAGAATCAAAAGATCACTGACTTCTCAGTAACCAGAGAGGACAGAGGATAGTGTGTGTTTAAAGTGTTGAAGTTATTTTTTAAAGTCAATGCAAAATTTTTACCTCCAGCAAAAATAACCTTCAAAACTCAAGGTTAAATGAAGATATTTTCAGATAAAACTAAAATATTTCACCTTCTGCTGGCCTATGCTACAAAAATGTTAAAAGAAGTCCTTTGAGTTGAAGAAAAATGAAAACTATATCTTCAAGAAATAATACATCAGAATAGGTAAAGATATATAAGAGTATAAGACTATTTTTCCTCTTAATTTTAAATAACATATATGATGACTATTTAAAGAATCACATTGATTCCAATATTTGAGGATAGACTGGAATTTTCATTTTTCACCTAAATGTTATCAGGCTTGGATCTTAAAAGGTCATCAGATTTTTCCTGGCATGAAACTAATAGTTGAATGTAATGTGATTATTATTCTCCAAAGTTAAATATACATTTTTCTATCAGTGTTTACTTGTCATTCACTCTATCTTGATTTTTTTCCCCTTTGTAAAAAAAATGTGTCTAGAGTTGATAAGCCTGTTTAGCAGGCTTCTAGCCTAATAGGATTATTCTCAGTGTATCTTTTTTAAAGAGAGATTTTCCTAGTGGGCATTCCATTTTGAGAGATTTCTGAATTGCTAATCAATGAAGTAATAAATAATAAGCATACACTGCATAGTTTCAGGAAATGTAGTTTGTTTTTTAACTTTGCCAAAATTTAAGTTAAAATAAAGACCAATGCATGTTCAGATAAGGGTAGAATTCTTAGGGGAAAACAACATTTATGACCTTCCCAAAATTTTAATGTAAATATCTTCCAAGAAGAAATGCATAAATTTAAAAGTTTTAAAAGCCTTCACGTGTTGGTGGACAGAAATAATGCTATTGTATACTATCAACAATCAAAAGAAACATCCAACCTAAAAATATCAAAGTTGAAATTATATGTGGGTTGCTTTTATAATTTCTAGAAGTAAACAAGGAATTATTTTCCCAATACCTGCTTTTGCCTACTGGAATATACTAGCCATCCCACGGATGCCCCATTGCGTACACATGAGCAATTATGCTTCTCGTGTTTTCTCCCGAAATGCTTTCTTCTCCTGACTACAGGTTGCCTAGCATTACCATCTTCTTTGTCTCTGAAGTTCCACACCTAAAAATTATCTGATTCCATTCTCACCTGTCTTAAAAGGATTTACCTCCTCTTGACTTTTCTTCTTGGTCTCTGTAAGCTAGGCTTTTTCTTTCTCTTCTTTCCCTCCTTCCAATCTAATTTAGGCTATAAAACATTTAACTTGGAGCCAAGAAGCCCAAATTACAGGATAAGGAGCACAGAGGAATTAAGAGGATGTTGTCCACAACTTCATGACTGGTATGTACTGAATATTTAAATTATTTCAGCTAATCCTCACTGCAGCTCTATGAGATAGGTACTACTATTACCCTAGTTTTAGAGAAGAGAAGGCATAGAGCAGTTATGCACCTTCCCCAGATAACGCACAGAAGTGGGGCCTAATTGGAAGCCTAGTGTGATTGAGTCTAAAGCTTGCATCTTAACCAGCTAGAGTATTGCCTCCCCAGGCCAGGCACTGAGGCCATCTGGTGACTTTGTAACATTATGCCTCACCTCCAGGGCAAGACCGTTTCAAATCAATTAAATTCAATATCCAAAAACATGGCAACCACAGAAATGTGTTCCACAGATCAATACCTGGTCTATTCTGGTGTATTTTCCTTCACCTACAGCTTTAGAGAAAAGGTAAAAATGGAATCTACCTCGCTAATTGGGAATACGTTCTGATAGAAAAGGAAAAATCTATTTGGGGTCCCAGTGGGTTTCACTTCTTCTGGGTTAGCCCTAATTATTTGTAGCTTCCCTGCCCTCAGTCCCCAAAGCCATCCCTTTTCAGAAGAGGAAGTATAAAATGCAACCATGGAAAAGCTGCAGGAATTTGAAAAGAAATGGCCCTGTAGGCATTGGAGAAAGATGAAGGAGCACGGTCTGCTGAGGAAGCTAGAGTCACCCACACAGAGCTCTTGCCTTTGAGCCTAAAGTTGCAGAAAGGAAAGGATCAGAAAAGGAGAGGGGAAGTCACGGGGCTGCCCAGCTGCATCCACACTAGAAAGCTTTTGCTTTGTCTCTTTAAATTAACCTTAGTATAAAATTCATCATCTGTAAGTTCTGGGCTAGCCCCTGCCCCATATATGATTGTCCTTTACTACAGAATGGGAAGAGGGTCCCAGAGGCAGGTCTGGACCAGCCTGGGACACAAGAGGATCCACTCCATCTGGGAACCCAAGACTATCTGATTGAAATCTACTTTTCATCTCAGTGTCTGTGAGCAACTTTTCAGTCAAAGCCACAGCTTTCCTGTGTGAAGTTGGCAGGACCT
Source organism: Tamias sibiricus (assembly GCA_025594165.1). Lineage (NCBI taxonomy): Eukaryota > Metazoa > Chordata > Mammalia > Rodentia > Sciuridae > Tamias > Tamias sibiricus. Next base: position 72,065,926 of record CM046660.1, on the reverse strand, counting down.
GAACTTTTCTGCTTGTCAAAATTCATGCCAGTTGGCACAAGCACAGAAATTCCTTTTAAAATTGAACGTGTCAGCCAAATTAATCCCATTAAACTCTATGTGACCTTCCACTGAGGAAAGCTCATTAAAAAGGATATTGCAGTATTACTGTTCCTCCTCTAACATAGAAATCTTCTTAGGAAAACAGAATTTTTAGAAATGTCATAGAATATCAAAGGTAGAGGTAATCTTAAAGATCACAGTTGACTTTGGGGATTATTTCATCCAATTCCTTATTTTACAAACACTTGGCATAAGAAACAAAGAAAATTCATTGGAATCTGTGGATGACCTAAGGTTTTTTTTTTTTTCCCCCTTAGTCAAAACATAAAATGCACATACTATGTGATATCTATAATTTGGCTTATGAAGAAAAATAAAATAATCAATAAATCTTGATATTTTTTGTCCCTTAAAATAAATCTCAATAAATTCTAATCTAATGTTTCTTCTAAGGATAGCTTTAAAGAGGTTTTATACATGAAGTGCTAATCTATGTTATGCCCATGTTGATTCCCCTCTGGATGGACATATGGTCTCTCCACCATTAGATTAAGTTTTATTCTTACTCCTCCCTTTCTTCTTAAGCTGTAACCCATTCTTGGTATTTTTCACAGGTGTCCTCCATTGTCTTCCTCCACATCACTAGACACACCTTGAATTCCCATGTACCCATCTTCAGGCTAGAGTGTAACATGGTAACAAATTATTAAACTTCAGTTTGGAGGCTTCCAACATCAATTACCATTCAAGAAAAAAAAAAAAAAAAAGCAAAGTCCTGCATGAGACACTAATATGGTTTAAGTATGAGATGTCCACCAAAAGCCCACGTGTGAGACAATACAAGAAAGTTTAGAGGTGAAATGATTGGGTTATGAGAGCCTTAACCTAATCAATGAATTAATCCACTTGAATGGATTAACTGGGTGGTTACTATAGGCAGGTAGGGTGTGACTAGAGGAGATAGGTCACAGGGGCATGTTTTGGGGGTTTGTATTTTGCCCCTGGTGAACAAGAGCTCTCTCTGTTTCCTGGTGGCCATGTTCTGAGCTGCTTTCCTCCACCACCCTGTTCCTCCATGATGTTCTGCTTCACCCTGGGCCCAGAGCAACGGAGTCAGTCATCTATGGACTAAAACCTCTGAGACCTTGAGCCAAATAGACTTTTCCTCTTCTAAAATTGTTCTTGTCAGGTCCTTTGGTCGCAGAGATGAAAAAATTGACTAAACAGATTCATTATTGCCATAACTAACAATGATGCCTACTATGTGGAGAGTGCCTACTAAGTGTAGGACAATTTGCTAAGTAGATTATATCACGTCATCATGGCACTTGATTTTTATCAAGAGGCTGATGACATCAGAGTCATCAACTCTTTTCTCAGAAAAGAGGCTCAGAGTTAGGTAGTTAGTTCCCCACAGTCACACAATTAGAAATAACAGAACCAGGATTTTGGTCTCTGCATTCTGATATCAGAGTTCTCTTTCTTAACTACAATGCCATTTTGCCTATAAACTTGTGATGGAATGTAGTGAAAAATAAGGCTAGAAAACAATTTGTGACCAGATTTCTTGGAAGGCTGTGAATGTCATGTCAAAAGATGGTTCAGGTTCCTTCATAAAGTTGACTAGTCCCACATCTCTCCTGATGTCCCAGATGGTGGAGCAGTAGCAACACTTCCATGATGCCCACTTCACGCCAGCTCCTCACTTCAGGCAGCAACTGTCATAAGTGCTTTACATGTGTTCCATTATTCCCTCCTCACAGTTCCTTTATGAGGCAGAGGTTGCAATTATCCCTATTTGACAAATGGGGAAATTGAAAGCCGGGCATGGTGGCGCACGCCTGTAATCCCAGCACTTGGGAGACTGAGGCAGGAGGATCACAAGTTCAAAGCCAGCCTCAGCAATGGCAAGGCACTTAGCAACTCAGTGAGACCCTGTCTCTAATAAAATACAAAAAAGGGCTGGGGATATGGCCCAGTGGTCGAGTGCCCCTGAGTTCAATCCCCAGTATAAAAAAAAAAAAAAAAAAAAAAAAAATTAGGAATTAGGTGGTTTGCCAAATGTAAAGCAACTAATAAATGAGGGAGCCAGAATTCGAACCCAGACAGTCTGGCACCATAGTCTGTGATCTCTGCTATGACACTAAACAGCCCTCACTGCAGAATGCATGTAGGTTTGGGTACTTTCTGACCTAGAATTTATATCCCAGCATGGTCACTTTTCAGCTGTGTGAATTTGTAACACATAGCAATTCCTGAATTTTAATTTATTCATCATAAATTCATTTAATAACACATAGGAAGAGGGTTATGTGAATGACTATGAAAATAAAGCACCTGGCCAATAAAAGTAACAGACCTAGTATTTAACAAGTATCTAGGGTCAGTTTAACTGAAGTTAAAAATTCATCTAGGACTTTCTTGCCTTCTTGGAGGACGTGTATATGGAATAAAAATGGTTCTTATCAGCACCTTTTATCTCTAGTAGACAGCCACTTAGGCACCCAACATGTGTACCACTTTCAGAGAAAGTATGCACCAGAGATTTTATATTCAGCCATGCTGTCTTTGACGTATCAAGGGTGTGAAAAACAGTTCCAGTGTGGAAGAACTCAGAGTTCAATTTTATGCAGGTGCTCTTCCTGAGGATCTGTTGAAGGATGAACTTCATCCAACCAAGGGACAATTCAGGAAGCAATGGAAGAAGAATGGACAATAAGTATTTAATATATAGTTGCAGATTAAAGACTAAAACAAAGGTTAAAACAAGATGAAAAAATAATGTTTAGATGTTTCATGTTCTGACAAAATAGAAATAATGCACTCAAAACATGAAAGGACAAGGAATTGGTATGAAGGGAAGAAAAATCAGTTTACTGAGTATTGAATAAGCAGTAGGTATTACTCTATGGATATTAAACAATATGATTTAAAACTCACAAACCAGACAGTAAGAGACTAAATAACAAATGATAGGACTGGAAATATTTTTTAAAGGGAACAATATAGAGTAACTACTAGAAAAAATTAAAAATGTTCCTAAATATCAAAAGAAAAGAATTCAGAGCAAAGCAAACATATAGAAAAACACAGAAAATATGACGTAGCATACATAGTACTTATACAATAAATTGAAAATGTTAAGATCAAACACTGAAGTCATATTAGTGAATGTGAATGGGCTTAGCTCGCTTCTTAAAAGAAAAATAGTCTAATTAATCTCAAAAAGAAAGCCTTAAATTTATGCTATATACAAACACACCAAAACTGAAGTGATGCAAAGGGTTTAAAATAATGGGCAAATGTGTACCAGGAAAATGGGAATTATAAAAAGCCAAGATCTGAGATTTCAATGTCAGACTAAAAGAGAACTCAAAGTCATTAAATGTGGCAAAAGACATTTTTAAATGTTAAGTGCTCACAATTCAAAGTGAAGATCATGAATATCAATGCACTATATTAAGTAGGAACTACCTTTATATAACAGAATCCAGGGAGATGCACAGAGAACTGTAGAGGAAAAGACTCATATTAGAAAACTTCTCCACACCACTCTCACACAAGATAGATCAAGGGAAGCAGGAAGATACCGAAGACAAAATAACAGAATAAATAAGATAGATCTTGTGAATTTGTACTGAGCTTCACTCCTTGATAACAGACAACACATTTTCTTCTCAAGCACACATAGACTGTTTACAAAAGTGATCCTGTATTGGGTCACAAAGAAGTTTTTCAAAATCAGTTTATTGCATAAAATAGAAAAATAACACCCTCTGATGTCAATAAAACCAATAATTATCAATAAAAATATTTTTAAGGCTAAAAGGCTCTTCCTCTGGAAATTAAAACACCTTTTCTTAGCTGTCTGTCATAGACCAGAGGAGACTAAGGAGACCTGACAGTTACATGCAACGTCCCCTGAGTTGGAATCTAGAACAGAAAGAAGACAATATGGGAAAATTGAAGAAATCTAAATACAACCTGAAGTATAGTTCCCAGTAACATGCTCTCGTGTTGGTTCTTTTTTCTTTTTGACACAATGAAAATATTAATAACAGGGGAAACTGTTGGAACTGTCTGTACTATCTTGTAACTTTTCTATAAATATGAAACTATTCCAAAGTAAATGGGGATATGTTGGCCAAAAGGTACAAACTTTTGGTTGTAAGATAAATAAGTTATAGAGACCTAATGTACAGCAAGGTAACTTAATAGTAAAATACTTTATACTTGAAATTTACTAAGAGAGAACATAAGTGTTCTTACCAAACACACATAAAAAAGGTTAACTATGTCAGGTGGTGATGTCAATAGCCTGATTGTGTAAACCATTACATAAAATGTACTCACCAAAACACATGATGTAAACCTTAACTATATATAATTTTTATCTTAAAATTATACCTCTACAAAATTAAAAATATTAAAATAAAATAATTTTAAACAACTATTAAAAAGAAACGTGCACCTTGAAATAACAGAACTTTGATACATTAATGATAATGAAAACTACATTTCAGAACATATGGAATATACTTAAAGTTGCTATTAGAAGAGAATTCATAGCCTTATACTCTTTATCAATACAAAGGAAATAATGAAGAAAATAAGCTGAATTTCCAACTCATAAAAGCTAAATAACAACCAAATAAATCAAAATATGACCCAAGGTAAGAAATAGTAAACATAAAAGCAGAAAACAACGAGGAAAACAAGAGAAAAACAGCAGATCTAACAAATAAAATAAAATATTGATTTTTTAAAAAACATCAACAAAATGGACAAAACACTAGCTAACTTAATCATGGGCAGGAAGGGGAGTACCAATATGAAAAATAACAACATGGGGCAAATAATCATTTCAGTAGAAGATTTTTTAAGTGAGGTCATTTTGCAGATCTTTATTAAAATACATTTTAAAAACTAGATGAAGTAGAAATTTTTCTAGGAAAATATATTTTGACAAAATTGACCTGAGTAGACATGGAGTTCAAAGAGATAAATTTCTGTGGTAGAAATGAAGTTTCTGAATTGTTTGCATGAATCAAAAATTAAAAGAAAATAAAAAGAAGAAGAAACTTTATAAAAGAAGCAGGTGGTAAATGTCAGACTTCCTGTTCAAAAGTTCATTTTTTTTGGTACTGGGGATTGAACTCAGGGGCACTTGACCACTGGGCCACATCCCCAGCCCTTTTTTGTATTTTAGTAGAGACAGGGTCTCATTGAGTGGCTAAGTGCCTCGCCATTACTGAGGCTGGCTTTGAACTTGCGATCCTCCTGCCTCAGTCTCCCAAGTGCACCACCATGCCCAGCTTAAAAGCTCTTCATTTTTATATTCATTTTTATTCTCATTGTTTTCTTCTTCTGTTTCCTGCTTTTCATATAAGCCATTTTGGGGGTCGGACACTGGTTCAGAAGCGGTTTCTTATGTAAACTTTCTTTTGGACTTTAATTCATATTAAGAGATCTTGTAGTAACTTCATCAATAATGTAATTTCAGTTTATTGTGCTGACATCTAATCCTAAATGGTAAGTATACCTTCCACATGCCCTTCTGAAAAATCTTATCCTGGATTGAAATATTAACTTTTCAAAGGCTACAAAAAAGTCTAATTCCAGACAAGAGATTTAGCATTATACTATGTTTCAACTAGGTCTCTTTACGATCAGACTTGACAAATGTCTTCTGATTTGTCTTCAAATTCAAATTTGTCATGTTTTCTTTTCTGAACTTCTGAAGCTACATTACAGAGCTGTGATCCCCACCCTCAATGAATATCTGCATTTCACAAGCCATCACTGGAATGGACCAAACAATGGCTTCTTTTGATCATTTCTCAACTTCTGCCATCTCTGAAGATGTTATCATCAGCAGGAATTGGTTTTTATTTATTTTTGCTCTGAATTCCATCAGGCTTCCAGCTAGTTTCCTAATAAGCCCTAGTGGAAAACATGGGCACAAATAATCAAAAGTTGCCAACCATTAGTGTGGCTCACAATAAATTAAAGTCTTATGATAATGAGAAAAATAAAATGCGGAGTAAACTTTCTCATCAAGTGATCATTAAAATACTAACACTTAATGTGTCTTCGATTTTAAATTTCCCTGTTTTGTTGTTGATGTTGTTGAGCCAGATTCTTCAGAAATAATGCCCCTATCAGACAGGCCCTATTTTGTTTATCTGTAGGTTTGGTAGCATCCACTGAATTTCTCTTTAATTTAAATTTTTGAATAAGAAGTTCAAGTTTTTCTTCTAGCAGGGCTCATGAGCATACAGGAGCTCATGAGAATGCGTCTGCTTTGTGTCATAGAAGAAAAGATCATTTATGATTTTTTGTTAAATATTCTTAATACAATAAAGTTCAAACCTTTTAGAGAGTGTCTTGGTTTTCTCTCTCACTTACCACAGCTGTCTTCTTCTATTTCCTTTTGTGTAGGTGTTAACTTCTCCTTCTGTTTAGAGCTTATGGCAACTTTTGTGTAGGCTCATTACCTGGAGTTAAATTCAGCTAGGAAGGAAGTGAAAAGCAGGGGTGGTGATAAGCACAGACTTTCAATTCAAATAAAACTTGCCTTTTCATTTTTCCATTTCCAAAGAGCCACAGTTAGGCTTGGGGGAGTTGTGTTCTGCTGAGTACTGACGCCCACTTACTCGGCAAGTATTTCCTGCTTGCCAATCACTGGCCAGGGGTGTTGCTGGACTCTGGGGCCACAACAGGATAAGAAAATCAGAGTCCTGGCTCCACCCACAAACCCTCTCATTAGGAAGATGGATTAATGGAGCCATCGGATTTTTCTCTAGGATTATATATTTTGTCTTCATTGTCTGAGGTTTCTTTCTTCCAAGTGATCTTACTTGTTGGTGATACTTTCGATTGAGCTTTTATTTTGATTTATTGCTTCTTTCATTTCTGGAATTTCTGTTTGGTTTTCTCTTTAGAAGAAAAGATCATTTATTTGCTCCCTCATCTCATTTTTGAGTTCATTTTTTGTTAAATATTCTTATTGATTTGTTTTTGTGTCACTTTCTTCCCTTGTTTCTTCATATTGCTGCTTGTGCGTCTATTCTACCTACAACCTTAAAAAAGTTCTATCAAACCTTTTAGAGAGTTTGTCTTGGTTTTCTCTCTCACTTACTTGTTTTTTCAGTTCAGACTGTCTGATTTACCCATATTCTTCTAATTTGTGTTTCCTTTTGTGTAGGTGAAATCTCAATTTGTTAACTTGCCTCCTTCTGTTTTAGAGCTTAACGTTGAACCAAGAACAAGGCTTGGAAACTTTTGTGTAGGCTCAAGGCTGCATTACCTGGAGCTTATCCTCAGGGCTGGGCCCTTAAATTCAGCTAGGAAGGTCGGAAGTGAAAAGCCAGGGGTGATGCTGTTCTGGGTGATAAGCAGGAGTCTAGAGGTCGCACTTTTCAATTCAAACTCTGGGCCCAGGCGGCCAGGGAAAACTTGCCTTTTCATTTTTCCATTTCCAAGGAGCCACAGTTAGGTGGTGTTGGGGTGTTCGGCGACGCGACGCACCCACACGACCCGCGCGGGAGGCCCCCCAGCCCCGCGCCCCGCGCGGACAGGGCGGCGGGCTTGGGGTCTGGGACCAGGAGTTATGTTCTGCTGAGTGACACAGGAACGGGCGCGCGGGGCAGCAGCGCCCGGCCCCCCGGCAAGCGCCGCGGCGCGACTATGAACGACCCTCTCAGGCTTAGGAAGATGGTATTTCCTGCATGCCAATCAATGGCCCAGGGGTGTTGCTGGACTCTGGGGCCACAACAGGATAAGAAAATCAGAGTCCTGGCTCCACCCACAAACCCTCTCATTAGGAAGATGGATTAATGGAGCCATCGTATGAACGAATGTAAGTATGATGCCTGCCAGAAAGGAGGATCCATGGTACAGTAGGCACATAAGATAGGGGGGTCTGAAACATTCTGTCAGGGCCAGATAAGGCTCCTGTAAGGAAATGGCATCTCCATCGGGAGCTGAAGATGGTGGATACCAAGGAGGCCTGGGAACAGAAGGTAAGGAGTACTCAGGGTGACCTCCCCCAGCTTCTGTGGCCTGAGGAAGGTTGGTGGAAGGAGTAACCGTGGAACACCTTCCTTGATATAATGTCACATGAAATGTTTCAATCATTTTGAGAGGAAAAATGGGTCGCAGTACTTAGCATTGAGTAAGCACAAAATAAACTCTGGCTTCTACTAGTATTGCTTTCCGTGTCAATGCACCTTTCCTCTCTCTCCAGCCAGCGTCCACACAGGGAGGGTGATGACCTTCCACCAACCCCCTAGGCACAAGCCCCTTTCCATGTGTGCTGTAAAAGCACTGCCCAGCAGACACTTCCCTTGAATACATAGAATTAATGTGTTGGTCGGTTGGACAAATGTATGTTAAGCAGGGGCTAAGTGGTTAGGAGAGAGAAAGCTGAGGCTTACTGAGGTCTGCTTTAGTTCCAGAGATGTCCCAGAAGGAGTGATCTTTTCACAAAGCATTAAGAGGCAGGAACTCTTACTGCCATCATTTTACCAAAGAGAATATAGACAATGGAGAGTTTAAAGAATTTCCCCCAGGATCACACACCTAGAAAGTGGCAGAGCTGGACTTTGTAGACAGGAAATCTCTCTCTAGAGTGAAGAACTTAACAATTATGCTGTACTTAAAGACAGACAAGGCCCTAGGCCACGTAAGGCTCACAACTAACTAGGAAAGAGGCCAGGAGATGGAAATAGTATATACAAGTAAATAAATAAGCTAGATAATTTCAGTGCATGATTGAACTTACAAAAGAATCAGTGCTATGATACACAAGTATGGCAGCAGTGGAGTGTAGGAGGGTGTCTGAAAGGACCTTTCAGCTGGGGCTAAGGAGAAAAAGAGACTCTGTGAAGAGGTAGGGGAAGGACTTCCAGGAGAGAAAACAGCAAGTGCAGAGACTGGGTGAGGTGGTTGGGATGAGAGGGGCATTTTGGAGGGACTGAGAGAGGCCTGAGCAAGAAGGGGAAAGAGGAATTGGATGGAGAGACCACATAAGCCCCTGCTGCGAGGATGGGCATTCCAAATGCCATTCCAAGGACAGTGGGAATCCAGAGGACATTTTAAAGCAAGAAACAAAGTTAAAATGTCTGATTAAAATTTGTAGAATTTCACCTGAGCTTGTGTTTGGAGCTGAACATCACAGGAGTTAGGAGTAAAGAAAGAGAGGTCATGAGTTGCTTCTGGGAGACTCATGAGAAATAACCAGGGTCTCTACTGGGGTGTTGGCAGTGGATGTGCAGAGAAGGGAAGTGACAGAGAATTTAAGTCTTCATAATGTATTTGAAGGAGTGCGAAGAGCAGAAGAATCAAAGATGGAAGATGGCTCCTAGACTTTTTGGCTTAGATAACTACACACACAGAGGCTCCTTTTAAGGGAGACCAAAGAGGAGCAAGTGTGTGGGAAAGTCAGGACTTTCAGTTTGGATATGAAATGTGAAACACCTACCTGGCTTTCTTTATTTGGGAGGAGGTACTGGGGATTGAACTCAAGAGTACTTAACCACTGGGCCCCATTTCCAGCCCTTTTATTTATTTTTTTTAAATTTTTGAAACAGGGTCTCGCTAAGTAGCTTAGGTTCTCATTAAGTTGCCAAGGCTGCCTTTGAACTTGTACTCCTCCTGCCTCAGCCTCCCAAGTGGCCGGGATTACAGGGGTGCATCAGCTCGGCACTACTTGGCTTTCAAGTGAGAGTTTAAGGCATAGATCATATGTATGTGGTTGGAGCTAAGGACTAAGAAATGCAAGAGTCATCCACGTGTAGATGGGATGTAAACCCATGGAGATCTGCTAAGGGGAACAAGGAGAAAAAAGGCTGGACCACAGTCCCCAGACTTTGTGGTCTTAATTCACAGGCCTCTCTGGGGCTCAGATTACTTATCAGTCAATTGGGGGCAAAGCAATAATGATATATCCTATCTCGGGTTTGAGCATCTAGGACTAATGCACTTTCTTCCTCTTTGCTTTTGATTGGTCCCCTACATTTCTGACAGGTGAGGAGATATGTTTATTCTTGTCCCTAACAGGTTTTCAAAAGAAATTGAATGATTGCTTCCTGGAGCAAAACAGAGAATCACAGTTAGATCACAGCTCAACTTCCCCTCCCTCAATTCCCCCATGGGTCCCTGCAGATGAAACTCCAAAAAAAAGCCCCATTCATTTTCCTTTCAGAATGTTCCTGAGAGTGGGGTCAGCAAAGTCACTAACCTCTTCATGTAAATCAGATCAATCCGAGTTGACAATTCTACAGTGCAGAGGACTAAATAGGCACAAAGCCATATATACCAGCCACGTAATCATATCTGAAAATTCAGTTTTGACACTGAGATTTACAAGGACCCAGCAGATCCTTTTATCAATCAGTCCACAGTATTTACCTAGGAGCCTCGAGGGGACCTGTGCTGGATGAGGCTGCTTTTGTGAGCAAGCCAGCGGATTCTCAGGCGTGAAAATAGAAATTTAATCACTTGTTCATCCAAGCATTTCCCTTCAGCTTTTCCAATATGTTTTTTTTGTGAATGACTAACAGAATAGCTGCTGCAAAGAGCCTGCAGATCCCAGCCGGGCCTGAGAGGAAGGATGATGACTCACCCGCGGCTGACGTCAAAGCCTCCGCTCTTTTCAGAGCTGGAGGAAGAGAATGTCAATGGCCTGGGAAGAGCGACCCAAATGCCCTCCAGAGCCCCATGTGGGTCATAACCGCTTCCTCTTCCCCACCTGGCAGTGATGATTAAAATGCCGAGAAAGTTTAAACTGTGAAAACTCCAATTTCACTGTCAAATTAGCTGGAAAAACTAATAACAGAAGTCTTTCTTCCTGTCAAGCAGTACCACATCTTTGTTGTGAGTTCTTTCCTTCTGGAAAACGTTGAGGACATTCAGTCCTTTTCCTGGGGAGTGTTATACTGGTGTGTGTCTTAGTCCACCTAAGCTGCTGTAACAAACACCACAGACTGGGTGGCTTGAACAACACACGCTCATTTCTCACAGTTCTGGAGGATGGTGCTGGCAGATTCAATGACTGATGATGGCCCTGTTTCTGGTTGGCAGATGGTTGTCTTCATGCCATGTCCTCACTTGGGGCAGAGAGGAGAAAGTACTCTAGTCTCTTGGTCTCTTTCTCTTCTCATAAGGACAAAGATCCCATCATTGAGGCTCCAACCTCATGACCTCATCGAGATTTCATCACCTCCCAGAGGCCCTGTTTCCAAATATCACCACGTTGGGGGTTAGGGTTTCAGTATATGCATTTGGGGTGGGGGAACACAACATGCGTTTTATAACTATTCGCTTACATGACCTTTTCCAACATGCCTGTCATTTCAGGATTGCCAAGGACTTTACCAGATTTTGCACAGTCATGTGTTTACTCTAAGGATTTATTAGAGGTTCAAGTGTTTCAAGGAACCTGCAGGACAGTTCAACAAAGCTCTGACATCCCTGTGCAAAAAGTCTAACAAATTTGTGGAAAATTTTTGGCTACCTCACAGTTCAGTCCTTTAGTTATTTGTCCCAGGGCCTCCTGTCTGGGTAACCCCCTGGTTAGTTCCCTGAGCACTGCCATCAGATCCATTCTAAATCCTTCTCTTCTCTTCAAGGAGACTGGTTATCTAATGAAGAGATCAAATCTAGATTGCTGATGGCTATAATGGATCAGTTACCTGGTCTACCTCTGACATTCCGATTTAAGTTATGTATCTGGCTGCCCTAACACTCACTCGTTGCTTAGCTCTTTGAATTTTTATTGGATAAGAGTCTTTATCACTCTATTGGTATATTTTGTCATATTATTTTTTATTGCAATTTATAATTTGTTTTGTGGTTCTTGATGGTGCAGTAAGCTTTACCATCATTAGTTTTTGCTTTCATTCTGTTACTCGGAGGACCATCCCAGTGCCTTGCACTAAAGGTCCCTCAACAAGAGTCTGTTGGGTTGAATTGCATTTTCCTTATGGTAACTTCTGGAACTACCGATGTTCCTCAGATTAAGAGGGGGTTATATCCAATACACCCATCATGAGTCAAAATGCATTTGGGATTGTTGCTTGTATTCTTAATAACTGCCATTCTGAGTGGAGTGAGATAAAATCTTAAGAGTAGTTTTGAGAGAGATCCAAGATGGCAGATTAGAGGAAGCCGCACTTCAGGGCAGCTCCATGGAAAGAATCCAACAAAGCAGATAAATTGCCTTTCATCATATATATATAGGCCGAAAATACCGATCTCCTGGATGGTTTGATTACCAATACCAGGGAGAGAAGGAGAGAAGCTGTCTGCAGCGGCTAGAGCCGCGAGGCTTCTGCAAAACCGCCTGGGTGGTGCACAGGCCGTGTGAAACAAAGTCAGTGTGGGGAGACCGCGCTGCGACTGCAACCCCAGCCACACTCAGGGCACACCAGCATGAAGCCAGCAATAACAGCCGGCGGAATTGGTGCTGGGGGACCACGGGAGACCGCGGTTCGACAACACCAGTTCGAATCCACACTCGGCCGGACGCGACCCTCAGCAGTAGGGACCCCCCAGAGAGAGCGGCACAGAGACTGGCGAACAGCAAGCAGGGGCACAATCGGAGTGGTCCACAGTCTGAAGCAGCGCTGTCTGCGCCGCAGTTACAGTTGCGCCTTCCCGATACCACCTCGGCAAGGTGACATCCACCCAACGGCTTTAAAATCGATAGGCGAGGACACGGGAGTCTGCGGAGCTGCTGTTGACTGGGAGGAGAGCACCGCCATCTTTGAAAGGTGCAGTGGCTGACCCAGACAAAGGGGAGGAGACGGAGAGTGACGGCTGCAGCCATCCAGGGACCCTCCAGCTCTCTGAAGACAACGCACACCTGGGTGAGGCTCGGGTGGCCGGCAGGGGAGGGCGTGTCTGAGGCCAGCGCAGCGGCCACAAGAAGCTGCAACTGTGGGTGGGCGTGGGGAGGGGGTGCCTTCTGGAGGATCCCCTTCCTGGTGCCATTCATCTGCTGACACACAAACCCCCTGGGCCACTCCTCCACTGAGCCGTTCAGCCACTGGCCTAAGGTGCAGCCTTGATTCCACTAACAGGATCACAGACTGTCTAGATGTGATCCGATAACAATTGGCTTGAACTGGAAAGGAAAAAAGAGGGGGGCTTCCCAGGGCCCATTTTGTTTGAGACTTGGGGTTCGACTTTTTTTTTTTTTTTTTTTGGTTTGTTTTGTTGGATTTCGGGGAGGTTTTTTTTGTTTGTTTGTTTTGTTTCTTTTTCTTTTTCTTTTTTTGGCTTTGGTTTGTTTTGCTTCTTTTTTTTTTTTTTCTTCCTTCTGCATTGATTGTCAGTGTGTTTGTTTGCTTCCGCTCCTTTTTTCTTTCCTTCTTTTCTTCCTTCTCACTCTTGCATCTTTTTCTTCCTCCTTCATCTTTCATGTTAGCACCCTGCCAGTGCATAATAACAGAGGCAAAAACAAGTTATACGCAGAACTTGGGATTTCTAGAACCGGCACAATTGAACTGGGTAGCAAAGCGATGTTATATATAGTTTACTCTCTATTTTCTTGATTCTCTCTCTCCTCTCTCTTACACCAATTCCTACTCTTTTATCATTTTTTTCTTTTCCAACTTACTTTATATATAAATTGGTCTTTCCACCTAATTGTCTACTCCATTCTCTTTCTTCCCTCGTCTACTGATACTAAACCCCACTTCCACTAAACCACTTCAATAGAAAACTCTTTTCATACTTTCCAAGAAAGAACAATTCAAGACACTTCCTTCTTCCTAAACATAACACCTCTGTGTCCAATACTTGAAGCTATAAAACCCCATCAGAAGCGTACAGAGTAAATTGGAAATAATATCTGGGTTAACCAAATCTGTACATTGTGATCAAACTTGGATTTTCTGAATAGAAAGTGTTAGGTTTTAAAGTGTAAAGGAATTATAAGGCAATCTGATAGCATTGTACTACAGGAACAACATAAGGCTTTAAGGTAAAATCCAAATAGTCAAGGTCCCACAGTGCAGGAAGAATAGACACACAAGCAACATGAAAAAACAAGGGAAGAAAATGACACAAACAAATCAAGGTACCTCATCAGTAGATGTCATGGCAAGCACAGTTGGTCAAATGCCAGAGATGGAATTTAGAAATTACATATGCCAAATGTTTATGGAACTTAAGAATGAACTAAAAAATGAGATGAGGGAGCAAGTACAGGAGGCAAAAGATCATTTTGACAAAGAACTCCAAAAACAAATATAGGAAGTAAAAGATTACTTCAATAGGGAAATAGAGGCTCTAAAGAGAAACCAAACAGAAATTCCAGAAACGAAAGAAGTGATAAACCAAAATAAAAGTTCAATTGAAAGCATCTCCAACAGAATAGACCACTTGGAAGAAAGAACCTCAGACAATGAAGACAAAATATATATCCTAGAGAAGAATTTAGACTATACAGCAAAACTTGTTAGAAATCAAGAATATAACATCCAAGAATTATGGGACAGCATAAAAAGACCAAGCTTAAGAGTGATTGGCGTAGAGGAAGGGGCAGAGTTTCAAGCCAAAGGAGTGAGTAATTTATTTAATGAAGTAATTACAGAAAATTTTCCAAACTTGAGGAATGAATGGGAAAAACCAAGTTCAAGAGGCATACCGAACACCAAACAAACAAAATCTCAACAGATCCACACCAAGACACATTATAATGAAAATGCCTAATACACTGAGCAAGGAGAGAATACTAAAAGCCACAAGAGAAAGGAAGCAGATTACATATAGGGGGAAACCAATCAGACTATGTTCAGATTTTTCAACCCAGACCTTAAAAGCAAGAAGATCCTGGAATAGCATATTTCAAGCTCTGAAAAAAAAAGGGATGTCAACCAAGAATCTTATATCCAGCAAAATTGAGCTTTAGATTCGAAGATGAAATAAAAACCTTCCATGACAAGCAAAAGTTAAAAGATTTCACAACTTGAAAGCCAGCACTTCTGAACATCCTGGGCAACATTTTTCATGAAGAAGAAGAGAAAGATGATAACAAACATCAACAAAGAGAGATATTAAACTAAGGGAAATACCAACCAGAAGATAAACCAAATCAAGCTAAAGACCATAATACAAATAAAAATGGATGGGAATAAAAATCACATCTCAATAGTAACCCTGAATGTTAATGGCCTCAACTCGCCAATCAAAAGACACAGATTATCAGAATGGATTAAAAGAAACAACCCAACAATTTGCTGTCTCCAAGAAACACACCTCATAGAAAAAGACATCAACAGACTGAAAGTGAAAGGCTGGGAAAAGTCTTATCACTCACATGGCCGGGGGAAGCAAGCAGGGGTTTCCATTCTCATATCAAATAAGGTAGACTTCAAACCAAAACTAATCAAGAGGGACAAAGATGGATATTTCTTATTACTTAAGGGAACCATCAATCAACAGGTTATAACAATCATAAATCTATATGCCCCAAATAATGGAGCACCTACATTCATCAAACAAACTCTTCTCAAGTTCAAGAGTAAAATAGACCACAACACAGTTATTCTAGGGGATTTCAACACACCTCTCTCACCAATGGATAGATCATCCAAACAAAAGCTAAACAAAGAAACTTTAAACCTCCTTAAAACAATTAACAATTTAGACCTAACGGACATATATAGAATATTTCATCCCTCAGTAAACAAATACATATTTTTCTCAGCAGCACATGGCTCCTTCTCCAAAATAGACCATATATTAGGTCATAAAGAAACTCTCAGTAAATATAAAAAAATAAAGATACTCCCCTGCATTCTATCAGACCATAAAGGGATGAAATTGGAAATCAATGACAAAACAAGGATTAAGAAAAACTACTCCAACAACTGGAAGCTAAACAACATGCTACTGAATGAACAAGGGGTTGAAGAAGATATCAAAGAGGAGATTAAAAAATTCCTAGAGGTAAATGAGAACACAGATACAACGTATAGAAATCTCTGGGACACTATGAAGGCAGTAGTAAGAGGAAAATTCATTGCACTGAGTTCATTCCTTAAGAGGAAAAAAAACCAACAAATAAATGACTTAACATCACACCTCAAAGCATTAGAAAAAGAAGAACAGACCAACACCAAGAGCAGTAGAAGACAGGAAATAATTAAAATCAGAGCAGAAATTAATGAAATTGAGACTAAGGAAACCATTCAAAGAATTGACAAAACTAAAAGTTGGTTCTTTGAAAAAATAAACAAAATTGACAGGCCCTTAGCAATGCTAACAAAAAGAAGAAGAGAAAAAACTCAAATTACTAAAATTCATGATGAAAAAGGGAATATCACAACAAACACCTCAGATATACAGAAGATAATTAGAAATTACTTCGAAAACTTGTATTCCAATAAAACAGAAAATATCGAAAACATTGACAGATTTCTTGAGTCGTATGATTTGCCTAAACTGGAAATGGAGGCTATACACAACTTAAACAGACCAATTACAAGCGAAGAAATAGAAGATGTCATCAAAAAGCTACCAACAAGGAAAAGTCCAGGACCTGATGGGTTTACAGCCGAGTTCTATAAGACTTTCAAAGAAGAACTAATACCAATGCTCTTCAAACTATTTCAAGAAATAGAAAAAGAGGGAGCTCTTCCAGACTCTTTCTATGAGGCCAATATCACATTAATTCCAAAGCCAGGCAAAGACACATCCAAAAAAGAAAACTTCAGGCCCATATCTTTAATGAACATAGATGCAAAAATCCTCAACAAAATCCTGGCAAATCGGATACAAAAACATATCAAAAAGATAGTGCACCACGATCAAGTGGGGTTTATCCCAGGGATGCAAGGCTGGTTCAACATTCGGAAATCAATAAACATAATACATCACATCAATAGACTTAAAGACAAAAAAATCATATGATCATCTCAATTGATGCAGAAAAAGCATTTGACAAAATACAACACCCCTTTATGTTCAAAACACTGGAAAAACTAGGAATATCAGGAACATATCTTAACATTATAAAAGCTATTTATGCAAGGCACCGAGCTAACATTATCTTAAATGGAGAAAAATTGAAAGCATTCCCTCTAAAAACTGGAACAAGACAGGGATGCCCCTTTCACCACTGCTATTTAACATAGTACTGGAAACTCTGGCCAGAGCAATTAGACAGACGAAAGAAATTAAAGGGATCAAGATAGGAAAAGAAGAGCTCAAATTAGCACTATTTGCTGATGACATGATAACCTACCTAGAAGACCCAAAAAACTCTACCAGAAAACTTTTACAACTAGTAAATGAATTTGGCAAAGTTGCAGGATACAAAATCAATACACATAAGTCAAAGGCATTTGTGTACATCAGCGACAAAGACTCTGAAAGGGAAATGATGAAAAATACCCCATTTACAATAGCATCAAAAAAAATAAAATACCTGGGAATCAACCTAACGAAAGAGGTGAAAGACCTCTATAACGAAAATTATAGAACACTAAAGAAAGAAATTATAGGTGAACTCAGAAGATGGAAAGACCTACCTTGCTCTTAGATAGGTAGAATTAATATTGTCAAAATGTCCATACTACCAAAAGCATTATACAGATTTAATGCAATTCCAATCAAAATCCCAATGTCATTCTTCAAAGAAATAGAAATAGCAGTCATGAAATTCATCTGGAAAAATAAGAGACCCAGAATAGCCAAAGCAATCCTGAGCAAGAAAAGTGAAGCAGGGGGCATCACCATACCGGACTTTAAATTATACTATAGAGCAATAGTAACAAAAACAGCATGGTATTGGCACCAAAACAGACTAGTAGACCAATGGTACAGAATTGAGGACACAGAGACTAATACATATAATTTCAGCTATCTTATATTAGACAAAGACGCCAAAAATGTACAGTGGAGAAAGGATAGCCTCTTCAACAAATGGTGCTGGGAAAACTGGAAATCCATATGCAACAAATTGAAATTAAACCCTTATCTCTCACCATGCACAAAACTCAATTCAAAGTGGATCAAGGACCTAGGAATTAGACCAGAGACAATATGCCTAATAGAAGAAAAAGTAAGCTCCAATTTCCAACATGTCGGATTAGGCCCCAAGTTTCTTAATAAGAATCCTGTAGTGCAAGAATTACTACCAAGAATTAATGAATGCGATAGATTTAAACTAAAAAGCTTCTTTTCAGCAAAAGAAACAATCAGTGAGGTGAATAGAGAGCCAACTAATTGGGAAACAAACATTTAATACATGCACATCAGATAGAGCACTAATCTCTAGAATATATAAAGAACTCAAAAAACTTTACACTAAAAAGCCAAATAACCCAATCAATAAATGGGCTAAGGAATTGAGAAGACACCTCTCAGAAGAAGATACACGATTAATCAACAAATACATGAAAAAATGTTCAACATCGCTGGCAATTAGAGAAATGCAAATCAAAACTACTCTGAGATTTCACTTCACTCCAGTCAGAATGGCAGCTATCAAGAACACAAACAACAATAAATGTTGGAGAGGATGTGGGGAAAAAGGCACACTCATACATTGCTGGTGGGACTGCAAAATGGTGCAACCGTTATGGAAAGCAGTATGGAGATTTCTTGGAAAACTGGGAATGGAACCACCCTATGACCCAGCCATCCCACTCCTGGGTCTATTCCCAAAGGACTTAAAAACAGCATATTACAGTGACACAGCTATCTCAATGTTTGTAGCTGCGCAATTCACAATAGCTAGGTTGTGGAACCAACCTAGATGTCCCTCAATAAATGAGTGGATTAAGAAAATGTGGTATATATGCACAACGGAAATTTACTCAGCAATAAAAGAAAAATTAATGGCATTTGCAGGTAAATGGATGAAGTTGGAAGACATAATGCTAAGTGAAGTTAGTCAGTCTCAAAAATCCAAGTACCAAATGTTTTCTCTGATATAAGGAGGCTATTTCAAAGTATTGTTGGATGGGGGTACATAGGAGGATTAGAGGAACACTAGAATGGTCAAGGGAAGGGAGGGTAAGGGAGGGAGCAAGAGGGGAGGGAGGGGGAGAAAAGAAAAAAAAAAGGTGGTTGAATGAGATGGATTTCATTTTTCCTTAATGCATGATTGAAGACCTGAATTGTATGAATATACTTTGTATACAAACAGTTGTATGTAAAAAGATACTAAATATATGCACTATGAGTTGTACATATTAAAAATTATAAAAATAAAATTAAAAAAATGCATTTGGTACAGCTAGCCTAGGAACATCATAGCCTAGTGGCGTCATAGCCTAGGAACATCATAGCCTAGTTGGTTATTTACCCTCTTGACCACTTGATCCACTGGGAGCTGCAGCTTGCTTCCTCTGTCCAGCATCACAAGTGAGGATCATACATCACATGCAATAGCCTGGGAAGAGATCAAAATCTGAAGTATGGTTTCCACTGAATACATATTGCTTTTGCTACATCATAAAGCCAAAAGAATCATAAATAAAACCCCATAGTCAAGGACTGCCTGCACAGTCTATGTGCATAAATCTAATGGCAGCACTTCAGACACTGAGATGGATGAGAAAGACAACAGGTCTGAAGGACTTTGGGAACAATGTAATGTATGCACATATATACTATTGATGTGAAAAGCTCCTTCTAATTAGTTTGATGCTGATCCTGCCCCAGCTCATGCCTCAGTGTAACACTGTAACCCAAACATACAGGACTGATCAGTAACAAGAAATAAATTACAATTTTCCAAATTATAATGAGAGAGAGACCTGCCCTGTGAACTATCACACTAGCAGAGGGCACTTTCCTAGCACACAGGTCAGCCAAGGAGAGCAAATTAGATGAGAAGAAGATGACTGGCAAATATTAAATAAGAGTTGAACCAATATTTTCAATGAACTCTGGGAAGTTAGTGAGTGGCCTTTTCCTTCTCTAAAAAGATAAAACTTTGGTCACTGGGAATGAGAATCCCAGTTCTTTGAGAAATGCTTAGTTATCATGATAAATTCTAATTCTCTGACTTTCTTTTGTAAAGTTTATGAAAATTTACATTTTCTGAATTCCTTATCTTGATTTTACTTCAAAATTTTTTGCTCTGCCCCCTTTTCCTAAGGGGGAATCCCTATATTGGATGTTGTATCAGTCTGTTTGAGACTCTGCCTGCTTTCATCCTGGAGAGAATTTCAATCAAACATCTGCCTGATAGCCCTCCAACCCATTCTAATATTTAGTCTGGAATCTCCCAAACTTGGGTGCGCATCAAGAAAGTGAGAATGTTTCTGGAGCTCACACTAAGTAAATCCAAGCATCTGTTGAACATGCACGCACACACACACACAAAGTACAAGGAGCTCATAAGTCAATTTTACAGATCAGAAATAGGCAGCACTTCCTCATTATTATAATATAGATTTACAGTTTTGGGGCTGCAGTCCCCAAATGAAGCAAAGGTTAAGTATATTGTAATTTTCACTCTGTAGAACACTGCATGTGCTTGTGGTAACAATAATCCCAGTTACAAAGAATTGAAGTACAAAGAGGTTAAATGACTCCAGTACTGTCACCACTTGTGATAAAGCAGAGATCTGAACCAAATTCTGTCTGGTTCAGAAGGTTCTCTGAACTCCCTACTGTGTCAGTTCCAAATGCTGATGCCATTTGGCTTTAGGAATCAGCAACTATATTGCTACTGACTTGATGACTTCCATTTCTAAAGTTTATGTAAACCATAGGTTTGCATCTCTGTCAACAGTGGTTTGAAAGTATAATATGAAGAGTGAGAGTTATCTGCATGAAGGACACCCTATAAGTTCCCTAATATCACCTTCTCTTGTATGTTTATATGATTCCTGAGATAAATCAAGTCAAATGAATTTCCCAACATGCCAGACATAAACTGGATGCTCCTACAGCCCTGAATGAACCTTCATTTTCTAGCCCCCACCATCTGTCCAATGTACTTTCTACTCTGCTTTCTCTCCTCTTCTAGAGAGATCTGAATGTCACCTCTTCAGGGCCCTCCAAAACCTGAATCTTCTCAGAACCCTAGGCCCAGCTCTGAACTATTCCTACTCCAAGCTTCTAGATTCCAACAATCCCAGCTGCTTTCCTTGGTTCCCCGCTTTCTATAGTTTCCACCTCTGTGATACGATGCTTCTGGATTCCCTTCCACCCTACTAAACTAAAATTTTTAACATTAAACTCTCTGCAAAAATAACTGGTATCTGTGTGTTCGTGACCATATCTTAATTGATACAGTAACCTTTACCAGGAATTGGAATTCTCTTCCATCTCTGGCTCACACATATTGTGTCTTAAGGCAACTGAAGTGCGTGGTATTTCCTGCTCATTGAAGTCCAACCAACACAATGGCATTAAAGTTGTGGACCAGTGTGTCATTGTTTGGAATGTCAAAATAATCAAGTATCTCTGCTGATATATTGTGGCAGATAACAGGAAAGATGACAAAGCCCTGACCTTATACTAAGAAGATATACACTCTTGGCCCTTTCAGGTAAACACAAATTACAAATTGGTATTGCATTTACTAGGTCAATCACTGAAAACCAAGTGTTAAGGGGTGCAAGATTTGTGTCAGTAAAGAGATACTTCTGGACGGATGCTACTATCAGATGAGTCCTCAACCCATTACGTTTTGATAATCCACAGGTCTTTTCTGACATCTGTTTTCCTTCTGCACAAGTCAAAAAGGCAATATAAATGTGGATATGACAAATTTATCCACTCCTGCATCTTACAAGTCTCTGAGGTCCTTTGGGGAGATGGCTTAGAGGAAGATATGCTTGTGACTTCATAGTATGTGTGGGTTTAGGAGTGTGTATATGCTTAAATCAATCACTGATTATATTTTCTGGGAACTTATCATATATTGGGCATTGAGAGAAATTGAAAAGATGATGAGACAAAGGGTCTGCCCTCAAGGAGTGATTTTTTTTTTTCTGAAAGAGGAAACAAGTAGAAATAAATGTACACAGATAAATTGTAGTACGGTCATTAAGTAGTATAATGGAGACATTAGGTGATGTAGGAGTGCTTTATACAAGAAGAAATCTATCGCTTTTTAGAAAAGGCCTCTGAGAAGGCATTAAGTGTCTTCCTTCAGAATTGGCTCAGAGCCAGCATTAGCATTACAATCCAAATCTTGTTATAGTGGGATAGTGGGTGGGTTCTTTCTCTTCTCTATACATTTTTGCATTTTCCACACTCTCTGTAATATGCTGACACGTATAATTTGAACAAATCTTATTTTAAAATCCTTAAAAATAAAATCCCATTCCATTTGCTACCTATTCAATTATCCTCCTTCACCTATATTTCCCAAAGTCTGATACATGTGATGATGGTGATGGTGATGTTTATGGTGATCTAGCTCTAGCACTGGCCAGCTATGTCATCTGAGCTCTCTGCATCAGCTTCTTCAAAAGTAAAGTGAAAATGATAAGAATATCTCCCGGGTGAGGCTACTATAAAAAATGAAATGCGTGAAGAGATTCAAAGCCTCTAGACTAGTGCCCAGCACACAGTGAGAATTCAATAAATAGTAGCCATGGTAATAACTAACACATAAAAATCAAGCTCAACTGGCATTTATTGAGGCCTCACTGTGTACCAGGTGCTAGGCTAAGCATTATAGTGGTTTAGGTCGTCTACCCTCCACAATCAGATGTTTTAAGTAAGGAGGATGTGATTTTAATTTCAACAACTTCAGCTACACACACAGTCATGCATCAGAAAAAATGGCAAGTATGGAGGTTTCAGTAATTGACATCTTCACTAGCTACTCATTCTGCAATTCCTTTGGATCCTTCCATCTAGAAAACAATGACACAGATTATATCTTAACACCATGAGTTGGGTCTTTTCCCTGCATGAGGCAGAAGCTTTAAACTCCTCCAAGGCAATTCAATCTTGCTTTCGTTATTTCACCCATTGGAGTAGAGGCTGACTCCAGCTTTGCCTCAATGGCAACTCACTGTCACATGATCTAATTACTGCCACAGCACTGTGACTAACTTTCAATGAGGCTTTGGTCTACAATTAAAAAGGAGGAGGAGGAGGAAAAGGGAAGGGGAAGGGGGGAAGAGTAGGAAAGAAGAAACAAAAAAGGGACATCTAGGTTGGTTCCACAACCTAGCTATTGTGAATTGTGCTGCTATAAACATTGAAGTGGCTGTGTCACTGTAATATGCTGTTTTTAAGTCCCTTGGGAATAGACCCAGGTGTGGGATGGCTGGGTCATAGGGTGGTTCCATTCCCAGTTTTCCAAGAAATCTCCATACTGCTTTCCATAACGGTTGCACCATTTTGCAGTCCCACCAGCAATGTATGAGTGTGCCTTTTCCCCCACATCCTCTCGGACATTTATTATTGTTTGTGTTCTTGATAGCTGCCATTCTGACTGGAGTGAAATGAAATCTTAGAGTAGTTTTGATTTGCATTTCTCTAATTGCCAGCGATGTTGAGCATTTGTTGATTATTGTTGATTAATTGTGTATCTTCTTCTGAGAAGTGTCTTTTCAATTCCTTAGCCCATTTATTGACTGGCTTATTTGGGGGGTTTTTTTGTGTTAATATTTTGAGTTCTTTATATATTCTAGAAATTAGTGCTCTATCAGTAGATGAGTGGATAAAGAAAATGTGGTATATATATATATATATATATATATATATATATATATATAATGGAATTTTACTCAGCAATAAAAGAGAATAAAATAATGGCATTTGCAGGTAAATGGATGAAGTTGGAGAATATAATGCTAAGTGAATTAGTCAAACTCAAAAATCCAAATACCAAATGTTTTCTCTGATATAAGGAGGCTAGTTCACAGTATTGTTGGATGGGGATACATAGGAGGATTAGAGGAACACTAGAATGGTCAAAGGGAAGGGAGGGGAAGGGAGGGAACAAGGGGAGAGGGAGGGGGAGAAAATAAAAAAAAAAGGTGGTTGAATGAGCTGGATATCATTATCCTAAATGCATGATTGAAGACCTGAATGTTACAAATATACTTTGTATACACACAGTTGTATGTAAAAAGATGCTATATATGTGCACTATGAATTGTAATTATTATAAATAAAAAATAAATTTAAAAAAAGAAGAAAGAAAAAAGATGCAAAAATAACTACTTTCAATATGCTCTGCTCTGGATGTAATAGGTAGGGGTACTTTTAACTGTAAGTAAAGATGTTTCTAATAAAATATTCCTTACTTCTGGTTCATCCAGATAAAACTAAATTTAAAAGGGGGGGGGTAATACAAGAAGGACAGGCTAAAATGGGAGTTTGATAGAAAGCAGGAGATAAACTTTTGGTCATGGTTTATACAAATTTTCTGGGGCTCTTGACCCTGTGTTCAGCCCTCTGAATTGAAGTCCACACTCAAACACAGTAACTGAGGAGCTGGACATAACTAATGGATAGGCTGCTGAGTGTCTCTGAAGGCACAAATCACATATCAACATCAGTCTTGTTTTTTTTTTTTTTTTTTTAGTTATTCCCTCCCCAGGGACCATTTCAAGTCATCTGTGAATAGACAGTTTAGCTAACTAAAATTTCTAATTGTCATGAAGTTGATCCTGTATAAATAAAGCAAATGAGCACAGGGAAATTGCATTCTCCTTTTGGAGTGTTTTTCTCTCTTGTTGCTTCCTCCATCAGCACCATAGATAATGGGCTGACTATCCTGAACATACACTTGTACCTTCAGAAAGGACCCAGTCACCATTGCCATGTACCAAGCCTTGCCATCAAGCTTTGGGGATAAAATTATGATCCACATAAAGCCCCTGGTTTCAGGGAATGCATGGTCTAGAGGGGAACAGACAGATTGACAGGCGGGCCACAGAGGATGCCGAGTCAGGAAGCGCCTGGTGGTGGGAAGCACCAGGCCTGACCGTATGCACAGGAGGTGTGGAGGCCATGATCAGAAAAGGCCTCCTGGGTGACACATGGGCTGAGATAAAAAGAATTTAACATCATCCCTTTCTTCAACAAATGTTTACTGAGCACCAACTCTGCACATTATAGACCCTGGGAGAACAGTACTGAATAAGACAGAATCCCTACCCTCAGGTAGCTTATAGAGAGAGATGAGAAAGGAAGTGACAAACATGTACTACAGAGTTGGGTAGTGAGGATGTCCCAAGGAAATGAAAGCGGAGTGAGTAAAGAAATAGCAATAAAGCAATTAAACGATGAAATAGTTTCAGTGATAAAGAAATAGAAAACAATGGAAGAATCTGGAATTGCCACTTTGAGTAGCAGCATTGAAGCACAAACCTGAGTACAGTAGGGAAGCCAGCCACCAGTCTTTATTGACAAATGGCAGCTGTGACAAACCACAGGGGAACCTCTGTGGCATACAACCAACCCTGAGCTGGTCCTCTGGCACAGCCAGGGGATTTAGCCAGGTGGCTCTGCTGATCCTGGGGTGACTCACAAGTCAGGGATGAAAACCAACATAAGCAGAAATAAAAAAGGGATATGGGGCAAGCAACTTGAGGCTAGATGAGGTGGCAGGAGCTACATTCATGTAGGTGAGAATTTAAAAAATGGGAATTTGGGTTAAGGTGTGATGGGAAGCTTTTGGAGGCTTTTGACAAAGGAAGTGCCGTGATGAAATTATTGTTTGAAAAAGATCCCAGAATAGACCACAGTGAGTCAAGCCGGGCAGTGACCAGCTGAGGGGCCATTATGATATCCTGACCATAAGTTGTGGTAGTTTGAAGTAAAGCAGAAAAAAGCAGAGGCGATGAAAAGAGTCAGAGTTTCAAAAATATTTTGAAGATGCATCTGGCAAGCCTTAGAGGTGAGTCAGTGCAGGAGGAGGTGGAGGTAGGCAGCAAAGGACAGAAGTAACTAAGTCCTAACAGTGGACCCTCCAGGAAGCCTGTGTAAGTCAGCTTCTCATCACAGCCCCAGAGCAACATGTGACCAAAAACACCTGACAAGAACAACTCAGAGGTGGAAACTTTGTTCTGGCTCACAGATACAGAGGTTTAGTCCATGGCTGGCCTGCTCCAAGGCAGAAACATCATGGCAGAAGGGCCTGGTAGAGGAAGGTAGCTCTGCTCATGGCAGTAGGGGAGCAGAGAGAGGGAGGGAGAGAGAGGGGTAGAGAGAGACAGGAAGAGGCCAGGGAGCAATTTTGTCCAGGCCACACCCCCAGTGACCTACGTTCTCATCACTCCCCACCAACTTACAATTACTACCCAGTTAGGCCATGCAAATTATTAATCCATCAAATGGGTTAACCCACTGATGAGGTCATAGCTTTCCATAATGTAATCACCTCTGAACATTCCTGCACTTCCTAACACATGAGCTTTGCAGGGGACAGTAAATTTCTAAACCATAACTGGGTGCGGTGGCGCATGCCCGTAATCCCAGCACTTGAGAGGCTGAGGCAGGAGGATTGCAAGTTCAAAGCCACTCTCAGCAATGGCAAGGCACTTAGCAACTCAGTGAAACCCTGTCTCTAATAAAATATAAAAAAGTTCTAGGGATGTGGCCTGTAGAGCCCCCCTTTTCAGCCCCAAGCCTCTTTTCAGTTTAACCACTTCTTTTTGCTTCTGTAAAATGCTTAACTTAAAGATAATAGAAACCAAACAGCTGTAAACCCATTTTGTTATCAGCTGCCTCAAACTGTTGCAAGTCTCCTGTCAAAAGGCAAGAATAAGCGTGGGTATGATAGGTCAGCACATTCCATAGCTCTAGAGATGTCCTCCACCAATGAAAACCTCCTTACTCACACATGGGCTCCCCTGGCCAATCAGGCGAGCCCCCTCCTTCTCCTTGCTTCTAGCCCTATAAAAGACTCAGTCTTTCCTCAGTTCCGGGCTCTCAGTACAAACCCACTGTGTTGATGAGGTCTGGGAGTCCAAGCTTAAGCCTGAATGAAGGCTTTTTGTTTTTGCATGCACTCCGGATTCCTTGGTGGTCTTTGGTCCATGATCTGGGCATTACATTGGAGGCTCGTCTGGGATCCCCAGGACTCCCATAGAAACCCAGAGCGCAGAGCCTCATTCGATTAGTAAGTTTCTTTAAGTGTCTTGTATCTCCATTTGTTGCGCGCTCCTGGTTTTGGGCCCAGTTCTGTAACTGCCTGTTGGTGGCCTTGGCCCAGTTCTGTAAGTGCCTGTTGGTGGCCTTGGCAGACACGATAGTCCTTGGGACAGGGAGATGTTCCGGACCCACCTGATAGTAGGGATTAGATCCTATCTGTAAACTTGGGGAGACCAAGCCGGTCGCACCCACAGAATGGAGAGAGGCCATGGTCTTATTTTTGATTCGAGGCACCAATCAGTCTTGTTTGTCTCTGTGTGTGTGTCTTCTCTGATGTAAATGTAAGAAAATTAAACAACAAAATGGGTAATGAGACAAGTAAGCCTGATACTCCTTTGAGCTGTGTTTTAAAGAACTTTGACAAACCTTACCCCCCTTTACTAAGCAGGATTAGGGAGACAATGTTATCTTTTTCTTCCTAGTTGGCTGCCTTGAGCACACCCACTGCAGGAGGGAAATGCCTGCTGGGGATCTGGGCATTACATGGCCCAGTGGTTGAGTGCCCCTGAGTTCAATCCTCGGTACCAAAAAAATAAAAAATAAAAATAAAAGTTTCTAAACCATAACACACATGCATTCTCTTGGCTATCCCAGACACTTGCTCAGCGAAATGACATTGCCCCTGTCTTGCCACTCTGACAGTTGCCACCAGAAGATTCACATAAAGTGGCCCATTTGTCATGTTTGGCTATGAGTGAGACCACAAGGGCACAACCAAAGGGATGAGAGCAGGAGCAGGACAGCAGTCTCTGGCTTGAACCCAGGCCTCCTGGCAGCTGGTGAGGAAGACATGTTTAATCGTGGCTCAAGGAAAATCTCACAATGATTGTAGGTTTGTGTCCTCCCTGTCCCTGTGTGCTCTGTGAGTGCTAGGGGAAGGACCTGAGAAGTCAAAACTGATTGAAAGATTGGGGTGTTTACGTGGGCTTGCCGCCTAAAAGTGAACTGTTTTGCACCAAGGCAGGAGTACCCCAAGAGGTCACCTGGAGAGCCTGGGGGGAGGGTCCACAGGAGTGTTCTGAGAGGGGCCACTGACGGACTGAAGAGCCCTAATAGGAGATGGTTAATTGCGGTTAGCTGACGGCCATAAGAGATGTTCTGGTTTCCACCTGAAAGAATCTTTGTATGCCCGTGAACTGTGTGACGCACCTGTGGTCCTTGTTAAAGCTAAAGATATATAACCGGGTGAGGAGTCAGACTAGAAAATAGAGAGAAGAAGTAATTGCTGGTCGGAGTCAGGCCGAGGCTGCCGAAGAAGAAAGAAGAAAGAAGAAGCTCTCTCTCTCTCTCTCTCTCTCTCTCTCTCTCTCTCTCAGCTCTCTAGGAAAGTAAAAGTAAAAGAAAGTAAAGTAAAGAAGTAAAGAGTCAGTAGTCAGAAGAAGTAAAGAGTCAGAGAGATTGCTGAAAGAGCCAGTGTTAGAGTTTTGAGAGATTGCTAAAGCCGAAGAATAAAAAACCTTCTTTCATCTTCATTCTGCCTCTGAGTTTTTCTCCCGTGGCGTTGTTGCTCCAAGTCAGGAAGCAACAATGGACCCCAAAGATTAGTGGCTTGTTTCTCAGTGATGCCCGGATCAGCTCTGCTGGACTGGAAGCTCTAACCCACCACAATTTCTCTTCTAGGTCACAAATTCACACTGGCCCTGTGCAGGACCCTCTGTATCTACAAGAGCATCAGGACTTTGAAGATTCTGAGAGACACAGCCACATTCCTCTATTGCCCTCCTCCTCATGTTCCAACTTCCATTCTTCCATTTTGGACACATTCTTGGCCAGTGTAGGAACATGCAAAAGTCCATCTTTAAAAACATCATAAGCCAGGAATTTGGCCTTTTGTTCATCTATTTCATTGGCAAAATTTCTCAACACATGTATCATCAACCCACTCATCACTATCCTGGACTATTTTTTTTTTCTGATCCGGTGTGTGTTTCAGAAGAATGTCGGTTGTCAATGAGGCAACTCAGTTCCATTCACTTCTGTATCCATAACTGGGTATAGCTGACATTTATTGACCACTTTCTAAATGTCAGACATGACCCTCTTTTGTACATGCTTTTCTTCATTGAATTCCTATGAAAAACTTGAAAGAAAAGGGGATTTTTTTTTCAGTTTTACTGATGAAAAAAATAAATAAATTAGACAAACCCCAAAGTCCCACAGAGAATAAGTGCAGAGCAAGGATTCAAACACAGAGCCAACTCCACAACTTTACATATGACATTATGTAAATAATCCTACTGTATTTCTAGCACTGAACTGGGAGTCTAGATGTGTGTTACAGGTCCAAGTCTATAATTTTATGCTCAAAGGGAAACTCACTCCCTGGTCTTTTTTTGTCCTTTGAAATAAAGACATTGAATCACAACTTGATCTTATTTTAAGCCCTTTCAACTAAAACTATCAGTGGTCTTTGTGCTTATTTTTAAAAACTCAATACACATAGGAAGGGGCATGCATTCCTTTTTCTTCTTTTCCCCAGAAACACTTGAAGGAAAAGTTTGGGGCCGCCTCGCCCCATTCAGACCTTTGAGACTGTAGTGTTGGGCATTTCTCTGGATCCTTTTTGCTCTTTGTTTTCATGCCCAGAATCCATCTCCCTCCCCACCAGACACTCTAATTTCAGTGTGGGCAATTCTTACACTGCCACCTTGGATATAGGCATAATCTTGGCAATAGTATGATTCTGAGAACCTGACTGTCTCTGTAGACACTGAAAGGTGCTCTTGTCTACCCTCTCCCTGTCATAGCCAGGGGTAGTTAGGTGATCACACCAGAACCATTTATATTGAAACTCATGGGCCTGCAGGACACAAGACACCAGAATGATCACAGATTAAATCTGGTGGTGCTTTGGGCAAAATGGCGGCAAGAGTTCTGGGGCAGCGGTAGCTGCATGGCATGGTGTCTGCACAGGCAGCAGCTCCTCAACTGTTTTTGCAGAGCAGTGTCCACTGTGTCTTGCTGCTGAGCTCTCTGGAGCTACCCTGGGTCTTGCCCTTTTCCCAGCCTAGCTTTCTTGACTCTCATCAAAGTGATATGGTTTCTGACATCCTTGCAATGATTTTTTTCTCTTTTCCTCTTTCCTTCCTTTTCTTTTCTGCTCCTCTCACCTCTTCTCTTCTTCTGTCCCCTCCCCTCCACTCTCCTCTCCTCTCCTCTCCTCTTCTCTTCTCTCTCTCCTTTTTTATATTAAAGCTGTTGCTTGCAATCAAGAAGCCCATACAATAATTATTTACACTCACATTTATATGCCAAGTATTCCTAGTGTTCAAAATAGTTTTTCCATTTGTTCTTCTAAAACTAATATTTGAAATCGCCTTCAAATGTGGTCTGCAAATCCCACAAGAAGGCTGGTCTTATTAAATCATCATCATTTTTACCTAAAAGATTTTTACCTAAGTCAATCATCTGCCACATTTGCCAAGCTTGACTTCAAAAAATTTCCAAGTGTGGAGGTACCAACAAACGATTTGAAATCAGTAGATTTGGGAAGAATGGTGGTTTGTCTCTTAACACCTACGTGAACTTGGTTGAATCAGCACTTCCTATACCTCCATTTCCTTATCTGTAAAATGACCCTTTTTAGAGTAGCAAGGTCCCCTCACACAACAGATGTCCCATAAGTCATTAAGTGGCTAACAGGCATCATCCCTGAGGCAAGTTCCAAAAGAAGAATTCTGACTTGTGTGTGAGCAAGACCAGCAACAGGACCAGACTCAGCAGAGATCCTTCCAAAGTGAGGCCAGCGTTCATCTGGATATTTGCTCTGGCACTTTGGCTTTAGAATCAGTCATAAACAAGAACTGCATAAAATGGCTTCTGAGCCCAGCTGTGCTTGGCTTCACCCAGGGCTGGTGTTGTTCTTCTCCTAGCCCTGGACCACCAGCCAGTGAACAAGTAAGGAGAAGAGTGCACTTGTGGACGTTCCTGGAGGTCCAGGTTTGGCCTGATGGTGTGCCCCTGTGGGCCTCTCCATCCCGAGCTGGTTGTTCTAGTCCAAGCTCATTTGTTGATTCTTGTCCTAGTATAATTCACCCCAAGTCCTCTTTTTTTCTTACATGGGGTATTCCTAAATAATGGATGTCTGAACAGATGCATGGGTGAAGGAAGGAATGAGTGAACAAATCTCCCTTTTCCTTGGATCTTATCCTCTGATCATCTGAACAAATCTGCCACCTGACTCTTGGTTTATGTCAAGCACCACCCAGCTGTGGCTCTAATCACCTCTGTGTGTGAGGCATCTGGTCTCAGGAAGTGCACTCAACTCCATTTTCCATGGAATTGTGCATACTCCCCCTAGGGCAGGGGAGAGACATGGACACAGCACTGTCACAGCCACAGCCCTGCTCCACATGATTCCTAGAGGTTTTTTGTCTGTTTGTTTGTTTTTTGTTTTGTTTCTCAAGAGAGAAGAAGGAGGAAGAATATGAGAAGAAGGAGGAGCAGGAAGAGGGGGAGACTAAACCACATAAATGAAGCTAGCCTGCTCCATATAAGCCCGTATTATAACTTGAGGAAAAATAATACACTTTGTGGAGACATCTTTATTTCCTCTTAATAAAAAGGAGCCAAAGAAATGTAGACTCAAATCAACTCAACATATTAACAAGTATTGATTGGGAACCACTACACATTCATTCATTTACTCATTTGCACATTAAAATTTTGCTTCTGGAGATAGGGATGTGGCTCAGAGGTACAGAGACTGCCATGCGTGAGGCCTCAGGTTCAATCCCCAGAACCTCAAAAAAAAAAAAAAAAATCTACACAAAGAAATCAAACTCTGGGCTGGGGCTGTACCTCAGCGGCAGAGTGCTTGCCCAGCATGCATGAGGCACTGGGTTCCATCCTAGGTACCACATAAAGATAAACACATAAAATAAAGGCATTCTGTCCATTTACAACTACAAAAAATTTTTTTTGAAGAAATAAAAACCTGCTTTCTTAGGAAAAGGGCCAGGGAGTGGGAATAGGGGAGGGAAGGGAAAAGTACTGGAGAGTTATATTGGCTAAACTGTATTATATTGTGTGCATGTATGAATATGTAACAACAAATCCCACATTTATGTACAACTATAATGCACCAATAAAAAGTTTGGAAAGAAAAAAAAAATCTGCATCCACAACATGCCAGCTATGAGCTATGGATACCAAGAGCCCAATGCTTGCTTTCCAAAACCCCTCACAGTGCCATGTGTTACATAATACACCTACCAAGAGCAATGGGCACTTAATGAAAGGAGGGGTGCCTTATCTAACTGAGAATGTCCAAGATAGTGACCCTTAGGTCCTGAAGATGAGAAGGTATCCTCTACAGATAATGGGAAAAGGACAATTCAGGAAGCTACTGCAAGCCAGGCTCTCTGCTAAGCAATGTTCTAGGTCCTGCCCTCAAAGTACATATATTCTAGTGAAAGAGAAGAGGCAGACAGGATAGATGATAAGTACATAAACCCACACACACACACACACACACACACACACACACACAGGTAGATAAATAGGTAAGCAAACAAACAAACCCGTAGGGTAATTGCAGATAATGTGTCATAGAGAAAAAGAAATAGGGTTGTGGAAAAGAAAGTAACTGTGAGAGATCCACTGCTACTCAACTTCAGGGATCCAGTAAGGACTCTCTGAGGAGGTGACATATAAGCTTGGGGTTCCCCAAAATTCAGAATAAAGCATATCACATATTGGGGCACAGGGGAATGTGAGGAACCAAGAACAGTGAGGCTGGATAAGTCATGAAAAGACCTGACTCCACACCAAGGAGCAGAGACAGGGCACCACTGCAGAGTTTGGAGTCCCAGAGGAGCTAGATCTGATTTGTATGGTAAATCTGCCTCCTCCTGGGAAGTCACTGGCATTGGGCCTGGGTTCAGAAATTGTTCTCAAATTCTTCCTCATCAGAAAGAGTGAAACATTATTGAGTTAATAATGTAAATTACATCTGATGCTTTTCAACAAAACATAATATGTCCCTGATGATATTTCTGGCCAAGGCTCTGAGGCCAAACTTACAGAAATAACCAAAGATGCAATGAATTTCCATAGATGCAATGAATCTATGGAGAACACCTTGTGGTATCCAGATTCAGAAAGACCCATGATGTAATTAGAATTATGAATTCCACACATTCACAACATTCTCTGCAGAACATGGAAGTCGGGCTTCTACGGGAGACCAGGAAATGGAGATGCTTCCTTACACAAGAAACAGAGTGTCCTGGGATAGAACGTGCCCCCAAGTAGACTGTGTGACCCTGGGTGTCACCTCCCTATTTCAATGGTCTTAAAAGTCAGAGAGCACAGGTACCAGGAGGTGTCTGGATCCACCCTTTCAAGTAAAGTTCATCTTCTTCAAGGCAGGATACCGTCATGTTTTAAATGTGTGGCTTAATCAGCATCTGAGTCAGGCACAGGAGTTTTAAAATGCTGGCGTCTGAGAAGCCATAATGGCTTCTGAGCACAAGCAAAATACAGGATACCAGGAGCCTTTCTCCACTTCAGCCTCACTTTATTGGTGGAGAAATATCCTCTCACATGAATCAATAGCACATAACTATTTGTTTATTCTGGGCATTTAGATGGCTCTCGGTCTCTTAATCACCATAAAACTATTACAAAGCTCATCAAGATTTTCCTTGAAGGTAAAACCAGGAGTAAGAAAGTTTGTTGTGGAAGGAGACAGATAGTAGAAACTTCAGGCTTTGTGGACCTCACAGTCTGTCTCCTTCTCCTCCTTTCCATTTTCTTCTCCTTTTTTTTTTTTTTTTTTGTTTGTTTTTTAAATCTGCAAATCACTTTTAATTCATTCCTACCTGGCCTGCCATAGCAGAATTGCTCAGTAGGATAGCCAAGGGGGTTGTCAAGGTAGACTGTAGTTCCCGCATTCCCTCCCCATCTTTTTTTCTTTTTTTTTTTTTTTTTAATTCTAAATTGTTAAACATGCTTGCAGAGTGCAATTCATTTCATATTACATATAAAGAGCACAATTTTTCAAGTCACTTTACATAAAGTCTTTTCACACCATTTGTGTTTTCATACATGTACTTAGGGTATTGATGTCCAACTCATTCTGACATTATTCCTATCCCCTTGCCCCCTCCCCTCCTGCCCCTTTGTTCTATTTAAAGTTCCTTCATTCCTCTCATCCCCCCTCCCTTGCCATTATAAGTCAGTATCATCATGGCAAAGGAATCATTCGACCTTTGGTTTTCTGGGATTGGCTAACTTCACTTAGCATTATTTTCTCCAACTCCTTTTTATTATTCTAATAACCCTTTAAAAATATAAAGACCACTTTGTTTTATTTTATTTTTTTTTTTCAGGGGCCCTCTGTGTGCATTCCCCACCCCAGCCCTGACTGCAAAATTTCAAATAGTGGTGAGTCTTAACCCTCACTGCATCCAGGAAGCATCAAAAAAGTACCACCTCCCAGTCCCCATTCTACAAGGATTGAATTGGACTCTATGAGGAGGAGTCTGGATAATTATAAGGGAAATAGAGTGATTCTGGTGCAACCTGAAAAAAAAAAAATATATATATATATATATAAAGGCCATTCTTATCTTCATGGCTAGTCAACAGTCCACAGATTGAATTTGGCCTGTGGAACATTGTTTGTTGATGGTGTTGGCAGTAATGTGGAGAGACAGGCTTGCTGGCCTCCGGGTCACATTATATCTTAGCATACTGGGGCTATTACTTAACAGGGATCATAACTGGCCTGTGGCCTTTTGAATCTGGGTAAAAATAAGCCTTATAATTTTGGGATTATCCTTACTATGTCAAGGGAAGAAACTATACTGAAGCTAAAATTTGTCTGTTATTAAGTTTCTATTTTGTTAGGTTTGTCCTTGGAGTGCCCAGGGTGTTATTAGCCCCATGCTTACTCTGTCTGGTGAAGCAAGAAAGTTGTCCTGGCCAACTGCATGCCTGTGGCTCCCAGGGAATGAGACATGTGGACACAGGGACAAAGATGTCCAACACAGGAACCCACAGTTGGCCAATTCCCCATAAGGAAGTCCTCTTCTTTGGATATAATATGTAAGAAATGGTATTAAAGTGCAACTTCTATCATCTGCTCACAAAATGTCACCCAGTTCCAGGCCCTTTCTTTGTTTTAGCTCCATGAAGCTATTTTATGAGTCATGAGCCCTCTTCCCTACAGTAAGGGCAGGCCAGGACTCCTGATGCTCACAAGATGGATCCAGAAAAGAAACCCAGAGCAGCAGCCAGCATTTACGGAACACTCACCAGGCTCCAGTTCCTCCTCCGAGTTCAGATGAGGAAAGCAAAGCAGGGATAATCAGTTGTCCAAAGTTGGCAAGTGGAGAGTCTAGTTATAGACCTTGATACTCCAGGTTCAAATCCCATGTCATCAATCAATTCAGAAACCCTACATGCTAATTTCCATGCTTTGTGGAGTGAAATATGTGAAACAATTCCCCTGGCCTTGGAGGACTCAGCTAGCCGGTGAGGTCTACCTTACCTTCTCCCCAGAGGGGGGTGGATCTAGCAAGACTCTTAGACTGGCTGCCTTGACAGAGTTAGAAACCCCAAAATCTGCACAATTTCCAGTGATATATAGTGGCATAAACAGTCATATATATGTATATATCATATATATATATCACATATATATATATATCCTTAAAAAGGCCTCATACATGTATGATATATATGTGTGTGTGTGTCTGTTTATATGTTATATATATATATATAAAATATATGTAGCTCATATATATTTTTATATATATATATATATATATATATATATATATATATATATATATCATACATGTCCCCTTCCTTTGGGAACATGGAGATACCTTTTAAATCAGAAGAAACAAAGCCTTACATACACTGATTCCAAATATTGGTGGAGAGTCTATCTTTGCCTCAGCCATGGCAATTCTGATTCTCCCTACATAATCCCAGTAGAGTATGAGGAAGGTTCTAGCCTTCTCCCAGAACCCTCAATACACCTTCCCAGACACTCCCTCCAGTTGTCTCTGCCTAGTCTTCCTAGATCTTTGTAGTAACATACCATGCTACAAAAAATAGCATTTGAATCAAGTGTGGTATGGGGGTTCTTTAAGACCCCCTTCAGGCTCAATAATTCACTAGCAGGACTCACAGGACCCCAAAGGTACTCTAGTTGCAATACAAAAAAGGTAGAGATTAGAATCTCCAAAAGGAAAAGGCACAGGGGACATGAAGCCAGCTGCAAGGTTCTAGATGTCCCCTCTCAGTGATGTCCCATGGAATGTATTTAATCTAGCAACAACAGTGTTTGACAATGTGTGGCCAACCACTGAAACTGGTGTCCAGGGTTTTTATGGAGAGTCCCATGCAACAGACTCCAGGCCTCAACTCAGAGCAAACACAGAGTTCACAATAAATATCACCATTAGGACAAACATAACTGGCCACACTGGTGACACAAGTCAAGGTCGAAGGCCTCAGGCATGTTAAAAAAAAAAAAAAAAAAAAAAAGTATATCAGATAGAACATTCCAAGAGCCCAGAGGTCCCCTCCCAAGAACCAGCCAGTTCTGAAAGCAGGTTTTCATTTGGAATGTGCAAGCTTTGAGCAACACACACCCAAATTAACTCTTTCACAAACAGGTCTCTTCAGAGAAAAAATTATGTCTCCTCAAGTGGCTCCATCAATAGTGTCAAGGATTTAAAAGGGATGGTGGAGCCGGGCGCGGTGGCACACGCCTGTAATCCCAGCACTTTGGGAGGCTGAGGCAGGAGGATCGCGAGTTCAAAGCCAGCCTCAGCAATGGCGAGGCACTTAGCAACTCAGTGAGACCCTGTCTCTAAATAAAATACAAAAAAGGTCTGGGGATGTGACCCAGTGGTCAAGTGCCCCTGAGTTCAATCCCCAGTACCACAGAAAAAAAAAAAAAAAAGGATGGTGGGACCCTGAATCCATAGTGATACGTGTCCAAGGTGAAGTGGTGGGTGGGAACTTCACAACTATTGTCTGAACACACTTCCTTCCACCTGAAGTCTGAAAGCATTTTTATTTATGTGTATAATGTACAAGTAATGCCTCTGAATAGCAGTAGGAAGCCCACAGCCTCGGCCTTGCAGAGGCTCCCGGTTCTGAGGAGGAGGCGGCACCCGTTGCCACTGCATGGTCACATTTTTTTGATCCATGGTGCTCTTCATTCCTGTGGTACCCCATAACATCCACTTGTGCTGGGAAAGGAAGTGATGGGAGTGGTTTCGCAGGAGTCAAGGTTGAGCTGAGCCCTGAGTGGTGATCCAGTTGTGAAGGGGGCTCTCCCAAGGCAGGCAGCCTGTGTTAGGGCCACGAGAGCTCGCGCAGTGGGCTTCGAGATGGCCAGACTCACAAGGTTGCTTTCCCGTGTCCTTTCTACCACACCAAGTTTGCCAGGCTGGCTGTTTGTTAGGAAGTCACTTTTGCAAGGCAGATCCCTCCAACCTTTTAATATCACGGCAGCAAAGAAAACAATCCTATTTGTGGCACATTTCCTTTGTAAAGGAAGGAGGCACCTCTGGGGACAAAGGACCCCTGAGGACACCTGTAGTCAATGTCCATCACCTCCACCTACCACAGCTGGCTGGCTGGGAAGCCCAGGGGGAGGGCAGGCTGTCTATGGGGAGGCGGAGGTGAAGGAGTCCTAATATGAACGTTCTTCTTTCCCTAAGGACAATTAAGCAAGAAACAGCCTAGTATGCTTTCCCAATCAATCAATTTTCCATTTAGTTTTATTACTCTAAATATTAATATTTGCATTGTGATTTTTAATGAAGCCATTGAGAGTAAAGAAGTCAGTCCCATAGTATATATTTTTAAAAGAAATCCTCCATTATCACATGAACCCTCTATCATGAAGTCTGATTTTCTACTGCCTATAATTAATTTGCCTTTCTCACTCAAATGTATCTATCAAAAAGGATGGGAAGAAGTCAGAATCAAGGTTCAACTTTGGCTCTCAGGCCTCCGCTACAATAGCTGTTCACTCAAAATTCTTGTTTCCATTATATTTCCCACTATATAAATAACAAAAAAGAGACAATTAAATAATCAGGGGATCTTTACATTTATTCAACATGAAATACCATTTTTTCTTTCACTATTGTCTGTCTTTCCTTATCTGTTCATCTGTTAAAAAATTTTTTTTAAAGAAAGAAACTGCCTTCCTGTCCCTTATGAGTAATATCTTAGCAAGGTCTTGTGTACAAGGCAATTGGCAGTCGATCATTCCCATGGCAACTACCACTTTCGGCTGCAGTCCAGTTTCCTTAAAAGGTATTTTTCCTTTCTGTGTACAAGTGTGCCTTCCTAGGCTTTGTTTTCATATCACTTGCATTTGCATCAACTTCACATGGTATCTAAAGAGAAAGTCAACATGTTTTTGTAGCAGAGGATAAAAGAAAGACTGCTTCTACCCTGTGCAACAGAAAAAATAAGAATTGAAAAGGGTGCTCCCATTCTTAAAAAAAAAAAAAAAAAAAAAAAAAAAAAAAAAAAAAGCTGTCCTTTGAAATAACCAAGTGCTACAGTCATGATCTATGTGACATAATTAAAAATACAGAAAGAGCTCATCATGGGGTAGTCATGGATCACATTAAAAAAAAAAAAAAAACAAAAAACAAAAAAAAAAAAACCACTGTTCTTCTTTGTACAACCACATCAACAAACCATGGCTTCTCTTCCATCATGTTAGCAGGAGAGGGGCGTGCCACCCAGATGAATGGCTTCACATAGATGGTACGGAATGCAGGCTGGCCTGGAAAGGTGGTAGCTTAGCTTCTGGTCCCACCCACTTGTTTCTTTCACAAGGAGATGAAACTCATCCTTATGATCACCACTGAGTCCTCAGTTTTAATTTTGATCACTGTCCCACAAGGACAACTACAGCAAAGGAATCATTATGTTGAATTTAGTCTTTCAGATTCATTTTTTCCCCATTTTTTATTGATGCATTATAATTTTACATAATGGTGGGATTCGTTGTTACATATTTGCATATTAGCATTCAACTTTCATTCTGTCACGCTTATTGTGTCTTACTGTATATAAGGCACTGATATGGATGGTTAGGAGCCAGCAATAGACAAAATAGAAAAAAGTCTTGAACAATAGAGTGTCACCTATCACCTGAACTTTTAAAATTCTATCATGCTTCGGAAGTGCAATGCTTTAATGTTCTTTATGAACTCAAGACAACGTAAGAGACAACGCAGTCCTTCTTGACCAAAAATTAACTATCCTGGTGATATACTCTGGAAATGAACAGACTGCTTGCTGACTTCATGAACTTCTTGTAGTTCTACCCCAGGAGTGTTAAGAAAACTACACTGATTTAAAGGAGAGGTTTTCAGTTTGATAGCTATTAGGAATGGTGTCAGTGTGTGTAAGACATCAATAGGCCATTTAGGAAATCTGAAAAGACTCCCTCTCTGTCTCTGTCTCTCACACACACCCTGAATTTTTCATGTCAGAAATAGGTAATACACATATCTAAATATCTATCATATCATATTTGGAGCAACAATTACTCTGGGAGACACCAATATGATGCAAAGAGAGAAGGAAGAAAGGATGTAACGAGAGGGGATTCCTGATGAAAGTGACACTTGAGTATTTAAGAAACTGGCTAGATGGAGCAAAAGGCATTTGAGGTAAAAGGAATAAATAATAACAAGCAAGAGCCAAGGAGAGAGTTACATATCAACCTGGAGGAAGCATGGAGGGTGGGATATGTGACTTGCAAGTTCCAAATTAGTCAAAGAATTCCCCAAAGTGGACTAAGCCGGGTGTGGTTGCATAGGACTGTAATCTCAGCTACTTGGGAGGCTGAGGCAGGAGGATCTGTAGATGAAGTCAGCCTGGGAAACTTAGCAAGATTCTTTAATCTCCCCCCAAACAATTTTAAGGGCTAGGGATGTGGCTCAGTAGTAAAGCATCCCTGGGTTTTATCCTCAGGGACCTAAATACATAAGCAAATAGAATAAAGGCAGAT
Source organism: Tamias sibiricus (assembly GCA_025594165.1). Lineage (NCBI taxonomy): Eukaryota > Metazoa > Chordata > Mammalia > Rodentia > Sciuridae > Tamias > Tamias sibiricus. The sequence continues at coordinate 72,025,773 of CM046660.1, read as the reverse complement.
TAAAGCAGGGTATAAATCCAGTATGGGAATCAAATGCAAATGTTCCAGGGCTAGGCTGGCATGCAAAATCAGTGAAGTGGGCAGGGAGAGTGATGGGGAGCAGGCTCCCCAGCTCCATGTAGAAACGCAGCCCAATGTTGCCAGTTCTTGCAGTTTTCAGTATGGAAAAAACTATATCTGATTTTTATGAGATCACATACATTTTTACACAGTGAGAACAAAAAAAAATTGTTTGCAGGCTCAGGATGGCCTGTGGGACCCAATTTCTATTTATGAAAACTTATGTGACATATGAATGACAACATCATATTTCTGCTTCTCTATTTGAGTGTCTATTCTTAGTAGCCACTGTTTATTATCTTCTAGATTATGAGTTGCTAGTGTTTGCTCTCTGTATTTTTCCATTTTGTGAAAGTGAACTGTATTTTACTGTTCTGCTGCTCCTGCTGAAGGTGGCCCACAGTTACTTCATGCATTAGGTATGGGGTGGGCTCAAGGCTGTGGCCAACACCCAGGAGTTCAGTGGCTTCACACAACACAAGTCTGTTTCTACCACACACATCGTGCAACATGGCTGGCCTAGATGGCTGCCTGTCCTGACAGCCTTGTTTTAGTTTCCTTCCATCTCATGGCTCTGACTTTCTGGATCCTGGAGTCTCTTCCTTGAGCTGTGAACACGGAAAGACAGAATGGAGGGCCACATTCATGAGCCAGACTTGCAATGGGGCTCATGTTACTCTGACCCACATTCCACTGGTCATAAGTCTGTCATTAATAAACTGAACTTCAAAAGAGGTTGGGAAATAAAGCATAGGTCTATGCCCAGGAGGAAACAGGAAGTGATTTGGTAAGTAACCATCCAGTTTCTGCCAATTTTTCAGTGTTATTTTCATCCAATGCTTGCTGCTTCCTCAGCCCAAAACCAAATGTGAAGCTCTTTTTTCATGATTAGATACAACCAAGTTTGAAATGATAAACTTTAGCTAAATGTTGGAAGTAGTGACAGAGCTCAGTAGTTTTTCCAGACTATTATTCCGCACTATCAAAATATGTATTCTTCCTCTGCTTTCTCCTTCCCTCTGAAAGGTGTCAGAAATCCCACCTGCACAAAGTCAGCAACACAAATTTGGTCATTCACCTTTTGCCTGTATTCCAGCAGCAGCTCTTTTCTCTACCTCTATAATGTAATCGATCATCTCCAGTGTTCCCAATACACTTCACCTGCATCGTTTAAAAGGGGGTGAAAAACATGCCTTGAATATCATTAGCTTGTATTTTATACAAGCTAAACAGGCTCATCAAATACTTTCATGGGTAATACCTTTGAACAGACAAGGTTTAATTAAACAAATGTTTAGCACTGGGACCTGATCAAAGAATAAATGTTAAAGTCCTGATTTCCTTTCCTCTTCTGTACAATGAGAGGTTTGAACTAGCTCACCTCCACGATCCCACCTGACTCTGATGTCCCACCCATTCCAAAGAGCAAGCCCATGAGGCTTGTAAGGTACAGCCAGGACCAGCATGCAGGTCCCCAAGTCCTAGTCCACTGTGATGCTCTAGGCTGAATACAAATAGGATGCTTAGCATCACAGCTCAAAGCATCCCTGCCAGTATACTAAGATCCACTTGTTTCCCTTGAGAAACAGCAGGAAAGCATATGTAGAGAGAGAGATTAAGAAAAGTTAGCCTATTTATTTCACATTGATTTGAAAGTTCATAAGCAACTATACTTGTATAGTATTTGGAACGCTCACTCAGAAAAATTCCTAAATGCAGTAATTATATATTTTGGCTCATAGGATTTTGAATGTAGAAGGCACTGACTAGGAGCAGAGAGAATGAAATAAAAAGTGTCTCATATGAGGCACTTCCTAAAATAATCAGCTAGCATGATTTTTACTTTGTGATTTATCGCTCTTGAGGTTCCTGGTGTGTAGGTAAAAAAATTAAATTTTCTCCCAACTTGATTTGCTCTATGCTTGTGTATTTGTTTACAGATTTTTCAATAACATCTATACAAACTGTTTTCTTTATAGTTATTATTATTATCATGTGAGATGAGGTGTTCCAAGTAGAACCAATAATTGATTTTATTCATTTTTTTATTAGTATGCCTTGGTGTAATCATTCTTTACCTACCATTTCAGTTTGGGCCTTTATTACCGAAGTTTTACTCTTAATAAAATTCCATTAAGCATTGTTTTCAAACATTTCTAAAAATAGAAAAGCATAACTTATTTGAATCAATTCTTCATAGAAGACAGATTCTCCAAAATATATTTAATCCTGTATGAGTGAAAGCAGTATTTATATTTTAACATTTTTTTGGAAGTTAATTTTATTTAATAATAATATTTCAAAACTTTCAGTTTTTAACTGCATTATTTTTTCAAAAAATTTACTGCACTCTTTCAAGTTATTTTGTACCATTCTTATGCATGCAATTGCCTAAATTACTTTTTGAAACTTCATTTCTGACCACAAATGCCTGCAATTCCCTTAGTTCTTTATTATTTACATTTATACAATCATAAATTTTACAGATATCTTCTCACCACGATAAAAACAATTTATTAAGACTGGAGACTTCCCAAATTCAACAACCTCCCCAAAACTAATAGTTAAAAAAATTAAGTGTCTATTGATACAGTACAAGGATTTTCATACATTTTTGGAACTGAGTTCTCTGTAATTCTTCCTCCTGTTAAGCCTAAGTGTCTTATTTACCTGAAAATGTTATCGAGTAAGGAATAGTATTAAGTAAATGACACTGGCATTTTTCTACTAAACATCCATTTTAAACACAAGATTAATATTTTAAAGATGTACAAAGATAAAATAAGAAAGATCTTTTATAAGTCGTAGAGATATCGAGAGTCATTGATTAAGCAAGTTAGGAGACCACACTAACAACTGTAAAAGCCCACACACACACCACTGCAAAACTACACATCCACCAGCCTGCATGGAAATTCTCAGCATTTCCAAAGGAAATAGAAAAGGCACCACTTCTCAGCAATATTAGTAGTAGATCAACAGAGGACAAGTCAAAGGCATGGGCACAATTCTAATCAAGAAGATGGTTAAATCACAAATGTGTCATCTCAGATGAATCAATGTTTGCTAGTGACTCTTAACTCAAGAGAAAGCATTAGAACATTATTTTATTTCAAATAAATTCAAATGCCAAAATAAACAAGGAAATTAAAAAGTAAATGAACACTCTGAACTAAGTAAGTTATGCTGGAAACTGCCTTCATTAGATGTAGATGGTCCAGATGCAAGGAGGAGACCCTGAGATTCAGTTAACGTGTGAGCTCATACATGAAAAGCTTACCCAACATCCATATGCAGGCCTGCACTCCACACCAGATGCCAGATGGTACTATCAAAAGGTGAACCTAATGGAACCCTAGATGTTACAGACCTTTCTGGCTTCAGCTATATGTGACAAAATGGATTGTTGCTGTTTAATATCAAAGTATGTTGTCTCTGGGCAGAATTGTGTTGAGACTTTGTCAAGAGTTAAAATTAGAATTGAATAATATTTTAATGGCCCTACCTTTAAACATTATTGGAAAACACTCATTGGCTCACTCCACTCCTATTCCAGACCATCTGAACGAACTTCACCCACAATTGTAGGGACCGTGTTTACCAATATAGTTTACCAATATAGTTTACTGATTAAACTTTGGAAAAGTGAAATGAAACACAGTTCACTAATGATGTTCCATAGGCATTATGATACAAATCCTAAAGAAATGTTGATGTAGAAGCACAATATGTAAGAGGAAAAGCCTTAACATTATGTTAGGAGATCCCACATAGGAAAATATCCACTTGCTTTATCACTGAAAATGTCAACTTTACATTTGCTAATAAGAGAGGAATTTTTACTAAATTTAAAGAGTGACTGCATCATTAACTACAGGTTAAAAAAAAAAAAAACAGTCTATCAAAATGTGCAGTAATGGTGTCCAAGAAGTCAGTAGGAACAAGACCAGGAATTACTCTTTTCCCAGTTGCTGAAAAGTATCAAGAAAATGATACGGACTTGACAAGAAATTAGGGGTAGCAATTTCAAGCATAAAAGTCTTATTAAGAATTATATTCATGGGGCTTGGGATTGTGGCTCAGCGGTAGAGCGCTCGCCTAGCACGTGCGCGGCCCCGGTTCAATCCTCAGCACCACATATAAATAAACGCATTGTGTACAACTAAAAGCAAATAAACAAATTTTTTTAAAAAAAGAATTATATTCATAACAACACATTCAAATGTCTCATTAAAATTTTTAAAACATTTTATTTGGAAGCATTATACAAGCTGCATATTTATTATCATTCCTTGCACTTGGTACTCTTGTTAAAATTATACAATATAAAGAAAACATAATGACTATTTTCACCAAAACCCATAAAAGATGTCCCCCAAATTCCTCAAACTTACCCCAGTGTGCCATAAAGAGACAATCATTCTCTGTATGTAACAGGAAGTCTGAGAACACCTATGCATAGCTAGACAGCCTCTAACATAAAATTGCCCAGAACATATGTAGTACATTTAATGAGGTTCAAGAAATACCTTCACCCAAAAATAATGGAAAGGAACCAGAAAAACTGTGATATATTTACATGAAGGTACAAAATCTTTAAAAAATTGTCTTGAGAAACAAAGAGTTTTACCATATTTACCAAAAAAAGTTAAACAACAAAACTAAAGATACAGTAAACACAGTGATAAAAAATGATAAACTTCAATCTGATGCCATAATTGCAATCACATCATTAATTTGAGCTTCTTCAAATTAATGTTAAAAACTCATTGATTATTTCATATACTCCTCTGAATTATTTCCTTTAAATAATGGTTATATTGGGGAATTGGTCAAGTTAGCCCTCTATTCTTCTACTCCCACCTTGCCTTCTTCTCTGAAGCACCGTACTGAGATGACCCAGAGAGGACATATTTCCATGATGTTCTATGAGGGGGTGCCATATGGGATCTGCTGAAGAATTCAATAGCAAGCACACTTACCTTAAGAAAAGCACTAGGGGGTCCCTGACAGCTTCAATATGAGCGATACCAGCCCTCGAGACTCACATTTAAAATGGTCAGGTAAGATTGCAGAGAAAGGCACCAAGATAGAATAGTGCAAGCTATTTCCCCATAATGTGTCAGATCACATTTTTGTTTTGTTTTGTTGGTACTAAGGATTGAACCCAGGGGCACTTAACCACTGAGCCATATCCCCAGCCCTTTTTGATGTTTTATTTACAGACAGGGTCTTGCTGAGTTGCTTAGGGCCTCTCTAAATTGCTAAGGCTGGCTTTGAACTCACAATCCTCCTACCTCAGCCTTATGAGCCACTGGGATTACAGGCGTGTGCCATGATGCCCAGCTCAGATCATATTTAGTACCTAGTTATGTAGAATTTTCATTCCAGAAAGCATGAAGGTAACATATTTACAATAATGACCAGCAGCAAATTTTGGGGAGGGAGGAGGAAAATCATCCATCATTTAGGCTGCAATGATAGCTCATAAATGCCCTTAGTAAGACTAATAAGCAATGACTTAAAATATATTAAATTTATATTAAAAATATTTGAAATAAAATCTCCCAAGCAACTAAGAGTGCTTGTAACATAAGAGATTTTTAAAATAGTAGTAGCAATGATAATTATTGCTATTGTTATTAATCCCTATTTTACTATCTTTATAATAAAGAATGTCATAGACACTAGATCTCTGGATCTCTAAAAATCTTAATAAATATATAGTTTGTAGAAAACATAAACCTTACTGGAATGTCCCTTATATTCAATTAAAAGGTAAAATTAAAACCTCAGCCTAGGTAGCAGCTTCTAAAGCCTCAAAAACACTTGTTAAGTTCTATACTTTCTTTGGTTTTCTTCTCTAATTCCAATCCTGAAAAAATAAATGAATTCAGAACATTAAAATAAGATACATTGTATCTGGTCTGAAATTACAGTATTATTGAGTATTTGAAAACTATCCAGCATTAGGTATGAACTCAACTATTAACATAAGTTTGAATTACTACATACTTTTAAAAACTAAATATTTATGAAAGGCATTAATAATATATACTTTACTTTCAGAATGACAGGTTACCAACAATACAGTTTTCAACCTATCAGTAGGAGGTCAAATGCAACAAAAATATATTGCAATCATTGTTTCAAAATTAGCTTTAAAATATCACATGGAGTTAAAAGATTGCAAACAACTATTCATCTGTTGGGTTATACAACAGTCGTTTCAAGCAACCAGAGACACAAGAAGTACTCATATATAGTATAATACAGATATGTAGCAATTATAAATATATTATGCTAAACAGCTTCAATTTGTGCTAGTTAACAAAGAATCCCTTTAAGTTATTTTTGGCATGGTGCCAGAGGCTTTGTCAAGACTGATTGTAAGGCATTGCTTGTTTGTAAATTCACAATACATAGCACTCGGAGTCTTCAAGTAGATGTACAGTTAAAATGTAGGTTTGTTCATGTATTCTTCCATTGTCTGAAAGAGAACAATGAATTAGAACAATTTTCCCTTTGAGCCACATTCTGTAGCAGACAGTGAAATCTTTTTCATTCTTTTATATATATTTTTTGCCATTATTGAAAAAAGTTTTCAAAAGCATTTGTGGACATGAATCTTTGCATTCTGATAGAGAAAGGTGGTTCAAAGTGTAAGTATCATTTGTACACATGGCCATATGGCTGAAACTGCATAACTTTCAACTGAGGAAAAGCTAAGCTTGATCATCAGATGAATGTCTGCTAAGAGAAAAGCAAAAACCACACCTGCCATGAAGCACTGTTGACTCAAGGTGAACGTGTCTCCTAAAGGATCATGAAGACCACATCCAGGCATTGTGTCTAGGGAGGCCTGGAGTGCACTTGTAGAGCACATGTCCTGCTTCCTACGTTGTGCAGAACATCCTTAGTACACTTACTGCCAGACATAAACACCATGATTCTGCAGAACCGTGGCCATATGTTTTGAAAGGCTTTCTTCCAAAGTATACAAATCATGTTTTTTCATCCTACTCATCAGTTACCAGGTTTACTAACCAGTCACAGGGTCATATTTCTTTTCCAGCACCTTTTTTTAAAAAAGCGTTTGAAGAGATTCACAATCACAGGTACAGTAATGTTGCAAGTCCTACACTGTACAAGACAGGTTGACTTTCCCTCTCCCCGCCTCCTACTACAAACACATATGTTTTAGAAACACCATTGCCCCAGGTTGAATCAATAAGAGAGCTCAGAACGGCAGCAAGTCCTTCTTGGGCAACACCCTGCCTCTTCTGTGCTGAGTTGTCATCAGTTCTGTTAGCAATCCCTGCCTCACTTGTTCTTAAGTTCAGACCTCAGCGTCTGTGACTCATTTGAACCTGCCAGGAGAGACACTGACAGCATGACCAAATAGACCAAGGTCATTGGGCAAGCAAGATTGCTAGGGGGAGACTGTGGTTAGAAATCAGGTTTTCTAACTGCTTTTACCTGCCTTCTAGAATTCAGCGCTCCTCTGCTGAAAATACTGGTGCTAAATCACGCACACTTTCTTCAAAAGCTCTTAGGCCTCCTAAATAAGCATTGGCCAATAGAGGCCCACATCTCATTCTGTCCTGTATCTCTCCTAAAGATGCCACCCATGTCTTTTAACTAAGCTGGGGTATCATGCCAACTAGCAGACCATGTTAGTTTTATGAAGCATGGAATTCATAAACTTTTGGAAGGAACACAAAATTACAAATATAAAATCAAGTATAAAGTTTACTGGAACTGATAAGTTACTAATATTTAAAAGATGGCAAATATCACAAAATCCAGAATAGCATGATATTTTCATTAATTAATGGCCAATACTCTTCTAACATATCTTAGATTCATTGTATGGCTATATAATCTTTACAGTTAAAATACCTTCCTTTTGCAAATTTGACTAAAATGCACGACAATATGAGTACATTGTTCCTTTCTGCAGTCTTGAAGAAGCCTGAGTCAGTCAAAGGAGTAGAGACACTTCACTGGCTTCAGGGCTTACTGGCCTCTAGCTATCGGCGGCACTGCTCACACTACTAGATGACATGAGCTGCTGACTGCTGTGCTGACTACCCTGTCTGAGCCTGACTGTCACTCAATCTACATGAACCAGTAACCTCAGAGGTGCTATTTTCTTGAGTTTGTCACTTGAAAGGTTTGGAGCAGACTTTTAAAACAGATGCATCCTTAAAGAGCTCTGCCCTTACCTTTGCAAGAGGAGGGCTGGAGTGTGTACCTTGGGACACCCTTGGGCTTTATCTAGCACTGTGGTGTACATCTTGTGCATTCTGCACTGTATGTGCTATGCCTACTGCACTCTGGTTTGGCTTAGCTGTTAATGTGCTAAGAATGGTGGCAGTGTTGGGGTACACTGAGCAGGTTGCTCCTACATCCACACATGCACATGAGGCATCCTATTGCTTGAGCTCTTGGGTACCATTTGACTTTCCCTTCTTTAGGTCATCTCTTTGTGTAAGACATCTGCTGATGACTGCCCCCACTGGTAATCCTAGGAATTGCAACTCCTGTAGTAGCTACTCTCTTAGTTCAGAATTTCCTTTTGCTTCTAAACAACTTTATGTCATCATATCCACATTGTTACTCCCTCCCAAATAAGTCATCCACAACCAGCTAAATTTTGACTTTCCCTACTGTCAACATCTAGCCCCAGTACATTCAGAGTAAGCCTGGAGCATCTGGAGTTTCGAGACTTTGAGACTATGAAGTCTTCTTAATAAATAAGTGAAGACAGCTTTTATTTATTTATTTTTATCCTAAGAAATTTTAATTAAGTACATTGGGGAAAAGATTCCAGACGTACTTGGAGGATGTACTTTGTTCTAAAAGTGAAATCAATGTCGTAAAGACCTTTCCTAGCCTACACTAATGACAAACATTTGCTTAGAGCCAAAGGACAAAGAATCCAGAGAGCAATTTTTTTTTTTTGCCTTTATGCAATTATTTTCTCCTACTCATTCTAAACTTTCTGAATCAGGCAAAATAGACAAAGTTAATTTTCAAGCTCACCAAAATGACCATGGACTTCACTGAAGGGAGTACCAGAGCCCAAAAGGACACTAGTGATACTTTCTCTATTGGAGGGTGCTATTAATTCAATCAGAGCTATCTAAGAGCAGCATGACATTGCTACTCACTGGGGGATGTAGGGTTAAATGCAGGTCCCTGAGACCCACCCATCAAGACTTCCCACTCAGGCTGGGCACGCCTGTAATCCCAGCACTTAGGGAGGCTGAGGCAGGAGGATCACAAGTTCCAAGCCAGCCTCAGCAATGGTGAGGCACTTAGCAACTTAGTGAGACCCTGTCTCTAAATAAAATACAAAAAAAAAAAAAGGGCTGAGGATGTGACCCAGTGGTTGAGTGCCCCTGAGTTCAATCCCTGGTACACACACACACACACACACACACACACACACAAATACTGCCCACTCAATCACCAGGGACATGAACCATGTCCCTTAATGTGAATGAGTTTACTCTTAAAATACCTGCTTCTCATATTTAATGGAACTAGAAACACCACATTCACTGTAAGCTCTTTAAAACTCTCTTTCCTCTGAAGGGGGAATTTCAAAATAATCCAGGTATGTCTTGGCCCCGATTCAGGAAGCTTTAATTACTGAAGCGCCAAAGACCCTGTGAGGAGTCTTTTCCTCCTGTACAGTGATTTCACATTGGGGACCCTGAGGACAGCATTTTAAATAACCGCTCCCTCTCACCCTCTCTACTCCTCCTCCAGCATATTTTACAAAAGGCTATTCTATGGTATTTCCAAACCACAGATTTCTCTAGTACCTTGTAAAAATTTTGGAGAGAGCCAAGTAAACATCAGAGAATTGAAATGCATTTTTAAGGTGAGAACACCTCTAGTAAAAAATGCATGGTCTCACACAGAGGCACACGGAGATGCTTATGGTTACTCACTCAAATAGGTGTCCTTTTCAGGTCCACTCCCCTGGGGACTGATGCCCTCCATGAGCAGGGGCAAGAAATCAGCTCAAAGGAGTACCAAACTTGCTGGGAAATCATTCCTAATGTTGTTTTATTAACTCAATCGGCCTCTTACTTCCAAAGAGCAGGAAGAATGGCTTTAATGCCAATTTTAAGGAGGTACTTAATGATGCTCTGAATCCTCTTGACCTGCTGTTATGAAAACAAAGATGCAAAGACCCCACTGATGATGTGGGAGAAGGACCTAGCAGTGGCTGAGCTGGGATGGAACCCAGCCACCCAGACACATGCCTGAGCCAGGGCTGGTCAAATCATCTGGTTTTGGAGAGCAGAGGACATTGGGGCCAAGTGGTCTTTATCACAGTGTCTGTGGGAGGACTGAGGGAGCTCACATTGGCTAAGTTCCCCATTAGATATGATGCAAACCTGGGCTGCTTCTAAAAGAAAAAAATCCCACAATATAAGAATCACAGAGAGTCAGGAACAGTACCAAATGGATTCTTCAGAGCCCATTTATATCTCAGCAAGCATCCATAGTGCTTCTAATTTATTTATGCAAACAGGAGCACACGTTTGGCCTTCCCAGGAGGTGTAGGAAATTTTAATTAAAATGATAAATGCCATGTTCAATAACAAAGCCCTAATATTCCTGGCAAATGAAATAACTATGTACTGCTATTTCTCCTTTCTCAGGCAGCACAGATATTTCAATGAAAGTCTTTCTATACATCTCATAACATTACTTTTTTCACAGAATAGCACCAAGAATTTGAGACCTTATTGACAGTGAGATATCCTAACACTAAAATGTTAAAACAGGACTTTTCTGCTTGGGCTCAAATCTCTATTGCATATTTACTAACTGTGTAAACCTAAGCAGGTAATTTAATTTTCTGATGCCTCTATTTCCTCATCTGTAAAATGGGGTAACAATAATAGCTACTTCTTAAGAGTTACTGATAGAAATGGGCTAATACATGTGACTTGCTTAGAGACTATACTCAGCACAAAGTACCAACAGAATGTTGATTAATATAATTTTTTTTTGAACACAAGGTCATGTTCAACCACATTCCCAGCCCATTTCAACTTTTGAGACAGGGTATTACTAAGTTGCCCAGGCTGGCCTTGAACTTGCAATCCTCTTGCCTTAAGTCTCCTGAGTAGCTGGGATCACAGGGCCACCCTGGCCTGATATTATAATTGTTAATAATACCATCACTGCCATCATCATCATCATCATCAACTTTTCCTATGGCATGGGAAATTGTACTGACCTCTTGTAACATATCAGAGTCTTCAATGGCTTTGACAGCAGTTTTCTTGGATGTTTCCTGAATTTCTCCACCTATTATAAATTCATCAAGGATAAAATATGCCTTTTCAAAATTGAAGATAATATCCAGCTCGCAGACCTGGTAGGACAAAAACAAATGTTTGGATCAAGTGGCAGGAGCAACAGAGGAAACCCTCCTCAGCCTCCCCAGCTTTCCCAACAGCTGCACCCATGCAGCACACCAAAGACAAAAACATCAGATGGTATTTTAAGCACAGAAAGATACAACTAAGGAATCCCAGGCCTTTAATAAAAGCAAAACCACATTCTATTAAAGCAGACCTTGTCCTTAGAAAATAATATTTTATGCTGCAACAAGAAATTTGAAAACTCAGTGGAGGAAGGAGGCTGCTCAGCTCCTCCATCCATCTGCAGCAAATAATTGAGCCCTGGCTGTGTTTCAGGCATGAGGGCAGAATTTCATTTCTCCTCCCCTCTGGTCTGAGAATCTTGGCTTTAGGACTCTCTCCTAGCTTTAGAAGCTCACTCTGCAAATTAGCTCAACAATGCTAATTTTTCTCAAAATTAGCCCACAAAACAATGTTTTTGTTTTTTAAATTTAGAGTGTATCAAACTCACCCAGAAGCTCCATCCCCAGGGTTTCTGGGTCAGGGCCAGAGTGTACCTCTAACAGATTCCTATATAGGATGCTTCTGGCCAGTCGGACTTCACATTAGGAACCCCTGTCACAGACTAATGCACAGTCTGATAGATCTCAGTGTATAAGTATAGAAGTATGAAGGCTACTGTCATAATCCAAATAGGGCTCATTTCCAATGCTTCCATCAGACAGCAGTTCAAGCACTATCCTTGCAGGTCTTCCTCCCTCCTTATTCCAAAAACTCTCTGACACTTGACCTTCTCTTTGCACCCATAGTAAACCCGCCCACCTGAAGCTGCCCTGTTCTGTTGGCTCATTCAAAGTCACCAGTCCTCCACCACATTGACCTCTCTCAGCAGCATATGATATATTTCACCAATCTGCCTCTCGAACCTCCTTTCCCTTGCTCCCCTGACCTGGCACTCTCATTAATGCCTGTCCACCTCTATCTCTGATGATTCTTTCTCAGGCTCCTTGGATGATTTGTCTCCTCCTCCCCATTTAAGAAATATTTATGGAGTACTTGGGACCTATCAATCATCAGAACAGATGACATCTCTGCCACACATTGCCTACATTCTGGCCATCCATCTTCTCCTTAAATATTACTGTTCCTTCACATAGCCTCTTTGCAATATTCATATTCTCCCAGACGATCTCATTGGCTCTCAGAGCTCCATCCAGCACCCAGGTGGCTCAACACACTCAGATGTACAGCCCTTGTCTCTACCTGGGGCATCAGGCTAGACATATCTATCTGGATATTCCTCCAGATCACCATGCCATGCATTGGTCTAACGTCTTTCTAACTGCTCAGTCTGACTCATTCTAGAGTTCAGCTCATTTTCCCCTCCCCTCATTCTTCTCCATCCCTTGGGCTTGCCCTCCCTTTTTAGTAACCAATTCCTATCGACTCTACCATCTCTCCCCACCCCCAATCCCGCTCCACTTCACAGCTGCTCAGACCTACAACACTTCTCACTGGGCCCATTGCAACGACCTTCCAGGTGGTGTCTGTGCCTGCTCAGAACCATCCATCACTCACACTGCTAAAACACTGATCTTGTACCTCCCCAGCATGAGGTCATGTTCAAGACAAAGTTCAGTTCCTTAGCCAGCACACAGAGACCTTGACTACCCAGCCCAGGCCCTGCTCTCTGCTCCCCTGTGCCAGTGCATCTCCTGGGCTACAGCCACACCTACCACAAACTCGCCATGTTCTTTCATGCCTTTGCCCTGGCACATTCTAGCAATTCCTAGAATGTTCTACCAAATGCCCTTTCCTTTATCTTGCTGCTGACAAAACCAAGCTCATATTTCAAAGTCAAACTGAAAAGTCTCAGATGCAGTGATTTCCCCAAATCCTCCTCTCCCTATTCAGATTCCACATCACTGCCTCTCTGTTCTCACATCTGTGAACTGGCGTGCTCTAACCTACTGACCACTAGTCACTGGTCCATAACCCAAGCTCAAGGCAGAGACCCTATTTTAGTCACCTTTATATCCCTATAATTTTGCCTATAGTAGGGTACAATAATGATGGGATGCAATGAATCTGGAGTAAGTGAATGAGGCCTAGGCCACCATATGGGCCTAGTTTCTATTATACCAGGGATTAGTGACTCCCCAGATAAACAATTCTCTGATTCCATCAAATGCTATAACTTTATATAAAATGGGTGTCAATATTTTAGCAAATTGCTCCATATATTTAGGATTTAGGTCAATAAACTAGCAGACTCTACAACACAGAACTGGTTTATGTTGACAGATACAACTGAATCTAGAGGCATATAAACAAATGGATATAATGCCACTATAATGAATGGCCAGCTCAGAAAAACTCATCTAACTCATAAACATAGGTCACAGTCTCCTCATTCACTAGAAAACAACATTCATCAACAATAAGCAGATAGATAAGAAAATAGATCATCTGTATTCATCCCTTCCTCTCTCAAGAATCTCTTCTTATAAGCCGGGCGCGGTGGCGCACGCCTGTAATCCCAGCACTTTGGGAGGCTGAGGCAGGAGGATCGTGAGTTCAAAGCCAGCCTCAGCAATGGCGAGGCACTTAGCAACACAGTGAGACCCTGTCTCTAAATAAAAATACAAAAAAAGGTCTAGGGATGTGGCCCAGTGGTCGAGTGCCCCTGAGTTCAATCCCCGGTACCGCACACAAAAAAAGAATCTCTCTTTATGTGTGTATGTGTGTACCCACATAAACACACATAAACATATATGAATAATTCCAAAATTAAAATCTATCCACTAAAACATGACCCTATAACTTCCTAGACCAATAGGTTTCCCTCTTAAGACCCACCATCAGGGAGAAAATGGCATGATAAAAGGGTATGTCCACAGTTTATGAACTCTTTCTTTTACTTCTCATTACAAGAATTTGAGTGAGAGTGGAATGAAGTTTTCCTAGTGAAAATCTGGACAGATCAGAAAATAGTGTGCACCACACAACACTGTAAGCAAGGGGGAATTACAGCATATACCGAGGAAGATATTTGCAACATAAATGATGGTGGGGGAAGGGGAAGGAGATAGTGCCCATGACACAGAAAGAATCCTTGCAAATCCCTAAGATACATACAGCAATTGAAAAAAAAAATTTTTTTTAAAGTAAAGACGGTTTAAGAAACAATTCAGACAAGGCAAGAAAGCAGAAATGCCAGTACACATCTAACACAGCCTGCATTTGGCTAGCAATCAGAGAAATGCAAATGTAAACTAAAACAACATATTCACTGCATATATCATCAGGATATATAGGTTTTCACACCCACTGTGAGTGGAATTTATAGATTTTACAGACTATCTCAGAGGGCCAAATTGTAGTATCTTTTAATTGTAAACATTATAAAGCCTCCACAAATAATTTCTCATATTATACTCAAACTAGTGTACCAAATATAATGAACAAAAAAGATTATGGTAGTATCATTTATAATAATAATTTGAAACAACCTAAACTCTATCCATAGGAAGTTGTTTAAGTAAAATATGTATGAACCCACAGTGTCATGGGAATTCTATATAGGTGTTGGGAAGAAGGAGATTTACATGGATAGATATGGAAGGAACTCCAAGATAGACTTGTAAAAAAAAGAAAGTTGCAGAGACACATGCATAAATGCAATCCCATTTATCTAAGAAAAAAATTATGTATGTCTTGAATGCTATGAAAAATATGCATTACTTTGCAATTTCCAGAAATATAACTAAACAAAAGAAATCACAATAGATTAGACATGCACACATAGGAAAGAAGGTATGAGAAATAAGCAGTTACCAGAGGTTGGAGAGGCAGAAGTCAGGAGTTACAGGAGTGATAGCAGAGGGACCTTAGAGTTCAAGGTAGATGTACACCAGGAATCCAAGATAGACAGGAGCCTCATCAGGACAAACCAGCTATCAGAGTCTAGCAAGTGGACCCAACAGATACTAATGCATGTTCTCTAGGAATTTGTGACACCCCACTCTGAACAGCACCCATCCCCAGGCCTGTGGGGTCTTCCAGTAGCCACGGGGCAATGAATTTACTGCACCTAGTTTCAAGGGATAAGAATAAGGTAAGGTGGTATGCAGATCCAGTTACATAAAAACACACATGCTTTGATATACAGTTACTACCTCTAGATCATTAAGAGAAATGAATAAACAAGTTTATAGAGAATGCTACAAAAGAGCAATTATTTCATATGCAGCAACTTCCAAAGGCTATTCTCTGGTTAATCTTTGAGACTAACTCCATCTGAGAATAAGAGATAACATCCTAGGAGAACCTTATGCAAAATTCAAGTTTCCTCAGCTACTGCTTCATTACTCAAATACTTCTAAGATTCTGCCTCCATGCTTACAAGACTCCACTCTACCTAATTTTGTAAATATCTATGGCTTCCTGTGCCATGTTAATATACACATGAACCTCTTTACTCATTTTTTCCCATCAAGAATAAAGTTTACAACAGCAGAAACTTGATCTTGACTTCCTAGCCTTGTGTTTTACTATAATATGGTTTGCGGATCTTTTCTTTTGGCAGAAACCATGCTGCAGTGAAGTTACTTCTGGCATTTCACCTATTAAATTCTTTTGGGCGAGTCTAAGAAGCACCTGCCCTTAACTGAATTCTGTTCTAAAGTAATGCAGATAGTTTCAAACTGCATGCAGAAAATGCTTCAGACAATAAGAAATGATATAAATACTATAAAGCTATGTATAAAATAAAAATAGTTATAATGCAACATACAACTATACATTAATTCAGAGTTTATAAAGTTTTGCTCTTCACTTTTCTCTTTGACCTTCCTGGCGAGCATCCCCATAAGCCTGGCAAAGCAAATACTTCTATTAACCTTTTTGAGTGCCATTTTTTCATCTGTAAAATGGAGATAGATGATGGATCTTAAATCATGGGTGGGTTAGTGAGTAAGCTGACACCAGGATTTGGCAGGATGCATAGTGGTCCCTACCTGAAGTTCAAAAGCTTGCTGGGACAGCCACATCTGATACTCTGAGTGTATCAGTAAAACTTCATACCACAATCCATAATGGAAAATTTGGTAGGTGTCTAAATCCTCAAGCAGACCCTTATCTACCGTGAGACTCTAAGGCATTTCTTCTTAGCCTCTATAAATTGGGGTTAATGCTACTTACTGAAGATCGAAAGATTAACTAGTTAATCCTTGTAAATCTCCTTGGAATTGAAAAGTGCTAAAAAATACATAACTTAAATTAGTAACCAGAGATTTTGATTTATCTGTCTTTCGAAGATAATATTTGCCTGAGTTATAAGAGAAGCTGAGGACAATGCTTTACTGTGGATAATAAAAGGGCATGGTTCAAGGAAACCTTTGGTATTAACACAAGAGGAAAAGAAAACCAAAGACAAACATATTATTTCTGAGATGATGTCAATGAAAACCGGCACTGGAAGCCTTTGCTCATCACTGTTAATTAATAAGAATTGAATACCTACTGGGCACAGAGCCTTGAAGGGCTCTTAGCTGCTCTTAGCTTAATCAAAGATTCATTGAATTTTTTAGTAAATTAAATTTTGGCTCATGACAAAGATAGAGCTTCTAAAGGATACCAGAATAGGCTGGAAAATTAATGTTAGAGGACTGGGAATTCACTCTGATTTTCCTTACACTTTGACTGGGCAGAACACTGGTGAAGGTCATTCAAATTCTCTTGAGAAGCGACATACTCTGAACTATCTGGTTGAATTTCAGTTAGATACACTGAGATCAAAATTCAGCCTCAGCTCACATTATCACACTTAGTTTAATCTAAGAAAAGAGAACAGGTCAAATCAGAGTTCAGAAACGAGGAAGAGAAGACAGGTGATGGGAAATTTTGGACTTCAGAAAACTCTTCCAGACCCTTGCAAAAGGCCATGTCTGCAGTTTATTTCAAATGAAAGTACCAAAATGCTAGAATTCATAGAAATAAAAGAAAGCGTTGAATTAAATCATCTCACATTTGAAAACATGTTACTTTGCATCTGCAAATCACTCTTTAAAAAATGAAAACTCGGTGAAGCAGGAGATGGAGAAAGAAAAAATGACATAGCTGTCTTATTACTTCTATATTGTCCAACAATTGAAATCCCTGAAGCAGCATTTTAGGACTAAAATATCATTTACAAGGTGGGGAAAATGATGGAAGAAGGGAGGGAGAAAAATTTCTTTCAGAATCCTCCCAGGGCTCATTCTTAAGAAAACTATTGCAACAAATCTGATAAAGCCCTGATCAACTCTGCAAATGCTGCTTGTTCCATTACAGGGAACACATAAGACTCTTCTGGGAACAAATTCTCCTAACTTCTCTTGATTAAAAAAAAAAAAAAAAAAAAAAAAAAGTAGTCTTTAGTAAGCAAGGGGATAGGGCAGAGAATATTATTGAGAGAAAAACATTTTCCAAATCCAATGATATGTTTCTTGAAATGGTGTACTAGATTTAAATGTTTCTGGAGTATTTGCTAAAAACTGGTTCAGAGACGGTTACAGAGGATGGAAAAAAAACAACCAAGTCACAGATCAGGACCTCAGTGACTTGCAACTTGGTGGTGAGGCAGCTCTATGTCAGGGGTGCTCCAACCTGTGCCATGTCCTGAAGGATGGACTATGGCAGGTATGAACAGTGGGGAACATCACAAGGTTGGAGGAGCGGCCAGGGACTGAGTTCTGAAAGCTGAAATGCCAACCTAGGATGTTTGGATTTTATTCATGGCAAATAATAAAAAAAATGACTGCAAAGGGATGCCATGCCTAGACCTGTGTGTTCTAAGAAAGATGGTCAAGAAAGAAAAAGAGAAGAACTCAGAAACAGAAAGGACTCAATGGGAAGTTTAGAAAGAAAAGCAGAAGTGAAATCCCAAGTAAACCTGTGCTAGTGAGAGTGGAAGGGAGGAGATGAATGGTAGTCCAACTTGAATAGACAGAGGTAGATATTACAAAAGGGTAGATAAAAAGGCAAAAGAACCCTGTCCTTTGGCACTGGCGGATCCTGGAACATAATAAATTCCAACTACAAGATAGAACAGGTTTGGACTGTGAGAAGTCCAGTCACCAGTGAAGCAGTGAAGAGCCAGCTGGTGCAGGATATCTAGGAGAGAGAATCAGTAGGTACACCAGAAGAGCAGGAAGAGAAGCAGCGCATTTAGAGGGCAAGATACAAAGGACAAGGACCAGCAGAAATCAATGTCATGGAAAAATAAAGAAGAGGGAACTTAAAGAACACATTGTCATGAGGAAGGATCCAGGGCTGCAGAGACGGGAGGGCAGGCGAGGAATCAGGAAATGTCACTGGTGTTGACCAGCAGGGAGAGCTCAGTGGTGACTTTGTGATCTCTCTGGAGCAGAAAAGACGGAACCCATACTATGTGCTAATGCTGAATGAATGGGTTCTGAAGGTTCAGGCAGATGTGGTATGATATGAAATAAGGATGATATTGGTATAGTATGTTACTTGGCAACAATTACAAAAGGATTATGGAACAGCAATGTGAACAGAAAGGATTTGGGTTTTGTTCTGTTTGGTGTTTTATTTTTCCTTACATATTAACAACATTAAAGAATATTTGTAGCACGGGATAAAAAGCCAGAAAAGGGATAAAAAGTCAAAAGGAACAGAGATATCAAAGCCAATAAGGAATGAGGAGGAGTGTCAAAGACCCTTCATGATTAAGCTCTGGTTCACTCAAACAAGGTAAAGACACACCCCTCCACAGAGGTTTGTCTTTCATTTACTAAGAATGACAGGTAGGGAGAAGAGCTGTGTTCTGATCCAAGGTGGACTAGTACCATCCTGGGAACAAATGCAATTCATATTTTAGACTTGGGAGAGAGAGGGAGTGTAGTAAGAGATAGAACTGAAGCAGGAGCGGAGTTGGAAACTGATTCTAACAGAGCAGAGCAACACTTACATTTCCAAAGTATTTGTCCAGCAACTCCACATAACGATGAACAATCTCTAGTGTCAAAAGCTCATTGTCTTGATTTTCTACTGCACAGCAAAAATATAAACTAGCATACCTTGAAAAAGATAAAGAAAAGCAAAATAGGAAGAGACATTAAACAACCAAAAGATGGTTTTTCCCAGTGAATACACAGTCCCCTCTTCTCCTCCAGAGATTCTCCCCTTCCAAGAATGAAATTATTATTCATCACATCCAATATGTTCCCTAAATATAAAACAGAATATATACAAATATTGTGGTGATTACATCACTTCTGTTAATTACATGAAAGGCTCTTAGTACAATTTTACCTTGAAGAGCTACTATCAGGGGGACAGAATCCTTTGGTCCCTGTTAATCAGGGTGTCTGCTCACATGCCTCTCCGGCTTATGAATTGTCCTTTGTAAAATTCAAACCCCTGACCCTTGCTCTCAGGGGCACTTGCTTCCCACCCTCTCACTTCATAAGGCACTTCGGACTTTTTGTAGGCATCCCTCAATTTATCAAGCTCTAAAGCGTGGACCCAGCGGAAGGACCAGCACCTGCTTCTAACTTACTCCATTAAATATCAGTCTGCAAAGGTCATCTCCATTTATTCCTACTAGGTTTCATAAGCACCCTCTGCAAGGACACTTCTAATGTTTGCTTTCCTCCTGGAACCCCGGTGTGACGTTGGGTGCAGGGTTAGGTCAGCCATGTTCTGGTCCTGCTTAGGCACCTAGCTTCTGGTCTTCGTGGGCAAAATCACCATCTCATAGGCCTCAGTTTTCTCATGTATAGAGATTCCTTCCTAGGAGAGTCTTGCCATTTCAAACAGATGCAGTAAAAAGAATATATAGGCTTTAAAGCCAGAAAGATCTGGATTTGAGTTCTGGCTCTACCAATTACCAGTCAGGTACTGTGACTGGGAACTAATTCCTTAAACTGTGTCCTCAGGTTTACCCAACCACAAATATGAATAATATGTATAATAAAAGCTGCCCCATTAAACACAGTCTCCATCTCTCTAGCATGTGATCCTGCATTTTCTCTATAGAATTTGAAAAATATCTGAAAATATCTAAACCAATGAGTACACTCTGTGACAGCCGGAGAGTTAGTTGGCTGTATCTGTGGCCATCAGACAGAATGCCAGGAACAAGACAGGGGCTATCCAATATTTCCTGAATGCATCTATGCACACTCAACATACAGTTCTAGTCTTTAGAATCCATCCCAATCCATGGAAGTCATTTCAATAGTAAGAGTTCTTGGCTAATTAGCTTAATAGTACAAATATTTGAGCCCCAGGCTTCAAAGACTTCAGGAAATGACGTCATCGATGTTGCAATCTAAAATGTTCGCTATTAGAAAAAAACCAAAGCAACAATGAGAAATCCAGTTCTCATAAAGTTACTCACACCTTTTATAAACAAGTTTTAGCTCCTTCCAGTCAATAAAACTGCTTGTCCTGTGACCACGAGAGAGAATAATCTGAACAATTTCCCGGGTGACCTTTTTCCTTTCTTTGTCGGGGAGGGTGGTGTACCATTTCTGCAGGCGCAATTTCCCTTGTCGACTGAAGAGCAATATGAAATGTATCTAGAACAAATAAAAGACAGGGAAAACCAGAACTTGGTCAATGGAGTCAATCTACAGAGACACAGAAATTCAGTAGGGTTCACATAAGTCAGAACAGATGAGAAACACTATCATGAAAACTATCTCATTTGACAAATGACATTTGACTCCCGAGAGAAAAAAAAGTAATGTGTACATCACAAACATAGCTTATTTCTATTATAGGGGAAGGATTCTGTTTTAAACTTCAATTCCTTTTAAGATTTCTAGAATCATTTAATGAAAATATATCAAGGGAGCAGTAGTAGTAGTCTTTGAAGAAAATAAGCAGGGCAGGGAGAATGTTAAAAACAGTGCAAGGATTTACTCTAAAAATTACATCCTAGTTCCAAATTACAATTATAGAAACATAATGATAATATAGAAATAAAGGAGAGAAGGAAAGAAAATAAGGGTGGAGTAGTGGGAAGAGAAATCAAGAAGGGGACCATATTTAGGTCTTATATGTGAGCTCTGCACTCTACTTTGTGGGCTCCTTGGCTGAGAGCTTTGGATCAGCCATCTCAAGTTGCAACTGTCCTTGGCATCTCGGTAGATTTTTTAACAATTTAGATAGCTTGATGGCTATACTAGGAAGCAGCCTGATTTTATTTTCAAATGTTTCAAAATGTGTACTTGCAAAGAAGGTTCATATTTAAATAAATTCTAAAAGCTTTCAATAAGGGGAAGACATTGTAACATCTAGAAATTTACTTTTAGTACTTGGATGGATGGTAGATTTTATTTTCAGAAATTGTCAGATGGCTGATGTTTATCTTAGGAGAGATTAAATTTCCTCAACTTGTATTATTGGAAGGTCAGGCTTAGAAATCATTATTTTGATTTTTTTAAAAAATAAAATGCATTAGTATGGATATTCCTTGGAAACTGGGAATGGAACCACCATTTGACCCAGCTATCCCACTCCTTGGTCTATACCCAAAGGACTTGAAAACAGCATACTACAGGGACACAGCCACATCAATATTTACAGCAGCACAATTCACAATAGCTAAACTGTGGAACCAACCTAGATGGCCATCAGTTGATGAATGGATAAAGAAAATGTAATATATATACACAATGGAATACTATTCAGCATTAAAAGAGAATAAAATCTTGGCATGTGCAGGTAACTGGATGGAGTTGGAAAATATAATGCTAAGTGAAGTAAGCCAATCCCCAAAAACCAAATGCTGAATGTTTTCTCTGATAAAAGGAGGCTGATTCATAATGGGGTTGCGGCGGGGAGCACAGGAGGATTAGACAAAATCTAGATAGAGCAAAGGGGAGGGAGGGGAAGGGAAGGGGTATGGGGGTAGGAAAGACAGTGGAATGAGATGGACATCATTACCCTAAATACATGTATGAAGACACAAATGGTGCAACTCTACTTTGTGTACAACCAGAGATATGAAAAATTGTGCTCTATATGTATAGTATGAATTGTAATGCATTTTGCTGTCATATATAACAAATTAGAATAAAAAAATAAAATGCATTGCTTTGGTTAAAAGTGTCATCGAGGGGAAAATATATGCTGGAAACCAAAAATAATTACATTTAAATTTTTTTAAACAAATTAAATATTCAACTCTTCTTTTATTGACGGTTTGGCTCTGAATATTATGACTTAGGCCTAACATCTCCCACGGTGGGATAACTGGGGCCCATATTAAATCAGCTCTTCATTCAAAGCTTTCCATAACCCCAACCCACAGAATATAAGGTCTTGATAGCTAACTTGCTGTCTTAGAAAGAAAACATCTATAACAGCAAGATCCTGAGGACTAAGATATCCATAGGTAATGAGAAACCAAATTAAAAAGCCCTCCTTATTCTTAAGCTTTAAGGAAAACCACGTTCAAACTGAAATTTTAAATACCTGCTTTGCACAGAGCACTTTCTTAAATACCCATTTTACCATCAGCACAGGTATAAATAACTCAGTAATGGAACACAGTAGCTATTTCCTAGGAATCATATTGAGAAGGGTATTTTTGCTTCCCAGAGATATCATGAAAGTGACTGCTATTCTATAAGTATAAAATTAAATGGCTATGAGATCAGAAACCTCAAGTTCTTGAGAGGAAGGCTCAGCTTTGGATCACTGCCAATAGATGAGACTGACTATTCAATCCCATGTCTAGTGAATGGTCAGATTTTTACTAGGGAAATGAAATCCACATATTTGATGGGTATTCACTTTAATTTCTTGTAAGAAATACATTTTTATTTCCATCTAATTTAAACCTTTTCTTGTTATAGTTTAAGACAGTTTTTGTTGATTTTATCCACAAAGCATATACAAAGAGAATGTATCATTATCCTTTGAATAATAATTCTTTACCTATTGGAAGATGGCCTTTAAAGCTTCCCTTAGCCTTTTTGTTCCAGAAAAATATATATATCTAATTTAAGGTTGGTGTTTTCTTCCTATTGGTTCTATTTTTGGAACTCATGATTATCACTGTCCAGAGTCTTTGGAGATCCTTCATGGGCTAAATGATTTTTTAAGTTCAGATCAATGCTCAAGTTTCAATTGAGAGGCTCAAAGTGTTGCTGAGTTTTGTTTCCTTTCTAGTTCTTCTATGTTGCAAAAGTGTCTCAGGATCAGGTACCTGTGTTAGCATGTATCAATAATGTAGAACAATGAATAAGGAGCAATTTTTCATCCTAGCAAACAATTCAAAGCTCAGGGGTGGTTAGGAGATGATACACACACACACACTCATAAAGCCCATGTAAAATATAAAAATGTGCACCAAGTTCAAAAGAAGGAGAAGATCAACTCAAGTTTATATAAAAATTGCATTGCCTAACACATGGTTGGAAGATCTAGTCCTCAAGTTCTGCTGTAGTGAAGAACCAGGCTTGTGCTGTAGAACCCAGTACCTCTCCAGACTCAATAGTATAGCTTGAACAAACGGGAAGAATGAATTGTAGTGATTCACCTCCAGCAATTAATTTTATCCTATTTATCAGTTTAGTCCTTCAGGGCACACTTGACTAACATGTTTCAAGAGGTTAATCAAATACTGGTTTTGATTAGCATTAGCTTTAGAGTAGGAGGAAAAAGGCAAATGGGAGGGTTTTTTTCAATATTTGCAGAGACAGTCAACTTCAAGTTGATGTCAAAAACAAACTTCAACCAATTTCAGAAAACAACACCCCAGTGTTCCTTTTTTAATAATATTTCTGTGAACAAAGGAAAAATGGGCTGGTAACACTCTCCCATAAAATCTATAAAATCAACGTGTGTTGAGCAGAGTTGATGTGCTACATTTGGCTCAGATGCTAAGCACAGTGAACACTTGGCTCCACAAAGACCTCCCACCCTCACCTCAGAAGGGGATACTTCTGCCAGTCACCATTTGAGGGGTCTAGTTCACAGATGATCCCACAAATCTGAAAATGTCAGAAGAATCAAGCATTCCTTGCCCTCAGAGTGTCCACTAGAGCAATCCCTCACCTCAAAGGACAGAACCTCAAATTCTCAGTTTGACCCAGGACTTGAACTATTCTGGGTGTTTTCTTATTATATACTTTTGAAGCATGTCCAGGGCAGCACTGTTAGGCCTTTGAGGGAAGCACAAAGCAGACTAGTACCAATCTGATTTGAACCACTGTTAGCATCTTCTTTCTGGCTGATGTATAGAGAGAAGGTTTCCAATGGCATGTTTGTCTTTTGAGATTTGCACATCTTCCTGCTCCTACCCTGGATCCATGCAATGGATAACCAGCTTTCCAGAAGAGAGGCATCCAGGAGCCTTCCTAGTGCCAATGCTATCACACTATGTGTACCACCTTCTCAGGACCAGCTTGCATTTCAGGATCTGAGCCACAAATGTGAAAATACAGGATAGGTTCTTTCCTCCATTCCATCAACCCCATGGCACCCTCCTCTGGTGACCTGGATAATGTGATATATCACATAAAAAAAACAACACTATTCCTCTGATCTTCACCACCTCAGTCTCTTTTCCAAACTGTACAAGCAAATTTGCAAACTCTGCAAATTCCTGCCCTGGACAAGCCCATCTACTTTCATCTTTCTGATATACTAAAGTGTCAGATTTTTCCTAAGAAAAATCATAGAGAACTTCACAGGTTGGTACCACCACAACTGTACGGTTACCCAGTTTAGCAGCAATTCCAGTGATGTTTGGAAATTTTCCAGGTACCTAATAATGGAAAGGACATCCAAACATCTCCCCCTTCTGGTCTCCACATTAGTTATTCTGAATGCCACCATTCTCCTCATGTTCCTATTTCTGTCCTTACTCCCTGACTCTGTGGAGAAGGTAAAAGCCATTCTGGGCTTCTACTCAGCTCCTCTCATACCCACACACCCACCCCTAACCCAATGTGCTTCCTTCCTATGTTGAGAAACACAACATTTTCTTATCTCTGGCTTTCAATTCTCACCCACCTCTAGGGTCATCATTCCTGTGCTGCCAATCTGTGCCCATCTTCTGGGTCTCCTTACCTGCAGATGCTGAATAACTCTAAATCTGTCTCATCTTTAAAATACAATGGTCCTCTCTGGGACTCCAACCTTAGCAGTAAGTTACAAGGATGCAGTAAGTCTACATTTACAATATATCTTAAATGAATGAATCTTAAAACAAATAAAAATTTAAAAAATAATAAGTCTACATTAACAATCTATCTTAAGAATGAACCTTAAAACAAATAAAATTTTTTTCAAAAAATGAATTTATTCATTTTAGTTGTACACAATGCCCTTACTTATTTTTTACATGGTGCTGAGGAGGGAACCTGGGCTGCACACGTGCCAGGCGAGCGCTCTACCACTGAGCCACAACCCCAGCCCCCAAATAAAAATTAAAATAATAATAATAATAAAAGAATGAAACTTAAAGTGCAAAAATTATTTAGGTACTCTGTGTTCACTGCAGTTCTTTATAGTAACACACAAATAAATAAATAAAACTAAAAATTATCTAAATATCCAAATATAGATAAAGTATGTTTCTTGAATTATTTCAATGAAATAAGAATGCCTATGTTACAATGTTAGGTTTAAAAAAAAAAAAACACATAAAATTGGGCAGGTAGCCTTGTGTTAGTCCGGTGTTTGTTGCTGACTAATACCCCAACAAGATCAAAATACCCAAGAAGAACAAACTTAGAAAAGGAAGTTTATTTTGGCTCATGGGTTCAGAGGTTTAGTCCACGGCTAGCCCTGTTCATTGCTCTAGGCCCAGTGTGAGGCAGCATATCATGGAGGAAGGGCTTGGTAGAGGGAAGCTGCTCCCCTCATGGGAGCCAGTAAACAGAGAGACAGGGGAAGGAGCTACAGGGAAGTTGACCTTTTCCAGGGCACAACACCAGTGACCCACATCCTTCATCCATGTCCCTACATGCCCCACCTGCCTACAGTTGCCACTCAGTTAATAAGGGTGGACTGATCATGTTACAGCCCTCACAATCTAATCATTTCACCACTGAATATTCCTGCATCAGCACAGGAGCTTTTGGGGACCTCACATCTAAACCATAACAGGCATGATAGCAAAAATGCATTATACTTGCAAAGAAAGTATATGAAGGCAATATATTATTAATAGTTGTTACTATTAATATTAAAATTGTTGATATTGGTTATTTTAGAATAGTGGAATTATAAATGTTATTTTCTTCTTTGTTCTTGACTGGATTTTCCAAAATTCATATGTATGATTCCATGACTAGAAAAAAAATGCTTAATAAAAAGAATCTTAGCAATTTCAATAAAAATCAGTCAGCAAGGCCTAATACTAAGTAAATGCCAAAGTTCTTTCAACAAATAAAACTATTATATATTACATGCCTCAAAGAGATGGCATGCCTCAAAGAGATGGCATGTAATTCAGAGGAACCTGCAGTATGGCCAAAGAAATAAGGTCTGTGTGGCTGCCAGGGATTGTGCAGGGGAGTGGAGCATGAACAGGCTGAGCAGAGAGAGGACTGTCAGGGCAGTGAAGATATCCACATGGTACCATGATGGTGGGTGCGTGGCTTTACAAATGTTTCCAGTTGCTAGAATGTCCAAGACAAAAAGAGAACCTTAAAGGGCTTTGGGTGGACTTACTACCGTGTGGACTTTGAGTGATAATGATGAGTCAATATAGGTTCATCAGACATCACAGATGTGCCCTCAGGTTCAGGGTGGAGACCAGTGGGGAGGCTACAGGTATAGGGGGAGGGGCATACAGGATGTCTGTCTGCCTCCTGCTCAATTTTGCTATGAAAACAACTCTAAAAATAAAAAACAAAAAGGACAAACTAACTGGACCAAATGTCTTCCTGCCCCAGGACTAAGATGCCAGCCATGCATGAGGATAAAGATGATAGTTAAGGAGTACATAAAAATGAGCATCAGGGCTGGGGCTATGGCTCAGCAGTAGAGCGCTCATCTCGCATGTGTGAGGCCCTGGGTTCGGTCCTTAGCACCATATAAATAAAATAAAGGTATTGTGTCCACCTACAACTAAAAAAAATTTTTTTTTAAATAAGCACCACTGCCTTGTTAGGACCCCCTAATCTTTATTTCTAATTTCAAAGCAATGTTATTTAATTCTGGCAACAAAATGAAGAAAGGGAGGGAGGGAGGGAGGAAGCATGAACGTGTGGTTTAGGGTCTCTTCATGCTACCTGGAGCACTGTTTTGCAACATCAGGCTGTGACCTACTGTGTTGTAAAACAAACAGCAGATCCCAATCGCCTGTTTTGAGTGAAACAGAGCATGACAGAACAGCACGCCTCAGAGCAGTCACACCCATTAAGGGTTAAGTATTATTACCAGAAACTTTTGTTCCAACGGCATATACTTGTACTAGGTAGAGGTACAAAACACATTTCTTGCTATCATTTGTGGCTAAAAGCATACTGAACATAGCAACAAGGTCACTCACAACAAGGTGAAAAGGAAAAGAAATATTTAAACACCAGGCTGGTCAATATGGAAAGGCAACTTTTTATTTAGTGTTAATATTTAAACTCAAAAGAATGTTAGGTACCAGGAAGAAGAAAAGAAGTGTGTGTGTATATAGTATATACACACATACACACAACACACACTTTTTTTCTATATATAAAAAAGTGTACACACACACACACACACACACACACACACTGGTTTTTTTTTCCAAGTATGGGAAACAATTATTTGGATAGGATTCTGCATGTGCCAAACCATTACATTTTAAACAGTCAGAAAGCCAACCTTCAAGAAGGGCAGTAAAGATTAAATAGCTAAAGTCCTTGTGAAAAATAAAAAGCTACCTCCTTTGAAGCAGGAATGAATTTAAACTTCTTTTTTGTCATGCTGACACATTAAATAATCAACTAAAATGGAGAAAAGTACCTCCTTCGGTTACAGGTGTCAGTTTGAAAGCCCTTCATGGGGCAATCGGCACCCTTCCCTTGTTTCAAGATTAACCCAAGATAATATCAGGAGAAATAATCACATCAGCAGCTAAAATAATTGGATTTCAGAGAGATCTGTTGGCATAAATAATTTACTCATTTGGCCACTATTTGTGGTGTGCCTAGGAGGTGTACTACAAAACAGACATGAATAAGAGAATTGGTTTTCCACGTGGGAAGTGTATAATTGTGATAAGGAATCAAAAGAAATTTCAAGGTAAACAAAAAAAGCACAGGCCTTTACCTCCTCTCCTTTCCAAACTACCATTGATAGTGGCAATAGTAAAATGGAAAATAAACGTATTAAGCCCCTAAGACTAAGAATGGCAGAGGAGGTGAGGGCAGCCTTTGGATGATGGAAAGGAGACAGAAGTGTGATGGATGATTTAGTAAAACAGGGGAAGCTATGACTTAAAAGGTGTGCTCCAGAGAGAAACCAGGCAACTCTTTTCAGCAAATGCCTGAGAGCAACACTTGGAGGCACATATCCTTAGGAAACAGGGGGCTGAGGAACAGTCTTGAAAACAGGGAGGCTGACCAGAAAACTTCCTGAAAACTGGCATTTGCTACTTGCAGAATTTTCAGAGATGACAGCCAAGTGAGAACATACATGCATGTACACACGCCTACGCACACGCGCACACGCACGCACACACACACACACACACACACAGAGTGACATGTTCCCAATGGCTTTGTTAAAGGATCCAGAAATTTAGTGAAGGTCTTGCATTGGAAAACCTAGGCACAGCTTCACCACAGACATGTGAGAAGCGTATTGCACTATGGTCTTGCCGTGTCAAGACATCACTAGGCAACAGAAATATCTCAGCTCCATTAAAATCCTGTGGGACCACTGCCATATATTGCTGTTCATTCTTAATCAAAATCTCACTATGTGGCACGTGACTATGCACTTTGGACTTATATCAACACTCAGAGGACTGGCACAATCTGGCTAGGTCCTTAAGTAGTTATAGATGCCTGCAACTCTCCTGGATCTTAAACCAAATTCAGAGACAACAAAGCCATGCATCTTCATTTAAGAGAACAAAGTGTTTCTGAGGCTCCACCTTCAGCTTTGTTCTAAGAGAAAATTTCTTCATTCAAGAAACTGATTCTTGTGCATTATAGTTGTACATAATAGTGGGATTTGTTGTCACATATTTGTACATGCACACAATATGACAACATAAGTTGGGCAATATCATTACCTAGTATTTCCCCTTTCCCTCCTCTAGGCATGGTCCTTCTCTCTATTCTACTGGTCTCCCTTCAATTTTCATGAGATCCCTGCCATCTCCACCCAACCCCTCTTTTCTTTTCCTTTTTCCTCTCTAGCTTCCATGAATAAGAGAAAACAGAGACCCTTGA
Organism: Tamias sibiricus; assembly: GCA_025594165.1. Classification (NCBI taxonomy): domain Eukaryota; kingdom Metazoa; phylum Chordata; class Mammalia; order Rodentia; family Sciuridae; genus Tamias; species Tamias sibiricus. The sequence goes on along the minus strand of CM046660.1, from coordinate 71,995,901 downwards.
CATTCTGAGCTTGACTTATTTCACTTAACATAATGTCCCCAAGTTCCATCCATTTTCCTGCAATTGCATAATTTCATTTTTCTTTATGGCTGCATGAAACTCAATTGTATATACATACCACATTTTCTTTATCCATTTATCCATTGATGGACACCTAGCCTGGTTCCATAGTTTGGCTATTGTGAATAGTGCTGATGTAAACATGGGTATGTACATATCTCTGTAGTATGATGACTTTAATTTGGGGAGATAAATACCGAGGAGTGGTATAGCTAGGTCATATGGTGCTACCTCCAATATTTCTTAAGAAACCACTGGAGGATATACGTCATAAAACAAAGGAGTAAATGCAAAAGTCAGCTGTATTCTCTAGGGAACGGGGAATCCAAAGTGAAAGTGTGGTGCAAGGTGAGAGTGACGTGATGTGATGCTTAGCCAAGAAAGCAACCACTGCAGAGGAAAGGGGAGGAAGCATCCAGAGTGAAGGCAAAAAAGGAAGAGGATGTCTTGTATAGCTGAAAAGCATTGATAGGCAACTGAAAGATCTGCCAGTTCATTGAAGAAAAAATAGTGACAGATAAGCAGAAAACTAGGCAAGTGGAAAAAATGATATTATCAATCTAGGAAAAAATGATACAAGAAAGAAATCAGTCTAGGAAAAAAATGATACAAGAAAGAAATCATGATCATGGTTCCTAAAACTATTTTGAGAGAAAGTGGTGTGTGTGTGTGTGTGTTGGGTGAGAGAAGGGTGAACAAAGAAGAAGGAATGCTCAATTACCCTAATAGGAAGTCAGGAGATAATGTAAACAACCAGCACAGCATATTACTTAGAAATATAGAGATAAATAGCAAAAGAAAAGGTTGTGATTATTTAAATTAGTTGCCTCTGAGAGAAAAGCCTGGAAACAAAGAGGGGGTGCTATTTTCATTACAAATTATTTGACTGACTTTGGAAACTATGTGCGTGTGTGTGTACTTAGGTTATAAAATAAAAGGTAATTTAAAAAATAATAAATTAGGGGGGTGGAATATCTATTATTAAACCTTATTCTGGCTGTGGTCTCCTTCCCCAGATAGAATGCACAAGTTTAGAAGGCAAACACTTAAATACATTAATTGTTCTAAACTCTCAGGTCTGCACTAACATTTGATTTTGTCTGATGTAGTTTTATTTTCAACCTGTGCCAGCTCATGGAATAAGGAGATTCTAGGTGGAGTAGTACATTTTAGAAATTGTCCTGATTTTGCTTCAAGGCAAATAAAATTTGGCCTGAATTCCTGTGTTCCTAATACAATTTTTTCCCCAGCATGATTGAGATATAAGTGATGAATTAAAATTATATATATGGTATAAAATGTGATGTTTTGATATATGCATACATTGTAAAATGATTACCACAAGCTAACTAACATATCCATTTCCCTAGTTATGGTGGTGTGTGTGTGTGTGTGTGTGTGTGTGTGTGTGTGTGTGTGTTGAGAACACATTAGATCTACTCTCTTACATTTTAAACTAAATGTTTAAATACACACAATATATCATAACTAACTACAGGGCCATGTGTCTATATTACATCAGCAGAATCTATCCTCACTGAAGATTTGGACCCTTTGGCCAAAGCTCCCCATTTCACCTTCCCACCTGACACAATTTTTAAGGAAAGAGAACTGTTAGAAGTTTTTGCTGATTCTGTGACTCTCCTTCATGTTTTAATAAGCCACTTTGTGTCTCCCTCATCCTTTGCCTTTGGATTAAAGAAGTCTCACCTCTTAAGCTTCTTTTCCTATCCTGGGTTTCTTAATTCCCTTATCATTTTGTGTTTCTTCCTGAATAACTTCATTCCTTGCTCATAACAAGGACTCAAATATTGGAGAAACTATTGAATTTTGAGAAATGTCAACTCGTCTTGTATAAACATTCAGGGTAAAAATATTACCTTGGGTTTTCGATAAGGGTTATAGAACACTATACTTTTCTTAAAATATTTTTCCTTAAAAAGCCCAGGATTTTATTGGGCATCATAAACTTACCACTGCGGTTACTATCTGTTATGGTTTGAATCTGAGGTATCCCCCAAAAGTTCGAGACAAGCAGCAATGTTCAGAAATTGGATGTTTAGATTATAAGAGCTATAATCTAATTAGTGGAATAATCCATTTGGTGGATTAGTGGATTAATCCATTTGATGAATTAATAATTTGAAAGGACTATTACAGTGAAGGTGGTAATTATAGGTAGATAGGGCATGGCTAGAGAAAGTGGGCCACCAGGGGAGCATATCCTTGGGGACTATACCTTGTCCCTGGCTGCTCCCTCTCTCTCCCCTTTTCTGCTTCTCAGCTACCATGATCTGAGCAGCTTTCCCCAGCTGTGCCCTTGTGGCAAGATATTATGCCTTATTTCAGGTCCAGAACAATGGAGTGTGCCAACCATGGGCTGAGATGAGACTACTAAAATCATGAGCCCAAAATAAACTTTTCCTCCTGGAAGGTGTTCTTGTCAACAGTTATTTTGGTCACAGTGATAAAAATCTGACTAACAGAGTGACCCTCTGAAACCCACTTGTCTTATGCCACAAATTAATATTTTAGTCCTTTCAGACTTGTTACATGTCATCCAACATGGTGTAATTCAACCACTGTTTCTGGTTTGGTCCAAGGTGTGCTGTGCTGTATTTTTCACTAGGCCACTCTAGGAGTGGCTCAGGGCATGCTGAGCATTATTAATAGACAAAGCCACATCCTTGGCCAGGGGTAGGTGAGCAGTAGAGTAGCTGGGATGTTTGATGGGAAGACTTTGACAATCCGAGGATGAAATGATATTATACACATCAACCTCTTGTGCAGAATCTGGCATGGAACAAGCATTCCAGTAAATCACTGGTCACTAGTATATCATCCAGAAGTTAGCCCCCTCCCACTCACCATCCTTGAGGTCAACAAAAACCACTCTTCCTTCCCCCTTTGGATCACACTGTTATCAACCCCTCACTATTTTCACTAATAGTTCCCATATTCTGATGGGAAGAGTCCCTGACTGCCTCTCACAGGTCCCCATGAAGGCCTTCTGAGATTCCTTGAGTAACACCAAACCACCCAACTTCTGGCTGACTCCTACCTTATCCAGTCACCTTGTCTCATTAATCACCTCTCCCAGAAACAGCCCAAGCTTGCAGATGAATCACCCAGGGTTCCTTTCTTCCTTTTGCCTATTGAACAAGGGCCTTCTGATCACGTATTTAATCATCCTCGGCAAGTGCCTGGCAAGGTGCTTACTTTCAGGTTCCCCATTTTTTTACTTAAGTTTGTACATTTTTTACTGTCTTTTTCTATAATTAACTGCAGCTATTTTTTTAAAATTTTATTTTTAGTGTTTACCTTCCCTGCTGATTGTTGACTTGAACTGCATCACTCCTTCACCATGACTTACTGCTCTGTCCCACCAGTTCCCAGGCACAGAAGCAGCATGGGGCAGGGGGAGTTACAAGACAGGTGAGGCTCTGAATAAATGGCCAGCCCCCTCTCCTGGCCCCATGCCATCATCTCTGAAAGGAGAAAGGGTCACATGTTCAAATACCTTTCATGGGTTGGGCAGAAGCAGATAACATATTAAATGTGAGTAAAGATTCAGTGTAATAAAATAGAGGGTGGAAGAGATAAGGGCCACTATAAAGCACACATTCCAATGAAAGTGGCAGCCAAAATGCAGCCACAGGTGTTGCTAAAGAAAAGAAAGAAAAAAAAAAATCACTGTTGCCAGGTGTCTAGGAAACCTGAAATCTGGATGATTAGGTGAAATGTTGGGATTGTTCTAATGTTGGCAGTTAATTATAATAATAATCAAGAATGCATCATTCAAGCTCAACAAAGCACGCTGTGAGTGAGCTTGTCGCAAGTTGCTTTGGGCTGCAGGCCTCACTGCAGGCTGCTGAAATCTGACAGATGGAGACTCACTGCACTGGCATCCAACAGCTTTACGAGGATCAAAATATCTCTCTCTTTCGTGATCTTGAAAGCGACCCATTTGATGGAGGTGGTCTTCTGACCCCAGGATCTTACGTCCCCATCTCATCCTAATATTATGAAATTTGTTCTGGGGCCAGTTTCTTTTGTTCATGTTTATTCATCAAATCTTATAAGTTTCCCACCCACCCACCCTCAAGATTTCTAGCCTGAGTTTCTATTACAAAAGAAAATATATGTGAGTGATTAAAATCTGCCCAACCTCAGATCTTTGTCACAAAACAAAGTGTAGGAAAGAGACCACATGGATGGGTGTATTTCAGTTCTGTTCCCAGTCCTTGCACACCATCTGGTGGCAGAACGCTCTGCTTGTCACAGGTGAAATGCTCTGTGAAGGAGGCAAGCTGAGAAAGCTGGGAGAGAAGGAAAGAGTTAGGAAAAACACAATAAAGAGGGGCAGTAAGAGGAGAACAAATGGAAAGATGCAAAAACAACACGTTGGACTATGCTGACTATGTGCCAGCTCTGAGTAATATGCACATTAAAACGTTGACTGCTGAGAATTAGCCAGAAGCCACCCAGATGTAAAACTTAAAGTTACCTCTGTAAATAAAATTCCTCATAAAATCATCTGTTATCCATCAACCTCTATTGTACAATAATGCTTACCAGAAAAGAAGAAAAAAGGACAAATAGATGGATGCTTAGGGTGGTTATGTTATACTGAAAGGAGAGGACAATTTTATGTCTTTTTTTTTTTTTTTTTCATTCCTAAAAACCATCATCATTGTTTTCTCCATCATTACGATTCAACTTCACAAAACCAAATCATCTATGTTCCATAGATAAGGTCAGCAGGTTCCATTCAACTTAGCAAATATTTATTCAGTATCTACCACAGCGAGGCATTTCAAAATGAAATAATCACTCATTCCTAGACTCACAAAATGAAAGGACATTTATTAGGACAACAGGGCTGGTATGAAGCAAACCTTCTCAGCTTAAAACTACAGAAATTTCCTTATGAACGTAGAAAAAACTTGAGCACTTTACTTCAGGTTGATCAGCTAGAAGGTTCCAGAGCTAGGCTTTTAACTCCAAAGCACACTCTCTCAATAGCTGTGCAACATGGCCTTTTTGGGGAGATTTTTTTTTAATTAATAAATAAATAAACAGGCTCCAATTAGACTGGTCTCAACCACTTTTAAATATAATATGATATTGGATCATTTTTATAATAATGACAGATCTTAAAGCTCCCTTGCCCCATTCAATACAAAAGGTTTCTGTGCCAATCATAAAAACAACTAGAAGAGACCAAAAGTCCTATGCTTATAGAGATTAAGATAAAAGAACCAAATTCAACTCAAAACAATAATCACTTTAGCACTGACTCACTCCAAGTCATGACTATTACATTTATCACAGAAGCGGCAATCAGATGGGTAGGGAAAGTTCTGAGCAAAGTTGGTTGAATAGGCAACTTTTTGCTAGCAGGAAAACATATCTGAAGCCATCTAAGTAGTTTAACTAGATCAAACATGGGCCTTTATCTTGTGTCATACAAATGAGAATGAGGAACCTGAACTTGGAAAAAATTACCCAACCAAGGAGCCACTACTTCCTGTGAGATGATAAGATAACTAAACAGGCTTTACATTGGTAGAAAATCCTTTCTCTAACAGAAATAGGGTGAGAGGGTGGCAAGGAGGAGAGGAAGAAGGTACAGCTGTCACCTTTGTGCTTCCTTTCTTACTGACAATGCATTTGGTTTTACCTATCTTTCCTGATTCCCATCTTTCAGTGTCACTCAGCAAGTATTTTCTGAACACCTACAATGCACTGTGCCAAGAGACGAAGATACCACCAAGAACACAGCAGACAGGGCCCCTCCCTCATGCAACAAATGTTCTAATGGAGGCAGATAAACAGTATGATTTAAACCAACCATGATGTATCAAATCACAAGTACAAGGAGCTATTGGAAAATGAAATGGTGTTATCTAAGGATGAGGGAGCCCTCAAGGAAGTGACTTTCAAGGTAAGACCTGAAGGATGAAGGGTGTTAGTCAGGTGGGAAGGAGAGTGTAGGGCTAAGTAAGAATGATCAGACAGAAGAAAGCACAGACATGGAAGACACAAGGAGGGAGAGGATATGGCATCTTCAAAGTACTGAGGACAGTAGACATGTCCAGTAGGAGAGATGGCCAAGAAAGATGTAAGAAACAGCAGGGAATTTGGACTTTGCTCCAATGGGAATACAGAAGCATGAGTCTGGAGTAAGACAAGCAACAGAACAGAGGTGGCTTCCACTAGCATGTAACAGCATGGGTTGAGAGAAGTACAGAGATTCTAAGCTATTTAAGTAGCAGAACCAATATGGTTGGCCATGGTAGAGAATAGTCAAGAAGAATGCCCAAGTGTTGTGGCAAGTTTTCAGTGAGAGTAAGAGATAAACCAAAGAGAAGGAGCCATGATGGTGGTGGTAACAGGCCTGAGGATTCTATTAGGTAGTGTTTGAAAATCCTTTGGAAAGTAGAATGTCCCCCAACAAAGGTTTAGAATATATGCCAGCTGGGAGACCCCTTCTAAACCATTTGCTCCAATTCCATATTTTATAAATGAGGAAACTGAGGAACAGAGAAGGGAGGTGACTCACCAAGATCACAAAGAGTTAAACTGGGGCTGTGGGATGGAGACCCTCATTCACCACCGTACACCACTACTCATGGAGCAAGCGTCAAACCCCTCATCCCTCTCCCTCGCCTCACAAGGGCAGGTCTATCCAAGCGCATGAGAAGCAAAGTATCCAGTGCGGCTTGACTTTCCCTTTAAACTTTGAATTCACTAAAGGAGAGCATTTCAAACCCTCTCAGTAAAGATGATGATGATGATGATGATGATGATGATGATGATGATACTGTGTACATCAAAGTTACCTAGAATGGTGACAAATGTAGTGTGCTTAGGACAACAGGTCACTTATTACTGTTGCGGTGAAAATTGTGTGCTTGGGCTCAGAGAGCAGTGTGGGAAATTTGAGGTAAATAAAACAAGGCAGGGGAACCAAGAAGATGGAAGCATCAACCCCAAAAGTTACTTATTAAGGAGAACAATTTTCCTGACCTTTGAAAGGTGGAGCGGACTGCACAAATGTGAGATGAAATGGTGTCTTTATTCAAACTTCAGTAACATGGAAATGCAACCCAACCCCCGACATCTGTCTCCCAGAGACTGAATAATGGCTTTTAAGAAAAAGAAAAAAAGGGTTTTTTTTGTTTGTTTGTTTGTTTGTTTAAATCAGGTATGGTGAGAGTGAGGTAAAGCTAGACACACCAATCATCCAACTGACAGCCAGGTTCATGCTTCTAAAACTAGGCCCCACCCTCCCTCCAGCATGAGAGAACAGTGTCACATGGTGGCTGAGCACATGTCCCAAACTCTCTAAATTAGTGGCTGCAGATTTGGGCTGTGAACATGGAGACTTGTCCACTAATTACCCTCACAATGCACCCTCAAGGGAGCAGGCCTTGCTATGCCAATGTCAGAATCCCCATTCTTCTCATTTTCCAAGTCCCTGATTCCAGACTATAAGAGGAGAAGAAAGACTAGGACTTTCTGGATCATGTGAAGGAAGAAGAGTTTCTAAAGAAATGATATTAAAGGTAAAACCTGCAAATCATGCTTGAATGTCCATCTCAAACATCTATATTTAAGAAAAGACTTAATTTTGCAGCAGAATTAGACGGAGTGGGCAGCTCTGGTTCTAGTTAGTTGAAAACCACCTTACACAAACAACTGAAATGGTCTAGGCTTAAAATTCATGTGTGTAAAACTATGACTCAAATGAAAAGAACCTGTGAGAAAGTACTCATGAAGAAACCATGGCAGAAGTGAGCTTGCCACTGAACGGCCCAGCACAGGAAGGCCAGCGCTGGGCAGCAGCCTTCAAAACTTGTCAGCGGCCTTAGGAAGAATGAATAGCAACATCTTCAGTGTGTATTTATGTACAATTTCCTGAAGTACTTCTGAAGATTTTGTTTTCTGCTTTTGTGTTTATAACACACAGTGCTACACTTCTGATGCCAAGACAAAATTGTTTAGTCTCCATGTTTTTATGCCAAATCATCCACCAGGCCCTTTAATGCTTATCCAACGCCATTGTAATTACTTTAACCAATATGTGCTAATATAATGCCTCATTGTGGTTCAGAACCATATCTAACTTCTTGTGCTATGTAAAAAGTTCAATTTGAAAATCACTGGCATTTCTTAAAGGCTGACCCTCAACTGTTTTGCTTTGAAATTTTAATGAGTTCGGTTTTCTTTTTTCCTATTATACTTTTTAACCATTGTAGTATACATAATTTAGCTATTTTTTTCCAGAACTTTTGCAAATAATGATTATGAGATTAAATCTCAATACGTTTGGTGCCTTCACGAGTCTGAGTATGCTAGAAACTTCCTTCTAATGCTGATTGAACAAGGACAGAATCAAAATGGTCCAAGAGAGTTCACTCGCTATTAAGTAGAGATTTTACCAAACCACACAGAGAACCAAAAAGAATGTCAAACCTTTGGCCTCTAAAAAAAAAAAGAAAGAAAAAAGAAAACCGGACTTGCATCAAACACTAGAGAAACTGCATAGCTCTCTAGGAGGCATATCTGCCAAGTTAAAAAGAAACTAGACCGGTTCCAACTGAGTAAGTAACCACATGCCTCCATTATTGACAGTGCTAAGCCCAAAGAACACCTCCCGATGCCTGCCCAGTAAATGCAAATTCATGCCACTGGAGACTGATGGTCACAGTTCAGGTTTTGATATAAACAAAGGATTATTTTTATATCATTTAAATCATATTTAAAATTTTTATATATTATTTTAGCTATATATATGAAATAAACCAGATTTTCCCCTTTCCTTACTGCCAGAGTTGCCTTTATGCTTTCAGTATTTACAATATGTATATATCATGTACATATATGAATATGAATATACATACACACATGTATGTCGGGAGATGTGATTAAGACTAAACTTTTGGGTGGGGACTCCAAAAACTTGAGATATCATTCATGTTTACTTTTATAACATTTCAAGAAAAAAAAAAGCATAGAACATTGCCATGGTTCTCTCAAGACATATTTTCAGGTGGGTTTTTTTTGCAGGGGGAGGGTAACCGGGGATTGAACTCAAGGACCACTGAGCCACACCCCCAGCCCTATTTTGAATTTTATTTAGAGGCAGGGTCTCACTGAGTTGCATAGTGCCTCAATTTTGCTGAGGCTGGCTTTGAACTCACAATCCCCCTGCCTCAGTCTCCCGAGCTGCTGGGATTACAAGCGTGCGCCACTGTGCCCAGCTAGGTGATTTTTACCTTCCTTTTTTCTTAAGTTTTTAAATTTGTTTTAATTAGTTATACATGACAGTAGAATGCATTTATGCATGTGATATATCCTACCATAGATGGGATATAACTTCTCATTTTTCTGAGTGTACATGTTGCAGAATCATATTGGTCATACAGTCACATATATACATAAATAATGATGTCTGTTTCATTCTACTATCTTTCCCATCCCCACATTTAGGTGTGTGTTTTTTTCCACATTTTCTATAGTAATTTAGTTTACTGACATAATTTTTAAAAAATGTAAGCTAAGATTGCTGCTTAAATAAAGAATACAGTTTCTGCTCCAACCCAGGAATGGAAGAACTGGGCTTCCCCAAACGCCAGACAGTTAGAGGCAGAGGCATGGTTGGGCACAATGCCCCTACACACCCTACCCAAGGAACTGTGGCTTTGCAGATGCTGGGTTTGGGTCGAGAAAGAGCCCAGAACTTGCGAGCATCCCCTTCATCAGAGTAAATGGATAGTTAACATAGATTCTTCCCAAAGGGCTAAGTAAGACCCCACAGCACAGCAAACTATCATGGCTAAGATGGGGCTCCCAGGGTTCAGACAGCCCAATCTTGCTCTTGGGGCTGTTGGCAATGGCCAGCCAACAGGACCCTGAGGGCCCAAGGCAGCTAGGCAGAACCCTTGGTCCTCTCAGAGCAGCCCACCTCTCCCTACACAGACCCCGCCCCGTCCTCCCTGTCCTCCCTGCACACTCACCCTCACCCCCTGAGCCCACCCTGTCCTCCTTGTTCAGACCCCGCCCCCTCACCCCTGACCCACCCCCACTCCTCCTTCCTGTGCAACCCCGCCCCGTCCTCCCTCTGTTCTCCCTGTGCAGACCCTGCCACTTGGCCTCCCTGTGCAGCCCCCTCCCTCTGGACAAATTTTAAATCCTAGGCTAAGGAATGGAAATTTGATCTGCAGAAGGGGAAGAGAACCACTTTCATCAGTCTATAGGTCACCTGAAACACTGTAGAAGAGCTCTTTTCAATAACCTTTACATTAGAAATTTGCAGGCTGTATAATTCCTAATTTTAAAATGTCTCACCTTTTCCCTAAGGCAGACCTAAACGGATGCCTAATTTTTGACACTCTATGGCACACTAGACTATGCGCTAGAAAACAATTCCAGCAACTAAGTTTCATTAGAAATACTTGATTTCCTTCAAAATATTTTATATTTAACAAACTGTGGCAGACTAGTGGAGTTTTAAGTGGACCACATTAGTAAAACAATAACAACTATGTCCAACCACTGCTTCCTACAAGCTGCTATTAATGAAAGAGCCAGATATATTTGGGTCATAGTAGGACACATTTTTGCTCAAAACACTCTCTCCAGGGACAGCCAGACCCTTATCATGACCTAAAAGGCCCTACTCAGCATGCCTCTCAGAGCCTCCAATGTCATAATCTATTCTTCCCATGACTCACCTACTGCAGCCACACAGGCATGCCCTACCTCGAGGCCTTTGCACAGCCATGTCCTCTGCTCAGAGTTCTTCCCTCAAATATTTCATGGGTCACTCGTTCTCCACTATCAAATCTGTTCAACCTTTTCTTCTCGGTAAGGCCTACCCTGCACCCTACATAAATGAACCACCATCAGAGTGGACTGCTCTCATCCTCCAACCCCACAGTATCATTTTTCATGGTATTTATGATCTATCATTTTGTGTATTTATTATGTTATTGTCATTATTTCACACTTGACAGTGTGAATTCTATGGGGCTGAGATTTTGTCTCTCAGTTCTAGAGAGAAGTCTAGAACTGAGAGACAAAGTCCCATTTCTCAGTAAATTGTTGAGGCAGAACAAGAATCTAGAGATCCTGACCTCAAACCAAAGCAAAAAGCAGCTGGACCAGTGAAAGTCTAGACTAAGTGGCTTAATACATGACAGAGGGCAAATAAATGATACCTGACCCCACCTCACTCTCTTTTGTAGTTTTCTAAACACACTGCACCTAAGATTGCACCTGGTCCCCCAAAGCAATAATATTTCCTTTCTTGAAACAACACACAAAGTAATGGCTACCTAAATGAAAAGATGCACTATCTCATTAAAAGAAAAAAAGAAAAGAAAAAAAGAATCAACAAATAATTTGAAATGCACTGAAAACTCCTGATAAGTTAGCATTCATTAGCTACTTTAGAATAGGCCACTTTGGTATTAAAGACTCCACCCCTGTGGACTAAGTCACTGCAATATTCATTCAAAAAGACTTTCACTTCTTACTATGCTTTCATTTTGACTCCATTTTGAAACTGTTCAGATGTTTACATTTTTATTGTGATAAAATAGACATAATACAAAATACACCCTTCTAGCCACTTTTACATGTCCAGGTTAGTGGCATTAAGTGCAACCACAGTGGTGCAGCCACCACCATTCATTCAGCACGGTGTTGAGGTTCATCCCTGCTCTATTAGGAGTCAGGATTTCCCTCCTTTCTATGGCTCCATTACACGTATTGCATGTACCACGTGGTGCTCATCCACTCCACCTTCAGTTGACACCTGGGCTCCACCTCTTGTCTACTGTGAATGATGATGCTATGGGCATGGGTGTGAAAATACCTCTCAGAGTCCCTGCTTTCAACTCTTGGGGGCGTATACCCATGAGTGGACCTGCTCGATCCTATGTCAATGCTATGTCTAATTTTTTGAGGTGCTGCCATGCTGTTTTTCACAGTGGTGCCCACCTTACATCTCACCAGCAGTGCACCAGCTCCAGTTTCCTGTCCTCATCAAACCTGTTATTTTCTGCATTTATGACAGTAGCCATCCTAATGAGCCGTGAGATGCTATCTCATTGTGTTTTTGATTTTCATTTCTCTAGTGATTCATGATGCTGAGCATCTTTTTTTGAGCTAATCAGTCCTTTGTATGTTTTCTTTGAAACATACCTGCTCCAGCCCTTTGCCTTTTTGCATTGGCTCTTTCGGGCCCATCTTCAATACTTCCATCTACCTACTTTGGGGATGCATTGGGTCAATGGTTACTCAAGGCTTGGGTTTATGCCTTGGGGCCTTTTGGACATAAGGGGTAGAAAATCAGAATATGTGACTTGGTGTTTTGGGGGGTTAAGTGGTTTAAGGCCTGCTGTATTCTGCCCATTTACCACTGAGCCAGTAAAATAATCGCCTCAGAAAGCAATAGGGCACCCTGGCACAGGAAGTGCTCAACAGCTCGAATTCTGCCAAGACCCATTTCTGTATGACCACGCAAGGTGACTGGCATCTTGGGGGAATAAACTTGACACAATGTCCAGGGTTCCTTTCGACCTAACTACCTGACACTAGATGTGGTAACCCTGTATTCTTTAAAAGAATGGAATATGGAAAAAGGTTCTTGGTCATAAATCATTTTTTACAAATTTCTTAGAAACCAAATACTACAGATTACAAAACATGGCATTTATTGGCCAAAGTCTTCCCCATCTGCACACATGCATGCGAGTCTTTGTAAGGAAGGAACAGCGGATGTGGTCCCCTTCCTATCCACTGCCCGTAGAGAAGTGATTTTCAAGTTTGGGGAATTTTTTTTTAATCATGAAAATTTTAGATCTAAATAAAAGATAATTACAAAGAGGAAAAAGTAAAATCTGAGCAGCTCTAGTTAGAGTTTGGGGAGCTTCTGGGGTTTCCAATGGAGCTTCCATGTAACAAAACCTCAGTGAGCAAATTTTCCTATGACGTCCAAAGTCTATCAGAATTTATGTCTAGAGATGGAAATATGCAGTCTTCTCTTGGGTCTGAACTGTCTGTATAAGCCAAAGAACAAGAAAGGAAATAGATATTGGGGAAGGAAGAAGAGTACAGCAAACGAAAATAACATATTGCTAACGTGTATTATCTGGAATATTATTTATTACATGTCAGTTACATGCTAAGGATTTTAATTCCTGCCTCCAAAGAAACACATGAACAATAATTATAATTATGATATAACTATTATTTTTCATCTTCTAAGACAAGGTAATAGGGCTGGGGGTGTGGCTCAGTGGTACAGCACTTGCCTAGCAGGACAAAGTCCTGGGTTCAATCCCCAGCACCAGCGGGGAAAAAAAAAAAAAAAAAAAGGCGGTATCAGAGACTCTGATAAGTAACTCACCCAAGGCCACACAGCTATAAATGGGAAAACAGCTTACAAGCCAGGCAGGTTGGCAAGATATCCCCCACTCAAAATGTTTTTACCAACTGTAGTCCTGTTTTGAGAATACAAATGAATTAAATCCACTTTGACACAGCCCTGCATCCCTTCCCTAAGCCACTTTCCAAACGATGAACCTCAGAGCCACAAAGAGTCTCATATTTAGAACTATGGCATTATTCAGACTGTCCTAGAGAAACCCCAAGGATGCCCAAAGACAGAGACATTCTGCACCTGTCTATAAGCAGGTGTCCCATTACTAAGCCCAGCTCCCAGCAGGCACAGTGGACCCACAACATTTTTATAAATCCTTAAAAATTTTTTGCAAAAGGCAAAATGAAGTACCTGGTATTTTATGCATGATACATGCCTCAATGTGTTAAGCATCAGGCTTTAAAATGTGCCACAATATTCATTTGGACACTTCTTTATTTTTTCACATACCAAAGGCTTCAAGAAATGAAGATGGCCTGGGGTTTCCCAGCCTGAGAGGCCGTGACCTTCTGTGACTGAGATGAACACAGTACTAGCAAGTTAGAGAAAAACGACGAGGGAGAAGCTGTGGTAACAGGCGCATCACTGGGTGACTCTCACTCTAAGCTTTATTTTCTGTTAACCATGGGGGTGATCACTGCCCTTCCTTTTCTGTCCTACCACATCCAGTTCACAACTTCCCTTGTCTCTCTGCACGCTAGATGCCACTTAATTCTGAAACCAAATGCACTTGAAAGGCACTATTTAAACCATCCCTGGCCCTCCTGGCCAAAATGATCTGAAGCGTATTCATGAGACTCATTTTCCAAGGACCCTACCCAGCTTCACAAGCCAAACTCTCACTAATCATGTAAACATCCACTATTTGCAAAACAGTCTCCTGTTTCAAATATAGAAACTCTTAGTTATACTTCAATCAAAAGGAGGCTTGTATATTAAACTACAAAATAATCACATGAATTCTAAGATAGTACAAAAGATTGTAGGCTATTAATAAGAACAAAGACCCAATCTTTATTTTTAATGAATGTGATTTAGTATTTGACTTCTACTTTGATTTATTTCACTAATAGGGTTGATAGAGTTAGTAAAATAATACCAGACTCTAAAAATAAATATCAATGTTTCATAAACCAAGTTGGAAACCCTTTGAGTATTTTTTACTATGGCACTAAGGATGTGGCCATCAATTCCCCTTGCTTGTAAAGTCTTAGTCCTGGGCTCCAACCCATGGCATGTTTTCTTTGGGAGGAACAGTCTCGAGGAACTAATTCCAGGAGAAGCCAACCGTGGTTGATTATGGATGCAGTCCAAGGAAAGCTGAGAGACTGAGTTAATTAATTCCAAGCAGACCCAAGTAAAATTGGGTTTGACCCAACTTTCAAGGTAGAAATCACCTTTCCTTGTAAGTTTACAAACCATCTTCTCATTCCTGAGGACTGTGGTACTAACTGATAAAATGAGTTCATGCATACAAACTAATATGTAAACACTCTATGAAAAATCAAGATGATGGGTCCTTGTCACCTAAGAATTCTAAATATTTTTTAATTCCACAGCAAAGAATTCAAGCACACAGACCATTCTTAGGCAAACATTATTTTGCATTCCACAAAACACAATATTATCAGAAAGAACTTTATCACCAGTTGGGTTAATTAGTTAAAATGAGGAATGCTGTGTATTTGATGATAAGCCTCAGAGGATAGGGGATGATAACTCCTTCCATCTTTATGCATTCAGAAAAAAAAATCACTTCAACTGATTACTTGTCAAAAACAAATTAAGGGTTGGGGATATTGCTCAGCTGGTAGAGAGCATGCCTCGCATGCATAAAGCCCTGGGTTCAATCCCTAGTACCACTAAATAAATAAATAAAATAAATAAATAAATAAATAAATAAATAAATAAATAAATCAGAGTCTTTTTTGAGCAAAGCCACTTTCTAGGCTATGAATATGCAGCATTGCTAAGAGAAGCAGGAAATGTCAGCAGCCACCAGCCATACTAATCACTACAACCAACAGCAAGGGGTAGACAGTGAGTACTCCCAGGAGGCCTTGGATGAGTGTCCTCAGTATCTGTGCTGATGACTGAACTCACAGGCAAAGAAGTGGCAGAGGAGCTCTACCACTGACCTGCCTGACTCTAAAGCCTGAGGTCTCCCTACCATCCATGCACCATCCTTCCCACCAACCCGATGCAGCCTTGACACATGGGACTGGAACTGCTAGTTACCAACTTGAGTCTCTGAGTCTGCTTACGTAGGAACCTAACATCAGCGTTGACATGCTACAGCCTACTCACAAATGGCTGCAGATCAGATCCACAGCTTGGCAATTAAATCAAGTACTCCACAGGGAGTAAGATCAGTCCTCTGTAGAAGAAATGGTGCACTTGACATCACTGAGGCATAATCTTAGTACACGTAGCCGGAGTGACACCCAGACAGTGGTTACAGAAGAATAACTGAAGGCAGGTGTGTTGGCAGATTGGTCAGCTTAGAGTGCTGGGAAAAGAAGACAACTGGAAGGATTTGTGAACACGGGGAAACGTGTCCTATCTGCTGTCGACTTGTTTACCTGCACTGAAGACAGATGGAGCAGCCGCGGGTTAGACCAACTAGTTTGTCCCCTAATTTTTTTCCCCTAATTTTTGCTATTCTGATTTTGAACTGTTCCAGGAAATCTGATGGTCATCTAACTTCTCAAGAACATGCTCCCCCAGGAAGATTCAAACATGTATACCAACATGACAATTATATTCAACAATGAAAATGACCCACTGCATGCAGCCCGTGTGCAGGGCGCTTTGACGTGTGTTAAGTTGTTTAATGTTTATACCTAGGCAATGTATCATCTTGAAGCCAAAAAAAAAAAAATTAAGTTGTTGACACTTAAAAGACTTTCCTGAGGGCTGGAGTTGTAGCTCAGTGGTAAGCGCTTGCCTAGCATGTGTGAGGCACTGGGTTCAATTCTTAACACTGCATATAAATAAATGAAATAAAGGTCCATTGACAACTAAAAAAAAAGACTTTCTTGAAATAATCAAGATACAGCTGGCTAGGTACTGAATACAGGTTGCCCGTTACAGCTTTATTAAAAATGTCCAGGGCCCAAGGACCATCTAGAAGGAAAATGGGTATCTGTAGACTTTCTGAAAGGTGAAAAGGTCCAGAAATTTCAGCCCAAAGTTGTTTTTAGAAAACTTTAAGAACTGCTGGCTACTTTGAAGATGACATTATTTAATGGCAATATATTTAAGCCTCAGTCATGGCCAAATAGCTTGATACATTTTATGTTGCATTGATGTGACTCCAGGGCTAATTATATCAAATCCCATCATAAGATTCCTTTCCACCCTTCTGACATGATGCCATGGAAGGTGGGCAGCACTCGCTACTTGGTGTATTCCAGCTCCCTACACACAAGTAACAAAGCCAGCGTGGAAATCTCACCCAGCGCTGGCCCACTTCAGGGTCACAGCCCTCGGCCATGTGCAAATAGACTCGACTCCTTAGATTTTGAACACTTGTTTGTTTGATTTGTTTTTAGAAATCACACCTGCCAAATAGTCATATTGCATGAACTTTTTTCAAGGGAGAATATAACAGATGTTTTCAGGTCCCTTTTGCTAGAAATAATCATTCTTTACGTCACTCAGTACAGAAAAGCACACTATTTTCTCACTTCTTTCCCTTGCCAAATAGTTTTAAATAGTTAGTTTAAAATTCAGAAATCTAACCTAATTTTAGCAATGTGTAGCTACAGGATCAACCACAGTCATTGGCACCCACAAATAATTATAGCGGTTGGCAGAAAAACTGACATTTAATTATAAATCTTTCAAGGGTGCTAAAAAATACCACTTCAAGATGGCTTGTAAAGAAAAGGAAGTCCTATTCTATTATTATCTGTTATTTTACAGTTAAATAAATTTTAACTATTAAAAGATAATTTTACAGTTAAAAGATAATTTTATGTCTTTTTTTGGTCACTTTCACTCAAGGTTTCAAATTTTTAGCTTCCATAGCCAAAATTCTAGTACAGAATATAATTCTAAATTAGAAATATAGAGCATTAATGTTGCAATCAAGTGTAATGGCACACACCTGCTATTTCAGGTCTTTGGGAGGCCTAGGTAGGAGGATTGCAAGTTCAAGGCCAGCCTGGACAACTTAGCAAGATCCTGTCTCAAAGTGAAAAGGGCTAGGGGTGGAGCTCAGTGGTAGTCCTTGCCTAGCATGCACAAGGCTCTGGGTTCATGCTCCAGAATCGCGCGCTCGCGCGCGCGCACACACACACACACACACACACACACACACATTTATGCAAACATTTGAAAAGGCTTATTTTTAAAAAATTTATTCTGCTTAATATAACTCTTGTTAGAAAGATTTAGTGTGTTCTTTAAATATCAAGGTTTTGATCCTTAAATTGATATATATGCATAAGAGATTATGCTAATACAAATCTTATTGGCATAATGTTTGCTGAGCTAGTTTCTCCAAAAATTATTATCATGATTTAAAAGACACTTCTGATATCAATTTATTAACAAGTTAGACAAGCCCATTATGCAAGGTTTAAAAAGTTTTTCTCTTAAGCCAGGCACAGTGGAACACTCCTGTAATCCCAGTGATTCCAGAGGCTGAGGCAGGGGAAGATCACAAGTTCGAAACCAGCCTATGCAACTTAGCAAGACACTCACCAGCTCAGCATGACCCTGTCTTAAAATAAAAAATAAAAAGGGCTCAGGATATAACTCATTGGTAAGGTGCCCCTGGGTTCAATTCCCTGTTCATCCCAAATTTTTTTCCTCAGAATCAAAGTTATTTATCTTTCAATTTACATAGGATAAAGGTCTTTTCTCGAATGCTTTATACAGGCACCAGAGTTGAAGTCTTCACTTTCAGTCCATCATGTTTTAAAACATTTATTTCTCAAATAGGCATGCACTGACACACAGCTGTGCACCATGTATTATTTACTGCCTTAATTTTCTTTCAAAATGGCCATAGGCAAAGATGGCTTCAAGTTCTCATGAGGTATGGGTGAGATTGCTTTACTTATCTAATGTAACAGAAAAGGAACATAAAATCTTAAACTTCACTTGGAACTTCAAGTCAGTAACATCTATTCACAAATATATGGTCCCTATCATCCAGAAAAACCACAGAAGGGCAGAGATTTGGTTCAGATATTCACCTCAAGCATTGCCTATCACATTGCTCACATTCCAGACCTATGAAATGGAGATTCTAAAATGAGGGGAAAAAAAAAAAAAAAAAAAAAAAACATATCAAGCTATCTAGACCTCCTTCCAGACATATCAAGCTATCTAGACCTCCTTCCAGACAAATGACAAGAAAAAGTTTCCTCTGTCAATCAACATCCACAAAATGATTTTGCTTCATCCTGAGTTTAGATTTCCAACGGATGTGTGTGTTGGATAAGATTCAGGCTGGCAGGCCATACCCCCAGGTGCCTTCCCGGAAGTGCCCAACTCTCACGAGAATTCACCTTTGGCGGGCTCCGAGTCCCCACCCTTCCTGATCCTGGGAATACTCGCCTCTCACGGGAATTCAACCCTGGGCAGGCTCTCCCTTTCTGAGCCAGTCCAGACCATACAAGTCACGCTCCCACCCCTCTGTACTTAAGCCCCCGCTTGTCCAGAACTCTCTCTCTTTTCGCCGTCATCTTCTCACCAGCTCTCCCCTGCCCCGTTCCCCTTTCCCTTTTCCCCTCCCCCCCTTTCTCCCCTTCCAATAATAAACCCCCCTTTTTCTACAAGGCGGTCCCGGTGTGGTTCTTGCCCTTCAGTGTGTGTGTCTCTTTTTGGTGTGTGTGTGGGGGTCGGGGGGGATGTTCCAAACTCATTCCCACACAGGCCAGGCCAACCTGGTTTGCAGCCCTCAGACACATCTTGCTAGAACCCATGTCACTGCCCCAGCTCTGGCTTCCTCCACTGTCCTCCCCCCTCCAATCTGAAACATGATCCTTACTAATCCAAGTCTATAAATCTGTAACATCTTTTCAGGACCCTCTCAAAATTTAGCATCTTCATTTTCAATGTTCTAGAGACCCACTGTTGAGGACAGCATAGGAGCTGCTCTATTCACAGATGCTTTCCCTCCCCAAAGGCACAGAAGCATGATCAGATTTGTTAACTTTGTTCTAATAATCACCAGTTCTGATAGACAGTCAATAAGTGTGTACCTAAAGCAAAATAGTAGGGCTATGTTTTGACATGTCACCTTCTCAAGCCAAAACTGTGCTTAATCTGGCGCCTAGACACACACAAATGTTTGTGAACGAGACCCAGCCTCCACACATAGCTAGGTGCACCCTGTGTTGGCACAGAAACTTCGCGCCCGCTGCGGACATGGAAACACCACAGCAGGCTGTATTGGACCAGCCGAGCCCCTGAACAGCAGCAACGCAAGGATACAGGAATGATCAGTTTCACGTGGGGCCAGGATACAGGAATGATCAGTTTCACGTGGGGCCAGCCTTGCTTCTGATACTGACGTATTTGGAAAATCACATACATAAGGCTTGGAGAGGCATGTTATTCTTTTCTTGTAGCTGATAACAGATTGTAAGAGCCAGAAAGGATTTTTAAGATTATATCTCAGGCACAAGTTCTCCTCATTTGACAGTCAAGGACAAGTGCTGGGTTGGCTGAGTGACCTGGTGAGAAGCACAGAACCTGGGTCCTTGTCTTCATTCCAGCTGTCTTGCCCAGACAATGCTCTTCTTCCTTCTATTGATGGTCTCTTAGGCTCCTGGCAAAATCAGCTCTCTATTCCAGCCAACTAAAAGTTTCTGCACAGCAAAAGAAACAATCAACAGAATGAAGACACAACCCACGAAATGGGAGAAAATACTTGCAAACCATACACATGAGAAGGGGTTAATATTGAACATATATAAGGAACCCAAGCAACTCAACAGCAAGAAAACAAATATCCAGAATGAAAAATGGGCAAAGTACTTGGATAGACATTTATCGAAAGAAGACATACAAATAGATACCAAGTATATGAAAAAAAAAGTGCTCAGCATCATTTGTCACCAAGTTAAAATCACAAGGAGAAACCACTTTACACCTGTTATAAAGACTACTACCAAAAAGACAAAAAGTAAGAAATGTTTTTAGCAAAGATTTGGAGAAAAGGGATCCCTTATACACTATTGGTAGGAATGTAAATTATCACAGCCTTTATGGGAAAAAAAAGATATTCAAAATACAAGCACTGTATCACCCAGCAATCCCATCACTGGGAATATACCCCAAGGAAAGGAAATCAGGGTGGTGAAGAGACCTCTGCACTCCTATGACCTCTGCAGTGTTCTTCACAATACAAAATCACCTCAGTATCCATCAATAGATGTCTAAATAAAATGTGGCATATATGCACAATGGAAAATCATTTAGTATTTAAAAAGGAGAGCTGGGCCCAGCCAAGAAGGCCTGTGATCCCTGCTATTCAGGAAACTGAGGCAGGAGGATCACAAGTTCAAGGCCAGCCTCAGAAGCAACTTAGTGAGGCCATCTCAAAATAAAATTTAACAAGGGCTGGGGCTGGGCTTAGTGGTAGAGTGTTTTGGATTCAGTCCCCAGAGAAGGAGGAGAAGAAGCCAGGGGGGAAGGGGAGGGAAAGAAATTCTGTCCTTGTAGCAACGTGTACGAACCTGGAGGACATTATGTTAAATGAAATAAACCAAGCACAGAAAGACAAATGCCAGGGGATCTCACTTATCTGTGGAAACTAAAAAAGATGAAGTCATAGAATAAGAAAGGTAGCATAGTGTTTATCAGAGGCTGGGAGGAAGAGGAGAAAATTGGGGAAATGTTGGTCAACTGATTTAAAAAACTTCAGTTAGAAGGAGTAAGATTAAGAAATCTCATACTTGATAAAGGCACCAAAAACATACAGTGGAGAAAAGATAGCCTCTACAACAAATCATGGTGGGAAAACTGGAAATCCATTTGCAGTAACATGAAAACAAACCCCTCTCTCTCACCATGCACAAAACTCAACTCAAAGTGGATCAAGAACCTATGAATTAGTCCAGAGACCCTGTGCCTAATAGAGGAAAAAGTAGGCCCAAATCTTCATCACGTTGGATTAGGCCCCAACTTCCTTAACAAGACTCCTAAAACACAAGCAATAAAATCAAGAATTAATAAATGGGACGGACTCAAACTAAAACGCTTCTTCTCACCAAAAGAAACAATCAATGAGGTGAACAGAGAGCCTACATTTTGGGAGCAGATTTTTGCCACATACATGTCAGAGCACTAATCTCCAGGATATATAAAGAACTCAAAAAACTTAACACCAAAAAAAAAAAAAAAAAAGTCAATAAATGGGCTAAGGAGCTGAACAGACACTTTTCAGAAGAAGACATATGTTCAATCAACAAATATATGAAAAAATGCTCAACATCTCTAGCAATTAGAGAAATGCAAATCAAAACTACTCTAAGATTTCATCTCACAACAGTCAGAATGGCAGTTATCAAGAATACAGACAATAATAAATGTTAGCAAGGATGTGGGGGGGGAGGCACACTCATACATTGCTGGTGGGACTGAAAATTGGTGCAACCAATTTGGAAAGCAGTATGGAGATTCCTTAGAAAACTTGGAATGGAACCACTATTTAACCCAGCTATCCCACTTCTCGGTCTATACCCAAAGGACTTAAAATCAGCATACTATAGTAATGTGTAAGAGCCTTAATGAAGAGGTAGCTAAGATGGCGGCTGGCTGAGAGCAAAAGAGGAGACGTTTAATTGTTTTCTCCTGACCTTATTGTAATCTACTAAGAATCTTTCTGTACCCGTGAACACTGTGTGACGCACCTGTAGTTGAGCTTGTGACACGTGTATACTTGTTAAGGTGAAGAGTATTTAAGCAGGTAGGGTTGGAGTTGTTTGGGGGGTTTGTTGTTGGAGTTGGAGAAAGAAGTCAGAAGAGATAGCAGAATAAAGAACCTACTCGTTTCCAGTCTGCCTCCGAATTCTTTCCCGCGGTATCATTGCTTCAGGCGGCAACAGTAATGCAGCCACATCAATGTTCATAGCAGCTCAATTCACAAGAGCTAAACTGTGAAAGCAACCTAGTATCCTTCAATAGATGAATGGATAAAGAAACTGTAGTATATATACACAATAGGATATGACTCAGCATTAAAAAAGAATAAAATTATGGCATTTGCTGGTAATTGGCAAAGTAAGCCAATCCCCAAAAACCAAAGGCCAAATGTTCTCTCTGATAAGTGGATGCTGATGCATAATGGGGAGGGGGCAGACATGGGAAAATGGAGGAACTTTGATTGGGCAAAGGGGATAGAGGGAAGGGAGGGTGCATGGGGACAGGAAAGATGATAGAATGAGATGGACATCATTACCCTAGGTATATGTATGACTGCACATATGGTGTCACGCTACATCGTGTACAACCATAGAAATGTACAATCATGCTACAATTGTGTTCAATGAATCAAAATGCATTCTGCTGTCATATATACCTAATTGAAATAAATTAATTAATTTAAGAAAAAGAAATCTATTGTACAGCAGGGTGACTACAGTTAATAATAACATACACTTGAAAACTGCTAGAAGAGTAAATTAAAGTGTCTTCACCACACACACACACACACACATACACACACACACATACACACACACACACAAAGACGTGAGGTAATGCATAGGTTACTGAGTTTTATTCAGCCATTCTACAATACATAATATATTAAAACACCATGTGGTACTTCATAAATAAAACCATTTTTATTTGTCAATTTAAATAATAGGTAAATTAAAAATATGTATTCTCCCCTTCTTAGAAACACAATTGGAAGTGGTAGAGGAAGAGAACTGGGGGCCAGCACACAGGTGCTGGAGAGAGATGCCATAGGAACCAAAGCACAGGAGCACAGGTACACACAGACCCACGGACACCCAAATACACCTGCTGTGGCAGCAGCAGCAGACCCAGTCTGCCCAAAGGCGATGCTAGCCCCCAAACCTGTAGTGGAGTGAAGTCAGCCCCCACCTGGCTATGGACAAGCTTCAAGCTACTTTTAATCCATTTTTCCAAATGCTGAATATTTATTATTTAAATTCTAAAAATTTTTAAAGTTATTCTTTTTAGTTATCTGGAAAATCCATTTGTAAAATGGCACTCCCTGATAAAACTGGATAAAGAATTTCATGGCTGGGCTGGAAGGTGGGGTTAGAGGAGGAGGGAAAAAGCCAAGTTGGGTAAATCCATTAGAAAACAGTTTGGTGTGGCTGACCTTCACCCCACTCTCCTCCATGACTTACATTTTTTTAATAGTTACTCCATTTCTTTATATTCTCCCCACTAACCCCTCCCCACTCACACATATATCTGACATTCATGCACATACACTTTAGCCAAAGGCAGGGCCACCTCACCCTTCTGGGCTCAGTCCAAGGTCTCTCCCTTGAGTCCCTCCCATCTCCTTGTCCATTGAAACCCTGCATTACATAATTTTAACACACTTCAAACTTAATTTTCCACCCCCATACTATTCCATCTTTGCAATGCATATAAGAAATTTCTCCTCAATGTTACAAGGAATCTCTTGTAATCAAGAGACAGATCTTATACTGTGGGCATTTCTTTCCTAATAACCACCTCAGTTAAGAACACAAAGATGGACAAATGTGGTATTTCTCCATTTATCATTTCCTCTAAGTAGAAATAATCAGCTTTGAATATATCAACACTACCTATTAGTTGTTTATTTTTTTTTTTTCCTATAGCCAATGTGCTCTGGTTGGACTTGCTCCAGAGTCCTCTGAGAGGCAGACTAGTCTTTTGTTTTACTTCAAATCATCTAGGGAGAAAAAAGATATTGGACATAGGAGGCAGAAGTTGCAGGCAATTTTCAGTATGACTTTGAAACTGAATAAAATATTAAGATCTTGGGACCCTGTTCCTATTACACAGCAATGCGTATTTGATGTTTCTTAATGTAAATTTTTTGAACTCTATTCAAGATGCTATGCTTACTATGCTAAACTCAACACTGCATGGTAATAACCACTTCAGGGTTTATTAAGAACTTTCATTTTTTTCCTACTTCAGCCTATTCAGCACTCATTAAAAACTTTCCCCCTGGGATTTTATACCTTGACAAAGAGGCCTTCCGTTGTAAACATGATGTTCTATAGGGTGGCAATGGTGTATCCACATGCCCTTTCCAAGTTTACCACCAACAAAGCTCAGGGATCACGGAGTGGCATGCAGATCTCATTATGTTTCCAAGCCTCCTAGGACCCCCGCCCCCTTTATTTTTGCAAAGATTGTTGATGCAGACTAGATTCTCTGCACTCTTAAGGTACTAAAATCATGAGACTGAATGGATTTTGAAAGACAGGACTCAAACCCAGTGGACTTGGAATTGAGGATGTGACTTCAGTTTCCTTAAAACTGAAGAACTATTTGTGTTACACAAAAAAGAAGAGGAGGTCTATACAGAGTTTTGAATCACACTGTTTTTTCAAAAATATGATGTTTTTGTAACCCTTATCTTTTCCCACTACTCTAATATTTGCAGTTTATATCTTGCTTTTTCATCTGCTCAAATACATTTCTTAGGGGGTAAGGTATGCCTCTGGACCATTTTAAAGGTTGTTCCTAGTCAGGCTTAGTGGCGCACTCCTGTAATCCTAGTGACTCAGGAGGCTAAAGTAGGAGGCTCTCAAGTTCAAAGCCAGCCTTAGCAACTTAACAAGGCCCTAAGCAAATTAGTGAGACCTGGTCTCTCAGGGGTAGGGTTGCCTACCTCACTGCATTTCCCTCTCCACCACCTGGCACCCACACCCTCCTTTACAGGTGAACAGATATAGGTGTCATGAAAAGCTATGTACCCTGTTACTTTTCTGGAAATGCTTAACAAAACACCTGTACAGGGAAATTCCTCTTCTGACAGCACGTGGAATTCTGACACTATCTTAAAAGAAATACTAATTTCATTCAAATCCCCTAATAAAAATTGGCTGTCCTGATTTTCTGGGAGGGGGGTAGAGAGAGAAGGGCAGGGGGTAAGCAGCAAACACTGAAATTTGAAGCAGATTAATTCCATGATAATCGGAATCTATTACCAGGTCTGACAGGTCCTTCCTGACTTTTTCAGGGCATGACTTCTTAATTTAGCAGGCATGTTCATTATCTACCAAACACAGAAGAGCCAACCCCAGTGATCTGATAAGAATCTATCTCTGCGAGGGGGGGGGGGTGGGGGGGGGAAACATTTTAATGCATCAGTCCTGTGAAACAAAAAGAAATATCATTTCACCTCATTACCCAATGTCTCTTTTCAGAGTCACTGAAGTAGGAAGATGGGTCACATTTATTTTTCTCCCCCAATATTCTTCATTCTCATGTATATGGCAAAGGAGTCCTAGAAGTCTGGCCAAGAGCCCAAGGTACACAGGTAGCTAGCTAGCTAGTGCTTGTGTGTGTAGTTGTGTGTAGTTGTGTGTGTGTGTGTGTGTATCTGTGTGTGTGGTATGTCTGTGTGTGTGTGAATCAGCTTTTGTGTTTCTATGGTCAAAATACCCAACAAGAACAATTTAGAGGAGAAAAGTTTTATTTGGGGCTCATGGTTTCAGAGATCTCAGCCCACAGACAGCTGACTCCATCACTCTGGGCCCAAGGTGAGACAGAACATCATGATGGAAGGGTATGGTGGAGGGAAGCTGCTCACCTCATGGCAGTCAGGAAGCAGATGCGGGGAGGGCTGCCGGGGAAGGTGCACCCTCCTGGGGCACACCTTCTCCACCTACACTCCACCTGCCTACTGTTACCACCCAGTTAGTCCATTCAAAGTAGGATGGGTTGATTAGGTTATGGCTCCCACAATCCAATCATTTCACCTCTGAGCAGTCCTGCGTTAACACAGGTGCTCTGGGGGACACCTCATATCCAAACCATAACATGCTGCACCTGACCCCCCAAAAGCTCATGTCTATCTCACAATGCAAAACTGCATCAAGTTCATCTCCAATTGTCCCATGTCTTAACAGTTTCAGGAATGCCCAAAAGTCCAAGTCCAAAGTCTCCTCTGAGGCTCAAGGCAAATTCTTTGTTGTAAGCCCCTGTAAAAATCAAAAGCAAATTACATATATCCAATATTAAGTGGCACAGAGTAAACATTCCCATTCTAAAAGGGAGGAATGGGGCACAAAAAGAAGAGATGAGACCAAAATAAGTTTGAAATCCAGTCAAACAGCTTCCATAACTCCCCTGACATCTTCTCATACAGCATCTAGGACACATGGCCACACAATGTGCTTTCCAAAGGGTTTCTAAAGCAGCCCAGTTCCTTTGGCCTTGCTGGTTGCAGCCCACATGACCTCTCCTTTAGCCTGGCTCTTCCACAGCCAACAGCTTTTCTCAGCAGACATTCCATGTTGCTGTCATCCCTTAATTCCTTGGGTCTCCATTCCAGCTTTGGCTTCACCCTCACAGCTTCATGAACTGCCCCTTTAGGGGTAGCCCACAGGCATTCTGACACTGCTATACCATGCCAGGCCTCCTAGGCCTTCCTTTAAAGTCTCAGTGAAAACTTCAATGACAAGCTAACTCCAGCATCCTGCATTCCTGCAGAACCATCACCACATGAATGAAGCCAAGGTCTGCTGCCACTTCACACAGTAGCTGGGTCCCTGGAATCCTGGCTCCAGTAGCCTCTGAGTGGCTGGGGTGCTAAGCATGCTGAAACACCTTCCTAGATCCCTCTTTGTGCAAGCAAGGTGCTCCTACAATCTTTTTTCCAAGGAATTTTCTCTTTTAGATCCCTGGAACCTCTAGTGGGTATGATTTTGCAAAGTCCTGAGTTGTCGTCATCCACCTTTCCTATTGTCACTTTGTGGAAGTACTCAGCATCTGTTTAAGGAGTACACACACCTTCCTTGGCCCTGGTTCTATAAGAACTTTTCTGGTCAAACTGTAAGTTTTTATTGTCCTTTAGCTGTTCTCTGCTCCCAATTTTCATAGTAAATATGGTGAAAAGCTGCAGCAATATAGATGCCACTGACTGAATGTTGTGGTGCCTTGAAATTTCCTCTGCCTAAACTAGCCTACCACTTTTAAATTCAGGCTCAAACAGAGTCTCAGGAGTGGGCAAAATGTGGCCAAGTTCTTTACAGAATATCACATGAGTGGCCAATTTCTTAGATTCCTTGTTTTGCTCTTAAACCTCACTAGAATTGTCTTCTCTGTCCACATTCTGGTCTTCTGAGCTCCCACCATCATTACCCTGTAAGCTCTGCTTGCAACATTTTAAAGACTTTTCCAGCTTGCATCTCTAAACTTTTCCAAAGTCCTCCCCCAAACCATTTCCAAAGGCTTCTGAACAACATGGTTGGGTTAGTCACAGCAACAACCCCACTTCTCAGTATGAATTTCTGTTTTAGTCAGCCTTTGCATCACTGTGGCCAAAATACCAGACAAGAACAACTTAGAAGAGGAACAGTTTATTTTGGCTCATAGTACCAGAGATCTCAGTCAATAGATGGCCAACTCCATTGCTGTAGGCCCAAGATGAGACAGCATATCATGTGTGTGTGTACATGTGTGTGTTCAAAGGGCCACTTTCGCTTTCGTCTCAATTCCAGATACACCAAGGCCTAAGAAGTTACAAAGCACAGACGAAAACAAAACTGTTTTGCTGGAGAAATAATATAAATGACACTACTTCAAAAGTTATTTTTTTTAGGCTGGGGTGTGGTTCAGTGATAAGGTGGCTGTCTAGCATGCACAATGCCTTGGGTTCCAATCCTATCTCACATATACACATTTTTCACATCACTTTTGGTGTATTATATGTAGATAGAATACAGTGAAGCACTGAAAAGAATACACAATTTAAAAATGAATCTTTCATACATCAGATACCAGAACTCTTCCCAGAAAGAATTGCCTTCTTGCATATCATTCTGGAAGTTTTCAATTTCTATCCAGGCATATCTACCTCCTTATTTTATACCAGTAGAGAAATCATGCACAGTGCACTTTTTTTTTTTTTTTTTTTTTTTTTTTTTTTTTTTTTTTTTGGTTCTGAGGATTGAACTCAGGGGCACTCAACCACTGGGCCACATTCCAAGCCCTTTTTTGTATTTTATTAGAGACAGGGTCTCACTGAGTTGCCAAGTGCCTCGCCATTGCTGAGGCTGGCTTTGAACTCACGATCCTCCTGCCTCAGCTTCCCAAGTGCTGGGATTACAGGCATGCGTCCCTGTGCCCAGCAATGCACAGAATCTTAAACTGACAAATGGTATCACACCTGGATGAACCAGGCAAGCCAGGAGGGTCTGGAGAGGCCTTGACACCCTCAGCCAGGGTGCACCTTACAGGGACCTGACATTGCAAGGACTCCAGCAGAGCCACCTATCTGAATCCAGGACATAGGTATGGCTTCTGAGTTCTTCCCAGTCACAGCTGGCTCAGGAAGTGGATGAGGGCCAGGTGAGCCGGCTGGAAGAATGGTTTCACTTCCTCAGGCCAGAAGGGGTACAGGGGCCTTAAATAGCCACCAAAGCCATCCCCATTCTCCACCCCACCTGCCTCAGAAACATCTGGAATAAGAAACATGGAATAAGAGCAAGACAACGCTCTGACCAAACAATGCTCGAGAGCAGATTCCTCTCCTGTGTGAGGGATCTAAACTGTTCACAGAGCTCACAGAACCTCCCACCAAGAACGTGAGGTCCAGGGGGCAGGGTGCTTCTGGCTTCTTCAGTGCCATCTCTGAGGCCTAGACCCATGGTTGGGTTCTGTAGATACAGCGGCACTGCACAGAACCCTGCCTTCAGAAGGACCTGGCACTTGGTTTAATGCTCCAGGGCCATTGTCTTGAAATTCCCATAAACTCCCCCCCCCCCCCCCCCCCGCATAAACTTTATGTTTTCATTTTATACTGGGGACTGCAAATAATGTAGCCACTCCTGCCTGTCATGGGGCAGTACCCAATTTGTGCAATATACAAATAAATGAATTAGTAAAAGTTGCCTAGAACATGGACCAACTCTGACCCTCCATTTGTTGTATATAAAGTTTTGTTAAAACCCAGTTTTGCCCATTGCATCTTGTCCATGGCTGCTTCATTCTACAATAGAAGAGCTGGGTAGTAGTGACAGTGTGTAAGATCTACAAAGCCGAAAAAAAATTACCAACTGGCTGTTTCCAGGGAAGGTTGCTTTCCCTTGCCTTAGAACTGTCTTTTAATTTTTTTTTTATCCAAATAATAACAGAAAAGGCAGGTAGGCTCAAAAGACCTGTAAGGTGACTTGAGAAGCCACCTGTAAGCAAGCTACATCTTAGGACTTTAAAGTACATGTGTGAATTTTGCATTATGAACCCCAATATACTTGTGTTTTAACATAAAGATATTTTCTTTCAAATCTAGCCAAGGCTCCAAGGATGACTCAGGTTTATCCCTTGACGTCCCCCTTCTACAAGGATGAGCATATAAAGGGAACGGGCACCCCGATTTTCAAATCATGATCTTAGCTCCTCTTCTTTGATATACCCAGTGTAGGAGGTATACTCTTTTAGCATTTAAGTGGCTACTGAGCTTCCACGTATACAATCATCTTACCAGTGCAGAAATCCAGGTAGAGAAGATGTGACAAGGTCAGTAAACTATAGAACCCCTAATGTCTTTATTCTTGACTGAATGTACTCCAGGTCCATGCCTCATCACACTGGAAGAATAATGAGTGATCATCTTATTTTCCCCCAGGCTATTTTCAGAAACTATTTCGAGAGAGAAGGGTCAGACCCCAGCTCCACCTGTCAGAAAGTTCACAAACTTGGGCCTTGGACAGAGATTTTTCAAAGGCCAGCTTCCTCATAGTGATCAAGGGCATTCATTTAGTTTCTAACTTGAATAATCAGTGGGACTCCCTGACTATTGGCACTGAGTTTCCCCATTCTAGCAACTGCCCAAGACATACATTTCTCTAGAGAATCAGGGTGCTGGCTAGAGAGAATTTTAGGGGCATTATGTGTGTACATTCTTTTACATCATGGAATGCAGGGGCTTCAAAGGGAGATTTCCTGGGTCAGTGGCTAGTATACTTAAGAAAAAACTGAGAACTCCACCAGGAAAAGGTATCAGAGAACAAGATAGTCCAGAAAGGAAGATTCTATAAGAGAGGTAAAAACTGGCCCCAGGGAAGATAGTGAAGTTTCTGGTCTCTGGAAGGAATTCTGGTTATAGTAATAGAAAAATAAAATCGAAGAAATGATTCATGTCAAGAAGTGCTTATCTCGGGGGATACTTAAGTTTTGTGTGGGGGTGGGAGGTTGCCAATTATGTTTTAACCCATAATGAAAAACTTCATGGACCCCCAAAATAACAGGCATTGATGATACAGTGTAGCAAATGGTACACTAGCACTGTTTCCTTCCAGCTGTCGTAAAGAACCACTTGTACAGGAATGGTAACAGTAGACAGTATTCCTCACACACTCACACACACATACACACACAAAAGAACTATGGGAACTCAAAAGTAATAGTCCTGATCAGGAGTCCATACAAGTCTCAAGGGGCTGGGAGACCTGTGGGAAGGGCCTGGTGTGGGAGGCCCTTTGCACAACTGAACCCACAAACGTCATTTCTCTCCCCACTCCCAAACCCTCTACCCCACCCTAACTGCTGGCCAGCAGCCCAGTTCAAGCCTCCCAGGAGGACAGCACGCATGACTCTAATGGATTCCTTCACTCTCAAACTGGAATTTAAACTGCCAAAATAACTACATACTTAATACAATTCATTTAAGCATCAAAAAAGTTGATTTACTGGGGGGAGGATATCTGGCAGGGTCTTCACCATCACTCTCTGCAACTCCCTTGAACCTTTCCTAGCTGTGTATACACAATGAGATTACAATTAACAGGGCAAAGTTTTTTTTTTTTTTTTTTTTTTTTTAATCTCATTTGGAAGAAGTGTGCACTCGTGCTGTTTCAAACTAATATGAATTCTGGTAAAGAGATGGCTTCACAGTTCAGTTGGCGGGTTCTCTCTCTTTCAAGTCAAATTTAAAATCCCAAAATCCTCAAATATTTTATCATAAGTCTACCTCACTTTATATAAATAACACACATTCTGAGAACTGGATTTGCAACACAAACAAGATGATTTTGTGTATTTCCAAAGGGATCACCTTTTGGGTTTCTTTCAGCGGGTGAGTCCCCTGCTTTGCTCACTAGGTGGCTTAAAAAGTTACCTCAACTTTTCAGAAGTATGTGCACAGCATAAATCAAAGTCCCCTTGCATTTTTATTAAAGGTGTCCCCAAAGCCTTTCAACCATCACCCTATCATTCTCCACAGCTATCTTCTTAAAGGAAAAATGACAACAAAATCCTCCTTCATCCATCAACATTGTTAACCATTCAATAGTAAATTCTTACCAGTAAGATCTAAGTACACTGGGCTGAGAGCCCGAGGGATTCCTCAAGCACAAGAGGCCTAACGTCATTTTCCAAGGTAGAGATTTCTAAAACAAAAGCAAGATAAAGTCCACAGTTGATTTAAACTGTAAGATCCAGACTCAAACAGTACTCTGTCCCAACTTCAGGAGACATGAAACCAGGGTTGCTGGCACATGGAATCAAGAACCGCTTCTGCATGCAGAATACAAGGTGGCCTGCTGTAACCATCTCCCAGCTTTCTAAGCAAAACAGCCAGCAAGAGCCAGGAACTAGGAGCCAAGAAGGGAGACAGAGGGGGTCACAGACTGGCCCTCAATAAAGAGGGCTGAACACTCAAGCTGTTGAGCACAAGAGAGGGCAGCTTGTTCTTTCCCACCCATGACAGTAATGACATGAAAGAGTTAATGGCTCCAAGCACTTAGAATGTGCAAAGCTGCTCCAAGTCCTTTCACAAGCACTTACTTGTAGTTCCTGTCCCAGATCCATGACAGTGATTATGAAATGTCTTGGACACTCTTAAAAATTGAGAACCCAAAGATGGCTCTGTGTGTGTAGGTTATATCCATTGCTATTTACTGTACTAGAAATTAAGATAGAAAAAATTAGGTATTATCAATTCATTTTAAAATAATAATAAACAAGCCAGGTGGCGCACGTCTGTAATCCCAGCACTTGGGAGGCTGAGGCAGGAGGATCGCGAGTTCAAAGCCAGCCTCAGCAATGGCGAGGCACTTAGCAACTCAGTGAGACCCTGTCACTAATAAAATACAAAAAAAGGGCTGCGGATGTGGCCCAGTGGTTGAGTGCCCCTTAGTTCAATCTCTGTTACCCAAATAATAATAATAATAATAATAATAATAATAATAATAAACATTTTACCTGTTAATATAAATACCATTCTTGCAGCCAATAAAAATATTTTCCAGGAGCTGGGGTTGTGGCTCAGTGGCAGAGCACTTGCCAAGCATGTGTGAGGCACTGGGTTCAATTATCAGCAATGCATATAAATAAATAAAATAAAGGTCCATTGACAACTAAAAAAAAATTTTTTTTAAATTTATTTTAAAAAAATTTCCAAAGTAAAAAAAACAGCCAGACGCAGTGGCACACACCTGTAATCCCAGCACTTTGGGAGGCTGAGGCAGGAGGATCGCGAGTTCAAAGCCAGCCTCAGCAATGGCGAGGAACTTAGCAACTCAGTGAGACCCTGTCTTTAATAAAACACAAAAAAGGGCTGGGGATGTGGCCCAGTGGTGGAGTGCCCCTGAGTTCAATCCCCAGTACCAAAAATATATATATATATATATTATATATATATATATATATATATATATACACACACACATACACATACTCACATATATATATATGATATAGATATAGATAAAATTTTTTAAAAAGAAAGAAACTAGTGGAAAAAATGGCATTTTGTTTCATTTCAGTAAGGCTCCCTAATGCCTGCCCTAAGAAAGACAGTAGGACTTTCCTATCTGCTTCTGCATTTAATATTTTTGTACTATTTCAGGTGACAGAGGCTCAAAACTTCACTGCAGTCTTGGAAGAATGAGAATAAAAAGTCAAATTAACATTTTAGGATTATTAAAAAAGTGGCTTTGAGCTTGCAGACCTCCAGAAAAAGTCTTGGGCACTTGTAGGAGTTCCCAGGCCACATTTTGAGTACCCCTACCTTATCAGTTAGAAATGACTATTATCCCCATTGCACAAAGGAGCAAACAGAGAGATAAAAGAATTCTTTAAGGTCACACTGCAAGAACAGCTCAGAGCAGGTAACTACAGAGCCTCATTTGGTCACTACTAAGATGCAATGAGATCATGAATGTAAGGGACTGGACACTCTGCTTGGTTTATTATAAGTGCTTTTGTTGTAAGTGCTCAATAACAGTGTTTTCCATTGGGAAGGCCTGGTAGAAAAGCTGGAGAAACTTCCCACAATTCTGATCAACTCATCATATGACACCAGATAGAAAAAGTAAAACTCCCACCAGGTGTTGTCTAGAACTCGGGGTCCTTTCCTCACAGACCTGTTCCATCCTACAGGATGAAAACTGTTTTTAACTACTCAGAAACTCAGGGCCTGATTCCACCCTCCATTAGGCAAATGAGTTAGGCTCATGGTCACCTTGTTCCTTGGAAACTTGAGCAAGCCAAGACAGCTGTTTCATTATTTACAGTCTCCTTTATACATCATGTTGTATTTACAAGGAACCCCCAACAAGCAAAACTGGTGCCTTCGGTGTGTGCTACCAAGCCCCTCCTAGGAACAAGCATCTGGTCTTCCTGTGGATGCTCAGCACTCCATGGCTGTCCCTGTCAATCAAATTGATTAACACCATGGCCACGTACTCCTACCTATGATGGGCCAGTTGAGCCCACAGCGGGCCTGCAGGTCAATTCTCTTCCACAGATTTGGGAAGTGAGTTCACTTGGGGAAGTGGGACTGCTCAGTTCAGATCCCTGCACTCTCAACATGCGGTCCCTAACAGAAAGCAGGAGCAAAGGTCTCCCAGCTTCCACGTTGCCTTCCCCCCGACATACACACACACACACACACACACACACACACGCACGCACACACACGTCCATTCTCCACTAATGGCCCAAAAGATACAAGCATAGAGCGGATAAGATCACTTTTCTTGCTAAAATGCGCCCAAAGTTTCCCTACCCAGTTGGAATGAAAACCAAAACTTAACTTTGGTTTATAAAGACCCGCCTCTTTTGGCCCTGCCCACTTGTGCAACAAGCGAGGATTGGGGTCACGAATCTTTCTACCTGCAGCGCCCCTCCAGGATCTCAGCGGTCCAAATGTCACTACCTCCTTGAAGAGGCCTTTGCTGAGTCAAAAGTTGTGTCCCCACCCGGTAGTGCTCGAGACTTCTGAGCACTCCTTACTCTCGGAAGTTATCTTTATTTTGCTTGTTTATTACACGTCTTCTCCCCTTCCTACCCTCCTCCTAGAAAGTAAGCTCCCTGAAAGCAGGAGATCCGCCTGGACCCCCCGCGACATGCCCAGCGCTTGACACAGTGCCCGGCTTACACTAAGCACTCCGCAAAAGTGGATCGAATGAATGAAGTCGCGGAGCTCGGTTGCAGCGGGGATCATGGGCAGGGGTCCCAGGCGCGTCCTCATTGCCCAGGACCATAGTGCCGAGGCGCGCGAGGCTAGGGGACCCCGACAGTGCTCGGTCCCCACCCCCTTTCGGACGCGCGCCGGGCCCTGGCGCCGCAGGTGCCTCAGGGGAGCGCGCACGCCCCCAGGTCAGCGCCGCGGCGCGGCTCGCTGGTACTCACCATGGTGACCCGGCCGCCACCGCTCCTGTCCCGAAAGCACCGAGCGGGAAGGATCCGAGGGCCGGAGCCGAGCGCAGGAGCCCGCGCGGCTGACAGGTGAGGCGCCCGCCTCAGACCATGGCTGCTTCCCACAATGCCCTTGAACAGAAAGTTTGCAGACTCCTCCCCGCGCGGCCGCCCTCCTCCCCTCCCGCTCCTCCCATTCTTCTTCCTTGTCTTCTCACTCCTCCCCCATCCCGCTTTCTCCTCTTCCTCTTCCCCTTACTTCTGTTCGTGCTTCTCCTTTTTCTCTCCCTCCTCCTCCTCTCCTCTTTCCCTTTCTCCTGCTCCGCCCCCCGTCACAACTTTCCCCGCCCCGCGCCTCGCCAACTGCCGCAGGTGCAGATGCACCTGCGCGCGCGCCAGTTCGCCTCTGAGAGTCCCCAGCCCCGGGGCGCCAGGGCCGCGAGCGCGCATAATTCCCACCTGCAGCTCCCTGTGCCAGGAGCTCGAGGCTGGGGATCTGCTTTCCTGACTCTGCCGGAAAAAGGTGTCCGCGGTTCATTCGGCAGGTGTTTATCAGACCTGGTAAAACTATTTTCCCGCACACCTGCGGAAGGTATGAGAGTGTCTTGTTCTACAACACGTAGGAAGGGAACGGTTGGCAGATCCAGAAATAGAAGCGATTTTTACCCTTCCCAGTTCCCATTTTATTTTTTAACATAAACTTGCAATGCAAGAACTTAGATCATTTGGAGCAGGCCCCCTTTAAAAAGTTCTCTGTTGTGGTTTTGAAGGTTGGTTTTCTAATTTCGTTCCACCTCTTTATTTTTCTTAACTCTAGGGTTTTTTTTTTTTTTTTTTTTTTTTTTTTTAATCTGGGACCTGAGGTATCTCCTCGCCCATGAGTTGTAAGCAGAGATCTGAGTGCATATTATTCTTTGGGGAAAGAGAATGGGTTTTTTATTTGTTTGTTTTATCAAATACCTAAAGAAATGTGTGACCCTAAAAAGGATCTCCAAACCGTTGGAAGCCCTCTCAGTTATGAGTACTTTCCACAGCTGTGGACCCAGCTCAGATGGCCTAGAGGCAAGAGAGAGGTTGAGAGAGGTCTTGCTTACACATTCGTGCCACAAATATTCATGCGCATGTATTCAGTGCAGTCCCGAGGAGCCCAAGGGATTCAGCTGGGAGCATCAGCTGCAAATCTCTTTCTCTAGGAGCTTGGTCTCTTGTGGGACAACGCATAATACGTGAATAAAGTATGACAAAGTAAAATGCGCCTTAAGAAGGAGATATCGGTTGCTGGGCTAGGCACGGGGGAAATCACAGTAATTTAGCTGGGCAGTTGGGGAAGACAAAGGCTGCCCACTTGAGGAGGTGACAGAAGACCAAGACACAGAAGCCAGTTCTCTGAGGAAGAAGGAAAAGACAAATAACAACAACAAGGAAAAAAAAAAAAAAGGCTGTCCTTCTGGGGGTGGGGAGGACTCAAATGAAAGCCTCTGTGGCCAGAGTTAAGGGCAGAAGATATGATCAGTGGGCAGCAGCCCCGAGCAATGGATTTCCTCTAGAGAAGATGAAACAACTGTGTCAAACGCACCCAGGAGAGCAACAGGCCCCCAAAGAGCCCACACCTCCTGGTGCCTGCTTGGCACTTTCTGTACACTCTGAGGACCTCTTTCCAGCCTGGTGTGGTGGCACTTGTAGGGGCATTGGAAGAGGAGTATTTGACAGCAATTAAATCCCAGGCTATGGGATGGTTTAACCTGGTAAAAGAGGAGGAAACTTCTTCTCAGAGGTACTTTCCAATTCCTCATGCTCCCCAGGGGGCAAGCCTCCCTGCCTCAGGCCTAGGCCTAGGCCTAGCTAGTCTAACCTCTGTGTCTCTCTGCTTTCCTTACCTTCAGCACAGGGCCCAGCTCTGCCACTCTCCTTGAAGAGCCCATGAAAAACATCAGAGCCTTCTTCTTGGAGAGTTTTACTGCTCCTGGGAAAGAGAGGGGATTATGAAAGGTGAGATTTAAAGCTGAAGAGAGCTCAGTGTTCTTGCCATGACTGTTAAATCAAAACTTAAATCAATCAAGCATGGTAGCACACACTTGTAATCCCAGCATCCCAGCTACTCCGGAAGCTGAGGCAGGAGGATCGCAAGTACAAAGCCAGTCTCAGCAACTTAGTGAGGCCCTAAGAAACTTAGTGAGACCCATCTCAAAATTAAAAAAAAATTAAAAAGGGCTGGGCACATGGCTCAGTGGTTAAGAGCCCTGGGTTCAATCCCTCCTACCTAAAAAAAAAAAAAAAAAAAAAAAAAACTTAAAGCAGGAGAAATTCCCTTACCATTCGGCCCATGTTGGAGAGGGTGAGATTAGAGAAGGAGCTATTAACATTCTTTGTCTCCCCCCTTGACCTTGCTAAAAAATGGGTGGAGGACACTCCCCTGGGTTGTCATTCTTCCCTCCACATTCTCACACCACACCCAAAGTCATCCTAAGAGAGAGGCCTACAGTGAGCTGGACACTTCACATATCTTATCTGCCATCAAGAAAAGCCTGAAGAAGAGAGGTACTGTACATATTGTATAGATGACAGCCTGAGTCTCAGAGGTGGAGAAGCCAAAGCCAGCTCAGACAGCTGATAAGAGGAAGAGATAGGTCTGAAATCAAAGCACCCCTACCCAAGCTGGTCCCCCCAGGAGCCCGGCATCCGTCAGACCCACTCAGGACACAGCAGTGGGCATTAAGCAGTGTGTGTTTGGATGCCCACTTTCTTAGCAGAATTACTTGCATATTTTAGTTTGCCTTTCCTATCCTGTCTTCTCTCCCTTTGGAGCTCCTGCCTCCATATCAGGTCCACTAACACACAGACCAACCTCATGGATGGCCCAAAAGCCCTGTAGCTCAGGATGTTCCATTGCAGAGGAGTTCCCTGCCAGATCCCAAAGGAGCTTTGAGATCCAGAACCTGCTGGACTAGCAGGAGCCAGTGCACATCATGGTATGTCAGCTGCAGTTGTTTCTGAGCGGGTTCCTGTGATTGGGTGGGTGTGATTTACTCACTGTACAGTGCCCTGGCGTTTGGTCAGCTTGATTTAAGAGTTTTGCTTCTCAGATCATTCCATAAACATGTGTTAACAGAAGGTACAGAGACAAGGTAGCAAAGACCACCCCTGAATCCACAGTAGAGGAGAAGAGCAAATCAGAGAC
This sequence comes from Tamias sibiricus, assembly GCA_025594165.1. Classification (NCBI taxonomy): domain Eukaryota; kingdom Metazoa; phylum Chordata; class Mammalia; order Rodentia; family Sciuridae; genus Tamias; species Tamias sibiricus. The sequence goes on along the minus strand of CM046660.1, from coordinate 71,957,394 downwards.
ATGATAATAAAAGAAAATGCTTAGTCTTCTAACCAAAATACTAACATTTTAGAAATAGAGGGCGATCAAGCTGTGAGTTTAAAATAATAAAAGAAACCAAGGAAAGACCATTTTGAAAGTCTGCTTCTTGGCAACACACATATTTGATTGACACCTGGTCTGCTCTTCTTCAGCGCCCTCCTCTTAACTAACATCTCAAGTCCAGGAATGCCTTCTGATGTGACCAGGAATTCACTGGTCATGGTGAAACCTACATCAGAAGGCCTTCTGTTCTTTAGAAACTCCACATCCCAGCCCTTTTAAAAGAAAAATTGGAATCCTACTGCCATGATTTGAATGTGTCCCCTCCCAAATTTATGTTGAAACTTACTCCCCCTTTGGGAGTTTTCAGAGGTGGGGTCTTTGAGGATGTAATTCATCCATGAGGGTTCTGTCCTCTGGATGAATTAGTGTCTTATAAAAGGGCTGGAGGGGGCTGGGGCTGTAGCTCAGTGGTAAAGCACTTGCCTTGCATGTGAGAGGCACTAGGTTCAATCTTTAGCACCACATAAAAATAAATAAAGATATTGTGTGTCCATGTACAACTAAAAAAATAGTCTAAAAAAATTGGGCTGGAGGTAACCAGTTTAGTCCTGTCTGCTATTTGAGGACACAATGTCTGTCCCCTCTAGAAGCAATCAAAGCCCTACCTTGGAACAAAGGATGGGCTTTTCCCAGATAGCAAAACTCCTGGTGCCATGATCAATGCTGGATTTTCAGCCACTAGAACTATAAGAAATACACTTCCATTCTTTATAAAGTACCTGATCTCAGGTAGTTTGTTATAGCAGCACAAATGGACTGAGACAGCTACCATATGAACTGTTTTGCATCCTAGTATTTTATTTTTTTTAGTAATATAGTTATCAAACAGATATTTATTGAGCATCTACTCTGTGCTGAGATCCATGCTGGGCAGTGCCATAGAAGAGTAAAGAAAGGAGATGTAGTCCCTCTCAAAGTGGGTGTACAGTGTTATGGGGAAGACATATATTAAACAAATAATAATATACAAAAATGTGTAATGATCACAAATGCTATGAAAGGAAAGGATTAGATGCTGTGCCAACATATAAAAAATTCCTAGCAGACATTTATCATTTGCTTCTTCAAGGTCCCTTTCCCCCGTTTCCTGTAACTCCTGGCTTGGAGTTCAGGACCTAACGCACACATGAACTTTTAAATTTCCGAGTGGCACGTGACTCAATCTTGGCCAATCAGAATTTTGCTTTCCAATAGCAACAATGATTGGTTCTAAAATAGGTGTAGGCCCAGAGTCAAGTAACTCAAACCAGGAAGAATAAATTTGGGAATATTTCTGGAACTGTCTTAGAGAAGTACATCCATTCCTCCTAGTAGGTTTGAATATGAAAGAAGGGACTAGAGCTGCTGCAGCTATTTTAGCACCATGGAGGACAAACTTTTCTCTGGAGCCAACATTAGGGATATTGGGCCTCAGGTAGAGAAATAAACAAGTCCTTGGTGATAATTTTTGAGGCCTGCATCATGCCTGAAGCTGACACTGAACTTTTTTGGTTAACTAAAGCAGTTTGGCTTGTCCCTTGTGACCAAGATGATTCTGGACATAAGTCAGGGAAGGTTCCCCCAAGGCAGGGACAGTGAACTGAGGCCAGAAGGATGACTGAGAGTTAGGCTGGGCCTGGAGAGGGATGGAGTAGAGAGCCTGAGAAGCAGAAGGAGCACGGTGTGCGTGGGCTCAGGCAGGAGACCAGGAACATTGGATCCAGAAAGTTAGAGCTGGGGAGGGGCTGGTCGCACAGAATAGGAGGTCAAGAAATGGGAGACTTCGTGAGGCTTACACAGCTGAGAAGTAGCGAGATCACGTTTTAGAGATGTTTTTTAAAAATCCCATTGGTATAGCCGGGCATGGTGGCGCATGCCTGCAATCCCAGCACTTGGGAGGCTGAGGCAGGAGGATCGCAAGTTCAAAGCCAGCCTCAGCAAGGGTGAGGCACTTAGCAACTCAGTGAGACCCTGTCTCTAATAAAATACAAAAAAAAAAAAAAAAAAAAAAAAAAAAAGGCTGGGGATGTGGCCCAGTGGTCGAATTCCCCTGAGTTCAATCCCCAGTACCAAAAACAAACAAACAAACAAAAATCCCATCGGTACAGAAGTGAACAGAACAGGACTAGGACAGCTCATGAGGAGAGGAGACAGGATGCAGGGAGACTTGGTAAGAAGCCCAAGATATTTCCAGTGGGAGATGAGCTGGTGGCGTCTGCTGGGATGGTTGCAATGGATTTTCCCCTTAATGTTATATTGTGAGAATTTCCCAATATCAAATTCTAGTTTAAAAAATGATATTTAAAGGACATATAATAGTCCATTCTTGGCGTATTCATGTTCTCTATTTCCCTGTAACTGAATAAGTAATATAATTCCTGGCGTCTCTGTCCTTATAACTCAATACAGAAATTGTGGCCAGTCTTGCAAATACTGTAGCTGAAGGAATAATGATTCCCAGAGTCTAATTCTTATAACAAATACAGAAACCATTTCCAGTTTTACAAATACCACAACAGAATTCATGTGCATATAATTTATATTCAAGCTCCTGGTTATATCAGGTGGCTTCAAAAAATTTAAATTGCTGGTTTAAAAAGTAAACCATTTTAAGGCCTCAAAATCTATCTGAATAGATAAAGAAAGACTGACCAGTTTTCCCTCAGATAAGAGAGTCCCCATCTGTCCACAATTCCCACCAGAAATGAACAACCCATGAAATTAGAGTTAAGAATAAAATATATATATATATATATGTGTGTGTGTGTGTGTATATATATATGTGTGTGTATATATATATGTGTGTATATATATATATGTGTGTATATATATATATATATATATATATATATATATATATATAGTACAAGGGATTGAACCCATAGGCACTTAACCACCAAGCCACAACATCCCCAGCCCTCTTAAATACTTTATTAGAGACAGGATCTTGCTGAGTTGCTTAGGGTCTCACTAAATTACAGAGGCTGAGTTTGAACTTGCAATCCTCCTGCCTCAGCCTCCTAACTCACTGTGATTACAGACATGCACCACCACGCCCCACAAGAATAAATTTGAACATAAAAAAATTTCCATTTGAATTTAACTGGGGAAACTTCACCACCGTGCTGGCTGGCCTGACTTTCAATCCCTGCCCCTGCACCTCAATGGCCAAGTCTCACTGGTACTCTAGCTGCACTCCGCTGGTGACTTCCTTGCCTCTCTAAAGGACTGTACTGCACCTCTTCTTTCCTCCCTCTCCACTTTTCACTAAGAAAACAGAAGCCATCCAAAGAGAACTTCCTCCTCCTTAAAACACCATGCCTTCTCCTGCCTCTCCCATTTCTCGTCCCTCTGGGCCTTGCTTCCAAGAGGCACAACGTCACCCTCTTCCACATAGTCTAAGCTCTTACTTGGCAGTTGCATCTCTGTCCATGGGATCAGTCCCATGTAATGCTAAACACACACTGGTGTCCTCCATCTTTTAAAAACAAAGCAAAACCTTCCTGGCTCCATGCTCCCTTCTAACAGCCACACTCTTTCTCTGCTCGCATCAACAGTGTGTCTCACATGGTTACCTAGACCTCCCTATCTTTCTGGCTCTCATCCCACATCCTTTTCAACCCACTCCCACAAGGCTCTGCCCTTACCACTCTACCAAGCTACCAAGCTGCTTTTACAGGATCACCAGTGAGCTCTCACTGCCCACTCCAATGGCAGCTGTCTGGGTTCCACTCCATCCATCAGCAGCATTTGACCAGACTGCTTCCAACCCCCTCCAAGAAGCACCACTCTCTTCCTCTCCTCTACTCCCTGGTTCTTGCCCTCTTACCTTTGCTGAATTCCACCCCCCACCCCCACCCATCTTTCAAACCTCCAAGTATTATCATTCTCGGGCTCCGTCTTTGGACTAAGTTAGGATAGTGGGTATTTCAAAGTTGCTAGTGCAAGTTTGGACCAATCTTTAAAGACACCTATGCCAGTCCAACAATTGAGACAATCTAGTTAAGGGGTTTAAATCCAGATTGGGATTGGGGGGAGGGAGGGACTAGACAGGGGGTTAGTGTGCAGCTGGAACAAAGCTGTACTTGAAGGAAATTGATTTGAGAAGATATTTGGCTGCAGGGCCGCAGGGACTGTTTGAACAACTGGGTGCCCAATTCGGCGGAACTTTAAATGTGAAATTATTAGAGAACAAAGCAAAGATCTCTATGGATATTTTTGAGATTTGAAATCAGTAATCTGGCAATGAGATTCAGAATAGTAGGTGTGTATTTAATTCCTAGAGACATACATACACGTGAGTGTGTGTGCGCGCGCACACACGCACACACACACACATACACACACACACCCTCAGAGCACCCTGTAAAGGTTCAGTTCAGTTGGTTATGACTTGTACCACGTATTGAAATCAGGGAAGGCGATTTACAAACTTTTGAGTGGTTTCCATTTCCACAGCAGTATGTTTACAATGTGCTTTTCATGCTGTTTAGAGTTGTAGACTGAGGGGTGCTAGCCTCAGAGCCATGTGGCGGGACCTAGACAGTCCCTTGAAGAAAGTGAGAAAGCCAGAAAGTCACCTGCCCAGTTGGCAGTCACCTGGCACGTTCTCCCAGTAGCTCCACCTAGTGGGCCTGTCCTTTGCAAAGAAAGGACTACTAAGCCCCACTGTTTCCTCCATAAGTTAATTTTCTCCATTATCTATGAAGACCACAAATTTGCTTGTAGCTACCTACATACCACTGAGAGTGGTCTATTCTACCACCCCTTCTTGACATCCTGAGGGGTGCATGCATACTGCAGACCAGTGACAATGTGAAATCATTAAAGAATGAGGTAGTTGTCCCTGTAGCTACCTTCATCTCTGCCACAGAGGTTTAATGTTATCTTAATCCTGTTGACCTGGATAGGCTAATTAATACCATGCAAATGTTATTCTACTGTAAATGCTAGATGATATTTAGAAAGAAGAAAGGTTGCATGGTCAAAGGTAGAGAGGGCATTACTGTCTGTGAAATTATGTGGAGCCCTTCCTGATGCCTGTGGAAGTCTTACCAATAATGTCTGGAATCTGCAAAGACTTGGTATTATCCAATGAGGTCATCAGGAAGGGAACAAGGTCTTTCCTGCAGAACAGTGCCCAGGCTAATGAAAATCTGGTTAAAGGCTAACTACACTGAGATAAGGGGCCCCGGGATAAGGAGCAGTGCCTGAGTTTCCCGTCTCGTTAGTCTTGCTGGGTACAAGGTCCTTCAACAAAGCATGCTGATGGTTATCAGGCTACACCAGCCAGGAAAAAGAAATGGCATGCAGAGACCTCAGAAGGAGACTGGAAGTCACAGCCATGGTGAAGAATGCAGTGTCTGTCAGGGCCAGGGCCAGGTGTACTAAGCATAAATTGAGCCTGAGCAGCCTCGGAACACATCCCTTGCAAGCACGGGCCGTACTTTTGATCCTGCAGTCAGTGTGGGGACTTGCCGTCACCGTGCCGGGTCCTGGTTTGTGAGGATCAGCGTCATTCCTGCTGTGGCACCCCATTCTGATCTGACTTTTGCCCCCCACTTCCTCCCTCCCATATCCATCCTACTTTGCAATCTGAATGCTGAAATGTGCCACTCTCCAGAAAGTTCTTGTGGCTGCTGGGCAGACCAGTGGCATACACTCCAGGAGGAGTCATGGTGACAGTGACAAATCTCCCAAGATGCAGCAGTGACACAGGGCCGGGGCTAGAGCTGGGGAGAAGGAGATAGATAGCCTCGTACAGGAAAGGCCTTCAGCTTGGTCTGTGCCTTGATGCCATGTGGGTGTCCAGTATCACCAGCCTCCTATGGAATGCACTCAACTTCTTGGTTTTTACTTAATTCAGCATCAACCAGAGAATTGTTGGCTCTGATGCTCCAGATAAGTAGCAGGATGAGAAGCAGTCTTTAGTTTTGTAGCTTTTAGATGAACTCGCCTTGGCATCCTGGGGCTGGGTGAAGCCTGAGCACGAAGAGCAGAGTCCTTGGGTACATGTATATGGTGGGCAATGAACTCCAGGCCAGGACTTCAAAATCCAGAGCTTGGAGTGGGAAGAGGACAGAAAACAATCAGAGTCACCTAGCCCTCATGCAAGTTAGGACAGGGAGAGCACTGAGAGGGAACCCCTGCCCAGGGTACTGTGGCCTGGTGGAGCTGTGCTGGTAACTGTCCTAGACTGTCTTACTGCAGGAGAGGGGGACATGCAGCCAGATGCTCTGAGGGCCCACCCAGCCTCTTCTACACCAGGTGACTTTGGGCAAATTTCTTATCTTTGCCATTTCCGTTTCTTCATCTATAAAATGTCAATAGTAATTTTTGCGCCTCCTAAAGATGCCAACAGAGTTAACATGTCAGTATTCAATAATCATAGCTTTTATCCCTACCAGAAGTAAGTTTCTATTAGTCCTAATTTTATGAAAAAGCCACTTTGCCTACTAACCAAATGCTTCCTATAGTGGTACCTGCTTTGAATGTTTAGATGCAGTGGCCAGGAATTGAGCAGGGTGGCACTGGCTCTGAAAGCCACACTGGAATTTCACATGACATTCACCGATCAACAGGATGGTAATCTGCACATACAACCAGGATCTGGAGGTCATATGGTCTAAGATTCTTCAGAGTAAGTAATAGGGTTGAGTTTGGTGAATCTGCAAAGGCAGCTTGTTACCTGAGAAAGTGTCAGCAGGCTGTCTGTCTCCCACATTCAGAAATTTGTGTGAGAAAATACATCCCCTCCCATAGAAAGTGATCAAGTACATTGCTTTCTGATGCTGTCCATACAATATCGTGTCATCGTAAGTATCTAGTTACTGGTGCAGGAGTCTAAAAGCAGTGTTACCAGGTCAGAAGGACTGGCTATTCATTTTGCTTTAAAACAAACATGGCTGTCCTTTGGAGCTAGCCTGTTAAAACTGGGGTGAAGTAAATGGCTGTGAGGAATTCATGGGGCAGTGAGGTGTTCTCTGCAGACTCTTCCCCATCATCTCTTTCCTTAAATCTCACTATTTTCCTGCACACTCCTTCCCTCTCATGCTACTCATTTTAGAAAATACTTAGATTGTTTTACATGTTCTGTGTATGTAACTATTCCTCTTCTATAGTAAACAGACTCAGAATGGTTAAAGTGCCAAGATGGTCTAAGAAAAGGCAGATAGTGCTAGTATTCACATATGGGATCTCCTGCCTCCAAAGCCCATGATCTTTCCACTGTTGTTATCTTGCAGCCTCCAGTATGGTTGTTTTATCCAAACTTTGAGCTTTCCTTTATTCTTGTTCTCTTCACTCCCTGCTCATTTGGCTGTTTTTATTCCAATCAACCTGTATTAGTCAGTTATCTATCACTGTAACAAAATACCTGAGGCAATTTACTTACAAAGATAAAAAGGGTTGTTTTGGCTTACTACTTTGGAGATTCCAGTCCATGATCAAGTGACCCCATTGCTTTCGGCCTCTGATGAGGCAGCACATATGGTGGCAGTGCATGACAGAAAAACTCACTCACCTTGGGTCCCAGGAAACAAAAAGGAAAGAGGAAGAGACTGAGATTCCAAAAATCACCTTCAAGGAGGCACCCACCCCACCACCACCACCCAGAGACCTAAGGACTGTACCCTTAGGCCCACTTCCTAAAGGTTTCACCACTTCCCAATAGTGCCCTCAGGGGAAGAACCCTTTAATTCAACACCCAAATTATAGCACAAATCTTTGGAGTTTGTGGGGAAGGTTCTGCAGTGCCTATCTTGAACACAAAGTTCACTCCTCTTCCTCCATCGTGAAGGTGGGAGGAATGCACCGTGAACATGGGCCAGGGTCCCTCTGATGAGAAGACAGAACTCAAACATCCCTGGGGAAAGTCCTGCTGAGGCTCTGGGAGAGCCAGGAGGTCTCCAGTCCCCTCCCATCAGAACCAATGGACCTCAAGCTTGGCTGTGTGCAGAATCACTGGGGGGACATGATACAGCTTTGCCGCCCCACCCTACCTGCCCTGAGGATTCAGGTCTGCCCAAAGGCTTTCAGGGAGGTGCTTGTGAGTTCAAACTCTACCTCAAGGCTGCCTCAGTTCTGCCTCACCCCTTAGGAGCTGTGCAACTTGTCACCTAACTTCTCTTGGCCCACCTCCTCATCTGTAAATGGAGATGCTGTTAGCATTTAATCCATAGTTTTGTTGTGAAAATTAACCACAATAACACCTGAAAAGTGTTTAGCAGGGTGCCTGGAATCTAGCACGCACTTAGGAAAAGTTAACTGTTCTCATTGATACCAAATTTGGTGAACAACCAACCTGGGGGATTGCAAGATCTCACTTGGGCCAGGTCTGTCCAGGACCACTGAAGGTTAGAGTGCTGACCCTCCCTCTCTGCCTGTGACAACCATGTTCAACTGGCTCCAAAGCAAGTTATTCTTCAGTTCAGGTTCCCTCTCAAATACTCCATGACTTGCTTCACATTCAGTTCTGTAAGAAGTGGAGCCCTAAAGACTGGCAGGGACAGAGCCCAAGATTCTAGGCAGAGGATGAGCCTCACTTTTTCTAAATGACTAGAAAACTCGCATTAACTATCCTTTCACTTGTTAATAACCAGTGAGTGATTAGAGACTCCTAGAGCTGCTCTCCCCACTCCCACCATTTTTTAGTTCCTTATTGAGCCCAAGTCAGCACTTCCATATGAAGTTCCTCCGTGCTGGGACTGTGCCAGGTATGAAGGCACCAGTATATGAGAAGGTTGACACTCCTGCCCTATGTACAGGGACAGTCAGTAAAGCAGTATGCAAACAAAAATAGTTTAATAAAATTGTGTTAAATTCTATGGTAGATAAAACTAGGGATAGTGATAGGGAATGTACTAGGTTGGGGGGCTCAGGAGGAGACTCTCCAAGGAGGGGACATTTTTTCTAAAGTCTGAGGGGACCCGCAGGGTGAAGGGGACAGTGGGGAGGACAGGTGAGGACTGAAGGAAGTCAGGAGGGGCTGGAGCACAGGAGGATGCAGGTAGCAGGAGAGCTGAGTCCCAGGGAAGGCAGGCCCTGTGGGCTCTCCTAAAAGCTGGAATTTTAATAGAAAAAGAATCTCTTTCTTAAGCTTTCTGTGCAAAATGGCATCCAGATCTCATCAGTCCTCACCATGAAGGAATTCAGGAAGGGAACCTTGCTCAACCCTCTCCTATCTACCTCTTTCTCTCTGGATCTCTTTTCAAATGATGTGGTTCTTCACAGCCCTGGGCAGCCGGGACTTCGCTACCTAAGCCTCCCTTTGCAACACAGGAAATCATTTCTCTTGGGAGTTGATTAGTTATTGGGTTTTCCCATATTTTTTTATAGCTCCCACTTAGTAGCCACTGAATATTAACCTACATGGTCTTCTCGTATCAAATTTGCATTTCCAGACAAAATGGAAGTCTGAACATTAGCTAGAGTTGAATATGTGGTAAAATGAGGCTCCCAGAGCAGTGAAGGAACATTTTCTATTTTTGTCCTGGGCTTTAAAGACTAGATGCTGCAGGTCTGTGAGAGTTAGGTGCAGACAGCTTTCAAGGAAGACCAAGGTCATTTGCCAAGACGTGGCAGTGGAGACCTCCTGTGTTCATTGTGAGTAACAGCTACCAGTAAGAACCTTTTTTAGGTTCCCCTCTCTACTAAAGAAAATTAGTCATTACCTGGGAAAAGTTCTTTATGCTCCAGGGCTACTCTTCATTCATTCACTGCACTCCCACTGTCATGAGTTCAGCCTCAGCCCAGGCCCAAAACAATGGAGCTGGCCATCCTTGCACTGAAACCCCTGAAATGGTAAGCCAAAATAAATCTTTACTTCTTAAAGTTATTTTTCTCAGTAAAATCAGTATATTTTGGACCATGGTATATCCAGAGGTGTTTTGATTCTAGAATCCCAGAGAAACTCCATTCTAGTCACCTTTGCCTTGGCTGGGACCCAGGTGGTCAAGTCACAGACCCTTCCCATCCCTCAGGGTCCTCAAATAGAAGAGGTAGGGCTTGAGTGTTCTCTTGGACAATTTTGCTGTGAGTCAAAATTTGTAACCTTGAAAATTTCCCCCTAATTTCACAGGCTTGAAAGAGTCACCACTGTGATGTGTCCAAGTCCATAGCATTGTACAAGCTTGACCCTCAGGCCAGGGCCACTCCCATTGCACTCTGAACCTGTCCCCAAAAGGAAGGGCCTAAGAACAAATGCCAAGAAGAAACCAGAGAAGAAAGAGTCCTACAAGACAGGATTGGAAACCAGGTCTGGGATCCATTCAAGGATCCCACCCTTGTCTTGCCAGGATCCCACTAGCCCCTGGAGACAAGGCCTCTGTCACCTTGCAGTGACACTTGTCAGACATTAAAGTCTGATCTTCTGGTCCATCTGGAACATAAAAAATCACTAATAGGCACAGAGCACTGTGAGTGTGGCAGGGATGTGAGAACACCTGCAGGCATCAACTCTGAACCTCATCAACTCTAAATCACTTAACTCTGGAGGTGATTTTTCTCCCCACCTCACAGACAAAGAGATCAGAGGATAAAGGGTCAAACACTGGCCCAGGAGCTCACTGTGCTGCTCCTAAGGGGAATCCCACTGGAGGGAGTCAACCACAGCCCACTCCCTTGGCACCTTCCGCCCCTTCCTCCCAGCCCCACGCCTGCCACAGAGTGCACGCTCAGTGGATGTGTACCTGTTGAATGAGCCAAACTGGAACTCACTCAAGACCCCACTGAGGAATGTCCCTGGGATCCATGCTCCCCCAGCACCTCCCCTTCCTTTCTGGTCCCTGAAGATTCTCAACCCTACAGCTCCATTTCCTGTCCTCGGAGGGTTTCTCCCTAGGCCTCACCAATACCCCAGCCCTACTTAGTCCTTATAGGTTCCCTCTTTCAAAAAGCTAGGTAACAAGCACCCCAGGGGCTGGGAGAGAGAGCTCTTGAGTGGCGCTGCCCAGTACAGGCCTTATGGAAAAGGACCCGGATGTTTTTTTTCTAGGTCATGAACCAGGAACTCAGGATGGGACCAGGACTCAGGTTTCACAGAGGGTTTGCCTCCCAGGGTCTTTTCCCCCAGTGCTCTCTTCTCCATCTCGCTCCCCAAGCAGGCTCCAGCTCGAGGTCACTGCCACCATTCCAAGAGAAGGAAGGGAAGGGAAAGGAATGGATATTTACTATCTGCCGTGGCGTCTAGACTGGCTTCTTTATGTGCCTTAATCTTCAATGCATATTACTCTCCACATTTTGCAGGTAATGAAACCAGCCAGTGTACCCAGTACTCGCATAACATGCAGATGTTAACACAGCCAGTGAGAAGCTGCACTGGAATTCAAAGCCAGCTAAGGCTGGGGCCAAAATCCAGGCTCTTCCTATCCAGTGCCCCCGGAAGTGTTCCACAGCACCTCCTGTTGTCCTCCTCTGGGATCCCAGAAAATGGGCAGAGTAAGAGAATGAATTTTGCAGGTAGAAAGAGTGGAATCTGATGACCACTTCTTCATCCATAAAACGGGAATAAAAACGATTTCTACTACAGAGTGTTCTTAAAAGGATTAGATTAAATAATCTAGGTCAGGAATTTAGCACTGGGACTGGAAAATAATAACAACGCATATTCACTCCTTTGCTCCCTCTAGACTCAAGTGACTCACGCTGAGCCTCCCATAAGAGAAGCAGTAATGTCAGGTGGGGCAGCAGGAACTGGTGGTAAAGAAAGATGTGTGAGTGCGTCCATCCAGACAGGCTGACCTCGAGTGAACACAATCTAAAATCATAAGCTGATGGCAAATATTTTTTTGAATGGAGAGATCAGTTAAGTCTGACTTAGATTTTTAAATGAACTGCCTAAAATCAAATAGAAAAATTGCACAGCAACAGAGAAGCAGTAAATAGCAAGAGTATAGAGCACCGGAGATGCCATGTGCCCAAGTAAAGGGCCCAATTCTTCTCATGCTGAAATGCTGGCATTAGGTTGAAAAGCAAAATGCAATAAGATATTTATTCTCTGCCTTTTTCTTCTTCTGTGCCTTTTCTCGGGATGCAGTAGTCTATTTTATGAAGGCAGACATTTTCAAGTTTACTTTTATAAAAATATGGTAAATTGGAAAGGAACAATCTTATTGATGTTTTTGGAACATTTACAGTTAGAAGAAACCAATGTGGGAGAAGTTACAAATGAAAGATAAAGAGATGAAATATCATGTGCCTAACTTCCTGCTCACAGGCTTCTATCTATACATCTTTACTAAAGTGGTCCATGCACGTGCTTATGTGTCAATGCATATGAGTGTGTGTGTGTGTATGAAAATGTGAATAACTAGAGTCTCCCAGCTGAATATGATGGAGTAATCTCTCATTTTCCTTCTCTTACTTCCTCATGGAAATTCTTCTAAAATTTCAAAAGGGGGATTTTAAAAAATAATTAGGCTTGCTGGGTGCTGTGGTGCATGCCTATAATCCCAGCTGCTCGGGAGGCTGAGGAAGGAGGATCACAATTTCAAAGCCAGCCTCAGCAACTTAGAGAGGCCCTATAAAATATAAAATAAAATATAAAAAGGGTTGGGGATGTGGTTCAGTGGTTAAATGCCCATAGGTTTAATCCCCAGTACCAAAAATATATACATAGGCTTCAGTTGTGGCCTAGTGGTAGAGCACTTGCTTAGCATGTGTGAGACACTGGGTTCAATTCTCACCGTATATGAATAAATGAATAAAATAAAGGTCCATCAACAATTAAAAAAAAAATTTTTTTTTTTTGTACCAGGGATTGAACTCAGGGGTACTCAACCACTGGGCCACATCCTCAGCCCTTTTTTGTATTTTATTAGAGACAGGGTCTCACTGAGTTGCTAAGTGCCTCATCATTGCTAAGGCTGGCTTTGAACTTGCGATCCTCCTGCCTCAGCCTCCCAAGTGCTGGGATTACAGGCATGCGCCACCACACCCGGCTAAAAAAAATATTTTTAAAAATATAAAAAAATAAAATGAAATGAAATAAAAGTATGAGAAGGATAGTCAATGACCACAGAAAAATTTGTTAGCCACGGAGTAACTGACTTCATGGACCAGAGAAGGTGGAAACCTCAGCTGATAGTGGGGGAAGACAAGGCCCACTCCATCAGCACTACAGAACCCCTCCAGGATCTAGGAATTCAAGGCACAGGTATCCCTGAGGGAAGGTGGGGCACAGGTGAGACAAACTACAGTGGCATTGCTCAGGAGTGTGGACAAGAAGCAGTTGGCCCCTACCAACTCCCTCCCCTGCCTCAGGACCCTGGAAATAGTGTAATTCTACATCTTAAAATGTGAGATGTCACACACACCCCAAAATCAGCACCCTGAACAGAGATGGGGAAACCCAAGAGTAATGACCCCCTGATCATGACCACTGGTGTTCTCCAGGGAAGCAGACCACTGGTATTTCCACAGAGGCCACCTGTTGCCCTCAGCCAGTGATGTCATCTCTTAGTGCTTTGTTTTTAAATATGAGCAGCCGACCAGGGGTCCCCAGGCACTCCAGGGAAGCTTCTGCCATGAGTGAGAGATGGAAGCAAACAGAAATAAACAGGGCTGAGGCTCAGAAAAGACAAGACAGTGGGGAACTAGCAGGAAAACCAGCAGCAAGACAACAGAGGATTTTGCACTCATTAAACTGGAATAGGGAGTTATTTTAATAATTCAGAGAACAACACAGTGCTCTCGGGAATCATGCATCTAAGAGAGGAAAGGAAATGTAACTTAAGATGGAGAGAATTATCCAGGAAGCAGGGGAAATGACGAAGAGATGGAAAACAGGAAAAGGTAGGAAAAGTAGAGGCTGCCTAAGACGTCCTACATCTGAATGTCAGAAGGCAGGAAGAACAGAGAAGAGTTCCGGAAGTGGTTATGAAGAAAACGCTGCAGGAAAAATTTCCAGAATGGAAAGACACATACTGTTGGGTCAAAGGGGCCACAATGAGTGTTCTGCCCAATGAGTAAAAGACCCACATGAAGCAATACATTTGGAAGCTTCAGAATACTGAGGATAAAGAGGAGAATCTGAAATCTTTGAGAATATAACAAGTCAATCTACAAATATATATATGTATATATATACACATATATATGTATGTATATGTGTACACACACACACACACACACACACACACACACACACAGTGAGAATGGATTAAATTTCCTGTCACATGAGAGCCTAGAAGGCAATGTTGAAATCCCTTCAGCATTTTGAAAACGAAATTTTCATTCTAAAATTACATACTCAACCAAACTATCATTCAAATATTAAGAAAGAACAAAGACACTTTCTGATGTTTGAGGCATGACAGACGCTATCTTTTGCCCCTTCAAAAACCATTTCACGCTGGGCTTGGTGGCGTACGCCTGTAATCCCAGCACTTGGGAGGCTGAGACAGGAGGATTGTGAGTTCAAAGCCAGCCTCAGCAATGGCAAGGCACTGAGCAACTCAGTGAGACCCTGTCTCTAATAAAAAAAATACAAAAAAAAGGGCTGGGGATGTGGCTCAGTGGTCGAGTACCCCTGAGTTCAATCCCCGGTACCAAAAACAACAACAACAACAAAAAAAAAACATTTCACTCCCTTTTCCTGCTAATGGGAATCCAGTTCAGGAAGTGGGTGAGGATCCCTTGGTTTCAGGGAAGGGAGGCCCCTCCCAGCCTGGTTGCAGCTGAGGATCAGGGTGAACCCATCTGACCAATGTACCCCCTCTCGGCAGAAAGCTATTCTGTCAGGGAAGGAAGAAGGAAGGTGCAAAGAAAAGAGGGAGGGAGGGGGGAAGGAAGGAAGAGAGGGGATCTAGGAAACAGACAACCCAACCCCTGTGAGTTGGTCTCACTATCCTTCTCCACCATGACTACTTGAGAAAGTTCCCTCCTCTTCTCTCCAGACATCTTAATGTCCTGCATAAACCATGTGGACCTGACCTCAGCAACACCTCATTCCACCTCTTTTCCTCTTGAATAAACCTTAGAACTCTGGACACAGTCCCTAGGGCCTCCTCACCAGTCTAATTGGTTTCCACTGTCTTCACATCCTATCCAGTGTCCAGGGCTCCCACTCTACCCAACTGAGTAGTCACTTCCAGTTAACTGAAGCTTCCCAGGAAGATTGACTTTTCCTTCCTGTGGAACCCTGGATATTGCTCAGAAGACCCCAGGATTTTAATTGAAGTCCAGATAACTGACAGTCACCAAAACTACAGCTAATCATTTGTGTTTCATCCCTTCCCAGAAAAACACAAAATTCAGGAGGACAAGGATTCATCTGTTCGCTGCCATATTGCTAGCATTTTATTTAAACCAATGCCAACAGCAAAGAATGCAAAAGAGATATTTAAGTGAACAAATGAATCAGCAGATACTCTGTATCTTCAATGCCCTTTTGCTTTGACTGTTGAAATCACCAATTGGCTTAATAACTCATTTTCCTTCACCAGTGATGCCTATGAAGAATGTATTGAGATGTATCTTATTATTTTCATTCAGTTGATTCTCCCCCAGTGCCAAAATTTTTTAAAAAAGTAATCAGGCTTTAAGACTTACTTGGAGTATACACACTTCTGGTTATGTCCTTCAGGCTTTGATTTCTAGACATTAAATGTAAACAGCAGATAAATTCTGCAATGGTATTTTACTTTCTGGGATGTAACTTCCCCCCTGGATCCTGCATAACTTTGTGATTTAGGCAATAGGTGTTAAAAAATCCAGCACTCTACCCTTAATCAGGAGCCCCCTGCTGCATTCATTAGGGTGCAAACAGATTAAACAGCCAATGAAATGATTATGAGAGTGCAAAAACATCTTCACAACTAGGGAGGATTTTCCTAAGTGTGCAATTGCATTTTCAACACAATTAGGTGCTTAATTGTTTGCTATGCTTAGTTAATGCATTTAAACATATAAAGCATTAGAGTTTAAAGAAGGAAAAAAAAAAAAAACTTTTGTCTACTGACTTTTGGAAATCTACAAAATATATGAAATATCTTCTTATTCTCTACCTATTATGTTACTAAAATTTTAAATCATTCAAACTCAAGTAATAAGTAGTATAATATGATTAATATTACTGAGTAAATAATGTTTAAAATTTTTCTAAAAATTTTATAAGGATCTATAAATTGTGGTTGAAATGTGGCAGAAAAAGACTTCAGATAATTTAATTAAACAATGCCACCCAGTCTGGGTTTTATGAAGATAGTCTTATTTCCACTGAGGGTTGGGACAGGCTTGTTTAAAGACCCTCAATACTCAAATAATGGAATCCAGTCAAGAAGCAGGGCCCATTATCAATAGAGAAAATCGTCAATAACCTTCATAGACACGATTACCAGCAGGACACAAGAGCAGTAGAGAAACCACCATTTATCAACAAAGATGACAAGAAACACTTGAGAATTTCAGGAGGGGAAATTTATCATGAAATGTATAAAACTTTATTTGAGAAAAGACATTCTACAAATTGAAAAGTAGACTTGAACACATGGAAACATTGTTTTTACATAAAATTGCTTAACAAGTAGAAACAACATTCACATGGAAAAACAAATACATAAGAGCAGTCAGGAAACTTCCCACTAGAGGTTATAAGACACCACAAGCCTTCATAACTAATCAGGACAGAACATTGCGTGAGTACAAGAACCAGCAGAATGACAGGCAAAGTCCAGAAATGGACCCAAGCACTTTTAGAACTTTATTACAAAGGCGGCATCTCAAATCACTGAGGTAGAGATGGACTGTGCAATAAATGGTGCTGGGACCCTGATTTGCCATTTGGGAAATTTGTGCAATTTGATCCGTACCTCACACCATGTATGAGAATAAACTCCATATACATCTACATGTAAAGAGAGAAAAATATATTAGAAGAAAACATAAATCTCTCTTTAACCTGGGCATTGGGAAGATTTTCTAACAAGAGCCAGAATCAGTAGAAGAAAATATTGACAAATTTGATTACCTAGGAACAATAAATTTCATGGCAGACAAAAAAAAAAAAAAAAGACAAAAAACATTTTTTAAATGACAAACTACACAACCAGAGAAATGAAAAGTTGTGCTCTATTTGTGTACAATGAATCCAAGTGCATTCTGCTGTCATGTGTAATTTGAACAAATTTGTTCAAAAGTGACAAACTAAAAAAAATTGCAAAATATGATATTAGTAAAGTGCTATATCCCTAAAATATAAAGGAAGACCTCTTCGAAGTCAAATGTTTTCTTTCCTATGTGGAAGCAAGAGAGAGAAAGAGCAAATGGGAATTAAAAAAAAAAAAAAAAAAAAAAAAAAAACTCATGAAAATAGAAAGACCAGTAGATGGTGGGAGATGATAAAGAGGAAAGGAGGAAAGGACCACCTGGAAAGTACTGGGGAATGAAATCTATCAAATCTGTGCTATGACCATACGTGAAATAGCACAATGAATTCCATTTGCATGTATAATTATAATGCACTAATTAAAATAGTAACAGAAGATGGGGCTGGGGCTGGGGCTCAGTGGTAGCGGTAGCACACTTGCCTGGCATGTGTGAGGCACTGGGTTCAATTCTCAGCACCACATATAAAAAAAATAAATGAATAAAATAAAGGTCT
The DNA here is from genome assembly GCA_025594165.1 of Tamias sibiricus. NCBI lineage: Eukaryota > Metazoa > Chordata > Mammalia > Rodentia > Sciuridae > Tamias > Tamias sibiricus. Next base: position 71,939,732 of record CM046660.1, on the reverse strand, counting down.
ATCAACAACTAAAAAAAAATTTAAAAAAATAGTAACAGAAGAGACATCAATAGAATAGAGCAAGTGGATCAAGGGAAGGAAGGGGGCAAAAAAAAAGGCACTGGTAAAGGAGATTGATCAAATTGTGTTATGTGCATGTGCAAATATGGCCTATTAATCAATCCCACTATTATGTAGAATTATAATGCACAAATAAATTTTTTAAAAAACCTTCTTTAAAATTGATGGGGAAAGAATCAAAACACCTGATGGAAAAATGGGTAAGAAGGCATAAGCAATCAAATTTACACATGCCTGAATGCAAGCTGATTCAAACCTTTGTGATTTGGCAACATCTAACAAAGCTACATATGCATTTACCTTTTGATACAAATTCCATTTTTAAGAACTTACACGATGATATATCTCTGGTAATACAAAAATATACAGAGGCAGAGGCCTAATCACTGCAATATTATTGGTGATTTAAAAATATTGGAAACCAGTTATATACTTTTAGCTAGGAGGCAGTTTCGTTTAATATGGTGTAGACTTCCTGTGCAGCAGTACAGACCATCAGCAAGATCTTTGGGAACTGATGAGTAGCAGTTTCCAGGATACATTGTCCAACAAAAATGCAAAGTGCAAAAGGGTATTTACAGTATGCTACTCCTGTGTAGAAAAGGGGGAAGTAATGTACACACATTGCTCCCTGATCTCTACACAAAAACAGCATTGTCAACCAGAAGCTATACAATGATTTAACTATAGATAAAAGGTAGAAATGAAGTGGAAAGGATAGAAGGACTAAGCTTACGGCATGTTGCTTCTCCAAGTAGAGCTTTTGGTAGTTTCAACATTTGGATTCAAGTTGTTTCACATCTATATTAGGGTTTTTCAGGGAAACAGAATCAATAAAATGTGTGTGCGCATGTGCATGTGTGTGTGTGTAAACACACACACACACAGGGGAGGAAGAGAGAGAGAGAGAGAGAGAGAGAGAGAGAGAGAGAGAGAGAGAATGCACAATTTTCTGGAATTGGCCACTGCAATTATAAAGACTGGCAAGGTCAGAATCTGGAGGTTGGCCACCAGGCTAGAGACCCAGGCAAGGCAAGAGCCACGTTGCACATCTTTCTTCTGGCAGAATCCCTTCTTACTTAGGGGAGATGAGGCCTTCAAATGATTGTATGAGGCCCACCATGCAATGGAGAGCAATTTGCTTGACTTGAAGTCTACTGATTTAAATGTAATTTTATTCAAAAAAATACCTTCACAGAAACATCCAAAAAAAAAAACATTTGATTAAATATCCAGGCACATGGCTCAGCCAAATTAACACAAAATTAACCATCACAGTAACCTTAAAAAAAAAAAAAAAAAAAAAAGAAAGAAAGAAAAAGTAAGGCTGGGAGGTTCCTAAAATGTGATACAACTAAACCAAACTAGATAACAAGAATCACTGAACAAGGGTTGAGGGGAGGACTAATCTAAGCAACTGGGGACAGTGTGTGAACTACATTCCCTTAGGCTTAAATCTAAAGAACTTTTAATTAGGAAACAACTTCCTCCCTCTCCCCTACCCCTTCCTGCCCTGCTGCCCATCCTCTTCCTTTCCCCCTTTTTCATGTGGGTCAGGAATTCTTGAACTACGATTCAACAAGTAAATAAATAAGTAACTACACTAGGGATGCTGGGAGATAGGTTCCCCACAGTTGCAGAAGCAGATCTAAATCTGGGTCAGATGGTGATAGAATGGCCCCTGTAGTACTGGCCTGGAACTGGAGTCACCATGAAGAAGACGATTAGAGGTCGAAATAGAGGTTACAGTGTGGGCAGGAATGTGGGCATCCATGTGTGCTACGAGTGTACGAGTGTCTACATGTGTGTGCACGTCCTCTCCCTTGAGAAGACCTAGAAGAAAAGACCTTGAGAAGTGCTGAAGCAAAGCACAGCCAGCACCCAGATCTGATTTCCACATGCTGACCAGCTCAAAGTGCTCCCACTGGCAAAATCTGGAATAATGTCAGCAACAAAATAAACAACAACAGTAACAGAGTATAACCTATTGAATTCAATGTAACCTCACGAGGCTACACAGATTTATTCATTTATAAAGAAGCAAGCAAGCAAGGAAATAGATGGGGAAAGACAAAGTTTTTTTCTTTTATTTTTTCCACATTTGTATTGGTACATTATAATTGTACATAATGATGGGATTTGTTGTTATTTCATGTATGTACACAATATAACAACATAATTTGGCTAATATCACTCCCTGGAATTTCCTCTCTCTCTACTCCCACACCTTGGTCCCTTTCCTCTACTGATCTCTTTGATTTTTAGGAGATCAATCCTCACCTTTCCTTTCCTTTTTCCTCCCTAGCTTCCACATATGAGGGAAAATATAACTACATTCTGAATTGGACTTATTTTGCATAATATAGTGGATTCTAGTTCCATCCATTTTCCTGCAAATGACATAATTTCATTTTTTTATGGCTGAATAAAACTCCATTGTGTATATACATCACATTTTCTTTTCATCCATTCATGGACAATTTGTGGTTTCATAGTTTGGTTATTGTGAATTGTGCTGCTATAAACATGGGTATGCACGTATCACTATAGTATAATGACTTTAATTCTTCAGGGTAAATACCAAGGAGTGGTATAGCTGGGTCATAATGGTGGTTCCATTCCTAGCCTTCTGAAGAACCTCCATACTGACTTCCATAGTGGTTGTACTAATTCACAGTACCACCAATAGTGGGGAAAAAAAAAAAAAAAAAAAAAAAAAAAGCATTCCTTTTTCTCCACATCCTCTCCAGCATTTGTTTTCTTGATGACTGCCATTCTGACTGGTGTGAGATGAAATTTCAGTGTAGTTTTGATTTGCATTTCCCTAATTGCTAACGATATTGAACATTTTTTCACGTATTTCTTGGCCATTTGTGTTTCTTCTTTTGAGAAGTGTCTGTTTAATTCATTTGTCCATTTATTAATTGGGTTATTTGATCTTTTGGTGTAAAGTTTTTTGAATTCTTTATATATTATAGTTCTGTCAGAAGAGTAGCTAGCAAAGAGTTTTGCCCATCTATAGCTTCTTCACATTTCTAATTATTTCCTTTGCTGTGGTTTTTAAGTTGATGGCAGCCCACTTATTAACTCCTGATTTGATTATTTTTTAAAATGTATTTATTAACTCTTGATTTGATGCCATCCATTTATTAACACTTGGCATTGTTTTCTGAACTTTAGGTTATAGGCTGTGCCTATATGCTGTAGTGTTGACCTTCTGTTTACTTCTAGAAGTTGTAGTTTCTGGTCTAATTCCTAGGTCTTTGATCCATTTTGAGTTGACTGGTGCAGGGTGAGATTAGGGTTTAAATTCATTCTTCTATATATGGACATCCAGTTTTTCAGCATCGTTTGTTAAAAATCCTGCCTTTTGTCCATTGTAAATTTTTTGCACCTTGAGACAAAGCTATTTTTTTAATTGGGTGTTGGGGGACACCAAGGATTGAACCCAGGGGCACTCAACTGCTGAGCCATATCCCCAGCCCTATTTTGTGTTTTATGTAAAGACAGGGTCTCACTAAGTTGCTTAAAGCCTCACTTTTGCTGAGGCTGGCTTTGAACTCACAATCCTCCTGTCTCAGCCTCCTGAACCACTGGGATTACAGGCGTGCACCATCACGCCTGGCTGAGATAAAGCTATTTTTACAGCAGAAAGCAGCCAATTAATGTTGAAGGAATTTGGAATAAGAAAATCACCAGCTATCTTGGAGAGTACCAAGAAAATGTGCAAGTAAGAATTATTAATAGATGCAAAACTAGTTTTTTTTTTTTTTTTTTTTTTTTTTTTTTTTTTTTTTTTTTTTTTTTTTTTTTTTTTTTTTTTTTTTTTTTTTTTTTTTTTTTTTTTTTTTTTTATTTTTTTTTTTTTTTTTTTTTTTTTTATTTTTTTTTTTTTTTTTTTTTTTTTTTTTTTTTTTTTGTTTTTTTTTTTTTTTTGTTTTTGTTTTTTTTTTTTTTTTTTTTTGTTTTTTTTTTTTTTTTTTTTTTTTTTTTTTTTTTTTTTTATTTTTTTTTTTTTTTTTTTTTTTTTTTTTTTTTTTTTTTTTTTTTTTTTTTTTTTTTTTTTTTTTTTTTTTTTTTTTTTTTTTTTTTTTTTTTTTTTTTTTTTTTTTATTTTTTTTTTTTTTTTTTTTTTTTTTTTTATTTTTTTTTTTTTTTTTTTTTTTTTTTTTTTTTTTTTTTTTTTTTTTTTTTTTTTTTTTTTTTATTTTTTTTTTTTTTTTTTTTTTTTTTTTTTTTTTTTTTTTTTTTTTTTTTTTTAGTTGTGAAGATTTGAAGAGTAATTTGAAAAAAATCTCAACATATCAATTACATACATAAGCCATAAAGGATTAATATTTGGAGAATTTGAGAGGGTATGTAGGGTTTTTGAACTATTCTTATAACACTTTCTGAGTCTGAGATGATGTCAAAATTAAAAGTTAAGAAAAGAAACAGGGGGCTGGAGTTGTGGCTCAGTGGAAGAGCAATTGCCTAGTATGTGTGGGGCACTGGGTTCGATGCTCAGCACCACATTAAAATAAATAAATAGAATAAAAGTATTGTGTCCACCTACAACTAAAGAAAAAATATTAAATAAAAGAAAAGAAACAGCTAATTGCACCCTCTGTAAGTGATCATAATTGTGGACCAACAACCATCTGCATGTCCCAGATAACAGAATTTCTAAAACAAATATTGAAAAGTTGACAAGCACATTAAGAATATTTATCTTGAAATGCTTATTTCTGTAACAGATTTTGTAGTTTTAAAAATATTTCTTAGTTACTTTAAAGAAAGAAGCCTATTGAAATAGTTTTCATCTGGGGTGAAATCATTGTCAAATTACTAAAAACTATAACATTAGTTAATTCTTCTCTAATAATTAGCAATATTGTGTCAAACCATGAAGTTCTTTTTTGGGGGGAGGAGGGATAAGGAGTCAGCTTTCATATCTTGGGAAAGAAAGTATGTTGTTTTTATTGGAAATGAAAATAGAAGTTTTGGGGGCTGGGAATGTAGCTCAGTTGGTAGAGTGCTTGCCTTGAATGCACAAGACCCTGGGTTCAATCCCCAGCATACCAAAAAAAGAAGCTGCTTTAGATACTTCAGTTAAAAAATATGTTTATATAGAAAATGATGTCACAGGAGTTGCAAGTCTTGGAGCTAAATTAAACACCTAATTAAAATCAATATAGGACTTGGCGGGGAACAAGGGAGTGAAGGAGGGGAAGGAATGGGGTGGGGAGGTGGGGAAGAGAGGAGGAGGAGGGTGAGTGCAGCATCGCCACCGCTGGCAACTTTGTGAACGAGTTCAGTGCGTGCATGAGTGAGTGAGCAAAAAGGAGAGCAAGCGGAGGACACGCCCCCGAAGCTCAGCAGCAGGGCACCCCAAGGCAGGGCAGAGCGGTGAAATTTCATATTTGGATCTCCTATAGTACTGACTGTAACCTAATTTCCAAGATTTTTATAAAAGGTATACTCAAAAGGACTATACTTTCAGGTTTTGAATGATTACCTCAAGGTGGATTCAAAAGCAAGATTTACTTCAAATTCTGAGACAGAATTAGGGGAGGATCCAAGATGGCGGATTAGAGGAAGCTGCTCTTCAGGGCTGCTACTGGAAAGAATCCAACAAAGCAGATAAATAGCTTTGCAGCATATATATATAGACTGAGAATGCTCAACTCCTGGATGGTTTTTGAATACTGCAACGGGGAGCAAGCAAGACAAGCTGAGGGCAGCACCTAGTGCTGGTGGCTTCAGCAGCACCGCCCAGAGCACAGGCGGTGTGGAACAAAGCCAGAGCTGGGAGACTGCGGGAGACCATGGGGCGACAACAGGCCAGATCAAATCCACACTCAGCCGGACACGCCCCTCATAAGTAAAGCCAGAGAGAAAGCAGCGCTGAGACCAGCGAACAGGCAAGGAGAAACCCGTGACTGGGAGGACCCTCAACAGCCAGCGGGGGAACGCGTATCCGAGTCCAGCATGAAGAGCCCCTGTGACCCTTCAACTGAAGAAGACCACGGAGAGTAGACTCTATCTGGACGGATCGATTTTCAGGGCCAGCCACACAAAGTCCCATCCCCAGCATCACTCCTTGCTAACCAGGTACTCGGACTTGACTCCACCACAAATTCTCTGCACCAGCCAGGGCAGATCTGCCAGACAGCTAATTTAATAAGCTGAGAAAGGAAGAGAAAAGGCTGCAAGACTTGTGGGTTCAACTTTTTGTTTTGTTTTGTTTTTCTTTCTTTTTTCTTTTCTTCTCATTTTCTTTCCCTCTTTACTCTCTTTTCTTCTTCCCCTCATCTTTCTTATCTACACCCTGCCCCTACATTCTCAACAGGGATGAAAACAAGTTGTATACAAGAACTAGGAATTTTAGAACGGGGGCAACTGAATAGTACATCAAAGGGGTGTTTTATATAGTCTCCTCTCTCTGTTTTTTTTTTCTTTTTCTTTTTTTTAACTCACCCTGTCTTCTCTCTTTCACTAATTCTTACTACCTGGACATTTTCTAATTTCTCTCAATGTCTGCATAAGCTTAGATGAAATATACATTGGTCTTCACACTAAATTGTTCACTCCAATTCCTTTCCTCTCTCTTCTCCTATTAAACTACTTCCATAGGTTTTTATTTTTACACTTCCTAAGGGGGGGGGGGGGAAGCAATATCCTTCCCTCCTTCCTCCTAAGCATATCACCTTTGTACCCAATACCTAAAATTATAAACCCCATTACAATCATTTAGAGTATATTGGAGACAATATCAAAATTCTCTAACTCTGTACATTGTGACCAAATTGTGATTAACTGAATATAAAATGTATGGTTTTAAGGTATAACGTATATATAAGGGGAGCTGATAGCATTGTACAACAGGAGCATCATTAGGCCTTAAGGTAAAAACAAAAAAGTCAAGGTTCCACAGTGCTAAAAGAAAAGACACATAAGCAATATGAAAAAAAAAAGGGAAGAAAATATCCCAAACAAATCAACATACCTCCTTAGCAGATTCCTTGGCAAGCACAGTAAATCTAATGTCAGAACAGGAATTCAGGAAATACATAATCCAAATGTTTATGAAGCTCAAGGACAAATTCAAGAAGGAGGTGAGAGAGCAAATATAGGTAGTAAAAGATCACTTTGACAAAGAACTTTATAAACAAATATAAGAAGCAAAAGACTACTTCAATAGAGAGATAGAGGTTCTAAAGAGAAACCAAACAGAAATTCTGGAAATGAAAGAAGCAATAAACCAAATTAAATGCTCTATTGAAAACATCACCAATAGACTAGACCACCTGGAAGAAAGGCCCTCAGATAATGAAGACAAAATATACAATTTGGAAAAAAAAATGTAGAAAACACAGCAAAATGGTTAAAAAAAATCAAGAACAGAACATTCAAGAAATATGGGACAACATAAAAAGACCAAATTTAAGAGTGATTGGGGTAGAAGAAGGTGCAGAGTTCCAAGCCAAAGGAATGAGTAATTTATTCAATGAAATAATAGCAGAAAATTTTCCAAACTTGAGAAATGAATGGGGAAAACCAAGTTTAAGAGGCTTACCAAACACCAAACATACAAAATCACAACAGATCCTCACCAAGGCAAATCATAATGAAAATACCTAATATACTGAACAAGGAGAGAATATTAAAAGCCACAAGAGACACCTGCTCCAGCAGCTCTGGGAATGGCCTCTTATTGTCGACTTCTGTGCTGGGATCAGATTTTTGCAGCTAACTAGTGCCTGGTGTGAAATCCAAGCTATTTTGAGGAAATTCCAAGATGGCAGACAGGAGAGAGGTGCACTCTGGACATAGTTACTAAAAGACACTTAGTGGGAAGTTTGAACGCATTACTAGCAATTCTCCTGCAACTTAAAGGGAGCTGAGACATTTGTGCAGCTCTGGACGGTGAAATACAACGAACTCCAGACCGCTGATGGACGCGGGCCTAGTTGGAGTGGTCCACAGTCCAAAACAGTGCTATTGGCGCTGCCAGTGCAGCTGGCCCGACAACATTGTGGCAAGGGGAAGATCCAAACAATGGCTTTAAAACCAAACAGTGAAGAAGGATAAAAGGGAACCTAGACGCGAGTGGTGTCCACATAGAACTCTTTCACGCAATTTGCCAAACCGATCCTGCATGCTCTGGAATGACACAAAGGTCTGTGGAACTGCTGTTGAGCCCGAGGAGAGCACCGCCACCTTTGAGGAAGGCAGTGGCTGACCAGGAACAAGACAGAAAGGAGGAGCAGCTGCAGACATCCAGGGATCCACCAGTGCTCTGAGAACAGCACACACCTGGGTGAGGCTCGGCAACCAGCAGGAGAGGGCGTGTCTGAGGCCGGTGCAGGGGCCCCCAAGAAGCTACAACTGTGGGTGGGTGTGGGGAAAGGGTGCCTTCTGGAGGGTCCCTTTCCCAGTGCCATTCATCTGCTGACACACAATCCCTCTGAGCCACTCTTCCGCTATGCCATTCTGCCACTGGCCAAAGGTGCAGCCTTGACTCCACTAACAGGATTGCTGACTGTCTGGACGTGATCCAGGACAACTGGCTTAAACTGGAAGGGAAAAAAAAAGAAGGGCTTCCCAGGGTCCGTTTTGTTTGAGACTTGTTCCTGGGTTCGACTTTTTTTTTTTGTTAGTTTGTTTTGGTTTTTTTTTTGTTTGTTTTTGTAGTTGTTGTTTTCTTGCTTTCTTTTTTGTTTTGTTGACAGTGTGTTTTGTTTGTTTGTTTGCTTCGGCTCCTCTTTTCTTTCTTTCTTTTCTTCCTTCTCACTTTTGTATCTTTTCTTCTTCCTTCATCTTCCCTATTTACACCCTGCCATTGCATACTCAACAGAAGCAAAAACAAGTTATACGCAGAAATTGGGATTTCTAAAAGCCACAAGAGAAAGGAAGCAGATTACATATGGGGGTAAACCAATAATTAGACTATGTTCAGATTTTTCAATCCAGACCTTAAAAGCTAGAAAATTCTGGAATAGCATATTTCAAGCTCTGAAAGAAATGGGATCTTATACCCAGCAAAATTAAGATTTAGATTCAAAGATGAAATAAAAACTTTCCACAACAAACAAAAGTTAAAATATTTCACAACTTGAAAGCCAGCACTTCTGAACATCCTGGGCAAAATTTTCCACGAAGAAGAAAAGAAAAATAGCAATGAAAATCAACAAAGGGAGATATTAAACTAAAGGAATTACCAACCAGAGGAGAAACCAAATCAAGTTAAATACCATAAACAAATAAAAATGGATGGGAATACTAATCATATCTCAATAATAACCTTGAATGTTAATGGCCTAAATTCACCATTCAAAAGACACAGATTGTCAGACTGGATTAAAAGAAATGACCCAACAATATGCTGTCTCCACGAAACCCACCTCATAGAAAAAGACATCAATAGACTGAAGGTGAAAGGCTGGGAAAAATCTTACCACTCACATGGGCCACGAAAGCAAGCAGGTGTTTCCATTCTCATGTCAAATAAGGTAGACTTCAAGCCAAAGTTAATCAAAAGGGACAAAGATGGATATTCCTTACTGATTAAGGGAACCATTCATCAACAAGATATAACAATTATAAATCTATGTGCCCCAAATAATGGAGCACCCACATTCATCAAACAAACCCTTCTCAAGTTCAAGAGTAAAATAGATCACAACACAGTTATCCTAGGGGACTTCAACATACCTCTCTCACCACTGGATAGATCATCCAAACAAAAGCTAAATAAAGAAACCTTAGGCCTCATTAAAACAATTAATAACTTAGACTTAACGGACATATATAGACTATTTCATCCCTCAGTAAGCAAATACACTTTCTTCTCAGCAGCACATGGCTCCTTCTCCAAAATAGACCATATATTATGCCACAAGGCAACTCTCAGCAAATATAAAAAAGTAGAGATACTACCCTGCATTCTATCAGACCATAATGGTATGAAATTGGAAATCAATGATAAAAAAAGAAATAAAAAAAAAAAAACTACTCCAACAACTGGAAGCTAAACAACATGCTACTGAATGAACAAGGGGTTGAAGAAGACATCAAGGAAGAGATTAAAAAATTCCGAGAGGTAAGTGAGAACAGAGATATATCGTATAGAAATCTCTGGGACACTATGAAGGCAGCATTAAGAGGAAAATTCATTGCACTGAGTTCATTCCTTAAAAGGAAAAAAAAAACCCAACAAATAAATGACTTAACATCACACCTCAAAGCACTAGAAAAAGAAGAACAGACCAACACTAAGAGCAGTAGAAGACAGGAAATAATTGAAATCAGAGCTGAAATCAATGAAATTGAGACTAAAGAAACAATTCAAAGAATTGACAAAACTAAAAGTTGGATCTTTGAAAAGATAAATAAATTGACAGACCCTTAGCGATGCTAATGAAAAGAAGGGAAAAAACTCAAATCACTAACATCCGTGATGAAAAAGGAAATATCACAACAAACACCTCAGATATACAGAAGATAATTAGAAATTACTTTGAAAACTTGTACTCTAATAAAATAGAAAATATTGAAGATATTGACAAATTTCTAGAGTTGTATGAATTGCCCAAACTGGAACTGGAGGATATACACAATTTAAATAGATCAATTTCAAGTGAGGAAATAGAAGATGCCATCAAACAACTACCAGCTAGAAAAAGCCCAGGACCTGATGGGTTTACAGCCGAGTTCATCAAGAACTTCAAAGAAGAACTAATACCATTGCTCTTCAACTTATTTAAAGAAATAGAAAAAGAGGGAGCTCTCCCAGACTCTTTCTATGAGGCCAATATTACATTAATTCCAAAGCCAGGCAAAGATGCAGCCAAAAGAGAAAACTTTAGGCCAATATCTTTAACGAATATAGATGCAAAAATTCTCAACAAAATCCTGGCAAATTGAATACAAAAACATATCAAAAAGATAGTGCACCATGATCAAGTGGGGTTTATCCCAGGGATGCAACGTTGGTTCAACATATGGAAATCAATAAACATAACACATCACATCAATAGGCTTAAAGATAAAAACCATATGATCATCTCAATAGATGCAGAAAAAGCATTCGACAAAATACAACACCCCTTTATGTTCAAAACACTAGAAAAACTAGGAATAAACAGGAACATATATCTCAACATTATTAAAAGCTATTTATGCAAAGCCCCAGGCTAACATTATCTCAAATGGAGGAAAAATTGAAAGCATTCCCTCTAAAAACTGGAACAAGACAGGGATGCCCCCTTTCACCACTGTTATTTAACATAGTACTTGAAACTCTGGCCAGAGCAATTAGACAGATGAAAGAAATTAAAGGAATCCATATATGAAAAAAAAAGAATTCAAATTAGCACTATTTGCTGATGACATGATAATATACCTAGAAGACCCAAAAAACTCTACCAGAAAACTTTTACAACTAGTAAATGAATTTGGCAAAGTAGCAGGATACAAAATCAATACCCATAAGTCAAAGGCATTTTTGTACATGAGTGACAAATACTCTGAAAGGGAAATGATGAAAACTACCCCATTTACAATAGCATAAAAAAATAAAATAAAATACCTGGGAATCAACTTAACGAAAGAGGTGAAAGACCTCTATAAAGAAAACTATAGAACACTAAAGAAAGAAATTATAGAAGCCCTCAGAAGATGGAAAGACCTACCTTGTTCTTGGATAGGCAGAATTAATATTGTCAAAATGTCCACACTACCAAAAGTATTATACAGATTTAATGCAATTCCAATCAAAATCCCATTGACATTCCTCAAAGAAGTAGAAAAAGCAGTCATGAAATTCATCTGGAAAAATAAGAGACCCAGAATAGCTAAAGCAATCCTTAGCAAGAAAAGTGAAGCAGGTAGCATCACCATACCAGACTTTAAATTATACTATAGAGCAATAGTAGCAAAAACAGCATGGTATTGGCACCAAAACAGACGGGTAGACCAATGTACAGAATTGAGGACACAGAGACTAATACATATAATTTCAGCTATCTTATATTAGACAAAGGCGCCAAAAATGTACAGTGGAGAAAGGATAGCCTCTTCAACAAATGGTGCTGGGAAAACTGGAAATCCATATGCAACAAAATGAAATTAAACCCTTATCTCTCACCATGCACAAAATTCAATTCAAAGTGGATCAAGGACTTAGGAATTAGACCAGACACAATACGCCTAATAGAAGAAAAAGTAAGCTCCAATTTCCAACATGTCAGAGTAGGCCCCAAGTTCCTTAATAAGAATCCTGTAGCCCAAGAATTAGTATCAAGAATTAATGAATGGGATAGATTTAAGCTAAAAAGCTTCTTCTAGGCAAAAGAAACAATCAGTGAGGTGAATAGAGAGCCAACTAACTGGGAACAAATATTTAATACATGCACATCAGACAGAGCACTAATTTCTAGAATATATATAGAACTCAAAAAACTTAACACCAAAAAAACAAATAACCCAATCAATAAATGGGCCAAGTAACTGAAGAGACACTTCTCAGAAGATATACAATCAATCAACAAATACATGAAAAAATGCTTAACATCACTGGCAAGTAGAGAGATGCAAATCAAAACTACCCTAATATTTCATTTTACTCCAGTCAGAATGGCAGTTATTAAGAACACAAACAATAATAAATGTTGGAGAGGATGTGGGGAAAAAGGCACACTCATACATTGCTGGCAGGACTGCAAAATGGTGCAACCATTATGGAAAGCAGTATGGAGATTTCTTGGAAAACTGGGCATGGAACCACCTTATGACCTAGCCATCCCACTCCTGGGTCTATTCCCAAAGGACTTAAAAACAGCATATTACAGTGACACAGCCATCTCAATGTTTTTAGCAGCACAATTCACAATAGCTAGGTTGTGGAACCAACCTAGATGTCCCTGAGTTGATGAGTGGGTTAAGAAAATGTGGTATGTACACACAATGGAATTTTACTCAGCAATAAAAGAAAATAAAACAATGGCATACACAGGTAAATGGATGAAGTTGGAGAATATAATGCTAAGTGAAGTTAGTCAATCTCAAAAATCCAAATACCAAATGTTTTCTCTGATATAAGGAGGCAGATTCACAGTGGTGTTGCATGTTGGGGTACATAGGAGGATTAGAGGAACACTAGAATGGTCAAAGGGGAGGGAGGAAAAGGGAGGGAACAAGGGGAGGATGGAGGGGAAAAAAAAAGAAAAGGTGGTATAGTAAGATGGATATCATTATCCTATATGCATGATTGAAGACTTGAATAGTACAACTATACTTTGTATACAGTATTATGTAAAAAGAGGCTCTATATGTGTATTATGAATTGTAATACACTCTACTATTACAAATACAACTTTGAATTTAAAAATATTTAAAAAAATCAATGTGTCCATTCATATTTATGACTATTGAGCCATGCAAAGGTATTATAAGGTTAAAATATAAATTACAAATGGAAAACGCATCAAATATAAATTACTATTACTCATTATTATTATAAAACAATTCAAAATATGTTCTTTGAATTTTAACTTTAATGAGACTAAATCCTACTTTAACTGAATCTCTATTAGTGTCTGACAGAAACCTTGACCTTATCTAATCTTTGAGAATATAGCAAACAGGAGGAATTTAAGGATGATGATGTTTACATTTTATGAGAACTTAAAAATGGTGTAGGTGGCTGGGCAGGGTGATGCATGCCTATAAGTCCTGCTACTCAGGAGGCTGAGACAGGAAAATCACAAGTTCAAGGCCAGCCTCAGCAACTTAATGAGGCCCTGTCTCAAAAAAAAAAAAAAAAAAAAATTGGGGACATAGCTCAATGGTAAAGCACCCCTGAGTTCAATTCCCAGTTCCCTCCCCCAATGGTGTTGAAATTGAATAACCGAAATTTTACTTCCCTGAGGAGTATACGATCTATCAGTTTCTAGACAAAAAGGAATTTCATTTACTAAGACATGACAAGCTGGGTTCTGAATCTACCTGGTCTATCCTAGCTGAGCACAGGTGATGTGCAGACAGCACTCTAAGAACTTGTACATAGATTAAGTGAGCCATAACAACCTCCCAATGAGGAGGAACCATCATAACCTTTTCTTTAAAGATAAGGAAACTAAGACTCAAAAAGGTTAAGGAACTAATCCAAGATCACACAGCCAGAAAGTGATGAAACTGGGGTCCAAGCCCAGGCATGGAGCCATCAGGGCCTGCATTCCTGCCCACTGTATCACCCACTTCTCCTTCCCCACACTAAGATGATGCTTTTAAAAAAAAGGCCGGCACTGGGCTGGGGTTGTGGCTCAGTGGTAGAGTGCTTGCCTTGCATGAGTGAGGCCCTGGGTTTGATCCTCAGCACCACAAATAAATAAATAAAATAAAGATATTGTGTCCACCTACAACTAAAAATTATTAAAAAAAAAAAGGCCAGTAAACACACACACACACACACACACACACACACACACCAAAACAAAACAAAAAAAACCTGAGTTTTTAAATGCATCAATTCTATTTATCATCACTTACAAGGGACAAACTATGAGAATTTCCTGTAGGTACTTCCATACTTCAGCAGGGTGTTCAGGAATTCATCAAGAATTATCTGCATCTCCTCCAGAAGAGTATAAAGGAAGGGTTTCAACTAAAGCTCAGGGAACTTAAAGTGAACGGGATGACAGTAGGCCACTTTTAGATAGACAAAAGGCTGGTAGATAGAGTAAAAGAATGGAATATTTTTACCCAAAGCAGAAAAAATGGGTTCCCATTTCTTCAAAATGCTGGGCTGGTCTTTAAGGATGTCTCACGGTCCTTGCAGTCTTTGTGACTCATACAGACAGGTGTTTCAAAGTCCAGAGGAACATGGAGTGGATTAGAGAGTCGCTGGGCATTTCTTTCATTGTGGGTTCAAACTTGGAATTAGAAGCAATAATTATTAGAAATGGAAAAACTGCCCGACATGTGCTGTGCTCAACTCCAAATCTCCATTTGGGTTGACTATTCCTTTCACTGGCCCATTCATGTGACAATAATTCCCTGGCACAGACCATGCACCAGGCAGGTTTCCAGGTTTAGGACCAGGGCTGCGTTGTGATTTCCAGGGTCTCAGGCCACTTTTGCCTTCTTGGTCCCTTTTCTCCACAGAAACACTAAAATTGGATATTATGACTATAAAGACAACTGAGTCCAGGCTGGATTACTATATATTCATTCTTAGTATATTTCCCCCCTGCTGCTTCTAAGAGAAATGAATATTAAGCCACTTCTGAGGGCCCTTTAAAGTATCATGATGCTTATAGTTTATTGGGAAGGATAAATATTAATTCAGACATTTGTACAGAAGTGAAGAACACAGTTCGGGGTTGTGATAAATACTAAGCAGATCAGGGTAATATGGCTCAGGGTCAGGATTAGAAGAAGGCAACTGAGGGTCCTGGGTGGAAAATTTAGGGCACTGATGCCATAGAGTATGACCCTGCCCTTGCAAGACACAAGAGCGAGAGCCTCCTTACCTTTGCATCATTTGATGAAGCCAGAACAAGGTTGAGGGTGAGCAAGATTCCATTTAAATTAGAATTGAAATGAGGAATTCAAGATGAAAAAGGCTTCATGCAGCTGGAGATCTTCAGGAAGCCCACATACCACTTGGTGTGCTACTGACTTCCAGGACAATAAAGGTATCAGGGCAAACTCTCTGCCTTCTAAAATGGCGCAGTTAGAATGGCCCTTGCACATTGGGAGAATGAGGTGTCTGCAGCCCTCTCGTTTCTATCAGAATTATAATCATATAACAGAGTATTCTGGAACAGTGCCCTTCCCTCCATACCATATCCCTAGGGCTGGAACACACTGGGAGGCACAGACATTTATAAAGTACTAAGTAACCTGCTGGCATTTCCACATTTCATTGGTATCTTCCTTTTATTAAATGGAAGTCTTATTAAATAGAAGTCTAGCAGGTCATAAAATGTAGTTTATTAGGCATTTTTATTAATAGGTAATCTGGAATCATAGTAAATTCAGATGTCAAAAATAAATGAAATGGTTTAGCACAGCAAAAAGAAACTACAGGTCACATATACACAAATACTTGGAAAGTAGATATTTAAAACAGCTGAAGTTTGAGATTATGTATACACAATTAGAAAACTACAGTTAGAACCAAAAACAGCCTGGCTTCAATAACCTTGAGCAACCATGTGTTCAAGCTGTGCCAGATGATCAATGGAAAGAACAGACTATTCAAATGAATAGATGGGGTAAATTTAATTCATTGACACAGGAGAAGGGAAATTTAGAAGGCAGTGACATTCTTTTATCAATAATTGTCTTACCTAGTGAGCAATTAGGTAACATTATGGGAAAGAAGCAAATTAGATTGCCCACTGAGAAGCAAGCTTTGGGTTGAGAAGTGTGGCTAGGGTGCTGTAGAAGGCAGGATAAGTGGTGTTGGAGCAAATAAGGGCTGGAGTTAAGTCCTGGCTCTTCACTAGGGCCAAGCATGCTCCTGACCTTGGTTTCCTAGTGTTTAAAATAGGGACACATCCTCAATATATCCAGGACAGGACTCCCACCCACTCATCCCTTCTGCCACCACTACCCTTGACCACACTGCTATCATTTCTCACCTGGGTTACTCCGTAGCCTCTTCAGTGGCCTCCCTGCTTGCAAACTTACCTCTATGACTACAGACAGCAGAGCTGCCTGAGTGACTACTGATATGCAAGCCTGATCACATCTCTCCTGTACCAAGGTCTATAGATGAAGCCCCCCTACTCTTAGGAAAAGCCGGCATCTCTGCAGTGTCTTACTGTGGCCCTTCATGATGCAGCTCCCACTGAACTTCCACCTTTTCTGCTAAAAACACTCCCTGTCATTCAGTCCACTGTGGCACTCCGGGTGTCCTTGCTTTTCCCAGACACATCAAGCTCACTGTGATCTTGGAGTCCTTGTTCTACCTGTTTTCTAACCTGGGACCTCCTTCCTTGATTTCAATATGGCTCTCTCCCTCGCCTCCTTCAAATGCTTTGTACACATACTACCCTGATTGTCAGTTTGATTTGGCAAGTTACTCTCTGGCCACCACACCACTGGCATTTTCTTTCTCCAGAAACCTGCTCTTTTTCTTTTCTCCATAACATGTATTACTTTCTAGCATACTGTATAATTTATTGAGTTCATTGTTTATTGTCTGTCTCCATAGGCAAGAATAGAAGCTCCACAAGAGCAGAGATTCTTTGTTCATTGATATTTCTTCAAGAATCTAGAATAGTACTTAAATATAGTAGGCACTCAGTATTTTTTTCAATAAAGGAATTGTGTTGGGTCAATAAAAGCACAATATGTAGGATGTAATACCCATCATTTGTAGGAGACAGTTGTTTTCATGTATGTTCTTAGAAAACTGAAAATTTAGTAATTCAAAACCTTCCTAGCCAGGCGCGGTGGCACATGCCTGTAATCCCAGCACTTGGGAGGCTGAGGCAGGAGTATCACGAGTTCAAAGCCAGCCTCAGCAATGGGGAGGCACTTAGCAACTCATTGAGACCCTGTCTCTAATAAAATACAAAAAAGGGCTGGGGATGTGGCCCAGTGGTTGAGTGCCCCTGAGTTAATCCCTGGTACCCCAAAAAAAAAAAAAAAAACTTCCTGAGTGCTTCAACCATGGCACTTAATTTGCATTTGCATAATGGGCAAAAATGTATTACAATTCAGTACCCTTAAATTTGGCCAGTACAAAATTGTAAATGTGCTTATACCATACTGGTTTACCTCAAAACTGGATTCAATGTGGTAAAAAGGAAAACTTCAGTATCTTAAAGTAGAGTAGGCAGATGTTTTGGTAAGAGAGGAACATGGAAGGAGTATGAAGAAAAAATTAATGAGGACCACGATGACCTGTTACCTAGAAACTTCCAGAGTGCCCTTATGGAAAAACACCTTGGTTTTAAGGAAACACCTCATCTGCACTATATTACCCGTGTCCAGATTACTTCCTTTGCCTGGAAGAGTGCTCTACACTCTGGTTCCTGGATGAGGAATTAAGAGATGACTGTTCAGAATACTATTGCTGTATAACAAATCACTCCAAAACTCAGTGATTTAAGACAACCAGTTTATTTTATTCACAATTTTGTGGGCGAGGAATTTGGGAGAAGCTCACCTGGGTAGTTCACGTTCGGGACATCTCATGCCATTGCAGTCAGTTGTCAGCTGGGTGTGCAACCACCTGAAAGCTCAGTTGGGCCATGTCTTCAACAGTACACTCACAAGGCTGGCTCTCAGCTGGGAACTCAACTCAGCTGTTGACTAGACACAGGTGGTCTCAGGTGCTGGCTTCCCACGAGAACCTGGTGTCAACTGCATGGCATCTTCTGATCTAGCCTCAGACACTGCACACTTCTACCATATTCTATTAGTTGTTCCAGTGGGGTCACTGAGTTCACTAGTATTGGCCCAGATTCAAGGGGAGGGAACACAGACCCTACTACTTAGGAGGAAGGTCTGAAATTTGCAGAAGGATTTTAAAACCACCACCAACACTCATGTGAACATGAAGCTGCAAAGCAGAATTCTTAAAGTCTCCTGATGATCAGACCTCCTTCAAGTTTGATATTTGAGGAGGACCAGAAACACTTCATGGTGCCTACCTCAACCCTGTGTGCTCATCATTTATAATCTACTGCCCTCAACCTCTGGAAAGTGTATCGACAGCTTGGCGTGTGAAATGAGATGGACAGGAATGATGGTTGCAAACTATTCCATTATCAGCTTGTTTCCTAAGAAAATTCACATATTTCTATTTAATTTATGCACAGAGTACCCAAATTATACAAATAGAAGCATCATTATTTATTAAATAATCTGTGCCTGGCACTGGTTCATGATGTCATATGCACAAATTCCCTGTGTTACTAAAGTTGGGAGGTGGGTAACAAGGAGGGTGGTGTGACAAGGGAGGAGTAAGCCAGAGACCATAGTAGATATGTGTGGAGGATTGATGAGTAGCCATTTCAGAACCTGAACTTCTATGACTGGGATGGGAGTTGTGTGGGATTTGTGGAGTGGAATGGCATGATTCAAAGCACACTGAAGCAGTCTTGTTGAGAGCAGGCTGATAGGGCAGTGACAGGAACAGGGAGGCTGGTTGGGGGGCTAATGGAATAACTGAGATGGTGTAGCAGTAGCTGAATCATGTGAAGTGGCCACCATTAGGATATTTATCGAAGGTGTGCTTGTGCCGAGGCTTGTGTCTACAAGCTTGCCTATGCTTTCAGCACACACTTGCAACTTGGGTTCATTTGGTAGATGGACAGCTGACAGGACTCCTTCAGCAAAAGATATTAGATGCCCTATCCAACCATGAAATGAGATATGAAAGTACAAGTTACAAGTCCCCAAATCACCCGAGTAATGAATTGCTTTTACACAAGTAGATGAAGAAACAAACATATTTCTCCTTGACACCATATTTCTTCTATTTCCCCTTTCCCTCTTATTTTTTTTTTTACAATATCTTTATTTATTTATTTTTGTATGTGGTGCTGAGGATCCTCACGCATGGGAGGCGAGCACTCAACCACTGAGCTACAACCCCAGCCCTCCCTCTTTTTAATATCATGTTGGGTTAATGCAACCAGATGTCCCAACTTATAGAAGGTGCTCTCCAACTTCTCTAATTCCAGCAACTTGAGGAAAAATGCACAGAAGAACTTTCTTACACACTCAGCCTAAGGTGGCATTTTCAAAGAATAAGAAGAATACAGGTACTTAGTTTTGACTGTTGAATAATGAATGATACACAAAAAAATCAAAGGACTTAGGCTTAGAAAATCAAAGGGTTAAAGGCTTTGAGGATGAAGCAGGTCTTGTTTGCTGGGCACTGAGGATTCAAAGACTGGTCCCTCCTTTCTAGACCATTTCAGGTGAGGGAAGATGTGTTAAGTCTCTTGACATGAGTTAAAGGATGTGGTTGGAGGCTGGTATGTAGCTCAGTGGTAGAGAGTGTGTTCAGCATGCGTGAGGCCATGTTCCATCCTTAGAATGCGCACATGCACATGTACACACACACAAACTATGTGGTAGGTCTAGAAGAATGATTTAAACAAATTTACAGTTGTTCAAAAAGAATTTTCCTTTATCTATGAGTTAGAGCATTTTGAATCCAACAAATTGTGCAAACATGTACCTCTTTTAAAAAAAATTTTTTTGTAGTTGTAGATGGACAGCATGCTTTTATTTTGTTTATTTTCATGCAGTGCTAAGGATCAAACCCAGTGCCTCACACATGCTAGGCAAGCACTCTGCCACTGAGCTACAGCCAAGCATGTACCTCTTGATATCAAAGGATTAACTGAAAAAAAAAATATGGCTGTGAAAATATCTGGTTGTTTACTACTATCTTGTCAAAACTGGATATCACACTTATTCAATAAAGGAATGAGACCTGGAATTATTAAGTACTAAAAGCATGTAATTGCTTTGTCACTATGCTAGTGACCGTATAGTTGAGTTTGTATTTCATGGCAGAGTTAGCAAGCCATAAAATTACAGGAACAAATGATGATCCCCACCATGAGGATAGATTTAGAGTGTCATGGGTTGAACTGCCATTACCTGGCACAGTGATTCCCAAATTACTTCAAAAGGATTAGCTTGATCTAGGGGCACCCCTATATTCTTTGCTGAGTAATGTTACTCTATTCCAGATAAAAATGAGATTACTTTCTAGAAGAGATTATAAGTTTTAAAGGAACTTAAAGTATCATAAAACAGATAATGAATCACTGCTCTTTAGGGTATATAGGATATGAATGGTTTGTAATAAAATTGGTATTATAAATATCATCACAGAAATCACCTACCATTGCCACCAGTGGTTCATGATTCTAGAAGGAAAAACATGAGTGATGTATAGAGTTATAATGTCTCTTGATCTTAGACTCCAGGGTTGCTGAAAATATGTGACTATACAAAACCATACTACCCTGGCTAGTGATGTAAAGAAATTCCTGTTACTTTATCTTTCCCCAGAATATTAAATTCAGGCCTTAGTTATTTTTCACATATGAAAGAGCCAGAAGGGGTGCTCAAAAAAATGGGCACAGAGTACGAAGTCAGACCAGAGTTTGAATCTTCAGTTTTCCACTTGGAAACCTGATATAATTTTCTTGTAAATTAATTGAAATTCCATAAATTAAGACACTAAGAACTTCTTATAGCCTAATCAAAGAACAAATTCAAGTGTTGGCAATAGTGTGCGGACAGTAGCAATAAGAATAAAAACTTCTAATGTGCATATTCTTCAACCTTGCAATTTCCACTTTTAAGAATGTTCTAAGTAAATACTTGGAAAAATGGATAAAGATAAATATACAAGTATCCTGTACTTAGTATTGCTAAATATTTAATATTTTAATTAAAATGATAAATAATCTAAATATATGAGGGCTAAATATCCCTAATCTGAAAATCCAAAATAATCAGAAAATGTCACGTCAGTACTCAAAAAGTTTGAGATTTTGAAGCACCTCAGATTTCAAGATTTGGGATGCTCAACTTGTACAGTCTATGCAAATATTTCAAGATCCAAAAATCTCCAAAACCTGGAACACCTCTGATCCCAAGCATTTCAGATAAGGGGTACACAATCTGTATAATCAAATTTCAACATGGGACTGGTGAAATTAAAGATGATTTATTTCATAATGCAGAAGTGGAATACCGCTCACTACACAGGCTAGTTTATGCTGCAGTTAAGACTTCAGTGGACTAAAGCAATGAAGATGTATTTCTTGCTATGCTAAGTCCACTGCAGGTTCAGGGCAGCTGCGTTCTATGGGAGGGCTCGGTGTCACACTTCTCTCCACATATGCCGCCAGGACTTCCATGGAAGAACTATCATGAAGAGAGCAGCTTGCCCACAATGAAAAGCTTCAGCCCAGCTATTGCACTTGCTAAGCAGATCACAGGCCTAACCCAACCTCAAAGAGATGGAGACATGTGATCCCAGCAAGAGCCCAGAGGGCACACAGCCAATGTACTACAGCTATGTGGCAATTAAAAATAACAGCATGTAGAACCATTTTTCAACATGAGGAAACCATCTGCAATGTATCAAGTGAAAGAATAAGTATGTTCCCATTAAGAATAGATCTCTGTGTGCTGTGAATGTATTTTTAAAACACATGCAGCGTAAGTTTAATAGCGTTTTCTCTGTGTGGTAAAATTAAAGCATTTTAAAAAACCTTGTTTCATATTATTTGGTATTTTCCTTATCTTTTATTACAGAGAATATTTTAATGCAGAGAAGAAACAAAGCTATATCTGTTTTTGAAAAACACAGTAACCTGACTGGCCAAGACAACTGCTTATTGCTTTAGCTAGGATTCAGCTCCCCTGGGCCTAAGCTACCATGTTTTAACTCGCAACACTGAGCTGCTGAGGGAGAAGCAGAGCTCACTGTAAAGGTGCTTGCAAAAGTGCTGTGCAGACAGCTATGTCCTGAGCTATGATGACTCGAGCAGGCCTTCCCAAACTTCAGCAGAGACCCACCCACCCACCTGCCTTACGTGCAAGCGCATGACATGCAGGCACAATAAGGTGTGGCATCTGCGAAGGCACATGCTTCCAGTCAGATGGATGGACAGATGGAATCTTCTTGGTTTTCTTATCTCCAAAATGTAAATGGAAGGCAGACTGCCTAAGGGTTACCAGGATTCTATAATAATGCAGGGAAAGCACCCAGCAGAGAGGGTGCCGAATAAATCACTGATCCTACCATTGCTCTATGTCTAGAGCAAACACAACAAAAGCTAAATCAGGCAGCATAGTAACAAGCAAGGAATATTTTATTGTATGCATATTCTCAAAAAAAAAAAAACCCACAAAAACAGAACCCACAATAGGAGCAGAGAATAAAGTTTTCTAGCCTCTCTGGGATATGCAGGGCACCATATCTTCTAGAAACAGCTAGTACAAGAACAAAGTGTACTAATTAATATCACTCTCTGCTTCCGCAGTCAAAAAAAGGCTATAGAGCAAAACACTTTAAATTGTCCTCTAATATAAATTTGCTGCACAATTAAACTTCAACTTATTCAAAGTTATTGTAAACTACATAAAATAGGAGGCATTCAATAATCTGCTCACAGTTAACAATTAAGCAATAGACACTTGAATAAACATAGCATGTATTACTTATTTGTTAAACCTTACATATCTAATGAGCAGATGGTTTGTCATTAATAACTGGTTTCTTATTTTTCAGGAGATACCAGATTCAGTAACAGAAGTAGAAAGAACTTTTAATGAAAATTGATTTTAGAAAATATCTCCTGGAGTCTGAGCTGTTATTGTTTGTATTACATATTTGGGTCAGTTTCAACAGTTTTAAAAAATATAGTTACTAACAAACTGAATCCTTGAAAGGGAGAACAAAGTGGCATATTCTAGAGTAATATTTTTTTTGTTTTGTTTTTATCCTCTAGGTAGCAAGACAGAAGGAGGACATGATAAACAGAGATTAACAAGGTAGTGAATAATAACATGTTTCTACCTAATGCTACAGAGGTATTGCTATCACTTGGACTGATTTAAAAACAGGGACAATTTCAAAATATGCTGATAACGAAGAATTGGCATTTCCTTATCACATACATTCTAGATCTAAATATAAGTATCTTCTCTAATTTTCTGTACTTCTTAGTCCCTATTTGTACAAATTAGCTTGAAGATTCAGGAATGGAAAGAACAGTAAACTGCTACATGAAGAACTATCTTTAGTGACCCGTTTTAAGAGAAACACAGTCAAAATAAGGCAGTAACTATCAGCCTATCTGTACCTTCCCTGTGCGCCTAGTCAGTAACACTGAGAAAATAATTTTCTCCCACCTCTATCAAAAATATTACCACATTTGCAACCTCACAAGTGACAGAGACAAGATCAGCCTGGCAAACACATTTTTAAAATGAAAAGAGATCACAGGCTTGGGCAAAGAGTAAACCATACCTAAATACTCTTTTCTAAGGTGCCTCACGCTGATTCCTCCTTAAATATAATTTTCCTCCTTGATTCATATTAATGCCTCAGAAGGCCTAAAACAACTCTGTGCTCTCTATGGAACACAGGATTGTTCATTAAGACTTTTTTTAAAATGAAAAGTTGGAAAGCTATGGTGTATTCTCAGCAGCTGTGATATTCTCTTCTATCTGCCACAGACATTAAAAGGTCACATTTTACAGAAGTTAAAGGAAAACATAGCCACAGGCAACACTGTTCCACAAGTAAGAGCTCTAGCATGTTCTACTCTCCTCTCAGGACTTGATCCCCAGAGAAAGCACTTCTGTTTGGGCTGAACCACTAACTGACTGAAGTTAATGCATGAAGCTGAACATTCAACCCTGTGGTTAAAAAGTTACCATTGTTCAATTTGTCTTCCACATTATGTTAGTAATATACATTTTGCAGAGCCTAGGAAGTGATTTTTAAGGAAATACCTTTTTCAGGTGATGTAACAAAAAAATTATAAGGAACAACAAGACCATTCTTTTTTTTTTTTTTTTTTTTTTTTTTTTGTGGTACCGGGGATTGAACTCAGGGGCACTCGACCACCGGGCCACATCCCCAGCCCTTTTTGTATTTTTATTAGAGACAGGGTCTCACTGAGTTGCTAAGTGCCTCGTCATTGCTGAGGCTGGCTTTGAACTCGCGATCCTCCTGCCTCAGCCTCCCAAAGTGCTGGGATTACAGGCGTGCGCCACCGCGCCCGGCAAGACCATTCTTATTTCTCAAGACAATTCAGCTTCTAATGCAGATCATTCCAGAACATGGTGTGCCTGCTGCCTTCCCTCTCCAAAGTTATTTTTTTTGTGTCACACAGCCATTAAGAAAACTTTGCTTCATTGCCTGTCTTAATTTTTTGCCCTCCAAAACCATGTTTATAAAGCAGACTTCATCTTTTAGTTATCATACAGAATGATGACATTGTCTTGATTTGATCCCAATGCAGTGATGCAGAAGTTTTTTTTTTAATCCATATCCATTGGTAAGACTAACAGAGATACTTGTTGCTGTCTATTTTTACGTTAGTCCTTTCAAACAGTAAGTCCTTCTCCCCTCACTTCCATAACCAGAAACCAAAGATACACTGGCATTAAGGCAAACACACAGAGAACTATCTGACTACTAAAAGATGGGTTCCCACTCCCTGCCTCTTCCTCATCCTAGTACTCTTGGTTAAAAGCTTTAAAAATGCATTTTAAACAACATCTTTTGGCAGTTGTGAAGATGATCTAAAAGTCAGGGATGACTGAACAATGATGGTCATCCATTACAGCTGTGGGCCACCAACTTCCTCCTATGACATGGATAATACCAGCTACAACTAAAAGTCAGCATCACTTACAATCCTTGGAGCGCTTTTCTGAGTAGCATATTAAATTCCCACAATCTTGCAGGGGGTTGTCTTGGGACTATAGATAGAATGGGTCTGAAGGACGGCTGGGCTCCAGGAAGCAGACTGTTCTTTCCCATCGCCACCACACTGGCAGCTAGGTCTCCATTAGTCACTAACTAGCTGAAATGACAAAGTGTCAGGTGGCTTGTGTGACTCTCATGTTAACAGCACCATAAAAAAGCTATGTCCTCAGAGCACATCTGAGGGAGAGGAAAAAATGTGGACTGTCTTGGTTACTGTAGAAATTTCACAACTCAATAACAACTGCCAAAGTCGCCCATGGCATACTGGCTGGAAGAGAAAGAACTGAAGTGAGCTAAATGCTAAGTGCAGATTAGGGTACTGCTTGCAGAGCACAGATACATGTAAGTTAATCAACAACCAAGGACAGAGAATATTCATGTGTTGCCAACACACAGGGAGAGACCTCGGGTTTCCTAAGTTCCTGTTGCACCCCTGGAGAAAGGGAATACAGGTTGTCCTGACCCCCAACACCTGTTCCAACAACAGTCTCGGGGCCCTTTAAGGCCCGCTAGTCTGAGTAGACATGTGTTTGTACTTGGGACTGCTTTCAGGAAGATTTAAGCATTAACTTTTTGTTCTATTTTTTTTTTTCCTCCCTCTAAAACTTTCATTTGCTAGATTACTCTTTCCTTACCCATGAGGTCACTGTTCATGAGGAATTTTTGTTGAAGTAATTTCATTCCTCAGGAAACCACTACAAACAGACCCTGTCCACATTAGTTCCCCCAGGTAAATTCCACAAGTGCCCAAAAACACACCTTTACATTTTTTTCTTTTAAAAAATGTTGATTTGTTTTTAGGTGGCTACTGCCCATTCTCGTGACAGTGGCCATGGAGCTACATGGGAAGGATTTCATTTGGTGGAGGCCACTGTTCATAAGGTGTTGATATCACCCAGCTCCCGGATCAGTGTGGAGAAAACCCAGTTGCCAGGCTGCAGCCCACCACAGGCGTCATGTCCCATATCTACAAGGGAAATAAGACACATAGAGAAGGTAGCACTGATCACAGGGCTAGTATCAAGTCTACGCTGACAAATTGCTGCTAACCTAGAAAAGCTGTCAAACAGTCAATTATCCCATTCTCTTCTCTCACTACAAAGACCTCCTTAAGATTTACATAGAGATAAAACATGCAGTTTACTATGACATGCAAGAATCTTACAGGCAGTATAAGAAAATAACATTATAGTAATGTTTTACTATACATAAAATTTTTTAAAAATCCCATTGAGAATATAAAATATTTCACAATTTCACAACTCAAGAGGGATACTTTTACTTTCAATTTATTTACTTTCAATTTTTGTGTTAGTGACCCAGAGATTTAATGAAAAGACATGTGGCTGTCCCTTATGATTAGGATGCTCTCTGTCCACAAAGTAAAAGAGCATGGAAAGGCCTGGAAGACTTAGGCACAGGTACCAGCAAAGGCCCAGGCCTGCCGGGAGGGAGAGACCTGGGGCCAGCCCAGGACCCCAGGATCTAACGGCAGCCAGGCCTGGCCAACTCACTTCGCCATCCTCCCACAGCAAAGGGAAACCCCAGAGATTCCCTGCCACCAGGGTCGTGGAAACTCACAAGCATGCAATTTGTCACTTGGGGTCTCAAATGGGCAGTAGGTTTGTTTATGTTAAAGAAGGCACATTCGCCGGTGGAAACAGCAACTGTGCTAGAAATGTCTGAAGCCCATTCCCAGTGTGACGATGCAGCAACCCAAACTGAGAAGCTGAGACAACGAGCCAGCTTACCTTTACAACACGGTCAGTCCCACAGGTCACCATCAGTCCCCTAGCAATGTCCATGGACATGTGGGAGATGTTATGTTTGCCTTCATGAAAGGTTGCTAGAGAGGTCCGACTGACAAAGAGAGAAGAGGTCATTGAATCACCTGACCTCCTGGAGTGAAGGGATAAGGGGTCAGCAGTATATACTTAAAATAATACCACTAAAATTAGATTCTAAAAATGTGGCTTCAGTTCTGAAGACTAATTTAATATTAAAGGATGACAGAAACCAAAATACATTACAAGACTGTTTTATCAAAGGTTTTATAAGACACTCAAAATAGCTGATTATTTTCAATTGGAAAGGCTGATGTATAAAATGCAAGCCTTTAATTTAGAAGAGGAACTGCTAAGATCATATGGCACAGGCAAGACATCCATCAGAAAGCTGTGGGATTCCCTAAAACCCATTTGCCTTCCATAGGTGCAGTGTTCGCTTTCACAGTGAAGGCACCAATTCTGATCTACAGCCCAGCAGCCCCCACTCCCATCGTTAGCTCATATTAAAACACTAGTGGTGATACACTGGCTTTCCAATTTGAGCCTCTGCCCAAGTTTGCCAGTCTACTGCTTTAAACAGTAATTCAAAGGGAAAAAAAAGACAATTGTAGTTTTGTCCTGGCAGAATCAGGTATGTAGACAGATATATACTTATGATAAATAGTTATTTAAGAACAGAATGCTGGGACTTCACAGAAGAAAAAATCTGAATAGTCAACACATATATGAAAAAAAGTTCAACATCTCTAGCAATTAGAGGAATAGAAATTAAAACTACATTGAGATTCCAGCCAGAATAGCAATTATCAAGACTATAAGTAACAATAAATGTTGGTGAGGATGTGGGAAAAAAGGCACACTCATACATTGCTGGTGGGACTACAAATTGGTACAATCACTTGAGAAAGCAGTACGGAGATTCCTCAGAAAACCTGGAGTGGAACCACCATTTGACCCAGTTATCCCACTCCTCAGTTTATACCCAAAGGACTTAAAATCAGCATACTACAGTGATGCAGCCATATCAATGTTTACAGTAGCTCAATTCACAATAGCTAAGCTATGGAACCAATCAAGATGCCCTTCAACAGATGAATGGATGAAGAAAATGTGGTATATACACACAATGGATTATCAGCCATAAAAAAAGAATGAAATTATGGCATTTGCTGATAAATGGATCTGTAGACTATCATGCTAAGTGAAATAAGCCAATTCCCCCAAAACAAAGGTAAAATGTTCTCTCTGATATGAAGATATTAACACACAATAAGGGGGAGAGAAAAGAATAAAGTTCATTGGATTAGACAAAGGGGAATAAAGGGAAGGGAGGGGGAGGGGAACAGGAAAGACAATAGAATGAATCAGACATAACTTTCTCATGTTCATTTATGAATACATGGCCAGTCTAACTCCATATCATGTACAACCAAAAGAATGGGAAATTATACTCCACGTATGTATAATATGGCAAAATACATTGTATTGTCACGTATATCTAAAAAGAACAAATTTAAAAAATTAAATTAAAAAAAGAATAGAATATAAATATCCAGATATTTATAGAAGAAAGGGTATTGGTCTGTAGGGTTTTCCCAGTAATTAAGTTTGTATACGTGTGTACGCAAAGGTCAGGACACTGAATGTTTTTGTAGACAGCCAGCTCAACTGCTGCCATCCACATGCTCTTGGATTTGTCCCTGCACACAACCCTACATGATGCTAAGGCTCAGGATTGTCCAGTTGACTACTGGACCAGTCCCAGCATTCCTCATGAGAAATCTGCACCACTAATGGGGCAGCTTGAGATAAACAGTGGCAGTCATAAGTCATATGCTAGGCCATAATTTCCTCTTTAAGAAATGGTTTATGAAATTCAGAAGAGCCTGTTCATATTTCAGGTATCCATTAGACAGAAGCAGTAAGATGCAGTAAGACAAAGACATGTGAGCACTCACTCTTCATCTTTGATGGAATCATAACAGGAATCACAAACGCGGACTTGGAACTCAAAACCCATGACCGGGTAGCTGGAGCGCTTGCTGCTGCACTTCCCACACACGGCCTGCCCACACTTCCTGCAGTGATGCTTCCAGGGTTGCCAGAGGAAGAGAACAACAGTTAGCCTTGGCTATAATGCACACGGGAAGCTATGCTTTGAATTATAATCACCCAATTCAATATATCAATTAATAACTTCAACATCAGTCAAGGGTTTCCAGATAACATTGCTCTATTGCTCATAAACTGTTTTCTATTTCTTCATGTTATGTGTCGATATGTTATTATTAAAACCGAATTCAAATTCATTTAGGAGCCAAATCACTACAGATTCTGGAAGGAAAATCTATTCCTCCATCAAAGAAAGATTTTAAGTTTAAAATGTATTATGTCCTCATTAGGACTCTAATATAAAAAAAAATCATTTTTTGTTTGTTTGTACTGGGGATGGAACCCAGAGGCGCTGAACCACTGAGCTACACCCCAGCCCCTTTTATTTTTTATTTTAAGACAGGGTCTCACTAAGTTGCTTAGGGTCTTGCTATGTTGTTGAGGCTGGCCTTGAACTTGGAATCCTTTTGTCTCACTCTCCCAAGTTGCTGGGATTATAGGAGTGTGCCCAGTGAAAAAAATCATAATCTCTCAAATTATGATTCAGGAAATAAGCTTAGAGAACATTCCAAAACATTCCCAATTTTATTCCTGATTTTGATAATATTCTTTTACCATTAAAATTTCACGACCAACACCCTTTCTCTTCTATTAGTTGTTAATGAATAAAATTCATTCCTTCATGTTTCCTTTAGAAGTGAGGAATACTTCTCCCAACAATTACAATGCACTATTTACCGCTAGACATGCATTACAAGAACTCTACTAATGATAGAATTCAGGGGCTATTCCAGAGCATTAGAATGTTAATGAGCACTAAAATAACTCCTGCATTGGCTGCTGATCTCATATTAGATCTTATGGTAGGGTAGCTTTGTGAGTGAATTCAAAGGAAGTTTATTAACACATACAAACTTTAGGCTGATCCCTCACAGAGGTGCAACCAGTAATAAAAGGAATAAAATCAGCATTCTCTTTTACTTACCTGCAAAAATTCATATTCACCCTGAGTGAGGGGCTACCTTCAAGGCTGCTGTAGAAATATATTTTGTTGTAGAACTTTATTATTATATGAATAGCAAGTGCTATTTGCACCTTTGAAATCTGTAGGCTATTTGGGGCATGTTTCTTTGATACAAAAAATAAAAACCTGCCCTCAAAATATATTTAACAAAAATGTTCCAGGTATACTTACACTGGAAAAATTTAGAATAAGCTAAATTTCACAGGTGAGAGTATGCCAGTGAGGACTAAATTGTTACTTCTTATCTGTTTGCAGTAGCATAAAGCATATAATTGTGTGCTCTAATTTATTCTAATTTATACTTGGCTGGTATGAAATACTGACTTTACTAACACTCATAAACTGAATGCTTTTGTTTTTATTTTTTAGTTGTAGTTGGACACAATTCCTTTATTTTATTTATTCCTTTTTAGGTGGTGCTGAGGATCAAACCCAGGGCCTCTTGCGTGCAAGGTGACTGCTCTACCACTGAGCCACACCTTCAGCTCCCTGAAAGATCTTTTATCAATTAAAAAACACCACTGTTTCCACATAAAACAACACAGAATAGTTGCATATCAAGTCTCACTGGCCCCAGGAAAGGTGGTACTCATCATAAGTCACATGATAGTGGTATAAAAAATGTAGGAATTCACAGAACTTCTAAGAATGAATTGCCCCCAAAGAGTGACAGATTCATCAAACAGAAATACCACCCACCCTGTGACATGTCAGCGTTGCCCACTCACCTGTCTCAACCCCAGCGTCTTTGTGTCCCACATCTGCTTTATGTTCCAGAAAAACGGCTGCTCACATTTCTGACAGGAATCACTTTCCAACCACTGAGGGGCCTGGGAAGCAGAAAGTCACAGCCAACATCAACACGTCTGTGTGTTCACACCGCTGTTTCAGAAATTAATACAGGAGTAACAGAATTTGCTGGCGCAAGTATTTCTTTTTAATTCCACAGTATGCTTTAGCTTGTTGCCAGAGTCAATACTATGCTTACATTCTAAGTCACCACCATGATTTTAGCAATGTTACAGGACTGCATCTCCCCCTCAGCTTCTCATTATGACACTACTGGCCTGTTTTGACCTACACATTCTAAAAATCTGTTTCTGGGTTCACAACAGATTTAAGCCTGTCCTAAAAAGAACCAAAGTAGGTAGAATTGGAGGCACAAACACAGTTCCAAGAAAAACTCTGTCAGTCCTATAGGACGGGGAAAGAAACTTAAAACACAAGACATGAATTTTATTACCACACAACACACAATGACCTGTGGTCAGAAAGGTAAAACTGCATCATCCAGAAATGAGGAAAATATATCAAATTTATACATTTTCATCAAAAATGTTATCTCTATAAGAGGTTGGCATTTGAGGAATTATGTTTCAATGACCCAGAACACTCCTTTAACATAAAACGTCCCTCTCTCCAGCAGTGTCAGCGAAGCAACACATTCATGGATTTTCTAACCTCTTACCATGTTTGTAAGTGACTCAATTTCAAACAAGGGCATTTTTCAAATATGTAAGTAAGACATCTTTTAAATTCTCAATTCCTTTCTAATAGTCCCAGCAGGTGGTTATAATAGCTCAAACTCAGGCTCAGATCTTTTGCATTAAAATCCTGACTCTGTCATTTCTCAGCTCTGTCCTCAGGGGTGTTATATATCTGTTCTGTGCCTTAGTTTCCTCATCAGAAACATCGGAAAACAGTAGTATGTACTGCATGAGGCTGTGAGGATTAAATGAGTCCAAATTTGTGAAGTGTTCTGAATAGTGCCTGATACACAGTAAATGCCACCTAAGTCCAGGCAGCAGACACGTACGTGTTTTACATGCTTTATGTCACTGAATTTTCATCACATGCCTAGGAAATACAGGCCAACATTACCCCAATTTACAGACCAAGAAACTGGCTCTGAGACAGAAGCAGCTGTCTGTGGCCTAGAAGCTCCAGGAGTTCTGCCTGGGTCCCTCTGCTTGTCCACCACGCTCTTTGCTTTACCACATGGGGTCTCCAAATATGGTTCTGGGATATGACAAACAATAGAACTGAGCTCTTGCTTCAGGAGCATAATTTCTTCATACTCAAAATTCGTTGTTAAACTATAAGCTATTGCAAGCAATTCTGCTGTTTATTATCCAAGGAGAAACAAGCTTTGTTTTGTATGGAGAAGAGCAAAAGAGAACATCAATCAAGCATTATGACTATTTCACTCTTTCCTACATCTTGTTCCATCTGCCTAATCTGAATCTATTTTACTACTACCACTAACTTCTGCATTCATCAATAC
This sequence comes from Tamias sibiricus, assembly GCA_025594165.1. NCBI lineage: Eukaryota > Metazoa > Chordata > Mammalia > Rodentia > Sciuridae > Tamias > Tamias sibiricus. Next base: position 71,906,982 of record CM046660.1, on the reverse strand, counting down.
TGCATTTAATGTATAAGATGTTATACTAGTTGATCTATGAGTTTTAAAATGTTCTCTTTTCAAAGGGATTCATTGCCTATTAATATTGTTCCTTGTTCGCTGAGAGTTTGTACACGCTTCCAAAAAGGAACCCCTCTAATTATAATCTAGCAGGTAGGCAAATTTGCTTCAAGCTTGATGGTGCAGTGGCTGCTGGCAGCTATGGTGAACTGGAAATGCTCCAGGCAGTAGTCACAGGTGACTTGGAAAGAAATTCCAGGCAAGCATGGTAGAGCTGGAGAATGTGGGCTCAAGCCTCTGTGTGCTTAGCTAAGGAAATTTTATAAAATTAAACAAAGTCCTAACCAGGGATATAACCTCAGAAATCACAGGCTATTTACCTTTCTACTACATTTATTCATCCAGGGAGAAAAAAAAAAAAACTACTAAAAATAATGCCTCTTTTTGACAGTTTGCTTTCTCACCTCTTCCACAAATGACTGAAAGGAAGTAAAGTGCCACACAGGAAGCACCTTGACTGGTGGGATTATTTTTTAGTTCTGGAGATGTGCAAATACAGTCCATAATTATGTAAGCCTGAATAAAAAAAGGTCCTGCTTCTATTTTCTAAATAGTTTTTTCTAAAAGTACTTCCTGAGGATCAGAACAGTGGAGAAAAACCCAATGGTAAACCCTTAAGAAAGCCACCAGTGGCACTGGTTCCACAGTCTTCTCTCAATACCTGTCTCTGAGCTTTCTGTTCTCTAAGAATAAGACTAGGAAACGATGGGCTAAGAGCCCAGGAAACAGAACACTATATTGAACTGTGCTTGGTATATACAGCAAGTAAATGATACATACAAAGCACAGATCAAATGGATCTTTGCAAACAAAGTATTATAATTCTGTAATACTGAGCCAGTGTTAAATATGCTTATAACAAGTTACTATAAGCCTTACCCAAAAGGTTTTTAGAAAATTCAAAAAGAAATTAATCAGCAGACATGTAGTCAGAATTTCCTTTTTGACATGTCTTACAATGTTACTAAGAAACCAAAGAATAAGTATGTCTCAGTATTATGGAGTGTATTTTTATTATTTATAGGATATACTATCTCTTTCACTAGATTACAAGCCTCTTTTGGGGAAGAACCTTTGTGTATAGAAATTAGTAGCCATGAAGTATAGAAATGAGTCATGTCATTTTTTAAAAAACAGATTGAACCCCCTTGGTTATTTCTTCTGGAACATGCTAAAAATGATGGTTTATTCAGTGAGAATTAGACTCACAAAAAACCTGCAGCAACACAGAGCAGACCCAGGCACAGAGGTTGATGAGGATTCTGCATCAGCGCATGGTGTCCTCTGCCATTGTGCACTGCACACTGCACTGCAAGCTGATCTAAAGAGAACCATGGAGGGTACATCTTCACCTAGGTTTCCAGAGAGTATGGCCGCCCTGTAGGAGTTTGATAAATGCTTCTGAAGTTAAGCTAAAACCATTAGCCTCACTCTGACTTTAAGATCTTCTCTGGAATCAGCTCTTTGGCAACTGACATCATCGGCTCTAATGCCACTGAGAAAAGATAAGATAGTCCCAGTGCTGGCAGAGGTGAGAATGGAAATCCTGCCTGGAAACCATCTGATGAAATCTATAAAAAGCCTTTAGAGTGTACCTACCCTTGCAACAGAAGGTCTATTTTCAGAAACTTGCTTGAAATAAATTATTGAACAATCACATAAAGACAAGTCAAGCATATTCACCTGCAGACATTACTCAAAAAAGAAAAGACAGATTGTATAGATCTTTAGAGTATCTATTTAAGGAAATGGAAGAATACTAGAAATCAACTTATTCAATGATTTCATTTTTGGGGACAGGGAACAGACACTCAAAGAAATTAAGGTCTCAACTAGTTAGCGGCACAACCAAGTTAAAAATCAGGTTGCCCGAAAAGAACACTATGTCAATGTGGACTCAGTAGAGTAGAGCTCAATGGAAAATAACAGCAGAGAAACAGATACATTTTCCCAGAAAAACAAGTACCTAGCTACATCACTGATGGTGGTCTCTGACACACCTTAGTGCTTCCGTTTAGGAATGCTACAAAGCCCTAGGGTGTTTTGGAGGGTCCGAGTGTAGCCCACATCCCTAGATGTGCTGAAAAGGCTGGCTGTTTCGAATCCTCCCAGTGGATTTACTTCTCAAGGCTAACAGCTTAAATGCTGTCTGACAGTACACACTACTTGTCATTGGTGGAAACCCCCAAGTTGGGACAAGATACAGTGCAAAATGATATGCAGGACCCTCAAACAAAAATCCATGGGTGGAACAGGGGGCAGCTGGGACTGTTCCCACCTCAGCCAGCATTTATACTGCAGGGAAGAAAACAGAGAAGGCGGGTTCTTGGGGATCTCCATCAGCCTTGCCTTGCCTTTGTCTCTCACCTCTTCTCTACTAACATCCATGTTCCACACTGCAATTCCACCATCCGAGGAACAGGAGACGAGCTGCCTCGTTAGTTGCAGGTAACACAGCGACTGCACCCTGTCACTGCAAATACACAAGACAGATCACGTGTCTCGACATGAAAAACACAAAAATGTCTTCATTTAAGCTCAAATTTCTCCCCTATGTTAGGAAGCAGCATTTTATCATTACTGGTGTAACATGGATTGTATCATAAATTTCACTTGGCATTCTATTACTAATTACATGGAATCACAGTTTTCTACAGAATAAACACTACTGCTTTCAAATCTGTGTTTACAACTGAAAGTCAGAGATGGGATATAGATCATGATTTTCTGCACCAATTGTCCATCAATTGTCACGACTGCTCCTTCTGGTATACAAAACTTATCTACGTGTTCAGAAACAAAGAACAGAGGTGTAACTGTCCTATTGAAATACAGTTCATATGAACAAGTGTTCAGACACCATAGAAATCACTAGTAGCATGCACACATAGAAAGGCACATGCATGCACAGATGGGTAGAAAAAATCTGGTCCCTTCCGACAGTCCTATAGAACCATTTCTCTGGATGCCCAGGCAATCAATCTCCTGGTCTGTTAACTTTCATACCTAATCTTTCCTTGGCTAAATTGCAACTTGATTGTGATTACAGTAAACAACTATCACCTAACCAGCAATGAGGAAAAAAAAAGGAAAAGGGGGAAAAAGGGTTGCTCCTTTTTCTTTCAAGACTAGATTGTAGGACAGCATTACAATGTCAGAGCTTAGGTGAGCCTGACTATGTCAGCAAGAATTAATTCTTAATGAAATACATTTTAGAATTTAAGGGAAAAAAAAAAAAAAACAGGCACCCAGTTCAAGAATGGCTTAGTACCACATCTCACAAGGTGGTCAAGTCCTCACTTACAGTCTCTAACCCACTCCTGCCTTAGGCAGACATTTCAACAGGGCCACTCCTTGGGAGAGAAAAGTGGTAAGTGCTCTTTGGACTAAGAAACAGATAAATCCTGTACTCTTTTTACATTCTTACTATTGAATACCAGACATTCTGGATTGAGACAGCAGTTAAAAGTGGACTCAGCTCTATGCTGTTTGGAGAAAGTCTGGATATAATGATAATGCTCCCCCTGGCTCCCCACACACTCAGCTCCTTTCCCCACCCCTGCAACCAGTCACGCACTGATGGCCCTGCAGCAAGAGTGTCCGGCCTTTCCTGCCTCCAATGTCCCACATGATGATGCTGTTGTCAGATGCTCCTGAGAAGAGTAACCGCTGAATGGGATCCCACCAGAGGCAAGCAATACTCCCTGGGGATTTAAGAGAGAGGGGAGGGGTTAAACATAACTCTACGTCAGGACGTGCACATTTGACAGCTAGAGGTGGAACGGGGATCCACTAAGCCTCTAAGCAAAAATCTATCTTCATCAAACAAAGGGTCATTCAATCACGTTCTCATGAGTCACGGTGAGGACACAGCATACCCATTATTCAAAGTTGTAAGATTAGCATTTTCAATATGCATCACACAGCTATGCACATTTTTTTTTTTTTTGGCAGTACTGGGGATGGAACCCAAGGCCTTGCACCTGCTAAGCAAGTAACCAAGCACTGAGCTACAGCCCAGTCCAAAAATTTTTTAAAGTTTTTCTTTGTTCTATACCAATAAATTATGTAGTATCTATATATGAAATGTTAGTACAAAAGAAGTTCTGGGAGAAAAAAAAAAATCTACTATTTATGAAAAAGGCTAGTAGGGCTTATAGTGGCCATTTTATATAAGATAAAAATGTAGGTTATTTCAGCTCTCTGGGACCTCATAGGCATTTTACCCTAAGATGCTTATGTGGAAAAAAATTAAGTGCCTACGGGGAGAAAGTCTCCAGGTGTAGCAAACGATTATGTCAAGGAAATTAGGTAAAACATCTAAATCTTACACTTCACACCCTGAATTGACAACCTTATCAAATTTGACAGTCCCAAAGAAATCTTTTTTCCTACAAATTTCTCTTTCAAGGAATCTCTTCATTATTGATTTGTTGCTATTTGCCTTAAAAAACATTAATCAACAGTAAAATTGAAACCATTACACAAACTAACAATAAATTTTACAGGTATACAGAAAACCAATGAAGTCATATTTACAAGCAAACAGAAACTAGTTTCTCCCCAAAACTTTTCCAAAACAAAAGTAAAGAAAAAAAGGCACTCTGCAAAACCAGCTTCTGGGTCAGCTAATCCTGTGCCCCATGTACTGGCTAGAGGCCTAAGAGAAGAGAAACAGTATGAAAACTACAAGGTGTTACAGAATACTGTTACAGAATACTGCCTCTTAGGAGTCCAAAGGTCACAACAGAATTAATCATAAATGGAACATGGTTTCTTCAGGGTCCTGTGCTTTCCTGCCCAAATCTATTATAACCTGCTGTTCTCTTTGCTTGCTTTTCCCCTGCAAAGTTCTGGATCTGATAGAGTCTATCTTGCCTACGTGGGTTAGCTAGAAAGCCGAGGATATGATTAGCTTGTTACATTTAAAACACTGTTGTTATAAATGAATCCATCATTAATTATTTCAACCAGTCTCCAATTCTTCAATTTAAACTACACAGCCTCAAAGTTCCTACTTTGAGATTCATATCACTGCTTGTATTATAGCTTAGCATTCAAGACAACAATTTATTATACACACGCACATGGCAATTTACCCAATGCAGCTAACAGCTTTTTATAAACCTCCACAGAACCTTGCCAACTTCCTACACTACAGAAATAAGAAAAATTTACCCAGGAATTCATTTCTCCCAGTCCCTACCCAGGGTATGTGGCCAAACCAGCTCAAACATTTCTTCTAATTGTATTGATCTAACAGGTCTTGCTCAATGTCTTAGAAACTAACAAATTAAATAATAATAGTAATAGTAATAACAATTCTTAAAAATAAATAATTCTTAATATTTATTAGGAAATTTGAAGATCTAATGAAAACAAAAAGATAAACAATTCAAGCAATTCAATCCATCCAAGCAATTCAAAGTGTTCTTTGGAAATAAGAAACCGAACCCAACACCCTACCTTTCCTTAGTTTTTAGTCTAAATTCCACTGAATTGAAATCTGACAGATCATGAGGAATTGACCATTCATGAATCACAGAGCTGAGAACTGAATTCCAATACCCATATTAGGCGAAAGGCCTTTGGGGGCCGTGTAGCCTACCTTCATGCCCTTTGAGAGTTGTGATAACTGAACACGTGTTCTGTTCAAGCTTCAGCAGGGTGATCTGTCCAGAGTAATCACCAACAAAAGCGTACTGAGTATCAAAATCATATCTGAAGAGATGCGGTCAAGGACATGTAACAGAACCTGTCTCAAAATCCTCCCATAAAAGAGACATCAGCTTTAGTCCAAATTATAAAACAAGGTGCATTTTAAAGAAAGTACAAACCTAAAATTATAGCAAGAAAGGAAATACTCAAACGAAAAATCACACCATATCTAAATACTGAAAGAAAAATTAAAACAGCTAGAATTAAGAGGAGAGTTAATATTCATGCAGCCAACAAGAATGTATTGAGTTCCTGTTACTCCATCAAGTAATATTCTAGGTATAGCAACAAAAAAGATAAAAAGCTGGTAGAGATGACAGACAGGTAGTCATAATCAAACTATCATAAAGTATAAATGAATAAAATAAATTGCTCAATCATGAAAATAGTTAATAAAAACCCCAAGGCCCCCTCCAAAATAAAAACATTCCCACTGCAGCAGAATGGCTCTTATGTAATATCTTTGAAAGTAACGTCAAACTGAGGAAACACAGGACAAGAGCTCATCTTTCTTTTGGCTTAGATGATTTAGCTTTAAATGAAGAGGATGATTTCCTTTAAATTACTGTGGACAATTACTTATGATAATAGCAAATTTCAATTTAAAATGTATTCACTATTGGTAACAACTCATTACTTTCTCAGTTTGTGGCCACAAATGATTTGTGGAAACCCAGAAATCTATACACAACAAAATAACTGCTATTTGCAATAGGATAACTACTACTATTCCAAAATACAGGTCAAAAGGAGCACCAAGCCAGGCCATGATTATGATTGTGTGCCATTACAAGAGGCCTTGCACACAACAGAGACACTAAATTAGGACATAATATATCTGAATAATTTTACCTTGTTTGATCTATAGTGTATGGTACTATTTTAAATGCTTATTTTAAATATCTCATGCTGTGCATTCATTTGTAGCAAACATTTTGAATAAAAGCTTTCAATGGAAAGAGAGAACTTTACTATGTCACTTAACTCTGAAAGAAACTACCAAGGATATTTGCCTGCTGTTGACAGTCTTGGCCTTGCCAGCACTGGGATACCAGCAACAAGAAGTAGCCTTAAGAAGGGCAAGTTCTATAGGAAACAAATTCCACAGAGTGGGGATTTTTCTTTCTTTACTTTGGTACTGGGGAATGAACACAGGGGCACCCAACCACTCAGCCACATCCCCAGCCCTTTTTTGTATTTTTATTTAGAGACAGGGTCTCACTGAGTTGCTTAGGGCCTCACTAAATTGCTGAAGCTGGCTTTGAACTCAATCCTCCTGCCTCCACCTCCCAAGCCGCTGCAACTACAGTCGTACGCCATGGCACCAGGCCTAGACTGGAGAATTTTTAAGGCAGTCATTTTTAACATTTTGGCCATTCTGAGAGTGTCATAAAGATTTGGGTCCTCTCCAGACACACACACACAAAGTATTAGACACAAGTTTTGTATAAAACTCCTTGTAACCTATTTTTGAGCCTCAGGGATATGCTACATATCCCTATTATCTACTATACTGTCTTGTAAAGTCTGCAAATGACCAATTACTAGAAGATCAATTCCTTTTCTTCTTCATAGAATAAAAAGTCTTTCAATTTGTGATGCAAAGGAATGAAGGGAGGAGGGGCTTATGTTAATGAGGGCTTAGGGCTTCCATAATTTTGTACTAAAAACATTAGTGCTTCCCAGCAGAGAACAGAAAATCCATTTAATTATTATATTTAATAAATCCATCTTATATCAAAGAAAAGCAGATACAGAAATTCTTGGGTTTTAGGTGAAATGTGTAAGAATCATTCAGTCTTTGGATCTCACTTGACAAATGATGATCAGATTCAAAACTAAATCCTGAGACGAAGTCCTGGGAAGGAGAGGTCCAGCGCTGTGGAGGATACTGTAAACATGAAGCCCAGGAAGTGAAGAAGTGTCGCCCCAGCATGTTCCCACTCCGGGTGCACATCCAGCTGACACACTTGTCATGGCCGGTGCTGATCACCCACTCTGCAGCCAAGCTGAAGATGATGGCAGACACCCGGTTCTGATGAGCTGCAAGAACACAAAGGGAGTCTGTGCCCTTCACCAAGAAATGGGACCTTCAGAAGCAGCTCCCACTGGGGAAGAGCTGAGGCTTCCCTTCTCTCCCTGGTGGCCCTGCATGCTCCTGTGTGTGTCTAAACAGTCACAAGGGAGCTGCCTACCCTCTGAGCAGATTTCAGACAAGTTGCTCCACTCCAGTGTACCAGTGTACCAGCACAGCTCCTTCCAAGGCCCTGCCCTCTGCAGCCCCACGTGAAAGGATATCAGAAGCCAGGAATTACTAAAGACAACAGGGATTTGAATAATAGAATTTTGCTTTTTTTTTTTTTTTTTTGCTATGATCAAAAGAACATTTTTACTTTGTTCTAAAAAATCTTAACTATCAGTGAGTTCCATATGGAAAACAGCAGTCTTAGCACAATATTTTTTGTTTACTTGCTTGTTTCTTATTGTTTAGTACTTCAATATTTTAGAAAAAACTGGCATTGTAAATAAGAGCAGCTGCAATTTTCCGAAGTTAAAAGTGTAGGCACACCTGTAATCCCAGCAGCTCAGGAGGCTGAGGCAGAAGGGCAAGTTCAAAGCCAGCCTCAGCAACTTAGTGAGACTCTAAGCAACTCTGTGAAACCCTGCCTCAAAATTAAAAAAAAAAAAAAAAAAAAAAAAAAAAGGCTGGGGATGTAGCTCAGTGGTTAAGTGTCCCCCTAGTTCAATTCCTGGTACAAACAAAAAAAAAAAAAAAAAAAAAATCCAACATTTTATAAAGGTCTCTATTCCAAAATAATAGCAGAGAATGAGGAAAGTATTCTATTATGTAACTTTAGAAATATTTTCAGTTCCATTATAAGCCACACTAGGGCAGTAACCCAAGTTCTATATCATGTGGTACAGGAGCTGCAGGAGCAGGTGTTTTATAAAGGTCCAGTCTGATGAAAGAAGTGAGAGGCTAGCCAGAGGAGCCACTTTGCTCTCAGCTATACAGACTGCTTTGAAAGAACTGAAGGACCATCCCCAAAAATCTGTGAGAAGGTCAAGTCCACCCACTGGTCGGAGGTTATGCTGAACCATTAAGTACTCATGAAGGCACCTGAAACTTACAGGGGTGCTTCCATAGTAATAATCTTAAATTCAAGTAAACCAAGTCCCAGCTAATGAATGACTCAGTAACTGATGTGGGGCTTGGTGTTTTTAAGTTTTTTTTCTGTTTTAATGATATCCCTAATTTCCTCAAACCCAACATTTTATGCCCATTTTCAGATTGAAACACTGAGAAGCAAACATGAAGCTCATTAAACGCATGCCCAGTCTTATAAGTAATAGATTAACTTGCTTATTTGACCCCAAACACATTTTCCACTTAATCTACAGTTGTCTAACTCAGGACAAACAGTGGCAAGGTTCATACTCATTTATTGTAAAGGTATTCGAGTGAACGGTCATTTATCTTTTCTCAGAAAGAACTGTCCTATTTCTGAATAACATACTTTCTGCTATTTTATTTTTTAGATGTCCTTTCTTTTATGGATGATAAAATTTTATGGTAATGCTTATTTTGCCTCATTTTTAAACTCCCTCACTTGGCAAAAAAAAAAAAAAAAAAAAAAAAAAAAAAAAAAAGATAATCTCTGGTTAGACCTTCCTATAATTTTTAAAATGTTATTAGTCAATGAAATGTGAAGATCCCAAAACCAGTACAAAACTATGCAGCTTTATAGCTCATAAAGAACTTTGACAAAAAAAACATAGATAAAAGGAGACCTGTAAATAAATAATTTGATATAAAACTTAATGGAAAATTAAATAATTTACTAAGAAATTTGCTTTATAGTAACAACATTGATCAGCAAAATAAGAGATCTCCGAATGTCTAGGCATATACTTCACAAAAAGAATTATAGATTCTTGATTTTTCTAAAGATAAATCTGCCAGTGACAGCTAAGAATTCAAAGTTGTTTCTGTCATTGTAATAACACTACAATGCTGTGCATTATTCAACAATGCAAGACTGTCATTCATCGTCACAAAAGGTTCCACGCTGAAATGCCAAGTTAAAGAGTGTGGTCATTATTGCCTCACTTTTCTGTTATTTTAAACTTGGAACAGATGGACCAATATTCAAGAAAAAGCAATTTGGCCTTCTCATTCAAGTTCAAAATCTTCTTCCTGTACCCTGTTATTAAACTAAAATTTACCAAGATAGACCACATATACCTAAAACATCCAGACTCTAATTTCACCTTGATCCATTAGCATGAAATATAAAATTTAGGTTGTTATGCCTCCAGGCAAAGTCTCCAGGAACCAGTTTCTTGGACTGACAGTGTTATGGTTTAGATATGAGCTTTTCCCCAAAAGCTTGTGTATGAGACAATGCAAGAAAAGAGGTGCAGCCGGGCGCGGTGGCGCACGCCTGTAATCCCAGCACTTTGGGAGGCTGAGGCAGGAGGATCGCGAGTTCAAAGCCAGCCTCAGCAATGGCGAGGCACTTAGCAACTCAGTGAGACCCTGTCTCTAAATAAAATACAAAAAAAGGTCTGGGGATGTGGCCCAGTGGTCGAGTGCCCCTGAGTTCAATCCCCAGTACCACACAAAAAAAAAAAAAAAAAAAAAGAAAAGAAAAGAAAAGAGGTGCAATGGTTGGGATATGAGAGTTTTAACCTAATCAGGGCATAAAACTGCTGATGGGGATTAACTGGTGGTTAACTTTTGGCAGGTAGGGTGTGGCTTTAGAAGGTAGATCAGTGGGGGTGTGCCTTTGAGGTATATATTTTGTCCCTGGTGAGAGGAGAAGTTTCTCTCTGCTTCCTGGTTCCATGTCCTAAGTTGCTTTCCTCCACCACATTCTTCTGCCGTGAGGTTGTGTCACACTTTAGCCACAGAGCAATGGAGTCAGCCATCTGTGGACTAAGACCTCTGAAACCATGAACCCCAATAAAGTTTTCCTCCTCTAACACTGTTCTTGTCTGGTCTTTTGGTCACAGCAGCAAAAGAGCTGACTAAAACAGATAGGAATCCACAACTTCATCAAATTGTTTTGGCTTTGCAAATTTCATCCAAAGTTAACACTGAGAACTTGCTTTTGTTAAATCTAAGAATGTTGAAATGTAGGAGACTGAGTAAAAACTGGGGAAAATGTACATGCCACAGATGTTTTTAAAGTAAAGGTGCTTATAATTCAATTAGAAAACAGTACAACTCCCTAGTAATATGAGCAAAATCATGACAACACATTCCTGAAAGATGACAAATAGTCAAAATGAAATAAAGCTTAAATAATTTTCAAATTGAGAAATTTTTGACTATCAAATGCAAAAAATGCTGGACACACTTGATGAGCAGGCACTTTCAGTCACTATTTATGGGATTGTAAAAATTGACAGAATTGTTGGGAAGCAGTTTGCAAAACAGACCTAAACCATTACAAGACTTCTTAACATTTGATCCTGTTATCCCACTTGTAGGAATTTCTCTTCAATAGAAGTAGTCTATGATCAGAATCACAAACATACACATCTCACACACACACACTGTATATAGTAGTATGTGTTATCAAAACATGGAAGCAGTGCACATGTCCTTGTAGAAAAGATGGTTAAATTAAATCTCATATACACACCCAATACATAAAATTTTAAATATTAATAAGCAGAAAAGGATGGTAAATAACTGTCTCTCACATAATTGGGGTAACAAAACTAAAAAGTTCACATGAAAACCTAACTTTGATCATAAGTGGTAACTGCCAGTTTTGTGTGTGTGTGTTTAATAATTACCTGGGTAGGTCTTGATAAAGTTCATTTTATTAAAATCTTCAGAAACATGAAATTCCTAAAAGTAAACATATGGAATAAGAAGAGAGTTATGTTTTTAAAACAACAGGAACTTAACTTTCAAAACAAAGAAAAGTCCACAACTGGTTGTCACAAGACCTGGGACTTAAGATGAGCAATTCTGGGATAATATGAACTGTCCCTTGGCCCACTGCCTCTCCAGGACCCCCTGATGGAAATGAATAAATCAAAGGCTGCTGATCAGACCTGGCACCTGTGTCCACTTCCTCCTCCACAGGTGAGTGCCATACATAACTTCTCCCTCTAACTGCAAATTTTTGTTAATTTGCTGTCTTGGCTATGCAAAAAAAAAAAAAAAAAAAAAAAAAAAAAAAAAAAAAAAAAACATCCCTTAGGATGATGCATAGGGAACAAAACTACAAAGACCCATTACCAAAAGAGTTCACAGCTACAGGAAAAATAAGGCACTGGTGATCCCAGCAGTTTAATAAGGAAAGCTACATTTATTTAATGTACAAACATATCCCCCCAAAAGTAAAATTTACAGATTGTGTATGGTCTTCTTTTTATACTTCTGCATTTTCCAGATTTTCTATGAACTATATAACTTGGAAAAAATTAAAAATATATAACTTTTTAAATGAAAAAAAAAAGCCTCAACATAAAATTGAGATAAAACAAAACGGAATGCACTAATTAAGAATTCTATTGATCGATGCTAAATTGTAAGTTCTTAGAGGTTAGGTAACATGGACATTAGGAATTGTTGACTGAACAGAGTGTGATAAAAACCACCCCAAGTAATAAAGACTTGCTGGTCTCTACTTACTTTGCAAAGTACAAAAATTGATCAGCACTATCTGTATTAATCTGTATTGGATGGAAAGCCAATAGATAAATTACTAACTAAAGCTAATCTGGATTTACATTACCCCTTTCCACTGAAGAGCCTTACAATCTTATGTGCTGTCCTGTAACTGTAGAATCCAATCTTCAACCAAAAGCTACCAGAAGAGATCCCGGAGAGAGAAATGTGTGGCCACGGCCACCACTGGGAAAAAACTACGTGAAAGCTCTCACTTGATGGCCTCTTGTTTCACATGTGTATGCACATCACCATGATATCCCTATAAAATGTTCAGGGGCAAAAGCAGAGCTCTGACATCCGCTACCACATCGTGTGCTCATAGAGTCCCTGTCACCTGTCTGCTGCAGTGTGGAATTCTTAGAAGGGAGCCTGACCTTCCTCCTGCCTCTTTCTTCTTGGCCCTTAAATGCAATAAAGGCTTCTTTTATACTTTAAAAAACAAAATGAACACAACCAACAACAAAACTCCTTTAACTATACCACAGTGTTCCTTGTCCCAACTTTTCAGCCCAATGCTTCCCTGAAGACCAACCTGCAATTACTACTCTCAGGCTTTCCCTCCTGGTCACACCTCCCTCCACTGTTCTCCATGGAAACGCCTCTCCCTGCTATCGCCAGCAGCCTTCTAGTTGATGTCGTGATCTCAGCTTTTCCCTGCTGCCCTTGCTACTAACCCCCTACTCTGAAACTTACTGCCTACCCCTTCCACCCAGCTTCCATGGCCGGATAGTTCTGGGCCCTGCCTCCACTTTGCCAGTTTCTGCCCCAGTTTTTCTTAAGGGCCTTTTAGTCTTCTGACTGCCCCTTAAATACCAGTACTCCTCAGGGATGAGACGTTGGCCCTCTGCTCTTCTTGATTCATTCACCTGCTATCCCTAGTTTATGTCAGTTACTTGTAGCTTCCATAGTGTTCTCTATGTTCAAAGAACTCCCAACGCCAGTTCAGACCCAACCCTGGAGGTTCAGGCTCCTGTATTCAATTGTCAAAACTGAACTCACCTTCTCTGTCGCCAAGGACAGCCAACCACCTGGCTAGGTGTGAAAGTTATCCTAACAATGCTATTCAACACTCACATGAAATCGAACATCAGCCCTGCTTCTCAGACAGTTCTTGAAGCCATCATCTCTGCCACTACTCTAGTGTCTCACAATCTTAGGTTGGGGTCCTGAAACAGTCTCCTACCTGACGTCACTCCTTTCAGCCTTGTCCCCTCAGGCCCCTCATCCACACTGGCACACTGGGCTAAGAGATGTCAGAAACCACAGCATCATCATCCCCCTGCTTAATGACTCCCTGGCTCCCTGTGGTTTTGTGTTCCCCTAGTGCAGTCAGTCCTCAGACTCACCTAGGGGACTTGCTAAAATATAGAGGCCCAGCCCCCTCTTTCATAATTCCAGCTGTGGGCCTAACAGGTATTTTTAAAGTTTCCTAAGTGATTTGTGAAGACTATGCAAGTTTGGGACACTTGGTTTACAAGACGTAGTCTAAGCTCCTTAATACCATACCCAAGGACTGCCATTTCTCCTTATCCCTGGGCTCCAGGCTTGTATATCCAGTGCCAACTCTGCATTGCTATTTGGATGTCTCCTAGGTATCTCAAATACATGGATGACTCCTCATTGTTCCTTTTCTCTCCAACTACCCCCCCCCCCTCAAGTCATTCTCTTCACAATAAATGATGCCACTGCTCAAATTCTGGTGTCACCTGACTTCTTCCTTTTCTCCCCACCCCACCCCATGCCCTATACCCAACTTATCACAGATGTGTTTCAAATCTATCCACTCTGTCTGCCTTCACTACCACAATCCTCCCTCTCAGACTGCCGCATCAGACTGACTCTCTGTTCCATATTGTTCACCTTTAGGCTACTCTTACCCAGTAGTTACAGGGACCTTTTAAAAATGTAATTCCATCTTGTCATTCATCTGCTGAAAATCCTTTAATGGCTTCTCATTGAATTTACAATGAAATTTAAAACTTTATCCAGACATACAAGGCCCTGCATGACCTGGCTTCTGCCTACTTCTTCAATGGCTTCGGGGTCCCTCCCAGTACCAGTACCACCCAGCCCTGATAAAATACACAAATCTTAGAGCATACTCCATTCACTTCTGGAAACTTCTCTGGTTCTCCACAGGCTTGCTGTGTGACAAGGATGTCAAGATAATTCAATGGGAAAAGAATAGTCTTTGCAACAAATGGTGCTGGGGTAATTGGATAACCACAAGCAAAAGAACAGATATGGAACCCTTCTGTTAAGGTTTAGATATAAGGTGCTCCTCAAAAGCTCATGTGTGAAGCAATGCCAAGAGAGTTTAGATGTGGAATGATTGGGTTACAAAGCCTTAACCTAATCAGTGCATTAACCTGCTGATGTAGATTAACTGGGTGATAACTGTAGGCAGGTAGGGTGTGGCTATAGAAGGTGGGTCACTGGTGGTGTGCCTTTAGGGTGTAGATTTTGTCCCTGGTGAGCAGAGCTTAAGTCTCTCTGCTTCCTGGTGCCATGTCCTGAGCTACTTTCCTCCTCTATACCCTCCATCATGATGTTCTGCCTTGTTTCGGGCCCAGAGCAGTTAAGTGGATCATCTATGGACATCTGAAACTGTGAGCCCCAAATAAACTTCTATTTCTCTAAAATTGTTCTTGTCAGGTCTTTTGGTCATCGTGGCAAAAAAAAAAAAAAAAAAAAAAAAAAGACAAAAACACTTTCCTCACACCATATGTAAAAGTTAACTCACAATAAAGCAAAGATCTAAATGTAGAAACTATACTATAAAACTTTTAGGAGAAAACATAGGACTATATCATTACTTATTCCTATGAAACAATGTAAATAAGCTTGCATCAGGTAATGATTTCTTAGGTATTGTATCTAAAACACACAACCAAAGAAGGGGAAAATAGAAAAATTGGACTTCATCAAACTTAAAAAACTGAAAAAAACCCTCAGGATGAGCAAAAACATTTGCAAATCATATATCTAATAAGAGTCTAGTATCTAGCACATAGGAAGAATTCTTACAACTCAAAAATATATTTTTTAAAATGGGCAAAGGACTTAAATAGATACTGCTCCAAAGAAGATACACAATGACCAACAAACTCACGAGAAGATGCTCAACATGACTAGTCAGTAGGGAAATACAAATCAAAACCACAATGAAATGCCAATCTACACCTACTACGATGACCATAATATAAACAAAATAAAGCAAAACAAAACAAAAACAGAAAATAACGTGTTTTCACAATGACGTGAAGAAACTGGAATCCTCATGCTTTGTTGGTGGGATGTAAAATGGTGCAGGCACTTTGGAGGAAAGTTTGGTGGCCTCTTGAATGTTAAATATAGTTCCCGGCAATTCCATTCTCATATCTATCCAAAAGAGCTGAAGAAATATGTTCACACAGAAAGTTATGTATGACGTTTACAGCAGCATTATTCATACTAGCTAAAAAGTGGAAAATAACCCAAATGTCCAGTAACTAATGAATAAACAAAGCTATCTATGTAATTAAATACTGTTCCAGCACAGAAAAAAGAATGAAGTAATGAATTCAAGCTACAACATGGATGAACTTTGAAAACACCATACTAAGTGAAGAAAACAGGCATAAAAGGTCACATATACTGTATATTTCTATTTATACAAAATGTCTAGAACAGATAAGTCCCTATACTCAGAGAGTAGGTTATTGATTACCAGGAGCTGAGGGAAAGGGAAATGGGGAGTGACTGTTAATGGATATGGGGTTTCTTTGAAGGATATAAATAATTGGTAATTAGAATGTAACAGATGCATAATCTCATCTGTAAAAGCACTGAACTGTGCATTTTAAAGTGGTGCAATTATGGCATATGACTTACCTCTAAATTATAGAAAGCAATAAACACACTCAATTGGACCCAAAAAAAAACCAGTCCATAGTATATTGAAAATTTAAATATCTGGTCCTTCATCGGAGTAGCGTGGAAATCACTGCCTTACAGAGTTGTGAACTGTGGGCGGAACAACTGGTCCTTAGACACGTTCCCCATCCCTTCCCTCACAGACACATGGAGACATGGAGGCTCTCCACCATCATGGCCAAAAGATGGGAGATGCTGCAGGTCCCATGTTCACTGTATAAACAGAGTGCATGTTTATGGGTATCCTGAGCACCAAACCATCAATTTCAGCCATCTGAGCTTTGTGGAAATAGCTTAAAATTACACATCAATAAAAATTAATGTTTTTAGACTTTACATCTACACTGACGGAAATATTTTTATACCAAATAATCAGACATCCACCTTTAAATTTATTTAAACTATCCCACATAAGTAACTAAACACAGGAAATCAATATAAAGAATATAATGAATACTTCCTGGAAGCCACCTACCATTACAGCTCCGTTATCCTGGCCCACGAATATCCGTCTGCTATCATGATGGTAAGCCATAGCAGAGCAAGGGGCTGCCAGAAAGACAAACACCACATTACCAGCAAAGATAAGCCTTTTCAGTCATTGTTCAAAGTTCATTATTATTAAGAAGAGCTATATGATTTAGGTTTTAAAAAAAGAGAGCAAAATATTTTATGTAAAATAATCGTGTAAATTGAAAACATAAAGTTCTCTGTTACTTCAGTTTAAAACTCTGACTCTATAAATCTCAATTATTTTCACAATTTTGGACAAAGTAAACCAGCACACAAAGTTTCATCTGATGGAAACTCCTACTAATAGCCTGGAAAAAGTCTGGGGACCAATGCTTACAGTGTGTGATCTGATACATCCCACTACCCTTTCCCAACAAGGGTAAAAAGTTGCTGGAATATGCAGAAAAAGGGGTTTCCAGCCTAGAATTTTCATCCCAGAGCATATGTGAGCATGCTAGGAAAGCCACTCCAGGATTACTATTTCCTCAATGGTCAAAATGTTCCCTTTTGCAATGACACATATGACCTGGTTTGCAAGAACTGGAGTTGTGAGGTACAACTCACAAAGATAGGTTCTTTGTCCCTAGCAGTTACCCACCCGGAATAGCATCTGCCTCTTCTCCTGTACACATCCATCCCAAGAGCTACTTCTCTCTCTCCCAGAAATCATGGGCAAGAGAATGAGTTTCACAAAGGAGAAGCTTAAAAAGTCTCCTGCTAAAAACCAGAAGTGAAGTGATTTAGAAAATGGAAAATTTAGAAAAAGAAATGTTTGGGTTCATTCTAGCCTAAAGAATTATAATTGCAATGGAAGAACTAAAACAAAGAAAAATGCATGCCAGGAACAAGACAAAACAAATGAACTTGACTTTAATTTGCAATAAAACTTCTCATAAAAAAAAAAGTAAAAGAAAAAAAAATTGTCCAAATGAAGCCAACCATTTGAAATAGTTTAAAGTTCTCTTGCTGTAATGGACTGACAAGCTATACCAAAGAAATAATCTATAATACAGGACTGTACCTAAAAGCAAAGACATAGCCATGTACAGATCAGATTATAGAAAGAAGATGTATAAGTTGCATTCAAGAACTGTGTAGTTGAATGGTAGATACTGAAAAGGTACACAGACCAACATGACTGACTTGAAGCCTCACACCCTAGTCCACCACATTGATGTGGAAGATTACAAAGAACAATCATGTTTAAAAATTATAACCATGAAGATATATGTGAATTCATATGATCAAAATATTCTTCCATTACCATTTGTAAAAATAACTGTGACAAATCAAATTATGCTTTAATGATTTCAAAGATTCATTATCATCATTTTTACTTGCTCTTCTGTTGGTACTAAATCTGGACGCATGAGTTTTAAGCTTCTTTTCAATGATTTTGATGCTCACCCCCACAACAAAATACATAAATATAGAAAAACATCTCTTTTGTATAAAAATTTAATATGCTGAGTAATTTTATGAGGTTAGAGAATTTTTGTTTAAAAAATAAAATAAAAGGCTTCCCAGTTTATTTTGTATATGACATCTTGGCTTTTTTCCTAGAAAGAAGTTTTCTACTGAGATAAGCCATAAATACTTTAAAAAGAAGGGGAAAGGTTGGATATTCCTGTAGTTTTAGAAACAAGAAAATCACAGATCATCTTTCAAATCAGTGGACTTTAAAAAAGTCATCATTATAGTTCAAAATCATATGCTTACAACTCAGACATGAGAACCAGGTGCAGCCTGCTATTATGTTTTGTTAATTAGGTCTTTGTTTTTTTGGGAACTGAGCCAGGCTTTTTCATTTATGTACTGCTTATGACTGCTTTCATGCTACAATGGCAGAGCTGAGTAGCTGTCACAGACTGGTACGCAGAATCTAAATATTTACTGTCTGGCTCTTTGCATAAAAAATTTGTGGACCTACTCCATAACTGTGGTGGGCAGCAAGTAATAAACTAACATGGATTGGAGTTCCAACCACAAGCCATGGGCTTAATCTCTCTGGCCTGTTTCCTCATCTAGAAAATGGGAAAAATATCATCTATCTTGCATAGCTCTGTGATGATTTCATAAAATTACATTACAAAAAAAAAAAAAAAAAAAGGCCTGAGGCACATAGTAATACTGAAACTGGGAGTCACCATTTTTCCTTCAGCTATGCCAGGTTCTAAAAGTGATTTGTGTTCAATGAGTGACATTATGAAACATAGTTGCACTATTGCAAAGATGTACAAAGGCCTGACTTACTGCTGGCTCCATTGGGTCACAGGCAATAGTTTTAAACTGGTATACAACCACTAAAACACACTAAATTGGGCACTCAGCAGATAGTTCTTACAACCAAAACAGCAATGTTCTTGTATGATAAATTTAATTTTGAAATAAGTCATTCTAAAATGACAAGCAGTTATTTCTCATAATTCATTCACTATGTTTTTTTTTCTGGTTATGTTCTGGCAGTTTTAGCCATCTCTCCTTCCTGAGCTGAAAACTATGAAAACTACTTTGAGAAGAGACAGTCCCACCAAGTTAGGGAGGGATTGGACCAGAATGAGTCACAGCCATGTGCCCAAGATCTAACAGCCGAGAGAGAGCACACACTTCTACTGCTAGGGTTTCTGAAATCTAGGAGAAAAATTAATCAGAGTTGTATTAAATATTTTGGGAAAATCCAAGCTGAGGAGTTAACAACTAAACATAGAACACAATCCACGTCAATCTCTGTCTCTATTCTAATGAGCAGGAACTTCAAGGGTGAAGATTCAAGGAGATTAAGCTTTGACCAAAATATGAACTATGGAGGGATGGGAGGAGTAATAGCAGCAGCTCTAACAAGATTTTCCAAGTGATGACAAAATATCCCCAGCACTGGAATGAATTCCTCCAGCTGCTGCTCTCTCCAGCTATCAAATCTGTGGCTGGGCCACTGGGATGTAAGGAGTTACCAACTTTGTTGCTGTTGTGAACTTGGGGGCCTGAGTATCCCACCCAGCTCTCCCTGATGACTATATCCAACAGGCTCCATACATACCTGCATTAGGACATCAGCCACTCTGTATTTCAAGGTAAGAAATCAGAGTGAGAAGCAAAGGTTATGCACTCAAGAGGACATGCAGATGAGGTGACAAGAGGAACTGTGGCCTGGCACAGTAAATTCTGGTCAGTTTTCAAGTAGTCCATATATTATGAGGTTTTATCATTCCTTTAATGACAGTTATCTTTATAAAGTATTCTAAAAAGTTTATTTTATTTTCACTGAACGATTAGAGAAGTTATAGCGCATCCAAACTGTTGGTAGAACAAATGAAATTTTTGATCAACAATTAACTTTTTGTGAAAATTATCACAGGATCCAAACACTGCATACACAATTAAATACATGTACAAATGAGAATGTGCTAACTAGGGAGCTGCTCAGATGATTAAAACTAAATATATGTAATGTGCTGAATAACTGGCTGCTCTGTGTCTCTAATAAACTACACTGCATCAGTAGCAAGCCATGGAGCTCACACCAAACCCTTTTTTTCTTTTCCTGGGAAGTCAGCTGAATATAGAAACCCTTCACTGAGGAAAAGCCTTCACTAAGAACCAAAGCCTCAAGGAAACCTGCAGCTACAGATGTCTTCCGAATAGCAGGTTCCAACCCACACTTGGCCTTGGGTGTCATCCAGGCATTCTCTGCAGGGCTTTGTTTTCAAGAAAGTCTGAAGAAAAGAAGCGGGAGGAAAGGATGTTGCTTAGATTTGCCTCAAGAGCTAAATTTACTTGTGACTTTAATGTCACAACTCTGTCTTTATAATCATTCAGTGGAAATGAAACACGTTCTGGAAGACTGTATAAAGACTAAGTATTATCAAAGGAGGATAAAACCTTACAATACCTAACACATTGGAAGACTACTTAAGACCTGACCATAATTTGTCACACCCAGCCACAGTACCTCTTCACCTCAAGGGTCTGCAGGGCGTCTGAGTGCATCACCTCGGTTTCTCACTCTGAATTCTAGGCTGTTTTAAAGTGTTCATGCAAAGTTTTATATTCTAGATGTATTTTTAGAACATACCTGACTATTGAGAAAATTCTCTGTTTACAAAGTGTTGCGTCATAGAGCACTTCTCTCTGTGGTATCCAGAGGTGGCCAAAAGGTCAGATGCAGGCTGTCATAATCATGGGAGTGTGCAGAATGCTAACTAGGGAGGTGCTCAGATGATTAGTGGCAGCATCAGCTAGTACTACTGAGAACAAGCTTAACCAATGAAGGTTGGCCGAATTAAGACAAAGGAAACCAGTTTTGCTCAAGTCCACTTTCTTAGGCCAGTGGACCTTTACAAAATAAAAGATTTCCTGTAGCTTATTACAGCCTATCTGAGGCCTTAGGCACCTAAGAAACTCATTCTGAAATCCAGCAGCAGTTTTTAGTCAGACATTTTGAAAGTCAAAACATCAAAGACATCAGAGACAATGTCCTGAAGAGGAACTGGTCTGTGACTTACAGGCCATTGTGTGGTAAATGCTGGGCCAGTACTGGCCGCTGTCTCTTTTCAGCCATACTCGGATGGTTCTGTGGAGAAAGAAAGGAGCGGTCTTTAGTAATACTGTCTTCTTTTGTATTCCATGAAAACTTATTTTTTAAAATAACATTCAATACCATCTCCTAACTGATCTTATAAAGCTAACTAAGTAGACAACCTGGACAAATATACATATATAAATATACACATCTACAGTAGGTAGTATGTTACATATAGGACATATACTACATATACACAGTTACATATATGTGACCATGTGTGTTGAGTTATGGAGAGCCTAGGAGTCAGGATTTCAAGTGATTTTAATAATGTGGAAATATTCTTCACATAATGATATACAAAGAAAGCTGAGAACTACTAATTGCTTATCTTGGTAAAACAAATTGTGCAAAACAAATAGTAAAACTTGGTAAAACAAATAGTAATTAACTGAGGAGCAGTCACTGAGGAAAGCAACGGATCTGAAGAGGAAGAAAATGTTCATGGAGAGGCGGGAGTTGGACAGGACATGAGGGGCACGCTCATTCACCAACGGTTCTCACCCTCACCCCCATGTCAGAGGAAATCATCCCCACACCACACCTCTTTCATCAGAACATGCACAAGACCTGAGGAAATCCTGCGTGAGTGCAGGAAGATGACAATGACCAATACAGGCAAAGCTTAACATTTGAGTCTCCTGCAAAAGGAGAGAACACAAACAGTGACAGTGCAGCTGCTCTGTGCTCCAGAACCTCTAAGCCCAGGCACTGGCTTGTCACCTTCTTTTGGGATGCTCAAATTCTGCTGGTGCCCGCCAGCTCTGCCTTTGCAACTATTCACAACCCTTGCAACATGCATGGTCAACTCTGCCACAGTCACATTTATATGTATGATAACAACAGAGACTCGCTCACAGTAGGTGCTGAATAAATGCTTATAACTGAAATATATCAACACTAAATACTGGTATACACACACACACAACACACACATACATGTATATACGTGTGTGTGTGTGTGTGTGTGTGTGTGTGTGTGTGTGTATTTCCTTCCCTTCCCTTTTTTTATGTTCAAGATAAGTAAAATTGGTTTTAGGGATGAAAACATCAAGAGTGGGGAGCAGCAGGCAGATGGCAGAGATGTGAGGGGACTTTTGAGAGGAACAGCCAGGCTCCACAGATGGGGACCGTGGGTGCACACATGTGCTGGAACTTGCTCCACTATACTTATGATGTACGTAGACTACTGTATATGATTAAAAGGAAACTGAAACTAGATGGTGACCTTCATTTATCCAAATAAGTAAGGTGGCGTGGCAGCACAGTGAACTAATGCTATTTCCAAAGTGAACTGGATAAAAGCCTCAAGGCGACTGTGAGCTGATCAAGCCTTTAGATCCAGCTATCAGTTCATGAGACACACAGAGGACAGAGGAACATGTTAAACACCACAACAAGGCTGCGTTCAGCAAAGCAAGACTGCACAAAAGTCTATAGACAAATGTCACTGTTCTGTTTTAAAGAAATAACACTAGTTCCTCAATATCACCTTGGTCAGACTCCACAGGCAGATTACTCTCATCTTCCCTACTGGGCTCTGTCGCTGCTCTGGTCTACCTTTATATCAAATGCCAGCTGCATAGCAGCCATGCAAGTCACACTGCTCCTGTGCTCAGCATCTACCAGTGCTTATTGCAAATCTAGGGTTCAACTGACAAACAGTTCCTGTGACTCTAATTCAGGCCCTTCATTCCAGTGAGCAGTCATCCCTGAGCTCTCCCGAAATGCCCACTCAGGCTAAGCACCCAGTCCACCTCCCTCACCACCTAACCAAGAACCTTTCTCTCCAGACTATGCTTTTCTAGGCAGATGGCAAGATGGGTGCCATTTCAGCACAACTCCTTTATCTAAAGAACCAATGGGAGCTTATCATGTGATCTTTAGGACTGAGCTAATAACATGACATCACCTATGTTGACTACATTCTGTAACTTAAAGCAGAATGCATATGGATACATATCAACACAGGATTATGAAGCCAAAAGAGGTGTACTGAGAGGCCAACTCCTGGCAGAGCATTAAGTCTATTCAAGAATTCCCCTACATGTCCAAATACATGGTAACACAGGCCAATGCATGTCAAGATCAAGGCTTCATGCCAAGCCATTTCCAGTTTACCAACTTCATTTACCATTTGTACAAGGATCACCAAGGGGTTAAACCTGACAGCTACTTAACACATTCTAAACCCCTGAATCCCAAAGGTCTTAGGTCATGAATGTGTAGGTAACTCAGATGACTTAGTGGTGCATGCTCTTCCCTCTTCTCTTGGAAAGGACAATATTCAGGTTTCAGAGAACTCTGCTGTCAGAAGGAAATCTTAAAGGTCATTTCTCCATCCAATCACTGAACCCTGAAAAGTCAAGTTTCAAACAACTTTAGAATGATATGTAAATTAGTCCAAGGTCAAAATGGGACTTACTAGACCCCAGCATTTGGAGATAGTCTTATTTTCTTTGGAGGACAAATATCAGCATACAATTTGGTCTGCACAATCTGGACCCAGCCTAGGACCTGACTAACAAACTAAGAAGTTAGCATTTATACACAATTTCTTCAAATGTTCCTTCTGAAAACTGCTTATCACATCCAGGCTGAGAGAAGGCCATCCTAGTCTGAGAATCAGGTTCCAAGTTAGGCCTTCACTTTGGCAGCTGGCTCTACCTCTGTATCCACACCTTCCACCCAGAGTTCCCTTCCAGCCTCTTCAAATCAGACCCTTGCCCTTCCTTAGGCACTGCTAAAATCTTCCACTTGAAAGATCAAATCAAACCAATGTTAAGTTTCAGCCCTAACACCCTAGTATTCTCAAGACTCTACCTATTAAACAGGGTTGCCTAATTTCCATGAGTTATATAACAATTTGTTTTATATATGGTCAGAACATTTCTCATGGACTTAACAAACAGCTGTAAAAATAGGTTTAAGTCAGGCTACTTATTAGAAAAATTGATAAGTTCCAGATCAAAAAAAATTACTGTTTAGTAAACTCAAAACAAAATCTACTATTCAATAATTCGAAAGCAACACATTAATATAGTTTAGTCACATTTTACCAAATGCAAACTTATTCAAAACTCTACAATATTAATAAACCATCTAATTACCAAAGTGTCAAGATCAGATGGTTTTATTTTTACATAAGCCACAATATTTTGTGCCAGATGAATGTCTAAGCCACTCTCTCAGCAAAGATAAAATCAAACAGCTGAATTTTTCCTTCAGTATTTTGACAACTTTCCTCCCACACATCTAGACTTATTTTACATTTTTCCTGCCACTTATTCTACCCATTTTTCTAGTGGCTGGATCTTCTTTGATATTCCAAGATCATGTCAATCTGAAAAGCAAATCTCTCCTTAAAACCACAACTTTAGAAACATGTTCGTTCTTTTCCAAGTTCCATTTTCAAGTTGTTTGAAAACAATAGTCTGGTGTTTTTTCCAAAAGGTACTTGGAAAGGAAATGTGCTTCCCCCCCACCCCAGGCTGTATAAATGGTTTCCGAATCCCCCCATGCTGCTCTCCCTGTGAAGGGCTTCCACCATCACCTCCTCTGGCCTTCAGCATAACACAGGGGATCTCACAGAGCTGCAGTACCTTCCAGCTACATGAGAGTTGGTACCACTGTATGCATGGCAACTACAGTGTACCCAAGACTACCACCCCTTCATTTGCTAATCGCAGAACTGTACAGGTTTCACATGTTTTCCAGATCAATGAAATGACAAAGTTGCACCATATTTTTTTAATTTAAATACATCAGATTAAAATGCTTTTATAATATATTGCTGTGCGGGAATAAGCAAAGAACAACTCACAACAGCAATGAAATGCCACTTCTAGGGGCCTCAATTTTTTGTCAGTGTGCTAACTTAGAATTAACTCTTAGGCAAGAATTGGCTCCACATAGTGAGAAAATTCATACTTGCCTGATAATAATAATAACACAACAATAATGACAAACTTTGATTCAGGAATTCCAGGCTTGGCAATTAGTTCTAAAGAAATTATTTAATAGGAAAGAAAAAAAAAAAAAAAAAAAAGAACTACACAGTTAAAAAGTTCCTATGTGCATTAGTAAGGAGTAAAAATTGGGTGAAAAAGGTTAAATAATGAAATGGGTTAGTAATATAGTAATTCATTAGCAAATATAAGATACTATATTATTCATTAGTAATTCTATGAATTATAGTAATTCATAGTGACTATAGGTTAGTTATTAAAATAGGAAGACCTAGAGGCACAGAAAAATGTTTGGTTTTTCTTAAAAAGAGCATAAAGTAAAATTATATAACTAATTTTATTATATGCTCTGTGTCTGCTCCACAGGCCATGGGGAACCTGATCAAGAGCAGGAGGTGAAGAAAGGGAACATGGTGAGACAGACAGTGGTCTGGCTCCTCATGACGAGGCAGAAGAATAGCAGGGTCCTCCTGACCTCCCAGAACCCCAACAACCACACATTTCACAATGAGCCAGGGAGCACTCAGGGACTCTATTCTGTCCACTGTTCAAGTGTGGCCATTTGATTCTAGATGTAAAAAATTTCCACTCTCTAAGTGTCTGTCAATGTCAACAATGAAAGTAATGAGGCTGAGGAGTACAGCTGGGGTCAAGCCTGAAGCTTGTGTAGCGAGAGGCACAAGGATCAGAGGCGATTTCAAGTACACTAGAGCCACTTTCCTGTTTTAATGAGGCGTCAGCTGTACCTCCTTGAGGCCTCCTGCTCTGTGGTGGGCACTGGCCTTCAACATCAACTCCTGCCTTGGGCAGGCTTGGGAGTCTAGAGCACATTCTGCCAACAGTGAGTCCACCAAGGGTTCAGCCCTTTCCATGGGGGGGTCAGTGCAGAGGGGTGAGGGAGCCCAACCCCAACCAGAAGACAAGGACCTGAACACAGCTAGAGGCTCGTGGGTAGACTGCAATCTTGACAGGTTCATTCCCAAAGGAGCAGAGAGCAGAGGGATGGCCGGCAAAGCAGGGGAAAGAAGTCAGATGCAGAAATGTGGGGAAAGAGAAGATCACCAAAAGGCCTGGGGCTCTCTGGTCTGGAAGATGGGGAATAAACATGGGTCCCTGCAGAACTTCAGAGAGTCACTGCAGTGAACTGCCCCGGCAGACAAGCCCACCTCCTGCACAGACTGCATCAGGATTCATATAAAGTTGTTGAGAACAAGACGCCTCAGCCCCAAGGATGACTAACATTTCTGCCTCCATTTTATACGTAAGGAGGCAGGAACAAGGAGAGGTACGACCCTAACATCATACAAACCAACATCACCCCTACAGGGGACTGTCTGACTCCATTTAGTAGTTCTGATTTTACTCCTCTCTTATCAGAAGATGGTAAATATTCCACATTTCAAAATAGCACAAAAGTAAATAATTCAAAGCAAAATACTAAGTAAAATGATTTTTATGAAGAACTTTTCAGAAAATTTTACATTCCATCCTCCTAAAAAGGAACTCCATAATAAGAAACATGAAGTGTTAAATTATGTTTTTCCTGAAACAAACCCAGAGTGTGGAAAAGTCTAATTCTAACTTCGAAATTCAAAGAAATCCTGACTTCGGGGCTAACCAGGAATGGTGATGTCAACACAATCTCTCACTAACTTGAGGTCTAGATTCAGCTACAGCATAAAATACAATACATGAGTGCTTTCAGATAAATTGCACAGCATGGGCTCAATGCTTTACCTCTCCTTGTACCCAGGCCCTGTGTAATGTACTTTGCTGTTCTTCCCATCATGAGGTACAACCTATTTCCCTGACCCTTGACCATGAACTGGCTGGTGACACTTTGGCCAAGAGAATGTGGCTAAAGTGATAGAGGCCAGTTCTGAGCAGAGGGTTTGCCTGCTCTCCCTCCCTCTCCTGGAAGCCTGCCACGTCAGATAAACCAGAGGGGGCAGCCTGCAGCAAGAGGAGCAATGACATGGAAGAGAGAGCCCCATGTCCCTGCTGAATCATCCTCAACCAGTCTGTAATCAGCAAACTTACACACACATGAAAGAGACCCAGCTGGTCACAGGCATGAGCGGACCTTGGCTGAGCCACAAGGACTGGAGACACAAAGGCTCATGACAATAACAAACACCTGCTGCTTTACTACTCCATATTGAGGTAGTCTGTTACATAGCAAGAGCTAACTTATACAATGCTTTTTAAAGAAATAGTAGTGTACCTTTAAGAACATCTAAGACTGAGCTCAAAAAAAAAAAAAGATCATTCAGCCATTTACGAGCACCAAAGATTTCAAAATGCTTAGTAAACAACTGTAATTTAACTCTTCATGAAAATTTAGAAAATCCATTTTGCACAGATTCTAATTTGAATCCTTAGATTGAAAAAAATTACAAAAAAAGCATAGATGAAGTTCTTAAATTCCACATTATAATATTTATCATCCTGTCTACAAAGGATAATAATTCTGTATGCTGTTTTACCTTCCTACAGATATATGAAAAATAGACTTAGGACCAGTAATGATTAAGTTTTTCTTCCATGGAGATTCATCACTGATCAGCTAGAAGACACGCCTCATGATCAGAATAGAAGGGACTCCTGTTCATTTTTTCCAGTCCCTTTGTCAGATGCTCTCAAAGAGTTCACTAAAAGCAAGGTTACTTTAAGGAATCATCAAGCCTTTAAAGTCTCATCTATTTAAAGTTATAAAAATGTAGAAACAGAACTAGATTCAAAGTATGATATTTCTTCTGAAAAACACTGGCTCTCAAACCAGAAGACATCTTATAGGATTAATGATTAATATCTTAAAATCTACAATTTCACGAGAACATACATTTGGGTTCAATACATATTTTTCAGTAGTTTCTGAATGAAACTTCAAAACTCTTGCCCACATTTAAGCGGTCTCAAAGGGCACACAGGTATTTCTATAAAATCACAAGGCCAAGTTCAACCTCGCCTAAAGCATCAGCTTTTCTAAACATAAATATCTTTTCTTTTTTCCTTAAAAACACCCTAATTATCCCAAAACAGAAAAATTAAAGCACTGGTTATCTTTAAATTTTATACTGCCATAATACAGAGACTTTTCAACCAATTAAAAAGAGAATTTCAGTGAATACTATATGTTACAAATTAAGACGAAGGTCCTGATTTCTTTCAAATGCTGACTGACCAAATATTAATTCTGAGGAAAGCTGACTGGCCACTCGTAAGAATGCTGACACTGTTTCACATCTTGGTATATCTCCAAACACTGATGTCACCTACAGCAAAGGACATTTTTTTTCCTAGTCGACAGGACCTGCAGTGGAAATAGAAGAAAATGTGTAATTCTGATACTCTAGATGGTTGCTAGAAAGGACAGGAAAGCAGATGGTCATCAGCGCAATCTGCTTTTATCAAATAAACACCAATTTCCTTCCAACCAAGTTTCTGGAACTCTGACCTCTTCATTTCTGCAGCCAAAAGTGAGGAGTCTCCTTTGGTGACAGCGGAAAACACTAGGTTGTTAGAGAGTTAATTCTCTAAACTAAAGACAGAGAAAACAGCCTTTTTCTGCAGAGCAGCATTTGACTAAGAAAAATTAAAATGTCCACCCTCTCCTACAATGTAGAGAACAATACCAGACAGCCAGGGCCCATGAGGACCAGGCAGTCCTGCTGACTTCATCTCAGGCAGATTGTTATCCAGGGAGGAAGGCCCCTGTCTGAATCCAGCATCTGCATTAGCCCTAATGAGGCTTTTGTCCCCACCCCACCCCCACCCCAGAAGTCAGGGGGGTGACTTTACCATCTGCAGATGTTTTCTTTTTGACTCAAGAAACCATTCCTGTTGTCATTTTTCACTGTTAGCATCAAAATTTTGGTGGATTGCTGTGTCACCAAAAAGAGCACTGAAGAAAAGTAATAATCTAGACACGCTGGAGTCAGTAAAGTTCATGCAACACTTATAAGTTGAAAAATAAATTAAAAACTCTCAAACTCTACTGATAGCCTAGAAGTTGTAAAATGTGAGGTTAAACTAAACCTGGGAAGCACAATTTGAGGTAGTGAGAACAGTAGCCTGTTAAATTCTGTCGCATGCTTCCTATTCCTAACAGGTGTGTTTACTGTCTCTTAACTAACTCTGGAGACACTACTGTGAGCTTTACACTGTTTTAGGTGCTGGGAATTTTTTTAAAGGCACCATTTAATTAGCAAACACAAACACGTTAACTGGATACAGGCTATGCAGACAGACAAGATGAATAAATCCAAAGCAACAATAATATTTGATTATAATTAATTAAGCATAACCAGTAAGACACTACAAGTGCTGAAGAAAGCCCAGAAAAGACAAAGGTTGATGGCTGGTGGCTGGGGAACATTACTCAATGGTGCAAGTGGAACTTGAAGTGGACCAAGAAGGTAAAGTGGGGCTTAAATACCAGAGAAGGGAGGGGTGGTGCCTGGTGAGGCATCCAGGTGGGGAAAGGTACAGATGTTACTGGGACAGAGCACATGTTGGCTTTACTGGATATGAAAGAACCACCAAGAAGGAAGATAAGGGTGGAAATCAAGTTAGGCAGGGACCAGTTCTAAGCCCCAGAGTTCTTTTACAGACATGATGAAATAAGGAGCTCATGAAAGGTAAACAGGAAAAGATGTGATAAACGCCATGTTAAAGACATGAGCTTGGAAGGACAGATTCAAATGGACCCTCCCAGAAGCTAAA
Source organism: Tamias sibiricus (assembly GCA_025594165.1). Lineage (NCBI taxonomy): Eukaryota > Metazoa > Chordata > Mammalia > Rodentia > Sciuridae > Tamias > Tamias sibiricus. The sequence continues at coordinate 71,876,810 of CM046660.1, read as the reverse complement.
GAAGCCACATAAATGCTACTGTAGCACTGGAGGTTTTAAAAGAGGGTCAAGAGAGGATGAGAACAAGCCCTTGGGGAAGGACAGCAGGTGTGCAGAGAAGGGTTAAGGCAGCAGGCCTGAGACTGCTGTCCTTTGAAAGGCTGCTTGCAAGGTTAGCCCATGTCTTGTGTCTGGGTCCTTGGATCTCCAGAGAGTTCTCAACATTCCTTAACTCAGAAGAGTGGCTCACTGTGCTTAATGTTTATACAAAACACATGGCTTGTGCTGAACACCTGCTTTTTGTGAGAAGTCTGGAGTTTTGGTCCATGCCAGGAGGAGGGTGCCTACATAACTGACCTCTTGCAATAAAAGCTTTGCACAGCAAGTCTCTGATGAGCTATCCAGATAAACAATATTTCACGTGTGTCGTCATAATTTGACGCTGGAGGAGCTCAGCACATCGTGTGGGACTCCACAGGGAAAAACACTTGAAAGCCTGTGTGTGTTGCCTCTTGTCTTCACCCCATGTGCTGGGTTGATTTCATGTCCCTGGACTATCATAAATCACAGATGTGAGTACATGGTGTGAGTTCTGTCAATCAATGAGCCTGGTCTTGGGGATCCTAATAGCAGGGGAACAATTTCTAAGGGAAATTAGTATGACTGGCATGACCAAAAAATTGAAATAAAGAAAAGGCATGTCTCAAAGACATTATAAGAATTTAGATTTATAGGTGACTCCCAAATGACACTGCCCTATTCAGACAGGAAAATTTTTATTTTACTCCACACATAAGTACAGAGGAAGCAGAAACATCCTGAGTTTCTGATGACATCAAAGTAATAAAATGGAAAATAAATGGGAGTAAAATAATGATAGTTAACATTTGAATAAGCACTATTTAATGCCCTTTATTCTATTAATTCATTGACTCTTTACAAAACCCTATAAAGTAGGTACTCTTACTATTTCTATTTTGCAGATGAGAATACTATGACACAAAGAAGTTAAGCACCTTGTCCAAGGTCACATGGATTCAAACCCAGGCTCTGAGGCTTCGATGCTCTTATCTCTGCTATAAAAAGAAAATGACTGTAGTAGTGAAGGGTCACTTAACAATAGAGGAATAAATGCACTTCCACCCAGGCTTCCTGTCTTCTCACTTCAGCTTACTTTATAACACAAATTGAAGGATCCACTTTTAGGCATTACATGACAACTAAAATTCAGCAGTTAACACCTGATTTTCTGTATAAACTAACAACTTCCACCTATGCCATAATGCTTAAAAATCAAGCTGCTTATTTAGGATTATGCCACATGAACCATTAGTAAATGTGCAGGTTTTTTTCCAAAACTATCTTAATATGCTTAGAAGAGGAAACAAATATATTAAATATCTGGTGAATTAAAAAAGATGCTACAAAAATATTTGAAAGTTGGATTTGTGTAAACTTTACCAACATCATAAAACATTTGAAAACACATGAGATCTTTGTTTGACTTAGGCCAAAAAAAAATTGAGTTTCCTGCACAAGCCAATCTTGGCCTCCAGCCCCTGAAGCAGTAGTATAAGCAGGATCATCTCCAAACTATCTTTCAAAAATGAAGAGAGCCAGCCCGTAACCTTAACATGTTTATAATGATTTACAATAGAGCTTTTCCCTTTTAAAAATTCTATCATTCAACCAACTGACTGTTTAAATGTTTGTGTAGTTCCAGGAAGGAAGTCCAAAAAAGCAATCTGCCTAGGAAATTAGCTCCTGCTGCCTCACACATTTCAGTTCTGTTCTGAAAGCAGAGTCTCACTTTCTGTTTCCCATAGAAAGTAACTGCTGCAGTTCAAATTCTTAAACTTACTACTGAGCTACTTGGTGGGCTTTTTTTGTTTGTTTGGTTTTGGTTTTGTTTTTCAAGTTTCCTGAATAGAAAGACAGTAAAGACAGTACCACTTTCTTTCTTGATTCAAGAGGTATGAAGAAACTTCATGAATTTGTCATTCTTACACTTTGCACAAATTCAAAAGCTCAAGTTCTTTGTTCCAAAGTTCAGGCAATTTAAACTACAGTTATAAAAATATGAATTTAGGTTTAAGAGAAGAGTGAAGTTTAAACAAAAGGGCTTAAAGTATTTATCACTCTGAAAAAAAACAAATGAATTTATGCAAGAAGTTAACACCATTTTGTTAATTTTGTTCATGACACATTAGACACAAGACAGTTTCTAACCAGACCCCTAAATTCATTGCCCCATCCACTAATTACCTGTCCAGGTGTGATGTAATTAAGCCTTAATATTCTACACTGGCTGAATACTGTTTGGAGGGTTGACTGCATTTACATAGTTTGGTTTTGTTGGGAAAAAGGTGGGTATGTGTGAATGACCCTAGGCAAATAAATCCCAGAAGCAGAATTTAAAAAGGGGGAGAGGAAAGGGAGAGGGAGGGGACAAAATGTAAAGAGTATTCTCCCCCAAAGCAAGCACATGACAAACAACTCTCCTTCCTTGTGGAATAGTGGTTCTCAAAGTGTGATCCCTGGACCAATAGCATGACCATCAAAACCACATGCACACCTGTAATACCAGCAGCTCAGGAGGCTAAACGCAAGAGGATCACAAGTTCAAAGCTAGCCTCTACAATTTAAAGACCCTGTCTCAAAATAAAATATAAAAAGGGCTGGGGATGTGGCTCAGTGGTTGAGCACCCCTAGGTTCAATCCCTGGTACCAAAAAATCAAAACAAAACAAAACCACATGTGAACTTGGCAGAAACTCTCAGGCCCCATCTGAGTTTCCCACTCAGAAACTCTGGGATGTGGCCCAGTAATTCATGTTCTAACAAGACCTCCAGATGATTCTGATGCATGCTCAAGTTTGAGAATCATCATTCCAAAGAGACCAGAAAATGCACACATTAGGCCTAGACCAATCCCAGTCTCAGCATTATTGATGTTTGGGGCTGAACTGCCCTTGGGTGGAGAACCATCCTGTGTGTTCCAGGCTGTTAAACAGCATCCCTGACCTCTCCCTACATTCTAGTAATATTCTCTCCCCAATCATGACAATAGAAAACGTCTCCAGACACTGCCAAAGTTCCCAGGGGGCCAAAATCAGCCCTGGTTGTGAATCACTGGCCTAGACTTTAGAAAGTGGACATTTACTTCAGGAAGACCATTAGATCTTACACTTTTCTACTCAGAATACTCTTAGCTAGCTCTCACTGATGATAGCTTTTATAAAATAAACTCACTTCAGCTGTACCCTAGCTCTAAATGTTAACAGTTAAATTTCTAAGGATTAAAGCACAAGTTGTATATAAAAGGTACAAGCCAATTTTTCTTTAAACTCTGAAAACTAGTAGAAAGGATCATTAAATCATGGCAAAAAGCAGATGCACATATTTTATACTTGCTGCTAAAGCAGTCACTGACTGATACCACCTGAACTCAGTTTCTCCAAAAGTAGAGAAAAACTGGGTGCATGGCAAAGAGAACTGGGTTCAAATCCCAATCACGTCACTTTAGAGCTACTTGGGGCAGGACTTCATTGTCTTTTGTGCCTTAGTTGTCTGACTTGTCAAATGACCATTACACTATGTTCCATAATACTCCCAGCAAGGCCTGGGACAGTACCCTTAGCTAAATGCATTGCTGTTTCCACAGTAAAAGAGATGAATGTTCACAGTGCAAGGAATAAAGTTCAGAGATGGTCTCATCCGTTCAGGTCAAGTTTTTGTATTAAATGAGTATTCAGGTCCAACACACACACTTTTGATTTTTACCATGTACTGAACTGTGGAACTGCTGATATGTGAAGATGACCATGACTTCCTGGTAGAGGGGCATGCACATTGGATGCAGTAATGTACATGAGACCCAATTCTGTACTGGTAGAGAGAAGGGACTCTCAAAAGACTAGCCACTGTTATTTATAAAGTACAAATTCGATCATGTTATCTGCTTGTTTTGAACAATTTGATGGCTCTTCACCACCTACAAAATAAAGTCCAAATTCCTAAAAGTGGCACACAAAAAGGAACTTGCCAAATTGGACACTGGCCTTTCCTGTTCTCTCTCCTGTCCTTTCTCCTGCCACGGCCACCCACACACCACTTGTTCTGGCCACCTAGAAACAGCTATGGTCCTTTTCCCCTGCCTGGTACAAGGATGAACAGACCTCTTCCACAGACCACTACTGGGAAGGGGGAAGACCATCTCTGAGAATGTCTTCTAGGAGCTGCTCCTTGAACTCCGGACCCAGACCAAGGAGCCTCCTCTTCCTGTGTGTCTTCCCATCACCCTGGGAGCTGAATTCACAGGACTATTTCTTCACTACACTGTCTACCCTTGGGAAACAGTGATTTCTGTGTTAGCTGTCTTTCTACACCACATGTCTACCAAGGGCCCAGCACTTCCTCAAGTGTCTAACAAACACCCTGATGAGTCAAGGTCAGTGTTCTACTTCCTCAGGCATACACGCTGGCTTCCTCAAGTCAAGGGCCATAAATATCAATGAATCAGAGGTTATGTGAGGGCAAGTACTGTGGCTTTTGATCCCTGTTGTTATTCTAAGAGCCTGGTACTCAATAATTACATTATTCCTAGATATATGAATGAATAAAAATGAAGAGTATGTCACATATTTAAGACAATGTGAAAAACTCACCAGTAGCACCACCACCAACAAAAAAGCTCATAACCAGGTGCTTTCATTAAATCTCTTAAATTTCAAGTGTGGCACTACTAAAAAGGCTGTTCTACTTCCAAGGAAGTTCCATGGTCCTAAAACACACATTAGAAACTTGAGGCACCAACCCTTACCCGGTCCAGCCATCAACCAGAGCCCTGCAGGAACAGTGGTACCCCAGTGAAAAACATGAGCTGATCCAAGGCTCCCCAGAGCAGCTTAGTAATCACTTTCCATAAAACATTTATCAGCACCACTCCTGCCCAACAGTCTCAAATATTCAGCAATTTACCTAACACGCAGGAGTCACGAATAAACCACTTTACTAAATAAAGACTGCTAACTTTTATAGTATTGTCTGCATCTATGTTCATATCATGCAAACACCATTATTCTGTCCTTTGTCTTTTTTTACATTCCCATCTTCTCCCTACTTCTCATGTGCCCCTTTGGTGCTTACTCCCTTCCTGCTTCACACGCCCACACCCAGGTCCTAACTAATGGGTCCCTCTACCTTGTTTGTAATCACACATAAACTACAGGAAAAGGCCTCTGCCTGCAGTAAACTCACTACCTAATTGAGGAAAGGGTCCTAAGTTTACCCAGAATTGAAATACAAAGGTCAAACAAGAGCTCAGGGCTTTAGGGTTTCTCTTCCCATTCAAGACAGGCCCTCCATGTTATTCACTTCCAAAGGTAGAATTACAAAAAGCAGAACTCAATCTTCAACAGCAGTACCTTCCAAAAAATCTTTTGGCTTTTAGCATATCACTACCTACAGACTGCTCATTTTATCAAGGAAAAAACAGTTCACTCAATAAACACTTTCACATTCCCATCTGAAAGTCACTCAAGTATTACACATTTAAGGTTTTAAAGTTACTCAAGTTTTAAAACAAGTAATATTGTTCCAATACAGTTACACTGCCCTGAAGACCAGTGAGCAGAGGGAAATCTTGGGTCATCTGACTTCACACTATGTCTGTGACTCAAAGTAACTAGTTTCACCTCGGGTAAAATGAGAAAACTGAATCAAATCAATGCTTCCCAAAGCGTGGTGGGAGTCCAAAGCAGGATATCTCAGTAGTACAAGACATGTCTTTGTGTGCCCACAGCTATTCTTTATAGTGCTAATAGTTTTCCTAATGGTGAAGGTGTAAATAAATTTCCTTCGTAAATAAATGCATCTGGAGTCACTTTTATTTTTAAAAACTACTGAAAAACTACTTAGTAAATAAGAATTCAGGTGGTTCTAGCAGCTGGTCTTGAGGCCTGGCATAAAGAAGGGAGGTGTAAACCCCAGTTCCAGAAAAAAAGAGGTGAATACCCCTGGAGGTTCTTTGCAGGGAGGAAATACCGGGCACCAGAACAGCTGTAACCAACAGCCAAGTCGCTCTCAGAGAAGGCGACCTGCAACTGACCCAGGAGGGCCAAGAAACTCCTGAGTTGAGTGCCAGGTGAAAGGAGACAGAGGAAGCTCTAAGGTCCTGGGCAGAAGAAGAGTGGTACCAGGTCCCGGCCTGGAGAGGGTAGGTGTCCAGGGCTAGAGGGCGCTGCGGAGACTGGGGTCCCTGGGTCCCAAGATAAAGGGGAGAGGCGGATACAGGAGTCCCGGGGTCACAAGGTGAAAGGGAGCGGTGGGGAGGCGGTCTAGAGCTGGGGTTGGGGACGCGGTAGGAGTCCGGAGCTGGAGGGGCGCTGTGGGACTAGCTCCCTGGTCAGAGGGGTGCATTGAAGGCGGGAGTGCCGGGGTCCCGAAGTGGAGAGGTGCGGTGGGGACCGTGGTCCCCTGGTCCTGAGCTGGAGAGGCGCGGAGCTGGAGGGGCGCAGAGCTGGAGGGGCACGGTGGGGGCTGCCTCCCTGGTCGGAGGGGTGCATTAGAGACGAGAGCGCCGGGGTCCGGAAATGGGGAGGCGAGGTAGGGACGGAGGTCCCAGGGTCCAGAGGTGAAGGGGCGCGGCGGGGACTAGCTCCCCGGCCGGAAGGGCGCGGTGGGGACCGGGTCCTAGGCCCGAAGGGCGCGGGGGGTGGAGGCTAAGCACCCGCGGGAGACCACCCGGATCTCAGTGGACATGCGGGGCGCGGGGCGTCCGGCCGCGCGTCAGTCCGGGGAGGGCCGGCGCCGCGGACCCCACCGCCCCACACCCCGGCGCGCCCCGGCGCGCGCGCGACGCGCCGGCCCCACCTGTCCTCGCTGGCGGTGATGACACCATCTTCCTTGGGGATGAGTAGCGCGGCCGTGACGGCATCCTGGTGGCCCTCGATCTTGCTCAGCAGCACCGGGCGGCTGCTCTGCGGCCTGGAGTGGATCTCGGCCGCCATGTTCGCGCGGCCGCGGCGTCCCGGCGGCCCATCAGCTGACGGCCGGGCGGGTGGCGGGCGGGGACGCGCCGGTTTCCTCGGCAACCCGGCCGCGTGGGCGCCGCGCCGCCGTAGCGCCGCGAGTACTGCAGCCGCAAGCCCGTATTGCCTGGAAAAGCGGCGCGATCTCAAAAGTTTGTGGCAGGCGGGGACCTCGGAGGGAGGGCTTCTGCGGAGAAGTGAGGACAGCTGTGAAGATTCAGCAGAAAAGCCACCCACCTAGGAATGACTGAGCGGCTGGAGACCCGAGGCGTTGTCCTCAGAAAATGATGGGACGGCACTGCATCCATTCTAAGAAGTCATTGTTTGAAAGACACACCTTAATTAAAATGTGAAAAAAATATAGGGCATCTTAGAATCTACTGCAGATGACACTCGAGTGATGACTGTATGCCAGGGACTATCCCAGTTTCTTTACACAGATTATCTCACCTAATACTGATAACCTTGAGAGGTGGGTAGATGGGTGTTCCCATATGCCCATTCTTTAGAGATGAGAAAGCTTAGCCACAGAAAAGTTCATTTACCTGCTTAATGGTGCACAGCTATGAGAAAGAGAAGAGCATCTTTTAACCTCCCAGAGCTGACCAGATACTGCCTGGCCAGCTTTGGTGTGACTAGAAGGTGACAGGGCTCCTTTCTAATGGAACATAAACATCGCACAGACCACTCTCTAGCCGTGTTTAAATGTAGCCATATATGAATGTTGCACAAAGGACCAAAATCATCAAATAACCAAACATGCCCTTATCCTGGCTACTATGATTGATTCCTATTTCTTTACCAATTATATCTTTAGTGTCTATCTAGTCTTACTCCCACTAGATAAGATTTGTTAAAATATCTAATCTTAGAATTACCCCCACTTCCTGTCATTAACCAGTCCACAGGGAAGCCCTCTTTTCTTAAACTCTCTCCAGTCACTTAACATGAACTTAAATTCGGATCACCTCTTATCCAGATGCCCCTTGTTTCAGGATGATGGACCTTTTTCCAGCAAGCAATCAACCTCACCTGTTCCACTGTAGGTGTGCTCCTGCTGGTTTTAGCTGGAGGACCTTGACAGTAAGTTAAAGGGTCATGATTGGGACCCAGGAAGTCAATGATTCCAGCCCCTCCCTTTAGCCCCTCACTCCCTCCACTGTATTATTCTGACACCTGAACTGAAGGATTGCTCTAGAACTGGGCTGTACATTATCCTCATGACTACTGAGCATTTGAAATGTGACTAGTCCAAACTGAGATGTGCTATAAAATGCAAAATGCATACCTGGTTTTTAGTTATAGGTAAACACAATGCCTTTATTTTATTTATTTTTTTTTTAATGTGGTGCTGAGAATCAAACCCAGTGCCTCACACTTGCTAGGCAAGCACTCTACCACTGAGCCACAACCCTAGCCCCCACGTACCTGATTTTAAACATTCCATGTAAAACAAAAAGAATGTAAGATATTTCATTAATAATTTTCATATGGATTGTGAAAATGATACTACTTTGGCTATATTGAATTGAATAAGATAGTATTAAAATTAATATGATTGGGTTTTCTTTTTTAATGTAAGTAATAAAAAGTTTAAACTACAGATGTGGCTCCGTGGCATTTCTATTGAACAAGGATGCACCAATACTTTCTTATGTTGAAGTTAATAACCAAACATTCATAGACTTTTATTATTCATCAATTCACAAGCATGTATCACACACCTACCATATGTTGACAAGATGATTAAGACATGGCTCTTGCAAGGCTTACACAAGATAATGTCTAGACAGTTGACTGAAAACTTTGGTCAACAAATAGCAAGTATTTTGAGTGCCTATTATGAGGCAGGTGCCTTTCCAAATGCAGCAGTGGCCAATAGAGACAAATAATAATAATAACAACAACAATTATGGTTAGAACTTACACTCCAATGAAAGAACCAGATAGTAAAATAGAAAACTAAATTATATGGTATATTAGAAGATGTTAAATGCAATAGAGAAAGCAAGGAAGGGTGATAGGAGTATAAAGGTGGTGTGATTTTAAATAGGATGGAGGGGTGGCTACAGAGATGAAAGCACAGATCACCTTCTTGGAAGAGGAGTGGTCAGAGGCAGTCTCTGGTCTTCGCTCCTTCAGGGACCACCTCAGCTGCTGAGAGGCATGGTGCCTTCACAGCCTGCTCTCTGCAACTGAACAAGATGGGAGCATACAGGCCTGACCCTCAGGACACATTGCTGGGCAGTGCTGGCTCCAGAACTCTCCCCTGGACTGGATGAGGCTTTGTCAGCCTCACAGCTGATGACTCCTGCCTAATCCTGTTACCTCCCTGGGCCTTCACAGGTAGTGGCCCCTAAATAACCTAGTGTGTAAACTTCACAGTTTCTTTTTTTCTTTTTTTCTCTCTTTTTGATATCAGAGATTGAACTCAGGGGCACTCGACCACTGGGCCACATCCTCACCCGTTTTGTATTTTATTTAGAGACAGGGTCTCACAGAGTTGCTAAGTGCCTCGCCATTGCTGAGGCTGGCATTGAACTCGCGATCCTCCTGCCTCAGCCTCCCAAGTGCTGGGATTACAGGTGTATGCCACTGTGACCAGCTAACTTCTCAGGTTCTGCTTCTAGAAAATATAACTTGAGACAGGTGGCAGTGGAAACCTGAGAAGTGACATTCTGTGCACAAAGTGCTATCCTGGAAAAGGAAACAGCATGTGCTAAGGCCCTGAGGCCAAAGCATACCCAGGATTTTTATAGGAACAGCAAGGCAGCCAGTGAGGCTGGAGCAGAGTGAGTGGAGCGATGTAAAGAGAGATGAGGACAGAGAAGTCACCAGACAGATCTGGTTCAACCTAGAGGACATAGTAAGGATTTTGTTTTTTACTTCTAATATGATGGGAGGCCAGTGGAGGGTTTTGAGCTGAAGACTGGCTTAATCTACCTCCAATTTTAAAAGGCAGTAGTTGAGCCAGGGTGTTGGCCAGGAAGTCAATGAAATAAGGCACTAGAGAGATGATGGTAGTGTTCTAATTGTCCTTGTGATGAGAAGACATCAGGTTCTAGACCTGTCTAGAAGGTGGGGCCAGTGATATTTGTTGGATATGGAATATGAAAAGAGAGAGAGAGGAGTTGGGAATGACGCCAAGATTTGTGGACTGAGCAATTGGAAGTATGGAGCTGCCATTTATGAAGCTGGAGAAGATGGGGAAGGAGCAGATATTTGAGAGAATAAGAGACTAGGAAGATTCAGATGTTTGTAGGATCTCCAACAGATTATCTGCCAATAAATAAAATATTCCAACTAGACACCTCCATGTGCTTCCTTCAAACCCACTTATCTGACTGATGTTCCATGAATTTTCACTACTTTATGTACAGTAAATACTGATACCCTTTCACTCCTCCTCAGAGAATCTGCTTCTACCAGCAATCTATTGCCTTGTTTTGTGATAGGTGTTGAACCCCTCTTTTGTTCTTTTCCTTCCCCAATGTGAACTTTGTACAGGCTGAGATGAAGCAATCAGATTCTCTGTCTTGAAGGTTGGGCTAAGAAACCCAAATGAGCTATATGTCCTTGACATTGAAGATTCTTGAGCTAAGCTCTAACATGCTTTGGTCTGTTTCAGGGAAGTGAGTGTAAGGGACTTTGGGGCAGGGATAGAGGACAAGGCCTGCTTGGAGGCAATTAAAATAATCAGGGTAAGAGGTTAAGAAGAGCTCTCAGGAGCCTGCTGTGGAAATAAGATGATGGAGGGCTTGGTAACTGAACAAAAGAGGGCGTTTGTGGAAACAGGAACAATCAATGACAGGAGTCCAATCTGGGTGAGTGCAGGGGCACTGTTGCCTTTAAGTCCAGACCACAGAAAGAGGTATGTACCCCTTTGAGGTTCTAGATGTTCAACAGGCAAAACAAAATGGAATTCTGACAAACCTCTCTCAGTGACTTCATATAACATCATTTTAAAAATTAATATTGTTTGACAGAAAAGCAATAAAATGATTTAACTAGAGTGAAAGATGAAGAAAAAAAACTGGGCGTGGTGGCGCACGCCTGTAATCCCAGCACTTGGGAGGGTGAGGCAGGAGGGTCGCGAGTTCAAAGCCAGCCTCAGCAATGGCGAGGCACTTAGCAACTCGGTGAGACCCTGTCTCTAAATAAAATACAAAAAAAAGCTGGGGATGTGACCCAGTGGACGAGTGCCCCTGAGTTCAATCCCTGGTAAAAAAAAAAAAAAAAAAAAAAAAAAAAAAAAAAAAAAAAAAAAAAAAAGAAAGAAAGAAAGATGAAGAAAAAAACTACTCATAATTCCATTGTTACTATTTTATTTTCCCAATGCTTATTTTAAAAAACTCTATTGTTACATTGTTTTAAAATACAAATCATAATTTGGGGTCAAGCCAAGTCATTTTTTAGCCGAGGTCTTTTGAAAACCTTTTAGATGACTTGCGGAGTAAACAGAATATTTGCTCAATGGTGGCTCGATAGATGGTCTGCAACTTTAAAAACGAATATAAATGTTTTCTGATAAAATCTAAGTGTTTTGTTTAAACTGAAAGTGAAACAAGTTTTTTGTCTTGCGTTAACTACCAAAGAAATAACAAGAGAGCAACTGACCAGGTGAAGTAACCTCGTCCAACAATTTTTGGACCTAAACTCCTCTCAAACCGCACCTGTAGCAAAGCAACCCATCCGGGGCAGAACCAGCACTTGCGCGTGCGCACTAAACTGCTTCTGCCGCGCATCGCCCCCTGGTGGTGTGCCCGCTTTCAGCCTCTTTCCGTCCACCAGTTCTCGGGGAACTGTGTTCCTGTGACACTGCTCCGACTGTTTTCCTTCCGTCCTCCATTGCTTTCACTCTTGTACAATGGCATCTGGACTGGTAAGGCTGTTCCAGCTTGGGCCTCGGTGCCTCCGGGCGCGGGACGCCCCCACGCTCATCTTGCCGGTTCGGGGAGTAAAGGGTTTCCGCGCCGCCTTCCGCTTCCAGAAGGAGTTAGAGCGGTGGCGCCTGCTCCGCTGCCCGCCGCCACCCGTGCGACGGTAAGAGCCTCCGGAGGCGTCAGGGTGGTCGCGGTGGATAGGCGGGACCCTGGGCTTCCTCCCCACGATTTCGGTCCAGCGGCGGCCACGTGTCTATCTTGAGCGTTAAAGGTTTCTGGTGGAAGATACGTGGACGCGTGGCCTAAGAAGAAGGGTGTGTGCCCCGGGCGGTGGAGCGCTGGCGCGGGTCTTTACATCCCCTTTGGAATCTTAGGAATCCAGCGTGGGAAATGGGGCTGGCTGCTGGGTGCGCTTTCTGTGTGGTTGGGTGTCGTAGCCCCTTTGGTAAAGCCTGGTAATTCTTCAGGTAAGGCTAAGAGGGAGGAAAACACTACAGCTTTGCCAGTTAGGGACAGGTTAAATACTGACTACACCCACAGGGCCGCAGTACAGAGTAAAAGGAAAAGTTTACCCTAAGGATCCTTGATCTTGTTGCCCTCAGACAAAATGAAGCGCACATGGGTTTTTTTTTACCACTCCAGATGAGATCACCCTTTTCACAGGGCCCTGCGTCTTGCTTTTTTATTTTCTCTTTAATAATGTTTTTGAGCCGGGCGCGGTGGCGCACGCCTGTAATCCCAGCACTTTGGGAGGCTGAGGCAGGAGGATCGCGAGTTCAAAGCCAGCCTCAGCAATGGCGAGGCACTTAGCAACTCAGTGAGACCCTGTCTCTAATAAAAACACAAAAAAGGGCTGGGATGTGGCCCAGTGGTCAAGTGCCCCTGAGTTCAATCCCCAGTACCACCAAAAAAAAAAAAAAAAAAAAAAAAAAAATGTTTTTGACGTGTTTTTAAGACAAAGACAAAAAAATAGGGATAGATGCACTTCACTCTCTTTTACGGTTCCTTTTATTGGCATTTGAGCGTCATATTATTGCTAGTATACCAATGAAACAGAGTGTCTTTGAAGTGATTGCAGCTTTGGAAACTTATTCGTGGTATAAAATTTTGGTAACAACTTAAATACTGTCCTCAAAAAATATTGATCCAGTTTATACTCCTACGGTAGGAATATACTTCCAAAGAGTTTTGTTCTTTTCATAATAGGCAAAAAAATAAAAGGAATCTCTTCCTAATTCACTTTTCCTTGCTTATTATAAAGTTAAGTAGTTTACACTTTTAAAGTAGGAAGAAAATTTATGAATCATATTGGTCCATGTATTATATACATTTTATACTTTCAAATCAAGTCTTTATAATTTGCTGCCCCCTTTTTACTTAAGTTTTGAGTTTATCACTTTTCTTTAGAAGAAGATGTTCATTTCTTGGAAATGAGTATGAACTCTTTCCCTTGATGCTAGGGATTGCTCGCAGGGTTTGTGTGTGCTAGGCAAGCACTCTTCTCACTGAGTTACATCCCTAGCCCATGATTATAAACTTTAACATATTTATAATATCGATACCAGCTTATTTAATTACTAATTTAAATGGATGCTTCCAAATTTTAAATAAGTAAATTTATAATAAATATAATGTACTTGCTGTTAATGGTCTGAATCAATGAGATTATAATTTATGTCTCATACCTAAGTGGAAAGCATAGTTCCATTGTTAGAGCAGAAATAAGGAACCTAAAGATTATAACAGTGGCCTAGTCTCTGATGTGGAACAACCAGTTTAATGTGACAGATCAAAGGGAAAATTAGACCTACCATATATGTGGAATATAGGAAAAAACTGCCAGCATTCATCTGAGTAAAGTTTTTATACTTAGACTATCGGAGCCTGGCATTAAAAGAAGCAACTTTTTTTTAGTTCCTTTATACAACTAATAAAATTACAGTGCAATGAAAAATATTTATATAATGGTAAAATGTTCTTTTTACCATCTCTTACTGTCCTTATGTTTTCAGTTCAGAGAAGCCCAACTGGGATTACCATGCTGAAATACAAGCTTTTGGACATCGATTACAGGAAACCTTTTCCTTAGATCTTCTCAAAACTGCATTTGTTAATAGCTGCTACATTGAAAGTGAAGAGGCAAAACGGCAGAATCTTGGGGGTAGAGAAAGAAGTTGCTCTTCTGAATCTCAAAGATAATCAAGAACTATCTGAACAAGGAATATCTTTTTCACAAACTTGCCTCACACAGTTTCTTGAAGATGAGTTCCCACACTTGCCCACTGAAGGCATCAGAAGTCTAGTTAACTTTCTAACTGGTGAGGAAGTCGTGTGTCACGTGGCTAGAAACTTGGCTGTCGAGCAGTTAACACTGAGTGCAGAATTTCCAGTCCCCCCACCTGTATTGCAGCGGACTTTCTTTGCAGTAATTGGAGCCCTGCTACAAAGCAGCGGACCTGAGAGGACTGCACTTTTCATCAGGGTAGGTAGTTCTTAATTGCATGTTTGGACATGCTTGATGTAGAAAGAAGGAAAAAAATGTCCTTTCCTGATTCATTTCTTTAATATGTCACCTTGGAAGTGAATTTTTCTTCCAACAAAAATCCATGAAGACCTAAAACTTTTTTATAGTAGAGCCTAAATTATTACAGTTGGCTTGTACTGAGGACACCATCAGAAGTGGATAATTCTGGATTGTGACTTCTGAAAGAATGCAAGTCATGTCATCTTCAGCTTTACATACATCACTAGGGCCAAGGATAATGCCTACATAGCAGTCAGTAGGTGTTTGGTAAATGAATGAGGTCAGAGGTCACTGCAGGCATCTCAGGTGGTTAGAAACGTTATGCCTAAGTACCAGCTGCTGTTTGCTCTAACAAGTGCTTAAGTCCTAAATTTCTGAGTTCCTGTGAGGTATAACTCTTTGCTGTCCAGTACCTTAGCTAATTAAAATTCTTATGTAATTGGTACAACTGACTCCCACTGTCTTTGTAGAATTTATTAATGGGGAAAAGTTTTATCCTTTGCCATCAGATGAAAAGATGTTCACTGTTCAATAATAAAAAGTTCACATGATCACTTTTAAGTATAAAAACAGGCTCTTGGTTTAGAAATTTGAATGTCAGGTCCATAAAACTTGCTCACTTGCTATTGCAATCTATTCAGTTATACACCACGTTTGGTGATTTAAAAAAAAAAAAATATTATTTGCTGTAGCTGTACACAATGGGTTTATTTGTACGTGGTGCTGAGGCTCGAACCTGGGCCGAGCATGTGCCTGGCAAGCGCTCTACCGCTGAGCCACAACCCCAGCCCCAACATTTGGTGATTTTGTTAGAGAAAAATACCTCTATTCATCACCATTCCAGACATTGTTCATAGGCAAGCCCTGTCTTCCTCTTTCTTCAAGGAGTGCCTATAAGAGGTGGGATTTCAATTTCTCCCCTCCTGACTACATTCATCCATCCTGTGTTATTAACCAGTGTTTGTTATATGAGTTAATTGCAATGTAAAATTGCTGTGAAAATTAATGCTTCCAAATTTTCTTTTTTAAAAATATTTATTTGTTTTAGTTGTACACAATGCCTTCATCTTTGTGGTGCTGAGGATGGAACCTGGGCCACGCACGTGCTAGGCGAGCACTCGACCACTGAGCCACAACCCCAGCCCCCCGAATTTTCTGTACAATAATTTTATTGACAATTAATTTTGCTTCGAATGTTTGTAATTTGTTTCTTAGCTTTCATGATCTTATGAAGAAGTATTAAGTCAAAACAATTTTAAAAATCAGTTTGTGAATTACTTAAATAAATTTTAAAAAATCATTGACAGTATTGTTATTGCCGCATGTGTGAGGCAAGTGCTCTGCCACTGGGTGTCTTTTTAACATGATTTTTCTGTCAGAAGTTATTACCATTTATTTATGTAAACTTTTTTGCTTAGTGGTAGGAATTCAAATCTAAATTATTAGATAGGATTCTGTCTTCTGCATAATTTTAGTACACCATATTGGTGTAATAAAAATTATAGTTGATTTTTATGAAAGTTTATATGAAAAAAAACTTGGGGAATGGAGGTGTAGCTCAGGGGTTGAGTGCTTATGTAGTATGTAGGCCCCCGAGTTCAATCCCTAACATGGGAGGTTGGGGCTGGGAATGCCCATATGGGAATGAAAAAACACAGGTTGAGAATTCCTTATCCAAAATGCTTGGGATCAGAAGTGTCTTGGATTTGGAATTTTCTTTTATATTTTGCAGTATTTGCAAGAATTTACTAGTTTAGCATTCCTAAACTGAAAATTGAAAATTTGAAATATGCAATGGTCCAAAATTTGAAAGTTTTTGAACACCAATATGATGCTTGAAAATGATGAGATTTTAGAGCATTTCAGATTTTGGATTTTCAGGTTAGGGATGCTCAACTAGTAAAGTTTTTCTGTTAAAAGTGTACTTAGAATTTTGGTCCTTAAGTTCTTTGTACTAATTTAAATGTATAAACTGCTATTTTCTATACAGGACTTCTTAATTACTCAAATGACTGGAAAAGAGCTATTTGAAATGTGGAAGATAATAAATCCTATGGGACTGCTGGCAGAAGAATTGAAGAAGAGAAACATTTCGCCTCCTGAATCTAGAATTACTAGGCAGTCAGGAAGCACCACAGCTTTGCCTTTGTATTTCATTGGCTTATACTGGTTAGTAAAATTTCAGACTTCATAATTTCATTGAAAGTTATGAAAACACAACTCTTCATAGTTTTTTTTTTTTTTTTTTTTTTTTTTTTTTTTTTTTTTTTTTTTGGTACCAGGGATTGAACTCAGGGGCATTCGACCACTGGGCCACATCCCCAGCCCTTTTTTGTATTTTATTAGAGACAGGGTCTCACTGAGTTGCTAAGTGCCTCGCCATTGCTGAGGCTGGCTTTGAACTCGCGATCCTCCTGCCTCAGCCTCCCAAAGTGCTGGGATTACAGGCGTGCGCCACCGTGCCCGGCCTTCATAGTTTTTTAACATGAACTTTTTCTTAAATTTTTTTTTTTTAGTTGTAGATGGACAAAATACCTTTATTTATTTATTTTTATGTGGTGCTGTGGATCGAACTCAGTGAGTGCCTCATATGTGCGAGGCAAGTACTCTGTCACTGAACCACAATCCCAGCTCCTAACATGACTTTCAATAGCATTAAAAAATTTTTAAAAATCTCATCCCCATGATTATTTACTACTTCCTTTTGGTCATTCATAAAGGCAGGCAAGGAATCTATGTTTTGCTGATAGTAGTTGTCATTGACCAACTATTTACTAAAGAATTACATAGGATATATGTTAGCCTAAATTTTTCTATGTAAAAATAAATTTTGACTTGTTTTTTATAAATTTAATCTGAATCTACTCTTGTCAGCAACTTCAGCTGAGCCTAGCAGTGGAAAATGTGTAAAACAACCAATGTTGAAAGCTTTTTTTTTTTTTTGTTAGTAAGAAATTGATCTGCCCCAGATCGATTTCAGGTATTAAGATTAAAGTGTTTGGGGCTAGAAATGTAGTTCAGTGGTAAAATGCTTGCCTATCATGCACAAGACCCTGATTGCTAGCACTGCAAAAAAAAAAAAAAAGTGTTAAATATAGTCATTGAATATTTAAGAGAGCTAGATTAAGATTTAGGTAAATATTTTTGGAATTTTTGTGTGATGAAGGACTTAATGGCTATAAAAACAATAGAAGACATCACAAAGGAGAAAATGGATAGGCTTATAAAAGTTTCATCTTCAGTTTTATGTGAAATGTAAAGCAGAAACAATGAGATGCTCTCTTTTTGCTTATTAGATTAATAAACCTTAAACATAACCTTTATCAGTACTTCCCTTTATCAGCAGTTCATACTCTGCTAGTAGAGAAGAAAATGTATAATATTGCTGTAAGAAATTTTACCAGAATGCCAAGAATTTCTTAAAATTTTCATGCTCTTTGATATTTCTACTTTTAGTTATCTTTGAAATATCACAGATAGAAATTTGTGGGGGGAAAAAGATATTCATTTGTTGTTTTCACCTCTTTATACACTACATAGAATAGTTCCTGGAACATGATAATCAGTAAATTGTTATTGAACTAATAAAATACTACAGTTACTTGGCATCCTGCAAGGGACCGAGAATATATATACCTGATGGAATATAGTAATAGCTACTGCAGATGACTTTTTCAGAATTTTAATGACATTGGGAAATTTGGGGGAATCATTTTCAACTAAAAAATAAGAAGCAAGTTGCCATATTGCTAACAGTGATTGTCATTGGATAGTAGTTTTTTCCCAGAATTTTACATAATGAATTTTTAAGGATGATCAGTAATATAAACATTGGATTAAAGCATGATGATAAAAGCTTCTGGGCTTCAGCTTCACTTAGATAATTTTCTTCATTCCTCACTTTTTGCAATATGTACATGTATAATTATTATGAAGTTTAACTTACATGATTAATATTTGTTTCACTTTAACTTTTTGAGGTAGCAAGTGTTTTCTTAGCAAATTCCTTCTGTGTTGTAGTAGTTTTATCTACATAACTTCATGTTTTTTTTTTTTTTTTTTTTTTTTTTTTGGTACCTGGGGATTGAACTCAGGGGCACTCGACCACTGGGCCACATCCCCAGCCCTTTTTTGTATTTTATTAGAGACAGGGTCTCACTGAGTTGCTAAGTGCCTCGCCATTGCTGAGGCTGGCTTTGAACTCGCGATCCTCCTGCCTCAGCCTCCCAAAGTGCTGGGATTACAGGCGTGCGCCACCGTGCCCGGCCTTCATAGTTTTTTAACATGAACTTTTTCTTAAATTTTTTTTTTTTTAGTTGTAGATGGACAAAATACCTTTATTTATTTATTTTTATGTGGTGCTGTGGATCGAACTCAGTGAGTGCCTCATATGTGCGAGGCAAGTACTCTGTCACTGAACCACAATCCCAGCTCCTAACATGACTTTCAATAGCATTAAAAAATTTTTAAAAATCTCATCCCCATGATTATTTACTACTTCCTTTTGGTCATTCATAAAGGCAGGCAAGGAATCTATGTTTTGCTGATAGTAGTTGTCATTGACCAACTATTTACTAAAGAATTACATAGGATATATGTTAGCCTAAATTTTTCTATGTAAAAATAAATTTTGACTTGTTTTTTATAAATTTAATCTGAATCTACTCTTGTCAGCAACTTCAGCTGAGCCTAGCAGTGGAAAATGTGTAAAACAACCAATGTTGAAAGCTTTTTTTTTTTTTGTTAGTAAGAAATTGATCTGCCCCAGATCGATTTCAGGTATTAAGATTAAAGTGTTTGGGGCT
This sequence comes from Tamias sibiricus, assembly GCA_025594165.1. Classification (NCBI taxonomy): domain Eukaryota; kingdom Metazoa; phylum Chordata; class Mammalia; order Rodentia; family Sciuridae; genus Tamias; species Tamias sibiricus. The sequence continues at coordinate 71,857,589 of CM046660.1, read as the reverse complement.
AGAAATGTAGTTCAGTGGTAAAATGCTTGCCTATCATGCACAAGACCCTGATTGCTAGCACTGCAAAAAAAAAAAAAAAAGTGTTAAATATAGTCATTGAATATTTAAGAGAGCTAGATTAAGATTTAGGTAAATATTTTTGGAATTTTTGTGTGATGAAGGACTTAATGGCTATAAAAACAATAGAAGACATCACAAAGGAGAAAATGGATAGGCTTATAAAAGTTTCATCTTCAGTTTCATGTGAAATGTAAAGCAGAAACAATGAGATGCTCTCTTTTTGCTTATTAGATTAATAAACCTTAAACATAACCTTTATCAGTACTTCCCTTTATCAGCAGTTCATACTCTGCTAGTAGAGAAGAAAATGTATAATATTGCTGTAAGAAATTTTACCAGAATGCCAAGAATTTCTTAAAATTTTCATGCTCTTTGATATTTCTACTTTTAGTTATCTTTGAAATATCACAGATAGAAATTTGTGGGGGGGGAAAAAGATATTCATTTGTTGTTTTCACCTCTTTATACACTACATAGAATAGTTCCTGGAACATGATAATCAGTAAATTGTTATTGAACTAATAAAATACTACAGTTACTTGGCATCCTGCAAGGGACCGAGAATATATATACCTGATGGAATATAGTAATAGCTACTGCAGATGACTTTTTCAGAATTTTAATGACATTGGGAAATTTGGGGGAATCATTTTCAACTAAAAAATAAGAAGCAAGTTGCCATATTGCTAACAGTGATTGTCATTGGATAGTAGTTTTTTTTCCCAGAATTTTACATAATGAATTTTTAAGGATGATCAGTAATATAAACATTGGATTAAAGCATGATGATAAAAGCTTCTGGGCTTCAGCTTCACTTAGATAATTTTCTTCATTCCTCACTTTTTGCAATATGTACATGTATAATTATTATGAAGTTTAACTTACATGATTAATATTTGTTTCACTTTAACTTTTTGAGGTAGCAAGTGTTTTCTTAGCAAATTCCTTCTGTGTTGTAGTAGTTTTATCTACATAACTTCATGTTTCTTTTTTTTTTTTTTTTTTTTTTTTGGTACTGGGGATTGAACTCAGCGGCACTCGACCACTGGGCCACATCCCCAGCCCTTTTTTTGTATTTTATTAGAGACAGGGTCTCACTGAGTTGCTAAGTGCCTTGCCATTGCTGAGGCTGGCTTTGAAGTCACGATCCTCCTGCCTTAGCCTCCCAAAGTGCTGGGATTACAGGCGTGCGCCACCCGCGCCCGGCTAACTTCATGTTTCTTTAATTTGTTTCTGGACTTTCTTAACTTCAAGTCACCTTACCTTGAATCCATGCAATTTGATGGCATTGCTGTGTATGAATCTTTCAGAGGGATGCTTCTTTTAATTGCATAGGTGAAATTGTAGATCAGGAAATTTCCAGGAAGTAGTTAAACATAATTAAGAAATAGCAAAACAGATAGGATTATAGTTATTTAATGTGCACATTCTTTGTTTCCTTGCAGGAACATTTAAAAATTTTGAATATGACCAGTAATAATAATAATAGAAATATCAGCAGAGGAATTTATTATAGTTTTTTTTTAATTTTTTTCTTTCTAGATAAGCATGACAGTAGGGTGTAATTTGACATATTATACATACATAGAATAAATATAACTTGTTTCAAGTAGGATCCCATTATTGTGTTTGTATATGATGTGGAGTTACACTGGTTCACATATAAGAACATGAAAGGTGTCCGATTCATTATAATGTCTGTTCTGTTCCCATCCTCCCTCTCTTCCTTTCATTCCCCTTTGTCTAGTTCAATTAACTTCTGATCTTGCCCTCCCTTATTGTGGGTTAGCATCCACATATCAGAGAGAACATTCTGCCTTTGGTTTTTGGAGACTGGCTTATTTTACTTAGCATGATATTCTCTAGTTCCATTTATTTATCGACAACTGCCATAATTTTATTTTCTTTTAATGCTGAGTAATATTCCATTGTGTATATATACCAGTTTCTTTATCCATTTATCTATTGAATAGCATCTAGGTTGGTTCCACAGTTTAACTTTTGTGAATTAAGCTGCTATAAACATTGATGTGGCTGCATTACTATAGTAAGCTGATTTTAAGTCCTTTGGGTATAAATCGAGGGGTGGGATAATGGGTCAAATAGTGGTTCCATTCCAAGTTTTCTAAGTAATCTCCAACTGCTTTCCAGAGTGATTGTATCAATTTGCAGTCCCACCAGCAATGTATAGGTGAACCTTTTTTCCACATTCTTGCCAATATTTATTGTTACTTGTAGTCTTGATAATTTATTGTTACTTGTATTCTGACTGAGAATAGAATCTCAGTGAGATAGAATCTCAGTGTAGTTTTGATTTGCATTTCTCTAATTGCTAGAGATGGTCAACATTTTTTCATATCTTTTTTTTTTTTTTTTTTTTTTTTTTTTTTTTTTTTGTGGTACCGGGGATTGAACTCAGGGGCACTCGACCACGGGGTCGCATCCCCAGCCCTTTTTTGTATTTTGTTTAGAGACAGGGTCTCACTGAGTTGCTAAGTGCCTCCCCATTGCTGAGGCTGGCTTTGAACTCGCGATCCTCCTGCCTCAGCCTCCCAAAGTGCTGGGATTACAGGCGTGCGCCACTGCGCCCGGCTTTTCATATCTTTTTTGACCATTGGAATTTCTTCTGTAAAGTGCCCATTCAGTTCCTTAGACCATTTATTGTTTGGGTTATTTGGTTGGTTGGTTTGTTTGTTTAGTTCTTTGTATAGCTTGGAAATTAATGCTCTGAGGCACTGGTGGTAAAGATTTTCTTATATTTATTTATTTTTTGTACCAGGGATTGAACTCAGGGGCACTTAGCCACTGGGCCACATCCCCAGCCCTTTTTTTTGTATTTTATTAGAGACAGGGTCTCACTGAGTTGCTAAGTGCCTCGCCACTGCTGAGGCTGGCTTTGAACTCGAGATCCTCCTGCCTCAGCCTCCCAAATGCTGGGATTACAGGTGTGTGCCAACGTGCCCAGTGGTGGTAAAGATTTTCTCCCATTCTGTAGGCTGTCTGTTCACATCTTAATTGTTTCTTTTGCAGTGAAGAAGCTTTTTAGTTTGATACTGTCCCATTTATTGATTCTTGATTTTACTTCTTGCACTTTTGGAATCTTATTGAGGATTAGTTTAATAGGACACTAATTGTCACTATCTAGTGTTTACTTGCTTTTTGGAAATAGAGTGCATGATAAATATATAATGTTTTAAAAATCCAAGTAAGTTTTAGAGATCTAAAGTTCATAATTTAAAATATAGAGCTGATATATTCTTTATGATGAAGTTTAGGTAACAAATTCAAAAAGAACTGTTTTTCAACAAATTTTCTTCAAATAATTCATTTCTTTATTCAAATAATTAATTCAAAATCATTAAAAACCATCTAATCATAATTCCCAGGAATATTTTTGATATTTTAGGTTTTTACAAGAAGATATATATTCCAGTTCTCCCACTTAAAAAAAACAAGCCTATACTTATATGTGTATGCCTTGCTTTTTTGACTTGAAAAATTCTGGCCTAGTAAGTTGTTTATATTTTTATGGAAATGAAATTTTTAAAAAAAATACAACTCCTATATAAAATGAACTTGCAACAAAACTAAACACCAAAAGGTACATCTAAAGCTGTCACGTTACTTCTGGTGGGCATTATTAAAGTGAGGTTCAGAAGATTTGACTGCTTTGTGTGTTGTCCTGTGAGGCATCTTGTCATTGAAGGCCCCTGTGTGTTTTTTTCCTAGTGATAAAAAGTTGATTGCAGAAGGACCTGGGGAAACCATATTGGTTGCAGAAGAGGAAGCTGCTCGAGTGGCCCTTAGAAAACTTTATGGATTCACAGAAAACAGAAGGCCCTGGGACTATTCCAAACCCAAAGAGAATTTGAAAGCAGAAAAGATCAGCACTGCCAGCTAGCCAGCCAGCAAAACCATGAAAAAAATGTCAGAGATGTTCCAAGCTAAACATTAAGATTATAAAGACATAGATCTTCATATTGTGTTCCTAAAATTATATAAGCATTCTAGCAGGTCACAGGTGTTTTGATTTTAATCTTTGTTTTCCAAGAAATTTTGCCTAAAGGCCTTGTTTTATTGTTGTGTATAATTTCTACAGCTAGGTATATTTTATTTCTTTCTAGCTTTGAGTTATTATAATTTAAATATGGAAACTTTGCTGTAATACCAATAAAAACGTTATTCTTTCAGTGTTACAGTTGAATTTGATATATTTAGAAGTATAAGAGGTTGATGTACTTTGCTTCTCTAATGTAAATTTAAGTAAAACAGTAATAGCATAATATTTCCAGAAATGCAAATTACAGACCATAACTAACTTGTATTTACATGATTTCTAGAGTCTAGGTTGAAAATTTTGTGTATTTCTAATATATTTCTATTGGAGATTGGGATATCAGGGATTGAACACGGGCACTCGACCACTGAGCTACATCCCAGCTCTGTTTTGTATTTTATTTAGAGACAGGGGTCTCACTGAGTTGCTTAGGGCCTCGATGTTGCTGAGGCTGGCTTTGAACTCGTGATCCTCTGTCTCAGCCTCTCAAGTGGCTGGGATTGCCGGTGTATACCACTGTACCCAGCTCTAATATATTTCTTACTCAGTTTCTATAAAGCAAGTAAATGGCAGATGAATTTTATACTTTTAAGAAATTGCCTTTTCTAAGAAAATGAAAGTCAATCAGCTTAAAATGTTACTGCTAATGGAAAATAAAATATGTATCGATCAGTTCAACTTAATATTCCATAATTGTAATAATAGTTACTATATACCAAGCACTGTCCTAACTATTAGAACACATTTAATTCAGTAGAGGGCAAATCTAAAGAGTGTCTTTCTGGTTCTTTAATCCTTTGTATTCAGTTCAATAATCTTCCAACTGCAAATTCCCTTTGATTTCTTTTTACCATTTTAGCAATAGTAATAATTTCTAGTTTCAGGCTGCTGGTAATCACTCCCACAATTTAACAAGAAAAGCAGGACTGGAATTGAGAACAGAAAAGTGTATAAATGTTAAAACTAAGTGTTCTTTTGCCTTGAACTTTTTGTATAAAAGAAGATGAAGGACCTTTAAAACTCCTTTTCTGCCATGTTTGTTGACCTTTTTTTTGGTCTAAACAGGCTGCAGGCTGGAGGGCTGAATCGGCTCTAGGGAGAGGAGCTCATGGTCATGGGGGTTGTTAGGCTTCCTTACTTGTACCAGTCAGTGTCCTGGCAGGAAAGAAAGGCCTGAGTGTAGCAAAGAACTGTTCAAGGGAACACAGTGATTGAATCCAGTGCTCTAGGGATGGCACATAAGGGAGCTGGCTCAGGCCGGCAAAGGCTGAGCCACCTGAAAGGATTTGTCACCCTCTGAAGATGCAACCAAATCACAATGGTTGGGCAAGGAGGAGAGAACTAAAACCCCGAAATTGGCCAAAACCGATTTCAAGCCAAAAAGCAAAGAAGCCATGAAAGTCTGCTTAGATAGCCAGAAGGAAAAAGCAGAAAGGTCTATCTGAAGCAGCCTAGGGAAGAAATTCAGTCCACACCCAACAGCTTTGCTGATGAGCATGAGCACAACTTCCTTGGAGCTACTGGCAGAAGTGTGGCCCGAGGCATAGCTTCAGAAAGGCCTCCACAGGTCTGCCCTGTGGCAGTAAGACCAAGAGACCCAAGTCCAGGAAGATCATTGCGTTCTTTTTGAAGCTGCAAAGAAGCAAGCATTGCCGAGGTGGAAGATGCTGTATTTTAAGCTCTTGGTTTTTGCTTGGAGTAAGGAAGTCTTTCCACTACAGAGCGTGACCTTGTGGGCAGCTGACTCAGTGGTCCTGCCCACAGCCCAGGCATAGCTCAACCCAGCTGAAAAGCAAATTCCTTTCCTGAGAATGGCTCAAAAAGTAGAACTTGAGTCCTGTTTAGGAGGATTTACAGCTATCACGGGTAGTTAAGGGACTGTTTCTACCTGGTAAAATTGGAGGAGTATCTAATTGGCTGGCTCGATAGGTTCAAATAGAAATTCATCCTTTTTTTTTTTTTTTTCTTTTGAGTGTTAACTCCAATAATTGAACACAAGGAGAGAGGACCAAACCCAGTAGTAAAAGCATCACTTATGTTTGTCATCCAAAACAAGTCAATGTAACTTGATAAGCCTCTAATTGACACTGTAGGGAAAAGACATGATGAAAGTTTCTGAAAAGCAAGAGACAGTAAGCAAGCATCTTCTAACTGCTTCCTCATCCAGCATATGTGAAGTGTCAGATCCTAGCTAGGATACTATTCTTAAGGGTTTTTTTTTTTTTTTTAGGTGAATATTTTGAAGTTTCTAGAGAATTTGTTTATTTGCAAACTCAGTAATCCCTTTCCCCTCTACTAGTAGGGCAGAAAATGCAATCCCAAATTTCTCCAGCTCAGAGCAGTTTTGTTGTAAGAGAACTCTCCTTACCTTCGGTTTTCAAGGAAATCCTGATTTTTCTGTATTTCCATGTGGAACAAATCTAGCTTTAGTTCATAAAACTATTTTGCAAGTAAAGAGATCCATATCCCTTATTTTAACAAAAAATTGTGATTTGCCACATTACTAAACAAAATCTTTAAATTGTACTTCATTTATTTATTTATTGGTACCAAGGATTGCAGGGGCACTTAGCCACTGAGCCACATTCCCAACCCTTTTTATTTTTTACTTTGAGATGGGTCTCACTAAGTTGCTGAGGCTTGCCCTGAACTTGCATTCCTCCTGTCTCAGCCTCTCAGGCCACTGGGATAACAGGCATCTGCACCTGGCTGAACTGTACTTTTTAAAATCACTTACTAATATGTGATGGGCAGGAATGTAGAAAAATTAACATGCTGTTTCAGTTCCATGTGAAATACCTGGAAACTTGGCACCAATCTCTGGATAACTCTATCCTATGAGAATAAACAGTGCAGAATTTTGATGTGTGGGTAATAGAGGAGTGGGTGCAAGGGTGTCTTCATGTGGGATTGGTGTCCAAGCATATCAGTGATCATTTTGAGTACTGGTGTTCGATCTGTGTTGTAAAGACAATCAAAACCAGAAGAAAGTGGTTGTGATATTATAAAAGCACTCATGCTTGAACTTGGGCTGGCACCAGAGAAAGATATTAGTTATCTACTTTGAAGTGAGACCTCCTTTCCCACCTTTTCCCATTTTCCAGTTTGTTAAGCCTGAAAAATAAATGTACCCAAAAAGGTCCCTTAGTCAAAAATTTTAAAAGTTTATAATTGTTGACTCAATTACATAAAGCCTATTCTTCTTAATTCATACAATATTTTATTTTATGCCATATAAAATGGGGAATATTGTTCTCAAATTATTTTAAGTGGCCATGAGAAGGTGAATTAGGAGCTATATATTCTGTGAATGGAACAAATTGGGGCTGCTTTTTTGTGTTTGGAGCTTTATTGATTTTGGCCACAAGATGGTGCTCTAATCCAACAGCAGAGTTTAAGATGAACTGGATCCTTGGGGAGGGGGGGGATACTGTACTTGCACAAGATAGCATATATTTGCATATGGCATGGAAGTACAGTGGAACGAACTTTTTCAGGCCCCTAGAGCCCTACTATATATGGATATACCTACAGGAGTTAGCCCACCGCCCCCTCTCCTCAGGATGCTATAAGAATTCACTATATGAACATTCACTTCTGATGCCAAGATATGGATGTTTGAACTCTTTCTTCCAAGGTACTCTGGGAAGAGGGGGAAATTGCAGGGCTGCTAAAGGTAAAATTCTTAATTTAAGACTTTTTTTTGTGCCCCATATTACTGTTTCTTTCTCCCTATTTTCTTTTTCTGAAGAGAGTAAGTGCATTTCTAGGGGATCCTAGAGTTCATCTTGACAATTCCTAAAACCAGATGTATACAGACATTCTTGCCACCAAGAAGGCCCTCTCAGAACATTTCCCACATGAGGAATGCCCATTTGAGGAGGTTGGATAGCTGTTGGAATGCTGCCCAAGATCCGTATTCTTAAGCTTTTTTTATTCCCCTCAGCTGATCCCTGTATCATCTCTCCAGAACTCAGAACGACCCTCAGCCATTGTCCTCTAAGACCTAGACCTGTGGCTCTTGACTTCAGTTGGGTATCAGAACACTTGAAATCCTTGTTTCTCTCTGTAGAAGACCTACAGTAACTGCTTGATTTAATCCTACCTTGCAAATTAAAAATGATTTTCCAGGAAGAAATGCATGCAATTATACTACAATCACAAGGATACATACTCCTCAAAAAACTGAAGAACTAGTCCTGTGATTCCCACTAATAAACACCTGTTCTTGTTCATTCATCTGACTGCCTACTAGTATTCACTCAGAACAGAAGACTAATAGGTTAAGAAAATTTTTCTAGGAAAAAAATTAAGAAAAAGATGTTAACTTACTCTCTTCCATTAAATTCTTATTTGATTACTCATAGAATATCTTTTTAACAGAGCTGATGTACATTAAGTTGCAAAACAAACTACTGATTTATCCTAATCCAATCCTTCCACAAAAGAAATGAGGCATGAGGCCACTGACAGCTGGAGAAGGATATTTCTAAGTCAGAGAAGGATTTGCCAGACTTACTGATGATGTTTCCTTTACAAATTGATGTCAGGACCTTTACACCAGTGTTTTAGTCAGTCACCATTTTTTTTTTTTTTTTTTTTTTTTTTTTTGCTGCTGTGACTAAAAGACCCACCAGAACCATTAGAGGAGGAAAAGTTTATTTGAGGGCTTCCAGTTTCAGAGATCTTAGTCCATAGAAGGCCAGGTCCATTCCTTGGGGCTCGAGGTGAAGAGGTGAGGCTGAACCTGGCAGAAGAGTGTGGCAGAGGGAAGCAGCTCACATGGTGTTCAGGAAGCAGAGAGAGACTCCACTCTCCAGATACAAAATATATACCCCAAAGCGGTGCCCCGATTCCCACCTCCTCCAGCCACATCCTACCCTTCAGTTACTACTCAATTCCTATCAGGGGATTAATTCACTGATTAAGACTCTTATAACCCAATCGTTTCTCCTCTGAACTTTCTTGCGTTTTCTTACACGTGAGCATTTGGGGGACACCACATCAAAATCATAACACCAGCATTGTCAGTCAGGGCTGGAAGACATTTAACATAGATCTCAGGAGATAAGACAAAATAATGAAAACTAGCAGATTAACTCATTTGATGGCAGTGTTCATGGGGCTCCCGACCATCTGCCTATTCTAGGGCCAAGAACTAGGACTTAGTTCTTGGCCCTAGAATAGGACTAGGAAGGACAGGCACAAAGACCTGCCCTGCTTTGTTTTTACCCTAGGATAAATGGGATTATAAACTTCAGATGGAGAAGCTTGGCGCACTAACAAAAAGTTCATGTCCATTATGCTACCTAATATTCAAATAATTTAATTTGTAAACACTAACCAACAATGTATGTGGTATGATAGTGATTTCTCATTTAGCAAATTTCTCATTGAAATCACATTTCAACCTCCTTTTCTTCCAGATTTGAGAAAGGTGCTAAAATGTGAAGTTCAAGAATCTCTAAAGAAATGGGGCTTTAAAGCCAGTGGTGATTTCCACTCTTTGGCCTCTCAGGGTGGTCTCTTGGTCGGCAGAGGACACAGCATTCCAGTCAGTATTCATAGGAAGCTGAGGACTCAGTTATCACCCACCAGCTTCCCCAAGACTTGCAACTCCCAACTGTCCCCACTGACAAGCACTAACAAGGGGGCATTTACAACTGTGCTGACTCAGAGTGAATTGCTTCAAACCCTCATGTCACGTCTTATTTGTCAGTTTTTCATTTTCAGAAAAACAAAGTAACGTGTGCAAAGTACTCTCCCTTTTACCTTTTTGTAAAGTTCTCTTACGATTGGGATTTCTTCCAGGTCATCTGTCATTATCTCCATATTTAGTACAAAGATTTAAAAGGCCACTAAGACATAGAGCTTCCAAGGTATTTGGGTCACTGCTTGCTCTCCTTTTCCATTGTGTCTCAGGCAGAATTACAAGTACTCATCTTGTTAAGTGTCAGAAGAGTGACTTCCCTGGTGGTTGACTCTGTTTTTTCTATAAGTCCGCCATTTTGTTACTTTAGGAAAATTGCAGCCTGTCTCCTGCTCAAACTCAGTGTGGCATCTAATCTATATGATATAAAATGTTTGCTCAAACATGTCCATAGCGAAAAAAAAAAAATCATCTATCACAGGCCTGTGATTTTTGTGGCAGTCTCCATATCTCAAATTTGTTCTAGTTTCTCTCAAGGAAAGGAGTTTTCAGAAATTTTATATTTCTGAAGTGAGACAAGGCCTGTAGACTTGATTGAAGTATATCAAAAGGTAAAAGTTAAATTATATATATAAAAAACATTGAGAGGAATTTTCCTCTAGTCCAGAGATTACAAACAATTTCCAAAAGCCAACCAGTCTCAGAATCTGGGTGTTGATTAGAAAGAAAAAGGTGAGTAAGTTTGGAACCTTGATTATTATTTTTCCAAGTTCCATGCATCATTCATGTTTGAAATTTTAATAATAATCAAAGAGGTACTCAGAAATAGGACCAGATAATTCAGAGTTTAATGTGACCAGTATACTATAGATAGAGAGCAGTCCATCTATATCACATATCAGGCTTGCCCAGGCTCACATGAGAAAGGCCAATTCTCTGGTCCTTTCTGGAATGAGCACTGTTAGAGTCAGGGGCCCAGGGATCTTTGGCCATGCAACCACTGGTACATTCTTTCTTAGACTCACATCCAGTTGGTCCTACTCCCAATACTTGCAACAGTGAGATACTTTGCTGTGCTAGGATTCTCACTCCCAATATTAAGTTACTTAGGGAAAGAACATATTTATCTTTGCACCTTCTAGTAATTGGTACCTACCTGGTAGGCACTTGTGATATATAACTTTAGACATCAACTTGACTGGAGTAAAGGATGAACTCCCAGATAGCTGGCAAAGTGTTATTTCTAGGTGTGTCTGTGAGGGTATTTCCAGAAGAGACTGGCATTTGAATCAGTGGTCTGAGGAAGACCTTCCCTCAGTCAATGTGGATGGGTATTATTCAACCAGTTGAAGGTGATAAAACTGATCGAATTATGTTTTTGTATATGAAAATGTCATAATCAAACCCACCATTCTATATAATTAATATGCACCAATAAAATGAAAAAAAAAAAAAAAGGCAGAGGAAAGGCAAATTCACTCTTTTGGAGCTAGAATACCCATCTCTGACACTGCACATCAGAATCCCAGGTTCTTGGGTCTTCAGGTTTCACATGGCTTCTCTGGTTCTCGGGCCTTCAGACTTGGACTGCACCATGCCCCCAGCTTTCTTGGTTCTCTAGCTTAGAGATGGCAGATCACAGGACTCCCCAGCCTCCACAATCATACGAGCCAATTTCCATAATAAATCCCCTCACGTACCTATCCTTATTGGTTCAGTTTCTTTGAAGAACCCTGTACAACACAGCATTTGAATAAATAATGAATGAGGGAATGGAGTATGTAGTTATTCTACTGCTAACACTATTACTATTCTGAACAATTCAAAATAATATTACGGAATGAGAGAACACTGGAAAACCTAGTAAGTCTGGCTCTAAAAAGGCATTAGTTACAATTGGCATGTTTGCTAGAATATATGTGGCTTGAAAGAAGCATCCAAAATAGCTCTTTGGCTTTTATTTTTCAATAAGGAATAAGTGTCTGGTTTGCTGAAGAATATATATACTTCAATAGTTGCAAGCAGCAACATTCAGTCCACTTTACCAATGAGCATTACAAATGGCAAACAGGTGGGAGTACTGAATGTGATGTTTGAATGTTTAGCTACAGAGTGACAAGAAGAACCCATGGACTAAACAGAGAAATAGAAAAGTATTTTTAAGTTTTGATAAGAAATGTTTCAAGCCATTTTGACTGAGATGTGACTACACAAATCTCTAGGAAATTCATGAAAATACCCAAGCAAATGGTAACAATCTTGATGTTTGAGTTAAACTTGGAAAAATCGTCTCAAAAAAAAAATTATCATTTCAAAAAGCAAACACTGCAGCTTATCACCAAAAACAAAAGATTCATTGTTGCCTCAGATTCCAAAGGACTTAGTCCCCAGCAATCTCTTTCCACACTCTGCAAAATCCCCCTGCCTTTGCTGAGAATGCTTGGCCAGAGCCTGAGCACACCACGTGGTCAAGCTCAGAACCAGGATTACCCAGTGGTGGCTCTAGTGGTCTATACACTTAGAAGTGCCAAAGCAAGAACAGTGTTTCTTGTCAGGTTTAGAAGAAAAAGGAAAAAAGTCCAGGGGCTCTGAATTTCCTGTTGTCTGCCTAAGTGTAAAGGCTTGGTAGAAGAGGTTGATGTGTTTTTAAAATGTGGTTTATTTTGCCGTATTTTCAAATAGCAGAGAAATGTCAATTTTTTTAACTACCCATAACACTTTATTTCTACTTTGTACAAAATACAAAAATGCAAATCTCAAGAGTACAGACCGAGGGGACAGGCACACTGCATGACAGCAGACCTTGCTGAGCAAGACATTAGTTTTTAAACTTTAGTGAATACATGCATTATATAAAACAATAACAGCAACGACAACAAAAACACACAGAAGGCTAAAGATTTTGCTATTTCCACCCCCAAAATAATGCTTGCTATCAAGACTTTGGATGGAGGCGGGGCAAAAAGAATTAAAAAGGCAAATAATATTTTTTCCATAAAAAAGTAAAAGCTACCGTAAAATTTTCTTTTTTTTTCTTCTGTCACACTGATTAAATTTCTTCTGAAAAGCCACACATAAACAAAACAAAACAAAACAATAAACCTTGAACCAGACAGACAGCAAATACTCAAGAGGGTTGTTAGCCTAGATAACCAATCAGTAGTTTAAAGAATCTTCCAGACATTCCGAAGCCTTTCTATTCATTCCTCAGTACAGCGTAGTTGCCATCCTGCCCTTTCATCTCCATAACACCTCCCCAAACAGAAATGCTTGCTTGCATCATGGAGTCTGTGGCTAAGAACTAGTTTTGAAAAAGAAAGCGATGTACAAAAATATTTAACAGAACTATGAAAGACGTAGGAAAGGAGTCTTTTCTTCATAGCAAAGTAGTCTTTGCTCCGCCTGGTTTCTTTTTTATTTGTTCTTCAGGGTTTGTTTATCTGTCCCATGAATAAGATAGCACCTAGGGGATTAAAAAGAAACAACAGATGATGTTCTATAAAAGAACATCCTTAAAATAAGATGGAAAGTGTTACTTTGGGGGAAGGGAAGGAGCAACACCTAGCCTATTGCTCAGTTGAGCTGTTAACAGAACTTTGTATGAGGAGAGAAATGGCCTACACCTTTGCTGTCCACTGTGGTGGCCACTAGTCACACATGGTGATTGAGTGCTGCAAGTGTCACCAGTGTGACTAAGAAGTTGAATTTTTAATTATATTTATTTAGGTTATTTAGAATTAAGGTTGGTAGACACACATGGCTATGGCCTCCTGCATTGGACCGTTCAGCTCTGCAGCATGCTAATCAGGATGTGGAAGATGCAAATGGACAGAAGGAAAAGGAAATACTTTGTTATTAAAATAATAGTAACAGCTAAACTGTATTAGTGCCTACTCTCTACTCTCTACAAAGATAATCTTGTACTTCATAATGGAACTGAAAGGAAGCAGCCCTTACTTATCCTTATTTTATGGAAAATGCTAAAGGGCAGAGCCAGGTTTGAACTCATGACTTGTGGCACTAAGAGCTACTGGATGAACAATTCCCAGGTCATAACAACAGGGTGGGCTTACAGATTAAAAACACAAAGGTTTTGGCAAAATTTAACTAATGCATTTATAACAATATAGAAAGAATCAGTAGATGTCAAAAATGTCCCAAAGGGATGCGGAGCCTCTTTGTAGGTTAAACACCACCACAATTACCACTGCGCCCAAACCTAAAATCCTGTGGGTATTTCAAGAACTCTGTCGTACTCTGCAACTGTGGCTTTGACTTTCCTACCTTGTTAATGTAGGTGGTTATATTATTCCAAGTGTTTGTGGTCGTGACACAGGGGAAACAGACTAACGGCAATACTGCTGGACACAGCCATGGCTGGATTCTAACAGTGAACAATGAAAGAGGAGACTCATTTACCTGTAGGATTATGTCGGATGAAAAACAGAAAAGGTCTGTCTACTATGAACCAGGGAGGCGATGACCTTGCAATCAGAATAGCAGCTATGGGAAGAAAAGGGAGATGTGTTATCAGCAGGAGGCCAGCAAGGCAGAGGGCTCAATGGACCCTCAGACATGGGGTCCGAAGACACACTTAACTCTTATCCCAAAGGCTGGCCATGATGTCATGGCCTCAATTTATTGAATGTCTCCCCTGGGTCAGGCCCTTTACATTTACCGTCTCATCTGCTCTATAAAAAAAAGCATGCTCTTCTCTAATAAACCATACTTACTCCTCATGGAGTTTATGAAGATTAAATGACATAAGACACATTACAGCTCTTAGAACACTGGCCACCACATGAACACCCACTCACTGTTAACTGTTACTTTTTATTTATACCATCTGCCACACTGCTGAAGCCCCCTGGGCCTTTTTAACCTCATTTAACCTCTGTTCTGCACATGAAGGCCCAGATCAACTCTGAACAGTTTTGTCTGTGCCCACTCCATTGGCCCCTCATTAGGTTTCCCTCGCCTCAGGAATACAGGCCACCCATCCAGCCCTCCTACCTCACACTGCTGTCAACTCCTCAGGTGAACATCTGACTTCAGGCTCATGGCTCTCAGACCTGCCTACTCAGCCATGTGCACCAATGGTGGCTCTCACATCACAAGCCCATGACAAGGCCTCAGGGAGGACAGGTTGTGGCGGAACCACCCCACGCCTACTGTAATGGCTCAGTCCCCTTCCTTGGACTCCTGGAAAGCACTGATGGCTTTGGCTTAATGTTAAAAAGGACACCTATAGTTATTCTGGGGCAAACCGTTCCACCCAGGGGTGTGAAAATTAATAGTCAGCAGTTGTTATGGACTGAACCGTGTCCTCCTCAAATTCATACACGGAAGCCCCAAGCCTCTAATGTGACTGTTATTTGGAGACAGGGTCTTAAAGGAGGTAATTAATGACAAACAGAGATCACAAGGGTCGGGTCCTAATTCAATAAGAAGGTATCCTTTCTAGAAAGGTGAGAGGCACCAAGTTTGTGCACATACAGAGAAGACCATGTGAGCATGGTGATGAGGCACCATCTGCAGGCCAAGGAGAAAGACTTTGGGAGAAGCCAAGCCTGCTAACATCTTGATCTTGGACTTCCACCCTCCAGAGCTGTGAGAAAATAAATTTCTGTAGTATATGCCCCTAGCTTGTGGCATTTATTACAATTGCCTGACCTGCCTGATACAGAAGGATCTGGGAGGTGACACAGGGCTCCATAGTTGGTTTAATACCCTGCTGTCACAGTCTTGAAATTCTTAATACATTTCAAATAAGGGGCTCCATATTTTCATTTTTCCTAGGGTCCCACAAATTGGATAATTGGTCCTGATAGTTACACTAGTTAGCAAAATTGGTAATAGCTTTGGTGAAATTCAGATGTCACAATCACCTAGAAAAGACAAAGGTCATCTTAAAAATTCCAAGCCTCTTATTCAAGGTCTTCATTTGAAATCCTATTTTAAAGGAATTAAAAAAAAATGTGTGTGTGAAAGGCAATGTGGTGTCTATTATGAGTATAAATGGTACCAGAAATAGCCAGCCAGCAGCAAGTGTAGCTCACTTTATGAGCTCACAGGTTTTGGCCAGATTTCTTTATCCAGTCTCATAGGGACAACTGCAGGGGTGGAGGGTCAAGATAGTTCAATTTTCTTCTGCATTACATAAGCCAAGAGGCAGATGCAGATGAGGATGCTCTACTTATCAAGAAGGCTGCACAGCAATCCTGATGCCATTCACCAGATGCTCTCTGACTGTCCTGCGGGAAACGTACAGCATATTTACCTACATGTACTTGCTGTTGTTTATGTCTCAATCTGAAGACAGTTTTCTTAGCCAATAAGAAGCCAGAGTGTGCTTTATCCTCCTGAGACTGTCCTCAGGTCAAGTCTACAAGGCCAAATCCTACAAGAAGCTGTGCTAGGACATGATCATAACCATTCATTTGAATTGTCTACAGCTGCCTTTGTGCTATACTGGCAGACTTCAGAGTTGTGATGGAGACTGTGTGGCCCACAGAGCGGAATGCATAATTTGTACTATCTGAGCTTGATGATGCCCATCCCAGAGGAATGTCTCACACTTCAGTGAAACACGTGGTCTGTCCATACTGACTGCTGTCTCTGGAAGGTTGGCCCACAAGGCTGGACACCTGGCTGCCTAGACGACTGCTAAGTTGAGAAATGAACTGGAGTGCCTCTGCTTCCCTCCTGGGACTGGTCCTCTCAGGTCACCCAGCACTCACTTGTTGTTGCTGAAGCTTTGGTTCCATCTTCACTGACTTCAATTTTTGCTTTTTGCAAGATGTGGGAGACATAAAGTTTTTCTGACCCTGTTTCCAGAAAATAAACCAGAATCAGCAACTGTTTGATATGCAGGCCATCTATTTCATTGGAAAAGTAACCTCAAAGTCATGGCAAATTCCAGTTCTTAAAAACTGTCAGCAGTGACCTCAAGCAGTGCCAGAGACTGAAGGACTGTAAGTGGCTGTGACTTGCCCTGAATTTCAATCTCTGCTGAGTGAACAGTGATACACACTTCTAAGAGAGGCCCAGCCCCCAAGTGTTTTAGTACCTCTAATCAATTCAACTCTGATCACAAAGAATTTTATTAAAAAAAAAAAAAAAAAGAAAACAACAGGGCTTTAAAAAGGAAGCCTAGTAAGAAGCAAGACAATATTTTGTCAGAATGCCAGAACCAGAAAGAATTTCAGATGGTATTTACAGATGGGGAGACTGAGGCCCAGAATGCTTCACTAGGGGAGTCCCACATGTCTTCAGAACAGGTATGTGGTGCTCAGTAGCCTGCAACTGGGGTTGGTAACAAAATGATTTCTCACCAGTCAAGGGGAAAAATAACCAACCTGGAGTACAGATAAATGTTTCAGCCAAGGCTTTTCTTTGGAAGGGGTTGCTATGTTCTAAATTTAAAAAGCAAAGAACAAACCATTCAAACATAACTCTAGAAACACAGACTGGCAGATGAAGGGGCATGGAACCAGGGATGGCTTAGCTGCTGTGGCAAAGAAAAGACTCATTTGGATTTATGTTTATTAAAGATTAATGGGCAATAAAAGGCCAAAATACCTAATTAATATCTAATTAGAAGCCAGATTTTTAGGCAGTAGAGGCAATTTACAAAGTGATTCCTCAGCTGTGTAGAGCCTGGAACTTCCCATGAAATGCACACAAAGTGAAATGAGGATAGAAATGACACACACTGATTTAAGTGATGAAGGTCAATAGCATGATTTGGTGATATCAAAACAGTTTCAAGGCAACACATTCCTAATTCTGGACTGCTTCTCTCTGAACAAATAAAACCCAGTTTGTAACATTTTATTCAAGTTTAAGAATAAGTTCTAAATTGTACATACTTGTTATTTTTGCAAAATTTGACTTTGATGGATCAAACAAGTCAGTAATGCCAAGAACTTTCAGTGGTTCCTTCAAATCTGTTTGTGCCACAGCTGTGAACCTACATGAAAGCAGAAAATAGGAGGGGGAAGTCACAAGGTTTTAAATGATACCAAAAATGATGTAATCACTGCACATTTATAAACAAGATTCTGTTGATTGATTGTGATACTGGGGATTGAACTGAGGGTCTCTCCCACTAAACTACAGCCCAGAGCTTTTTATTTTGAGACAGAGTCTCCCTAGGTTGCCCAGTTTGGCCTCAAAGTTGTGATCCTCCTGCCTCAGCCTCCCAAGTCGCTAAGATTACAGGACATGTCACCATGCCTGGCTATGGAGTCTTTTAAAGTAAGATCTAAACACCAGTCTGAACTGTATCTTAACTTTTAATCCTAAATTTAAATACCAGATAAGTATTTAGATTTAGCTCCTCTTAGTGAGCAGGACACACGAACAGCAAATGTGGGTGTCCTTTCCCTTAAGTGCAGCAGGCTTCCTGCTAACACTCAGGAAGAGCCACAAAAGCCCTTTCTCTTAAGCAAAGCAAAGGTTCAGCGTGATGATAAGTTTCTGGTTCTCTGGAATATCTATAGTTCTTCCCCACATCCAACTAAGAAGCTACCACCCTGGCTGCTGTGGGTACCACCTTCCTTACTGGGACTGGAGATGATCAACAGAGGAGATACATTCCTGACAATACATGCTGGAATTCTGGAAACATTTCACTGTGAAAATAGAAGGTAAGCTTTAGGAATAGGTGGCACGATACTGTATTTGGGTGTGAGTTTCTTAGATACTTGTGGCCCATCTGGCTTAGGAACCATGCACGTGTGAATGTCAGCTATTAAATCCATCACTAGGAACACTTTCCTAGGTTTGAGCTCACCCTGAAAGAGCAGCAAGGGAAAGTGAGCAGATTCCCAGCACAGATGGGCCATAAAGGCAGCTCTAAGGCTCACAATGCCACCATCTGACTCACCTGCATCAAGCACTGCCTACTTGAAGGCTTACTTTGCAAAAATAACAACAAAAAATTTTGGAGGAGTTCTAATTATTATTGTAAATCTATTACTCCAATTACTTAGCCAGTGGCAGAAGAATCAAAAGCTGTTAGACTCTCCACTACCACCAAGGACTAGGTAGTCAGACACTCTGGACAGTGGGAGAATGGTAATGTTGAAAACTTCATGGAAAGGAGACAACCTTCACCGCTGTCTTCACAGGTATGGACAAGGCATTCTCTGAACTGTCTGTCAGAAATTAGGACTCACACAGAATTTGGGATCACTTTTCTCCTCAAGTCACAACAGCTCAAATTCCATCTATATTTTATTTTTAAGGTATAACAGAAAAATTGCCTTAATGCTAATATAAGAATTCTGCCTAGGTGGATTCTAAAACATTTTATCTACCAGCTAGCATTTGGGCTGTGGTCATTAGTAACTTCTAGCTGAAACTTAAGAAACAACTAAAATGATGCTCCTTATCAAAATCCATGGAACTCGGGCTGGGGACATAGCTCAGTTGGTAGAGTGTTTGCCTTGAATGCACAGGGCCCTGGGTTCAATCCCCAAATCCCCACCACCGAAAAAAAAAAAAAATCCATGGAATTCCCTTAACCAATTAAGTTCCAAGTCTTCAATTCCGTGAATATTTCAACAAACTTGATACAGGTACATTAAAACAACTGTAAATAATAATCTAGGGCCTTTATATAGCCTTTGTATTTTCATACATACATTTTCCCAGTGCTCTAACAATTAGTCTATTACTCTTCCCAAAAGAATAGAACCCTAAAAACATATTTACTACAAAAGTTACATAAATGGTATTATTTATTGCTCTAAGTTTTTATGGGATGATGGGGCTTAACAGTTAAGTCATTGTATTTTTATCCATATTATGATGATATGCACATGTTTCTTAGGTTTTTTTTTTTTTTTTTCCCAAACAAATGAAACATGAAAAGTTGTTACAGAGTCATGAAGAACTTGTGCTCATGTGGAGGTTCAGAGACCAAGGCTGCCATCTCTCCTTTCTTATTATCATTATCCTACCACACAAGAAGCACCATAATTGAAAGAAAGCTTTCAGAAAAGCTCGGCCTTGTATTCCCACCATGCAGTTTCTGCAAAATAAAATGGGCTCCACAACGTGCCATAGTTCAGCCTCATGTGTCTGGTATCTGATATAATAGCTGCTGATGGGACAATCCTGGGTTTTCCTTTAGGGAAAGGACCACTTACTTGGGCAGGACCACCTGGACCCTCTTGGGCACCATCATGCTCATCCAGCTGTTTACGGTCTTGGTGCTGATGTGGGGGATGATGTCTGACAGTGGGGTGGAGCTCTCAATTGGCAGGGCAATCAGCATGCTGATGCTTTCCCCGTGGTAGGGCAGTTCTATGAAGTGGTACCATAAGTCACCAGGGGTGCTTGTAGACCCTAAAGAAATCAGAGGCAGGTTCAATGTATCTTTGATGACTTCTAGAAGGGGCATGAGCGATTGCTTGTCGCCAGCGGAGCCCTGGAGGGAAGACAGCAATTCCACTGGAGGACCTCCCTTTACCAGAAGTAGCTCCCTCAGAAGGACAAAGATAAGGTCAGCAATTTCTTCCTTCCCCGGTGCAGAATTCTTTCTTCAGTCTAGACAGAATGCCTATAGGCACCACTGACCTTACTTTAATTCTGTTGAGTAGCCTTTAACTAGATCATTAGGCACTCAGAAAATAGTGCTTTACCAGAAGTTGACCTTTATATGAATAAAAGAATGGATCTGTCTACCTTAGAATCATTTTTTCATTTAGTTTTTTTAAACTAAAATTGCACTGTGTATAATTAAGGTTTACAACATGATGTTATGGGATACATACAGATGGTAAAATAATTACAATAGTGAGACAAATGAACATATGCATCATCTCACATTCACCTTTTTTTTTTTTTTTAAGAGAGAGGAGGTATTATGTATTTCCGTGACAAGAGCTGCTAAAATCTATTCATTTAGCAGGAATACCATATACAGTATAATTATTTTGCCTATGGTCCTTATTTTGGGTGAATGTGTATGCGTGTATGAAAAGAAGAGAGAGGAGAAACAGCTTCCGTAATTTAGGGCCCACTCTGCCTGGTCCACACCAACCACTTGGACAGACATAGAGCCTGCAGCCTCCATGAGGTGGGCATAGCTGGCCCTATTTTACAGGAGGAGGTCACAATTAGAGAAATTAAACTGTCTGCTTTACTTTGCTACCGTGACTTCCTTTTCACTATGCACCTCTCCAGTAACTACCACCAGGGTTTTAGATATTTTAGGGTACTTATATCTCCTAATAAAAATCTCAAGAATGATTTAAACCAGCATTTCTCAAAATGTTGTCTAGAGCATATGCTACTTGCAAGCTGCTCCACAGACACATAGATATTCCACATCATAGTAAGTTTTGGAAGTACACTTGAAAGTCTTCTTATAGATTCAGAATCTATATCAGTACTGTGAAGGCTCTGAGGCATTTCACAGGCAAGAAAAGCATTTAACTCTAGTTATCCCCATATTTCCCAAGCTAATTTAACCATAGGACCTTTTAATTCCATGTGAAATGTTAAAAACTATTTAGCAAGTGACATGGTTTCACTGTTTCCCCTTAAAGTCATGTGTTAGAAACTTAATCTGCAAATTTGTATGTATATGGTATTAGGAGGAGGGGCCTTTGGGAGGAAATTAGGACTAGGTGAGCTCCAGTGAGTGGGGTCCCCACACTGGTATGTGTGGCTTTATACGAAAAGGAAAAGTGATCTGAGCTAGCATGCTTGCTTGTCTCACCCTGCAATGCCTTTTGCCATGTTATGATGCAGCAAGAAGGCCCTCATCAGATTCTGACAGATGCCAGCACCATGCTGCTGGACTTTCCAGCTTCCGGAATATCAAGCCAAACAAACCTCTATTCTTTATCAATTATTCAGTCTTAAGTAGTTTGTTATAGCAACAACAACAACAACAACAGAAGGCTAAGATGGCTACTAAACAACAAAACTGAGCACTGGTGGAAAACAGCCACATACATGATTCTGTGATCTTGCAGTTGTAGAAGTTCCATGATTACCCTCTAAATCAGGCACCATCTCCCCTTCAGCGCATATGAGACCATATTAAATTTCATTTATTATCAAATTTATTTTTCAGCCAGTTATGTAAAATAAACTTACATCCTCTTTTTCCTCCTCTGATTTTTGCCATTAAGCCTTTAAATTCTAAACAAATTGTAATGCATCCATTTAGGAGATTTGAATGTGCTATGGGTATGAATATTAATAGAAAGTCTGTATGTTTCAAATCTCTCTACAAAATATGAAAAGTACTCTTATCATTCTGTGTTAAAACTGTATTGTTAAATACATGTGTACAATTAAAAAAAAAAACATAATCATGGAGGGTGCCAGCTGACCCCCCCCAGCTCATGGCAAGCGGCCCAGGTAGGCTGTTAACCACCCCACCAGAGAAAGTTTTCCATAGAGCATGCCAGAGAGTTCAATTAAATATTTAAATCAATCATGTATTGAAAAGAGTTATAAAAATTAACTAGATGAATGGGATGCTAGTATTTCTAGATTTATGGTAGATTTCTGAAGTGTTTTTTACTAGGCACATCAAGCTTTTAAGAACTCTGGTATAGGTGAAGTTATCTGAAATGCCTCCTGTGTACAGAATGGAGATATCAAGATGCTAGGGTCTGTGCCTCCCAAAGTGCACGACGATTAAATGAGAAAACAGCTAAGACTCTGCGCAGGTCTGGCCCAGGGTCTGCGCCCCGTGAATTTTGGCTCCTGCTCTTCCAAATGATCTTGAGGGATGATACAGTTATGAAAGGAAGGCTGCACGGTCTCTCCTGGTCCCACATGCTGCAGAGCCTGTGGGCCATTCAGGAACCCAGCACCACCTGCCTCAGCTCAGAATGCTATCAAGTCACCCCAGCCTGGCTGCCTGAGATCAAAGTTCGCACTCTTCATCTTCATTTTCAGTCTGTACAATAAAATGGTCTCAATAGAAACTGCAAAGTCAATGGGAAATGAGAGAAAAAAGAACAAAAAAAGATCACTTCCTAACAAACCTCTCAATCCTCGAAGAAAACCTCAAGTCCTTATTTTGGCAGAGCTAAATTTTTGAAACGGTGAAATCTGGTAAGCAGTTAATAAATTATTGCTCCAGGGCATAAAACAAGGACTTGGAGGCATTAATTGTTTTTAAAAATATTTACTGCTCTGCTAAGAAGGATGGAGTTTGTGAATAATGAAAAAGCATGCTAGCTGGGGTGTGCCTGAGGTGGAGGTGGCACACATGTCCACTGACTAAGCCATCCTTGACTGGATACACCATTACTGATTAGCAACACTGATAATCTCGAACTGTTCTGCACCCAGCGCTCACATCTGCGTGATGAGTGATCTCCAGTTCTACTTCTGTATCTGACCACAGCATCCCACCAACATCAGATGCTTGCACCCACATCCATGCTTGGCGTTAGGTGGCAGCTTGAGGAGTTGAGAGAGAAATCAACACCTCTCCTCTCCTTCCTCCAGGTCACCACAGCACCGCCTCCAAGGCAGCCTTTACAGCGGATGAGCCCTGCAGTTAAGGACCAGTTCCCGAATCAGCACACCAGCTCTGTGACTTTGGCAAGCTCCTTAGCTCCAGGTCTTAGTTTATTTATCTGTGAAATGCTGTGATAATACCTTACATGAAGAGAGAATGAGATAACAATACATACAGGGTGCTCAGCGTAGGCTGGCATGTGGCCAAAACTTCCAGGAGGAGTTTGCTCACTTCCTCAATTTCAGGTCACTACTCACAGTCTGACCACAGAATCAGTGCATGGAGGGTTATCACACCTGCTGCCCTGGAACACGACTCCAGAGTGGGAAGGTACTTGGGAGCCAGGATCAGGGCATGGAGCCACTTGTAGTTCCAGAGCTTCTTCCTCTAAAGTTTCCCCTCCTGCTCCCCACTCCTCAACACTTGGTACTAGACCACGGGTTCTTCAATGACAATGTCAGCAGTGTATACAACGGGAAGGGAAGCAGGTTCATTCACTCTGAAAAGAACAAGACAAGCCTTTTCTTTGAGATGAATGGCGATCAGCCAAACTTTTAGTGGGGAAATATAATAAGTAAACTAGTCAGGTATTAGAAATGTGGAGATTTGAGAATTTCAGTTCTCCTGGAAAGTCCTCTGTAAGACTCTTATTCCCATTTTAAGTCTTAGAAGGGAGGATATGACTAACCTCATTGAAATGTTAAGAACTCTTTTCAGCCTTAAAATCAAAAAGACTATTTTAAATATTCAGTATTAGGAAAGCTTTATAAATGAAAGTCCCTCTAATTTCCTTATAGTACAAGTAACTATGGATTTCCTGAGCTCTTAAAAAACTGTACAGGCTATGCTTTAGTAGAATTGAAATTAAAAGCAACAACAAAAAAAAAAATAGATTCACTACATATAGCTATGGACACTGCAGCCTGGCATCCAAGAGGAATCTGGAGAAATGACCGGGTCAGGGAGGGGAGTGTGTGTGCTTATGCAACCAGGTGAGCCCCGGAGCCATTTGCTGCTAAAGAACCACAGAGGGGAACCAGATGGGCAAGAAGGAGAATATCACCAGTAGGGGAGCAAGGAGAGAAGTCCTATGGGTAGACAGGTGTGAGCTGCAATCTTGGAGGAGAGAGGAAGCTGCAAATAAAAGTCTGGTAATTTTTTTGTGGTCTTTTGCAGAATAAAGTTCCTAGTGCCTAAATCATAACCACAAAGACAAAAAAGTAACAACTTTGACTTAGCAATTTGCATTCAAGCAAATTACTTTTAGAAGTACTGATATAAGTATCTAAAAATAATGGATAAGAATACTCATTGCAGTGCTGTTTATTATAGGAAATGAGTAAATGGTCATCCGTAGGATATTAAGGCAAGCTTATGATGGAATACTACACAGCTGGTAAAATCACCTAAATCTTCATGAGCGGACAAAAAAAATTTCCATAATATACTTGCTAAGGAAAAAAGAAGATTATGGAATTGAAATTACATTTTAATTTCATGTATGTACAAAAGCTTCATAAATAATTTACATATCTATAGAAAAGATCTCAAATGATACACCTAGAATTTAGTAGGAATCTTATCCTAGGAAATGTGACTCTAGGGGAACTTTTCCTTTCTGCTTTCCATACTGTTGTATTTGATTTTGCAGTGAGTGTGAAATATACTTCTACTAAAAAAGATTTTCAAGTTTCCATTTTTTAAATATCCTTGAGGTGCTTACACTTTACAGGGCATAAGTCAGAAGGATTTCTCTCCTCTTTTATTTTCCACCCTCTCTCCTTCATGTGAGCAAGTGAATCTTCACAGATGTCTTGATGACAACAGAGGGAAGAAACTTAAGGTCAACTGGATGGCCACATTTCAGCAAAGTGATCAAGAACAGAGAGATTTGGCTAAGGCCCAGGAAACATCTGGCAGGTGGCACTGCAGGCCATGTGAGCATGGGCACAGCAGCCCCTGAGCCCATTGGTGACGCTGGCAGAGTGAGGAGACAGCAGCAAGGGCTGGTGTGAGTGGCCTGCAGTCAAGGAAACACAGGCCTGCATGGGGACACCACAGCCTGCTGCGCTCCCTCCCCTCCGGGTAAGCCCCGGAAGACAAGCCTGCATGTCATGGCGAAAGCCCCTCCGGTGGCAGGGTGAGGGATCAGGACACCCTGGTGCCATGCAGCATGGCCCCTGAAAGCAGCTGGGTCCAATTCCACACTACTCAGTGAACTCCTGACGGCACAGAGAGGCGGAGGAGGTGGACGACACGAGGCTCTTTGCTGTTTGCTTGTGAGGGAGCATGGACGATAGGCCCACACTCAGTTCTGGTTCTGAGCAGACCAGCCAGGGACAGGAAACAGAAAGACACCAGACAGGGGCATTTCGGCAGAGTTTAAAGACAGCATTACTTACAAAGCAGGGGCAGGATAGAGAAGCTGTGAGAGATGGCATCCTACACAGCAAACAGTGGACACCACTGCCAGCCTAAGGGCGATGACTAGAAAGAGGGCCTGGGCACCCCCCTTGGCAGGACAGATCTGCAGTGGAGCAAGGTGTGGTGCTGCAGGGACAGCGCTGGGAAGTCGATGCCCCAAGCCCTCTCCTTCCTTCACCCCACCCAGCCAGCAACTCCCCACTAGCCAAGCCCACAGGAAGCCAGAGGGCAAAGGAGTCCACTGAAGCAGACTTGTTGGGGCCAAGAAGGGAGGGCACAAGTTAGAGGAGGTGGAGGGAAGACATCCAGAACACACACTGTGGTTCGGCTGAGGGGCATGATGATGATAAGCATGCATTTGTGGATTATTTTCTATAACACACACACATATTTTCTTGAACAAATCAGTTCTTAATTGAAAGGCTACCCTGAGGTGTTCCTCTCTAGATGCAGTCCATCTACTAAAAAACAACAACAAAAATATATGTGTGTGTGTGTGTGTGTGTGTGTGTGTGTGTACACACACACACACACACACACACACACACATATAATATTCCTATTTTAATCTTCCACACATATGTCTAAAAAATCCTTGCATATTAGTCTTGGAATACTGACTCATTTTTCAGCAACAAAAATAAACATACAATGAGAACATCTCACTTTTAATTTTTAATAGAGTGCAGAGTATGTACAAAAGATTGACCTAAAATAAAACGGCTGAGTCTGGGATACGTGCTGGGGGTAGCATCAGTGTTTCAATGAAGTCTGCTTAGGCAGCACAGCCCTAGACAGGGAGCTCAGTGTGACCAGAAAGTGGAAATCACTTTCAAGCAAAAGGAATCACTTACAGTACACAGAGTTCTCAAAAGACTAGGTATGGAACCAGCTATACCTGGGTATTTATCCTGAAGAATTAAGTCATCATACTACAGTAATACCTGCATACCCATGTTTATAGCAGCACAATTTTCAATAGCCAAACTATGGAACCAGCCTAGGTGTCCATCAACGGATGAATGGATAAAGAAAATATGGAATATATACATAATAGGGTTTTATTAAGCCATAGGAAGAATGAAATTATGTTGTTTACAGGGAAATGGATAGAACTTGAGACCATTATGTTAAGTCAAATAAGCTGAACTCAGAAGGTCAAGGGTCATGTGTTTTCTCTCATATGTGGAAGCTAGGGGAATAAAAGAAAATAAAGGGGAGGGATCACATGAAAATAGACTAGTAGAGAGAGGGAGCCAGAAGGAGAAAGGAGAGGTACTGGAGAACAAAATTGCCTAAATTATGTGGTGTGCATGTATGAATATTAACAATGAATCCCACTACTATCTATAATTATAATGCATCAATAATTTTTTTAAAAAGGAGGCATTTATTATGCTCAGCTGATTAGGACAATACTTTCCCATGGGTGTTTTAAGTACACACTGTTTTTTTAAAAAACATTTATTGACTAAAACAATTTGGCAATTTTTCCCTAGAAGTTTAACTGATGATTTATGATCAACAGGAAAAGTAAAGTAGACTGTGGCCCCATGAACCACTCCTTAACTTCAACCTGAATCAGGCAGCTGACAACATGTCCAGCTGTTTGGAGCTGACACATGCTGAACATGAAAAAGCAACACTTGGGACATATCAGCTGTAGCCTGGAGCCATAATGTCTACCTTGCAGAGGAAAACAACAACAACAAAAAAGATCTGATCAGATCAAGAGTGCTTCAGTGAACAAGAATTAGAAACTAGTGGCCTTGGGTACCCATGTCTGACTTGGGTACAATAGCAGGCATCAGTGATTAGTTTTTTTTCCCTGACTATGAAACTGATAACTGCACATTAAAAGAAATTTCAAATTCAGATAAAAAAATTATTTGAGATCCTACCACTGTGAATATCCTTCAAGACATCTCTCTATAGACATGAAGATTTGCAACGTAGTTTGTATAAGGTTCTTCAGCATTTGCTGCTTCATAGCTTGTTTTCTGAAATCAACCATATATTGTACAATCTTTTTTATTCATATAAATCTAAATCTAATTATCACAATACTCTACTATCCTCAGGGCATCAGTTCCGGGATCCCCAAGGACAACAAAACCCACAAATGTTCAAGTCCTTTATATAAATCCATGAAGTACCTGAATATAATCTACACACATCCTCCTATACACTTCATATCATTTCTAGATTGCAATGCTTAATATGATGAAAAGGCTACAGAAATAGTTGTGATACTCCCTGTTTTGTTCAGGGAATAATCACAAGTAAGAACATCTGCACATGCAATTTTTTAAAAGATTTTCAATGTGAGATTGGTTGAATCTGAAGATACGGAATCTCAGATATGAGGGTTGACTGTATGTTGACAGCTGACTTCTACTTATCTGCTAGAGAGTGATCATCTTCCCTGGAGTGGGGAGCTGAGACAAGCACCAACCCCACCACCATCCAAGCTCAGGAGGCCCTCTTCCACCAACCCCAGAGCATCCCTGGGTTTTACCAATCTTCCTAATTTTTGTTCATCTGCTAAGTGGAAAACAAACTTAATTTTTACTTTAGAAATGTAAGACTGTCAACAATGAGTTGATAATCCTTGCATGTGTTTAATGCCCATTTATCCTTATTTCGTGAATTATCCTTTCATCTTTTTCAACCAAAAACCCGACACATGTTATGTATCAATACAAAATCTTTGTGCATAATGCAATGACTTACCGGGTGCTTTTTTAAAATCCCAAGTTTTAGCACCCCTCCCTGCCCCCTACGTTCTAAAAAATAAAACTTAAGATTTGCTCCTGAATAAGTTAAAGCACTCCAGAACCTTCCTGCCCCCAGCACATTCTAGGACAGGCCTCACCCAGCAGGAACTTACCAATCCGGAACACGGAGAGCTGGGCCAGCATGGGCACTTGGTAGGACTTCCCATCTGCTGTCACGAATGTTCGCTTCTTTGTGTTCTCAGGTTGAAATCGTGATTTCCACAAACCCTTAAAATACACTGCGTTGACCAGGATCATTTTGGTGAGCGAGCCATCGATAAGATCTGGGGACATCAGGCTGTCTATCATGCCTGTGAAGTCCAAGAGCAAACAAGGAGAAACCTCAGGTCTGGCAGCCAATGTGAGGGCAAATGGCTGTTGATCAGGCGGAACAACAAGCCAATGGATTTTTAAAGGACTTTACAAGACACTTGTTCAAACACCCTTTTATATTTCCTAATTTTTTTTCACCCACATTTACCATGTTTCAAGGAAAGTTTAAAACAAGTTAAAAATCCAGGACTGGAAAACAATGTGGATATCCCCTAGTTAATGAATACCAAACTTCAAATTAAGAAATTACAGCTAATTTCCTCTATCCTCCCTGGTTTAGAATAGTTTATTCATCCAAATAAATTCTATCTAGTTAATCTTCCCTATTTTTACTGATTTTCTACTGACACATGTGACTGCTGGTGAGGGTGCGTGGTCCCCACAAGATAAGTGGTTTTTGTTTTGTTTTGTTTTTTCCTCACTGGGTTTATTCAACATTTGAAAAATAAACACTTCAGCCCATGAAGAGTTACGAAGGAAAAGTGCTTGATTTCTCTCAAGATTTCTGAAAAGTTTGGAATCCCTGATTATCCAAACTTTTTAAAGAAGAGCTAAAATTGAACAGTGGTTTCTCCATTTATGTGTCAGGCATTGAACTAGGTCCCGACATCACACAGATAAGATGAGAGAGTCAGTCTCGATGACCTCCTCACTTTAAAAGATGCTTTTCATGAGGTGTCAGGGATGGTCTGTCTTATTTGCATCGGGAGTGAACACAGCTTCCCAACAATGCTCACAAGGCTCTTCTCAAGGGAGACCTGTGGCGGAAGCTTGTCTTTTGTTCTTTTCTTTTCTTTTTGTTCCCGTATTAGGGACCAAATGTGCTAGGCAAGTGTTCTATTTCTATTTCTGAGGTACAGTCCCAGGAATTTTTACATTGAGACAGGATCTCACTGAGTTGCTGAGGCTGTCCTTGAACTTGTAATCCTCCTGCCTCAGCCTCCCGAATAGCTGGGATTACAGGTATGCACCACCACATCTGGCTGGGTTTTCATTTAGGTTCCTTTTGCTTGGTCTTTGAATATTTGAATATTCAGGTCTCTATCTCTGTATGTGTTTGTGTATGTGTGTGTATACATGTGTGCATGCTATTAAAATTAGTTCACTGAATTTTTTTTTGCTCAATAAAGTAAGGCATGATACAAATGTGAGACATAATTCTTCTAATGGTGACAATAAAATAAACAGCTTCTGAGGAAGCCACGCTGTCTAACTCAGCAGAAAGCATTAAACCCTTTTAACTGAAGCTCAAGGGGATCCTGGGCACAAGAAGCAAACGTTTCAATGAGCCATGGCAATCGGTGGCACAAATGACCTTCCTGTGCTACAACAGCCTCATTGCAGCTCCTAACTGCCACAAGGGGGCAGCAATGCCACCTTCAGCCAGGACCAGAAAAGAACAGTAAGCTATCAACAGGCATCATTCAATTCCGGACAAGGCTGGGCAGCCACTGTCCAGGGGGAAGAGGTGTCAAGGGTCAGGGTCTTGCTGCTCCAACAGCGAGCTCCTCAGACTTCGTTCCCAGTATAGTGAATGTTGTTTCCTGCCTTCCATGGGAACTTACAAGCTTCCTATGACCCTCCTCCCTACCTCCTGTGAGATGCCTCTTCCTTCAACCTTCCATAAAGCCCAAGGCTCAGCACCACCATGACACTATTTCAATGTGCCTCCCTCCCCAGCTAAACTGAATTGCATTAGAGCAAGCATGTCACCACTCGTTCCACTAGCCCTGCGAGCAGCACGCACGCAGTGCCCAAAAGTGTCGAGGAAGCCTCCTCAGCCTTTTTTTACAGAAACAAATAATGCCTACAATTTCCACCTTTAGGACCATTATATAATAAGGATACAGGAAGCAATAAATGGGAAAAGAAAGGCTAAGGGGAAAAAAGGTAAGAGAAGCACAGTATGGAGGCAAGAAGGCACCTGGGGACCTGCCATCAGTAACTGCCACAAATGTGTGTCTGTCATCCAGCTGGCCCTCATCCTGGGATACCCACCAACTACCAGGTGCCAGGGCACTCTTATATAAGAAACCAAAATATGAGCCCTGCCTTCAAAGAGCCGTAGATGAGACTGAGGGGAAGTGACATAAATTATCTGGTAAGGCACAAAGCTGCAATTTTTACAAATACCTCAGAGTAGTGGTTCTGAGGGCTGTGAGGGCGAACCCAAGGGGTTCTGATCCAATCAGCAGGGACAAGGACGGATGCGGTCCTTGAGGAAGCATTACTTGAAATAATAAATAGTCACACATATTGAACAGTTCTAAGTACTAGGCCTCTGCCAAATGCTTCATATGTATTACTCATAGCCTCATGACGATCTTTATGCCATAATTATCATTTTCATAGGCATCACTATCATATTTCCATTTTACAGAGGAGAAGGCTGAGGCACAGGGAGGTCAAGTCACTTGCCCAAGGTTACACAGCTAGTAAGTGGCAGAATGGAGCTTCAAACTCAGAACCTGCCTTTTTTAACGATTATGCCACTCACATGAAGGCAGAAATGAGCTGGCATCGACATAGGGAAGAAAGATAGGAAACATCTCAGGCTGCTGGATGCATGCGTGGGTCTGAGATGGGACACAGGGTGACAAGCAAGAGGACCAAGAGGAGCCCACATGGCTGGCACATGGATTATCTGGAGAAACTGAGACTCTAGGGTCCAACAGGTACAGCTAAGGGCCTGCATGTTTGGCTCTCCCTCTCTGCAAGGAAGAAACTATCATCTCCATGGGATGAACTCCTCAATCTTCCAGTTTTGGAAACTTGTGGGAGCATCTTTGGTTGTGTAACCAGTAGCCAGAGAAGCTACACACTCCACAGGGTTCAAGAGCCTCACGTGATGAACTGCCCTGCCCCTTGCATGATTTTCAAGTACCCACCAGTTATCTGTGTTAGAACCTCACTCTTTTTGCACATAACTCTTTATCCCTAGAAATAGATGTGTATGTATGCATTCTAAAGACTTAATGCACACTGAGTTTGCCAGAAATGTGACTACTATGCAAATAAAATCAAATGGAGCCTATACTTTGTTTTGAAATTTATCAAGCATTTTGCATAATTGTAGAAAAAATTACATCAGCAATGGTAATAACACAGCTCAGGGCTTTTGAGTCACTGAGTTGCTAAGTGCCTCACCATTGCTGAGGCTGGCTTTGAACTCGCGATCCTCCTACCTCAGCCTCCCAAGTGCTGGGATTACAGGTGCACGCCACCGCACCCAGTTAAGAATCTGGTATTTTGTTATGTCTTCAGATATAGTTGCACCCAAGAATTTAGCTATGACCCACATATGTTAATTACTTTTATCTTCCCTGGCTTTATGGTTTGACATTGTCTTCATTTAAAAAAAAAATTGGTATATGTGTGCAGAGGGTATATTACCTATGAATTTCATTTTACAATATTAGAATATTAAAAATACTTGAAAACCACCAGGTGGCACACTAACATAATTTAATATTGCCATCCTGCAGATAAAGAGGAAGGCTGGGTTGGTGTAATGACATCACATAATCATCAGCCAGAGTCTGGGACCAGTTCTGAGGGCACCTGCTGCTGGCCGGCTATCTTTCCAGGCCCACAAACTCCAGGGCCCAGAAACACGTGGGCTAGAACCAGGGTTCAGGAAGACAGAAGGGACTACACAGTAACTGAGAAGGGATCTACCGAAACCACCAGGGCCTGACTTCCCCTGAGCATTCTTCTTCACCATTCACCAGCTCCTCCAAGGGTTCTCACACCTCCACGCAGGGAAGCAGGGTGATGGGCTGCGGTGCCTCCCTCAGAGATTCTGACTTGGTCACGGTCCAGGATTCTGTATTCTAAACACACACCAGGTCATTCTGATGCATGGGCGCCAGGACTGTGCTTTGAGAAACATGCCCTGAAGGCTGTGCTTTCCCTCAGTTTTGTCTTTTGGCTTCTCCCTGGGGAGTCCCTTTGTTACCACTTTTGTGACTGACTGTTCTGTGACCACAGGTGCCCAAATCTGCACTCCTAGGCTTAGGGAAGCTAATGTTCCTCCGTGGTTCTAGCCCACAGCTCCTCCTCAACATGTCCACAAACACCTCCAGTGTACAAACCAATAGGTTTAAAACACTGGCGGTGGACATCTCCTCCCTGTAATGAAAGCAGAGACACCTAAACAAGTGATCATTGTGTGAGGTGGAAAGGGCTGTAACGGGGAGTTTGTAAACGTATAATGATAGGCCAGGAGTAATGTGCGAGGGGCATCCAGGGTCAGGGGATGGAACAAGCAGGCAGCTAGAGGTGAAGAGGCCAACCACGCCAAGGATGAACAGGATGTCCCAGACAAGGGGACAACAGCAGCAAAAGCAGGAAGGACAAGCCAGAAAACCTTAGAAACAGACAAGCTCCTGCGGGCAAGGACTGCAGAGGAAACACAGCCACAGAGAGGGGTGAAGGGCTGAGCGCTGCCCCTGCCCCAACTCCAGGCAGGCAGGAATCCCAAGGGGCTTCCCAGCTGAGCCTTTCCTGGCAGGGCTGTGGCCTCACAGGCGCCAGTTACAGTCTCAGAGTCTAACTCACCCCTTCACTCGGAGTGCAAAGTCACACAAGACACTGTGGCCACTCACCCCTGGTCTCGTTTTTAACCCACAAGTTGATGGAATTGCTGGTGGAGACTGGGTCCTCAAAGTTCATACCCTGCACTTCACACTGAAACACGTCTCTGTTCCTCGTAACAAAGGGCAGTTCCATTTTAAAGCCATTCTTGACAAACATGGCATTTGCCATCGTCACGATGTCTTTATTCTTCTTGGACACGATGGCCTTGTTGATCTTCTTTAGCATTTTACCAACTCCTAAAGGAAAAACCAGAAAGCGGAAATATTTATGAAAGCATTAAGAAAAGCTTTTGTTTTTAAACCTTTTGTATTATAGCAAATAAGAACAGTTCAGGCGAGTCAAGAACAGTATAAGCGAGTAGGAGCAGCAAGTCTTCTGTTTTCTCAGGGGCCTGTTTCTTGAGGGGAGTGAAGTTCAATGATAAAAGTTCTTAAAAATCAGAACTGTATCAAAGCAGACGTGCTCAGCTACTCTCAGCACCTTCCTAGCACAGACCAACACTGAAGGGCCACCAGGTCCTTATGAATGCTGGCATGCTCCTTGACTCTGTAGCCATGTGGGGATACAAAAAGGAAACTTCCTAATTCATTCCCTCTCCTCTACAAATTGTAAGTGCTACTTCCTTTCCTGCCAAGGATTTAGCAATGTGATTTCTTTTTCTTTTTGAGAAAAAAAAAAAAAAAAGATGAATAAAATAAGCATTAGAAAGGCTATTAAAAATTGCCATGTGCCACCAACCAGAACAATGTGATTTTTCCTTGATATCAAGCTCAAAAAGTAAAGACATTAATTTTATGGGCAACATAAGCTTTATTTTACACGAGCCATTCATACATGCTCCGTTTAGTTTTAGAGCATGAAAAAGAGAAAAATAAGTTATAAGGATGAGATATGTTTCTACAGAAAGCTTGAATTACAGGTTCTTCTTCATCACCTGGGGTCTTTTCAAAATGACACTGTCCTAAAATAACCTGCCAGTCACCTTGACAGTCTTAAAGGGCTGACTTGTCACTCTAAATGGACGTGCCCTTCATACCCCTTCAACAAGGGCAGGGCATGGTCGTCCCATGGTCCACAAAGAGGCTTTCAATACACACAGGCCTTTCTGAGACCTCTCCTGACCCCCTCAACCATCCTGTGGGCCAGGCCCATTTTACAAGTGAGGGAACAATGGGCTGCAGTGGCTGAAGTCACTTCCAAGGCCAAGTGCCAGCATACTTTGACCCAGGTCTCCTCTACAAGGCCTGGCGTATCGCATGGAGGAAAGACCAGGACAGGTCTTCCGCCACTGTCCCAGACCTGCCTCCTTCCTCAGTGAGAGTGTCACTCACCACTGAGCTCCCAGGGGCTGGGCCTCCAGGGCCAGTACGACCTGCACTCTGAAGTCACCATCCTCACGTGATGGCTAGTAATTCTGGAAGAAGAAAGGGTGGGGGTGGATTTGGTGGCCAACAGGCCAATATCATGAAAACCTCAGAAATAATGACTTCAAATTCATTATTTGGTGGCTCAGCATTAAAACAAAAACCTAAAACCTCGTTGCTGTTTTGGAGTTGTCCTGGCTGGCAGGGCCTGGATCACACTAGGAAAAGCCATAAATCTTAGCAGTGATTCACAATGAAGTTATAAATCACCCAGTTTCTGAACATCTAAGCAGGGGGCAGAACAGTGTGTTCTGAGAATTCATCCCTTCCTTGTTTCCAACAGGTGAACAAACTGCAAACTCAGGCAGAAGTTTTATGCTGTGATTATGGAGCAGGGCAGCCAGGCCTTTGGTCCTGGAGGCCCTGGAGGAGGCCACGCTGAGAACCAGGCCAGTGGGCATGTAGTGTGAGGCACTGAGTAACGCAAATCCCTGCCCCTCTCCTCTTACTCTCCCTGCCAAAGGCTCCAAGGCGGGGATGATTCTTAGAACTGAATGGCTTGCAGGGGTAGGAAATGGCTGCGGGTAGGAAAATTTCCTTGATTTCCAATGAAACAACTGAGACCCAGATGTGAAATGTGACTTGTTCAAGGTCACTGCATGTTGGTGGCAAGAAGGGATTATGTACTGCACTTGTGGAAATGGCAGGTGTAGAATGACTTTGAAGAACACCTAGATTAACAGAAACAACAACAGTGCCAGGACACAAGCTGGCATGGTTAAATTAAATAGGTAATTAAAAATGGGTTTTTCTATATGAAATGAAATGTACTCTGCAAACGTGTATAACAAATTAGAATGATAAAAAAAAAAATTGGAAAATTAGAAAAAAAGATGGTTTGGCCATATTAGCATGTATATGGCGTACATCTTAAAAATAAAGCAAATTCCAAGAATTAGCCAATTTACAGTTCTGACTTAAACCATATAAAAAATAAATAAGTGCACATTTAAAAGACACATACTCAATTTTACACGTTCATTTCAATGCCCTTATATTGGGGGTCACATATAAATAACTAAATTTCACTGATATTTATTGAAGTTTTATATATTAAATACTAAAAAAAATCTAAAAATAAACGGGTTTTTCTTTCAATAAAACTAAACCTCATTCATTGATCCTTAATTTGGAAAAAAAAAAAAAAAACATTTTTTAGGTTTTTATGTTAGAGTTAAGAAGTTTTAAAACAATAGAAAGGGATGTCCCATGCACCCTTCACCCAGTTTTCCCAATGGTCACATCAGAAAGCTGCTCATGGTCCAGTCCACAGAGCACATTCTGATCTCACTCATTTTCATGTATGCACGTGTATGGCTCTATGTAATTCTGTCACCTGGGCAGGTTCCTGGGACATTACCACAGTCAACACACAGGAGAGCTCCAGACCTAGAGGCTCCTGGCACTGCCCTCTGCCACCTCCCCTCTTGTCATGCTTTACGAGTAAGTTCATGACTCAGTGCACTTTAGCCCTGTCCACCTACAAGTGGCTGAGACAGGAGGTGAGAACTGGGAGATGTAGTGGCTGACAAAAGCCATACCCAAACAGGCCAGTCCCCCAACTCCCAGCTCTTGAGCTTCTTCTCTGCAGAAAATGCTGACCCTGGGCCCCAGCTGGCACCAGCATGACTCTCGTGGATACTGTGTTTCTCAGAGCTATAAGCAAAGACCCCATAATGTCCCTCCCAATGCAGGTCTCCTCTGCAGGCCTTGCCGGGGAGCACAGAGCGCACACGCACCATTCACGCCGTATCTCATCATCATGGTGAGCTGCTTCTTGGTCTTGCCGTCAGCCCGGGGGGGGGGGGGGGGGGGGGGGGGGGGGGGGGGGGGGGGGGGGGGGGGGGTGGGGGGGGGGGGGGAGGGGGGGGGGGGGGGGGGGGGGGGGGGGGGGGGGGGGGGGGGGGGGGGGGGGGGGGGGGGGGTTGGGGGGGGGGGGGGGGGGGGGGGGGGGGGGGTATAAGGGGGGGGGGGGGGGGGGGGGGGGGGGGGAGGGGGGGGGGGGGGGTTTGGGGGGGGGGGGGGGGGGGGGGGGGGTGGTTGGGGGGGGGGGGGGGGGGGGGGGGGGGGGGGGGGGGGGGGGGGGGGGGGGGGGGGTTGTGGGGGGGTGTGGGGGGGGGGGGGGGGGGGGGGGGGGGGGGGGGGGGGGGGTGTGGTGGGGTTTTTTTTTGTTTTTTGGTTTTTTTTTTGTTTTTTTTTGTGTGGTTTTTTTTTTTTTGGGGGGTGGTGTTGTTTTTTTTTTTGTTTTTTTAAATGGGGTGTTTTTTGGTGTGGGGGGGGGTGTTTTTTTTGGGTGTTGTTTGGTGTGGGGGTGGGGGGTGGGTTTTTTTTTGGGGGGGGGGGGGGGGGGGGGGGGGGGGTGGGTTTGTTGTTTTTTGTTTTTTTTTTTTTTTTTTTTTTTTGTTTTTTTTTTTTTTTTTTTTTTTTGTTTGGGGTTTTTTTTTTTTTTTTTTTTTTTTGGGTTTGTTGGTTTTTTTTTTTTTTTGGGGGTGTGGTTTTTTTTGTTTTGTTTTTTTTTTTTTTTGCAGTTGCAGCATTCCCAGCACAGATGCAATCCCATGGGGGGAGACAATGACATTGTCATGAGGCCGTGATTTGATGATCTGATTGAAAACTTGGATCCCTATGTTCGAGCTTAGTTCCTCAAGAGGCAGGGGGTTAAACAGAGAGCACACGAAGGGCAAAGTCACTGTGGTCAAGAGGAAGAAGGAAAAATGCCAATTCATGGTTCCTTCCAGCAAGGACGGCCTGAAAAATCAGATGAAAAATATTTACATTATACTCAAATGAACACAAAGGGAGGACTACTTGGTACTCAATGAGGTACGATTTACTGTACTCAGTGTAATTAAATGCCATGCAAGATAGAACAGTTCAGATTAATTAAATCAGCCTTAAATACACAGGGCTTAGGCAGATGGGCAGGGACAGTTGGCAAACTTCTATTTGCTGGATTCCTATCAGGTACCAGGCAGTCATAATATCATTATATAATTCTTGCAACCACCCTTCATTTAGTGAAGCCAATATTCCCTGAGGGTGTACCATGGGCCACAACCTTTCTAAGTGCTGGGCATACAACTAGAAATAAATGGGCAAGACCCCTGTCCTCATGGCACCTCCATTCCAGAGGGTCTGAGACAGAAAACGAACCAGCAACAATAAAGTAATGCCGAGAGGAATAAGGACAAGATAATATGGCAAAGTGACATGAGTGAGGGAGGGGTTGGAGTGGGGGAGTGAATAACACTACAGAGGGTGGCCAAAGGGGTACCTCTACAGTAGGAACACAGGTGACAAGATTTGAATGGCGAGAAACATTCATGGATGTGGGAAGGGGTGTGCCAGACAGAGGGACGGTAGGACAATGGCCAATGGAACGCAAAGTAAGAATTCCATTCTAAGGTCAGCATAGGGAGCCAGTCCCTTGGGCTGCCCTGGTCATCTT
This sequence comes from Tamias sibiricus, assembly GCA_025594165.1. Taxonomy (NCBI): domain Eukaryota; kingdom Metazoa; phylum Chordata; class Mammalia; order Rodentia; family Sciuridae; genus Tamias; species Tamias sibiricus. Next base: position 71,819,316 of record CM046660.1, on the reverse strand, counting down.
ATAACCACATGGACTCGATCCTTTTGCCATAAGCATGTTACTTTTTAAATTAAAGATTTGTTAATTAAAATAAATTTCAACTACTTTAAAGCAGCAATGGGGCAGAAAAAATGGTAAATTCATAAAGTGTGAGGACGGTGTTGCTGACAATAATATTTTAAATTATAGTGACTTGTTTTAAATAAGCTTCATCCCTTGATTACCACTTAAAGAGCTTTCTTTGCTATGACAAGAGGTAGAAAATTTACTCATATTTACAGAAAAGCAAATACTTTCATTAAATAAGAACCCTACAGTAGCAGCTGCTACAAACAAAAGCAGAGTTTGCAATGTTGCTAATTTGGTTTTCCCTTGGAGGTCCAAACCCTTGCTAGGCATAGGTCTCCTGTGGGGCCAATTTGTGCCCCTGTCATGTGCATTTATATGTGAAAGTCTGGGAACATGTGCGGAGAGTAAAACAGGAGCATTTTAAGAGACAAGGGATCAGAGTTCCCATGGGAGAAGAAGGCACCAGGGTCACCAGGGTTTGGTGTCTCCCTGCTTTCCTATCAATACTTCCTGAACTTCCCATGCAACACCATGGCAGATGTTCAATACATACTTGTGAAATTAAATCCTACTGCTTAAGAGCGCTATGTTCTATTTTTATTAATCATTTTCATTCCCTGAAAATGTGTTTATTGAATGTAGCTAAGAAAATGCTTGTTTAGTCCTGAGCCACCCCGTCACCTAAACACTCTCCAAGATAAGTGCCAGCTCTGTGATGGGCAAAAACCGGCAGCATAAACAGAATTCCTCACCTGGCTCCTCCACACACAGCCAGCTACTGGGGCCATCATTCAAGTGGATGTTGCAATTTTCATATATATTGTGAAACAAGCACCTTTTAAAAAATTCAGAACCTTCAGTGTTTCTCCAGAGCCTAATTGTAAAATAACTGTGTAAACTTGGCCTGTCTAAATTCAAAGCATGTAAGTGACCTACATACACTCCCACTTGGGCCTTTACTATGGCCAGCGTGGCCTATTTTGACTCTGGCACCTCTGACTGGCTCTAATACCATGACAATCCCCTGAGTTTCCTGGAGCCCGCTGGACACTGGAGAGTTTCCAAAGCCCGACTACGGAAGTTCTACTTGTTTCATCTAAAAATTAAGAATTTTTGCTCTTCCCTTCTTCCCTCTCTTACTTTTAGGCAGTAAACTTCCCCTTTAAAAAACTGGAATGTACCATAAAGTGACCATAAGTAGAAAACAATTTGTACAATGTTTGTTCCAAATTATCAAATCCAATGTGCAACATCAATTTTAATTGGTAACTCTTGCCTCAGTCTATTCTGGCATCTACCTTCAGCATGCCTTAATCTGTCTTCCCCAAAGAAATCCTTTCAGATTAGTGCATATTTGAATAAATATTTGAATTTGCACACTCACAAAACATAAAGGATATCAAATTGGTTTTGCCTCTAGTAGCTTAAGGTTGATTACCTCAAACATTACCTCTATCTATCTATCTATTACCATAGAACAGGGAGAAAGGGTCAGTGACAGCAAGAAATCCCAAGCTCCGGTGTCTTGGAGACAGCCAGAAAAAATCTCTCAAGTAAACAGCTATCTGATTTAGCAGAATTCTGCTTGGTTATGAATTTTTGCTCAAAGAACCATTTCATTATGATGCAGAGAAAAGCTGCCATGGGTGTTTTTCTTGGTTTCTTGGACTTGGAAATTTTTGAGAGATGTCTATGTACAGTTTATAAGAGAGACCTTGGACAGTGTGAGAGGGCTGTGCAGAACTTGGAATCAGAGCTATTTTTGATTGATGTTCTGGGCATAACTTATCCTTGGTCTTGATTTCCTGGGCCAAATGCTCGCTCATCTAAGCTTACCTGGGTTGTATACATGTCTAAACATAAGTTTCCACTTCTCTTCAAAGTTCAGTAGCCAGGAGAGTATAGGTTTTAATCTATAAACTAATTTATGTTTGTCTAAGTCCTAATAACAAAACACTCATATCCTAGTAGACAAGCTTTTGCTTGAAATAACTGTTGGGTTCTTGGACTTGGAAATTCTTCATCTGTACAACAAATTCCCATAATGGAAGAACACAGTAATCTGTTCATTTTCATTTGCAAGAGAAATTACACTTTATATTTTCATATAAGAGAGAAAGAATAAAAAGTATTGCCAAAACGTCTTGTGTAGCATCAATATGGATAATCACAAATCTGTTTAAGTGTTTATTTCTTAATAATGTTTTCACTACAGTATTAAAAAAAAAAGTGCATGGTTTAGGCCATCACTGAGGGAGACCATAAACCTACCAATAAAGCTGATGCTCCAGGCACATCCTTCTGAATGTCAGTTTTTCTTTCACTCTCTACTTCTAGTTTTTCTTACTCTAAACTTTCACTTTCCAGCATGGAGAGTGTCTGAAGTTACAGGCACTGCTCTGAGCACCAGGCCTGATTTCATGTTATAAACAATGGGTTGGCAGTTTTGCAAATGCCAAGTTCAAATGCATCCCTAGATTTACAAAAGTGCCACTTGCCACGAGTAGACACTGGAGCACACTCTGCAGACACAATGGCTTCAGTTGTCACCTCCAACAGGTGAACTGCAGTGCTGCCCTTCTCACAGTTCAGGGTCTGCTTTCACCTGACCATTCAGAACACTATGGTGGCCTGAAGAACCCTGCACAGGTGGGCTGTGGAGGGCCACTGGCCTTTGATGCTCCTCTTAAACAGCTTTATTTTCTGTTGATGCCCTTGAACTTTCTGTTGCTTCTCTCCCTCATTTTATTCCTGGTGACTTGCAGTGCTCCCCCAGCTCCTTCTGTGGCCTGTGTGAAGCTCTTCCTGGTTGTCCATGAGGAACCTTTCACCTCCTCCCCTGAATTCCTACAGTACTCCTCCCTGCACCTCCCTTACTGTGTTCTTTCCTTCCAACTTAACAAGAAGCTCATAGAAAGCAGGGCCATGGGGCTTCAGAGTCCTGGTGCCCACAGGTCTAACGTAGAGCCTTACCACCAGTAGACACCACACCAGAGGCTGAGCTGCAGGCTAATCCAGCTGCTCAAGGGATTGGTCTGTTGGAATGAGGACACAGTGATTGTGACTCCTTTTTGTGATATTACAACTATTCATGATCATTCCCCAAGTGGGCTTTTTTCTTTTTTTAATTAGGGTTTCCCAATTGGTGGGTACTATTATAATTCTAATTTTCCTTCTTCATTCATTAGTCAGTAATTCTATTTAAAAACAAGTTCTACCCCAACTGTCTGGTCACCCTGAGGTTCAGTGGTGTGGCAAGAGCAGGATAAAACCTTGATCAGCTCACCAAGTCTAACAGCTTTCAGTTCAAGACGAGTTGGTTATTTGACATTCTTAGCTAACGAGAGATATCTGGGTAAGATAGTGGAATGGAGCAGGTCACGTTCCTGGCTGCTCCATGGTGTGAAACCACGAAAGCAGATAGGTAGCTTTTCTGCAAGTTAGGTACTAGAAACCTTCAGGCACACTACAAGTCCACAAGGTAGAAAATCTACTGCCTCAAATCCATACAATTAGATGGGTAGACACACAAACAACATGAAAAACTAAGGGAAAAAATTGCCCAAATAAGCCAGTATACTCCAACAACGGAATCCATTGATTCTGTGGAAGAAATGTCAGAGAAGTAGTTTAGAATGTACACTGTTAATCTAATCTGTGAGCTAAAGGATGATGTAAGGAGTGATATCTGAGAGAAAATACAAGAATTCAATAAAGAGATAGAGATTTTGAGAAAAAAATCAAGCAGAAATCCTCAAAATGAAGGAATCAATAAATCAAATTAAAAATTCCAAGGAAAGCACCACCAGCAGACTAGAACACTTGGAAGACAGAGTTTCAGGCAATGAAAACAAAATCTATAATCTTGAAAATAAAGTTGACTGTGGAGAAAAGATGTCAAGAGACCATGAACAGAACTTCCATGAAATATGGGATAACATGAAAAGACCAAACTTAAGATTTACTAGGATGGATGAAGGCTTGGAGACACAAACCAAAGGAATGCACAATCTGTTCAATGAAATAATATCAGAAAATTTCCCAAACCTATACGATGAAATGGAAAACAAGATACAGGAGGCTTATGGGACACCAAATATACAAAATTACAAACACACCTACACCAAGGCACATTATTAGGAAAATTCCTAACATACTATTTTAGGATAGAATTCTAAAGGCTGACAGAGAAAACAGTCATGTTTAGAGGAAAACCAATCTGGATCTCAACTGATTTCTCAACCCAGACCCTCAAAGCTAGGAGGTCTAGGAATAATAAGTACTCAAGCTCTGAAAGAAAATGGATGCCATCCAAGAATACTGTAGCCAGCAAAATTAAGCTTCAGAATTGACAACAATGAAATACAACCTCACATGATAAACAAAAGTTAAAAGAATTCACAACTAGAAAGCCTGCTCTACAAAACATACTCAATATAATATTTCATAAAGAAGAAATGAAAAACAAAAGTGAAAACCAGCAAAAGGAGGAATTACACTGGAATAGTCAATCAAAGGAGAAACTAATCAAATTAAAAACTAGAAATAAGGGGATAGGGTTGTGGCTCAGTGGTAGAGTGCTTGCCTAACATGCATGAGGCACTGGGTTCAATCCCCAGCACTACATAAAAATAAATAAAATAAAGGTTTGTGTCCATATACAACTAAAAAACATTTTTTTTTGAAAAAAAAAGGAAATAAATCCAAATGACAGGGAATAAAAATCATATCATAGTTCAATAATAACATTGAATGTAAATGGCCTAAACTTGTCAATCAAAAGACGTAGACTTGGCAGATTGGGTTAAAAAAAGAAGACCCAACAATATGCTGTCTCCAAGAAATTCACCTCATAGGCAAAGACATTAAAAGACAGAAGATAGCCGGGCGCGATGGCGCATGCCTGTAATCCCAGCACTTGGGAGGCTGAGGCAGGAGGATCGCGAGTTTAAAGCCAGCCTCAGCAGTGGCGAGGCACTTAGCAACTCAGTGAGACCCTGTCTCTAATAAAAAAAGGGCTGGGGATGTGGCCCAGTGGTTGAGTGTCCCTGAGTTCAATCCTGGTGCCAAAAAAAAAAAAAAAAAAAAAAAGACTGAAGATAAAAGGATGGGAAATAAAACATATCATTCACATGGATATTGTACACAAGCAGTAGTTTCTATCCTCATAGCAGATAAAGTGGACTTCAAGTCAAAGTTAATAAGAAGTAACAAAGAATGACATTTCATACTGTTTAAGGAAATTACATATCAACAAAACATAACAATCATGACTATTTATGTCCCCCAAAATGGAGCATCTATGTACATCAAACAAACCTTCAACTTCAAGAATCAAATAGACCAAACACAGTTACAGTGGGTGACTTAGCTGATGAGAGGGCTTTGCTTTGTGTCTGTACCTTTATGAACTCATGTTTCTCAACACATTTTAAGGGGCTGACCCAGAATAACTGTTATTCTTATTGAAACTAAAAACAAGTCTCTTCAGATTGTTCTTGAACTTTTCAAAATGAGCCTCTAGCCTTATCAGTTTCCTTGTTTCCTGGTTTGACAAGATGTTCCAGGCTCGCTTGTGCATTTCCTGTCCCAGGTAGAACCAGCTCCAGTTTTTTTTTTTAAGTAGGAACAGAATTTAAATACCACAATCTGAGCACCCTTACCTTAGAAACTCTAAATACATGGAAATAATCAGCAAAAAAAGTGATATGGAACAGCCAAAATCCATTTATATATCACTGTCTGGACTATATCGAGATCCTGAAAATTAAATTTTGAAAGATGGGCTGCTTACACAGGAATCACTGTGTCTTCCTGCCATACAGGCCAGAGGAGGCCAGCTGGACGATGACAAGATAGGGGAGTCAGCCAGCATTCAAAGTTGGGCGAGGATAATCAAAACAAAACTTCTCACGTGGAAGTAGAGAGACTCTAGAATCCATCCTAAAAACGGGACTTTATCAGTGCCAGCACCTGAATGAGCAACTGCCACTCAGATGACCTGGGGAGTCTGATTCTCTCAGCCCCCTCCTCTCAATGAAAGCTGGCGTTTTCCTCAAGCCTCAAGTGCTGAGATCCCCTGGTCTGCTTCCAGGGTCTCAGTTCTTATAACCTAAGGCCCCTTATTAATCTGCCTCTGGACACCCTGTTTCTTCTAGAAGGACTACACACTGCACATCACCCTGTATGAGAAAGATGACATTGCTACACAGTTTTTCTTGACAGGGCTTCCCAATCACCAAGATTCTGCCAACATGCAAAGGTCTAACCTGTGAGGGTGTTTGGTAGGAGGCACTCTAGGCATCCTTGGAGAGCTGACTCATGAAGACTCACGACTGCAAAGTGACAGTAACCGTTAAAGCGCAAGTCTTTGGGGTTACCCTTCAAATATGATCCCCTACGAGGACCAGAAGAGGACTCTAGTCTCTGAAACCTGTACAAATATGAATGAAATTTGTCCTTCAAGACCTGTCTTCATTTTCTAAATACTACCACATTTTCTTAAGATAACCAAATCAGATGAACAAGCAAACCAAAGTGTACCTTGATATCCCTGGGAAGCAGACAGTATTGTCAAAGTGAGTCAGCATCTTTACAACTTGGAGAAGAGCAAACAGGAAATGCCAAGGGCACAGCAGCTCAGTGGTTTTAAATGTGCTTGAAAGAGGTTTCTGGGGACTTGGAGGCCTCTGAATTTTTCTCTTAAAGTTTTATCTGACTCACGCCTGTAATCCTAGCACTTGGGAGGCTGAGGCAGGAGGATCGCGAGTTCAAAGCCAGCCTCAGCAATGGCGAGGCACTTAGCAACTCAGTGAGACCCTGTCTCTAATAAAATACAAAAAAGGGCTGGGGATGTGGCACAGTGGTCAAGTGCCCCTGAGTTCAAGTACCCGGTACCAAAAAAAAAAAAAAAAAAGTGTACACTCATTCTATGACACTATTTGGCCAGAAAAGAATCTAAAAATGCTTAGGAAAGAAATGTCAACCACTGAAATACATGACAACAACAGTATCTTAAAAGGTTCTTTCAATGAAGAAACACATAATTTATTAGTAAAATATACTCTGACATTTGAGGGCCTTTTACCCACATATTATGTATTGTGGAAACCTCTGTTATGGAGAAAGGGAGAGGTTAGAGGGGAAGGATGGAGGGGTTTATTGTATTGTTTTGTTTTGTTTTTTCATCTTTTGGTTAAAAACCTAGTTCTATTGTCCACTAATAGATCCATGGCAAGTCTCCATCTTTGTTTATCATGTTTGCTTTCTCCTCTACCATTTCTGAAGACACATGTTAAGGGTGGTCATAGAAACTAATTAAGCACAGAAATACAGTAACCACCCAGTTACCAGAGCTTTGGGATCAGAGCAGATATTCAACAGTGTGGGTTCCATTCTGCTGCTCTTCCTCCAGGCCCATGACCTGAAACACTCTGACTGTATTTCAACAACTATCTAGAAAGTCTCCAGGATCAAGCAAAGAAAATGGGTCAAACACAACATTTCCACCTTGATAAGGCCCTATCTGTTTCTTTAGACTATCTAAGATACAGAGATAGACTAAGACAATACTGGTGTATCTACATGTCTCTCTAAGAGAAGAAAGTGGCTGGTGATGGTGGAGGTGGAGATAGGTGAATACATTCCAAAATATCATCGGTAGTTCTAAGATGTGTTTCATCTGCTGATTTAGGTCATTACATCTCTTTTACTTATTGTACAAAGTCCTACAGACTTTTATTATTGATAAATGTTTAACATGTAATGCTTCAAATGTTGATTTCCTAATCCAACAATCAAGAGATGATCCAAAACATTATGATGATACCAATCTTTGAAAATAAGGAAGTGCCGTTGTTGTTTTTTTTTTTTTTTCTTTTGCATGTAAAAAAATATCATGGGTATTGTATTACTAATAAGGCATTAGTACTTTCAGAAATACATAATAATGACTATTAGCTGGACCATGAATGACTATTCCAGTCCTTTGGAATAATCCTGATGTTGTCTATGGGTCCTTGATTCATAAATGGGAAGTCAATGCTATCTAGATCATTGTCAGTAAAAGGTGAGCAGCAAGTATTAGAAGCATAAATCAATAAAAAACATCTTTCTGAAAAGCAATCCTTGGTATGCAGAATTAATTTTTAAAATGTATATGTGCCCATGGAAACAGTAATATGCCTCTTATCAATCAACTATAAAATATCAAGATCTGAGTCCAAAAATGTTCAAAGCAGCAATATCACTGCAATATTCTTTGCAATAAATATTTGGACTGGCAATTTTAAATGCAACCTAAATCTCCAATGGAGGGGACACTGGATGACCTTTTATCAGCTTTGTCTAGTTTATCCTGTAGTTTTTGTGTTCTCTGGTGCTAATGGTTTGCACCTGTTGCCTTTGGACAATTGCTAGTGGGAGTCGGAGCCGGTTTCTCAGTGGGCCTTGAAGTGGATGAGAGTTAAATACACCATTCCCACTGGGAGGCCAACAGCCACTGACCCCTGGTCTTTGTGTGACCAACTCTTGAGCTCTCTGTGAGCTCTGCATGTGGGACTTCACCTGATACGGTATCTTGCTGAGCTTCTTCCTGTTCTAATTTCCAACTTTCCCATTCCCTCACTGTGCCTGGAAGTAATTCCTTCCTGAATCACTTGTGTTTTAACCTTGGCCGGTGGGCTGCTTCTGACAGAACATGGGCCATGACATCCAACAGTAAGGAAAAGGCAATGACATCCAGCTGACACAGTATCACTCATCTGCTAGGAGCTAGCTCTGAAGAAAACTCAGAGATATATATTCTGGGTATGTCTTTGTTGAAAAAAGAAAACTATGATATAATCAAGTATGTACAAATTACAGATAGGCACAGGAAAAAAACTAAAAGGACAAATATTGAAATACCATCCTCATAATAATTTTGGATGGCTATAGTTTATTATTCTGTACACTGTTTGGTATTTTTCAAAACTTTGGTAATGGAACACATAGTTTAAAACAAGCATCCTTTTTCTGTTTATGAAAACATTAGCAGCAGAAACTTAGATTCTGAATTAGCTCAGAGCTGAAGGTTCACCGAAGGGGAGTAGAGAAGGCTGCAGAGCATGGAAAGCTGCTAAACCAGAGGATCACAAAACATGAGTAAAGAAGGCACAGATTGGAAAAGGAGAAAGAGATGAAAAATACTACAGTGAGGTCCCTTTACCTAGACTAGGAGGAATGTTATGCCCTATTATAACCCATAGACCATTTCATGTTTTTGTCCCCCCAGTAAATGATGGCTCTATTTTGATAAACATAACTTGACCTATTTATTCCTCTAAATCTACATACCAGGTATTTAATGGAAGATAGCATAATGTATTAATTTTCTGTATTTTTATATAGCATAGTACCAACAATATAGTAGAAACTCAACATATGTTTATGAAATAAATTGTAATTCACTGTAAATTAACTGTTCCATTACCATTTTAGGTGGTAGAAACAACTGTTTTTTTCAAATCCGATATGCTTTGAATTTGTAAAATATATCATTACGTACTAAAACTATAGCCATCATTTACTGACTGACTACTGAAAGGCAGTATTTGGTATTTAGAATTAATCTTAAAAATGTATATGCCAGACCACATGGTCTGAATGTTTGTATCCTCCCCAAATTCATATATTGAAATCCTAGCCCTCAAGATTATATTATTAGAAGTTGGGCCTTAGCAAGTGATTAGCTCATAAGGATGGAGCCTCATGAATGGGATTAGTGCCTTTATAAATGAGACCCCACAAGGAAGCAGCAAAAGGTGCCATCTATGAACCAAAAAGCAGGCCTCACCAGAAACTGAGTATATGAGTGCCCCAATCTTGGACTTCTTAGTCTGTAGAACTGAGAAATAAATTTCTTTTATGTATAAGCTACTCAGTCTGTGGTGTTTTGTTACAGCAGCCAGAATGGACTGACATTTACTATATGAAAAACACTGTACACAAAGTTTTATATTCAACATCTAGTATCATCCTCCACTTAAGAAATCGGCATTAGCCAAGTGTGGCGGCACATGCCTATAATCCTAGCAACTCAGGAAGCCGAGGCAAGAAGATCCCTATTTCAAAGTCAGCCTCAACAACTCAGCAAGGCCCTGTCTCAAAACAAAACATAAAAAATGTCCAGGACATGGATCAGTGGTTAAGTACCCCTGGGAAGAGAGGAGGAGGAGGAGGAGGAGGAGAGAGGAGGAGAGGAGGAGAGGAGGAAGAGGAGGAAGGGGGAAGAAGAAGAAGAAGAAGAAGAAGAAGAAGAAGAAGAAGGTGGCATTAGTATTTCTATTTCATAGATGATGGAAGCTAAGGCCCAGGAAAATTAAATAGCCTATGTAGATAGCCTATGTAGATTGTATAGCTCGTACAAGGTAGAGAGTTCTGGAGCTGACAGCTGGCGCTTTTCACCTGCGTGTCCAGCCAAGGAAAAGGTGGAAAAACACGGCTTCTTCACCTCTCTGTCCTGGGCTTACAATGCCACATGCTTGGCATAAACAACTGACCACAGCCTACAGGGCACAAGAAGGGAACATGATGTTTGTTAGGCTCATTCTGTTTTTCATCCATGTGTGAGGGTGACACTGCCTCCAGGGGCATTTGGTAATGTATGGGGACATTTTTGGTTGACATGCTTGGGTGGAGTGCTGGGGCATCTCGAGGGTGGAGGCCAGGACGCTGCCACATGTGGGTGTGAGCCCCTGGGGTGTGCAGGCAGCCCCCACGCCCCACGAAGCAGACTGAGAATGAGAGCTCTGGCTGTAAACAAAAGAGCCTCTGCTCCCACTCTCCCCAGTGGTCATGCACTGACTTCCCTTCATTGAGAATCAAGGTCTCATCTCAAGTCCTACACTGCTTCCAGTCAAAGCAACAACTGTATTGACACCAAATCACACAGTGGCTCTCCCTGGAATTTCAACCTGAGGTTTTTCCATGCAGAAGAGTAAGGAACCCAGCTATTTACTTCCCTAGGAGGGAAGGCTTGTGTGACCAGTAATTAAAGCAGTGGCCTGCCAGCCCACTTATCAAATTTATCACTCCAAGTTCACCTATGATCCATGGAGAAGTTCTGAGGCTAGATGGGAGATGCAGGCATGGCGGAGGGTATGGGTGCAGGCATTACGCTGCACTTCCTCTTCTTGCAAGAAGTTCATGGAAGGCCTTCACACAGGCTGAGTCACTGGGCAGTTGTGGCCCATGGAGGACAAGCCCTACCTTCCTGAAGCTGTCCACCTCCTGAAATCCTTCCCACAGAGCAGCAGCTGGGAGCCTGGCTGGCTGCAACCCATCTCCACCCACCATCCTATTCTCCTGCCCCCCAGCCTGGTCTCTCCCCACTGGCCATCTTTTTTTGCTGAACCAAAGCAGCTCCATCATTCAGCTTCAGGGAATAGAACTGCCAGGCACAGAGAGAAAACCTAAAATGTTCACACATACCCTAAATTATTCTTCAACCACTGTACTTATTCCCTGCAACTTTCTGTACCAATTATACCCAGTTGCCTGCTTAGCTAAGCAAAACTGCACCAAACCCCTACTTTCCTCCCTTCCCTCATACGAGGGGTGGGGGCCTGCCAGAGAGGAAAGGAGGCTCAGCAGGTGAGTGCCAAATCAGGTATCCAGGACTTCCCTGAGCCAGAGTTCCCTAAAAAGGCCATCTCTGGGAGGTCTCACCTGTCTCCTTCTGTAGAAAAGAGGATGCCCTCTTTTCTACAGAAGGAGAGACCAGAGTGGGAGACCTCTGAGCCCTGCGAAGAACTTCTCCTGAGCTGTGAGGGTATCTCTTTGGCAGCCCTAAGAGAGGATGTGGGCTTTAATCGGGCAGGAACTCCAAAGCTCGCATTCCAATTTTAGTCAGCTGGGTGAAAGGAAAGGAAACCTACATTCAGCCCTGTGGCCAGGGACTCAGAGGTCTAGGGCTTGAGTTCACAATTAACCCCCCTTGGCTCTTTTGAAGGCAGAGTGCTATTCCCAAGGCTGCCATGTAAAGAAGGGCCTGATATTAAGTACAGCTTGTTCATTCATTTATCCCACAAATGTCAGTGCAGCACCTGTGCGCCAGGAGTTACATATCTGATAAAGGACCAGGGAAGGAACAAGGACAATGTGACTTGGTGCTACTCTCCTGGATTTTTTGTTGTTGTCGTTGTTCTTAAATTTTTTCAATTAACATGTAATAAATGTACATGTTAATGAGGCACAGTTTCTATTTTAACACATGCACATAGCGTGCACTGATCAAATCAGGGTCATAAGTAGTTCTCCTCCCTCGGCGCTTAGAGTCATGGTTCTCCATCTGGGTGATTCTGTCCCCCAGGGAGCATGTGGGCTATGCCTGAAGACATTTTTGGATTTCACAACTGAGTAGTAGGATGGAGAGAAGTGCTATGACGTGCAGTAGGTAGAAGCCAGGGATGCTGTTAAAGATTTTCCCAGGCCCTGGGCGGCCCCCACATCCAGGAACAGTGCAGTCCAAATGCTTATAGTGCCGAGGTTGAGAGAGCCTGGTCTATAGGGGAAGAGACTTCAATCAAATCATCTTGTTACTGAACTGCTATTTGTATTCATTTTTACATATTTACCACACAAATGCTCTGATAACCAGTGCAATGCACAGTAAGAAAGCTCAAGCACACATGTGGAGGGTGGTCACAGAGGGCACGCTGAGGGAAGGCCATGTGGGTAGACATTGGAACATGAGCTGGATATGACTATCAAAGGTGGAAGAGGGCTAGGGACTGGAAAGTGCTCCAGTAAGAGGACCTCAAGTGTAAACATGCCTCGTGTAAGGAAGTACCATGGATGATTCTGGAAATATTTCTTCTCACACCATCACCATCTTACAGCCTTTGCAAGACAGTTAATCCTGTGGCTGTGACCCCAACAAACAGCTCACTGCAATACACACCAGAGCCCAAAACAGAGAGAAGCTGGAAGAACTGCTCATGCTTTGATGCCACCATGTCCCACTGCCTTTTCTCAACCCTCAGTCACTGCACATTACAAGAGGCAGGAATCAAACTCCTACTCTTTCTTAGATTTAACACTAAAAGCATAAAAAAAGCAATGAACTAAAACACTGAAGAACTGGACCTCATCAAAATTAAAATTTTTGCTCTGCAAAAGATCCAGTAAAGAGGGCTGGGGTTGTGGCTCAGTGGTAGAGCGCTCACCTAGCACGTGTAAGGTATTGGGTTTGATCCTCAACGCCACATAAAAATAAATAAATAAATAAAATAAAGCTTTGTGTCCAACTACAACTAAAACAAATAAATAAAAACTCCAAGCTTTATTTAAAAAAAAAAAAATAGGGGCTGGGGTTGTGGCTCAGTGGTAGAGTGCTCACCTAGCATGTGCGTGGTGGCCTGGGTTCGATCCTTAGCACCACGTAAAAACAAAGGCATTTTGTACAGCTAAAACAAATAAATAAATATTTAAAACATGATCCAGTAAAGATGATGAAAATAATAACAGGAAAAATAATTTGTGAACTGCATATCTGATAAAGGACTAGTATCTAGAATATATAAAAAACTCTTAAGACCCAGTCATTAAAAAAAAAAAAAAAAAACGAGCAATCTACTTAGGAAATGAGCAAAAGACACAGACAGACATTTCACTGAAGAGAATGTAAAGATGGCAAATAAGCCCATGAAAGAAAAGGTGTTCAATGTCATAAGCCATTAGGGAAAGCAAATTAAAACCATAATCAGGTATCATTATAGAACGGCTAAAATAAAAAACCAGGGAAAACAGCAACTGCTGGGGAGGACGCACAGAAACAGGGTGACTCATCACACATTGCTGTGGGAAATGCAAAATGCCATGACTTCTCTGGAAAATAGTTCGGCAGTTTCTTACAAAACTAAGCATACACTTAACCACCCCATCCAGCAATCCTGAACATCTACTCCATAGATAGGGAAACTCATGTTCACACCAAAACCTCTACACCCAGTTTTGTAACAGCCTTATTTCTAGAAGCCTTAAACTGGACACAACCCAGATGCTCCTTGTTGAGTGAATGTCTAAACAAAATGCAGACACCATGCCACAGAATACCACTCAGCAAGCAAAAGGACCGAACTACTGATCCACACAACAACTTGGTGCAGCTGGAGGGAATTATGCTCAGTGAAAAAGATAATCCCCAAAGACGGCATGGCGTGTGATTCTGTTCATGTGACATTCTTGAAATGCAAAATGATAAGAGTAGTGGTGGGGCAGGGAGAAAGGGAGGGGCCAAGGTGGGTGTGACTGTAACAGGAGCACAAGAGGTCCTTGTGAGGGAACTCTTCTGTACCCTGAATGTGGTGTGGACACATGAATCTATGTGTGACAAAACTGCACAGAAGTCAACACACACACACACACACACACACACACACACACACACACACAAATGAGGACTCATCAACTGTGGTATGTGAATTAGGCAGGTGGATGGATTGCATCTGTATCAACCTCCCCTAGCAGCACTGCACTATGTGATGCCAGCTATTACCTCTGTGGGAGACCAGGTGAAGGATTATGGGTTCATCCTGTATTGTTTTTTATAACTGTGTATGAATCCACAACTATCTCAAAAGAAAATGAAAAAGAAACTACTTTAAGATTTTAGTCAGCCACCAGATGCCACTGTATCTTAAGACAAATCCTTCTATTACTTTCTTTTCCAATACTACAAGCACACTGAAACTGTAGATATTCTTGTAAAAGGTATCCAAATATGAGTTTCATATGTACATTTTCATAATTATTTGGTTTGTGACATCAATTCTTGGTCTTTAAGAAAGAAGTAAAAGCATTTGGGACACTACACTTGGCCTCTACAGGCTCCTGAGACAAACCACTCAAGTTCAAATCTCAGTTCCAAGAACAATCAACTGCATGACTTGACAAGTCCACTGTGCCTCAGTTCCTCCATCTGTGACAAGGGTAAACGGCCATCCCAACCTCAGGAGTTGTGGGATTCTGCCTTGCAGGACAGTTCCTGAGGCCTCTGTCCAAGCTGGCTTCTGTCATTACTTGTCTCCTCACAAAGGGCTGAGGCCTCTCTTCTGCTTCTACACCACATTCCACCTTAACATTTACTCCTACTGCAAAATATTTAGAAGTTCTAGTTTCTACAAATCAAAAGGAATTAAAGCTGCCTTTTTTAATTTGCTCATGGTCTTTTTTTCAATTGCAGGCCATTTCTTTGATTTCTTTGCTGCAGAAGGGACTCAAAAGGCTACTATGTGATGTTGCCAGAGTTTCACATCTGGTCACAGGTCCTCAGGGAAGCAGACCCAAGGGCTTTTGCCCTCCCCAGGGCAGCAGCACAGCCTGATTCAGCTGTCACCCACAGCCCCGGGTACAGGGTCAGGAAATGACTGATGGGCACTGGGGGGCTTGGGAAATAGGCACAAGCTCTGGCAACTTTCCTTGTGTCCTTTCCAAGGCTGCTGAGCTCAAGAATAAGAAGTGTTTTCCTGCTGGCCTGAAACTGAAATAGGGTGAGACTAGCCCTCAGTAATTTTTAAAAAGTTTTAGTGTGGCACAGCCAGACAAGCCTGTCTCAGGGGTCAAGAGATTCAAGGGTAGAAGTCTGGATTTCAAGCCACTCTCAGTACTGCTGTGAGTTTAGATGGGTAAAACAGCCTCCAACAGGAAAGGCATGATGACTTCCAGAGACCCCCTGGAAGTCATGCTGCACTACACCAGAAGGCCAAGCATGGTGGCACTGGGACAAGGGGTGACCCAGGAGAAAGACCTCAAATGCTCACAAGTAGACCCTAAATCAGTGTTTCTTAAAAAAAGAAGAAAAGGAAGGAAGGAAGGATGGAAGGAAGGAAGGAAGAAGAAATGTAGAAGTTCTCATGGAAATTCAAGGATACAAGGAAAAAGTACTCTTTACTCCTAAACTTGCTGTTCTCCCTGGCTCCACATCCGTTAAGTGACATCACCAGCCATCCATTCAAGATCTAAGCCCAAAGTCTGGGAGTTACCCTTTTGCTAGCCCATCCAGACCATCAACGGGGTCCCATCACTCTATCCCTTGGGTATGTCCTGAATGCACGCTCTCTCCCTCTCCCTCCCTCCCCACCCCTCTCTCTCCATCTCCTTTGTCCCCAGTCCAAGCTACCACCTCTCTGGACCAGAACATGGGTCTCCTACACCAACTCACTGCCTGCCCTGCTCCTCTGACTGTGCTGACAGGGACAGCCATGGTGGCCCTCCAGACCTGAGTCAAACCCTCCTATGGCCTCCTTCACCTCTTACAAGGAAATGTACCCCCTCCATGGCCCAGGAGGTGGCTGCCTGGTCTGGATTTGGCTTCCTTCTCTAAACTGAGCCTGCAGGCTCTTTTCAGGTTCAAGATCCAAGCTTAAGTTCCCTCTGATTGGGAGATTATCATTTTCTCTGCTCTTTGTGCTTGTAGGCCTGTCAGGGACCCTGTCTGTTCTATTCACCTCTGCACCCAGTACCCAACAGGGCCCATGGACATGAAGATACTCAATATATAGCCAACACATGGAGGTCTTCAAAGATCAACTTAATTCACACAGCAAGCTATGGTTGACTACAGTAGCCGCCAGCAGGTTATGGTCTAAAGTATCTGGGGGAAATTCATTCATTCTTTCTTGAACATATACTTAAATATGGGAATGTTCTTTCTTCTTTTTTTCTTCTTTCTTTTATAAACATACACTTATATTCTAGAGAAATTTTTTTGTTTGTTTGTTTGTTTTAAATAATTCATTCCTGACATGTTGGGCTGGATAATTCCTTGTTGTAGAGGGCTTTGTGTTCTAGAACATCTAGCAGTATCCCTGGTCTTTATATATGAGAAGCCAGTAGCAGCCCCCATCCAGTTGTGACAGCCAAATGTCTTGAGACACTGACAAATGTCACTGGAGGAGAGAAGAAAGATTGCCCCTAGATGAGAACCTCTAAGAGAGAAAGGTTAGGAATTGATGGTTAACTGCTCATTTTTGCCTCCAAAAGCCTAGTTAACCTCTACTTTTTCTGAATCACAACAGTAATAATAGATTTTAGTACAATATTACCTAACTCCCATTGCAACATAATTTCAGTAGGAACATTCATTCCAAATCCCTAGTAAAGAATTTAACAGCCATGGAGGGGTGGGTTGGCCTATCCTGAGAGACTCAGCTTTCTCTTTGCTCTCCTTATCAGCATTCCAGGCGATACCTGAAGTGAAAAGGTACAAAGAATAGGGGAGGTGGAGGAACAAGGAGCCAGAGGAGAGCTGGGAAGCAT
Source organism: Tamias sibiricus (assembly GCA_025594165.1). Lineage (NCBI taxonomy): Eukaryota > Metazoa > Chordata > Mammalia > Rodentia > Sciuridae > Tamias > Tamias sibiricus. The sequence continues at coordinate 71,801,967 of CM046660.1, read as the reverse complement.
AGGGTTCCTCATACCTGATCTGACCCTTGTCTGTGTTTGGCACATTAAAAACAGCAGAAGCTAGATGACACCTTGGTGTCTGAGGTCCTTCCTGAAAGCACTACCCCACAGTTCAGCTCCCTTCCTTTCCATGGTGGGGCAAAACCCAAGAATGAAATCCAAGGACTGCATCTCTACTGATGGAACTCCCTGTCTGCTTGTCTCTAATCTGCTACTGAGTTTACAGTACCTATTCAGGAATGCTAAAAGACTTTCTAGTTTTACCTGCCATACTGCAACAATATTTTCAATTATTGGTTAAACTGCAAATGCCCCACGAGTCATTTAAATAAATCTCACATGTATGAAATAGTCAATTGTATTCTCTGAGCAATTCCCAGCTGTAAAAATAGAGCCATACTGAACTCGTTTTTTTCCTTCAGCTAATTGAAAATAGTGCACATATAATGCATGATTTAAAGCACCCAGGAGGAATTTCAATTTGCATTCCCTATTTCAAATGTACAATCAAATGCTGTCTTAAAGTGCTCTACACATTTAATTCAATATTGCTTGCCTGAAGCCCCATCAACTCCTAAATTTCAACTCTGTGAATTGATGATTCGAGGTTTTAATGCTTCAAGTGACTTTTGAAACAATGGCTTCAATAGGGCTGCTTTTCCTGAGAAAACAGACACTCTCAAACTTGACCGATTCAAACCTTGGAGGCCCAGAGGAAAATTTCCAAAACAGCAGCAAGACACCTGCCTGGAGGAAGGCACCATGAATAAACAAGAACACTCTTCTCCAAGGAGCCAGAACAGTGATTTCTTATGCGCCCAGGGTTGCTGCCCTGGAGTGAGGCCACCTCCACATTCTTCATGGTTGATCAAGATGGTCCATCAAGGGTGGTAGAGAGCAGAGTCTGAGGATGAAGACAGGCTGGAGAAGTAACACATGCTAAATAACAAAGGTGTTACCTGACTTATGATCACTGTCTGCTTCTAAAAGGGCCTTGGAGGCTGAAAAAGCAGCTCATGTGCTTCCCAGGTAACAAGTCACTGAGGCCCTATGCCAAGAGGAAAGCACAGTGGCAAAAGTGACAAGGAGGAAGGGAAGGCAGAGCCAGACTTCACAGCTTACAGACTGGATCTAGAAGACAGAGTTCTGCAAGGACCCAGAACCCTAGACAGAGGAGCCCCAGGCAACCGGAAGGCAGCTGCGTGCCTCGCGACACTGTTGGGTCATCAGTGTCCCACTCCTCAGCAAATGGGCGCCAGGAGGTGAGCACCTGAAAGGTAGCCCCAAGGGCCCCGATGAGCAGCTGCTGGTGGTGGCAAGTGACAAATGATAACCAAAAGGACAAAGGATGAAAAGCCTTAGAGCTTAAGTCTTGGGACACGAGGGACAACAAACACAGCTATAAAGCAAGTGGAAGTATGAGTCACAACTTAGGTTGTTCCTTACATAGGCAAATCTTCAACCCTTAACTTTTATTCTACAACTTATGAAACAGAATTAAAAATGATAAAAGGACTCAGAAATTAGCAATTTTAATAACCTGTCACCAAGGGCTATTCTTTCATATTATCTATCACTAGAATGTAAGACATTCCCAACATTTGGGAACGGAGGGAAGGGACCTAGTACGTGTAACTGTTGACACCCTAAGCCTCCTGTGCCCTGCTAACTAGGGAATTCTCTACAGGCCACGGGGAACTAGCCCAGGTTTTAGTTCTATGGCTTGGGCCAACTTCATGCTTTCGCACAGTGCTTACCAGTCAACATTCCCTAACCAGCAAGCTGCTCATCAAGTCCAAAGGATCCTCTCATCATCCATCCAGCTCTTACGAGTTTGTCAGGTGTTAGTCGGTCTCTGATCTGCAACAACCCTGGTGCACTGACAAACTGAGATTTCTTCCATGCTCCATGCTGTGGATCCCAATAGGTGACGTCATCCAAGCAACCACATTCTCTTGACTCCATACAAATAAAATGCAGTACTTTTTATCAGCCATCGTATGCTTTTTCTCCTTCCTTCGGCACCCAAATAGCATTGACTATCTTTTTTTCCCAGGCTAAAGAGAAGGAAAGCAAGAGAATGTTGAGCTTGTGTTACATAAGCTGAGAAAGAGGGAAAAGGGAGAGCTGAGAGCAGATAGACCAGCTTTCTACCACACCTGAGCCCCCAAGCAGTTCAAATACTGAAGAGGAAGCTCAGAGAAAACAGACAGCATCATCCCTACCCGTGGTCCAAAACCATCAAAGACGTTGCATTAAAAATATTGATTCCAGGCTGGGGATATAGCTCAGTTGGTAGAGTGCTTGCCTCGCATGCACAAGGCACTGAGTTCAATCCCTAACACCATAAATACATATATGTGATTCCACTGGTGGTCATGGAGCCATTACTTTCCATTTTTTATTAGATGACTGTGATGCTACTTTGAAATAAGTGTTGGCATCCACAGAAGTGATCTTGCGATACCTGGTTCTTATAACAAAATCCCTTCTCCACTCAGGCTCCACAAAAGGGACCCACATGGTTGGTCCATCCAAATCCTTCAGCCTAACTTTTTGGCATGGATTACAAGTCACAGAGTTACCTAGAAAGTGTGGACCATAAGGGCAAAGGTTCCCTCGTTTTAACTTGTGGGGGAAAATTGTAAGAGCTACCTTCAGAACTAAACACATAAATCAAAATATATATGTCCACAGGCACAGGTTCTGGAAATACTTCTAAAGTAAGGACAGGAAATGAGGGTTGGGGAAGATCAGAGGAGACAGTTAACAGCTTCCACTTTAAGAAGCTTTCATCTCCAATTCTTTGCTCTTTTTATTCTCTTTTTTCAGTACAAAGTCAGTAAACAAATAAATCTCCATGGAATAAAATAAAGATGACATTCCATATTTTCAAGTTTGGGACTCCCCTCCACTAAACTTCAGCAAGCCATCACTAACCCAAAACAGTTCTTCAAAGCTTAGAAACCATCTGAGGTGATGGGAAGGAAGCACAGTCCCAAACTTGGCTTTGGTTAGCAAATCCTGAGGCTCTTCCTTCAGCCTGCCCCAACCTCGCTTGTAGCAGCTGATGCCAAAACCTTCTGAAGGCATCTTGGGGCAATGACAGGGACACTGAGCCATTTCCTAGAAGAAACCTGAGTTCACTCTAATATGACTGTGGAATAGCCCTGTCTCATCCTAGGCCTGCCTGTACTGAATGAGTCACATGCTGCTCTGGGACTCAGTTTCCCATCTCCACCCTGTGTCTTCTGCCATGAGGACCACACAAGACACTGTCGGAAATGGCAGGTACACCTAGTACTTCTCCTCCTAGGACCTGCCATTTCTCCCTGCCACATGTAAAGCTAACATGGAAGAACAAGGATGTCCAGAAGTGAAAGTCAAGGACTTAATGAAAGGTCATTTTCTCACCTTTATCTAACCTCTGGCATGAGACACACACTGTGTTGAAAGGGTGGGGGATGGGGGTAGGAGAGAGAACGACAGGGTGAGCTTCTTTGTGTTAAGAAATTTGCATTTTATAGAGGACATCTCCTCAGTTGCTCACAGTCCATTAGAGATGGTGTTCCCCAAAAAGGGGACTGGTGTGTGGCTTCACTGGGGATTTATAAAGCTCCTGCTGTGTGCATAGAGTCGTGACTAGTCATCTCACCCAGAAAGAAGTGGAGAGGTATGTAACCTGCCCACATTAGACAGACAGGAGGCGAGACAGCAGGCTGGGGTGGCCCACCTCAGGATGGGCAGGGCCAGGGCTTTTCCCAGAGAGATGGCCAACTGATGGCACTCCTAAACTTTCGCCTGTCATTTCACTGCAGCATACCTGATGACACTCTCCACTTCAGAGTCAGGTGTCCCTTCTTCCAACAAATTCCTGACTTCTTTGGTTGACCTCTAATTTCCACATGAGCTCCCAGGCATTTCTCAGATAAGGCCACCAATTCTCCTCTTCCCACAGAGAGGACCTGCATGGCCCCTGCGAGTGCAGGTCAACCCAGACTAAACAAGACTAATGACAAATACGTGAAATCACATGAGGGTTGGAGGTAGTACTTTTCTCTCCACTCTCCATGAAGCAACCGAATTGCAACTCCTCACAGGCAGCTCCCAGATCCTGCCATCACTTTCTGAGTCCCCAAGTGCAGCATCTCCTCACTGTCTAAGGTACATGTGATGCAACACTTTTCCAAATCCATGTGTGACACTGCCACAGAAAATCCCAAAGCCACAACAAGCTTTGAACAGTGTAGCAGGACCACTGCCCTCAGAGGTAAAAATATATTCACAACCCTGCAGCAGATTACTGATTGTGTTACTTTTTAAAAATGCCCTTTAATGGTCTTTCCATCTGCCAGAGAATAGCCAGCTCTTCAGCTGACTCACTTCCTCATCTGACCAACAGTGAAGCTAGCCACATGTCCTAGCCTCTGCTGTATACAGGTGTGATCATAAGACTGAACCGTAATAGATAGAAGCAGAGGAGAATCACACTATCCGCAGGCCTGGAACATCAACACCTCTCATCTGCAATTGTCCATGACGTTTCTGCTGTCATAAGCTTGATGCTGACTAGCACCATGGCCTTGACAACTGCCTGTGAAATAAAGGCACGTCACAAGATGTTGGGAAGCTGGGTCACAGAATTACCCAGGTTCACACAGACACACTCATTGTGGGCCTCATGCAAATGAAAAATCACCTCCTACAGCATTTGAGCCATGGCATATGTTTGGGTTTATTTGTTACAGCAGTTAGCGTTAACACAACAGTCAACACTTTGCAATCGTGACATTATGATCTTAGGAATGAATAATGTGTATTTAACGTCTTTGCCTTTTAAAAAAAAACATTAGCCCCTTTTCATTGCAAAATCTCTACAAGTACAAGTGTTGACTGAAGGTACCTTCAGGCTAAGGTGCCTTCCCTGGCTCTTCTCAACCACTCACTCCTGGGTGCCATCCACCTACCCTTTTTGTAAACTAATGACCATATTGGGACCTTATAACTAGAAAGATTTTGAAAGGACCCTATGAGATAGCAACTCTTTTTTCCTAAGGAACAATTTTGGAGAAATTTTTGCTTCATGTTCAGACACAGAGTCTTTAAATGGGAACACTCTTTTTCACAGAGAAAACACTCCATTTCTGTTCTTCCTAATGATTTATCAAGGCATCATTCAGGTCCTAGATTCCACCTGAGCAGCTAGCCCAGAAGAGATGGGCCTTCCTGAAATACTGTATACTCCTAGGTCTTGTAGTCATGAGTATTGAATGAAAGTAAAAGCTACATGAAAGTAACTTTTAGCTGTTCACCAAAATGTTCATCCTCTTTTTAAAGGGAAGTCATTTCTCCTCTGTGAGGGAGTGATCTATAGCATTCAGTCACAGAGAGACAAACAAACAATTCTTAGCTGATACAAATCAATAAGTACCAATTCTACAAAGTTTAGGGCAAAAAGAATTCCATGGAGGGTAAAGTAAAAGAAAAAAAAAAAAAAAAAAAAAAGAGGGCTATATCACCACAGGGCTAGGTAGGCACCCACATCCATCAGCTTCCAGCCGACAGCTCATTTTGAACATGGAGACTCACCTCTTGTACATGATCGTGACATGTAAGCCACTTCCCCATGTGAAGGACTTTGTGTTAACACCACTGATCCTCCCAGCTGGTCACCTAAAAACGGACCTCGCTGCCGTCAAGTCACACAGGAGGACAGGAAGCTAGCCCACTGCTTGTCTACATTCCCCAACCTCAGGGAGCCTCCAGGATCCTCATCTACAGAACCAGCACGGACCACAAGCTTCTCTGGGCTGCTTGGAGGATGAATCAAGACAATGCACATTTATAAAGCACCTTCTTAGGCCACAGCTGGATAGGTCTCAGTGACTGCTCCAGTCTCATGGTCACAGACTACTCTCCTGGAGTCCAGTCATGGCCAGCAGGGAGGGAGTAGACTTCTGTGTAACCTTGCCAACGACTCAGTACACACTGACCACTGCCAGCTTGACTTCTCAAACACCTCATTAGTGTCACTCATTCTGGCAGCTGATTATTGTCCCAGTGCAGGGCTCAGTGGCAGGGTGGGGTGGTAGGATCAGTCTGTTCCAGTGAAGGAACGTTATCACCAAGACACATGATGATAATAAAAAGCAAATTAATGTTGTAATAATTTCATTGTTGCTTTTAAATCCTCTATGGACAATGTCCTCCCTGACTGCCTCCCCATCCCCATCATGGTAAGCCACTGTTCTAGGCTATCTTGAATTGCTAAAGTTTCACAGATGTGCCTTTTCTGCCTAAGTGCCTAAGTCCTCAAAGGCTGATCTGTTTTGCAGCTACTTCTCTATGCACCTGTTTCAGAGTAAGTGCCCAAAAACTTGTTCCCTAGCTGAGCACCACTCAAATACTACTAGGCTGCCAACTTCAAAGTCCTGTGCAAGGAAGTTACATCAAGAGAAAGTCTAGTGGAATCCCTTTTACTCTCAGGGAAGAACCCCCTTCAGGAACATAGGAGAGAACCAAGAGAAGAGGAGATGTTAATCAGCCACATGGCTTGTTCATGTGGCTCTGGAAAATGGATGGGAACATCCCCAAGTAAGGGGGATGCCAAGGGTGTGTGCCAACTGTACCCAGACTTAGTGCATGGAAAGGAAACAGGGGTCAGAGATGTTGGTTTTCAATCTGCCACAGCCCTGACCTTTCCAAGTGACTTAAGTCACAGTATTCCTACCTCCCTGCCTGTGAAACAGGACAAACATGATCTTTCTCATCCTCATCGTCTACATTCTCCAGTTGTGGAAATGGAGCACAGAGGGCATATCTGTGGCCTAAGTCCACCCAGCAACCATGGGTAGAGCTGGGATTTAAACCTAAGTTCTTCCAACTTCCAAATTCCTGCTTTACCCAACCACGGCCTGACCTTTACTCTGTGGGGCCTTGCCTTATTTCTCAGCCCTAATGGTTAGACTCAGCCACTGAAAAAAGCATCTTAGAATTGAAAACATCCATCCACGTGGGTACATGCAGACCTGGAGTCTACATCCCATCACAGAGCCTCTGAACAGGTTGTCTACCTACCTGAATCTTTTCACTATAAACTGAGACTAATTTCTACCTTACAAGAGTTATTAGGATTCAACAAGGTCACATATAATACATTCCTAGCAGTAACTGACACACTAGTGATCAACTTTTCATTTCCTTCTTCCCTTTGAAGCATCTTTTTGGCTCCTCTGCGCCAGGTACAGTGGAAGGAGCCCAGAAGGGGTAGGACAGACTTAAGAGTTCCCAGCAGGACAGAGAAGACACACAGTTAAAACACAAGGCAGAGAGCAGGACAAGAACATGATTTTACCATTAGTACTTGTGGAAAAATGTACTATCTCTTGCCCAAAGAAATAACAGGCTAATAAGCAACATATCTATGCTGGAATAATTATGTTTTCCTGCATTCAACTACACTGAACTAATTCACATTAGTATGATCACCACTTTGGTATTCATAATTTACCACCTTGCTGCACAAGAATAGGTTTATTATGAATACTTTAACATCTCTGGCTATTCCTCCAGATTGCTATTTTAACCAACATGTCATTAAGAAATTAACATAGCTCTGGCCAAAGATTATATGAGTCTTTTAGTAAATTGATTTCAAAGAGAAAATCAACATCTTTAGAAATTTCTCTTTATAATGAAGCTAGTGCACAGAATCTCCCAGCCATTGTCAGAACAATGGTTCAGGTGGAGGCATATACCTGGTGTTGTACAAAGTCCCAGATGGATGTTTGCCATTAAATCCTAAAAAGGTCTTATCAACAGTAGCAGAAAATGCATTTCCTATCTGGAAATGTTTGCTAAGGTTAATCCAACATTCTTAGAACTTTCTTGTATATTGAGGGAATCAAATCATAATCAAGCATGTTTAAAATAGTTATTCCTGGATATCCAGACGTCATTACATAGCAGAGTGACTTTTTTCAGTCTGAAAAAACAGATGAAAAGAGACAGCTCTGGAAGCTATACTTGCAAAGACCTATACATTAAACCCAATAGATTATTCACTCTCTACAACTAACCCAAGGGAAAAGAGCACCCAGCTGGTGCAACATGCCCCTCAAAAGAGTCCTTGCTAACAGGACTGCTTTCCCCCACAACACAAGAGTGGAGTCAGAGGAAGGGTGTGTCACAGATCAGCCATTCTTTGCTTGTTGGCCAGCACTGAAGTCTGCAGAAGAGCTGCTAAAGGCCAGGGAGTACTGCCCCCTGAGAGTGTCACAGGACAGGGAACTAAGCAAACACGCTGAGCAAGTCATTCACTCACCAGGTCAAAGACACAATGGAAACGAGTCCTGAGGAAGTGGAATACTTGCCTATACTATATGACAAACATACCCTAGGGCCACAACCACAGCCACCTAGTATCCTCGAACTTAGTTCCATTTCTGCTACGACGCTCAGCGCCTAAGATCCACTCTGCATCCCACAACAGTTAAGGGGTAGTCATCTTCAGGCCCAACTCACAGATGAACAAGTGGAGATTGGGAAAGTGCAGAAATGTGGCCATTGCCTCCTGCTTGAAATGGACAGAAACTAGATTCAAACCAAAGCTTACTGGACTCCAAAGACTTCATACTCCTCATTACCATTGTGGGGGAGGAGGAGGAAGAAGAGGAAAAAGAGGAGGAAGAAGAGGGTGGGAGGAGGAGGTTGGAAGGAGGAGGGGAGCCAAGATGAAAGGAGGAAGAGGAAAAGAGGAGGAGGAGGATGGGAGGAGGGGAGGGTGAGAAGGAAAGAACCTCTGCTAGTTAGAAGGGATAAATTCTAAAATAAAGGTAACTATAAACTTCAGAAGTTAAATCCCAGAGTTCAGTGAGGCACCTTTTAAAAACCATGTCACACTTGTTCTTTGGTTCCCTTAAGTTTTATCCAGTGCAGCCCAAGTTATTCCTTTGGACTCTGTATAAATGTACTCTACCTTCTCAATCCAAGGTTCAGCACTAATTTTAGACTCCAATCTCAAGGAAAAAAAGAAAAAGAAAAAAAGTGTCTAAGGAACAAATTGGGGGGTGGGGGTGGCCAGAAGGCACAAAAACATTACTTCAAATAACATAAAAATATTATATTGGCCTCTTTCCATCTGGTGTGCTTTGGTTGTATTACTGAAGGATATCATGCAGTTTTTGAAAGGGGCCATGTACTCTGAGGGGAATTTCTTTCTGATAAGTATAAAGACTTCTGAGACATAAGTCTTTGAAATCCATGGTAGTGGCTCACAGTTCATTCATTTACCAACCTGGGTCCTGGTTCTGGTATCAATACACATAGGTTGTAGGACTGTGGACACCTCAGCTTTTCCACACTCTTCTTTCCCAACTGTATGACTGGGAGTGATATTCCTAACTACCCTAGAGACAGGCATGAGGTTCAAGGAGACCACATACTGCCAACTGAAAAGTAATGGCAGTTGGGTGACTTGCCTGCCCTGCACACACTCTTCTCAGTACCCTCTCCCCTGATGACTACAAGGTTGAGCACGTGACTCAGCCTCACCCAATCATAGTTCTCCATTCTCCACACCAACAGTCATTGGCACAGGGAAAGGCACGTGACCAGAACTGAGCCAATCAGAGTTCCTCTCCAGGATTTTTTTTCTTTCTTTCAATTAGAACTGGCAGGGGAAATCCCTTTTTCCTCTTTGATTGTGAGGGTATAAGGAGGAAGCCTGGATCTATTTGCAAGCACGGTCTCTGAGGGACTGAAGCCAACCACTAGAGAGAATTTGAAACGAGACAAAGTAGAAGAGCACCTTCAAGACCCTAAGTCTCTGGTTCTAGTCAACTTCAGAGCCAGAGCCACCTCCACCATGCCAGGGATCAGCAAGGGAAGGCAAAAGCTCTCCCCTGGTGTTCTTTGTCTCTGCCTGAACTATTTTGACTTAGGTTTCTGTACTTTAAGCAAAAGATAATGTAGGAGTTAATAGTTCATATCATCTGAACCAAATTCTCAATATAAATAACTTCTCTTAAGTAGATTCCTTATTTTAAAAAATGAAGATGAATTTTAGTAGAAGAAGCAAACACTGCTCTTATTTATATAGTACTTTCCTGAAAAAAAGAAACATCTATTTTCATTTGTAGTTACCTTATTCGTTTTGGAGTGGGCTTTTTATTTGGCATTAAACTTTCTCACATACCCACACCCACTCTCAAGATTTGGTCTGTAAAACTTAGGGCAAAAACAAGTGGTTATTTTTCTCCCTTGGATGGAAGGGGAAAGGTGGAAGGGTGGGGAGAGAGGGCACTGATGCTATTTTGGTATGTACTCAAGAGAAATTCCCCAGGTTACCAGAGCTCTCACTGGGGGAATAGGGGTGGAAATACAAAAATAAAGCAATTTACAAAGATTTGCAGCCACTATAAGCAAATCATTCAGTCTTTTCATAAGATTTGTTTTTTTTTTTACATTAAAATCTCTTCTACATTATTTTTCTCCTAAGGATTAACTGATAAAAATAGAAAGGCACAGTGGATTCCAATTCTCAAATTATCTTCTGAAATGAAGGGCAAAGTCTGAGGTCAAACTGTGGCAAGATACTGGTTGTTCATGATTTGATCTTGAACTATGGTGTCTACCCCAACCTTGGGAGCAATTCAAGGATGAAATATGGGCCATGTTTGTCAAAATACACCAATGGCATTACAAATAGTCAGAGGATTGCTTAGGCTCAGTGGCCATCCCATACACAAAAGGAATCACAGGAGGGATGCTAACTTCCCTGGATTGGGCTTACATCCAGACCTAGAAACCTAACAGCAGAATAAAGGGGAGACTCACTGATGGTGTAAATGGACTTGGCTTATTGGATGGAAGGTGGCATTTCTCAAAAGAACAATAAAACTGTATAAATCTTTCAACATTCTTGGACAAATTGGGAACTTAAAGAAATAACCTAAAGAGGGGTTGGGGTTGTGTCTCAGTGGTAGAATGCTCGCCTCACATGTGGAAGGCACTGGGTTCGATCCTTAGTACCACATAAAAATAAAGGTATTATGTCCATCTACAACTAAAAAATTTTTTTTAAATAACCTAAAGGTGTAATTTTTGTATTTGATTCCATTCAGCACTTCAGCGTATTTTTTTAAAAACCCAACATTGATTTCCAGATCAAGCATGCGATCTATTCATGAAGAAAGATGATTTGGAAAGAGAAGATGGGAACATTCAGGGGGAATAGATTCACAAAGAAGATCCATGTATAGCAGACCCTATTTATTTAACAATTTTGTATATGCCTCCAAATAGGAATAAAAACTAAGTCTTCCTGTTGGCCCACAATGCTATTTGTGAGTACTAATACTAAATGATTTTACAGTCTTTAAAAAGAGAGATAGAATGTCATGGTACATAAGCATATAATAATGCATCAAAAAAAAGTTTATCTAATCCTGATATTTATAAGAAAGCTGGATCCAAAAGAAAAGTCAAGAAGTTAAAGATTTTTTTTTTTTTTAATCTATAAGACCATTAATAAGATGCTTTTGAGATCATGTATTTCAGTGATACCCACTGTACAAAGAAACTGATTTCTGGATGGTCTATATACAGACTCTCAGTGGCACAATCCAGGACACTTCAACCAAATTTGACTGAAGGTATTAGCCAGAAAATTCTATGGTTTTAAAAAAAAAGAAAGGTCATGCATCACCATCATCATCACCAAGGTTAATGGAAATAAAGCAAAATGTATTCTCCAACCTTGTGCAAACCATGGAAGATGGAATGCAGTCCATCCAATGGACCTGGAGGAAACAGAACCAAGCTGAAAGAGTTCAGATGAGCACAGTCCAAATGAACATGGGCACAGAACTTCCTGTTCTTACCTAAGTAATTTTCTACCTCAAAAGACATGTTTGACCCCAAGGTTAAAAGTGTGAATATATACGTTAAACTCAGAAGTACGAAAACCAGAGGTGGAGGGTAGGGTTGGGGAGAACTCCACTTTAACAAAAACAAGCACTCTTCCATATAAAGACAGTTTAGTTCAGACACTTCAGTGTCTTTCCGTTACACACCACAGCTGGTACAAATAAAACTTAAAACACAGACACATCTTGCCAGAGCTTTGAGTCTAGTATGTAAAGTACATTGTTATATGACAGCAACTGCCATCACAGAGGTATGCACAGGGTAGGGGGTGCATGTATGTGTGTGTACTGCCCACATGTGTGTGCTATAGAGGACTGGGATACTGACTGCCAGGAAGGAATCTGTGGAACAGTTGATACTAGACCTAAGTCTGGAAAAGGGTGAAATTAGCCAGACACTGAACATAGAAGGAGGAAGGGAATCCCAGGCAGAAGTCCAGCAGGAGCAAAACCGGGAGTGCACAGCACAGTTCCACGGTATGTGGAATCTACAGGAAGCCCAGTATGCAGGAAATTAGTTTGGGGAAGGATACAAGGTAGGGATGTGGGAAGGAGTTGAAGACAACTGAGACCCTGTCAGGTCTTTATAAATAGCCAGCAGTCTGGTGAGTCCCTGGAGCACCAGGGAAAGTTCCCTGGCTCTGTGCTGAGAGGAACTTGGGCTCTGTGCTATGACTGTCCACAGGCAGCTGAGTGATCTCTAGGCCCAAGATGTTCCAAGGGCTGAGGGCTCTTGGGACAGTCTGTGCCTCCATACTCACAGCCTTCCCACTGCCATATGGGATATGAAATCCACCCTGCCCCATTTCCTGCCAGGGGGGCTTCGAGAAGGGAGGGTGGTGAGGTCTATGAAAGTGGGGTATAAATAGCAGGTGAGGTAACACCAGACTTCTTCACTAGCCACCATACACAGGTCAAAAGTATTCTGAGACACTCAGGGGCACATGCCTGAAGATAACAGACTGCTCACCTTTTTAATCTGAGCTACTTATTCAGAGTTGGGATTTATCCCCAAATCAAGAGGGAGGCACTGGCTTTGCATCAGGAAGGATACAAGCAGATTTGAATTTCAGAGGGCTGGAGGATCACACCTGCAACAATGTGGAGGACAGGAAGATACAGAACCAGGTGGGGGAACCATGCAGCGAGTCTCTGGGATTCCCAGGTTGCCAATGGCTGTCTCAGCCTAAGGCTGTGGGCTCAGATGCCATGGGACCCTGAGAACTACTGTCACTGAGTGGAGCATTCCCACTTGGGAATGTAAGCTTCATATTACAGGTCTTCTGACTTTTAAGAGAAGCTACAAATCTAAGCCAAATATTAATTCAATTTCTGTATACTTTGTCGAGGTCAACAACACATCTGCCAATTAGAAGTGGCACACTGGCCACCATTTTGCCACTTCTAGATACTAAAGCCAGGCAGGGTCAGCATGACCACAGTGGAGGTTTATGGGATCTTATAGCAAAGACAAGCAACAGGACTTGGTGACTTGCCAGAGGTGGGAATGCAGAAGTCTGGCATCACTGGAAGCTCATGCATATATCATGTATTTGGAGATGGGTGGAGCCACCACCCCAAAAAAGAGGGAGACATATTTGGGCTACTGATGATGTGGATAAGGGGTAGGCAATACAAGATAAAATCAGTTTTGGATTTTTATTTTCCCTAATGGAACTGGATATATCCACTAGACTGTAGGTAACTGGTTGGAAAATGAGGAGAATTCTATTAATGCAATACCAATCTTGGACTCACTTGACACTGGTGATAGCTGAAACTTGGAAGCATGATTAACCCAGAGTCTAGGCAAAGTAGAAGAGGGGTGGGGAGAGAGCCCTGGATAACCCCAGCAGGTACCAGAAATGCCAGGGAGGCAGAAGGAAAAGCATCAGTAAGTCATAAACATGCCTCATCAAGTGTGCAGAAAGATCTATGAGTACCCAGGAGTTTGCTTCTTCAGGAGATTGTGGGGGTCTTCCACTTTGGGGAGACCACACTAGTTTGCAGGAACTGAGGAAAAAGGAGGGGTTGGGGAAGTAGTAAACAGTTTAAAGAGCCTGGAGAGATGTAATGGTAATGAAAAGTGAGGTGGGATGCAGAAGAAGGAAGTTACAGCATTTAAAAAATTCTGCTACAAGAGAAAAGAGTTCACAGGGAGAGGCTGAACACAAAAGTAAAAGAGGGGAGAGTAAGATTCCTGAACAGAGGCACTGGGATTCAGGAGCTGGAGGGAGACATTAGTCATTGCCACACACAGGCCTTCTCTGTAATCTTCTCCAAGTTCCTAATCCAACTTGATTTTTCTCCTGTCATTCTGGTCTATTCAGTTATCATAGATTTTATAATATACTTATGTTTGCTTTTTGTCTGCTTTTTTCCCACAAGAATGATAGTCCCAAGAGAACAAGGGCTTGCTATATTTACCATATATGAAGGCCTCGAAAAATACTTAAGACACATGAGATGCCTAAGATTTATTGGATGACTGGGTAAATAGGGAAAAGTTTGGGGAGGAGAGATACAGCAGAATGTGGAGCAAATCTGATGACCTTTACTTTCTCAGTAGAATGGGCCACCAGGTCACTTGCCAAGCCTGAAGGAGAGGAGACTTTGAAGATCTCCTGTGTTGAAGATTACAATGGCACTACCAGTTTGCAACCTGGGAGGAAGGAGCTTGTGGTTTGGAGACATAAATATCCTGGGGGTTCTGACTCCAGAAGTTGAGCATCTCAGGGTGAAAGCAGGATTTGGGTGTGGTTGGCATACTAAGAAGCTGGAGTGGGTGAAGGCCCCAGGACTGAGATGGTCAAGGTACTGAGACTCTGAGGCATCACCCATATGGACTCTGGGACTAGAGAAGGAGGAAAAGCCTGTGATTCCAAGTCACCTATGTTGTGACAGAAGGACTTCCTGGAAGAGGATAACAATGTGAAGGTGTGGCTGGGGACTTGATTAGGTCACCAATTCATTTCCAACTCTTCCACCTCAAGCAGTCTCTGACCAGTGTTTAATCACCCATGTGTGGAACTGCAAATAATGTCCTTCAGAGACTCACTACTTTTTGTCCTTTCTCTAATATGTGAACTTCATGGGAGATAGAAATTTTCTGCATTGATTCAATCCTTAGAATAAATGATGGATGACATCTTCATGACCTTCAATAACTGCTCTGCACTGTGCAATGTTTTTAAACATAATTTTAATAAAGATTCAAAACTAGAGGTTGAAAGAAACCTGAGATTATTTTGGCTAGTACCTTCAATTGCATGCCTGAAAGAAATCCTTGCTTACATTTTGCATATAGCACATAATTACTGATTTAGACATGCAGATAGCATTGAAAGTACCTTCAATTTTTAAGTGTGCTTTAGATTTACAAATTAGCAATGCTGACATCTGTGTTCAACTTTTGATATAAAATCTGCAAAGTACAAAATTATCAAATAAATTGTTGCAGAACAGTTCGGAGAAATAAACTGCTTCCTGGCTTGAAAGAGAAAGGCAAACCTTCAACCACCTTTTTATGTTGATGCTAAATATAAGAACAATCTCTGCAAATTAGTCAAAGCAAGATTCAGCAGCACTTAAGATATCTCAAGACAGAAACATACTTAAATTATGTTTTGTTCATTAAAGCACTAAAATCTTCAATAGCATCTTCCATAATACCTGAAGGTGCAGTGCTCTCTTATGTAATAGAAGCCCTCCCTCCTAGCTCAGCTTGTGGGCAAATTAAATACCTAATTCCGTCCAGAATTTGAGTACTTTCACCTTATCTGTAGTCACTAACCATTAGTCTCACAATTCCCATCTCGACAGATGATGAAAATAACAGATTTACTAGATAGAGTTAAACCGGATGCAGAGGCCAATTTAAAGCCCTCTCTCAAATCACTGGTCCCCTCCGCCCTGCTCAGTCAGAGGTATAGAGTAGGAGTCCGGTTTTCCCTGTCCGGCGGACGAGCAAGGCAAAGTACGGGACAGGGGACGCCCGCGAGTAGCCGGATTCCTCAGGTTCAGGGTCAGGGGCGCCAGCCGGGATGAACCCCCAGAAGCCACGCCGAGCTCGGGAAATGTCTCCGCGGGCCTCGGTGTTCCCCGAAGTAGGCACACCTGGACGCCCCACTCGGCGCGGCCGCTCCACGCCCTGCCCGGGTGCTCCTCGGGGTTGCAGCTGGCGGGACCGGGAGCCGGGCGCGCACCCAGCCCCGGCCGAGGCAGCCTGAGAAAGTTCCCTCCGCCTCGACGACGGCGCCCCGGCCCCGCTCGCCCCGCAGCCTCGGGTCGGGCGCAAGGTCGCGGAGCGGAGCTGGCGCCGCGCGGAGCCCGGGGACCGGTCCCCAGCGCCCCTTCCGCGCCGGGGAGCGCGCAGCCCATACTCACCGCCCGTCGCTCGGATCCCCAGGTGGCTGCCGCGGAGGGCGGTGCGGCCGGAGCCGGGTCTCGGCGGGGCGGGGGAGCCGGGGAGGGAGGGCGGCGGCGGCGAGGGAAGGAGGCGGCGGTGGCGCCTGCAGACTCGGAGCAGCCCGTGCAGCCCAAGTGCTGGAGCAGGCGGCCGCGGCTGGGGCTTTATCGCCGCCCCGCGCCGCCCCCGCCCCTTCCTGCCGCCCCCGCCCCCGGCCCGCCCCGCCCCGCCTTCCCGCCGCCGCCTTTGTGTGCCAGCGGGCCGCAGCGTCCCCGCGCCCGGGCTCCGGGACGCCCCCACTCTGCCACGGCCTCCCGGATTCCGTACCCAAGGGGTCCCCGTCGTGGGGCTGCGCCCAGAAAGCGCCCGGAAACGCGCAGACCCAGAGGTGCGCCGCCGGCAGTGGCCCAGCTGCACGTGGGTCGCCCGGATGGGCGTGTGCGGGGTGGCGGGGGTGGGGGGGATCCTAGATCCAATGGCGCGTCCCTGGACGCAGGACACGTCGTCTTGACTGCCCCCTGGGACAGGAGGGCGCGCCCGGACAGTGTCCATCCGTTTAGGTGATGGGGATAACGGCGGCCGGACGCCGGCTGGAAAGGGACAGATCATCCCTCAAGGCGCTTTGCATGGTGCCCTAGAGCCCACTCCTCTTCGCCTGTGGAACAGAGGAGCCGCGGTGGGTCTACTGAGGCATCTGACAGAGAAGGGAATCCAGAACACTGGATTCCTGGCTGCGGTGACATCATGAGGTACCCGCAGAGTCCTGGGAATTCAACCCTTGTCAACAGAAAACTAGAGCTGATGGGACCCTGTGCGCCAAGAGATAGGTGAAGACCTTAGGCCAGCAACAGAGGGCGGTCCTGCTTTGGCCTCTACTATCCAGATCTCTCATCCTGGGTTCTCCTTTGCGTCGTTAGGTTTGTAGGGACCCAACTTTAATGACCATTTATCTTGCCTTTAATGTAAACCGTACCCTAGTAGGCCTGTGGCCCTAGCTATGAAGAAGAAATGTGGCAGATCTTGGACCAGCCCTGAATTATGGTTTCTACTACTGAAGAGAGCCACTTGGAAGCTCATTCTGCAGTCATCCCTTAGCACGTAGGTGGCCAGGCTAGACAGTGCCTTGTGTGTTGACAGAGGGGTTGCTTTTAAAAATATAAAATCTGCACCAGCCTAAGGATGTTCTAGTCTCTCTTACAATAAAAAGGGGAAAGAAAAAAGAGAGGGAAAAAAAAAAAAAGCTATGGGGAGATTTGCCCCCAAATAAGAAAACACAAAATAAAGAAAACCTGTTTAATTGTTTTACAGTCATGCCTTAATTCATATTCAGTTATAGGGAATTATGTAAATCTTTTTTTTTTTTTCTTGTTGTTCCCTGTGTCTGGTGTCTGATATGCTTTTCCCCCAGGCTTTTCTCATGACTGTCTCCTAATACTTTAGGTCACAAGTCAAATCTTATCTCCTCTGGAAGACCTTCCTTAAGTTAAATTCACTTCCTCCCTTTTCCAGCCTATCACTTTCATCAGAGCCCTCATCATGAATTGATATTTTTAAAAAAGCTTGTTTCTTACTAGTTTTCTTCCCTTCTCCCTTATTAAAATATGCTCCCAGAGACTAGGGAAGAGAAAGCAATTCAACATGGTTCCTTACCCACCTGATCCTTAGTGCCCAGAGCCATACTACACATATAGCAGTTCCTCAATAAATATTTGTTGATGGGGGGATGAAGAAATGCCAAGTGTCTATCAAACATGATAACGATAGTTTTGTGGCTTGGTTCATCAGGGTGGTTGAGTGGATCTGGGGAAAGTGTAGATGAGGTAGAATGGGGGAAATGAGAAGAGAAAGCCCAGAGCTGGGGATGAGCTTCCTCTGTGTGTTGGAGAAGCCGGGAATAGCCTCTTCCAGATGGGAGGAAGTCCTTGGAGAATCTACTGAAAAGACAAACTAGAACCAAGTAATGTAGGTGAAACCAGATTAGGAATGCTTGCTGGTTTCTATCTCAATCCACTTCTATCTCAATCACTTTTTTAAATTGAAATTTTTAATTGAGATAATCATAGGTCCCATGCAGTTGAAAGAAATAATAATCAGAGATCTCTTGGAGCCTTCCCTCAGTTTTCCTCAACAGTAACATTTCACAAAACTATTTCATAATATCATACTCAGGATATTAACATTGATATATTGATTTATGTCTCAAACACAGGTGAATTTGCTATTCTAAATTTTTTTAGTAAAATTATTCTAAAGTTAAAACAGTTTTTGAAAGAGGTGTACAACAGTACTTCAGAGGATTTTAGTTTTTTGTAATGAAGTCAGTGTTTTTCAGGAAAACATTAAGCCTTGTTTTCCCAATTAGATGATTGATGGTGTCCAGATTCTTTATCTATAAAAAATGTTCAGAAGTCCTGAGGTCTTACAATTTTGTTTATATTTTCATGACTGGTGGTCACTTCCCTATTTTCCCCAGTACTGTCGAAGGAACATTTTTGAGCAATACTGTACATGACTTGTCAATTCTGAAATCAGACAGACAGGATGCAGTATTAACTAATATGCTAAAATAAGCCCAGCCACTAATTCTTTTCTCTTTCCTTGGCCATTAGATGGGACTAACCATAAGCGTCTTCCAAGGGAAAGAAGTCAAGACAAAGACCCATTCTGCCAGCAGGATATGCTGGGAATACCAACTCTGCTCTTTACGGAGTGTGCATGGTCAGTATCAGCCAGCTTTCCTGATGCCAACAGGAGGAGACAGAAGCAATGCCCTTTCCATGACATTCAAATCACAGGGCACTTTGACACCCATCTCCACAGGGCTGTTCCAAAGAAGGGTGTACTCCTATGGGTCAGCTGGTGCTCCCCAGATTCCCGTCTTCCCTTCCAGTATTTGACCTTCTTTGAAATATATTTCTCATAGGTGTACAATCAACCTTTCTCTCCTGTTGCTGCCTCAGTTTGATTTGGGAAATCCAGACCACTTAACTCTCCTGTGTGTCTCTTTCTTTGCAACTTCACATTCACAGCAGAATTTCATTTTTGTCCTTCAATTGTATGGCTTGCCTTAATCCACAGCTATAGCTTCAAATTGTTTATTCCTTAAAAAATAAAAAGAAAAAAGTGACCTGGAGTTGAGCCAGCTCTAGCCAGCCTCTGAGTTTGGCTTTGTGTCCATAAGCTGCAGTTGGGAGAATCACAAGAAATGCCCAAACAGAATAAAACAAATGATCTATTTAGTCTCGTTTCCTCTCTTGGAAGAGGTCCAGTGTGGAGTGCCTTGGAATAAATGTAAATCCCCTGACCCCACCTCCACTGTTCCCCCATGCTCCCAAACAGTGTGACCTTGTATTTAAGTAAAAACTGTCCTTAGCTCCCCAGGGGGTGACTGTGTTTTGTCTGGAAGACTGATGGATAGGATATTACAATAATAAGATAATGATAGCAGTTTCTCTCCTATCTAACCTCTATTTAAGATATTACACCACCTAACTACATATTACACAACGTGGCAGATGCAAATGCTGTTTTGTAAGATTGTTTCAACCAGGGGAAAGGAGAATGGTTTTAACAGTTCACTTATACAATTGCTTTCTGGGACTTGGCACTGTTATTGTTGTTGTTGTTGTTGTTTCAGCTTATAAAAGACATTTGTCTTTTTATTTCCCTTTAAAGTTGGATTTCAAATAAATCCAATTTCCTCTTTCTGTAACTTCTGAAACTGATTAAGCCAAAACATCAATTTGTTCTTTCCTATTGTCTGTTTTTCACCAACAGATGCAAAGGAGAGACTTGACTAAGTGCTGGGCTGGGTATTATTTTCTACTTATATTTGACCAAATTGGATGGAACACCCAGGTCCCAAGAAGCACTGGGGCACTGACCCCTTCAAACAGCAGCCTCTCAGCTGTCCTATTACTGCACACAGAATGCTCCCTTCCTCCTTCCATGAGTCTCTTTCACCTATCCTTTCAACCCATCATTGGGCTCTCCTTCTTTCCGCCAACCCTTCCTCCATCCTTCTTTCTCTTTCAGAAGTTACCAGTTTCTTCTATTGCCATCTACAGTCGTTTTTCCATTTTTGTTTTGATCCTTTGGCAGCATTAAATTCATATTTTGCCCACCTTTGAGACTCCCCTGCCTAACTCTCTTCTCCAGTTCCTCTGCCTGCTTTTATCTTTCCCTCATTGAATCCTCCTTCTTCTGTGGGTAGGCACTGTGCAGTTGACTGCCCTCAGCGCTGTCCTCTCTTCTTCACTCTTTCCCAACAGAATGAACATTGATTGGTTTGTGGCCAGCTAGCATCTACTCTCCCCATCTTTTCCTAGCAGAATCTTTTCTGTTTCATGTGCCATCTTGTTGGGAATGGAAGTCAAGTTGTCCTTACTCCCTTTAGCTAAAGGGTGGGCATCTGATCAAGCTGGCTAGATTCCCTCCCGCTACTTTGACTCTTTAAAGGGGTGGGAAAAGCAGTTGGACTGACTCATTGCCCCTCAATGAGATGGTGAGCTCTGCCCATCACAAGACCAGAGCTTCTTTCCCCCTGCCCAGAGGTCCCCTGAGCAGAGGTCCATGGGGGGTTATGTTGCTCTGAGCCATTTCTACTTGTTAGCCAAGGACCTCTAACTGTCATACCCTAGGAGTATATGACTTCTCTTAGTTCTGAATGAATGTCAAAGCTGCATCTATACAGACCCTTGACCACTGTCCTAAGGTCCATTTACATAGCCCCAAATACCTGGCAGTCACTTTCAGTTAATATCCCCCCATCAATTCCTACCTAACAAGTCTAAAAACAAATTTGTTATCTTCATCCCCATGCCAGTTCTTCCTCCTGTGCTTGCTAAGTGTTTTACAGGAGTGACTACCACCTCAGTCACGAAAGTTCTCCCTCTTCCTTGTCCCTTGTTCATCCCATAGTCAGCAAGTCCCTGGTGCTGTTATTTGCTTCACCAAATCCCTCTTATTCACCCCTGGTCCGTTTGTTTTCAAGCTAGTCCAAACCCTTATTGCTTCACACGTGGACCACTCTAATGGTGTTCTAGCTATCTTCTCAGCCTCCAGATTCCTTCCACAACTGTCAGCCTAATCTATCAAAAGGACTGCTTCAGCCACACCACCCTACTGCTTAAAATAATCCCATGTTTGTCACTAAGGTCCAAATTCCTTGGTGTAGGCAGTTGGTAGAGCTTATGAGCTCAGGCTCTGGAACTAGTCTTCAAATTCCAGTCTCATCACCAGGAATTTTTTTTCTCAAATAATTTATCTGAGCCTCAGATTCCTTCTTTATAGAGTGGGGGATAGTTAGAGAATAACCTATTCATAAGTTTGTATGAGGATCAAGTAGTTAATCTATGAAAAGGGCTTACCTGAGTGTCACATAGTAAGTACTTAATCAAAATGATGGCAACAAAAGCTCTTCACAATTTAACTCCAACCTGCCTTTCTAGCAGTATCTTCTCATTTTTCTGATGCATTATTAAAGACTTTACCAAACAGAAATAAACAACTGTACCATCCGGTATTTTTTGTTTTATAACTGCGCTGTTGTTGAAACCACTCTCTCCGTATTGAATACCTCTTTTTCACTCCACCTGTCAGTTTTCTAGTGTTGGATTGCAAACTAGCCCAAATCCTAATAGCTTAAATAACAACCATTCTATTTGTTTACAATTCTGTGGGTAGGCTAGGTGGGCTTCAGCTGCAGTGGCTCTGTCTGACTCACCTTGCACTGTCTGACCTCATTGGTGCAGCTGCAGAGTCCAGATGGACACTCAGGTGCAGACCCTCAGTGGGGATGGCTGAGACCATGCCTCCTTTCTTCCCAGTTTTTTCATCTTTATGAGCCTTTTGCACCTTGTCATGCTTTACACTCAAAGGCTTCTCCTCTGCATGGTTTTTCCAGCAGTAACCAGACTCTACATGACAGATCAAGACTCCAAGATGGTGAGAACCAAAGCTGCAAGTTTTCTTCAGGAGTAGTCCTAGATTTGGCACAATGTCACTTCTGCTATCACAATTCAAAGCAAGTCATAGGCTTTCTAAGGTCAAGGAAGAGAAGTAGATTCTGCCTCTTGATAAGAGGGATATTAGTCAGGTTGGGCTGCTGTAACAAGATACTGTAGACTAGGGGGTTAAACAACAGACATTTATTTTATTTAATATTTATTTATTTGCTTTAGTTGTACACAATGCGTCTATTTTTATGTGGTGCTGAGGATTGAACCTGGGCCGCAGACGTGCTAGGCGAGCGCTCTACTGCTGAGCCACAACCCCAGCCCAGACATTTATTTTCATTTTTTTTAGATGAACACCCAGTATCTTTATTTATTTATTTTTTTATTACAGCAGAATGCATTATATTTCATATTACACATATAGAGCACATTTTTACACATCTCTGGTTGTATACAAAGTATATTCACACCATTCGTGACTTCATACATGTACTTAGGGTAATGATATCCATCTCATTCTACCATCTTTTTTTTCTTCACCCTTTTGCCCCCTTCCTTCCCTTCCTTCCCCATTGGCCATTCTAGTGTTCCTCTAATCCTCCTATGCTCCCCATCCCAACCCCACTGTGAATTGGCCTCCTTATATCAGAGAAAACATTTGGCATTTGGCTTTTTGGGATTGGCTAACTTCACTTAGCATTATATTCTCTAACTCCATCCATTTACCTGCAAATGCCATGATTTTATTCTCTCTTTTTGGTGAGTAATACTCCATTGTGTGTATATACCACATTTTCTTTATCCATTCATCTACTGAAGGGCATCTAGGTTGGTTCCACAGTTTAGCTATTGTGAATTGTGCTGCTATAAACATTGATGTGGCTGTGTCCCTGTAGTATGCTGTTTTCAAGTCTTTTGGGTAAAGACAAGGAGTGGGATAGCTGGGTCATAAGGTGGTTCCATTCCAAGTTTTCCAAGGTATCTCCATACTGCTTTCCATATTGGCTGCACCATTTTGCAGTCCCACCAACAATGTATGAGTGTGCCTTTTTCTCCACATCCTCTCCAACATTTATTGTTATTCATGTTCTTAATAGCTGCCATTCTGTCAGGTGTGAGATGAAATCTTAGAGTGGTTTTGATTTGCATTTCTCTAATTGCCAGAGAGGTTGAGCATTTTTTCATGTATTTGTTGATTGATTGTATATCTTCTTCTGAGAAGTGTCTGTTCAGTTCCTTGGCCCATTTATTGATTGGGTTATTTGTTTTTTTGGTGTTAAGCTTTTTGAGTTTATATATTCTAGAGATTAGTGCTCTATCTGACATGTATGTGGTAAAAATTTGTTCCCGATTAGTAGGCTCTCTGTTCACCCAGACATTTATTTTCTTATGGTTCTGGAGGCTGGAAATCTCAGAGCACGATGCCGGCAGAGCTGGTTTCTCTTGAGACCTGTCTTCCTGGCTTGCAGATATGGCCACCTTCTCATTGTGTGCTTACCTGGACTTTCCTTTTACATGGGGGAGAAAGAGAAAGACAGATCTTGTGTCTCTTCCTCTTCTTAAAGGACACAGGGCCTCAGCCATATGACCTCTTTTAACCTTAATTACCTCCTTAAAGACTCCGCTTCCAAATATAGTCACATTGGTGGGTAGGGGCTTCAATGTGTCAATTTTCAGCATCAAAATTCAATTCATAGCCGGGCGCGGTGGCGCACGCCTGTAATCCCAGCACTTTGGGAGGCTGAGGCAGGAGGATCGCGAGTTCAAAGCCAGCCTCAGCAATGGCGAGGCACTTAGCAACTCAGTGAGACCCTGTCTCTAAATAAAATACAAAAAAGGGCTGGGGATGTGGCCCAGTGGTCGAGTGCCCCTGAGTTCAATCCCCGGTACCCACAAAAAAAAAAAAAAAAAAAAAAAAAAAAATTCAATTCATAATAAGAGGAGTGGTAAAATCACATTTTGAAAGGGTACATAGATGGGAAAGGATTACTCTGGCCATTTTGGGACATAATTCTCCACCTTTCTCTGCCACTAAAATCATTTTCATCTTTCACAACTTCTCTCTCTTCACTCCACCTGTCAGTTTGATCTCTCTTTATTCAGTCTTCCTCCAGCTGTAAGTATAGGCCACTTATGTCATACTATTGCATCCTGTCTTTAATGTCAGCACTTGATTTAGGTTCTAACCTCAAGGCTGAGGACCCTGTATATATTTATGTTTTCACACAGTGCATTGCACAGAGAAGAGCATAATAAATAGTAAATGTTTATTGAATGAATGAAAAATTCAATGAATTTTACTATTCCAAAAGGGGACAGCCATTCAAAGCATGCATTAACCCCTTTTATGTCCTAAGTCCTCCACCTCTTTCACCTCTATTGAGCATTGAATGATGGGAAGAAATCAGGAGACTGGACACTGGGAGTCAGGATACCTGGTTTCCTGTCCTGTTTCTGCCACTACTTCATTGTGATCTTGGGAAAGACTTTTTACTTTTTTTGAGCTTCATTCTTATTGTTTGGAACTGGAATGTTCTCCAAAGGCTCATATGTTTAAGGATTGGTCCCAATACAGCAACATTTGGAGGTGGTGCTTCTGGGAAGTGATTGGACCATGACATCATCTCATGTGAACTAATCCATTGATGGATTCATAATTGGTGGACTATCAAGAGGTGGTGGAAACTTGAGGATGTGGGACCCTGTTGAAGGAAGGGGGTCTTCAAGGGCATGCCTTTGGGGACTGTATTCTTCCCTCAGCCCTTTTGTCCCTCTGTGCTTCCTGGCTGCCATGAGATGAACAGTTTTCCTCTGCCATGCCCTTCTGCCACGATGTTCTGACTTGCCTAAGTCCCAAAGTGACATAGTCAGCCAACCATGGATTGAAACCTCTGAAACCATGAGCCAAAATAAGTCTTTCAGCTAAGTTGTTTTCCTCAGATATTTTGCCATAGTTAACAAATCTAACACACCTGCAAAGGTTCATACATTAAAGGCTTGGTCCCAGCTGGTGGCACTGTTGAGAAGTGTTGGAACTTTAGGAAGTAGGTCACTGGGAGTGTGTCATGAATTATTTATATTGTCCCTGGCCCCTTCCCTTCCCTCTCTCTCCCCCTGCTGCTTCCTGGCCACCATGAGATGACCAGCTTTGTTCCTCCCTACCCTCCCACACCATGATGTTCTGACTCCTCACAGGCTCAGAAGCAATGCAGCCAACTGATCATGGACCAGAACCTCCAAAACCATGAACAAAGTAAATCTTTCCTCCTTTAAGTTGATCTGTCATGCTGATGGCAAAGCAGACTGACACGCTCAGTTTCTTCATGTCTAAAAGAAGAGTAACAATACTTTTTATAGGATTGTTGAGGGAAAGAAGGATGGTGTTAAGTAAAACACATTGTAAGCTCCAAAGAACTTCCAGATATCAGTGCTATTATCAATTTTGTTGTCAACATTGTCAACTTCTTTGGTCCAACTTGATTCCTTGTGGTTCAGATCAATTGCTATGGTCTCAATGTTTGTGTCCCCTTAAAATTCCCATTGTGAAAGCTAATTGCCCATGGATGACATTAGGAGGTGGGGCCTTTGGGAGGTGATTCCTGAGGGCCCCTTATAAAAGAGGCCTGAGAGAGGCCTTTGTGATGACACAGGGAGAAGGTGGCCATCTATAAACCAGGAAATGGGCCCTTACCTGACACTGAATCTATTGGTACCTTGATCTTGGACTTCACAGCCTCCATAATGGTGAAAAATAAATTTCTATTGTCAACAAGCCACCCAGTCTAAGGCATTTTGTTATAGCAGTGCAAACCAACCCTCTGGTGTACCTGCTATAGCATCTGGAACATTATAGAATCAATAAATGATAACTTTTATTATAGTTCTCCCAGACCCTATTGGCAGGTGTCAGGGAAGTGAAAAGTGAAGACAAGTATCCTGAGATTTCCAGGTATTTAGAGAAAGAGGAGGGGATTTGTTTTCTTAAGGCTCCTGACTTCCCTGCCAGGTTAGAAAAGCTTTCTGAGAACTATGTTGGTCTGTCTCCAACTATCTAGAAAGACCTCAGAATCATCAATCTCACTCAGACAGCAGAGTGAAGGCAACCAAACTCCCAAGATAAATTCTGGGTTAAGAAAAATCATCATCATAAAGATAAGCTAATTTAAAAAATCACAGGCTGCTTGATTTAACCAGCCCTAGTTGGTCATAGGGCAGGGGCTGACCTGGGCTGCATTTCACTGCTTCCGGCCACCAGAGTCTCCATTGTGATGAAGGACCCTGTGTCTCACCTCATCTGCTTTCATCTTTCACCTCTATTTGCACTCCATTTGGGATTTAATGAGGATAATGATGCCCCATGCTTAAGAGCCCCCAAGGAAAGACTGGTTCTTATTAAGTAATAGAAACCAATTATTAAGTTATGCCAGACATAGAGAACCATTGTAACTTTTAAAACAATTATTCCACAAATGGCCACCTAGAGGACACGTTACAGTCTCCAGCCTATTCTTTGTAGACTTCTACCCTAAAGGGTCTTTGAATGAGCAACTGAATAGCAAGGAAGTCTGTAAGTGTGAGATGTTGGCTAACTGTATTGACACAGTTAGTATGCACATCATCTTAGCAATGAACAAATCTTCAGAGATTTCTAAAATAAGGAAAGCATCTTAGACACTGTCCAGCCCAGAATGTCTTAAAGTATAGTGCAAGAGGACCTGAAAGATCACCCTTGAGATTCTTGTTAAAAATGTACCTGGAAGTCCAAAGCTTGCTATAATCCAAGCTTCTCAGGAGTCTGATGTGGGAGGATCACAAGTTTGAGGCCTACCTGGGCAATTTACCAAGACCCTATCTCAAGATAAATAAAAACCACAAGGGCTGGGGACATAGTTCAGAGGTAAAAAACTCCTGGGTTCAATTCCCAGTACTGCAAAAAAAAAAAAAAAAAGAAAGAAAAGAAAAGAAAAAGAATGCACCTGGGACTCCATCATCACATCTGCTCATCCCTCTGAATCTGAATTCTTTAACAAGTCTGCCAGGTGTCACTTATGGACACATCTAAACACTGGTATAGTCCCAGTCCTTGATTCTGAAGATGTGGTTCTTAGACTAGCACCACAAAAGAGGTTGTTGGTGGTGTAGAATCTCAGGTCCTGGCAGAATCTACTTTTTAACAAGATGCTCAGTTGAGTCATATGAACATTAAAGTTTACAAAGACTGATCTAACTTGCTTAACTAATATTCAAAGTAGCTGGCATCCATGGACCAATGGACTTGCCCTGGGTCATGTAGCTAAGCCAAGAGATCATGTGGATAACTAGATAAGAGTCCATGCTTAGAGTCAGATAGAACAGTGTTCAGATCTCTTCCCTTTGCCAGCCTGAAATCTTAGGTAATGCCCTGAATATCTCTAAGCCTCAGGTTGTTGTTAAAGGTGCAGCGATACTACCTTGTAGGCTCGCTGAGAAGTTAAAATGAACATATGTATAAAGCACTCAGAAAGCTCTCAACCAACAGTTATTATGACCATTATTCTAACTTAGATTTCCTGATTCTGTGCTACCTCCAAAGTGTTCCATGTTGTATGCAAGTAAACAGGAAATAGTATTTTGGATGAATCTGGTCTTTTTGAGGATATTATATCAAATTTCGATTCTATGGTTTGAAAGAATGAGGACAAGGGAGGGGGCCTCAGAGGAGAGTAAACAGAATGTGGTACAGCTGTGAGGTTTCGGGTTCCTGCTTCTCGGGGGCTCCCTTGCTTGCCTTGCTGGAGATTTCCTGCAGACCCACTCAGACACTGGGGGAGCACTAGTTTGGGTGCAGCTTCTGCCCACAGCTTCCCCAGCCTGCTAGGTTGCTTCTGTTCTCACCATCATGGGCTCCCCTCCTCAGGACCCCTGTGCTCTTGTACAGACTCCCTATAGCCTTCCAAAACAGCCTTCCAGGAAAGTTTGACAAATGGTGGGCGTTCCTTCTGTACATCAAAAGTCGCCTGCCTGTGCCTCCTTCTAGAAGATGGCCAGCTAAGGTGAGAAATCAGCTGGCTTCACTTCCTTTCAAATAATACTTGCATCTTAATGACATCTTTTCTCATCTTATGCTCTACAGAATGAGTAATGTGTCATCCCATGGCACAGATGTTTTTGAGTGGAGTGACAACGGGATCTTTTGTAGCATTCCTCAGATCCCGCAAATGTGAACAACAGTTGCACCATCTCCCATTAACAACCCCTAGGGACCTCTTTCTCTTTTTCCTTCCCCTTCTTCTTTGTCCCTCCCCCTATCTCATTTTATAAGCCGTGTGGTCTTATAAGGTTGAGAACACAGATTTGGGAGTCAGACTTCCAGAGTTCAAGTGCAAGCTCTGTTATTCACTGTCTTTGTTACTTGCACAAATGGCTTAACTTCCCTGTTCCTCACCTGAAAAATGGGGTCGAGGACAATAGCTACTTTATCAGGTTGTAGTGAAGTTTTCACATATTAAGTTTTGTTAAGTGTTCAAAGGGTGCCTGGCATAGAATAAGCAGTGTATATGTGAGCCAGGGACCAAATTGAGTGCTGTGGGTCCAAAGACAAACAACATAATCCCTATACATGGAGATTTGAGCAAAAGGAAAATATAGGGAAGATGGTAAGATAAAGTTGGAGTAGGGATGTTACACAGGTATATGCCTGAAATCCTAATATTCCTGGAGGTGGGTGGCAGATTTGGCTTCAAGCTTCCTAGCAGCTAGGGTCTGAGATAAACTGTCTAGGAGAAACACGACTCTCTGTGGCACTCAGTCTCAACGTCCCCTTTGTGGATCTTCAGGGAGATGGCACTACATTGTGTGCCAACAACCAGTAGATCAATTTTATGTTATAAAATGCGCTAACACCCCTTACTATTAATTGATGGGATTATCCCAAAGCACAATCAGAAAACGTGATTATGGAGAGAGTGAAGTCAGGGCACCAATGTCATTTGTTTCAGGATCCTTACGATTTAGCTCTTTGGTATTGCTGCTTAATCCATGGATAGCTTTTAGAGCAGTGATTCCCAAACTTTTTTTTTTTTTAACTCTACTTTAAAAAAATAAATAAACTTTTTATTTTTGAATAGTTTTAGTTTTACAGCAAAGTTGCAGAATTATATGGAAAGTCCACAACTTAGAAATTAACTCTGGTACTTTATCACTCACTAAACTCTAGACTTCATTTAGATTTTACTAGTTTTTCTCCTGATATTCTCTTTCCATTCCAGGGGCCCATCCAACATACCCATTGCGTTTAGTCATCATGTCTCTTTGGTCCCCTCTGGTCTGTGACTGATTCTCATTCTTTTCTCATTTCTCATGATCTTGACAGTTATGAGAGCCAGGCGTTTTGTAGAATGAGCGTGTTTGCCTGATGTTTTCTCGTGATGGATTGGGCTTCTGGGGCTTGGGATGGCACCACAGGGGTGAATCTCTCAGCTCTTCTCGTCATGTCCCACCAGGGCCACAGGATGCCAATGTGACTCATCTCTAGTGATGTTCCCCTTGATCGTTCAGTTAAGGTGGCGTTTGCCTTATTCCACAGCAACTCTACTGAAAAGTCAGTTTTCCCCTTTCTGTCTTCTATTCGTTGGATGCATGACACTAAATCTTACTTACTTACTTAAAGTGAGTTAAGTCCTACTCAAGGTGAGCAAAGCTCCATCCTCTGGAGGTGGGGATATCTACTTACATTAAATGGAATTCTTGAGTATGGAAGATTTCTCTCTCCTCCTCTACTTGTCTACTTCAGTTATGTATTCATGCCAATATGGACTCATGTGGGTTTATTTCATAATTGTAGTTATAAAACAATACTGCACTATTCATTTTGTAGCCCCCAATTTCCCAGCTTTGGCCATTGTGAGCTCTTCCTGTGTCCCTTTTTCCGGAACTATTCCATACCCAACTAAGGAGCTCTTGTTCCTTTTATCAAAGGAAAGTATTTATAAACCTAGATCCTGGCCCTGTGTGTGCTTCTTACTACTAAGCTAGGAATACTTTTGAATGTTAAAGTTTTGGTGCATATTTTATGTGGATAGGTATATAATGATCCACTTACTCTCTCTTTATGCCTCTGTTGTCCTAGATGTATTATCTGATTTATGCGCAAGAAAAGGTTTTCTTTTCTTTTGTAAAGAAGTGATTTCCACTTTTTAAAAATAAATAAATAAAGGTGTCACCTTAGTGATATTTTATGCCCCTTGCCTCTTATTCATGGGAAAATATACAGTGAATCACACTGTAGCAATCCAGTCAGCTCAATGTACCATTCTAGCTGATACCTATTAACACATCAGGGTGAATGCCCATATAATAAATTGTATACTCAGATCAAAACCAGGCAACACACCAGTGGAGGGCTTATGACATTCTGCAGCATGCTGGTTGCCAACAAGTCTGCTAAGGATAGGATTGTTTCTCCATAAATACCAACCCCTTTTCTGTTAGCAGAATCTGGATTTTGTTCAGGCACCTATTTATCTGTCTCTTTGCTACCTGTTTTGGATAAAATCTTGGTTAATCTTGACCAGACTGCTGGTGATCTGCAGAAGAATTTGGGTAAGTGAGAAATAACTACCCACCCCCTCCATTTTAAACTATAATTTATAATTAAGGATCTAAACCAAACATTTTATTCTGGTAATGACTATTTGAAATGCTATTTTTTCCTATCATTAGATTCAGTGGCAGTATCTGATGTTACATTCATTTAGTCAAGAAATAAACAACCAAAAAAAATCATCATTCAGCAAATGAGACATGATTTTCCTTTCTATTCATTCTATTACTGCATGAAACATAAAAAATCATAAGAAAATAAAATCCAGATAGTGCTGTTTGAAATAGCTTGCATACACTTTACAGAAGTGCAACTTGCAATTAAATTACATAGTGAACATATATAACTGTTCTTTTCCACACGACATAATGGTAAAGCAATGACAGAAATTCAAAATTCTTAGAGAAACACTGAATGCATGATACCAGTGAGATTTTCAAGTGCAGAATGTTTACAAACAGTTACATAATTTAAATCTTGGACTCCTTCTGGAAAGTTGTAATTAAAATTATATTTTGGGTGTGCTTTAACTACTAGTATGTATATAAAAATCTTTACAGGTTCTCAGAGGTGGGAAACTGACAGGGAGGTGCAGCCAGTCCCTCGTCCTAAGCAATGATCCAGAAAACACCTGGGACACCTGTTCCCTCTTTTTTTCTTTTTAGATTTAATTGATATACTTTTTAAAATATTTAAAAAATCATCAAACTAGTTTTTCAATCCCAGGCCTATAAATAGATCTATTTTGGAAATTTTGTTACACATTTCATTTTTAAATTATTTTAATTGTACAAATTTATTGTATCCCATGTGATAATTCAACACATGTATGTAGTATGTAATGATCAAATCAGAGTAGTTAACATTTTCATCTCCTTAAACATTTAAAAATCTTTTTGATTAACACATTGTCATTTTATGTATCTATGTGGTACAGTGTGATATTTTAGTACATGTATAAAATATGTACTGATCAAATTAGCATAATTAATATTTCCATCTCCTTATTATTACTTTGTATTTGGAGACTTTGGCTTTGGGCTTCTTCTCTTCTAGTTATTCATAATAACATATTTCATTGGTTATTGTGAAGTATGTTCACATATTTATTTCTTCTCTCTAACTGTGTTTGGATACCTGTCATCTAACCTCCTACCACCGTACTTCTCTTTATTTTGATCAACTTTCTTTTGAAAAACATCCACATCTGAGAGAGAACATGTGAAATAGAACCCCTTTTAAAGCCTGAGTTTTAAGGGCATATTTGTTGCTACAGCATAACATGACCATGTTAGCTTTGCAGAGCTTTTGGAACAAAATACCACAAGCTGTGGGGAGGGGTGGGAAGGGGCAAGCAGAAATTCACTATATCACAGTTCTGGCAGACAGAAGTCTGAAATCAAGGTGTCAGCAGGTCCATGCTCCTCTGATGGCCCAGGGAAGAATCCTTCCTGGTTTCTCCTTGGCATCCAGTCATTGCCAAGTCTTCCTTGGCTTGTTGCTGCACCACCCCTATCTCTGCCTCTATCCTCAAAGGCCTTCTTATCTATGTGCACCTGTTTCCTGAGATGGTCTTCTTATAAGGGCACCAGTATTGGACTTAAGGTCCCTCCCCCCAATCCAGTACGGCCTCATCTTCATTATACCCACGAAGACCCCATTTTTCAATAAGAAACATTCTAAGTTTCCAGGTGGACAAGCATTTTGGGGGACACTATCCAACCTACTACAGTGACTAAGGTAGGATATGATTAATAACACACAGCAGCACTTCCAAACCATCACTTCTCTCCTACCTGACCCTAGAGCAACTCTGGGACTCTCACCATTTCATTCTCCTGTCCCTCTTCCCCCTTTCCTCTCTCAGTCTGAACAGCCATTGCTTCCTCACTACCTCACCTTCTCTACCCACCTCTCTGCACCACCTTTCCAAACATTCATCTGGATTCAGGATCACAACAATGATGGGCACTGGGCTGGCAAATGCAGAACAACCTTAGAAGGTGTAGTGAAGGGGAGGAGTTGAGGAGAAAAGCAAAATATTTCAAGGGGCAGTGGAAGTGGAATTCAGAACTCTCAAGTCAAGAGGCTATCCCATTCAAATGTGCATTTTAATTTTCACTCTGACTCTAGCTTGGGTAGGCAAGGGCTTAGGTCCCAAGGCCACTGGGGTGCTGTTCTAGCAGTGCTAAGTGCATGGGCCTGGGTGATATAGAAGAAGGCCAGTAGAGGTACACTGAGGGTTCACGTTGACAGACTTAGGAAGGGCAGGTGACGGGGAGTCTGTCCAAATCTACGGACCCTCTGAAAGATGCACATTCAAAAATTCTTACATATATTTGTATGACTCCTGATTGCAGACTCCCAAAACCTGCCCTCAGTACTGAGGTTCATAGTACTGTCTCCTGAAGAATTGTACAGAACTCTGGATACATTACTTCTTTCATCTGAGCTTCTGGGTTCTGATGAGCGGCAGCCAGGCTGAGGTTTCTTTGCAAGGTTGTCTGGAATGGTTTAGCACTGCCCCAAATGGGGGAGGCCATCAGTTTTAACAGACATGTGCCTGCAAGGAGCAGAATCCTTGCTATGTGGAGGTGGTCCAAGGGGACAGACAAAAAGGGCTTACTTACATACTTGAATTTTCCAAAAACAATGAGCAGGGAAGAGATGCTTTATCAAAGTGGGGAAATTCAGTGGGAGGCAGCTCCCCAATAACAGGATGTCCAACACAGATGCTGAGAAGTGGAAGTATGTGTAAGAGGGAGTGGGGCATGTCAGTCCTTACGATCCCCAGCTCTGAGTATGTGTAGTCAAGCAGGTCTCAGACCCTGGAGACCTGTGTTGTAGGTGAGTGCTACCAATCTGTGTGCCTGTGTGGACGCTCACTACAGCCTGTCCCACACCACATAGGGCTAGTCAACAAAACATTCTGTGCTGCTTCCTGCGTTATGATGACATGCTCAAGCTTGGCCCTCAAACATTTAGGAACTCCAAGACCAACAGACTGGTAAAGAGGGAGAATGAACTTAATCATATTTGACTGGGGACACAGGGACTAATACAGCTGAGGGTGGCCATGTCTCAATTACCAGGTGAGATAGGTTTTAATTTGGCCTGACACTGGAAGCCAAGTGGTCCAGTTCAGTGGCTGAGATAGCCCTTATCAAATTAGCAGCATTTTTAATTCAGGAAGTGTGAATTTGGGATAAAATAATATTATTGATAATTGCTTCTTGGGTTTGATGGACAGGATTCAGTTCATTGGAGAGAGAAGGGGCAGGAAGGGCTAGGCAGGTGTTTATGGTTCTGGTCCATCAGTGAATGGAGGACCCATCAGAAACCTGGATGGACACAGAGTGTTGGTTGTGAGTGGGGCTGTAGCTTACATAGGGAGTGTTTAGGTATTCAGGGACTCTGGTGATTTTTTTTAACATATGCTCAGGACCAGACATGGAGCATGACCCTAGAGATTGGGGGCTGCCGCTGTGTTGCCAGGCTTGCTTCTCATTGGCTCATAACCTCTGCCTGAATGACCCAGTAGTTAATAGCAGGTCTCCTGTCTTTACAGTGGGCACATGGATCACAGCTGAGATTTAAGACCAGGCCCAAGTTCCTGCAGGCTTGACTGGATTTCCCATATACTCTCTTGGGGCTCTGGCCTTGCACATTCCTCCAGAATGCCTCGAAGCTTCTCACTAGATTAAGCACTGACCTCTTTCTCTGTCTCCAGCATTCGGTATCCATACCCTTGGGAGTAGAGTGATTTTAGCCTGGGTCCTGGAGCCAGACTGCCTTGTCTGACTTCTGTTTTGATGCTTCCTGTACATATAATCTTGAGTAAATTTCTTTACCCTCTGAGTCTTTTCATCTTTAGCTAGGAAAAATAACTCTAAAGCAAGGACAGTTAAAAGAATTAAATGAGATTGTGTATGCAAAGCACTTGATATAAGATCTGGCATACAAACATTACTTGATGTTATTGTTATCTTTCATGACTTGCTGACTCAGTTGGGGGCTGGTCTTGTAGAAATGGTTGCTTGCTAGCCTTCCCCTGCCCCCTTCTGATTGTGACTGCCTCTTCCACATCTGGGATGCTGAGAGTCTAACGTACCTCCAATTTCAGATGACTTGATGTCCTCTAGTGAAACTTGGCCACTGATATTTGTGTGAAAGGACATTCATATGCATTTACCTTTAAGAGAGAGATGTGGATCAACCCCCAATTCACTTCAACATGAGTCTCCCTTTTTTTGGCATGTCCACCCTGAATAGAGACTAAATGGGCCTTGCCTCATCTGGAAGTACAGTGAGGGTGACCCTCTTCTTTCAAAAATGCTTGCTAAAGTCTTAGTGTTCTTCTTCATTCGTTGCAGGGTTGAGAACAGGATAAGCATATGAGAAGATATTTATAGGAAGGTTAATGACATATTATTCTGTCAGTCAGTAATAATAGCACAAAACCAAATTAAATAATTATAAGAGGAAAGAGCCCATTAAAGCAGAAATAAGAGAATACAGAGATTGTCCAACTAGAACCAACTGGACAATACAAAAATTGGGACATTTGTAGGTGTCCTTGAGGATTCATTAAGATGTAGAGTGCAGGAATGTTAACATAGGCAAGCACCCATTTGGGGCCTGTCTAGTCTGTCTGTCTTCCTAGGGAAATAATAAATAGCATGGCATTTTAGTTTTTCCTTTGATTATAAAAGCTGTCCTATACCTTTATAATAAACTCCTTTTTGTTTAACTTAGTTACAGGTGATTTATGTGCTGTAAGCAAAGAACCCCCAAAGATTCTCCAACACAGTGTCCTTTAGGAGATTATCAAAGAATACAAAACAATTCCCATACAGCCTTCTAAAAATGAACTTTTCTTGCTTTAAAGCATTAATGAAATGCTGATTATTGGCAAGAAGAGAGTTGTAACATTTGGGGGGAATCACCAGATGGTGACATTACATATAATTTCCTAATCCAATTTATCTCAAGGTGTTTGTTTGCTAAATCTGGAGAATATGCTTAATCATCATTATTCCGTTAGAACACTACTTTTAAAAAACCAAGCTACAGAATATTTTGTGGGGACAGAATTTGGATGTAATGAAAACAGTTCTTTTGGCAATGACTCAGAGGTATATACCCTAACTTCAAACAATTTATGGGCAAAATGTCTGAAGTCAAACAAATATTCTCAGGAGGGAAGTATTTCCTAAGTGGATGTAGACAATATGTAGATTTTATTACAGCTCTCTCAGGAACAAATGAATTACACTTTGCTGTTGCTTACACATAAAACTTTCACAGAGCATAACAAATGTTTCCTTCACATAGTGGGCACTGCTCTCAGCAAAACCCGAAAGTGGGAGACTCTGACCTGTAGCCATATGGAGGAAAAAATTTCCTTTGGATTATCAGGAAGATTGAAGATTAAATTATCATAGTCATAGAGGGGTTAAAAAGGTTTTCTACATTTGTAATAAGTCTATGAATACTTTTTTTTGTACATTTTGACCAGTTATTTTGGTAGATCAGACCAAAAGAAAAAGGAAATCATAACAAAACAAATCCCCATATTTCTGTTAGAAAGGCTCACTCACAAATATCTGTCTCTACCAACAGGAAAAACAAAATTTTATTCACGAATAAGTATTTCACGTTTTATTCATGAGTAAAATTTTAGTCATGAGTATTTCCTCTGCTTCCAGTTTTGATTCCCCCCCTTCACTAATGTACCAGTTAGCTAGTGCTGTGTAACAAAGCACTCCAAAGGTTCTTGGAATTATTATTCAGCTCATGAGACTGTGAATCAAATGCTCTCAGCTGGGCCTAATCATGCATCTGTGAGATAGGTAGGCCAGCCAATGTTTGACTTTCCTGCCCTTGGCTCTGCTCTGACATGTTGGGGTCAGTTGGCTGTAGAATGGTCTAAAATGTTCTTATCTGGGCCAGCGAGGTCTCCTCTACTCATCTTCCAGCAGGCAGATGGGGCTTATTCACATAACTATCCCAAGGACTCAGAACTGTTGGGCCTCAGTGACTTCCAGTTTGTCACGAGGATCTATGAAATCAGATAGCAAAACATCTGCCTATACAGAGACTTTAAAAGTTAGTCTGATTTTTTGGTGTAATGTCAAATGAGAAGAATGGTTGGAGAGGGACACGGAACCAGAAGGGAGATAAGATGAAAGAGAGAGAGAGAGAGAGAGAGAGAGAGAGAGAGAGAGAGAGTTCATGTAAGGTGAATGTCAGAAAGAACTTTGGGGATTTGGAAAATTGAAATTTCAATGCAACTTCAGTATAGAAAAAAAATAATGGGAAGGGAAATTAGATTTGGGACATGTTTAGCAATTTTATCCCTTTTGATATTCTATGAGAAATGCAAGCAAAGAATGAAATTTTTTTTTTTTTTTTTTTTTTTTTTTTTTTGTTTTTTTTTTTTTTAATTTTTTTATTATTTATTTACTTATTCATCATGCACAAGTATAGTATCTTTTTACATACAACTGCTTGTATACAAAGTATATAAGTACCATTCAGATCTTCAATCATGCATTTAGGTTAATGATATCCATCTCATTCAATCACCAATTTTTTTCCAACCCCCCCTTACTCCCTCCCTCCCCTCCCTTTCCGTTGACCATTCTAGTGTTCCTCTGATCCTATGTACCCCCTTCCAACAACTCTGTGAACCAGCCTCCTTATATCAGAGAAAACATTCGGTACTTGGATTTTTGAGATTGACTAATTTCACTTAGCATTATATTCTCCAACTTCATCCATTTACCTGCAAATGCCATTATTTTATTCTCTCTTATTGCTGAGTAAAATTCCATTTTGTATATATACCATATTTTCTTTATCCACTCATCTACTGAGGGGCATCTAGGTTGGTTCCATAACCTAGCTATTGTGAATTGTGCTGCTATAAACATTGAAGTGGCTGTGTCACTGTAATATGCTGTTTTTAAGTCTTTTGGGAATAGACCCAGGAGTGGGATGGCTGGGTCATAGGGTGGTTCCATTCCCATTTTCCCAAGAAATCTCCATACTGCTTTCCATAGCGGTTGCACCATTTTGCAGTCCCACCAGCAATGTATGAGTGTGCCTTTTTCCCCACATCCTCTCCAACATTTATTGTTGTTTGTGTTCTTGATAGCTGCCATTCTGACTGGGGTGAAATGAAATCTTAGAGTAGTTTTGATTTGCATTTCTCTAATTGCCAGTGATGTTGAGCATTTTTTCATGTATTTGTTGATTAATCGTGTATCTTCTTCTGAGAAGCGTCTTTTCAATTCCTTAGCCCATTTATTGATTGGGTTATTTGCTTTTTTGGTGTTAAGTTTTTTTAGTTCTATATACATTCTAGAAATTAGTGCTCTATCTGATGTGCATGTATTAAATATTTGTTCCCAATTAGTTGGCTCTCTATTCACCTCACTGATTGTTTCTTTTGCTGAGAAGAAGCTTTTCAGTTTAAATCTATCCCATTCATTAATTCTTGGTAATAGTTCTTGTGCTACAGGATTCTTATTAAGGAACTTGGGGCCTAATCCGACATGTTGGAAATTGGAGCTTACTTTTTCTTCTATTAGGTGTATTGTCTCTGGTCTAATTCCTAGGTCCTTGATCCACTTTGAATTGAATTTTGTGCATGGTGAGAGACAAGGGTTTAATTTCATTTTGTTGCATATGGATTTCCAGTTTTCCCAGCACCATTTATTGAAGAGGCTATCCTTTCTCCACTGTACATTTTTGGCACCTTTGTCTAATATAAGATAGCTGAAATTATATGTATTAGTCTCTGTGTCCTCAATTCTGTACCATTGGTCCATCAGTCTGTTTTGGTGCCAATACCATGCTGTTTTTGTTACTATTGCTCTATAGTATAATTTAAAGTCCGGTATGGTGATGCCCCCTGCTTCACTTTTCTTGCTCAGGATTGCTTTGGCTATTCTGGGTCTCTTATTTCTCCAGATGAATTTCATGACTGCTTTTTCTATTTCTTTGAAGAATGACATTGGGATTTTGATTGGAATTGCATTAAATCTGTATAATGTTTTTGGTAGTATGGACATTTTGACAATATTGATTCTACCTATCCAAGAGCAAGGTAGGTCTTTCCATCTTCTGAGTTCTTCTATGATTTCTTTCTTTAGTGTTCTATAATTTTCCGTATAGAGCTCTTTCACCTCTTTCGTTAAGTTGATTCCCAGGTATTTTATTTTTTTTGATGCTATTGTAAATGGGTAGTTTTCATCATTTCCCTTTCAGAGGCTTTGTCACTGATGTACAAAAATGCCTTTGACTTATGGGTATTGATTTTGTATCCTGCTACTTTGCCAAATTCATTTACTAGTTGTAAAAGTTTTCTGGTAGAGTTTTTTGGGTCTTCTAGGTAGATTATCATGTCATCAGCAAATAGTGCTAATTTGAGCTCTTCTTTTCCTATCTTGATCCCTTTAATTTCTTTCGTCTGTCTAATTGCTCTTGCCAGAGTTTCCAGTACTATGTTAAATAGCAGTGGTGAGAGGGGGCATCCCTGTCTTGTTCCAGTTTTTAGAGGGAATGCTTTCAATTTTTCTCCATTTAAGATAATGTTAGCTCTGGGCCTTGCATAAATAGCTTTTATAATGTTGAGATATGTCCCTGATATTCCTAGTTTTTCCAGTGTTTTGAACATAAAGGGGTGCTGTATTTTGTCAAATGCTTTTTCTGCATCTATTGAGATAATCATATGATTTTTATCTTTAAGTCTATTGATGTGATGTATTATGTTTATTGATTTCCGAATGTTGAACCAGCCTTGCATCCCTGGAATAAACCCCACTTGATCGTGGTGCACTATCTTTTTGATATGTTTTTGTATCCGATTTGCCAGAATTTTGTTGAGGATTTTTGCATCTATGTTCATTAAAGATATTGGCCTAAAGTTTTCTTTTTTGGATGTGTCTTTGCCTGGCTTTGGAATTAATGTAATATTGGCCTCATAGAAAGAGTCTGGAAGAGCTCCCTCTTTTTCTATTTCTTGAAATAGTTTGAAGAGCATTGGTATTAGTTCTTCTTTGAAAGTCTTGTAGAACTCTGCTGTAAACCCATCAGGTCCTGGACTTTTCCTTGTTGGTAGCTTTTTGATGACATCTTCTATTTCTTTGCTTGTAATCGATCTGTTTAAATTATGTATTGCCTCCAGATCCAGTTTAGGCAAATCATATGACTCTAGAAATCTGTCAATGCATTCAGCATTTTCTGTTTTATTAGAGTACAAGTTTTCAAAGTAATTTCTAATTATTTTCTGTATATCTGAGGTGTTTTGTTGTGATATTCCCTTTTTCATCACAAATGTTAGTGATTTGAGTTTTTTCTCTTCTTCTTTTCGTTAGCATTGCTAAGGGTCTGTCAATTTTGTTTATTTTTTCAAAGAACCAACTTTTAGTTTTGTCAATTCTTTGAATTGTTTCCTTAGTCTCAATTTCATTAATTTCTGCTCTGATTTTAATTATTTCCTGTCTTCTGCTGCTCTTGGTGTTGATCTGTTCTTCTTTTTCTAGTGCTTGGAGGTGTGATGTTAAGTCGTTTATTTGTTGGTTTTTTTTCCTTTTAAGGAATGAACTCAGTGCAATGAATTTTCCTCTTACTACTGCCTTCATAGTGTCCCAGAGATTTCTATACGATGTATCTGTGTTCTCATTTACCTCTAGGAATTTTTTAATCTCCTCTTTGATGTCTTCTTCAACCCCTTGTTCATTCAGTAGCATGTTGCTTAGCTTCCAGTTGTTGGAGTAGTTTTTCTTATTCCTTGTTTTGTCGTTGATTTCCAATTTCATCCCTTTATGGTCTGATAGCATGCAGGGTAGTATTTCTATTTTTTTATATTTGCTGAGATTTGCCTTGTGACATAGTATATGATCTATTTTGGAGAAGGAGCCATGTGCTGCTGAGAAAAAAGTGTATTCATTTACTGAGGGATGAAATATTCTATATATGTCCGTTAGATCTAAGTTATTAATTGTTTTAAGGAGGCCTAAGATTTCTTTGTTTAGTTTTTGTTTGGATGATCTATCCATTGGTGAGAGAGGTGTGTTGAAATCCCCTAGAATAACTGTGTTGTGGTCAATTTTACTCTTGAACTTGAGAAGTGTTTGTTTGATGAATGTAGGTGCTCCATTATTTGGGGCATATAGATTTATGATTGTTATATCCTCTTGATGAATGGTTCCCTTAAGTAGTAAGAAATATCCATCTTTGTCCCTTTTGATTAACTTTGGCTTGAAGTCTACCTTATTTGAAATGAGAATGGAAACCCCTGCTTGCTTCCGCAGGCCATGTGAGTGATAAGACTTTTCCCAGCCTTTTACCTTCAGTCTATTGATGTCTTTTTCTATGAGGTGTGTTTCTTGGAGACAGCAGATTGTTGGGTCATTTCTTTTAATCCATTCAGATAATCTGTGTCTTTTGAATGGCGAGTTTAGGCCATTAACATTCAGGGTTATTATTGAGATGTGATTTTTATTCCCATCCATTTTTATTTGTATGATGATCTTTAGCTTGATTTGGTTTCTCTTCTGGTTGGTATTTCCCTTAGTTTAATATCTCCCTTTGTTGATTTTCATTGTTATTTTTCTCTTCTTCTTCATGAAAAATTTTGCCCAGGATGTTCAGAAGTGCTGGCTTTCGAGATGTGAAATCTTTTAACTTTTGCTTGTCGTGGAAGGTTTTTATTTCATCTTCAAATCTAAAGCTCAATTTTGCTGGATATAAGATTCTTGGTTGACATCCCTTTTCCTTCAGAGCTTGAAATATGCTATTCCAGGATCTTCTTGCTTTTAAGGTCTGGGTAGAAAAATCTGAACATAGTCTGATTGGTTTCCCCCTATATGTAATCTGCTTCCTTTCTCTTGTGGCTTTTAATATTCTCTCCTTGCTCAGTATATTAGGCATTTTCATTATAATGTGTCTTGGTGTGGATCTGTTGTGATTTTGTATGTTTGGTGTTCGGTAGGCCTCTTGAACTTGGTTTTCCCCTTCATTCCTCAAGTTTGGAAAATTTTCTGTAATTATTTCATTAAATAAATTACTCATTCCTTTGGCTTGAAACTCTGCCCCCTCCTCTACCCCAATCACTCTTATGTTTGGTCTTTTTATGTTGTCCCATAATTCTTGAATGTTCTGTTCTTGGTTTCTTACCATTTTTGCTGTGTAATCTAGATTTTTCTCTAGGATATATATTTTGTCTTCATTGTCTGAGGTTCTTTCTTCCAAGTGATCTACTCTGTTGGTGATACTTTCGATTGAGCTTTTATTTTGATTTATTGCTTCTTTCATTTCTGGAATTTCTGTTTGGTTTCTCTTTAGAGCCTCTATCTCCCTATTGAAGTAATCTTTTACTTCCTGTATTTGTTTATGGAGTTCTTTGTCAAAATGATCTTTCACCTCCTGTATTTGCTCCCTCATCTCATTTTTGAGTTCATTCTTAAGTTCCGCTAACATTTGGAATATGTAATTTCTGAATTCCATCTCTGGCATTGCACCAACTGTGCTTGGTATGGAATCTACTGAGGAGGTATATTGATTTGTTTGTGTCACTTTCTTCCCTTGTTTCTTCATATTGCTTGTGCGTCTATTCTACCTGCACTGTGGGACCTTGTCTACTTTGATTTTACCTTAAAACCTTATGTTGCTCCTGTAGTACAATGCTATCAGATCCCCTTATATTTCCTTTACACTTTAAAATCAAACACTTACTATTCAGAGAATCCCAGTTTGATCACAATGTACAGATTTAGTTAACCCAGATGTTGTTTCCAATTTACTCTGTATGCTTCTGATGGGGTTTTAAAGTTTCAAGTAATGGACAGAGAGGTAATATGTTTAGGAAGAAGGAAGTGAGTGTATTGACTTGTTCTTTCTTAGAAAGTATGAAAAGAGAGTTCTATGGAAGTGGTTTAGTATCAGCCGACGAGAGAGGAAAGAGAATGAAGTGAATGAATAGATGGAAAGACTGATTTACATATAAACCTAACTTATGCGGTGGTTGAGAGGAGAAATAAAGAAAGATGGAAAAGAAAAAAAAAAAAAAAAGAAGAGAAAAAAAAAATAACCAAGGAGTAGTAATTAGTGTAAGAGAGAGGAGAGAGAGAATAAGTCTAGAAAATAGAGAATAAACCATATATAACACCACTTTGCTATATATTTCAATTGTACACGTTCTAGAAATCTCAATTTGTGCGTATAACTTGTTTTTGCCTCTGTTGAGAATGCAATGGCAGGGTGTAAATAGGGAAGATGAAGGAAGAAAAAAAAAATATAAAAGTGAGAAGGAAGAAAAGAAAGAAAAGAGGAGCAGAAGCACACAAACAGTCAATCAAAACAAAAACAAAAAAAACTCCCAAGAAACAACAAAACAAACAAACAAGCAAATAAAAACAAAAACGTTGAACCCAAGAACAAGTCTCAAACAAAATGGACCCTTGGAAGCCCTTCTTTTTTCCCTTCCAGTTTAAGCCACCTGACCCAGATCATGTACAGTCAGCAACCCTGTTAGTGGAGTCAAGGCTGCACCTTTGGTCCTTGCAGAGTGGCACAGTGGAATAGTGGAAGGGGCTTATCCTCAGGCTGGGCCCTGCTTACAGCAGCAGGGAGATGCTACTATGGGCCTTGGAAGCCAGGCAAACTGGCGGCGGGTTCTCTCCTTCCAGCGGGCAGGTGCCTACCTCTTGCTCTGATTGCAGCTGGACAGGTCGCACTCCCCCAGGGAGTGGAGGAAG
Organism: Tamias sibiricus; assembly: GCA_025594165.1. Lineage (NCBI taxonomy): Eukaryota > Metazoa > Chordata > Mammalia > Rodentia > Sciuridae > Tamias > Tamias sibiricus. The sequence goes on along the minus strand of CM046660.1, from coordinate 71,758,327 downwards.
CACTTCGCCAGGTCTGGCCCCGAGTGCAGCAGCCGGGAGATGCTGTTCTGGGCCCTGAAGACCAGGCAAACTGGTGGCTGGGTTTCTCCTTCCAGCGGGCAGGAGTCTACCTCTTGCTCTGGTCGCAAATGGGCAGGTCGCACTCTTCCCGATAATGGAGGAAGCCCTTCCCCAGGTCTGGCCCTGCGTGCAGCAGCAGGGAGCTGCTACTCTGGGCCCAGGCGGCCAGGGACACTGGCGGCTGGGTCTCTCCTTCCAGCGGGCGGGTGCCTACCTCTTGTTCTGGTCGCAGCTGGGCAGGTCCCACTCTTCCGGGGAATGAAGGAAGCCCTTCCCCAGGTCTGGCCCTGTGTGCAGCAGCAGGGAGCTGCTACTCTGGGCCCAGGCGGCCAGGGACACTGGCGGCTGGGTCTCTCCTTCCAGCGGGCGGGAGTCTACCTCTTGCTCTGGTCGCAAATGGGCAGGTCGCACTCTTCCCGATAATGGAGGAAGCCCTTCCCCAGGTCTGGCCCTGCGTGCAGCAGCAGGGAGCTGCTACTCTGGGCCCAGGCGGCCAGGGACACTGGCGGCTGGGTCACTCCTTCCAGCGGGCAGGAGTCTACCTCTTGCTCTGGTCGCAAATGGGCAGGTCGCACTCTTCCCGATAATGGAGGAAGCCCTTCCCCAGGTCTGGCCCTGCGTGCAGCAGCAGGGAGCTGCTACTCTGGGCCCAGGCGGCCAGGGACACTGGCGGCTGGGTCTCTCCTTGAGAATGAAATTTCCATTAAGTTACTTTTCAGCTATTGAACCATGCATTTTAAAACAACCATGTGAGATGGAACTATGTGGGATCCCAAGACTTATTTGGATTAAGCATTTAGATTTCTAAAGGAAGTCAGTTTAAAAAAATAAAGCCCTATCAAACCAGAGAAAAAGTAAAACATCGATTACTTTTCCCCTGAAGAGAGCAATCAGTCATATTCAGATGTCCAGTTCTTCCTAAGCACCGTCAGTTTCACCATGTCCACATTTTGAGAAAAAGTAGTGTTCTTTGAAGACTTAGTGAATTTATTTTTTTCCAACTATCCTTGGAAATGTAAAGAAATACTATATTGATAGCTCCTAGGGGTATAATGCTGCCTATCTGAAGTGGCTCCTCTGAGTCCACAGGTTTGTCCACCCATTTTTATCCCAATGGTGTCAGTGTCTGGAATCTAGAATACCAGCAGGATGAGGGGGAGTGCCTGGAAGCTAAAGCTCATGGCCTTGAAAGTTAGCCCAGTCTAAATTCAAATTCTGACTTCACTCTTGACCAACAACTATGTGAACTAGGGAACATTCTCTTACCTGATTGAACTTGTTTAAGATCTTAAAATGGGAATGATAGTTCTTTCGCACCAAATTGTTGCAAGGATTCAAGGTGATATATAATCAGTATTAAGCACATGCTTATTTTAGACTCCCCAGAAGAGGCAATAGAACTAGAATTTATTGAACTGGTGCCAAGATATTGTAGAATTCCCAAATTTGGTCAAATGAGTTTATCTAAAGTTCAGTATCAGGAAGTCACTGAACTAGCAGAGAGACCTCTACTTTTTTACTGCCTACAGGAGAGAATCAAAGGCATAGCTATCAGTGTGGGTGCAATACTAACTGTGCCGTTGGGACTGTTTAAAAATAATCAGGGGCTGGGGCTTTAGCTCAGTGGCAGAGCACTTACCTAGCATATGTGAGGCACTGGGTTCAATCCTCAGCACCACATAAAAAATAAATAAAAAATAAAGGCATGCTGTCCATATACAACTGTTAAAAAAAATAAAAAAAAAAAATAGGAATCAATCATCATCTCTAGTTTTTATTTTCTATATCCTTATTCCAGATCTCAAGGTACTTAAAATTTAGCTGGAAGTCACCAGAAATCATTAAAATGCATCAACACTCAAAAGCTGAGTGTGGAGTTCAAAGGCAGGAGAGAACAAGTGAAGTGAAATCAAGGTAGAAGTGAAACAAAGACGCTAGATGGCTTTTCAATATATAAACATGACAAAGAGAACACTCTGGAAAATGTCTGTAGGTGGTTATAGACAAGTAAATAAGCCAAATATTAGAGAAATAGGGGTGGAGGCTGATCAAGCAAGGAGGGCTTCTTCATGGCGGAGGTCTTTCAAAGCCTGGCAGAAGACCCTTAAAGGAGCAGAAACCTGGAGCATCATCAATTTGTGAATGAGTGAGGGAATTGAGAAAATCAGAGTGCCCAGGCAGGGCCTGGAATCAGGTGTTGGTCAGCAGGGAGGCAGACACAGTGATGGAAGCTATCCTGATGTGATGGGGGAGGGACAGGGAGGAGAAGGTCACAAGAATGCTTCACTATTAAGAAATTGGACAGCTGTAGATTTGGGGCCCAATTTCGTCCAGATGGGCCCAGCACTATTCTGACTCAAATAAGGCAAAGATTCAGAAGGCAAAAGCTGCCCAGGGTACTGGCTGTGTGGGTAGAGCTCATCTTTCCTTACTGTCAACTTCTCCGAAACCAAGATATTGCCTATTAGATGCTTACAAACAATGCCACATCCTTCACGTGTTTAAGAAATAGAAACGAGAACAGTGTGCCTCCTCTGGAAGCTTGCACCGCAGCTACAGTTTCCTTTATACCCTAACTATACAATAAGACAGAAGATAGTTCCTCTCCCTATCCTTGGGCAAGGGCCAAATAGAAAAGTAGAATGTGGGCTGGAATCGCCTGGGTCATCCCCTCAATTACTAGTGCTCATTTTTTGCCTTCTCCAGACTGTCAATTACAGATAAACTGGCCCACACAACATTGCAGGGAAGACTCAAGGTCAAATGAGTCTTCTGATTCAAGCATCAGTGGGTTTGTGATGCTATACTTTTCTGCCAACTAAAGGATGGGAACTTAAATGTTTTCTTTCTGTGAGTTCTAAATAGGTGACATCCATGTCTCCAGGCTGGTACTCAGCATGGAACAGAGAGGAAAGACTGAACTTAAGAAGCATGAGAGTTGTGACAAATTCCTTTTCCATCAGGTGTTTGTCATGATGGGTATAGATGAACAAAGTAGCCCCCCGTTACCTAAAGGGGACATGTTCCAGGACTACTAGTGGATGCATGAAACTTCAGATAGTAGCAGATCATACATACCACACCCCCACATATATATATTATAGACTTTAATTTATATTAAAAAGTCAGTAAGAGATTAATGACAATAACTAACAATAATGGGACAATTATAACAATATTCTGTAATGAATTTCATGTGAATGTTGTATTTTTCTCTTAAAAGAGTCAAGACAAATCATAATATTTTGGGACTACGGTTTACTTCAGGTCACTGAAACCCTGGAAAGCAAATCCAAGGATACTCTTTGAGTAATACTAAAAGAAGAGCAATACTAAAATCTTAAACATGAAAATTTACCTGCAAATTCTTGTTTCTCTGCAGGAATCAACAACTTAAAGCAAATTATAAGACATTCCAATCTATTTATTCAACTAGCAATTACCAGGCATGGTGAATAAGAAATACTTCAGCAAATTACCCAAGTCCCTGTTCATACAGGGTTGACATGAGAGTGGGGGAAGATAGACAATGGCCTATGAAAATGTACCGTCAGGTTGTCAAAGCACTGGGAAGAAAAAGTCTGGGAATGGGATAGAAAGGACAGAGTTGGTGACAGCTGTGTGCTCTTGTAGACCTGACACTAAGGGCGGCTTCTCTAATAAGGCTTATCTGGGGGAATGAGCAACCAAAACAGGTGGACACCTAATGAGTTCACCTTGCAGAGGGGATCAGGACATAGGATTGCCAGGTAAAATATAGGATGCCCAGTTGAATATCATATTAAACATTTTTTTAGTAAAAGTATATCCTAAATATTTCATGAGATATGATTAAAAAATCATTAGTTTATTTACACTTATACTTGAACAAGACCTGCTATATTTTCATCTATGGACTGTGGCATTAAGCCCTTGTTGGGTCTTGAGGAAAGAGTGTGTTTGGCAGGCTTAAGAAATAGCAAGAAGGCCAGTGAGCTAGTAAGGGGAAGACAGATAGGAGATGAGGTCCTAAAGGGGGCAGGTGGCTGGGTCACAGATGACCTTTGTGGCCAACTGTGAAGACTTTGACTTCTTGAAGTGATGGGAAGCCATGCAAAGCTTAGAGCAGAGGTGTCCAGATTCATCCATTCAATTATTCAATGAATTTCATTCAATACTCATTCAAATAAATCAGTGAATGCCTATTTGGTTTATTACACTAGGGCAATGTTAGGATCCTGTTCCTGCTTTCCAGGTGCTCACCCACTCTCTGTAGGATATAGTGCTTAACAAAGCAGTAAGCACCAATGTACAGGTGGTTCAGTCCAGAGTACCATAGGTGGATGGGTAATGTGGACCAGAAAAGTCTGCAAAGCATTTTGGAGAAGGTTGGACAAGCTGGTCCAGGAAGGACAGGAGGGAAGAATCATCTCTTCCTCCTATTTCAAAAATGTGGACACCATCCTCTAAAATGTGGATGGATCTCTAGGGGCACTGTAGCCTCTTGTGTCCAGTGTCCCCTCAGGACAGTTCCTTCTCAGTCATCAAATATTGACAGTGTATCTGGGACCAAATGAATTCCAGGATGAGCAGCTACACCTCAAGAAAGGGCCACGGGGCTGGGATGTGGCTCAGCAGTAGGGCGCTCGCCTAGCATGTGCATGGCCCGGGTTCGATCCTCAGCACCACATAAAAATGCATTGTGTACAACTAAAAGAAAATAAATAAATATTAAAAAAAAGAAAGGGCCAGAGGACTAGGACTCTCTGAAACAAGAGTCAGCGTGGGTCTTCTCCATTGTAATACACAACATGCACAGCCCTTGCCTGGAGTAGGAACATGGACCTTAGTAAATTTGTTTTTAATAAAATGATTGGGACTTTTCCTTGGGGATTTTTGCTTTTGAGAAGTTGAAACCCACCAAAAGGTTTTGGCACACCACAGAAGCCAATATATGTTTGTGAAATAAATATCTAACTTGTACATCAATTTGAAGAAGGCACCACTGAAGTGTTTCTGATAGAGTGATCAGCATCATCAACCAGATTTAACATACGCATTTTTCAAGCTCTCTGAGAGAGTTCAAAAGACACCTAGTGTCCATGGCTCCTCTGAAATGGCCAGAGGATATAACATTGTAGAGGATTATGCATGTAGTTTGGAGTCATAAGGCAAGGGTGAAGGATCTCCTGCATCTCAAGACCGGGCACACATATTGTAAACAGTCAGAAATCCCCACCCAAAACAAAATCTTGGTTGTGATTGGGGACTGGTCCATGTGCCAGTCACTGCCCAAAAGCTAAATTGCTATAAAGGCTACTGGCATTCTTTGAGGAAGAGTCAGAGACAAATTCCTAGAAACTCCCTGTATTAATTTTCTAAGGTTGTTGTAAAACCCAAGTATCACAAATTGGGTGGCTTGAAACAACAGAAATCTATTCTTTCATAGTCCTGAAGGCCAGAAGTCCAAGATCAAGGTGTTGGCAGGGACACATTCCCTCCTAGTGCTTCAGGGGAGACACTTTCCTTCTGGTGACTCTAAGAGAGCCTTGGATTTTGGCCACATCACCCCAAATTCTGCCTCTGTGGTCACACTGCACCACTTTTTCTGTCTCAAAACTCCCACTGCCTCTCTTCTATAAGGACACTTGTCATTGAGTTTAGGGCCCATTCAAATGATCTTATAAGGGTCCTCAACTTAATTATGTCTGCAAAAACCCTTTCTGCAAATAAGTTCACATTCACAGGTTCCAGGATTCAGAACATGGACATATCTTTAGGGGGACATCATGCAACTCACTATGCCTCCAAAAGAACACAGTGCAGGAATCAAGAGGAGAGAAAAGTTTGTGAAGAAAGTGAAAATGTTTGAGAAGGCTTGTATTGTATATGTGCAAACACCACACAGAAATTGCTGTTATTGCCCTAGCATATCTCCTTAGCATGTGGCATTCTCATATACCCATGTATATACCCATGACTCTCATGTGTATACCCATGACTCTCATCTGCATGCACCTCCCATTCTCTGCCTAAGGGTTTTTCTCTGGTTATTGGACTGCATTTGCTCCAAGAGCAAGTCAGGCAGACTAAAATTACCAAGGAGTTAATGCCTTGGAGAAAAGACTATTGGAGAACATTGCCAATACCAATATTCATGAGGGAGTGATAACAATGGGCTTGGTCGGAAGGAGACATGGAGTTGTGTTTGAGTCAAAAAGTCACTTGCTATTCCACAGACCATTCTAGTTTCTGACTAGTTGCTCTACCTTGAGGCAAAGGGCTTCTGTTTTTTTATGCTCTTCTACTATCAAGCACTCATTGGAAGTGTCCTACCAATGAGAAGAAAGCATGGCTTTGTATCAGTGGCTCTGCTTAACACAGGACAATTTCTGGAAGGAGGAACTCAGCTCAAAATCCTCCACTATCAACACACCTAACAATAAGCTGAAAAGATATCCTAATTTGGGGAGGGAGAATCTTACTAAAAGATGCATGACAGTCCACCCCTTACATTGTTTGAATTTGATTTTTTTTCTTTAAACTACTGTGGGAACAACTCTCTAAAAATTCAGGTAGGTCTCTCTCCCTGAGAAAAATTACAAGAAAGAGGTTAGTGGGATGAATGACAGGCCTCATCACTATAGCCGGTCTTGAAGTTACAGCTTATCTGCCCATTGCAGGTTTATCTCACACTCAGCTATCACTTCTGCTGGTGTAGATGATTTACATGATGGTATAATCCAGACCTCCAACCCTATAAGGTCTGGATCAAAGTGCCCTTCTCAAGCTTTGGCTTCTACCTTTATCCATTTAATCAAAATTGGGCAGAGGCAGAATAGCCAAAGCAATACCAAGCAAGAAAAGCAAAACTGAAGGCATTTCAATACCTGAACTGAAATTATACTACAGAGCTGTACTAACAAAAGAGCATGGTATTGGCATCAAAATAGACAAGAGGACCAATGGAACAGAATAGAAGACACAGGGACAAATCTATATACCTACATCTGAGACTTGACAAAGATGCCAAAATCATATGCTTAAAAATGTGTCCATATACATATTAGAATCACTATCATTCCCCATGACAGAAAAAGTCCAATGTAGTCACCTTGCCACTATGTGACCAGTCTTCTCAAGGGATGATGTCCTATCAATTAAAACAAAATTTTCAGTAGAGCTCGAGAACAGAAATAGACATTCATGGTTCTCTTCATTTAAGACAAGAGGACTGAACCTTTATACCCTTCTCAACAACAAGTCATTGGATATTGTCTGTCCTCAGTAAGGCACAAAACTCTGGGAGAAACAGCAATGGCTTCCTTCAGTTGACGCAGATTCCCCCATAACAACTCAACCAAGATCCTTCAGCCCCAACTCACAAAGTTGCTAGAAGGCTCTAGCAGCACAGAATCCACTTATCTTCTTTGGGTGGGAACATGTTTGCTGTCGTTTTCCTCCCTGGAGAAATGAACTGGGTCTGAATGGTCCTCAATAAGCACAGTTAGCAGATTACTGGTGGTTTTAGTAGAAACTATTTTAATGGTGATAGGAGAGGGAGGAACTCAGACAATTAAGAAGTAACTGAAATAAGGAAGCTGAGCTGGCAAATCTAAACCTCTCTTGCAAAAAACTTTGTTGGGAAGAAGAGGGATTATGTAGAATTTTTAGGGAGAATGATGCCTAATACCCTTCTTTCCCAGCCAGTGCACTTCCAAAGTAGGTGGCTGGAGTTGTGAAGGAAATATGGAAGAATTTTTCTCTGTGTGAAGCTAATTAGTCCCTAGGGGAACTGAATCTATAGCTCCAGCTTCATTAATACCATCCCAGCTGAACCAACAGGCTGGAGAACAAGCAGGCTTTGGGCAAGCATTAGCAGTAAAATCCTAGATCATTGGAGGGGTAAAGTTATACACTTTAGAGAGAGTGGCTTTATGTTCATGTTAGCTATAGAAGATTATATCAAGTGTGTGAGGCCTGATGCTAGTGAGTCTTGAGAAAGTGTTCCTATTTATGCCCAAAAGATACAATAAATTTTTAAAATAAAGATGAGCACTAGAGGCTCTGGGATATTTTAATGGGACAAATTTGAAGAAGACCCATGGATACAGATGTGGTCAGGAGCTTTCATGTCACCAGATCACCAAGTCCAGTGCAACTATGCTTTCTGAGCATCATTTTTCAGTTATACATCTGTTTGGTATATACAATATGGAGAACTGAGCTCATTATGTTATAAATATAATGGATGAGGGAAGATAGAATTCATATCAACTCTTTAACTATTCAAATCATTTCCTGAGTCCTATGTTTTCTTATTATTGCTTTTTTTTTTCTTTCAGGAAGAGCTGTCCTTAGTTAAATCAAGATTCCTTGAGCAGGACTAGTAGTGGAACCCACAGTCTCTTTTTTTATACTCCGTGTGGAGTGCGATGGGGTGGGGAAATGTGGATGATAACGTGGGTCTCATTCCAGTTCACACAATGGACTTCCTTCCTATGATATAAGAAGCACTCTGAGCTGAGTGATGAGTTGGCTGGGTGTACATGGAGGACAGGCAGATGGTTCGTCCCTGGACACCATAAGCATGTCTGTCATTAGAAGGCAATCTAGCTGGGCTGGCCTCACGATCAACAGTGTAGAAGACACCTATGCCTGCGTGGAGCTGCTCCTTTTCATACCTCTCCAAACTCTCCCCATGGAGATCTCTGAGCCTAACTGCTATGTCTGCTGAAAATAGAAGCTACTGTTAGGTAGGTTACTGCTGTATCTACAATGGGTAATTCCTGTTACTATCTCTCTCAACCCCTTGATTGCTTCCTTTGTAGCACTTATCCTAATTTGTGATTATTTCTTTGTTCATCTGTCTCACTCATTTGAATGTAAGCCTTCATGAGGGCAGGGACAAAGTCGCATTATATCATAGTCAAATCCCAGTGCAGGGCACCTGGTTATCATTCATGAAATTTATATTGATTGAATAAATGAACAGATTTCCCTTAAAAAGGATCATATTTCAAAGATAAAGCTTCATTTTAAAGTCATGATATAGATAGAGCTTGGTCCTTCCTCTGCCATTAACCAGCTTTGTGATTGAACAGAACTTTCAATCTCATTTGTAAAATGAGAAGTTTGAAGAGATTTATTCTAATTCCAGAGTTATGTGACCAGAAGCAATTGTGGACATGCTGGAGTTTTGTGAGTGTTAATCCATACTGCAGCCTCAAACTAAGTGTTTCTCTTTCTAACTAGTTTATATACCTTATTTGTCACAGAGCAGCTGGTTTTGACCCAAAGCATACCTATGGCCCAAACTGAGCAAGCTCTTATTGGAAAAATATGTCCATATAATTAAATTGCAATAGATTTCCAAAAGTATTTTACAGAAAAAAATATCATCATTCAATGTAGAAATCCCCAATACAAATTAAATTAAGCACCAGGGTCCATTTAAAATGGTTACTAATGATATAAGAAATTCAAAGTTTTGTGGTCTATTAAAATATTTCAAATGCTTGAAGAAATGACAGTATTTATATAAGATTCATCATGTTTTTTTCATTCTAAGGACAGAGGTACTGAGAAGTAGAGAAATTTCCTCAATAGCCTCACTGGTGAGGACAAAGGCTTCAAATTACCATTGTAACTGAGATTTCATCTCACACCAGTCAGAACAACAATTGTTGAGAATACAAATAATAATAAATGCTGGTGAGGATGTGGGGAGAAAGGTATACTCATGCATTGTTGGTGGGACTGCAAATTAGCACAACCACTCTGGAGAGCATCAGAAAACTATGAATGGAACCACCATATGGCCCAGCTATCCCATTCTCAGTATATATCCAGCAGTTCTCAAATAATCATCCTATAGAGTTACAGTTGCATAAATGTTTACAGCAGCACAATTCATAATAGCCTCGTTGTGGAACCAGTCTAGGTACCTGTGAACAAATAAATGGATAAAGAAAATGTGGTATATATACACAATGGAGTGCTACTCAGCCATAAAAAAGGATGGAATTATGGCATTTGCCAGTGAATGGATGGAACTGGGGATCATTATGCTAAATGAAAGAAGCTAGATACAGAAAGCCAATGATCAAATGTTTCCTCTGATATGTGGAAGCTAGACCAAAATAAGGCAGGGGGTAGAGCAAGAAAGAAAAAACAAAAGCAGAGTGGGGGAATCCATGAAAATAGAAGAGAGATCAGTAGAGTAGAGGAAAGGAATTGAGGGGAAGGGGGGAGGGACAGAAAAAGGGAAGAATGGTGGAATGAATCTGACCTAACTCTCCTACGTACATGTGTGAATATACCAGAGTGACTCTCACTTTTATTTATATCTGCAAGGCACTAATTTTTTTCAAAAAGCTATAAATAAATAAATAAAAGATCAATAGAGTAGATGAAAGGAAAAAGGGGGAAGGAAGAGGGAAGGGAAAGGGGAAGTACTGGGGACTGAATTAGAGCAACTTATCTTCCATGTTTGTATAACTATGTCAAATTGCATCCTAATATTATGTAAACTAAAGCAAACTAATACAGAATACAAAAAATTGCCATTATATTCATTTTTTAAGTCAAAGCCCAGCAGACTATCGAAAAGTGGTCACTGGGGCTCACAGGAATGCATGACCCAGACAGGAGTTGTCTGTTGAGGGCTGAACTCAGGGACCTTTATGCAGGTTGATGCCAATTTCCTAAGAACCACAAGTAGAAAGAAATCATGTCTGATTCTCTGGGCATCTGCGATAACAGTATACCTTTTCTGGCATTAAGATGTTTGCTGGTTCCCAACTACTTATTTCATCATCCTTCAATCTCTAGTAGTATCTTCCAGAAGGAAAAGAAATCAGAGGGAAGCCAATGTACTTACATCTCAGCACCTATATTGGTTATAGCATTACTTTCATTTTCCTAAGTAACTTGGAATCAAGCATTTGCATAAATACTACTCACAGTACAGAACTGCTGAGGCGGAGAGGTAGGTAATAGGTTGGAAACAGCTCATGTGCAAGGACTCAAAAGGCCTGATTACTTGAGAATGGCGGGTTCGGAAATGAGAGCCCTCACACAAAGCAGCCAGTCTACTGTGTAGAAACATTATCCACAAAACTGTGAATGGCTTACTGCCTTTATTCATAGTACAATATAACAGGGTCCTCATCCACCAGTTTGGACCCACATGCAGAAAGAGATTAAATGTGCTTCTGTATTTTAAGAGTGATTAGGAAACAGTAAATTGCAGGGTGTGCCCCGGGAGCCACAGACTTCTTCAGAAATATGAATCCCCTCAAAATGGGATAGACAACTCTTTCAGCCAAGATACAGTGGTTAAGGATGGATTTATTGAGACTTCATAAGGCCCCAATAAGATCAAAGAAAAACTGTTCTTACTTTTGAGGAAATGCACTTTAAATCTTGGTTCATCCAACCCAGGTGGAAATATTTACTTCCAACCTCACCAGGATGAAGAGGCTTGTCCTCCTCCTGGTTCCCTCTTATGTCTTCCCACTCTAACCCCGTAGCCTTTAATGAGAGTTTCTCCAGGGCATCAGGTTGCTTGCCCAGCCTTCCTTTTTTTTTTTTTTTTTTTTTTCTTTTTGTCAAGAAGAATCAATTTTCTCTCAGCCCAGAACTTTCTAAAGGTGTCTTAAAGATTGGCTCGTCTCATATGCCTTATATATTACATATATGATAGGAAATGTGTACAAAATAGGCAATACAGGATATCTGTTAAGTTAGGAGTATCTGTGTTATTTCTTTACAGATTGAGGATATTGCAGACAGTATTAATTGCCATTCTTTTCCAGACTCTAAGGATCTACCATATATCTTTTTTTTTCTTTTCTTTTCAACTCATGGCTGAAATGGATGGATAAGAATTTGAGGCGTTGGTTTGTATTCAAATTCAAAAAGCCCCATAGCAAGCTGTTCTTAATCACATACAGCACACCACAGGACTTTATCTGTTCTTTCCTGAGAGCAAGTTTAGCCAGAGCAGAGTGGAGAACACATACTAAAATGGGTACTGGAAGATGGGAGAAGTCACAGATGGTGTGGGAGGTGGAGGCTGTGGCCCCTCCCCATCTCCAGCTCATCACATTTCCAGTTTCTGCCAAAAGAAACTATCTGTGCCTAGTAGGTTATCTTCCTACCCCCACTTTTCTCAGCCTGGCCAAGGACTAAGATTGTACTGTGTAACCTCTTTTTTTTTTGGTAATATTTCCTTCCTTCCTTCTTTCCTTCATCCTTCATTCCTTCCTTCCTTTGTTCCTTCCCTGCCTTCCTTGCTTCCCTCCTTCTTTCTATAGTGCACCAGGCATTGTGTTAGTTTTACTGACAAATAAACCAGACCTCCCAACCTTCTTGGGGCTTATCATCTAGGATTGAAAGAAATATGCAAACATTTAATCAACTGGGATTAGCTTTACCAAAAGCAAATGGGGCTCTGTGTTGGAGAGTAACTGAGGAGTGGCCTATTCTATGAACAGGGCAGGAGAGCATCTGCATGGAGGGGATTGGAGGAGAGAAAGGCAGGTGAATGCACCAGCAGGTCTGAAAACATTGATGCAGAAGATAAGTCAGAATGTAAAGAACAATGTGAAACTAAGACTCACTGATTTTGCCAGCCTTCTGCAAATGTTTCCAGGCAGAGTGCTCAGTGAGGTTCCACAGTTCTATCAGTTGACATTGTAGGACAGAAAAGGAAAGGAGGGAGGGAAAAAAGAAGAAAGGAAATGTTTAAGGTCGAGGTGAAACATCATTTCCCAAGAAATAGTAAATAATGTTTTCTTGTCACTAATCTTGCCATGTCTATTAAATTTTTGTGTGTCTGGGTTTCAGTCTTTTATCAGAAGGTCCCTTAGAGAATGGTAGTAGTTGGGAGAGGAGCTTTGAAATGGTTGTAGGCCACCATAATTCTTAGGAGCCCTTAGGAGAACCTTGCCTTGGAAACAGGTGGTGGAAAGAGCTCACACATTACCCTGGGCTCTCCAGTCCTATGATTGGCAGGAAGTTAATGTCTTGTACTGCCATCTTTGGGTTGTGCCCACCAGCCTCTCTTCCTTCAGAAAACTGTCCCTCCTGTCATGTTTTTAGGACAAGGGCTCTGTTCCCTCCAGCTCTGGGATAAGCTCGGGATCCACAACTGGCCAATCAGAGTAGCCCATTACTCTGCCCATGGTGACTAGTTTGGCCATGAGCACATGGCTCAGACAAGGCCCTCCAAAGTCCCTCTATGAGATTTGATGTGTGGAAACTTGAAAGAGTCTCTTTCTCTTCATCTAAGGTTAGGAGCTACAAAGATAAAGTAGACTTGGGGCTATAAGCAGATGTTTTGCTGCCTGATAGAAAGCCCAAGATTAAATGTAGCAGAGGTAAATTGAGAGAGAGAGAGAGAGAGAGAGAGAGAGAGAGAGAGAGAGAGAAAGACATTACAAACTGGGCCCCAGATCTCACCATACTGATACAAGATGCACATCTTAGACTTCCAAGTCAACACATCACCTTTTTTGCTATGTCCTAGTTTGAGTTGGTTTTTTCATCTCTCGCACTCAATAGATCTCAATTAACATGACGTCCAAAAATACAAAAAATAGGCATGAATTCCTTGAATGATGTGGTCTTTCCCTCCAGCACCTAACACAGGCCATTTCTCATGAGGGACAATTAGGCAGCTTTCCTGGAGTCACTCAAATATATAATAAAAGACTTTCAATCCTCAAGTGCAGATTACTACCCAGAAGAAAAGCCAAAACACATGTTTGCATCTGTAACATGAACAAACAGTACTAAGAATGAGTTGCTTATGGGGAATTAATTTTCATTTTGAATGTATTTCATAACAACTTCATAACCTAATTGGAGGTATTATTTTCAGACAGCTCTGTTCTCATTCAGAACAACAACAACAACAACAACAACAAAGGAAACAAACACAAAATCCCACAAAACCATTTTTCTTAAGTTGGGAAACAAGCATAAATACATCTTTTTTCTATTTCTGGGATTTCGAAAGAAGAGCTCTACATTGGGAAGGTCGGGGCCTGTGTTGGTGACTTGTGCAAACAGCTTGCATTTCTTCGTAAACCATCACAAGACAAATCGATGCTGAAAATGGTGGGGTTGTTGCAAGGCCACTTAAGCTCATCCTGAAGATGAATCATTAGAATTAAACTCCAGGAATCAAGGCCTCAGAAGAAGAGGAGACGGGCCTGTGACCTCCTTTTCTGTCCTCATTCACTGCAGTAAAGGAAAACCCCACCACATGGATGAATTGGAGACCCTGGGGATGCTAACTTCAGATCTGCTACTTTCAAGGTTCTTTACTGAATACTAGAGTGCTTTGGTGGCTCTGACTTTTCCTCAGGTGAGATTGTCCAAGGATCCTGTTGATAATTCCATAAGAAAATCTTGGACTGGTGAAGCAGACAGCAGCAGATCTTAGTACTTCCAGACTTGAAATGTCACTTAAGGAAAATGTTGTGAGACTGGGAAACTCCTATTTTGCCTTGCAACCCTAGCTTTAGTTTTGCACACTCAGGCTGGCCTGGGAAGCCTGGAAATTATTTTATGGTATTATTGTTTTTTCTTCTTCCTCTTTAATCATTTAGTGAAAATAACCAGATACCATAGTAGAAAGCTCCAGGATAAGTCAGAAACTTTGTAAATGGGAAGAAAACTTAAAACTATTCACTTAGTAGATGAAGAAAGAGTGACTCACAGCAGTTCTGAGATGTGTTCAAGGTCTCAGGAAGGTCTCATAATTGTTTGGGGTGGCTCCAACACCTGCATGGTGTTGGAATATTCAGCCATTTTCAGTATCTGCCCACCAGCCTGCATCAGCCTTTCTTAAAGTTCTTTCTCAAAGCATGTGCCTTGGAATATTAGTAAACAGATGTTTGTGCAAAAAGAATTTGGAAATGATGTGTGCTATATAGCTTTTGGGGGAAGCATAGTAAAACATACTGTAGATAAAAAAGTATCTACAGTAAAAAATTACTGTACTCTATTTACCTACATTTATTATAATTGGCCATAATATTTGACCAAAGAAATCTTATTCTGTGGAATACCCACCTTCATGAGTAGGCTTAGAAGCTCTTTAGGAGCCCTTCAAAGCTTCTGGGATGTATCATAGAAGCTCAAAGAGGATCATTTCTTCATTTGACATTAAAGTATTAATAGGGAATTTGCTACGGTTAGGTAGAATTTGTTGACCAAATCTAAGTGAGAAAGCTTTAAATGTTTTTTTGATGTTTGCCATATAAGCAAGCTCCTGGGTACATTTTCAACTTTGTTCTGAGATTTGTTGGGCTAGCTTAGTTTTTACTTAAAATACCAAATTAAAAAAATTAAATATTTAATGGAGGGAAAATTCCAGGCATATTGTTTCTGGTATTTTCATAGCACAATACCAATATGCCATCACTTAGGAAATACCAAGGTGCCTAACTCAATGAAACATAGCATGTGGTTCTTGGACTCAAATGATCTGCCAGTTAACTCTGAGTAAGCTTGAAATACGAATCCATGAGTCAGGATGACAGAACCAGCTCAGCATGGGTGTGCCCAGCAGACAAAACAGCAATTAGTAACCCTAACTGGACCCGTTAGCCAATACTATTGTACATTTTCCAGTGGGCTTGCTAAATTTCTCCAGGGATCACCAATTTGAACGACCTCAGGGAGCAAGAATTAGCATAAATGGGTAAAAATTCGCTAGAGAGTGGTAGAGACCATTTTGAATCAAAGAGCGCCTTCTAAAAACAGCAAAAACTATTAATATGGTGTTATCCAGACAAAGTTTATTTGTGGGCTGAATTAGTTACATGGGGTGACAGTGTTCCTTCTCTGGCTTGGCCTTGGAAGTAGAGGCAAGAGTTAAGTAATAACAGCCAGAATGATCCTTGAAAATAGTGGCATTCTGCTATCTAACAGGATCAGAGAATGAAGTAATAGGCTTATCAACATGATTTATGATTCATGATGACAATCCATGAACACTATCCTATAAACAATATGCAGATTTGCCATTCCCATGAAATTAGCAGAAAAGGAAATATATTTATCATCCAAACAAGACTGATCATTATCAATTCTTTTGATGGCTCAGAAAGCTCTAGAGAAGCCCTGCAATGCTTCTGGGGCATCATTTTGACTGTTGGTCAAAATGGTGCCAGAGAAACTCAAAGAGAATCATTTTTCATTTGACAGCACCAATAGAGAATTTGCTATGGCTGGGTTCGACCTGTAGAATTTGTTGGCCGAATCAAAATGCTGTGACTTAAAGAAACAGATGATTTTTTAAAATGATTGGATGATTGAAATTAAGTAATCACATGGAAAATTAGAATGATATAAGCTTATTTAGTTTTTAAGAATAGCTAGGAAGTTGTTACAGAAAACAGATTGTAAGAAGAGAGAATGTTTATTGAAAGGTGATTTCTTTCTGGAAGAACTGTTAAATTAGGATAAAATCCTATCATCAGTAATGGTGGATGTGCTTGCTTTCCTAAACACAGAGAAAGCAATGATCAGTGTATTTTGACTCAAGGACATTTCTAAACTTTCTTCCTGTAAGAATTTCAGAACATATGAAAACTCCATTTATTGGTTCTCTAAGGGCAGTAAGTCTCTCTTCTGGTCTCAGAGCAATGCCCACAGTACCTGGCTGTGCTATACCTAGTTTAGACAATAACACAATAGAACTTGTGTTCTCTGAAGAACTGGCAGAGGCCTTGCTGTCTCTGAGCAAGACACTGAACTTGGGGTTTACATACAGTGGCATTAACTCTATGGCAACTCTCACTTTACAGATGAGGGGACAGAACCTTAGAGGGGTTGGCGACCTCATCCAAGGTGACAAGACAACTATAAGTTACAGGGCCAGGAGGTGAAGCCCATATTCTTTTCAACACAATCTAGTTAGACATGACTTCATGGAAATGAAAATGTCTGAGGAACAGGTAGTTTTGGAGGAGGGAAAGGCTGAAATCTATAGGGATTATTGATTTGTGTTTGGTAAGATATAGGTTGAAAAGAACTTTGAAGTAAGGATGAAATAGGGTTTTTGAGAGAAGAGGGCACATTACTTATTAAAAGGTCATCAATGCCATCCATCCCATCAGGGCTTTTAAAAAAATGATTATTTGTGACTCTAAGACTGGAGTCTGCAGAAAACTTGGGCTAAGAGTGTGTAGTGGGTAAATAGCATCTTCCAAAAAATGTCCAAGTCTTAATCCATGAAGCCTCGGAATAAATTTTTTGGAATAAGGGGCCTTTGTAGATGTAATGAAGACAATGAGATCATCCTGGATCTGAGTGGGTTTTTAAACCCAATGATGGTGTCATTGTAAAGGACAGAGAAGAAGACATAGGGAGAGACAGAGCCAAGCCATGTGAAGACAGAGGCAGATATGGGAGTGATTCATCCTTCAGCCAAGGAACACCAAGGAGTGCCAATGAGTTCTCCTCCCTCAGTGCCTTCACAGGGAACTAACCTTTCTGGTGCCTTGATTTTAGAATCTGGCCTCTAGAACTGTGATAGAACAAATTTCTGTTGGTTGGAGCCACCAAGTTCATGGTGACTTATTAAGCATCCTGGGCAATCAATACTGAATGAATGACAAATTTTTTTGGTGGATCTACTTCCTATAGTTCTCCAGTGTCTCCCAGGGGTCCATGGAGCAGGGGTCCTAGAAGGAAATAGCTTGATACTGGGAAATAGTGCTGGACATTCTGGTTTGGAGACTAGAAATATGCCCCTTAATGTGGCCTCTTACATGTAGTTTTCATGTTCTTGCTATGGAATTGTTGAAACTGACATTAAAAAGCAGGCCACTGCTTAAATCTCTCCTCTTGACTCTTGTTCTAACTCACTCTGTGGCTCAACCTTAAACAATTTATTCAATGTCAGTTTTCTGGTCAAGGTACCAGAACTTTGCCATTAGCAGCCTTATTCAGCCATTGGCCAAAGAGACTGAGTAATCTTCCTTTAAAAAATATGGGTTATACTCAGTCCCAGGAACAGGTGTCACAAGTACTTCACAGTTCAGCCCTGCCAGAGATGCTGTGGGTTATCTTTTGGTGTTAAAAAGTTTGTGAAGATTCCCATAAAGAGTTAATGATCTGGAACCAAATATCCTGGCACAGATTCATGATGCAATGTCTCCATGGGCATCATCAGCAAGCCAGCTATGGAAACAAATACCCAGAGCTCTTAAAAGATGCTCTGAGATATACCTTTAGGGTTGCCACAGATTCAAAACACACATCACGGGTCTGTAATGAGAACTGAACTACTCTTCCCCAGAGGACAGTCCTACCTAGGCTGTGCTGCACTAACAGGTTTCTGAGAGGTACTTGAAGTCAATGATATGAACAGGTTCGCCATATTAGAGACCCTGGGCTGTGTATTTTCCAGAATCATCTACTATCACCACACTCTTTTATTTCCTGCTCCAGTCTGTTCTCATACGGTTTAAATAAGGTATTATTCCTGCAGCATCTCATTTTCTCCACCTTTTGGAAACATCTGTTGTTTTTGCTAGGAAAAAGGGGAGAGATGTTATGCTTTCAACTGGTGAAGGAAAAACACTGTTCCCACCTTTATTAAAAAATGCACAAGATCCCTGTTTTCTCATTTATTCAAATCTTTCAGCAATTTCTTTTTATGGATAACCTGTTCTAGGTATTAGAGAGATAGTCTCTTCTTAATAAGGATATTAATCCTATCAGATTAAGACTTCACTCTGAGGACCTCATTTAATCTTAATTGTTTCCTTACTCCAAATATACACACATTGGGGGCTTGGGGGTTTGAACTTCAGCATAAGAATTTTTAAGGGATATTGATTTATCTCACAGCACTGGGATGATGGGGTTTGCTCTTTTGCATAAGATGGTCAGGACAACTTCTGTGACATTTGATGTAAGAGGTGAAAGGAACCTTGTGCATGACTGGAAAGCAATTTCCAGATAGACAAAGAGCAAAGGCAAAGTTTCTGAGATAAGAGTGTGTTTGGGGAATCTGAGAAACAGCCAGGGGACCAGTGGGTCTGGAACACAATGAGCCAAGGAAGTAGAGGCTGTCTACTTAGTTCCAGCTAAGCTCCCAGACAGCCTCTCAGAAGAGGCTCCGGGGCTGGAGCAGGTTGTGTACCTCTTATGGGTCATATAAGGGCCTGAGTGGGGAATTGACATGATCTGATCTGATTTTTAGGAGGATCCCCTGGCATCTGTATTGGGAACCAAGGGTAGAATGGTACTGAGTCTTCAAAAACGGCTCATGACAATCCTTCCCAACCTGTGTATGCTCATCTCTTTTTCCATCAAGTAGAAGAGCTGATTTCCTCTCCTTTTAATCTGGGTTATTCTTATGATGAACTCCAACTTGTAGAATGCAGGAGGAATGATGTTGTTGGATGTCTAGCCTCAGACCTAAGGAAGGTGGGCCATTTCTGCCACAAGGAGGAGAATCTCAGGATTGGGGTCAACAGTTCCAGCTAAGCTCCCAGACAGAAGCCAGCTATCCCTTCTTTCTTTATTTCTTTCTCTTTTTCTCTTATCTTTACTCTTTTTCTCTCTTGCACCATCATCTGTTAATTTTATGCACTCAGTGTTAGGCCCACACAGAAGGAACACACAGGCTACATTCTTATGCTTAAGAAAATATTTTTTAAAAGGAAAAGAAAATATTTAATAAGTGAAAGAAATACTTAATGGGGAGGGAGAGACTGACTTAACATAAATCAGAGAGTGAAGGAAAAAGTGATTTGGAGAAAATATAAACATTTAAATAACATACTTCTAGTAATTTTTGGTTTGAGTCCATGCTGGCTATCCCAGAACTCAGCCTGGGATCACACATTTGTGTGATTCTCTTGATTCTTGGGAGAGCACTGGAGTGGCCCATCCTTCCTTGGAACAGAGATTAGGATTCTGAAACAGATGATATCCATTGCTGTTTCAAAATCTTGGCTTCATTTTACCCTAGAACAATTACCTATATTTTAGTTTTCCGTTGGTATGTAATGTGCAATAAATTACAGCAAACGTTGTGGCTTAAACTAATGTACTTTTCTTAGCTCATATTTCTAGAGGTCAAAAGTCTAGGCATGAAGCAGCTTGGTTTTCTGTCTTGTACCATCATCTGTTAATTCTATGCACTCATGTTGGGCCCACAGAGAAGGAACACAGGCTACATACATTAGGGTCTCAAAGGCTAAAGCAAAGGGCTCATGATATTAAGTCAGGCCCACACAGATAATCTCCCTACCTCAAGGTCACTTTTGCCACAGAACATTTTATTCACAGTCTTGGAATTATGCAACTGGTATACACTGACATTGTGGGAGAGGACATTGGGGACCATCTTAGAATTATAGTAGATAGTACCCAAGCTGGATATTTGTTACTGTTTTCAAAGTCTTGGCTGTATAAAGAGCAGGAAAGCCAGAGATCAGGACTGAAGTCTATTTGGATGAGTTAACATGCATACAGACTTGGGTTTTGACTGAAAAATGAAAGAGGAGGGCTTTTATTTTATTTTATATTTTTTTTGCTTTGGTCAGTGAGTGTCTGGTAATGTGGGAAGAAGGCAGGGGAACAACTTAGCCTCACATCTCCCCACCACCATGAATTTACCATGAACTTCTATGGAGAAAGAGCTCCTGTGTGAAGCAGAAACAATCAAGTTCAGGAGAGAACTTGCAGGACATGGATTCTCCACATACTGCTTCAAGCCAGCAGTAACCAAAGCTGGAGGGCTTCCACTGCTCTTGGGTACTTCTCATCCCTTGAATGCCTACTTCAGCTTTGACCTTCAAAAGTACAGCTCCCGGAAGATAAGCAAGATGGGCCAGCACTCCAGACCTGCGGAACAGCAGAGGGATGGTGGTGGCTGAAGCAAGGAATCTTGGCTACAGTCCTACATTGGGGAGCTAAAGTTTGAGTGGCTTCTTAGAAATCTTTTATTTTTTGAAAATGAAAATTTTACCTTCTTAAAGATATAACAATGGCATTTTCTAATCCTAGCTAAATATAAAAATTATAAAATAATTTCTATTTTAGCACAATTTACTCCTAGACACATTATCATTTCCCTTCCTGGAAGATGCGATGACATGCTCACAAGCTTATTTTGTTTTGTTGCTCATAATATGCAAACCAAGAAACATTTTTCTTTGTCTGGTTTATCCATTTGTTTAAAGCCTTCTTGATCATGTGGCTCAGAGTTGAAGACTGCTGCCTCCTGGGTTCCAGGGACCTTTATGAAGTATTCAATTAGTTACTTCATTTTAAAGATGTGCAGGACACCAACAGAGGCTAATTAACCCAGTGTCTCAAGTTATATATATGGTATACACACACACACACACACACACACACACACACACACACATATCACAAAAGTACACAAAAATGATTTTTACATTAGTATTGTCCAAGGGTCCAATTTTTAATTATGTATTTACATCAGACTTGTCTCTAGATCATCCTATCTAAAAATAACTTCCCTGACTATCTCCTATCCCATCTCGTTATTGTGAGAAGAGGCTCTACAGTGTATTTTCATTGATAAATGAGTGCTATCTTCTAGGTGGAAGACTGAGGATGGGGAGCATAAGTTTGCTCATCCACAGGAACATTGAATTTATCTCTGTTCCTCAAAATTGTTAAGTTCACTTCCACCTCAAAGTCTTTGCACATACGGTTGTTTGCTTTGCCCGAAATGCTCTTTTTCCAGATTTCCAAGGGGCTTGGTAATTCTTATCACTCTGGTGGATGCTCAGATATCACCTCCTCAAAGAGATTGCCCTTAACCTTCATATCAAAAGTGGTTCCCCATCACTGGCTATCATGTTGCCCTATTTAATTTTCTTCATAATGCTTATAACTATCTGAAAGGATTGCATTATAAGTTTCCTTTTGTCAGCTGAGAAAATTTTATATTATTTTTAAATAGCTGACTTAGGATCAAAGCTGAGGATAAATAAATTGTTACATACCATTCAATATTTAATATAGCCATAAAAATTCAGGGCCAAGCTGCTTTCCCAGACCTAACTAAATAGCTACAGATGTGGCTGTTGCCCTCAGCAGACAGGAAAGGAGGTGTGGCTTATGGAAGGAAAGGAGAGAGGGGGACAGAGAGATAGGGAATTAGGGACCACTAGCCTTGTGTAATGGCGGGTGTTTACTTCCTCCATTTCCACAGTGATCCCACCCAACCAAAATGACCCACCCTGTATTTCCAAGGGAATTGTCCCTAGAGTTGGGCTATTTTAGCTGAGGGGAGGCTGTCAACTGTTCCCTAGAGAGAGGATTTTGGACAAGCTGCAGAGTGGACAGGTTTGCACTGGTGCAGACGTGGGAGTTAAGCGTGTTAAGGGAGATAGTTTAAAAGTTTAGCATATGTTCTGAGAGTGTTGTCTGCCCCTCACCTGGAAGTGTCTAAATGTGGGAAGCTTAATGGAACAGTTGGGGCCAAAGAGTGAGCAAGGACTGTGACTTGGTGTACCTAGGAGAACTGGTATTCCTCATGGCTATTAGAGTCTTGGGGACTCCTGCTTCCCTGGAAAAGGAGCACAGAGATTAGAGGAAAGCACAAGGGTAATTCTTATCACTGTTCAGGTGACAAAATAGGCAACTTACTTGGACAGTGCTGGAACGGACTCATCTCAAAACTCATGCACATGGTCATGTCCATTGGTAGACAGTTTGCTAGATGCTTTTCGAACCAAGATTTATAAAACCAGCTTAGCTCAGAAGTAAGATGTGATGGTGACAGGAGACTTCAGCACTCCACCATCATCTAGAAGCTTTGCTTGTCTAAGACAAAGACATTGGTTAATTCACAGCATGTCTTGATGACAATTTATTTTGGAGAAGTTTTAGACATAGTAATACATCTGTCCAAGATCTATTGTTACAGATTTTTTTCTTTAAATGTGAAGAAAAGATTGTAAATAGGAGTAGGATTCAAGAGGGAAGAGCTTTTCTGAACGTGCATGAGGCAGTAGAGGAAATCTCTAAAACAATTCAAATAATCTTCCAGGGGCCCTCCAGTGAGCATATACTTAAAAAGGTCATGTACATAAAGTTGAATGAGCCAGAGATAACCAAGAATCAAAGCAAAAGGGTATATTGTGAACGTTAATGACCGAGCTCAATGAACATTGTGGAAGGTAAAAGAAACCAAAGGCATCATATTTACTCTTAGAATCTGAATGTAAGCAAGATAGCCAAAACAATGTTTAGGCAAGATGGCACAACACTGGAGAGTGAAAGAAAAGTCAGAATTTATTTCCTGCTATTTGTTTTCTATCTCTGGGGCCAATGGACATCATACTGGGTGAGTGTGGAAGAAGCATTATTGGAAGGACATTTAATTTGAATAAATGGGGAGATCTATCATATCTATCATGTTCTTGAATCAAAGTTAGTGAGTATTTAATTCTTATCAAAGTATAGAGTTTAAAAATATTCTAATAAAAATACCCATAGATATATGGTCCCCAAAGCGCATGATCAAGAATGATCATGGCAGGGGAGTTCTATATAGTTAAAAAATGGAAATAATCCAGAAGAATGTATAAATAAAATTTGTGGGAACTATGCAGCAATGAGAATGCACAACTACAAGTTACAACATTGATGAATTTCACAAACATAATGCTGTATAAAGTAGAGCAGATTAAAAACTACAAATTGTAGGACTCCTTTTATATAAAATTCAAAAGCAGGCAATAGCAGTCTATGGTGTTAGTTACCTTTGGCAGGTAAAGACTGGAAAGGATTAGAAGGGGCTCTCGATTTGGCTACCAGTCAGAGATGTAAGAATTTGGTGAAAATTCAAATATACACTTGTATATTTTCTATACACATGATATAATTCAAAAATATGTTTTCATCATTCATAGATAGGAAAAATTTTGATGGAATTTTGTTCTGGAATTTGATCAAAACTTTTGAAGTTTATTTGGAAAATTTTAAAGGTAATTATGTATATTAATCAGAGTCCTCTCTTGATAGATAGGGGTAGATTAAATATGCCTAAATCTTTTTATCTATGTATTTTTTATCTATCTATCTATCTATCTATCTATCTATCTATCTAAGAAGAGATTTGTTATAAAGATATGACCATATGATTATGGAGGCTCAAGTCCCAAGATCTGCTATTGGCAAACTGGAGGCCTGGAAGAGTTGATGGTGTAGCCACAGTCTGAATCCAGAGGCCTGAGAACCAGGGGAACCGATAGTGTAGTGCAGTCCAAAAGTCAGCAGGCTGGAGACCCAAGAAAAGCCAATATTTCACTTCAAGTTCAAAAGCAAAAAAAAAAAAAAAAAAAAAAAAAAAAAAAAATTCCCGACTCCAAGCTTGAAAGCTTGAAAGAGGTCAGGAAATACAATTAATTCCCTTTCTCAGCTTTTTTGTTCTCTTCAGGCCATCAAACTCAGTGATTGAGGCCCATGCACAATAGGGAGGGAAATCTGATTTACCCATTCTGTGGTTTCAAATGTTAATTTCACCCAGAACTACTCTCACGGACACATCCAAAATAACATTTGACCCAATATGTGTGTACTCCATGACCCAGTCAAGTTGACACATAAAATTAACCATCCCAAGTCCACTCTTTGTCAACTTGGCACATATATGCCTCTCCTTATTCCACCCTTAATCTGCAAATAAAGACAATAACAAGGTCACAATTCTGCTTAACATGACACAGCCATCCTACATGTAATCAAAAATATACTAACCCAAGCCAGACATGGTGGTGCACGCCTGTAATTCCAGTGGCTTGGGAGACTGAGGCAGGAGGATCGCAAGTTCAAAACCAGCCTCAGCAACTTAGTGAGGCCCTAAGCAACCTAGTAAGACCCTGTTTCAAAATAAAAAAATAAAAGGGGCTTGAGATGTGGCTTGGTGGCTAAACACCCCTGGGTTTAATCCCTAGTACAAAGAACAAACAAACAAACAAATATAGTGACTTTTTTTCCACTAAAGGATGTAAAATTCTTGAGCGATGTCAACTCCTCTCCTTGAGATACCGTAACTTAAATATAGGATAAATCTGAAGTAAAATTAACCATTGTTAATTTTATAATATGAAGTCTGATATTACATGATAAAGGACATGTGCTTGTACATTTTATGTTTAAGTATAAGGGAATAAGACAGGGAAGGAAACAAAGGCATGTGCTCATTATACACGCACTTTTATAAACATATTCTTTAAAAGAAAAAGGAGGAAATATTCATAGCAATCTCAGTCTTCGTATCTGTAGCTGGTCATATGATTGTAGCTGGTGTTTATAACTATCTTCTGCCACGCTACCACTACTCAGTATATATGCCCTTTGCCTTCAGCCGGCACCTGGGCTGGTCATGGTTCTTTACCTGGTAAGGTGATTCACATTTCTGAAGAGCCAGGGCCATTAATCCTGCCTGGATTGGATTGTTATCATTTCCACTGACCTTAATCACAGACTTGGAAATGCTAAGAGACTTCCTAGGGGATCTCATGTATTTCAGACATACTCTTCCTTACCTCTCCTGTGGAGTAGTGGTCTAATTTCTTCCACAGAAGTCAAGACCAGTCACTTCAGCCAGTACAATAACTTCCTTCTTTGTGTATTGAGTCAGAAGCATGAGGAACTGGGTAGCAGTCTTCATTTCCAGTTCAATGGAATTCTTTGTGTGTCTCCTGGTATTAAGTGTTCTCCCTCTGAAACCAGAACTTCTAGGCCAACAGAACACCCAGATATGGTTTGAACAGGAACAGGAAGCAGGAACAGGACATAAAAATTTTGCTAGTGGGCCACTAAGAGTAACAGTGAGTGGTACCTCTCCTGCGCCCACCCTATATTCAAGAATCTGTGGATTCTGGCTACTGGAGAAATAGTACCACCATATTTTGGACAGAGATTCTGAGCTCATATAACCTTCTAGAGAATTTTGCCCAGCTCTGCAAGGTATTACCATCTAGTTGGTATTGTAACTGAGTCTTCAAATGACCATTCCACCATTCCATTTCACTCAGGAACTTCAGGATGGTAGCAATTTCATAGTCAAAAAGCAGTGAGATTTAATGAGTCTACTCCCTGAGACCATTGTCATATTTAATGTATTCCTAGGCACCCGCAAACCTGAAGGTATATAACCGGGTGAAAGCGGTCCGAGTCAGGAGAAAAATTAAGTTCCTTCGTTAGAAGCAATCCTACTTCAAATATCATGACAAGGCATTCTATAAGTTCACAGATGAAATTGATTTTGGCAAAGGCATTGTATGTCAGGAAGACAAAATATATACCCACAGCAAATGTCTACTCCATGAGTAGCAGAAGGAGAAAAAAAAAAAAAAAAAAGTCAAAAACTAGGTGCGTTAGCTGCTCCTCAGCATTAGGCTTCCTTAAAGCCACAGCACCTTCTCAAAAAGGGCTCAAATATCCACCCTTTCAAAAATAAAAGGTCAAAAGCACCTTTTTAAACTAAAGGGAAGGAATATGAAGGATGATAGGGAAGTTTTCCAATGTAATCGACTTTCCTAAAAATCTTTCTTTCCCTCTCTAAGAAAGTAGAAGTAAAAGTAGTAAAAGCTTAACTCTGCCTCCGGTATTTTCCCGCGGCACCGTGGTGGCCACAACAATAAGCTTACACTGTCTCTCCCCTGATCGTAGGTATCTGGTGTCACCCTGAGTAATGGTGCCAGGTTGGTCTCTGCTTGTGGTAAAGTGGGCTCTCAGCAGGGGCAACAGCAAGGTCAGTATTGGTGAAAGGAAGTTCATGTTACTGACACCATGAATATCCTCCATCCCTGCCTCTATGACCACTTCTTTCATGAATCCACTTGGGGATACCTAGGGTGGCTGGGAAAAGAGCTGACAGATAGCTATACAAGGGCCATCTTATCCACTGGATTACTGAAACCCTTCTCTGCTGAAGTCATCCTTTGATAAGCATTTACATGGGACACGAACATGTTCCCTTTTAAAATACATTCAGGGAGATTTATCTGGTACTTCTTCCCCGTATTTCCTTGTCACCAGTTTTCCAGTTCTTCTCCAGTCAAACCAATAACCGCAGTTCATAATCAAGTCTGCCTAGTTCTCCTTCCAAGCAGTGTAAACAACCACACGCATGTCTCAAAGTTCTGGTCACTGGGAGGATTTCCTATTTCTGCTTCTCTTCGGGGCTGTCCCAGAGAGGGGTTATAGTGCTGCAATTGTCCACTTTGGGGTGATGCCTGCATATTAGGCAGAAACATCTGTAAACCAGGCCTGAGAGTTCTCTTCCTCTGTAGCTGATGATAGGGAATGCCCCGTGAAGCCATAGGTGCAGGAGGGGAGAGAGAAGACAATGTTGCTAGAGTGG
Organism: Tamias sibiricus; assembly: GCA_025594165.1. Taxonomy (NCBI): domain Eukaryota; kingdom Metazoa; phylum Chordata; class Mammalia; order Rodentia; family Sciuridae; genus Tamias; species Tamias sibiricus. The sequence continues at coordinate 71,730,894 of CM046660.1, read as the reverse complement.
GGGCTATAGGCTTTGGGTCACCTTATCATATAGCTAACTTGTACCTTCAGGGCCTGCTGAGGCCCAGACACTTATGTATCACTGGATGACGGAATGCTGTTGTGCACGCTCAGGGCTTGGTGGGTCAGATTACATCCAGTTCACCATGGGAAGCTAGGTTACATAACTCGGTGGCCAATGGTCAAACACTCAGCCTCTACTAAGGCCTCATAGCAGATCAAGAGCTATTTCTCAAAAGGGCAGGAATTACCCACAGAGATTTGGCAGGGCTTTGCTTTAAAATCCTAAGGGTCAGTGCTACCTATAGAAGCTTTCCAAAGGCTTCCAAACAGCTTTCCTGACTGTGACTGACACATCAAGCACCTTTGGATCTCGTGTATCATATGACCAAGTGACAGAGCAGCCTGCGCTGCAGCCTGGATCTGCTGCAGAGTTTTCTCTTCTGCGCTTCAACTAGAAGGTTTACAGGGCATCAAGTAAATAGGACAGAGTAACCTACCCAAAGGAGAAATGTATTTCTTCCAAAATTCAGAGAGACCCATTGGGCACTATGTTTCTCTTCTTAATGTAAGAGGGGGCAGATTCAAAAACGTATCTGTCACCTCAGGAGGGATATCTTGATAGGCCCCATGCCACTGTGCCCCTAGACATTTCACTGAGGTAGAAGGCTCCTGATTTTCTGTTGGATTTATTTCCAACCCCTGACTTGCCAATATTTTTCCAGCAAGTCTAAAGTAGTTGTTACTCTTATTCACAAAGTCCAATCACCGTAATGTCTTCAATGTAATATGGTCCAGTGTGGTACCTTGTGGAAGGAAATGTGATTAAAAAAAACAACAACAACTGCAAACTGAATTATGACAGGGCTGGTGTGATATGCTCTTAAGGTGGAATGGTGAAGGTATATTGCTTCCTGTGACAGCTGAAAGCAAACTGACAGTGATGGGACTTGTGCTCAGGAATGGAGGAAAAGGGATTTGCCACATTAAGAGCTGCATACCCAAGTACCAAGGGGTTTGTTCATTTATTTAGGTAGTGAAACCACTTCTGGTACAAGAGCTGGAATTGGAGTCACCACCTGGGTCCGTTATGATAGCCCACTGTCATTCTCCAAGGTCCAGTTGCCTTCTCCACTGGCCAAATAGAGTTAAATGTGGGTATGGTGGGACTCACCAGTCCTGCATTCTTCAAGTCCTCATTATCTCTGCAATATCCCCAGACACGTGGATTTGCTTTCAGTTTATTATTTTCCTAGGTAGAAACACTTCTAGTGGCTTCCGCAGGGACTTCCTTACCACGGATCAGAGAACCAATTTAGGGATTATGCCAGCAGCTGAGTATATCTATTTGAAGTATGCCTTCTGGAACTGGGAAAGTAACCACTGGATGGGTTTGGAGACCCCTTGGACCCACTGTGGGGTGGACCTGAGATAAGGCTCCAGTGATCATCTGACTTCCATAAGCCCCTATTCCAACTGATGGACCACACATTGGCATTTGGGTTCTCTGGAATCAGTTCAAGGCCAGTGTCTAATAGTCCAAAAGCAGTTTGATTATTTCCTTTTTCCCAGTGGCACAGTTGTTCTGGAAAAGGTCAGAAGTTTCTTTGGGGAATGCAGGCAGTAAAATTAACAATACAAAACGTTGGCAGTATGTCAGGGTCTTTTCTCCAGGAGACTTGGCTTCCCCTTCTTTCAGGGGATTCTGTAAACTTGCTTAAGTCCAGGAGTTGATGGAAGGGCAAGACTCCAAGCTTTTTGTTGTTGCTGTTGTTCAAGTTAGATTCTTACTCATTTACTCTAACTTTTCTACCTGTACAGATCAAGTAAGAATGTAGAAGGTTTCCCATCTACTTCACTTCTAGAACACCATGATCAACTAGCCAACACCGTGAGTCTGCATAAGTCTGAATATTCTAACTGACGCTTTGACTTTGAATAATGGATTATGGTGACCATGCCCATTTTGTCTTTGGCATTTGACTGTCACCCCTTGACTCCTGCCATCTGGAATCCAGCTGCAATCTAATCCATTGCACTTAGGGTCCCCAAATTCGGTAACTGCAGTCCCGCTCTAACATCTAGTCCACAGAGAAGAGCATTCACAGAGTTCTTTAAAGATGCCAGGGATCCCCTTCCAAGTTAACTTTTTTTGGGGGGGGATGATACTGGGGATTGAAAACATGGGTGCTTTACTACTGACCCACATCCTCAGCCCTTTTTAATTTTTTATTTTGAGACAGGGTCTCACTAAGTTGCTCAGGGTCTTGCTAATTTGCTGAGGCTGACCTCAAACTTGCAATCCTTCTGCCTCAGCCTCCCAAGTCACTGGGATTACAGGTGTGTGCCATCATGCCCAGCTACAAGTTAACTCTTTTGCTTGTGGCAAAAGTTTGTTTTCTGAACTCCCCTAGTTTGAGTGAGTGGGTCTTAAATGATAAATCCACTCTACATTAAAATGTCTCTAACCCGGTGAGTCTCTTCCTCGACATTAAAAGAAGGCAGTCATAATATTTCTAACTTGCAACCCTTGGGCCACATTTATACCCATGTTTCAGCCAACCAACCCACCAAATTGTTAGGGCCCTTTATAACTACCTGAGTTAACAATATTAGGTGCCTAATCTCTGCTTAGTGAGCATTTTTCAATGATTTGATATAATCCAATGTTATGCTCCTTCCACCGTTATCCCACACTCTTGAAATCCATTCCCATAAATATTCCCTACATTTCTGCTTATGTAAATGAGAAAACTCAAATAGTTTTTTTTAGGTCATAAAGATGAGTTTTTAGGGACATACTAGGACTTGGGTCTAGTTACAGGGCTAGCCACAAAAAGGGCTGTGGAGCAGGTCTGGAAGATAATCAGCATGGTCTGTGTGGCAACTGCCTCAAGGAGGCCATTATGGTTTCCTCAGGCCATGCAGGGTGATTTCCTCAGACAGGGTGGAGAGATGGCTACCACTGGCAAAGAAGATTCATGTACATTTCAGGGGTCAGGGTCCCTAACTTCATCAGACTCTTCCCACACATCCCTACTCCAATTTTCAGGATCCCCTTCCTTCTGACTCAATGCCCTCACTTAATGGTAGATACTTTTGTGAGGCAGGGAGAGCTTATGTTGCAGTTCTTCCAGTCACAAGATGAGATTGTAAGTAATGTCAGCCTCATGGCTACAGGAGGCATGAGTCTTCTTCAGGTACACAAAACGCTTCTAGGTAATTTGTGTGTCTAATGGTGATATTTTAGATATATCTATTACCAGGTCATATCATGAGCTATCAGTGCTCTTTTTACTAATGGAAATAGTAAAGATAGTAAAATAATTTAAACTAATTCCAGAAATCCTGGAATTAATTTTCAAAAATTGATCCTTAAAACTTGATTCCTATAGAACCTCTTTTGGTATCTCTCCTTGCCCCTTTCTATCCATCTATCTATACAGACTTACATAATTATGGGACCTTGGCAGGTCCCAAGATCACAGTGGGCAAGCTGGAGACCCAGATGAGCTAATGGTGTTCTCTAGCTTGAAAGTCAACAAGAAGGTCTATTTCAGTCCAAAGGCAGGCAGAGCAGCAGTAGATCCCCCTTACTCAACTTTTTTTTTTTTTTTTTTTGGTTCTACTCAGACCCTTAGCCAAGTGCATTGTATATAGCTCAGTCAAGTTGACACAGAATTAACCATCACAGTGTGGTAGGCAGAATTTGAAGATGGGCTCCAAATTGCTCGCCACCTAGTATACACATCTTCAGCTCCCCTTCAATGTAAATGAAGAACCTGTGAATTTGATGGATCTCATTCCCATGTTTATGTAACTAATAAGTTGATTTTGAATTAAGTAAAGGGGAGATTGTCCTGGGTGGGCTGACCTAATCAGACGAAGCTTTGAAAGAAAATAGGGAATGACATATATGCTACTGTTGGCCTGGAAGCAGTAATCAGCCCTGTTAAAAGCGGCCCATGGGGATATGTGGCAAGGAAATGCTAGTGGCCTCGGAGAGCTGAGAATGGTCCCCACTTGACAGCTACAAGAAAATAGGCAAGAAAATGAATTCTGTCAAACCAGTGAGGTTGGAAGAGGACTACAAGCCTCAGAGGAGAATCACAGTCCCACTGACACCTTGAAAGCCTTTCAGCCTTGTGAATTTACTGACCCACAGAAACTGTGAGCTGATAAATTTGTCTGATTTCATATCACTGTATTTGTGGTAATTTGCTATGCAATAGCAGAAATCACAGTAGTACCTGCATAGAAAATTTTGGAAAAAAATTAGGAAGAGATTGATTTTATTAGATATTAAAACTTACTTTAAAATGTTCATGGACAAAAGTATATATATATTTTTTTTGTACAAAAAAAAGCAATGTAAAAAATCAACAGTAAAGAACAAGTAGCTTTATAACCAACTAGGGAAGTCTACTTGGACATTGCACCTCATACAAGGGATGTTTTCAACAAGATTGTTGGGAAAATTGGCTAAATATGTAGGTTTAAAATTAGATTTCTAATCTTAAATATTAAACAGTTAAATGACAAAAATATTAAACAGTTAAATCTAAAAAATGAAATTATGAAGAAATGAAATGGAGAAAGATTTACAAATGAAAATATGGTACATATACCATAAACCTTAACAAAACTTTTTTTTCTATGTTTAGAAATTCTACTTCTAGGAAAGCACTATCAAAAACCTCAGAAATGAGAAAAATTTTTCAATCAAGATTTTATTTTATTATTCATTTGTAATTCCAAAAATATCCAACAATAAATAAATACTTAGTTTATGATATAGTAATATAACAGTATTATACTCTATACTTCATAAAAGACTATATAAATTAGGAAAAATATTTTTAATGAAACCATTTACTGTAAGAAAATATCTTTTACTGTTATACTATGTTCAGTGAATAAGCAAGAAAAAATTCTTCAAAGAAAAAGATAACTATGAAATTCCTTAAATGTTTAGAAGACATTGGTAAAAACAAAATAAAATTAAAATATCCATAATCCTAATACCTACATTCAACCACTGTTACCATTTTGTTCAATGTCTTTTCAGTCTTTCTTCAATGCATATACATATATTTAAGAATAATATTTAAATAAAAACTGTAAAATAATACTTTATGTCATGTTTTTTAACTTCCTTGTTTAACTCAACAATTAATAAATAATATAGATGTTACTCAAAATAACAAAATATTTTATGAAAATAAATTATATTCTAAAAATGTAACCAACTACATCATTGCTCTTCATGCAAGTGATTTATTTAATTATTCTCATTTGGCCTGATTTTTCATTTTTTTATTTTACTATAATATTTGAAGCTGTGAAGATCAATCTGGTAACCAAGGCACATCCTTAAAAAGTTACTTCAGGCATATTTTTAAGCCACAAAAATTACAAATGTTATGATTTATAATCAATATGAAAGCATAAACATGAGCAGGAAATGACTTCTAAGATGGTAGAAAATTTAATAAGAAGGTTACTTTAGTTTTTCATTTCCAGACTTAGAAAAATAACTTCAAAATTTTCGAGAAATAAATGTGCATAATTAAGAAATCAAATCTCCCAGAAGGGTTTCTAGAAAAAGCAGCTTTGTGGAAATAGGTGAGGCTTGTTTATTGTCTAATTTAGGGTGAAATTGTGGCAATCCATCTTTTATGTTTTGGAAATTCTGTTGTTAGAATGGAAAGATCCTTTTGGGGGGATGCCACTTCCCACAAGAAAGGCTGTCCTTTTCTTAAATTTTTTAGTCAGTTCTTCAGAGAAAAGCTCTCCTTACCGGAGGAGATACCAGTCAGCATTCACCCAGCATTCACCTCTGGGGTGAAGGCTCTTTTAGCCATTACTTGGTAGACTTCAATTGTATCCTGTCCCAAATTTAGCTCCACGTCACAGCCTGACCCTCTGTTGTACATTAAATTTCCAAGATCAAGCTTTCCCAGGGTTCTTCAGGGCAGATCTTGACCACAGGTTTACATGATCATGCACAACTCCTTCATCTGTTTTCCAATTTGTAAATGATCTATTTAAATCCTAAATGTGCTGGTGATCCCCACCCCCACCCAACCCCCTGCCTTTTTTTCCATGTGGTGAATTTATACTTATTATTATCATGATTCCCTGGAAATAAAAGTAGTGAAGGCATAGGAGGGGAAGGAGATAAATGCATCTGCCTATACATTACCTTAACGAGCAGTTAACTACTTATTTTAAATGTGCTTAATAATCAATTCTAGCAAGTGCAACGTGTGTACTTAGCAAGTTGATGTCACTGAACCTCAGTTTCTTCATCTGTAATATGGATGCAAGAAAACATGCCTGGTTTACTTCTTAGACGAGATCAAAGGAAATTGCCATATTCATGCAAAAGGGCTTTAAAAAGCACAGAAGCCAAGTACAAGAAGGATTCCTTCACTCCCTGAACCTTTTTGCATTTTAGAGATGGTTAGTTCATTTCATCATCTGGCTTATAAGGGAGGTTTCTCCAAGAATGTAAACTTGCTTTCTTCTAATCCTACTTTGTGCAAAATAAAACATATGCGTTTTTAAAATCAAGCAGATTTGTTAAAAATGGATCACTTTTAGTGTGCTATTTTCTTTTTCTTATTTCAGAATGTCACAAATCTTAAACAAAATATTTAAATAGGCAAGACCATGCCAAGATTTCTTTTCTCCAATAAGGAAACCTATTAGCTGATAAAAAGCAGAATAAACGTACTTGTGAAACCTCTAATCAATGTGCTAATTAAAAAGTAGTCCTTTGTTGTTGTCAGATAGTAAGGATTACCTCTGTAGCTCATCCATCAGCCTCTGAGGGAGGAAACCTGAGATTGCTCAAGCAACCTGTCTTGCTGTTTTTAGGAGACATGCCTTTCCTATAAAATCTTCCCTTATGATTTCTACCTTGCCTAAAGGCAAATTAAAAATGATCAATATAACTGAGCTTTTATTCCCTCTCATTTGCTGCTGTGACTCAGTGCAGTTCACTTTCTTGTGATTAATAACTAGCAAAGGCAACTTGCCTGCGGACTTGCACAGGATTTCCTGTCCAGTCATCAAGCCATTAATCTGGAAGCATCAGCCATAGGCATTAATCATTAATGCTAAAATACAGTGCTGTTACCAGGCAAGGGACTGGAAGGAGTGTAGAAGGTGTCTACCACTAGCAAACAAAGAATTCAGCACTTCTTGCCAGGCTACCAAATTATGCTACTTGAAAATCAATCATGTTCATAGCCTGCTACTCTATGAACAACAAAATTAAGATCCATTATTTTCTTTGTATGTCAATACTGCCCTCCACTTGTGAGGAGGGGGAACACTCACACATAGGGTATTTTAGAGAGTTTGTGATGAACATAAGTCGTGCACCTGAGGGCCAGTGGTTATTTCCATTACCAAATGCCTCTCTAGAATCAGCCATTTTTTGGATGCTTTCTGGTGATTTTTATGCTATTAACAACTAATATAAGATTTTCCTAATTATATTTTCATTTGTAATCATTAATAGGGTAGAAGAGGCAAACATCAGAAATTTGTGGAGGTTGGTGTTCAGACATAAGTCTTTATTCCAATAAAATTGTATATATTGCTTAGGATAATGTCCCTAAAATCGCCTGATTACAGGAATCATTAAGAAGGGCATTAGTTAGCCATGCAAAACACTCAGCTGTGTAACACATTCATCTATTATTCATTTATTATTGCTCCCAATCCCTGGGCTGACTCTGGTTCTGCTGCCGAGTAGTTCTGCCAAGCAGCTTAGCTGGGCTGATCTTGGCGGGCTCACTTGCGGATCTGCAGTCGGCTCTCAGGCAGACTTGGATGGTCTCACTCATATGTCCGTTGGTTGGTTGGCTCTCAACTAGGGTGACAGGGCCACATGTCTCAATAACCTGGCTGACTAGGTTGGGCTTGTTCACAGGCAAGAGGACAAGTTGAAGAAAGCAAGACTTCTTGAGTTTGGGTTCAGAACTAACTGGTTTTACTTCTGTCACACTCTGTTGGTCAGAACAAGTCACAGGACCAATCTGGATTCAAGGATATGGAGATAGACTTCACTGTTGGTGACAGGAGCTTCCATGACACATAGCAAGTCTCATGCATGCAGGAGAAAGATTGGTCATCTTTGCAAAAAAATCTACGTTGTGGTGTATGTTTAAAAATACAGATTCTTAGGTTTTGTCCCAGATATCAGTGTCCCTCTTGAGACCAAAAAAGCTTTTCAACCCTATACAACAGCACCCTCATCCACTGGTCTCGCACTGGGAACTTTCTTATCAATTCTGTCTCAACCATATCCTCCCTCTGTGAGATTGAAGAGAGAGGGGAAGGCCTCTCACAACCCCATTTTCTGCAAAATAAAGTAAACTGTGCTGAACTTTCTAGTTCTTCTTTGTAAACATGGGGCAATAACACGTTCCAGGATAGATTGTAGCTCCTTGGCATTCACAGGCCAAAGTGACTGGCTCTTGGTCCAGCTTAGCCCTCAAAATGTGGTATTATGACTCTGTAACAAAATATCACTAAATTCAATCCTTCAACAAACTCTTATTATCTATTTTGTACCAGATTTTGTAAGCATAAATGTGTTAGACAACCTTTTTGCTCAAACATTGGTTTTACTAGAAGAAAGAGAAGGACTTTACTGTCAGGAAAATTTCCAGGAATGACTTGGAAGAATTAGTGATGTTAAGCAAATAGTATATTTTATTACATATACATTTGACCTTAACTTTGACAAAACCCTTTATCTTAAATATTCAGATGATTTTCCATTATGGGACATAAGAAAAAGAGAATTAAATGTTCAGATTAGACATTAGCATCCTTACTTTTTGAGTACTTTTTGTTTGTCATCTTGGTTATGTGTAATTCAGTAAAATAAAGAGTGGGATAGATCCTAAAATAACCTAAATTCACAGAGTGACTGAAGTTGAAGAGAAACTTTAATTTCTTGCCAAGGAAATTGGTATTGATTAGGCCATTTAAATGCTTATACTTAACAAGCTACATCAATGGGCCTCTCATATATTGCCTAGTCTATAATAATGGTACTTAAGTAATGAACCCTTTTCTCCCTTCAGTATACTTTTTATTGAGTGCCTATTAAATGCTAAGCACTGGGGACAGACCAGTGAACAAAACAAAGATCCTTACTTTTGGGGAGTTCTATTCCAACATAGTGAATTCAAAGGATTCCCCATTCTTTATGAGTTTTGAGTTTTTGTGGCTTAGTCAGCTGGGACTGCCATAACTGATTACCATGGACCGGGTGGCTTCAACCATGGACACTTGCTCCTCATAATTCTGGAGACTGGCATGTCAAAGGTCAAGATTCAGTTCCTGGAAAGGGCCTCTCTTTCAATTACCAATGGTTGCCATCTTGCTGTGTCTTCACCTGCAGCGAGGTAGCTCTGGTGCCTCTCTCTTCCAAGAGGACGAATCCCATGATGGGACTCCACACTCATGACCTGATTATACCCCAAAGGCCCTACCTTCTATATCATTACCTGGGGGGATAGGACCTCAACATATTAATTTGTCATGGAAGGGACACACACATTCAGTCCATCGCAGTGACAGCACCTTGCACTTAAAGGGAAATAAATAAATAAATAAAAAATAGGGGGAAGATGAGGCAAATATGTTGTAAGAGTACTCATTTTGCAAATTTTTCCCCAGAAGGTTTTGATTTTTGAAGATATTGATTGTACCTCCCTGAAAAATAATTCATTTAAACACGAAGTCCTGGAAAATGAAGATAGGAAATAATTTCCAAGAAGACTGGGGACCTGAGTGTGCCTGGGAAGATCATGGGAACTTGGGTATTCGTGGTTCCCAGCGAGGCTGAGCCTGGAGCCTCAGAGAGGAGTCATGAGGGCTGCAGTCCTCCAACTGCAGTTCCCGGGCCAGGGCCCACAGGAAGCTGAGGGTGTGGCTGGCTGGGGCTAAAGGAAAATTCCAGAGCTGAAAGGCAGTGCCTTAGGGACGCCACAGTGTCCTCGGCCTGGGCTTTATTATACAAACAATAACAAAAAACCTCAGAGAACAACAGAAAAATCACCCCGAAAGTGGGAATATTCAGAAATGAAATAAAATAAATAACATGTAAGTCGTTTATTTTGTTAGAAAGAAAAAGGATGATGTGAGCCTTCAGGCCTTATTAGTAAAGGAGCCTTCAGAAAAAAGAAGGTACAGCACAGGAAGCAGAATGGACGCCACGCACCCCAGGGAACCGCCACTTGGGGGAGATCCAAGTTTGCATGAATCGGGGCTGTGGAGGATGGTCAGGGAGTTACTGCCCAGAAATGGCCACCGGGAACCTGAGCAGAGAAACGGTCTGAGATGAATGTGAGGAACTTGGACATAGTGTGTGGTTCTGGCCAGGGTACGGGTAGAGTCCAAAAAGTCCGTGCAGGCTAGTTAGGAGCTCACAGTCCTCCTGACTGCGACATCACCCATCTCCTCTCTGAAACCTTTGCAGGCCCCTCCTCATGGAACAAGCTGTGGCTCATTTCCACCAAGCAGCTGCCAACACCTGTGGTGTATTTTTCTGGTCCTTAAGGACCCTCAGAGTTTGAGCAGCTGAATACATATTTAGTCAGATCATCGTGGTACATATTATATATAATGGTCTATATAAAATTCTTTATCTACAGTATATATCTTCCTGTATGTGCAAGGTATGTGCTTTAGTCATCTTTTCATCACTGGAAACAAAACACCTGACCAGAATAACTTAGAGGAAAAAAATATTTATTTGGGGCTCCTGATTTCAAGTTCTCAGTCCATAGATGGCCGACTCTATTGCTCTGGGTCCAAGGTGAGCAGCATATTCTGTGGAAAGGCAGTGGTGGAGGAGAGCTGCCCTAAAGCAGAGGAGTGAGGGAAGAGGTCACAGGGAGATGCTCCCTTTCAGGGCACGCCACCTCCTCCAGCCATGCCCCACCTGCCTGGAGTTCCCACCCATTTTGTCCATTCAAACTAGGATGGACTGATAGGTTACAGCTGTCACAATCCAACATTTTCACCTCCTGTGGAAACACAGAAACTTTAGGGGGACACTTATTCAAACCTTAACAGCATATGTGCTGAAAAAACAAACAAACAAACAAACAAACAAACAAACAAAAAATCAACTCATGAGACTCGTGAGGCTTAGAACTGAACCAGGCCAACAACTTGAAGAAAGATCACAACATTGACGATATTCTGAAGGGTGTGCATTTGGTCAATCTTAAAGGCAGGGTAGATTTGAAGTCACGCATCTGGATTCTGAAGCCAGCTTCTGGTTTTCCTCAGCTCTGTATACTAGTTGCGTGGTTTATCTTGTCTCGGTTTCCCATTGTAGTTTGTGGATGTGGAGTTGTTAGAGGGTTAAATGAATTCATATATGAAAAGAGCTCGGAGAGGTGTGTGGGCCCTTGTGAGCACGCAGTAAATGATGGCTTTGATTCTCTGCTTTGAAGTACCTGTGAAAATGGTCAGAGCAGTTTGTCACCAATTTAAATTCTTTTTAAAGACAAGGCAGGTAAGGCCTGTGCGTGAAATCAGGAAGAGGGTAAGTCTGTGAGAACTGACGAGTTCATATGGATTAGAGGGCACTGGTCCAGGCCAAATAGGCAACGGCTGTCCAAACCTAGCCCATTCTTGTCACTATTGTGGATATCAGGATTTTTTATATGAAACTTCCCAGTTTTTTAATACTGGAAACTATTTTTAATTTTTTTTCTCCCCCAAGAATTCTGTGCAGGCCTAAAAGTCCCCCTGGCCTACATCTTATCCACAGGCTGAATGTTGCCACAGCTGATGAACACTGTGTGACACAGTCCCAGAAGCTGTAACAGGAGGTGTGTTTGAAAGACATATGTGGAGAAGTGGCCAGCAGCCCTCAGCTCAGGAAAGGTCTTTGCTGTTGTCAAAGCCAAGCCAATGCAAATAATGTCTCTTTCTTGTTTTTTCCAGGGAAGCAGCTGGGTTATCAGGGACAGAGACTTTCACTGTCACCACACACTAACAATGAAACCTGAAGGCCTGTAGTTGGTGTTCAGTTTCTTCAAACTGAGTTGAATTTCACCAGGCTCCTCTCTGTAAACTAGAGTTAAGCTCGTCCTCTTCCTATCAGCCTGCTTTGCCCTGCCCGAGGCCTTACTTGGGTCCCTGAGTTGCATCCAAAGAGGAAACACACATGCTTGGCCTAGAAGAACCTCCATAGCATGAATGAAAAGGGAGATGTAAATCAGATGTTTGAAAACTGATTCCAGCCCAGCCTCATGAGACAGCCAACGCTTCCATAATGCTCGCTTACTAGAGCTTTGGATTTTTGTTTGGGTGAATTTCCTAATGCATAGCCTTTGTCCCAGTACTTACTTAGGATACTGACTCTTAACATTTGAGATTTTACAAATGGGTGGTACGGTATAGGAATATTATCAGTCTAAATAAGAGAAGCACTGGTATATGTTCAATGTACATAATAAAAAACATCCTACATTTGAGAATTGAATCTGTTTGCTGTTTCCTGGCTATGGGCCAGCTTTTGTTAAGTGCATGAACCTATTCAAGTTATTACTGTAGTTTGCAGTGAAATGAGTCAATATCAAAACCACAGAGATTCCCACAGCAAGTCAGTGGCTTATCTGAAAACCTCAAACTCACTTTCCCTATTTTCTTTTTTTTTTTAATTTTTTTTTATTATTTATTTACTTATTCATCATGCACAAGTATAGTATCTTTTTACATACAACTGCTTGTATACAAAGTATATAAGTACCATTCAGATCTTCAATCATGCATTTAGGATAATGATATCCATCTCATTCAACCACCAATTTTTTTCCAACCCCCCCCCTTACTCCCTCCCTCCCCTCCCTTTCCGTTGACCATTCTAGTGTTCCTCTGATCCTATGTACCCCCTTCCAACAACTCTGTGAACCAGCCTCCTTATATCAGAGAAAACATTCGGTACTTGGATTTTTGAGATTGACTAATTTCACTTAGCATTATATTCTCCAACTTCATCCATTTACCTGCAAATGCCATTATTTTATTCTCTCTTATTGCTGAGTAAAATTCCATTTTGTATATATACTTTCCCTATTTTCTATCTTATTCTTGAAACTACTTTTACCTGCTGGTTCACAAAAATGTTATGTCTCTGCCCTTTTTGTAATAGCCTCATTAGAAATATGTGTTGGCCGGGGGTTGGGGGGGTGTTCAGTCTTTAGTGTCTTTCTGTCACCCTAACAGCAGCAACTTGGCCTGGACCACTGGTCTTCATTGGAACAGAGAGGAATTAATGGAAACTCAATGATGGGGCAGCTTGATGTGAGGCTGCCAAAGAGTAGAGCTCCATAGGGAGAGGCGCCATATTGGTCCAACCAGATCTTCTCTCTTGGGGACAGTGAAGGAGAAATTCACCAGCAAAAGTAGCAGGGAGCAAGAGATGTACTTGTTCCAGGGTCTAAGTTGACCAAACCACTTGGAAGAGAGTAGGTACTCAGTTTGTTGGAGGGAATGAAGCCATGATTTTTCAGTAGAGCATATTTAATTTATGCATTGGTCATCCATCAAAATAGCTTGAATACCAATGAACATCTGTTGATAACTTAGACACTATGGAGGACACATCTGAGCATATTCTTAAAAAGAATTTATGTTGACTTGGGCAGTGAGATATAATGTTCAATTCCAATTTAGGAACTGAATAACAGAATAATGAGTTGTGATTTCTTAGCTTTCCCAGAATCATTTTCCTTTTGTGTTTTTCAAATGTCAGAGGAGTACAAAGTACAAAACCTCTCTGAGACTTCTCTCACTATTCATGAATTTGTAACTGGCCCTGTCCCTTCCCACCTTTACAGCCTCTTACCCTGCTCTATGTTTATCCCATCACCCTGAGCACCTTCCAACAGTGTATTGCTTATTTCTTTGCTATATCTATTGGCTATTCTCTCTCTCTCTCTCTCTCTCTCTCCCCCTCGCTCCCTCTCTCTCACTTTCTCTTCAAAAGTGTCAGCTCCAAAAGGACAGAGATCCTTGTCATTTTTGCTTACTGACGTATTCCATGGACGTAGAATAGTACCTAGAACATGACAGGTGCCAGGGGTAAAGATCTGGCAGATGTTAAAAGAATAAAACATGAAAACTCATGGCTAAAACTATTTCCCAAATCTCTAACTTCCTCTCAATTACAATATTTGGGATAGATTTTGGTGGGTTGCCATATTGAACTACTACTTTTTTGTGGGGGAGGGCTGAGTTTTAGTGCTTTTCTTGGGGCTTTCTGGGGGTATAGGGTTATTTTGTCCTATTCTGGGCTGGAGGAAGCACATGAAGGAAGATGTATTTTTGAGTTCCAGGATCATATTACAGAGGCCCTTCCTCACCACAACCTGGGAAAACTCCTTTTTGCTTCTCACTCTTCTTGACCTACTCAGTGGTGGACCTGGGAGGTTCAGAGGAGGAAGTTGGGAGTACATCTAAATGAGTAAGGATTAATTTTGAAAAATCAATAAAACTAGAATTAAATTTCTAATGTCTGACTATCTCAGCCATCTTTTAAGCTGAGTCACATAGTGTCCATGTGTAGTTGGAGAACTTGAGGGCTGATGAGCATTCTCTTCCAAAATTTGCTCAAGTTCTTGTGGTAGGTGAGTGGAAGGGAGGCGACTTTTTCAGAGGTCTACCTGTGTTCAAAGTGAGAACATTTTCTTATTGTACTACTTCCAAGAGGTCTGGAAATGTTCCTTTCAGTAATGTGCAGAAGATGTCCCTCAAGAAGCACTCTGTGTTGTTCCTGGCTGCTCATGGAACTTTCACTTTCTGGTTTCACTTTTTTTCTTTTACCTTCCTTATAAAATTAGGTTTTGAATTCTAGCTATAGATCCTGAGTGGTACATACAGAAGTTTCTGAAAGGCTTAGGGGTGTGTTTAGAAAATCAATAGGAATTTTCAGGTTAGTACTTGAGTCCAGAGCTGTGTGAAAGAGCAGGTATTTGGACAATAGTCCCTTCATCTTGGGATAGCTGCCCACAATTATGCTGGTGACCATGGCTTGGGGTGAAAGTCAGCAGAGACCAGCTGCTTTGTGCCTCTCCAGGTTGGAAGTCAACCCTGTCTCCTAGGAGGAACAGTTATGTATCTGTTCCTGGCATTACTTTAGAGGTTTAAGAGAAAAATGAAAATTAATTAGGAAGCTCCCTGCACACTGAGTTAGAAAAATGAAAGAGAAAATGACTTAATGAGATCAGGATAACAATAACACTATTTTTATCATTAAAGATATAAACAAACATTTCCCAAATTTCCCTTGGAGGAGGCTCCTCACACAGAGTGGTCCCAGCTTGACGCCTAGGACCGAGACCCATTTATTCTCCAGGGAAATTCCTCCCTCTGTCCCCAGGGCTCTAGCAGCAACAAATAACCCCAAGGCTTAGGAGCCAACACACTTCCCTGGGCTGGGAAAACAAACAGCGTTTACTTATGCAGAGTGCAAGGGTTCTGGTTTCCTCTCACCATTTCTAGTGCGGAATTTTGCTCTTAATAATTATGCCTGGCTTCTGATCAAACCAAAGCACCCAACTGCTGACTTTTCTATGGCCAGAACTATCTTACCATGATCCTTACTCTCTTCTTTCATCTTCACTTCCTTTCTTCTATCCAAATGTTGCCTTTAGTTTTCAGATAATTTGGACTCAGACTTTTTGGCTTCTTCTTCTAAGAGGCTGTTTTCTTACCAAATTCCCATTGGCCATCTTGTGAGAGCAGCTGGACCACAGAATCTACCTTCCTTCTCCAAGGCCAGTGGGCAGAGGGGGTGTAGCTTCAAATTCACTGGGCAGACTCAAGGACTTTCAGAACTCTCCAGCCAATAACACAGAGGCACAAGGCCATCCTCAGAACACCAGTATCTCTACCATGATTCATTGATGAATCCCTCACACGATGGCCTCAATCTCCAAATGCACATACCTTGTGCTTCTCTTTGCCAGGGCTTAGAGGTAAATAAAGGTGGAGCTTCCTGTTCTTTGTAGAAAGCCTGCTTCTCTCTCCAGTTAGTTACATTCACTCAATGGTAAGCCAGATGTTTGCTCTGCTTACTCTTAAATACCCAAGATCTCATTGGCACTCGGCAAATTATTGTTTAATATACATTGAGAAGTGTTGTAGTTTGAATGTGGCCCCTAAGAGTAGGTGCTGGAAACTTATACCCTGATGCAACTATGTAAGAGGTGGGAGCTTTGAAAAGTGATTAGGCCGTGAGACCACTGTTTCCTCATGGATGGATTAATGCCAGTTATAAAAGAGCCAAGGCTATGAGTTTGACTTCTGGCTTGCTCTTGAACTCTCTTACCCTTCCACCTTCTGCCATGGGATGACAGAGCATGAAGTCCCTTACCAGATGTAGCCTCTTTTATCTTGGACTTCCTAGCATCTAGAACAGTAAGAAATAAATTTCTTTTTTTTAATAAGTTAATCAGTTTTTTGGTATGCTATTACAGTGACACAAAATGGACTAAGGAAACAACAACACAAATCAGAAGATGATACATGTTTAATGTGGTAGCGGCATAAATCCTGTGTTTATTTAATGAAAATTGAGTTGAGGGATTGATAGAATAAGGGAAAAGCTTCTGGAAGTGATGCTTGATCTGAGTCCTATATTGTAAGGAGGTAGTCCAACAAAAAACACAGGTGTGGAAGCCAGTGGTGACAGCATTTCAGGTTGGGGAAACATCATAAACCAAACCTTGGAAGTGGAAGAGAATGAGGATGACCCTTTTGATCAAGGCAAAGAGCTCAGTGAGTCTTTGGTATAGGGTGCTAGCTGTTGAGATTGGACATGCAGATTATGGGTACATCATGAAAGTCTTACATGTTTTGCAAAAAAGTCTTGACTTGATCCTGTGAATGATGGAAAAACACTGAAGGATTTTAGACAGGGTGGAGGAATGAGCAGATATGCTCTGGTGGATGCATAGATCCTAACTTGCACCATTGGCTGCTGAAAGAAAGGTCAGCAGATTAGTCAGCTTTCCAGTATTGTAATGAAATACCTGAGGTAGAAAGCTTATAAAGTGAAAATGTTTGTTTTGGTCTACAGATTTGGATCTTTGAGTACATAATTGGTTGCTTTGGGTCTGTGCTAAACAGCACATTATGGAGGTAGCACAGAACACAGCAAATCTGCTCATCACATGGATGAGAAGTAAGGAGAGAAAGAGGAGGGGCCAAGTTCCTACAATCCTCTTCAAGGGCATTTCCCTCCCACTCCAGTGATCTAAAGACCTCCTACTAGGCAATATCTCTTAAAGGTTCCACCACCTTCAATAGTACCAGCATGGACTCAAAGCTTTTAATATATGGACCTTTGAGGAACATTCATGGTCAAAGCTACAGCAACCAGGAAATCCCCAGTACTTGTTGGTCTTAGAGACAGCTGTCAGAACAAGTAAGTGTCCCAGAAAAGATGGAGCTGATGCTTTTAGTTCTTTGCAGAAGTAAATGAAGAATTCCTCTTAAGACTGATATAGATGAACATTTTTCTCTATTTAAAATGCCAGGATTTCAGAAACTCATCTTTCAATTTTTGGGGGGAGGAATTCCCAAGAGTATTCTGGGTGTTTGAGTGGTACATTAGAGACAGGATCCCAGAAAGGCAGCCATGGCTACTCCTTCCCTCTGCGGAGTAAGATCTGGGGATTGTGCTGCATTCCGTGTAATGGACAATGGCACCAGCCCCTCCCTCTTCAATCCTTACCACAAGGCCTGGTGTTTCAGTAAATTGCACATAAAAGAAATTCTAAGAAGCTGATGCACGAGAGAAAGGAAACACATTCTGTTTTGCTATGGAACTAATTTCTGACTCAATTGTCATCATTAATTAGAACCCCCTTGAAGTTTCTCCATCTGGGATTCTGAGGGCTTGCCTCTCTTTATTTTGAGGCCACTTCCCCCCACCACACACATACTGACTTTTAATTTTAACATTGCCAAGCTGCCTCTTCCCTCATTCTCAGGATTATCTCAAATCTTCCCTCTGAGGAGCAGCACTTGCTGCCCGACAACCCTGACCCTGTCTGGTCTCACCAGCCGTGCCAACTCTTGAGCTCTGTGCCAACTCCATGGGAAGAGATGCCAAACATTGAAAATCCTTGCTCAGTTACTTCTTCACATTCCCAAATGCCCCACCAGCCTCAGCAGAAGGAGAGGTGACAGCAACAAAGCTAAGGCAGGAACTTGCAGGGTCTGAGGACAGTGCCAGCACTTTGCATGGGCCCCCCTGCACCCGCTGTCAATGTGTGGCCAATTCAAGGTCAAATTGTGAAATGAGTGACCTTTGTCTTTTTCTCATATCAATATTTCCCCAAATTTTATCCTTTGTGGATTTGAGCTTTGTTTCTCGTCAATCATAACAATATTGCCCCAGAGGAAAAAAAACCCTAAATTTTAAATAATAAGACCTGAGTCAACTCCCAACTACTGTACACACTACAGTACACACTACATAGACACTGGGGAAATTACTGCAGTTTTCTGAACTGTTACCTTACTCATAAGAAGAATCCTGATATCTGACAACCATACTGACTATGAGAATCAACTTTTATGATATATTTATAGGTGCTTTGCAAACTATGGAGTGCCATGTAAATATGAATGGTCTTGTTAGTGGTGGTATTAAAGCCTGGAGACTGCTAGGTTGCTTCTATTACATATTCCTATTTATTCTAAGTTCCTACCAGGGTGCTTAGCCTGGACACAATCCATTTGAATCCTGTGTGTTTGTTTCTATTCTCCCAAAATGGTCCTTTGTATTTTTCACTCATACCTAGATTTTCTAGCATTCTACCTAAACATTTAGGTAAACTTATGATATCTTTGAACTAGTAAGAAGAAAGAGGGTAGCTATGGTATAATATGAAGTATAATATAACAAGCTTATGTATAGTATGATAAACTTGTAAATATCAGTGCACTGGTATATTATAATGTAATAAGCTTATGTCTAGTAAGTAACTTATAAATAGCAATGTAACTTATAAATAGCAATGCAATGATAATATAATATTATAAGCTTATGTATGGTATGACAAGCTTATAAATATCCATGCACTAGTATTATAATGTGATAAATGTATGTATAGTATGATAAACTTTTAAATATGAATGCACTAGTAGAAGAAAACATGCTGCGATAGACTGTGTGAAAGTGAACTGGCCATGGATTTGCAGATTCCTCCCCTCCTCCTATGTCGCGAAGTTATAAGGGGTTGAGGTCTTTAGCCAACCCCCCCCCACCTCAACGATGAGACTAGATTGGGAAAGCAAAGGCCGCTGACGCCTCCTCCCCTGCCTTCAAAAGACTCAGAGCCATGTAGGGGAGCCCAGTCAGTAGAATGCCGGAACTCGGTTTATTGAGAAGTTGGACGGTCTTTTAGAGGACATGGGCCATTCAGCAGAAAGATCATAGGGACACATAAGGAGCATGGGCGGATGCCATTGGTGGAGCCATTGGCCTATCCTTGGGGTGGTTTCAGTTCTCACAGCCATGCCCCCTGCTTAGCCTAGGTCCTGTAACAGGGCGTGGTAATGTGGAAAGCAGCCAGAAAGCCAGAGCTTTTCCATCCCCTTGACAGACAGTGTAAGGTCCTGACACTCCTAGTCTTCTGTGATCTAGGCCAGCATTTCCAAAGGTGTTGTTAGGCAGAAAAAAAGTGTTAGAGATCAAAGTGTGGGAAGCCCTGGATTAAACAAAGTTAAATAAGTTTCTTTATGGAAGGATTAATGTGTACTGGGAATATTTGAGGCGGGAATTTTTACATCTTTTTTTTTCTTCCAAATTTTGGACCAGAGAAGACTCCCCCCACCCCAATGAAGCTTCAGGATGAGTGATGTTTTATGGATTGCTCCTGGGAAAGCCCACCTTTAGCAAATTCTGAAGAATGGGATAATGATAGTTGGCCCCCAGTACTTGCAAGGGTTAAATAAAGTAACATGTGAAAGCATGAGCAAGGTCTCTTGGGCACGGAAGACTTAAACAGCAGTGTCTCAGTGTGTCTCTGAGCCTTATTCAATTGTGATGCTCAGGATATGTCACAGTGTCAATAAATGGGGAACCCAGTCTCAGATGAACTCCAAACAGTAAGTAATTCCTCTGTCTTCCCACAAAGCGGATTACAGACCCTTCCCACCATCTAGAAAACCGGTAAGTTCTCCTTCTCACTCTTCTGCTTTAGTTAGCTTTTCTTGTTTCTGTGATCAAAAGACCTCACAAGAACAATTAAAGGAGGAGAAACTTATTTTGGCTCACAGTTTCAGAGGTCTCGGTCCATAGATGGCTGACTCCATTTGCACTGAGGTGAGTTAGAACACCATTGCAGAAGAACAAGGCAGGACATGGTAATAGGAAACAGAGAGAGCTCCACTTACCAGGGAAAATATAAACCCCAAAGGAACACTCCCAGTGACCCACCTCCTCCAGCCACACCCTACCTGCCTATAGTTACCACCCAGTTAACCCTTACCAGTGGATTAATGCACTGATTAGGTTAAGGCTCTCATAAGTCAATCATGTTCCTCTAAACTTTCTTGCATTGTCTCAACATAAGCTTTTGGGGGATGCCTCATATCTGAACCATAACACTTTCTCTGATTACACTAAGGACTTGCAAGACAAAACAGCATGCAACTCAAGGAAGAATGCAGATGGAACCCACCCAGTGGCATTAACCACACTACATAAGCTGAATACCAGCTTCTTAGTGAAAAAAAGGAACCAATGTACAATCCAATGTCTAGTCTTCATAGTTTCTGATATATGACTATGTTTAAGACATTAAAATTTCTTCTCATTTGCGGGCGTGGGGCTCAGTCATTCTCCATGGTCATCAGTGGTTTCTATCTTTTTCATCAATCCCAAATTGAAGAGCCCCTCAGGTGGATATCTAGCGTGAACAAACCTGACTTGATTGATCAGAATCAGATTCTGGTTTCTGCAGGGGGAATAACAGGTCAGTGGTGCTCTTAGCATCAGTCATGGGAGGTTTGCAGTAGGTAGCGTATGTTAGGTGCACGATGCGTTGTCTCATTCATTTGTTTATTCCACATTCACTGATTCCACAATGCTCCTCGAGGATAATATGCTCACCAACAGGCCCTGTGGTAAGTGCTGGGAATGCAAGAGGAGGCTGACAGATAAGGGCCTCTCATGGGCCTGTGTTCCAGTGATAGAACACTGTGCACTCAATCAAGAAGGAAGGATGGGAGGAAAATCCTCATTATGTTATGTTGGTATTTTGATCTCTTAAAGGCATGATGTTCACCCTCTGGTCCAAAAGAGTGAACAATGTAGTGTTTCCAGGCAGCCCCACGTCAACGAACAGCAGTGCCAGGCTGCTAAAGAAGGTGTCTGCCGAGGAGCCCTCTGCTCTCTTGCAGGTAAGTGTTGATTTCACAGAAAGTGGCTGAGCGCTTCAAAAGATGAAACTTCCGTTTCCTTCTCTGGTCATGGGCTTTTCCTGCCTAGGAGATAAGGCCTCTCTACCATGACTCAAGGTGGAAGTTTGGACAGACCTACCCAAAGTAATTAGCCAGCCTCAGGTCAGCGGGCAAGTTGGACTGCAAGTCAGATACCCATGGAAGAATACTCCTGGCTCACAATCTTGTCCCTGTTTACTGCCAACGCCTTTGTGCTAAGCACAAGAGGACATGTGAGCTGAGATGGCTCTAAAGAATTTGTGGATTTCAACCAAGTGAATAAATAGCCTGATTTTCCATTCTGGGCTAAGGTCTTTCCTTTGTTGCCAAGGTATCTTATCACACTAAAAAACACATTCAAAATTTTCAAAAGTACAATTCTGATTTGGAAGAATGCTGTTCAAAATGGAGAGAGATGCTGCCGACAGTCATCTAGAAGTTCAATATTACAGAAAAAAAAAAATTGTTTTCAGTTTCCTGGATGGAAGGGCAATGTGGATATAAAAGAAAAAAGAGAAAGAAAATGAATGGATACAATAAAAGGTACCTTGACAAATGGTGGACATTTCCTATACACTTGATCTTCATAGCAATCGATGACGTGCACAGAGAGATTCAGTGTGACTGTTAAAAGTTAAAGAAGCCTTGGAAAATAACAAGAGACAGTCCACAGGGATGCACCTCAGTCAGACATTGTCTTCCTTACACTATTCTGATACTATTTGCTACCTTACTGTTCGTTTATTTTTAGGAATATTGAAAGAGTCTATCTATACAAATGGTTTGGAAATCTTTTTGTCTAACCCTGATGACTCTTCCTAGTCTTTCAATCATTCATTCATACACTAGGTCATGGAGTGCCTGTGTCGTTCAGGGCACTGGGAATTCAAGGGTTTTGGAGTCTGCCTCTGGAGAGCTTATAATGTAGAAGAGGAAATAAAACATTACTTTAATTCGTTGTAGAATGTAAAGCATACAGGAAAAAAACGACTGGAGTGTATGCCAGAGAGAAACCAGTTTGAACTTCACACTCTTATTTCCCCATCCACGGTCTCATCCCATGTAGTGTTTAAGAACACGGCTATGTGTCTGACTGGTGGGTTCAGCTCTCAACTCAATCACTGACCAAACATTCCACTGGTGGGATATTTACCTTCTTAAAATCTCAGTTTCCCTCATGTAAAATGATGGTGATGATGATGTTGATGATAATGATGATGATGATTGCAATGCCATCTCCTTCTGATGTTAAGAACTGAGTGAGGTAGTAGCTATAAGCAGCTACCAGAGGGGGTGGCCCATAATAAATGCTAAATAAAATGAGTCCTGGCTTCCATCATAAATTCTTCTTCCTCTTGACATCCCTTTCTGAACCAATGGCAGCCCTGTCCTCCTAGTTGTGAGGTTTGAACCTCATGACTTTTCCCTCTTCCTTCTTTCCTGCCCTCTGAAGTCAGATGCCAAGCTGTATTACATGGGAATTGTTGCTGCATGAAGTCCTTAGATTCATGTATGAATTCAAGTCATGAAGTCATGTATTCAGCATGATGTTCTGGTCTGACTACCTACATGACAGAGATCCCATAAGATTATAATAGGGATGAAAATTCTTATCACCTAGTACTTTTGCTGTATCTTTTCTGTTTAGTTAAGTTTAGGTATACTAATACTTACCATTGTGTTACAAATCGCCTGCAATATTCAATACACTTACCATTAGGGTTTATAGGCTAGGGACAATAGACTATACAATAGCCCCCGTGTGTGGTAGGCCATACCATCCAGGTGGTGCCAGTACGTTCTATGATGTTCCCGCCATGAAGAAATCTCCTTACAATATGTTTCTTAGCATGTGTGCCTGTTGTTAAACCACACAGGTGTGGTACCGTTCACTGGTTGGCTTATAAATAATAGAAACTTACTTCTCACAGTTCTAGAGGCTGGAAGTCTGAGATCAGACTGCTGTCCTGGTCAGGTTCTAGGAGGACCCTCATACAAGTTACAGCCTACCAACTTCTTGTATCCTCCCACAGCAGAGAGTAGGTGGAGCGACTGGTGGCTTCCTCTTTTAAGTACAGAAATCTCATCATGAAGGCTCCATTGAGGATTAGGATCCATCTTCTCTTTTCCCAAATATCTTTATTCATGTGGCAAGCTGATCTCCAGCCCCCAACTCCACTTGTCAGAATCCTTTCTATTAGAACTAGATAGATCTATGGCTGTCCCAAGGATACATGCACAGCAGAACACTTTGTCTGAAAATCCAAGCAACCAAATGACTTTCAGAGCTCAAGTTGCAATCCCCCACTTACCAGTGGTGTGAGATTAAACAAGCACCCTGTCTGCTTTAAGATGGGGACAATAATAATATGAATGCTATCCAGAGTGTCATCACAACATTTCAACAAGGTGAAATATATAGAGCACCAAGAAAAATATTTAGTACATTGTATTTAATGTGGGCCCGACTTAAAGAAAACATCGGTATATTCTGATTCTTGCCTCATTGCTGATCCAGCACAGTTTGCATAACAGGCACTCAAAACACAGGTTGGTTGATAGAATAGAATAGACAATTCTTCTGAATAAATTAAGGAGATTTTGCAATTGATAGTGAGGGAATCTTGGAATATCAACAGAAAAATTAAAAAAGTCCAATCAGCAAAGCCATTAAAAAAAAAAAAAAAAAAAAAAAAAAAAAAAAAAACAGCATTGCACACACCTGTAATCCCAGAGGCTCAGGAGGCTGAGACAGGAGGATGGAGAGTTCAAAGCCAGCCTCAGCAAAAGCGGGGCCCTAAGCAACTCAGTGAGACCCTGTCTCTAAACAAAATACAAAATAGGGCTGCGGATGTGGCTCAGTGGTCGAGTGCCCCTGAGTTCAATCCCTGGTGCCAAAAAAAGGAAAAGAAAAATATCATTGTTCTTTTTTCAAGCTAGTTTAGTGCCTGTTCTTTCAGATAATGGTACTTTCTTTTTAGACGGTAAATTAAATGTAATCTTAAATAGTCAGGAACTAGGGTATTTCGTCTATTCTAGGACTGGTGTCAGGGAGTTGAAATCAGCCCTTAGGCCACCTGCTGGAGTTGCTAAGCAAGAGTTTTTCACGATGACCCTAAGTTTCATGAAAGCAAGAGAGCAGAGCTTTTCACAGAAAACCCTGAGTGACTGATCGTATCTCATGTCTTACTGGAACAAATGCTTTTCTTGTCTATTCCTGAAGAAGTGAGGAACTGTCCAGTGAGTGCTACTGCCATTGCTTGCTAAGAGTACTCAGGCCAGCAGCAGCCACTCCTAAAATCTTGTTAAAGATGTAGAATCTGAACCTCAGCCCAGACTAAATAAGAATCTGAGGTTCTGTATCTAGAACCTCTTGAGGGTAAACTGCTACCATTTAAATTCCCTCCAAGGAGGCACCTCCTTGTTGAAGACATTCTCTACTACAAATCCGAATCATTGGCCAGCTTGGAAAGGACACCCCAACATTGCTTTGTAAATTTCCAGGCACAGCTCAGTGACTAGCAACCAGCGGAAGGCTGGTATACCAGCCTGGTCACATTGTCCACAGAGCATAGTTAAGCTTCCCAGCCTAACTACAGAGTGAGAGGGGAACTTCAGACAAGGGTCTTGTATAAAACACTGCCTGTTCAGTGATTTAAATCACTACAGTAAATACTTGTTTGGGGATTTCAAGACTATAGGAATTTACAGGGCTTTAGGTAACTGTCATTTGCCTACTATTAAATACACGATATTTGGCTGGGAGAGGAAGTCATGATAACATTTCCTTCTAATGCAATGGTGCTAGACTGCCTGGAGACTGAAGAATTAGTTCTGGTTAGGGTTCTGGTTAGATAGTAAATAAAAATACAGGAGACTCGGTTAAATTTGAATTGCAGATAAACAATGAATCATTTTTTAATAGAAGTACGTCCCATGTAATATTTGAGTCCTGCATTTCATCAGGCAAACCTCAGGTCCAGCTATGAGGCTGGTACTAGAGATTTACCTTGGGTCTTAATTGTATCCAAGGGAAGTGTATCACCCCCTTGCCTTCCCTGGGGACCCGTGTCTCTGGCAAGAGGATTGAACAGCTTGTTTTTGAACCGACCTTAGAGATCTTCAATCTTGTTTTTCTGGGTTTCACAAAGATTAAGTGACTTGCCCAGGGCAACAGGACCAGTTATTTCTGGATCTACTTTCCCCACTATGAGTCATCCTGAAAAATGTAACCTCAACCTCAAGCTACTAAATTTGACATAGAAATAGTTCTTACAAAGAGTCCAAAAGTAACAGGAGGGGGAAGTGACAAGAAAAACAAAAGAAGGGAAGTAATAAAACTACTAGGCATTGATGATGTAGATTAATGTACTTAAACACTTCAAATATTACTTAAGGTTGTCATAATAATAATAGAAGCATCTAAACCATTTTTGTTAATTGAAGCTATGGAAATATGATTGGGATTTTGTTCACTACTTTAAAAATACATTAATCAAATTAAAACAAATGTGTCATTGACTCATTATACAAAAGACACAAGAGATTTATAATTAGAAAAAATGCTGCTCAACCATAAAATCTGAGTTGCACAAAACTAAGTACTGCTATCCTATGAAGTATACAAGAGAGAAATATATATATAACTTAAAGTGACACCCAAGAGCTCAGGAAACAATTGACAAAACAATCCTAATATAATCAAATTAGTTCAAGGGAAGGAAAATAATAGGAATTACCTGTTGGAATTCTGACACTTTTGGATCCTCTTCTGGTCAGTAAATGGGGGCCAGAAAATTCAAAACTGAGTAACAACTGGAGAATAGCAAAGATGCCAAAGCAATGATAAATATAGTTGAGACTTTAAAAGAAAACTAAAAACAAAACTATTTTGCCAGATTAGTTGAAAAAATTCTGTAACTCAAAAACTAAATTTCCTCATATCTCTTGTCTGCTCTAGGTGTAAATGAAGGAAAACATGTAATTATCTTATTAGATCCTTCAAAGTGACAATCATGATAAGCGAAATAAGCCAATCCCAAAAAACCAAAGGCCAAATGCTTTCTCTAAAATGTGGATGCTAATTCATAATAAGGCAGGGGGCACTAGAGAAGAATAACATTACCTTAGATTAGGTAGAGGGAAGTGAAGGAGGGGAGGGGATGTGGGAATAGGAAAGATAGTAGAATGAAACAGACATTATTACTTTATGCACATATGTGACTGCATGACCAATATGATTCTACATGTATACTCAGAAAAATGAGAAATTATATCCCATGTATGTATATCAAAGTACATAAATGCATTCTACTGTCATGTATAACTAATTAAAACAAATAAAAAATAATCTAAAAAAATGTTTTTCCTTCTGTGGTAGTGGGAAAGGAATATGTTTGTTTCCAAAGGTCAAGAGACTTGGACTAGGCAATACCAGAAACAACATCATGCTCTTCATCTTCATAAATATCTGTTCTTTGTTAGATGTCCTCTTGATATCCTCTCATCCAGGTTTCCTTCTATTCTTTTTCTTTTTTAAAATATTTTCTTAGTTGTAGATGGACACAATATATTTATTTAATTTATTTTTATGTGGTGCTGAGGATCAAACCCAGTGCCTCATGCATGCAAGGCAAGCGCTCTACCACTGAGCCACAACCCCAGCCCCTCCTTCTAGTCTCTTTCTAATGCTCGTTTTGGGGACTGTGGATGCCAAGAAACTTAATCAATAGAACTAAAGCCAAAGCCAAAGCTCACCATTAAATAGAGCCCTTCTAGAAACCATCATCCATCTGGAACCCCCCCCCCCCCACACACACACACACACATACACACAACTCTGCTCTTCTGAGCACAGCCTCACATAGATGTTTCTGGAACTGCAGGCATAGAGGAGTCTTCCAAACAGGTAAAGGTACATCCCAGTGCTAAGTGCAGTCTTGTGACTACACTAGGATGGTAGCACTTAGGTTGTGAAGATGAGGTCAGTAAAGATGATATACATGTCAGCTAGGAAATGCATGGAGAGAATTCTGCCTAGGGAGATTCATCTTGGAACGTGTTGCTGCAATGTTTTTGAGATTTTTGTGTCCCTGACTTTGACAATATTAAAATCCTAACAAAATATTCTAGAGGCTCTGAGACCGTGACAGAGCAACTCCCTTCTAAGAATCTAGCTATGAGTTTGTTAGGGGTTAAATTCAAGGAGTTACTGAATGGCTGCCTAATTGCCTCAAAAGAGGGCTGTGCTGTAGAAGTAAATTTAGGCTGAGTATGTAAGAAAGACCCAGGGTCAAGGCTTTTAATAATTGCATTGTTGAAAACACTTCTAAGAGAACCGGGGAAACATAAAAATCTATATAACTTCATGGAGTTAAAAAGACAGAGAGAGGGAGAGAGGGAGGGAGAGAAAGAAAGCCGAATATTTGACTCTATTGATGTTAAACAGTGCTTCAAACACTACCCTACTGAAAACAACAAATTTAAAGCAGTGCATCAGGGCTCTTACAACCAGAACAAGCTTAAATAGAATGGATTTTCTTTTGAAAGACCATTTTCCAACAAGAGTCACTTGAAAATGGGAGGTTAAAACACTTGGGAGGCCGTCTATGTAGACGACATTGCCTGACCCGATAACAATCAATTTCAGAAATAAAAAAGGAAACTTTCTTAAACCTAGCTATAGATTCCATTAAAAATGGAATATTGAATGTGGTGATCCACTTGAGATTGTTTCGGTTTTCCCTTTATTTATTTACACTGACAAAGACACCACTTCTCATCCCAAATTACGATATTAGTGGACAACAATTCATTATCTGCTAAGTAATGCAATCGGGTAAATGAAAAAGGGTGTATTTGAGGTTGGCTATATCAAGACTCTCAAACAGAGCAGTACAAAGGAGAAAATCAAGTAGAATCCAATCATTTTTTTAATCCAAGTGCCCTGCTGTGTGTGTTGGTGTGCTGGGTGTGCATGCCTGCCTGACTGCACACGTCTTGGTGGTGAAGGAATGTGCAAAGAGAGTGGGGTACAGAGGAAACAGCCCCCCCATTCAATCAACCCACATTACCTATAATTTCATATAAAATAATTTCATATTAAATAGAAAGGAGCATATTTGCACACAGGCACATAGCCTTGAAGGTTTTGCAAGACAAAACATCATTTTTAAAGTGATTATGTAAATGAAAATTACATAAACCTCCAGATGAGCTATTGGATTTCTCTATCTAATTCCTTCCCTAAAACAGAGCACAACACCGAGGAAAGCCCCCAAGATTCCCAGTGAGGTTCATTAAATCTGATTTCTTTTCAAAAGTCATCAGACCTGAGATGTTAGGTCTTTAACCATTAATTTTACACCATCCATTTGACTTCTTTTGTAAGTAAAAAATACATTCTCTTTCCATATTAAAAAAAAACTTGTAAGGAGAGCCCATTGTGTTCCAGGAAGTATATGTGGTGAAGTGCTCCTGGGTATTTGTTGGTTTGAGGGAGAATTCACAATCTCAGGAAAATCCTCTCTGAATTCTGGCAATTTTCTCCTTTTGACCATCAGTTTTCTTCTGTTGTCATCAAAACCTACCGTCAGACATTTTACATCCCAGATAAACATCTCCATGACTATCCAGCCTGCCCCAAGCCCCCATAGCAGTGCAATCTGATGTGAATTCAAGAGAAGGACGATAAACTTGAGCAACATGGAGGCGGAAGTCTCTGCATAGAGAACATTCCATGGAAAAATATGCCTTTTGGGCAGTTGTTTGCAATTTTGTTGTATGTGACCCAAGCTTCCCTTTATTGGTGAGTATAACTGGGAGGACTCCTCCTTGAGAATGAATCACATCCTGCTTTGGTAACACGATAGGATGTTTTAAAGAGCACATGGCCCGTTGCTGAGTTTGGCCAGAAATTCGTTTGCTCTTTATTAGAATTTGCTCTTTCATTCTGGTCTTCAGGAAGTGAGTGGAGCCTATATAACAGCTCTTCTGGTGAGTGGTCAGGGATATGAAGAGGAATGGGTGAGTCATGGTGGCCATGAAGGGTTGAATTTGACTCTATAGGGCCAACAGGAAGATGTGAAGAGGAAAGAAATATTGGCCACCCCCAGAATGAGCTGGAGTGGAGCACAGAGGGCCCAAGAGGTTGCTGAGGTGAAATCGAAGGGCCGCCCTTAAACAGGAGAGGATCCTGAACACAGTATATAGGGGCAGCATTGAAAGAACATTTAGACTAAAACTAATAACAGGGTCCAGCGAAGACTGTGTTTTGAGATAATGCATTTACTTCAAATCATCATTGAAATGACTGTATCAGAGCAAGGGAAGGAAGCATCTGCATTTTATACAGATAAAGCACAGCAGGGGTGTGTGGAACCAGCACTGACAAACCCAATTTCAGAGCCCTTTGGGCTGTACGTGGCAGTGATGCTCAGCAGAGGACTCTAAGGCTTCTAGTACCAAGCTTTGAGGTAGTTACCAGAGAAGGAGCATCTAGCTCCAGCCCACAGAATTGTACCCCTGGAGGTCCTGTTGGTAGTATTCTGGGTGTGCAAAACAAGCTAAGCAGAGGCACTAATGGGTTGGTTTACTAGAAAGTAAAATGTATTATTAAGTTGTACAGGTAATAATGGTATCATTAAGGAAAAACAATAAGAATATAAAATCCAGAAATATACTGAAGAATATAAAAAATAAATTAGAGGGGCAGTGTGGAGTAGTATTGATGGGTTAGAGCTGGCTGATTGGATTTAAGTCCTAACTTTCCACTTCCTAACTGTGCAATCTTGAAAAAGTTGCTGAGTTCTTCTGTGCCTATGTCCTCCTCAAGAAAATGAAGACAGTTATTGGGGATGAAAAATCACTTAGCCCCATGGCCCCCTGGATGTAGTCATCATTCAATAAGGAAACATACTATTATTATTGCATGGAAAAATGGCATTCAAAGAAGACATAAAGATTTATTTGATAAAGAACAATGTGACAAATGTCCAGATATTTGAAAATAAACATTTGACCCTCTTTTTAAAATCTTATATCTTAAAATAAAGTCCAGCTGCATTAACAACCACAATGTCGAAGAATAAGTGGGTCAATATTTAAACAATCTTGTAGTGAGAGTCTTTCTAAGGATAACACCGAAGGTAGATTCCTAAATGAAATAAGAAAATGAATGGATTCAGTTATATGAAAGATGGAAAACTTCTGGGCTTCAAAACAAAAGAAAGTAAAACAAAAACCAACTTACCCTAAGTAAATTTAGAAAGTAAATTACAACCTAGGAAAAATATTTGCAACATCTGAGCCATTCCAAAGATATTATGTACAATGTATAAAGAACATATTAAACTTTTTATAAATCAATAAACAAATATTACATGGCAATAAATAAAAATTTAATACCACTACCAAAAATAGGCATAGGACATTATGAATAGGTAATTCATAATGAAAATATGTAATTAGACATACAAAAACCACGGGAAGATACATCTAATGAATAATAAAGGGATGCAATTTAAAATGAGATAACATTTTTCACTTTTCAAATTGGCAATGATTTTCAAATGAACAAGGCCAATATTGGTGAGGATGCAGAAAATAGGCCCTTTCCCATACTGTTGGTACATGTATAAATTGGCTCAATTTTTCTGTAGGACAAATTTTTAGTACATGTTTAATATGTATTAACTTTGACCTAGCTTTTATACTTTTACATTTGAATATTTTTCTTAATGTTCACAGATGTTAAAAGAAAATGAATTTAAATACAAAGGTATTTATTGCAGCATTTTTAATCATATCAAAACAATTGGACCATCTTATCATCAACTAAGTTACTGATTAAATAAATGTTGGTACATGTTTGGCAGCCTTGAGCATGAACCTCTTAGTTCTCTGACTACAGTCAGTTGGCTGACGTCCCCAGCTGCTGCACTCTGAAATCCATTTCCTGCTTATGGAGAACCTCAAAAATTATGTTTATATAATGTGTAGCCCTCCTTCCTAATCTGCAGGGGATATATTACAAGACCCCTAGCGAATGCCCAAGACAATAGCTAGTACCACTTCTGTTTTTCCCTATATATACATAACTATGAGAAACTTTCACCTATCTACTTGAAAGTGGCACTTTCAGCTTCTCTTTGGCATATCTAAATTGCTAGCATCACTGCTCTTACATTTTAGAATCATTATTAAGAATTTTTTTTTTTTTTTTGTCCATGCTAGGGATTGAACCCAGGACTTTGTGCTCTACCACAGAGCTCAGCCTGCTGTTATTAAGTAAAATAGTGGGAATTTGAACCTAAGTACTGCAATAGTGTGACAGTGGCCTTGGTAACAGAGGTAGTTACCAAGTGTCTCATGGGTGGGTAATGTGTGCAGCTGGATAGGCTGGACGAAGGGATGACTTGCATTCCAAGGAGGATGGAGCTGGATGGCACAGGATTTCATTATGCTATTCATAATAGAACACAATTTAAAACTTGTGAATTGTTTACTTTTGGAATTTTTCCATTTAACATTTTTGGGCTATGGTTGACTGTAGGAAACAAACTGTGGAAAGGAAAATGGGATAAAAGAGTACTAATGTAATTGGCCTTCAAATGATGTGGCTGGAGAATTATACATAATAACATGAAGAGGTGTTCCAACTATATAAGGTGATGTGTGTGTATAAAAAAAAGCAAATGATATGAACAGTATGATCTCATTATTAGTAAAGATAAGTGTAAATATATGCAGAGACACAAAATATTAATGTTGCTCTCTCTTAGCAGTAAAATTGAGTTATTTTTATTTTCTTATTTTCACCTATCCCATTTAACTCCCCCACAAGAAGCATATATTACTTTATAAAGAGAAAATGGTTTAAATCAGTTAAAAATATAATTGTATTTCTTTGCATTATTTAACTGATTTTTACATCTCTCCCCCATGACCTAACATGTATTTATTCTTTTGCCAGTTAGCATTAGATGTAGAAAGTAAAATATTTTGAAGGAATACAGCAATTGAGTTCTGATTTTTTTTTTCGGTCTTATAAAGAAAAGTTTGAAGCTTATAAGCATGAATGTTGGTCTTTAAAACAGTCATTCTGAAAATCTCATTATGTGGCTATTAGGCAGGTGGTATTATGGGTGAACATTTTGTTCACAAATTCTCTTAATGTTGGAAGCTGCCTTGACAAGAAACAACATGGCCTTCACCATGTAGCCAATGAGCAGACGTCCACCAGACCCAGATTCTCCTGCCTAGTCTAGAGGATTTAAGCAGAAGCACAGGAATCCTCCCTATCCAGGTCAGAGCTCTGGCCTTTGGCTTCCTCTTGGATCCCAGAGTCCTCTCGTCCTGCCTGTGGCCTTGAGAGCTTCTGCATTGGCTCAGGGTTTCTGAGTCCACAGCTGTCTCTCTCCTACAGTGTTTATCCCAATTTGGCCTTTAAAACCAATCAGCTTTCTCTCTGCTATCCTGACTCTCACCCTAAGGCACTTCTCAGAAGCAATTTTCTGTGCTATTCTACTTTTAGTGGTGGTGAATAAACCTTCCATCTTCCTATTTTGCTCTTGTCAAAATAGTTTTCTAAAAATCTTAGCTCTTTATAGCCTTGACGGGTGTAAACAACAACTCAAATGAACTGACCTGTTGTCTCTCTTCAACCTTCTGAGGACAAATTCCATCTGACTTTGAGATATTTCACTAATGATCCCTTAAATCACTAAGAACGTGCAAACCCCAAAGTCCCTAATGGATATATATACCTTAGTGTAGCCTTGTCTCAGGTCGTCCTTGACACTCTCAGGTTTTATTTTTGTGTTTCCCCCATGCTATTCTTTCTTGCTATCCTAAGATCTTGGAGACTAAATATCTCAGTCTGGCTTCCCACAACACTTGGATTGTGGCCTCCTCTACTTCTATCAAATATAACTTCTCATATCACATCTTCTCTAGGCACCAACTTGTGGCCCATCACATATCAAATCTATAAACCCAAGATTTTGTGTACATCAGAATCATAAGGAAGCTTTTTAAAAGACAGATGTCTCTACCCTCCAGCTACGGTCTTAACAATAGTGTCCTCATTCCCAAATTCATATGTTGAAGGATTAACCCACAGAGTAGTGGTACCAGGAAGTGACAAGAGTGGTGATGAGGTGATGAGGTCATGAGAGTGGAACCCTCATCAGTGGACTCAGTGCCCTTACAAAAGATTCCAGGGAGCCACCTTTGTCCCTTCTCCCCTGAGAGGAGACAGCTAGAAGATGCTGTGTATGGACCAGAAGGTTGACCCTCATCGGACATGAATGCCTGTTCTTGATCTTCAACTTCTCCACCTCCACAACTATGAAAAATAAATTTCTGTTGTTCATAAGCCACCCAGTCTAGTTGTGTGTCACTAGAAGATAGGAATGTATTCTGAGAAATGTGTCACTAGGCAGTTTCATCATTGTGTGGACATCACAGAATGCAAATACACAAACTAAGACAGCTCTGATGTCACTAGGAAATATACTCTGAGACCACTGTTGTATATGCAATTCATCATTGACCCAAACTTTTGCTATAGCAGCCCAAGTAATCTAACACAACTCCCATGAACATTCAGTAGTTCAAGGAAATGCCACACATGAGGGTCTCAATGGTCCTCACATTTCAGTGCACATCCAAATAACTTTGGGAGTTTTAGAAAACGCACATATCCAGATGGCACTCTATACCTCCTGCAGGTGTTCAATGAATGAGGGCAGGGATTGCCGTTATCTCTTCCTCAATATTTAAAATGCATCAGCACAGTGTTCTAGAATGGCTATGAAGACTGAATAGCTCCAGGACAATGCCATTTTAGGTAGAGGATTGATTTGTAGAGCATGATGGGTCATGCAAAATAGACATGTAATACAGTGAGTAAATGAATGGGTGATTGGGAAAGAAACTCTTAACAAAGTGTAATACTCGTTTTCATAGCCAAGGAGTTAAAGATTAGAAGATCAAAGTTAGGGAAGCCCTATAGTAGATTGAATAGTAGCCCTCAAAGATGCCCATGTGCCAATTGCTAAACACGTTACCTTATGTGAAAAAAGAGTTCCACGGATGTCATTATAAATCTCAAAGTGGGAAGATGACCCTGAGTTATGTGGGTGGGGGAATGTAATCACACAAGTACTTAGAAAGTAAGAGAAGGAGAAGGAGGTGATAGAGAAGGAGATGTGATGGTAGAAGCAGAGGTTATAGCAATGCGGCAGCCTCCAGAAGCTGGAAAAGGGAGGAAACATGCTCTCTTCTAGTGTATCAAGAAGCAATGAAGCCTACCAACACCTTGATTTTAATCCAGTGAGACCTATTACTGACCTCTGACCTCCAGAACTGTAATATAAGTAATTTATATTTTGTAATCCCTGAAACTGTGGTAATCTGTTATAGTAAGAATAAGAAACTAATACCCCCTTCCAGGAATAATTTTTGGTAGGTAATTTCAGAGAAAGAGAAGAATTCATTTACATTGCTGTCTGACAAATAGTTACACACTTACCAGCTTAAAACCACATCTATTTATGATCTCCCAGTCTGGTAGGTCAGAAGTCATGGCAGCCTTAACCAGGTTCTCGACTTAGGGTTCCGCAAAGCTGAAGAGGTAGCAGCCAGGCTGGCTGAGCTTTTATCTGGGAAAGAATCACTCCTGAGTTCACTCAAGTTGCTCAAGATGTTGGCCAGATTTAGTTCCTTTGGGTTGTAGAAGTGAGGCTCCCATTTCCTGCTGGTCTCAACCAGAGGCTGCTTTGGCAATGGAAAGCTGCCCACAATCCTTGCTTCAGGGCTCCCTCCATCTTCAAACCAGGATGATGTATCAGGTCCCGGTTGAGCTTCAAGCATCCTCCTCTGTCACCAGCGGGAGAGACCTCCCGGCCATGTGATCCAGCCAGGCACACTGGAAAATCTTCCTTTACCATTTCATGTAACACACATTAAATAATTTCCTACCCTCATTCACAGCTTTCATCCACGTTCAAAAGGAAGGGACAACACAAGGACAAGCATCTCTGGAGGTCATTCTTAGAATTTTGCCTGCCACAGGGAGCTTCCAGGATGGTCTTGATCTGCATTGAAAGCATCTGACTTCCAGCCCAGGCAGAAGGCCAGTGCTGGACTCAATATGAATTCCATGTCCAGAGTGGGGCTCATCTTTCATTAGGTGTGAATGAGCAGAGTTGGGGGTGCAGAATGAGAGCATGAAATAAAAATAAAAAATGAAATTATTCACCGACATTTATCTTAGAACTTTCTCTTTGGTATACTTTTGATTTTTAGATGGCTGAATTTCATTTTCACTTACTCATATGTCTGCAATGTACAACAGGGGTGTAAGTCAAAGCCTGTTTCCTAACTTTCCTGCCTCTTCCCTCTTCTGCCTTCTCCCACTCCCTTATCATCAGACCAGAGAGGTAAAAGGTTTGGTCCTGCACCAAATATAATCAAAGTCCACCGTGAGATCAGATTCCTATGCAAATTAAAGCATTATAAAGAAAACAGAAAGGAGACCACAGATTATATGAAATCTTTCCTAAGTATGTCCTTTATTTTCTTTAAGCTGTAGATTTCTACTCATTTGATCAGTCTGGTTCATTTTTATTATTTTTAATCACTGAACTTTAAACATCCCATCCATTTTCATTTGGCTTAGAAGTCCTCTGAGAGCCTGCTACTTCTATAATAACTCTCCCGTAAGTAATTCTTATTCTATTTCTAATCTGTAAGGTTTTCTGACTTTCTGCCCCAAGGCGATCCGGTAGACAGAGATCACAGAAGACTCTTTACATCTCATCTTATCTCACAGCTATGCCACCCACCCTGAGCCTTTGCAAGAATTTAGTGCTATTTTTGTCATATCTGGTTCATGCCAGTGAACAAATCTCTGGTCCCACCACTAAAGCTCTTGGGAGGATCTGCTGGGTAGTTAGCAGAGCTCAGCCGTTACTTCCATATTATTCACTTCCTGCTGTTATCTGCCATGTCTTGCATCTTGCAAACTTCATGACGTTATCCAATTTAGAATTCCATGTTTCTTATACTTGTCCTTTCCCAGACTGGAGTATGTTGACTCTTCTCTCCTAAAGCCAAATTGATTGATGGTTGGTTGAACCTTTAATGTTTCCTTCCTCTCACCTTCTCCTGGAAAAGCTGAAAAGTTGTGAATGGGAATGGTTACATCATTTCTAATCAATAGATTTCCACTATACATTTTTTAACAGAAATGTTCTAGAAACTTTAATATTTGTAAACATATAAAACAAGCCGTTTGATTTAATTCCATATATGAGCATTTAATGCAAGTTCAGAAATGTCCCTGTGGAATTTCCTTCATGGCACATTTGAGGTGGAAGATGACCATACTTTGTGCCTTCTATGCCACTGATGGTGTTCATCCCAGCACACATATTTTCTCAACAACTTGTCAACTCTATACAGCACTCATGTTTATGAACACTGGTCCTGAGTCTTGAGAGCATCTGAAGAATCAGGAATAGCTGAATTCTTTCTGCTTTTCAAGCATGTTCCTTCCATGGGGTTCCCAAGGGAACAAGAAAATCCACTTACCATTTTGTTAAAAAAATTGTTTTGAGATCCAATTTATCCACAATGAAGCATGCTGGAAAATCTTAGAAGTTCCCCACTTTTCACCCCAGACTTCCATGTCCCATGCAGAGAGAAATGGAAAGAGGGAGGAGAAAACAGCAGAGTCTGGGCAAGGGACAGATCAGTCAGCCCTGGCCCCGCCAGCTGTGAGGAGAAACTAGGTGGTGCATTTCCCTCAGGCTCCTGATTTCTCATTATTAGCCTCTCTCCATCCCTAAAACATGCCTAGCCCTGTTCTCTCTGAGTGTCCTTTCCATTTGTTAGTAATGTTGTCCCCCTGGATGTTCATTTCCTTCTTGATAGTCAGGCCAGAACTCAGATGTCACCTTCTCTGAGATTTCCTTGCCCATCCTAGCTAAAACATTCCTCCCAGCCCTCTCCACAGATGAGCCTATCTCATATTCTTGATGACATTTAGGGACAAGCTGTGAGCCTTCCTTGCCCTCCTCTCCCTGTTAGAATGTCAGCAGTACTGTCCTGTTGATTGCTCTGACCCTGGCTCCTAAAACATGCTTGATTCATGACAGGAACCAAGCATGTGCTGGTTGACAGGGTGCCAGTGACCCCTCTCCCACCAGTAAGCAAAACCTACTCAGAGAGCTGTGCAATCAGATCAATGTCCCTTCCAGGTAAGAAGTGAAGTGTGCAAGAAGGTGGGCAGACTGTTGTATTAGTTGTCTAATTATGCATAGCAAATACCCCTAAAACACAATGGCTCAAAACAGCAAATATTTATTATGTCAGTTCTGTGGTCAGGAATTCAGAATGGGCTCAGGTGGATTGCTTTTGTCCTGGGTTGCTACTGAGGTGGCAATCAAGTGCTGGCCAGAACCGCAGCCTTCTAAAGATGAATGGGCCTGGAGAATCTGCTTCCAAGGGATCATTCATATGGCCATTGGCAGGAGGCCTCAGTTCCTTAAGGGCTGTTGGCAGCAGGCCTCAGTTCTTGCCTGTACAAAGCTTCCTATACATAGGGTGATGTAAGGGTCCTAGCAACGTGGCTGCTGGCATCCTTCAGAGCCTATGACAAAGAAAGGCAGAAGCCATGAGGTCTCTCATGCCTGGCCCAAAAGATGGCATAGCATTATGCATGCCCTATTATGGTCACACAGACCAACTCTGGTATAACATGGGAGGCAGCCATAAAAGAGGGTGAATTCCAGAGGGGAGGAGGACTGGAGGCCTTCTTGGAGACAATCTGTCACAACTTTGCCTATTCCTCATTGATTTGTTTTTTTCTTTTTTCTTTCTTTCTTTCTTTCTTTTTTTTTTTTTTTTTTTTTTTCTGTCTGCAGAGCTGAGTTGCCATGATAGATTGGGCTGGAGGAGGCCAGGGAAAGAGGAGACCGGGAATTCAACCAATGAGTGCTGGGTTGAGGGGTTTGGAGTGAAGCTGTATGAAGGATGTAGAGAAACTTCCATTTAGGCAGGAAAAGCAAAGTATCTGGAGAAAATAACTACAGATGACAGTGCAACTTGAAGGGAGATGGAGAAGGCTGAGCAATGCACAGGGTGTTGACAGGCACAGGGAGACCATGACTCAGGTCCACCTGAGGACCTGAAGATTAAGGCAGAAGAACACTAAAGCAGAGTATCCAGCCCCAGACTCGAGACCAAAACAGGACCCTGATCCCAGAGACAATTTCATCAATTTTTTTCTATTGATTCTTTATTATCCCTGCCCCCTCTCTACCATTCTTATTACCCTCAAAAATAATTCCAAAGATGGCTGTTCATTTCCATTTCTCAAGTCATGGATTCTTGCCCCTTACTTCATTGAAAAACATGAAGGCCCATATTCTTTGTTTACTGGCTCCCTTTTCACAGCTAAGAAAAACACGAAAATCTCTCTGAGACTAAACAAAAACCAACAAAACCTTCTTTTATATTCTAAAACTGCTAAAAACTTCCTGGCATCTGTACTCCCTTGGTCATCCAAACTTCACATAGAAGTTCAAAACCCAGCATTTCTGTTTCTTTACAACCCACTGTTCTGATACAACTCTGTGAGGGAACCAACAGTGTCTTTATTTAGGCTACAAAAGCAGTTTCTAGCCCTTATCATCTAGGACTCTCTGTTACACCAACAAGGACACCCTGACCCTCTTTACAGAGCATGCCAAGCCTTTGGTTTTCTTGACCCCCCCTCCACCTGGCTCTCCTTCCTTTAACTGCACTGCAGAAAGTCCCTTCAATGATTTGCCTCGGGATCAGTGCTCTTTGCACTCTAATAAGTTTGAAGAGTGACCCAGTACCCTCTCATGATTTAAACTGTGACCTACATACCCATGATGGCCATCTTGATCTTTCAGGCCAGACCCTGTAGTCAACCATCCATCTGATTTCTCCATTGGGATCTTCCTAGAAAAAGGACCCTCAATTTTTCACAATATAATACCTTCCTTCCCCAAACTACTTCTCGTGCCAATCTCATTGATTGGCAGTACTACCTTCCCGGACACATGCTAGAAATCAAGGTGCCATGTCAAGCCCTTGTCCCAAAGCTGCAGAGTGGCAGCCCAGGTGGGCTAGAGTGCAGGTGGCAAAGACAGCCTGCCATGCAGGCACAGATTGAAGGCACAGTGAGCCAGGGCTGAGGGAAGCCAGGGTGCAACACCCTGTCATCCCTGGGTTCCCAGTCTGGCCTAGCCCAGTGCAGACACTGGCTCCATACAAGGCCACAGCTCTGAACTCCTGAGCATCCACCATCTGCTCACCTCAACCTCCTGGAATCTGGGACTACAGGTGAGTAGGAAAAAGATGGAAGTGGGGCAGACCTGAATGGAAGTTCAGA
The DNA here is from genome assembly GCA_025594165.1 of Tamias sibiricus. Lineage (NCBI taxonomy): Eukaryota > Metazoa > Chordata > Mammalia > Rodentia > Sciuridae > Tamias > Tamias sibiricus. The sequence goes on along the minus strand of CM046660.1, from coordinate 71,690,961 downwards.
CTCGAGGGTCAACCAATAGTATTAGTACATTTCCAAACACTGATTAGTTTAAATCTGAACCAATGGCATTGACCCAAGTGCTATATAAACCCGTCGACTAGCACACTCGAGAGGCAGCCCCATCAGGTCCCCTCTTGCCCTGCAGGAGTTCTGCTTCTAATCATACTTGAATCGATCCTACTCTTACTCTCACTCATCCTCCTCTGTGGATTTCATTCTTCAGATATTTGAGACAAGAACTGAGAAAGAAAAAATTGGCAGTGAGATGCTGGGGCCTGCTGCAATCCTGGAGGGCACAGCCCTCTCTTAAGGCTGCACTAGTTTCCTAAGCTTCAAGGGGCTGCAGCTCAGGCAGACCTCACCTGACAGCAGAAGCAGCGAATCTAGTTTCATCTCAAACTCCAGTTTCACCATCTTGATGCCTTCCTTCCCTCACCCTGCCACACTGTCAATGTCAAACTTGCTGGCTTGACCTCTTTGATATTTAGTGATCCCTTCCTCTCCATCTCCTTTTCTCTCCCCAGTTCAGGATGTAGTATAATCTCTTCATTACTTTAACAGCCTCTTATCTGGTCTTTAGTTGCTTGCTTTTCTAAGTCTATTTTTTTTAATATTTATTATATATTTTTTTTAATTTGTAGGTGGTCACAATACCTTTATTTTGTATTTATGTGGTGCTGAGGATCGAACCCAGGGCCTCACACACATGCTGGACGAGCGCTCTACCGCTGAGCCATAGCCCCAGCCCCAAGTCTAAATTTTTTTTTAAGAGCAGTTTTAGGTTCACAGCAAAACTGAAAGGAAGGTACAGATTCTGCTTGAACACTGCCCCCCAAATATACATAGCCTCCCTCGTTAGCAGCATCTTCCACCAGAATAGTGTATCTGTTATAACTGATGAACCTACCTGGACATATCATAATCACTCAAAGCCCATAGTTTACATGGTCCTTTTCAGGTGACTTATCTGACCGCTTCCATCTTCCCTGACATCCAGGCACCCTTGCCCAGATCCCCCTTGTAACCCTGCAAGGACCTCTGACATTTCACTCATCCTTGTCTCCATGGGATCTCTTGGCTCCTTGAGGACAAAGACTAAACCTTTTGACACTGTGCCCTCAATGCTTCACGCCTTACTTGGCATATCAGAGGCTTCTTGAACATTTTTGTTTATTAATAAAATGAATTCCTTGAGAGATTTCTTTTTCTACTTTCTCTTGCAATCAGAATGGAAGCTGTCCTCCACTATGCTTTAGGGAATGAATAAAAAAGCAAATGTTTCCAGGGATTCTATCCAGATCAACAGCAAGGATTGCAAAGGATATGACCTCACAAGTACTAACGAATGCAGCAAGAAAGAAGCCTCATGCCTCAGGAGCAGTGTATTCAAGCAGCAGAGTACATGTGGATGCTCTGATGTACAGAAGTCAGGAGCGCTGAGGAAAACCCACCATAATCTACAAGCAAAGACACACCCAGATGAAGCCTCCATTTTACAGTCTGTTTTGCAGTAAGTTGTGGTCATATGACTAAATTCTGCTCAGCAAGACTTCAGTGGAAATTGTGTCTTAAATGTGGGTAAAGTGCCCTTAATGGAAAAGGTGCTCTTCCCTTTTCCTCTATTCTGCTAAACAGAAAGTGCTGTGGGTACTGAAACTGGAGCAGCCATCTCGGACCATGAGCTAACTATGAATGCAGGACACAGTTGCAAAGAAACAGAACAAACAGGGTGAAAGGCACTATCCCTGAGCCACCTATTTCAGACATTTTATAAGAGAGAGAAATATAGTTCTGTTTTGTTAAAGCTATATGTGTGTGTGTATGTGTATATGTGCATGTATACACACACACACACACACACATCTATGTATTCACATGTAGCCACATAGGCAATTTATATTCATTTATATGATAGCCCAATGATTTGAACTTCTTGAGGTCTTAGAACCCAGTTATAATCCTGGATTTTTATGTGTAATATTTTTACCTGTTCAAGACTCCACTCTCTCAAGACTTCTGGCACAGGAAACACTGTATAGGCAGTGAGCGTGGGAATAGACAGCAGATGCGAACGAACACCAGGAAAACTTTGTGGCATTCTGAAGAAAGATAATGAACACAGCTGTTCATAGAAGCACATGGCCTTCGTGCTGGCCAACACTCCCCTTCCAGGAAAACCTGTGTGCTTACCTTAGCCAGGTTAAATCTACCATAATCTATAAGAAAAGACACACCAGCAGAAGCCTCCATTTTGCAGTCTTAGTAATGTGTGGTCATTTGACTAAATTCTGCTCAGCAAGACTTCAGTGGAAATTGTGTCTTAAATGTATGTAAAATGTCCTTAATGGAAAAGGTGTAGGCTTTCAGTCAAAACTGACCAATGAAGGGAATAGGGTGGTGATTGTGATGATAGTGACGGAGAATTTGGGGGGTAAGGACTTTCCTAAAAAAGTCATGGAGCCTAGAAGTCCCCTTACACCATAAAAACCTGCCTCCTAAATCCATTTCACCACTGAGATGGAGATGTATTTGAATGAACACACACTCCCTGAAAAGTTGCAAATGCATCAGTCATCCATAATTCATTTTAATCAGAACAACAATTAGCATTAGTCAGCTTCAAAGGAACAGAGTTTGCAAGAAAGCAATGGTGGGAGATAAACATAGTGTTCCTTTGGGAGAAGACAGGCTTGAGTAGGACTTTGGGATTCAGATTCCAGCAAGGTTGTGTCTGCAGAGGAGGGATAGGAGGAGTGTGGGAAGGGAATGGGAAATACTTGGTCTGCTTCCCAGTTTGGCTCTGGGGTCCATTAGGGCCAGTATGCACTGAAAATCACCTCAGTGCTGCCCTTGGCACATCTGTGATGCATGAGGTTGCCAGAGCTACAATGGCAGGACTTATCTGGAAGCTATAAACCATGGCCAAGTCTGGGTTGGCCTGGGTCCACAATCTGCTAGTGGCAGCTATTGAGCAAATGCTATTGATGAGGAAACTGAAGCTCTGCTAAGTTGATTCACACACATCACAAAAGGCCAAATGGTCCAACCCTATTTGCTTTGACCCAAAATGTAGATATTCTTAGCACAGGCTAGCCAAGGGTCTATCCAGTCAGCTTCTCCCAACCCTTACCAGGAGCTAATAGGAAGGAGAAGGAGACAGAGGAACAAACTCCTCCTACCACTTGACCCCTCCATCAATTTCCTCATATCTTCCTGCATTTTCTTTCATTCTCTGGGGTTTTCCATAGTTTCTTTTTAAAATCTGGTTTCTTAGAAAATTTAAAATTTAAAAAATGGGTCCTAGGACCCAAGTCAAGGAGACATCTAATTCCAATGGTTTTGGTGATTGTGCTCTGCAGCTCAAGGAGGACTGGGATGGGAATAGGCTCAGAAATCTCCTTCTCGGATGCAAAGCCCACCACTGTGTGCAAATCCTTTGTGAGTCAAACAACAACAACAAAAAACCCCACCATCCCTGCATAAAATCTATAGGCTGGGTTGGAAGAAATACCACCTTCTGTTCAATGACCATGAAATTTTAATTATTTCTACAGACCCAGAAACTACATGGAAACCAAAATTTCCTTTAAAAAAATACCCTGTGGGTTTCCTTAGAAAGTTTCTTGGATAATAACAAAACAATTCTGCTGACTTAGGCAAACATAGAGAATAAGTGAAATTTGCCTTGGTCTTCCTTCATCCCTGCTTTCCTCTGAACAGGTGCCTGGGACTAATTCAGTCCCACAGATGCTCCTGCACCCCTGCCCAACCTCATGCTTTATAAGCATCTTCCTCTTCTTTTCACCTTCTTCTCCCCCAACCTTCCCTCAAATCCAAACACTCTCAAGTTCACTTAGGTCAAAAGAGAGGTCACTTGCAAAGCAAGCTATTTAGTTGATGCCTTTGGAGGTACTGATGACTCCATGGCATTCCCTGGAGAGCGAGCTTTCTCCACTTTGTTTCCTTAGAGGGTTTGTTGTTGATCTAGTAAGTGGCCATATGCTAAGGAACTCAATACTTCCCTTGCGAGGAATCAAGAATTGATGAAATGACTAAGGCACAGGAAACCTGGTATTTTTGAAGTCTAGTTACTGGCGACTGAAGATGAAAGTGTACACCAGAACAACAAGCCAGTTTTTCAGTGTTACCTGAATTGATCCCTTTAAAGCATTTTTAAAAATTAATTAATTTATTTATTTTAATTAGGTATATATGACAGCAGAATGCATTTTGATTCATTGTATACAATTGCAGCACAACTTTTCATTTCTCTGGTTGTACACAATGTAGTGTCGCACCATATATGCAGTCATACAGGTACCCAGGGTAATGATGTCCATCCCATTCCACCATCTTTCCTGCCCCCATGTGCCTTCCCAATCCCTTCCTCCCTATTGCCGAATTAAAGTTCCACCAGTTTTCCCATGCCCCCCCCAAATATGGATCAGCTTCCAATTATCAGAGAGAACATTTGGCCTTTGGATTTTGGGGATTGGCTTAATTAGCATGATATTCTCCAACTCCATCCATTTACCTGCAAATACCATAATTTTATTCTCTTTTAATGCTGAGTTATATTCCATTGTGTATATATACCACAGTTTCTTTATCCATTCGTCTATTGAAGGGCATCTAGGTTGGTTCCACAGTTTAGCTATTGTGAATTGAGCTGCTATAAACATTGATATGGCTGCGTTACTGTATGCTGATTTTAAATCCTTTGGGTATAGACCAAGGAGTGGGATAGCTGGGTCAAATGGTAGTTTCATTCCAAGTTTTCTAAAGAATCTCCATACTGCTTTCCAGATTGGTGGTACCAATTTTCAGTCCCACCAGCAATATATGAATGTGCCTTTTCCCCCACATCCTTGCTAACATTTATTGTTGTCTGTATTCTTGATAGAGATCCATAATAGACAAAGCAATACTTAGAAAGAAGAGTGAAGCAAGAGGCATACTATACCAGACCTTAAACCACACTACAAAGCTATAGTAACAAAAACAGATATGGTATTGGCACTCAAATAGACATGTAGACCAATGGTACAGAATAGAAAACACAGAGACAAACCCACATAAATACAGTTATCTGATACTAAACAAAGGTGTCAAAAACATACATTGAAGAAAAGATAGTCTCTTCAACAAATGGTGCTGGTAGAACTGTAAATCCATATGCAGCAAAATGAAAATAAGCAAACCCCTATCTCTCACCATGCACAAAACGCAACTCAAAGTGGATGAAAGACCTAGGAATTAGACCAGAGACCCTGTACCTAATAAAGGAAAAAGTAGGCCCAAATCTCCATCATGTCAGATTAGGCCATGACTTCCTTAACAAGACTCCTAAAGCACAAAAAATAAAATCAAGAATTAATAAATAGGATGGACTCAAACTAAAAAGCTTCTTCTCAGCAAAAGAAACAATCAAGGAGGTGAAGGGAAAGCCTACATTTTGGGAGCAAATTTTTGCCACACTCATGTCAGGTAGAGCACTAATCTCCAGGATATAAAAGGAGTTCTTAACACTAAAAAGTCAAACAACCCAGTCAATAAATGGGCTAAGGAGCTGAACAGATGCTTCTCAGAAGACGATATACATTCAATCAACAAATATATGAAAAAATGTTCAACATCTCTAGTAATTAGAGAAATGCAAATCAAAACTACTCTAAGATTTCATCTCATGCTTTTGAGGTATTTTTTAATGAAGTAATTGCAAATTATTCTTTGTTCAAGCAAAGAGGAAGTCATCTGTATTGTACCATCATTGAATGATGGTAGAAAGATGAGCTGATTGCCCTTCTGATCATTTTCTTCCAGACGGCAGCTACGAGATGGGTCAATATTACACTGTATTTGCTTTAAAGATACACACTGTGATTTCGGGGTACTAGGAGGTTAGATTTAGGATCATAGAATGTTTGAGTCTGATGGGTCTTTTCAGAGTGTATTTTTCTTTGACTAATACCAAAATTGATTACCTACGATCTCTGATTATCACTCGTGGCTCAAAGGAGAAAGTGATCGCTTTATGATTGCTATGTGTTGAGGATTGAGGCAGAAATTCTATACCTTCTAAAACTGAGAATGAGCAGATATTGGGTTCTCTCCAGAGCTTTAGTCTGTGCCCTTCAGTAATTAGCAAAGTTGAATTGATTACATGTGGCTAAGGACCTTACTTGTGTTCCCAAGAGGAGATGTTCAGTGCTCCATTTATGGAAAACATCCTCCCACCGCAGGGGCTCACTTACTTCTTACAACTGTTCTTGGTTCATGATGAAAACGACACTAGACTTGCAGGATGGTGTTATGGGACATGGTGGGCAAGACTGATTTAAAATGTCCAGAATACCCATCCAGATGTCAGAGAGAAAACGGCAAGAATCACAAGTTCACACTCATTTTGGGTAAGACTTCTTGTGAATATTAGACAATGGTATGATGCCCTTTTCAATTCTTTTCCTGAAGGCCTTTCTAATCCTGGTGTGTCTACAGCCTTTTCTCTACTTGGGTATTGTGTCCTGGACCTCATTTGACACCTCAAATTCCCTTTGGTAACTCACTTTCCCTATGAAGCAACATTGATGGCCAACATGTACTTGCTATGAAGCTTATTTATTGAAAGGTTGGTCCTGCCATGCAGGTCTTCATTTTTAATCCAAACATTCCCATAAATCACAAAGTATTAGATTTCCCCTATGACTCTCACCTAGTTGGGCCCATGAATTTTTAATAAAGTCATTATTTTAGGAGTGTACCAAATATGCTCAAAGCGTAAAACCTACAAAGTTCAACTTCCTGGTCATGAGATAAGAGCTTGGTTGGTTCTTGGAATGTCTTGGTGTTGGCCAGACAGTGATGTGGGTTGTGAAAAATGGTGCTCTGATGGATCATCAGGTTAGGCTCTAGCCTGGTTAGAGCTGGAGGCCTGAGAGCCATTGTAGAGTCCTGGGATGGATGCCTATCAGTGCTGCTATGGAAACAAGCCAGGATAAGAGATATTTTTCTTCATATATCACTTGTTATCAAATGAACTTGTAATCAAAATTTCCCCTTTATGTCAAGATCCATCCATCTCAAAGCATCCCCTCTACTGCCATGTGTAGGAATGGATCAAAGGCCCTAGAACCTTCTAGAATACCTATAACAAGACAACCTCCCCTCATTCCCCATTCCTCATAACTTCTCCGCCACTGTCTATCTGTTGGAAGGCCATGTCAACAAATCTCCCCATTTCTCACTGTTGAGAAGAGAGGACTGGTTCAGGTCCACCTTTACCTTCCAGACTCTCACCTACATACAGCATGATCCATCGTGTCTCCCACTCCTGCCCCAAAGCAAAAACTCCCCATGGGTCTCTCTGGATCTCAAGTTAGTCATCAGGAAAATCTCTCATATGTTTTCTCCTGAAATTTCCTCATCTTCTTATCCAATCTCAATCTTGGATCCCCCAAAGACACTGCTTTCCTTGAAGCTCTCTCAAGTGGGAGCTATTCTATCTCCCACAGCCCCCATGGGATAATCCAAAGTCCCAGAGTTAGGGAATATCTTCCTTATTCCTTATTGTCCCTCTTCTAAACTAGCACTATCCTCTTCCCTTCCACTTTTCCACCCAATTGTGAAGCTCCTGCCATCAAACTAAACTACTTGCTCCCCCTCCTTAGTGCAGTCAGCTGTAGACCTCAGGGTTACTCACCTTTGTTCCTAGAAGAGTCTAACTCCTGGATCAGTGGTCCTTTCTCCAACACCACATTCTTGTGACCTCTGAGGATTTCATTACCCACTGAGATGGTTCTTCTAACTCATGGCCTTTGAGGTGCTTGATCTCCTCTCCTCACCACATTCTCACCCTACCTCATCTGCACATCTCATGGTATTAGCCTTGCCATTGTCACTTATTGCACTCTCCCATACAATTCAAAGGGCTTCTTTTTTAAAAAAAATTTTTATTATTCTAATTTGTTATACACATTTGCAGAGTACATTTCATTTCATATTACATATAAAGAGCACAATTTTCCGAGTTGCTGGTTTAATATAAAGTATTTTTACAACAATTGTGTCTTCATATACATGCATTTAGGGTAATCATGGATAACTCAGTCTGCCATTCTTCCTATCCCCTTACCTTCCCCTCCCTCCCCCATCTTTGTTCTATTTAAAGTTCTTTCATTCCTCTCATTCAAGGGCTTCTTTTATGACCATATTCTCCCAGCTTTTGAAATCACTCTTAATAATATCTCAGCTTCAACCATTCTTCTGCCCTTATTGGACTGAATCAGTTTCCTGTTGCTGCTATAACAAATCACACTTTTTAAGTGGTTTAAAATGACATAAATATCATTACCCTAAGTACATGTATGAAGACACAGTTATTGTAAAAATACTGTATGTAAAATCAGCAACTTGAAAAATTGTGCTCTTTATATGTAATATGAAATGAATTGCACTCTGCAAACACGTATAACAAATTAGAATAAAAATAAATTTAAAAAAATAACACAAATATGTTATTTTATACTTCTGGAGAACCAAAGTATAAGATTAGTTTCACTGGACTAAAGTCAAGGTGTCAGCAGAACAGTTTCCTTCCAGAGACTCTGAGAAGAAAATCCATTTCCTTGCCTTTTTCAACTCAGAATTCAGCCATCTGAATTCTGTGCCTTGTGGCCCAACCTCCAACTTCAAAGTGCATCACTCCAATGCCTGCTTTTGTTGTCACATTGTCTTCTTCTCTGACCCTGACCCTCCTGCGTCCTTTCTAAGGACCCCTGTGATTACATCAGGTCCACTCAGATAATGCAGAATAATACTCTTGTTTGAAGATCTGAAATCACACTGCAAAGCCCCCTTTGCCACATAAAAGTAACATATGCAGCTTATAGGGATTATGATATGAACATCTAGGGGCGATGTCATTATTTTTCCCACAATAATGACCTGTAATCTGGTGGCTTTATATCATTTTCTCATCTTCCAACCTCACCATACCCTTCTTTCCCTGTTTAGATTCAAGTGTGAACATTACAACCAATCCCATGTAATATATCCTGGACTCCATCTTCCTCTTCTTTTGTTGTGTTTGCCTGAAAACTCCCAATTTGGTAGAAGCCTGGGACTTTTGAAAGCCTGTACTAGGAGGCTGGATGTAGCTGGACAAAAACAAGATCTACGTTGATGGCTTCCTTTGAAGTTCTTAACCACTGACTTCACACAGCCCACGCAATCCCCCATGTTTCCCCCATCTGGTTACTTTCTCCTCCCCTAGAGGACATTCGCCTCTCATCCCTCCCATTTGGGGCTGATGTTCTTGATTCCTTTCACTGAAAACCGAAGCAGTGAGGAAGCTCTCATCAGGAGGTGACCAGATGACCTCTCTGGGCACACAGGTTCCACTTTGCCCTCCTCCAGGTCCATGGGAGAACGGCTTCATTCCTGCAGAAGACAAAGCCTCGCCTCCTGCCATTCCCTAGGTCTCAAGCCCTTTCTGGCATTTTTCACAGGGGATCACTCTCACTCCAGCACACACCTTCCTTCCCCTGTGCTACTACCTCTACCTCATTCCCATGCATTGGCACCATTACTTAAAACTCAGACAGCATTGTTTTGGATACCCTATTCCTATGTCACCATTTCTCTATTCCCACTCTAGCAAAACTCACTGAAAGGTTTATCTATACTGCCTTTTTCTACTTCCTTTCCTTTAGGTGCTAAAACATGTGGTGCATGGTGTGGATTTTAAAATGGTTTGCTATTTATTGCTACGTAAAAAAGTACCATCAATTTAATAGCTCTGCTGGGCTTGGTGGCACATGCCTGTAATCACAGTGACTTAGGAGGCTGAGGCAGGAGGATCACGAGTTCAAAGCCAGGCTCAGTAATGGTGAGGTACTAAGCAACTCAGTGAGACCCTGTCTCTAAATAAAATACAAAATAGGGCTGGGGAAGTGGTTCAGTGGTTGAGTGCCCCTGAGTTCAATCCCTGGTACAAATAATAATAATAATAATAATAATAATAATAAAATAATAATAACAATCAAAATTATCTTGCAATCAAGGTCAGAATTTCAGGTGCAACAAGGCTAAATTCTCTGTGGAGTCACTGGAAGGAAGTGAAGACATTAGCCAGGATTGTCATTTAATCTGGGCTGAGGGTTCTCCTCCAAGTTCACTGATGGTTGGTAGGATTCAATTCTTTGTGATCATGGGACCGAGGTCTCCCTTTCCTTCTAGCCATGGTTTGGGGATCTCTCTCCGCTCCTAAAAGATGCCTACAGTTCCTTCTATATGGTCTCCTTAAGCAGTTCTTTCTCTCTCATGAGGACTTTACTCAAGCTACCCTCACTGGAACATTCTACCCCTTATCTAACTTTTTCTTTGTTTATTACCTTCTGACTCATAGCATTTTGCTTGCCTGGATTGTATCTTCAGCCCATGGCTGCTGCCTGGTCTGGATATTAACTCTCATAGGGTAGAGAGTTATGTGTATTGTTCATTGATATGTCTCTAATAATTTAAGAGAGTAGGTGCTCAATAAATATTTGTTACATTAGCAAGTGTATGTGAATCTTTTCACTACTTTTTTAATTAATGCAAGAAATTTGATTAATAATTTCTAAGAGTCCAAGGCATTGCAATGGGCATTGGTTAAAGTTTTTAAATGGTCCTAACAAAAATATTAGATTTAAAAAATTTATTGGGTTAAGAGTATTGGTATCATAAAACACTTAATGATGAAAATCTGTATTTTCTTTTTCTTATCAAAACAGTTAAAGTATCTTTAAAGCCTCTCCTCCAATAAACTACAAAGTATGGTTTTTACTGATCCAGGTCTGGTTCTGTTATAACCATTAAATCAAGATTACTCATAGCACAAAAATTATTTTCAATCTGTATTTAATACAGAAGTTAGAGCAATTATCAAAGAGTTGTTCCACAGAGCAGCAGGTCCCCTGTGGTAAACACATTTCAACTTATCAAGAAGTGACATTCTGCCGAGGGCTGTGAACATCATGTCCCAAATACCAACTCTCCTCCTGGAGACAATTTGGAGGGAGCCCCCCCCCCTTTTTTTTCATGTTGACAACTTTCAGGTTTGAATTACTCATCAAAAGATTGATCACGATTCACCAAATGCAAACGACTCGGAGCATGATATTGTGAATTCTAACCACTCATTCTTTAATTTGAGACCTCTTAGATTCACATTTGTGCCTTGGAAGTAAATTTATGATCTACATAAACAAGAAACTCATTTTTCTGCAATTTGAATATGGCCTTCATGCCAAAGATTATAGCATCAATTTTTGAAAGGCACTTTGGAACCAAATTAAATCTTTAAAATCCTTGATTCAAGCTTGATGAAGTTGCCAGAAGTGCCTTGCCTCTTAAAAGTTCTGCAATAAATAATTTAAAATATTGTGTATCCTTTGATTTATAAACCCTACTTCTTAAACTTTCTTATCCTAAGAAAATAGTCCTGTACATGGAACTTAGTGGAAAGTGTTCACACTTTGGAAGCAGACAGGCCTGTGTTCTGACTCTGGCTCCATTACTAATACCCTGTGGACTAGTGTAAGTCTCTTTGCCTCAGTTATCACCAGTAAAATGGATATATAATATATAATAGATATGTATTACATTATATACCTTGGGGACTTTGTGACATTCAGAAATAATTAGAAAATATAGTCCACCCTAGGCAGTTCTGGTCTATAGGAAGCATTCTAAAATAGTAGCTATGGAGGATCCTGTGACTTTAGAAATATTGCTTATGATGTTGAAAAGTTTGAAGGAAACTAAATATCCGGCAACAGGGGATTGTAAACTGAATTCTGGTAAATTATACAACAAAATTTTCTGCAGCCATATAAAAGGGAGTTCATTATAGAAGAATTTTTAATGACTTAGAAAAATATCCATGATAAAATGCTAACTGAAATTCCATTAGCTATAGGAGTCATTTGCAAAATTGTGTTTACCATGAAATATCTGTATCTACATACATGGACACACAAAGGAATTTAAGCACTAAAATATTAGTAGTGGTTATTTCTGAAAATGATATCATAGGCATATTTTTTTAAAAATATATTACTATCCTACTCAGATATGAAGTTTGAGAATAATCAAACATAAGTTCTTAATAATTGTAAAAGATGAAAATTGACCCAAGACTGCTTTACACTGCTGTTTATACAATAAAAACATAATTGCATCCAACAGGCTGAGTTCTGAACTGTACTTTGCTGCATAGAGCCATGTCTACCTTGTGCATCAGAATTCATATGGAATAAAGCCTCTTCGTCAAGATTTAATTGTGACCTAAGTGATTCAGGATAAATCACTTCCCCGGGTTCAGGGTGGTAGTAAATGGTGTACCAAGAATTCACATCTAGGCTGGTGGGGACCTCAAGCTCATGCTGCACCCACAGTGGTAACAGTTGCCTCTTCGTTTGTTGAATGAGGAAACAGTTGTTCAGAGAGGTTACCTGGCAGGGACAAAGTCACAGTAAATGTGGCATAGATTTGGTATTTTATCCTAGATCTCTGGTGAATTTCTACCAACTTTAGTTGCCTCCCTGGATTTCTTAAAGATACTGACTATATGGATACTATTCCCTTCGAGAAGGATATCAAAAAGATCACAGAATAGTACAACTTCAATTAGTAAAAAAGATTATGGGTTCTTTAGATATGAAAATATCCAGTCTTGGGTCAATTTTCATCTTTCATATTTTCTCTTGCTGAGAAAATAATGGTTCAACTAAGAATAAAATTCTGACTTGAAGTTGTAAAATCTTCCAAGTTCAAGCAGATGTAAATACTTTTATTTTGAACGGTTATGATAATGTAGGGATACCACTGAAATGCTATCTGCATTAAAAACTTGAGCTACAATGCAACATGAACAAGCCCTTTAATAGACAGAATGAGTCAGAACTTGTCAGCAGATCTGGATAGTCTAGCCATATCCCACTCACCTCTATAGATGGACTAAAGGTGAAACCAATGTTCTCTAGCCTCTTTTGAAGGACTGGGTGGGTTCTGTGCAGAGCTTTTCAGCCTGAAGGGAAAATAGAAATCGCTTCCTTTCCTTGTAACCACTCTGGTTCAGTGGAGCATTCTCAGAGGAATCTATCCTGGGCTCTGTTTGGCATACTCCCTCAAGCTTCCAGATACTTTTCAACCAGGTGAACGTTGGTATCTTTGTGGCCCCATTGCAAACATCAGTGCTCAATTACACTTCTCTCGAGGAAAGAGAATGAGTAGAGGTGTGAGCCTTGCAAGCACAGCCACCTGTCAGCCTGTGGTACCACCCCAAGCTTTTGTTCAGAGGACAATATTCATGTGTCAGCAGATCTGGATAGTCTAGCCATATCCCACTCACCTCTATAGATGGACTAAAGGTGAAACCAAAGCCTCTTTTGAAGGACTGGGTGGGTTCTGTGCAGAGCTTTTCAGCCTGAAGGGAAAATAGAAATCGCTTTTCTTGTAACCAATTCTCAGAGGAATCTATCCTGGGCTCTGTTTGGCATACTCCCTCAAGCTTCCAGATACTTTTCAACCAGGTGAAATCTTTGTGGCCCCATTGCAAACATCAGTGCTCAATTACACTTCTCTGAACGGCATGGCCCCTTCTTCAAACATCTGATCTGTTTTTCTTAAATAAATCCCGCTACATTCAAACCCATGACCTGAACTCCCGATTCTCCCATGTCTCCGTTGCTACCTCTGCCAGCCTCTGCTCCCTGCTCTTATCTCATTTCTCACTTCCCCTCCTTTTGGTTCAGGCTCTTCTCTGTCCCTCTCAGCTGCCTCTGTATCTTTGTTCTCAGGCTTTCTCATGGGCTCCCAGTCACCTCTCTCAAGATGCCAACCTTACATCTTCAATATCCGCAATACCCACTTGCTTTGGGAAACGTTCTTATGTGCCCACAAGTGGTGCTTCAATTGTCTCAGGACCTCAGCTGGCTTCCAATCCCCAATCCCCAGCCTGGAAGTAGACTGTTCACCAGGAGGGTTCCATGCTGAGATAACCAGCTTCTCTGGTCAGCCAGAGAAGCACGGATTCCTCACTGTTTATCCCTTGATATGTTTGTTGGAAGTCATCACACATCAGGCACAGGGCTGGGTGGTTGGTATGTGTGCATGGATTTGTGTTTATGTGAGTATTAAAGGGGTCTCAATATCTCTTGGAATATCACCCTTGGGGTCTCCATTGTATTTTCATGCCACTCCTAGTCTGAAGTAATAACTGACAGCTTTTTCTAGTAGTTGAATTTAAATAACTTAATAAGTACTTATGGATTAACAATAGAAATTTGAAAAGTAGCTAGCTACATGTTATTGAAAGAAAAAACTGTTTCCATTTTATTTCTTAATAATCACAATTATTTACTAATGGGATGTATGTGCCTGTTGGGCACTGCACAAAATTTTCAAACTTCAGAATCACATTGAGTGCTGCCACCCTCGTTTCCCATTCCTTATTGATTATGTGCTTACTTTCTGTTTATGACAGTGACCAGTAATCTCAACTTTACCAAAAATATATTGTGAAAATAATTGCAACATAATATAAATTTGAAACTGAACTATTTTGAGCAAGAGGTTCATAGGGTACTGATGAGATACTGTGTTGGTCACAAAATTTTTAAATATGTTACAGCACCTCTAGGAGTTTGCAGTGGTTGGTACATAGCTAAGGTGTCACAAAGTTGTTATTTCTGTTATCATCTTAAGAGTCTGGCAGACTATAAACTCAACTATTAAAGAGAGAAGTCATATAAATATAGGAGAATAGTTAGGTGTTGTAAAAGCCCCTCAGGTTAGAACAGTGGTTCAATTTGTGACTTCACAGTCCAATAAAATGCCAGAATAAAACTGGTGATTAACTAGTTTTATGTTACAAAGAGACTTTGAATTAAAAGAAAAACATATCATCTACGTTATCATTTTGATTTTTTAATTGAATTTTAATTTACATGTAGTAAAATCACACAACTCAAGGGTTCAGGTTGGTAAAATTGTGCGTACATAAATATCCGTGTAAACATCCTCCTCAGATCAAGAAGTGGAGTTACCTTGGAGGTTCCCTCCAGTCCTGTCCCAGGGAGCCCCTGACCCCCAGCTCCTGGCTCCCCTCCCCCGACCGCCACCCTGTGGACCTCTATCCCTGCAGACAAGTCTCACTCGTTCTTGAAGACTGGGTGAGTGGAACTGTGAGGGAGCCCCTCTGCGCCCCACTTCCTCTCAGCACGACCACTGTCCAGCTGTCTGTATCGTGGCTCACATCCATTATCTGTCCTTCCCTCCTGCTGGGGCATATCCCTACATGACTGTGTCACATCATCTTCTCACTAGAAAGGACTTCTCAAGTGGGGAAAGTTATCTTTTTATTTTCTTTATTGATACACTATCTACTCATGCTTCCTTAAGCAATATATTATTTAGATTGCTTGTTTGAAGCTTTAGAAACCCCGTGTACTACTTTATAAGGATCGAATTCTTTTGAACTTCCATTTTCACTCAACAGCATGTTTCTGAGTCATCTGTGTCCAAGATCGCCTATTCTTCATTTATTTTCAGTGCTGTATATTATTCTGTTTATGAAAGGCCACAATTAGTTTGTCCATTCTTTTCTGATGGACACAGATATATTATTTGTATCATAATTATTCAGAGACTTTTCTTCATCAGATGTTTTTAGCTTTGCCTATAGACCAAAAAAAAGAAAAAGGCATTTGCCCTAATTTTTTTCCCAAAGGATTTCCACCAAGATATTTATGGGAAGAATAATAACTTTGTAATGAATAAATAGATAAACAGATAACAACTTTATCAACTAACATTATCAGTAATAAGAAAGATTGGCATTATGCACCCCTTGCTATGAGAAAAGCACATTATTTCTGTGATATTCTTACCAGATATGACTAAACTCAATCTCATCATGAGACAACACCAAACTAAACCAGGTACAGGGACGTTCTTCAAAATATTTGGGCAGTACTCTTTAACAGACTAAGGGACCTGGAAACTAAGTCCAAAGAGGCACAAATCTTGGAACAGAGAGAAAGCACCAGGAAACTAAGATTTAAGTAAAGTCTGTTAGCTATTTCCCCTGATGTTAATTTCTTAGTTTCTGGCTGTAATGCAGTCATGTAATACATCAACATGGATGAAGCACTGTGCAAGAACGTGGATTCTCTTACTATTTTTCAACTTTTTGCAAAGTCTAAAATTATTTCAAAGTACAAAGTTAAAAATTAACAAAAGCAGAAATCAAACCTGTGCCACCACCACAACCCAGGAGTTCAAAACATTTTGGTTTTTAATTCAATTGCTACTTATTTTTCACTTCCATAAGTGTGTTTGGTTAATTTTCTAAAGTGACTTCTTAGATTGACATTATCTGTTGTTTTTATGAGTATTATTATTTCTTTTTAATTGTCATATAGTAATTATGCATTGTCATAATTGTTAAATCACATTTTCTTCTTTAAATAATTTTCTAAAATTGCTGTCTCATTGGAGATTATTTTAGGAACCTGGTATAGTCATGAAGGGTGTTCAAAGTGGCTAGTCTGGGCTTAAGGGGGAGCGCTCCGGTTCATGGGACAGTGATCACCTGCCCCTTCCCTATTAACAACACCAAACTTAAGGAAATCTCACACAAGAGCTTGCAACTGAAAGAGGAATGCACAGTCCTAGGGGAGAAACCTATCATCTCTCATGTTGTCGAGAATAGATCCCATTGAAAGGCTGGTCCTGGAGGCCAGTAACAGCTAGTTGGGGAAAAGTAGAAAGGAATGACTTTTTCAGCTGTAAGAAAAAAGTATTAACGAATGGAATGCACTCTGAAATTTTAAAGTGTATATGCCTTCAAAATCCTCCTGGTTTCTGTATCTAATGGAATTGTCTTCTTTTAAACTTTGAAAACATATCAAACTAATCTCCCAAGTTTATTGACAGCAGTAATAAGAGCTAAACCAACCCACTACTATTGAATGTCTCCTAAGTAAAGGGCACTCTCTGGCTAAGTGAGTTCTGTGGTTGATCTCATTCATTTCTTATGACAAGAGTATCAAATAGCTGCTATCATCATTAGTCCTGTTTTACGGATGAAGCAGAAGTGATTTGCCTAAAGTTCTGCTGCCAGTGTTAGCCACACTGGGATTGGAACCAGATCATTTTGACTCCAGAGCTATGCTCTTAGCCACACGCCATTGTGCCCCCAGCTCATAGCCTGCCCAGATGCCCCTGTCCAAGGATAGATGATATTTTGACTAAAGGGATTAGAGACTGAGTAAGGCCATGTTTGAGGGCATTTGACCTCTGAAGTCATAAGTCTGTTCCAGTGTTATTACAGAATCTTGACTTGCATTCGAGTCTTTTCATTTAGGCATACACTGCAGGACACAGAAGGAACGTAACCCATGGTTTCTGAGGCACCAGCTCTGGACGTGCTATTAGGAGCTGTTGCAGGTATTTCTTTACTTAATCATTACACGAGCCCTGGGAGGTTGAGCAAAAATGTCCAATGGTTGAGAAAACTGATGACCAAAGAGGTTACTTAAGACACATGCTTTGGAGATCAGATCTCCCTCGGGATCCTGCCTCTCAGTCCTTCCCACAGCCCTCCAGGCCAGGGGAGCTTATGAGAACAGGATTATAATCTTACATGATTTAGCTAACTCTTTAAGAAAAATTGAGTTTATGCTTATAATCCCAGAGACTCAAGAGGCTGAGGCAGGAAGATCACTAGTTCGAGTCCAGCTTAATCAATTTAGCAAGGTCTTCAGCAAGTTAGTGAGACCCTGTCTTAAAATAAAAAATGAAAAGGGCTGGGAATGTATCTTAGAGGTTATGAATTCTGGATTTAATCTCTGCTACCAAAATAATAATAATAATAAATAATAATAATAATAATAATGTCAAACCATTTTAAAATCTCCATATTCGGGACTCAGATATTCAAATTATCAACCCATCATGTTTTATTTCATCCTTTAAAATGCCAGGATTTACATTATTAAGTTCACTAGATCTGGTAGGTCTAGTTCAGCAAAGGAAGATGGGAGCTCCCATCTTAGACAAATCTTAGACAATCTGTGAGAGTTTATATCTTCTTTCCAAACATGAACTGCCTTCCTTCCTTTTCTTAAGGTCAAATAGGAAAATGGAAAAGCCAAGTATTTACTTTTGATTTGCTGAGAAACATTTTGAGAGCATCTCTTTCACTAAACAACTACAACCAACCAATGATAACTACAGAAAGGAGACCAAGATTGGAGTTTCAAAGAACTGGAAAGTAACTTCCTATTAAACCCTTGACTAAACTGGGAAGAATTGCTTGCCATTTTGTACATCTCGGCATTATCCCCTGTCACAACTGATTGGTCAAGGGTGATCATGTGACTTATGCAGAACCAATGATAGTTCCTTCCTTAAGTTGGGAACTCTGGAGCCATGGGGTAGGGACCAAGGAAGCAGTGAGACCACTCTGTAGAAAAAAAAGAATGGAGTAGATATGCTGTGTCTGTCAGTGAGCTTCAATCAGGAAACAGAAAATAATTCAGGTGTCTTAACAGATTTAATAACAGGAATAGGTTAAAAGAATTAGATGGCTGTAGAGACTAAAAGGGAACATGGAAGTTAAACAGAGAAGCTAAGTTCAGGGAGTAGCTAACATTCTTCAGACTCAGGAAATGTTGGAAAGAAGTTATCAGAATGGGAAGAGGAGTATACAGAGCTGAGAATCAGATCTCTGAAAAAGGGTACTGTTTGGCTGCTGTTGGTGCCTCTGGACCTCACAGGAAGTTTCCTGAGCCTGAGCCTCAATGGGGAGGTGCTGGCCACCTGGAGCTGGTATCACTGAAAGGTGACCATGAGGTGGGTTACAGGTATACAGAGCAAAGTTCTAGAATACATCACTAATAATACTGGAAAGACCTGTTACAGGTGACATGGTCAGGAACAGCAAATCAACTGGAAGTCCCTTCTCCCTCCTTCAGGCTTGCAGACTCCCTCTAGAATCCCTGCCCCTTGAAAGGGATGACATGGAACCAGCCAGCACAACAGAAAAGTGATTTGTAAAGGTCTATGTTAACCAAAGGTCGAATAATCTCTTTGTTATGAAGGTACTGACTTATAAAGGTAAGGGGGGGGATGAGAGGAATGAAGGAACGAACTTTCAATAGAACAAAGGTGGGGAGGGGAGGGGAGGGGGTAAGGGGATAGGAATAATGGTAGAATGAGTTAGACATCATTGCCCTAAGTACATTTATGAAGACACAATTGTTGTGAAAATACTTTATGTAAAACCAGCGACTTGAAAAATTGTGCTCTTTAAATGTAATATGAAATGAATTGCACTCTGCAAGCATGTATAACAAATTAGAATAAAAATAAAAATATAATAAAGTAAAAAGCATCACAAAGAAGAATCCAGAAGTGTGTTTGAAGCCAAAGGTGTATTGGAACTAAATAGCTGGGACACGTTGACAGGTGTGACTTTGAGGGGTCAGGTGCCTCTTCAGTTCTAGGTTTAGGATTTCTCAATAGTAGAACTTCTGACATTTGGGGCCAAATAATTATTTGGTGTGGGGGTTGTCCTGTGCATTGCAGGATGTTGAGCAGCATCTCTGGCTTCTACCAACTAACAGCTAACACCACATGCCTAGCTGTGACAACCATTAAAGTCTCCAGTCACTGCCAGATATTCTCTGGAGGGCAAAATCTCCCCCAGTTGAGAACCACTGGCCAAGTTGTTGCTTTGTGTTCCACAGGCATCTCTATTCTTTTTCCACTTAAACTATTTCCACTTAAACTGTTTCAATTATCTCTTATTACCTACAACACAGGGAGTCTTACAAGTTATTCTGACATTTTCTAAGGTCTTAGGCATGTCCCAGGCCCTGTGCCAAGCATTTACAGGCGTCATCTGCTTTAATGCTTTCAACAATCCCGTGATGCAGGTACAAGGACTTTGTCCTCATTTTACAGAAGATGAAGCTGAGAGTCCAAGAGGAAATGTAGCCATAGTCACTGAGTATAGCAGGTACTTCATAGCCACAGACTCCATCCTCCTATGTCACCACTCACTGGTGTAACAGGCAACCACACTCTTGCCCAGGACCCTTTACATATGTTAGGTTGGACCATATCAATTTGCCACTTTTGTTGGTCAGAAAAGTCAGATATCAGGATTTTCATTTGGTGTAAATGAATTTCTCCTGTCCTTTGCCAGGAATCCCTGCCACCATCTAATGATCTTGCCCACTCTTCAGGCTGGCTTCTGTTCCTCTGACCCCCATGAGCTCTTCCTGGACCACTTCCATTTATAAAGACATATTGGTTTTCTAAAGTTGCCATTAAAATGTATCAATGACTAGGTGACTTAGGCAACAGAAATTTACTTTTTCATAGTTACAGAGGCTTGATGGGACATCCCAGAGCAAGGGTCACCTGGCTTGCTTCCTTCAGAGACCTCCCTCCTTGGCTAGCAGCTGGACATCTTCTCATGTGTCTTCATGGGGTCTTTCCTCTTCGTACCTATGTCTCTTAATTTCCTCTTCTGGTAAGGTCACTAGTCGTACTGGGTAAGAGCCCAGGTTCATGACCTCATTTTAACTCAACATAGGACTTTGACATACGAATTTGCGGTGGACCTGCAATTAGGTCCATAATGGGAAACATCACTCTCCCGGAAGCACCCCAAATCTGCTGCTGCTCGTGAGATTAATATGTCTCTCAATTGTATCTGTCTTATTTGGCTCTTAAAATGTTTTGCTTTACGTGAATGTTAAGAAGTCCCTACACTTAACAGAAACACTTCCTCCCCCAAATCTAGCCCAGTGGCAGGCACAGATCAGCAGAGTATTACACGGCGTTTTCATCACTTCAATGCTGCATTCAAGTAGGCACATTGATTTAAAAACACCCCAAGATTTCTTCCATCTTTCAATTTCCATGGCTCACTGCTCTTTAAAACCAATTTTTAAGCAGTTAAAAACACTTTGAGTTCTCTTGAAAACCTTTATTATTACCTTAATTTTCCTCGTGATGAGACAGCATCAAGGCTATCAAGAACCAAGCTTTAAAAACACTTAAAACTGATTTGCCCTGCTGGAGGCCCTCGAGAGTCCCCGTTTTAACTGCTGATGAATTAAACACAGGCTCCAAGACTAAAGGAAGAGAGAAAAATATCAAGTCCAAAACAGAAGATGCAATAATCTGTGAGCCCCAATCCACAGGCCAGCTAAAATTAGAGTCCAGCATGGCCACTTTCTCAGCCCAGCCAGAGAGGCCC
This sequence comes from Tamias sibiricus, assembly GCA_025594165.1. Taxonomy (NCBI): domain Eukaryota; kingdom Metazoa; phylum Chordata; class Mammalia; order Rodentia; family Sciuridae; genus Tamias; species Tamias sibiricus. The sequence goes on along the minus strand of CM046660.1, from coordinate 71,669,642 downwards.
GAGAGTGGTTGACAGATGTCATTGCTTGGAAAGGAAACCCAAGTTTATGGAATGAATGTAAATATATGCATTCTGGGAAGTTGTTTTCAGATCCACCTTGGCTTTGGAGCTGATCCACAGTGTTTCTGGACATAGAAGGATTGAGAGCTCTGTGTGTGAAACAGTCATTGTTCCTTCTAGAATATGCAGAAATTTGTAATTTATAGCACCTTCATTTGACTGGAGAATCCAGTGAACAGCCTCCACATCATTTTGCTGATGAATGGCCCCTGAGCACAATTTGTCAATTGAATGTTTGCATTTGTTCACTTGCCTTCTCCTATCAAATATTTATTGGGGTGCCTACTTTGTGCTGGTGTGATAGGTCTGCACTCAGCTTGTGACTAGGTGGAGGTGGAGGTGTAGGGAAGCAGTAGGCATGGTGGTTAACAGCCAGATCTGGGGCCTGGCAGCCTGGTTCCCACCAGGTTCCCACACCTGCTGGCTCTGTCTGTGACCTAGGCAACTTTGTGGTACCTCATTTGTAGTGTTTTTATTTAGCTCATGGTTTGTTGTAATAATACATACAAGGCATGTGAATTACTGATTGCAGTTCCTGGCACATTCTAAGAGTTAAGAAGTGATTAGCAGCTATTACTGTTTTCCAGGAATATTTGTGAAATCCATTTCTTTGGAGATTTTCTGTGATCTTGCTCTTTTCTGATTTGGGCCATTACCATCACAAACCTCTGCTTTGGGGGAAAAGTCCATTACCATAGAAAGAAGTAAAATGGCTTCTGACATTCAAGGTCCAATGCTGAGTAGGAAGAGCCTTCCACCTTCTGAAACTAGAACCTTTCTTCAGTGTGGGGAGGGATGGAAAAGACATTTTCAGAGCCTGAGAAAGGGGGACCTTTGTGCTTTGGGGTAGAAGGAGAGGGGACAGTCCAGGGAGTATGGCTCATGATACGATCTCATTAGATTTAGGGAGACTCAAGAACAGTTACCATGTATCCTAGTTGGTTTGGATTGCATCGTCAAATACCCTAGACTGGGTGACTGAACAATATGTATTTATTTCTTACAGTTCTGGAAGTCAAGGAGCTGGCATGTTCAGTGTGTGGCAAGGGTCCTCTTGCTGGTATGTAGAAACCATCTTTTTTCTGGGTCCTCACATCGCAGAAAACAGAGAGCAGATATTCTGGGATCTTTTCTATATGGACCTAATCCCATTCTGTGAGGCTCCCCCTTTATGACCTAGTTACCTCCCGAAGGCTCCACCTCCAAGCATCATCACATTGGGGATTAGGCTTCAACAAATTGACTTTGGGAGTACACAAATGTTCAGTTCCCAGCATCACATGGCTGAAAAAAGATGGCAGAGGACAAGGCCTTGGAGCTCCCTGTGGCTCAGTGCAGTGGGCACAAGGATGGGAAGAGAAGAATGAGTATTTTTGTCAAAGACCAGCTTTAAAGACAGAGACATTCTGACTCTAAGGGGCTATCCAGTCTAGACTCTAAGGTGCCAAGTGCTAGGGTCCTGCAGTTGCAATAACTAAAGAAGAGAACCCATTTCCAGCCCACCAAACCAATACCTTAGCACAGCTCAGGACTCCCCAAACTTAGATACAATCATGGTGGGGGCAAGGATAATGGGTTAAGGAGCACTTTTAAAAGTTATCATTACTGGATATTATGGAAAGCAGAGAGTATGACTTTATACCCATAATGTGTAGCTCAGAGCCTGGTGTATGGAGGTGCTCTATAAAATTTGTAACAGGTAATGACAGTCATTGAAGTAGATGTTAGGGCTATCCACATAAGAAGGCATGGCCATGCTCTTCAGGAACTGCATCTTGTGGAGAAATTCACACAGGCACAGACACATACAAAACAAAGGCACCCAAACATGGCAAAGGTATGACAGAGGTATAATGAAAGTGCAATAGGAGGAAGCCCTAGGCCTGATTGCTGAGCTTCAGAGATGGGGAGATGCTGGTACTAACTCATGCTGAGAACCATCAGTGAAAGGAATCCTGTGCACACATAAATAGGCATGGGATGACAAGAAATGCTTGAGGAATGACCAGAAGTCAGACAGATCCAAACCAGCTAACGTTGGTCCTTGCTACAACAGATAAAGGATGCAAATTCCCCAGAGGATTCTCTAAAGCAAATTCTTGACTGGTTAGCGTTTAAAGTTTTCTCCAAAAGCACTGATGTTTCAAACACAATCTTTTCTAAGGCTTAAGATTTTTCTCAACAAATGCCTTTGGAAGCTGGAAGGAGAAAGAGTGTGGGGCCTGAACGGCTGGATGCAGAGAGTGGCTCCCACTGCTTATTAGCTCAGATTTTCACCCAATGATTTACCTTCCTCAGGCTTCTGAAAAACAATTTCTCTATTATCTGAGAATGAGCAGAAAAGTGAGACTTGCCTGAGATTTCATCTTGGTGCTGCTCAGATGGGTCTGAGCAATGGCCTGGAAGAGGCACAGAGGAATAGAGTGCTGCTTTCCTCCGGAAGTGGCCCAGGTGCTCACTCAAACAGAACAGGCCCATAAGCCCCAAGGCAGGAAGTGCAGAGTAGGACCGAAGAGCTGAGGGGGGCCAGTGGGATCCATGAATTAGTTATTGAATGTCTTCTTTGTACTGGGCATCATTAGGGAGGAAAATGTGGGACCACAAGCCACAGTTCCCGTTCTTAAGAAATTCACAATTGTTCACGGGAGGAAGGAGCAACAAGTAATGATGGCACAATGGGGATATTTATGTACAAAGGACTCCGAGAGGGGAACACTCCAGCTTATCTCCCTCCAGAGAGCACTGAGGAGCCTTTTAGCAGGATTGGCTTTGGGGATGGGTCTTAAAGCACCCCTGCATGGATGTGAAATCAAGGAAAAAGCAGAGAAGAGTTTACAATCGAGTGCTAAATTGCATCTTGGTGCGTATTTAGATCCTAGGTAGGACAGTAATCTGACAAAATACCAGTGATTCATAATTTTAAATAGATTTATATATATTAGTGCTTGTTCCATCTCTACTTTCCCCCTACATGCTTTTGTGTAAATTGTTTCTGGGGCTCAGTAGACACCTTGCTAGTCAGGAGTAGTACTGTCTGTGTATCAAAGAGCTTGAGACCTGCCTTCTGTACAGAAACCAGGAAATCCAACTCAAGTTCTTGGTTCTGGTTGGGAGGTGGTAGTTGAACAAATAGGAAATAGCAACAGCTACTGCCAGAAGAGACTCAGGAAGATGAGATGGAAGTGCTTTGGGCTTGTAGACAAGACAAAAAGGGTTCTGGAGAATTCCTTTCACCTTGGTGCCTGACCCTTACCAAGCCTTCCCATCTGTCAGTCATCTGCAGAGGAGGAAGGAAAAGCAAAGGTGTGGGGGGGGGAGAATCTGGCAGGTACAGTGAATGGGTATATAGCTCTGGGGTCAGCCAGTCTGGGTTTGAATTCTGACTCTGCTAGTCACTAATTTTGTGACCTTGGGCAAACTACCAACTGTCCTAATATCTTCCTATTCTGTATAATGGTGACAATAATCAAACTACATGTTAGGCTTGCAAGATTAAGAAGATAACATATCAAAAACAAATATTACAGTACCAGGAGTTGCTACAGACATAGTAAATATTAGTCATTATCATTTGTCCATTCAGGACCCTCCCTTGCTCCCTTTCTTGGCAACAGACTCTGCCTTCCTAGATGGGGATACATGGTAGTAGGACAGGACCCCAGGATCACTATGGTCATCCCCATCCCACTGGCCTCAGTCACTGGCTTAGGGATGGATGTAGGGTATAAATGAACCTGGGTTTTCCTGCTGGAGTTGAGCTGTCCTCTTGGATCATGAATTGTCGTAACCCTGGGTTGGACAGAAGCCACGTCCCTGTCACACGGAGAAGACTTGTCTATGGTTGCAGAGGGTGAAGCCTTATAGAAGACACAGAATAAAAATGTTATGTGCTTGGTACAAACCCTGAGGTCCCTGGAAGCCCATGGGTCCTCCTTTGCATGTGAGTTTCTGTACCCATCATTCTTGCAATAATTTCCCATTTTGCTTAATCCAGTGTTGAACTGGATTGAAACCAGACTTGAAAAGTCCTGGATGATCAGAGGGAGACAAAGGGCAGAGCCAAGAGAGACAGGAGATCCCCTAAGCAGCTTGGCTGGGGTCAGAAAGGTGAAGACCCTATAAAGGAGAAGCAAAAAACTACTGGGAAAATAGGAAGTTGAGCTTGGTGGCTAGCATTTCATAAGTGCTCGTAATGTTTCTCTACTTCAGCCTGCCAGGATGACTGAGCCCATTTTCAACTCTAGTTTTGGTATTTCTACCCTAGGAAGTCTTTCCCTGGTGCCATGTGATCTCTGGACTACTGTTTAAGAATTTAGGTTGATTATGTTCATGATCACTGGTTGAATATTCAATGATAAGTTTTCCTAAAACATCAAATATATAAAACAATTGCCTCATGATCTCTATATTGTAGTTTGAAGGAGCCTATAATCAAGGAGATAGCTAAAGATTGCGGTTAGCTGAGAGCCATAAAAGATGTTCTAGTTTCCACCTGATAGTAATACATTATCCAAAGAATCTTTGTATGCCCGTGAACACTGCGTGACGCACCTGTAAGCTCGAGCTGTAAGCACGTGTCCTTGTTAAAGCTATATGTATATAACTGGGTGAGTTAGTTAGTGTGTGTGGGAAGAAGAAGAAGGTGGTGGTTGGAGTTAGAGCATTTGGAGTGATTCCTGGAGCCGGAGAGAGAAGAAGAAGAATAAAAGACCAGGTATTTTTTTCATTTTCATCCTGCCTCCGAATTTTCCTGCGGCGTTCGTTGCTCCAAGCGGTTTCCGCTTCAGGCAGCAACAGTAGTTCTAGTTAATATTGATTCGTTTAGTTCATCAAATGTGTTGTGCAAAAGTACAGCAAAAAAATTAACAAAAATACTTATTAAGAAACCTAATGCCTTTTTATTATTTACTCTTTTAGAAATTACTAAAGATGTGATTAAATTGATGTCCATTATTAATTCAGCTTCATGAGCTTTTGTAAAAAAAATAATAACAGATGTGCTTACAATAGCAACAAAATTTGCTTTCATAAGACTTTAGCTTCTCTTCTTTGTGCAGTCCCTGTTAAGTCCAGAACCTTCTAACCATCATAAGGACAAACAACGTGGGCCCACAGGAGGCCTAATTAACAATACCAAGTTACTGATGCAGGAAATGCCCTAAGGACACATATGTAGAGGGGAGGGAGAGACATGATTGACATTAGCCACTGTGGTTTGAAAGGGGGTGTGGAGGAGCTGAGCTAAACCATCCTTTAAGTACATCTGCCCATTGCCAGGCAAGATGAAATAGAAATACTCTAGCCATTCATAAACACCGTCAGTTCAAATTCCGAAGAAGCATGACATACATGATTATTTCCAAAATGCTATTTTTTAAATTAAAAACCACTCACATTATAATGTCATTAGAATGATGAAATAAAAAGGAAGAACCATATCCACTTTTTACGTGTTGGCATCCTTTCATAAATAAGGATAGGAACAGTTTAAACTGCTTCAGGACTAAAATTAATGACTTTGATGCTAAAGTTATTAGTTTCATCCATGCAGGAAAGTAGCCAAGTGGAGATGGTTTTAATCTTGTTAATGATTAATTTTCCAGTTCTGGAAATGAAAATAAGGCTACGTTGTTGAGAACTTACGGGTAAGACTCAGAGACTGGAGGTGAGCAAAGCCAAGCTGCCTTCTGCTTCTGTGGCTGAAGATGCTGTCTGGGGGAAGGCAAGGTCCCGGCTTAGCTGCCAACATGAGCACTCACTGCTGAGAGGGCCTGCAGTGAGAAGGCCTACTAAGCAACCGCTGGGTCCCGAGGAGCAAGGATGCCTTCTCCAACTACAGGGGTGGCGCCCGTTCCACCTTGGGGCTGCGCTTTGAGGTCTTTACCTTGGACTTTCCCAGAGGAGCTTTCCCAGAGGAACACATAAATTACCCCTTGTAGAGGCTGGGGTTGTGGCTCAGCAGTAGAGCGCTGGCCTAGAACGTGTGCTGCCCGGGTTCGAGCGTCAGCACCACATACAAATAAACGAATTGTGTACAACTAAAGCAAATAAATAAATATTTTAAAAAATTACCCCTTGTGGGGGTCCCCATGTACTGGATGAAGGATTTCTGGGACATGGAATTTTTGATAACAAGTTGGTATCTGTGAGAGTGGGTCTCTCTAGCTTCTCCTTTGATCTCTGCCAGGGGTAACCAGGTAACCTCTTTTAGAGAAAGGCCAGACTTTTCATAAGCAATTGCTTATTTTTCAAACAATGTGTAAATTCACTTTTGTTGTACTTAAGAACATTCTAGTCACACTCTTCAAATCCAGGATGGCATTTGCACCTACACACAAACTATTAACTTGTACCAAAGTCACATCATCGTGTTCACCTTTTGGGTTCCATCAGGAAGGGCAGAGCGTTACTTTAGAAAAGAAGGAAGTTACCAGAATGTAGAGGGGAAGGAGAAGGAGACAAAGGCCACTTGATGGGATTTTGGAGATGGGGGTGGGAGGAGTTTTGAGAGGGGCAAGGGGACATTAGGAGCAAATTACACATGATTTTAAGAGGTTTGGCCGTGTGTACTGAGTGGAATTTCCCATGGTCTCCTTGAGAAACTTCTCTAAAGACGTCATCTGTGGGGGGAAAAAAAAAGGTGTCATCTGCTTGGTGCTTGGTTGGAGCCAGCAGGGAGGACCCTTGGGTAGTTGGGCTCTGTTGGGTGACACTTCTCCTCCTCCTCCTCTCATGCTCTGCTGCAGTATGCATTTGAATTCCTGCTTCTGCCGCTGTCATTAGTCATTTCCCAGGGTGCACCTGGGTAAAGTTGGAATGGACACATGGGATGGGACACATTTCAGAATGTATGACAAATTCCTGTCAAACACTGCCTGCCCTGACCAGGGAGACCAGGCAAAAACTCAAACCTGCCCAGTTTTATTCTAAATAGTCTTTGTGAGCTAAGTGACAATGCCTCGCTGGGAAACCAAGTGGACTTTCCAGCTGAGAGGCAGCTTGAAAATGATAGAGTGCTCTGCTTGTCCAAAGAAAGGAAGCATCTCATGTGACAAAGTAAATAAATTTTCCATAGCAAAGAAAGGTGGCCAGAGAAGTCTCAAAATTACAGAAAAAAAGAAATCCTGAAATACCAAATCTATATTCCTGATGACTGTTAATAATACCAAGATTACTAGAGTTTATTTTGCTTTGTTTTCTTCCATTTTTCAGTGGTAGGGACAGACTGCTGCTTTTTGTTTAGATTCATTTTCTTGAAAGTTATGAAAGTCTGCGTTGAAGCTTAGAATGTATTTTCATTTTATTTTTTATTCAGATCCTTTACTTTAAATTCCTAATTATATCAATCATACTGAGAAAAAAAATCTAACAATAATTTTTAAATTTCATGATTTTAAAACTTAACAGAATTATCGTATTACAGTGAAACTAGCACAGAGATAAGGAGAGAAAATGTGAGATTTTAATGATTTCACACTCACAATTGATGGAATCCAAACAACATCAATATTATAAAACACACTGTGTAAGCTGCATTTTAGTCTATGGGATGCATAAGCAAGCAAGCTGTGTTAAACCATTCACGTGGCTATAACAAAATGCCATAGGCTTGGTGGCTTATAAACAACAACAACAAAAATTAATACTACAGTTCTGGAGGTTGGAAGTCCAAGATGAAGGCTCTAGCAGATTCTGGTGAGGGCTACTTCCTGATTCATCAACAGCCCCTTCTCGCCGTGTCCCCTCTGGTATAAAAATGATAAGGCAGCTCTCCAGGGCCTTTTTTTTTTTTTTTTTAAACAGGGGATTGAACTCAGGGGCACTTAACCACTGAACCACATTCCCAGCCCTTTTAATTTTTTTTTTTTTTTTTTTTTTTTTTTTTTTTTGTATTTTCTTTAGAGACAGGGTGTCACTGAGTTGCTTAGGGCCTTGCTAAGTTGCTGAAGCTGGCTTTGAACTCATGATCCTCCTGCCTCAGCCTCCTGAATTGCTGGAATTGCAGGCATGTGCCACCACAGCTGGCTTCCAGGGCCTCTTTTATAGGGCTTCACCCCCATGATCTGTACTTCCCTGAAGGCCCCACTTCTAATTATAACACCACATGATCAGGCTTCAACAGACAACTTTAGGGAAACACAGGCATTCAGTCCACAGCACACACCTTGGACCAAGAACAAGGGGTACTTGGTGTGAGCTGGAGTCCATCCCCAGCCAAAAAGACAAGGTGAACATAAAGGAAGAAGTTTATTGTGAAAACCAAGGGGTAATCCCTGGCTTGATGGGGGGGAGCCAAATCGCTAATTTTGCCAGGAAGAATAGTAGCTATCATCACTCTCAGATCTCCAACGTAGATGTGCACAAGCTTGTAGACTGTTAAAATAAAGATTCCCAGCAACACCCATGGGACTGGAATCACAAGCACCTATCCCCTCTAGCTACAGTGGGCCAGGCAGGGAGCTGAGGGGCACTGCAAGGGACATTTGACTCTTTATAAAGGCCATGCAATGGGACTGATATTCAAAATACTCATTTTTGATAGGCAATATTTTCCATTTAGATGACCTGTTTGCTAACCCAAAACAACAGTGTAGCTTTCCCACACGTGACCGGAGGGTGACAGTGTGGGAAGAAGTGGTGCCACTGCATCCTTGGTCCTGAAAGATCTTCAGGGACTCTGGCATGAGCTATAGCTTGATATTTCAAAAATGTGAACCCCCCCCCCCCATTTCTCTTTCTAATGCCAACAGAGGTCCAAGGAGCCCTCTCCCTGGAAACCCTGCTCTTAAAATCTCTTCTCGACACCCTGCCTGTCATGTGCCTCTTTTTCCTGGTCTGTACTGAAAATAGTGTGACTGCTTCAAAGACGGACTTTCCTACCTCTAAGGTTTTACCTCACAGGAGGGCTGGCTCCTATGGCTCAGTAACCAGCCCTGAGTTGCTCACAAGCACACCTGCCTCTCTACTACACAATCATCCTGAGAAACCTGCTCTGACATTGAAGGCTACTCCAAATTTCTCTGCAAGACATAACATTGACTGAGGGGCATTTAATTCAGTTTTGACTTATTTCATTGAACAAAGGAAACAAGGACAGTGGTGAGGTGTCATTGAGCTTCTGCAATCAATTATTGGTTATTACTTAAAAGCAGTATTCAGTCTAAAAGGGCTGCGGGACCTGGAGTTCCTTGTGAAATGGAAGACACTGGATCCCCTTGGCCATCTGCCTCATCTATTTCTATGAAAGTGAGTTGAAGAATCTCATCTTTATTGTGAAAATAACTGTCTGACACTTCTGGTCCCCAACGTCCACTCCACAGCTGGCAGAGGCTTAGCGACCTGACCCAAGGAGCCCTCGAAGCCAGTCACCAAGTCAAGTCCAAAATTCCTAAGTCCCTGGGAACTACTATACTGGCTCATGATACATTCATGTTGTGTTTTTTTTTCTTGCGATGCTGGGGATTGAACCCAGGGACGCAATAGCCCAGTGTACTATGCTGAGCTACATCCCCAGTTCTAGTACACGGGCTCATATCACCTCATGTCTTAGAAAACTGCACACAGTGATGCTTCTGGAGGATCTCTGGATGATAAAAAGATGTCGATTGCAATTCAGACTTTAAAATAATGTCCATACACCGCTGAAAAAAGCTATTTTGTTCCCATGTAGAGATGTCTTTATGTCAACAAATTATTGTTAGCTTGTTTCCAAAGTAATACAACATAACATCAAATTAAAAAAAAATGAAACTTAAATCTGGAGAGAGAGAGAGAGAGAGAGAGAGAGAGAGAGAGAGAGAGGAAAAGAAAGAGAAAGAGAGAGAGAGAGTCATACCTTAAGAGAAGTCTAATTTCAAAGCATTGCAATTTGTCTAGATATTGAACAGAAATGGAAAATATCCAGTTTGACGACCATTTAAGAAATCTTAAACTACTTAACCCTCAGGTCTTCCTGATATTGATTTTATTTTAACATTAAGCTAGTGAGGCTATTAAAGTGATATATATATGTATGTATATATAGTGTGTGTGATACATATATATATTAAAGTGATAACATATATATATAGTGTGTGTGTATATATATTTTAAAGTGATATCTCTCGCTTTGTCTCTCTCTTTCTCTCTCTCTCTCTCTCTCTCCATATATATATATCACATATAATCAATATCTTTTTGGTGATGCTGACCAAGTTCAAATCCTGGCTCTGCCCATTAGGCTACTTCCTCTACTTCATTTTCCTTTCTTCTGTGAGGTTCCACCTTAGAGAAATTTTGTAAGGAGCAAACGAACTAGTTTATTCGAATGCCTGGCACCTGTGAGCATTTGATACTTGTCTCGGATCACTCTGTGCAATGTGGAGATACAACACAAAGGAAGACAGAGGCTCCCCAGCTCACGGGGCTGATGGTCTAACTGAGGAGACATGTTCCCCAGTCATTCAGTGGTTATTTCCTTATGATACTCACTGACGCAGCCAGGAGAGAGTGCCTTGCAGAGAACGCCCTGTGAATGTGGTCATCAGGGGCATTCTGGGGAGATGGAGTGATTTTCTCCAGAAAGAGGCTTTAGATCAAAGCCTGAAGAAGAGGGAGAAAATTCACCAGGGGAAACAGCAGCCCCTGAGTGGGAGAATTTGGGGAATATAAGAAGAATGGCCAATGATGGACAGCAGGACAGGATACATTCTTGTAGATGGGTCTCTGAGTCTGAGGGGTCACGTCTGGCTTCCAGGTCCAGCACCTTGTCTTGTAGCCCAGGTCCCAGAATAATGGGGGAATTATTGTAGCAAATATGCTCAAATTTATGCTCAAAGAAGAAATATACATGGGAAAAGTCATAAGGTTTTGGGAACAACATTAATCCTCACTGGGCAAAATTTCTTTAAATTCACTCGTTTGAGGGATTTTTGTTGGTCTATTTGTAGATTCTTGGAGAAAGCTACGAAATGTGATCCAGATGTTCTTCCTCAGCTTTGAGGACCTAAAACTGACCTTTTCCTCTTCCAGGAACAGAGAAGACAAAGTCCCTGATTCATTGCAGATCCCAGAAGACTGCAAAAATAGAGCAAGTTGCTGGCTTGTGAGGGAAGGCAGCACACCTGGGAAGATGGGGAGACAGGGGATTTAGAAAGGAGGTGGAAGGTGGAAGCAGAGAGGCAGGCGGAGAGGGGAAGAACAGTGGTCGGCAGCCCGAGGTCCGGGCCCTGAGTGTCCTCGCTCTTGACCAGGCAACAGGGTGAAGAGTCCGAGGGCAGGAGAAGCCAGGACTTACAGCATTAGCTCCGCCTGCAGTGTCAGCTGTCTTTGGATTTATTACCAATGGCACTGAGTGAACAATGACTTTGGCCTCTGCTGGCTTCCTGTGTGTATTGGACTCTGGAATAAAGGCCAGAGTGACATCCAGAATAGAGAAGGGAATTGTCACTGGCGAGTGCAAGAGGCCACCTTTGTCATGGGCTATAGTAAGGGCAGAGGGTCTACCTGTAGACAATACCTGGCTGGAGGAGTCCAAAGTTCACACCCCAGCATTCCCCCTCCCCAAGGGAAAGCCAGAGGCCTAGTTTCACCCCCTGCCTCACTGTGAGCTCATCAGACCTTCTGCGCCTCTGCTGGGGAGCTGTGGCTACCCTGCACCCAGGCAGGTGAAGGGTGGCGGTGGTTTGGATGAGGCTAACAGCGGCGGAGACAGGGAGAGAAGATGGACTTGAGTGTGTTTGGGGATCAAATAAACAGGACCTGGCGACTGCTTGTACATTTGGGAGGAAGCTGTGGTGTGCGCCTTGTGGCCACCTCCCCTTGGCCATAGGGGCTGTCCCCAAGTCACCACAGGCATTAACCAGGGGTGTCATTTACTGAAATGAGAGCCGCTGTAGGAGGAGCAGGTTTCTGGGAAGATGACAGGATCTGCTTTTTGGTTTGTTTTGTTTTTTTGATACCGGGGATTGAACTCAGGGGCACTTGACCACTGGGCCACATCCCCAGCCCTTTTTTGTATTTTATTAGAGACAGGGTCTCACTGAGTTGCTAAGCACCTCACCACTGCTGAGGCTGGCTTTGAACGATCCTCCTGCCTCAGCCTCCCAAGTGCTGGGATTACAGGCATACGCCACGGTGCCCAGCCAGGATCTGTTTTGAAAACATGGAGCAGGATGGGCTGATGAGGCAGTCCCCGGGGTGTAGAGAAGGCGGTTGAATAAAGAAGGACGTGGGACTTGCTGGAGGGATTTGGACTTGGCATATAAATGGGAGTTACCATCTATGCCTATCGACAACATGAAGGCTAAAAATAAGGCCCAGCAGCCATCCTCTGAGATAACACAACATTCAAAAGTTGGATGGAAAAGAAGAATCAGCTAGAATATTGAGGAATGGACAGAGAATTAGTCTGAGGATCGGAGATTGGGGTGACATTTATGTCAAGAGAAGGTCATGTTTCAAGAGTTGAAGTTCTGTAAGGGTAAAAACTATGTCCCTGGCACCCAGAATACTGCCATAAATGTAGCAGACCAATAACTGTTGAATACATGGAGGGCGTGCAAATCTGCCAGGCTGATGGGGAGGTGAGTTTCTTTGGCTTTATTCCTTGGGTTCATTAGACAGCAGTTGGGCAGCTAGTGGTCATATAAAGTAGGCATACCCATAGTCAGAGCATGGGGTTCAACTTCCTTATGGTCAACCACTACCCTTTGCTCCCTGGGTGAGATAGCAGTTGATGTCCATGAACCAGTCATCTGATGCTTTTAAATCTTCCCCAGCTTGAAGTCATGAGGACAGGACTAGATAATGTTGTTGACATGGTAATTCTCCTACTTGTACTCCCCTCCAGCCTCTTTTGTCCCCTTCCGTCCCTTAAACTCACCACCTTCTGTCTGCTACAGGGCCTTTGCACATACTCTTTGTCTGACTAGTGTACTACTCCCTCCTACTCCCTCAATTTGTTGCCTAGTTGATCACTGTCAAGCTCTTCCAAATTCTTAGCTCAAATTTCTCTTACTCAAAGTAAACTCATCAAACTAGGTCACATCCTCTTTCTATAGCTGATCATCAAGTATCTTTCTAACAGCTATCTGTTGTTCATGGAATTGTTTTGTTAGCCTCTCACACTGTAAGTTCCACAAGGGAAGGGGCCAGAGTGCTCTTAGCACACACCATATCCCCCAGAGCACAGCATGGTGTCTGGTACTGAGTCACGCTTTCAGCTAACACTTGCCTCATGGATGAAGAGTGGTCTTTACTAGTGGCTGCTGGGGGTTGGTATCTGGCTGGCTGAGGGCCAGTTCAGGCTCAACCACAGAGCAGCACAGCCTGAGCCACAGCCCTGGTGCTTCCCTGGCTCACTGGTGGTGAGGGTGGGCTCTGAAAATGCCGATGGGATGGGAGCTGGGCTCTGAAAATGCTGATGTCCCTTGAATTGCAATTTTTTTTTTTAAAGGATTTGTCTGAAGCTATTTTAGTAACTGACTTCTGTGGTTTGGCTGTGGTTCAGTAATTTCCCTGAAAGACAGGGGCCCTGGACTGTTTCCCTGAGAAGAAGCTATCCCGTCTCTCTTGGATAAGAGCGCATTGTCTGTCCACAAGGGGCCTTCAGAGCACTGCTTCTTGGGGGAGAGCCCAGGAGATGCAACAGCTGCAGACTCTGAGCTCCCAGTGGTGTCAAAGGTCAAAAGGTCAAGGGTCTCTTTTTTGCATGAAGGATGCTTCAATCGATGAGGCGTAGCCAAAGAATTGTCCCCCTCCCAACCCCAAACCCAACTTCCTGCCCTAGGCTGTGGGCACTGCTCTTTCAGAAATTTCATTGTGGTATGAATTGGGGCATAAGTGGGCATGATCTCTGATGGGGACTGGGGAAAAGGGCCTTTCTAGCTTAAAGACAAGCAAATTCTGTGCTTATTTTCATTATGTGTTTCGGTCTCCAAAGGACCAATTGTCTTGGAGAAACAGAGAGCTCAGAGTGGTTTGCTCCTCTACTAGGAAAGTTGTTAATTCCCCTCTGAGCAGGACCCTTGCCATTTCTAGGCCACTTTTTTGAATATGCACACACATATTTGACACCAACAAATGCCACACTCTTATAATTGTTGGGCGGGGCTCCTCCCCCATGGCATGTCCATCAACTTTGTTAATCCAAATAACTATATGTAAAAATGTGCTCTATAAGTGTAATGTGAATTGTAATGCATTCTGCTGTCATATATAACAACTTAGAATAAAAGAAAAGGAAAAAACAAACAAACAAATAACTGGCTTCAAAGGTGGTATAAAACGATCATGAAGAATACATTCACTGACTAGCAAAAGTAAGCCATTGCTTGTCTGAATTACTACCTGGCCAGAAGAGCCTTCAGACAGGAGGCAGCACTGAGAAGTAAATATGGTACATAATTCAGAGAGGTGTGGCCTCTAGGGAAAGCCATTTTCTTGGTAGGAGCTGGGATACAAAAAGAAATAGGCACTCTCGTCTCCAGAAAGCCAGGACATGGAGTCATAAATTCTGGCATGACTATTAGTTTTCTAGTTGGTTTTCTGGAGGTCTTTTGTGAAAAGGTCATGGGTCAGAGAAATCAATCATGAACAATAAAGTAGATGAAGTAAAACATGCATTGAGTTATCTTTATGCAGAACTCTCCACTTGCTCTAAGAGATCTTTCTTTTCTTTTCTTTCTTCCTTTCTTCCTTTCTTTCACTTCTTGATTCAACAATTATTCACTGAGTACCAGGCAGGTTACAAGGAAAAGCTTTTTAGGCAAAGCTTTTCCCCTCCACATTTGCTCTTTCTGATCATTTCATATTTGTTCAAGAATAAAATTAATAAATTTTCTAATTTATTCAGAGACCAGACAGGATTAATGAGAGAAAAGAGTAATGAAGAGAAAAATGAAATCCTGGAGACCTCAGTTTTCTTATCTATAAAATACGGGGATCAATTACATGTTAATATCTCTTCTGTTTTAGTTTATAACCACAAAATGAAACCAAAATTTTGTAAGAGATCTAATTGGTCATTCTTACTGTTTAAGTTACTCTAAAACTTAGTGACTGAAAACCATCATTTTATTATATCTTACAATTTTGTCAAGCAAGAACTCAAATGAAGCTTGCTGGGACACATTTTCCATTCCATGTGGGACCTAAGCTCACTTGGTCATGTTCAAATGGCAGATGGGTTGGTCTGGAAGCACCAAGATAGAAACCCATGCCTGGTGCTTTAGTTGGGATGCCTAGGAAGCTGGGTTCACTGAAAAGTCACCAGAGTGCCCAGAGGTGGCCTTTCTAGCTGTCTCAGAGTAGTGGGACTCCTTACCTGGTAGCCTAGAGCTCCCAGCATGTTCCAAGACACCCAGGTAAGAGATGCAAGGCTCTTTTGCAC
Source organism: Tamias sibiricus (assembly GCA_025594165.1). Lineage (NCBI taxonomy): Eukaryota > Metazoa > Chordata > Mammalia > Rodentia > Sciuridae > Tamias > Tamias sibiricus. Next base: position 71,654,212 of record CM046660.1, on the reverse strand, counting down.
TAGCCTTTGAAGTTCTGGAACATTGCTTCTGCCTTGTTTTTTTTTTTTTTTTTTTTTTTTTTTTTAATCAGCTTGCTAAAGCCAGCACACATCCAAGGGGAGGGAGAGAAGAAACAGACTCATCCTCTCAATGGAGGAATTGCAAGAGCCATGACAGAGGCCAGCTGTCACAGTCACCATGAGAGTTTAAATGTTACGTGTGTGAGACCTGGCAGTCAAAACTGCAAAATCTCTCTGCCATCTTGGTTTTCTCCTTCTCTCCCTATAAGTTAAAATGGGGAACTTAGGTAAAGTAGCAATTATCATGAGTGGTTCTTGAGCAGGGATAGAATCTGACATGATAATGCTTAGGCAAGCTTCAAGTGAATGAGAAAGATCTAGGAAAATCAAGAAAAGTGCAGAAGGCACAGGAGGCAGGTGTGAGGTCTCTTTGCTATTGTATGGATCAGCTCACTGCCCCTTCCCTCCAGTTTGAAACCCCTCATGAGAGGGGTTTCTACCAGTGACAATATCTTTACCCCTCTCTTGGTGTTCATCAGATGCTGGAGGGTATATATGTCTTCTATCCATCACTAGGTTCCAAGAAACTGGAGTCCATTCCTCTATGATTCTCCCACAAAGTACTGAGAGTTTCTCAATCACTCCTCACTGAATGCACATAATCAGTGTGGTGAGGTTTTAGAAGAAGCTGGAAGTAGCTAAAGAGTAGCTTGTTATCAAGTCCTGGTATTAGAAGAAGGTGATTTCATTATCTGTTACAGCTAATGTTCAACAGCTCATCGATGCTCTCTAATGGGCAATAAAAGTGAAAACATCTATTGGGGTTTGGTTTCTGGTCCGTGTCTTGGTAAATTATATAGCTAACACTTCATGGCAGGAGATGAGAAGAGTTTGTGCTCTAAGTTTTCACAAGGAATTAACCTTTACCCGTGATCTTTCTGTATCTGCACACAAGCCAATTCTTGGCCCAGGCTTTCTCTTTGCAAGATTTTTGCAGAGTATGGTAATTCTGTATAACACAGACATGGAGAGGGCAGTTGGTAGCTGAGAAAGATTAATGATCATCCTTATGACACGTTTTAATTAGAACAAAAATGGAGGGAAACAGTGGGGGACGTGGGGAGGCTTCCTTATTGACATCATATTGGAGAGTCAATTTCAAGATCATAAAAAAATTAGAACATCAACTACAACCCCCCCCAAAAGATAAGGGCTCCTCACTCTTCCATAAAATGTAAATATCTCTTAAATAAGAACATACTTTTATTATGTCTTCTGGTTCTAACTATAATCTTTTATTCCCCTTCCATTATAAAAGAAATATTTTAAAGAAAATGCCTTTATAACCTTCCTATAAGGACCACAAAATATTTTATGATTATATAATAACTACATAATGCATGTAACTACACAATAACCAATGCTTCCATTTTTTTTTTTCTTATTTACCTTCTACATACCCACTCCGTTTAAACCCTAGTTCAATCTCTCACTTGCTAAGGGTAAGTTACTCATTCTTTAATTTCCTCAATGTTAATCATATATTTTATCTGTGCAGCAGTCTTGAAGATTAAATGAGCTAACATGTTGAGAATAATGCCTGACACGTAGTAGGGGCTCAATATGTGTCATTGGAAATTAACATTTTGCCTGCATTTTCTCATGTACTCCTCAAAACAAGCCACACAGCATTAGAAAAACAGAACTGCCCTAGGAGTTAAGGGCTTGCCTGATACGGTGATATTGACCTGGTTCTTCCTCTTACTTGCTGCATAATCTTGACAAGTTACTAACCCTACTTGGGCCTCAGTTTCCTTATTTGAAAAGTGGCAATAATGGCGATACCTGCTTCATAAGTCAAATGCAATATTATACAAAAAGCACTTAGAGGAATGCCTGGCACACAGGAGATGCCACTGGCAGTTTGCAGCTTCTGGATGGCAGTGGATCGTGGTGGGTTAGTGCCAGTGCACCCTGTCTACAGCAGACATTGGGCCCCATCGAAGGCTGGTTTCACAATTATCCTGCGTTCTGTGCTCAGACTTCTTTTACTTGGTTCAATGCTCTGCTGTCGTTGTCTTGAAATGCTTAGTGTATATTTTACGAGGGTCCCTGCTTTGCATTTTGCACTGGGCCCTACAAATTAGGGAGCCAGTCCTCCCACTTTCCAGAATTGATTCAAGAGCCCACTCCCTCATAGGTCGCTAACATACTGCCTCTTACAGGAGGTGTGTGTCTATTGGGGGACACCTTTAGAGTCTGAGCTTTTGCAACACAAATTGCAAACATTATTTCTGTACACTGAGATTTGTCTCTATTGTCAGAGGAAAGGGGGTTTGGTGAGCTGAGTTCTGTTCCCGTTTCTCTCCTCCTTGGACCATGGACACAGCGTGGTGCTATGGTTTGAAGGTATCTCTCAAGGTTCCTATGTTGGAAATTTTAAGACCCACAGATCATTGTTGGGAGGTGGGACCTAAGAATTGGTGATTAGGTCCTGAAGGCTCCGTCCTTATACATGGATTGATGTTGTTATCATGGGAGTGGGTTAGTTATCACAAAAGTTGCCTTGTGCCTGGTTTAGTGTCACATGCCTATAATCCCAGTGGCTTGGGAGATTGAGGCAGGAGGATGAGGATTGCAGGTTCAAAACCAGCCTCAGCAACTTAGTGAGGCCCTAAGCAACTCAGCGAGACCCTGATCTCTAAATAAAATATAAAAAGGGCTGGGGATGTGGCTCAGTGGTTGGGTGCCCCTGAGTTCAATCCCCAGTTTAAAAAAAAAAAAAAAAAAGTGGCCATGTTATAAAAGAAGGTTTAGATGCCTCTTATCTTCTTGCCCTTCTTCCTTCTTCCAGGGATGATACAGCATGAAGTCCCTTGCTAGATGCTATACTTTCTAGCCTCCAAAACTTTGGAAAAGAAATTTCTTTTCTTTGTAAATTACTTAGTTATTCTGTTATGGCAAAACAAAACAGACTAAGACACATGAGTACAGAATTATCATAAGAGGATTGCAAGTCCCTATCCACATCTCACATTGTACTGAACAGGTAATATGTTCCAGGCATGAATTTACTATTACGTAGTAACATTATGTAGAACTCATTGTATTAATACAAAAGAAATGGGTAAAAAATGTCACTGAGTATTTCATAGCTTCTTGCCAGTATATATCTTCTGAATGAACTAGTATTAAATATACTAAACTGATATTAGGCAGAAGATTGAGAATTTTTATGGTAATAAAGGTCTGCATGCTTGCAACAACTGGGCAGCTTCCTATTAGGCTGTAAATTCCTGAGTTTCCAGATGCATTTCAATTCACATACAAGCCCTCTTATTTCCTTAGTCAAAACATTGCATGCAGCAGGGGTACAATTAGTGTGTGTGCAGTGAATGATGCATCTATTTGCTGATCAGATTTCCAGCTTACCAGGTGAGAAATGAATTAGGTTGAGTTAACAGAAATAACCAGGGACAGTGAATTCAGAGCAGAAAATGGAGGAGATGTGAGACCAGGAAGGGAGACTGCAGAATGCTTAAACTCTCAGAAGCCTGAGAAGCACTCAGCCAAGATGTAGCAAGTGCACAGAGTCCAACCCAATGGGCAGAGGTTGGTTCACCACAGATGTAGGCAGATCCCACACCCAGAGCCCCCAAATGGCACCACTCCACACTAGAGAGTCAGTCCAGGTTGTTCCCCCACTCACAACGTTCCAGTGACGTCCCAGCCTACAAGCCCTGCATATCTGGCTCCCATTCTCTTGCCATTTCCTCCCCCTCTCCCCGCTACCTTCTGCTCAGCCACGTTGTTCCTCCTGCTGTGCCTTAACGAGGTCTCATATGTCCCTGGGCATCAATGCTCCCACTGCCTGAAACACTTTTCTAGCATTTTCTTTCTTACAAGTATTTCTTAAAATGTTTTTATTTGTGCCTTATAGTTATACAAAATATTGTGGTTCACTTTGACATAATCATGCTGGCATAGAATGTAATTTGCTCCACCTAGGTCCCCAGTACTTCCTCTTTCTCTCCTCTCCCTCTGCTCCCCTTCTTCTATTCTACTGGTCTTCCTTCTATCTATCTACTTACTGATTTTTTTTAAATTGGTGCTTTATTGATGCAAATAAAAGTGAAATTCACTGTGGTATATTCACATGTACATAGCGATATTTAGTCAATTTCAATCCTCAGTTCCTCCCTTTACTCAGCCTTCCTCCCTCTCCCTCTATTCCCTTCATTTACTCCACTGATCACCCTTCTATTTTTATGAGATTGTCACCCTCCTTTATTCAGGTCTTCTCTAAAAAATAACGTCCTCAGAACAACTTCCCTAACCACCATACTGAGATGCATAGCACCCAGTCTTTACGATGAATACGAGGAAGAGAAAGAATCTACCAACTACAGAAAAGGATTAACTCACTCCTGTAGAAAATATTATTCTAACCAAACCTGCAGAATTCTAAGTACTTGTAGTAGGTGTTATTTTTGTTCCAAACGGTTTACTCTTTCCAGTAACAAATGACACATCCATACTCTTTGCCATGTGACTTTACAGCAGGTCGGTGGTTTGAAAATTCCGGCCTCCCTAACCTTGAGGTTGTTACTTGCTTTAACAGATGGAGTTTTAGTGCATATAACAAGGAGGACTTTAAATGTGCTTGTGTAGTGTGGCTTGCCCTCTTGTACCATCTGCCATAAGAAGAGCTACCTCTGGGAAACCACTGGACCCAGTATGGCAGACACACACAGCCCAACTTGCAGGCGGAAGCAGAGGAAGCCCTGCTAATCTGTGGATTTATGAGAGAAAATGATGAATGCATGTTATTGTAAGCCACAGAGTTAGGATTGTTTCTTTTTCTTTTTTTTTTTCTTTTTTGGTACCGGGGATTGAACTCAGGGGCACTTGACCACTGGGCCATATCCCCAGTCCTTTTTTTTTTTTTTTTTTTTGTATTTTATTAGAGATGGTCTCACTGAGTTGCTAAGTGCCTCGCCATTGCTGAGGCTGGCTTTGAACTAGTGATCCTCCTGCCTCAGCCTCCCAAGTACTGGGATTACAGGCGTGCGCCACCGCTCCCAGCTAGGATTGTTTCTTATGCCACAAAAATTTGACTACAATAGTTTTTGAACATTTACAGCAATATTTCTGATAATTATGTCCTACTTAATGATCATGGAGGATACGACTTAGATATGTTACCATCCATTTTGCCTCTATCCTGCATCAAACTATGAAGGTCAGAAGTTTCATTTATTTGACAGCTGGAGGATTAGCTGTCATTCATGTCCTGTTCCAGGAAGCTTATGTACTTTAGAAATTCTTCCTTGTGGACCAGCACCATGGATGTTTCTTCTGCAGAAGAGTGCCATTGATTATCTAGCTGCACTGCCCAATGTGGTAGCCATTAACCACATATCTATTGTTATTTAAATTAATTAGAATAAAACTTTAAAAAATATGTGTCATATTTTTAGTAAGCACATGGGCCTAGTGAGCACCATATTAGACCATAATGCAGACCATTTCCATTAGCATATAAAGTTTTATTGGACAGTGTCTACCTCAAGATTATAGAAATTGGGTACTTTATACATTTTTCAAGTTGCAAGAAATAAATTCTCTGAATGAAATTATAGGAGGAAGAGAGAAGAGACGGAAAATAAGGAAATATAATCTATCAGGTGCTTTCACCTCTGGCTTAGATAGACATAAATAATCTTTATAAAATATCACCTGGCACGTCAGTCTTTTCTATTTTTCTGGTTCTTCTAGAAGCAGTCTAAGGCACACAGTTCACCAATCACATATGCCAATAAGTGGAAATGAGTGTGTGTGTGTGTGTGTGTGTGTGTGTGTGTGATGTCTTCCAGAGAGTATCTGAATGGAATGATCATATTTCAGTTCAGCTCTCAAAAGCAAAGAATGTGTCAATAAGGTATCCAAATTTATGACCTCCAATGCTTCCAAAACAAGATACAAGAGCAGCAGAAAAACTCAGAGAAAATGTGTTCAGTGCTGAAGTGAGCTCTCTGGCCCCAGCTCAGTTACAGCAGTGGCAGACATTATATTTGCCTCCACAAGATTCATCAAGCTGTACGAGCGAAGACTCAGCAAGTAGCAGGCGACAGAGCATGAGCTCAGATCAGCAATTTATCTGAGGCCAAGTACCACGAAACAATGGGAGGCTCATTATGTAAGCCAGCTACAGGTGTATTAGTTCCATTTCAGAGACTTCCAACAGGTTTTCATTTATTTCCACATTTAACATCAGTATCAACCTTAATATAAGAAACACTGCAGTCATTTTTTATAGTACTTGGAAAAGAATATTCTCAGGAGGAACTTTTCAGGTCCATTTTTTCTTATAGGAAAGTTTTATGTCTGAAGTTACACAATCTGCTCTCAAAATAGAAAAGTTTCTATTTGTCTCTTGTCACTTGGTCATCATTGGTCATTGATACTGATGGGTAGATTTCTTTGGGCTCCCTTTACTAGTAGCAAACTCTACCAGACCAGTACATGTCCTATGCAGTGCCCAGGACTTCCCAACTAACCCTTTCCATGCTGCCAACCATTTCCCCTAAACCCTACATGAGGGTCAGATTACCCTAGACCTTCTGGAACTTCTTCTGCAACATATTTTCAGCCTCATCAGCACCACCAATCTCAGGACCCTTTGCCCCGGAACTTTCTCATTATTTTGTCTTTCGTTCTTAGTGTCTACTCCATAGTCTATCTTACAAACACCCTTAGATTCCATGCCCCTCTCTTTGATGTACCTTCCAGAAAGAATCCTGAACTATGTGCCACCAGTTAGTAGCTTTGCTATGCTGCCAGCTGAAGGTCTGAGCTGGTCAACCTCTTCTGTGCACTAGCTACTATCTAGGATTTATGCCACATCACTACTTTCTAAAATAATAATTCCGATGCTCCCCTTCCCATCTCTCCATTCCCATTAAACTCCAGAGATTATTTGGATCCATTCTTGAAGATAGTAGAGACTCTTTGGTGTTGCTTAGACTGAATTGTTTCCCCCCCCCTCCTCTAAATTCATACATTGAAACCATTCCCCTCAAAGTGACTATATGGAGTTGAGATCTTTAGGAGGTAATTAAGGTAATCTGAGGTCATAAAAATGGGATCCTAATTCACCATAGTTACTGCCCCTATACGAAGAGAAAGAGACTCCAGAGCAATGTGTCTCTGAGGATGAAGTGATAAGACAGATGACCATCTGCAATACAAAGAGAGTCCTCAACAGACACCAGGCCTTCTGACATCTTGATGTTGGACTTCCAATCTCCAGAACTGTGAGAAAATAAATTAATCTTGTTTAAGCCAACCAGTTTATAATATTTTGCTATGGTAGTTCAAGTAGATTCTGAGATGGAAACTTTCATCTTCCAACCAACAAATCTTCAAACCTATTACCACCCATGCCCATCATCCTTTTCTTCTCTTCTATGTGGGAGGAGGCCAATCTTACAACTGCTTTTACAGCTTCTCAAAAACTTTGCTCATTTGATCCACCCCTCTTTGCTCTTATAAATTAGTATCTACCTCTCTGCAAAAATACGCTCAACATCTTTTCAAATATGTTCTAATATCTCCCATCTTAGGGGAATAAGAACTATGTCCACATCTTCTTCATACTACCCTCCTAGTTCTCTATTTCCATCACCAGCTCCACCTGTTGAGTTGTCTACACATTGTTTCCATTATTTCTCCTCCAATTCACCCTTCCACTACTGTAATCCATACAAACAGTGGCTAGTATGACATGAAGAGTGACATTTCCTTCATATTACATTTATCTAATATTGCATAGCAAAGTGTGTCAACTTTTTCACTTAAAAAACAACAACTCACAAATCTATTTTTTTGGACTCAGTAGAGTCTCTAGCTTAAGGCTAGAGACCAGAATTATTTGAAGGTTTGTTCATTCACATGTCTGGCAGTAAACACATAGATAGATGCTGTAAACACATGAGGACTCAAACATCTGGGGTCTCTTGGGCATCATTCCAAAGCTCTATGTGGCCTCTCCATGTAAGTTCTTTAGAATGGATGCTGTAGAGTGGCCAGATTTTTTATATACTGGCTCAAGAAAACTAAGGAGCATGCCCAAGAGAAAAGTGCCAGTAACTCTGTGTGTGTATACAAAATTATCTCCAAACTGAGAGTATAAAACTACCATTCATTATGCTCACTGATTCTGTGATCAAGAATTCACACAGGGCAGAAGAAAAAGGGATTATCTTTGCCCTACTACGTCCTCGTCTGGAAGATTCAAAGGCCGGGAAGCAAGAGTAGTTGATGCTCATTGTAAGCTAAAACTTCAGTCATGGCCTCTTCAGAGGTCCTGGGCTTCCCAAGATGTGGTAGCTGTATCCCAAGAAAATCAAGAGAAAGATAGACAGTGTCAGACAGGCTGAGACCATTGAGACCAACTCGGACTAAACCATTTTATGACTTAGTTTTGGAATTCTGTACACCAAGTCTCCATGATGGTGCTTTTTTCAATCACAGGGTTTAAATGTCCTGTTAACCCTAAGGACTCTGAAATTTATTCCAGTTCCAAAGATTTACCTAAGCTTTGACATCATCATTAGGCTGCATTATTGGCTTTTCAAACTTATCAAGTCCAAAAAGTTAACCTTGGGATTTTCCACCACCCTCTAGTCTTCCACATTTCATCTAAAAATGAATTTCATTATTCCATCAATGTCATTTAAAAAAATTACCCAGGACTGTGTTGGGGGTAAATACATTCTGTCTCTGAGCACCTTGGCTTCTACTTTGCAATGACTCTCTGATTAAAGATGCTCTAAGAAATGACTCCCTATTACATTTGTCTCAAAGAATTCCTATACTGTTAAGAGACATTAATTTTGCCCAGAAAAGTATGATGGGTATGAAAGTATTGCATTTTCTTCTCTGTTAAGCTGACAATATTCTTCAAGATGCACAGATGTACATTTTCTGTAATTTAATAATTTAGTAAGAATTAATTATTGAATGTCTGTCATTTGCCAGGCATCGTTCTAGTTGCTGGGGAAGTGGTGGTAAACAAAACAGCTTCTAAGAAGAGAAGGCAGACAAAGACAAAACAAATGTAGAACATGTCAGGAGGTGACAGGTAGTGGGTGTATGTATGATGTAAGTTTCTCCTGTGAACCCCAATATCTATCCTACAAATGCAAAGCATCTTGCACCCTGCCTGCACGTATCAGTCACCCAGTGCAAGACAGCTGTTATCATTACCAATCAAGATTGATGTTCATTGGAAAGGTAGTCAACCTGGGTTCTAGTACCAAATCCAGCACTTACTCTTTTGAGTGTATGATCTCCACCAAGTTGCCTAATTTCTCTGGCCCTCTTTTATTATGTGATATTATCGTCAATTAATTGATTCAGAAAAGTCATGGCGGATGGTTAGTACAGTGCTTGGCACATGTTAAGGACCCTAGAACCCTTGCTTATTATTATTGTCCAGGAGTTCTTAAGTCCCTCCTCTCCTTGGAATGAGAGACACCCTGTAGACACAGCTGATATTATTTTATGGGTATTTCTAGACCCTCTCTTGCAAGGGTTTCCCTTGCTTCACTCATGTCTCTGTTCACCTGGCACTCACCACTCTGGGTCCTCTTACCCTTCTTTGTTCACTGCATAGAGTGATTAACATGTGACCCACTATATGTGTACTTTGCTATCTATCATCTGTCTCCTCCAACTAAAATGCAATTTCTATGTAAAATGCAAGGCCTCTTAGCACCTCTTTGGTTCGCTGGTACAGTGTGGGTGCTTAAACAGTGCCCGGAGAAGAGTAAGTTCATGCATAACATTTCTTGAAAATGAAAAAAGAAATTTCAGGAGAGCTCATCTAGCCTTCGGCAACGAAGGGCAGCACCCCAACCACGTCCTTTGGGGTTGGTGCACAAAGCTCTGAACTGCCTAACAAAGAGCACTCTTCCTTCACGCCATTATCGTGAACATTAGGGAAGTGACCCTCTTGGATTTCAAGCCTGACAATTTGGAGAGCTTGAGAAGTTAGGCCAATTTACTTTATAGGAACAAGCAGTCAGACCCATTTCCACCACAGCCTTGTGAAGTCCTCTGAGGCCTCACCCCGCTAACTACCCTCCAGCTGAGACCAGGTAGCAGAGTTCTGTAAATTTCTTCTATTAGTAATTGCCAAACAGCTCTTTCCTCCACTGACTTGATTCTCACTTAAGTCACGTATTTCTACTTGTAATTTCTCCAAAGGGCTATTTCAGACTTTTCGCTTCCTGAAATTCTAGTGATTGTATACGTTAGGCTATTTGGCAGCCCTCTCTTATCCACCAGAGATCGGACAGAGAAAGATGGAAGAGACACAAGATTTCCTTTGGCCACATTTGGTTTAATCAGTATGAACTTCACCATGGAACAACTCGCTCATTTCCCCAGAGGTAAGAGAGAGTTATGGACCCCGCTGTACAAAATAGCAATTGTATTTTCTTTGTCATCCTGTGTTTTCTTGGGGAAGCATGGCCTGTGGTTATTTTTGCACTGGGTTGCAGATTTGACTTAAATCTCTACATGTACTCCATGATGGTAAGTTGCAAGTAGCAAAGAACAGGTTTTTAAAAATTATGATAATAAAAACTTTCAAATTGAGGTTTTCGGTTATTTTGGTTACCTAAGGTAGATTCATGTCACCCAGCTGGTCATCTCCTTCTGTTTTGTTCTGTTTTGTTTTGTTTTTTTTTTTCCCCCCTAAGAGTTGTAAGTCAAACACTGAGACTCATATATGGAAATAACAGTGTTTGCAAAATATATATGAGAAAGAAATTTTATCTCTTTATTCCTTACCTTCCTCTACCAAATGTTCCTCTCACACCTTGTCTCAGAATGAAAACTCAGCCTAGAAAAATAACTATCTTTAACCTGGTATGATCAGAGACTCTGTGCCCTGGGATCTGTCTGGAAAGCAGCTTTGGGGGCACTCGGTGGGCAAGGTGCTGGAGAACGTGCAGGGTCTTCTGTCCCTTCTTCCAGCCATGCAGGGTTTTTGGGGCAATGAGATCAGCTTTCCTGAATAGAGATCTAATTTAAATAATGGAAGATTTAAATAATGGTGGATTCTTTTCCTCCCTAGATCAAGATTGCCAAAAACTGTGAGGGTGAGGTTTGCATTCATAATAAGGCTGGGGGTGGGGTGGGGGTTGTTTCCACTAAAAGAAATGTTACTCATCCTGGGGCAGGAAACGTGGGCATCCTTTGGGGACTGAAAGGGAGAGGGACTTCCTCTGCTCATTAGCCAAGGAAAGAAGGCTGCAGGAGGGGTGGTAACAGTTCTGACATGTGGCTGTGATCAGAGAAACCTCTAGGCATGTTGGAGATGTGACCTGGCGACCATGGAGGCAAACAGGTATATCATTTGAAAAAGCTACAAAATCAGACATTACAAAGCTGGCCCGGCCTGGGCTCAAGGTGGGTGAAAGCCATCATAGGTGAGGACAGCAATGAGGGGGCATTCCCTCCACTATCCCACCCCCAGGTGATCCAGGGAATTCAGGAAGGAATGCAGAGATGGGCGCCTTCATTGAGTCTCTTCTACTCCCACTGGAAATAAATCATTTCCTCCTTTGCTCCCCACAGCAGACTGTGGGCAAAGAAAGTATAGGATAATTCACTTACTGTAGGTTGACAGGCAGGAGATAATAAAAAAAGATTCGATTAACCATAAAGGGTGTGTGTGACAGAGAGAAGGTGGTCAAGAGCGAGCCGTGCGGCAGCTGAGAGCTGACACTCAGGAAAGGTGAGATCACTTTCGGAGATACTCTTCCCAGATATTTATGAGGCTCCTCCTGAATAGACTGGATGCAGGACAAGCTGCAGAAATTGCTTTAGTTCTCCGCACAGACACCTCCCCTAAGATGAAGCTGGGGCTTGTGCCCTGCAGCTGATATTGGATCCTTTATGTTGTTCTAAATTAAATTCTGAGCAATTCAGTCCATGCCACAAGTCCTATTATGTAGGCTTACTTGCACTAAATCTGTGTTTATGGGAACATAAAATCCATGTTGCTCCTCTCGTCAGATTTGATTATTGATGATGGTTTCTAACACGTGCCGTCAACTGCCTTTTTAATCACTGTCAGTCATTCTTTTCTACTGCAGTCAGACTTGAAGCAGCAATGATGGTTTGAAAATAGGGCCTTTCCTCTGTATTTAGGGCTAATTAAGAGTAAATAACTATTCCCAGCAAGGAGGGCAGCATCCAAGCAAATCTCTGACAAATGCAAGCCTTCCCCTTGGAGGAACATATTCTTGTCTTCTGCCAGTAAATATTTCCATCACAACGGTAAGAAACTCCACGTTTTTCCCCTGTTGAGAATGTCATACTGCTTTGATACAAGTATAGAAAAATAAATACCAGTCAAAGCCAGGAAGGAAAACACAAGAAGCGTTTAATTAAGAAAACATATATAATTTCCTGTTTCTTTCTCTGTATCCCAGTTCAATTTGGTCGCTGTCCTCAGCCCTGTAAAGCAAACGCAGGCAATCAAGGCTCTCAGCTCCCACTCAAGTCTGACATTTCTCCTAAATCTGCCCACCTCCTTCCACTCCCACCCCCACCCCGTGATGCAACACAATTCATTCATTATATTTTGAAGGTTACAGTCAATTGCTCTGCTGCAAGAATGCTAAATGGGTGGGATCAGACTTCCTGCATTTGGAAGGTTCATCTTGATTTCACTTCCATGGGCTCTGGCAGCGTATTGCCCAAAGGACACTGTTAAATTTTGCTTTGACTGGGCCTTTCAATTTCCTCTCGTTGAATGATGAGTTACTGTTGCTTTGCAAATTATAGATTTTAATTTTTCTTTATATTTTTCGCTTCCCATTGGGATCTCACAGCTATTTTTATGTATTTCTTCTTACTGATAAAAGTTAAACTGAAATCTCTTCCCACCCTGGAGAAGAAGAAAAAGAGAAGTGTGTTGAAAAATACATAAGCTCGGAAAAAAATTAGAATGGATGAGGAAAGAAAGTAAACTTTGGAGCTATCCATATGGGAATATAAGAAACATATTTCTTATATTTATCCCAATTTATGGAAATGTAAGAAGATTCTATTATAAAATATAGAGTTGGAACAAATTAACATAATGAAGAAACAGCAAGGTTTTTTTTTAAAAATGAAAACACTTAAATAAGAAATTCTTATATGCTTTCAACAAAGAGTGGTTAAATACCAACAATGCAATTGTACAGTTCAGCCTTCCTTATTAATTTCTCCAGCTAAAGCTTTGGAACTTTTTATATATAGATATATAATTTTTGAAGGAGATTAGAAACAACAATCTTCAAAATTATTTTCAATTAATCCACTTCAAAATCATAGGCAAATCCAAGTTTACTAATCACTAATTAGCCCCAATGTGCTAAGTTTTGCCACATATTGATTATAATATCTAAATTCATGCGTCTTTTCCGGAATGTCTAGCCCTTGTCATCCAGGGTCCTAAGTAAGGAGGCAGGAGTAAAATCCGTGAATGTGACTCTGAGCCTGCAGGGCTTGCTTTTTAATAAATGAGATGTAGATGCATGGCTACATCATGTGTCAGGAGTCATGCATATTGTGAACAAGGGGATTAGATGCTATCAGTGGTGCCAGGTATTCCAGAAGGAGTCACTGGGGAAGTTTTCCAAGATGTTGACTTTTGAACAAATGTTCTAAGGGACAGAGTTTCATAAGAGATGACATGAGAGATGAACCATGGCAAGGATGGGCAGCTTTAGTTTGAGAGGGAATGGAAGGATTGACGCAGCAACTCAGGAAGATCTAGTCTTTTACACAGACCCTACAGAGGCTACAAAGAGAATCTGGTTCTATAGAGAATTGACTCTTGGCTAGGACTGCCAGAGAAAACTCAGGATGCCCAATTAAATCTGATTTTCAGATAAACAACAAATAATTTTAGTGTCAGTGTGTCTTAAATATTACATGGGGCATATTTATACTCAAAGCAATTTGTTGTGAAGCCAGAAGACACAGAAATAAAATCCTGCTATCCCTGTCCAAATGAAGAGGAATTCCTCCGTGGTTATTACTTTCCTAACACCCCCCCCCCCCTTTCTTACCACCTTCCGAGTCATCCCTTGGACCTGCTGCTTGTGGATGGTCAGTGGTGGGGAGGGCTGTGGGATTCTGCACAATGGCTCCGCTCCCGTCAATCTCTTTGGTGAGTCCCTCCCAACTTCCTCTTTCCAGTTGGTAACCAGCCTGTTGACCCGTGGCTCCATCCTCCCTTTGGAACCTGCTAGTCTTGGAGTATTAAAATTGTCCTCCTCACCCTAAGACAATGCTGCGGGAACTTTGTGGGGACACACACACACACAGAAAGAGAGATAAGGCAGCTGGTCATTGTTTCCTAAGCACCCAGGGTTAACTCTTGGTACTCATGGGCTTTGACTTCCTGTCCATGATTACTAACAGTGAGAACCTAACAGCAACCTGCCTTGGTAGGAAGATGATCACAAATACTTGCTGACAGTGCGGAGTCATGCTGGAGACTGTGGGTTGAAGAAAGAGAGCAAAGAGAAAGCACTCAGTGAAAAACAAGAAATACTTTTCTTTACTGCTCAAGAAAATCAAGACATAGAAATTTGGAAAACTAAAGACGGTCTCCTAGAGTGCTGTGTTAGTTAGCTAGGGCTACTATAACTAACTACCAAAGACTGGGTCACTTGTATCACAGAACTATATTGTCCCATAGCTCCAGAGGCTCAAAGCAAAGATCAAGGTGCAGGCAGGGCTGGTTTCTTTGAGGCCCCCTCTCCCTGGCTTGCAGGTGACTCCCTTTGTGTGCAAATCTGTGGTGACCCTTCATGTGTTCACATTTCCTCTTCTTATAAGGACACCAATCAGAATGGATTAGGGCCTATCCTAATGGCCTTATTAAGCCTCTCAGTCACTTCTTCAAGTACCTTATTTCTAAACATAGTCACATTATGAGGTACTGGGGCTTAGGGTTTCAACATATAAATTTAGGGGACATAATTCAGCTTATAATAAAGGAGGACACACTTGTAATGATATTTGAAGTCACAAATAGCTGAGGGAATGGAGGACCAAATTGGGTCCTCCATTCAGAGTCGGAAGAATAGACAACAAACAGAACACAGGATCAGATCCTTAACTGGGTCCAGCATCTTTACAACTGGAATGTGAAACATCAGTTTTTCTCATTAGATGAATGATCACCTGCTTTTTATCACTGGGAGTTAACTAGACCATAAAAACTGCATTTTACATAGTAAGGATTATGAAAGCTTGCATAATACCTGATTAGACATTTAATGCTCAATATCTCCTAATCTGTAAAGTTTGATAATCATCAACCATAGACTAAGTGAAAACATTCTAAGATTTTTTTTTTTGACATGGCAAGGAGCATAGTAAGGCTTTTGGTAATGGGAGAGTAGTAAACACTATTGCAATACTTGGAAACCACCACTTAGAGTAGTGCTTTTAAACTTCTCAAAAAATATTAACCTGGTGTCAGAGAAGAATATATTATATCCCTGGCTAGAGGAGGAGAATCTTAGTTTGCTCTGGCCACCATAGCAAAATACTATAGACTGGGTGGTTCAAACATCAGGAAATTTATTTCTCATAGTTCTGGAGGCTGTAAATCTGAGAACAAGATGCCATCATGGTTGGGTTCTGCTGAGAGCTTTCTTCTCGTCTTGTTGATGGCCAACTTTTTACAGTCCCCTCAACATGGTGAGAAAGAAAGAGCAATCTCTCTGGTGTCCTCTTCTGAGGGCTTCAATCCCATCATGAGGCCACACCCTCATAACCTTATCACTTCCCAAAGACCCCCACCTCAAAATACCATCACACTGGGGGTTAAAGTTTCAACAGATGGATTTGGAGGGGCACAAACATTCAATCCATAGCCAGAAGAGAGAAGTAGGTGACTGTGTGTTATCATAAAAATGTATGTGAACTTTGCTTTCTGTTTTGTAGCATATTTCTTTTTATTTTGACAGAAAAGCAATGTTACTTTTGTCCCTCAAGTTCTCAAGAAGATTCACATTCCAACAAGAGCACGACATTTACCGTGTAGCTTTGCCTGACCTCTGGCACTGTAGTCATGCATTCTTGTTTACTTGTGCACCAGCTTGAGAATTCTAGCCTTAGAGGCTTAACTGTCCTCAACTGTCAGGGAACAGACCCTTCAGACGAAATGAATGACGCACACCCTCTGTAAGCCTTGGCCACAGTGCTTGCTCCAGGCCTTCTGTGAGCCTGAAGGTCTAGATTCCAACGCAGACAAGACAGAATTGCTCTTCTCTCATCCCAAGGCAGACTCTCTCTAAAGCTCCCTGACTGCTCCAGGAACTTCTAACATTGCTCATTCATTAGTTAATATATAAATTGTTTATTGCCATAATGATGCTATATAAGAAACAACCACTGAACTTCAGTGATATAGAATAATAAACATTTATGTTCACTCATGACTCTGAGTTGGATTGGTGATTCTGCTGATTTTGGCTGGGCTGGGCTAAGCAGTTGTCATCTGGGCTGGAGAGGGTCACTCAAATATCTGGCAGTGGGCCAGATTTTAGCTAGTGTATGATGGTTTTGGCTGGAATGACTGGCTCTGCTCCACATGAACTCTCATTCTCCAGCAAGCTAGCTCAGGCTTATTCCCAAGGTGCAAGAAATAGATTAGATGTACAAGACTCATAGGGCTTTGATTCAGATGTGAGGCTACATTCTATCTACCAAAGTCAATCAAAAGATCAGTTTAGATTGAAGGAAAAAGAAAACAGACTGCTCTTTTGATGGAGGAAGTGGCAAAATCACACTGTGAAGGGCACAGAGTCAGGGTTGGGGGGGGAGGTAGAATAGAGGTCATTTTTTTAAGGCTACTACAAGTAGATATAATGAGTCATCTGTCTTATGAGCAAAACTCTGTGTCTATATTATCCTTTTCCATGTTGCTTACCTATGGAGGCCAAGGACTCTCATTAGACTCCAAGATAGAATTTTGGTGTGGGAAGAATATTTAAGCCCTCGCTGTACATGAAGTTTAGCTACTTAGAAATACTCAGGGTTGGGAGAAGAGACTGCGGATCTTCCATTATAATCACTTCCTTGAAGGCTGGAGGGTGACTGGGGATGGGATTGCTCTGTTATATTGAGCCAAATCCTTGATCCAAGTAAGATACATTTTTGAGAAATTTATTAGAGTTGTGACAATTTGGCATCTGCTTGAGCAAAGATTTCAATCATGTAGAGAAACGCAATACTGTCAAAAATGTGGAGGAGAAAAATTATGTAAGTCAGTAAGAGTTGTGTAGAGGGAAAATAAATCATATTTTTGAATCTAGTTCAAGAAAGTTCAGTAATTATAAGCCATATGCACAGCCCATTAAAAGTAATTGTTTCATGGGATCATCTTACAGTTCAAAGAAAATATACAAAAGAAGCTTAGCTCTTCATTTTAAAAGTAGATATCATTACGCTTTTCAGATTTTCCTTCCCTTCATCTATAACTCAGGATCAAAGTTGGACAAAGTAGAAAAAGGACTTGCATAGTTCCAAGAACAGCCAGGCAAAGTGGATTGTAGAATTTAGAATGGAGGGATGGGAGAACTACATTGACTGGACTTCCCATTCCCTGAGTCAAGCACCATGACAGTCGTATTATCTCATTTAATCTCCACCATGACATTGTGAGATAAACATGTTTTCACAGGCTCACCCAAATTCACACAAGTAGTAAGAATGAAAGCCAGAAATTGAGCCCTAATTTTTTTTTTCCTGGTTACAATCATTCTACTGTCACACATTACTTCCATCTGTAAGCTTCCTGGTACCGAAAACCGGGAGGAAAAAACTCTCGGAGGCAGAGTTAAGCTTTTACTACTTTTACTTCTACTTTCTTAGAGCTTAGAGAGGGAAAGAAAGATTTTTAGAGAGAAAGATTAAAGCGAGCTTTTCTTCTTGTCTTCTTAGCTTAGAGTTAGAGTTAGAAAGATAGAGCTTAGCTTAGAGCTTAGAGTTAGAGTTAGAAAGATAGAGCTTAGCTTAGAGAAAGATTAGAGCTTCTTCTCTTCTCTCTTCTTTCTTCCTTCTTCTTTCTTCTGTCTTCTGTCTTCCTCAGGAGTCTCGGCCTAACTCTGACCAGTCATTACTTCTTCTATCTGGTTTCTCTTCTGTAACCGCTCTGCCTACGTTCTGGCCGCTCTGATTCTTCTGACCGACCGAGTGACTGCCTGGCTGACTGAATTCTCCGTTCTCCTAACTCGGACCGCTTTTCACCCGGTTATATACCTTCAGGTTTGCGGGTGCCTACAGGTGCGTCACATACATATCAGGTGGAACCCATGGCTTCCAGCTAGCTACAACAGCCCTTCCTAATTAGGGCTCCTTCATCCATCTTCCATCTCAGGTAAAATGTGAAAATTTTATATGTGATTGGACTGACCTTTTTCTTCCCCTAAAAGAAAGAGAAAAGACACCTATTTGATGCCACATGCATACCATCTCTTTCTTTACTCATCTTGCTCTAGGATGATCTAGGTTCAAGCAAAGTCAGTGATACCAGTCCTCAGGGGAGAAGTCAGAGGGAACAATACAGACAGAGCTGATGCGGTGACTCCAAACTTTACAAATCTGGGGGAAGAACTCACTCATGTGAGGCTTTGGGGAGCTGGCCAGGATGATGCCCTGAACTCTGCTGCTGTAGGCATGGTTGCCAGCATCACTGGTGAGGTAATTCTGAAGCACAGCAGGTCTCAGTTACTCATTCCACATGCCTTCTCAGACAGGCAGTGTAAACAGCTCTCAGATGCATTTCCTGTTAGCTAAAAATAATAATAATAAATTCCACAGTGGTACTCGTCCAATAATATTTGAAAATTCCCTTCTTGTGTTTCCTCTAAAAGTTCTTTCTTTTGCAAGAGGTTTCCCAGACATGACGTCGACCTAATTATTCATTGACCAATTTTATCACCAACCACTTGAAATCTAGACCATTCACCCAACTTTACAAGGCAGGGTCACACCCGGATTGTCCAAAATAGTGAGGACAGATTCATGCCAACTCCTACAGTGGGCGTCATGTGTGACCTGTCTGTCTGATGAACATTTACTCCACAGGCTGGGGACAGAGAAAATTGGGTGGGAAAGTCTTGAGGAACTTTATAAAGTGGCTAAAAAAATTGTGACTGGAAACATGAAGTAATGACTCGACAGACTACTTCTTACCAAATTCTTTACCAAATTCTTAAGAGAAAGTTGTTTGGAGTTGTTGCAAAAGTTGACACAGTTGTCACTCAGTTCCCTGAACAGAGGTCAGAGTTCAACGCCTCCCACTGCCCAGGTCTTGGCTTTTCTCCTGGATTCTCCAACAGAGGAAAGAAGACCTCCTCCAATCCCACCCTTAGGCTCCCCTGAGGGACGTGGGGCAGGGGAAGGATTGAGTCCAGCTTACGCGGACCTGCTCTTCTGGAAGATTCTTGTCTCAGAGATGAAAGAGACAAGACAGAAATGTGGGTGTCTTGGGGACAAATCACTTGAGATCCTTTTATGGAAAAGGATAACAGAATGACATTCAATATTGAAGTTAGAGATAGTTCCAGAGCTATTATGAGAATGACATTTGCTAAAGATAAAGTCTAGTTGAGAAAGAGGAGCCTCCCATCATGAGACTCTTTCCATCTCATGAAATGAGGCAGCTTCTTATGAAGAACTGAAGGGAGAGGTCAGCTTCTGGCCAAGACAGGCAGTTATTGATGTATCTATCAGAGGTTTGGGAATCCCAGTTTGCACAAAGGAAATCCTGGCTGGCTCTTCCCACTCTGGGGACTCGAGAACCCTATGAAGGTGCCACTCAAAACCCCCCCCACCCAAAGCAAGAGAATAATCGAGTAAGCCACACTATAACAGGGACAGTTAGGGGAATGGCCGGTTGGAAGCTTTGGGACCTCTCAGTCTGATAAACCTGAAAGTCTGCCCCTTTTTGACCAAACTAGACAACTCAGGGCACAACTACAGATGGCACTGGCACTTCATGGATGCAGGGGACAGTAGGAAAGGGAAGACTGGGGCTGGTCCTATGGCTGCCAAACTTCAGAAGATTTCCACCTCCCTCCTGGATGTGAGGTTGATTTGGCTTCAACAGAAGTCTTTTTGCTGATGGTCAAGGCCAACCTGGATCACCAGGTTGGCTAATAGGAGGCCCTTTCTTTTCCAGACCAGGCTTTCCTCTACTCAACCCTTTATCCTCTACAGACAGAAGGGCCTTCTAGCCACTTCTCAACTCACAGTGGCTTGGCTTTACATTTATAACCAGGAGCAAAGAGTGAGCACAGGCCCCTGTGCCATTTGAAAGAGACTCCTTTGGCCACAGGGGCAAGGACTTGGGCATCCATTCTCACTTTCCTTCTAAAGGCTCTCCTTAGGAAACAACCCAGAAAAACCATCCTTAGTTATCAGGAATCAAATGTGTAAAAACCATGAACCTGTCTGAATCATCTTTCTGGTAAGGAGAGAACAAAGCAGAAGTCAGTTGAGACAGTTGTTGAAGAGTAACTCTCACCTTCAAGTTAGCTGTTTGTTTTAATTAGCAACAGAACAGAAAAGTTCTAGCAATCAAGGCTACCAATAGAAAAATCAAAGGAAAAAAATAGCCATATAGCTAGGAGGTGGTGGGGGGGGGGAACAGCAGAAAAAAGGAAAATATGAACAAGATCATGAAAGCCTGCTGTTACAATTTCTAGTTTTTAAAAATTACATCTTTTTATAAAGTTCAGCAAAGATTTTTCTGGAGTACTTGTGTGTTAGACAATCTGCTAACTTGAGGAGATAGAAAGATGAGTAAGACTAAATCTCTTCGCTACAAAAACTATGCTAAGCACATGGTAGGCCCTCAAGAAATGTCAGCTCTCTTTTTCTGCTTCTGAGAAAAATTCTGTATTAATGAATATTTATTGTGGTTGCTAAGGAGTTCTTAAAAGCAATGTGCTGTATCAGAGAAGGCTAGCTATCCTCACAGATACATTCTCATCTTCTTTGCCCAGCCACATAATAGACTACCGTTCCCAGGCTCCTTTAAAAATAAGCATGACCACGAGATTAAGTTCTAGCCAACAGCATGTGATCAGAAGTGGAGAGTCGCTTCCAGGCTGAGGATTTTTAATAACTGGTTGTGTCTTCTCTGTACCCTTGTTTTGAACTACCCCAGCACGTAAAATAGACCAGGGTTTATCTTGAGGACAATGCAGGTTAAGGCCCTTCTCTGAGGATTTTTTAAACGGGGTACAGAGGATACAATTTGCTTCCAGTAAAATACTTCTGGTAGTCAGTAGAAGAGATATTACAGGGCAAGACCTTAGGGCAAGGAGGTCAAATAGCAGGCTAGTGTGGGAATTCAGGTGAAAGAAGGAGAGGTGAAAGAGAGAGGTGAAAGAGAGCTAATTCAATATGGCGTCTCCAGGCCTCAGTTGCTAAAGATAGTTGGAGGCAGATGGGAGTGGGCAGATGAATTGATGTTTTCATCCCATAACCCACAGGACATAGCCAGGAAGAAAGGCCCCCACCACTTTTGTCCATTTCCTCCTTTTTAAATTTCTCTTCCCCAGCCCTGGTAATTTTCCATTTTCGAACATGTGGATACACAACCAAGGAAGACAGTGTCAGTGCTCAGCCCCACTGTATGATCACACTCCACATCCAATTCATAGTCAAATACCAGCAGAAAAGAGTTTCAAAACGCCTCTCATCAGCAATTCCATGATCAGCCATTGAAAGGATTCTTCATGGAGAAAAATATTAATAAACTGAACTCATGCAAGAAGAACACTTAGTCGTGTGTGTTAGATGAGGATTGCTCAGACTGGAAAGCAGAAAAGCAAAAGAGGAGGAGGAAAACTTTTTAACACAGAATTTATTAAAAACATATAATTAATAATTAATAATTACTTATAAAATTACTTATTACAAAAATTAATATATAATCACTTATTAATTATAATAATTAAAAGCAAATGTGTATTTTTAATGAAAGATAGAAGGTAGAAGGCTTAAGCTCTAGGTTAGGGACCAGGAGACTGTAAAAGGCTTGATAGTCTTAAAGTCCTTGCTGGGATATTTTAGAGGCCCATTTACAAGCTTGATTGTAAGTAGGCAACTTAAATCTTTGCTATAGTTCACTATAACTAAATACACTGACATTCTCAGTCTAAACATGAGCTGGTGAAAAGATCTCTTGACCTTGATTTCACAGTTATCATTTTTCTAGATTTCACTGGGAGAGATGGGGTGTCTTTACAAAAGTTAAGAAATACCTTGTTTCCCATCGACCAGTGTTAGCTTCTTTCCTCTGACTTCTCTTTCAGCTATAAGAATATGCTATGCCTTCCTCTATATATTGTATTGCTAACATTTAATATTTGAGAGATCTGTGAATCTTGAATATGCTACACAGGAGTTTAGGAAAAACTAGGAGCCCTGTAAAATTTATGTGGGGAAAAGGCAAACTATTTCAGCAATGGTTTTAGCTTATACCACAAGGAAAGGAAATTTTTAGAAAATGCTTTTCTGTCTCATAGTGTTCTTAGTAGACAGGAAAATGGCTCATTCTTTGAAGATAAAGTGTTGAGTCAGATTAAGAAGGGAAATATCTGCCAGTAGAAACAGCAATGAGAATTACATATCCTGGAAAAATAAGACTTATCCCAACTGTGTTGATAATACTTGGTGAGGCTGGATACCAGAAATGGCAAAACTATTCCTTATTCAACTAACCTATGGAATCCTATAAAAATAATTGAAAATGGAAATATTATATTGCTTCACCAGAGAGAATGCACATGCCTTCTCTTTACCCTCAGCATTTTGCAAATCTGCAGAAAGAGCTTGGAAGGAGAGTACCAAAAACCCTCAATGTGTGGAACAGATATGGAAGTTAACTGCGAAGCAAGGTTTTATATAGCAAACTTCTCCCCACTGGCTCTCTTCTTAAAATGGGATGAATATATTCTACTGCTTCAAAACAAAAACGACATCCAAAGGAAAATAAAAATTGAACTCAAGAGTACAACGTCTTCTTCATAGCATGCATTTAAAGTAAATTAAATTAAGTAACTGTGTTACTTATATTAACAGAGAATGTACATGCCAAAGGCAAAAATTACAGAAAAGGAGAGACATCGTGTGTGTGTGTGTGTGTGTGTGTGTGTGTGTGTGTGTGTTGGGGGCGGGAGGTGATTCTGCATTAGGATGTGACATTTGCAAGTATCTGAAGCTTAACAAGTGGTCCTAATTCCTATGGATTCAAATCTGTCTTACTTCAAGTTTCTACTTTATGGCTTGTTTTTAAGCTTTCTGCTACTTACTAGCCTGTATCAATTGAGTTAGCACTGAATTAAGTGGTCAGTCATCACTAAATTATTTAGGGCCAGTTATGAACACTAATGAGCAATTCACTATGCAGTGGTGGTTGTTTAAACCAATGCTTCTTAAAGTGTGATCTGCAGACATTTGTAACAAGTGTTAGTACAGAAACTAAGACTAAGCATCAAGAGACAGTTATAGCAACTTGATATTGTGAGGACATCTAAGCCTGTGCTCTTAGGAGCAGTGTCTTGTTCAAGGACAAGTTGATCAAAATAATCACTTTTATAGTTGACCAAAACAATGAGTTGAAAATTAACTGGAATTTTATTTAAAGTTTTTCAGAACAAAGAGTTTGAGAAGCATTGAATTGAGAGATTAAATCATAGTGCACATCTGGGGACAGGAAGATGCCAGATGGAACAGGGAAAATTAGAGTGACCATTCCAAAGTTTATTTTTCATAAAACTAAAAAGATTCCAAAGGGCAATGGGAGCTTCTAAAACCATGAACCAGTTTCTGTATTTGAAACCTGGGTATAGTCAGAGGAAAGGAGGTACAGCCCAACAGTCAGTGTGGTAGTTAACTTTCAAGAGTCATTATTAACACATAATACAAAGACAACAAAATTACTCCAAGTCACATTACCACTGATATTTTATAATATATATAATATTATAAATAATATAATATAATCACCACTAATATTTTATGGAAGATTCCTCTAAATTATCTCCCATATCATATTGTTCACTTGTTTCATAACGATTATTTCCAAATTCAATAAACATACTTCTCCACCAACATTTATTATTTCTTATGATTCCATTTAATCTCCTCTGCTGACATGTTAGCTGTAACTCTCTTTTTGTGTCATTGTAGTTGTTTTAAGATTTATAGAACATCTTTTGTTTATCACAGACTACTTTCAAGTGATACTATAAAATTTCACAGGTTGAATAAGAACCCTGGAGATCTCTCTGGTCCTGGCCTTTGTCTCTTTTTGTCATACATTTTGCTTTTATGTATACCATAAACTCCATATTCATTGTTATTATTTTTGCTTTACACAATTATCTTTTTAAAAGTCTTCAATAATAACATAAGTAGATGTTCTATGTTTTTTATTGTTAACACTTTTAATCATAGTTTCTAGTGTTCATTTAGATCACTTTGTTTGGGTTCAGATTGCCATCTGGTATCATTTGCCTACCTGAAGGAATTACTTCAACATTTCTTTTAGTGTTGGCCTGTTGGTGATGACTTCTTTCTATTTTTATGTCTCAAAATGTTCTTGTTTTGCTTTGGTTTTTGAAAGATAATTTCACTGGGTATAGAATTACAGGTTGACAGTTTTGTTTCATTTTTCTTAATACATTAATCACAGTGCACTTCTGATTTGAGCTATGTCTGCTGAGAAATCTGCCCTTATCCTTAACCTTGTCCCTCTGTGTGTTATTTACCTTTTATTTTCCCCTAGTGTGGCTTTTAGGATTTATCTTCAACACTGGTGATCAGAAACACAGTTATGATGCACTTTGTTGTACTTTTCTTTATGTTTTTGTCCTGGAGGCTTGTTGAGTTTCTCAAATATGTGAGTATATGGTTTTTATCAAATTTTAAAAATACTCATGCTTCTTTTCAATTGTTTTTGTGCTCCCTCCTTCTCCTGCAGAGACATGAATTGTGTGTGTGCATGTGATCATTTAAACATGGCTTAGTTTGCTACACTCTCTTTCATTTCAAAAAAGTTATTTTCTCTCTGCTTCATTTTGAATATTTTCTTTGCTTTGTCTTCAGTTTCACTCAATCTTAGTTTAGGTTGCCATAACAAATTACCATTGCCTGGGTCACTTAAATAGAAGACATTTATTTCTTAGTTTTGGAGGTTGGAAAGTCATTTTGGTGCCTGCCTTCCTGCCTTTTTGCTGTATCCTCACATGGCAGAGAGTCCTCACATGGCTCCCCCTTTCTTTACCTCTTAGGGAACAATCCATCATAAGGCCCCTACCTTCATGATCTCTTTTAATCCTAATTACCTCAGAAAGGTCTCTTCTCCAAATACCATCTCACTATTCATCCCATCTACCTTTGCCTCTTGGATATTGTGGTTTTCTTTTCTGAAGTTTTGATTTGTGGATTCGTTCTTGTAGGCACAATCTTGTCTGTACATCTTTATGCCTTCCAAGCCTCATCTTTTCTCTAGCTTCCTGTCATACCAAGTACAGTCATGTGAGCTTTTAACATCCTTGTCTTCTGTATTCTATCATCTGTGTTATTTCTAGGTTGGTATCAATTGACTCTTTTTTTATGTTAAAGGTCATATTTTCTGGCTTTTCAATTTGCTTTTATTGAATTTATTAGGTGCTGGATACTTCTGTACTCCTTCAAATATTCTCAAACTACACATAGTCTTCAAACCAACAAAGTGCAGTTAAGTTACTTGAAAACAGTTTTAAACCCTTCTCAGAAAGTTCCTACCAGGGTTTAATCTAAGCCTAATTTGTTTTTATTACTAGGACTATTTTTACCCCAGTGATTTTACTGAGGCAAAAATCCTTCTAGTACTCTACCTCAAACTATGAATTCTGAGGATTTCTACTTTGGCTTGCTGGCATGAACTACTCCCAGATGTATGAGGACAGGTGGTGTTTCCTGTAAATTCTGTCAGGGGGCTCTTCTTTCAATTTTAGGCAATGTCCTTACACATATGCCCTGCTCAGTATTCAGCCAAAGATGCAAAGAGGACCCTCTGGGAATCATCAACGTTCTCTCTGCTTCACTTTCCTCTCTGGGATTCTGCTCTCTGCCCCTCTCTCCTTGCTGGGGTTCTGCTTTGTAAACTCTAGCCACCTTTGCTTCCCTGGGCTCCTGTCTCCAATCCCTAAGCTCAGGTAGACTTGTGGACTCTACCTCAGTTCCCACTCCCCATCCTGATTCCTGAACTTTCTATCCAGGTCAGTTGGGGTCATAGTAAACCTCCTTTCACTTGTTTCCCATTTTTCAAGGATCACTGTCCTTTGTTGCCTGATGTCCAATGTCGTAACAATCATTGTTCCATTTATTTTATTTTCTGATGTTTGGGTTGTTTCAGAGAGGAGGGTAAATTCAGACATACCTAATACTTCATCTTGACCAGAAGTGCCCTTTTTATTGATTTTTAAATTACTTTATATATTAAGAATCTCAACCTTTCATCTCTTATGGATTTCAAACTGCAAGCTACATTTCATTCAGTCTTTATGGGGTTAGTTCTGAAGCCTGGGTCAAAAGAAAGAGAACCAAAAAGGCATAAAGCTCATAGGGTTCCATACTCTGAGCTACACATAAGCCAAATTAGTTCTGAGGTCTGGAAGTTGTATAATAGTGACATGTCATTCTCTCAATTAGATTGCCTGTAATGGCCCACTGATAAATATACACCTAGAAATAAGCTTTCCTATAACTAAACTGGTCTATATTTTCAAGAAATTTTTAAAAAAACAATTAAATATGAAAACATTAAATTTAACTATTAAGTTTATTTCTTTATCTAATAAATGCATAATAATTACTTGTTATATGCCAAAAACATCTCTAGACATAATAAATGCCATTTAATATTAGGCATGAATTATAAAATGAGCCTATGTCCAAAGGAGGACAAAGCCCTGGCACTTCCTATTTCTCTACAATTTTAGAAGGTTGTGAATACCAAAAGGTACTTCAGCCCTTTGAACGGCAGACTTATTTTTAAGTGCTCTTTGCCCTGAGCAGTTGGAGGGGGAAAGGAGACTTTTTCTTTTTTTTAATCAGAGAAGATAAGAATTTATTGTGAATGTGTCCATCAAATATCAAATGAGATGAACTTAAAGAAAAACTTGGAAATATTTGACCTCTGGTAAATCAAGTACAGTGATAATATATCAGGAATTCAAAGTTAAGAACATTAGTGCTTCAAAGAGAGCGAATGCTATTACTTACATTCCCATGATGACTAATTCCAAATGACAGTATGACATTGCTGAAGTTATAGATGATGTAAAAGAAGCTCAAAGCAGCCCCCAACTTGTTGGTTTGGATTTTTCATTAGAATATATTTAAAATTTAATAGAAAAGCCCAAAGTAAAGGCAGATTCCCATAATTTCATCAAATAATTCCCATTGCCCACCTAATATAATCAATTTTGCAATTATCTGCTATAAGTAATTGATTAATCCACTGCAATTAATGATCATAAATCACAAAACTATCTTGGGTTAATGTTGAGTTTACAGAAAAGTTGGAAAGGCAAGACACACAGAGTCCCCAGGCACTCCTCACATACTCTCCCCTAACACCAACATCTTAACATTCAATAGTTACCGCACACTGGTCAGAACTAAGATGCCAGCATTGGTACCTTATTGTTAAGTAAACTGGATTATATAGAATAACTCAAAAGCTATTTGAATAATGAGTTTAAACATGTGTCTTTTTTATGGACTTTAGTTTTAGAAATGCAGCCCTACATCAGATTCCCTTCAATAGTTTAAAATAAACAAATCTAGACAGAACTTTAAATGAACACTTGGGTGAGTGCTGTTGGGCCTTAATTCATGTCAAACAGTGCTTCACCAATCTTAAGTGCCAGAAAAAGTTGAATTTTCCTGTTTTGCCAACAGGATTTTTTTTTGCTTATTTATTTTCTTATTTATTCGAAGTTGTTGTATATATAACAGTAGCACGCATTACAATTCACAATACACATATAGAGCCCCTTTTACATATCACTGTTTATATACAAAGTATATTCATACTATTCTAAGTTCCTCAGAATTTTTCTTAACCAGTTTCCTCATGTTATATCTATTATTAAATTTTCTTAACAAAGATGAGGGTTCACTATTTGGTGAAGTATTTTTTCCTGTTTACTTATTAATGCATACATCCAAGTAATCACACTTCCATTTAGATGTTTTATGAATGGCCCTTATGAAAAGAAGATTTCATGAAATAAGACACTGTCCTGGAAAATCCTAGATGTATAGTTTCCGTTCCCATGGCAACCAACTAACTGGTTGCACCTGGTCCTTCAGGGTAATTAATTTCTTGTGTGCAGGGATGGTCGGCTGTTTCTCAAGGCCAGCAAAATAAGGGAGGAGGAACAAACTGACCTTTCTTTAAAACAAAACAAACCTAAATCTCATATGGAGGAATTAGACTCTTGGGCATTCTCTAATTTCACTCTTGTGGCTTTTACATATGAGCAATAAAATAGGAAGTCTGATTTTGAGTTCTGTCGACTTAGTTATCAGAAAGATCTATAACATTTGTCATCTTTCTAGGGTCTTGAAGATATTTTCTCTGGCTTAAATTAGTTGAGCTGAATCAAAACATGCTTATGGATATATATATATATATATATATATATATATATATATATATATATATACACTGTGTGATTCACCCCAAAAGAGAAAGAAAGGTAAGTGTCAGAAGACCTATATATTGAGTACCCAAGTACCAGTTGTCCCTAATGCCACCTGCATATGAGAATCACATGGGAACTCTCCAAAACAAACTGGTGTCTGATCCCATCCTTCTGAAATTCTGATTTAATTAAT
Organism: Tamias sibiricus; assembly: GCA_025594165.1. Taxonomy (NCBI): domain Eukaryota; kingdom Metazoa; phylum Chordata; class Mammalia; order Rodentia; family Sciuridae; genus Tamias; species Tamias sibiricus. Next base: position 71,625,214 of record CM046660.1, on the reverse strand, counting down.
CTGGGCAGGACCCCAGTAGCAATATTTTCAAAAGCTGTCTAAAATATGCAGCTATAGTTGAAAATCAGAATTAGATAGCATACTAATTGAATGAACTGGCCAGATGAAGTACAATTTTTAGTAGATAAAATTTGGATGAATAAACAACATTTACAAAAATAAGTTGCATTGTTCCTAAATTCTCCTTCTGTGCTACAAGCCACAGGGAACACGTAAGGTGGTGGACATGGGAAATCGTGTTCTTCAGTTTTCCCTTTTTGCAATCTGAGTGTGACATAATTTTTTAGGCTATACCTTCCATCTGAAGAGGTTACAACATCTGAATCTCAATAAGATTCATTTGTTCAATTTTTCTCTATTCTGTGAGCCAAATGTTAAATTTTTGGAAATTTTGCAAACCAACTGTTAAATTGTTAGTTGCTTTGTCCAGGGGTGGAGATTGGGGCTTTGTTTCTTCTGGAGAGCTGGGTTGTTAAATGTCTACTGGCAAACTGCTGGTTTTCAACCATGAGGAAAAGATCAAAAGTATAAAATTTGACCAGGCCCTTTATTTGTATAGATATAGAAACTGAGGCTCAGAGAGTTCAAGTGACTTGTCAAGAAAATTACTGGTGGAAACAAAAATAGCAGCCAGTTCAACCAAGTGTCTGTTACAAGTGTCCTTATTCATGTCTACAAATGCTGTCAGATATCAGCTCAATGTTTTATAAACAAGCATCTCTCCACACCAGGTAATTTTAGGGGTATGAGGTATTGGGTGTTAAGATGCCAAAATTTGGAAATAGCTATGATACACCCAGACAATGGAGTACTAGGAAGTCATAACAAAGATTGAGAGAGACTTCTATATGAAGGCCTCCAGGGCATATTGATGAGAAAAACAGGAAAGTGTAACTTGATGCATGGAACATGGTACTTTTAGTTATGAAGAGAGGAATAAAAAAATACATATGATTATATTTGGGTAAAAAAAGGAATACTGTAAAGATAAACAACAACCTAATAAAAATGATTCCCTAACAGTATAGAAGAAAAAGAAGAAGGCATTAGAAATTGAACAAATGCTCTTAGAGTCCATAGCTGATAATGATCCATGGTATTCCCTATAAACATAATCTCACAGAATAAACATAGCTTCACAGAATTTCAACATCAGATGAGGTCATATGGTGACTGATAAAACCAGACCCAAATAACATCCATTCTGTAATTACATCTGGACACACACACACGCGTGCACACACACACCCAATACAACTGCAAAAGAAACAAAATGTTCTCTCCTTGTTAACATCAATAAGCCTGCTTCTCTTACTGTGACAACTCTAGCCTTACTTTGTTCTGCTTCCCAGATAAAAATTAAGATTCTTAGTCTTTGAATCACCCTTGCTGCCCTACAGCTTTTAATTTGCCCAAAGGTCAGGTTTAAACATCCAAAATGATCCACTGAAAATATGAATATCCAAGAACACATCATAAATTCATAAAAGAGAAAACAGTTTATTAAATCAATTAATTTTTTCTTATTATTTTTCATTTAAATAAAGAGCTAAATAGCTATTCTGGATGAGACAGGAAAGAGATAACTGAAATGGAGACAAGACATTCATGGACAAAATTGGCTCAGGGCTGGAAATTTTCTCTAGTTGGAACTAGTCTTCAACCTATGTGAATAATCTCAAGATAAGACTTTGACCTTCTTGCCAAGTTCTTTAACTTCATTACCATAAAGAGCTCATTGGCATTGTTCATTCATACTCAGTCTCTGAACATCATCCATTTGCCAAGCACCAGGGATTCAAACAAGAATAAGATTTTGCCCTACTTATGAAAGAGTTTGCTTCCTAAAGTGAGTTTTTAACTGCATCTCCTCCTTCTCAGTTCTGTTTAGACATCTATTACACAGGAACAATTTTGTGCAGTTATTTGGTCAATGTCTGTCTTCTGTCTGCACATGTGGCTAATGGCTCTTAGAAGGCAGGAAATCATGTGCATCTCACTTCCCAGTATGTCCCCAGAGCCCAGCAGAGCATCCAATACAAGTAGACTTTGTATTTTATTGAATAGTGGACCTCAGCATCCATGGCCATCTGGGACCTTAGAACGTGACCTGGTATGGTCTTTGCAGATACAATTATTCAGGATGAGGTCATACTGGATTAGAGTGAGCCTTAAATCCAATATGACTGGTGTCCTTATAAGAAGAGAAGAATACACACAGACACACAGAGGGAAGAAGTCCCTGCAATGACAGAGGCATAGCCCTCAGCCCTGCACCACCCAGCAACCACCAGGAGCCAGGAACAGGCAGTGATTTGCAATGGCTTCCTTGGATTTTCAGGGTCCTACTTTCAAGACTCCATGTTTCCAAACATCTTGAGAGGCGTATGACACAGTGTTTGAAGAACACTCATATTCTCTGGGTTTGAGACCTGGTCCTACCACTTCCTATACAGTGAGTCTTATGCCAGTGGGTGTGACCTTTGTATGCTTTCTGTACCTGTACAATGGAGTGAGTAATACTAACTACTCTTGATTGAGAAGAGGGTTTGAGATTATTTGTGTTGCTGAGCACTTGAAATAAGGCTCTTCCAAATTGAAACCTGTTGTGAGTAAACATGCAACAGGCACAGTATGAACAAAAGATGTAAACACCTTGTTGATTTCATGTTAACTTGACAATTCTTTTTTATATATTGAGTCAAATGAAAATATGTTATTAAATTTGGTTTCCTCCTATTTTGTGTGTTGTCTGCTTTGTGTGGCTACTAAAATTTTAACATAGTTATGTGCTTCAAGATTATAGCGCTCACATTACACTCACTGCTGGAGTAAATGGTGCCTGGACATAAATAAAATCACCTCCATTTAAAATATGTTAAATTATTAAAACTTGGGGATAGGCACTGACTCAGCAGTAGCACGTACTGTGAAATGCTTGGGAGTGCACTCACATAAAAAAATTATGGATTTCATAACATGTTGGATTTCAGATTCTCAGATTAGGTATTCTTAACTAGCAAAGTCTATGCAAATATTCCAAAATCTGAAAAACTCCAAAATCGCAAACACATATGGTCCCAAGCATTTTGGATAAGGAATTCTCAACCTACAAAAGACTGAGGTGGAGGCAGAGAGATAAGAAAGATTCTGTGATGTTCTGGTTCGCTCTGGATGGCTCTCCCAAGTCATTTGTTCTACAGAGTTACCATTTAGTGAGCACATGCTATGTGTCAGGTTCTCTACTAAATATTTTGCATTTACCATATTACATTATAACATAATTCTAATGCTCCTACATAATTTATAATATATGATACTTCCTATGTGTTATACAGAGATGACATTAGCTTTCTACTGTGTTAATAGATATCACTTGCTCTTGAATGCAGATCATCATTTTAGGGTGAGAGGGAAATGGCAGTCACAGTCAATGTGTGGAGACATTCATGCATCCACATCAGGCCACAGTGAGCACCCCAACCTGAGTATTCCATGAGACTGTGACTCAGAACCAAGCACTGTCTGGCCCATCCTGGTGAGGAGAGTGCAAGAAGTCCTTTTGAAGGGAAAGCAGAGGACTAGAAAATCTTCTGAAGCCTAGGATGTCTGAGAAACACCACTAACCCCTCTAAATGTTAAAGCTTTTAACACATGAAATATGAGCCTACTTTAATATTTCTTTCTTTTTAGTTGAGGTGCTGGAAGAAACCCTCCCCACCTAGTCTTTTCACATTTCAAGTGGATTAATCTCTAAAGGAATTACAATTTCCCCTGAAGAGGGGATCTAATCCTTGGCATCTGTGTGGGGGCAAGAGACAAGAAGAAGCAAGAGCCAGCTTGACACCATTGGGGTCACATTTATACTGTGTACTCTTAGATGTAAACAAGAAGGGGCACGAGATTTTCTTGATAGACTGCATCTTGAGATGCACATCCCATCAATTCACTCTCACTTAAAACTCTAAACATACCTTTCATGTCTGTTTGGATATTTTCCCAAATCCTTAAAACAGTCCACAAACCCCATATTACCTGGCTTGTTGTCCACTTCCCTCACTCACCCCTGTATCCTGTATCATCTTTGGAGGTGATATTGCTCCTATTGACAGTGTGTGAACTACAGTGATTCTTTTAAGATAACAGTTCATGATCAACAAATTAGCAAATGCCTTTAAAATGACTTCAGAGAACTAAAATATGAAGGCTGTCCATTCTACCTTCTCACAGATAGAAATTCAGCTCTAGTTAACCAGCTTGCTCTATCGAGCAACTTATTTCTATTTAGAGCAACACACTGTTCCATATAGAGCATTGTGATTCAATGAACCACTGTTGCCTTCAGGGACGGGACAGTATTTTTTTTTTCCTAGAACCAAATATCTTATACAGCATCCCCCAAATTACTTCAAACTTTGGACAACTTAGAATAATGCTGAACAAAAACAAGCTTGAAAATATAATAACATTATCATACAGGAAAGAGTCTCTGGGTAGACCCCCCCCCCCCCCCCCCCCCCCCCCCCCCCCCCCCGAAGAGGGAAGTTTTTTCATAGCTTAAGGTTGATTATTATAAAATATACAACCACAGAGGGCATATCAAACAGAACATTATTTTAAGAAAATATATTTTTTCCCATAAAAGACCCTATTACTCACCAATGATTAAGTTACTAAATATCCAGGAGCCAGCCACAGTTACCATTTGAATCTCTCCCTACAAGTGATACATTTGCTACATTTCCACTCCAAAACAGTTTATCCCTGGGGTATTTTCTATTATTTAAGAAAGTCTTTTTTAAAAAGTAAGAGTTGCATGTTTATGAGTCTGACTTTTCATTGACCAAGACTCAAGGCTCTGAGGGGCTCTGAGCTGGAAACCATGGCAATGGCTCTTGTAAATATCACATTAGCATAATAAGCAGCAGATTTTGATTTTGCAATGGGAATACACATTATATTCCGTACTAAAAATAGATTATTGAGATTATCTTGAAACTAACTTTAGTAATCGCAACACATAAAGTGGATCATATTGAAAGCTCTCATGTTCCAAGGGAGTTTACTGCTCTGAGAATTAAACTGTTGTGCTATTGGGCTCATCATTTACCTTGCATTCAGACTCCTCAGGCAAAACAACTTCTTTTAATGAGTAATAAGATTCACAAAAGAAAATGACCTCATCTCACTTGATTATCTGAAAGCATATAAACCTCTCAAGAGAAAACCCAAAAAAGACAACAGTAAACAAATGGTTCAATTTACATGCAACTTTGTTTTCTGTACTGAAGAGTACCTTTTCAAGGTTTTTGTTTTAGATGTAAAGACAGATAATTAAATACAGTAGTCTCCCTTATCTGTGGTTTCACTTTCTGCAGTTTCAGTCACCCCCAAGTCAACCACCTTCTGAAATATTAACTGGGAAATTCTGGAAACAAACCATTTGTAAATTTTAAATTGTGCACCATTCCAAGTAGCATGATGAAATCTGGCACCATCCTATTCTGTCCCATCTATGATGTGAATCATCCCTTTGTTCAGTGTATCCATGCTATATATATGACCTACCTGTTAGTCACCTAGTAGTTATCTCAGTTATCAAAAGGACTGTTGTGATATTGCAGTGCTTGCCTTCATAATACCCTTATGTAGTAGCCTAGTGCTACGTCACAATGCCTATATATTCACCTCACTTCATCTTATCATGTAATATTTTATCATCTCACATGATAACAAGAATGGTGAGCAGAGTAAAACAAGACATTTTGAAAGACTAAATTTATATAACTTTTATTATAGTAAATTTTCATAATTGCTCTATTTTTATGATTAGTTATTGTTAATTCTCCTGTGCCTAATTTATAAGTTGAACTTTGTCATAGATTTGTAGCTTTAGGGTTCAGTATTATCCAGTTTGGGGAATCCACTGGCCTAGAATATATCTCCCAAGATTAAGAAGAACTACTATACTCACTTGCAAAGACTAAATTGCCTGTCTATTACCTGGGAGGTATTTGGAGGTAATTTGCATTTCTCATCAATAACAATTTCAACAGCAATTTATCAATACTTCTTGATATTTTTCATCTTTTGGGGCAGTCTTTGATTAGTCACAACTGTGTTGCCTTCAAGAAAAACAGCAAGCAAATCTTGAAGGTATTCTCTGTGACTCCCAGAATGTGCCAGGGGTCAACGGAACAGTGGGAATGATGATTTTGCTTCCTTTCACCTTCAAGCCACCATATAAATCTTTGGTGACATAAACAGCCTAAGCCACCGAGGTGTGGTTGAACACAGGGCCCCAAACATCTGTATGTTCTTAAAGACAAGTGCAAAAAAAAGAGAGAGAGAAAATTGTCAGTACTGGTTTGAGGACTAAAGGACAGATATGTAAAGAAAGGTCATAGTCATTGGTGTTGTTCTATAATTTTGTTTTGTTTTTCCCTTGAGAATCTGTATTACTTTAAATAGCTGAAGAAATTTTTTTTCAGTTTAAAAAGGGAACTCTTGAAAATTTATTCCTAAAGCACATTATTTCTAAGAAATAATTCTCCTGAAGATCTATTTGACTTGCTAAAGTTATCAGTCCCTTCACACAGACCAATCTTTTTTGACACAATAAAATAGTATCTTCGCTTGATCTGTGTGTACAATGTATTTCCTTACTCAGCTGTAAACATGCTATTTAGAACCATCCTATGATGACCATAATTAAGATCTTGAGTATATGTAAGTAGAAGAAAGAAATCCCTTTCTAAATCAAAAATATTAGTTTCTAAAAGCTGTGAATTGTTGATGCTGAATAAGAAGGCCAGTGCTATCTTATTCCAGTTGTGCTAATGAACTGGCTTCTTTGCATAAGTCATTTATATATTTTCCACCCCAGATCTTTCATAAATAAATACATAAATAAATAAATAATAAAATGAACCTAACAATCTTTCCTATGTATACTTCTTAATATCAACAGGAACTGTAACTTATTTGATTTTTTTCCCCAAACGTACAACTATTTGGACAAGATTGTGTTATTTAAGAAAAATAAATTTTCAAATGCTTACAAGATGAAATAATGAACATTGCAACAAGTTTTAAAGTGGAATAATAAAGTTTATACCTAAGGAAAATGGAACTTCTGGTTAAGGTTGCAAACATGTGTCTTACTGATATATTCATGTCCACAGTATTTCCTGTAATATCTCACTCTATTGAGCTCAACTAAAAGTTGTGCATGTTTAATATTTAAATTCACACATTGGAGAACATTAGGACACGTTATGGTGAGTTTGGGGCAGAGGTCCCAGGAATTCCTATATCCTAGCTCAGCCGCTTCGCCTGTGAGGTCCTTTGGTCTAGTTAGGCATGGGGAAATGGAGCCAAAGTACTTCAGAGCCTTAGAGGGACATTATTAATATCATGAGTTGCTGTTGCTTGAAAGCCACCTCTGGTCTCAAATAAAGAAAATAGAAAAGCCTATTCTTTGCCTTCACACTAAAGGCACACTGGCAACTTGATTGTACACAAAGTGGAGAGAGAAAGCTCAGTGTGGAGCATGACAGTCTCAAGGAGGAAATGATTCCCAGGCAGTGATGGAAACTAAGGATCCAGCCCCACTGCTCAAATCCCCCCGGATCCAGGGTGGTCAAACCCTGACCACCTGGGAACCCAAAGGAAGACTGAAGAAGGGGGCCAAAGAAAAAGTGAGCAAAGGAGAAATGATTAACCTTGTCCCCATTCTGGTAGAAGAGACACAGAAGGACCATGATCAACATGGGCATTTGCCCCCATTAAAGTGTCTCGCCACAAACACACATTTTCTTTCTTTCTTTCTTTCTTTCTTTCTTTCTTTCTTTCTTTCTTTCTTTCTTTCTTTCTTTCTTTCTTTCTTTCTTTCTTTTTTTAATGGGCCAATGAATATCCTAGACTTTGATTAAGTCATAGCCAAATTTCTCATTAGGTAATTGGAGAGCTTGAAGACTCTGATAGGAGAAACTGTGGACTTTGAGTATGAACTTTTGTCACAGTTTTCCCACCAACATATTTTTACCTCGTATACTATCTTTGCCATCTTTGTGTACAACACACCAGCAGACACACAACCATAGACTGTTCTACCAATCCAGTAAATATGAACGGATGAGAACAAAGTTTGTTAAAGGTGACTTGTTCAGCTTCATATATTAAACAAATCTAAAATCTAAACAAAAAATCTAAATCTAATCTAAATCTAAAATCTAATCTAAAATCAGAACAAACAGGCAACTTGAATACTTTTTCCTTGTTTCCAACTGTGTTCCTTACTTGCATTTATTTTATTTTATTTTTTAGTTGTCAATGGCTTTTATTTTATTTATTATTTATAGGTGATGCTGAGAATCTAACCCAGTGTCTCACACATGCCAGGCAAGTGCTCTACCACGGAGCCACAACCCCAGACCTTACCTGAATTTAAAAAAAAAAAAAAATGCACTTTCTTAGGAAGGATTATATAAAATAATCTAGTAATGCAAACAAGTAAAAAGGAGATATTTTACTTATATTTATTCTTACACATGATTTAAAACAATAAGTATTTTCTAGCAGCTGCTAAATGAGTTAGTTCCAGAAATATAAAATTTTGTTCTGCATATGTGACTAGAATGTTTTGATTTTCGAACATCCATTAAGATTTCTCCATTAAATTTTCTCCAGTTTAAGGATGGCAAATCTGACTGATATATTCTTATCTTTAAATATAACTTAGAAATAACTTGTAGTCATGGTTTCTAGTGGCAAACCGAAGTAAAGGTACATCCTTTACCTAAGAGGGTATACAAAGAAGGGTTATTTTTGTTGAAGATGTAGTCTTCAAATCCAAATTTGGTGCAACTCTAATAACTCCACTGCCTTTCTATAAAGCAAATATCAATGAACTCAGCCAGTGTGATGGTTAATTTCATGGGTTCACTGTACCTAGGCATATGGTTAAATATTCTGGGTGTGTTCATGATGGTGTTCCAAATGGGATTAGCATTAGAACAGGCAGACTGTAAAGCAGAGTGCCTTCTCCAGTGCAGGTAGGCCTCATCCAATCCACTGAAGGTCCCAAGAGAACTAAAGGTGAAGTAAGTAAGGGAGAATTTGCCTTTTCTCTGACTATCTTCAAACTGGGACCATCACTCTTCTCCTGCCTTTAGACTTGAATTAAGATTAGAACACCACTGGCTCTCCTGGGTCTTAGGTTTTGGACTTAGACTGGAACTATACCAACAGCTTGCCTGGGTCTCCAGCTTACCACTGAGATTTCTCATTTCCATAATTATGTGTGTTTCTCTCTCTCTCTCTCTCTCTCTCTCTCTCTCTCTCTCACACACACACACACACACACACACACACACACGTATGTATATGTATGCAAGTATATCCCTCTTCTTTCTCTGTCAACATAGACTGAGACAGAAATGATATTTTTGTTGATGATCAAATAAAATGCTTTAACAAAATTTAAGTACTCTAATTTCCATGTCATCACATCATTCTAGAACAACTTTGATCTCAGTACTATCCTAGTGTTATTTTTAGTCATGTCCAAACATTAACACACCAAAGTATTGAAACTCTGTCCTGTGAGGAGGCATGCTATCAAGGTCCCCAAGTGCTCTGGGGGGAACCTCTCCCCTTCTTCTCAGCACGGGGCTCTGTGCACTCCCTTCCTCTATCCCCAGCCTCTTTGCAACAAGCTCCAGGCTCTCTGCATCTCTCCCTTGTTAACTTCACAGAATCTCTCAGGCTTTCCTCAGCAGAGCTTCCTGAAGGACTGACAAGCACATCACAAGTCTCTTCCTTGTCACTCTCAAACCCTCCGTCACACTGTGATTGGAACTGCTCTTCCAGAGGTCACCAATATTGATTGGATGACTCAATCTATCAATCAAAATATGAATAATTTAGCTTGTTTCATTGAAAGTCTGGCTTCTACATCAAAATTGTACACATCATCATGCAACTGAGTTAACAATCCATATTATAAATGAATTGAAGTTGCCAGTACATCAGATTTCAAGCTGGCTAACAGAGGAGAATGGGTCATTTAGGATGGACTGTTAGTAGAGGGGCCACAAACTCAAATTATAGAACTGCAAGGAAGGTCCTGAGTTAAGAGAAACAGCAGTGACCCACCTATTCCTCTGACATTATGCATGTGCAGGAGTTATGACCCAAAACATTAAAAACAAATTTGGGAATAGATTTATAGTGTCAGGGAACAGAGAATTTAGAGATAATGTAAAGAAAAATTCTACCTCTCACCTAGACTGGATGATTTAGGAAAATTCACATGAGCCCAGTGCATTAAGGAGGACGAAAGTTTGTTTTTCTGCCCTATTTATTCCCAATAATCATTTTTAAAAATGTATTTGTTCTTTTTAGAACATGATAATAGCATGTACTTTGACATATTATCCACACATGCATATATGGAGTATAACTTACTCTAATTGGGCTCCCATTCTTTTGGTTGTACATGATGTGGAGTTTCACTGGTCTGATAATCATTTTTTATTAGGAAAATGCAATGAAACCATTTACTCACTGTGCTGGGGAGCAGGGCATTTTCTGGAGTCTGACCACAAGGACACTTTGCCTTCCTATACAGATTCACAGACCCACATAATTCCTATTCTACAAAAGTATAAATTGCTTTATAACTGGTGTGTGTTGCCTTGGGAATTGTCAGATTACCTATGACTGGTCAAAGATAATCCAGGACTTAACCTCAATCTTTTTTCTCAGGGCCTGAGTCATTTCACCAGATCCATCTACTGCCAACTCAGTAGCAGTGGAGATTTTAAGGCAAATGAAGCAATATCTCTGCCCTCAATAAGCTTATGGAATATAGAAAGACACATAGTAAGTTGTTCATAATCAGAAATCTTTTTAATGTTAACCCTTGTCTGCATGAACCCAATTAATCCCTTCCTCTACTGCAACCAATCGTCTACTCCAGGCCCCCCCAGCAGGAGACGTGGACCTTAAGGTTTCACTCTCACTCCCTTCTGAACATACCTCTAAAACACAATGTTCCAAGGGCCTGTTAGCATGAAACCTGTTCTAAGATGCTGGCTATTTGAGCTCCTTTGCACCCCAAAGCTATGGGAGGTTTGTCCACAGAAGTCATATCCTGGAAGCACATGGCAGGAATCGGCAGGGAGGTAGCCTCAAGCATCCACATTCTGATGATTCTTCAGAAGAGTCTCACACACTTATTGGGTATCAGAATCATGAGGGGAAGTTCTGAAAACTATCGACTCCTAGGGTACAGCCCAGACCTTCCAGTTCAGCCCCTGTGAGAGTGACTTCAGGTATTGTTTTTATTTTTTCAAAGCTGTCTAGGTCATCCCAGGGTACAGCCAGGTTTGAGAATTGCTCTGTTACAGAACTTGGGGTCAGTGAATAGTAATCTCAGCACCATTGATGCTTGATTAATGTTGAAAATTTCTAAAAAATGTCTGTCCTTATTCTGCTTCTTGAAACTCTGAGCATTTGGTAATTCTGTCTCTTTTATCAAAGGGATGTAGTATGGATATGGCCAGCTCCCTAGACACATTCAGTCTCTTCCTGTCCTTGTGTAAAACACTTACCTACCGTGTTTTAGTTCATGAAGCTTACTGATACCTACAACTGGCAGAGGGCTTAATGGACCTGGTTTCTTTTCCTTCTTCTGCTACTAGGGATCAAACCCAGACCCTTGCAAGTACCCTACTACTGGACTACATGGCTGTTCCTCCCCCTTTTTTTGTTTTATTTTGAGACAGGGTCTCCCTAAGTTGCCCAGACTGGCCTTGAACTTGTGATCCTTCTGCCTCAGCCTCCTCAGTAACTGAGATTACAAGTGTGCACCATTGTGCCTAACAGGAAGAGGCATAGGGTTAGTTTTCTACACATTTCTCAATCCATAAGTAAAATTTTTTTCTGATGATGTTTTACCTGGTCTCAATTTACTGGGCCCAGTGGGAATTAAATAAGAATCCCACAAACTGCTTGTAACCTGCAGGCAGGAAAGGCCTATTACACTTTTGGAGCATTATATCCATAACTGTTGTGTATCTATCATATGGAGAGCCCAGTGAGATGTTAGTCATCACTGCACAAAGAAGATCAATGTTGAGCTGAAACATCTGTTTTTCCTACTACAAAAAAAAAATTTGAGACTCCAATTATTCTTAAAAGATATACATAGAATAGCTTCTGGTTGCAAACAGAATTAATCTCTGGAAATTATTTCAAGTGCATAAAGTGATTGCTTTTATTCAAGTAAAAGGAAGACAGATATTCTTTGATGATTTGTCTGGAGATCAGCACATAAAAACTATCAACTTGCCTGAGTGGGTTGCAGAGTCTAATAAAAGCAAATTTATCTCCCTGTGCATGACACAGAGCTCATAAAAGTTTTTGTTTCAGCAAAGGCTCTTTGGCCTTCAGGTAGGTATTTTGTTTTGGGAGGCTCACAAATAAGAAAGCTTTAACTGAACACCTATTAGGTTGCCAGTGCTAGAGCCTTTGGGAGGTGCCCAAGGTGCAATCTTTTAGCTGGAAGAAGTCGAAGAAGACAAGACACATATGGTATGTGAACCATAATGAGGTACTTTGGGCATTTTGAAGAGAAGGAGGTCAATTGAGAGCCAGGCTCAGGAGGAAAGCCATCTTGAAGGAGGTTGGAGTGCAGGTAGGCTGGCAGTTAGTTGTACATAAACAGAGATAAGAAGAGTACACGTGGGCAGGGGCTGCAAGGTGTCTGAAGCTGCAGTAGCGGGGATAATGCAGTGTCCAAGAAGATGATCTAATGGGTTGACCTGTGTGTCCTAGAGCACATTACTACCACTCTGAACCTGTTTGTTTGTGTGTTCAATGGAGACAGAAAGTTAATCCTAATAACTCAGAAGGATGTCATGAGGATCCAGTGAAATTAGTCCTTAGAACAAGGGGCATTCTAGGAAAAGCAGTGTCATCATACTTATTATTACTAATGTCACTAAGTAAGTATCCAATGAGGATTAAAAAAAAAAAGTGGCAATAACAATTGACAAGAATGTGACTATATTATGCACCCCCAAAATCAGAGGAGACAGGATGATTAAGACTAATGAAGCAATAGTAATAATAAGTTTTTAACAAGGTCAACTTGAAAGTAAAAGAAGGACCAGCCTAAGAGATGGGTTTGCACTTTGTTATGCTACTAGTGACAGAGGCATCCTTTCATGATGGAAAAACCAACTGAAATACCATCATCTGTCCGGAAAGGGATTTGGGCAGAAATCCGTGACTTTTCACACCACGCTTGCTGAAAGTCACAGAGGTCCCTTCTCAGTTATTCTTAGAAAGAAAAATACATTCTGCTAACAACACACTAATTATGGGCTGGAAGGGGGTCGTCTGGACATCTCTTTCAGCAAGGTTATTATAGTATTATGGCCAGCTGATGTTTCTATTTCTAGAGACTTCTTGGGGGTGTTGTTTGGGTTGGGTTTGGTTTTGGTTTTTTGAGGAGGGAAAGAGAGGAAGTGAGTTGACAGTAAAATACGCCTTCATGACAAGCAGGCCACGTGGTTTTAATTAGGGAGTAGGGCAGTGACTATTCAGCTCAGCAGTAAATCAGAGCTCTGGGGGCCCAGCAGGCTCTGACAGCTGATACTCAGCTACCCTGTGTCCGTCAGCTAGTCTTCACGTTAACTGCAGACTCCTCTGCAGAACATGGCTTGTCTTTTCCAACACACTCCACCCTCCTTCTAAAGCAAGTGCAGAAAAAATGAGCTAAACCCTGGAGAGAGGCTGGCAAAGCCTTTGTATTACTTTCCAGCTTAATAATTCTCTCTATGCCCATCATTTTGATTCATCCAACAGGAAAGTGCTCAGATCAACATCTCTTATCTCCAGGGAAAATAGTCTCAGAAATTACAAAGTGCCCCTAACCAACCTGTACTTTCACAAAGTAAACAAAATTGCACTGGACAGAGGCATAAAACCAAGTTCCTGCCCAGTTATATCCAATGCACTGATCCTAACCAAGGCCACTGAGGCAGGACACACACACACACACACACACACACACACACACACACGTGTACAAAGAATCCTCAATTTTTTCCTCTCTCATCAGAATGCCTAAAGTTTACACTTTTGTTAATTATCATTACAGGAACAAAGAGCTTTGTAGGAATATTTTCAAAGGGGTGATAAAACTCAACATTCCAAATTTGCTACTTATTAAAAACTATAAAAATTTTAGTACAAATGAATGTCAAATGTGTTGACTGAATTATACAGTGGGCAGATTCCTCAACTTTGGATTTGTCCAAACTCAGAAAGAACATATTCAGAAAAAAAGCTACATATGCACTGAAAAGAAGTACACTTTTTATTCCCTAAACAATATAGTACAATGACTATTTCTGTAGCATTTACATTGTATTTAGTATTATAACTGATCTAGAGATAATTTGAAAGTATATAAGAGGATGTGTGTAGGTTACATGCAAATACTAAGCCATTTTGTATAAGGTGTTTGAACATCCTCAGATTTCAGTATTTGCTGGGGTCCTGAGACCAATGCTCCACAGATACCGAGGGAGGACTCAACTTTCTGATGTACTCGTTGAATTCTCTGTAGACCTGGGCATCTCTAATGCCTCCTTTACAGGGAAATTCTGAAGCTGATTGCTAGTATGTACACGGTTGCTAGAGAAACAGAATGTGATGAAAGGAAATGTAATTCTCCTCCATGAACTTGTTTTCTTGCATGCAATAAGATTTTCCTATTGCAGGGTTGGGGAGAGGCACGGATGGATGTGAGTGGTGAGTGCGGATGACAGGGTCTCAAGGTCCCTCTGCAGAATTATCACCAGAAGAACCCAATTCCTTGTTCCCACTAGAGACGCTGAGCCAGGTCCAAGGAATCTGCATTGTCAACACATATTCTGGGTAATTTTGATGCAAATGGTTTTTGATCCAGAGTTGCAAAAATTCTGGTTGAGTTGAACCCTTTAGATGATGAAATTGAAAAATAGAATTACCTCCATCACGTGGACTGTACTGTGGCATTTCAGGGGATTTGTTGTAGTCAAAACCCTGCTGTTACAAGGTATGCATTAGCAGTATTTGCTTGAGGGAGGCAAAAAGCCTCAAAAACCCATAATTTGCTGTGTGTTGGCTATTACATGACATTGCAGTAGGAATCAGGGAATTAACACACATTCCTCATTCCTACCAGGCTCTTCAAAAGAAAACTATTCATTTTCACACTGGAGCCAGATAACCATTTGCTTTTCCTTGAGGCACAAGAAAATCTCCCAAATCTGGTCTCTTCTCTGAATAAAAGTTTGATTTTTACCTAAGTAAAAATAAATAAGTCTCAAGTTGTAAAGATTTTCTATTTGTGGTTACCCACCCACATATTTCTAAGCAAGTTATGACATTTCTGTCTTGAAGCAAAAGGCATAATAGAACCTGTTATAAATAACAATGATCTTGGGAACTTTAAAAAAAATAGGCATCAATAAGAAAAGTCTATTCTTGATCCTGCCTTTTCCAACCAATTTTTAACTCCAAGCTACACCCCAAGAAGTTTTGGGGGACGATTCATTAAAATCACCAGGCCAATGGCTGCTGAGGGAAAGAATTTGGTATATGAAGAACAGGATCTGAATTTTAATAAGCAACAGGGCTCCTTTTAAAGGAAGGGACTATTGTGCTATCATGTGCAAAATGGGCTGAGTGACCAGGAGCTGGTGAGCAGGCCACCCTGGACGTCAGTTTCCATGTCTTTACACTTCTACAGGCGGCCTTGTTAGGAGCAAGACAAAGCTCCTGATAAACTTATCATGAGAAAAAACTAGTGAAATGTCTTGCAGAGAACCTGGCTCACAGTGGATGCTTAGTAAATTCGATATTTTCCCCGTAATAGCGAGAACATTTCATTTAGAAAGAAAGAAAGGGAAGCCAGGCGCAGTGGCACACGCCTGTAATCCCAGCACTCGGGAGGCTGAGGCAGGAGGATCGCGAGTTCAAAGCCAGCCTCAGCTATGGCAAGGCACTTAGCAACTCAGTGAAACCCTGTCTCTAATAAAATACAAAAAAGGGCTAGGGATGTGGCCCAGGGGTCAAGTGCCCCTGAGTTCAATCCCCAGTACCAAAAAAAAAAAAAAAAAAAAAAAAAAAAAAAGAAAGAAAGAAAGGGATAATGAAATAATGTAATTAATTTGAAGGTTTTTGGTGCTTGTTTTTTGACTAGTTAAGAAAATGTGACATAGGAGATCACAATAGTTTGCTCAGAGAAACTTAGATTTAAATCCTGAGTCATGCCTTTAATAATCTTGTGACTTGGGATAAGTGATTTAAAAGATTAAAACTTGGGCTCCTCATCTGTGTAATGGCACAAACATAGAGATACTGTGGGAATTTCTAGGAGACAGGGTATAAACTACCCAGTTTGAAGTCTGCAACAAGATAAGCCCTGGGTCCACAGTAGCTGTTGTCCATATCATTATCTCATTATTATCATCATTATTCATTAACAATATGGAATAGAGGAAGGCCTTGAATGTTTCTTTCAAAGCAAACTTATTTTGGTACAAATCTCACAAATTTGCAGATGGTCAAATGACATGATCTCGGCCTTCTGGCAGAACAACTTTATCAGTCTCAAAAGTAACCTCCAAACTCTTTTCCAGATCACTGGAGGCTGCCCACATAATATTTGGCTTCTGAGTCTGGAAGTGATTTTCATCACTACAGAGAGTTCCTGCCAGCTGAACTGGAGACACAGCATGCTGGTTACAAAGGGAGCAAATCCTCCTGCACTTTGAGGAAGAAGGTAGACGGGTACCTCAGGGCTCAAATCTCAGGGAAACGCCTGCTCCCCCCCCCAAAAAAAAAAAAAAAAAAAAAAAAAACTCTATTTAATTCTGATAAAATGTGGGCCTTGCATTCCCTATAAGAGATAAAAATGAGAAGAGATTCAATTCCATTTTTCAGGCTAATATAAGAAAGATTTATGCATGGTATGCAAATTAGGTAACAGATATGCAAATCACAAGCCAGTCCTTTCTTGAATTATCCTTTGCAAACAATCAAGGATTGTCTCCACCATTACTTCCAAAGGGACTGGGCAGGAAAGTGTACCTCTTGTCTGGCTCCATGTAGCTAAACCATGAGGGAGCAGGGGGAGTGAAGGAGGGGAACACAGATGTGGAGGCTGCTGCTATTTCAGGCACTCCCAGACAGTGTTTGGGGAGTGGAGTTCTGGTCCCCAGCCTGGCCTAATTCCCATCTTGTGTTTTTAGAATTAGTGACAGCACCTTTCTCAAAATAACTAGCTTTCAGAGTCAACGATGGTTCTAGATTTTTTTCAAGTGATCATTTACCTACCCAGGAAGAAAGATCATTTTCTACATATTTGAAGATTTTGATCTTACAAATATTTTCTTTGCCAGGCCCTGTGCACACACACACATGTAGTGTTTCAGGCACGTATACCGGAAGACACTCACAGCTAGTCATGTCTACCTCATGGATTAAGCCACCGCATGTCCTATAGAATCACAAGTGGCAGAAACCTGGGGAGGAGGGGAGTTGTGAATATCTGCATTGACCCCAAACCCAGGTTTCTTCCCCATGACTGGCAAAACAACAAAAAAAGAAAAAAAAAGAAAGAAAAAAGAAAGGGCCCCAAAAATGCTAAGGGTGTATGTAAATCTAGGAGCAGGAATGCACCTATGTAATGCCAAATGAGGTGCAGAAGACGGAGAAGAAAAAAAACACAGCGCCAGAACGTAGGCAGGGATCAAATATAGGAGGTGGGGAAGATTAAAAAGGAGCCGAGAAAAGTTTGCTCTAATCTTCTAAGGGAGCCATCAGAAAAGATGGTAAGGGGGAGCTCGCATCCCAACTGCACTCATAGTCAGGTATTTGCACTCATATAGATAGAGAGAGGCAAGGCGTTCCAGAGGCCTGGAGAAACAGCAGGTGGAAACACACCCTCCACTGCCCTCAAACACCCTGGTGCATGTTGACCACAGCATGAGCTGTGAACATTGGAAAGACAGAACTTTCTACAATGGTAGACTGAACACATATTAGCTTTCTAAGAATTCTTTTTCAAGGGAAGCAGTGAGGTAAGAATGATACTTTGGGAAGACTGATCTAGAGTGGATTGGGGGAAGGGAGTGGGAGGTTGGAAGATTCCTGAGAGAGCCTGCTAAGGCTCTAATGAGGAAGGCGGAGAGGTCCCAGCCTCCACTGTCTGCCTTCACCACCCTTCCTGGTACAGAGCAAAGGTCCTGGAACTAAATTGCTTGTCAATGTGGAAGGATGGATTCAGGGAGGGAAGGAATTAGGAGGAAGCACAAGGAGGTAAAGGTATTAAAGACATTGTCCATTAGAACTGTGGGATTTTTGTGTTGAAAATTCTCAACTTGTAAATATCAACCAATTTTAAAGAGGTCCACATAAAAACTGGTAAAATCTGAGTAAATTATGTTGTCTAGTTAATTATATTCTGCTAAGGTTAATTTTCCTGGTTTTGATAATGTGCTGTAGACAAAAGCTAGGGAGAGCTGGGTAAAGAAACATGGGACTTCTTTGAACACTTTTGACAACTTCTTGTGGGTCCATAATTAGTTCAAAATAAAAAGTTTTGTAAAAAGTGAGCTCACACAGTGACAACAAATCCCATCAGTATATACAACCATAATGTCCCAATTTAAGAAATTAAAAAAAATTAGGTATACCCCCCAAAAAAAGTCAGCACACATTGTAACACACTTGTGTCCCCGTGTCCTATAGATGCTGCTCTTGTCCTTACTCTCTTTCACAGATTACCAGGCTGAGTCAGGACAGGACAATCTATGGGGTAAGAGTAGCTAGGTGAGGAACTCTGGTCTCAAGGACATGCCCTGAGTCTCTGACTTCCCTTCAAAATCATTTATTTTCATAATCTTCCAAAAGAGCTGCCTTTTTTCTAGTTGTCCCCAAATTTACAAGTTTTTCATCGCAAAACCTTTCTTCATCCATGACCAAGTGCACCAAACGAATTTTAAAATGTTATCTTTATATTAGAAACTTCTCTTTAAATTTCAGAGTTGTCATTAAAATTCAGCATCTCTTCCTCTTCAGGCCCCACAAGATATAATTCACTGCTCCCCTGTTTACTTATCATTGTCACTATGGAATAGGTCAAGTTCGAGGCACTCATACTTGACGAGACTAATGAGACACTTTCTAAAATTTTAGAAATAAAAGATTATAATGAAGTGCCTGAATATCACCCTGTAGAAAAATCCATTATTCCACTATTTTGAAGTAGCTCTTAAATATATTTAGAATAAAGGATGAGTAAGAAGAGAAAAAAATATGGTATTTTGGAATAATTTGACAGCAGCTATGTTTTCATCATCGAGTTTGGAAGAGCTCTATCCTAATCAAGTGGTGCCCAGAGTCATGGGTAGTGGGTAACTTTTAAGGAAATGCCCCACACCATTTCTATTCTTCTCTATAACTAACTCATGACACTTAGACACCCAGTAAAGGCCAACTTGACCTTTTCTTTCTTTCTCTTTCACCATTTTCCCTTTCCTTTCTTCATCTTTTTACCTTAAAAGATGTGTCCTTCTTATTATATTGAACAGCTTCTGTGAAAGACAATGCCAGACATTCTAGGAAATAGGCTCTGCCTTTCTGAGGCCATAGAACCCGTGGGAAAGGAAATAGGCACAGCAAGGCTCCGTTTCACCTGAATCTCAAAACCCAAGTGTTGAAAGCAGCACCAACAAGTAGACCTCAGATTTCTTCCAAGTGTCTGTATCGTGGAAGGAGTTATAGTTACTAAGATTTAAGTTTCCAAAATATCTTTATTCTACCCAGCATTTGTGTAACACTACTGATTTCAGAACGTTTCCATTTCAGCCCACTCATTGAACCACAAAAATCATGTGACCATCCTTACGTACATATCAAAAGAGAATATTAAAAATTTTAAATATTCTTATACATTATCATTCATACAACAAAGTGAAAAGGAGAAATTAAATAGGGAAGTTTGGTATATAGTTGATTAGTAAGCATGGATTTTTCTAAAGTTTATTTTTAAATCTATGTAAACTGTACAAGTAAGCATAGTACATTATTCTTTAAATGCTCTGTAAGATTTATTCTTTTCTTATTTTCTTGCATATCAATTTAATAATTTTAATGACTTACTTTGCCACACAAAATCATTTTTTTCTGCAAAATTTTTAGAATACTCTAAAATTCTACTTACTATGACTGTTTTTAAGATTCCTTGATTATCTGATAAAATAATCATATTTGAATTATATGCTTAGAACAGTGCCTAACTCAAAATGAATACTCAATAAATTACAGATATTATTATTATCAGTAAAAATATATTTGCTATCTCCCCTGAACACATTTTAGAAGTGTAATACTTTTTATGTTTTAGTTGAGACTTTTAATTTTTATTTTTTGGTGTTATTTCACACTTTGCACAATTTCAAAATCCACAAGGAAATTGCAGAGACAGAAAATAGAGAAAATAACAGAGCAATTCAAAGCTGATTTTGAGAAAAAAGCATTTTAAAGATTTTCCAAACCTCAGTGCCTACTGTCTCTAAATAATGGTCTGAAAGATGTAATGAACCTCTCTTTGTTGGTCTAAATTCTCTATAGAATATACAGTATTCTAGCTTAGAACAAATTAGCTTAACTGAACAAATAAAAAGCCCAGCCATTCTATATGAAAACCAGGCCTTCTGTTTTGTTTGTGACAGTCAAGCCTTCCTGCCTAGAGATCATGTTTACTGTGGGTTTGAAGGATTCAATTTCAATTTTCTTTGGGCCATTTTAGAGGGAAGGGCAGTTGATAGAAGGGTAAGGTCATTTCTGAAGTTAACGTGAAGAGAGGCAAGTGTCTCCTAAGAGAAACAAGGACAGAGAGCCCAAGTGAGCTGCCGGGAGAGGATCTATTTGAATTCCATCATGCCGTGTACCCCAGGTGGGCGCTGCTCCCAAGAGAAGGGAGTTAGGGAGGCATCATCACATGGACATAGGCTGTGAGCTGGGTGCCCCAGAAACCGTGTCCACCTTTGGAGCTGGAGAGTATGTGTATCTGTAGTAATCTCCTTGGGCTGCCAGAATAGACCACTACAGGCCACTGGCTTCAACAGCAGATACTGAGTCTCTCACAGTCCCAGGATCCAGGATCAGGTGCCAGCAGTGTAGTTTCTGATAAAGTCTCTTTTCTTGGCCACCTTCTCTCTAGGTCTGCACATGGCCTTTCTTCTGTGCATTTGCTCAAGGGGAGAATGAGAGAGAGTGAACTCTCTGGTGTTTCTTCTTATGACACTAATCCTGTTGGATCTGGGCCCCACCCTACTATGGTATGAATGTGTTCCCTTAAATTCATATGCTGGAAACTCAATCTCTATTGCAACTGTGTTGGAAGGAGAGGACTAAAGGGTGGTGTATAAG
Organism: Tamias sibiricus; assembly: GCA_025594165.1. Classification (NCBI taxonomy): domain Eukaryota; kingdom Metazoa; phylum Chordata; class Mammalia; order Rodentia; family Sciuridae; genus Tamias; species Tamias sibiricus. The sequence continues at coordinate 71,603,713 of CM046660.1, read as the reverse complement.
GCTATCAGGGCTTCACCCTCATTAAGGGGTTGATGCTGCTATAAAAGGACTTATGGGAGTGAATTCACTTTCTTTTATCTTCTGCCTTGTGAGGACGCACATAGGGTTCCCTCCTCTTTGCCCTTTGACCTTCTCCAAGTGAGGAAGCAGCAAGAAAACCCTCACTAGATGCCAGCACATTGATTTTGGACTTCCTAGCCTCCAGAATCATGTGAAATAAATTTCTGTTCATTATAAACTACCTTATCTGTGATGTTCTGTTTTAGCAGCACAAAACAGACTAAGCCACTCCCTTATGACTTCATTTAACCCTACTTACTTCATTGGAACCCCATCTTCAAATATAGCTGCTCTAGGGGATAGGACTTCAACATATGAATTTTGGGGTTGGGGTACAAACATTCAGTCCATAGCAATATCCTAAGACAATGTGGGAAACAGGTCACCTGAAGCTGCCAACTGGATATAATGACACCTTCATGATCACATGAAGCAATTCCCTCTCTGCAGCCTAACTAGGACTTTATCTGGGTTCTTATTTCTGTTAAGAGAGACACAGGTGGGTAGTATCTAAAAATTACCTTTTGTTTTAGTCAGCTATTTTTGCTGCTGTGACTAAATGACCCAACCAGAACAAATGTAGAGGAAGAAAAGTTTATTTAGGGGCTCACTGTTTCAGAGGTCTCAGTCCACAGACAGCAGGCTCCATTCTTGGGGGCTTGAGGTGAGGCAGAACATCATGGTGGAAGAGTGTGGCAGAGGGAAGCAGCTCACATGGTGATCAGGAAGAAGAAGAAGAGAGAGAGGTCTCCACTTGCCAGATACAAATATATACCCCAAAGCCATGCCCCCAATTCCCACCTCCTCCAGCCACACACTACCACTTCAGTTACCACTCAGTTAATCCCTATCAGGGGATTAATTCACTGATTAGGTTAAGGCTATAACCCAATCATTTCTCTGCCAAACCTTCTTGCATTGTCTCACATGTGAGCTTTCAGAGGACATCTCACATCCAAACACCTTTTAGAATGTAAGCTGTGTATAACCTTTATCTGTGAACACCTGGCTTTGTTTCCTTTCTGCTCTCTTTTGGCATATGTAAAGGCTACTCTGAGCCCTCCTATCCACCTTCAGATAAACCAAGGAAAGGGGCCATGCTCTCACTTGGTCTGAAGATCTGAGCAATTGGGCACTTGCTCTCCAGAGCTACCACATAGAGACACCCACCACCGGAGGGTGAAAGGGGAGTCCAAGTCAGGCCCACAAGACAGCCCAGCCTCATCTGGAGTATCTCTTTTAGGTTAAATCTTGAAAATTCAGAGGTTATTAATTTAATAAGTTAGGAAGTATTCACCTACACACTGTTACTTTCTTTTCTACTATTATTTCTACATTTTTTCTTTGTACCATTTTTGCTAGAATATCCTGAGCCTGTTCCCTGAATGTTTGTTATTATGGGTTGAATGTTTGTTATTATGTGTTTCCCCAAAAAATACATATTGCAGGTCTAACCCATAGTACCTTGGGATGTGAGGTCCTTCGAGTGGGCCCCAGTGCAACATGACTGGTGTCCTTATGAAAAGGCAAAGTTTGGACACAGAGAGACAGGTATGGATGGAACAGATAAGAAGGCATCATGGGGAGACTGGAGCTATGCTACCAAAGAGCAAGGAACTTCCAGAAGCTAGAAGAGAAACCTGAAACAGACCTTCCCCTAGTACATCAGAGGGAACATGGCCCAGCTAACACCTTGATCTCTGACTTCCAGCCTCCAGATCTCTGAGCCAATAAATCGTTGTCTGAGACACACAGTCTGTGGTCTTTTGTTATAGCTGCCCCAGAAATACAGGAGTTAAATAGGTTGAGTCAGGTTCTTGTTGACATTAGACTACACTGAGATTGTTTTTTAATTTTTTAATTTATTTTAATTAGTTATACATGACAGTAGAACGCATTTATGCACGTGATATATCATACATAGATGGAATATAATTTCTCATTTTTCTAAGTGTACATGTTGCAGAATCATATTGGTCATGTAGTCACATATATACATACAGTAATAACGTCTGTTTCATTCCACTATCATTCCCATCCCCTCCTTCCCTTCCACTCACTTCCCTCTACCTAATCTAAGATAACGTTATTTTCCCCTCTTGCCCCCTGCCTTATTGTGAATTAGCATCCACATATTAGAGAAAACATTCAGGCTTTGATTTTGTGGGATTGGCTTATTTCACTTAGCATGATATTCTCCACCTCCAACCATTTACTGGCAAATGCCATAATTTCACCCTTCTTTAAAGCTGAGTAATATTCCATTGAGTATATATACCACATTTTCTTTATCCATTCATCTATCGAGGAACACCTAGGTTGGTTCCATAGTTGAGCTATTGTGAATTGAGCTGCTATAAACAATTATGTGGCTGTGTCACTATAGTATGCTGATTTTAAGTCCTTTGGGTATAAACCAAGGAGTGGGATAGCTGGGTCAAATGGTGGTTCCATTCCCAGTTTTCTGAGGAACCTCCACACTGCTTTCCATAGTGGCTGCACCAATTTGCAGTCCCACCAGCAATGTATGTGTGTACCTTTTCCCCCACATCCTCACCAACATTTATTGTTTGCCTGTATTCTTGATGATTGCCATTCTGACAGGAGTGAGATGATTTTATTCAATCCAGAATCAATGATACAGTTGATTTGGTCAAGGAATTTTAAGTATCAAAAAAGGAAAGACTGAATAGGACCAAATGGATATTTCAGAGATTTTACTGAGAAATATTGATAGAGAGGTAGTGAGGGGTAGCATAAATACAAAATTTCAGAGATGACAAAATTATAGAAATGGAAGACAGGTCAGTGGTTGCCAGGGTTTAGAGAAAGAGGCAAGGGTGTGGCTGTAAAGGGATAAGACTAGGAGTACTTCTGCCTCTCGATTGCTATAGTAGTTATACAAATCTACACATAGGATAAAACTATGTGCATGTACATACACACAAATTAGTGCATTCAAAATCTAGTGAAATCTAACACCCATAGTCTAAGTCATTGAGTTTTTCTAACATCAATTTCCTCTGTTTACTGAAGTACTATAGTTATGTAAGGTGTTAGTTACTATTGGGATAATCTGGTGATGAGCAGCTTGAATGCTGAATATTTCTGAATTTTTTTTGTGAGTCTATAAATTCTTTCAAAGTATAAAATGTCTTACCAAAAAGAGAGGTTGGCTGGAACCCAGCAGATAGGTCTCAGTTCTATAGTTTCTACTCAGCCTTTGAACTTGATCACCCCCATTTAATCACCTATTAAATTAATATCATAGTTAAGAATGTGGATATTTTAATAATCACAGGAAGTTTTAAAAATAGATTTCAAGGGTACAGAGAGTAAAATATTAAGCATGTTCAGTGGAACTTGTTAGGATTTCAGTTCCTAATCTAATATTGATTAGACCTTCTCTCATAACTTCTGATCTGATTCAAATCCTGGCAAATAGTTGAAATAATATAAAATCTGAGCCTTCTTGGAAGCTTGACAGACTCTCTCCAAAACCACATCCCTGTTGCGTCAGTTGTCATCTGGCGACTGCTGCAATTATCAAGCTCAGATTATCTCTAATTCTGCACCAGCATTCTTTTCACTTTAAAAAGAAAGAGTTTGTGAAATGTAATGATTGATTCTAAGAAGTGGTTCTAGATTAGTCATTAGTATCTTTTAAGTTTCTCCCTGGTATTCCCTTAGAGATGTAATCAGGTCTGATGCTCTTCAGCAAAGTGTTCAGGAAATATTCATATATTCTGTTTCCAAGATTTATTTTTAAAATGATGGTACTTGAAATACACTGGTAACTTAATAAATAAGTACAGAAGAGGATTATCAATTTCTGTGTGAAATGTATAGTGGGAACATGTACTTTACATTTATTTTAATACATACATAAAAAGAATCTGAAAGACTACTCACCACAGTATTAACAATGGTTGTCTCTGAAAGCTTTTTGAGATTGCAGGAAACTCATTCTCTAAGGAATAGGTTCCCATAATATTTAACCAGTAAATCCTAAAATGGTATTTGATGTCTTCCCAATCATACTAGTGAAAAATGGGCACATGTAGATCCCATTTCTACATTGCTACACACAGAGACACACGACACAGGGTGTGTACTCCCAGATCACTAACCCAGAAAATATTAGTGCAGAGGAAGTCAATTACAGGGTGGAATAACAGGTTGTGCCCTTTTTATCTGTTACATTTTAGTCCAGCCTAATGCAGACATATGTCTCAATCCCCCCTGACTCATTACATCCTTTGCTAACCTTTTGGCCCTTTCTTTGTAATATTGACCTCCATCTCTCCTCTAATATGAAGAACTAGGTGCTTATGCACAGTCTTTGTGTTTGAACCTTAGATTGGTTCACTCCTATGGCACAAACATTTCTGTTGGAATTCCTCTTTCTGGCACCATCTAATCCCTGGGCCCATCTGTTCCACTGGTGATGGCTAGGACAAAAGATGCCTGGCCATACACTACTAGGAAATTGTGAAGGAGGAAGAGGGATGTAAATGCCAGCAGCCTGACAGACTTGCAGCAGGGACTGAAAAGGGCTACTCAAGGACAGAGCATAGCCAAAGCACAGCCACATCACTTGTGTGAAAGAAATTAAGGGCATAAAGAAGAAAGAGCAGGAGGTTACAATCTGATGTGGCTTTTATACACCCTGGTTCAATACACATGTATTTAAGTCTAAGAAGCAAAGGGAAACCTAGAGACCCCCATGAGTAAGGGTAAGATGAAGACAACAAACATTTGGGTCACCAATCTCCCAAATACAGAAGCATGGGAAGAAGTGGGTGCTGTCCCTGCTGATAAAGCAGGGTGAAGGGGGGGGGGGTGTCATCCTGAGAGGGTGCCCAAAAAAAGTGACAGGGGAGTCTTCAAAGACTGTCACGCTGAGAAGCTGACTCTTTGGGTGCCACTGACCCAGGACAGAAGATAACTCTGTTGACAGCCTAAGTTCCTTTCTTCTGAAACCGTCCTCAGGATATGTACAGAACTGAGCCAAAGACAAGACACAATGATAGCAAAAATCCAGATCCTTCACCTCTCTTCCAGAAGCCAAAGGTCAGTCCTTAAATTACCAGTAATATTGTAGAGTGGGGACCACAGCTCTGAAAGGTGCATGAGTCATAAACTTGGAACTCTGATAAGAACTACTACCCTTTCCCCTGGAAGCTGTGTCTCTGTATTCACACAGAAGCTTGCATAGTCTCAGGGACTTTAGGAATTCACTTGAAGAACTTAGCTGGATTTCTTTGAAGAAGGTTAAAACCCAGTGGAAAAAAGACCAGGAAGTTCTTAGTGTGGAATTTAGAATACTTAAGAAAAAAGTGGAGAAAATGAAAATAAGAAAAATTAGCAACAAAAATGAAAGCCAAAATTAATAGGCTTAGTAAAGTAGCAAAATCTCCTTGGACCAGACTTTAAGTAGAAAATTCACTCAGTAGAGCTGAATGGTCCTCAAAGGAACAACAAAAAGATCAACCCCAAGAGTTGGGAGAGGGAGATGAGAAAACAGAGAAGGATTGGGGGAAAGCTGAGTTAATTATGCAAACACCCAAATCACAAATTAAAATTACAGGGAAAAAAACGTGGTCAGCTTTCCCAGGAGAACACAGGGAGATAACAGGTAATTGTGCTAAAAATGAGTAAAAATCAAAACTAGAAATGAGATGCAAATTGTAAACCACAAACAAAGATACGTACAAAGTTCTTTAAATGCATAGGGAAGGAGAGATAGTTATAGAGATATTGGCCTTTCTGGTTGATTTTTAATGAATGATAAGAAAAATCTCTTAACAACTCATAACGATCCTGGGATATAGCTGCAAAGTTCCTAGCAGTTGATAATAACAATAATAGTAGAAATCATCACCATCCTCATCATCACCATCATCCTCATCATCACCACCACCACCATCATTATATTATCATAGGCATGGAACATGAGTTCAAGGCATGAAACTTTGTGTTCATTCATTCATTCATCCCCTCAACACCAATTTTCAGAGCACTTTAGTGGACATCTTAAATTAGTAAAGCCACATAAAGCATTGGATAAATATAAGCTTTAGTGTTCTTTTTTAAAAAAATATTTATTTGCTTTAGTTGTACACAATTTGTTTATTTGTACATGGTGCTGAGGATTGAACCCGGGGCCGCGCACGTGCTGGGCGAGCGCTGTACCGCTGAGCCACAACCCCAGCCCCAGTTTTAATGTTCTTATCATAATCAATGTTTCTGCTTATACAACATCCCCTTCTGATAAGAGAATTTCTTACACTAAGTACTAGATAAGTCTGGAACAGCCAGAGCCTTCTTGGTTCTACAAGGCAGAACAGGCCTATGAGTAAAAGAAACAAAAAGTGGGGCTGGGATTGTGGCTCACAGGGGGAGCGCTCACCTTGTATGTGTGGGGCACTGGGTTCGATCCTCAGCACCACATAAAAATGAAGTGAAGATACTGTGTCCACCTATAACTAAAAAAAAATTATTAAAAATAAAAAGAAAGAAACAAAAGGAAATATCCTCCTAAGGACAAATCCTGAGTCCAGGGACACAGATTTGTATCTCTAGACTTTCTTGTCATATGAGCCACTGGAGTGTTTTTCCTGCAAAAGTTACTGTGAGTTGTGTTGCTGTCACTTGAAACCCGGAGTCCTAGCTACAAGAAGTGTTTGCCATATGCATGCTACCTGCTTAGAGTCTAGGAAAATAGCAGACAGGGCCTGGTAACACCCAGAGCCTACCAGGAATAAACAACTAATCACAAATGTAAGGGGGAGAACAGGTTTCCAATGCCAAGATTTAACAACATCATACCAGGTCTGAGAGATCCTAGAAGACTTCCCAAGGAAGTGGCACTCATTCTTAACTTGAAGAATAAAGAGGAATCCACTGGTTTAAATAGAAGACATTGAAAAAAGAAAATCCTTGTACATGTACAAAACTCTTGAAGAAATTTTTATTCCCTATGTTATAGAAAGGCAACTTCTAAGTCATGAGTAGAATAAGCAATACCAAAAATGCAAAGCCAAGGTAATACTTTGCATAAAAATCAAGTCACCTATATATTAAACAAATATGTGACATATTAATTTCTATAAACAGTGAGAAATCATATATAAGGAGATGGATAAAGAAATGTAGAAGTCATTGTGAATGTATGTAAAAAATTATCCTGAGCCGGGCGCGGTGGCACACGCCTGTAATCCCAGCACTTTGGGAGGCTGAGGCAGGAGGATCGCGAGTTCAAAGCCAGCCTCAGCAATGACGAGGCACTTAGCAACTCAGTGAGACCCTGTCTCTAAATAAAATACAACAAAGGGCTGGGGATGTGGCCCAGTGGTCGAGTGCCCCTGAGTTCAATCCCTGGTACCAAAAAAAAAAAAAAAAAAAATTATCCTGGTAGCCGCTACTGTGGGGGAAAAAACCACATAGGACACTGCAGATGGTAAGATGGTATTGTGTTAAAGGATTGAAGCATTAGGAATTCTGAGGGCCTAAATTTACTTTGGTGGTCTTAGTGAAGTCCCATAAGCTTATAGGGCATCAATATTTTAAATCTTAAAGATGACAGAGTTGTAACTAAATGTGTTCTAAGAGCCCTTGTACTAATTAAATTCTGTGATGTGTCTCCAGTTTAGTTTGTCAAAGCTTAATTTTGACATATTAAAGTATCATCCAGACACTTATCCACAGCTCATTTTCTCAAGTTCAAATTTCACTAAGGCCTTTACATTAATTATCCTCCACTTGTAAAACTATAACCTATCTAGAGAACTTGGTTTTTAAATAAACAGAGCTAAAACCATATTTTTTTCATTATATAGAATGGTGGCAGTGTTATGCTTTTAAAAATCAAACTACACTCCCAAAGCTATTGACAGAAATGTACCTGGATTGAAAAATGATGTGAAATTAAATGAAATGCATGAAGGATGATCATAAAATAATGGGCAGTTTCAAAGCACATATAACAAGTGAGCATGGTCTTTCAAAATGGCCTTGGAAAATGGTACCCTCATCCCAGACACAAACTAGTTTTGAAAACTGGTATTTTTAGTTGCTATTAGCTATATGGCTCATTCTTTTGACTACCTGTAATAGTAATAAACTTTGTGTTTTGAATGATTGTTTAAAGCAATTAACCACTTAGCTCCCAGTCATGTGAGTGAAGTGAATAACCAAGGTGTAGAACTCAACTTTGATCTGAAACATGAGGCAATGACTTTATTCTCCTGTGTGCACACCGACTCTAGAGCAGTTCCAAAAACTAAGCTAAGAAAAGGTAAAAGTTTTGAACAGTGACACAAATAAGTGTCACCTGCTAGGATGACTATTCAAGCCCACATTCCAGAGTGGCTCACACAGAAAATCCTTAATTACTTGAGATGCTAAATTGATTATATAGAGATTTCCTCCAGAAGTCATATGCTGGAAGATCACCATTAAGGCGAGGGTATGAAAAGGGTGGGCCTCTGGGAAGTGATTAGGTCAAGAGGGCTTTGCCTTTATGGGTGGGATTAGTGCAAAAAGGGCTGAAAGAGGGAGTTTCCCCTTCATTCTGCTCTTTTATTTCATGTGAGGACGTTGTAGCAAGATGCTGTCCTGGAAGGAGAGAGTAAGCCCTCACCAGACACCAAGTTTGCTGGTGCCTTGATCTTGGATGTTCTAGAATTATAAGAAGAAATTTCTGTCATTTACAAATTGTCCAGTCTCTGGTATTTTGTCATAGCAACAGAAATGAACTAAGACATCCTCTAACAATTCTCTATGAATTCACCATTCCAAAATATTTGGGATCCTCTATGATAAGCCATATCCTGTACACAGAAAGCATTCAAAGAATAAGAATAACCTCTAATAATAGAGCAAGGTAAAAGCATATAAGTACTGGAGCCATAACTTGAGTTTAGATTCCCATTGGGGGGGTCCCTAAAAGAGACATCTGCCAACTGATGTGACCACAGGGTGAAAATTCAATATTATAGTAATGAGGCTTCCAGGAAATAAATTTAATTTCTGGACTTTTTGAAAAATTAATGGGATCTAACTAAATATATTCACCCCATGCTTAAGAGATAAGAAGTTTCTTAAACAATATTTGGAATAACATCCAGAATCTGAAACTTCATTTTACTACTAAACCCCAAATCAAAGTTCCATAAGAATCTAAGAAGTCTGTACTTCTGTCTTTCTATATATTTACTGCTACTAATTCTAACTCCTTTAAATTAAATTAATAATATTCGAATGCCACATTAGCTCAAAATCTATTTTAATCCTTTGAAGGAAAAACACATTGTCAATTAAGTCATTGTAAAAATGCAAAGAAAGTCACTAGTTGTCAATTTTTTTTTAATATAGTAAAAATAATCCATTTTAGTATCCTAGCTTTCCCAATTTAGGAAATACTCGAAAGGGCAATGAGAACAAAAACATTTCCTGAATGACTTTATATGTTCAAAATTCTTGAGGGAAAAAAAAAACTGGTGGTGCACATTGTAATTATTTCTTTTCTGAATCTATGTGTGTGCTGAGGTAAGTTAGAAAAAAATTTTAAAATGTGAGAGAAGACAAAAGTGAACAATTAAGATGATCACATTTTACCATTAGTAGAAGTCATCCAATAATACTGTATGCATTTGGTCTGGCAAATATCTTTAATTTCCACTTAGGAGAATTTAAGTGTCCTCAAATAGAATTCAACTGGGGTCAGAAGCCATCTAAAAATGCCTCTTTAAATTTAACTTTAGTTACTATTGTTGAAGCCAACATTAATCTTAAAGCAACTATGGTAAGTACCAATAAATTAACATTTTTTCCTAAGACAAATAAAAGTGCACTTTGATCCATCCATTTTATAAAATGACCTAGCTCAAAACTGTGACCACATCAGCAAACCCACCCATCCAATTTTCTGCTAAAAGACTAGGGGTATGCCATCCTAGGGTGTAACATCTATATAAGGAAGCTTATATTGCTCTGCTCATATGGAATTGATTTGAGCCAGAAAAGATTTTACAAGACCGCAATTTTCATATTTTCTGGGTCAGCACAATTCCATAGAGCATAGTAGTCCCAGAACATGAAGTGAGATCTCCAAGAACCTAAATATGGTCATTGGGAAATGGCTCTCTTTCAGTTGAGATTTCTCTCATCCTACCTCCTTCCCACTCTAAATTCATGAAGGAAAAAAAAAATTTTTTTTCTAGAAGAAAAATGAAGCTGGATATGGCATTTCCTTTTGTTATTTGATAGTTTTCTTTAGTTAAACGGAAGACATTTTCACAGTTCACATGTGTAATCAATTGACAAATTAATTGAGACTACTCTATGGTCCTATAGAAAATGGGCCTTGTCTTTGCTGGACTTGAGGCCTAAGTGGGAAGATAAAAAGACACAGGAAAGAATAGCAACTCCTGTAAATAGATGCTCACTTGTGGGTTTTGGAGTGTGAATTCTAGGGGAATTTAAGGGATGAGGGAGATGCTTGGGCACTGGTACCATGTAGCAAGCAAGGAAGGTAGTTTGCATACAGGGAGACAGGTACTTGGAGAGATGAAGTGCATTGAGACCCCACACTTAGAGGTAGTTATACTAGCTAGCTCCTGCCTCTAAGTCTCCCTTCCCTTAGCTGTGTAAGGGTGCTGAGAAGAGTAACTTCTTCATAGGTTATCATGGTATCACCTGAAGTGGTGCCATTACATAGTTATGAGCCACTAACTATTAAGTCAGGAGGTGGATCGATCAAGGTTCTCTACTGATGGATTGGATTTTGTTAAGAGGAAAGAGAAGAATCCAGAACAGGGAGCCACAGGAGAACAAATCCAGAGACAGAAATGACAATGTTGTATAGAGATGAACACTACTGAAAATTTCAAGCTTTATGGCAACTTACACTAAAAGGCATCTCATGTAATGAATATTTTCTCTGTGTGATCAGAGAAATAATGCAGGTTCCTACTCCTGTTTTGTTGGAGATTCTGAGTTAGTAGGTTTATGGAGAGACCTTGGAAGCTGTATGGTAAAACACACCACATGAGAATATTTTGAATGCTATGTAAAAAAGAATCACCAAGTAGCTTTTACATATGTGGTTCTGCTTAATATATAGAATAATAACATATAGGCCATGTCTATTTAAAAGTCAACTTCTAGGAAAAAAAATGAATTGACAATTAACTCTGGTAATAATCTAACATGGATGATAACATAATTTCAGTTAGAAATATTACTTGAGTGACATCCAGAGACATCAGTTATGTTCCCAGGCCTGTGCTTTTGAGCATAAGCTCCCAGTCCCCCTGTTTTCTGGCATTATCCATAAAAGAAGAGGTATGATTTCATAGTTCTCTGAATAGCTTCTAGAATTCTATGTATTTATTGATTATCATGAACCTTCTCTTAGAAATATCCAGCTCCATGAATTTCACGTATTTTATTAATGAATGTGTGTATGAAAGTCACTTTATTCTATTAAATATATGTAATCATGCTTTTGGTATAGTTTAATTTATCCATATCAGCCAAGATATTAAAGTTTGGGAACATTTGTGTTACCAACATCCAATGTATAGTGTACACCCTCAATGGCAAAGATAAGCAATTGTCAGCTGTCAAATTAAGGTTTTTACATTTTATCATTAATGAGTCCCAGAAAATAAGTCCTTCCCTGGGGGAATAGGAGAGGTCATTTTGGAGAGAAGGTGCTTTGGGCAAGGGCAGATTTTTAAGGCAGAGGACTTTGGAACACTAGAAGTGAGCATTGCTGGGAACTTCTCTTACTTGGCAGTGTCGCCCAGAACCCTGAGAACAGAAGCTGTGCCCTCAAGCATCTCCTCTGGGCTGCCAGCGTGGGTTGCCAGGGGCCAAGCCAGGATGTGAGGCCCTGTCACTATGCCTAAAATCCTTGACCTCCTTTTGAAATGAGTCTCCCTAGCCCTTCTTCACCTAGCCTAGTTCTCTTCAATCTGGCATTTATTCCTCCCTCCTGTACTCCATCCAGGAGAAGAAAATGGAATAAAATACACTGAAGAGAAAAAAAAAATTTTTTTTAAATAGATGTGTGCCAAATTTTATCAGTGGGGAGGAAAGGTTTAATTCACCCTTCTGTTAGTCAGCTGTCCACTACTGTAATGTATTGAAGATGACAAATTTATAAGAAAAAAAGTTTTTTAGACTCAGTTTTGGAGGTTTCCATCCATGGTCAGTTGGCCGAGTTGCTTTTGGGCATGTGGTGAGGCAGTCCTCACAGTGGAAGCGCATGGTGAAGGAAGCTGCTCACCTCCACCAGCTGGGAAGCAGAGAGAGAGAGGCCAACATCCCACAGTTCCCTTCAAGAGCTCATGACCTCCGTCAAGAGGTCACCTCCAATGACCTCATTCCTTCCACTAGGCCTATGTGGTTTGCATATGTTCCCCAAAAGCTCATGTGTAAAAAAATGCAAGAAACTTCAGAGGTAAAATGATAAGATTATGAGAATTATAACCTAATCCATGGATTAATTCACTGATATGGAAAAACTGGTGGTGACAATAGGCAGGTAGGATATGGTGAGAGGAAGCAGGACCCTGGGGGTGTGCCCTTGGGGCTTATATCCTACCCTTGGTGAGCGGAGGTCTCTCTACTTCCTGTCTGTCATGTCCTGAGCTGCTTTCTCCCACCATGACGTTCTGCCTCACCTCCCAGAGCTATGGAGTCAGCTGATGGTGGACTAAACCTCTGAAATCGTGAGCAAAAATACACTTTTCCTCCTCTATGTTGTTCTTGTCAAGTCTCTTGGTCACAGCCACAAAACAGCTGGCTAAAACAAGTTCCCACCTCCTAAAGGTTCCACCACCTCTCAATGGCATGGGGACTAAGAAAGCCTCTAAAACAAGGGCCTTTGGAAGACAGTCAAGATGCAAACTGGAGCAGCCCTGCCCCCAGCTCTCCTTTCCTTGACAGAGTTGCCTTTTCCTTTACTGTTTACTTAGTATTTCAGCCCTCCTTTTCCAGGAACAACATTTCTCTTGAATCTATTCCCTCCCTGGCTGTGTAGCCCGGTGAGCATTCTAGAAACACTGGTGTCTAGTCCAGCAAGTCTGTGGTAGGAGAAGTCCCAAGGCTTTGTGTTTTTTAAAAAAGTATCCTAAAGTCTAACCTTGTCTGGGGCTGAGAATTGCTGCTTTGGTGTGTCAAAGGTCTCCTGAATATTTTATTATAGCCAGAATGGAGGAAAAGCTGGAGGAACTTAGAAGTAAAAGCAGAGAGCAGAAACGGCATTGAAGGAACTTAATAAATAGAGAAGGAGAAAAGGTTGGAAGGTTTCATTTAGACTCCAAGAATGATTCCAGAAAGATTTTACTGATAAAATCCAAGTGGCTTCCATGTGAGTGAGGCACAGGGTGGTACCTTGTTTAGGTCATGCAGACATAACCAAGGCCAGTACTTGGCTATTCTGAATTTTAGTCTGCTTCATACGAAGCTGGAGGGCTCGAAGGGAAGAAGAAGCCCCAATCAGATTCCAGACTCCAGGGAAGGGAGCAGGAGGTTCTAACTTGGGAGCTTGGGATCTGGAAACCCAGAGTGTCCCCTGTTGTGCCTTAGTGCTGGGGTTACAGCACTACCACCTGGGAGTTTGGAAGCAGGAGGATCTGCTGACTTTCCATTGGCATGAGCAAACAGTTGTGGTAGCTGTGTCCCTCGTGTGAAAAGTCACATGGCTCAAGGCTCAGTGTCTTCTGCCAGGACTAGCCTGGACCAAATTGGCAGGGTCCCCCAGGAGATCCCTGAATCCCTGATGGGACCTCAAAGAACATAAACAGGAATGTGAAGGAAACAGAAAAGGTTTGAAGAAATTGAGTTCACTGAATATTAAGATAAGTGACAGCCAACATGCCTTGACATAATTCTGCATTATAAAGGTAAAACATGATTCATAGGTTCAAGATTGAAGGTCTTCATCCTTGAACATAATTTCAAATCTATAAACATGAAAATCCAGATGATTTTTGGTTTAAAAGACACAAACATCTTGACTTTCCATTGGCGACGGGGAATGTTGATGTGGTTTTCCATTTAACCTATCCACATGGTCTTCTCCTGTCCCCTTGTGGCCACAGGTGGATATTTGAGAGCCAGTTACCTGGGGTGGAACTTCATGGCACAAATTAGAGCAAGTGTAGATGACAGCTGTGTTCCCATCTCATCTGGATAATTTCCAACCTAGACAATACCCTGACCTAGAGACCTCAGTTATTTGATGATCTTATAGTTAATCCATTCTTTGCAAAAAAACGTAAAACCTTTGAGAATGACCTTTATCATCCAAAAAAGAAAAAGAAATTTGAGGGGATGGCACCCCCTGCTGGTAAGTTTTATCATCAGCATTTAATCAGTGTCAGAGCCCACAGAAGGTAGGCAGGGTTAATAGGAGACATTCAAGCAAGACTGCTAGTCTTTCTAGCTATTTTCCTGACTGATCCAGGATTTCTTGTCCACCATTACTCTTCGGCTTGGTAGATTGTTCATCTTTAGGCTTTCACCACCTCCTTTCTTTGCTCTAATCTAAGCACCATTAAGAATAAAACTACATGATGCCTTTGTGTACCTGGGTCCTGCTGCAAATATCCTTCCATTCTTAAAAAGCAAGAACAATGCCATCATTTTTTATCCTTCTTCTACTATACTGTCTTCTTTTCCCAAATTCACTTTTCAGAGAACTCTCTTACTTTGCAGAAAATAACCTTCTCTACCATGGAAAATTCCTGTCCAGGTATTAAAGAGAGAGAGAGAGAGAGAGAGAGAGAGAGAGAGAGAGAGAGAGAGAGAGAGATTATCTGAATATAAAGATGCTGCTGTGTGGTTCTTGAAATGTTCCAATACCATATAGCGTCTTAGTAGCCCAAACCATACAGAAAATCCCACTCTAGCTCGGTTCATTGTAAGTGGCAAGCTTCCTCCTAGGGGTGTCCTGCTCTTTGGTTAGCCCTCCTTCTCCAGGATTAGTGTTTTGTGGTTCCCTAGAGCCACCTGAGGATCCCAGTGAGAAGTCCCCCTTTCCTGTCCTTTGTGAATCTCCATATGCTGTTCTTACAGTTTTTCCCCTGCTGTGCTCTCCCACAAAACATCTGCAGTGGTCCTAGTTCTTCTTCTTAGAAGATATACAAATATGTAAGCTAAATGATACCCACAAAGACTAGACCTGTTCAAGACTTCCTTTCTTCCCAGATAAGTAGATTGACTTGAGGGAAAAACATTAATGATGTAAAACTCCAATAAAAAACTAAGCTATTTTATCATAGATACTTGCACACACAAGCCAGTCCACTTACGTGAAATCAACAGTAAGCTTTGCAAAGTTTTGAGGATATTTCAGCATCTCCACAAGCACAACTCAAGGCTTTCTCACTACCTCTGGGCATTTGCTGTTATGAGTGGCCACTGACATTTGACCTACTTCAAGATACTCTAATAGTATTTTTTAAATGGTACTGTTAGTATAATTTAATTGTATTCATTTATACAATGTAATTTTAAGTTTGCAAATCCAAGAAACCAAAATTAAATAATTTTGCCAGACTACCAAGAAAATTCACTAGCTAACAGAAACTTATAACCAGGTTCTGTGTGTTCTGATCTCCTGATGCCTGGGGACATGGTACTCCCTAGAAGAGGAAGAAGAAGACTTGAGTTTTCCAACTCCAGGAGATATTAGGCCAGATTAGGTAATATCAACATTACAGAAACCTGAACTAGACTGAAGGCTGAATACTTGTTTGCCTCTGAAAAATTAAAATATTTTACCCAGAATGTCTCTGGGTTCTGTAGTTGTCTGTTGTGGTGGTGGTTTTATTATTTTCCAAAGGAAACTTAACTGAATGGAAGTTATATACTTCACTTGTTTTACCAGGAGTCTGTTTGTAGAGGTTCAGATTGTCAGACCACAGTATTTATCCACATGGGAAATCCTAAGGACATTGAATTAGAATGATCAGCAGGAAAGAGAATTAAAAAGCAACTTTGAAAGAGGAAATATGCCCCTAAAATACCAGAGCTTTTTCTTTGCCTCTCTGGAAGTAGCTACATCATAAATTCTATCACTGCCAAGTCAGCAGTGAGACTTAACCTACCATTTCCACCCATGAAGAAGTCATTACAAACCAAATGTCATCAAGGATGGATAACAGCCACCCACTGTGAGTACTTGAGGATTCTCTTTTTGAAGTTTACTTCGTGGGGGGTGGGCATGACCAAACTCAAGTTGGGTGGCCTTGTGTGTTACTGTTCACCTGTTAAGATAATTCAGTTACTCACAGAGACTTTTTTATATCAGCACCATAAAAGTCAACTTTTGCTCATGGTGTTGCCCCCACCAAGTACTGCAGCAAACAGGTCGGATGTTTTATCTCAACAGCATTGCAAGATTTTTTGTTTAAGAACCAACAAACACCACCCACATATTGGTGACCACAGAGTCCTCCCCTATGGCTATTTGGAAGTGGATGGTGTCTGCCAGGTTTCCTGGGTCTGAGGTAGGAAAGTGCTCAGGTCTCTGTAGATGAAGCACACACATTATGCAAATGTATTGTCCGCTTCGCTCTGAAATAAAATGTTTATTTTAAAAGCATGATTCTACCAGGTCCAACCTGACAATCAAATTAGGATAATCTGATGACAGTGAGACATAAATGCAAGAACCAGCAATAATCACCAGCATTCTTGCAGTCTTGTTTTGATTATGGCATCTCCTTTTGTCACACTGCACAAGAGTTTCAAATGTCTGTCCCCACCCACAGGGTCAGTTTTTTTCACACAGAGAATTGAACCACTACCATCAAATTATCATCCTGACCTAAAGAATAGCCCATTTTTGAAAGGGTTAAAATGTCAGGGATTTAATTCTAAGGAATTAAGATAAGCCTTAGTTAATCAATGATATTTTCCCATCTTCCTGGTTTTCTTGCTATGTCTGATAAAGCAATATTTAAGTCTAAGTTTCTTCAGTCATAGAAAGAATAAATAAAATTATGCTCTTTAATTACTTTCAATAGTGTTTATTCCATAAGGAGGTTGACAGTAAACCCAGGATTTTATTTTTGTTTTTAGTCTTAAGTACTGCAAAGAAAAATACTTCCTCTCCTGACACATGTGATTCAATATGTATCCTCCTTTAACTAGCTAAATCTTAATTTAAAAGCAGACAAAAGACAAGATATTCACAAAAAAGGAATGCAATGGCCCCCAAATAAATGAAAAGGAATAGCACCTTTTATTCTCAAAGTATTCTAACTATAAATGAGGTAGCATTTCCTCCTATCAAACCAGCAGGGATTTATTTTGCATGTGAGTACCCAGTGTCCCCAAGAATGTGATAGGCAGGGTCTCTCATCCATGTGGAAGGACTAAGTGGTGCTTTCGGAAAGGACTTTGCCCCCATTTAACAAAAGGCAAAAATGATGCCTTAACTCAGGAATTCCACTGCTGAGAATCCATAGCAGAACTTGTTAATTTTCCCCTAATATCTATCCTCCCTTTCATCTTTAAGCAACTAAATCCCTGAGTTTGAGCTGGCTGCCCAGAGTAAACACTGCACATCCAGCCAGACATGAAATAACCCAGTTCAAACCGACAGGATATAACTGGAAGTGTTAGATACATTCTCTCCCCAAGTCACGAAAAGACAGCTGAGGGAAGTCTTTTCCCTGGTTTTGTGCTGCTAGAAATGCAAATGGATGGTTGGACTACATCTTGAACCATCAAGAGGAATAGCCCTCATCCTGTTAGTGTCAGAAGACTACAAGTGGCTTGGGTCATGACGCCTCCAACTGAACTTTTCTGTTACATAAAATCCTAGATTTGGACGACAAACCTAGGATTTTGTGTAACAAGGAAAGAAGCACCTATTATTAACCCCTGTTGCTCACAACCAACAGCTTTCATATCCAAGGTTGTTTATATTTTTAATTGTAAAAGCAAATGAAAACTTGTATGTCCAACAATAAAAGAACAATTGTGTAAATTATATTATGCCCATTTGATGCAGTATACTTTTCAATGTGGTCATTAAATCATCAGTACCTTAGTTCAAAGGATATTTAGTAACATGAGAAATGTTCTTGACATATGCTAATTAGGGGAATGGAAATAAAAAACAAGAAGACACACATTTTAATTTTAATTTTGACAAAATAATGTATACAGAGATATCACCTCATACACATTCATGAATATGTCCATCTTATAGACAGATTATAGATATGTTATGCTCTTTTATCTATTTGTAGTTTTCAGCTGCCACAGTTGGGATAATGTATTATGTAGCAACATATAACCAACACATTTTCTTTTATTTCTCATCTATTTTACTTCTTTCTTGCCTTCTTTTAAGTAGATAAATATTTTTATCATTTAATTGTTTTCCTCTGTTAGTTTAGGAGCCATACAATGCTTTCTTATACTTTTAATGATTATTTTTAATCACTACTACATGTGATTATATGGATGTGTGCATTTTAAACCTTTATTCTCCCCAAAACATAAGGGACTTTAAATGATTTTTTTTTCACACATGTGTCCCCTTTCAGTTACACATTATGACAGGATTGAATTATTCCTTATTATCATTATTACATTCCACAATTATTTTAGTTCACTTTTCTGTTTTTCATTCACTATTTAGTCTCACATCTTCTGTACAGTATCACTTTCATTCTGATAGAGATGCATCACTTTTTATTTCATTAGTGAAAGTTTACTTACCGATAACTTTCACTTCAAAAAGTATAAATCAGTATTCTTTTCATTTCCTCTATTGTTGTTTGGAAGTTGACTATGATTCCCTAAATATTGGTCCTTTGAAGACAATCCATCATTGTTTTCTCTTTTTCTTTGGTTTCCTGAAGATATGTCTATGATATGTCTCAGTGTAGACACTTTTTTTATCCTGACTGAAATTTGTTAGAGTTGTCAAATATATAGATTCATGTTATCTCATCAATTTTGAAAAATTCTCCACTATTGCCTTGTCAAACATTGGATTCCATTCATTCTCTTTTACCACTCCTTCTGAAATTCCAAAAAAGCAATCTTAAACATATATCCTGATTACTCGTCAGTATTTTCCTCTCCTTCCCCTTCAAATTGCATTGTGGGTGATTCCTACTGGGGTTATGGTTTTATTTATTGCATTTATTTCTAAAATTCTGGTGCATATTTAAATTTGCTATAACTTTTTTTTTTTTTTTTTTTTTTTTTTTTTTTTTTTTTTTTTTTACTTCTTATCCTGTTAAAATATATTTTAGCACACTTCATTTTTTTAAGCCTGGTAGCCATAATTGAGATCATGGTCTGTATTGATAATTCCAACCTATGAAATTTTTGTGGGTCTGTTTCTGTTGTCTAAGTTTGTTTGTTTGTTTGTTTGTTTGTTTGTTTGTTTGGGATGGTGGTATTCATTTACTTATTGCTGTTTTTCACTCACCAGGTCTTGGTATCACATTCAAATTGTCACTTTTTATTGTTCAATGATCATTTGCCTGAAAAATAACTCATGGAGATAATTTAAAGTCGAAGATCCAGATACTTTGCTCCAGAGATGAGTTTGCCTCTTTTAGAGACTTCAGGCTCAAATACTCCGGGATCACCTTGAACTGGTCCCCAGCCTCAAATCACCCTTCACCATCTAGATGATACAAACCAAGAAGCTTGTTTGCCAGAAGCATCTGCTCTCCCCGGCCTATTCTGAGGTAGTCTTTCCTTATGTTTTCCATCTGCATGCAAGCCCTGGGTTTTCATTAGTCTTGTTTGCCCATGAGGCCATCTATGTAAAAGTTCAAATTGCTTAGAATTATAAACACATTCCAGGAAAAAAGCTGTTTCTATGTTGCTTCATTTTGACTTCCCATTTTCCCTGCAATTTTAGCCTTGTAATGTCTTTTTTATTATCTTTTTGATATTTTTAAGGACATATTTGAAAATCTTTTCTCTTGCATTTATGGGAAGTGTTTGTCCAAATAACATAGCCCGCCATCAGGGAAATTGCAAGTCACCTAGCTATCTACCTGTCATCCATCTACTTATCTATCTAAATAGAAAAAGATTATATAAGAGAGTAAACAAATAATTTTTATAACAGTTTCCTTTGGTAGGACAAAATGAACATGTCCTGGTTATTGTCTGTTTATTCTCAGTGTAGTTTTAACCTTTTCTTGCCAGGAAACTGAAAGCACTTACTGCAAAAGAAGAAAATAAATAAATCTTGTTTTTCCATCCTAACGAATTCTCATTTATTCCTGTAGTTACAGAGACACTCTTGTTAACAAGCTCTGTAAACATCTGCTTTCTCCTTGGAAACTTTACTGTTCTTATCATTCAGAGTCCCCAGGAAAAAAGAAAAAAGGACAGTGGAATTCAAAACCAGAATTAGCAGAGCTCTTAGAAATCCTTAATCCTGTGGCCTAACACATCACCATTACTTTTAGTTTCTATAAGTCAATTACTTCATAATGAACAGGTTATCCTCTTATTAATTAATAACAAGTTACCCCATGAAATTCAGAAATCTCACCTACCATCTTAAATTCTACCATGTTACAATTAAACATGATTAATTGTTGTAGGGGAGTCACATGCTGTCTCCAGCTCTATAAGCAGTAGTGACAAGCTCCCTTTCCTAACCACCCACTTTAACTCTGCACACCAATCGCCCTTGAGTCAGACATCATTAACAACTGCTACAACAGTGAAATTCCAAAATGTTGACCTTAGATTCATGCTCTTAGCTCCAAAAATACACATGCCTTTCTTCTGGTCTGGAAATCTGAAACCAATGAGTGCTACGAATCTTCCAAAAATACTGAATTCAGAGGCCCTCGGAACAACCAGCAGACCTCAGAATTGAACAGCCTCTGCCCAAGATGGAACATGATTAGTTTCCTGATCCCTTAACACCTTTGCCTGCCCATTGCTCCACTTTGATGCGCTCTAAAACACCAGTGTGATTTCCCTGATACTCCTCTACTCTTTCTGACCCCCTATGGTCTCCTTCTCTTCAGAAAAAAACAATACTCTTACTTTTTTAAAATCATAATTACCATTTGAGTCATCCCCATGGATAGCTGGGTCTGTTGCCTGATGTTGTTGACAAAATTTAATAACTGATCCTTCACATACTTTGGAGGGTGAATTCCCTTTAACATGCCTCCATCATTGATCCCAAACTTCAATCTGGCAAACCTTGAGCTTTGAGCTCACAGAAACAAAATGCCTTTGTTGACTTCATCACAGTCCTATCAGTGAGGCCTGATAGTCCTAATCAGAAAAAGGCATGGAGACTAGTGTTATTCTGGCTGCAAAAGTCAGTCTGTTCTCTTCAGATACACTTTGGCCTTCTTTGCGGGCACTGTTTATTTCCACTCAAGGATTTATCCATCTCAAAAGCATGAAATTGGCACCCAGCTATTGTATTAAATGATACTGATCCTGCCAGGACAACCTAAACTCCACAGGACATTGCTTCTGTCCCTGGCTACCACACACCAACATACCATGCGTGTGTGTGTGTGGTGGGGGTAGTGAATGTTGGAGGTTTTCAGATATTTACAACTACCATCCCTCCAGGAAATCATGTTTCCTTAGAAATACTTCTAAAATAAAGTAAATATGGGTTATTCAAAACCTTCCAGGAGAGATTCAGTGTTCATATATGTCCTACAGCTATAATTCCCGTGATAGAAATAATACACAGAATTTATTTCTAATATTAGCAGAAGACATGAATGACACTGCTTCTGCTCTAAAAGCCCAACCAACAAATCTGAATCAATTAATTACACTTGTCCTAGACAATTATACAACTCTTGATTTCCCCCTAGCCAGACGGTGGGAATTTGCACTATAGCAAATATTGCTTATTACATCTATAGGTACATGGAACAGTCTGAAAGTTGCCTTTTTTTCCCTATCTATATTCTGGGACATGTTTTCATTGCCTTGGATTCATAACCTAGGCCCTTGTTTTCAAGATCCATCACAGGACTAAGAGTATTTCGTTTCCACAAACTGAGGTTGCTCCCTATGGCCAACGCACCCGGAGTGAGTCTTCAACACCACTGCACAGTTGTCCCTCCGGTCCAAGGACTCATTCTTCAGCCAAAGGAAAGCCCAATCCTGAGTCACTGGATCATGCTCAATGTCACCCTTCTAATGTTAACCAGCACAACTTGGCCAAGGTAGAAATCTGAATATCACAGCTTAATGTCCTGTGTTGTGACTTCATCTGTCCCTGGCCAAAAGGAGGGATGGAGAAAAAATTTTCATAATGAAAAGAAAAAAAGAAAGAAGGAAAAAAAAGAAAAGCTGCCCCTGACATTTAGAAGCTGGCCTGGCACTCAAAGCTAGCCCATATTATCCCCTGGGTAAATAATCTCGAAGTAATGTCACAGAAATCCAACCAACCTCAGACAAGGTTACTCAAAAACCACAATAAACTCAGACCAAACAAGGCTTCTTCAGAAATTGTCTCAGCACATACAAAAACTAGGTCATCCTGTGAAACACCAAACACACCTTTTTTAGGCTAAAACAAATGACTGCTATTTCTCCCCACCATGTAAGTAAGATTTATTGAGATACCCAATCACAAAATCCCTTCCTCTCCCCACTTTCTTTCCGCTTCATCCAATCCAGAGCAAATCCCCACTTCCTTAGATTGTCCCCCACATTACTCCTTCACAGCCCAAATTCTATCAGTTGTTCACGACACCTTCTTCCTTAGTTGTTTCAGGTCCCCCTGCTGATATTCTCTCTTGCTGTAATGAGCAATAAACCTAATTTATTAAACTGCAGGAATATTCCTGGTAGTCTTCTTGCTGGAGTGCATTAATATAATTCATGATATCTAATTTGATTTTGGGAACAAATTGACTTCCTCTATGAAACTGTTCATTTCATGACCAGCATAACTCAGAAAACCTTATCACAATTTCCAATGTGGACAAATAAATAAGGTCTTTAATAGATTAGTCCTCATGACTAAACCTCTATTTGGAGTCAAATTCACAGATACATAGTAACAGCCAGTAGTTTAAAAAAAAAAAAAAAAAAAACTTCATTTATTGGCTCCTCTCAAAAAAGATTAAAGGGGCCAGGTGTGGTAGTGCACAACTGTAATCCCAGCGGCTCGGGAGGCTGAGGCAGGAGGATCACAAGTTCAAGGGCAGTCTCCACAACTTAGCAAGACATTGTCTCTGAATAAAAAATAAGGGTGGGGAGATGTGGAGATGGGGGATGTAGCTCAGTGGTAAAGCACCACTGGGTTCAATCCCCAGTATCCAAACCAAAAAGAAATTTTCATGTCTTATAATCCCATTGGAGTAAAAATCCATTAGCAGCTGAGGAAAAGAGGGGTGCTCAAGAATGCTCCTGAGTTGATCATCTTTGCCCCCTCCCCAAACAATTGATCAAAGGATAATGAATCAAGAGGCTGTCTGAATTTCCAACTTCATGAAAACAACCGATATGAAAAAAACAATTTTAAATCTCACTCAACACAAGTCACTCCATGTTTGAAAACTATATTATTTTTCCCTGAGGGAGATTAATAAAGGAAGCCCAGATATAAAACTATTCATAGGATATCAAATATTGTTAACACCCACACACACATCCAAGTGTCTAATGAAAAGCATGTAGAAGTGATATAATTACTGGAGTGTCACCTCACCACCGAAAGTTAAGTGACTTTGAATCTAAAACCTCATTTGTGGAGTCACAGCTTGAAAGAGGTTGGTGGAACTTTAAGTAATTATTGGTCTGTCATGATAAATGGCACCAAGAATTATGACTCATGTAATAAAGGTATCATTTCACTGATGCTAATCATATTCTCAGGGTTGTAAAAAGCAACCCTTACTTCTTATTTAAATGATAATAAAAGACTTTGACATTATATCAGATTTTTCATAACCTTCAGAGGTACTTTTTAAACATCATTCTATTTGCTTGACTTCACGCTATCAAAGTTTATAATCATAAACAAGTAAACTAAATATGTATTTTTCAACTGACAAAAAAATGCAGAGAGCAAGAATAAGCTATTGAGTCCAAAATAGGCCTCCTGTTCTTGCTTCTGGCTCTGCCATGATAGGCCTGAAATTTGGTAGGACAACTGGTTATCATTGACTAATTGCTTTAACAAAAGGGTCACACCTGCTCTCGTGGAGAGAGTAATTTTCATGTCTTATAATTCCACTGGAGTAGAAAACAATTAGCAGGTCTATTACTAATAGGTATATCATTTTGCTTCAATGTGTTCAGGAAATTAGAGTACATGAGGAGTGCATTCTTTTATTCAAAAGAAACTTCATATGAATCTTTTCGTCAAAAAAGTTACCCCATCCGCATTCTTTACCTACAGTTTTCTTTTTTTATCATTTGAATTTACAAATATTCAGTTTCATGAAAAAGGAGCATATTTATAGTTAAAAGGACAGAGGAGAGGATAAAAACAGCAGTAAGAACCTTGCACTATGGGTTAGCTGTACCCATAAAATCTGTGTTCCAAGAGGAAGCAGAGGCCCCCAGGCTCTCAGCATACATAATCCATGTAGGAGTCGGTACCATTGATGCTCAACATCAAACCTGGTCTCCAGGACCATAGAAATCACCATTAATGAAACATCTCTGCAAAAAGAAAAGCATCCTTTTAGGTCACTAAATCACCAAGTCCAGAAATTTCTTTATGAATCTTGATAACTGGGGGCAGCACCATTTATTCTGTCAGAACAAGATTGGGTTTACTGTGCACTGGTTACCAAACTTGCCTGCATCAACTGAGACAGGACACACATGCAAAAAGTTACTTAAAGTGGATTTATTACTTACACATTGGCAAGAGGGTCAGCAGAAGCCTGGTGTTTATGGTGAGCCTGTCTCCCAAAGCTCAGGAAAGCTGTTCAGGAGGGATGGGTCTCATCTGTGGATGCCCCACTCTGCCTCATGACTAAGGAACCCCAGAAGATTATACGCTTCATGGGACACACATAACATGTTGAGCTAAAGTGTCAAAGGACATTCTGTATGCCCGACAAAAAGGGAAAGACATCTCCCAGGGAGTGGGGAGTATAACATTCTCCCCATCTTATAATGCTACATCTCAGCACATTCCACAGTTCTTCTGGAGAACTACAAGCAAGAAACAGGGAAGGACTGGGTCGGTCCCAGACACACAGAGAACTGCCCTGCAGGTCATGAGTCCTGAGATCCCATGACATTGCACAAGCACCTGTGCTCACGATGAGACAGATTTATGGTTTGTTAATGAATTTGGGGAATTTCCAACATTACTGTGGTGTAGAGAATAGGATAATGAATCCCCTGTGGATGTGGGGAAGGGGTCTTTTCAGATGTGCTTAGCTTAAGGACCTTGAGATGGGGTGGTCTTCCTGGGTCATCTAGCTGGACCCTGCTGTATCATCTCGAGTCTCCTTGTACAAGCAAGGCAGAGGGCAATGACTTCAGACCAGAGAGAAGCCATGAGGGCAGGGGGCAGATGCGCCAGAAAACGGTGTGCTGCTGGCTTTGTAGAAGTAGAGAAGGAGGTGCAAAGATGATGACACTCTAAATCTCACTCTTTGTCTACTTGATTGACATCATCTGTGACCTAGAATGTAGAACTTCCCCTTATCAAAGATTGGCTTACCTAAGGTGCAGTTCCTGGAGCAGGCAGGAAAGTAGTTTGATGCTTTTCATTTACTTACTAGGTTTTAAAATTATGAACTAATTCCTTAGCAACATCCAAAGGAGACAGGTGGGGGTGAGATGGGGTGTTATGGAGGGTGGTATTATCAGAAACTGATGAATCCTAACAAATTGATGGGTTTCAGTCCATTGCAAGGTGATCTTTGACCAGTAGGAGCCTTTTTTTTTGTTTTTGTTTCTGGCTTCTGAGTCCTTTTGTCTTATTATGTCAAATAGTCTTTGAGAGTTACCTTGCTGCTTGGTCTGATGAGACGTCCCAAGTCCATCCAGTATAATCTGGACCTGGGATCAATCACACATCTAAGGAGCCCTGGTTCCTGTTGGTGAAAAATGACACTTAGAAACCATGACCCAGGGACTGAGGGTGCCCACTGACACTGGGCAATGAGGATCCTCTACTTGAAAATTGTAGAAGGAATTGTACCTTGAGCTCATGTTAATCTTTCCATTTCAAATTGAAATTTGGAGTTTTTGTTTGGTTTCATATTTCCAGTTATTTTCATTTACTCTGAAAGTTTTGATTCCTAAAACAGTATTACATTTATTTGTTCAGTTCCACTAGTACACAGTATAATAATAATACTAGTATAAATACTGATGGTGTGATTGTTGAACTTTCATTTGTTTACAGTTGTGTAGCCAAGTGTGTCCTTAGGATTTGTCTCATAAGAGACAGAAAGTCAAAACACTGTGCTTTCAATTCACATGAAGCAGTTCTCTCTGGTTAAATAATAGACTTAATAGACAATGATTTTCACTTGTTTCATTTTGTTCTCAATTGTTTTACAACCACACGAAATCATTACATGGTTCTAAAATTCAACCAGCAAAACAAAGTACATTCAAAGAAGTCTAGTATCATTTGTTTCTTCACCACTTACCTCCTTCCTATTATATGTAACCATTGTTACTAATTTTAATGTATCCTTGTATTACTCTTTGTAGACAAAGAGTAATATATATATGCATATATATATAATTTATATACATATAAAATTTCACTTCTCTGCTTTTCCTTAGATAAAGCATCATTATGCACCTTACTATTTTCCTATGGTTTTATATATTATATATATATATATATATATATATATATATATACATATATATATATATATATATGAGAGATTATTGCACAGCATATATAAAGATGTAGAGATGTTCCTCTTACCCAGTAGATCCTATAGCTGCTTGGCATTTTCTCATACTATGCACATCATTTAACCAGTATTCTATTGGTGAACATTAGGCTCATTTTCCATCTTTTCTTATTCTGAATTTTGATGCAATGAATAGTTTGTGCATGACATCTTCTCAGAGCTTTGCTACCATACCCTTAACACAGATTCTTGAAAATGGATATAATTTGATTAAACACTGCTAAATTCTCCTCTAAAATGCCTTTCCTGTGGTTTTTTATTAATGGTTTACTTCCATGTTTGAGAAGCCAGTTTACCAACTAGAGAAATGGCACTGAGAAGCAGTTCATAACTATGACCAAAGGATTCCCAATTATAAAGAAATCAGGGCACAGATAAACAGGTTCAAAAAAAAAAAAAAATAACAAGATGAAAACTACTGCTTAGAGGATTAACAGAAGGAGAAAATAAACTTTTCCTAGAAATAAAGGTTATTTACAAATTTCCTAGAAGCCGGGCGCGGTGGCTCAAATCCCAGCACTTTGGGAAAGGTTAGTTTTACGAATAGCAACTCAGGAAGAATAAAAATGACAAGCCAGAGAAAAAGGAGCAAAAAAAAAAAAAAAAAATAATTTTTAAAAGTTATAGGGGAAAATGAAAACTATAGGAAATAGACAAAGGACATATCACACATACAATATTCATGACTTGGAAGAAGAAAATGAATATATAAAACAAAAATGTAGAATGCAGAAAAACTTTAAAAATCAATAATTGCAAGACTTCAATCTACAGAGTGACGAGATAGGCTGAGATCAGCTCATTAACACTAAGATGTATCTCAGGAAATTTTATTTACTTCTATGAAAAAAGGAAGGATCTTTCAGACATTGAGGTGGAAATCCTCCTGGGTGACTGGACTTGACCCACTGCCCAGCAACAACCAGGCTAGAAGAAAGCTTAGCAACACAGGTGGACTCAGGCAGAAAACTGACACCTAGAATCACACCTGAGGCAGCAGACAATAGGCCAGCATTAAAATTCATGAAACATGATTCGTACCAGCCCTTTTCTTAGAAGATAAGTGGGATTTATCTATTTATACCAAATGAAGCCTAAAAAAACCTTGAGTTTGTGATTATCAAGTGGAATGTTAATGTCATAAAAAATGAACATTAGAAATAATAATATCACTAACAAAAAGAGAGAAGAAGAAAGCTGTCATCCAAAGACTACGGGTTCCATCTTTCATAAAATTGGAAATTTCAGCACTAGGAATAATAATACAATCAGTCAAATTTGTCTTTATTATAGTGCCTTGTTTTGTACTTAATAGCCATGTGAATATTTTAGAAAATTATAAAACAAAATTAAATTTTAAAAAAACCCAGTAGTTAAAAATTAAAAACAGAAAATGGACACAGATGGTAACTTATTGGTGACAAATCCACACAGTGAAACAATTTTGAGTGACCATAAAATCCATCATTTGTACATCTTTAGTGGAATAACTTTTGTGGAAAAAAAGAATTGCAAAGAAAATATTTGACTTTTTTTAGTAATTATATTACTTGTGGTGATGTTGGTAGATGACTATAATACAAGGCAAAACAAATGAGTGATTCTGTAAATGATTTTCTCTTTTTCATTTATGTTAATGTTTTACAAACCCAACAAATAAAATTATATTTAAAAGTGTAGGGAAAAATTTAAACTGGCTTTTGAAAAAGAACTTAACTGTAGAAGGGCCAGATAATTTTCACAGATGAATTCTATCAAAATACAAATCAACAGTAACTCCAAAGCTGCTCCAAAGCACACAGAAGAGGGAAATTTTCTAAATTCTTTTCATTGAGTCTAATTCTAACATTTGACAAAAGGAATACACATCAAAAAAATTAGAGAGCACATTCAATTGCGTCTAATAAATCAAATTATCATCTGTTATGCTGAAAGCATTAATAAAATTCTGTATGTATTTCATGAGAAGAGGGGATAGATGGGCAAGTCCTCAATGTTAGAATAAGAATAGATACACCTTAGTGATTCATTTATATAGAGATATATACTTCTGTGTGGTCCTCTTCCATGTAAAAAGGAAGTCCCCAATGATGTCAAATGGAAGCCTCTTCCTAAGACCCAGACAATCAGAATACCCCACGTCCCTGGTACAAGGTGTCCTGAAAAGGAGGCACCACAGTGAGACCCTACCCTAGACCCTACCCTAGATCCTACCCTAGACTCAGTAGCTGTAGCTACTGAGAGGTGATCCTTCTCTGAAGTGCTGTCCACAGAACCATCATCAGATTGGCACTGCAGAGACAGACCCAGCCCTGAGGGCTACGCAGAACCCAACTAGAGCTGTGGAAACACCCTGGTGTTCATGGAACCCCATCCAACCCAGGTGCCAGCCTATGGAGGTCTAAGACTGATAGCGGTCTAATGAGTCCAGTTCTAACAAGGACATGGAGGAATTGAGCAATTTCTAGCACCTTCTAGAACTTACGGGGCATTTCTGTTAATCAGCAACAAAAAGATGAGAAACCCAACTTTTTACAAAGAGGAGGAAGGCTACGGATAGTTCACATAAAACCTCCCCAGGGTGGTGCTTCTCCTCTCTGTCAGGGAAACACAAATTAAAATGAAAGAAGACACTGTGTGACACAGTGCAGGTTGTCAGTAATCAGGAACTGTAGAAGGCTGAGCTGTGGTGAGGATGTGGGGAAAATTAGAGCATCATCGCGTCTGGCAAGGTGAGGAGCATTCACCGGGTGCGCAGCCATCCAAGGACGACCTGCCAGAACTCCTGGGTGCTGCGCACTCCCGTGACCCAGGACACCACACTTCCAGGCCTGATTGCAAAGACGTCCCAGAAAAGCCACCTCACAAGTTCCAAGGGAGATGAAGGTAGTGAGTTAGGCAGAGCCGTTGCTTCCCTGACCAAAGGAGCTAAACAACAGAGGTGTCCATTCAAACGTGAATCATTAATAAAATACAACACTACCCAGTAGTTAGGAGCTAACTGGCTCTTTGGTTAGCCACGTGGATAGATCTCCATAATACAATGCTGAGCCAAGAAGTAAGGAACCAAACGGTTCGTTTCAGTAGGTTTTTCAAAACACAGATCACTACATGTGAGGCATGCATGTATATGTTAACAATATTTTCAAATATTATTTGAATTAATAAAAATAATTCATTTTCAACTGAAAGTCAGTTGAAAATGGGTGTGTTACATACACAGGAAGACTAAGTAATGAGCCTGGATATCCTAAATGAAATGAGAAATTAAATTTTAAATGACCAAATAGGGATAGATGATGAGTCATAAATTGAGGAGGGTAGCAATTCAATTCTATTCAGATGAGATAAAAATAATTTTCAGATTATTTACATCATGTTTAGTTCATTTTCAATATATATAATAAATGTGTGAGAGTCATGATTTGGAATTGCAAAAGCAAGCAGGACTAGAACCACGTGAAAATATTCTTCTGAAAATGAATGGGTCAACAAAAGATGGCATATGAATCCATGGAAGTGTTCTCGGGTTCCTAAAAATTACTAATAGGATCACAAAACATGCATAAATGTTGTAAATTAATACATGGAGAAACAGTTTTAGAAACACAATAGAAAACTGCATAGGAGCTTCAACTGAGTCAAATTAAAAAGCAAACAAAAATTTAAAATTTGTGAGCTTTATGAATGCCATATGAAACTAGGAATGAAATAACCTTTAGTAACTTTTTTTTAGAAAATATGAAAATGAATGTGAAAAGTAATAACAGGAAATCTAAATTCAAAATAAATGAAGAATACTTCAGAGTTGGTCTCTGTAGCAACCCTCTCTGGATTCTGGCATGCTTGCCCATCTGATTATCTTTTAATTATAGCAAAATACACATACCATAAAATTAACCATCTTAACCATCCTGAAGTGTAGCATCCAGTGGTATTCGGTACATTCACTCACATTACTCTGCAACCATCACCACCCCCAGAACTCTTCATCTTGAAAACTGAAACCCTATAAACACTAACTCCCCACCTCCCCTGCCCCAAACCCTAACAGCCACCTTTCTACTTCCCATCTCAAGGGCTCGTGTAACCAGTGGAATCACATAGTATTGGTCTTGTGGTGATGGTCTTATTTCACTTAGCATCATGTCCATGATGTTCACCCATGTTGTATGTGTCAGAATTTCCTTCCTTTCCAGGGCTGGAATACTATTCCCTGTATGTGTGTAGCACATTTTATTTATCCACTCACCTGTCAATGAACACTTGGGTCTTGAGTCACTTCCACCTCTTGCCCTTATCAATGATACTGCTATGAATGTGGGTATGCTTATCTAACTTTAAATGGTAGTTTGGGGTTTTGATCAGAGGTCCCAAGCCAATTTTCTCAAAGAACTGAAGGCCCAGATGCTGGAGAAAACACAGAGGAGCTGTGAATAAGTATGTTGAAAAGATTCCTGCTGTTAAATCCAAGAGACACACATGTGATTGTCTCCATATGTCTGTATATTTTTAAATATCTTATAATCAAACAAAAATTTAAAAAATAATTTTTGAAAGCTCAATGTGATAAAATGTCCAGCAGGAAGGGAAACCTAGGCAGTCAGAAAACATTCCCCATCCCTTCTCCAGCAAATTTAGGACTCTCCGTGAGACCTCAGGGATGGCCCCCCCTACCCCCCCCACACACACATGCCCCGTCACCTGTTCACTATTTTGTGCCTATGGTCAAACTTGCTTCTTCCTGCTCAAATAGTCAAGCTTTTGCTGGAGTGGCCATCCATAGGGTGCCTCTGAGGATGGCAGGATTGCCTGAATCTGTCCACAGAGGAAACTCTGGGCCCAGAACACAGCAGAAGCAGCAGTGACAGCTGTAGCCACCCAGAGCACAGGCCAGGGTCCTTTCCCTGGTAGCGCTTCCCCAGCCCTGGAAATGGGGGGTTGATACCACCCCACTCTGATGCAAGACCCCCAGGCACAGGTTCTTGGCCCAGAGCACGTGGCTTCTTGACAGTATCTCTTATGCAGAAACAACAACCCCCATGGGGACATTCTAATAGAGGGGTGATATAGGGGAGGGGATTTACCACTTTGCTAGAGGAAGAATGGTTTTCCAGGAGTGCAGGTGTTAGTGCAAAAAGACCAGGTCGAATGCAAACTTCACAAATCAGCTCAGTGCTTTATTCAGGATCAAAGTTTCACACAGGAGCAGGGGATGCAGGGACGAAATGATGCTGTGGTGGGACCCACTTTCCTGGTGGAAAATGAGCCCCCAAACAAAGAAAGGGCCTGGGCTTCTATAGGGTATTCTCAGAAGTGGTCTAGTGAGCATATCAGTTTTCTTTGGGTACCCAGGAATTTGGAGTTTGTTTATCAATCAGTGAAGGAGTCAGTTTTAGTGCTTAGAAATTAGTGTCTGTTTTGTGGGACAACAAAATGGGAGGGAGTCTAGGGTCAGTGGTTAGTTTTTGAAATTTATTGTCCTGGACTTAATGGAGGGCCTGGGGTCAGTGGTTGGTTCCTGGGAAGGATTTGTTTGCAGAAGGGTTAATGCTTCGGCCTCTTCCCAGACACTGCCTTTCCAGGTTTGATGGACATCTCCTCCTCAGGGTTTGTTTTATCACTTGGAAAGAATTATATTGGGAAAGCATCAATGCTCTTAATGTATGGCTTTCTTCTCACTCCCCTTCCCCCGGGTCTCACTACTTTTGGGGTTTGTCATCTAATAGCAGGGAGCCCCAGGGATGGGAGATAGAAGTGAGCTTGGGAGATGCTAAGAAATTCCTCTCTCACCTCGGCTGCTCAGTTCCCTTGGCTTTGTTTCTTTGCCTGAGAACTTTTCTTGGTGGGACCCCAAGACCACAAACTCAGGAGAGCAGAAGGTGAAAGCAAGTGTTATTCCCCCAGATTCCATGTGGTGCCACAACTCTGTAGAGACCCCAGTGCTAACATGTCTGGACTCCATCTTACCCTCCTGCTTCCTCTGATTCTTTCATTGTAAAACCAGTGTCATTATTGTCCCTCACCCTCATCTTCATCCTCACCAGCCAATCAATATCACTATCCATCACAGACATGTCCTGAGATCCCAAAGCCCATGGAGTCCAGCCTCCTGGAAAGATAAGGAACTATGACAGCCTCTTTCCCTCTGGAATGTTCCATAATAAAGTTAAGAAAAGGAGAAAGAGAGAGAGAGAGAGAGAGAGAGAGAGAGAGAGAGAGAGAGAGAGAAGGAGAGAGAGAGAGAGAAAGAAGGAAGAAAGGAGGGAGGGAGACATACTAGGTTCCTAATCTTGATGGCTTTAACACACTCTTCAGAATCAATGTCACTGTGGAATTGAAGGATTTTGGGTGGTAGGAAGATTACCATGGAAGTGGGGATCAGGATGGGGTGTATTTAGAAACCCAGCTGATTAATACCACTGGCTCAGTGTCAGACTGCCTGGGTTTGAGGCCCTACTGTGCAACTTAATAGCTGTTTGACCTTGGGCGAGGCATTTAATTTCCTTAGACCACAGTTTATTTATCAGTAAAATGAATATAACAATAACAATAATAATAATACTTTATAGGATTGATATAATTATTGAGTGGGTTAGTATATACAAAAAGACTTGGTATAAGGTAATTATATTAGTGTTAGAATTATTTTAATTACATAACAAGAATAGTGCTTATAAAAGAATTTTCAGACATGTTCTCTTAGTGCTAAATCTAAATCTCCTAAACTATATATCTGGATAATCAAGTCTTCCTCAGGGGAAAAAGATATAAATTAAGAGCAGCAATAAATGATTTCTTCCTAAGGAACCCTGCCTCTTCTATTAGTTGGTTTTTATTATGGAGCTGTGAAGTATTTTGGACCCTCCTGGTTTCCACACAGGTTCAGATACAGAAACAGGAAGTAAGGATTTGAGAACTGATCTCATGAAAAGTTTTTGCCCCAGAATTTTAATTTTTTCCCCTCAAGTTCAAGGTTACAGTGATCAACCTACCATATCTGACTTTTTGAATCACCTGATCTGGAAATTCTTCCTCTGGAAACAAAGTAGCTCTTTCTTTTCCTAATAATTATGTTAGATAATAATGATTGTTTACTTTCTATAGTACTGCTAAAAAATCAGATTAAGTGTATTCTTTGATTTTTAACTGTCAAAAACAGAATGACCCAATGATTCCCTCTGACTCAATTTTATGCTTGGTAAGAAAATTTCCTGTTCAATACCATAAAATGCTGTTGTAAGTTATGAGTCCTATAAGTGAAATTTTACAGGTGATGAAGAATTCTAAATCTTGACTGGTGGTGATTACATGACTATAACATTTGTCAAAGCACTTGAAATTATACACTTAAAAATGGTTGATTTTATTGTATATAAATGATCCCACAAGAAATATGATTTTGAAAACACTCTTGGAACAAAATTCTTAAAGTATTTTGATTGACTATAAATGATAACTTAATGGAATTAATATACAAATAGAAATCACCATGTACCAAAAAAAAAAAAAAAAAAAAAGTAAGTTATGGATTCTATAGTCCAGTGCTGAGGATAGGGATTAAAAAAGATCAAGTTGGGAGGAGAATAGGAAAATATTATTAGGCCTAGGCCAGGCTCCTGAGAGGCAGCCTTACACACTAGGGTCAGTCAGCAACAGATGAGAAAAATTTAGCCCACTTTGACTAGGCAGCCATGACATAAATGCTACATAATCTCTCTTTGTTATTAAGTGATAAATCTCAGGCCCTTATACTTTCCTCAAAATATAAAAAGCTGATATTCCTCTCAGGAGTCAGATGACATCATTCCTGTGAAGGGCATGTTTGCATGTTCCTCCCACTTTCAGTGGGTGCAGAGTGTTGGTTCCCATAAATCCCTCTGGACAAAAGAGCTGCCATGTTGAACCTTGGTTTCCCTGCTCAAGACAAGGAAGGAGCTAGAATTCTAGTGATTTACCACAAGATTTTGAAAGATTTGTTTGTAAATAAATTTTAAAACAGGGTTTGTTTTAATAACTTGAGGACTCGGCTATTTGCCCTAAAGCTATCAAATTAGAGGCAACTGCAGAGGGCTGTCTGGGTGAGTTATGACCCCTGAGAGGGCCCAGGCAGAGAGGTGCACCATGAGCTCCCTTTTCTCTACATGTCTGGCCTCACTTGAGGTTTGCTGTTCCATTGTATGACCCTTAATGGAAAATAAAGTCCTTGAGTTCTCAACCCAAAGGCTTGCAAATTCTTATACAGAACTGAAACAGGAAAACAAAGAAAAGAGGAACATGTACATTTTGAACAGGAGTTACAAAATGACCTTTCCTTGATTCATAATGGTAAGCTCTGAAAATGGATGAACCCAATTCAAAAGGAATTAAATAGTACAAACTTGAATTGAGAATGGTTATTTTAATAGGAATAGAACATTATAAATATATGACACCTTTTTCTCATTGACCTTTATGTCTTTCAATATAATCAAATTCATGGGATGCATTTTGATTGAAAGTCTAAGGGCAGCTCAGTGATGTCTGGTTTGATGTAGTCCTAGCAGACTTGCCCTCAACCTAGCTGACACAGGACCACAGCTTCTAGAACAAGAGCAATTCTATAGAAAGCATCTGGGATAGTTAACAGCCATTGTGGCTTGAAGTTCCACCAAAGGCACACTCTGAGAAATTTTCTGATGAATGTAAGCTGCAGGTGGCTTTCTTTTTCTCCTGACAAGCTACTACTGCAAACCACAGAGTGTCAAGAAAAAATCTTTGCTTTGGTATATTCCAAGGAGAAATCTCGTCTCTTGTTCCAACCAGTTGATTAAACCCAGCCCCTAATTTCTCAAGCATCACTGTTCAATATGGCAGCCACTATCACATAAATCTGTTGGGCACTGGAAATGTGGCTAATGAAAATTGAAATGTGCTCTAAATACACTGGATTTGAATGATTTAGTAGGGAAAAAGACATATAAACCGTCTCATTATATTGATTATATGTTGAAATGATTCTATTTCAGGTGCAGTGGTTTAAATAAAACATATTATTAAAATTAATTACACCTGTTTCTTCTTTGACTTTTAAAAATAATATTAGAAATTTTAAATTACATACGTGCCTTTCATTATATTTATACTGGATAACCCTGCCTTAAGGGGCAGCTGTTGGCCATGTTTCCCCCACTATGACCAAGGCTCAGTCCACTCACCCTATCCATGCAGTGTCCCACTGAAATCTTCAGAGACTCTTCTTTCAGGCTAGAAGGATGTATCCATGGGATATTGGTTGTTCTTCTTCAGAGATTCGGTTTGGAGTTGCCAGCTCCTTTCCACCCATCCATAGCCTTCTTGGTTATAGCTCAGTGGCCTCCAGTATCTACTTCAGCTTACTTCCTCCTTTCTCCCACCATGCTCCTTGGCTAGGACAGCCAGCACAGCAAACTTCAGCTGAGCCCAAGCCCTAACACCATTTTCTTTCTAAAACTAGACTCTACAGTCTAATTGAATACATACCTGAAAAGAAATACGTATCCTGCTTCTGTCAAGATGAAAGTTTTGTGCCATATATTTTTTCTTTAATTAAATATATTGTTAAATTTTCCTCTCCTCAAAGAATATGTGATCTTTTCTACAACTACTTTTCTACAACTATTTTCTCTGAGGACAAAATTCAAATTCTCTCCATTACCAGCCAGGCCCTTCATGCTCCAATGGCTTCTTGCCTCTCTCATCTCAGTTGAGGGTACTTTCCTCACCCATCAAGCTCTGGGCTTTCCCTCTGCTTCAAATGCTCCCACTAAACCAAATGATGTTCTTTTCTCTCCTGGAAAACTTGCCTTCCCCAATAAGAATCCATCTATCCACCTTTCCTCCCCACTTACTTATATTATCTGCATATAAATATAATTAGTAGAGCCCCACAATAAAATTTAAAAAGCAAATGAAAACATTATAGGTGTTATAAAGATTTGATGAGTGAAATTCATGACTGGAGTCTTCATTTAAAAATATACACCTTACACAAAATGTGATCCCCCAGAAACCACCTAGGAAGGACATCCTGAGATTGGAAGTTCTGTATGTAAACAAAAGAAGGAACAATATGGAAGCATTGAGAGAGGAAGAGAGAGAGGGAGGAGGAGAGAAGATGCACAGACAATGGTAGGGTGTGTTCTAAGAACTGACTGGCTTTGGGAAGAGTCCCAAAGCATCTTGGTAAAAGATTTCTGTCATTCTCTATGTCTTGTTTATTTCATTTTTTTTTTTTATTTGCTAAAGATCTTGTGCCATGACTAAAAACATCTTGCTTATTTCCCATTCGCTTGATTACTGCATATTAGATTGTGCCACTCCTTGGAAGAAAACCATGCCATTGGTCCCTCAGCAGCACCATGAAGAAAAGCCAGGTCCTTACTCTGACTCACCAACTCCTCATCACCTCCCACTGGCCCCTTGTTAAGCATTCCTGCTCCACTCCATCTTCTTCCTACCTACAGAACATTCAAAATGTGTTTCCAGCTTAGATTCTTGGCATAGCCTGGTCCCTCCAGGACGAGCGCCTTTCTTCTGACTTCAACATGGCTGGCTGTGCTTCACAATCAGCCTGCAGCTCCCAGGGTCCCCGTGAGGGAGGGCTTCACTGAAATCCAGTTGAAGGAGTCACTCCACTATAGCACCCTCCTGGGAGTTGCTCTTCAGACCCATCTGATATTTTCTCACACATTTCTCTTCTGTTTTACCAGCTGGAATGTAAGCTCCCACAGAAGCATGTCTGAAGAGGCACCTGCAAGAGTACATCAAAACAGTTCATTTTATTCCCACCAATAGGGCATAGGAATTGAGGGGGAAGGAGGGCTGTCATTACTAACAGACAATATGATCCTGTGCATAGAAAACCCATAGTGGTTGGCAGGAGAACTTAGCAAATCTGCTGGATTAAAAAATCGTTTGCAAACATCCACTAATTCTATATTCCCACAGTTTATAATTTAGAAATGATGTTTTCTAAGATATCACTAAAACAGTATTTGAAATAAGTCATACAAGTCACGTGCCTTGTGATAACATAAGACAGAATCTTGTGAATTACTGATGTTTTCCATTAATTAGTTAAAATTCAAAGTCCTATGACAATAAAATGTTGATACACTTATATCCTAAAGTTTCATGGGAGAGACTAAGTCCCATTTAATGAGGCATCACAATGTAGTTCTACCTGCCTTTCTGGTCATTGAAACCATAAACTGATTTACATTAAGAAAGGAGGCTCTGGATAGAAGAATCAACTATGAATACTGCATATGCTTCTACCTTTTAGAGGGGAAAAATAATGCTGTAAAAATTCCTTGTGGAATATCTCTAATGAAAAAACTAAATTAAAGGCAAAAAAATGAGGCAAATAAGATTTACAATAATGTTATTACTTTCATTAAACATTTTTAAAATTATAAATACTATATAATTTGATAATTGAATAAAGCTTAAGTTTATTTTAACAATCATTTTTGTTAGCCATGGTAACATTAGCTATTGAATCGAGGTGAGATTATTCATTAAAACACTAATAAAATTGAAAATACAATGAAAAATTCTGGAATACCCTAAGTGTGTTTCCAATTGTGGCAAATGCAGTTCACATTACTGTCATGATAAAACGCCTGGGTGAGCCTGCCCTGGAGGAAGGAAGGAGATTGCCAGTTATGTTATGGCCACATTTGCATTGTTAAGGGTAAGATGTTACAGGGTTTCATTCTATTACAATTGGATTATGTAACATTTTTTACATGAAATTACCTTTGGGGGGTCATTGAGATTCTAGTGTATGCAAACAAATGAAATGCCTTGGTGTGCTCCTTGATTTCTCTCCAAAGAGATGTGACACTGTATACCTCTGTGTGTGTGTGTGTGTGTGTGTGTGTGTGTGTGTGTGTGTGTGTGTGTAAAGCATCAATTTTCAATATACCCATGGGATTCTATTGCCATCTGTCCAGTAGGTGCTATGTTCCAACACTGGCTTTGCTCCAAAGCAGCCATATGGTCTTGTTCAAGCTAATTAACCCCTTTGAGCCTTGTTTCTGCATCTAAAAGAGGAGTCAAGGTAGGACTATTGCAAGACTAAAGTGAAATAAGGCCAAGAACAAGCCTGGCATATAATAGGTGAATGATAAATATTTGCTGTGCTCAAGAGGGTATGGGGGAAAAAAAAAAAGAAGGTGGTAGAATAAGATGGATATCATTATCCTAAATGCATGATTGAAGACATGAATAGTACAAATATACTTTGTATACAAACAGTGTTATGTAAAAAGTTGCTCTGTATGTGTATTATGAATTGTAATGCATACTACTGTTATATATACAATAACTTCAAATAAAAAGACCCTCCATTTTTCTCATGTCCCCCACATTATGGATCAGCATCCACTTATCAAAGAGGTGGGGAGGACATGAGGGGGTAGGAAAGATGGTGGAATGAGATGGATATCATTACCCTAGGTACATGTATGAATGCACATATGATGCGACTCTACGTAATGTACAACCAGAGAAATGTAAAGGTTTGCTGTAATCATGTACAATGAATCAAAATGAATTCTATTTTCATATAAATTAAAACAAATAAATTAAATTAAAAATAAATAAATTAATTTTTTTTTAAATCTCAAAAACAAAAAACATTTGCTCTGACTACCACACCACAGGATATTTGCATGCCCTAAGGTACTGGGTCAAGTTGTCTAAGATGTCAGGCAACTCTGCCACAGAGCCTTGGGGAGAGAGAGATGGCTGCCTGCTTTCTCCCTACAGAAAGATGATGGCTGCTGAGGCCTTGGTCCCTAGAGGAGCAGTCTGGTTAAGTGCTTTCTCCTCGCTCCACAACTTTTTTCCCAGAAAAAAATTTAAAAAAGGATTTTGGGACCACTCATTGCCTTTCTCTCTTCACCCCCTCCTCTTCCTGAAAAATGGCCGGGCCAGAGACCCAATGCTTCTTTGTCCTTACGTCCTTCAAGTAGGAGAGAACCAAAATGGGGGGCCATCACCACTAGCTTCCCAGGCATTCAGCAGGCACAAGAGACTTCACCAGGCCTTCTTGAGACTGTAATTAAGCCGCAACTGTAAGTAGACACTTTAGCAGGGTGAAAACAGAGGCTGCAGCTCATTTCTTAATGCCTTGCTCCACTCACCCGGATTCCTGAGCCCTTCACAGTTAGCAGCAGTGGACTGATTATCCTAGTCCCACGTGGCAGTCAA
This sequence comes from Tamias sibiricus, assembly GCA_025594165.1. NCBI lineage: Eukaryota > Metazoa > Chordata > Mammalia > Rodentia > Sciuridae > Tamias > Tamias sibiricus. Next base: position 71,563,499 of record CM046660.1, on the reverse strand, counting down.
GAGGGAATCTTTGTTAATTAAACATGTCATCCTGGTTTTCCCTAAAAAATCCAGTGTCAGTTCTGTAGTTGTGAACACAGACACACACACACACACACACACACATACACGATACACATAAACAATCACTGCCTATGATTTCCTTCCTGTCCATGGTAGGAAAGAACTATGCAGTTTTTAAGAAAACTAAATATTTTTCTCTTTGTTTAAATTAAAAGGTGGTAGACGAAGCATTTCTAAAATTAATAGATTATTCAGGAGAGAGCCATACTTCCACATATTTCTTAAATTATAAAATCGTCATGAAGGGAAAGATTGTCTTAGGAAGCAAACTTCATCTACCCATGGAATGGCTCTTTTCCATTTGCAAACTGCAAATGTCACATAACTAAGTTACATGTTCCATTACCTTTGCTCCTAACACCATGGGGAGGCCTTCAAAGATGTGACTGAAAACAAAATTTGTTTGGTGGGTTTTTGTTTTTGAACCAGGGATTGAACCCCAATGGTACTTAACCACTGAGCCACATCTGTAGCCCTTTTATGTTTTATTTTGAGACAGGGTCTCACTAAGACGCTTAGGGTCTCACTAAGTTTCTCAGGCTCCTTTGAACTTGTGATCCTCCTGCCTCAGCCTCCAGAGCTGCTGGGATTACAGGCATGTGCCACTGTGCCTGGTGGAACATAGCATATCACATCTCAATGGATGAAAATTAACAAAAGTAGGTGCTTTGCTCACTAATGCACACTCTTCCTTAGAGGTCTGATCCCAGGCTATTTTTTATTCTCAAAGATTACTATTAGAACTTTTTAAAGGGAGGACTATAGAGACATGGATTCACAGGAGGGGGCCATTTGAATGAGGCCTATGTGTCCTTTTAAAGCTCTACCCTTTTGGCATGATGATATACAAAGTGATAGAGATCATCAGTGGACAGGTTGTCGCTTTTTTTTTTTTAATTTATGAGAAATGCTCTCTTAGGAGGAAGCCACAGAAATGAATGGAACACCCTTGGTCATGAATTAGGGAATATGAAAATTCTAGCACTGCACTGTTTGCAAGGTAGGAGTTCAAGAAACATTCATTGATGGACTGGCTGGAAATTACACGTTACAGAAGGACAGTCACAGTCTCTCAAAGCTGCCGGGGGCACTGCTGCTGTGATTTAATTGTCTTTGCAGCTGTAACAGTCTAAATGGAAACCACCACATTAATATTAATTCCCAGTAAGTGTTCTGGACGGACAAGGCAGCTGCACTGGTAGCAGATTCCTAGCTGTGAGTTAATTATTCAATGTTTTTAAAATTTCTAGATTTAGGACAGTCAAAAACAAGTTTTAGCTGCCTATTTTTTTCTGTTTAATTAGAGTCATTTGGTGTTTATCTGGTATTTTGTTTTTATGCCTCACCTGTTCAGGGCCAAATTAGGAAAATAAAAATAAATTCAAGATAATGTTTGGCTTAAAGATAGAGAATAAAATCAGATAACAGTTTCTCAGTTAGTAGTTTTAGCTCTAACTTTTCAAAATTTAAAGACTCAAAAGAAAACCTCTCCTGACTCCGACAGACCCTATCTACCCATCTACCCACATCCCTCATTGGGATGAGTATTTGAGATTGGATTATGAAAGACATTGTGACTTCTGTCTTAGTCTCCCCACCCACCCCTTTCATTTGTTCTTATGACAGTCACCATGTCATAAGATGGAGCCATCCATGTCGTGAGGAACTGAGGCCTCCTGCTTCCAGCCTGTGAGTGAGCTGGGAAGCCCCTCCTCTAGCCCCAGTCAAGTCTCCCAATGCCAACAGTCTGGGCTGGCAGTTGGTCTTCAACAAGATGAGCTACTCTGAGCCAGTTACTCAGCTAAGCTGCTCCCAATTTCTTGGCTCTCAGGATCTGTAAGAGAACCAATGTCTGTTGAGTTAAGCTGCAGTGCTTTGGGAGTTATTGATGAAGCAGAAGTGCCTCTAGACCATTCCGGTGCCGTATAAATAGCTCATATGGCTCCATTTACATCCACCATCTTGTTATCTGGTTTCGATTTGGCCCATCTGTTCTTTGTTCTCTTTTTCCTTGTTTACTATTTGCTTTTGGAATCTCTTGCTGGCTTACTAGCTGGAAGTCTCTAAATTGTTATTTGACAGTTGCTTTAGGATTCACAGCATTCACTTCAACTTATCACAGTCTACCTTCAAGTACATTTCATATATGCATAAGAAATCCTATGCTGTTGTTGTTACAGATTTTAATTCTACATGTATTATAAATACCACACTACATTGTTATTGCTTTTGTTTTCAATAAGAAATTTAAATAATAAAAATCTTTTATTTTTATCCACACAGTTACTATGTCTAGTATATTTGTTTCCTATATAGAACTTTGATCCATACATTTTACTACATGCAAAACTCAAAATAGATCATAGCCCTAAACCAAAACATAGTATTATAAAACTACTTGAAAAACACAGGAAACTTTTATGACCTTGAGTTGAGAAAAGATCTTTGATGATGACCAAAAATCATGATCCATAAAAGAAAAAAATGGACTTCATTAAAATTAAGAACTTTTACTTTTTTAAAAGAAACTGTTAAATTAATTTTAAATTTTAATATTTTTGCAAATACTTTTTTTAATTGTTCAAGTAACAGTCTGGAAAAATATTAGCAAATTTTCTACAAGATGAAAAACTTGAATGTAGAATATGTTAAAAATGCTTAAAAAAAAAAAAAAAAAAAAAAAAAAAAACTCATAAGAGCTAGGCCCAGTGGCGCATGCCTGTAATCCCAGCACTTGGGAGGCTGAGGCAGGAGGATCACAAGTTCAAAGCCAGCCTCAGCAATGGTGAGGCACTTAGCAACTCAGTGAGATCCTGTCTCTAATAAAATTCAAAAAAGGGCTGGGGATGTGGCCCAGTGGTAGAGTGCCCCTGAGTTCAATCCCGGTACCAAAAAAAAAAATAAAAAACTCAGGAGAAAACAAAACTAGTAAATCAAGTGGGCTGAAGATTTGAACAGACCCTTAGTGAATATAAGATACATGGATGGCAGATGAGCACAGGAAGTATGCTCCACATCATTAGTTATTAGGGTCATGTGATTTAAAACTGTCATGAGATACCACTACATACAAACTAGAAACTCTACTATCTACAAAATAGACTGGCCACATCAAAGAGTGGTGAATAGGTGAAGCAACTGGAACTCTCATTAACCACTGGTGAGAATGAAAAATGGTACAACAATTGCAAAACTGGATGTAAAATGGTACAATAAGTTGCTGGAAAATGTCTTGTCAATTTCTTTAAAAGTTAAACAGAATCCTACCATATGATCCAGCTATCCCACTTCCAGGCATTTTCCCAAGACAAATGAAAATGTGTGTGTGTGTGTGTGTGTGTGTGTGTGTGTGTGTGTGTGTATGGCCTTTTATATATAGTTTCATAGCAGCTTCATTTGCCATAGTCAAAAACTGGAGCTTCCAGGCACAGTGGTGCACGCCTGTAATCCCAGCACTTTGGGAGGCTAAGGCAGGAGGATCACAAGTTCAAAGCCAGCCTCAGCAATGGCGAGGCACTTAGCAACTCAGTGAGACCCTGTCTCTAAATAAAATACAAAAAAGGGCTGGGGATGTGGCCCAGTGGTCAAGTGCCCCTGAGTTCAATCCCTGGTACCAAAAAAAAAAAAAAAAAAAAAAAAAAAAAAACTGGAGCTAACCCAAATAATTCATCAGTGAACAAATGAATAAATAAGTTATATTATGTCTATCTACATCATGGAATACTACTCACTGACTGAAAGTAGTAAACTGTTGATGAACATACCATAAATGAACCCCAGAATAAAAGAAATCAGAACAAAAGAAAAGTATATGTATTAAATCATTCCCCTTATATAAAATTCTAGAAAATGCAAAGCTATCCATAGTGAAAGTAGATCACCAGTTGTCTGGGGACAGGTGAGGGCAGTGGTCTGGGGAAAGGCAGAAAGAAGCATGAGAAAACCTTCAGGGTAATGGTAGGTTGATTACATTGACTGCAATGGTAATTTTGTAAGTTAAAACTTGTCAAATGATGGAACCACTATTTGACCCAGCTATTCCACTCTTTGGTCTATACCCAAAGGACTTAAAAATAGCATACTCCAGGGACACAGCCACATCAATATTTATAGCAGCACAATTCACAATAGCTAAACTGTGGAACTAACATAGATGCCTTTCAATAGATGAATGGATAAAGAAACTGAGGTATATATACACAATGGAATATTATTCAGCATTAAAAAAGAATGAAATCATGGCATTTGCAGGTGAATGAATGGAATTGGAGAATACAATGCTAAGTGAAGTTAGCCAATTCCAAAAAACCAAATGCCGAATGTTTTCTCTGATTTAAGGATGCTGATTCATAATGTGGTGGTGGGGGCATGGGAAGATTAAATGAACTCTAGATAGGGCAAAGGGGAAAAAGGGAGGGAGGGCAAGGGAGGAGGCATGGGAGTAGGAAAGATGGTAGAATGAGATGGACATCTAAGTACATGTATGAAGACATGAATGGTGTGACTTTACTTTGTGTACAACCAGAGATATGAAAAATTGTGCTCTATATGTGTAAAATGAATTGTAATGCATTCTGCTGTCACATATAACAAATTAAAATTTTAAAAATGAACAAAAAAGAACACACAAAAAAACTTGTCAAATGATGCATGTGAAAATTGCTGATACCACAATAAAAATCTTCTTTATCAAATCCAGACAAATTGGAGCCAGGAAAGAACAAAGAGGGAGAAGAACTCAAGCCTGCCTGAGAAAAAAACTATTTCAAGGCATCAATAAAGCCCCCCCCCCACAACACACAAACAGAATTCCTTCTCCTAAAGGTGCCCCAGACTTTGCATGACTCACACATATGCACAGATTCCTTTATCAGTTTATCTTTAACGTTCCATAGGACAATTTCCATGAGACACACTCCATGGAACATTTGCCCAGAATGGCCACTTTTGTCGTTGAGCTGATGCCAATTCCTGCCTCTGGTCTCCAAGATGGAAGAACTTCCTATCTGAGGAGCTCCATAAAGTTCTCCCCTTTTGCCCTTCAACATCTCCTCTTGCCTGGACGTCTTTGGATGTGCCCATAGTTTACCATGATGTGTGCGTTCCCCTGCACTGCTCTGCTGTTCCCAAAGAAATGCCATTCTTTAAAAGACTATCTCTCTGATTGTTTTTGCAGGTTAAGGTATTTTTTATATTTCTGCAGCTCATGGTATGTCACTATACCACACACACACAAAAAGCTTTTAAAATAAAATAGACATTGACCTCTGCTCTTGTGTAGCTTACCACAAGAGAGAACAATAAAGGAGAAGTGTAGATTGTTAAGCTGAACCATATGAAATTGCCAGTTTTGCAGGCAAAGAAATTGGACAAATATCAATTTCATAAGATTCAACCTAATATATGTCAGTGTTACAGTATAGTGAAGTTGATAAAGGCCAGGGGTCAAGGAGAAGTCAAGTAGCATGAGGCGATCAGGATTTACAAGTGGCACATCGTAGAGGACACAGTGTGGTCAGGGTCAGGCTCATTAGGACAGTGACATGGAGCAGACTCAAGGACACGTGATATGGTGGGCCCTAAGGTAAGTGGGGTCACGCATGTTAAAAGAGTAGTAAGAAGCCCAGCGTGGGAAAAAGCTAAAAATTCTTTTTAAAAAAAGATTTCTAGAAGCTCAGATTAGCCAGTGTGGCTGGCAAAGGACACTTTGACAAGGTACAGAAACGGAGTGAACATAAACGGCCAGAACCACAGACCGTGCCAGGCAAGGAAGCCGCATCCTGGTGCACAAGGGAGGAAGGTCACCTGCTGCCCAGGAATCCAATGCTGTACCCACACCCCCACCTCCAGCCTCTGAGAGTAACTCCTGACCCCCATCTTCCCTTATTAGTTCCTGAGTCACAGTTCCAGTCCACAGGGCCAAGTCCCCAAGGTCGCCTCATGTCTCCAAGCCTTTGCAGCCAAGAGAAGCAGCAAACACAGGGCCTTCCAGCTTTTGACCAGGAAGCAGACTCAGCTTCCCCACACCAAAACAAGAGGAGTCCTTCCACGTGACAAAGGGGACGAGACAAGGGTCAGGAAAGTGTAAAGGAGACCACTTTACCCACTGCAGAGGAAGATGGGGCAGAGGAGGGTGGTAGAGTTGCCTTGGCTTTCCTTGACTTCCCTTCCCTGGGTACCACCCACAGTTTCCGCCAATGACAGTTTTATGATAGAGGACAAGGCAGGGACTCATACATTCTACAAGAAGCCCTACTGGACATGGTCTTTTGGAGTTCAACAGTTTAGACTACTATACAAATCATGAAGAAATAAAATGCAAAAATCTCTGCAAAAGGAATATAAAGTGAACAAGAGCTTCCAGCGAATCTATAAACTTGAATCAACCACAGGTCGCATACTCAGGAACTCCAAGAGTCACTTTCTTGCAGCAATGACAAGGTATGGCTGCATCTAGCCAAAGAAAACCTGCCCCTCTGCAGCCCCCTGGCCCAGGAGGTCCTTCTCTGTGAGAATAATCACAGGCTGAGGATCGTGGAGGCTTGGTGTCTCCCTGCCAGACCTCAAGCTATAAGAAGGTGTGAGGAAGGAATGAGAAATCCACAGCCCAGCGTGATTTTCAGAGACCTGTTTCTCCATTCATGTTGCTCCAAATGTAGTCATGCCCCAGAAAGAGAGAAGAGGAGAGCGGAGAGAGACTTTGAGACCTGTGTTAAGGACAGAACCAGTGCAGACTGCATGGGTTGGGGACCAGAGCTGGCCCTGGGTTCCATGCTCAGAAGGGGGCCTCTGGGCTTGGGGTGCAGTGCTCTGCTGTTGCTATCTTAAAATGCTTGATGATTTTCTCTTTGAAATTTTCTGAAGTTTGATGGCAGCATGAACAAGAGCTACTCAGGGATGTTCTGCCTACAGCTGCCTCACAGCTTCCGGGGTCACCTTTTGCATTTTCATTTCTGTGGGGTTCAGCACCGTCTAAAGCCCTGGGAGGTGGGGGGAAAGCATGTGGGCATGCTCTTAGGAACATCCGCACTGCCCCCACCAGTAGCCCTGTGCAGAAAGATCACACCACCAAACAGGAAATAAAAAACACCACATCAGTTTCGCGAGAGACCATGGAAGAAAGGGAAGAGCTCTTTTGCTGATCTTTGGACAAGGAGCCCAACATTTTTACCTTGCCCTGGGCCAAGCTAATTGTGCATCTGTTTAGAGTTAATAGTAAAATAGGCTCAGGTAGAGCTGCAGAATCAGGGAGCTGTGGAAAGTTCACTGCTGGCCTTGACATCCAAGGTATGGAAGCCTTTTCTTTGTCCCACGCTTGGCTGTGCATTAGCTGAATATTGAAAAAGCAATTGCAATGTGCCATGCACAAGGATGGAAACTGGAGATTTTTCACACAGGGTAAGAAGGGTTAGTGTCTCTTAAAAAGGGACATTTGATCTAAACCAAGCATCTCATCTGATGCCAGCCTGAAGGATTGGAGGGAGGAGGAGCCCAGCAAAGGACAACACTCATAGTGTCACAAAATAATGGCCATGACCCATATTTAACTGAAGATCTCTTTGGACCTTTAAGTGGGGACCATTTAGTCTAACACACTGCAGACTTTGCTACTGGTGTTGAAAACCAAGATCGGTCCATTTATTCCCCCAAGTGTTGAATATTGAACACCTGAGAAACACCCAGGCAAGAGAAAAAGTTTTATTTAAAGCATAGGAGAGAGAGAGAAAAACTCTTTCAGAGAAAAGGGGGTCCAAATCTGGTGCCCAAGGGAATGGGGGTGTCTTCAGATTTCCTTTCTTCTTATGCCCCCTCCTCCTCTTATTTTGCCTATGTGACTATAAGGTGGAGTGACCAAGGGTGGGAAAGGAGCCACCCAGGGGGTGCTCATTAACAACTCCTTGCTGGGAGGAACAATTACCTGGAGGCAGGTGACCTTGGCAACAGATGAGGAGGAGGGGGAAGTGTCCTGAAGGTATTAGCATTTTATTTCCTTTCCAACCAGCCCCCATCTTCCTGATGTGACTCCATCATCTATCTATACTAGCTACCTGTCCTTCGTTCCTAATTTCAGCTTGACAAATCCTTAATGGAATTGTCACTTACTTTGTCCACTGAAGAGCACCGAAGAGCAGTGGAACATTAGTTGACCTGAATTTCCACCATGAGTTGATTCTAAGTGCTTCTCTATTACCTCCAGCTTTCCCTAAAATACCATGTAGAATGAATTGGATCATTCAACTCAACTTGCTTAAGCAACTCTTGTGTTCAAGGGCCTCACAGGAGAAACAGGGAGGAATAAAATCTCTGGGTTCCTTGGAATGAAGCAGTGGGCAAAAGGCACTCAGCCTTGAGATGTGATGAATACTAAGAAGGGTTCTGAACAGTGCTGAGGGGGTCTGAGGTTTAGTGGAGGAGAGTTTGCAAACTATGACCCAAGAATAGACACATGTCAAAGAACCAGTAAATGCTAGCCTAAAATATAAATCTTACACCTACTCAAAAATTCAGTATCTTGCTATAGTATGTTTTCCATATTTTTTCTGTTATGGGCTGATTTGAAAATTAAGTCAGGCTGACCCCGTTCTGCTCAGACATCTCACCCTGAGAAGAATTGGTCCCCCTTTCCTCATGAGCTCACTCACATAGAAGCTGACACCACCACCCTCTTGCACCCTGACCACAATGTTTTTAAACTATGAAGCTAATGCAAGCTGACTTCCTGAGTAGGTACACAAAGGAGCCAATTCTGAGAATGTAACTTGGTGCTTTCCACTTTATGAAATTTGACTTATGACTGTACTTGCCTCTCCCACTGTTTTTAAGTGGCTCCCTAACCCACGTTCAATGTCTTGGGCTGTGGAACTGTCTGCTTTCTGCTGCCTTGGCCCTGGCCAGAATAAATCCTTTGTCTTTGCTCCAAAAAGCCCTGGAGTTTTATTTGGGATTTTGGAATAGTGCCTTGACATTTCCTAGTTAATTTCAAGCTTATCAAGGAACTTCCAAAACTCAGATTTCAACTTTGCTTATTTATTTTGCCAAACTTCTCCAAGAATCAATGTGCTGAGAAATTGAAACAAAAACAGAAGTCACAGCTGGACATGGTGGCCCATGCCTGCAGTCCCAGCTCTCAGGGAGCATGGAGGAGCTAGGCAGGAGAAGTGAAAGTTCAAGGCCAGCCTGGACAACTGAGCAAAACTCAAAATAAAATTTTTAAAAGGACTAGGGATGTAGCTTAGTAGAGTTCTTGGCTAGCAGGTGATAGGCCCTAGGTTCAACCCTCAGTACTGCAAAAGCAAAAACAACTATAAAAAAAAAGTTAAAAACCAGAAGTCATGGAGATATTGAGCATTTTTCAAGTTTCCAGTTCTCAGACACAATGTAATTTAAAACTTTCAAGATAACTATGTCATAAACTTTATAAAGTCTTGCTTTCATATTATTCTTGAAGATTCCTACATTTAGACCTCAACATACATTATAGAATACCTAATTCCATTTTTACATGTTAGAAATAATAAAACCAAGGGCCAAGAGTCAGTTGGCGTATGTAAAGTTATATCCATCTCTTTCACTGTCTCTCCAAGATGTTCTTCTCTGAATATCTGTTGGCATATGACAGATTAGATAGGTCTCTAAGCAGTCCTGTTATGGAATTGGCCATAAAGTAAAAGAAAGATTAAAATGGGATGCCACATTTCCTGGAGTGGAAAAGACCTTGCTTTCTGGGAAGCCCCCTACACACACACACACACACACACACACACACAAAAAAAAAAAAAAAAAAAAAAAAAAAACCCAAAACCCCATGATTGGCAGGCAGAATGATGGTCCTCAAAGATTTCTAACCCCTGAAAGTTCTGAATCTATGAGATCTTGGGGTAAAAGAGAGGCAGGACTCAGGCTGAGGTTGTGGCTCAGCGGTAGAGCACTCGCCCAGCATGTGCGAGGTGCTGGGTTTGATCCTCAGCACCACATAAAAACAAATAAACAAAACAAAGGTATTTAAAAAGAGAGAGAGAAGAGAGAGAGAGAGAGCACGCGTGGAGAGAGGCAGGATTGGAGATGCAGATAAGAATCGTGGCTTACCTAAGTGGGGATTTTATCCAGGAAGGGAGGCCAGGTAAGTTTTCCCTAAACAAGAGATGTTTGAGTTGAGGTCTCAATGGTGATTAAGAGTTCAAGAGGACACAAAAACCAGGAGAAACCTTTCCAGGTGGTAAAAACAGCATGGGCAAAAGCCCTGAGCCCAGAAAAGCTTAAAGACAACAGCACCGCTGGGAGGGAGAGACAGGGGAGCTATTGCAAATCAGCGGAGGAGAGACCAGTAGTGGCATGACCAAGCAGAGCCCTATAAACCAGGTGAGCCAAGTCTACCATCTCCTGAAAGCAAAAATGGCAACCCACTGAATGCTGGCCTCTGCCCAAATGGAATTTTAAAAAATATTTTCAGGATAAAAAAAAGTATTTGAACAAAATGTATTTTTAAGAAATGTCATAAAATAATCCAGTGCTATACTTTAAGTATATTGTTTTAGAAGGCTTTCTCTTAAGTTTGAGTTTTAAATAAATATGATTTAAAATAACAATAGTACTGTTCTTTGCAGAAGAATATGTGCTATAAAAATCCAACTTTAAAAAAATGTTTAAATCCATTAGAATTTTGTAACTAAGTGTTTTAGTCAGCTTTTCATTGCCATGACCAAAATACCTGACAAGAACTAAGTAGAGAAGGAACATTTCATCTGGGACTCACGGTTTCAGGGGTCTCAGTCCTTAGGTGGCCTACTCCATTGCTTTGGGCCCGAGTGAGCCAGGACATCATGGCAGAAGGGCCCAATGGGGAAAGCTACTCAGCTTATGGTGGGGTCAGGAAACAGGGAGAGAGCAGGAAGGGGCCATCAGGAAGATGCACCCTTCCAGGGCACACCCCAGTGACCTACCTCCTACAGCCACATCCCACCTGACACAGCTACCACCCACTCAGTCCATTCAAACTAGGATGGACTAATTAAGTTACAGTTATCACAATCCAACCATTTTACCTCTGAACATTGCTGCAGAAACACAAGAATTTTGTTGTTGTTTTTTGTTTGTTTTTTTGGGGGGGTGTGGGGTGCTGAGATCCACATCATAATACTAAATGTATTTTAAAACAGAAAATTAACTGGTAGACAGAATTTCAACAAAATGCTCCCATTGGTATTATTGTTGAGTTTATGACAGACATGATAGTCCATTCTCCAAGTCTCCAAGAAGACTGGGAGCCAGGGTCTCCTAGAGATTCTAGTTTGGCTCTATGAGTTCTTTTCTGATTAGCTGATTTGGTCACAGCAGATGTATAGTCACATTCTATAATATAAGGAATGTGTAACAGGGGTATTGGACCCAAATTGTTTTCCTAAATAGAGGGCAGGGGTAGAGAGAAAGAGCATGCTAACAAAATTATTTCATTGAATCATATATCTACATTTCATGAATGCATTTTTTACTGAAAATAATATAATTTCATGAAATTGACATTGACCTAAGAAATCCAGTCTATATACTATTTGTTTGTGCAGCAATCAACTAAAAGTTAACATGCACATGATTCTCTAGTATAATTAAGCCCTATCTGGTGGAATGGTCCAATGCTTCTAAACATCACAAAGAGAGAATGGGATGAAATCTCTTTAAAATATAACATAAACACAATTTAAACCTAAAATTACTATTTTTCCAATTGTTCTAACTTCATCCTGACAGTGGTTTTGCATTTTAGTGAGGAAAAAGAGGGCATGTTTTAGATTCCATGGAAATTTTCTTCCTTGACATTCTCTCATATTAGTTAGCCACTTTTGCAGAAACTCAAAGTTTTTCTTTTTCATGAGTTAGTTCGATTGAATGATTTTTTAGTCTGAATGCACATTTGCACAGCAGACTTCATCTAAAATGTGAAAAGAAAAGATCTGATTACCTGTGTGGTAAGTATCTTAACTACTGCTGCACATTATCACATCTGGGGAACTTTTAAAAATACCCATGTCCAGGCAATGTCTAGAAATTCTCGCTGAGTTGGACTCATATTTATTAGAAACACTTGTTATTTGTTAATAATCACCAAGTGGTATAAATAAATAAAAGATACAGGAAAATGCCTGATCTTATCAATTTAGAGATTATTAATGCTTTTAATTAATTTCATGGAGTATAACTTAAACTTCCAGGCTATGACTTTATTCTAGTGGAGAGTTCTAAAGAGAAATATATCAGCTACTAAAAATAAGAGTTTTACTCAATATGCTTATACACATTATTGGAGTTGAGAACTCAGAGATGAATATGAGTTAATGAAGTAACAAAAGCCATGAGAAACCATCCGGCTAAAATAGCACAGGCAAAAGACCTGAGGCTATTTATAGTATCATTATTGTTTAATACTTCTTAATGTTTTTAATGCTCTGATAAGCTTCCAAATGCCTAAGAAAAAATATAAACTTGACTATGACTTATAAAGGCCATCATTGATGAAGTCAATTCACCAGAACATGTGTGTTCTGTCTGAAGAATAATTTACAAACATATGAAGGCCTCATCTAAGCATCTGTGACTTCGATTGATTTACAATGATATTGGGGACTTTGGGCTTGAAACTGTGGGGCTAGCTTTGCAAATACCACATTAGTAAACAGAAGGTTTTTTTGCAAGAGGGATAACACTTGAATCAGGCACTAAAAGTAGATTATTTTAAAGCAGATTTCAGCAATTTCCAACAAACAAAAGTTAAGTTTCAGACAATGGCTATTGTATCCTATATAAATGTCTTGCACTAAGAACTAGGCAGACTCATCAGTGACACACCATTTACCTAGCAGCCAAACATATCTAGACAAAATGGGTCATTTGAAGAAAAACAAGATTCTTGAAAATACGGCCTCGTGTCATCCTACTTCTCAGTAGTTAACAAAATGGTTCATTTTGTGTCTCTATAAATATTGACTATGAAAACGATTTAATGAATATTAATGCTTCCATCAGCAAAGACAGCCAGCATATCTTCACTGGTATCCTTTATGACTCCCACAGGCATGCCAAGGCCACCATACAATGCTGCTTCCCGCCATATTCAGGCCACTATAAAACTTGGAGGCCTGAACATCCTGAGCCAGTTAAATGCCATTGAAGTCAGGGGCAAAGATAAGTTGAACACTGTGGAAGAAGGAAGCTGAAAAAAAAAAAAAAAGTATCTTCAGCCCTGGGGAGCAGAAATATGGCATTCAAGATCAGTATAAGGAGAAAGATGATGGAGTTGATTTTTGTGCTATGTGTTCTCCCAGTAACCTGGATTTATTGATACTGCTAAAGGAACCTCTGAAGCTTAAGAAAGGAATGATCATTACCCAATTATCTCAGATTAAGACCCAATTTCTCAGATTGGTTTTTTCTTACAGAGACATCTCTTCAATCTGCTAAATTATTAGTTCCTCACCATGCACCGAAAGATAATATGATGCAACAATATGGCTTTTTCATATGCTAACTCAAGAATGATAATATGCATACTAGTATCTTATTCAGATAAAAGCTGAAATCCTCTCTAGGTCTAACTTCCTATGCTTATAAGAAATGCTGGGTTCAAAATAAAAAGAGAAAATTATGCATTTCTCCAAGAAGGCATATTCAAGTTGAGATAAATCCCTAATATTGAATGAGTTAGCATCTGAGAGATGTGATCCTTTCTAAATTATGTTAATGAAAAAATAAAAGGAAGGAGAAAGTCAATAATCTTATGCAGTAATCTTTAAGTCAACAGTGAACTTTTAGCCTTTTTGGTTAAAAAACACCTAAATAAAGTTCAAGTCCAAAAAGTTACAAGAAAGTTAAAAGAAAATAAGTAAGGTAGAAAAGCAAGATGGCAATCTTTAGTTGCAAGAAAATATCATTATAATGAGAAATTGAAGGAGGAAGCTAATGGGAAGAAGGGAGGCTTTTCTGTCCTGAATCCTGGAGCAGGACTGGGTGGGCTGTGAAAAGAAACTGAGAGGAGGAAAATATGCCTGGGCCTCATCCCTAGTCCAGCGGCTCACCGGCTCACAACGGGTGTTTGCCTAGTATAGGCTTCAAGCCAAAGCACTGCTCCTAAACATGTAGCCAGTGTGTGTCTTTGATATGAGCACCAGAAATATTATAGGATTATTGACTGTTGATTATATTAATGTGTGTGTGTGTGTGTGTGTGTGTGTGTGTGTGTGTGTTGGATAAAAGACTATAAGCAATGTGCCCATAATGTAATGTGAACTGCAAAACTTAGATAGACTTAAGTTAGTGATGTAAGAGTCTACACCCAGGGCATACACCCCAAACTTCACCCAGTTATCAGCTGCAAGCACAACAGAAGTAGGACTTAAAAACCCAGACTTCTGGGGATGATGGGACTAACAGGACCCGGACAGAAAGTCCGAGGCCTCCGTTGCTCTTGTCCCCCCTGCACCAGAATCCTCCGGCCAGAATTGAATACCAGTGACCCGGACTTAAGACACGTCATAGGTGATCACCTGGGACCCTTGGGGGTAGACTCAGTTAGGACTTAGAATGTGTATCTGAAGTGTGATGAGCATTAATAAAAGAGGTTTGACTGAATCTAACTGCACCTCAGACTGAGTCTATAGTAACTGCTCGAGACAGTCTTTGACTTTGCTAAACCATAACTACCTTCCTCCTTCCTGGGGAGCTGGTAGAATTTGGAGTTCCTCCCCCTCTCACAATCTTAGTACATTCAGGAACTGCTTAAGGACAGTGCCTACGCTTGACTGCACCCAACCAACAAATATAAGCAAAATAACATGAACAATTGGGTTAAAGTCAGAGGCCTGGTGTCACCTGTTCAGCAAATCTTGCCTCTCTAAAAGGTAAAAGTACACTTTGTGTTCTCTGATAAGAATGTGTGTTTTATCTGCGTGTTTGGTATGCATAGGTTCCCAAACTGGATTTTTCAATGGTTACATCAAGAACGCTTTTAACAAATACTATTGCAAGAAGCATCTCAACAATGAAGATGAGAATGACCCTGTCTACCCTTGCTCTCAGTGTACAGGATAGAGAACAGTTCATGTTTCAGACCCTCTGGAGTTCAATGTCCAAATAAAGAGATTCAGAGAACTGAGTTTTAATGTTGTATGTCTTACTATGACTTCTCAAACTTCCTTCTGGAAGGCTTCTCCCTTAAGTTTTCACCAAGTTAGGCATGACCAGTTTGGACAATATAACCCTCCTGTAAGTATGGAAATAACTTGCAATCTCAGATTCTAGCAGCCACCAGAACTCAGAGCAGACCCACGACCTCACAGGGAATCCAGATAAAGGCTTATTCTTCAATATCATATTCTTCAATATCATGCTCTAGAACAAACCAAATTCTGTGCAAATCTGATAAAAATCACTGCTTGCCTAGACACAAAACAACAGTTATCTTAAATGTAATGATATTTTGGCAGTAGCCAGAAAATACTTCAAATGTTAAGTATTTTATTTTACAAATATTGCTACTCCCCTAGAAGAACAATCTGGATCTTAGTTTTCTCCCTCAGGTCTATTTTAGTCCTGTCCAAACAGTGAAACACCATCCTGTAGGAGCCCTGTTTGGGGATTGGCTTGAATTGTGGTTGACTATGAGCCATAGAGATTTGGCCTTTGTCGCCACCTGTAGTCTCACGGGATTGTTGCGAGATCTCGAGTGACTTGGCCAAAATTGTTGATCGAGTCAGCGCCATTTTAGGGTGTGTGTTTTTGGCGTGTGTTAGTCGTTATTAAAACCAGAGAGAAAAGTTATCAGAATAAAAAGCTGTTTGTCTCCAGTTTGCTTCTGAAGTTTTTCCCGCGGCTCCGTTGCTCCAAGCGCTTCAGGCAGCAACAGGTGGCGGCCCGTACGGGGAACTTCGGAGCAGACAGGTAAGAACTGAAAGGTCTCTAAAGATGGGTTCGAATATAACTGAATCCCAAGTGATAGAGGCTATGCAAAGACTCCTTGATATACCTGACTCTGTTCTCAGTGAAGAGTATATAGACAAAAGTGAAAGTGATCAAAAAAGTGTAGATTCCACTGGGCCAACTGAGACCAGTAAAGAGAGTATTAGAAGAGACCCAAAAATGACAAAAATCCAAGCTATTAAAGCTATTTGGAAGTTATTGGCGAAAGCTGAAGGATACTTGCTCTCACTGGAACCTGGGCCTCAGGATATTGCTGTCAGTGAAATTAGTAGTGGTGAGGAATCTAGTAAAAGTGATCCTGAGAAAATGAGGAAAAAGAAATTAAAAAAGACCGAGAAAAAGGTCCGTCAGGCAGAGGAGTCACTTGTGGAAGTGACTACTCCCCCATGGGTGGAATCCATTACAGAAAATATGAAGGGTATTACTAGGCATTTGCATACCCTAGAAACAGAAATAAAAAGTCTTTCTGATCGCTTATGCGCTCTCGAGGACAACTCACAGATACATTGGGAACCGCCAGCATTTGAAAAGAAAAATGGACAGAGTGTCCATCAGTCAGTAGATTTCAAAACTATAAAAAATCTCAAAGAGACAGTAATGACTTATGGGCCCCAAGCTCCTTTCACGTTGAGTATGCTGGAGTCCCTTAACACCTTTAGCTTAACCCCCTCAGACTGGAAAAGTCTATGTAAAGCAACATTAAGCGGGGGGCAATTCTTGGTTTGGCGATCGCAATTCCAAGAACTTTGTATAGAAACGGCTAAAAGAAACGCGGCTGCAGGGTTTGAAAACTATAATATAGACATGCTCACAGGAGAAGGGCAATTCGCAGACTTACAGGCTCAAACAGATTATGACTCAGATATATATGCTCAGATAAATGCAGCTGCCTTAGAGGCATAGAAAACTGTACAAGGACCTGGAGATCTACAAGGTAGCTTGTCAAAAGTGATTCAAGGACCTAATGAGCCGTATGCCGACTTTGCTGATCGACTTTTGAGAACTGCAGGTAGTGTGTTTGCAGATGTTGACCAAGCTATGCCTTTAGTTGTTCAATTAGCTTATGAAAATGCAAATAAATGGTGCCAAGCAGCCATCAGGCCATAGAGAACTAAAAAGGATCTTTCCGTATATATACAACTATGTAAAGATATAAATGGCGCCTTTGTCACAGGAAATGTGATTGCAGCCTCAATGAGAGGTGCTTCCTCTCGAAATTTCACAAAGGCCAAATCTCTACGGCTCATAGTCAACCGCAATTCAAGCCAATCCCCAAACAGGGCTCCTGCACCATCCAGCTGCTGAAATTACACCCTGCGATCAGACATGCTACCAGGCCCCTAAATGCTCTTGAAGTCACCTCTGGCTCCCTTCTCAGGACCTCGTGCCTGTCCACTCCCCTTCTTCTGTCCCCAGCCTCTCTGGAGCTCACTCCAGCACAGCATCCCTCCCTCGTCTCCTTCTCCTCAGTATTTCTCAGCTTTTTACAGCAAAGAGTCTTGAATGAAGGGTTGCATACACGATCGCCTCCAGCACACCCTCGTCACACTGTGACCCAGTGCCCCCTCCCAGATCTCCAGGAAATACTTTTCCACCCTCCTCTGCTTCTGCAGCACGTAGCCCTGTCCATAGCACATTCCTGCAGATCTTCTGCGTTGGCTGCAGAGACACCTCACCCTCTCGGGTGTCCACCCTCCCACTCAGGTCTGCCCCCTCCTCTGTCCATTTGCCACAGGTTGGCCCTCTCTCAGTCCCCTTCTCTCCAAGATCCAAATCCTAACTGCTGACTCTCAAGTGTCTTCCTTAACCCACCTCCTCTCTCTTGCCTGCAGACCACAACCTCTAAACACCTTCACTGGAGTCTCACAAGTCACATATTTAAAACAGAACCATCCATCTAAGACCCTGATTATTCACCTTACTCTGGGAAACCTTCTTATTCATGCACCCTCTTTCTATGATCTGGCCCCACCCATGGGTCCAAACTTGTCTCCTGCCACCTTGACACCACCCCACCCTCCTCCTCAATCTCTATCAGGGGTGGCTCCTCGGTTCTGTGCCTTTTCTACTTCTACTCCTGTTCTAGTGCCTCACTGCTCACTCTGCTGCCTGCACTCAAAGATTGCTTCTTCTGGATTTTTCCCTGACTCTTCCTCCCATTCCTGTAATCCTACTACTGCTTTATTTTCAGTGTCCCTGACCTTCTTTTGTGTATTCCTGTGAAAGCACTCATCCCCAGTGTCTACCACAATGCCTGGCTGGAAACTAAACCAAAGCATCAGAACTGCAAATAGCAGTTTAGAAAAGTGATTCATCTCAAGTCTAGCTGCTAGCTCAAGAACCTAGGCATCATCATAGGAGGTGACAGCTCTTAGCAGGTGAGCGGGGAAGGTATAGTAAAACCACCCAAAGGATGGGAGCACAACAGGGGGCAGAGGACAATTTTAGGTCAGGAGGCTGGTGGTTCAGGAAAAGACTGAAAGGTGAAGGAGTAAGAAGAAGCATGTCCTAGAATAGGATGAGCCATATCAAAGAGAATGAGGTCCGACTGGGTGGGGCCCTGTGCACCACAGTAAGGACAATGGCTTTTCTTCTAAAGGAATGGCTGTGGCTTTGCACCATTTTAAGCAGAGGAGTGAGAGATGGATTTTGTTCACTAGGGATCACTATACCTGCTGGTTAGAGTAAGTTTAGGGACAAAACAGACATTCAGAGAAGAGGTAGCAGCCCTGGAGGCAGAGCAGAAACGGGGTTCTGACAAAATTGCATTCCCCAAAATTCAAAATAGTCTTGGGAATAGATTGGGAATTTTCCATCCTTAAGACATAATCTCTCTTATTGCTGAGTAAAATTCCATTTTGTATATATACCATATTTTCTTTATCCACTCATCTACTGAGGGACATCTAGGTTGGTTCCATAACCTAGCTATTGTGAATTGTGCTGCTATAAACATTGAAGTGGCTGTGTCACTGTAATATGCTGTTTTTAAGTCTTTTGGGAATAGACACAGGAGTGGGATGGCTGGGTCATAGGGTGGTTCCATTCCCATTTTCCCAAGAAATCTCCATACTGCTTTCCATATTGGCTGCACCATTTTGCAGTCCCACCAGCAATGTATGAGTGTGCCTTTTTCCCCACATCCTCTCCAACATTTATTGTTGTTTGTGTTCTTGATAGCTGCCATTCTGACTGGAGTGAAATGAAATCTTAGAGTAGTTTTGATTTGCATTTCTCTAATTGCCAGTGATGTTGAGCATTTTTTCATGTATTTGTTGATTAATCGTGTATCTTCTTCTGAGAAGTGTCTTTTCAATTCCTTAGCCCATTTATTGATTGGGATTATTTGCTTTTTTGGTGTTAAGTTTTTTTTAGTTCTATATACATTCTAGAAATTAGTGCTCTATCTGATGTGTATGTATTAAATATTTGTTCCCAATTAGTTGGCTCTCTATTCACCTCACTGATTGTTTCTTTTGCTGAGAAGAAGCTTTTCAGTTTAAATCTATCCCATTCATTAATTCTTGGTAATAGTTCTTGTGCTACAGGATTCTTATTAAGGAACTTGGGGCCTAATCCGACATGTTGGAAATTGGAGCTTACTTTTTCTTCTATTAGGCATATTGTCTCTGGTCTAATTCCTAGGTCCTTGATCCACTTTGAATTGAATTTTGTGCATGGTGAGAGACAAGGGTTTAATTTCATTTTGTTGCATATGGATTTCCAGTTTTCCCAGCACCATTTGTTGGCATTTGCAGGTAAATGGATGAAGTTGGAGAATATAATGCTAAGTGAAATTGGTCAATCTCAAAAATCCAAGTACCGAATGTTTTCTCTGATATAAGGAGGCTGGTTCACAGAGTTGTTGGAAGGGGGTACATAGGATCAGAGGAACACTAGAATGGTCAACGGAAAGGGAGGGGAGGGAGGGAGTAAGGGGGGGGTTGGAAAAAAATTGGTGGTTGAATGAGATGGATATCATTATCCTAAATGCATGATTGAAGATCTGAATGGTACTTATATACTTTGTATACAAGCAGTTGTATGTAAAAAGATACTATACTTGTGCATGATGAATAAGTAAATAAATAATAAAAAAATTAAAAAAAAAATAAAAAAATAGGATGAAATGTGGAATAAAATGAGAAAAAAAAAAAAGACATAATCTCAAGAAATATTCTAGTTCTGACCTACACAAGACAGTTGGGAGCTGTGATATGTGCCAAGTATAGTAGGAAGACTAAAATACCTCTTATTTTCCTGTCAACTTCATTCTCCCTAATTATCTTTTCATAGTTACTTTTATGCATTTGATAGAGATATGCAATCAAACTACTCTATAATAATGCAGGTTTATAGAAAAAACACTATCGTCCAAAGGCTGAGCGAGATATATATATATATATATATATCTCCAAACTGTGCATGTATTACACATAATTATATACCTGTGGGTGTATTTAATTCCATGACAATATGTGTTATGTGCTAACAGTATCTACACTCTTTGAATTATTAGCTTGCCTTTCACTATGAGAATGTGGTGCTAAACCTAAATGGACAAAGAATCTTATTTTTGAATAAGAAATGCCTTTCTCAGGGCTAACAATCCTTCAGTAACTCCACCAGCAGCTGAGTCCTTATTTGAACCACGCATTATCCCAAACACTTGAGATTTTTTAAAAAATGAACAAGCCAGAGCGTTGGACTTCTGACTGCTGATAGTCTAGGGGAAGAGGCCAACAGACTCTACAGCTTGCAGACTTCTCTCACTTCAGCCTCTTCCTTCTGCAAACTGGCAGCATCTGCAGCATTCATTCTCACCCCCAGCTGGACACTCTCGGGTTTGGCTTCAGGCAGTCTTCAGAAACCAATCAAACAAAACCTTGCTGGCAGAAGTCATAACTTACACTTCTTCTACAGGGGTTCTTTCATTCTCAGGAAAGGTATGGGACTCTTCTGTCTTTGGGGGTTCTATTTTACCCTTAAAGGGCACTTGGCAAAAAAATAATAATAATAATAACACAGAAGAAAACATAAATACCCCTTCTTAGGGACATTCAAATTTTGACAAATACTAATTGTCACAGAAAGTGGGCATTTATATTGTTTTTAGAAAACCTCCTAGGCAATTCTTAGATCTAGCCAAGAATGAGACATTCTAAAAAAAAATCATATAAAGCATTTTTTCTTTTGTTTTGTTTTTTTTCTTGTTGTTGTTGTTTTGTTTTGTCTTTGCCATTGCTAACTCTGTGTCAAGTGGTTAAAAGATAATAGCATACTGTGGAAAACCATTCTGGGGTACCTTTAATGGTTCTGTGTCTTTAAATCTTAGACATTTGAATGTTACTGTCATTTCTATATAAAGAGATTTATTTTTGAGGTTCTGAATGCCCTATTACTTATTCAAGGGCAGTTAGTTCCTGGTTCTTTGATAATTCATTTTTGTTCTTAAGTTTTCATAGTTCTCTCCTGGGGAATGTTTAATGCATGGCACCAGAGCCTATGCTTATATTTCTTAATCCCCAAATGCAAATTCCAAATGTCACCAGGCAACACCTTACCTCTTCCTGCACCTTGGCCTTCCCCCAAAATGCCAGCCAGTTCATCCACATATTTTTAGTAGCATGGGTCCTGGAATGAAAACCATACTTAACAAACACGAGACATGTAGCCATTGCCTATCTATCATGGAGATGTAGCAGTCAAGGTCACATATAGGTCATCAACAGTGACTTGAGATTCCCACACTCCCTGTAAAACCAAGATTCCAATAATTCACAAAAGAATATAGCAATAAAAATGAGTAAACTACTAATACATGCAAAAACATGGATGGATCTTTAATGTGTTATGCTAAGCAGAAGAAGACAGACCCAAAGACTTCATGCTACACGATCCCATTTAGAACATTCTAGAAAAAGCAAAACCATAGGGACAGAATCCTGATCAGTGGTTGCCTGGGAGTGAGGGAAGGAACCAATTCTAAATGGCAAGAAGAATTCAGTGGAGCAGGGATGGAAGTAGGCTGGATCTTGATTGTGGGGGTGGTACTTGACTGTGTGGGTTTAATAAAACTGTTGAGTTTTACTAAAAAGATTGAATGCAAATAACACCTCAATTTTTAAAAACTTTTTTAAAAGAATATAAATGTAACAAGCTCTCACCTCTAGAACAAATTTAAACTTGAAATTTGTTTGGAATGTCAGAAGTGACTGCTTTTTATTCAAGGAAGATATAAATAAAATAAATGCAGATTCTAATAGGATGGAAGGGGATCCCAGGCCTCTCAGTCCACCCTGGATATGACTGTGCAAAGCAAGGCTATTGCTGGGTTTTGTTCTTTTTTTTTTTTTTTTTTCTTGTAAAAACACCTCAACTTACCTAAGTGGGTTGTGGGGGTATTGAGAGAAGAGTTGAGTGTCTCTCTGTTGTAACACATTTCTTACGACTGCTAATTTGCTTTAGCAGTGGCACACTGCCTGGGATTTTTGGCCTGTGAGTAAGTACTCTATTTTCAAGATATTCTAAAGTTATAAAATTTTGCATGTTTGCCATATTCTGAAGATTTGGGTGCACAGCAGAAGTTGAAGGCAGCATGACCGTGCCTGGAAAAGCCAACCTACATGAAAAGACAGGACATACAGCAACAAATAGCTCATGAAAAGTAGAGGCAGACGGGACTTTGCAGATAGGAAATCAGGGTGGGGTTGAGTAATGATGGGGGGCTTCTGGAGGACATAGGAATTGAGCTAAACCTGGAAGGCTAGGAGAGGGAACAAGAAAGTGCATTCTGCAAAGAGGGAGGCTGAGGCAGGAGGATGACAAGTTCAAGGACAGCCTCAGCAACTAGCAAGACTCTCAGCAAACTTAGTGAGACCTTCTCTCAAAATAGGACTGGGGGTGTAGCTCAATGGTAAAGTGATCCTGGGTTTAAAAAAAAAAAATAGGTGAATTCTGGTGGCAGGAATGATCACTAATGGAGGACAGTCTAGAGGAAAGAAATAGAAAAAAACAAGTGCCATAGTATCATTTCTCTTGAAAGCAGGCCAGCATCTTTTTAGCCATGCAGTGACCTGGGCTTTGATGGGTCTGGAAAACCTTGAAGGCTGATGATGCTGGCTCCCCAATGTTCTGGAGGAGTTAGCTGCCAAACCCCATTCCACCAGGTCAAAATGAACCATAAAGCTTACATATGGAGGAGTCTGTAGGGAGCTGGCTAATGAAGTACTCCTGAGCCTTGCCATGCATTATTACAAAGCAGGATTTAGATGTTCTTGACGGAACCAAGGGAGAAGCCTTCCATTGTGTATTTGCAGAGTGTTCCATGTGTAAATGCCATGGAACAAGCACTTTTCCTCCCTTCTCTGAGGTTTTCTGGGGACAAATGTGTTTTTGCAGTAGAAATTGTGTTCAGATCAGGATAAAGACAATCACAAAATTTTCAAACCACTTTTCATCCCTCAGTGCAAAAGAAACCTCTATATTTAATATTAGTGTATTTATCAGGATGTAAGATTGATTTTTTTTTTTTTTTTTACTTTGAATGAGAGGCCAGAGATTTCAAATTTGCAGTTTCTGACCCACACATCCAAGGCTGTTTAGGAATACTTTGGCCTAATGAAAAGAGTCAGCCCTTGAAAAAAAAGGAAAACAACAACAACAGAAGTAGACTTAGTAATGTTTTAAAGTTAGAGACCAAAGAGAAAAGTCTGGTCCTTTTACATGTCTCATTTAATTTCCATTAAACTCCACCCAGAATTATCAGGTGTGGGGTTTGTTAATTATGGTAGTGAAGCAAAGAGCCTGGCTGATTGGTTAAGAGCACAGTGTGAGCACAAATGGGAACACTAGCTCTCATCAGCAGCAGCCCGGAGAGACCTCATTGTGCCATCGGTCGAGGTGTTTGAATTGTTTAGCTGTTCCTAGCTAGGTGCGTGATTGTGGTAGATTCCTTTCAAGCACATCACTGTCTTACCTAGAGTCATGGAGATAAAAATGCTCACCTCCTGAGCTGTCATTTCAAGTAAATGAGATGAAGTTTGTGAAAGTGTCCAGCAGCATGACAGGCACATAATCAGTGCTTAGTAAATGGATGCTATCCCCATGACAGTGTGAACATCTCATTTAGGAAAAGACATGAGGATGAATAGTCTTTGGATTGATAGTCTTTGCCCTAATTTGATGGCACAGAAAACTGACCAACAGGCCAAACATCCAGGTGAGAGCCTGGACGACAATAGCAGAGCAAGTAAGCCAGGCCCTTGGAGGTCAGAGATCTCAGACCCCAAACTGGCCAATGTACATGTGACTTTGGAGAAGTTGCTGAAACTGCTAAAGTTCAAGTTCCCCAGCTGTCAAATGGGACTAATGTGGAGACATTGTGAGGATTATAGAAAAGGACATACTAAGACTGCTTTGTAAGGGGGGGAGGGCATCCAAGCCCTTTGATTATGGGATGTTATCAGTATTAGTCATTAACTACATGGAATTTTCAGGAAGCTTCAATGATCATTTCTGGGCAAACTGACTCTTTTTATAAATCTAATAAATTGGCCAAAGATCAAAATGTATGCCCTTGACCTTCTGGTAGAACAATTCTAGCAATATTGGAAAGTAACCTCTGGATGTTTTTTTTCCAGATTGCTGGACCAATCGTCATCTTTGTACAAAGTTCCTGCCCTCAGAATGGGAGACCCAATGCCTAGTGACAAAGCAAGCAGCCACCTTCTTCTCATCAGATGCAAGATTAGTGGGTATAAAATTAGTGATAGTGGATAAAAGAAACCAAGATCCTCTTCCTGAATAAATCACAGGGAAGACATGGCTGGCAAAATGTGGATCTTACATATCCATAAAAACATAAAATGCATATTCAGTCAACTCAGTTATTTTAAAGTGACAGAAAGCTGTATGCCAAGCATGCAAACTAGGTGAAGAAAATGCAAATTACACAGCATTTGCCAGATCTACCCTTGAATTATCCCAGGAGAAAATATCAAGGAACTTCCAACAGGGACAAGAAGGAACTCGTGACCTTCATCAGTTACACAAACGATTCAGGTATATTTTGTAAGGAATGAAAGAAGATGCTTTATACACATCTGACCCTTTGAAACTATCATTTTGTAGTGAAGTTGTTGAGAGGGTCTGCTACATGACATTAGTCTCAGTAGGTAGTATTTTTCCACTGGCTATAGATAATTATTCCTGTGCATTTTCTTCTAAAAGGAACTTGTGGGAATTATTTAAAATACAGAATAAGAGAGAGGCTTATGGGATTAAAAATAATAGATTAAGTTTGTGTTTTTACATTTAATAAGGACTACTTCTAATTTTTTTTTTTTTTTTTAACATCAAAGATTAAAGGAAGGAGCTGAGTTGCATTGGGCCATAGGGTAATCATTATTTCAAGTTCTGAAACAGGTTTGAAATATTTTAATATAAAAGGTGAGTAAAATTAAATACAAAATTTCAAAATAATATGGTAAAAGTCGTGCTCATTCTTAAACTTGTGACAACTCTACACTAAATAATTAGTGGTTCTCAAGACTAGAGATACATATTTACCAATTCAGTCTTTAAGAAGAAGCCCACAACCTATGCATCTGGAAAAGTGGACTGTAACCTCATTGGTGGATTAATTAATCTGATGGATTAGTAATCCAAATTAACTATTGGGTTGTAACTGTAGGTAGGTGGGGTGCATCTGGAGGATGTATGTCACTGGGGCATGCCCTTGGTGACCATTTTTATTCCTTGCTCCATGTTCTCTCCCATCCCTGGCCCCTCACCGCTGCCATGAGCTGAGCAGTTTTCCTCCATCACGACCTTCCGCCATGATGTTATGCCTCGTCTCAGGACCACAGTGATGACATTGGCCAACCATGGACTGAATCTCTGAAACTGTGATTCCAAAATAAACTTTTCCTCCTCTAAGTTGCTCTTGTCAGATTCTTGCCAGTGATGAAAAGCTGGCTAACACACCAACTTTCTATTTTATGTTCTTTCTCTATCTTTCAGTCTTTCCTTTTCCTTCTCCATTTTTCTTATATTAACTGCAGAAGGAATGGGACTCACCACTCCAACCTGATATTAGAGAATGGGTCATAGAGAGGGCAATCCAGAGTGGGGAGACCTCCAAAACCTGAAAATCTATTTCACTGTGCGAAGTCTGCCCCTAGGATCCATGGCATATACAGAAGGAAAGTTTGTGGACAACCTGGGCCTTCTCCAGGAACCCACCTTGGAGTATATTCAGCTTTAGTCAAAAAGTAGGTTGCAACAATCAAGAAAACACAGCCCCTTGAGAAAATTCAAAGGTCAGCTCACAACTGGTCAGCAAGTATTCATAATGAGGAAAACTTTTACTTCTAACTTTTAAAAAACTTTGCTAAGTCATAAGCCCAGAATTTGGCCAGAACACTGGATATATCTCACAGGAAATATACATAGGAATGCCCAACTTGGCCTTCAGTTTCAGGGATCTCAAAGACCTGCTGCCTCTGAATACAAGATGAGAAGTTTTAGAATAGAGTAAAATCCCTGCACAGAAAAAAGTCTAAGAGAGCAATATTCATTCACATTTACCTTGTACAAGTGAGAAATTGTTAACACATAATTTAAAAATAATGTCAACACATTTAAGTTCAGAAACTGTGAAAGAATTTTATTTGGGGTCTTGGGGATTGCAATTGGAAGATGAAGTTTCAGATAGCCCTAAATCAGTGTTCAGGAGGAGGTAGAGGAAATGGGAGCTTATATTGGCAAAATGCTCTTATTCATTACAAGGCAATTAAAATTGCTTAAAGAGAAACTCCTACCAAAGTTGGAAGAGAGGAGTGTATGACCCATAGGAGACAAAACAATGTCTGTACTTAGTGAAAGCAAGCTTTCTCATATGTATCTTGAGTCTCTGGGCACATGTGATGATCTGGTCTTTCCAGATACGAGCAGTGAAAGGCAAAAGGTGACAAGAGGTCACAGTTAGGGCAGCAGCTTGAGGCCACTGCAGAAGCCTTGCTTCCTTAATGGCTCCAACTCCATTTCCAGAAGCTCTCTCGATGTTGCTTTCACAGCAATATCTTTTAATTTTAATTTTTACTTGGGGAGGGTACAGGGAAATGGTAACCTTTCATATTAGTTTATTAGATCAAGGAGGGAGGGGCTCTTAGAAACAATTAGTATCTCATAGCTCTAGCTTGAAAAGCCCTAGCCAAGAGAAATAACAGTGACAACCAAAGTAAAAATCACTGATTCTGGGCTGACCACATGCCAGGCCCCAGGCACAAAAGTTGATAAGTTAGCTTTTTTTATGAGTCAGGAAGTACTAACATGCCGGTGAGTTTACATATAAAGGTGGCTCTTGGTCTAGCACCAATCAGTCAGGGAGACTTTGACCTTCAAGATGAAGGAGTGAACCTCCAAAGCTCTTGAGGATATCAAAAAAAACACTGCTGACCTGGGATCAAATCAGTGACCTCTCAATATTGGTCCTTTCCACATACCTGACAGTTGCTTCCCTGGGCTACCCTGGAATCACATTTGTTTTACAATAACCAACAAGGCCAATGTGGAGCATCAGTTGGAAGTGGGCATTTAACAAAACATCACAGAGGTGATAAAGCAAGGTACATCTTTACAAGTTGGAAGTAATAAATAATTTCACTTTCCTCAATTATGATTCTAACTGCCTTATAATTCATTTATCCCACTAAAAACAAATCATGAACTTTTTTTCATATCAAAAAAGGTGCCTTCCATCCTAATATGTAATATGTAGAAAAATGACAGCATATTCCATCTAAACATGTAATTAAATATCAATTTTCTATAAAAACAACTTTTTTATCTAAAGCCAGGATTAGAAACTAGCTAAAGATTAAGGTCCAAGAAAATCACAAAAGTGAAATGGCAGAGAGAAAAAATAGGAACAGAAACTGTGTCACAAATGGACAAGGCTCTACAGTGGGCAGAGAAATGGGCCTCCTAAGACATCCAGGTCCTAGTCCCCAAAAACACTAATAGGTTACATGGCAAAGGGGAATTAAGGTTGAAGATGCAGAAAGCAGACTGCCAATCAGTTTGCCTAGAAATGGGGAAGATTTTCTGGGCCACCCAGGGGGCCCAACATAAGCACAAGGATCCCTGTAAGTGCAAGAAGGAGGCAAAAGAGACATGATAGCATGAGAGGGCCGTGGCCAGACATTGCTGGATTTGAGATACAGGGAGTCATCAGCCAAGCAATGTGGTCAACCTCTCAGAGCTGAGAAAGACAAGCCAACAGATTCCTCCTGGAGCCTGCAAAAGGGAACATAGCCCTGCTGACACCTTGACGTTAGCCCAGTAAGGCTCATTTTGGATATATGACCTCCAGAACTATAAGATAATAAAACTCATGTTGTTCTAAGCCACTAAATTTGTGCTAATCTATTAGAGCACAATAGGAAATTAATATAGACCTGTAAAAGATGTATTAGTATGTTAACTGAATATTAGAATTTTGAAATGAAGAATAACAGAACTTCTAATACTAACTGTGCCTTAAATTACTTCTGTAGTTTGACAATAAACCATCTTTGGTGAGTAAAAGTCTCAGATTCATTTATCCTAAACACTTTTAAAATCTATAAACTATAAAGGTAAGTTTTCAGGTACCACTTGCATGTACGATTTTTGTGTTTTTGTGTTGTATGTTTTGGTTAAAAAATTTAATGACTCTAAATTTAAAAAATAGGTTATGCATGACTTCAAATAGAAGAATAAATCTAGCATCATTTTTTATGGTCACAAATTTCTACGTTTCCTAGATATTTGGGTAAAATTGACATAGTGACCGAACTGGACGACTCATTTCACTTCGCCTGGGCCTCAGTTTCCTGGTCAATAAAAATGGAGATAACACTCAATTCATTGAGTCAACGAGGACATTAATGATGTTCCATGTGGGAAAAGCATGAAATAAGAAGTAATAGCATTAGAAGTAATACGGAAATTGAACAACAAAAAAGACACATTCTGACCTTTTTCAAATTTAAAAATCACCTCCAGCATTAACTCTTTGCTACTCCCTTTGCTTTACCTGATAAATTTTTTGTAGTAGAAAAAAAAGCAAACTTCTACCCTAAATGTAAACTTCCAAATTAAGTTTGGCGACTGAAGGAGCCCTAATTAGGAAGGGCTGTTGCAGCTAGCTGGAAGCCATAAGTTCCACCTGATGTGACGCACCTGTAGGCACCCGAAAAGCTGATAACCGGGTGAAAGCGGTCCGAGTGAGGAGAACGGAGAAATTCATTCAGTCAGTCATGCAGTCACTCGGTCGGTCAGAAGAAGAGTTCGGGTCGGAGAAAAGAATCAGAGCGGCCAGAACGTAGGCAGAGCGGTTACAGAAGAGAAACCAGATAGAAGAAGTAATGACTGGTCAGAGTTAGGCCGAGGCTCCCGAGGAAGAAAGAAGAAAGAAGAAAGAAGCAAGAAGCTCTAAAAAAATAATCTTTCTCTAAGCTAAGCTCTATCTATCTTTCTTTCTCTTTAAGCTAAAGAAGACAAGAAGAAAAGCTCTCTCTACAAGAAGAAAAGCTCTCTCTAATCTTTCTCTCTAAAAATCTTTCTTTCCCTCTCTAAGCTCTCTCTAAGAAAGTAGAAGTAAAAGTAGTAATAGCTTTACTCTGCCTCCGAGTTTTTCTCCGTGGCGCCGTGGCTGGCCATAACAGGCAGCTTACAGGTGACATTTTCCAAAAGACCAAAATCATTGGACCAACATCATCCAGAAACTGGGCATCTAGTAATTGGGTAATCACTGCAGTTATAATTACTTTCTACAGCAGCTTGGCAGAAAAAAAACATATTTTTAAAGAATAGAACACAGCTTCAGCTGCTAATTAGGCACAGAAGCATGTCTACATGTTTCTTTGGAATATAAAATTGAAACGTTCCGAGTCAAGAGACTCAGGGGCCTTGATCCAGCCCTTAGAACTTCAGAGGCTTAACTCCTCAAATGAGGAGTGAAACTACAGAAACATTTTTAGCAAACCTCTGGATGTCAAGGAAAAGCAGCTTTTACCAAAATGAAAACAAGAAGT
The DNA here is from genome assembly GCA_025594165.1 of Tamias sibiricus. Classification (NCBI taxonomy): domain Eukaryota; kingdom Metazoa; phylum Chordata; class Mammalia; order Rodentia; family Sciuridae; genus Tamias; species Tamias sibiricus. Next base: position 71,533,389 of record CM046660.1, on the reverse strand, counting down.
GTCAGGATTAGGAGCCACGGATCCTTAAAATAAATTGAATCCTTCAATCAGTGGCTCTTTCTTGACCACAGGTCAGCTCACCCGGGTCAGCTTCCCAGTGGCCATTTTGCCCCAGTAGAAACCATGGTGGCCTCACTGTGTCTTGGATTTCTTTTCAAATTAGTTTCTTCTTACATACATGCACAGAGGGTGCCTCCTTCTAGGTGACTTTCTATTTCTTTCATCCCAAAGCCAAGTCAAACATTGGCTTTAGGATTAAAAAGTCGGAGACTTTAACTTATCAGTTGTGACCTACTTTCAAACAGAATTAATTCATGGGACATTGGATATTACAAAATCTGATATGAAGTTAATATCACAAGGCTGTGATACTCTTCACAAGGCTGGATTCCATTTGCCCCACATTCTTGTTCGTTTTTGACATTCCATCAAGCCACCTTGGGAGCTCCTGTGGGACTTGGCAGGGTGGCTTCAGGGGACTTCAGGCAGACTTTCCTGCAAGAGCCGAGACCTGCAGGGAAGAGCCACCTGCTGAGTCCCATGCTTTGGGCAGTCTGACTTCCCACACTAGGGACACAGATGTCATAGCCTCCACGTGCTCATAACCCTGTGGCTCAGCAGATCCTTCCTCCCAAACTCCACAGGAGGAGGTCAGGCGGTGACCTCACCACTGAGGGCTGAATGTCAGGGACCAGAATTTTCTGGTCTTCTAAATCCTGAACTTTACAGTTTGCACCACCTGATGCTGTCTCACACCTCCCTGCCATCATCTGAGCTGAACTCCGAGTCAGTGTTTTTAGCTTTCCTTCACACTAGGAGATTCCAGACTTCCCCAGAACATCATTTACTCCTAGAAGGCAGAGCAAGTACTTTTTAGATACTGCGTTCCAGTAGAAATGTCTAAATTCCCCGTGGAGTTATCATAGGCATCTTTGGTCGTGGTGTACATGACTTACTCACAACTTTGATGTCATGTCCTTCACGCGGTGGGACAAACTATCGCTTTGTCTAAGATCGCATTCTTAACTCCAACTAACCATCTTGAAATCTTACAGACAAATATCTCTGGGCTTCAGTTTTATTAGGTGTGAAATGGACAAAATATTCTTTAAGATCCCTGTGAGGTTCTGCTTCTAGAATTCCATGGGGTGTTAGTCACTGAGTAGACCAGAAGAACCAAGGGTGGTGGGGGGGATTTCATTATAACCTTCAGAGATGAATCTTTAGGATTGCTTCAAGTGTTTGGTTTACCTTCTACAAAAAGCCTTCTTCCCCAGTCATGTTTACCTAGGTACCCTGCTAGCTCACCACTGGCTGGCTATAGTGGCAGGCCCAGGGTTTCCTCAATGCTCTCACAGTTGATGGGACTAGATTTTCCTTTTTGGCACAAAAAGAGCACATAAACCCACATCCTGGATCTCATTTGAGATCTAAGAGCATCAATTGTATTGCCTGTATGAAGAGGATCTATAGGATGCAATTCCTAAAGTCAGGTGTTAAGGAATTCCAAAAGAAGTAATCAGAAACTATGGTTTAAATGCCAGCACAGGTTAAAAGCTGCTGTCAACAGGAGAGGGATAATTGGATATGACACTGATTTAACAAGATTGCAAAACTTGAAGTTCATCTGATTAAAAGAAAAGGCTGCCCATAATGACTCTATTGTGTTTGGTGCCAGAGTGATTCATTACAACAGCCAGGAAGAGCTTAAGAATGATGTGATGTCCTAGGGCACCAGGGTTTATTTTCTTCTTCTTTTTCTTTTTCCTTTTCTTTTTCTTTTTTTCCTGTTGTAGACGTTCTTTACATTAATTTTGTCATTAATTTTGTGAGTTTTTAAGTTGTCTCTAAACTGATGATAGCAACCGAGTCCCTGCCCCTCAAATAACAATTTCCTTTTCTGCCAAAATAAAGAACAATGCTTATATTTGACTCTTGATATCTGTCAGGTGAACTTGGCCATCTAGGAAGGATAATGTCAGGAAACGCCTCACCTCCTTTGGCCCCTCCCATTGCCCCCCACCGCATCGCTGAATTTTGTTATCAAAATAAGTCCTTGAGAAACCAAGAAAGGGATAGCAATGTAGCGACAGGTAACAAATTCTGACTGTGAGTTTCCTATGTCTCAAGTTCCTTGGTAGCTGCAAAATTCTCAGTTTGCAAAGCAGGTCCTCAGACAGATCCTGAAGTGCCTCCTTGACCTTTGTGTAGTACCTGGCCTGCTAAGAAACCTCTTTTTATGCCCTCATTTTATTCCTTGCTCCTAAAAATCATGACAGTACACGACTGTGAGTGGCCTGGAGAGCCCTCCGGAGGCACACATTGGCTTACTCTTCAAGGAAATAGTAGAGCCATTCCTTTATGTCCTTTAATTATATCTCATTTTCTCCTTCCACATTCTTCCCTTCGGTAGAACTCTCCTATTTTCTGAAAAGAACCTCTTTTACTTTTATTTAAAGCTACACTCAAAGCAATCGACCAAACATAAGACTTTCATGTACAAGAGGAAAAAAAATCTCTAGTGCTTGGGATAAAAAAAGATTCCTTGAACCACATCATGGCTTCAGTGTCTCAATTTCCTCACATTAGTAGCTAAGAGGAGTAGCAGGGGCTGTCATCCAGGGTCATCCCTTCCTCTCTAAACGCTCACTCCTTCCCTAGAGGACACCAAGATGCCCTTGAGGCATGTGCCCTCACCTGCCTTCCTGGGGCATCCTGCTGCTGAGTCCAACACCTTTTTCTCTATCCCCCCTGCCCAACTGAAAATATCCACATGAAATATTTCCTACCTGATGGCAATGAACTATCACATGTATTGGTAGTGTTAAACCTCAGTAAGTTACCTCAAAGCAGTAGGGCCTTAATTTAAGGAAATGTCAGTCACAGTGTAAAATTCAAGTCCATGTCAGGTTTCCAAGACCTACAATCTCCTCTGCATTCTCATGCACAAACCTTCACTTACTTTCAATCATTTGTCAGTTTATCATAGTTCTCTGAGCTTTTCAGCATCTCTACCATGACATTAGAAGCCTGTCTCCCCATTTCAAGCCATTCAATATTATGTGCAGCCAGAGAAATTTAAATGAATTCAAGTTATTCTAGGATACAGAAAAAAAAAATTTAAGCAAGTTTGTTTAATATGATATGATATTGAAAACAAAGTAATTTAACTCTTCTAAGTTTCCTTTAACCTTCTTTTTAATACAGAGATACTGAAATTGAAATTAAGTAACTTTGTCAGGATGGAAGAAAACAAGTCAACATGAGAACAGAGAAATAGAGACATATACTGAAAGTCCTGATCAATTCATCAACTGGGACAGAGATCTGCTTTCTAAAACAGGCCAGAGACCAAAGATTCAACTTGGAGGTTTTATAGACTGAGAAGAGAATAAACACTTATAGCAAGGCCACAGGCACCAAAAATGGTGAGTTACTTAATGCTTTGAAACATTTAAATATCGTGGCAAATTCTCCCCTAAAGTGCGTCTGAAATTACTAATCTCAGAAATATCTACCTGATTAGAAGTTCTTTGTCTTTCCACGTTTAATGTGAATGACAGGTGTTTTGTCATATACATCCCCAAATCCCAATACATTAATGATACATAATTTGTCATAATACAGTAAATTACTGCAAGTTATAGAAAGGAGAAAAATTAAAAGGCAACTCTGAAATTGGAAAATTATACATATCAAAAAAGGGGCTTTTTTATTTTCTTGGAAATTCTAGATCATGATTAATGTCACTGCTCAAGTTAAAACTGAAATAACCTATCTAAAGGGCAACCCAATCAGTTATTCTTGGAAATAGATGAACAACTGTCAGCCATGTGTAGCCATGGAGATATGATCACATGGTGGGGTTGGGGGTAGACACAGGTCAAGCTGGACAATCCCGTGGGTGATCAATCAACTTCTAAAGTGATTCACCCACTTATGGAAATGTTTTTCTATATACTTAATGTATACTCAGCATAAAAGTCAACTTCTGCTTGGATCAGTGCACTGCTGACCACACGTGCAAGGAATGGGTTGGTAATTGTTCTCAGCTACCCTTCAAGAATCCTGCACAAGAACTACCAAACACAACCTACATGTTGCTGTTGAGCCCCACTTTTCTGCCTTGATGATTTAGAAGTGGCAAGATCAGCCCAGATTCACCTGCTACTGAGGTTGGAGACTGGAAGTACTCAGGTCTCTTCAATTAAAGCAGAAGCACATTACTAATGACACCAGTTATCGTAGAAGAGCATGCAACCTAACCCATGTGTGACTGGGAGGTCAAAATGCAAATGTTAGAAGCATCCTTCCCCTTTGAGTACATTTTTTATTGGTGCTGACGTTGATTCTTTTGGATAAATATGGAGAAGTGGTATTGCTGGATCATATGGTAGCTCTACTTTGAGGATATTTGAGGCATCTGCATACTGATTGCCGTGTGGCTGTGCCAATTTACATACATTCCCACCATCAGTGTACAAGACTAACTTTCCTCTCCCCCAATCCTCACCAGCATTTATTGTTAATTATGTTCTTGATGGGTACCATCTGACTGGGGTGAGATGGAATCTCAGTGTAGTTTTGATTTGCATTTCCCTGATGGCTATGGCTATTGAACATTTTCATGTAATTAATGGCCATTAGTATTTCTTCTTTTGAAAAGTGTCTGCTCAGCTCATCTGTGCACTTGTTGAATGGGCTATTTGTTTATGGTGTTGAGTTTTTGTTGTTGTTTTAATTCTTTACATAATCTGAATATAAATTTTCAGAGGAGTGAGTGGCAAAGATTTTCTCCCATTCTGTAAGTTGTCTCTTCACATCCAATTGCTTTCTTTGCTGTGCAGAAGCTATTTAATTTAATGCCATCCCATTCATGGATTCTTGTGATTATTTCCTGACCTATACAAGTTCTATTCAAGAACTTATTGTCTGTGCCTGTATGTTGAAGTGTTTTCCCTACACTTTCTTCTAGCAGTTACAAAGTTTCTGGTTTAATTCTTAGGTCTTTCATCTATTTTGAATTGATTTTTTTAGCATGGTAAGAGATAGGTATGTAGTTTCATTCTTCTCCATTTGGTTTTCCCAGCACCATTTGCTAAAGAGGCTGTCTTTTCTCCAACATATATTTGTGGCATTTTTGTCAAGAATCAGAGGACTATAGTTATGAGGGCTTATCTCTGTGTCTTCTACTATATGCTATTAGACTAGTGTCTGGTTATATGCCAGTACCATGCTGCTTTTGTTATTATGGCTCTGTAGTATAATTTGAAATTGGATATTGTGATGTCTCCAGCATTACTCTTTTATCTCAAGATTACTTTGAATATTTTAGATATTTTATTATTCCATGTGAATTTTAGAGATTTTTTTTCCTACTGTTATGAAGGATATAATTGTATTTTATTGGGGATTGAATTGAATATTTAGATTGTTTTTGGCAATATGGCATTTTGCCTATCCATGAGCATTGAAGTACTTTACCTTTTTTTTTTTCTTTCTTTCTTTTCTTTCTTTTTTTTTTTTTTTTTTAGTGCTGGGGCTTAAACACAAGTGTAACTCTACCACTGAGTTACACTTCACACCCTTTTTACTTTTTTTTTTTCTCATTTATTTATTATTTATTTCTCAATTAAACAAAAAAATTAATAAGCAAATAAAGCACACATGTAAGCAAAATGGTGTATCCTGGAAAGAACATATCATTGGATTTTGTTTTTGTTTTGTTTTGTTTTTAAATATTTTTTTAGTTATATATGGACACAGTATCTTTATTTTGTTTATTTATTATTGTGTGGTGCTGAGGATCAAACACAGTGCCTCACATGTGTGAGGCAAGTGCTCTGCCACTGAGCCAAGACCCCAGCCTTGGATTTTGTTTTTAAATATAGTACAACAGCATCCACCTTTGTATTATTTAAGCCATTCACATTTAATGTTATTATTGATATGGTTGAATTGGTAACTACCTTGCTTTTTCTCTTCATTTGTTTTGTGTCTTTCTTTTTATTCATTTCTTCTTTAATGATTTCTTTTCTATTGAGTGGGTATTTTCTAACATAACATTTTAACTCCCATAATGACTTTTCTTTTATTATTTTTTGAATTGTTTTTAGTGGTTGCTCTATCACTTACTGGATACATTTTAATTTATTACAATCTACTCCAGATTTATACTTATATAATTGAAGTGAATACATAAATGTTACTACAGTATATTACAGATGCAGCGAAATATAACATATTATTGTTATACATATTAAATAATACTTTATCCCATTACAAGTATGTTATGTATGTTACAAATACAACTATACTTTATTGTAATTATTACCTTCTATAATTTTATATCTGTTAAAGAAACCAAGACACAGTGTCTGTTTTAACTATTCAACTCTGCAATTGTAGTATGAAAAGAAACATGGACAATACATACATGTATGAACATTGCTGTGTTCCAATAAAATTTATAGACACTGAAAGTTACATTTCACATAATTTTCATATATCATTACATATTCTTAATTTTTTTCCCCAGTTACTTAAAAATGTAAAAACCATTTTAGTTCATAAGTGGTACCAAAACAAGCAGGGACAGGACTAACTCTGAGGGCATAGTTTGCCAGTCACCTGTCAGTTATGACATTTCAACCTGGTTTATGTGGCACCCTGAGGCAATCCAGGCATACCTCCAGGCCGGCCATGGTGGTGACAATAAGGCCAGAGATTGGGCTTCAAAGTTCAAGGTTTAGCAAGTAAGCAAATCTATATGAAGCCACTGTGGAGAACAGTTTAGCAGGTCCCCAAAAAGTTACACATAGAATTATCATATGATCCATTTAACAAAGAACAATTCTATTTTTTTCCTTGTTTTCCAAACTGGAAAGATTACATTTAACAAAGTTTCCTAGGAAAGAAGACAAAAGGGAGAGAGGGAAGGAAGGAAAAAGGAAAAGTAAGCTCAAATATTCTTTTTTTTTATATATATAATTTTATTTTTATAATTTTTAATATGTACAACTCATAGTGCATATATTTAGTATCTTTTTACATACAACTGTTTGTATACAAAGTATATTCGTACAGTTCAGGTCTTCAATCATGCATTAAGGAAAATGATATCCGTCTCATGATATCTCTCCCTTTTTACTTTTTACTTTAAGAAAGGGTCTTGCTAAGCTGCTGAGGCTGGCCTCAAACTTTATGATCCTCCTGCCTCAGCCAGGCAAGTCACTGGGATTATAGGCATGTACCATCAAGCCCAGCTGTTTTCATCTTCTAGTGTCTTTTTGCACCATTCTGTAATTTCCCTTGTAGAGGTCTTTCACCATCTTTGTTAGGTTTATCTCATGTATTTTTTAAGCTATTGTGAATGGAATTGTTTTCCTGATTTCTTTCTTAATGGGTTCATTATTGATGTACAGAAAAACCTTTTTTTTTTTTCTTGTATGTTGATTTGGAATCTGCTACTTTGCTAAATTTGTTTATTGGTTCTAGAAGTGTTCTTATGGAGTCTCTAGGGTCTTCTGATATAGGATAATATCATTTGTAAATAGGGATAATTTGATTTCTTCTTTCCCTATTTGCCCTTTTATTCTTTCCCTTGCCTAATTGCTCTGGCTAAAATTTCAAGTATTATATTGAATAGGAATGATGAGAGTGGACCTCTTTGTCTTTTTCTTGATTTTTGAGGAAGTGTTTTCAGTTTTTCTCTATTCAATATAATGTTGGGTTTGGTTTTTCATATATAGTCTTTATTATTACTTTATTATTTATGTTATATATTAATATATTATTATTATTACATTATGGTAAGTTCTTTCTAGTCCTAATTCTTTTAGGGTTTGTGTGTGTGTGTGTGTGTGTGTGTGTATGTGTGTGTATTAAAAGCTTTTTCTGCATCTATTGAGAAGATCATATGATTTTTTTCTTTGATTCTATTTATGTGACAAATTACACTTATTGATTTTTGTATGTTAAACCACCCTAACATCCATGGAATGAAACCAACCTGATCTTGGTGTATGATCTCTTTAATGAGTTGTGAATTCAGTTTGCAAGTATTTTATTTAGAATATTTGCATCTATATCAAGGACATTGATCAGTGCTCTTTCCTTGATGTGTCTTTATCTGGCTTTATGATCATTGTGATATTGTCTTCATAGAAACAGTTTGGAAGCATACTTCCTTCTGTGTTTCATGGAATAATTTGAAGAGCATTGGCATTAGTTTTTTCTTTAAAATTCTCATAAAATTCAAGAAATCCATCTGGTCCTGGAGTTTTCTTTTTGGAAGTCCTTATTATTAAGTTTTAATCTCATTGCTTGTTATTGATCTAACTCCTGGTTCATGTCTATGTCTAGAAACTTATTCATTTTTTAGACTTTCCAATTTATTGGAATTTAATTTTTTTTTAAATAGTCCCTAAAGATCCTCTGGGTTTCTGTAGTAGCTATTGTAGTATCTCCTTTTATATCTCTAATTTTATTAATTTGGGTTAACTCTCTCTTTTAGTTAGTTTGTCTAAGTGTTCATCTATCTCATTTATCTTTTTAAAGAAGCAACTCTGTTCCATTGATCCTTTGAATTGTTCTTTTATTCTATTTTCATTAATTTCACATCTGACCTTTATTTCATTCCTTCTACTAGTTTTGGAATTAGCTTGTTCTGGTTTTACTAAGTCCTTGAGAGGTGTCACTATTTCAGACCTTCCTGATTTTTAAAATATAGGCACTTAAAAGTCACAAAATTTCCCCTTAGAACACCTTTGCCATATCCCACAGATTCTGGTATGATGTGTTTCTATTCTTACTTGATTCTAAAATTTTTAAAATTTCTCCTCTAATTTCTTTGATGACCAACCAATTCATCATTCAAAAGTGTATTTTTCAATTTCCATTTGTTTGTACGGTGTGTGCAGTTTTTCTGTAGTTTTTGTTTTTTCTGTTGGTTTTTAATTTATTCCATTGTGATCAGATAAGATGAGAGGGATTATTTCTTTTTTTCCTTTTTTTTTTTTTTTTTTGTATTTGCTAAGACTTGCTTTGTGGCCTAATGTGATTTATTTTGCAGAAAGTTCCCTGGACAGCTGAAATAAAGTGTATACAAATGTTGTTGAATAAACTATTCTATAGATGTCACTAAATTTGTTTGCTCAGTAGTATAGTTTAAATAGCATATATCTTTGTTGATTTTCTGTCTGAATTATCTACCAATTTGATGAAAGTGTTGTATTAAATTCACCCACTAGTATTGTTTTGGGGTCTAACTGTTCCTTTATGTCAGGTAATGTTTGTTTTATGAAACTGAGTTCACCTGTGTTGAGGGATAAATTTATAATGGTTACGTCATCTTGTTGACTTGTTCTCTTTACCAGCTTATAGTCACTTTCATTGTTGCTTCTAACTAATTTACTCTGTTTGATATGATAATAGCTAATCCTGCTTGCTGCTAGATTCCATTTGCATAAAATATCATTTTCCACTCTTTCACTTTCAGAGTGTAAATGTCTTTATCAGTGAGATGTGTTTCTTGTAGTCAACAAAAAGTTGGGTCCTGGTTTTTAATCCAATCTTCAGTCTATGTCTTTTAATTGAAGAACTAAGACCTTTTATACTCAGTGTTACTATAGAGAGGTATGTATTACTTCCTGTCATTTTGTTTTATTTCTAAAATTTAAGTCATTATTAATTCTCATTTGTTTATCTACTCTTTTAATGATATTTATTCTTTCCCATGCTCTTTTGGTTGTTTTTATCTTCTCTGTGTAGAATTCCTTTAATTACCTTCTATAGTGCTGGTTTAGTGGTCATGAATATAGTTGTGCTGGATATAGCAAGCCAGGTTGAGAGTTACTTTCTTTTCGTGCTTGAAATACATTATTCCACACCCTCCTGGTCTTTGGTAATTCCACTGAGAAATCTCCGGTTAATGTAATGGATTTGCCTTTATCAGTGTTGTGGTATTTCTCAGTTGCAGTTTTTAATACTCTACATTTATTCTGAATTCTTGGCATTTTAATTATACCATGTCATTAGAAAGTTGTTTTTTTTTTTTTTTTTTTCTGTTTATATCTATTTGGGACTGTAAAGACCTTTAGTACCTGAGTGTCCATCTCATTCCCAACATTTGGGAAATTTTCTGTGATTATTTTGCTGAATAGGTTTTCAATGCCCTTAGTCCTTCCTTGAGTCCTGAGTTTTAAGTGAAGTTTTTATTTTAATGTCATCCTAGAGATCTTGTATATTCTTTTGTTATTTTTTTTAAATTGCTGTTTGAATGGTTTAGTTCATCCACTTGTCTTCAAGCCCTAAAATTCTGTCTCCTGCTTGATCTAGTCTGTTGGTTATGATTTCAGCTTAGTTTTTTTTTTTTATTGACTTATTGAGATTTTCATTTCCAAAATTTCTGATTTATTCTTTTTCAATATCTCTACTCTTTACTGAATTTCTCATCCATATCCTGTATTGACTTCCTTAGTTTATTCAATCATTTTACTCTTTTATCTTGTAATTCATTAATCTTTTCCATAATCATTCTTTTGAATACTTTATCCTGTATTTCATCCACTTCAGTATCTTTGGAGTCAGTTTATAGAAAATTATGAGCCTTAGAAGCTGCCATGTTGCCTTATTTTTTTCATATAGCTCATAATTCTATGTTGAGATTTACATACCTATTGGGTCTGGTTTTCTTTCAACTTTTATATAAGGTTTTGTGTATGGTGCAGACTTTTCTTGATGATGTATCCTGGGATATCAGATTATTGTGAGTTATTTAATATAATTATTTAATATAATTCCAAGTGGGTTACATAATATTGTTTCTCTGCTACTTCTTTGGTGGTGACTTCTTTGGTGTGTATTTTGACACAGTGTACGCTGTGTTGAAATTTGAGGAGCTCACTTTCTCTGTAAGACTCACAAGTGTGTCATCCATCCTTCTAGTAGATTAGGCAATTATGTTATAGATAGTAGATTAGGCAATTGTATTCTAAATAGCAGAATACGGGGGATCCAATCTCTGTGGCTACTTCTCTGTTCTTGCCAACATTGTATTTTTAAAAGGATGTGTAGTGGTCTATTCTGAGGCACCCTCATAAGTTCACAGTTTTGGTGCTATTTCTCTGCTGTTGCTATAGGAGTTTTTGTCCAGGATCTGATCTTCAGGACCCCTAGTTATTCCTATTGAGTTCTAGTTGTCAGATTTGGTGTTTTATCTCCCCTATTCTTTGTGTTAAAGTATTTGCTAAAGTTTGAGCAGGGTTGGGTTGTGTATGGAGTAAGGTGCACTGTCTCTTAGATGGGCTGTGAATGTAGTTAAACAGAAAAGCCACTACTCACAAACTTAGAATATCACTCTGGATCCCCATCATGTTACAGAAAGGGGGAAACAAACAATAGCAACAATAAAGAGCAGTGAACCAAATATAGCATTAGTAAACACTGTGTGTTAACTACAGCATCCACAATATCCCATCTTCTAGGCCAATGCTGATCTCTGCTGTGCATCTGTATCTTGGTTCCCAAGAATCCTGCTTCTAGGGCAGAGTGACAACCATCATGGGTAGAGGCTGGCATGGCAGGTCCCAAGCACTCCACTGACCATTACAATTATAGTCTTCTGAGGTCCACTCTCTGCATATAATCATGCCCATCATGTTCATATTCCTGACCCCTCCAAGTGGTCTCCTATGCCACCAGATTCAAAGAGAAAGCAAGCTGCATTACTTTCTGTTTATCTTACCTGAATCCAAATGCATACAATCTTCTACAAGCAGGCATACCTGTTTCAATGGTATTCCATCCGGGACACCCTGGGCCACGGAATAGGCACCACCTAAGAGAGTGTGGCGATTTGCTGTAATCTCCAGGGTTCCCACAGCAGCAAGCTTCCCTGCCTTGGCCCTTCACTCACAAGTTCAGAAATGTGGAGCACTTTCCAAATACCAGCTCACTGTGCAGCCTCCGAATCAGCTCGGTTCAGACAGCCTTTCTGTTCTATAGCTGCTTCTGTGCCAAATTTGTCCACTGTATTTCTCTCTCTTTCCATTTGTTTTACCCATCCCTCTGTGGTGCCCCAGAACCATCACAGCCACAGCTTTGGTGCCAATGTACTCTTTCTTGCCATCTGTTCACAAGATTTCTGTATCTCTCAAGTCTCTGTCTAGTATTGCATTTCAGTGAATTCTCTCAATCGCCCACTCTCTGAGTGGCTATTCTCCAGCTGCCTTAATTCTAAGCTGCAGAGAAACTGGAAACTGCAGTTTACCTCTACTCTACTATCTTGGCTCTTCTCCACTTTAAGCATTTTAATAAAGATGTGCAGAAGGACATCTGATTAACAGTCACTACCAACACAGGCAGCAGAAAGAAAGAAAGAGAAACACTTATGTCCCCGCTCTTACTTCAAGTACTTCATTCCCATCTGGGCACTGAGGAGAAACTCCAGAAATTCCATCACAAGATGGCTTTTCAGTTTGCATTGTGCAAACCAAACTCTTCCTTCTATGCTGTCTTTACCAGCCTATTAGGAGCATGGATATGATGGTTGAAACTCCTTAGGCCCGGAGGACAGGGACTTATCCAGGTGTAGCAGAAAGCTAGAACCAGCCTTGGTTGGGACTATATGAACCTGCATTGCCTATTTCTCGGGGCTTTTTTCTATGTGATATTTAGAATCCATTAGAATCCATTTTTTTCCTAAATTAAACCAACGCAAAAACAATAGAAATGCATAAAAAGATTTATGCACTGAGATCTTCTCTGCATGGCTATTCACAATTGTGAATAGAAGAAAGAATACAGACATCCAAAAATAATCAGAATGATTATATAAATTTAACTTACCCAATTTAAGGAATATAACTCCCATGCTACCTTTGTAAGCCATGGTTTTGAAAGTTGTCTAATGTTATGGGTAATGTTTACAACAATGTTATTAGGAAAAACAGGATATAAAACTAAACACAATGTGACTTTTGGGAAAAAAAAAAGTTTGGATTTAACCACAGAAAAACAGCAAACAAATGTAAGTCAAGATTTTAGCAATGGTTATCTTAGGTTATAAGTAACAATTCTTTCTTTATTATATTCTGTTTTTTCCCCAAAAAAATACTAATTTTAAATCAAAAATGAAAGTTATTTTAAAATACCATTAAAAAGAAGGGACAATATTATATATGATTCACAAATTTAATGCAAAGGTTAATACAGTAAGAATCCCTATTATATTACATCATCTACTATAAGATCATGACAAACAGTTATCTAGGACAAAGAAATACATCCTAAAAGTTCAACTTTTAAAAATTGTATAACAGATTATTATTTCAAAAATATTTCCTAGCCACAGTTTACAATTGCCACTACAAAGACAAGAGGAGAAATCCCCCAAATAAATTGGTGAAGAGGGGTATTATGATACTTAGGATTTAATCTCTGGGATCTTCAAAGAAGCCCAATTCAGCAACCTGTAGTAACTGAAAGAGAAATGTATTCTTGGCAGGTGCACCTCAAAGAATAGGAAAGAGAATAAAAGTCATAACTCCCCCAAAAGCTCCTCCAAAACCCATTTATTCTGCTTCTCAATTCTAGTTAGGAAACTCTCACAGCCAAACACTCAGACTCCCTCCTTACCCCACATCAAGGACATTTTTCCCTCCCTCCCTAGAAGGTTTTCTTCCTGTGGCTCAACCTAGTCCTTTCCCCAAGGATCCTGAAGTTCTCCTCTTTGGCCAGTAGGAGGCAAGAGCCTCTGGGAAAGGAGGAACTTAGCCAATAAAGGAACTTCTGTAGCAAATGAGGGAGTATTGTAAACTCTAAGGGCTGATAGGCTTTGTCCCAGCAAATAAAGACCAACTCCACCTCAAAACAATCAATTGGATGCCTTTGATTTTTTTTCGGGGGGGGGAAAGCAGGGGGTACTGGGGATTGAACTCAGGGCCTCTGGACCACTGAGCCACATCCCCAGCCCTTTTTTGTATTTTATTTAGAGACAGGGTCTCACTGAGTTGCTAAGTGCCACTGCGCCCAGCGATCCCTTTGATATTTTACAGATTAATTAAATTACCAGCTTGTATAATCCACTGTTTCTGAATTCATCCATTCAAGTTGTAAATTTGGTCAACACAAGTTTGTTCCAGAACAATACAGTAAGCCTACTCTTGAAACTTTTTTAAGAGAATATCAAAATTCCAATTACACCCACACAAGAATCAAAGTTTTTAAGGAGGAAAGGTAGAACTGGTAAAATTACTGGACTGTCACCACATCATAAAAAAGTTAGTGACTTCTAAAATCATGTTCTTTTTGAAGCTAGAAAGATATCTATGCTATTAACTTAAAGTTATTAATAGTTCTTCGCTGTTAAATGGCACCAAGAATTATGACTCATAATAGAAATATCATTTTGCTGACATTAATAGCATTCTCGGGGTTGTAGAAAGCAATGCATGTTTCTTGTTAAAATGAGATTAAAAGACTTCACATGAAGTTTTGATATTTTTACAACTTTCAGAGGCACTTTATAATTTATTTTGTTTGATTTTCTACAATCATATTAATTATAACAAAGTTTTTTTTAAAAAATCACAATTTCTTACTACACAGTTCACAGTAATAACAGGTGGGAAGAGTAAAGTCTTGAAGAAAAAATGGGTCTCCTTACCCTGCCTCTGTGTGGCTACAGCAAGTCAAAACTTGACATGACATTTAACAATGACAAACTGTTTTTAATAAAGTGGTCACTACTGCCTCTGAGTGGTGGGTTATTTTTAGCGTTTAAATTTCATTAAATTCAAGACCTCTCAGCTTAGTGCTAGAGAATTTCAAGACTGACAGGGCATATATCATTTCAAGTTTAAGTTTTGGACAAGAGATTATGGTCTAAGAACATGAAGAGTGTATTTGATTTAGAGAAAGGGTACCAAAAACTCATAAATGTACACCGTTGACTGGCTTTGTCCATAAAATATGTGTTCCATAAGCGTGCAGAGTGCTGCCCATCTCTCAGTGTATTTCATCTGGGAAACATTCCTTGGCCGCCATGTTTTCATGCAACATTCCCACCTCCCATCACTGGAGACAGAGTCACCGAACTCACAGTACTCAGCAGTCATGAAATACTCCTGTGGAAAGAAAGGCACTCTTTTAAACCAGCACACTGCAATTGGGATCCATTGTTTGAGTATTTATCATAGCAGAGTGGAAGTATAATTTAGTTAGGCAAAAATAAAATTTGGATGATGGTTCTGAGAGATGATCTAAATGAGAGGCACTGGCCCTACAAACTGCACACACTTACTGAAAATTACCAGCCACCAATACAGTTGGCTCAAATCAGACCCAACACAAGTAGTATAGTACTGGATTGTTTTTATAAAATGATGTATTCAAGGTGACCTGCCCTCTTCTCAGCTCTAAAATGACACAAAATACACAAAGAAAATAACAAGAAATGATAACTAGAACTTTGAAGAAAATAGGAAACACTAAAATAAATAAATCAGGGAGAGAGTGGGAAATTTTGGTGATACCTGGCAAAGCTTAGATTTCTTCAAAGTGAAAAAACCATCATGGACAAGTTCATGACCTTTGCATAGTACAAAAATATCTGCATGTCTGGCTGGGCTGGGGGATGCAGAAGCCCCTCCAATCCTACTTGACATGATAGAGTAGCAGGACCAGAAAGAGTGGGAAGAAATAAATCAGGCATCCGAACCAGGTATTCAGACAGACACAAACAATATGGACCCACACAAAGATCAAGAGAAAAAATAAAGGTAAAAAAATAAATAAATCAGGAGACTAAAAACTAATAGCTTTAAAAATAAATCCAAGAGCTTATTTTTTTTAATTAATTGAAATTCACACACACACACACACACACAAACCATTACCTAACCTATCAGTTCTCAACATGGGCAATTTTGTCCCATCCCAACCGCAGGGGACATTTGGCAATGTCTGGAGATATTTTTGTCATAACTGGAGGAAGGGTTTGCTACTGGCATCTGGTGATTGGTGGTCAGAAATCATACTCTAATGCCAGACAACCCCCTACAACAAAGAATTGCAGATTTGACCTAAAATGTCATTAATGCCTAGGTTCAGAAACCCTGATCTAATCTACATTTTCATAAAGGGGGTAGAAAATAATATAAATAAAAATGAAAATGTAGAAATAACCTGACTTGAAGACATTTTTTAAATCATAACATGTTTTACTCAAATCTCAGCAAAATGGTCTGGAGTTGTGGCTCAGTGATAGAGCGCTTGCCTCACATCTGTGAGGCACTGGGTTCTATTCTCAGCACTACATATAAATAAATGAATAAAATAAAAGTCCATCAACAACTAAAAAAATATTTTTAAAAAAAAAATCTAAGCAAAATGACTTTAAGCATCTGTATGTAACTTACATACAGTGGCATGCACCTTTTATAATCCCAGCTACCTGGGAGAGGCTGAGGCAGGTAGATGTTTGAGGCCAGCCTGGGTGCATTAGCAAGACCCTGCGTCAAAATAAAAATAGAGAGCTGAGGATGTGGCTCAGTAGTAGAGCACTGACCTGAACGTGCAAGGCCCTGGGTTCAATCCCCATCACTAGAAACAATTAAGAAAAGAGTTCATACAGAATTGATGATATTATTAGAAAATATTCATTACTAAAAGATACTGCAGAAGAGAGAGAGTGTTTCTCAACAAAGACAACGCAGAGAAAATATGCAGAAAGAGAATGAGATAGAAATAATTCTCTCTATGTGTTAAGGAAGAGATTGTTTCTGTTATTTAAATTGGTACAAAGAAAGGAGGAAACCTTCCTTTTCTTTTTTGCTAAATTGGAATTATATTTAATACCAAAGTCTGACAAAAGAAGCCCCTGGGAAAGGAAATTACAAAGCAGTTTTAATTATAAATACAATGTAATAAAATATTAGCCAGACGATTCTATCAGCACTTTAAAGATAAATGATGACAAGGCGAGATTCCTATTGGTGATGGAAGTTTCAGCATTAGGAAATCTACTAATACAATTTAGCATCATAATAAATCATACAAAGATAATATGATTGATACAAAGATAATATGTCTTTGCTATTTCTGAAAGGCCTTTGATAAAAATTCAACATCTGTCCTTTAAAAAAAAGAGATACTTGTTTTCGTATCATATTTTATGTACCTTGTCTATAGGAGGTACATACATATATTTATACATAGTTATGTTCAGTTAATTGTAAAAGCACCCATTAAAAATACCTCTTTTTTTTTTCCTTCTAGTTTAACCATGGAGAAAACCTCTTTCCAAAACTAGGCTATTCCAAATATTTTATAGCCCAGGACACAGAGATTACTCCAGAAATAAGTAAATAATAAAGTCAAGCCCAGTGAATTCTATCACCTAGAATGGTGGGTTATACTCAAGAGAGTGGCTTTTCCTGCCATGGTGTCTTATTAGGGTGACTTTGGATTTCTGACTACAGAGTGGCCCTAGCCTTTAGAATCCAATGAGATGTTATTTACCAAAGTATACGAAGAGTTCCAGTCCTGCTAGCTAAGAGGGCTATGAATAGAATTCAGAGTAAAATCTACAAGTTAATAGTTGCAATAGTATTGGGAATGTAGGGCTACATACGGTCTCACATCTGACTTCAGAATTAAATAATACATAACTTGCAGAGGGTCTGTGAGACCATCCCATTTGACAGGCACAGACTCCTTTTGCACAGTCCCTCTTGGCTTAAAGGCCATTGGAAAGGGCTGTATTCGTCCATCTGGGTGGTGAGAACAATGCTCTCCATCGTGCTGCTCAGATTTCATATCTCAACCAAGAATTCTGCTTGTCTGCAACCTTGTTAAGTATAGAACTAAAAACCAGCTGTGCACATTGGGTATTTTAAGCCCAGGCGATGCTTCAGCGAATCTGCCCTCTACTAAATAATTTCCTTGACTTTTTTTCTACCCTATGAATAATCCTGCCTCACTTTTTATGTACTAATACACCTCAAGACCCAAATCTCAGATGACAAAATTCAAGTGAAGGTGCAAATCCCCAGGATTGCAGCAGGGACAGACATTCTCGTCCAGGGCTTTTGAACCTTCAGATTTCTTTGGTTCTGTTGAGGCTGATTCCTGCTCACACCTCCTCCGCTTCCTCCTCCTGCTCCTTCTGTCTTTTTCAGCTCCTTTTATTTTCCTTCATTCTTTATTCTCTTCAACAAAATACAGAGCTCCCTGTATTTGGGGATTCCTAGGACTTCCCAGAGAGCTGGTGAGAGATGACAGGTTCCCTGTCCCTGAAAGAGCTTCTGATTTAGGTGGGAGAATAAGATCCCAGAGGAAGAGATGGAAGAGTACCAAGCAAGCCTGTGCTGAGTACACTGACCCTAAGTCTGGGGTATTCAAGGCCTCCTTAGATAGCAGTGGAAGGGTAAAGCAGCTCCTTACCAGGCAGGAACTCACACCAGGACTGTTGGAAAGTCAGCGACAAGGGTCAAAGATCAAGGTGGTCCTGGGGGTTTATAATGTGCAAGAATTCTGTCTTCTTTGAGCACTCAGGTGCATTTTCAGAGCTAAAACCCAAAGAGTTGCTGTAACCATAAGGTGCAAAAGGGCATGATTTTAGGGAGGCTGTCTTGGCACTGTCCCAGAAATCCATAATCACACGTAAGATATCAACCTTGCCCTGATGGAAGGACATGTAAATGGGCTGGGACATGGATGTCACACCCTTGGGAAGTGGTAAGGACTGTGCTATCCAAGAACTACACTGGAACAGCCAAACCAGCCCCGTCTCTCCATTCTGATCCCACGCAGGTTCCCATGAGCCCCATCAGAGCCCTAACGGAAGTCGTCATTTCTTGATTGAGCCCCTAGTATGCGTTGGATCTGGACGGTCCCACAAAGGCTCATGGGTTGAAGACTTGTTTCCTCAATGCAGCCGTGTTCAGAGGTGGGACTTTGGGAAAGTGCCTGGACCACGAGGGCTCTGACCTCATGGATGGATTAATCCATTGATGGGGCTCATAATTAAATGAACTGCTGGAAGGTGGTAGAAACTGGTGGTGGGCCCAGTTGGAGGAAGTAGGTCACTGTGGGCATGTCTCAGAAGGACATATTTTTCCCAGATTGCTTCTTCTCTCTCTCTCTTTGCTTCCCACCTGCCATGAGGTGAACAGCTCTGCACTACCCTGTGCCACCACCGTGATGCTCTGCCTCAGCACAAACCCACAGCAATGGGTCCAAGTGAACCTCTAAAACAGTGAGTTAACCTTTCTTCCTTCACTCTGGTTTTATTGGGCCTTTTGTCACAGCAGCGGAAAGCTAACACAGCCCCCCAATGTTTCTTCACAGATTAAGACTATATTTCTGCTTAAACGAATAGCTCAGATGTCTCAGTTAATAAGGCAACAGCCCCTTTTAAATGCCAGGTAGCATTTTCAGATACTATTAATTAATCCAGTTATTGTTGAACAAAATCTGAATAAGGCCTATAAAATCTGGGACTGGAGTTAAGGCTCAGTGGTAGAGTGCTTGCCTGGCACGTGTGAGGTACTGGGTTTGATCCTCAGCAGCACATAAAAATAAACAAAATAAAGGTATTGTGTCCATCTACGACTAAAAATATTTTTTTAAAAACCTAATAAAACCAGTGAAAACAAAAGACCCACATTTGTCTCCTACAAACACATACCCTTTCCATGCTCAGCAGAGTATATCTCCTTTTGGATATTAAATCAACCAGTTACGGGTGCTAGAGATGAAAGGTGAGAGAATGATAAGAGGTCAAACTAAGAGTAACAAAAGACCAGTAAGAAATAATATAAGAACAACAACCCCTCACCAAAAGAGTGTTATAGTCACCCACAGATGGTCCTTGAGAGGCAGTTTGTCATTACAGAGGCAATTCGGCAACTTATGGGAAAGAAATGAGTGAAAATTGCATAGGAGATGATGGCATTTAAAATCTATAATTTTCCTATTTTGAAAAAAAGTGCTACTTTCTGAAACAACAACAAAAGGTGAAAGTCAGTTTAGATTCAGTAAAAAGTTTTTGGTTCTTTATTTTTTTTTCTGTCAGCACTTGTATTCATTTCCAATGGCTGGAAATGTTCTCTCTAGATCAGATTTACAAAATGTGTAGCCTGATTTTGAAATTATCCTCTCATGCCACTCCCCAAATATTGTTAAATCAAAATAGGAGGTAGCTCCAATCCACTTGACAATTAAACGTAGAGAAATCTGTAATATCTACCTATGAACATCTGTCTTCAGCAGTTTGGAGTTCCTAGCGGCTCATCTAACAGGTGTCCTGATATTTCACCCCAAAGCCACTGGATTTGGTCCACCTGAGAACAATAGATGTGGCTCCACACATCATTGCTTTTAATGGCTTGGGGGGCGGGGTGGGAGGGATGCTCACTCTAATTTTTTTTTAACTTAGCAAAAATTCTTGTAAACATACATAAAGCAACAAAACAAGAAAGTGAACAAAACGCACCCAAAGCAAACAGAAATGAATGCATATTAAATAAAGAATTACACAACCAACGCTCAGACTGAAGACACTTCCGTTTCTGATCACAAGGTGGCGGCAGGAGTCTACTCATTTAACACAGAGGAGCCCAATGCCCTGGGAAATGGTGAACACACCTTGAAACTGTGTGTTTTGACACTTTTCCCTGCTCAGGTCAAGCTTTTTTTTTTTTTTTTCAATGAAATTTAATTAGTTGGATGAATGTTTTCTGAATGCTACCCTGCAGGAAATCCACAGGTTCTCTGTTTTTTTTTTTTTTTTTTTTTTTTGGTGGTACCGGGGATTGAACTCAGGGGCACTTGACCACTGGGCCATATCCCCAGCCCTTTTTTTGTATTTTATTTGGAGACAGGGTCTCACTGAGTTGCTAAGTGCCTTGCCATTGCTGAGGCTGGCTTTGAACTCACGATCCTCCTGCCTCAGCCTCCCAAAGTGCTGAGATTACAGGCGTGCGCCACCGCGCCCGGCTAGGTTCTCTGTTTTAACACAAACCTTGCAAGGTGATCTTGACACAGTTTAGGCCTCTAGAACATGACAGAAGCTGAGAGGGTCCCTGGTATAGTCTCAGGCTGTATTGGCTTGCACAGCTCCAACAGAGCATGATCTTGGAATTTTTTTCAAATGAGAATTGTCTGGAATTGTGACAAATTGCACAAATGGCAAGGTCCTTAAGGGCCAGCTGGAGTTGCCTGGGTGCCAGCCTGGTTTCCTCTTGTTCTGTGCTATTGATGACCCAGACCTCCCACCATCACATCACCTCCACACAGCCCCTACTCTGACCTTCAGAAGGGAAATCCCCTCTGACTTGGTGGAATTTGGGTACCTACTTTCCCTAACATCAACCAAGATCTCTCCTTGAGCTGGCTCTTTTTGTTCCCCAGCATTCTGTTGGCTGGGGACGCTCACATAGACATTGGCTGCTGGAGCTAAACTTTACTACCATATTTTGTTTAAGAACTTTATTTCAATATAAGTCAATAAACTTCAATTTTCTTGAACACATACCAGAATGGTATATCATTAAGAATATCTATTTGTTTTAGCTCAAAAAAATTTTGTGCATAGGCATGTTTCATTCATTCAAAGCATAATCTTTCATTCTTCTCTCCACTCAGAAAAATAAAGAGTCCACTCTGCATCTACCTCCTCACAACGCTCCTCCTCCACCAATGCCGTGCTCTGTTAACTGCTGCATGCCACCTCCATCCAAAACTACTGTGCCCCTTGGTGTTTCTTGGGAACCAGACTGTCTAGATGGGTAATCCTAATTTAGAAATTTACTAGCAGATTGCCTTTGGGCAAGTTGCCTGATGTAGCTACAACAGCACCAAATTGGAGGCCTATGTAGGACTGACTGAGATCAAAGCACTGGGCACAAGGCCCGGACAAAGCTAGTGCTGAGCGAGTGGTCAATGGTCACATCCTTAGCGTGTCGGGAGGTGAATTCCCCATTTGTATTAAGCATGTCTATTCACACTGATGCTTTGACATCCGGGGCCTTGCTGACCTAGAGAGACCAGCTCTGTCAGGCTAGCAGGTTCCTACAGAGAGTCACAGACTTATCTATGAGTGTGCCTGTCATGGACAACCCAATGCACCCAGAGCCCAGTCAGAGCCACCTCCTTTATGGAATTCTTCTCCTAGGGCCTCTTATGCAAGCTACTAGTTCCCTGTCCTAACCATACCAGGGCCAAGCATAAGGCAGCTAGATAGATCCCCTGTACCCCTGAGGCCACTGAAATTATTCAAACCAACCAATCCTAATCCTGCCAACTCTGCCTCACCATTCCTCCCCATGGAAACCACAATAAAAACTCTTTTCTTGACATTTTTAAACCAATGGATAATAACTGTACATTTTCATAAGCAATTTGGGGCACAGTGTGGTACCTGGACACATGTATCCAATGTACAAGGGCTAATTAGCATGTCCATCACCTCCAACATATATCATTTGCTGTTGGAAACAAATCCTCTCCTCAAGCCCACCATAGAGCTCTTGCTCATGTTTCCCCCTCACTCCCTCTGCCTCTGACCACCCCTGGCACTTCCCCATGTGGCCATAAAGGGTATGGTGTGCCCCTCCTCTGCACAACTGTAACAAGCTGTCTTTTCAGTGTAGCCCTGTCAGCCATTTCCTGATCTGTTGGCCTCATCGTACCTGAATAATGATAGAAAACCAACCTTTTAAAACATTTTAACAAGATAGCATTGGAATAATTGATATTTTCAATGTTATCAAAATAGAATTCTCCATGATTGCCAATAAAATGCAAAGGATCAGTATTTAAGATCTCTTATGAGCTAAACATGCCTGTGTGATTTGAGAAATACAGTCATGCTACAATAGTAATCTTCAGGCTTCATGGTCTGGTTCCCCCTTAGAAGAACATAAATCACATGGACTCTGTTTTTGGTACAGTCAGAGAGGCACAAGGAAATGAGGAGAAAACAGAAGGACAGATGAACTGTAGCAAGAGATTTCCACTATTGCTGGAATCTGACACTTTTTTTTCTCATGTATTCTACATTTTTTTTTTTGTTCCACCCAATTAAAGTTTTACAATGATAATTTGGATATTCATAAAGACCATAAAAATCGCTTTTTTAAAATTAAGACTTTCTTAACTCAAGTAACTCATTGCCACCTGACAAAATTTTTATGCTCCAGTGGAACAAAGTTTGAGTCTCTACTGCACACAACTATGAAAGAAGTGAAGCAATGTTTATACTTGGAAAACTCAACCATGTATGTGGGAAGCTTGTGTTTGGATTGTTGACTAACCTGGCCTAGTCACAGCCTAGGAGACTGCTTGCATAAAGTTTATCTAGTAATAAAAATTAGCAAAAGTATTTTGAGATTTAAAAAAAAATCATTTATTATAAAATTTGACTGCCTCCATGGTTTACCATTTTTTCACTTGAGGGTGATTTTTATGCTGAATAAAAATTTGCATTCATTTTCTACCTGAAGCTGCTCTTTCTGAATTTCTTCTGTGATTTGATATGCACTGACATGAACATTGCCTATTAAATTTCCTGTCTTCTGAGTCATGCCTCTGTGTTGTTTTGGGCATGCAGGAATCTATCCCACATGTGCTCACATACAGACCACAGATTTGGTGGGGGCAATACTGGCAACTGAACAGCAACACAACATTAATTTTCCTGGCTTCTTCAGGCAAATGCAACTTTAATTCATTAGAAGCTCCTGGAATTTCATCACATGGAAGGAATGCCAATTCAGACAAATGATACGTTTTTTTGTTTTTTATTGTGGTTCTGGGATTGAACCCAGGGCTTTGTGCATGCAAGGCAAGCATTCTACAACTGAGCTAAATCCCCAGCCTTAAATGATAAATTTTTAAACTGATGTTTTCATTGCTGCTGTATCTCTTATCCAACCCACTCATCTGAATTTTCTGCCAAACATATTGGGCTGAATTGAAAAAAACAAAACAGAACAAACAACAACAACAAAAAAAAAAAACCAAAAACCTTTCCTGGTAACATCTTACTTACAATTCACTTTTAGAAACCTGTATAGCTCCTAATTCCAGATAAGTCATAGTTTAGAAATTCAACAGAAACTTTCTTCTGCAAATTTCCTCCAAAACTTCAAATAAGCATTTGCAAAGTGCTTCACATTTTCAGGTCATTAATACATAAATGATCTGTTCTAACAGTGGCATAATCTGTACATATTTGATTAAAAAAACACAATGGAGACAGTTTTGAAAATACTGTCCATTAACCACAGTAAATTTTTTCTAGGTAAGAAGTATATCTTTTGTGACAGTCAAATCCCTAACCAAGAATGGTCCACCATTTGACATGTTTTCTAACATTGGAAGAACTTCTATCAGCAGGTGTCTGGCTCTGAAGATCGCTGGACTCACCAATTTTTTTTTTCTTTCTTTCATTTTTTTTTTTTTTTTTTTTTTTTTTTCTGTGGTGCTGGGGATTGAACCAAGGCTTTGTCCATGTGAGGCAAGCACTCTACCAACTGAGCTATATCCCCAGCCCTCATCAAATTCTTTTTATCCTCTGACAAAGGGCATTTTTGAAGGCAAGCCTGGCCCAGCATGCAGAGGGGCAGAAGTCGTACGTGACTGAACCATTTGGCAGAGGCCATTTCTTGTAGTATTTTGCTGTGTTTTTACTTCTATGATCTCTGGGATGCCAGCAGCTCTTGGAGAGTGCTCATGGTCTGCAAACCTTGCAAGTCCATGCTGTCCTTTGGAAGTCTAGTTACTGCTTGGCCACGTGCCGGTCTCCTCTGGAAACATCCCAGCAGATATACTCAAAATACTGCCTTATCCTGCAGGTTTCCTGATCTTTGTTCCACCCAACAAGATCAGCTATCCTATGTGAACTCATGTCTTCTCCAGAATCTGTCTTGCTCTCTCTCCTGCACAGCCTATTATTTTTTTCCCAATCGGAAATGTTATTTACAGGAGTTTGGTTTTCAGGATTCCAACATTATAGATTTTAATCCTCTGGTATTATGATTTTGAGAATTTGAGATTTTAGGATTTTGATCTTTTGAGATTTCAACATTCAGAATTTTGATATTCAAGGTTGTGCCTTGGAGGATTATGACCAACACCAGAATACAACACTTTAGTAGCTCAGAGATACGGAACGCTCATCACAATTATTATTAACCTACCAAGAACTGTGCATCCCACACAGAGACCAATGGACACCTTAGTTCCAGGCCCATTGCTGGGGCTCTGGCTCTGCCCCATATTTTCTAAGCCTCATATTGAAGATGCCCAGGACCCTACCCTCCTCCCCATGGCAACGCTTCTGCTGAGCATCAGGAACATGGATGCAACTCTTGTCACACTGAACCAAAATCCTGTTGTGTGGCCACTGGCAACAGATAGCATGAGCTGGATCAGATTCCTTTCCCCACTCCTGCTCCTGGAATTTGATTTAGTCCTGCAGCTCCCTCCTTCCTGTGCTCCCAGGCTTCTCCTCATCTACATAAGACAGTCACCATCCAGAGACACACACTTCTTTTTCCTGCAGTGCCTCTCCTGGGGCAGAACTGTACTCCTGTCGTCCATCACTCCCAGCTCCCAAGTGGTTCATGTTGCAGCAGGTGGCCTCACTGGACCAGCTCATGCCTGTGACCTGGGGGCAACTACACAGAAGCCAAGCTATCCACTGGGTAACACCTGAGCATCTGGCACCACTTTTTGAATGAACTGTAAAGTATCTTTCGTTGTGGTCCCTGCATGTCCTTTTCATGCCACTTGGAGCAAAAGGACTGTGGCCATTGAGAACATATCAGCCGATTTCATTAAGGACTTTCCATTTTCATCCAGTTCTATAGGTTTCCTGCAGAAGTAACCCTACAAAACTTCACATGGACGCACATATTCTTTTTAGCACAGTATAGGATAGAGAGGTGCCAGCCTATAGCATAACTGAGGAGGACCCTGCATTTTAAAGCCCAGTAGCTCTACTACCACTTAATTCACCATTAAGTCACTTTTCACACTTACTAAAGGCTGCCCCAGGCAGTTACACTTTTGCCTCTTTCCTAAATCAACACGACAAAGGAGAAATTATTTCCTTAGGATGGGACTTCAATAGCCTGGTTCAACTGTCTCCTTTTTATAAGCAAACTGCAGATATTCCCAAAGTCAAATGATATATTAAGTGACTTCAGACTCGCCCAGACTCTCATGGGTGTGGCTGGAAGCAAAAGCTGGCCCACATCAGTGAAAGAGAAATGGTGAGTAACCACGTAAGTAGGTGATTTATTCACTAATTACGTATCTCATGCATCTGATCTCAATCTGGTTTTCATTCTTTAGGTTGTGGTTCCTATAGTAGGACAACATTTACAAAAAGATGCTTATGTCTTTGTGCTTTTGCAAGTGGGGAACATTTTTGTGGTGTCCACAGGGCCTGTTTAAAACTTGCACATCCAGCTCTGCAGTGTGCAAAATAATTGAAATCTGGTTCTCTGGTGTACACTATTTTGATCAGAAATGGGGGGACTTTTGTCTGGTGATAAAGCTGCAAGAATCGACTTAAATCCCCAAGGTCTCAAACCAGGCACACATCTCTAAAGGGTAGAGCACTACGCTACTTGGCAGCAGGAGCTCAAGAGGGCCTTGCTGAAGTCTGGGTGAAACCCTCTGTGCACAGTGGGGCTGTGAATGGACACTTAAGGCTGTGGGCATCAGTGCTGTCATTGAAGCTCTGTGGCTTCAAAGTGTCTCAGCAGAGACTACTCCATGAATACATCTCTTTGGAAGGAGTTTCAGGCTAATGAGGCCACAGTGTGAGCAGCCCAACATGCTAATTATGATTCCTTCAACTATTAGATTGGAGGCATCAAAAACAGGGTTTAGCCTCCTACTTTTCAACCTATGAGAAACAGTCTAGTGGCATCTGAAGGCTTCTTTCCACAACATGCCCAGTTGTCCAGGGCCAATTTAAGAAAATAAAAATTGGAAAAGATACCTCCTTTGAAAGTGTTAGAAAAAAATACAGTCTCTGTCCACACATGAATTAGTGATTGGTAGCTGAACCTATAATTTGATATAAAGAAAAATATTGAGGGGAAGGAGCCAAAATCACTTCCACCAGGACAGGTAATTAAGAGGAACAGAACCTCTGCAATATGTGGGCTGTATTTATGCTCATCTTTACTTATTATTAATTCTTGGGTAGCATCAAACACAATATTTGGTGCATAAATTTCATTGCTCTGAATTATAAGAATTATAAAAACCAGCCTCAGAGTACACAGTAAAACTGGGGACAAAAATATGTACACACCCAACAGCATCCAGTGGATTCAGACAGCATTAAATGTATGATGCAGATGCAGTGCTAAGGGGACACAATCCATGGAGATCAAGCCTTCCATTCTTTCCTTCAGTCAATTAATGCTCTCTGAGGTTGGCTGTGGTCCAGGTGCTGCCATAGGCCTGATGGATACAGTAATGGAGATGATCCACAGGCCCAAACTCCAATGACGAGTGTGTGTGTGCATGGTTTGGATATAAGATGTCCCCTAAAGGCTCACATGTTGAAGTCTTGGTCTTCAGTGCAGCAATGTTCAGAGGTGGGTTTTGGGGAGTGATTGGATCATGAGGCCTCTGACCTCATCAGTGGAGTAATCCATCCTTGGACTCATAGATGAGTGGACTGTTGATCCAAGACGCAAAGAAAAGACCACCAACTCCAATTTTAGATTAAAGCAAGCTTATATTGTATACATATAAAGAGAGCTGGCCAGGGCTGCCCCTCCCAAACACTGGGCTTGAGGTCAGCGCCGCTCTCCGGGAAGACAAGGTTTTTATAGTTCAAAGAGTTACAGAAAATCTTGGGAACTTACAGCTAACAAGGTCAGACAGGTGTAATTCAAAGCAAGTAGCAAACTAATATCTACATGGCATTGCATTTCAAGAAAAAAAGGGGAGTAATAGTTAAACCCCACATCAAAAGTTTATGAGGCACCGTTAGTTTGAGAGAGAGAGAGAGTTGTTATCTGGTCAAGGACAGCCAGGCCTGAGCGAGCTCAAGGCCTGGGAATGAATGCCAGACAATAAGCTCAAGCCAAATAAGAATCCTAGCATTTCATAGAAAACTGAAGTGGGCTTTTCATAACTTTTTGACAGGATGGCTCCTAGTCTTAAGATGGAATTAGGCTGGTTTATCATTTCCCCCCCCTTTTTTTTTTTTACTTTTCAAATCTTTGAAAGGGAGTAATCGTATAGGCTAATTTTATCGATGGTACATAATAGAATTAAATTGCAGCCCAATAAACCGGAGCATATAGTTAATAACACATGGGACAATAACTAGTAAGAGAAGGATATAAATTATAGGACCTAAGAGAGAAGTTAACCATGGAAACCAATCTCCCAAGCCTAACCAAGAATTACTTGTTTTAATTTTGTTAATCTCCTGTCTTATCTCATCTACCTGTTGTTGGATAACGTTAGAATAATCTGTAACATTAAAACAGCACATGCCTGGGAATTGTTGGCAACCCAAGTGATGTTTTAATAAAAGAAAATCAATAACTGCTCTATTTTGTAACATTGAGGTTCGAAGTTTTTTTTATCTCTTGATTAATTTCTGCCAAAACTTGTGCAGTAAGGTTAGCTGTTTTGCTAAAACTACAGGCTAATTTTGTGATTTTTCTTTGTATTCCTACAACTAGACCCGGAAGTGGCAAAAGAAAGGCTGCTGCAATTGCAGTGTCTAGTGGGTCTAGGAGGATTAAATTGTCATCGCAGTTGGAGGGCAGACTTCGGGCCATTCGGTGGGAGCTGTCAGAGATGGCAGTAAAGGAAAGATCCGTCCAATAGAACAGATCTCAGAAAAGTTTGTAGGCAAAGCCTGGAAAGTTGCTTTATTACAGAGAAAAACCCATCCTGTTGGCAGTCGTTTGCCATTGGGTAGGGAGATATTTTGCTCAATAGAACAATTGGGGGGGGGATCGGGGAAGGATGCAATCTATGCATAAACAATGCTTTTGAATAACCAGTGAAGCTGGCAAAGCTGGCTCTGCATGGTATACTGGCCAGTCTTGCTGCGTTGCTCTATCACCAGTGACTTTAACATAGTCAGTATATTTTACAGATAGACCCATAAGATTGTTAGCTAGCAATTGATGGATGGAGTTTCCTTCTTGTACACAGAAGGAACTTTTGTCCATAGTGTCAACAGCCAATTGTAACCAAAAATTTTGAGTAGTTACAGAATTTAGGGGACTCATAGAAACATCTACCTTTAAAGTAGCTTTTGAATAAACAGTATCTATTGGGGCCCCCTTTTTTTAGCTTAGTACAGGAATACTGTCCTGAATCTTGAGGGTGAGCAGAGTATTTATAGATTTCAAAATTTATATTATCCCCTCGAGATTGGTCTGTAAGATTTCTCCATGGTCCTTCCCTGAATATCTGACTAAAAATTTCTTGATTATCTTTATACCATTTGATAGGGCCAATTACTGGATCTTGACAAGAGTAAGTACAATTTAGTATTAGTGGAGATCCTGCAATAGCAGGTCCTTTTTGGGCTACAGATGGGGTACAAGGTTTGTTGAGGCCAGCATAGCTAAAACCCAAGGATACATGTATACTCCAACAGGCAAAAATTATTAGCATAATGCTTATAATAACAGGGAAAGCAATAAGAATCTAGTGACAAAATATTAAACCTTAGTAATTTTAACTTTAAAAGGCCCACGCTTAGTCACTTTCCACCTCTGGCTGCTGGATTCTCTTCCAGTGGGTTCTTCCTCCGTGGTTTCTGTAGGTGCCTTCTTTAGCTGTGAGTGATGGATCCAGGCAGGAATACCAGCAACTTTGACGGCAGTAGGAGTGCGGAGAATCACGATGTAAGGGCCCTTCCACCTGGGCTCAAGGCTGTTAGTTCTCAAACGTCGTATCAGCACAGCATCGCCTGGTTGGAATGAATGATCGGGCAGTCTGTGTCCAACGGGCTGAGCAGCCTGGACCTGGGGAAAGATCTTATCTATGATTAGTTGTAGCCCTTTGAGTGTTTCTGAGATTGGAATGTCTCCCACCAGATCTTGGTGTACTCTGGGAACCAAAGGCGGTGGCCGCCCATAAATTATTTCATAAGGGGTAAATTTTTCCCGGTAAGGAGTGCAACGGGCCCTTAAGAGAGCAAAAGGCAGGAGATCAACCCAGTTACCACCAGTCTCAAGTATTAATTTAGTCAAAGTTTCCTTTAATGTTCTATTCATCTTTTTTATCTTTCCTGAACTTTGAGGATGGTACATACAATGTAATTTCCAATTTATATTTAGGGCTCTTGAAATTAATTGAGATAATTTGGCCGTGAAGGCCGGGCCATTGTCAGACCCCAAAGTTAGAGGAAGGCCAAATCTAGGAACAATCTCAGTTATTAGTTTTTTAACTACTATTTGTGCTGTTTCTGTTCGAGTAGGAAAGGCTTCTACTCAGCCTGAGACAGTTTCAACAAAGACTAACAAGTATTTATATCCATATAGTCCTGGTTTAATTTCAGTAAAGTCCAATTCCCAAAATTCACCAGGTACAGTACCTTGACTTCTGTTTCCCTGTGGAAGATGGTTCTTTTTAGCATTTACCTGTGCACATGTCATGCAGCGATTTGAAATGTTCTGGAGTATCCCTCGGTGTCCCGGGAACCAAACGTGGGGTGAAATTAGTTCTGAAGTCTTCTTGGGGGATAAATGCATCGCCTGATGAAGATCAGTTAACCACTTTCTTCTTAAAAGCTTAGGCATGCAAATTTTCCCATCTGGGAGAGTCCACCAGCCGTGACAGTTTTGTTGGGCTCCCATAGAGGAGTATAAGTTTATCTCTTCAGTAGTGTATGAAGGAGTTTCTTCCTCAATTTTAACTGGGAGTTTGGGGCAATTTGAGAGTTCAAGAATAGTTTGACATTTTGACTCCCCAAGGGCTATTTCCCTGGCTGTTTGATCGGCCAAGTTATTACCTTGGGTCTGGGGGCTATTGTCTTTACGGTGTCCAGGCCAGTGGATAATAGCCAGTTTATCTGGCAATCAGATAGCCTCCAGTAATTGAAGGATTTCTTGTTTATTTTTGATAGTCTTTCCATCTGAAGTTAAAAATCCCCTTTGTTTGTATATCTGTCCATGCACATGTACTGTAGCAAAAGCATAATGGCTGTCTGTGTAAATGTTTACCCGTTTTCCTTCTGCCCATCTCAATGCCTGTGTTACTGCAATGATTTCTGCTTTTTGGGCTGATGAGCCTCTGGGCAAAGCCTGTGCCCAGATAATTTCTTTTTGGCCCGTAACAACTGCTGCTCCTGCATACCTTATTCCATCCCGGACATAACTGCTACCATCGGTGTAAAGGTCTGCGTCTCTGTTGGTGAGAGGAATGTCAGTCAGGTCTGGTCGGGTACCTTGGATGACATCCAGCATCTCTGAGCAGTCATGAATTGGCTCCTCTGGGTTATCATCAGGCAGCAGGGTTGCAGGATTGATTGCCAGGGATTTACTGAAGGTCAATCTGTCCTTGTCTAGGAGGAGAGCTTGGTACTGAGTGAGACGGGCATTTGACATCCATCGACTGGTGGCATCTCTCAATAGGGTTTCCACTGTGTGAGGGGCAGTCACAGTGAGAGTCTGCCCCAGAGAAAGTTTGTCTGCTTCCTTTACCAGTATTGCAGTAGCTGCTATGGCTTGTAAACAAGGGGGCCATCCTGATGCTACAGGATCCAGCCTTTTTGAAATGTAGGCAATTGGTCTTTTCCATGGCCCTAAATTTTGGGTAAGAACTCCTTTAGCAATACCCTTTTTCTCATGAACATAAAGATGAAAGGGCTTAGATATATCAGGGAGGGTTAAGGCAGGGGCCTGAACCAGAGCCTCCTTTAAATTTTTGAAGGCCAATTCATTTTCCTCAGTCCAAATTAAAGGTGACTTGCCTCCTGCAGTTGCAGTATATAACGGCTTGGCAATTTCAGCAAATCCAGGTATCTAAAGGCGGCAGTATCCAACTGCCCCTAGAAATTTCCTAACCTGCTTTTTAGTGGTTGGGGTTGGGATCTTCATTATGGCTTCTATGCGGGATTGGGATAACAGTCTTTTCCCTTCCCTCAGCTCATATCCCAAATAAGTAACCCGAGAGGAACAGATTTTTGCCTTTTTCTTGGAGACTCGGTACCCCAATTGAGCCAGGGTTCCTAGCAAACCCCGAGTGGCCCTTAAACAGTTCTCTTTGTCTTTTGCTGCTAACAGAAGATCATCCACATATTGGAGCAAGGTTACCTCAGGGTACTTACTGCGAAACAGTCTCAGATCTTGATTGAGAGTTTCATCAAAGATAGTGGGGGAATTTTTAAATCCCTGAGGTAGTCGAGTCCAGGTCAGTTGTCCCGATATCCCCATCTCCAAACCCGTCCATTCGAAAGCAAAGATAGGCTGACTCAGTTTTGACAAAGGGATGGAGAAAAACGCGTCTTTCAAATCCAATACAGTATAAACTGTATGTTCTGGTGGCAACAAACTGAGCAAAGTGTAGGGGTTAGGGACAGTTGGGTGTATAGTTTCTACCTGTTTGTTCACTTCCCTTAAGTCCTGTACTGGTCTGTAATCTTGAGTCCCAGGCTTTTGGACAGGCAACAAGGGGGTGTTCCAAGCTGATTGACATCTAATTAGTATCCCCACTTCTAGGAGACGCCTGATGTGGGTTTTAATTCCTTCTTTGGCTTCAAAACTGATGGGGTATTGTTTTAACCCGGATGGGCATAGCCCCAGATGTTAGTTGTATTACAACTGGTGGCACATGCTCAGCTAGCCCTGGAGGGTTATCCTCAGCCCAAACTGTAGGAATTTCTTGAATTAATAATTTCTCCCATTTTCCTTCTGAAGTTTGGATAGGATTTTGAAAAAGCAGATATTCCTCACTTAATGGGCAGGTTATAGTTAGGGCCTTTGCAGGATTTCCCAATTCTAATGTAGGCATATCTCCAGAAAATGAGATAGTTGCCTGAAGTTTGCTTAAAAGGTCCCGTCCCAGCAACGGGAAAGGGCATTCAGGGATAACAATGAAGGAGTGAGTTACAGTTCCTCGTCCTATGTTAACAGTCCGGTCTGTAGTCCATTTATACTTTTTAATTTCTCCTGTTGCCCCTTGCACTTCCATGGTTTCATTAGTGAGGGGTCCTATGGGCTTCTATAACACTGAATGTGAAGCTCCTGTATCCACTAGGAAATTTACAGGTTGGCCCCCAATTGAGAAAGTTGCCATGGGCTCTCGGGAGCCTAGTTTGAAAGAGCCATGGCCCCCCTATTCTTCTAAAGTTAAAACTGGTTTTGGCTGAGGCGCTCTGGCCTGTGATCGGGGCAAGCTTTTCGGATTATGTTGGGGGCATTCATTTTTCCAATGTCTAATTTCTTTGCAATAAGCACACTGGTTTTGTAGCAGAGAAGACCGCTTTTTGTCTCTGTTGTATGTGGTCTGCCTTTGTCTAGGATTCGAGGTTTCAGAAGCCTGTAATGCGGCCACTGTGGCCCTGTTTACTTTCCTTATCAGTAGATCATCTCGGCTATCTCTATTTTCAAACACCTTTGGGCTATTTCCAATAATTCTGACCTGGTTTTTCCTGCAAAACCATCTATCTTTTGAATCTTTTTACGGATGTCTGGGGCTGACTGAGTCACAAAAGCCAGATTAATCGCCTTGAGGCTTGTCGGGTCCTCAGGGTCTATAGGAGTATATAGACGGTATGCCTCCAGGAGGCGCTCGAGAAACGCTGAAGGCGACTCATCTGGCCCCTGTTTCACATCTGCTACCTTAGAAAGATTTGTGGGTTTTCGAGCTGCCCTCTTAAGGCCCTCTAACAGAGTCTGGTGGTACTCACCGAGTGCTCTCCTACCTTCAGTTGTCCCATAGTCCCAGCTTGGTCTTCTCCTAGGTAAAGCTCGTTCAATCACTTCTGTTTTTTCGTCGCTTGTAAAGAGCACTTATCCCAGGCAGCGCTTTAGCCGCTTCTGCCAGGATTCGCTCCCTTTCCTCCGTGGTGAAGAGAGTATGGAGAATCTGTTGACAGTCATCCCAGGTGGGGAGGTGATTAAAGAAAACAGAATCAACCAGAGAAATCAAGGAACTAGGATCCGTGCTAAAAGGGGGATTCTGGTTTTTCCAGTTATAAAGGTCTGTTGTGGAAAATGGAACATACATGTAGCGACCTTCTGGAATCTGGCGGAGAGGAAGAACAGGGGCCGGAGTCGGTTCCACTTCAGGGATATTAATAGAAATGGAGCCGGCAGGTCGGCCAGGGGAAGCAATTGAGTCAGGCCTTCCATAAGGGTGGCCCTGTCGGGTATGGGGAGGAGAAAGAACAGGGGCTGGCTCCTTTGGGAAGACTAGAGTTGGAGGAGTGGATGAGTGGGGCAATTGAGGAAGCGGTTGAGGGGAGGGAGAGGGAGATGGTGGAGTAGTTAGTGGAGCAGCTGCGACTGCATCCGCGGCAGGAGGATAAAGAGGAGCCGAAGCATCTGGGGGAAGGAGGGAATCCTCCGGAGAGTCCTGTAGGACAGGGCTCTTAGTGGATTTATGGTTTGTTTTTGAGGGACCCTGGGGAGTTCTCCCAGCCATAACCAGGGCTTGCCCTCCCTGTCCGTTCCGGACCATCCAAACCTTCATCCAGGCGGGGGAATTGGTTGTTGCTTCCGCCCAGGGTAGAATATATCCTATTTGATCTGGGTGGCCAGGATTACCAAGAGTGATGTTAGATATAGCCCATGCCACTTAGGGATCAAAGGTGCCCTCAGGGGGCCAGCCGACTCCGAAGGTGGGCCATTCTATCTCACAGAATGTTCGGAGGCGTTTCTTGGTGATGGGATAATCATAATCCTGCTTAACAAAATGGGGATAAAGTTTGTCAAAATTCCTTAAAACACAGTTCAAAGGAGTATCAGGCTTACTTGTCTTATTACCCATGTTGTTTAATTTTTTACATTTACAACAGAGAAGACACAATGAGAAAGCAGAAAACAAAAGCAACAAAACAAAACAAAACAAAAAACAGAACACAGGACAATACACAAAAGAACAAGAACCAGGCGCCAAACCAACCAGGGAGCAGTGCAACGTCTTGCTAATGCTCCGGACAGGAGTGCGTATGTGCCTCGTCAGGCACCTCTCTGTCCCCAGTAGGAATTCCCAACCAGAAACCAGAAAGCAGTACGACCTTTCGCTACTGCCCTGGACAGGAGTGTACGTGCCTCGCCAGGCACCTCGCTGTCCCCAGAAGAGATCTCAAAACCAGATACCAGATGTTACTAGGGCGCCACTTACCTGTGGAGGTTTTTTTTGTTTTTTTTTTTTTTTTTCCACTGGATGCTTGCTAATTTTTGATGCGGCAGTTCACTCCAGTAGTCCGAAGGACTGAAGGCACACCCTGGGGCCTTGGAACGTCTCAAGGTGCGCACCCCCTAGGGTAGCACTCCGCCCCGGAGTCCCAGAGCGAAGGTCCGGCTTCAGAATTTGTAGTGGTCTGAATCTCGCTGGGGCCTCCAAAATGTTGATCCAAGACGCAAAGAAAAGACCACCAACTCCAATTTTAGATTAAAGCAAGCTTATATTGTATACATATAAAGAGAGCTGGCCAGGGCTGCCCCTCCCAAACACTGGGCTTGAGGTCAGCGCCGCTCTCCGGGAAGACAAGGTTTTTATAGTTCAAAGAGTTACAGAAAATCTTGGGAACTTACAGCTAACAAGGTCAGACAGGTGTAATTCAAAGCAAGTAGCAAACTAATATCTACATGGCATTGCATTTCAAGAAAAAAAGGGGAGTAATAGTTAAACCCCACATCAAAAGTTTATGAGGCACCGTTAGTTTGAGAGAGAGAGAGAGTTGTTATCTGGTCAAGGACAGCCAGGCCTGAGCGAGCTCAAGGCCTGGGAATGAATGCCAGACAATAAGCTCAAGCCAAATAAGAATCCTAGCATTTCATAGAAAACTGAAGTGGGCTTTTCATAACTTTTTGACAGGATGGCTCCTAGTCTTAAGATGGAATTAGGCTGGTTTATCAGGACTATTTATTGGGAGGTGGTGGAAACTATTGGAGGTGAGAGCCAGTTGAAGGGAGTGGGTCCTTGGTGACTATACCTTGTTCCTCACATTTTCCTCTCTCTCTGCTTTCCAGCTGCCATGAGCAGCCTTGTTCCTCCACACCCTCTCCCCCATGATGTTCTGCCTCTCAGGGCCAGAAACAATGGAGCCAGTCAACCACGGACTGAAACCATGAACCACTTAATCTTTCCTCCCTTCAGTTGTTTTTTTCCCAAGTATTTTGTCACAGCAACAGAAAGCTG
The DNA here is from genome assembly GCA_025594165.1 of Tamias sibiricus. Lineage (NCBI taxonomy): Eukaryota > Metazoa > Chordata > Mammalia > Rodentia > Sciuridae > Tamias > Tamias sibiricus. Next base: position 71,497,008 of record CM046660.1, on the reverse strand, counting down.
AATAACAAAAAGAGAGTGAAAACATGAGAGTAGTCAACTATACAAACTCTCTCTCTTCAGAGAGAGAGAGAGAGAGAGAGACAGACAGACAGACAGAAAAGCCTTTATCATTTAAAGGGCTTTGTAGTGAGTTAAATTTGCAGGCCCCCCAAAAAAAGTTATGCCCCATCCTACACCCCTGAACCAGTTAATGTAACCTTGTTTTTAAAAGGGGCCTTTTTAGACATAATTAAATGAAGGATCTTGAGCACTGGGTTAACCAGTACCCTAGACCCAATAACAAAGAGATAGAAAAGACACAAAGAAGAGAAGATTGTCCTGTGAAGGCAGGGGAGGCAGAGATTGGACCCCTGCTGCCTCCAGCCCAGGAGTGGCAGAGGGGGTGGGGGAGGCTCCAGAAACTGCAGGAGGCCAGGGGGATTCCTCCTCACACCCCTCAGGGACAGCCACCCTGCTGACACTTTGATTCTGGACTCCCGGCCTCCAGAACTATGTGAAAATCACTTTCTGTTTTAAGCCATGTTGTTTGTGGCTGTTTGTTACAGCAACCTAGGGAGCTAATACAGGCTTTCAAGAAAACTAACAGATGGATAGACGCCAAGTCCTGGAAGGTCTTGCATTGTCAAGAGGCGTGTTCCTGGTTAGGGATGAACAGGATCCCACAGGCAGGGCCCCTTCAGGGAACACTCAAAGGATAAACTTTGCCAGTGTCGTTGCCAGCCACGGTTTGGGCCAGGAGCAGGCACCTGTGTTTGTCTGTCCTGGGCAGAAGTCTACAGGCAGACCGGCTTCTCGGGAGGGACACTGCCTCCCCTCCCTCTGTCTAGGTCCTGTCCTGCTTCCTTCCTAGCATGCTAAAGGGATGGGGGCAGGTCCTGGCTCTGTCACAGCCATGAGGAAGAAGCAATCCAAAACAAAAAGAGTAAAAGAATCAAAGTCAAGAGAACTTCAGAGAGGCACGGAACCCCCAAATGAATAGTTGTGAATATCTTTATTCATTCCTTTGAAATTTTAACTTCTTAATATGGCACCCAAGTTTTGTACTTGGCCTTAACACCTGTCCGGTGCTGCACCTGTATCCACGTTAGCTTTTTGGAACTGTTGTGCCCAGAGAACGGATCCCCCAAACCACCAAGGAATCCGGAGTGCATGCAAGAACAAAGAGCCTTTATTCGGGCTTAAGGTCGGACTCTCAGACCTCACCAACACAGTGGATCTGTACTGAGAGCCTGGAACTGAGGAAAGACTGAGTCTTTATAGGGGTAGAAGCAAGGAGGGGGAAGGGGCTCATCTGATTGGCCAGGGGAGCCCATGCGTGTCTAAGGAAGTTTTCATTGGTGGAGGCCATCTCCAGAGCTATGGAATGTGCTGACTGTTCATTGCAGGGCCCTGCAGGGCCCAGGACCCTGCCATTACCCTAGTTTATTGTGCCTGGGCTGGCTTATCATATCCAGGCTTATTCCTGCCTTGTGACAGGAGACTTGCAACAGTTTGAGGCAGCTGATAAAAAAATGGGGTCACAGCAGTTTGGTTTCTATTGTCTTTAAGCCAAGCATTTTACAGAAGCAAAAAGAAGCAGTTAAACTGAAAATAGGCTTGGGGCTGAAAAAGGAGGGTTCCATAGAACAAGAACAGAACTGGTTCAGACTGATTCAAGTTAAGAATGAATTTATCAGAAAAAAAGTTGGAGAACTGGGTTCAGAAAATACACAAGAACAAACAGGGATGGACTATCACAATCACAACCAAAATCAGGCCACGGAACCAAATAGGTTTAAGGGCTCCATTACCACCACAGCCAAGAACGGCACCGTGTCTTCCTGGGTTGGAGCAAGGTTGCCCACCTTGCCCACCCTAAAGAAGGCTTCCCATTCCTGCAGGAGCATCAAAGTTCCATGGGACAAGACCTGATTGGCCAAGTCCAGGTCAGCCCAGGTCAGATGAGATAAGGACAGGACATCTGTCTTTCAGGTGGGCGTTTCCCCCAACCAAGACCCTTGTAGGGAAACTTCCTAATTGCAAATAATTTTTTAATATCTACTATGCCTTCTTTTAGAAGGAAACTGAAAATATAATAATAATAATAAGTTTGGTGCCTGTCAGTAATTTAGATTATGATACAACAGTGACCTCTAGTGACAGATTTTGGTAGGTTAAAAAAAAAAAAAAAAAAAAAAGGTAACTACAAGCCCCATAAAAAAATCCTGGTGAAATTCAGTCCTACTTAATTTGCGTGGTTAATTAGACCATGTACAAAGCAAGAGAGGATTCCAAAATGAAACTATAGTCCTGCAAAAGAGAAAGAGCAAGGGGGGGGGTGGGGACAAGAGAGAGAGAGGAAAGGAGGGAGGGAGGGAGGAAGGACCACAATTTATAATGGATGTTAGCTTGAATCAACCACAGTCCACGTCCTCAGAAGAAAAAAAGATCCTGTGATTAGAGTGTCCACATCATTTCTGCTGTGACCCTTGAGTGCCAGATGTGGTGACACATGCCTGTAATCCCAGCAGCTCAGAAGGCTCAGGCAAGAGGATTGCAAATTCAAAACCAGTTTTAGCAATTTATTGAGGCCCTGTCCCCAAATCACAAATAAAAAATCCTCAGAATGTGGCTCAGTGGTTCAACAACCCTGGGTTCAATCCCAGTGTGAAGGAGAAGCTACGTTTCCACCCCTTGCTATGCATTCTTTGAACAAAATTCTTCATAGAAGCACCTCTCTGGCCCCTGCACTGGGCAAGGGGTTGGTGAACAAGCCCCTGTGGGAGGATTTTAGCCTGAAGCTAAATGACAAGGAGCCCTGTGCTTGAGGCAGCAGGGCAGTGCGCCAGTTGTTCAGGCAGGGGGTGGAGGCAGTGTGGACAGCCTGCTGAGCTGAGATGCCTTTTCTGACACCCTTCCAGGGGCAGGAAGGAGAGGGGCTGCAGGCACAGGCTGCAGCCTGACAGCCACTTCTCATCTCTGCTATGTCGCTTGCTCCTGTGCAGCTCTGAATCAGGCTCTCGACCTCTCTGCACTTCCATTTCCTCATCTGTATGGTGGGGACGACCACAGCCTCCCTCCCAGAACTATCATGAACATCAACCTGCTCAGGAGAGTCCCTTGCAAAGGGACGTGTCCCACAGGCCAGCCTCACTGTCAGCTTAGATTTAATACTATCCCTGTTTAGAATTATTGTTCTTAAAAAATAAATACCCCCAGAAACATCTGTGTCAGAGGTGGGGATTTGGAAACAGAACTTTTCTCCTCCTGCTAAGCGGAGACCTTGTTGTGTCTTCAATAGCCCAGGCAGATTCTCTGGAATAACAATGCTTTTTAGATGTTATATATTTAAAAATAAAATTTAAACGCACTTTTTAATAACAAAACTCCTAATGATGTGCCCTGAGAGCCAGGTGCAGCTTTTCTTTTCTTATCTCTAATTGTGAGAAATGCCCAAGAAATAGTTCAGGCTTCAGAGAAGGCTTTGATGGGGGCGAAAGGGGAGCACAGTGGGAGAGGAGGTTGGTTTGCTTCCACCAGAAGTGAGTGTAGTCAGCACCGAGCAGAATCCTGAGGAGGGACTGGAACAGGGAGTTTCCTCAGACATACCTTCTCTTCCTTGTTCCCTCAGAGCTCAGTCAAGGAGGCCCTTTAGAAGTTGTAGCCACATGTCATTTATTTGAAGGGATCTGGGGAGGCCCAGCAAAGAGAACGTGTTTTAAAACAGAGTGAAGAATGGAACACCAAATTCACATACAAAAACAAAGAAGGAGGAGAGGGAGGGTGGGAGGAAAGAAGGAAAGGAAAAGTGGGGAGAGAAGCCCAGTGCATGAGGACGTGGAGAAGACAACAGAAAGTCAGACCATATTGAGTTAGTGGACGAATTTCTGAAGATGTTTGATAACATGATATAAAATATAAGAGTTTTTAATCAACAGAAAATAGGGTGTGAGCTTGTGGCTCCATTCTCTTGTTTTGCATCTCCCTTCCCCATTCTCTGGGAGGGAAGAAAGGGGCCTCCCACAAGCACCTCCTTCAGGTGCAGTTGCACCAGCCCAGAGGGTTGCTGAGGTGTGATAGGAAGACCAGACCTTTACAAAGCTGCCATCAGAGACAGCAGATGGCCGCTGCTGTGACACACCAGCCCCACTTCCTTGCATGAATCAAGGTGTGACCATCCTTTGAGTCTCATCTCCTCCCACCCTGAATTCCACACCCCTCCCTCTACTTCCCCCAACCTACCAATATGTTAGCAAATTTCCAAATGTTATTATTTCTGTTCATGTTTAGTAATGTCGGAAAATACTTGCAAAAAACTGTGAAATACTTTTAATAAGGTTAAAAGTAGCAAGACAACTACTGCCACTGTTTGTTAATTTACCTGAAAAGAAAAATAGAATATTCTGATTAGGTGACTCTTATGTTTTAAAAATGATACATTTTACATTTTAGGGAATACAGCATAGTTATAGTCAGGTCTGACTAATTTGTTAAATTGAATTAAGCTAGTCCACAGCGTAGTCTTATTGCATACCATCTCTATTGAACTGTAGGATGTAGTTGATTATTCGCTATACATAATCCTCCTACAGGAGACAAGATTAAAAAATAAATGCACATGTAGTAAAAACCTTAGACAGGTAGATTTCTTTTTTATTGACTCATTGATTTTACTAAAAATTGCTTGATAAAAAAAAAGTTGTTCTCGTGACATTTTTAAACTGTGGGTTTAAAGAACCAATCAATTGTATTAATAATACCATATACAATGTAATATAAAATATAATACAATAACAAAACGCACATTTATAGGGCCTACTGACATCTGAATGCTTTCATATACATCATCTCAGTTCTCCAAACAGTCTTTGTTACAATAGATAAAGCACCAGAGGATCAATGAACCTGACATGTTCAAGGTCACATAAATAGGAAGTTTAAAATCTGACTATCTTCAACCTGATCTACTGGTATTTCCACCCCCATCATTCCATAAATCAGATCATATACTGAGTGGAATAGAGTAGATACTATCTTAAGAATATATTATTTTATAAGCCAATTTTGTAAGGTACCCATTCAAATGTCTAAATATTCTTTATCATTTCCATGTACTTATATTCTTACCCATGTATTATATTAAACAAATTTAGATAATTTCAGGAAAAAGAAAGTGGGAAGGAGAGTTTAAAACTTCTCCCTGCTATGTTTCTCCAGGTAGCTCAATGGCTCAACTGGTATAAGACTTAAAAAAAAAAAAAAAAAACAAACAAAACTCATGATACAGAAAGTAATACCAAAATTAAGTTCTTCATTCTATTTTCTAAGATAAAATTTTAATCTGGGAAAGAGAGATTATGGCAATTGTATGTAAAAAAATGCTAAATAAAAAAAAAAAAAGAAAAAAAAAAAAAAAAAAAAAAAAACTTGAAAAAAAAAAAAAAAAAAAAAAAAAAGAATGAGGGATAAATTTTTAAATCTGGGAAAGAGAGATTATGGAATTGAGGGGTGTACTGATGCCTTAAAGACAGAAAAATATCCATTTACAAGTCTTGTTTTGTTCATTTTCAACTGTCCTGGCTTCTACTGTTTTCTCGTTTAAGCCTGAGCTCATCATTCTCTGAAATTGGGTGTACTGAGTTTCCAGGTCTTTGAAAGATCCAGCTTGGGCCTGGGGATGTAGCTCAATGGTAGAGTGCTTGCCTAGCATGGGCAAGGACCTGGGTTTGATACCCTGCACTAAAACAAACCAAAAAAAAATTAGTATTTATATTCTTATATAATATCCATCATGGAAAACGAAGTTCATAGTGCCAAATAACCCTATAAATTAACTAAAACACAAAATCTCAGATATTTTAAAACATGTGCCTAGACCTTAACACAAACAACCAAGCACATAAGCAATGGAGAGATTTTCTCTTGGAATTATAATTGCAATTCACAATATGCCCAGTCTCCATCTGCAAGTTCTGAATGCTTACTACAACTTTGTGTGGCAAGTGTGTGTGTCGATTGTAAAAGAAGCTCTTAGAGGAAGAGATTTGGACATCAACATCTTTCTAAGAGCTGGTAGAGTGGATTTTTTATCATCATGGCAAAAATCATAACCACTTTTGGGGCTTGATGGTCACAGAATGTGTATGTACCATATATATGGTGTCTTATTCAAACACAGGTGTTCAATAAATATTTATGGAGTGAATATATAAATGAATGATGTGTATCATAAAAGACTTTGGGGATTCAAAAATAGCAGAAGCAACAAAGTTCTGCTCCAGTGACCCAGCCAATCCAATCTTCCCACTTTGTTCTGTGGAAATCTCAAATTATCCAATTATCCTATGTCTTCCTTGGTTTGTAACAAAAGCATCTGGCCTCTTCAGAGTAGGGCGGAAAGAAATGATAAACCAAAGACCAGGAAAACCTTAGGGTCTAGCATTAATTTTTAACCTGATTTTTCTAACTTCCAGGGTTTCTGCTCATTAAAGAGAGGGAAAATGTTGCTTGTAATTTTCAAAGTACTTTGCATATTCACTCATACCAGATGCAAATAACTTTAAAGGCAAAATCACAAGAGGGTATGTGGTGAACAGGACCCAGTTACCAAAGGAGGTCACATAAAAATTAAAAAGCACTAAAGAATAAATAGTCCATGCTGTCCAGGGAGATGAGCTATGTAACCCAAGTAAAAATTAAAACCAAACTGCATACACTAATCAGCTTTGCATAACATATCCGATTCATTTGCATACAATGCAGTTATCCTGATAAATGCTGAACTCAACACACGCAGCTGGGTCAGTGAGCTTACAGGGAGGCTTTCTCCCTATACTTGTCCATGTTCCCTATGTCTGGGACAGCAAACCAACAATCACTCCTGAAACCTGCAGAAGTTGAACATCTGAAATGAAAGCAATACAGATCTCTGTGTGGATAGCATGCAGGTGCTCTCAGATGAACAAGAAACAAGATGATTCTGGGTCAGTGCTCCATTTCTAGAACATTCTATCTGCTCTTGTACTTTTAAAAAAAATTTGTTTTATGCTATATAAAGAATTCTTCTTCTTTTTCTGTCCCTTGTACTGGCAGATGAAGGGAACATCTCGAGATTATCTTCCTTGTACCAAAGTCCCCTTGGCTAGCAAGCGACAAAGGATGGATTATTTCCCTAAGGATGCCCTTGTTTTTAGAGGTAGCCCCCTCTAAAGAAGAGCCTGGCGAGCAAGATGATGGCTGGGTAATCCACAAATCCCTTGGAAATCTGCTCAGAAAAGATTGTCTTGGCTCAGAATTGATGATGGTGAAGCCTGTGTCGACATTAGTCTCTGCCTCCAGCTTCTGGAGACCATTTTCCCTGAGGACCTTCATTCTGACCCTGGGCTCAAGTGGAGGATGCAGCTGGGTACTTGTGACAGAGCTGCTGGCCAGGGGTGACCAACCAGGGCTTTTCCATGAAGTGGCACTAGAACTGTCTGATGCCCCACTGGGCTCAGAAAGCTCCAGAGAACGCACCTTGAACCTCCTGCCCCGGATCCTCCGGCTCCTTGGTTCTAGGGTCCTCTGTGCAGGGACAGGGGTCAGCCTGGTGCTCTGATGAAGCAAGCCAGCACCCAAGGTGCCATTCAGAAAAGAAAGTTCGCCGTTCCTAACACCAGGTTCTGGATTCAACTGGACCTGTGGGACAAGGCAAGGAGGAACAAATGAAACAAGCTTTCCACTACCTAAGTGCCAAGAGCACCATGCGTTATTTACCCATTGCTACATCATGACCACAGCGGACTTTCGGTAAAGGTGATTAAATAGAAGTGATAGGTAAACCTGATCATGAGGAATATGATCAGCATCAGCTATAAACATGACTCCTCTCTCCTCTTTCTCTTTCTCCCCAGCCCCCAAGCTAACTTTTAGACAAGGACAACATTATGAAACAAAAAGGCCACTTGATGAAAACACGCACTTCTGGTAGATTCAGTTGTTTAGACAACATAAAAATATTCAAAGATGTTGTTCAGTGACTCTGCTGGATGATGAAAATGATGTATTTCCAACCATGCAAAAAAGAAAAAAGGCACCAAAACCTGTGGTGACAGCCAAGATAGGGACTGGGATAAGAATTCCATCTTCCAAGGTTGTGGTCCTTGTTTTAAAGGATGGTAATAATGATGTATCTCTTGGGCTATTCCAAGACATGTGGGCACTCCAGGCAGGTTAATAATAATTTGGCACCTTTTATAAACAAATATTCCTTATATTCTTCAGGTACTAGAGCAATGGATACTATTGTGTGGGAAAACAAAAACGGGGAGCTGTGGTATGGACACTTTGTGCTTTCTTCCCTGGCAATTCCACTCTGGTTCCAATCCTATAGCCTCCTCTTGGCAGAATCCCCACCCTGCAGGCAGCTGCATGCTCCAAGTGGAGTTCATGGACATCTTCTATCCTTGGACTCTTGGGAGTCTCACATCCTACCCCTTACACAGTGTTCTCCACAAGAGAATTTCTGAAAAAGACCATTTTCTCCATCTTGTTAGCAGCCCTTAGAAATTTATATCCAGGACCTAACCCTGCCTGGCTCAGCCCTTAATAATATGCCAAAAAGGATGACAGGAAAGAACTAACTCTAAATGCCTATTGCCAATTGAAAGAAGCCAATCTTAGAAGGCGACTGATTCCAACTATGTGGGATTTTTGAAAGAGGTAAAATTATCAAGAGAGTAAAAAGATCAGTAATTGACAGGTATTGGGGGGAGGGTAGGATAAATAGGCAGACATGGAAGATGTCGGGGGCAGGGCATCTCTACTGGATGATACCATAATAGGAGGAACATCATTGTATACTTGCCAAAACCTATGGAATATACAACTTAATGTAAACTCTGGACTTTGGGTGATGATGACATGCCAATGAAGGCTCCTTCATGTCACACATGTGCCATCTGGTGGGAGGTGTTGATAGTGAGGAACACTGTGTGTCTGTGGGGTCAGGGGAGATGTGGAATCTCTGTACTTTCTGCTTAATTTTGCTGAGAGCTAATGCTGCTCTAAAAAATAGTCTACTTAAAGGGGGGGAAGAGAATGGTACACATCCATCTCCCAAGGCAATAAGGAGGAATTCAGTTTAGTGAAAAAGCAAGTCTAAAATGAGTAAATCCCTATATGCACACATAGGGTGTTTGTGTACATGACACATATGTCCTCTCAATTTGCTCTCTGATAGAAATGGGGAGGTGACGATTACCAAACTACACACACACACACACACACACACACACACACACACACACACACATAAACACAAGGGAACTTCCATTGCTTCTTTTACAAGTTGGCAAACATTTTCCATGAAGGGCCATATAGTAAATATCTAAGGCTTTGCTGGCCATATAAACCTTAACCCAGCTGCTCAGCTCAGCTGCAAAGCAGCCATAGACAAGATGTAAATAAATGGCATGGCTGTGTTTCAATATGACTCTATTTATGGATGCTGAAATTTGAATCTCATATAATTTTCATATGTCATAATTTTCTCCTAACCATTTAAAAGTAAAAAGTTATTCTTAGCTCTGGGGCCATAATTGTCCAATACCTGCTCTCTCCAGATCAATGATTTTCATTCCCTCAGTATCTATCTCTATCTCTACACCCCCCCCACACACACACACACAGCACTCCTGCCTTACTTGGAAGCCCAATATATGAAGCAGTCTAACTGGAACTCCCATAGTTCTGACCGCATCCCCTCCCATTGTGACTGCTGAACCCCTCACAAGGTCCATAGGCTTCTTAGGACCAAGTTTGAAAACCACTATTCTAGAATCTTTAAATTCTACCCCTGGACCAAGCTAGTTCCCCAGAGAGCTGCACATGCCTGAATCCCACCTCACCCATCTGATTCTCAGAGCCCATGTGATTTAGCCCAGAGCCCAAGTTGCATTGAAGAGAGCTCCTGCCAGCAACAGAAAAACTTTCCAGAGGAAATACTGTTAAAAAGATGCCCCCTACACCTTCAGATGTGCCCTTTGACAAGACCACAGGAGAAATTTCTGTCCCCAAACCCTGTTTCACAATGGAACCACCTAGGGATCGCCAAACACCACTGCTGCTTGCTCCTGCTCCAAACACTCTGATTTCACCAGACCAGGTGCAATCCAGGCATCAGGAAGTGTCCCATCTCCCTAGGTGCTTCTAATGCACAGCAAAAGTTGGGAACCACTGCATATACCCAGAACCTGTGCCTGGGGTCATTCTCCTGTGGCCATCTGAGTCTTCCTGACTGCCTGCGTCTCACCTCCTATTCTCACTGCTGTTCATTCCTTCACCTCACCTCCTATTGCTCTCACCCTGCATTTCCCTTTGCTCAGGTTTCCCCCTCCTTTCCTTCTTTCTTTCATTCCCCCTGCCCTTCCTTCCTGTCTTTCCTTTTCATCTATTAGTTTTTAATAAAAATATCTTATTGCAGGTCAATAATCTCTTATCCAAATTGCTTGAGACCAGAAGGATTTCAGATTGATTTTTTTCTTCATGTTTCAGAATATCTGCATATATATAATGAGAGATATCTTGGGGGATGGAGCCAAAGTCTAAACACAAATTTTATTCATTTCACATATACCTTATACACATAGCTCAAAAGTAATTTTATACAGTATTTTTAATGCAACTGAGTTTTAACTGTGACGTATACTCAACTAGTATAAAAGTGGTAATTGCTCACTATAAAAATAATTTAACTGTACAAATGTATGAAGTAAAAAGTAAAGGCGTGCCCCTTCCAGAGCACTCCAAGTTCTCACTCTTTAAAAATATTTTGCTTATTAGCCTGCCAAATTAGAGGGAAAAAAGTAAATACTATTTACCATCTATAAACAGGGATCTCCATTTCTCTGGAAAACAAACTTCCTTCATCTTACAAAGGGCTCAGCTGCCATCTTTGCCTCTTGTAAAATCACTGGACATTGTATTGTATCATCTTATTTGACCCAATGAAGTCTTTTTTCTTCTAGGAATGGAAACTGGCATGGGTTTGTTTGTTGTTGTTGTTCATATTCAGAAATCATTCCAGGTTGATATGAGACTACACCCTATAGAGAAAGAAAGCCTTAAGTTTGACTCTGGGGCTCCTTTTTTCATTTTCTAGCAACTATAATCAGAAGAGAAGTCTGAGTAAGTTCTCTTACTCCCAATTCAACCTCAGATCAGAATGAAGGTTTTCCTGAAGCCACACCCAGGCCAAGACATCTCAGTGCAGCCAGAAAGAGCCCTCCTGGACCTCCAAAGTCAGTGGACCCCACTAAGCCAGCCTAGTGCACCCTCCACTCAGCTCTGGTCTCCCAGTCCCGTGGCACCTCACTGGATCTTGTCTCCCTGAAGGTGCTCCATCTCTGAAAGCCAGCACAGTCAGGCCACCAGTTCCAGAACTGAGTTCTCCCATCACATCTGTTATTCAAACCAGCACCATCTCCACCTACTTGCTCCGTCTTAGTCTCCCCACCACCACCACCACCATCTTCAAGTCCTTCCATGGCTCACTAGAGTCCCAAGACCATCCCTTCATCCATTTCCTTGCCAAGACCTCCAACTCCCCTGCACTACTCCCTTTCTGCCACAACATACTTCAAAATCTCCCATCCCTGGATGGGAGTCAGGATTGGAGTCACTCGCCCATGTTCTCTGAACTTGCACCCAGGATCCTGTGGGAACACACAGGTTGGCACCACAACGAAGGTGTGTGTCCAACTTCCCTCAGGCTGCCCTCCAGCCCTCCTGTTCCCACAGTTGCTCTCTCTACTCACCATAGCAGTGGTTTCACACCCTCTGAACTGTCTGAATCCTGCTGGGACACACTCTCCTTCACTCTCCCACCAAATGGATCACCATTTACATAACAGAGAAAGCAAAAGCCATCATTACTTAGCAACCTTCTCCATTCCTAACACCAAACTCACCTGTGACTTCACCCCTCCTCTGCACAAGGAAAGGGACCATCCAACCTGTGCTGTGAATTCCATCACCTTCTGCCCTTCCCATGACCGCAACCTAACAATTACTCTTTTCTCCCACTTTAGTATCTTGTATGTTCAATCTCAATCTCAATGTTTCTCTCAATCTTTTTCCTTCCCCTTTCCAACAGCAATTAAACTTTCTCAAGTATCCTTCTACCCTTTTTCCCCCAAAAGTTTTCTCCCTTTTCCCATTAACATTCAAAATTTTTTATAAAATTTGTCTACATTCATTTTTTTCCTACTAACCTCCCCACATGTCATTTGCCCACAGCATTGGATTGCCCTCCTACCCTTTATGAAATTGGTCTTACCATGATCATCTACATTCATCTATTTCTACAATCAATCTCCTTGTCATGAATTTTCTTGAAGCACTTTGTAGAGTTCTACTTCGAAGTCTTTACCTTTACCTTTGTAGTTGTCTTTTCCTTAGCTTTTATGCCCACACATTGTTCTGGATTTTCTCCTTTCTTTCTCTAACCTCTTTTCAGTTTTTTTTTTTTTTTCAATGCTGTAGACTTATTTTTTTTTATAAGTGGTGTATTTTATTTTAAATTTTATTCAGAAATTTTCAAATTTGACCAAGACCATTTTGAGTCATTCAGTGCCTTTGACTTCACAAGTTCTGGGCTTTTTCTTTCCTTCTCCATTCTCTGTTTTCCCATCTGTACCTCTGACTCTTTTTTTTTTTTTTTAATTTTTTATTATTCTAATTTGTTATACATGTTTGCAGAGTGCATTTAATTTCATATTACATATAAAGAGCACAATTTTTCAAGTTGCTGGTTTTATATAAAGTATTTTTACAATGATTGTGTTTTCACACATGTATTTAGGGTAATCATGGGTAACTCAGTCTGCCATTATTCCTTTCCCCTTGCCCCTTCCCTCCCCCCTCTTTGTTCTATTTAAAGCTCTTTCATTCTTCTCACCCCCTCTCTTGCCTTTATAAGTTAGTATCTTCCTATCAAAGAGATCATTTGGCACTTGGTTTTTTGGAATTGGCTAACTTCACTTAGCATTATTTTCTCCAACTCCATCCATTTACCTGCAAATTCCATGATTTTATTCTCTTTTAGTGCTGAGTAGTGTTCCATTGTGTATATATACCAAAGTTTCCCTATCCATTCATCTGCTGATGGACATCGGGGTTGGTTCCACAATCTAGCTATTGTGAATTGTGCTTCTATAAACATTGATGTGGCTGTGTCCCTGTAGTATGCTGTTTTTAAGTCCTTTGGGTATAAATGAGGAGTAGGATAGCTGGGTCAAATGGTGGTTCCATTCCAAGTTTTCCAAGGAATCGCCATACTGCTTTCCAGATTGGCTGCACCAATTTGCAGTCCTACCAGCTATTTATCCCTCTGTATTTTCCCTAGGTTTTGCCATCTTGAACAGCAGGGATTGCATACAATCTCTTGATCATTATATCTCTGGTACCTCACACAGTGCCTAATAAATAATAACTAAATATCTGTAAAGTAAGTAAAGCTTAACATTTTGAAGAGATGAAAAAATATAAATTTTTGCACAAAGAAATGAGTGAAAAGGGAGCATCTATAAATTTGGCCCCTGGTTATTATTAAGTAGATATAAAGTCTTAAGAAAACTCAGGGATATAGCTCAGTGTGGAACATGTGCTGGGCATGTGCAAGGCCCTGGGTTTAATCTTCAGCTAAAAAAAGGAAATAAGAAAAAATTCAAAGTGACTTGATATTATAGATGGACATTGATGAAATCTTTTCAAGAGAGGAAAATGTCGACTTTTTTAAGAAAAGAAATCTAAGATTCATAGACCATATGGCAAAAGTGAGTGCAACATTATTAACATAGAAATGCAGTTGCGTGCAGTTGGAATGAAGACTTTCCAGGAGAAACATAATGCTAAGTGATTGAGATGAATCTCTTGAGGAGGAATAAAGCTCCGCTTGCCAAAAAAACAAATTAAAGTGCATTTGTAGGAATTCTAGCTATTTAGAGCTCATGGTTCTAAGAAATGTTTCTGAAATGCTATAAATTGAGGGTAGGGTTTTCCAAGTTCAGGGAACATCATCAACTATCATCAAGAACAGGGAAATCATTTTCACCCATTTATGACTCTCACCTCCTCAAAAACAAGATAAAATGCATCAGAAAAATGATTAAACATGAAGGGAAAGCAATATTGTTTCTTACTGAAAATGATTTCAAGAGAACAACCAAAGAGGATTCCTCCAACTGTTGCTTCTTGACTTGGAGCAACAACGCCACGGGAGAAAAACTCGGAGGCAGAATGAAGATGAAAGAAGGTTTTTTATTCTTCGGCTTTAGCAACCTCTCGAACTCTAATACTGACTCTTTACTTCTTCTGACTACTGACTCTTTACTTCTACTTCTTTACTTCTTTACTTTCACTTTTACTTTCTTAGAGCTTAGAGAGAGAGAGAAAGAGAGAGAGAGAGCAAGAGCTTCTTCTTTCTTCTTCGGCAGCCTCGGCCTGACTCCAACCAGCAACTACTACTTCTTCTGACTACGTTCTGGCTGCTCTGACTCTTCTTCTCCGACCCGAACTCTTCTTCCGACCAACTGAGCGACTGAACGACTGACTGAATGAATGCCGCTTCTGACCGCTTTCACCCGGTTATATACCTTTAGATTTGCGGGTGCGTCATGTGCATTTATAGGTGCGTCACGTGCATACTTAATGTATGATTATTATCAGGTGGAACTTATGGCTTCCAGCTAACCGCAATAGCCATCTCCCTGATCCAACATTGGAGGAAATGATTGCATGGAAAAGAGTTATGTAGATAATAAGAAACCCCAAATAGTGCCAGATTTATTTCAGCATTGAAACGAGTCTTTTCCAATTAACTAATGTTTTAGAAAGTACTAGATCAACTAGCCAAAACCACTGATATCAACCTGCTATTGTAGCAGCTGTTATGGTTCAGATATAAGGTGTTCCCCACAAGCTCAAGTGTGAAACAATGCAACGTTTAGAAGTGAAATGATTGGATTATGAGAGCTATAACATGATTAGTGGATTAACCCACTTGAATGGATTAACTGAGTAGTAAAGGTAGGCAAGGAAAAAGTAGGTCACTGGGAACATGATTTTAGGGTTTATATTTTGTTCCTGGCTCTAGCTCATTTTTCTCTCCCTCTTGTGAGTGCTCCCTTTCTTTTTCTCCTTCTCTCTCTTTCTCTCACCCCTTCTTGGTTGCCATGTCCTGAGCTGCTTCCCTTGGCCATGCCCTTCCATCATGATGTTCTGCCTCACCTTTGGCCCAGAAATATGGAGTCAGCTAACCATGGACTGAACCTTTGAAACTATGAGCCCAAATAAACTTTTCCTCCTCTAAGTTGTTCTTGTCAGGTTTTTGGTCACAGTGAGGAAAAGCTGACTAAAACAGAAATTGGTACAAAGATTGTTGATATGCCTAACATGACCATGTGGTTTGGAAGCATTTGGAACTGGTTTGTAGGAGTTGTTTAAAAAAGTTAGGAGATGCAATTTTGAGAAGACTTAGAATATAAGCAGAGCTTAATGAGTGATTCTGGTGGAAGATCAGAAGACCAAAATACTGACAGAATTGTGAACAGTCAAAACTGGGCTCGTGAGGATTCAGAGATGGAGGACTCTATTGGAAGTTGGATTAGAGGTTACTCATGTTACATTCTAGAAAAGAAGTTGTCTACATTTGACCCATGTCCTTAGACTTTCTATGAGGTTAAATTTAAAGGTGATGGACTAATTTCTGGTGGAGGAAATTTCAAGGCAGAACAGCATTCAGGTGGAATGGATGCTGGTGGTGGCTTTCAGCCACAATTACTATAATAATCAGAAGCAGAAAGATGTGAAAAATTACAATATGGCCAGGAAAAAAATGTGTCTAAAACTGGGGCCAAGGAAGTTATGGTTGTTGAAGAGACTGCAACCACTAAAGAGATTCTAAGTATTTTACACTGAGGCAATAGGAAAGATGACTCAAGAGCATTTCAGGCATTAACAAGGCCACATCTATCTCAGGCTCAAAGTTGTAAAAGTAAAAATTCCTTTGAGAAGAGACTGTGGGGCACCCTGCTTGCACAGGTGGGAGGGAAGAGGCTAGAAAGTTGTTTTCACCATGCTCTGGCACTTAGAAGCCACTGCAGCCATGATTCCAAGAAGCCTGGTTACTGCTTGAGAATGCAGCTGACCATGGCATTGTCCACATGGCACTGGTTCTGCAGGAATTCAAGTGGTAAAGTTAAGGGGTCATGGAGTCTTCCACCAAGATTTCAAAGGAAGGCCTGGGGGGGACTAGGCAGTGTGTTGCAGGGTTAGATTCCCTGCAGCAGCAGAGAGGAGAATGCATGAAGAAGTGAGAAGGAAGCTGAAACTACAGTGGAGATTCCCAAAATTAAGAGGTGTCAGTAATGTGGAAATTTTGCTGAAGAAAGCTGCAGGATTCAAGTTGAGACAATCCAGAAAAAAAAAAAAAAAAAAAAAAAAAAAAAGGTTATTTAGGTTGCAACCAGCATGGACATTCAGGCAGAACTACACAAGCCCTTTAGAGAGAACATCACAATGCCATGTTCTCCAGATCCTGGACATGGCACTAAAGGACTTGTTTGTCCAGCTGGATTTCAGTCTTGCTTTGGTCCCATCCCTTCCTTTTATTCCCCTATTTCTCCGTTTGGAATGGAGATTTTTGCTCTGTGCACAAGCATGCATGCATTTCACTTCCTTTCATCAACAGATACTTAGCTATGTTCACCTTTATGTTTTAATAGTCATTTGAAATAAAAGAACATAAACATTTCATAAAATACTGAAGAAAGAAAGAGTCGTAAAGTTCTACATTATAGGTATATGATGTAAGAATGGGAAAATACATAATCAGTTATGTACTGCAAAGATTTAATGTGAAACATTCTAGTTAGGAATGGGAGTTAATAGTTCTTAAGCTTCACAGAAGGCTTCAGTGAGGAGCATAATTTGGTCAGAGCCTTAATGGTAGATAATTGAAGAGGAAATGCAAGACATCCTTGGATACAGGACAGATCAGGAAATACACAGATACAGATATACATACAATGGAATATTAGTCATAAAAAGGGATGGGCTTATGATAAGTGCTACAACATGTGTGAACTTTGAAAATTTATGGTGAATGAAATAACCAGACATAAAAGCATGTAAGCTGCAGACATAACCAGCATGATTCTGCCTTCTATGAATCACTTAGAATAGACAAATTCACAGAAGCAAAATAGAATTTCTGAGGCTCCCAGAAACTTGAGGGAGAAGGGAATGTTGAGTTTGGTTTCATGGATACAGAGCATGTGTTTCAGATAATGAAAAACTCTGGAAATGGACAATGGTGATGGTGTTATGACATTGCAAATGTACTTAACAACACTGAATTGTGCATTTTTAAAATTGGTGTTTGTTTTTTGTTTTGTTGTGTTTTGTTTTTGGTATTGGGGATTGACACAGGGGCACTTTACCACTGAGCTCCATGTCCAGTCCTTTCTAATTTTTGAGACAAAATCTCACCAACTTACTTGGGGCCTTGCTAAAGGTTGCTGAGGCTGGCCTCGAACACATGATCCTCCTGCCTCAGCTTCCTGAATTGCTTGGATTACAAGTGTGAGCCACCACATCCATCTAAGTTTTGTTTTGATTTCTTTTTTGCAGTAGTAGAGATTTAACCCAGGGGCACTTTACCACTGAGCTATATCTCCAGCCCTTTTTTATTTTATTTTACTATTTATTTTGAGACCGGGTCTTGCTAAGTTGCCATGACTGACCTCAAATTGCAGTTCTGCTTCAGCCTTTCCCATTGCAAGTTGCTGAGATTACAGGTATGTGCCACTGCCTCCCAATTCTAAGATGGTAAATTTAATGTTACATGTATTTCACCAAATTTTTTTTAAAAAGATGTTTTCTAAAAATTTTTAAAGATTAAAAATAGTGAAGTTTTCTTATATACATTTTGCCACAATTAAAAAATAATAAAAAAACAAGCATGCATGCAGAGTGAGTCTATAATTCCAGAAAGAGGGGAAAGAAAGACAGTGGTGGACCAAGAAAGAGGCTGCAAAGGGAGACATTAGGAGTCCCTGATTATGAAGGGACTTGGAAGCCAAGCCAGGGGTGTTTGATATTATTTGTTTACCGTCTTTTTACTGAACTGAGAAGGAGCATAACTCAGACAGTCATTTACAAAGGTATTCTGACAATAGGATGCAGGATAATGCAGCAGCCTGGAGCCAGAGCACAGAGTTAAAATGCCATAATCATAGTGCACATTTGAAGTCATGTGGGACTAAAGCAAGGAGGTGGGAAGAAGAAAGGACTCCAAAGAAAAATCAGGGGCTGGGGTTGTGGCTCAGCGGCAGAGCGCTTGCCTCGCACGTGCGCAGCCCGGGTTCGATCCTCAGCACCATGTAAACATAAATGCATTGCATTGTGTACAACTAAAGTAAATAAATAAATATCTTTTTAAAAAAAGAAAAATCAGAATGGCTGGTGACTGATTGGATGTGGAGTTTCTGCAAAAAAAAAAAAAAAAAAAAAAAAAAAAAAAAAGAGGCTTTAAAAATAACTGGCATTTCAAAACCTGGGAAATACGGCTTTCATAGTTAGAATAAAACAGCCACCCTCATTCATAAAGAGGGACATATCGTGTGTGCTCTTAAAAAAGTAATACAACAAATTGCTTAATCCACCTACCATTTTCAGTAAAATTGATGCTAAATCTCTTGAGTTTTTTCAAAACTGGAATTTCACACTCAGGAGATGAAGCTGTGTTCTGGGCAGTTACAGAAGCTTTAGGTTTCAAGAGACCTTACAAATGATCCAGAACAGTGCTGTCCAGTTCAATAGTCACTGACCACATGAGGGTCTTTAAATTTAAAGTGTTAAAATTAAATGAAATTAATAATTCTGCTCTTTACCCTGAATGATCACATTTCTAGTACCTAGGAGCCATATGTGGCCAGCAGCCACCATATTGAAGAGTGCAGATAGAGAATATTTTCATCATCACAGAAAATTTTACAGGACAGCATAAGCCTAAGAATGAGTCTCAATTGGAGAGGGAAAAGAGGAATGTATGTGTGAAATGGGATCGTCTTCAAAGTTAAATGACATCTCCGCTCCCTGACTGTGTCTTACACACTCATATGGACTCTGACTCAGGCTGACTGCAGGTGACCTAGAGGTGAGGTGAAGGCTGCCAAAAGGATGCAGAGGCTTGAGCTCATTTGGAAGAATGAGTTTGGGTAATCCACTGGAATGAATGGCTGACAACCACCATCAGTTGTTGAGACTGGAAACCCCAGACTGTACTGATACCCAGCTCATATGCTGATATAATTGATCTGTCCCACCCAGGTCCCAGGCACAAGAAACCATCCCTGGGCTTAGAGGTGAGGCATATGTGAGCTTTCCCATTTTGATCAACTTGGGAAGGAGATAACCTAGTCAAAAAAAAAAAAAAAAAAGAAAGAAAGAAAAGAAAAAGAAAAGACCTGGAAGGTGAATATCAAGGGATGGGAGTAGGAGGAAGGGAGGAATTTTCCTTCCCACTCTATGAGTTTGGCCTGAAACCCCTTTTGTGGAGAAAACATGGGGGACACCTATAAAGGACCTAATGGTCACATCTTGGCCTGGGAGGAAACTCTGAGCATATTGACATCTACTGGTCTCTGTCAGTTATTCTTCTTGTACAGAATTTGTCTTTTTCTGCTTTATCCTCAAATCTTCAGAAAGATCTTATTGAAAATTATACCCCAGACCCAGTAGGATGGTGAAAACTTTCCCATAATTCCAGGGAATGGTGGTGGCTGTTACCAGTGGAGACAGGGCCTACAGTAGGTAGAGATCTCGCAAGGGTAAGGTCAACACAACAAGAGACCAATGGCCTGGTGAGGCATCTAGATGGAAGAACCTGAGGGACCTTCTTTAGCATACCTAAGAAGCCACATCTTTGGACTACAGGACACCAGCTGACATATTGACCTCTGTGGTATCGTGATTTGTTTCTTCTCCTGATTGCTCCTTCTCAGTTTCTCTTACTGGTTCTTTCTCCTCTCCCCATCTTGAAGTATAGACATTTTCTAAGTCCTGTTTCATCTCTTCTCACTTTATACTCTTTATTGATAATGTCACTCCTTCCTAGGTCTTCAGTCACCACTTGCAACCTTCAGTGGCCACTGACTGTGGCATGTCCTCACCCGAATCACCTACAAACACCTCAGACCCAATGTGTCCAGACTCATCATCACGTCCCTCTTCTTCACCCTCTTTGTCTAATTCATTCTAACTTCTATCAATGCAGCTCCTATTTAGCCCCATGTTTTCACTATGAATTTCCTATTTCAAAACTTTTCTGACTCTTAAATGGACAATTGAAGTTATTCCAAGTGTTCAGTCTGTTCCCCACCCAATCTTATTTGATAGTACCAGAGTTACTGTCCTAAGTTACACATGATGGACATGATCATGTCTGCCTCTTCTCTAAAATCCCAAATAAATGTCTTCAAATTCTACTGTATATCCTTCTGCACCCATCCTCAGTGGACCAAAATTGTTCTCCTAAACTCATTTGAACTCTCCACCCCACACTCAGCTACAACCAATTCAGTCATCCTGCAAGTCACATGCCTTCTATTTCCCATAAGCCCTAGTCAATTTAACCTTGCTTTTCCCTATTCTGATTTATCACAAGTCACCTGGTACTACTACAGGCACAGGTGGGGAGATCCACACCTTATTAGGACTGGAAGGGCAGTGTGACATCACACAGAACATTTAACCAAAGGGTAATGAAGTATTTAGTCAGCTTCTCATACTATAACAAATACCTGAGATATCAACATATAACAAGTAAGGTTTATTTTGGCTAACAGTTTGGAAATTTTTGTCCATGATCGTTAGCTGACTCTGATGCTTCTGGACCTGTGATAAGGTAGCACTTCCTGTCAGGGAACTGCAGTGGTGGAGCAAAAGCACTTACCTCATGGCTTAGAAGTGAGAGAGAGGAAAGAAATATGCTAGGGACCCACTATCTCTTCAAGGGCATGCCTCCAATGACCTGAAGACTTCCTACTAGGCTCTTCTTCCTAACGTTTCCACCACCTCCCAATAGCACCAAGCCAGAGACCAAGGCTTTAACACATGTGCTTTTGTGGAAAATTTAAGATCCAAACCATAGAACAACAGCATGGTGGCCTCATCTCCCACATGGTCACAACCTATAGACGTTGCTGGAACATTTCAAGTATCTTCCAGTAAGGTTTCATGCTTCTCATTTATGAAGTTTCCCCGGTAAACATCAAAAAGAATATGTCGTCTATCCTAACTCGACGACCTGGAAATCTGAGCCTGCCAGAAGCTCCATGGAGTCCACACACTGGGATTGCCCAAGGCAGAAGTGCCCAAGAGATGGGTGACAGCAGGTAAATTGGGTGGGGGGGAGTGGAACCTACAAGAAGTACAATGAATGCAACTTCGGACCACAAGGCCCAGCTGTGGAAAGCTGAGTACCCGCAGTGCTGACCTACAGATAGTGCATGTGGTTCATTTGTTAAGTAGCTTATTTTTGAGGGCAGAGTTTAACTTGCAGGAAGTTTAAGAATGTGGGGGGCATCACTGCCCATCTTACTTTCCCTCAGCACACACAGGCATCATTGTTCCCACCAGTGACAAAAACACAGGGAGATGTGGCTGTGTCCCTGTAGTATGCTGTTTTTAAGTCCTTTGGGTATAAACAGAGGAGTGGGATAGCTGGGTCAAATGGTGGTTCCATTCCAAGTTTTCCAAGGAATCTCCATACTGCTTTCCATATCGGCTGCACCAATTTGCAGTCCCACCAGCAATATATGAGTGTGCCCTTTTCCCCACATCTTCACCAACACTTATTATTGTTTGTATTCTTAATAGCTGCCATTCTGACTGGAGTGAGATGAAATCTTAGAGTGGTTTTGATTTGCATTTCTCTAATTGCCAGTGAGGTTGAACATTTTTTCATATATTTTTTGATTGTGTATATCATCTTCTGAGAAGTGTCTGTTCAATTCCTTGGCCCATTTACTGATTGGATTATTTGGGCTTTTTTTTTTTTTGTGTGTGTGTGTGTGTGTGTGTGTGTGTGTTAAGCTTTTTTGAGTTCTTTATATATCCCATGCAGCCACATCAATGTTTATAGCAGCATAATTCACAATAGCTAAATTGTGGAACCAATCTAGATGCCCTTCAGTAGATGAAAGGATAAAGAAACCATGGTATATATATGCAATGGAATATTACTCAGCATTAGAAGAGAATAAAATCATGGCATTTGCAGGTAAATGGATGGAGTTGGAGAATATTATGCTAAGTGAAGTAAGCCAATTCCAAAAAACTAAAGGCCGAATGTTTTCCCTGATATGTGAATGCTGATCCATAGTGGGGATGGGCGGGGAGCATGGGAGGAATGGAGGAATTTTAGATGGGGCAAAGTGGAAGGAGGGAAAGAAAAGGGGCATGGGGGTAGGAAAGATGGTGGAATGAGATGGACATCATTACCCCAAGTACACGTATAAAGACATGAATGGTGTGACTCTCCTTTGTGAACAACCAGAGTCATGAAAAATTGTGCTCTATTTGTGTACTATGAATTGAAATGTATTCTGCTGTCATGTATAACAAATTAGAATAAATAAATAATTTTTTTTAAAAAACATAGGGAGAAAGTAAAGGGACTGAATGGGGAGAGAGAAGAGGAAATCCACTTGACATGTACATCCACTAAGAATTGAAACAGCAGGATTTGAACAACCCAGAAGAGAACAGGGTCCAGAATGGTGTCTGGCCCAGGTCAGGCACTCAATAAATATTTGGGGAATAAATAAGCATGGGCTCCCTTGCTCATTTATTCACACATGCATTCATTTTCTGAGCATCTCCTAGATAGTCTAATCTCACTCTCAACACATACATTCTAGATTCTGAGAAGCACAGGACAATCTGCAGTGACGAAAGACCATGTGGACTGGGTGCATACTGAAAGACAGTTTGTGGCCTTCTGACAAGCACAGGTAATACCTGCATTGCTTTTGCATGGTCTCCGGCAATTTCTACTTTACCAAACACCTCCACAAACATTCTCTCATTTGAGTCACATAACAAATTATACATGTCAGTACCATTCATAGGATCTATCAGTGACCACTCATTACACTGAGGTTATAACTGAACTAACTTATCAAGAAACCCATTCATTCATCCAAGAATGTGTTTGCCTACCACATGCCACACACTGGTCTAGGTTCTAGCTTCACAGGAGAAGATTCTCTTGATGCTTATATCCCATGGCAGACCATGCTCCTAATGATCTGGCCCCTGGCTACCTGCTTACCATCCCTCCCACCCCCGACTCCTGCCTTCACTCTAGCCACACAGATCTCCAGGCAGTTTGTTAAATGTGCCCTGCTATGAAAGTGCCCTGCTGGCCCCTCTGTTTGGAATGCCCCTCCTCCCTTCTGCAGCTGGCTACTTCCTTCTGTAACATCCAGCTCAGGCAGGTCAGACATTGCTCCTTAGGAAAGCTTCTCCATGGCCCCCTGGGTCTAGCACCCCACACACTCAGGCCCCTGTGCACATATGCCTCCATCCTAGCCCCAAGGAGGGATTATCTGTGGGAGTGTTAATCTGATGTTGTGGTTCTCCCTTGAATAGATATTATTTTCTTACATTTACTGGACATCAATCATTTGGAAGCACTAAGTATTTGTCTCTTCTGCTCTGCTCTTCACTGGAGAAACTGTTCCTTCCCTGAGAGTCCCAGAGTCCAGTCTAACTCTACAGTTTAGGGTAGAAAGTAGGGCCTTCACCTCAGGACTAACCTAATTCACAGGGTCCCATTCTCCTGAGTGCAATCACTGATTTAGAGAAGAGAATCACGTCCAATTGGGTCTCATTGGAGTGGAGTCCAGAAATTTGGTTGGACTATTGTGGGCACTCTCAGAGCCGGCTTTTGTCAGCTTTTTCATCACTGAAACCAAAAGTTTCAACAAGAACAATTAGAGAAGGAAAAGTTTATTTTGGATCACAGTTTTAGAGGCTATCAATCCCTAGATGGCTGACTCCATAGCTCTGGGCCCAACGTGAGGCGGCATATCATGGCGGAAGGAGTGGAGGAGGAAAGAAGCTCAGGAAATGAAAACCAGGAAACATAGAGAGAAGATCCTCCTCACCAGGGACAAATCATAGCCCCCCAAAGCCACACGCCAGTGACCCGCCTCTTCCAGCCATACTCTGCCTGCCTACAGTTACCACTCAATTAACCTGTATAAGTGGATTAATGTACCCATTAGGTGAAGGCTCTCACAACCCAATCATTTCAACTCTGAAAATTCATGCATTGTCTCACATATAAGCTTTTGGGGGACACCTCATATCCAAACCAAAATGGAGCCCATGTGAAGGATGTAGTCCTTGGGGCTGTTGGCAGCCGGCTGGCTGAGGGCAAAACCAAGAGGAAGGTGGCAGAGCTGAGAGTGGGATCCCGAGCATGCTGTTTAGGGCCTGGACTACTTACAAAGCCAACATTTTCACCCCCCTCCCCCTTTTCCCTTCCTCCATTCCCAAAAAGCTTGGCCTGGACTTTGTATCCTGAAAAATTCACTCCACTCTAAGAGCAAACGGCTATATGGAAGCTACAGTGTGCTGTCTTTTGTCGTGTACTACAACCACCCCTTTGTGCACTTGCCTCCAGCACTTTTATGACAAGAAGCCAGGGCAGAATTTTCCAGAAGACACTCCCTCATTTTGTTTGCATGTCATGGAGGTGGTGGGACCAAGGGGAGGGAAGCAAGGCCAGTGTTTTGTAGTGGGAAAGCAGAAATACAGGAAGTTGGGAGAGCTCTGGAGAAGACCAGGAAGGAGCGGGTGTCTCCAAGTGGGTTCTGAGAATAAAGGACAAACACAGACTCCCAAACAATCCCCAGAGGACTGAGCTAGTTCCATATTCTTCATGGGTTTTTGCTTTACCCAAAAAACCCTTCTACTCTCCCCAAATCTGATTCAACTTTCCACAGTAACTAATTGTATAAGCTGTGGTTTCAAAGAAAACACCAGTTAGCCTTTAAAATAGGCATGAGTAAGAAGGCATCCCCTGCCCAACTCGGGCATGTTACATTTTTGTTTGCCAGTGAGGTTGATTTTAAGTTCTGGAGATTAAAACTGGAAGAGAAACTTCAGATGCCTTAGAAATTAGAGAGTTGTGTAATAAACAAAAGAAAATGCCTAGACGCATTTTGTGAACAAGAAGGTAAATAATTCAGAAAACATTTAATGTAGAATCAGTATGATCCATGTTTTATTAACTAAGAAGTCAGAGCAATGTCAAAAAATAAAATTAACTAAAGGGAAAAACAAGTTCTACTGTTGTCTATTATTACTTTATCCAATGGGACTTATAGGAGTTTCTGATCATTTCTCAAAGACAGATGCCATGGAATATTTTGTTCTAACCATCACTTGTGTCCCTGTGCCTGCACATTTACACACCCATACACATCCTTGGAGCTCTGGGATGCAGCAGTGAACTATGTAGACTTTTAAGCCTGATAGACACTTCCTAAGTTTTATCTTGGGCAAGAAACTGAACTCAGTTTTGCCATCTGCAAAATGAGATAAAAGCAACTTCTTAGGTTGTTATAAGTATTAAATAAAATTATCAATTTAAAAACTTTAGTATAGGGCAACTTAGAAACAACAATAGATAAAATTGAGTTTTAAGCACTATCTTAAGGATGTGGTTTGTAAGTATTAGGGCATTCCATGCAGATGAGAACCTTCATGTAGGAAGATGGCAATATCCTTCACTGAGCTAATTAAGAAACTGAGGCCCAAGGTCACATAGTTACTAAGTGGCGAAGCTCAGCTACCACATTGTACACTTAGAGACAACAATAAAATACACTAGCTGTGTTTGGTTTCAACAGGATGTTAGGAAAGGAAGATTTAATTTTAAGATTTGAAGAGGTCCTAACCATCTAAACTTGATTTGTAGTGAAATTTAACCATGATTTAAGATAAGTAAAAATTAAGTCAATAGTACTGCAAACTTATCATCAAGTCTGACTTTCTTACCTGTCACATGAGCATACTTAATTAGATCAGTGGCTCTTACTGCCACTGTATATTAGAATTGTCCAAAGAGCTTTGTTTAAAAAAAAAAAAAATCTCTGGGCACCCAGAGATTCTGGTCTAACTGGTCTAGAGTGTATGGATTTTTGAAAACTCCCAAGGGCTGCTAATATGCAACCAAGTTTGAAAACCATGAGACCAAATCATCTCTCATACCTGCTGAGATGTAAAACTACCCAGTTCCATGCCGTGTACAAGACCACAAAGGTAGAGGAGAAATACCTGCAGCAGAATCTTGTTACCATCATAGTCCTGTGTCTGCCACCTGGTGCTGCTGATGGGAACACACGGGTTGGGTAGAAGAGGCACCAGCTGGCCGATCTCTTGAACCTTGAACTGCAACACACAAGACTCTTTGGGGTCCACCGAAGTTCCCAGGGGCAGCTGCTTCAGGGAGAGCTGCAGAGCCAAGTTCTCAGTGGTGTGGAGCACAAAGAAGCAGAAGTTGCTCTTTTGCAAAGTGGCCTCTCTCTGCAGGATCATCTCATAGAGTCTGATGGCGTCCTCGTAGTTGTCAAAACTGCAGTATAGCGTCACCCTCAGGATCTCGGTGCCACAGTGCACCTGCCTGACGCCCCAGACAGGCATCTGGCTGTCCAAGCTGTAGAACTCCTCATTTGCAAGGAGGTAGGGACGAAGTCTCCCCTGTGCATCCTGGGCAGTGTAGCACTGCCAGGGTGGACGCTGTAGGGAGTCCAGAATGCGAAGCAGCCGCTCCTCTCCATGGCTTTCACGCAGGAAGAGCAACACAGACATTCCCGGGAACCGGGACCTCCTCGGGTGCCTCTCATAGTACTTCACTGGTCGGACCCGCTCTGACACCAGGAAGAGGCGCATCCCTGGGCAGATGCAATCCAGGAGCTGGTCCAGAGCCTGCTGCAGAAGCGAGCCATGCCCAGAGTCAGCAAGGAGGTGCACGGTCATGGCCAGCGGCTCCTGCGTCTCAACCATGGTGGAGCGAAGCAAAGCAAGTATGCAGGCCGCTGCTCAGCTTCTGAGATCAATGAAGGAGAGGGTGAGGCCACCCTGGGGTCTCGCACAGAGCCTTCGCCCACCACAAAACCTTCAGCTCTGACAGCTCCTTCAGAACACGGCCCTCAGGCAGATAGCACACGCTCAGCTCAGCCGCCTGTGGACAGGGAGGGAATGTCACATGGCTTTGGAGTCATGAGCCTCCGCTCCACACAACACCAGGGGCTCCGCGTCACCCGGCCTGCGCAGAACGCAACTGCTCATTTGGCTCTTTCAGGCATTTCCCCAGGGTTTCTGTTTGACCTAAAAACCTATAATCCTGAGAACCACCCGAGTGGGTGGTTCTTGAAGACACCCGGCAAAGGCAAAGGAAATGACCAGGCAGAAAGGCATGGAGTCAGCCCTGGTAGCCTGATAGCCATCTGTTTAGTTGAAAAGACATCCACTTGATTGACCCACAATGGGCTCTGATTTCCTACTCACATCTCCTGGTGTTTACAGTAGCCTGCCAGGCCACCTGAATACAATGACTTCTTTAAAACAATTCTCAAAACTTGAACCCTTGCCAGTTTTTTTTTTTTCCCCCTCTTTTGTCTTTTTTATTTTGTTTGTGAACTTTTTATGTTAGGACATGGAGAGAAAGATATTTTAACTAAATTTTTTTAAAAAGGTATTTGCTCTACAGAAGAGTTTAAGTGTACTAAAAAGATAGCAAAACAAAATGACCCTTTATTCATACAAATTCTTCAGAAAGAGATTTACAAATCAACAATAGCAACTGCTTATATCTCTTGAGGACCTATCTACTAAGTGCAGTCATAAACTGTTCAAAAAAACTTCATTTCAATTGATTTAATCACCCTACAAACTTAAAAAGAAGGGTACAGTAGTCCCCAGTTGCTGATGAAGAAATGGGGCACAGAAAAAACCGAGTAACTGGCTCACAATCTCTCAGCTAACAGGTGGCCATAGGAAGATTTGAACCCAGGAACCTAGAGGTTCACATCCTGCACTGCCCCTCTGGGGCCCAGAAGGCCCAGACCAGATTTTCTTCCTACTGGTAGGGAAAGAATGCCTCAGCAATTTCTAGTTGACACATTGTGGGAGACTATGAGCTGTTGAATGTTAAATTGAATGGTTCTCCATAAGAATGCTGTCAAGCTTCAAACACAATCTGCTAATGTGTTCTAAATAGTAATTCAAAAATCATTTGCTATTCTAATAGCTGTGCTTCTTAAAAGGTGTGGACAGGCACATTTTTCTAAATGTAATTCTTGAAAGAAGCAATTTATTAACACTATAATGGAACACAGTGTGACTTGGCTTTTTAAAAATTAGGAAACTTTTCAGATTAAAACTGTAACTTGTTCTAACCTTGATTTTATATATGTGCATTCCTTTAGTAGTACAATAACCAATTTTAAAGCGAAAAAATTGTCATCCAAGGACAGAAATGATTTCTATTAAGATTTACTTTTAAATCTATGTACAATGCTAATCATTTGAATTTCATAATTCTCATGCTTTCCTCATTGGAAAGAATATATAAATACAGTTTATAAAAGATAAATAGCTTTTTAATTACCACGCACAACTCAGTAACTAACTTCACTTTGCTTCAACTTTCAAAAAAATCATTAAGTTTTTTTTAAGGTGTTATAGCTCTTGAGCTTTTTTTTTTTTTTTAAACTCTTAATTCATGTCACATGCTGGCATTTAAATATAATAACCTTCTCATCCCTGGATATAAAACCCTGTCCTTTCTCCTGTCTTTCCACTTACAGAGCTGACTATGTACGGTCACTTTAGATAAAAATCATGATTTTTAAAAACAGTTTTTGAAATTTTGGAAATAATAAAAATAACTCTAGAGATCAGAGGAGAAACTTTATACCCCTGAGACAAAACACGTCATATAAGGCAAATGTTTAAGCTCTTACATAGGAAAGATTTATCCAATGCCGAAAAACATCTTCTCCCTCTTGGAGTTATCATTTTGGTCAGGATTTTTTAAATTTCATTAACTTGTTGGCAACCAAAATGTTAAGAACTTGCAGGGGTCAGGGGCAGGCTGTCTCTGCAGTGAATTCTCCAGGAACAAAACATGAAATAAGGACTCTGGTGTCACCATCACCCCCACCACCCACCACCCACCACAAATGCCTGATTCTCAGCTGTGCTCCACCCTGATCTTAAATTTTGCACGAAGCTGTGTGGAAGGCACAGACGAAAAGATTCAGGGGAACCACCCGCATTGGTTCTCAGCATCTGGGCAGCTGACATGCGATCTCCACCATCTTTTCCCTGAATTTGGTAACGACGCCCAGGTTTCATCAGGCGTCAGTTCCTGGACAGCAGCCAGGTGGCCCACTCTTCACAGCTAAGTGGGGATGCCGGTGACAAGTAGTCCAAGGAAATTGAATAAACCAGCTAGTTACGAGGATCTGTGGGAACCCGTGGAAGTCATCGGAAATTTGTCCCTTCTGTGAGTCTCATAAATACAATGGGATACGTTAAAACCCTGAGAGTCCCAACCCTGCCCCCCAGGAAAACGTTGAGAAACTTTCTTTTCATTTTTAATGTGTAGCTTACGTCTAATTATCCCACGTCTTGAAGGCCGGGCACTGTGCAGACAGTCACTGTGCTGCGCTTTGGAGGAGCACCTTAATGTCATCAGTGCCATGATCAAGGGCACTGCAGCGTGCCATGGAGCCACCTAGATGAGAGCCACTGGGCGGCCTGGAGGAAAAGAGATGCTGCTTAAGTCCTGACAAGTGTATGCACCAGGCAGACAGGTAAGGCGCTCAGGTTGGCGCTGGAGAGAGAGGAGGCTGATGGGAAGAGGAATCTTGGGAAGAGGAGTCTCAGGACTGAGAGCCACTGAAGGAACTGAAAGTGGCTCAAGATGGCTGGAGGGTGGCACAGAGGAGGGCAGGAGGGAGAGGCTGGAAGGCAGCCAGTGGGCTGGTCAGGAAGGGCCTCCCATGCCACCAGGAAGGGCTGGGGCTTTATTGTAACATGAACAGAACCACAGGAGCCTTAGCTTGGGAAAAGAGGCAATGCTTTGAGGAATCATAGACAGGAGCGACAAGGGAGGCCAATGAGTGGGCTTGTTACCTTGGGACATGTGGGCAGAAGGCTACAGTGGGTGGCCCAGGAGGCCTCCCAGGGTGGTACCTATGGGTGTCTGGGTGAGGTTGAGGGCTGCAGTATAGACCTGGTCAGTGGATGTCAGGGACACTAGGGTGAAGACACCCAGCAGCCCTTTCCCACGCAATGTATGGAGGAACAGCAGATCAGAGACTATGGGCCGGGGAAGCCTTGGACTTGAAGCAGCCATGGGAATCTACTGGAAGAAAATACACAGTTGGAGTGGGGGAGGGAAGAGGATGGGATGCTAGGAGGACCCGGGGACAAGTGACATTGAAGAGGTGACTAGGGAAACAAAGACAAGAGTGGGTCCTAACCCTGGGTGGGAACTCGTGTCTTAGGCTCAAGGATTTGAGGCCATGGCTCTGGCTGGGTAGACACTGTCACTTAGTATTTCAGGGTAACAACGGTGACTCACTATACTTTCTCCATTAGGCAAACTCAAAAGAAGCAGCTGTCACTAAGCAGACCTCAGAGCCACACAAGCCTCTGTTTTCCTTGTTCCCAAGAGAACTTTAATTCTGATTCTCTATCTGATTCTCCATTTCTGTGCAGGGATCAGGCACCATAGAACTGAGGCAGAACTGGAGAAAGACTGGGAGGGGCTCACTTTTCAGTCCCCGACAGCAGCCTGTAACCTGCGCTGCAGAGTAGGCACCAAATGGCTCTGTCGTGGATGGGGACCCTGGGTATCTCCTAAGCAGTAAGAATCCCAGGGAGGTTGTGGACTTTCCCAGCACCGCATGGCTGTGGGTTGCTGGCACAGCTTGGATTCCTGGGTTGGGGACCATGCTCCCCACCACTCCTAAGGTGAGCAAGACACAGCATCTGTAGCTATTGAGGCAAGAGCTTTTGAGGTTCATGACACTTTAGAAAAGGAAAAAAGGAAGACAAAGGCATGGAGTTGTCCCCAGGGTCTAGATGCATGCCTCATGTACTAGGCCCCTCTGGTTAACATGTGTTTCACCACCCCAGCTATTCCACCATCCCTATCCTCCTTCTCCCAGTGCGGGCGCGCGCACACACACACACACACACACACAGACACACACCAGAGGTGCTTGGGCACAGCCCTGGGGAGCTTGGGCAGGACTGGCAGCAGGCTGACAGTGGAGGCCTGTGTGCATTCTTCTCCAGCTCTAAGCTTCTAGGGCAGAGGTGGGGAGGGAGGAAGTAGCCACAGAAAGCACCTTCTCCGAGCTGTTGTGATTCTTAGCTGAAACTTCTCTCCCAGTTCCCCAGAGGACACCCCCTGCTCAGACCCAAACAATGCTATCAGGTTCCTATTAAATTGCCATCTGTTTCCCCTTTTCCAGGACAATGCAGCCCAGGAGCTGATACTGGGGTTTTTACAGGTGCTGACAAAGGGTGCATGTTTCCTCCTGCCTCTCTGTTGTGGCCTGCTGCTATGACTCAGTTCCCAGGCTCTGGCATGTTATGTGACACAGGACTTTATGTGAGCTGGGGGCCTGGGCCCTTCACCTGCCTCTGATGAGCATCCACTGAGGACCTGAAGTTCCTAATCCCATGTTCCACCATCCATTGAGGATAAACTTCCCTGCAGCTCCATGGAAAGGGTCCACTGAGTCCCAGCACTGCATAGGGCCTCCCAGCCCTACCACTGTGCTCATCTGACTAGAGAGATGTGACATTTCATATTGTTTTAACCCCCCCCCCCGATAAATTCAGTATATTCAGTAGGGAACAGATAAATAAATCAGTGTACATTATTTTTATGGAATACTATGAAATACAATGAATGTATGATATTTTTGTAAGATACCATGTATGAAAAAAAGAAAAAAAAAAAACAATGAAAAGAACTTCAGGAACTAGAGTTGGCCACATCTAAGGACACGTGTGTATCCTGCCCTTTAGCCCTTGCCCTCCCAAGCAGGAGAAATCTTCTCACCCATGTGCAGAAGGCAGATGCAAGAGTGTTTATAGCTGCATTGATTGAAATGGCCAAAAAAGGAGAGAAGGGAAGGCTACCCAAGTGCACAACAATAGACTGGATTATTAATTATAGCATGAGGGAAATGAACTCATCCAATCTACTGGTTTCAGTTTGAATGAATCTCATAAAATGTTGAGTACAAATATCAGGAGGCAGAAAATATATGCAGACCACTGATATAAATTTTAGAAATATGCAAACACTATTCAGTGGTTATAGATATAAACCTCAGTGGTCAAAGAGTAAAGAAATACATTAGAATAAAAAACACCAAATTCAAGGTAGTGGTTACCTCAGGTGTGAGGGGAATTTACTATCTTTTTTAAGTTGGGTGGGAAGTTCATTTTATTTTCCTTAGGCCCTTCTGAAGTATTTCATAATCATTTGAATAAACATGATCTATTATGCACAGACCTAGAAAGACAGTTCCACTATAATGGCAAATAAAACAAACAAAAAAATGTACACATGATTCTGTTTTCCTGTAAGAACTATATAGGTGCATATGATTGTTACATATAGAGGGAGCAAAAGTTTGGAAGAATGTAAGCTAAAATTGTGTTAATAGTGTGTCAATAGTAGATACATTGGGAGAGGAGATTATGGGGTATAGGAGCAGTTTCATTTCTTACTTCACATATTTCTACATTATCACTATCTATTACAAACACTTTGTATCACTTTTGTAATTAAACTATAAACCATTTGTGAACCAGTCCACATTACACTTCTAATCTGTTCATTCAACTAATGTTTATTCAGGAACACAACTGTGTTCTAGGGATAACATGATGTTAAAAAAAAGAAAAGAAAACTAATATAGCCTCAGTTCTCAGGAGCTTATACACCAGTTAACTGCTCTGGACTGTATCTGTGGACAAAGTCGGACATGACTACATTCTACTTCCCATTGAATCATTAACCGGGTGACCTGAGGGAACCCATCTACTTTCCTCAGCCTGTGGAAGAGGTAGACATTAATCAAATAATCACACAATTAAATGTAAAGTAGCACAATGTACGGTGCATAGAATTTGTTCAGGGGGGTCCAACAGGCCATGTCTGCAGAAGGAGGCTTGAGCTGTGTGGTCTTTGAAGAAGAGCAGGAGTTAAGTGGGAGATGCAAGAAGGACATCCTAGCACAAGCAACAGTGTATGCAAAGGCCCTGTGGCAGGAAGGAAGCCAGTGGAGTAAGCTAGCTTATGTTACTGGTGGTAACATGTGCCAAGATAGGAAATCCTGAAAGAAGAGCAATTTTGCCTAGAGTGTGACAGGAAGGTTTTTGATGCATGAACCTGTGAAAAAATGCCACATGATTCAGAATGCTCCTGACTACTGAGAGAAGCAGCAAAGCAAGACAATTATTGGACAATTAAGAACAGCTGCTAGTACTTAACTGCGCACTTAGACTGTGCTAGGCACTGTTCTAAACACTGGTGCATACAGAAAACATGGGGGCATAGAAATCTGAGTCATGTGCTCTCTGGATATTTAAAGCCAAAGCAACCTTTAATTATCATAATAGGAAAAAAGAATATTAGTGTATTTTTTTCTATAAAATATTTGCAGTTCACTGAACAGGCAAAATAGCTGTGCACTCCTGGAGAGCTGAGGTCACATCTATACATCCAACCATTGTTATGCCAGGGTATCTGTCAACGTGTGGACCCTTCCTCAATGCTTGCTATAGTGAGCAGAGAGCAAAATAAGGGGAGAGTTTTCTAGTTGGTACATGCATATGATTTCTAGTGCCCTGATAGAAAAAACATTAGAGTGAATAATTTGAGTTGTAAGCCAACTATTACTAATGAACACTAGTAATCTTTCCTCATGAGAAATTTAAGAAACAACCCCTCCAAAAACAAAGCAAAAGAACAGAAACAAAGCTTTGCCAGGGTTGGCTAAGGGAATCATAAATGTCATTATAAATGCTCACCTTGCTTTTAGACTAGCACCTTTCCAAAGGGAGGACTTACATTCACGAACTGACCCATCTACAGATTGGCAGGGATGATGCCAACCACCCGACTTGGAACTATAAATGATTTTTTTTTAGCATTTTACTAACACCTTTCAAAATAAGCTAGAAGCGGGGAGCGGTGGCACACGCCTGTAATCCCAGCACTTGGGAGCCTGAGGCAGGAGGATCACGAGTTCAAAGCCAGCCTCAGCAATGGCGAGGCACTTAGCAACTCAGTGAGACCCTGTCTCTAATAAGATACAAAAAAAGGGCTGAGGATGTGGCCCAGTGGTCAAGTGCCGCTGAGTTCAATCCCCGGTACCAAAAAAAAAAAGCTAGAAATGGGCACATCATATAATCACCCACCTCAGAATGCTGCTGAAGCTGATGCTCCAACAAAAAGTCTGGCTTTAATCACCACGTAGATTACAAATAGAGATGGATAGTCTCATGGCAAGAAACCCTGCTTCCTATGCCAACCCTTAAATCATTAAAGCCAGCTCAGCATAAAGCCGACAAGTCAATGAGACCGAAACCAACGTGCCCGGGCTGGTCGCGCTGCCCTGCAGAGCTGGGAGCTTTGCTGTGCTTCGTCAGCTGCTCCCGTCTGCTAACGGGGCCTCAATTCCCACTTTATATTTATATCCCAGCTGCTTCCAAAGGCCACGGCTGCGCCGACCAGACAGCAAAAATAGAAAGAGGAGAGGGAGAACTAACCATAGGAATTCATAACCAATCTTTTTCAAATACAAAGCAGGAATTTTGGTCTCTTCAGCTTTATAAAAGAACTTTTATGAGACACAAATGGAGGTTGTGGATTCTATGACTGCCTGGTACGGATGTCTTGTGGCAGAATCTCTCTCCAAATGTGAATCATTCTGAAAGGCTTTCTAAATGTGTCGGTGGTTATGTATTCTGTAGGATCATGTGGGAGAAAAAATGGGGACAGCTCTTGGATTACACACAGCATAAACATAAACAATAATATTGCTCAAATACAGAGCTTGGAAAGCTGAGTTGGAACACTGGAAAGAGAACTGGACTCCGTGGAAAGACCTGAGTTGGAATCCTGGCTGGAACATGCAAGGTCCCCTTCCCCTACTTGTTCTAGAACAGGCAGGCCAGCTTCTTCCTTTGGTCACTGTGTCATTAGTGATAATGAGCCTGGCCCAGGGTGTTAGACACAACGATGCGTTTTTTTTTTTTTTTTTTTTTTTTTTTTTGGGTAGGCAACATGTCTGCTGAATTTCAACTATTCCATTCAGTGCTACCATATTTGTTTGTTCTCATGGTTTTTTTTAATCCAACCCATTCCAAGCAACCCCAGAACACAGTGTTTCAAGCATGTTTGAACATGGATGTGTTTGGAATCTTAAGTGGGAAGGTGAGTAGTTTCTATATGCGGGAAACCTACGCCAGGTAGACCATGACAGGAAATCCCCTGTTCAGCAAAGTCAGACTCAGAGATTAAGAACAAGGGCCTCTTGACCAAGGACATGGCTCCCTGACCGGGACAGAGCCTCCCTATGCACATGAAGGCAAGAGCCTGCTTGGAGAGGTCCCTAATGGGACCTGGGGAGCGACAAAATGGGAAAATTGGAACTGGCATTAACTTGATGAGGTCATCTAACTCAGAAGCTGGGTGGGACCTTGTAACTTGAGCCTGGCTGTTTAGATTGAGAATGTGAGGCTGAGGAAAGTAGATGGGTTCCCTCAGGTCACTCGGTTAATGATTCAATGGGAACTAGAATGCAATCCCATCAGACTTTGTCCACAGATACAGTCCAGAGCAGTTCACTAGTGGGCACCATTTTCTAAATATCTCAGGTAGGAGTCATATTTTTTAAATGGTAATTTCCTGTCACTGTGAATGAAGACCATCACCCACACCCCTATGCACATGTACTGAAAGATTTAAGGTTACTAAGAGAGAAGGCGGGTTGGTACCAACGGCCATTCTGTTATGGGAATGTTCATTTCATCTGAGAACAGAATAGAGAAAAAGATCAGAGAGAACCAAGTGAAAGTAAAATCTTATTACCATCTTTCCACTTAGGTAGTCTCCTTACCAAAAAGGCACTTCATAGAGCTGGTGGGGGTGGCAGACCTTCTAAAGGCAACCCACGTGGAAAGATGGATGGCTGTCTGCAAACTGATTTGAGAGCCACGAAGACGCAGAAGGACATCACAGTGGGCATCCACCATGGAAAGCCGTATGGAGATTCCTCAGAAAACTCAGAATGAAACCACCATTTGACCCAGCTATCCCACTCCTCTGTCTATACCAAAGGACTTAAAGTCAGCATATTGCAGTGACACAGCCACATCAGTGTTTATAGCAGCTCAATTCACAATAGCCAAACTATGGAACCAACCTAGATGCCCTTCAACAGATGAATGGATAAAGAAAATGTGGTACATACACACAATGGAATATTACTTAGCCTTAAAGAAGAATGAAGTATGGCATTTGCTGATAAAGAGATGGAGCTGGAGAATATCATGCTAAGTGAAATAAGTCAATCCCCAAATACCAAAGGCTGAATGTTTTCTCTGATTTGCAGATGCTAATTCACAATAAGGGGAGGGTGACTAGGGAAGAATAGAGATACTTTAGATAGGGTGGAAGGGAGTGTAGAGTGGGAAGAGGGTAGGGGAGGAACAATAGCAGAATGAATTGGACATTATTACCCTATGTGCATATATGATTACATGAGCAGTGTGATTCTACATCATGTACAACCAGAAGAATAAGTTATAGTCCATGTCTGTATGATGTGTTAAAATGCATCCTACTATCATGTATAACTAATTAGGACAAATAAAAATAAAGAAAAAGAAGCTATAGTTGTCAAGTGTTAACTGCATGATCAGCAAAGGCCTTTCTAGCCTCCTTTTCTCCACTCATGGGTTATGAGAGCTATGCCTCTACCCGGGGTGGGCTGGAAGATGCAGGGATGGTCAGATGTGGTTTGGAGAGTGCATCTTTGTACCAGATCTCGTCAAGGGAGCTTTACTGAGAGCTTGTGGTGTGGTGTGAGCCAGGCCTAGAGCCAGCTACTGACTGCTAGACAGAGGTGAGTTTGCAACCGGCACCACCAAGGGCTTCCTGCAGGCACTCAGAATACCCTGCCCCTCCTGCCTCCTGTGAGCCACACATGTCCCCTCTGTGCCCACCTGAAGGATCACCTTTAGCAGTCCACACTGGCAGTGCAAGGTCAAGCCAGCGCTGATTCATGAGGCATAATTTGAGTTCTCCACTAAGAAGAAAGTCATCATGCTGCAGGATGGCAATCATCAGTCATCTCCAGGAGGGGCCCCACAGGAGGAGGTGAGTTGGGGCTGGACCATTTTCTCCCATTAACCTGGTTTCTCTCATGACAGCCAGCCTCCAGCTTGAGATCGCTGGTGAAGATGAGGCGGATGATCTATTTGGCAACAGTTGTTTTTTCTGGTCTTCCTGGGGCATGCCCTCCTTAGCACCTTGTTCTCACCTAAAGAGCTTCCCCTGGCTGCTGCTTCCCTCTGCCATCCCCACTCATTTTATCTCTGCTTTTACAGAAAGATACTATGAAAAGTGCTTTAAAAAGATTCCTATAAATAGCCTAATCATAGTATCAACAAACATGCTGTTTAAAAAAAAGGAAAAAAAAAAAAAAAACTCTTAGAAGTAATAGTCCATTTGCCTAGTAATTAGTTAACATCCACACTGCCTTCAAAGGCTAGCATGACACCAGGCACAGATTGGGATCTCTTTTAGCCCTGGAACAACAGGAAACACAGGGTTGAAGGAATTTAACTCCAGGGGAACTGCTGCTCTGCAGATAGGCATGTTTATGCAGAGTCTGGCTGTTCTGGGGTGACCAGGACTCCTCACCAGTGACCACTGCAGGCTCTGAGGAGGCCCAAGAGGAAACTTGCAAACCTAGGTGGACTTCCTGGATTCCTTGTCCACAGAATAAATAATTCTTTTTTTTTTTTTTTTTTTTTTTTTTTTTTTTTTTTTTTTTTTCTGGTACCAGGGATTGAACTCAGGGGCACTTGACCACTGGGAAGTGCCTCGCCATTGCTGAGGCAGGCTTTGAACTCCCAATCCTCCTGCCTTAGCCTCCCAAGGGCTGGGATTACAGGCGTGTGCCACCCCACCCGACTCAGAATAAATAATTCTGCACCAACATTCCCTACAAGCACCCATGCAAGACATTGTTTCCTTGTTAATTCGCTGTATGGCTCCACGATCAAACCTGTGAACAATTCCTTACTGTGTTCTGTCAATAGGATTTTGGAATTAACTACTCAAAACACAGATGGACAAGCCAAAAATACCCACTGGACTCAGAGAAGAGTCATCTCCTACCCCATTAAAAACAAAAATGACAATTTTCCAGGAAACTTGTCAGACTACTGGAATTCCAATTTTTCACTTGTTGTCACATTAAAAAAATAAATCTTTCTTAAATGCCAGCGCTAGCTTCCACGCGTAGTTACCCAGTGGCCCAAATCTGACAGGGTGCACAGCTTCGACTGTGCCGTTCACAAAGCT
Source organism: Tamias sibiricus (assembly GCA_025594165.1). Taxonomy (NCBI): domain Eukaryota; kingdom Metazoa; phylum Chordata; class Mammalia; order Rodentia; family Sciuridae; genus Tamias; species Tamias sibiricus. The sequence goes on along the minus strand of CM046660.1, from coordinate 71,458,274 downwards.
TGAAATCCGTTTTCAGGCTCAACGCACTAGATTTTCTAGGTCTTTTGACACTCTTTCCTTTCATCTCTTTTAATCATGCCCTAAATTCTTCAAGCACCATGGGGCCAGCCAAAATACGGGTATCTATTCAAAAATTGTAATTTTTCACTGATATGAAGAAACGCTCTGCGAATTTAAACTAACCAACCTCCTCTACTTTTCTCTCCCACTCATAGCTCAAGAAGACAGACCTGAATACTAACACCTCTCCCTAGAATAATGAAGAAATAAATGTGCAGGAGACTTAAGATAATACTGTCTTTGGGTATCTATTCTTCAAGGTCATTTTTTAAAAATATTTATTTATTTTTAGTTGTACACATTGCCTTTATTCTTATGTGGTGCTGAGGATTGAACCCAGGCCGCACATGTGCTAGACGAGCACTCTACCACTGAGCCACAACCCCAGCCCCTCAAGGTCATTTTTGATACAAGACCACCCCAGAGTGAGACCATTCCTGTACTGTATGTAGTAAGATATCTCTTGGAACAAATCCAAGATGGGCCTGATTCACATAGATTTCAGTCTAGAGAAAGGCGGAATGCCAAAGAAGCTCTGTAATATAGAGGTAGAGAGGAAAATGCATTTTGTTTTTCTGGAAAACAATTGGGCCATATGTTATTAAGAGCTTTAAAAATGTTAATATTGTTTGATTCTGTAATTCCCCTTCCAGGAAGCTATTCTAAGCAAATAAGAGAAACACTGAGAAGCACTTGTGGATGGAGATATTTGTTAGTTGCAAATTTGTAAAAGTAGAAAAAAAGTAGCCTAAATTTCAAGAACAATAATAATAAATTAGAATGTATCCACACTATGGGAGGTTAGTAAAATAAATTGTGGCACCTATGCCTTCAAAGCTGTTTTCAAATAACACCTGCTGATGTAAAATTGTTTGTTTATGCTCAATTTTAAAGTGAGGATATAATGTTTCATATATAGTATGTTTCTAAATTTAATAAAGAAATATTTATGGAAAGTGTCCTTTATATGATAATACAAATGTGAATAATGAGATAACTAGGCTATCTCTTTCTGTTTTTATCTTTATGTATTTTTCAAATTTTCTGAAATGTGAATTTACATATTGAATAAGAATAAAACAGTAAATATTTTAAATAAACTAGACTAAATGCAGTACCTCATTCCCTCCTTTATTCTACATGAAAATATCAAAATAATTTCAAAGGTTATTGGTGGGAACTTAAAATATGTAGACCATGCTGTAGCTTCTGTAGTTGGTTTTATAACAGATGACAGAATTTCAAAGTAGACAAAACATGAAATAAAATTATGCATATCCATGAGATATATTTCTATTTTGAAGACAGAATCCTAATTGTGCAAACACACAGACATGCACACACACCCCAACATTTTACCACACCAGATACATTTTGTTAATTCAAGTTTTAACAGGCCCTCAAGTGAAACTTTCTTAAAGCTATTTTGACAGTGATATTTGCATTTTCTGGGACCCCAAAGCATATTCACTTGTTTGCACTCTATTTGTGAATAGGAATACATTCATAAATAAAATAGATATGATTTGTTCATTTTCTCTTGCTCTCATTAGAATATAAGTACTAATGAATACTAACAAAACACTTATTACAGACCACAAGCAGTTCTACTAAAGAGCCCAGTAGGGTCCCAGAATATATCAGTTGTCAGAAAAGACTTCTGTGAAGAATATGGAAGACCTATCCATGGGACTAGCACTCTAAGTAGATGGGACAGCATATACAAATGTCCTGGGGCAGAAAGGCATTTGTGATGTTTTAGGAATTGCCAGGAATCCACTGTAGTTGAGGAAGAGTAATTGGAATGTACAAATGACACTGGGTAGGACTGGAAATGAGGTTGGCAGGAGTTACAGTAAGCAATAGTTTCTGCAGGCTGTGGTAAGGACTTGGATTTGCTGTCATGGGAAGTTAATGAAGGGGTTTCTTTCTATTTAATCAGGTGTTTTAAAAACTGTTATTTTTAACTAATTATAGACTCCTATGAAATTGCAAAATTATTACATAGATTTCCATCAGTTCTTCACTCAGTCCCCAGATGTCACACCTTATGTAAGCGTAGTACAATATCAAAAGCAGAAGACCACCCTCGGTACTACACTGTCGACCTGCTACAGACCTAATTCATATTTGACCAGTTCTCACATGCATTCACACATTTCTACATGTGAGTGGTTTTACCCCAGGTGAGGACAATGCTGAAAGATTTTAAATGAGTAATAGAATGTGGTTGACCTTTCTGATGCCAGCTGCTGAGAAGAGAACAGGTTGGCCAGGAAACCAGTTAGAAGGCTGCTAATGCCATGCAGTGAGAGATAATAGTGGTTCAAGGAAGAGTGAGAGAACAATGGAGATTAGCTCTTAGCAGAAGAAAAGAGAGAAAGAGAATCAAGGGAAACAGATCAGTGAGAGAAAAATATATAAAGTAAAAATTTTAAAAAATAAAAATAAAAGAATACAAAACAAAGTCAAAATATACTAATCAAACATCCTAGTCCTCAAGATACTGATCCATGAAAAATAACTGGCTTCAAAAATGCTACAAATGAGGGAAAAATACAAATGTGAATATATATAAGTGTCCATGAACCACTCAGGTCACAATTAAACAGAGAAAAGAAAAAATAAAAATTAATTAATTAATTAAAATCTAAAAAAAAAAAAAAAAAAAAAACCTCAATGAAAAGTTGAAGAATTGATTCCATTGGAGTTCAAAAGATTCTCAGCTTCCCTTCTTAACAGTGTTAGGTGGGGTTGCTGGAGTGTGAGAGGAAATCCTGGAGGCTGAACTCCTGCAGGCCAGCTTTAGGCTTAGGTATGCCTAAGGTTCTTGATTGAATGGGGATTGCTCTGGAGACTTTAATCTTCATACCTCCAGGGCCCAGCAGTTGCCCGTCTGCTCAGGATGACTCCATCCCAGGAATCTTCCCTGAGTTCCACTCACATGGTGGAGGAGCCAATTCTTAGTCACCTCCCTCACCTGAGGACTCCACGTTTTCTGATCTCGGGTTCAATTTCCAAACTCAATCACTCTGGTCCTTGCCCTTTCAAATTCCCAGCCTGGGGTGTCCCAGCCAGTCCTGCAAGCAGCCAGATTGTAGAGGGCGTAGGGAAGCCAGGTGGGCTTCCATGACCATTATTTTTCTGTATAAACCCCTCTCCATGTTTGATTTTCCTCCTGGTCACTTAGGCACACCATATATCATGTCATGTGGGTTTGCCAGGCCTGTATTTTGGGCCAAACTCGGGTTTGCTAGGAATTGGCTCCCCTAGCTGCTGGCACCTGCAGTGTGGTTGCAAAATGGTTCCTTCCTCCATTCTCCCTGGCAGCCTGGAGAAATGTGCTTCTTTCCTGCACAAGGATGTTGTGCAGCATGCTTTTCAGTTTAGTCAACCAGTGTCTTTGATCTCTCTGTACCCAGATAAGCCTCAGGCCTCCTAAAAATGCAGGCTCCTTTCATTCCCTCATCCCTCCACTTTGCTCACAGAGGGGACCACTCTGGCCGGTGCCTCTGGTAGTAGTACTGGGGATTTCTTCCATACTTTATTATATCCAACCTCCTGAGTCCCCGATCTGCTTTGAATGTCCAATATTAAATCCCAGTAAAGCCCTCCACCCCTTTTTCACCCACCTTGCTGAGAAGCTGCCTGTCTGCTCTCTTGGGTTCAGGCCATGGAGCAGCCAGGAACATAACCTTCTTGAAAGAAGAAGATCACCTTCTTCTGCCATCTTGAAACTCCAACAGTAGTGCTTCCAACCAGTGTGGAGATGGTAGGAAAATAGGTGAAATTATTTGGGAGGTTAAAGAAGTGGAGTCTATAAGATTTGGGATAAATTGCATATGGGAGGTAAAAGAAAGGGAAAAATTAAAATGCTCTCAAGTTTCTGGCCTGGAGAGCCTGAGGGGTGGTGACAGGAAGACGGTGCTTGGTCCTAGAGGTTTAGTGAGAAGCTGCTGTGCACATGCAAATTTGAGATGCATGTGGGAAGAGTCTGGGTAGAAGACACATATTTGAGAGTGAACAGCATAAAGACTTTATATGAAGCTATTAAAAAGCCTTCAGTGACATCACCACAAAGGAAGTGAGTGTAAAGAGGGAAGATGGCCCAGAGCAGAGCTCTGAGAAACTCCACTTCAGGAATAGCACAGGCTCTTTCTACTCCACCATCTACAGCCATTTCACTGGTAGTAATACCTCCTCAGAGAGACCATAAACCAGAAAGCGGAGGAGATTCTGCCTCCAAATCCTTCTGGTACTCCTGACGATATGTGGCACGGCTGTGCACACTTCAGGAATGTTTCATGAATTCAATTCTGTTCAGTAACATTGACTAATCAGCGCCTGTCGCACTGGAGAAAACAAAGAGGAACATGGGTTAATTGGTTCAAGAGTTGCTCTCAAGTTCCACCTGTATTAAAATAACGATATGAATGAAGTCAGGGTAGACATTTTCCTCTCCTCTGATACTGACTTGACCATACAAAAAAAAGAGGCAATTTAGAATAAAGTGTTCGTGTTTTCTTCTCTGCTGGCACCAGCCACCTTTAACAATACTTTTAGGTATTAATTTCCTATAGTTATCATATGCCAAAATAACAGTTGCTTATGGAATCACCTATTAGAGTCTTTGGAAACTATTAAATACAGGCTGCTGTGGCTACACCACAATTCCTAAATGGTAATGGAAGGACAGCTTAATTAAGTCGAATATTTCAATTACTATAGAAACAATTTCTGGAATATTGGGTTTCAAATATCATATTAAGAAATCATCAAATCCGCCAAAAACAAGAAAAATATATTTTTTTATTCCATAGAATGTCCTTTAACTTTTCCACCTGATACCATGAGCTTTGTGCCCAGCTGAATGCTTAGCTTAAAACTGAACAGGAAGAAGGAATGAGGATGTTCTGAAAGTTCTTTGCCTTGAACCTGCAAACCCTTTTGTGGGATGGCCTGGAAACTTATCACCCTTCAGAAAACTCAGGGTTTCCTCCCTTTTCAAAATACTTGTAATTGGATCTCCCCCCCCCTCCTTCTTCCTCTTTTCCTTTTTTTTTTTTTTTCTTAAATTAAAAATCCATACCATCATTCCTTCTTTCATTCAGTGACTATTTATTGGGTCTTACTGTGCGCCAGGTATTATTCTAAAGACAAAACAGACAAAAATTTGGCTTTCCCCCATCCTAGTGGGGTACTCAGAAAGTAAACAACATATATCTCACAAAACAATTCAGGAATGAGATCTGAACACAGAAGAAGTAAAGTTTCAATGATGCTGAAGATCAGACTCAAAGAACACAGCACATTTTGTGGGACCCAGTATTCAAACCAGTTTGGTTAGTGTAGCGGACTGTCTGTGTGTGCCTCACCCCAAAAATTCTTATGGCAAAGCCCAAACTCCCAGTGTGGCTGTATTTGGAGGTAAAGCCTCCAAGGAAGTAATTAAGGTTCAATGAGGTCCTAAGGGTAGGGCCCTGATCCAATAGGATTTGTCTCCTTGTAAGAAACACCAGCCTCTCTCTCACTCTCTTTGTCATGTGAGGACATAGCAAGAGGTCAGCTGTCAGCAGGCTGGAAAGAGAGCCCTCCCCAGAAACCAACCATGCTTCTCTTGAATTTCCAGCATCCAGAACCATGAGAAAATAAACTTCTGTTGCATAAACCACCCTTTCTGTGGTGTTTTTTAATGAGCAGAGACTAATACAATTTGTAAGCCATAAAGCTGGGACTATTACTTGCTGCAATGTGCCTTCATAACCACTCTCCCATGTTTTATTTATGACCTTATTTGATAGGTAATATCATAGCAACCAAGCCTGATCCGGGGTGGGGGTGGGGGTTGTTATGGTATTTACATCTTGAGCTCTTCATTCTGTTTTACTTTTATTAATTTATTCTATACCTCTCTCCAAACAGGTTTGGAGTGACCCCACTATAAAAGTCACAAACCAAAAGAAATAATTATGACATGGAATAAAAAGTGAAACCAAAAATAGGAAAAAGAGGTAATCTATTCCAAATGTTAGAAAAACTAACATAATGGTTGGTATTGAGCCTTCTGGTAGCCAGAACAAACTTTACAGAAAAACAAAATAAAACAAAAAATTCAGATTAATGATCCCAGGAACAATTGGGGGGGCTCAGGTGACATGGTGTAGGATCTGTTTACAGCCAGCAAGGACATTGCTGATGGCCAATAACTGAGAACTTTTCATCACAAATCCCACCCTACAAAAAAATAATGTCTGCATGATTATTTGTAGGAGCCTTAATTAAGGAGAGAGCTAAGATTGCGGTTAGCTGTGAGCCATAAGCATTACCACCTTCCATGGTCTCGTGAGACTTGGTCTGGGACATTGTGGATCGGGTCGGCGCCATTTGCATGATCTCGCAAGACTTGGCCCGGGGGATTGTGGATCCGGTCGGTGCCATTTTGTGGTGATTGTAGGAGTGTGGATGGTGTTGAGGTTGTTGTTGGAGCCGGAGAGAGAAACTAGCAAAATAAAGACCCTGTTTGTTTCCAGTCCGCCACTAAACTTATTTCCGCGGCTTTGTTACTCCAAGCGACAATCGCTTCAGGCGACAACAATTATTTCCCACTTGATTTAGCTTTTGTTCATTGGAAGATCTGAATAAACCCTCCTTCCTATTGATTTTCACAAAAATAAATGAATGAATGGGATTCAGAGCTACCCAACTTAGAATTCAAAGATATTACTTTGTCAGGTGCTCCTGGGAGGCAAGCCTAAGAAAATTGTGGAGGGCACCACACAAAACATTGCACAAAGATTGCCCCTGTGACAATCTCCAGGATCTGTGGTGCATTTGGAAACCTGGGTACTATCTCCACACTCTTATTCTACAAGGAGTTCACCATCCTGTGCTGCTCTCAGCCAGCTGTGCAGGACCAAGTCACGATGTGAGGGTCACACAGGAATGAAGTGCTGGCAAGAAATGTTCCCTGTGGACACCATCCAGGAGTGCAGGCTGGCTTTGATCCTCACTTTCTTCCAGGCCACTTATCACTCATTCATTCTGTCTACACATATCATACATATATACTCACACACATCATCACACATACAAGAACATGCACATCTCTCTTTTGTCTTAAAAGAAGAAGCAGGACCTCTCTAAATGCTCTCCACATCGTCACCCAGTGCCACACAGTCAGTGTGCCAGTCAGCTCATCATCACTGAGAGCAAATTACCTGACAAGAACAACTTAGAAGAAAGAAATGGTTATTTGGGCTCAAGGTTTCAGTGGTTCAGTCCATGGTGGGCCAACTCCATTGCTCTGGGCCTGAGGTGAAAAGAACATCATGGCAGAAGGGTGTGGTAGAAGAAAGCTGCTAAGTTCATGGTAGCCAGAAAGCAGATAAAGAGAAAGCAAGGAGATACAGACAATAACATAATATAATCCCCCAGGGCACACCCCCAATGACCTGCTTCTTCCAGCCATCCCCTGTCTGCCTACAGTTACCACCCAGTAGTACATTCAAATTATTAATCCATCAGATGGATTAATCCACTCATAATCTAATCATTTTAGTTCTGAACATTGTTACATTGGATATCATATTTACAACACATGAGCTTTCCAGGGGATACTTCATATCCAAACCACAATAGTCACCATGCACTTGACTGCCAGGAATGCCCTGGAGAATCAGACAAAATCTCTTCAATAAGTGTCAGGGGCATGTGGGCAGGCTGAGCTTCTGCAGGAGGGAGCTCACTGATCTGCCAAGTGTGGTGGTTATTTTATTGTTAGTCCTCTGAACTCTGGAATTGGGAGGAGACACTGAATGGGCTCTGTGATGCAAGATGGGCCATCGCGATGCCTGGGGCTGGCTCTCCTGGGTGGTCCTCGTGTTACACATCCTGGTCCACAGCCCTGTGGTATAGCCATCACGGCACCATCCCAACCTTGCTGCTCAGCTTCTCTCAATACAGCTTCCCTGGCCCAACTGTTCTGGAACCTTCCACCTGTTCTTCGTGTTCACTCTTCACCTTCCTTCCCAGGTCCATGCCCTAAGACAGGCCACTTGCCTTTGGCTTCCTATTGAATTTGGCCACTGAGGAGATTCTGGAGGCTGGAGGCTGCAAAGGTAGGAAATTATTCCTCAGATTCCTTGGAGCCTGCAGGGTCCTGTCAGGCTGGCCACCTCCGAAGACCATGGCTCCTTCACCAGCCCTTCCAGAATCCCACCCTTGCCCTCTCCCCCTACCTACCAAGCCTGAAAGCCACCATAGTGCCTCTTGGCTTCTTGTCCCCTGTCCTATTTCTTTTGGCTCCCCTATACCCAACTCACACCTTTAAAAATAGTCCCTTTATTAAACTCAACTCAAATTACTCAACTTGAACATGCTTTATTTCCTGAAGAAGCATTGACCCATATGCTCAAGAGTACAACCTCAGCTTCTGGAGGTGGCCACATCTGGATTCTTCACAGCCTATCGCTGCCAGTCAGTTACATGGAGCTCAGACAAGTCATCCCTTTCAAACTGTGTTTTAGTTGGTAAAATGTGGATAACAATAGCATCCACTTCTGAAATTTGCTGCGAGGATTAACACATCAATCTGAGAGACTCGCACCACCTGGAAGTGCCCGATAAAGAGCAGTCACTGAGGAGCAGCTGCCCTCCTGCTGATGATTCAGCTCTCCCCTCCCCACGGCCCTCTGCTGTTCACCATCAAGAAATGCCGCCAATGATCAGCCAGTCACCACTTCACATTGTCCCCTCCTGCCTAGGAACATTTCTACCGTGGCTCTGTCAACTTCTGCAATTATGGGATTCAGGCCACACTACCCCAGAATATATTTTAAGATGAACAAGTTTGAGGAAGCATCAAAACCAGAAAGGTCTCCCCTGAAGCAGGTCATAAGGCCCTCACTTAAGAGGAGCCCTCCCTGAACCCAAAGGAAAGGAATATCATTCTCTCAATGACAAAGGAACACAGAAGATCTGAGCACACAGGGGGCCTCGCCAAGTTTCCCAGGTTACTACCATTAGATGATTCTCTTTGCCTATTAGATTTCTCCACTTCTCATTAAAACTATTAAAAAACACTTAGCTTTAACTTTTTTTTTTTTTCAGGGTTTCATTCTCACATGTCAAATCTCCTGTGTTGTGTAAAGCTTAGAATAAATAATGATGTGTTTTTCTTTTGTTGACATGATGTTTGTTTTAGAAGCCTGAGGCTCAAACCTATGACAGGCAGAAGGAAAGACCATCTCCTCCCCTATGGTCCCAAACCACCTTTCCAGTCACCTTCAGATTCCTTCTTCTTCCCTGTCGCCAGTAGTCATGTTCCCTCCAGCGTGCTGGCCTCTTGGTGGGTCAGTCCAACACAAGAACAGCTAGCTTCACACTCCTTACAACGTCAGCATCATCCCAGGAGAGGGAGGTCCAGAGTCCTCAGAACTGGATCTCCACAGGATCCTGCTTGGGCTTCTGTCCTTCATCCTCTTCCTTTCTGAGCTGGTGGTCTGCACCAGCTTATCCATGCCCATGGCTTCTCCTACTACCCATGTCATTATGAGTCTAAACCCTGATTCCTGGGCCTGGTCCCCAGATCCACCGAAGCATTTCCACTTTGGTGTCCTGCAGACACCTCAGATTCATCATGTCAAACTGAGTTCATTACTCCCTATCTCTAATGGTTTGGCTATGTGGTATCCCCCAAAAGCTCATTATTAGATTATGGGAGCTACAATATGATCAGTGAATTAAATGAATCCATTAATAGATGGCTGATTTGAAAGTACTAGTATACTGAGTGAAAACTGTAGGCAGGTAGGGTGTGGTAGTCACTGGGGTATGATTTTGAGGGCACCTGTTTCTGCTTCCTGGATGCCACAAGCAGGGCAGCTTTCCTCTGCCATGCCCTTGCTCCAGGATGTTTGCTCACCTCAGACCCAGAGTGCTGGTCAACCAGCATGGACTGAGACCTCTGAAACCATAAGCCCAAATAAACTTTTCCTTCTCTAAATTGTTCTTGTCAGGAATTTTGGTCACAGTGACAAAATGCTGACTGACATCCCACCCCACCCCAAATTCTTCTGTCCTCCTCTTCTCCCCTTGTTATTAATACCTCACTTTCTCAAACTCCCAAGCCAGCAACCTGGGACATCACCCTTGACTGATTCCTCTCTCTCCTCACATCCTATCGCTTCATCCTATTCTTCAAGTCCTAAATTGTTAAACTTTCAAAGATCTTTTGAGTCAGTCCTCTGATTTCACCTCTGGGCCAAGTTCCCTCATCTCATGAACTTCAAACACCTTCTCATTGGCCCCTCTTCCCTAGAACTTTCTCTACTAGGCCACCAGAGGAAGCCTTTTGAGTTCATATTTGATGGTGTCACTGACTTCTAGTAGCCACTTTCTACAATGGGCTGGGTACAGAACCGAATGCTTTATATGTACGTTAAATCATTGAAATATCCCAGCAATTTCATAAAATGGATCATATGACCATTTCCATGTTAAAACGAGGAAATGAAAGCACAGATCAGTTAAGAGTCTTGTTTCAAGGAGACACAGCTAACAGGGAACACCTTGACCCAGAGAGTGCCTCCTAGGTTCCGGTAGGGGCCTTTGCCGCCTGTCTTATTTGCCTCTGTGTTTCTGCTTCAACATGCTCTCACCTGAACCTTCCTCTTCTCCACCTAACATCATCACCATCACTGTAATTACACACACTTAAAACCCTTTGGGGCTTCCACTGTCTACTCTGCAGAAAAGAGCCCTAACTCCTGGTGTGACACCCCTCACCCCACCCCTGACCTTTCCTTGGCTAGCTCTTACATATCCTCAGGAGAATGGGCCTTCAGCTTTGCCTACCTGTTTGCAGCTTCCCCAACAGGCTGCATTCTTTCTGCCTTTTCATGAGCAATCCCCTATTCCATGCCCTTGTCTGGTCCTCACCCCTACTTTGAATCTGGTGACTCAGAGCTTCAGCTCTTTCCTAGAGATTGGGCACATGCCATCCAAAGCCCTGCCCAGCTCTCTGCGAGCCTCACTGCGTTCACACCACTTGTTACCACTACCCTAAAATGTCTGTCTTCAAAGGGGAAGGGCCACAGGGCTATTTATTTTCAGATCTCTCGCCCATGCCTGGCACATACTTGGTCTTTCAAAGCATGGGAAATAAATACATAAATAAATAGATGAAGGAACGGAGCAGTGGACACAGCTGCGGACACTGATTTGATGTAACATCCACACCCTCTACACTAAGTTGTTGTTGCTGCTTTAACCACAGGAAGCCTTGTAACTTTTTATAACTGCATAGCATCTTTAGTTATCACACTTTTCTGAGTGTACATTTAAGTTGGGCCAGCCATGGGCATCATTCCCGATTAGACAAATAAGGCCACTATGTTGGGATGGTTTTCTTTTTAAGATAAATATCATCAAATAACTCTTCTTCAAAGTTAAACTTTGTCCAAATACAAATGCCAACCAGCCCTAGGACTGCTTTTATGGTTATGTATATAAATCTTATCTTTCTGAGGATCTCAAAAGTCTAGTGGGGAAATTTGTGAGAGAGAGAAGATGGAACTGAAATGGAAACTCAAAAAAAAAAAAAAAAATGTGTGTGGACAGACATGCCTACTTGTCATAACCGTAACCCAATAAAAGTTCACATGCCCTATTGTTCAGGAACTTCCTCTGAGGAAGGACTGGCAGTGTGTGCTAACGGAGACCAATCACATATTAATTAGTTATTTCCTCTTGAACCATCAGACAAAAGGAAGGTAAAATGCACCACAATTACAATGACAAAACAGTCTCTCTTCATATGGTTGAAAGGATTTGTTAAAGTTTGTAGAAAAATTTCCAGGTAGATAGTATTCTTCAAAAAGAGAGTCTGCCTTTAATGTTATCAAAAAAGGGGAAAATTATAGTAAAACTACCCAACTTTTTCAACAAAGCCACTTCCCAAGATTTGCATATTCAGTTCTGGCAATTGGTCATACCAGAGATACCTGAAAAAATAACATTCAGGAAGCTGATATAAATTGGAGGGATGTTGACTTGTGAACCAAAATTCAAACATGTTTCATATACTATAGTTACAAAAGCAAGAAATCAACATATTTTCTGAGATTTTTCCAACAAGAGCTAAAATACTTAGACCTAAATATTCAGTTTACCAGAAAAGTTCAGGATCCAAGAGCCCACTGCTGAGAAATCTGATGGCTCAAGCTTTCCAGAGTGTTTCTCAGCAGACAGTCTATCGTCTACAAAATGAGGAAGGTGAGACTCTGTAAAATTCCTTTCTTGGATAATTCATCTAATGAATCCAGGCCGAAAGGAACTAAAATAGTTGGAAAGAGGCATATTCAAATGAGTGAGAGATAAGAAATAGAGATAAGAAGGAAAAGTCATTTGGAGCTATAAGCACTGCCATTTTGTGTGAGATTGGTCCCTCCAGGAAGTATTCCAAGGGTTTGCACTATGAATCTTTTTTTTCTCTATCCTGGAACCACCCTAGTGCAAAACCACTTTATAGCAGAAAAGGATATAGAAATGTCCTTTAGCACTGAAGTCCTTTACCAGAACCATCATGGCCCATCATTGAAAATAGTCCATGACTATATCTGCAGAGCCATTCTTATATCTGCAGAGGTCAGCAGTTTCCTTGACTAACCAATTCAAAATATGCCAAAGAAATATATTTGTGGTGGGATATTTTGATCTCCCTGTTAAGAAACTCCTGTATTTGCCCTCTTTGAAGATAGCCACCATGTAAAGAAGGTTGGGCTAAACTACTAAAGGATAAGAGACCCTGGGGAGAAAGAGAAAGACAAGAACAGAGACAAGAGAGGAGTACAGAGACAAGAGAGACACTCCCCAGGGGAAAACCCAGGACCCCAGACCATGGCCATTACTGAGGCCCCTGATGTGAGAGTGAAGCCATCTTGGATCCTCCAGTGCCCAGTTAGCCTCTCCAGGGGACATCACAAAAGAGACAGCCAGAAGCCTGTCACTGATGAGCTGTGGGGCCCTACCTGCATCCCTGACCCACAGGAGCTGAAAAAATAAATAAAATGGTGGTTTTAAGCCCACTCAAGCTTTGGGCTAGTGTGTCACATAAGAATAGATGATTCATCTGTAAATTGTGGCCAGCTGCAGCAGGATGCTTGCTTTACCTCACTGGTGAGGAGTTGTGAAAACGTGGGATTCTGCAGAGAAAGTGTGTGATGAATGCTATGCCAGTACCTGCCAGGTTTCGGACCCTCCATAAAGTGGGTTATCACTGCAATTGTTGTATTCAAACAGAGGCTGGGAATGACCAGCCAGTGAGGCTGAAAAGAGAGGCTGTTCTTGCAGGTGGAGAATGTTCTTCACACCTTCTGGGGCACTTTTCTGGCCACATACTCAGGAGTTGCTGAACATTGGGCACACTTCCTGGTCCTCCTTGATCCTGATATGAGCTCATTTTTAGAGTACAAAACAGTGTATTTGGTGGGGAAGTCCCAACTCCTTCCATGGAGGTCCCTCCTACAGGACCCTGCTGCAGGAGCAGCTCCAGAGAGTTTGTTGTTGCAAATTTGGGATGGAACTCAGGGCCTCGCCCCTGCTAGGGAGATGCTCTGTCTCTAAGCTCTTCCCCAGCCCAACCTGGACAGTCTTCCAGAGTGACTCCCCTGCCATCTGTGAGAGACAAAGCTCCTAATTTGACCTCTTGGTGGCTAATTGGAGCAGTAAGTATTCTTTTAGAGGGATATGAATGGGCCTCACAGAGACCAAAGGGACCAGGAGGACAGAGTCCTGCTAACAGCAGTGACTGGAGCAGAAGAGAGGCTCCAGGTTCCCTCAAGGGACACACACAGGACGACTACTCTGCACAACCATCAGGATTGTTTAATGGCATCTGTGGAGGGTGCAGGATTTTTATGGAAAGGAATGAGTCTTTATACTAAAACTCCATTTTTCTGCAGGTACTGTCTGGCTAATTTTATGTGTAAACTTGCCTGGGACAGAGGATGCCCAGGTATCTGGTTAAACAATATTTCTAGGTGTGTCTCCTTAGTGTTGGTAAGCATCATCAAACCATTAAGGGACTGAATAAAACAATAAGAAGGGGCCTGGGGCTATAGCTCAGCGGTAGAGCACTTGCCTCACACATACAAGGCACTGGGTTCAATCCTCAGCACCACATAAAAATAAATAAAGATATTGTGTCCATTTACAACTAAAAAAAAATAAGAAGAAGAAGAAGGAGGTGGCAGCCACGGTGGCCCACATCTGTAGTCCCAGCCATTAGGGAGGCTGAGGTGAGAGGATCATTTGAAACCAAGAGTTCAAGATCAGCCTGAGTAACAACAGAGATGCTGTCTTGAAAAAACAAAAAGTCAAGATGTCATCTTCTTTATCCTCTTTCTCCCTACCCCCAACACTGAAGCTGGTCTTGCATGGCCCTTGGACTGAGGTCTACATCATTGATACTCCTGGTTCTCAGGCCTCCATATCACGTGAACCAGTTCCTTATAAGAAATCTCATCATATATATATATTCCAAACAAAATATCCTATCTATACATACATCTGTTTCTCTGGAGAACTTTACTCATAGTTACCCTTTCTCCTTCCTCTCCTCTTTCTCCTCTTCCTTTGTCTCAGTTTAAAGGATCTAAATAATCTGAGCAGTTGGGAGGGGCATTGCAGACACCCCACCTCCTTAATCAACTGCCACCCACTCCAAATCACTGTGCAATCTACACGAAACCAGGGTGTATGCCCTGCAAATGAGCTTCCAGGCAAATGCTCTTAAGAGCTGGCTGCCCCAGATCACCTCCTACACTGGAAATTCTGCAGCTGCCACAATAGACACACTGAGTTTCTTTTGAACTTCTTCATTATTTTTTCTTATTAGCCCCCTGCATCATGCTAAATTCCTGCCCAGGGCCTGATGGCCCATTCATAGTGGCCCATTCCTTTTCCCTCCTGACCTCTTCAGCATGCTAAGGGCTCTGCCCTTTAAGGATTCATGAACTGATTCCCAGCCCAGCGCAAGATCTTACACGTCCCATCTTTTCACCATCACTAGGATGGTCACAGAGATACAGCAGCCACTGTGTTGGTGACCACAGCACACTACCCTCTGCTGTCACTCATGTGAGAGCTTTTTTGTCCATGGTCCTTCCCAGCTGCACCCTCCCAGGCACACTCCCACCCCAGGTCCTTTGAGATGTGCTCCAAACATCTGTCATATCCCAGTTCACTGGGTGTGTTATGTAATTGGAAAACTTTATAAATAGCATTTAGTGAGAACAGGCAAGTCTGAGCAGGCCTTTGCCTAAGAGGATTTAGTTATAAAATGCCTAAAGGACTTCTTTATCATGTAAATTCAACCTTTGTCATGTAAATCCCATTGTGTGGTCCCTGAGAGTGGAATGAGAGCAATACTAACTTACTTACTATTTAATTATTCTCCCTTTTCACCATTGACCCCTGGGATGTAAGGATTTCAAGACAAAAAAAAAAAAAACTTCCACTTTCTCCACTTTCTTTCTGACATTCCAAAGCACCTTTGCACCTCAGGAGAACTAGATGTTGAACTTGAGAATGACAAGACAAATAGGGAAACATCCTACCTAAACCAGAATAGATTTAGAAGGACAGGAGTTCTCTATGCAGTCCTACTAAGATCCCTATTCTCAGTCTTTTGTTTTAATCCATTATAAATTTGATTACAGATGGAAACCAACTTCTTTTTTTTTTTTTTTTGAAGGTGAAATGATAAGTATTTATTTAATGAATAATTACAAATTCAACAAAAGGTGGTGATTGCTGGTTACATAGCAGATATGATATTAGCACTGTGGGTACAACAGTGCTAACTAGAGTTATGAGCTCTTATTTAGAAAATGCCCCCAAATAGTTTATGATTTAAAGATTTCACTATTGGAAAAGGAGTTAATTTTTATATTAAGCATTTCAGTAACATGGTAAATCTTACTGGTTAAAACACATCTATCAGAATACTTCTAGTACAGCCTCTACTCCCACAAAACTGAGTAATCATATCTCACTGAGTTTTAGTTTTCTTGTTTACTAAAATACTTTTGACAGGAAAAAAAAAAAAAAACAAACCTAATTCCATAAGCTGTGGAGTAGAGAAATATTTCTTTTTTTATGGGGTGGGGGGTTATCAGGGATTGAACTCAGAGGCACCTGAGCACTGGACCACATCTCCAGCCTTATTTTGTATTTTATTTAGAGACAGTATTTCACTGAGTTGCTTAGTGACTCACTTTTGTTGAGGCTGGCATTGAACTCGCCATCCTCCTGTCTCATCTTCCTAAGCCTCCTAAGAGGATTACAGGTGTGTGCCACTGGGCCCTGCAAGATATATTTCTTTAGGGATCCATCAATAATTATATATTTAACATGAAGTATATGTAATAAAATATGTGTGTGTAGCTCACCTATTTCAGCAATATTTTTGCATAAAGATTATGACTAGAAAATTTTTGGTCAAAATAATGTCTGAAAACACCCCTTGAGAGCAGTGATGGGAGCAGTTATTATTTTTGTTTGCTTGATATGTTTATGGTGTGTTTTAACATGACATGGTTCATGACTTGCAGATAGAAATGAAATTGTAAACTGCTAATGTTGGCCAGTGGTGGTCATCATGCTGGTGAGATGAAAACAGTATAATCTGAAGTACATGTGTTCTCAATATTTCAAAATTCTGCAGGTTGGGATGGCCAAAGGGAAACCAACTTCTTTATAAGGCAGTATGTAAATTTTTCTATTATTCTTAAATAGAACTGATCAGAACAAAGAAAATGCCAATATTTGAATTTGTGAATTACTGACATTCAGGTGAAACAGGAAGTGTGACTATCTACAAGATTTAGGCACTATTATTTATGAACTAGGATCTTTTCTCTGTTTTAAAAAGTATTATTGAGTGCCTATTCAACCTATAGCATAATTGCTATACAAATATTTTCATGAATAATAATTTTAGTTGTGACAATTATATTTGGGAATAGCTGCTCCCAGTGCACACAGGACTTTATATCATCTAATTTGCCCAACAATCCTGTTTAGCAGATTTTGAAAGGAGAATCTCTGAGTCTTCCCCTTGGGGTCACAAAGCATCAAATCACACAGGATCTGAAATGATTTCTTTTGACCCCAACTTCCATGTTCTTCTACAATCATATTGAAAGGAGAGAGGATGAAATATCCTCAGTTTACAAAATAGTTTGTAGGGTTCACCATTTAGTCACATACATTTCCCATCTTTGGCTAGCAAGCAATTATGTAGTCCATTAAAGTGATCATTGTCGAAAAGGAGTTATTCACAATTTCCTTTCTTCACTTCTTAGTTCAATATGTTTAAACTTCCCCACCCCCACCCCCAATAATCTCCAGCTTACAGCTCTGAAGTAATGACTCTTCTATATTGTGTTTGCTTGTAGGGGACCTACGTGACATTTCCTAGCTACCTAACTAACCCACACACTTGAACTTGAATTCTGTTGATTCGCAGCAAGATGTAAGCTCTTCCCCACAGATTACTTCCTACTCCTCAGAGTTGTTGGGGTTACTGGGGGCAGATCCCCTGTAACTAAACCATCATTCTCTAAGGTATTAATATGGTGAGTAAATGGCAAATTTCCCATTTGAATTGTTTTCACACTGTAGTGGGTCAGCACTACAGCGCAATCTAACAACGTGGCCTCTGTAAAGCACGACCTGATGGAACTTAGGTTAGACCGGGGAAGGATATTCTGGCCTGGGTAGTCCTCCCTGTCGCTGCAGGCTTGTCACTCACATACCTGTGGCTTTACTGGCGCCAGAGACTCTCAGCTCCTCCTTACCTTTGCCTCTGACGACAGCGCTGCCCTCACCGCTCACCTTTTAACATACAGAATCCAGGAGAAAAAAAAGTCAACCACAAGCAGGAAAACAGCGAGAAGACCAAAGACCGGTTTCCCGCAAACCGAATCCCGAGGAGATGAATGGGGCTCCGGTGACAGCTCAGGACAGCCTGTCCGCCCCGTGTGAGAACCCACTCAGAACCGGGTCTCTAATCCCACTACTAGGTCTTTCCGCGATGGCCAGGAGGGCGAGGTGTCGGCTGGGGGTGGGGAGGGGTGAAAGGATGGAGTTCTCATGACTTTGCTCACAGCACAAAGTAGCTGCTGTGCTGGGAAAATGGCCAGACGCGGCGGCTTCCAGCCCTGGGAAGGTGGATTTGGTGAAATTAATAATGCGAAACCATTAACTGAGTCGAGAGTCAGAAACCAGACTAAAACGGGCCGTGAGACAAGCCAGAGACCAGGACCGGGCCGGCGGAGAACGGGGCACGCCAGCCGAGCGCCGGCCGAGCCCGCGCGCCCCAGCCCCGCCGCTCTCGGACGCCGGGCCCGCACCTGCAGGCGGACGCAGGCACCTGCACGCAGCTTCCCTTCCGCATGAACTCAGCCGCGGAAGCCGGTGGACACCAGGCCGGCCGAATGTGCCCCTCGGCGGGGCAGCAGCCGCAGACGCTCTGCGATGTCTTGGGTTCCCCTCCACTCTGGAACCCGAGAAACCGCCGCCGCGCTCGGGTCACTGCGCCCCGCCGCGGCCACCTCCTGTGGCTGACAAGCCCCGGGTTCTACTGCAGGTGCCACGTCCCCTAACAGGACCAAGAGCCAAGAACATGCTGAGCCATGGCCGCCTGAAGTCCAGCCAAGCCTTAAATGGGGCCTTTGGGGAAGGGGCGCTATCTTGGAAAGCTTCCAGGAGGACCACCGCACAAATAACAAAACTAAGACTCCCTCTTGTCTGAATTGAGTATTTAATTTTGGCCTCCTTTGTCCTTTCCATAATGATCATTTTCTGACAATTCGTTAATTCATTATTGACAATTCATTAATAATTTGTTAATTAATTAATTAAAATAGATTATTGAGTAATTTATTAATTATTTATAATAATTAGTTCATTATTGACATTCATTAATGACAATTCATTAATTCTCCCATCTCATTAATTGATACTGCTTTGGCTATGATCCTCCTGTCTCTAGAACAACCTGTGACTCCTCCTGGCCGACACAGCTAGGTCCAAAGCTATGGAATCTTGCACAGGTGCCCTTTCTTTCAGGCTTGTCTCTCCAGCCTCTCCACCTGCGCCCAGAACTGCACACCGACCAGAGTCATCACTTCTGCCGGAACCCAGCAAGCAGATTGAAGACCTCAGAGAAGCTGGTGGCTGCCAGGTTTTCACTACCCTTCTTGCTGCAAACCTAGTCTGCTTGGCTATTTTGCAGCTCAAAGAATCTCCCCCCTACTAAAAACCAAAAAGAGAATAAATACTTAAGAGCTCTAGTTTCATTTTAATTTTTTCCCCCATTCTTTCCTTGCTCTCCCAGCATCACACAGCAAAAATTCTTACCGGAGGCCTTTGGAGGTCTGATTTGTGTCCTGTTAAGCTAGTCCCTTCTTCTTTCCTCCCTCTCCACTGCAAAGGATCTGCTCAGCAGATCATGTCAGTTCCTGCCTTCCCTGCCACCCAGGAGAGGAAAGGACAGATGCTGGTTTTCCTTAGGAATGGAAGCAGACTGGGGTTTTCCACAAGGATTATGACTCTGGAAAAGCGTTTAAGAAAAAATTGTGAAACTTTCTTTTAAAAGTCAGTCCTACAAGTTCCTTCCTTCTATCTGCTCTCCTGCAGGTGCAGGTCTGACTCCAAGAAGTCCTCTTGGGTTGCTTTCTTCTTCAACAAAACCTTTTTTCTGGAGGGGTCTCAGCTGGAGTCTGGCAGGCATCATTCCTGTGAGATATCTCCAGTCAAGTGTGCACCAAACTGGAGATGGCTAACTTTAATAAGAGTTATCTGTTTTATAAAGATAAGCCTTCGAAATCTTCAACCTATGGAAGCCACAGCTAGGCTCCTCAGGGGTTATGAATTCTCTTAGAGTGACATCATGTGGTGAGGCAAGGACCACCCAGCTTGTCTTTTAAGAGCCCATGTATTTTGAAGAAGATGCAAGAGGTGGGAGGTGGGGAGATGTCAAAAGCATGAACCCAAGTCAGAATTAGGCTTTTTTTTTTTTTTTTTTTTTTTTTTTTTTTCTCCCTGTACCTCCCATGCAGTTCAGAAGCCCCTGAGATGGCTTAGGCTTATCCTAGCCCCCCTGGGAGCTTGTGGCAAGTTGGGGAGGCTCTGCCTTTCTAAGAGAGGAGCCACCCACACAAGAAGAAAGGGTGCCAGATCACTAAGGCTTTCACTGCTGGCCCTTGAGAAACAAATCAGATGTTGCATTACAGATCACATGCTTGTAAAGTTCAAGACAAATATGCAGTTACAAAGGGTTGTCTGATCTCTAAGGTGCTAGGTACACTGGGTTCTTAACTACTCTCTTTGACTAAAGACAGAAAACAACCTTTTCCAAAGTGCAGCCTAGGAATCAGTAGATGTTAGGTGATTCCAAGGATTCCATGGTCAAACACATATAATCTTGGGATTTAGAAAACATTAAAATTGCCATGAGGGCCCCCTGTGGTGTTAGAATGCTTACACTCTTTGTCTGTATCAAAGTCAATATCCTGCTTGTTATTGCAGTATAGCTTTGTAAGCTGGTACCACTGGAAGAAACTGGGTAAAGGGTAAATGGAATCTCTGTGATTATTTTTTGTATTATTTCTTAAATTATATATAATACACATGTATTTTATATATAGTATTTTATTTTGTACGTGGATCTAATTATCTTAAAATTTTAAAAGTTTTATTTTTATTTTACAGCATCTCTGTTTTTGTTTTGGTTTCATTTTCATTTTGCTTGTTTCTACCCAGGGATTGAGCCCAAGGGTGCTAAACCACTGAGTCACATCCCCAGCCCTTTTAATTTTTTTTTTTTTTTTTTAAGACAGGATATTGCTAAGTTGCTTATGGCTTCACTAAATTGCTGAGGTAGCTTTGAACTCGTGATCCTCCTGCCTTAGACCCCCAAGTCTCTGAGATTATAGACATGGACCACCATATCCAGTTTACGGTAGCACTTCTTAAAGAAGCTAACAGTGCAGAATTTTAATATTCAAGAGGTAGAATGTTATGTAGTTGGAGCCAGCCTGTAGGGTAATGCAGATGATCTTTTCCTTCTACTAGTATAGGCAACTCTCCACTGAATCAGGGATAGCGAGTGTGACCAAGAGAAAACAGCAGTGTGTGACCTCTGAAGCCAGGTGAAAAAAGGCACTGAGGCAGTCATGTGGTCCTCTTGAAGACATATGATGCTGTGTGCTAGTATTTCAACTAGGGCTTTTCACCTAGATCATACATGTAACTCATCTATGACCTTTTTCTTTTCATACTGTCCTGTCTTGGTCCCAAGGTTGTATTAGCCTTATAAAATTGGCTGGGCAACCTCCCCTTTCTTTTATACTCTAATATGGTTTCAAATAAGACAAATGCTCTTGAAAGTTTTGTAAGACCCTCTCTGTAAAATCATCTAACCTGATATCTCTTTTGAAGTGCTAAGGGAGAATGCCAGACTATCCTGAATACTAATTTAATTTCTATCATGGTTATTAATTTTATCAGAATGTCTTTGAATTTTTGGACCAGTGTTGAAGTTCATTTTTTTTAATGAAAAATAAATACATTTTATCAAAGTTTTAAATGTTTACAGGTGGTTTTAAAAATCCCTACTACATAATCGGGTGTTGTGGCTCCTATTCATAATCCGGTGACTTGGGTACTGGGGAGATGAGGCAGGAGGATCTGAAGTTCAAGGCCAGCCTTAGCAACTTAGTGAGAGCCTGTCCCAAAATAAAAAACAAAAAGGGCTGGGGGTGTAGCTCAGTGGTAGAGCACTTGCCTAGCATGCCCAAGGCCCTGGGTTCAATCCCCAGTATTGCAAAGAAAATAAAACAAAAAAACACCCATCAAATCTACAGAGTTATTATTTTTTTGTTCCAAATATTTTTCATGTGTGAATGTGTCTATTCTCTTATTATTTTCATATTTTAGCCTCAAACCCCTCCTATTCTTTTAAATTACTTTATTCTGCTTTTTTTTAAGTTTTATTCTTTTGATAACTTCTTGAGTTGAATGCTTTATTTACTATTTTTCAATATTCTGTCTTCAAAACACACATTTAAGTCTATAAAATGCATATCTAAGAAATGTTTTTGTGTTGTGCCCTACAAACTTTGATACATAATACATTTATTATCATTCTGGTTTTAAATATGCTGTAATTCCCATTATGATATCTTTTAAAATTAACCCATAAGTTATTCAGGAGTACATTTTAGAATTTCCAAAGGTGTATGAATATTATTTTATTAGTACTTAATGTGCTTTGCTACTTTTTTCATCGTTGATTATTGAATTATCATCTCATTTCAATGTGGCCAGAGAATGAATATGGTCTTTGTTATATGTTTTATTGGCCTTTGATTTTTCAGATTTTTTTTCTTTTTCTTGACATAGTTCTTTTTTTTATCCAGACAGGCTCTCATAAAGTTGCTCTGGCTGAACTTGAATTTATGATCTCCCTGCCTGAGAAGGTGGGAATTACAGGCATATGCCACCACACATGGCTTTTCAGAGTTTCTTTATTAGCAATTAAGTCATCAATTTTTAAGTTTTTTTTTAAATAATTGACATCATTTGTTAATTTTAGTTCTTACCATTATATAAGTTTTTTAAAAAATCAGTATCTTGTTGAGTGTGTTAAAATCTCCCCAGATGATTATAGGATTGTCTATTTTCCCTATGTAACTTAATTTTCATCTTCTAGATTTTAAGGCTATTTTTTTTTTTTTTGGTACATACAAGTTCTTGTGTGCTAAATGTTCTTACCATTAAGTTCTTTCCTTCTTTACTAATTTAATATTTTTTCTATAAATTATAAAATTTTATTTTGTCTGAAATAGATGTTACTATTCTAACTTCTTAGGTTTATTATTTAATTATTATTTGCAAGGTAGGAGTTTTTCCAATCCTTTAGTTTCAATTTATCTTGATGGTTTCATTTTATATGTATCTTATGTAAGAAAACTATATACTGTGGTCTGAATGCTGTGTCTCCCCAAATTCACATGCTGTAAATTCATTACCACTGTGATGGTATTAGGAAGTAGGGCCCTTAGGAAGGT
Source organism: Tamias sibiricus (assembly GCA_025594165.1). NCBI lineage: Eukaryota > Metazoa > Chordata > Mammalia > Rodentia > Sciuridae > Tamias > Tamias sibiricus. Next base: position 71,435,076 of record CM046660.1, on the reverse strand, counting down.
GATCAGGTCATGAGGTGTAATTTTTGTCCTTACAAAAGAGGCCACCAAAAATATGCCTTGCCCTTCCCCCATGAGGACCCAGCCAGAAGGATTTATCTAGAAACTAGCAAGTGACCCTCACCAGACACAATCTCCTGGTGCCTTGTCTTGGACTTTGCAGTCTTGAAAACCATGAAAAATAAATATGCATTGTTTATAAGCTTCTGGGCTATTGTACTTTGTTATACTAAGCTGACTGCACTAGAATACTATGCCAAGATTTTTTTCTTTAAATTTTGATCATACAGTATCTCCTTTTTTTTAAGTTGAGTTTATTCTATTTTAAATTTTTAATTACTTGTTAATTGAAAATAACTTCTCCCTCTTGATTTCGATCTTCTGCTTACCTTCATTTATCTTTGCTGCTTTTTCTCTCCCTTTCCTACAGTCTATTGAATCAGTAAAACTTTCTCTATCTCCACCCTTTTTGTTTTAGAATCTATTAGTAGGGTTTGCATTTTTCAACTGTTTACCTTTAGTTATTTCATATACATAAGAGACCACATGCTTTTCTAAATATGTAGAATGCTCTATAATTTTATTTTTGTCCTGAATTACAATAACAGGGCCCTTAGCACCCTTTAACTGGGCATTCACGTGTCCTCCATCATTTATTGTTATCTAGAGTTCGTTTTGCTCTTCTTGAAGCAAAACAGAAATGGAGATTTCTTTTTACAGCCATTAGTTTATACACATTTGTTTTGCACTCTATCACTTTCTGTGCTTCCCCTCTTTTGCCTCCCTTTAGACTCTGTTTTCATCCTAGCAAAATATATTCTTTAATCCTTGCTTTAGTGAGGGTCTTGCTTTGGGCTCAATTCGTAACATTGCATTTTTGATCAATTTGTGGTTCATAAAATAATTTTCTTTCTTTTTGAACCAGACTCTACATTAACAGTTGACCTTTTTTTATGGCCAGTCTTTGCTGTAGGTTTCAGGTGAGGGGAATGAATTAAAAGGTTAACTGATAAAGTCACCTTGGGTAGAAATCAGAATTGACTGCTGAGTTCCTGCTCCTCAAAGGGAAGGACCAAAGCAGAGCAAAGGAAACTTGCCTGAAATTTTTTTTTTTTTTTTTTTAAGCTATGGGCATAAGCAAATTTCAGAAAGTATTTGGCTCTTTTAAGCTTTCTTAATATTTTTTCTTGGTTCAATTCACAGCCATATTGGGGTGATAATGCTTGTGTGCTGACCCCTGGTGGATTTAGCAAGTGCCTATTTGTGACCATTTTTGGAGGTGGGATAGATCTTCTAGAAGTCACAGACTCATGCCTCCAGAGACCAGGCAGGTTCTTTCAAGGTGTCAGGTAACCCTGGGCCTGATAACAAGTCATGATCTCAAGTATGGCAGCACTGGAGAACACAGGCTCTGACAAAGCCATAAAAAACCCCACAAAGTTTAAAAAAAAAAAAAATGTTGGTCAAACACATACTTACACATATGTGAAATGAAGAGTCAAAGCCTCATTGAACCAATCAGTTTGACTCAAATTACCTTATTTAAGCTACAAACAGAAAGATAGGCTCCGACAAGGTCACACTGATACCTTGGTTTGTAAATTAAGAAAGAGTGTGCTTCCCATGATCTATTCTTATTTTCCAAAAATGGAACAAAAACTCATCAGTGGATGGTGGGCTATTTTAATAATTAGACATTTACCAACCATACCCAATGGGGAAAATATTCTTTAAAAATTAATTCATGTATTATTTCTGCATTTTAAGTAAAAATAAAACAAAACACTTGTGCTATTTATTATTTGGGATTTTGTATAGCAAAATTTTCTACTTTAAAAATGTGTAAGAGCCTTTGATATATCATTATGAGGAAGTAGCCCTAAGATGGTGGCTGGCTGAGAGCCAAGAGGTGGCGCTTACTTGTTTGTCAGACAACTTACCAAGATACGTGTATGCTTATTAAGAGAACTAATGCACCTGGGATGAAGTTGAGCTTGTGATGAGACACGTGTATGCTTATTAAGAGAACTAATACACCTGTGAGGAAAAAAAGGTTATTTAACCAGACTGTAGAGAGGAACAGGGGATGAAGGGAAGAAATAAGAAAAAGGAACAATAAAAGAACTACTCATTCCCAGTCTGCCTCCGATTTTTTCCCCACAGTATCGTTGCTGCAGGCGGCAACAAAAATGGACTGTTATATTAATTTTTTCTTTACTTTTTCATTTAGTCAAAGTTGAAATATTTAAAACCAGAAACAAATCCAAATATGCTATATTTTTAGCTGACAAGCATAATTAAATAAGAATAGATCACATAGAAAGAGCAAGAGCAGTGGTATTCTGGAATCAAGTCCTTTATTTTGTTCAGTTTTCAAAAAAACTGAATTAAATTGTTAATTAATTTTAATTGTAATGTTTGAAAGATATTTGATCTTCCCTCTCCTCATTTATCCCTCAGGTTTAAACTTACCTACAGTTCTTTTTCCAACATCTGTCTGATGTCTCACATCAACACTTTAGTGGGTTCCTATTATCTACCATGTTAAATCTCAAATTTTCCCTACTGGTCCCCCACTATCATTCTCCATATTTTAAACACCACCATATTTCTGGTCTGTACTGTACTACTGAAGAAAATATGCCTGCTTCTCTCATGTGAAGCATTGCCTGCTCCTGACCTTTGGCCTTCCCCCTTGATCCACATGAGCCTAAGGAATTGAGGCAAGCCTGAGGCAAGCCTCCCATCCAACCTTCAGTCCTGTGAAAACAGGGTTCTCGGATCTGTTCTCCCCTCACTCACCACCAAAATCCATTGTGTGGTCCCACTCACAACTATTCAAGGTCCTGAGGAAGATTTATGGTAGCATAGCACAAGAAACCTGAGGAATCTTTTTTTTTTTTTTTTTTAATTTTCTTCTTTCCTTCCTTCTTTTTTTCCCTTTCCTTCTTTCTTTCCTTCATCTTCTATTTTTTTTTTTTTTTTTCAAATGATACTGGGAATTGAACCCAGGGGCTCTGTACCACTGAGATATATCCCCAGTCCCTGGGTTTTGAGATCTTCCTGCCTCAGCCTCCCAAGTAGTTGGGATTACAGGCATGTGCCACCATGCTCAACTCAGGAATTATTTTTTTTTAAATATATGTGTATGTGTGCATATATACACAAAACACATATATATATACATACATGTATATATATACATGTGCATATATTTTGATGTCTTGAAATAATTAAGAGGATTTACAAAATTTTAAATAAAATCAACACATTCTTATGTAGTTCAAAGATTCCAAAGTATTTCCATTTTCAAAAATGATATGAACATATAAACTTTCATTATTTGGAAAAAAATCATTCTTCACAGTACTGTTTACCAAAGGGTCATCCATGAATTGCTTTTCTTGGAATTAACTATTTAATTCTCTCAATGTGCCAATGCCAGCTACCCATTACATTTACATACAATTTTTAACTGCTTTCTAAGACAGTGTTTTTTTAAATTTTAGTGTGAAATAGAAAACTTTGTGTCTATTGTTAATTGAAAATTACAGGCTCACCCTACAGAGATTCTTATTCAGTAGTATGGGGAGAAGTCCAGACATTATGGTTTATTTTACCAAGTATCTTAGTCTGATTTCTGTGCTATAAACAAAATACCTGAAGCTGAGTACTTTTTTAAATAAAGAGGTTTATGTAGCTCATAGTTTTGGAAGCTGAGAGTCCAAGATCAGGCAGCCCCATCTGTTACCTCTGTCAAGACCCCACTGACTGCATCGTAACATGGTGAAGGAATCAGAAAAGGACCAGCTGTTTGCAGCAGACCAAGTCAATGGGGTGACCTTGCTTTGTAATAACTCACTCTCTTATGCTAATGTCATCTGATGGTGATGCCCCCAATGACACTGATTACCTCTCAGTAGGCCAAACCTAGGGACCAACTTTCCAGCACATGAACCACTGGGGGACACATTAACCCATATCTGAACCACTGCAGCAAGCACCATAGTCAGTTCCAAGAAAAGCAATTCATGGATGACCCTTGATAAACAGTACTGTGAGGAATAATTTTTTTCCAAATAATGAACCCCCTTTTCTGGCTCATTATTTATAAATGATGTTCTTATTTCATAACTAAAATTATGAAAATATAAATACAAAAATCTTGAATCTTGCCAAAAGAAAAAATATTTTTGAGACAGGCTTGTCTCAACCTCGTGGCATCAAGTGGGCTTGAGTGGGCTCAAATTGGCTCAAGTGCATCAGCCTCCCAAGTATCTGGTACATGCCACCATGCCCAGCTTGAATCTTACCAAGTTTTTAATTTTTAAAATATAATGTTTTCAGTTTTAGTTCATTTTAATTTTAGATGTCAATTAAAATTCTACCAAATAGGTTTTCATTTACAGTAGACTTGTCACAGCAGGCTGAGCAAAGCTGACAAAGAGGAAGAGGTAGGAGGTCATGAATCATTGGGACTCCACTGTACTGTCTTGAGCCCAGTTGACTATGAGTGAGGCCATAAGCATGATCTCTTCATGCTCTTGGAATGGAAGAGTTCAGAGATAGTGTTTGCAAAACAGAGGTTAGCTATTGGAAAGTATTTCACGTAGGGCTGTAAGACTGTAGAAACCTAAGCCATCTTAAATCCACTGCCTTCATTTTACATATTAGGCAAATGAAACAAAACTCTAGGAACCCCAAGATCTGTGTGTGTGTGTGTGTGTGTGTGTGTGTGTGTGTACATGCACATGTGCCGCTAGGGATCAAACCCAAGGTCTCATGCTTGACCAATCATTCCACCACTGAGTTACATCTCCAGCCCCTTAAGTTGTATTCTAAAACAGGGTCTTGCTAAATATCCCAGACTGGCCTGGAACACGCTATCCTCCTGACTCAGGTCCTGCTATGGTTTGGATATGAGTTGTTCCACAAGTCTATGTTAGTGCAGTCATGTTGGTAGGTAAAATGATTGGATTTTGAGAGCTGTAACCTAATTGGTCCATCCTAGTTTGAATGGACTAAGTGGGTAGTAACCTTAGACATGTGGGGTATGGCTGGAGAAGTCAGCTCACTGGGGGTGTGCTCTGGAAGTATGCATCTTCCCTGTGGCTTCCCCCTTTGGCCTCTAAACCATGATGAGGTGAGCCCACTCTTCTACCTCAAACTTCTGCCATGATGTTCTGTCTCATCTCGAGCTTAGAGCTGTGGTATCAACCGACCACAGTTTAAACCTCTGAAACTGTGAGCCAAATGAACTTTACCTTCTCTAAGTTGTTCGTGCAAGTTATTTTGGTCTCAGTGAGGAAAAGCTGACTAACAAAAGTCCCAAGTAGCTGGGATTACAGGTGTGCACCTGGCTGGAACCTAAGATCTTATTGAGGGCAGAACTGAGTCCTATTTATCATCCCAAGTCTATGCTTAATGCTTGGAGCATAAGTATTAAATAAATAAATCAGATTTGTTGTATGAATAGTAAATGGACTAAGTACCAGATTTTCTAACTCCCAGGTCCAATATCAGACACAGAATAACACAACCTGACCCCAGAATGATCCTTATACTTCCTGTGGGTAAGTGGGTCACTGCTATAATTTAGTTGTTTCAAACAACTGGACCCTGTCTATTTTCCTCTGTCTTTACCAACACTGACTCTCAATATTTGTAATTGTTTCCATTTTTATGGGCATTGTGATCCTCATTATTCCTTTTGATTAATGATATTGATAAATGTTTCTCATGTTTATTGGGGAATCATCTTTCTTCCTTAAAGTTGGATTATAATTCCTTATTGTAATTCCAAGGTTGCTGTCAAGAAGTAAATGTCATTCTGATTTTTTATTTTTATATGAAAGTTTTGCTCTTTCTGGAAACTTGTAGGCTCTTAGTTCCTAGTGGGGTGTAGATGGAGGAGGTGGGTCACTAGGGGTGTGCCTTGGACCACCCTGAACTAGGGCATTCATGATGATGAACTTTGTATTGGATCTGTTTTGAGCACTTATTAGATCTAATCTGTGTAAAAATTCAGGTCATTTAGTAATAAGATAAATTTTTTTTTTTTTTTTTTTTTTTTGGTACCAGGGATTGAACTCAGGGGCACTCAACCACTGGGCCACATCCCCAGCCCTTTTTTGTATTTTATTAGAGACAGGGTCTCACTGAGTTACTAAGTGCCTTGCCATTGCTGAGGCTGGCTTTGAACTCGTGATCCTCCTGCCTCAGCCTCCCAAAGTGCTGGGATTACAGGAGTGCGCCACCACGCCCGGCTAATAAGATAAATTTTTTAAATCATTTCCTTGATAATAACCTTCCTCCAACATCTGCTCCCCTTTTCCCTTCCTGGAATTCCCTTTATGTACATACACAACCTCCCAAACCAGTCCTCCGTCTTCTTTTTCCTATTTTCTCCTCACTTTTCAGTAAATTTTCTCAACTTTCTAAGAATTCTTCTTTACTCTCGAAATAGCCTTTTTGTAGAGCATCCTGTTCTTGTTTCATTTATATCTTCTCTTAGTCCTCTGAAGATCTTGATGGTTGTTTTGAAATTTTCTTCTCTCTTCTGTGCACCTTCCAAGTAACTTCTCTTTGTCTTGGTTTCTCATATGAAAGTTGTCAGGATTAAAATAAAGTCACTTTTGTCAACCTTAACAAAATAAATAAATAAAGCCAGGAAGTTATGAAGGAAGGGTTCTCATGCATGATTGCTTGATAATATAACTATCACAAAAGACTCTGCCAGAACCACAACTTTACACAAAAAAATACTTCCACAAAGACATCTGTGCAACAACTGTTTAATCTTGAACGAATGCCACCCTTATTATTAACCCTTGCAGCCAAAGAATATTGTTTCAACATATTTTATATAATTTTCCTCATCTTCCTTTACAGACTTCCCCTTACCTCAACCTCCTTCAATGTGTACAAAGTGCACTGTGTTTTATGCATTCCTGTTCCGATGCTGTGCTGTTTCCAGAGAAGCTTAGTTGAACTTCAGAGACATCATGTTTGTGTTATTTAGGTTGATACTCAGGTGCTTTCCTTTTTGTTAGGATACATAACCAAGGAGCAGACTGCATTTTGGAAGCTCTGTTGGGAAGAGGACAGTAAGCTTCATTTTAATGTGTTGACTTCCATTTATCTCCCTTTACAGCAAAATATCTCACCCTCAACTTGTTTTGAACCCCATTTTATTCTCCAAGAAAGTCAATAACCCCAGTTCAGTTTGGGGGGGGTGAGAGAGAGCCAGGTGAAAGGCTTTGGAGGACTGAAGGGGTTGTTGAAATTCTCACTTCTCCAAGTGACTGACAACCAATCTTTTCTGGTCTTCAACTTCACCTTTTCATCCACTTTAAAAAAATTACTTATTTATTCTAACTCGTTATACATAACAGCAGAATGCTTTTCAATTCATAGTACACATATAGAGCACAATTTTTCATTTATCTGGTTATACACAAAGTGCAAGAGTAGAGTCACACCATTCATGTCTTCATCCATGTACTTAGGATAATGATGTTCATCTCATTCTACCATCTTTCTTCCTCCCTTCCCACTCTCTTCCCCTCCCTCCCCTTTGCCCTACCCAAAGTTCCTCCATTCCTCCCATGCTCCTACCTCATCCACTTTCATCAGTACCTGACACACTGATGGGTTCTGCGGTTTCACGTGTGGCTACTGCTTGTCTTTCTCCACTGCCAGCTAAGAGCCGAGTCTAGAAACTGCTGTGCCAATAGCAGTTTTGGCTACTGTTCTCCCACCATCTCTGTCCTTGAGGGTTACTTCAAAAGCACTCAAATGAAAACTCCTTTATTTTTATTTTTGTAGGATTTGGGGAGGAGTCGAAGTTAAATCATGTGTCCAATCAGACACCCTTAAGCAATGGTCTCCATTTACTCTTTCAGATGAACTTTAGCTACACGTGTCTGTCGTCCTGTTCACCTCCACCAAAGCCCAGAATCTTGGTTTTATCCATCTCTTCCACTTTTGCTTACTTACCCACTAATTTCTAGTTTTATGTTTATTATAACACTGTCTTGATTTGCTTTGTGGCTATTTTATTAAAGGATTTGATTGAATGCTTAATTTTCTTCGGCATATAGTTATAACCAATTCTACAGTTCTCTAAATTCCCATTGTCATTCAATGCTAAAGAGGTAGTGGTTTCAATTTGATTTCTTTTCTGACAGGAGTTTGTTGTTGTTGTTTTAGAAGAGCAGTCTTTTTTTTTTTTTTTTTTGTGGTACCAGGGATTGAACTCAGGGGCACTCGTCCACTGGGTCACATCCCCAGCCCCTTTTTGTATTTTATTTAGAGACAGGGTCTCACTGAGTTGCTAAGTGCCTCGCCATTGCTGAGGCTGGCTTTGAACTCGTGATCCTCCTGCCTCAGCCTCCCAAAGTGCTGGGATTACAGGCATGTGCCACCGCGCCCGGCTAGAAGAGCAGTCTTTTAAGTTTCCAAGTGGAACTAGTTTTTATTATCTTTCCTATCTATAAACGTATACCTTGTTTCACTGCCCAAGAGAAAGTAGGCCTATGAGAACTTTATAAAAATGTTTATTTTTTATATTATGCCACTTTTATTATGAAAATTATTTTTACCACCTGTCAACTTCCTAACTACCTGATGAAAATTAGACTTCACTGTTAAATTTAAGTAATATAGCACAATGTTTTTAAAAACATTTATATGCTTTTCTCTTCTGCCTTTCCACAAGAATCCAAGGTGTTCATCTGCTATCAAAGATATGTTTGAAAATGAGACCGATTAAGATTCCTTTGTAGAAAAGAAATGTAATGATGAACAAAGAGCTTTCAGTTTCTGACATTTAAATGACATTTTGCAGTAGGACAATAGGCAAATAAGCTTGAAAGTCAGTTGGAAACAAAGAAATGCCTAAATTCCTTTGCTTCTACTCAGTATATCAAATGCTGGGCTTGAATCAGAAGGAAGTAGAATTCTTGCCAGAATCTGCAGAAAAGAATCTTGTCTGCCATAAGGGTTCAGCCAGGAAGGGTGGAATCCAGAAAGGCAGAGGATATCCAGCAGAGGAGCTCATGAAGAGTTTGCCCCTTTCGGTCCTGTAGAGATGATTGGAAGAGCAAGACAAAGAGGCGGGACATGGGAGTAAGAAGTCAAATGGGTGTCTGTTTCTCTTGGAGCCTTGACCTAGTGAGGCAAACTGTGTTAAACTGATGGGGAAGCCTCTCCCTAGCTGGGATGTGAAGGTGCTTCAAGGCAGCCCTATTCTAACAAGGAAGTCCCCAGGGCAATCAACCTGGTGGCAGTGAGTGTAGTCACACAGTACTAAATTTGTGGCCCCATCCTTGTGCAAACCCAAGAGGGAATGTTAGACTGACAAGCTGTAGTAGGTCAGGGCAGAGGCTGTGGTGTAGACTACATGAATGCCAACCAGATGGAAGCTGTGGCTGGGGCTCTGCAGGTTGTGCAGCTTCAATAAGAATTAAGGGAGGCTGAGGCAGGATGATCACGAGTTCAAAGCCAGTCTCAGCAATGGCAAGGTACTTAGCAACTCAGTGAGACCCTGTCTCTAAATAAAATACAAAAAAATGGCTGGGAATGTGGCCCAGTGGTTGAGTGCCCCCGAGTTCAATCCCTAGTTCAAAAAAAAAAAAAAAAAAAAAAAAATTAAGGGGAGGCATCAGGGGAGGATGACTGAGTCCTGATAGACCCTAGAAAAATGAACTCTGAATTTATCCCCTCCAGAGGCCACATGCAGACACCAGCAGGATGCCAGAGTAGGCTGGCCCATGGTCTTCCAGCAGATTCCAGACATTGCACACCCAAGGACCAACTTGAGATCAATGCATTCCTTTTAGTCCCAAATGATACAAGACCCTGTGGACCTCATTTCCATGTTCCAGCTGTCATGCTGGTCAGAACAAGGGAGGTGGAATGAAATCCCAGAATGGCACAGTCATGTCCCATAAGATGAGTTAAGCTTAGAGATTGTGTAAATTATTGTTTTAAACCAAATTAGCATAAAACTAACCAGACAAAATTTTTACAATTTCCCCACAACTCAACAGACAGGGGTTCTACAGGAGTTCAGAATTTAAAACAGAACTTCTCATTTATGAATCTTGTTAAAGATTCAGTAGTTCTGGGATGAAGCATGAGTTTTCTTGCTCATTATCACTGTGATATTTTGTCTTCACTTGCTCAAGTTTTTCAAATTTAAATTTGGATTCAAATTTGTCTCTGGATGGAGAACTTCAAAGACATACTTTTCAGAAAGTTATATGACTGGTCTGAAAATGTCTGTCTTTTGTCTTTGGCCATGACCCATAGTTTGTCTGGTATAGAATTCTCAGAAAATTTTTTTCTTCCTCAGAATTTTGCCAACATTGCTCTATGTTGCACTTGGCATTTGGTATTGCAAAGGATAATTCTGATGTCAGTCCAATTCCCTCCCCTTTGTAGGCAGACTGCTTATTGCGCTTTTTAGTTTGCAAAACACTCTATCCCAAGAAATCAAATGCATGATTTCCAATTTGTTTTAACTTTTTCAAGTTAAATTTGTGAGGCATTGTGAGTTGGAGTTCATGTCAGTCTAAAACTTGGGGAAGTTTTGTTTGTTGCTTGTCTTCCATCTGTTTGGTTGTTTCCTGGCACTACTGTTTCATAAATGTGGGGTCTCTGATCTATTTGTTGTGCTTCATCTCTTGTTTTATGAATTCTCTTTTATGGTTGTTTGGCTCTGCACTCTGGAAGAGTTTTTTACCCTTCAAACCTTTATTTTCATTTTGGGGAGTGGTCTTTCTAGCCAATGTGTCTAGTGAGTGAAGATTTTTTTTGACAAAAACTTTCATAATTTGTAGCTACAGCTCTGTCCTGATAATATCAGTTTATTGCTACAATATCCCCCAAATCAGAGTGGAGATACACATTTAAATATTATTAAATTGTTTTCTGCTCTATGTTAATTCTGTCTTCCTGGGCCAATAACTGACTATATAGTTTGGCACCATATTTTGAAGAGGCTGATCCTTCTCAATTCATCCTTTCCTGTTTGGATAGCTTAATTTTATTGCTGTAGATTTGGGTTCCATCATTGTTCATGTTGGTGTGACTACAGCCAGTCCCAGCTTATGTTTTATTCCAGGCCAGGAAATATGTTGGAGCAGTTTAATCTCTTAGGAGCTAGAGATGATTTGTCCTAGATTTGTTTAGGAAGCTGGTGGACCTATTCTTCAGTCATGCTGACCTGAGGAAAATTACTTGCTAAGTGAGCTTTCCTCTGCAAGATAATGATGGCAAATATCAATCCCAATCTGGTTGATGCCTTGGCACCAGCACTGTAGTTGGTATCCATCTTTAGTTTTTAGTAGTGAGAGAGCATTTTCTATATACATTAACTCCTGGGTATGGAATGAAGAAAGGAATACAGATCAAGATGGCATGTTCTTAGAATGCACTCATGGTCCCAGATGCCTGATAATTTATGATCGGGGGTGGGAGGGGTTTAGGCTTCTACATTCAGCATAAACCCACTTCATGCACATGATCATAGGTTAGAAAGAGGATTACTTTGTTCTCTTACTAGATAATAATCTTTTCCTATTAAGGCCACTGATTACAAATTGTTCCACCTGTGAATGAGTTGGAACAGTCTCCTGGAATTTGGACCTATAATGAAATGTAACAAGATGATGTTCACAATGAATAAAAGTTTTTTTAAAAAATATTTTTAGTTGTCAATGGACCTTTATTTTATTTATTATATGTGGTGCTGAGAATCGAACCCAGTGCCTCACACATGCTAGGCAAGTGCTGAGCCACAACCCCAGCCCCTGTAGAAAAGGTTTTTAAGGTTCAGGAAAAACCTTCATCTAAACAGTCCTTTTTTTCATGGGAATGTAGAAAGGATGTATTGAAAATGAGATGTTCAAGTTATAGCCCTGACACTACTTGACTTCAAGATTTATTATAAAATTATAATAATCAAGACAGCATACTATGGGTCAAGAATAGACAAATAGATCAGTGGGACACAATAACCCAGAAATACACTCATACAAATACACTCAATTTTTGACAAAAGAACAAAGAACAGTTCAATGGAAAAGGGGTGGTCTCTTTAAGAAATGGTGTTTGAACTGGAATACCCACATGCAAAAAAAAAAAAAAAAAAAAATCAAGAGAGAAACAGAACCTAGTAGAAAAACCTTGCACCTTTCATAAAAATTAGCTCAAATGGATTATATGTGTAAGTTTATAATGAAAAACTACAAAGCTTTTAGAAAATCATCTAGAAAAAAACCTATGTGGCCTTGAGTTGGGCAATGAGTTTTTAGATTCAAAACCAAAACCATGATTCATGAGGGAAATAAAAGTTGGACTTCACAATAATTTAAAATTTCTGCTCTGTAAAATACATTCTCAAAGGGATGAAAAAATAAGCCACAGCTTGCGAGGAAATATTTGCAAATCATGTTATCTTACAAAAAGGACTTATATCCAAAATATATGAAGAAATCTTAAAACTCCACAAGAAGAAATAACCCAGTTTTTAAATGGGCAAAATATCTGAGCAGGTAACTTACCAAAGACAACATACAGATGGCAAATAAACACATGAAAAACCATTCAATATCATAAACCAACAGGCAACTGTAGATTAAAAATGAGAGACCATTACATGCCTATTAGAATGGATAAACCCCCCAAAAACTGATAACAAATGCAGACTAAGACATGGGGCAAGGAGAACTCTCATTCATTGTTGGTGGAAATGCAAAATGCTAACAGCTACTTGGGAAGACAGTTTGACACTTTCTTATGAAACTGAAAACTTTTGCCCACATGAAGCCTGCACACGAATATTTATAGCAGCTTTACTCATAATTGCAAATAATGAAGCAACCAAGATGACTTAATTGGTGAATGGATAAACAAACTGGTATACATCCATACAATGGGATAACTGGGATACAGTGCTATTCAGTGGTGAAAAACAACCGAGTTATCAAGCACAAAAAGACATTGAGGAGCTTTAAATGCACCTTGCTAAGTAAACAAAGCTAGTCTGAGAGGCTGCAAGGTGTATGGGTCCAACTATATGATTTTTTGGAAAAGGCAAAACTATGGAAGCCATAAGCAGTAAAAGGACCAGTAGTTATTGGAAGGGAAGAGGAAAGGTCTTTCAGATTCTGTATGAGGAAAGGACTTTCAGATTCTGTGCGACACCACAATGGTAGACACATGATACTGTGCATTTGTCAAAACCCATAGCAGGAGCAAGAAAGGACATATAGGAACTAAATGTAATTGTGCTAACTTATCTGTAAACCTAAAACTGCTCTTAAAAATTAAGCATATTAATTAACATTTTTGAAAAATAAGTAACAACTAAAAGTTTTTACAACAGCACCTGCACTTTCCACATTGCTGCATATTTATGTGATTTGGAAATGAAAATTAAGTCCCTTGTGTCAACCTTAACAAAATATTAATAAATAAAACTGGGAGGTTACTATGAAAGAAAGGTTCTTAGACCCCATTGCCTGATAGTAACTATCACCAAAGACTGCAACCAGAAAAATCCATTGCAACCTGTACAAGTACTTCACGGGATAGACATCTGCCCAGCAACTGTTCAACCTCAGTGCAGGCCTGGACATTTCAAAGAACTTCCAAATCTTTTGACTTCCTGCCCTCATTTGCACCAGATCTCCAATAATGGACCTGCTCAGTCTTGCTAATCTTCACACAGAATCCCGAGTTGCATGTACCTCTGTTCCCTTTGCTTGCTATAGAAGCCCTAATTTCTCTCTCTAGGTGGAAGGAATACTTGTTGGTTTTCTAACTGGACCTGTGTCTCCCAATGTGTGAATCTATTCTATGTCTGAATAAAACTGCCTTTGCTTTTATTATAACCTTGTGTTTTTTTGGTCCACAGGTGGTGTATTCTTTAAGATAGTTGGTTAGATATCTTGTATGTAGTGAATCTTGATAGCCACTAGCTAGATGAACTTAATTCTACACCAATTCTTCAAATTATATTCGACATTTCAAACCCAAGATAATTGTCAAATATGTTACCATCATCATAAGAAAATTAAGATGTAATAAAATTACCACTGGTGATCATAACTTTACATTAGTTTTCTAGTGGCCAAACACTTATAGACTTCTTCAAATGAACTATACAACCATATCAAAGGGTTGATATAATTCAGGTATAATGTTCTGTGTTGTAAAGTAGCAAGAGGAAAGAAACTGGCCAATGTTAGAAAAAACAAAAAAATTTACATGCTGATCTCAAACTGATGTCTCTCCATCTTACACTAACCAGATTTATCACATTAAATATGCAGAGGTTATTAAATTCTTCAGGCATCTAACCATAAAGAAAATAAACCTTGATCTAATTTTGATTTTGATAAAAAGAAAATAATAGTGTTTACTTAGTGCAGTAGGCTGAATAGATGGCTCCCCCAAGATGTCTATATTCCAATCTCCAGACACATAATATGGCAAAAAGTATTTGGCAGATGTGATTAAGTTAAAATTGCGAGCAGGAAGATTATCCTGGGTAGTCCAGGTGGGCCTGAGATAATCACAGTGTTCTTTAAAAGGGACATAGGAGGGATCAGAGAGAAAGTGATGTTGCAGAAGCAGTAGGAGACAGATTTAAAGATGCTATACTGCTGCAGGAAGAGGCCATGAGCTGAGATGTGTGTAGACAGCCTCTAGAAGCTGGTGAAGGCAAAGTCATGAATTCTGCCCTAGTGCCCACAAGAGGAGCCAAGCCAGCTGGTACCTTGACTTTAGACCAGTCACACTGACTTTGCTTTCCTAACTTCTAGAACTGTAATGAAATAAATGTAAGCCACTAAGTTTGTGATTTATTATAGCAACAATAGGAAACACATAAACTCACGTACAGACATTCCATTAAACCATACCTTTTATTCTGGGACAGATTCAAATTTAAAAAAAATAATAATAATAAAAAACAGCAACAAAATGGCTTGAGGAGTCAGGGAGCTGAAAATATGCCCGGTCAATCCAGGGACTCCACGAAACTGAATGTCTATTTGGGAAGCAGATATCTAGGAGATTTGAATTCTACATCAGGAAATAACTCAGACCTAACCACAAGAAATTGATTTATAATAGTTGGATAACCATTAACAATCAAGAAAAATGCAAATGTATGTGACTATATATAGGTCAGAATTTGATGTGTGTGTGTGGGTTAATAGGGTCTCCTTGTGTTGCCTAGACTGGCCTCAAACTTGCAGTCTTCCTGCCTCAGTCTCTCAAGTAACTGGGATTACAAGCATGTACCATTGTGGTTGGACCTGTAGGATTGAACTCAGGGGCACTCGACCACTGGGCCACATCCCCAGCCCTTTTTTGTATTTTAGTAGAGACAGGGTCTCACTGAGTTGCTAAGTGCCTTGCCACGGCTGAGGCTGGCTTTGAACTCGTGATCCTCCTGCCTCAGCCTCCCAAGTGCTGGGATTACAGGCGTGCGCCACCGCGCCCGGCTTGTAGGTTAGAATTTTTAAAAGAAAATGCTATTTAGTGAGTGGATGGAAATTGGCTAAGGAGTCAGGATTTGTGGACTGGAGCCAGGAGGTTGCGTTTGGCAGTTTTGCCCTTCAGAATGTGGGCATGTCTCAAGTTCTTTTCTATATGGTAAGACTGTGTCTTAGTCTGTTCCAGCTGCTATAACAAAATACCACAAACTGAGTGGTGGCTTATAAACAACAGAAATTTATGTTTTATAAGAGGTTTGGGTGAGCAAGATCAAGGCACAGGCAGATTTGGGGTCCAAAGAGGGCTTTGCTTGCTGCTTCATGAATGACACCTACTTGCTGGGTCCTCACAGGGTGGAAGGAGCTGCCCAGCCCTAGGAGGAAGCTGTTTGGAAAGGTTAAAGCCAGATATATGTATGGGAATGGGCAAAACAGGAACCTCTTCAGAGGTCCAGTTTTCTAATTAAAGCAATAGGGCTAACCTTACTTCTGCTACTCTATCTTAGCTGAAACTGGAAGTGCCTCTTTTTATCTTATCTTACACTTCTTTCCCAGATTTCACATTGTACTTCTGTGATGTCTTCATTTGTTCACTAAATCTATAAAACTCCTTTTTATTTGCCACACTCTGCCTAAAACTCTTTTCCCCCCAGATTTTTTGCTTCTTTCTCTCCCCAAATCTGGATCTTAGTTCCAATGCTCTCTCAGAGAGGACTTTTCTAACCCCTGATACAATTTTAATCTGAAATTCCTATTACTCAATTTTATTTTCTTCATTGTACCAATCACTCCAAAACCTCACCAGTTTATTATATATTTCTTTACTAGTTTATTACCTATTTCTCCTTTCAAAATGCAAGTTTCATGACAAGCTCTTTGCTTCCTTATTTTACTACCATATCCCATTTCTTAGATCAATGCCTGACACAGAAGATAATAAATATTAAACTAATTCATATGAAGAAATGCTGGGAGACATAGCCCTATATTCTATGCTTTCTAGATCTATAATAACTGATGCTTCTAATTGTTTAAAACCATATAATGTCCTAAAGTTAACAAATGACAACTAGTAATATCCCAAGCTAGTTTGGGTGTTCTTATAAGTGGTGGAAGATATGTCACAAGAGCCTGGAAAGCAGTATTATTGCTTTGGGTAGGAGGTTGGTAGACAATCTCCATTTTCCTTCTAAATTCTCTTCTGCTTTTGTGAGTGCTACTGATAATCTCCACATTGCTAAATA
The DNA here is from genome assembly GCA_025594165.1 of Tamias sibiricus. Taxonomy (NCBI): domain Eukaryota; kingdom Metazoa; phylum Chordata; class Mammalia; order Rodentia; family Sciuridae; genus Tamias; species Tamias sibiricus. The sequence goes on along the minus strand of CM046660.1, from coordinate 71,418,323 downwards.
TTGCATTGAATCCTCAATTCTCCTTATATGCAGCTTTCTAGTAGCTTTCAATATGGTTGATCACTTCCTTCTTTATAAACATGTTACTTAGTTTCTATGCTATAATGCCATATTATTTTGGCTTAACCTCTTCACTGGCTACATGGTTTTTTCAGTCTCTCTTACTGGATGATCTTCCCAATTTCCTATTAGTGAGATGCTTCAGGATCCCTGTCTTCTCTCTTTACTCTCAACTCCTGTATCAGTCTGGGTCTAATCAGGAGACAGATATCACACAGTAATTTAAACTGGGGAACTTTAAGGCATTATTATATTCTTTAAAATAGGGAATTATTAAGCTATTATGGGAGAATAAACATGAAAATGCCAAGAAGTCCATTGGCTACCTTAGAGCTGAGACAGAGTACTCAAAAAAGAACAAACTTGGAAAGGGGTTCCAGACCTTAATGAAGAAGGTGTGGCTATAGTACACTGGATGGAGAAGATCTGCTGGATGCTCATCACAGGCAAGCAGGAACACTCCTCTAGGAAGCAGGTGAGCCAAGGCCAATGGGTATTTGTATAGGAGATGGGCTGCCATTGTGTAGGCACGTTCCTGGACACACTGGTGTTCATGCTGGGAAGATATGGGAACAAACCTTCAGGGTATGAGCCAGCTGAGCCTGTGGGTGAGTCAGAAGAAGGTATTGGGCATGCACAACCAGATGTTGCTGGAACCATCAATTAGAGTGGCCTCATTCTGCTGGACCTAATGGATTTCTATGCATACCTTGACCCAGGTGGCTCCAGAATATTGCAAGGTGGCTAGTTTCCTAGGCCTTCAAGCATGCTTAAGGGGAGTGGGTATTGGAGAGGGTGGGAGAGCAGCAATCTTGGCTGGGCCTCAGGACACACTGGGAGTCTCAGTTAAGCTACTGAATCTGGGCCAAGGGCTTAAGAAAGTCCCATGCTGGAGAGAGGTATGCTTTGTAGTCACCTAGCACTGGATGGACCAAATAAGTGGATGCCAAGGAAAAGAGCACTCCACAGAAAGCTGGTGGGCAAACCACCAGAACTGGGACAGCCAGCCCCCTCCTCCTCTAGTATCTCATTAGAACCTTCTATTGAGATCCACATCCCTTTGCCCAGAAGAATGCTTTTGGAGCAGAGAGGCAATGCTCTGATTAGCGCAATGCCCTGAGTTCCTCCTCCTCACGGCATTAATAGCACCTACATATTGACATCTCCCAAGATTGTATTTCCAGCCTATTCCCTCCCTTAAGGCCCAGATGTGTCAATTTTGATGTATATTTGAAGCAGCTCCAGAAAAGTCTCTTAATAATAAGCCCAAAACCAAAAAAGAAAAAAATGGAACAAAACTACTCTATTCATCATCTCTCTGTTAATGGCAACTCTATCTTTTTAGCTTCTCAGACCAAAAGCTTTGTCTAACACTTCACATGCTATCAGAGTTTACTTTCAAAATACATGCAGGATCAAATCACTTTTCACCATGACTACTTCCACCCAGCTTTGTATCATCCTTTGCCTTGGAATTGTTGCAATAACCAAACGACACAGCAACCACAGTAATCTTTCTGAAAAATGAGTTAGATCATGCTGTTCTCTGCTTAATTCCCTGCAATGATTCTTCATTCCAGAGTCAAAGCAAGAGTCTTCTCCATGCCCTGCAAATCCCTGTATCCCCTGGCTCCCTCTTCTTTATGGCACTTACCACTTCTCTCTCTTTTACGTGGCATCAATGATATCATCTCTCTCTCTGTCCTTGAACACTCCAAGCAGCAGTCTGGACTGTCTTCTTTCCTTGCCTGGAACATTCTTCCCCAATAAGTGGTATGGCTTGCTCCCTCCCTCAAGGGTTAACTAAAATATCACCTAAATAAGACTCATACTGATCTAAAATTAATAAATCAACTCCTTCCACCATGCCACTCACTCCCATAGCAGTTCTGCGTCCTGCACATAATTGAGACTATTTGGCTGTTCTTCTAGTGTACCTTCTTGTATAAGGATTTTTGTCTATTTTGTCTACTGCTGAGTCCCCAGTGCTATCTGGCATATAGAGGGTGCTCAATGAATAAGGTAAAATGAAACCTATGAAAAACAAAATGCTAGCCAATATAGTTTAAAAGTATTTCATTACATTCACATTCTTTAAAATCAGATCACATACAATACATGAATCAGGTAACAGATTGGGAATGTTCATTTTGCAACAGCCTGGTTCCATCTGCGGGATGGACAGAAGTTCACACCACCATCATATGGAACTTTCAAAAGTACACATCACATAGAGTTGTCTGCACATAGTTTCAAGTAATTCAGAAATCTTAGGGGGATGTGGTAGTGTCACCCAGCCCTCCCTAGCTCCCTTTCAACTTCTTCATTCCTTTTAAAGAGTTTTTCCTAGTAAACCTGTATTAAAATTTATCTTAAAGGATTAGAATTCAATATGGAGAAATAATTTTAAGTTGTATGGCTACATAGTTGCCAAAAAACTGACATTAGAAATTATGACACAGGGCTGGGGTTGTGGCTCAGCGGCAGAGCGCTCGCCTCGCACGTGCGCGGCCCGGGTTCGATCCTCAGCACCACGTAAACATAAATGCATTGCACTGTGTACAACTAAAGTAAATAAATATTTTTAAAAAAAAAAGAAAGAAATTATGACACAAATACAAATCACATAAATCTTTGGCAACACTGTAAAATGTAACATTTTTGTACATATGTAAACATTTTTATACCTTTATACATTCCTAGTAAAGGAAAGTATTCACAATATCTGATGATACTTAACAATAGGGAATTAGCTTATAAACAGAGTTTTATTTCTTAGTAAACAGAATTCCTTAACATTTTAGGAAATGTGAGTTTATATGTATGGGTACATTTTTTGCCTAGTAGAATTATATTGATATTTAATATGCTGTTTCTTAGCAAAGGTAATTAAGCAAAACTAGGGTTTAAACTAAGTTGATTACTATGTGACTTGACATTTGATGAACTGTATATGCAGTAATTTATAGTGAATGCATAAACATGCAAAAACATTCGCATGAAATGGTTTCAACAATATGATTTGTTTTATAACTTTCAATAACTTGTATTTTGGTCCTACTGATTGAAAAATAAATAACTGAAGAAAAATGGTTTTTTAAAGGAAAGACTACAAAAGTTCATGGTAGATAACTAGGCATATTTCAGGAAGTTATAGTACCTCAAAAATGAGAGGGCAGGACTGGGGTTATGGCTCAGTGGTAGAGCACTTGCCTAGCACACATGAGGCAATGGGTTTGATCCCCAACACCACATTAAAAGAACAAAATAAAAAACTAAATAAAGGTATTGTGTCCATTTATAACTATATATATATATTTTTTTTTTTTTTAAGGAAAGGGAAATACTTTAATCTGCTCTAGTTTGTAGTTCAGAGTTTCTAGGCAGTAAGGGCAGTTGAACAGAGCACTAACAAAAATGGTCAGCTTGCGTTCACATGCAGGCCATTAACTTCCCAGAAGTGGGGGGGGGTACTCAACCCCACCTATTTAACAGCTGATATATGAATGCTATTATCATTGACAAGTCAGAATCAAGTTAGCAGTTACTGAAAACTTACTGGCAGAGGCATGCTCAGAACTGTTACAGTGATGGCAGCCATCAGCTGCTCCTTCAGTAAATTTATGTTCCCATCTTCCAGGAGAGGGTCCTGTGTGAAAAAATCTTTCATAGGAATGGCAACGCCACCTATCAATCACATCTGCCACTGGATTCACAGTTGAGTCCTGCGGAGAATGAAAAGTTATGTAGAGTAGTAAACATTAATAGGTTGTGTATCCACACACAGGCTGAAGTTGCAATTACTGTGGCCAGGGCCATGAGAACAGCAATAACTAGTGAGCACTCTCTAAAAGGAAGATGCATCTTTAGGGGCCACAGTACAAGCTTGAAAGTGGGGCTGGGGGTGGAGAGGCCTTCCCTATTCTATCAACCCTAAGAATTAGAAGTTTGATTCTGCCAATAGGTTTTGGTACACACTCCTTATTTAACCTATGCAGCACCAGTCTGATGAGGGAGTCTTATTTCATTTTTTGGTTTCAAGAATGAAAGAAAGCTTTACAAACATGCATTTTGCTTAATTACTGGTTCAAGAGAACATGGACAATTCTATGAAAGCTCCTTACCGAGATGATCCAAAAATTACATTTGGGTATTAGGGAATGGAGGATCACGTTGTCCAGGGAGTCACCGCATGACAGATTAGATGTATGATCACACCAATGGCTCAATCTCACAAGAAAACGTTGTATCATCTGGATTACACAGACAATAGCCAAGACTATGGTTTGCACTTCTAACCAGAATCTTACAAAGTTGACAGTACAAACATTTCAATTTTTGTCACCCTCACTAAATTGCTTCACAATCAATGGTTCTTATGGAGTAAAATTTCAAACCTGTTCAGTAGGCACCTGAGTTTTACTTAGAATCAGAGTGTTGCTATTTAAACTTCTACGAAGGAACAAAAGTCACTGAGCTGTGAACACTTGATTTCTTGATTTTATTCCTCCTAATGAAAATGCCTAATTAATATAGTAAGAACACAGGTTGTCATTTAACTGGTCCTTCCCCCAATGAGTAATGACAATTTAATTGGTTGGCTCATTAATATTCTCATCTATGACCATGAGTAGCTAGAAATTAACTGGCCCATGTGTAATCAAACTTCTTGACTTGAGCAACATGTTGCTTCAACCAGTTAAGTGCATGGAAGATATGTCCAAAAAAAAATTGTACAAATTGCATTTTATCTGATGAAATATTCTCATCTAATGAAACTGGCAATTTACATCTCATTATAACATGATAATCTAAAACAAACGTTCCCAAATTTAGCTGCCCCTAAATAATCTCAGACTATTTAAATCATAACCTCAGCAAGAGGTATTATTAATTTTTCTTTTTAAAAAGCTTCCCTAGGCAATTCTGGTGTGCAATGAGGTTGGAAAACACCAAATTACTTGCTACTCCCTTCTTGGAATTGCTTTTAAGTCTGTAGCACTCTTCTACAACCTTGATGATTATAAACCATTTCATTTTCAAATGAACTGCATTCTTTTAAAATAAGTTCAAATCAAGTGTGGTGAATGCCAACATCTTATTATAAACCTGTATAATAATGATTTGTATAATAACAATTTTGGTCAAAAAACCAGTAAGAATATTTTTCACAAGGATTGCAAAAAGGTTTTGTAGGCAACCTAATGAGGGAAATTTCTAAATGTGATGAACACAGTATGTAATGACTTTCTTGCTTAACAGGGCAACCTCCCCAAGCCTCTTCCCCTTCATTTAGATGCCTAAGATGCAAAAAGTTTTTGAGTCTTCCTATTTTGTAGTTACACTCATACACTGGTTACATATGGCCAAAGTTGCATCTGAACAAAAAGATTTCATCTATTTTTCCACATGACTGTATACCAAGTTTCTCTATCTCATTAGGTCTACAATTCCATGTTTAAAAAAAAAAAAATTAACCAAGTCATTATTTTTAAGTGCAGAGATAGCATTATATAGAAAATAAAAGTCCAGTCCTGTAAGTATTGATATCTAACACCAGTTCTGTAAATTTGTAAATAGTCTGCATATAGCAAATACACTAATATGTACAGCTAACATTATCAATTTTTAATGCAGGCTCTATAAAAATTTCACAGTATCAAAAACTTTCTAATAAACACAAACCTTTACTAAAATATCTGCCAAGAAAATCTTAAGATTCAAATTCAATTTATAAAGTTAGTCTCCAAACGACCAATTACTGAGGACACATAAAGAGTCATTAAGAGCATTATCTGAATGAGACATGGGCCCAGATTGCTGTACCACATTATTGATGTCATCTTACATGAGTTTTTGTCATATGCTTAAGTTCTTTTCACAGGATCTGGGGAGGATCAAAGAGTGCTTATTACCACAATGATGGCACATTGAGTGGACTTCAAAATCAGTATTCCATGCCATCTAAAAAACGCAGCAGCTGTTTTACATTTTCCACTTTTTTACCTAGGTGAAAATCAAATCCCAAATAATTTCCATTTATAAAAGCAAAATATATAATCCTGATAGTCACGGACAGTCACAGTCCCAATGATGCAGTACGTATTTTAATTTTTGAAGTTTTTAATAAATTATTTTAAGACTTTCCAGACACTGATCACTAAACACATTCATCTGAGATTTACTGAATGCCTACACCCACCACATACCAGACATTGCGCTGAGGCATTTACTCAAGAATCACAAATGCAGAAAGAATCTGGAGACTTATAATTTTAATTTTTCCACACTGCAAGAATTCTTATATGCATTAAAGTTTTATATATTACATGAACGGTACTGTTATTAGAATAGTAAACTTGACAACTTGTTACTAAAAATATACAACATATTTACTTTGAGCTCCTCATGTATAAATTTAAAGCTATTTTTTCATGGCTCACTCAAAATTGACTTAAGATCTAATATTGAGGATCAAATGACCTGTTTATAAATTTGTCATTTCTAAAATTATTCAATGAGGTTTCAAGACATTCTAGGTGTTCATATTCTCCTGAGGGCTGGCTTCATGACCAATCTTTGAATCATTACCTGTTAAAGTCTTTGTCACTCTTAGGTTCCCTATGCCTTCTGGCTAAATAATTGATTTGGTAGAGGTAAAGCGCACAATAAGGACAACAAACTTTAAACTGTGTATGAGTTTAAATAAAGCATCTCTCCGTGTGACCCACTTAATTAAGTAAAACGTTCACAGAGATTGTAGGGGGAAGGGAGCATCTTTTCTTTTGAATGGACACACTTCGGAATAGAAGCCATCACCAATCCCTGCTTTCCTTCCTGCCAAGTTATCAGCAATGTAAAGCCAATTAAAAAAAAAATGCAAAATTCCATATTAAGGTGTTCGTGTATCATATTTAACTTTAGTTTTCATATTTATTCTCATTTATTCATGTGAATAAGATACAAAGTAGATTCTTAAAATGTAAAATCATCTGTGTTTGCAACATGGAATGTAGATAGGGTCAGGAGTCAGAACTCAGAATTAAATTTGTCTTTGCCACTTCTTAGCAGTAAACTGGGTCACCATTAGTCTCATGGTTCTTATCAAATACAACTAAATGAACAGATTCAGAGTGGTATCTGGCACAAAAGTGCTTAATGCTAATATAGTCTAATGTTTCTAATTATTTCTGCCCTTGGGACTAGAAATGATTTATAATAATTTTGCTAACCTGAAATGTTTCAACACTTTATCAAAAAACACAAATACTTATTGACTGTCTATACGCCATACAGTACAATGCACCATCTACTACTGATATGTAACAGTTCTCCTTCTAAGATTGAGACCACCTAATAGCAGAAATTGTAATTTATGAAAAATTAGACTTATAAAAATTCTCAAGTTACAGTTAGCAATGATTAAGATCCCATTAATACTAATCAGTAATTCAAAGTGAATATTCAAAATGGTGAATAGCATTATCTGAATTAAAGATTAAAATTATTTTTCAAATTGTGGAAATAAATTCTATTTAGAAGTTTGAGATAATGCCCAGTATCCTAGGCTTCTGGAAACATCAGCATCTTCTTAAGATTAGGGGCTCCTACCTAAATCTTCTCTGCAACCAACAAAAAGAGAACAATGGTACCTTCACTACAAATAGAATTATTACTGGGCAGTATCCTGAGGTTTGGGGAGTGACACATGCCTGTTCACAATGCCATACAGATTACCCTAGTATATATCTTATAGAGAAGCATACATCCCTTCCCCCATTCCGTTAAAATTCACTGACATAAAGAATCCTTGCAATCACAACCACCTTTTATTTTGTGAGGCTGTGTGTTCCCTCACTGCAGTCAACTCTCAACCTTTAAATATAACAATTCCAAGTAAACACTGTTCTAGATTTAAAATAATAGCAGAGAATTACAATTTTACAATTGCTGAACAGAGATTACATAATTTTTTTCAGTTGGAAAACTATGTATTCACCCTTTTTAAAACTTAAGTCACCAAAATTTATTCACACTAACACGACTGGTTAGGATGCATTATTCTTTCAAATTCAAAACATTAAGTGGAGAATAGTACCATCAACCATCTCTTGCCAAAAACAAATATCAAAATGTATTTCAGGAGCTGAAATAATACTTAGGAGTTAAAACATATTAACTTTTTAGATGAGCTTTGTTTTTCAACTTGGCATCACTAATATTCCCCAACCACTTAACTCTACTGCAATTCATAAAAGTGATTTAATGTATTAGCAAACATTTCTAAGCATGAACATCAAACCTATGTCTCTAGATTCTAGACCTGGTTTGTACAGCCACACTTGAGACAATGACATAAATTTAATGATTTTTGAACAAACACCTAACATTTTCTTTTAATGTCTCAATTTAGACTTTGAATAATTAGGTTTTATTAACTTGACAATCTGAGCTGTTCTATTTTTCAAGGTGTTATATATCATCTGAGAATTAAGACCAATAAAAAACACTCAAAACTTGAAATACTAATACCTTCCTGTAGACAAAAACCTTCCCTAGAAAATTTCAATCAAATCGGGATGTGAAATTCTTCAGTGTTTGAAGGTAGTACATCACCGCTCAAGTATGGTGAAAGTTGTCCTGAGGAAAATGTTCATACTTTTCATTGGCATCTTAATTGCATCATGTAAAAGTGGAAAATGTAGAGATTAAGAGCATGAAGTTTGTAATTCTACAGTTCAGATGGAGACAAAACTGAATGCTATGAAAACATTTGCAAATCCAAAAGAAATTTATAACCCAAAGACACATGGGGAAAAATATTTATGTGTAGTTTTTAATCCATTTTAGAATTCAGTTGTTGTAACTTTATCATAAATTTAAACAGAAACCATCTCTGAGACATACATTCTCATAAATGTATCAACAGTATGGATAGTCAATGGAGGGCTAGTTATTTGAACTTGTTAGTAACACTTCATTATTCTATCCAGAGGAAATCTATAGTGGTTCGCCCCAATTACATATCTGAAACATTGTCCTATGAGAACAAAATTAAATAAAACTGACCATAAAAATATTCTGGCGCTAAAATAAAGCAAACTATAATCCTTGGCAGATCAATTTGGTAAAAAACATTGGTGATGGTTGGAAGCACAGGATAACTGACATGAGTCTTCAGCACAAAGCACATCTATGAAAACATGAAATGATGACTCTTCAGGATAAAAGTATTAAATATCCAAGAATCATCAGGTTTTTAAAATATTGCTTAATCACTTTCCAAAACAGAGCTATAAGAACTAAAGATTTCATTAAAACTCTCAAGGTAATATTTATTGCATCATTAGACTGCATTTGAAGAAAAAGAAAATTAAGTGTACCACATCTTCACCAAAATATATGTATTTAAAGTATGTGTGTGGAGGGAACCTAAGGTATTTATAAACAAACTGTAGACTGCATGTGCTTTTCGAAGGGACGAATTAAATATAACCAGCTGCCAACTTTGTGCTCTGACATACTTCAATTAGTGGGCACGTGTATACTAAATTCATTTATTTTTGTCCACAATAAATGAAAGAAAAACACCACCCTATACAATCCACTATTAGCAGTGAGTACAACAGCAAAAAAAAAAATTATTGTACAATTTATACATACTAAAATATTTTCTTTCTCTAGAAATAACTCAGAACAAAACCTAATCATTATAAGACTTTGGGAAATCTCAAATTAACAATAGAGAAAAATCAAATCAGGGTATGTATTGAGCCAAAACAAAGGTTCTTGGTCATAAGGCTATGAGATTAGTAAGTGCAAGTGGTAGGATGAAGCATGCTCAAATTGTATGCTCGGGTCTTTGTGTATTTATCAAACCTTCAAATTAAGTAAGACTAGCTAAAGAAATATTTTAAGCAGAGCAAGATAACTGGGAATTTTGCATTTCTTTTGCCATTTTTGTTACCCAACTTACACAATGAGCAAAGTGCTAATAAGCAACACTACAGAAACACATTTACATCAACACTGAAGACCTGGGGAAGTGAAATCCAACAATTTTATTTTAATGAGCTGTATTTTCTAAAGTTTTGTTTTATTTTTTCCTGTTTTCATACAGTATTGAAAACAAAACGCGGCACATTCACATTTTCCCGAGGAACTGTAAAGATGATCTCTACAGGGATAAACGTTGTAAAGCCTGAAGCTCAATCAATTGATGTTGAAAACTCTCAAAGGGAGTAAAGGCTTGATCTGAATGGTCTAGAACATGTACTGTAATTTAATAGAAGAGATGGTCGTCTTAATATTAATGATTTAAAAGAACTTCCCAGTCCATGCGAAGAGTACAGTCCAAGAATAAATCAAATTTTTGAACACATTTTATGCTACATATGTGTATACTTTGCGATCCTCAGGTGTTCGTGCCAAATATTCTCTCTCAATAAGTCCTTCAATACGTTTCTTAATAACAACTGGACTTGGTAAGAATCGTGCCTTCAACTGCTGAGTTACCTAAAAAAGAAGGGATAAAGACTAATTTCTACCAGAAAAATTAACTATAACATTTTCATATAAAAACACAAAAATTCCTATCTTTGAATAGAACTGTTGTATCATTTTAAGACTCAAAAATCAAACTTAAGGGATTATATATATTAACAAAGTTGAAAGTACAGAAAATTTCAAAAGGGTTTTATTTGAAAATACATGATTAGAATGCAATTCCATATGAATGTGAATCCTAAAATGGATAAGTAGTTGAATTAGTTGGATTATATTAGTATGAATACATACTAACTTACAGTTGAATCATTTTGCTGTTACTAATGGCTGACCTTTGGGTTATACTCTCCTGGTTCATAGAACTTGGATAGCATAATATACTTAAAAATTCTGAACCCAGACTGCCTGGTTCAAATCCCAGCTCTATCACTTACTAGTTTTGGGACCTTGGGAAGTTACATAAATTAATTGAGTTAATACATACATGCAATGCCTTAGAATAATGTCCATCCATACTAAGTACTAATGTTTTGTCATTTGTTTCTCCAAGTGTGGACAAGAACCTAAGTATTGTGTTATCAGTATAATAAAACAGTAAGTACAGCAGCACTCACAACTTGCTATGTACTATTTGTCAATCATTTTGTATATATTAATGTATTTAATGCTCTTAACTCTACAAAGTAGGCTGTCTTATTTTATAAAGGAGGGAAATGTGCCACAGAAAAAACTGACATGAATAAGTAGTAAGTAACAGAGCCAGGAGAGATGAATCTAAACCTTTCTGACCTCAAAGTTGATGCTCTTTCCAAAAAGTCATCCTGCCTCTCTTGCAGATCATCCACTCATTCATAAGCCAGCTTTTCTTTTACTCTTGATCAGTTCATTTTTCAAAGTCACAATGGATTGATCAATTCTTTGAAATCTGAAACTTCAGCACTTCACTCTGTAACTAAAATCTGTCACACTTCCAGGATTATCACTCTAGTATCAGCAAATTTGCTCTCAACCCACCTGAGATCTCCAATTCTTTGACCCACGTTGTCTTTCAGGTTATGAATAGCTTCTTTTGACCTTTCTTCCTTCCTTGTGGAGCCTGAACTACATTCAAAATCACTTTCAACAGCGCCTCCAACTCTGATTGGTTCTCTGGTCCTATTCCATAAACACCCTTTGATCAAACCTACATTCTACATCTACTACTTCACTCTCCATCTGCTGAGTCAAACTGCAGCTTTTAATACCGTGTACACAGGAGGCAATAAAGTGCATCAGCAGGCCAAGTATAGCCTGTTGCTTATTTTTGTAAAACTTCACTGAAATACAGTCAACTTGTTTGTGTACACTGTCTACAGATGCTTTCGGGCTACAACTGGTCATTTACAAAATGTATGCCAACATAAATTTACAGATTCACATTCAGCAAATTCTTGGGCACGATTCTTCAAAAAATACTAGTTCAAATTTCTGACTAGCTCCTTATGATATTTAACTAAGCACTGCACAAAAGAGGCCATTTTGCACAAAAGAGGCCATTTATTTGAAATCCCACAAATTCCCACCTCTTATACACACATTTACCCATTCTTTATGTCACTCCTTGGTTGGCACACATCATTGCACCTTATACGGTAAGAAAAGAGGTCTACCCTATTGTTGTTTCTCTTCCTGCTGTCCATGCTATCCCTGGGCAAATCTGTGGTTTTAACTATGTTCCCATATAGTGAATTCCCAATTTATAGCTCTCACCTTTTTCCTGACTTCCAACTGGCCTAATGATATGCCTCTAATAAAATACAATAAAGCAAACTTGTGCAAAATAATATTAACTAACACCTGGACCACATCAGCACATTATTCTTTGTTTCATTCAGTTAAAGGGACCAACCTCTACGTAGTCACTCAAGCCAGAAACCTAGAGGCTCAACTCCTCACTCTCAATTATCAGCAAAGAGATCCAGACAAATTTATCTCTCAATCATCCTAATTCCTATTCATCAGTTTAATACTTTACCAAGGCCCTAGTCATCTTACTATTTCAATGGTCTCTCAATGGTTTTCCCCCTCTTTAGTTTCCCAATCTGTAAAATGCAAACCCTTAATAAATGGCAACTGTTATTTTTCAGAAATATAGGTAGTTTGTTTACATAAAGACATTAAATAGCAATAATTTTTATTCTTCATGTGACATTATTATCCTTTTCACCATAAATACATTAGTTCTTCAAGTGTGTACATGTTTATCAAGTGTCTTATTTTCAATAAGAAGTGTTACAGGAAGAGTTTCAATTAAACAGTACTTCCTAAATTTAAATTGTTAATAATGTTATTTGGCTTTTCTCTATTAATCAAGTACTGAAGTATCCTCACCTCTGCTACTAAAACATTGTGCTGCATCTTCTTTCTAGATTTCATTATCCGCACTATAGCAGCTTCTATCTCATGTTTTCTGTCATCGTCTACTTTCTGCCTTGTTTCTTTCCTTTCTGGGTCTGATTCACCTTGTTTGGCAGCAACTAAAATAGAAACAGATATTTTCCATAAATGTAATGAAAAATTTGGTTTATAAGCATACTTACAATTTATTTCTATCCACAGAGAAAAATTAACATCAACCTCCAAGTACACACACACATTTATTAACTCAACAAAATACTCAAAAAGTAAACATTCAATGTTCAATTCTAAATTATTCTTTTCAAAAATTAGGAACTACAGAGTTAATAAAGTCAATTTTATTTTTATAAAACACAAGTCCTTTCCTGGAAGGAAAATGGTAGCTGGCTATTCGTCAGCAGTAAAATTAGCAGTAATAATTTTCATTGCTTGTGACTTCCAGTGGTCAACTAATATTTTACCACCATGGCTTCAAGTTATACTTCACCAAACATATTTCACATAGGCAAATATTTATTGTCTCTTCTTCAGAATATAGCAATAATCTCTTTTTTAAAACATCTTTATTTATTTTATTTATTTGTATGTGGTGCTGAGGATCGGACCAGTTACTCATGTGCGAGGCAAGTGCTCTACCGCTAAACTATAACCCCAAGCCTGACAAAAATCTCTTAAAATTAAGAGAAGGAAAGAGTATGTGGAATCAAGATTCTGGCAGCTAAATCATCAATTAAAACCCACCACTAAAATGTCAGTAAGAGAAACTCCCTAACAGTGAAATAACTCATCTATACCTGCTAAAAATCTCCTATTATCTAACAATTTCTCATTATGACCTTACTACTATACCATATTTCAATTTTTAGGAGAATCTCACTCTGTCCTTCCCACAGATCCACAAAGCAACTGCTAAGTGGTTAAATACAGAGGTCTCTTTCATGTACACTTTGCTCTAATTGAAGCGACAAAGAAAGACAAGTCAGATTTTGGTCACTTGGTCATTAAAAGGACCTAGACGTAAAGTTTCTGAAAGTAGAGATTGGACAATTACAAAGAAGTGCAAGGAAAACTGCTGATTTGGGCATGGGCACAGCCATGAGACAGGAGAAAGTATAATTAAGAAATCATTCTAGTGTGCATATCCTTTCAGCTGTTTCTAATTAAAATCCCTTGGTAAAAAATACAGCATCCAGCGTCATTTGCTAAGACATCATCTTTGCAAAAAAATAAAAAAGAATGAGATCAGATGATACAGTTTACAAAAAAAGGAATAAAGCTTTTCCTCAAAAAAGTCAATGTCACACACACACAGAGGTATTCATTTAGATTAAACAGAAATAAAAGAGACATAAAAATTAAATGTAACATGAAAAACTTGATGGAATACTGGGTCCAAAAAGGAAGAAATACAAGGCATTTTTTAGACTAATGAGGACATATAAATATGGATGTCATATAGATAATATGGAATTATTAATGTTTTATGTGATATAGTATTACAGTTACATAGGAAAATATTCTAAGAAAGTAAATGATGAAATCATTTAGAGAAGTGTTAAGATGTTTGCTATTTAAATAACTTCAAACACTGTAACAAATACACAACACATAGAGGGGGACAGAAGAGAGAAAATAAGTGCATCAAAATTTTAACAACTGTTTAGGTAAAACACAGGTTATAGACATACTGATGTCCATTACACTGCTTTTCAACTTTTTTGTGGATTTGAAATTATTTAAAATAAAAAATTAGGAAAAAATTATTTTAAAACAAGTCATTTGGTTAATCTGGATCTAAGTGTACTCCTTAAATTCCTACAGAAAAAGATAAATGGAAGACTACGGTGATACATCCTGAATTACAATTTTTATTTTTTGAAAAATATTAAGTTCAGGAACTCATTCTCAGGAGCCTAACACTTAAGAAGAGCATAACTGAAAGTGTTTCCTTATGGATATGACCACAAATGTATATGTATCTTTATGTACCTGCAGGATGGGTGGTTTGAAAAGGTGAATGGTGACCATGGAGCAGATTGTCAATTATGGAAATTGCTGGTGATTATGATGACTCTAAATTCTTTCCAAAATTAAAAAAATAATAAACAAATAAATTTTTAAAAATGAAGAAAATACATTTTCTTAAAATACTTTTTTTGCTGAAATTTCTATTACTGGCTATAATAAAAGCAGTATAAACAGGTTAGGCTAGAGTCTCTTGAGTTCTTGATTACATTACTGAGCCTTTAACAGTTTAAGAAAACTGATGTGGTCATAATATTTACCACTTAAGAGAAAATTTTCACTTAAAATATGAGTAAGAACCAAGAGCACCTAAAAACCATCTCCAAATGAAAAACATTTTTATAGAATTTATCATTGAAAAAAACTAAAGATATCTAACCAGTCAAATCCTTCTTTCCTTTATATAGACTACATTCCTACTTTCGTTACACCTAAAATACCACACAGACATGCATGCATATATGCACACTTAACACCTCAAAATGAAAAATCCATGAAGTGAAGATTATTTTTTGATAATAGTATGCTGAACATGATAACCTGGGATTACAAAAGCAATTTATTTTTTAGGGTAAAGTAAGATGAAGCTAGGTGATTCAGATACATATTCCCATATGTTCCTCTCCAAATCTAGAATACAAACAAGCCCAGAAATATAAAACCTATTTCTGCCCCAAATACAGTCATGTCTTGCATTGGAGAAAGAAAGAAATTTTATTTCATAATGCTCATAATTAGACAGTTTTGTTTTTACCATACAGTATATCACAAAGATATGGCCAATCTTGGCTGATGAAAATTACAATGATACAGTTTGCAACTATGGCACAAAGGAAATCAAAACTTCAACCAAAACATCACTCTGCTTTACAAACTATACACAACAAATCAAAAGGGTCAAAAAGAAAACCAAAAGTTTTTGTGTTAATGTACTTTAGTAATCAACTGTATATTTAACACAAATAGTTGTATTATCACATTAATATATAATATAAATACATTTTTTAAAATTATAGTCACTTAAAAATGATATTTCTCTTATTTTAAAACACTTTTTTTTTCCTACTGTAATAGATGAATTAGCAATAGAAAGCTTATCTAAATGCTAGTTTTGAAGTATCAAGAAGAAGCCTTTATCCGGCTTAAATACATTTAAAAACACACACACACACACACACACACACACACACACACACACACGCATCTTACATTATGTTAAATATATAATATAGGATTTTCACTATCAACTTGAAAGGCTGTAATAAAAACTTCACTGTCATGAAAAACTGCATGTTTTAAAATTAATATTGGCTCTAAGATTCTGAAATTGAAATTATGTCTAAACCATAAGTTATATGTAAAGATCAAACTTTATAAACTTTCTGGCAAGTGTTAAATTACTTTAATAACAGACTTGCAGTGACTATTAGTTAATCAATTAAAAACACCTTTAAGTACTAACCTGTTCATAAAATCATGTTTCATTTGTTGAAAAATATAGAAAGAAGTACTTTTCCACACTACAATTACTTTTTAAAAGGTTTATTACCATACTTGGATTCAACCATATATTGATATGAACATATTATCAATAAAATCTGCTGTTTTTCTTATGACAAGTGTCATATAGCATCATGAGCATTACTTGTTTTTTGGAAAAAAAAAAAAAAGGAAAAAAAGCATTAATTTCCTTCTTTTAAGGAAGAAATTTAACAGATGAGAATTTTTCTAGAGGAAATATATAATTACCAGATACCTGTTTGAATCTTGACTCTGTGTAGTTTGGATGTGAACTGATCATTAACTGTAAATATGTGACCATTTTCTATTTCCTTTGACTTGGGTTCTTTTGTAAGAACCCGCTGTGTTGGTTTACCACAGGCGAGGGACTGTAGGGCTCTAACCAGCTCTCTTTCAGGGATATCTGTCTCTTGTTGAATTTCCTGAAATTTCACCAGATTGACAAAATTAGAATTTTTGAAAGATTAAAGGAGATTAGTTAATTAGCAGAGAAACTCACCAAGCAGTGGTAGAAAGAGGTAATTCCAATCAAGAAATAGTTTACAACAAAGAATTCCCTGAATATTATGGCTCATCATTAAAGTCTCATTTGAACAAACTAAAGGGTGATTGAAGTTATAAAATATTAAGAACACATGTACATATTTGCTTTAGGAGACAGTGTTACTTTAAAAATATCATCCAGCAGAGATTGTCAGGAACCTGCTTTAATGTTTAGACACAAATAAACTATTAACTACATATAATTGTTAATCAGAAATCCATATACTGATTTGCTCAGCAATGTCTTTCATAGAAAGAAACAAAGTAATACTGATTTCAGGCTAACATAAAATCAAAATCAAAATCAAAACTTAGAATCCAAGTTGACCATATTTACTGTCTGTGTGACCAAATGAAAAGTTTAAATACCTGGAAATTAACATTAAACATGAGTATCTACTGATAACTTTTGCTACATATTATGGCATGAATAAAACAAAAACTAAAAGAAGAAGTTGAGGAAAAAACGTTAAAAAATTTTTAATTCATTATTCTCATGCCTATCAGACAGCAAGAAAATTGTACACTTATATTAATTACTCCTCATAAGACAACAGGGACACGTAATTGAGTAAGGATTTGGAGAAATGTGAATTTGTGATTCTGAACATTCCTTTGCTTCAAATAATCCTTGGATATACATTTACCTGTTTGGATTTATTAAACTTTAGACATTTCAAATATTGTACACACTAATCACTCCTCCAAATTAAGCAGGTACTATTAAAATGTAGATGGTAATTATGCGTATGATAAAATGACCTATTTTAGTTATTGTCTATTCAAAGAACTAGAAACAACTTCTTAGGCAAGATCTTGAAAGTACAGATTATTTCCAGAAGTAACTTGCAATTCACTATGTAACAACTGGTACCTTTTCCCATTCATCTATATATATATATGAGTACAAATATAGACATATACAGGTTTGTACATGAAAATATCCACTTAACTGCCAGTATTAGTGTTAAACATACATGGAACCACAACAGAGTGTTTTTTTTTGGGGGGGGGGGGTAGGGGGGTGGGGGGATGGGGCGTACCAGGGATTGAACCCAGGGGCATTTGGCCACTGAGCCACATCACCAGCCTTATTTTTGCATTTTAGAGACAGGGTCTCATTGAGTTGCTTAGTGCCTCACCTTTGCTGAGAGGCTGGCTTTGAACTCGTGATCCTCCCGTCTCAGCCTCCCGAGATGCTGGGATTATAGGCGTGCGCCACCACACCTGGCCATAACAGGGTTTTTTCTATTGACTTTCAGATTTTCCATGTTAGGACAGATAAATGCCACAGGGAATTCCATAATATTGTTTTATCATGATATAGAAGGAAAATGAGACTGTAACTAAATTTTGTGATGCATTTCTGATTTTGAGCACAAAGAGCCAGGTATTCTGAAGTGTACTTCTAGAAAAGTATTTGGATTCTCAAAAGTTATAAACATTTTATATTTGATGGATACTGACAAACTGTCTTTCAAGTTGCTGAAACTATTAAGCCCTGTTAACAATATGTCTTGAGTATTCAATACTATTTTTTTTTTGAGAATGGTTGGACTTAAAATGCTCTTTTTAATTTGTACTTCTCATGATCACCAGGATTAAAAAAAAAAAAAAAAAAGTCTTTTATGTTTACAGGATATCTGTAATTTTTCCTGTGCTTTGTCTAGTCCTATTCCTTACATGTTTTTCTACTAAATTATGTTTCTGCATTGATTTTATGATGCTCTTTATATATTAGTTTTCAATTCTGTTAATTTTGCCTACTTTTAACTTATGAGATTTCAGGATATAGAGGTTTTTATTACTGTTTTAGAATGTTTTTATTAGTGTAATATAGTTGTACGTGATAGAGGGGTTAATTGTAACATAATTATACATATATGGAATATAATTTGCTCCATTTCAGTCCCTAGTAGCTTCCCCTTTTCCTCCCTTCCACCCTCCCTCTGCTCTACTGATTTTCATTCTAGTTACTATTTTTTAAATTGGTGCTTTATAAATACACATACAGGTGAAATTCACTGTGGCATGTATATTCACACAGGAACAGAACTGTTTAAATGTATCAGTGTTTTCCCTTTTGTAATAATTTTTAAAAAATGTTTCTCATGCCATGGTTATTAAAATACTCTATATTCTCTTCTATTATTTTTACAGATTTATGCTTATATATATATTTTTTCACATCTACCTACAACTTAATTTTGTATGTGATATGATAAATGAAATCAGGTCCCATTATTACCCTTTCCCTTCTACCTCAAATAAAGCATCAATTATTTTAAGTTAGGCTGATTTAAAATGATAAATTTATCATATCTCAAACACGCACAAATATATCAGTTTGCTTCTGGACTATTTATTCAAATAAATGATTTATCTTGTATAATTATTACTAGGAAGATTATCATTCTTGATAAAATACCCTTTTTCTCATGTCATTTCCTGATTAATGCTGGTTTAAAAGAAAAAGTGATTTTGACAAACAGAATTCTTCTCAGAGAATGCTTTCTCAGTTAATTATCACACATTGCCAATCTGACAGTCTAATGTCCAAAAATTTAAAAAATTTTAAATTCCTTCCTAATATTTATAAATTTCACTCCTTTCATTCCCTTTTCTCTTATTGGTTTATTAGCTAGATCCTGCAGAGCAAGGTGCAATAGTAGTATAAAAGGTAAGCATCCTTACCTTGTTCCTAACTGCAACAGGAAGGTGTCTAGTATTTTATTATTACTTATCGTTGTGCTTCAATTCTCTCTTAAGTACAACTTTATAATATTAAGAACATTTCACTCTATTCTTACATGGCTAAGGATGCCACATTCCAGAAATAAGGAATGCAGATGGACTTTGGTCAAATGCATTTTGTAAATCTGTAGAGATCATCAACTGATTCTTTTCTTAAAATGTCTAGCAATTCAGCAAAGTACATAGTTTATTTTACCATCCTTATATCTTAATAACTATCTTTTAGCAAATTTCTTTTGCAGATCTTTCCTTGTAGTCCAAGAATAGATCTTGTTTGAACACAGTGCATTATTTTTCAATACACCACTCAATATAATTTGTTAATATTTAAAATTTATGCATTTATGTTAAATAACCTATTACTTTCTCTATTTAGTATTTTCTTTATTCAGTTTTGATAACAAGGTTATGTCAGCTTCATATATTTCCCCAAGAGTGTTTTTTGCTTTCTGAATCAGAAGTTTTCTGTGTTATTCAAATCTACATTCCTACTTTTGTCTGGTTATTCAGTAAACTTGTAAGGAATTTCTATGACAGTGAAATTGCCTATTTCTCCTTATATTTTCAACCATTTTCCTTTATATATTGTGATGTCATATCACTAATGATTGTTACCAATTCTTGATGAAAAATTTAGTTTTGTCTATTTTAATTCTGTTGGCCACTCATGTCCAAAGTAAGTTCTTATAATTGAAATTCATTCTTAGAAAATATTTTAAAAGTATAAGAGCATTAAGAAAAATATGCATTATTATCCATACTTCCTGAAAACCTAATATATACGTCTCCTAGTTTTAGGTATTCTAAACCGCAATAAATTTTTATTCATGCAAAACATTAAAAAAAGGAAAAGACTTCAACATCCTACTATGGATTAAATGTGACACTGCAAATTGACACCACTTGTTGTACCTAGCTTCCAGACAGCTCATTAATGATCTTGGTATGTTTTAACATTGTGTGGTCCTCTCACTGTTCCATGAGTGATTTGGGAAACCAAGAAAATGAGGAAGAGACTGTATACAACTTTCAGTGGCTCAGTCATAAAGACACTGTATGGTCTCCTGGATTGCCCATTCTGGAGAAAGTCAGCCACCAGGATTTGAAAACAACCAGTCAAGTAGAAAGGCCCATGTGGAGAGAAACTATAATGTTGTTCGCTAGTAGCCAAAACAAACTTTCCAGCCACCTGATCCACCTTGGAAGTATATTCTCCAGCCCTAATCAAACCATTAGATGACTAAACCTCAGATGACATCTAAATGCAACCTCATGAAAGACCTCAAGCTCCTCCTGAATCCCTAACCCACAGAAACTATGATAGATTATAAATTGTTAAGTGGTTGTTTTAAAATCACTCAGTTTTGAGATTTGTTATGTAGTATTATATAATTAACACACCATCTTACTAAACTCAAGAGTATTCAAAGATGAGTTCCCTTTAAAATTATTAAACACTTTCAACTATCTCCTATAAGCAGCAGACTGAAGAGAAACACATTGCATAAGTAAAAATAAATTTCTTATGTCTTCTCACTATGTACCGGATTTGAGGTGTGAGCAAGCAGGCATTGTAGCCACAGGCAGGGACTGCATGGAATTCTATGTACACCAAGTTCAGGTTTCAGATTTGTGACTTAGCTAAAACGGGGAACATTAGATAGTTTTATCTTCTACTTAATAACTGCTAATTAGCACCAATGATTTCAATCCAATTGGGGAAGGGGGAAAGTAAGCTTGAATCACTATCAGAGCAACACTAATAATGGCTTCAGAAAATGAATTTACATTTTTGCTTATTCCATTATTTTTACCAGTTCTTTAAAAACCAGACCTTTGAAAATCAACAAATTATTTATCAAGCAGTATATTTTGCTTAGAGTACATATTATCCATGAAAGCTGCATATTAAAATATCTATGCAGAACAGGTTAGAGATAATCTAATTCCAACTGTTTGAAAATCCTTACAAGGTTTGAGTAAGGTATAATGTAATCAATATTCTTAGGACCCCCCCAATCACACATACTCGTGTATAAAAATTAAGGTTATGCTCTAGGCAAGATCCACCTGGTTAAATATAAAGTTGGGGGGGGGACCCTCTTGACTTACCCACTTATAACATATATATTTCAAACTTTCTTAAGTGTATCACACAAAAATGATCATCTATTATGTTTCCCACACAAATGGGAGTCATGGAGATGAATACTAAAATAAGCCCAGAATTTAATACTGCTCTTAATTTCAAACTCACACTTTTGTTCTTCCTGTGTTCACCTGTATCTAAAAACTGGCTTTCAATTAAGTACAAATATAACACCAATTTTCAAGCCTTATAAAATACTCATTCACTATCTTAAGTTTAAACTATATTAAGAATCACATGATCTTTCAACTCCAAGAGAACCTTTAAAGGCATAGGAAAAAACTAAATGATTTTAATGCAATCAAATAACGATTTACTGCAAAGACAGGGAAAATAAAAAAGGAAATGAAAAGTACGCATATAATTCTAAAGTGTAAAAAGAAATTTGACTCTGCTACCAGAATAGTGTAAAACTGGCCTAAGGATAAGCATAGAAAGCAAAGAAACAGATTACACAGTGAAGAACTATATAGACCTATATATTGGTCAACTGTTTTTTTTTTTTTTTTTTTGTAAAGGTGCCAAGGTAATTCAATAGGAAAAAAAGATGTGTTTTTAGCAAATGATACTCTAATGAGCAACTGTCCATGTGAGGAAAGTAAATGTAAAAACTGCTTAAAAGAAAACACGGAAGAAAATCTTTGCAATTTCAGGGTAGGCAATAATTTCTCAGGACACCAAAAGCACAAACTATAAAAGGAAAAGGTGATACTAAAAATCGTCAATATTAAAAAATTCTCTTCAAAAGTTGCCATTAAAATGAAAAGGCAAGTGATAGAATTAAGAAATATTAATAACACATTTACCAGCACTTCTATCTAGGGTAAAGAACTTTTACAATTTAATAGAAAAACAGTCCTATCAATATACAAACTATTATATAAAAACTGTTAAATATATATTTAATGTACAATATTAAACTATTATAGTTTGTAAACAGATACTTCACAAACTATATATATAAGTGGCTTACAAACACATAAAAGATCCTCAATATCATTAGTCATCAAAGAAAAGAAAATCAAATCCAGGAGGGACAATCACACAATCTTCACAACTATGAAGACTGCAGAGGATGTGGAACAACTGGCTCTCTTTCACTGCTGGTAGGAATGTAAAATTACAGTTTGGCAGTTTCTTAAAAACAAAGAAAACAAACATATAGTTCTATTCATGTCAACCCAAATGTTAACAACCCAAAGCCCATTAACAAATGGAAATCAAGAAACTGAAGCATGTCCACATAATAAAATATCACTCATCAGTAAAAAGAAATGAACTGATGATATTATATAATGGGTTGAATCACAAAAATACTATGCTATGCAAGGAAGAAGCGGGACACAAACAACACATATTATAAGATTCCACTTGTAAGAAAGTGGAGAAAAGGCAAAACTCCATCTACAGTAATTCAGAACAGATTATTGGCTGCCTGAGGCTAGGGGTGATAGGTATTCAAAGAGATTCTCTTAAGGTTTCTCACATAAGAAAGACTCAGATAACAAATGGGAGAAACAATACAAGTGTTTAAAAACATACATAACAACAACTCATACCTCAAATGTATATTTTTCTCTATTATTAAAGAGCATTAATATGGTCATCTGGAAAGTGGAAACTTGCAATATATGCTTCCGTGTATTCGAGCCAGTTACTTGTGCACCTCCAACACCAACTTCAGATCCATCTTCCTGTTTGATTTTTTAAAAAATATAAACAAAGATAATTATCTCCTGGTATCTGTAACAGTATGTTTTAGAAATAAGTCCTGTAATCTCCACTCCCTCACCAAAACTTATTGCCATATAAAAGGAAATCTATTTACACACACACACAGTCTTTACTTAGGACTGTTTCCCCACATCCTCACCACTATGCATATTTTAAAGCAGCTACCTGACCACAATAGTAACCAAGAGTTCCCTAAATTTAAAGCTAAAATTATTTTAACACTTCACAATGGGATGATAATACCACCCTTATAAATGACACTGCAGACACACTACCACCCAAAGTAGCAGGGTTAAATTTTCTTTTCATGTGATATGATCAAAGTAAGAGATTAAAACAAAAACAAAACCAGCAGAGTGGAAAACTTACATTCACAAAGTCTGAACCTGTTCTATATTTTCAACAATTAGCATGTACACTCTGCTTTAAAAGTCTATTGCTCTCTTTAATAAACCTTAATAGCATTACTTAGATAAAATATCACTCAGCAATAAAAGGAATGATTTACTGACACTATACATAAATACCATGCTATATGAAAGAAGCTGTTCTATGAAAACAAGCAATAATCAAAAGCTGTTCTACAGTAGCCTTGATCTATCCTCTCCCATTTAAACATATAACAGTGTTAAATATTATCCAAGGACTGTTACCCCATTTTAATTAAATATAAAAACCAAAGTACTTACACATACTTTCAACAACACTAAAAAAATATTTTGGTGTTACAGTGACTCATAATACATGTAAAAATAGAAGACTCTAATTAAAAACTGGAATAAAACATATTTGCTGGAGCTGAGTTGTAGCTCAGTGGTAGAACACTTGCCTAGCATGTGTGAGGCACTGGGTTAAATTCTTAGCACTGCATATAAATAAATAATAAAATAAAGGTCTCATCGACAACTAAAAAAATTAAAAACAAAACAAATTTGCTGCCCAGATAATAATTTAAATATTTTTAATCTAATGTTGTCTAAGTCTCTTATTGTAAAGCAAATGGCCCTGATTTGATTAATATATCTAATGAAAATAAATTATTACTCTTAAAACTCATGATTTCAGATATAAAAAGTCAGCTACTTTTTAAGAGTCCGACAAATTTGGTACATTATTGATTTTTTAATGACTTTGCTAACGTGTTTTACAAATCTCAAGTAAGTCCCAATTTTACTGGATCTGATTTATTAGCAATAAGGATTATAAAACACAGAATTATTAAAAGGGGCTCACAGCTCTCTATGCCCGCAAATCAACTTACATTTTCCCATTTATTACCTCAAGTTTGTTTATATATTTATATTATCTCAAGTTAATCTTATAAATGAAATTGAATATTTAAACTTTTTATATTTATATTTAAGGCAGGTATAACAATAAAACAAACTGTTTACCCAGGTCAATATAAATCACAAATCAGTTCTACAAACTAATTTTAAGTTACTTAGAATGTTCAAACTGTAAACATTTACCTTTTTAACTGGACCATAAAAAGTGGCATTGAGATCTGCAGAACCCATATGATGCTGGAGCGTGAGCTGTCGACCACTGTGTTTGGCTAAGTAGAACCTTCAGCAAATTAAACCAGGTTTTAGAGAATCATACAATTTTCATACTTGAAATTACAAACTACAGGTGAATAATCCTGAACAAATATACATATAAGAGAGACCTTAAAAGTTAAAGAACATCATAGGAATTACTTTTTGTTTAAAGTCTTCACAGAAGAGGAAATGCAAGTGGGGAATATAAGGTCTAAACAACTTAGCCAGAAATTAAATGATAAAGACAGCACACTAAATAATAATTCTACTATACACTTTGCCTCAGCTTGCTGCTGAGCCCCTGCTATTTATAAGACCACTTTTCTCCACAGTAACCCAATAATCAATTTAACCTAGTGACAGACATCAACAGAACAAAATTTACTGTACAAATGCTGAAGAAAGGAAATAAATATTCCTCTGCAAAGAGTTTTATGTAACTCATTCTTAAATATTTAAAGTATAAAAGATACATTCTCGTTTTGAACATGAGGTTAAAATGGAATATATTCATCCTCAATTGGGGACATCATTAATGCCAAAATTTAGTTTAATTTTGGACAATTATTTGTACTTAGAAATACAAAGTCTGATTTAGGTTTACCTTCTAAATATTTCAAAAGCATGTCTTGGTGCTGGTGGGATGTTGCACTTTGGTGTGGCTGACTGAGTGGGCCAATATCCAGTCGTGAGCACCCGGACTGTGAGATCAACACCACCTAAAGATACCTGTATAAAACAGAAAATGTCTCCTAAAATTACCTGTTCCACTTAGACACTCCATTAGATTTATCGAAGTAGTTGTATAAAAGCAGCTATCTTCATATCTACTATCTGGTAAACAAAACAGATGTTCTGAAAGGTTAGCTCTGCCGAGTGTTTTATAAGGTTTAATGACTGTGGCAAATAATTATAATTACTGCTTAAAATGTTAATTCTTAGCATCTAAACAAAGTCTTACTCATATCATTGAGAACTGTAGTTTTGGTCTTGAAAATTTTTTAAAAGATAAAATGTTAAGAGGTCACGTCAATATCATTTTAGAGGAAAATCCTGGTATCTTTAATCTGTTTTTAAATATTTTTACCATCTTAGCATACAAATGACATGTTCCTAATTTCCTACCTACATTTCAACTACATTAATCAAAACTTTCATGTTTTAACATGTAGTTTACATTCTAACAACCTATGCTTAAGACACTGTAGATCCAGTGCTACAGAGCAGGTGCCCTCCAAGTATATATACAATGGTTAACAACTTTTACAAAATATATACATAATTGTCTCCATTAGATTTTTTTTTTTTCCAAACACATTTTTAAAGAATATCAATAGGTAACTTTAAGGATAAACTATTATCATGAGTACTGATACAACTTGTCACAAGCCAAAATTCCATTTTTAATCTAACCTATGATTTAATGATGCAGATTTTTAAAGGGGTGACGGGTTTATAAATATGAAGATGAATTACATGCTCAATTTTTTCAAAAGTTATTCTACTTTAAAGAAACTCAAACTAGAAATCTTTGATGATGCACAGAAGATAACACCATAGCAGAGACTGAGGATATACCAGCCCGTTGTGCATTTAAGATAAAGTACAAATCCCTAAACAATCTAAATTATTCCATCTTGGATAATCTCATCATTCAGTTCCTGCTGACTCCAACTTTTATTTATCATATAGACTTACACCTGTCTTACTGGCCTTTCTCCACTACAAACAAGATATTTAAGCCAGGAGTGGTGGTGTACAACTGTTATCCCAGAGGCTTGGGAGGCTGAGGCAGGAGGATCACAAGTTCAAATTTAGGAAGACCCTAAGGACTTAATGAGACCCTGTCTGGAAAATTAAAAAAAGAAAGAAAGAAAGAAAGAAAAGGAAAAAAAAAGGGGGGGGGGGGGGTACCTGGGGGTGTGGCTCAGTTGTTAAGTACCCGTGGGTTCAATCCCTGGTACCACCCCCAAGAAAAGGTATTTATAACTAAATAAATGATACAACTACTTAGAATGGAGTCAGAACATCTTCACACATAAGTACCCATTCTACAGATTAAGTATTTTCATGTATCTTTTTGTGATGGGACTGTGAAAGGAGCAGAAGTGAAGATTTCTTATTTAAATATCAAAGGAAAAGCCTCCAAAATTGCTGATTGTGAGGTGTCAACTACAGTGTGGCATATAGTCACTTAAAAAAACTTTAAAACCTCAAGTAACCTAAGTGCCAGCTTAATGTCTTCTAGGAGTCACAATACAAAACACATAACACGGGAATGTGTAGCTCAGTGGTAGAGCACTTGCCTAGCATGTGTGAGGCACTCACTGGGTTCAATCCTTGGCACCACACAAAAATAAATAATATAAAGGTACTGTGTGTCCATCTACAACTAAAAGTAATATATATATTAAAAAAAATACACATATAACACATTAAATTCTGCATTTTCATAGTATGCTTACTCGCCCACCCCACCTTTCCTTGGAATAGGAGACTGTGTTTGAGAACGAGAATACCGAAGTAAAGGATGTCAGATAACCATCCGAAAATAACAAAACTCTAGGATAAAGTGAAGAATATTAAAGCTCTAGTAAACTTGCCTAAGCTGTGTATTTTTCTATACTCTATAATGGTTAAGAGTAATTTTATTAATTTTCATTGCATTCCTTCAAGTGAGGAAAATAAATTAAAATTTTAGAAAAATTAAAAATACATATTTTCATGGAAATAGAGGAAAAGGTTATATAAAGAAAATTATTTTTTTACAAACCCATAGATAATACACAGCATCACTAATTTAAAGAAATGATGCCAGATCAGTTATCTGCTATATGGATAAAAATCCTCATTATGAAAGACTTAACAAAAATACATGAAAGTAGAAATCCAAGAACCTTACCCCAGTTGCCTGTAGATGTTGCCTGAATTCATCCATTGTTGTGTTTGAGATGCTCATATCCCGAAACATTCCTTCCAGTTTTGAAGTGAACTGACATCCACATTCAGTCTATGGAGGAAAACACAAGTATATACAAATAAATGATGGATTTTTCTATGAGAAAATATAGTAATGAATTATTCTATGTTATTGCCATTGCTGATAATCTCCTCTATAAATCTTTCTGAGTTCTTATATGCCTATAGTTACCAAATGTTAGGGTTTTAAGAATAATGCCAAGCATTTTATTTTAAAATGCAAATTTCCAGACTCTTTCAGAGATTCCTATGTACTCCATGGCATACATAGGGCCCAAACCTCTGTATTTTTAAAAAGGACCTCAGGTGATTAATTTACAGGTACTTTTATGAATCTTTCTTTATGAACAGAATTACATGGTGATATTTCTTTATTATTTCCTTTTATTAATTAATCTTCTCATAGGCGTTTGTGAATGTGTCCTGCCATACCAAAATTCTAGAGAACTATTAATGTCCTACAACTTACAAATGTAAGGATAGACTGCCACGCTCATGAATGATATACCTTTAACAATGTCTTATGCACACATTTAAAATCAAATAAATAATTTCCAATCACGTTACTGATGCTCAATCACGATAAACATTAATTAGGTATACTCTATTCCAACTAACTTACACCTTACCTTTAATTTAGATATCATATTTTTTTCAGAGTCATCAGAAACACTTTTATTTGTGAGAAGTCTCCTTGCCAGGTGTTGTTTATAATAACGTTCAAATACATCTTTTTCTTGCATAAACCTAAAAAGGACCATTGCCTTATCCAATATTGTTTCTACTTCTTGTTCTGTTAGCTGCAAAATTAAATTAAAAAGACAATTTAACTACTATACAATTTGAGTTATACAAAAATAGCATACCATAGCTCATCTACAGATTGAAAACACCATTGTTTGAAAACAAACACAAATATCTAGGTGACAGAAGTGCTGCAGTTTGACAAAGTGCCTTCTACTTCATATAGCAGAACAATTCTTACACTCTCATCTAATATAGCCTTATTGAAGGTGAGATTAGAGATTAAGGGTGAGATTAGAGTTCCATTTCTGATGGGACTACTACTGAAACGGAAATGTGAGGGAACCACAGGGTTGGACTAAGGGATGACTAAGAACAGCAGAAATAAAACTTCAGTCACAAAGGATATTTCAGAAAACTTTACATAATATTTCAACAGAAACTTACATACCCAAAAGATAGACCTTTTCACTTAAGCACATTCAAAACCTAAATTTTGCACAGAAGGGTAAAAATTTGTTATAATCCAGACAGTAGACACCTTGCCCTTATCTCTAAAATGAAGGCAAGATGATACTGTGGCAGGCTGTATGGACTATGCTTATATATTTTAAAATGAAAGGATATATGATTTCTGTGCATTCTTAGTAATTTCATTTTCTTATTATAGTACTACCTGTATAACCAGTGGCTATTAGTTACTTTTCCTTTTGGCTCAAAAATTCCAAGATGAAGTTAAAAATGACAATTTCATATGTGATCAAAACACACTTGCTGGGCACAGTGTTGCATACCTGTAATCTCAGCAGCTCAGGCAGGAGGACGGAAAACTTCAAAGTCACCCTCAGCAATTTAGGAAGGCCCTAACACAACTTAAGAAAGACCCTATTTCTAAATAAAATATAAAAAAGGGCTGGGGGTTTGGCTCAGTGATTAAGTGTCCCTGGGTTGAATCCCTGGTACCAAAAACCAACAAAAAACAAAACCGCCAACATGCTTCATTTTATTTTCTGTGTTCTCAAAAGAGAACTCCCAAGGCCCCAGATATATTACAAAGGCTTGAAAGTGAGTTGCAGTTACATTTTCAAACTTACTTTCACAGAGCTGTTCTATATATTCCCAGAATTCAACTACTATCTGATAATAAGATCCAGAACCAGATAAAAGAAAGCAACATTGCACTACTGGACAGCATGCCAGTTCTTTGCCATCTATGGCATATCTAATTCTCAAGAGTCATAAAGACAGCTGTTCTAACACCTATAGTTGTATAGCTGTTTGTTTGTTTTTAAATATTTATTTATTTGCTTTAGTTGTACACAATGTGTTTATTCTTATGTGGTGCTGAGGATCGAACCCAGGCTGCGCGCGTACTAGGCGAGCGCTCTACCGCTGAGCCACCCAACCCAAGCCCTAGCTGTTTGTTTTTCATGCCAATTGTAGAGTAAGTGAAATGTCAAAGAACTTGTGATCACGTCAAATATTTTAAGCAATACTTTTTAATAGATCATAGCACACTTAAGCACAGCTGTTTGGCTTAATTTTTTTATCTATAAAATTTATTAACTTTCTACTTTATTTTCTAATCTTACATCAACAAATACATTTTAATATATTTGCAAATGCATGACTACTTACCCCTTTGACTCCCTTTTTCAGCTTATCATCAATAAATAATGAGAGGTATTCAGGAGACCTGGAGTTGAGGTTAAGAAAATACTCAAAATCACCAGCAATAGTCTGTTTAAAGAGCCGGTCATTATTGAATGATTCCTGAAGGAAGCGATCAAATCTACTCTTCAGGTCCAATAAGCCCTTATAAATAAAAACAAATTTAGGACATATTAAGTCTATATGTAAACCAATATTTAAAATGTCAGTGATGAGAAAGCATGCTATCTTCCACATATATAAACTTATATTGAAGATGAACCAATGATCTGCCTCACTGCTTTGACCAACCAGGTTAGCCAGAGAGAAACTTAAAAATGCACGAAGAAGAGAGGACTGTATTAAAACATGAACAATCTGGGGTATAATTTACTCAAAATTCTGCTTGCAAACAAAACATTTTGAGAAAAAAAGCATTTAACTTAAAAAACGTTTTTTCCCCCAACACATTAAAGCATACATAAAATAGAATTCACATTCGTTATTGAGACTATTTAAACAAGGTTTTGATCAGGTTAACAAATGAAGAGTTGCAGTTGAGTCTGGCTCCCTGATATAAATATGCACACCTTGCAAAATTCTAAAGTTCAGGATAATTACACCTTTTAATTTACCACTGGGGCAATTAACCTGGAAGTATATAATACATAGATTAGTAAAAGTGATCTTTTTTAGCACTTGTCAAATGACTTTATCAAAACTTGCAGAGAATCTTCTGTAACTCACTTGAATATAGTCAACTGGATTCTTTCCTTCTCCTTCTTCAGAAACAAGGGCTTTACCTTGCTCCCGCAAATAAGAACTCATACATTCACACATTGTCTTCAAACCATTTGGCACACGACTAAATAACTTGTACATGCAAGCAAGGTCTGCAATTATAAAGAAAGCACAAATTTGCTACATTAAAAATTAAGGAAAAAATGTGAATTTGTGTTTAAGAGTAAAAGGTTACTTTTCCATTACTACTATCTGCTGACCACTAGGACTATTAAAGAATAGCAAAATCAAAACAATTTTTAAAAGCCTAGTTACTATTATGATTTATGGAACAGCTTTTAAATTGAGATGCTTTGAAGGCAGCAATAAAATATCTTAGGAAATTTTAATTTTAATTTACATGGAATAGAAGATGCCCCAACAGCATAGTAAAAAAAAACAACATCATTAGAAATGGAAACTTTTTGGGGGCAGGGTTGTGGCTCAGTGGTAGAGTGCTTGCTGGCATGCATGAGGCACTGGGTTAGATCCCTGGCACCACATAAAAATAAAAACAAATGAAATAAAGGTATTATGACCATCCTACAGCTAAAAAAAGGAAAAAAGAAAAAAAAATTTCAACATAATTTATCCTGTATAACTCTAACATAGAACGTATAAACACGCACCAAAAGGATAATTCTAATTATGGTGTAGCTGGCAGACACCATAGAGAAAAAACTTTAATAGACAAAGTTTTATCACTCAACTGATAAGTATTACAATAAATAAAGTGAAGTGTAGTGGAATTTTTACTTCATTACATGCCATGGTAAAGTTTATTTCAAATTTATGATATAAAAATATATTCTTTAATATTCTCCTCACAGCTATTTTTAATATCTCCCAGTGGTACGCTAAGCCAACATCTTTATTTTAAAAATTCGTCTATCTTACTACATTGTTTTTATTTAAAGTGGAAACTCTGGTCTCCATCATTTTTCACAAACTTATAACAACATAGATTTGAAATACTGTTCTTTCCATACGTGAAGTATTTCTATGAAATAACAACCTAAGAGACTATGATGTCAGAAATTTATGACCTAAAAATTTTTACTATCAGTAATGTTCCAAATTTTTTAGAAACTGTTTTAGAATAGCAGTATCTAGATCAAGGGTTGGCCAATTTTTTTCTGTACAGCACCAGATACTAAATGTTTTAGGCGTATAGGTCATCTAGTCCCAGATGCCACTACTCAGTTTCGCTACTGTAGCAAGAAAGCAGCCACAGATAAAACATAAATGCTCAAACTTTATAGGCACTGAAAATTCATATAAATTTACATGTGTAATGAAATATTATTTCATTTTTCCTCAAACGGGTGTTGGGCCAGATTTGGCAGACGAGCCATAATTTACCTCTAAAATTAAAGTTGTATGTATTTTTTATAAAAACTTAGAAGCAAATCTTACAAAAGACCTCATCTTACAACTTTCCATATATTTGGCATAAATCACCAAATCAAATTTCCCACATCAAAAACAGGTATTTCACAGTGTAATAGCAATTTATATACCTAAACTTTAACAAATTTGGTACATCAAATACCTCTAGCAAAATGATTCCCAACTTGTCTAATTTGTTCCTATGTTATTAAAAGTTTTACTTAGATATTTTATATATTCAGTGGTATGTAAACTAACATATTTTCATTGTATTTAACTGCATGACGCAGTAGAAAATAAAAAAGTAAATGAAAAATAGCTAATATTAAAAAACTAAATATCATTAGTTCTTTCACACACTTTATAAAGCAATAAAAATGAAATAACATTTCAACAACTTCATACAGCTATGGCGCATCTAATAACCAATGCAAATTTTATCCTCTATTCACAGTGAGAAAATTGTTTTTTTCAGTTTCTGATACATGAGAAATTTGGCTTCATAATGGTGAATGTGACTCTCTGAGATATTCTCAATAAATTGCTCAAGAGCAGGGCCTACCATAACTGAGACATTTTGCAATCAGGTTTCTAGTGGTAGGTCAGAAAAAATGGAAGTCAAGTGACTCAGGAGGTAGAGGAAGGAGGATCATAAGTTCAAGACCATCCTCAGTATCTTCACAAAACCCTGGCTCAAAATTGAAAAAAAAAAAAAAAAAAAAAAAAAAAAAAAAGGGCTGGGACATAGCTTAGTGTTAGAGCACCCTTGGGTTCAGTTGCCATAACTCCCCTACACACACACATAAACACAAATAATAGCAATTTAGAATCAGCTACTTGATGAAAACATTTAAGTACTTATTACAGGAAAAAACAGTAAATAGCTATTCTGCTATTACTCTATTCGTACATTTATTAAGTGCTTGTCTTGTTGGGCAAATCTGATACCTTCAACACATGTCTCCATGTAGGTTACAGAAATGCAGAAATGCTATAATTTAAGCACATCCAGAAACTTCATCAAACATTTTCCAGTCCCTAATCTCCAATCTAGTCTGCAGGGGCCATTTAGATGAGGACTCAAAGCTCATGGGCCAAGCCGGGCGCGGTGGCGCACGCCTGTAATCCCAGCACTTTGGGAGGCTGAGGCAGAAGGATTGCGAGTTCAAAGCCAGCCTCAGCTAATGGCGAGGCACTTAGCAACTCAGTGAGACCCTGTCTCTAATAAAATACAAAAATGGGCTGGGGACTTGGCCCAGTGGTCGAGTGCCTCTGAGTTCAATCCCCAGTACCACAAAAAAAAAAAAAAGAAAAAAAAAAAGAAAAAAAAAAAAAAGAAAAAGCTCATGGGCCAAATACATCCTATCTTTTTTTTTTTTTTTTGGGTCTAGCTCATAAACTAAGAATAGTTTTCACATTTTTTAATAGTTGGGGGGGTGATGAAAAAATATATATATTTAGTGACGTAAAACTTACATAAAGTTTAAATTTCAGAGTCCATAAATAAATCTTCTAAGAACATAGGTATTTTCCTTTTTGTTACTGTTTATGGCTACTTTCTCATTAGGAAAGCAGAGTTGAGTATTTGACTATATAGCCTATAAAATATTTGTCACCTGGACCTTTACAAAAAAGTTTGTCAACCCCTGATAATAGACAATTATCTAAGAGTACCTTGTTTTAGAAAATATGGCAAATATACTAGAAGATTATTTTTGTTTTGTTATTTGGTTTTACAAAAAAAAAAAAAGGTTGGCCAGAAAAGTACTTAAAAATTGGGATTTCTCAGGCTGAGGTTGTAGCTCAGTGGTAGAGCACTTGCCCAGCACATGTGAAGCACTGGGTTTGATCCTCAGCACCACATTAAAAAAATAAATAAATAAAATAAAGGTTTTATGTTCATCTATAACTAAATATATACATATATATACATATTTTTTTAATGGAAATTCCTCTGGCTTAAAAGAACAAATTTATAATCAATTTTCCATGACCTTCTCACATATATGGAAACCATTTCAAAACAAATAGAAAGGATTCTATCAGATAAGGATGGATAAACCCCTCTTCCTGCTCTTCTCTTGCATCCTCGTCTCTTTATAATTTTCCTTTAAAAAATTTTACTCATCCCTTACCCAGGGAGAAAAAAGACTCAGTTCACTGAAAATACCCCAAATCTTCATTTATTATAAGACACTGTAAAGTTTTATCATTAAATCCCATTAAAACGAGCAGTGATAAATTACATACACAACTTCTTGAAAATAAACATTCATAATCTTATTGGAGAATTAAAAAAACTACTACCAAGAAGGCAGTAAAAAGATTTAATTACTTTTCAATTGGTAATGCTCACCTTCTGTCTTTCCATTTTTTAACATATGTACTAGCCCAGAATTCTCCATTTCTACTATAGTTTTCATGTGCTTGGAAATGAGTTCTCTCTCAACTACCTTTACAATGGGTTCTTCAGTTGATTTGTCAAGGCAGTGCATCACCCGTTCTATTTCTTCATTAATTCTAGCTTCTACTTTCTTTATATATACTGAAGCACTATTTTCTGCTAAAAATTTCTGGCTTTCCATCTGCAATTAAAAAGCATAATATTGATATATATATATTTATTTAAATATAGAAGGAAAACATGTTCATGCTTTTAACTTAGTTTCTACAGTGTTTATAATAAGGACCATTAACATTTCCTCATTACATATTCATATTGTCTAAATTAGTCTTCAAAGTATTTAAGTAAAACTAAATTAATACATTATCTGTAAGCACTGTTCTTTAAACTTTGCCAGTATACTCCAAATGGAAGCCTCTCACCCAAAATGGGAATTGAAAATTCTTCTTTGATGCGTTTTATTATAAAATTATAACTACAAAAATTAATCATGTTTATCATAAGCTTTACTCGCATAAAGCTGGTTACTAAAGTTCTCCTGCCACCCCATTCCCAGGTTCAAAGGACTATGAAGCTTAAGAAATAGAGCTTTTAAATAATTATTAATCTTGACCTGCTAATATTAGCCTTACATAAAGTTTCACTAAATTATAAATGGTATCCCAGTTAATTAACTGATTTGATACTAGCATTAATGTATGTATATCTAAGAATTATATAATAGGAGACATGCTGACATAAACTTTATGTATAAAATTTAATAACATTTCCCACTTTCTTTACAAAAAGTCGTTTTAATCCTTAAAAATAATCAAATCATTTGAACAAACATAAAACACGGAACAAAAATCTTGGCAAGACTATCTCCACTTACTATTAAAAATAATGCATATTAAAGTTTATCATTTACACATGTATCACTGTAGTAAATTTTGGTAATGAAGGAAATTAAAACTATGAAAAAGTAACAAACACATATGACTAGTGGACATATTACTGCTTTCTACATTTTAAGTTAATTTGTTTACTGGAGTAAAAACTTTCAATCAGTGTTCTACTGATATATCCTTTTTGGCAATATTTCAAAATTTCTACAAATGCTCAGATAGTTGCAACATTTAGGCAGGACGTTTGTTAACATTACCTTATCAATATTTTCATGTTTATCAGTGCTCAATTATTGTTATTACCATGATATCATTACAAATTAGTACTAGTTTAGCTTCACCATTAACAATTTAGTTGGTTTGGGGTTGGCCTATAATTTCCTGATCAATAACCTTTAAAGCAAATATGCAGTTTAGAATTATGCATATCCCTATGTTTATTTCACTAGTAACTGATACTACTAACAGCCTACGTGGCAAGAATCCATTGGTGGTATGTAGCCTGTGATATAATTTATGGTACTTGTAAAATCTGTAACATGTAAATACAATATAAAATGTTAAGGATATTTCTAAGTTTACATGTTTTACAACATACAATAATAAAAAACATGTGTACAAGTTTAAGTTCTTCAATTTTTTATCCATGAGCTCCTTTACTGGAATATGAGAATATGGAATAGTTGTGCTTAGTGGTACTTGTTTGTACTGTCCCCTTCCCCAATGGTCCAAAATGTCAAAGTTCAAAATGTCAAAACTAATAACTACATTTAATCATGTTAAAAACATTTAATGAGCATTCATTTACATTTTCACTGATTACCTGAAAAAATTCTGCAGACATTTCCAAAAAAGGAGCTTCAAAATCTTCTTCATAGACAGATCTTCCTTCAAGACCTAAAATCATTAACATCTGGCAAGCATTCCGTATTGCGCCTCTGTCAAAAGAATTTACATCACTTGATAATCCAATTACATTAAAGATTCTAAACAGTAGTTAGAAACATCTTCAGGAACATTTACTTTTTATCAAATTGATCAATCTTCTAAAAGTGCGTCCTTATTAACAAAAACTTAGAGTAACTTTAATTGAAAAACATCCTGATTTCACACTTGAGTCGCTTACCTTCTTCTAACTTAAATTTTTTAAAGAAAACATGTTTAAGATGTTTAAATATTTCCATGGTACTTAAAAACACAGGCTGTGGAAGCAGGGAGGAAGGCAGACAAGCAAGTAAGGTTGTACTGCCAGAGATGAATATTGCTACTCCCAGGCAAAAGTTTTTTTGTATTAAATGGCATTTGGGCAATCCTAATCAAGCATCAAAGCTGAACCGATAAAAACTTCACAAGTTTTCAGCAAAGAGCTGCTCTTACATGCTTCAAACCATTCTAGCAGTACCACCACAAAAGTGGTATTATGATCATGTCAGGAAAGGGGACAAAAACACATAACTTAGTAGTTTTTAGTTAATTTAGAGTATGTTAGACAGTTCTTTCAAAAATATTAAAAATGAAGGTTAGACAAAAGCCCAGCTGGGTATGTGCACAGCTACTCAAGAGGATGAGGCAGGAAGATCACTTAAACCTGGAAAAGAAATAAAAATGCTAGGAAGGGAGGGAGGAAGGGATGGAGAAACAAAATGTCAGCATGAAAAATATATGAAAAAATCACAAGACCAATGGATGATTTGTTTTGAAAAAAAAAAAAAAATTTTTTTTTTTTTAAAGCCTAGTATGATCTCTTTTAAAAATGTAACAGATGTATGTTTAAATTCAAAGTAGCTGTGGTAGGTTTTTGAAGATTTTAACAAGTACTAAACATTCAAGATTTTATTTATTTTAATAAAAACTATGAAAGTGAGTCACTTCTTAAAACACAAGCACTAAAAGCCCAAAGCACGTTGGGGGGTGGGGGGGAACCACAAGAGTACAAAAATAAAGGATATACCTGTCTACAACTTCTCCTTTCCGTTCTCTTGCAATCATATCCAATAGAGTTTGCCGAAGATGATCCCTAATACACCCATAACGTACAACTTGATCTCGAAAAATAATTAATCCCAAATTGTAGACATTCTCTACGTTATTTTGTTGTACATATACACGGTCCTGGAGTCAAAATAAAATCATGTAAATATAAGTATAATTCTTACAAACATTAAAATAATTATTATGACCTACAATAAAAAAATACACAAATAAAATTCCAAAAGCAGTCATTCATTTCTCAAGTGAGAAACACTTCAAACTAACTTAAGCATTATGCAATTTTCTCATACTTCCCAAGTTATATAAAACTGAGTCTTTAATTTATAATGGTTACTGAAACAAATAACAGCTATAGATGGATGTCCTTTTACTCTTAAGAATATAAAAGTGAAAAACCAAGTATTGCATCAAGAGAAGCAGGTAAGGAAAAGAGCTAAGGAGAAAAGGTAGAAAGCTACACCATGCTCCCACAAAGTTCCTCCTTAAATACTGTACTGGAAGATCATATTCTCGGAAATAAATCCTTGAACTCAATGAAACTCAGATTGATATGACTTAAGTTGACTGCTACTGGTAGAAATTAAAAAGCTCCAGTGCATATTAAAAAATACCATTAAGTATTACTTTGGGGAAAAAACCCAAAGCTTTCACCAGAGGCACCTGTAATAAAAAACAAAAACAAAAACAAAACGTGAAAAACCAGTACAACAAACTTCAAACTTTTTGAAAAACTTCTCTCTATACAGAAAACCAATATAACTAGAACCAAAAGGTGAACATGAACAGAGTTCTATCATTATTAACTTGGATGGTAATGGTAATGATCAAACTTCCAAACAATTTTAATCCTCTATGTGCAGCCCTAGGTTAATATAGCTTAATTCCTCCAACCTTCTCCTTTTGTTCTTTTATACAATGGTAGATACCTATTAGCCAAAGGAAAACCGTTTCTTTTATCAGTATATTCAGTTCTCATATTTCAGTATCATATATAATCTTATCGTAGGTCATGTTTTTCAAATCTTGACATCAACTTTAGGGAGTTCAAAATTTCACTGATAATTTCTCTGCTAAGTTCTTGGACTTCACATTTCTATCCTTGAGGTCTTAAATTCCAAGCTTCTCTCTGACTACATTCCTCCTTTCTTTTGATGGCTCCTACCCACTAAACTGGTTCCTTATTCCCATTGTTATCTCCAGGTATAACCCTTCCCTACTATTATCTTGATTGTGACTTGATTTTTAGCATAAAACAACACATAAAGAGTAAAAACTGGCATAACTCTAATGATTAAAAGCAACAAGTATCCTTTTAATGACAAAAATTAATTGCTCCTATTACTGCTTAAGTTAGGTATTTATACATTTGATTTTTAAAAAATATTTATTTTTTAGTTGTACTTGGACACAATACCTTTAT
Organism: Tamias sibiricus; assembly: GCA_025594165.1. Taxonomy (NCBI): domain Eukaryota; kingdom Metazoa; phylum Chordata; class Mammalia; order Rodentia; family Sciuridae; genus Tamias; species Tamias sibiricus. Next base: position 71,378,845 of record CM046660.1, on the reverse strand, counting down.
TTTATTTATTTTTATGTGGTGCTGAGGATCAAACTCAGGGCGCCTTGCACATCCTAGGCAAGTGCTCTACCACTGAGCCAAAACCCCAGCCCATAAATTTGATTTTTATAGTTCCAAATATAAATTTCTATGGTAGAGAAAAGCATTATACACAAGAAAATGTGTTCTACCCAATTTGATTAAAAAAAAAAAATCACAGTTAACTAACTAAAGACTGGTAGTAAAACTGGGAAACTATTAAACATACACACGTATTTTATCTTAAACATTTTAATTAAGCACATTAATTTTAATTAAACACATAAATGTTCATTCAGACATCAAATCCCCCCCCCCCCCGCCCCAATCCTAGGGATCAAAACCCAGGTAGTTGCACATGCTAAGCACATATGCTCTTCCACTGAGCTATAGTCCAACCCTCTAGATATTAACACTTTCTTTGAACATGAGTTCTGTGATTGGAGTTCAACACTGTCTTTCTTACATGCAATTATACATAATAAATTGTCCAGCATTCCTAGTTTTAGTTTCATGAAGGTGGAGTATAATACTAGAGGAATTTGTGAATATAAAATCCTATTTTTTTTTTTACAATTTCTACTCCAATGTTTAAAATTATCCACACCAAATCCACATTAATATGCAGCCATTTGCCTTTATCAAGTCTTTCAAAAGCATTCAATCTAGTTTGCCAAAGAAAAAAAAAATTCCACACTATTGCATCAATTTACATATTAAATTATGTAATAACAAGAAAAAACAGTTTTCAAAACAAACTCAAGTGATGTTCAGTGAAGTACAAATCTTAACTGGTAAGAGTAGAATTGAGAAAATTACAAAGTTGCCTTTATGGCAATTAAAGCACTTTTTATCAGTGAGGCTGTTTTACAGCTAGAACAGAAAGGACTGGTAATTGTGGCAAATCCTTTAAGTTTCAACTACAGAACAAGCCTAGTGGACATTAGGTAAATCTTGTAGGGAGGAAAAAAATACCTGTGTATATGTGTGTATGTGTGTGTGTGTGCGTGCACACAAAATATTACAAAGTTTAATATATGCTTATTAAAAATACTAACCCTTCTTTTTTGCAATGCCAGATGCTTTTTTTTAAATTCTTTTTTTATTTTTATTTTTTTTTTATTATAATAGTAGTATGTATTACAATTCATAATGCATATAAATAGCATCTTTTTACATACCAATAATGCATATAAATAGCATCTTTTTTACATACAACTGTTTGTATACAAAGTATATAAGTACCATTCAGATTTTCAACCATGTGTTTAGGATAATGATATCCATCTCATTCCACCACCAATTTTTTTTCCTCCCCCCCTCCCTCCTTGCTCTCTCCCTTCCCTTTGACCATTCTAGTGTTCCTCTAATCCTCCTATGTACCCCCATCCAACAACACTGTGAACTAGCCTCCTTATATCAGAGAAAACATTCGGTATTTGGATTTTTGAGATTGACTAATTTCACTTAACATTATATTCTCTAACTTCATCCATTTACCTGCAAATGCCATTATTTTATTCTCTTTTATTGCTGAGTAAAATTCCATTTTGTATATATACCACATTTTCTTTATCCACTCATCTACTGAGGGACATCTAGGTTGTTCCACAACCTAGCTATTATGAATTGTGCTGCTATAAACACTGAAGTGGCTGTGTCACTGTAATATGTTGTTTTTAAGTCCTTTGGGAATAGACCCAGGAGTGGGATAGCTGGGTCATAGGGTGGTTCCATTCCCAGTTTTCCAAGAAATCTCCATACTGCTTTCCATAGCGGTTGCACCATTTTGCAGTCCCACCAGCAATGTATGAGTGTGCCTTTTCCCCCACATCCTCTCCAACATTTATTGTTGTTTGTGTTCTTGATAGCTGCCATTCTGACTGGAGTGAAATGAAATCTTAAGAGTAGTTTTGATTTGCATTTCTCTAATTGCCAGCAATGTTGAGCATTTTTTCATGTATTTGTTGATTAATTGTGTATCTTCTTCTGAGAAGTGTCTTTTCAATTCCTTAGCCCATTTATTAATTGGGTTGTTTTTTTGGTGTTAAGTTTTTTGAGTTCTTTATATATTTTAGAAATGAGTGCTCTATCTGATGTGCACGTATTAAATATTTGTTCCCAATTAGTTGGCTCTCTATTCACCTCACTGATTGTTTCTTTTGCTGAGAAGAAGCTTTTTAAGTTAAATTTATCCCATTCATTAATTCTTGGTAATAATTCTTGCGCTACAGGATTATTATTAAGGAACTTGGGGCCCAATCCGACAAGTTGGAAATTGGAGCTTATTTCTTCTATTAGGCGTATTTAGAATCAATATTGTCAAAATGTCCATACTACCAAAAGCATTATACAGATTTAATGCAATTCCAATCAAAATCCCAATAGAAATAGAAAAAGCAGTCATGAAATTAATCTGGAAAAATAAGAGACCCAGAATAGCCAAAGCAATCCTGAGCAAGAAAAGTGAAGCAGGTGGCATCACCATACCAGACTTTAAATTATACTATAGAGCAATAGTAACAAAAACAGCATGGTATTGGCACCAAAACAGACTGGTGGACCAATGGTACAGAACTGAGGACACAGAGACTAATACATATAATTTCAGCTATCATATATTAGACAAAGGCGCCAAAAATGTACAGTGGAGTAAGGATAGCCTCTTCAACAAATGGTGCTGGGAAAACTGGAAATCCATATGCAACAAAATGAAATTAAACCCTTATCTCTCACCATGCACAAAACTCAATTCAAAGTGGATCAAAGACCTAGGAATTAGACCAGAGACAATACGCCTAATTTTTAAAATTCTAATTAGTTACAAGATAGTAGAACGTATTTTAACATTTCACACAAGGAGTGTAACGTCTCCTTCTTCTGGTTGTACATGATGTAGAAATACACTGGTCATGTAATCACATATGCACATAGGATAGTAATGCCTGATTCGTTCTACTGTCTTTCCTATTCCCATCCCTCCCCTTCATTCCCCTTTGTCTAATCCAAAATACTTCTATTCTTCCCTAATCATGCCCCTTATTGTGAATTAGCATCTGCATATCAGAAAAAACATTCAGCCTTTGGCTTTGAGGGATTGGCTTATTTCACTTAGCATGATATTCTTCAGTTCCATCCATTTACTGGCAAATGCCATAATTTTGCTCTTCTTTGTGGCTGAGTAATACTCCCTTGTCTAACCCCTTTCTCAAGAAAGGCTAAGAGAATCATCCAATACTTCAGTCAGATTTTATTGCTTTATGGTGAAAAGCACTACCTTCAAGAATTATAGAAAAAAAGGTCTACACAATGCAATCTGCAGAGTGAAACAATGTTTCCATGTCTTAGTTTCTTTTTATACTATCTCATTGCTGTATAATTTATATGCCAAAATTTAATTGAGTGGATAGTTAAATAATTTATAGTAAATTTCTATAGCTGTGCAACCATTTTGATAATCCAGTTATAGAATATTTCCATCACCCAGAACAATCCCTTTAGTTTGTTTAGAGTCAATACCCATGCCCACTCCTAGCACCCCTGCTTTCTGTCTTTCTAAAATTTCCTTCTCTGGACATTTCACACAATTATCATATTATATGTATATATATTTTGTCCCTGATCACTTGTATCACTAAGCATGAACTTTAAAGTTCACTAATATTGTAAGATATATCAATATTTAGTTATTTTTAGTGCTAAACAGTATTTCATTGCAGATACAGAATTTACATATTTACAAATTTGAATATAAAAATTACAATAACAATAAGAATAGTAGATGAGGAGTCACTGATTCCTTGTAGGATTCTGGCTCTATTATTAACTGTTGTGTCACCCTGAGTAAGTCATTTATTCATTCCGATCCCCAGTAAAACAAAAAGGGATGGTAACGATAATCTCTAAAATTTTAATGTAATTTCCTATAAAGCTTAATCCTCTGACCAAAAATTAATGTACATGGGGATCAAGATGTATTTTGCTACTATTTCTTCCTTTTGTATTTATTTTCTGTCAACCCAGGCCTGGGTCTTCCAAAGCCTTAGCACAATGCAATGCTTTCGCTAGTGAGGTAGATTAATCTATAACTTTAAGGCCTATAATATTTGCTTTCTCAAGCCTGAGCAAGGAGGCAGAAAGGAACAGGCACAGCTGATACATTCCTTCAGTACACTGTGTACTGAAGGGGTAGCAGGGGAATGTGGGTGTCACAGGGAGGATGCTTCAGTATAGAAAGTCAGGCACAATGAGAACATATACTTGGGGGTATGGGCAAAACACAGAACACTTTAAGCCAAATACTAAGGAAAATATACATACTGTAGTACAAGAGCCAAACCTTTCTGTCTTCCAACTTAAGATCGAGGTGTATATAATGATTATAACTAAATGACATATGATAAGAAAAACTGTTAAATCTGAAACTTGATTAAAGATATCAGCTAATAAATGAAGGGAAAAAATCCAGAAACTTAAGTGTGACTACATAAAATAAACATACATTAAATGTTTTATATGACTAATTACCATAAAGTCAAATAAAGGCTAAAACATGCCATTAACTCAAATGTTTGAGCACATTAAACAGAAACATGCAGTAAATTTGTGATCTATATACTTCTAATGATATACATTAAAATGTCTGCTGACTGAGGATGCTAAATCTTTTTTTTTTTTATTGGTTATCTACACTACCAAAAGGAATTCAGCCTACAGGTATATAATAGCATATTCATAATAGATTTTTAACATGAACCTCCATTTGTTTAAAAAACAAGGTGCTTAATTTTATGTAATAAAATATTAAGTTAGCTCTAATCAATTAAAGCACCATGAGGTTTTTACTTTTTTTTTTTTTTTTTGGTACTGGGAATTGAACTCAGGGGCACTCAACCACTGGGCCACATCCCGAGCCCTTTTTTTGTATTTTATTAGAGGCAGGGTCTCACTGAGTTGCTAAGTGCTTCACCATTGCTGAAGCTGGCTTGAACTCGTGATCCTCCTGCCTCAGCCTCCCAAGTGCTGGGATTACAGGCGTGCGCCACTGAGACCGGCAGGTTTTTACTTTTGTGTTTCTATGTTAATATTTAATTTTTTTAAAATCACCTTTTAAAAGTCTCAGCTCTAGTTAACTTTAGCTAAGAGAACACTGTCTTAAAGTACAGACAAGATTAAGAAAATCATCTGAAGAGAAAATATATTAAAGACTGAACTTTGAAATACTTTAATCTCAGGCTTAGACCAAAATATAGTTGGGCTTTTTGTTTTTGTTTTTTTTGGTACCAGGGATCAAACTCAGGGGCACTACTGGGCCACATCCCCAGCCCTTTCTTGTATTTTATTAGAAACAGGGTCTCACTGAGTTGCTAACGTGCCTTTCCATTGCTGAGGCTGGCTTTGAACTTGCGATCCTCCTGCCTCAGCCTCCAAGTGCTGGGATTACAGGCGTGTGCCACAGCGCCCGGCCAAAATGTAGTTTTGTATGAGTTCAACATTAGTCACTTATCTACTGCAGAGAGCTCAGTAGCAATACAAAGTTGGAGGCTGCTTCTATTTACATTTTTAATGCCAAAATACAGATATTTAAAATATAAAATGGTCTGAAAGGCATGTCTGAAAGATTTACATAAAGGAATGAGTATTACCACCACAGAGATACATGACATTTCAAGTCTCCATTTATAGTTCTCTCTTAGGGGCTGCTATTCTTCAGACAATCAAGCCTATAAAGGGCAAGAACCTTCACAGACAGGTTACCCTGGGGCAACAGGCTAGGAACCAAAGAAAGATAAAGGGACCATATTATGTCCACCTATTCCCAGAACTGGGCAGAAATTAGAATGCTCATCTATCTTCTATTGTCCATACACTTATTTTGACACACCAACTCTTAAGCACATCACATGCAACATAATATTTCACAATGCTCTTCTAGTCTTGAAAGAATAGCTCTTAAGACCAATGTCCCTGCCAAGAACAACTATAATGGCTAGATTAAAAAAAATAATAATAAAGCACAACCTATTTAAAAACAATCAGGACAGGCAGGTCTCTAAGAGTTGAGGTGGAGAGAGATGCGGTATTTCTCTGCTATAAGAAAAGGAAAGTTCAACCAGGTGACCTCCACATACAACTTCTTTGCCCAATGTCTACTCAAGACCTAGGACTCTTTGCAGACAACAGAACACCAACAAACAAGATGCTTGCACTACAAGGTCACAGGATCACAGACATTATTACTACTTCCATCATACTAGCAAAGCTTTGCTTTTTCCCCTTAACAACTGGCTCAAAAGAACCAAGATATCTAAATAGTTAAACTAATATTTAAGAAATGAAACTCAGTATTCAAAAGCATGCTTGGAGGTGTCTGTCAAAACACATTATACAAAAACAAGTTCTCATGAAAGCTAAGTCTATTCAAAAGTCAAGGATTGACTTAGAAAGTAAACTAGCTTTATTACTCAGGGAATAGTATTAAAAACAAATTGAAATAAAATAATGTTATAAATATTTCCAGTGTCATGCATATCTAGATAATGTTTCACACAGAACAATATTGGCTTGGAAGATGAAATAGAAGTTTACAAAGCAAATTTTAGACTAACTCTAAAATCAGTACTAAAAATATAAATATGCAACAGTCCTTTGGTGCAAATATTAAGTTTAAGGAAACTCTTTATAAAAAGGTTTGCTTTAAAGTCCAGTAGTTCCAATACACTTTTACCAATACACTAATGAGAAAAGGATAGTTACATATCGGTAGTTATATATCACTACTCATTCAATTATTCCCTAATTGATCCCACTTATGCTAGGGGCAACTAGGTATTTAGGCAAAGGTAAAAATGTAAATATATATCAAAGTTGGTTTATTAAGTTAATTGTCAAGCTAGTTAATCAAACTCTTACAGATTAGATTAATAATTCCTCACAGTAAGAAAATTTGAACCATGCTTTCATTCATTCCCACAAAAGGACAAGAAAAGGGGTACACAGACTCAAAAGTCTTTACAAATATAAATATTGCCCTGCTCATGAGCTAGAAATAAATCCTAAAATGTTATTAAAGACACATCAAAAAACAAGCAACTCTACAGCAAGCCTGCTAAAACATGTTTGAACCTGCCTTATCAAGCTTAATCACCAGGCAATCTTTTCTATCCACAAGTAATGAAATATTTTCAAACAGGGTTTGCTTTCAAGTCACAAAATAAATATAAGGTTAAGGAAGGCTTAGTACAATGAAGACAGAAACAGAGAAGCCAGGAAAGTACCAAAAAGTTCTACTACAGAATCACATTGGGATGGGAGTTACTTAATACAAATTTAAAGAACTGTCACAATTCCACAATGTAGTGTGCCTGACTACATTTTTTTAAAGGACACCAGTAAGATATGAAACAGTAAACTGTTCAGACAGATTAAAATTTCTGGATTTTACTATAACTGATAAATTTAAAAGGGAAAAGCAGAGAATACAATATGAAGATTCCAATTTGACTTAAGTTCAGAGTCATAGTTTTCCACTATAAAACAGGCTCAAAATCTCTCATAGTTATTAAAGTGCTTTTTAACAACAAAAAAATATATATTTGTTGTAAAAAAAATTGTATTTAAAAAATAATTTCCAGCACCAGGCATGGTGGTGCATGCCTTTAATTCCAGCTTCTCAGGAGGCTGAAGCAGAAGAAGCATTAGTTGGAGGCCAGCCTCAGCAACTGAGCAAGACCTAGTTTCAAAATAAAATTAAAACAAGGCTGGGTATGTTAATTTAAGTGTTTGCCTAGCATGTTCAAGACCCTGGGTTAAAATTCCAGTACTGAAAAGGGGGGTGGGGGAGAATTCCACTTAAGAACTGTCTACCAAGATACAAGGCAAACCAAAATCCTATACAGGTTTCTCCAAAGCTGTACAAATTGTACCAAATCATAAGATTAAAAACACTGTTCCCTACTTCAAAATTTCATAACTTAAGACTGGGGGGAAAAACACTAGAAAATAGTGTCTATTAGAACCATAGGAGTAACTGCCCTTGAAAATTTAGAGCAATCAACTTAGAAGACTATTTTTCAGAATACAAGACATACTATTAAAAAAGCAAAATAACTCAATGGTTAAGATCACTGATTCAAGACCCACAGAGCCTCCTCTATTTCAATCCTGTCTTTGCCATTTAATAGATTTGACTTTCATATTAGTCTCCCAGTTTCCTCATCTGTAAAATAACATCTACCTCAAAATGTTATTTCACGTATTTCTACTCATAGTAAAAGGAGACCTTTTGGCTAGTACATGCCGGCAATCCCAGCTACTTGGGAGGTTAAAGCAGGAAGATCAAAAGTTGGAGGTCAGCAGGCAACTCAGTGAGACCCTATTTCAAAATAAAAATTAAAAATGAGCTGGAGATGTAAAGCACGGTGGCAGTGCCACTGCATGGTAGAGTACTTGTGCAAACTATGCAAGAGCCTAGCAATTCCCAGTAACACAAAAAAGAAAAGGGGGTCGGTGGTGAGTTTTTATAAGTCCAAATGTTGTGGATAAAATAGTATGGACAGTTCCTCAAAAAATTAAAGATAGAATTACCTCATGGTCTGCCAATTCTACTTCGGAGTATATGTTGAAAAGAACTGAAAGCAGGGACTTGGAGAGCTATTTGTATACCATAGTTCACAGTACCATTATTCATAACAGCCAAAAGATGGAAACACTCCAGGTGTCAACTGATGAATAAACAAATATACTAGTTTTGCTATATATATTTCACCACAATTTAAACAGCTACAACAAAGCCCAAAAGCCAACTGTTTAAAAGCATCAAAAAGTAACAAAAACAACCTGGACTAGTGGGGCCAAAATTCTGAAGAAAATGTTAAGTATATTGAGAAGAGTCCCACACTTGCCTTTACTCATTCCCCTGAGTCATCTGCTATCTTTATTTGGAATCGAGTGAAAATAAGAGGCCAAGCAGAAAGTCTCAGAGGGGCTGGATATGAAGCTGCTAGGACTTATATACAAGACAAACCAGAAATTCTACAAACAACTTTCCACTGTGAATGTTTACTGAAACATCAAAAACCAAATAAAACAAAACCCTCCCCAGCCCCCAAGAGTATCATGAGGTTTATAAACTGACAAGAGATCACTGGCAGACTTGCAGTAGGAAAGAGAGAAGTTAAAATTCAAGGCACAGTAATGCAGAAAGCAAACTGTTAAACACCTTAGGCTTTCAGCTGGGGCTAGGCACCTTGCCTAAAGGTATGCTCTGGAAATAAAGGCAAAGTGAAAACAGACCAACACTAACAAAGCCTAAAAGCACCTTGTCTGGATCACAAAGCTCTTCCCATACTTTACATATCCGCTAGAACAAAATAAAATGTTTCTTTGGAGAAGTATTATCCAGTGCCTCCACTTTTTCACATGTAACACTGGCACTCAACCCAAAATTCCCAGGCTTGCCTCCCTCCCCCACTTTAAGCAAAACAAAAAACAACTCAGGATCAAATATCTAAAAACTAAGAGGGGAGGGGCAAACAGAATCCCAGAAATTGAAGTGTTCTAAGATCCTTATGCTATCCAGACCATGTAAAAAAGAAAGAGAAAAAAAAAAAAAGGTAAAAACTGATAAAGTGCAAGGAAGTTCATTTTAACTTCTAAGCTCTAAGTAACCACTAAAATAATAATGTATAAATGGTTAGCCAATGAGAGGGGGATGGGAAAATAGAGGCAAAAAAAAGTGGAAAAAAACAGTAAAGAACAGAAAAATAGTAGAATACTCAATTTAAACCCAAATGTATCAATAATTACATTAAATGTACATAAAATAAATGATTCAATTAAAAAAAAATGATTGTCAGATGATGTTAAAAAGCATGTTACCATATTACACATGACATACCGCAAATGAAATATAGCAAGTTTGAACTGAAAGGATGGGAAGAAATTTGCTATGCAAAACATCAACCAAGGAAAGCTAATATAGTAATATCAGACAGCAACAGACTTTAAGGCAAGAAGTATTACTAGAAATAAAGAGGGATATTCCATAAAAATAGAAGAGCGAAATTCAACAGGAAGATAACAGAATATTAAGTTTTTACTCATTTTAATACAACCTCAAAATACAGAAATTAAAAGCAGAAACAGATACATCCACAATGCAATAAGGAGATATTAATACTTCTTAACAGCTGACAGGATAAACAGACAAAAAAATTTAGTAACGATATGGATGATGCGAACAACATGCAGACTTGGTTAATATATCTGATCAAACTGACAATACTCCATCCAACAACTGTAGGCTAAAAAATTTAACTTTGATTAAAAACTTTTCTTCATCAAAGACACCATTAAAAAAGAGAAAAAAGCCAGAATGGAAGACAATTTTCTTGCAGCTCATGTATTTAACAAAAGACTTTATCTGCAATAAAGAAACTGGAAGAAATTACAAAAACAGATAGATACACCAGATTTTTAAAAAATGGGCAAAATATGTGTGCGTTTTTATGTTATACATCAAAAGTTTTCCAAAACTGTTAAAAGGATTTTCAAATTGGCATAGTAGAGGATTGATTACCAAGTAGTATCTAAGGTTTCTGGCGAGTTTCTAAGTATTCCAACAACGAAGCTAATAACTTCTAATGACAATTATTTTTAGAAAGTCACTTCAATGAGAACTTCAGTACCAGGTTCAAAATCAAAAGTGAGAAAAAACTAAGGACTTTCTATATGCTTTAATGTTTGAAATTCAATCATAGATAAAGTCACCGTTCTCAAGTTAAATATGGGAAATCAGGTTTATCAAAAGAACTTCTACATTACCAAATTGCCAATGAAAGAAAAACTTAGAAAATGGAATCATATTCATTTAGAACAGTGTTTGGCATATAATACACACTCAGTAAATACTTGCTGAATAAACTTATCTACTTGTGGCATTAAGGTAAATGTTAATTCAACCCTGGGCTTATCATAAATTCTATCAAACAGTCAATTTAATTCTTCTGAAACGACACCATACAAGGAAGTGGTGAAGTCCATAGGCTTTGAATTAAAAAAAAGACTGGATTCAATCTCACTCAGGTTAAATAGTAATTGTATGATCTTTGGCGGGTTAGTCAATTACTCTAACCTTAGTCATTAAAGAAATTTAGGTTAGAAAGATTTATCTACAAAATGGAAATTACCATAATCAACTTGAAAATCAGGTGTTTAGAACAGTGCAGTGATACAGCCATGTGATAAAGGTACCTGCTGCTGAATTTTTACTTTTCAAAGAAACACAATAATAATTTTATCACTTTCCCAAACTACTGCCTAAAAGTAACAAAACTGATATTGTTAGGGCTAAATGAATTCATACACTAAAAGTGCTTTAACTACTGTCTGGCACACAATAAAGAGTTAATTGTTGGGGCTGGGGTTGTGGCTCAGCGGTAGAGTGCTTGCCTAGCACGTGCGTGGCCCGGGTTCGATCCTCAGCACCACGTAAAAATAAACGCATTGTGTGCAACTGAAACAAGTAAATAAATATTTGTTTTAAAAAAAGAGTTAATTGTTACCTGCTATTATATTAGTACCAGATAGACTCATAGTCAATCAAGGATATATCAACCCACTTGAAGAGTTCTCAAAGAAACTGTGATCAACTTAATAAAGCCCATACCTCCTGTTTTCTTCCTTACCATTCCCCAGACATCACATCTAGCTGTTCACTTTCAATGTTAAAATGGTTTAAAGCTTTAGAGCCACTGGTCGTGGTGGCACATGCCAGTAATGACAGCAACTCAGGAGGCTGAGGCAGGAGGATCACAGTTTAAAGTCAGCCTCAGCAACACAGGTCCTAAGCAACTTAGAAAGACCTTGTCTCAAAATAAAAAATAAAAAGGACTGCACATGTGGCTCAGTGGTTAAGAGCCCCTAGGTTCAACCCCTAGTGCCAAAAACAAAACAAACAAACAAAAAGCTTTAAAGCTGAAAGGGCGCTAAACATCTAAAATAATCAACAAATCCTTAAATGGTCCAAATCCCCTTGAAAATAGAAATAAAAGTATGTGTTGTGTGGTATGTAAATATAAAAATACCTACTTCTAGGAGAGGTCAACATACCCTGACCACTCACCAAGACATCTATGACTCTCAAAAGGATATCAACTAGAGTTTTTAACCAATGAATTTGTTTTATTGCTAAGGAAGAATCTTAACCAGAGAGGTTAAATGATTTGAGCAAATTAATGACAAAGTAGAAACTAAAGTTAAGAGTCTCTTAATTCATCATTAAATATTTTTTTATCACTACTCCAAATTTCCCATATATATTGGCAGCAGTCCACTTCATGTACAAAAGTTTCATTCCCTTTACTCCATCAAGACGTGTGTTCTCTATTTCTGACTATGCAAGAGGGTCTGCTTCAGAAGCTGGACAGTGTAAACACTGAATACTTGTCTCCCTAAACTTAAAATTATGAACTGCTCAACTATCACTGCACATGTAAGAAACCAGTTTACAGATCACACTGAACGTGGTGTTTATGATTCTGTTAATTTATTTCATATAGTAACAGAAATATCAAGTAACAATTAACAAATGGGAAAAAGAATAAAATAACTATGCATAATAAAACCAAAATAAAATAAAAAGAAAATACTGGCTTTATTTTACATAAAGGCAAATACTTAGCTTTTGGCTTAACTAAAAAAAAAAAAAAAAAAAAAAAAAAAAGCCATAGTCTTGGATATCATCAGCCACAGATACAAAAATTAGAGCATTCATAAGAAAAGCCTGTGTTAAAACAGACCCTTCCTGCAAAAGGCAAGTTGGTAAAAATGTCAACAGGCATAAAACTTAGTAGTCCATAAATAAATAAATAAATAAAAATTAGTGGATACTGTTTTCTTCTAAGATGTCATTTTGAAAGCATAAAAGGTGCCAGGGAAGTATCTACAGCTATTATCAAACTTCTCCAAAATGTGCAATCTGAATATTATGAAGAAAGGTTTTGGGGGAAGCTAAAAAGCAACAAAATCTACAGGAGAAAATACATACCCACAGTTCCATCATTTCCATGTTCTCATCCTATCTTTTGACCTTGTTCCTCCTTGGTAGCTTCAACAACAGCTTACAGTTCAGCTCTTTGCTGTGTACTACCACTGGTAATTACCATATTCGTACTAACAAGCAATCTCACACACTCCTAAATTTTCATCCCCCATCTTATCAAGAGTCCTTTCAGTCATACATCAAGCAAACAAACCCCAAATCTTACCACCAGAAGACATCAAATAACTCTGGCACAGAAGATCCATCTTTTTCTTTCCACTCCTGCTACTTTGTTACATTTAAATGAATGTTCTCATCCTCAATGGATCTAATATTTCTATTTCCTGAGACCTTATGATTTACTTGCCTCCTTAAACAGCATGAACCCATGATAAACCATTTCAACCTTGCTATCTTAGAATTCTCCCCCAACACCAATATGGAAAAATCTAACAGCTGGTTCTCCTTATTTTAAGCATTCTTCTGAGGCTGAAAAAAGTACAGACTACTGATTGGGTCCACTCTATAAAATCTGTACCAAACACACCTGAATTTTACCCTCACAACTACAGATTATCCATTTATTTACATGTAGTTAACCCTGCACAGCAGGCCTTCCAAACTCTGTTCTTTTATTAGATTTCTATTGCTGTTGTAAAAATTTATCACAAATTTAGTTGCTTATTACTCTCTTAAATTTCTAAAGTTCAGAAAACTGAAATAGGATCAGTGGACTAAAGCAAGGTGCTGGCAGGGCTGGTTCTTTTCAGGAGAATACAAAGGGGAAATCTACTTCCATGCCTTTTTTAGCTTCCAGTGGCCATTTGTTGTATTCCCTGGCTAGAGGCCCATTCTCCATCTTCAAAGAGGTTATCACTGCACACTGTTTCTGTTATAATAATACCTTTACCTTCAACTCTTGATTTCTTCTGAATCCTTCTTGTGAGGACCACTATGATTACATCAGTTCTATGAGAATGGTTGCGAATAATCTCATCTAAAGATCCTTAAACATGCCTACAAAATTTCTTTTGATATATAAGGTTAATATTCCCAAGCTCCAGAGATCAGTCATGGACATATTAGGGGAGGAGGTCATCATTATTCAACTTACTACCTTCTGCAGGCTCCCAACAACTCACATGCTCTGTCTCCCTAAACTAACACTCTCATCTTCTACTTCATAAGCAAGCTAAGCATCAGAATAGAGTTCCTGAGCTTATCTCCTCTTTACAAAACACACTCCACTTTACCTCTTTATCCTTCCTTGATAACTTTCAAACAGGTCAAATAAGTAGTGACCCTCTTTTCCTATGTTACTCTCTCCCCTTTGAATTTATCCCCTCTAAGTTTTCTTTGAGGATGACCGGCAATACTACTCCTACTTTTGTTGTTTGTAAAAATACTGGAAATATAAAGTCAAGTAAACACACACACACACGTTTTTGAAACTCACCAGAAAATTTTATGTAGAAAACGTCTCTAAAAAGTGTTTTATTAACCCTATATACCAAGATAAAAAATTATTTCTCTTCTCCTTTGGCATTAATTCTACTTGCTCAAGTTGGCCTACAGAATACTATCCATAAACTTAAATTTTCCTTTAATATTTTATTCATTTTCACAGTTTAAGGGTAAAATGAATAAATACAAATTATATCAATAACTAATGTTATTATGACACTTTCTCCACAAAATACTCAAAAATATCTTTTCCTTTTCACTAGTATTTTGAAAAATTAAAACCAAAAATGAAATTTCTAATAATTAAACCCAAACTATCTTAAAAGCTGAACGTGTAATCATTTCTTTAAAGAAAACAATGAATTTTTCTTTTAAATTAAGTAAAGTAGGGATTACAAACTTTAATGCCTTTAGGGCCTAAACAGGTAGTGCAAGTCTCAAACATTAGGAAAAGTAGAGTGGCAGAAACTCGAGGTCACATGTTCCATCCAGACACATGTATACTTTTCTTTCTGAAAATAATGAGCTTGCCAAATATCAAAGTCACATAGGACAAATTCTGACCAATGCCTGTTTCCATGTAGTCATTGATTTCATTTTTAATTCCCAGAGTCAGCATATCCATTGGTATATGATACATACACTGAAGTTCATGCTGACATTTTAGATACACACACCTCCTTATTAAGAGTAAAAAAGTCAGCTGAGTGGGTAGTTAAGTGGGTAGACAGTGAAATTTCTCTTTCTTCTCTCAGCTTGAGATCTAAATTTCCAACAGGCAGAGCAGAAATTCACAGAAGAAAATGATATGGGTTCAATGTGGGTATAACTTGAAATACATGGCCAAGAAATATGACCTGAGATGTTTAGGATGAGGTAAAATTCTTCAAAGAAAATAAAGCAAACATCAACAGAAAAATACTTTTTTGATTTTTGGGAAATGAAAAGCCATGTTACTTATCTTGACTGAGGTACTGGTTACAGAGGTGCACACATTTTTCGAAAATCATTTTGTACACATTAGCTCATTCCAATGTATATAAATTTTACCTTTAGTTGAAAATGGACTTTTGGATATATCATAATTATGATCAAAATAATATACATTAAAAAGGCAAAATAAGAGAACTGAGGATATGAAAATTTTATAAAATTTATCTTATGGAATGTGAAGATATCAATTTTTTCTTTCTGAATCTAAAATAGCATGTTTAAACAAACATTCTGAAAAAGTATGATCTATTAAAAAAGAACACACAATATAACACCTGTATCAATTCACACAAGCTAGTTCCTACATGGAGCTGTGCTACAATTATGGTCCAAAAATAAGGGAAAATGTCAGAAATAAACAATTCATAAGTTTAAAATTATACACTGTTTTAAGTAGCAAGATGAAGTCTTGTACAGTCCCACTATGACATGCCTGATGTGAATCAACCCTTTGTCGGCATTTCAATGCTGTGTTAATCCCACCCAACCCCGTCATTGGTCACATTACCACATAGCTTATGTTCAAGTAATCCTTATTTTACTTAATGGTCCCAAACTGCAAGAGTTGTGATAAAGGGGGCAAGGGGAGAACTTTTAACAATTGTTACCAATGCTGAAAAGAAATGGTACCAGGCACAATGAAAGCTAGTGCAGTCAGTGGGGAGTCCATGGTCGGTGAAAGCTGACAAGAAATTTAAGGCTTATAGGACAAGAAAGGGCAAGTGAGATGAAGAAAAAAACATTTTAGAAACATTCTAAAACAATGACATGTGTGAGGATTCCAAGATGAGAAATAAAGATTTAAGCAGGGCAAACAAGGATTTAAGCAGGGCACTTATGGGATCACATTAGTGCTTTAAAAAAACTGGGGTGCTAGGCTTGCTTCGTATGTGTGAGGCATTGGGTTCGATCCTTGGCACCACATGAAAAATAAATAAATAAGTGAAAAAAGGGTATTATGTCTATCTACAAGTAAAAAACATTTTAAAATAATAAAGATAACTGGGAGAAATATGCAAAACAGAATACAGCCCAATGAATGTTGTTAAGACTATTATATTGAAAACTCCCAACAAGAGAAATGAAGGTGGATTGGTCTAAGCTAAAAGAATTATGAAAACAAGAAAAAATTGTAGATCCTAGAAGAGATGATATAAATAAAGAGGCTGAAGTAACGGATAAAAAATAATTCCCAGGATTCAGTAATTAACAATTGCAATGATAGTGATTATGACTTGGACATGCCAAGTCAGAGGTAGCCTAGCAGACAATGAAGGGAATTATCAAATAGATGAATTTATGAATCTAAATTTCAGAAAGTGAGGCTATAAAACATAATTTGGGAATCATCTGCACAGAAGCATGAAGACCTATGGTAGCGAATGAGGTGAAACGAGTGCACTGTGACAAGAAAATCTAGGATTAAGTCTGAAGAATCCAGCTATTTGGGCTGGGATTGTGGCTCAGCGGTAGAGCGCTTGCCTAGCATGTGTGCAGCCCGGGTTTGATCCTCAGCACCACGTACAAATAAACGCATTGTGTACAACTAAAGCAAATAAATAAATAAAAAAAAAAAAAAAAAGAAAAAAGAATCCAGCTATTTAAGGAATGGAGGAAGAAAAAAAGGAAGCAGAGGAAGGGCAAGAGGAGAGGCTAAGAAGAAATAGGCAGAAGGTAAGAGGCATTCAGAGTGTTTTATCACAGTAATCAAGAATACCACATGTGAGAAGAAAAATATGGTCAACTTTGTCAAATGTTACTGGGGGGAAAAAAATCAAGAATGAAGATTAGCAGTGATATTTGCCTCCAGAGATGCACAGATTCCATGGTGAAACTAATAAGGCAAAACTGAACAGAATATTTAAGGTAGATGCTTAACAGGAACATATACAAAGCAAAGAAAGATGAGAAAAGAAAGATAGCCAAGTGTCAACATTTGTCATGAGACATTAAGCTGTGAAAGACAGATGAGAGTCCCTGGGAGATGGCAGTTCATCTGAAAATTTAGTGGAATTTTATTCTAAGGGTATGAATGGCTTGAATATGTCCAATGCTGATGAATAAGATCCAGTAAAAAAGGTAGAACCCCAAATACTTAAGACTCCAGATGAGACAAAAACATAGGTAAAGAACTGGCCTTTGACAGGAAAGGAGACAACATCCTGCACTAACACAGTTAGTTTGGAGGATTCACTGCAGGTCTGTACAATGGAACAACAGTAGCAGTGGCCTATCTTCCAGAAGAGGCGTAGACAAGTCACTGGGTTGATCCAGTGCTATAGAATTACCACACTGGTTTCGTAAAAAGATGATGGGACAAAATTCTTCATCAGTATCAATAGAGCAATAGACCATGGAATCAAAAATAGTTTTTTATCTTAGTGTTAGATGGTTGGTATGGAATTTAAAGACTTACCAAATCAAAAATTTCAAGATGAAACTAGCAGCAAGTCAACTTATTTACTTCACATTTATATGCCAGGCAGTATATATTTTAACATACTATCTCATTTACCCTCAAAATAACAAAGTGAAACTGTAACGTGACAAGCAAAGAAACCCTCAGAAAGGCTAAGTAATTTGTTATACCTTTTATTACATTCCTGAAAAATACAGTGGCCTGTCACTGACCCCTTGCCACTAAGCCCTTACTAAACCACTGGTAAAAGGCTTGACTGAATTCACTCAGCAGAACAAAAAATGTCACAGCTATTGGTTCTCATTAGAAATGCTTTCCAAACACTGCTTTATTCTATTAAGTGAAAGAAACTAGAACAAGTGCTTATTACTACATTGCAACTAAAAATCAAAATTAAAGAAACTGAAAATAAAAAGTTGGAGAGTAAAACCTTAGAAGAAAGTCATTGTGTTCAAATTCCAAATATAAACACTGCATCATCAGAAAAGTCATTAGACTTATTAATTCTGCAGTAGTGTAATAATTAAACTAAAAGAATCTAATTTATTCTGAAAAATATTCACATTAATATGACATTGGTGTCACTGAAGACATAATACTTGGGTTTAAAAAACTTATAGAAGAATATTCATCATTTAACCATTTTTAAGAGAGATTTTTTTAAAAAATATTTATTTATTTACTTTAGTTGTACACAATGCAATGCATTTATGTTTACGTGGTGCTGAGGATCGAACCCGGGCCACGCATGTGCGAGGCAAGCGCTCTGCCGCTAAGCCACAACCCCAGCCAAAAGAGATGTTAATAAGGCTTTTTTAGGAGCTGGGGGTTTGACTCAGTGGTAGAGCACTTGCCTTGCACATGTGAGGCACTGGGTTTGATCCTAGCACCACATAAAAATAAAGATATTGTGTCCATCTTAAAAAAATAAATAAGGCTTTTTAATATTTCCTATTTTGAAGCACAAGTGCTAAATATTTTTTGTTTTGTTTTTTACAAGTGCTAAATATTGTGGAAAAAAAGTTTAAGTCATTCCCCTTCAGTTTTCCATTTTAACAATTCGGTAACTGTGAAAAATTAAGATTTGTCACTCACATAGGCTAAGGTTGGTCCTTAAAAAAGAAATACTATTTAAGAGATAAACAACAACAAAACACCTTTCACACTGAGATATACCGTCCAGAATAAAATTTAACAAAGTCATTGTATTTTGAAATGTTTTCTTTTCTTAAACAATAAAACAAATAACAAAAAAGCTATCCTTACCATATACATTAGTATGTCTCTAATCATCACCATAGCTGTTTGATGATCATTCCAAGCTTGATTTAGTGTTTGAAGAAAGTTGTTATTCAATGAATTTAGTACATCTTCTCGCACCTATTAACAGAACAGTTCATCAGTTTGTGTATGTACAGACTCTCATATTCATGTACATATATGTTAATAAGAGTATAATTTTTAATTTTAAACCAAAGATATATGTTATAGGCCAGCAGAAATATTTTACACTGTCACCTATACACAGATGATTACCAAACGTGTATGTATACTCCCACCTTCTCTCTTGACTTCCAGAACCATAAAGCAAACCAAGGCTTACATGGTCAAAATCCTAAATTCTTATCATGAACTACAATACAAGGCCCTGGAGCTGGTTCCAACTAAATTTCCTATTATACCTTCCCTTCCCCACCTCTGAATAATAGCTTAAGAGTACTGATTTTGGAGTCAAACTACCTGACTTCCAATCCTAGCTCTGACAAGTTGTGTAATTTTGGATAAAGTATTTAATCTCTGGGCATTGGTTTCCTTCTATGGGAAGTAGTATCCTTTTCATAGGATTGTTATATGGATTTAATTAATGCTAGTAGTGTACTCAGAACAGTTCTAGCACTCAGTAAACAATCAATAAACATAAACTACAAACAGCAACTGTGTGCTTTGCCATTTTTTCTGCCTCAATTTTCATGGCTATCTCTCAGGAAGGTCTCATCCCTGAACACTCTTTTTCAAATAACCTCTATAATTCTTTATCCTACGCTTCATTTCTCTTCACAGTATATATCATTAACTACCATCCTATGCAATGCTGGTTTCCTGATTATTTTTAAGCCACTGATAACATTCATCTACTAACCTTTGCTTTAGGAAAATAATACCTAGTTGTATCATATTTTCAAAGAACCTTAACAATTCAAAGAAAAAGGTTATGTTATAATAAAAAAAAAAAATCATCTGAGAATTTTAAGCAACTGTCAACCTGACTTGAAAAGCATGATTTGTAAAACAAACTGGTAACATGGACTCTATCAAAAACTTTTGGCCTACAGACACTGTTGACACAGAAAAAGTAAAGCTACAGATGGAATAAATTGGACTCCATCAAAACTAAAACCTTTTGTTCAACATACAATGTGGACACAAAAAAAGAGAAGCTACAGACTGGGAGAAAAATTGACTGACTTGTATTCAGAGTATTTTTTTTTTTTTTTTTTAAGTCTTAAAACTCAGTAAAAAAAGGAAACAATTAAAAATGGGTAAAAGATTTGAACAGACACTTCACCAAGAGGATATAGAGAAGGCAATTTTGCACATGAACAGATGGTTCAAAAACATTAGCCATGAGGGAAATGCAAATTAAAAACATGATGAGACACCACTATACACCCATTAGAAAGGCTAAAATAAAGTAAGCTAAACAATATGAAGTGCTGAGAACGATTTGGAACAAAAAAAAACACCCATCCTGTGTTGCTGATGTAAGCACAAATTGGCATGGTCTTACAAGAAAAGTTTGACAGTTCTTATGAAATTAAATATATACACTTAAACTTTGACCCAGCATTCTAGTTCTATGTATTTACTATGCACAAACAACAACTTGTATTTATACAAAAACCAGTAAACGAATATTTCTATCAGATCTATTCACAATTACAGTCATACAACAGAAAGTCATTCAGCCATAAAAAGGAACAAACTAGTGACATAACTTAATCACAAGGTAATTATGCTGAATGAAAGAAGTCAGTCTCTAAAGGTTAAAAAACTATGATTCTACTTATATGATGTTCTGGAACATACAAAACTATTATGACAGAGAATAGAGCAGAAGCTGCCAGGTACTTCAGAAAGATATCACAGGGAAGTGAGATGAAGGAAATGTTCCATATTCAGTGTGATTGTGGTTACACGAATCAATACACATGCTAAAACTCAAAAAACTATTTATGAAAATAAAGGCAAATTTTATTAATTTTTTTGCAAACTTTCAGTAATTTTGATTCTCAACTTGGGCCCTGCTTTTTTATTATCATAAACATAAAACCATGATACCACAAGATTTGTTCATAAAAGAAACTTAAATGTTAATGACAGAATTAATTTAAGAGTATCAACTCTATGAACCACTCTGCCACAGTTCAAATTTGCATACTACATTGTTCACTTCTGTGAATATAGCTTTTCTTGCATTTTTAAAATTACATGCTTAGCAAAGATTAAAGTAGAATTATTAATTCATAAGAAATTCTTTATTTTTTATGACATAATAAAATCTTGTCCACTGATAAAGCCAAAGCTACAAGACCCACATCCTCAAAACAAACTACTGGTAAAGGGAAGAGAATGAGGGTTAGCAAGAAGGACGAAAGTAGAGGACAGCAGTCATGAGCAGGATGGGGAACTATTGGTTCCCAGTCTTTGCTCTTGAGATTTCACATCCATGCATGTCCACAGACTGAAGGCTGACCCTGGACCTGCAGTTTGGGGATAGTTGCATAGCTGAATGACATTATAATCTGCACCATACATCCCAACTTTCAACACAATTTTAACCATTAATTAAAACATCTTAACACTTTAAATTTCAGTGCCTAGAGCAAAATCTCAGTCAACCCTAACAAAATGTTGAGGTATTTCAGTGCCTGGAGCAAAGCAAAATCTCAAGTCAACCCTAATAAAATGTTGAGGTAAGATGAAGAAATAATTATCTAAATGAATTATAAAGACTTAATTCACCAAAACTAGAACAGTCATAAAAACAATGATGATGTGGAATACTGAAAACTGCAGAATTTCTCCTTAAAAAGACTCAAAACTTAAGACAATAGTTAGTAAAAAATATAGATATATCAGGCACTAAAATATAGTAATTTATACTTAGCATAATGCTGCACTGAAAAATATAAACCATGTATTAAAAACAAAATGAGGCATTTGTAACATAAAACACATGTTAATTATACAAAGAACATCATTAAAAAGTACACCAGGGTTGGGAAATAGCTCAGTAGTAGAATGCATGGCTAGCAAACCCAAGGCTCTGTGTTTCATCCCAGCATTAAAAAAAAAAAAAAAAAAATCAAAAAGAAAGAACAGAGGTATCATAACTCTGAGAGATGTGTCCTTCTAGAAACATACAGTGCTTTAACATTCACACCAAAAGCTATAATAATCAAAATCAGTATCTGCAGAAAATTGCAACCAGAACAATTACTAACCAAGACTTTGACCAAGTCACTTAAACCTATCTTGTCTGTAGTAATTTTTACCTGTAATATGATTGTTTGATTAGATCAATGATGTTCATTTCACATCATGTTCCACTGAAATGCCTCATTTAATAGAAGACAGGGAAGGCTGTTTCTCCTGATTAAATATGACTTATATTAGTTTGGTAAGATATTTTAAAAAGGGTGTTTCTACTGTTTTAAAATAACTGAGAGCCACTGGATGCCTGTTAAGTACCTTTCTGGACCTGACTTCTAAAATATGTTGCTTGTTTCACATAAAAAGCCAGTTTAATACACAAATATGCAACATTTAAAAAAAATTTTTTAAGTTATAGATGGACTCAATACCTTTATTTATTTATTTGTTTATTTATTTATTTATTTTCACGTGGTGCTAATTAAGATCAAACCCAGTGCCCTCACATGTGCTAGGCAAGTACTCTACCACTGGTCTATAAATCCAGCCCCAAATATGCAACATTTACCATGATCTATCAAAAGAGCATTTGTTTCCACTTATATTTACATTTGAGTACTGTGTTAATTATATGTGGTACAGGGCTTTGTCACCTTCACAAGTACTGCGAGTTATGCAAATCTTATTTTTCAAGGAATGCTATTAAAGAATTCTAAAAGATCTCAAAAAATTATTCACTTTATCACTCCAGGGTGGTAAGACACAAATCTAACAATTAAAATGACTTACTATAGAAGTAAATCTCAATGGGAGTCAAGTCATGGGGCCATCTCTTCCAATTTGACACAGTTTGAAAATAGCTCCATGGCCCTTCCCCTCACCCTAAGAATTCTTGATTTAAAAAGTTGAAAAGAGTGTAATGTATTGCTATTTATAGAATACAGCATATGTTTCTTTATCAATATTCATATATAATGAATAGTGGCAACACTATGAATGCTTGTAAGACTTTGAAAAACAGAAATTTATACATGACTGAAAGGAAACTTTTTACTTCATACTCTGAGACTTCTTAATGTAGCCAACTTCCAATTATTTGTATATTCAATATAAATGTGGTAAATAATGTTGCTATCTCCCATACTACATTAAAACCTTTATATTTCTGTATTACAAAGTAAGTTTCTTACTATGTTTTATAAATATTTTAAACTTTCCAAGTATTCACTAATGGCAAGATTCATGAATGACATAAATTTCACTGGTATTTGCTAGATTGACAATATTATTCCCATTATTTTTCACTAACTATAAGAATAAGGGTGGTAATCAAAGAAATCATACTAGTATCCATAAAAAAATAGTAATAAGAGCTACTACAGGGAAAATATTTTTTCCTAATTGCTGTTAGAAGATTTTTTTTTATTTAAGTAAATTCACTGATGTATATAGTTAGTAGTATAATTTTTAAGGATTTTTTAAAAAAGCACCCTACTTTGAATTTCAAAAATAAATATTCCCAACCTTCACTGTTTGCTCTAAGTGTCCAATTTAATTGCTTCCAACAAGCAAAGCAAGGTGCTAGGCACTATGGAGGATACAAGATGCCTTTATCTCCTTTACCAGGAATAGAGGGAGCCTAGTATTAGCATTCATGTGACCTCAAGAAATAGCATGAGACTCAAAGCAAAGACACAGAAAAGGTGTTAGGATAACACATTTTCATAATTCAATACATGATCAGCTAGGTATGAGGGCAAAGAGAAAATCATCTAATTTTTGATATCATAAAAATGCATTCTTCCCTGAGTGTGGTAGCACACATCTGTAATACCGGTTACTTCGGGGAGGCTGAGGCAGGAGGACTGCAAGTTAGAGGCCAACCTCTGCTACTCAGCAAGTACCAGTCACAAAATAAAAAATAAAAAGAAAGGGCTGGAGATGTTGCTCAGTGGTAGAAGTTTTCTTAAACATAATATTCTTTTAAAAATAACATACCTTAGAAAATTAAGATTTCTCTGAGTACAAAATAATAATCATGAAAAAAATGTAACTTTTTCATGTACCAGGTGGAAAGGAATGCACCAAGAACAAAAGGTATTTTACACCACAGAAAGAGTCCACTGTGAATTATTCATTTCCAATGGTTAAGATAACAAAAGGTAAATGAAAAGCTACTACAACATTCCTATAAGAGCTAAAACTCTAAACTACAAGGGCATTGACAGAAGAAACTGATTAAAAAAAAAATATATATATATATATATATATATATATACACAAAGCATAGCAATATGCAACTAGTATTTTTTGTTCTCTAGAGTACCATCTCACAAAATCACAATATGATTCCAATACTTACATACTCTGATTTCAAACAAACGGATGTATACATCACCCAAATCACACTGTGCTTAAAATGATGGTTAGATTTAGTAAATAACAGGAAGAAGATAAAATACAAAAGACAAAATGGATCTCAGCAATTTGTGGCTATATACTATGGTGGTTTCCATTTTTACTGCCCGAGTTGCTAGAGATTCATTCTAGCAGACAAATGAATGCAAAACACAAACAAGCAACAAAGGACACAAAGATGAATGAAAGGCCCTAGCTCATTCCTTCATATATTTAATAAAATTAAAAGAATATCATCAAAAAATATAAAAGTAAGTAAGAGAAGGGTAACTGCCTTCATAGAGCTTGCATCTACTTAACAACTTACGCAAGAATATCTAATATACAGTATCAGTAAACATTTGAAACCCAGGCTCTCCCTGCAACATCATCTCTCTTCCAACCTTTCCAAAGTAGAAGCCATTAATCTTCCCATGTCTCTCATATCCCTAGGTTGCTATCTACCTCATTTTCTAATAATTCATTTTCCTTATTTCCCAAGTCTCTACTTTTGGGATTTACCTTTTCACATTTAGGACAATCACCCCATACGCAAGCCTTTCTTTCTGCTTTCTGACACCTATCACCACACAAAGGAACTGCAATGTTCAACATAATACATTCCCAGTATCTTCCAATTACTTTAAGTTAGGAAAAAAGTACAAGACAAAATAGCAAAATTAAATCATCAATTAAACACTGAAAATAGCACTCATATTAAATAATTTACTCCATAACAGTCGGCCTCTTTTTATAGATTAAAAGCAATGGCTTCCTTCACCAACAGACCAAGACCACCCACACAATATTTTTCAAAATCTCATCTAGCTCATTTGACCATTTTCATTTCCTACACAGGTACTTGAAGACCCTTTATGTCCCAACTGCACCAGATCCACCTCACTGAAATCATTTTTACCTGGCCTTTTTTCTCATGCAATTTTCCCTACTAGAACTCTATCTTGCCTTTGTTCACATGATGAATCTTTAAAAATCCATTAAAGGTCTTGAAAGTGACCTCTTCTTTGTACCTCACCCTGAAATGCTCAGACAAAAATAATGCCCCATTATTTTACCTCACTAAAGCTATGAGTTTCCTGCTGGCAGGTATCATGCCTTACTTATTCTGGGGTGACTGATTATCTCACTAAAGCTATGAGTTTCCTGCTGGCAGGTATCATGCCTTACTTATTCTGGGGTGACTGAAACACAGAAGAAACTTTGTACCCATGGCACTCTGAACAGAATATGTCTTTGCTAACAAGTCTTAGTCTTAACTGTCTCCATTAATATTCTTAATTTACTGCTACCATTTACTTTTATTTTATGCATACATGCCATTAAAATGCCTCTACATTCATTCACATTTGCCTAGGAAAGAGGGAAAAGGCACTCAAAAAGCTTTATTATAAAAGTTAAATCTGCTTAGGTAACTGGCCTACTAAGACGGTATGTACAGAGCTTACCTTAAAGTTATCAACCTTCAATCTCATAGGCAACAAGTACCCTCACATAAAGATTTTAATTTTCCTACAAATAAATATAAAATTTAAAACACTGGCTCTTCTGCTCCCCCCCTCCAAACAATAGAAAAACAGCATACTGAAAAAGTAGTTCACATAGACTTCATTTGCAGCAAATGAGACCCTACATACAAAAAATAAACAGAAAGGTGTGGTTATGTAAATAAAACTTTTTCAGTTTACAAAAAAAAAAGAGAAAGAAAGTCACTTAAAAATTGAAACTATGTCCCCTTCAAGGTTTCAATTTCTCTATCTGTAAACCAAACACTTAGATCAGGATTACAAAGCACAGATCCAGAGAGGTAAGTTAAAAAATTTAAGTTGCACAAAGACAATGATCTTCGATACTACAAACGCCTGTCCAGTGCCTGGTGTGAAACAGCCTCAACAGAAAGTTTTCTGAATGAACAGAAAGTGAGCAGGATAAAGCTACTCTTATTCTGCCTTCTTCTCAAAGTAAAATATTATTTGCATAACAGAATATATAAATAAAAAGACTTTGTAAACCACTGGAATAGATCATCTTCTAAGTAAATTGAAAGTTGCTTCTGTATTTTAAAAGTTAACATCTTTTGTTCAGTTATTTTTCTAAGAGGAAAACATAATTTCCAAGTACAAGAACTAGTTTTTATAAGCTCATTTATAAGACTACCATGCCATTCAATTATTACTAAGAATATGAATTTGAATGAGAAATTATGCATAAGGAAAGCCTAAAAAAAAAACCTCTGAGCATTAGCAAACTGAGTTAATAAAGCTCTTGCTACATTAATGCTGAAGTTTCTCCTCTGACTTAAAACAATTCAAAATTGAAATGGTTTTATTGTAAACACATATTATGGCACAATAATGGTAAAATTTAAAAAAAAAAAAAAACTTGAATGTTCCTAAGTCTAAATAACCCAAACATATCATATTATCACTATATAATGTTAAAATTCTTTTTTTTTAAATTTCATTTTATTGATTAAAAAACTGAAATCCAGAAAGGTCTAATAATTTGTTCAAGACTGATATTGGAAGAATTAAGCTTAAAGCTCAGTTCTTCTTTTCTACCTAGTACTTTTTTCACTTTAGTGTCATCTATTGCTTACTTTTAAATATGGAGTGCTTAACAAGAGGTAGAAGACAAGACAAAGCTTTGATTACTGTAGGATGACTTCAGACACTTGTCTGTCATTTTTGGAATCACAATAAGAATCTTATGAAAGAAGAATGAAGAGAAATGGCTCTACCCCTTACCCTGCCCACAAGAAAACTGTCTTATTTAACATTTAAAAGATATGAATGTGCGTATACATACACACACATGCACACACACAAGTAAAACTACTACGAAAAACCGTAACTCTGGCTAACTAAATGTCCAAATTATTTTGATAATTTAAGTTTAGAGCTAATTCTTAAAGTACTACCAACTCTCTGGTTGGCCATTTTTGGTTTTCAGTACAATCTTCAATCTGTCAGGAATTTCTCAGGGTTTGATCTTAGACCCCTTTTCCTCTGTAATGTCATCTGCTTCTAGCACTTTTAAATATAATGTACATACGCTCACATCCCCCAAATTTACATTTCTAGTCCAAACTTTTCACACAACTAGATTTACATATTCAATTTCAGAGGTATCTAGAAATTAATCTGTTCAAATGGAGCACCTTTTCCTACTTAAAATCTACATCAGAAAGTAGAATCACCTCAACTACCTTTCCAAAAGCCAAAAACCTAGAACTCACCTTAATTTTTCTTTTACTCTCTATAATCAGTCAGCAGACAACATTCTTTCTACATGTGAATATGTCTTGAATATGAAAACTCTTCTCAATTACCAATGTCACTAAACCAGTTATCATCCATATTACTAGATTACTTCTTTCTAGTCCCCTCACTTCAACTCTTAAGCCCTCTAATTTATTTTCCACACAGCAGACAAAGTAATATTTTAAACTTATACCACAGTTTGTCATTGTCATGCTTCAAATCATTGAATGGCTTCCTAATATACATATAATTAAGTACTGAACCCTCTGCCATAACTTCAGAAGTCAGGCTTGATGGCTTCTGTGGTTCTTTCTCCAATCTCACCTTGTCCCATTCCTCCCCACTACCAACTGAATTTTCCATTCACAACAGGCTTTATGTCAATGTCTCTACTCTAGGAATTGGCAAAGGATGGCCTGCTGCCTTTGTAACGTAAGGTTTTACTGGAATCCTGCCATGTTCATTTACATATGGGTTACTGCCACTTTTGTACTATAGCAGCAGAGCTGAGGAGGTGCAACAGAGGTTAGAAAAACAAAAATATTGAGTATCTATCTGATCCTTTACAGAGAAATATGTTGTATAGCCATTCCCTCAACCTGCTTTTATCAGTAACCTCTCATTCCTAAGATCTGGTTTAAACATCAACACCTCTCAAGTGAGAGGATCTTGACCTATATAGTTACTTTCATCATTCCTTTCTCTATTGCTGTCTCCTATTTTCATTATAACTAAACATTTATTATCTGTTTCACAAGTACAGGGATCAGATATGCTCTATTTACTAATATATTCCTAAAACCCTAACTCAAAGCTTGAAAAAACTTCTGAACTTCTGAATGCTGAATTCTGAGACTTTGGGAGGCTGAGGCAGGAGGATCCTTATAAGTCTCTAATAAAAAAAAAAACACAAAAAACAGGCTTGCCCAGACGGTTGACAGGCTTCAGACTTGACAAAATTTTATGAGTCCTTAAATCTAAAGAGTTGCAGTACGTTTTTCTTCTAGTATTAACTTCCATGTTTCCTATGTTATTTTCTTTAGAAAAAAGTTATGGGGGGTGGGGAACATCCCTATGAAAACTAAAATATTTTCATATTTACTAAAACAAGACAAGATCTGCTCATGGAAAGGTACAAAGGTCATATAACACCCTACATTTTGCTTTGTGGTCTAGAGAATTTCACTGAATTCCTTTGAACCTAAGTCTCCTCAAAGGAGACATTCCTCAAGACATAGAAAACCAAAAATAAGTTCCTTTCATCCTCAAAAAGTATCCTCTCTGTAATGCCCCCTCATTTGCTTTTGGTCATTTGTACTGCTCTATTTTACTAAAAACATTTGTCAAAATATTCTCTATTCTCCCCTTGAAATCAAAGTAACAACAAACTCAGGGGCAGGGTTGTGGCTCAGTGGTAGAGCGCATGCAAGGCACTGGGTTCGATCCTCAGCACCACATATAAACAAATAAATAAATAAATAAACAAGCAAATAAATGTCTAACTACAACTAACAAAATATTTTTTAAAAAACCAGCCCTATGTAATTCCATGCAAAAAGTGTATTTCCCTTCAATTCTTCAATGTGAATAGATGGGTCATGGCTATCTATACCACAGAGCTAAAAATTTTATATATATATATATATATATATATATATGGATAAAAAAAATGTAGTTCAACTTCATCTGTAAATGCCATAACTTTATTCTCTTTTAATGCAGAGTAATATTCCACGGTGCATATATACTACAGTTTCTTTATCCATTCATTTATTGAAGGGCATCTAGGTTGATTCCACAGTTTAGCTATTGTGAATTGAGCTGCTATAAACATCAATGTAGCTGCATCACTGTAGTATGCTGATTTTATGTCCTTCAGGTATAGACCAAGAATAAAATTATGGCATTTGCCAGTAAATGGATGGAGTTGGAGAATATCATGCTAAGCAAAGTAAGCCAATCCCAAAATACCAAAGTCCTAATATTCTCTCTGATAAGTGGATGCTGATCCATAATGGGGGAAGGGGACATGGGAAGAATAGAGAAACTCTGGATTGGGCAGAGGGGGTTATATGGGTAAGAAAGATGGTGGAATGAGAAAGACATCATTACCCTAGATAGGTACATGTATGATTGCACAAATGGTACAACTCTATATGGTGTACAATCAGAGAAATGTAAAGTCATACTCCATTTGTGTCCAATGAAACGAAATGCATTCTGCTGTCATCTATGACTTATTAGAAAAAATTTTAAAAGGTTAATATAAAAAAATGTAGCTCAGCTAATTGCTAAAAACATAGTGAACAAAAAAGTGACAAACAGTGCTGGGATTGTGGCTCAGCGGTAGAGTACTCACCTAGCACATGAAACGCCCTAGGTTCAATCCTCAGCACCACATAAAAACAAATAAATAAAATAAAGGTATTGTGTCCAACTACAACTAAAAAATAATTTAAAAAGTGACAAACAAAACAGTAATGCTGCAGAACCACAAAAATGGGTACCTACTGTGACATTAAAGATGGGTAATTTATACCACAGAACCCTGAGCCATTCTCTTACCTTCTAGTCAAAAGGTGAAATGCAGAGAGCCAGTATGGATGTTCATGCAACTATATTTTTACACATTATATTATAATTAGCATCCCTAAGTTTACTTAGTAAAACACTGACACTTTCTATATTAGGAGGCAAACATTTTGAGCTATTATATATATAGGCCCTATCAGTTAACAGTTCTTTTTTGGTACCAGAACTATATTTGTATGGTTATTACAAGTTTTTCATAAGTTAGGTGAAGTAAGAAACACGGAAAAGAAGCCGGGTATGGTGGCACATGACTGTAATCCCAGTGGCTTGGGAGGCTGAGGGAGGAGTATCACAAGTTCAAAACCAGTCTCCGCACTTAGAGAGGCCCTAAGCAACTCAGAGACCCTGTCTCTAAATAAAATACAAAAAAGGGCTAGGGATGTGGCTCAGTGATTAAGTGCCCCTGGGTTCAAGTCTCAGTAACCACCCCCCAAAAAAACAAGAGATAAAAATCAAAGTATGAATACAAGCAGAAGTTTCAAGAACTTAATTACCATACATCAATTAACAAACAGATATGCTGAAATTGATACATTTCCGAGACAAAAACTGGTCAAACGGTTTTTGTGGGGGAAAAAAAAAGGAAAAAAATTAAAGACATATCACTAATGATTATGCATAAAAAAATTAATTCAGCATACATACTTTTTCATTTATTTAGTATAATCAACTTGAATACATGTTTTAGGGAATGTACTAGAAGAAAGAGCTTTATGTTTTGAAGCAACAGTTGCTATGGACTGAACATTTATGTCACCCTCGAATTCATATGTGGAAGGCCTAATCTTCAATGAAAGTAGAGTTTTTACCATCTGACCATGTTTTAGAGTCCAAAAATCATTTACTTAAAACACTTGACTTCACACTATGGCCTCCTCTCTGCTCCTCACTTTTCTAAGAGCCAATTCTCAACCACAACACATGACTAAAGATGCTTTTTCTGCATCTGTGCCCAAGCTACAAAAAACACTGTTTTTAAAAAAAAAAAATCACATTCAGATCAACTCCTACTAAACCATCATTTTCTTTATTTGTCAATTCCTTAGTATATACCATACAAGGACTACTCCAAGTTTCTTCATCTCATTTTCAGAAGATGGATGGTTTGATTACTAAATTCATAAAGGTTTTAAAAATAAAGAATTCTAGATATTACATCCAACTCCCTCTTACATAAAAACTCCCTTTTACATAAGTGGAATTTATAAATGAGAGAACTGTAGCTTTATGAAGTGACTCAACTAACCTGAAGCTTCTTAACCCCCTCAATTTCAGCATATTTTGCAGTCTGATCAATCCATTCTGCCCCAAGAGCAGATCTACAGAGAAGTCAAGGGGTCAGCCTGAAGCCAGACTGCCTGAATTCAAATCCAACTAGGCTGATAACTCACTACATGTATATGGACAAATTACCAATTCTCTTTGCCTCAGTTTCTTCCTTTGTAAAACAGATGATGACAGTATCTGATCCAATGGGTTGTGACCATCAGTTAAATTAAGAAACATAATAGCACTAGAAGTGAGACTAACATAAAGCATATGTTAGTTATCATCAGTATTAACATTCCCTATATAATCTCTGGTAAATGTGAGCATGCCTCTAATTTGATTCTCCATTATTCTTTCTATTTATCATTCTATCTGGCATTACTGGGGGATTGAATGCAGGGTGCATACCAGGGAAACACTGTAGCCCTGAGCTATATTGCAGTCCTTTATATTTCGAGACTGTCTAGCTAAGTTGCCCAGGCTGGATTCAAATTTGTGATCCTCCTGACTCAGCTTCTCCAGTGGTTGGGATTACAGTAGGTGCTACCATGCTACTTCTTTATTCTTAAACTCATACTCTTACCTATCCAAGAACTCAAACACTCCAATCTTCTACCCTTCGGTAGTTTTAAGCAAGTCTCCCACTGTCCTCCCTTCCTTCTTTCTTTTGAGGCCAAACTTTTAAAATTAATCTTCTTTTTTACCCACAACTACTTAACTATATT
The DNA here is from genome assembly GCA_025594165.1 of Tamias sibiricus. Taxonomy (NCBI): domain Eukaryota; kingdom Metazoa; phylum Chordata; class Mammalia; order Rodentia; family Sciuridae; genus Tamias; species Tamias sibiricus. Next base: position 71,346,211 of record CM046660.1, on the reverse strand, counting down.
TTGTTCTGGAACATTTATCCCTTAGCTCTGGGCTCTTCACTTTCTAAATCTAATACTTACTCACCAGTACATGCTATCAAATGCCAAATCTCCTTATCTAGTTTTAAGTTCTTGCCCTAGTTCTAAACATATCTACAAATGTACTTTTTTTTTTTTTAACTTGAGCAACTTATGACCTCAAACTGATTACTAAGGTACTTACCAACTATAAAAATTGTCAATGTAATCTAAAACAAAACACACCCTTTCCTCATTTCAAGTCGGATTTCCACTATGACATCATAACATTCCTATTGGTGGCACCATAAATCCTTCCAATAAGCAAATTATACCTAATCTTACTTAAAAAATTCTGACCTATGAAATGCATTCATTTCTAGTCTATGATTTTACCCAGACCTTTCCAGGTCATCTCCTGATTCTAGTGAAAGTCCTTGCAATTCTACATTTATATCTTTCTCATACTAACCTTCAAACAGTCTATCACCTTATCACCCATTTTTAAAACTACCATAACTCTCAACTGTTTGGTCCAAGTCCCTTAGTCTCACACTCAAATTTTTCTATAATAAGTTCCTATAACATCTTTCAAACACTGTAACTATACTAATTCACACAATTATTATAAACCTCAACCAAATTCTACTTGCCACCTAAATGTAATCAAATCATCTCTTTAAAATCACATACTATCTGCCACCCTGCAGTGCATTCCACATTTTCATGTGTATCTCTGATTTTTTAATGTCTCAGTTAAATTTCACCCTTTCCCATAAAATCTTACAGTCCAGGGTAAGCTCTTCTTCATTTGAGTTCCTAACTTGCCACTTTATTATCTAGGGTTTCATACTGCTATTTAAATGTACTTCATCTCTCACATCAGAATAAAAACAACCTCTAAAAGGGACAGTATAATATCTCTTTGCATTTACTATATTTTCATTGAAAGCTGTGCATAGGAGGAACCTAAACAAAAACTGTTGATTGTATGAAGAACACAATCACCTTCATGAAGTAATAAACTACCTCATTCATGTAATCTTCTTCAAAATAAAGTAAGTATAAAAAGAAGAACAGAAATAGAAAGTTGCTGTTTGCCACCACCATAGTAATTAATGATTCATTCAAGAATCATCAGTGAATGCAAAAACCATCACATGGACGTTTCTGGTGGAACAGATAGTTATACAGTCTCAAAATATAACTGAACAGATTATTTATGAATTACAAAGGGAAAAAAATGGTACCTTCACAGTGGAGAAATCTGGCGGACACCAAGTGATCAAAGTTAACATCACCAATAATGGGATAAACTGACATCATGTGCCTCCTGAAGTGATGCACTGAGGACACAACATCACTTATGTATTATTCCTGCCAAAAATGCATAACCTGAAACTAGTCATGAGGAAACAATCAGAAAAATCAAAAACTGTGGGGCAGTCTAAAAAACAACTGACCTATACTCTCCAAAAAACATCAATGTGCCAAAAGTACAGGGTGAGAAATATATGATCCTGGACTGGATCTTGGATCATAAAACAAATTACTTAGAGGACATCACTGCTACACAGGACAATTGGTAATATATGAATATGGACTGTTTAACAGTATTATGTTGATGTTAAACTGCTTAATTTTGATCAAAGTTCTTTGGTTACGTAAGAGAATTTTCTTATTGGGAGAAACATTACAAAGTATTTTAGGGTAAATAAAATCTAAAACCTATTCTCTAATTGTTCAGTGATGAAAATATTGATAACAATAGCAGTAAATAACAAGTATCAATAGAAAGATTTACAAAATGTTAACAACTGGCAAAGGGTACATGAGAATTCATTGTACCACATTTATGAAATTTTTATGGCTTTTTTTTTTTTTTTACAAACAAAATTTTAAAAAACGAATACCTTAGTGCCATACAAATAATATGGAAAGTTTTTTATGAGTCTGTGATATTTTATGTTTTGTTGAACAATATTTAAGCAAGACATTGTGGTGAAGCTATTTCACAAAGGAAATTACACTTTATTTGCAGTGTGTTTCTGTTAAAACACTTGTTTTAAAACATAGATAACTTTTTGGAATCACAGAACCATTTTATAATGTTAATACACCACTATTTTTAAAAAAATTCATGTTTACCACACAACTCAATTAAAATGTGTAAGATTAATTTCAATTAGTGAAAAATCTTGGAGAATATTTTTAAACAATATAATTTTATTATTTTCAAATATACAGGAAAGAGGAGAAAGCTAACATGGGCTGATTAAAGCATTTTCAGAAAAAAAAATTATCTCTAACAGTAAATAAGTATTTGTCAACTACTAAGTCTTTGCTTCATTAATTATAATTATAGAGAACATACTTATAGATCACAACCTTCAACTTTTCTCAATTATCGAAAATTCTGATTTAGATTATTATAACTTTTGAATGAGGCTTTTATAATATATGAATTCAAAATTTCAGGTTTTCTGGAGCTTTAAAAAGAATACTTCTGGTCAAAGTACAATATGGTATAAAAGATTCTCTACATTCAATACTGCATTAGCAACAGTCCTTTTAAAGTTGGATACCTTATTTATGAGATGTTCGGTAACAACTTCTCTTAGTCCAGTGTAGAGCTTTTCTCCATGTTTATGCAAAACCATTGTATATGCATTTCTATAGAGCTCCTCAAAACTAAGACCACTGTTATTCTTACGCTGGATTTCTTGAATAGCGTTTTTCAGAAGGTCCCATATGCTGTTTACGTATTTTTCATCCATGGTCATCTGTAATATCCAAGAAAGAGAAGAGACAAAAAAAAAAACCAATGGTTGAAAATCTTTCTTCTGTATTTGTCCATACAGTAAATTATTTTATTATATGACTATGGTTATAAATCTGCATGATTTACAAAGGATGTTAACCTGTCTTAATGGAAATAAAGTAATACATTTTTTAAAAAAAGTCTCTGGAACTGATAAAGGATTTTATCTAAGACATGGCTCTACATTCTTAACCTATGGCAGAATTCTACACTTTAAATAAATAAAATCATAATGATTTATATATCCAGAAATCACTTGATCCTCCCTCTCTCCCCCTTTCTCCAAAATACATGCCACGGTAAATCCCAACAGCCTAACTATTCCTGACAAGAACCTATGTAGTTCGAAAATAAATGGAGAATAACATACACCTACCAACACAGATTCATCTCCATTTAGATTCTTAGCCATAAACCACAAGTGTACATCTCCTGCAACACCACAACCCTACTTTTTTCTAGTTTCATTTCACTCTCATAGATGATTTTACATCACCTCCTATATCCTCAATCTAAAATGACTATTTCCTGTTCCACTCAGAAAACAGAAACAACCTGAAGAGATATTGTGTTAACTGACCATATCCACCATACTTTATGCCAATATGATCTGCTAGTTATTATGCTCAAAGTACGGAGTTCTTTCACTTACAATTACAGGAATCAGAAACACACAAATCATGTAAGAACTTGTTGGAAACACAGAATTTCAGGCCCCATCCCAGACTTAACAAAAACAACAGCCTGCATTTGAATAGAAACTCTAGGTGATATATAATATAAACAATAAAATCTGATAAAGTACTTCCATCCCAAATCACCTACTGTAAGACTCCTTTTTTGGAAATCACCCTTAATACCATCAATATTTTTTCTCTATTAAAGAATTCACATTCACATTCGAAACTCAGTTTCACATCTTAAAAAACAAATCCTCACAACTCCTCTATTACTCAAGCACCACCTAATTTCTTTCCAGGTACAGTGAAATCACAGGCAGGGAGAGAGGGAAATTTCTACCTTTATTGTCTCTCCAAGTCCCATTTTTCCATTATATCTTGAACCCACTCCAATAAAGCTTTCATCTTTACTATTTCACTTAAACTATGCCCGAGAAGTGGTTAACATCTTGGATCTCCTCTTACTTGACCAATCTCACAGCACTGAACAGAGCTACTCCCTGAAACTGATTTCTCTTGTACCTTCCAAGCACCATAATCTCTTGTCTTGCTTTGAATTTCACTGGATCCTGGCTGTCAGTCCGCTTTACTACTTGGTGCTTACTCATCAACAAATCTCCAATCCAAAAGGACTGCTTGTCTATCCACATTCAGTTTCTAAGTGTTGATGTCATCTATTCTCCTCATTTCCAATCAATCTCTGAATTTATATATCCTATTTGGCACTCTCCCTTGCATACCCAAGTTATATATCTGACTACTTGAATGCCTAGCAGGCACCTATGCCTAGCAGCATCTCCAAAGTCCCAACCTTCTCCCCCTCCCCCAGCTTCCCTGCACTCTTTAATCTGATAACCTCTCAACTTCATCTATTTCCATATTGCTCACTCTACTCCAAGCAGACTAGCCTCATTATTCCTTGGAATACATAAATCAACTCATTTCAATGCCTTTGTATTTGCTACTTTCTCTGTCTGGAATGTTTTTCCCTCAGATATCTGCACAGCTCAAATCTCTGCTCAAATGTCAACAATGAAGTTTTAAATGCCCATCCCATTTATAGTAACAGCCTCCCCTAACTGACCCCTAAATTCAACCCCATATTCTTCACTTCTCGTTCTGATTTCTCATCCCTCAGCCAAATGTCAGCTCCACGAAGGCAGGGATTTTTTTTTTTTTTTTTTAACTTGAATTTCTCAGCCTGTAAAACAATACCTAACATAAAACCAACAGAACTGCCAACTGAATGATTTTGTACTATTATTTAATTAAGGAACCCTTTTTATGCCATAAAAATCTACCCAGTTCTGCATTTACAAAGTGAGTAACAGGAGTCAGCGTCACACATACTTCTGACCTGAACTAGATAAAAAATTAGTGGAATCCATTCCAAGTCACATATGATGGATATAAGCATGAAAAAGGAAAGAGTAGATAAAATAGATCTTTCAGTCACCCTAGCTGTACGATACCAGTTCAGCCTTCTATCAAGATGCTCCTTAAGCAGATGACTCAAAATGAATCTTATTCCAATCTTTTCTTGGGAGTTTAAAACAGGAATACTTTAACAGAGCCATTTCTTTGCTTTTACCTAAATCCTATTCAAATCCTAGGTCTATCAGAGACTTCTATCAAATGACTTTAAGACAATCTATCCCTATACCTACACTGCTTCCTATTTTTATCAAATATCTTGATACACAGAATGTCATCCATAGAAAAAAACTTGTATGGATAATATATTTTCTATATAAGTTTTTACACATAAAAGATATCAGCCCATGTCATACATGATGGCCTCAACTCCTTCATGTACAATGTGGTTTTAGTTTGATGAAGCATATGTTGAGGTTATAACAAAGCAAACTAAAACATTGTCTCATGACATATAAAGCTCAATATTCAATGTAATTTCAATTATAATTTTAATTTAAGAGTAAAGTAAATGTGGAGCATCAACTCCAGAGGTATATGTATTACTAACAGTTGAACAAAACGTCAAATAAATCTTTTCAAGCTCTGTATAAGATCCAATGTTAGCTAGAAAAAGTATTTAAATGTCTCTACCAATTTCAATCAAAAAATAAAGAATTTTAAATATATAAGCCAAGAGGCTTCAAATTTATATAATTACGTTATGATACAAAAACTATTTTTCACCTGTATGAGTTGCTTTATAATTCAAGACTTATGTAATATTTTTTGCACTATTTATGCCTTATAAATAGAATACCAATGGGGCCAGAAGACAACTATGTCCTGCTGAGTGATTGCTAAGGTAAAAATATATTCAAATGAATGAGAAGAAAATAGATCCAAAGAGATTAAATGACTTACTCAAAATCAGAGCTAAATCTAAAACTCAAGTATCCCAAAATCCAAACCAATGGACTCATTATTTCATGTGCTAATATGGTAAATCATACCAAAGTGTGAGTCACTTATTATCTGGGTAAACACAGTATGTAACATTAGAGAATATATGCTTTGTCAGACAGGCATGGATCTGTATTATGACTTTGTTTCTCACAAACCAGGTGATCTTAGGCAAATTATTTAACTCCTCTAAGTCAATTGAGTTCCTCACTTGCAAGGTGGGTTTAATAACATTATCTCAAAATACTGCCATGGAAATTAAATGTTAGTGAACAGCCTAGCCTAGTCCAGGGCACAATATAATCCCCTCACACACAGACTAACAAAAAGTGCCCACTGATACAATCCCTTGAACTCACAGATAAACTCAACAAACATCACAAAGAAAGATTGCTTTTCAAGCTTTGCAAATAAACAAATGTTAAAATAAAAGCACATTAAGAGCACGACTATGACAAATACAAACCAAAATCAGTAATGTAGCTTTCTTTCAGAAATATTATTCCCCATACCTTGTGTCTCCTAACTTTCCCAGAGCCATTTAAGTCATTTTCAGCTCAATAACTTTATGACTATTTTCATACTACACCGAGTCCCTAGTGTATTTTCATTCACGATCACGGTTACAACTACTATTCATACATGTAGGAGTCTACAACTTAAGAAACACTGTATAGGGCTGGGGTTGTAGCTCAGCGGTAGAGCGCTCGCCTAGCACGTGCGCGGCCCGGGTTCGATCCTCAGCACCTCGTAAAGGCATTGTTACAACTAAAGCAAATAAATTAATAATAATATTTTTTTTAAAAAGAAACACCATAGAGTCCTAAAACTACTCACAAATTTTTGCAAATATGTGTATTTCTTAATTCTAGAAATGCATACTTTATTAAATTTCCCAAAAAGTTTAGTTCACATCTTATAGAAGACACATTATTTCTGGCTTTATGTTAATGGCTTCCAAATCTATACTGCCAGCCCAGTTGTTTTCCACGAAGTCTAAAACTCTTCTATTGAACAAACTGCTGCGTATTTCCAAATGAATGCTCCAGACACAAATCAATCTCCACAAACCTTTTCTCCTGTATTCTCTTATTCAGTTCATGGAAACACAGATCACTTAATTTTACAAACCAGAAACAGAAGCATTATCTTACATTCTTTCTTCCTCGAAAAGTCTTGTAAAGGAATGAGGAGGAGCACCTTAAAGGAAAACACACCCTTCAAGATCTTCTCCCTTAGAAAAAGAACACTATTATACTGTTGGTACTGTAAATTAGTACAACCACTATGGAAATCTATATGCAAGTTCCTCAAAAGACTAGACATGGAACCAACATATGATCCAGCTATACTACCCCTCATACTTATCCTAAAAATTTCAAGTCATAATATCCAGAGCAATACATGCATACCCATATTCAGAGCAGCACAATTCACAATAGCTGAACTATGGAACCAACCTAGCTGGCCATCAATGGTTGAATCAATAAAGAAAGTGTGGTGGGTGTGTACACACACACACACACACACACACACACACGTTTTATTCAGCCATAATGAATAACAAAATTATGTCATTTGCAGGAAAATGGATGGAACTGGAGAGCATTATGTTAAATGAAATAAGCCAGACCAAAGTCAAGGGTCACAGTTTTCTCTCATATGTGGAAGCTAGAGAGACGAAAGGAAAAGAAAAAGGTGGAAGAGGGGACCTCACGAAAACTGAAGGGAGATCAGGAGATGAAAGGGACCAGGGGAGGGAAAAGGGGAAAGAAAGAAATAAATACTGGGGGGAATGATACTGGAAAAATTATATTGTCATATTGTGTGCATGAATATGTAACAATAAATAGCAACATTATGTACAACTATAATGTACCAACAAGAAATACGGAAAATAAACAGTAAGAAGAAAAAAAAAACTACCTGCATTTCCATTCTTACAGTCCCTCCCTGAATGGCGTCCCACTCAGTGTCCTGTATTTTCACCTCTTCTTTATGCAATTCTTTTTTTTTTTTTTTTTTTTGCAGGGTGGTGGGGAGCAGTACCAGGGACTGAACTCAGGGACACTCGACCAATGAGCCACATCCCCACCCCTATTTTGTATTTTACTTAGAGACAGGATCTCTCTGAGTTGCTTCGGGCCTTGCTTTTTGCTGAGACTGGCTTTGAACTTGCAATCCTGCTGTCTCGGCCTACTGAGCCAATGGGATTACAGGCATGCGCCACCTCACCCAGTTTTTTTTTTTATCCAATTCTTTACATTTCCTCTGAACACAGCTCAGGTGACACATCCTCCAGAAATGCTTACCAGAACTCTTCAAAATTATTGTTCTTCAGCTCTTCCATAATGCTTGAGTTCATATACTTATCACCATGCTCTCCTACTACTTTATAACAGTCTGTGTATCTTCTTCTTCCATGAGATCATGAGATCCTCAAAGGACTATGCATTTTTTCCCAATGCCATTTAGATGGCAGAAAACAAGTGTCTATTGAATGAATACTACTTTACCTACATACACCAACACAACTTAAAGTTCGAACATTTTAATTACCAGGCACGATACTGAAAAACATTTGAATGTGTTGGTATACAGTAACTAATCTAATTTTACAATAACCACATATATTTTTCAAATAGAATGTATAAGCAAGACTTTCAAATTTTTTATCAAGTAGCATTTTCAGATTTCCCCCCCATTTACCTTAGTAAGGGCCTCAGAAGGCTACTTTATCATTAATTGATAAATGTTAACTGGGAAGAAAATAGTAGATGGAATATGACCCTCAGCAGAGGAACAATAGGGAAAGACAGACTGGAAAACATACAAGTCTGAAACAATTTAGCAGATGAAATAGGCTGCCAGTTTAGATTCCTACATGATTTGGTCTTACCATCAATCACATGTCAACAGTGGCAGAATAACTGTTACTGCTAAACCTTAACCTCTCACTCATATATATCTCCCTGATATAGAAACAACACTAAGCGCCACTGAAACTTTATTTTAAAAGGACTAAATGTTCAACTCTCTAATTCATCAATACATTTAACTATAAAAACATTAGTCAGTACATTCAGGGAGTGATAAAATCTAAAGGCTCTAAATTTATGTATATTTTAAAAAGAGTAATAACATTCTTTTAAAGTACCAATTTAAATTAAGCAGAATTTTAATCCCATTCATGACTGATTTACTTAGGTAATAATAAATGCAAATACACTAAGGAAGGAATCTGGTAAACAAAGCTTAAGCAAAACAATAAAATAATAAAATGAAATGCACACATACACACAAAGCTTTTAATGTTTACTATGTAATTATGAGATGCATACAGTATCCTTCCTAAAGAAGCTTAAGTTACAAAGTGATGAGAAAACAAGTAAAGTCATATAGCATGAAAAGAAACAAGAGCTCTTTCTTAAAGACATAATTAAGTATTTTTAAATGCTAATAGTTCAGTGAGGCTTCTAAAAAAACAAATCAAGACTTCTAATTTTTAAAAGTGGCCTTTGCCCCTTATCTCCCCCAATCCAAGATAATTTCCTTATTAGAAAGTATTAATAACAAAAATAAGTCTAACACACTTTGTTCTTTCAAAAACATCTAATTGTTTATCACTTCAAATAACAACATAACCTTCAAATTGCCCGAATTTGAAAGGATGAGTCTATTATATACTTACACATCTTGAATGTTCTGTATTATTAGAAGTTGGACAGAACTACATCATGAGACAAATTAAAACTAAAATGAAGAAACTATATTTTTCACATCCATCATACACAAAGGACAAGAAGTCTTCAGTCCCTTGTGAATAATCTACAGGAAGAAATCTGGAACAGGGTGGGTGGGGGAAAAGGGTGAGAATTTGAAATTCCAGGCAATTCAGAATGACACAGCTAGAAAAAAATAAACAAGGAAAAATGCTGGATCTTATTTTTAAACATCAGCTTCAAAACAGCTTCTGTGGTGCAAACATCTGAGGAATGGCAGTATTCTAATCAAATACAACTACCATTGATTATATTAAAAAGCTCCCTTTCAAACTATAAGCATCTCAAAATAGGTAAGGTCTGTCTTCCTTTATACAATGTAATAGTTTGATGCCTACGTGACATTCAAAATTATTATTTGAATATAATCCACTTATAGTTAATAATGATAAGAATTCTTGATGACAAATGACTATGCAATCATGTATGTATGGTATCTGCAATATTCCCATTAATCTATCAGTAATTTCTTAAGCAATGTCAATCATAAAAGATATAGCCAAAGATCCAGATTTTGAGGCAAACAGCCCAGCGAGGCACATTCAAACAAACTTTTAGTAAGTTATTAAACTTCCCAAACCTCATTTTCCCCATCTATTCATAGCCTGAAAAATGGAAGGTGGTGGACTGTGTGGCAATCAAGAAAGTTTATGAAAGCATCTGGCATTCATTTGCTTAGTTGATATATACTTGTTCCTTACTTCACAGAAGAGACATAACATACAGCCTCTAAGTGACTTAAAAGAGAATGTAAAAAATACTGATGTTTGTTAACTGGTTTCTCTTTGGTTACAGTGGAGTGGAAGTATGCTGTCAAAGGAAAAAAATGATGTCAAGGAAAGGGAGGAAAAGATTATCAATTAGAAAAGCACAGCTGTCTGGGACAATTCCATGAAATCACAAACTATACCTGATCTACATTCACTTGATCTCTAATGTTGTTACAGGACAGTAACATTCATAATAAGAAAGTGAAATCATCAACAGAAAGTTCAATTAATAATCTGCATTTCAATCCTCAACACAAGAAGGATATCCAAAAATCAATTTGTATATTTGGAACTTTTTTCAAATACACAAGGTCAAGCTTCCAGGATAGTCTTTTAAGATCCATTTAAGACACAGAACAATTAACTTAAGAGTACTAACAACTCTACTTCAACTATATTCTGTGAAGGACTTTTATATGAATAAAATATGAGAAACACTTCCTAATCTGATGATGACCATAACAAAATGCAATCAAGTAAGTACAGTCATTCCTCAGTATCTGCAGGGATTCTTCTAGGACACCTATGAATACCAAAATCCAAAAATGCTCAAGTCCTTTACATAAAATAGTATAATATTTACATATAACCTACCCACATACTTCCAAATGATTTAAATCATCTCTAGATTACTTACGGTATCTAATGTAGTATAAGTGTTCTATAAACAGTTGTTATATTGTCTTGTTTAGGGAATGTCAAGGAAAAAATCTGTACGTGCTCAAAACAAATGCAATTTTTTCCCCAAATATTTTTAATCCACTGTTGGTTGGACAGACTAAATACTCCTGCTGAGGCAGTGTCTGTCACTGTTCTACTATTGGTGCTGTTTTCATCACTGATGAAAAAAAGAGATGTATTAGTAGGCTCCCTGAAACACACTGTATCCAGAAAAGATATCTTTACTGGAACTTTACTGGAAATGTTCAAACACTATTCTTTTCAGATCTTCCCTATCAAGAAAATTAGCTATCATGTTTATGAAGTCAAATAACAAAATCTGCTGTACTTTCCCAACATAGTCTTAAATCCAAAACACTAATATTAAAGGGCTGTGAATATAAAACTACTCTTTTAAATGCTTATCTGGCACATAGAAATAATGAAAAAGCAGAAATCATGTCTTTTATATTTTAAAGCAGTTTGTAATGTTAAAAAATACTTCATGTCTAAATGCATAATTTAATTTCATAATGATAGCCTATAATCTAAAATTAATTTTAATGATACTATTACTATTATTACTGTCTTTAGCTCAAGTCACTTAAATTTTTTTTTAATGAGTCAATTTATCAGCTTAAAAAAAAAAACTTTATAAACAAGGGAATGGTAGGTAGTATTCTAATCAGAAACAATTAAAGTAGTAAACTGTAAGACAATACCAAACTGTGTTCACACCCAAATCAATTACATATAACCCAATAAGAAAAAAAAAGTATAACAGTGTAAACTGCCAGTTAATTTATCTTTGAATAAACTCAAGTGCAATCAAATGTGATGAGAGCAAAAAGCCCATCATATAAAATTACAAAAATATGCCATCAGGTCTGCTTAAAACTTCTCTAAAACTAATAATTCAAAAAATATGCAAAAACATAGCTAACTTTCCCACTGTTTCTTATTAGGATTTAACCATCATCACTGAAATAGATCATTGCCATTTTAAAGATAAAATCTAAGACTGAAAAGCTAAGTTATTTTTGCAGCACCACATAAAGGCCAAGAAGAACACACCAGAACTCAGTTCCTAGACTTAGGTATAACTACACTGCCTTTCACAAACATTTTTAGAGCTAAAATGACCCTAAGGTGCCCCCCAAATTAAAACCTCCTCATTTTACAAAAGAAAGAATAAGTAGTTTATCAAAGATCACACAGCAAGTAGAGCACTGAAGTTCAAATGTCTGAAGCCAAGTGCCCTTCCATTTTACCACATTAACCCAAAACATCAAGATGCTCAATTTGAGAAATTACCCTATAATTAAATAGACCAGTGTTAACATGAAGTTACTATGTCTATAGGCTTATTTCAGTCTATTTGAAAAGTGTTTTTAACCAGAAATTGGGCTTTAATTGTAGTTCTTCCATAAATTCATATCAGGTACATTTCCCACTTGGTTAAATTAACCTATGTGATCCTCCATTTCCTCATTTGTTAAATAGGAACCAATTCTTTCTGGAGTACCTGTTAGGGTTTGAAAATTTGTGTATCTTTCAAAACCCATGTTGAAACATAATAACTGATGAAACAGTTTATCAAGAGGTAGAGTCTCCAGGAGGTGATTAAGTCAATAGGCAGAAGCCATCATGAATAGGATCAGGTGGCCTTATAAAAGGGCTTCATGAAAGGAGTAAAACCCCTCTTTGCTCTCTGCCTTCTGCCACATGAGGACTCAGCATTCCTCCCTCCAGAGCCCACAGCGTCAAAGCACCATCTTGGGAGTAGAGAAGAGTCCCCAACAAACAACTGTACCTGCAAGCACCCAGATCTTGGACTCCCCAGCCTTCATAAAGATGAGATAATAAATTTCTGTTCTTTATAAATTCCCCCATCTGTGGTATTCTGTTTTAGCAGACTAAGATAGTCCTATTTAGCTATTAAAACATAGGAGCAAATGAATTTATTTGGCTAGAGATAATATACATTAAAAAAAAAATACTTCTGCCATGTCTTATTTTTACCATGAAAAATAAGTATTATTAATTTGAAGTATCTAATCTTTTGGGCTTTAATTCATTTTATTATTTATTTTCATTTTAATATATTCTTAAAGACAAATTAAAAATTAAAGATTTAAACATGTGAATTTCAAGGAAGCTTTTCTCTAAATATACACTTAGAACTGAAAAAAAAAAAAAAAAAAAGCTTAAAAATTGTGGTGTCAGCCTTATAATTTAAAGTAGAAATGTGTTATTTCACAAATAATGTCAATGTCTTACAGGTTTTGAATTTGACTGCTTCATTCAAGTCAATCACACTAAGGCCCTCTTAAGCCATGTATATATCCAAATGTTGCTGAACAATATATATTTCAACTGGTTAAAAGTTTTTATAACTTTCATCCCCTTATCAGAAGCCAGTTCGGGGCTGGGATTGTAGCTCAGTGGTAGAGTGTTTGCCTCACATGTAGAAGGCACTGTGTCCAATCCTCAGCATCACATAAAAATAAAATAAAGGTATTGTGTCCATCTATAACCAAAAACATCAAAAAAAAAAAAAAAAAAAAGCCAATTCACCTTGAAACTTGTGAAGTTCAAGCTTGCAAAACTTCCTTCCAGGTCCTATAACCTACCCCCTAGCCCCCAAAGACAGGGGTCTTACTGTATTGCCTAGGCTGGGCTTAAACCTTCGATCCTCCAGCCTAAGCCTCCAAAGTAACTGAGAGTATAGGCACATGCCACAACTACCTTGATTTATTTTTGTAAAGAGAGTACTATATACTGCACTATCTAAGCCTAAGGCCCTTGACTAATAATGAATTCTCTAATTCCTATTAAGAAAGCAAATATTTCAGATTTTAGAAAACAGTTAACAATATAATTAGGTAGTATGGTGTAATGGAAAGAACGTGGACTTTGAGTCAGTCGTAGGTGTAATCTGAATCCCAGCTCTGCCCTTTCAAAGTGTATATGTATGATTACACTCATTTTACTAGGTGTCTCTGAGCACCAGCTAAATTTAAAACAGGAATGACAACATCTCAACTTATAATCATTTTATAGATTTAAGATAGTCAAACAGAATGTAACACAAGGCAAAAACTCAGTAAGTTATAACTACTAAATTTATAAAGCAACAACTCTTTGTTGAAAATGAAAAAGGAATTTTTCATCATTACTTTGAAGAAGATACAGCAAACAGAAAAAGCTAAGCATTGCTCAGTTAAGAACTGTTTTAGGTAAGACTAACTTGAAAGCAGTTATTCTGTAGGTAAGAATAACTTGTAAGCATTACTAACTCCTCTTAGCAATGATGGCTTGCTTTTATAGAAAATTATCTACAAAAGCTGGGTGTAATGGTGCATGCATATAATCCGGCAGCTCAGGAAGCTGAGGCAGGAGGACTGAAAATTCAAAGCTAGCCTTATCAACAAAACCCTAAACAATTTAATGAGATCGGTCTCAAAAATAAATAAATAGGCTGGGGATGTGGCTCAGTGATTAAGCACCCCTTACTGCTACATTCCCATTTTAAAGATGAATAAACAAACTAAAGGTACAAGTGTTGAGTCATTGAACATTGCCTACTATATGATGGATACTATTATGCTGCATTGATTAAGATTAATGCAAAAAAGATTCAATGTCTCCTCTAAAGAAAATTATGCTCTTAAAAAGCAGATAGAGACTATTGTCTCAGGAATCTTGGCTGTGAAGTATGAGACAGTATGATAGTGACTATAATGAGGATAAGAAAAAGAACACTTTCCTTAGGAGACCAAAGAGAAAAAACTGGGAGTGTGTAAAATCATATACTAAAGAATATAATTCAAAGAAAAGCTCACTGAAGAACTTTCATCTGCTAACATTAGTTTTCATGATGAAGCTGTAGTTAGGTTTCTAGAGATAAGAGAATTCTCAATAAACAGCTTCAGAACAGTGATTAAAGTCTGGAATAACTAGGCAGAAAATGGGAGAGGGAATTTACCAGAAACACACACACACACACACACACACACACACACACACACACACACTCCTGCCCTGAGGCACTGAGAATCAAGCTAAATTAAGAACCACTGTCTTACAATTTTCTCTAGGAGTCCATAATGGTCTAGAAAATATGAGCCTTGAAAGCAAGATGCTTTTTGATGTTTTGTTGACACTTCTGGCCTTGTTCTGGGGAGGTAACTGGTAACATAGGAAGAAGCAAATCACCATGGCTCAGGAGAATGAAAGTAGTCTTTTCTTGAGATCCACTAACACATTAATATGAGCAGGAAGCAAACAACAAGTATGATAGAACAACTAAATAATAACAGGTTTCATTTATTTATAATGCATATCATGTGCCAGGCTCTACTGAAAGTTTTATATGTATTAGCTACTTTTAAAACAGTCTGAAAGGTAGGTGTTTTGTTTTCTCCTTCTTACAAAAAAGAAACAGGGAAAGTTAAGTGATTTGCTCAAAGTTCTATATCTAACAAATAGATAGAATGCAATATTGGAGTCTTTTAAGATTTCTAAAGTAGTAGGATGACAAGCTCCAAGACACAGTGAAGATCAGTCTAATACATAAGAATCGCGGGCTATTTGATCAGCATTGTAGAAACATGCTGGATTCACAATAGGAACACACAATAAACATTTTAAATTAAATAATTGAATGTCGACTCCCACATATAATAAAATTAAGATCCAGACTAGAGGTTCTGTTTGTGAAGAAAACATTCAATGTATTAAAATGTTCAATGACTGAGAAAATATAAGTTAGTAGACAGTGAGAGAGAATCCAAGAGTCTAAGCCACAAAGGATAAATGATGGATGTGGCAATACATGGCATCTGGGCCCAATGACTGAAGAATTATAAGGAAAATAAGAACCTAAATTAAAGTTAGAGATAAGCCTGTATCCTCAAGGGCAAAGCTGGGTTTCAGATGTTTAGAAACCAGAATTCTGAGAACAAACAGTATAGAGAATCAATTTGCAGTTGAAGTAGGGGATCAGAGTGTAAAGTGTAGCAAGTTAAGAAGGAAGGGATAAGATGCAAAGAGTCATGGTGGAAGAAGTGAAATACAGCGAACTGCTAGTATATAGAAAGAACTATACATACATAAGACAACGTAAGTTGTCTCATGTTTAATCCAGGGTTAATGCCAACACAACATACTACATTTACTTTCATGTCATTATTGTTCCAGAGGCTAAAGAGACTACGCTTCTAAGAAAAATGCATAAGATCATTAATGACCTACTACTACATCTTAAGAAATCTCTTATAGCCCCAAAAATAGTTAAAGCACTTTAGAGTGCATTGACTTAATTAATCAATTACTATTGCTTGGCCTAGAAGACTAGTTTCTCATTAAATCAATCATTCACTAACCACCCACATTGTGCTAAGTATTCTGTGGTTCAAAAGGGTGTGCAGTATAAGCTTTGGGCAGAAACCACAACCTAGTTCAGAAGTAATATTAAGGATGGGAGGGCTGCAGGGGAGAAGAAAATAAGAAAAACAAAATGTATTTTTAGATGAACATTTAATGTACATATTAGGATGTACATAGCAAACAGATGTCCAGAAAAGTAAAATAATAGCTAACATTTACTGAATGCTTGTATATTTATGTGAGAATTACTGGAAATTCCTTCTTGAAGACATCCTCCCAAAGTTGGCAGCATTCCTTTACAGTGCCCCAGAGGTACCAAACCTATGTCCTTCAAGACTGATGTCTTGAAGTTGTTCACAAATGGACTCTGTGGCTTTTCAAAACACTAATTGTAGAATTTGTACAAAACCACTCCCCAAAAAAGGTAGCATCATTAAAATAAGTACACAACATTTCAATACAACTACTTGCAAAAACATGCAATTTTAATATTTAAATTTTGGCATGCTCAAGCCTCAAAGCTGACATAACAACAACTAACTGTGCTAGATACAGTTCTGAAGCTTTATTTTCTTTATTGCATGACAACCCTGTAAGGTAGGTCCTTTTAGTATTCTCATTTTGCAGAGGAAAAAACTAAGGCTAGAGAAGATGAAATGACCTATTAAAGATATGGGCCGGGATTGTGGCTCAGTGGTAGAGCACATGTCTAGCATATGTGAGGTTCCATCCTCAGCACCACATAAAAATAAATTTAAATAAAATAAAGGAATTGTGTCCATCTACAACTAAAAAAAAATTCTTTTAAATAAATAATTTGCTAAAGATAATATAGCTATAAAGAGGTAGAGCTGCATTCAAACCCTGACAGTACAGAACCCACTCCTAACTATTATGTTTTCAGTCCCCTTACCTTTAAGTCAACTCCTAATATATACACTGAATACGCAAGTGTACAAACTGAATGAAAAATTCCTTTTGGATACTACATCATTTTATTCTTAAAAAGTCAAAAGAAATGCAAACTAAAATACTATTTTTTCACCTAAGAAATTAAAGAGATATTGGCTAAGATTCTGCTACAAAGAAGTGAAATTGATACAAATTTTTAAAAAACATTCTAGAGCCAAACTGCCTAGATTACAATCCTAGTTCTGCCACTTGCACTGAAAAATAACTTAAAGCAAATTATTTAACCTCTCAAGGCCTCATTTGTAAAACAGAGGACATTAGTATTCCAGAGAGTTGTGTGAACTAAATAAGTTTAGACATGCAAAGCACAGAGAACAGTGTCTGGCACATGATAAGCATTCAATAAGTTTTAGTTATTAATTCTATCTTTCTGGACATTTGATTAGAGAATTTATAGCAACTATTTTAAGCTCAATTTCATAATCATAAATGGGCTCAAACGACAAGATATATTCACAGTAGCATTCTGTATACAAGAGAAAATAAGGACTCCCCAGAATCAATCAAAATACTTAGCAGTAAAGGAATGGGTAAGCAAATTCAGGTATTGTAAAGTATCAAAGCCATTTTTAAAGCCATTAAAAACCATGTTAAAAATCTCTTTACTGTTTATTCATACATACATATTAAAGATTAGAAGAAAGACATCAAAATGTTAATATTGTTTACTTCCAAGTGATAGGATTACAGAATTTTTTTTTCCTTATAAATGAATTATTTCCATTGACCGACTTAAGATTCCAGGTTTTCACTATTACTGATAACAACTGTAATTCGTATTTTATCTCATAGATTTGTTTTCTCTAGTAACACCTTTACTTTTTGGTTAACTTTACAATGGATGAACAAGAATTATTTTGAAAAGCTGCATTATTTAAAACTACAAACCATTTAGTAACTGATATAAATCTAACAAAACTGCTGAGGATCATCCATACAATCTGGAATGAAAATAACATAAAATTACCTCCAAGGTCTCCCAATTTGTAACACAAAGAGAAGGCATACTACTTCTTGAAGTCTTGATCATATAATCTTCCTAACTAGACAAATGTTGTTACTTAACTACATTTAATGAATAAACGACATACAAATAACACTTTATATTGTATGAATCAATGTTGTAATCAGTGTATAAAAGGTCAAATTTTCACATTATGTCCAATACTACTAAAATAGTTTCAAATTCAACATTAGGACTCATCATTTTCCAAGTTCCTTTGAAATGTTATCTAAGAAAATACTGCAAAATAAGCACTTTATTGATAACAACTTCACGCTATTTTTCTAACTTCTGATTCCCAAGAGGAACTAATGCCTATAACACAGCTGGCTATCCCAAAACTTACTTATTAAACAGAAAGAGAATCAGTCTAAGTGTAAGCAACACTTTCACAAATTACACCTTACTCCATAATTTCTGTTAAAAAAAAAAAAAAACACAAAGAATGAAAAACAAATTTATGGCTAATTTCCTGCTCTGTGTGATTTACAAAGCTATTACTCAGTTCCTGCACATACAGTTGAAGTAATTCTATGCAATTATCTTCCTTAAGAAAGAGAAAACTATTATGAAGATCAAAGTTGTTCCCCCAAATCTGGGAGGGGAAAGGAAGAGGAAAAACCATCAACTATCCCTATTTGTCCGCATCTCTGTGCTCTTAAGTACATCAAAAACAATCATAAAACTCATCTCATTCACTAATGTCAGTAACTATGAGGGTTTCACCTCTGTACATCACTTGCTGTCCATGCTATACAGGCAGAACTCATTCAGAGTTCTGTGGATACTACATCCAAGTCTATCTTGTCATGATGTAGAGTGCTTCATAAACCAATAACTGAAGTTAATGCAGGTAGAGATCTTAAAAGTCAGATCATATGTTAGAGAACGTCACTTTCACAACAGGACTCCTTAACTTTGAAGGCTAGGCCAGGAAAGGCGAAGAAGGGGGACAGACAGTATTTGCATTCAAATTATTTCCCCTCCAATTTCAACCATGCTTAACAAGCTTACACAGAAAAAAAACCCTGGAAATTACAGATGATGAGGAATAGCTTTTCAAAGATAAGGACAAAAGTTTACCTCACAATTAATCCCACATAGTGGAACAAAAAACTCAGACACAAGACACATGGTAAAAGCAAGGAAGACATTTCTTCAAGAGGAATTAATTATTTGATCCAAACCCATGTTTCCAGGAGTTTCATTAACTATAGTATCCTTTCTTAAAAAAAAAAAAAAAAGTTTTGAAGACCCTGCTACTTTGTGAACCAAAAACAAAAAAAAAAAGAAAGAAAGAAAATACAAGTAAAACATTATTAACAAAGAGATGTAAAATGAGATGGCATTTTGTGCAATGCAGGAAAGCCTAAAATTTGGAATAAACTTTCCTCTGTCAACAATTTATAAGTACAAAAAGTTTCTTATTGTTTTCCATTTCAAAAAGAATCTCTTTGAAAAGTTCTACTTAAAAAATGTAAACTGTGCGTTAAACTGTGGTGTAGTATAACTTTTGTTTAACAATGATGAAGGCATACTTAAAATATGCACTCAAAACACTAAAGAAAATCTAATTTTACTAGATGGGGCTATATCTGAAGTAGTCTTACATAATATTCTGTAAGTTCACTTACCACTCTTTTGCAATAAAAACAAAACAATCACAAAACACATTTTTATACTTTTTACACATCAATTTTGTAAAAGGCAATCTGAAATAAGCACTTGAAATTTTTGGCTAAACTACAATTTCCCACAAATTATAGTGACTATATATATATATATATATATATATACACACACACACACACATATATATATATCCAAATGATACACAGACAATATAACAATTCTAAATATACATATATGTACAACCAGAAATAATATCGTTATGGAATACTACACATTTATGACTTTTGACTAGCAAGCCACATAGACTATGGTTATGTAAAAACCTGGGAACTTGCAAGAAAGGATTCTGAAGGTCTGTAAGTACTCATACATTTACCAAAGGCTGTGAAATGCTATTATCAATAAGGCATATATCTATCTTTAATGAAGACTCAAGCAACGTAACTACTTGTCAAAGATGTTATTAATATTTCTGAAATGGTAATGAAAAATTCTTGGGCATTTAAAAGCAAAGCACCATGAAACACTGAATATGAAAACATCAGGTTACTTATAGACTTCACTAAGGATTTTGGAAAAGCTTTGAGCAACAAGTTATAGTCAGAAAGGATCCAAACTAGCTCATAGCCATAATGCTACTTGAAAAAAAAATTAGTTCCAGTACTGTGTGTTTACCTATCATAAAATATTTTACTCTTTAGCTAAAGAAATAATGAAATTCTCTCCTGCTGCTTCTCTAGTTCCAAAAAGCAGAGATCTTGGTCTTTCAAGGTATACTGATAAATCCCAAACTCCTAGAACAGTGCCTGGCACTAGTCCTCAGTATTTCTTGAACCAAAGATTGGATGAAAGTGGAAAACAGGTTAAAAGCAGGTGAACCTAAAAATATCAAAGAACTGATCGCACACAATAGTAGAATTGATTAATCTGAATAATAATAACCTAAGTGTGTTGATGTCAACTGTGAGTTATTCCACATTTTAGCAACAAAACTGAACGAACCCTGTAAGACAGAGAACATTTCCTAGAAAACCTGTGGTACAAAACTAGTGACTTGACATAATTGTAAATAATCTCACTTCTGCTAAAAAAAAAAAAAAAAAAAAAAACAATTGACTTGATGGTCACTAGATGATTTAGTTGATTTAGCTCGCAAATTCATAAACCCACTTCTTTGCCCAATTACAAAGGAAAATGTGCTAGTGAACTTGTTAATGCTCTTTTGTCAATACTTCTCACATATTTAGAAAAAAATTCAAGCAAAAAAAGTATTTTTTACATAAAAAAACGTAAAAATACATATCCTATTTATCTATATAAAGCCAGAAGTTTCCACACCTTGACACTAATTAGTATTTATGTTCAGGCAATTTCAAAATTCTTCACCAAGTATATCTTTTGTTTTAAATTTTAAGAATCCACAGTGATCCTCAAGTTCTCTAGGACCAAGTTACTCACTCAATTAGGACCATTCCATTAAAAGGTCTTTCCTCATCGCAACCAAACTTCAGAAAAAGTATGCTTTAAATAAAAAGTGAATACAAACCCACCGTTTCGCACCTGATATAATGTATTTGTGAATCTTAAGGGAAAACCAAAATATTTCTCTAGTTCTACTTTCACAAACCTGTTCGATTGCTAGTTTGTCTATCTTGACTTATACCTGTTACTGTAGCGACATGAGCAAGTACGTCCAGTTTCTGTTACAACAGAACATTTTAATTGCTTGCCATTGGCTATCTGAATCAGGTATGACATCCAGAGTTATACCCTACACACTAAACACAGTGTACGACTCCATGTAATGACAAAAAAAAAAAAAAAAAAGAAACTTTTTAAATAGAAGTGACACCAAAAGAGTAAAGGAGCTCTGTGTGGTGACCAGACTCGTTCTTTCGGGCTTCCATGGCTAAGAAACGGAAAACCAATTGTCCAATTTGTTGGGTCTCGCTTCCTCCCCGCTGGCCCTCCTACGAGTGGCGAGACAGTTCCTGAATGAGAGTTTGTAAAGTGCTTAGGAGGCTTGTGGGATGAAAGATGCTATAAATACGCTCCGTGTTATTAGTATATTACCACTGAGCATTTCGTGGAACCACTGTCACTGCGTCGGGGTTAGGTTGGTGGCACATCCCTTGCCGAGGAGGGGGCAGAAGAAGGGGACGGCCCCCTTCATCACCGTAAAGCCAGGCTAGGTCGTATTTTAAGCCACAGCTAGACCACACGTGAAAAGTTATACACACGCCCCACATCGAGGACTCCAGTCGGTCTCCATCCCCAAAGGCTGGAGCGCTTGAGCCGAGCGGCGGGAGAAGCGCGGGGGCCCGGGCCTACACCCCACGGACGCGGGGAGGGCCGGGCGGCGCGGGCCCGGCGCAGCTACGCCCGGGGCGGCGGGGGCCGGGCGCGGGGAACGGCCCGGGAGGGCGGCCGCGCCGGGCCCCGCGCAGCCCCGTTGCCGGGAAGGCTCGCGCCCCGCGGCCGGCGGCGTGGGGGAGGGGAGGCGGGCCTGCGGCCTGTTGGGGGAGTTCAGCCCGGGCCTCGCGTGCGGCTCTCGGCCGGGGCCCCGGCCCCGGGGTCCCGGGCGCCGAGGAGGGACTCACCGGAAAGGCCCGGATCCGCATCTTGGTGTCCTTCCGGCTGCCCGTGCCTTTGCTCAGATTCGACATGGTGCTCGTCCCCTCCCCGGCGGCGGCTTCGGGTCGCACTCCGAGGCGCCGGTGTCACATTTAAGGCGGGCGGGCGGGCGAGGGGCGACGCTGGGGGCGGCGGCGGCGGCGCGGCCCCCGGGCTGGGCTGGGGAGCTGGCCGGCCCCTGGGCGGCCGCGGCGGCAGCGGCGGCTCGGGCTCCGGCGGCTCGGACTCGGCTGGGGGCTGCGCTGGCGCGGCGGCTCCGCAGGGTCCCCCTCACGCCCGGCTCGGCTCCCTTTATCGCGCTCCTCCGCGATGGCGGCGGCGACGGCGACGGACAAACATCTCACTGCGCAGGCCGAACGTCCTCCTCCTCCTCCTCCTTCTCCTCCTCCGCCTCAGCGAGACGAGATCCGGCCCAGAGGGTGGAGGGGGGAGGAGGGAGGGA
Source organism: Tamias sibiricus (assembly GCA_025594165.1). NCBI lineage: Eukaryota > Metazoa > Chordata > Mammalia > Rodentia > Sciuridae > Tamias > Tamias sibiricus. The sequence goes on along the minus strand of CM046660.1, from coordinate 71,323,051 downwards.
GGAGAGCCGGAGAGTGGAGAGATTGGGGGGAGGGGGGTGGGAGGACGGGAGGGGAGGCGGGCGGCCGCGGCGGGGACGCTCAGATCTCGCGAGAAGAGGACGAGCGCGTAGCCCCGGGCGAGGTGGGGCGAAACTCGGGAGCGGGAGGGAAAGAGAGGAAGTGGGAGGGGCCGACGGGGCGGGGAGGCGGGGAAGGGGCGGAGCTGAAGGCAGGAGAAGTAAAAGCTTTTTTGAAAGAGGAGCGTCGAAGACTTGGTTCTAGGCAGAGATGGTTGCTGATTGGTGGAGCGCGAAGCGGGGATGAGGGGGTCCTGGTCACGTGGGAAGTGGGCGGGGGAAGTTCGGAGTGCTAGAGTAGGACTGTGTAGTGGGCCGGGTTGGCTGAACTGGGTTGAGCTTGAGCGGGCGGAGTATAGTCCTGGGAATGAGCGTGGGGTGCTAGATGGATCACTACGTCCTAGAACTGGTTCCTATGTTTTTCTAGGGCATCTTGGACTAGGGATGGGCACTTGAGCAGAAGCCAGAGACTCAAAAGTAGAGTTTGTACAGGAGTTACCTGCAATGTTGGAAATTAGTGTCGCGTCTTGACAAGGAATTCCACCTCAGCTGTCAGGACTGAGGGGTGGAGATGTTAATCTACAAAGTTTCCTTAAATTGCAGAAGCACCAGGACCACTTGATTCACTGATATTTTCTGAGGAACCCAGGGCTCATTAATGTTAAAATCTGGTTTTCGTTTCCATTGAAATAAAATGACAACTCCCTTAATTTAAGTAGCTCAATATTTGGTAAAAGATGTTAAAATAGAATGATAGAAACCTATCTATAACCTGCCAAATAAGTCATTTTTACCATTATCAAGAGCACGGTAGATACTTAAAACCAAAGTAACTGTTGGGTTCAGTTTGCTGTGTATTTGGAATAATTTTTTGTTTCTTTTTAATCATATAGTCAAATTTCCAGTTTGTTTGACTTTCATTTATTATGCATTTTACTTCCTGATTTACCTGCTTGTGCAATTGCTGTTATACTTGGGGTTTTAAGTCTGCTGGAGAACATGTGAGTTCCTACTAAAGTTTCTGATTTTCTCATTTTAAATAAGAAGCTGTTGTTGGGATGAACATCTACATTTAAAAACTGGACTTTTAATACTGTTTTTAATAGCAAACTGAGGGGTACTTTTTTATTAGTGACTATCAGGTTGAATTTGCCCTAAATTATCTTAATCCTGATGTCTAAACTTTTTATAGTACAAAGAAATTCAGCTATGTGACAGGAAAACCAAGAAAAAACACCATTATTATTATGGTGCTTTCAGCCCTATTTGGTTGAAATACCCCAGTGGAATTTTTTTTTTCCTGCTGTGGTATTTTCTAATCAAAACAGAAATTTAAGGAGAATGTTATTTAAGACAATATCTGTATTGAAGCTAAAAATAGGTCATCAAAAATAGGTTGATAATGTAAAATTGGGAGGAGCTCTAACTTGTATATAAGATAATGAGTCTGGAATAGGAGTTTATAATCTGTATGCTAACTGAACATCCATTTCCATAATCATTAGAATATCATAATGGTGGTTTTTTTTCCATTGGTTTTCTTGACATATAGCTCAATTTCTTTGTAATATAAGAATCTATGTTATAGAGCCATTGGTTTGACTCTCAGCCTTACTGCTTTACTAGCTGTGTTATATTTCTTCTGGGCCAGAGACTTGACTGTCTTCATAGGTGAAATGGAGACAACAAGAACAACTTCTCCTTGGATTACTGTGAAATTTAAATGAGATAATTCATTTTAAAAGCCCTTAGAGCAGTGCTCAGCACAGAACATCCACTCAAGCCTTATAACTATTATGGGCATTAAGGTCAAAGTTATAATATTGTCCTTTACTCAATATGTAAGTTTCTAAAAGAAGTATTTGTATGCTTGTATAAAATGGACTATATCTGAAAGCCAGTCTCCATTTGGATTTTACAAAGCAAGAAGATAAGCTGGGGAATCAATAGAGAGTTGACAGTTTTACTTTGGCAAGTACGGACATTAGAAAAGAATAAGGAGGGATTGGTGGTTGAATGAGATGGATATCATTATCATAAATGCATGATTGAAGATCTGAATGGTACTTATATACTTTGTATACAAGCAGTTGTATGTAAAAAGATACTATACTTGTGCATTATGAATAAGTAAATAAATAATTAAAAAAAAAAGAATAAGGAGGGGCTTGGAATATATCTTGGTGGTGATGCACTTGCCTCACATGCCACCCTGAGTGTCCCAGCACCTCAAAAGAACTAAAAATGAGAGAGGTGCTGTGCAGTGGCACATTCTTATGGTCTCAGCTCCTGGGGAGACTGAAGCAGGATCGCAAGGTCTAGAGCAGCCTGGGCAATTTAGGAAGACCCTGTCTCAAAATTTAAAAAAAAAAATAAAAGGGCAGGACATGTAATTCAGGAGTAAAGCACCCCCAGGTTACATCCCCAGTATTGAAAAAAGGAAGGGGGGAAAAAAACAAAAACATTGTAGACCATCCCCATCATTTCATTAAAAAAAAGTAATATGTCAACCTCAAAAGTGTATTTTTAATAAAGGGCAGTTCTTTAAATTGATAATTCAGCCTTATGATAAACAACACATTGCACTATGAACATGAGAAGACACCCTGGACCAGTATTTAAGAACCCACCACATTTAGGTATGTTTCTTTTTAATTGTAAATCAGTATAATCACCCTTTAATTCATTTTGTTTTACAAGCACACATTTTCATGTTTGTGTTACCTAAGCTAAATTTGGCTTCATTTAAAAGAATCACTATTAACAGTTTCTTTTGTTTCTTTTCTTTTCTTTCTTTTTTTTTTTTTTTTTTTTTTTTTTTTTTTTTTTTTTTTTTTTTTTTTTTTTTTTTTTTTGGTACCAGGGATTGAACTCAGGGGCACTCCACCACTGGGCCACATCCCCAGCTCTTTTTTTGTATTTTATTTAGAGACAGGATCTCACTGAGTTGCTAAGTGTCTCGTCATTGCTGAGGCTGGCTTTTAGCTCTTGATTCTCCTGCCTCATTTCTGTGCTTTTAACAAAAAAGAAGTAGGAAAAATGCTTCAAGGTGAATTCTTCATTCAAAAATCTACTGTTCACTTATTTGTTCATTTATTCAAGCAACATTTACTGAATGTCACTATAATATGTGTGAGACACTGGGGTGAATAAGGGAGATGAGACCTGCCATCACAGAGCATGGAGTCCTTTTTTACATCTCAAAATTTGGAAACCACAGACCCACATTAGAGTTAGCAAACAATTTTCTATATATTTCTGTCCAGAAACCAGGAATTTTCCATTCTAGAGAAGCATCATTCTCAAATGTATATGAAATTATCCTCTAAAGCAGAAGTGAACCTATTTTTCTATGCCCAGTAGTTTTCCCTGACTTGCAAACAACAAATGAACTTTCAGAATGTTGGCTTCTTTGCAGACTGCCAACTGATCCAGCAGAGAAAGCAGTGCTGGAATAGGAACTCACTAGATCTTGCATGCCTGACAGTTGGTATTCCTACTCATGCTGACAGTGTCCTGACACAGGAAAACGGAGGCCCCATTTTCATTTATCTACATGGGGCACGTGCAGTCAGATAGGTCGGGTGGTGTTCTTTCCCACTGCCCTTTCTGTAAAGGGACACTATGAGGTATGAGGAGACTGTAAAAGGGAATAATAGCCTCTTCTTGGCCATGGATTTCTAGGTATCCAGGATACCAAGCCACTTTAATCACTGTTTCAGATCCACCAATTTGATTGTGAAGATATTGGTTATTAAATCAGCTCACAGCCTACCAATTCAATTAGAAAGACTTGTTCAATAGTTTTGAATAGACCAAGATTGTGTTAGGGGAAAATGGCTGTTTTTCAGATGGAAGAAAAAAAATGTAGTGATATTACCAGCTCCTTGAATGGAAAGACTGGATCTACTACTTTCTTCATTGTTCCCACCAGGAAACTGGTAAATATTATAGACCATTAGATGTGGAATTGTATATGTGTGGGGTGGTAGCACACATATGTGCGTTATAAGATGATGTGTTATTAGAGGTAAGTAAATGGACCATTGAGAACTTAACTATAAACACTTAAATATATGAAAATGTTAGGCCTTTTCTGTGTGCTGTTTCTACTTTGTCCTTGCCATTTTCCTTATGTCACTGAAAACAAAAGCATATAAAACATATGAGCATATGAGACAAGTTGCATCTTTAAAGAAAAATCTTAAATGCCTGATTATATCAGAAAATCCTACTCTCAATATTTCATCAAACTGCCATGCCAAATAAAATCATCTCACTGACAGCTCTAGACACTTCCCAGTTGATTTGGGTAGTTCTGTTTATTCCACATGTACTCATTAAATTAAATATTTTGGAAATAAAAATATATATACAACCAACTAGCTTAGCAGGATATAAATCCTCAATTAAAAATTATAGACATTGCATGCATGTAATTTTATTTTTAAGGAAAAGAATTTCCCCTTGTTCATAGCATTATAACACTAACTGTATCAAGAAGCCTCCAGGGGACAATTATGAATATGTACTGCTTTCATTTATGACAAGTAAAGTATACGTTGAAATTTGTAATTCACCAACTCAGTCTTTGCGAAGTAAGTTAATTTTGGAGTTGAAATAAAGCATGGGACCAGAGAGACATAAAAGTAAATGGTCTAAATTTTATAATAAATTTGTAATTGTGTGAATTATAACTATAAACATCAACAAATGTAATAAAATAGCATTATGCTTAAACTTCTTCAATAAGCTGTTTGTCTTGAGTTCATAATAAAACCTATACTTAATTCTTAGATCTTGAACTGGTAGCAGTCCTAATCTTCAAAGATAAAGGAACTCTGATAGAAGACAAGAATAACCTTTAAGAGACTAAAAGATATAAAAATTGTTAGGACCTATTTCTAGCCTCAAATTGATATGATGAATTAAGTTCTAGAGGTAAGTTGATTCTTAGTTGCTATTTTCTGAACCCTCTAATTCTTATATGGCTGGTTTGAGCAATGTACTCTTTGGATGGTCAGTTCTGAGACTAGTGACATGAACACCTTGTGAAGGTGAAACTGGCAATTTTACATTTAACCCAGTTAAAAAATTCTTAAAATTTTTTCATTTATAAAACTATTAGAAATAGTATTTCTCTGTTACTGAAATTCTTATTGAGTATTGCCTATCTCTATATGAATCTTCCATTTTTTATATACCTACTTTAGATGCTTGGATTATTAAGGCAGTTTCACATATTTTTATTAGAGCAGTGCTTGTCCTTTTTTGGAGGTAGAGGAGTGTTTCCTATTAGCACCCTGACCACTTTTATTTTAAAAGAGTCCCCCACTGAGTGAGGTTTTGATAGATAAGTGGTTTCTACTTCCAAGCACATTAGTCAAGAGGGTCTGACCTTCCCTCTCCACTCCTCAGTTTGCTCTGTGAGTGGATGAATAGTAGAAACACAGCCAATCAAATGATCTAGAAACTGACTTGAGTAGGTGATGGACCTGGACCAGCTGAGCATTTAGAGGCAGTGGCAGTAGGGGCCTAGACTCTTTACACTGAATGATTTTCACTGCTGCTCCTCAACTTGTGAACTGTCCTCTAGTCCCTGCTTGTTTTCCACCCATTGTCTTCTCCCTTGTGTCTGGGACCCCAAATATTTCTTCCCCAAATTCCATTTTTGCTTAAAAACAGTGGAAGTTTGTTTGTGCTGTGTATCTGTCAGGGTCCTGGCAGAAAACAGATGGTTCCCTGTAACAGAGACATTGAGGGCAGTGTAATTAAGGGACTATCTACAGACAGAACAAGCTCAGAGTTAGACAGTTATCAAGGGATGATGAAGGATCTCAGGACTAGCAATAGCAAGAAGTCCAGCAACATATCTAGGCTCCAGGGACTAAGGAGAAGAGTGGCCACCAGAAATTCTTGCTGTCTTGAGGCAAGAGGGCTGCCTGACAAGTTGAGGACTTAGGAGAGAACTTACAGACATTCTCTGTGGAAGTAGGAAGACAGCCAGGAACAAAATGCCTTGAACTCACATTCCTTCTTCCTTTGGACCTCTGGCTGATGCCTCTCATTGGATGAATTACAGGGTGAGGGAGTCATTGATGGAGACCATAAAAAGCCAAGCCACTGGGTGGAGAAGGGTGGAGACTAGATCCTAAGAGGCTAGCAAGGATTGTACAAGTAGAGTGGTTGCAAACAAGACCTTTGACTGATACAAGTGCGTGTGTGTGTGTGTGCACGCACGCACACGCGTGTGCACCTGTGCACGTGTATGCATAAATTCTTTTAAAGCCCTCATACAGTTGTAGAGTCTGTGCAGTGTACAAAGGTGTCTAGCTAGGAGGTAACTAGGAGAACAGAGCCCTTCAAGTGTTATTGTCGCACATAGGAAGAAGCTCCTATTTCCTTGATCAAAGATGCCAACTGCATTATAAGCTGCAATGCAGCAGGGCTGCATTTGTTTGGGCGGTGGGAAGCCTTTTCTAATTTGCACAAAGCCACCATATAGACTTATAGAAGCCGTGCACACTAATATTAGTGGCCAGCACAATATTATTTTAAACTACAAAATACTATAGTACCATGGTTCAGAGGGTCAGCCCTGCAGTTATATGGCCTGGGTTTTATTTTTGGTTATTTTATTTTATTATTTATTTATTTATTTATTTTTTATGGTACCAGGAATTGAACCCGAGGTACTTAAGCATTGAGCCACGTGGCCAGCCTTTTTTACATTTTATTTTGAGACAGATCTCGCTAAGTTGCTCAGGGCCTCACTAAATTGCTGAGGCTGGCTTTAAACTTTCAATTCTCCTGCTTCATTCTCCCAAGCTGCTGGGATTACAGGCATGCACTATTGCACCCAACAGATGGCCTGGGTTCTAACCTGAACTCCGCAATGAACTGAATGAACCCTATTTATTCTCATCATTTAAACCCAAGTTAATAATAGTACCAACTTCACAAGGCTAGTGTGAAGATTACATAAAATAATGTAGATAAAAATAATTTAGTCTAATGCCTGGCATATAGTTCGAACTCAAACTGTTGAACTCAAACTGTTGTTGATTATTCTTTTATTCTTCCCTAAACATAAAAAAAATATAAACTTTGGGTGTGTATATGATACATGATACAATGCATGGTTGTTCGTGCTCCTGCATTTCTGTCCCCGCTGTAATGGCACTTTTATCATGCACAAGAGGGCAGCAAAGCTGGACTTCATATCATGACAAGAACAGAAAAGTTACAAGTCTCACCTCAATGTTAGGTACATGGCAAATTACATTCCTTAAGAATTTGATCAAAAGTATGGTGTTTTTCATCTCTATTGAGAAGAAGTCTTTTAGAAGTAATAGAACAGTCCAAGTGGCTTTTGTTTAGTCAATTTATTCACCATTGTTTTTGATGAAATTCCACAGCTACCACCTAATGTTACACATGACAGTGCTGCATGGTAAAGGAGTTGCCATGGGTAAAGATAGGGAAAGATTACAAATTAATTGAATACAGGAAATATTGCTTTTTTAAAACAAGCCATCAGACTCTCCTCTATATCAATTCTGGCATAATTTGAACTTAAAGAATATTAGCAATTATAGAGTCATATCAAAGCCATAGGGTAGCTGAATGAATGGAGAAATATGGAAGAAATTTAATGACCATTAACAGTTAAGTTTGGCCTCAAAAGTATGGTGCATCCAAATGAGCCAAATTGATTTTCACTGCAGGTAACAAAAAAACCAACTCCAATTGGAATAAGAAGTAATCAAATGTATTTATCAAATAACAAGAAGTTCAGAGTTAAGATGGGATCCAGGCAGGCTACGTCTAGGCTTCAGCCCAACTTTGTGACAATTTTCTTAGTCATTTTTTCCTATGGAGAGTTAAGGCTTATTTTTTATTTACTTTCTAAATAGGTAAAATGCATACATGCTTCAAAAATCAAAATTATATACAAAAGTATATTTTAGAGAAGTTCCCATGCCTGTCTTCACCCTGATATCATCACCTTCTTCATCTCATGATCCTGAGCAATTGAATATTGCTAGCATTATGATGAACAGTCCAGACTCTATTACTAATTAGCTGAATGACCATGGATATGCCTACAGGAAAAGAGATAATAATGGTACCCACCTTGTGAGATAGTTGTGAGAATTAAATGAGCCAAGAAACATTATGTGCTCTTAGCTCAGCACCTCACAAATACTAGGCACTTAGCAAATGTCTACTCTTGTTTCATTATTATCCTCATTTTATACGCACCAAAATCATTTCAGACAAATGAAGTAAAGTATCTGAGAGAGGTTAAGTATATTGCTGAAGATCTCTACCTAACAGGGATTCAAACCCTTTTATTTAATCTTGGGTCTGCCAATTCTAGAGTCTGTATGCTTTACAGCTATGTCATTTTTCTGTTCAATCATCGATTTCAGACACCGTATTCCAATTATACAAGACAATGGAATGAAGCTCCTAAAAGTGGGTATCAAAAAAAATTTTTTGGTATCATCTTTGGAGTTCTGCACCTTCAAGTCACTAAGTAGTTGTTACTGCATGAACAACAAATGGGAAATCTCTGTCTAAAATCCTAACAAACTACCTTGTTGCAATTTTGAGTGATGAACTGAAAACAGTAATACCTTTGAGGGCTCAATTTGGGTTGGAGCAGGGGTCTTGTAGTCAGTCAATTTTCATGTCATCTACAGCTTCTCTATTTCTATCCACATCACATCATCTTTACTAATGAAGATCATTTTTTTTTGTAGTTTAAGACATAAGTTAGTTCAGCGCAGTGGTGCACACCTGTAATCCCAGTGGTTTGGGAGGCTGAGACAGGAGGGTTCAAAGCCAGCCTCTGCAATAGCAAGGTTCTAAGCAACTCGATGAGACCCTGTCTCTAAATAAAATACAAAATAGGGCTGGGGATGTGGCTCAGTGGTTGAGTGTCCCTGAGTTCAATCCCTAGTATCAAAAACAAAAACAAACAAACAAAAAAGACATAAATTAGCAAACAAAGAATCAGTTTTGTTGAGTATATACTTACTATTTTAGAGAGAGGAATTAAACTTTCAACAGAAGTTTTGGAGAAAAATTAATTTCCTTAATTTGACAGAAAATTTAAACATATCTGAATGTCCCAGCTAAACTTAACTGATATTCTTCAGTAACTACAATGGAGCTTCTTTGTACCACAGTTTATTATTTTTATTAAAGTTTCTTATTTATGGATTTGGATATACTGTGGGTCAAATTGCACAGGCTCAAGTTGGACAACCATCAAAGAGGAACTTGATGTGCTCTGGCTGACCTAGTAGAGCAAGGTTGTCCTTCAACATCAGAATTTTAAAAGCATTCCAATGCATTCTGTTACCTCAAATATAATTTTGAATGCACTTTTAATATTTAAATCACTCCAAAATGTAAAAGTAAATGCACGATTTTATTGTATATTAAATTTTAGCTCCAAAGGAAAAAAACAAACCACAAAAAATTGTGAAATCTATTTAACAATACACGGGTGATGTGGTCAGGAGTGACGTGCACTGATATATTCAACTGAACATGAATGCATCAGAGAAAGGAGGATTGTTGGGTGGATATAAGCATGGGTAGACAAATGAGCTAACACTAATAGGTTAAAATGTAAATTGCAGAATCTTTGTGGTGGGTAAATGAGTGTTCACTGACCAGTTCTTTTAACTTTATGGGTAGATTTGAAGTTCTTCAGTTCTATACTAGAGAAAACATGAATACCTAAATAAATTGCTTAGAGTCAGACTTTAAGAGTTCAGATATGATTGTATTATAAAAATAGCACATTAAATGAAGTCAGTACATGAAAATGTAGAATTAACTATTAGTTACAGTTTATCCAGCATCCAGGGTATGCAGAAACTGTACATAAGTGTTATCTAATTTAATTTAATACAAGTATCACTTGAAGTATTATTTTCCTTATTTTATAAGTTTGGAAATGAGCATAGGAGGGTTACATAATTTGCAGGATGGTGTGCATCAAGAGGCACACCTGAGATTGAAACTATATCTGTCTGAGTGTACAGTCAATACTATTAGCCACTGCAAGATTTTCTGGTTCAGTTTCCCCAACCCTAATTACAAATGACATAAAGTTTCAATAGCAACAGAATCCTGGATTTCTACTCTGACCAAGACTCTTCACACTTATCATGGTGTTTCTTTAAGTGCAGTTGTTTTTACAAAATGGATTTACTTTAGGATTCTTTTAAGCAAATCATTTCCATAATGTACTTTAATAGAATATAGAATTTGATCTATATTCTTTTTTAAGATATGAATTATGCCACAAATGTGGGCACCCTGATGCTATAAACAGTAGGTCCATAAGTGTAACAGTAACTTATGCTTTCAAATGCACTCATTGTGCACATTTTCCTACTGGAAAAAAAATGCATGAAATGCTGAAATAAATACATATTACACCCATTTGAGTGAGAATATTATAATTCTGATAATTCTGAATTTTTTTCATAGCTCAAGTCCAGTCCTGTGAGTTTTCTTTGTTGTTGAATTTTAGCACTGACTGAGCTACATGGTACAAACCACCTTAAAAACACATGGGGGGCTGGGGTGTGGCTCAGTGGTAGCACGTCTGAGGCACTGGGTTCGATCGTTAGCACTACCTAAAAAAACTAAATAAAATAAAGATATTGTGTCTATCTGCAACTAAAAATAATTCTTAAAAATCCACATGGGTAGAGGAAAGGAAAGTTGAGCATTAAAAAATAAAAAGAACATATTTCTGAGCAATTTTCCCATCAACTATAAAGTACTGACCCGATAGCATAGTTAATAGTAGGTTTTATCATAAACATCACAAGAAAATGTGTTTTTGTTTTGAAAACAAAAAGTAAAAGCATAGAAACTAAGAACCAATACAACAAACACTTAAAATATTACCATTTGTTTATTTTTACCACTTTCTGTCAGGCACATGATATTGTTTTAATGTATAATGAGTGTGAACAACATCTTTCTTGATTTCAGAACATAGAATGATTGGAAGACAATTTTCCATGAGCCTCTTGAATATCTCCAGGTGTTGCAAGTGAGACACCCATTATTTTTATTATGGACTATCTTTTCAAGGATTTTTGGATAAGAATAGCCTTGAAAGACAGAGGTAGGGTCTGTCTCTGGAGCAAAAAGCAGGTATGCTATTGTCTGTTTAAAAGATTTGGGTTCCCTAACTCAGGGTTTCTCTACTAAACACAATCCATTGTAAGGGCAGCTATCTATCTGACTTCCTCTGCATCACTCTATGGGAATGGGCTTTGGAATACCAGTGCAAATGCTGATGCTTCAACTACAGGGTGTGATAAAGCCTTTTGTCTCTGTCACAGGAGTCTCGTGTCTTCTAACAGCTTTTATTGAACTGCAGCAGGCTACTTGGTTAACCCACCAAGAAGTAAAAGCTCAGACTCTTCACAGTTCTTTACAGGAAATTCAGGTATAATATGGAGACAAAGATCCTTCCTCCTATTATTTCTTGAGATAATTTTTGGAAAATCTGCATCAGCTTTTGGGGAGAATGGGCAGTATATTTTAGTAATTAAGCACCTAGACTCTGCAGCCAGGCTATCTATGTTCTTCTGGATAGGGCTCTTTTTTAGTTTGGATTCCTCTGAGACAAGGATATGAGTGAAGAGATCTTAGGACTCATTGGTAGAGAATGAGGAAGTAAGACAGGAAAAGGAAAGTAGACAATAAGTGATGAATTTTCAAGTAAGTTATGACTGTGGGTATTTAAAGTTTAATTCTACCTGGGAACTGCTGGTAGCCAATAAGGAATGTGAGCCTCAGAGTTATTCTACCTGAGTGGGTAGGGAGCTAGGATACTGTACACCAGATACCATCTGTCATTTGTTGAGGGCTCCTGGGGTGGGGCAGGTGCTGAATCAGGTCCTGGATTTTCTGGCCTGTCCTGCATAGCAGAAGTTGGCTGCAACAGGCTCTGGCAGTTTGAAGTGAGGTCTGGTTGTACCTGGCATTGAGAAGTCCCAAGGGAATATAGTTGCACACCCATAGCCTTTGCTACAGACACCTTCCAGGAGTATATTCCTATGAAGTGGCTCAAACCTGGTTTTGCCTTCTGTTTCTTCATCTGTAAAATGGGAACAAAAATTGTACCAATTACCAGATGTGGTGGTACATGTCTGTAATCCCAGCTATTCAGGAAGCTGGGACAGGAGGATCACAACTTTGAGGCCAGCCTAGACAATTTTGGGAGACCCTGTTTCAAAAAAAACAGCTGGTGATGTAGCTCAGCAGTACAGCACTTACCTAGAATGTGCAAAGCCCTGGTTTCAATCCCCAGTGCCACAAATGAATAATAATAATAACAACAACAACAACAGCACCACCACCACTACTACCACCACCACTACCACCAATCACATAGAGTTGGTAGAAGGATTAAAGATTTGGTCCATGTACAAAACTTAAAATAGAACACAGCAATTCATAAGCACTTAGTAAATGTCAGCTATTGTTATGGAAGAACATAAAGCTTATTTGTTGGTTGATATTTTGTCTATGTGGTTCTCTGACATTCTGGAGGTTAACTTCAAATTCCTTAACATTGTGAAGTTTTATTTTACTAAATGCCTGTGATGAACTCATATATTCAAGGTGTAGTCAAGGTGCATTTATGTCTGACATTTGCCAAGGGACAACATTGGTGCCACACGGGAAGCACCAAGAAAGATGTATTTAAAACTTATTCCTATTTAAATTTCCTTAGAGAATTTATGGGACTAAGCACTCCTGAACTCTTTAATTTAAAGATTTACTGCTCTGTCAGAGGAAACTAATTAAATCGTATTTGAAGTGTCGCTTACATAGCAACATTGGATTCAATTTTTTGTTCTTCTATTATGGGAATGAGAATATAAAAGAGAAGGGTATTTTAAACTCAATTTTCTAGCATTATGTATCATCTGTGTCAGACTCCTCTGAACCAACATCATGGTAACTATGGGATTCACCAAACAAAGCACTCAAGAATTCTAGTAAGCCTACTTCACTTTTGATTTAGATAAAATTTCACTATTAAACAAACATCAGTAGAAAACCACAACCTACTAGGAAGACCTCTATTATGAAAACTAACTCTACAGAGGCCTATAGGTTTGCCCATTTCCTATGCTAGTAACATCCCTCCCCTTCACTCTCCTCCTTTTCTTTTCTTTCATTTTAGTAACCCAAGAGTCTTTCCTGGCTTTCTCTGTCTTGCCTCTTGACCTTTTACTTAAAGATCTCAGTCACTGCCAGGTAAAGTTACACACACCTGTAATCCCAGCGGCTTGGCAGGCTGAGGCAGGAGGATCTGAGTTCAAAGCCAACCTCAGCAAAATCGAGGCACTAAGCAACTCAGTGAGACCTGGTCTCTAAATAAAATACAAAATAGGGCTGGGGATGTGGCTCAGTGGTTGGATGCCCCTGAGTTCAATACCTGGTACCGCCCCCCAAAAAAGATCTCAGTCACTTTCAAACATTATCCAAGTTTCTATAGAAAGGAAATTGGCAAAAGAATTTCCCCCCAAAATCCGTATTTTATTTTGTAGTTCTTGTTTAAGTATTCTGTTCTTTGTCTATCTTAATACACACACACACACACACACACACACACACACACACACACACATATACATATGTACATGATATATACATATACATGTATACATTTACATACATAATATATGTGCATATACTATGTACAGACGTACATAAATGAGAAAGTAGAGTATAATCTTTCTATAAATATTTTATCAGAATATAGGCTAAAAGAAATTTATTCATAATTTTCCACACTGAAAATCTGACAGTTTTAACAAACATTTTTTTCTAGTTACTATTTATATTAAATGTCTTACATTTGAACTCTATTAAATGCTGCTTAATTTTTATTATAGACTAAGAGGAGTTGGAAAACCTGTAAAGTTTCTTTTCATCCATTAGTCAACCTTCTTTTTAAACTTTTAATGTCTTATTGACCTATATAAGTTTTATAAGAAGAAGGTAGGATAAAATTTTCTACAACTTCTACCCATATGACACTATTTTTATTTCTTACAATTTCCTAACCATTTCCCTCCATGCTGAATATCAGTTTAATAAAACATTTTAAGCATATTATTGATACACACACATGAGTATATATATGCATGTATATTTAGATAATGACAAATCAAATGATTTTATCTTAGAATATTCAGGCTATTAGGTTTGTTTGTTATTGCAGTATTAGAGATTGAACCCAGGGCCTCACACTTGCTAGGCAAGTACTGTATCACTGAGCTACATCCCCAGCCTATTCAGAGAGGAAAACAAGCAAAATTCAGCATGTTTTAACTTTTGCTTTTATAAATAAAGCATATAATAAATCAAAATAAATAAGTTGAAATTGAATTAGAAATTTATGGTTATTAGGAAACATTTTACTGTTTTAAAATATTTTAAATAGTTTTTTGTGTATTTATGTGATTATAAAAATAATGTTAACAGTAATAACTGATTGAATTCTGTCTCTTTCTTCATGTTCAGCTCATTTCTAGAAGATCATTCATTTAATGAGACCAGACCAAATGAACCTTAGGAACTTTGGAGTCTCCTAATGACTTGAAGACAAAAGCCTCAAGGCAGGGTTATGAAACTGGACTAGCAAAGAATAGTATCACTGTCAAAACTCAAGTTCTCCTTTTTCTTCACCATCCCTTACATCATTTCCCTCCTAGATACCAAGGGTTCCAGTCCAGATCCTAATTGTTCCATATTTCCCTGTAAGGTTCCACTAAAGCTCATCTTTCCTAGACATAGTCTGAAACAAACCAAATCCTTTCTTTCAACAAAAGTTACTACCTTTTATTCCATTCCTTATGGACCCCATTTTTGTTTTGTCTTTTTTGGGTGAAAGATAACAAAAATTCTGTTTCTAGCTAGGATGGTAGAGCATGCCTATAATCCAGCTGTTCAGGGGACTGAGACAGAAGGATGACAAGTTCAAGGCCAGCCTAGACAATTCAGTGAGCTTCTGTCTCAAAATAAAATTTTAAAAGGGCTGGGGAAGTAGCTCAGAGGGAGTATGCTCCTGGTTTGATCCCTCATACCTCAGAAAGATTTATTTATAATAAACTATTAATGGTGATAATAGATTTAGCACAATGTCTACCACATACATTCTTCCTGAGAATATAAAACATCTGGTGATCCCTAGGACACTTAAATATATTCTAACAGGAGCTACTTAGACACATTTCTTAAACCACAAAGAATAGCAGTAGAATGTAAAAGCTTCAACCCATCAAGAGAGTCAGATTTGGGGGTACACTGCCCATTTATTTACTTTTTACCACTGTATAATTAATTGTTGCATGTGGTTTGATGAACCCTGTCTTGTGGGTTGAATCCGATGTTATATGAATTGCATTGAACCCAGCCTGCAGGGTTGGAAAGTCAAGGTGTGTCAGTAACGTTGACTATTTCTGGGCACTGGTACAAGCCCCAGAAAGAAAGATTAGTTACATGTTTTCTTTTATGATGACATGAGTTAAATAATATATCCTCAGATTAAATATGTCATCTATTTGACACAAAGTTCTTACACAAGAACTAAAAGCAAATATAGACCTTTAAGTGTAAAAGCTGGGGAATGTTGAGAGTTGCCGAGCCCATATAGTGTTTACATGTTTTACATGCTGAACAAATATGTCAGTCAGTTTGTCTAACCTGCCCTTCCTCCCTTCTTGAGAACCTGTTCTCATTGTTTTTGGTGAATGGACAGTGAGCCATATGACCCTACCTTTCTGACTGACCACAGTTGATTGGAATAGAGGAGAAAGAGACAGACAAAGAAAGAGATAGAGAAAAGGATGTCTAAATGAAGCCAATATGTACCAAGACAGAAACCAGTGACCATGTGACTCCACTGAGGAAGAAGAAAGAAAAAGAGAGAACACATATCTTAATTCCAAAGAGCTTTCCAATTCCATCTTCCAGGTTTGTGAGTGGCCCAGATGCACTTCCTACCTGTGTGATAGACAATCTGTGTAACAGAGAAGGCTAACTTCCATAGCAGTGTAATCTAAAAGAGCAATATGTAACTTAAAATTTTCTAGTAGTCACCTTAAAAAAAAGAAATAGATGAAATAAATTGTAACATGTTTCACTTAGTTCAATATGTCCACAGTATTGCCGTTTTGACATTCCATCAATATAAAAATTTTCAATGAGACATTTGCATTCTTATTTTTATATGCTAAGTCATTACATTCTGAAGTATGTTTTATACTTACAATGCATCTCATTTGGGACAAGGCATATTCCAAGTGCTCAACAGCAACATGTGGCTAGTAGCTACCATATTGCACAGTACAGGGATAGAGCAGTCATTGGAAAACAACCATGCTTTCAGGGACCATATTTCCTATCTGTTTTGCATCTAGCAATGGTGAGGTGACTAGTTATTGCCAAAGACTTAGGAGTGGAAGCTATGTGTGTCACTTCCAAAACCAGGTGGTTAACAAGCAGATATAACTTCTCTACTCTCTGTAGTCCCTTCCACCAGCTTGTGGGAGAGGACAAGACACCCTCCAAAACTCTGTGATACAGAGAGCACAGAGAGAAAGATGTGTGTCTCTGAATCAGTGTTTGAGAAGAGCCTACTATTCATTCATTTTTTTGTTTGAACCTCTATATATTTTTAGGTTTTTAAAATTAGCCTAGCCAATATATTATACCTGCTATTAAAAGCTTTTTCTAGCATCAAGTGATACCCTAAAACATGTACTTGAGCATGCATGTGTGTATACAAGAATGCATACTTGTGTGCACACACACCCGCATACACAATAATTACCTTTGGGTTTTGTTAACATATAATATATCTGTGAATATTTTTACCCAGGGCATGTTTAGGGTGCAGACTTTACCTGAAAAAATAAAGCTCTAAAGCAAATCAAGAGGAGAATTAGAATGAATTATTAAACTCTCAGATGAAAACATCACAACATTGATTTGGCAATAAGTAGACAAACTAGACTTTATGAAAAACATTTGTGCATCAAAAGACATTCTCAACAGGGTCAAAGGCAATGCATATAATTGAAGAAAATATTTGCAACTCATACAGTTGATAAAAGATTAATATCCAAAATATATGAAGAACTCTTAAAACTGAACAACAACAACAACAACAACAACAAAACCAAACAACCTAATTGAAAAGTAAGCAAAGGACTTGAACAGATAGATATATAAATGGCCAACAAGCACAGGAAAAGATGTTCAATACATCATTAATCTTAGAGAAATGCAAATCAAAATCACAGGCAGACAATCATTTCATACCCATTAGGATGGCTATGATAAACAAACAAAGCAGAAAATAACTATTGGAGGGGATTTTTAAAAATCAGAGCCCTTGTGCATCATTGGTAGGAATGTAAAATGGCATGGTGACTGTTTCTCAAAAAGTTAAAAATAGAATTAAAATATGATACAGCAATTTCACTTTTGAGGATACACCCTAAAGAACTGAAAGCAGACTCTTGAAGAGATGTTTATATGTCCATGTTCATGGAACCATTATTCACAATGACTAAAACGTGGAAGCAACCGAGCATCCATTGCAGGTGAATGAACAAAATGTAGTTCATATGAAACCATGGAATAAGAATCAGTGTAAAAAGGAAGGAAATTCTGACATATGCTGCAACACAGATGAATCTTAAGGACATTTTTCTAATACATCAAATAAGCCAGTCACAATAAGACAAATGCTATATGATTCTATGTATGTGAATACTTAGTCAAATTCAAAAGAGACAGAAAGTAGAATTGATTACCAGGAGTTTGGAAGGGCAGGAAATAGGGAGTTACTGTTTTAATGAGCATAGAACTTCAGTTTTGCAAGATGAGAATAATTCTGGAGGTGGATGGTGGTGATGGGTGCTCAATAATATAAATGCTCTTAATTCCACTGAACTGTACATTTTGAAATCACTAAGATGGCCCCTTTTATGTTATGTGTATTTTACTACAATAAAATATTTTATTTAAAATAATATTTTAAAAATTCAAGAGAATGTGATCAAAGCCTTCAGAATCCTGAAACTTTTGATTAGAAAACATGTAATTCATCACTGTTAAGGATATTTTCAGCTGGGCGTGATGGTGTAGCCCCTGTAATCCTAGCAACTTGGGATGCTCAGGCAGAGGCCAGTGTGGGCATTTTAGCAAGATTGTGTCTCAGAATAATTTTTTCAACTCTAAAATATAGCTAAAATAAGGAAAAATAGTTCCATAATGGCACAATAGTTTAACAAGCTCTTTTTTTTTTCCATTGTGCTAACAATTATGGCAGAGTACTGAAGGCTATAAAGACACCATAAGTCTTATGACATCCCTATGGGAAATATGCTTATATTTCTATGGAAGGAGATTCTGAAGCACAAAGTTAAACAACTTGCTCAAGGTCATTTGTCCAGTACTCTAAAATAGGATTTCTTGACTTTTGCAGTATGGTCATCTTGGAATGGATACTTTTCTGTTGCCCAGTGTAGAATGTATCGCAGCATCCCTGATCTCTACCCACTACATGCTGGTAGCACATCTCCACCATCTGGCTGTGACAACAGACATTGCCAAATATGCCTTGGAGGCAGAAACACTCCAGGCTGAGAACCACTGCTCTATGGCTAGCAGGTTATTAAGTCTAAGTCTCTATGTAAGGCAGGGACTAGAAGACCATAAGAATAGGAAAGCAAGCGGGTCACGACAAGGTAGCATCACAAGGTTTTAGGGTAGTCCCAGGAAACTCAGCTGAATGTCAAGTCATGCCAAAATCTCAGTTCTATCTGACAGATGTAACCATACCAAGTCTCAAGGGTCTTTCCAATACTGGTATTGTCACAGTTCTGGAAGCAATGATTGAAAGTGCTCATGACTACATTTGTCCTAGGATGATGAACAAGTCTTTTACTCTATACTTTTTTTCCCCCCTTAACCTAAATAAACTCAGCCTCAAAGTCTCTGTTCTTCTGTGGCTGAGTCTGGGTCAGAGTACCCCCTAAACTTACATGGTAGACTCCTAGCAGTTATCAGAGTCTGCCTGGTAACTGGCCATCCACCTAGATCCTAGCAGATTCCAGATGGTACATACAGCTCTCTGAGCCTGAGGAGCTGGACCTGCAGAGCCACACACAGAGGTGCAGTTGACTTGGAGAATGTATTTTTGGCTTTAGAGTCCACATTAGAATATCAAAGTGTTTTGTAAACTACATGTCTCTGAGGAGAATAAAAATCCACTCTAGGATTTAATAAGCCTGCCTCTTGCTTCAAATTTAATGCTAATGGTAAACTGAAAAAGATTTCTAGTGACAGATAATTAGTGATAATGGTGATTACCGGCCTTTATATAGTCTTTCACCCAAACAGATGGCAGGGAGCTTAAAAAGTGAATGCTTTAAGGCTTAATTTCTCCCTCTCCCTAAATAAAAGTTCCTCCAGGGTCAGCAATAGTTTGTATTTAACACACTGCATTATGTTACCCATAACTAAATAACAATTTCTTGGCAATTCAGTTAGTCCGTTAATTTGCTTAGCAATTAGCATTGAATGGATTTCTACCCTGAATACATTATAAATGTATGAATGCATGTATGCCTAGTTTATTTTTCTTATTTCTTTACTTAACTTTGATAAGCCACTGCAGTTACTACCACATGGATGACTTTCACAGCACCAGAGGTTCGCATCATTATCAGGCCACTCTCTGATAATGGTGGCCCACAACAGCCCTCCACACATCTCTACCTCATGAACACAAGCCAGCTTCTCATAATGCACAGGAGTGGAGCCAGGTTTGAGGTGTCTAGATATTTCTAGATTGCCAGGATTTTATTTCAGGGTGCATTTCCCCTTATTTCAGGTGTCTTTTCCCCTTATATATAAAGACATAATATTATAAGGATATAAAAGGTTAATCAAAAAATATATCATACATTTAAACTATTAAAGGGAACATTGAGACTACTGTCTTCTTCCATCTTCCCTTTCTCTACATTCTTTGTTGGGAAAGGTGATTTTGGCCTTGTATTATGGGATATCATGATGTAGTCCACAGAAAAAGTCAGGGCAATGTTTTCAAGGCATAATAAGACTCGAGTATGAATTTGTAGGAAAAAAATCAATTTTTTGTTAATGGGAAGAACATGAATTTCCATGCTAGACCCTCAGACAGAGTTTCAGAAGGAAATGAGCCTTTGTGTTGTTGATGTGTTTGGTTTTGCAGAGGAGGTGTGGGGAAGTAGGTAGAGGGGTTTTGGCCTGGAAGACAGACTCTTGCCTCCCCGAACTCTGTCTCTCCTCCTGCCTTGTTCTACCTTCCTTGAAAAAAGACTTCCCTAGCTTGCATCAGAGTCCAGCCCTCTTCTCTTCAAAGCAGAAGACATCGGGAAGAGGTAGTGCTGTGGGTGAGATCCTGGGACAGGAGGTCTGGATTGGAATCTCATAGCCTTGTGGCACCAAGAATGTCATTCTATGCCTGGAACTTCAACTTCTTCATACATAAAACAGGGTGAATAATTCCCTTGAGCATCATACAATGTACTGAAGGACTTAGCACATGGTGCCTGGCACACAGTATAAATCCTATCCATGCAAACCATTGTCATTGTCACCGGCACTCAGTACCTAGGATTGTAGAATTGGCTATTGCTTTAGGGAGGGGTGCAAAATCCTGGGAAAAGATTAGGGGATGGGATATTGTTGTGGAAGGGGTTAAAGGGAGTGAGAGAAGAGGTAAGAAAACAGGCAGGGTACCCTCTGAAAGCTTTAGATGCTTCACCAGGAGGTGAATGCCCCCTCCCGGGAAAGTGAGACATGGAATTGTAACCATAGTGAGGTGATGAGAACTGAGCCTTTGGATGCAGTGTTTGATCCCCTGCCACCCCCACTATGTCCTTGCACTTCTGTTCAGTGCAGCTTTAGAATAAACCCACCACTCTGGTGGGACTTCTGTAGCTCTTTCTGAAGCTACAAATTGAAATGCCTTTAGAGGCCCCAGAAATATTTCAAATGTCAGAGGCTTCCAATTATATGTACCTAAAGAACTTCAGACTCAAAAAAAAAAAAAAAAAAAAAAAAAGAAAGAAAGAAAAGGAAAAAGAAAAAGTTGCCTTTCCTACCAGATGATTCTGCATGTCTTTGGTTTTGGTTGCAAGCTTTGGCTTGGCCTTTCAAGTAGTCCTTTGTATGGCTCCTTCAGCCAGAGGTCCCCAGAAAGTGTCTATCTGAGGCAGAGACACAGCTCTCGATTCCTCCCTAGCTGCTTCCCACTCACATGGGCCCCTCACCAGGTGCTACTGAGGTCCAGAAGAAACACCTTGCAGACAATGAATACCTCATGGGACAAAGAGAGAGGACAAGTTCACTCCACAGGTTACATAACAATTCACTTATATTATTCACAATTACTATTATCCTGGAACTGTGTAGAGGGTAATGAACACAAGAAAACAGCAAAGAAAAGCGGAACACACAGGAAATGTGGATGAAAGGAAGCATTTGCCCTGATTTGTAGTCTTATATACTAAAATTAATGAAGCCTCCAAGCCCCTCACATTTCTTGTTCGTAAAACAAGACCATTACTGTCACTCAGAAGTTTTACTAATCAAATGAGGCTGCATATAGGAAGGCAGTGTTATGATTTTTTTTTTTTTACATTTCTACTGTCCATTTATTAGCCTATGTACTCTGCATATATTCCCTTTAGAATTTATTGCCAAATTGGTTATTTTTTTCCTAAAAGTTTAAGTTCAGCTCTTAATCTTCTCTTAAAAAAATTGCTTATTTCCCAGATATTTTTCTGATGTCTTTGATTTCCCTCATGAGTGATAAGATTAATTCTTTTTGTTAACATTCTTCTGTTCCCTTACTCAGATGTCAGGAGCACCTATGCATTCTGAGGCTTTATTAAAATTCTTCCTCTCTTAATTGCAATTGAATTGAGCAAAAACAATTCCCAGGCCTGGTGCATCTACCCCGACTGTTGTTATCTGCCACTCACCTGCAGAATGCATTTATCATGCATCATGGTTACAGATCCTGCAAAGCTGGAAAGATATGCAAAAATCAATCTCTTCACATGATCTAGCAGATCCGCTTACTGATAAGCCGACCTTTGTATACAATTCACATATATCCATATACACCAGAGGGAAGGAAACAGAGTAAAAACTAGCTGCTGTTTTCCATGACAAATTGGAGGTTGATTTAAGAATATGCAAAACAAAGAGGAAAAGCTAGCATAGACAGGTTTCTTGAGTAATGTTAAAGTGGGGAGTGTATGTCTAAGTCATTTTCCCAGCCTTGATATACTTGTCAGGAGAAGTTACTTCTAAGAATGGTTAATAATAGCATAACCTGGGTTTCCAGCTCTGCTGGGATCATATTTCCTTGACTCCATCGTATATTACGGTTCTCCAAAGAAATAGAACCAACGGTACACACCTGCACATGCCCACACACGCACAAACGCACACACACACACCACTGAAGAGATTTGTTATGAGAAATTGGCTCACGTGGTCATGGAGGCTGACAAGTTCTAAGATCTGCAGGGTGAGTCCACAGCTGGAGACCCAGGAAAAGCCAAGTTGTAGTGTTAGTCTGAAGACCCGGAGACGGAGACTAGAGACGAAGAAGAGTTGATGTTTCAGTTTGAGTCCAAAGGCAGGAAGAAATTGAATGTGCTAGTTCAAAGACTGCCAGGTAGGAGAAATTTTCTTTTACCCAGGGAGGGTTGGCTTTTATATAGGTAAGAGTCAGATGCAATTACTATATTTGCACACATGGCAAACTGAACTTTACTTTTGTGCTTTCTATACGAATAGATTTTCCTAATGCAAATAATTGTGTAAACAAAAATATTCTACCTTCTTAAGAAAAAAAAAAAAAAAAACTGAAGTCATCTGCTGTTTGCAGGCAATGTCCTAATTACAAATTATTTTTGAAATCTCATTATAAAACAACAACAAAAAAGCATTTCTCTAAAAGCATTCTGTAATTTAGGCTGAGTCCCTAATGAAAACCAAAAAGCTGAAGAAGGAAAAAATCTAGTTAAACAGTACAAATGACTTAACAAACTTTTATCTTCCAAAGGACTTGCTTTAGCTATCCTGGTTTTGGTCTGTTTTTATATCAATCTTTCTAAAACCATAGAGAAGCTGGTCTTATTTAAGTAGACTTTTTTTTTTGTAAGTGTGAGTTAACAATGACAATGTTTTTATTTGCAATCAACTTTTTTTTATTTTTATTTTTTTTTTCTGATTCTAAAAAGATCCCATCTTTTTCTTTTTTCTTTTTTTCCACATCCTTATTGCAAGACAGTCCTCAGACACAGATGAGGCTACACAGCTACGACGGCCCATCACTCACTCTTTTACAGATACCTATAAATTACCCTCCACAGCTTCTCCTTTTCCTGTTTTCATATTAAAAACGGAAATGTAGCATATATGGTTGTTGCTTTTTAACCTGTTTTCACTTTCATATCTGTTATTAAATACACTTAAGCTAGTTTCACTTTTAAAAGTTCTTTATTCATTTATTACTTCAATGCTATTACTTTGGGCAGTAAAGTACAATAACCAGCATAGTAACAAATTCATTCTCTATAAAAATTCATGTTGTGATTTTTACCAAATATATTTTTGGATTGATCTATATTGTTATGTGTTCTTCCAAAACATAAATAAAATTATGTTTCCTTTTGTTTAAAAATAGTTTGTGGAGAGGAGATGAATGTGTCATATCTGGGATGATGGATGATGGGTTGTAATCTGAGTCAAAGTTTGAATATTACATTTTTGATCATCTTCTGTTGATGGATTTTTAAAATTCATTATTCAGAATTTTTAGGAATTATGAAAAAAAATATGCAAAAATGGTAAGAAGTAGATGACTTTTAGTAGTAAAGAAGCAAGACCCCCTGTCAAATTGTGTTGTCTCTACTGTGTTTCCACACACATACACACACACACACACACACACACACACCACATAGACACACACACATGCATACACATTTTTGCCAACATGAAATTTGGTTCACAATAAGCACATAGGTTCAACTTTGAGTGTTGACACACACATCCAGCCCCTGAGGACACTGTGTTAGTAAAGAGGACTCTACCTCTTCAATGCTGGGCTTACACATGTAGGAGTCCTTGTTATATGTGGCCATGTTATGAATTCCAACCCTTCCCCGATTCCTGCTGTCTTTTTTTTTTTTTTTTTTGGTACTGGGGATTGAACTCAGGGGCACTCGACCACTGGGCCACATCCCCAGCCCTTTTTTGTATTTTATTAGACACAGGGTCTCACTGAGTTGCTAAGTGCCTCACCATTGCTGAGGGTGGCTTTGAACTCGCGATCTTCCTGTCTCAGCCTCCCAAAGTGCTGGGATTACAGGCGTGTGCCACCGCGCCCGGCTCCTGCTGTCTTTTAAGTAGCAGTTTCTTCCTCATCTATTGTCTAGAAGCCTGGTATGGAAGCTCCAAGCATTTAAAAAAGAGAGTTCTTTTTTCTTTTTGAAAACGGCGAACTGTATCATATTCTCAGGAAAAGACCCCAAAGCTAGAAGTCAAAACACATAAATCATGACAACAATAATAAAATATTTGTACACTGTATTTGTGTCACATAAGTTGAAAATTGAGACATGTCATATATTATATGTTTATTCCTTAATGTGTACAGTTCAGTGGTGTCTGGTAGAGTCATGGAGTTGTGCAGCATCATCACTGTCTCATTTTAAAACCTCCTATCCCCCGACCCCATTAGCAGTCACTTTCTGATCTCTGTCCTACCAGCCCCTGTCAACCCTTAACCTACTTTCCTTTTGTATGGATTATCCCACTCTGGACAGTTCATATAAATGGAATTACATAAATGTGGCTCTCTGGGTCTGGCTTCTTTTGCTTAGCATCATGTTTTCAGGCTTCACCACATGATAATATATACCAGTACTTCACTCGTTTTTTTTTTGTCAGATGCTATTCCTTTGTATGGCTATCACACATTTTGCTCATCCATTCATCCATTGATGGCCATTTGAGTTATTTCTACTTTTTGGCTCTGATGAATAATGCTGCTGAAAATATTAACATATGAGTTGTTGTTTCCATATGATGTTTTAATATTTGGGATGTTTCCTTGGGCCTCATGAATACATTTTCAGATAAGACAAGTCTTCCTATTCCATTTTACAGGGAGGAAAATGGGCTCTTAGACATAATTGCCTGATTCCTGCTAGAATCAGCACCTAATCTAGTTCTGTTTTTTAAAATGGCCTAAAGAAAGTCAAAACAAGCACACAATTCCTCCCTAAGAAAAGGTGAAATTGGTTGTGTATTTTTGGTATTTATATGTGAATACATTTGCCCAGGACTGTTAGAAAAGCAATGTCTAGACTAATTTACAGATACCAAAAGAAAATGTTGCCATAACAAGTGGTCAAAATTTCCTAAAACAGAGTTAAAACAGAATTATGCCTGGACTGTTGCATAGGAACAGGCATTTTTGTTCTTTGTTGTTTGATGACTTTACTTTCAAGGAAAATGCAAGGACAGATTGTCGCTGTTCACAGTTCTAATGCCTCGCAGAAAGAAATGGCTTCAGATTATTTTTTTCTCCTAATTAGCATGCATCTTGGAGACATGTGTATGACTAGATTTAAATCTTAACACAGTCTATTAATATTTCAGTTTTGGCATTGGACACATGAAATAGTATTATTCATGAAAACCTTGCCAAAGCATTCTGAGTCAAAACTCGGCTAAATTAATACCGTCCTTTTCTTTTTTTTGATCATTTGAGTCATACGCATCAACAATTTACAGGGGATTTTGGAAATGGTTTAATCCAAATTCTCACATAGTACATGCACTTTGGGTCACAAATCGAATATTCCCTCTTCACCCTTCCTCTTAGGGCCAAAAGCAGTATCACTTATATCAAAAGACAGAAGTTTAACAATTAAAAAAAAAAAAAAGATTTCTCCAGTTTTTCCCTGCTGGGAATGTCTTTCCCCCAGGTTGTACTCCCTATGACCTCTGACTTGCCCTGACCCTTTTCTGATTGACAGAGTTAATTGCTCTCACTGTGTATCAATACTTATATTTCATTTATTACAATATTAAAATATGTGTGTCCTCTGTCAGATGATGTATATCTTGAGACTTGTGTACTTGGTTCATCTCCAGTATTCAGTAGAATTCCTAGTGTCATTGTACAATAAATGTGTATTGATTTTTTAATAGGGTCTCAGGAACTCTGAGTTCTGACTTTGCTGATTATGAAATCACTATCTCCATTACCATCAACCAACACTTACTGAGCCCTCAGAACTAAAAGGACCAAACTGGACCTACAAGATATGTAAACTTTATTGTACATAGTCATAGTACTTAGGAAGTTAATGAATTCTAAACAAAGTGGAAGTCAAGCCAGACAAATGTATATTTAATATTAATATTAAGCAAGACTACCAATACATATGCATGCAAGTAATGGGGTGACCACGTGTGGGATTTGTAAAAGAATTAGAAGTAGTGAGATTGGGTCATGTTATTAGTTAACCTCACATGGATCAATCAGTCCTTCTTTCACACAAAATTACTGAACAATTATTTTGAAGGTGGAACCAATAGGACTTACTGACTGATTGGATGTAGGTGTAAGAGATAAGGAGTTAGAGATGCCACCAGTGTTTGGGGGCACTAGAAGGGTAGAGTTGTTGTTGAATGAGATGAGGGGATCTGTAGTGGGACAGGTTGTGGGAAGTGATCAGGAATCAGTCACTCTGCTCTGGAGAGATTATTGGGACATTTTAGTGAACAGAATAAAGAAAGATCGAAGCCCCTGCCATTATATTCTTGTGAGGGATGAGGACAAAAATGTAATGCATGAGAAAAGTAAATAAATATCAGAAGGGGTAGAAGGTAGGAGAAAGCACAGGGCAGGAGAAGGGCTCAGGAGGGCTGGGGTGGGAAGTATGTTTTAAGCAGAGGATACAGTCAACAGAGATGCTCTGAGCCTAACATTCTAGATCCTCTTGGGAACACGGGGGAATGCAGTAGTTAGGAGAGAATACTAGGGAAAGCAAAAGAAAGCATCTGTGGGCCAAGGGGTAAGATCACATAGGACCTGGAAGGCCATTGTAAGGACTTTGGCTTGCATTACTCTAGTTCCAACAGGAAGTGTTTGGAAGATTTGCCTAAGTGGTGGCATGATCTAATTTATGTAATCAAAAACTCACTCTGGCTCCTGGGTGGAGAATAGACTCTGGGAAGGTAGAAAAGACTCAGGTAGAAGAAGGGAGACTTAAAGATGCCATTGTGGTAATACAGGCCATGATGGAAGTGGGTCATTGGGATGAGGTGCGGGGAATAGGAAGTTGGATTCTGGATATATTTTTAAGTAGAACCAACAGGATTTCCTTACAGATTGAATGTGGGGTGTGAGAGAAAAAAGGGATTAAGGATGACTCCAAGGTTTTTGACCTGAGCAATTAGAAAGATGGAGTGGCCACTAATAAAATAGGGAAGTTCTTGGTGAAGGAGTCTGAGCAAGGAAGATCAGGGATGCGTTTGGACACATTATTGTTGAGGTGTCTTTTATGCATCAAGTGATATAAGACTATGGCAGAAAAATAGACCATTGGCAGAGAGGCTGCAGGGGAAACAGTGTCCTCAGGGGACAGCCAGGTTACACTTAGAGCAAGAAAAAAGAAGGGGACATTTAGAGACAGCTTGAGGACATAAGAATTTTACAAAGGATGGAGAAGGGGCCCAGAAGGTAGGTGCTGAATAGAGGCTGCGTAGAATGGCGGTGAGAGCGAGGAAATTTCCAGCTGAGAATCTGGGTCTTTTTAATGTGATTGACATGCATGAATATATGGCTCCTGATGAGATTTTCCTGAGGGATTCAAAGCCATAGTGGTGAGCCTTTGAATTTTGGAGGTTGCAGAAGAGTTGTACATGGGCCTCCTTTTTGATCCTGTTGGAAGTAAAGAGATCAGGGCAAGATGCTTCCCTTTGACCCCTGTTGATGTGATTAAGAGCCCTAGGGAAGGTGGATTTTGCCCCATGCAGGTGCCTCCTGTTGATTCTTGTTTGTGTGGGATGGGAGGTCTACAGTGTTTGAGACCCTATTACTTTTAAAGAACTAGCATAAGCAATGTGGGCAAAGAAAACTTATGTGGGTATTGCTATTAAAATGCTTGTGGTTATCACATTAAAATTGAAGTAACAGTTTCCTCATGGTCTAAAAGACTGATAACCCAACTTCATCAGTAACAGAGAATGTTACTCTGCTATTGTTCAGATGAACTCACGGGGCACATTACCAGTGATCTTCAGGACAACCAGTCCTTTAAAAACATGATTTTTAAAGGAACTAAACTAGGTATTAGAAAAGTTGTGTTCAAGTTTCATTTTTGAGCTGATTAAGTGGGAGTTTTCATGCTATTTGTGTATTCACTTTTCCTCTCTGTAACATTGATATATTGAAGTCTACTTCACAGAAAAAGCAAAAAATAAAACATAATAATAATGCATGAAAAGAAATAACATAATCATAAAATCAACACAGAAGTATAAGATGATATTATCATGGCGAGAAATGTTGAATATTTTTCTGGAAATTTAATCTGTGACCACTGTGGAAGTCTTGAAAGCACACTTTAAAATATTCAATTGATCACGTGCCCCAAAGCTATGGTACTTTATAAATGACAATCTCTTCTTGGGTTCAGAACATAATTGAGAAAAGATTTTTTTAAATATTCAAAATAGAATTATCATAACTTTCTTTATTTAGCAAAAGGGACTACAAAGAATGCATATATTTTAAACATTTTAGCCTTCTTTAAAAATTGATACTGAGACATTTTCAAAGAAAAAAATAAACATCATGGGATTTTATTTTTGAATTAATGCAATTGAACATTTTGGAGCAGGGCATTTTTGCTTTCCCTGCTACTCCAAAAGCTCATATCTGTAATCCAGCAACTTGGGAGGCTGAGGCAGGAGAATTACAAGTTCAAGACTAGCCTCAGCAATTTAGCAAGGGCCTAAGCAACTTAGTGAGACCTGCCACAAAATAAAAAAATAAAAAAGGGCTGGGGATGTGGCTCAGTGGTTAAGCACTGCTGAGTTTAATCGCTGGTACAAAATAATAATAATAATATTCTTTTAAAAAGCTTCTGAAATGTGAAAAAAGTTTGTAATTTTTGACATTTTATTGTTCCATTTTCTACATAGACTCTGCTCTCCTGATGTTAAATGATATAATTTTTTTTTTTTTTTTTTTTTTTTTTTTTGGTACCTGGGATTGAACTCAGCGGCACTAGACCACTGGGCCACATCCCCAGCCCTTTTTTGTATTTTATTAGAGACAGGGTCTCACTGAGTTGCTAAGTGCCTCGCCATTGCTGAGGCTGGCTTTGAACTCGCGATCCTCCTGACTCAGCCTCCCAAAGTGCTGGGATTACAGGCGTGCGCCACCGCGCCCGGCTAAATGATATAATTTTTTCTTAAATACATAGGTCCATTGTTCCAAAATGTGGTGGATGCTAGATGCACTGGAGATCCCAGGCCTTCTAGTCTCTTTTCTAGTGTTGACACTTATTTGACTGAAGTCAAGGAAGGATGAGCAAGGGATGGTAGGCAAGATGGAATCCTCTGCTGTTGTTCCTGGTTTTGTGTGGGCCAGGAAGAGAACACAATTTTCCTGAAGTCAGCTCCAAAATATTATTTTCATAATCTGCCTGCTAGTGTTCCCTCATTTTGAATCTATGATATTTACACACAGCATGAATTATGTCCTTCCACTTGAGGTATTCATATGGATAAGTGAAAAACCAAAGCCCCAGCCAATCCAAGGCCAGCAGATCCTCAGAGTGAGAATTAATCCTATAGGTGATAACGACCCACCCTAAATGGCCATCCTTTACTTTTTTTTTTTTTTTTTTTTTTAACTGAGCATAGCAATAAATAGAGTTTAGCTGAACTTTTTGCTTTCCCTGCTACTGCACAAGCCATGGCTCAGAGTCTGCAAGAGCTAGAGCTTTTCTTGAACTCTTGTCTACTCTGTTTCCATATTCTACGTCCTTGCTTAAGCTCAACTACCCTTAAGCCATGCCAAACAGATGCAACCAAGAGCTATTTCAAAAGATACATTCATTAAAAAAAGTTTTCATGTCTGAAAACAGACTTACAGAAACATTCATATTTTGAGAAACTTTCCTGTGCCTGGCTTGCAGTTTTTCATGTTGTAGTTTGACCTGAGTCAGGTGGGAATAAGGGAAGGAACACTTTGACCATGAAAGAGAAGGAGGGAGGGAGGGAGGGAGGGAAGAGAGAGAGAGAGGGAGAGAGAAAGAGAGAGGGAGAGAGAGAGGAGAAGAAGAAGAAAAAGAAGGAGAAGGAGGAGGAGGAGGAAGGGGAGAAGGAGAAGGAGAAGAAGAAGAAGAAGAAGAAGAAGAAGAAGAAGAAGAAGAAGTAGTAGTAGTAGTAGTAGTAGTAGTAGTAGTAGAGGAGGAGAAGAGAAAAGTGTCCAGTAACATCAAATGTCTTAACTGAGAAGTGGAAGCACAGTTAATTTCAATGAGATGAAATGTTGTGGTATTGAGTCTCCTGATTCACCTGCCCAATCTCTAATAAGAGGAATGATTTACCTGTCAGTCAGAGTTCTGTTTGGAAGCGCCAAGTGGGGAACGAGTGCTCGATAGGCAGCCAGTGTCCACCTACTCTCTTCCTGCTGGATTTTGCTGAGGATGGGTACCATGTTTCACATGCTCATTCTTTTATTTTTGGTATCTATCATATTGGTTGGTACCTAGTAGTTGTTCAATAAATATCATTAAATAAATAAATAATAAGTGAATACCCAGAAAGTTAGCAAGTCTGATCTATATTTGTCCTATGGTTATGAAAAAAAAGTCCAAATAATCCCTGGTTTCCTGAAATTCAAAAGGAAGGCATTTATAACAGCATCCTCCCTGGAAAATACAAAGGAAGATCCAATAAAATAATTGGGACTCAAATAGGATTTTATAATAGACCAGATAGCAACCATTTGATAACATATGGCAATAAACAAATGTAAATGCCACATTTTAAAATAAACAATTTGGATCCTGAATCAAACGAGCTTCCAAATTTCATATAAAGGAAGCTTCTAGATGTTCAGCCTACATTAATAGAGTTGTAATTATTTTGCTTGGAGATGGGGAAGTAGACCCTGGGGTTGGTGGTTTGCAGGTATTTCTTCCAGATTTTATGATTATTGGGATTTAGTGCTATTGTGCTCAACAAAACTCCATAGAGAGCAACTGGCACCAGCCTTTAGGAGCTACTCTCTGTTGGTGCATGTTTTCTTCTTCTTTTCTCACAATCTCCTCAGAACAATTTAGATGATACAAATTCCCAGCATTCAATTACTGTGAGTGGGAGGATTGTTAATGAATACCTTGTAACAGCCTTTAGATATTAATATGCTGGACCTACTGGTATTATTTTTCAGGGCTGTAGCCTATTTCATTTCATTGGTGATACATGAAGTTCCCTGCCAAACTTTTTATAATGTAAAGAGTTCAACAAGTGGGTGTCTTGGGAGGGGCCCTGGGTCTTGCTTGGTCACCCACTTCCTTATTTTGGCTGCCTCCTCACCCTGATTCAAAAGAAAACAAACACGCCTGGCCTCCACCTCATTCACTGTATACCTGTAAAAGCTGAGTCTCAGCCCTCATGGTCTGAGGCCATGAGTTGGCAGATGACAGAGTTCTGTTGGGTGGGCACAATGTGTTTTGTTTGCTTTTTATGTTTAAATGTGAAAGGCTTCAGGTGAGGCTTACTACCCCCTATTCGACTCACACATTCCCATTATCTGCCTGGCACCTGTGGGCATCGATCTCACCATCCAGACCCAGCCACAGGAGACTTTGAGGCTGAGCTTATTTAAGTTAAGTAGGAAAAAGTATAGAGTGAAAGAGACTTTTTCATCATCCTAGGATGAATGCAGTCATGGGAATTTTCTATCATTGCTTTCAGAACTGTAGTGAAACCACAGCTGGAAGATACCCTCCAGGCTTGGTTATGGTAACGTCTGACCAGATAGAACCAAGACCGTGGCATGACTTGGCACTCAGTGGAGTTTCCTGGGACTACCCTAAAACTTTAATCTCAGTTGTTTCTATTGGAACATCAGATTTGGGAGAGAAGAACAGAGTTTTCAGTATGTGCTTAAAATTCTCTACTACTAAGTGAAAAATGGCCTCCTCCGCCATACTTAGATCTTTATGCTCCAGCAATACAATTGGTTTTATTTATTAATTTGCTCTCCAGATTTCCCAGGCAGGTTTCCCTGGTGTTTTTCCTTCTCATATCATTACATTCTCACTCTTAATACTTTTATATCTATGCATACAACTCAACCAACTCTTGTTTAGCCAGTGATGTGTGCAGGTAATTTCTAAGGCACATCGTACCAGCCCTTGACTAACAAGTGGACATTAATATTGAGAATCTTTGAAAAACAAAGACCGATGTTGTAAGTCAGTGATTTAGGGAATACTGTCATTTGTGAAGATGAAAAAATTTAAGAAATATGTCATAGGTCCTTATGACATGTGAACTTTGATTATTCTGGTTTGAGGGTAAGTGATCTGTTTTATACCAACAGTTTCTTACATGTCCAAAGTGACTTAAGCATTTGTTGTTGTTTTTTTTATGGTGCTGGGGGGTGAAGCCAGGACTGAGCAAGTATGCTATCCCTGAGCTACATCCCCAGTCCCTTAAGCATAGTATTTTTAAAAACATTTTTTTTTTGTTTTGAAATTTAATTAAAGACTCACAGGAAGTTGCAAATATAGTACAGAGAGTCCCTTTGTACCGGCCACTCAGTTTTCCTACATGGATACATCTTACGTAACTATAGTACAACACCAAAACCAGGAAACTGAGCATGGTAAAACATGTGTGGATAGTTTTATGCCACTTACCCCATTTGCAGACCCAGGTAATCATCTCTGCAGTTAAGATGCACAACCATTCTATCACCACAAAGTGATAGGGCTGGCTACCATCCCCTCACACCACCGATCTGAAACTCTGGCAACCACTAACCTGTCTTCCATTTCTCTAGAGTTGTCATTTGGAGATGGTGATATAAATGGAATTATATTCTATGTGATTTTGTGAAATTGGAATTTTTTTTATTTTCCATAATGTCTTTGAGATCCATCATGTTATATCATTTTTTCATTCCTTTTTGTGGCTGAGTTTATTTCATGGTAAGGATGTACCATGGTTTGTTGGCTATTTCAAATTAAATTGCTAAGAAAAATCATGTACAGGTTTATGTGGACATACCCTTATTTTTTTTCTGGAACAAATGCAATTTCTAGATAATATGGTTAAGCGTGTTTAGTCTTTTTTTTTAAGAAACTACACAACTTTTCCAGACTGGCAATGCCACTTTGGATTCCCAGTGTGCAATTTTTAAGTTTTGAAAAATAGAGTAGTTCCTTTAGAAACTGATTCTTCTTTATCCCCAAGTATTCTTGAGGTGTTTTTTTTTTTTTTTTTTTAATTTTAATGTATATTTGGGAGCCAAATAAAAGTTTTTTTAAAAAAAAATTTTTCTCATTCTTAGTTGACCTGAAACATAATGGTTTGCTCAAAAGAATGACAGCAACAATGTCTTCAATTACATGCAGATCTTTTTTTTTTTTTTTTTTTTTTTTTTTTTGGTTCTTTTTTTAGATATACATAACAGTGGAGTGCATTCTGACATATACATACATGGAGTGTAACTTCTCATTCTTGTGGTTGTATGTCCCGTTCATTCTACTCTCCTATTCCCATCCTCCCTTTCCTCCCTTCATTCCCGTTTGTCTAATCCAATGAACTTCTATTCTCCACCCTCCTCCCCATTGTGTGTGGAAAACTGATTCTTGATAAAGATTCTTCAAATGGGAAAAGACTATTTGTGAATATATTTGTAACCATCCTGACAACATCATGGTCCATTTGCCAGACATCATGATCAATGGGGAAATCTGGGATCGTGGTCCACGTACAGACCAGCAAATATGGAAGCTGTGTTGGATGGACACGAGCAGGAGTAGACGCCTCAACCAACAGCTTCCTGTCGTTGCCCACTTTATCAGCATGGACACCACCTGTTGTGGCATTCTAGATAATCATGAGCCACCGTGTTGTTAGAGGGCGCTTGTCTTCCAAGATGCTGAAACAAGTTTTTGGCACCATCTTCTTGCTTCTGCCACATTCCTAGGATTTAGAGACAAGTTCTCTTCAGTTCCCACTTCTTAAAGGAGATGAGCAAAGATGTAAAGTCCCACAGTGAATCTCAGCGTCAGCAGTGGAGGTCACAAAAAAGTTGGGAGGGAAAATATCTCTGGCCTCAGAATCAGTTTGCCACTTTCCAGCAATGTGACTGGACCATGTGACTCAGCACCTCTCAGCCTCAGCTTCATTTTCTATAAAATACGAACACTAAGGTCTACCTCCTAGGACCCATGGGAGTGTTAGGTACAATTGTTCATGTGAATCAGTAGACACAATAATAACCACCACAGCTACCATTTGTTCAGGGCTTATAATATATGAAGGACTATGCTCAGTGTTCTGAGCATTTAATAAATGGGATTATGTTTTCTTCCCCCTTTCTAATTTCCCTTTGTCTTCTTACTCCCCTGTTATCTTCCCAAAGCTAAAAATGGGATGGTGAGTTTACAACTTCATGCTTTCATTCAACAAATGAAACCATGTCCCAGGTACAGTTCTAGTTTCTGAGGACAAGACCCTGAATAGGTCTGTTCTGGTGGAGATTATATTCTAGCAGAAGGAGGCTAACAAGAAAACTGTAAGCAAATGCATTTACTAGTCAATTTCAGATACTGGTAAGTGCTAAGAGGAGACAGGGGTGGGGTGGGGTGGAGGTTGGAGGAGGTGAAAACAAGGCACTGTGAGAAGACACACAGCTGGATGAAGCAGGGGAGATGATGAATAAGGGCTGTTTTATAAACAACAGTCCAGGAAGCAGCCTCTAAAAACATTGGCATTAGATAGGAAATAGGAAGGGAGAGAAGAAACAGTTGTAGAAATATGTAGGAAAAGAGGTACAGACAGAGGATGCACAGCTCAAACAAATTTGAGTTCTGAGGAGCACAATTTAGTTTGCTAAGTTCCTAGTACTTAGCAAACGAAAGGGAGGGCACGGGACACCAGATAAAAATTATGGTTTCCAGGACATGGCAGGAAATTGGGGCTTTTTTCCAAATTCATTGGGAGGGTTTTGAATTGTTGGAATATTGTGATTTGATGTATGTTCTTTTAAAAAATTATTTATTTATTTGCTTTAGTTGTACACAATGCATTTTATTTTTACATGGTGCTGAGGATCGAACCCCGGGCTGCGCACGTGCTAGGCAAGCGCTCTACCCCTGAGCCACAACCCCAGCCCTGATGTATGTTTTATAAAATATATTTATTCTGCTGTTTGGAAAATTGATTGAGGCCCTAAAGCAGCAAGGGAAAATG
Organism: Tamias sibiricus; assembly: GCA_025594165.1. Lineage (NCBI taxonomy): Eukaryota > Metazoa > Chordata > Mammalia > Rodentia > Sciuridae > Tamias > Tamias sibiricus. The sequence goes on along the minus strand of CM046660.1, from coordinate 71,287,324 downwards.
TAGAGGAAGAGTCAGGAGGCTACTGCAGTAATGCAGGTGAGATGATTATGGTTTGGCCAAGTGCTTTAGCTGCTGAGATAAAGAGAACCAATTTGGGATATGTTGGGAAGAGGAGCTGATAAGGCAAGGAAGACTCCTGGGAGTTTTGGGCTGAACATTTTTTGGTAGGGAAATCCAGGGCTCTCTCCACTGCTCCTCTGTTTTTTTTTTTTTTTTTTTTTTTTTTGCAGTGCTAGGGATTGAACCCAGGGCCTCAGCATGCTAGGTAAGCACTGTACCACTGAGCTACATCCTAAACCCTTTTCCTGGCTTTGTGAGTACAAAGTGCCTTCCTGGTTGCCCGTGTGCTGATCTTGAACAGGGTTTTGGGTGGAGCAGAACAGGCCCTGCTTATGCCTCTTTTACTTTTGGGTCTGGTTGTAAACAAAACTGCTGCCCAGGTGGTTCATGGTACTGAAAACCAGGCCCTGCTGCTTTGGGCTGATTCTGTAGGAAGCTGGTACAACTCTGTGTAGACAGTCTCTCACCTGCAGTGCATTGACAGACACTTTAAGGAGAATTTCTTAACTTCTCTGCTCTTCAGTTCCCTCATCTATAAGATGGGGATAGTAGTAATAATTGCTTCTCAGAGTTATATTATAACATTTGACTCAATTTGAGAGGCAGTCAAGAGCCTCGGGAAGCTTGGGTTCCAGTCTGGAGTCAGCTGCTTGGCTTTCCTTAAAACTGGAATATTTGGTTGTGGGACACTGGAACAAGTTTCTTAACCTCTCTGTGCCCAGATTCCTTATCCCCACTAGGAGGATAATAATGGTTCCTACTTCATAGAGTTGTTGTGAGAATTAGATGAAATAATGCATGTGAAGTGCTTCAGACTCTGCCTGGCATTTGACTACGGTACTCAAAATAACACCAGATTAGAGGCACTTGATGCATGTCTAATATGAAAAATGATGTTTATGAAAAGTGCTGTAATACCATTAAAAAGTTAGTTATCATTTAAAATTTTATTACATCCTCCATTATCTATGTTGATTTTGTTTTCCAGAGATAATAACCACTTTAGCATGTGAATCTCTGGGATCCAAATGAGAAATCAGAAACTAGGATGCTTTCCAGGGGGCTAGGCAGGTCACTCGGGAAGCGGCCCTGGGCTAAGCCAGGGAGCACACAATCTGATCTTCCAGGTCAGGTCGTTAAGTCTCAGCCACAGCTTCCAGTTTCCGTGCCAACAGTGTTGCATGCAAATTCTTCAAGAGAAGCTGGGAATCTGGAATTTCTAGATAAACCTTTTGAGGTTATAAGTAGCAGCATTTAAACCAAAGAGTTTAAAACACTTTGCCTGCTAATGAAATGTATGTTTCAGGGAGGTGACCCTGGACCACCAGTTTAGAAATGCTGATCTAGATTCTTGTAGATCAGTTTTTGTGAGATCAGCTAGAAATAGGATCCAGGAAAGGTCAGTATAAATGGGAGGATGGTTTAAGCACCAGATGCCCTGGGGCAGACAGGACCAGGGAGGTTGTGCTCCAAAACTGCTCTAGGGCAGGAGAAAAACTGGACTTGGGAGCCAGAAAGGCACTAAAAAGGTGCAGCATATGACCCAGGGTGACCGGGGCATACTTCACAACCCGATCTAGGGCTGGTCCCGGTGTCACAGATGTCTGCACCTTGAATACACAGGTTGTTTACACTTCCTGGGTAATCAGGTTACACAGAGGCAGCATTGTTCAATTCCCACTGCTTCCTGGGCCCTGAACTGCACCTGCTGTGGCAGCTATGGCATCATCCACAGTTAGGCAACTGCTTGCTTTTGACTGCAGGATCCTAGGCCTACCTGATGCAGGCATTTTGAAGCTCAGGAGTGTAAGCAGGAAGACTTCACCAGAGCCAGATAATGTGAGCCAGTACACAGAACTGAATAACAGAACAGGGGCAGAGACGATGCTGTGGCTCCTTAATGGACTACCTGGCTTATCACACAGCTATTTGTTTATAGTTTTCATAGCTCAACAAGGCCTGATTAAGGCTTTATGATATTTGTATAATAGTCTTCCATCTACTGGCAGAGGAAAAGCAAAGTACAGAGAGGGGAAAAAATGAAAGCTTAATTTTTTTTTTGCTAATATTAAAATGAGGCCCACACATTGAATGTTCTTTAAAATATTTAGGACAATATCAGTTGCTGAGTAGTTCTTTTTTTCTTTTTTTCTGGTACTGAGGATTGAACTTGGGGCACTCAACCGCTGAGCCACATCCCCAGCACTATTTTGTATTTTATTTAGAAACAGGGTCTCACTGAGTTGTTTAGTGCCTCCCTGTCTCCCTGTTGCTGAGGCTGGCTTTGAACTCATAATTCTCCTGGATCAGCCTCCCAAGCTGCTGGGATTACAAGCGTGTGCTCTGTAATTGTGCCTGGCAATGAGTAGTTCTTTTTATAGGGGACTGTTTTGCACTTCCAGGGGACATTTAGTAATGTTTGGCCAGGGATGCTTCAAGACTCCTTCCCCCCAAGAATTATAGGTCTGACATGCCAGCAATAGCAAGGCTGAGAAACCCACCATAATTTGATAGATCAAAAATTCATATGAGTGTTAATATAAGAAGGTAACTTCAGAAATGAAATGAGGGGCATAAATGAAAGGCTGTCATGTGCTGGGTTACAGGTGTGTATATAGGAAACTACCATCCATGTAGAAAATCTTAACTGTATTAATCAAACTAATTATGTAGGCAGAAAGCAACCCAACTGGCTCTTATAACAAGAATCTATTTTCTGTAGCCGGATGCGGGGGTGCACGCCTATAATCCCAGAGACTCAGGAGGATTGAGAGTTCAAAGCCAGCCTCAGTAATTTAGCAAGGCCCTAAGCAAATCAGCAAGACCCTGTCTCAAAATAAAATACAAAAACAGGCTGGGGATGTGGCTCAGTGGTTAAGCACCCCTGGGTTCAATCCTGGGTTCCCTCCCCCTCCCCACAAAAAAATATCTATTTTCATTATAAAGGAGATATTTAGAGATGTACATGGAAACCCCTCTTCCAAATGATTAATGTGGTGATACACACAAAGCAATAATCATACAAATAGGTAGAATTTGCAAAGCAAAACCAAGAGACCCTCATCCTTTCAAGTGGACCCACCAATTACATCCTCTCCACCTACTGCTCCCAGGAGGTGGTCGAGTTTGTCTCCTTTGATACCTCACTTTACCTACTGATGCTCTAAATACAAAAGAAATCTAAGGGCAGGTAAATAGAGGCTGAGGGTTTCACGCAGTAGTGTGCTGTGGACTCTGTGTTTTTCAAGGATACCGTTTGCCATGAGGTTTCCCTGAATTGAAGATGTGGATCATTATTTCCAAAGGAGAGGCTTTACCCTGAAGTTCAGACTAAGCTGCTAAGGATAGAGGGTGACAGAAAGAGCCTGGTGAGTCAGAGCTATTGAAATGAAATTCTGGATTTCATGAGATGTCTAATAGGAAGGAAGCAAGGTAGGTGCCATAGATTTCCTTCTTTTCCCACAAAGACGGTTTGGGTTTTGAAGTATTTTTAAAGGAATGGGCATTTTGGTTTCACTACAAGGAGGCAGGGGTGGGGCCTGACTTCTGAATGAAACCTGTACATAGCCTAATAAATGAAGTAGACTTTCTTCTTGGTCTATAAACTATCCCATTATACACCCATAGAAGTCTGAGTGATATACTCAGAAGAACACAGCAGAAACCAAAACAGACTGGAGTATTGACATGAGATCTTTAAAGAGTCTTAATTGTGAGACTTGATTGGTGTACATAACCTTTTATTTTGTTTCCAAGATGGTGTCCCATTTTTGAAGTTCTGGTTATTAAACCTCTCTCTCCTTTGACCTAATAAAAAATACGAAGAATCTGTATTTACCAAATACTTACCAATGTTGTAAATACTTCACATATAGCTATTTACACAAACTTCACCTGAAAAGTAATTCAGCAGGCAAGTGAAGAACTGAAATTTTAATCCAGGTCATCTTGTTGCACAAACCGTAACTTAAACTAGAATGTAGTTAGTGTAAACTGAAATCAGGATTTAGAATTTTTTAAAGTCATCTGAATCCATTTTTCCAGGGGGGGGGGGTAATTGAAATAAAGGGATTCCTTGTTTTTTTTTGAGGCTTCTTTGAATTTCCTTATTGTCCTTGAAAGAAAGAACAATAAATACCTACAAATTTAGAGGTTTGGAGACACTTTAGGGCACTCTTCATAGGCTAATGAAGTAGAATTAGATAAGAAAACAGGTTTTATATTAGAAGTGGCTTGAACTTTATTAAACCTGCTAACTGAGTGATCTTGAGCAAATTACTTCATATCCTTGGGCCTCAGAATCCTCATTTATGAAGTAAATAATAACACATCCTTGAGATGTTGTAAGGATTAGAGGATATATTTTGGGTAAGGTGCCTCCTAGGGCCTGGCCTCTAGAAAGTGCTTAGTAAATTTTTTTTTTTTTTTTTTTTAATTTTTGTAGGGAGCCCAGAGGTGGAATTATAATGGGGGTGGATTAGTAAGCCAAACTCTGATAAACATTTTAAAACTGTGAGATTAAATTCTGTCTCTGCCAAGGAGAATTAAGGTGGCCCTTGGGGAAAATGATTTGAGCTTTTGCAAACTCTTTTATAAAGGACAGGTATTATAAACTGTTGAAGTCCACAATATATGGCTACCTTTATAATTTATTAGCACATTTCTTGCTAGTAACATTTTTTTGTTGTTGTTGTTGTTGTTGTTCTGTGCAGCAAAACCTCTGTGTTTAAAAACAATAAAACAAAACAAAACAACAACAAAACCAGGAAGAGGAAGCTAGAAACGGGACACCTAATTAGTTAATTTTTAATGTAGAGCAAACAGCATTTACTATTCTGGTGTAGGGAAACAAAATCACACAAGGATGTTAGTAGGAGTCCACATTTAGCTGGAAGGGACTTTCAGGGATTACTTAACTGTTTTTTGACACCAAGATAATTTAAGGTGATTCATCATTTTATGGATGAAGGAATAAAAAGAAAAAGGCCAAGTGCGAGAAATGAAGACTGGATAGTTGGCCTGTCACAGGGAACTTGGAAGCAGTAATGCTAGTTTTCTCTCCCCAGTGTCCTTGCAAGAGATTTCGTTCCAGTTTGGGATTCAGGTTAACTAACTCCCCCAGCTGTTTTCTGCAGAATCAGATCCTATTAAAATTAGGAAGGAGCGCCCTCTAGAGGTCAAGATGAGAGAGCGTAACTGCGAAAGACTATATTTGGGCATTTGAGATTTCCCTTCATGAGGGTTTTGGAGCTGAAAGAAACTCCTAATTGAGAGCATGTGAATTTAAGGGTTGTCAAGGGGGAAGGGAACTTACCACGTGGTGCTATTTAGTATAATTGGAATAATCAGGCAATCCAGTTTACCTCCCTTCTGAAGCTTTCTCATCACACTAATTAAATAAAGCAGCAAATCTTTAATGACAAATCCCTTTCACAAGTAGGGAAATTCAAGAACAGTAAATGAAAAAAACAATAGTTAATTAGTAACTGGTGGCCCATTTATGTTTTCTCCCCTCACTGCTAAAGAAGTGATGACTTTAGCTCCATTTTTTTTTATTTGGTTAATTTCAACATTGGACAGTATACTGAAATACAAGGTCCACTAAATTTTACCTGTAGTCTGTTTTATACTGCTTTTGAAAGTGTCAAAGTCAAGTAATGAAGTGTGTGTGGTTAAGGGCGATTAAGGTGAGGTCACAGTGTGGGGATTTGGACAGAGGCAGGAGGAATCTTTTTGAAGATACACTCTTGACATTAATTAATCAAAAACATATTTATGAATGCTCAAACTGGGTTAAAACTGGCATCCAAATTTAAGCAGAATATTTTCACTCAGAATTTACTTCATTAAAAAAATAGCACACACCAAAGATATTTACATAAGTCCAATTTGATCCCTAAAGATCAATGCATTCATTTCAATATTAATAAGTTTTCAGCACTGGAAACTCATTTTCTGAGTAACATGATTTATTTTTAGTGAACAAGCTGGTAAGTAAACATTGCAGTTATTTGATCTTTTTATCCATGTTGATACTTACCAAAGTGATAATAGGCAAGTCATGGAGCTTTCTAGGCTGGGTCACTTCATTCTGTACTATTTATCTTCAACATGTTTAGAAAATGCATTCAAGAGACAAGACGAGATGTCCTTATTTCTGAATGGCTTTTTGGTTCCTCATTGAAAGTGAGCCAGAGTGGATTGGATCTTAGCTGGCAACTCTTGCAAGACCATAAATTCTAGGAGTCAGGCATAAAATCAGTAAACAAGAGTTATAGCATCAGGGAAGCACAAGTCTGAGATCCCCAAGGAAGGATGTGAAATTGACTTGAAAGATGCAGCAATTAAAACTCAGGATACAGATGTACATAACCAGGAGGAAAAGAGTCTTCTTTGGCTGAGCACAGAAATGTTGAACCAGTGCCTTGAATTTAACAAGACACATGGAAAGTACTTTTTGTATCAGAGATCTGGACCTCAGAACACTAACAGGAGAACTAGGTGTCATTAACTAAAATATATGTTGGCAAATAAAATTTTCCCCTTTATACTTCTTAAAGGGGCTGTATAAATAAAGAAAACTATCACTCAAAAAATGACCTAGAATTGTCTAGGTTGATCCTAAAGAAAGTTGGATGAAATGATTATTAACTTGAAATTCATAAGTATTATCTTTTGGTGTTGAAATGACTTGACACTGATGAAGCATTTAAAATTATGAAAAGTATAACTGGTCATGTTTGATATGGTTACTTTTAGAAAAGAAAGGATAGTCATTGCATATTTAGTTTAGGCATTGAGTACTTATGAAAGGACTAGGGCACATTTTGTGATAAATTGTGCCTAAGATTTAAAAAACACACACATGCAAACACACTACCCTTCATGTAACAAACTGTACCTTATTTTTCTTTATGACTGACTCAACTAGTCTAGGTAGCATAGGTGAAATTAATTGGCCAACGGAACAATGGCTTAAGGTCTGATGTCATAAATGAGCACTCTCTGAACTTCTTTTTATATATTTTACTTTATTCTATAGGTTCCACCCTTGGAAGAATTGTAAGGTGTGGAAGTCAATAACAAGCACGTTTTTTACGATTAAAGTCATAAGTCAATCATAGTGGATGGCAGCATTTGCATCAAGCTAGTATGCTTTGTCGAAAAGACCTTTGTTTCAAAGGGCAGAGTAGGATAGGATCCAAAGTTCGATAAAGTTTGGGCTCTCTTTCTTCTGGCATTGAACCTAATAATCAACCAGCTGCATGTTTTCCTGAGATTTGTATTCTGCCACAGTTTGGCTGGCAAATCATTTTCTTGTGGATATGGTTTTTGACGACACTCACAGAGCAGCCTGACAGCTTTGAGCTTGAGGAGCACATCATAATATCCCCACATTTTGAGGAATAAATGTAGTTCCCTCAATAATGGAATAAATTCAGCACCTTATTCAGAACAGCTCCTAAATTTTTAGGTGCAATTGAAAACTGCTGGTCACTCTGTTTTGCACCAGGAAAAACACATTTGTAAGCCTAGTGACATTTTGTGCTGGCCAGCAACTAGAGGGATGTATATAAAATATTTTACCAAAAATAAAATAATACACTTGAATATAAAATAATATTTGATTATATTTATAATTTTATACATTATCATTTATATTATTATTTATGCTTTTAATAAATTTAATATTACCTATAGTTTTATAAATTTTTATAACATATTTGTGTTATAATTTTAACAGAAAATTACGTTAATGTGTATTTTTTTATACAGCAGAAAAGTGAGAAAAACATTTAAATTTTCTTCTGGGTTCTGAAGAGCCTATTGGTCACTATTGGGGTGGAGTTACAGGTTAAGGAGGGGTGAATGAGTACTAAAATAATCAATAAGTCTGGAAAACTGACTTTTGCAAGAAGGTGAGCAGCATGGGTGTGGTAGTGTCCACAAGCACTGCTTTTTTATTAGCATTTTTTGTTGTTCTGGTAAGGGAGGATTGCCTACATATTATTCCCTGACATTAAAGTGTTGTGACAGGTTTGTCTTATAGTAGTACTATGATATTGGCATAAAGGAAACTTGGGAGTAACTATACAGAATGTAAGAAAGAGCCAATATTTAAATGCTATGTCTTGAGAAACTAGATAAATCACTCAGTAAATAAAAATTCATTGGACGTAGATGATTTTCATATGACAATTATGTCATTTTTGTATTTATCTCATTTTCTTAGGAGATTTTGTATAGAAAGACACAGATGCGCATATTTATTCATTTTTCTTTCAGACCACTGTACTGACTTAGGGCTGGGGACATAGCTTAGTGGTAGATCACTCTCCTAGTATGTGTGAGGTCCAGGGTTTGATCCCCAGCACCACATACATACACACAAAAGAATGATCATAGATTTAAAATGTGTTCCTATCTTTTGAGTATATGATAACTATATTATGATAATCTAAAACATCTGGTTTTTGATATATATAACAGTATTGAAGGTTGATAATACAGTGTAAGAATATTCCCTGTTCATACATAAGGTAGGGACTTTCTAAGGCCACCAAGCAGTTTGTGAATTGAAACCAAGGAGCCAGGAGGACTTCATATAGCTTTGTAGATTTCCTGAGCCATATAGCCCAAGAAACAAGGAATGGAGGAATCTTTTTTTTTTTTTTCCTTTAAGAATTCTTTTGAATTTCTGAAGGTCAAATGACAAATTTTAGCAAGTTTGCAAAACAAACATTTTCGTATTGATGAAGAATAGACATTAAACTGATTATAGAAAATTAAGAACAATAATTGAAAAGTCTGGGTGATATTCTCTACATATTACTTCAAGTATGAATTGATAAAAACCTGCAGAAAGTCCCTGAAAGTAGAACAGTGTGGCTGATATAGCAGGTGATATTGAAGCTCTGCCCAGATGATTTGTATTCCTTTGTATTAATTTTGAATCCTTTCCTTCCTTGATGTGCTTTTGCTTCTAACAGATTTAGGCTTTTCAGTGGTTAACTCTGAGGCTAAAGAATCCCTTTGCCTGAGCATAGCATTTATATACCAGTGGCTGATGGGCAGGAATACAACAGCCCCAAGTCCCTTGCCTGCAATGGGAACAACTCTGAGCTGTGCCTGACACTCCCAGCTCTCCAGCTGAATCAGGCTGAGATCCCCCACCGTGCCTCGACCTCTGCCTGGGATTGTACCCTTCTTGGTTTTCTCTGTTTCATCCTTTCTCTGACAGTTTTCTTCACTTCCTAAATCAATCTATGAATCCCCATCTCAAGGTCAGCTTCTGGGGAACCAGACCTGAGACATGAGAACAAAACAAAGGAGTTAAGCTCACTTATAAAAAGACTTGGATTCTCCGAGCATGGTAATTTCAGACACTTGCTAGAATTTCATCAAATCATTGTGCATCCACAGCAGTGGAGACCATTTCAAAAGACAGCTACAATTCCATGTCTCTGACACCTGTCTAAGAGCATCCTTTTTGATGTTAATCAGTATAGTGGATACGTAGGATGATTAGGTTCTTTTTTTGGGGGGTGGTTCTGGGGACTGAACTCAGGGGAACTTGATCACTGAGCCACATCCCCACCACTATTTTGTATTTTATTTAGAGACAGGGTCTCACTGAGTTGCCTGGCCATTGCTGAGGCTGGCTTTGAACTCACAATCCTCCTGTGTCAGCCTCCTGAGCCGCTGGGATTCCAGGTGTGCTCCTCCATGCCTGGCAAGTTTTTTTTTTTTTTTTTTTTTAATTACAAATTAGGGGCTGGGGTTGTGGCTCAGCGGTAGAGCGATCACCTAGCATGTGCGTGACCCAGGTTTGAGCCTCAGCACCATGCAAAAATAATAAAGGCATTGTATACAACTAAAACAAATAAATATTTTTTAAAAAATAAATTATAAATTAAAAAGAAGTCAAATAAAATAAAGTAAAATAGACACATTTAAGACACAACTGCATGGCCCTAGCACATATATGTTTGTGTGTATGTTGTGGGCATGGCCACATATATGTGTTAGCATCAATTAAATTGCTTGGGATGGGCTGGGGTTGTGGCTCAGTGGTAAAGTGCTGGCCCAGCATGTGTGAGGCACTGGGTTCAATTCTCAGTACCACATATAAATAAATGAATAAAACAAAGGTCCATCATATATAGAAACGATTAAAAAAGTAAATTTCTCAGGATGATGTGGGCCACAGATCATTGCTCACGTATCTGAAAAAGTCAAGCAATGGTGTTCAGGAAAAGCTGAATCTAGGGGCCCAGCAATCCCATTTATAATCCATCTTTTTCAGTGTCCGATTCTGTTTTTCTTCATGTTGGCTTCTTGGAGTTCTTCCTTGTGGTACCCAAGATGGTATCCAACTAGTTTCATGCCTTCTGGAAAATATCTCTTCTTTCCCTGGAGTTCTAATAAAAGGACTAGAGGGCATGGTGGTGCAAGCCTGTAATCCCAGCACTTGGGAGTCTGAGGCTGGAGGATCGCGAGTTCAAAGCCAGCCTCAGCAATGGTGAGGCACTTAGCAACTCAGTGAGACCCAGTCTCTAAATAAAATACAAAAAAGGGCTGGGGATGTGGCTCAATGGTAGAGTGCCCTTGAGTTCAATCCCTAGTACCAAAAAAAGGACTAGAGCCAATTCTCTTTGAAATATCTTGGATTATAGACTCATCCCTGAATTAGTAATGATGGCCAGGGAAATATAATGTTCCCATTGGCTAAATGCTCACCTTTAGAGAAAGGGAGATGGTGGGGGATGGGGTCAGCTCATCTGGTCACATGACCTAAGTCATGGAAAGGAACAGTTCCCTGAAAGAAGACCAGGTGAAGACTTTGGAGAGTAGGGGTGAGGACGTGAGCCAGGCCAAGACAACAGATGACCTCCTGCAAAACCAGAAAATTTAATGGGTGTTAGAATCTATTTTTTAAAGTGGGGAAAATAAAATGTGCCTTACCTTACCTCATAGGATCAGATTCAATCCCTTAAATGAACTTTAAAAATATAAAGAAATTTTTACAAATGGAAAGTAATACTCTAACTTATCTTTTTTGGGTCATTTGACAAAGAAACTATGTATAAGGATATTACTAAGGTACAAATCATACCAATTTTATTATCTCACCAAATATGAACTCCTGCTTAACATTGGAGTTTGGGAAATACGCATGTACACTGACCATACATATTATGATGATTTTAGCTGTAACTTTCTATAACTTTATGGAAAACTTAGATGCATTGCATGTTTTGTTTTGTTTTCTTTTCCTTCCTTCCTTCTTTCTTTCTTTCTTTCTTTCTTTCTTTCTTTTTTTTTAACTGAGGATTGAACTCATGGGCACTTGACCACTGGGCCACATCCCCAGCCCTTTTTTGTATTTTATTAGAGACAGGGTCTCACTGAGTTGCTAAGTGCCTCGGCATTGCTGAGGCTGGCTTTGAACTTGCGATCCTCCTGCCTCAGCCTCCCAAGTGCTGGGATTACATGTGTGCGCCACCATGCCGGCTTAGATGCATTACATTTATTAAGGATTCTCCAGTGAAACTGGACCAGTAAAAGATATATGAACATTTATTATGAGAAATTGGCTCATGCAGTTAGGGAGACTGAGAAGTCCCCTGTTCTGCCATCTGTTAGCTACAGGCCCCGAAAACCTGGCGGTTCAATCCACTCAGGAGGCCAGATCAGGGGAGCTAACGGGTGTAAATTCCAGTAGGAGGACTGGAAAGGATGAGATGAGATGTCCCAGTTTAAACAGGAAGGCAGGGGGGGAAATGAGCAAATTCCTCCTTCCTATATGTTTGAACCATTCCCTTTCAATGGTTAGATGATGCCCAGCCACATAAATCTGCATAGAGTCTATTGACTCAGTTGTTAATTTCATCCAGAAATACCCTCACAGAGGCACCCAACATTAATTTTTATGTTTTTGGCACTCGGGATTGAACCCAGGGCCTCATACTAAGTGGCAGAGTGCATGCTTAGCACTCTCCAGCTACACTCCCGCCCCAACAGTAATCTTTAATCTGGGCTCCCCATGGTCAGTCAAGTTTACACCTAAAGTTAGCCATCATACCTGTCCCTGTAATATCCAACTGACTAAAGAGCCAAGGAATGATGTAATCTGAGAATTTTCAGACCTGGAAAAAGTCAGTTGAGGTTAATGGCGAAGCCATTATCTTAGCTCTTACTTTCTTTCCTAAGGGTTTAAGTTTTCAGCAGATAATCTGCAAAGTGGATAATTTGCTGGGGGAAAATGAGAATAGACACTTTTTCCTTTGAGAATTGCTCTTACACAATTGTACTTACTTTTTAATGGTGGGACTTTTCTTTGTAAGGAGTGCTATATTATGGAAGGACCTGGGGAATTTAATTATTAAGTTAAACAATAAACTCTTTAAATTACCTTAATTTCCAAGGGATTCAACAATTCTGTTAGTTGAATTATAAATAAGTAAATAAAACCTTAAAACAATTGGAAACCCCTCATACAAAAGGCAAAAGATTAGAAAAGACTTAGTACCCTGGGGCCTAAGCAATATAATTAAAAGCAGGATTTAAAAAGTAAGTTGCCTTATAAAGAAGAGGAAATCACCAAGCAATGCTCTGATTCCCAGAAGCTTTCAGACTTTGAGTGTGTTAATAGGGTTTGTATAAATATTATATTTTCTTATATTTTTGAAGTATGAAAAACAGATCACTTAGCTTTCTACTATATAAAGACATTTTGAAAGGACCAATGCTTTTGTTTAACTGATGTATGTCATAAGCTATCTAAAAGGTAAAAAGGAGACACACACTTCCAATGTTGGGGGAGACATGAGATATAATAATAGCTAGCAGCTAGCAGCTATTAGGGCTTTTTTTGTTTTGTTTTGTTCTGTGTTTGGAAGAGAACCCAGGGTCTTTGCATGCTCAACAGGCACTTTACCACTGAACTACGCCCTCAGCCTTATTAAGGCTTATAAATGCCAGACACACTGCTAAATAAGTTGCACATATTATTTCCTTAAAGTCCTAGAGCAACCTTGAGAGGTAGGTATGTGTTATGGTTTGAATTGTGTACCTCCAAAATTCATATGTTGAAATCTTAGCCCCCAGTACCTCTGAATGTGCCCTTATTTGGAAGTAGAAGTATTGCAGTTGTAATTAGTTAAGATGAGGTCATACTGGGATAGGGTGAGTCCCTAAACAGATATGATTGTTGTTCTCAACAAAGAGAAGGGATTCGGACACAGTTGCATAGGAGGAAACATGATGTGAAGGTGAAGGCAGAGATCCACACGCCAAGAAAGGCCAAAGATTCCTTGTAAAGCACCAGAAATGAGGAGACAGAGGCCGGAAGAGGTTCTCCCTCCCAGCCATGAGAAAGAGTCCACCCAGCTGACACCTTGACCTCAGATTGCAGCCTCCAGACCTGTGAGACAGTACATTTCTGACATTTAAGTGACCCAGCTTGTGGTACTTTGTTCTGGCAGCCAGAGCAAAGTACTACGAGGCTAGAATGGTCCACATATTATAGATGAAGATTCTGAGGCTGTGAGAGAGAAACTGGTTCCAAGTTAAACAGCCACTAAGGGGCAAAGAGGGGCTAGATTCAGCTCATTCCAAACACCATGTTTTTAAATCCCTCCATCATCTCCCCAAAACGAGTCCAAGGACAACTTGCATAAGAATCACTTGGGATGCTTGTTAATAGTAGGAATCCAAGAACTCGCCCCAGACCCACTTAATATGGAACTGAGGAAAATAGGGCAAAAAACTGAACTCTAAATGAACATCCTTTGCTATTGAAATTAGAGTCCCTGAACCTCTTTCTATTGAAGTTTGGGTGATTTATAACTTAGATGTCAGACAAGTTTTTAATCTAGATTTTAAATTCTGCTTTTTTTCTCTAAGTGAGGATAGTAAAGTGTACCCTATTCTTACCTCTAAGGAGCAAGTCAAATCCCTTAAAAATGAAAGCTTAAAATGACAAAGGTAAGAAATACTATAAGGTATCCTTATTCAGGTCTTTTTATTAGGACTATGGAAGAAGGTATTCTTCAAAACAATTGCTATTAATTTCTCTGAAAGAGCAACTGCTAAGTTACAAGTGGTTAAACTCTGGATATATTTGCTGCATTCCACCACAGTGCTCTACCTAAGTGTGTGTGGGAATTCCTGGTATCCTCTCTGTTGGAGCATCCTCTTCTCCCACGTGGTCACCTTCTCTCCATCTATGCAAACTTTGTAACCAGGAGATGTTCCTCAAAATCTGAGGTATAGAGAGCTGAGCATTCTCGTTTCCATAATACATGGAGTATCTCAATTTTTGGTTCTTTTGTTTTTATTACTGAGTTTCAGGCAGGACAATTACATACACTTTTACCCATTCTGCCATCACAATCAGTGCTGACCTGGAAAAGAAACACTGTAAGTCTTAAGACTCTCAGTTACACAGCAGACAATTTCAAAGAGAAGGAACAATTCCACCTCTCCCAGATAGAACAGATGGCTTCAATTGGCTCAGCAGGGGTACTCTAAGTGGCATCTCTGACTTCAAAAGCAATACATCTGCTTTCTTTGCACTTCAAAATGCTTTATGTGAACTAACTCTAAGAGATAATGACAGATGACAGTGAAGGTGGGGAACTCATAGACCTGGATTCAAATCCCAACTCTGTCTCTATGGTTGCATTGTTATTTTTGTTTTTCTTATAGATCTCAGGATCCTTCCTTACCAAGATTCACTGAAATATGAAGGATGGTTGTGTCAGCTAACTACTGCTGCTCAACAAAAACCCCCAAAACTTTGCAGCTTAAAAATAATGATTTATTATTTCTCATGCTGACTTGGCAGATCATCTGCTGGTTTTGCTTGGGCTCAATTCATGGAACAGCATTCAACTGCAGATCAGCTGGGCTCAAAGTTCAAGATGGCCTTACCAGATTCCTCTATACAGCAATTTCAGGACAGTTTTTTTTTTTTTTTTTTTTTTTTTAAAGCAAATGCAGAAGCTGCCAATCTTTGAGGCTCTTGAGGGTATAGGACTTCTATAATATTATCAGCATATTCTATTGGTTAAAGCAAGTTGCAAAGTTAGATTCCAGGAGTTTGAAAATTAAAGTCCAATTCTGAATGGGAGAATCACCAAAGTCACACTGCAAAGGATGCAGCTGAGAGAAACTGCTTTCAGCAATCTACCACAATGATAGTCTGACATGTTGCCATTATTCTTTAGGTAATCTGGGTGTTTTAATGCCTAAGACCATTGTTAAAACTGTATGAAAGGTTTACTTGGAACAACAAACTAACAAAAAAAAAAAAGAGAAATTCAAATCTGAATAAAATATACTTTCAGTAACAACTAGTTAAACTTCTTTTTATTTATTTATTTATTTATTTTCTGCAGTAGTAGGGATTGACTCCAGGGCCTTGCATTTGCTAGGCAAGAGCTCTACCACTGAGTTATATCCCCAGCCTTTTCACTTTGAGACAGAGTCTTGCTAAGTTACCTAAGTTGGCCTTGAATTTGTGACCCACCTGCCTTAGCCTTCAGAGTAGCCGGGAATATAGATATGTACCACAGCACTGAAGTTTTTGTTTTTTGTTGTGTTTTGTACCAGGAATTGAACCTAGGGGCACATAACCACTAATTGTATGCCCAGTCCTTTTTATATTTTAGATCATGGTCTCATTAAATTGCTTAGGGCCTGGCCTGGCTAAATTACTGAGGCTGACTTTGTGATCCTCCTGTGATCCTCATGCCTCAGAGCTGTTGGAATTATAGGTGTGCACCACCATGCCCAGCCAGCACCAAGTTTGAATTTCCTCATACAGCAAGTAAAAGGGGATTCACAGGCTATTGTATTTGAAAGATATGATTAGGGTCTATCTGTCATCTGTGAACAAAGGTGAAAGGTTTTTTTTTTTTTTTTTTTTTTTAAAGAATATTCTCATGAAGATTCTTTTCACACCTAATGTAGATGAAGGCAGTCTCATTCAAGGCACTAGCCACGTCAGCATCACCTCTCAGGCTTCATCTGAGACATGTTGTGTTAGAATTTCAGGGATGGTGCTTATGAGTCCGTATTTTAGCAAGCTTTCCAGGTGATTTTATGAACACTACAATTTGAAAAGTACTGATCCAAGATGAAACTATCCTTCTCCTTAGATAAAAGTACTGATTAGATATACTTTTCCCAGATCTCCTTTTTTTTTTTTTTTTCTTTCCCCCACAGTGAGCGTTAAGGCTAAATTCATTTAACAAAATCATAAACTCAGTTTCTCAAGAGGTTTGAATCCAAATAACTTTGGGTAATCATTATTAATTTATTTTATTTCTACTACATATTTAGGAAATCAATAACTAGGGATGACATATTGTTTTGTACTGGTTTGGAAGCTGAGAATCCCACAGGATTGTTCCAGGAATACAATTCAAAAACAAGCCACTGCACTGAGCTTTGTGAACACATGTAGTGCTCATCTGACTGAAAGGCAGAACAAATAGACACTGGCCAAGCTCAGCAAGGAGTGTCACGCTTTTGAAAGCGTCCTCCTGGCAAAAAACGTTTGCATTCATTTTTTTTTTTTTTTTTAATGTAGGGATTTAGGCTCACTTGCACAAATAAACATGGCATTATTAGCTAGAGTCTGCGTTTTCTTTTTTAAGTTATGAAGAGTTTACTTATGAAAGCAGGAGAGACCCATCATATGTTGCCAAAAATGTTTCTAGAAAGAATACTTGGCAAAGAGCAGTAACTTTAAATAGTATAATGGAGAATTTCACCTGAAAATTCTTGAAAGAATTTTTATTAATCAAGAGATGAGAAGCTCCATTTAAAATCAGGCAGTTTTCTTAGATTTATAGTGAAGTTCCCAGAAATCACTGTAAGTTCCCAAGATGTTCATTATGTTTTCAGCCCCGTCACTAGTCTGATCACATCTTTTCTCAATAATCATCCAAATATTTGCAGGCTGCCCCTACTCAAACTTGGAATCGTTGAGAATTCTAGGAGGAAGAATAGAATTTCCATTTAGTGAACAAATAAGTTTTGAAAAAAATTTTTTGGGGGGACACTGGGGATTGAACCCAGGGCTGCTTCACCACTGAGCTACATCCCCCACCCTTATTATTATTACATTTTAAATTTTGAGACAGGATCTTGCTACATTACCACGACTGGCCTCAAACTTGTGATCCTCCTGCCCCAGCCTTCTGAGTCACTGGGATTATAGGCAAAGCCCATTGTGCCCAGCTGAAGATATTTTTGATTGTGACAAAGGAGAGAACTGAAATCTTAGACTATGGCAACTGAAAACGTGGGCCAAGATACTGCAGCTCCTCAATCAAAAGGTGGCATTCATTTCCCCTTCCCTGGATTCTGGACAGGTGTAGTAACTTGCTTTGACCACTAACATGTGGCAGAAGTGACATGTTATGTATTCTGATGCCTAAACCACAAGAGGCCTTGCAACTTCTTCCTTACCTTCTTTGATACTGTTCTGAGGTCACTACACAGGAAAGCAGTTCTCATCTTCTCCAGCAGGAGAGGCCACATGGAAGAGAAGTAAGGTACCCTTTCAAACAGCCACACCAGCTATCAAATGAGGTCCTCTTCTAGCCCAGCCAGCTTCAGCTGAATATAGAGCAGGACTGAACCCAGGTAAAAGCTCAAAAGAATCACCCGGTTATTTCACAGCATTGTAAGAAATAATATATTGTTATTATTTAAAGTTACATAATTTTGGGATAGTTTGTTATGCAGCAAAGATAACTAAGAGTCTTTAAAACAAACTGTAGTAAAAACATAAAATATACCATGTTAATTATTTCGAGCTGTACAGTTTGGCAGAGGTGAATACATTGTTGTGAAACATGTCTAGAATGTTTCCATCTTGCAGAACTTAAATGCTATAATCATTAAATAGTAACTGCCCTATGCCTCCTCTTTCAACCCTTGGTAGGCACCATCTTGCTTTCTCTGTCTATGCATTTGACTTTACATATCTCATATAGTATTTGTTATTTTGTGGTTAGCTTATTTTATGTAGAAAGATATCTCTAAGCTTCATCCATGTTGTAGCATGTGATGGGATTTCCTGTTATTTATTTATTTATTTTCTTGTGGACTGAATAAGATTCCAAAAATGAAGAAGAAAGATCAGGGAAAATAAACATACTTTATTTATGCAGGTCAAAATCTTATTCTTTCCTTCAAAAGAAAATTAAAAATATCTTTTCTATCACAATACCTCACTGGGGCTAAATTGAATTATTTTCTTTCCTTATCATTATCCTAGTCCATTATGAAACCAATATAGTTTATGTTTCCTTTAAGCTTTTAAACATCTGAAATGTTAGAAAGTTGGAATTGAGAGAGAGGTTAAAGATCACCTATCTCAGAAGCCTAGTTTTGTAGATGAGGAAGCAGAAACCTAGAGGTTAGCTAACTTGTTGGGGCAGTAGAGTTGCTGGCATCAGACAGGACTCAGGCCCAACCTTTGTGACTGATTGCATTTTTATTGTCCTGTGAGCTCATGTGGGGCTCCTGGGTCCAATGTGGCCTCTCCTTCTCTGGAACTCCTTTCCATGTGGGGTCTCTTCTGGGCTTCTTGGCAGCATGGTGATATATAAACCTAACAGACCTTGAAGCTCCTTCCTTACTCTCTTGGAACACTGTCCTGCTTGCTGGCTTCCAAGGAGGAACATTTTAAGAGGTGAAGCCCCAGTATCAAAACTCTGCTAACATCACACTTGATACTTGCCCATTGGCCATAGCAAGTGGTATGACCAAGCCTGTTTTTTTGTTTGTTTATTTGTTTTTGCTTTTTGTTTAAGATTTTTAAAAAGATGGACACAATATCTTTACTTTATTTATTTTATTCATTATTACTGGTGCGGAGGATCGAACCCAGTGCCTCACTTGTGCGAGGCAAGCGCTGTACTGGGGAGCTATAACCCCAGCCCTCCAAGGCTGTTTTGAATGAATGAATATTGGAAAATATCATAAGACTGATATAAAATGAGAATGAGAAAAATTTACTCACAACTTTATAGAATTTCTTGTATGAATACACATCACTACATAAAAACTGTGAGCTGAATATGGAGTTAATTCTCCCTGTCATTGCATAGTAACAATTTCTCAGTATAAATCATGCATTCTTTTTTTTTAAAAATATTTTATTTTTTAGTTGTAGTTGGACACAATACCTTTATTTTATTTATTTATTTATTGTGTGTTGCTGAGAATTAAACCCAGGGCCTCGTGCATGCTAGGTGAGCACTCCACCGCTCAGCCACAACCCCAGCTCCAAATCATGCATTCTTTATCTATCTATTATTTGTTGAGAGCTACTGTGCTCCAGGAAGCAGGAAAACAGTGGAGAACAAGATGGACACCTTAACTGCTTGCATGGGGCTTAGATACCACTGGTGAAGGCAGATTAAATAAGTGGCTATGAACTAGGGTAATTGTTACAAAGCAAATAAAGGGCTGAGACTAATTGTGGGAGGGGCCAACTTGGTATTGGGTGGTCAGTGCAAACTTGTTTGACAGAAAGGTACTTACACTGAGATCTGTACTGAAAAGTGAAGGGGGAGAGTGCCCAACAGGGAAAAGCTAGTGAAGACATAGGGTAAGAAAAAACTTGGTGCTGTTGGTGGGGAATTAAGTGTGCTGACTCTCTGGAGTTCCAGTCCTGCCTCTGTCACTCATCAGCTATGCCATCCTGGCAGTGAGTTTCTTAACCTCTTGTGTCTTCAGTTTCCTTATCTGTTAAAGATTGTACTACATGGAACTGAGAACAGATGGAAATTTTATATCTCGTGTGGAACTTTATGGACCACAGCAAGGGGTTTGGAGATTTTCCCCAAGGACAACAGAAGTCATGCAAGGGTGTTTAGGAGAATTAGCATTGTAGGAGTGTTTTTTTTTTTTTTTTTTTTTGCTGCTCTATAGCAAGAGACAGGAAGATGCAAGTATGGAGACATGTGGATCAGGCAGGGAGGAGTTTGGGTAAGAGGAGAAATTAGACTTGGACATACCATTGACAATATTGCCAAAAGCTGGGTGGGTAAAGTAGGGGAAACAAGGCTTCCACAGTGACTCTTAGGTTTCTGACTTTTACAATGGGATGAATGATGGGGACATTTAACTGGTTCAGGGACTCGTGGTGTAAGAGCCCTAATAAGGAGATAGCTAAGATGGTGGCTAGCTGAGAGCCATAAGAGGTGTTTCAGTATTTTCACCTGATATTCATGCATTTATCTAAGAATCTTTCTATGCCCGTGAACACTATGTGATGCACCTGTAAGTTTGAGCTGTTGACATGTGTATACTTGTTAAGGCAAAAAGTATTTAACTGGGTGAGGTTGGTAGAGAGGTTGTTGGAGTTGGAGAGGTTGTTGGAGCCGGAGAGAGAAGTTAGAAGAAGCAAAAATAAAGAGCCTATTCATTTTCCAGTCTGCTTCCGAATTCTTTCCCGCGGTATCATTGCTGCAGGCGGCAACACCATGGGGCCAGGAAGGCAGGATCTGTTCCCTCTGTGCATCTTAGGCCAGGACCCTTATGTCTAAGTTACATTCTTTAAAATCTGGTGCTAATTCTAGCCCTCTTTTGCATATATAAGAAATAACATTTTTATTGGTTCTTTTGAGTTATAGATTACAGTAGAATCCACTTAACATATTTATAAAAGCACAGAGAAAAATTATATTTAAATACTACCCTCAATGGGCCTGGCAGTGTTTAAGGGCTTTATAGATGATCATTCTTTTAATCCTCAGAACAACCCTCTGAGCTAGGTACTATCATTATTACCATTTTAAGGACAAGGAAAGCCATCTAGCAATAAAACAGAGGAACCAAATTAGACTCCAGGGAGCCTAGCTCCAGTGGCTGTCCTCTTAACTGCTGAAATAAGAGTTGGCTGTGATACTGAATAAAATAGGGGAGTAGTTTTGACTTTTTTAAATTGATAAGTTTTAAATTAAATGATAACATGCACACGAGGCACTGTAAAAATCATGTGTGCAGCTTGTTGAGTCATCAAAGGAGACAAGCCCACAAATACCGCTCTTGGTCACACCACAGTGCATTATGGGTACCCAGCAGGCCGCCTCATGCCCCTTCCAGTCGCTGCCCCTTTCTCTGGCCCAGAGACTATCATTCTCTTGACTTCCAACACAATGGTACAGTTTCATCTGTTTTTGATTTAATATAAGTGATAAAATAAAATTTGCCTTTTAAAGGACAAAAGTGTGCCCTGTTTTCAAACCCTTTGGTCATTAAATGGGAATTTGGAAAGCTTACTAGAAATTGACACCAAAATTGGAGGAGAAACCACTGTGCTCAGGCGGCATTCTGTGGGGCCAGGCCTGGAATCAACTTACCCTGTGCTTGCCAGTGACAGGTGGCATTGTATGCCCAAAAGAAATGAAAATGATGCAGAGATGAAATTTTAAAGGAGACATCTTGAGCATGCATGGAGAGAACTGGAGGGAAAAAAAATCAGGTGGAATTAATAATGTGTAAAAATGAGAGGCTAACTTATCATAGAGGACAGATTACTATGGGCAGGTGTAAAGCAGGACATCTATGGAAAAACCATTTGCTTAGTTGGGATGTTTGGGATGAGAAACCATTTGGAATGGTTCCCTATTTCATTCATGTTGCCCACAAGGACAAGCTCTTAAAACCAAATAATATGGAATAGGAACTGTATAATACAGTATGGTTTA
Source organism: Tamias sibiricus (assembly GCA_025594165.1). Taxonomy (NCBI): domain Eukaryota; kingdom Metazoa; phylum Chordata; class Mammalia; order Rodentia; family Sciuridae; genus Tamias; species Tamias sibiricus. The sequence continues at coordinate 71,265,524 of CM046660.1, read as the reverse complement.
TGTGATGCAATAAAAAAGATTAAGGGGTTGTCCAGCTTGCAATTGTCAGTTAATCAAAGCTTCATGAGTGATAAAAGGGACTTTATGATCCAATGCCTGCAGTTTATAGAAGCCCAGCCTGGCTGAGTGACTGGAGGCACACTTACCCAGGGCCCACCCTGAGAAGGGGCAGCACTAAGGTCAAGGCATGGGTTTTGTGAATGTTCAGTTTTTCACCCAGTCCTGAACTTTCTCTCCATAGAGGTCCAGATGTGCATCTGAAGGCTGTGGTTGGGAACCTTACAGAGGGAAGCTACAGTCATCTGAAAGGGTATTTTGCATCCTAATTATTCTCCCTTCATTAAAGACCAAGGGACACTGTTAGTGGGAAAATGGTTACTGTGGATTTGGGGGAAGATGACCACCTGCACCAAGAATAGACATGATTCTTCCTTTTATCTGGATGTTTTTCTCCCAGTTCTTTGAAGCCTGGTTTTACTGCATACTCCAACTTCAGTTCCTGAAAATGTATGGAATTTCTCTCTGTTTAACACTCAGTGGATATTCTTTAACACTTATTTCAGTGAGTATTTTTTATGTACTTTTTGTGATATCTTGGTTGGTAAATCTCTTTGTCTGCTTTCTGTAAACTCCAGCCATCCAGGGACCACTCTGTTTAATTTGCTGCAGTAACCATAGCATATATACAGTACTTCACCTATAGTGAGTACCAAGTTAAGATTTCCTGAATAAATGAATGGAGTTTCTGGATAGGCTAAGTGGTGACTGCATGTTCTTGAATGGCAGCTGCAGCAGAGGCAAATTAATGTTGATAGAAGGTTATGCAAACCTTTGGGCTTTTGAAAGCCACTCTTCTATCAGTAGGCTTGGATATTCTTGGTACTCTTAACTGTCTATGAGCCATAGACAGACAGGCATAGGTGGCAAAGAATCTATGGCAGATGACACATCAGTCCCGTCAGTGAATCTTTCTTAAAGTCTGTCTAGTACAAAAAGTGTGGGTTCTTCAATGTGTTTAGCATCTGGGATATTTTCCTTGGTGGCTCACCAAGGCCTTGGGGGGCTGAGACAAGAGGATCACAAGTTTGGGGCAAGCCTCAGCAACTTAGTAATGCCCTCTGCTACTTAGTGAGACCCTGTCTCAAAATAAAAAATATAAAGGGCTGCAGATGTGGCTCAGTGGTTAAGCACCCTTGGGTTCAATCCCCAGTTACAAAACAAAAACAACAACAACAAATTTCACATGAGTTGGGAAGAGGATTTTCAAACCCTAGCATTGGACCTTTAGATGTGATTAGATCATGAGGATAGAGCCTTCCTGAATGGGATTGTGCCCTCATGAATGATTACAGAGACACCCTTGTTTCTTCTGCTATGTGAGGATACAGCAAGAAAGCACCATCTATGATCAAAAGGCAAGTCTTCACCAGGCTCTTAATTTGCTTTCATTGTGGACTTCCCAGACTCTAGAACTATAAGAAATAATTTCTGTTGTTGATAAGCTACTCGATTTATGGTATTTTGTTATAGCAGCCCACTTGGACTAAGGTAGTGAGTTTTCCTACTTAAGAGATGTCTTGCGAATATTGGTGCCTGGATTTTTACTTTCAGTGCCAAATTCCATGCCCATAACAGTCCCTTTCTCCCTGAATTTATAAGACAAAAAGGCATTTCCCAGGCTCAGACATGGTGAGAAGTTACCTGGCACGTGGTACATTCTCCTTTACATGAAGAACCCCAATGTTCTGGTTTAGCATTGTTTACATTCAGCAAAGAAGCAGTGCCACTTCTAGTGAAAGCTATTTGGCACCACATCCAGGCCCAGTGGCATGCGAGAACCAAGATGGCCCGTCTCTAGCAGGCAGCAGATGCACCTGTGAGGAAGCGGGTTTGGACTGGAATAGAGCCAGAGGTAGGGCCTTTCATTTATGCACATATTTTTAGCTTAATCCACAGAGTTATTTTCCTCAAGGAAACATGTTAATTCATGTTGGCAAAATAGTGCAAGTGTAACTGAGACCATATGGTGTAGTATTTATTTTCTTATTAGGCAAAGACTATTAGTTTGTATAGCAAGTATCTTTTGTGAATATATTTTAATGTGACCAAAGAGCAATCGCTAAACTGCCTTTAAAAAGTAAGGCTAATACCATTCTTTCACATCTATTTTAATTTATTTAACTACCATCCAATGTTTCTGCATTTAAAAAACATTTAAATTTAACAAGCTTCTCAATTCAATTGCAAATTGCAGTAGGAAGCTGAAAATAAAAATCTACAGGATTGGGATAATGATTTATCTTTTGGCTTGTTTATCCAGTTAAAAGTCAGAGTGAACTACAAATTAAATGATCTGTATCATCAAATAACAGTAAACATTTTCTTGGGGGTGAGACAGTGTAAACACAGATGAATTGGTTCTTAGGCTTTACAACATTTGTACATCTTGTATTATGCTTTATGTAGATTTTTCCATATGTTCTTTGGCTAAACCAAAACAGAACTTGGGTATTTGATTTACTCCTAAATTGGACTGATGATTTATGTTGGACTAACAAGCGGACTGTGAATTAATTTTTAGTATTTTTAGTAGTTTGGATTCTGTTTGGCTTTGGTACTAAATTTTGATAAATCATTTAATGTGGCTTGTCATTCTCAGGTCTTTTCACAAGACTTCTTCATATATATATATGAAGCTATAAATATGTCTGATATATCTATATGTTTTATATATATGCATATATATGACATATACACACACACACACATATATATATATATACAGACATGAACACATACAATTTTTTCATTCTTGAAAAGCTTTATTTTTTGTTGAGATATAATTTATACACAGTAAAATGCATGCATCTTCAGTGCTGTGGTAGACAGAAAGATGTTAACATTGTGATCCTTGAAAACTCTGAGTATGTGTCCTTATGTAAAAAAGGGAATTTTCCGGTTGTGTTTAAATGAAGGACCCCAACATGGGAAGATTATTTTGGATCTTCCATGTGATGCAAAATAATCACAAAGTTTCTTAAAAAAAGGAGGCAGAAGGGAAGATGACGTGAAAACTCCATGCCCATTATTCACTTTGAAGATGGGGGAAAGCGACCTTGAGTCAAGGGTTGTCAGTGACTTCTAGAAAAAGAAAGCAAGAAAATGGATCCTCCAATACCATTCAGAAAGGAATTCAATCCTGCTAATCTTGATTTTAATCTACGGCTACCTTTGTTGGATTTCAAACAGTAGAATAATTTTGTGTTGTTTTAAGGTATTAAGTTTGTGGTAATTTGTTATGTTAGCAATAGAAACCTAATGTAACAACTAAATGGAATTTTACACATGTGTAAATCTTTGTGCCACCACCCAGAACAAGAAAGAGAACATTGTCACCAGCATGGTGGGTTTTCTCACGCCTTCCCCAATCAATATCATTCATAAGAAGTAACCACTATACTATCCTCATGGGTTGACTTTGCCCGTTCTTGTCATTCTTTTTTTTTGTACCGGGAATTGAACTCAGGGGCACTCAACCACTGGGCCACATCCCCAACCCTTTTCTGTATTTTCTTTATTAGAGACAGGGTCTCACTGAGTTGCTAAGTGCCTCGCCATAGCTGAGGCTGGCTTTGAACTGTGATCCTCCTGCCTCAGCCTCCCAAGTGCTGGGATTACAGGTGTGCACCACCGAGCCCAGCCGGTTATTGTCATTCTTACATATGGAATCATATAATGTGCTTTTCATGTGTGTCTGGATCCTTTCTTTTTCTTTTTTTTTAATTTATTTTTTATTCTAAGTTGTTATAAATGACAGCATAATGCATTACATTTCATATTACACATATAGAGCACATTTTTACATATCTCTGGTTGTATGCAAAGTATATTCACATCATTCGTGACTTCATACATGCACTTAGGGTAATAATATCCATCTCATTCTACCATCCTTTTTTTTTCTTCACCCTTTTGCTCCCTCCCTCCCCTCCCTCCCCATTGGCCATTCTAGTGTTCCTCTAATCCTCAATAAGGAGGCCAATTCACAGTCTGGACCCTTTCTTTTAGCATGTTTTTGAAGATCACCTGTCAATACCATTTATTTTTATTGCTATGTGGTATTCCACTGTATTAATACATCACAGTTTATTAATTTGCTCTTTTTCTTTGTAGTCAATTAATAATAATGCTTTTTAATATTCTTATGCAGTGTGGACATATGAACTTATTTCTCTTGGAGATGTACTAGGAGTAGAATTGCTGGGCATATATAGGTGTATAACTCTAGTAAAAACTGCCAACAATTCTCCCAAGTGGTTATACTATTACAGAGTAATTCTGCAAAGATTTGAACCAGAGGTACAAAATATTTCTTAAAGGACATTAAAAATCCTGCATAGGGCTTTTATTGAAGTTATTGATGGAAAGGTATTTGAAGGAGAGCAAAGAGCTAGCTGGGAAGGTAGCTAGAACTATGGACCTGAAATTTTTACCTGCCACTTCAAATATATATTTAACTCTGTTCAGGGTACATGTCAGAATCAAATTTGGGAAACATCGGCATGGCAGTTGTGGAAAAGAAAAAGAAGCATATGAAAGTTCAGAAAGAGTTAGGGATGGGATTCTATCTTGCAGTTAGAATAACATAGACATGGCTATCTCCAGAGTTGGATAGTGCATGGGTCCTGATAGGAACCACAAGGACCACCCTTAGGAAGCACTGCAGCAACATGAACTTGATAATCTTTACACATTTGCTTTTCAAAAATCTTAAAGTACACAAATACTCCAGTGCCCCAGCCCTTCCATGTTCTTCCCATCTTATTTTTCAATTGATGATGGGATGGAAAAGTTGATCCTCATTATTCATGAATTTTGTACCTTTGAATTCACCACCCCACAAAAAAATGTATTATTAAGCCCAAATCAAAAATTGCTGACACCTTTGCAGATGCTTGCAGGGGGCAACAAGTTTGACTCAAGCTCAAGACTCATGTTACTAACTGAGGTTGCAGAAACTGATGCTCTGCATTCTTCTTCTTCCTTTTTTTGGTTTACCAATCCATGTATTTAGATTTCCACTAATTTCTTTCAGCAATGTTTCTTAGTTTTTAATATATGGGTTTTCTTTATTTCTGAAATTTTAAGTTAACAGATAAAAATTATACATAGCTGGAGGAGGCGTGTACCTGTAATCCCTGAGGCTCTGGAGGCTGAGGCAGAAGAATCATGAGTTTAAAGCCAGCTCAGGAATTTAGCAAGGCCCCAAGTAACTCAGCAAAGACCCTGTCTCTAAATAAAATACAAAATGGGCTGGGGATGTGGCCCAGCGGTTAAGTGCCTCTGGGTTCAATCCCCGGTACCAAAAACAAAACAAAAAAATTGTATGTATGTTTGGATGTGTATGTACACTGTGGAGTGGCTAAGTTAAGCTGATTAATATATATATTGCCTTATATACTTGTCTTTTTTTTTTTTTTTTTTGGTGTGGTAGGAACACTTAAAATCAACTCCCCCAGAAATCTTGTTTCACCTTTCATGCTGCAAACAAGTGTCTCTTCCACAGTCTGTTAGTGCTATGTTTGTCACATATTGTTTCTTGTTGGTGATTTTGCTGTTTAAAATGGCCCTCAAACCTAGTGTGACATGCTCTCTGATGCTTCTAAGTGCAAGAAGGTATGACGGGCCTTCTGGAGAAAATACAGGTGTTCAGTATGTTTGTTTTGGGCATAGTTATGAATTGCAGGCTATGAGTTCAATGTTAATGAATCCCAATACATTAAATAAAGTATCTTTACCAGAAACACACATGAAATAAGCTTGTACATAGATCACTGATGAAGCTGTTGAGTCAGAGACTCTCAGGGCCCTAACCTTGCCCTTACCCAGCTCAGTGGTTGAGTGTTCACTAGTCCATGTTCACAGTAACGTTCTAGAACATAACCACTGTGAATAATGAGAATCGGTTGTTGATAGGACACAGTTTCTCAGTTCCACTGACATCTCTGAGAAATTTCTAATGCTGAAATGATCCAAGTTAACACAGAAACTAGAGGATGCATTGAATTCTCACTAACATACGAAGGGAATTTTAGAAAGAGTTAATAGACAAATTTTATGTGAGCTTGTCTTAAAACTCTTTCAGATTCTGGGGATACAGCTTCATGTTTACTCATGTGTTTGTTTTTTTTTTTAAAAAACAAAACAAAACTAAAACAGATGACAAGCTTGTGGCAATATTCAAAGGACCATAGAAATGTCAGTGGTAGGAAGACCTCAAATACAGCAACCCAACTGCCTTTTTTCTAGATGGGAAATTTGAGGCCAAGCTGGGTGGAGGGATTGCCATGATTTGAAATTCTGTTCTTTCCGGTGCCTTCTGTTTAAAAAATATGTTTCAAACTGAGGAAAGGAAATGACAATAATAACAGTGTATGAAACTTGTTTAAAAAACAATATGATAAGAATACATTGTGCATTATCAGCTTCATATATTCTTTAGTCATGGCCCACAAATAAAGAATAGATTCTCAGGTAGTTTAGAACTCTATTATTGCAAGTTCAGGTCTAGCTGATTGGTAGTGACATAGTGCTAGAGACATCTTTTTAACTAGAGGACTGTCAGATCACTTCATCTTTGTGTGATGGAATGCATTTTTGAAGAATTAATATATCCCGTTTTGCTAAAGGAACACTTGCAGGATATCCTGCTTACTGATGTCACCAACGTGGAATTGAATTCTTCGTTCACCTGTTCAGAGTAAGGTAGACATGGTGACGTAATTTATGATATCTCCATGATTCATGTTTATTAATAATCAATATCTGAATTATTATTTTGTGTGATAAAATTATAAACTGTTTATTTTTCTTTTGGGGGGACTGAGAGGACACTGTCATAGTCTAAAGAGAAGCAATCAAGCCAGAAGCGAGAGGCCATGAGGTGTTTGAATTCTGGCGATCATGCATGAGGGTGACACTCCCAGCTCATCTGTCACTGCCTCTGGGTGGCTTTTCTGTGTGATCAACAGCCTTTCCTCCTAGTTATAAAAGTTCCCTTTTATATGTTTGGAAAATAAAGAAGAGTGTGAAGAAGAAAATGCTTTACCACTCAAGAGACGAGCACTTGGAGTGGATCTATTTTATTGATTCTTCGTGTGTATCTACTAACAGACATTGGTTTGTTTGTTGTTTTAAATATGAAAATGGGATTGTATGCTCTATTGTGTACCATAGAAGTGTAACATATCATTTGAATGTTTTTATGTCATGAAAAATTCTCTATCATCTATAAAATCATACCCCACATTTACCAAATAATTATCAATTTTTGAACATGAAAGATACATACACACTTTTTTTTTTTTTTTTTACTATTGTGAAACAACATCACAATGAGTGTCTTTGTACTCTTCCTCCTCCTCCTCCTCCCCCTCCTCCTCCTCCTCCTCCTCCTTCTTCTTCTTCTTCTCCTTGCACAGCTCTGGATCATCTCATCAGGATAAACTGCTAGACCTGTAATTACTGGGTTAAGGGGCATAGGGAATTTTCCTAGGATCAGCCCAGGTTTTCCTGAACCCATTAATTATAATGGTATGCCTTTTGATGTGGTAGTAGCAGGGGAAAGAGGTTTTCCTTGTGGTGGTAGCAACTCCATTAATGGCTCCAGTTCTATGACTAGGGTAGAGTCCTGTTTGGATAGAATAGCTTCTCCCTCCAACCATTCTCCTGGAGGATGGTACCTGTGGTTAAACTGTTTTAATTTTTAAAAAAGTTGAATTTGCAAATCATGACTAAAGCTGGCCTACAGAGGGAAATATGATAACATTGTACAGAAAACCTCTTTGAATATTTAAAAGAACAAATATTTTTGAAGTGGTCACTCCTGAAATTTTCTTGAACCCAGAAAATCCAAGCAGGTAGAGAACTTGGTTCAGTTTATTTTTAATATATTCTTACAAGCATTTATAAGAGGATTAGGCACATTGGTCTTAGAAGACCTTTAAGAACTATAATTCCTCCCACTTAAACATATATACCTACATATACCATATGTATGTGTATGTAATATGTATATGTGTGCGTGTGTGTATGATGTATGGGTATATACATGATGTAGAAAAGAGATATGGATTGTCTTTGTGTATGTGTAATTTCCAAGTAAACCTTTTACACATTTTTAAACAATGATTGTGAACGTAAAAACACCCAAATTGATTTAAAAATAACATTTGGGTGAAATCATTCTGACCTGGGCAGTGCCATTTCCTCTGTATATACCTACTTTATTTCTCAAACAGCCCTTTTTTGGAAGGGGGGGGGGGGTCAGCATTTGTTTAGCAGAGGAGGAAACTGAGCCACAGAGAAGTGAAGGTCCTTTCCTCCAAACTGACCTGATGTGAAAAGCTTGGTCTGTCCCATCTCAAAGTCTGTTCATTGTGATACTCTGCCTCTCTGGGAGGTCTGGCAATTTTTTTAAAAAAAAATTCCTGAGTATGTTCTCTGCATCCCATCACTATTTCAACCACTTATTCAGTCATTCATTAACACATTTTGAGCAAATGTCCCGAGTAAGATTTTAGAAATAGAAGAATTACAAAAAATACCCAGATAGTCTTCATCTTTTTTTTTTTTTTTGGTTTTAATTTTTAAATTTGTTTTAATTAGTTATACATGACAGTAGAATGTATTTATGCACTGTGATATATCATACATAAATGGGATATAATTTCTCATTTTTTTGGAAAATGTAAAGCTAGTTTTTTGACATATAATAATTTAAAAATGTGGACGTTGAGCTAGCTTTCAGGTTTGCTGATGTGACTATGCATGGGCACGTGGGTTTTGATTACTTGCCTGCCTCATTCTGGAGGATGTGTGATACCCTTTTTATTTTTTTATTCAAAGTGTTATATTTATAATAGTAGTATGCATTATAATTCATAATAAACATATAGAGCATCTTTTTACATAACACTGTTTATATACAATGTATATTTGTACCATTCAAATCTTCAGTCATGCATTTAGGATAATGATATCCATCTTATTCATCCACCTTTTCTTTTTTCCCCTCCATCCCCCCTTGCTCCCTTCCTTCCCCTCCCTCCCCTTTGACCTTTCTAGCGTTCCTCTAATCCTCCTATGTACCCCGACCCAACACCACTGTGAATCAGCCACCTCATATCAGAGAAAACATTCGGTATTTGGATTTTTGAGATTGGCTAACATCACTTAGCATTATATTCTCCAACTTCATCCTTTTACCTGCAAATGCCATTATTTTATTTTCTTTTATTGCTGAGTAAAATTCCATTGTGTATATATACCACATAATTTGTCATTTTTCTAAGTGTACATGTTGCAGAATCATATTGGTTATGTGGTCACATATATACATACAGTAATAATGTGTGTTTCATTCCACTATCTTTCCCATCCCTACATCCCCTCCCTTCCACTCCCATCACTTCCCTCTACTTAATCTAAGGTAACGCTATTTTTCCCTAGTGCCCCCTACCTTATTGTGAATTAGTATCCACATTTTTTTTTTTTTTTTTTTTTTGCTTTTTAGTTGTACACAATGTGTTTTATTTGTACGTGGTGCTGAGGATCGAACCCGGGTCACCCGCGTGCTAGGCGAGCGCTCTACTGCTGAGCCACAATCCCAGCCCTAGTATCCACATATTAAAGAAAACATTCAGCCTTTGGTTTTGTGGGATTGGCTTATTTCGCTGAGCATGATATTCTCCAACTCCAACCATTTACTGGCAAATGCTATAATTTCACTCTTCTTTAAAGCTGAATAATATTCCATTGAATATATATACCACATTTTCTTTATCCATTCATCTATTGAGGGACACCTAGGTTGGTTCCATAGTCTAGCTATTGTGAACTGAGCTGCTATAAACATTGATGTGGCTGTGTCACTATAGTATGCTGATTTTGATGGATTTGGCAGGAAGTCATAGAAGTGAAGACTACAATATGCTGTGATGGTTATGAGAAAGAGAAATTATGAAATTTTATATAGAGTGTGTGATATTGACCAGGGGCCAATGAACTTGAGGCCCACCCCTACTGATTTCACTCACTTCTCTACTACACTCTCCTACTCAGATTCACCCTCACATATATTCACACACTCTTGAATATTCCCTTACACACTCTCCTAAAACCTACTTAGGTTTGAATGTCCTCCAAAAGACAATGTGGAATATAAAACACCAAATGCATTTTGTTTATGTCAGAAGCAAAAATATGCACATTGTTTTATTGTAAATATTGTTAGTCAATAAGCCACTTGGAAGACTCAGACATGATAAAATATCCCCAGATTACATATTGTGAACTTACCTATCAAACACTATTTAGGCACCATCCAATATATGTTAGACATTGTGCTACTTAGGGTAGAGATTGAAAGTCATAATGATGCAAAAATAATTCCCACCACCAGGCAGTAAACAACTACTGAACAATGGCACAGGCAATGGGTGCTGGAAATCAGAGCGGGTGGAGATGACTTCTGCGATGGAGGGGACTGTGGCACTTATGGATGGTGCTGGTTATGTCTCCCTCGCCTGTGATTATGAATAAGCACAGTCATCCTGGACTGAGAGGGGTATGATTGGTGGGGCCTCGCACCCTTCATGATGAGAGTCTGGGTCACAACACTAAGTGAACCACTAAAGTGGGCAAAGGTGGTGTAGGAGAGCAAGGGAATTTATGTTAGACAGTGGAGGAGTTGATGATTTAGGTATGAGAGGTCCCCCAAAAGTTCATGTATAAGATAATGCAAGAACATTCAGATTATGAGAGTATAACCTGATCAGTAGATTAATCCACTAATATGGATTAATTGGTGACTGTAGGCAGGTAGGGTGTGGCTGGAGGAAGTGGGTCATGGGGGTGTGCCCTTGGGGTTTCTATTTTGTTCCTGGTGAGTGGAGCTCTCTGTTGGCTTCCTTGTTGCCATGTCCTGAGCTGCTCTCCTCTACATGCCCATCTGCCATCATCTTGGACCCGGAGCTACAGATTCAACCATCTATGGACTGAGACCTCTGAAACCATGAGACAAAAAGAACTTTTCCTCCTCTAAGTTGTTCTTGTCAGCTCTTTTCACACAGCAGCAAAAAAAAATCAGACTACAACAAGGAGGGAGGGGGTGAAGAGCTGTGTCTGAGGGCAGCTGCCAGGATGGGACTGAAGATCATCCCAGAAACCTGCCTCCTTATTTACCTTGAGGAAGAGAAGCTCTTGGGACCCACAGAGGAGCTGCTTTCTAAATGTGTCTCACCAGAGACACAGGCTCCCTGTGGCACAGGGGGTGGTCTGCGGCAGCCACGGAGAGGCACAGTTGGGGTGCTTCCTGCCCCTGCAACCCTGGGTTCTGTAGGGTTAGAGACTTTGATATCCAAAGTGGGTGTCCTCTTTCCAGGGACCCAGTGAGGGTTCTGCTGCACCATGAGCCCCTGCTTTTGCCTGGGCATTTTAAGGTCCTTGTGTTTTGTGATTAGTAGCCTTGAAGAGGAATCACTGTCATACCAAGCCATTGGCTTTGGCCTTTCGGACATGTGGGACTGCTCCTACACAGCAGGGGCAGACAGGAATGTGTATGGGACTCAGGTCATTCACTGGGTACCTGCAGGTACTAGCACATTTTCTGAATTTATCTCAACTTGACTGTGGTTCCCAGGAATGTATTTGTTAAAAACTCCTCATGTGATTCTAACAGGCAGATAGAAGTGAAAATTACGGAGTAATCTCTTTTCTCCCATTATCTTTCTAAGATCCATTGTCCACACAGGAGATTGATAACAGGGTGTTGTCAGTCACAAACACGGGCGATTCAAGATAATTCCTACACCACAGGGAACAAAAATCCAAGCACTTTATTTAACCTGGATAATAACAAAGAACACATAACAAAGACTGGCAAATAAAAGTGCAGGTAATTCTTCATTTTCCTATATCTCTATACTTGAATGTTTTTTCCTTTATTCTTTTTATTACTATATATTTTTTTTTCCTTTTGAGATTGTCTCTTTTCACGTGAGGGACTTTTGTATGTTCTGTAAGCAGCAATTTCTCACAACAGCTCTATATTTTATTTTCTTCTTTTCAATGAATAGATGAACATTACCCCTATACTACTCTCTTCCTCTGTTTAAATGTACCCTTGTAGAGTAAGATCTATCCAAGGTGAAGAAAGTCAAGTGGAAGACTCTGAAACTCTTTCTCAATCCTTGAACAAGACAGTAAATGAAAACCAGTATGGCATCAAAGCGGGGCATGGAGAGAAGAGTGACATCCCTAAAGCTGAAGATATGCAGAGTTGGGTGGCCCCCATCATGTCTCTTACAGTTAATGATTCTCAGTTGGCAGATCTGGAGCAGTAGATGAAAGACTCAGAGAAGTTGGCAGATCTGGGGGCATGGCTGTACATTCTTTTGTAAAAGAAAACAAGACAAAATTAACACAGACCTATAGATTATAGTTTTGTGGGGCTCTCTATCCATGGACTTGGCAAATACCTAAACTTCATTTGTAACCTAACTTTGCAGATGTGATTAAGGTAACTTGAGATGAAAAGATTATCCTGGTTATGTGGGTGGGTGGCTTCATGTGAAAATAAGTCCTTTTTCATTCATGTAGAAGAGACAGTAGATAGGAATATAGGATAGATAGATAGGAGACAGAAAGAAGACAGAAAACAGAAGATTATAGTTTTGCTGATGACCTGAAGGCAGATGTAGGGACCACGAGCCAAGGACACAGACCACCTCTAATGGCTAGAAAGGCAAGGACATGGAAGCAACTGCTGCAACTGCATTGCTGATACCTTGATTTTTGGACATCTGACCTTCAGAGCTGTAAGATATTTTACAGTTCATTTTAAGCCACTAAGCTTATGGTAATTTATCATAACAACAAAGGAACAATAATAAGAAACTAATAAAGATTTCCCAGAGACCACCGGAGTGATGATATGAGGTAGGATGTTTTGGGGGATAGTGAATTCAGCAGCTTCCTGATAGATTTAAGGGCCCAGGTTTTTTTTTATAAATTTTCTCCGTGACATCCCCAGTGTGGATTTTGCTCTTGTTTTCCAGCCAATTTCCTCATGGTGACAAGATTGATACTTTGGTTGGAAGAATCACATCTCACATGTCACTCTTCAAGAAGGGAGAGTAACGGTTGTGTTTGCTTTAAGAATAAATGATATTTTCTCATAATAGTAGATTATTACTTGACCTTTGTGTCTGCCATTTGTGTGTGTGTTAATCTTCAAGTCATGGTAGCTAAGAGAGACATTGCAAAGAACTGTGCAGATGTTGTGGGGCAGGCAAAGCACCTTTGGATTTTTGAATGTTCTTGTCATGTTTGATGAAGATGAGAGTTGACATACAAGGTAGCCTATCCTAGTTAGAATTTTTTTGTTGTTGTTGTTGAGAAGATGTGTATTTACTGACTGCTTGAGACACAGGTAATGATGCATATTTCATAAAAAGTCATAGGATTCCAAACAAAATTTAACTCAATCCAAGTACTTAACAATGAGTAGCTATGGAAACACCCATCACGTTAAATCTCTGAATGCAGACTTTCTTCTAAATGGTTATTTGCCAGTAACCAATACTCAGGCAGAGTTATTTCTTTTTCTCCAAAATAGATTGGCTTATTCAGTTCATCACACCTCCCTGCCCCAGCCCCGTTTTGCTCTGAGGTCCAGCCAGCAGCAGAATGATGTCAGGCTTCACTGGTACAAGGCAGTTGGTGTCAAAATGAATTGGAAATGTTCACAGGGTGACTGCAGCTTTGTCAAGGTTTCCCCTGCAGGTCAGTGGCTCTGTAATTGACAGTCACTGTGGGGAGCAGGTGCTTTGTGGTAGGAAAGCAACCAAAGAGAAATGGCTGGGAGTAAATTGAAACCTTTTGAAGTTGCTCCAGTCTTCAGACAACAAAAAACACTTCACATGTGTTATATTCAAACAGTAGATTTATAACATACTATTTCATATGAGAAAGTTCATGTTCAGTGTCATTGACTGTACACATCCTCTGCAGCCACTGAACAGCGGCAGGAAGGCTGGATTCATCTTAGGTGGAAATATGAAGCTATAGACATGTATTGGACCATGAACTAAGAGATGGGTTTTTGAGGTGCAGACTGTCACTCCTGGGCAGGACATGGAGTCAGAATGAAACTCCACTTGAATTTTCCTTGTAGATGAAAATCATGTTTTATGCATGATGTTAATTTTTACTACTACTGTTATTTCTTGAGTGTTTCCTGGGAATAAGGTAGCATAGCAGCTGCTTTACATTGTTGTTTTTCTCATTAAATTTCTATGAGCCAGAGAATGCCAATATAACTGCACTTTCCAGATGAGGGAACTGAGGCTTAAGGAACCTAGTAATGTTGCCTAAGAGGAATTAGAGTCAGGGCTGACTGATTTCAATCTTGGGTACTTTTTGCTTTAAGACCGATGATGAACAGAGCGGGTCTTAGCAACCCCTCACCTTTCCAACAGTGATTCCCAACCTGCTTGTATATAGCCACCAGGAGTGGGTGGAGAGGGACTTTAAAGATTGTGAATGCCAAGGTCACTTCTAAAGAGGCTGATGTAACTTGTCTGGGTTGGGGCCTGGGCGATGAGATTTTGAAGAGCTTCTCAGTTCATTTGGGTTTACATCCAGGTTAAGAACTGCTACCTTACATGAAGAAGTTTCAGGATCAGTGAGAGAAGTCTAAGAGGGCTGATGTGCTTTTTGGCCTTGGAACTCTAGTTTTCAGAGAGCTGGCTTTTCTTGGGAGGTTCCTTAAATGCTAAACTCTTGGTACTGGGACTAAGCTTTACTGTAGCCTTAGAAAAGAATGGTGTAAATATACTTTGTATACAACCAGAATGATGAAAAATTGTGCTCTGTATGTGTAATATGAATTGTAATGCATTCTTCTGTAATGTATAGCAAATTTGAATAAAAAATTAAAAAGAATTAATACATGGGATGGACTCAAAAAAAAAAAAAAAAAAGAAAGAAAAGCAAGGTGCCAGTACTTGGGAAGAACATTTGCATGAGTTGGCTTAGGACAGGACATATTTGGTGCCAGGGGCTCCTTTTTCTAGAGAGGAAGAAGATTTTGTGTGTGAGGATATAGTGATAGGTCCCTACACAATCCATCCAGGACCTTAACCAATGGTCATGGCAAAGGAACAAAGTCACAGTTTTGTTAGACAATATAAAATCATCCTCCTAAGAGCTAAGGTAACATAGTCAGGGAGTAATTGGCTTATTTCTTGGATGCCCATTTAACTGTTACCCAAGACCATGGGCCATATAGCAAATTACTTTTTCTAGTGCATTAAAAGTTATACCACTGGACTAAAGAGTGTCTTGCTTCTGAGCTATGCATTCACTCTCCTCTGTATTGCTCTTATTATATTAGAGAATAGGGTTGGTTGGATCAAATGGCATTTCAAAATCAAGGGTCTTCTGGGAATTTTAGAATGAAATTTTCTCCAACATAGAAAGTCTTATTGGCTCCTCCATTTTCCCAGCAGAAATGATGAATTCCTGGTCTGGAATAAGTGTGTGAACTAAGCATGGAAAATTCATTATTTTATTTTATTTTTGAGAATCTTTTAGGAAAACCTGGACAGGAGCAAATTTAATCTCTCTCTGTGTTCAGGTTGAATGACGTTTCAAGCACAAATTTTCAAGGTAAAAGTTTTGCAATGCCA
Organism: Tamias sibiricus; assembly: GCA_025594165.1. Lineage (NCBI taxonomy): Eukaryota > Metazoa > Chordata > Mammalia > Rodentia > Sciuridae > Tamias > Tamias sibiricus. The sequence continues at coordinate 71,249,772 of CM046660.1, read as the reverse complement.
AATTATTCTTTACATATAATAAAAATACAACAATATATATACACACATATATATATAAAATTGGATAAACTCAGTCTTTCTTTTCTCACCTTTTAGAAGACCAATTGTGAGCAGATGATTGTAGTCGTGAGAATTTAGACTCTTGTAGTGCTAATGATAAAGACAGAAGCCACAGAAGAATTAAAGCTACAAGTCTTTTATTTATTCCTATACAAGAAAGAATATTCTCTGTAATTTTTTTTTTTCAAATACAGCTTGAACAAATGAACATTTTCCTGTATTGATGTTTAAAAATTAAGGCTTACTGCAGGCAGTGGAACTCAGTCTTTTCACTAAGGAAGAGGACTGAATATTTTACATTGACTTCAATAATATATTTTTATTTCCCAGAGTGTTTGATCATATCCTTTATATTTTATGGATGGTGCTTTCCATAATCAGCAGGTGCTAGTGTATTTTGCCTTTTATTTTGGTGACAAAAGTTATCAGCCTTGTGCCACAAGGGTTCTTAGACATTCTTAAGATCTGTTTCTTAGAGGGTAAAATGAATTTGTACTAGGAATAACATGCACTCAGTAGAGTTTCATATTATCTTTGCACACAGATATCACTCTAGTTAAGTTTATTCTAGATTCACAGCCCAGGAGGTAGAACAGCTCAAGGCAGTGGGCTTGACAGAATTAGGGTGTTAGAAAAATAGCCAGAACTTGCCATTTGATCCTGAACACATTCAGCCTTCCTTTGTTTTAATATGCTCATTTGTTCAAGGAAATTTGCCTGACGCCATGCTTGAGAAAGCAAACCTCTGGTTGACCTTGGTGCACTTTGATAACAGAAGCACATAGTGGTTAGCCTCTCACTTTCATCACCCACAGGGTTCTTAATTTGTGCCATTACTGGTAGTGTGGTGACCATTAAGAACTCATCATGGAGCAGCTTCCTACTCCTCCTTCTTCCTCTTGTCTTTTCCATGTCACTCTTTACAGATGAGGATTGTGGCTCATTACTGGAGAAGTGCATTGCTCTCCATCTATTAGCTGACTTTTAAATTTAACCAAGTGATAATAAAGATCTGGAAAAAATAACAGCTAGAGATTTCATTCTAACTTTTATTGATTTAATCCCTTGACTACAATTAAGCATATTTTTGGAATTTATGTTTTTAATGAAACGAGATAATATTATCTTGTGTTTGTTAAGGGCCTTGCATGATACACCCATGTACATGGTCTCATTTGATCCTTAAGGATTCTGGACCTTGAGAACTTTGGAATCACCATCACTTGTTGAGAAAGCCTCAAATTACAAACATTAAAACTTAATGACTAGCCGGGCGCGGTGGCGCACGCCTGTAATCCCAGCACTTTGGGAGGCTGAGGCAGGAGGATCGCGAGTTCAAAGCCAGCCTCAGCAATGGCGAGGCACTTAGCAACTCAGTGAGACCCTGTCTCTAATAAAAATACAAAAAGGGCCGGGGATGTGGCCCAGTGGTCGAGTGCCCCTGAGTTCAATCCCCCGGTACCAAAAAAAAAAAAAAAAAAAAAAAAAAAAAAAAAAAAAAAAAAACTTGATGACTGACTTGATGTCACATATTTCAGAGGCAGCACAGAACTCTTGCAGAGTCAGGAGAAATGGAGGTCTAGTTTTGGCTCTGCTACCAAATAACCATGTCAGTTCTAAATAGTGGAATGACTCCTGGGGGCTATACTTACTTTACGAAATTATGACCTGGAACTAGAGTTTTGCTGGCATATTTTATCATCCTTAAAAAAAAAAAAATCTTTAAAAAAAATCTTCTTTCCTCACCAAAAAGAAGAAAACTCAGCCAGGATGATTATTTTTGTTTACATATTATTTTCCCTCTGAGAGCTCTGTACAAATAAAAAAAATCTAAAATAGACAGATTGATAATGAAAAAAAATCTTAAAACAAAACTTGTGCATGCTTCTTCTCATTGTGTTCCAGTTCCACTAGCTATGTCTTGACTTTGAGGTAGGCTGTGAAGACCTAGAAATTCACCTACTTCATCCAAGCAGACTTCACTTCTTACCTCTCACCCTCTTATCTTCTTCTCTCAACCTCACACTTCCTTCTCCCTTTTGCTTTCTCCAAAGTGTAAATCTCTAGCTCCACCTTCTTGTTTTGGATCTCTAATTTGGGGAATTCACATTTAAGTAGGAGATAGCAATTTGGCATTTTAGGCACAAGATCTGGCTCTTGGATGTACTGTGTTCGATTTTCCTAGTATTAAAAAAATTGAACTTGTTGCCAATATTTGTGAATCTGGAGATTTTGTGTAAAAACCCCAGAATTTAATATCTTTGAAAACTGGGCAAATGGCAGTACTGGGTCTGCTTTCCCACGCTGTGCCACAAAGGTGGGATCTGTGGCTCCCTTTAGATCGGGCATGCACAGATCTATTCTGGAATCCACACTCATTTCTACTACTTGCCCATCCCTGGTGGGTGTTTGAGTTTCTGACTGACTTGCAGATAGCTGGGGGGCGGGGGTTTGGGGTATATAAGAATCCAAGTGTAATGTAATTGGTTGATCAGAGTATGCCTGAGATGCTTTTCATGGTTTTTTTTTTTTTTTTTTTTTTTTTGTGATTCACTATATGTAACAATATGCTCAGAGGGCTTGGTGTCAAACACTAGAGCAAGTCCAGGAACAGAGATGGAGCTTTGTTTCATTAATCATAACACCAAATAATTTAATTTCAAAGTTTAAAATTTGATGGTGCAATATATTTTACTGGACACCGTTAGGCCTATGTAATTCAGTTTGGTTCATCGAACATAGATGAAATGCCAGTTACATACTATTCACTGAGCTTGGCATTGAGGATAACTGGTCATTATAATTTTGCTAGGTATGGCATGTTAACTTGGATGGCTGTCACATATTGTTTTGTTTTTAAAATATACTGTTTGAGCAATGTTTTTTTTTTTTTTTTTTACACCAATGTTAAAGTGAAATTCTCCATTTTATAGATACACAAAGAATATAATTGTGTATGAACTAAAAATACCAGCCACCTCATAGGTTAGTACCTTAAATTATCTACTCTGTGTGTCATTATTCCTAGGTGAATGTGTTTCTGCATCTCATTTGTATCTTTCCCCTCCGGTTGTAACCTTGCCCTACTGTACATCTGTTACAATGTTGAGAATATTGTTAATCTTAAATGCATATCATAAATAAAATAAGTGTTTGATCCCATCACGTGGCTTTTGCCTCAGGGTGTTGGTTCCTTCATCTGTGTCCAGGGGTCTGCCTGTGACTATTAGAACCCCTTCATAGACATGGTGTGGACCATTCCTGCCCTTTTCTTCTTTACAACTTCCACTCAACTTGATGCCAGATTTAGAGAATCCTGGACCATGTTTTTAGTATTTACAATGGCGGATAAATAACAAACTATAGCTGTTCAGCTTGGGAGTGCTTCTTTAAAGGTGAATTTCTGGCCTTCTCCCAGCCTTCAGCCAATCCAGTAATTCTAGAGTAGGCACTAAGATTCTGAATTTTAAAACTCTGGAGGTTTTGTTTTTGTTTTTGTTTTTGTTTTTTTAATAGTATTGGTATTACCATGTTTATAGCAGCACATTTCACCATAGCCATATTATGGAACCAGCCTGTAGGTGTTTGCCAGTGGTGAGTAGATCAAGAAAATGTGGTATATATACACAATGAAGTTTTATTCAGCCATAAAGAAGAATGAAATTATGTCACTTGCAAAAAATGGATAGAACTTGAGAACATTACGTTAAGTGAAATAAGTCAAACTCAGAAAGTCAAGGGTCATATGTTTTTCTCTTAAATGTGGAAGCTAGAGAGAATAAAGGAATAGTGGGGATGGGGTGGATCTCATAAAAATCAAAGGGAGACCAATAGAGAGTAGAGGAAAGGGACCGGGGGAGGGCCCAAGGAGGGGAGAAAAAAGGGAGGTCCTGGGGAATGAAATTAACCAAATTATATTGTTATATTGTGTGTATGTACAAATATGTAACAATGAATTCCACCAACATGTATAATTATAATGTGTCAGCTTTACAAAAGATATTGGTATTAGAAACACAATTGCTGTGTACAGGGAAGGGAGGGATTATGTTGATCAGGAATGGGGGACATTCTAAGAATTTCCAACCCCTTATAAATGATGATTTGAATGATTTTTTTCTCTCTTCTCAATCAGATGTAGTGTCTTTGCCCTTAGCCAGCCTGGTGGCTCTGAATCCATCATGTATGCCATGGGCATTGTTGTATTGGTGCTCTTGTGCCTGTGACTCAGGCTATTATAGACCAAATGAGCTAGTAGTGGTGACATATCAGCATACCATGGACTATAAAGATAGTCATTATTGCTTTTATGCCATTAACAAAACCCAACTTTTTTCTAAGCTCATTATAGCTTTATCTGGAAAGTGACACTTATCATGTGGACAGCAGCATTTCCTGATGGCATAGTGTAGAGATTTAATTGTTCACATGCTGCATGACAAGCAGCGGCCACTGCACACACATGGGTCCTTAGTATTCAATATAAACAAAAAGCTATCACTTGCATTTCTAGGCTGAACAAGTCCATTGTCCAGACACTTGGCATTCTGTGTGTCTACTGGTCATCTTGCCAGAGTTCTGGGCAGGGGAAGGCACCAATGCTCACATCTTGATGCTCTTTTTACATTCACCACCTTGCATGTGCTATTCTGCAATGGCACTTAGCTGGTTGGAGGTCTCATTTGGTGAGCATTTCAAAGAACTTGAATTTCTGGAATCTGAAGACGTGCCCATGGGTAACAGGAAGCTGACTGTCTTGATCTTGTCCCTACAGAAAGCAAAAGAAGGGCTATTACTGAGCCTTACTATGTTACATTTGCTGTTTTTGCCCTACACCAAATATTGTCTTAAAGGTTTATTTAATGAATCATAATACTTTTTTTTGTTTAGTTATTCAATGATAATAATATATTGGAATTGACTTTTAATTAAGCCCAGTGAATAGTGCATTTGAAACTATTGAAGGAGGATCCATACATCAGAGGACTGGTTATTAGCTTGATGTTTAAAAGTGGAATATCACACTGTCTTCAGCAAACAGTCTCGCAACAAATCTCTTCAGTTGAAACGAAGCAGAAATTTTGCAGCAATTATCTCATAATCCAGATCCATCTGCTGATTTTGACTCTGAGTTCACTAAATATCTATCATGCCTCAACAACAAATGGGAACAAGGGGAAAGAGCAGCTGCCCAGTGTGACCAGGGAGGGATCCCTTTTCATTTTTCTTACTTCTTTTATCTCTAAAGTGTTATATAGAATTTTGACATAAACCAGGAGAAACTGCTCTTAAGAATAAGTCTAAAGAGCTGTATTTAAAAATGAGTGCCTTTTCTCCAGAGTTGTCCTCTTTATGGGTAGAGAAGGTTATAACTTTACAGAATGGCATTTGTGGCCTGGAACTCAGGAAACACATCTGCACCTTCCCCCAGGAGGAAGGCTGGCTAGGCGTTCATATGTTGGAATCAATAACAAAATGATGACCATAGCCAGTTATGGAGCATTCACTGGACTAGTTCGCTTATTCCTCACTAAGACTATGAGGTAACTGCTGTTATGATTCCCTTTTCACAGAAGAGCAATTCGTGTGGCAAACAACACTAATAACTCTTTCCAAGGCCACGTTGTTTGTCAGTGATGGAGTTGGGAATCTAGCCATCTGATTCCAGAGACCATCTTCTTAACTACTTCCATTTGGAGAAGGAAAGAATACACTTATTGTAATGCATCTAGCTTCTTTCTCTAATCAGAAAATGAAATAAATAGCATTTTAACTTTCAACTGTTGGTCTGGACCTTTTCCTTGTTAACAGCTTGAGATTACTCCCACTACCACCCCTGAAACCCAGGAAGAAATGATTGTACTTCTTTGTTAAAATTAAATGAAAATTAAAATCCTATCTCTAGTTTCTGGAAAGCTTTGGTTCTTAAAAATATTGACATTGGCGTTATTCTAAAAAAATGCTTTCATGGTAGAATAATGGAAAAGTTCACAAGCAAATTAGGCATGATGTCTGATATGATTCAAAATCTATTTCCAACAAATTGGTTCATAACTCCTTGTAAAATTCTTTGAAAGTTATTAGGAGGTAAATGAATTTCCCAAACAATCAGAGGAATGATGTAATGATATGTCACTTTATTAGTTAATTCCTGAGAATATAAAGGACAAAATAGAAAAGGACTACAATAAAAATATATTTAATTCATACTCAACAATTCTGTACCTAGTGGATTTTATACCAATTCGGATGTTGATTTTAAGCCAATACTGACTGTATTCTTTTAATATAATCCTACAATTATCTCAGTCTTTCAGATCAAACTAACTTCTAAATTAGAACTGGATTGTGTTCCACCTATTTGTGAATTGACAGCCTGGAAGTTGGAAAACATTTTTCTTCAGAAAAAAAAATACTTTATGAACATTGGTTATGTTCTCAAACTATTGTATAAAAATATAAATTGAAATGGGAAAATTAGAAGTACTATAATTCTCAGCATTTATACATCTTGTTAAGTGTGAAAAATGAAACATTTTAATACATGTATACTCTTCAATTTTAAAATCTATAGACACAAGAGATCAATGAAAATTGAAACAGTAGGCATTTGGTTGTGGGATTATGGAGGATTTTCCTTTTTGGTATTTTTTCTTCATATATTGCTTATATTTTACAATTTGCAAGTGTGTGTGTGTGTGTGTGTGTGTGTGTGTGTGTGTGTGTGTGTGTGTGTGGTGTATTTTTCCTTCTTTTTTTTAGAGAGAGAGAGAGAAAAAAAAAAAAAAAAACCTCTGCCTTTCTTCTTCTTTCTCTGAAGAAACATGACCATTAAAATCCAGAGGCTTTGCATATACTTCTTGTTTCCATATCCCATATCTCATCTGTCAACAAATCATTTTGGCCCCGTCTTCTAAACATATTCAGAAAATACATCCAATGTTACTATTGTGGCAGGGAAATGATCATCCTTTGCCTAGATGACTTTAGAGCTTTAAATCTGCTCCCCTTGTATTAGGTGTTGTTCTTTCATAGTCTTTTCACCACAGGGCTCCCAAATGATCATTTTTTTTTTTTTTTAATGAAAAGAGCAGGTGACACACCCCTATTCCCTGGAATAAATCCAGAGTTGTTGGAGGCTGTTAAATCTGTCCTTGGCTCTTTGCCTTGCTGTCTTTCTGCTCCCAGGCTGCTTGCTCCCTTGCTGGCAGCCCGTCCTACTTGCCTGTTCTTGAACACATCAGTCATGCTCCAGCCTGGTCTTCTGCATGTGCTGTTTGCAAGGCCTGCAGAGTTCTTCCCTGGGGTACCATCGCTTGCTCCTTCTGTTCTCAAGTGGTGAGGCCTTTTTTGGCTGTGGCATCAAATATTCTAACAGTGCTTGCTCCTCTAACCCTTGCCCCCTTTTTTGCTTTGTTTTTCCTCACAGCATCTGACATAATGTACCCTTTCTCAATTTTCACGTCCACTGATTATCATGTTACAAAGAAACAAGGTCCACAAGGGCTGGGATTCTTGGCAGTTGTTCCCTGTTGTATGTTAGGGCCTCAAATCCTGCCCAGCAGGAAGAACACACTCAGGATATAATTATTGAATGGCTGAATATATGTAATTCAAGCAGAAAAACAGGTTGGAAGGATCAAAACCAAACTCATGATGACATTTGCCCCTGGAAAGGTTGGGGGAAGAGAGAGATATGTCCTTCCTCTAAATTAGTCACATTTCATTGCTGCTATGTATAAAAATATTTGAAAAAAATGTAACAGAACTCTTGTAGATGAATACATCAGTGTTTATAACATTTCTGAATAATTCTGTGCATTGAAAGATTTCAAATGACAATTAATTGTTCACTAGCGTTCCAATAGTTACAGGATGTAGCACACATTCCTTAGCATTCCACAAAAGGCCTCTGATGACAGATTCTGCTCACCTCTCCATCCTCACATCACTACTTTTGGTTTCTCCTAAAGTCATGATTTTTTTTTTTCTTCATGTCTTTTTTTGTTTGTTTGTTTTACTTATGATAACGTTTCATTTTTTCTTTGCCTAACTAAACCCAGCTTTCCTTTATGATTCAGGCTATTCTCTTTTCCTAGGATGGAATTTTCTACAAAGGACACACAGTATTCTTTCTGTCTTTTGAAATCCAAATAAAACTGGCTCAACTTCTGAATCCCACATCCTGTGGGAGGTCTGTGCTCTCTGCAATACTTACAAGAATTCCTGCAGGGCTATTACTTTGGTTATCCCTTGATTTGGTATTCTGTCACCACCGAAGATGATGATTCACTTACTCTCTCAACATTCATATTTTCTACTTTCTTTTTTCTCTGATAAGCTAATCAAGAAGTTCTTCTATTCTTGATTTTCCTCCTTTTATTCATACAAGACAGTTGTATGGAGACTTTGCTGGAGTCAGGGCCTCACTGGGGATTGGAAAGTAGGAAGACAGAGTGTGGGAGAAAGGAGACCACCTTTCAGCAGGGTAGGGCAGATCAATTATGCTTGATATGATAATCTGGTCCTGGAAGACTCCCTGACTCTTGCTGCTGCAGGGGCCACTGGCTAAGATTTCTCTTGAAGACCCCAAGCCTGTCTCTCAAACAATCTGTCAAATTCCTCTCATTCTTAGGCCATGCCTAACTCTGTAAATACCAATTTGCAAAATTTGGAGACAGTTTGGTTTTCCCTTTATCTCTTGGCCCTTTTGGGTTTCACCTGAAGAGTCAGTCCTTCAAAACCCCCTAAAACCTCAAAAGCCCATTAAGTCACCTGCTTCCACAGGAAGAGTTCTCTCTGAGAGTAACTGTCTGCTCAGCTCCTAAAGTGCCCAGGCCTTCTCCCTAGAAACACTTTGTTTACAACCAGAGATATGTAAAAATGTGCTCTATATGTGTAATATGAATTGTAATGCATTCTTCTGTCATATATAACAACTTAGAATAAAGAAGAAAAAAAATAAAATGGAAAAAAAAAAAGAAATACTTTGTTGCATGGGTAGTTTCTTGTGTGCCTCTAGGATTAAATGAGAGTTTTGAACATAATGGCTTACTTTTGATGAGTCTTGTGTTATTGGTGCCTAGCTCAGAATATCATTGCTAAGGCCTGATGAACGATTGAAAGCTTATGTTATATGCTTATTCAAGGTATCAGAGTGTACGTTTTGACCTAAAAAAATTTTGTTCTTATGGATTCCCCCATAAATGGATGGAAATAATTTTGGTTGAATCTCAGCATGTGCCTAGCACAGTGAATATTACCTGCACCCAAAAGCATGCTCAGGAGAAGCTCTTCGGCTGGAACTATTGTTGCTGAAAGAATCTGCTGCCAACATCTTGTCTTCATTGTCCTGTTTTTTAACTGAAGAACATGTCAGTGATTTAACTGGCCCCTGAGCTTCCATGATTCCACCATTTGGATGTCTTTTCCTAGCTTTCCAGGGATCATTTGTAGCAAATGAATGAGCTGATGAAGAAATGGAGTAGCGCCTGACAATCATGACATTGCCTGCAGGGGAGACACAAAGTTCAAGTGAACCATGATTCTACCCTTAATGACATCCACATGTGGAAAATTATGTCAATCACACTTTATTGACTCTTAACTAAGCAAAACTATTATTTTATTTCTTGCACAAAAGACATCTATTTACTTGTTTATTTTACAAATATCAATTGAGGGCCAACCATGTAGCAGTCACTTTTTCAAAAACGAGGGGTGTGTGATGATGAATATAAAATTCTTGCTTGCAGAGAGCTTATAGTTATTTGTGGAAGACAGATAATAACCAAACAATACACGACATGATTCATACAGATTCTAGAAAGATGAGGTTGATGGGGGCAGGGGATAGAGACCAGTGAAGGAGGTGACTGGAAGCTGTTTAAGTTTTTTTTTTTTCTTTTTCTTTTTGTGGTGATAGGAATCGAACCCAGGGCCTTGTGCATGTAAGGAAAGTACTCTACCAACTGAGCTACATTCACAGCCCTGTTTAAGTTTTTGCTCATAAAAAGCCTTTGTGAGAAAGCAGCATCGGTTCATAATAACTTATGGATGCCAGCTGTTATTACTGATAACTAGAAAAGAGGCGCTCAAAGGTTCTAGTCATAAGCAGTGTTCAGGAGAGAGAAGTGTTAATGACCCTGATTTGAGTCACGCGCATAATATACATATATTGAAATATCACATTGTACTCTATTAATATGAACAAATGCAATGTGTTGGTCGAAAATGGAAAAAAAATGTTTAAGATGCAAAAGCTAAAACCTAGAGCATTACACATTGCATACTTGTATCAAATTATCACACTATACCCCATAAATGTATACAATTAAAACAGTACCAATTAATTTAAAATATTAAATGAAGAAGAGGGACCTAGTCATACATAGATCATAAACCCAGACCTTAAAATTGGAATAATGTGGGACTTCTTGAGATGCCAGTTCTTGATGGCCTCCTCACCCCCATTCTAGAACCAGCCTGTCTCTGACCTGAATGGCGTAGAGAGCCCTGCCTTGGTTCCTGAAGGCTTCCAGTGGAATTTCTTTCTTTTTTTTCTTTTTGGTACCAGGGATTTAACTTAGGGGCACTGAACCACTGAGCCACATCCCCAGTCCTATTTTGTATTTTTATTTAGAGACAGGGTCTCACTGAGTTGCTTAGCACCTTGCTTTTGCTGAGGCTGGCTTTGAACTTGTGATCCTCCCGCCTCAGCCTCCCCAGCCGCTGGGATTATAGGCATGCACTATAGTGCCTGGCTTCCTGTGCAATTTCTGTCTATCTTTTCGAATAAAATCCTTCCTTGAGGTAGATAAAATCTTCTCTATTCCTTGAAACTAAAGAACCCTGAATAAAAGAGGTTCATTTTAGGGGATCTTTGTCAAATCCCAGCTCTCACACTGTCCTGTTACCTGGAGCTTGTCTCTTGACTTCTTGTATTTTTGTTTTTGGCACTGGGGATTGAACCCAGGGGTGCTTTACCACCGAGCCACATTCCTTTTTTTTTTTTTTTTTTTAATATATTTATTTATTTGCTTTAGCTGTACACAATGGGTTTATTTGTACGTGGTGCTGAGGATCGAACCTGGGCCGCACATGTGCCAGGCGAGCGCTCTACCGCTGAGCCACAACCCCAGCCCCGCACATTCCTTTTTATTTTGAGATGGATTCTTGCTATGTTGTTGAGGGTCTTGCTAAGTTGCAGAGGCTAGCCTTGAACTTGTGATCCTCTGCCTCAGCCTACTGAGTTGCTAGAATTATAGGCGTGCACCACAGTGCCTTGTTTCTCTTTTGATTTTTCCTTGGACATCCACTTATTACCAAGGAGGCCAACAATGCTGACCTCCCTGTTTGGTTTTCATCTTCTGGACCCCTTTCTCTTTCTCGCCATAGCTTTGCTAATAACTCACATGGGAGTGTAAAAACATTACACATTGTGTTATGCATTAGAGTCCCAGAAGCACAATTATTTCTTAAATTTGCTTCCTGCCTCTGCAGAAAGCAGACATAAAATTATTATGGCAAATGTAAGAAGTGAAGATTGCCTTGGCTTTGTGTAGTCTGGAAGAGCAGAAGACCCAATTTTAGAAAAGATTCTGGTGAGAGTTAAGTTCAAATCTATCTGAAATGATTAACTACAAATACTGTTCAAAAATTAGCTTGAAACACTTCCTTTGGCCATGATACATAACTTTCCTAATTATGTAAAACAGATTTTCCACTACTGGCAAACGTGAACGTTTCTGTTTAAATGGGTTATATGACAACCCTTCATACTGAATCATAGGAAACAACAGAGGAAATCATGCTGTGATAGCAAAGCTGAGTTTATTTGTATTTGGGTCCTACACTCAATGTGGAGCTGATTAGCAATAAGCTCTTTGTTCATCTCCCTGGGCCACAAGTAGGCTGCGTCCTTTAGTTTCTTATCAACACAAGGGAAGAGATATTCAACACAGCATCTCTCTGTCCTTAGCACAATTTCAAAGATCATTTCCAAATGCAGTTTATGAGCTAGTAAAGTGTAAGCTACCTGGTACCAAAAACCGGGGGGAAAAACTCTCGGAGGCAGAGTAAAGCTTTTACTACTTTTACTTCTACTTTCTTAGAGCTTAGAGAGGGAAAGAAAGATTTTTAGAGAGAAAGATTAAAGCGAGCTTTTCTTCTTGTCTTCTTAGCTTAGAGTCTTAGAGTAGAGCTTAGCTTAGAGAAAGATTAGAACTTCTTTCTTCTCTCTTCTTTCTTCCTTCTTCTTTCTTCTGTCTTCTGTCTTCCTCAGGAGCCTCGGCCTAACTCTGACCAGTCATTACTTCTTCTATCTGGTTTCTCTTCTGTCTTCTATCTGGTTTCTCTTCTGTAACCGCTCTGCCTACGTTCTGGCCGCTCTGATTCTTCTGACCGACCGAGTGACTGCCCGACTGACTGAATTCTCCGTTCTCCTAACTCGGACTGCTTTCACCCGGTTATATACCTTCAGCTTTGCGGGTGCCTACAGGTGCGTCACATACATATCAGGTGGAACTTATGGCTTCCAGCTAGCTGCAACAGCCCTTCCTGATTAGGGCTTCTTCAGTAAAGGATATGAGCAAATTTTTTTTTTTAAAAAGAGGCCTAGCAATGCTGGGAGTTCCCTGTAACATATTGTTTCTTTTATCTTCTCTGCAGCAAATTACCTCTTCCCTAATAGTCCCAAGGCCAAGGTGGCATAGGGTAGCAGGGGTGAGGGACTATTCCTGAAAGCACTGGCTAGAGTTTACCTCTGCCAAATATTTAGGCACATACTGATGTTTCCTTGAGCATTTATCCAACAAGGGTTAATTCTGAGCAGGCACCCTCCATTCTTATAACGTATATGTATGTGTGTATACATATATATACATCCATGTTAATTATGCAGAATAATGGGTTTCATTGTGGCATATTTGTACATTGTTTTAGTCAGCTTTTTTGCTATTGTGACTAAAAGATCTGACCAGAACAATTTTAGGAGAGGAAAAGTTTATGTGGGGGCTCATGGTTTCAGAGTTCTCAGTCCATGGACAGCAGTCTCCATTCGTTGGTGCTCAACGTGAGGCAGAACATCCTGGCGGAGTGTGTGCAGAGGGAAGCAGCGCACATGATAATCAGGAAGCAGAGAGAGAGACTCCACTCACCAGATACAAACATATACCCCAAAGCCACACCCCCCAATGACCCACCTCCTCCAATAACACCTTACTGGCTTTCAGTTACTGCTCAATTAATCCCTATCAGGCGATTAACTCACAGATTGGGTTTAGGCTTTCATAACCCAATAATTTCTCCTCTGAACCTTCTTGCTTTGTCTCACATGTGAACTTTTGGGGGGACCCCTCACATCCAAACTATAACATACATGCATATATAATAATTTGATCAATTTCATCCTCCAATACCCTCTCTTACTCCACCCCCCTGCTCCCCTTCCTCTACCCTAACTGTTTCCCTTCTATTTTCATGATATCCCTCTTTTCTTTTTTCCCTCTAGCTTCCAAGTATGAGAGAAAACCTCTCACACGTGTCTTTAGGTGTCTGGCTTATTTCACTTAACATGATGCTCTTCAGTTCCATCCATTTTCCTGCAAGGGAAGTAATTTCATTCTTCTTTAGGGCAAAATAAGAGTCCATTGTGTATATATGCCACATTTTCTTTATCCATTCACCTTGTTACAGACATCTAGGCTGATTCCATAACTTGGCTACTGTGAATTGTGCACATATATCCAAAGTGTGATGACTTTAATTCTTTTGGATAAATACAAAAGAGTAGTATAGTTGGATCACATGTTAGTTTAATTTTTAGTGTTTTGGGAACCTCCATACTGATTTCCCTAGTGGCCATACTAATTTACATTCCCGCCAATAGCACATAAGTTTTCCTTTTCCCTCTGCATCCTCACCAGCATCGATTGTTTTTTTGTAATCCTGATGATTGCCATTCTGATTGGAATGAGATGGAATCCCAGTGTAGTTTTGATTTGCATTTTCCTGATGGATAAACATATAGCTATATCTATATCATCCATATTAATATATGAAGTCACCTGAGCTATAGCAGAGTTCTGTGTCTTCAGGTGACTATAGGAGAAGCAGGATTCTCCACTAACAAAGACTTATTGTTTCTCACTACATATAGCACAGAGCAGACAGACAAACATTCAGTTCCAACTGACTTTCTTTCAGGTTTTTTGGTTATATTCTCTCTCTCTCTCTCTCTCTCTCTCTCTCTCTCTCTCTCTCTTTTCTTTTGGTACTTAGGATTGAACCCAGGAATGCTCTATCACTGAGCCATATACCCAGCCCTTTCTATTTTGAGACATGATCTCACTAAGTTGCTGAGGCTGGCCTTAAACTTGGGATCCTCCTGTCTCAGCCTCCCTAGTAGGTAGGATCACAGACCTGCACTACCATGCCTGCTCAGGTGTTCCCTTTTTAAAAGTGAGACTCATACTTCTGATTTAACATCATTCTTCCTCAAAAAATAGGTTTATATCATTTCATTATCAAAAAAGGTTGGGTAAATTGTTCAATCTCTCTGGATTTTATATTCTCAAAAAATAAGGGTGTTTCTACTGGATGATCTTTTGAAAATCCTGTGTAGTAGATTTCTATGATTCAATTGCAAATATGAATTTCAGTTGATGTTGGAAAAATATTATTGAGAGTACTAATGAAAACATACACAAGTCAAGCACTATTTTTCCGATACATCCACTTATATGACAACCGTGAATAATTCATACTAAGTCTTATTTGTGCTATTTCATTTAATCCTCTTGACTGTCCCGAGACCGGTTTTACCACTATTCCTGTTGTATAGGCAAAGACAGTGATCACAAAAGCACGCTGCATTTATGGAATTAAGAAAGCTTACAGTTGGAAGAGGCCTTGGAAGATGTCTAGTCCAATCTATTCATTTTTACGTGATGATATTAAGATCAGCAATTTGATATGACCTGCCCAGCCTTGCACAACTAGCACAAAACTGGGGCTGTCACCCAGCTGTCTCCAAGCTCAGGCCAATCAGTATTCATTGTCCTTACTCTTATAGTACTCCATCACATATAATAAACAAATACATATTTAAAGTAACTCAACTGGGCTCCCAAGCAAAATTTGATTCACATTTCTATCTGTGTTTTGTTGATGCACCTAGCAAGAGTTCCCAAAATTTTATCTCCTGGTTTTCAATCAGTCCTTTTCCAAACTCAACACTAACGGTCTCATTGGACATTATGGTTCATGGGCTGAAGGAGTGTGACACCCATCATGTGTTTAGTTCTTACGAATATCCTAACCTTCACTAAGCTGGATGATCTTCAGACCCTGAGAGTTGAAAGGGTTCTACTCTTTGCTCTTTGAACCATGCAATATTTATTTTAAAATAGGACAAAGATACACAAAGACCCAACTTTCTTATTAGGGTGTGTGATAAGTGTGCTAGAAAATAGATCTTAAGAAGTGTTGTTTGCTTTTGGAGCAAGGCAGTGACTATCAGTGGCATGTGATTTTTGCCTGTAGCTAACATTTGAAAGTGTCTGGAGGCATTTTTTGATGGTCACAACTGGAGTAAGGGTGGAGACTATAGCAACTAGTGGTTAGAGGCCAGGGGAATCACTAAACATCCTGAAGTATCCATATATACTTCCATAATGAAGTATTATTCAATCCAAACACCAGTAGTTCAGAGCTTGGGAAACCCTGGAGTAAGGATATAGTACAAATGTCCATATTGTTTTGTTTTTCATCAGAAGGTCTAATCTCTTTATGCTACTTTATTATGTAATCAGCAGACAGAGCTACTCAAGTCCAGACAAAAAAGGAAAGATCCTGATTAGAGTCTGTTTTCAGCTTTGAAATGTAGGGTCCATGTGCCATACTAGAGACAACTCTAATGGAGAGAGGCACATTGTCAAACTGCTCAGAAACTGTAAATGGCATTGCTTGAAGCCTTGACAGATGATATTAAGAACTTTGAGTGGTTAATTATGTATATCAATTTTATTTAAATATGTTGTTGAATATATAACTGACAATTTAAATGCAGAACATACTTCTTGCTCTGCTGATTTCTGACCTTATGTATAATCTTCAGAATCAAAAGTCTTAACTAACCCTTATATGCTGTTGTTCTGAATGTAAATTAGTATGGCCACTAGGGGAAAAAGTTTAAAGGTTTCTCAAATAATTAAAAATAGAACTATAATATGCTTCAGCTATACCATTCCTAGGTATTTATCTAAAGGGAATGAAGTCAGCATATAAAAGAGATACGTGTATACCCATGTTTATTTTGGCACTACTATTCACAATAGCCAAGATGTGGAATGAGCTTATCAACAGATGGATGGATAAAGAAACACACACACACACACACACACACACACACACACACACACACACAGTGGAGTATTACACAGCCATAAAGAAGAATGAAATTGTGTCATTTGCAGGAAATTGGATGGATCTAGAGAACACGATGTTAAGGAAATAAGGCAGACACAGAAAAACTAGTATTTAATTACTTGTATGTGGAAACTAAAAGAAAGAAAGGAAAGACAGATGATATGGAAATAGACAAGGGACTATTAGAGAAGGAGAAGGGGATATCAGGGAGAAGGATGAGTGAGAGGAGAAGGCAAGAAATGAAGAAGAAGGATGGGCATGATCAAAGCACGGTATATGCATGTATGGAAATGTCGCAGTGAAACCCAGCGATTTACACAAGTACTATGCATTAATAATTATAATTTTAAAGTCTTTTCTATAAAAGGTGAAGTTTGATTTCTAGACTATATTTCTAGACTAACATTGACCTTGCATCTGAAAGTCTTCACTTTGTGCAGTAGGTTGGGTCATGTGCAACATGCATCACGTAAGACAGTAAAGCTCTTTGTAAAACGTAGATAAGAACCATTGTCTGCCATATGGTATGCGTTTGCCGGGTGCCATATGGTGCCTTAAATCCATACAACTGCAGGTGATCCTCACAAATATGAGCTGGATACCATAATGCTTTTGGATTGGGAAAATGAAGATTAAAGAGGTTTTTATAACTAGCTCACAGACAAGTGGCTGAGTGACAAATCATTGGCAACATACTTGTCTGACTTTGATATCCATACACTGTCCCAGATCAAGAGAACATGCCATTTGAGAGATACACATTCGGTGTTCTTTTATTTATTTATTTATTTTTTAAGTACCAGGGATTGAACCCAGGGGCACTCAACTACTGAGCCACATCCCCAGCCCTATTTTGTATTTTATTTAGAGACAGGGTCTCACTGAGTTGCTTAGCACCTTGCCATTGCTGAGGCTGGCTTTGAACTCTCAATGCTCCTGTCTCAGCCTCCCAAGCCACTGGGATTATAAGGGTGCTCTACCACGCTGGTGCAGTCAGTGTTCTTTATGTAGCATTTAAGCAGTTCAAGTCGAAGAGTTAAAAGCACATTGTTCTTAATGTGATTAATTTCCACAAACCTGGTATTCCTTCCCAACATATCCAGAAATTGTTTTAGTGCTGCTAAAATAGGTGGCTTTAAGATGCTAATGAATTTTTTTTGTCTAGGGAAACCATCACTGTGAATACTGAACAATGCAGTTATGTGATAGCACCAAAGACCCACCATTTAGGACCTATGCAAAGATCAGCACAGCTCAGAAGAGTGGTACAAGCCCAGTACCTTGGTGTTCCAGCGTGGTTGGTGTTGCATCAGCGGAAGTACCACCATGAAGGGCTGCTGGAGATGGTCTATGTACCTTTTCCCCTTCATCTCCGGATTCGCCCCCAGAGCCCGAGGCTCTTTGACTACCTGAAGCCAGTTTCATGCGGAGGGCTTGATTCTCCTTCTCCAGTTTGCTGATCTCTGCCCGCATTTCCTGGATGACTCTGAGCAGCTGGCTGGTAGCTTCCATGGCCTCCTTCTGTGGTGCTCTGGTTTGTACATCTGGGGAACTTTTACTTGGTGGGACTGTTTGGTCCTCCAGTAAACCTTCCTGAACAATGCATGTCTGTCTTCCCTGTGTCTTTCAGCACCCCAGGGGTTAGGCTGCCCAGGGAGGTGAAGGATCTCCATGACTTATTCATCCTGGGTTTTGTTTTTCAGAACGGTGTTTTTCTCTCTTTAATTTCATATCAATCCACAGTTCTAGACTGTGGCTTTGTGTGTGAGCAGAAGAGAATACTCCAAAAATTTTCCAGTGAGGACAGAGTTTCTTGTTCCCATCTTGAAATAATAGCCACAATAGCCATTCAATCTTTTCTCTGTCACCACCTTTGGGATCAAATGTTGCGAAGGCTTACCAACTGCCACATGTAGAGCAAAACTGACCTAAGAATTATGCCTTATCTTCTCTGTAAAATATGCCATAGATCTGTAGTTTTTATGGAACATTATTAATTTTGACACCTTTTGATTAAGGAAGGGTGACATTAATCACAAGGGAGTCATCTGAACTGCAGGGCTATTATTTAAATATGATATTGATAATTATACATAAATCCCTCAGGACAGACCAAGGAAGCACCATATGCAGGATGTCTCTTCAGGTTTGTAACTTATGAGCATCTTGTTGGTAGTTTTAGGATGTTTGCCTGGGCACAGGTTGCCCAGGGATATTTTGGGAATGTAAGAAGATAAGGGCAGAACATTAATCTTGAATGAAAAAAATAAGGAACAGTTACAGCTTTCATTACCTATTTCCTGAAAAGGTTTCTGTGTTGGGAATGAAAAGTATGAATCTTAAGTAATATACACTCTGATAGCAGTCTCTGGAAATTCAATTAATGTTTAAACATAACTGATCTTTTGCAATAGGTGAAAGCCATTGGAAAACTTTCCATGGCGATCATTTTCTCCACCCATTTGTTGACTCCTACTTCCCAAGTATATTGATGTTTTTGCCCATCCTAATGGATATTTATTGACTGATTCAAGACTACAGATGGAAGGAGTGATTGGAGAAAGTATTATTCCTTTCTTGTTCATACAAATTTATATGTTCAAATTTTAGAATATGCTTATGAAAAAGTCAATCTGTAAAAAATAACTAGGCTATTTGGAGATGCTATTTCTTTTTAAATGATTTCCAATAAACACTTTGATGCTGGGCATTCTGAAGGTATAGAAATGAGTGTGGAAGTATGGAATGTGGAGCAAGATGGACTTGGAATGGTTGCCCAGTCTAATGACCTATTGGATATTCTAATCTGTTCTACAATATCTTTGTAATGGAACACTGACCCTATATTTTGAATACTTCGATTGTAAGAGAGTCCTCTTACAAAGTTTGCTATTTGCTTTTTAACTAAAATGATTTACATTGACCAAAATTGGTCTCCATATAGTTTGTTCTTAGAACTTATTTTTGGAGATGTTACGTAGTACATCCAATCTTTGTTTCAATGAATTTCTTGTTCTATCATATTCCATTGAGTCTCTACTCTCTAGAATAAATATCTCCAATTTCTTTATGTGTCCATCAGCTACTGTGGGCTCAAGGGACTTGAGTCCATCAATGACATTCATTTTGGACATGCTCCCATTTATCTGTAGGCCTCTTCAACTAGGATATCCAGGACTCCTGAAGGCATCTGACAAGCATAGCATAAGTTGCCACAGAGTCTGTAAAGCTTTGTAGAAAATGTTCCTAAAATCATTCCTAAAATTATATTCAATACTGAAGTTGCATTTCATTCTTGCAACTGTATTTAGAAATTACTCAGTACATAAAAATAACATATAATTATTGGGAAATGACAAGATAGTCATCATTATTTATAAACAATTCGATGGTATGTCTAGAAAACCCAAGAAAATGAATCCAAAATGTTATTTTGTGATTATCCCATGTCATAAAATGAGCACCTAAGAACCAATAGTTTATTTATTTATTATTATTATTATTTTTGGCAGTGGGGGCTGAATTCACAGATGTTCTAGTACTGAGCTACATCCCCAGTCCTTTTTATTTTTTATTTTAAGACAGGGTCTCACTAAACTGTTGAGGGTCTCACTAAGTTGATAGGGGCTGGTGTGGAACTTGGGATCCTCCTGCCTCAGTCTCTGGAGTCACTGGAATTATAGTTGTGTGTCATTATGCCCTGTTCATAAATTAATAGTTTTGCAATTACTATCAATAACTATATAGAGAAAACTGATTAGAAACTATTCCAGTGATGCTAGGCTCCCACATAGAAAGTGACAAGAAATTTCCTTTTTAAAAAGTTTGTAAGGTTTATCATGAAGAAAACTAGCATTATATTGAGATACAAAAGAAAACTTAAGAAAATGGACACTATATTCCTGGCAAGAGAACTGTCTATTTTAAGTAATTTATAGATTTAGTGGAAGCCCAGTCAGAATCTCAATGGGGCCTTAACAAAAGGGAAATCTATGAAATCATTCTAAAGTTCAGCCAGAGACAATTATTTTGAAGTGAAGAGTAATGAACTTGTCTAATTAGATTGTTCAACATAGTGTGAAGCTATGGTGAGGAAAAGAGCAAATATTGGTAAATTTTTAGCCAAGAGGAAGTTACAAAATAATTCCTGGAAGAAATACAAGTGGTAAAAATTTGAAAAAAGTGCAACCATGTCAGTAATTTTATGCTAAGTGAAGTTAGCCAATCTCAAAAATCCAAATGCCGAATGTTTTCTCTGATATAAGGAGGCTGATTCACAATGAGGTTGGGACAGGGAGCATAGGAGGATTAGAAGAACACTAGAAAGGTCAATGGGGAAGGGGGGAGGGAGGGGGAAAGGGGGTAGAATTAGAGGGATATCATTACCCTAAGTGCATGTATGAAGACAAGAATTGTATGAATATATTTTGTATACAACCAGAGATTTGTAAAAATGTGCTCTATATATGTATTATGAATTGTAATGCATTCTACTGTCATATACAACAACTTTGAATAAAATAAATAAATAAAAAAATAATATTTTTGGAGGGGCCTAAGTAGTTAGCAAAGATTTTGAAAAAAGAAAAAAATATCAATGCAAATAATTAATAGGTAAAAGGTTTCTTTTTGATAAGCAATTGAACAATAAGTATCAAGGATATTTGAAAAGTTCTTAACTGCAAACTTTAAGATTCTACCTTCTAGACTGTACCTAAGAAAGTAATTGCATTTAGAAATTTTTATAAAAGGCTGCACTGCACATTAATAGCAAAGCATTGGAGATAGCATAATGTTCAAAAGAGGAGGATGAATACATAAAATGTTGTACAGACATAAAACAGTAATATTCTGAACCTGAAAATGTAGAGAGAAAAAACTAGCACACCCAACTATACATAGAATAAAATCTAAACCATGTACAAAGGGTGGAAAAGATGTGCCCCAAAAGGAAAAGAATTCTTACATATGTAGGTAAGATTTTGCGTGATTTTTATTTACCCATGTATGACATCTGAATTTAAAAAATACTATAGTTATGTAAAGGGCTTTGACAAGGAAAATGTCAAGTAAGGAAAATGGAATAGTTAAAATAAAATAAATTTAACGAAATGAATCATCCTTACATTTTTTCTGGACTTTTTAGTAGAGTTTTGATGAGATTGAATGATGATTAAGTCTCACAATGACTGGCGAGAACTGGAATTTCCTTACCAGAGTGGTTTTAGTCTGCAATGGTTGTCATCATATTTTAAAATTTGATATAGAACAAAAGCTGGTTAGAATTAGTAATTTCTGTGTAAATGTGAAGACTGATGGTTCTGTAATTTCTTGTGATCTATTTTAAGCATGTGGGTGTCTTCTGGAGTAGAAGGCCAAGGTCCCCCCGGACATCCATGTGGCTGACTTCCTGAGTCAGCTAGCAATCCTCATGTCTTCCACCTCCAGGGTGAGTCAGCCTGGTGGGGGTTGGGGAGGCCTTCAGCTCTTTCCAGATCTGAGGGTGATGTTTTAAATATGGAGACTAGCTACATTTAGATGGCCACTTTTCAGACAATGGAGGGTTGGCACTAACTGCCTTCATTCCTCCTCAAATAAATAATTCTTTGGCATGAAATCATGCCTCGCTGGAATATGAGGTGGAGGGTCGACTTGTGGCTTCCTTACCTGTCAGAACCTTCCATTTTAGTCAATGACAGAGGATGAGCAAGGTCAGCACAGAATGCCGGAATTCTGGCTGGCTCTTCACCACTCGATTGCATTTCCTTCTGGTGCCGAGATATCCAATTGCCTTACCCGCTGTGACATAATAGGAAAGTGTCACTTACATGAAATCTTATGTCTTACTTTTCAAGCAGACATCTATCCTGCTGTTATAAATTATTTAAACAGCTCCTGAGAAATTCTACTTTTGCAGCATTTGCTGAGAATTCTTACTGACCTTCAACTTGATACGCAGCTATTGTCGCAGTGATTTCCCAGGTGACCAGAAGCATCTGGTGTTGCGATGTGCCCGGATTCGGGACTGTATTTGACAATCTGCCATCTTGCTGTTGTTTTGACACTTGATTACAACACAGTGGCAGAGCGATCATGTAGAAAGGAAGGAGAAGACAGCAGTTTTTGACAGCCACATCATCCATGAAATGCTGATAAGTTTGAGAGAGGGATATTTAAGGTTGCCCTGGGTCAATTCACATGAAAGAGATTAGCCACTTCCCAGTGTAGCCAGATGTGAGATGATCTTGGCTTGGCTAGCTATGCATAAAGGGATTTCTTTGGGGACAGGTTTGGGAAGGAACAACCACTATTTGATAGGCTTCCATGGCCTGTGGTAAGTTTCTAATGAGAATAAGAATTTCAGGGTCACTCTGAGTGCAAAAAATCTGAAGTGATATAATGGAAAGGTAAAGAGGTCTGAGGTCCTAACTTGTGTTCTGTTACTAACTCATTTTTAAATATTACGTGTAAAATGTACACATTGCAAAAATTATAAATCAATTGATTTGAGCAGAGATGCAAGCAAAATAATGAATGAAGATGCTAAGTTGGGCAGCCATGTGTTGCTTTGAAAGAATGCAGTTATAGTTTTTTCCATTTCTCTAGACTTCCTAAAAGAATCTGGGAACCCAGATTCCGTATGAGATCTCCACGTTTGAAAGATGGGCTGCTGATTCAACCTTTTACAATATACTATGCAAGTCCAGCAAAACAAGTCAGAGGGAGTGAATTAAGTCTCTTGGTTTTCAATGTGTGTGGCTTCCAGGAGGCAGACCCCTTCATTTTTCCCGTGAGAAATGTCTTGGACTGAATGTCCACGTGCCCCCCACCCCCAAATTTATAAGTAGAAATCCTAACTGCATTATGACAGTATTTGGAGAAAGGGCCTTTGGGAGAGAAAAGATTAAGTTCCTCCGTTAGAAGCATGAAGGAGGGTAGTGTCACCTCCACAGTGTGTGTCTGTTGGCAGTCCCCGCAGGTAATCTTGCTTATGAGCTTGTCCTTTAATAAATGTTAAGTTTATTAATGTTGACCTATTTCCTGTTAAGTGCTATCATTATGCTTCTCATTTGCCAACACCTTGCACAGGAATACAGAGAATTAGGTCTGAAATGGAAGAGGGAAAAATGAGAAGGAAGACTCCAATGTTATAACTTCTGATTGGCAGGCAATACTCTGAATTGTTTTTAAAGTTGATTAATTTTATCAGAGTCACTTTGTACAGAGACAGTGTTGCATGTGCTGTAGTCATTATCATTGTGTTGATTCTTTAGCTCTTATTTCTTTTTAAAAATAATTCTTACATTTAAAAATGCAATTGGTACACAATAATTGTAGGTACTTGTAGGGTACAGTGTGACATTTCAATATATACTACAATGTGTAATGGTCACGTTATGGTAATTGGCATGTCTATAGTTTCAAACATCATTTCTTTGTGTTGAGAACATTCAAAATCCTCTCTACTAACTGATTTGAAATATACAATTAGTGGTCAACCAACAGCTTTGCTATAGAACATCCAAAGTCCTACTGTGCTACAGAATATCAGAAGTAATCTCTTCTACCCAATTGCACCCCAGCATCCTTTTTCTTTTCCTCCTGCCCCTCCCCTTACCAACCTCTGGTAACCACTATTTTGTTCTGGTTCTGTGAATTTTTTTTTAACTCTTCTTGGTCACATATTTATCATATTGACAGTTACCACTGAAATAAAACTTCAGTGTAGTAAAATATTTTTAAGCAGTAAGGACCAGAAGTATTCTTGGGAGTAATAATACTATTTAATATTTGCATAGTACATTAATCGTTACAAAGCATTTTTACATTTATTTCCTTACTTTGTCCTCAGAGCATCTTGTTCTTTGGGAGCTATTTTGTGCTATGACAGACGGTGAGTGAGGCTTGCAGTTAACTGGCCTTGGGTTAAAATTCCATTTCTGGGGCAGACAACACTATCTAGAGTAGAACTTGAATGGACTGAATGTCCTCAAAATGTGTGTGCTGAAGCCTTAACCCTCAGTGTGGCAGTATTTGGAGATGGGCCTATAAAGATGTTATTAAGTTCAATTGAGGTCCTGAGGATGGAGACCCAATCTAATATTATTAGTGTCCATTTTAGAAGAGATACCAGAGAGCTTGAGCTCTCTCTGTGCACAAGCAGAGGAAAGTCATGTGAGGACACATCAAGAAAGCAGCTGTGTATGAGCCAGGGAGCTCACCAGAAACCAAAATTTCCAACACCTTAATCATGGCCTTGTAGCTTTTAGAACTGTGAGAAATATTTCTGTTGGTTAAGCCACCCAGTCTGTGGTATTTTGTTATGGCAACCTGAGCTGACTAATACAAGGACCCTGGTCACATCATTGTCTCTCGGAGCCACATCTGAACCATAGGGATCCGAAGACACAGGTCATGTTGCTCACTTATTCCTTCAGGGATCTGCTCCACTGTCAGCTCCTCAGAGAGAATGTCACTATCAAATGCAGATGCCCTGTCACACCCTGTTTCCTCACCTTGTTTTAGTTTTCTTCCTCCTACATGTTTACATGACATTATATATATATATATATATATATATATATATGTATATATACACACACACACACATATGTTTATTTCTTTCTTTATTAATTGTGTGCTTCTCCATTCTTAATGAATGGAAGCTTGGTTTGTTTGCTTTAACTCCATACCCAGAAGACTGTCTGTCACAGAGTAGGTATCCAGTAAATGTTTGTTGAATAAATGGGTCATGAGGGGACTTAAAGGGATCTATACGCATAGAATCTTGGAGATGGTCTCTTTTGTGCTAGTCCTCAAATTATGGAGGCAGGATGAAATGTATGGCATAGTAATACAAATTTTGTTCATGTATTTTTAAACAACAAGCATTCTTTTAATTCCTCCCTACATGCTAATTGCTAAACTAGGCATATGAAAATAAGCCCAAGGACATAGAATTATTAAGTTGGGTAGAGTCTGTCATTTGAGAGAACCCTGATCTGGAAGTCTGATTGATCTTTACATGAATAATTTGCTCCTTCTGCCATCCAAGTTGAAAATACATCTAAATTATTTTGTTTTACTACTAATTACCACCTGTGGAGTGAAAGGAACTGGCCAGAGAAAAACTCAAGTCAATCAGAAAAACATTTTGTGTATGTTTAAAGGTTTATGGTTGTTACAAAAGCAATGTAATTAATTGAAAGACACCAAATGAATTGGTAAGCAGATATGTTTTTCTTTTTAATAAACAAGCATGTGGAAATGTGTCAAGGTGGCTACTCAAAGAAGAATGTTGATGCCCCTAAAAACTAGGTAAGGGATATGCAGTCTCTGAAGTTCCACAAGGACATGGAGCTGCTAATGGCATCTGCCCAGGATCAGTGCTGTGATCTTGAGAAGCTGTGCTCCACTATTCCCTTAGGGATTCAGGTGTGTTTAATACTTTATGGGCCCCCCCACCATCCATCCACTCCCCATTTCCTGCTATCTTTTCCAGCACTTTTCCAGAAGTGCTGCCTGCAAGTCAGCCTGTTCAGGAGGGAATAATGACTATCACAACTCCAGTGCATTCTTGAGGGTTGACCACATGACCACATGATAAGGGAATCCAAGATCCATTTTCTAGGCCAATGAGGGAACAGTTCGGAGATGTGGGGAGTTAATCCAGAGAGTTCTAACAGTAAATGTCCAAAAGAGTAAAGGGCAACTATAGTGCAGTCCCTGTGCCCACAGGTTTTTTGCAGCTCCTCCTATATCAAGGCATGGTGTCTTTTTCCCTATTCTTGAATCCAGGTTGTCCTGTGACTTGATTTCACCAATAGAAAATGGTGGAGATGGTGAGTGACTTCCAAAGTTAGCTCTTAAGAGGCACTGAAGTTTCTACTTTTTGCCCTCTGCTATAGTTTGGATCTGGGTTTTTCCACCAAAGGCCCATGTGTTGAAGGCTTGGTCCCTGGTGGCATTACTGGGAGGTGGTGGAACCTTTAGGAGGAGGGGCCTAGTTGCCCAGCATAAAGAGAGCAGCACATTTAAAGTTCTCAACTCAGTATTGCAATAGCTTGAAAAGGTTTATTTATTTCAAGCCCAAAACACTCTGTGTGTGTGTGTGTGTGTTTCTTTTTGAGAATAATTCTTTTTATTCATTTGTTTATTTATTTATGGATATATTCATCAATACCTACTAAGCATCAATGTAAGGTACCTGTAGGGCACTGGAGACAGTCATGTTTTGTGCCTGGAATAAAGAAGACAACCAAATAAAAACATAAAATAATCATAACCAAAATATAAATTGTGATTAACATGATGATTAGCACTGGATGGGAACCACCAAGGAGAACATCTTCAAAAAGAAATCCAGGGCAGATCTCCCTGTCAGAGAGGATGGGAGTACCTTAGCCCTCAGAAGCTCAGCCAGATTACAAAAAGCTTTGTAGACAGCACAGAGGAGTTTGGCTTGTTAGTTTTTAAGTTTTATAAAGACACTTTGAGTTATGGATGACAGATTACAGCAGATTATAAGTAACGGGTAATAAACATGAGGAGACAGGATGATTTGGGGATATTTTTGTAATGCATTAATATGCAATATCATATAAGGAATTTCTCCTACGGATGCTATTTCACTAGAATAATCTTCAGTCTCAAACTTGACAACAATGATCTTGTTCTGATCTCTGCAAGGGTCCTGCTTTCTGAGTGACTGTGTTGCCCGTGGTAGGAAAAAAACATTTTATTTTCAAAAACTACTTAACCACATCTGATTATTTTAAGTGGCAGAACATCTTGAATTTATCTGAGAATGACTTGCTTAGCTGAAATTGGTGATTGAACTTCTGTGGTAGTGGGGAATTCTGACTCTAAAGAGGAGAAAAGATGAGATATTACTGTTAGTTCTTTTATTAGTTTATACTAGAGACTGTTTGAAATGAACTGAGCTATTTTGACTATGGCCATTGTATTAAAATAAAGAGCATTCTTTATTCCTCAGGCCACTAGGGTGTGTTTGGTAAAGGAAGAAATGAATAGTAGTTTTCTCCAAATACATTTTCCAAATACATTTAGAATATAAATAGAAGACACTCTGCCAACCCAGAGAGAACTAAGAATGGCTGCTCATTTAGTTTTTCAAAGAGAAGACTAGTGTGCTTGCAAACAAGCCCTATGTCTGGTTCTTCCCAGAAGTAATAATGCAAATGATGGGATGATTTGACTCTTCAGAGGTTGAATCCCTGTGAAGTCATTTGTGTGTGATTTCATGCACTCTGGTTGGGTTGGAGGTCCTGAAATAGTTCCTGTGCTCTCTTCCACTACTCCAGTCTACTGCCTTGTTGGTGGACTGAGATGGACCTTATTCTTAGCAGTAATTCACTTTGTGTCACAAACAAGCCCACTCATGGCAATGGTTTCACAGGGCAGTAGGGTCATCTGAGCATGGGGCTCTCCTACATCGATGATGGCTTTTCTTTCTGAGCTAGGCAGGATTACAACTCAAGGAAAATGGGATGGATTTTGGTTCACTATTGGTGTCCTCTTTATATGAGATTTGTACTAGCTTTGCTTCAATGGATTTTTATATGCAACTTTGTTAGTGAGTCTAATAGAAACATATAAATTGAAGTTAATAAAATATAAAGGCTTTGATTGCACTTGTGATGTTGCTAAGAATGTATTTTCTATCCATTATTGAACATTTTACTCTTGTTTGTGTCCAATTCAAAAGTTTGGTCTCTAGAAATGCTTACAAATGAAGCAAGCAGCCATCTGTTTTTTTGTAGATAGTCATTTGTCTGCTGAAAGCATTGAGGTCATCTCTAGCTGCAGGCTTCTGTGATTGAAAACACTTTATTCTTGTTTAGAGACTGGTCATCATCTGTGCTATATAAAGAATGGCAATTTATCAGATATGGTGCTATATAAAGAATGGCAATTTATCAGAGAGGTGGGTTTTAAAAAGTATCAGAAGGACTACAGGATATCAATTTATTTTTCTAAAATTAAGTTTTCTATGTTCTTGTTGCCATTACCAATTGTTTTCTGGAAATTTATTTCAAACTAAATGGTCAAATTACCTCTTTGGAACTGAGCTTTTGGGTCCTATATTCTTCCTTTTTTAATACTCTTGATAGTGAAGTGCTATCCTGGGTTTTAAAACTTTGTTTATTAAATGTGACTCAGGTAAAATGCTTAACCTAAAAAGCAATGGTTTAGAGATAGTAGACTGTAATGAAGTGACACAGAAATAGGGAATTTTGCTGGTATATTATTATTTCTTTCTTTTTAAAAGTAAATGCAGAGAGCAGTTAAATACGGAGACACATTTAGCTGTAATTGTAAATGCAAATAAATCACAGATATCAACCTTTAAAATGTATTCTTTTCTAACCATTAGAAATAGCTCTGTTATGGGGCTCCGGTTGTGGCTCAGCGGCAGAGCGCTCGCCTAGCACGTGCGCAGCCCGGGTTCGATCCTCAGCACCGTGTAAACATAAATGCATTGCATTGTGTACAACTAAAGTAAATAAATAAATATTAAAAAAATAGCTCTGTTATGTTTCATTACTGGGAAGTTACTTTCACAATTTTTTTTTCTAATTAGTCCTTTTTCTAACCATTCTTAGGTTTATATGACTATTGTATGTCATAGGTGTATTTGTCAGGGTTCTGGAGGATACACACACACACACACACACACAAACATACATCTATACACACCTATACATATGTAAATATATGTATGTATACATATATGTGTATAGTGAGAGACAAAACCAAAAAGACATACACATACCCATATTGAGAAAGAGAGGGAGGCAGGAAGAGGAGGAGAGATTTATTGTGAGGAATTGGCTCATGCAGTTATGGACATGGAGAATCTAGTGATCTGCCATCTACAGGCTGGAGACCCAAATGAGTCTGAAGACCTGAAAACCAGGGAATCTGATGGCGTGAATCCCAGTCCAGGGACAGAAGCCTGACGTTCCAGTTCACACAGGCAAGCAGAAAGCAAAAGGGATAAATTCCTTATCCTACCTTCTTATTCTGTTGAAGTGCTCAGTGGACTGGGTGATGAAGGGCAAAGGAACACACGCTGGGACTGCCATGTAGAAAAGGGGTTTATTAACCGGCCCCTAATGGCCGGTGCGGACCGAGGGACACGTGGAGGGGGAAGGGAATGAGGAAAACCTGCGGGAGGGGAGGAAAGGAGATGGGAAAAGAAGGGAAGAAAGGAGTTTCAGTCCGGAGAAGGCTTAAGTAGCGAACCAGTGGTCAGAGGGACCCCCCCCCCCCCAGAGAGACCCCCAACTTCATGGGCTGCCGGGGGGCGAGAGGGGAACCCATGTGTTGTAATTGGCTCAGTAAGGCACCTGAGCTGTGGCCAGCAGCATGCCAGCTTAAGGCGCTTGGGAGGTGTGTCTTGTCTTAAGGTACCTGGGAGGTGTGGCTTGGTTAAACTACCTGGGAGGTGTGGCCTGTCGGCCTGGAATCTAACAGGTGATACCATCCACTTTGGCATCTACTTGACTGAGTCCACCAATTCAAATGCTGATCTCATCTAGAAATACCCACCTAGAAATAATATCTAATCTGGGCATCCCATGGCACAATCAACTTGACACATGAATAGTGTCAAGCAATAATTGCTTCCAGAGGTGGTTGTGAAGTGTAGATCAGTGCTCAGAGCCGTGTGGGGCACATAATAAGTCTTCAGATAATGGCAGTGATTATCATTCTTCTTGGTCCTGGTGTTTACAGCACTGACAGTGTCCACTTGTATGTGTCATAAGTTTGTGGAATTATATTCAGTGAAACAGAAAAGGTCTCTCTTGGTTCTCTATCTTAGACCCTGGAATTCTGCATATTTGTCCGATGAGTTTAAACTTGGGATATTTATTCCTGGTGAACAAAAGAAAATAATGGAAATATAGACTTTGAGCAAGCTGAAGTTATTGAGAACAAGTAAACATAATTCAATTCAGCTTTCCCTTTTCTTTTTATCACTATTATTTGTATTACAGCTTTATTTATTTATTTATTTGGTACTGGGGATTGAACTCAGGGGCACTCAAACACTGGGCCACATCCCCAGCCCTTTTTTGTATTTTATTTAGAGACAGGGTCTCACTGAGTTGCTAAGGGCCTCGCCATTGCTGAGGCTGGCTTTGAACTCGCGATTCTCCTGCCTCACCTCCCAAGTGCTGGGATTACAGGCATGTGCCACTGCGCCTGGTTTGTGTTAGAGTATTATTATTAAAGAAGGTGGGAAGAACTTCAGATTAATGTTAATAACCAGGTGTGTGTGTGTGTGTGTGTGTGTGTGTGTGTTGAACCCAGGGGTATTTTTACAATTGAGTAAAGGCAAGAGCGGCTTAATGGAGAAGGATAAGATTTTGAATTCTTTTATCTAATATTGAAATCATAAAAATAATTACATGAACAATTTAGTTATTTACAGATTTTTCTAGCATTTGTTAACTGATCAGCTCAACTACAAATTTATAATCTATAAAGGCCTTGAGTATTAGTATTAATGTACCAAAAAATGTTATGGGCCATGTATTGTCTGAGATACTCAAGTTATACTAAACAAAATACACAGCCCCTGTGAAGTATGAACTCTAGCAAAATAATTAACATAAATAAATCACATACCAATAAATAGCTAATTTATTGTGAAATGCCAGAGGGTGATACATGCTAGGGAATAAGACGCAGTAGGAAGAAGAGAACGACCAGAAGGAAGGGATGGGTCCCTGCTATGGGTGTGGTTTTTGCCCTGGATGTTGGGGCAGGGTCCTTTGGGGAGGAAACGTGGGAACAGGGACTTGAATAAAGTGAAGGAGAAAGACTTGCAGCTATCCAGGAAGATCTTTCCAGGCAAATGGGAGGATGACTGCAAAAGTCTTGAGTTCATAGTGAGCTTGCCATGCGTGAGGACTGCAGACTACTGTGGCTGTCTCAGAGTAGGTGGAGGACACGCAGGGAGGCCTGGGACCACCTGTTGACCTGCAGCCCATGGCAGGACTTTGGGCTGCATTCTATATCCATATGCGGCTACTGCAGGGTATTGGGTGGGAATGGAAAGATCAGACTTAAATTTATAGATACCAATGCTCCTCTTATTTTTAAAAATAAGGGAAGAAAGCCCCATGGGGGCCTACTGGCCTGCTCAGTCCTGAGGCGGGGTAGTGGAATAAAGCTGCAATGGACCTGGGAAATCCAGATGTGTTGCCCACATCACTGGGGGTGGGGGGGGCAGTTCTTTGCAATGAAGAGCTTGTTCAAGGGTAAGATTAATCTGGGGTGCTCATTTAGATGTAAAACAGACTAATTCTGGGGCTCCATCTCACCCTCCTTAGTCTAAATGTGCAGAGCAGATGCTGTCTTTGTAGTGGCAATCTTATCACAAAGCAAACTTGGGAAGCCCTAAAATACTAGGATGGGTAATTTGCTCTTCCCAGAATATGAGTCTCTTTCAAATTAGAGATACTATACTAAAATTTGAGAAAAATACCTATGTCAAAAAAAAGTTTTCTTAGAAAAATCACCAGTATCAAGAAAATAGAGCCATTTTCTTCTAGGTTAACTCTGCATTATTAGAGAAATGCTTACCTGCATTTGTCTAGGATTGAAAAAAAAAAAAAAAGACTGTTTACACAGAACATAATGATCATCATCATGCATTCTTGTTTGCTTTATCTGCAATAGAAAAATAGAATAAAAATTCAGTTCAATTGTATATTTTGTCATTTTGCTGAATTTTAAGACTTTGACAACGATTGCATAAAATATAAAAAAGTAATGATTCCTAATGACTGAATCTCATTTTGTTTTTCCACAGCTCTCTGTTGAGATGCAATTTTGTGAACAATCCTTTAAAAAAGTCTCTCTGGCCTTTTATTTTGAAACAAAAATATACAAATTATGGGACTGAGTATTTCTATGACATGCCTTCCCCAGCATCTTCTCAAAAACAAGTATAAGTTTAATGGGTATCTATAGAAGCTTTACAGTGCAAAATTTAATTTAAAGACAAACTGCTAAGACTTGTCATAGACCATCATCCATTTTTGTTCTTTCTTTCTTCTTTTAAATGAGGTGCTGGTATAAGCTGTAAATTTATTTTTCCCTTCTCCTTATTTTTGGTCCCAGAATCTAACAACATCATTAAGAAGAAAACCAAAAACAAACAAACAAACAAACAAACACAACAACACACCCCCCCCCAAAAAAAACAACCGAAAAATGAAAAACCCAAACCAAAACAAACATCCACCAGGATACTAAATTTAAAAAGACTGATAACTCCAAATGTTGGTGAGTGTTTTAGTCAGCTTTTTCATTGTTGTGACCAAAGAACTGACAAGAACAATGTGAGGAGGGAAAGATTATTTGGGGCTCATGGTTTCAGAGGTCACAGTCAGTAGATGGTCAACTCCATCTGAGCCCAAATGAGTCAGCATATCATGGCAATCAGGAAGCAGAGAGCTCTGTTCACCAGGGACAAAATATAAAGCCAAAGGCACACCTCCAGCCACCTCTCTCTTCCAGACCCACCCTGCCTGCCTGCCTGCCTACAGTTGCTGCCCAGTTAATCCATATCAGTGGATTAATGGTTAAGGCTCTCATAACCTAATCATGTCAACTCTGAAAATTCTCACATTGTCTCATGCATGATCTTTTGGGGGACACCTCATATCTAAACACCCTAACAGTGAGGGTATAGAATAGATATAACTTTCCTGCACTGTTAGTGGGAATATAAAATAGAACAATCAATTTGGATATAGGTCTGTCAGTTTCCTATAAAATGAAGATATATGTATAATCTACTTTGACCCAGTAACTCTGATCCTAGGTGCTTGCATAAGGGAAATGATAAGATGTGTAAGCAAATATTTACAGTTATTTTGTTCATAATCTCCCCACCCTGGAAGCCACCCAGGTGATTATCAACAGAAGAACAGATAAACAAACTGTGGTGTATTTATCCAGTGGAATACTACCCAGCACTAAAAAGAAATGAACTAGTGATTCATGAAAAACTTGAATGAATGTCAAAAACCATGCTGAATTTAAAAAGCCTCACTCTGAAGATTTTTTGTCAATCCATTTATACGATGCTCTAAAATAGGCAAAAGTAATTTGGGGATAAAAATTTAAAACAGTGGTCACATTGTTTTAAAACAGGGGGCTAGAGGTAGAAATTCACAGCAAAGGAGCAAAAGCACTTTCTGGGGCGATTATAGTGATATATAGAAAGGGGGGGTTGCATTACAAAGGAACCAGTGTTTCTCAAAACTTACTAAAGAGCACACCCAAAAGTTTGTCCATTTCCTTTCTTGTAACTTTTCCCCTCAAAATTGTGAATATATTAAACTCCAGTTTATGGTATTCATATTGGGGTTTTTAAGGGGTGAGATATGCTGTCAGTCATTTATCTTAAATATATTTTTAAAAACAAAATGGATTGGTGGATGGTTACAGGATGAATAGGTATTTGATAAAGATAATATAGGGAATACTAATTGTAGAATCCAGGCTGGAGGATTTGGGTGGTCCATTCTCTGATTATTTTTGTGTATCATATTCCAAGGTCCATGGAGAACCATATCAAGTTTCATGAAACAAATCCTTCTCAACAGTCTTGATCTTTTCCTTCTTTAAATTCTCTTAATAAATAGAGCAGACACCACAAAATTTGGTACTTGATTATACACTGTCATGTATTTTCTGGAATCATGTAAATAGCATTTATCTCCTTGACTAAATTATAAATTTCTTGAAAGCAAAGAATGGTCTCATTGTTTTCAATCCCCCCCCCACACACACACACTACTCACTTACAAGAGTATTGACATCATGATAATTCTTGTTGGTGCAACTTAGAGTCAATGCAGGGATGACAATGTGGCTCCCTCCTAATGCTCAGACAAGTCTGTAGTTTGCATTTCAGGGATGGCCTTGCCTGGAGTACTAGGCTAATCTGTTTCCTGGATAGCTTCCAGTTTCCATTTCATAGGACTGAACATTTACTATTTATAGCTCAAGAGCATCTACAGTGGAGAGAGGCTGTGAGTGACACAGAGTGGAGCCAAATGAAACTTCTCCAGCAAACCAAACTCAGCCTGTGGAGTGATATTTGGAGGACTTGGCAGAGTGGTTCTTTCCTTGGCAATCTTCAGAGAACCAAGACAGGGTGGAAGCTGGTGAGGCAAAGTGATAACCACACTAGCGGCATGCAGATAGCTTTACCCAGCAGAAGAAAATAGACAAACCATTGCAAAACCTTCGGAGGACAGTCTGCATTAGGACTGCCTTCTGCGGCATTGACACTGGTCTTGCCTTTCCTCAGTGATGGATGACTCTGTGGAGACAAAATAGTTACAATACGAGCTAATTCCAGGAATAACGATCTCTAGGATTTGTAAACAGGAGGAATTAATCTATACCAAGAAAATTATTAAAATCCAAAAGCTAGATTAGGAATCCTAAAGATAAGGATGAGTGAAGTATCATAAAATATCCTTTCCACACTTTCCATAGTTGACTTTTACTAATTATGACAATTAAATATCCCTATCAACATGTTATTTTTAGAATAAGTTTGAAACATTAAATGCAGTAATTTTTGTTGTAGTTTTAGAAGTGAGATAAAATGCTAATCCCCAAATTTATCAGTTCCAGCTCTAGAGAATGTTGCATTATTTGCTGCTCCAAGAGGAATTAAAAAAATTTTAAATTAATTAATTAATTTATTCTAATTAGGCATATATGATAGCAGAATGCATTTTGATTCATTGTACACAATTGCAGCACAACTTTTCATATCTCTGGTTGTATATGATGTAGCATTGCACCATATGTGCAGTTATACATGTACCTAGGATAATGATGACCATCTCATTCTACCATCTTTCCTGCTCCAAAGCCCCTTCCCCTCCCTTTCTCTCCCTCCCCTTTGCCCAATCAGTTCCTTCATTTTTCCCATGCGCCCCCCTGCACGCCCCCAGCCAATTATGGATTAACATCCACTTATCAGAGAAAACATCTGCCTTTGGTTTTTTGGGGATTGGCTTACTTTGATTAGCATGATATTTGTTCCAAGAGGAATTTTGGAGTCTGACCTTGTGTTTGAACTTGCTAAGTTATGACATGTGAAAGAAAGGTCTCCTCTTCAAGAGGTATCCAGAATGTTCCATCAGCCTCTCAGAAAGAGACACAAGTGCTTTCTATTAAACTTTTAGATCCCACAATTCTGACCTTTGAAAAAAATTACACCAGATCCCCCCAAATTTAGTAGACTTGACTTATATATTCCTTTTTTAAAAAATATTTTAAAATAAAGGCATTGTGTACAACTAACACAAATAAATAAACATTTAAAAAATAACATGACATTTACTATCTTAAGCATTTTGACTGAACAGTTCAGTGGTGTTAAATATATTCACATGTTAAACAACCTATCTCCAAAACTTTTTTGTCTTGCAAAAATCAAACTCTATACCCATTAAACAATAACTCCCCATTTACTCCTCCCCCAGCCCCATGGTAACCACTGTCTTACTTTTTGTTTCTGTGAGTATGACTATTCTAAATACCTCACAGAAATGAAATCATTCAGTATGTGTCATTTTGTGACTGGTTTCTTTCACTTAATATTATGTACTCAGGGTTATCTATACTGTGAAATTTATCAAATTTTCCTTCCTCTTTAAGTCTGAATAATATTCACACACACACACACACACACACACACACACACACACACACACACCCCACACACCACATACCACATTTTGAAAACCCGCTTGCCTGTTACTGGGCATTTAGGTTTGTATGTCTTGGCTACTATGACTAGTGCTGCTCTGAACATGATTGGGATGATATTTTGCTTTTAATTCTAGGATATATACCTAGAATTCTATGTATACCTATATTGCCTAGATCATATGGTAATCCTATTTTTAACTTTTTGAGAAACTTGAATACTGTTTTATATAGTGGCACAATGATTCCAACATCTCTATCCCTTTTCCAATACTTATTTTCTATCTTTGTGATAATAATCATTCTAATGGGTACAAGGTGTAACAAATTCCCTTTTATGAAAAAAATCACTTTGTAGCCAGAGGAGTTGAAAATAACTAGAGTACATAGTTCGAATAAGATTCATTTCACATTAAACTTGTTTTCTGTCATTGCTTACATCATGCATGGATTTATTCTTTTTTTTTAACCTTTATTTATTTATTTCTATTTATTTATTTTGGTGCCAGGGATTGAACTCAGGGGCACTCAACCATTGGTCCACATCCCCAGCCCTATTTTGTATTTTGTCTAGAGACAGGGTCTCACTGAGTTGCTTAGTGCTTACAACCTCCTGTCTTATCCTCCCAAGCTGCTGGGATTACAGGTGTGTGCCACTGTTCCCGGCACATGGATTTATTCTTGAGGATGCTGAAATCACTCATATACTGATGTTATCGCTACCTCAGTATTGACTAAGCAGAATTGGAATGGCAAACTTTCACAATTCCCTTTTCCACGGTGAATAAACATCTCTAGGGGAAATTGCATTCTAGAACCTTGAAAGATTGGCAACACCAACTTGGTCTGCACCACCAAGATGATGTGAATTAAAGTTGTCATCATTTGGGACCTCAGTGTTCTCACTGACAAAACAAAGGAGCTGGTTGAGACGAGGGTTGACAAACTCAAATGCCTGCAGGACCCAGGTGGGCCCTGGAAAAGAGTGAAGAGGCCTGTCAGATTTGGGGAGGGTGCAGGTAGCGGTCACTCATCTCATCTCTGACTGCCTGTGAGGGAACATAGACTTTTTTCCACATCATGTGTTGCTAGATCTTCAAACTCATCAGGGAAAGTTGGAAAAATTTAAATATGGTGATAATTTTAACTGAAAAGAAAAGTTTCATAAGAATAAGACATGTTTCGGTATGGAATGTGGCCTGTTGTCAGGCAGTTCACCATATCTGAGCAAGGTGCACTCTAAATTCCTCTGAGGTCTCCAATTCTTTGATTTCCAGACTTCAAAAACAGATTTAAAATAATGTGTCAATAATCAGGGGCTGTGGTTCTATTTCTTATCTTGGATCACTCAAAACTATAGGTTGCTGTCTTGATTCACCAGACTGAATCAGGATGATTCAATTGTGTGATACATAGACACTGTCTTTTTAAATGCTATATTTATCTTCAGTGAATTGTACTAAGAAAGATTAGTGTGACAACTCACATCACATTTGAAAATGATACATGGCTTTCTATAGCAAAAACTGCTGTCTTTTATTTGATTCCTGAGATATGTATTGAATTTTGGTAAAATTGAAGAGACAAAAAAATCGGTTTGTGTCTCAATCAATTTCATGAACTGAATGACAGATGAGATTTCTCTTTTCACTTCATATTTCCCTGTCCCTGCAGAATTATTGGAGAGTGTTGATGGTTGTTTGATCTCTTCCATTAGAACTTTTTTCTCTCAAGAATGACTGACAGCAGTGACTGATATTTGTTCCTTGCCCAGCATCCTACCTATTTTGTTTCCTTCTTTCATCAATAGGATGTTGATTTCCCAATGGGGAACTGCTCCTGTCAGACCCTTAGCCTAGAATGCTGGTTCTGAAAGTATAATCAGAGCAACAGCATCAGCATCACCTAGGAACTTGTTAGAAGTATACATTCTTGGGCTCTTCCCTAGTAGATTAAATCATTTTGATGTTGCTGAGCTATTCCAAAGCACCAGGCCAGGCTATTCAGTCACTGCAATTGGTTTAAGAATAAGTATATGATCTAGGTCCCTGGGTTTCAAATTTTATAGTGAACTAGAACCACTTGGAAGGCTTGTTAAGACAAAAATTGCTTGAACCTCCCTTGGTGTGGGCTGGGGCCTGATCATTTTTTAAAAATATTTATTTATTTATTTTAGTTGTACACAATGCCTTTTTTATTTTTACTTGGTGCTGAGGATCGAACCTGGGCCGCGCATGTGCTAGGCGAGCCCTCTACCGCTGAGCCACATCCCCAGCCTGGCCTGATCATTTTTAACAGGTTCTAGGTGATGTTGCTTTTGTTTTTAGATGATGTTGATGAATACACTGAGAGATCCACTGACTGGAGCTAATGGCATTGAAGCCTGAGAAATTTGGTCATTGGTTAGCTGTTGGTCACATATACTCTATGAAAAACTACCCTCGTTGCAGACAACAGTTGGTATTTATCTCTGTTTTATACATTCTAAGATTGGATGGGATTTGGTTAAGTCTGAGTTTGGCTGGGTGTGGCCCCAGCTCTGCTTTGTATATCTTCTATCCTTCCCAGGCTAAGTGGCTACTCAACTCAAACATAGTCCTCTAATGACAAAAGCAAAGTAAGAGATAAATCCCATAAAGCACTAACTTATGTCCTGTCTACTAATAATCCATTGGCCCATGCAATTCACGTGGACAATTCTAACATCAAAAGTTTTCATGACTGATTCACAGTGGGGTTGGGACAGGGAGCATAGGAGGATTAGAGGAACACTAGAAAGGTCAATGGGGCAGGAGGGGATGGAAGGGGGCAAGCGGGTAAAAAGAAAAAAAAAAAAGATGATAGAATGACATGGATATCATTACCCTAAGTGCGTGTGTGAAGACACGAATGGTGTGAATATACTTTGTATACAAGTAGAGATATGTAAAAAAGTGCTCTATATGTGTAATATGAATTGTAATGCATTCTGCTGTCATATACAACAACTTTGAATAAAAAAAAAGTTTTCATGAGAGTTGAAAGAGAGAGAATAAACATTTACTGAATAACAATCTAACATCCCATCTGGGAAAGGTGTATTCTTTCAAGTAGTTTTTTAAGCTGGTAAATTAGTCTTACCTCTGCTAGTGGTGGACTTTGCAGCCAGATAGAAAGAGTGCCTCAGAATACAGCCAATTTTTAAAAAATTCAGAGCTGAAAACCGAAGAAAGACAGATTTTTGAAGAACCAGTGATGTTAGAAACCAGATCTACCATTGGATTATTTTTGTTAGGTACACCAGTACTTCTGTTTTTCCTAAGCTAGTTCTTGCAAACCCAAGTCCCTGAGTCCATAGCCATAGCCAAGTATTTGATAACTATTTCTCAGTTTATACATCTCCATCAACCCTTGAGACAATGGGCGTTTCAATAAACACTGTATTTAAGTGGTTGCATAAAAATGTTTATTTACCAACTGTTGTAATTTAGCTCTTTTCTAGAAGCTTGATTCAAAGTTAATGTTACTATAATTAAATTATTATATTAATGTAAATTAACATTTTAATATAATTGCAATATAATTTCTCTTAACCAAAGACTTTCAATACCTTACAATAGTTTTACTTGCTCTCAATGTATTAGATAAAAGTTAATTATCTAACTGCCACAGGTGACCAGAAAGGGACTCTATATCTTCATGGAAATCCAGAAAGATTGTATTGATTTGAAATCACATAATGGTAGTGGTAACCACACTAGACACAACACTGTCTTAAATGAGATTGTTGTAGGGACAGATGAAGCAAGGCACCAAAGATAACAGGAAACAGTTTTATTTGGCTGCAGCCAGGTCCAGAGAGCATAGCTCTCGCTGTAATCAATTAATCCCCTGAACCCCAAGTTCAGGTAGTTTCAGAATTTTATACACAGCATGTAAGGGGAGGGGCTCAGAAGTTCACAGTTTACAGAAGTTCACATAAAAGCAGCTTTTATCTTTCACTGTTCTGGGCAAGTTAACCCTTCAAGAACAACATCTGAGAAGGGGAGAGCTTCTTCTCCCCTTTCCTTCCTCCACCTGCCAGCTGTTACCAAGGAGCCCAATTGGTAACTTCTTTCATCTTAGAAATGTAGACATCTCTGTGAAGCTCCAAGTCAAGGCAAGAGGCTTTGTTTAAAGAATTTGTCCTTTTATTATTACACTTTGTATTTGCAAACACACTTTTATAAACTGCTATACTGGATACATGTTTGTGAAAAACAAGTAAAGGGGCGTCCAGCACCTGGAGTGCTTATTTCTTCCAGGACAGTGGCCAAGTAATAGAGCAACAGGAAAATAGGAAGTTTATCTACATTGAACTCTTCTGTAGAGACTCTTTTGCTGACAGTCCCAAAATCAGCCATGGTGAAGATTTCTGGAGAAGCCCTGTTAAAATTTTCTGTAAAGAAAAGGGGTGCCACTATAAGATGAGTTCTTCATTTCTTTTCTTCTCCAGAAAACAGATATGTATGACTGGTACACTTGCAACATCTTGGACCTCACATCCTTCCTTTTGCTCTGCCATTTCCAATGTGTGGCCACCAGTCTTGCCCCACTGTCCAGGATGGCTGATAGGACTCAGGCTCCCATACTAGACAGGAGGGAGGAAGTAAGGAACTGCAAAAAGGCTCAGTAAGGACAGCTGTGTGCTGCTTTTAAAGAGTGTTTCTAGGAATGTCACCTGATACTTCCATTTACATGCAATTGGTCAGATTTTAATCACATAGATACAGAGCAGTTGGCTGGGAAACATAGTCTTGTTCTTGGTACCTTCATTCCTTACATAAAATCATGATTGTGCTACTTGAGAAAAAGTAGCCATCTCTGCCACCAATGCAAAGTTCAGAAGTTAAGAAGGAAGCTTCTTTGATGAAAGTAAATGTAAAACCAAAGATCATCAAAAGGCAAACTAAAAAAGCTACGGAAATGAATGTGAACACATCTCAAATGAGAATTATAAAATAAAATGTAAGTAGATTGAGATGGGAGTGGAAATTGGAGTGGTCCAATGAACCCCAAGAAAAAGGAAATTGGACAAAAAGATGTGTTTTCTCAGGGCTTAATGGATGCAGTTTTTGGAACAGAGGTAAATGTTGTGAATAAGTTAATTTATAGAAAGATGTACCACTAAGAGGAAAAATAATTTTTATTTTCAAATAAAACAAATCAAAGTGCTTTTCAACAGGCTTTACTAGACCAGCTTGAGCGAAATATCTTTTAAAATGTCCATTTCTGGTACACTGCACTTCATATTCTCATTATGCAGCTGTCAGGTGACAGATTTGGTCCTTACAGTAGATTTCCTAAACTGGATTGCTATATGATAAAGACAACACAAATGTTCAAGTTTACTGGGAAGGTATTTCTCATTGTCTAAAATGGTAGCTTTTAGATTGAAAAATATTATGTGACTTTCTCTGGAGTAAGAGGTACAGGCAACAGCATCTCTAACCTCATGGCATCAAGCACTATCATCCTCCAGGAAACCGGGGACACTTTGAGAAAGGATGGCTGGTGACATGATGGGCAATAGCTGTGTAAGGCCAGTGCAGGAGGGTCCTTTGAGTTCTTGAGGATTCTGGTTTGGTTTCAACCAAGTTCAAGCAACTGGTAAGTGGCAGAAGAACCGCAGGCGGGTCGCCCCATCTGAGAACCATCCTGTCATGCCACTTACTACACATGATGTTGAACAGTTCCTTCATGTCCCTGGACCCCATTTCCTTATCCATGACATGAAGAGAGGGATAAATATTCACAGTGGTGCTGAAAGGATAAAAAAAACACCTGTATGTAAAACTATTTAGCACAGGGAAAATACTGGACGCTCACCTGATTTATTCCTCCTCTATCTTCTGCTATCCTCTTCTTTCTTTTTTCTTTTGCTTTTCCTCTCCATTCGGTTTTCTCCAAAAACATCGAAATCTCCTGAAGCACCACAAGAGGGCGCAACCTAGATATCCGATTTATGTTCAAGTAGAGTCCAAGCAGCTCAGAGTCCCTAGGGGTGGTTTCTGAGTTCTGTTGGAATTTGGTAAACAGCCTCCTGGCTGGAAGTTTTGGAATTACGCTGAATAGATTGGGTATGTGCAGAACTACGTGGTGTCGATTTATTTACTCCACTTTCTTTACTCTAAAATTCAAAGTGTAC
This sequence comes from Tamias sibiricus, assembly GCA_025594165.1. Classification (NCBI taxonomy): domain Eukaryota; kingdom Metazoa; phylum Chordata; class Mammalia; order Rodentia; family Sciuridae; genus Tamias; species Tamias sibiricus. Next base: position 71,207,339 of record CM046660.1, on the reverse strand, counting down.
AATGTGACTAGGTTTGAGCAGTTCGTCATTTTTTTCTGTTAATTTCTTTCTTCTGTTTTCCATTTACTGTTTTGCTCTCTTGTCAGAATTATCCTACTATTTTGTGTGTGTGTGTGTGTGTGTGTGTGTGTGTGCGCGCGCGCACGCACACACGCACACGCGTGCATGATAGTTTTTGGAATAAATTAGTAATGATATATTTATCTTAGGTTTCTTCTATACTTCCTTATGTCCTCACCTTCTCCATTTGACTTTTGCTTCACATTTATTTCATAATAATATGCATATGTACATCTCTAGTTATTTCACAGCACTGCTTTGAAAGCTATGAATTCTACATTTGAGCTATTTTGGGGGTGAGGACAGTAAATGATTGCTGAAAGCATCAATCAATTTAATGGGTCTCCAATCTCAACTTCTGAAACATGGTCACAATAATACATCAATCTTTTTGTTTTTACACAGCTTCCAGGCACTTTTTAATGCCATCGACTCTTATATAGTTCTAATTTATTTTTGTCACTAAGGAAGATCAAGTTGACTTCCTAAGATAGAAGGCAAATCCTGTGCCAAATTATTTTTGACTTCATTGGCTAAAAATAAGAAACATCTTTGCACAAATTAACTGTCGGATCCAGCTGGATCTTAGAAAGTGTGCATTTTCTGTATTCATTTTCTTTGTCAATGATTATTCTAATTTCACTTTCATGGGGAATTTCAGAGCCTTTATTCAAAGCCAAGTATGTGATTTAGCTTTCCATCACGGATACCCGAGAAAATTAACTGAGAGGGGAAAGATTTATTCTGGCCCTTAGTTTCAGAGGTCCATAGTCACTTGTCTTCATCACTGTGGTGAGGCAGAACATTATGGCAGATTCATTGGAACAAAGTTACTCTCACTTCATGGAGGTCAGGAAGGAGAGAGAGAGAGCGAGAGAATGAGAAAGTGGTAGGGGACATGATATATCTTGCAAGGACATGCCCCCAAAGACACACTTCCTTCAGCAGGCCCCAGTCCCTAAGTTTCTGCTACATACCTCCCATAATGCAATCAAGTTGCAAATCTGTTGATGGATTAATCCACTGATGAGGTCGGAGCCCTCATAATCTAATCACTTCCCCAAAGCCCCACTTCTGGACATTGCTGCACTGGGGAGCAAGCCTTTAACACGAGAAACTTTGGGGGCACTGTCCAAATCCAAACTATAACTCTGAGCCAACAGGTATCATCATTTCTTAGGGTCACTTGCAGATAATAAGTAGTATTTGTGCACTTGTAATGGCATATTCAGAATGCTTACAGCATGGCATTTACTATGCCTGTGGTCTCTGAGAAGATGTGTTTCTGCCCTTGGAACGCTCACACCTTGGGCCTTCCAATTGGCCCTAGGTGTTTGTCAGTAACTATATAAGAAAAGAACATGAATCACCCTTTTCCTAAACTTATGCATACATTAATTATTCATTTATCTTATCATTATTTTAATGAATTTTAGATTAATGAAGTTGTGACCCCAGCTTCTCACCTGGGTTCGGTTTTGTACCATCTGCATGATTAGAGCTCACAGGTATTGGATGTTTATTGTTGCCAGGTCTTGTGCTAGGGTTTTGTGTTCTTTGTTTCACTTAATCCTCTTATTGTTATAAAATCTATGTACTTATTATTGCCATTTTACAGATGTTGAGGCCGAGGCTCAGTAAGCAAACTCACTTGAGGTCACCTAGGCAAATTTGCAGTGGAGCTGGAGTTTTGTATCTGCTCCAGAATCAGAGTGATGACCCATGCCACCACGCCATTCTTATGTCATACTTCCATTTGAGTAGGGAAACCCCAAAGAGTCACTAGAAGTGGGCAATTGCTTGAGGAAGTCTGACTTCCTTCGTTTTTGATTTGTTTCATTCATCTGTCACCCATGTCCTCAGCAAGCACTGACAGGAGCCCTTCCCCATCCCAACACTCTGCTAGTCTTCCAGAAAACAGAGGCAACTGAAATGTTAATCTCTACCTGCAAGGGAGTTATGTACTTGGATTCAATCATTTGTTTTCTGTCTTCCTCCATGTATGTCTCTTTCGTTTCTCTGTATCAGGTAACATCATAGCTGTGTGAGATCAGGGAAGGTCTCTGTTGTCCACTCTTGGCAATAGGAAGCTTACAGATCAGATATCAAGTGTCCATTCTAATATTAAGATAATAGATTACAGAAAATCTAAGGGGGGTTATTCTGCCATGAAAAAACGTTAATTGCTAATTTGTCAAGAGAAGATATGCTGCTGTTTATACTTTAGAGGGCAAATACCAAATGATATGATACACAGGAAACCCAAGAAATTGCTCATTGCATTAAGGAGATGACTGGTCAAAGGTCAGGAGTGGTTTTCACTGGAGATGTGTGCTGTGCTAGAGGCTATTTCTGAGGGGAAAGGATGGAACAATTATCCATAATTCCAGCCAGAAGCTATTTCTGTGGCATCTCAAAGAAACAACTAAATTGCAGCTACAGTTCTCTAGAAATTGGCCAAAGTTTCTCTTTTTCAGTTTTTGTTGAAAGGAAAAGAAAAGAAAACAAAACAAAACCTATACATCCAATGAGAGAGGAAAAAAGGGTAATAACTAAAAGCAACATTGAAACCCGTTATTCAAATTTAATGAATCCTATAAGTTGATGGACAACTCAATTTGAAGTCCAACTTTTAATGATATACGTATGAATAAAGCCAAATGAAAGCTATTATGAGAGGTGCAAAATAACGTCACCATGACATCTCAGAAACAAACAGATGCCTCTTTGTGTAAGAGCTTTTGCAGATGGGAAACCTTGGGGTCCCCAGGGCCTGTGATCTGCTCTGGAGTCAGGGACGGGTTGGCTTGTTTTGTTGGGCTAGATTCATTTGTGTTTTGTGCATTTTTAAAACATCTTGTTTCATTCATGCCAAATGTATGATGTTAGGAAATCCCCATTTCTGGGGTGTGGTACCTATCCATACCCTCTTGGGATTCTGACTCATTCCAAGCAGGAGCAGTAGTAAGATAGGGAAGGAAAATGGGGGAAGGAATCAGAGAGTCTGTTACACAGCTACATGTCCAAGTTATTCTACAGAAGGCAATGAATATCGGTTTAGAAATAGTTCATGCTCAATTATTCACAGTCACACTTGTCATAGCCATAATATCTCAGCCTGGGTCCTTGGAGGGAAGGATAAAGATGATTTTCCATCATCATCTGCAACATTTGGGCTTACAATCCCAATGGAAATGGTTAATTTTTGGAAAAGACTCCTATTTTCAACTCTTCTAAATGTTAAAGGCAAAGTAAGGGGATATGTTTCCAAAATTCTTTAGTCAGTTCAAGGTACCTTGGGAAGTCAAAGTCTTTTTGCTCTGAAGATGTTGTGTGTGTGAGGGTATAGATTTGAATCTTTGCAATGATGGGCCACTTTGACTTGAAGAGTCTGAAAGAATGGTTTTGAATGGAGACACCAAAAGTTCTCTCCCATGGGCTTGGGTTGTTGCTTTCCAGTGTTTCCATAGAGTGATCCATTCTTTTAGGCTGAATTTATAGGTTTATTTATTTATTTATTTTTACTTTTGTTAAGAAATGAAAATTCCTAATTTTTGTTTTTAGGATTTAAATTGATTTCTAGAACTTTCCTATAATTCCTCATTTCTTCAAAAAATTGCTCATCTGAAGGGAAAATTCACCAGGCAGAAGATAGGTCCTTTAGAAATATAAAAGAACTCATTAACCTTGATGCATTATTAACCTTTGTACTATGAAACAAACTTTCTCAGTTCATGGGCCACTGTCTCGCAGAGCATCCTACAAACACTACTGTCTAATTCACAACAAATAAACAAACAAAACAAAAATCTCACCCACTGTACAGCTAGAAATCACTTTTGTATTACTTTTGATGAAATACAAGAAATGTCATCTGCTTCAGAAGTAAATATCCTTTACACATTAGGAATGTATCCAAGAAACAATGATGTTGTAGCTAAGGTATTAATGTCAAATGATGCAAGAAAATTACAAGCAGATTTCCTGGAGAATCCTCCACACTAGTGTTAAAGTTGTTTTTTGTAATCTTTGCTCAATCATTCAGGCTCAATCACCGTTATCATCTCCAAATGATTTTCATATGGTAATATTTTGATCTCTCTCACTTTTTATCACACTAAGACCAACCCTATATATTTGCTGTAGTGTCTCTTGGGTCTTGTGACTAATCATCTCTCCACCAAGCTATTCTTCTCTGAACCCCCAGAATGTCTGACATGTGTTCTATTACAGGAATATCAGGGGGTAATGAGAAAGCAAAGGAGGTCAAGAGATTTCATGGGAAATTTTTTTCTTTGCTGACATCTCTATAATTCACCTGGAACCCTTTAATCACCATGTTCTGAATCCAAACATGCTGACCTGCCCTCAAGTAAATGCAGCTCCTTTTGTGTGCCCACAGGATCATCAAACCTTATCAAACTTCATATCAGGCAAATGAACTCATGGCCAGGAGGGGAAAGTGTTTTTAAGAAGATCAAGGATGTTCCAGTTATGGTCACCACTGGGCTGGAGGTGCAGAGATTGGCTCTCAGATGACAGTTTTGGCATTCCTCAAGCTATCCCCCACCCTCTTGAAAAATTCAGGATCCCACATAGACTGTTTAATGTTTCCAAACTTCCTTTATCAGTATTTTTTTCACATGCAGCTCTCCTAGTAGCCCTCAGACCTTGAACACTATTGGAGAATCAGCTTGCATCTGTGCCCATTGCCTTAGGAATAATGTCAGAAAAAAGAGTTGCTGAGATTGCTGATGGGAACTTTGTAATGTGTGACCAACATATGACATACCCATACACTACTCTACGAAGAACCCACATAGCCCTCTCTTTTTCCAAGAACTAGCCTTGGCCAAGAAGGAGTCAGTCACTAGCCTTCATCTGCTAGAAGCTCTATAGCTGAAGCAACAGGAGCCCTAGTCCCATTGGGTGGTTCTAGGTGTGATATCACAGCACCCACCACTCATATGAATTAAGCTGGGTCCTATTGTGTATGGGTTACATTTATGTGGTTGGAGGAAAGGGAGCTTTCTGTTGGAAGAAGGAGCAAGATAGGTATTTTAACAGAATGTTGTGGCTGTAGTGGAGGATACATGTAGGCAAGCAGAGGGGACTGAAGTTAAAAGAAAGGGATGGGGCTTCCTACGGAGTTGGAATGTTAATTTTGCCTATACTTCATCATTTTCTAAACAAAACTTATTATCAGCATGATATGTATATGCATATACGTATATATCAGATATTATATATCATTCTTTAATGATGCAAGTGTAGTGGTGTAGGGACTGCTTGTCATCTGAGCAACTACTAATTGCTTTAGGATCATTTTGCCATATTTGCTCTCTAATGCTTTTCATTTTCTGGTATTCACGGGAGTCCTGGAATTTTATCATATGTATGTATTTTTGGTTTTCTGGAGTTTGATTATTAAGGTGGTAAATCATTAGCCTGAAAATATGGGGGAAGTCCTCCACTGAGCAGCATCCAGGGGTCTGAAAGCTGACTTTCCAGTAAAATGCTCTGTCATAAGGGCATCCCTCAAGAGCTAGCTGTACGTCATCATGAAGGAAATGTGCTGATTGGCCTATTGGTATTGGCTTCTAAATGAGTGTGGACATAGAATAGGGATGCACAGAGGTATTGATAATGGGCCTAAAATAACTACTGAAAATGAAGGGGCATGCTCATTTCTTTGCAGTCTGGGCATTCTGTTTTTTAATTGGAGACTGGACATATGGAGTATGTATGGAGTAGGATTCTGAATGGATGAGGGCACAGAGGCACACCTGACATCCCTGCATTAGATCCACTTACTCTGTGTTTGATACCTGGGTCTTATTTTCAGTCTTTCCATCTGTAGAACTTGGAGGTTTATCATTATTTAAAAGAAAAGAGCTTATGTTTAAGAGTATTAATTTAAGAAAATTTGTGTAAAGATGAATAAGAATGTAAAATAAGGATTCAATGTCTTGGTAATTCAAAATCAGGTCACTGTCTTACAAAACATCATCTTCTGCAAAAGGAATGTTTTGGAGTTGATCATTAACAGAGGACTCAGTGCCATTTTCATACCTAAGTATGTCTGAGAATCCTGTGGGCCTGGATGCTGGACTCCATTCCTGGAGTTTCCATTTCAGAAGGTTTGATGGTAATAGGCCACATGTATCCTGCCTGATTCTGCAGCAGGTGGGTTGCTGTTCATCATCAGCTTAACATGAATTGTTGTCTGACCTGGGGTCTACCCAGACCCTCAGCAGAAGTGTAAGGGTGGCCTACAGGATATAGGTTGATTAGAGCCTGGGGCAAAGATAACTACATAGGGGAAGGGATGGGGCAGGTCCACTTACTGGCTTGCAAAGCTTCCTCCTGAGAGTAGCACGTGGCACAAGGCTCACATTTCACTGGCTAAAGCAAGTTCCAAAAGAGGGAGGAAAGTGCAATCCTATGGCAAATTCGTAGGGTAAATAAAGGGAGTATTCATGAATTGTCCCGATAACTACCACAACCTCACAGCTACCTTAGGAATCTGATTCATTATGTTTTCTTTAAATCATTCTAGTACTTTCCTAGGTTTGGAAGCCATTGACTTACTTAGTTCATCTCTGGGGGATGTCTCTATTGGGTTTAGGTCCTTTTCTGACTCCTGGCAAGGTATCATAAGTAATGTGTATGGGATCCCCCATTCAGCAGACATCTATTAACCACGTTAGCAGTGACTCACCAGCCCATCAAGAGGAAACAGAATGCAAAGTAACTGTATTTTTTATTTCTATTAACAACAACAAAATACTTCTATAATTTCATATCCCACTGCTTTTAAGAGCACATATATTACAAATAAAGGAACTCCACAAACTTAAAGATTAGTATTTATCAACACTTTTTTACACATACACAAATATTTTAATATAATGGTATCTGAAATGGTATTCATATAATTTTAGTACTGTCATAAGTAAAACTAAAAACATTCTTTTAAATTTGGTAAAAACCATATATTTTACAATCTTCTATTTACATCTGAAATATGCTTAAATGTTACAAAAAACATTCACTTTGACCTTTAAAATATGTGTACTAGGACCACATATTGAACACGTAACTGATAGCAAACTCAAGAGTTTGCTTTTTAGCTACACATTCATTGGAATTTTAGAGCAAATATTCAGCTTGGCTTGATCAACACCACTCAATGAAAAAAAAAATAGGAAATGTGCAAATTCAGAGGCTGGCAAAATCCTTAAGCTAGCGAGGTAAACAAAAATATTAACACCATAAAAACTTCAAATAAATTAAAATCTATTGTTCTCTTCCCCGAGATGAGCTGCAGATTCTGAAAGTCCTTTGAGAGGTGCATTGGCCTGTCTTACACTCTTACACTTCAGCACCTGGAGAGATGGAGACCAGGGGTGGAGCCGGAGGTGCCTTGCTAATTACACGCGTGTAGGTTCGCTCCACTCCGCGCCTTGCCGGGTCGTCCCTGGCCATAATCTTCAGACAGGAGCAACGCAACAGGACACAGTGATAACAGAGAGGTTAGCATTTGTGTACCCAAATACAAAATTAAAACTCAGAACAGTGATTTTTATTAGCCATGGGTCTATCTCTAAATTTTGAAAAAAAAATTATCAAAGAAAATCTGAAGAATTTTTTTTCCCTCCAAGACAGTATGTTGATATTTAAAGTAGATTTCGCAACACTCTGATTCTCAGATATAATTAATAAACGTTTGAATAACACAAATGCATCTGAGTAATTCCAGGATTTCATTCTAATCTCAGAGTTTATAATTGTTAAAATCTACCAAAAAGGCGGGGAGGAGATTGGAAACCGCAATTAAATATTTGCATTAATGGAAATATAAGAAAAAAATAAACTTGACCTGATTTTACTTGAAAATAATGTTAGTATGTCTCAATGATATTTTTTTAGAACCTGACCTATTCAAATAATGATTTGTAAACACAATAATAACAGCAGCCACAGGAACCCTAGGCACTTCTAAAATGTGTCTTTGAACACAACAGACTTAAGGAATATTTTGATTTTCTAGGCATGATGATTTTCCCATTACCACATTACTGCCCCATGCCATGACCTGAAGCTTCTCCCTCTTCCAGGAGAGAATTGCTGCTTCTGTCCCTCATAGAGCACTTGGCATCTGAGTTTCCTATACTACCAATGAATTCTCCTCATGATCAGTGCCACCAGGCTCTGCATGAATAATTTGGTTGATAATCTGTTCAAAGAGCACCCAGGGCTCTTGCAGCAATATGCTTTCATTTCCTGCATGTGTGATCTGTTCCCTTCTCTGTATTTTATATTTGATACTCATTACTGCAGTTGACTTCACTCTGCTGTCATTCTCACTGAATGTTGAAACACACTCCAAATGAGCATCTTATATTTATATTTCATCTGTGTAGTTATATGCATTGCTTTGGCCTCAGCCAAAAGAATTATTTTTTTTTTTTGGCTGTTTATAAAACACTGTGAAATTCTGGATGCCTATAAAAGTAATTATTGCCTGTCACTACCAATTCAAATGACTCCATCTCAGCTTCTCCATTTTACACACCAGCATCCTCTTTATCCTGCTCCATCTCTTCCCTTATATGGAAAGTTCTTTTATTAACCAGATGGTTTCAGAAGATTCTTCTTCTAACCAAGGCATTTCTGGACACTCTTGGAGTGAACTGCATAACTAATTCTATTTTTCTATTTCTATTTCTGTATTTCTATGTCTTGATTCTATTTGTTTCTAATTTTCACAGTTAAAGGGTAGAATTTCTCTCTCCATTGTAAAACACACACACACACACACACACACACACACACACACACTTGTTTCCAGAATATGTGCCCAAGCATATAGGCATATGAAGGCATCCCTATCCCCATGTATAACCACCTATCAAATGCCCCATCAAAGCTCAGGACCAGGAGAAAGTTTATCTTTCCTGCTGACAGATCCATTTTTTTTTTTTTTTTTTACTGAACAGCAAGACCTGTACAATCCATAAGGTTCTTTGTGCCAGTTTCTAGGAAGCCCAGAGGCAAATTTTCCTTCTTTTAGCAAAGGTTTCCTGTAAAAGAAATTATTTTTCTCTCCTCTTAATCACCTGGTCACCTGATCTTTGATTTTTGTTTTGGCATTTGGGGTGAAGTTCATCTTTGTTTTGGAGACACATGGGCTGAAATACATTCTAGAAGCTGATGGAGTATGAATTTATTTTTTTTTTTAAACTAAGGTTTTTAAACTTTAGTTTTTAATCACCAGGATCCCTCCTTCCCCCACATTGACCTGTCTTGAAATGAAAATGAAGTTGATTTAATTAAATAAAAACCTTAGAGAATACTAGCCACTTTGAAGGTGACTGGGGAAAATGCACAGCTAGGATAGGCGATAGGCAAATCAGCAGGCCACAAAGGACAAAGGAGACATAAGGAAAGAAAAACATACCAATTTTGCTCACAGTACTGAGGGAAATACTAGACACAGAGGAACAGAAGCTGTATAAACACGGACCTCGACAGAGCTGCCAGAAAAAAAGAGAAAAGCGTTTTTGCCAATTTTAAAGTCAGACATGATTTAGAGTCAGAAATAAGCATTCCTTCATCTTTCCCAGCTTTTGTGGCTATTGTTTGTTCTTTTTGTTTTTTCTCCCAGATTTATAATTTCCCCCATGTTTTCAAGGCATCTCCCAAGAATTTAATTCCCATCACCCCTCAAAAAGCTCATGCCAATACTACTTCCATTAGGAATCCTGTCCAGGGAGATTCATTCTTCTTTACATAAGTCAATCAAACATTTCTTTCTTTAGCTATTGTACAGACTTAAAGATATGGGTATGAGAAGATAGAAAAGAAGGATAAATAGTGTATAAGGTACATGCAGTTAGAATGAAAGACTGAATCTTTTTCATCTTTTGCAAGTAGTGTTAATAATGCTAGGTCATACGGAAAGGAAGGATCACTAATGTTAACCGAGTGACTATTATGTGTGAGGTATTATCATCAGGAGACTATTAAAGTTCTGTCCTGCATGTATTCTTTAAAGAGCACAGAAAATGCAATGTCCAGATAGAGTGTGAGGGTGGCTGGATGCTGGAAGCAAGCTAAGAATGCAGCAGCACTTGGTTTTGAACAATTGATTTTTTGCACCCCATATTATCGAATGGCCACACTTTAGGCAGTCTTACAGAACATGCTGCATACATGTCTGAAATCATGGATGACTTACTTGTGAGGTGAGGGTTGAGTTTTATCCAATTGGGCACATCTGAGGGGGGCCCAGTCTCTGGCAAGGGAGTCTTGGAAGTAAAAGCCCAAGGCTAGTCCTGAGGTTCTTTTTGGGCATGGTGCAGAGACCTCTAGTGGTGAAGTGTGGAACTCCAGACCACATTCTGGCGGTTGTGAGGTCCCCAAGCAGGGGTGGCAGAGAGTGGCACCAAGTTCTAATGGGAATTGCCCACAATACTCCTCAATATCGCATCAGACCCACTTATTATAGAAAACCAACAGTTCATGCGGATCTTGAAAGACTGGAAAGCATCTGGGTTTTCATATTCTTTTCCTACATATTTTTCTCTAATCTAATCTCTGCTTTAAGCCAAATGCTGTTGTGCATGGTGGAGAGAACATGGTGCTGATGGAAAGTACAGTGATTTCAGAAAAAGAAAAGAGAATCTCTCCATCCCTGGAAATTTTTTTTTTTCTTTTTTGGTATTGGGGATTGAACTCAGGGGCACTAGACCACTGGCCACATCCCCAGCCCTTTTTTGTATTTTATTAGAGACAGGGTCTCACTGAGTTGCTAAGTGCCTTGTCATTGTTGAGGCTGGCTTTGAACTCGCGATCCTCCTGCCTCAGCCTCCCAAGTGCTGGGATTACAGGCGTGTGCCACTGCGCCCAGCCCCTGGCAATGGGTACTTTCTAACTACTGACAGTGCCCACTCAACAGGGAATGCTCACCTGCTCATTCATGATTGTGGAGAGTTCGCTCAGCATGTCCTTATAATGGGACCGCAGTTCTTCTTGGTACTCCAGCTGGTCCTCCTTGATGAGGCGCTCATTCACATCGAGGGCCTGCCCACATGCATCTGCAAATTGCCTTTAGTGAAAGCATGAAGCAGATTAAAGACTACCCATAGGAAGTGACCTTGAGTTGAGTAACTTTGGGTTCAGAGTTGAGCTGCTGATGGACTCTGCCACCTTGAACAGGAATGGCTGGGCAAATTCATGCCTCTCGTCAGAAGGAGTTCAAGGAAGAATATTCAAATAAAGGGAATCTTACCTGAATATTTCCTTCAAAAGTTTTACTTGGTTGTCAGGGTATTTCTTTGCATTAGTTTCTTCAAGAAAAGCTCTTGCATAGGCCATTGGCCCAGCATTGACCTAGGAAAAGAGAATTGGCTGAGGTTGACCTCACCTCTTCCATGGAACCATCTCCACACATGGATGGAGTGGCAACTGTGTGTGCCACTCACGTGACACCCCGATTCTCTCTTCCTGCCTCGTGACCCACTAATTTGTATTCCTGTTATGTCTAACCTCTCATGAAGCCACTAAGGGGTGTGTTAGAGTTTTGTCCTTCCTCACCACTTTTCTCAGACTCCATACCTGCCAGATCTTTCACTTGTTGCCATATCCTCACTGTCTGAGCTGCTTTTCCTAATAGCTTTGAAAAACCAATCACTTCTATTAACTTAAATATATTCACTGTATTTAAATTTGATATTTTTAAAATCAAATGTTTGATAAGCTAGTTAAATTTTGTTCTACTAAGCACACAGCTAGTATGAAAAGCCATTCCACAGTGATTGTGGTGTGTGCCCTGCTCCAAAACCCCCTCTTTCTCTGTGTTCCACTTGACAGTCTATCTTAGATCATAGTCCAAGGAAGCATCTGTCCAAGTTGCTGGATGAATACACAGTGCCAGTTTCTATCAGTGCTGACACAGGGTAGCAAGTCCACATTAGTGGAGGAATCCATTTTCCTCAGTGCATACTATCTGTTACTGGGGCTCCAGAAGTATCAAGGTACACGAAGGACAATACTACTGAGCAGACTTCAGATGCTGTGACCACCGGGCATTGCCACTATGAAGAGACGCAGAAGTCATCCCCACATGTTTTCCTTTTCTTCTCCAGGTCTATCCTTTCTTCCTCTACTCAGCTAGATCCCTCTGCAGTAGGACAATGGATCCCTTGCCTTCTGGCTACTTTTCTTTTTGAACTAGCCAGTGGGGGACCAGACAAGTGGGGGCAGAGCGAGGAGAGTGCACTCATCGTGAGAATCAGCAGCATCATACAATTTTTCCTTGGCCTCAGGCTCCAGTACAGGTCTGCAGGGCACTAGTACCTGCCTACTTTTGTTTGAAAAATTAATACTTTGTTCGTTATGGATTTTGGAATTTTGATTTTTAAAAATACTGTACTAAGATATTATCTTGATTACTGATTACATTTTGTGCTTCACTCTCCTCACCCTAGTGGAAGCCGAGGTAGGTTGGATGCAGTCTTCTAGCACAGCCACACTTATCCATCATCAGGGGCTTGCTGTTTCCCACTGTTTCTCTGGGTTTTGGGTTTGGGGTGGTAACACTCTGAATATTGCTAGACCATGCACCAGCCCCTGCGGGTTTCTTCAATGCTGCCCACACTTTTGCAAATAGTTTGTTTATTCTTTTTCCCTTAATCAACCACTGTGAGCTTTCCATCTGCTTCCTGTCACAACCCTGACAGCCAGATAAACACTAGTGCACATTTTATGACCTAGTAAGCATTCTATTTCTGGATTTGTTTGGGAACAATTTTATAAGGCTCTTAATAACAGATATATAGAAGAGTGCCATGTTTATTCATTAGTTGATTCACTCATTAGAATGCAGATACAGAACAAAGTTTATTGAGAGAAGATGGGATGGGAGGTTTGAAGGAGAAATTTTATTTCACTTCAACTTAAAGGTGTATCTATATGTGTTTGGCACTATCAATGTGCATTTACAACTAGACATCATTCTAAAGACTCAGATGAAGATATTAGATTGTATCATAAATAGCAAAAATATTTCTTATATCCTTTGTAAAAATAAATTTCGGGGTGTTTTGTACCAAGTTTCATTGGCTGTGTGCAACTCGGCTGTGGGCAATGCTTACTAACCTTTACGCTGACACTTCCTTGGAGTTTGAGCTGCAGTCTGATCATGTCCACCTCATCCATGGTGCAAAGCTGATTAAGCTCAGAGACCTTCCTGGACATCTCATCAATCGCCACTTCAATAGGATTCAGTTCTGTGCTCGACTGGCTGACGACCTGGATTCTCTTCTTCACATAAGGGAACAGATGACTCGCTGCAGCAGAGCCACATAAAGGGATTTAAGGGTTAGTGGGGAGTCGAGGATTCCCTGGAGGTCTAGAAGATCTTGTGTTGTTTCATGGCACATTCCATCTGCTTGTCTCTGTGTGTGTCTATGTTTTTCTTCTAGATGCCAGCATTTCCCATACCTCTTACCTTTTGCCCCAGCTGCCCCACAGGGATGATCTTCTCCCGTCACCAACTAACATGAATGCAATCTTAGGGGTGGGTAAGATCTTTAGAGTAGTTAAACACTGAAAAGATTATGGCTTTCACCACAACTACAAAGAAGATCTACACTAGTCCACAATAAAAATGTTCAAATAAATACTTCAGAGTATATACCAACTTTGTTCTAGTTTTTTTTTTTTTTATTTTTTTTTAAATTACAAAAGTCCTGGACAAGTTTCCTGAAAGTGAATGCATCTCGTATTTCGGACACTGGTGCTAGTAATCTGTCTACTGTACAGTCCAGGATCACATGTCTGCCAAAGTAGCTGGGAGAGCCCCCTCCAAACTGCCTTTGCTCATCTTCTCTCTCAGCTGCCTTTGGGAGCTTCTCCTAGCTGTTCCCATCTCTACTTCATGTGGTGTTGACCTGAAATTCTTGGTTTATTTGGCTCTTTCTTCCTACCTGAGAGAATCTATAGGGCAATATTCTGTTTATCGTAATCGACGGGAAACAAAGCCCAACACCAAGCAGGAACTCATTAAATGTTGAATAAATGAAAGAATGACTGGCTCATAAGATAGATCTAGATAGCGCTGGGAGGGGGCTGCAGATCAGCGCCTGCATTCGTTTTAGAGGAAGACTCTGATTCCCACAATGGTTTAAAATCTTGCCCCAAACCACACAAAGATGTGCGCTGCCAACCCTGAGTGTAGACTGGGGAGAGGAGAGAGCAAAATGCAGTGCCTTGCGCTTTCCCATAGACGCTGACGCCACAGACCCTCGCGACTGTAAGTTCTGAAGGGAAGAATGACTAGTGCAAAGTAACTCTAGTGACAATTCCCTCTGGCTCCCTTCCCAAGCCTCTTCCTCCTAACGAAGGATAAAGGGGGAATCTGGTCTTCCTGGTAACTATCTCCAAGTCGGAACACGCTGGCTGCTTATCTGCAGGGCTGAAACAACTCTTGATTTCCACTAACAGAGCCTAATAAAGGGGCCGCAGCTGCAGGCGCCTGTGCGCCTGTGCGCCTGCGCGAGGCGGTGGCTCGCGCCGCTGCACCTACTTGTCAGCACCGTCCTCCGCTTGCACTGCTCGGCCACTCCGCCGTGCTTCTTGCCCGACAAAGTAAAGGGCGTCTCGAAGACAAAGCGGTTGATGTTGTGGTGCATTTCAAAGTCTGTCTTTCGGTCCTCTATTTCCTTTTCTTCAAAGAATGGCGTGACATAAGTCACCTGGATGTAGGCGTATTTGGGGTCCAAATCTTTGGGGTTTACCTGTGTTAACACATTAAGGGCAAATTAAGAGCGCTGAGTCGAAAGGTACGTTTGAAAGAAAGCCCGGAAGCTCTTTGCCCTGGGCTGGCGTCCTGAGGAGGCGGTCCCTCTTCCCTTGGAGGAAAATGGCCAATTATCATTTCAGAACTGGTGAGACCACAAAGGAAACGGCCGACTGTGGTCCAGCAACCAGCTGTGGAAGCAGCAGGACTGGAGCCAGCGTAAGGACTGAGGCTCTTTACCACTTAACTGCCTGCTGAGCCATATTATTTAATCCTTTATTTATTTCTCTTCTGTGATGAACCTACATGCACCTTTGTGTGCAATGCAAGTCTCTTGGAAGCAGAGATGCATCTCTTTGTTCTTCTGTGACTTAGCCATACACCTAGACGGGGTCATTGGTTTTGGGCTTGTAATGTGGAGGGAGGTCCCTTGCCTATTTAGCGGATTAGCTGATTAACCTATGAGATGACTGTAAATTTTTATATTTTTCATGTCTCTTACCTTCTCTTACTGCAAGAGTACATTTTATTCCATGTCCTTTCTAACTTTGCTTTGGTGAATGGGCTTGACAAATATCACGAAGGACAGTTTGGAGGTCCCAAGAAAATCTGGGAAATTGCTTTGGCTCTCCTTTGAGGCTGGAAGGGATGCTTCTCAGTCTCTTTTCTAACAATATCTTGAATAATTTAAAAACTTCCAATTTTCTCCAACAGTTCACTCATCCACTCCCTATTCAATTCCAGAGATTTGAGGAACCTCATGAACTTTTTTGTAATGCTACCAATAATTACACTGTAAGGTGGGAAGAATCGTGACCATTTTATGGATTTTAATGCTTTTAAGTGGAGGTCCAGAGTGGCCAGCTACTTTGTCTATGATCACCAGTGGATAAGTATGGCTTGGTGGAATGAAGACCCAAGTTGCTCTGACACCGCAGCAGGCATTTTTCTCCATCCTACTAGATAGAGCTGTCTTTATACTTCACTCAGGAGTGTCAGTACTGCATTTCTCCGTTTGCCTGAATAGGGAAGGTGACCCTACCATTCAAGCTAAGAAGAATAATGGGCACATTTGAAACAATTTCTGCCCAGAAAAGTGATCTTGTGTCTAAACCCCTCCAACTGCCAACAGAGACATAACAATAATAATAATAATGATAATAATAAAAATAATAAAATAGTTTTCATGTCCCAGTAGAACCCTACACCATTGCAATCATGTAGTAGGTCAATCAGCGAATTTGCTAAAAAGACAAGGAAACTCCCTGCAGCACTCCTTTACCCAATCTGTTTTTTCAAAGACTTGCCATTCTCTAAACACATTCCCTTTTCCTTCCTTCATTTCATTGCATGTGCTGGGCTTCCCAGAATGTGCATTGCTTCTAGGAAACACTACTCACCCTGCTATTCAAAGATCACCTCCTCTGGGTAGCAATGCCTAGGCAAAAGTGAGTCGTCCAGAGTCCCCTGCCCTGAGCTTCCCCTGTGCTACTGGGCCATGTCTCACTGGGGGCACCTCAAAGCATTCTGGTGACTGTTCACACAAGTCCTTTTCCTCTTGTCCCATGTGAACTGGGAGGTCTGGGAGGAAGGTGCTCTGCACAAACCAGCTCCTAGTTTGCCTCTAGCATACAGTAGGTGCTTACTAGAGGTTGGCTAAATGAATGAGAATATACAAGAGGATTCTGGTAATCTAATGAGAAGATTCTGGTAATCTAATTTGCTTTTTGGAGCCAAGAGGTTAAGTAGGTTCTCACAGGCTAATACAATGTTATAGCAAGTCTGGTCCTAACACAGGAGACACGATTTTCAAAACTGGAATGACCCAGAAAGATCTCCTTGATGGAATCAATATTTTCAACCTGTTGTTTCCTCGAGCCCCACCTTTGGGTGCAATCACTTTAACAGTGAAATTGCTATTTGAACAAAATAACCTATGGGAGAAGTAGAGGATTTAGTAGGCTATCTGGAAGATGACCAAACGTTACTCAGATGAACGTTTATGATGTTTTTGACCCAAAGGGAGGGAAGAGGAGGAAGGGGGAGGGAGTGGGGGAGAGAATGAGAATCATGAGCCAATCAACAAGCAAAACACCCCAAATAATTTTGGTACTTTACTTTGCAGAGTTAGATAGAAAATTAAAACAATATAGTTAAAAAAAAAATCACAATAAAAACCTAAGCTGAGTCTTAGCACTTGCATAAATATTGATTTCTCATACCTTGTTGGAATCCTGGATTATTTTCACATTGTCTGCTCCAAATTTGTCTGCATAGAGTTTGAGTAGTCTTTGGGAAATCTCAGAGAGACCTGTTAGCTTAGGCTCTTTATAAATATACTCTTTACCCTCTTCTTCTTCAAAAAATCCCTATGGAAGATATACAATGAACCATTGATTTAATCAGAAAATTCCGGTTGCAAATCACAAGCAAAACAAATAGCCATTTCCTGGAAAAAAAAAAAAATCCAGTTTTTTGGCTGCCATCCAAGCCATTTATTAGCACCCTATAAAATTCAAAATTAGGGAAAAAACCAAATGAAGAAAAGAAAAAATATGTTACAAGCAGACATTTGTATAAATATTCCCTAGCCGGGTTAAAGAACCTCATTAAATGTTTTCTCTATTTGTAGAAATCAATGTTAATATCTGCCTGCATATATTTTGGGGAAGAATGCCCTCTTGTGGCAGCCTGGGGTAGAACACAAAAATTGGGGGCATTATTCAGAGTATTAGGTATGTTTTTTTAATAAGGTCTTTTACAAGTCTTTGAAACTAGCACAGTAAAACCGTGTGACATAAAAAGGCATCTGGATTAGTTGAAATCCATCCCACATTGTCTTAGTTGAAAAATCATGACACTTTGTACTGTTGCAAAAGAAATTACATGTGGTATGCGCCCAATTACTGCTATCTAAAAAGTAACTTTACAGCTATCTATGTGACTTCAGGGACCTGATGCAACATAGCCATATGTAATTCAATTACTCGATTTACTTTTCTAATATAACTTTTCTCCTCTCAAAAGTCGTGACCTTATAGGATTAATAGTAGCAACCAAGTCATCAAATAGGGGTTAGTGTCTATTATTTGGTTTGTTTTGAAGCAGGGATGAAGGAAGATTCCATTATCTGCAGATAACTAAGTGAGGAAATATTTATAATTCCTCTTCTTTGAAGAGATAGAAACATTTTTTTTTTCCTGTGGAATACATGTGGCCTCAGAATATGTGATGAAGCTCACAGCGGAGAACCCACATTATCTGGTTTCTTCTGAGGACAGAATTTCCCTGAAAAGAAACTGATTTTGAGGTTGGGTAAAGATACTAAAGCTCAAAAAGAAACATAGCTATGTTTAAAAAATCATTTTTAACTAAAAGTATTCATTTTATGCAAAATAAACATGGACAAAACCTTCATGGCTGATGTGAGGCAATCAGAGTAATTATTGAATTTGCATTATTAAATTCATATGGTGCTGTACACTTGCATTTTCACATATGTAAATGCGATAAACATTAAAAGGACACTTTGTATCATAAGAGGCTGGGCTGTAGTTGTCATGTGCAGAAGTCAAGGCCTGGGGTCCTCTCCTCAGCACTCTTCTTGTCAAGCAGGTAATTGCCTGTAGCCTTGTACATCTTCCTAATTGACTTTGGGCTTTCAGCAAATGTTTCTTGTTCTACAAATGCACGCCCAGTGGCTTGCATACTTCCTGGCCTTTCAAAGAAGAGGGGTCAGTCTAATTTTTTGAAGAGATGAATGAAATTGTTCTTAGAGGAGGTAGATCTCAAAAAGGTATATTTGCTCCAGAGGTAACTGGAAAATATCTCAGTGTTTTCAGTGAAGAGGTCTTTGTTGAATAAACATCAGATTATGAGTACCTGATCCTAAAGTGCTAGAAGGTGGTTGATAGTTGTGAAATCATGAAGAGCAGCTCCCTACCATCCACCTGGGCTTTGCAGGGTGGTGAGGCCTGACCCCATCCCCATCTGCTTTCCTGCCTGCTATGTTTTTTCTACTGCTGTCTTTGAGGACTTTTGTCTGATTCCAGGTCAGAAATTAGGGGCTCAAATTGACAGACTGACACATCAGAGAAATAAGACTTCTGAGGCCATCAACCAGAATCCCTGCAGGGCCACCGCGAAAACAGCATTTACAACTTCAATTTCAAAGAGGAAAATGCCTCCAAGTTTTAGAAAAAGATTTTTTTTTTTTCACTCCAGCATGAAACTAGTGCACAGAAACATTTTCACTGTGAATTTTTCCCTTGACAAATTTCTGAATCTGGAGTTAGCAGAAAATGAGTGGCAGGAAGTCGGTATTTTATTGCTGTTATCATGAGCTTGGTGGCCTTGGTCAGGACCTGTGACTTTATTTCACCCCTAATCCTTTTTTTTTTTTTTTTTTTTTTTGTGCTACCAGGGATTGAACTCAGGGGAACTCGACCAGTGGGCCACATCCCCAGCCCCTTTTTTATATTTTATTTCGAGACAGGGTCTCACTGAGTTGCTAAGTGCCTCACCATTGCTGAGGCTGGCTTTGAACTCGCAATCCTCCTGCCTCAGCCTCCCAAAATGCTGGGATTACAGGTGTGCGCCACCGCACCCAGCTCACCCCTAATCCTTGGTCTGTAGGATGGGAAAAGTGCAGACTCAGCATTTTGTTGGGAAGTCCTACTTAGTATGGTGCCTGGTGCACAGTAGACCTTTGATGAGTGTTGGCTATGACAATGACAATGACAGCAATTATGAAATAACTCCAAATCCATGAAGCAATTTAAGTTCTGATTCAGATGCCAAGAAACAGCTTAACTCAGTGTCCAGTGCTTAAAATATGTACCTTAGCTTTTCTTGCATTGGAACTACAATTTCCCTTATTACAAAAAGTCTATTGATACTCATATTTCAATATTTTGGTAAGTGACTAATCAGAAAGAAGCAGTGATTAGAACTTGTCCTGAAAACCACAGGAATATAAACCTATAGACTGTTTTATAAAATGGGTAAGAAGGAGTGGGAATAGCAGAATAAAAATTTAACCTGTTGTCTACCAGGGTTTGGGTAAAGTGCTTTTGGAGCCAGACACAAATGGCAGTGACACAGATGTTTGAAATGTGTATTTTCTTTTTATTAGGGAAATGGTCAAGGCAGAGCCCACTGAGCTACAGAGCACTATCTGAAGGAAGGCTTCAACTTCTGCCCTGTCTATAGAATAAATGATTTACAAATGGGACGCAGGTGATGACAGCCCAGAGGCAGATTTCCATTTGCTTTGGCCCCAAGTTTATGAATTGACCGCCTCATGGGACCAGGAAATGTGGTCTCTACATTTCCATTGCTAGTGTGATTTTTTTTAAAAAAATGTCATTTTACATTGCAGTCAGTGCCCTAATTTGTTGTGGTTAGGAAAGAGCATGTTTGAATTAAAGAAGGACCTTGAGTTAGTAGCATTAACATACGTGGATAATAAAACGTCAAGGCAATGCATCAAGATAAAAATGTACTTCAACAAACTGACAGGTAAAATCATTGACTCAGATGTTTTCTGCAGGTACTTCAGAATCTTGCAATGCCCCTGGATTGTCACTGGGATGTCATATCTAAGTGCCCCTGCTTTATAATTGGCAGATCCAAAATTTACAATCAAAAGAATGCACTCCAAGAGGAATCTATTGTATGAAAGATGGGTTAGAAAATGGGAATAACAGACCAAATTCTTCCAGAAGAGAAGCTATAAGAATGCAGAGAACGGGTTCCATATACATATGAACTCAATTGTGACGTCTGGCTATATGTGTTTGTATATGTATGTATTACATATGCAGACATGTGTGCCTAGATCAGTGATCTTCACACAGGTGAGGAGCTGGAAGGGTAGTCACATCCTAAGTGGGGATGGAGGGTTTTCACACTATACATGTTCCTTCTCTAAGTATTTTTCTATTAAGATTCTGAGATGCATCTACACTCAAGTAAGCATGATTGGGAATCATGGAATTTGAATCCTTTGGTGCATAGAATAAAATTCCCCAAGTCTTCCAGTTCATTAATTCCAGGGGCATCTGATCTTTTAAGTTATGCAAGGTTCATCCACTTGCTTGCTTTTGTGCTAAACACCAGGACCTAAGGATTTCACTGATGATGCTGGTGTTTGATCACTACTGCTGTTTCATTATTCTGGAAATGAGCACTTCACGATACTTTGGGGGCATACTTTATGCAGGCTGCTGTGTGTAAAATTTCCATAGCCAATGATGCCAGGTGCTGGGTTAGAGACTTGATGCTATGCAAGACTTGCATTTTTTAAAATCTCTGCTGTGGAAGAACAGTTTTAAATTTGTTTCCTAATGTCTGGATCATTGCAGACACGATTAATATTAAATACCACAGCCAATATGATAAAAGGAAAGCACCAGTCCAGATGGGACACTACAATACATACTCAAAGGCCTTTTGGAGGTGAAGAGCCTATTGCATAAAATGTGATTGTAAGACACATCCATGTGGATGTTAAAAGGTGGGTTTTACAGGGGCATAAAACACTATCATGGATAAGAAATTATTTCGGACAGTGGCAATTATGCAAATCAAGTAGTCAAGATTTCATCTCAGACCTTTGGAACCTCTATTCTGCGCACATTTCAGAAGATGTTCACATCTATTTTGTGTTTATTTATCAAGTGTGGAGGGCTGTGAGCTTCCTGCTCCTGTTGAATACCAGAGTTCCCTCTGGCTATTTGGTGTCTTGGGATGGGCATTTGAATGCCCTTTGCACAGTGCAGACAGAGGCCCCAGGTTCTGCTTCTCAGGCCCCACTCCACTAGTTCTCCTTGTTTCGAGGGCTAGAGTTTCAGCTTGGAGGGCCATGCTTAGGCATGTTAGGCATGTTCTCATATCTGCACATTTAACAAAACATTGTGCCTTTTAAGCTTGGAATGGAACTTTTTATAAAAGACAATTGAGATTACTGGCAGCATTTAGAAAACAAGTCAGACGCACAATCAGCATGCTTTACTGAGGAATCTGAAAAAAGAACAAAGTTAGGTCATTTGAAAGTAGCTTTCCCAGTCTTTCCCCATGGCCCACTCTATTTAGTACAGGGATTTTCAAGTATCTTTTAGTAGGTGAGTTAAGGACTCATGGCCCCAAATTTATAAATGAAGGTAGAAATGCCCATATGGTGTGGAGGTAGGAAGGAATTGAAAGAATTACAAAAAAGTATGTGCTAGACAAGTGAGCTGAATGGGCACAATGTGTGGATAGTCAAAGAGTTTTTCCTTTCAGCTTAATGAACCATAGAAGCTGCCATTTTTGTAGGTGGAAAATGGTTCAAGATAGGTGACTTCATGTGGCTCACAATCACACAAAGACAATTCTCCTGAAGATCTCTAAGCACTGGAAGGCTATTTCTGCCTTGCTTGTTTTTAAAATTGTTTACCTCACTTCTTTCTGCATCTCTAGAGACTTTATGTATTAGATAAAGATTTATTTCCCTGTTTGATTTCTGTGTTGGAAACAATACCACTGAAAATGCTCAGATCTTGCCACCAAAGGGTAAAGTTTCCTTCAGGACTTTAGAAAGGTGCCCGTCATTAGCCACCACTCTGACTTCTGAAATTCTGGACCACCTTCATCTTAATTAGCTGCAATTTATGGTGGCCTGAAATAAGCAGGCAACTCCAATACTAAGTCTACTCTATGACAGTTTACAATATACGGTTCATATTTGTGTCCGTGTGTTTGTGTGTGTGTGTGTGTGTGTGTGTGTGTGTGTGTAATGCTTTCAGAAGACAATCTCTACCTTTGTGGAAATAGAGGATATGTATAAAATAAAAGGATACATTTTTGTAATTCAGGTAACTGGAATAAACACAATTTAGTTTAAGAAATTTGGGATGACTCTGAAATGAATGGGAGCAGGATTATCTTTGCACCTTTGCACCAAATATGAATTTGCACAAAAAAGTTTAGTTTCAGTAAAACCAGACAGAGGTAAGTGTGAGGATTATTAGAGCATGCAAATGTGGAGAGAGAGGAGGTGAACTTACCACAGCCTGGAACAACCAAGACCAAAAGAAGAAAAGAGTAAACATCTGCATTAAAAACTAGTTGGAAAGCAGCATGATTTGTTTCTACCTGTTCAGACAGTGCTTAGAGAAGGCAGCAGGTAGCAGTATGGTTTCCACAACCAGGGTAGCATTGGTGGTTCACTACTCTTTCATTGCCAAGTTCACAGAAAGACAGTAGTTGTGTTTTGGTTAGCCAAACACACGTCCTGTGTGCCACTTCTCCACTGCTCAGTTAGCCTGAGGCCATCTCCCTTGAAACCCTGTCTTTTCCCTTCAATTCCTCAACTCTCACATCACCTTCCTCATTGGGCTTTCCACCATTTTTCTTGCTAATGATTCTCCAAGGCCACACATTGCATATTTTCTTTATGGCTTCCTAGGTACCTTTTTCTCTCCTTTCCCTAAGAGTCCCATGTTTCTCTCTCCCCCAGTAGACAATTGCGCTACAGATAGTTCAGATTTCTTTCCATAGACCTGCCCCCCAACTATCTGAATTTTGCTGTTTTCTGTGGACTGTGTTCTCAACCACTAGGTCCCCACGCCTCCATGTTCCTGATGCTGCTGTGAAATGAGAGGATCCAGGTGGGATGAAGCTGGTGAGCTGATGAAGTGACCACTCATTGATACTTTTCACCAGGTGGGGAGAATCCATTCTCATTAACTCAGATGTTAAGGTGGTGAGAAAAAGGGACACTTTTCAGAAGACTTCCATGGGCAATGATGTAGAATGACCACGTTGGATTTAACTCCAGCTGTGGCCTTAAAAGATTCTGAAGAGAACAAGACATTATGGGCAGAAGCACTGTACATAGTAGGTGTTGGGGGGAGGGGGAGAAAGTTAGAGGTCTGAGAGTCACTGCCACTGTGAAAACCAAAGAATGGCACATGTGTCCCCAGGACAGCAGTCTGAAATACTCCTGCTGAAACAGAAGAATGTCCTGATCCTTCCTGAAAAGAAGCATGATGGTACCTGGGATTATCCCATTTAAAGCACTGCTACGAGGAGACAGATATTCATGATTAATATATAATACATTTGCTTTCAGGCCAATGCTATGACTAGCTACTATTTTCAATCTTGTCATTACTTATGCAATAAATTGAGAAAAGACAGCCTTCAAATTCTATGGACCTGCAACACAGAACAAAAGAGCCATAGGATGTCCTGCTTAGAAACACTGGTAATATGAAAGCAGGCGAGAAGAAGTCACATGATTGAGAAGTTGAAAGTTTGGTAGGGTGGGGACCCTAGGGAGCCTTTTATTTCCTAGAATGCTATTAAGGTCATTTATTAAACCATGTTCATTTTGATTTCACTTTAATCTATGACATTAAACTACAGTTATTCTGGGGTTAACTGGAGGGAAGAGAATGCTGGACAAGTCAGCATTCTTTATTTCCAAGAAGTTAGAAATCACTGTTTTAGCTCAACTGTTATTAAGTCTTATGGATTTCTCTGCCCATTTGTTCCCCAATTTAGTACATGCCTATGGGTAAGCATGTAGAAGCTCCCATCTAGAGAAACACTCAAATACACTTAGCACCCTACACCCCCAACACGCTGCACATGTAATCAGATGTCATATAAAAATGACATCCCATTATTCAACAGAATCCAGAGACCGTGTCACCTCTAGTGAACTTACCTGTCCATAAAATGCCACACGATAGTAGCGACCAAACAGCCGCTTCTCTGAGTTCACCACCTCTGCCACCTTTAGGTATGACCGGTGAATGTCATAGTAGAGATCGGACAATTTCTGAAACCACAAATCAGAGGGTTTCCTGAAGACGAGGCTGACATAAAAAGAGGGGAGTTTTTACTTTTGAAAATGGTAAGGAATCTGCTACCTTGAAGTAGGATATTTTAACTAGCTTCTAAAATGCCTACCTTGAAGTCTCGTTGCTTCTCGAAGACAGCAATGATGGGCTTGTTGACGTCAGCAATGAGTTCGTATCGCTCAGACTTCCAAAGAAATTCCACACACATGTACAGCTGCTCCACAAGGATATTCTGCAATTACCCCATCAGGATGAGATTTTACATGATTAAAGTTGTGGCTCATCTCTGACTCTTGGTTTCACAATGGCTGCTTGATCAAGGTTTTTACTAGTGGGATTCTTGATGGTTGTTATTGATGCTTACAACCCAGCAAGACATCACAGAGTCATCTCAGAGTCTTCCCTTTCCTCACTGTGACCACTTAACTTGTGCAACAAATGTGCTAATTTAAATCTATGGAATTCCTTCGTCCTTTCTAGTTCTGTCTGCTGTCACTGTACCTGACTTAGATCACACCACTGTTACTTTACGCCCATATCCCTGAAGTAGTTTTCCAGCAAATCTGGGTGGTCTCTCTCCAACTGCTGCTCTGGGGTGAACTTTCTTTCTAAAAGGTGAATCTGACAATGAGAACTACATAAACCTCTGTGGGAATCCTGTTCAAACTCCCCAGCCCAGCCCTCCAAGAGCTTCACTCTCAGCCTCCATCACCCCTTCTTTATGCCCCTTTGTTTCAGCCCCCTGACACTGACTTTGCACTTTGGCTATAGCAAACTGTTTCACTCCATTCTCAGAATGCTTTCTCTTTTCTGCATTTTTGCCTGTGTTTGTGTTGTGCCTATGAGAATTTTCTTCTCGTTTGACACCTTCAGGTCCTACCAAATGTCAATATTAAATGTGAAAATATCCAGAACTTTTGTTTATGTCCCATTCATCTGTATTCCAACCATTTTCTTGTCAAAAATTGTTCTCTTTTTCATTGCAACCAGATATGATGTCTACATTTATCATTCTTGGGCATCTGTTTCCAACTGGCCATGCCTATTCCAAAGGATGCTGTCAGCAAGATTCTAAATTTTTCAAGAGCAGGAATTGTGCCTTATTAATCTTTGTTTCTTAGTCCTTAACTCAATGTCTCATACAGAGTAGTGGTTATTAATTAATAAATGTCCAACTAAATCAAATTACGTAAGCTCTAAAACAAATGTTGGAATGTTTCCAACAGTGTCTTAAGAAAAGGTTTGTAAGCATTATTTGAAATGCTTACTATAAATATGCAATTGCATTTACTCTTTATTTGCAATATATACTAAATCAATATAGAACCATATGTAACATTTAATCAAAATCCACCCCCAAATTTACATTTTCTACCCTTTCTTCTCACCCATATAATAGTAAGATTAAAAAATTATCTTATGGAACATTTTATTACTTGATAGGGAAAACTCTATTTTAGTTACCAAATTGTTGGGTAATTCCCAATAATTTCATTTGTTAATGAAAAATAACCACAATTTGCATCTCTGGAGGTTTTTCTGAAGAAACCAGTGAGGCTTTTGATGAACTGCATTTGTGAATAATCTTTTTAGTGCATAAAAAAGCTTTCACCAGCTCATAAAATTTTTAGCATCCCTTCCTACCTTTACCAAAAGACTACAGCCTGCATGACTTACAGAAGAGCTGACCATGTTCATCTTAGAGAAATAAGTAAGGCTTAGCTTAAATTTTCATTGAAAATTATGCTAATCAGTGGAACTTGATATCTATTAATCTTGGCCTACTTTAGCCTAATTTCATTTTGTTTAATGAAGTCATAATATACAGTAACTTTATCTGACTTCTGAATAAGATCCTTTTCCTCTATTTGCTTAACATTATAATTCAGAGCATCCTTTTACTTAATTACCATGCATTAATCAAGATAGTCTAACCTCATTGTATGGAGTATCTTGCATTCCTGAATCTTCTTTCATTGCTCCTTCTTCTTTAATATTGGGTGTAATGCTCAGGAAAGCTGGCCATCCCATAGAGAACATGCCTTGGGAGAAACAAGCAAAACGAGACATTATTATTCGAAACAAATCTTGTTTGGAAAAGACCATGACTTTCTTTAGGATGTTACAAGTGGTAGTATTATACAATTCACAAAATCAACAAGATGGTTAGACTGTGACTTTTGATAAATACTGTCTTCCAGTCAACCAGGGCTTCCCCTTTATAATTTTTGTATCATTTTTTGGTGCATTGTCTATAAAGAGCTAGCATGGAGTTTTGAAGAAAACAGAATTTGTAGGTAGATGTAGTTACAATGTTCTGGTTCATTTAACCTCTCTGAGCCCATTCCCCTTTTGTTCAACTGGAGACATCAACACCTATTTCAAAGGATGTTACAAAGATTAAAAACACAATATTTGAGAAAACACCTGGTGCATTCTGTGAATTATAAAGACAATGTTCAAGACTCACTAGGTTTCACTCTTGCATTATCTAGAAACCTTTCTACATTTTCCTACTATTCTGTCCACTAACTTTTAAAAACTCCTAAACAAGATTTAAAGACTCTACAGGTGTATATGATATCTAGATGATAATGAGAAATGTTCCCAGAGGATAAATTGGGTATGAATGATGGAGAATGTGATTGGTTAGCGTCACAGGCTGCAGTGACAGACCAACCTTTGAACATTGGTTCCATGTCAAGCTAAACTGCAAGCACTGCAAGTGGGTTATTTCACTTCTCTTGGTTTTCTCATCCATGAATAGGAAGTGATAAAGGCACCGAGTCATAGATGTTACTGATGATGAACGCAGACATCACCAGGACATAGCTTAGCACAGAGCCTTCTACGGACCAAGTGCTTTCCAAGCTCCAGGTAACACTTCTGGGAAATGATTCCACTGTTAGCAATCAGCTTATTAGACATGTAACTAAATTCATTCCCCAAACATACTAGAAATCATCATCATCAGCAGCAGAAGGATCATGATCTAAACCTTGGTTTTAAAAATTAGACTTTCCTACTTTTTATAATACTTGTACATGTATTAAAATACAAGTGAATTGATGGTAGAAGGAAACACCACAACATAGTTCTCACAGGACCATGATCATTTAATACATCTGAGGAAGCTGTGCTTTCTTCAGTTGCCTTGTCTTCACCTCTGTCTTTGTCATGTGCACACTGTAGGGAGGGGACAGTTTATTCTGCTGACTCAGAAACATCACAACATAAAAGCACTTTAAAAACAAGTCTGTGAGTTTCA
Organism: Tamias sibiricus; assembly: GCA_025594165.1. Taxonomy (NCBI): domain Eukaryota; kingdom Metazoa; phylum Chordata; class Mammalia; order Rodentia; family Sciuridae; genus Tamias; species Tamias sibiricus. Next base: position 71,179,354 of record CM046660.1, on the reverse strand, counting down.
GATACCTGATGGATATGAATAAATGCTAGTACATCCCAAGTGATGCCTTTCCCTGAAGTTTACTAATAAATATATCCTTTTTTTCCAGTGGGTATATTTTAATATCACCACAGGCCTAAAGGTGAGCATTTTAAAATGTTTTAAAATCACAAATGCATACATAGCTTTTGGGCACACAAGTTTCCACAACTTCTCAAACTGATACTTGGTTTTATGCATTTTCTTCAATTCATTTTTAGTTATAATTTGAAGCAGTTTTTCTGGAACTATATGGTATCTGATTATGATAAAAATAGATGGGCAGGAAGTGCATGTTAAATAAAAAGATGCTATTTTTAATGATTTGCATATAAAATGAGGCTAAATAGAAAACATAGAAAACATGGAAGTAAGTAAGAAGATGCCTGAATTTCAGGGTGAATATGGGCTATGACGCCAGCTCTCTTCTCCAAGGACCTTAAAGAAGCCACCTCACTGTTTCACAGTTCATTTTGGTCATTTGGTTCAAATGTCTTCTATGCAAAATATGCTGTGACCTTTTAGAAAATATACACATATTTAAAAGGGATAAAGTGTATTTCTGAAATATTGCAACTAAAGTTCATTTACATTTTGTTTAGGTATTTTGATATTAACTTTTACAGATATATTTCCGGCATCCATACACTGAGATTTTCCAATGAAAATTGCTTAAGATAGTGTTATCAAATAGATTTTAGTTCGTAAACTTTGGGTTTGAACAAACTTTCCCAAGAGAATACAGATTAAATGTGTTAACTATTTTTTTTAAGCAATCACTCTTTAATTTTTGTTACATTTTATCAGGCATTAAAGATGAAATATCTGTAATTAGAGGAAATCCATGCTGCAAATTATATGTTATAAATTGACAGTTTATGCTTTTAAAAATGAACTGGAACATGCTGATTATGAAGTCCTCCACATATAATATATGAACGTATCTCTGTTTTTGTGTCTTTTTAGTTGAAATAAACTATCTACATTTACAAAGTAAAATAGATGCTTCTTGCATATTAATCAATTCATCAATTTCTAAATAAAATCCCAATGGCCAATCCACATGCAGATTGGTACCCAAATATGGCCATAACTCACAATCCTGAATGTTGGCTAACACGTAGTTCTGTTTGCTGAGAATTTTTTTTTTTCCAGAAATCTAACTTCCTAATTTGTGGATAGGATTTCTGAACAGTACCAACTTAACGTTTTTGCAGAGTAAATCCTGCAGGTCTGAGATAGTTTTTGCTTTGGGAATACATCTAAAAAGTTTTCAGTGAAATAAAATTTAGGCAGCAGCTTGATTTCCTCTGCACAGGAGTGAATAAGCACAGTTAGATCACTCACTTCCTCCACCGGGAGTTGTTAGTAATGGATTACTATCGCAGGGGTGGGTATCCTCTGGGAGCAGGGATGGTGTACAAATCTTTTCCATTTTCCAGTAACCTATGGTAGTGCAAGATGAGGTTAGACCATGTTTTTGTTAATACAAGCTTCTGAAACTACAACTATTAATCAATGAAATATTCTCATTTTGGACAAAGAAGCTGACCATTCAGTTAGCCTTGCTATACATAAAATAGATAAACTAGTGCAACAATAGTTAAAATTTTAGAGTGCACCATCATAAAAAACATCTGTGAAAAGTGACCGTAATAAAACATAACTGAGATTAATATAACACAAAACTAATAAATTACTCATTAGCTAGGTTTCAATGTGTTTGTTCCCCCCCTTCATGTGGCCATCTTACCCTTCCTTTTCAGGTACTCTGCGATGAGTGCAGCGATATGGATGTAACACATAGCAGCCTGTGACAAGAAAGAAAACAAGGATTCTAAGGATGAATTTTACTCTTTATCTTGCTAGGACTAATTTTCCAAATTCCACATCAGAATATGTTATGTAGAAGTATACTATGTAATGACAGCATTGAAAGTAAGAATCAGTTGGATTTCTGAAAATTTCATCATCAAGAATCAAATGGATATTTGGGATTTCCTATTTGTTTTTCCTGATATGGTTTTTAAATGGGTAAAGAAGTTGGCTTGAACAATTTTTCTATGGCATTACATTCCTTCCTTAAGATCTAACCCTGGCTTTTAAAAAATCCACAGGTCCTTTTTCTTACTAAAAACTATAAACTGTAGTAATGGCACATAAATTGAAAATAAAAATAATCAGCCTTCTAAGTTTTTCTACCTGCAGTGATGGCTCTTATTCTGATTTCTATTGTCTTTGAAATGGCTGCCTCACAGGTTAGCATTTGATTAGACTGTGTGACCTGGTGTCACAGGTCAATTACCACCAGACCAGAATTACATGGGTAATACTGTATTTTTCCATGGCCAATGTGGACTAGCTGTAACAAGGACTTACTGAGCTCACTCACCATAGTAGCAAGCTTCCCCCTTCAAATCCAATTGCAGGGGAGGAGTTTTCAAACAGAACATTAATTTTTATGACTCTTAATTTCCAGACTCCCTCACCACCACCCTCCATGCCTAAGGGTGTAGCATGCAGCTCTGTGTTGCATTTCATACATGGCTGTTGCCCCCACCGAGCCTGGCCCTTATTAGATGTCATCTGCTTGGAGTTAGGTGTCCTCAAATCCTACATGCTAGCTTGCTGGACACCATATGTAGTGGAGTCATATCCAGATTAGTGGAAATGTATGGTCACATTTTGTGATTCGTGCTGTACATGAAAATTCAGTCATTGTGATAACAGGACACGGCCAACAGTGAGGGAATGAGCCAGTCACCTCGGACAGGTCTCCATTCCTTGCATGAATCTTGGCCATGCTTTCCAGCCACGTCCTTCGTAGTTCTGGGGTGCTGGCGTAGGAATTTGCCAGGCTGTATTGGAGGTCCACCAGCATCTCAGGGTCCTTCTCGTGTTCCTTCATCTGAGCCGTGGCCATTAAAACTGTCCGGATACGCTTAGTCAGGTCTTTCACCTCTGCTGGGAAATTGCTGTTCTTTGGAAAAGAGATCACCTGGGTCATTACCTGTTTAGCGTTCCCAAGTTAACTTCCTTCAAGTCATGCTATGGCCTGGCATCACGGTTTGGTGTAGTCTACATGTTGTTCATAAATGTTTGCATTCTACATATGCAAATTCTATGTGTTGTGATTGTGGTTATACACCCACATTTGAAGATGAGAATTGCAGGAGACTCTTCTTTGGCCTTCTAGCTTACCACCTTCTGGAATAGCATCCTGATAGCCCTTGAGATCCTGTCCTCCCCGACTCTAGTTCACGTGATTTGAAAATGTCTGATTTCATTCATAGGCACCATGGGTGGCACATGGCACTTGTCTGGCCAATCATATTCTCCCCCAGGCCACTGTAATTAGCATATGATACAAGATTGGATCAAAGAGATTCAGTGCCGGGCCTTTATTTGGTATTATCAAATGAGTAGCTTTTCCTACTCAAAAGCACCATCAATGTACTCATGACTTCTGAAAGCAATCCCCTGGGGAGATCATACCTGTCATAAAGTGAACAAAGAAGACCTGAACCAAGAAATCGAGAAAGAGGCAAAAGAGAAACAGTAGAGGAGGAGTGTCTAAAAGCATTATTTTAATCTATGAGTCTAGTCATGATGGAAGCTTGGCTCTACCCCTGTAATTTTCAATAAAATAATTGAAGGAAAAAGTCTTTTGAATATGCTCACAGAAAGATAAGGTATATTTGCCCAAGAATGGGGTATGAGTGAATCACTTTATTTCAGGATATTTCTGGTAAATATTCTTGTAATATACCTTTCATATATCTTGGAAATTCTACCTAACAGATTATGTGCTAAAAATGTAGGAGCTATCAATGCCATCAAGTAAACTCAATATAAATACTCAAAGTCTCAATAAACAAACCACAGAATTAATTTGTTTAGGATTTTGCTATCTCACGAAAAGAATCCTCTTCGGCTTATACTTGATTTTTTAGAAAAAGTCCACAAAGCATTTCTTACTTTCATCTGCTTGTCTCCGTTGGCAAAGTTATTGGTGATTGCGAGGGAATGTTGAAACCGAGAGCCTCCAATCCCAGCATCAGCTATTAACTGGCTTACTGCTTTGATGAGCTAGAAGACAAAAGAAAAATGAGCCCCTGAATCAAAATGCAAAATAGTATTTTTAAAGAAATTCGCTGGATTGAATTTATGTGTCAGTCTCTCCCTGTAGGTCCGATACCCTATATAGGTCACTACGGCATCTTCAGATGGCCATATGATCCAGGGCATTTCCTTCCAAACACAAGAGCCTGAGGAAAGCTGCAGAAATCTTGGGATACCTCAGAGAAAGACATTTATGCATTTAGAATTTGGTGTGTTTGGTCTTCCAGCACTAGTGATAGTTACCTGAGTTGTCTACCCTATGTGATTCTATTTACTGTAAGAAAAAAGGAAAGCACAGTGTGTAAGATATAGGCTGTGGGGATTTCTGCCCAGCTGTGCTCCTCCTATAAAACAGAACCCAGTGTAATGGGCTCTGTAAGGAGGATCTGGTGGAGGAATTGGTGACTAGTTTCCTGGGGATAGGAGGCTTCAGTTAGTGCTGAAACACATCTCTGTGTTTGTGTGTGTGTGTGTGTGTGTGTGTGTGTGTGTGTGTGTGTTGAACCCAGGGCCTTGTGCATGGTAGGCTAGTGCTCCATCCCCAATTTGTGGCTTTAGCAATGGCATTAATGAAAACTGGTGTTTCTTACCTGTAAATGGGACCGGACAATTGACTTCTGCTTGTTAAATTCAAAATTCTTCCTCATGAAGAAGTATAGAAGTGCTGAAGCTTCCATCTGAGTTGACCGTGACCTGTGGTTACAGCATTTTAGGACTTCATAGCAGAATGATCCACAGAGGTCAGCAGGCCCTTGAAAGAATGCTGAGGGAAACTGGAGAAATGGAGAATGGATGGAGTAGGCAATAGTCCTTCATTTAGCTCTGATTATTCTCATAGTTTTAAACTCTCTAGAACAAAATCCCTATTTTTTAAACCTATTCCTTTTTTCCCATTTGCAAGTGTTAAGGATATGATTTCATTTATTAAAATCTATGTAATTATTCTCCACATCAGTAACTGATGACAACCCAAAATAACCAAAGGAGAGGTCTGAAATGTCCTCTATTCACCAGGCATTATTAAAATCACAGGTGTTGGTTATGTGTCCTTGAAGGCAGTGGCTGTATCTACTTTAATGTGGGATCTTGAACTTGACATGGGTAGATATGGCACTTGAAGGAAGGCATTTTACCTAAGTCTGTTACAATCCATGAGAACCCAAAGAACTGGTGACTGGATGCAATTTTTATTTCCTTTTAGTATTCAAGCAGGCGAATATCAACTCATTTTGAGATGGGGAATCAACGTCTAGTAAAACCAAAATAGAAGGAAACAAACCTCTCCCTACCACACCGAGGGATGCAAGGATTATTATGTGTTTATTATCATCCTGAACTGAGCATTCCCTGGAACCTGGCGGACTCTTACCTTGCATACAAACAGTCTCAAAGAGGCAAACACATGCTTCAGTGCTGTGGCTGACTGGTTGACTTGGAAAAAGAGCATGTAGGTATCAAAGACCCTTTTCATCAGTGAATTTTGACAGTCAGCTTGTTGGAGTTGTCTCTGGAAATTCAGCACAGATGTTGTTTAGTATACGTGAAAGAACACTTGCATTTCTTAAAAATATTTACCGTGAACCTGCCATATGGTAGACACAATTCTGGGTGCTGGAAAAATAACGCTGAGTAAGAAGACATGGTTCCTGTTCTCAGGGAAACTTACAAAGCAGTGATGGAAAAACAGGACTGAGTGGGATGAGACAGCAGGATGATTTGATAGATTTGTTTTGGGGGTGGAATTGCTTTGATAGGGTGATCAGTAAGGACTTTTAAATGGGTGAATGGATACATGAGCTGAAAGAACATGAGATCTGGAAGGACCTTCCCAGGAGTAGGAAACAGCTGGTATGAGACCTGGAGTTGCAGGGGAGCTTCTGAGTTCATGGTTGAGAAAGAAAAACAGAATAGTTGGTGCGTAGTGAATTGGGAAGGGTCAGAGGGGGGATAGAAGGTGAGTCACAGATAGGCAGGTCCTGTGGGCACAGGGAAATCCTTTCAAATGTGAGATTTGAGCAACATTTCTACTAAGTTATAAACATTCGGAACAGACTTGTTGCACCTGAAAGCAGGGCTTTCTTGATGTAATGGTGCTGTAGGATGTAGACAGTTTATTCAACAGACTTAACTTCTGGATCAGTCCTTAATGTGCTAGCCAGGATCTGTAGCTCATATGGTTATGTTTCAAATATTTTTAATAGCATTATGGAAGTATAATTGCTATGTAATAAGTTGCACATATTAAAGCATACAATTGGGTGAGCTTGACATTGGTATACACCCACGAAACTGTCACCACAATAAAGATAATGAACATCTCCATTACTCCCCAAAGTTTTTTTTTTTAATACCTTCATTTAATTTATTTATTTTTATGTGGTGCTGAGGATTGAACCCAGGGTCTCACATGTGCTAGGCAAATCCTCTACTACTGAGCCACACTTCCAGCCTCCCAAAAGTTTTAAAACATCTTTTTTTTTTTTTGTAATTTCTCTCTCCTACCTCCTCCACATCCCTAGGCAACCCCTGATCTGCTGTTTCTATTGTTTGCATTTTCTAAAATTTCATATAAATTGAATAATATAGTATATATCCCTTTTTTTGGTTTGGCTTCTTAAACTTAATCCACGTTGTGGCCTGTATTGGTAGTTTCTTGCTTTTTACTGCTTTTTATCAGTCTGTTGTATGGATATATCATAATTTAAAAAAATCATCTACCTGTTGATGTATAATTGGGTCTTTTACCCTACACAAAACACAAGTCAAAGTGAACCAAAGACCTAGGAATTAGTCAGAAAGTCTGCAACTGCTAGAAGTAAACATAGGCTCAATCCTCCAACATATTGGTGCAAGCACCAACCTCCTTAACAAGATCCCTGAAGCTCAAGAATTAAACCAAGAATCAAGAAGTGGGATGATGTCAAATTAAAAAAGCTTCTGTACAGTAAAAGAAACAAGAGCATGAAGAGAGAACCTACAGAATGGGAGAAAGTCTTTGCCAGTTACTCCTCAGACAGGGCATTAATATTCAGACTATCTATATAAAGAACTCAACACACACACACACACACACACACACACACACACACACACACAAATCAGCAATTGGACAAAAGAACTGCGGAGACATTCTCAAAAGAAATACAAATGGCCAACACATATATGAAAAAATATTCTATATCCCTAGCAATAAGGGAAAGGCAAATCAAAATTACACTGAGATTTTATCTCACTCCAGTTAGAAAGGCAATCATCAAGGATACAAATGGTAATAAATGTTGGCTAGGATGTAGGGGGAAAAGATACACTTGTACATTGTTGCTGGGACTAAGAATTAGTACAACCATTTTGGAAGCAGTACGAAGATTCTTCAAAAGACTAGGAATGGAATCACTATATGACCCAGCTATCCTACTACTCTTTGTTACCAGTCCCAAAGAACAAAAATCAGCATACTATAGTGACATAGCCACATCAATGTTTATAGCAGCTCAATTCACAATAGCTAAGCTATGGAACCCACATAGGTGCCCTTTAACAGATGCATGGATAAAGAAAATGTGGTTTATATTCATAATCAAGTTTTACTCAGCCATAAAGAAGAATAAAATTTTGGCATTTTCTGGTAAATGGACAGAAATGGAGAACATCACTATAAGTGAAATAAGCCAGACTCAGAAAGTCAAGGGTTGAATCTTTTCTTTTATACATGGAATCCAGAGTGAAAAAAGAAAAAAAAAAAGGTGAAAATAGAAGGGAGCTCAGTACAATAGAAGAAGTGGGTAGAGGGGAGGGAGAAGGGACTGGAAAAGGGAGGAACTGTGAAATGAAATTGACCAAATTATACTACGTACATATATGAATATACCACTGTGAATTCATCTTTATGTATATTTATAAAGCACCAATTTAAAAAGCAACAAATAATTAGGAGGAACATCAGTAAAATAGAGGAAGGGGAGGTAGGTGAAGAAAGAAAGTGAAAGTACTGTGGATTGAAATGGAGCAAATAATATTCCATGCATGTAGGATTATGTCAAAATAAACCCCACTATTAAGTATAACTATAATGCACTAATAAAAATGTCAAAAATGGGTTGGGGCTGTAGCTCACTTGCCTAGCATGCATGAGGCACTCAGTTTGCTCTTTAGCACCACATAAAAATAAAAACAAATAAAATAAAGGTGCTCTGTCCATCTTAACTAAAAAAAAAATGTTAAAAATAAAGCTGTTATATGCTGGGTGTGGTGGTGCACGACTGTAATCCCAGCGGCTCAGGAGGCTGAGGCAGGAGGATCACAAGTACAAAGCCACCCTCAGCAATGTTGAGGTGCTAAGCAACTCAGTGAGACCCTGTCTCTAAATAAAATACAAAATAGGGCTGGGGATGTGGCTCAATGGTTGAGTGCCCCTGAGTTCAATCCCCAGCACTGCCCCCAGAAAAAAGCTGCTACTGGTATCTATATACAAAGCTTTGTGTAGACTTATGATTTTATTTATCCTGGTGATCCAAGAGGAGTATCTAGCATTAGAACGGCTGGTCACATGATAGCTACAAATTAACTTTTTACAAATCTGCCACATTGTTTATCAAAGTGTCTTTACCATTTGCATTCCCATAATCAGTGAATGAGAGTTAGCATCTCTACATCTCGTCTCTACATCTCTGCCAAAACCTGGCAAGGTCAGTCTTTTTAACATTAGCAATTTAAATGGGTATATAGTGATTTCATTGTATCAAAGTTATACAAATGGCAAATGAGTACACAATATGTGCTCAAAACTAGTAAATCAGTTTTTTTATCTAGTTATAAATTTAATACAAAGCACCATTTGTCTCTCCCATTTCCGTTGAAAAAGTAAACTCCCATTCTCATTTAGTCTACCTTACCTGACAGTAAACCAAGAGAAACTAGGAAGAAAGACTGTTATTGAACCAAAATCTGTGTCACAATCAAGCATTGATCAGCTTGTGATAAAATCCAAATCTCATCGTTAATATGCTTTCCCCTCACATGTAAATTGATTTGTGTAAGGTTAATTGATTTCATAAATCATCCTAAAAACATATCCTTGAATGACTTCTCTACCTCCTGTTTAATTATTCTGCAGAAAATGCTGTGCATGTGTTCACCTGATGAACGTGCGTGAAGAGGGACAGCAGGTCAAGGATAGTGAGGCAGACCTCTGTCGCCACGTTGGCTTCTGTGTCCACGTGGTGCACGATGTCTATTTCATTGGAGTTGCCTACAAGATACAAAATAAAACCACATATGGAGATCTAAAACAATTCTTTGCACTCATGAAGGATTTTCTTCCATTACTATGTATCCAGTGTTTATTGGTATCTTGATTAATAATTTATTAAATCAAAGTGCTTTCGTTTATTCATTTTCTTTAATGGTTGAATGACAAAACAGCAGATGGAGGCTTTAGTTTTCGTGCCCTTTGCGTATGTGAGCTGTAGGGTTTCCATCCTTTCTTAGTTCTTTTCCATTGATTCAGCCCCTGACAGGGTCATATTTCTAATTAGAAATAATTAGAATAAATAATTAAATAATTAGGCTGTTTTAAGGTTTATGCTTTTGGGCTAACAGCCCACTATTAAGTATGATCTCAGCGGACAGTCTGCACAAACAGCCCCCTCAGAAAGCCACATGGTGTATTCGTAGGTTAAGACACACAGCTTGAAAAAAGCAACTATTGGTGCATGCCCACAATCGCTACCGTTTACATGCCATCTTCCTCACTGACAATGCAGCGTGTGCATCTCTGGGTTCAAGATACCACGCCTCTTGCTCTAGACGTGGACAATGTCCTCTTCTTCTTCCAGAATCATCAGTAATAATCTGGTTGAGAGAGGTCCCACAACTCTCACAATACCAAAAGTCACTTGTTTCTGGGAGACCTGCCCTGAGCACATAATTTTGAAAGTTTCACTTTCCCCTTTCTTTCCCATAAGGGCACTACATTTTAAAAAACCATTCCCTGGTGCTTCTTTTCTCCAAGTTACATTTCCAAGGGTGCCACAGATCTTAAAATGTGGATTCCCTGGCACAAAAACATCCCTTCCATTTCTCAAACCTTATCATTCCAGGTACCTAGAGAACAGCCAGTAACCATCTTGTTCCTGTTACTTCCTGTTTACTTACTGGACATAGTGTTGTCTAACATCTGTAAGAGTTTGGGGTTAGAAAGTGCATTTTTGCCTCGAATTATAGGTAAAGTTTGTGATCTGTGCTGCTTATGTCCTTCATGACCAGAGGTGGTGTGCATCCTGAAAAGGAAATGAGAAAGTGGTTAATATCGTGTGGGGATGTTCCATCCAAATGTTCATTCAAATATTCCAGATTGAGTCAAATATATTAAAAAAAAGAAGTCTTTTTGTTAAAAAATATTAGTTAAAAGCAACACGATAAAAGTGACTTCTAAATACTTTTGGAGAAAATTATTTAATACAAATCAGTATTTAGAATGATAATGCATAGAACAACAGATTCTCAAATCTGTTCAATCAATCACATTCCTTATTATTTAGTAAAATTGTGGGATTCCATGAATGTTGAGTTGGCTACTGGTTGATAAGGAAGGCACAGTGGTGGGCATTAGAAGCTACAATATTATGTAGCTCAGAATCATCACATTGTTTTTAAAGAGGTAAAGTGTAAAATCTCCTCTAAACAAAAGGGCAATCTTCAAACTTTCCTCTGTTTTTGTATTTGGAAATTCCTCATGACTTATCATCTGCTGAGTTACATCCATAGGTGGGGGTGTTGACATGTGGCCATTGTGGGGGAGGTAGACATCTGAGGGTCCTCTGTGCTTTAAGTGGTGACAGTGGTCTACAGTACTATGCCTCCAGTGCCTCAGGGCACTTCCAAATGGGAAAATCAGGCAGTTAGGAAAACCTCCTGCTTCTGAGTGTATGATTTGGTCAAGGAATAGGCTGATAATTCTTAGGATATTTGCTGGTACGTAAACTACTCATAAATACTTATATTAGGGAAGCAGACAATGGCAGATGCCTTTAAAACCTAAAAAAAGAGGCTATGGTTTTCTCTGTCACATTCTTCAAGGCTATTTGGTTCTGGCTAAATCAAAGGGTCTGAATGGGTCAAGGTCCAGGAGACCTAACTCTGGCTTTCTGGCCCATGAAATCTGAATTGTTCCTGAATCCATAAGGAACAATTTGTTCTGTGCTATATGGCTTGAACCTTCATGACTGGTTTCCTCCAGGTTTGGAGTCTACTTCATTCTGAACTTGTAAAGGAGAAGCCCTGGTTTCTAGATGAGGGGCAGCAGGGGGTGGGCCCTGTCCAGCAGTTTCAGCAGGAGCCTGAAATCTGTCCTACTAAACACTTAGAATTACAGCAGCCTCACGTGGATTACTACTATTATTAAGCTGGGAAAGCAATTCTTTACTGTTCTATCACCATTTGCAAACACACCCATTACATTTTTAAAAATTACTTTCTCACCAGAGGGCAATTTAAGAGTCCCCATGGATGGAGGCAAAATTTATTCTATGATTTATTGACTATCTACCACTCTCACATTTCCTTCTAACACTCTTTCTAAAATATTCATATATATATATTATTATGCCACCTTTGGGAAAAATAAATCAAACTGGGGAAATTTTAGGAAGCAATTCTTATTTATTAGACCTAGAGGAGCTCTGAGGTAGCATTTCAGGGCAAATGTCTCCCATCAGGTATGCTAATGAAGGGTGACTGCAGGTCCTATATGCCAGAAAAAAAAATATGTCTAATAAGTAGGAAGTCTAAGGGGAGTTTATGGGCCCTGAATGCTTTCTTATTGCCTCTGGCCCTTTAAAAAACAACTCTGGCTTTAATAACGCTGCTAAAATATTATAATTGCTGAAAAGAATAGGAAGACATGATCTCAAATTTTGCTTTGTCAGTAGGAGATTAACAAGCATTAAAAGAAGCATTCATTGGAATTATGTGTATCTTTAAGATCCAATTAAACTGAAATTCTCACTAAAGTTCATTCTATTTAAGGCATTGTGCTCTAAGTGCACACAAATAAGGCATAATCCTGAGCTCTTTGGTTGTATAAGCTACTGGGCAAGATAAGGTGCTTCTTCATATAAATATACAGAGTAACTTACAGATCTGCATTTGGCCTGAAATATATAGATGTGTGTATCCACCCCATCACATATGCATGCATGCACAAATATACACAGATATACACACATGAGTAATTTTAAATATCAAGCAAATGTGATGTTACCATTGTGACAAGAGCCCCGATGTCTGGCAGGAAGGATTGGATCCTTTGAGGGTTCCATTGTTCTGGGTGGACTGCACAAATTTAAATGCAGCAGCAATTTTTCTGCAAGAAAAATTGAAGTTTTAATAATGACTCAACTTTCATAATTTATATAAAAACACAATGACAACTGACAAAGTGATTCCTAACAAAATTTGATGTGCTTTCAACTAGTGGAAAGTAAAATTTGAGTTTCTTCTGGAAGTAGGAAAACCGGGGTGCTGTGGATGTTTTTTGTCACTCGTGAGAAAATGACAATAGCCAGAAGCTATTTTGGATTAATTTTTGTTTTTAGTTTATTGGAAATATTTTCTTAAATAGGTATTTTCTAAATTTTACTATGTAATTATAGATTAACTGGTTCAGAATATACATGAAATAAAATGTCTACTGATAAATGTGTGGTTTCATGCTTTTCTCCTTAGAAAACTTTATTCTTAGACCTACTACGAAGAAAGGGCAATCTTCAAACTTGTATGTCTATTGTGAAGTTAACCTAACAATCCTTACTTGCATTTTATAATTTCTAACATATAAGTGTAACCTGATATATTAATATATGTTTTAATGCTTTTTCAAAAACCACATTAACCTGTTGGAATTTAAAATAATTACCTTATTATATTGCGTTTTCCAAGGTATCTGAAATTTTGAAGACAAACACTGGATAGGAAAGAAAAGTTGCATTCTTATTATTCATACTCTTTTATTTATACCTATTCATCTTAGTATAATGAAAGAAAAATCTTACATTTTCTTTAAATATTCTATGTAGTATTATTAATAGATAATTTACCATAAAGGTTCTTAGAATGAAAGGTCGGGTGGTGAGCTATTTTGAAAGTTTTAGAAGAAAGTGTTATCTAATGAACTCTAAAACTTACTCCAAGATGCTGAAGAAGTCAGATACCTCTGGACTGGGTGCTCTCTGCCAATAGGCAATCAGAGTCTCTAGAGGAGAAAGTGCAGAGTGTGAAGCTCTTTGAAATACAAAGTTTTCTTTTCTTTTTAACTTAATTTGAAAGAGTTCCCTTTACCATCTGAAATTGTTTTCATGATGTGAAGGAAGCACATAAGGAGACTCCGGGTTTCTGCTTGATCTAACTTGTCAAATCGAAGAGTGGACCCAATCAAAGACAAGGGTCTTGGGATCTAGGAGTAAAAGAACCAATAAGGATGGAGCACAAGGAAGCCATGTCTGCCTCATAGTTATGGCGGCTGAGAAGTCAGGGAGGGAAGCCATACCTTTTCACAGTTGTCCGTCTTCTCACTGCTCTTCTCCGTGGTACTTGGGTTGGAGTCGAGACTTGCTAAGGATGCTCTGGAGTCAGCATGGTTTACTGTAGAAATAGCTATTGATGAAAATGCTGTAAACATAAGCCACAGCACACGTATGGGAATGAGATGGATGGGTACAAAAAGACAAAGAGAAAAGATAAAGAGAAAAAGTAAAAGAAAAAAAAAAAAAAACCTAAACCAAAAACAAATGAAGAACCAAAACCACACTGAGTATTGAGGTGGCTGCCATGTTGGGAAACAGAATCTGGATTGGCATTAAAGATATGTAACATTTTGATTCTTATTAAAATGGTTATTGAGGAAAATTTGGACCATTATAAATGGAAAGAAATAAAATAATGCTTGTTCTTTTGATCTCTTGAAATGCTTTTTAAAGAAATATAGCTCACATTTCAAAAATGTTTTAGTAATTCTCATAAAGAGAATTTGGGGAAAGCAACTTTCAACTTTTTACAGTTTATGAAAAATTAAAAGTGACATTTCTAAGATAGTTCTTAAAAATAATCTTTGAAGTTGAAGAGCTATTATATTTTAAAAGGGTCTGAAATGAAAACTTAAAGACTTTCTAGAATGAAGTAATTTGATAACAACTGATCAGATTGCTCCTTAAGCCAAGTAAAAATGAACACTTAGTAGAAGTGGAAGTCACTGAATGGCATTCAAAGAAATATGTAAAAAGGGTCTTTGTTTGTATAAATGCAATATACTTTGCCATAGATACAATGCACATGAATTATGGATTGAGTACAAAGCACAATGATATATGATGTAAGTGTGGATGAGCATTGAACACAAGTGTTCTCAGGTTTTGAGTACCTGCTATGGAATTTAGTACATCTTTAGAAAACGATGTATCCACAGAGGTTGCGTGTTTCATAGACGTCTGAGTCTGAAAGCCTCCATTGGTGCTCAAGTCATCTCTAGACCCCTGTTTTCAAAGTGCAGAAGACAGTAATGGCAATTGAGATATTGCAACATTGTCAACCCGAATGCATCTTCTCCATGTTACTTCCAGCTAAGTGATATTTAACTTGATCTTTTATGTTCCAACAAAGGTTTTCTACCGAAGTAGGCAGTGAGAATGAATATGTCAAAAGCATACTCTTAGAGACAATTTGATTTTCTTATGTGAGTTTTTTTTAAGTGTAGTAGAAACAAGGTTTTATGTATGGACAAAATTATATGGCATTATTATCATGGGTCAATTTACATGTAAGTTGCTATTATTAACAACTAGCTTTTTTCTCCTTTATTTTTATTTATTTATATGTGGTGCTAAGCATCAAACCCAGTGCCTCATACATGCTAGGCAAGAGCTCCACCATTGTGCTATGACCCCATCCCACAACAACTAGCTTTTAAATAAGTATTTGAATGGCCCAATGAGACTTGTGCTTTATAACAAATGGCTTTTGTTGTGTAACTTAATCCTCATAAGGATCCATAAGGCAGGTTTTTTTATTCTATTCATAAATAGGAAATGGAGGCTCAAAGAAGCTGGATAACTTATGGAAGGTCACATGGATAGTAACTGGTATTGCTGGGATTTGAACAAGGTCCCCTACCAAAAACTCTTCTAAAGACCTGTGGCCATCTAAATGGGAATATCCTCCATTGTTACAGGATCCAGCAATGTGTTAATCATCTGGACTTAACCCAGGAAGTGAGTCTCATGTGGGTGGTTGAGAAGTCACAATGATGGTTCAGTAGAGGAGGGACTGCGACAGGCCACTCTCAGGCTGTGACTATGGTTAAGGCACTTGGCCACACTGAAGCCAGGGAGAATAAAGAGAATGTGGAAAGTAGTGGGAAAAGGTGTGCACAGAGGACAGGCCATGAAGGCAACCTAGAAGCTTTAAAAACAGGGAAGAAATGCAAAATTGCAGAGAACAGAGGAAAATAAAAATGCCATGCTGAAGGGATGGACATAGTGGAAACCTAAAGTGGCCAATCTGGAACAAATGACATTGATATGAATACCTTGCATGGATTGTTTAATTGCTAATCTACTCACAGGTGGAACAAAGTTATCCATGTTATAAATAGGAAAAGGACAAATCTCTGTTAACACAGAAATTTGAAATGCTATACAAACTTACCTGATTAGATGTATTGACAGTAAAAGGATACAGGTCCTTCAGGTAAATCCTTGGCATATTGTCCAGAAGCATGCCATACAGGGGCATATATAAACTTGCTATCTGGGCCTGCTTTCTCTAGGTGAAAAGGTAGCCAGAAGAAATGAATCACATAAAAATCAATAGATTTGTAGGGCTGATGTGCATTTAATGCAGTGAGCCATTAAATGGTGTTTGGAGAAGGGAGAAAGGAAGACCACTTACTGGTTCTCTGTATCGATCATCAAATGAATGCTTAGCCATTAGATTTTTTAGGACAGCTAAAGCTAAGTGCCTGATATCTTGGTCTTCCTGGAGGGCAAAGCCAACTTCTCGGAGCAGAATCCCGATTAAGAAGTGTTTGCGGCAAAACTCATTCGTGACTGAATATTCAGGCATGTCTTTGTTAGGAAAGAAAACAAAATGTGTTTTTGAAAATCAAATAATCACTCTATAATTGCTAAAGATAGTTAGACAACTACTATCAATGCTTGCCACTGGTAGGCGGTATTTGGGAATATAGTCTCGCTACAGAGAGATGTGTTCTGTCATCCAGGGGCATTCAGTGAGATAGGGAACGTTCTGTGTACAGAAACACAAATGCGAACACAAACTAACACACCATGTCAACTGTTACATCTGATTAAAATGGCATATTTACAATTCTACTGAAGTTGCATGAGCAAAGAACAATTTTCTGTAAGAATTAGAAAATGTAGAAATGGATATGCTGAGGTGGGCCTTTGAAGATGCTTAGAGTTTGGAAGTACAGGTGGAGGCAAGGGAGGTCAGACAGGAGGTTGGGAGAAGAAGGGGCAGGGTTTTAATGGCATAAAATTCTGCAGGCACAGGTACTTGGGGGTCACAGGTATATGGGGTCCTGTTGGCCGAGCCACCAAAAGAAGCCTGAGAGAGGGGTTGGGGTTAAATGACTGAGGAACTTAAGTTCAAATCCCTTGGCTGACATTTGGGTCCCTTTGCCATTTGCATTCCCTTAGGGAAGGTTAAGACGCTAAAGCCTGGCTTGGAGTTCAGTGACCTGATAAGATGTGCGCTCTGCTGATTTACTAAGATAGTGGCAGGATGTAAATGAATTAGATAAAAGGGAGATGTGGGGTGACAGACCCAACACAAAGAAGGAGGGGACAAGAGAGGAGATGGTGCCTGGGCTGGAGCAGTAGGAACTGAAAAGCAGAAGCAAAATCAGGACAAGTTGGCTGAAGGATGTGAGGGGCAAGGAGAGAGGAAAGCCAAAGGGGGCTGCAAAATTATAAGCATAAATTATGAGAAAAGATGTTAAAATATCCAGTAATAACAGATCCATTCAGAATTGTCCATCTCACTTTGTAAGTGTAACTATTAATAGTAGTTCCAGCATCTCCTGCAAGAAAACACAGGAAAAAAAGCTCCTTCATGCTGGTATGGATGGTAATTTTATGAGTAGGACCCAAAAGCACAGGGAACAAAAGCCAAAATAAGTAGGTGAAACTACATCAGGCTAAAAGGTTTTCTCAGAAGCAAAGGAAACAAAGTGAAAAGATAACTATAGATTGTGAGACAACACTTGCAAAATGTGTGCCCCATTAGGGGCTGATACAGAAGGAACTCACCCAACCCAAAAGAAAAAAAAAAAAAAAAAAACGATTAAAAA
The DNA here is from genome assembly GCA_025594165.1 of Tamias sibiricus. Lineage (NCBI taxonomy): Eukaryota > Metazoa > Chordata > Mammalia > Rodentia > Sciuridae > Tamias > Tamias sibiricus. The sequence continues at coordinate 71,161,848 of CM046660.1, read as the reverse complement.
ATGGGCAGGGGACTTGAATAGATATTTTCCTAAAGGAGACATACACACAGGCAACAGGAAAGAGAAAACCTGTTCAACCACACTTTCTTTATCCACTCATCAGTTGATGGACACAGCTTGTTTCCACTTCCTTGTTGTAGTAAACATAGGAGTGCAGAAGGCTCTTTGGCATACTGATTTTATTTTATTTGGACATATACCCAGAAAGGGGATTGCTGAATCATATGGCAGATCCATTTATTTATTCATTTATCAATTCATTCATTCATTCATTCATTCATTCCCAGGGCATTAGAGATTGTACCCAGGGGTACTTAAACTCTGAGCTACATTTCCAGCCCTTTTTATATTTTATTTAGAGAGAGGGTCTCACTAAGTTGCTTAAGGCCTCACTAAGTTCAAGTCCCTTAGCTGACATTTAGGTCCCTTTGCCATTTGCATTCCCGGCTTTGAACTTGTGATCCTCCTGCCTCAGCCTCCTGAGCTGCTGGGATTGCAGGTCTGTGCCACTGGGCCCAGCTTATTTTTAATTCTTTGAGGAATTTCCATGCTGTTTTCTATAACAGCTGTACTAATTTACATTCCCACCACTGATGTGCAAGGGTTCCCTTTTCTCCATGCATCCTTACCAGCACCTGCCATCGTTAGTCTTTTTGATATGAAATCAACATTTTGAAGAAGTATGTGCACTCCCATGTTTGTCTAAGAGTTCTTCAAGGTAGTCAAGATGTGAAAGCAACCTAAGTGTCCACGTGCGGATGGGTAGATAAAGAAAATACAAGGTAGTATTATTCACTCTTTAACAAAGGAAGGAACATTCTGCCATTTGTAACAACATGGATGGAGCTGGAGGACATAATGCTAAGAGAACTGAGCCAGACTTGGAAATTCACTGCATGATCTCACTTAGATGTGGATTCTTAAAAAGTTGAACTCATAGAGACAGAGAATAGAAAAGCAGATATAGGAGGTAGGGATTGAGAGAAACAGGACATCAAATGCATGGCATGGTGACTATAGTTAAGAATAATGTAGTGTATAATATTATATAAAATCAGCTACATTGAATAAGCATATATGATATACATATATAAAATATATGAATTTTATTTATAATACACACTACAAAGATTTCTGATGCTTTGGGACATTGAAAAATATCAACTTCTGGAGAGTAAACTATGAAAGAAATATGTTATGGAATCATTTAATTGTCTGTGACAAGATAAAAGTTTAGTCAATGTTTTGAATATTTTGATTATATGATATTAAATACAAAGCTATTTATTAGCACCATGAAAGCTGGAGATTTGTATTCTCTCTACTCATCAATATTATTAGATGATTGGATACTGATTAGGTAGGTAGTATAAGTCATTATTTACCTGAAGCATGTAGCTCTTGAGTTGATTCTGATGGTGTCAAAGGATCTAAATTTAATACAAATGAACAGAAAGTTTATATATATATATATGTATATATACATATATATATACATATATATATGTACATAAATGCACACACGCATATGTATACACACACACACACTCAGTTGCACACATATTCATTAACTATGTGTAATTTATAACTGGAAAATTAAAATATATTTTTAAAAATTATAGCTGAGTCTCTTCAATATTGTCATTTTTCAGGAGGAATACCTTAGGTTGTTAATTTGTTTCCCTAAGGGAAAATGTCTTGAACAGAATTATTTTAATAGCTCATACTGAGGTCCTATTTTTCTATTAAAAAAACAGCCTGTTTTGAAACACACTTTTATGTTCACTGTTTATAGTATCAGACCTACCAAGAGATTGTCAGGCCTTTTTCTGAGGCATTGATTAATAATGAATAAATGAGAATAAAATGACCAAATAAGAGTTTGGTGCTCCTAAAAGTTACCAATAATAACTTGGCCCTAACTTGTAAAAAAATTCAGAACCCTAAAAATGTTATGGTCTAAAATATTATTTCTACACTTTTTTCTTTGGAAAGTACTTTATACATTAGAAAAAGAATGAATGGGGGTAATATACATGGATTATGTTTAAGATTAAAATGCCAAAACTTTTATAGGCTTGATAATATAATCTTCCCTCTAAAATAATTGTGCAAGCTATTATAGGCTTAAGGAGGCTCTTTACCTTCTTTGTTTCTGCTCTCATAACATCAAAGCAGTTATGAGTAGTTCATTCACTACTTAGATGTAAAGCATTTTAAGTTCCTAAATTATTTTAGTATTTTCTGTGAGTCTTGGTGTCTAGCTGGGTGATGCTCATTTTCTATTAGGACCCTCTCACCTTCCCCAATACACAGTTTTAGTTTACAAAATAATAAAGGAAAATATTTCCTGCAGACTCTTTGTGCTTAAGTGCAGTCAACAAAATGCCAGGCTCTCCTCCCCCCGGTGGGCTCCACCTCCCTCTCTAGCCTGATCCTTTCCCCTCTGTTCACTGAAGTTCATTTTGACACAATTACATACACATTAATTGATACTCCTAAATGCAATTTTATGTACAAAGTATAACTTTCTTCCTGTAATTATTTTGATATCTCAAAATCAATAGAAATCTCTCTTTTGGAGCCAATATAGTAAAAGACAGCAAGATGACAGGTTATAATTCTTTGTTACAATCACCAGATTTAAAATTGTGTTGGTCTTTAGTGAAAATAGACAGACATAAACATTGAGAAATATAGAGCTGTATTCCTTAACCATATACAATCAACTTCTTTTGCACTTTAATCATCAGATTATCTGGCTCTGAGATTCATGTTACAACTTCAGATTACACTATGATTGAGAAGGTAAGAAAACAATAACCAAAAGCAAAAGGAATGAAAGTGTGGGAATTATTAATCAAATGATAATTAAATGATAATAATAATAATAATGATTATTATTATTATTGTTAGGTACCAGGGATTGAACTCAGGGGCATTCTGCCACTGAGCCACATCCCCAGCCCTATTTTGTATTTTTATTTAGAGTCACCATTGCTGAGGCTGGCTTTGAACTCTTGATTCTCCTGCCTCAGCTGTTGGATTAGAGGCATGCGCCACAGTGCTGGCTATTAAATTATTAATTAAATAAAACTCTGGGAGTTATTACCTGGAATGTTTGCTGATCTTATGGGAAGACACAAGGGAATAAAATGCTCATGTTGACATACTTCTTGTAGAAAATCAAATTTATATTGGCACAGTGTCTGAAAAAGAGGCAAACTGAATGACTATGATTTATACTCAGGAAGTCAATAGAAACAAACAAAATCTGCACTTGAATCTTATCCCTAAAAAGGAGGAGTTGCTATTGTGTGGTCAGCAAATAATTGAATTTAAAGGATTCAGTCCCCTCCGAAGTGGTACTTGTGTTAAGCTCCCTGTCTTTGGAGATTGCTCAGGGTTCCTTAGGAAAGTTCCCATTTGTAACCTACATTAGCATTCTTTGAGACAAGGTTCTGAGTCATGTTTTGTGCTTCTTTTAGCTTATGTCCTAACAAGTTTATTGTGATAAAAATCCTGCTGTATCCTAGGAACACAGCTCTCTCAAAAACTACACTCAAGTTATAAACAGACTCCTACAATCAGCAACTGAGATCCAGAGCTAAGGAAGTTAAGGAAGTCGGTGGTGCAGATCTTTTACAAGAGTGGAACACTGTGTGCCACTTCTTAGGGACATTATTTAATTCTGCTTTCTTCCTTGCCCTTTCAAAAAGGTCTGACTTTTCAATAATGATTGGATGTGGAAAATTACAGTGTAGTCCAGATGTGGTCTATGATGATGGTGGCACACATGTTAAGAACTGGACTATGGACACTACAGCATCCAAAGGACCGCTAGCACATTCATAAGTGCTCTATTTTTACTCTCATGCAGGCTGAGTAACCATTCTTTAAGACCAAATTAGATTGCCATTACTGTATTCACTAATATCAGCTCATGCACAAAAAAATACATCCCATGTACTTACATGCCCTAGGATTGTAGTTTGGGGTATCGTCAATTAATAATTTAAGATACTACCATTTAAAACAAGAACAGTATTTCACATAACCTCTTGTATATCATAGCAAACAGGAGTGTAATTAAATCACATATGTTAGCTATTTTTCATTGAGAACTTCACTCATTCTCTTTTGTTTTGTTAATATTCATAATTTGGTTCTACTGCAATTTTATCTCAACCAACATTCTGCAAATTGAATGCATAATAGGAGCACAAATATACACTTTCAAGAAATGTTTAGAGAGAAATTGAATTTTCAAACCAAATTGCATTTAATCATGTAATAGCCCTGATCAAAAGTTAATTTTTACTGCCACAAAACTAATGTTCAGGCTCCTAAGCATGACATGAAAGGCTTAAAAATGTCATGATTTACTTTTGGTCTTTTATATCTTTTTTTTCCCCCACAATAATTTCGCCTTGGAGAATTACCTCCTTCCCAATGCGAAAATAAAGGCTAATCAGAAACTATTATTTCAGGTGACTCATCTTCCCTTCTTAAGAGTCAGGTGTATGACCCAAAGCAGGTTGATCACATGTTTCCTCTACAGAATGTATATCAGAAGCAGGAGCAGCAGCAGCAGTGCCCTGGCCAAACTGTCCCTCATTTGTGATCATTCCTGTGCTCTGAAAGTGCACTCACTGGTCCTTGCTCTTTTCAATACCTACTTCTCTAGCTGTTTACTCAGTGCCATTACTCCCAATATCCTTCCAATATCTCCCCTGTGGATCAAACCGGATCCGTTCCTATTGCTTGCCACCAGAAGAAACTTAACTGATATAACTTTGTTGATCTGACAATTTCAGTCTTAGTTTCCTCCAGTATATGCCATATGATAGTTCAGTGGTTTGAACTTGAGTGTGTGTAAGAATTACCCTACCTGAGAGTGCTTAAGAATCACCTGAACGTCCCGTTAAAACAGACTTCTGGGCTTTTCTGATGCTCCCTTACTGGTCTGGGAACCAAACTTGATGAACTACTGCTCTTGAGTTCCTTCCTCACCTTCTGACTCACGCCCCCGTTTGGGTAGGGTGAGTAGCCCAAATGGGTTGTCCATTTTGCACAGGACTTAAGAGTATTCAGGGAAATAAGACTTCCAGTGATAAAACCAACACAGCCCAGGATAAACTGGACTATGGACACTGTAGCTGGAAAAAGCCACTGGCTGCACCTCCCACAGGAAGTAGAAATGGGAGGCAAACACTTTCTTCCACTCCTTTGTCCTTCATTAACAAAGGACTTGGGAGACTTACTCAGTAGATGGACCATTTAAAAGGCTGACTCTCCTTTGCATAGACATTATTTTCTGATGTAGAAAATACCTTAATTTTAAGGTAGATATACATGGAGACCAGTTTACTTATTTATAATGCCAGAGTTTAGCAAACAGTCGCTCCTGTCCATGGCTCTTACCTTGAGGTCCCCGGAGGAGAACATGCTGATGTAATTGTTAACCATCCGAAACACAAACCCTCGGTCCATAAACGTAAAGCAGCGCTAAAAGGGATAAAAGTCTACTTTCAACATCTTTACTAGATGAATCATCAAAGATTTTAGAAAAGATGATTATATATTTTGAAGCAAAATTACATTTAACTAAATGGTTTGTATATGTATTTTAAAAAAAATCTCTAAAATGTGCTTAAGCTTTCTTCCACATATGGCAACTAATTGAAATACTCGATATAGTATCTACTCCAGAAAGTTACAAACCTGTATTTATCAACTGCATACAATATCACTTAGTATTTTCAATGAAATATTAATAGCAATGGAATATTAATGATTTTCCCAAATATTTTATTTTGTGAAGTACTTCAAATAAACTACCAGTATAACAATAAATTTTATGCCCATAGGTCTTAAAATGTGGTAAACAACTAAAGTAATATTTTTCCTCCTTTACCCTCTTCCCCTTTAACCCTGACCATCCTTTTCTCTCACTGGGAGCAAGGAAAGAAGAAAGAAAAAATGAGAGGCAAAACATTGAAAAAAAATTCAGGTAAGAACAAACATAGTGTATAATTTGGAGTAATTTTGAACACATTAGAAAATAATTTAGACCGAATTAAAGCACAACAAAGACAACCCAGGCTAATTTTCCATCTACTGCCATAGCTTCTCAATGTTATATTACTAGCATTTATTTATGAATTCTCACAACCACCCAGTATGTTCTTGCATCTAACATAAAGAAACAACTGGAGTGGCTTCATCAAGGAAGATAAGAAAAACATTGTCTTTCTAATTAAGTTCATTATCTGTTACACCATGTACCATAATTCTGCATGTTTTTTTTTTTTTTTTTTTTTTTGACTTTGCATTTTTACCTTTTCAATTCAATATGAATTCCTGTAACCCAGAGAAACATAACTAGCTACCCTAGACATCCAGGGTCAGAAAGTTGTTCCTACATATTTAAATTGATATCTTTCTTTGTATATGATCCTTGAGTAATCTTTACATCATCTAAAGCCTTGAGGTAATATACCCAAAGTGATCAATTCCCAAAGGTTTTTCCAAAGTGGCTATTAAAGTTTTTTTTTCTTTTTTTGGTACCGGGGATTGAACTCAGGGGCATTTGACCACTGGGCCACATTCCCAGCCCTTTTTTGTATTTTATTAGAGACAGGGTCTCACTGAGTTGCTAAGTGCCTCGGTATTGCTAAGGCTGGCTTTGAACTCGCGATCTTCCTGCCTCAGCCTCCCAAGTGCTGGGATTACAGGCGTGTGCCACCGTGCCCAGCTCCAAAGTGGCTATTTGATATCATTGTTACAGCCATCACAGATCTGCAGTGCCACTTCAAGGGCAGAAATGCTTCCGAGAATAACACTATCACAATGTAGCTTCTCCTCAAACATTTCATTTTTCTCTTTAAAATTATTTAGAAATACTATGATTTGACAACACTCAAATAGTTACTCTTATCCATTTTAAAATATCTCCTTGATATTTCCTCAAGGAGACTCTAAATTGGAAAAAAAATTAAGAAGTACCTCAAGCAGGAAAAATGCGTAATGAGAACATGTGTCTTTCTGTGTTAGTTTTGACTCTTTGTCACAGAGATGCGAATCCATGAACATTTAGCCAACTTGCATCCACTGCCCTGGGATGTGAGCAGAAATGCAGCCTCATAATTGTACCTTAAGAAATCTGGCCACGCTGTGGTTCGCCCGTTTAGTTTCTTCAAGTGCATCTTTGTATTTCCAAATCACATGGTCGGACAGAACCATCACGAGATTGTCCAATTCATTTTGGTAAGATTCAGGAAATCTTTGAGCCCGGGTAAGCTGTGGAAAGAATGGATTATTTATAATGTAGCATGTGAAATACTAAGTAGGGAGGAAATAAAGGGACTTATTTTATAGATTGACAAATAAAGAGCCCTTTTGCAAACTTGAAGGCAACAATAAAATAGAAGACTTTTATATTTCAAGTTCATGATTTCCACCCTTTTTATTTAATGTTCCTTTCTATTTTGGTCAATAAATTTTCACCTTTGTATTAAAAATTGAATTATCACATGTTAACTTCAAACTACTCAAACAATAAAGAAATAAATGTACAAAGTAAAATGCAAACTTTTTAAAAGCTCTCTCATATCTTAATTACCTTCTCTTGCCTCTCAGGAAGTTATCTACTATTAAAAATTTAATGAATATCATCCTAATATTTTTGGTTGTATAGCTCCATTTAACTCAATTTAAAATCTCAAATTCATATTTTGATTTTTTTAAAACTAGGAGTCCCCTAATAAATAGCTATTAGAAATCAGTGAACAGGATGAGTACCAATATTGGTTTGAAATGTTCCCTAATAAGGGATGAGCTTCAGCTAATCTTAACATCCTGGTCCCAGTATGTGCCACAGGAAAGGAGTGACAGTGAGGCCACCCAGGTTAAGATTCTAGTGATACCAGGCACAGAAGGGCTTGGCAGTGAGACCATATAACACTGAATAAAACTTAAAAGAGTCCTGTTTAGACTTCCATACATGAGGGGGAAGTTTGGGATGGCTGAGTTGTCTCCACATCTTGAATTTATATAGCCCTTTTTTATAAGATCAGTAAGACTCATTGATTTTTACAAGTTGCCTTAAAAATTAGACCCAGACAAATTTTCACTACACATAGAAACAGAATTTAGAATTAGACAGCAGCATATGTTTCTAAATCACAAGCACCTAGCCTTTGGTGCTGCAAGAATAAAAATCACTGAGGCTGAATTGAATAAAATGGAGATTTAATAGTGGAATGCAGGAGCTGGCTTGGACTGACCTTCTTTTTGCTTTTTTAAGTCAATTTACAGGGACCACTATCAAGGAATTTTGAGAACTCATGGTTACTTTTTGTATGTATTTAAAATTTATTTTTGAAATCAAACATATTAAAAACAGATCAATCCAACTTAGTTAACCACACATGGGATTTTAATTTTGCTTCATAAACCTTGGGCAATAAGGATAGGTGGTCTACCTGCATGAAAGCAACAATCACTTTTTAAGTAATCAAAGCACATTTGTAGATTCCTCTTTTCATTTGTTATTTTCTAAGATCCATTAAGTATGTCAATGCCTCTGTTTTCTCCATAATGCCTTGGGCTTTGATATCGCCTTTCTTCTTCCTTCTTTATCCCTTCCTTTCAAATGCTTCTTATAGTCTACCCCTACTCTTAAACCAAAGACTTTCAGTCTGTTCTCTGGAAGAACACCAGGAAGGTTGAGGTGGAAGAATCCCTGCAGCAGAGATGGTGGAATCCTGTCTCAGGACAGGAGAAGGAAGTGAGGCGACATCAAGCTTCCTGAGCTGCAGAGCTGGAACAAGGAGGACACCCTGGGCTGTGAGATGGCCAAGGCCACAAGGAGGAGTAGGCCTTGGAGGCAAGGGCTGAACATCAGGCATGTGGGAGCTCTTAGGAGCAAGGACAGCGATGGGGAGAGAAATTCTGAGCAGTTCAGTGGACCTTTGGTGTGAGAGACGAGTGTGAGACACTTTCCAGTAGCTCCCAGGAAACAGGAAGTCACCTTGGCCTGAGAGCAGGGGGCACTATTGGCTTAACCACATTGGGCCTCTCAGAGGACCAGCACCTTTCCGGACTCCCTCAAACCTCCCAAACATACTCCTGAAACTAGTGACTGAAATTCTTCCAATGGTGGAGAAAGCCATTCACTTCATAATTTATAAAGAAAGAAAAGAAAAGAATAGCTTGGGGAAGTTTACTATGATTTCTTTTATGCAAAATGATGATTTCAGGTCTTTTCCCATTGTGATCAGTAGAGATGGTGAAAAAATTGTAAGTGTTGGGCCTCTGAAAGAACTCTGGAGTGTGGGGTTATCAGTGAAGCTGCTAATGAGAAGGTAGACTGCAGGACACAGCAGTGTTGTGTGTGATCATTTATTCCTAGGCTGCTCATGGGTGTGCTTTGTGACCCACTTATGTGAGAAGATGCACAGTGGTGATAGCTGGAGGAGAACTTTCCTCTAATCCATTCTTTTACAGATGAGAAAACCAGCTCTGAGACATTAAGTGTCGTTTTTATCAACTGACAAGTTAGTGACAGGGAAGGGATTAAGATGGTGAAGATTCCCAGTCTGGCTTAATGACTGAGATAGGAATCATTCTAATGTTCATTTTAGATTTTTCTCTTTCTTCCAGGCAAAATGCTCTTATCTCTGGAAGTGGGAGAACAGATGCAGCGACAAGCAAACTTAGGACTTAAGGTGAACAGTTGGGAGCAGCAAAAATTAAAGGTGCAGCCAACACATTTGTTATGTTAAGGTCAAGGCCCTGGTGGGAAAGGCCTGGGGCCTGGAAGCCTCTGGATGGAGCCTCTGGGTGGGTGACTCTGAGGAAGTGGCACGGTGCCCCTAACCCTTAATGTTGGTAGAAGTGTCCTATCCCTCCCTACTAACAGCCAGCACTTGTCCCATGTGAGAGACGCTGCAAAGACCTTGCCCTGCAAGGAAATAGGCAAACTCCTGGGAGCAGAACCACCTCCTGTCCTGGTGATCAGGCCAAGCACTGAGGACTTCTTGGGATGAGTAAAGTGGGAAAGACAATGTACTACAAGAGGCTGTAAAAATTAGCTAACATGTACGAGCAGGAGCAGGGGAGTACCTTTGAGATTGGACAGTAAGGGGTTTCATCAGGGGCCAGAATGTTAAAGGGGTGAGCTAGAATTTGTAGGTAAGGGGGTGCTTTTCCAGGGCACAGGATCAAATAAAGCCTCAGAGATAGGCAATTTACCGCTAGGGCGGCTCTCAGAATCAAGGAGATGGGGCCACTTAAAGGAAAGTTGGAAATGTCTGAGTTACTTAGGCAGAGTATGGAACACGGAGTAAAAAGATGGAGGAAATGGATATGTGGGAATGGCCATGAGACCAGAAGACCGGCCAGAGTATCAAGTTCCACAGGAAGGCCCAGGAAACACACTCTGCACCCAGGTCATCAAGAAGGTTCTGGAGACAATCGTCACTAAGACGTTCAGTGGTGTCTCCTTGTCTCCTTGGGTAGGAGAAGCAACAGCCACAGGCATGATGGGCCACCATATTAGCAGAGGCCCTGTGTGGTACTTAATCTCCAGCAGCCCAGAGGCTCTAGTTATTATAAATAGCAAGGTTGGAGGAAAGCAAAGGGGGCTTGACTCTCAGGACTTGTGGAGCTGGCTAGCGCTGTGCAGAAACCCTACAGACAAAACAAAGCAACCAGCAATGGTGGCAATTTGCATCCATTAAGTAGGAAAGATGGAACACCTGGCAGATTAAGATGCTCACATAATTGTGACTCCCTTCTCTTTCCTGGACCTGAGCCAATGTTCATATCTGGTACACATCAAGTGAAGAGGTGGCAGGGTCCCCAAAGGGAAACCCATAACGCTGTACCAAGTATACGCTATAATAATTCTACCACTTTTATTTTATTTTTTCCCAAAAGGCCCTACAGTCATTTGTTCAGGCTACTGTCCACTGGGGGTAGGGGGACAATAACACATTTCGAGGACTTTTGGATACAGGATCCACATTTAAATCGATATCTGGAAACCAAACATATCTCCGTGTCTGCCCTGTTAGAGTGGGGACTTACAGGGATTAAAAGTGTAGCCTTGACTAACTTTCTGTTAACAATAGGTCCACTGGGTTCAAAGATCCAGCCAGGAGTCAGTTAACTGGTCACAACTGCACAGCGGGAATTGACAAAATGGGCATTTGGCGTAACGTTACACTGACTGGGGAAGCCATATGGATGCTCTGACACTACTTCTCCCCCACAGAGAGTAAATCAGAACAGCATCACTAATCCCTGCCATGCCCCATCATGCAATGTTATTCTGTTCTGACATCCTCCTAGAGGGGAAGGGGCAGTGCCAGAGTCTTGTCCTTGGTGTCAGAGTCTTATCCTTGGTCTTCTCCAAATGGGAGCTGAGAGGAATAAGTGTGCAACTCAGGTGATTCCTCTGGGTGCGTCTTGGTCCTCCTTGTCCAGTTGTGATTGTGAGTTGCCATATGCAGCAACATGCCCCAAGTGGCGTGTGAGTACTGAGGCTGAGAGCACTGTGGAATTAGGGTTTGGGTCCCACTGTCAGGTAAGTTACCAAGACTTCCAGAGCCCTGAGCTAGGGTGCGGGGATTGAGAATGGGCTGTAGTGGAGGTAGGTGACGAGTACATGGTGGCCCCTAAGGAGACCTCCTGCCATGACAGGAGCTATAGTGAATCCTCTCAGATAAAGAGTCTCATGGGTGCCGAGGAAGAGCAGATTCATGAATGTGTGCAGTATACCATGCAAACTGCAGAGTGTGAAAGCCACAGCCAGCATATAGCTCACATGTTCCTGCAAGACAATCGATTGGGATGCATGTAAAAAGCCAAAGTGTTAAGCACACACTAGGGCCACACTTTCCTGGTGCTGCTCCCATTCAAAGACTGAGCTAGCCCAGGTCCTAGAGCTAGACCATCTGCGGGATCCTCTAATGAGCTTCTTTGTTCTCAGACTACCCACAGGCCTAGCCAAAACTTTCTCATTGAATGTCTCTTTCCAGCCAATCCTCCTTCCTTCTTCATTTTCTTTTACACATATCAGAACTTCCTATTTCTTTTTCCTGTCCCTTTTTCCTTTATTGCTATTTTTGCCCAATAATTTTTTTGTGCTTGTAATTCTGTCCTGAAATCTGCTTTCAAATAGTCCTGAACTGACACACATGATCATTTCCCCCACTTAAAAAAACAATTAACATAAATTGTTAAGGTTTCCAAAGCTAATAAAAATGGAAATAACGAGAACCGGTTCATCAGTGTGATTGCTGGGTGACATTACATGACTGTATTACACATGATCTTACCTGGATTTTATTTGTGTCAATCAAATGCTGTGCCATTGATTTGAGGATAATTGCAAAGAAGAACCAGGAATGCTGTTAGGAAAAGGAAGAGACAGTAACAACTTATTGTCCTATGGCAAATAATGATAATTCTATTCTTCACAATATGTGAAATCATATTCTTTACAATATTTGATATCATCACACCTTTATCTTAATCATGTATTCTTTGAAACTAAATGAACCAGGGAAATAATATGTTTCCATTATGCCAGGATGATCTTTACAAAGATATAATGGTAAAAGTATAGGTCAGATATTTTGGTTTCTCAATTGTCTCAAAAAACCTTTAGACTAAAACAAGTTACTACTTTACTTGACATGACTGACAAATAATTATTGTTTATTGATAGGATGCTCTATTGGTTTCACTTAGTTAAGACAACTGTAACTTTTCACAGCAAGCCAATCCCTAAAATTTCCAGGGCTATAGGTGAGTGTACAAATAAAAGGCTAGATGTTTAAACAGAAGTTACAAGTCAGTCTGACACAGTGCTAAATAAAATATTTGGTCCTCCTACCCTGACAAATATAACTTTGTGGGGCCTGGGCAGAGCAGGGCCCTTGCTGTTCCTATACCTTGAGGGGTCTGGTGCCCAAGTGTGGCTGTCCTGCCTGCACATCAAGAGCTGTCCACGAGCCTGCTCACCTTCCTGCTACTAAGGGCTCCTTCCTGGGGTCTAGCATTGCACCGAGGCAACAAGATCCACCCTTTGAAGGAAGGACTTAGGACAGGTCTAAAAGCAGGCCCTGGAACCAGCCTATAGCCTCTTGAGGTAGAGGCTTCTGGTCTTTCCAGGTCTAGAAGGAAGGTGGGTCTCCCACTGGGCACGTTCTCTTAGCTACTCTGTATCTTGGCCTTGAGGATGGGTGCATGTTCTGAGACAGGTAGTGAAGTGGGGTGTCTCACCACATCACATAAAAGATCACCATTTGCTTACTGGCTCTAGTGTGAATGAACATGGAATTATACAGCCACTTTTAGGGTGATACAATGTTGTCAAAAATTTTTGAGCACACAGTCCTGACTCCAGAGGCTTGACTGAGATGAGGAGGAGGAGAGGCAGCCATGGCTTAATGAAGGCATCAACTCTTAGTAAAAAGACAAAGATATCGATATTGGAAGTAAAATTCACAAGGTCAGGAATATTGAATGAATCCAAGGCCCCCTGCAACAATCTCCTGTCTCCTATCTTGCCCAGAATGGCATTTTTCTTTTCTTTTCTTTTTTTGTGCTGCTGGTGGTTGAACCCAGGGCTTTGTGCATGCTAGGCAAGCACTCTACCAACTGAGCTATGTCCCCAGTCCCCAGAATGGCATTTTTAACCATTGTGCCAAGTGTTCCAACATTTGTCTCTGAATTCAATCACTCTCACAATAGCCCTGGGACATACCAAACAGCCCATGCTCCTCCGACTTCATCTTATCAGCTCTTTTCTTTGTCGTGACACCCTTCCCCTTGCCTCAGCCCCACTGTGCTGCTGCCCTGTCACTTATCAAAGGTCCTTTTCTCTGCCTCCAACGCTCCATCAGATAATCCCCAAGGCCAGCTCCCTCCCTCCTTCACAATTTCTGCTCAGCTACTGCCTTCTCCATGAGCTCTAACCTGCCCACTCTAGTCAAGACTTCAAATCAAACTCTTTATCCTCAGCACCCCCAGAACCCCCGCTGTTCCACATTTTCTTTTCCAATCTGACTTCTCACCTTTTAATATATGATATAATTTATTAATAAATTGCACGTGTGATTTTATTTTCATTCCCCAGTAGCTCCTCAAGGGCAGAACTTTTCATTCCATTCTCTGATGCATCTCAAGTGTCTAGGAGTGTGCCTGCTGCAAGAGGGGCCCTTGGGACACCTTGGGTGGATAAATGGAATGAATATCCTCATAGGCTAATTCAAGAAAATGAACCACGTCACCCAGGATAATTTGATTTTAGTGAACTCCTGGTGACACTTGTTGATCCTGATTTCTTTTTTCAGCTATTCCCTATCAATGGTTCATTCATCAAGTCTCTATAGATAACTAAATTTAGCTTAGGACTAAACTCAGGATTCCATAATAATTTAGTGTTATTGTTTTTATAAGCTTCTCACATGTTCCTGCTGTGTTTTAACTCTTTGAGACCTAAAAGTGGCTTCTACTCCACTTTTCTGTCATTAGCATGCTCATTCACACAGCATAGTGATCTTTTTATATGAAATATTTTTTATCTTATTTGTTTATGTGGTGCTGAGGATCAAACCCAGTGCCTCACACGTGCGAGGCAAGTGCTCTGCCACTGAGCCACAACCCCAGCCCCCATAGTTGATCTTTCTCAAAGTATTTTCCCTATCAGTGACTAAAAGTCTCGAAATGCTTTATTGTATTACATGTAAACTTTTGAATGTTTTAGATCATTTTCAATGGTTAATGATTATGCCTTTATCCCAAAGCTCTTAAAGTCCAATCTACTTTTCTCTGTTTCTTTTGATGTAGATCTCCTTTGCATAATATTTTTATATGCTATAGTTTCATTATGGATCTTCTGTCAGGAACCAGAAGAGAAATGACCAATGAAAATCAGTGAGTGCCATCACCTTCCAACTCGGAGGGGAGACCCACCCCTCCTACCAACAACTGATCAGCTGTCTTTAAACTATTTACCTTCAGGACATGCTTTACTGTTGTTGAGTCATTTGATTTCAAAAGACCAGTCACATTTTTCGCCAGCTCTTCATGTATCGTTCTCTCCTTGCACATGCTGGCCTTAAACACGAACTGAAGAAAACCCAAAAAATAAACAAAGTTAATCACTTTAAAAAAAAAAAAAAAGCTTTCAAAAATTATGCCAAATGAATAACTCATTGCTCAAAATTATCTGCTCATGCCAGATTTTGTCATGAAATAAATGAAGGCCCACTGGTAAGAGTGGTACACACCTGTTCCTACTTAGGGCTTTGCACGGTAGGGCCTTGCTCATCTAAGCTCTCCTTGAAAGTCTTTTGGTAGAAATGGAGAGAAAGAGCCAGAGAGCCATTTAGCAAGTTCAAGGATACATGGAGGGCTTTGACCCACCTATGTAGGACACATTCCCCTTCTCCTTCCTTCCACTGGTAACGGGTGTCATGGTAGCAATTCTTCATCCTGAAAGGGTAGAGCACCCACTCAAATAGCCAAGTGGGGAAGCAGGTGCCTTCCAGAGGCCGGTGGGAGAGGTCCCCACAAGCCCAGGCTCTACCATCCCACGCTCAGACACAGCTATGGAGAGGTTCCTAAGCATCAGCCAGCAGTTGAAGGACAAGTACTGTTTATATTTTTTTCATAAAAGATTGGTTTGGGGCTGATTTTCAGTATTTTTTCATATCTTTAAACAACATCATATCAATTTATGGACATCAATCTGTTTCAAATGTAAAATGCTTTTCACTGTATTATAATATTTTACTTATGAGTTGGGTTTGCCTCAAGAAGGGTATTTCTTCATAATATTCACAATTCAGACTTCACTGTGATTCAGAGGGAAGGTGCATGAGAGAAGGGCTCAAGGCAGAGGCCACAGTCACTTCTGAATCTATAGCCATTTCTTTGAACTTTGTAGCACATCAGCACCATGGTGGAGCCTGAGTTTTGCAAGCTCATCTTGAAGGAGAAATACAAAGCTAATGGGTGTATGAAACTAGCTAAAGTCAAGAGCAATACAATTTTTCGCCTTAGGAATTATGCCTCGTCAGGGTAAAGTCATCAGCAACTCTCTAATGCCAAGCAGTTATTTAGCCAGAAGGGCTTTCCATTACAACTGAAATTTAGAATTTTGACTACTAGAACCTGTCAGTGCCAGAAATCACTGGAAACCATGACATTTAGTTAGACTGACTTTAAACACACATTTTTGAAACAGACATGGTGTTTGTGTGCAGTCTGGATATTGTAGATGGAGTGAGGTAGCAGCATTTAGCACCATTGAACTTGGAATGGTGTTTTGTTTATTTCTGAATAAATATAAAATTGCACTGAATAGCACATCTTTCAAGGGCCTCCAAGCACTTTTTGGAAACAGCCCATCAGTTTTCATTATAATCCTTGCTGTGGGATTTAACATCTACCTGTATGTTAAACAATTTTCCCACCTGGGGTAAAGATTCAGAGTCTTTGGTCAAGGGCAGGCTGTCAACAGTGTAGTGTGATGGGAGTCCAGTCACAGAATCAGAGCTGGATGGTCACTTGGTCTCCCTCACCTTATGTGACAGAGGAGAACCCTGAGGTTTAGTGAGGCTGACTGCTCACGTTTACCATTAAACCTTCACTAGAATCCAGTCCTCCACTTACTTTCCAGAGTAAAGTGAAAGTTATTTATATTATTAGTAAGTATTTGTTTATATATTTGAATATACATTCTAAATTATCCTTAGGAATTGTTATTAATCTGAAATTCCACATCAGTACATTTCTGGTAACTAAACTAGCAATGGATCTCCTTTATTATACAGTGAAATGGTCTTGTCAGGATATTTCAGATATTCTGGTTAAAAATAAAGACCATGCAGAGAATAAATAGCATCACAGATGAAGAGTCTGAGATCTGAGGAAGTTAGAAGGAACTAGCCTTGACTATCACAAAAATAGCCACACTACCAGTGGGTCCTCAATGTGATTTTCAACTATTCACTGGAATGAAGAAAATAACACTGTGTTGAAATGAAGTTGTGTGTACAGAGGATCAAGGGATGATTGTTTTCAGTCCCTTTGGAGATTGAAATAGAAACTTGGGGTACATATTGAGAGGGTGAAAATTCTCCAGATTCTGTTGAACAGTACACTCATCAATACCTGTAAGATAATCTGTGATACTCTCTTAAACAGAGCATAAACTAAAAAGGCATCTGTACGTGGAACTGGCTTTTTTGCAATTGAAATGTGGGTTTTAGCCAGGCACAGTGGTGCATGCCTACAATCCCAGCTACTCAGGAGGCTGAGGCAGGAGGATGGCAGTTGGAAGCCAATGGTAGAGTATCCCAGGGTTCCATACCCCACCCCCAAAAAAAGAAAGAAAGAAAGAAAGAAAGGAGGGTCTTATCAGGTAAAATCACAGGGCAGGGAAATCACCATGGAGTCACAGGGTACTGCCAGTATTCGTGCTGTTTTCAGGAAGGGCACATGCTCGTGCCCTTGTACTTTGGGAAGACAGCCAACATTTCTGGCAGTTAGGAAATATATAGCATAAAACTGTAGTGAAAACATTTCCTACAGACGGTATCACAGAGGGGCTTACTCCAGAATGCAATTTCTAGTTACTTCCTTTTACAGGTGTATCAATAACCATAATTATTAGTATTATTTTAAAGATCAAGTTTATAACACCAAAGGCCTAAGTTCTACTCTAGTTACATTTGAGACATCTAGAACATCTGAGTGTATGTCTGTCCATATATATTATGTAGTATATTCTCTTAAATAAAAAGTCAGTGTCTCAAAAGATTTAATTTATACTTAGACAAAAATGGCAATGCAGATCCTCTGCACATTATAAGGCAGTTTAAGGTATTTATCTCTGGATGGGTTCTTTGTAATTCAAGGAGATGACATGAGGTAGCAGGTGTGAAATTGCAAACATCATCACAAGTTCACTGGCATTAATTCACAGGCCAACCAGAAATGAGACTAGAAACATCTCCCAGTGAGTGCTTGACGCAGGACACTGAAGAAAGCAGCGCACATTGATGGGATGGGCAAGTGGTTCATGCCAGAAGATAAAGGACTTAACATACCAGAAGCAGGTACAAATATACAGTAACTGGGAAAATGAAATAACGCCTGAGAAAACAATAAAAAGAGCTAAGAAAGTGTTACAGAAGAAACACAGAGCATTCAACACACCTTGAGGCACAGTCTTCCCTATATTAACATTAGAAATTTCATGTATTTGTAATTTTGACTTGAAAAGCACTTCCGCCTTTTCTTCTATCCTTTTCTTTCCTCTCTCCCCAGATAAATTTTGTCTGCACATACACACAGTGGATATGCATTTATACATAAACAATACATTAGCTCATTAATGCAAAAAGATGGAGTTCTGCTACAGGGAATTTAACAGCGGAGGGCACCTGGATCCAGCTACAGAAGAGAGCTTTTCACTTATTGGAGACAGGGAATGAGGCAAGCCACACAGCACGAAGGGCTAAGACCAAAGTCCCCGTGCCGATTTCGTACCTTAATGTATGACTGGACAGAGTGGTCGAGCTGCTCCTCATGGCACTTGGCCACGATGTCAGTCAGCACCCTGGAAAAAGCAAAGCTCATCAGTGGTCTTTTGCAGGAGGCAGAAAAACACCACTCTAATTTGTCATTTGATGCTTGGTGAACTGAGTGGTAATTATTACTGGAAGAATGAATGGACCAGTTTCACGCTTCTATCTTGCTCTCCTCACTCATATACCTGCGAACCATTTCCAATTCAGAACCTGGAAACACTAAGCTATAAGCAGTGCCTTACAGCGGCTGTGTCACACTGGAGACTTTCTGCCCAGGTTGAATTGCCATTTGCTGATATCATCTTCTTGGAAAAGGAGTCATTTTTAGTATCTAATTAAAACTGAAGACTTTTAACTTCTGATTACTTATCATATTCCATTTTAAAGGAGCTTGGCTTCCAACCTTTAGGCACACTATAGACTTAGGAGAAATAAATTAGGTTAAGATACAGTTGGGTTTCTTTTCCTGCCTTGACTGGGCTAGGGGTTCAAATAGCAGTAGTGGTGTGAGTGGATTTTTTAAAATTTTTACACTAATACTACTGGCTGCTCCATGGCTATTGTGCTTAGAAATATCTTTGAATTTCAATGGACCTGTCAGCTCAAAATTTAAAAGGCTTGTCAACAGACACATAGCTGAATAGGGCATTAGATGAAGACAGAGTTGGGGACTTTTCACATGGGCCTGGCTCATCTGGAACCATTACAGGTACTAAAATTGCCAGAACTTCAGGGCTCTATTTAAGAAACTAAAAATACCCATTCTGGACAAGAGAAATAATATGCTGTAAACATTTACCAATAGAAATCTTCAGAATGCTGACACTAATTTTTTTAAAAAATAGTGAACAGTAGGAAAAAAATGAACAGTAGGAACACATGAATAAATTATTAATTCAAATCATTATTTCTATAAATGCAAAACTGATTTTGTCAGTAGCCAGATTAGTGATGTTGGAAGAGTATAACATAACCAAATTTAAAATAATAGTAATTAAAGAAAAGAAATTTAACGTTTTGAAGAAAAGTTCTTGTGAGGATATGAAATGACACAGATACTCTTGAGTTTGGCAGTTTCTTACATATTTAGGACTCAACTACCATACCACCCAGCCATTGCACTCTTGGACATTCATCTCAGAGAAATGAATAATTAGAATTATGTTTATGTAAAATGTGCATGAGTTTTTATAGTGGCTTTATTCATAATATCCCAAACTGGGAACAATTCAGATGTCTTTTCAAGAAGTGAATTGCTAAACATACTATGGTATGTCCATATCATGGAATACTAATCAAAAAGACAAGCTATTGATAGATAAACAAGCTGGATGAATCTTCAGAGAATTATGCTGAGTGACACAGCCAATACCACAGGTTACAAGTTTGTGTATGTGTGTGTGTGTGTGTACACACAATCTCATGTGTGTTCACACTGGAAGATGTTGCCATTGGGGGGAACTGGGTAAAGGGTACACTGGTTATCTCCACATTATTTCTTTTAATTATTTTAATTATGTACAACTTTAACATTATCTCAAAATAAAATGTTTAAAAAACACAAAGGAAAAGTTAGAAAAAGAAATCTAGCCCTTTACTAATGATCATAATAGGTGATTAGAAGGTAAGGATTCAAGAGTGAGATATACTTAAATTTGAGACATGTTCAAATGCAGTGTAAACATTATTCAGTTAAAATCAAGTGATCAAGATTTTGTGTGACCACAGATTATGACAACTCTTTTCCCAAGGCTGTGCAACAGATACCTGGTGACAGTTGTACAGATTTCATCTTCTTCATTCTGTATCAGAACTTTGAAGAGCTGATTCAAAATTATAGGCAGAAAACTCATGATTGCTTGAATCTTTTCCACATTCAGTAAATTCTGCAGTAAATTGGTAGAAATAAATATAGATTAAATTTTAAAGCTTGTTCTGGATTAAAGACTTAAATGTAAGACATGAAACTCAAAAGCTTCTAAATTTGGCAACACTGATCTAGGTAATGATTTTTTGGACACGACTACAAAAGTACTGGTGACAAAAGTGAAAATAGACAAAGGGAATTACATTTAACTAAAAAAACTTCTTCCCAGCCTGTGATAACATCAACTGAGTGACAAGACCACCTACTAGAGAGAATACAACATCTGAAAATCATACATCGGATGAGGGTTGAATATCTAAAATATACAAGGGACACAAAAAATCTCAACAGCAAGTAAACATACAACACAATTAAAAACCGGACTGAGGAAATTTCTCAAAAGAAATACGAATAGTCAACAGGTATGTGAAAAAGTGCTTTACACCATTAATCATCAGAGAAAGGCAAGTTAAAACCACATTAAAATGTCCTCACACCATGAGAATGCTGTTATTAAAAAGGTGAAAAATAAGAAGCATTGGTGAGGATGTGGAATAAGAAATACTGGTACATTGTTGGTAGGAATGTAAATTTGGCATCATGGCAAATAGCATGGAGGTCCCCAGAAAGTTAAAAACAGAACTGCAGTATGATCCAGCAATCCCACTACAAATTCAAAGAAAATTGAATCAGAATATTGAAGAGACGTCTGCTCTTCCAGTTCCATTAAGCATTATTCATAATAGGAAGGAACATGGAATCAACCTAAGTGTTCATCAACAGACAAATGAAGAAAATGTGGTAAATGGAATACTAAACAGCCTTAAGAAAGAGGAAATCTCTCCATCTACAACAACACGATGAACTTGGTGGACATTATGAAATAATGTGAAATAAAGCAAGCACACAGAAATACAAATGCTACATGGTTTCAGTTACATGTGGAATCTAAAAAAAGTTGAACACATAGAAGCAGAGAGTGGAAGGGTGGTTACTGGGGACTGGGAACGGGTATTGGGAAGATGCTGGCGAAAGCCTACAACATTTCAAGTAGACCAGAGGAGTAAGTTCAAGAGATCAATTGCACAGCATGGTGACAATAGTTAATGACAATTTATTTTATGTTTGACCATCTCTAAGACAGTGGATTTTAAATTTTCTTACCACAAAATATGATAAGTAGTAAGGTCATGCATATGTTTGATTTAGTCACTGCACAATGTATAGTTATTTCAAATCATGTTGTACCTGATAAATATATGTATATATTTACATATGTAATTTTAATTAGTCAAATAAGTAAATAAATAAATAAGGAAAATATAATAGAGCATATTCTGCTGGTGTTTTTCAGAACTTGGATGTGAATATCGTGGCTCACCTTTCCCTGGCTCCATTCTTCACTGAGCTTGGCATATGGAGGTGAAGATAATGTTTTAAGCAAGGACTCTCCATTTAATTAGCTACAGCAAATCCATTCTGATTTTCCAATCATTTTTGTTTTGGAGAACAATGATCTTTGCTTTGTTTTATTCAACAGATAGAGCTACTTAGAAATTATGAAACGAAGTCATTTGCTCTCTGAATTAATATCTCATTTTGAAATCCTCAGTGCCAGTCACCTCTTAGTTTGCTACTCAGGGGACAGTGTGAAGGTCTCTTTGGTCTGTTTTACCCTGGAGAACACTGAAGCGGCTTGCACGTTGCCTTACCTTACAAGAGCGGACAAAATTCGAGGTAGGTGACTGAGACATGTCTTTCTCTCGTTTTTGGCACTGTTGGAAAAATGCGTTCACGTGCGGATCCTGCAACAGCAAAGGATGTTTATTTCTGACAATGCACGAGCTGGCAACACACACTCAATGTGGTGTGAGCTGAGCACTTTTGCTTGGCGGAGGCCTGGGTGTACTGTACTATGTCATGAAGCCAGAGTGACAAGTTCCACCTTCACTGGACCTTGGGGTCTACCGAAGTCCACCCGCACTGCAAATCCCAGGTGCTCTCCCATCTCAGTCTCACAGGCTTTGCTGTCCTTCCTGGCCATGTGACAATGGCTGGAGAATTACTTTCCATGGCTGTACTCCTTCTTTCTTTGTAAATGTCCTTTGTTTATTCTTCCCACTCCTGCTTTTTTTTTTTTTTTTTTTTGTAGAATTTTTCCAATTTCCCTCCTTTACATAGGAGAGTGTGGTGTGCTTTTTAATGGGCATAGGGAAAATACTCTCTTTGCAGTATTCAGTCATCTACCTCTGACAGCTCATGGAATGACTGGTCTCATCCTGTATGCACAGGAGACACCTTCTGATTTGTCATGTTAGAGAGGATGCTAATATTGCAGGACAATGTACCCACCTGAGTATTCACAGTGGATACGACGAATGTTGACACCTTGAAAAGGGGTTTGCCACCATCCACCCATTTGATGTCACTCCCTCCATGCTGCAAAAAAGAGTTTATCATTGTTAATATGACAATCTAAGAGAAAAAAAATAGGTTATTTAATTTATGCTAATTGACCATCCTGATCCATTACTTGTACATTACTACAGATATGGAAAACATGCAAATATATTAGGTGATATTGGCAGATGAGACCAATATGATATAAGGGGATTATGTTACTTTTATTTTTTAAAACATATCCTCAAATCTCTTTTTCAAATATGTATCTATTTATTTCTTTATTTATTGGTACTTGGGATTGAACCCAGGGATGTTTTATCACTGAGCTACATGCCTAGTCCTTTTTCTTTTTTGAGACAGGGTCTTACAAAGTTGCTGAGGCTAGCCTTGAATCTGCAATCCTTCAACCTCAGCCTCCTGAGCTGCTGGAGTTGCAGGCATGCACTGTGCCAGGCTGAAGGAATCACTTTTAATAGTTCACTTCTAGTAGGCATAAACTAAACAAGAGCGTTGGAATACTACAGATATATTTTGTTCATAAATATAATGGACACATATACTATGGTTTTCATTTTCTTAGTAGAGAAAGAAGATAACCTCATGCCATTTAGCTGAAGTGTTTTTATTTTCTCTTAAATTATACATTACTCAATACCTTTCCACTTGCAGAATCTTGAATGCTTAAATAATCAGGAGGCAGACTTGTTGCTATTGGGATATTATACTCTTGAGAAGCTATCTGATCATGTTTCATCAGAGGAAGCCAAGCATAGCCCACTGTGCCAGAAAACAAGAAAGAGAAAAATTTGAAACACAAACCTCCATGGTAAGAAGGGGAAAATAAAGCTATTTATCTCTTATGAACCCTAAACTTCACTAAAAAAATTCAATAAATCAGAGCTTTTTAAGATACTCTCCAGCTGAAATCAAACAGATGACATGCAAAGCCACTTGGATGGCTTCTGTCAGTTACCTGATGTTTCCAGAGCCTCTTTCTTTTTGGCATTAGCTTTGGCATTGATATCACATGTGACATGATAAAAAGAAAACAAAATATGGTGTTTCTCATGGAGCTGTGTTGGTAGCTCAATTTTCACCTGCAATGAAAGACATCATAGGTGGACTGAGATTAAAATGATTTGTACAGGGTCAGAACAAGATGAAGAACAGCCTTTTAAAAAAATTTAACCGAAATCTAGCTCCATGTTTAATAGTATTGAGTGTACTGATTTAATTCTCAATAGATATCCATGTTGCTAGCAGTAATGTAGCTAGTTTTACTTCTTTATTGTGGTGAATAATGGTAATTTAGACTATCTAGTGTTCCTCATTAGATATTTATGCTACTAGAATATGGGTTAAGCACACACAGATATACAACTATAGAACTTAAAGAAGAGGCAGATTAGGGAATTATCAGTCAGAGACAAACTGAATAAACAGTAAGCCCCTGATTCATGCGTGGCTGGATTATTTGCATGAGCATCACTTGGAAGCTCACTAGAGATGCAGAGTCTTAGACTCCACTGTAGATGCACTGACTCAGAACCTGCATTTTAATACCCCCCAGGAAATTCATGTGCACATTATTGAGAAACATGGCAGTGATAAGTGGTGTAACTTAAGCATGGAATCTGTTCCTTTAGAAAAAAATTACAAAAGCATATGAAATGTGTGATTGTGGCAGGTAAGTAATGAGCCATTTTATGATGTGGTCATGCTGTAGCTGAATAAATGCCTCTGAATAAACATAAACAGATGTAAAACATAACATTGATATAGGTCACTCCATATTTCTGGAAAGAGATGCTATGAAATAATTCTCTATATTTTATGGCGCCTTTCAGGATTCAGAGCCTGTTGCTATTTAAGCGCCCTCCTCCCAAAGGCCTTGTGAAGAAGACTGTACAGAGGTGGGAACCAAGGCCAGAGACACTAGGGGGCTCTGGATGAGCCTTACTAGGATCTTCCAGGACAAGGGCCCACATCTTGTGATGACCACTTAACATTGAAATTCCAAGATCCATTCAGGCAAGCTGCATTCAGCTTCCTATCAATAACTCACAGAATTGTAAAATCAAGCAGTAAGGCAAGAGCCACATCAATCATCAGCATATTTATTAGATGGTTTGTGTGTCTAGCTAAATTTATTTTCACATTGTTCTAGAAAGGATGTTAGAACATGTTTTCAAAGTGTGGTCCCTTGAACAACAGAATTAGTGTCACCTGGACACTTGTTTTAGAAATGCAAATTCTTATGCCCTACCCAGATCTATTGAATACCAAAATCTGGGGTAAACTGCTTCAACGAGTCTACCAGGTAATTCTGATATGTGGTGAAGTCTGAGAACCCATGGATTTGGATAGTCCACAAGCTTACCTATGCTTTATATACCAGCATGCTCGTTTCATACAAAAGCCAACATACATTTCAATATATGCAATAATAAACAATGCAGTAGAAAGACATTTTTAGACAATAGTAAGAGTGTATGAGAAGCAAATACCTAAGAATTTCAGTTAACTAAATGTTAATGAAAATGCTCTTCACTGAAGAAATGCTGAAAATATATTTTATTATAACAGTGCCTTGAAAGAATTAATGCAACATTTTTGGCCATAATAAAGAAATTGGTTTTAAATCTGCACCATAGAGATCATCAAATTGTTTATTATATATACCTGCTCTCATGGGGAAATAGAAAACATTTGAATGAGAAAAAAAAAAAAAAGCTAGTGTTAACAACAGTCAGAACAGTAATGAAAAAAATACAGACCTCATCTAAATCCGCCTTTCAGAGGGGCTCTGTCAAAGGGCCAATGAATATAATAAATATTCTGTAATGTGATAATAGCTGTTTCCCTTAACTTTTCTTGCCCTCTGTCCTGAATTTATGGAAGAAAACTAAGAGCATTAAATGAGGATGGAGGTAGGAGATAAGGTCATGCAGGTTGTCTTCCTGGTGTTGCTTTAATTAGTTTTAAAATGATTAATATGAAACAAGATATGGTGGACAGAAAAATAGCTCCACAAACATAGCCTCCATGTTTTGATAACCAGAACCTTTGACTGTTGCCTTATGTGGTAAAAGGGACTTTGCAGATGTGATAAAGTCAGGGCCCAGGAGATGGGGTGGTCATCCTGGGTTTTTCAAGGGAGCACAATATCATTACAGAGGTCCCTTTAGGAGGAAGGCAGAAGAGTCAGAGTCAGAGATTGGGGGCAGAAGCAGAAGTCAGTGATGAGATAGCCAGAAAGGAGTCATAAGCCAAGGAGTGTCGGCAGCCTCCAGCAGGTGGAAAGGCAAGGAAATAGTGCTCCTCTAGAACTTAGAGGGGCCCTCAGCCCTGCTGACACCTCTATTCTAGCCCTGTGGTGACACTTCATACCTCTGACCTCCAGAACTAGAAAATATCAAATGCATGCCACTAAATGTCAGCAATGTCTTGTAGCATCATAACAGGAACCACACGTATGAGGTGTGATATTTTGAATCCCAAATATTATATTAGTGGGTTGCATTGATTCAGATCTTTGCTTTATGGTTGGAAATTCTATTTAATCCCTGAAATTCATTTGTCTGAAGCCATTTACAACAGAAGCCAACCTGTGTATAGTAATTGCTTTTGACCCAATGATGTTTTCTTTATCTGTTATGCAGCATGGTGAAATTTCTGTATCCGGAGTCACGTGGCCTGGTTTGAATTCTGACTGTCACTTTACTGTGTTCCCTTGGCATGTCACTTGACTCTTCTGAGCATCAGTTTCCTCATCCATAAAACAGGAAGGTCACAGTAGTGCCTACTTCTCAGATGGCTGTTGGGATGAAGTGAAATGTCGTTGTGTGGGGAATGTAGCCTGGTGCCTGGCACACAGCAGGTTAACCAGGGCAGGGCGTTTTCCTGCCATGCTGAGATGAGGGGCTCCAAGGTTATGCAGGTCATAAGCAATGATGCTGGCTCCTACTCTCGTCCTTTGTTCTTTCTATTATATGAAATGCTGCCAATGATTGGCAAAAGCTATCTAACATAATGTTTTTTATACTGATGAAATAAAAGAAAAAAAATTAGTCTCCTTGAAGAGAATGATACAATAAAAACATCACATTTTTAAAGGTAATTCCTATGATGAAATAGTTGAATTTGCAACATACTCCAGAAACAACTGTCCATTAAGTAGGTCATAAATCTTGGTGAGTACAATGCTGCCAAAACGTGTCTTAGTTTTGCTGCGGTCTAGAGACAGTGTTCATCTGATCCATTCATCCATGCTTTTTAGAAGCTGCTAGGTGCATTGGAGGCCTGGTTCTTACCTCATCAGAGAAATCTGGATTCTGGGAATGGTGCAGAACGGCAGTGTAGGCAGCTGAGGTAAAGAGGGGCCCTCCAGGTTTTCCGTAAATACACTGTTTAAAAAGTTATGAGTTGAAAAAAATAAGTATCTGAAATTATCCCTAAGTGAAGAAAAAATTCACAATTCTTTAGTTATCAATTCCAGGACAAAGACACACTTTATAATAACTTGCCAGGATCACCTGGCATCTTGTTAACTTTGAAAATCTTTGGTGGACTACCTAGTATTTATCATACAATGGGATGGTGATGGAAATATGAAATCATGTATTCATCTTATAGATATTTCATGAGGGTCAAATACATGGACCAATTTACTAACTGACTTTTTATTTTTTTTATTTTTTATTTATTTATTTTTTTGCAGTGCTGGAGTTTGAACCCAGAGTCTGGTACATGCTACAAGCACTCTACCCCAGAGCCAAATTCTCTATCTAGCTTTGGATTACCATGAGCTCAGTGCTAAGTGCAAAGTGGTTTCTTGAAGGAGCCGATGGAACCAGCTGTGGTCCAGGTTAAAGTCCTGGGTGACCACAAGCTGGGTTGGACCTCAATCTTGGGCATGCCAGCTGGCAGGGGAGATTGGGCTCCAGGCTTTACCACTATACTGTTATGGTGTGCCAGCCCCAAATCAAGCCAGCGGATGAGGATGAGATCTGGCACTTCTTAGCAGTAGAGCTTACAAGCCCCTTTAGCCCAAAGCTCAGGCCCCTTCTCGTGGAATCTTACAGCTGGCCTTGCTGTATCTCTACATGGTATGCAGAATGCACTGAAGTAGGGGACCCACACACCATTCCTCTTTCCTACAATTTTCCTGGTAAAAATACAGCTGCAAGAGGCCTGGTGCATTTGCTGCCTGGTCACTGTCTTTGTTTGCTTGGCAATTATGTTTCACTTTAATTTTTCTCTCCTAATGTGAATGCTGCTGTGGAGCTTGTTACTGTGGCTACTGACAGTGGTTCAAGATTATTTTGAAGAACTCTTTCTCTTTACTCTGAATGACTCATTCATTCTCAAATTGATCATCCTTCTTCACAACACCAACCTTCTTGGCAGCATAAATCAGAGGATATTATTTGTACCTGACAAAGTGTTTTAAAATATTATCACAAATAATGGTGGGGATAGTTAGAAGTTAGCTCTGTTCTCATTCCAGTGAGTCACTGAAATGGGTAAGATCTAGCAGTAGGCCCACTAAAAATAATTTCCCCCTCCATCTTTCATAAGTTTCTTTATGTTGTTTGAAGCCTCTAAGATAAAAACAGTATATATCAAGCAGAAATTCTAAAAATAAAATAAAATAAAATGAAAAGCCACCCAGTTGCAGTTTTATAGGTTATAATAAATCAGTTCATACAAACCTCACAGCTTTTATTTGATCTTATTAAATCACGTGATCAACAACCAGAATTGACTTTTCAGAGCCATTTTCCAGTCCCACAGACCCTTGGCCACACCCTGCTCTTAAATGTGAGCATCTCTGGGCCTGTGTATTGGCTATCAGGCCAGCATACAGCATGGACCACTGGGAAACCAGCCAAGGTGCACCATTTTAAATAAAACTCTCTGAGTCCAGAGCTGGGCTAATTTTTGAAAAGGGCAGATTCTGCCAAATGGGAATCTTCATTATTTATTTATTTATTTTTTTACCAATCATGAAAAGCTAAGAGAGCTATAAGATTGGCATTTCTAAAAGATTGAGTTAACAATGGCTATTAAATCAGGGGCATTTCAGAAATTCTAAAACAAATGTATTGAAATGCTCTTCTTTCAACCACACTCACATAAAAAGCCCCTCAATGGCACAGAGAACAGAGGCAGCCCCTCCCTCTTTATGCTGTGTCCCCCGGCTGAGTTGGCTCACCTTCACGGGCTTGGCTCCTTCTGCATCAGAATTTTTGAATTCAATGCACACGGTTATATTTCGTGCCTGAAATTACAGTGAGGAAAATGGAAATCGCAATTTCCTCTTAAATAACATCCCAAAACAATCTAAGTGCCTAAAATAAGTAGCTTCTAATTAAATCTGGAAAATGTAGAATACCCAGCATTTTCTTGTGACATTATCCACAGTGCTCAGAAATAGCAAAAGAATTTGGAAAGATTTAAAAAGGAAAGAAAGAGTTCATATTGAAAGGGGCAGGCGTGCTATTTTGAGAGAACTGCAAGAGATGAAACAAAAAGAAAAGATCAAATTTATATAGGGCCAATTTCAGAAGAGATTATTAATATATTACAAAACTGTGCAAATTTAAACATTTCTAAGATGAACCTCTCACTGCCTCTTACTGAGCATTTTCTCCAAATGGTTTTCAGTTGCAAAGTGTTGGCCCACCACAATCTGTAGTTGCCTTTTCAAGAGAAACCATTTGTATGGAGTGAAGGTGGTGAAGAGAGATGACATCTCAGAGACTCGGGTCATACCTTGTTGAAGCATTTCTGGCTGTCATACTTGAGGTGTTTGGGGTAAATGTAAATTTGATTTTTGTATACTCTATAAGGACGGCAATGCTTTGTTGAGTCATATATAAATTCTTCCACCTCCACTGTGGGCTCTGACTCAGCCATCACGTTGAAAGGCTTGACAGGGATAAAGGACGATGTTACACAGTCTTAAAAAATCAGAAAATAAGAGTTTGTCATTTAATATGGTTCTTTTTTTAAAGCAAACAATTTTTAATATATTTTAAAATGAACCCACTCAAACTACAAACTCCAGAATTGTGTACCAATTGATGTTAAGTGACACTAAGCATGAAAAATTTGTAGGGTGTAAACATGTTACATATTTCATATCAAAACTCAAGTTCTAAAAACTGGTAAATATTTGAGATAGATGTATAACTATTTTCTTTTTGTTGTATTTCTAATGTAAAAAGTAAATTTTAGCTAATGATCCTCTGAGTGTACTAACTAGATATTATAAAGAGCAATCCACTGAGATTTTCTATACTAAGGTAAAAATAATAGAGAAATTGATATATGACAGAACAAACCCTTTTCAAATGGGTTTGTTACTGAGAGTACCAGGTGGATTAGTACTAATTTCTCTCTGTGGGATGATTTCAAGCAAGTGCTTGAAGGGTCTCTCTCTACATTATTTGTTACAACATATTTTATTTTTCACTTCAATTTTTACAAACTTTTAAAATGTAACTTCGTAGGAATGGACTAAGAAAGAAGAGAGAAAAGACCATTAGGAACTTATAAATGACAACTTCTGTCACTAAGTAATTTGGGGGCTGAAGTGTGCTACTGAGTAAGGCCTTCCCCCTTCCTTCACCGGAGGGAATATTCTGGCGTTCAGATAAAAAAAAGATTAGCTGTGTGTGCTTGAGAATTAGGTTACAATTATTTTTCCAAAAATCAATTATAATATTTTTATTGTGTGCTCAAATTTCTCTAATTTCCCACAATTCTTTGTGAAAGAATATTTAGCTTCCTCTTTTCTTCTTATTTTTTTTTTTTACCATAGATAATAATAATACTATTTCCCAAATGAAGAAAAAATGACTAGTTTATCCTCTGTTTTCTTGTACTAATCAATATAAAAGTGATTTGGAGTCAGGGCTCACATTATAATGTTCATTAGTTCCAGGTGAAGACTATTTGTGGAAAATTACAAGAATAGAAAACTTAATAGTATAAATGGTAATCCAGATATCCTGTGGTAAAAACCCTCTCTGGTTTTGGTTCAGTATAGGAAGCCATAATTCATTCTAAAGTCCAAAACTCATTTGCAGGCTAATAGAAACCCCTGAAATTCTACTTTTTACTAAGCAAAGCAGGATTTTTAAGTCATATTCTGAAAAACATAGATTCTAAGTAGGAGCAGAGTCTAACAATATTTCAATTGTAATCTCCTTGGGTGGCTGCACACAGTGTTTGGAGGAACCCTTTGGTAGCACAGTATGGCAGAACCTGCCTCTATTGTGAGTAAAAGGAACTGGATAGAATATAAATCTTCTCCTGTGGGTTATCAATTTATTTATACCTGAACCTGACTTTCCTCATTTGCAAACCTCTAGGGTTTTTAGGATTAAATGATATAATCTAATATCTTGCTGGGTATTAAACCCAGGTTTATATACCAGATAAATGTTATGCTACTCAGAATATAGCCTTGCCTTGTGATATTCATTGTCTGCCTTAATGGAGAAATAAGAAGCCCTACATTTCTATAGCAAAATGCATTTCTATAGTGAATTTTCACTTTGGAAAAAAAAGACTTAAGAGCCCTCAAAATCTGATAGGCAGCCAGTTAAACAACTAGCCAATCAACCCACAAAACAAACAAATATTCAAAACTCTACAACTGAACCATGATGTCATGGTCATACTTGGATGTTCCAGAGGAATGTTGTCAACAGTGATATCCAGGCTTCCAGGGATGGTCTGCATTTTGCTTATTCGGTCAGCCCTGTGGAAGTACACACACACACACACACACACACACACACACACACACACACATACACACAGTATTATTTTCAGTTTCAAGAAAGAAAAACAGTAATCTAATTCTGAGGTTTGAAAAGGTCAACAACGGTAGACCCTAAATAATATTGTGATGATTTCTTTTAGCTAGTTTAACTTTGGCAACTAAAAATTTACATACTATTGAAAATTAAAAAAAAAAAAAAAAAAACAGTGGGGAGTAAAGCCACACATATTCTGAAGAGTATGTTAAATTTATTTTTACTCAACTTCAGGTAACACTTATAAAAATGGGCAAACAAGTACAATAGTAAGTTACATGATTTTGTTACCAAAGCATTGGAATCTGCTTAAGCAACCCTCATTCATTCTGAGAGTCAAGGTCTGAGAACAAGGCTGGGTCTGCCACAGTTGCTAAGAGTTTGCAGCCTTCCTCTTCACCCACACCAAGCAGGACTTCCCTGACTTGACTTTAGCCTTCTGTGAATGTGTCTCTTCCCCACCTGTCTCTACCCATATCCACTCCCTCCGTCTCCTAACATGGTGGGTCTCACCAACCTTCTGTTACAGTAGCATGGAACTTACTGATGACAATTTCAAGCATCATGCCCCTCTAGGCATGATTCCACTTTGAAAGGTGAAATAATTACAGTATTGAATCAGAGCCAGCTCTTCCCAGCTTGGGAGAGCGGATTGTAAATTTTTTTTTTTTTTTTTTTTTTTAGGAATTTTGCCTGCCAGTGGTTAAACTGAGCCAGTATTAAAATTAAATCATATTAACTTCACATTAATCAGTTGTACTAAACACAAGGTGGTAAACATTCAAAACTTATCAGTACCTAATATTCATAATACATGATAAGAGCGTCTGTGCCTTTGAGGTTGTTCTCATCAAATCTGTATTGCGGAGATGCTATTTAATGGTGTCCACATCTATTCCTAATCCCATGTTCAGTGACGTCCCAGGGGTAGCTTGAAATCACTAATGGCAGGATAATTTATACCAGAGGAATTGGCCATTGGCACAAATCAGTTTTTTTTTTTTCTTTTTTCTCTCTAGAAAGTCTGTTGTTCCACATTTGCCAGCTTACCACTGAGAATAAATGTCATAAATTGTGAGGCTTCAATGAAATAATTTAATGTTGGCTCTGCATTGTGTATTATAGCTGTCCCCTTAACCTGCCACAGTGAAATCTCTCTTTGCTATTCACTGATAACATGGGTTTTGTGAGAATTTGTTTCTACCTATTTATATTGGAACACCCCAAAACATTTTGCCTGTTACCTTTGGCAGCTTGGCATTACCACCTTCCATGCTTTAGCATGCTGGCAAAAAAGGCAAAGAGGAAAAGCACTCTTAAGTGTCACATAGTGGCTGGGTAGCCTTGCAAAGACCATGGTTCGGTTCTGGTAAGAAGGTTTGATGAGCCAAGAGAGGAAGGTCTCCTCAGGTCAGGAGGGCCCTCAGAAGATGGCAAAGAAGTCAGATTGCTTCAGGGCCTTCTCTGAGATTTCACTTCTCATCTTTATTTTGCTTTCTCAGGTTTATGTTCTTTCAGAATGAAAAAGAACACTTGGCAAACTTACCCTCTAGTTAAATAGAAATATATCCTCTACTGATGATACAGAAACAAATCATGCTTGTTTCATAGTCTCATATTATTTTTGTTGAGGATAAATAAAATTAATTGGTAGGCGATTGCTGATTCTTAAGTGGGAGAGGCAGAGAGGTAATATTTAGGAAAGGGTATGAGAATACTGTGTAGTCTAGGAGGCTAACAGCTTTAGATAAGTAGCTTAATGAAAGACCTTATTTTCAGATGTTGGGAATATGCGTGATTCACTTTAAAAAATGTTGTAGCTTTTATAGTTTCCTTTTCTTAGCAATGCTTTCAGCTATCTTTTCTAAAAGTATTTGTGTGACCAAAATATTAAGAATGAATATATTCATAGCAATATAATTGTTTTGTGGGGATTTAAAATACGGTCCTAAAACTCCTTAACACTCCTCCTACCAAGAGGTGTCTGTGTTACCTTCCTTTGAACCTAGACGGTGTGACAGCTTAACAGTAAAGTATGGTAGAAGTGGCATTGTGACAGTTTCCAGGCCTGGGACTTAAACTGGCAGTTGTCTTTTCCTGTTTCTGAGGACACTTGTTTTTAGAACCAAGCTGCATGCCTGAGGAATTCAAAGTATCTCATGAGAGGCTCCCATGGAAGAAGAACCAAGGTCTAGAGCCACAGGCGAGCACCCAGTTAATGGCCAGCACCAGCTACTTTGGAAGTGGATCCTCTGTCCCCAGCTGATCTCTCCGAGTCCATCCCATGTATGGAAAAGACAAGCTCTCCTGCCCAGCAGAGCTCAATTTTTGGACTCAGGAATAAAATATGTGGTATTATTTTAAGCCACTAAATTTTGGGGGTGGTTCATTATGCAAATGAAGATAACTGACATAGCTCAATATTTCATGATCCTTCCATATAATTCTGGCAAACTGACACCTGTGCACCATTTGGACATATGTGAAATCATCTGGAAAGCATCTGCCTTGGGATGGGTTTGCACATTTGAGACTCAGATAATCATTATGGTGAGAGAACAAATCAATGGTGGCAATATGGCTGACTAATGTTAATTTCAAGAGCAATCAAAAATTTATACCTTCTATAATCATACACCAGTTTAAGGAGGTCCTCTGTTGAAATTTTGCTACTTTCTTGTCTATACAAAGGTGAAAATCTTGAGTCTCTGTCCACGTTTCCCTGGTTGTCCTTAAATACAGATCTGAAAGAAAATAATATTTATTTAGGTTGGGATTTGGTTACTGGTGATAGAGTTGTGATTTTAAGGTGAGTAAAGAAATATTTGATTTGTAATGGAAGAAACTACAAAGCTAAAAAAAAAAAAAAAGAAAATTTAGACAAAAGTCTCATTTACATTGTATTGTGTTATATTTAATTTTTTATTTTCAACTTTATGTCTAAAGTGATAGGAGTTCATATTATAACTTTTTTTTTCAACGATGTCTCACATGAAGTAATTTCTATCAAAAGTTTGGAATGTTCGTGGAGTGGCACATGCTATTCTTTTTCATTATTTCCTTATGACATACTAAGCCTGGACCAGACAGGGCCACTTCACTTTGGGTGGAACCATTAGGATTTACAAGTAGCAGAATTTGAGTTGGGTTGTATTTGGGTGTAGAAGGTGAGACCTGGAGACATTTTTGTGGAGATCAATGGGCCCTTGACTTAACTTTGAGGACAGATATACCAAAAGTGGAGGTAACCTGAATCAGATATTTGTATTAAATGAGAACAAGATGACCTGAGCCACTGTTTCTTTTCCTTGACCCATTTAATTAGAAACAGAGATTTAGTTAAAATGCATAAATTGTTTTTGTGCAGATAATACAATGTCAGGCAGGGCTTGCTTCAAATGCACAGTATGCTTAGTTGTCAGTGTTTTCTTCATCACACTTTATACTTTATCACACAATGTGTTAGCCAAAGAAAAATTAGACCCATTCATAATTACTTTGTCTTCAATGTTAGAAATACCGAATTTTTACTTCTTCTAACTTGATGATCTTCACTAGGATATTTTATCTTTCTTTAAATTAACCAACTATTTTAATACATAGACTGAAATGGCCATTTAAATGGATATTAGGTCATAGAGCTTGACTGTAAAGTAACAGAAAATGGACCAGGAATTGATTGGAATGATATTTTTAGACTCTTTCAAATTATCTCCTCATTTTTCTCTGTTAAGTAGTGACTGAGGGAAAAATGGAAGTCCTCTATCAAATCACATTGGGAAGACACAATGAAAATAAAGTTATTTTCATTTAAATGTTATACATGCCTTTTGTTCAAGTGTGTGAAATGTTGAAACCAACATCATGTATTTCAAGCACACACGAGAGGAAGTTCAACTGTATTTGTGTAACACTGTTTTAGATGAACTAGTCATAATTTAAAAAAATGAACTTCGAGGGCTTTCATGTATGTGAGTTATATAACTCAGTTTTGCTCTTATCCATGCTCTATCATGGAAATCACTTGTGTACACAGGAAATGGAGGATATAGCACCAGGGGAGATATTTTGTTCACGGTGACATACAACTTGCCATTGCTCACTAAATACACTAACTGGCAAAAGATGAAAGAAATGACTCATTTACACAGATGGTGGTTTCAGGATGGTTGGAACATGGTGCCTAGTTTCAACTGCCATAGTTGGGCAATGATTAGTACATTCTGACAGTCTTGGGATCAGGATATTTTGTGTATGATTGAAGAGAATGTGGTGTTAGCGAAAGGAAAAGAAGCTTAGGTGTCCTGATGGCTTCATTCCTAAGCAGCATGAATAGCTGGGAAGTATAAAAAGAATTAGACACATTATTTTTTTGTGGCAATGGCAGATAAAACATAAAACTGGTTGTTAGGCAGTTTAAAATTATTTTAAACACATGAATTATCTAATTATTAGAGCTAAGAAGGACAGACATAAGGAGCCACTGTCAGATGTGCTTGGGTCTTTTGGCACTGGAAGGATTGAAATGGAGGCTGGACAAACATCTGTTGGTGATTTTGTCAGCCTGGGAGCCTTGAATAAGAGCTGCACAGGGCACCTACTTTAAATGTGCACATACAGAATATATTTTTATTCTAGCTTTGATCAATTTTAAAGAAAATTCAGAATTGCCCGTTAGTCTATTTGGAATGTCAAGTGAGACAGAAGAAAAGAAATCATAAAAGAATCTTGGCATGGATTTAGCCACCAATGATCCAGGGACCACTAGCCATAAACAGAGTTCTATTTTACAACAGGACACACTTGTGAAAGTCAACCTTTCCTTAATAGCAAGTGTAAAACACCTTGTGTAGCTATTATGTGTGTGTCTCTCTACCAACTTCAAGAACAACCTTTTTGCTACAAAATGGCAGTATAGTTGGTGCCAAGTATAAGAACACCCACCAAACTGATTCCAAATAAAACACTATTTACAGTGCTAAGCATCTGTGTGTACTGCAGTATGTGGGAAGAGTACATCTGGGTGAAAATATGGTCTTAAGCAACTTTGTCAATTGTACTCTTAATGGCAGTTGATTTTTAAGGACCAAAATATTTCAGAGTACACTCAAAGCTATACTGTGAAGTAAACCACATTCTAGAAAGTATAATTAATAGAAAGGAAAATTAGCCAGAGAAGCAACAGCATCAATAAGACATTGAGTATGTTAGGAAGCTAGCTCACGTCAAAATGACATGAGCAACACCAGCATTCTGTGGATCCTGTCAACATCTATTTAAAATAGTTTCACATTGTGAAGGGGCAATTAAAATCTTTTTTGGCTGGACCTTGCACATTTTTGTGGTTAGATAATCCAAGTTTTCTAACAAATGCTCATTTTTAGGTTGAATAATTATTTTAGCTTTAACATTTTATTGGTGCATAATAATTAATACTGTGTCATATCTGTACATACACAGAACATAATTTGGCTTATTTAATTCCCCCGGACATTCACTTACCTTCTCCCCCTCCCTTGCCCAGCCCACTTCCTCAAACCTACTGGTCTCCTTTCTATTTTCATGAGATCTCTTTTTTTTCCTTTCTCTCTCCAGCTTTCACACATGAGAGATAACATATGACCCTTGACATTCTAAGTATGACTTATTTCACTTAACATGATGTGCTCTGGTTAGATCTATTTTCCTGCGGTGACATAATTTTATTCTTCTTTCTGGCTAAATAGAATTCCATTTTGTGTATATATACACCACATTTTCTTTTTCCATTTATCTGTTGATGGACACTGAGGCGGTTCTACAACTTGGCTATTGTGAATTGTACTGCCATCGACACAGGTGTGCATGTATCACTATAGTATGATAACTTTAATTCTTTAGGATAAATACTGAGGAGTGGAATAGCTGGATCATATGGTGGTTCCATTCCTAGTCTTTTGAGGAATCTCCATACTGATTTCCATAGTAGCTGCACTAATTTATATTCCTACCAACAGTGTATAGGACTAACATATAATCTTTAAAACAATACTCCTAATCATTTTTCTCAGTTAACAGTGAAGGCTATAAAAACATAAATCATATTTTTTACATAGATTGGTAGTTTACACTGTTATCCAACCTACAACCCAACCACTCATTTGCATTAATATAGCATAATCTTGTGGGTTTGCTGGCTTTCCTTTCCCAGGACTAATTACTTCAACAGTTGACAATATGGTCAGCCTCTCCAGAAACTTCTTCTGTCTTCCTTATAGCTTATTTTACCAGACAGCTTCAAAGTAGGATTGGTGCTTCTCCTAACTTCTCAGCTTCTTTCAATGATATATAGTAATTTTATTTCCTTCCTCCACATTATTCTACACTGACCCAAATTTACCAGAAGCAGCGACTTATGAGGTGAATGTGATCTCCACAGGGGACTTTTGATGACAACAGTGGAGTCATGCCATGTAATCACCACTATTTTTTATTGGGTACCTATCTATGCTCATTAATCCTAGCAACAGTAAATTATTCATCTGCAATCTTTTTTGCAGATTGAAAAACTGAATAATGGAGGTAAAGACAGGCCAAAAGTAATATGGCTGTTTACTTGACTTACACAGAATAGGGCTAGGATTTTTAGTCCAGCTCTGTCTAGCTCTAAAATGTTTGCTTTTAAAATCTCTGAACAATGCTGTATCCTTAAAATGAAAATGTGTTCATAACTCTCAGTTTGGTGTCTTGGAATGTTTCATTTTGCCAAGGGCCATTTTGCCTCTCCTTGCCCCAATAAGTGGGATTAGAGAAATTTAGCAATATGAAAATGTCTGATCAGTGAATTATAATTAGTTATCCTTTCTATGAAAGCTTACGAGAAATAAAATAATTGAGTGTATCATGAAGGGTTCAATGTACGTAAGTAATATCTTTGCATGTGGAAATGGCTAACATTAGCTGTCCCTTTAAGGGCAGATAGTAAAGGAGAGATGAAGTAATACTCATGATCAACTTCCTGCCAAATACTTTTGCATCTGAGACTGCGTGTACTGCCTATGGGCATGCACTATCATCTCCATTCTGTGATGAAGACCCTGAGCCTCGGAGAGGAAATAGGCCCAGAGTTACAGTAAGTGCTGATCCAGACCATGGTTGTCAGGCCCTCGGGCCTAGCCTCTTCCTCCCTTGCTATAGGGTTGCTTTAGGGCAAATTAGTTCTTGGAGACTGCATGAGTCTATTTTAGTTTACTGCAGTCCACACTTAGACATTTTTTCTTCCTTCACCTACAGTTCCCCAATTTTAAATAATGACCTCACAACAATGACAAATACTGATGAGGTTTCCCATGGATATACTCACCATTTTAGATCAACTGTGTGACCTATAAATGCCATAACTCACAGGTTAAAGAACCTTTTGGATTTTAAATTTGCTGCCACTGTAAAACTGCTACTGATATTCAAATGAATACTTAAAAGACTGTCTCATTGTGTAACTCTAATTAACCTCTTCTAGTTCATTCAGTTTGTACATTGTTGACCTTGACCTTTTTATCCTTGTTAGTCTATGCCAGGCTGTAATTCTTATACTAATAATGACATAAAGAGATGGAGGGGGACAATAGTAATTGATGTTAAAGCAGATCTGAATAGCAGGCTTTGTTCTTCACATGGAGGATGTGTCCAGGTGGATGATTCCACCATCAGAGTCCACAGGACTCAAAATGTCTATCAGAATCAATTGGAACAGATAAATTTGGCTCTGCTAATCTGTACCAAAATCAAAGAGAGCTTAAAAGATAGATCTGATGGTTGCGTTTGGACATCCAGATACAGACCTGAGCTCTATTCATAGATCAAAACGTGCAGCTGCTTAGAAAATCAGTGCATCCTTCTGAAATTTATGCATATCAGACTCAGGGCTGACATAATATTAAGGGTTTATTGAACCAAGTATACACAATAAGCAAGTTATGAATTTGATTTGACATCTACAAATAATTCACAGCACAACTGGTCACACCCACACCTGTAAACACATCAGGACGTTCTATTATAAGTTGTCTTGATAAACTCTCTTGTGAAATTTGTTTCTGGGAAGCTGGAAATATTTATGAAAATGACTTTATTAGCATTCTTGTAGGTATGGGTACATTAAAATAACAGGCAAAACAATGGTGTTCAAAACAGAAGCTTCTAACTAGGCAGACTCTAAATGAACTTCTCTTCTGTTGGTTGCAGTGATGAACTTACCTCACTGCCCAAGCAAATGGCATGCGGTATTTCCCCAATTTGCTGCAGAACTGCCTGTTGGATTTTAGTATCTTTTGTGCATACTAAGGAAAAAAAAAATAAAAGTATTATTTAGGAATGATGCTTTATGAAATGTATACATATGATAATACTAAATGCTTTATATTATCTTATGCTGAAATTGAGTGGAACTTTGTCATACTGATCCACGGATTCTACTTTAAAAAGACCCAAATGATATCCTCTGTGTTCAAACTATTGTAGACATTTTTCTTCTCCTTTTAGTTCAGAAATTCTAAATAGAGGAAATTCCAAATGTAGAAAGTATCCTTGTCTTAGAATATCAACTATTTTCTTTTCTCTACTTAAAATACATTAAAATGTTGAATGAAAAGTGTATAAAATTTAGATCCCCAGTCTGTACTATATCTTCTTTGATTCATGCAGTAGAGGTCATTCATGCAGTAGACTTGTTCTGTGAAGGGCTTCATGGGCCATATGGGCCCTGTCACAACTTCCTGACTCTGTTGCTATTGCAGAGAAGCAGCTACAGGTCGTCCATAAATAAATGTGGCTGTGTTTCAATAAAACTTTATTTAAAAAAAGTAAATGGCAGCTGGGGCTGTAGCTCAGTGGCAGAGTGCTTGCCTAGCATGTGTAAGGCACTAGGTTTGATCCTTAGTCTCACATAAAGATCAACAAATGAAATAAAGGCATGCTGTCCATCTGCAACTACAAAAAAAAAAAAAAAAATGCAAATGGCAAGCTGGATCTAGCTTGAACACCTTAGTTTGCCAATCCTGAATTAAGGGACTCTCACAAATACATTAAACTCTGCCCTTATTGTTACCCTTGCTCAAATTCAATTCCTATGAGTTATTTCCTTAATATCTTCCCTTTGCATCAAAAATAGACTTTTGATTTATTTAAATTAAACAATAACAAATTGAATATTTCAATAAAAAAGAAGAAAGTAGAAAAATATTACCTGTAGGTCCATCACTCAAAGCACTTGCTGTATTTCTTTTCTTTCTTTCTTTCTTTTTTTTTTTTGTGGTACCGAAGATTGAACTCAGGGGCACTCGACCACTGGGTCATATCCCCAGCCCTTTTTTGTATTTTAGTAGAGACAGGGTCTCACTGAGTTGCTAAGTGCCTCGCCATTGCTGAGGCTGGCTTTGAACTCATGATCCTCCTGCCTCAGCCTCCCAAAGTGCTGGGATTATAGGCGTGCGCCACCGCGCCCGGCTTGCTGTATTTCTTTTGATCTTTCCTACTTCACTTAGGTGCTGGCAAAATTTGATGAACAACTGTCTATCTTACTTTTTCACTTAGTTTATCATCTGCATTGCTGATATCTTAGCAAACTGTATTCACTTGTTTGTACTCAAATTACTTTTAATTTTTCATTATTGTTAATATTTTGATCCTTTGGGCTAAAACTTTTTCCACATTTAAATTTGCTTTTACCCATAAATTCTCGGAAGCCAGAAACTGTTGAGTCCAAAAGATGTAAATTAAAGATATATACATTAAAAAATTTCTGGTGAATACTAATTTCATTGAAAAGAGAATATTAAAGTCATACCTTTGTCATACGTGATAAATTCAGCAAGAGAGTGTGACTTTATTTCTTGATAATAAAATAAATTATATATAAGAAAATGATGCATTACCTTGTTGGAGTCTGGATTCTTAATATAAGGTTCGGCGCCGCTTGCAATGTTTCCCATCAGGACTTTTTCGATCTTGGCCACCAAAACGATTTCAGAATGTGGATCACTTACAGAAAATATAGCCTACGTACAAAGAAAACAGCTAATAAGCATTTAAGAAATTTGAACCAAAGAATCTGCAAAATGCCATTTAAAAAAAGAGACAGTTTTAAGGTATTTCTAATTGGGATATTGTCCATCTCATGTGATCTAATGGTAAGAACAATGGAACAAAGATTTTCTGTCCCAAGTAAACAAAAGTGCAACCTGCTTTGGAAATTTTAGCCATTCCTCTGGAAATCCCTTGACATGAGGTTCTTCTGATTGTCTTGGAGTGACTGTGTCGATGTTACCATTTTCCAAAGCCACAGAGGCCCCTGCGAGCATCTGTCTGACAATAGTGTGGTTTAGGTCCACGTGAAAATCAGCAGAAATCTTTCTGCTGTCTCTGAGGTCATAAAGTGCCACACTCACAAAGAAAGGCTCAATCTGCATGAAAAAGAAAGAACAGATGGTTTTGACAGAAAATCATTACCCAGGCAACAGCCTCTCTGGCACATCCATTAACAATGCCATAGATAAAACACGTGCAGACAGCAAGTTCCTCTTGACTCAGTGAGAAGTACCCAGAGTCCTTGCTTTCAGCTGCTGCCTAAGACCCCAGGACTGTATTTCATTCATCTCTCCACTCTAGTTTTCCCACCTAGTATTTTCGACTATATACTGAACTACATGCATGGTTTGGCCTACAAATCCTTCAAGTTATTTTCCCTATACTCTCAGAAAATTCCTGTTGCTTCCATTACTTCAGGGCTTTGGTTCTCTGCAACGGAATCCTAGAAGTTGGTCTGCATTGAGAAACATTTCACTAGTCCAACCACTTCTCATAGATTTTTTTTTTTAATAAGAACTTGATAGATTAGTAATAATAGCTAGCTGTTAGGGTTTGAATATGAGGTTTACCTCCCCAAAAAGCTCATGTTAGGCAATGGAGCAATGTTCAGAGGCAAAATGATCAAATTATGAGATCTGAAACCTATTCACGTTCCATTTGAAGGATTAGTAATTTGAGTGGATTACTGGGTGATAACTCTAGGTAGGTGGGATATGGCTGGAGAAGTAGGTCACTGGGGCTCTGACCTTGGGGATTATCTTTCATCCTTCATTCCCATACTCTCTCTGCATCCTGTCAAGTGCTGAGCAGCTTTCTTCTGCCATGCCTTTCCACCAGGATGTTTGGCCTCATATTGGGCCCAGAGCAATGGAGCTGACCAACTATGGACCAAAGCTCTGCAACCTTGAGTCCAAATAAACATTTCCCCCTTGAGTTGTTCTTGTCGGGTATTTTGGTCACAGTGATTAAAAGCTGACTAACATATCAACCTTTATTGAGTACCTACTATCTGCTTGCTATCTTACTTCCCATCTACTGGTTAAAAAGCTATATATTAAAATTCAATGTAATAAATAGTCAGTTGAGCCTCAGGTTGTGAAGGAAGGAGCCTGTTGCCAGAGAAGGCAGAAAATTTCCTCAGAGGATCTATCTTTGTTGAGTTTTTGAAAACAGACATTGACAATTTTTTCCTTTATTTTGGAAGTTCATTGAATCCAGTGCATACAGTACCAACTTTGATTTTCTGGTTATGCTGATATCTGCTAGTTTTCTCCATTATAAAGTCACAATTTTCCCTTTGTTAACTGATTGGCATTTGTGGAAATATATTCTGAGATTACCTCCAATGTCTCATCAAACTTTAACCCACCAGTCTCAATAACTACTGGTAACTCTCACTAGAATCAACAGCCACCATGTTGGCTACTAATGGTGATCTTCTAGTGCCATCTTTCTTTCTACATGTGTTCATCAATGTTCTATGATTAAGATGAGCTAGCCCTTCTCCCTGATTTATTTATTTATTTATTTTTATACTAGTATAGACTCATGGTTAATATTTTATTTAACAGGTTTTAATCTCTTATGATCATTATTTATAGTGGTATTCAAATTTCCCCAGATTTGGTTACAGACATCCCTTCAAAGTAACCCCTAAGAGTTTTGGCAGGTCCACGTAAGGTTTTTAAGATATTTTTAACCCAACAAATTGCTCCAGGCTCATCTCATACTTTCCACACCTGAGATATTTCTCCAATATCTCGTGCCTTTTTGTGAGGGTGACATTTAGAAACCAAGATCTGGGTGCTTGTGCTCTTTGTCACTGAGACATTATTACTTCTGGGCCCTCTCCTTACATGAAGGTAACACACACATACATGCACACACAATTAACATTACTCTAATACATCTCTATTTCTTTATCTCTATTTGTATATGAATACTTATTAAAACTAGTACATTCATATTAATACATTCATTTCTATTTCAAATGCTCCAGGGTTTCTTTTAAGCTTCCTATTTTC
Source organism: Tamias sibiricus (assembly GCA_025594165.1). Lineage (NCBI taxonomy): Eukaryota > Metazoa > Chordata > Mammalia > Rodentia > Sciuridae > Tamias > Tamias sibiricus. The sequence continues at coordinate 71,117,762 of CM046660.1, read as the reverse complement.
CACATCTATACTTATATCCTTCAATAGTGAGAAATCTGGATTTCACTGTTATTAATCGATTTACTTATTTGTTCAACCAACTTATAGTTTCAGAGTAACCACTGCCAAACATACTAGCCACCTGTTCTTGCTGCCTCTTCCAGAGATCCCTACCCACATCCTGGCAGATCCAGGGGTATGCTACCTTGGTACCTTTACATGACTTTCTTCTCCCTGCCCTCTGGAATTCTTGAAAGTTCACTCATGTCCAAACCTCTTCCTGGATGCCAGGAAGGAACTGAAGATGGGAAATAAAAGGGAAAAATGAGAAATGAATGGAAGATGATAAGAAACAATGATTTTTTTTGGTTGAGTTAAAAAGTAGGAATTAAGAAAAGAGTTGGTTAGAAGGGAATTTTAAGTAAGGTGGGTGACCTATGCAAAGAAATAATGACATAAAAGGACAAAGGAAAAGAATATTAGAATGGGATCAGAATGGAGGCAGAAATTAGGAGGTGTTCATAAAAGTGGCATTTGAGGAACTCTAAGGATGTATAACCAAAGGCCTTTGAAATCTACAGCATGCATATGTATTTGTTGATTGGGGAAATGGATACACAGGGTCAGGAAGAAGATTTTCATAAGTGGATGCTAATGCCATTACCTGACATATGGGAGAGAGGTACAAGCACAATTTCTGAATGGGACACAGAAGGTCACCTGTGAGACATCCCAGCAGCAGTGAATATGGGCCCATATTTTGAGCCCAGTAAAGGAAACTGACCTGGAGATCTGGATTGGCCTGGGAGTTTTTTGTATGTGACTCCTCTATAAGCCATGGAATAAAGAGAAGGGAATAAGAATAAAATCCTGGAAAACATTAACATGTAAAATACAGAAATGGGAGTAGGCACAACTACTCATAAAAGATATTGAGAAGCAAAGAGAAGAAAAAAAAAAACTGATAAAATTGTTTAAATGAGGCCAAGGTATCATAGGAAAGTAGAAACAGTCAAAAGAGGAGGAATGGTCAACTAAAAAAAAATGTCAAATGCAACGGAGATGGAAATGAATAAATAAATGAATAAATACATGAATATACAACTGTACACATACAATGTATTTGTGCATGTACATATCTAAAGTGACATAGATTATGTACATGCACATCTATGTAATTACTTAGCTATGTAATTAACAATAGGCTCTAAAGATGAACTATGTCATTTGACAATATTAACTCTGCCTATCCAAGAACAAGGTAGATATTTTCATCTTCTAAGGTCTTCTTTAATTTCTTTCTTTAGTGTTCTGTAGCATACACACTGATTTCTAATGTATTTGGCCTTTGTTGACAAAATACCCTGTTTTGTTCACTTGTAAGAAGATTACTGTGTGTTCTTTTGTTAATTTGTTATACAATGAGGGTCTTCTCATTTCACTTAACAATATTGAAAAGATACTGTCCATATGGATTATAATTTTGCATTTGAGAATAAATGAATAGTAATAATTGAGCAAAATATTCCCTTGTTAATTCATATGGATGTAGCACATTTGGGTATGATGTAGAGAAAGAGAAATGAGTATCACATTACTTTATTCACTTTTTTATGTTATCAATTTTTCTAATACAAAGAGAATTTTCAAAAAAAAAGATGAACTATGTTTACAAAAACCAACATTTTGACTTTTGTTTTTGCTACTTAATTTTTAATTGATACTTGTCATTTGCCAGTATTCTGTCAACAAGTAGGTTATATATAAAGACCATGTTATGATCCAGTTCATTATTGTACAGACTCACTCATGCAGTGGACCTTGTTAAATGCTTAAGGAGTATCTTCTGTCCTTTGAAATCTAGTAATATGACTAGCTTATAACAGGGATACTGGCTCAATTCCTAAATGATAACAGTACTTTCTAGTTCCCTTACTGTAAGAAACATAATTGCACATGTAAAATAAAATACAACAAATTGTATAAAAACAATTATAAAGTAAACATTTTATATTTTGCTAATTTAATTTAATTTAATTTAGAAATCCCCTTGGTTTGTGGTGGTGGTAGACTGCTAAGAGATGAAAAAAAAATGCAAAAATTAAAGTAATCAGGTAAGTAAGAACTCAAACACTTTAAAGGTCTAAGAATAAAATCCTTATTATTTTTCCTAAATTGTTGCATTTTGATTTTCATTTCTTTTAGTGAATGGGAATAAATTACCTACTTTGATAACCCCTCAGAAATTAAAGTTCATGTGATGATTCGTTTATTTCTCCTAATTCACTTTTTCAATGTAAATGTCAAATTTTCCATTCTGAATCACTGGCTTTTCAATGCAGTTTTGTTTAACAAAGCACCTTTAAAGTCTAAAAAATTAAGTCATAGGTTGCTTAGGTTTAGAATTCTTTGCTCTTCTTAAAAATTCAAGATCCTAGAATTTTAAATGTAGCTCTTCTGTGAAGCAGCTTTATTAGTCCAGATTTTTGGAACCGATTACTATTTTCAAAGAAATATTTTACACCATAAAACTGTCAACTTGAATTTGGTTTTCAATTTACTGACTACAAAATTACATGATGCCAAATATTTCCTTTCCTCTTCATGATAATGTTCTTTCAGGGAATCTTTAGATGCTCATTCATTAAATGTAGTAGTTGGCTCTTCAGCAAGATGGAGAAATCTTTCAATTAATTTAAAACATGCTCATTGAAATAAGAACAATGAGTTTAAAAAAGTTACATTAATAAAAGAGTATTGAATACATATACAAAGATTTTAAAAACAATGTCATTAAATGACAAATGTGTTTTTTAGAGTGAGACTGTTTTATTGTTGTTTTCTGTGTCACTGCTTAGTAGCAAAATGGAATTTTTAAAAAGTCATTTCCTAGTTTTTTAACATTTGTATCAACTGTAACATAAATGAAAAACAAACATATGAAACAGTACAAATCAACTTAACCCCTTGGCCTGGCAGATATGAAAGGGCACAATAAAACCATTCTCTGAACTTGGGTCTCATCCTTGCCTGGTAGGTCTGGCCCAAATATAAACACTTAGCTTCTGAATAGGAGTCTTATCATAGAAAAGAATCCATGTGGAAGGAGTCATATGCCCTTGGCACTGGAAAGAAAAGCCCATTAGCTTTGATTTTTAGTTTCTAAATTGGACTTTGAAATCGCACTTAAAGATGTGCTGGGTCAAAACCCCATCTATTTTTATTTAAAATAGTGAATAGTTGACATTATGATTGGGGTTAAATTTTCTTGAAATTTCCAAATAATTTCAAGGACCAAGTCTCTAGGATTTTAAAAACCCGCATGAAATCAAGGTCTGATTATTTCTCCTAACACTTTTCACTACATGAAAATAAATTGTGCTTACTACTGTACCCCATCCCCATCCCTATTTTGTACCATTATTTAATTAGACTCCTCTTTGACTTCATGCAATGCAACGTTGGACCATGACATTAGTCAAATGAGCCCATTTCTCTCCTTCCTAGCTAGCCCTCATTCGGGTCACACAATAAAACGTTGGTAGTGGCCTTCACATTCCTCTCCCTGGACAACTCCTATTTCCTCCAATCCATTCTTCTGATGGGGTCTTTTAAAACTGCAAATTAGACCACACCATTTTAAAGTGCTGTAACCCTGGGACAGTTTCCACTATTGCTTAGGATACATCTGAATTCTCCACTCTGCTTATAAGGCCCTAGCTGAACCGACTTAATCTAAACCTATTTCTTACTGTTTCTCACTTTTCAATCTTGGTTAGCCCCCACCACCCCCATCTGCTTTCAGTTCCTTGAATCTGCCAAGATTTACCTGTCTCAGGGCATTTACACTTGCTCTTTTCTCCTGCCTAGAATGTTCCCCCCAGCCTGCATTTTTATCCTTCTTGAACTTGAGACATCTGTTCAGATGCCACTCCCCCAGAGAGGCCTTCCATGACCACCCTATCTACAGAACCCCTGCTCCAAGGTCCTCTGCATCACATCTCTCCATATTGATACATAACTTTTCACAGGGCACTTAACTTCTTAATGTGTTTCTTGTTTACTCTCCACGCATTTTCAAAAAGAATATGATCTTCAAGAGACTGGGAACCTGGTTAATCTTCTTCACCATTGTCTTCCCAGTAGTTAGAATTAGTCTGGCTCATGGTAGGCACACTTAGTATTTTATGAAGAACGAATAAACCTGACTTCAACTACTTTCATTTTTAATCATGCCTAGCACTCAGTTAACATTATAAATTATGAAGAAACTTCATTTTGGGGCTAGATTCTTACTGATGATACAATTTCATTTTAGCTTACTCATCAAAAATCTCACATGGAATGTGAAAATATACTGTCTTGCATGCATAGTTTCATAAATTTCAAAGTCATTTTCTACACATTTAGAGAACAATAAACATTTTTTTTTGTTGTTATCTAGTACTTACTGTGCACCAACCACTATGGACTCTCCATACATTACCTCATTTAATGTCCACATTACTGTTGTCAACCCCATTTACACAGAGAAGGCTGAGGGTGAGCCACTGGCCCAGGGTAGCACAACTCCTAAGTCAGAAAGCTGGGCCATCTTCTTGAAATGCTGCACATGTCACTGGACTCTCCTCATTCAGTGGAAGGTCTACAGCATGGAACCTATGCTGCCGCCTCACCAGGGGTAGGAGGCCCTAACAGCATTGCTAAGGGGCTAAAGACACAAGCTGTGTAGGTGTTGAATAAAAATCTCTCTGGAAAATGTTAATCCTTTCTACCCACCATTCTATGGCACAACTAAGGCTCGATCCACTGGATCACAAACACAGGAAGGTATGGGATGGAGTACCCCCAGCTTCCAATGAACTCTTACTGCTGTTCCTGCCTCCTAAAGTACTCATGCTTGCATCAGTATCTAGAGGTCAGTTTTCTTCTTTGGGGTGAACGATGACAATTGAGGAATGAGTTATTCAAAATTAGAATAGAATGTATGAAAGGAAGTATACTAAAATATAGACTGTGACATATATACTGATGGCAGGATTAGGAGTGATTTTTGTTTTCTTCTTGACAGTTGAACATTCAGTGGTATTTATGCTCATAAGGTGCTGCCTTCCCACTTGTGCACTGACAGTCTAGAATTATCCCCTAGAGTACTAAGAAAAATCTCAAGAGAGTTCACTTCATAGAAGCAGGATTATATATGGACTTAAGGAGCACTATGGTGTTTCCAAATATCAGTGAAGCATCTTCATAAATTCCCTACTTGCTTGCACCATCTGCATTATTATTTATTGAATATTTATCTAATACTATTCACTTGACTTACTAGTCAACCTCATCCTAAGAAAAATTACTGTGAAATCAGAGTTGATTTGTTAGATTTGTTTTTTTATGTAATCTACATTAAAGCAAATATTTTTAAAAAATTAAAATTCAAATATCAGTTCATGGTAAGAATCCCAAAACACAGTCCCTTGGATGCTTCCTTTTTAAGTTAAAGGGAAAGTTTTATGACTGCGGATGGACATTCCACTCCACAACTTAGATAGTTTTGTAATGTGTGAGTAGAAACATTTTGACTAGGGGTGGATAACGTTGGCTGACTGGCATATGATGTAACAGAAGAGAAACTTACATTTGTTATTGGATCATTTTCATTCTCCGTAACACATCCCTGAAGATTTAAGTTGAGTGCTTTACAAATGATCATGATTCTCTTGGCAGCTTTCTCTTCAAAGGGTTTGATCACATACTCAGGTTCTAAAAGATCCTTTTTTTGAAGTTTCAAAGTCTGAAAAATTTGTTGGAAGTTGTATTTACCACTCATCATAAAAAAAAAAAAAAATTCTACATTCAAATCCCCAGTTGCATTCAAGCGGTCAAGTTCATGTCTGCTCAGAAAGAATTCCAACTTACATCTATGTCCGGATCCAGTGAGAATAGACTCAGCCTCTCCATGTTCCGGGTGGTTTTGACAGACTCTTCAGTTTCTGTGAGGTACTGTAGAGAAAACTACGTTAGTCCTTAGCATCTGTGTGTCCAGATACATCCCCAGCCACATCTGCTCAGTCAACAAGCATCCCTAGGTGTTATCACTGTATTAATGTCATCCACAATACAAAATAAGTCTTATAAAAACATGCTTTTGTTTTTGAGAGATGTGTTCCCATTAAGTGGAACACTTAGGTTAATGGAAAGTTCTGAATTCATTTCTTAGTCTCAATCTTAAAAGAAAGCATTTCCATCTTTCCTGTGAAAGCCATAAATAATAAGTAGCAAACACAAAATGATAACTTTATTACTTTTGTGAAGTCTGGGTGTAGGCTGTTCTCTGAAGACTCTGTTTCCTCTGGTGTACATTCACAGGTTGCAGAATTATCCAGCGGATCTTGAAAAGATACACCAAGACAGGTTTTTAAATAACATTCACAAATCATAGCTTTTTATACCTGTGACATATGAAACTGGCTTAAACTCAAGAGCTTATAGGGACCTTGGTGAGCTAAGACTTAATTTTGTTCTCTCTCCATACTTCATCCATACTCTGTTAGGCCATCAGGGGCTGGAAATTAGACTCCCTGATGATCATTTTGGGATTCTTGCCAGGATACCTTCCTGTGCTGGCAAGAATACTTTGGGTCCTTATGATACTATATATACCCTTGGGGTGGTCTTGATTTGCTTCAACAATCATACTAGAGTTTTCTTATATATGTCTATATTTTTCTTTTTTTTATATATTTTGTATATATGCTATATTAATATATTGTACACTTGTATATTGTATATATTTTGTATATATGTACATACATTTACATATGTATATATATATATATATATATATATATATATTTGAATATATTTTTGATAACTTTCACTCTCAATACATCAATCTAGAACCCATCTTCTAGCCTCAGTTATTTTAGCACTGTGGTACACTGTAAACATCAGTACTCTAGTTAATTATTATTAAGTAAGTAATACTCTGGCATAGAGAAGCTGTGTTAAAATCACCAGTAATGTTCTTCCTCATTATCTCACAAGTATAGCATATGATACATAGACTACTAGAACTTATAGACGATTTGGTTTCTAATCTACCAAGGGGCTTTGTGAAATGTCTTAAAATCGTTTTCTCTTGGGAGCAGTAACTGACTCTGTGGGTCAGAAACTTGCTTCTCATATAGCTGTGAGTTTGTTCTCTATCCTTTTACCCTTACTTTCCTCTTTCTGGTTTCCTTCTCTTTGCCTACAACAAATTAGAATCTTATGAGGGGACTAGGCTGGTCAGAAGAAACATTGTTTTTAAATCTTATACCGATTTCTTATTACCACACGTAGCGTTGAAACTTTCACATATAAACTGATATGAATATGATCAAAAAAACATAAATGAAAAACACCTTTTATCTAAGAGGGAGTAATGCATATCTGCCCTTTCAGAGAATAAGGTTTACTAACTGAATGGAATGCAGGGTCAAAACTCATAAACGACCTCCTATAAGGTAACCTTCCATCAGACATGGGTACATTTTTGATGCTGCTGACAAATGACTCCCAACATTATTTTCGAGATAACAGCCTCAAATCATTGTCAGTCAACTCAAAATCATACCTGTAAGAGGTGACCATATTCTCAGTGAAAGTAATGCTTCAGCAGTGATTTCTTAGAGCAAATAGCTCAGGGATGTATGGACTAGAACTGACAGCTACCACCACCGCCCCAGCTTTAAGTGAGCCGAAATCCCAGGTGAGAGGAAGGAAGATGGTTTCCCAAGCTTTTACCCAGGCCCAGGTCGGTGAGCTCTGTGCTCCTCCTTCCCTGCAGGGGCCCCTCAGGGCTGATTTGCAGGATGCGGTTAAGGGTGTGCATCCACTCATCCATGTCCGACTCGGTTTCTGCGGCCAGCACAAAATAGGTCAGGTCGTTCATTTTCAATTCAAAGGCATATTTTCTTAGTCGGTTATTCTGTGGTACACAAAGAAAGAAAGGCCCAAACGAGGAGTCTTAGAGAGTGAGAGACATTTTCTCTGGGGTTGGGATTTCAAAGTCTTTCTGTCCAGGTGGGCAACATGGAGAAAACCTTTAAGACAGGACAGAATTTCAGAGTCCCAACTCCCTTTTGTTTCTTTCAAATATATTTGTACAAAGAAACATTTCATTCATGTTTCATTGATGGGTTGGGCACGTGGACCCATATATTTCATCTTCAGGCGTGAGTGTGACTCTGTTCCAGCCTTTGAAGGACTGAGTTGAGCTTCCGCTGTTTTGCTCAGCATGGGTTCTGTCTGCAGCTCATTGTGGCTTGGGCATCTGATCTCATCACATCCAGAGGCACCTGCCAAGTCACCAACAAGCTCTATGCTGCCACAGAAGTCTAAGGGACATTTCTTTCTTCCTGCCTTCCTTGACCTTAAACAGAATTGGCATGGTGGCTACCTCCTCCTCCTTGAAGTTCACCGTTCCCTGGCCTCCATGACCACACTCTCTTCTAACTTTCTTTCCATCTCGTCAGTTGCCACTGTCTACTCTGTGCTGCTGGCTCTTCCTTCTCTTCAAGGCTTCTAATGGTAGTCCCGGCTCTGCCTTAGACTCCCTTCTATCTCAATCCAGTGGCTTAGAAGGGCATCCGCAGGCAACGATAGATAGCTCAGTTCCACTCCTGGCACTGGATTTGCCATCAGTCTCCAGAGTCTCTGTAACTTGACATCTCTACTCTGCCTTTTGTGACTAATCTAGAAAGCCTAGTCTAGTTCCCTGAATGTGCTCCTGATACATTCTTGTTTTTGCCACGGGATCTGAAAAAGTTCCCCCTCCCTGAAAATTCCCCTAAACGTAGAGAGCCTGATGTTTTCCCCATGTGCTTACATGACTTGAATTCACTCTTCAACCTAAACTAAAAACCTTCCTCAATTCCCCAGCTTCAGACAAGCAGGAAAAGGTTATCATACTCCAGAATACTTGCATTAAATCTAAATTATATGCTTATCGTCCTCCTGAACATTTGCATTAATTCTGAATTATATGCTTATTCAATTTTCTTTGTTGGCTTGTCTCCTTCAAAGCTACCTCTATAAGGGCTGTGTCAGTTTTGTTTACCACTGTATCTTGTGACAGTGTGAATACACAGAAGGGTTTAGGAATGGGGTTCAAAACAAGTCATATTTTATGAATGGAAAAAAAAAAAAGTTCCTATTCTTAGGAACTAAAATTTTAGTAGGGACATGGTGAATGAATGGATAACCAACAGGCCAAACAATTGAAAAACAAAACTGCATTGGATTAGAATGAAATGATGAGCGGCCACTTTAGACAGAATGGTTAAGGCAGGGCTTTACATAAGGTGATGTCTAAGTTAAAATCTGTAAAAGGAAGGAGCCGACTATTTAAAGACTAGAAAAGGGCACTGAGAGTAGGGGTTGGGAGCAAGACCAATTCTTCTCTTGTAGTTTTATATATTTCTGCCATAAGTTTAGAAATGTGAATTCAAAGTGTAAACTTCTCCCACTAAGGTCACAACAACCCTGTGAGCAAAATTATACCATTCTATTTAACATGTGGCGAAGTTGAGTTTGCGGGGATTAGTGAAAACATGCTTGAGACTGTAGCAGCAGCAAGTGGCAGAGAAGGGATAAACTTCAGCACCCGTGCTCTTAATCCCACCCCCTGAGTTGCCCGGAGCCAGGCTCGCAGAAGATTCCCAGTCTATACTGCTTTTCCTTGCTACTGACTGCCCTGGCACCATCACACAGCAAAGAGGTGGCAGTGACCTGTGGTCTCTGTTGATCTAAGTTCAAGAGAATGCACAATAGAGCAACACCTAAGTCCTGACAAAAAGTACAATTCAAGAATTGGAGGAGAAAGAAGACTTAGTGAACAATCTCACTATGGTTCTCACTGTGGAACATCCCTGTTCAAGTGTCACTTTGTATATTCTTTCAAGGACAAGCTATTTGCTCCTGTCCATACCTTTGTATTATTGTCAAGTGTTATACATATCTTGCTTTCTAAGATTCAGTCACAGGTCCAGCTCTTTAATAACTCACAAGTCTCATATGGGAAGAAGCTAACTTTTTATCCTCAGTGTTTAGTGCAGTGGTGTTCATTTGTAAAAGAGATGCTTGTTGTTTGTATTTTGTGCAGGATAAAAACAAACATGATCTCTGCCCCTGCAGAATGGGGGAGACAGGCATTAACCAACTAATCACACCAATATAAAATTGGAGAATAGGTGTACTTAGATTTTGTGTAAATGCTTTGTTGAGGAGATACTAGGTTCTGTGAGAACATGGAATAGTATGATTTTGGTGAGAGTTGCATTTTGAGAAGATCTTTTTGGCTGTAATGGAAATAGAAAGAGGCAGCCAGAAAGACAATGACCTCAAACGTGGTGTACAAAGCACACAGATAGGCAGCATGTTCGAGTGAAATTCCTAGATGCCATGCCCTCCCCAGGGAGAGTGGGGTAGGCTCTCCATATGCCCTCACATACCTTTCTGGAAATTCTGATGAAGGAGAAACTACCTGTGACCTGCACTGACACAGAGGGCCTAAGGCAAAGACCAGGTGGCTGGGGAGCAGGTGAGAGAGGTCTCCTATCATGGCACCGTGGTTGAGCCACGAGCAATAGAAATAGAAGTAGATTCTCTGAAAAGAAGGAGAAATGGCCAAAATTTTTGGCATAACTTTTGCTAGGATATTGTTAAGTGCCTGAATATGGTGACATGCAAGCAACTCTTACTGTTGTCTTGAAAACAAATGTATAAAAAAAAAAATCTGCTTTATTACTCTGATGCTGCAAATAATATGGGAGGGAGGCACAAAGCTCAGTAAATGTTCATGCTGGGTTGGAAAAAATGGATTGAGCTGCAACTTTCTTACAAACACAGAGGTCAAAACTAATGGAGTTTTTAAAAATAAAACACTTTAAAATATAAGTAAAAGTTGATTTTCTAAATTGCATTCTGTACTTCAAATGAATTGAGTATGGTTACCAACTTCAATATTATAATACCTTTTAAAAACATGAGTGAAGTATAACAAGTTCTTGCTTCTCAAGAAAGGACATTTATGTGGAAAAGGCATTATGTTGGCAATTTCTTAAAATGTAAATTATCATTTTTGAGAGAAATGAAAGTACTTGCAGTATATAGAAGGTTATGCTGGGAATGCTTAAGATGGCTGGGTTTCTCATGCTGTAATCTCAAAGGTAATAGTATATGGAATAGGCATAAAGGAAGGACAAAGATCAAAAGTCAGTGGGATATTTTAATACTCTTAAAATGTAATTGATAAGTCATTGAAATGGTAACATAATCGAGAAGTAACCATGGTCTTCCTCTTAATCCCCAAAGTTTACTCTATTTCCCCTAAATCAGTGTCCAGTTCAAAGTAGCCAAAGTGGCCAATGCAGCTACTGTGTCCAGTCAAGCTCACTGCCCTCCCCCTAATGATTTCATAAATAAAAAGAAGCTGTGAGCATGTCCTGCTACCATATAATGTGCTTAATGAATAGAGGCATGCTGGTTTGCTTTCGCAGTGTTCACGTGGAGAGTTCCACATCTCCCAGAAAACCACTAACACCAGTGGAAGACTGAATGGCAAAGAACGAAGTTATCCAAAGAACATAATCTATTGTGCCAATTATGTTTCTAGAACCTTCTACTGAATTTTTCAGGAACAACAGAGGAGTTTTTTAAAAAAAACATACAACATCAAATCCAGGTTACTGGTGTTGGTGGCTCCCTTCCATGTCAGCCTTTCCATTCTCTGTGGCTTTATTTGTCAACTGGTACAACAAAAATTTATTGAGAGCCTTTTCTGAGCCAGTCACACAGCACTGAAAAAAAAAGTTTTAAAAGTGCTTTCTCTTATTGAACTTATAGTATAATGGAGTGTCAGTAAACTGATATGTAGAAATAGAACATGTCATATATGTAATCCATGTGGAGTGTAACAATATTACATCATGTAGTGATACATTTAATTTCATTTTTACTTAGGCTATTGGGACTTATTATCTGAGGTATGTCACTCATGTCTCATTTGCATATGCCACTTTTGTTTCATTTTTTTGTGTACCCTTCCCAGAGACTGGAAGCTCTTTGAAGACAGGAGTCACATCTGTTTTCATATTTGTGTTTTTCACAGTGCTTTGCACATAACAAGTTTCCCAATATATATTCTGACATGAATCCTGTGTTAAACATTCATGGCTTAAAACTGCACATAAGTCTAGCTTTGCAATGTTCCTTTTGCCTAGTGACTTATGTAGCATAAATATATGTATGTGGATACATACATATGCTGTCTGAAGTAAAGTCTTTGTTCTTCTTCTTCTTTTTTGTTTGTTTTATTCAAGGGAAACTGGCCATGTTTCTTAACCAAATAGGTCTGACTCATTCTAGTTATTCATTTGTTCTCTGCTTTTGTGTGGATGTGATTCATCTTCAGGCACATTTTGTGCCTGAGAACTTAAGAGAGTAACAGTTAAACTTTGTACTATCTCATTTGAAATCTTTCCAGAAGAACACATTTGTAAGCCAGAAAGGGCTGTAATTAAATATGTAGGAACTGGGATCCACATCTCAGGTGACCAGGGGCATAGACATCTTTCTCCCCATGTGATCCCAAGAATTCGGAAGTCCCTACCTGCATAAAAGGTATAAAGGGTACTGGTTAAAAGTTCTTCATCAAGGGGCTCGAAAGTGCAAGCAAGGACACATAGTTGAAGCCTTCAAAGACACATGTGAAAAATCTACAGACAGGCCTAGCGTTTTTGTGTAGAGTTGCAGCTCCTTAATAGGGTTCACCTGTTCTGTGCTGCCAAAATGTTCCATGGGCTCTGACATTCATATCTCTATTATAGCTCTTGTGATAGGAAATAGTGGTGAGCAGGTGGCTCTGTCCTTCTCTCATTTTGACTTTGAAAGAAAATTGAATTCCCCACACCTAAACAGAGTTCTGAACACATTACAGGCACTACACAAGCTGTGGAATGAGAGAAAGAATGAAGGAACAAAAAAAGAAATGGATCATTAGTATACTTAGGTAGAATTTTCTGGAAGGTAAATCAAGATTTACCAGGGAGGCTTTACCATAAAAGTGTCCATCTCTCAAAGCTGTGAACATTGTGATTTAAAGAAAATTAGAGGAGAAAAGCTGAAGATACAATATCTTCCAGGCTAGCACATTTATTCTAGTTTCATGAACAAGAAGTCTGAGATCAAAGAGGTTGAATCACTTATTCAAAGCCTTCAGATACTAAAAACTAGAATTTGAATACTGACCTGCACCAATCCCAAGCTTGGGTTTTTCCCCACAGACTCTTTCCAAGGTGATGCTTAAACTCATCATGTACTATCCTCCTATACATGATATCTATAAAAACTTACTTTTTAGGGTTTTATAGGTATCCTATCTGTAGGACCATGGGACATAACAAGTTAAGCCAATACTGAAACATAGTCTGAGTAAGAGGTGTCTGGAGCAGAAAGTCAGACCAGAGCACTAAGGTGTATGTCCAACACAGTATGATTCTATTTTTTAATTTGATTTTTTTGAATTTTTAAAAAAATTTGTTTTTTTGCTTGTAGATGGACACAATACCTTAATTAATTAATTTATTTTTTATGTGGTGCTGAGGATATAACCCAGTGCCTCACACATGGTAGGCAAGGTCTCTACCACTGAACTACACCCCCAGTCCAGTTCTGTGCTTCTTTGAAGAAAGACACTGCATATCTGCTGTATCTCTTCAAACTTAATAAGTAAAAAAGACCACAATTGTACTTAAAAAAAAAAAAAAAAGATGAGTCATTTGACAGAGAAAGAAATGAAAAACAATATATTTAAAATTTTCAGCTAGATGTCTGTAAAAGGTAGTTATTGATCTCTAAACTGTTGCTAAAGAATTACTTCATATTGCTAAGACCAAAGAGTCTCCTTTATGCCCAACAATAGACAACTATCTCCACCCTCCATTAAGATCCTTATTGCCCTTTCCATATGGAAAGCTGGCATCTGCATTAAAATGCAATTAGCTTTCACTTCTAGTGGAGTGCTCAGCTACACTTAATTAATTTTTTCCTTTTAAAGCTCAGCCTTATTAATTTCTGGGGGAATTCCAGATTTTAACTGTCCAGAAATAGGCCAGGACTAAGAGGCTGGAGAGAGCTGTATTTTGCATCCACATATCTAAGTGACCCCAGTAGTTGTGCAAGATGTAATCTCAGCTACCAGGTAACCAGTGAGTGCCTGAGGCTTGCTGATAACAGAAAGCACAGATCTAGTGGCCTGTGACCAGAAACAAAATCCTTCCGCTCAAGCAGCTAGAGCTTTTTTGTAAAATTTGAGGGGAGATGGCTAAAACACTCAAGTGCTTCCGTTTTTACCTAAGAAGAAATAAGGTAGGATCATGCATAGACCTCCAATGTCCATGGAAAGGGAGAGGTGTTTGGAATTATTCTGTTTCTCTTTGCCATAGTGGTTCATGCCAAATTTAAAACTAAGAATAATATTTGAAGGTCAAGAACAGCAGTATCTGTTAAAAGTGCTAGCTGTTTCTGAAATTAAAACCTCGGGAGTCAATGTAATTGTTGTCTTTGGAGGAAACCTCCTCACAGAGGAAAGAGAATGTGTGTGCACACTGTGAATTTACATGGTTACTTCAAGATGACATTTATGAAGTGTATGCTGTTAGCTATGTGATTTGCTTATTATCTTACTGAATTTCCTTGGCTCTGTGGTTCTCCACACTGAAGCCATGCAGGTGTTCATTCTCTTTTCCTTGAATACATAGTTGAGCTTATATCAGCTTATACCTCCTCAGGACCTTTGCACCTGCTGTCCCTTATCATTCTTTAGTCCATATGATGTCTTTTCAAAAATGCTTTTCTCACGTCTTGGGCATAAATATTCCTCTCTCTCTCTGTGACCTTGTTTATTTTCTTTATTGAAAAACGTACCAGCTGACTCCATTGTATGTATCTATTTCTTTGCTTATTTCCTGTTTTTCTTTGAAATAAGTTTTGTGGAAGAAAAGATGTAGGTTGCTTTGGTTTTCACTGAATGCCTAGAGTTTAGAACACTTCGGCGTTCATGTCATGTAATTAAAAAATATTTGCTGAATGCATTTTGCCATGAAAAGAACCCATAGTGATGAAAAGGGATTTCTACTCACCTGTACCACACCTGTACAGGAATCCAGAAAGATGCAGCCTTTGGGTTCTTTGGATATTTTTTCATCTTTGTAAAAGTTCATAATGTAGGAATTGTCAGGCAACTGAGTCAGCTGGAAGTAGCGTTTTTTGAATGACTAAATAAAAGGCAGAAGAAGTCAAACTGCAGTGAGCTATTACTCATGGAGGTTAGAATTACTCTAATTCCTTCAGAAAGGCATTGTTCTAGAGAAAAGCATCCTACTTTCTCATAAATAAAATATGATATGCAACATAAATTCAATGCAAATGGCTCTCCTCTGTGCTGTGACCCAAGGAGGGAGCATCCAGAAAGGTGTCAGAAATAAAGATGAATCTTGGTGCCCCCTTACCCGAACAGTAACGGTATTGTTCACGGTGCTGTTAAAATTCCCCTTGTAGAGCCAGCCAGACTTGAAAACTCCTGATCCTCCAGCTCCCCCACCGCCCTTGGAGGAGGAGTGGGAAGTGGTATCCTGCAGAAAGGTATCATTAGCATGGCACTGTGCATCCCAGAGCTCAGACGCTGCACTTAAAAACCAGACTCCTTTTCCTGTCTTTGACTCATCTGCAAAATCATGTTCAATGTCAAAACAAACACGATTCATTCTGACTAAAAGCCCCAACACAATCAGCTACTGCTGCTTATGAAAGACTGGCCAGAAGGTGAAATCTCCAATGCAAGACAGGAACTAATCGCCCTCATGTTTAAACATTTCACTTTCCACAACTCACTTACTTCATCCTTATCAGCATCTTCATGGTCAACCTCAAAGGAATGTGAAGGAAGTTTCTCTGGTTTGTATTCTGCTCTGATATGTTAAAAGAAAAGAAAAAGAAAGAAAAAAAGATTCTGATTTGTCATTTAAGACATGGCTCTCGTTTGCAGCTGTTCCCAAGGTAACAACTATGCCAGCACTCTTAGAAATTTTTAAGATTTGTAATCTTGAAAACGGTGGGGGTCCCATTTCCTTTAGAAGTATTAACCTTCCCCATGCTATTATATCTTATCTCCAGTAAATAAATAATTTAAACCACGGAGTTAACTATTCATACAGATGTATATGTACCTTTTTGAATTAAAAGAAAGCAAACAAGATACCATTAAAGATTTGGAGGTTTCCTTCCTCCATATTCTGAAGTGAAATATTAAGCAGTGATATTTCCATTACCTTTCCTGGCTCACCTCTATGTGACATGATCAAGGCTACAGGGAGGTCACCTGAAAAGCCTCAGCTCTGAGGAACCCTGTTCCTGAGAAGCAGCTTGTGCCATGGGCACTGGGTTGTGTGGCTTCTCTACCTGAGAGCTCCTCAGAAAGCCACTGGAAGGGACCTAGTGGCAGCTGTGCATCCTTTGTGCATTCCCAGGGCAGCTCAGAAATGCCTCCTCAGCCATGGCATCGTGATCTGCCCAGAGGAGCATGAGGGTACAGCTGGTTCTATAAGTAGGTCAGAACAATAGGCTTTAATTGGCTTGACTCCATCTCACAAGGAAGGGTTGGATGGAAACTGGAAAATCCCTCCCAGGGCTCACACACTCCTCATATCCAGCTTTTTTTTTTTTTTTTTTTTTTTTTTTTTGTATCAGAGATTGAACTCAGGGGCCTTAACCACTGAGCCACATCCACAGCCCTTTTGAATATGTTGTTTAGAGACAGGGTCTTGCTGAGTTGCTTAGGGCCTTGCAAAGTTGCTGAGGCTGGCTTTGAACTCACAATCTTCTTGCCTCAGCTTCCAGAGCTGCTGGGATTACAGGTGTGTGCTACCATGGTCTTTAGCACCTCTATCACTAAAACTTCTATATGTAGAAATATTATGGAATGTTTGTGTTTTCTCTGAGATGATTTACATTATGTAGAAACAATTTCTGAATCTGACTATTGAGGAAAAAAAAAAAAAAAAAAAAAAACAGAGGCAAACTGGTGTTCCCATCACACGTTTCCTTTGCTGATGGTATTCCAGAGAGGAAGGAAAATGACCAAGGACATACATACTTATATGTAAGTATGCGTAAATTTTCCCTACTTTGCATTCACACAGGTTGCTAACTAAAGTCTTTAAAATAGTCCCTCACCCTCCTGAGGGACACAAAAATGTTGTTTCTTAGTTTACAACAGTGGAAGTAACAGCACAAAAAAAACATTGTCCTGGGCTGGGGATATAGCTCAGTTGGTAGAGTGCTTGCCTCACATGCACAAGGTCCTGGGTTCAATCCCCAGTACCACACACACACACACACAAAAAGAAAACATTGTCCTTGTGCTCAACTAGGCAAAGTCTGAAATCAGAACCACACTTCATTCCTGTTAAAGGGTTTTTAAAAATTGTGGTGAAATATACACAAGAGTTACCATTTAACCACGTTTAACTGTACAGTTGAGTGGCATGAAGCAGATTCATATTGGGGTGCAGCCATCACCAGTCTCCAGCTCCATAGCTCTAGATCCTTCCATCTTCCTGTTCTGAAATTCTGTACCCATTAAAAATAATTCTCCACCTCCTCCCCTCCCCACACCCCTGCTTACTATTCTACTTTTTCTGCCATGCATTTGACTATTCTATGTACCTTATACAGGTGGAATCAGGTATTTGTCATTCTGTGTCTGCTTTATTCACTTAATATAAGGTCTTCAAGGCTCATCCGTGTTATAGCATGGGCCAGGATTTCATTCATTTTTAAGCCTGAGTATTTGGTCATTGTAACCTGGCAAAAGTTTGTGCCCTAAGGTCATTTCCGTGAAGGCATCCTGGACTCCTCAGAATTGGGGTTGTCTTCCTGTGGACTCTGTGCATTAGTCTCTCAACGATGCTCACCTGCCCCTGTTAGCTGTGCCCTGTCCTAAGCCTTCATCAGATTACACTTTTCTTAAAGGCAGGAACTCTAATGAACGCCCACCCGCATCTTACTCAGCTGTCCTTTGCTACTGCTATAGAGGCTCAAAACCCATTTGCCGGTTGATTCAGTGAAAGGGCAAGGTAAGCAAGAAGAGCAGAAGAAAAATAATACGAAATGGTATAATTTCACACCATTGTGGCAGGCACCTTGGTGATGTTTATTATAGCTGTAGAATGTATTTTTGGTGATCAAAATCTAAAGAAGTACCTCTGACATGTTAAATGGGATTTTAAAAGTATTTTACTATTGTGACTTTACCTGATAAATTCATTTTAATGAGATTTATTGGCAACTCAATAAGAACAGTAAAGCTGTTCAGAGGATCACAGTAATTGAGATTGAGTGCTAGGGTTGGTGTTGGGAGTATCATATCAGTCCTATTTCTAATTTCCGTCCCTGTTTTGTTTTAGCTGTGATTTGAACAAAACCCAGGACCTACAGATAAGTAGTTGCAAATGGAAGCAGTTTTATTTAACAGTCAGAGGCTTGGTAGAAGAGTGGTGGGAAATATGTACCTCACGGTCAGCTCCACATCAAGGTCTAGCATGTAGTAGGTGTTCAATAAATATTTTTAATAGATATATAAGACATGTATGGGCATTTCAAAGACATTAATGCATAATATGATCTTCCTCAACCATGACCTATTTACAAGTCCAAAGATATTCCAAAATATATACTGAAGTCTAAATGTGTATTCAATGGCCTATTGCTTTTTAGTAAATTACGTGTGTGTGCAATCAGACATTTGCACTGATGCTAGGTTCTACAGTCTTGATTAATCTTACCATTTTATAGGGATAAAAATAAAGATTATAACAGTCATTCATATAAAACACACAGTGGAAGAGATGGGTTTAGGAGGCTTATCTCTAAAATCATTCCTGTTTTTAGAAAAGGTGAGTTTGAATCATCTTTAATAAGCATATTAAGCACAAATGAAGACATCCCCTCCCCACCAAGGATCTGGTGTACCTGTGTGACATTAACATGGGCCACCCCTCTTGGTCGGACTCAACTTTATGAGAAGGCTGAGCAAGTAGAGGTTTCACGGTGTCATTTCTGGAAACTGGGAGATTCTTCCCACTCCATCAAAAAATAGTCCCCTTTTCCTTAATATCATCTGACACTCCTTGAGAGACAAACAGCTCCTTTCACCTCTTCATTTGATTGACAGAGCCCTTAAATACAACCTTTCCTCCTCTGCCCCTCCTGTGAGAGATGACATGTCACCCAAGGTTCAGAGCAGGTTCAAAGAGCTGATTTCAGTGTAATGACTTGAAGAATTTCTTCTGCAGAAGATGAAACACCAGTGTTCCAGCATTCTGAAAACAGGGGTCCAGCCTTAAAGGGAGGACTGAGGACACTTGCCAAGTGTAAGCCAAAGGAACGAGGAGGGAAAACTGAGGAGGCGGCAGCAGAGGCAAACTTGAATGTGGGATGTCAACATTGGCTCCGTGCTTGTCATTTGCCACCCATCTACCTTAGGTACAACACAAAGCCGTTCATGTCTGAGCTCTTCATCCTGTCCTCTAGCGTCAGCATGGCATGTCCTTCCTTCTCTTTCTCACAAAAGAATGATTTTTTGTGGATGTTTGTTCTCCATAACTGTGGATAGCAATATTGCTCACTTTCTCATTGGGGTCGATTTCCACATCACACTTATAAACGAGGAAGAGAAGGAACAGCTTTTCAAACTAGTGAAGGACAAGGGGACAATGTAAGGTTTTCGTGTACAACAATGGATAAGGCTCAGGACTCTTGAGGGGTTTTCACAGATCTCCCAGGTGAGAAGTGAAAATGACGATGGAGATAGTCTATGACAAGTGGCCAAAGAATCACAAAAACCTATGCATCAAAAGTGACTGTGATGGGCTGGGGTTGTGGCTCAGCAGTAGAGTGCTTGCCTAGCATGTGCAGCCCGGGTTCGATCCTCAGCACCATGTAAAAATAAAAACGCATTGTGTACAACTAAAGCAAATAACTAAATATTTCAAAAAGTGACTGTAAGCCACCTCAATGTTTATAGCAGCTCAATTCACAATAGCTAGACTATGGAACCAACCTACGTGTCCCTCAATAGATAAATGGATAAAGAAAATGTGGTATATATACTCAATGGTATGGCATTTGCCAGTAGATGGTTGGAGTTGGAGAATACCATGCTAAGCAAAATAAGCCAATCCCACAAAACCAAATGCTGAATGTTTTCTCTAATATGTAGATGCTAATTCACAATAAGGCAGGGGGGCACTAGGAAAAAATAGTGTTAGATTAGGTAGAGGGAAGTGAAGGGAGGGGATGTGGGGATGGGAAAGATAGTGGAATGAAACAGACATTATTACTGTATGTATATATGTGACTACATGACCAATATGATTCTGCAACCTGTACACTTAGAAAAATGAGAAATCATATCCCATCTATGTGTGATATATCACAGTGCATAAATGCATTCTACTGTCATGTATAACTAATTAAAACAAATAAAAAAGAAGTGACTGTGAGTAACACAGGACAAAACACTAAGGAAATGCTCATGAACAGAGAATGGCCAAACAAATTATAGTAGATCCTTAGGAGAGAGTCACTCAAAAAGGAAAAGGAGCTATGGATACATGTTACAACAGGGACATCACTCTGTGCTATGTAAAAGAAACCAGAAGCACAAAAATATACATGGCACGAATCTACTCTTATGATGACCTTGGTAATGGCTGTCTCTCTAGGGTAGAGGTGAGCAGGAAGAGGATCAGTTAACTCCCTGGGGATGATGGTAATCTGTATCTCAAAGGAGGTGTGAGAGGCAGGTGAACTCTTCCTCAAAAGGACAATCCAGTGGTTCACTCAAAATTTTCACATTTCCTCACATGTAAATTTTACTTGAAAACCCCACAGTAAACTGCACATACATAAATCCCTACCTGATGACTTGTTCCTCTTTGCACACAAGTCTTTCCCTATGTTTGAAAATTTGCATGACACTTTTAAAGTGTTGATCAAAGAGTGACCCAAAATGACATCTTCTAAACAGATACTCTCCTTTTTATACTATCAATAATCAAAACTTCATGCAAATGTCAAAAAAATATTTTCAAGAATTTTCCAAATGTTACATTCAGTACTCAGATAGTCTCTATCATGCTATGTTACAATTTACGTCACTACACTCTTTTATAAAATAAAACTTCTTTAAGCATTCCCCCAAGGTTCACTTTAATTGTTAAAAAATAACTCAGAAGATAATGAGACAATATGAATGAGGTCAATAGCAAAACAACCAAATCCATTGATCCTCCTTAGTGTCCATGCTGACTTCATTTTTCATTTAAAAATAAGTGTGAGCCGGGTGCGGTGGTGCACGCCTGTAATCCCAGCACTTGGGAGGCTGAGGCAGGAGGATCGTGACTTCAAAGCCAGCCTCAGCCGTGGCAAGGCACTTAGCAACTCAGTGAGACCCTGTCTCTACTAAAATACAAAAAAGGGCTGGGGATGTGGCCCAGTGGTAGAATGCCCCTGAGTTCAATCCCCGGCACCAAAAAAAAACAAAAAAAAAAAAGAAAAAAAAAAGTGTGGACCAGTGAGTTCAAGCTAGGTTTGATGTGGGCATATCCTCTTAGTGCATGTCTTTCTAAGTTTGCCTGATCCAGTTCATACCTGGTAAGTAGAAGAACCACAAGAATCCCAGCCATAGGTCAGAAAACAAGTCCCTTCACAGAAGAAGCTTCCATTCTAGGGGAGGAGGGAGTCCAGAATAAATTGGGCCTAAGTCAGCACAAGTCTCTAAGTGAAAATGGTTGTTAGAAAAATCAAAGGGTTTCCAGAGATCTATTGCACAGCAGGGTGATCAACGTTAATGATCACACACCCCATTCTTGGAAACTGCAGGAGTGATGTGAAGTGTTCTCACTGCAAAAATGATGACAATGAGGAGGACTTTTTAATTTGCTAGATTTGACCGTTCCAGTGTCTGTGGACTTCAGAACATCATGTCACACATGATAAAAATGCATGATACTATCTGTCAACTTAAAATAAATAATGAAAATTAAAAAAAAAAAAAAGAATCAGAGCGAAGAGAGTGATTGGGTAGGAGTGGCACAGATCAAGATTAGCAAGGGTGGACACGGAAGCCCTCTCTAAGGAGGTGTCTTTTAGGTTGAGCATGAGAAGCAGCTGGTTTGAGCTGCTCTAGGGAAGCATCATTCCAACAGAGGGAAGCATAAGAGTAAAGGTCCTGAGGAGGACCAAGCTTGGAGCACCCAGGAGTGGAATGCTGTGAGGCTGGGCATGGGGAGGAAGGACAGCAAGAGGAGGTGAGGTCAGCTGCACAGGGCACAGCTCTGGGCCCTGGTGGTGGACAGTGTTTCCACTACATCTGAGGCTTGAGGGATACCAGGGCTGTTCTTAGTCCTGGTCCCAATGATCCCCAGGGGACAAGTTCTCTGCCTTTAAAGGGCAACTAGACATCACTCTCATCAGTCTGGGGGCTGCTGTGCAATGACCATTCTGTCTTTTAAAGATCATGGGAAAGCCAGCACCACTGGCTCTTTACTTTAAATTCCCCCCATCCCCCAGGAGCATTCTTTGATTTCTCAGAGCCTTTGGGATCTAGGATAAAGGCTGGTCAGGGATCTTACCCTTGGACTTTGATTCCAAATGAGTTATAATTTATTGGCAGTTTAATTTCTCAGTTTTTCACTCAGATTTCCTCCATTACCCCTCTAAATAGGGTGGCACCTCTCAGTGCCTGAGTTTCCTTTATAAAATGCGGAAAAGTTTCTGGCCTATGGTTATTAAATGAGATACCATACTTATAGCATCTAGCACATTCTAACTCCCTCACTGTAGACACTCAAGAAACATTCTTTTGTTCTTTACAAAATTATTCTATCCTAACTCAACCCTGCTAAACTGGCCACACTTTATTTGATCTTCAATCAAAAAGTATAAGTTTAGGAAATTTTATTTTTTTCTATCAAATCCACTATGATAAAACATATTTAATGTGTCATAGATCTCTGTACTTTACATAGTGGATAAATGAAGTCAGTGGTATAGCTTTTTATGCTGCTCTGATCCCCTGGGAACTCCAAGTTCAGTGTTGATATTTATTTATGCACATATTTTGCCTTTTATGGTTTATGTTTTGCCTTTTAGCTAGAAATAATGTATTTTCTACTATCTTCTTATGAACAATTTATTTTTAAAGAAGCGGGGTTCTTAAAAGACAAAAATAACCCACTTTTAAATTTAAAATATAGCCACCTCTTTTTTCACTTTTTTTTTATGATTGCACACTTGTATTTTGCAGCCTCAGCAACCCATAAAAAGAAAGGATCAGTTTAAATTAGTAGCAGACATATGGAAATTCTAATCCAGGAGGTATGAAAATGATTTACCTCTAATAGCCTCAGAAGGCCCAAGTAAATTAATCTGTTTCCACAACTGACCTAAATTTGCACAGCCCTTAGGAGGGAGTGCTTAGCTTGGCAAAACCATGTAAAAATATAATTCTGCTGTTCAGTGTTACAGTCTACATTATTCTTGGGTGTATGCTACAGGATTGTATGCTAGAACTTCTTATCTTCATTTTGAATATATATGGTTAATTAATGTTTCTTACTATGGCAGTCTTATTCTTCCCCTTCTTGGTATCAACTTCCACTTCCTTCAGTTAGAGTAAGGGAAATTCTCAAGAATATTTTGGTTAGTTTCTCATTTGTTTTCATGAGAAGAATCTGCATGCTCTATGAGAATCCCAGTTCAACAATGATGGCCTGGACCTGCTTCTAGTGACAAGATTTCTCTGTGATTTCAGTAGAGGAGGACTACTGAAAGTGGGAATTATTATTATTATTATTATTATTATTATTATTATTATTTAAATATTTATTTTTTAGTTGTAGTTGGACATAATACATTTATTTTACTTACTTAATTTTACGTGGTGCTGAAAATCGAACCCATGGCCTTGCACATGCTAGGCGAGCGCTCTACCGCTGAGCCACAACCCCAGCCCCTGGAAGTGGAAATTATTGTACTTTCTCTTTTTCTTTATTACATAGTGAATGTAAGAAAAGATAAACTGTGTTTGGGAACAAAGCCACTGAAGTGACAGTGGGAAGAATTTAACTCAAGAGGGAGCTCAATGCTGCTGTGATACCTCCTCTCACTTGATGCACAGTCTTCCAATTGGTTGGACATGATTTCCAAGTTGTAACCACTTCTCAGAACTATTCTCAGAAAGAGGAAGTCTGAATGTTAAAAAATGCTTTGCTTTTCAATGGTATCTATAAAAAGCATGTGACTGATACTCAGAGGTTTTGAATGTTATAATTACTTAGGAGGGCTGGGGTGTGGCAAGACCTACCCAACAGGAAGTTCCCAGAGTTACCCATTGGGAATGACTGAGTCTAGAAGAACATCTAGAAATTTGGTAGAAGTCAATGTCCAGTGTTTGGAAAAAAGATTCTCTGTTTTGGAGGAACATTGCTTTGCTCTTCATAGTAAGGCAACCCCAAAATAACGAGCCTCTATCTCTTGCCTCTGTTGCCTCTCCTGCAATCCATTTGCAGTGGACCAAGCAAATTATGAAAGAGGTAAAACCAGATGATGTCACCCCTGCTGAAATTTTCCACAGTCCTTATAACAAGTTCTTACCGGGGTAGCTGTCGAATGTCTCCAGAATATTGTTCATATTTGTAGTTTACCACGTACCATTGGGAACTATAAAATTTACAAGCCTGAAAGAGAGAAAAAGACAATTATAAAAATTATCATTAAAAAAAAAATCTGTTCTGGCACAATGGACCATGAAGACATTTCTAATCCCCAGGTAGCATTATGGAAGCTGCTAGTGATTTAAAAAAAAAAAAATAAAACTAAATCTGTTTTAATTAGTTACACATGACAATAGAATGCATTTATGCACTGTGATATATCATACATAGATGGGATATAGTTTCTCATTTTTCTAAGTGTACATGTTGCAGAATCATATTGGTCATGATTTTGAAGTAGGTAAGGAACACTCTGGTTTCTCTAAGATTGTATAAATTTTTTGCCTTTTTAAAGGTAGATGAGGGGCTTCCTCTCTATAATCACTTTACGTTTTCCAATAAAATGGAAATTTATCCTTTTCCAGATGCATGGAAGATGAATCATTTAACATATTTATTCTATTTTACTCCATCAGGGAAACCCTAATCCAATCACCATTGACTCACACCGGATACGTTGCTAACGTGGGGAGCATCACTCTTCCCGCTTCCTTGGCAACCCTTCCGTTGTCTAGCAGTTCTTAAAGTGAAGGATGTTGCTATTGATGTGCAATTCTTTTGTCATAATTTTAGCCTAATTTCTTCTCACTCTTGCTTGAGTAACTGATCTTTTTCTATTGTGAAATGAGTTTTCAATTTGCCCTGGTTGCCTTCTCCACGATGATTCATAGATTTTATAACAGATGTGAATAAAAGATAACTGAAAACTGTTTCAAAACTCAAGCCAATAGCACAAAAAGTATCCTATGGTGGTACACAATGGCTGAGTTCATAGTCTTATTGATAGCAAATATCTTATTGTTTTAATGACCTTAGCTTTATAATGGAGATTTTACTAGGTGGCTTTTAAGACTCCTTTCAATTCTAACATCAGGTGATTCTGGGGGTTAAACAGCTCTCAATTAGGACATAAGGACACCCTATATTCTTGCACTAGTGGAAGACAATAAATTCTTTGCACTGACAGGAATGAAGGCCTATGATGGTCTCTGTCATGTCATGACTTTGCCTTTGCAGAGTCAGGAGGTGGGAAGGAGTGGCCCTCTGGGCACTGTGGACAGTGATAGGCAGTACAGGTTCCCTGGCCTGCAGCTCCAGATGCTCAGAAAAGGCAGGAAAAGAGGATGGTGGTTGGGAAGGCCTTGGCTGTTCTGGATTTTTCTGGCCTTGAATTCTCTCCACACCATAGCTTTAGTTGTTCAGAGAAGTGCCCACACACAAACTGGGGAGTAGGAGGAGAGTGGCATGAGTACAGGACAAACAAAGGCTTTGAAAACAAGTGGGTCTCCTGGAGGTTGAGAGGACTATGGTGGTTACCAAAGGCTGGGGGTTGGGAGGCAGAGCAGGGGGAGGGAGAGCAGGGGGGCACTAGTGGGGACAGATGTGAGCCAGACGTTCTGGTGTATACTGTACCATGGGATCACCACAGTGATTATGGGCTGCATATTTGAAAAAGCTGAAAGGAAGGATTTTATGCTTTCACCATAAATGATAAATGCTTGAGGAGGAAGACCTGTCTGCCTGACTTAAACATTGCACAGTGTACAGCTGCATCTACCATCATGTTACAATCATTATGTTTTATTGATCCATTTCAAAAATTAAATACATTAATGAACACAGGACAAACAAGAACAGAAACTCCCTCTCCTCCCTTAAAATAAAAATACAGCAACAAGACAGATGAGCATGGAGAGGAGGAAAAGGACATCCAGGGGTCTACAAAGACGCGGAATGTGAACAGAGCAGTGTAGGTAGATAGAATTAAATGTATGAACTTGTAATCCTGCGAAGCACATGTTTTTGGAAATAGGAGGAAAACTGAGCCTTCATCAGCATCATTGCTAAAATGTTTTATCTTCATTTTAGACAAAGATGTCGAGGATTCAGACAAGGAGCAGAGGGGCTTACGGTGTCCCCAGCAAGAGAGCCAGAACTTCCCTGACTGAAGTTCTCACCTCTCTACTTTCCTTTTTCTTCACCTTGCACAAATGAAACAAAATATATTTTAAAATGGAAAACAAAAAGCATAAAGCTCACTCCCTTTTTGCATCCTTTTATGATCTTTCTTTTCTGGTACATAGTTTTATCCAGTTCCCCTTTATGTATGCAGTTCTCCATGGATATTCTTTTCTATCACTTAGCATATTCTCAAGAGCTTTACATTTGCTTTCTAAATTTTACTTTAAGTCAGTAGAACATAAAGGTCACACCCTAATTCACTATCCTCATCTCCTCATTTTGAGGCTTATTCATCGATTAATTTTTTCAGTGAGCATTACGAAGCCCTTAATATCTACCTAGAGTTGTTCTAGGTGACAGGAATGCAGTCGGGAACAGGGGACAAAAATCCACACCCTCTAGAAATCAGGAAACGCAAGTGAACTGTGCCATGTGTTAAAAAGTTGTAGCCTCCTGGGGAAAATACAGCAAGGGAAGGGGTATGGGAGATTTGGGGCAAGGGAGCCAATTTAAATAGAATGGTTGATCAAGGCAGGTCTTACAGAAAATGTGATGTTTGAGCAAAGACTTACAAGACAAGACAAAGAAGCTTTTTTTTTTTTTTTTTTTTTTTAATGGTTACTTTAAATCTTGTGCCATTGTAAGGGGGAGAGAGAGAGAGAGAGAGAGAGAGAGAGAGAGAGAGAGAGAGAGAGAACAATAACAAAATAACAAAACACCTTGGACTATTATCTTTTCCCATGTGGCCTTCTCATCTTCCCCCAGTACTAACCAAGTTGGATAATTTTCTTGAGATAGGTTGCTCAAAGCAGCCCAAGATTCTTTTATAAAAAACAAAAAACCTGCCAAACCAGTATAGATGCTGTATGAGTTACATGCACATGGATGGAACATGGCCCAGAAGCTACAAAGCTTTATTCTTGTCCCAGGACTAGTACTGACTCCTCGTGTGATCTTGGTAAGATCATTTTATTTATTTGGATCTTGGATTTAGCTATTGAGCACTGAGAATACTGAATGGCATTCGAGGTTACTGCCACATAATTTCTATCTGCAAACTCCCTGATCTGCAATTTTTAGTGGAACACAGATGCAGTAATTCATGATTCACTCATTGTCTATTCCTGCTATGGGTAGCCCTCTGCTTAACCATGATAAGTGTGTACACTCATGCACATTATTCACGTCATTCACAATAGGCCACAGGCTCAACTGAATCTGAGATATGTTAATCTTCAAATTTGCTGACCAAAACCAAATATGGCACTTTCTTATACTGGTAAAGAACTACCCTTCTCCTCTCCTCGCCTCTCCTCTCCTCTTTTCTCCTCCCTGCTCCCTTCCCTTTCTTCCTCCCTGCCTCCCTCTCTCCCTTCCTTCCTTCCCGTTGCATATATTTGTCATATATTGCAAGGAGATGCTCAGCTTCTGACCTAGATTCTACACATGATACAAGGAGGATTTCAAACTGAATTTGCCTGACTCTAAAAGTCCATTCAGCTAATTTGTGGATTGTTTGATGATTACAGACTTTTTTTTTCTTTTCTTCTTGGCACTGGGGATTGAACCATGGGTGCTTTACCACTGAGCAATATCCTCAGACCTTTCTATTTTTGAGAGAGGATCTCACTAAGTTGCCCAGGCTGTCCTTGAACTTGTGATCCTTCTGTCTCAGCCTGCCAAGTTGCTGGGATTATAGGTGTGTGCCAGAATCCCTGGCTCATATATTTTTAAAAACACATCTGGATCATCATACTGGATATATTGATGGTGTTTTTGTTTCTGTTCATGAGTCAGATCTGGTTTTGAATTTTGGTTCTGCCACTTGTTAGCTTTGGCATCTCAACTGAATAATGTAAACTTTTAAATTTCTTCTGGTGTCTAATTAGTACCAATTTCACTAGGCTAAAATAGATAATTCCTGTGAACAACCTAGTGTAGAGCAAGCACTAAATACATATTGGCTTTAAACATCAGCGTTCCCAGAAAGTTTGATTCCATGCATAATTCACATTCACAACAATTGCTAATAACAACTTGTTTTCCTTGATTTATAAAAATAGAGTTTTGGAGAAATACATTAGGTTTCATTATCAAAATTCATTTTATTCAAATTACTTCTGAATTTATTTGCTAAGTTTCCTGTATCTGGTGGTGGATAGGTAAGAATTAGGGTTGGACTAGATGACTCTTAAGAACCCTTGTAAATCTGCGATTTTTATGCTTCTGAGAAAGCCAGTGCATTTTACAAACATAACCATTTTTCCTACGGAGTTATGGCATTTTAGAAATGTTATGCATAGAAACTCATTCTCTATTCTTTGTGCCAGCCCACATAGTCACTCTAAGAAGATCATTAAAAACTACTATAATTATGACTACAGCTCCTCTTTGTCCAGAGACTAAGCTGAAATGATCTGCTGCAAATTCAGTCACAGGCAACAACTCTGCTTAAGTTATTCAATGGCCCCAGTTCTCCCTACTGACTTCCTGGCCCCCAGCATGCATTTCACAGTACCAACTCCAGATCCTTTCAGATGGAGATGGGTACGGCATACTTCCAAGTCAGATACTGTCAATCCTGACCAACAGCTCTCTGAGCTGGTTGATTTTTCTGAACAGCAATCCCTATGTGACATTTCATTCAGTTATATGTCTGCTCATGGAGGGCTGACACTTGCCCTCTCTGCCTCTATAGGTTTTGACATGAAAAAGAGACCCAAAGCCAACATGTGCTGTGAGGATAATGTTTCCTAAACGGTGGGCAATGTCCTACTACTAGCCATGAATCCTCTGAGGCTGGTCATTAAAATTCATGTTCCTCATCACGCTAATGAAATAAGCGAGACCCAGAAAGTCAAAGGTCAAATGTTTTCTCCCATGGGCAGAAGATCGACCAAAATAAGGGTAAGAAATGAGAAGGGAATACCATGAAAACAGATGAGAGATCAGTGGAGCAGAAGAAGGAGACTGATGGGGAGGGAGGAGGAATGAGAACAGGGAAGACTGGTGGAATGAACCAGACCTCACTTTTCTATGTATGTGTATGAATGTACCACAGTGAATTTCACTTTTATGTATATCCACAAGGGACTAATTTATTAAAACTATAAGTAAATAGAGGACAGATTAGTAGGGTAGAGGAAAGGGAACAGGGGAGGGAGGAAGGCAGGGAAAGGAGAAGTACTAGAGATTGGGGCAAATTCTATTCCACACTTATATAATTACGTCAAAATGAACCCCAAGATAATGCACAGCTACAACGCACTAATGGTGCATTATATTAACCTGGATGCCACCTGAGATCCACTGAACAAAAATCTCATGCTGGTGGGCATAATCTGCATTATAAGAAGTAGCTTGGGTGACTTTAAAGGAGGTGCAGACAAAGGAAAGACAGTGGAAAAGACTGTGGAAAGACTCTTATCTTTCCACAAGAGTAATAAGGTGGCCACATCCTTGTTACAGGTTCTGATTTGTGAACCAAGAGCTTTGGAGCCCAGCTTCACACCTGGACCCTGGTGATTTACATAGACCAGCCCTTTAAAAGAACATGCATACTCTGGCAAGCGGTTCTGTTTCTAGTGAATTTATTTATTCAATTTATATCTATTGAATGAATGATCTCTTTGTGTCTCTTAGAAATGACTAAAAATTATACTGTGACAGTTCTGAAAATCTAAAAACTTTAGAAAAGAGCAGATCATTATAAAAGGTGCCTTACAATACTGTAAAGAAAATATTTCATTTTTCCTCTTTTCTCTCCTCTTCTGAGAATCATTAGAATCAATTCAAATCATGTTCTTTCCCTCAAATAGCAATTTGGGGTTGGCAAAACAATGTGTCCTTCTCTTACAGGGGCTGATTATTAGATTCTGGCTGCAGAGGAATAAGCAGGTAACAGATGGCTTTTCAGATGCAAAATTATTTTTCTTTCTGGCTATAGAGGTTTATTTAATTATATACTAGTTTCTTGCCAGAAAGATTAATACAACCACAAAAGGTGTCCATTTTGGCCCTTTGTCCCCATGGGGATTAATTCTGTATTTGTAAAATAATGGTGATAATTTTCATGCTCCTGCCATTCTTTATAAAGTTTAGAAGTAATTATGGCTATTGTATAAAAATGTTGAAAATGAGGCATCATGAAATTAAGTGAATTTAGGCAAATTGTGCATTGAAAGGGTAGCTGAATAATTTTTCGACCACCCTGAGACATTTCAGAGAGGACACACACACACTGCTATCCATTCCAACAGTTAATACAAGAGATGGTATTTCTGCAAACCAGGACATGTGGTCACCCCCTACACGGACATTGTAGAGAAAAGGAGAAAAGCACACAAAACATTTTTCTCTTCAATTGGATCAAATTATCTGTTTCTTTAAAATGCAATAATTTATCCATCATAAAAACAGGTTGGAAAGGGTTAATGAGTTATTAAAACTTATTCTATGCTCTGTCAGAAGAGAAAAAAAATAACAAATTTGTATAACATAAATAATGCAAATACAACTCAGTTTCAGAAATCGTGGCACAACTTATTAATGGGTTTTGATTCTGATTTACAAAAATACTACGTCCTCTTGAGTAGTGTAGGTCTGTGAGCATGCATGTGCAATGTCAACCAGAAAGTCATAGCAGGTGCCAGCCATAAGTAAAAAACATTTTAAAACTTTGTGTTGCTTTGAACATCTGGGTAGGCTAAGGTATCATTCAGGATCTTTGTTGACTGTCCATTGAAAGTGAACTAAAATATTTGTTTTCTCTTTTCAAAACATGGTCTGCTAAGGCAACTGCATAAACTATAAAATTAGCCTTTCATCAACCACACCTGTGCAGGACTTGGGAACACATACTCCAATTTCCAGTTGGATTCCACTAGTGATTACTGAAGACACAACTAGTGGATGGTACTAAAAAACCCTTGGCAATATTATGATATAATCAGTCTCCTCAGGTAAGATATAAAACCTGGGTTACGATTCAATGCAATTGAAAATTTCAGTTCAAATTTAAAATGGGTTCTGTTTTATCCTTAAACTCCAAGGTCTCTGACTTGTACATCTGTGTTCATCCACCGCCAAACATTTTGGGATGATTTTTATTGTGCAGAAGGGGAAGCCAATTTAGAATTGGAATGGTTTTTCATATTTGGAAACAAGACTACTAGTCTAGGGATTTTAGTGAATAGAAAATAAATTTCTCCAGGGTTATTAACGTGCCATACATTACCACTTTGTTTCCAATGGTGTCTTTCCAGGTATATTTCATCCTAATGCCACCAGAAAACTAAATGCATTTGAATCTAACTTAAACTTTTTTTTTTTTTAATGTTTACTTCCTTTAGTAATTCTTTAGTAAATTCTAAATGGAGAAAAATTGAAAGCACTCCCTCTAAAAACTGGAACAAGGCAGGGAAAGAGAGCATCCTCAGTTTTTCTCCATTTAGAATTTACTAAAGAATTTGCTACATTTAGTAGTAAATATTTAATGTAAAAAAAATCCATTTTTTTTCAGACCATGACAGGAATACAGTCATCATTTCCAAAAAAGGCTGGGTCAAATAGGGAGAAATAATAGATTTTGATATCCTGATTTTATCATTAAGTTATTGAGGTCACGAAATAAACATGGCTTTACTTGTAAATTTATCTTTTAAAAATACAAGCAAAATGGAAATTTAATACTAATTGCGTTAAGTATGCATAGAACTTTTGGTAGTATGGACATTTTGACAGCATTAATTCTGCCTCTCCAAGAACATGGGAGATTTTTCTATCTTCTAAGGTCTTTTTCAATTTCTTTCTTTAGTGTTCTGTATTTTTATTATAGAGGTACTTCATCCATTTTGTTAGATTGATTTTAAGATATTTTATTTATTTTTCTGAGGCTATTGTGAATAGGATCATTTTCTTAATTTCTCTTTCAGCTGATTTATCATTGTGTATAAGAATGTAATTGATTTGTGGGGGTCAATTTTATATCCTGCTACTTTGCTGAATTTGTTAATGAGTTCTAGAAGTTTTCTTGTGGAGACTTTTGGGTCTTCTAAATACAGAGTCATGTCATTGGCAAGCAGGGGTAGTTTGAGCTCTTCTTTTCCTATTTGTATTCATTTAATTTCTTTATTTTGCCTAATTGCTCTGGCTAGAGTTTCAAGGACTATGTTGAATGGAAGTGGTAAAAGAGGGCATCCCTGACTTGTTCCAGTTTTTAGAGGGAGTGCTTTCAGTTTTTCTCCATTTAGAATTTCAGTGACATTCTTTATAGAATAGGAAAAAGCGATAATGAAATTCACTGGAAAAATAAGAGGTCCAGAAGAGCCAAAGCAATCCTTAGTGAGAAAAATGAAGCAGGACACATCACAATACCAGACGTTAAATTATGGTACAAAGCTATACCATAGCATGGTATTAGCACCAAAACAGACATGGAGACCAATGAAATGGAATAGAAGATACAGAGACAAACCCATATAAATACAGTTATCTCATACCAGACAAAGGTGCCATAAACATACTTTGGAGAAAAAAAATAGCCTCTTCAACAAATGATGCTGGGAAAACTGGAAATCTATATGTAGCAGAATGAAATTTAACCCCTATCTCTCAACCTGCACAAAACTCAACTCACAGTGGATCAAAGACATAGGCATTAGACCAGAAACCCTGTGCTTTGGAAGAAAATGAAGGCCCAAAGCTCCATCATGTTGGCTTAGGAACCAATTTCCTCAACAAGATTCTTAAAGCACAAGAAGTAAAATCAAGAATCAATAAATGGGATGTCATCAAACTAAAAAGCTTCTTCACAGCAAACAATCAGGAATATGAATAGAGAGTCTACAAAATGGGAGAAAAATCTCTGCCACCTGTACCTCTGATAAAGCATTAATTTCCAGGATATATAAATAACTCAAAAAACTTAATACTAGAAAAACAACAACAACAACAACAAAATAACCTGATCAATAAATGGGCAAAGGAACTGAAAAACATATCAGACACTTCACAGAAGAAATCCAATCAACAAATATATGAAAAATGTCCAACATCTCTAGTAATTAGAGAAATGAAAACCAAAACTACACTGAGATTCCATCTCACTCCAGTCAGAATGGCAATCATCAACAATATAAGCAACAATAAATGTTGGTGAGGATATGGGGAAAAATGTACACTCACACATTTCTGGTATGACTGCAAATTGGTGCAACTACTATGCAAAGCAGCATGGAGATTCCTCAGAAAACTTGGGATGGAACCATCATTTGACCCAACTATTCCATTTCTAGGTTTATACCCAAAGGACTTAAAATCAGCATACTACAGTGACAAAGCCACATCAACATTCATAGCAGCTCAGTTCACAATAGTTAAGTGATGGAACCAACCTAGGTGCCCTTCAATAGATGAATGGATAAAGAAAATGTGGTATATATACAAAATGAAATATTACTCAGCCTTAAAGAATGAAATTATGGTATTTGTGGGTAATTGGAAGGAGCTGGAGAATATCATGGTAAGTGAAATAAGCCAATCCCCCAAAACAAAGGTTAAATGCTGTCTCTGTTATGGGGATACTAACACACAAGTGGGGAGGAGGGGGAAGAACAGAGACAAAAGGGAAAGCAGAGGATACAGGAATAGGAAAGACTGGAAAGAATCTGACATAACTTTCCTAGGTACATCTATATGAATACACCACAGTTAATCTTCACATTATGTACAACCACAGACTGGGATCCTAATTAGAATAAGATATAGTCCATGTTTGTATAAATATGTCAAAATATGCTCTACTATCATATATAACTAAAAAAACATATTAGAAATAATGGATCAAAAATAAGTACACACAAAATGAAAAGTGCTTAATGTCCAACATGTCTTTAATGAGTGAATTGAATCTCATTCTTAAAAAGAAAAAAAAAAAACTCAAAAAACTAAAATACTTTTATTGACACTATTTTTATTAAGAAAAAATGTGGCTTCTTTTTAAAATTTGTAACTTTTATTTTTTGGGGGGAGGGGTGCTGGGGATTGACCTCAGGTACACTTGACCACCAAGCCACATTCCTTAGCTTTATTTTGCATTTTATTTAGAGACAGGGTCTCACTGAGTTGCTTAGTGTCTTGTCATTGCTGAGGCTGTCTTTGAACTCGCGATCCTCCTGCCTCAGCCTCCTGAGCTGCCGGGATTACAGGCGTGCTCCACTGTGCCCAGCTTAAAATTTAAAACATTTTTTATACTTGGATTTTGTCCATATTCTCCAGAAATTTAAATTGTTCATGTAGCCCTGGTGTCAAATCATGAAAGTCAGTCATAGAGGGAGAGACACCAGGCTTTCTGAGCTCTACTCTAACACTCATGACTGCACTGATATCATTCCTTTGGTATCCTGTGTTTGAGAATTAGGAAACAGCATTCATTTTACTTAATTTATATTCATACATGCAACCCACCCCCTCAAATCATCTGTTGAAAGATGTTATTATTTAGAGGTATCTTTGTACATTTTTTTTTTTACATATGAGATTCAAAAATTTCTATCAACTACACCAAACAAAGGCATTGTAGATAAAAGAATAGCTTCATTATCAGTGTACATAATATGTGGTCCAAAATTTGACATAATGCATATAAAATTATTTTAGTGGTGAAAGTAAGAAAAGAAATTCTCTGAGTTTCCTTGAGGCAATATAAATTTCATTCTAGTTAGATACATTTTTTTTTTCTTTCAGGTTACAAAAATGGAAAGCACTGAATTTGTTTTACATTACAGCCAATCCCCCTCGTCTGTAATTTTCTTCACTGTTCCTAGGGCTCCAGATGTTTCACATGTCCTTTATTCCCATGAAGTCGCATGTGGCTTCTTCTTTAAATATTCATATTTTTCTCCTGAAGTAGCTGAATGCCTTTTGTTTGAGCCCAAATGGTGAAAGAGGAAGAGAAAATAAATTCATTTGCAATAATTCATTTGCAATATCTGATCACTCATTGATCATGTTTTTGTGTGTGTTTGTAAAATTTTGTTTTTCAATAAATTAAACAATATTTTAGTATGTAATTTAAGGATTAAAAAGTGGCCTTTCTTCTGGACACCTTATTTGTATCAATGGCACAACCATCTAGCTTATGTCCAAACCATAAGTGTGGGAGTCATTGTCAACACATTCCTCTCCTGAACTTTCTTTTCAGTCCCCAAATTCTCCAGTTCTATCTCCTAAGTGGCTCTTTACTATCACCACAATCACCTGCCATTTGTCACCTGGCTGGGCTATTCATAGTCCCCCAACTGTCCAGCTTTTTGTGCTTCTTCACCCCTCCAGCCAGCCATTCCACAGTTAGGTCTGCTTTTAGTTATTTATTTATTTTTTTTTCCTGACAGGTGAGGCTGACTTTGTTCTTTACCTTACTAATACCTGGCGCACTTGTCAGACTGTATTGTGAAAATCTGATACCCCCGTGTTGCCTGGCAGCATGTCCTTCAAGGGCAGGACTGTGCCATGTCCCCCTGGTATCACCTGTGTAGTAAGTGATAAATGTTGGATAAGGAGCCCTGCCCAATCTTTCATCCAGTGGTTGATGCCCTTTCCTGCATATACTTAAACTTCTCATATTTGACCCACAGTAGCAGTAAGTAGGTGGAAAAAGAGCTTCTATGTAAAGAATTCAACCCTTTGTAAGACAGGGTGATTAACTCCACCCAACTGCATTGGAAACAGCAGTTTCTTATATACCTAAAAGGGCAACTTGCTTATGCCACCAAATCTACATTTCCCCTAGCACAAGACAAAGAGTAATGTTAAGGGCTAACAAGTGTTACTCTGATCTTTATGATCATTATTATTTACTTCAAACTTTAAAATCAAACCTTTTCTATTATAATCCAGTATATAAGTCCACAGAACACACATCACTGAGGTTTGTCTGGAATTTTGTTGCAGTATTGCAAGTCCTCCATGGACAAAGACAGTCATTGTTGACACTAACAAAAAGAATTAAGAGTGCAGGTTTGGCCACAAAAAGTAACAACCAATTTATTGGATCTCATGGGGGCTTTACTATTTTGTTTTACTTCATTAGCATCTGTTCCAAAACAATATGTGCAGAGGTTTAACTAATTGCTGACTCTATTTTATTTGAACTGTATTATGCCCCTACTTTCTGGTCATCTTCTTGGATCAGATTTATATCAGCATTTCTCCACAGTGTTTCTCAAACATCTGGGGGAAAATGGACAAGTCTTTCTCTCTCTGTCGTCTAATACATGTGGAAAATGTTTTATGTCATATTCCTTCTAAAACATTCTCAAAACAGATATTTGCTTTAGATGCTGAGAATGAGAGGGAGGGAGGAAGGGAAGGAGGGGGGGGGAGAGAGAGAGAGAGAGAGACCTGTAGACCTGCCCTTTTGTCTCTTGTCAACTGCCCTGCTGCCTTGATTTAAACCATGAGGATGAGGACTTCTGATTTTTTTTAAAAAAAAATATATATTTTTTAGTTGTTGATAGACCTTTAATTTTTATTTATTAATATGCGGTGCTAAGAATCGAACCCAGTTCCTCAAACATGCCAGGCAAGTGTACTACCACTGATCCCCAGCCCCAGCCCTGACTTCTGACTTTTTTAGTGTGAATTTTCTATGGAAGCTTAAAAGATTTCAACATTTACTCTGCCTTAAATCTGATTCAAATTTTCTATTTTAGGCTTGGATCTTGACTTCACTATTTTATTTCCCAAAGAATCCCAGCATTTCTGGTTTGGAACTCCTGCTTAAAATCTGAACTTTTCCTTGTCACAGTAATTTAGGAGTCTGGATAGAGACAGGACATAATCACGTGCGAGTGTGTGTGTGTGTGTGTGTGTGTTGTACATAATCATTGTGTGTGTGTGAGTGTATGCATGTGTGCTTACACAGACACAGACATAGATATTTGCCTCCGTTTTTCAGGTGGTTTCCATGCCTCATCAATTCCCAAGTGTTTTATACCAGGGCCAAAGTCAGACTTGAATGCTTGGATTCATTACTTTCTGCTCCCTTCATGTTATTCTCCTCCTGCAGGAGCCCTGGCTTCCATGAATTGGAGAGATTTTTGTTGTTGGAGCAACTTGCTGCTTTAGTGCTTGGTGGGAACTTTTCTGAGCCAACTCAGCTGAAGCGGTCCCTGGGCTACTGGTTCCTCTAGAGCCCCATATCTCACAATTCTAGGCTCCCTCATTTTCTTTTATTAAGAGACTAAACCAAGGGCTTAGTTTTTATTGGTGGGCTGAACATCCAGCTTTATGTTATGACTTTGTGTGTATTAAAAAGGAATCTCTGCTGTAGAAGCTTTGCTCAGGAATTTTGTGCCCTATTTATAGACCCTTTAATTGCCTTATCCCCCTGTGGGAGCCTAGTTTTTTTAAACCCTGGAAGTGTTTGATTTTGTTCTTTAAATCGTTATAGATGTTGATGTGAAGTTACTTAGAAGGATCAGATAAGGATGATACTCCCAAGTTGTCATTTTCTAAGTTTTTCATACTGTTGCTATTTTTGTTTTCAGAATCATAGCATTAGAATTATAAATTGTCCCACATAAAAATGGAGAGACTGAGGCAGAATGTAGAAATGTTTTCACCATGTTTGGCTATTAAGCACATGGTTTTGAATAGTTTATCAAAAGATCATAGACAATAAAGTGGGTAAGAACATTGAATATGGGGCCAGAAACAGCAGATTTAATCCAGGATCTTTGTTTTTTTTTTTCTTTTTTTAATATATATTTTTAGTTGTTGATGGTCCTTTGTTTTATTCATTTATTTGTATGTGGTGCTGAGAATCAAACCCAGTGCCTCACACATGCTAGGCAAGCACTTTACCACCGAGCTACAACCCCAGCCCAATACAGGCTCTTTGTAAACTTAGGCAAGTTAGTTAACCACATCCAGCCTGTTTTTAGGCTGTAAAATGAGCTACTAATACCCACATTACAATGCTCAAAAATACTTCTATATGTACACTGCTGCTCCACCAAGGCCTGATGCTCACATAGCTGTGAAGTGCTTCAGAGGATGTGAAATATGCCTGGGCTTTTGTGTGGGAAATACTTAACCTTCCACTTAATAGACAGGGAGGAGCATAACGGACAAAACAGAAAAGAGAGACACTTCATCTTATTTAATGTCCATTAAAAATTGAAGTCATTCAAGATTTAAAAAGAAAAGGATGTCTACTGCCTCTCACAAGAGGCTGAGAATTGTCAAAGTAGCGATATGAGAGAGAACTCAAAATTTTTATTGAGCTTGATGTGTTTAAGCTAGATTCTTGCCAATTTGCTGCCTAGCAACCATGAAATTTGTCCTTGCCACCTTGCAGGGAGCTGCTGGGCAATTTAGAACAGGGTTGCACAAAAAGGTCGCTTAGTACAGCAGCCATGATAAGGCAAACGTGTTGCCACAAAAACCTTATAAACGTTTGTGAATTCATTTCAATCCTTGCTTAATAGGGTTTCAAAAACCAAGCCACTGGGGTTGGGGTTGTGGCTCAGTGGTACAGTACTTGCCTAGCATGTGTGAGGCACTGGGTTCAATTCTCAGCACCACATATAAGCAAATAAACAAATAAAGGTCCATCAATAACTAATAAAAATATTTTAAAAAATGCAGTCACTGCTCTTGGGCTGTAAGTCCACTCACTATGTGCATCAGAATCACCTGGAAAAATCTTCAGTGCTGTCATTAGGGCAAAGGCTGAGAGAGGTGTTCCTCCCACAAGGCCACTAGCACAAAGCACCGTAGTGGTATTTAGCATGGTGGTCAAGAGCCCAGGACCTTGAGTACGTGGTTTGTGTCCCAGATATGGATCTGTCTATTCCTAGCTATTTGATCTTGATTAGGCAAGTTTCTTTACTTTTCTATGACAAGGTTTTCCCATCATTAAAAGGCAATGATGATCATGATGCAATATTTGTTTGTAATTACTGCATGTAGCATATCTGGCAAAAATAAGTAGTCCATAAAGGTTTTCTGCCATTAGCAATTGAGTCAAGACTGTCTGCCAGTATATTCTCCATCTTAAACCATTTCTCCACCTTAAACCAATTCTCCATCTTGAACCAAATCACTGGTGATCACTTTCTTTTTGATCTATTGTCTTCAGGCCTGACTACTGATATTACCATGGAGGGATACTAGGGCTTCTCTTCTTCCCATCCTAGAAAGCACAAATCACACTTTGTCTCCATCCTTAAAACCAAGAAAAAGCATCAGAATTTTTGAAGCATTTTCATTGATGGTGACCCAGAAAAATTAACAGGGAATAAAACAGTTTCTTCTCAGTCTTCCTCTTCCTTGTTATCTGCCTCAGATCCATACCATAGAGAAGAGAAGGACAAGAAGATTCCTTTATGTTGCTGAAGAAAACCAAATGTGTCTTCAAACCATTCCTGAGCTTTGCCATGTACGAGTTTGGAAAATCCTGGGGGTCTGGGGTGAAAGGCACTCTACTTGGTTTCTCTTTGGAGCAGTTCTTAGGAGAAGTGAGAAACTGAGGGTGGAAGTGAGAAAAGGAGGCTGCAAGGAGTCGAAAGGAAATTAAGGAACCAAAATGAAGGTAAGAAATTCCTCCCCAGGAGAAATAACTAGAGCACAACAAATACTGTGGTCAACCTGTTCTCAGCTGATGGTGGAGTTCTAAAATGGGTCCTTTTGGACACTTGAAGGTGTGGAGCAGAAGTTGTGGAAATGCACTAAACTAAAGTCCTCTAAGACCCTAGAATAATCCTGGGGATGGGTCTGGGTTTCAGAAAGTCCTTTCCTCTGGAAAGCTGTTAAACTGGAACCCATGGTTGCATCCAGAGAGTGCCGGTAGGTGTTTTGCATTGGTCCTAGGATTAAGGTTTGTGCTGACTGTCCCTACCTCAAAGGGATAGTTGCTAACAACCTGAGGAAGAGGTGTGAGGCCAATGACC
This sequence comes from Tamias sibiricus, assembly GCA_025594165.1. Taxonomy (NCBI): domain Eukaryota; kingdom Metazoa; phylum Chordata; class Mammalia; order Rodentia; family Sciuridae; genus Tamias; species Tamias sibiricus. Next base: position 71,076,988 of record CM046660.1, on the reverse strand, counting down.
AGTCCAAGGCCTCCAAAGCCTTCTGTACAGAGACCTACAACAAAGAGCTAAGGGCCCTGGTTCATGCGAGAGCAACTTTCACAACCAAAAGGAAATTAATACAAAACTGAAAAGACACAAATACCCCATCCACTCACAAAAGGGTGGAAGCACCATGAGCTGACCAGTCTCTGAAGTTATAGAATCATATATAAGTCCACAGTAGTTACATTAAAAATGATCGAGAATTATAGTCAGATGAATTTAATTGATTTCTATGCCTGATGAACAAGCTCAGCAAGTAGAATCAAAGCAAAGTGCACATGAGATTAAATGACTCCATATAACATTTTCATTATCAAACTAAAACAATGAAAAAAAGAATTGGACCTGAAGTAGTCTCTTAGAGAGCTAACCAATGACATAAAGAATTATTGGACTTTAAGTTTTCAAGACAAGTTTAGGTAATAGATTTGGCACGCTTCCAATTCTGGCAACATTTGAAAGTCTGTTCTAAATATATTTTCCAAAATATTTTTATTACAAAATTAATTCATTTTTAATACTACAGCAGGATAGAATTATGTAGATGGTAAATCAATCTCTCCCCTTCCCCTTGTCATCCCAAACCTCTGAGTAGCCAATGCATGAGTTTGATGTGTGTACATTTACCCCTTTTTTTCTAGGCTTATATAAACATATTTGGATATAGACTTATAGGTTTAATAACTTTAATATCATACTATACTTTTAATAACTTTAATAGCTATCAAGACTCTGCCCCTGCTCCAACCTATTGCTAAGGTAACCTGTCCCAGGAATTGACCCTCCCTATAGGGAGCTATAAAGTTGTTAACTAATGTGTCCTGGGCTGCTCCATCCTGTCCTTCCCCCTTCAGCCCATCTGCTTCTCACCTTTTTTTGGTCATCCCACCGAGCATTTCTGGGCCTTGTCATGTACACAGGAAGGAGAGATAAGGGGAAGAGAGCAGGAGAACAAATGAAGTCTAGGATATATAAAAAAGGCAGACCTACCTCTCTTCTTGGGATACCAAGATGCCAGCAATGGCCCCCTTCTCCCTCCCAGAAGAAGCCTATTTTACCCCTTTTAAATAAATCCTGCTTTATTAACAAAATAATTTTAATATCATACTATGCATTCTGTGAATTTGCTGTTTTATATTGACAATATATCATGGATATCCAAATTAAGATATTTAAGTATACATACATATATATGTATATATTCATATGTGTGAACATATGTATACATATATGTGTGTATACATATATGTATATACAGTTCCTATTGGCTGTATACCAAACACAGATGTTTCAAAAATTTTCAATCCCACCCCTATTTTGGTATTCCAAATTGTTCAAAGCAGTGGTACACAAGCCTTTGTTTGTTTTTATAATATGCATGTATATATTTATAGATGCTACTGAAAAGATATTTGTGAACTTTATCTCAAAAGTTATAGACCTATTTTGAATACTGTGTGAGAGCACTTCTTTCACTATATTTTCACCACCACTAAATTATATTCATTTATAATTTTTCTCCCTTCAGATATTATGTGTAATTTTTGTTTTTATTTGTATTTTTACTAGTGTGTGCCTCTTGCCCACAACAACTGCATTTTCTTGTTTTGAACTTCCTGCCCATAATTTTTGATTTGTACTTGAGTTGTTTGTCTTCTTTATATTAGTTTGTAGACTTTTTGAATATTCAGTGTGTTAGGCCAAAGATACTATGGGTTATATTTTCTTTGATTAAATATTCCTTCTGACTTTATAATACCATTCATCATACAAAAATTTAAAATTTTCATTTGGTTAAATCTGTTCACTTACCCTTTAAAATGTTTCCCTATATTAATATAACTCTTGCTTTTAAAATTTAGATATTTTTATTCATCTAGGGTTTATTTTTTATGTAATATGAGATACAGACCTAACAATTTTCTTCCAAAATGGATAGCCGTGTGGTATTTGTTGAGTTGTTCACTCTTCCTCAAAGACTTTGCAGGGCCACCTTTACCATCTGTTAAGTAACACTTGAATCTTCTATTAAATATGCACTTGAATATTCTAGATAGTGTTTTGTATCATTTGTTTGTTTATTCCATAACACAGAGAAAGTTTAGTGTTTCCCTAACTATTTTATAAAGCTAGCATTTCTCTAACACCAAAGGGAAAAATAAAACAAACTAGAACCAAGTTTCACTTACAGATATAAATGCAAAATGAAATAAAATAGTAGCAACTTGAATGCAGTAGCATAATAGGGTAATAATACAACTTGAACAAAAATGTTTATATCAGAAATGCAAATAATAATGCAGAGAAAAACCTGTTAATTCTATTAGAGTACCAACTTAAAGCAGAAAAGCTGTCTTATTAATAGACCAAACGTGCACATGGCAAGATTGTGGCAAATTTTTATAAACACTCAAAAGAAATTAAGAAAGACACTTCTTAGAACACAATTTAGACATCAGAAACCAGCATGTAAAACTATATTTCATAAAGCAGCAAAGACAATAGTTTTCCCTATAAAACAATGATGAAGACAGGAAGAACAATATTAGCATTAATATTCAACATTGTTTTAGTTATATTAGATATCGGAGTAAGGCAAAAATTGAAGAAACAGAGGGGAGTGAAAGGAAGGAAGGAAGTACATGGGTAGGAAGAATAGCAGAATGAATTGGACATTATGTGAATTCATGGCAAATGATGATCTGGACTGTATAGTACAACATAAAATGTGTATGATTAACAAATCAGATCAGTCTTAATATGTGCACTAAAACGTCCAGCTTGTATTGAGTCAAATATGCTTCACAACTATGCATGGTGTTAATATTATGTGTGGCTTTAATTAATTTCTAATCAGCACACACCATTTTCTCAGAATTAAAGGCCACATTAGACTCCACTACTTTCAGTTTGACTTGTGATGGTCTAGACTTTGTCACTGCCTTTTCTTTAAAGGGAGGACTGGCTTCATTTATTCATTCAATAAATGTCTGCTAAGCGCTGCTGTGTCCTGATCCAATCCATGCCCTAAAGTGGCCTGGTGTTTGGGTACAAGATGAAGATGCTGATTTGTCGGCCTCTTCTATTCCAACTGAATACAAGGAGATGCTGTATCAATACCCCCTTAACGCTGTCCACAGGGATCTACCATTAGCTATTTCTATTAGTGGAAATAGTTAACCATAACTATTTCCATGGCTAGTACTTAAAAGAATATATCCCTTAAAATAGAAACTCTATTATCCAAAATTTTCATGTAGTATGGTCTTTCTTACTATGCATTGCAAATAAATAAAATAAAATGAAATCTTTCTATTAAATGTACTCAAATATTTCTTAATATGGGGATTTCAACTAAGCATAAAAAAAGAAAGAAAAGAAAATCTTAAACTTGAACAGTCACTAGATAATGAAACATGGATAACAGGAAGATAGAAAATTTCTGCCAGGTGACAGTTGAAAGACTGCTGGAAGCATGTATAGTTCTTCATTGAAGAGGAGGGAGAGATGGTACTTATAGTGAATTGCATTCAGTACTCCCTGGGGGAAGGCAAATTTTGTAAAATAACAGACTAGAAGCATCACATTTACCTCTTTCACCAACAAATTTTCTGCTTTGTGCTCTGCATCTTCGGGTACTGTTGAGTATAATGTTCGGATATCCCAAGAAACTGTGGCTGCCTGAGAAGAAAAATGAGAAGAAATTAAACCCTCATCTTCGAAGGTATTGAGAAGACCACTATATTGAAAACAGCTGAGGGAAGTTGTTCTAGACCTCAGCATAGAGATAACAAGACAGAGAAACTTGTGTAGTTTTTCCAACTTTCTCTCTGTGAAAGAAGGTCCAAGCATCCCATTCATTCCCACTACTGCATTGCCACAGGGACTGCTCCCTCAGTGAAACTCATCATTTTAAGCTCTTTTTCCCTTCCTGCAGAAAACAAAAATTTGCGGCACTGCATATTTCTACTTTAGCTTATTTTTATCACAATCTTTTATTTTTCATCATCATTGCTATTCATGCTAAGATTAATAAAGGTAAAAACTTACCAAGTTAGTACTATTTTAATGCTACTTTAAGTAATCTCTTAAATATCAACAAGGCAAATGTGGCCTTTTTACAAACCGGATGTGCGCAGGCATGTGCTTAAGCATACTCACAACCATAGTTGGGTGGAAGAGGGTAAATGTGCAGAAAATATGGACCTTGAAGAAAATACTCCATGTTTTCGTTGTCTTTACTTTTGTTGAAATTAGCATAATTTTTTCATTCTACACAAATAACATCCTATTAATGGATATACATGATTTGATATATAAAGTACTTCTTAAAACATTTAAAATGGAAATTTATGGGCTGTTTCCTATTTAAGTGTACTCACTCCCCTCAAGCTGGGGAGGAGTAGGGTTTGCCCTAAAACTATAGTTTTACATCACTGGCCATCAACTTCCTGTAGCCTGTACACCTTCATGGTTAAATAGATGTTGAGAGAATGTGTCTGTGAATATCCACGGTGCAAAATGAAGGGCATTATTCTGGACTGATTGTTGGTACAGACGAGATTTCAAATTCATGCTTAGTTTTGGACACAGTTAAGGACAGGGCTCCTGAGAGGTTAGTCTTCCGAGTTCACAGACACTGCAGAGAGCTCTGTCACCAAGGACAGCATTGTTCCCATCATTCCTTTTCTCCCAATTCCAGGCTCATAATTTTCCTCAAATTCCACTTTTGTTCATTCCTGGACATGTAGGCAAGAAATTCTGTCTGTTTTGTTCACTGTTATAACCTAAGTGCCAAGTTTGGTGCTTAAATGGTTATTTGCTGACTTTATTGAACATGCACATGTTCACTGTGCGATATGTGAGTGTGTGTAAGCACATGAGTGTGTGTGCTGTGCAAGTGTGATATGTATCTGTGTGGAGTATGTGTGCCTGAGTGTATTATGTGGTTGTGTCTGTGTAAGTGTGGTGAGCGTGAATATGTGATCATGCACGAGGGTGTATTTTATTTGAGCGTGTGCATGTGTGGTGGTGTAAGTTTGTATAATGTGCATTTGTGTAGAATGTGAGTGGGTTAGCTTACGTATGTTTTTATGCGTGATTGTGTGCAATGTGTGTGTGTATGTGTGTGTGTGCATGCATATGCATATGGGGAAAGCATGGGTTTTGACATTGTGAAAGAGGAACAAAATCATGTGAATGTAACAAGATTAATGGACAAAAAATAATGAGAAAACTGTGTTCCAGATATATCACAGAGTAAAATTAAATACTCATCATGTTTTTATTTTTTTCCTTTTTGGTACCAAAGATTGAACCCAGGGGCACTCAACCACTGAGTCAAATCCCTGGCCCTTTTTAAAATCTTTTATTTAGACAAGGTCTTGCTGAGTTGCTTAGGACCTTGTTATATTGCTGAAGCTGGCATTGAACTCATGATCCTCCTGCCTCTGCCTCCTGAGCTGCTAGGATTATAGGCGTGTGCCACTGCGCCCAACCTGATAAACACTCATCTTAAAACAGCTGTAGACTGAATCCCTGGGCCACTGTATGAATAGTTTGAAAGGACTGTGGCAACCAGTCTAAACTATTCTAGACGCAGAGAATGAGCGGAGATATGAGGACAAATTAGGGTGTGGTTGTTTCCCAGGTAGAATGTGACAGATGAACTGAGTTATTTTTAGAGTTCACATTTTGAATTTTATCTTTCAAGTTGTTTATTTTATGTTATTCAATCTTTTAGGTGATAAGCAGTAAATAAATTCCATTGAAAGTTTGGAAAAGATTAAGAGCCATGGCTAAATTGAGCTTTGGGGATTATTGCTGGATTTCAATTGCCTGGGGATGACTTTGTTTCTTATTTAGACAGATAATTCACACATACAGTGTGTCACTTGCTTGTTGTCCAGAGAATATCATACTTTACAATCTACTGGAAACATTAGAGATTCCTTTTCTCTAATTCAAAATTATTTCTATATTATAGTCATTATGACAAAATTTTCATATAAAATAAAGTGCCAAACTTTCCTATTTCTCATTCCCCCCCTAGGGTACTCCACTGAATTCTTGCCTTTAAAAAATGACTGGTCTAAAATACTCTAAGTCCATCAGATGGAGAGTAGAGAAACAGGACTCCATATTAAGCTTGTAGTTATACCGTAAACCTGTTGTCCCAAGATCACGGCTTTGTGGCATAGTGAAATACAGTGAATACTTGCTGGTTTAATTCACTTTCCTTTTTTAAATGGTAAGTTTCAGGAGAGTGGGCCCAAGTTTCTGGGAACAGCAAGCATATGGCTAGTGGGTTAGTGATGCCATAGAGCAAAGACAGACCCTGGATGCATAAGTTAATGTTCATGTGCAACATGCAAGAATGGAAATTTGTGCAGGTGGAGTTACAAAACCTGCCTCATCATGCCTTGAGTGATTCCTGATGATGTCAGTCACCAAATAATGTTTTACAACTGTAGCTTAAACATTATCAAAATCCATGTGATAAATTGGGTATGTTAATTTATAATATCTAGGTATCTGCTGTAATCTAGTATCTTATACAAAGTACATAAGACCTACAAAAGGCATGCATGTGTAGTGTATGCCTAGAACATGCCATTGATTTCACTTGCAGTTTGTTATGATATGGAGCATTTGACTGAAAAAGCAAAAGGCCTCCATCAAGTTTCAACTTTAAAAACAGTGGCACTGTTGCACTTATTTTAGATTTCCTTAATGTCTTTGTATTGAAGAAAAAAATGAATTGATCAAATAAGAAGTATAAAGATCATATTTGTTAAGGGTATTAATATGGTTACAAAGAATTTCTTTTCTGAGAAATAGATGCTTTCAGACAACTACAAAATGCCTTGGCCACAACAGACTTCCTGTTCTCTTTTATAAAACCTCTCGTCGACAATTAGTATAGTTCAATTGCATGAAACAGATCTGAGGCTGCACTGGCTCTCAGCCGAGCTCCCCTTTTGGTGGTAAGAGTTTCATAAGGAGCTAATTGTCCACAGATCAGGCATTTGGAAATAAAAAGACTCCTGAAAGGATGCATGCAGGCTGGTGTTTGCAATTTCACATCCAGGATGCTCAGACCCCTTAAACTGCAGCCCTGTCACTTTCTGGTTCCTTCTACCCTGTTGTGGGTAGTCTTTGTGGTTTTGTCGCAGCCACCATCCATTCTGCTGGCTAAAGTGACCAGGAAAACTTCATTCCAAGCACAGAGGAGACATTTCTCAATTGGCCAAAGGCCACTGCCAAAGATTAAAACAGGCTGCTTTTCCTATCCTGGGGCTGAGAAAGCTTCCTCTGACATTAATGCAGGTTCCAGCTGCTCACAAAGGAGGACAGAAATGATGTGTTCAAGGCAATCAATCAATCCTAACAAGAGAAGTCAACAGCTTCACGATGGAAACTGTTAACTCCCAGTTCATGATGAATTCTGGCCTAAGCAAGTGTTTTAAAAAAGAGCTTCATCCATATTTACGAGATTACTGACACTGATATTGCCTTTTATTCTATTAGAGAAGACACCTATAATAATTGTTTAAATAACATTTTTTGCCACACTCAGAAAAGTGCTAATGTGATTTTATCTTACTTATTTTTAAATAAATGAGGATATCTTGTTAGTACCTTCATTGTGCTTTGCAGGGAAGGCAACTTTTGTTTTGCTGAAAACTATGGAAAATGCACAATCAACAAGCAATTATACATGCTGGATAGTTGTCATGATCCAGCCAAGTCAAGCATGGGGACTTTTTTTTTTTTTTTTTTAACAAAAACTCTGGTTGATATTTAGTATAACATCACAGTATTTAAGCATGTGAGTAAAGAAGATGTTCAAGGACTTATACTCTTGTATTGGCCAACTACTGAGAAATTCATGTCAGTTATTTTTTTGTGACTCATTTTCTAGGTTTCAAAATGTGTCTCACTACCTCTAAGGAGGCAAATACAAAAACATTCTTTATTTGAAAAAAAAATTAATTATTGTTTTAATTGAACAAAGTTATGGATTATAATGTGATAATTTGATACTTGTACACAGTGTATAGTGATCAAATCAGAGTAATTAACATTTTAATCTCCTTAAACAAAATTGTTTTTGATTGACACATAATAATCTTACATTCTACATATGAAACAACATGAGTATTAGCAGGAGCAAAGTGCCCAATCACATAAAGATATGCATTGTACCAGGAGGGCCTCTTGGCCAGGACTCAAAGGCTGCAGTCTGAGCTCACTACTCAGGAAAGCTCTGTGAAGAAACCTGTTTGAAGAGCCATGGGCCAAGACAGGACACAGACCACCACAGCCTGCCCTCCATGCCTCTCTCAATATGGCTGCCCTCCACGCCTCTCTGCATATGGCTGCCTGTGTGCCTTTTCCTTGCTGGCTGCTAGCCTTCAAAAGGCCTCTGCTCAGACTCTTCTACCTTTCAGAAACTTGTTTTTCTTCCTTATTCTTTCCCTATCTTATTTTTTTTCCCATTTTTTATTCTTACCAGCAATGCACAATGATTGCAAGTTTCCTTTTTTTTTAGTTGTCGATTGACCTTTATTTTATTTATTTGTTTATACGTGGTGCTGAGAATTGAACCCAGTGCCTCACACATGCTAGGCAAGTGCTCTATCATTGAGCCACAACCCCAGCCCCATGTCTTTATTTTCATATAGCTCATCCCGCACACATTTTCTCTTCTTTGAACTCTATCATTTACTACCTACATCATATGCAAAGTCTAGAGTTTAGCCATAGATTCACTTTTAAATAAGAGCATTGTTGAGATATAATTGATAGATGCCATAAAATTCACCCTTTTACAATGTAAAATTTACTAGTTTTTGAGTATATTCAAAATTGTACAACCATCTTCACTATTTAATTTTTTAGAATTTTTTAAGTTGTGAATGGACCTTTATTTTATTTGTTTGTTTATTTATTTATTTATTTATATGTGATGTTGAGGATCAAACCCAGGGCCTCACACATGCCAGGCAAGTGCTCTACCACTAAGCCACAACCCTAACCCCACTATTTAATTTTGAAACATTTTTATCACTCCCAAAGAAACCCCATATCCACCAGCAGTTTGCCCTATGTTTTCCCTTCCCCTATTCCCTGGAAACCACTAATCTGCTTTCTGTCTCTATTGATTTGTCTGTTATGGAAATTTTGTACATAAGGAATCATAACATATGTGGTCTTTTGTAACTGGCTTCTTTTACTCAGCATAATGCATTTAAGGTTCCTGCAAGTAGTAGCATGTATCAGTATTTCATTCCTGTTGATGGATGAATAATAATATTCCCTTGTATGGATATGCCACATTTTGTTTATTTATTCATCAGTTGATGGACATTTGGGCTGTTTCCATTTGAGGCTATGAGTCTCTGAATATTCAGGTACAAGGCTTTCTGTGGATGTACATTCCTAGAGTAATCAAGCATAGGGCAGAGCATCTGTATATTGTCACTGAAATGAAATTAGCAGCTAAAACTGCTTAAGTATATACTAGTAATTTTCTAATGGCATTGTGGGCTTCAGGGAGTTAATATTTCCCCCAAGTTGTGCACCTTATTTTTCTATGAAGCTGAAAGCATGCTGTTTAGACAGAAAAGAAAGTCAAAAGTCCAGGTGCTTATGTTTGATTTCTGTCCTCAAAGTTGCTCTATATCCTTGGTTGAGAGCCCTTCCTAATTTTAGCTTTATTAGCTTGTAAATGAGAGGAATATTATAACTTGGAATTTAATTCAACAAAGACTATTACTTAGCTTTCAAATTGCAATTACAGTGCTCTTGCAGGAACATTATGAACCATTTAAAGCATGTTTTTCAGGTGTAGAAGCCACAGATTAAAAAGAGGTTGAGATTCCTATAAAATGTTAAGAAAACAATGAAAACTCATGACCTTTCTGCTTTGCAATTTAAAACATATTAAGGTCTTTCTGTTTCCTCTCCTAGAATGACCCATGTGGTTAAATCTGGAAGTCCCCACATATCAGTTGCTTTTTATAGCTAAAAACATACCATGAAAAGAGCAAGCCATTGGCATATTATGAAATCTGTCATTCATTCAGTTTTAATAGTAAGTAAATGACAATTGGAGGATCAATTGGAGATCCCTAGAGCACTGAATCTGGACTGCTGATGTGAGGGTGGGTTTTGAGGAGATACTGTAACTCCCTTGACAGCTTATTTCAGTCAAGTGGCAGAGAACTTTGACTTTGAAAATGGCACTGCCCAGTGTTACAACTTCAACTGTTCAAGTATAAGCCCTATTCTTGTTCATATTGGTGTTCCTGATATATTCATTTAGCTCACCTAAGTTGGTCCATGAAGCCTAGTCGAAAGAGAGGAGTTTTATCAGTATGGGAAGTATTGAAAAACAATACCATGTGTGTAGTAGTCTCAGTTTCAGACCTCTGATCTTTCTTATTTGAGCTTTTGTATGTCCCAGAAATGATTCTACCTCTGGCTTTCCACATCTTTTGTTCAGCAAGAAATGCAATTCAGTGAGACCCTATCTTTAAATAAAATACACAAAAGGGCTGGGGACTTGGCTCAGTAGTTAAGCGCCTCTGGGTTCAATCCCCAGTATCAAAAAAAAAAAAAAAAAAAAAAAAAAGGAAAGAAACACATTCTTGACTTTCTCATTCTCTGTTGTGCTCTTTTGTATCAGTGTCTCCTTAAACTGAATCATTCAACAACATGATTCACTGTGTCCTTGAAACCGTGCTTTAGCTCTAGATTTCCTTACTCTCCTCAACAACTTCAGTGAGTCATACTTTGATGACTAAGTGCCTAAGTGCTTCTTTTGGTCTAAGTTTCTATCACCACCTACTCAAAAAGAAAGATGAGAAGGACAAGCGTAACAACTACAATGACTGAATGGATGAATAGATGCATATGTACTGCTTATTCCTAGAGAATCATTATGATGGAGGTGGTGCAAGTTCATACTGCCTGATCCCAGGGCAGACATGCCACAAGAACTACTACCTAGTGTGCCAAGACAAAGGAAAAATGTTTCTACTTCAGCCACTTAACCTGAAGAATATTGTAACTCAATATTCAACAATTTCTACTGAATACCCATGAACCAGACAGTGTGTTGGGTCCTTGGCGTGCAGACATGAACTGATTTGTTCCTTGCCTAGTTACAGAAAGCAAGTGAGTAAGTACATTGAAGTGTACAGCTGGGAAGCTGATGTCAGCTAAGTGCAGGCAAAGTGCTAGAGGGAAAGCGATGGAAGAGGGATCATAATGTTCTCAGAGCTGATTTTTAAGGTGTCAAAGAGGTGTGTAACAAATTAACAATCATTTTCTCATCATGAAACAAAGCCAATTACTTCATTCTCTTCATTTTCAAGAGTGTCATTTTGTAATGACTTTTTGATCTTCAAGATACTCAAAGAATCATTTGAAGAATATAAAAAAGCAAGGGGGAAAAAAACACATCCAAAACTACAGAGAATAACTCAACAACAAACTTCATTGACACCACACTGGAGGAAATATCAGAGATGGAATTCAGATACTGAAAGAATTTGAAAATAATGAACTATGTTTATGAAAGGCAATTCATGAAAAAAAATATTAATTTTCTGCCTGCTCTAAGATAAATGCTGCTGCAAAGGTTAGGGTTACGGTTAAGGTTAGGAATAGGGTTAGAGTTAGTTACTGGAAATCTAACATTGGTCAAGACTCACAATGGTCAAGACAAGATGTCCCTGTCCTGCTGAAGTTATAATCTAGTGGTGAGAAACAAGTAACAGAGGAGTGAACAAGCAAACCAAGACCTTCAAAGTAGTCACAAGTGCTACAAAGAGAATCAAGCGTGGTGATGTGATGGAGTAACTGAGGAAAGGGGGAGCTATGCAGGCCAGAAGGTGGGATGCTCCTTTGAAGAGGTGCCATTTGGACTGAGTGGACCTAGCCATGTGGGGAGTTTACAGACTTTACAGGGCAGATGAGCTTGGCAAGGGTAGAGAATAGAAAGAGTTCCAGGTATTCTGTTCCATCCTAGGGGCAGGGCTAGACGATAGGGGCTCATAGTTCATCAGGAGTCAGATGACAGGGACCACCACAGAAGCTGGATTTGACTCCTTAGGACAATGGAAAGCCACTGGAATGTTTTAAGCAGAGGCATAACATTATCTGATGTGTGTTTCTGAAAGGTTCTTTTGAGTACTGAGTATGAATGAATCAAAGTAAGGCAAGGTTTAGAGAAAGCAGGAAGACTAGGCAGAAAAGAGTGCTGGGAGCTTGGGTTGGCAGAGGGAGCAGGGGCAAACTTCTAATGTCTGTGCTCAAAATGTTAGAACAGAATACTGCCTTGGTAAAAGAATAATCTCCTGTTTGGTGTAACATGCACCATATGCAGCCCCTGTTTCTTGGCATTTCTTAAGCATAGCATTTCATCAACTTTATCTTTCATCCATGTTGGGGCACAGGCTCCCAAAGCATGGAGCTCAGACTTTTCTGTCAGCACCCCCTCTTCTAGGAAGTGTGTTCCATATTCAGCACCTTGTGGGTGCTGAATAAATATTGATTAAACAAACTGAGTGATGAATCATGTCGCTGCAAGTGTGGGTGCTTGGAAATGTGGAAATAGAAGTGAGCTGGAGTCTCCAATCCACAAGGCAGAAACTGGACTAGTGAATTTTGGAGGGATGTGGGAGTAGGCAGCGCTGTCTCCTCCCAGCATGCAATGCCATGGGGTTTGTGTGGTCATTCAGTTGCCACCTCCCACTGGCTGAGTGGAGAGGGCACCTAGAGAATCCCTGCCCATTGCTCAAGGAAGAATCAAAGAAATAATGCACTTGCCAGGTGCATGGAAACTTGCTCTTGGTGACCAACACCACTAAAATGCAATCTAAGCTGTAGATGGAGCAGATAATGCCAGAGGGAAGGAATTTAAGAGAAGTGATGACACTTCACAAGGAGGGTGAGGAAACAATTCCCAAATAAATGCAGTTGTACTGCATAACATGGATGGGCCATATTTTTCTGCACAAGGTCAGAGAATAAATCTTTTAGGGCTGTGTGTCTCTGCTAAAGTCATTGCAACCCTGTCACAGCAGAGCCTTTGCATCATGAACGCAGCCACTGACAACTGATAAATATCTGGGATCCGTATTCAAATAAAACATTGCTTATGGATAAGTGAATTTCATGATTATTTTCACTTGTAACAAAATACTGTTTTTTTTTTCATTCATCTGAACATAAAACATAAAACATAAAAATGATTCTGAGCTGATGAGACATGCAAAAATAGCCAGCAGGCTACTCACTGTTCTTAGATTACCAAATTGTACTCTGTAGGGCTAGAAAAAGGGAGAACAATATATTTAAATATCATTAAAAATAGTAATTTTGTGCAAATATTCAACTCTCTCCTTAATTTCTCAATTGCTTAATGAAAATTACAATTTAGACACTTGTAGGAAATGACTTTTTTTGATAATAAGGACTAAATAGCATCAAGTACCTCTTCCCTTGGGCATCTACTAATGAGGAGCTAATCTCCCAGATGGACTCAGGGCTGCCTCTCTGCCTTGTTGTATGTCCCCACATAGGCCAAATGATCTGTGGATAATACACACCAGGCCATTTGTTCTCCTTCTTGAAACACTCTGGTGACTTGCCACTTGCATTTAGAATAAGACACAAATGCCTGATCTTTTTCTTATCCCACTTTGTTGCTGACCACTCTGTCCAGCCATCTCGATCCTCCATCTGAGAACCCCTCCGGTCCATGGCACAAGCCACTCCCTCAGCCTGAGACAGTCCTTCCCAGTGTTTAGCATGGGTGGTCCTCCTGGAGCATGTGGCTCTGCTCAGTTGTCACCTCATCAAAGGGGCTGTCCTTGGCACACTCAGTCCAATGTAGCTCTTCTCCTGGTCAGTTTCCCTCACTGTGACCTGGTTTATTCTAGAACTTTATCTGAATCACCTTGCCAATTAATATTTTTATTTATTTTCCTGACTCCTCCCACCAAAAGGTAAGCTCTCTTAGGGCAAGGCAATTTCATTTACATTCCTAGAATGATGCCCAACATTCAGCATTATACATTTTATATTTGTTGAATGAATGAAGAAAAGAATCAGAGGTGGGTTCTAGAATGGCAGGTTTTAGAGTTGTGCTAGTATTTTAATCAAGTGGGGAGTGGGAGTGACTACACAGGATGGGTGGCATGGGCTGGGGATGGGGAAGCCTGACCTTGAGGAAGGACCAAGGTCTAGCTCTTGAGAGATCACCGGCTATACTAAGGTCTTTACACTTCACCTTGAAGGTAATGAGGAGTTACAGAATGGTTTAAGCAAGCACAGAATAAGATAGTTCAGCATATTTATTGGAATGTTCGCATTGGGAAAATAGGTATGTTATTATACCCTATTTATACCATTAAGGGTGGCAAAGGTCAAAGAGTAATCAGAGACAATTCCTAACTTGAATGAGTGTGGAAAGATGTCAAAAATGAATTCAAGTTCAGTGCAAATGTTTCATCCATCTACACTTGGCTGTTCTCTTTTCCAGCTGGGAGTCTTGAAAAGATGCTCCTAGTTTCATGATTTTCCGTGTTGTTTTACAGAAAAGAAGCTTTTTGGTAGGTCTACCTTAAGTCTGAAATGTGAAAATGAGGATGTGGAATTAAAAAAAAAAGGGTGGTTCAACTTTATGTTTGCAGTTCAAGCCCCAGTGGCCTGATCCAACCACGGAAATGAGATTTCTGCGTGAGATATACCTTTCTCAAAATATGCCAACACGAGGAGGAAGCCATTTAAAAAATTTAAAAACAGACTGGAAGAATCCTTTTGCTTATATGCAAATCTCCTTCCTTTCTTCCATTATTCTTCATACTTGGAACAGAAATGTTACTTCTATATACTTTCTTTTTCATAAACCCATGGGGGAACCTGAAAAAATTAACCCTTTAGAAGCAGAAACCAGATCTGCCCCAAAGGTCAGAGATGCAAATGAATTTTGAGTTTGTTTGAGTAAAGTGTGGGAACTGAGGTCTACACTCACAAACATAGGTTTCCACAGACAAAGCCTGCTTGTCAGTGTTACCCTTGAGCTGTCTCTGCACCTGCTCTAAGATGCTGAAATTTCTTTAAGGAAAAAAAGGAAAGGTTACCAACCACCCATGGGAATCTCTGTTTGCATACTTTAAAATCAATTTAAAAATGCTTAAAGTGACCACAAACATCAGTTTTGAATGTCTGGAACAAAAAAGTGATTATTGGTCAGGCGTGGTGGCGCATGCCTGTAATCCCAGCACTTGGGAGGCTGAGACAGGAGGATTGTGAGTTCAAAGCCAGCCTCAGCAATGGTGAGGCACTTAGCAACTCAGTGAGACCCTGTCTCTCATAAAATACAAAAAAGGGCTGGGGATGTGGCCCAGTGGTCGAGTGACCCTGAGTTCAATCCCTGGTACCAAAAAAAAAAAAAAAAAAAAAAAGTGATCATTATCCATAACTTGATTGTTTGTCTCCAAATTACTTTCCTTTTCATTCATTCTCTTTGCTAGCCTCCTGAGCATTCTGTACATCATTATGCATGTCCTAAAGGAGCATATCTCAGACCACCTTCTGTGAAGATGTTCTTGCCTACCTTGCTTTGCCTCTAATCTACAGCATCTCCTTATTAAAGGCCCACCAAGATGAAAGGTGATTTTTAAGAATTTCATCTTTTGTGTCAATACATTCCTGCCTTTGCCACTGGCTGGCTTCAGCTGCTTTGGAGCTTTTAGAAATATGAAAAAAAAAGAGCCCTGCATGTACAGTGAAGGCAGTGGGTAGTAGCTGGACTGGATGGAGGCAGGTAGCACCTTGTACTGCTCCTGGCCCCTGCTGTCCCTGCCTGGCTGAGCCACCACTCTCGCATCTTGAGAAGACCTTTGGGTACATTCTATTGCCAAATGAGGACTGGTTTTGCAGCAATGCAATGTAGCTTGGCCACAGGAAGAGAGAACTCTGAATCTATGGGGAAAGGTGATGACCCAATGTATAGGACCCTCCTGAACTGAGAAGACTTACTGAGAAGTCGTCACTGGGGAAGAACAAGAGATCTCGAAGAGGGTCATTCCGATAGGTCTTTTCGAGTTCTTCAATGACAGTTTCATAATCCAAAGGCTCCAGAAGCCTAGGTTTTTCTTGCTGTGAGAAAAGAAAATACCATGTTAACCACTTACACATATCACTTTGCTTCCTCCCCATGTCTCCTTTGATTTCATTTCTCAGTTGTCACAGAGGTTTTTTTTTTTTTTTTTTTTTTTTTTTTTTTTTTTTTTTTTTGTGGTACCAGGGATTGAACTCAGGGGCACTCGACCACTGGGTCACATCCCCAGACCTTTTTTGTATTTAATTTAGAGACAGGGTCTCACTGAGTTGCTAAGTGCCTCGCCATTGCTGAGGCTGGCTTTGAACTCGCGATCCTCCTGCCTCAGCCTCCCAGAGTGCTGGGATTACAGGCATGCGCCACCGCGCCCGGCTCACAGAGGTTTTTAATATCACACTTACAGTGCTGTCACAGAGACTCCAGGCATTTAGGACAAAGCCACATGATTATTATTTCCAGATATGAAATAATATGAGAATATCCTGAAATACCTAACATCTCCTTCAGTAATTTGAGCTGTTGGCGCTGATTCCCCAGAGCTCATGGTGGTCTGCCTGGCACATCCATAGCATAGATGTTTCTGTAAACTTGATCTTTGTCAATGTGAAGAAAGGGCTTCAGTTGACCTGCTATAGTACTACGATGATCATCATCAATTTTGCTGAATTAGGTACTTCCTTGTAAGTTCTACTTGGGTCAACTTAAAAATGTGGCATCCTGCTGGCAATCAAAGTATCACAGGCCATCTTAGTTGTCACTGAAGCACGGATCTTGTGTCAGGATAAATTACTTGGCTCTGAGCCTCTTTGTCTCCACAGAGAGAAGCCTGCTCAGACTCTGATAAAACTGAACAACACAACCATCATGGACACACTGTGGTGAAAATGCGCGAGTCAGGAAAAATAGCCAGATAATCACACTGCATTAAAATCCTGAACCCGAGAGGAAATGCACTCCCTTCAGAAAAGCCTCCCAGAGTGCTAACAAATAAATGCTAGAAGGATAAGATGTAACTGCCTCACTACAGAACTGATGTACTTCCTCCAAACTACCTAACATACAAGAGAGAAAAATGGACCCCTCCCAAATCAAAACAGAACAAAACATTACAAATCAGAAAACCAAAGATACAACTTGAGTACCCGACCCCTTTAATAAAATCTTTAAGCAAATTAAATGAATAAAGATAGTCCTCTGTGTGTGTGGGAGGTATTAGAATGTTGAGGGTCACCAAGAAGTTTGGATACTAAAGTGATCTCATGAGTGGAAAAAATAGTTCTTTTCTTTTTCACATCAGTGACGGCAACAGAAATTCTCCACCAACCTCCTGGCCCCTCAGGAGCCACTCGTCCCCAAGCTGCAAAGCACATAGGTTTAGCTTTGATGGAGGCCTTCTTTAGAAGCTGCTGCTGCTAAACTCCCCAAACCTTTCATCGATGTTTTAAAAACTGCTAATGGAGTCCTCAAAGTAGCATTTAATATTTATTTTGATGATTTTCCAGATATAAAAGCAAAACAAAATAAAATAAAATGTGCACGTTCTACATTAAAAGAAAACCCACACATGCTTAGGTAAGCCCAGGGCAGGGCAAGGTGCATATTCTCCTAGGAAGGGCCCTTCTAGTAAACTGGCTATATTTAGCAAATAAAACACAGAAGTCTGTAGGCCATCTAAAGAAAAGAAGCAATTCAATTGCCAACACAATCTGTTTAGTGAAAGTTCTGTGAAATATTGAGCATTTTGAGGTAGAAGATATTGAAGCACATGGCAAGACTTGGGTGATTTTTAAAAAGCCTTTTGAGACTCCCTACATTTTGACATTCTTATTTTATTTAGACTTATCTTAAGTTTCAATTCCTTGTTTCCCAGACAAAAGTTAATTCCAAGGATCACAAATTGATGGCTTAAGAGGCAAATGCAGGCCACAGATGTTTGGTTGGGCACCAGCATTTATTTTGTTTGGCTTTATTTTCTTTTAAATTGACTTTGAATGTCTTCCAGTTTTAGTGTTTCCCTCCAGTTCAGCTGCAAGCCTCAGGAGCATGTATCCATCATTACCTCTGACCCTGCAGCATCCCATGTTTATATCACCAACAGTCCTTATGGGTCTTCAAGTTTAAAACACTTTGGTTATTCTGGAAACTCTTTTTTTTTTTTTTGCTTCCCCAAGATGAATGTGCATGCATGAAATATATCAAATGAAACAAAATGCATGGTAAAGTGTTCTCTTTATCTTATCTCACCACAGATTTTGTTGGTCATTTATGTCCCTTTCCCTCATTTAAGTTTCTTTGGCTTAGATAAACAATGCCCTCAATGAATAGCCCAGGTCAGGGCGGCCACACTTTTCTCTTTTTCTCACTTCCTCACACCAATGTGAGCAAGAAGACAGTGTGGCTCTAGTATGTGTTGCAACTCACAGGTTTAAATAAAAATGACATAAGTATATTTTGAGTGGCCTTCTACAATTCAGATCTCACTATATTTTACATAATTTTATCTTTTGTTAGTTTCATACTTGAGCATTAATTAAGAAAGGGGAGACGAGGTGTTACAAAGATTTCTCACTGGAACCCAAACTTTACCTAAAGTTAATCCTATCTAAATTAGTGCAAGAGACAAATCAGAGCTCTCAAGTCCAAGGTTATTGACATAATCACAGAGAAACTAAGTCCTAACTGTTCTTGATATTCCCCAAACAAGGCAAGCCCTGTAAACTTCTGTGGGAGGACATATTTGTACATCTTCATTTCAGGCTATGACATGTCAGCCAATTAATGAATGATATTTATTAGGCTTTTCCTATTTAGAATATTGCACTGAGGTTATTTTGATCAGGGATCACAAATCCAGCATATCTGCATCATAAATTTTGGCCTGAGGTGGGGTAGATTAGTGAAGTGGGATTTTATTAATCGGTGTCAAGATACTCAATGTATCAGAATTTGGGGGATAAGAAATTTAACAAGTCCACAGCACCTAGAGGCTAGGATTTGAAAAAGCTTTCTGTGAAAGTTTTATACTTCTGGGATGCTGAGAATCCAGACTATTCCACCAGTAGTTCTCTCTAGAGCAAGGGGGCTATCTGCTCAGGGTTTTGGTCAAAGATACAGATGCATACAAAGATGGTGGGACCAGTTAATTTCTCAATCCTGATCCTTGCAGAGACATTGAGTGAAACTGGGAACTGAGCAGCATTGATTTACAGCTTTAACAAGGGTTGGGTTGTCCCTCCTGAATTTAGTGTGTGTGTTTCTTTTGGAAATGCACCAACTGGGATAGGGTATGTGCCAAGATTACCCTGAATTGGATTGGATTTTATAGTGCTTTTTACTCTTACTCTCTTTCTCCCCAATGAGTAATGAATTTCATTAGCTATTTTAAAGTCACTATGCATGGGAAAAGGCACCCACCAGGACCAGTTATTATGCAGCAGGGCGATGTTGCCCCACAGTAGTAATAGGCCCTATTCTTCTTATATAGTATTAAGAGATTTGTTTGATCTAGTTCCCCAAACCCTCAGCTCTCTTCCAAAGCAACTTCACAGCAGAAGAATGGGCCCCTGTCACCAAAACAAATGCTTTCTTCCCCTTATTCCACAACTTCTCATGAACACCAACCCATACTTAAGCCCTGGAGTGGGGAAGCTGCCATCTTGGTAGAGTCCAGGCTGCCAAGACCATTCAGCTAGTAGACTGTCTAGGCTTTAACTACAGATCCTGATCTTAAGCACACAGTGCTCCATCACAAAGGTCTGAATCAGTTTCATTATTACAGTTCAAAATCAATTAGGGAAAGAAAAAAAAATTGGGTGACACTGAAGAAAAGAAAATACATATTTGAAGTATGTGGCCCTAAAAATTACATTATTAAATTACCAACATGGACATTCCTCCAGAATAAGAGTACAGCCTAATTTAAAAATAAATTAAACTACCCAGCCTAGTTGCCTAGGAGTATATCATATACTCTGGAGACAGAATTTCTGGGGAGTCTAGTCCTGCATTACTACTACTTTGAGCACAGTAATTAAAATTCTTATGTCTTAGTTTCTGCTTCTGCAAAATGGCTTAGTAAGGGACTGTTTCACAGGATGAAATGAGGTAGTACTTCTTAGAAAAGCACCAGATCTCATATACTCACTTCCTAAGTGTTAAATAGGTTAAGGCTGTGGATTTTAAATTTTCACTAGTCATAAACTGAAAGGACCCATGTTGTGAATTTAATATGTGCAAAGAGCAAAAAGCAAATAGGCATTCAATAAATAGGTATTGAGTAATTAAGTATATATCTTTGCATCCAGATCCAGTAATTCCTTTTTTAGGGGATCTATCTAAAAGAAACAAATAATAAACATATATACATATGTATGTATATATATCTATATGCATACATACAAATACATATTTGTACATATATTTACATATATTTGTACACGTGTATGTGTTTGTATATATGCATATGTATATATGTATATACATGCATATAGGTGTATGCACATAAATATGTGTAAAACCATATATATATATGTGTACATATATATATGTATGTATAATCTAAGATATGTGTAAGGATGACTTTGTAACATTATCTTTGTAACAAGATGGAGAAAATATGCTCACTTCACCCAAGGGGGATAAGAAAGGTAGAAAGGCTGGTGGAGGCTAATACCCAATGAGTGAAGACATCTGAACTGCTTTTCAAGAAAAATGGCTTATAACCATGTGTAGTAGAGAAAGGCTTAATGCAGCAGTGAGCTTTGGGAAGGACATTAAGCCTAGGATAAGGGTTGAAGTAAATCAATAAATAATTGGGCAGTACCTGTCATGAATTTGCTGAATCCTTCAATTCTTTGGTCAAGTTAATTAACTCACAAAGTTTTGCAAGTGATTGTTTTTTTGGGGTGAAACCTAAAGGAGGTGGGGGATCTATGATCAAGACAGCTACAAAAGGAGCCACAGGGAAAAGGATTATCTTAGAAAAAAAGCTCAAGGTCATCTTGACAGTGGCTCTAGATTCATACACAGGATGACTAATATTAGAGTCTAAATCTAGAATACCCATCTAGAACTCGAGGTGGTAATCACGTGGGAAGAACATAGCCACATAAAAAAGGGAGATAATAAGTCACTGAGGGTAAGGAATGATTATGAAATTAAGGCACATCAACCCAATGAAACAAGACATGCCCATTAAAACTGGGTTTTTGAAGTTTATGATGAAAAGCAAAGTGTGTATGTATTATTGTTTAATAAAATGGGAATAAATATTGTACAACAGACTAACTGAACATGGTATTGAAAATTTAAAAAAAGGTGAGAGATATAGATCCAAATATTATTAGTTATTATGTTTGGATGGGACTGTAATATTTAGGATTTTATTATTCTGACTTCTCTGCATTCTCCAAATTTTCTATTAGGAACATATTTTGCTTTCATCATGGTGGAAAAAATGAACTTGATTTTTCAAAACTATCATGGCTTCATTGAAACACTGGGGAATTATTTGATTTTAAAATTGTTTACCTTTTGCAAATCCGTCAGAGAAGGATCCTAGAAATATCACTGTGGGGCTTCACATAAAAATCCAACCACTAACAGTTTCAAGTAATTAAAAAAAAAAAAAAAAAAAAAAGATACACAAAACACTGGGGAAAGGAGACCAGGGGAAATAATTACAGACTAGGAATGAGATTTTAGCAGCTAATGTCAGCAAAACAGAGAATCACAATTAACAATTTAATAATGGAAGTATTTTTGGCTTGATAGGGAACCACTGACATCTAATGTGTTATTTAGACAGCTATACGTGATGGTCATTGTTGTGAAGAATTGGAAGTCAGAAACTCCACGGGGAAGTTCAGAATCTTTCCCTACCAGCTATGTTATTTGGGAAAGTCATCCAGTCTTAGCCGATGTTGTTTTGGGTGGGAGTAGGGCCATGGTGTTGTAAAGATGAAGAAAAATAAGCATGTGCCAGTGGTAAGTGAATAACAAAATACCAGACAAACACAGATTTGTCTTTATTTGAAAATGATTGAAAATTATCCACATGGCTTTATGCCAAAACTTTTGAAGTTTATGATTAAAAAACAAAATTGTGTATGTATTATTGTTTAATAAAAATGAGAATAAATACTGTAAAACAGACTAACTGAAAATTATTGAAAATTTAAAAAGAGAGATATAGATCCAAATATTATTAGTTATTATGTTTGTATAGAACAGTGATTTTTAGGATTTTACTATTTTGACTTTTCTACATTCTCCAATTTTTCTATTAGGAACACATTTTGCTTTCATCATGGTGGAAAAAAATGAACTTGATTTCTCAAAACTATGATGGCAAATCAAGGCAAACCAAACCAAGCAATCCTACCAACTACCCTAAATTCTTCATGTACCAGGAATAGCCCTATATGATTTTATATTTATTATCCAAATTTTCCTTAATAGAAAACTCAGAAAATGAATGATTTGAACAGAGGTTTTAAAAAGGTAATGACATAAGGAAAAATATTTAAATGGGAAAGGAGCAGCTTATCCTCTGCATCTCCTAAATCAAACCAGGCTGCAAGGTCCCCCCTCCATCCCCCCACCCAGGCAAGGAGAAAGGAAGTCAAGCCACCTAATGATGTGCAGCAGCCACGGAGGAAGATGACCCTGAAATTCTACCTTTTGTTTTCCTTGAGAAATAGTCCAGAAAATTCTTTTATGTATTTATAATTTCAGATCAAAAGAGAAGGATTAAATTTAGGATGGGTTTGGTATTAAACTTGTTAGCTTTGCAAACAGAAATATCTAGAGGGCAACCCATGTTGTAGATGCTAAGAATTTCTTTCTCTAGTGCAAACTTGCACAGATACAAGAGAGGCTGTCAGTTCTGGGTAGCTGCTTGGAAAAGAGACTGATGGAATCAAGAGAGAGAATAATCCTCAGAGCAAACCCCTCCTATTCAGGGGCTGCCTATTCGGCTTCTAAACCTTAGATGTGATTAGGGGAGCGAGGCTTTATCACTCACTATTGGGATCACTCCAGTCCTGTTGATCTGAATGAGTTATTTTTGGTTCTCTGTTTCAAAAATCTGGTCTTTTCAAGAAACACTATGAAAAGAACACCCCCTCCCCCCTTTGAGAAGTTGTATGATCTCTTTGGGAGATGCAGTGCATATCATGATGTTATTTGGGACTTCCTCACTCTTCTTCAATCGCTCTTGTCAATGCTAAATATCTGAATATTTATTCTGCTTTGACTATTAGTAACAGAATGCCTTCTTCAGTTTTAAATACTATTAATCCTTGGTTAATGACACACACACAAAAAACAAACAAAATAGATATTTACTTTAGCACCAATAAAGTAGGCTCTATAAGAGGACAACATGCCAATTATTTAAAAATTCTCTTCACATCTTGGCATACAGACAAGCAAACAGCTCACAGCAATGATTCACAGGGTCCTCAGAGAGACCCTAAAAGAACTCCAACCTTGATACCTCCACAACCATTTAGAAATAACACAGCTGTTAACTAACTTATCAAGATAATGGAATAAATTTCTCAGGAGAAATAAAAGATCTAAATGACACATGGATTCTTCAGACCCTAATGTAAGCCAGGACCCTTTGGCCTCAATGTAAATGGAAGAGAAACAACTTCCACACCATTTATGTTTAAAACAAATGAGAAGATTGGAGAGAGTCCGTGCAGCTGGATCCATGGCCACAGCTGTTGGCCTGTGGTCCTGTGACAGATTCAATTCAGCCTCTCATCAGAGGGAGTTCCACTGGACAACCTCTCAAATGCCTGAGCTTCAGAAAACAAGACTAGCTTTTCTTACCAAAAGGAAATGATTAAGTAAGGAATAAGCTATCGCCAGCTGACCCTTTAACCTTCCCTCTGTCTTGAACCGCAGTGTCATAAGAATGGAAAAACACTAGCTAAATCAAGGTTAGGAACTCTGCAGCTGGGCAAACTCAGATTAGGCTGAGTTTGGAAATGGTTTCCTTGGTAACAAAGACACACAGATTGCAGAAGAAATCAACCAGTAGTAACTCATTGTCCATTTCAGTGAAATAAAGCGAGTTAAACTTAGTGAAGTGCTAAGTCCTTTGCAATATAAGGGGTGATTAAGTCATTATATTCAGTATACACATTATGGTTAGAAAAATCATAATTATCTGTTTGTTAACCCTTGATTTCATTAAGAAACTAAAATCAAAAGCGCCTTAGAGACTTTATCCATGATGTAAGATATACTCTCAAACTGAATTAAATCTTTTGCTACCTTGTTTTTAGGGAAATACAACCCTATTTATGTCTTAGGACCATGTCAAAATTCATATATTTTTGCACAGCATATGAAAATGAAGAATAAAAGTAGCTGCTTCTCGTATAATATGGGTACTTGTAAAGAAGTAGAAAATATCCAAGAAGATCTAAATCAAATTAAATTATATGTCTCATTTAAAGATAATAAATATCATTAAAAACACATCAAAATTCAATTACAAGGCTTCTTGATACCAGGGAAACTGCAGGGAACTTTAGATTAATTTATATATGAAGTCTGTGATGAAAGCTGCCACCAGCTTAAACTTTGACACTATTTTAGTACTTTAGCACATAAACTTTCACCCACAGGTCAAGTGGGGGGTATGTGTGTTCATATGTGTTTGTGTGTACATATATGTACATGTCACACACACAAATGTAAATAGTTTTGTCAACATGCATCTTATATTTTCAAAAAGTCTTACTATGATGATAGCCAATTCTTGTATCCTCTTTCTTACCTGTGGCCACTTGGAAGTGAACATGTGGAACAGACACTTTTGGTTTTTCAGACTGTGCAACACCAGTCATGCCTTCTTTTAGAACTAGCACCTTAATTTCCTTCTGAGGACTTCTCTCCCTATTCCCCAAGACCAGTCCTGATTATTAGAAAGGTCGTGGTTTTCTATGGTCAAAGCATGAAAGCCCAGCAAGGCCCGCTGGTTCCTTCCCTCCAAAACACTGACTCTTGAGAGGAGAACTGGAATTTGTTCTTTTCTAGGTTTGCTAGTCCCACAGGACTGACCATTACCTCCAGCCACCAAAATGTGCCTGATTCCAACTGTCTTAATTCTTTTCCAAGCCTTTCTCTACATCCTGCCTCCTGCTTTCTTCTCTAGACTGTGCTGGCTTACTGGAGCAGGATTTCAAGGCTTGCAACTAAAGATTCTAACAATTCATAAAACAAGGAGCAACACTTATAATAGAAGACTAGCACTTCCTCAATCTGTGTTTATTTGGATATGATTGGTCTTAAGGGATCTCTTGCAGCCAATGTCTTTTGACTTTGCAGTGCAAGAATGTAAGTTTAATAAACTCACTCATTACTAATACATCCCCATGTCATCTCACTCCCAAAATTTACACCAGGCATCATGCATCCTGGGAATGAGGAACTTAGGTAACTCTGTCACTTTCCAAGGTGATACAAGAAGTGCATCCCTGGTCTCTAATTTTCTATGAACAGCAACTCATTGAATTCAATTCAACTCTCCTAGGACACCAGAACATCTGGAAGTCAAAACTTGAGTTTATGACCACATTTGCTTTCTTTGCTGACAGTGTCATATGCTATAATTTTGTTCTCCATGGGCAATGCCTTACTGTGTTGGAAGTGCTGCTAGACCCCTGCAGCATATAACAGAGCAGGAATCTGCAAGCCTTCCCAGCCCCAGTCCACTTGCCTTCATTCTTCCATTTCTATCTCAAGAGTCACACTTGCTGAATTTGTAATATGAAAATACATACATGTTTGCTTATATAAATGACATAGCCACACCAAAAATTTATTAATGTAGTACCAATGGATTCTATAATTTTAAACAATGTATCCCATAATGATGATAATATTTTTCTACTATGACCATTATGATCAATGGCAAGGACCATGATATGTATTGAATATCTCCTCTCATTGAATAACTATATTAATCCTAGAAGAGAATATCACTTCTTTTTTATTTTCTTTCTTTTTTTAATAGGTGAGGAAGCTTAGATTTTGAGGACTTGGCCAACAAGCTGATGGAAGAACCTATTTTAAACCATCTCATCCTTAAATCTATGGTCCACTTTACTTTATCAGCAAAAACCTTGCCTTGAAGAAACAAGAGACAAAAAAGCATTAAAAATTTTTTAAACCTTTTTTTTTTTAACCTTTTGGGAACCTAGGTGTCCTTCAATAGATGAATGGGTAAAGAAAATGTAGTATATACATACAATGGAATATTACTCAGCCTTAAAGAACAATGAAATTACGGCATTTGCCAGTAAATGGATGGAGCTAGAGACTATCATGCTAAGTGAAATAAGCCAATCCCCCAAAACCAAAAGCCAAATGTTTTCTCTGATATGCCAATGCTAATTCACAGTGGAGGGAGGAGTTAGGGAGGAATAGAGTTACTTTGGATAAGGTAGAGGAAAGTGAGGGGAGTGGAAGGGTAGGGGTTAGGAAGGATAATAGAATGAATCTGATATTATTACCCTATGTACACATATGACTACACATCTGGTGTGATTCTAAATCATGTACAACCAGAAGAATGAGAAATTATACTCCATTATGTATGATGTATCAAAGTGCATTCTATTGTCATGTAAAACTAATCAGAACAAATAAAAAAAAAAAAAACCTTTGGGGAAGATTCTAGAATAGAGCAGCAGTTTGGGAAACTTCCTTCTCCCTTTGTTTCACAGTGAGGAAAGACCAAGGATTGGCAAGAGGTTATTGAGTTTCTCAGAAAAGAAAGTGGTTGGGACAAAGGCCAAAAAATATTTATGGGCAGGTAAGGAAGATGAAGAAAAGGAATCAAAAAAGTGGATTTAGAAAGCAGGTAATGAATGCCAATAATGTTTGTGTCAGCATGCATACCAAAACTTGCCACCAGTTGAGGGAATCTTTAAAACCAAAAAGTCTTCCTGCCACCACCAGGAAGTAAAGAGTTGTTGGCATCTGACCTCACTCCTGTCCACTGTGACACCTGGTTCCTAGCAGATAGCCCACACCCACACTCACATGGTTGGTTCTCCCCTCGTTTCGCTCCTCCCTCTTTTGGCAGTCCACCTTGAGCAAAGTTAAGGTCATTCTTGGTTAAACTACAGGCACCTCCCCCAGGTCCATACTGTAGCAAATTGGCTCCTGAGCAGGCTGTTCCCTCATGTCAGGGCCCACATGCAGAGTCCTGTATGTGTATCCCCTGGATTCTGAGGCTGGATCAAGTGTCAATGTGTAATTCTCCATTTCCTCCACCTGTCCATTTATAAATTTCATTCCTGATACCTGTGTGTTTCAACCTCAATTCACTCTCATTTTTCTGAAACCATCACCCTGGGACCTGTTATCCCATCCTGTGCTTCTTTTCTACCAACTAGCTTATTACAAAATGTTTACACCCAGTAGAGGGTGACAATAAAGAAGCTCATTTGACCAGCAGACTGTCTTCATATTAAGATACAAGGGCAAAGGATAAAAAAACTGACTTAAAAGACAATAGCACATTATAATACAGAATGATGTATGTAGGACATATGTCGAAACCATTTGGATGAGATTCTCTGTCTACATTTCAATTTCCTATTAAAGTGATAATAGGTTATTATTAAAAGAAGAAACATTTTTATACATACCCAAAGTTTCCCAACTACTTTGAAATCTTGATGATTAATGAGCCATTACCCAAGTAACAACTTTAAAATAACAAATCACATTTATTTTTAAAAGTTCAGCATTTTTTTCTGACTGTACAGATAACTGATATAACTCAACTTAATCATATTTAATCTTTCCAAATTAGGACATAAAATTTAGGAAGGAAATTATCTTTTTACTAACTTCCTATGCACCAGAGATCATGTCACATAATTCTGGTAACAAATAATAAAAATAGACAGGCGGTTTAAAAAGAAAGCCATCAACTACAGAACACTGCACACATTTTCAAAGATTAAGGGAAGTAGTTCACTTGATGATCCAAGTAAGTTTCATTTTCCTTGAACTGTTCTCTTAACACAATGGTACTTTCTAACCTGAATGTTGTGCGTGGTAAATGGATTAAAATATGTGAAGGTGTTTCTTATTCAATACTTTTGAAAATTGAATTAATAAAAGAAACCTCCAAAACAATTAAAAATCTCAATAGAGTAAACTCTACAGCTTCAAAGAGTATTTGAAAAAAATAGAATACACAAATTTGTCAACCTGGATCAGGAGGGTATAAGATTTAGGCAGCACGCTTGTTAGGAAGTTAGAGTTCTGGATAAGAATTCTAGATTCATACAAAATCAAATAACTCTAAATTGGCCTTAAAGCAAGCAATAACTTAGTTCAAAATCCACATGCTCATTACAGAAACAGATACTCTAGGAAAATCATCTCCAGCAATTGTTATTTCTCGTTATATTCAAAGTTTAAAAGAAATGATTGTTTCATTTCTAACTTAACTTTAGGGCTTGCATTCATCTGCCAGGGAATTTTGTCAATTGAATTGCTTCTCCTGTCCTACCTATTGATGAGGCTCCACAGCCAATTAAGGAAGGTTGGTTTAGGTTTTAGAAAGCTTAGATCAGTGTACTTGTACTGAGGGAAGACCAATTTGGCTTTGTGTGGGCTTTGGCTGACACTAAGGTAGGGATGGAAAAACATTTTGGTTTTGAAACAAACCTCATGGATACATAGACGGATCTGGGACCCTGGAGCACAAAGCTCAATGTAATCTAGAAATGTGTCGACTGAGTAGTGCCATTACCAAGAAAAGCAAGATGAAAGTATCACTTGTAGATCAGTGGCTTTAACTGTTGCAGTCACTGAAAAGACAACCACACTAGGATGGTGGCCACTTTCCCTTGGAAATGGAACTATTTTATGTGGTTTAATAATACTACCTGACACTTTTAATTTTTCTTTTTTTTTTTTTTTTTACCATGTTCAGGCCATGTTCAGAAAGCATGTTATCAAATCAAATTCTAATCAGCAGTCTTAAGAACAGACAGGTGCTATTATGAACATTTTGCAGAAGAGCAAACTGAAGCTCAGGATGATGCATATAACCTATCCAAAGGCTGATAGACCTGTGAGAGGTAGACAACATGACCCGCATGACAGCTGTGTCAAATCTAGCCCTCTAATTACTTGTTTCATTTTCCTGGATTCTCTTTTCCAAAATAAAAAACCACATCTTAGGATAATACTTGAAGACAGACAGAACAATCCCCTACTCAATAGCAGTGACAACCTGTGAAAGCAGATATGCCTATCTTAGGCCGACCAAAAGCAGGGAACTGTAGCAAGAAAGTCCCCAGTGCTTTCCACAGCAAAAAAGCTAATCGCTGTATGAATGATCTTAATTAAATTTGAATGCATCGCTACTGAATGCCCTGGGAAAACACCGCATCTTACTGGCTGCTTTTCCCATAGTACTCAGTAGCAATATGTTCAAATTCAATTAAGATAATTCATAGAGTGATTAGCTTCATTATATGTTGAGACACTGGAGGCCGTCCTCTTGCCAACACTGTAAGTGTGGTGTGTGTAAGATAGACATGTTCTTCTCCTGTGTGTTGTCTCTTTTAGTGGAAACAAAAAGTAAATCTCGGGGTGTCATAACCCACTGTATTTCTAAATTCCCTGGGAGAAATGCAGCATAGAAAATTAAGTTTTTAGAAATGGTCTAAAGGTTAAAATAATCTCAAACCAAGCAAATATTTGAAACAATTATACCCTTTAATAGGCTGATGGTAAGTAACTGAAGAGCCAGCTGAGAGGATACCACCAGTCTCCTATATCTGGTCAATGGGGAGCAAAATTTGGGTCCGGGACTCTGTGCATATTCTGGTTATTAAAGGCTGGGTACAAAAACCTAGGATTCCTCCCATGGCTGGTAGCTTGTTTGTGCATATCACCAATGGCAGAAAGGAGGTACTGAGACAGAATCTGAACAGATAACGACATACACCAACCCCGAAAGCCAGACCTCTAACAAATTCTGTTCCTATTAAATTGTCACTGAGTATACAGAAAGCCACGAATACATTACATGATTTTGTCTTATCAACAGATGAGTGACTATTCTTCGATTTGATTCTTCATATTCATAAATAACAATTCATATAAGTAGCCACATTTGTATTTATAGGCAATATTTAAAAGCCTCTTCTATCTCTAGATTATAGATATTTCTATTAAGAAAAATATTTTTTTAACCTCTAGAATAGAGATTTTCAACCAGGAAGTCACTCTTTTTGCCCAGAGAACACATTTTTTGTTTGTCTCAACTGGGAAGAGGCTGCCTACAGCATTCAGTAGATAAAGTCTAGGATGTTGCTAAAAATCCTACAATGCAAAGAATAACATCCCCCCCCCCACCTTGTAAAAATGAATGTTGGATGCCAAGTGGTAATGGTGCAGAGGTTCAGAAAGCCTGCCCTGAAGAAAGCAAGGAAAGCTGGAACCACTCTGCAAAATTATCTGTCTTAAGATGAGCTCCCTAGTCATGTTGCTGCAGCCATGCATGTATCCCATAGAACAATGATGCAAGTAAAAGAGGCTACTTAAGAGCCACAATGAGTGTTCTGTTTTGTATAGGACTTAGCCCAGTAGCCTATCTTAGAATACCACTCTAGCACTCATCCTTGTTAAAAGAAAGTGTTGAAGAAAAGATGGTAGCAACATGTCAATACCAGGATACCCATATTTCATGGGAGTCACTGAAGCAGTCCAGCCATCAATCTGCTCTGATGTGCATCTGTCAGTATTTCTTCCAGACAGGAATCTAGAATTCTATGATAAGTACCCATTTCCAGAACACTCATTGTATTTCAACAATAACACAGAAAACATGTTTAACAGTAAAAACAAACTAACTCTTTTTAATCTTTAAAATGAATCAACTTTTATAATCTTGGCTCCATCAATCAAATACTTATTTATTTTTTCCTTCATGTTTTGGATTGTTGCTGCTAAGAATTTTAAGGTAAAGTTGTGGTGCATAATAAAAATAGAGCAGCGACATTTAAAAATCACAACTAGATCTAAGTCATCAGTTGGGGTCCTACTTTAGGCAATGGTGGGCTTTTCTTTACTAAAAAGATAAACCGTTCCAGCAATAACATTTTATACACTAATATTAAGATAACCTTCAAAGATTCCAAAGATTCCAAATATTCTACTTAAATCCTCTACCCATATTTTCAAAAGAAGTACAGATAGTTTGAAAGCAGCATGACTTTGAAAAAAATAATGATGTCAGTAAAAGTGGATATTGATGAACCAAACTGAATATTCTTACCCAGGACTTTGCCAGTAGTCTAGGTTAGAAAACCACTTTTTTAAAAAAGACAGTACTGAAGAAAAGATGGAAAGAAAAATGTCGATATTCAGATACCTACAGAACTAAATCTGTGGATTTCTTCTTGATTTATTCTCCTCAATGTCCGTCTCTTCTTCCGAAATTCACTGGGCTCCCGTTTGAAAACCTTACCTCGGAAGCTCATTGTGTTTTGGTCATTTGAGTCAGGATATGTTTTTAAAATATGGAGGTAGTTAAACCTTTTCTTTCTGAAGCTTCACCAAGCTGAGTAAATCTTTCTGCTCTGGTGAAAAGGGAAATGCTCATGCTACGTTAATAGAACTCAACAGAAAGGAAAGGAAAACCAACAAGTGACCACTTCCTGTGAGCAGCTCTGCTCTGGTGTGTAAGTTCTCTCTCACACCTGCGTGGTAGCAAGACAGAGGCACAAACGGACCTGGGCATTGAAGAGGATTTCTCAGAGCCACACAAACCATGTGATGGAAAATCACCTGTGGAACCAAGTTGGGATTGAGTCAATTTACTACAGGCTTCAAATCTGCCACTAAAGCCACTGTCCACATTTTGTTTTGATGGACAGATCCAAAAGGTAACTGTAATCCCAGAACAGTGGGCAGAAAATTCTATTTAAAGCAGTTGCATATGCAAGTATAGACTAAATTAGTGGTCTGCCAGGATCATCACTGAGGATATACAAGAAGATGTTTATTTTTATTGGTTGACTAAATAAATTATGCTTTACTATAATTAAATACAACTCCCATGGATGTCTTAGGTCTGGATGTCAACTAGTTACAAAGAACTGAACAGTGAGCGCCCTTATCTTTAGGTCTTCACTCCCTTCTCTAGGGCTATTTAAAAAGTGAAAAACTCTGCCCTCAAGTCCACCTTGATGCTCCTTCCTGTTTTATTTTTCTCCATAGCATTTAGTAGCATATAACACTACCATACAATTTACTCATTTATTTTCCTCATGGTCTAGCTTCCTTCATTAGGTTCTATGCTGCTCAAGAGTAGAGATTTATTCTGCCTCACTGACTATGTTCTCAGTGATTAAATCAGTGCTGGCACCTAGAACCTGCATAATTTACAAATAAATAGAGAATAGGTTGCTTTTTCTAAGGTGAGTGAGATGAGAAATATTTTGAGGCCATAGGACTAGGCTATTTCCTTTTCCCCAACTGGAATTAGATTTAGTTGAAGCACGGGTATGTACTTGGGCTTGGGCCACTTGTATACCCCTACCTTGTCATGCAGTGATTCATGCCAGACACGTGACAAAACAGCTTCAGGATCTCTTATGTAAGCATGGAAACTGAGGAGGCTTCCTTGGAACACTATCAGAAAAATAGCAGGTTGCTGTAAAAATGACAACCATGGAGGTAAACTACATCATTCTGATGTCATTGGCTCAATCAGGAAATTAAGAATTCCACAGAGCACAGCCCCTTCTGATCCATGGTCATTGGATATTTAGAAAGTGTGTCTTTGGCTCTAAACAGATCACACCCTCTAAGGAACCCCTTGACCTCCGTTAGGTGAGCAGGTACAAGACAGTACCTGCAGACTTGTCAGCTGTCATTTTTTCTTTCTGATGTTATGAGACCCTGCTTCTGGGTCACTTGATTTCCTGGTGTCAGACTATTTTTATTTTAATGACTAGAAAATAGCATTTAAAACCCTTTTAAAATTATGGACTCATTTGCAAATCTAACAAAAACGATAAAAATACTCATCAGAAAAAAATGTAAATATTCAAAACCTGCACATGTATGGGGACACATGCACAGGGACAGCAAACTTCTGAAGCCCATCTGTTCACCCTCTTACTGATGGAACCCGAAATCCTGGACTCCTGGCTTTAGAAGACAGGCACACTGCCTCATACACAGCACTTCATAATCTTGAGACAGTCTTCAGTGACTTCCTCCCTTTCTAATCTATTCCTCTTTAGGCACCAAGGTTCTTTATCTTGAAGTCCCTCCCACTTCCCAACTTCTGCAATGTGAGATGGACTCATTTCTCCATTTCCTTAGATATTGGCAAAAGGAGGCATCGCCAGACAGCACATGAGGATGTCAGAGAGGCATGACTTGTGGTCACTGCACGAGAGGGACAATGCCCATGAATGGCACTGCTAGGGCCTTCTTCTGGGATCTGCCTCCCTTGTTTCTATACCAAGTCTGCTTCTCCAACATTTTGTGAAGTACCCCACATCATTCCCAACAAATTCCTTCTCTGCTTAGGTTAAAAAATGTGTTTGCAATAAAAAAGTCACAACAGTCAATGGGCAAGAACCAGCAACAAAGACAAATCAAGAGATTAGTTGGTTCAACCACAAAAAGACACTGTTCAGTTCATTAGAAAAGAAATCTGACAATAATAAATGATCAGAATTTATTAAGTGCTGTCTTCAAGGGATTGCTAGACATTCTGAGAAATGCATAGCATTCTTCATAGTATTAAAAAGCATATATCTGACAGAGGAGACCATTAGTGTTAGAAGGAGCCTGGGATAAATTACAAAAAAAAAAAAAAAAAAAAAAGAAACAAGCAAAAACAGAGAGAAAAAAGAAAGATATATAGATACATGGATTAATACATGAGTCAGTAGTAAAATGTTTGCCTAGCATGCATGAGGCTCTGAGTTTGATCGCCAATTTAAAAAAAAAAAAGTAATAAAGAAAAAAAGTGATCTAAGGACTCAAGATGTGAAGGGGAAAGAAGACATGGAGAGAGAGTTAAATTTAATGGTCTAAAAATAAATTGAACTTTTGGAGAACCAAGGAACAGAACTGAGAACACAGTCTTGAAATTCTTTTACACATGATGGAAAGCAATTTAGGAAATACTGAGATGGCTAAGAGATAATTTGGGATAGGGGGTGCAGAACCCAGAGGTCCTGGGGAAGGCTGTTTTAGGAATCTGGTACATCTGGGCAGAGACAGATGGAAAACCTGATAAGAGATCTAAAGGGATTTAGCATAAAAAATAGCTGAGAACCAAGGACCTTGCCATCTTGGCTCCACAGAAACCTTAGATGACCTCCAGTAAGTTACTTGACCTCTCTCTCTGCCTATTTTTGATATAAAGAATGGAACAATTAGCATATGGCTTATAGAATTTTTGTGAAATATATGTTAGTCCCCGGAACTGGTGAATAATAGTATATGTACAGGCATATATAATGATTAAGATTCTTATATGTGTGCATATGTAAACTATCATTTGTGAAAAAGGATTGGTATTTTCTAGGTGTGTTGAATCACTATGCATTTATGCACACACGTACCTGTCTGTGCATACATGTTCATACAAAATACACAAGCTCACACATTCTGATATATGTATTCAAAATCTGGCCCTATGGTGTTCAGCCAGGGAAAGTATTTGTCAATAGATGTTTGGAAGTTAGCTAAGATGGGCAGCCTTAACCATGTCTTAGGAGAAATAGGAATTTAAATGTTAAGATGTCAGAAACTCAAGAAAAGTGTTTCAACAATCTGTATTAGATGTCTATTGCTGTTGTAACACACTTTTGCACATTTGGAGGCCTAAAGCAACCACCATTTATTATCTCCCAGTTTTTATGAACCAGAAATCTGAGCACGTAGCACCTTTCTGGATGCTCTAGCTGGAGACTCGCAAGGCTAAGGTCCAGGCCTTGAGCAGGGAGGTGGCCCTTCTCAAGGCTCCATGGGACAGTCCAGTTCCAGATCATGTAAGAGTGTTGGCAAAATCCATTCCTTGTGGTTGCAGGACTGAGGGGGTCATTCTTAGCCACTGGACCCCTTCTAAACCCAAAATAGCCTGTCAAACCCCACTTACTCTTTCAATCTTTAACTCCTTCTGCTTCGTGTGTTTCATCCATCTCTTCTCCTGCATTTCTATATTCTAGCCAAAAGAAACCCTGGGTTTTAAGCTTCATGTGATGAGACTGGTTCCACCAGGACAAGCCATAAAAGTTTATACACCTTAAGAGCCATTGATGACTAGCTTTAGTTTATATTTGCAAAGACCCTTCACAGAAGTACTAAGATTACTGCTTGATTGAACAACCAGGGAGTCTTGAGGGGACATCTTTAGAATGCTGCCTACTTTGGACACATTCTGAACCGTGTGTGTGTGTGTGTGTGTGTGTGTGTGTGTGTGTGTATCTTTTAAAAATGATTTTGACATCACAAATGTGCTGAGAAGGCGGTACAGGTGAGAAAAACCCTCGGCCTTTACATGTGGTTTCCACTGGGGTCTGTGAGGTGGGATTCAGTTGTGTGGTGTTAAGATATGAGTGGGAGGAAACAGAATTTCAGTTTATAGATCATTTACTGGAAAAACATAACAGTAAAATAAAGATGATAAATAGAATGGGTATAGCAGAACCAAAGTTGGAAGAAAGGAAGACAAATAAGGGTGGATACATAATCAAATAGGTAACTAAACACAGAAAACAAAGGCAATAAGTTACAAACATAAGTTATAAAAATATCGTTTTGAAAATGTCTAATTATGTTACATTTTAAAATGTGACATCATCATTGAACCTAAGAAACAAGGGGCAGAAACTTGGCTTTCATTGATAATGCATCTAAGTTCACTCCACAAAAATGACCCCCAAAGTACCATTAGGAATTCAGAGTCAACTGGAAACTTGGTGGTTGAGATTTAGACAGCACACGTGATGTCGTGCTTGGTTCCTCAAATCCTAATTTGCGCAACTGGTAAAGCACTTCCTATTGGTTTCACCTGCTTTATTCCATCTATTCTTGTTTTTTTTTTTTTTTTTTTTTTTGGGGGGGGGATGCTGGGGATTGAACCCAGGGCCTCGTGCATGCAAGGCAGGCACTCTAACAACTGAGCTATATCCCCAGCCCCCCATCTATTCTTTATTACAACGCATCTCGAGGCTTTCAGCACTTGCTGTGATCACATCCTTACTGTTGGGGACTGTACAGGAAACTCCTATTTTTTCTCTCCTATTTCCACTACATTTCCCTTTTGCAGCCAGTGAGCTGAGTGTGCTGCATAGCCTGGCTCTGGCTGGAGAGCATCTGCAGGCTCGGCTCACCACCTCACATCCTGGTTAAAGGAAGCAGAACAGCAAGTAGCTACTTCCTCCTTCACTGTGGCCTCTCTTGAGCCCAGCCCCAGGCAGAAGGGCTCTTTGGGTTGGTAGCACTGGGGCTCACTACTTCCTGTGAGAAAGGTCAAGTTGTCCGAACCACTTTGAATTACCAGAGAGGGAAGAGGTTTCTCTAGGAGAGTTTAAATGAACACAACAAAACCTCACATTTATATACATCATTTTCACTGGGTAATATCTGTAGAATACAAGGCTTTTTTCCTCCTGTCAGCAAACCTCTAATCCAAATAGCATTGATTTTAGTATAAAATATTAAGAAACTTCATGAAAAATAAAGAGGTTCATGCAATATGGATAACATCAAGGGAGAATATAAACAAGCCCAACAACTGAAGCAGACTGCAGTGTCTGTGTGTGTGTGTGTGTGTGTGTGTGTGTGTGTATTTGTGGTATGTATGTGTGTGGTGTGAGTATGTGGTGTGTGTATGTGTGGTGTGATATGTGTCTTACCTGTGTGGAGGGGTATGTGGATTTTGTGTGTGTGTGTGTGTGTGTGTGTGTGTGTGGTGTTGGTTGTGTGTATGGGGGGGTGGGGTGTGTATGTGTGTGGTGTGGGTTGTGTGTGTGATGTTGGTTGTGTGTGTGTGTGTATGGTGGGTGTGTGTGTGTGTGGTGTTGGTTGTATGTCTGTGTGTGGGTTGTAGGTGTGTGCCTGCATTTCAGGCATACACTATCTTTATTGCATAATAGTATTCCAACCACAGTCCTTCAGACATGTAATAAGTTGCAATGATATTTATTTATATAATTTCAATAGAATTAAAGAGCTGAAAATTCCCTATCAGGATTTGGTGAAGGGGCTTTGGACAGGCAAGGAACTCTTATAGAGTTTAGTAAGCCCATCTTAGAATTTAATAGCAAGTGATAAGGAGGTTCACTTTTTCCAAAGATGATTTTAACATTGGTCATAGCCTTTCCACCTCCAGAAAAAATACCATAGTCTGGATATACCCAGAATAGACATCATAGTCAGGATATACCAATGAGTATCTTAATGTTTTATTTCAAAAATGGAATGTTGATTTTAGGGTTCATTCTTTTCTTAATTTCCTATTGGGCATTTAAGAACCTATCATTCATCTTAAAATTTTTGATGCTTTATGATAAAGGGTAAATGCTGATCATCTATAAATATCAACTGTCTTCAAGAAGTCACGTGTCAAGAAGTCCAGTTTGGTCTTCTCTGTTACTGAAAACGGGACATCTCTAAGGGACAAACACTCATCCTTATGCAGACCCCGCTCCAACTCACACTCCTTGCCTCCATCCTCAGAAGTCAGGGCATAATAACACTGACAATGGTGACCACAGAAATACCACGGCTATCGCAGGACTCCTGAGTTCCTTTCTTACTACTTTGTATATCTGGATTGCTGGTGCTTGTTAAAAGGTCATGCAGTGAATTCTTCACCTAGAGTACAGTCTTATTTTCCCATTAAAATAATTAAACCAAAAGCAATACATTTTTCATTGTAATATCATGCCTTTACTTTTCTTTGGAGTGGGGACTAGGGATTGAACTCAAGGGCACTCAACCACTGAGCCACATCCCCAACCCCATTTTGTATTCTATTTAAAGACAGGGTCTCACTCAGTTGCTTAGCACCTCACTGTTGCTGAGGCTGGCTTTGAACCCGTGATCCTCCTGCTTCAGCATTCTGAACTGCTGGGATTATAGGAATGCGCCACCGAGCCCAGTCATGCCTTTACTTTTAAAGAAGACTGAATGGCTTTCTGGGTTTAGGCAGATGATTGTGCCATAAATGATCAGGTGAAGACACACAAATACAACCCCACCTGGGTCTGAGGAACTCTAAATCAATGCTATGGTCATCTAACATACAGAGACGATTGCCCAGCAAGCCGCTTCCCATATAGACCAAAGCATCCTCTCTGCTGATTGGCTTGGACCCCACCCCAGCATCCCACTGCTGATGAAGTTAACTACAGACCAGAGTTATTTTCTTTAAAATAAAACAAGCACCTAAAAGTGCTCTCCTGTAGTCATTCCAACTGATAATTACCTTGCTTTCAATATGAATATCACTTGCTGTTTAGTAATTATTCAGAAAAATCACATTGTACACAGGTTTAATGAACAGATGAAGGTCTTTTAAATCTGTGAAGTTCTAATGGAAAAATTGGTTAAGTTCTAGAATATCAGCATTATGCATATTTTATTCTATGTTTTTTTTTTTCTGCAGAGGGATTGGTTTTTACAAATGGAGGGCAATAAAACATTCTTACCTACACAATCTCCACGAGAAATAAATTGCTAAGTAAATGCCAAATTCTGAGCACGCATACCACCAGATATTCTGACCAACAATTGCTTGCTAGCAGATCAGACTGTGAGCGTGGGTGTAAGCTGTGCAACCCAGTCCACCCCCAAACTACTTCTTTAATGGTATCATAATGCATTTGTCTTTTAAAGCCCCTGCCAGGAGGCAGCAAAGCTAATACAGCATTTGGATTTAGGAATTAATGGTTTATAGTGTGGAAACAGAATAACCACAGGTCTTGGTTTCTCAATCAAGAGTTTCTTAGTACTTTGGAGAGCATTAATTGTTGGATTTCCTTTATTTAGCTGTGTACACTGAAGTAATTTTTTTTTTTTTTGTACCAGGGCTTGAACTCAGGGGCACTCAACCACTGGGCCACAACCCCAGCCCTTTGTATTTTATTAAAGACAGGGTCTCACTGAGTTGCTAAGTGCCTCAACATTGCTGAGGCTGGCTTTGAACTCAAGATCTTCCTGCCTCAGCCTCCCAAGTGCTGGGATTACAGGCGTGTACCATCGCACTTGGCCCGGTAAATTCTTGACCTTTTGATGTGCCATAGCTTAAGGTTCCCAATTAAAGGACAAATTAACTTTTTTCTATCTGTTCTTCACCTTACCAGGCCAACAAGAAGTACTGAAACAGCCAGGAAAGCAGGCCTGGATAGCTCTACTGAGCACAATCATCCCATCTAATCTGCTTAGGAGACAGGGAGAGATGTGCATAGGCTCAGCCTCTGCCCAACACTTCCTATTCCTGCCCAGTACAAGATGCCAGTGGTAAAGAGAGGATTGGGACAGAGCACGTCCCACAGTTTGTATGGAGAGACAATGGCACATATGAACAATCCATAGATATACAAGAGGGCAGAAGATAAGTGAAAAATGAAGAATAATGTAGACTTCAAAAACAGAAAACAATATTGTATTGGTCAAGGTTAAAGATGATTTCATACAGGTATTATGACTTGAGTTGGGGCCTGGACAATGTGAGGACTTTGAAAGTCATTATTGTGAGAATACCACCAATAAAAAAAAAATTAAAAGTAATACATTGTGTCTAAGAATCACATGGAAAGTTGTGAAAAATATGGATGTCTGGGCTCTATCCAAGATATCAGTAAGTCTGGTGGGGGCTCAGTAACCTGGCTTTATAATGAGCATGCAGGTGATGCTCATTAAAGATGCCATACAGAGCACACCTTGAGAAGCAATGACTGAGAAGTCAGCTCACCTAAGAGTTTAACAATGCCCTCTGGGGCACCATATACGAATATAAATCATTTTTTATACTGGATGGAGGTTTCACTTACAAAATCAAATATTCCCTTTTCCTAATGCATATTCAATCAAGTGGCCATTTGGGGCATGCTGCACATTTGGGACACCATGGAGAAAACTCTGGAGTCAGTCAGCCATCAAACACTGGGCCTCAGACCTGCTCCCAGCCTCCCTCCTACCTGCCCCAACCATCTTTGACTTTATTTCATTTCCTACTCATGGGCCATTTCTCTGCTTGGACTTTTGTATGTCTGGTTGTTGTGGTTTGGATATGAAGTGTCCTCACCAAGGTCCTCTCACTTTTGGGAATATTTAGAGGTGAAATGATTAGATTATGAGAGCTGTACCCAAATCAGTTCATCTAGCTTGATTGGACTGACTGGGTGGTAGCTCTAGGTAAGTGGGGTGTGGGTGGCTGGAGGAGGTGGATCACTAGGCACAGGCCCTGGGAAGTTCATCTGCCATGCAGCCCTTCCCCCACTTCCCTTTCTGTTTCCTGGTCAGCCATGAAAGGAGCAGTGGTCCTCCCGTCATGCCCTTCTGCCAAGATGTTCTGCTTTATCTTGGGCCCAGAGCAATGGACTCAGCCAACCATGGACTGAACCTCTGGAACTATGAGCCACAATCAACTTTCCCTCCTCTAACTTGTTCTTGTCAGGTATTTCAGTCACAGTGGCACAAAGCTGACTAATATACTGGTCATGCTTGTGATATCTCTTATTTATTGTCTGAATTAAGCTTTGAAAAACTCAGCATTATCGATGTTTTGGAACAGATCATTCATAAATGCCAGTAGCACCCCCCTGTTCCAGGCTGAAATCACTCCATTCTGCCCCAAATGTGAGAACCAACAATGGCTTCAGACATCACCAAAAGTTCTCTGAAGAGGAAGGAAGCCAAGATCCCCACCCAGGTTTAAATCTAAGGTTTCCTTGATGATGGCTTTTAGGGCCAGTGATGTGGAAGAGAATGAATGTTTCTCCTTGGACAAATGTTTTCAACTCTTGAAAGCTGAGTAGACTTGCCTGGAAGAACCTCAGGCCTGCTGTCCTTCCAGGCAGCTCCCTCTCTCACTTCTCCATGTGCCTTAAAAATCTTAACCATTGAAATTAATCTCTGAGCCTAGTATCTGTTTCTGTTCTAAGCTATTTTTTTTTTAAAAAAATTATTTATTTCCTTTAGTTGTACATACTGCATTTACTTTTATGTGGTGCTGAGGATCGAACCCAGGCCGTGCACATGCTAGGTGAGTGCTCTACCACTGAGCCACAACCCCAGCCCTCTAAGCTATTTTTATTAAAATGTAGCTATCACTTGTCTGGAAAAGATCTGAAGCCATTATAATCTTCAATAACTAAGAATGTTATCTTGAAAGAAGCAAGGTGGACACTTAAGTGAAGCCAGCAGGAACTGGAGTGAAGACACGCGTTTTGAGGCTAAAGTTGGGGGTGGTGTTGGCTACTGTGAGAACGATCACCAGGCTGAGTCAGCAGCTTGCATTTCATTCCCGGCCTTCGTACTTCCTTGTTGGGAGCCTCTGAACAAGTTACCCTGTAAACTGAGGACAGCCATGATACCCACCTCATGAAAGTCATAAGGCTTAATAAGAGAACAGGCGTAAAGCATTTAGCGTGGTTCCTGCAATGGAACAGTGCTCAATGGATGCTAGCTCTAACCTTGATTATGCAGCAGTTCCTTTGAGGAGGTGGTCTTGAGCTAGGCTCCTATAGTGTGTATTTTGGGATAGCAATATGGTCCTAGATATTCACGCACGAAACGTTAGGAAGAGCTGAAACCAGGTACACAAAAAGGGCACCAGCTGCTTTGAAAGTGGCAGCGAAAGGGACAGGACATGCCAAGATGGACGGGCGTGGGCAGAAGAGCCCCTTGGTTTGAATATGGATAAGTAGCCTCTCTCCCCGCGCACTTGCCCCTGCCCCCACGGACCCCTTTGTGCTCACTGTATCTTGCAACACGGGTCATTTCATTTTTAAAACCCCACTGTGCACGACTACAAAAGCTTCTAATTATCCTGTTTCTGTCATCTGCCTTCATCCCACACAAAAGGCTCAAATGCCAAGGAAGTTAAGAAAGCCACATTTTAACCAATATCATATGCTTTTTTTTTTTTTTTTTCATGGTTACTTTTCTGCCTAAGCAAGACTGTAAATTCCCAGATCAATAAACAGTATGGTCTTTATGTCTCAACTGTGCTGGATTTTTTTACTGGCATGTGACAAATACCAACATTATAATTACCGATCTGATGCTGTGAACAGAAAAAAAAAGGCATTGCACTTTCTTTTTCTGTTTTCCTCTGACCCTCCCACAACTTTCCAAGGACACTGAAAGGTATTAAAGTACACTGACAAAGAGACATTTAATCTGACTTTGATCTCTTTTGCAAGGATATCGTAGATTGGGAAGGAGATCTGTCACCTCGATTGCATCAAAAGATCTTTGGCAGCATTTAATATTGGTGTTCCTCTTGCTTTGTTTGGTATTAAGAGCCACATTTGCAGAGAACAGTTTTGAATTTGTGTTCACATTTTCTGTTTCAGTGTCCTAACTATTGAGTGGCGTCAGTCATTGATAACTCATTTATTGTTTCACTTAGGCAAAGTGTATCTGTGTGCCCAGTGAGAACAGCATTGGAAGGTAGTCGGGGGCCCTATGTTCAAGAATCAGTTTATTTCCTGATGGGCTGAGTGACCTTTGACAAAACATAACCTCTCTGGACCTCTTTGTCTTAAAGTCTTTTTCATCCTTAATATTCTAGGTTTTGTGTTTTTAAATAAAACAACTTATATCATCCATTTTCAGATAAGTCAATGACTGTGTGGAGAAAATAAGCTTTTAATTCTTATTTTTAATGGTAAGACAATTTCCATTCAGAGTCTTTCTCTCTTCATACTTGGTACAGATGGTGTGCCCCCAAAGATGCTACCTGCCACTCTCTGTCCCCTGCTAGATTCCACTTGAGAAGCTCTCACTAGATGATACCACTTGATGGGGTTGGAAAACACAGCATTCTGCCACTGTCTGCACACCTACTATATTTCCAAATATTAGCCTGCTTAAATCTCAATATTCAGATTTTTTTTAAAAATGCCCTACTTTTGCCTTGAATGTAGCTTCAGAATAGAAGCTAACACTAGGCAACCGTCCCTTTCAAAAATGCCAGATGTTCCATTTGGCCCCACTCTGCTCTTGGGACTGATTTCATGGGGCCACTACCAAGGCCTCACTTGTAAGAAAAGCACAGAGTTAAGGAGGGTGTAATACCTAACCTCGTTCTCTTGTTGGGGCAGTTGTGTACTGATTTTCCTGTAGGCAGTATCTCCTCTACCCTCTCACCTTCCAGGGCATACCTAACCAGTGTCCCAGTCCCACCTCAACCAACCCAGCTGCCTTTCTCTGAACTTGAGCCTTACGAGGAATGACATTAAGGCAAACGACAGCTGTGATTTACACCAAAGACAGTGGCCTGGCTTCTCCACATTATTTTATTTTCTTGTCATTATTGCTGTCATTATTTTCATTTCTGGGGACCTGCTCCTTCCTGTGGTTAATTATTAAGGCCCCGTTGTTGAGCGCTTTCTTTAACCTGATGGGTTAACACCCTCCCTTGCTCTTTATCCCCAGACTTAGTTAAGGTCATTTTCTTTTTGCCACCATAGAACTGTTTGCAACCACAGGTTCATTTACTCCATATATGAGTACAGATCTGGTACTAAGTACTTAGGACAGTCAGAAAGGTGAGCCTTTACCTGCATTAGAGAAGATGGCTCCACAAAGGTTGTGATGGAAGGTTTGCATTAGAAAGCACTAAAAATCAACCAAACAAAAATCTCCTTATCTTTTCTTTAGAATATTCTTTTAAAAACAGAAAAAAAGACCAAAATAAAATAACACGCAATAAGTAACTAAACCAACAAAAATCTCATTGCCTTTCCTTCTGATTGTATTTTTTTTTTTTTTTTAATCATCCCTTCCATTGCGGCAATTGTCCTTTCTAAAGCCAGGCTTGGCCATGTCATCCCCAGCTCAGAAGCCTTGGTTAGCATCCTCTCTTGTCCCTAGTAATATTTCTTTCTCTGTGCTCTAGAGCTTTCCAATGTGCTAGTCACAACTACAGATAAGAGATTTACAATGTCAACTAACTACAAATATATGATTAAGCAAAGCTAAACTGGCCTCACCAAAGAACTCAGTGTCATAAACTTCCAACACGCAATAGGAAACTCCTGAGGATCGTGGACTGGGCACTACTCCCCTCACTTATTTTTTGCACAGAAGCATTTTCTTACAGAACACTTATAGTTGGTGTCACACTGTGTTTTGTTTTTGGTACCGGGGATTGAACTCAGGGCGACTTGACCACTGGGCCACATTCCCAGCCCTTTCTTGTATTTTATTAGAGACAGGGTCTCACTGAGTTGCTAAGTGCCTCGCCATTGCTGAGGCTGGCTTTGAAATCGAA
The DNA here is from genome assembly GCA_025594165.1 of Tamias sibiricus. Lineage (NCBI taxonomy): Eukaryota > Metazoa > Chordata > Mammalia > Rodentia > Sciuridae > Tamias > Tamias sibiricus. The sequence goes on along the minus strand of CM046660.1, from coordinate 71,032,286 downwards.
ATCCTCCTGTCTCAGCCTCCCAAGTGCTAGGATTATAGGTGTGCGCCATCATACCTGGCTCTGTGTTACACTGTTTTTGAAATGGCATCTGTAAGTGGCATACATGGTGAGAGACCCAATGAGACCAAATTCAAAATATTTTAGCACATGGGATGACGGCAGCACATTCTCTGGGATAGTTAGGATTTGCAGGAGTTTAGTGCAAAAAGGGGGCCAATGACAGATGGCCTGGGTGCTAAAAACCAGGAGACAACAGCATGGTAGCTGGATGACAGGCTTCAGGGCCAGAGCTCTGCACCAGTCTCCATTTTAGGCCGGTTCCTTTATGCACGAACCAAAACACCATCTCTCTCTGGAGTGACTTTTCACAGCAAATGACCGAGATACTTCTGAACATCAGTCACGGAAATACATAGCTTGAGTAAATACTTAAAGTGATTTATTTGAACCAGCCAAAAGGGGATATCTATTTAGATATGTGGCTTTGGATTTGTTGGGTCTTGTGAAACCTCAGCTTAACAGGATGAGCTGTGGCAAATTGTCATAGGCCTGTAGCACTGAATAAGCACAGAAAATGATTCCTGACCCAGTTAAGGAGATAACATGGAACACCTGAGTCCACACTCCACCCCACCTTTCAGGAGTAGCTGGTGATATCTCTGCTCTGGCTTGTTAACATATTTGTTGCTTTTGATGCATTGCTAGTCATATCTTCTACTTCTATTTCGGCATAATATTGCTGAAAATTAAATTAAGTGTCAGATATTTATGACCACATTCTCTTTGTATTATTTTACAGTCAAGAAAGGATAGTCTGTGTGATTATTCAATTATACCTGTGGAAATCTTTCTGAATTAGGAGCCAGAGTGCACGTTTCTGGAAGTCAAAATAGAATCTTTAGCCCTACCTTTACAGAAACATGAAAATCATTTTCCACTCATATCAACCAAACAAATTGTAATGTGTTGGAAGCAGTATAGTTCTCCTGGAAGTTTGAACACTGAATTAATGTGAAACTCTAATAACAATTTGTAAGAGAATGACAATCAGGTAGCCAGGGGCTCAACTTAGCTTCTTTTATATTTTTTTTCCTGCCAAAAGTATCTTTAAATATTTGAATTCATTGCCAACATGTAAATGTTTGGAGATTTTTGTTTGTTTGTTTTTACATATAGCTCTGGTTATCAGCTTCTCTGGAAAAAACTCAAGATATGACCATCTTGGTACCCCCTCATGGTATGAAAACGTATGCTCATCCTGAGCGGTCGCCATAGGCTCTGGATGGGCCATACCTGCTGGAGTCTAATCTCTTCCCACCATTGCTGTCTGTCTACCTCTCCAACCTGCTTCACTCATTCCCTCCATGGCCTGTGGGCAATCAGGCGTGGAGCACTTGATTAAAATCACATTAAGATCATGTCTGTTGGTAGGACTATTGAGACTGGGAGTCTGGTCTAAGCTTGCCTGGTTCCTTCACAGGACAACAGACCCAAAGATTTCTATTGCTTATACATTTGCAGTCAGAAGGTACATCAATAATTTACTCATAAGGGTTCTTCAAATGAGAATAACATGTTGATAATTTGAATGTGGTGGTAAAAGTGTGTTTCTATTCCAACATATCTAACCAGAATGTCCCCAACTTGAATGCATGGCAAAGAGAATATTTCTTGTATTGATTAAACCATAAAAAACATTAAACAAACTAAATTTCTTCTTTAATATTAAAAATGAAAACGATTTTAATGCAGAGTCAGTTCACATAAGAAAACCAGGGTGGTAATTAAGGCCTGGTTTGTCATCTCTTCAGGTAAGTGATTGGGAATATAGTGCTGAGCAAAATTTCTAAGTGATAGACAATCCCTCTTAAACAGAGTGTAAACTTCTCATTCCAAGTAATAATTTTATTCTAAGAATAAAAGAAAGGTAGAGTTTAACATAAAATGTTGCTCAAGATACTATGAAGGTATCCTATCAGTTTAAAATGCTTTTCACATGGGTTTTTAGGAATAATACGCATTAGGATAAGGAACTTAGTATTTGGTCATTTTTGTCATTGAATAAAATATGACAGCATTATAAATAATCTCAAAGACACTTAGCTCCAACACCCTACAAGGTTATAGAGAGTGCGGCCATGAAACCTCATCAAATGTTTTCACTTCTCTGCGTTTACCTTTGAAAACTAAGGTGATACTATTCTTTGATTCCTATAGAGTCCTCGCATTGATTAAAAGATGTGAATCATGAAGAAAGACTACAAAAGTCTTCTGAGTAATCTAATGACTTTATGGGCTATTTGCAGATATGCTATGGTTGCATTTTTCTTAGACTTTGAATGATGGTCAAGAGAGGATTCTGCCATACTTCCAAGTCTAGCAACCGTACAGTTATATTGGATTTTCTCCTACTAATGTCCAAGGAGATTATTGAGTGATGGGTTTACTCAGGAAGCTTCCCACCAAATCACTAATGCCATTTTCTCTGCTATTCCACCATGTCCACATCATGGTTTCCATGCTAGGATGGCTGAGGTCAGACAGCGTGTCACCCCTCAAAGCACCTGACCAGTCTCTAGTCAAGTGTCCTTCTCTTCAATTTGTTTTTAACACTAAACCACACAACTTTAAGTTGTCATACAAATATGATGCTGTTTTGCTGCTGCAACCAAAAGATTAGATAGGAACAATTTTAGAGGATGAAAAATTTATTTGAGGGTTCAAGGTTTCAGAGGTCTTAATCCACAGACAGCTGGCTCTATTTCTTGGGGCTGAAGGTAAGGCAGGACATATGGAGGAAGAGTGTGGTAGAGGAAAGCAGCTCAGGATATGATCAAGAAGTACAGAGAAACTTCACTTGCCAGATACAAATTATACCCCAAAGGCATGCCCCCACCATGCCCAACTTCTCCAGCCAAACCCTACTTGCCTTCAGTTACAACTCAGTTAATCCCCATCAGAGGATTAATTTACTGATTGTGTTAAGGCTCTCACAACCCAAATTTTTCGCCTCTAAACCTTCTTGCATCATCTCACACATGAGCCTTCAGGGGACACCTAATATGTTTAGATAAAGCTCATAACAGATTCCAAGACTTATGTATTAAATTTTTTATAGTTTGGCTTTATTGTTCCAATAGTTGGCTCAACTGTACACCACAGTGCACGCTTCGCAAGGAAAAATGTAGATAATCACGAACCGCATAAAGAATGTCAATGAGAGTTGGAATTGCCCCCAAGTCTTCTTAAATCCAGAAAGACTACAATATGAGGGGTCAGAAAGGGGAAAGTCAAAGTTACAATGAATTTCTGATTGAGCAGGTTCAAGCACATTTTTCTCAAATATTTTGTATACCATTAACAATGAACCATTACCATTCTGATTGGAGTGAAATGAAATCTTAAGAGTAGTTTTGATTTGCATTTCTCTAATAGCCAGAGATGCTGAACATTTTTTCATGTATTTGTTGATTGATTGTATATCTTCTTCTGAGAAGTGTCTGTTCAGCTCCTTGGCCCATTTATTAATTGGGTTATTTGGTTTTTTTTTTTTTTGGTGTTAAGATTTTGGGGTTCTTTATGTATTCTAGAGATTAGTGCTCTATATGCCGTGCGTGCAGTAAAAATTGAATACAAACAACAATAAAAGTTGGAAAGGATGTGGGGAAAAAGGCACACTCATACATTGCTGGTGGGACTGCAAAATGGTACAGCCAATATGGAAAGCAGTATGGAGATTCCTTGGAAAACTGGGAATGGAACCACATTATGACCCAGCTATCCCACTCCTCATTCTATACCCAAAGGACTTAAAAACAGCATACTATAGGGACACAGCCACATCAATGTTCATAGCAGCACAATTCACAGTAGCTAAACTGTGGAACCAACCTAGATGCCCTTCAGTAGATGAACGGATAAAGAAAATGTGGTATATATACATAATGGAATATTACTCAGCAATAAAAGAGAATGAAATAATGGCATTCGCAGGTAAATGGATGAAGTTGGAGAATATAATGCTAAGTGAAGTTAGCCAATCCCAAAAATCCAAATGATGAATGTTTTCTCTGATGTAAGGAGGCTGATTCACAGTGGGGTTGGGATGGGGAGCACAAGAGGATTAGAGGAACACTAGAAAGGTCAATGGGGTGGGAGGAGATGGGAGGGGGAAAGGGGGTAAAAAGAAAAATAAAAGATGGTAGAATGAGATGGATATCATTACCCTAAGTGCATGTACGAAGACACCAATGGTGTGAATATACTTTGTATAAAACTAGATATATGTAAAAATTTGCTCTATATGTGTAATATGAATTGTAATGCATTTTGCTGTCATATATAACAACTTAGAATAAAAGGAAATAAAAAAACAATGAACCATTACCACATGTCCAAGCTTGAATTTAATCCTCTTGGTATAAGGTAATATGGATAGCCTTCAGGGAGGAAACAGGTCACTCCTTCGTGGCTTGATTCGGCAAAGAGTTATTTGGTTCTAGAAGGTATCTCACTCTCTTCTTTCCCCAAGTACTCCGTGTTTGAAATGCCTGGGAAGCCTAACTGACTCCATTATGTAAACAATTGCAGAGACACTGTGGGATATTCACATCCATTGATGAGCAAAGCAAAACAGGACAGAGAAGGTTCAAGAAGGCCAGGAAGCCCTTGGGATGTGTGTGGGGTAGGTGTGGAATCTGACTAGACGAGTCTCAGAAACCTGTTTGGCCTTAAACCATCATGCTTTTTCAGTGCGGTCTGAAATTCACTTTTGTAAAAAGAGGGATTTTCTGTATATTACATTTTCTATATATTTATTTAAATTTTTTATGTTTGAGAGGAGGACTAAAATACAAGATGCAGAGAGTTAGAATAAGTGAAGCTTCTTGTGTGAGTTTCCTTGGTGACATTAAGAAGATGATATGTGTTTAGAAAGGTATAATAAAAACGTGCCAGAGGATTTAATGTGAATAAGAAAAAACTCTTTAAAAAAATAAACTGCTATAACAATACAAGTCATTAGATAATCAGTCAAAATTTAATGTGTTGTTCATTACTTAAGTACAAATGATTCTTTAAAATGGTCTGATCTTCAAAAAAGAAACCTCTTTGCAACAGATATCACCAGACTTACAATTCTTATATTTTGAAAGATGTTCAAGAGAGGATTCTGCCATACCTCACAGAGTCTAACAGTTATACAGTAATACTGACATTTCTCCTATTAATGTCAGAGGTGATTATTTATTAAAGGATTTACCCAGCAAGCTTCCAGCCAAATCAGCATTGTTGTTTTCTCTGCTATGCCACTGAGTCCACATAGAGTTTCCATGCTACAGCAGCTGAAGTCATCCATTGATTTTAGAAAGCAATCACATTCTGCATCAGATAATGTACACTTTCCCCACACCTAATCATTCAAGTTTGGAATCTATGTCCTATTCAGTGGCTTTTTATTGAGGGCTTTTAAAAGTACAAGAACCATAGGGCCAAGAATAAAATCATGACTTTGCCATAGGCCTAAGTCATGATCTTTAAATGTTTCTAAGACAAGGTTATTACTTGCCTTGAATATGATCAATAAGTTAAAGCTTAAGTTTTCCCTTTTGGCAACATGCCCTCCAAAACCCAGGACTCCCCTCCCCTCGCCCCCCCTGCCCACCTTTTTGTTTTTCTTTTCCCTTTAGCCACTGTATTTTTGGAAGTGCAAGGATAAGCACTCACATTCTAAGGACACAGGAGAGGAGAGAACGATTCAGAATGGTTAAGGGTAGAGACGCAAAATGACTGCTGCCTGCTAGGCTGCCAGGTGTGACTGTCCACAGCCAAAAGGCGTCTCCCTGATGGTCTAGGTCAACATCACTGCATCAGATAAAAGAGAAACTTTGGGTAGGAGGCAAGGACTTTTATTAAAACAATATTTGAATTGTCTGCAAAATGTTACTCTTTATTAAGATTGATTTTAGAAAATAATTACGTTTCTCATCTGATCATACACTTTTTCCCTAAAACACAATAATTCAATCCTTTAAGTATGTGGAATGAATGGCTTATTCATTGGCAAGTGCTTTAACTTCAGAATAGATGCAAAGTTCAAGGAGACTTGGTGATAATCCTAAAGGTGGACAATTTCATGCTGAGTCAGATGGGGTAGAGCTTGACCTATAGACTACACTGCTTCCTGATTGGATGCCTGACGACAGGCCCTCTTTTGACTCTTTCATAGTGAGGTTGATGTTTATGTGCAAGACTGTCTATAGCTGACTTTTCTGTCCTCATCTCTGTCTGATTCCACATGTAATTCATAATCTAACCCTTCTTAGATGGATGGATTCTTGTCTTCTTTGTCCTCTATTAAAACTTCATGGTGCTTTCTTTATCCTTCTATTGTGAAAATTACCAGATTTCTCTTTAGATTTTATTTACTTACTACGGGACAAATGCCCCTTTGCTCTGATATTTCCTTAGATACACAGCTAATTGCTTAATTTTCTTTGTTCACTTCAGAGAACTTAGTTTCTGAACTTGAATATAGCAGATGCTCCATAATCATTAAGGACTTAAGAGACTTCCCTAAAACTTATATAACATATTTAAATCTAAAGCCCCAAAAACTCTTTCTTGAGAATTTATTTGAACATGCTTAAAGCAGAAACTTGAATTGTATTCATTTATATGGTAAGAACCAGAAAGTATCATATAAAATTCTAAAATTTTTGTCTCTCAGGATTACTTTTAGGGAAATAAATTTTACTTTAACCATGTGTCTTGTATACAAAAAGTCCTTTTAAAGAGCCATGTTTTAGTGCCAAGTGAAATGCTACTTTTGGAAACTGGGATGTATTATTAATCATACCATGGTGGCTTCCAGTGAAAATAATTACTTACTATCTATGGCAGAATTGAACTAATTGATTAACATTGCCCCATAAAAATGACAACAGACTCTCTGACGCCTTTAGATATTTAGCAAAGATTTTCTAGTACTTGGCCTAAGCATCATCCACTCTCAGCCCTCTTTCCCTCCAAATTGTCTTGAAGGTCATTTCGGGGGTCTGAATCTTTCTGGTGCTGAATAATTAATCCAGACAGATGGTACCCCTGCCCCCAGACATGGCCCTCAATATTTTTCTTATTCTTACAGTAGAAAAAGCCTTACTTGATAACAAATGCTGTTTTGAATCTATAAAATAAATACCACCAAATATTTCAGGGAAAGTTAAGCTTTATATAAAGTCTGAATTTCTACTTTAATGTAATTATAAACTCCTGAATGCAACTCTCAGGGACACAAAAGAGAGATTTTGTAGCACTTCTGTTTTCTTGAAATCTCAAGTTTTTACTTCCTCTTTCTGGAAGTCAGGAAGACTACTGCTTCTGACAGGTGTGTCCTAAAGCTGATCACACAGTCTAAGTCTGACGACTCATCACTCAGCATTCCTGAGACAGAGAAGAAAAACTCACCTTTTAAAGATGGACAAAAATGCTTAAGAGTGACAGAGAGTATAATGGACCACACAGCAATTTTCTTTGGAACTAGACTTTACCACTTACTGGGTTTATGGCCAATTAAATTTTATTGAGGCTGTAGACAAACCTGGGTAACCTATTTTGTGCCAGCTAGCTCGTGGTTATAAAGTTAAGTAGCTCATCCTGAAGCAGATATTCAGGTAAAAAACGTAGAGTCAACCATCTCAGTGACAAAAGAGGCAGGAACTGTATAAGTCTTTGAAAACTCCTTTGTTCTAAAATACTCTTGGTGCTAAAGCAACTAAGAGTCCACTGGGCCCAGAACATCAGGACTGAATGGATAAATTTTAGCCTATCCACTAATCTTATCCAGGGCTAAGAACTGTGTCTTTAGATGGTTTCGTGATCTCCATGGTAAATAAAATTTTCATTTCTTTTTTTCCCTGTGGGTTGGCACTGGATAGGACATTCCACAAGTATTATTTTACAGTTGGATATTTGAAGTTGCCACTCTACTTGGCAACTATGACAGAAAGCATATCATTGATTATAACAGGCCTCCTTACCAAATTACAGTCAGACGTTAAACCTCAGAGTGACTCTGTGTCCAAATCGGTGCACCATGATCATGTTTAATGTGAAATTAAAAAGGCCTTCTCTTGGTGGGCTGCATGGTGAAAGTCATGTAAGTCCTTTTGTAAAAAAAGGAAAACTTTATATGTAGGAGCTGATAGTGGTTATTTGCATGGACATAAGAAGACTGTAGGACTACATGTAAGAGGTCAGAGGAAAATGCCTCCAGTGTTTTCACTTTTTTACTTTACATTGGTATGCAGTGTTTTTATTTTTCACATAGTATATTCTTCTCTTGTAATTTAAAAATATTTTAAAAAATTAAAAAAACAAAAGGCTTTTTTGTTGGTTTTTATGCTTTAGCAATTGCTGTCATTAATAAATATTTGGGGAACACATCTACATGGAAATCACTAGATGAATTTTTAATTGAGACACTCAAATCTAAACTTTTGAATGGGGACTCAGATAACTAGTGGGAAAACAAAACACTGTTAAATGAGGACCATGGTTATGTACATAAAATGGCATGAAGCATAGAAAATTACATGTTTAATATTTTTCCAACCAAAACAATTCCCATATGTTATTTTAAAAAGAGCACCAGAAAATGGCCTCTAGGAAGTAAGAATGGTTTAAGTTTTGATTCATAAAACCACAAGGGATACGAATCTCAGCATAGGACACTCCAAGGCAGGGCAGGTGCTGGGCTAAGTGAGTCCTTCTCTGCTAGGAAGATTATATGAGGCTGGGCTTCAACTCTACCCAACAGTTCTCACCTCCTGCAACCTCTCCAGCTTCTCTTCCTAACCTTACACTTTTGTGACCTTTGGGATACTGTTTCTTCAGGTATCCATTTGCTACTGGATATTTGGCATTCTCCATAAAACATTGATTATTCACTATTTACTGATAGAAGTTGAGAGCTTAAATGAGATGGTAACTGCTAAGATTTAAGTATTATGAACCAAGAGTTTTGTTTTCACTGGCTTTACCTTCTCAAGGATCAAAAATAGTTTCGTTCCCATTGGAAGGTACTAGTTTATCTTTTCCATATACCCAGGGTTCCATGGAAAGATATAGTTACCAGGCTAATGATGTAAGGTCATAATCAAATCTTCAACCAACTTCATAGTTACACAGCATGTGCCCAAGAGAACAAGTATGGTGTGTATACAGATATATTAGGCTGAGCAATTAAAGGCAACACAAGGTTTGAACCTGTAGCTGACTACAAAACAGTTAACACACACACACACACACACACACACACACACACACACACACACACCTAGAACTACCCATAAAATCCTTAAACAGAGGCCAAAGGCAAACTCCACGTACGGCTTGCCAAACCCAGGTAATCAGGGCTGCAGAGGAGTACAGCATCCTTAGTGGACCCCAGGCAAAACTGTTCAGCTATGATTTCTTTACTTCTTGGTGGCTGTTTTGCCACTGGGCTCTCTGCTTTTGCCCAGGGGATTTCAGAAAATTCAGTCATGTGAAGCAGCAGCAGTCCTCTCAAATGGCAATAACAAGATTTCTTCTTATACTTTTGAACTTACTCTGATAACATCACCCCATAACCCTCTTTCTTCTTTCAATTTCTGTCTTCAAGAAAATCATCTGAGGTCCTGATGATCTTTAATGACCTTAAACACATCTGTACCAAAGTACCTTTTCCCTAAGGACAGGTTAGAAAAGCATCTGAAGGTGATGGTGGGTGATTCCAAAGGTTCTTACTGTTTTGTAATAAACTGTATTTGGTTCATAATTTTTTAAATTTGTTCTAATTAGTTATACATAATAGTAGAATGCACTTTGACACATCATACATAATTTCTTTCTGTTATAATAGTGCATATTTGTTATCCTCTATTTCTTTGTAAATCTGCATTCCAGGGAGCCCCTGGTTCTATTCTGTAGGGCAGGACACCAGTCTCCAATGCCCATCAACAAGAGCCCCTGAAGATGTGATACCACCCCAGCTCTGTTAATTACAGATCTGCCATGCTTCCCTTAGCTTTCAGAGCCAAGAGAAAGAAATGGATGTGTGCCATCTTTAACTCAAAGCCCATCCTCCTTCTTTGTTCAACAGCATGAACAAAATGGGTCAAGATAGGGCAACCAACGTGAGAACAGACATCTTCTAGGAAACAGTAACCATCACCGATGACTGAAGCAGATTGAGGAGCTACACTGCTTTAGGGTGGTGCGAAAGCGGGCTGGGTTTAAAGCCAGCCTTGGTCCATGCCCTTCAACAATCACAGGCCCTTCGGTTGCACTCTCTCTCTGCTCACTGAGCTGCCTCTCTTATCCACATTTCCCCTTATCCCTCATCTCTGTCTGGTGTTTGGCCCACTGATTTCTTCAAATGGCCTTCATGTCGGAAATATCACTGGTACTGGGTCTCCTTTTGGAAGAACTCATTTGCTTGATGAGTCTCTTACTCAATGTTCTAGTTTCCTTTGTCAGTGAAGAATAGTTGGGCCTACCAAAATGTCTCCTTAGAACTAACCCAAAAGACAAAACAGAGTATGTTTCTATGTACAGGAGTCATTACTTTAAATTCTATAACACAGGAGGACAGCAGCCATTTCTCATTTTACAGTTGAAAAGAAAGCACAGCCCCTCAGTGATCTGGGCATTGTGGGAAGTGCTTTTCCTCACTGTCCATACAGATCACCGACAGTACTGTGAGGAATCGCCACCATGCCACAGATCAGGACAGTAAGGTTCAGAGAATTGAGGGAATTATCTCAAAGTTCCATATTTCTCAGACAGTAACAGCCAGGTTTTGTCATGATAGCATTCTGTCTCTGTTGCAGCACTGTGGAATTCAGAGCTTTGTGAGACAACAAAGATACGAGTCTCCTGCCCAAACAGAATTATGTAAGCCATTTAATATGAAGAGATTGCAAAGTGATTCCTCTCTCTCACTCTTTTTATTTTTTCCCTCTTTGTCATCTGGGACCCATGGGATCTCCTTAGTTGCTTTCTGTATCTCTGATGCATCTGCTTTTCTCATTGGTAGACTCGGCAGATTAACTTGAACTCATTATCTTTGTATTTAATCCTTAAAGAAAACTCAAGGGATTAGATAGGAGCAGAAGTCCCTTATTTATGGAATGACAGAATTGGCTTTTATCCCCAAACGTATTCCTCAAAATAGTCAGAAATTGGATAGGATTCATTTTGCTATTGAAATTATTATTGCTACTACATTTTGCTGCTAGTATCTAGGTAGTTTCAGGTAAAATTGTGCACAGGCTTTGGAACTATCACCCATTATCTCTGGAATAAAGAGAAGGGAATAGCAAGCCATTAAACAGAATGTGGGTCTCTTTGAGAAATGAGCAAATATCCTTGTTCTGCCATCAAATGTTATGAAGGCTACAGATACATGAATTTACCTGTTTGGCCCTGGGCTTCATATTCCAAGGAGGTAACTGCAGTCTATAATCTCAAATTTCTAACATGTTGTTATATTCTATACAGTCTGTATTGAAAAGTCTTAATTTTTAAGGAAAACATCAAATACCTTGCAATAATGGGACACCGAGCAGAAGAATGTTATTGTAAGAAATCCTAGACACAGCAGGAAGGTGGATGGGGTCAGACCTGAGGGAGGAAAAAGATGGGGATGGGGAATTCTGGGGGGGGGGTGTCGGGCAGAGTAACAGAAGTGGCTGTGGCAATGGCACTGCTGTGGGAGAGAAGGGGCAGGGGGGTGGACATGGTTGCGCTGCAGCAGGGAAGGGAGGTGCATGCCCAGAGGAGGTGGGCCTAGGGGACTGCAGGGAAGACTGCAGGTACTGTTGGCCAAGGGCTACACAGAGGTAGTTCCCATCTCTATCTCTAGTCTGAGTAACCCTTTTTCCCCTCCCCTTCCCTCCTCTCCCCTCCCCTCCCCTTCCCTTCTCTTCCTTTCTCTTCTCTTCTTTTCTCTTCTCTCCTTCTTTCCTTCCTTCCTTCCGTCATTCATTCTTTCTTCTTATTTTATTTTGGCTCACTTGCCATCTTGATAAAGATACCATTTATCCACTTTAGAGGAATTTCCCAGGGACAAGAGGAAAAAAAAAAAAAAAAAAAAAAACAAAAGACACCCTTCCATTAATGAACACATGTCCCTAACTGTCTCTCTACATAATTTAAAGAAGTTAAATGACCCATTTTGTTGTTGTTGTTGTTGTGTCTAGTTTTGTTTTGATCAAAGAAAGGTACCTCCACAGAATGGCAAGAGAGGGTACACTCAGGGCACAGGGCTCACCACTGGGTGGTATGGGGAGAGGCAGTATAGCACAGTGGTTAGCAGCAATGGCTCTGGGTTCAGATTGAGACTCATGTCCTCACTGGGTGAGCGAGTCTGGGGTGGTCAGCGACTGCTTTGCCTGCACCAAGCAGCACAGTAGCATTAGCTTGAAACGCAGCAGTAAGTGCTTGAAATGTGGTGGGTGCAATGAAGAAATTAAAATTTACTTATTTCATTTTTGGCTAATTTCAATTAAATATTAAGAGCTGATATTTTATTCAGTTAATAAGAAAATACTTAACTAGTTCTGGAAGAAAAATCATAGGTATGTGAATTTACTCTTAACAGTATAGAAGTGCCTGCAAACAGCTGGGAATGCTCACCACAGAGCTATGGGTTTGAGGCCTCATTTCTACCTTTACTTTCTCCATCTCACAAAGTGAATTTTTAGATAATGTGTGGATCACTCAATTGATTCTTCTAAAGTGTATGAAAATAAAGGAGGCAACAGCTTATACCCAGGAACCATGGTAGGCAGGCATGGCGATGGTTTGCCAAATGAATCTAAGTTCTTTCCATTACACGGAATCCTACTTTATGTCCTTAGGACCCATAAGATATGGTGTACTTCCATTCATCCATTGAATCTTTTACTGAATGCTTATTTGTAGGGAAATTGAGATTCTGTAATTTTGTTTCTTAATGGTTATAAACTTGTAACCAACAAATGACTCACATTAGATGGCAGTGAAATAAATTTAAAATTTCAAATAAGATAACAGTCTATTCTCTATCTCTGAATTAGTAATTTCAATTGTACATACAGAATTTAAAATTCTCTCTCATGATTTTTCTACTTTTCTTGATTATTGCCGTGGTTTTTAATGTTAAACACTTCCTTTATGGTTTTGTGTATTCTTTCTTTGTTCCTTATAATTTCTAAGTTTCACATAATTTGGAAGACAGGAAGAATGCAATATTCCCTTAATAAAAGGAAAACAATTAGAAATTAACAAGTTAGATTTCAGAAGACTGGCCACTGGCAGATAACACAGAAGAGAAACAACCTTGTCTGTTCTCTAAATAAACTGCGTGAATAATCTATTCATTCAGTCTCACAGTACTCTGATAAATAAGCTAACCTTGAATTTCCATTGCTTCATATTGTGTGAAGCACAAATTATGCTTCCTTTCAGCAGTTCAATTATTTTCCTAAAATAACTCTTTGAATTTGTGAACTTTTCTTGGTTTCATAAAAACAGTCAAAGCAGCTAAAGCTTAGTGAGTTCTTCCTAAGTGCCAGGCATTGTTACAGGTCTTTTACTGGCATTCACCCACTGAATCTCTAAAATAACCCTGCGAGATAGCATGGTAAGCAAATAGCAGTCCCCCATATATGTGCACATCCTATCCCTAGAAGCTGTGAAAATACTATTTATGTGGCAAGGAGGTATTAAGGCTACAGGAGGAATGAAGTTTCCTGAGGGGGACATGGGAGAGAGCCTGGATTACCCAGGTGGGCCCAGTGCCATCGCAAGGGTCCTGATAAGTGGTAAAAGGGAGGCAGGAAGGAGAGTCACCAGGAGACTCCATGCTGCTGGCTGAAAGATTCAAGAGGGCCACAAACCAAGGAATGTGAGCAGCCTCTAGAAGCTGGAAAATACAAGAAAAGAGGTTCTTCCCTAGAGCCCCTAGCAAGAAAGGTAGCTCTGTCAGTTTTAGCACAAGAAGATTTGTTTCAGATTTCTGCTCCAGAAATGTCAGATAATGCATGGGCGTTGTTTTAACTGTAATATAATACATGTGTTGTTTAAAGCGACTTTGTGGTAAGTTATCACAGCAGTGATAGGAATCTAATAAATAGGCACCTCCTTCTTCCCACTTTGTAGACAGGGACAGGGAAACCATGGCAGAGAATTTAAATAACTGACCCATAGACCAAACAGACAGCAGGTGCTTTAGCAAGGGATTCAAACTCATGCACTCCAGTCCTTAACCCTAGCAACACAGTGAAAATCAAGAAAAGCAAAAGGCATTTTATCATGTGGTTTCTTAGTGCACAGTTTTCTTCTTTTTCTTCTCAGCATCTATTTATTTTCCAGGCCTTGGTTCCTGCCACTTCCTTAGGGGATCCCTTCTCTGACTGTTTTGATGATGTTGGATGCTCAAAGGATGCAGCCTTTGTTGAATATAATTCTCACTACCAAAGTCCTTGTCATGATTACAATTGTACATTTGTTTGAGTTCTAGCTCAGCTATCAAAACGGACATTTCTCAAATCAGGCCGCCCACTGGGTATTGACATGTGTGCCTGCTAAACACAAGACACAGTTCTCTCTCGGTTGTCTGCTGAATTTCTGATGTTTAGACAATCTGTGTCAAATTCACCAGATGCACATTGAATTTGTTGTATATGATCTTAAAAAACAAAAACAAATTCCAGGAGAATAAAGTAGACTTTGAGAAATGAACTGTGTCAGTCAGCTTTCTGTCACTGTGACAAATTAGCTGAGATAATCAACATAGAGGAAGATAAGGTTAATTTTAGTTCACAGTTTAGGGGGATTCAGTCCATAGTTGGATGTCTCATAGCTTTTGGGCCTCTGGTGGCATAGTTCATCATGGTGAGGGTGCAAGTTGTTCACCTACAGTAGACAGGAAACAAAACAAAGAGACAAGAAGTGTTCCAGTATCTTCTCCAAGGGCACACCTAAATGATTTTACTTTCTTTCACTAGGTCCTACCACCTTTCTTTTTTGGCGGGGAAGGGGAGGAGTACTGGGGTAAACTCAGGGGCACTCAACCACCAAGTCATATCCCCTGCCCTACTTTGTGCTTTATTTAGAGACAGGGTCTCACTGAGTTGCTCAGTGCCTCACTGTGGCCAAGGCTGGTTTTGAACTTGCAGTCCTCCTACCTCAGCCTCCCAAACTGCTGGGATTACAGGTGTGTGCCACTATGCCCAGCCCTACCACCTTTCAGTAATGCCACAAGCTGGGAACCAGTCATTCAACATATGAGCCAAATGACAGCATGCACTGCAGATGCTTTAGCCCTAAGCAATTCATTTCCATAAAAATAAAATCTGAAAAAATAAAATGACTTTCCAGAAGAAAATTTGTTGATGTATGATGGAAATGCTGCACTCACATCTGATTTGTTAGAAGATGTAACTTTTCTTTAATCATATTGTTCCGTTTTCACAAGAAATTATTATAATCAAAGTCTGTTGTTTGGGAATAAGTCTAGAATGAAAATTTAAAAAAATAGAAGACCAGATTTTTTTCTATATTTGATTATATTTTAAAATTGAAGGGACATTTCATCACTAGTGACTAGCATTTATACATTTTCTAGTCATATAAATAAATATTTCTACATGGTAGCAGAATCCTTTTAATCTTTATACTATGTCTTCCTCTGAACACTTATATCCACTATTTTTGATATATATTATTTTTTATACCCATATCTACATATAGATATGGTACACTGTTTTTGGTTTAAGTTTCTGTACATCACTCCACAGCTTTTCATTATCATTGTATTATTTTTCAATTTTGAGCATTTTCCCTTGTTCCTTATTATCTCCAAATTTGGTGTAATTTGGAGAACTATAAATATGCAAGATTATTTGAATGAAATCACACCAGAAGTTATTTGAGTTTTGTAAGCCTTTGCCCCAAAGATGTGTGTTGCTAATTACTAAGCTTTCAATCACATTCAATTAATTCTTCCACCCATGGAGAAGACACTTAATTCATCTATGCATTTTCTGTGGCTTTGGGATTCAGCTGAAATTGAGTTCACACAGAAAAATAACTGCCAAAGATTCTCTAGGCTTTTAAGCTCCCTGTTTCACTTGTCTATGGCGGACCATTTAAATCACTCTCCATTAAAAGGGCATTTTTTTTCCCTGAGGAAACTTATGTTAGTTATATATTCAAGATCCATTCTCACTAAAATGAAATTAGAACATTAACTCAGGACCTATAGAGCTTAGAAGTTTTTCTTCCTCATATACCCATTCAAAAAGACAAAACCAGGAAAAAGCATGCTAAAAAATTCCTTTGATAAAGTTTCATTAGATTAAAATATTTGCTAGAGTGGTAAAAAGAGAGATTGTTTTATTTTCTTTGAAGTAGCTCCTATAGTGTCTCTCTCTCTGGTCCCAATTTTATTCTCTGCACACATATGTAAGCAAATGTATGTTCCAAATATGTGGAATTATTATTATTATTATTATTATTATTATTATAAAAATCATTTCCTTCATTTAGCTTCCATTCTTTTCCCAGGTTTTCAAAGTATTTGTGCTGGAAGAAAGGATCTCTACTTCAAAAAATAAAAGCAATAAAACCAACCAATTTATGCTGTGTGTGTATGTCAACATATCACAATGAATTTCACTTTTATGTAAAATTATATGGAAAATGAAAAAAATACATATGTGAAGAAATGGAAGACAAAATAAGTAACTCAAGTGGAAGGTTGCTGATGCCCTCACTGGCCCCTGTTGTTTGGCCACACTCTCTGTTCCACCCTTTTAGGGTAAATGTGGAACAACTACAGTAAAATCCTAAGTAAATGGCCTCTGTATGTTGCTGAGTGCATTTCCCAGTGGGTAACGAATTGTCTTTGGCACAGTAGACTACAGTCGACCTCTGGAACTGTGAATTAGTCTGTCGTGTAAGACTTCATGGTTGGATAAGAATCATTTGAGGTGTGATTCTATGAAAGTCAACATTCTTGTGCTTCCAACAGACAGAAGAGATAATCACTCCCATTTAACAAATTTGGAGAAATGAACCAATATATCCAGGTCATCTGGGCTTTTATTAAGTGCTAGACTTGAGACTCTGACCCTAGGTCTTTGCACTCCAAATCTAGAATTCATTCTTCAACAACAATTCTCAGAGTCTTATGTAAACAGCAAGCACCCAGGAGAAAAATCCAAGTTCTGTTGGCTCTATTTAGGGACAATAACAAAAACACACTGTAGAGTGCAAAGTTAAAAACAGGAGATTCCTTTGTGGTTGAGGTCATGCTGTTCACCAGACAGGGGTTGGCACACGTTTCTATTAGTGGTCAGACTCTAAATAGTTCAGGCTTGGTGGGCCACACTTGGATGGTCTCTGTATCTTTTCCCCTACTCTTTCTCCTCTTCATCTTCTTCCTCCTCCTTCTCCTTCCTCTTCTATTTATATTTAATTTATTGGTTTTGTTTTATGCCATTTTAAAATTGTGAAAACAATTCCTATTTATGGGTTGTAGGGCTACAGGTAGAATTTGACCTGTACCTCACGTAATTTTTAAAGCACTAGACCCAGTACTTTCTAGAGCACCAAAGGATAAGTTGTCCTGCAGGTCTTGGGGCATAACCCAAATTCCCTGGGAGGTCTATAGTGAAAGTGCACATTTTTGATCACTGCAATTTCACCTCCTGGACCCATCACACATTTAGGCTATTGTCATTTCCCTCTGTCCCTGACCCAAAATAAAGACAAAATCATGTCTGGCTTGTACTATATACTACATCCTTGACATTCCCAAATTTAAATTTTCTGGTTTCTACTATTTCAGAGATGCCTCAAAATGCTCATGGATTTAAAAAATAAATAAATAAAAAGTTCACTTTTGAGTTGAAACTCGTGAATCTGTCCTGGGGGAATGGCTCATACAGTCAGAGCAAGATAAAAACCCTGCCTTGCAATTGCTTTCCACTCTCTTCTTGCTCCCCACTCAAAGTACAAACACATAAGTACTCTTTTTTATTGTGGGAGGAGGAGAAAGATTTAAAAACAAAGCTAAATTCTGGAGTTGTGATGAATCAATCATATAAGAAAACACAGGCATTAACCAGAAAAAAAAAAAAAAAGTAGAAAGTAGATCTCCATAAGTTAGACATATGTCTGAGCACTTTCACAAAATGTGATATAAAGCGAGTAAGAAAAATAATTCGTAAAAATATTTCTGTTAATTCTCTCATCAGGAAAAAAAAAAAGTTGTATGAGAGATAAATTAATACTTCAGAGGAATTTCTTCATTTTCCCTAGTTCATATTGACTGCATTTCTACAGGCCACTGCAATGCTCTGAAATGTTGGAATTTATAAAGGGCTGCCATAGTTAATTTTGATTTGTTACAAGTCTCTCCACTTTGAATTCCCAAGTGAACTACAACTACAATCATGGCAGCTCAAATTCCATCTCTGAACAAAGACTCAGAACCTGGATGACAGAAATAAGACTCTTGGGTCCAACCTTTCATGCTAAAGATCTGGGTGCCAAAATCTTGAACCTTGTGCAGGGCACCCGCATCCACACCTTTGTGTTTACTTTGACAGCTCTCTCTCTCTCTCTCTCTCTCTCTCTCTCTCTCTCTCTCTCCCTTTCTCTCTGTTTAACCTACTTCAGGACATTTCAATAAAGAGTTAAGAGAACAGGTTTATCAACTGGGCTTTTCGTGTTTTAAAAGTCAAATTATCAACAGGTCTATCAATTCAATGTCCATCTGTGAAAGGTGCTATGCTGCCCACCACTGGGGCAAAAAGCCTCTTTCCCATCTACCAATGAGATGAGAAAAAAATACATGAATAGTAAAATACAGAAGCAATTTAAAGTTCAGTTGCATAGCTGAAGATATGTTAGAAAGACAATATATGATTTACTGTCAAAAAGATTTACACACAGCAAATATTACAGGAGATTAGAAGAGAGAGATCATTTATTCATTCATCAATCATTTATTAGCATTTTACACTGTGCCAGGTTTTACTCTTCCTTGAACATTTCCTTGAAACTCCAGACTCACATATGTGACTTCATCCTTGGCATCTCTTTGTATAGACCTAACAGGCATTTCAAACCCAATATCCTTGCAATGAACTTAGATTCTCTCTCCAAAGCTCCCTTTCCTGTGCTCTTCCCTATCTGAAGGACAGATTGGTCCTCTAGATGTTCAGGCCAAATCAGCACAGTCAACTCTGACTCCTTCCCTATTCTCATCTCACACTCTACTCAACTCCTAAGCAAACCTATTGGTTCTACCTCTGAAATATATTCAAGATCCAACCACTTCTCACAACCTTAAGAAAAACCATAAAGTTCTTTTGCTTGGAGCACTGCAATAGCTTCCTTACCAATGGTCTCTCTGCTTCAATTTCTGACCTTTTATAGTCACAGATCCTGGGACTTCCCTGCTCCAGGACCTATGAATTCATGAGCACATAGTTCATAGAGCATGTTATTTATTCACTAGCCACTCTTCTAAGTATTAACTCCTGAATTTCTACAATAACTGTTTACCTGGTAGGTTCTGTCACTTGCTGTGCTTTATCAATGGAGAAGTGAAGGCCAAGAGGGAAAAGCCATTTGTCAAGAGCACACAGCTCAGGAGTGGCAGAGCTAAGACTCAAACCCTGAAATGCTGGCTCCATGTTCTACCTTCTGCACCTGCTTCCTTCAATGGCTTCCTTTCCCACTCTCGGGAAAAGCCCACATTTTGTGACAGCCTGTAGAGCCTGACATGACCTCACTCCCTGACCTTCCTGGACACAGTCCTGCTCACTGCTCAGCCAGCCCAGGCTTCTGCTCCTCTTAGGGTCTTTCACCTGGGCTGACCTTCTGCTAAGACATTTCCCCCCTGGGAAGTGGCATGGTTTACTCTCTCATCTCCTTGGTCTTTCCTCAAATGTCACTCCTTCAGTTAGGATGTGGCTTGCCACTGTACTTACGAGCATATCTAGGCACTGTTCTAAGCACTCAGCACATATTTATTACACCCACACAAAAGCTCAGGCTTGTTGGGACTATCTCCCCATTGCATAGTAAGGAAAAGAGGCCCAGAGGTGGTAAAACAGCATGCTCAAGGTCATAGCGTAGACGCTTGATGAAGCTAGGATTCCAACCTAGATGCTCTGGCTCCAGAGTCTGTGACCTTACAAAAAAATCAATAAACAGAACATGGTGACTCATGGGAAATGGGAAGGCAAGAAACGAAAACCAAAACCAAACCAGAACAAAAGGATCAAAGTTGGAAGCTGTAAGCTGGAGGGAGAAGATGATGAGCAACCCAGAGGAAATGTTCAAGATGCACAGTGACTGATGAGCCCATTTTACTCCATCCAGGTGTCCAAGGTTTTCTTGTAAAAGTCGGTTTATCTGTTTAACCTTATTTCCTTGAAGATGTGAACAGAGTGGAAAGGAGACTGGCTTTAGGAATAATTACTCTAAGTGTGATTTGTGGTGCTGGAATTGGGTATGTGATGTTAAGAAGATATTAAAGCTTTCTGAATGTCTGCTTTCTTTCAGAAATCGCAGAAAAGAAGAATTTCTGCACATCCTTTTAAACAAATTTTAAACTCTCTAATTGACACATGAAAATTGTACAAACTTATGGGCTGCCTTGTGAAGTTTCAATGTATGTACATGTTGCATAATGTTCAAATCAAAGTAAGCATGTTTCTCTCAACACTTCTCATATATTTGTAGTAGAGATATTAAAAATCCTCTCCTCTACCTTTTTTGAAATATATAGGATATTATCATTATATATAGCAAATTCTTCATCCCTCCAATTAATGTCAATGAATTGTATAAATCAAAAGGATCCTTGAGAAACTATGAAGTCATTATTAGGTAAATTTTTAAGATTCTTAGTTATTTTGAATTATATCTTTTGCATATTTATAGCTGTAAAATTCTAGAATCTATCTAGTAAAATTAGAAAAAAAAAGATTGCTATAATGAATAAGCATATCCACATGAGCAGTACACATATTTATAGAATGTGAATATTACTAACAAGTTACACTTATAAGACAAGTTTTCTTTGACCTTGAAACTATTTCACATCTTTTAAAAATTGAACTTATGAAAACTCAAAGGAGTATGGCATTATTTCCACTTCATGTTTCTGCTTAGAGATAATCATAGCCCCAAATTCAAAAGCAACAGTGCTTTTGGAAAATCAATATTGATTTGCCGACAGCAGTTGACATAAAGTGTTACAGTTTGGTAACACAGGCATAGTCCAAGCAAAATGAGTGTCATTTAAAGGCTGTTAGTGTAACAGGTATTTTTTCATTTGTTATTTACTACATCCTTGATGTCAGAACATTGAAATCTAAGAGAGAAAAGTTGATTGTGCAGAAACCACCTGGATGTCAACACCTTTCCAATTTGGAAACTTAAGCATACCACCTATGTCCTAACAGGATTTCAGTGACTAAGCAGATCTCTCCCTAAAACTAAAGTAAGGAAGGGCTCTAATTCCTCTACTCTATTCCTGCTGACCCAGCAGATGCACAGTCAGGAGCGACACTGTCTGCTACAATTAAAGCACAGGCAAAAATGTAATTTGACAAGTGGCAAGAAACAGCTTTCTAATTAAAACACCATGCATTCCACAAGCTCTCAAGACTTCGCTCTGATTTTATGCCCTCAGTTAAGCATTCTGGAAAGGCATCTCCATTGTAGAATCAGAAATAAAAGCCCCATCTCTCTTGAAGTTAGAGATCTAACTACCTGCATCTGCAAACTTGATTGGTTCTGTGATACTGAAGATCTATTCTGGGCTCTTCTTTCAAATTAAGAGTTATAAGAATAAAATCCACTTAATTAAACCAAACTCAAACTCATATTTTTTTTTTCCTTCAGAAAAGTTAACAACATGTAAAATGTTAGGCAAGAAAATAATTTCTAATAGACTTACAAACTTCATGTGTGTATGACAGATTTAAGAGAAAGAAATCAGCTTTTTGAATGCTAGATATAGTTCTGGGAGAAATTTTCCCCAAACAGCACAGCAAAGTAGCAAATCTAGGATATGCTTATCTTGGTTGAAAGCTGAACGCCACCACCACCAAAAAAAAAAAAAAAAATCCTAAATGGACTCTGCTTTGTGGGGATACCATACCATTATGATGAGCGTTCTGGGTCTACTCATTTCATCGTCACTTTCCAGAGGCACAGTTTCATGGGATGTTTCCTCCTGGCGTCGTCTACAAATGTGTGGACAGCTCCTCTGGACCACAGAGCGAAAAGCTTGAAGCAGAACAATGCTGGCAGTGCAGCCCATCGCTGCATCCTGGAGCCTACAGAATAAGTTCTATGTTGATGCTATGTTTGAAAAACAGTGGCTCCTTGTCCCTGCAAACAGCCTACACTTCAGCTGCAGCCAGCTCACCCTCCAATCACTTCCTCCAGCTCTGATCATCTGATCACGGCCAAATAGCTTGGATGCAGAGATGGGAAAGATTTGATCCACGGAAACTGAGCACACTCAAGAATATCGGAGCTCGTTGCCCAGAGTGGATTTCTCAGTTCATTCCGAAAGCAGGTTTTATGTTCATTGCAACGATGCTCTTCCATTCCTGTTTGCATAAGTGTATCTTTCCCACCCAGACACGCAAATAATAAATCACTCCTTCAACTGAACATCCCACTTCATCCTGACATCCCTCCCCTCTGCCCTGCAGCAGATAAGCATCATATTAAGAACAGAGGGGTTTTTTTTTTTTTTTTTTTTTAAATGTGAACATTTCCTGGAGGAAATTTTGCTGGTCATCTCATTAAGTGATTGGAGTTTGACTTTTCATAGTTCATAAGTTCTAGAAATGAAACTGGCTTATCTTAAACATTAGAGTACGCTGAATCAAGATGATTTATTAAAAAAAAAAGTATGCATGCGTTAACTAAGCCCACGTGGGAGACACCAGTGTCACTCTGATTTCCTTTCAATAGCACAGTTGTTCTGTTCCCACACATGCAGTTCTGCAGCCTAATACATTTTCATATTTACATAGGCGGCTTGCAGGGCTGAAAATATCTCTATTACTAAGGTCACTCGGAGTGTTCCGCCAAGCTAGCCTCTTAGAAGAAGCAGCTGTAATGCATTTTAACATCCTATCAATAAGAATTCAAGCCTTGGGGAAGAACTTTGAGGTCTTTGAGAGTTAAGAGTCTAGTATTCCCTGACTTCTGCAAGACTAGTCACTTAGGAGGGAACTAAAGAGGGATGCTCAGAAATCATGTGACCCGTCTGGAATGGCCTCAAGATCTAATGGTATACTGAAAGAGAATAGGACAGCAGGGGATACTCACACTAAAAATATCTCATGGAAAATGGATTTTGCTTACAAATGAGGAAAGTATGAAATCCCCAGTAGGATTTGCAATGTTGGACTCTTTTCTGCCAAGATAATTCTTTCAGTGTAACTCTTAGGGATTTAAAAAAAAAAAAAAAAAAAAAAAAAAAAGGTTTTCTTTGGTCTCTGTGCTCCTGAGTGTGGGGGCACTGTAGGAAGTTTGGGCAAGGTTTGTTTTGCTGTGAGATGTGGCCACCCAGCCCCCAGTAAAGTTGCTTTCACAGAAGCATCTAGCAAAATGATCAATTAGGCATTAATTGCCAGTAATCTGTCACAACACAGCGTCCTTTTAACTGGTGTGTTTGCCAAAGAAGTAAAACATGTTTCTATCCCTCCCCACTTTTAAGAAGTGCTGGATGCTCAGGAGTTTTTCATCTCTTTCTGTTTTGAGCAAACAAATTTTAGTGCTGTTGGAAAAAGAAGAAAAAAATGCTAATAGTGTTGGCAAGTACTTAACTTCCTCCGGACCTTTGTCAGAGTGCCCGGGTGCTAATCTAAACCATTTTTACTCCAAACAACTGGAGCATTTACTGAAGAGAGGCTACAATTTAGCCTGTCCAGCTAGTGTGTACTGAATATCTGTATATAATGGTATCCACCAGAGACAAAGTAAAGAACAGGATTCCATGTTTATAAATGCATCATTCCAAATAGAATTGTTCCTCCAGACGCTCGCTCCATTCATATGTCAGTACCCAGCCTGCCCACTCACTCCATACCCGATCACAGATCACTCTCCAATCACTTCCGTAGGTTCTGATCGTCGGCTCCTGACCACATGGCTTGGATGAGCGAGGGGTGACAGGAAATGTTCAGATATGTCACCCACTCCAGCTGGAAACTGGAGAGGGAGGGCAGAAACACAGCATGGCCTGTCAGGGAAGATGCTCTGCATCTCACAACCCGCTCCCAGCTACTACCTCTCTCTAAATCCGGCCAACTCTCTGGGGTGGCTTTTGGAGTCAGATGTTTTGGCAGATGTCAAAGTCTTTAGGGAAACAAATGAGATGCTTTCTAGCTATTAGAAGCCTGTCCTCATCGATCCCCTCTTTTTCTCTGAGGAATTCACCCCTATTATTCATGGGCTGCCGAGAGACTCAATACCCTCTTTCTCTCTCTCTCTCTCTCTCTCTCTCTCTCTCTCTCTCTCTCTTTCTTTCTCTGTCTCTCTTAGCCTGTATTATCAAGTGAAGGGAGTCTTCAAGGATGAGTGTTTTGGAATTCAGTGCACACCCATTACCCAATAGACAAGACGCACAAAGGATGGAAAGTAGGAAATAAGAATTAGAGATGTTCTTCAACATTTTGCAAAGGTACAAGAAAAGGGCTGGGTTCTAAGGCTAAGGTTTGCAAAGTAAAATAAGCCACAGGTGGGCTAGGGTGGGGAAAAAGATAGAAATCTAACCAAAGAGATGTTCCCCTCAAATTTGGTGTGCTAATATACAAAAAATATTAGAAGATTTGGTATAAATAAACTATCCAGTAGGAGTCTGCTGTTTTTGTCACTCCTATCAATGAATGAATCATTAATTTGGCCTCCAAAATATCAAATGTCTATGGCCTTACCAATAGGTCACTTTGTGAGACCCTCCTTCACTCTCATTTGCCTCCTTTCCCTAGCTGAGTCTTATTTCATGATTCAATCAGACACTGATTAAATGTAAAACGCTAGAGACAAGATTTTTTAACTTATTATTCTAGATGAGAAAATATTATCATTGACAAGTATGAATGCAAAATTTTCTGAAGAAGTGTTGGGTAATAGATTTTATTCTAGGCTATTAAGTATGCATTAATTATGTGATATCTCATATACATGAATTCAGTAGACCCTCATGAAGTCTTCAATCCATGCATACAGTGAAAACCTTTCATGTTAGAAATAGAAATGGCCACCTCATGTAGACACGGAGGAGACTTGGTGTACACAGGGAACGAAGGAAGGCGGAGAAGCTACTGATAAGGGACATTAGGGAGAAAAAGAAAACTGTGGCATTTCACAAAATAAATAGAGGTAAAAGAGAAGAAGAAAGGAGAAAGAATGAAAGGACTAAAATTTCTAAAATCTCCCAAACAGCCCTGAACACCAGGAAGGAGGACCCTTGCTGCTGTCCCAGGGCTCTACACACCTACATGTAGGCTGCTTATCTCTTGTCAGCAAACCCTGACCAAGGAGTGTAGCTTTTAGAGCAATTGCCTATTATTTGTTTGGCCTACGAATTACTTAACTCTAAATGTAGATCTTTCCACCACTGTGGCAGTGCATCCAAAGGTCTTTTCACAATGGGCCAGGAGCACGTGTTTAATTTCAATAAATAATGCCTATTGAAAGTGTTGGAATTTCCCAGCTTTGTTAAATTATGCAAGAGCTGTATATCTCCATCTAGCTATCTAATCTATCTTGCAATCTATCTAAATCTACCCTGACCATCTTGAACTGGGCCATGGCTGGGCAAGATGGAGGTGAAGCCCTGGTTCCTCCCCTCTCCAAAGACCTGGTGCCTCTGAGTCTACCCTGACCTGTGGCAGGAAATCCTCTGCCACATTCTATAAGGTGGACACTAAGCCTCGTGCTGATAAGGGAACTTTGTCTTGAAAGAAGAAAGATGAGCTTATGTGTGTGTACATATATATGTATATGTGTGTGTATGTGTTTGTATGTATGTATGTGTGTGTATGTATATACACATATACACACATATGTATGGGATTGGACCCAAGGGTCCTTCAGTACTGAGCACATCCCCAGCCCTTTATATATTTTATCTTGAGACAGGGTCTCACTAAGTTGCTGAGGCTGGCCTTGAATTGCAATTCTCCTGCCTCGGCCTCCCAAGTTGCTGGGATTACAGCATGCACCACCACATCATATAGTATCTTTTTTGAGAAATGAAGCCCAAAAAGAGCAGCCAGAAGTGCTTCTTGCATACCTCAATATCGGCTGCTTCACTGCTTCACACGCTGTGAGGTACGGGTTACTATTCAAAGACTTTAATAGGGTCACAATTAGAACTTACTTATGAAGAGAAATTGGTGGAAAGGCTGAGATTTTGAGAGTAGAAGACTGTTATGGATTGAACTGTGTGTGCTGGAAGCTCTAGCCCCCAACATGATTGTATTTGGAGATAGGGTCTTGAAAGCACTAATCAGAGGTCAAATGAGGTCATAACAGTGGGGACCTAATCCTCTAACATTGGTGTTCTCAGAAGACAAGGAAAAAGGGCAGGGGTTGTAGCTCAGTGGTACAGTGCTTGCCTTGCTCCTGTGAGGCATTGGGTTTGATCCTCAGCACCACATAAAAATAAATAAATAAATAAACAATAAAGGTATTGTGTGTCTATCTACAACTGAAAAGGAGAAGAAGAAGAAGGAGGAGGAGGAGGAGGAGGAGGAGGAGGAGGAGGAGGGAAGAGGAGGAGGAGGAGGAGAGGGAGGAGGAGGAGGGAGGAGGAGGAGGAGGAGGAGGAGGAGGAGGAGGAGCCGGGCGCGGTGGCGCATGCCTGTAATCCCAGCACTTTGGGAGGCTGAGGCAGGAGGATCTCGAGTTCAAAGCCAGCTTCAGCAATGGTGAGGCACTTAGCAACTCAGTGAGACCCTGTCTCTAACAAAATACAAAAAAGGGCTGGGGATGTGACCCAGTGGTCCAGTGCCCCTGAGTTCAATCCCCGGTACCACACAAAAAAAAAAAAAAAAAGAAGGAGGAGGAGGAGGAGGAGGAGGAGGAGGGGGAGGAGAAGGAGAAGGAGGAGGAGGCAGCGAGGGAACACTAGGTCTCTCTCTCTATGTCTTCACATGTACACAGTGAAGAGACCACAGGAGACCCAGGGAGAATGCACAAGACCAGAATTCTCACCAGGAGCCATCAACCCCAAAGACCCATTGATCTTGAACCTTACGCCTGCAGAATCCTGAGAAAATTAATTTCTTTTGCTGAAACCATACATTGTGCAGTGTTTTGTCATAACAGACTGACACAAAGACCTTGCCTGGGAAACCGTATTCCCACCACAAAGCCTCCAGTGAGCGAACCTTGAACCTTCACTTCTCAAGAAAGCTTCCCAGAGGCCTTGGGTGAATTCACCTCACTTTCCTCCCTCTTCCCAAGCACAGAGGCTGGGGGCCTCCAGGGAAGTGCATCCCCTGGCTGTAGGGTTTCCCTCCCCACAGGCAAACTCCGGAGGCTTCTAGTTCAGGCAGTGGATGGAGCACATCTGTTTACCTCCCTCCTCCCCAAGACCAGGTGAAATGACCACAGAGCAGAATGAAAGTATTTTGGGTGCCTTCAGTGTATGAATTTCCAGGTGTTTCTGAAAGATGAAAAGTGAAGATGATCACAATGATCAATAACCAAACATCAAGGAGACAGGTCCAGCTCCCATGTGCAGCAGGAAGAGAGGGCAGGGGAGCCACCTCCTCTCAGCCAGCCTGACCAAGCCCATGCTGGATGTGGGAAAGCTATTAGAGCACTTCCTCCTGCGCCCTCCGTGGCAGACAGGACACCGGAGCACCTGACAACTGCTAGCCACAGCAAGCCAGTGCCTTCAGAGCCCAGCCCAGGGAGCACTGCAGCAAGAAACCCTGATGACTTCGGCTTGGTCAGTGGGGTCAGGTGCCTAGATCGGGCCTGCCTGTCACTCTGACTTCCACAGCCTGAAATGAAGACTGCAGCAGGCAGCTGTCATCCCCGAGCTCATCCATCAGCTGCCTGCCTGACCAAGCCAAGGAGGGGCTCCAAATGTCCATGTCTCTCTCTTCCCAGAGCCAGCTACCCCTACTAAGGAGAACCTTCCCTATATTTTAGCTATTTTATAGAGAAAGTAACAGTATATCCCATCAGCATTTACTGAGCAACATGGCTCAAGTCCAACTAGCTCCTTGTCCTGATGGCAACAGGGTGGAAAAAACAGCCAGCAGAGCACAGTTGAAAAGCTCCAATGAGCCTCTGAGTCACAACCATTTTTCAGTGAAGGTTCTAATATGTAAAAGCTGTGTGTTGTTAAGCAAGTCACTTAACTTCTCTGATCCTCAACAGCAAATAATGTAAAATGGGGATAAATCCTTTATACCTGTAGGGGTTGGGTGGGAGGAAAGCAACTGAAAAGGTCCATAATAATTAAATTCAATGAACCAATGTGATATTTCTTGTGTTCATGGGAATAACAGATGCTTGGTCTCCTCACTCTTAGCCTCTGGGCTTAGTTTGAAAAATGATACTGCCCTGGAGAAGCTTCTCTGACAGGCCCTTGCCATACAGCCCTTAACTCAGTCCTTATCACTGCACCGCAGGGGTTTCCTTCCTAACACACAAGCTGTAAGATTCCAATTGGTTTGATTTTTAAAGACCCAAGATTATGCTAACATGGTTCATCATATATCTTGTGCCTAGCTTGTAGTGGGTTCTTAATGTGTAATAATAATGATGATGAGAATACTAAGAAAGCAAGACCGTGCACAGTGCTTACTATGTGCCGGGCATAGTTCTAGTTCATACTAACATAGTGGTTCACTTACACCTCCTTCTGTGAAATAGTGCTATGATCACCCCCATTTTACAGCTGGAGAAACTGAGGCACAGACAAGTGAGGGGCTTCCTCATAGAATCACAGCTATAGTAAGTGGCAGAGTCAGAATTTGAAGTTAGTCAGTTTGGTTCCAGAATCTGGGTTTACAACATTCATGTTGAATTTGTATCCATCTTCCAGTGATGGATTTATACTAGAAAAACCTCTGGTATACAGCAGGGTGTAGAGGCCAGCCTGGAAACCACCCCTTGAGCACTGATCTGTCCCTCACATGAAAATCTGTGATGTCTCTTTGGATGACAATTTTTGAAAGCAGCTAGCAATCTTAAGACTGTTTGGGGGTGATAATTTAAGTTGCATTTTGATGGGGATTTAAAATATCATTCAATGGAATGAATCTGATGAGAGAATTTTTGAAAAGTGCATGTTTACTGTGCAAAAAACAGTTCAGTGACAGAAAAAAACTCAAGTATTCTAATTAGCTATTGAAGCATATATTTGGAATACAGGGACCTGACTGGCTCCCTTTGTCATGCCTTGGTGATCCTGCAAGATAGAAGGTGTTGGTCAATGCCAAAATGCCCCCAGAAAAGAGGCCCTGGAGAATTGGCTGACAGCTTGGACACATCACTGCTTCAGAGGGAACCAGCCACTTGCTTTCTAGGGACAGTGTGAGGGTCTGGGAGTGACCGTCACCCTGGTGGGTGCTCTATGGCCTCATGGCCTTTGCTGCACCTGCTTCTCCACCAGGTGTGGTGTTCTCTTCTGAGTCCTGTGCTGGGAAAATACCTGGAGACCCAGGCAGAGGGTCAGAAACCTCCATCTGCCTATTTATGCCATAGCACAGATGTTACAGGGAGCTCATTAATGATTTGTGGGACACATGAATCAATCAGTAAGTAATTAAGATTAAGACAGATCACTGTCAACACTACCATCATCCATCCCCTCAACCATGTTGGGTTTCTCTGTAAATTTCCTAGAAGTACAGCAATTGGTCCCCCCCAAAGAGTGGCCCAAAGGAGGAGGAACCCCCACAGGTTAAAGACAAGTGGGGATTTAGTCCCAAGTCAAGTAAAACCAGGTCACAGAATCTGGCCGTTCTCCAGGGCAGGGATTGGTGAGAATATTCTTCCTTGCCCATTTCCAGATAGGTATGTCCCCTCAGATAGGAACTATGTGGGATGGCTAGGAGGAAGTCCTTCAGGGTCTTCTTAGCTGAAAACTGGAAAACACCCCAGCCAAGTGATGAGGAGCAGTTACCCTCTCATCTCTCTTCGCCTCTCCAGCAGCCACGTCTACTCAAGAACTGGGGGTATAAGTCTTTTTCAATAGTAATCCTTGACTTCTTTTTCCATATCTGTGAGTGGCAGTTCTTTTCCTTCAGTTTTTCTCTATCCATTTCCACTTAATTGTAGTGGCCTCCTCTTTACAGGTCTTTCCCACATGCTGACATTTATTGAGTGGTACAATAAATTATGTTGGAAACAAGCTCACTGTTATTTTCTTTTAAAAGTACGGGTGTGTTGCCGAGACCTCCTTTATCTTCATTTTCCTACCTTTGGCACTGGTGCAGCTCAAAGGTAGATTATTCTTTTGTTGGTACATTTAGATGCATCAGAAAATTATTCTTCATTGCTTTCTAATTGCGCTTCCTGTCGAGTGCATGGATAATTTAAATGTTCCATTAATATCCTGTCTTACATTTCTCAGGTGTCTCTGTTTGACTGAGCTCTTCTTGGCTCATAATAAATTCTTATTCATAGTAGAAGTTTGCAATAGTGTAGCAAGTAGGCAAGGAAGTGGATGCTCAAAGTCAGTTTCTGTAGAGCCCTTATTGCCCTTGTCACTATGAGCAAAAAATTTCAGCCTCAGTTTTCACATCTGTCAAATGAATGAGGATTCACAGGATCTGACTCCATCCCACAGGCTCAGACCAGTTCTAGAAGCAGGGTGTGTGCTCAATACATGTAGTCACACTGGAAAGGAGAACTACGGATTTTTAAGTACTGCTTGTTTTCCCCCACTTCCTCTACAAGTGGTATTTCTTATTTCCTGTCTCTTCCTTACCCAAGGACACACAAAGCTCCCTGCATGATGGGGGGCTGGGGGTGTTGGGCACAGCTCCCTGGGCTTTGAAGTTAGCTCCCATGGCAATGTGACATGAGTTCCATAACCCCTTGGCAGTCCTTTCCCATGGGTAAACAAATTTGAAATAACATACCAATCCCTAACTTATCCCCAGGTCTCTCATTTTGCAACCTCAACTATTCTGATCACAGCCAAGTCTGGGAAGGAACATAAACAACTTTTGCAGAGCCAGAAAGACACGGCGCATGATTCATTCCGTGAAGCTGGTGGGAGTGATGGGGAAGAGGTGCTCAGACTGCTACCATTTGCATCATCTCCTTGCATGGGGTTCTAAAGAGCTCGCCAGCCAAACATGCAGCAGCTTTTGATCAGAAGCAATGTAATTCTGACCTACCCATGGCCTGGGAAACAGGAAGCAGTCACTTAGAACTGGACGAAGTCCCTGCTGCAGGCAGGTGTGCCCACAGCCTCTTCAAGGGGCTGTGGCAGGCTGGGCCATTAAGCCACCAGAAAGAGCATGGGACTGCTCCTGAGGGTGGGATGGAGGGCACCTTATTCCAGCTTGGTATGTAAGAAGTGATTCAGAGCAGTAAACCTGGGCTTTGGAACTAGAGATCTGACTTTGAACCCTAGCTGTGTTCCGTCACTTTAATTCTCTATTTTCCTCAATGGTCCAACGAGAGTCACATGAACTCCTTTGCAAAGCTGTAATGAAGACACTTAGGATAAAACACTGGCATAAAGAGAAGATGCTATCACTCTTTCACTCGTTATGACTAATACCACTATTGTTTATTAATATCACTATTATTCTAAGTAAATGCTAAAGAGGGCAAATAACAGTCTTTCAGGCCAAGGCTCAAAGCCAATGTAATTATGTGCAAACAGTAACTCCAGCAAGAGGCAGCCTTGGCATTAGGATGAATGGCAAGGTCTGGGTGGGGTGGGGTGGGCAGGAAGTGTTACGGACTCCTCTTCACCAGGTGGCAGGCCCCAGTGCACTTCCAGGTATGAGCCACCCACAAAAGGAAGGCAGCAATGATCAACAGTCCAACAAAAGAGAGAGAAAAATCAATACCCCCAGTATCTGGGACTCAGCCGTGATGGGAGCCACAAACGAGGTGAAGGTCAATGTAAGTGACAATGTCACAGCTCCATACAATAATGAGCACTCGCAGCCGTGACACGGATGCATCTAGAAAGTCATATGATGTCTGGTGACCATAGTTTAGGGACAGAGAAATCTGTGCAACAGTCTAGATAAGTTTCTACCAATGACTGCTTTGAATTTTTAAAAGTTTAGTGATTAAATTGGATAAATGATGTTATTTTCAAAAATTTTTAACATCGTGTGAAAAAATGTTCTTGGATGATACCAGATAAATGCACTACTGACTGTACTTTCAGTACTTGTTCTGCTTTATTTCTCGTGTTTGCTTTTTTTTTTTTTTTCCCCACTTTGAATCATGGCAGGAACTAACCACCCACCTCCTAAACATTCCAACTCAAATCTAGTTTACTATAATTACGAGTTGCTTTCCAAACACAAAAACGGAAGTCTTTAAAGTCATTTACAACGGTTCTCTCCAAATCAAATGAAAAGATGAGAAGGAGAATGTCAGTCAGCCCTGCATGGCTCAGCTCTGCATGCTTTTGCCAGGACCCAGGGGAGCAGCCCACTGATCCTTGGAGGGTTGGTACAAAGCACCCAGCTCTGAGCTCTTGAAAGGAAATGAAGGCAAACCAAGGTTTAAATCCAACAGGAACAGGAAGAATGGGGCGATATTAAAAAAATTAACTTGATAAGATAATGTTCAGCTTCTCTTTCAGACCTAAGCTGCAGGATGAGATTTCTTAAAGTTCTGTTGCTCTTAATTTTCAGTTTCTTCTGCTGATGGTGGAAGTCTTGCAGTTCTGCAGGAGGACATCTGCTAGGGGTCCACATGGTGGGAACAGCAGTGGACAGGGTTGGGCTCTGACATCAGGTTTTCAGGCAAGATCTGTCACTTCTTTCTCTGGATCTAAGTTTGCCTGTAAAACTGAAGGTTAGAACAGATGGTCTCAGGTTCTTTCTAGATCTAGGTTCCTTTAGCTTTATCTAACCTGGAAATTCAGAGAGATGTCCAGACTTCAGAGCAGAGGAGAAGATAGGAGGAGCTGCTGTGTGACCACAGTTCCCTGTGTATACACACTGTCACAGGATGTGGAGAGCACAATACCAATGCATTATGCATTGTGTCTTGCGTTTGCTATAACATTTTAAAAAAATATGAACTACAATTTTATTTTGAGGATGAGGATGCTTCTGATATAATTTTGCCTTCTTTGCATTTTTATTTTAAATTGACATAGAGTAACTGCTATGGTTAGATATGAGGTGTCCTCTAAAAGCTCATGTGTGAGATGATGCAAAAAACGTTTAGAGGTGAAATTATTAGATTATGAGTGTAGCCTAATCAGTAGATTAACCCCTGGATATGGGTTAACTGGGGCAGGTAGGGTGTGGCTGGAGGCTCATTCAGGGCATGCCTTTGGGCTTTATATTTTGTCCCTGGTGAGTGGAATGCTCTCTGTATTTCCTGATGGCCATGTTCTGAGCTGCTTTCCTTGTCCTACACCCTTCCGCAGTGATGTTCTGCCTCACCTTGGGCCCAGAGCTATGGAGTTGGTCATCTAAGAGCTGAGACCTCTGCAACTGTGAGCCCCAAATAAACTTTTTCTCCTCTATGCTGTCCTTGTTAGAGCTTGTGAGCAGAAAATGCATAATAGAAATTATATATATTTGTGGGGTACAGCGTGATATTTCAATATATACATCCAGGATTAGGGTAACTGGCACATTCATCCCCTTAGACGTGTATTGTTCCTTGTATTAGAACATTCAAAATCCTCTCTGCTAGCTATTTTGAAATCTATGATCAATTGTTTGCAGCTATAGTTGTCCTATTATACACAGAACATTAAAAGGTATCCCTCCTGTCCAAATGCATACTGTCCCCAACCTCTCTCCATCTCTGCTTTACTACCTCCCACCAATTTTTAAAAGGCTGAAGTGAACACACGCAGGCGGGCCAAGCTGGGAACACGCGCAGGTTGGCCAGGGGCTCCTAAACCGGAGACCTTGCACCTAATAGAAGAAAGAGTAGGCCCCAATCTCCATCATGTTGGATTAGGCCCCAACTTCCTCAATAAGACCCCTATAGCGCAAGAACTAAAACCAAGGATTAATAAATGGGATGGATTCAAACTAAAGAGGTTCTTCTCAGCCAAAGAAACAATCAGTGAGGTGAATAGAGAACCTACAGAATGAGAGCAAATCTTTACCACAAGCACATGAGACAGAACACTAACCTCAAGGATATATAAAGCTCTCAAAAACCTTAACACCAAAAAAACAAACAACCCAATCGATAAATGGGCTAAGGAACTGAACAGACACTTCTCAGAAGATGATACACAATCAATCAACAAATACATGAAAAAATGTTCAACATCTCTAGCAGTTAGAGAAATGCAAATCAAAACTACTCTAAGATTTCATCTCGTGCCAGTCAAAATGGCAGCTATCAAAACCACAAACAACAATAAATGCTGGCGAGGATGTGGGGAAAAGGGCACACTCATACATTGCCAGTGGGACTGCAACTTGGTGCAGCCAATCTGGAAAGCAGTATGGAGATTCCTAGGAAAACTTGGAATGGAACCACCATTTGACCCAGCTATCCCACTCCTTGGTCTATACCCAAAGAACTTAAAAATAGCTTACTACAGGGACACAGCCACATCAATGTTTATAGCTGCACAATTCACAATAGCTAGATTGTGGAAACAACCCTGATGCCCATCAATAGATGAATGGATAGGGAAACTTTGGTATATACACACAATGGAACACTACTCAGCACTAAAAGAGAATAAAATCATGGCAGTCTCAGGTAAATGGATGGAGTTGGAGAAAATAATGCTAAGTGAAGTTAGTCAATCCCAAAAAACCAAAGGTCAAATGATTCCTTTGCTATGATGATACTGAATTATAATGGCAAAGGAGGGGGGATGAGAGGAATGAAGGAATATTAAATAGAATGAAGGGTAGGAAGGGGAGAGGAGGGGGCAAGGGGATAGGTATAATGGCAGAATGAGTTAGACATCAATATGCTAAGTACATATATAAAATTATTTCCACAAATGGTGTGGAAATAATTAATGTAAAACCAGTGACTTGAAAAACTGTACTCTTTATATGTAATATGAAATGAATTGTACTCTGCAAGCATGTATAATAAATTAAAATAAATAAATATTTTTTTTTAAAAAGGCTGCAGTGAATAACAAATAGCATGAGCACAGAGGCCAGAGCCTCAGGTGCACGAAGAGCTGGGGAAGAGCTGGGTGTAGTGGTGCACACTGTAATCCCACTGGCTCAGCTGGCTATGGCAAGAGGATTGTGAGTTCAAAGCCAGCCTCTGCAACTTAACAAGGCAACTCAGTGAGACGCTGTCTCTAAATAAAATATAAAAAAGGGCTGGTGATGTGGCTCAGTGGTTAAGCATCCCTGGGTTCAACCCCAGTACAAAAAAAAAAAAAAAAAAAAAAAAAAGAGCTGGAGAAGAAGACATGATTAGATATGAGGTAGCAGAAGGAGGTTCCACCAAAACCATTTCTTCAACTTGGAGATGGAATAGTTGTCAAGTCAGAAACCAGCAGGACTTTATCCTGTCTGCTTCTTCCTCTTATCGGGAAGTGTCCAGAATGGTCAGCCCAGGTAAATCCCTTAGGTAGGCCACAATGCCCTGTGGAGCAGGTTGATGGAGGGGATAATGAGAGGACTCTTCTATAACAAGGAAAATATGTGTAGTGACAGGGTGACCATGTAATGGACCATTCAAACCAGAACCCTCTGAAAGTGAGAGAAGGTTCCATTAAAGTTTATGGTAAGGGCTGGGGTTGTGGCTCAGCGGTAGAGTGTTCACCTAGCACATGCAAGGCCCAGGGTTCAATCTTCAGCACCACATAAAATAAATAAATAAATAAAGGCATTGTGTCCAACTACAACTAAAAAATTTAAAAAAAAATTATGTTAAGGCATAAATAGGGTTATTCATAAGTAAAATGGGACACATGGTCACCTTAGCAATGTCTAACCCCTAGAATTGCAGTGAAAATCAAATAAAGCATTCAAGTGAAATAACATAGCCAGATGTTAGCATGATAATGTCAATAAACATTAGCAACATGATCAGGGTTTAACAGTCAAGGGTTCCAATCTCCAAGTGATAAGAAGCCCTGAGCAGCTTTTGAACTTGTCTCCCCACAAGGGTTGGTGGCTCACAGGGAGACTGCATTTCAGGCTGAGAGGGGACACAGTCACCAGACATCAGAGGAGACAATAAGGCAAATTCCCAGCACAGATGGGGTGAGCAGGAAGAAGCAGAGGAGGGCTGGCATGTGGACCAGGAGCTGGATCTAAAGCTCTTCTAGCCATGGTTTCAAATCAAGGGCAGGAGAAGGAAAAGACAAGAGACTCCCAGTTCCGGTTCATGTGGTCTCCCAAGAACTTGTAGCTGCCCTACACCTGGCACCTCCAGAACATCAGCTAGCGCTTCAAAGTCCACCCTATCCCTCGAAAGTCTATTTCTATATTTCCATCCAGATACTCTGCTGTCTGCCCAAAGCCATATTGCCTCAGGGCCTTGTTTCTTCAACCAGTTCTGCCTTCCGACTGTCCTGCTGCTTTTAAAAGCTGCACCATGTTCCCTCAGCTGTTACAGTGATCCTGGCTGCCTTCCTCTTCATGGCCATCACCTAACATGCAAGGAGCACAGCTTACCTGAACCAGCTGATCTGCAGTAACAGGAGGGGAGGATCAGAGCAGCCTGTGTTGGGTCCATATGCCAAAGCCAGTGTTGGATGCTATAGCTGGGTAATCTGAGGACTGGCAAACACAAGAATTGAGGTCCAGAGCTATCACAAGCTGAGCAGGCCCCAAACAGAATCCAGTAAGATAGCCACTGCCAGACATGGAATGGGATCCAAAGCCACAGAGGATGCTAGATCTGAAGACAGATTCCCAGAGGAGAGACTGGTGGCCACAATGGAGTGAGGAACCCATGGGGAGAGCAAGCAGGATGTGGTGTGTGGGCACGGAGCTAGGAACACATGTTGTCAAACAAAGATGTGCCATCCCAGCTAGCTCTTGTTTGCTTTTGCCCCAATGCAAGTTCCAAAAGTTCTGATTACCTTCGATATTAAGGGAGCCTGGGGCTCTAGGAGCTAGAGAAATGGAAATCTATTTCCAATTTCTACTTAGAATTCTGCCAACTGCAAGTTTTTTACATATTTCCTGCAAAGTATGCCTCTATTGCTGCTTGTCTATGAGACAGCAGTTGCAGCTGAAGAAAAATGAATGAACAAGTAGCAAAGGAACACGACTAAAATGTCTTAGAAGCATCTGGGTTTTCTTGGCTCAACACCTTGGTGTTGTTTGCATGATTGCTGCTCTTTCCAAATATTTATCTGCATCCCCCCACGCACTCCTCAGTGTCAGATGTAAGGGAAGTTCTCCCGGTTAGCCCAGCCGTGGGCTCTCATCTTGCCAGGGCCTTGCTCCAGCAGACACCACTCTCCCCTTGACCACTCCCTCCCTCCAGCAGCACTGAAGCTTCTCCCATATATAAATACTAGGTACACATATGATTGCGC
Source organism: Tamias sibiricus (assembly GCA_025594165.1). NCBI lineage: Eukaryota > Metazoa > Chordata > Mammalia > Rodentia > Sciuridae > Tamias > Tamias sibiricus. The sequence goes on along the minus strand of CM046660.1, from coordinate 70,994,530 downwards.
GAATGGTGTGACCCTACATTATGCACAACCAGAGAAGTGAAAAATTGTGCTCCATTTGTGTACAATGACTCAAAGAGCATCTGCTGTCATGTATAACTGATGAAAACAAATGAATAAATTGATTAATTTTAAAAAAAATAAAGTCTCTTCTAAAGTTGAAATTCCCATGGCCCCAGGACTCTTTGGCAAGGTTCATTTCAAGATCCTATTTTTTTTTTTTTTTTTTTTGGTGGTGCTGAGGATTGAACCCAGGGCCTTGTCCAGGGCCTTGTGCATGCAAGACAAGCACTCTACCAACTGAGCTATATCCCCAGCCCAAGATCCTGTTATTTCCCTTCTCCTCTCCTACTCACTGTTAACCCTGGGGGTCCACTGCAGACACTCGTGACTCTCAAGTCCTCCATCAGAGGGGGCCCCCGTCGGCCCCTCCTTTGCAATTTTTTTATGTGGAAAAAGGACAGCTGTAGTTTTAGATGTGTTCTTTTCTCTTATAAAGGTGTTGCTCTTGAAATCCCCATTCATAGTATTAAGCGTCTTTGAAATACCTTCATTAGGGTAGGTTCAGCCCTGTTGGTCCAGGGAGCAAAGATCTGCTTAATGAGATGTTAGTGTGCCAGTTTTCCTTCTCCCTCTATCACTCTCATCCTTTATTTCTTTATTTGATGACTATTAGCTAAATACTGGCCTCTGTCAGGCACTACCCAAGGGGATGAATATAGAGCCACAAGCAGAGATAGAGACCTTTATTCCTTTCACACTTATACTTTGGTTTAAATAGCAAATAAAATATTATACTCTCTTGGGAAGTTATTATCCATAAACACTGTAATGGTGGTGGTGTGTGTCTGTGTTATTTAGTCTAAACTGAGCATTGACTGTTGGAATGCCTGTCACTTCAGATAAGAAATGTTAAGCCCAAAGAAGCAACTTTTCCCAAGTCCCCAACCTGAGAGTTGCAACCCAACAGTCCACAACAGGAAATATTAAAACTTATTTCATTGAGTGCCAAGTGCTTGGCAAAGCTCAGCTATGGATTGAAAGTTTTATTACGTGTAATGCAATGAAATCCCTCTGATGGGTCTTCGAACTGCATCCTGCTTGATATCACTAAAGCAACCACTGTTGGATTGGCAAGTGACCTTTAGTTTGAAAAGTACAGTGTATTAAAAGGAAAAGTATGTGACTTTCCTACAACTTTTATGTAAAAATACAGCTGGCTCCAAGTCATAGATTCATGATGAGTTTTCCAAAGCTGGTGTGTCCTGTCATCTGTAACACAAAATTGGGATCACTCTTCTGTCTCTCTCTCATACACACACACTAGCTTTACACACCATGGTAAATCAACTTCAGTCTCACTGCTTACTTTTGAACGGCTCTTTTGTTCATTTCTAAAAGCACAAGAAAAGAATCGTGCTCTCTGAGGTGCTTCTAGCCTCTAGACATGTGTATTTTTTTGATAAGAGTCTCTTGTGGAACTGTGTTTTTCATGTGAGGAAGACCCAATGAAGAGCCTTTTAATAAGGGAAAGCATAACTGTTGTTTGTAACTATTGTTTTGAGCACTTCTGGTCAACAGCTCCTGGAAAGCAAAGCATCCTGTTAGAAGGCCAAGAGAAGTTCAGCACATTCCACAGTGCCTTGCATATCTTCCCCTCAGAGAAAGGCCTGGGCCTCAAGCTATTGCCAGAAAGAAAAAACCAATCACTAGAAGCTGTTGTGTTAATTTGGCTAATAACATGTTCACTAGAGAGTTAACTTACTAAGGAGGTTTAGTGCTATTTTATGTCAACAATAAGCAGTCGAGGACTGTTAGGGGCAGTGGTCTCTTGTCAGTAACTTAAATTTGTTGCTTAGTAGGAGTAAACAGAAGTAGTCCAGTATTCCAAGGTGTCCCTATCTACCAAGAAGTATAAAGGAGTTGGGAGTAGTTGTAAGGGGCTTAGTGAGTCATGAGTGGAAAAAGGAACATAGTGGTCTACAACAGAGTCCTGACAAGAGTTATTCTCAAAGTACCATGGAAGGACAGTGTCTGTTATAGTTTAGATGTGGTGTTCCCCAAAAGTTCACAATGCAACAAGGTTCAGAGGAGAAATGATTGGATTCTAAGAGTCTTAACCCAATCAGTGAATTAATCCCCTGATAGGGATTAATGAGTGGTAACTGAAATGATAGGGTGTGGCTGGAGGAGGTGGGAATTGGGGCGTGGCTTAGGTGTATATATTTGTACTTGTTTAGTGGAGTCTTTTACTGATCACCATGTGAGCTGCTTCTCTCTGCCATAGTCTTCTACCATGATGTTCTGCCTCACCTCCAGTCCCAAGGAATGGAATTGGCCTTCTATGAAACTCTGAGCTCTCAAATAAACTTTTCCTCCTTTAAAATTGTTCTGATCAGATCTTTTAGTCACAGCTGTGAAAAAGCTGACTGAAACAGTGTCTTAGTTTATTTGGGCTGCTGTAGCAGACACCACAAAGTAGGCGACTTACAAACAATAAAAAAAAAAAGTGATTTCTCATGATTCTCGAAGTGAGAAGTTCAAGGCCAGATAGAATTGGTGTCTGGGGCGGGACCCACTTTCTGGTTCACAGACATGCCTTGTGGAGACATGTGGCAGAAGGGCCCAATGAATTCCTGTGGACCTACTTTGTAAGGGCATTAATTTCCCTCCTGAGGACTCTGCATTCATGACTTAATAACGTCCCAAGCCCCACTTCCTGATATCAGCCCCTAAGCCTAGGATTTCAACATGTGAATTTTGAGGGGACTCATTCAGAGCACAGTAGATACAAAGAGAGGGCGGTAATTTAGCCAAGGGGTTTAGCTACAGTCTCTTACAGGTGAAGATATTTGAGCGAGGTCATGAAGGAGGACACAGTGGCATTTGGGAGAAGTGAGGAAGAGTGCTTCCTACACTGGAGGCTGTTTGGCCCAGGAAGGCATCTGACCTTCTTGACCATATGCTGACATTTCTCCACCTAGACAGCGACCCCTGGTGTCCACTGTGAAAAGAGGCCATGCGCACAAATACTCCTTATTTTTGCCATTTAGCCCCATAAGAATGAACAAGCTGCCATCCTCAATATCATTTAATCAAACTGTCACTTCTCCATGTTTCCATTCCTAAGTGGCATTTTCAATAGAAAGGGGCACAGACCAGTTGCAACGCAAAATTTTCTCAGCTAATTAGAAGGATAAGGAAACTGCTTCTGATTCTTGGGGTCCCTTATGGACAGACATGTTGTTAATATTCCAGCCTTGGTAGCTGGGATTTGTCCAAATGTTCGTCTCTCTTTACCTGATGAAAGTACTGAGTGTCTGTTCACTGCAGCATGACAATGGTCATGCCAAGCCTCAAGGAGCTGGTCACACACTCAGGTAGACAGACACTCACATGCACATATACAGAAGGAAGGAAACCAATAGGTGGCCTCTGGTTACCCACAGCTCCGAGGAGGGTCTGGAATGTCTTTGGATGCTTCAAACCTACTGCAGAATAGCTGTGACCCTATCCATGTAGTCTGTCCTGGGCTGGACAGGTATGGACAAATGGCCCAGAAAAGTGATTAGAAGGACAAATTCCATCTCCCTTTGAGAATGGGAAGGAGTTTAAGACAGTTTCATTTTTGAGTATGCATTTGGGGTAAACATACCCAAGGACATGCCTAGCTCCCAGATGGGGGGTGTGTGTGGGGGTGGGGGGGGGGGTGCTGTCTCATCATTCCACCAGCAGGTGGATCTTAGGAGCAGAATCGTCCCTAGCAGTGTGGCTGATTCAATGGGGACCAGAGAAAAGATCCAAATTCTTAAAATAGCTCATTCCTGAGGTTACTGACTTCATATTTAAACAAATGAAACTTTGTTCAAAACAGACATATACTTCACTAATTTTAGTTTTAAAGGTAGCAGCTACTCACAGTCTTTGTTTCAAATGTTCCAGAGCAACATGGCTAATACTTCATTAACAATCTTGATCTCCAATGGCCTTCTTGTCTACTAAAACTACAAAATATATTGTCTTCTTAAAATTCTACAATATATGCTTACACTGATAAAAAAAAAAAAAAGTCAATGACTCCCAAATAAATGACACTTTGGGGAGAGAGACATCTTTTCTCTGCTGGAAGTGTTCAAAGAAGTTGGAGCCTCATATAAGCCCATCAGCTTCAATCATAACGGAACTCAATGTTATTTGCAGCTAGGTCTACCACAAGTAAACAGTAAAATGACAAAACCAAGAAGATATTTAACTATCAACAAAGGATGATGACTAACATTTCTTGAACACGCCTTATACACTCAGCATTTTCTCATTTAGTCTTATCATATAAACATAATTGTCCCTGGATTGAATGCTGGTCTCCCAATCTCTGGAACACATGAATGTGACTTAATTTGAAAAAAGAGGTCTTTGGAGATGAGTTAAGGACCTCAAGATGAGATCATCTTGGCTTCTCCAGTGACAAAGAGGGGGAAACACAGAATGAAGAGGAAGAGACACAGAGATGTTGTGAGGATGGAGACAAAGATTCGAGCCATGCTGCTACAAACCAAGAAATGCTTCCAGAAGAGGCAAGGAAGAGAGGCCTACTGACTTGATTTCAGACTCTGGGCTGAAGGAGCAAATTCCCCATGAGAGGGGAATTTCAATTGCCGTAAGCTACCCAATTGTGACCATTTGGTGCAGTAGCCCTAGGAAACTTTTATACATCCTTATTTTAAAGTGGAGAGAGCTGAAGTTCAGAGAGGTGGAGTAACTTGCCAGGGCCACACAGCTAGCATTAGTCTCTTTCTGACCCCCAAATGTGTGCTCTGAGCATAAAGCTACATGCTACTGGCTTGGCAGGCTAGAGAGCACCTGTTCTTTGAAGACAGAATCAAGAGTGCTGAGCATGTGCTGATGTAGGTTCAGAGCAGCCTCTGTCAGCAGCTTCCTGCCTCCAGAATCAATTATTTGCATTAAAAGAGGCATTAGAGTCTGTCCATCAGCAATTCAGTTCATGTGTGGCCTCGTTTCCCAACCCAGGGATAAGGTAGTTCTGCACTTGGCCTCGAAGGCTTTGCTTTATTTCCCCAATCATAAGGATGATTGTTTTTACTCAAGCTGGGCAATAATACAATGGAGAATGAACATTAAATTAAATGTACAAAGAGTCTAAAATCAATCAAGCCCTTCATGAAACTAATTTTAGAAAAGAGGTCATTAGATATATTACAGTCGATTTGAAAGTGAATTGAGAAAGCAGATCTTATGTTCTTTTTAGAAAAAAAAAAAAAAAAACCCTTTTCTTCACGAGATAGAGTTTTTATTACCTTCCACTGGAATCGTTCAGCTGCCACAAAACCCCCTACAACTTCTAGAAGTTAAAATAGAGATTTTTATGCTCCAAGTAGAAGAGCCTATCACTGCTATTTCTCGCATCTTCTCCATGTTAATGATCAGTACTAGAAAAGGGCAAAGGGAGCCTTCAAGGTCCACAGTTTTAAGAGAGCAATAGTAGCTGTAGGTTGAGCCCAGGAAGCTACACTGCATTTTGAGAGAACTCACCTGCCTGCAGGCAGGGCTCAGAGGCTGTGTGGGGATAGGCTGGGAGACTCGGGTATGTACCATGTCCTGGAATTTACAAAAGGAGTGTGAGTAGGTTCTGCAATCTCTTTTCTTGCTTTATGTTCGTCTCCAACCGAATGAAAATGAATAGGAAGTATGTCCACTCCGGAAAGGAAATGGAGATAACAATGGAAAGGAAATGGAGATACCATTGGAGATATTTATGACCTCAAATCAGCAGATACCAGTGGATATCACTGAGACCAAATCCAGTCAACAGTCATTGTGCCTTCTTTTGCCTTGTTCTGAGATAAAAAAGATTTTCTGAATTTCATGAAGGCATTTGATCAGCTCTCCAAGCTGTTTCTGTGGACACTCTTGGAGGGTGGTTTCCAGCAGTGAGCAGCAAGGCTCTCTGATCTGTTCTGCACTTGGCCTTGAAAGGCTTTGCTTTATTTATTTGCTTTATGAATGAGTCAAGTGACCAAGTCATGGGGCCAGTATGGTTGTAGATAACATGAAGCTAGACACAAAATTAGAAGGTCTGCACAACCAGAACCCATACTGTTCCCACAGGCAAGCTAAGTCTAAGAAGATGCACTTCAAGTAAAAGCAATTCACAAGGCATAAAGGAAAGGTGTGATTTAACAGAGCATGGGTGAAAAAGATGTGGGTATCAACAGAAACCAGCATGTGGTGAGGAATCCGATGTTATGTTGTACTAGCAGGAAAATAGTAGTGTTTAGAATAAGGAGAAGGTGATACTCCTATCTTATCATTGATGAAATTTTGAATACTGTGTTGAGTTCTCCCTGACAGAGTAGAAAGGAAAGAGAGAAAAAAAAAGAGGCCTATTGTGAGGGAAATAATGACATTAAAAAACCTGCATAAGGAAGTTCTGAAGAAGGACAATTAGCTTTAAAAAGACTGTATCAGGCATAACAATTGTTTTCAAACACTTACAAATTATATGTAAAAAGAATTATGCCTAGCCAGGTGCGGTGGCATACAACTTGAGAGGCTGTGGCAGGAGGATCAAAAGTTTAAGGCCAGTCTTGCAACTTAGCAAGACCCTAGCTAAAAAAAAAAAAAAAAAAAAAGCCTAAAGATGTGGCTCAGTTGTAAAGGGCCCCTGAGCTTAATCCCTAGTACCAAAAGGAAAAAAAGAATTATAACTAATTATGAAAATGCCCAGTGATATGCATCCTGTTTTTTTTTTTTTTTTCTTTTTTTTTTTTGAGAGACTCTACTACTAACTATTTTTGTAGTGGAGTGGGGAAAATAAAAATAAAGAAACTTTTATTCACAGCAGATACAATGTTGTCAACATCACCCAAAGGAGTAGACTTAAAGTGACTGCTGGAAGGTAATAGGGATCAATTCTGACTCAATATAATAAAGAATATTCTAGAAATACAAGCCACACTCCAAATGGAATTATTCATTTGGTAGTGGAGACTCTTTGCATTTTGCTGGATCTGGGGTAGTTAACACGTTTTCCTCTGAGCAAGTATTATGCCAATATTTATGTTGACTTTATGACAATATTCACATTTTAAGATGATAACTCAAAGCATGTTTATTAGTGTGCATGCTTTTCAAAAGTCAACTTTTTTTTTTTTTTTTTGTCTCAAAATTTAAGATGTTTCCTGTGGGCTGACCAAAATTTCACGGGGTAACTACCTAAATTTTCCTTTGAATGAGCAGTTGGGAGGACTAGTCTCACTTCCTCTCTCAAACTATAGAACTGCAAAGACCTCAAATCCCTGAGTTGATGGAAGTATGACAGGAGTCAAGACTGGCTTTCTAATCTTACAAATCAGAAAAATGAAGTCAAATGGGGCACAGAAGTGACATGTTCTTACCCAGAGCACAGGTCCACCAAATTGCTCCTGGGGCTCCCAGCACTCTACTGCCTGCTGGTACTATTCCACAGGCTGCTTTGAATAGATGCCACCAAGGACCTGAACTGAACTGAAAACTAACCACAACCCTTAGACCACATCGTCTCATTTGCTATAAATCTTAAACAAAGTGTTTCTATTAAGTTATGCATTTATCATGCTCTAATGAAGCCTCCACTACTGATGGATTTACCAAGATAGTCCCCTCTTGCACTCTAACCCCTTCAGCCTCCCAACACTGGAAAGACCATCAAGAAGTGAGGATATGGCGCCCTCTAGGGAGAAATGCACAAAAACCAGGTCAACTCACAAATGAGGGGTCAAGGATGACAAAGTTGTGAAAACTTTATATCCATAGGAAGTTTTCAACCCAAACAGGGTATTAGATTTTTAGCTAAGACATAATATTTTATATGCCAAAAGTAAAACACCAGTTGCTGAATGAAAATATTAAAAAGAGCTGATATTAAGCTCTGTAAGAGTAAAACTTAGGGAAGCCATCTCACTATTACAAGACTCTCGGTTGAATTTCTAAGAGAGAAAAAAAATGCTCAGGGATTTCCTTCTTTGAGATTTTAAACAACAAGAGTATCAAATATCCCCCTCTATCTACATATTTGCTTCAACCCAATAAAATACTACTTTTGCAATTATCCTTCAAGTGAAAGATCTGTTTGCTCTTCCCTAGTGTCTCCCTACAAATCTTAATTCCCCTGGGTGGCTCTTGGTGAAGGTTAACAGAACATCTAAAGAGAATAAATAAAGATGAAGGGGATGAGGAAACAAGTCCTAAGGCTTTTTGTTTTGTTCGTTTGTTTTAAACTTTCCAACAGGCAGGCAATAAACTTGCCCTGTCATTTAAAAGATCTGCTGCAAATTTCATTCTGAACCAACACTGTGCTTAGTTCAACCAGTTCAACCACACTTAGGGACATGCTTAGCTCCTTTCCACTCTGTGAATATGATTTCATAGGCACTGAGAAGGGCTTTGAATTGCCCTCCTGTTTGGCTGAGTCACTAGATTCCTCTAACAGTTGTTATCAGTTAGTTGTTGCTGAGTAACAAACCACCTTAAACACTCAGTGGCTTAGGAAAAAAGCAATTTTTTTTTAATTGCTAAGGAGCTTATTTTCTAGCCAGGCAGTTGTGGCGCTGGCTGGAGATTTCCTCATGCACCTGCAGTCAGTTAGCTGCAGGTCAGCCAGGCAGCTCTGAGGGTCTCTGGTGCCTTGGCTAGACGAACCAGGCAGACTCAACTCTTCCCCCTAAGTCTCATTCTAGAGCATGAGTCCAGACATTTTCTCATGAAAATAGCGAGGGAGCCAAGGGATCATACCAAGCCCAAACTCAGCATGGAATGCCACCTGCCTGATACAGGGAAGCATAAAGGCTGGGAAAGTTAATGCCATCCTTCTACCAGACCAGGGGATAGAATCTTATATTGTCTAAGATGTACCAAGAAAATGCTCAGATAAAGCTACTGGTCACTGGTATGCATTCCTGACATCAGTTTCTTTTGAAGAAAGAAAACTTGAAGAAGGGAAGGGGTTCCAGGATAGCAAAAGAAATATCAGTTTCAGAAGCTCCAGCACTTCATTTTTGATCAAGTCAGACACTTCATACCAGTTGGGAAGTTAACATTTTCAAAGAATGAATTAGAGTTGGGAATATTGATTAAAACATGTGAAAAAGCAAGCAAGCAAACAAACAGAAGTGCTTTTAAAGAGAGACATCAACTAATGCAGAATCAGAAACAAAACTTCCACAGCACTAGATCTTGCAAAACTTTTCTTCCAAAGAAGCATTTTGCCTGTTAAAGGGAAGAAGCCACCCAAGTACAGTGAGGCCACCTGATTCCACCACCCTCACTCCTCCAAATCAAATCAAGCACAAGGAACAGGATTGATGAGTCAACTACGTTGAAGGGAAAATGGTGAATTATTTCGAGTTTTAGAAGCAAGGTTGAGTTCAACATCCTCTGACTCACCCAGCAGGGCGTGCGTTTTCTGACAACGCAAAAGTAGTGATGGAAAATATTGATATCACAGCATAGGCACATAGTCAAAGTTCCTTCACAGCAAGGATGTCTTGCCAAATGATCAGTTCAAAGACAGTTTCACTCCAATGATGATTATTTCAAAATGGAAAAAAAAAAAAAGTAATGCTATAGTAACTGTCAGAAAAATCTATGGCTTTACATACAAGTGGAAAATATTTGAGTTATATTTTCTTTTCTAGCTCCTGGGAGGAAAAATGAAATAGCAAGCTCATGTCCATCACACAAACCAACCTGCTGGGGTATTTGCACCAGAAGTGCCACCTTCTAAAAGTGACTCCCCTTAAGCCAGAGAGAAAAGAGGCTGTAAAATCAAGTTAGCTAAAAGAACAAACAAAAATTGAAGAAACAATTCTTAAAGGGTGTTGAATACTGAGATCAATGACAACTGCCAACCCAGTAGGCCTGTGGTTATGACTCCAGGTCATGACTGGCATTCTCAAATAATAATAAAATGTTTGTGTTGGAGATTTCATTGCAGGAAAAACCTTTAAAATGGAAATGTATTCACTTTGTTCATATTTTTAAGAAGTAAAGAGAAGATTCTGAACACTAGCAAAAAACTCAACCAAGTCAAGTCCAGAGCTAGGTGCAGTGAAATAAAAGGAAGAATTTGTGTGCCAAAAGATATAAGAGGGGGCTGGGGTTGTGGCTCAGCGGCAGAGTGCTCGCCCCTCACGTGCGCAGCCCAGGTTCTATCCTCAGTACCATGTAAGCATAAATGTATTGCATTGTGTACAACTAAAGCAAATAAATAAATATTTTTAAAAAAAGATATAAGAGGGCTAGTGTGCACATTTGGCAATTGGCAGAGAGGCCATGTCACAAACTTCCACAGGCACCTAAAAGTTCTGGAAGAAAGGTCTAGCTCCTCTCAGCTATAGAGTGAGCAGAGTTAGATGGCAGAGTTAGATTGGGGGAGTGGTAGAGCAGAGTTAGATGGCAGAGTGGGGTGTTCAGTGGTAGAATGTTTGCCCAGCATGCATGAGGCCCCAGGTTCTATACCCAGAAAAAGACCTGAGTTTCTCTTTTGGACCTGCCCGCTGAGAATAGTTCAGTAGGATAAGGTCAGTGCAGACATGTTCTGAATGAAAACTAGCTAAGGTTCACTGAGAGAGGGAAAACAAACTGCCTTCTAAGTCCATTAACTGGGGAGTATGCCTTGAAAATGGCTTTGCATGATACTATTGCTATCAGTAATAATTCACTTATCATGCACAGCATGGCTCTAGATTTCTCAAAATGAGGCCTCATTCATTTAGAATTTGAAGTACATAAGCAACGGGAAACAAGAGGCCCACACTCAGACTTGCCAGGGGTTACACTGAGAGCCAGGGGCAGCAGGCTTTCTGCCTGGGTTTCTTAACTTTGGGCTGTAGACCAGACTGCAATGGAGTGTAATCAGATATAGTCTCCTCCCATGAACCAAAGGATCAAAGTATCCTGAGTTATTTCTTTGTTAAATAAGGAGATTTGGAAAAAAATTTGCAGGCATGCACAACAATTAGTCAGGGAGGATACATAAATAATTCAAAATATGCTTTAAAATTCATTTTCTTTCAATAATAATTTCATATAAAATTCCATCTGCCTCCACATTATTTTCAGAATAAGAATGGGTAAGACAATTCCCAATCCTTTAATCTATGTGTATAATAACATCTGTTTTTTTAGTTTTATACTCAGCCTTCAAAAAAAAATTATAATGCCAACAGAAGTTGGCTTTTGCATCAGAGAGCAGAAGGAGATATTTACATCTGCTGAGAGTTGATAGAGTACTTATAGTTTATAAAGCATATAATTTTATGCTTATAACTCTAATACTATTACTAATGTTTAAGAATGATGAACACTGTATAACAGATAAAATGCTAAACATTACTTGTTTTAAAAAGATAGTCAGAAAAACTCTACAAATGAGGTGTGATTAGTATCCCCATTTGTAGAGAGAGAAAATGGAAGCTTGCTAAGTTTGTATTACTTGCTTCAGGTCACATGTAAGCCTGGCTTGTATTTCAGAACATTCAGAAATTTATTATCCTGACTAGCTGCAGCAGAGAGAAATCATAACTCAGTCCTAATCAATACTTTAACTCACACATCAAGAAGACTGCATGGGTTTTTTCTTCATTAAAATCAAACCAAAATTATTTATTTATTGCAAATGTATGGAGTTTCCAGTGTCCTATACTCATAGGAAAATAATGACTTACCAGTTGGAAAAGAAGCATCCTCAAAATCCCTAAATATAAATGTGCCTCAACACTCCAAAGTGTATTCCTTGGTGCTTGAATATTTAAATGTCCTGCTATGAAGGGCATGCTGAAGTTCAAAGCATGCTAATGTATTATATCTCATAAATGGCCCCCAAGTTGAATTAAACTCCACCATTATTTTGCATTTCTTTTTTTAAATTTTTATTTAGAGACAAGGTCTCACTGAGTTGCTAAGTGACTCACCATTGCTGAGGCTGGCTTTGAACTCGCGATCCTCCTGTCTCAGCCTCCCAAGTGCTGGGATTACAGCCATGCTTCACCGTGCCCGGCTTATTTTGCATTTTCTTTTAATTGGCAAGGTCATGAGCAAAAAAGTTCATGATTCTGATATGAATCAAGCAATGTAGGTCAGATCATTACAGCCAAGGCAAAGGAGAGACTTGGGATATGTAGGAAGGTAGCATCCTACCCATCCTGGTATTTACAATTTCCTTTAATAATGATCAGCTGCAACATCAGCTCCCCCAAATCACTGGCAATGTTATAGAACAGAGATAGAAAATTCAGCTCATGTTGCAGGCTGTGTGTGTGTGCTCATGCGTGCAAGAGGGAGACAAAGGTGTAACAGTAAATGATGAAAAACAGATAAGTAGTTCAAGAAATGGAAAACTTTCCAAGTGTTTTTAAAGGCCTTACATATTTTTCTTCTCTTTTCTGTGTATTTTAGTATACCAGTTATATACTTAAACAATAGTCACAATTTTAAAAATCAAAATTTCCCAGAAGTCTGAATAGAAATGTTATTGAAGAAAAAAAGAAAAAGAAATACATCTTAAAAGCTCACTGGAAAGAAAAATACCTATGACTAGCTCAAAAATCCCCAAATTGAATGTGGATTTTTAAACTGACATTTTGCCTTGGGAATTTTGATGATATCATCTACTTCCTTGGGTACTGAACATCATGGAAGCCTAAGACATTTTCATATATATCTTTTGGAGGTGATAAAATTTTTTGAAAGAATATTTTAGATGTTTATGTGTTGTGAAAAATCTTAATTGCTGAAAATTTTCAACTTAAGTGGAAGAAAATTTTCTTTAAAAATTAGGGATATTGTAAAAGTAAAAAATGTTATACTACACTAAGCTATAGCAGTATTAGTATACACTGAGTATACTCTGTTTTGTAACAGATAAGCTTAAATTTATCGTGGTTAATTATTGATGTGTTGGATTAGTTTCTAAGATTTTATTTTGAGATGTCTATTAACCAGGCTTTTCTTTTAGAGACACTATTTTTTCCTGTACCTCTTCAAGATTCTAACATACACTCCAACATGAGGAGCCCCAAACTCTGTATATGGCTACCATGTAATCTGTGACTGCCCTCCATCATCTGCCTGTACTCATTAGGACTGAATAAAATCTTATTTAAAAGATGTGGGAAGAGGGCATGGGGGTACAGTTTGGAAGTGACCATTTTATGATCATTTGTGATTTACTGAATTTAATACATGTTACAAAGTTTGTAATAGTGGTCTTTGGAAAAACTTTCTAATATATCCAATAAATTAAAAAAAAAACATAAAACATTTTCATTGTATTGTCCCCCAGACCCAGGAAAATAGCCAAAACATGGTTCATTATACTTAGAATATGTTATACTTAGAATATGTTATGAATAACATAACATTCTAGTTTGTGTGTCTAAACTTTTATGGGATCACATCACCATCATCTGTGATTCCAGGGTTTTGCTGTGCTTTCAAGGAATGTTTCCCAGATTGCTTTCCTATTTCCACATAATCAAGATGAAATTCATCTTTTGAATATTGATTTATTTTGAAACTTTTTCCATAACATTCCTTTCCCTATATGTTCTGGAACTTCAGTCAGTAAACTGATCTTTTAAAATTTTTTTTTTCATTTTAATTAGCAAGTTAATAATTGCACTTATTATGGGATATGGTGTGATAATCCAATACATATGTATAGTGAAAATGATCAAATCAGGGTCATTAGCATTTCCATCTCTTTTTCATTTCTTAATGTTTGGATCCCCAGAGCTCCTCTTATCTAGTTCTTCAAAACATATATAATAGTTTATTGTAACCTGTAGACACCCTACTGTGCTACACATCACCAGAATTTATTCTTCCTAACTGTATTTCTGTCCCTGTTCTCACAATTCACTCAATTCTCCCTCTTGTCCCCATCCTAGCCTCTTCTACTTTAAGATCAAATTTTTTTCACTGCTATATATGAGAAAGAACACATGGTAGTTGTCTTCCTATGCCTGGCTTATTGCATTTTACACAATCTGTGGGCTAATCTTAGGCAGAAGGTGCTCCATCCCGCTGTCTACCAGCCCTGTGGCCTTAGGGCTGCCAGATCCAGGTCAGAGGTAGCCTGGGCAGAGAGGCTGGATTTCAGGAATGGGGCTTGAGGAACAGGGCTGAGGTGGCAGCTTTTTCCAGGCCTTTTCCAGAGCACTGAAGCCCCATTCCAAATTGCACCTAGTCTCCCTCTAGATTCGTATATGAACTATTGTTTTCAGGCCTCCTCATTGCTTTGCGTTTCTATTTCATTCTTTGGACTCTGTGAAGAGGGTTTATCCTGATTACAGCAACTGTGTTTTCTTTCAAAGATTTTACATTTGGTAGGTATGGGAAAGGTAGAGGAGGAGCCTCAAATGTCAACTTAATGAAATGGAATGTCACTAGTTATATAAAAAAAAAAAAAAAAAAAAAACTAAAGTAAGAACTAGAAACTTCACTCCAACTTCCGTTTTTCTGATCACAGTCTTTCCAAGGCTTGAATGAGGTAACATGTACTAAAATTCTTGGCAAATTATTTCTGCAATATTTCAATTGGTGTTTTGGTCAGTTATGGTTGCTTCATTCTAGGCTTTGAGAGGTCTGGTTAACAGGTTTGTCACTAGCATATAATTTGCTTTTGAAATGTCTTACTATGACCTCTTCTATATCAAATATGCAAGTAAACGGGAATAATTAAATAGCTGGTAAATATTAAAATCTTCTGTTTTTATCCAGACTTTTACATCATATACAAAAACTTAAATTTTATTCTCAAAATAATGGTCATTTTTAATAATGTATTATAATTTGTATTTGCTTAAAAGCTTACAACCAAAACAGGAAAATGTGATGTTTTGACATAAGTAAGAAGACAGATGTGTTATTAAAAATCTAGCACATGATATCATCTAAATGTAAGTTCTTTCCCAAATAACAAATCCTTTTACCTTAAATTTTCCAAGCTCAAGTTCAAATAACACTGCCTCAAATTAAACCAAGAGAAACTTTTGAAAGGATTTCTTTTGCAGTATAGTGTTCTTCTTTTTGGAAATGGCAGGGTGTAGGGGAGTCATTCAGTCCTAAGGTCCTATAAATGCACTTTCAACAGTTGTACACTACCAATAATTCAAAAGATTGGTTTAGGATGAAATATCTCATCCAATGTTTATTTTATTCTATTTTTTATTTTTAAAATATTTTTATTAGTTGTTGATGGACCTTTATTTTATTTACTTATTTATATGTCGTGCTGAGAATCGAACCCAGTGCTTCACACATGCTAGGCAAGTGCTCTACCACTGAACCACAACCCCAGTCCACCGGACTTTTATTTTTGAAGATAGCGTAGCTACAGAAAGAAATCCCATGATCCATGGAAAGAACTACATGCTCAATGGAGAGAAATGAAAGCAAAAGTGATGAGAGACTGATTGATCAACTGACCTGATATGTCATTTGGGTAAACATCTCAGATAATGTAATTATTCAGCATGAATACCTCTCCAACTTGTCCATTTTCTTTTGATTAATCTTTTCTCCTCTGACAGCAGATAGAACTGTCTAGCCAAAAAAAGCCAATAACTGGAGATATGCCTACTATTAAGAAAAAAATGAAAATAAGCAAAAAGGAAATGTTGGACTGGCTTTTCTGTTTCAGCTGGCTCCCCTTTTAGCCCTTCACTAATGAAGTTAGGTTAATCACTGATGAAATCATCTAGAAAATTCAATCAAACAAAACCTTGTGTTGACTGAGTTATCCAAGTAATCCTGGTTTGGGCTATAATTCTATTTATAATTGCATCTGTTCTTCGTTATCCCTGCCGAGAGAGAACAGAGGCCACTCTCTGGTTGCCAGTGCCTGTTCCCTGCCCCTCCATATCAGTTATTCTGCTGGAATAGCATGAGTTCTGTCATGGCAGGGTGGCCCTGAGGTGTCCCATAACTCCTGGATTTTCCATAACAAGAAGTAAGCTTTCAGGATTATTATACCCACATGACAACCTGCTTTCAAATGCAGTATTTGTAAGTTTTAAAAGAAAAATACAGTGCATTAGGAAACATTTTTATAATGGTTATTCTCAACAAAGCATTTAGCCTCCTGTATTCTGCTCTGCATATCATATCAACTATGGGCTAAATGGTTCAGTCCTATTTCTTAACAATGGGAAGTGGGAAGCACTTACCCAGGGTTGGTGTGGAGGGAGCTGCCGTTCCTTGCAGGGCGATGAGGGTTCTGGTTGATGAGAATGTAACATCGCCCTCTTTCCAGGACAGAGCAAGCAGTGAGTTTTATAGAAGGACAATAAGTTGCTGCTGGAAGTGGGAAAATTTTAGACCTTTCCAAATGTCTTATAAATGTCTACACAGGGGCTGGGGTTGTGGCTCAGTGGTAGAGCACTCACCTAGCACGTGAGCAGCCCAGGTTCAATCTTCAGCACCACGTAAAAACAAAGGCATTGTACACAACTAAGAACAAATAAATAAATATTTTTAAAAAACTAAATGTCTACACAGCTCTGATGCCAACAAGCAACCGTCTTTTTGAATGGATGTAGGTTTTCTAAGCCTTTCATTTTAATTACTTAGAATAGAACACTTTGGCAATTAAGTAAGAGAGAAAACAGCCCTACAGTTAGGCTGCAGTAGAGATAAATCCGCTAACATTTGGTCATCAGGTTCTCTAGATGGTCAGGACCCCTGCTGGTATGTGTGGGATTTTCAATGAGTCAAAGCTGTCACTCCCACTACATGATGTGATTGTTTCCTGAACAGATATGGAGAAATACCATGCTCCCCAGCTAATACGGGCTCTGGATTCCCAAGATCTGAAACAGACTCTCATGGTTAGCTAAAAGAAGACAACTGCAAATTTGGGGCATAGCAACTTCAAAGCTCAAGAGAGTGTGGTTGATCCTTCCACCCCCCCCCCCCCCTTGGCTAAGGTACAGATTATCAAGCCAATCCCACTTCATGGTCCTTTGCTCCTTGCCTGCTTCTCTTTTTATACCCATTTTTTAAATAGTCCTGGCGTCTGCTTCCTTTTGGTTTCCATTTGTTTCTAGCTGTTCAATGCCTACGATTTTTCTGTCAAACACTGCTTCTCATTTCCCCTGACACCAGATCTTCCATTCCAAAGCAGAATGTTGACTCCCTCACCAATGGAAGTTTCTTTGCAAATATGTGCCCTTAGCTCTGGCTTTGCTATCAGGCTAGACTACAACGGTGATGAAAGAGACTGCAAGTTTTTAATGTTCAGTTCCCCTTCTACAAAGCATGGCATAATAATCTCATGATTATTAAGCAAAAGATCAGCAGCCAAAGTCTGAGAATAAGCTAAGCAAGTTCCCATGATTTCTGACAAGCTATGTGACCAATTGACAAAGCCGGATCCCTTGATACACGGGTGTCAATTACAAACACAGCTGTGGTCCAGATGTTGTGCATGAGCATTCATTCCTTATGAATCCGGCTCAGAGTCAGAGATGCAGACCCAACACATATCTGCTCCTCAACGCAGAGCCCTTGCCTCCATGACATTTCATGATTTGAAAACTGTCCCCAGCTTAATGATATGTTCCTATCTCATTCTAGAACATTTGCATTAATGATTCATAAATGGATCTTCTTGAAACAGTTATTAAAGTCTATAACATTTTTAAAAGGGGAATCATAACAATTTTTACTGTATGTCCTTGACATTTTGATGAGACTGATGTACACATTAATATTCATCTGTTGTCAATACAGTCTACAGAGTGGAACAGATGAGTCACAGGAAAGACCAACATGAAATATGGTGAACACATTGGTGACACAGTAGAGAAACAATGAGCTAAACGTGAAGCAAAGAATCTGCTGCCAAACAACTTGACCTAGAAACTTGTAATATTCACAAAGCAAATTTCCCTACCTTTTTTAATGATTGCTCCCTAAGAAACACCACACTTTCTTATATTTCTTGGGAGAACAAAAGCTATACTGATTGCTGTGATGTATTTTGGGGGATTTCTCTTCTCAGAGTAGAGGTAGCTATTTTAAGATTCTAAGAGGCAATTTGTCCACTTAACTGCAATCATGAGATGATGCAATTTTCTAAAACTATATTGCACATCTCAACACAAGATAAATGAAACAATATTTGCCATCATTCAGAACAATCTTCACCTTTAGAAATCTAATTACTGGCATATGTTAGACTATTTAATCTTAGTAAGAAAAATGGAATTGGTTTAGATTCCCAAGAATCTTGAATTACCCCCCCCACACACATCACTTGCACTTGTGTGAAAGTAACTCTTTAAATGTGATGGAATGCATGTGTGACATAGAATATCATTTCTGTCCATTGGTTTTCTAAATATCTGCAAGGATATAAAAAGTCAGTATTTGGTTTCAGGAACTTCACTTTGGGAGAGATCTGGGAGATGACCAGGAAGTTTGCTGAAGGCAGGGGGAGTTGGAGAGCTTTGCCTCAGGCAGACACCAATGTGACAGGGACAGTCATTGTCTGGTTCAAAGGTAAGTCCCTTATCTACCATGCCCCTTGTCAAACGTCATCATGTAAATGATGTGATAAGTTGAACCCACATCCCAGAGGCATTCCAATAATCTGTTTTATTACAAAGCAAACAAAATTCAATGCTCCCTGTGTTCACAAGAATACTGGCAGGTAATGGGCACTTGGTTTAACAATAGGAAAGTAATCAGTTTGCAAATCTTTCTCTTTCAAGAGCCAAGAAGGTACTTCTGCTTCCTTACCCAATCTATGGGGCTACCCACTACAGGATTCCCATTTATGACTGTTTCCTCCTAAAATAAATAAATAAATAAATAAACACTTTCCTTACTGTTTATTTAAACCTAATTTTTTATTTAATAAAATGTGGGAGAAATCTGGGGAAAAGAAATCCAGGGAAGGATTTGTCCACAAAGACTCCACTCCTGCTCAGCACTGAGGCTTTATTCTCTTTGTGGGGAACGCTGCCCATGAACTACTTGTACTGTGCTCCTATAACCATCACATATGTTAGGTGTTTTTGCTTCTAGGAATTTGAACTTTTATTTCCTAACTCAGTTTGAGAGAGAAGATAGAAGAAAGAGTCATGGGGTTTTTGATGTTGTAGTTGTTGCTGCTTGCTGGTTTTATTTCTCTCCCAGTTCTTCGGTAGACATACAAATTTGAGCGTCAGTATTCCTCAGTGTTCCTGGTGCTTCTATAGATAGATGGTTATGTTTGTGTAACAAAGCTCATATCAGTGAGTCTGTTTGCAGTTTTCCACATAACACAAAAATGGGACCCACACATTAAACAATTTGAGCTATTCTACAAAGTCTTAAATACTTTCACTTTAATAGGTTATATATTATAGGCTTTTGGAGAAATAACTTTTTCTCTATCTATCTATTTATTTATTTATTTTTGTAATGCTGAGATCAAACCCAGGGTTTCCCACATGCTAGGCAAGTGCTATACCACTGAGCTACATGCCCCTAGACCTGCTGCTTTTCCATTTAGTGAGAAAAGAAAGCAAATCAAGTTGGATTTTATACTTAATAACATAACATTATACTTCACTTTCCCAATTATGCATTTTCCCCATTATGCTTTGAAATTCATAATGTTCTCATGTCCAGGCATACATACACACAAGCACACACACACATACACGCAAACATGCACAGCTTCTTACAACACAAGAGTGTCAGCTATTGCTCTTTCACTTAACAGGTGCCATCTTGAGCCAATTACATTTCTCTTATTGAATAACATTTGAGCTGCCTGTTCTGCCTTGGCCTGTTCTGCCTGTTCTCCTAGGAAGATTTAGCTTTGCAACCCAGAACCCACACAAATGGGTCCCCAAACAACTGGGTCCCCAAACCAGCTCCAAGTCACAATTTTTTCCCATAGCAACCCTGTGATAGTACAAATGAGTCTTCTACATTAAACTCACTCCCACAACCTCATGTTTTCATACAAGTGTAGAATTAAACTCTGAATCTACTCTTAATGTCAAAAAGAATGAAAAAAACATCTAATATAAAAACTAAGTACTACCACCAGAATTCGTCCCTGGAAAAATCCTGAGACTTTGAAATTATAATCTTTCAGGATGGTTGTTGTCTACAACTTAACTGGAATGTTGAGTATAATTCAGTTTTGATTTAAACAAGGCAACATTTGCACCAGAACTGCTTGGGGCCAGGAAACTCTATAGTCTAAATAGCTCTCTTGTCTCTCAACTAGGGCAAAAATTAGAATACTTGGGATTTTCTTAAATGGAGACACCTGCTTGCATTTATTGCTATGAATTTCATTATGAAAATTTTATATGGGACACTTAAGTACTGAAAAATAAAGCTCACAAACTCAAAGGCAGAAAGATACTATTCATAATTACAAACATGGTTTTGAGAACATGCTAACAAAACCTTGAAATGCAATTTAAATAAATTTAACAAATTTCCTCCTAAAAACCAACTTCTAATAATCATCTGAACATTTATTTTTGACACACTTGCCATATGAGTGTCAATCTCCCAAGGCTAAATTGTCAGTGTGAAAATAAAGCTCAGTGGCCCCTAACATATAAAAGATGCTCTACTTCATTTGATTAAGAGGGAAATACAAATGAAAACTGATAGGATACCATCTTACATCCACCAAATTGGTAAAAATAAGAAAGACCAACAATTTTACTGTCAAGGAAATGACAGAAAGGAAAAATTTTGACACTAATTGTGAGAGTGAAAAGTGACATAATAGTTTTGAAAAACAAAAACAAAAAAACAAAAAACCTGGAAGTATTTTTAAAGTTCAAAAAGAGTGTGACCTAGAGAAATCTGTGTCCTTGTTTACCAGGAGATTTTGAAAAGGATGTTCACAGAAACATTGTTTATAAGAGCAAAAACTGAAGACTAATAGTAAATGTCCACCCACAGGGATAACTGTTTCAGGAAATTATCACCACTGGATGCTGCAATTAATGGCAAAGGAATGAAGAGAAGCAGGGGCTCTCAGAAGGTACCCTCACAACTTACTCATGGGTTGCCAAGGGGAACCTACAATCTTCACAGAGAAGAAAGCTGCAGACACCTCATAACTAGTGACCAATGACAGAGCCAACCAAAACGTTCCTCCTGACATGGTACACTCATGGTGCACATCACTTCTGTGACATTCCTGTCCAAATCAGCACTATCTGAATCTCACCAGGAGGATACTTCAATCTAAAAGCAACCAAGGGCCATCTTACAAGGATTGTGGTTTCAAAATTTTAACATCAAATAAAGACTAAGAAATAGTGACACATCAAAGAAAACCAAAGAGAACAGGAAAAAAAATTAGTGGGTCAATTGATAAAATTTCAATTATGTCTAGGGACTATATATTATTGTATCAAGGTTAATTTCTTGATGTTGATTATTTTATTACAGTTGTATAAAGAAATTACTTTAAAATGTATCTGAATTATTTAGAGATAAAAGGGCATCAGGTATACAATTTATTTTCAAGTGTGTCATAAAAACAATATTCTGTGTGTGGAGGGAGACAGAGAGAGAGAGAGTAGGAGAAAGAGAGACAGAGTAAAAAAGTAGAAGAAAAAGAAGAAGAGGAAGAAGATGAGCACATTTGATTAGTGGTTACGTACAAGGAAAAGGAAGCTGGTATGGAATATTGCAGAAGTTCTGTGAAGGTATTGGCTCTGTGCATTTCATGATTAAAAGTCTTAGGTTCATTCCTTACAGGGTAAATATATATTCCCTATACTCTTATACATGGTATATTTCATAATTTTAAGAATATTTGTCATTGAAAGGAGGAACCCAATATAATTCAAGCTACCTGAGCTCTGGTCTAGCAGCTCAGGGAAGGATTCCTTGAGATGGTGTGAGAGAAGACACCTGAGGAGAAGGTATTTGGGTGGGAGGAATATTCTGGGTAGGATAAAGGGGAAACCTGAGGGTGATGGTTTAAGCGCACATGCTGCATACAGGTGCTCAAGAGTTGGTCTTGGGCCTGTAACAGGCAGCAAGAGGATGTTGGAACTAAGAATTATTAGATCAAAGATTTTTCAATGCTAGCAATAGGGCAATATAATATGTCTTCCTATTTTCCCCAGAAAACTAGATAATTCATAAAAAAAAAATGTACAATTTGACTCACCACAACTAAAAAAAAATATTTATAAATGGTAGGAACGTTCAAGAGCTAAAAATTCCAATTAGAAATGATAGGTTGCGTGCTTCTAAAACTAAAGAAATCAGAGGCCTAAAACACATTTTTTTCCCCTCATAGTCACATCATTTCATTGAAAGGCAATAATTAAAATGGGTCCTTTTTAAAAAGTCTCTGAACCTGTTTCATTTTTCAACGGCATTGAATCTGAATGCCTGGGCTTTTGTTTCTAATGCTAGGTAATATTTAAAGCATCGAAGTAAGGAGGAGAGAGATAATGCCATATTACAATATTTGCAATGCATTTCCCTTTCAAAAATGTCATGAAATGGTTAGAACATTTAAAAGAACCATAAATATGGAGGCGGTAACCAAGAGCATCAACAGCATTCAGGTAGGCCTGCATCATCATAGACCTGTTTGTGCACAAGATAACATAGGTGAACGTGTGGGTGGTGGATCACAGCATGGAGAGACCAGAGACAAGTAGGCTAGTTAGAAGGCTGGAAAGGAACCACAAGGACCTTGCAGAAGACCATCCAGGGAAGAAATCTTGAGCCACTTCCCTAGATCACTAAAGTCAGGGAAATGGTTGAAATATTTAGGAGGTGATAATGCCAGTTCTTAGAACATGACCCCATGAATGGTGGCAGAGAATAGAAGGAATTAAGTATAGTTTCCTATTGAGATTTATTGGACCAACTGAGATATTAAACTCAGGGGGAGTAAAACCCCAGATTTATGAAGTAAGAAAATGTTTTTTCCGTGGATCCTGTTGAGTTTGAAACAACAGAAGGACCTGAAGATAAAGATATCAAGGACCTGGGCCTAGGATGGAGGGGGAGTTTAGAAGCATCAGTGGATGTGTTGAGAGGTGAAGCTGAGTGAGAAGACGCAGTGGCCCAGGGAGGTTTTGTGGGGATGGACGAGGTTCCAAGACTACATCCTCGGTGAACCCTAACCTTGTGGGTCCTTTTCCCTGAAGTTCTTCCATGAATAAAATATATTGGGGGAATATTTGATCTACTTTTCCATGATCAAAAATGTGAGTGGATTACTGATGAATCACAGATGCTGTTTTGAGTAAAACTACCATGTTAAACAGTCCAGGCTATGTTTTTGAGTAATGGTCCAGGTACACAAGTTGTAGACAGTTTGCCTTGCCCTGGGGTATAGAGTACTCGTTTCTGCCCACCAGGCTCCTCAGCACATGACAGAGACAATAGGAAGGAAGTTCACAGCCTTGTAAGTCTGAAATCAACCACAGACTAAAGCTACTCTTGTATAAATAAAATGATGAGACCTGGTCAGAAAGAAGGTGCTATATAGACCTCAGGAGGTCATGTTCCCCTGAATACCCAGGTCAGGTTCCACTATGGTCACCTTTGTGATAGTCCATCATCTACTTAGTGAAAGGGGGCTTATTCCAGGATGCTCATTTCTAGCCAATGGACAGAGAGGCAACTGAGCCACACCCTCCCTGGCCAGATGACAACTGTGACGATGAACACAAATGGACCTTTAAAAACTTTTGACCATGTAATAACTTGGTCCTCTTGAGAAATTTTGTGTCTACTGATTTTATAAGGAGAAAGACTGGGTTCATTGACTTAGAACTATACAAGTAAAATGTCAGGTTTAGGAATTGAACTGAACTGGTCTCCTCCTACAAAGAGTGTTTCCTCTACTTTGTCTTAGGATCAGGAAGCAATACTTAGGGAGAACTTTCTCCTTTGAATAATCTTTCTGAGCATTTTTGCAGTTGGCCCCACAACTGCAAAACCTCTAGAACCTGTGAATATGCCCATTTCCATGGAAAAGGGGACTTTGCAAATGTGTTAAGAGCCTAAACATGGGGAGAGTATCCTAGATTATCCAGAGACTTAATTGAATCACATGAGTCCTTGACAGTTGGAAGGGAAGAGAGAAGAAAGGATCAGAGCGATATGACAGGTAAAGACCCTGAACATCATTGCCGACTTTGAAGATGGAGCACAGGAGCCATGGCTGAGGAGTGCAGCGCCCTCTAGAGGCTGACCCTGGACCTCAGTTGACATCCAACAACAATCTGGGGACCTCCACCCTGAGGTCTCAAGCATCTGAATTTAGTGACAACTCAAATAAGCACAAAACAGATTTTCATCTAAAGCCTCCATAAAAGGACACCGTTATAGTGAGACTTTGATTTTAGCATGATGAGACCCTTTCCAGGCTTACCATCTTGGTGTTGTTTAAGCTCTAAATTTGTTGTAATTTGTTGTGGTGCAGTAGAAATCCTACCACAGTGTTTATATCCATAGAGAATCAGAGAAGCCCAGACTCAGTCAAGTTCTAATCACTTCTTAGGGAACTGAGAGTTTATGTGCAGTCATCCACATCACTAAAGAACAAGGTCAGCCTGTAGGAATGGCTCAGGCCAAGGGCACATCTGGGCCCTCCTTGCACTCATGAACTAGAGAGAAAAAGTTTTAACTGTCAAATGTAGGTCATATGTTTGGAGACACCTGTACAGAGTCCCAGCAAATGACAGGTAACAGTGACCTCAGAAGATCAAGAAGTGAACCAGGCATGGACACCAAGTTAGGTAGATATTCACCAGTTAAACTCTTTTAAATGAAAGAGTTTAGAAAAGCCTCTTTCACTTTCCCCGAAGAGCCCATGGAGATATGAGTAGAATTCTAGACTTCATGTTGTGATGCAAAATTATATTTACTGTGGCAGACTGGGCTGAAGGAGAATGGGCTTGAGACGCTCAATGGCCTTGCTCTGTGACACTACCACCATCTACTTAAACCACCCTGTGACTTAGTTTCCTTACTTATTTTACAGCAAGTTTTCCTTAGGGTATTTTGGCGATGAGACA
Source organism: Tamias sibiricus (assembly GCA_025594165.1). Classification (NCBI taxonomy): domain Eukaryota; kingdom Metazoa; phylum Chordata; class Mammalia; order Rodentia; family Sciuridae; genus Tamias; species Tamias sibiricus. Next base: position 70,969,451 of record CM046660.1, on the reverse strand, counting down.
AATGCTTCAAATAAACAAATCAAAAGTTTAGAGTGCTCTCCTAGCACATGTGAGGCACTGGGTTCGATCCTCAGCACCACATAAAAATGAAATAAAGATATTGTGTCCACCTAAAACTAAAAAATAAATATTTTTAAAAAGTTTATTAGCAGTGATTGTTGGGATTGTGGGTGATTACTTCATATTTTTTTCTTCATTTTTTTTTCCATTTTTTTTCTTCATTATTTTCTGTATCTTGAGTTACTAACTTAATCAAACCAGAAAAATTTGGAAAGTATAGATGCAAAAAGAGACTGTTCCATGAAAAGAGTCATTACAACACTTTAAACTATGTCAGGAAAGCTCTCTACCCTTAAGGACAGAAGGCAAGTTTTCAAAGACTAAAATAGCATTTACATCCACTGATAAAATCACACAGATCTGGTGATTTATTAAGCGTTTTTCTCCATAATGGAACCAGGAACAAACTGATGTCAAAACTCCTTGGCCCACACTTCCGGCGTTTCCATCAATCATTTTCCGTACCCTGCTCAGTTTTATTCAGCCTCAGCCTTGCCTCTGCTGACAGTCCATGGGAAAGACTGATACGCTATCCAGCAGTGTGGCCTGTGTGCTGCCCATCCCCACCAGGGAAGGAGCTGGTGTTAGAGAAACCATCATACCTGCTTGGCCCAGTCTTACATATTCAAGAGCATAAAAGCATGCTGATACACATGATAGCATGTTATTTTGTAACCTTTCCATAGCCTTTTGCAGAAATCTTGAATTCTGTTCAATTTATTTCAATGCCACTTGCCGGTTTTGAGGTGATATTATGTTTGTACTTGGACGCTAAGTTATTTCCTCTGGAAGAGACACAAGGATTTCTTTACTGCAAACTATCCATTTAGATTTCCTTTTGCATGCCTAATATGTGCTTTTTTTCTTCCATTTGAAAAGTGTTTAGTTAGTACCTACTTTGTACCAGGACTTTGCTTTCTTGGGAGTATGAAGATAGTAACCACAATTCTGGCCTGGGCGGCTCAGAGTTTTGAAAGTGTGAGGGGAAAACTACATTGAGTCCTCCTAGTCCAGGACAGAGAACACAGACAACAATAAATGTTGGCGAGGATGTGGAGAAAAAGGCACGCTCATACATTGTTTGTGGGGCTGCAAAATGGTGTAGCCAATACGGAAAGCAGTATGGAGATTCCTTGGAAAACTGGGAATGGAACCACCTTATAACCCAGCTATCCCATTCCTCGGTCTATACCCAAAGGACTTAAAAACAGCATACTAAAGGGACACAGCCACATCAATGTTTATAGCAGCACAATTCACAATAGCTAAACTGTGGAACAACCTAGATGGCCTTCAGTATATAAATAGATAAAGAAAATGTGGTATATATACACAATGGAGTATTACTCAGCAATAAGAGAGAATAAAATCATGGCATTCACAGGTAAATGGATAAAGTTAGAGAATATAATGCTAAGTGAAGTTAGCCAATCCCCAAAAGCCAAATGCTGAATGTTTTCTCTTATATAAGGAGGCCGATTCACAGTGGGGTTGGGATGGGGAGCATAGGAGGATTAGAGGAACACTAGAATGGCTAATGGGTAGGGAGGGGAAGGGAGGGGCCAAAAGGGTAAAAAAGAAAATAAAAAGATGGTAGAATGAGATGGATATCATTACCCTAAGTGCATGTACAAAGACACCAATGTTGTGAGTATACTTTGTATGCAACCAGAGATATGTAAAAATGTGCTCTATAAGTATAATATGAAATGTAATACATTCTGCTGTCATTTCTAACAACTTAGAATAAAAAAATAAATAAATTCGAAAAAAAATTTTTAAAAATCCTGTCTAAATGGTGGACAGAGGAATGTCATTCAAACAGATCTACCAGAGAGCAGACTGACTAGCAGTGAAATTATAAAAAGCTATCTCTGGCACATTACCTTTCCATTTTTATGCTCTTTTATCCTAACAGGATAAAAGCTGAGGAACAGGTTCATACTAGGAATGGATTTAAGCCAATCACCAGGACACTTTGTGGATTTAAGGTTGATTGCTAACTGTGGAATAAAACGCCCTATATCTTGTTAGGTACCAGCTTGCTAGGAGGACTCTCTGAGCACAGGGCTTGAGGAAGCATTTGCTCTCTTTCCAACATTTCTGAAATCACACCCGGTCCAGGTCAGATCATATTACCTTTCTTAGGTGTGAAAGGGAGAAGGAGATGAGAGAGGGGCGCGCGCGCGCGCGCGCGCGTGTGCGCACACACACACACACACACACACACAGAGGAATCAGAGACAGAGCTGCCAAAAAGGAGGTTCGTGCTGCTTTTTCAATGGCTGGGAGGGCTGGAGGGGTTCACACTCTCCCTCTGCTTGCCTCCATTCTAGCCATGTGGTGCCCAGAGGATCCTGGCACAGACCTTAAGCCAGAGGACTGAAACGACAAAGATCCAGCACGAGGGCTGGAAAGGATGCCCTCCGAAAGCAGATGGAGCTCACCCTTCTCTTCAGGATGAGGAAGAGGGAAGGGGGTTGTGTGCTTCCTCTGGCTTCCTGAGGGTGAAAGAACCTGACTGGTCCAAACTTGCCGCTGCTGGTTACTTGTCTGCCAGCGCCCTTACCCCTGGCTCCTTCCTGGAGATGTGCAAACAGCCATTGCCTTCCTTACCACCTCAAGTCACCACTTTTGTATTTTCATTGCTAAAGTAGAAATTTGTTAGAAGGCATTTAAACCAAATTCTTCCTCCAGTTGCCAACATCAGAATCTGAATCAGTAATGGTGTTATCAAAGTGAAAAAAAGAAAAAAGTTTCATTTCAGTCCTCTTTGATACCCTCTCCAAAAAGTAAGAAATCTCTCCAATTTTTAGGACTCAAAAGCACCTTTCAGTCTGGCATCTAATGCCGTTGTTTTAGCAGCGACCCAACCCAAAGGCGGTTAAACCCTTGGCCAAGGTTACACTGCCTGGAAACCGCTGCTTCCTAGTGATAAAAAGATACATTTTTCAAATTGATTGGAGAGTAGCCACAGAATGGCTTTTAACTTCAAAAAATTGAAGTTAATGAAACCTTCCCTATTGGTTCTGGGAAGGATCCTGAAAGAATCTTATCTCTGCATGTTGGTATGCCAATAAATTTTATTATTAGCAGTTTCACATACAGGACAAAATTTATAGCTGTCCATGTAGAAATGCTATAGAGGAAACTTAAATGCCTTTTCTCACCGGAAAATTTCTTTTGAATCAATGCCTGGTTTTTAAATAAGTGAATAATGTAAACATCATAGAAAGTAAATACCTTTAAGTATTACTTCTCCATGTTTGCATTTTCTTCTTCAAAAAAAATGACTGAGCTCCAACATCACTTTCAATTTTTGAAGGTTTCTCAGCTGCATTCAATTTCCTTTTCCACATTCTAAAGAGCTATGACAAAAGGATTTTGAAGAGCTTCTCAAATAAACAATGGGCGTTCTGGAATAATTTAATTATCAAATTTCATTGAATAGTAAGTTTTGTTAAGTTTTTTGTTTGCTTGTTTGCCAAGTCAAATGTTCATGCCCCTGTTCTTTTTATAGAACGTGTGGTTTGAAAGGCCAAAAACTCTTTGGTCATTTTGACAGCCTTAATTAGTCATTTAAATTGGTAATTACTAAAATCATTATATGAAGAAAAAGCTCATTGTGCTAATCATAAATGGTGTCATCTTTCCAAATAGACTCTCTTCAAGATCCTTTTGTTAAATCTGCCATTTTGGTTTTTAATTTATATTACAGAGCTGCCTGGTTTCCCAAATTCTGTGTCAGGAGATGAGGTATATTCAAACTGAATTAGAAAAATTGAGTATTTTCACATTTGAGTAGTACAAATTAAATGAACTTTTGATGAGTGGGGTCCATTAATTCTTCTAATCTCAGATGCAGACATTTCCACAATCCACTTGCAAAATACTAACATTTTCAAAGGCGAGTGTTTTTCTCTATTGCTTCTAACTTGGTCAAGTTGATTAACTTTTGTCATTTCTCTATCATTAAATGTAGGTCACCATGTCGAGTCCAGCAAACACATGCATTTATTTCCAGCCCACTGACACTGCAGTGAATGATAAGAAGCAAACAAATATCACTTCAATGGGGAAAAAAAAATCCTCTTATTTGTGTACATGAACATTAAAATCAAGCCACAAGAGACAATGTAACTGATGTAACACTGCAACCCAACCACTCCATGCTAATTTGCCAAAAATGCATTTCTGCAGAAGAAGAATCAAATGATTCCGCTTTCAGAGCTGAAGGAGCTTTTGTTTGCAAAGCTTAACCCACTCCATTCCAGTCAAGTTCTTGGGAAATGACTGAGCACTCGTATCCTGTCCCAAGTGGCTATCAATTCCAATACCCTGTATTGCCAGAATGTCATGAATGAAAAATTGTTAAGCAAAGCAAAAGTAGCCACAGCTCTTCTCTTGTAAAGAAACGTTTTTTTTTTTTTTTTAGTTTTTTTTTTTTTTTTTTTTTTTTTTTAGAAACTCTTTCTATGGCTGGTATTCTGGAATTTCCTTCATTCACTGTTCTTGCAGTAGATGTTTAACTGCATGTTTAATGAGGCCCTTTCTGCCAGGTAGGACTGGTAAGCTGTTATACAGTGATCAGGAGCAACTCAAACCGTAGAGTTAGACTGCCTGCATGGGGTCCTGGATTCACTATTGATTAGTTGTTTGATCTGGGGCACGTTCCTGGTCTCTAAGCTTCTTTCCTCATCTATAAAATAGGAATGAAAATCCATTGTCATAGGGTTGTGGTAAGGATTAAAAGAGATGCACCAGTAAAATGCTTGGCACACAGGGCATGCCCAGAGTTCCTGGGTGACTGTGTGTCCAGCTTTACCAAGCTTTACAGAGACTATGGAGAGGATGAGTCAAAGAACATCTTTATCAGACTGGACAAGTGTCAGCCCCACTGTGATTTCCTGCTTCTGTGCACCCAGCCCACTCTCCTGACTTTCCTCAGACACCTCATTTGCAGTGAGAAAGAGGTTTCCCCTAAAAACAACAACAACAACAACAAACTGTTTTCATATGGTAAACAGAGCATAAATGTAGCAAAATAGACAAATTCAGAAAGATCATTTTGGGTAGCAGTGAGAGCTATGAAGAAACAAAGCAGAATAATAAAGGGACAGAGGGGACTGAAAGAGGGGATTCTGGGAAGGGGGTACTTCCACCTGTTGATCCTAGATGACCTTCCTGAGGAGTGGCATTTAAGAACTTGAGGGATGAGGAGGACTCACTGTGAGAACCCTGGGGCAAATACAAGGACCCAATCAGGTGATCCCCTAATTTCACAGATTGGGAAACTGACTCTCCAAAGAAAAGTAACTCTCCAAAAAGAATCTGCAAGAGAGGGTTCAGAATTCTAAGACTTCATACTCACAGCTCTGCCATTTCCTATACTAACTCCCATTCACTATACTCCCATGTGGTCAAATTATAAAGAGTGTATTTTGCAACTCTAAATTGGATAATCAAGAAAAGAATATTCCAAGATGGTAGTGAAAGACAGCCAGTCAAACAGAGTTTTTTTTTTTTTTTTTTTAATATGGACAGTTATTATCAAATCCCAAGGGTCAATCTGGTAGCAATACAGGTCTTACAAAGCAACAAGGAATCATCATTATTGCATGATGTAGCAGTTAGTTTAGGCAAATGATACAATATAGGTGGTTTGAACAACATTTATTTCTTATTGTTCTGGAGGCTGGACATCTAAGGTCAGGGTGCCAGCACATTGGGTCCCTGGGAAAGGCTTTCCTCCTGGCTTACAGATGGCATCTTCTCGCTACATCCTCATAGCAGAGAGAGGACAGTTTCTACCCCACTTCTTTGAAAATCACTACTATCCTTACAAGAGTCTCACTCTTATGATCTATTTTACCCCTAATTACCTTCCAAAGGTTCCACCTCCAAGTACCATCACATAGGGGATTAAAACTTCAACAGATGGATTTGGGGAGGACACAAACATTGAGTCCATAACACATGGGCTGAGATGGATATTTTAAGTCATCCAGTATGGGGAATAAGAACATTCTCCTCACTCTGCAACATGGCTTTAGTGTGAACTTTCACCCTATGACCAGGCATGGGAACTTTTGCTGATTTAGGGTACAACTATTTAATGTCTGAGATGACATATTTTTCTTAACCTAGATGCTTAAATTAAGCTCACAATTAAGGTACTAGATGAAGAAGAAAATATAACACGAACAAGAAAGAGACTTCCCTAAAGTCTAAGGGAAAATTAAGAAATTAACCAAATTCCATTTTCATTCTTAGGTGGTCTGAACTTTATTTTTGCCTTAAGCAAAACATTTGAAGAGTTCCATAATAAACCACAATGCATTAGACTTTCATACAATGAAAATTCGTCTTTAACTGATCATATACTGCAAAAATGTGGCTAAAGATGTAGTTTAAAGTGTTTCTCAGAATTTAAAGTGCTTATGAGTAACCAGAGGATCTTGTTAAAATACACAACTAGTATGGCTGGTGTGGGCCCTGGGACTCTGCATTTCTAGCTATTCCCAAGTGATGCCAATGCTACTGGTTCTTGGACTTTACCCTGCTTGGTGGGAGTCTGTCACTGCATCATGCCGTTATTTAAAAAAAAAAAAAAAAAATCACAGACAAAAAAAAAAAAAAACTGTCTTGTCTCTTGAACCTTCATAGAAATTAAAGTTGAAAATGTTAAGAGCAAATTATTCTTTTTATTTTATGAATCTCTTAAATCTCATGGTCTTTTCCTTTGGGCTTGGGCATAAGAAGCACCTTTAGCAAGACTATGGGAGTCCATGCTTATGCATTTTATTTACTGATTCTATTTCACTGACCTACATCTGACTACATCTAACTTTCCTAATATTGATTTTTTTTTAATTACAATTGCTTTTGGCAGCCGGGCACGGTGGCACACGCCTGTAATCCCAGCACTTGGGAGGCTGAGGCAGGAGGATCGCCAGTTCAAAGCCAGCCTCAGCAATGGCGAGGCACTTAGCAACTCAGTGAGACCCTGTCTCTAATAAAATACAAAAAAGGGCTGGGGGTGTGGTCCAGTGGTCTAGTGCCCCTGAGTTCAATCCCCAGTACCAAAAAAAAAAAAAAAAAAAAAAGAACAAAACAACAACAACAACAACAACAAAAATTGCTTTTGGCCTCTTTGCTTACTATGTTTTGTTACTATTGTCTAACATGCTTCTTTGTGAAACACTTCAAATCCTTCCTTTAAATAAGATAGAATGTGAAATATGAAAAGAATCTCAACACAACCTAGATAAATGAAAATATGTGCTCCAGGATACAGGATGCATTTGGAAACTTTAGGCACGTGATGGAGGGGGGTGACAAACTGAGAATGGAGAAACAAGTGATCTTAGAAGCAGACTTGTGAAGGATTAACCCTGTTCCCTGTCACAATTCGCTTGAGGCTTTGCCAGACAGTCAAGATGAGGATGACTCAGTGCATTCACATTGCTAAAGATTTAGCAACTGAGCTTCCAGTTGCCCAGGGAGGTACTGAGAAAAACTTCACTGTCGCTACTAACCTCAGGAATACTGAAGTGAATAGTGGCAGCAACCCTGCAACACTAGTGAGAAGAACAATTTCCTTTTCCTTGGGTAGATCTACATCTTAGGTAGACCAAAGTGCAAAATCAACCAAGGCCAACTCTTTGTGTCTTCCAATTTGGAGCTGCCATGAAGCAGCTACTAAACTGCAAAGCTGCTGGAGGTTTGCTGGAAGAATAACCCTTTGTGGCTACTGTTCAGGATGCATAAAGGTCCCATGTCAGTTACTTGAGCTTTAAGCAAGGTATTTAACCCTATGTGTCTCAATGGCTTCCTCTATAACTTGTAACAATAACTTCATCTGAGAATTAAATAAAACACTTAACATTGTGTGAGGCATCTTGTAGGTTCTCTATAAATATTTTACCATAATACATTTATGACTCCCCTTTTTCTATACTAGGCCTTCAAGAAAGTGGTTGAGGAGGGAAAGATAGCCCCAAATCATACATGTTGACTCATTGTTTCATTTTTTGACCCTTCATGGAAATTTATAGAACCAATGTTGTTACTGTTTGTTTTCAAAGCTATTTCTTCAATATCTTTGAGAAGTCAAAAACATTAGCAGATACAATCGATAACATTCAAACTTGATTTTGTAAACTAAGTTTGTTTTAAAGTCTTTACCAAAGAAGACAGGGAATTTCCTCATATGACAACATAAATGTGTGATTTCTGCTAAAGCATTAACACCTTTGTCACAAAAAGCCCTGTCAAAGGAAAGAAAAGAGATGGCAGTGAATGCCAAACAGGGCTTTACTTTGCATATTGCTTTTAACTCTGAACATCTACAGTAAAACCAGTGTTTTCCTATCATTCAGTACATTCAGTATCACTTTCCCCATCTTCTCACTTACTTCTGACATGACTTTTGGGAAATTCCAATCCCACCCCAGACTCAATTTCTAAAATCCCCTCCTACTTTCAACTATTTAAATGTCAGGGAGTTCAGAGGGGAGGAAATTCTTCCTTTTAAGAATTCCTCATGCTCATGTAAACATGGTTGCATATTCATTTCTTCTCAATCAAAGCTCTTTGGTAGGTCAAAGGTTCAGTTTCTTAGTTAAAGCTACATAAATATCAAAAATGGTTATTATAAGGGTATAGAGGAGTTAGGAGGCATCAAAGCAAGGAAATGGAATTTTTGTAATTACTGAAATAAAATGCACTCCTCTCTTTACTCCTTACCCTTTCTGAATGAGTGGGCAGGAAGAAAACGTACTGGTTAACTCCAATTCCTTCTGGCAGGATGCTTCCTATTTTACAAAAGATTAATAATAGCCAGGTGTGTTGGCACATGCCTGTAATTCCAGCTATTTGGGATATTGAAGCAGGTGGATCACAAATTCAAGACTGGCCTAGGCAACTTAGTGGGAACTTGCCTCAAAAAGGAAATGAATAGGGCTGGTAGCATCCAGAGGTAGTGTCCTGGGTTCAATCAATCTCTAATACCAAAGAGAGAAAGAGAGAAAGACAGACAGCTACATAAATGAATCAACCCATGCTAAAGTACAAACACACTTCATACATTTTAGAAAGAAAGTTTATCAAGAAAGAATTTCTATTTAGTGGCATTACCACTTTGAGGCTAACATGGTATGTATATTCAACCAAAATAAAAAAAAACATTCAAATCCTGACTCGGGAGAAACATTTTCAATTCATTTTAGAGCTGAGGTTTTACACTAGAGAAGCTTGTTTTGTAAGACAATCAGCAATGGGATTTCAGAAAATTATTTAAACTTGACTTGATCCTATGAATTGGTCTTTGCATGAGTTGTTATTCATTTACTTTCTACAAGAAAATTGAGGATAGCTGAAGAAGCGTACTTTTCTCTTTTCAAAATGTATGGATTTTATTCATAACTGTTCTTGAGAGGGGTACAAAATAAGGTGGATCTTAACAAGAGTCTGAAGACACTTAAGCCTGCTCAGTTGCCTTGGGTCAAAAATGAAATCAAGTTTGCTTTGGTGTATACCTCTACTTCCCTCAGCTACTGCCCTCAATGTGGGCCCCCTGGTCACTGACTTCACTCAGTAACCCTTTGACTGCTTCCACATTCCAAGCACATCTTTCTTGATCTATGTGTGTATATGTGTGAATAGAAATCAATCAATCAATAATGAATAAATAGCCAGGAGCGGTGGCGCACGCCTGTAATCCCAGCACTTGAGAGGCTGAGGCAGGAGGATCGCAAGTTCAAAGCCAGCCTCAGCAATGGTGAGGCACTTAGCAACTCAGTGAGACCCTGTCTCTATTAAAATGCAAAATAGGGCTGGGGATGTGGCCCAGTGGTCTAGTGCCGCTGAGTTCAATCCCCAGTACACCCCCCACAAAAAAAAATAATGAATAAATAAATCACACACACACACACCATTCCCAGAGTTCAAAACAACCTTGTTAATCTGACAATCTCCTATAGCAGTCTCTAACATTCTGGACACAGCTTTCAGAAATGACACACTACCTATGCAGCAGCAAGATGGATTTTCTCAGCAGGACTTTTCAGTGCCCTTCAAATATCTTTCACTAGATGACAGCTTATGCACACAGGTAATTCACCTTAGCCTGTGCTGAAGTGAGCGACCCATTATCTTACCCCATTATTTTATTCTTTTTCTCCCTTGACAACCAGGCTTTGAGGACCTGAAGAACAGATATTAAGAACCTAAAGGGGGTGGGTCATCATAAGCCAGGATTAGTCTCCATCACATAGTCCAATGTCAAGGTTGTAGGTCCCAAACAGGCACTCTGCCCTTAGTATCTCCCCCAAGTGGGGGTGCTGATTCAAGAGAACCAGTCACCTTCCTGCTTCCCTTCAGGAGCTGATAGGGAGGAAAGCAAAGCACATGTCTTGCTGCCAAAATCGCTGCCAGCACTGCCTGCCTCGATGTGTAAGATCCCTTGAAAAGTCTTGGCAAGAACTCCTTCGGGAGTGTTGGCCAAGGTGCTGAAGTGAAGCAAGGGAGGCTGAGGAGCACCTTTGCCAGTGAATCCCCCTCCCCCACTGCTCTTTAAGACACTGAGCTTATTCACTGTGACAAAGTACTTCTAGGATTTCAAATCTCACACAGTTTTGGAGAAAGCATTTGTGCACATGTGTGTGTGTAGAAGGGATACACTTACTTTATAGAAATTCCAGTGCTACAAAAATTCTAGGAGAATGCACTAAACACAAATTAAACTAAACACAAATTAAAAATAAACACATGCCATTTATTACAGTTGAACACTATTATGGCTGTATTTCTCTATCAGATCGTAAACAGATTCTAGAAAAGGAATCAATTGAAAAATAAATTTATTGTAAAGCAAATGGCAGAGAATGACAAAGTTGCAATTCCAATGATGGTTCAAAAGCAAAAACTGTTTTCTACTCATGTCTTAAGATTTCTTATATCTTTACCTTTATTTGTTTCAAATGTTCTTTTTGACAGTTTGTCCTTCCTGCCTTGAAAATGTGCATACTGATATCAGAAGCACAGGCTGTCTCAGGCATGGGGCTAGCTAGCTAACAGTCCAATTATCTGAAGGTGGCTATAGAGTGCGGCCAGCGGTGAAAAAGAAGGCACCCTGGCCACCAACTCATTTCACACCCCGATCACCCCCACCTTCTTGGGCATCTGATGCCTCTTCCTCTGCCAGCCAATTTGCTTCCGTTCTGTTCAACTTTCCGACCTCTGGCTTTAGAGAATAGTCCTCACTGTGGGAACTGGCTCTAGCCAGCCTTTGGCTCCCTCCTCATTGGTGATTGGCAAGAGCAACACTGTCTTTGACACTCTTAAAAAGAGCTGTTTAATTCCTAATGATATTTACTGGCAAAAAGGAAAATGAAACACACAAGGAGGATTCCGGTCCAGCAAAGTCAAGCTTCGAGCTGGGCTGCAGAGCCCAGGTCTTGATGTAAGGCTGTTCCCACTTCCCTTTCCCACCAGAGTGAACTCCCCCCATCTTTTGCCACTTCCATCCCGGATTGTGACATCTTCTGGAATATATGAACATCTGGAGATGTATGTATAGGATTTGGGCACCAGACACTGGCTGCTGTCCCAAGAACTTCCCGCGGAAATCACCCAGTACTCAGAAGGCATTTCAATAAGGAAGTAACCAGTAAAGCACTGCTGAAGGGAGAACCCCACGAAACCTCTCAGAAAAATTTCAGAAGCCACTTGGACCCTTAATGATCCACGTCTCCTCCAGCCTGTACAATTTGCTCTTTCTGGAGCAGTATAAAGTGGCTTGTGGGGTTTTACCCTGTGGTATGAGCGCTGAGCGGAAGTACATTTATTTCTATGCTAGAGTAAAGCTGGTGGTGGTGGTGGGGGGGGTGTCTTAGCTCAAGCCGGGGCCAGGAGCTCAGATAACGTCCTTTCCACTCTGCTCACTAGTCGATAGGGGCGAGAGGGACGCGCAAAACCGTGGACTGAGGGGTTCAGTCCTGTAGGTCCCCACCCCCACGCGTCCAGGTCCTTAGTACTCCCATCACCTATCAATAAAGTGGATGCATTCCCGCCTGCTCCCAACCTCCTCAAAACCTGGGCACATCCTCTCCCACGCTGTATTTCTGCTGCCCACGTAGCTGTTCCTCTCAATGTCCCGCGTGCCCCAAAGCGCCCAGTGTCCTTATGCGTCGATGGCACTGCCTGCAAGAGGTGGCACCAGGGGCGCCCGCAGAGGCGGCGGGGGAGGCGTGCGGGGGCGAGGACTAGCGAGCTGCAGGGCAGGGGCGCGCCGAGCTTTCACGAGGCCGGCTCGGGCCCCCTGACAGCCCCGAGCGCTCGAGGAGGCGCGGAGGACGCGCCGCACTCACCCGCTGCTGCTGCCGGCTGCTGACGGCCACCGCGGCGGCGGACGCGGCGCTGTGCCGGAGCTCGGCCGCCTGCCCAGGTCTCAGCAGGCTCCGGGTGAACCTGCGGGTCCGCTCACTGGCCATCGCCGGCCGCGCCGATCGCGCCGCGGTCCGGGAGCGCGGGTCCCTCTGGTCTTGCCCGCGCCAGCCTTCGCTACCCACCCGCCGTTCAGGAAGCGGAACTCGGAGCTTTTCCCCCGCTTCCTAGCTCAACTCACGAGAGGCGGGTTTTGCACCCCCACTCTTCCCACCCCCTTCCCTCCGCTGAAGCTTCGAGACGACTTTCCAAACTCTGCGCTCCTCTGGGCTGAGCGCGCACAGCCGACTCGGCGGGCTGCCCCGGCCCGGCGGCGGCACATCTGGAGCAGGACGCGCGCGGGGCGGCTCCAGCCCGCACCGCCCACCGGCCTCAGCTGGCCGGCCCGGGCTGCCACTCCGGGGACCGCAGGCGGCGGGGGAGGGCGCCCAGCGGCCGCTGCCGGGCTCCGGGAGGGGCCTGCCCACCTCTACCACCCCCATTTGTAGGGTGCTTGGAAGGTTGGAGCTCTGGCCTCATTTGCTGATTAGACCTCTATTTTCAGATTGGAGAACGGGCGCGGGCAAAGCTCAGGTCTTCTATCCCTGGAAAAGGGTCAGAGCTTATTAAGGGTCCGGTGTCTGGGATATCCTTAACCCCTCCTAAGCCAGCGTTTTGAAGTCTCCTTGGCCCGAAGTCCCTACTGAGGGAATAGGACTGTGGAATAAGCTTCCGCATTCATTCTCATCCCCAGCCAGTATTCATTAAGCACCGACTGTATACCAGCTTCACGCTGTTCTAGAAACTCAGGATAAGGAGAGAAATTTATCAGCCCCACCTTAAGGCTGTATTGGGCTGATAAGGTGTTTGGGTGTGGAAGTGGGAGACAGCAAGTACCCACCTATATAAATAAATGAATAGAAAAAATGAACAAGACAGTGTCGGATACTAATGCGATCTAAACCGCAGCACATCAGGGTAATGTGGAGTAAGAGATTTCCAGGTGGTAGTACGGTGAGTAGGTGAGAGTTGAGTTGTGGGGTTACTGGGCAGGGTCGGTCAGGTTTGGGGAGTGGACTTAATATTCCTATTGTTTTTCTGTTCCCGCTCTGCTCTTACCAAACGTCCATCTGGCCTGGTCTCTCTTCTAGCTATCTGATTAAAGTCTTCTAAGATTTCTCAGCCTGAGTCACATGCAGGGTGCTTTTCCAACTCAATGTGAGTGGGTGGAAGAGCGATGCTAACCCCTGGGAGGGAAGTCGGGGGAGATCTGGGATAGCATCTTCAAGTATTCTGGGGGTTTTTAGCTTCTTTTTATGACATTGTGACCCTGCCATTTTTTTCTAAGTCAATTGAGTGTAGTTCTAACCCAAGTTCACATTTGGGTATAGTGTTCTAAACAGCTGCTAAATGCACTCGGGTCAGTTCCCTGCTGCCTAGGATTCCATTAGACAGAAATACTGACTTGGCATCATTTCAGCATATTGTAGAAATCATGCTTGGCAGGAACTCTGGAAGATTTTGGAAGTATCTGAAAGATCATCTGGTTCCAAGACACCCTATATAACAAAATACTGTATTCTGCATTTCATATGTACTTTCCCATTGGTACTCAGTACGGGAACCTCACCTTTAAGGGTAAGCAAGTAGAGGGTTACCTCTGTGATGGCTTAAGGAGATCTCTGTAGGAACAATTCTAACAGGTGCACACCCTTTAACAGGTGCACCTGTGCGATGCTTTTAAGTGCATAGTCTCTTGCGTTAACACATTAAACCTGAGCATTTCAGGAAAGGGTACTTAATGTTTGTCTTTGATTTCAAAACACTGGCACATAGTGGGCACTCAGCAAATATTGGTGTAAGGGTGACTCCTATAGGGCTCAGATGGGCTGATGCAATCAGAGAGCTGAGTGCCTGAGGCAGGGATACAGAAGGGAGGAGAGAAAAGAGCTGGAAAGGAAGACTGTGGTATTCAAAACTGCATCTTAGGGTGTGTCCAGGGCAGAGCAACTCAATGATCCAAAAAACTGAGTAACCCACCTTGCCCCTTCATCAACCATGTCAAGTACCAGAAAATCACTTGTAGGTCCTTTTGACTACCAATTTACTTTCTCCAGCTTCAGGAGACCAAGAACCTGCTGGGAGAGGATTTGATGAACCAAAGCCTATTTCCTCTACCCACACCCTGTATGATGTTAATTCCACGGATCATCCTGAGAAGGAAGGTGGACATTGGTGTGAGAGCAGACATCACATATAACACATAGTTGTGTGTCACATAGGGGCAGCAGCGTCTCACTCCCAGGCAGTTCCCATAATGATCCCCCCTAGGGCTCTCTTCAGCCCTATAATCAGTAGGTTTCAGGGAAGTTTCCTGGATGCTATAGGGAGAGAGCTGATTATCCAACTGCACGTGCGCATCGCGCGCGAATGCACAAACACCCTGCACAGAAGATGCAGGCACATCCTCTGCTGCATCCAAGACTTTGGACTTGAGATCTGCTAATTTGATAGTCTCTCTTTGGTGATTCCCAATCTCTCAATTTTATCAAGAGACTTGGCTAAGATGTTTTGTAAAAGCAAATCTATGAAAATGACATGAAGTTTCTTGGCTTATGAAGTTTCTTGGCTTAAGTATGACCATTCTGGTTGCCATTTCCCAGAGAACAGCCAGTTTACAAAACATGAATTTGAGGACTAAGAAAATTATAGAATACTCCTTTAAAGTGCATTTTCTGTAGTCCAACTGCCTGTAAACCTCAAATTTACTTCTACCTCAAGCAAGTAACCAAATTTCTATAAGCCTCAGTTTCCTTATCTGAAAATTGGGGAAATAATAGTTAACTATGTGGCTGGGTGCTCAGTGGGTTATACAAATCGGTATAAATTACTTAAAAAGTGCCTAGCACAAAGACTTCATAGGGTTAGGGTTAGGGTTAGAGCTAGGGTAGTGTGTTGCAACTGGACATACTTTCACATAAATAAATTTATTTGAATTTTAATATACTGTAAATGGGGTTATTCAGCCTCCTTATACCATGTTGTAGGCCTATCTAAAATTCTGGTGGGCCATTAAAGAAACTCCCCAAATTCATGGAACAGGCACTATTGGAATGAATTGTATCAAATTTTGTCCAATGACCTCAAATCATGTTTGTGCTATTATTTGGTCTTCTTTAGTATATAAAAAGTATAAAGTAAATCAAATTTTGTCATATCCTAATTCTTCTCTTCATTTGAGGTGGCATGGGTCAAGCCATTCAATCAGAAAGAAAGAACCCTATTCAACAGACACTTGTGGAATATCAACTACGGACCATTCTATTCTCACTCTTCCAGAGGATGCAGAGCTAAGAAAATAATCCCTGTCTCCAAAAAGCTTAATTTCAAATAAAGTAAGTGACTTACAAAGCATTAATGGTGGGGATGGGTGAGCAGTGGGGAGGAGGGGATAAGACTTCAGAGATGGAGTCTCCCAGGATCTGTGTTATTACATTTCATATTATTGCAGCTCTCTTATAAGACTGAAAATGTTTCAATAACATGGAGTTTTCTAGTTTTCTTCCCCTTGCCCCACTTTCTTTCCTTTTCTCTTTCCCCTTTTGTGTTAGTCACAAAATACCCTAGATAATCAACTTATGGGGAGGAAAGATTGATTTTGGCTCATGAGTTCACAGGTTTCAGTCCATGGACTTTTGGTCCCATCACTTAACGCCCAAGGTAAGGTACATTGCAGAGCAAAGATGTTCAGCTCCTGGTGCTCAGGAAGTAAAGAGAGCAAGGAGGAGTCAGGGTCCCAATATCCCCTTCAAGTGTTTACCCCCAGTGACTACCCCTCCTCCCACTTGTCCCGGCCTCCTAAAGGTTAGTACCTGTCCTTTGGGGACATTTCATATCCAAACCATAATACCCTTCCTTCCTCCCTCCCTGCCTCCCTCCCTTAACTCAGATACAATTCCTCCTTATATGAAAGTACTAGTGGCTTTCTTAAGACATGGAAAGCCCTTATTATTTGCCCTGGTACAGTCCAAAGATCTATTAGACTAGAAGAACAAAATTGTCAATAGTCCTCACTCATCATCCTTCTATCATCCGACTTTTCTTAGGGCCAATAACATTGGTTTTATGAGTAAGAAAAGGTTTCAGGAATTTTTTCATTACAGCAGCAAGTATAAAAATGAAAATTGTTCTTTATTTTCCCAAAGACCTAGAGGCATGCATGGTGGTGTGAAATTCAGTCATCGGTCCTGACTGTGAGTTCAAGTCTTGATACTCAGAGATAGTAGGAACTAGAATGAACGCTCTTTAGAGTAATTCTGTGGCATTGAGCAACCTGCCCTTAAGCGATACCGAGACCAGTGCACCCTGGGTATTCATTTCTGCGCCAGCATGTCACAAGGCTCAACTGTTGTAAGTTTTTTTAGTGTTGCACAACTTACAAAGCACACTGTTTCACTTGATTCGTAACTCACTCATCCTAAAAGGAAGATGGGATGTGAAATGTAGCCCCCATGTATATAAGGGAAAGCTGAGAGAGAATTAATAGCATGCACATTAGAAGGAGGGACATTTGCTAATTAGTAAAAAAAAAAAAAAAAAAAAAAAGATAGGCATTGAGTTAGAAATGCAAATGTCCAAATTCAAATGATTTTCTGATAAAACAAGACCTCCTTTCTGACTCCCTATTGAGAGAAAAGTATATGTGTTCTATGTTTACAACAAGGAAAGAACTCCACAGAGGGAAGTAACTTATCTGGATAATGTGGTACTGCAGTTGGGGTGAGTACATTTTATTTAGTTATTAAAAGTTTAAAACTTGGGGTTGGGGTTGTACCTCAGTGGTAGAGTGCTTACCTAGTATGTGCAAGGCACCGGGTTCTATCCTCAGCACTGCATATAAATAAATAAATAAATAAGTAAAAGTCCACCAACAAGTAAAGTATTAAAAGAAAGTTTAAAACTTGTGTTATTCAGCAATAAGAAATTAAAATATCTGATTGTAAACAAAAATGTAACAAAACAAGTACTTTGACACAAACACTTCTTTGTTTTTTTAATATATAATTTTTTTAGTTGTAGGTGGACACAATACCTTTATTTTATTATTATGTGGTGCTGAGGATTGAACTCAGTGCCTCGTGTGTGCCAGGCGAGCGCTCTATCACTGACCCAGGGCCCCAGCCCCCACTTCTTTTTTTTTCTTTTTAATAAAAACGCAAAGAATGGGATTTATATTCAGTGTTGTTGCTGTTTTTTATTCGGCTGATTACCATTTCATAGGCACATTTTTTTCACCTTGCTAAAGGAATATTAAAAAGTGACAAGAACAATATGGTGCAAAAGGGATCATATGGATGGGGATCCTTTAGTTCTTACAGTGCTGAAACCATATGACAAAGCCGAGTGCTTCCAGGTTGTTTATGGATAAATGGATCAAATATGATATGTATCCATTACTGTGTTAGAAGACAGACCAGTCCTTGGAAGAAAATTATACTTAAAGTAATATAATTTGCATGTGAACCTTTGCCAGGCTGTGGGATTTTGCCCACCATATTCCCAGTACAGCATTTTATCACTACTGGTCCACCAGACTCTTTGTGGGCATAGCTCAAAGGGAGGTAAATGACTGACAGTAAAGAATATTTTTAAGTAGAAACCAATCTCTTCTTTTCTGTCCAAAATTGGCTTTGATTCATTGTCTGGCCTCAGGGAAAAAATTTCCTGGGATCTTTTTATCTCCATCTGTGAAAGTTATGCAGAGGCAGATTTGGGCTCAATATAAGGAAGAAGGGAAGGATTAGTAAACATAGGATAGGATGTATCAGTTTCTCCCATGCCTGAGTCAACCCTGTGCATTTCCTTTCCTTGGCGTTTTGATTTTCTCCTCCTCTTTAGCAGTATGTGGATTATCCCAGGCATCCAACATTTCAGATAGACACCTCGATATCTAACAAAATGGTAACATAATTATTTTACTTTTTAAAGACATCAACCTAAAAATAAATCCACATTCTAATATTTCATCAAGAAGTTTGCATCTGTACACATGGGTGAGATTGTTCTTTTCTTTTTTAGGAATTAACTTTACTACATTTTGCCAGGGATATTTTTCTAGCTTACTAAATTGGATTGGAGAACCTTCTGCCTCTTTCCATAGCCTACAACAATTTAAATAACACGGGGATTATTTATTCTCTAAAGGTTGGAGAGAATCCAGCTGTGGAGCCATCTGGTTGTGGTGCATTTTAAAAGGGTGATCTATAATCAGTTTCAAATCTCTTCCATGGTAATTGGTCTATGCAAGATTTCCACTTACTTCTTAATAATTTATATTTTACTAACAATATCCTCCAACTTTTCTAGATTTCAGAAACATTTGCCTTATAATTTCATGTAGCATTAAATTATATGTGTTCCTTCTATTTTGCATTCTATTTAGCTTTATTATAAAGATTTTAAACATGCCTAAAGAATATTAAAAGAATACCAAAAAGAATATAATGTATACCCATAATTTGAAATGGCTAAATTATGTCAAAACCTTTCATCTCTAAATAGTTTAGCATTTATCTCCAAAAGTAAGAACATTGTCCTACATAAATGTAATATCACTTAACACACTAAACTCAACAATTTCTTAATTTTTTATTACCCAGTCCATATTCAAATTTCTCCAGTTGTACCCAAAATGCCTTCTCTCTTTTTTTTCTGAATATTTTTATTGGTTCTTTTTAGTTGTACATAACATTAGGATTCACTTTGACATAATTATAAAAGCAGGGAATATAATTTGTTCTAATTCAGTCCCCAGTACTTAGTGTCTTGTGGATATACATGATGGTGAGATTCACTCTTGAATGTTTTCTCTGATGTGCAGAAGCTAATCCAAAATAAGGGGGGGGGGGGAATAAAACAATTGAAAGGGAAATGAAGGGAAGGGAGGAGGAATGGGATAAAGAAAGACAAGTGGAATGAATCTGACCTAACTTTCCTACGTAAATATATGAAGAGACCACACCAAATGCCTTCCTTTATAGCTGCCCTGAGCAGTGCACTATTTCCTCATAGACAATGAGTGGACTTGGTCATCCTATCTCAGGTAAAACAGCTCCCCCCTTCTCCATCATGACACTGACTTGTGAGAGAGACTGAGCCAAGAGTCCCACATACTATTTCCTCTTGTTGACATTTAATTTGCTCCTTTTTATCTAAAGGCTCTTAAAATCTTTCCTCAATCAGTGGCTAAATCACTTTTCTCATTCTTAATCTGGAGTTATTTTGCTTCCTTCCTTTGTTCCTCAATTGGTTTTTCAAGGGGGATTATCTACTAATTAGTCTCCTCAAGGAACTGGTTTGGGGTTTATTAGAGTTCTTGAGAGAGAGAGAGAGAGAGAGAGAGAGAGAGAGAGAGAGAGAGAGACACACACACACACAAAGTGAGTGTGTGTGTGTGTGTGTGTGTGTGTGTGTGCGCGCATATGTACACGTGTGTTGTTAAAGTGCTGATGTTCTCTTTATCGGGGGTGCCTTAGAGTTACAGAAGAAAAAATAGTAATGTTTAAATACATAAAACTTATATCTTTATTATGGTAAAATATAGAATAAAAAAAACAAAAGGCAAATGATATAATTTGGCAAATGTTTGTAATAAAAATAAACAAAGGACCAATGACCAATATCTGTAATAAACAAAGATTACAAGAATCGTTTACCAATTGATGAAAAATAAAAAAAAAAAAAAATAAAACCAAACAGGTAAATTCCTAACAGAAAGAATAAAAAAAATGAAAGAAATCCAGCCAAACTCACTCAATTTTTTTGCCCATTTTAAATTGTGTTAACAGTCTTTCTCTTATTGATTTTAGGGTCTAATTCATATAATTTAGATATGTTACATATATATATATATATATATACATATATATATAAACATGTGGATATGTATGAATATAAAATTTTTTTTTCTAACATTTTAAGTTCCTATTGAGAAGTCATAGCATCATTTTCAATTTTGTTCATACAGTTAATAGAATGTTAGACTAAATATATATTCTACAAATATCAAATGATTATGTTCCAAAAGAGAAAGTATGCATATTTTTCTAACAGCAGCCTCAGCAAGAAACATAACACTTCTGAAGTTTAGTAAATGCTACAAAGCATTTACAAAGCATTAATTCCATACTTTGATTAGGTAGTAGAACACAGTCGAATGAAACATTTTTGGTAGGTCTAATTGACATAAAAAGATGATTTAATTTCCAGGAAATTTTTCTTTAAAAAAAAAAAAGTTTATGTCCGTTGTCACCGCCCTTTTCTCAGGCATGTGGTTTTGGTGTGCACTTGTCTTTGCACTAACCCATTTCCTGTGCATCTATTCTGCCTGCTTCTCCTCTGGTTGTGGTAAAGTGAAGTGAAATAGAAATATCACAGTATGGCCCAGAGGAGGGAAAGCAGCACAAACAGCAAGATTCTATGAAGCCCTGAGCAGAACTGGCAGATTGATTGGTCTTGAGGATATCTATTCAAATAAAAGCAAGTGGGTTTTTGTTCTTCACCACATACATAATCATTAGAATTTATTAATACAACTAGGTTAGGGTTTTTAATAGCTGTATCTTCTAACAGTTTCTCCTGTGTAGGCTTTAAAAATGTGCTCTGTTCTGAGCTAATCAAGGATATTGTCCCCTTTCCCTTGTTTGTTTATTTGCTAACGGGAAAAAAAAAAAGAAGTAAAATAGCTATTTTAATAGAAATCTTAAATGCAATGGGAGAGTTATTATGCAACTGGTTTTAAAAATTCTAATAAAATCAAAGTACTCTTTGTAGGTTTTTAAGGAGGACTGTTAGTGTCATTGTGTGCAGAAAGCTCCAAGCTGACAGTAACAAGAGGCCTTGTTGACACTCTGCCACACGGCCCCTCTTCTGCTAAAGAAATGCTCGCATTGGAGAGACTTAAAAGCACATGAGTATGATTTGTGAAGCTCGATAAAACATCCCACAAAACATCAGGTTTTCATTATCCTTTTTTGCTTTCATTTGCTTCAACATTGATTTGACCAGTGTTCACCATTTTGATGAAGGTTACCTGTGAAGGCCAAGTCTAGTGGTTAGTATGTGATTCTACTTAATAGGCTTTGGTTAATTTGCTGTTTGTGAATTTTCTTGTTGGATTCACATTTGGGGTGTCTGATGTAGAGATGCCGAGGCATTTCAGAGACTGTCAAAGCTGGAAGTGGCGTGGAAATAATTTAAGCCATTTACTATTGGTTGGATGTGCTTTGAATTTACTGTTGGTGTTTTGTGTATTAAACAAGTGAAAACCTAGAAGCTCAGAACTCTACCTCAGACCCACTAGGGAGCAATAAGACTGCTTGGTGGCAAAAGTAGGAATGCTGCCTAGTTACTCAAATCCTGTGATTATCCCTGTTCACCATCAATCCAGAAACAGGAAGGGAAAAAAATCAAAGGCTAGTGATAGTGTTCTTGAAATATAGTACAGAGCCACGGGGATCATGATTCTACCTATAGATTCCCAGATGGGACCAGGGAGAGACATCAGCATTTGGAATTCCTTTTTCTTGTTTTTTGGCCTTTGCATATTTCTAGAATCAGACCAGAAACCATCTTCTTTAGGATGCATTTTTCCTCCCTAGTTTGATATGTGTCACTCTTACCTGATCAGATATTACTCTCTGTTTGGTGGTTTTTAATTCACCTGTGCTTTTCTCCATTAGTAGAACTTCTTTTTTATATTTATTTATTTATTTGCTTTTAGTTGCACACAATGCGTTTTTATGTGGTGCTGAGGTTTGAACCCGGGCCGTGCACGTGCTAGGCGAGCGCTCTACCGCTGAGCCACAACCCCAGCCCCAGAACTTCTTAATAGTTGAGTACTATGTGCCAGATTTTTTACCATAAACTTTTGAAATGTGTCCCAAATTCTTGAAAAACACTCCAAATTAAATATGAGTCTCTCCATTTTTATGGATGAGGAAACTGATGCTCACATTGGTTAAGTCGTTTGAACAAGGTCCTACATCTAATACACAGTGGAGCCAAGATGGCTTTACTCCACATTCCATGTCTAGGGGTCATAATGAATGGACTTAGAATCTGTTGGTAGTAGCAGTGGATACTAGACTTCTGCCATCATCCATTCAGTTATGCTTCCAGCCTGAGGTTGGAAAGGTAAAACCTTCCCATCTCAAGCTCCCTTGAGTCTGGATTCTGGATATGAAATGAGTTTGCAGTTAGAAGCATTGGGTGTGATAGAAGGTTGCAGAGAGTTTCAGAAGGCACCATGAAGTGCCAGCTGGGATGCAGCTGTGGGGCAGCTGGGAAACAAGGTAGAAAGGGACATGGATTTCCTGAGACAGTGGTGGAGGCCAAGCTTGAGATTTAGGGTGTAGCCACCAGCTTTGAGGTTCACAGGGACTCCCAAAGCGGGAATTCTTCTTGATATTCCAATGGTTTTATAAAACTAAATTTCTTTCGGCTTTGAATATTTAGAGCATGTTTCAGATAGGTATTGCTATGGAACAAACTGCTTTGGAACTCTGTAAGATAAAAAATGATTTATTAATATTAACTCTGATCCTGGCTTTGGCTGGAATCAGCTGGTAAATTCTTCCTTACATGGTTGCCTGGGATCATTTATGTGGCAGTTCAAGTAGGAGTTCTGTTGTGGCTAGAGCATCTAGGAGACTCCCATATCTGCAGAGATGCCCTGGTACAGATCCTGTGGCCTTGCTCCCCACATGACTTTCCATCACTCACTAGTTTAAATCTATAAACCAGCTAGATGTAGCTGGTTTTCAAGAGGGTGAATATGGACACTGCCGTGTCTGTCAGGTTTTGTCTTGGAATCAATGCACTACATTCCCTTAGTCAAAGTAAGTCATGAGGCCAGCCCAGACCAAGACTCCACACCTGGTGGAAGGAGTGGCATGTATGTACCATAGGACACACCATAGGACACAAGAGGAAACACAAATCTAGAAAAGCAGGACCAAGATGGTTATCCATGTTAGAAACAGGTTGGCCTGTATCTAAGCAAGAGAAGTATGAGAAGCAAAAACCACAGGAAAATAATTGGAAGTCAACTTGTAGAGGAGAAAGAATTTAGGTAGAAGAAGTCTGGCCAAATCTCTCCATTTTCCCAATATAATTTTACACAATTAATTGTATCCATTTATGTGGCAAACATTTGTTTGATATACAGTATTTGGAGTAACTGTCATAGGTGCTGATATAGTAAAGTTCTACCCTCAAGGAGATAAGTAATGTAAGAATATCATGGTAATCCAGAAACACATACAGGGAGTCACAGCTCTGCCAAGCAGTCAGGAAACCAGTGTAGGAAAGGTCACCCTTAAGGAAGTGTTGAAAGCTTAGTAATAGTTAGACTGGATGAGTAGGTTTCTTTGAAAGATATGGGGAATAGCACAAACTTACAAAAAGTGTCATGACACTGACCTCTGTTTCCAGACATGGTGGGATATATAGTTGATGATAAGAATAACTGAGGTAGTGATATGAAATATGTGTTTGTGGCAATTTTATAAAATACAGACAAAAAGTCAGAATAAAGAACATTTGCATCATGTCAGGAAAGATCTATAAAGAACATTACAGAATACACATTATTAAAAAAAAGACTGAAAAATTTTAGAACAACATTAAGTTCACAACAAAACTGAGCAGGAAGTGTAGAGAATTCTCATAAACTTCCTGTCCACACATCTACACAGCCTCCCCCACTGTGGACATCCACAGTCAGAATGGCACATTTGCTACAGGTGATGAGTTGGTAAGTGCAAAGTTCATATCAGGGTTCACTTTGTGTTGTGAACTTCATGGGTTTTGACAAATGTGCGTATAATGAGATGTATCCACCATTGGAGTATCCTAAAAAAGTAGTTTCATTGCCCTAAAAATCTTCAGTGCTATGTTATTTGTCAGTAGCTGCTGATTGTTTTATTGTCTCCAGAGTTATTCCTTTTCTAAAATGTAATGTATTTGGAAACTTTTTTCAGATTGGCTTATTTCATTTAATTTAAGTTTCCTCTGTGTCTTTCCATGGCTTGATAGCTGAATTCTTTTTAGTACCAAACATTATTCCATTGTTTGGATGAATCACTGTTTATTTATGCATTCACCTACATTCATCAAGGACATCTTGATTGATTCCAAGTTTTGACAACGAAGAGTAAAGCTGCTATAAACATTTGGGTGCAAGATTTTGTATAAACTTATTTGGTACATAATAATGGAAGGTGGCTTGACAGTTTCTTACAATACTAAATATGCTCTCACCTTATCTCTAACCCTACTTTCAGTAAATAACAGGGAGTCTGATTGCTGGATGGGTGGCATATTTTTTCTCCAGTATCACATGATCTTCATTACTGTATTTTTATAATAAATCTTGAAGTTGAGTTATATCAGTCCCCTGAAGTTGTTCCTCTTCTTCACGTGGTATCAGCTACTATGATTAAGATTTTTTTGCTTTTGCATACCTACTTTAGAAATACTTTGTCAGTATCCTGCAAATAAATTGCTGGGGCTTTGGTTAGGATTGAGTGGAACATACAGGTCAAGTTGGAAGAACTGACCTCATGGCAATATTGAATCTTCTGATCCATGAACATGGACTGTCTCTCCATTTATTTAGTTTTCTGATTTATTTCACAGAATTTGGTAGTTTTCCTTGTGAATTCTATTTCACATACAGAAATGATACAAATTCATGGGGAAAACATAAAGTTCCATGTGTTATAAAATTTATAGTTAGACTCTGAAAGCTTCCAAAACTTCCGTAACTGCTTGGCAAATCTCTGGAGAAATTGTTCAAGTTGGAAGAAGAGAAGAAACACTATCAATATTATGGTAACAAAAGTCTATAATAGATTATTAGCAGATATAGCTAATGAAAAATTGATAATGACCCAGCAGAAATTAACAATTTAGTAAGAAAACTTGTGACATAAACTGGAAAATTGAAGTGAAGTGGAAAAATTCCCGGAAATATTAAGCTTACTAAAACTGACTACAACTTTCCTAAAATTATACAGTAGCTTGACTAAATAAATTATTGAAAGAATATTTCAGGTTCAATTGACTTCTCTGGGCAGTTCAATCTAATATTCAAAAGGAAATAATTCTAAAATTGTACTAGATCTTCCAAAGAATTGAAAAAGAAGCTATGTATTCTAACTCATTTTATAAGGCTAACAAAACTTTCCTACTACACCCAAAAATGATGGTGTGAGAAAATAAAAATCATAGTCCAATCTCATTTAGCAACATAGGTGAAACAAATCCTAACAAACTATTAACAAATATAGAAGAGCTTGAGTCCATGTTGAATTTATGGTAGAAAAACAAAGTTGGTGTAGCAGTTGAAAATAAAAGCACATGTTTTGTCACAGAATAAAGGAGGAAAATTGCATAATCTATTTAGTGATACAGGAAAAGCATTTTATAAAATTAAGACACAAAAGCTCTTTGCAAACTAAAAAGAGTGGAAGTAGCTTAATTTAAAAAGAGGAAACTATAGTTAAGTAATAAAACAATTTACCACAATCGATACTACTGCTTTCATTCTGTTTTTTTTTTTTTTTTTTTGAACAATCTATGTGGCATATCAAGGCAAATAACCACACTAAGTAAAATAAAGTGATTTTATAAGAATTGTAAGGGAAGAATAGGAATTGTTATTGTTGATGGAGAATTTGGGTAGGTGGAAGATTCAAAACAATAGAGTATTTATGAAATTACCAAATTATTAAATTAAAAGAGAGATTGTCAAGTTTTCTGGGTACATAACTTATATAAAATCAGTTTTATGTGTATGGATATATATTAATACATCAATTTATATATATATATATACATATACGTAGGTATACATATACGTAGGTATATGTATATAGGTATACATATACGTAGGTATATGTGTATATATATACCTATGTATTACAGAAGCAAAGATAAAACTTTAATAATACTATTTAAAATAGCATGAGAAAACTTAAGTACCCATGGATAAATATGATAAGACATTTATAAGGCATCAAAGGAAAAAATAAAGTTTTTAATGAGATCTTAATATTTGGAAAAGTATGCAATATTAATTGATTAGAAAAAGATCAACTTTGCAAAGTTGTCACTTATCTCCAAATTGATTATAACTGATGTTATAGATTCAAAGGAAAACCAATTAAAAGCTCATTAAGCATCATTTCCCTTGTGGCATTTTGCTCTTTAAGGTGTCAGTAAAGTTTTATTTCCTGTCCGGGTTGTAGAATAATTCCAGCTGCATTCCTTGGTAGCATGAGTGGACCTTTATCCTGAAAGGCTAAAAGAATTTACATATTCCCTGGGGTAGGAAGAAGAAAAATATCTTTCAGCATCTGGAAAAGGATAGAAGTTATTATCTCATTAGCTCATGCTGCACATTCTCGATAAGATGTGTCATCTGATAGGCCTATTCATTAAGTTCAGTATGCTAAGTATGCTACTTCTGCATCTTGGTTCAAAGTCATTTCCCTGGCTTGGAATTATCCGCTGTCTCACTTCCAACTATCATTCAAATCACATCCCAGGCCATATTTTCCTTTGATTTCTTTCCTGAGCGGTAAACAAAATTCTGTTTATGTGTGAAGAACAGGTAGTTCCCCTTGAACTGACCATCTGAAGCGCTCTTCACATTGTTAACTTTATAATAGATTTTCTATTACCTTGCATAATTTCAATCTCTGTGGAAGAAATGGTGTAATTTCTATTTGGATCTTTTCCAGCATTCTAATGTATATTTTTTCATCCCATATGGAGTAGTAATTGATAGAATATGTACTTTTATGGTCAGATTTTCACTCTAACAATCTGAAGATATTTTCATTTGCATTTTACTTTATGTATCTGAAAGCCAGATACAAAGTGAGGCAGAACATAATAGCATAAGGGCATGTCCCCCAAGACCCACCTCTTCCAGCCATGTCCCACCTCCTATAGTAACCACCTAGTTAGTCCTTGAAAATTATTAATCCACCCAATAGATTAATCCACTGATGAGATTGCATTTCACATAATCCAATCATTCTTACATCTGAACATTCCTGCATTAACACAAGAATTTTTTACGGGGACACCTTGTATCCAAACCATAATACTATGTCATATAATATTTTACTGATAATGTGCTTAATATGTAGTCCAAATATTTCTGAGTTTATCCTTTTTGCAATAATCAAGGAATGGAAACAAATGTTTTAATGTATTAAAACTGGAATATTCTTAAGGTCATATCCAGTACAGATTTCTTATCTTTACTTATGAACTAATTAGTATAAAAATACTGGACATATAGTTTAGTGAGTTCAATGAACAGAAACAATAACATATATTTATTGCATCCAGTCATTCAACAGGTACTTATTATGAGCCAGGCAGTATTGATACATACAGTCTACCCTCCTCTCCTGAGGTCTGTTCTAGTTAAGGGAGAAAAACATCATATGAAGAATTACAGAATTGATTGTTAGTTACAATTGTGGTGCATGTAATTACACTGAGTTATTGTTAGGAAAGTGTGTCACAGCAGGGATTTGATTGGTCTCCTATGGAATTGGGGTGGCCTGTTTCTTTTATTCTACTTCTTGGAGGTTAGAAATTAGAATTTGGTATTACCTTTGAGATAAATAAATGAAGTTGTCATTAAAATGCAAAAATACAGAGGTGGAAGGACATACTCCTGACTTTCAAAATTCAATCATTTAAGAATTACAGCTGTACCATGGACTTTGAAAACTAAAGGCTCAACTTAGGGCATGATATAGATATTTAACAATGTATGTTTTTTTTTTTAATAGAAATGAAAAACACTCTAAAATTGATGTATCTCACTGCCAAAAATGAAAAGAAAGTTAAGGATGAGTACATAGAAAGATGACTTTGGAGAGATCATCAGTTCTGATCCATTACTGTGTAAGGTCCAATTGAGGAAGATATTCCTATCACATATAGAAATGTTTCAAAGTATTTGGAATAGCATATACCAAATATTTGATTGCTTCTACTCTGTGGTTGCTCTTTTTTTCCCACTGATATTATAATTTTACAACAAGTCCAACATTTTTTGGAAGGAATTATTAGTGTCTTGGTCCAACCTTGGGGTAAGTGACTGCTTTGGGTAAAAACGGAGTCATCTGATCCCATCCTGAAGAATAGCATGCTGTGGGAGTCCCCAGGTGTGGTGAAATCCTGCCTTCAGAACAACTCTTACTTGGAAACTTGTTTGCATATGTGCACTAGTTTCCTGTGGCTGTTGAACCTGAGACACAATGTGGCTTCTAGTTCTAGATAAAACCAGCAACCATTTATTCTCTTTCAGTTTTGGAAGTCTGATGTATGCAGTCAGTTTCTCTGGGCTGAAATCGAGATGCTGGCTGCCACCCTCCTGCCTTTACCAGCTCAAGAGCTGTACTTCTTACTTGCCTTGTTTATGTCTTTTCTCCCAGCATCCAGGCCAGCAGACTAAGCAAGTTCAAATCTCTAAATCTTTTCCTGCTCCATCTCCTTATTACTTTTTCCTCTTCCCCATCTGTCTGAAATCTCTCTTTGTCTCTCCTTTATAAGACTTTTTTTTTTTTTTTTTTTTTTTTTTTTTTTTTTTGGTACCAGGGAATGAACTCAAGGGCACTTGACCACTGAGCCACATCCACAGCACTATTTTGTGTTTTATTTAGAGACAGGGTCTCACTGAGTTGCTTAATGTCTTGCTTTTGCTGAGGCTGGTTTTGAACTCTTGATCCTCCTGTCTCAACCTCCCAAATTGCTGGGATTACAGGCATGCATGCGCCACCATGACTGGCTTTTATAAGACTTTTGATGGTGCTTAGGATCTTCCCAAATCACCCACAACATTTTTTTTTTTTTTTTTTTGCCATGTAAGGTAATATTATCAGGATCCAGGGGTTAGCATGTAGGCATATAGATATCTTTGGGAGAGGTGTGGCATTTTTCAATCTATTCTAATGTATGTCTACCTCCATATATTATGTTTATATTGTATGCAGCCCAAATGTTTAGGTTTTATTTATTTATTTATATACTAATTTGTGATGCTGGGGATTAAACCCAGGGCCTCAAGCATGCTAGGCAAGCACCCAACCACTGAGCTAGCTGCACATTCAGACCTTTTAAAATGTTCTTTTGAGACAGAAATTCTGTTTCAGCTTCTTCACTGCTGTGACTGAAAGACCTGACAAAGAACAATTATAGGGGAAGAAAAGTTTATTTGGGGGCACACAGTTTCAGAGGTCTCAGTCTATAGCAGGTTGGCTCCATTCCTCAGGGCTCAAGATAAAGCAGGACATCATGGTGGAAAAGTGTGGTGGAGGGAAGCAGCTCACATGATGATCAAAAAGCAGAAAGAGAGAGAGAGGGAGAGGGAGAAAGAGGGAAAGAGAGGGAGAGGGAGAGAGAGAGAAAGAGAGAAACCTCCACTTGCCAAATACAAATATATAGACCAAAGCCACCTCCTCAGTGCCCTCCTCTTCCAACCACACCCTACCTGCCTTCATTACCACTCAGCCCCATCAGATGGTTAATTCACTGATTGAGTGAAGGATCTTATAACCCAATCATTTCCTCTCTAGACTTCCTTGCATTGTCTCACACGTGACCTTTTTGGGGACACCTCACATCCAAACCATAACAATATTTTTCAATTGCTTTCTAAAAGCTGAATAGAACTTCAATTATTTTCCCCTGAAAGATGTATATCAGTTGAGATGTATTCAGTTTAGGTCACAGAAAACCCAACTCAAATTTGTAAAAATGATGAAGGCAATTTTTTTTTGTTTGTTTTACAAATTAGATCAAGGTCTGTGTAGGGAACAGGTTCCAGATTCAATTTAACTTAGTGACTCAAAAATATTATCCAGGAACTGGTCTCTTTCTGCATCTGAATTTTGCTTTCCTTGTGTCATCTTCTACCTACCATTTTCCTTTTATGAACAAATTTAAGCTACCAAGAGGACACTGAAACCATGTTGAGATTGATGCATACATTTGTCCTTCATGAGCTACCAGAAAGCTGACACTGGCAAAACATATGCTGAATCCCCAGGTAAGAATTTTAGATAGGCTTATTTATAGGTTTATCTATCTGATATATGTAAGTCATTAACCATAGAGTTTTTTAAAAAAATCTATGTCCTTATTTTATTTTTATTGATTATTTATATATACATATATATGCATATATATACTAAAATATGTAATATATATGAATATTACATGATATACATGATAAATTTTTACATTATTACAAGAGCATGGAATATAATTTGTTCTAATTCAGTCCCCAGCACTTCTTCCCTCCTTCTTTCCTCCCTCTGCTTCCCTCCCTCTATTCTACTGATCCTTCTGTAATTTACTGATAATTATTCTTACCTTTTTAAATCAGTATTTTGTGGATACACTTGATGTTGGGATTCACTGTGGCATATTCATGTGTGTATGTACATAGGAAAGTTCAGATTCATTCCACTGTTCTTTCACTTTTCCATCCTTCTCTCCTCCCCCTCTAACCCCTTAACCTGCTCTACTGATATTTCCTCTGTTTTGATGAAATCCCACTCCCTTTATTTTGGCGTGTGTATGTGTGTGTGTGTGTGTGTGTGTGTGTGTGTGTGTGGTGCTGGGAATCAAACCTAGGGCCTGTGCATGCAAGGCAAGCACTCTACCAACTGAGCTATATCTCTAGCCACCCCCCCGCCATTTTATTTTTGATTAGCGTCTGCATATGAGAAAAAATGTTCAATCTTTAACTTCTTAGGACTGATTTATTTCACTTAGCATCCTATTCTCCAGTTTCATCCATTAATGTAAATGTCATAATTCCATTCTTTTTTTTTGGCTGAGTAATACTCCATTGTGTATATATAGCACAATTTCTTTATCCATTGATCTGATGGAAGGCACCTAGGTGGGTTCCAAAACTCAAAGTGGATCAAATACCTAGGAATTAGATCAGAAATTCTGCGAAAGAAAATGTATGCCCAACACTCCAGTATATCAGCACAGGAACTGATTTCCTTAATAAGACTCCTAAACACAAGAAATAAAATAAAAATTCAATAAGTGGACTTGCATCAAATTAAAAAGCTTCTACATGTCAAAGGAAATAATTAAGAGTGTAAAGTGAGAACCTACAGAATGGGAGAAGATCTTTGTCACCTGCTCCTCAGATAGAGCATTAATATTCAACAAAGAACTCAGAAAACTTAACACCAATCCCCCAAAGCAAAAACCCAATCAATACATGTGTCAAAGAACTAAAGAGACACTTCTAAAAAAAAGAAAGAAAGAAAAAGAAAAGAAACACAAATATCCAACAAATAAATGAAAAAGTGTTGTATTTAACAGTTCTAGGAAATCCAAACATTTCTGCTTCATACATGTATCTCCATTTTTTTAACCCATCATTCTATTTCAAAAAATTTTGTTTTTGTTTTCAGGAGTATTAAAGAAGGATAAACTATTTAATGACTCAGGAGGAAGTTGATATGTCCTTTGTGTTTAAGAGTAGCTGTATTAGTTATTTGTTGCTATGTAACAAATTATACCCCCAACTACTACTGTATTAAAATAGCACATTTATTATTACAGTGTTCTAAGTCAGGAATACAATTCTGCTTGACTGGGCACCCCAGACTCAGGATCTCTCACAGTGCTGCGATCAAGATGTCATCAAGGGACACTGTAGTGCAGCCAGCCCCAGGTCAGTCATGCTGACCTCTACCCTAGCATGGCCAGGCTCAGGTCAGTCCCGCTGACCTCCCATTGAGTGCGACCAGGCTCCAGTTAGTCCTGCCGACCTCCGCCCCAGCACAGAAGAACAAGGATAACCCCGCCCAACTCTGCCTGAGTACAGGCAGGCCAAAGACATTCCCGGGGACCTACACTGGGGTGCAGCCAGCCCCAGGTCAGTTCTGCTGACCTACACCCTAGCATGGCCAGCCCCAGATCAGTCCCGCTGACATCTGCTGGAGTGTGGTCAGGTTTAGGGCAGTTCCATCAACCTCCGCCTGAGCACAGGCAGGCCCAGGTTAGCCCAGCCCACACCCGCACAGCTCAGGCAGGCCTAGGACAGCTTCACTGACCTCCGCTCAGAGGACCTCCTCTTCTAAACAGCAGACCACTGCAGGAGCTCAGATTCAACCAGGTAACATACATCCAGGGAAACCAACAGGTTCTGAAAGCCCAACATTAAGGGGAGGCACAGACAACCTACACAGATATTACAAGAATATAGGGTAGAAACTGTAATTATCTCAGATCTACACTGCAAGAAAGGAAGACAAATAGACAACATGAAAAAAAAAAAAAAAAGAAAGGGAAGAAAGTACTCCAAACAAACCAGGATACTACAATAACAGAACCCATTCTCAGTGAAGTTGATGAAATGTCAGAGAAGGAATTCAGAAGGTTCATAATTAAAATGATCTGTGTAAAGAATGACCTAAATGAACAAATACAGGGAAAAATTGGGCACTGCAACAAAGATACAAGAGAGCAAATACAGCTAGCAAAATATTACTTCAAAAAGAGATAGAAACTCTGAAAAAAAAAAAAAAAAACACACAGTCAGAAATGCTTGAAATGAAGGAAACAATTAGCCAAATAAAAAACACAATAGAAGGCATCACCAACAGTAGATCAACTGGAAGAAAGAACTTCAGACAATGAAGACAAAGTATATAATCTTGAAAATAAAGTTGACTACATAGTGAAGATAGTAAGAAACCATGAACAGAACATCTAAGAATTATGGGACAGCAGCAAAAGACCAAATCTAAGAGTAATTGGGATAGAGGAAGGCACAGAGTTTCAAACCAAAGGAATGCACAATCTCATCAAGGAGATAACATCAGAAAATTTCCCAAGCATGAAGAATGAATTGGAAAACCAAATTCAAGAGGCTTATAGGACACCAAATGTACAAAATTACAACATATCTACACCAAGACACATTATAATGAAAATGCCTAGCTACAGAATAAGGATAGAATTTTAAAGGCCACAAAAGAGAGGAATCAGATCACATATAGGGGGAGACCAATTTGTATCATGGCAGATTTTTCAACTCAGACACTCAAAGCTAGGAGATCATGGAACAACATATACTAATCTCTGAAAGAAAAGGGATGCCAACCAAGAACCTTATACCCAGCAAAATTAAGCTTTAGATTTTAGGATGAAATAAAAACCTCCCATGATAAACAAAAGTTAAAAGAATTTACAACTAGAAAGCCAGCACTATAGAACATCCTCAGCAAAATATTTCATGAAGAGGAAATGAAAAACAATGATGAAAATCAGCAGGAGGAGGTATTACACTAAAGGAAAAACCAATCAGAGGAGAAATCATGTCAAGTTAAATACCAAAAATAAACAAAAATGGCTGGGAATACAAATCATATCTCAATAATAACTCTGAATGTTAATGGCCTAAACTCACCAATCAAAAGACATAGACTAGCAGATTGGATCAAAAAAACAAACCCAATGATATGCTGCATCCAAGAAACTCATCTCATAGGAAAACACATCCACAGGCTGAGATGAAAGATTGGGAGAAATCCTACCACTCACATGGACTAAGGAAACAAGCAGGGTTTTCCATCCTCATATCAAATAAAGTAGACTTCAAGCTAAAATCAATCAAAAGGGATAAAGAAGGACACTACATACTGCTCAAGGGAACCATACACCAACAAGACTTAATAATTATAAATATATATGCCCCAAACAATGGAGCATCCATGTTCATCAAACAAACTCTTCTCAAGTTCAAGAGTCAAATTGACCACAACACAATAATTCTTGGAGACTTTAA
Organism: Tamias sibiricus; assembly: GCA_025594165.1. Taxonomy (NCBI): domain Eukaryota; kingdom Metazoa; phylum Chordata; class Mammalia; order Rodentia; family Sciuridae; genus Tamias; species Tamias sibiricus. Next base: position 70,935,052 of record CM046660.1, on the reverse strand, counting down.
CATACCCCTTTTACCACTGGGTAGATCTTCCAAACAAAAGTTGACCAAAGAAACTATAGAACTCAAAAATACACTAAACAACTTAGACTTAACTGACTTATATAGAATATTTCATCCTTCAACAAGTGAATACACTTTTTTCTCAGTAGTACATGGATCCTTCTCTAAAACAGACCATATTCTAGGCCACAAAACAACTCTTAGCAAATATATATATATATAAAAAAATAGAGATACTACCCTGCATTCTATCAGACCATAATGGAATGAAATTAGAAATCAATGATAAAATAAGAAATAAAAGCTACCCCAACACCTGGAGACTAAATAATATGCTACTGAATGAACAATGGGTTGCAGATGACATCAAAGAGGAGATTAAATATTCTTAGAGGTGAATGAGAACACAGACACAACATACTGAAATCTCTGGGACACTATGAAGGCAGTTCTAAGAGGAAAGTTCATTGCATTGAGTTCATTCCTCAAAAGAAGAAAAAGTCAACAGATAAATGACTTAACATTACATCTTAAAGCTCTAGAAAAAGAAGAACAATCCAACACCAAAAGCAGTAGAAGACAGGAAATAATTAAAATCAGAGCTGAAATCAACGAAATTGAAACAAAAGAAACAATTGAAAAAATTGACAAAACAAAAGCTTGGTTCTTTGAAAAAATAAATAAAATTGATAGACACTTAGCCAGGCTAATAAAGAGAAGGAGAGAGAAAACTCAAATTACTGACATACATGATGAAAAAGGAAATATCACAACAGACACTACGGAAATACAGGAAATAATTCAAAATTATTTTGAAAACTTGTGCTGCAATAAAATACAAAACACCGAAGGTACTGACAAATTTCTAGAGTTGTATGATCTTCCCAAATTAAAGCAGGATGATATACACAATTTAAACAGACCAATTTCAAGCAATGTAATAGAAGATGCCATCAGAAGCCTACCAACAAAGAAAAGCCCAGGAACAGATGGACACACAGCCGAGTTCTACAAGACCTTTAAAGAAGAACTGATATCAATACTCTTCAATTTATTCCAGGAAATAGAAAAAGAGGGAGCACTTCCAAACACATTCTATGAGGCCAATATCACCCTGATCCCAAAACCAGGCAAAGACACATCAAAAAAAGAAAACTTCAGACCAATATCTCTAATGAACATAGATGCAAAAACTCTCAATAAAATTCTGGCAAAATGGATACAAAAACATATCAAAAATATAGTTCACCATGATCAAGTGGGGTTCATTCCAGGGATGCAAGGATAGTTCAACATATGGAAATCAATAAATGTAATTCATTACTTCAATAGACTTAAAGATAAGAACCATATTATTATCTAAATAGATGCAGAAAAAGCATTTGATAAAATACAGCACCACTTCATGTTTAAAACACTAGAAAAACTAGGGATAACAGGAACATATCTCAACATCATAAAAGCTATCTATGATAAGCCCCAGGCCAAGATCATTCTAAATGGAGAAAAATCAAAATCATCCTCTCTAAAAACTGCAACAAGACAGGGATGCCCTCTTTAACCACTTCAATTTAACATAGTAATTGAAATGCCAGCCAGAGAAATAAGACAGATGAGAGAAATTAAAGGGATACATATAGGTAAAAGAGAACTCAAATTATCACTATTCACTGATGATATGATTTTGTACCTAGAAGACCCAAAAATTCCACCAGGAAACTTCTAGAACTCATAAAGGAATTCAGCAAAGTAGCAGGATACAAAATCAACACCCATAAATCTAAGGCATTTCTATATATCAGTGACAAATCATCTGAAAGGGAAATTAGGAAAACTACCCCGTTTACAATAGCATAAAACAAAACAAAACAAAACAAAACAAAACAAAACAAAAACCTTGGGAATCAACTTAACCAAAGATGTGAAAGACCTCTATAATGAAAACTACAGAACACTAAAGAAAGAAATTATGGAAGACCTTAGAAGATGGAAAGATTTACCTTGCTCTTGGATAGGCAGAACTAATATTATCAAAATGATCATACTACCAAAAGTGCTATGCAGATTTAATGCAATTCCAATCAAAATCCCAATGACATTTCTCATAGAAATAGAAAAAGCAGTCATGAAATTCATCTGGAAAAATAAGAGACCCAGAATAGCTAAAGCAATCCTTAGCAAGAAGAGTGAAGCAGGTGGCATCACTATACCAGACCTTAAATTATACTACAGAGCAATAGTAATAAAAACAGCATGGTATTGGTACCAAAATAGATTGGTAGACCAATGGTACAGAATAGAGGACACAGAGATTAACACATATAATTTCAGTTATCTTATATTAGACAAAGGCACCAAAAATGTACATTGGAGAAAAGATAGCCTCTTCAACAAATGGTGCTGGGAAAACTGGAAATCCATAGCAACAAAATGAAATTAAACCCCTATCTCTCACCATGCATAAATCTCAACTCAAAGTGGATTAAGGATCTAGGAATTAGACCAGATACACTATGCCTAATAGAAGAAAAAGTAAGCTCTAATCTCCAACGTGTTGGATTAGGCCCCAAGTTCCTTAATAAGACTCCTGTAGCACAGAGTTAATATCAAGAATCAATAAATGGGATAGATTCAAACAAAAAGCTCCTTCTCAGCAAAAGAAACAACCAGTGAGGTGAATAGAGAGCCTAGTAATTGGGAACAAATTTTCACCACATGCACATCAGATAGAGCATTAATCTCTAGAATACACAAACAACTCAAAAATCTTAACACCAAAAAAAAAAAAAAAAAAAAAAAAAAACAACAACAAATAACCCAATCAATAAATGGGCCAAGGAACTGAACAGAAATTTCTCAGAAGAAGATATACAATCAATCAACAAATACATGAAAAAATGTTCAACATCTCTGGCAATTAGAGAAATGCAAATCAAAACCACTCTAAGATTTCATCTCACACTAGTCAGAATGGCAGCTATTAAGAACACAAACAACAATAAATGTTGGTGAGGATGTGGGGGGAAAGGCACACTTATACATTTTTGGTGGGACTGCAAAATGGTGCAGCCAATATGAAAAGCAGTATTCCTTGGAAATCTGGGAATGGAACGACCCTATGACCCAGCTGTCCCACTCCTTGGTCTATACCCAAAGTACTTAAAAACAGCATACTACAGGGACACAGCCACATCAATGTTTATAGCAGCTCAATTCACAATAGCTAAACTGTGGAACCAACCTAGATGCCCTTCAGTAGATGAATGGATAAAGAAAGTGTGATATGTATACACAATGGAGTATTACTCAGCAATAAAAGAGAATAAAATCATGGCATTCACAGGTAAATGGATGAAGTTGGAGAATGTAATGCTAAGTGAAGTTAGCCAATCCCAAAAAGCCAAATGCTGAATGTTTACTGTGATATAAAGAGGCCAATTCACAGTGTGGTTGGGATGGGGAGCATAGGAGGATTAGAGGAGCACTAGAATGGCTAATGGGTAGTGAGGGTAAGGGAGGGGGCAAAGGGTGAAGAAAAAAAAATGGTAGTATGAGATGGATATCATTACCCTAAGTGCATGTATGAAGTCACAAATGGTGTGAATATACTTTGCATACAACCAGAGATATGTAAAAATGTGCTCTATAAGTATAATGTGAAATGTAAAAATAAATAAATAAACAGATAGATAAATAAATAAATAAATAAATAAATGATGTCATTGAGGACTGGGGTCTCATCTGAGAGCTCAGATGTGGTTATCAGATCTGCTTTCAAGGTATGGCAGTGGTAGGGTTAATTCCTTTCAGGCTGTTGGACTAAGGTCCTCAGTTCTTTGATGGTTATTGGTTGAAAACTGTCCTTATTTCCTTGAGACCTGGGTCTCTCCAATATAACTACAGCTTATTTCATCAAAGTAAAAAGGAGAGAAAGGCTTTTGTTTTGTTAAGGTAGTAGCTATATCAGTCATCTTTGAAACTCTATAACTAAATATCTGACAGAGGCTACTTATGAAGTAAAGAAAGTTTTATTTTTGTTCATGGTTCTGGAGATTCAGTTTCAAGATGGCATAGCCCCATAGGTTTGGGCTTCTGGTGAGGGATGCTTATCATGCAGAGAGTATTATCAAAGTGAGTGGTCATGTGTCAAGTCAGGAAACAAACAAACACACACACACACACACACACACACACACACAGAAGACAGTGTGGTGTCTCACTATACCATTCTAGAATATGTCTCCAAGGACCTTAAAGCCTCTCACCCTGACACCTAACATCTCGTAATAGTACCACCCAGGGGAACAAGCTTTTGCATACACACACACACACACACACACACACACACACACACACCTTTGGGGAACCCTCATCTGAACTAGAGCACTAGATTTTGTTACATAATCATGGAGGTGACATCTTAATCTTTATTGTTAGGTTAGAAGCAATCACTGAGCTATCCCACAATTAAGACAAAGGGATTACACAATTATATATACATACACTTATATATGATGGCATGTCTTTTTGTTATCAATAAGTCTATTTACCCTTTTTATATAGTACAAGGAAGTTTATAAGCAATTCAAATCATTGTTAGATAGACAGGGGCTGTGCTTAGATTTTAGAATAGGCTTCTAATTAGACCAAAACCAAGGACAAAGTCTTACAATTTCAAAATCTCTCAAATTCAGAGAATTTTGTACTAATTACTCATTGCAAAACTACTTTTAAAATCCTTAATGGAAGAGAAAAGGTAGAAGAGGCAGTGGTGAAAGCTGTACTGCAACTATGCCCAGGAGAGCTTGGTCACCAACACCAGTGGTCACCAGCCTCCCTGGTCACCCTCACAGCTGGAGAACACCTGAGTCTGAGGCATCACATGCTCTATGTGAAAGCCTTTCTGGGCCTGCCTGTTGCAGTCACACATTCTCAACCTCTCCCTGTCTCTCTCATAGCTGTGTGAGGAAGTCAGACATTAGATATTTGGCACAACCTCTGGAATTATCCAAAATGAAGACACCGGAACCTTATTGTGTTAGGCAGCTCTTTATTGCTGTGACCAAAGTATCTGACAAGGACAGGTTGGAGGGGGAAACATTAATTTTGGTTCACTGTTTCAGAGGTTTAGTGCATGATCAGCCAACTTCATTGCTCTGGGTCCATGTTGATGCACAACATCATGGTGGGAGAGTATGGCAGAGGGGCATTGGTCACCTGATAGCAGCTAGAGAAGCAAAGGAGAAAGGGGAATAGACTGCAGGGTAGATGGACCCTTTCAGGTCACAGCTCCAGTGCACTACCTCTTCCAGTCATGTCCTACCTGCCTGTAATTACCATCCAGTCAGTCCATTCAAAGTAGGATGGACTGATTAGGTGACAGCTCTCATAATCTAATCATCCCACCTCTGAATATTCCTGCATCAACACATGCATTTAGTGGGAACATCTCATATCCAAACCATAATACTTATCCTGCTCTTCGATCCTGTGCCATTTATCACCAATTTTCCTTTAAGAATTCTTGTATAAAAACATAGCCTAGAAGTTTTACTCCTTTTCCAAATATTTTAAAATTATGTTCAGAAACCATGTCAGAGAAACAAACAAACAAAAAAAGCAAAACTGTAAGTGTGCTATGGCAAAATCAACCATTTTGTGAGGAAGCTAGCTTTGATTGTATCCCTCACATGAATTTACAGGCACTTCTAGGAGGACTTTAAAAAATTATGATTGTAGTATTTAACCCAGGACCCAGTGGCCTTGCAGTGGTCCAAGGTCTTTCCGTGCCCTACTCCATTCCAAGCTATGGCAGAAGTTCTGCTATTCAATAAGTGGGTGACCTTAAAATAATGTCTTCATTTTGTTCAACTTCTAGTTCCCTCCTGTCTCATTACAACAGGAAAATCCAAACTTTCAGTACAGTTGCATGGTTTAAGTGATATTAAATCCATGAGAGTGTATAACAAAATGCCTTCTCAATGCTGTTTCTCATCCATGCTGGTTACGTTGACATTCATGGAAGGCAATACTCTTTATGACATTCTTTGATATCCCATTAGGATATGAACTCTATATGTCCCATTCACTTCACCATCCTTGTGGAAGGGTCATGACCATCAGGAAGTACTCCCTGTACCTGCTGATGAGCAGTGGAGCCAAGGAGGTATCATAGTACAACTCAACTGCCTGGCTACTATGGAAAGACATGGACCAGAAAAGCTGTCAATACATATTCATGCTATAGATAGAAAAAGTTTTAGGAAAAGAAAAATAGCATACTCTAGACTTGGAATGAGTGGAGGAAAAACCATAGAAATTTCCATTTATCTTTTCTCCTTCATAGCATTTTTCCCCTGCAAGAAAACAAAATAAGACTGAGAAGGGATCATGGTTCCATAGCTCAAAAAATGGAAAGTATTTGAACCACATGCTGTGTGTGTGTGTGTGTGCGCGCACACGCGTGCGCGCACTCTGCTTGCATGTCAATGAGGAAGAAGGATATTGCAAGCTTTAAAACTAGGGTGGTTTTGGGAGGTTTGGACTGTATGAAATGTTGCCCCTTGTGTGGTTTCTTACATCAACATTGTGTTTCTTCATTTGCTGCTGTGGGAGAGAGATTGTGTGTGGATGATTAGTTTAGAAACCTAAGCTACAAAGGTCAGTTCTGGGCATGGGAAGTTGGGTATGTGGGGCTGCCAAAGAAATGCATGAGCTTCCACTTGTTTGACTGGATCTTCTGTTGTAATGAATTAATGAATCCCAGTGGCCATCTATCAATATAGATAATATTCCAAATTAGCACATTAAAATTCATTTGATAAGCTTTGCTTCTCCTTTGTCCATTCATTAGAGATTCAATGGCTTATTAGCTTATTAGTGTTCCTTAAAAGCACCACATCTTAGAAGCAGAGAGCAAGGAAAATCACAATTCTGAAAATAAAGGGAAGCCTGCTGAGATTTTTTCCAACCTAAAGTAAATAATGCTGCCTAATTTGTAGAATGCTCTTGCTTCACTAATACAGGAACAATATTGTTCCCTAATGGAAAAATATCTCCATATTATTACATATGATGCAACTAGAGTGAGAATTATTAAGGGCCAGATTGCTTTGAGAACTTAAAACTTACCCCAGAGTGATTTGTAGTACAGGTCTGTATTGCTGTTCAATCTTTAATATTGCTCTCTTAGGGCTTGGGGTGTAGCTTAGTGACCTAGCATGTGCAAGGACCTGGGTTCAGTCCCCAGCACCAAAAATAAATAAGTAGAAGAAATTTATCTACCTATCTAACTACATATCTATATATCTGTCATCACCATCATCATCATCATCATCATCATCAATCTGTTTATCTACATGTAACTCTTCAAAACCTGAAATTTTATTAGAAAAGGCTTTGAGCAATTGCTTTATTTCTCACAGGTAAGACAATAGTATTTTATCATCAAACTGATGATAAAGACCCCTGGCTGGGAAGCAGATTCTCCTCCGGGCCTGGCAATGCTATGTTGGGCTCAGGAGTGCTGCATGATGAAATTAGACAAACTTGTCTCCAAATCAGATGGCTTTGGGGCAGAGACAAAGGGTGAATGAGTAAAGCTGGGCTTGATGGAGACAGCACAGGAGGGTGATCACTTACCTCTTCAGTGGCAGATGGGGTCCCTGGCTTATTATTTGCCTCACCCCAACACTTTCCACACTATGATTTTGACGTCTGTCCCCACTAAAGGACAGAACTTTCTCCTTGAGTGTAGTTCAGCCATGCACCTTCCCTTACTCACTTGGCAAAGGCCATTGGGATCGTGTCTAGTGATGAGCTTGGACCCTGAGAAGGGTATGGGTTCCCCTTATCCTTTTCCATTTCTGTCACTGCCATGAGAAGAAGCTGCCCTAGCTGATCTGCTGGTACCAGGAGGAGTGTGAGCGAGGCATAGTGCTCTGTCCCAGAGGAGCCCAGCTGACCTCCAGACACATGAGCAACACAAACGCTTGTTGTTTTATGCTGTTGAGCTTTGGATGTTCCTTATATAGCAATATCAGGCCACAGGACTAATGTGCCTTGTTTTCCCAGGATGCATTTCCTTCTCTGCATCGTGAGGGCTTTAGGACGGGGCTGGTGATTCAAATTCAGCTTGCCTTTGTGATAGAAAGGACAAGTAAACGGGGGTAAATGGTGTCTGGAGAAATCAGATACACTCTGAAGAGGGTAGCTGTCACTCCACTCACATATGATGGTGCAGGACTGTGTTACCAAATCTGCTTATTTTTAAGAAAAGTAACAAATCTGGATTTTTTAATGTAGAATTCCAAAAGTTAATTTTAGGGAAAAATTAAACAATTTTTAGAACTCTGTATTAGTAGGAAATATATTTCCATTTATCTCAGGGTCATCCTTAGCAATATGTAGATTCCAGTCTCTATATTCCTAGGGGCTCTAAAGTTCAGTATCTGTTAGGACTCAATGCCTTCCAAGTCTATGGTATGCTCCAGTGAACTTGGCAAAGATCTCATTTAATAATACACACAAGGCATGCTTCTTTGTTTCCTATGGAATATTGCACAAATACAGTTAAAGTATAAAAGCTAAAAACAACAAACAAAACCCAGACTAAACCCCAAATCTACAGATACATAAAGCTCTTGAGCTACTTCAAATGTTTAAGCTTAACAAGTCAACCACCTCATTATATTTAGAACAGCTTCTTTTTTAACCAGAGGGATTTTTTTTTTCAACTTTAAAATCTATTCTTATTTCCTGTAATGTAAAATTTTAAATGATTTATTATTATTATGTTAAGTGATCTAACATCTAGTTCTAAATTATAATATGGGTGTATCAGAGGACAGGAAGAATTTTTAATTCCATTAAATGATTTTTTTCTTAATTAATTGGCCATCAACTAGAAAAAAATAGTGTGTTATTTCTATTAGAGAAAAAGATACCAGGAAGTTTTCATTTTAAATCTTTATTAGCTGCTACTGATTAGGCCAGTAAAGAGGGATTCAATCTCCGGATTTCCTCAACCATGGATTATAAACCTGGGATAATTAAGTGGGAGAAATATAACCTCCTCACTGAGTTCTTTATTGGATTAATGATTATACATGACTTACAAAATAAAGACTTCTATGTGAATGTCAATTTAATTTAAATAAAATGTACTTTGTCCCATCTAACTGCACATTGGATACAGGGTAAGGAATTGCAAGGAACACAGAGGAGATATTTCCTGATCAGAGATAATATAGATTAAATGAAGACCAAATGGAGGAGCCAGTACCTGGGGATATTCCATATTATATGTAGAATAATGGGCTCAGGTACATTAGTTATAATTGTTTATGTTTCATTATACTTGGAGAAATGATGCTATATTATTTGTATTTCTTTTTATAATGGATTTTTTATTCCTTAACAACAACAATAAAAAAGGCAGAGGACATTTAACACTTATTGAGTGCCGATGATGTGTTAGGTTAATTTAATCAAACAAGCACCTTGTGCAGTAAAAGTTTCAGTTCCCATTTTGCAGAATGAAGAAACTGAGACTCAGGAGAGCCAATAGTTCATCTGGGATAGTGCTTCCTCTGAAGCTTTTCTGGATCCTACAATCTGAGTAAATTTCCCTATGAGCACCCCGAAACTAATCACATACTCTATTCTAGCAGCTACAGCACTTCATGCCTAGTTGCTCACCTTGGGCCTCTCCTATTGGACCATGACCTCTTGGAGATTCAATTTGGGATAGGTGATGCAGCAAATGTATATGAGATACTTACTTCTGGCTAAGGTCATACAACCTGCAAGTGGTAGGAGCGGGAGGGTTTCCTAAATATAAAGAATTGGACAACATTTTCTAAAACCTCTCTGGCCTTAAGGGTTTTAAGCTACCACACACCCCCAATAAACATCCCCAATTCCTGTCCTCATTAGAGACTTGACATCCAGGTCCAGTGTGTGACAGGATCAGAAAGTGTTCCTCATAATGACATGGTTACTGGAATCACCCATGAGCTGGTGAGTAGTCTAAATCCTTTGTTCTTTACTTGAACTTATAAACCAGATCCCAAAGGGCACAGTCCTGGGAATCTGTTTTAAAGTGCCTCAGGTGATTGTTATCATTATGTTTACTTAGAAAATACTGGCTTTTAGAAAATACTGGTTTATAGATGCTTGAAAATTTTAGTAAGATGAATGGCAAGGTGGGCCTCAAAGAAGAAAATAAATATTTTTTTCTGCTTCCATTTCTGGAGATGGGGAAGGCAGTTCATGCAGGAGGAGACTGATTTGGATGGGAAGACTTGGAATATTTCTTATTGTGTAAGAGCTGGCAGGACTGAGCCCAGCCTGTCTTCCTGCTTTAATACGAAGGTCTGGGGAGGGGTCCCATGAACTATGTAAGGACTAGGAGCCCAGAGTGAAAGGATAAGCTCCCAAAATCACTAATTGGAGACTCCCACATGTGAAGAACTTATTGAGGTGAATTCATGGATGCCTTACAAGGCCTGATGGCAGAGAAGGGCAATGACGTTTCTGAAATTAAATAATCATCTGGTTAAAAAAGAAAGATAGGTGGGCTGGCCCCACATGGACCTGAGGATGAAAAGGCAGTCCTTTAAATTCATGGACATTGAAACTTTTTTTTTCCCCAGTTTTCCAAGAGGGTGCACTTACTCTTTAGCAAAATGGCTGCTCAAAGGAACCTGTTATGGTTTGGATGTGAGATGTCCCCCAAATGCTCACATGTGAGATGATGCAAGAAAGTTCAGAGGAGAAATAACTGGGTTGTGAGAGTCTTAATCCAATCAGTGATTTAATCCCCTGATAGGGATTAACTGAGTGGTAACTGAATCAGTAGGGTGTAGCTGGAGGAGGTGGGAACTGGGGCGTGCTTTGGGTATATTTTGTATCTGGAGATTGGAGATCTCTATCTGCTTTATGTGATGTGACTTGCTTCCCTCTGCCACACTCTTCTACCATGATGTTCAGCCTCACCTGGAGCCCCAAGGAATGGAGCTGGCCTGCTATGAACTAAGACTTCTTGAACTGTAAGCACCCAATTAAACTTTGCCTCCTTTACAGTTGTTCTGATTGGGTCCTTCAGTCATAGCAGCAAAAAATCTGACTAAAACCATACTCAAAGAAATTTGATGGGGTTAGCATATGGTTTTCAAAACCAATGGCTCCTTGGGAGGAGGGTTTGCAGCTGAGGGAAAAATGTGGCATTTGTCTTTCACTAAGTACCAAAATTAGCCCTGATTCAGCCTTGGAGGTGAAGCTTCAGAACTAATGAGCAGCCAGTGAAGAGGAGGAGGGGAAGGAATAGAGAGAGCCCTAGTTGACTTTTGGAAAGCTTTTTTTCTAGACTGAACAGAATGCTGGTTGATGGACTCAAATTTCCTTAAAATTCTCCCTCTTAACAGGGCTGGATACTTAGAAATCTCTCTGGACTCAAGACTCCCTCCTTGGAAGCCAGAAAACCAGTCAAGCCTTCCAGCTACCAATGGTGTACCCCTTCTCCAAGAAGATGGAGAATGTTGACTGAAACATCCCCTGAACTGTTTTGCTGGGTTCTCAGTAAATAGTTATTACGTGAATAAATGAATGAATGAATGAAGATCCAGAACTGATACATAGTCTGTCTTCAAGGAGCTCAGCAATAAAGACAGACACACCAAAACAAAAACCTAGTGCAGTGGTTCATTTGAATTGTCAAATTGATTGAATTAAGAGATGCCAATGATAAAGAAGCTTATGGGTGTGTCTAGGAATGACTGGCATGTGGAATAGCCAACTGAAATGGAAACCCTCCCTAAGCATGGGCAGCACTGTCCAATAGGATGATGGCTTGGAGGAATAAAAGTTGGAAGAACGAGCATTATACAGATTTAATGCAATTCCAATCAAAATCCCAATGTCATTCTTCAAAGAAATAGAAAAAGCAGTCATGAAATTCATCTGGAAAAATAAGAGACCCAGAATAGCCAAAGCAATCCTGAGCAAGAAAAGTGAAGTGGATGGCATCACCATACCAGACTTTAAATTATACTTTAGAGCAATAGTAACAAAAACAGCATGGTATTGGCACCAAAACAGACTGGTGGACCAATGGTACAGAATTGAGAACACAGAGACTAATACATATAATTTCAGCTATCTTATATTAGACAAAGGTGCCAAAAATGTACAGTGAAGAAAGGATAGCCTCTTCAACAAATGGTGCTGGGAAAACTGGAAATCCATATGCAACAAATTGAAATTAAACCCTTATCTCTCACCATGCACAAAACTCAATTCAAAGTGGATCAAGGACCTAGGAATTAGACAGAGACAATATGCCTAATAGAAGAAAAAGTAAGCTCCAATTTCCAACATGTCGGATTAGGCCCCAAGTTCCTTAATAAGAATCCTGTAGCACAAGAATTACTACCAAGAATTAATGAATGGGATAGATTTAAACTAAAAAGCTTCTTCTCAGCAAAGAAACAATCAGTGAGGTGAATAGAGAGCCAACTAATTGGGAACAAATATTTAATACATGCACATCAGATAGAGCACTAATTCCTAGAATATATAAAGAACTCAAAAAACTTAACACCAGAAAAACAAATAACCCAATCAATAAATGGGCTAAGGAATTGAGAAGACACCTCTCAGAAGAATATACACGATTAATCAACAAATACATGAAAAAATGCTCAACATCGCTGGCAATTAAAGAAATGCCAATCAAAAGATTTCATTTCACTCTAAGATTTCATTTCACTCCAGTCAGAATGGCAGCTATCAAGAACACAAACAACAATAAATGTTGGAGAGGATGTGGGGAAAAAGGCACACTCATACATTGCTGGTGGGACTGCAAAATGGTGCAACAATTATGGAAAGCAGTATGGAGATTTCTTGGAAAACTGGGAATGGAACCACCCTATGACCCAGCCATCCCACTCCTGGGTCTATTCCCAAAGGACTTAAAAACAGCATATTACAGTGACACAGCTATCTCAATGTTTGTAGCTGCACAATTCACAATACCTAGGTTGTGGAACCAACCTAGATGTCCCTCAGTAAATGAGTGGATTAAGAAAATGTGGTATATACGCACAATGGAATTTTACTCAGCAATAAAAGAAAATAAAATAATGGCATTCGCAGATAAATGGATGAAGTTGGAAGACATATGCTAAGTGAAGTTAGTCAGTCTCAAAAATCCAAGTACCAAATGTTTTCTCTGATGTAAGGAGGCTATTTCAAAGTATTGTTGGATGGGGGTACATAGGAGGATTAGAGGAACACTAGAATGGTCAAAGGGAAGGAAGGGTAAGGGAGGGAGCAAGGGGGGAGGGAGGGGGAGAAAAGAAAAGAGGGAAAAAAAAGAAAAGAAAAGGTGGTTGAATGAGACAGATATCATTTTCCTAAATGCACGATTGAAGACCTGAATGGTACGAATATACTTTGTATACAAACAGTTGTATGTAAAAAGATGCTATATACGGGTACTATGAATTGTAATTATTATAAATTAAAAATAAATTAAAAATAAGTTGGAAGAACAAGGAAGCAGCAGCAGAGGAAAGCTGGGATTTTCTTGAATGGGTTCTTGATTGTTGCTGCAATCTTCTGAGGATATTAGACTCTCCCTTCTTCACTCTTCCAAAGCAGACTGTGCAGTGATTCTCCAGAAGCCTCTGGTCTTGGACTAGGGTATCATTGTTGATCCCTCTTGTTCTGGGGCTTCAGCCTCTTGGACTGTGTAGCTTCTGGTTCTTCCAGCTCTCCAGCCTGCAGATGGCTATTGTGGACTATCCAGCTTCTGGTAGCAAGCCAACCTGATAAATCCCCTTTTTATAATTATACTTCCTGTTGATTCTGTTCCCCTAAAGAACCCTGACTAATACACCTAGCAATGTACCAAGTGCTCTGGGAGTGTGCAGGCAAAGGAGCTGTGGACTCTGAGTGCTGGAGGGGTTGGTGCTGTGTGAAGTAGGAGTGGGTGGACAGACAGATATGTAGAGACTGGGGGAGAGGGGGTCACGGAAGTACTAGCAGAGATCAGGGTGTGCACAGAGTCCCAAGGGACCTTCTCTTGAAAGTACTTGTTCAGCAGATCTTTCTTTTTTAATCCTTATTTAACTCTTTATTTTTAAACCTTAACTGACATTCTAACTATTTTACCTTGTTTGGATTTTTTTCAATAAATGTGTTTCACTTGTATCAAAACATTAAAGATATAATTGAAGAAAATGTGGGTAAAATCAACCAATCAAGAAAACTTGTCCTATCAGTTGTGCATGAGTTCTAGAAGGAACTCCCCACCCATCCTGACAGACCATCCATGCTGGGATCCCTGCTGTTCTTTCACCCTGAGCTCATAAATCTCCTCATATTCAGTGCAGCATTCCCTCCAAATGACTCTCCAAGGCTGAGAAATCCACCCTCCTGACAAGAGCATTCTACACCTTCTGCCTAAAATGCTTTTTCTCCCTGTCCCTATTTTCCCCATCTTGCTAGCTACTTCCTTCTTGTCTCTCAAGGGTCAGTTTACATTTCATTCCAGAAAGACATCTTAGTGCTCCCACTCAAGATAGTGCCCCTCATTGGTGCTCCCAAAGTGCCCTGTGTTTCAGTTACCATGTACCTGAACATACCACATTGAATTCCTTCTGATCTTCATGAAAGCAGGTTTTATCTATCATGTTCACCCCTGAAAACCATCAGCATTTAAATCATGATAAGTTTTAAATGATTTAACACAAGACCTGTACATCATCAGCGTTCAGTCATTGCACCTGAAACACATGAACAATTTTTTTTTCTCCATTCCCATCTAGTACGTTGAATGAATTAGGATGTTGGGCAGATGTATCCAAATCTGCAAGGTTGAATCTACCTAGGGTCCCCTGTGTGTGTATTTATGTTCAGACAAAAGTGAAAAAAATGAGGGCTGAGAGAGAAAAGTCTTCCACTAATTTAATAAAGTAAATGGGAATTTGGTGTGCAATTCAAGAAATGCATTTTTCTTTCTTCTTTTGCGTATTAAATGTGTTTCTTCTGGGATGCAAGGGCCATTTCCTTGTTTCTCAGTGGAACAGTTAATAGGTTAGACACTATATATACATGAAATTCACTGGAATTCAACAATTGAATTACATCTCAGTGACTTTCCTCCTTCTCTCACAAATTTGATTTTTGGAAGATATAACACTCTGAGACAAAAAAAAAAATCTGTTTCCTAAGTACCTGTTATATTTAATGTGTAGAATTCAAATATGAGACAGTAGTTTGGATCAGAGATCTCAAAAACACTTTATCTGATTGCAATTTTATGAACTCTTTACTAGATTATGAAGTATGCACCAGTGCTTGGAGGCTGTTTCCAGCCACTAAAGTGGACCTAGGTGACACCTGTAACTCCTTTGTCTGACAAACAGATCTGATCATTCCACTCTCAGCTGCTTGTTGCAAGGTAGCAGGTTCAGAAAATGTTCAATATACTGATGTCAAAATCAGGAAAACATACTGTTTCATTCAGCTTAGCCAAGGTTTAGATGCTGGGTCTTGTCGAAATTTAGGAGACCAGCAAGCAGATTGTATTTTGAAACCCACGAATGATCTAGGCTTGGAGTAGAGAATCAAGGCCTTTGAGATGAGTAAAGAGATTGAAGTCTTTTAAAAATCATTCCCAACATGTACTCCTGTACGTGATTTTCAGAGAAATGAAAATCTCTTTTCACAAAAAAGCATGGACACAAATGTGTCCAGAAGGTTTACTCTTAATAGCCTAAGAATGGAAGGAGACATGACCCAGTGACCTTCTATGGACAAATGATTAAATGGACTAGGCTGCATCCATACTGAGGCATCCTGCTCAGAAACAGGAAGGAAAAACTAATGGTGCATGTGGTAGATTAGCCAACTTGGGGAATGCAGAATGAAAAATCTTATTTTCAGAGGGTCATGTGTTGCAAAATTCCATTTGTATGGCATTCTTGAGATAACGTAACTATGGAGATGAAGAAGAGAATGGTGGTTGCCAGGGATGGAAGATGGAAGTGGGTATGGCTGTGGGTACAGAGGGTAGCACTAGGGAAGCTTCTGGTGCTGTAACTGGTCTATACCTTGGAACTATACAGATGACACAATTGCTTCCCCCCTCCCCTGACACACACACATATACATGAGGGCATGCAATTATGCAATGCTGGTTGAATCTGAAGGAGCACTGTGGGTGTCACCAGTGACAGTTTCCTAGTTTGGACATGGGCTGTAGTTGTACAGGGTATGGTCACGGTAGGAGGCTGATGGGAGGATACATGGAAATTCTCTGTACATTTTTGTAACTTCCTTTTAATCTATGATTTTATCACAATAGAAAGTTATAAAATATTTCTCCATGTGTTATTGTTAAAGTTCAGTGAATTAGGGAAGTGAAACCCAGGTCCATACATTTTTTTTTATACCATTAGATCATTTTTAGAAGTTTTAGATGGATCTAGATTGTAACCTATGATTCTCTACAGTTGCATATACATATGCATATACATTTAATAGTTGATTTACTTGTACTTGAAATAGAACCAGCAAGAGAGCCTGTGAGGTGGGAAGGAAAGAGGTGCCCTTGGGCTAGCAGGCCTTCAGGACTACACTAGTGGGGGAGCTGGTGGGCACAGTCACTAGCTGCCCGTGTGGTATTTTCCTGTACCCCTGGTGCTCACCACACTGCTGGCATGTCGCATCTGGCAGTTACCCACATGGGCTCACACTGTTGTTTATTCCATCTGCCATGGGACCTTTGCCCAACTGGGCCTTAAGTCATAAGACCCCATGATCATAGACTATAGCTAGCATAAAAGAGGTACCAGGTAAGTGAGAACAAATGGGGGCAGTGTCTGCTGGGCTTCTTTACCTGTGCTGATACTGTATCCATCAGGACATTTTCTCAAGCCAGTGACAGCAGAAAAAAATCCATCCCAAATCAAGTAAAAAGAAAGATGCATTGACTCATGCAACTGAGGAGTCCAGGAACAGGTCTGGTTTCTGACCCTGCTCCTCCTTGTCAGCTCTACTTTCTCCATCATGGTTCCTTTAGCAGCCGAATTCTGAACTCGGACCATAAAAGGCTACAGCTTCCTGAACTGTTCTCTTTCCACTGCATCTGCCCTCTTTAATAGTTCCCATGAAATTCCCAGTGTCCTCTCCTTCTCTGGTCTACTGGGCCACATTCCCACCACTGAACCAGCCACCAAAAGGAAATGGACTAAGTGTTGTGGTTCAAGGTCACGAGCTTTGTCCAGACCTCTAGGAGCAGAATCCATGTAAATCCTGTGAACTAAGAGTCAGTGGAAAAACAGGTGGAGTCTCCCAAGCTTGGAGGAAGAGCAGGGATTCCCCCTTGAAGAATTCAGGCAGCCACCAGAGAGCTGATGATTGGTGGCTTGCAGCATGCACTCACAGGACACAAATGTAAATAAAAGGCTTATTATCCAACATGATATAAAATGTTAAGACAGCTTGTTTGTCCTATGACTGACTCATTTTATTCCTGACAAATTAGTTAATACCATTTTATATTTTGTAGCTTCAAACCACATTGGTAGAATTTATACTCTGTGCGGTGGTGTTGCAGAGTTAATTGGTTTTGGTTTATATTCAAGATAGACTTCATTATTTTCATTCTCCCCAGGAGGAATTCTTAATTCAGCCTTATAATTTCCTTGCTGAAATACATCGACTGTTTGAAGCCTTTAAAGTGTGTAATCATGAATGGTAAAGGGCCCTCCCTTTGAAGAGCCGGCCTCCCCACTCCCCCTGTTTATAGTGTCCCTTCCTTTCTGTTATGGCCCTGGAGACTCTGGCGATGTTGGGAATCCTGTGGGTACCTCTTTGTTGTGTCAGGTTATTGCTGTGTGGTTCTGGGGTTAGCCACATCTCTTGCCTAGAATAATCAAATAAGAAAATGGTTAGGAGGTAGGTAGAATATGCTGCTCCATATCATGGCCTTCATACTGCAGTTGAGTTTTGATATCCATTAGTCCCTACTGTCGGTCTCCTGCCTTGGATTTCTCACTGGCTTGGATGCACTCTTCATTTTTGATTCTGGAAAAATCCCTGATGTCCTGAACTTTCAATCACAGACTGTTTCTTCGTGTTCTTCCACTTGGCTCTCATCATCATGACCTCTTATTATCCTACTTGATTATTTGCTTATCATATTCTATTACGATGGCTGTTTCCTGGTACTTTGATTAAATACCTACAAATCTTCACTCTTTAGAATAAGCTGCCTTAATTTTACTTTCTTTTGTATATTCCTATCCAATTTTTCTCTACAGTCAATCCTGAGGAAAAATAATTGAAAACATAACTTCAATGATCTCAGTACCTAGTCCTATTCCCTCCAGGCCACTAAAAAGCCATCGATGTCCTCCATTCCACTTAGCATAAAGACAAGGCTAAATGCCTTAATGAAGCCTCAGACCCTGCATGCCTCAATCCTGCTGACACCCTCGGCCTCAGCCTCCTCTGTGTTCCTTTTACCCTCCGCATGTCAGTGAGGCTGGCTCTTATGGAGTGACTTGGACTCATCTTTGCACAAATTGTTTGCGCAGCTTACAAATCCCTTCATTCCTTCTTACTAGGATGCATCTACTAATATTTCATATCCTGGTCCCAGTACTATAGTCTAAGGATAACTTCTCTGTTCCTGTTGACTGGCCAGCCCTCCTCATACCCCAACTTTGCTAAATTTTCAGAATACCAGTGACCTCTCCTTCATAACTGTGGCCAAATTTGTAGATTTACATTTTGAAATGTGGGTAATGTGTGTTTCTCCAAATACACTGCAAGCTCCTTCAGGACACCTGCCAGGTCTACCTTGCCTCCTGTGGAATTCTCAGCATCCAATCC
Organism: Tamias sibiricus; assembly: GCA_025594165.1. NCBI lineage: Eukaryota > Metazoa > Chordata > Mammalia > Rodentia > Sciuridae > Tamias > Tamias sibiricus. Next base: position 70,916,143 of record CM046660.1, on the reverse strand, counting down.
AGTGTCAGCAGACAACAGACCCCAGGAAAGGTTTGTTCTTCTTGTATGATTCTGACATGACTAACCCTGGAACCACAGAGCAGTGACTTGCCAACAGCAGCCCCAACACCACCAGCATTGAGAGGACCATAACAGAAAGCAAGGGATGCTACAAATGGGAAGGGCTCTGCCAGGGAGGGCCCTGTTATCATTCACAATTACATACTTTAGAGGCTTCAAACAGTCGATGTATTTCAGCAAGGAAATTATAAGGCTGAATTAAGAATTCCTCCTGGGGAGAATGAAAATAATGAAGTCTATCTTGAATATAAACCAAAACCAATTAACTCTGCAACACCACGCACAGAGTATAAATTCTACCAATGTGGTTTGAAGCTACAAAATATAAAATGGTATTAACTAATTTGTCAGGAATAAAATGAGTCAGTCATAGGACAAACAAGCTGTCTTAACATTTTATATCATGTTGGATAATAAGCCTTTTATTTACATTTGTGTCCTGTGAGTGCATGCTGCAAGCCACCAATCATCAGCTCTCTGGTGGCTGCCTGAATTCTTCAAGGGGGAATCCCTGCTCTTCCTCCAAGCTTGGGAGATTCCACCTGTTTTTCCACTGACTCTTAGTTCACAGGATTTACATGGATTCTGCTCCTAGAGGTCTGGACAAAGCTCGTGACCTTGAACCACAACACTTAGTCCATTTCCTTTTGGTGGCTGGTTCAGTGGTGGGAATGTGGCCCAGTAGAGCCAGAGAAGGAGAGGACACTGGGAATTTCATGGGAACTATTAAAGAGGGCAGATGCAGTGGAAAGAGAACAGTTCAGGAAGCTGTAGCCTTTTATGGTCCGAGTTCAGAATTTGGCTGCTAAAGGAACCATGATGGAGAAAGTAGAGCTGACAAGGAGGAGCAGGGTCAGAAACCAGACCTGTCCCTGGACTCCTCAGTTGCATGAGTCAATGCATCTTTCTTTTTACTTGATTTGGGATGGATTTTTTTTCTGCTGTCACTGGCTTGAGAAAATGTCCTGATGGATACAGTATCAGCACAGGTAAAGAAGCCCAGCAGACACTGCCCCCATTTGTTCTCACTTACCTGGTACCTCTTTTATGCTAGCTATAGTCTGTGATCATGGGGCCTTATGACTTAAGGCCCAGTTGGGCAAAGGTCCCATGGCAGATGGAATAAACAACAGTGTGAGCCCATGTGGGTAACTGCCAGATGCGACATGCCAGCAGTGTGGTGAGCACCAGGGGTACAGGAAAATACCACACGGGCAGCTAGTGACTGTGCCTCACCAGCAACCCCACTAGTGGAGTCCTGAAGGCCTGCTAGCCCAAGGGCACCCCTTTCCTTCCCACCTCACAGGCTCTCTTGCTTGTTCTATTTCAAGAACAAATAAATAAACGATTAGTTGTACATGCAGCTGCATTATATAGCAGGCTGTAATCTACATATGTTCAAGCAATGATCTAAAGTGTGTTTATAAAGCCAAAATATATAGTAAGGACTTGAGTTTCACTGTCCTTATCCCACTGAACTTTAACTATCACACGTGAGGAAATTATTTTTTACAACTTGCTATTGTGATACCATTTAGATGGAGAGAAAATATGCCCCCCCCCAAAAAAAAAGGCAAAATATTTGCAGAGAAGCAGGAAACTGTCCCTGGTCCAGCTCAAGAAGCTCCTTCAGAATTGACCAACAGTGTAGGTAGTCATGTGGTGTGTGTGTGTGTGTGTGTGTGTGTGTGTGTGTGCGCGCACGTGCATGCGCACAAACATACATATGTGTTTCTGTGTGATTTTAACATGCATGCACATACAAGGCACAGAACTGTCCCACCACCAGCAGATTCTCTATTTCACTCTCTGCAGCTACAGCTATTCCCTGCCATCATCAGTCCCTGTGAACTACCCACCTGATCTCCATCTCCAGGAGTCCCTGTAATCCCTGGACACAGTCTTTATCTTGGGCTGTCTTTTCCTTCAGTTTAGTCTTACATCTCTGGCTACAGGAGTTGCAACAGCTGAGTTCTTCTGTCACCTCAGATGGCGCATGAACAGGATTGAACTCACTATACTAGGATCTTCTTTCCTGCTTCCATGAATGATGTCACCTTCCTAAGAACAAGAATGTTAGAATAGGGTTACCAAGGCGTGGATCCACAGGAGTAAAGCAGTGACATAAGCTGGGAGGGCACTGTGGCTAACTGGAGACCCATTCACCCATCAAAGGAGAGGAGCTGTTCAGCTTCAGTGGACAGATGGAGCAGGGTTGTCACATCTTCTAGTTTTAAAAGTGATTCATGTAAAAAATATTATTTTTAGCATGTTCACAAAATTTGTTTTTTTTTTTAAAGTCTTTTATAACATTACACAGACCAAATAAAACTGTTCTTTAGATCAGTGTCTATGTACAGGATGTAAGCTGTCAAGTTTTGACATTTGCCTTAGGTTAATCTTTGACAATTTCCTTTACTTTGTGTCCTATAACTCATGTCCACCAAGTCATACTTAGGCTTCCTTAAAGATATCTTTTAAATCTTCCCCTTTCACTTTTGCTCTCATACTTCAACAAATGCAATGGTGTTTCTTGGTCTCTAGTGTCCATGCCTCCTCTTTATTTTTCCCTCTGTATCTCAGACAGTAGATGATGAATATAAATATAATTATATATATTTAAAAAGATGTAGATGATACATTTTGCTAAGGTTGCATAAAAGCCAAGCATTGAGTATAGAAGGCGCGTACACACACACATGCACACATGCACACATACACAAATCCCACATGCCATCAGCAATTGGAGTCAGCCATCTCCTTATTTGGTTTTGTGGGCTTTGCTAAGAAGCATCCCTTTTAAAGACTCCATCACTAGCTGCCATCTTAATGTATAATACCCTTCTTCATTCAAAGGCAAGGAAAGCATTGAGAATGGATAGGGGCTTCATCCTGGTACAAAGAAGTTTGTGGTGGCAGCTACTCCTTTCTATGGAGAGAAGAAAGAATGGCATTTCTCCTTTAAGGCAAAGGAGTTGTGTTCCAGGAGGTGTGGGATGCCTGCAAGATGGACAAAAGGACAGTCATTTCATCATTCTTCAGTGGAGTCTGTTTCAAGCTGATCATTAACAGTTGATGACCCAGGGCAAGAGTTGAAGTGGAAGCTTCATCTGAAACGGCTAAACTCAGTCCCCTTCCCTGTCCACTCCACCTCCCACCTTCTCTGCCCACTCCCAGCCCTCTTTAAACCCCCTTCAGGTCTAGATGTGGATATACTGCTGACATTGCCTTCTCTTGGGAAGATGAACTCAGGAACGGCTGCCCAGGACATGGGGTATAAACATGAGGGTGTATTGGGTGGGCTCCAGATTGGCATATCTTACATGCTCAGAAGAGGGGCAGAGTAGGGATCTATAAAGCACAGGATCTAGGGAAGGGGTCCAGCTGCCTGAATCTGGGGGAAGTACTGTGCTTAGTAAGGATACTTGTTTTTTCTTTGTATTTGCTGAGCAGAGAAAGAGCTGTGAAGAGGCAGAGGACATTTAGGGGACAGTGGAACAACTGATAGTCCTCTGTTTCACATGCCAAGTATACTAAGTTCACCATAAGGTGAGTATATGGTGTATATATAGCAAAGTTTAATGCTCATTTAAGTACCTTATTCAAGAGGTCACTTGTTGAATAAGGAAAGCCCACCACACAGAGGCCATGGGTAGACATCTTTTGGTAAGGCTAAGAGGTGTTGATGGAAGACCTATCCAAGACTAGAAGAACTACCTCCTACAGGGATTCTCAGAAAACCCACATATGAAAGTGCCACATTTGGCAGCAACATGAAGGAGTTGGGTAGAGGAGTGTACCAATCAAACAGCAAGAGGAAGGATACGGCTCATCCAGGTGAGAGAAGCTAGCTGTCACACCTCTTCCTCATTGTCCCAACAGGAAGGATGAGCTAGTGCCTAAAGAAGACAGAGAGCAGTGGATCAAAGGGTTCTTTCCTTCTAACTTGTAGTACCCCTGTCCCGTAAAATGGCCTACTAGTGCCACCATAAGCCACTGGGGTCCTTTCTTGTTGCTCAAAAGAAGCCTTTCACTACATGAAACTGAATGGAAAATTACTGAATCTCACCAAATATTATTAAAATATATAGTAGGAAAGGTAAGATGGACAATTAGAGAGCAGTTACTAGGAAAAAAAACGAAACCATAGTATGGATAGGCTCCAAGTTGAAACTCCTCAGTACTCTAGTTAGAGATTTATAGGCAGGCATTTTAACATTCAAAGTACTGGTTTTCCTAACATAATTTTATGTATTATTTCCAAGTTTAAAACAATTGAAGTTTATCTTTGGCAAACGAATATAGATTAAATCTTTAACTTAAAATGTATGGTTTTTCAAAATTGAATTCATTTGTAATAATTATTCATTTGTAATAATAATTTATGTCTTTTATTGCAAACTAATTTAGGTATTTTTGAAAAGCTTATATATTGTAAATAAAATGTTTAAAATACCTAAGTAAATCCTATTTTGTGGTTTCGAACATGCTTTTTCATATTGGTTTATCTGATGTTTTGAGTAAGAAAATTAGTATACATTATATACATGCAAAAATATTGTGCTTTTGATAATATTTAGGTCAGTGGAAATAGTTACACAAAGTGAAATAAAGTGAGTAGTAATAGAAGAAAACAATTATATAAAAATAGAGGTTATTTCATTTATCTGGTAGATTGGTCAAGACTGTAATATTGATTTATCTAGAACCTGGTTATAAGAACACTTGGTTTAAAACAAAAGGTACTGTCATATGCGCCTATTGTTCACCCATCCAGTTCTAGTCACCACTGGGAAGAAAGCAAAGTGGAATTTCGGTGACTTTGAGGAAATTTCAGTCTGGTTTCAAGTTCAGGAAAGGATCCAGCGCTGTTCCCTATAAGGAAGAACGGGAGCTGTTGATGCAGTGAGTGTCTACAAGTGCAGGCTAGGAGTGAATCAGTGTGGGTGTCTCTGTGAGTCATTGTGCAAGGACTCAGTCAGGGTGGATGCCTTAAGAGGAGAAGGATGGGGAGAGAGGACCTGCCCTTTGTGTGTCATGCTGGCAGAAAGACCCAGAAGCACCAGGAAACTACCAAGGAATGGCTCACTGGAAACCTTGATGAAGACATTCTTGACTCAAACTCAAATTGGAGAACACTAAGGAGAATGTATCTGGGGAAGAAATAAAGGCAGGGTGGAGATATTAGAGTTTTCTGGTAAGCAGAGGAGTCTCTAAGTGTGTTTCTACATAAACAGGATATTTTGTAGATTATGAATATTCTTATTTGTATTCATTCCTGTACAACCTCTCCACTTACCCCTCAGATACAGATGAATAAACAAGCTAAAAATAATGTAGAATCACCTCTCTGATGAAGAACAGTACTGTGTAATTAATTCAGTAAATTACACAAATATTTTTGAACATGCATATAGTTTTAAAGTTTGGATATTTTTGCATAAGTGTAGCTCAATTAGAACCCCAGTTTTTCCCTGGTGATTTAATCACTTCATTCCAGATTCTCAAATCCTGAATGATACATTCTTTACCCACAGAATAAAGTTTATTATTTTAAAGATAGCATTGGGAGAGAATGTGGAAAACAGCCGTTCAAAGATGTGTTCTCAAGATTAGGAAGAAAATAATTTTAGTGAAAAAGAAAAAAACAGTAAGACCCACACTCTGTCATCAGTGTTTATACTAAGTGTCGGTTTCTCTTTATAACATTGTGTACAAAATAAGACAGAAGGAAAAACAAGGAAAGAACATAAATGAGCTAACAACCCAACCACTTTTCCCTACCTCACTGTGCTAACCACAAGCAACCTCTTTTAACCATTTCCATTCCTGTTTATTTGGGGGGGATTATTTAATTTACACTAAATGTGATTTTGCCCTATAACTTCTGGGTTTCTTGTGTCCTCCATGTGAAAGATGAAGCTTCACCTCACACAACTACATCTTTCTTTCTCTACTCCAAATACAGTTGATTCCATTATTTACAGGCTTTCTGTTGGTTACCTGGTCAACTTTAAATAAAGTATTTAACCTGAATATCTTGGTCTACTGACATCTGGTGTCTCACCAAGAAAGATGAAGATATTCTAATTTGCCCAACTTCAAGCCCCATTCTGCCTCCATAAGTCTGCTGTAGGGGGAAGATATTAGAGTGTTTCTTAGATAGCTGAGGAATCTCAGTAATTGGACAGTGGACCTTCAATTCTAATCCTTTAGTTACTCACTCATTCTCCCATTTCTTCCCATGTCCTTTCTTATTTGTTTCTGTCCTGGAAAAGGCCATAATCATTGTAACAAGACAGACTTAGAGCTCAGGGCAGGAGGCATAGAGGCCAAATAGCAGGACTCCCTCATCCTTACAGCAACTGGATGAGGTTAACATTTTAAATCACATTATCTAAAATATACCAGATAAGTGAGGGACCTAAGTGGTCCAATCGCAGAGCTCATTTTCATGAGGAAAACAAAGGTTACCTAAACATTGAGTGTTTTGGAAGCTGGACTATTCTTTTTGAGCACCAATATGACATCACATGTGGAAAATGTCACATGTCACCTCATGTGATTGATAGATAACAGTCAAAATACAGGTGCAATAAAAATATTGCATAAAATCACCTTTAGGTGATGGTGTATAAGGTACTATGAATCATAAATGAATTTCATGTTGCAAGTTGGGTCCCAGCCCCGAGATATCCCATAACACATATGCAAATGTTTCAAAATCTAAAAATAATCCCAAATATGAAATATTTTTATTCCCTTATTTTGGGTAAAGGATACTCAACTTGGATATATATATATATATATAAATAAATATATACTTAGAACTTTTATACTTAAATACATTAACATACACACATACAATAATATGTAATACATAAAATTTAAACATAGTGAAACATATTAGGTACAGTCATGTGCTGAATCGTGATATTTCAGTCAACACACACTTCATACTTGTTGGTGGTCCCATAGACTGTATCACCTAGTACATTGTGGCATCATGGTTTGTGTAATAGACTCCACAATGTTCACAAGATGATGAAAATTGCATGATGCATATGTGCATATATATTTTTTCATATGGACATATATTTTACATTTCAGTAACTAGTTTGTTTTTATAATCTGCTAGTTAATTTATTCTATTCTCTGATTGATCTGTTTCCCTTAGGATTAATTGCTTATTTTTTCGCCTTGAACTTTTGCTTCCAGGTTTCTGATTTTCCTCATATGTCTATGCTAGCCAGTGCTTGCCCTTCTGAACTTAAGAAAAGAGAGGTGATTGATTTTCTAAGGGGCCAAATTGGGCCACCTTTGGTTAAGGTCCTGTACCTAGACATGTTCTGTAGGCCGATTTTGAGTTCTTAAAGTGTAGGTGGGGCTTCCTGACGACAAGACTCTGCTGTGTGTGAGGAGCAGGGCAGCTGCATGTGAAAGCTGAGGGCTCCGCTTTGGGGTGCACACCCACACTGCCTGCCCCAGGTTCCTGCCTGGTTGACTTGGTTGGGTGGGAGAAATGGAAGGGGTCAACAAGCAAAGCTGCTCAGGAGACACTCATCTGGGAACACCAGACCCCTTTCCAGCCCTTCCTGATTCCCTCTCCCTTCTGGTAAGTCTTATCTCACCACCTCTGCTGTAGGCCCTCCAGCAACAGTCTCCTCTTTTTTTCAACTGTCAAGTTCTTTAATATTCTCTCAGACTTCCAACTGTATTGATAGACCTTGTTGATGGACATTCCTACCCTCTCCTGTTCATTGTTTTATGTTTATTCTGAAGGATGATGAATTGAGTATTTTGATTTCTGTTCCCTGCATTAGAGAATAACAAAGCAGAAATGGGTGGGCATAGCGGTTTAGTGAGCCAAACTATAGTATTTACCATCCAAGAACTGTTGGTGACACCTTAGGTAATTACACTGTCAGTTCTGTCTGAGATCTGAAGCATAGTTGTCTTGGTGTTTTTTGACATCTTTCCACATCCTGGATTTTTCTTTAGAGTGCTTCCTCATGTATTGTGGTTTGGAGTTACAGATATTTCCAAGGTTAATAAAGATGGAGCTTGTATTTTTGATAGTCTCTTTCAAGGGGTGGGAGGGGAGGTATTGGGTGGTTGGTTTATTCACTCTTCCATTTTAGCAATGGAATGTTACTGAAATCTTAGTGGTGTCTCAGATAAGAGTGGATACAAGCTCATCTTTTTCAGTGTGTCACCTTGAAATAATGTTTTTTATAAAATTAATAAATTTAATTTTAAGTGTTTTTTCTTTTATAAAGTCTTCCTAATCAGGAAATACCCTGATATGAATTGGGATACAGCCCTGATAATCTTTTGTTTCTTTGAAAAAAAATTCAGATTATTATCAAAGGTGGTTCAACTTTACTAACAGAGTTTTTCCTTTTAGGTTTTGGAGAAACACTTCATTGAGTTCTTAGAACCATTGAAAATCTAAGTAGGTGTCTTCACTCTCACCAAAAAACAGAAATAAAAACCAAACAAACAAAAACCCAGCTTGATGTGGTATAAGCACAAGCTTGATGTAGTAGGAACCTTCTGGTTTGTATCAGAGCAATAATTGGCAGTAGGCCTCGGATAATTCACTTGATTATAAGCTTCATGAGGCCAGAAGTTCATTTCTGTTGATTATGTATGTCCCCAGTACCTAGAATGTATGTGATCCATTAGATCTGCCAAGAGAATGAATACAATTTGACCCATGGTTATTCATATCCTAATTTTTGCTGGTCACAGTGCCAGCAATAATTGTTTTTGAAAAAGCATATTAAACTGGACAACATGTCTACTGGTTATTTGCTTCTTGGTCCTCAGATTCATCTTCTGTGCTTTCCTTCTCTGTTCTGGATGATAGGAGGCTGTTCTGTAAAAATTACATTTTCCAGGCTCCTTTGCCAACTACGTTCTGGGTATGTTTGGTGTAAAATCAGAGACCAGGAGATAAAAAATCAGCATGTTTCTCCCCATTGGTTTCTAGTTAGTGTGATTTCAGAAGCAGTAGCTGATACTTGTCAACTGTTCTAAACCCACTAGCCAACTCCCACTCTGTGGGTGTGATTTTTGCTGGGCAGTCAGCACTTTTTCTCTCCTCAGTCCCTCCAGGTTGGAGGCACAGCAGTTCTTGCAGCTGCTCTGCCCTGGGTTGTCTTATCTTGCTCTATTGGCTTGTTCCACTCATTATGCAACTACAGAGCTTGTTTCACATATGCATTTTTTTCCTACTGAATGAATGATACAAGTCCTACTTTCCTGCTAGACCTGACTCTTCTTGAGATTTTTTAAATTTTCAAACATAGTAAGTTCAAAATTTGTCTTCTCATTTACAATAACTTGAAAGCAGAGAAACCATGAAAGTGCCAGTGCTCAATTAGGATTATGTCATTGCAGAGCAGTGATGCATTCTTACTGTTTTTCTCTTGCTGTCAATGCAATAAAAAAAAAAATTGTACATGCATGGAATTCTCAAATGCATGAGGTATGATTATTCAATTATTTTGAAAAAGTAGGTGTGTTTTGTATAAAGCTCTTTTTAAAGCTATGTATGCACTGAATTTTGGAACTGATACTTATGCACCATTAGAAAAATTGCTCAAAATATGTTTAGACTTGTATCCACTGAAGAGAAATGAAATACATGAGGATTTTGTTGTCTAAAAGTATGTGTAGAAACTGAGATTTTGAGATATTGAAACTTATCTCTCAGTTCAATTATTGTGAAATATATACTGTGCATACAAATTTACTGCTAGAAGAGTGAATTTACATAGGCTGTGGAAAGAGCTGAAATGAACCATTTGTTTGAATTTTGTTTTGAACAAACTCAGTGGAAGCAACTCTTCCCCTTTTTTCTCCCTGTCTTCTGGGGTAACTTAGAGATGATTAACAAGCAATAAATGATTATCAACAAATGGCTAGATGCATGTCCTGTTATTTGGTAACACCCTTACATGGCTGAACTGTTGTTATCATTGAACTGGAAGAGTGATAAAAATCATGGCTCCAAACTAGAAGTCAAGTACACCTTCCTCTGTAAACATATTTTTAAGGACGATTCTCTTTATGACCTCTGTTCACACATAAAAAGCATCACTTCACACTTGAGCATGCTTTTGTGAAGTCAGCTAGTAATTTAAAACACCTGTTCTTAACCAAGTATTTCTATTCATGGTGGCATTTCTTGATATGGAATCCCTCTTCAGTGACATCCAGCACCACAGTTATGTGTAGAGGAAACAGTCCTACAAGTTCCTCTTCCTTTCAAACTGTTATCTGACAATTCTGTGTATGAGTCCACCGACAGAGGGTGGCCAAAATGTGTTGTGGTGAATTACAAGATTTTGTTATGCCCATGTCTGGGTCATTTTTGTTTGAACAGAGAGTGAAAATGGTTTGGGTTAGCCAATCTGAGGAGGGGCTGGATCATACATGCTTGAACACTACATCTTGATGATGATGGCCATTGTTATGGTTTAGAGGTGAGATGTCCCCTTAAAGCTTATGTGTGAGACAATGTAAGAACTTTCAGAGGTGAAATGATTAGATTATGAGAGCCTTAACCTAATCAGTGGATTGATCCACTGATATGAATTAACTGCGTGGTAGCTGTAGGTAGGTGTAGCTGGTAGAGGTGGGTCACTGGGGGAGGGGGGTGCCTTTGGGTTTATATTTTGTCTCTGGTGAACGGAGCTCCCTCTGTTTCCTAGCCGATGTGTCATGAGGTACTTTCATCTGCCACACCCTTCTGCCATGATGTTCTGCCTCACCTTGGACCCAGAGCTATAGAGTCAGTCAGCTGTGGACTGAACTCTGAAACCGGGAACCAAAACAAACTTGTCCTCATTTAAGTTGTTCTTGTTATATTTTTTGGTTGCAGTGACACAAAAACTGATAAAACAATAGCACACATCATACTTGGCTCATGGTTCTTCAAAGGTTTATGTAGGATTCCTGACAGGCATCTCAGCTAGAAGTATTGGGATTCCATAAGTTATCCTTATCTGTTGATATTATGATCACAGACTATACAGATGTTCAGAGTTTGAAAAGACCCTGTATTATAAAATAATCTTATTACAAATGCATGGATTTCAAATTTTATAATTTTTTTATCACTGAAAATTTCAAGCTTGTACAAATGTAGAGGACAGAAGGAGTCATCAATAGTTTTATCCACAAAGAGCATTTTGCCAATTTTTATTTCATCTGTATTAAAATTTCTTTTTAAAATTTCTGGTGTATTTTAAGGAAAATTTTTGGTGTCACAACATCATATATCACATAAATTACTTTGTTTCTTTCACACAGCTCTCTTTAAAAATGATTTAACTTTTCTGCCATTATCATGCCTAACAATTAAGGAGAATATTTTTAATATATGCTAATATATAGACTTGCAGGCCTAATAATTAAGAGTAGTAGTTTAATTTTTGCTTAAAAAGAGCCCAGCTCTAATTTTCATGTCTTAAATCTGTCTCTCAATATCTAATCAAGGTCCGCATGCTATATTTACCTGATAGGTCTCTTAGGTCTCCTTTAGCTTATAACAAGAGCTTTCTCTTTCTTATTTATTGAAGGCATTTATTTGTTGAAGAGGCCATTATTTATCTGAGGTCTGAATTTGAGTAATTGCATCTTCCTGATGTCATTTATAAGCTTCTCTATTCTCTTTTTTAACTGGTAATTAGATCTAGATGCTTGACTTGATTTGGGGTCAATTTTTGGGAGGCGAGAACACCTTCTGGGTCATTCTTTGTGCTATCTATCAAATACTATAAAAAAAAAATACCGAGTTATTTGATGTTACAGCAAGCAGTAGAAAAGCAGTAGAATCAGTGTTGGGAAACTGCTCAATTTACTATGAAGTTTCTCCCTAAAAATTTTTAGTAATTGTCTAGATCTGGAGGTATTCTTTCATTAGGGCTTACAAAACAGGGACATTCCTATCATCTCTTCAGCATTTTTGAGATGATATTCTTATATATTGAAAGGCTTGTCTTCATTTTCTAATTGGGTGTTGAGATTCAGTTCTATAATAGAGGATAAGGCAAGTGCTTGACCCCCTCTCCTCCCCGAGCAGTCATCAGAATATGATCTCAGATTGGCAATCTCCAAACATGACCATTTTATTTTTTTCAATTTTCTGTATATAATTGCTAATTTGTGGATTTTCATTTATTTACTGTGTTCTGGTCTATGGTAATCATTTTTTTTTTCTTTGTTAGGCACACAAGGCATGCCATCTTTATCCAGGGCAAAAAGTATGCTTTGTCCTCCTTTTGAAATGATATCAATAGTCTTCAACAGTCCTTGGTTTCTGACACTTGGAGTCATCTGTTAGCTTGGGGAGCCATGATTCCTTCTTGAGAAACTGCCTTTGGGGAACATATCTGGGGAACTCAGAATGCTCATTGTCAGCAGGTCTCCATTGCTCTCAGGTTATTTCAGTAGACAGAGTCAGGCTACACATACGCTTTAGAAAGGGAAAGACAAACCATAAGCTCCTACTGATGTTTCCAGTTCCATCTATGAACCAGAAGAGATCACTCAACATCTTTGATTTTCCACCAGTATCTTTTTTCTCCTTTGCTGAAAGCCCTGGTGCCGACTAATATTCATATAACTACATCAGATTCAGTGTATGAAGCACCACATGTACGTTCATTTGACCTGATCTTTGGTGTGGCTCTAGGAACTGCTTCCACTCTTCCCATGGTCCTAGAATCAGGTCCCTGCTGTTTTTGCTGCCACTGAAGACCAAAAGTCCCAGGATAATGTGATGTTTGAATCTCCTCCCACTTGAAGGTATATCCTGGCAATAAATTATTTATCCCAGTATTTTTTCCTCTAGCCTCCTGCCTCAGAGTTTCTGTAAGAGCCCCCGAACCTGACATAAGTGGGGGGAGGTTAGCCCCCATGAATAACTTTGCTCAATGACAGAGAACGATTGTTATTCCTTTCCTGTCACTCTATTCAAAGATTCAGTAGTCTCATACAGCCTTCCTAGAGTCACAGGCAATAAGAAAAGAGTTACTGTAAAACTTGAGCCAGGTTTGCAAAATAATCTCATGTATTGCATCTCCCTCCTTCCTAATTTCATCTTCTCATTCTTACTTTCTTAGAATTGCATACTCAGATAAATGTTCGTTTTAGTCAGCTTTTCACTGCTGGGACTAAAGGACCCAACCAGAACAACTGTAGAGGAGGAAAAGTTTATTTAGGGGCTCACAGTTTCGGAGGTCTCAACACATAGACAGCAGCTTGCATTCCTTAGGGCTCAAGGTGAGGCTAAACATCACAGAAGAAGAGTGTGGTGAAGGGAAGCAGCTCACATGATGATTAGGAAGCAGAGAGACTCTACTCACCAGGCACAAAGTATATACCCCAAAGCCATGCCCCCAATGTCCCAACTCTTCCAGCCACACCCTACCAACCTTCAGTTACCACTCAATCAATCCCTATATAGGGGAATAATTCACAGATTGGGTTAAGAGTTTCACAACCCAAAATAATTTCTTCTCTCAACATTCTTGCATTTTTTTCACACATGAGCTTTTTGGGGATACCGCACATCCAAGCTCTAACATTCTGCCCCTGGGCCCCCAAAGCTCATACTCATCTGATAATGCAAAATATATTTAGTCCATCCCCAAGAGTCCCCATACTCTCAACAATTCTGAGATTGCTCAAAGTTCAAGTCAAAGTCTTTTCTGAGGCTCAAGGCAATCTGGCATTGTGAGCTCTTGTAAAATTAAAAGCAAGTTGTATGTATCCAATATATAATGGCACAGAGTAAACAGTTCCATTCAAAAAAATAAAAATAGGAGCATAGAACAAAGGGATGGGACCAAAGCAAGACAGAAATCCAGCTGGGCAAACAAGTCCTGAAGTTCTATGTCCAGCATCTGGGGCACATGGCATGAAGTCCTTTCCAAAGGGCTTGTGTAGCTCCACCCCTGTGGCCTTGTTTGTTGCAGCTCAAGTGGACTTTCTATTAGCTTGTCTCTGCTCAGTTCCTGCAGCTTTCCTAGACAATGTCCTGCGTTATTGTCATTTCTTAATCTCGGGGGTCTCCAATGCAGCTTTGGCTTCCTCCTCAAATCTGCACATCTTGCCTTTTCAGAGAGTCCCTGCGGGACTCTGATCCTGCTGCACTTTGCCTGGCTTCCAAGGCCTTCCACTGAAATCTTGTGGAAGCCTCCATGACCCCCTTACTCCAGCATCCCGCATTCCTGTAGAACCAGTGCCATGTGGTTGACATCAATGTCTGCCGCCATATTGAGCAGTAGTCAAGCCTCCAGGGACCCTGGCTGCAGTGGCCTCTGGGTGTCTGGGTAGCTGAGCACATTGAAAATACTTCCTAGGGAATAGACCCAGGAGTGGGATGGCTGGGTCATAGGGTGGTTCCATTCCCATTTTCCCAAGAAAAGACTTAAAAACAGCATATTACAGTGACACAGCCACTTCAATGTTTATAGCAGCACAATTCACAATAGCTAGGTTATGGAACCAACCTAGATGCCCCTCAGTAGATGAGTGGATAAAGAAAATATGGTATATATACAAAATGGAATTTTACTCAGCAATAAGAGAGAATAAAATAATGGCATTTGCAGGTAAATGGATGAAGTTGGAGAATATAATGCTAAGTGAAATTAGTCAATCTCAAAAATCCAAGTACCGAATGTTTTCTCTGATATAAGGAGGCTGGTTCACAGAGTTGTTGGAAGGGGGTACATAGGATCAGAGGGACACTAGAATGGTCAACGGAAAGGGAGGGGAGGGAGGGAGTAAGGGGGGGGGGGGTTGGAAAAAAAATTGGTGGTTGAATGAGATGGATATCATTATCCTAAATGCATGATTGAAGATCTGAATGGTACTTATATACTTTGTATACAAGCAGTTGTATGTAAAAAGATACTATACTTGTGCATGATGAATAAGTAAATAAATAATAAAAAAAAATAAAAAAAATAAAAAAAAAAAAAGAAAATACTTCCTAGGCCCCCTGGTGCAAGAAGGATTCCCCACTGGTCTCTTCTCAAAAGAATTTTTACTTTTACTCCCTTGAGCCTGTGGTGGGTAAGGTCTTGTCAGCTCATGAGACACTCTCAAGCCATCTTTTCAAATTGTCTCTGGACAAAGTCTTTAGCATTTCTTTAATGATGGTAATGTCTTTAAGAGCTGCAACTTCCTTAGTCCCAGTTTTACTCCTGCCTTTCAAGTCCAAGTTTTTCAAATCTTTCTGCTCTGCTTTCTGCTTCTGAATATCAAAATAAACTTGGCTAAAAGCTGCCAGCAATACCATGCCACTCCATGAATGCTATGCTATCTAGAATTTTCTTCTGCAAAATTAAGAAGTCCATCACTTTTAAAATCAGTCTTACAGAAAATCTCAGGACACAGGCAAAATGCAGATAACTTCTTAGCCAGAACATAACACGCTAATTACCGATAGTGTCCTGCTTTTCCTCTAAACTCTTTAGAACCAAGATTTTTCTTTATTGTTCATAGTCCTATTCTGGTCTTCTGAGGTCCCACCAGAATTGGCCATTAAGCTCTGCTTACAACAACCTAAAGCATTTCCAGCTTGCACTCCTAAGAATTTTAAAATTTCTCCAACTAATTTCAAAAAGCCCAAAAGATTCTGAATCACATGGTCAGGTTAGTCACAGCAGTGACCCCACTTCTTGGTACTAATTTCTGTTTTAATCAGCTTTTTTGCTGCTGTGACTAAAAGAATCCAACCAGAACAATTGTAGAGGAGGAAAGTTTTATTTGAGGACTCACGGTTTCAGAGGTCTTGATCCATAGAAGGCAGGCTCCACTCCTCTGGGCTCCAGGTGAGGCAGGACATCATGGAGGAAGATTGTGGCAGAGGGAAATAGCTCACATGATGATCAGGAAGCGGAGAGAGAGATAGAGAGATCTCCACTTGCTAGATACAAAATATATACCTGAAAGCCACGCCCTCAATGTCTCACCTATTCCAGTCACACACCAACCTTCAGTTACCACTCAGTTAATCCCTATTAAGGGGATTAATTCACTGATTGGGTTAAGACTCTCACAACCCAATCTTCTCTCAACCTTCTTGCATTGTCTCACATGTGAGCTTTTTGGGAGACAACTCACATCCAAATCATATCAATGTTTTTACAAAATTTATTTCCTTAGGTACTATTTCCTAGGGAACCTATTCTAAAACAATTCCCCCATTGCTTAATTCTGCAAAATATGTACAATAGTTTCAAAATAATAACAAAATCACTCACTATAAAAACTACTGGAAGGTTCATTTGCAGTTATTGCTGATTTAGGATATATTCCACAAAGGTGGAGTAGTGAAAATATGTGAATCAGCATTAATAAAAAAAATTCCCTGCATGATCATGCCAACAGTTGGATGTTCAGTTAACTTGACTTGTTTGTTTGTTCATTTTACATTTTTTACTTAAACATTTTTGAGCATATTTATCTTGTTACCGAATCAAACTGTAATGCAAGATGGGTTCAGGGAAGTCATGACTTTTTTTTTTCCTTTTTAGTTTGGCTTTTTTCTTTTAGATTTTTCCTACTTTTTTTTTCTTTCTTTTTTTGCTATTGGAGATAGTGTTTTTATGGACACTGGCCAAGATTTTGATATACATTTATTTTCTTTTTGGCAAAATATAATGGAGGAAATATGTATAGTGAGTAGCTGCCTGAAATTTTTTAGCCAGCACTGAGTCAGACGCTATGATCTACTGATGACAAGTATGCAAATGAATAGACACTCTGAAAAAATATTGTTAAGTGAGAAAAACAAGTTGCAGAAGCTTGTAAAAGAAGGGGGATTAACATAATCCCCAATGTAACACTGCACCATCCACATACCATAGTAGATATTGATATATTGTCTCTCTGTCTGCCTCTCTTTCTGTCTCTAATGATACTCTAAAGATTTCACGCTCATCAAATCATACCAGGGTGACATCTGAGGGCAGGATAAAGGGATTGGAATTGAGAGTAATGATTGAAAGGGACTTGAAGAATATATACATATATTTTTCATGTCATAAAAATGATTATCATAAAGAGCCTGAAGCCATAGTCAGAAATCTTCTAATCATCAGAGTGATATGGGTAGAGATATGTTAATGTCTGAGGAGTGCAAATGAGAATCCTATTGATTTGTTGAGTGGCTCTTCAAAAATCAGTGGTGCATTTATAATGCAATGTTAATTCACACACAAAACCCACAGTAAAATGATACCTATGCCATATTGCTATGTATGCATGTCTGGTGCATTCAAATGAAGAGTAACACAGGACCCACAGGAATGGAAGAATCATGGTAGGAGAGTTAGAATTGTGAATTATTTTTAATGTCTCCCCCTTCCTTTTTTTCCGTTAATACAATGATTGAACAAAATATCTTTAAATTTTAACTATGTTTTATTTGTTAGACATAACAGTAGAATGTATTTTGACCTATTATACATACGTGGAGTACAACTTCCCATTCTTCTGGTGGTACATGATGTGGAATTACATTGATCATGTATTCATATATGAACATAGAAAAGTTATGTCTAATTCATTCCACTATATCATTCCTATTCCCATTCCTCCTCCCTTCCCTTCATCCCCCTTTGTCTAATCCAAAGTACTCCTATTTTTCTCTACCTCATTCCCCCTTATTGTAAGTGAGCATCCATATATCAGAGAGAACATTTGGCCTTTGTTTTTTGGGGGGATTGTTTTATTTCACTTAGCATGATATTCCCCAGCTCCATCCATTTACCTGCAAATGCCATAATTTCATTCTTCTTTAAGGCCAAGTAATATCCCATTGTGTATATATACCACATTTTCTTTATCCATTCATCTGTTGAAGGACACCTAGTTGGTTCCACAGTTTGGTTATTATGAGTTGAGCTGTTATGAACATTGATGTGGCTGTGTCACTGTAGTATGCTTATTTTAAGTCCTTTGAGTATAAACTGAGGAGTGGGACAGCTGGGTCAAATGGTGGCTCCATTCCAGATTTTCTAAGGAAACTCCATACTGCTTTCTAGATTGGTTGCACCAATTTGCAGTCCTATCAGCAATGTATGAGTGTATCCTTTCCCCAACATCCTTGCCAACATTTATTGTTACTTGTATTCTTGATAATTGCCATTCTGAATAGAGATGAAACCTCAGTGTAGCTTTAAAATGCATTTCTCTAATTTATAGAGATGTTGAACATTTTTTTCTACATATTTTTGGACCATTCATATTTCTTCTTCTGTGAAGTGTCTGTTTAGTTCCTTTGTCCATTTACTGATTGGGTTATTTGGTGTTTTTTTTATTAATTTAATTTGTTTTTTATTTTAAATCATAGAACAGATTTGCAATTTGGAATTCTCTCATCTAGAGGAAATTTCTTGCTTAAACTTCTTCTGTATAATTTTTTTTAATAATTTTAATGTGTACAACTCACATACAACTGTTTGTATACAAAGTATATTCGTACAATTCAGGTCTTCAATCATGCATTTAGGAAAATGATATCCATCTCATTCAACCACCTTTTTTTTTTTTTTCCTTTTCTCCCCCTCCCTCCCCCCTTGCTCCCCCCTTACCTTCCCGTCCCTTTGTCCATTCTAGTGTTCCTCTAGTCCTCCTATGTACCCCCCCATCCAACAATACTATGAACTAGCCTCCTTAAGGAGGGTTATTTGGTTTTGGTTTGGGTTTTTTAATTGTCTTTTTCTTTTTGGGTGTTAAGTCTCTTCACAGCAAGGGAAACAATCAAGAATGTGATGAGAACCTAAAAATGGAAGAAAATCTTTGCCACCTGCACCTCAGATAGAACGTTAATTTCCATGATATATAAAGATTTCACTGTTAAAAAATATTGTTTAAAGGGCTTCTTATTCAATTTTCCACACAAACATACATATCAATTCATATAAAATATCAATCAACTCCTTGTGTTAAAATGTTAAACATTTTTTCATATATTTGTTGCCTGATTATATTTCTTCTTCTGTGAAATGTCTTTTCATTTCCTTTGCCCATTTATTGATTGGGTTATTTGTTTTTTTGGTGTTGAGTTTTTGAGTTCTTTATATATCCTGGAGATTAATGCTGTATCTGGGGTTCAGGTGGCAAAGATTTTCTCCCATTCTGTAGGATCTGTCTTCACATTCTTGGTTGAAGTGGGACTAAAAGCCCCACATTCTTGGAACTCACCTAGTCCTTGGCAAATTTGGCCACCTACTTGAAAGTGGCATGAGCTCATTTTTACATGGAATGGCTAGCACAATTACAAAGTTAGAATTAAAATGAATGAAGTTCAGGTATTTACACAGGGACATGTGGTAAGAAACGTAGGGTCTTGTATTAGTCAGCTTTGTACCATTGTAATGAAATGCCTGACACAGGTTACATATAAAATAAAAGAGGTTGATTCAGCTTGTAGTTTTGGAGTTTCAAAGTACATATAGAAGGGCATAGACTCCATGGTGAGGGTTGTTCCTTGGCTGCCTCACCTTGTAGTGCAGATAGCAATAGCAGGAGCCCTTGAGTGAGCAGGAGATTTCCTTCTAAACCAGGGAGTAGATATCTGGGTGGGGCCAGGCTTGTTCCTTTTATAACAACTTTCTCTAGAAATGCTAAGGAGTTTCAAGAGACCTACTCTCTGGAGGCAACTCCAAATGACCTAAGGAGCTCATAAAATGAGTTGCATTCAAGAAAACTGTTTTAGAGGATAGAGATTTGCATTTTGATTAAAATATCTTATTTTAAAAACATTTTTATACAACTTTAACATTAAAACAGCGTTTTTTTTCTATAGATTCATTGTGTTATTTTTAATTCTAACCCATAATTATCAGACTCTATCAAGATAAAATCTACAGTCTTGGTAAAATACAGATTGTTGTACGATTAATATTATCGGTGATTTCATCTACTGTCTTCATTGCTTATTTTAGTTTAACCACTACTTTCTAATTTACCTAATGACATATCACATAGTCATGGTTTGTTCTTAAATTAAGCTTTCCTTTTAATTGCTGCCATAATTACTGACACACTATAAAGATTGGAGCACAAATATAAAAAATAAACCAGTTTGAAAGTTTTATGATTACACGTTAACGATTGTTGGTGCTATTCATTGTATTGAGCTGTCAGAAATAGTACTGATACCATAGTTTCCTGCAAACTCCCCTCCTTCTTAGGCTGTTTATTTTCCTTTCCTACTTTTATTTCTATTTTTGTCCAGTAGGCAGTGTCAATCTCTGTCCTTCCTAAAATGCATATTAATTTCCTCCTCAATACATAGGAAACAGCCAATTCTGCTGTGGAGGATCATTTTGTATTCTCAGGCTTCCTGCCCTGTCATAATCATATGTCCCCAGTGTTGTTTTAATATCATCAAGAATTGGAACCAAATTATGAATCCGTTCTCCTGTTTCTGGCTCACTTCCTTGACTGTTCTCCCCATGAACATCCCATACCTTCATCCCCTGTCCAAGTGTCCAGGCCCTTGCCTGCCTCACCTGCACATCCTTGTCCTGGCTCCACCAAGGATACTGCTTCCCACTTTACAAAGTAGACACCTCGGGCATCTGTTACCTTGCCTATAAGTCTCTCTGTCCACAAATCAATTAATATTTGCATCACTTCTTCTTTACCATTTTCTAAAACTCCACTTTCTGGCCCCATCTCTCAATCTCTGGGAGTAGCACTTTCCTCATTTGTTTTGTATCCTCAGTGCCCTTTGCTATATACCTAGGACATTTCAGGTAGTCTGTAATTTCATGACTGAAAAAGTAAATCTAGGCAGTGTTAGAGAACACAAGGCTTGGATAATTAATAGTAAAGTTGAAGAGAGAAATTATTTTGGCCTCTAAACAGGTAAGTTAAAGAAATGGTTCTTGAATAGGGGGCTGGGGTATTTAAATCAAGTTTGCAGATTGCATTTGACGTTGAGATCCTAGTTCTAAGAGTATCTATCTGTCCAGCACACCCTGACCCCAAGTAAGTGTAATTTCTATGTCTTCAAATCAATTACAGAAAAGTGTAGGGCATTTTAACAAAAGTTTTTACAGGACTAAGATTAATTGCAATCATTATTTAAGAAAATGTGGTCCAGAGATACATTTGAATGTGATTGATGCTTTCTATTCACACTGTTCTTGCTATGAAATCACATGGACTATAAATTGGTCACATTAAATTGCCTAAGAATTGCATATGTACCATTTTTTTTTAAATTGCAACATTTCTTATGTTGAGAAAGAAGCACTGTTTATAATTAATTCTAAAAATGCTTTTGAGGTTTTTCTTTAGTGGTGCTAATGAATTAAAACATTTTTATATTATATTCACTTTTTCAAGTTGAAAATAGCTTTAATAAAGTATCATAAGATAATGTGCTTTTAACAAAATAATATGCATTAATTAATTAACTGGGTAATTTAGAAAAAGTATAAAAATTGAAAACAAAAATGTCCTGCAATACAATCACCACAAATGGCCACTATTACTATTTTCGTAAGTTTTCCTGGCATGTTTCCACACACATTTTCGAATGTTTTCAAAAGTGGATTTATATTATGTATAATAGCTTATAAATTTTATTCCTTAAAAAAATTAACAATATACTATGAATATTTTACCATGTTAATAAGTGTAATTCCACATCATCACTTTTAATGACAGAAACACACAAAAAAATCATTCAACTGATTTCTTACAATTTGAGCCATTGAATTTTAATACCACTTGTATAAAAATGCCATATAAAAATACCAAGATGTGTTCATCTTGTACATGTTGGATGATTTCTTTAGAATAAATAAAAGAAGATTTTCAAAGGGAATATGTGTATACTTAAGGACCTACATCTATATGTGTGTATGTGTGTGTGTGTGTGTGTGTGTGTGTGTGTGTTTGTAACCCAAACATAGGTTATTTTCTCTGTTGATCAAAGAATGGCATTTTATGCATGATAAGGGATCTAGTAGGACACGTTAGAATTGTTTTTGCAGAATGAAAATTGTTTGTGAAATAAAACTTCTCTCTCTAGTCTTTAGCGCTGATGTCAAAACCACAGCAGCTCTAGAACCACAAAGTAGCAAGGCAGTGAGGACAGAGACATTGTCTGAGAAGGGCTAAATGGTAGGGCAGAAAGAACCTGATGATGTCAATAAGCCTGTGACTTTGCCACCTTACCTCTACAGTTTTGTTACTTCTTTAATAAATATCTTTCAGCCTGAGACTGTGATTCGCAAAGCATGAGAACCTGAGAGGTCCTTGAGATCCTTCCAGAAACTCCATCAGTTCAAAACCATTTTGAATGCTAATAGTAGGATACTACCCAGTCTTTACAATCTCATTTTTTTTTTTTTTTCATAATGTAAAGTGGAAGTTTCCACAAGTTATGTGATGTGTAAAGTGAGAAGAACTTGAAAGTAGAAGCAGACAGGAGATTCTAACTATCTTCTATGAAGCCAAACATTAACAGATTTGTAAACATGTAAAATCATTCCATTCTTTTTATTACCTTTTTAAAAATTGTTTTGCAACACTTTTTAAATTGTTTCATTCATTTCAAATTGTTTCATTTATTTTTATTTTCCAGTGAACGAATATATTTTTAAATTGTTTCATTTATTTTTATTTTCCAGTGAACTAATATATTTTTAAATTTCTCATTTTTATTTCTGGTAAAATAATTATTTATGGATATGATCTACATAACAAAAGTCCTCAAAATCCTCCATAGATTTTAAGAGTGTAAAGAATTGTCATAGTCTGTTAAAATTGCTGTATCAAAATTTCATAAGCGAAATCAGCCAATCCCACAAAACCAAAGGCCTAATATGTGGATACTAATTCACAATAAGGTGGTGGGGGGACACTAAGGAAAAATAGTGTTAGATTAGGTAGAGGTAAGTGAAGGGAGGGGAGGGAGGGGATGTGGGGATGGGAAAGATAGTGGAATGAAACAGATATTATTACTGTATGTATATATGTGACTACATGACCAATACGATTCTGCAACATGTACACTTAGAAAAATGAGAAATCATATCCCATCTATGTATGATATGTCACAGTGCATAAAAGCATTCTACTGTCATGTATAACTAATTAAAACAAATTTAAAAAAATTTAAAATATTTCATAGACTGAATGGCTCACAGGGACATTTATTTCTCACAGTTCTGGAGGCTGCAAATTCCAAGGCCAAGGCATAGGCAGATGTGATGTCTGGTGAGGTCCCTCTTCCTGTTCATACATGATGCCTTCCAGATGTGAACTCCATGGTGGAGGGGACAAGGCAGTTCTCTGGGGTGTCTTTTATAAGGTCACTAATCCCATTCATGAAAGCTCCACCCTTATGAACAAATCACCTTTAAAGGCCCACCTCCCAATTCTACCACCTTCTTCATGAAGTTTCAACATTTGAATCTGGTAGGAAGCCCGCATTCAGATAACAGCAGGCATCCTGAGACCAAACCTTCTGAGCACAGCAGGCTAAGCCAATGCTGCTTCATTGTCTTCTGACAGTGAACAAGACAGAACTGCTTTTGCTTATTTCTTGACAATAAAAAGTGTTGTTATTTGATAATAAATAATTATTATCAGTTTTGGTAGTGGTAAGAGCAGTCTGTCACTTTTGCAAGAATGATTCTAGTATTTTAGTTTATTCTTAAAGGATGTTAGTTCAGAAGTTCAGAAAAGCCCTCAGGGTGTGAAATGACTAAGCTTTTTGTCTGTTCTTTTGCTTTTTTCCTGTTTTTCATCAATTTTGTTTAGAATATACAGATCTCTTTAGATCTGCACATATTTCTTCCTTTCAAAAAAGGATTTATTTTTTTCTATTTTATTTTTGCTCTTTTTCTGGCATTTAATATGGACTCTGAGTCTTTTCCTATTTTTTTTTTTTTCTTTTCTTGTACCATTATTTTCTCTTCCTAATCTCTTTCATTTTAATTTTGGGAGAGTAGCTCATGTTTATTTTATTCAGCATTAATTTATTTTAAAACATCATAAATTCTGATTTGACTTAATTTGCCATTGCTATATTTGGTCTTTAGTATTACTAAAGTTTTCCTTTATTTCATCATACTATCTTATTTTCTATTTCTTAGCATTTTCTTATTTTACCTTATGGAGATGCCAACTTCTACTATTCCCTTCAGTGCTATTGTTACTTTGTTCTATAGCATTTTCCCCTAGACACCTGTTTTTTTAATGACATGTCCCATTTTTTCCTTTTCATTTATCATTGTGCAAGGAAAATCTGCCCAGACTTGGGTGTGAGCAGAGGGATCAAGGTAAGTATACCTTCCTGGTTTCCTTATGGTATGATTTTATCTGCTCTCGACTTATAGCTGGAAAAGGAGGCAGGCAGGCCAATGCACTTACCTCTACTTCGTATGGACCCAGAACAGCATTTACTCCTGCCATGAACCACAGTCTTCTCCTTCTGTCTACATGGTATGTCCTTTGGAACCCTGGGCCAGACATGAAGCAACACATTCTAAAACATACCCAGCTTCTAGGGACAGTCCCTCATCCAAGCAGTCCTCTTTTGTAGGTGATCATCCCCAGAGTACACTGCAACATTGGATTTTGCTTTTTTTTTTTTTTTTTGTACAAAATTTCGGAAGAAGAGTCCTCCTTAATCCAAGGTTTTGCTTTCTGTGGTTTTAGTCTCCCATAGTTAACCATGGCCTGAAAACATTAAATGGAAAATTCCAGAAATAAACAATCCATAAGTTTTAAATTGCTCATCATTGTGAGAGGTGTGATGAAATCTCACACCATCCCACCCTGTCCCATGTGAGATGTGAGTCATACCTCTGCCCAACATATCCATACTATATATGCTATCCTTCCATTAGTCACACAGTCACCCTCTTGGTTATCAGATTGTCCATCAATGCATCAAAGGGCTTGTGTTCAAGGAACTTTAATTTACTCAGTAATGACTCCAGTATGCTGAAGTAGTGGTGATGGAAATTTGGATATCTCAAAGAGAAGCTGTTAAATGCTTTCTTTAGATAAAAGGATGAAATTTCTTGTCCTAATAAGGAAAAAAATATGTGTTGAAGTTGCTGAGATCTATAGTAAGAACCAATAATAAAAATCATGGTATTGTAGGGTTTGGTACTATCCGTGATTTCAGGCATCCACTGAGGGTCTTAAAACATATTCCCCATGCCTAAGGGAAAACTACAGCACCTTGTTTTTTCCTTTGAAATTTTCACACTGAAAAATCACCTTTAATCTTGAAGCACCCTCCATGTTATGTTATTGGACCTTTTTTACTTTCTTGGAGAAATATTTTTCTTGAGTGATGTCAATACAGGAATTGTTTAGGTTATTTTACTTTCATAACATTCAATGTGCTCTTTTCTTAAATTTATAACTTAAAAAAAATAAATTCTTATGCTAATTGGCAGAAAGTAGGAACTATTCCTACCAATGAGACCAGCACAGCAAAATTGTATCCCATATCTTTATTATTGCTCAAGTTCCCCACCAGGTGTATTTGCAGGTAGTATTTTCAGACTTTCACATGATTTGATCTGAATCATGATTTTCAAATGATCTTACTTCAATAAATTATTTTAAATTTGTCTTTTAAAAGCAAGCATTAACAGGTTAGAACAAAAAACTAATGATTTGACTTAAGTATAAAAATTAATTTCATTTGTTGAGTACTGTTTTCTCTTTTACAAAATGTCTTCTTATACTAACAGAGTGAAGACATTAATTGGTGGTGAAAGTGTTAATGTGAGTTGAAAAGTGACTTTATAATAGCATGAGCTTTGAATAGCTCATTCTGTTCTCACTTTAATTTCTCACAACTGGCAAGGGATGTAGTTACTCCACAGTACTAAAGGAAATAAAACCTTACACAAATGATTGTAATTACTTTTAAATAATGAAGATAGTGAGTCATGCACCTGCCTCATTGGGCATGGAAATTTAGGACTTGGACCTTTTACCATGGGTGCAGCTAGAGTAAAGTCAAAGACTAAGTTCATATTACAATGGTCCTTACGTACAGAGAAAGTATTTATTTCTCTCTCACTAAAGATTCAGGGGATGACTGGTCCATATCAGGAAGGTGGGTGTGTTCCCTGACCAGCTTTATCTGGTTGCTTTGCTCTTCCCTAAGGCCTTCTTCTCATGGGCATAGTCAAGGCTGTGTCATACCCTGTCTGCATTATAGCACAGAGGAAAGAGGGTGGAACTCCATAGCAAGTGACTCAGGTTTTAATTTGATGATCAGCCTAATCTTATGAACAACACTTGCATTCAACTCCATTGGCCTTAAGGAAATCACATAACCATATCCAGCCTTAAGGAAAGTTGAGAAATGATGTCTTTAAATTGGCAGTCATGTGTGAGCTTAAGCTTTGTTACTCCGTGATGTAGAGAGTGAATTTTAAAGGAGAGTTAGCAGTTTTTACCATCAATGAGGGCATGCTTGGTATACGACATGTTTTTTCACCTTGCTTTCTTTTTAAGGGAGCACAAAATATCTTCTGTAAATATGAAGCAATTTTTTTCTTTCACTTTCTGAATATTTTATCTTCTCTATGAATGGCAGTATGCTAAGAAATGTCTGAGATTCAAAGACACTGTAATGGTTGTTAAGTTTGCAAGGCTGGTTAGTTATCAGTGTATCTAGCATACCCATTAGTTATTCTCCTGGTGGTATTAGAGTATATGTGCAGAATGTCTGTAAACAGGCTCAACTATAGCAATTCCCTGATGAATCTTTAATGAAAAGAGTCAGGATCCATGACTCACAGACCTTAGATGATATACTCTGGGATTTATATTTTAGATTTGAAAAGTATGTTTGCAGCAAGAATTAATTGCTGACTTGTTAAATATTATGGGGGGCAGATTTTCAGTTAAATCTTGTATAAAGTGGCATCCCAGTTAGAGGTCAGTCTGTCACAATGTAGGGAATTTTCTCTTTCTTACCACAATAATACTAATCAAAGCCTTGATAGCATTGATAATAGAGTCTGGAATCACAAAGTCACACCTTTGGGGAAAAGAAAAGAAATGTAACTTTCCATCCATTTTCATGAACAAGTCAAGATCTAAAATTAAAATTATTATCATATTAAGTTATGTAAGAAAATCAACAATTTCATTGACAAACCTTTCTGAAGGGAAGGTTCCTGGAACTTTCCCTAAATCAAAGATACCTTCATAAGAGGACAATTCTGAAGATATGATCTACCTTTTGCATGTTTATAAGGATACAGCCTAACTCCTGTATAAATTGAGGCACATTGTGGGATTTCCTGTGGCCTGGAAAAATCAAGAGATTTGGCTCTGGGAAGTGACCTTGATCAAGTTATTTAGTCTCAGGAGTCCTCTTGTTTCATATGGTGCCTGTGGGGCTGGGGAGTATTGATCAGGTGGAGATTCAGGTGTGCTAGCTCAGGTTGTTCTCTTACATTCTTTTGTACTCTTTGTGTTTTTGTGAATATCTATACAATACTATTTTCCTTATGTTTGGTGTAGATTATGCTTCATGAAAGAAAGATTGGGTGCCCAGCACCCAGCCCAGTTTTATGTGGGAGGCATCACAGAACTTTGATGAAGAGTGTAAGCTTTCCATTTGCACTGACTAGATCAATTGTGACTCTTTTTAGCCATGTGACCGTGGGTGAATTATTTAACTCCTCTAAGCTTCAGTGGCCTCAAATGGAGATCATAATAATACTGACCTCATGGGCTTTTTGAGTATTAAGTGATGAACTTATATAAAGTACTTAGTCCAATCTCTGGCATTTAGTAAGCATTCAATAAATATCATTTCTGGGTACATGTCAGATATTAGTAAACATTTTCTAACACATTTGGTAATGATGAAATCTTTTTTTTACTGGTTCTTCTATTTTTCTTTTTTTCTTTTTTTTTTTTTTTTTTTTTTTTTTTTGATGGTACTGGGGATTGAACTCTCAGGGGCACTCGACCACTGGGCCACTTCCCAATCTCTTTTTTGTATTTTATTAGAGATGGGTCTCACTGAGTTGCTAAGTGCCTCGCCATTGTTGAGGCTGGCTTTGAACTCAGATTCTCCTGCCTCAGCTTCCCAAGTGCTGGGATTACAGGTGTGTGCTACTATGCCCGGCTGATGTTTTTTTTTTTTTTTTTTTTTTTTTTTAATTGGAATTTATTGTACTTCAGAGAGCAGTGACATTAAGTAACTCCTGGAGAGTTAAGTGTACACAGATGAAGTTAGATTCTCCTTCCTCTCTGGGAACACATGCAGTGGATTAGAAGAGTATGTATTTGTGACTACCTGAGGCAATGGCCTGGAATTCCAGTGGGGAAATTGCTTGTTAGCTAAGAACTGGATCTTGCAGGGAGCTCCTGGTCAAAGGCACCCAGGTTGTCATCCCTGCTCTGCCACCAATGACGGATCATTGAAGCAGGTTGATTAAACTCTCACAGCATCAGAGCAGTGTGAAATAACAGAAATCAAACTCCCCTTGTAGGAATGAATAAAAATAATTCTAAAATACCTGGCACAGTGGAGATGCTCAATATAATTTGATTTCCCTTTTCTTTCCCATTCTGTGTAATTGTTCACTAGGGTTATCACTAACCATTGAAAAACAACATTTAAATAAACACTGAGGCCTATTAAATCAATATTAATTGCAAATTTTTCACTTTCTTGATTTTGAACTCTATCCAGATATTTTTCAAAATGTAAATTTACTAATGCTTTATATACTTGGAATGTGTCCAAGTTCTCTTGAAGTTGGGGGTTTACTTTTTTTTTTTTTAATTTATTTTACTTTGTTATACATGCTTGCAGAGTGCAATTCCTTCCATATTACATATAAAGAGCACAGTTTTTCAAGTCACTGGTTTTACATTAAGTACTTTCTTTCTAATTAATGCACAAAAAGCTGAGCCTCACTCTGATACAATGGAGAGAATTCATTCTCCTTTGAACAATTGCTGGACAATTTCACACATTGCTTTCACATCATGTTTGTGGCTTGTCCCACAAAACTTTCATTCCTAGGTGTTCTTGGCCTCCTTGATAGCACCTGGCCGTCCATTCCTGAATCTTCCTGCTGACCCAGTTTTCTGTGGGATCCTCTACCTTTCCCAGTGTGGTCATAACCCTCACTCTTTAGTCCTTAATGTAAGAGTAGGATGACATTTGTGATGGATAAGCCTTTATCAACTACCACAGGGTGGTGAGGAACAGGGCATCACACTATAATTTGGGGAAATCATTAAAATTGTGTATCATTGTTTCTGAAATCCAGCAGCTGAATCCCGGTGTATTACTAATTTCAACTGTCCCATCTCTTAGCCAGAAGCCTTCTTCTGGTTGCTGTGTTTGGCCATAATTCAAAGCTACTTTCCTTTCTGTCTCCTCAGTACACCACTTCAGTGCCCACAACTCCTGTCCCTCAAGAACACCCACAGGAAGACCCCACATCATTCTGACATGAAAGTAACATCTTGAGCTCACAGGGATGTCCTTCCCCCTTTCTTTCACTTAATTCTGCAGAGTCCTTTAGCTATCTCTACTCACTTCTGCATTCCAGTTTATGCTGCAAGCCCAGCCTTTCCTAAATGCAATGCCAGTCCTGGAGGCAACCCTCTCTTTCCCAAGTGCAGCAGTGCTGGCAGCCATGGTGTGCATTTCGGTATGCACACACAGGCACACTGTCCATTTAGATTCGTGTCACTCTTTACATTTTATGGACTATGTGCTTCCAGAACATTTTCACATATTATTATTCAACCATTCCCTTAAACCTGTTATGCATTAAAAACAGATTTAAAAGGAAAGGGTTTTTAAAAGTTCTGAAAGTTTAAGCATTTTGCCCAAGGATAAAAAACTTGAAAATGTGAGAGCCCAGAGCTAAACTTGGTTCCATTTGATACCAAGCATGAGCCCTGATGCTGTATTAAACTGTATATGGATGTTTTCTGTAGAACGGCATTAAAGTAGAATGATTCTAAATAAGCTAGAGTATCAGAGGTATTGATGTCCCTAAAAGAAATCAAATAATTGCTATTTATTTTTCAAAATGTTTTATGGAATTATGGATAAACATGGTATGAATTTCTACCCATACAAAGAAACGTTTTGGATTCAAAGGCTGTTGAAATCTAATTTCTGTCACATCTGCGATCCAGAAGTCCCTAAGGCCTGGGATTATCCAGCAGTGGTACAAATGAAATAGATGCTTCATTGTTTATGAAATGCTCTGTATAAATGTCGGCAGTGAATGCCTGGTTATGGAGACTGTATTTCCTGGTGCTTCTTCCAAACTGCCAAAATTATGACAACTATTAATTCTCAGTCCCTCTGAGAGGCAGGCAATTTATAGCACAGAAATCAAACTAATAAAGGAATTGTTCAGAGTCTAGGAGTGGATAAGTCTATATCTCAAGTTTGTTCCATAAGCCAAATTTAATTTTTGACTTCTGATAAGATTGGTAAAATTCTTCTTGTATAGTCCCTCTGGAGTTCTACCCTGTATGCTGTGTCACTGTCACAGCCATATTTTGGAAGATGAGGTGATCATCCACAGAAATACAGTAATGCTGCATTTTTAATTATTTACCACTATTGTGTTCAGCATAATAATTCCAATTGGTTCATGTCCAGTGAGCTTCAACATAAATTGCAGTATTTTGGAGAATAATTTATGCTTGCATATGCCAGTGCACTGTCTAAAATATGTAATGCATCTTTAGAAAAGTAAATTAGCAACTTTTTCAACTATATTTTAATAGTAGGCTTCCAGATAATTTTGTTACAGTTTAAAAAATTTATAATTCATCAGCCACAAAGAGAGAAACAAGAGAAAAACAGCTCTGCAGAATAGTGGAAAATTCATTAAAATTCTCTGAATAATTTATTCTTCGAAGCAACTTTTCATAGCATAATGTTGAAATCATCACTAACCTAAGTGATTCCACAGCAACGCACTAATGTTTCTGTCCAACATTTTCCTGATCAACGTCTGCTAGAAAATGTAAAATAATAACAAAAAATACTAACAAAAATACTAACATCCCAGGATTGTTCAGGATGCACTGTCTGGGTGCATATTTCTACTCGTGTTTTGTATGGATAAGAAGGGGTTGGGTGTTGAATCACAAAGCAATAACAAGAATTGCTTTCTCATCTGGTCTGGCATATGAGAAAACCACAAAACAATGCCTGCTCTGACCCGGCAGGTGTGCAGGCCACACTCCAACAAAGACACATTATTCCCCAGACCCTTTCTAGTGGTATCATCGTTTGTGATGAGACACAAAGAAGTAAACAAATGCCCAGCTCTGGCTTGGCTTCTATCCCTTCTCACCAGGGAGCCTGAATCTTGTCAGAGAGAAGTCAAATGGAAGGGGGCTTGTAGGCCGATTTTAGTTGTCAGCTGATACACTGAAAAGGAGGAAAAAAGAAAATAACTGGAAACAGTCTGTTAAGGCTGGCATGAACTGGATGTGTGGCTAGAAAATTCTGTTGATTTATTTTTAAATGTTTTTTCCACCTAAATTGAATTGCCTTGGTAAGAATGACTGAGAGGCCAAGACAGGGATTTTTCCTTTTATTTTCTGGAAGAAACTTTGTTAATTTCTCCAGATCATGAGCAGTTTTTATTTCAGTTGTGATTGACAACCCCATGGGCTTTATAGACTCATTTGAAAATTTATAAAACTGCAGCCCCATCTCCCCCAAGATTACTTCTTTCTACATAGTGAACCCAACAAAATGTCAATTGACATGGTTAAAGTTAATGATTTGATCTAATTTTATATCAAGTCTATTTAATATCCAATTGCTGAGAAGCCAAGAAAATCTGAGGGCCACTGTCATATAGTTGGAACACAGTTTTGCAAATAAACTGAATGGTGCTATTAATTTTATCATTGTTTATATTTAGCTTCTCTATTCCATTTTTTTTTTAAAAAAAAAAGAATCTGGAGATTTTAAATGGCAAATAATTTTATATTATGTAAACCACATTTCTAGGTATTCATCAGTGGTTACAAATAAGGCCATTCCAATAGTATGCAAGTCATGGTTATTGGAAGCCAAATACAATCTCATTAAATCTTAGCCTTTCTTATAATGCTAACAAGATATTTCTCTGAGTTTCTGGCGGCTGTCTCATGTGTGTTTAGCCACTTGTGTCTGTTTCTCCATTGTATTTTCCTGTCACATTGTAGATCATCCTGTTCATTCCCATCTCAGCCTGATCTCCCTAATGGCTGAAAAGTTAGCCAAGAAGTGACACTTGGGTAGTCTTGTCCCCTTGCTTCTCAGTCCAGTCCCTTTTTTAAAATTTTTTTAAAAAATTTATAATAATTACAATTCATAGTGCCCGTATATAGCATCTTTTTACATACAACTGTTTGTATACAAAGTATATTCATACCATTCAGGTCTTCAATCATGCATGTAGGATAATGATATCCGTCTCATTCAACCACCTTTTCTTTTCTTTTTTTTTTCCTCTTTTCTTTTCTCCCCCTCCCTCCCCCCTTGCTCCCTCCCTTATCTTCCCTTCCCCTTGACCATTCTAGTGTTCTTCTAATCCTCCTATGTACCCCCATCCAACAATACTGTGAACTAGCCTCCTTGTATCAGAGAAAACATTTGGTACTTGGATTTTTGAGACTGACTAACTTCACTTAGCATTATGTCTTCCAACTTCATCCATTTACCTGTAAATGCCATTATTTTATTTTCTTTTATTGCTGAGTAAAATTCCATTGTGCGTATATACCACATTTTCTTAATCCACTCATTTACTGAGGGACATCTAGGTTGGTTCCACAACCTAGCTATTGTGAATTGCGCAGTTACAAACATAGAGATAGATGTGTCACTGTTATATGCTGTTTTTAAGTCCTTTGGGAATAGACCCAGGAGTGGGATGGCTGGGTCATAGGGTGGTTCCATTCCCAGTTTTCCAAGAAATCTCCATACTTCTTTCCATATGGTTGCACCATTTTGCAATCCCACCAGCTGTTGCTGCCTGAAGCGGAAGCCGCTTGCAGCAACGAACGCCGCAGGAAAATTCGGAGGCAGTATGAAAATGAAAAAAAGGTCTTTTCTTCTTCTTCTCTCTCCAAACGCTCTAACTTCAACCACCACCTTCTTCTTCCCACACACTCTAACCAACCTCACCCAGTTATATACATATAGCTTTAACAAGGACAAGTGCTTACAGCTCGAGCTTACAGGTGCATCAGAGTGTTCACGGGCATACAAAGATTATTTGGATAATGGGTTAATATCAGGTGGAAACGAACATCTTTTATGGCTCTCAGCTAACCGCAATCTTTAGCTATCTCCTTGATTATGGGCTCCTACAACCAGCAATGTATGAGTGTGCATTTTTCCCAACATCCTCTCCAACATTTATTGTTGTTTGTGTTCTTGATAGCTGCCATTCTGACTGGAGTGAAATCAAATCTTAGATTAGTTTTGATTTGCATTTCTCTAACTGCCAGTGATGTTGAGCATTTTCTTACTTTTAGACCTCTCTCTGATCTCTGATGACTCGCCATGCCAGCACACTCCCAGCAACTGGTACCTGCCTCTGAAGTGTGAGGACTGCCACTTGTACCACTGAGAGCTACTTTGACCACACTCAATGTAGCTGAAAGTCCCGGGGGTTTCATTTCACAGTGCCCAGCAACCTTTCTCTCTCAACTCTCAGGAATTGGTGTATAAATACTCCAGCTCCCAGATTCCTCCAGTGGAATAGTTTGAAACATGTTTTCCAGTGAGAGTCAATTCTTGTTGCTTACTGTAGGAGTTGGTCTTATAAAAGGCCATTATTGAGTGGTTTCCTTTCCATACCTTACTTCTCCATTGTACCTCCCAAATCAACTACTTAACACCTGAGTCTGTCTTAGAATTCTTCTGAGACAACAAAATATGAAAATTGCACATGCAAGAGATATTCCAAATTTGTTGTCCTACTCCATCTTTTTTGGTAACCACTCTAATAACTGCCCGGACAGTAACAAGAATCCAAATGATAGCAGTTCAGATGTCATTGCCTATTTGGTTTCCCTGAACATCACTGTCCTGAGGACTGGTTGAATAGGACTCACTATCAACATATTCACTCATAAAATTCATTCACATGTTTTAATGTATCTACCTATGTGTGCCTAAAGAGTTGATGAGAAGGGAAAGTCCAAAGAGTGAGGAAGATGATTCTCCCACACAGGACATGCCTGGTTCATGTGAAAGTTATGAACTGAATCTGGAGGTCCTAGTTAGTCATTGGTCACCTCTATAGGTAATGAAATTTACTTCCTTCTCTACATTGTGCATAGGCTGATACTGTTTTCCAATTGCAGAGACCAATGTTCCAGATGAATTAATTCCAAATGTCTTCCAACTGTTTGTGAACATGACAGAAATTATCTACCCTTTCAATATTTAGGTCTGTACTTGCCCTTTTTCACATGTTATTATGCAAGAACTATAGGATGGGATAAAAGTCATCTCAAAGATAAATTCAGCTATTTGTGTTCTACTAAGGAATGTTACTAAGGATTTTTTAAATCATTTATATGATAAAAACCATAAGGCAAGAAATAAGACCTTGCTTTCTGTGTTAAACATCTTTTCATATTGGGGATGAATCCTATTGGTCATGTTTTATTTTACATTTAATTCTTTGTATAGTCATTCAATTCTTAGCTCAGTGATTTCTAAACTTACCTTAGGGTTGAAAGGTGTACTTCAGGAGCCATGTTAGTGGGAGATAAAGTGCATAGAGAAGTTGAGACTGTCTATAGACTCTTCAATTGAAGCGTCTTCATTTTATATATTTTGGGGAATGTATGACCTATTTGAAAATCTACTTCTTGCTGTGTAAGAAACGCACTTCATTGTTTGTGCAAAAGCTGTTTGCCAAAGTCCATTCCTCCTTGATTCCAGAACCTTGATTTTATACAGGTCTTGCTGGGCCATGTTCACACAAGAAGGTGAATCATGATTGGCCTAAAATAAAGGAGGTACTTCCAACTCACTTTGCCACTCTGGGGGTTGTGTACATGAATGATATGGTTATTAGTAAGGGAAAAGAAAGGAGTATCTTCTTGGGTTCTTTAGGGAGAAATTTTATGTCCTGGTACAAAAAGGGATTTAGAGAGAGGCTGTTCCCATTTTTCAGCTTTGCGTGTCTGGTGAGGATAGAACACTTTCAGCTGGTGTGGCTATCTTAGAAACAACCCAGAGCTATGGTTTCACTAATTTTTATAATGACCTATTTCTGACTTTGTCTTTATGTGAGAATTATTAATCTTCTATCATTTAATCTACTTTAATCAGACAGGCAAAAGTGATCCAATTGATGCCTTGGCTAAGAAATAATTTTTTGAATACCTGTTCTAGCTCATACAGGATTAGTAATTGCTCTATGACAGTACTACTTAAAGAGGAATCTCTGGTTAATGATTGTTCCAGTTGTTCTGTTAAGAGATACATGACAGTTTTGTTTTATAACTAAGCAAACACAGCAAAATAAAAACTTTTTTTCAATCTCATTTAGTAACATAGAAATATAAGATTAATTGGGGGTGGCAACATCCCCCTATATTGTAACAGTACTAATCATAAAGAGCATTGAATATTCTACATGAACTGTATTGGCTAGTAAGTCTCAGCATAGTCTCAGACAAGAGGAAAAGTTTAACTCAGCAAATGCATTTTTCTGGTTGTCCCCATTCTATTGTTTGCATTTGATAATTTTTCATTTTTGATGGATTCTATTATTTGCATTACACCACAATTCTCAAAGATGAATCTTTGAATAAAATTAATGAATAAAGTGTAGAAGCAGTGGGGAAAGCAGTAACTCCAAGTAAAATTTATGTCATATATACAAAGAGTGACCAGGACACCAATGAGCCTGGTATCTGTACATGTTGTGACAAGTGAATTTGCAAGTGTGAAGATCTTGCCTAAGCAGCAGAGGGAGAAAATGTGAACTGCTGAAACATAGGCTATTTGCATATTCCTTCCATTCCTCCCAGTCTCCACTGTTCTCTGTACTAAGAATTTGGTCAAGCTGTGGCATGAATTCTTCTCTTATGAATCATTTCCATAGAAGGGAACAGTAACCTCCCTGTCAAATTGATCAAAATGGTTTAGATAAAACAACTGAAAAACAAAGATTTGATTTGCAAAAAGAAAGAAAGAGACAAAAACTCCAAGTATCACCATTCATGGTTGCATTTCTCACTAAAACCAGGCACAAGTCACACCACTGCCAAGAGGCTCATAAAGGTACCTTTAACTACTTCAACAGACATGCTTAGAGGGAAAGGAAACAAGCCACAGGTGACTTCCTTTATTAAACAGTCCTGTTGGCCATGGTCACATCACTGGTGTAGCATGTAGAAAGGCAACAACTGTCTCTTGTGCATGCTAGCAGATCTTGCCCTTTTGGGGGGGACTGAATCATTAATTGGCAGAGAATGATTTTTCATTTAGCATATGCATACTATATAAATGAAAGAGAATGCCACATTTTTTTTCTAAAAAAATTTTTTTTTGAGTCCGGATACATTGGAAGAAGTATATTGGCATCGTTTCCAACTAGCTGTAAATGCCAGTCCACACATTTTATTCAGAGAGCTTCTAGCAATTGATGACCTAATATTAAGTCAGCGTTGAGGAAAATGGACAATCGTGAATAGGATCAACTTGTAGCTAGGGTGTGCTGTGTAATGAAAGCATATTTTTGCCACAATAAAATTCACTATATGTCAAGGAGAAAGAGCATGATATAAATTCATGGCACTGAGCAAAGCAAAATTCTTTTATTTTTTATGACACTAATAATACAAGTAAAATCCATTTCTATGATTTCAAGTGGCAAATCTCCATTTTGGAGTGCACATCTTGAGTAGAATGAAGTGTATATAGGAGGCATATGGGGGCTAAATTTCACCATTTTTAAAAAAAATAGCAGGAATACTAAGTGGTTTAAATTATGATACAAATAGCTTTGACTTTTGTCTAATGGTGGCTTTTTCTTTATTGTAAAGTACCAGTGCCACATTGGTACAAGTAAACTGCATGTAAACACTTCATAAAGATGTTTTACAGAATCAAATTCAATCAAAGAAAAGAGTAGAACTCAATCACTGCTATTCCCAAGTTGGAAGGTTCATCCTCTGTGCTGCTCTCTTCATGGGACAGATTGTGGCAGGAGGGCTCAGAGAAAAGGTTCCAGAGTCCAAATGAGCATCATCACTGTGTCTGGGATACAGTTTCTGGCTTATCCAGGTGAAATACTTAGGACAGTCAGTCCCTGGATCAACAATGTGAGTTGTTTTCAGTATTATTACTCTATCTTCAGACAGAGAAACTTAGTGAGAACTTCTTCCTTTTGGAGGCCTCATCCAAGCCAGACATTCAAAGCTATTTCACAGCCTTCAAGGTATCCTGCAGGTTCTAGTGATCTTTAGTTAAGAGTTGAGGCCTTCTACTGGGCTAGAAATAAAGAGTAAAGACAGAGAAAGAAGACCTGTGACTCCTGCTGTGTTTTGAGACACTTTTGAACCCTTAGAAGTTCATAAATCATTTAGCTCTACACTTCTTTGGTTCCTGCCCCTTCACCTGTTTTTGGAACCTGGCTAATTTCCCTTGATTGGCTTTTAGAACATGTAGGACTGCACAGCCCCTGTGCCTCATCTGTCTCTTCTCAGTACAATCTAACTTAAAAAGGAAAACCCATTATTCAACCACTGTTAAGATTCTTTTCAGTAGGAAATGTTTCTCCCAAGTGAATGATAATCGAAAGGAGGAGATAATGATTGCTGTTTGTTTCCCTGGTTAGCATTTTATGGAACATAGAGGCATTGAAAATGACATTTTATTAAAAAGTTTTGCAAGGTTCCTCTCTCCATGATGGAGTCTCCAGTCAGAGAGACAAGGAATGATGTGTAGTGTAAGAGCAGCCTAGTCAATTTAGGGGAACCATAGGCTGAGGTGTGCCAAGTGTTTTCTAAGTCACTTTCCAAAAATAATTATTACCTGTAGGAGGTTATTATTACAGAACACAAGGGACACTGATGTTCTCCTCTAGAAAGTAGTGAAAGAATCTCTGGGCCTATCAGGGTAGGAAATAAGAGACTGATGGTTTCCTCCTTGTTCTGTGGGATATTTCTGGGTGACTACTTGGCACAATTGGATAAGAGCCCCAGCTGTCTTTTTGGATCTACCGCCAGTGTGCATTCCAACACCACACTTCCCCTGGGATGTGCCAATGACTGAGCACAATGAGGTTACTAGCACAGGCCCATTCTGAGCCTGGAAATACTCTATTGGGTGACCTTGGCTCCAGAACTTGCCTTAGCATGGTCCAAACTTTCCTTTTTCTGCTTCCCTATTCTGCCTTCCTGTCCATTCTTCACCGACATTCTCCAAATCCTAGAACATTTTTTTCTTCCTTTCCCTTTTCTTCTCTTCCAGTCCTGATGCTGTGGATGGAACCCAGGGCCTGGCACATGCTAGGTTCTACCACTGGGCTACACCCCAGCCCATGGATTTCTTGTGCACTGAATTCCTAGCACCTAATTCTTAGAGCTTCAGAATTCATGCATATGCATACACTTTTTTCTACAAGCATGATATCATAATACAACATTTCAAAAAAGAGAAGAAAACTATAAAACTTTTAGCCTCCCACTTGCTTTCCATGTTCATATGATGACAGTACTTCACTAATTATTGCCTAAAATAGTTTTGAATTTTCCTTCCCATTTTGTTCTAATTTATTTTACTACTAGTTGTATGATTTTCTTAAATTTATTTGTAGGCAATATATTTCAAGGGCCAAACCATAAGTAATTTATGTATGTATAGTCATTTACATATCACATCTTTAGTCTAAACAGTGTTGAAAGAAATTTTTACATATATATATATATATATA
Source organism: Tamias sibiricus (assembly GCA_025594165.1). Classification (NCBI taxonomy): domain Eukaryota; kingdom Metazoa; phylum Chordata; class Mammalia; order Rodentia; family Sciuridae; genus Tamias; species Tamias sibiricus. The sequence goes on along the minus strand of CM046660.1, from coordinate 70,877,084 downwards.
TTCCCCACTCCCTCTTTTAAAGGGGTCTGAAATGATAATGTCCAGAATAAATGCATTGTTTTCAGCAGAAAACCAACCACTTGGGCCATGCATCACTGCAGGAATGTCACTGAGGTATGCCACAACCAAAAGATCATTCTCTTTCCTTTTTATTCTCTTCCACATGGAGTTATGTTGCACTCAATCTCTAACCTATGACCACGACTCCTACATTCATTTCTAAGGTTCTTGCATGCTATATATTTGAAGAGGATTTAAAGAAAAATGCAGAGAATTTGCTCAACTTATTATCTCAAAACAATAATTCAGAACTTTTATTCTAAGACTTAAAGTTGCTTTGACCATTAAAGCTGTACTAACATTTGAGTATATTTTAAGAGACTCTTAACACAAAATAGCTCTGACAAATCTCTGTTCCCACAGCCATATACTGGAGGTCTGAGTTGCTTTTCTTCTCTAGGGTTCTGAACACATCATCTCCATGGATTCTTCCTGACCAACATTAGCCTCTCTTCTCTTTTCCTCTTTTAAAATTTTTTTTTTTACTTTTTTCATTTTGATTGATGTGTATTAATTGTACATATTAATGGGTTCAGTGAGATGTTTCATTATATACATATAATGAAATTGAATCTTCCTCTATCTACCCTTCCCCAACTTCCCTTCCCAGTCTCTATTAATCACTATTCTATATTTAGTTCAACTTTTTGTTGTTTAAATTTCCACATATGAAAGAGAACATGTGATACTTGTTTCTTGGTGTCTGACTTATTCCACTTAACATAATGCTCATCAATTCCATTCATTTTGTTAGAAATGACAGATTTCATTCTTTCTTTTATAGATAAATAATATCCCACAGTGTACATATGCTACATTTTCTTTATCCATTCATCCATTGATGGGAAACTCATCTGATTCCATGTCTTACTATTGTGAATAGTGCAGAGTATGGGGTGTAGCTATCTTTTGGTATGCTGATTTTATTTACTGTAGATATATACCCAGAAGTGGGATATTTGGATCATAGGTAGATCTAGGTTTAGTTTTCTGAAGACCCTACACACCGTTCTCCATAATGGTTTTGCTAATTTGCATTCTTACCAATAGCATAGGAAATTTCTTCTTTCTCTACATCCTTGCCATTATTTGCTGGTATTTGTATTTTTAGCAATAGCCATTCTAACTGGGGTGAGATGATATCTGATTGTAGTTTTGATTTGTATTTCCCTGATGGCTAATGATATTGAGCATTGTTTCATATATTTGCCAACTACTTGTATTTCTTCGTCCAAGAACTCTCAGTTCAGATTTTTTTATCCATTTTTAATTGGATGACTTGTTTCTTTGTTGTTATTAAAATTCCTTATATATTCTGGATATTAATCCTTTGTTGAATGGAGACTTGGTAAATATTTTCTCCTGTTGTCTCTACTCTATTGATTGTTCCTCAGTGGTGTAGGAGATTTTTAGTTTGATATAATCCAATTTTCTATTTTTTGCTTTTGTTTTCTGTGCTTTTTGGGTCATATCAAAGAAATAATTGGCTATTACAATGCCCTGAATCTTCCTATATCTTATAGTATTTTCTGAGTTTCTGGTCTTACCTTTAGGTCTCTGATCCATTTTGAATTGATTTTTTTTTTATGCAGAGTCTCTAACTTCTGCCACTAGATAGCTAGTTTTCCCAGAGCCATTTATTGAAGAGGAAGTCTTTTACCCACTGTATGTTTTTGGTGCCTTTGTGGAGAGTCAGCTGGCTGTAGATGTGTGGTTCTCTCTCAGATCTCTCTTCCATTGGTCTTTGTCTGTTTTTATGCCAGTAGCATGCTTTGGTTACCATGGCTCTATAGTATGTCTTGAAATAAAATATTGTGATACCTCCAACTTTGGTGTTTTTGTTCAAGAAAAAAAAAATATATCAGAAAAAAAGTGAATCAAAGAAGTGGAAGACCTCCCATAGCCTCTTTTTTTTTTTTTTTTTTTTTAATCAACGCTCACTTTTCCCTGTGCTGAAAGTTCTAAACTCCCTTCAGATTGCCAGAGAAAGCACCAAACTTTATAAAATAATGCATCATAATATTTTATCATGTTATTTATAATAAAATGATACATCATTTATGAAGTTTGGTGTTTATGTTATTAGATGATAGAATATAACCATATAACTATATATACATATATAATACACATGATATATATAAAATATGAAATTTTCTTTTGCAGACACTTTCTCCTCATCAAAACACCTTTTATAATGTTGAACATGTTTATGTTATTACTTGATGTCCCATGGGGTTCCCACCAGTGTCTGATGAGTGTGTGGATTCTTGTGTTTTGACCAAGAGGACTCACCAGGGAGACTTGCCAGGGAGAAAAGGTCTCTTCGTGTCACAAGCCTGCTTCTTCCTAGAGCTCCACCAAACAAGTTTCTGGGCATTTTATAATAGATAGCTTGAGTGTTTTAAATAACTTTCAGGTGTTTAAATATTCAGATGAAGTCTCCAAGCTTCTGATCAAGGTCGGACCTTCAAGGAGATATTGATGCAGCCTCCTCTGATAGAGGGACTTCATCTGCAGTGTCCTCACTGTTGTTTTCTCTGTTGAAAATAGGCTTCTCTGGAGTGTGTTTACCTGGCCAGGGATCGGCCAGGAGCCACGTTATAACTTCCTAATTTGGAATATTAGCTGTATCCTACAGGAGAATGTACATTATAATGTTTATAGTCTATTGCAGATAGTTATTTATTCTGTTTTCTATTAGTGAAACAATGTGGATGCTTTGTTTCAGGCACACCCCAATTTGATCATATTTTTAACAAAATTATGAAGAATACTGGATTTCAAAGGACATTTACAATACATTTCTTAGTGCCAATATTAAATATTTTCTCATTTGTAGTTCTCAAGTCTGTCAGCAGGTTGCAGCAGAGGGCTAGCTTTAATTTTAAATTAGCATGTTCAAGGGCATTAAAACCCTCCCTCTCACCTCCCTCTTTCCCTCCTCTCACCTTTCCTGCCAGCCCTCTTCCTCCCTCCTTCCCACCCTTCCTTCTTTCCATCTTTCCTCCCTCCCTTCTTTGATTCTTTACTTCCTTTATTTCCTGTCTCTTTCTGTCCCCCTTCTGCTTCTCCCTTCCTCTTTTTTCTTTCTTTCTTCCCTTTTGTTCTCATTTTACTTTCTTCTTACAAATAGGCATGACACTCAGTTATAGTTTGTAAATGGAGGAGCTGACTCAATAGTAAAAGTTATACATATTTTAAAAGAAAAAAATCAAAATTAGTGATATCCATTTTTGAGGTTTATTTTTAAATAAGAAAATATGGAGACCATGTATAGAATAGAGCATCAGTCAAAATAGGAATTGATAAACTTATGTTTGATTAATGTAGATATCAATAGCAAAATCCAGATTGGGTTTAAACATACAAATTATTAAGATCACATTCCACTTGCAAGGTGTATGCAAATGACCTCCTTTTTGCTACTACATTCGGAAATGTGGAAGAGGGAAGAAGGCACTGCAGTCACAGCACTTATCAGTTATTCACTGTATCCAGGCCTCTCAATTGTGTTTCTTTCTTTAATGTAATGGTAAGCAATAATCTCACAGCTGTGCTTTGTAGAGTGAACTATATAAGCATCTACATTGAGATTTTGTAAACACATAACATAAAAGGGAGAGAAAAGCGTCAAGAATACAGCTTGGCCCATTGCAGAACCATACAAAAGAGCTAATGACTCTCTCAGAATGGTTGTGGTGATCAGCTGGGAGACCTGATTTGTATTCCACAATGGAATCACCCTTCAAAAAGCGATTATTTCAAGGTATAACCCTACTCCCCCTTTGAGACATTAATATCTTTCATTATATACCATCAATATCAGTCACTGGGATGAACTAAAAACATATTTCAAGTCAAAATCTGTCTTCCTTTCCATTTGCTCTTTTTCATTTCATCTCTCAAGAGCATTTACCAAAGCCTCCCAAACAACATTCCTCACGTGGAATAAGGTAGGCCCTGACATTTTGCTACGAGATTTGAAGTTGAGTGCTCAGTATTACAGGGCAAGTGTTTGGATCTATAGTTTAATTCAGGAGGGTGCCATCCATGGCACTCTACAGGGCTCAACAGGGCTCTGCAATAGAAGCTTCCTAGCAGTAGTTAGGGCATAGAACACTGGGATACAGTTCAAATCTATTCAACACACATTCGTTGAGCTATTTCCCTGTTCTTGGCATACACAAAACAGTTCAGGGCTATGCTCACCATGGGGCAGGAGGGGAGCAGACTCCACCCAATAATTACAAGAATCTGGAACTTGAGAATCATTAGGACTATGTTAACTGCTGGGAAGGAGGACACTGTTATAATACAAAAGAAAAGCACTTGACCTGGCCTGGGGTGGGGAAGTGGGTTATAGAAACTTCCCTATGTGACAGATAGGAAAATTCATTAGTCTCAGACAGCAATTTAGAGTGAGGTTTGATTATTGTCTTTAATTTATAATTAAATAGGAGAAACTGTAATTAAGCATGAAGCAAAACCTAAAGTAACATAGCACATTAATTTATTGTATGGGATAATCATTGTGGTAAGTGGTAATACTTTCAGAGAGTAGCTTCATTTGAATATTAATACTTTAAATCTCATGTAAAAAGGTTTGTCCTTAATTATGGCAAGCCCAGGAAAGTGTGGTGATTACTGTTTACAAGGGAAAAGAATATATATTTTAAATAATGTAGCTATTTACAGGTTAGGAGTGTCTTTTTCAGTCTTGTTGGATCGTACAGCTGTGAAAGTGTACACAAAAAATCACAAATCACGTTTTGATATAAAATGGTCTATTTCCAGACTTCATCTTACATTTATTTTATCTACACCTTCATAATTTTATTTTTTCAGTATTTTAAAGGCCATTAATGATACAAGTTTTGAGTAGTGATTCTTCATGGGGTGGTATATTTATATATTTTTCATTCATAAGTAGAATGAATTAATATATTAAGTAGAACTGAAGCTGACTGAATAAAGAGATGATAATGAAGAGATTGTATAGCAATTTGTATAGCAAATTGAAAGGAAGACAAATTTTGTCTTAGGAGTATGTTTTTAGTTCATCCCACTGACTGATACTGATGGTGTATAGTGAAATATATTAATGTCTCAAAAAGGGAATACCGGGCTGGGGTTGTGGCTCAGGGGTAGAGCACTCGCCTAGCACGTGCATGGCCCCAGTTCAAACCTCAGCACCATGTAAGAATAAAGGCATTGTATGCAACTAAAACAAATAAATATATATTTAAAAAATATTTTTTTTTAAAAAAGGGAATGCATGTTACACCTTGAAATAGTCAATAAGGAGATTAAATATATTTGCTAATAGAAAAAAAGCATAATATAGGCAAAGCAATGAGTTAGGATATTGCAAATATGAAACAAATCTAAAACTACATGAGGCAGCTCAACAGAGCACAAAGCATAGTTTTTTTGTTTTGTTTTGTTTTGTTTTTTTTGTAAAGGGTAGGTAGGAAATGATAAATTGTAAAAATAAACTGGAGCATAGTCCTAAAAAGAAATGTTGAAAGCAGAAAAACAAATGAAAATAAAATTAAGACACAAATCTACTTATATCAAAATAGAAGCAAAAGAGATCTGTTTTGGCAATCTTTCGCAAAGTACATTTTTAGAAGTAGGGAAATGTGATAACAATAATAAAATAATATACAGGAGAGTAAAATGTGATTAGCACTAGAGGAAAATGAAGTTTAAAAACAAAATGTAACAGTGGTCCACCTTATGCTTTGAATATAACCCTTGCTGCTTTGCCCTTGCAACTTATTTTTAAAATGAACATGTGTCTTTCTTTTCCTTTCTCCCTACTCCTCCCTAATCTCTCCCCCTCCTTAATCTCAGGGATACCTTTCTTCCCTGTCCTAGGCAGAGTTATCTGTCTCTGAGTAGGCACCCACCATAGTAAGGAAGTAATCCAGACTTTGAGGATGGTTCCAGAAGATCTCAGACATGACTATCTCCCAAATTAACAAGTGAATTACAACTCCAGACAGAGAACACTTGAATATAACCTTTGAGTTACCTCTTTAAAAGCCCCCTGTTCCTGCTGATAGGCAGAATCGCAGCATTTAGGACCTGAGTCCCCTGTATTTCTCCTTTGCCAGCAAAGCAGTAACCTTCTTTATCTTTTTTCTCAAAACAGTGTCTCCTTATTGGATTGACGTTGGGGACCAGGACCAAGCTTTCGACAACCAAAATAATCACAGGCACAAAAAAGGTCCAAATGCTGAAGTGAAGGGGTATTGTTTTTATTCTATTCTTTCTTTTCTTTTCTTTTCTTTTTTTTTTTTTTAAGAAAATCAACATCAGAAAAGCATAAATATAGTCTAAAATGATCAGAAAAGGAACTGATAAGGTGAACCACAAACTGATGGCATAGGTATAATCCAATGAGGTTCATCAAATAATAAAAATAATAGAGTCATTGATAGTTCAGGGATGAGGGTATTTTAAGTAACTACTCTTTCCAACATGTGGGATCTGTGTTTGTTTGGTCCACCTGACTGTTAGCAAGATGGTCTTGCCAGTGAAATCCACCATAGCCCACCCCAGTGCTCTTACCCAGATGCAGTGAGTAGGGAATTCTACAGCTTCATTAGCAGACACAACCTGATAAATGTCACTTTCATCCTTTATTAATTTGATTTTTAAATAGGACATAATAATACATATTTATTTCCCTGGCCATGCTCCCAAACCTTAAATTCTAACAATTTTGTTCCAGATGAAAGAACTGGGCATTCATTTACTTTCTACCTGGTCTAATTTTACCAGATTATAATTAGGTCCAAGGGTCTTTCTGAGAGATTGTTTTTCTAATAGAGATATTCTGACTCAATTATCTGGAATAAAAGGAACAAAAAATGCCATTATGCAAATGTCAGCAAATGGGAGAGACATAAAGTTTTCTGAGTTTTCAAATCAATTAAAAATTAATGTCAGGGCTCTCCTTGCATGCCATTAGTGTTCTAACCTCCAAAGGTAGGAACAATTGGCAAAAAAAGAAAATATGAGCTCTAACAAGGTATAAAAAAAGGTCAGCACATACCATGAGATTTAGGCTATATTTTTTATGACCATTTGGCTATAGTTGCTCAAATTGACAGTGGATACTACTTATAAAATATACATTGCACTTAAAAATTCCCAGTTTTAGTAAATAGATAAAAAATGAAAATGAATAAAATGTTAATGAATTGTCTTCATAAAAATTCCCAGTTTTAGTAAATAGATAAAAAATGAAAATGAATAAAATGTTAATGAATTGTCTTCATTCCCCTTAAAGTCAGTTATATGATGTCTCAAGTGTTTGTAAAATATTCCTCTATTGTTTAACCTAAAAAATGAATGGAATTTCTAGGTGTGGTGTTGCAAGAGTATAATCCCAGGGGCTCCAGAGGCAGAGACAGGAGGATCACAAGTTCAAAGCCAGCCTCAGCAACTCAGCAAGGCCCTAAGCAACTAAATGAGATCCTGTCTCAAAATTTAAAAAATGAAAAGTGCTGGGGATGTGGTTCAGCGGTTAAGCGCCCCTAGGTTTAATCCCTTGTACAAAAAAACAAAAGAATGCAATTATCCTCTGTGATATTAGAAATTTTAGTCATAGATGGAAGTTCAAAGAAAAAATTATATTCAAACTGAGACAGAAAGATTATTTTCCACAGAGGTCAGTATTCCAAACTTTTGTTGTAACTCATTGATACCTCCATGAATACCTCCAAAGGGTTGCAGATTGGGTTTCATTTTTAAGGGCATTGCATACCTGTCTATCTGTTTACCTGTATATACATATACATAAATGCATTCATATCCATGTATAAAACATTATATTATATATAGGAAGTATGACATTACATATGTCATGTGTCAAAATATGTATTGATATTTTTAAAATAATGTTTTTCAAACTTATGAAATTAATAAGATGGGATATGTGTCATATAATATATAATATTATATAATGTATAATTATATGTAATTAAAGCATGTAGTTTGTATTGTAGTGTACATATTGGAATTAATGGGTACTGTAACACTATTTCACCCTCATAGCTCCTAATTGTAAGGTGGTCCTTGGGTTACTCCCATGGTGGGCTGAATTCCTCTGATTACAACTTGTTGATGTTTTCTTTTGCTCACACATTATTTGTGCTTTTATTTCCCACATTTTCTTCTCTAATTGACATGCTGTGTTTTTCTCTAAGATCATTTTCAAGAGCACCTTGCCTAAAGGTCTTTTGCTTTCTTAATGAGTGTTTTTCTGGTGTTATTTTATTCTCCTCCTCTTCACCCCATTGGTAAGACAGATCTTCCCCTCCTTGGGATTCTGGGGATTGTTGGACAGAGGATACCCAATGCTGGACAGGTAAGATTGACAGGCACATATGTTCAGAGCCCCAGAGATAAGGATACCAGAGGCCATCGGAGGCAGGCTTTGCAGTGTCATGAGGGTGGTGTGTTCTCTACCTCTGTCCTCCTTCCTGTGAAAGGATGTGATTATCTGGTTAAAATCATTCTGTGGGCTGCAGGGAAATGGACCTTTTGGGCTGAGGACCAGGTGGGGGGTGTTTGTTTGGCAGGTAGTGGGGCTAGCTGGCCTGGGTCTTTCCTGCCAGGTGGTGGGCATATCTTGTGAGGGCAGGGAAACTCTTGATAAGTCTCTGGGGCCTTCCGAGGTTCAAAGATGTCAAGGAAGCACTTGACATTTTAGTCCTTACAATGCACTGACCTAATCATTACACTTAAAATTTTAACTTTATAGTTTATGCTTCTAATTTGTCCCATCAAATCTAGTGCATGATACTGCTTTGCACTGTTAGTTGTCAGCTAGCAATTTTGCTGAAATTGACCTAGTCTCTCAATTAGATGGTACAACTAGAAGACAGAGAGAGTTTATCTTTTTCTTATGACATTTTCACATCAGAAACAAATTAGCTTTCTCATACATTTGATGTGTGTGTATGCATAGTGTATTAGTATATGAGGGCTACTACTGTAATAAATTGTCACAATCCAGGTGACTTAAGCAATAGAAATTTATTCTCTCAGTTTAAGGAAACCAAATCTGAAGTTAAAGTGTTGGCAGGACCAAACTCCTTCTGAAGGTGCTAGAGAAGATTCCTTTGTTATCTTCTGTTTTTGTGACCAAATAATTCAGATAAACCATTTCTGTGGAGGAAAGTATTTTTTTGGCTCATGGTTTCCAAGGTTTCCATGGTTGGCCCAGTCACATTTTAAAATTTTTATACATTAATTAATTTATTTATTTGTTCTAATTTATTATACACGACAGCATTTCAGTTCCTAGTACACAAATAGAGCACAATTTTTCATTTCTCTGGTTGTACACAAAGTAGAGTCACACCATTTTTGTCTTCATACATGTACTTAGGGTAATGATGTCCATCTCATTCCACCATTTTTCTTAAACCCATGCCCCCTCTCTTTCCCTCCCTCCCTTTCCCTATCCAAAGTTCCTCCATTCCTCCTATGCTACCCCAATCCAATTATGGATCAGCATCCACTTATCAATAAATAGGACAGTTTCAAACTGAAAAGCTTCTTCTCAGCAAAAGAAATAATCAATGAGGTGAATATAGAGCCCACAGAATGGGAGCAAAATTGTTAACACACAGAGCATTAATCTCCAGGATATATGTAGAACTCAAAAAACTTAACACTAAAGTAAATAAATAAATACATAGGCTAAGGAACTGGACAGACACTTCTTGGAAGAAGATATACAATCGATCAAGAAATATATGAAGAAATGTTCAACATCTCTAGCAATTAGAGAAATGCAAACCAAAATTACTCTAAGATTTCATCTCACTCCAGTCAGAATGGCAGTTACTAAGAATACAAGCAACCGTAAGTGTTGGCAAGGATGTAGGGGAAAAGGTACATTCTTGCATTGCTGGTGGGACTGCAAATTGGTGCAACCAATCTGGAAAGCAGTATGGAGATTCCTTAGAAAACATAGAATGGAGCCACCATTTGACCCAGCTATCCCATTCTTCAGTTTATACACAAAGGACTTAAAAACAGCATACTACAGTGAGGCAGCCATATCAATGTTTACAATAGCTAAATCGTGGAACCAACCTAGATGTTCTTCAATAGGTGAATGGATAAAAAACTGTGGTCTATATACACAATGGACTATTACTCAGCATTAAAAGAGAATAAAATCATGGCATTTGTAGGTAAATGGGCTGAGTTGGAGAATATCATGATAAGTGAAGTAAGCCAATCACAACAAAACCAAAGGCCCAGCCACTTTTGAGCTTGGCGGCAGGACTATGTGGAGGAGGAGGTCTGTTCTCATCATGGCATCCAGGTAACAAGAAGAGACAGAGATGGGAGAGGACAGCATCCCAATGTACACTTCATGGACATGACCCAGTCAGCTAACTTTCTTCCTCTAAACCCCACCTTCTATGTTTCCATCACCTGCTGATAGTGCCATAGGTTGGTGACCAAGCCTTTAACACGGAGACTTTGGGGACACTGTAGATACAAATGATGATCCTTTTTGTCCCTTCCTGGTGGTTTTCTTTGACCCTTGGCATTCTTGGCCCCATGGCAGCGAAATTTTACTCTATGGCCTTGCCTTCACTTGATCTTCTTCTTTGTGTGCCTTGGTATCTTCCTCTCCTCACGCATACACCAGTCATTAGATTTAGGCCCACCTCAAACCAACATGATTTTATCTTAAGTTGATTACATCTACACAGACCTTATCTCCAACTAAGGTCCTATTCACAGGTACTGGGTGTTAGGGCATCAATAGAACTTCTGGGGAGCACAATTCAATCACCAGCACATCAGATTAGAAAATACAGGCATGTTGTGCTTTATAGACACATTGCAGAGAAGTTTCTGTGGATGACTTGTGCAAGATTAAACAAAGAGGCAGGAGAAGCTTTCAGCAGAACTCAGAACTCAGGTTGCTAGCCAAGGTTTTCTTGTCAATGGCTGAAAATGAATAACACGTATCAACATGTCTTGGTGTATAATTTGTGTCTCATCTACTCAATGCTTATGAAGTTCTTTGTGAGGTTAAAGAACTCTCTAAATACAAGGCAGATCTTTAGACTAAGTCTCTATAATTCACATTACCTGTGACAGGAGAGGAGAGACAGAAATATCTGTCTTGGCTTTAGCCCGTGTCTTTCACCCCTAGCGGAAGAACATGTAATATAGGAGGCTGGAACAAATGGTCCTTTCTCTTTGTGACTGAACAAGTCATAGAATGGGATTTGAAGCTATCTTGGCATTTTCTGGATAACCATTCCCTTTCTGTCAATCTGTTGTTGATCATAATTTGCAGAATCAGCAGCCGTCCTGTGGGTAAAATTCTGTGTTGTTTCCTTACCCCAGTGATTTCATATTTCCTCTGAGGTCAAGGAAATAACCACATTAATCATTTACCTTCTCTTTTATGGAGTGAGTTTACAACTATGAGATGCTTTACCAGCATTGTGAAAGGGCTGCTCCTACGGGCTGCATTAGCAAAAAAATTTAAATGCAAAGCAACCAGGGGGAGCCAACAGGCAATTACAGCAGCCACAGAGAGCAGTTGTAGAATCACATGTACTGAAGTGTCATTATAAAAATTCTCTCCCTCCTCAATGATTGATTATTTGAGATATAACAGAAAGACTGAACCCCGAGAAGATATTTTGCATCTGTCAGTTCACCCAATTCTCTTACTGATAAACATTTCCAAGTATATCTAGGATATAGTGATTAGCATTAAGCAAGGAAAGGATAGAATAGAATATCACGAATTAAAATTAGTTGCAAGTGTTTTTTGTTTTTTTGGTACATATGTTAAAACTGAAGATCATATTCCAGATCAATAATAAACAAAGAAACAAAATTTGGGTCATCTAGCACTATTATTTTAGTGACTTAGCTTATGATGTTTGGGCATATTTTGTTGTCCTCATAAAGTCAGGATATAGGAAAATCAGGTCAAGGAGGGAGAGTTTCTTTATAAATGGCTTCCCGCTTTTCCCATTGGCTTTGGTCCATTTGACATTCATAATAAATTCTGCAGAAGCTGACTCATTTGACCTCTCCTGTTCTACCTAGAATGGAATTCTATCAGCCAAGAATTCCATACTAGGAAGAGGCTGTATTGTCCTTTAAAAAAAGGGGGTTAGTAAAACACCATGTCCCTGGATGCCCCCCTTTCATTCCCCCAAATTTAGCCACATTAAGGGAACAATGAGAGCAAGACTAGGCTACAGTGTCCAGAGACTTCCTATCTTGAAGGACACTGCTTTCTTTTGTGCACACTAGGAACTGAGGCAAGTCAGAGTTCTCGCAGGGAGCTACTTTTTTTCATGTATGTCAGGATAATTGCTCCCTGGAATGCTGGTTATATAAGCAAACTAAGTAACCTAATGCTGATGTTCCTGCTGTAGCCTAACATATAAAACCTTTCTCAGTGGGGACAGATGTGGAACTGGGGGCACTGTGGAAAGGGTATATGTCACCTGTCCTGCTGACTCCACTGGACAGAACACTATGAGGGAGAGGAGATACTGTTTAGCAAGGCACTATGAGGGATGGAGACACTGTCCCCACTGAACTCTTCTTGGAACAGTCACTGATCTGTGCTAAGCTTCCCCCAACAAATCACACAGCTTACATACTGTCTCCAGATTCTTTCTTTGACCTCTGGGTGACCCATTCTACTGCCCTGGCACAACTGAGCTGTGGGTGTGATAGTGGCCAAGAATCATTCTTCTGGCACCTTGAGTGAGGGTAAAGGAAAATCTAGACAGCGTGGCTCTATTACCAGCTCATGTTTAGTATGGAGAAAACAGAAGTATTGCATAATATTTCAGTGGGGTGACTCTGAGACACTCTAATGGAGTGGAATCCATTTTGCAGCTTGCTGTGATCCCGAGGAAGTCTCTTTAGCACTGTGTCTAGTCGTCTCATCTTAAATAGGAATAATATAGAGGGTTGCCATACTCCGCTAATAAATCACAGAACAGTCAGTCACATTTGAACTTCAGGTGAAAATGATATTTGTTAATATGTCTCATGTACTATGTGCGACATGCTTACACTAAACAATTCCATTGTTTATCTGACTTTAATGTTTAATGGGGGCTTCTTGATTTTATTTGGCTGCCTTAAGATAGAAGGTATATCTCTCGTAAATTTCACATTAGGTTAAATTCGATGGTATGAGAAAAACATTCACATGATGCCTCACACTTAGTACATATGTTTTTATTTTTTTAATTAGAGATACAATTTTATATCAGGATTTTGTTAGGCACTTTAAAATCATATTATTGAACTTTATAACAACCCTGCTGGATTAGGGTTAACAGTCCCAAGTTATGAGATAAAAATAGATGAGAAAGTTTGAAATTTGCACATCTAGTTTCTGTGAACTTTCTAGGAATTAAGATCTGTCTGATATACCACATTACCTTATTTTAGATGTAGGAAAGAGACTCTAAACTCCATAAGGTTGTGCAGTGTTAGAGCTTAAAGGGGTATAGTTAATTTTAAAGTTTTGGTATCTTAGGTCTTTAAAGCCACTGTGCTCTTCCTTGAATAACTTCATGTGACCACAGGATGTAAAAGAAGTTCTAGGCAGGAAATGCAGCCTTCACTCTAGAAAGTGCCCATTACAGTCTCTGTCTCCCTATGAAACAGATGGACATCAGTGATATACCTTGTAATTCTAGCATTCACTCTTCTTCTAAGAGAGAGGTATTCATCAGATATTTTGTGAACCATAGTAGATGATCTTACAATCTTAGATTTGGATTCAGATTTGAGTAATGTTTACGTGTTACCCAGGGAGCAAGCTGAGTTTGGACAGAGGGCTGAAAGGAAATTCCCCTTGTTCCCAGTGGGGTGGAGATGGAGATATTGATGAAGAAACTACTTGAATTGGGGCTGGATGCTGAGTGGATATGAAGCTATCTGGTTTCAAATCTTAATTCAGTTACTGTGAGGTAACTAAGTGCTTATATCCTCAAAAAATTCTAATGCTGCCAGCAGAAGATGCCATTACCTTTAACCTTTTCTGTAAAGGACTTGAGTCATCTGTGGAGACAAATTCCTTTTCTTGCCTGAGATGATTAATATGGAGACCAATGTCAGAGTGGCTGAGGAAGGTTTCACTCCTGCCGTGGAAAGCTGACTTCTCCTGAGGATAAGGGCGAGAGGTAGGAAAGTGCTGTTTGGAGACATGCCAGAGACTGTCAGGTCAACTGCTCCTTCCTCCAGGAGGCAGAGGGTGTGCACAGGATTTGACGCTGGTCATCACAACAGCACCTCATGCTGATTTAGGCATAGGCGCAACATTAATTCATCATGAATTAATTTTCACATTTGGTTGTATCATGACACTCGGGGTTAAGGTCCCACCTCCCTCTCATGTCACTCACTAATAGGTTGACATTTTTGCAGCTTCTCTTTCCACCCAGATTGTAAGTCTGTTTCTTTTTTTTTTTTTTTTTTTCTTAATAAGCTAAATGCTGTGATTCAGATATCTTGGATACTTACAGCACCTGTCGTAGTGTGAGGCAGAGTAATTCCCAGGAAATTCAGATTTGTTAATAGGAAGGGGCATCCCTGAGTTAATCCCCTATGGATCTGTCTTTCCCTGGAGTCTCACAGAAAGTTATTTCTGATGTGACTGATCATCTAGGTATTCCTGTGGAGGGAGAATGGCAGGTACAACGTAAACCATCTATAAAATATGACAATAGACATTGGGGAATACTTGAGTTCTGTTTGTAATGTAATTTTTTGCTAATAGTGTCACCACTTTTCTCTCCTACTCCCACTAATCTTGAATATTTATGGGGCCAAGAACTGGAGTATAAATACATATATAATATTTGAGAAATAAATAAAGCCAAAATATAATTAAATAATTATGGATTTCCCTTCATACCTTCACAGATAACAACTTATAGCAAGAACTTATTTTCATGTAAAGACATGGTTTCTTAATACTAACTGCAAAACTTTTTTTTTTTTTTTTTTTTCAGAAGTAGGGATTGAACCCAGGGCCTTATGCCTTATGTATGTTAAACAAGCTTCATTTAAATTGTCATTACATGTGCCTGAGTGTTCTTATGGTTGCTTGTATCAAATTTGGCTTTTTGGGAAGCAGAGTTGAGAGGATAGGACTAGGATGTTCCTATGAAACCTATGAAGTTCAGCCTATGATAGCTGAAGGAACAGGGAGCAGAACTGAACAGATAAGCCTTTCAGAAAACAATGCAACTCTCATGTCTGTGAAAGAAAAGTGGAGTGGCAGCAGAATTGGGCAAGAAGAGCCTCAGACTGTGAAAGAGACTGACAAAACCTCAACTCCCCCAGCAGAATACTCCAGAACAAGGTCCCACTAGAGAAATCCTGCACTGGACTGACAAGGCCCTAGCATCTGGGCCATGTTCAATCATTTCATTGGTTGTGGCTGCCAGGGAAGAACTTGGAAAACCAAGGTTGACATTGAAGGCTCTGAAGCCCAGTGTTGTAAGTTGACTCCATTTCTGCCGAAGGCTCTGATTTTCTCAAGGGATTTCCTGATGGTGTCCCTCCATGGTTGCCATAGTCTAGACATTATTTTGTATAGCTTTGATTTTCCATTCACAAATGGAACAGAAATAGCTCTTCCAGGATCCTAGTGGGCCTCTTTTTTGAGAGAAATTTTTTTGAGAAGAAGGAAATGAGGGAAATGAACTAGAAGCCCACTAATTGGTCTTGGATTTCCAACTGGTCCTTGTTGCTATCCACTCTAAATTCCCTTGCCCTCATCAGCACTCAGCATGCACATTTTTTGGGGGTTTGTTTTTGGCAGTGTTAAGGATGGAGCCCAGGGTCTTGTGCATGCTAGGCAAGTGCTATACCATTGAGTCACATCACAAGCCAAGA
Organism: Tamias sibiricus; assembly: GCA_025594165.1. Classification (NCBI taxonomy): domain Eukaryota; kingdom Metazoa; phylum Chordata; class Mammalia; order Rodentia; family Sciuridae; genus Tamias; species Tamias sibiricus. The sequence continues at coordinate 70,861,079 of CM046660.1, read as the reverse complement.
CTGCACATCTTGATGCTTTATTTGAGAAGTCAATTTGAGAATCAATATGTTTCTCAGGCCAGAGCTGCTGCCCTTGTCCATTCATAGTCACAGCTGGGAAAGTGCTTGAGGGTTCCCAGGTGGTGACCTGTGTTCCATGCATTTCCTCCTTGTCCCACCATGTCACAGCAGCCTGCCTGCTCTTGCTAATCTATGTCAACTTCTGTCCCAAGATCCTGAATTCTCTTCTTTTCCGTTAGTTCCAGGACACAATGAGTCTGTAGAGACCAGTCTGTGAAGGAGCCCCAATTAGGGAGATGGCTATTGCGGTCAGCTGGAAGCCATAAGTTCCACCTGATAATAAGTATGTGTGTGACGCACCTGTAAATGCACGTGAGGCACCCGCAAAGCTAAAGGTATATAACCGGGTGAAAGCGGTCAGAGTCAGGAGAAGAATGAATTCATTCAGTCAGTCATGCAGTCGCTCGGGTCGGAAGAAGAGTTCGGGTCGGAGAAGAAGACAAGAATCAGAGTGGCCAGAACGTAGGCAGAGTGGTTACAGAAGAGAAACCAGATAGAAGAAGTAATTGCTGGTCAGAGTCAGGCCGAGGCTCCCGAGGAAGAAAGAAGAAAGAAGAAAGAAGCTCTAAAAGCTAAGCTCTCTCTCTCTCTCTAAAGAAGAAATCTCTCTCTTTCAAGCTCTCTCTCTTTCTCTCTAAGCTCTAAGAAGAAAAGCTCTATCTTTCTCTCTAAGCTCTAAGAAGAAGAAGAAGAAAAAGCTATCTCTAATCTTTCTCTCTAAGCTCTTTCTAAGAAGAAGAAAAATCTTTCTTTCTCTCTCTAAGCTCTCTCTAAGAAAGTAGAAGTAAAAGTAGTAGTATCTTTACTCTGCCTCCGAGAGTTTTCCTCCCGCGGCGTTGTGGCTGGCCACGACAGGCAGCTTAAAAGTCTGCTCTTGCTTATCATCCCAAAGAACTCTTCTTGTGCCCCATGATAAGAGTAGCTCCCTGAGTTTGGGAAACATAACCTTTCTGTAGAGTCCAAAGTTATGGAAATAGGCAGAAAATTTCCCCCATTTTGGGGATATAAATAAATGTGATTGATCCTGCATTTTCTCCTTATTTATGAACCTACCTACGCTTTGTAGATGAGGATGTAACATCAATGTGAAGAAAATAGCCCCCCCAAAAAAACAAACAAGCAAAAAAAACTACAAGACATTTAAATAGATATTTTTATCAACAATATACCAATGGTATATATAAATGATAAATAAGCATTAAGCATCACTAGTGATAAGAAAGATGCAAATAAAAACCACAATGATATTCCCTCAAATATTTATTAAAGTAGCTGGAAAATAAAAACTATAACAATAATGAATTGAAAACACCTAGTGCTTGCAATGACGTGGAACAATTGGAAATCTCACGTACACCTCCCGGGAATGAAAAATATCACTTTGGAATGCTGAATTTCTGACTTTTGACTGTTGCTTGTGAACTTAATCATATATTTGCTGTATGATTCATTGCTTCCCTTCCTATATATTTACACATGACAAAGGAAAATTTATGTTTACACAAAAGACTTGTCATGTTAACAGAAGCTTTATTCATAAATGATTTCACTTGAAGAGTAAATAAACATTGTGGTAATACATACCTTGGACTATTACTTAAGAATAAAAAAAAACATACTATTAATACACACAAAAAATAGATGAATCTCAAGTGAATTATTTTATGTGAAAGAAGTCAGATTCAACAGGTCACCATAGGGGCTGGGGTTGTGGCTCATTGGTAGAGCACTCGCCTAGCACTGGGTTCAATCCTCAGCACCACATAAAAATAAATAAATAAAATAAAGGTATTATGTCCAACAACAACTAAAAAAAAAAAAAAAAAAAAAAAAAAGGTCACCACCATAGTTCCATTTCTATGACTTTCTGGAAGTATGATTACCCCAAATACATGTATGAAGACACAATTGTTGTAAAAAATACTTTATATTAAATCAGCAACTTGAAAAAAAAAAAACTAAACAAAACAAAAATACTTTCTAGAAGTAAAAGAGATCAGTGGTTCCTGAAGTCTGGGGAGGTTAAGAAAGATTGACTAAAATGGGAGGCATGAGAGAATTGGGGGAGGTTGGTGGAAAGCTCAGGCTATTGTGCATAATAGGCAGGTGCTCTACCACTGAGCTACATCCCCATCCCTTTTTAAATTTTATTCAGAGACAGGGTTTGCTAAGTTGCCCCAGCTGACCAGAGCTTGAGATCCTCCTGCCTCAGGCTCCCTACTAGCTATGATTACAGGCATCACCTACATTGTCTGGTTAAAACAAAGGCTTCTTACTAACTCCACTATTATGGAGTCTTTGCTGCAAACCCAATCTCTCATTAGATTATTACCCCCCCCCAAAAAAAAAATCCAAACTCATAATTTTGTCCTGCTTTCATTCTTTTTTTTTTTTTCCTTTCCAAATTTATCTTTTATTCTAAGTTGTTAGAAATGACAGCAGAATGTATTACATATTATACTTGTAGAGCACATTTTTACATATCTCTGGTTGTATACAAAATATATTCACACCATTCGTGACTTCATACATGCACTTAGGGTAATGATAACTGCTTTCATTCTTGCCTCCCCTGAAGACTAATACCAGCTGGGATAGATTGCACTCAGGGCTAAGTGTTCTTTCTCTTTTATCCAGGTGTGAAGTTTCATATTGTACCCCTTGAATCTGAATTAGTTACAAACTTGTTTTGGCCAAAGGAATGTAAGCTAATATAATGCAAAAACAGTTGTGAAAAGAACATGTGCATGTGCATGTGCCCTGTTTGTACTCTTGGAAGCCTTTGCAATTCCAATGGGGTGAAGAATCCCAGTATAGCCTGATGGAATACTTCTGGTTCAGTTGCCCCTATCTTCCAGTCTGACAGCTATATGACCTTCAGAAGCAGAATCACATACCTGACCAGCTGACCATAGACATGTGAATGAACCCAAGGAAACCCACAGAGGCACAGATCATCTCTGACCAGCCTTGATCAAACTGTTGATCCTCAGAGTCATGATCTAAATAAATCATTATTTTTTGAAGTCACTGAGTTTGGGGTGGTAGGATGTGTATCCAGTCTTACCCAAACTTTCATGAAACAGACAATGTAATTAAGATTTTGTTTTAAGTTAGATCTGCTCAAAACCCTGTGAGGCCCTTGTCCTCATAGTAGCCTGTGAGTATGATCATGGGGCTCTTCTCCCTCTCTGACCCCATCTCCAATCCTCAAGCCTCACATTTCATGCTGTTCCTCACACCCAGCAAATGCCCTCCACTGGAAAGTCTTTGCCCTGGCTCTTTTCTCTGCTGGGAACATTCTACTGCATATTCCTCTGGCTAAATCCCTCTCCTCCATCAACTTTTGCACACCTTCTAACCATTTTGCTTAAAGTTGCTCCCTCATTCAGACCTTCAACATACGCACTGTGATTTATTTTTCCTTTCTTGGAAGTGATATGATCATTGATTTACTTATTGATGATATTTGTTGTCTAGATCTTCCTCACTAGAATGCATAATATTTATATCAACAATTATTGTCTATTGTCCTTACTGCTGATTTCCTAGCCTGAACAGTAGTTCTTGGCACAGATGAGGTCCGAAATAAATAATTTATTGAATGAATGGAACATTGAATTAGAGAATATAATTATAGAATTATAGAATTCTATAATTATATAATTATAGAAGTACAAAAGGCATAGAGGGGGAGTACCAAATGTAGGCTCCTTTTCCTGGGAGCTTTGGTTTGAAGAGGAGGGAAATCTTGCTGATTTTTAGTTTAGATAATTGAAACTTTCCATTTCTTTCTAGTTTGTATGTGTGTACATGTGCATAAATGATGTATTACCTTGCAGAATGACAGGATAAATCAAATACTATTGGAAGAGACAGAAAGTCTTCTCCTCTCTTCTAGTTATTAGAAAGGTTCTATTTGAATGAAAAGTGAGAGTCTACATTGGTGCTTTTAAAATGTGAAAAATGAATAGGTGTTTCCGAAGGTCAGATTTCCAGATTATCTTTTAAATATTCCCTTGTCTCTAAAATGCCATATTTACACGGTGCTGTCCTTTGCATTGTGTGACCTCTGTGCTCATCCAAGACAGGCGAGTATTCTATAATTCAATGTTCCATAAGTCAAAGTGAAATGGTCTCTTTACAAAACGAAGTTTGAAAGTAAAATTATGCTTTGCCACAAGTCTTAATTCTTAGTAAACACACCTTTAATCTTTTTGATACCTTGAGCATATTATCTTTCATGGACTTTGCAAAGGTCAGAGAAGACAATTTCCTTTTAAAATAGATCCCTTGTGAACATCTTATATTTGATTTGTTTGAAGATGAGCCTTTTAATGCTTTTCTCTCCTTTTCCCTTCATTGATAATATAAAAAGAAAGAAAGCAAAAGAAAAGGTATATCCTGTACTCTGATGCTTGACATATTAAATTATTTTTCTTCATCATGATATTCATATTTGGTATCACTTTGAAGTGTCTACCCAAACCCATTTGCATGTTGGTCTCTGTGCAGAATGTCACGTTATAAAAATTATAGACTCAGACTAGGTATAACTATATTAAAGTAACAGTAATATTCATGAGGACAACATTTCATTCATTCATTCATTCATCCAATGGAAAATTCTTGAGTACTGTTTATCAACCAGGCTCCCTGCTAAGCATATGGACAATAAAAATAAATGTCATGCATAAGCCCTTTTCTTGCAAAGATCAGTTTAGTGGTGGAAGCAGACATTTAAACATGATATTTGCTATGAAACGGACAAGAGCTCTTCTCTATATTCCAACACCAAATAACCAATTTGAGCAAATATTTCATTTTATCTATTGTTTTAGTAGCCTGTGGTCTGTCCTCAATATATATAACATCATAGACTGTAAACCTTTTTTTCTTGCTTAGCCATTGACTTTAGCACGGGGTAGCTTCGACTGAAAGAACCAGGAGCATAAATCATTCGTGGTCCAATTTTTGCTTTCTGTCTCTGCAGGGAGGAACTGCATGAGTTGTGTTGGGAAGAGAATTTGCTCCACTGCTTGTATGTTTGGGCAAAACATAAATTTGCATACAAAGCTCACCATGCACTTTCTTCCATGTGTTTATAATAGTCCAAACTCCTGCCAGAGTATCTAAGATTTGAAATCAGTATGTTGTCCTGACTTAAAAAGAAAGACAAAAAACCTTTGGAAACTCCTTATTTCATTGGATTTTTCCTCCTTGTTCAATGCTGTGGTCTCTTATCCAATATCTTAGCATCAGGTGTCATAGATGCATGGGAGGCTAGAGGTTTGATTTTCAGTTTCTTTAAGCTTGAAGATCCAGCTGAGTATTGACCACAGGTGACACCAGGCTCAGGTGGTACTATTGTCAGTATTCCAAGTTGAACAGAAGGACTCCCAAGGAGACAGATACATACTAAAAATACATTCACAGATGTAATGGGTTGTAGAAGAAAGTACATTGAATTGCTTAAAGGTGGTATTTATCTTCATCGGAAAAGACTTAGGGAGCCAGATTAGATCTCTTTAATATGGAAAGAGGAGAATATTTTAGCAAGCACCATGCTAACTTCGTGAGAGGATGTTAATTTGTGATTATTGTACATAAATCATTAAAACCTATAAATAAATTCATATGATGTTCAAATTAAAGAATTCCTATTGAGACTTCAGGAATGCAAAGTAGGATTAAAAAGTGCAATGTAAAGACTAACAAAAAGCAAAATGAAAGGACATGTTCATATGTAAATATAAGACACAAATGAAATACAGAGGGCAATATAGAAATTTTGCTTAAAATGATCCTTTGGATGGGATAATAGATATATACAGGGATATAAGTTATTAGACAAATTTGGTAACAATACCAAGATAAAAATACTAATATGAAATAAATATTCTGATAGGATACTTAATCTAGAAAGACAAAGTATGTGTGACTTCATAACAGTGTATTAAAAGTTATGGGGTTATAAACATTGAAGTGGCTGTGTCACTGTAATATGCTGTTTTTAAGTCCTTTGGGAATAGACCCAGGAGTGGGATGGCTGGATCATAGGGTGGTTCCATTCCCAGTTTTCCAAGGAATCTCCATACTGCTTTCCATATATAGCAGCACAATTCACAATAGTTAGCTTGTGGAACCAACCTAGATGTCCCTCAGTAGATGAGTGGATAAAGAAAATGTGGTATATATACAAAATGGAATTTTACTCAGCAATAAAAGAGAATAAAATAATGGAATTTGCAGGTAAATGGATGAAGTTGGAGAATATAATGCTAAGTGAAATTAGTCAATCTCAAAAATCCAAATACCAAATGTTTTCTCTGACATAAGGAGGCTAGTTCACAGTGTTGTTGGATGGGGGTACATAGGAGGATTAAAGGAACACTAGAATGGTCAAAGGGAAGGGAGGGGAAGGGAGGAAGCAAGGGGGGAGGGGGGGGGAAAATAAAGGAAAAAAAAAGAAAAGGTGGTTGAATGAGATGGATATCATTATTCTAAATGCATGATTGAAGACCTGAATGGTACGAATATACTTTGTATACAAACAGTTGTATGTAAAAAGATGTTATATATGTGCACTATGAATTGTAATACATACTACTATTATAAAAAAAAAAGAAAAAAAAAACAGATATAGAACAAAAAAAAGTTATGGGGTTAATATCTGACTGCATGGGAAGTATTAATTTCCCTGATATGTGTTGGAGAACAATGAAAAAATTATTGGGATATGTTTTCAAAGAGCAGAACACAGAAGAATTCACTAACTTCTTTTGGCCACAAGCTATCAATATTTCTACGTCTGGTTAATGATCCTTTCTGTTGTCTTCTTTGACTCAGACCAACAGGCTGGGAGCCCAAGTCTCTGAAACAGGTGGAACTTGGTAAAGATGGTCGATGCCCCTCTTGAAGATGTGTTTCCTTATCAAACTCTCAATGAATGAAAATGTGCAAAGCTCAAAGATTATCTAATGGAAATCATAAATAATTAAAGTTCATATGGCATTTTATATTTTATGAAGTATTTTCACATTTACATATCTCATCTCTTTGGCTTCTCTTTCTGTAAGATTATATTAAAAGATGATATTACAGTTGTTCCATTAGAATAGATGTTCTTCCTAATAACTAACTATACACAGAATCAGCCCTGAGTTTTTCTATAATTATCTTTTTTTTAAGGAGCTCTGTTATTATCTTGCTATATTTGTGTTCATTTAAAAGTCATAGTTTCAAGGAAAAAATATGTTTTGATCAGGACAATTTTAGTCACATGTGAGAAAAACAACTCAAATTGGCTTAAGCAAAATTAAAACAAATGAAAAATGACAAAAAATATCCACACACACACCCCAACAAAATCCATAGACTTTGTCTCATGCAGCCCATAGCTAGGAAGTTGAAGCTTATTTAGTGGCTCAATCAAAATGACCTTAGCAGACATATTTTTCTTTCCATCTTGGATTCCAGATTGGTTTTCTCAGGCTAACCCCATGCTTTCCTGCTGTAGGAGAGAGGGTGTGCTGAGCCCCAAACCTATATTTTACATGAAATGCAGAAGGAAGAGACACTTTGAATCTCTCAGGGTCAATAGATAAGACAGCATTTCTGTGATTGGTCCTGGTTGGGTTGTGTCTCATCTCTTGAACAAGTTATTTGACAGATTCTTGCCAAATCTTCCCATGTGATTCTAGCAGTAACATGAAGTAGAGTGCCCATCCAAGCACACAGACCAATTTCTCAAAGATACCTCAAGGGAAAAGGGAACAATTGTTGGTTAGAAATAAATGACCACTGCCACAATTTACTGTAGGAGGTGAATCACAAAGTAAAACACATTTTAGATCATTGATGTTATCATTTATTTTACTGTGCTCAAATGATTCTGTGTCCTCCTTAGTTAAAGAGGGAAAGAGTAGGCCACATGTATAAAAGGATTCTGTTTGGCAGAGCACATAGGCTCCATGCTAATTTCCTTTCATACTCACTTCAGTCAAATCAGTATTGATAATGAATCAGATAGTTAGCCCCAGGTTACTCTGTCTTATTTAACTGTAGACATCACAATATGAAGGGGAATTTCAGATACCCTCACCAGGAAAATATATAAAATCTCATTTCTTCCTATGTCCTATGTTGGTTAGCCCAATATCAGGGTAATACAGAGGGCTTGTCTTTGGATTTTCCTCTCCACCACCCAAAGGGGTTGGGTGGGATGAAAGTAAAAAAGGGAAACCAGGTCATAGCTCATGAAGTCAACCTCTCTGCCTTTTTTCTGCCTTAGGGAGTATATCCACTTTCCTGTGCCCATTCTTCTTTCCCTCAAACACCAAAGTAGTTCCTTTTACCAAAAGTAGACTTTCACAAAACCCAGCAGGAGTGATCTACTTGCAAGTGCTGAGGCTTTAAGCATGAAAGACACCCTGAACAAGGGATCCCAGCGTTTGCGTTTGCTTTCCTGAACACAGAGCTGTTTATTTGGCCAACTGATCACAACCACTGGAACCACCCAGTGAAATTTCATGATCTTTAGTAGTCCCTCATCATTCTTCTTAGCATTTTCTAATTGTCCTGCTTGTTGGACATGTCCCTAAGGTATCCTGAATGCTTTTGTTGAGAAACAGTAGAATGGTCAACGGAAAGGGAAGGGAGGGAGGGAGTAAGGGGGGGTTGGAAAAAAATTGGTGGTTGAATGAGATGGATATCATTATCCTAAATGCATGATTGAAGATCTGAATGGTACTTATATACTTTGTATACAAGCAGTTGTATGTAAGAAGATACTATACTTGTGCATGATGAATAAGTAAATAAATAATAAAAAAATTAAAAAAAAAAAAGAAAACAAAATTAAAAAAAATTAGAAAACAAAAGCTCCAGAGGTGCTTGCTATGAGTAGGTGTCATTTCTTTTAGGCCTTCTTAGCCGAGAGAGCAAAATGGATGTGTTTCTATTGACTTCTGTGGGTATATATTGCTAGATGGAACTATTTGTATATATACTTGGCTAAATGTGAGTTCAAATGGGTGTCGCCACTTCCAATCCTTCACATTATCATTCTTGACTCCCTCTTTATCTGTAAAAGTCAACAGTGAGAACCTGCTCTCTATTTACTTGTTTCATATATGTGTACATATAGCAGTAAGAAAATCACCAATCTATACTCTGAGGATTAAGTATCACTGAGAGTGCCGTGCCTATTTCATTTCCAAATATATTTGGTGACTACCTTTCTCTCATTCTACTTCAGTGAGATTGTTTCATACATTTAAAATACAGTGAGATTCCCTTGTCACAGTCTTCACTCTTTATTGGAATGGCCCAACTTCCTAAATGATTATTCTTTTAAAATTTGCCCCTTTGTGTTTATGGTTCTATGGGTTTTGACAAATGCAAAATTATATTTTATATTCACAATTACAGCATCTATAGAGTTATTTTATGATTTTAATAGTCTTAAACTTCATCGATTCATCCAAACCCCTGCCTCCTGTGCTCCTGGCAAAACGTGATCATCTTACTGTCCCTATAATTTTATGTTTTTGAGAATGTCTTATAGTTGGAATCACATAATGTATAACTTTTTCATACTGGCTTCTTTCACTTAGCAATATGCTTTTAAGTTTCTCTCATGTCTTTTCATGGCTTATGATAGCTCTTTTATATGGTTTAATCAATGAATAATGTTCCATGCTGAAGGAAAATGCTAAACAAAGTGAACTTAGCCGGGAACACCGTGTTAGTGAAATAAAAGGGTTTATTGGGGTGCCACGTGGGCAAGGGTAGGGAAAGGAAGGGAAGGGAACGGGGATAGGGAAGGGACGAACAGGAACAGGACAGGCAGGAACAGAGAGAGGTTTCAGTCCGGGGCTGGCTTAAATAGCAGAGTGCTGGTCAGGCAGACCCCTGGGGGCGAGTGTCTCCATAGGCTGCCGGAGGTCAGGGGTCAGCGGCGAGGGCACCTGGGAAAGGTAGTCTTTTTACAAAGTACCTGGGGAGGTGTGGCCTTCTGCCTGGGAGGTGCAGCCTCCTGCCAGGAATCCAACACATGCTATGGATGTACTCCAGTTTGTTTATCCATTCAGCTACTGAAGGGCATTTTAGTTGCTTCCATTTTTTGAGAGATTATGAATAAAGCTGCTGCAAATATTTGTGTGCAAGTTTTTGTGTGAACTTTAGTAAGTAGGTAAGGACACAATTGCTGGGTCCTATAGTAAGAATTTCTTCACTTTTGTGAGAGAATTCCAAACTGTCTTCCAAGTGGCTGCCCCATTTCTCAGGCCTACCAGCAACGTGAGCATTTCTGTTGCTCCACAGCCTTGCCAGAATTTCATCTTACCAGATTTTCATTTCATTTTATTTTATTTTTTTAGCCATCCTAATAGGTACACATAATATTTAATTTGCACTTTTATGATGACATCCATGTTTAGTATTTTTTTTTAATATGGCTATTTTCCATTTACAAATTTTCTTTGATGAAGTGCCTGTTTAGTACCTTATTATTTCATTAGGTTGCTTATTTTTTATTGTTATAATAAAAGTTATTTTTTATTGTTAATAAAAGTTATTTTTTATTGTTATATAAAATTTTTGCATAATTTTTGCATATTTTGGGTACAAGTTGTTAATCATATATGCACTTAAAAATTTTTTTTGAGTTTGAGTTTGTGGCTTGTGTCTTTATTCTACTTAGTAGTATCATTCACAAAGCAGAAAATTTAAATTGTAATAAGGTATAATTTGTCAATTTTTTTATTGAATAATATTTTTGATGTTTCATTTAAAAACTCATCTTTAAACCTAAGATTACGTAGGCTTGTGGTCCATTTCATATTAATATTGGAAGGAAGGTCTGTGTATGGATGTTTTTGGTATGAAATTTGAATTATTCCAGGAATAGTTATTGAAAACATTATACTATCTCTATTGAATTAGTTTGCTTATTTATATGAGGACAGTTGACTATGTTTGTATGTGTCCCCTGAGCTCTGTGTTCTATTCTTTTTATCAATTTATCTATCTTTTTAACAAGACCTTGCTGTCCTGATTCTGAGATTTATAGTCAGTCTTGAATCCCATTAGTATCAGTCATCTACCTTTGTCCTTTGGTATTGGTTTGGCTATTCTGGTCCTTTCCCTTTCCATATAAACTCTATTATTAAATTACCTACATACAGAAAACAGCTTTCTGGGATTTTGATTGAGATTTCTTTGAATTCATGGATCAATTTTGGAAGATTTGACATCTTACCAATATTAAGTCATTTGATCCATGAATATAGAGTGACACTCCATTTATTTAGCTCTTTGATTTCTTTAGTAATTTTGATAGTTTTCTACAAATAATTCATGCATATTTGTGTTAGGTTTATAGCTAAATATTTCTTTTTTGATGCTATTGTGAATCTTATTGCATTTAAACTTTTAAATTTCAATTGTTTATTATTGGCATATAGAAAAGCAAATGACCTTCATATATTAAACTGTATCTTGCAACTTTGCTGTAATCACTTCTTATCCAAGTCTTTAAATGAATGAGTTAATTGAGTACATTCTGTTTATCAAATCCCTTTTCATTGTGTCCTATCCATCATTATAAATTATTCAAAAATGGATGCTATGGATTATGTATCTATACTCCCACATCCATTATAGACATCAAAATGCTACCATTAAATAATCATGGAAAGGGCAGTTTTATGAACCTTAATTTGAATACTCACTCTACCATTTGTTTACCCAACTTCAGGATCCTCATGTGGAAAACACAGTTAATAAAATCTACTCCAAAGTGTTGTTTTAAGGGTTCAGTAATAGAATAAATGTATGTGATGGTTAATTTTTTTGTGCCAACTTGGCTGGGCTAAGATAGGCTTACAGAGCTGGTGAAATATTATTTCTGAGTGTGTCTGAGGGTGTTCCTGGAACAAATTATCATTTGAATCAGTAGACTAATTAAAGCTGATCACCGGATGTGGGCTTTTATCATCCAATCTATTAAGAGCAGGAATAGAACAAAAGAACAGAGAAAGGGCAAATCTGGTTTTTGTTTAAGCAAGAAATCTATATTCTCCTGCCTTTGGCCATTACCATGGTCTCCCTGGTTCTCAGAGCTTCCAACTAGGACTAAATTATACCATTAGGTTTCCTGGTTCTTCAGCTTGCAGACGCTGTGTTGTGGGACATCTTGGCTTTCCTATCTCTGAGCCAATTACCATAATCGGTCTCCATATATATATGGTCACATATATATTTGTATACATATATTTATATACAAATATAAATATATATATACACAAATCCTATTGGTGGTGTTTCTCTGGAAAAGCTTGACTAGTACAATATATAAACATTATTTAAGTCTATACAGATCTATATGCATTTATTTAACACAATACTAGTGGTACAATAGCAGTAATGATGCTAGTGTAAAAAGTATCAGGCAACAACAAACACTGGAATCTTAATAATGACACAGAAATGTTTGTCATGATCTCTGTAAGTACTTTCATTTTTCTCTTCACAATAGGTAAACTATAACATTAAAATAGCTAATAAAATAATAAAATAAAGCAGAACTGAAAGTTAGTGAATGCTCATGCTATGTAATTTTAGAGTGATACTAATATTTATGGGAAAACCCAGAATATTTGAATACTTCACTCCTGAAACAATAGATTGTAGTTGAGAAAGTCTTCAGTCTGCAAGCAATGGTTTCTCCCCCCCAATTTAAAAAAATGTTAAAGAATCTGTAAGCATCTCTAGTTTTTTTTTTGTAAGTAACAATAAAATAGGTTATCAGAAAAAGCACACCACACACATCATTATGAATAGATTTTGCAAATTTTGGTGACCTTAACTAAATCCATGATATCATAAAATTATCTGCTTTTAAACAGTTTAAAGAAGTTGGGAGACCAACTGTGAACTTCCTGGGAATCACTGAATTCATTGTCATGTCTAATCACAAATACAAAATCTTGACTGGAGCTTTGATGTTTTGGCTGATATGTGTAATTACATGCTGTCTACATAGTCCTGCGCTCAAATGCTGACTATCCACTTAAAATAGGAAATGATAGCTTGTCAGGATATTTTGCCTTATAAAAGAAAATCTACAATGTTGAACCTATTTTTATGATATAGTAGGTGATTTGTTAACCTCCGATTTTAAATAAATGTTTTTCTATATTTCTTTAATAGGGTTTTTTAAATAACATATCTCAATATACTATTTTTCCTTTAAGTGTAAATAAATATTACTACTGTTTAAACAAATTTTCCTGACTTATTTTAAAATCAATAATATATTTTGAATACCATACTCCATTATTGTTTTCTTGTGTTTTCAATTTTTTCCTTGTGGTTTTGATATGAACCTGGGTAAATACTTCCATGTACTTCTATACTGTTTATTTTCACACCAGTTATTCAATGTCATCTTTAATTGATAGCTCAATAATAAAGGTGCTAGATTTTAATTAATAAATCAAAGTGGCCAGAAAGGCTTAAAAGCCAAAGCCCTGGTTTCCAATCTTCTATTGATTGATTGCATTTCAAAGACTTGAAACAAACCCTCTACCTAATATCTGGGTTCTAGATTATTGGATTATTTAAGTCCCTGCTTAATTGTTCTTCAAAAACATTATTTAACTTGACTTTTGAATTAGTTTGTGTCTACTTCACCACTTCCAACTTATGTATACTGGGTAGTCAAAGTGCAAGACTGTTCTGGAAATAGGGAAGGGAGGGATGTGGAGCTCTGCAGGCTTGTCTCAACTCTACCTTCATCTTTCTGTGACACTAAGCATGAAGTGAGCTTCTCTAGGATTCAGTTTGCTCCCTCTGTGAAACAGGAGCATTAGACTAAGTCATCCACAGCTTCCCTCTTGCTGGACTCTTAAAACATCACAATCCTGAACTGGTCTGAGCTTGGCTGAAAAATCAAGGTCTAGGTCCTGATTATTTTAGACTTACATCCTTTATCTCCTTATATCCTCCATCTCCCTTAAGAAACTAGAGTAGTCACAAGTTCGGTTTTTAAGGGACAAACATTGGTAGGGCCATTTTATGGAGGTATGGTTCTGAGAAATAGAACTCTATGATAGCATTTAATTTCTGTAGTGACATGTTGAATTATTAGGCTGTTGAAGAGACTTTTAAAAGCTTTTAGAAGGTGGCGCACTCTTCACTCAGATATGCAACTCAGTGAGACCCTTCTCTTGGGGATGTGACCCAGTGGACGAGTGCTGAGTTCAATCCCCAGTACCACCAAAAAAAAAAAAAAAAAAAAAAAAAAAAAAGATATGCCCTTTTCTTAGGAGACTCTTTAAGATCTAGCTTATTAAAACCTTGTTCTAGTGCATTTCCTTGGGATCTTTCCAGGTGTGCAATTTGTGACACTCATTTATGCTTCAAACTTCATATCTATTTCAATAAAAAGTCATTATTTAATTGGAATTTTTCTATAATCCATTAGAAAAAAATATTGTGGGATACAACAATATTATCTATTTTAAAAGTTCCCTTTAAAATATAAATAAGTTTATGAGCTTTCAATGTTCAAAACTATTTTCCTTCTCATAAAAAATAAATAAATAAATAAATAAATAAAATCCTTCTATTATCCTGGAAAGCCCTCTCCATCTTGCCCTTGGTGACCTGTCTTACCTCATCCCTGGTTACTAGTTCCTTGTTCACTCTCCTGCTGGATTTGGTACATTCAGCTGGTTACCTAACTCTGAACCTGGTAATAGGATCTTGGGACATGTCTTTCCTCACTCTGTTTGGGTATGTTAACTATTACTAAGATGCTTTGTTTTTGCTTTGAGTTTCAAAGAAAGTCAAATAAAAAAATAAATAAATAAATAAATAAAATCTCACAAAATTGGTTTCCTTCTCATTTGCTTCTAGTTGGCCTATCTTCTCCTCCTTTAATCTCTCCCTTTGATTCTTGTGAAGCTATTAAATCAATCATGTGGTCATTTTTTGCCAGCCACGATTTATCCTAAGCTTTTTTTTTTTTTTCCCCTTCTGGTATTCTTCCCTATTAAACAGGTTATACACTATTAAGGCATAAGTGGATTGTGAATTTTCAGAGAATGAAAAAATGTAAAGTGTAAAATGTATATGTAAATCTGTACAGAAAATATTCCTTAAATGTTTCCAAAATGTTTCTAAATTACTGCATTTGATATTTTAATCTTGCATTGTATGCAGGCTAAGCAAAGGTTGAATCCCACCTTTATGTAGGATAGATGGCTTTGCATGTGCCACACAATGGGACTGTAAACCTCCCTTGCTCCCTTGCCTAGCTCCAGAGCATCTCTCAGTTTCTTCTGCATTGTGTCTTGAATATATGATGTGTTTAATTAGCACATACAAAGCAAGGTTTTTGCTAAAATCTTCAACTACATAATGTGAACTATAGGAATATCTTTATCAGTCATTAACAATCTATCAGGACCTGGATGACGTGGGAATACCATGAGAAAGTGAAAACCATGGTGACTACATTTGGTGGTGGTTGAGAGTTGGAGAAAGAATGGGCATGAATGCAAAGGCAGAAACCCAAGGAGAGCTTTGGTAGAAGGAGAGGAAACAAGGCCTTGTGTCTACTTCACCACTTCCAACTTATGTATACTGGGTAGTCAAAGTGCAAGACTGTTCTGGAAATAGGGAAGACAATGCAAGGAGAGAGAACTGTGAGTGTGTTACCAGTTTCATCTAGAAATGGAAACTTCTTCTGTCTTTCTACTTCTTTTTTTGATTCAACAAAAAATGTTGGACTGTAGATGTCCCCTTGGCCCCCTTACATCCTTTATCTCCCTTAAGAAAGTCTAGTAGTCACAAGTTCGTTTTTTAAGGGACAAACATTGGTAAGGCCATTTTATGAAGGTATCATTCTGGGAAATAGAACTCTATGATAGTATTTAATTTCTGTAGTGACATGTTAAATTATTAGGCTGTTGAAGAGACAGCTTCTAGAAGGTCACTCTTTACTCAGATATGTCTTTTTCTTAGGAGACTCCCCAAGATCCAGCTTTTGAAACATTGTTCTAGTGCATTAGCTGAATCATAAATTTTAAATTTATATAAAATGAAGACCACATTCATCAGTAGTTGATTGACTTCACCACCAAATAAGTAAGCAGAATCAGGAAAACATACTGCAGTGCCCACTCAGATTCATATATTCAAATATTTAATATTTCTCAAAACATCATTGCCTAGAAATCCAATTAATTTACTTTTAGGAGATTTGTTTTTATTTATTTATTTATTTTTATTAAGAACAGGATATCTATTTTTTTTCCAAATGTGCCACATGGATCTTATTTAATTGTGTAAGTTTGGATTGATGTGTGAGTTTTAAAGTAATATTAGCCCATGTCCAGGTTTACTATCAATCTTTCTGTTTAGTAATGAAGGACAGTGGTAAAAATATAAAAAGTTGCAGACAACTTCGAATTAATTTTTTCGTCATGGACAAGTTTCCCACATCCCATATGGATGCATCACACTAGTCTGTCTTTTCTATGTTCCCCAAAATGAGTCTGTTAAATGAGCCCTTAATTTTGTTTAGAAGCTGATATTAATTGTTCTGGAAAAAGTGGATTAAGCACTTAAATAAAAGCACAGTTGCTAAATTTAACATTAAAGAGTTGATGCACATCTTGCTTGGTTAACATGCATGTGTTCAGAGTAACTGAAATTTGGATTATTTTTGCAACTAATTTTGAAATTAAAGTTTTTTTTCTTTTCTACTTTGACCCAAGATTCATGGCAGGCATATGCTTGAAATCTGCTGAAATAGCTACTTAGTCCAACCAGCTTTCCCAACCAGATGAGTCATTTGTTTGCTTCATTTCTTCTTAAGACCTGTGAGGGGTTTCCAAGCTGTCCCTCTTGTAGCAGATGGGATACTCACAGGAGTCCATCCCTATAGCAACTGCAGCCGTGCCGGGCAACCAGCGCTCTGCTGATTTCCAAATAGCATGTGAGGCCATTGAAGTCTGCAAAACCTTCCTTCCACCAACTGGGTTCCCTGCCGATGCTATTTGGATAATGTCTATTTTGACCTGTATCTCAGAAAAGACTGCTATCTTATATATAACTTATAAGAACATTCAACCTAAAAATAGAATTATCATGGAGGGGGGAAAAAAACTCTTTCATTCTAAATGTTTTTCTATTTAAGTTATGTATTCTAAGTGCTTACAAGTCATGTAAGGTTAACTACTATGAATAATTCTCTATCGTAAACCTCATGAGTGAGGAAGAGTCAACTCATGTGGCTCTTTGAAATGACTCTTGATAAAAGTATGGACCACAATAGAGTTTTTTGTGAGGATTTAGCAGTTATCATATGGAAGTTTGAGTGAATTAATTGATACAGGCTGGGTGCTTGGGGAAAATCCTGGGAAATTCCTATTTGGATTGGCATGCTCCTGGCCACACACTTGCAATACTTCCTTGGAGATTGTTTAGGGAATCCATCAGTCATCTGGATAGATGCAAACACATTGGAATAAAGTCATAGCTGCAAATAAGTTGGGATAAAGCCAGTTTGGAGTGTGCATTACAAAAATGGGTTTGGTGATTCAAATATAATTGGTTTGATGAGATTTTAGAGGGTGTTCTTTTGGGGATAGTGAGAAGTGTCAATGTGAGGTTTGATGTTTGAAGGGTATACTGATGAGAGTAATTTCAACAAATCAAAGTATTAGCATAAGTGTTGTACCTGCTGTGTCTGAAGAATCTTGACTCAGCACCTTGGCATGGCTTTGTTTTGACTGACAACATGATTATCTGGGCTTCACCACACTCTCATGTTTCTTCTCTCAAATCTTGAGCTAGTTCGGGTTGGAAGGTAGGTGGAATAGAATCTGAACAGGCATTTGGCTTTGAGACTTCCTATATGATAGCACTGACAGGTGATAGAAAGTAGAAGCCAGGAAGAAGCATATAAAACCTCTCACTTTTGTCATTGTATGGTTAAGATTTTGCCTGCCTCAAACAGTAAATTATTTAGATATTTTCAGGAACAATCCCTTTCTGAAAACAAATTCCCATGCGTTAGTTTAAGCTTATATCTAGCTACAGCAGTGAACTGAAGTGAAAAGCAATCCATCCACAGAATTCCAAATATTGACTTGCTTTCTATTCGTGAGCCCAGGCAGCTGATGTGATCATTGTTTTCTGCATTTTTGGGGTGTCAGATAAACACAGCTTTCACATCATATATACACTGCAGTATGATTGCATATGGCTTCATGGAGAATTTCATATTTATAGGGTGGCACTACATGTAACAAGCAATTCAAAGAATAGGGCCAGTCTTGGACTCTGGCCAGGGATGTTTTGAGTTCTCAGAAGTGTGCACAAAGGTGCTCATTATAACAGGGACTTGTTTGTAGCATGGATTACGAATGTGGACTTTGAGGATAACATTACAGGGAGCTCTGTTTTTCAGGGAAATGTTTTCTTGCCAGAGAATTCTACCTGTTCCCCACAAGCACGTTTGCTGTGCTGCCAGCTGTTTGTTATCATTGCTTGCAGCCGGAGCAGGGGTCTGCTCTGTGGAGGCTTTCTCCAGCGTGAGAAATAGCAGACAGCTGTCACTAAGCTGGGATCCTAGCCTCATTGCTGCGGATGTGCAGAGGGTTTTGCTAGCCTTGCCAAGGACTCTCAACAATTTGGTTGACTATCTACTTCTAGGCACCTGACCTTCTAGCCTTCTGCCCTTGATATCCTATTACCCTTCAGTTCCTGACAGTGTACAGTTTGCTGGAGATTCCTGGAAACCTTGGCCTTCCTTCTTACATATGGCCTCTTGTCTTTCTCTAACTTCTACTTCTCAGTCTGCTGCTACTTGGGAATACATCAGCTCAGGCCTCCCCTCAAGCTGTGCACTCAGTGCCTTGTTAGCAAGACTCTCTTCCATTTCCACCTATCATCTAGAATGGTTCAGACTTTGAGTAATGGCAACTACGAACACCAAACCTTGTAGCAGCTTTGAATTGCCATGGCTTGGAGTTCAATTATCAGGCACTTACTATGTCAGATGAGCTTGCTTGACAGTGACTAAATTCATTATTTGAAATCCCTTTTGCTATCATCAAAGGGCTAGTCACTTCGGAAATCTGAGTGAATCAGAAGAGAAAAACTAGTAGCTGAAGGGTTCCAATTAAATTCTTTGGAAAGCCATTGAGAATAAATAGATAGGACTTTTCTTTCTCCTTTTTTTCCTAACTAGACTGGTGAAATTGTGATTGTAACCTAATAAATCAGTTCTCAGATTTGGAGACAATATAAATTTTTAGTGTTTAGACTTTGTAAAAACACAAGACTTGAGATCAGTTGGGCATACGTAGCTAGTTTTATATACAAGATTTTATATATACATACATATGTGATTAAATTTTGAGCACATTATTAACATTTCTTTTTCTTACTTAGAATTTCAAATTGGGAACTCTATTTGCCAGATTTGGAGAATGATCTCAATAATTATCTGCAGTGTACATGAGGGATTTAGAAGCAATCAATCTCCTTTTAAAAGAAAACAAAAACCAAAACATTAGCAACTTGTTTTCTGTTGGCATATCTTTGTTTTCCTTTTTATTCTATTCCTGTGCACTTGTTTTCTCTTTCTGCATCTCTGATGAATACAATTGAGATCGAGAGGCCTATAATATTCTGAGAAAAAACAGACTTACCTAGCTCTTCCTCCTCTGCCATTTTCTTCCTGAAAGGAAGGTGGGGATCCAGTCTTGAGTCTTCCTGATTGGCTTGAGTGCTCCAGAGTTTGTGTTTCTGCAATGGAATAATAAGTGCTCTTTCCTGAAAGAGGCCTAAAATGCAAGCCCCAAATGTCATCATTCTGAACATCACATCTGATGATGACATGTCCCCAACTATCTCCTTCCTCTGGACTGTGAGTAGATGTGTTCTCAGCTCTGATGGTTGCCCTCAGCTGTGAATTCAAACTGCAACCTGAAGCACTTGGTTTTAGCCCCTTGTGGTATGACCCACACTATGGGGGATACAGAAATCTATAGGGATTCATGGTTCTTTAACAGGCATCCAAAGTGACTTGAGATCACTATGAGTAATTGCAGTTCAGTGCAGAAATTTGATCCTAGGAATACAAAGTGAGTGATGGATCTTTGATCCTCAGGAGCTTAGAGTTTGGAAGAAATGTTAATTAAATAAGAACATATATAAATGTAAAAGTAGAAATCAAGGAAAGTGTTCTAAGCAGAGGAGACATGGTATCCAATGGTACCTGAGAAAGGAAATGCATTCTTGAGAAAGTGACAAGAGCTGGAATTTGAAACATGTCTTAAATGGAAGAAAAAGAAGAAAGCAAAGAAGAAGAGAAAGAAGAAAAGAAGGATGGAAGGAAGGAAGGAGAGAGAGAAAACACACACACACACACAGAGAGAGAGAGAGAGAGAGAGAGAGAGAGAGAGAGAGCTTAGTAAATAAAAGGTAACCCAAATTCCCACAGGAAATACCCACAGGAGTAGATTCCAAGGTCCCCGGATAGGAGGAATTTAGTTGGTAAAAGGATACAAAGAAGAGCAGAATCACTGGAGTACAGAAAACGAGGAGGAGAGAATGCAAAATGTAAAGGGTAGATGTATCAGTGAGAAAAATAGCTTCCACTCTAAGTAAATATCCATGGAGGGCTAGGGGAATGAACTTGAGGGATGTCACCACCAAATGTCAGAGAAGCTGCTATCAAAGATGGCAGCCTGAAGCCTGTAGTCTTCAAAAGTTCTTGGATATACTCAAAACATTGAAAGTAGGAACTCAAGTTTTGCACATCCATGTTTATAAGCAACATTATTCACAGTTGCCAATAGGTAAGAACAGCCTAATAGTTGTAGTAGATGAAAGAATAAACAAAATAAAGTATACACATACAGTGAGTTGTTAGTCTTAAAAAGGAATGAAATTCTGACACATGCTATAACACATGGGTGAACTTTGAAGACATTAGTCTAAGTAAAATAAACCAGACACAAAACGATAAATGTTGTATAATTCCACGTATATGAGGTATGTGGCGCAGTCAAGTCAATAGAGAAAGCAGAACGGGGTTGTGGGGAGTCTTCACTCAATGGGTATGGAATTTCAGTTTAAAAAGTTGAATGAATTTAGTTAGGAGACAGCTGGTGTCAGTGGTTGCATAACACTGTAAACGTGCTTAATGCCACAGAACTGTTCACTTAAGAATGGTTAAAATGGCAGATTTTATGTTATGTGTATTTTACCATAATTTTTTTTAAAATTTCAGATTAAAAAAAAAAAAAAAAGGATCACTGATAATTAACTTTGAATGTCACTTCTGTACACATGGCTTGCTGCAAGTGTCATGAAAGACTCAGGAATTTCCTTCTCTGCATGAGTTCAAATCTCATGTGAGGGCACCCTTTGTTAAGCTCTAACCTGGAGCCATATAGAAGAGGTTCTGTAAAGTGTAGTTATTTTCTTCTCTTCTGCATCTCAGAAAGACTTTTAGGCGGGGGGCTGATGGAAAAGTGACAAAAGATAATTCAGGGTAGACATTCCTTTGCCAAGTCAACTTCTGTTTTCATTCAGCAATCCTTTTATTTATGATTAATTTCCAAATGAAGATAAATACAGCATTATATATTTACTAACATGATATAATTATTTCTCATCAAATTTAAGGTATACTCACATTCTTTCCAAAAGGGTGACATGAAGTTATGCATCTTTGATGATGTTCATTTTTCACTTAATTTAGTCACAATGCACATTGGATATGCCTACAACTGAAATACTAAATTAGAGGGTTAAGCATTATTTGTAGGCCTCATATTAATACACAACAATAGAAAAGGAATAAATGTAAAACACACACATAGTTTTTCTGAGAGTCATTGAGAATAAATGCATACATTTAAATCTATGTTTATATATATATGCGCATAATACAATAGTCTTCATTTCTGCAGCTTATCACATGATCATAGTATTTGTAATTCCCTTCTTCCCCCATGCCTTCTATGTTCCTCTTGCCTTCAGCTAGCAACTTAGCTGGTCATGAATATTCATATGGTAGGGTGACCCAAAGTCTCCAGGTCATTAGTCATCTTGTCACTATCAGGTTTCTGTAATTTTCCATTAAACTTTACTAGCAGACATCACAGTATTAAAGGTACCCCAGACAATCTTCTGGATTCAAGATGCACAGTTATCACTATCTCTCTACTTACCTGCTACATTAGAATCAATCACCAAACCCAGGATAATGACTTCCTTCTTTGGTGTAGCATGAAAAGTTTCAAATTCCAATGCTATGGAATCCTTAATGTGTGGCAATGGTTACATAACAATGTAAATGTACTTAATAGCAAACTGTAACCTTAAGAATGGCTAAAATTGGTAGCTGGGCATAGTGGCGCACATCTATAATACCAGTGGCTCAGGAGGTTGGGGCAGGAGAATCACAAGTTTAAAGCCAGCCTCAGAAATAAAAAATAAAATGGGCTGGGATTAGGCTCAGTGGTTTAGTGCTCCTGGGTTCAATTCCTGGTTATTGCCCCTGCACCCACAAAAAAGAAAAAAAAAAAGATTAAAATGATAAATTGCATGTTATATGTACTTTACCATAATAATTTTAAAATTAATATAAATAGCAATAATCGGAGCCTAATGTCATGGAAATAAGAAGCAAACACATGAATAGCTTATTATGGGGAGACGGCGAGAGGGCCCACTCTTTTTACCTTCATCCCTAGCTTCTTGGACTCATATTTTCTAGCCACAGAAAGCATTGCATTAGCTTTTCATAACCGTAATCAAATGCATGACAAAAATTTAGTTTGGGCTAAAGAGTTTTAGAGTCCATGGTCAGCTGAGTCCACTATTCACTGCCTGTAGTGAGGCAGAACAGCATGGTGAAAGGGCCTGGTGGAGGAAAGTTTCTCAGCTAATGGCAGCCAGGAAGCAGAACTAGAGAGCTTGTGAGGAGCCAGGACAAGATATAATCCCTAAGGGCATGTCCCCAGTGACCTATGGCCTCCATCCACACCCACCTGCCTACAGTTACCACCAAGTAGTCCAATCAGATTATTAATCCATCAAATGGATTAATCAACTGATGAAGTTATAGTACCCATAGTACATAGCATTGGCTACTATTTCAAAGTATATACTTATTCTTTAGGGAAGTACCCCAGGTTTCTAAGGTGTTTTCTCCCTGTTGGCATAATAACTCAATCTTTAACAAACTGTGGAATATTCCTTCAGGTATACTGCTCTAGGTCAGGATTGGTGTGATACCAGTGAATTTATGAGTCCATTTCCACAATTAATGTTTTATGGAAGGAATTCTTTGATTGGAAATCATACTATATTGAATACCACACCAGTGAATACAGCATTTCATTAAGTCCAAAGTTAGTGGTATTTTCAGAAGTTCTGTGGTCAGGGAAATCAAATCCATATACAAGGCAAGGGTTTATTCCAGTAAAAACATCTTTTTCTTTCTTCTATAAAGTAAGATATCCAATATTATACCTCCTAGTTCCCCCAATCTCCCCCAAGCATCCTGCCCAGCATGCCAGTGTTCTATCATGGGCGAAATTTTGGCCTCTGCTGTTGGGAAGTAGAACTAAATAATGGCTATAAGTAGGTAGCCTTGATGTATACAGAACTGTCGATGCTGTAGGAGTAGTTGCTATGGAAATCTGGGCCTCTTGCTCATGCAATTTAATTGTACCTCAAAACCTCTTTAGGCCTGTTATTTATATGATGCATCCATTTTATGATGGAATGCTGCTGTTCACACCCAAATTTATAGCATGGTGGGTCAAATGATTTCAGTTAATGGTAAGTAACTTGGGACTCCTGATACCCTGATGTCCTTTGGTCAAGCATTCAATTCAATTTTTACCAGGAGACAATAGCAAATACAGAGTTATTTCTTAAGTGATATGAGTTATTTGTGAAGGAGAGCATGGCTTTGATCTAAATTTCTAAGGGTTTCTTATTCTTAGAGTCTTTGAAGTTCATTTTTATGAGTTGTAATCATTACAAGCACTGACATGAATTGGATCTGCTGTGATATATGAGCCAAATGTCAAAGCAACTTTACAAAGCCTGGATCTGATGAAGAACTTCTCTAACTATGTGATCCTTTCATAACTTCTAGGTGTAGAGGGTGTTGGTGAGTAATTTAAGCAGAAGCATACCCAAGTAGGTTCTATAGTTTTACTTCCTCAAATCAAAGAACTGTGCCTCTTTCTTAGTGGCGGATTTTGCAAAATGCAACAACTTATTCTGCACCTTGATGGGGGTATCTTAGAATGGTTCAGACCACTGGAGTCCTGATAAAATTAAACAGGATGGCAGCATCTGAATTTTCACTTTTTCATTTCATGACCCTAGGCTATAGGAGGAAGACTTACAGGATATTCTTTTGGAAGCAAAGCCAAGAATTATCCAAGGGAATTTACTAACTTTTTATTCAAGAGGCACTGTCCTGGAATTGGGTGATAGGTAAGACTCTACTGTATTGATTCAAGTCACAAAACCATGAGGTCTAGATTACTTTGCTTACATATATCAAGTAACATTTAAATAGGTTGCAAGTCTGTTTCAGTTTTAGTGATTTCATGTTGAATTAACTATGGGCAAAGAGCTCTGGGTTTCAACTATTTTGAGGGTCTCTGGCTCTGCAGCCCTGTGGCATTCACACCCACTTGGTCTTTGGTGGTATTCTTTCTCTACTAGCTCTGCCACAGTGCACATACAGTATCTAGAAACTTCAGCATTAAGTTACAGAGTTTGTAAGCTACCTGGTACCGTAACCCGGGAGGAAAACTCTCAGAGGCAGAGTAAAGCTTTTACTACTTTTACTTCTACTTTCTTAGAGCTTAGAGAGGGAAAGAAAGATTTTTAGAGAGAAAGATTAAAGCGAGCTTTTCTTCTTGTCTTCTTAGCTTAGAGTCTTAGAGAGAAAGAAAGATAGAGCTTCTTTAGAGAGAAAGAAAGATAGAGCTTAGCTTAGAAAAAGATTAGAGATAGCTTTTTCTTCTTCTTCTTAGAGCTTAGAGAGAAAGATAGAGCTTTCTTTTTCATCTTCTTAGAGCTTAGAGAGAAAGAGAGAGAGCTTAAAAGAGAGAGATTTCTTCTTTAGAGAGAGAGAGAGCTTAGCTTTTAGAGCTTCTTTCTTCTTTCTTCTTTCTTCTTTCTTCCTCGGGAGCCTCAGCTTGACTCTGACCAAAAATTACTTCTTCTATCTGGTTTCTCTTCTGTCTTCTATCTGGTTTCTCTTCTGTAACCGCTCTGCCTACGTTCTGGCCGCTCTGATTCTTTTCTTCTTCTCCGACCCGAACTCTTCTTCCGACCGAGCGACTGCATGACTGACCGAATGAATTCATTCTTCTCCTGACTCCGACCGCTTTCACCTGGTTATATACCTTTAGCTTTGCGGATGCCTCACGTACATTTACAGGTGCGTCACATACATACTTATTATCAGGTAGAACTTATGGCTTCCAGCTGACCACAATAGCCATCTCCCTAATTGGGGCTCCTTCAAGAGTTAACCTTTCTTAGCACAAGTTAGATTTAGAGAGGCATATAGGAAAGGGGAGAAACATACTACTTGATTTCTCTCACTCTGGGATTGTATCATCTCTGTTGAATTCAAGGAGACCCTTTGGACAGTGGCTTTTCCCATTCCAATCTCTCATCTGTAGAGAACTGTCACTGGTATGGTTTTGATACTAGGTGTCCTCCAAAAGCTCATGTGTGAAACAATGAAAGAACATTCAGAGGTGAAATGATTGGGTTGGATTAACTGAGTGGTAACTGAAAATGGGTAGGGTGTGACTGGAAAAGGTGGGTCATTGGGAGCATGCCTTTGGAGCTTATGTTTGATGAGCTGAGCTTAGCCTCTCTCTGCTTCCTGGTCATAATGTTCTGAGCCACTTCCTTCTGCCACACTCTTCCACCATGATGTTCTGCCTCACCTTGAGCCCTGAGGAGTGGGACCTGTCTTCTATGGACTGAGACCTCTGAAACTGTGAGCCCTCAAATAAACTTTTTCTCCTCTACAATTGTTTTGGTCAGGTCTTTTAGTTGCAGCGTGAAAAAGCTGACTAAAATAGTCACTAAGGAACCTTTCAAGATGCTAGCTATCTTTTCCACTGCATTTCTAAAAGCTTGGTGAAGGGAATACTCTCTGGGCCCCTCTCAAAGGACATGAGGGATGGATAAGTGGTAACATGTGAGAAATTTAATCCAACTTTCTTATTTCCCTAATTTCTCAGATTCTTTCTTTTATACACACTTAACAAATTCTAGCACTTCATTTAGTGCAGCGCAATGTTAATTTGGGCTTCAGTCGACCAACTACATAAACTGTTGAAGCTACACACAATTCTTAGAACACATACAGCCTGCATCCATAATCTCTGTTCACTATTCACATATTAAATGTAGCTCAGTCCAATACCACAGTCCTTTTATTTCCTAAGTCTAACATGTTCAGGATCTACTTCCATGTGTGTTTCTAAGTAACTACTAATACATATTGGAAAAATTATACTATTAATTTGCTATGCATAGGATGTATCATTGTAGGTCAGATTTTGTGGTAGTTATCCTAAAAACTGCCAGAATTTAAGAATACTTATGAGCCTGGAAACAACAAGAGGTGGTAAAAGTTCAGCATGAACCTGCTAGGCAATCACTTAAGCATGGTTTCAGGCAAGTGGGAGTTGCTAATTTAACACAAGAGAGGAAAGAAAAGCTGCTTTTGTTGATGAGAGAAGCCCAGAAAAATTAGGAGGAAGGTTAAGGTTATTAGATTCATCAAAGTATACCCAAGTATATCCATTACGATTACTAAAATCCCACTATTTTTTTCACCAATGCTATAATATAATGTTAAGCACACTACCAAGAATGTGAATTCAGATTGCATTGTAATTCAATCACTTACACAATCAGATTTCAGTTTTCACAAATCTCACTACAGGGATTCAAGAAATAAGAAACAATTTTCAGGAAAGTCATAGAGTCTCTAAGGTGCTCTGCTCATACTTGAATTTAAAGCTATGACCATGTCATTTTCTTTCTCTAATTTCTCCATTGCATTTATATAAAGTGGCATCTATTGCAACAACTACTTTGCCTTTTAAAACTTTCCTTTATGAGACTTTGGACTTCAGGCCAAGTAGTTTATAATAAAATTGTGAAGATTACTGGTCTTCTTTGTGGTCATTCATTAAGATAGGGGAGACGGGAATACAACCAACTGAAGAACTAGGTGGCTCTTTGGGGGCAGGTTATCATTCTGGTTTAGGAAGTATAGAATTGGAGGTTCCTTTGAAGTGCTCAGCAAGGATGCTGAGCAAGCAGCACACTGGGCCACACCATGGCTCTGAAGGGTTCTAGTAACTCTGGGCAGTTGCTCATTGCTGATAGCCACCAGGGATGGTTACAACTCCCAGTAACACTCAATAGGAATTTTAAAAATGGAGCAGCCTTATATAGTAATGCTATCTTTCTGCTTTTCTCTTTCATACCCTGAGGCAGGCTGGTTCAGGTGAGCTGCCCTCCCCAGTGATGTTCCCAGAGACTACAATGACAATCTTTATTTTTTTCCTGGCTTTATTAAGCCTCAGTAATTAAGGAGCCTGGCAAATCCATATATCACCCAGTATCCCATGGGGATTGGCCTGATCTTTTCTAATTGTGGGGTACTGTGAGTGACTGGAAGTTTCTCACACAATATATGGAAACTCATTAAAAAAAAACACTAAAGTGTATAAAATTTTTAACATTTGTAATTCTCTAAGGAAGAGTTGTGTCTTGTCCTCCATTTATTTATTTATATCCCTATGGACCTAGTTGTATTTGTTTTATACATTGGGTTATAACCCATGCTATTTTATTTTGTTGCACAAATTGTTCCTAATTTGGCTTTAGAGAGTTTTTTCAGGTTGGGCCCCTATAAAATCCCTCTACCCTTTTTTTTCTAGAGTAATTATCCACTTTGTGGTACTTGAAGATGTTCGTGGTCTGTCTTGTACCCTATGTGCCCCTAACTTACAATCAGCCATTTCTCTAAGGAATTCTGGTTCCCTTAATGGGAAACTGCATTGAGACATCAAGATCTGAACATACTGTCACTTGTCTTCTGCCTGAAGGACTTCCTCTACTGAGCGTGCCTCACCATGCAGTTCTGCTGGTGATCAATTCTATCAATTTTTGTTTATCCATTCGTTTTGACCTTTGGCTGCTGTAGTTTTCTCACATGCGTGTGCTGATCAACCTTGTGTTGAAAACCAAAGGAAACCCTCTGAAGATCTCTAGAGCTTTTTCACTGAGCAGTTTTCTCTTCTCCATGTAGCTGTCTCCATTCTGGTGATCTGTCCCCAAATTTCAATCTGCTCTGGCCTGGCCCAATTCTGAAGTTTATTTTTTCAAATTGGAGACTGACTATTGGGCTCATTTTGCTTTCCCTTTCTTGTGCTTCTGCATGTGAACACTGTGGGCAGTGATCTTGGGCAATCACAGCGCAAGATCTAACCTATTTTGCTTCCCTGCTTGCAGGGATTGCCCATAGGAGCTACCTGTTGGCCAATCTTTGAAAACTTTCATTATTTTACACATTTTAAGGCAGAAAGGTAAATTTGGTACCTGTTATTGTGTCTCTGCTGGAAGTGAAATCTCTGCCTTTGATTTATATTGTTTTTAATGAAAATATGGAACTTCATATACATGTTACTGATAATTCTTGAAGGAAGATAAAAATGAAAATTTGTAATAAACATGTATCATAGTTTATTAACATGGTCACCAATAGTCCATTTCTTGCTTTCACTTTTCATCTTAGAAAAAGATACTCTTTCACAAAAAATAACTTAATTTTTTTCTTTGGGGATATTATCATGAGATACCAATTTTGCTATCATAAGACTTGTTACTACTCTTTGCTAGAAACTTTCCTTCATGCTTTAAAAATCTATGATATATTCAATATAAATGTTATGTTCTAAATTGTTTTAGTGTTCTACATTCATAATTGTCTTTGAGAAATTGAAAGTGAAGAGATAGAGTAGAAGGAATTAAAAACTTGCAAAAATATTTGTATTTTCACCATAGAGAGTTAATTAAATCTGCATTAATTTTTCCTACTCAACAAAACTCTAATTCAGGGACTGGGGCTATAATTCAGTTGGTAGAGTGCTTGCCTTGCATGCACAAGGCCCTGGGTTCAATCCCCAGCACCATACACACAAAAAAGTCTAATTTATAAAGCCTAAACTTATTGAAAAATAACATATATTAAGAGCCAATGAAATTTTTTTAAAAAAATCAAAACTATTCCTTTTGCTGTCTATGGGTTATTAAAAATTTCTATATAAAGAAGAACAATAGGAAATACCAAGATAAACCAAATCCAGAATAATTAAAAAATTCATAGTAATAATAATAGATATATCATTTATCATAGTAAATGCAAATCAAGCCTAAATTTAAAAGCATTAACTGTGTTAAACACAAAGTGAACAAACAAACCCCTTGCTAGCTGTTATCAAAGAACACTTCAAAATTATAACACAACAATGTTGTTGAAAGAATGGAGTTTTGACAGGTAAATCTACAAATATATCCGAACAAATAGCTATGTGAGAATAATGAAGATAATATTGAAAAATAGGAAAATAAGTATGTAATTTTCTGCAAGAGAGTAAACAAAAGTATAGACAAGTTAAATATCTTCTTCCCCTGTCATTTGTTTTATCATTGGTAGGGCCATGATAGAAGCCAAAACTCTTTTACATCTCCGAATCAATGGCTTTCCCAGAATGTGATGCATGTAGACATGGTGGATGCTGAGATGACCCACAGATCATCCTTAAGGACTGAGCCACTGATTGAGGGAAGCATTGGATCAGGTAAGATGCTTCACAAAATTCACACCCCTTTCAGAGGCAGCCCACACCCAATACTGGTTAATAATGCAGGGGTGCAGGGATGTGAGCCCTTGCCTCCATCATGGACAAACTCTGCAGGCTCATCCTAACAGAAGCACCACCATGGGATCCACTGAGGGAATTTTGCAAATGACTTCATTCAACCTCTACCTTTGCCCAGCTGTTCTTCCCTCTTTCTTTGGTAGGTCTTGTTGCTATAAGCACTCACCTGCAGACTAGTCACAGAGTCCATGTCCTAGAAGATTCAGAATTATTTGTTTGGTGCCAAGAGTAGTTGTAGGAATCAGATTAAGAAACAGGAATTTAGAGCTGGCTCATCCTGGCCAGCTGACAACAAGGACTGCTTCATTGGTAAGTGGAGCACTGATCACCTCTAACAGGCTATAACAGAGTGATTATTAAAGCTGTCCCTGCAGATGAAGTGGCATGAGGAAGAGGATGCATTGGATACTGCACTATCTCATAAGTTGGAGAGGTTTGGGGGGAGTAGCAATCATAAAGAGAATAGAATCAGAGTGCTTTTTTAATTCATTGGAATAGACTAGGAAAGGCAGAGGGTGATTAATTAACAATTAAGGTATGATGTGAGAATCAGAAGGCCTATTTGGGTGGATATGAAAAGAGTCTCATGGGCTGGGGCTGTAGCTCAGTGGTGGAACACTTGCCTCGCACATGTGAGGCACTGGGTTCAATCCTCAGTATTGTATAAAAATAAATAAAGATATTGTGTCCGTCTACAACTAAACTAAAATAAAAAGAGTCTCATATTTTTCAGTTGGAGGTGAGAAACAGGTGAGGATCTAGCTGGCATACAATTCTAAGAGTAGTAAAGTTCCAAAGAGAGTTGGGTTCTTATCCTTAGCAAGTCTGCTATTGTCAAGGTCAGGGTCATGGTTGGGAAGGCCTATAACATGAGAATTGGAATAGGGACACTTGCATTGATGATATCAGGACCTCAAAATCCCAATATGCCCCTAAATCCATTTGGTCTGCAGAAAGTGTTACTGCTGGCAACTGAAGACTTGTACTCTGCAAGTACTTGAGGATGTCGAAGGTGCTGCCTTGCATCTGAGGATCCATCTCCACCTCTCTTCCAGGGGGCTGGACTAATCACTGGAGTTACTATAAGGTAAACTGGCAGTGGATTCTAGGGAATTCTGCTAAAATGGGAGAAAGGTTATTTCCTGATGGAGCTGGAGAATATCATGCTAAGTGAAATAAGCCAATCCCCCAAAACCAAAGGCCGAATATTTTCTCTAAAATTTAATTTTTAATAATGCCATATTGTACAAAGAAAGACATTAAGTATTACACTGGTTTTCTAAAGAGGTGATGATTATAACCATTATTGCACATAAAATACTGATAATATTTCATATGCTTTTATTACAAATAGAAATGATCTCTCTTAAAGTGAATCTATTGGTTGATACACAAAAACTCACAGGATAAATGCAAAGCAGAGTATTGACCAGAAATGAAAGGAACTAGTAATGGTAAAAGTAACATAGAAACCATTTAATACCACAGTTCTAATATCTTCACAGGAGGGATCAACTCCCTCTGTTTCTCCAGATCTTAATTCATTGTGTTCAAATGTCAAAGTAGCTGGTTGGAGATGCCAATTACTTTTGTTTACTTTGTATTTTGACATCATGCCCTTTATTAAGCAGGAAGAGGTCTGATCTACTAAAGTCCCTGGGGTTCTCCTTGGTCTTCATAGTGGGAGGCCACTCTTATTTACCATGTAAACATGATAGCACACAATGGGAGGAGAGGAACTTCTCAAAGGAAAGCATGCTGCTATTAGTTAAGGGAGAAATGGCTACCATATGACTAAAAACACATAACTGCCCTCTGATACACATTTAACTAATCTTTAAATATATATATTTGGTCAATATGCAATATGTGTACTGGATGTATTGATGAGCTCACCTTGCTCACTTCAGACACGGTCTTCTGTCCCATCTGCTGCATGGAGGTTGGGCAAAGAGACTGCTTCCTCACCGCCTCTGGTGATCAACCTCTCACTGCCATCCGGGGCAAAGCTGGCTTCTGCTGGGCAGTTGTCTGTGAGGTTAATGGGTTTCAGGGACTCTGAGGGTCACAGTGGTACTTCGTTATGTGATGTCCTTATTAAGCAAAAATTTCCAACAATCCATGCCCAATTTTTAAAAAATATTTATTTATTTGCTTTAGTTGTACACAATGCAATGCGTTTATGTTTACGTGGTGCTGAGGATCGAACCCGGGCCACGCACGTGCTAGGCGAACGCTCTACCGCTGAGCCACAACCCCAGCCCCCATGCCCAATTTTTACCTTCTTTAATTGAAGAAAATTTTCCTATTGTTTAAAAATCTTATTTCTCTTGGATCAGATAAAAAGAAATCTTGAACCTGGACACTGAAGGGATGCTATTTGTGACAGCAAAATTAAATTAACTCTATTGAATGGTTTGTGCTAAGAGTCCTCTTTGAGGGAATATGCAAGTTCTCAGGGTATAATAGGACCGGAGGGTCTGCAACAAACTCTTCTCATAAACTGCAGGGCTCGAGTCCCCAATCCCTGTACTCCTTTGGCCATCTCTTTTTCTCTTTTATTGTCACTGCCTTCTCCCAGCAGACCTTAATCAGTTTCTGTTACCAAAGACTTGTGTTCCTCTCTTGCACCAAGTCCAGATCAAGTACATCAAGTGCCACTTATTCAGATTACAAAAATATCCTTTCTTGTCCAAGAAAGTTTGACAGGGTCTCAAAAGTTCTTCATTGCTGATTGTGGTTCAATTCATAAACATAATATCTGTAACTTGACATTTTAGGTAAGACCTAGTCTACTTTTATAGAATAAGCTGAAAGGCAATAGTAAGAAAATAGTAGATGGTTGGCAGGAAATTATTCAAGCTGTTCATGACTCCCTCTTCAAACCAGTTTCAAGAGGGTAGTGAATTAGAGCATCCTGAAAGGAAATGTGTTTTGCTGAAGGACAATGAAATCATGCTAAATTTAATGAGAATGCTTTTAAATTATTCCTATTTCCTTTTTCAGGTGATGCTTGAAACACATTTATTCTATTCTCCTGATACTATGACAGGAAAGAAATTGTATTATTACTTCAACTACCTAGGGAAAAATAGCTGATTACTAGTTTTAACTTTCAGAATATTCTTGAATCATGCTCTTAAAGTGCATTTCTTTGCCTTATTTTCAGTGACAGAGAAATAAGGCCACCGATTTCCATTATCGTTAATGACTATTGTAATGATTCCATGCCTGATGCTTTCGATTTTTGTTTTAGAAAACACACCTACTACTGAGACTAACTCTCTTTATCATTCACCATAAATTTCCCCTGAGACTTTTTTTCTTTGTTTAAAAACACGTAAATAAGAAAATAAATAAACAAAGTTCATTCTTCACAGTTTTAAGTGAACTGATGCTAAATTGATAGGCCTCCAGCAGAGGAATACAATAAATGAATACGTAGAGTTTTTACTGTATAATGCAATATCAACAATTAGAAAACTATTTAAAAGTAAAATATATAGCTGGTTGGCACATTCCTGTAATCTTAGTGACTTGGCAGGCTGAAGCAGGAGAATCACAAGTTCAAAGCCAGGCTCAGCAACTTAGTGAAGCCCTGTCTCAGAATTTAAAAAATAAATAAATAAATAAAGGGTGGTGATATGGCTCAGTCATAAAGAGCCTCTGCGTTCAATCCCTAGTATTACTACTACTACTGTTAATAATAATAAAATAAAAATGAATACATAAAATTGATGAGTGACTAAATACAAAGTTTATATAGACAATAATTCTACAATAATGCTGGGACCTGCAGCCCCACTTCCTTGGCTGAGGTGGAAGGATTACTTGAGTCCAGGAGTTTAGGCCAACCTGGAAAAATAGTGAGACCCTGTCTCAAACAAAACAAAGTAACAACCAAAATGAAAACAAAAATGATAACTGGGAGTAAATACTGTACGTAACTGACTTTTGCATTTATAGGGATTTTATTGACACTAAAATTAACATTTTGGGTTTGGTTATACCTTTTTTGGAAAATGTTCATGATAAACTGATAATTTAATATCTTACTAAACTCATAAAAATCATTTTGTTTTTAATAATCTGCTACTAGTAGGACATGGACGTTAGTAGTTTTCGTAATAGTTGGGATGGTTCCAAGTCAAATGCTTATCATTTCATGCCAAATTTATTCACCTTGGGATTAAATTAGCAAGGCTGTGAGGTCATTAGCCACAGTTATTATAAACTAATAATTGCGGGATAAAACTGAGCAAGTTGGGGACAGAGAAGCCAGGACAGCCCTGGCTCCTCCATCCACCTCCACTGAGCCACTGGGCACGAGCATGAACCCATTTTGAATCCTCCAAATCACTGAGGCTTGTTAGAACATCAGGTGGAGCTGGGCCTCTCTCAGGTGAATTTCAGCCCTCATTCTTTGAGACTCCTTACATCTTTATTAGCCTTTGTGTTCTCATAAGTTCCTGCCCATCTTCCCACCAAGCTTTCCCAGGTGTAGCAGAAAGATAACTACAAGAATATATAACTGAGACATTTCTTTCTTTATCCATTTTTTTTTTCAAAACTGAAATTAGAACATGTAATTTCCTTGTTAGATAAAATAGCTTTATATTTTATTTAGAGAAAAAGTCTAAACTACTTATTGTATGAAGAAAATGGGTTACAAATAAGATGGCCCAAACATTCTCTCCCCAAGTAGTAGCAGGTATTTCCTTATTCTTGAATCTGGACTATCCTTTGACTTGCTTTGATCTACAAAATGGGACAGAAATTACCTCATGTTTGTCCCAGCCTTGAGTATTGGAAGGCTCTCTGCCATGACAAGCCTGCTACCAAAGAAGTCCAACTCCCTCACTGCATAGAATGGCCACGAGGAGAGAGAGAGTGTTGGTGGCAAAGAGACTATTTAGGGAGAGACAGGGGACACCTGCTAGTCCTGTCTCCTACATCTTCCTCCACTTAGCCACCAGGAGTGAGTGTGATGCCATTTAGAATCTCCAGGTCCAGTTGAACCTCCCTGGTATATGGTGTAGGCAGGGAATCTGGACTATCCTGTGACTTGCTTTGATCTACAAAATGGAACAGAAATTACCTCATGCTTGTCTGCTAAGCACTGTTAAAATTTCAGAATTATGGGAAAATAAATAATTGTTGTTGATTTAAGGCAGGGAGAGTTGGGTGGTTTGTTGTATAGTAACGGATAGCTGATGTATTGTGACCTAGTTTCTATGTGCTGATTCCTGCCTGCCCCTCTAACCTTTTCCGCCCACCTCCTGTAGTTTAGGCATTAGCAAACTCACACACAATTGCCAGATCTTAATTACATAAATAAAGTTTTATTGGAATATGTATTGTTCATAGCTTCTTTCATGTTACAACAGCAGAGTTATGTAGTTGCAACAGAGACTTAGTCTGCAAAACCTAAATTATTTAAAATAGGTCCCAGGCATTTTCCAATACTTACCTGTACTTCTAAAATGGTAAGATTAGAGTTTGGAATTAGTTCTGGGGGTAGACCTCTTACACCTTCAGCTTTAAAAACTTAAGTGCAGTCTAGCTTTCCAGAGTTCTTGAGTGAAATATACAGATTCAGAACATGGGGACTGAAACATTTTTTTTATTCCTTTCCATTATTTTTTTATGTGTATCTCCTTCAGGATCCTTTACAATACTGGCTACAATCTGGGACAGGAATTGGTTATCTCCATATGCTCTGGATATAATAACATCTTAAATCATCAAAATCTCACTCTGGTTTCTAATATTTTCCCTAGTTTTATCAGGTCCTATGAATTTGCCAAGGGAATTAGCAGTTGAGGAGCAAATATCACATGGAGAGAGCAAGAATTAGCTAACATCTCAGCTTAGAAGGTGAGTGAGCATCTACTTACAGGAAAACTCTAATATCAATTTGAGAAAATGATTCGTCTTTGGAGACAGGGTAGACTTCTGTTCAAGTAACAAGGACATTGGAGTACCTGGTGCTTCAGGAGTAGGACCTCTCAATATATGCTAAGTTCTAATCCTGTGTGTCTCATAATTACTCAAATTCTTATCACCAAGCCAGCATAAATGATATTAGCCCCAGTGCTTCAAGCTATTTTGCTTGGTTTACTCATGTATCTAGTATTTAGTGCTTTCTTGGGATTCATGTGGCTGCTCTTTGATATCCTAGAATCAATACTGCAATTTGCTCTTGAGTTGACTCTTGTACATTCATTGGATAAGCCCTTATTTTGGTTACAGATTTCAAAATTCCAGGCAGTAGATTTATGTATAGAAAGAGGATAAAAATCACTAATGAATGAGTAAATAAGAATGGGGATATTTACTATAAGAAAGTGTGTCATTTTCTTTATTTTTAATAAAAAAATTATTACCAGGCCAAAAAATAAATACTGTCCAAGAAAATTTCAGGTCTGGAATGCTTTATCTATAGGGCAGGGCCATCCAACAGAGGTTTAGCATTATCCACATACCTAATTTGAAATTTTCTAAATACAAAGCAATAGATAATAGAATTAATTTTATTAACATATTGTCTTCAACCAAATATGTCCAAAATGTTATTATTTCAACATGTGTCAGTATGTAAATTATTAACAAGATGTTTTATGATTTTTATCAAGTTTTTGAAACTCAGGATGCATTGTATATGCACAGCACATCTCAAGTCAGACTGGCCATGTTTTAAGTGCCCAATCATAGTTGCTCTTAGATAGAGAAAAGAAACTGTGAGGGTGAGGACTGTTGAGGATTTGTAGCAGAGACCATTAGTGTCAATCATGCATGTTGTTTATACATGTATGTACTCATCTATCTATCCCCAAACTCCCTTGAAGTTAGATTAAGATGATGAGATTATTTTCCAGCCAAGAGAGTATGGGGAGAAGTTATAGACATCAGTTATAAGCCTGACCCTTGGAACTCTCCCATACAATCTTTAGCTCTTTTCCTGCTGTGGTCACGTAGAGACCATGAGGTAATTAGGCACTGATATGAACTGGATAGGGGCCAGTCACCAAATCTGACTATGATGTGGACAATCAATGAAATTTTGTTGTGGTGTTTCACTAAGACTGTGGGCTTGTCTGTTGCAGCAACTAGAACTGACTGACCAGTATGTGAAGAGTGAATGACTGCTCAGCCGTTGGGAAGGGAATACCAAAAGCACAGGTAATGATGTTGACTGAATTACCTGAATTAAGAGAAGAAAGTTTTTTTTTAATTCAGTAAAAATATAAAAAGAAAGATGATACTCTTATCCAATAAAGATTTAGCCCTACAAATGGAGAAGAGATGTGGGATCTAATTGAAGAAGCAATTTGAACTTTACAAGCTCTGCTAAGATCTGCTTGAAAGGAGATGGGGATACCAGAAAGGGAAATAGAGCTGGAAACCTAGAGGATATAGAGACATATCCATCTGCTGCAGGAAAATATGGTAGGAAAGAATGTTTCTGTTACCGTGAAATAAGTCTTGATTTATGCAAGTCCCGGAAAAAGACAAAGTTTGAATTTAAGTGAGATTTTGGAAGAGTAGCATGTGACCAAAGACATATTGACTGTGAACTTTGCATGTTGAGTTTTCTGTAAGATATTCATGTAAGAATCCATAAATTTATGGTTAAGGGAAAATAGACAAAAATTGTTTTAATATACAGGATTGATACTAAGGGAGAGGAAGGAAAGTCAAAGAAAACATGAGGACTTGAGGTGCCATGACAGTGAATTTATATGTTTGTGAGAACACAGGGTTATTTCAAAGATAGAAGCAAGTAGATTTACCCCCGTAAATGGGAAGCAGAGTGTCATAATTTCCCTTTAGCTATCATACACTTATATCATTGTAGAAGGGTTGAAATTTGAATTTTATCCTTAATTGCATCCTTCCCCCTATAATTTTCAATGGTATTAGGGGGAAAAGAATATAGTGTGAGATTTTCACAATTCCAGTGAGCTCATTTTTTTTTAAATCACCTTTAAATTTTTAAAAAAATTTGTTTTAATTAGTTATACATGACAGTAGAATGCATTTATACACTGTGATATATCATACATAGATGGGATATAATTTCTCATTTTTCTAAGTATACATGTTGCAGAATCATATTAGTCATGTAGTCACATATATACATACAAATCACCTTTGTGGACATTTTTTTTTTGGAAGATGAAGCTTTCTAGTGGTTACTTGGATATATATGGAAGAGGGCAGTAAGAAAGCAAATAGGACTTTTAGAGAAGATAGGACAATATAGATGGCTGTGGGAAAAGATGAAGAAACAAATAGCATAGTCTCAGGAAGCTGTGGAGAGGAATACTAGATAATGAGAAACTCCTGGTCCCTGCAGGACTCATGGGATGGCATATTCCATTTGAATGTGCATAGTTCTGTTGCACTTTTAAAATAATATGTAGATCTATTAGTACCCTCTTTGAACCCCCCCTAAGTTTCCAATATTTAGTAATACATATTCTGTGCAGATTGGCATTTTGGAGACTGTAAGAAATAGGACTGTTTCATGCGTGGGTAAAAGCAAGAATAAGTACTATGGAAAGCGATAGGAGGTGACATGCAAGGAGAGAAGGAGCTCAGAATTCATTAGGAATAAAATATGAGAGAGAGTTCTGGCATTAGCCAACATCTCATGGGAATCACTGGTCTCCCACAGGTCAGCAAACAGGTGGTTTGAGTAGATTTTATTTACATTTCAGGGGAAAGAATAACTTTTACTGATATCTGGGTTGCTTAATAAATTCCCATTTGTTTAATCTTCTAAAATGTTTTAGATATTGTCACTTCTTCCAATCTAGTCTGTTAGTGCTCCATCCAAAATTTCTTTGTTCTTGGCCTAGACTTCTGTGATTAACTTCCCCTGGCCTTTCACATTCCTATTCTTCCCTTCAAACACCACTCAGAACAACAGATGAATAGCTACCATGACAGTGAGGAAAGGTGAGGATATCTATGTTAAAAATGGCTTCGTAGTTTCTAATCATCCATAAAATAGAGACCAAAATAGGAACCACACTCTTTAATCCACAATAATCTATCTATCAAGGTAGACAGATGAGCACTGTGAATCTCTGTGGTATGGTTTCAATGCTAGTGAATTCAAACCCTTGGCCTGGACAAGACACTGAGCCATGTAGCCAGCCCACTAATCCCCAAGGAGAAGTGCAGCCAAGAAGTGGCCACCTAATGGCAGACTGGGGAGGTGGAGCATAGGCAGTGACTACAGGTTACAGCCTCGTGAAGCCTGCCATGCTGGCACAGATCTGAGGCCCAGTGAGCCAGAACCAAGCTGAGCTAGGGCATGCCAACCTGTCACCCCATGATGGCTGGCCAGGGCCAACAAACAGAAAGAAAATGAAAGTGGGGGCACGCCTGAACGGAGACTGCAGTGCTATCCAACAGCATTAGTACTTTCCCAAAACCTGATTAGCATAAATTTAGACCAATAGCATTGATCTAAGAACTATATAAACCCTTAGACTAGCATACTCACATAGCCACACCTATAGGATCCCCTGTCTCCCTACAAGAGCTCTATTTATTTTCTTCCTACTTGAATAAATCTTATTCTTTTACACTCAATCTTCCTCATCTGTGGATTTTCCTTTTTGAATTCACTAGATAAGAATCCAGAATAAAGAAATTGGCGATGAGCTGCTGGAGTCTGCTGTGATACTGGAGTGCATAGCCCCCTGTTGACAGCAGTAACATGCCACTGGTTGGTAGTGGAGAAGAATCTGGTTTTGCCAGCTGTGACCCTTGAGCTGACACTGGCAAGCAGCCCCTGCTGTGATTAGCTGCTCATCCTAAAACAGGCTTTCTTGACTGCAGAGGCCTGCAGCTTATGCAGACCCCACCCACCAGCAGAAGTGGAGAATCAAGTTTCATCTCAAACCCCAGTTTCACTAGGACATTGCTTTTATGAGAGCAATATTGTTTCAATTGCCATGACTACATTGAGTTCTGGGAATTTGCTTCTGCTTTCTGATTCTGTGTATCTTGGTTGTATGATAATCTTCCAAGATTGACTTTGAAAACATGGGTGACATGAGGGCTTTCACATTTGGTGAATCTATCTTTGGAGGTACTGCAGAGGTTGAAATATTCCCAGCACAAGGCAACCAGAGGATAAAAGCTCAAGAGGTAACTCCACACAGACCTACATGTGAGTGAGGTTCCTCTGGGTGGAACTGTGATGTAGAGCTGGCATTGACATCTCATTCATCCCAGAAATGTGGCTACTTCTTATTTTTGCCTGCTTAGCCATCTTTAAATTCAAAAGCTTTCTCTCATTAATTCCCTATGATTCTGGTGGGTCTTGACCGTCTCAATCCATATCCAAATTTGGCTAACCGTTGAACCCCATGTATTAGTGGCAGAGATTGGTCCAGTGAGGGAGCATCAGAAGCAAGACAGGCCAATCAAACTGCTAATTTGAGATAAGACACTAAAGAAAAAGTGAAAGGAAAAATGTAACGGGGAAAGGAGGATGCGACACGGGAGTGGGAGTGTGGGAGTGGGGCTTCACTGAAGTTAGAATCACTGCTGGATTTTCTATCTATCTATAATTGTCTGAGATAGGGTATTTAGTGTTTCTGGGCTTAAGACATTTCAGTTATTTGTCTAAGAGTATTTAAGTTCTTTATTATTGAATTAATATAATATACCTAGCTGAGCATTGTAAGAAATGAGAGAGAACTGGTCAAAAATAGACATTATTATATGCTCTGATCTATCAAAAGTCATAAACTCTCAGAAACATTCACAGAGCAAGTGAACAGTCTTCTAATAGGACTTGGTGGCTACCTGGGAGGAGTCATCTGTGTAGGAAGTGATTATCATAAAAGTGTGAAACACAGTTTGTTGATTTTGCACTGATATTGCTTATATCAAAAGAGGAAAGGGGCTGTATTTTCCTACTTCCATCAGCATACAATTACAGCAACTTAGCAACTTAGTGAGGTACTGAGCAACTCAGAACCTGTCTTTAAATAAAATAAATATAAACACAAGTGTAACTGTATACTGATGGAATATTTAATAAAAAAATTACTAGGGTATTCTTATCAGCTAGTGGTATTCAAATGGCCTTAATATTTTCCTATTTTTTCTTGTTTCCAATTGCAGGTGAAGTTGGCAAGTGTATTTTTTCAGGCATGTTTATGAATGAGCATAGTCTCTATTCTGTAGAACAGAATAGAGAACCTAGAAGCAGATGAAGATAAATAAGCTCATCTGATTTTAAAAAATCCTTTATTTTGTTTATTTATTTATTTATTTGGTGCTGATGATCAAATCCAATGCCTCACACATCCTAGGCGAGAGCTCTGCCACTGAGCCACAACTTCAGTCCCTCATCTGATTTTTGACAAAGATGTAAAACCAATTTAATAAAAGAGATAGCCTTTTAAATGATTAGTACTGGAGTAGTAAGTCAGACCTACATAGGAAGAAATGTTGGCCTTTACCTAAATCTTATGACTGCTGCAAAAATAACTCAAAAGAAATCACTGACTAAATACAAAATATAGAAGTATAAAACTTTTAGGAAAAATAGGATAAAATCATGATATCTAGGACTAATTTAGATCTTAAACTTGATAGTAAAGTCATGATTCATAAATGAAAAAAATAAGTTGAACCTCATCAAAATAAATTAATATAAACTATTGTCCCATGAAAGTTCTTATTAAAAAGATACAAGGACAGTTTAAATACAGGAAACAATATGTTTACAAACTTTGTATCTGATCAAAGATTAATGGCTAAAATATATTACAATTTAACTGTAAAAGCAAACCATTCAATTAGAAAAATGGGCAAAAGTCATTAACCATCATCTCACTAAAGAGGACATATAGATGGGAAATAAGCACATAAAAAGATACTTAGCATTCTTAGGCATTAGAGAAATGCAAATTAAAACTATACCAGGAGCTGGTTATAGTGAGGCATGCCTGTAATCCACTCCTGTTAAGGCAGGAGGATCACGAGTTCAAAGCCAGCCTTAGCAACTTAGTGAGGTACTGAGCAATTCAGTGAGAACCTGTCTTTAAATAAAATATTTAAAAAGAGCTGGGGATGTGGCTTGTGGTTAAGTACCCCTGGGTTCAATCCCTGATACAAACAAAACAAAACAAAACAAAACAAAACAAAACAAAAAAAACAAAAACAAACAAACAAAAAAAAACCCCACAAAACAATACAACAGGATAGCACTATATATCCACCAGAATGGCAAAACCAAGAAGAAGAAGAAGAAGAAGAAGAAGAAAAAGTGACAGCAGCAAACAGGACCAAAGATGTGGAGAAATCAGGTCACTCATAAATTGCTGGTGTAAGTATAAAATGATATAGTTACTCTTGAAAAGTGGGAGATCCTTAAAGACTGAGCATTCAACTGTCTAATCCAACAATTGCATTACTGGACATTTATCCCAAATAAGTGAAAACTCTGATGACACAAATCTATAGATCAGTGTAAATCTGAAATCATCCTAGAGGTCCTTTAATGGCTGAATTTTGTAACAATGTGCCGTGCATACACACCATGGAATACTAACTACTCAGAAGGGTCAGGGAGCAAAGTATTGACACATGCAATGGCTTGGATGAATTTCTACGGAATTATGAAACCTGGAAAAAGCCAATCCCAAGAGATTCTATACTAGATGAATTTAGAATATAACATTCTTAAAATTGCAAAACTTTAGAAACAGAGAATAACTTGATTAGTGGTTTCCTGGTAGGAATGTCTACTTGTAGAGGAGGGAGGGTAAGTGTAGTTATGAAGGGGCAGGACAAAGGATCCTGTGGTAATGGAACTATTCTGTGTTTTGACTGTGTTGGGGGATGCAGAAATCCACAGATGTTACAATCTAGAAGAGTTAAATGCACAAGCACACACACACACACCCCTGGACATGTGTAGATTTAATATATGTTAATATTCTGGTCAGGATATTGTTTTGCAAGACATTATACTTGAAGGAAATTAAAAAGGGTACTTAGGATCTCTCTGTGTTGTTTTTTTGTTTATAGAAATCTGTAGTTATTTGAAACC
The DNA here is from genome assembly GCA_025594165.1 of Tamias sibiricus. Lineage (NCBI taxonomy): Eukaryota > Metazoa > Chordata > Mammalia > Rodentia > Sciuridae > Tamias > Tamias sibiricus. The sequence continues at coordinate 70,817,882 of CM046660.1, read as the reverse complement.
AAAACATTTAATAAAGTCATTACCAGTTATACTTCTCTCGGCCACTCTGAAACATTGACCCAGGGACCATTCCCCAGCCTTTTCCTCTTTCTTCAACATACTTAGCCTCTAAAGGGCAATGCATGCCAAAGTCCTCAGCTTTATAGCATCCATCTTTTCCTTTCACAAACCAGCAGAGCATCCCTGTCACTCACACACCCGCCTTGAAACTCAGCTTCCCATTTCTGAGGATGAGATCAGCAAGATGAAATATAAGAATTCAGTTAATGCAATTTCATGGATTCTGTAGCTCCAAAGGAATTATCTACCAACTCAAGGTTACTTAAGATCTTGGGGTCCAGGTTTATACCACTGTAGCCTGCTTTCTTCAGGTAAAGTTTGCAGTTGGTAAGACAATGGCCTGTATTGTGAGAGGGAAGTGGGTGTTGCTTTTTGCTATAACATCCTGTATCTGATCAGCAGAAAAGAGGACAACAAGCTCAACAAGGGACAGTCTCAATGCACACATCCTTCCTTCAGTCAGAGCATTTCACAGTGAGCGCCATCTAGGTGGCCCTCACAGGCAGAATCTAGAAGGCAGGACAGGTCAGTAGGTACTGAGACAGAATGTGCTTTCATATCTATTCCCTGAACTGTGATATGTCTTAAATTTCCTTTTCTACTTGAAAATCCCTCATTTCTTCCTGAATTGGCAATTGGCAGACCCTACTATGATGTGAGAATCTCCTGTGGCAACATTTAAATAATGTCTGGGTTGGGGCTACACTAAGAACACAGATGTAATTGATTCAGGAAAGACACAGACTTATAAAAATGCTTTCCAGTTGACACTGATGCACAGAGCAGGCTAACACCCTGACAGCCTCATGGAGCCCCCTACTCACTATGGCTGGAAGGCCAGATGTTGATATTTAAGGGACTCATCTAGGAATTGCTAATGTACCAAATATCAGGCAGGCCGCCATGGAGCATCCACATTTTCCTTACAGTCCTATATTTGTCTTAAATCCCACATTTCCCCAAATGTCCCACTTTAATAGAATTATACTCTCCCAGATCCTGTCATTAATTTTTATTATAATTCATGTTTTCAAAAATTCTGGTCTGGGGTTGTAGCTCAGTGGAAGAGCACTTGCCTTGCACAGTGAGGTACTGGGTTTGATCCTCAGCACTACATAAAAATAAAATAAATAAAATAAAGGCATTGTGTCCAACTATTACCAAAACTATAAAATGTTTTCTCATTGTATAACCAGGCATTGATGTACACCACTAAAATAAAAACCTCATGTGTGAGCAAGGAAAGAATGTAATATTGGGCCCAGTCTTGCCAAAACACCAGTGGTGCAGGTACTCTGCAGATAATTCTTTTCTAGAAAACTTACCATCTCTTTTCTTTTGTCCCCAAGGCATGCTCAGAAAGATAGTCCCTCTGGCCTTTGACAGAAAGGTGATTGGACTTTTTGGCACTGTGTGAATGAAAGGTCTTTCTTCTCTCAGTTCACAGAGCTTAAGAAGTGGCATCTTATTGGTATTTTGATGGGAATTGCATTAAATCTGTATAGTGCTTTTGGTAGTATGGTTATTTTGACAATATTAATTCTGCCTATCCAAGAGCAAGGTAGATCTTTCCATCTTCTAGGGTCTTCTATAATTTCTTTTTTCAGTTCTGTAGTTTTCATTATAGAGGTCTTTCTCATTTTGGTTAAGTTGATTCCCAAGTATTTTATTTTATTTTTGATGCTATTGTAAACAGGGTAGTTTTCCTCATTTCCCTTTCATAGGACTTGTCACTGATATATAGAAATGCCTTAGATTTATGAGTGTTGATTTTTTATCCTGCTACTTTGCTGAATTTATTTATGAGTTCTAGAAGCTTTCTGGTGGAATTTTTTGGGTCTTCTAGGTATAAAATCATATTATACTACAGAGCAATAGTAACAAAAACAGCATGGTATTGGCACCAAAATAGACTTGTAGACCAATGGTACAGAATAGAGGACACAGAGACTAACACATATAATTTCAGTTATCTTATATTAGACAAAGGTGCCAAAAATGTACATTGGAGAAAAGATAGCCTCTTCAACAAATGGTGCCGGGAAAACTGGAAATCCATATGCAACAAAATGAAATTAAACCCCTATCTCTCACCATGCACAAAACTCAACTCAAAGTGGATCAAGGATCTAGGAATTAGACCAGAGACACTATTCCTAATAGAAGAGAAAGTAAGCTTTAATCTCCAACATGTAGGATTAGGCCCCAAGTTCCTTAATAAGACTCCTGTAGCACAAGAGTTAATATCAAGGATCAATAAATGGGATAGATTCAAACTAAAAAGCTTCTTCTCAGCAAAAGAAACAATTGGTGAGGTGAATAGAGAAAACAAATTTTGGGGGAACAAATTTTTACCACATGCACATCAGATAGAGCATTAATCTCTAGAAAATATAAACAACTCAAAAATCTTAACACCAAAAAACCCCACAAATAACCCAAACAATAAACGGGCCAAGGAACTGAAAAGACACTTCTCAGAAGAAGATATACGATCAATCAACAAATACATGAAAAAATGTTCAACATCTCTGCCTATTAGAGAAATGCAAATCAAAACCACTCTAGGATTTTATCTCACACCAGTCAGAATAACAGCTATTAAGAACACAAACAACAATAAATGTTGGAGAGGATGTGGGGGAAAGGCACACTCATATATTGCTGGTGGAACTGCAAAATGGTGCAGCCAATATGAAAAGCAGTATGGAGATTCCTTGGAAAACTGGGAATGGAGCCACCTTATGACCTGGCTATCCCATTCCTCAGTCTATACCCAAAGTACTTAAAAATATCATACACATCCACATCAATGTTTATAGCAGTTCAATTCACAATAGCTAAACTGTGGAAACAACCTAGATGCCCTTCAGTACATGAATGGATAAAGAAAATGTGATATATATACACAATGGAGTATTACCCAGCAATAAAAGAGATTAAAATCATGGCATTCACAGGTAAATGGATGAAGTTGGAGAATATAATGCTAAGTGAAGTTAGCCAATCCCCAAAATCCAAATGCTGAATGTTTTCTCTGATATAAGGAGGCTGATTCACAGTGGGGTTGGAATAGGGAGCATAGGAGGACTAGAGGAACACTAGAATGGCCAATGGGGAGCGAGGGTAAGGGAAGGGGCAAAAGGGTGAGGAAAAAAAAAAAGATGGTAGAATGAGATGGATATCATTACCCTAATTACATGTATGAAGACACGAATGGTGTGAATATACTACGTATACAACCAGAGATATGTAAAAATGTCTTCTATAAGTATAATATGAAATGTAATGTATTCAGCTGTCATTTATAACAACTTAGAATAAAATAAATAAATAAATAAATAAATAAATAAATAAAAAAGAGTTATTTTTAAAAAAGAAGTGGCATCTCACCAACCCTGCCCAAGATTTTCAGAGAAACAAAATCCCATAAGATGGTTCTTTATGTTCATGGGCTATTGTTAATGAAATACTCCTTTTTACCTTTTCAGACAAAAGATTGGGCTAATGACTTCATTTTTAGACTGATCTTTGTATCTATTAATTAGCTGATCAGTGAAGACAGTTTCAAAACAATTGATAAAGCCAAATGTGGTTATGCAGGTTAAACAAGAGTTTTCCCAAGAAGGAAGTACTACAGCTTTTCTGGATCCAATGTTCTTGTTATTTGAATAAAAGAACATATTTCCTGTCCACTTGAACCAATTTAATTGAATTATACCCCCTTTTGATCTTTGCATCTTCAAATTTATGAATAAAGCATTTTGCTGGGGCAGAGTATGATTTTTACTTCTGGAACATGATCAGGAAAGGTCAAAAGGCAACTCGCCAAAATTAAGATCACATTTAAAAAATCTACTTATTGCTATTTGTATTTCCTACTGCAATAGCTGTATCAGTTGGATTAAAGGAAGTCAGATAGAATTTATGGCATTAATGAAAACTTTCTTGAGAAGGACATAGCGTAATCAAACCTTGTAACATTCTACTCACCAATCATTTTTCTATTTTCATCAGAAACATAAAGAATATGGTTAATAAAATAAAATTTTCATATAAGAATCAAGTACAATATTACTTTCGAATTTATAAAATAGTTACAACTATATTTAACCAAATTATGCATTTTATGGTCATCATAAACCAGAGGGAATTCAGGGAAAATTATATTTCCCCATTGAGGCCCCTAATGCATAGGAGATTTGTTTTGGTTTTAAATATACTACAAAGTTATTACTGCGAGTAATAAACATATAGAACCCCCCCCCATACACACACACAAAAGAGTTATATTGTTCCTAGTCTTGGAATAATTTAAATTTACATTTTAAAAGGCAACTATTTCCTCCTTAATGGTTCTAAATGTTATTTGCGTAAAGTAGAAAAGAAGGGGACATCATTTTGCTTACTCATAAAGAAATGCACTAAAACTTATGAAATTTAGATAAATCCAGTGGCTAAAGCATTGTCAAAGAAAAGATGAAATGAATGAAGAAGTGTTGAAGTACCCAAAACCACAAGAGTGAGCTTGTGGAAACAGCAAGGCTTCTCTTCTTGACCTTGACTTTCCAGCTCAGGGTTTGGGCCCTATAGCTACTCTCATCTGCCTGCTTCTTCAAACAGTTCACTCTTTCCTGTAAGATCCACACATGGAAATGGACATTTAACTGGCAACAAGCCTGCATAATTTATGATTAGATTAGAGTGTGATCAAAACTAAGCTTTTGCTTGGGGGAGGGTTTCTTTCTTGTTCTCTCTTGACTCTCTGCATCCTTATTGTTGTGTTTTTTGGTGTGTTTGTTTATTTATTTATTGGTACTAAATAGAAGTAGTGTTTACTTAATTCATAGTCTTTTGACTAATCCAAGTGATCCAAGATGGGAGAAGATTTGAATATATTAGCTGGGCAAGGTGGTGCATGCCTGTAATCCCAGCACTTGGGAGGCTGAGGCAGGGGGATGCGAGTTCAAAGCCAGCCTCAGCCATGGCGAGGCACTTAGCAACTCAGTTAAGATCCTGTCTCTAATAAAATACAAAAAATGGGCTGGGGATGTGACCCAGTGGTCGAGTGCCCCTGAGTTCAATCCCCAGTACCACAAAAAAAAAAAAAAAAAAAAAAAAAAAAAGAGAGAGATTTGAATATATTGAGCTAATCTACTTTTAAGAAATAATGTATGAAAATACTGGTCATTTGGGAAATGCTAAATGTTATGCAGGTTAAACAAGAGTTTTCCAGAAGGTTTTACTTGTACTTTTCCTTCTACAGTTGCATGCCAGGAACTTGGCATGAAGGTAAAAATCTGTATTACTGAATCCTGTTTTGAGGCATTGAAATGTGGTTGGCAAAACTCCCCACTTCACTTTGAAGCTTGATTCCATCATGTTGATGGGTAAGGTTTGACCTTTCATATGGCTGGGAAGGCATAATTGAAGAACTTCTTGGAATAAAACAGTGACCAAAAAAAAAAAAAAAAAAAAAAAAAAAGCATATACTAAGCCCTTGCTATAAAACAGAAAATTCAATGTGTTTAGTGGATTTGCACAAATGAAATATTATTCAGATACTTTAGGATTAAAAATCTTTTTCCATTCTATACATCTATGGGAACTCACAATAGTTTTATTTATTTATCATGAAGACTACTTTGATTTTACATTTAGTATATACTGGGACTTCTGACTATCTTAAACTTGAAAGTAGCTATTGTATATTAGTAAATAAGTAAACTGTTGTTATCACAAGGATCATGTGTAAATGGACATGACGTTTTGAACTGTTTCATGCTAAGCATAGTCCATATGCCATTTTCTGAAGTGAATACCTACATAAAGGTAATGTGGATTTATCCCTCCCTGCCTAAATTATACCAACCCACAAATTAGTGAACTGTGAATTCCTGGTTTTGTAATGCTACTATTTTTAAATACAGGTCAATATTAAAAGGAACAATAAAAGATATCTTTCAAAAGCAAAGATATTTAAGCATTTTTAATAATTTGGTTTTAAATTGTGTATGAAATCAAGCATCATTTTTTTAAATGCTAAAATGAGATTTCATCTTATAATGGAGTAAAAACTCAATATGGTAGTTCTGTGAGTTTTTAGGCCAACTGTGGAAAAAGAGTGGGAGGGAAATAACTGAGGACTTACTGCTTCCAGTTCCAGAATTATAACCTGAGACAGAATGCTCAGGGAATCAACTTAAATTACTGTGACAGAGCAGGAGGAGAGAAATATATTTTAGATATTTGCAGAGAACATTTTATATATGTAGTTTTGTCAGGAAATGAGATAGTCTATGGAAGTAAATATTCTGGATAACTAAGTTGAAATATTTAGCCACTGTTGATTTAAAAAATAATGTATCTGCTTCTTTATCTTTTTTCAGTGGTGAAAAAATAACCCCATTATTTCTGATTTGAGAGCTCAGTGTTATTAACATGTTGATCTCTGAGGACTTCCAGTAAGCCACACCACCTGGTCCCACCATCTTCCAAAGGTAGATTAATTTCCCACATAGTATGTTTTCCTCTTTAATTAATATCATATTTCTGCAATAGTACTGTGCTAAACAATACAATTTTAACACTCTCAAATCACATCAATCATACAAATGAAAAATGAACACTTCTCAAATATTTTGCAAGGCACCAATTAGGGAACCAGGAAGACATTTCAATGAACAGACATGTAGACAGGGAGGCTGCAGTCCACTTATGCATATTTATAAAATTAGTCAATATGCACAGGGCAATAGTTAGTTTTCTTCTTAGGAATGTTTTGCATTACTACTAGTTTTATATAATTTAAAAAGTTATAAAGTAACTCAGACAATTTAAAGCTGAGAGGACCTTAAAAAGTAGACAGGAGATACCTAGTAATATTTTCAGTCTTTTTAATTTTTTAAAAAATGAAATAAAGATATTTATTACTTCACCTCTGGCATTGTTCTGAAAACTTCACATGTATTAATTCATTTTGTCTTTCAAAAATTATTTTGCTGAAAGCAAGACTAATAATAATGATAACTGCTAATACTATAGGGAAGTACTATTACTATCTCATTTTATAGATGCTGTCACTCTGAAAGGTGGTTTTTGGTGGGATTTGACCCAAGTAACTGGGCTCCACCTTTTGTCCCATGATCTACTGTAATATCATGCTTGAAATTTTTAGGAGGAACATTTAATTGTAGATGATTATAAAGTTTTTAAAAGGCTGTTCTTTATGTGGCTATTTATAACAAATAAAATGAAGTGATTTTCATATTACCATGGACAATCACATGTATGAAATTCTTAATCCACTTGTGTTAGTTACACATAATTCCTCTGCTGACTTTGAAACTTTACTGGGCAGCTTCAAGGCTTTCTTCTGAATTATCAGGTATAACTTTCTGTTAACTGCTGATTTGAATTTTAATCACATCCCTGTCTTTAATTAGGATGGAGTCTAACATTTGGATAAATGGTACCTACACTAAGTGTACTTTTCATAAGATATTACTACATTATAGTAACTAACGTAGACTGCTATAAAGTGTGTCTCACAGTGTTTAAATTGGATGGTGTATCTTAAAAACATAGGCATATTTTTAATGAATAATAAAAATATTGGGATGAAGTAATGTATCTATTTTCACATAAATCCAAATGTTAGAATCATATGAAAATAATAACATTAAATAAAATTATTCTCAGCACCTCTGGGAGACTGTGGTACTCCTTTAGGGATTCAGGAAGCCAAACTATTGTTTTAATAATAAAAGTAAGATATTACCTGCCATTTTCACTGGGTTGACTTTTGTGGATAGGACAAAATCCATCATGGGAGAAACTTCTGGTAACTTAGCATAAACAACGTAGTATTAGTAAGGTCGTAAAAAAATAAAAGGCAGTTTCACTTAAGAATATCTTTACAGAAGCAATAGATAAGTTTGATTAAATCTTTACCATATTAAAAACTTTTCATACTCTGAGTGACAAAGTAGGGAATAGGTGTGATGTGTTTTTGCAGCATACCAAATGTATAATGCATACTTAAGTATGATGCAAAGATGAACTAAAGAATGCCACAAACACTGCTTTACACTAAAGAATGAAATAAATAAACTGTACATTCAGACTTGAATATCTGGGACACATTTCTTCTGACATGAATACAATGAACTATCTTTGTAAGGAAAACATTTGATTCCATGTTGCTAATGACAAAATCCAGTCTTTCACAGAAATTAGAATTTTGAGCTTTTTGATGAGTCTTGTGATGATATTATCAAATGTACCTCTAAAATCATATCATATAATCAATGTGCCAAAATTTGGAAGAAATGCTTAGTTCAGTGGGCTAATAATATTCAAGTTAATAATGTGTGATATTACAAAACTTGGGGTGTTAGATCCACTTAAGTACACCTTAAACCAACATACATTCACATGGATATTAATGTGTGAAATGTGGACTTACATTTGGATTCTACATTACAACCAACTTTTAACTAGCAATTGATGGGTTTGGGTGTAAGATTAAAGAAAAATAGTCACAATTATTTTAAAAGGCTAGGAAAACATTTCTCTCTTTCCTATGACATGAATTGACTGTGGAATTAGATATAGGAGCCCAGCTGTGCTGTCTTGTTTTAAACAGAATTACATAGATTTTTACAAATGTAATATGATGCCATTCTTCTTGCTACCTTTTTGTCTTAGAAAATGTGCTGAACCATTGAGGCACATTCCCACCCCTTAAAAAAAAAAAAAAAAAAAAAAAAAAAAAACTTTGAGATGGGGTGTTGCTAAGTTATTTACACCTGGTCAAGTTGATGAGGCTGGCTTTGAACTTGCAGTCTTCTTGCCTCAGCCTCAAGAGCTGCTAGGATTAAGGCATGTGCCCCTGCACCCAGTTGTAGAGTTTTTTTTTTTTTTTAATAAAAATTGTTTTCTTAATCTGTTATGAAATTCACTAAGAGATAGTGAGGAAGATATAGAAGGGCTTAGGCTGCCAGGGCAAGGTGTCCAGTGAGGAGGTCAGGGGCAGAGCCAGACCAAAGGAGTATGAAGAGGTTCTTCTGATGAGGTCAAATTTCCACTTGACAAAAGTGCTAGGGACACAAGCGGGGATCCAATTGGACACTTCCATGCTGGTGCTTCTAAGTGGTGGATCCATTTGAAAAACTGAAACATATTTGTGGACAGAGGGGGCACCAATCAATAATAGTGAGGAGCACGTGGACAGGGGAGGAGGTAAGGAATGGAGGAAAGTCCAGAGACCATAAAAAGAACAGGCCCAAACTTTCCCATCAGATTCTCAGTTCTGGGGCCCCTTCTCTCTGGAGAAGTCTCTGTTGCTTTTTCAATAAACCTTCTTGCTTTCTATCTCTGTGTCCTATTCTTCAGTTTTTGCTGAATGGACACAATGAATCCAGCACCCCTAGACAGTAACAATATTTAAAATTTTTAATTTATATTATGGAAATATTTATGCATATAATCCACATAAACAAAGACTTGAGATGCTCAATAATATTTAAGAGTGTAAAGGAATCAGGAAACCATAGTTTAACACCCAATGCCCCTTACTTTGAGTCATTATTTAATGTTATATTTTTATTTAATCAAAGAAAAGATTTATTTAATGACCACCATGCATCCAGCACTGATTTTAATTTTGGAATTGACAATAAGGTGGCAGATAAAACAGATGATGGCTCTTTCTTCAAAAAACTTACATTTTGACGCAGGGTATACATACAAGTGGGTCATTTTTTAGTAGGAGGGGGGAAAAAGGAGTCTATTTGGGGATACCAATATTATATTGAAGATGCCTGTTAAATGTTCAGTTAGAGCCTTGGTTTGATATATGAATTTAGAATTTAAAGCACTTTTATTTTTACTTCCAATTAATTTATTTTGGAAAGAAAAACAACTAGATTCTTAAATTAAGTATTGGTACATTGAAGCACTTTAAAATTATTTTAAAAGATTCATTGTGATATATCTTTTCTGTCACATCAGTCATATTTTTGGTAATTGTAGCATACATACTTTTTGGTAAAACTAATAGTTAGCGTTAAAAATGCATAATAATTATCCTATTAATCATTTCTAATTTTCCCTTTCTCCTCATACCATTATTACCCCTCAGTGAGAAGACATTGAACTGTAAATTATTGCAGAATTACATAATTTCCTTCCTAGAGATTTTGAAAGAATTAAAAGAACATTTGTTTTTGCAATTTTTAAATAAATTGCTAAAAGATTGTAAGTTAAATAAACATTTGGAGATGTTACAGTTCTAGGATTTTAGAATTGTAGGTAATACATAAAAAAACTTGAAATAATTAAGTAGTTACACAGCCTGACTTCAATGAAATGTATAACAAAATTCATGTATTATTTTCTCTAACTGGACACATTTTATACAGAATGTGGTAAATGTCGGTAAGCATGTGGTAAATGTAGCACAACTACTTTAAAAGATTCTGAACTATATTCATGATAAAGAATCAACATGGCAAGGTACAGCAGGAGGGATTCTGTGTGATATGCCCAGATGCTCTAGGTAGGTAACCTGGCACCTATTAAAATGGAAAGATACTGTCAGTTCTAAAATTGAGAAGTCCATGTAATTCTGGATCTGCTCTGCTTTGACTCTAGAAACCAGTTCCAATAGCATAAATCAGGACAAGAATGAACCACATGTATCAAAAGAAATTCCTGATCTTTTCCCAATGTGTTAGAATGCGTTGTAACTATTCACACATTTGTTAGTGGGGAACTTTCAACACAATACCCTTTGAAAATTAAAACACTTGGTGTCATCAAGTTCCATTCTACAGGCATGTGATGGAAACATCACTATTAGTCCCTATTTCTAAAAGTTGTATATAAAAACCACAGCTTAAATGGGCAGGTGTGTTTGGTTGTTTTTACTAGGATAAAGTTCACTTTTTGTTAAGTTGAATGCCTCACTGAAATTTCTCTAAAAATAGATATTACTTTACTCAACTACTATTTGGGCTGGTTTTTATGGAAGCACTTGTTTGATATCAAACTCATGCTTTAAACTCTATGATCATGCTTTCCTCTCCGATAAAAAGATGGCGTTCTACTGGGGTTATGATATAGAACTGAAAAGATTATGTGTGGAAAATTAATTTTAAAGCCCTACTTAAGTGTAAGCATCACACAATATATGCTTTTCTAATTTCCTTTAAATATATTTGAATTAAAATCTTTCTCATTTGTCAATTTTTTAAAATCCACATAGTTAGAGGAGCCATTTAATCACAAGTAGAAAAGATTATTTAAAATGTATTATTAGATTTGCACATGGTCACTTTAGAAGGGAATAAATTGCAAGCTTACTTCTCTTACACATAACATATGTGAACTTGTGTTTCATTATATGTGCATACATCTTTGACATTTTCCATATGTGTATGTGTTTATATGTTTCTATGTGATTATGTGTATATATGTATTTTTGATTTTTCTATTTATATATATGTATGCATGTATATATGATCATGGTTAATAAGCACCATGGATAAAATGACTTGGAATTCTGAAAATAACCCATGATTACATTTTACTAAGAACATTTTAATTATTTTATGAAGTGCATTTTATTATGTTATCAAGTATTTTTTTTTTTCATGGTTTTGTGCTTCGTGAACTGACTATCAATACCCAGTAAGTCTAAGATTTGTTTAGGTTGAGTTTGCCAAAGGGAAATGTAGATAAGGATTATGTTCAGGCCAGACTGTGAGAAGTCTAATCTTGGTCAAGATTTCAGGCATTATTTTAGGGAAGAACATTATTTGGCTTGCTTACTCTGTGACAACCTAACATGATTATTCACTTCCAGTGCCACGGGCACTCTTGACAGCTCTCTCTCTGTGTTGCTGGTAAATCTACTTCAGCAGAAACACAAGACAGATCAGATGTTACTAGAAACTGATCTGTAGTGCTCAGTTCCTGGCGTTTTGTATTAGCAGTTCATAGTACTTTTAGGGGAATTCAATGCCTGTTGCAAACCTAATAGCTGAAACCAAACCAATCTACCAGGAGGCATGATGAAAGCAGTCATTATGTGGGAAGGTCACAAATGAACCAGCATTGCTCCTACTGACAATCATTAGGCTTCTTTCTGGATGATTTTCTCTTCCCTGTTCCTTTCCAATAAATTAGAAACAGCTAACAATCATGTTAACAGAATTTCCATTAATTCAGTGTGTACTTTAAAAATTGACACATTGAACTTGTAATAGCTCGATGATGATGAAATTTTGCCTCCTGCTGCCCACCTCCAATCATCTTAACTCTCACACCACTGGCTTCTACCAGTTCAGAGGGCTTTGATTTTTCCCCTCATAATATGATCTGCTTTTTTTCCCCCTTGGGTAAATATCAAATAGTTTCATAATCTGCTGTTTGGGTCAGGAAATACTTTCTTTTTCACTAGTGGACCAGACAGATATGAATAAGGAATAGTAATAATCACAAAAAAAGACCATGTTCCTTTTGCTGTTCGATCCCCAGCATTAGCACATGCACACACATGTGTATGTGAATGTGTGCATATGCATGCACGTGTGCACACATGCGCACGCGCGCACACACACACACACACACACACACACACCAATCTTGGGTCACAGAAAAAAATGAGGTCAAGGTTGATAGGTAGCAACAGAGACAGACCACCAGCACGGGAATGAAGCCAGGGTGAAGATGTTCAGCACAGTAACTCTTCAAGAAAACAGCTTGTTGAGTTAACAGAGTTCTAATTCTGTGAGCAGACCATGGGTCCATGCCAAGCCCTATTCCTGTACCCTCCAGAAGTAAATCACCATGGTTATAAAAGGGGAAGTTTTACATCTTTGCATGTGTCTGAGGAGAGGAGTCAGAGAAGAGAAAAGAAGGAAAATGGATTCATGGAAACCACAGGAGTGTGTCATCATGTGACTGACTGGTCATTCTGTACCACCTTCTTTCTTTCTTGATGGGTGAGGAACAAATACTGTACCTGTGTCTAGGCAACATACTCTGCACACTCATGCAGCTGAGGACTGGGTGCTTCCCTGTATGGAGACACACCCAAGAAAGAATTATGATGATGCCTAATATAATTTGTAGTTTAGGTTAACAACAATACCAGTGATGAGGTAGTTTTCAAACTGTGTTGGATGTTTTACAACTGTATTGTACAGAGCATATTCAATGTGTCCAAAAAACTCCTCGTCAACTACACTAAGTGCTAAGGCAATTATTTTCTCTTATAATAAAGGGTGTGGAGGAAGGGAGCTTCTGGTTTGGTTGATGCGGCCATTTGGCGATTTCACCTGAAATCTAGTTATTTTTGTGTTTCTGCTCTGCCATCCTTAGCATATGGAAGCAATTCTCTTTCTTATGATTATACTAGATCCATTTCATGTTCACATAATGTTATGGTTTGGATATGAGGTGTCCCCCAAAGGCTCATGTGTGAGACAATGCAAGAAGGTTTAGAGGTGAAATGATTGGGTTATTAGAGCCTTAACCAATCAGTTCATAAATCCTCTGATAAGAATTAACTGGCTGGAAACTGTAGACCTGTAGGGTGTGACTGGAGGAGGTCTGGTGTGACTGTAGGTCCCTGGGGACATGACTTTGGGTTATATATTTTGTCCTTTTTCAGCAGAGCTCTCTCTCTCTGCTTCCTGATGGCCATGTCCTAAGCTGCTTTCTTCCACCACACACCTCTGCCATAATGTTCTGCCTCACCTCAAGCCCTGGGGAATGGCGTTGGTCATCTGTGGACTGAAGACTGAAACTGTGATCCCCAAAATAAACTTTTCCTCCTCTACTTGTTTTTGTCAGGTGTTTTGGTCACAGTGTCATAAAAGCAGATTAAAACACATGACAACACTTGGAGACCAAAAAGGGGCTGTTATTCTTGTTGGTCCTTTATATGTTGTTCATATTTAATCTATGAGGAAAACATTCTTGGAAGCTCCCACATTTCCTCTCATGTTTGCTAACCAGAATTGATTTGTATGCTTAAATAAAACACTAGAAAAGGTAAAATAATGGGAACACCAAGGAAATACATATGTTAAGTTACAACAGAAATGAAACTGCACCCCCAACTATTCCTTATTCCCTTCCCAAACATTCTCAGACAAGCACTGATCTACTTTTTGTCATTAGAGGTTAGCTTGTATTCCCTAAAAGATTTTTACAAATGCAATTCCAGACTATGTATGTTTTGTTTTGCTTTCAGTTATTTTTTTCAAATATATTTGAGAGTCATCATTGTACTTAAGTGTAACAATACTGCATTCCTTTTAATTGGTGAGTAGTTTCCCAGTTTAAGGATATACCACATTTATTTATCCTTTCACAAGCTTATGGACATGTGAATTATTTGCGAACTTTGGCTAATACTCATAAAGCTAATACTGACGTTCATATGTGGACATACACTTTCCCTTCTCTCAGGTGAAAACCTGGGAGTGGGATGCATGGACAGTGGACTCAACATTTGAATAACTAGCTCACACATTTGCACTATGGTAAGTTCTCAACCCCAGTGTCTGGCAGGGCCAGTTTCTCCATGGGTTCTCCAATGCATGTGTACTCCTTTTCTTTATTTTCAACCCTTATACTGGATGTGTGGTAGCGCTAAACTGTGGTTTTAGTTTGCAGTTCCCTAATACCTAATCATGCAGCTCACATCTTGATGTGCTAATTTGCCATCTGCATGCTATCTTATGTAACATGTTTGTTCAATTCTACCCCCCACATTTAAAAACGGGGCTTGTGGGACTTTTTCTTTTTGAGTTGTATGAATTCTCTACCTATTTTAAATATAGATAGTTGGCTTAATATATGGTTTACAAATATTTTTCTGGATGGATTGCCATTTTCTTCTTTTAAAAGTCTGTTTTGAAAAACAGTAATTTTTGTTTGCATGAAATATGTTAAAAATTTCAATTCCAGAATTAAGAGAAAATAAATTTCTGTTGTTTAAGACACTCTCATACTTTGTTATAACACTTTGTTATGACATCCCCAGAAAATTAATATACTATGTAATTCCAGCATCATTTATTGAAAATGTTTTTTCTACATTAATTTGTCATTGTTCCTTCATGCAAAATCAATAGACCATGTACTATGGGTCTATTTCTGAACATTCTATCCTGTTCTATTGATAGATCTATGCTCTACTTTTACATCAAAATTACTTTGTCTTTAGAGCTATCTTTAAAATAAGGAGCTTTATAGTAAATGTTGAGGTCACTTAGTTGAATCCTGACTACTTTTTTTTTTTTTTACAGTACAGGTGATTGAACCCAGTGCCTTGCATATGCGAGGCAAAGGCTCTACCACTGAACCACATCCCCAGCCCTTCTTATTTTAATTTTGTTTTTAGATAGAATATTGTTAAGTTGCTGAGGCTGGCCTCAAGCTTGTGATCCTTCTGCCTCTGCCTCCCAAGTAGATGGAATTTCTGGCTTGTGTCACCATGCTACCTAAGTTTGGTTCATTTTCAAATTTATTTTGTATAGTCTAGTCTTTGTTCATTTCCATGGGAACTTTAGGAGCATTTTGTTGATTTTTATGAAAAAGCTTCTCCAAGATATTGATTGAGATAGTATGATGTCTATGGATTAAATATCTTAAAATCCAAGCAATATTTAGTTTTCTAACAGGATCATGGTATATCTCTTCATTTATGTAGCTCTTTGATTGCTCTCACCATTGTTTTATCATTTCTAATATAAAGAGATCTTTCCTACCTTTTGTCAAAAATTTTCCAATGGATTTCTTACATTTTGATACTATGGTAAATAGTAACATATTTTATTGCAATTTCTGCTATAGAATAAAATTTCTTCTCTTCTGGGCTTATGTACTGTTACTGTGCTAAATTCCTCCATTAGTTCTAGACTTCCTAGTAGATTGTATTTTATCATCTTCATAGATTCTCATGTCATCTATCAATACAGCTAGTCTTACTTCTTTCCAAACTACAGGTTGGAAACCTATGAGCCTTTTCTCTCTTTTACCTTCCATAATATGGCAGCATTACCTCTTGGCTGATGAAAAGATGGTGACAGCAGATCTTATCAGGAAAGCATTTACTCTTTTGGTATTATTTATGATGCTACTGTAGTTTATATTTGTATGTTTTGTAGCTATACTTTATCAGATTGAGAAGATTCTAGTTTGCTATAGATTCCTGAGATAATTTTAAATTTCTTAAACATTTTCTTTTGAGTAAATGTTTTATATTAATGCAGATATATATATATATATGTATGTATATATACATAATTTTTTCTTCTGTTGATGTGCTGAATTACATTAAAAAGCTAAGTTAATCTTGTGTTTCTGGGATAAAACTCATCAGGTCAAAATGTTTAATCCTTTTAAAATATATTTTTGGATTTAATTTGTTAAACTTTTTAAAGATTTTTTTTACAGTAGAATACCTTGAGGATTTTCATTTTTAGTTTGTTTTTCTTAAGATACCTTTATTTTGTTTTTGTGTAGATATCTCATGATACTGGCCTTAGGAAATAAATTGCTAAATATTTGCTTAAAATTTCCAGAAGATTTTGTGCAGAATTATTTTAAAATAGTTTTATAGAATTGGTCTTTTAAAATCCTTGGTATAATTCAACACAGATACGTAGGTCAAAAGGGTTTTGTTGTGGGAAGAATTTTAACTACAATTGTAATTTCTTTGGTAGACATAGGGCTATTTGTATTAATTCTTCTTAGGTGAGGTCTATTAGTTTGTTTTGCAAGTAATTTGTCAGTTTGATTCAAATAGACAAATTGCACTTTGAATAAGCATAAAACTATGCTGATAGCACTTCTCTCTCATTTCTAACATTTTTAATTTGTTTTCTCTCCTCCCCAAATTTTCCTGCTTTTTTCTTTTTTTTCTTTTTTTTTTTCTTTCTTTCTTTTTTTTTTTTTTTTTTTTTTTTTGTTGTTGTTGGTCTGTTTAATCAGGCTAGAAATTCATCAGTTGTGTTGGTCCTCTCAAGGGAACACAAAGCTTCAGAGATTTTGCCCTCCCCACTTTTTATGTTTATTCTTCTTCCTCTGAGTTTAGTTTGCTCTTCTTTTTCTAGTTTTATTTCCTAAGTGATAACTGAATTCCTTATTTGAGATTTCTATACATATTTAGTGTTGTAAACATTCCTGTAAGTACTACTATAACCACATCCTATATATTTTGATACATTATACTTTCATTTTCATATTCATTTCTAGTTTTCATTTTGATTTCTTCCTTGATCATTGAATTTTTAAGGAGTATGCCATTTAATTTTCAAATATTCTGGAATTATTCAGATATTTTTGTGAAATTGATTTGAACTTCAAATCTTATTTGATCTTAGAACATACTTTACATCATTTGAATCCTAGTAAATTTTTTAGATTTACTTTATGGTCATAATATAGTCTTTCTTGGCAACTATTCCATGTGCTTTTAAAAAATGTGCACGTGGGATCTGGGGTTGTGGCTCAGTGGCAGAGTGCTTGCCTAGCATGTGTGAGGCACTGGGTTTGACTCTCAGCACCACATATAAACAAATGAACAACATAAAGGTCCATCAATGTCTAAAAAGATATTCTTAAAAAATGTGCTTGTGGATATTGTTTTGCAAAAAATACAATAAATGTTAGATACAATTTATTGATGGTTTTAATCAATTCTTCTTTGTTATTTTATGGTTACTTGTTTTATTATTTATTGATGGAAGGATATTGAAATTCCTGGAAAAACTTTGAATTTGCCTTTTTGCATTTGGATCAGATTTTCCTTCATGTGTTTGATGACAATTTTATTGATATTATATTGACACATGTAAAATCTGTAGTTTTAGTGTATGCTTAATATATTTAGAGCACTGTAGGGCCATCACTACTATCTAATTTCAAATTATTTCTATCACTAGGAAAAAAAAGAAAACCTGTACTGGTTAGCACTCCTAGTTTCCCAATGTCCCTAGCTATTAATCTACTTTGTATAGGATTTGCTTATTGTGTACAGTTGATGTGAATATTATCAAACAACATGTGATTCCAAAAACTGGAGAGTAAATTCAACCCATATTACTCCTTCTTTGCTGAGAGTGGCAGTACCAAAGTAAAGTTTGTAATCTAATGTCCTTAATGAAATGATAATCTTCTAGACTCATGAAATCCAGGTCATGCTCTGTCAGTCTAACCACTCACATGCAAACACTATATTTTTGGTTGCAAACATTATAGCTTCAAAATTTATTTTAAAAATCCCATATATTCAAGCACAAAACTTAATAGTTATGAAGATAAGTGAATGAAATTCTGTATGTATCTAACAACAAAAAGTTGAATTAAAAAGTAGAAAGTCGATTTGATATAAAGTCATCCTAAAGCAACTAAAACAGTACAAAAGTACTCAGTTTGGCTCTCTACTGGATTTAAGGGTCCTTAAGAGAAAACTTTAAGCTGGCTTTTAGATTTTGCTTTTCCGTCAGATGTTTTGACTTCATATAGCCAAAGCTCCAGACTGCTGAAAATTGTGGAGGAAGATTTGCTGTCTATAATGCTGAACATAAGGACTCTTTTGCTTTAAAATAATCTGTTAGAAAGAATTGTGGGAAAAGAACAAACTGGCAATAATATTTGCCAAACTTTTAACAGAAAATGTGATGACACTTTGGAGGAGAGAATACATAAATAAGTGCTACATCCATGAGAAAAATATTTAGCTTCACTGTTGAAAAATGCAAATTAGGCCTACTAATTTTTAAAATTTTCTGTTAACCAGTTCATTATATATTTAATTTTGATCTGTTTTTCTTATATAAATTTTTTGCAACATAAGTTTTATTTAGTTATTTAAATAAGAACCAATATTTTTTCCTTTATGAGAATTAAGTATAGAACTTGAATCAAGCCAGAATCTGTTATCTTGAAATATATAGAGTCCAATTTGACATTTATTAAACTTAAAAAAATGAAAATAAAAAGAAATAAGAGTATTCATTTAAAATCTGGATTAAAGTATTCTTATTTGTGTTTAAGATGATTATGTTATATGTTAACAGAAAAAGCTGTCTTTTTTCCTAGATCATTTTTGTCCATATTTTATTTATAGCAGAATAAAAACTATATACATATGAAATTCACTAAGAGATATTGAGGAAGATGTAGAAGGGCTTAGGCTGCCAGGGAAAGGTGTCCAGTGAGGAGGTCAGGGGCAGAGCCAGACCAAAGGAGTATGGAGAGGTTCTTCTGATGAGGTCAACTTTCCACTTGACAAAAGTGCTAGTGGATACAAGCCGGGATCCAATAGGACACTTCCATGTTGGTGCTTCTAAGTTGTGGATCCATTTGAAAAACTAAAGCAGATATTGGATAGAGGGGGCGCCAATCAATAATAGTGTGGAGCACTTTCTCAATGATTTTTTTTTTTTTCATCTCAAAAATCCAAATACTGAATGTTTTCTCTGATATAAGGAGGCTCATTCACAGTGGTGTTGGGCCGGGGTACATAGGAGGATTAGAGGAACACTAGAAAAGTCAAAGGGGAGGGAGGGGAAGGAAGGGAGCAAGGGGGGATGGAGGGGAAAAAAAGAAAAGTGGTTGAATAAGATGGATGTCATTATCCTAAATGCATGATTGAAGATTTGAATGGTACGAATACACATTGTATACAAACAGTGTTTTGTAAAAAGATGCTCTATATGTCTATTATGAATTATAATGCATACTACTATTATAAATACAACTTTGAATAAAAAAATCATAACATCAGCAAAAAAAAAAAAAAGAACAGAAAAAAATTTGTTCTTTTTAGATATTCATGACAGTAGAATACATTTTGGCATGTTATACATACACGAAGTATAACTTATTCTAATTAGGATCTTATGGTTGTCCATGATGTTGAGGTTTTTTTTATTTATTTTTATTCTAATTTGTTATACATGTTTGCGGAGTGCAATTCATTTCATACTACATATAAAAAGCACAATTTTTCAAGTTGCTGGTTTTACATAAAGTATTTTCACAACAATTGTGTCTTCATACATGTACTTAGGGTAATGATGTCTAACTCATTGTACCATTATTCCTATCCCCTTTCTCCCTCTCCTCCCTTCCCCCTTTTTGTTCTATTTAAAGTTCCTCCATTCCTCTCATCCCCCTTCCCTTGCCTTTATAAGTCAGTATCTTCATAGCTAAGAGATCATTTGACCTTTGGTTTTTTTTGGGATGGGCTAACTTCACTTAGCTTTATTTTCTCCAACTCCATCCATTTACCTGCAAATGCCATGATTTTATTCTCTTTTAGTGCTGAGTAGTGTTCCATTGTGTATATATACCAAAGTTTCCCTATCCATTCATCTGCTGATGGGCATCAGGGTTGGTTCTACAATCTAGCTATTGTGAATTGTGCTGCTATAAACATTGATGTGGCTGTGTCCCTATAGTAAGCTGTTTTGATGTTTTTTTTTTTTTTTTTTTTTTTTTTTTTGGTACCGGGGATTGAACTCAGGGCCACTCGACCACTGGGCCACATCCCCAGCCCTTTTTTGTATTTTATTAGAGACAGGGTCTCACTGAGTTGCTAAGTGCCTCGCCATTGCTGAGGCTGGCTTTGAACTCGCAATCCTCCTGCCTCAGCCTCCCAAGTACTGGGATTACAGGCGTGCGCCACCGCGCCCGGCTGATGTTGAGTTTTTTTGAAAGACAAAAGTTTCTCATTGTTGATGTAGTCCATGTTATCTTTTTCTTTTACCTTTTATACTTTTTGTGTTTTAAGATTTCTTTGTTTAATCTGTGGCCAAATATATTGATTTTTGTATGTTTTCTTCTAGAATTTTTTAACTTTAGCTACTACATTTAGATCTAAGATCCATATTACATTAACTAATATGTGGTTTAAGGTAAATACTTTTAAAAAATTGTTGTAGCAACATAACAACGAAAAGACACTCTTTTCCCATTGATTTCCCTTGGCATCTTTGTCGAAAATCATTTGTGTATTCATATGTAGGTTTGCTTCTTCCCTTTTATTCTGTTACTTTAATCTATGTGTTTTTTTCTTCTGCCCAAACCACAAAGTATTGATTTATTAAATCTTGAAATTAGGAAATTCAAGTCCTCTGAATTTGTTCTCCTTTTTCAAAATTGTTTCAGCTTCTAGTGCTTTTCATTTTTTAAAAATTCAGAACAAAATTATTAATTTACACAAAAATATCTTGGGATTTTGATTAAGAATATACATTCACTAGTGTAGAATATCAGTACTGATGAGCTTATGGAAATGACTTTAACGTTCATGGATTGCAGAAAAAACTACAAAATGGTATAGCTACAAGCAATTTGTCAATGTTTTACAATGCTACATGTAGATATGGCATGGCAACTCTACTCAATAGATATTAATCAAAGACATATGAAAATGTGTATGACAAATAATCACAAAGAAGTAGAAATAATCCAAATGTCCATCAACTGGTGCATGGAGAAATAATTTGTGCAGCATTATTTATGGAGAATAGTATTCAGCAATAAAAAGTAATCAACTATGATATATGCAACAATATGGATAAATCTCAAAAGGATTGTGCTAATTGCAAGAAACTGGACCTAAATGATTATATGTTGAATGTTTTCATTTACATGACATTCTTTAATAATGGCAAAATTATAGAACACATAAACAAGAAGCCAAAAGTCTGAGATGGAGAGAGAGATTTGACTACAAATGGGCAGAAGAAAATTCATGTATTGAATTAAGGCTATTTTCTGCTGCTATATTAAAGTGCCTGAAGTTGGGTTCTGTATAAATAAAAGAGGTTTATTTATCCCCCGTTTCTGGGCATTCAAGAATGTGATGCTTGTTCCTGCTCAGCTCTTGTGAGAGCTTCATAGTGAATGGCATCACAATAGGATAATGCATGTGGCAAAGACCACATAACAAGAGAGAAAATCAGAGTTCAGATGGAGTACAATCTTGCTTTTTGTAACCCTATTCTAATGGGAACTAACGAGTGTCCCATGAACACACCATTAATCCCTTTCAAAGGTGAGGCCTCCAATAATCTAACCACATCTCACTTGGCCTCACCTCTTATAAGTTCCATCACTTCTTTTTATTTTTAATTTGAAAACCATTTTTATTTCAATAAAATTACATGTGAGAAGAAAATTTGATGGGGTATTTCTCTGATACATGGAGAAGTAGACCACACAATTGGTAAAGAAACACAATTTTAAGTCACTTTCTCTTTTTAATAATTCCAGTTTGTTCTGAGAAACTGGAAGCCAAGTTTCAAAAGAAAAAGGGGCAGTTAGTAATACACAAGCTTATCCTTTCATTTTACAACAGAATTAGGAAGAAGAATATTAATAGATAAAACCAGAGGTTTTAATCTTGACATAGTGTGAAAACCGCAAAATCCTAAAATCTTTCTAGATTTTAAAGACTACTGGATAAAAGCCCAAGTGATCAGAGTAAGTGGAGGTGACAAGTAGATATTCATCAGTGGCCCCAATTAATACTTTTGTTGACCGGAGGCTGAGTCATGAAATGACAATGAGTAGAGAGAAACCCATGGGTGAGAGAAGATAACATAATAAAACAAAATTACAAACTCATACGTGAAGCTTATGAGTTTTAACAATGGCTCCATTGATAATTCCAGTTATTAAGAGCTATATCCCCAGCTCCCATCATTTCTTAACATTACGCCCTCGCAGGACCAAGCTTCCAGCTCATGAACCATTGGGGGGTACATTAGAATGATATCCAAACCATAGCAGGTTGACAGGAGTGGTGTGGATATTGATAGTTTTAGTAGGTCTACAATTGGATGTATTCATGAAAACTTTCCAAAGTAATGAATTTTACTTAGTGGGGGTTACATGTACATACCTACACAATTTACTCCAGACTTTGTTATCTAATGGTGACAAAAGCTACACGTGTTGGAGCTTCCTCATCAACAAAGGAATGAAGAAAGGCCTGGTAATGAAGGGATGGAAAGACCCTTACTCTTCATTTTTCCTATTTTCTAGCAAACGTTGCTATTATTCTTTTTTAAAATACTTTCACATATGTTATATGTGATTAAACAAAATTTAACTAGTATCTTGTATCTACATAAGTAATTTTCACAAATTGCTTTCTATTAACTTCAACTAACCTTTTTAAAAAGAATATCCAATGTGAAAAATGTGGTGGGTTTTCCTACAAACTATTCTCTGTAGATTTGGTGGCTTACATTTAATTTGAAAGTTTTTATATAATTTATTCTCAAAGAAATATGGTACATTTAGTTAGTAATCCTTTTGAACACATTCACAAGTATATAAGAAACATGACCTTTGCAAAACAAACTATTGTCCTCAAAAGCTTTTGCTCAAATGATATCCTGCACCCATAACAGCTGCCATTTAAACATCTTAAAAGAAAAGGCCAAGTACTCATCATAAGTCTTGTGAATTATGAGGGAAAAACCCAGAAAATGCATTTTTGTTTTCTAACTTTTTCTTCTTATAAAAGGTCTTACAAAAATGATCTTAGTTCCATTTGGGTGTATGTAACAATTTACTGTTTTCTTTTCCTTCCTTCTTCATTTTTTTTTCCTTTTCTTTCTTTCTTTATTTTTTTTAAGTCATAGCCTATAATCCTTTACCAAGTAGTTCTCTGTGGATACAAAACTCCAGATGGCTTGGCAGATGGAGCTTTGGAAGACTGGTCGAAATGTCCCAGACACATCCATCATTTAAACATTCCATAGGAAATCTGAATAAAACTAAAGATCTGAATTTCTATGGAATGCAGAGTGTAGTCAGCTGTAAAGTTCATGTGCAAACACTCGGTTGATTATGACTTCTTAAAGAAAACTTATTACATTTTACTATTTATGCATTATATAGTCATTTGACATTAAAAAAAATCCACTAAACCTTAAAGGAAAGAGAAAATAACTCAGGTTTCCTATTTCTTTCATGATTCTGTTCCTTATTTGTAGGAGCTGTACTTAGAAACGAGGGAAATTCTTGCAAATCATTTCAAGGGATTGGAGTGTTCTCTTCTTGGACAGATTTTTTTCCCCCCATGTGGGGATGGTTAATCAGTGACATAAGTTTATAGAGAATGCTTTTCTGTGTTGCATGTAAGGATGGTTTTTCTCAAAGGTTCATTAAAACTGTGACCTAATAAGCCTCACCAATTACTAAATAGTAATTAGGTTCTCATATTTAAGGATAAACTATTGAGACTAACCTTTCATATAATAGGTACTTTATAAATTTCTGCTTATTCTCTTCTACTTACTATACTTTGTGTTAAAATCCAGGCTGATACTAGACAAAGTCTAAGGATTTTAGTGGTCCCAAGAAATGTACCAATATAAAGTTAGATTTGAATTTGAAAGAAACAGAATGTTTTCTCCTAAATATAGGTAGAAGTTTTTTGGACATAGTGAATGATTAAAAACAGTATATCATGCA
This sequence comes from Tamias sibiricus, assembly GCA_025594165.1. Taxonomy (NCBI): domain Eukaryota; kingdom Metazoa; phylum Chordata; class Mammalia; order Rodentia; family Sciuridae; genus Tamias; species Tamias sibiricus. The sequence continues at coordinate 70,793,300 of CM046660.1, read as the reverse complement.
TGTTATATATGAATAGCAATGTTGATTACTTTCAGATGCTTAAATGAAACCACTCATAGCTATATTTTGAATAAGAATTTGACTGTTATGGACAATTTGGTTCTACTTTGTTTGTAGGATTCCTAATGCTGATCCACATAACCTACAATCCAGGGCAATGCTGCCTGGGTGTGAAATCACTGAGGTAAAGAAGATGCTTTGGGGTAGCTCACTGTATTGTAAAGGGGTGGGAGGAAGGAGAGCTTGGTTTTTAGCAAGCTTGCAAGCAAGAAACAGCACTTGACCTGGAATAAATTTTCAAAGGAGTCTTCCTTTTTTTTTTTTTTTTTTCTTACACAAAACAGAGAATTGGGTTGGGCAAAGGGAGGAGGGCATGACTTTAGGCATCCCCAGAGACCTGGATAAGGGAGATTTGGATTCATTCTGTTCCATCAAGGCCTGGTGTCAAATTCTATTCCAGCTATGTTGAGAGATCTGTTACTCAATCATTTTAGTGGCATAATGTCTTTTTAAAAATATTTAGAAAACTAAGTGGCAATATAGACTACATTGCTCAAATGTGAACACAGGTAGTAACTGAAGGGCAAAATTCACACCGGGGACAGCCATGAAGCCAAGAGATTTATTCAACAGCTTTTGTGGCTGGTCGGAGGTGGAAGAGATGCTGGGAGAGGGGAGTCAGGGAGAGGGAGTGTGCAAGCTCTGAACGGAAGGTGGGTGCCTGGTCGCGCCAGCTGGGATCTCTGGACTGTGGGCTAAGGCAGCTGCCCACAGGTTGGAGGCTGGAGCTGTCTGCTGGGCAGCTGCTGCCGGGCTGGAGGCAGTGGGTCTAAGGCTGGTACAGTGCCTTCTTCCTCTCAGCGGGATGAGGTGTTGTGTGTGTGAGTCTCTCAAACTCTGAACAAATGGGACCCTATATAGGGATTTCTGGTGGGGGGTGCACCAGAGCAACCCCAATGCCATTGGCTCTTTGCCTGTTGGGTGAGGGCGACCTTTAAGCCCATTGGCTCCTGCCCGGGGAAAGAACATCCTGTCCAGAGAACAGAGCGACCTCCAAGCCTATTGGCTCCTGCCCAGGGAAAACGAAACAAGATTGCTTTACTCAGGACACGGGAACCTCGGTTGGGGAGGAGTGGGGTAGCCCATCTATCAGAAACAGGTAAGGCAGAGATGTAGAGGTGGGATTTTTTTTTTTTTTTTTTTTGTGGTACCGGGGATTGAACTCAAGGACACTCGACCACTGGGTCACATCCCTAGCCCTTTTTTGTATTTTATTAGAGACAGGGTCTCACTGAGTTGCTAAGTGCCTCTCCATTGCTGAGGCTGGCTTTGAACTCGTGATCCTCCTGTCTCAGCCTCCCAAAGTGCTGGGATTACAGGTGTGCGCCACCACGCCCGGCGATCAGTAAGTTTTTGATTCTGAAGTTCTGACAAAACAAAGCTCTTCTTCACCTTGGACTCATATTCACATCCCCTGGTGAGACTTTCTGCCATTTCCTGTGAATAAAATGGTTTGTCTTTGCTCAGTGAATTTTCTTCTTGTCCGTTCTGAAATGTCTTGGGAGCCCTTTCTGAAGACCATTTCCAAACCATATAGGTTGGTTTAGTAGCTTCTTTCTCTTTACTGGTATGTACCTCATTTCCTGATTTCTTATCAATTTTATCTCTTTTCTTATCTTTTTTTTTTCTTCTTCTTTTTTTTTTTTTTCGTTTTCTTTTTGCCATGCTGGGATCTGAAACCAGGGCCTTGTGCATGCTAAATAAGTGCTCTACCACTGAGAGCTACATCCCCTGCTTTTATCATTTTTCTTTAAAAGGAAACCAAAAATAGGAGTTTTAAAAAATAGAAGTCTTTTCACTTTGTTCTTACTATCTTGGTAAAACTATTTTAATTTTAATACTCTTTTTTATGTTGTTCCGTTTATCGGAATCTGTCTTGCATATATTTAGAGATCTGTCTTCTGTCAGTACCGTGGTGAGATGGTGAATCCACAGGGGTCAGTGTTGCCAACTTGTTCCTCTCTACTCAGTGTCTACCATGATCTGAAAGTATAAACACCCAGCAAACTGATATTGCCCTAATTTGACCTCCAATATGTCATATGAAAGCAGCCTTTATTTTAGCAACTTCCCAGTTTTCTTATTATTTCTCTAACTTTCACTTTTTAGTTGCTCATCCCTTGAAAAAGAAAACCATCTATGTGCAATGTTGGGCTCTGCTTTCCAGGGTCTGAATGAATGAAGATTGAGATATGATTAACCTGGAGGTAAAGGAGAACTTGAATTTTGTACTATACATTTCACCTATGGGAATTTAAATAATCCTTGATTGTCCTGATGGTTCATTGTTGAGAACTGCTAAGAAATCACTCAACCGTCAGTCCATGATTGTAAGAAGAGAATTCACAGACGTTTGAAAAATGACTAAGTAATAACAGGGTGATATCATGGCAAAAGAGAAGGTTGGCGGCTTGGGAAAATTGAAGTTCTTTTGAATTATTTATCATGCATTTTTGTTCTGCAGTTGAACGTGAAGGACTTTGTGATAAAATAAATAAAAGTTACAGGTCAATTTAAAATGTTTCTTAGCCATAATAGTAATCATATAGCAAATGATTTGGCCAGTCATGCATATCTGTAGGCTTTGATGTCCTCCTTTGTAAATGAAATAAATAGAATTTCAGAATTCTTAGAATAAGTATAACAAGTCTAATGTAGACGGAGGGGAAATTAAATGGCTAAAAACTTTATTTACAGATGAAGAATTATTGTGGTCTATACCATCAAAATTACACTCTGATATTTTACCATTTTCAGGGTGATCTGATATATGCAGTTACTACCATATTCTATGTCAGAGTCTTACTGTAGTCAAAAATTGGTTTTGGTATGGAAATATGTACTTGAGATTTTAATGATTAGTACTTTCAGTTACTAGGTGGAAAGAAATATGATTTGTCAAATTTCTAAATGTGTTTTCTTGCCTTTAAAATGAGACAATAATTATTATGTAATGGGTTTGGTTAACTCATGCAAATTCAGCATGTTCATAACTCTGTGGTCAAAATAGGTATATCAGGTGCAACATGGAAAATCTGTCCCAGGTTCCTCTTGAAAATATCTCTATTACTTGACAATTCAAGGGACCAGCAGGACAGAGAGGCCCCTGGCTGCCTGGCAGACGTGAGCTTATGGTGTCCATCTCAGAATCCTAGGTTTTATTTGGTTCCTTTCAGCATTAATCAGTATCTTACTTGCCAGAAATAGTAAACTAAAATAAATAAATGAGAAGGCAACATCATAAGGTATCTGAGCATGATACATAGAACTATGCAAATCCAGTCGCTCAGTGTTTATTTCTCCTGGGAAGTTCTGAAACATATACACAAGAAGAAAAGGCAAAAGCAGTCTTTGTCATTTGCCAGAGATTTTATTCTAAAAATCCGCAACATATGGAGGTTTTCATTTTACCACCTTAAAGCAAGCTCCAGTAGCTTCAAACCAAGCATCAGTTGTTCCCCTGCCATGGGAATAATAAGACTCTCTCTGTCGTGGGGTTGCTATGAAACCAACAGAAAAGATGCAAGTAAAACATTTGTCCTGGAGTTCTAATGCCTGTCACATAGTAATAGCTCCATAGTGGTAGACATGTAGAGGGGAAGGGCATGTTTACCACAATGTCCATACCACGGGTGGCCTAGGCCACCCAGTCTTTCACAGACAGTTGCTGCAAGCTCACAGTCACATGGTAGCAGAAAGGCCCTCAAAAATGGCATGGATTCCATAGAACAATTCTAAGCTTCATACAGCTTATGCACAGGGGTAGAAAAAGATCTAGAATACAAAACTTAGTAGAGATGAAGGAAGGAAATGGGGAAGGAGGAAGGGAGAGAAAAGGGAAGTACTGGGGACAGAATGAGAGCAAATTATATCCCATGCTTTTAAAATTATGTCAAAACTAATCCTATGCATAACAAAAAAGAAGCAATAAAAATTAAAGAAAACAAAACAAAAAGAGCTAGAAGAGGAAATTAAGAGGATGAGAGAGGAGAGTGGGGGTGTAGCACAATAATAGAATGCTTACTTAGCATGCCTGAGGCCCAGACTTCAATCCCCAGAAACGAGATGCCAAGGGAGGAAACTAGTCATGATATATCTTCATCTCCATGGATGGATGAAGATTTGGGGGTAGATCAAATTAAGATAAATTTTAGTTCTTTGAATGTTTCACTCACAGAACATATGGCCAAGTCCTTGTCCTCAAGTCTGGCAATTCAGGCTCTGAACTCAGCCTCCTCCTGGCTGTAGAAAAAGAGGGGCTGTTGTAAGGAGGAGGCTGACAAGAGGGAAAGCAGGGCATACTCATAAACCTGAGCTTCCCTGAGAGGCCATCACATGAATGGGCAATGGACTCTGGAAGGACTTAATAGGAGAGGCAGTCATTAACATCAGAAGTAAAATCCAGAGACTGGGTCATCATTATAAGCAGGACATTGGAGGGGATGCAGCAGGGGATGCCTGCTTATTGGGATAGAGTGAAGTGGAGTAGTATTAAGAAAATTAGAGTGCCAGTTATGTCGCATATTAAAAAGCATTTGAACTTTCCATGAGATGTGCCTATGGCCACATAATCGCATCCTGGTCTTTTATGTATTGTTCTATCTTTGCAGTAAATTCTCAATTACAGGGGTGCAATCTGAGAGTATTCACAGATGGAATATTTTCTTGTTTATCTATATGCAGGGAGTGGACAGTGGTGGTTCTCCATATTTCAAAGTTCATAATCTTGCAGAATTTTCTCCCCAACTATTTGGGAGGATCATCTATAGGCAGGAGAAGCATATAACTTATGAGTCAATCTTTTGAGTGAAAACCTGGCACTATTAATAATTATACTGGGACAATAAGACTGCGTAGGTCAGAGCAATTGTCACTCCAATGCTATGGAAGCAAGCATAGCTGAACACACAAAGAGAATAGAAAGCAGAAGAAAGTTTTAATTGGTCTATTCACTGCAATTGCAGGAATTCTGGGGAAACTGAGAAACTTGATTGACAGGGTTCCTTTGAGGGCACTGAGGATTGAGTCTGCTGGGTAATTCTAGATGCAGTCTGTGTACTCCTTGATAACTAACACTATAAATAGCAGCTTCTGTTCATTAAACACCTTAATACAAATCTGTGCTAGAGTAAATGGGAAGAATGGTCTACAGGGTAAGATGAGAACTCTTTGCTCTAATGTAGTCACTATTCCCCAGTGTACCATTTAGCAAATAAAGTGTGAACTTTATAAAAAAAAAAAAAGGAATGAATCCTTTTCATAGCTGTGGGCTGCTAGGAAGATACCAATTCACATTGGTCAAAGGGATGGGAAACAGTATGGTTTTAGGATTTTTATATGGTACTTTGAATCAGTGTTGTAACTAATGTTTCCATTTTCTTTCAAAGACATACAAATTATAAGGACTATTTTTAAAAACCCCATCTTCCAATGGGATTATTTACTTATTTTCAGGCAGCCAAAGTCATTTCACAGAAGGCTCTGAGGTAGAAGGAATTATCCTGGTGAGATGTCCGGCAGAATCATTGTGGGGAAAACCGTTAGATGCCGTTGTTGTTATCTCACAGAATTTTAGAGTTGGAGGGACCTTCGAGACTGTATCATTGTATGTGACCTTAATTAGACAATATGACTATTCATCATTATTTGGTGCTTTGAGAAAATTCTTGCCTTCTATGATCAGCAGACCTCCTCATGTTTTCCCAGTTTGTTGCAGCTGGTCTTATGGGTCATTTTCAGTAGCTTGGAGTGCTAACGACTATCAGTAATTACTGTGCTATTATCTCTATAAGATGTCAGTTCCCAACACGTGTGATATGATTTTATGCATCTGTAAAGCATAAAACAGCTTTTGGCACTGGGGGAGGGCTCACTCTGAGACTTCCAATCAAAAACTAAGCATCACACCAACCAGCTTCTTTGACACCTGCAGACTAAGGAAAACAAATACCTGTTTTGTTTGTATTCTGCTCACACCACAACCAATACTGCCACCAGATGTGTAAATACTGGTCCCCACATACCAACAAGCAATCCATTCTGCAGTGGATACCAGCTGACCTCTAATCTTATTCAGTTCCAACATGATCATACCTGGAGATAGCATCAGCTTCCACAGGTTGAAGGCTGCATTCCCCAGACTGACCCCCTTTTCACCCAGATGTCAGTAGCCAGCCCCAGGTTATTTTACTTGTGCTTCAACCAACTAACTATGCATTAGGATTCCTACAACCCCTCCTTGGGTTTGATTAAATTGCTTGAGTAGCTCAAAGAACTCAGGGAAACATTTACTTACATTTGTGGTTTATTATAAAGGATATTACAAAAGACACAGAGGAAGAGATGCAAAGGGTGATGTGTGTGGGAAGGGGAATGGGGCTTCCCTCTGCCTTCTCCAGGGGCTTCACCCACCAGGAACTTCCATTGTTCTTCTGTTCATAGCAACGCCTATCTGTTCAAACACTGCTTGGCCTTTCTGTGTGGCTTTCCTTCCTCCAGAGTTTGGGACAGGTCCCCTCTGGCAGGAGGAGATCTTATGAGCTAATTAATGTCTGATAAGTGTTGGTCTAAAAATGTCTTCATGGCCAGCTCCAAGACAGAAGGGTGCAATAGAACAGATTTTCTAATAACCATTTCAGGAAAGAGAAATTTCAGTTTCTATGGTCCGCCTTGGAAAGGGGGTGGGGAGGGAGTTTTGAGGCAGAATCTCTGGACAAAAACATATATATATATATATATATATATATATATATATATATATATAACACATATATATAACATATATACATATATATACACATATATATAACATATATATAACATATATATATATATATTATATATATATATATATATATATATATATATATATATATATATATAATGACATCACCTGTTTGTTCTTTCCCCTGCCTTGGATGTATACATTTCTCTTCCAATCCCTGCTCCCCAAACCACTCACAGTTCCGCAATTCTATTTATCCTGTGGCCCAATAACTGTAAAGACTTAGGATAATTTTGTTTTTTCCACTATGCTTTTTGATATCTTGCATGAGATGTTATAGATTGCTCTTTGATTAAAAAAAGTTTCTGGAAAAAATGATGCTTTCCAAACAACATAATAAGATGAAGACTTGCCTCATGGAACAGTTTTATTTTGAAATATTAATTTTGCAATACAAAAACAATCCCTTTGCAATGATAACATTGGAGGAAACAAACCAAATTGTCATCAATTAATGTATTTTCTCATTCCTTCTTAAATCTCTATGTTTTTCAATTTTATGATAAACCTTGGTTATTTTTGTGATTTGAAGAACTCAGAAATATTATTTTGAAATAGGAAGAGCTCCTTCCTCCCCGAGGCCTTTCTTCATTCGTTCCCAGGTCACTGTGCACATGGCTCTGTGGGATCTATCACGTTTCATTTGGGTGCTTCATGAGCACACTTGTATGCTCTGAACCCAGTCTACCAGAGTGGGCTTTTGTCCTGTTCGTGTCTGAAGCTTCAGCATTTGGTACATTGCTGGGTAGACACTTCAATATAAAATGAATGAATAAATGAATAAGTTCTGAGTGAAGTCTAAGGAGTAAGTCCCATTGCCCGGTCTCCCATCTTCCAATGGTGGGCCTTCTGCATAAGTCTTATACAAATGGGCTTTCTTGTTTTATAGGTGTAAATTATTTACTCACAGGATTGTGGATAAGGGTTGATAGTATAAAACTTAATATATACATATATATATGAAATTTATATATATGTATATATTTGTTTCTTTGTTTTGGTATCAGGGATTGAATCCAGGGATGCTTTACCACTGAGCTACATTCCCAGTTCTTTTTAACAACCATCCTGGCTCCTGAGATTAGTTCTTAGTCAAAAGAAACAATATTAAAATGTGTTAAAATATTTTAAAAGTAAGCAAATGTTAAAAATATTTATTTGTGTGAGAGAATCACTGATAATTTTAGAAACTCTAGTTTTAATGTCTCAGATAAAGGTAATCAATAAATATAAAGCCATTACTCTTAGACATTTTTCTACCAAAACAGACATAAAGTTAGACATTAATTTTTGGATATGTTCTTAGTAACCTTTTGATATGTTCTTGCATTGTTTTTAAATGGCTTAAATTTACTCTTATGTTTTTGTAGAATAAATGTGAAATTTTTAGTTTGAAGTAAAAAATAATTTACAGTTATAAACAAACTTACTTTAAGGCTTACAGTAGTCATTATTTTAAATTAGAAAACAGTTTATTAATTTTGCAAGTGTAATTTACATAAGGACACTCATCATTGACTTATCTCTGTCTCCTTAGGTTTTTAATGCTTAAAATCAGGTTTCCTGTTTGCAGTTACTTATATGCAGTCCTTAATTTTATTAGCCTACCTCCTTCTCATGGATGTTGTTTACTGGATGCTAGGTAGACCACACCAAAACCAATATGATTTAATGCTCTCTTTTAGAGGCAAGTGTATATTACTTAGATATGAGGGGCTGTTCCATGAGAATGGCTCTTGGGAAAAAGTTCTGTGTGATGAGAGAGAAAGAGGAAGATAATTCTTACAGCTATCTTAATTCAAAGTCTTGAAAATATTAAAAGGAATTATGGACACATATTTGGATTTCCATTAAGTAAGAGACATGGCATCCAACTGATCATTCATTCCAAGGTTCAGAGTTGTGGAAAGAAGTTATCATGGTGTTTTTTTTTTCTTTCTTTCTTTCTTTCTTTCTTTCTTTCTTTCTTTCTTTCTTTTTTTTTTTCTTTCTTTTTTTTTTTTTAGTAAAATAATCTTATATTCCTGTTTGTTCACACTAGGGAATACTTATTCCATAGAGTCTATTTATCAGCTCACTGCCATCTTTCAGTAGTTAATTGCTACTAGGAATCATGCTAAACCATCTTGGACTAATTAATAAGAGTATTTGAAATTGAATATAACTAGAAACAGTGACTTAACATAAAAAAGACCTAAAATGCTATCATAACAATGCAGTTTCTTGAAGGATTACAGACATGAAGAAATCAATGAGAAATATGTCTCCAAAAATATTTGCTTTTATTTAAATAACGGGCAACACTTGTGCTGAGGTGAGTTGGAGTACCTCAAATCAATAATCATTGTCAAACACAGGTGCTCTCTGAACATGATAATGTGGCTCTCTAAGTTTTCTTTACAATGTCAAAACTAGTGATCCATTTAGGGCTATTCACCATTTAGATTCACCTGACCATGGAATAATGCAGAATAAATTGGATCGATTGTAGATACTACTGTAGACAAATTAAAAACCCTGAGAGGTAAGTCAGCCAAGAGTTGGGTAGGTCTGGTTCATACTAAGAATATGAGGGTGCTGTCTTGTCATAATATTTATACATCCCTCCTACTCTAGAAGACTGATGAGCTTTACTGTGAGTATAGGGATAACCTATATAAAGAGGCCATGATTACCTATGAAACTTGACATAATAATATCAAAGTTTCGATAAAAACAGCATATTTAAAAATCTCTGAGGTAGAAATATTAAATTCTTTCATCTTTATAATTGCTAATTTGAAAATGTCATTTCTTATAACATGAAGTGATTTGGACATTTATAATGAAAATATGCCAGAGATACATCTTGCCTTTCTGAAGAATGTAAAATGAAAAAAATAGGCTATCACAAAGCAAATATTATATTTCATTTGATGAAGGAAGAAGAACCAAATTCATTTTACAGTCAAATAAAACTTATAGGTTTTTTTTTCCCTTAAATCTCAGTATATTTCATATTGGCTTTAATGTAATTGATAATTTTACCTTTTTAATTATGATGTCAATCATTATTTGCAAAATATATTTTTAATTTTTTCTGAGTTTTGAACAGGCTCTGGAAATCATTACTTAGATTATGTCTTTGGAGTTTTCCTATATTCATATCATTGACTTAAAGTTTTATGCAAAATAAGGAATCTAATAGAGTATCATCTATCTTGATGTTTTCATTATGTATCTTAGAAAATGAGGCACAAAGCAGGTAAGATATGAGGTTTTCAGGTAGGTATAATTTTATTTACCCTTCCAGTAAATATTAATTATCTTAAACATTTATTTATTCACTCAGTAAACAACAATTGATTATCTTGGAGCATAATGATGTGATAAGAAAAATCAGAACAAAATGCTTTATAAGTTGAAGCATCTTTGCTTCCTAGAAGTAAAGAAAAAACATCCTGTATTTCACCGTAATGCCTGGTATTTTACATCCACATCAATTCTCAGTCCTTATTTTTGCCAAAGTTATCTACATTAGGATGGGACTCAGATTCATAATTTTGGGGAGATAAGTAACTATGCCTCAGATCCTAGCCAAACACCTGATTCTGTTAATTTGCATAAATGAAGATGTGATTGGAGGAGAGACATAAAACAAAAAACAAACAAGCAAAATCTCTCAAACTGTGTGCTTAATCAGAGTTCAGACACACGCAGATGTGTCAAGTAAAGATAGGTGGCTGTAGTAGCAGAGGAGGGAGAGAGAGCACACTGAAACCAAACCTGTATGTGGAAAGTCAGCCTTCACAACCTGAGAGTTTGCTTTGAGTGAATAAGAAATCTGTCTTTGGAAAGTAGGTTCAGCAAAAAGGACACACTGATGGGAGGAAATAGTGTTTGTTAGCATAGGGAAGTTGATGTCTCAGACCATCCTATCACCACATTCATGATGACAGGAAAATATGCAAGAAAATTAACTCTATAGCAATGATGGGACTTTGAGGTCCCCACAGAGGTACGTTCGTTCGTATATAGTGAGAACTATTCAACCTCTTGCTTTCTGCAGGATTGCAAAGCTATTGTAGTAGCATGAGGATTGAGGTCAAATAGCGGGGGTGGGGGGGGTGCAGAGAACTGTGGCCATGGAGGGGCAGAGTGCAGAGCTCAAGGGTCTGTATAGAGTGTAAAGGTTCTGGGAATTGCAGAGGCCACATTTAACCACGAGCATGAAAAAGTCTGCCTTGAAGGATTCATTCAGTTACTGTAAAGGACCCTAGGATCCTGGGAACTGGAGGATGAGAAATACAAGTGAGCCTGGACTAGAAAAATTTGCTTTTAGCTCTTCTTTGATAGCTGATACCCCAAATCTTGCGAGTTAAGGGAAATTCAGGCAGCATAGAACTGCTTAAAAATGTATATTTTTAGTTCTCTGATTTTTTGAAAATTACTGGGTTACAAAATTATTAATGATAGGGAGGTTTTATTACTATTATTTTTAAGTCATAAACATGAAAAAAAAATTGAAACAGAAAGTTGGATTCAAAAAAATAAAGTATGTTACCAAACTGTAAAGTCACAAAATAAAGGCATAGCTTGGGTTTAAATTAATGGTGCCTAACTTCAATGTCCAAGCTATAACATCAATGGGGATTATAGATATAGTTTGTTCAAGCTATTTCTGCATGAAAGATTATGAAGTGGAGCAGAAAAATTGGAGCATCTATATAAATACATAAGGCCCATCACTGTGTAGATGTGAAGCTTTCCCATTTTCTGTTTTCTGAATTTAAGGCTTTTTCCTTCCTTCCATCTTTTCTTCCTTTTGCTGGAAATGATTCCAAGGCATGCTAAGCATGTGCTCTACAATGAGCCATACCCTAGTCCTTAAGGCTGTTTCTTCATGCTAAATCATGTTGAATTTTATCATCAATGCTTATGTTATATAATTTTTTTTATAAAATACCTTCTGGATGAGATATATACCTATCAGTTTCTTTTTTTAGTGTGATTTAAACACAGTACCTCACTGTGTTTAATATGTTATTAAAATGCAAGCATTAGACCATTTTTTTATGTGCATGCAATATCCTAATATTAGTTCATTGTTCTTATGCTGAGATAATTATATAGATACAAAACAAGTGAAAATGCTTGGGACAATTTGTGCTTCATATTGTAAACAAATAACAGATCTATTGACCATGACAAGAATATATGTAGGCTGAATATTAAAAAATCAGGCCATGAAGAATAAAGAAACAAAGTAATACAGAACAGAAAACTTGTTTTATAACCTTTCAATTTTTATAATAGTTACAATAAAAAACAATCTCTAAGTTAATATTACTGATTGAAGATAGCTCTTTGACTTTAAAAATGAAAGCCCATAAACAATAGTATTAAGAAAGTTATTCTGGATTATATTCTAAACTGAAGATCAGATTGAGTCAGTAGATAAGGGAAAACTCATGGACTCTGAGTTTGGACAGTCCTGAATCTGAATTGTGCATCAAGTAGTAGTTCACTAGGTATGATACCAGACAAGTTATATGAGCTCTCTGATCCTCAATCTGATCATATACAAAGTGGGCACAATAAATACTTAAATTCTTTGTATATAATAATGACAAAAGGAGATGAAATATTGAAAATAGCAAGTATATGGTACAACATATAGTAGAAATTTAGTTAGTCATAAGAATTATATGCTACTTAAAGTACATTTATATAAAATAATCTTTCTGGAACAGATATAATTTTCTTCTTTCCTATCACTAGCTATCCTCTGAGATACATCTCATTGAAATGAAAAAGTTCAGACACAAAGTTCACAAAACTTATGATTCTATTTGTATAGTATCTCAGAAGGGCCAAAACTACAAAGATAAAGATAAGTTGTTAAAAGAAGCTGGAGGGAGGTGTGTTAAGAGTACATAGGGGAATTGGTAAGTGGGGTAGAAACTACTCTATATCTTTTTTTTTTTTTTTTTTTTTTTTTTTTTGTGTGGTACTGGGGATTGAACTCAGGGGCACTTGACCACTGGGCCACATCCCCAGCCCTTTTTTGTGTTTTTATTAGAGACAGGGTTTCACTGAGTTGCTAAGTGCCTCGCTATTGCTGAGTCTGGCTTTGAACTCACAATCCTCCTGCCTCAGCCTCCCAAAGTGCTGGGATTATAGGCATGCGCCACCGCGCCTGACTACTCTATATCTTGATGGTTATGTGTCACATACCTTTATTGGCAGATCCAGATAGCAGAGCTGTACTTTAAAATAACTGATTCATTGTATGTAAATTATACCTTAATTAAAATAATTTTCAAAATTAAAAATATCTACTTACTGTTGATTAAGCAGCTGATGAAGTAACGTCCAGAAGGGAATCAGAGACAGTTAAGAATTGGACATGACAGGTGAAGCCTTTGTTTGCACATTTGGGTTTTGGACTTAATGTTTGCAGCTGACATGCTCAGAGGAAACATATTTGTAAAACTTCTAAATGAGATCAAGCTGATATTCAAGTAATAAAAGCAGCAGCATTCACTAAAAAAATATACAATGAGAAACTGAGGTATTATTGGAAAAGATGACACTAAAATACACTGCAGGATGACGAGGATGAGGGGGAGGTACTCCCACAGGAGGCAGATACAGGTTGTGCTCCAGATGCCCAGAAACAGGAGCAATGTATGGTGATGAGTCAGCACCGGAATCTAACAGGTACTGGGTGGTGTCGCTCCACGTGAAGCTACGGGTACTTAGTGATAATGGGAGCACTGGGTCACAAGTTCCGTGTAAACCTTTTATGAGAGTTTGTGCTGTTCATCAAAAAGAACAAATGACCAAAGTACAATTCCAAGTATTTGAAAGGTTAGCTTGAACTGTTCCTTCCCTCTCCATTCCAATTAAAAGCAAGCAGAAATAGCTCTAAATTATAGCCTAGATTATTCACTTAGGATATTTTAAAAGGGTAATCAGGGAGGTGTGGCAAGGACCGAGGTAGAACACTCCATGGGGAGGCAGGGAGTGGGGGTTATGAGCAGGGAGTCGGAGAGATGTGAACTTAAGTACGGTCTTTGCCACTTTGTCACCGTGGGAAAATGAGCATCCTCTGCAGATCTGACCCATCCAGGGCACTGAGCAGAGTGAGTGGCACAGACTTAGGTCAAAAGAGACTGTCGCCTTGGTGGACATGGAAATGTGGCTCTCAGTTCTCAGACTGAAGAGAGTGAAACTAAGTCAGGGTGTCAGCTGTTAGTTCTGAAATCCAAGGCTATGTTAGTGCTCATGACAGTGTGGCAGGGACTCTAAGACAGGCCTTTCTGATGGAACTGGTGATGGGCAGGTTCCTTCTAACAGGAGGCTTTGGCCCCAGGGCTCTTGCACAGTCTTACTGAGTTTTCCTTGAATCTGCTTTATGGTCTTATATGATTCCCCTAAGCTTCCTTCCTCCCCTTTCTTCTTCACTTGGAATCAGAAATGCTTTGTGGTCTGTTGGTTTTTCCAACCTCTCCCACTTTCATTCCCTCTTTCCTTCCCCCCACAGGAGTTTCCCGTAAGATTTCTTGCACATTGGATTTAATATTGACCTCTGATTTTCAGAGGACCTTGACTAATACAGAAGTTACTTATTACTATTATTGTTATGAATATGCTATTTCTTCAGGCAGTAGTAGTTAATTTTAGGAATATATCTAGTGGGACATCTATGGAGATATTTCGTAGAATAAGGATTTTTTTTTTAAAGACAATGGGTGGATGATATCAAGATATCCTTGAGTTAGGTGTTTCCAAAGACTTTAGAAATGCTCCAGAATGTGATTAGCAGAAAAGAAATGAGGAAAAGAAGTTCAATTTCCAGTATGCATTTCTTTTATCTTCTCTTGATTATGTTCCTTTCCTCTTTAGACTAATATTGAGTACTTTTTAACCTTAGGAAATAAGCAATGAAAATATTAATCTGATTCAATGGGGGGTGGGTGGATGAGAAGAACCTAGATTTTTACTGAATAACTAGAATGGAAAAACTCAAGAACTTCTGGGACAAATGTGTCTGAAACATTCATTCTTTTCTTGTAATTCCAAATGAGATTTAGTAATTGTGCCTGGAAGAGTAGAGGTAGAACAGGTCTCAGTGTGAGTTGTATTCTAGGTCAAGGCATTCTGATCTGAAAAGTCCAATTTATTTATAAAAATTCATTTTCTACATCATTTATGAACATCTGCCCACCACTATTTTACTATTGTGTTAGTTTGAGGACAGAGAAGTTATTCTTAAACTCTAATACAAGATCCCTTTTTAAGGTCTCCTCTAACATCTCCACAGATGCAGAGAACAACTTTGTTCAAGATTGTAATTAGGTCACCCTTTCATATTTTTGTTCTAGTATAAAGAGCCAATTTTATTCATTAATTTGTGTACTCATTTAGCAAGTAATTTTAGTGTGTTATTATCCATATATTTTTGTGAATTTCATTATTTCTGTTTGTATTTTTTGGACTATTTCCAAGTATACTGGACTCTTTTAAAGGCTGATGATCAATATTATACACTCCTATACAAAGGATCTGACTTATTGAGAGAATTAGATGCTAATTCTTCCATTTTAATGTTTTTTGTTACCACCTAAAAGTTTATATCACCTTCATTACTCAACTACTACTTGCCAACATTACCCATGTGCCAACCACAACAAAAGTAGGTGCTAATATTTCACTTGTGACCAAATGCTGCCTCCAGATCTCTGCTTCATCTAAATTATATTTGGTTATCTGTTTTCTGGTTTGTTGTATGTCTATCCTATTTTGCAACCTCAGTATCAGCAGCATCTGTATAATTCATTCATAATATTTTTTTCTTTAAATTCAGCTTTTGATTTAGTTTAAACCAGTTTGATACTCATTATCCAACATCCCTCTGTCTCCAATTTCCCATACCCTTCCCAAACTCTAATAATCACTCTTCCAGTCCAACAGGTTTAGCTAACAGAGAATATGAAGTGTTTATCTTTCTGTGTCTGGCTTATTTTAACATATTTCTTCCAGTTCCATTCATTTTGTTGCAAATGACAGAATTTCATTCTTTTTATGGCTGAATAATATTCCATTGTGTATATAAATATCACATTTTCTTTATTCCCTTCCATAATGGGTATCAAAAAATAGTTAAATAGAAAGAATAGTGTTCCACAGGACAGTGGGGTGAATACAGCTTACAATAACATATATTTTGTGAAGAACTAGAAGAGTCAAAGTCTCTGAATATAAAGAAATGAGAAGGACATGGAAATGTTGATGGCCCTGATTTGATCAGTTGCCTGATTTGATTTGTATGCTTGTGTTGAAATATACACCGTATCTAATAAGCATGTGCATTCATTACATATTAATCAAAAATGTAAAAAGTCACCATGATTAAAAATGAAGGTAAAAATCCATACACTGTCATTTATTAGTTACATACCTTTGGGCAAATTATTTAGCACCTTCATTTCCTGATGTGGAAAATGAGGATAATTATACCCAAAGGTTGATAGGGAGAAATGGCATGCAACTTGTAATTGACATAAGTGCTCAAAATCTGAGTGCCCCTCATGTAGCTGCAGTCAATTATATCCTTTATGTCCACTCAATCCTAATAAAAGAAAGTTTGCTTTGCCAGTACCTTGCTGAAGAAAATATTTGAAAGAGCTCAGAAAGGGAATATAGTCTTTGCTCTCTGGGAAAAGGCCCACTTAACTGACTTACAAAGGAAGGATTAGGTATCATATCCTTTTCATTTTTTGCTTGAGAACAGGGCTACAGAAAAACTGCCTTCCCCCCTTTGACATAGAGAAAATACTCCAGCACCAAAGAAAAATGGATTCATTTTATGGAAAGGAGGGAAAAATATTTTCCATAAGACCAAAACAGAAAAGACCTATGGGGAAAAGTTCAGATAAGAGAAAGCTTCAGTTACAGAAGAGCTACCTATCAACAGTGAGACCCTGTCATGTAGAAGAGCTAAATTAGTTCTGAGTGGACCAAGAACTACAGTTGCTACAATGACAGGTGGAAGAGAATCAAGAGAAAAGGCTTACTAATTCTGAAAGGTACTCAGGTGGAACGAACTACATCAGGATGTATCAGCTTCAAATCCCAGAGGCTGGGAAATCACTTTGCTGTATGAAGAACTCAATCATTGAAGGTAGCCTGCCTTATACCTCGATTTCTCAAGGTTACCTATAATACAGAGCAGGAAACTCCCTGAATGGTTTTCTGGGGACCCAGTAGAATAAGGGGAGAGAATGAAAGCCCCTAAGCTGTTAACCAGCTGGGATAGAAAGTTACTTGCCCCGTGGTATACATGTGATTGGCATGCAGTATCCAATCACATCCCTTCTTGTAGGAAGTTTCATGCTTTGAAGGCACTGGAGTGGGAGTAGGGCAGTGAACAAGTCATTTGTGGTCCTTGACCTTTAGAAGCATGAAGGTTCAAATAGAAATGAGTGACAAGCAAGTAAACAGATGATTGAGTAGAATAATCGTCAGTTTAGAAAGTGCTGTGAAGAAAGCAGTTGAGGGACTGTGATGGGGACAAGAGGTGATGAGAGCAGAATGTGCACTTTCCAGATCTAGAATCAATAGCCGGTGCACTGAAATGGCAGTAGTGGCCATGAATCCTTGTCTCCTTGGTTTGGAAGAGATCTTGTCCTTCATCTTTCATTGACATTTTGAAGAGTAGAGACCAGCTGAGGTGCAAACTCAAAGTCCCTCAGTTTGACATTGACTGATGCTTTATAATAATTAGATTAGCTAATGAATTTTTGGCAGGAATATCACAGAAGTGATGCTCTTTCACAGGAACAGTACAGAAATTATGACCTCACTGCATCACATCAAGAAATATTTGACATCACTTTGTCCCTTAATTGGTGATATTAGCTGTATGTATTTAAGGTTGATAAATCTGCTAAGTTTTCCATGGAGAGGTTTCATTGCACTCTTTCTCAGAGAAGACTTTGATAACCTGTAAATACCCTGTTTTCTATTTACTTTTTACTCAACCATATTTAGTATTATTGATAATATAATTCTTACCTGAGAAAATTATTATTATAATTGTTAGTTGATTTTTATGATCCTTCCATGCCATTTTTATTAGTTCTCTTTCCCATTTATTTAAAAAACATTCTTACTTCTTTGTTTATTTTCACTCTCAATATAAACTCCTGAATTCAGGTTTTATGAGTGGTTTAAAACCTGTTCCCGTATTACTCATTTCAAAACATGCATCATCTCGTGTTTGGCCAGTGGGAGCTCCTTCAAGGTAGCCATTTGCATTTTCAAAATGTTTCCCGCAGTTTTTGAGCACTTCCTTAATTTTTGGCACACGTATTCTATGTATATCTTGTTTTCCCTGCCATAACCTGGTTCATTTTGTAGAAAAGTAATTTTTTTTTTTTAGAAAGCAATATCTAGATTCATCCTTGACACTGTGTAAAGTATGGAACATTTCAGGGCAGAAGTTAATTGACCAGGAATTGTTGAAGTCATTTGGTTGAAAGATCACAGTGGTAGAATCTGAGGTAAAGAAAAAGAAGAGATGGAGATAAAGGGACATACAAATGCACTCTCAGGCATGCACATATATACATACATGTATATATAGTGTGTATATGTTTGTGAGGACATTTAAAGATATAGCAATTGTTGATAAAGATTGGATATTAAAGATAGGAGATTTGAAGCTAATCCCAGGGCATTGAACCAATAGTAGGAATGTGTATATATTTCTCTCCTTTGATGTATCTATTTTAGACTCACATGTTGATAATTTTATACACTGACAGCTGGCTGTTGGATGTTATCTTTTTGTTGACTGTACTGGATGTGGCCACACTTGCATCTGCATTTGTGGGGTCATGCTCACGCGTTACCATGACAACCTCCCAGGATACAGCTGCATGATGGCTTCAGTGTTTCTTTCTCATGAATAGAAGCCTCTGGAATCAATGGTTTGAAGGTATCTTGGAGGTGACTCAGCTGGATCCAAACAGATTTAGGAACCTTGTCCTTGCCTTTAGAAATAGGAATTAATGAAAGGAATGCTCTCAGATCTTCCTGCATGGTGTAATGTTGAAAAAAGTTTGAAATGTGATGAAAGAAAATGCCTTTGTGAATGAATAGTAACTGGTGTTCTTATTACAAATATATGATTCAAAGCGGAAACACAGGGATTCAGGAAAACAGCATGGAGAAACTACATGATTTATATTTTGACATATGTGACAATTAATTCATGCCCTTTCCTTTCATATCAAAAATAGGATTTTATTTATTAAGAAAATTTCAGACTATATAAATATTTATTTTGCCTCCTATCTTCTTCAGCCTGCAGATTAAGCAATGTTAAGACCCATAATTAAAATACTGTATATGGCCAAATTTCTCTCAATACTTTTTT
Organism: Tamias sibiricus; assembly: GCA_025594165.1. Classification (NCBI taxonomy): domain Eukaryota; kingdom Metazoa; phylum Chordata; class Mammalia; order Rodentia; family Sciuridae; genus Tamias; species Tamias sibiricus. The sequence continues at coordinate 70,774,029 of CM046660.1, read as the reverse complement.
TTGTGTATATATGTAATAAAATAAGCTATTCTATGGTTTATAAATTTAGAAAGAATCTTCTTGAGAAGAGAGATCACCTATATTTTTGGGATGTGAAATATGATTGACAGTAAATGACCTGGTGGCTTTATAGATTATTGATGTTTCTTTGGATCCAGGCTTCTTTGTTTTGGGGACACTGAGTCCTTGTCTTTTTCTCCCTGGATGTCTAGTTTGTTGATTTTGCAGCTCAAAGCATATTTCTGCTTGATCTTCATTCTCTGAGAAGTCCTTGAGTACTTCTAACCTCTCAACTCAGAAGTCCTCACTGTGAATTGCTGACCCTTCTGTAACTTTGCACCAGTCACTGAAGAGTTATGTTTTCTCAACTGTGAAATGAGGATATGACAGTATTTAATTCATCATATTGCTCTGAGACTTCAGGGGAATATTCTGCAGGATGACTTGCCATAGGGTTCAGGGTTTAGTAGAAACTGAGTAAATGGAAGTATTATTTTGATAATAATGTAGTTAGTATTTTGCAATTGATTATTATGTGCAAGGTCTATATATAAAGTGCTTTGCTAGTCTTTTCTTCTTAGATATTCACAGCCGTCTTTTGATGTAGGTGACGCTATTAATCACATTTGAGATATGAGGATACTGAACCTTACACAAATTTTAGGAACTAGTCCGAGGCAGTGATGGTGGGGCTGTGATTCAAATCAGCTGTACCTGATTTCAAGGTCTATGATTTCACTTAGAATATCATGCGTCCTCTGTCCATGCTGATGCCTTGTGTATTATAAAAGTGAGAACAGGTACTTTCATGCCTATTAATATAATAGGTAACACTCACGGATCACTTGCTATTCTAAATATCACCAACTATTAGTACGCATAGAGTCTTTCCAATCTGTTGAGCTACATTCTTCACCTGGATCATCTTTTTTTAATACCCTCAACCACCATATAGATTAGAAAGAAATTATTCCTATTTCACAGATAAAAAGCCTTGGGGTTGGAGAGTTCAAGTGTACTGCTCAATGTCCTCGAGTGAAAAAGTGGAGGCAGCCCTTGGAGACAGGTCTAACTCCAGGCCCCTGCATATTTCCTTACCAGAGCTGTGAGAGAATAAATTCTGTTGTTTGAAGACACTGTTATGCAGACCTTTGTTATGACCATCCTTGAAAACCAAAAGGAAAGGGAGGGCAGTGGAGAGAAGGGGAGGGAAAAGGGACACTTCCAATAGGTTTTGACAGAGAGAGTGAACACAGGGAAGATAGTACAATTCCAGGCAGGAAACAAAGGATATGGGGCATGGAATATAAAAGGCATAAAGGCAAAAGATTTCATAATAAAACCTAAGGAAAATGAGGCTTGACTCATTTTAAGGAGTGCTGTGGGAAAACAGATTAAACAAAATCATCCTCTGGAGTCCACAAACCTGAAATCAAGGTGTCAGCAGGACCACAGTTTCTCTGAAAACTCTAGGGAAGAACTCTGCCTTCCTTCTTCCAGCTTAGCTGGTGACAGCTTGGCAATATAACTTCCACCACATCTGTCCCCAAATGGACTTCTTCTCTCTTAGAATTTGTCTTCTCATCTTCTTACAAGGACACCAGTCATTGGTTGGGGCCCATCCTAAACCTGAAATAATTTCATATTGAAATCCTTAAATATTTATATCTGCAAACACCTTGTTTACAGTAACAGTGGACATGAATTTTCTGAGGGTCACTATTCAACCCACTATAGAAGAAATATCTGTGATTCACAGTACACATTTGTGCTTCCATTGGGAGGCCATCTGTATCCAATTTTGCAAATGGTGAATCTTCTAGAAATTTTCTAAGTAGAACACATGGAGCCAAAGGGAGACATTTGATGAGATCTTCTGTGCAGAGTAAATCTCGAACTTCACTGAATCCCCAGAATAGATACACCAATGTGGGCCAAAAATGAAGAGAGCCTTGGACTTGAGTTATAAAATCCTGACAACATTGCTCTTCTTAAGAGATGGAGTAACTTCTACCTATGACACATTCTTATTGATTTTTTTTGTTTGAAGCACATAACAGATTTCTTGCTTACAACACATTCCCAAGAATATGAGAATTTCCCCAAACTTCAGATATTTCACAGAAAATGAAAGGAACCAGCAAATGACAGGTGATAAAATGCAGGAAATTGTTAAGGCTGCACAGCATGTAATGATGAGTGATATCTTCCCCACACTTTCCCCCCTCCTTTGTTGGATAAATTTAGAGAGATCTGAGAACTTTCTGGAGGTTAAGTCCACAACACAAATGAAGCATGGATCCCTGAATCACTGTATGAACTGCCTTTCGCTGTACATGCTGTTGGATACTATATGAGTGAGAAAAAACTTCCCTAGTGCAAGTCAGTAAAACATTAGATTATTGTTTATAGGAATTAACTCTCTCTGACTAATAGAGTAAGGGCAAATCACAATGTTAATCTTGCTATATATTCTTTTCCTTAAAATAGAACACAGACACATCTAGCTCAAAGGGACTTTTTGATGATTCAGTTACATGAAACATGACTTCTTGAGCTGCTGCCAGGAACACTATAAGTGCTCTATAAAAACCAAATGCTTCTGTCACAGGGTACTGCTCTTATTGTTGTGTACCAGTAGAAAATGCAAGGTCCTTGTTAGTTGGACATTACCTTTCTCTTCCAGTCTAATTTCCAGCCTTACTCTCCATGTCACCCAGTATTTCTCTATTTTTCTCCATTGATCTCTGGTCCCCATCCACTCTTCAACAGGCATGTCTTGCCTTTCGCATTCTTGGGATTTTGCTTAAACAATTTCTCCTAATTGGCATGTCTTTTCCTTTCATACCCATTTACCTTGTTGGCAAAATAATACTCATAGTTCAAGGTGGAACTAAACTGTCATGATTTTGCGGAAACTGTTAACCCACTTAGGAAGAAATGATTGCTTCCTTCTCTTAAAGTCAGGTGGTGCTTTGAACATAAATCATTTATAGCATTTAACAAGTTGCTATAGGACATTGCTTAAGGGACAGAATTTTATAATTTCTGTAAAGGCAAGCATCCTAATTATTAACCCAGGGAATAGTATTCTCTTCTATATTTGCATGAGTGAAAGAAAAGCCATAGAATGTACCAAAATCTCTATTGGCTCTAAAATGCTTGGGAGTCTTTTTTTATTTCTTTACTCCCCTTCAGGAACTTACTCTAATGAGTTGTCTTCTGCTCATCAACCCTATTAAATCCTGCATCCTTACCATAACCACTGAAGCTGCTTGTGGCAAAGACTTTAATGCCTTCCATTGGGCTGATGCAATGAACAACTCTCTGGCTTGTTGTTACTTATGTTCACATCCCTTTCTTTCTTGCACACTCTTTTCTACATTACTCGTAACTCCTCCATTTCTCCATCTCATAATTATCTACCCAAACTCCTAATGTCTTGGTTGTAGAAATTATCTCTAATCACATTCCCTTTTTCCAGTGATCTCATCCATTCTCTTTGGTGTAGATGCTTATGACAGCCAAGTTCATATCTCTTGTATCCACTACTCTTTCCATGAGTAGTAAAATTTCATTTGCTTGAAATGTAACTCTAACTTTTCTTCCTTTCAATACTGTTACTCCACCAGTCTTTGGAACTTGGTAAATGACAATGCATATTTCCCAGTTTTCTATATCAAGATTTTAAATAAGTAAAGGGAAAGCAGCATAAAATTGGGTAAATTCTCAAAGTATGGACATAACAAGGATAGAGAATTAAAAAATGGAAGAGTTAAATAATTATATAGTTAATGCAGAATATCATTGATTTCACTCTTAGGAGTTGCAGAACAGAATAGGAAAAGAGAAAATTCTTAAGATTTGTTACAAGAAAAATTTTCCAAGAACTGAGGTGAGCCAAACCATGCAAGTATTCTCAAAACTTCTCCTGGGACCAAGAACAATATCTGTTTACATTCTATTGGCCAAAAGAATCCCAAAGTCAATGGAGTGGAAGGACATATCTTTTCCTGCAGTGAAATATGGAAAAGGTGGGGAAGGAGTACATCTTGTGAACTAATTGTTCATCAACCACACACTTATAGCCAAAATATCTAGGAAACAGAGTATTACAATAATATTTGTGTCACCATATCTAATAGAAGAGAGAGAGAAGTAGATTTATAAGGTAGCAGAGAAATTACAAGGGGAAATGTGTATAATCTAGAGATAAAAATTTAAGATTGAAGCTGGAGGAGAAAAGACTCTGGAAAGAACACAGGTAAGGAGTTAATTGATATTTGATATGCATTGATATGTATGTTTGTGCATAAAATTGAACTGGAAGGCCTTGAAATAATATTTTTAACAGTGAAATCTTTATAAATCCTGGAAATTAATGATCTATCTGAGGTACAGGTGGCAAAGATTTTCTCCCATTCTGTAGGTTTTCTTCACACTCTTGATTGCTTCCTTTGCTGTGAAGAAACTTAACACCAAAGGGGGGGAAAAAATCTGAAACCCAAAACCAAGTTACCCAGTCAATAAATGGGCAAAGGAATTGAACACTTCACAGAAGAAGAAATATCAATGGTGAACAAATAAATAAAAAAATGTTCAACATCTCTACCAATTAGAGAAATGAAAATAAAAACTACACTGAGATTCCATCTCACTCAAGTTAGAATGACAATTATCAAGAATAGAAGTAAAAATAAATGTTGGCAAGGATGTGGAAGAAAAGGTACACTCATGCATTGCTTGTGGGCCGGCAAGTTGCTGCAAGCACTCTAGAAAGCAGTATGGAGATTCCCCAGAAAACTTGGAATGAAATCACTCTTTGATCCAGTTATCCCACTCCTTGGTATATACCCAAGGGGCTTAAAATCAGCACACTACAGTGATGCAACTACAATGTTTATAGCAGCTCAATTCACAATAGCTAAGCCATGGAACCAACCTAGGTGCCCTTTAATAGATGATGGATAAAGAAAGTGTCATATATATATTGTGTGTGTATATATATACATATATATGTATATATATATATATAAAATGTCATACACACACACATACACACACACACATATATAATGGAGTATCACTTAGCCATAAAGAAGAATGACTTTGTGACACTTGCCAACAAATGGATGGATGTGGAGACTATCATGCCAAGTGAAGTAAGCAGTCCCAAAGATCCAAAGGTTGAAAGTTTTCTCTGCTATGTGGAAGTTAACCCACAATAAGGGGTTGGTGAGGGGAAGAACAGAAGTGTAGTTAGTAGATTAGACAATGGGAAATGGAGGGAAGGGAGGGGGGTAGGAAAAGGAAAGACAGTGGAATGAATCTGACATAATTTTCCCATGTACATATATGAAAATAACACAATGAATCTCACCATCATGGGCATCGATAAGAATGGGATTCAAACTAGAATAAGATATATTCCACAGTTGTATAATTATTTCAAAATGGACTTTTGCTGTCATGTATAACTAAAAAGAACCAATCAATTAAAAATGTAAAATTCAGAGTGCTTGCTTCTTTTCACTTGCTCATGGGGCTTCAACCATCCAGGTGCTTTCTAATCCTTGTCAAGCAAAGCTGTTCTTGCCTGCGAGCTTTGTGCAATCTCAGTAGATTGTTCTTAGCCTGACTTTTAAATGTCATCCTTCAAAAGTCTTAGTTCAAATTTATTCTCCCAGATAATACTTTATATAATTTCTCATCTAAACATATTCTATCATATTCTATAACATATTCTACTACTGTATTTATTTCTTTTAAAATATGTATCTCAATTTTAGTAGTATCAGTCACTGATTTTTTTTTTTTTTTTTGATGTCCTCTTCCACTAGGCTATTATATGTTTTATGGTAACAATAACCTTACTTGTTTTGTTCTCTGTCATATCTTATGAATTTAGGACAGTGCCTGGCACCAAGAAAACATTTTGGTTTAAGTCCTGAATAAGGGGATGAATGCGTAAACAAATGAAATGCATGATTAATACAGAAGAAACACAGGGTTGGCAGGAACACTGAAGGAAGCAGTGGTCCAGGGCACAACAGTGAAGGTTTGGTCAGGAAGACAATGCCTAGAACTGAAGTTTATCAATCATAGTAGAGGGAAGAATATGCAAGTAGATGTGCAGTTCAAGCCTTAAGATACAGCATAGCATAGCCAATGAACTCCCAGGTGATAACTAATTCTGCTCATGCAAGAACCTAAGGGCATGTTAGGGACCATTAGTGCACTGTGAATAAGGCACTTAAATATTGATTGTGATTCAGGTCTGTACTTAGATGCCTGCTGTTTACACTTATAGTAGGATCTCTGCAACATATGACTTTATGATTATCAACAGCTGAGCCTCAATGTTGTAGTAATATTACAATCAATTTTTTCTAATTAAGAGATATGTTGAGTGAAACGTCTTGAGTTAGGACTTCTTTAGCTCCCAATGTTGTTGAGAACTTTCTGAATAATCAAATATGTAGAATCCAGGGTTTGATGCCATATTTACAGATTTTTTGTTTGTTTGTTTGGAGATGCCACAAGGTTAGCTTTAGGAAAAACCTGGAAAGTCATCAATTGTCTTTCAATATTTAAGAGTAGTATCATTATGATATGTGCTTATCAAAATATATTTAGGGTAAATGAAGACTTGTTATTTTTTAATTGCAAAAAGTTAAATAATTCTTTATGTCAATAACTGTAGCCCTTTTGCTGCTTGCTAGTATTCCTAACAGTTGGCTCTCTATATCTGTCTGTGAACATAAGTGTATATGGAAACCTCCTGGAGCAATCTTCTCCCCAGTGTAAAAGGGGGCTAACATGATAATACCCTTCCCACACAGCTAGTATGTGGATCACATGAGCTGATGTGCATCACGCATTCTAAATTTATGGCTAAAGCATACTATGTTATCACAAATTTGGTGAACATTATAGGTAAAATATTCTGAACTGCCTGCCTAGATTCTATATTGAAATCCCCAATAGAAGTTTCCATGGGTAAAAATGTATCCTGCCTCATGTGTTTGAGTTGAGAAAACTGAACCTGTATACCTAAAGTTAATTTACTAAAATAGAGTTCAAATAGTGTCATAAAAAATAAATTTTGTAAATAAGACATCATTCACTGGCTTTCAGTACAAATACCCCAGCTGTAGATCATATGTTTTACAGAAAAAGAGTGTCTTAATTTTTGAAGGACAATGGGACGATATAATAGCCATATATATGCAACACATACACAAGAAAAATATACTGACAACATACCACATCCAGTATCATGAATTAATCTAGTGTTTATAAACTAATGGGGTCCTTTGGAGAAACTCTCCTTTTTTTGCATGGGAAGTGACCATGATTACTTCTGACTTTCAGTTCTCTTGTCAAACACTTGAATCCCAATTTCCCAAACAAATGGATGGCAGCATTCATGGAAGTAGAAGTTGGGCTGTCTTTCTCTTTGAATTCTCCAGAGTCTGAATCAGTGCCTTGCACTGTGATATGGATTGAATATACTGATGCTGACATCTAGTCAAACAGTTAAAACTTGTTTGTTATATTTAGGTCTGCTTTGTTTCAGGGGTGCTCCAACATGTAGTCAAAGAAGGTCCCTTGCATATGAACTTACCTTGGTTTGGCATGCACTTCAGAGTTGAACTAAAGATGCTATCAACCATGCTTTTTCATTTTGCTTTATTACAGTTATTCTTGGAATATTCATAGCTGCTGAGATATTAATCTTGCAGGCATGTGATAATAGAACTTTCTTCATCTCTGCCTTACCTGAGGGGAAATGAGTTGTAACAAGTGCATGTATTTATTTTCAAAATGAATTTCAGAAGGAAAACTTTTATTTTGGAATGCATATAATTTCATTTCACAATGTACCTGATAATGTGCAAAATGCCATTTCACATATTCTATTAGAAAAATAAACTCAGGCAAATGGAGCAGAAGGTGATTTGCAGAAAGAAACTCATTATAAAACTGCTTAGTGCTTAGGAATATTCTTTTAAGGCAACTTCATTTCTTTCTAGATTTAAGAAATAAAGAAAATTACTGCTACTTTCAGTTTATTCTGCTATAATTTTTTCCTTATTTTTCGTTAATAATAGTTCATGTTAATTTTACAAAATTTGGAAAATACTGAAAACATTAAGAAGAGACTTGTAATAGCTTGTAATCCATTTCCACTCCTCCTTCTGGAGATGATTAAATTAACACTCTGAGGTTTAGGCTTTTTGCTTGTGAGCATATATGTAAGTAAAACAAAGTACATTCACAATTTGAACATGGCTCTGCAACCTATTTACTTTTTATGATGCCATCACAGCACAAAACCCAGCCTTCTTTATGCCAGGATCTGTGCTAAGCACTTTTCCTTTGCTTTGTTTATGTGATCATTGTAACCATGATTCTGGTACTGTGATCATATCATTCAGATTTCACAGATGAGCAAACTGAGGCACAGATAAAATCACACAGCTTGGACTCAGTTCCCTCATTGACAAAATTAAGTTAGATTTTAGGTATTTGAAAGGTTCTGAGAGGCAAGGAAAGGATTGGGCAAAATACTTGATAATTATGTGTTCAACATATGACATCACATTGCTAACATTATTATTATTACTATTATTGTGATAGTAGAATGGTTATTCACCATTTTATCTCTAGTGTTTCATACAATTCCTAATATATAGTAATTACTTAATGATATATATCACAAGAATAATCTATAGAGTCCTTCTTACCAAGATTCAACCATGTAGAAAATAAGAAGTGAGATGTTATTCAAATCACTCTTACTCTGTTCTGTGATTGATGCAGGAAGGTGCTTAAGCCATGACAATTGATGAGGATGCCTCTTGGGCTGGCCTCCTTCTCTCCCTCCCTTTATTTTCTTTCTCTCTCTTTCTCCTTTCTTTTCCTTCCTTCCTTCCTTCCTTCCTTCCTTCCTTCCTTCCTTCCTTCCTTCCTTCCTTCCTCCCTCCCTCCCTCCCTCCCTCCCTCCCTCTTTTTTGTTAAAAATTTTAATTTGTTTTATTAGTTATACATGACAGTAGAATGCATTTATGTACTGTGATATATCATACATAGATGGGATATAATTTCTCATTTTTCCAAGTGCACATGTTGTAGAATCATATTGATCATGTAGTCACATACATACATACAGTAATAATGTCTGTTTCATTCTACTCTCTTTCCCATCCACACATCCCATCTCTCCCCTCCCTTCACTTCCCTCTACCTAATAGAGGTAACACTATTTTTCACTGGTGCCCCCTGCCTTATTGTGAATTAGCATCTCCCTTCCTTCCTTCCTTCCTTCCTTCCTTCCTTCCTTCCTTCCTTCCTTCCTTCCATCTTTCCCTCCCTCCCTCCTTCCTTCCTTCTTTCCTTCCCTCCCTCTCCCTCTCCCTCCCTCCCTCCTTCCTTCCTTCCTTCTTCTTTTCTTTTTTTTCTTCTCTTTCTTTCTCTCTTTTCTTCATTTCCCCAATCTCATTCTAGTACTAAGCATGTATTGTAAGTAATTGATTAGGTATTATTGAAACATTACAGTTTAAGAGTAGGTCACTTCTTTTTATATCAGGTAATGATTTCTTAATATTTCAGATGACTTTTTTTGCCAGTAAATGGTGTATCCTATTGAGAGATGATAGATAGGATTGTGAGTCAAGGTGCATGAAAATGTAAATGCCTCGAGTGTAGCAGCAATCCTCATTAATAAGTACATTAATTAGAGACTTGAAAATGTGTTTTGCAGTTTCTTGCCAGTGTAATCATGAACAATAGGAAGAATCTATAGCAAAATGGGCAGAATAGAGCCATCAAAGAGTATCATTCAGTGGGACTAAATTTGATCATCATTTAGAAAATACATTGCTAAGCTTATTGCCTGTATAAATACCAATAGGCTGCTTCATAATGGAGTATTAGTAGCTGAATAGGATCTTAAAATGGAAATGCTGAATCCCAGAAAAGAACATGAATGACGATGATGATGCCTTGACATAGATACAAACAAAGGCATCAATCACTGTTGTAACATTTCCTGCAAATACCATGATACACACACACACACACACACACACACACACACACACACACATTTTTCACAATGCAAAAATCTTCAGTTTTAGGACAGATATTCCCATTGAACATTCTTGAATAAATTAGTTTGTTCCCTAATTATAAATAGCAGCTACCAAAACAAAACAAAACAAAACAAAACAAACAAACAAACAAAAAAAACAGACAATACTCTTCTATCACAAAAGTACCTGTTTTAAATTTTATTACTTTCTTTAATCATAGCTCTTTAGCTACCTATACTACTAGTAGTAGTAACTGAAGTTTTAATTGAATCTTTCATAGGTCCATTCTGTGAATGCAAGTTGGATTTAATAGGAATAAGGCTAGCCAATTGACTTGATTACCAGAAGTAATCTTAAAAGCATGAACAAAATAATTACCCAGGTTGTAAATGTGTTATTATAGTTTGATGGTTTTGATTTGGAAAGCATTTGTGGGATTAAAAATAAAATAAAATAGGCAAACTGTAATCCATACAGGGAAAAAAACTATCTTAATTAAAGGAAAATGAGATAAAATGGGAAGTGAGAGAAAGTATGTTTTTGATATATTAAATATTTCCAATTAGGAGGAAGGGAAGACAATTAATATTTACTGAGGACCTATTTAGTATGTCAAGCTATGTATTACATATTTATATATCATCTCACTTGTACAATTTATATATAGTGCTTAATTTCATTTTCAGAAAACTTCTGTTATTTATCCAAAGGAAAAACATGTAGTGGTATTAGTTTTACCCTCAAAATTCAAAATCAAATAAACAATTGAAGAATAAAATGCTACCTTATTTTAATTAATTCAACCAATGTATTATGTGCCTGCACTATGCCTGTCTCCTTTCTAAAGGGTTGGGGGAAGAGAAATAGATCTATACAACTTACCCAGACAATCATACACTGCTCAGCCATATTAACCTTGATTTTCCCACTTTTGCAAAAATGATTTGTCCACCGTGATTGATAAAGAACTTCTCTGTTCATTTTAATTGCAATGTAGTATGCATTGTATGTTTTCAGTGTATTATTTTAAAAATTGCGAAAGTAGTATATGGTAGGCAGAACTCTAAGATGGTCCCTAAGATTCTGGACTATTCTATACATTCTACTAATCTTTAGGCTATGCATATGCTGGATTCTGTGTTTGTGATTAGATTAATTTATAGGGCATGTTAACTTTTAAAGGCAGATTATCTGAGCCTTTACAATCACGTGACTTAATCACATGAACCCTCAAAATCTGAGTCTATAAGTCAGAAAGAGAGCATGTAAATATTATGACATGGATCTTAATTATCCTCCAAAGTTCATGTGCCAAAGGCTTGGTCTCCAGCCTGTGGCAATACCAGGAGGTGATGAAACCTTTAGGAGGCCTAGTGGAGGGAGTGGGTCTCAGCCTCTCTTCTTCCTTCTTTCTGCTTGCTGGCCACCATGAGGTGAGCATCTTTGCCCAACTGTAAGCTCCTTACCATGATGTTCTGCCTAGACACAGGCCCAGGTAGTAGGGTCAAGGTACCATGGGCTGGATTTCTGAAACCGTGAGCCAAAATAATCTTTCTTCCTTTTGAGTTGAGGTTTTTACACGTATCTTATCACAGTTATGGAAAGCTGTCTAACACCAAGAAACTAAAGTATAAGTATAATTTAGTGTACCCTGGTTGGCTTGAGTTTGGAGGAAGACCCATGGCAGGATGGGCAGGCAACTCTAGGAGCTAAGGGAAACCTTTGGCTAACAGCCAACAAGGAAAACAGGGACCTCAGTCCTAATACCACTGGACTGGAGTCTTTCAACATTGCAATGAGCCTGGAAGCATACTGTTTATCCCCAGAACCTCCAGATGAGGATGGTGCCCACAACATACCTTTACTTCAACTTTGAGATTCCCTGCAGCAGAATGAGTCATATTTCTCCAGACTTTACAGATTTTGTGAGATAATAGATTTCTTTTGTTTTAAGTCACCAGACTGGTTGTAATTTGTTATAGAGCAATAGAAAATGAATACTAGCAATAATAGCAAATGTTAAAATAAGAATATACTAGAAAATTAAAGAGATTTTTTCCTATATTTGCCTGTGTTTTTAAAGTAGTTTATGATTTTAAAGAAGCTGAAGTTGTAACATTAATTGGAAATGTCTATAAACTTCATTAATAGAAAACTCAAGGAAACCATGAAATTTTGGATGAAGAGATCATGTATACTACATCCCCTTCTCTGCTCTCTCCCCATGGCACAGTGCCATCTTGTCTCCCTATGATTGTTTGACCTGATAAACCCTCTAAGTTCAAGTCCAAGTTTCAATTTAGCTTTTCTCCTGTGATATTTGAATGATATATGCCTTGTGTTAAAAAAAAAAAAAAAATCAAGTGCTTCTTTGGAAAAAAAAGACCATAATAATGCAGTAGATAATATTTTCAGATATTAATGTGTGGCAAATATCTCATTGGGGAAAGAAGCAGGAAGTCTGAACATAAATGTTGAAGCTCCAGGAGAAGGAGAATGAACTGGGAGAAACAGCCTCATAATGATAATGACAGAGACTAAGTTAGGAAGAAATAGGGCAACTGGGAAATAATTAGCCATTCAGAAACAATTTTAGAGGCCTACAAATGAAAAACCTAAAAAGGATAAACAGGCAGTGACTGAAGAAAAAAAAAAAAAAAAACACTATAAAGTTTAATGATGTGAAAATGGTCATAAACAAATTGTGGGATGATTTCAGAAGGAAAACGGGTCAACAAGAGGCTATAATTCTTGAGTTTGCCCAAATTTAATTTTAGAGGGGAGTAGTATGCTTACCTTTTTTCCTGCATGCACCATAAACTCAATTAAAGTAAATGGGAGATAGGGGCAGCATTTCTAAATCACAACCTCTTTGAGGCTAATTATTTTGTACTAAATTGTTGAACAGAAACATTTTCCTGGTGTAGTAATAAGCAAAATAACATCCGTACTCACATTATATTAGATTTCAGAAAACATTTAGAAACTCTTTCTTCCATAACAAATTTTTTGAAACTGGTCTAAGTCAAGGAAAGATGCAAATTACCCTCTATGCTTAACAAGTATATTCATTGTGATAGAATTGGTAGCAACCTTTTTGAAGCTATAAAATGCTTATCTGGGATAACTTGTCTTCTGCTATATCTTGTCTTAAAGTTATACAATGTCTATTCTGGGATACTTCTGGGTCATTGCCATCTGTAATGTTGGGCTGTTGGATGAATGACCTCCATGAACCCAACTACATCTTGCATAAAAGATTGTGACTTTTTAATTCTAACTATTAACCACTCAGGTTCTTGAGAGCTATGTAAATCACAGTGAAGAGAAACATCTGAATAGGCTCATTAATTAATTAAATATTTATCAACAATGTTTGTGTTCTTGGCACCTAGGCAAGGGTCATGCTAGAGAAGAGCTTCTGTAAGCATTTGCTTAATAAATGAACACCTGTGAAGTGCTGGGCACTAGATTGGTCCTGATAATACAGTGACAGACATTTGATATAATACCACATCAATACATATATAGCAATAATAATTCATGTGTGTATGTATGTATACACACACACATTCATGAACTACCATCTATAGAATCTTGTTACATATCAACAAAGTGGCACATGCATTTTATCTTTCCTGGTGGCATTTTACTTTATGGACATATGAGGAAATGTGGGAGCAGGGAAGCTTATCCCAGCAGGCAAGAAGTCATTCTAGATTTCAGTTTTTCTAAGACTGGACTATGCACCAAGCCTCTTAAGGAACAAAACTAAGCTCAGCAGTTATTAAGGATGAGACCCAACCTTTAGAAATCCATCTTTTCTAGAGTTACTTCTTTGTATTTTCTAAGGGAAACATTCCAAGTATATTGGTTTATCACCATCCACCAGTGAACATATTGTTGAGCATGTTTTGAGCTAAGGAAGTTCAGAGGGATTTGGGTTTCTCATGCCCTTTTAGTGTGTCACCTTGCATATCAAGTCACATAAATACCCATACATTGCTTGCATAATTCAATAATAATATATTTAATTGCAAACATCCAATGCTCTGACAGAATGGTACCTGATAGATAGGCTTGGGCCAATGGGCCACCTCCCCCATGGAAATTTCCATGAGAAGCAACCTTGTTTCATTTTCCCTGGGCAGGAGCCTATGGGCTTAAAGGTCGCTCTGTTCCCAGGCAGGAGCCAATAGGCTTAAAGATCACCCTGTTCCCCAGGCAAAGAGCCAATAGCATTAAAGGTCGTTCTTGTACACCCCCACCAGAAATCCCTACTTAAAGCTCCTGCCTGCCTGGAGCTCAATCTCAACAGCTCGTCCCTGCTGAGAGGAGGCAGCCACTGCGACAGCTCCAGACCCGTGGCCTCCAGCCTGACAGCAGCTGCCCCAGCTGACAGCTTCAGAGACCACAGCCAGAAGGACCAGGCACCCACCTTCAGTTCAGAGCTCGCACACTCCCCTCTCCCTGACTCCTCTCTCCCACCAGAGATTACACACTCCCCTCTCCCTGACTCCTCTCTCCCTGTACTTCTTCTACCTCCGACCAGCCATAAAGGCTGGTGAATAAATCTCTTGGTGGCACGGTGGTCCCTGGTGTGATTTTTGCCCTTCAGTACCCACACCACACCAGTTGCTACAGCCAGAGGAGACATGGCAGCAGTACCTGAGTCGGCTCAGTGCTCACGTGTGTTATGCACTGTTTGAAATAAACACTATGTGTAAACCTATCAGTAACTGAATAAGAATCATGAGATAATTCGAAGCTGATAACTGGATCAATCACTATTGCAAAATGAGAAGAAAATAAGAAAAAAAAGGCATGGAAATCTCTCTCTGAAGAAGTGGGAGTTAATTCAATTTCTTATAAAGGTTATGCAAGTAGTATACTTAAGTACATATGCACACATGTGTGTATATACACATGTACATACCTGTGTACATACATATGTGTATATACAAATACATATGCATGTATGTATATATGTAATTATGCCTATGAATAAAGCATGTAAGAAAAGTATGAGAAATGCAAACTGTTTGAACAGGAGAGTGGGCGACCCAGTGAAAGATATTTAAATGAAAATTTAAAAATGAAAGCAAACCATGTGAGCATTTTTGGGGACTGAATGTCCCAAAGAAAGGCACAAAAGAAAGCTAAAATTCAGGAAGGGTCTCTGCCATCATTTCTTCATGTGATCTTAAGTCCAGAACAGATTTCCTCTGCAGTGTCCCTTTTTCCCCTAATTATTGCTTGTTTTCCTTTCTTTGGTCAGGTTTCCACACCCAGAGCTTTTCCCCACGCTTTTATTGCTGAAGAGATCTATTCACTGGAGGGGGGTGTCCTGTTTGTTTAAGGACTTCATGATTTTCCATTTTTTTTTTTTTTTTTTTTTCACCATTGAACACAAACATGTAGTGAAGAGTCCCCTAGGGCTGTGTTCTGTGACAGCAATCCCACCCCATGATGCAAAGCTCCCTCAGCCAATGTCACTCTACTTTTCTCTATGATTCTTGAAAACAACTTCCGGGTTAGTGATGATGTTAATGTAGCTCCTAGTGAAACTCCCTGCCACCATGATTGAACTCTCCAAGGAGGGACATTTGGAGTCACCATATAGGTAAAAAAACAATAGTGGATATAACAAGGTAGGTTCCACTGCTCCCATTTGGTGTCTGGCATTATGTCAGAATGTAAAGGGAAGGATATACACATCCTTTGAAACAGGACTTCAGGTTTCCTAGAAAAGGATTCACAGATGGTAGCATAGCTGGATGTGTTTTCACAATTTTGTTCAAAACATTATCATAAAAGTTTCAAATATATTGATAGAAAGTTAAAAATTAACTGTACACTGAACATTTATAGATCTATCTCCTCAATTCTATATTTGGCCACACTGTTTTGTCACATATCTATCCATCTGTCTAGCAATTCATCAGTCTATCCTATTTTTGATGCATTTTATAAATTACAGATATCTATATACTTTCCCCAAATACTTTAATGTGAATATACCTATGGCTTAATAATTCTTCACATTTTAAAATTCTGATGTAAAATCAATACAATGAAATGTACAAGTCTTAAGTGTACATTTGCTGAGTTTTGACAAATGCACACACCTGTGCAACTTACAACCTGTCATCACCTCAGAAAACTCCTTCACACCTCATTCCTGTCAATCTTCAGCTCTTACCCTGTGAAGGAGCCCTAATCAAGGAGATAGCTAAAGAGCGGTTAGCTGAGAGCCATAAGAGATGTTCTAGTTTCCACCTGATATTAATACATTATTCAAAGAATCTTTGTATGCCCGTGAACACTGTGTGACGCACCTGTAAGCTCGAGCTGTAAGCACTTGTTGTTGTTAAAGCTAAATGTATATAACCGGGTGAGGTTGGTTAGTTGTTGTTGGGGGAAGAAGAAGAAGGTTGCTGGTGGTTGGAGATAGAGCGGTTAGAGTTCGAGAGGTTGCTGAAACCGGAGAAAGAAGAATAAAAGACCTTTTCCATTTTCATCCTGCCTCCGAGTTTTCTCCCGCGGCGTCGTAGCTGCAAGCAACAGCATCAGGCAGCTACAACCCTGCCCCAAAAACAGTGTTCAAATTACTTGACACCACACTTCACTTCTAGACCATCGTATCAATGGCAAGGTACTATATGCATAATTTTTGGATGCTTTCCTCCACCCAGCATGAAGTCCTGAGATGCACTCCCCTTGTTGATTTAATCCCCTTGTTGCTGTTTCTTCTTAGTATTAAGGTGTCTCTCACTGCATTAATGAGTTGTATTGTATGCAGTCCTTTGTTAAGAATTCCTGTTCAGGTTCCAGTTTTAGGAATGGTTGAAGTAATTATCCTATAATTTTATATCCTGTCCAAGAAGTTATGAGAGTTCCAGCTGCTTCACATTCTTACTGACATTTGGTGTCATCGGTAATTTTAAAAATGTTAGCCATTTAGAATGAGCTGTTTCATGTGTTTTGTATTTTTACAACAGATGATATGAGTATTTTGTGTATGTGTGTGTGTGTGTTTCAATTTTCAAACTTGGTGACTTCTTATTACTGAGTTCTAGGAATTCTTTATTTATTCTGGACTTGGTCCTTTGTTGGATATATGGATTTGTAGCTGGATTGTCTTAAAGGGGTCAGTCTGTCCTACCATAAGTCTAGCCATTTCTGAAGTTTAGAACTCTTGCTCGGGTAAGCAAACCCCTTGTAATTAGCCTATTGTCTCACTTCTTGTGCTAGATACTGAGTTCCTTTGCCCTCAGAAACCCACTAACAGAACTTTGTAGGTTCCTTTTTCAGTTAGGTAAAAAAAAAAAAAAAAAAAAATCTGCTAAATAACAATCAGCCTCTTTGTTGATTATTTTAATTGTAGTGATGACTTCATGACTATATACATATGTCCAGACATATCCTTTAAATTTATACACTAAGCATGTGCAGGACTTTTGTATATCCATTATATACAACAGAGCTGTGAAAAACTAAAATTAAAACAAAATGGATGAAAAGGTCAGATTAAAAACTCAACCTCATATTTTACAATTTACAAGTCCTTTCAAAACAAATACATTATTTCACTTGATACCCATGGATAACCCTTTAAGTGAGGCTATTAGGTCCATTTTACAGATGCATAAACTTGTCCTTAGTATAAATTCCTTCATTTAAGACTAGTTGATAAACTGATCCTATGCTTTATCCTACAAGGCACCCAAGTTGAAATGCATCCTGGTGGTCAGTGTCAGAACTAGAGATGGATGATCAGCATCTTAACATCTTCCTGGCTAATGGAGACTACAAAATTGAGCCCCACTGCTGAGGTATTAATTCTGAATTTCCAGGTTCTGCTAAAGCACCCACTTTGTATCCTATTTCTATGAACTCAAATTCTGATTTAGGAAATGATTTGTGAAACTAATGGCAACTCAAATTGTAAAAGAATATAGTCAAAAGTCTATCTAAGCTGGTCAACTTCACTTTTAGTCACAGTATTTTGAGGCTTTCTACATGCTGAAAAAGGGTAATTTGGGTTAGCTCCTCAAGGTGTAATTTTAGAAAAGGCTTTGCAGATGATATGCAGAAGACATTTGTAAGATAAAATTATTCTCATGGCATGAATCAGCTTATTGCAGTTCATCTCCTTTAAGATAATGGGTTCTTTTCCTTTGTTGGATTTATTTTAACACATGAAACCATTTTCAAAAGTGAATGTCAATATGAAAAATTACTCTCTCCATGTGTTCAGTAATGGAAGGGAAGCTCACAAATGCACCATCAGCAAATATCCGAGGGTTTCTCTCATTAAGCCTTCCCATTGCATCTGAGCAGGTGAAAGGATTAGACGACTTAATTCCTACTTCTAATTCCATTTCCATGTGAGCTTTAAATATTTACTACTGCTTAGGAATCTTGCAGATTTGTAATCTTTGATGAATCAGTTGTGTATTTTGAATTTCCACAAAAGTGCCCTTATAGAACAATCATCGTTTGCATCTTCCCCCTCCTTCCTTGCCCAGACCCACTGAAAGTAGGTTAGTTAAACTAGATCAAACGTAAGTTTAAATAATTGAAACTGGGCTCCCTCTGGGAGCAGCTGAAACACTATTATAAAGCCAGCAATGTATTTGAGTAGAAAATCCTTCTGTGGCTTAGTTTTTCATTTTTAAAAAGTATTTTATTATTTTTTGTTACCACTTTTCTCAACAAATGCCCTGCACACTGTACTCAAAAACCATCTATGAATTGAATTTAATTTTTTTATTTCTTAGAGAGGCAGAATAACCTTTCTTCCTGTTTCTTTCCCAACTTCTTTAGGCATTCAGAACATTGGATTATTGTTTTTATACTGGAATCCTAAACTGGAGTCAGTGAACAGAACTCAAGGGGTCTGTGAACCTGGGTGAAAAAAATTCCATCTTTCTGCATGAGTGATTTTTCATTAGAAATTAAAAATTTTCTTCTACTGTGAATATAAGACTCTTCCCCCCCAAGATAGTAATGCTAACAGTATTCCTAAACATTAGCCACTACTAGAAATCACAGATACTTTAAAATCATCAGTTTGAAGATATTCTGAAATATTATTTATGTTTATCATTATTTCAAAATTATTGGACTCTGTGCTGGATTTTTAAAATATTTTTATTAGTGCATTATGGTGATACATAATATTGGGGTTCATCCTGACATAATCACACAATCACAGAGTATAATTTGCTCCACTTCGGTTCCCAATACTTCCCCTTTCCCTCTCCTCCCTCCTTCTGGTTTCCTTCCTCTAATCTACTGGTCTATTTTTATTTACTACATTCATAGGAAATCACATACATTACAATATCAGATAATTGATTTTAATTACTTTAATCATGCTTTGATAGAATCAGTTCCCATTTTCACATGTTATTTTATGGATTTGAAAATGACTGGGACTGGGTCCTGCACTGTGTGAGCTGGAGGGAGCACTAACTCTCAGGTCTGCGCGAGCACTTGAGTTGGCAGGTACATGATTGTCATTTCTACTGGTCCCAGAGAAAGTTCTTAAATTTTGTGCCCTTAGTGTCTTATTTGCCTTAACCTGGTCCAACTCCTGTCTTCGAAGATACATGCCACGAGGGATTCCTGGCATGTTATACTTTGTCTTACTCCCTCAGTAAAGTCTGCTATGCCTGAGAAGACTTGTATGGTGTTTGGGAAGAATGTGGGACACTAAGTCCAGAGAAATGTGGTTTTGCTCAACTTCCTCTTGTGATTTTGAGAGAAAGAACATTAACCTGGGACAGGCACTGTGGCCAAGAGTTCTGGGACAAGATCAGCTACAAGACAAGAGGAAGCCTCTGTAACAAAGATCAGTGGAGGTTGCAAAATGCACTATCACACAAACTGTGGAAAGGACTTCTCCAAGGGGATTCGAGATTGCCTCAACATTTTGTGATTACCCTTTAGAAGTAGCTTTGTCCTGTCCTAATGCCTGAAGTCTGTAAGTATGACTTTTGGAGATTATTCGAGTGGACTTAATTCATAAGGAGCTGACAAGCAGGTAACTTTCTGGGGCTGGTATCTGAAGAGGAAGTCAGAGAGGTTTAAAGCATGAAAGGGATTTTATGCATGGTTGCTGGCTTGAAGATGGAAGGAATATGGGTAATATCTATCCAGTTGACAGCCACCAAGAAAACATGGGCCTCAACTCCATAACTGCAAGGAACAGAAATCTTCACACCAGCTGAAGTAGGCTTTAAAGCAGATTTCTCCCCAGGCTGTCCATGTGAGAAGTCAGCCTTGGCTGATACCTTGATTTCTGCCTGCAACACTCAGTAGAGAACACAGGTCTGTGCCAGACTTCTGACTGACAGACCTGTGAGCTAACAGATGTGTGCTGTTTTAACCCACTAATTTTTTTTTTCAAATTTGTTATACAGCAATAAAATACTAACAGAGAAGTGAGCCATTGAAAAATGGGGAGAAATGGAGCATATCTGGTTACTCAATGGTATTATTAAGTAAAACCCTCTGTCAGACCAAAGTGTTGCTTTACAGACATTCTCAAATCCTATGTCTCTCTGTTATTTTGCAAATTTTTACTTTCATAATTCCTATTGAATATCTGTGAAATGAGTAGCATACAAATGGATAAGTCTAACTCTGAAGCAAGCAAGCTTTCATTATGAAGTGATGATTTAAGACACCAGAACACTTAAAAATTGATTTTTTTTCCTTTCTTTTAATATGTTTCCCTTTGCTACAGTTAAGACTTTTCAAGACAAACTGAGATGCTCTTAAAAATATTAAAGGTTATAAATCATATCATATTCATCTTTAACATTTGAAAACTCATTTTAGTCTTTGGAAGACAGTAGGCACTCACTCATATTGAATTCCACTAGAAACAGGACAAAATTCTGGTAATTTAGTGACCAACTGCATCTTTGAAAAGACCTGGCTTACTGTCTAAAAGTCACGGTGTCACATGGAATAACATGTATTTATTATGCATATTCAAGCAATTCCACATACTAGTATGAAAAAAGCAGACAAAAGAAACCTACAATAACTCATTGTTATGGTTTGTTTCTGGAAAGTCCCTCAAAGGCTCATGTGTTAAAGGTTTGGTCCCTAATGCAGCAATGTTCAGAGGTGGGGCTTTTGGTAAGTGGTTGGATCCTCAGGGCATTGACGAAATCAGTGGATTAACAATTTTATGGCATTATTGGGAGGTGGTGAAAAGTGTAGTAGGTGTGATCTAGTTAAGGAATGTGTCCTTGGCGTGCGTCCTTGGGGGTTATATCTTCTCCCGGGACCCTTCCTGGCACTTGCTTGCTCTCTCTCTCTCTCTCTCTCTCTCTGTTTCACATCTAGCCCGAAGTAAGCAGCTAGGCTCTGCCACACCTCAGCCGTGATGTTCCATCTTATCTTAGTCCAAAAGCAGTAGACACAACCAATCATAGCCTGAAGCTCTGAAACCATGAACCAAAATAAATCTTCCCTCCTCTTCTTTTTTCCCCCAAGTATTTTATCACAGTGACCACAAAACTGACTAACATATTCACGAATGCAAAAATCAATATGTAGGATTGCTGAGTAATGTTATAATAAGAATATGACATTTCAATTCAAAACTGACTTGTGTTTAATCTCATCTCAACTACATAAAAACTCTGGGACCTTAAGTAATTTCCCCAAATGGGGAATATTATGAATCCTGGTTTCTGTATTTGTAATACAAGGATAATTAAAATAATTTTTCCAAATGGTTGATGTGAATATTAAATATGACCATTTGTGTAAAACCTGTACTTGAGCATTATAATCATAAAACAGTAATATTCTTTCAATAATTTTATTTTTTTAATTAAAATATCAACCCCTACATAAAACAAAATTGTACATATTAGTAGGGTAACATACAATATTTTGATACAAGCGTACATTGCATAATGTTTGAATTAGGTTAAATGTACCTGTTATATCAAAAATCAGTTATTTCTGTATGGTGAAAACATACAAACTTTTATATTTTGGTTTTTTGAAATGAATAGCATATAGTTATTATCTGTAACTGCCCTGCTGCTTAAAAGTGCACTTGAACTTCTTGTTCCTGACTGTAACTTTGTATCCATTGATTAACTTTCCCCCTTGATAGTTGTTATAAATTATAAAAATTGAGCACATTTCCATTGGAAACTGACATTTTCAAGGCACAACGAGACTGAATCCAAGGCAAATGTTATTGGAATATTGTTTTTGTTTTTAACTGATGCCATTCCCTGTTTTTAAAGGAAAATATTCTGATTTTTAAAAACTCTCAAGTAGCCTTTGGTACACATCCCATGCCATCTGTTGACTCAGTGATTTCAAGTCTATGATGCTGTCTTATTTCACTTTTCCCCAGGCTGCATTTCAACTTTTACTTTTGTCATCACCCTCACAACACCCATGCTAGTTTAGCTGATAAGCATGGTTTGCTTTACAGAAATACTTTTAAAATCAGGAAAGCCTGTGCCATTCCTATCTCAGTGGAACTTAGTCTCAAAGGAAAGATGATAGGCAGCTGAAAAAACATTCTATTCTCACCACATTTAGAAAAAGGAAATAAGTAAAAATATACCAATAATAACATGTTCTGTGTTTCTGAAGTCATCTACGAAATCAGTGGAAGAGTTATGTGGTTGTTTGCAACAATGAGAAGTCTGACTCCAAGTGTTTGGTACAGATTAAAGGCTTTGCTCTACAGCCTTACAACCAAAGTATATCTGAGAAAATTTAAAAATTAAAAAAAAACACAAATGTATACTTTGTAAAGTATAGTAATACCCTAACATTTGCACTAACAACCTAACATATTAAACACACCCAGTTTAAACAAAACTTCCTTAAAGAACCAAATGGATGAAACTTTGATCACAGTATTCAGTATTTAGTCATTCATCATCGAATTCTTTTTACTTATATTTTCCCTCTTAAGTTTCAAGATCTTATACTTGTGTAGAGTCATAAAACTCCTTGCAGTACAAGAACATGCCAAGAACAAGTGTGAGAATACTTAATTGACTTGTACATCAGTCTCCAATAGAATACAGTTATTTTGTACCATATCCCAAAGAAAATAGAAACTCAATGATAGCCAAAAATGTTTTCAGCATAAATATTCGAATTAATAGGGATAATGTGTTAACATTCAGACATCTTGTTATCCATAAGGAAGTAGCTTCCTTGAATTAAAATGAAATTAGAGGCCTTGTTTGTCATTGTTTTAGCAAAAGCTGAACAAAGTTTTAAGAGTTTTTTTTTTACCTTTTATGGGTTCAGTTTCCTTATTAATCACCTTTACTAAATTTCTTTATTGTTACTTAAAACTCAAAATTCAGGAGTTGAGAATGTACTTTTTTTTGTGTGTGCCAAAATATATTGTATATAGGATGATTCTTACAAGAAAAAAAAAATACTTAATAGTTGTTTGTAGAAAAGTCTAGTTTGTTGCTAGACTTTTCTGTGGAAAACTAAGGGCATTTACATTTAATTCCAGGAAATCATTTACTTTTATTAAGATAAATAACTTATATGCTCTTTGGTTATAAACATCTTTCTATAGATTTTCCTTTCCTTTTAAATGGATCAAATATAATCTTAACAAAAAGTTTACATATTCACATCCATCAATCAGAGCTGTATATGGTTAAGTAAAAGAAAAGTACATAAAAACTGCTTTTAAGAATGATTTTTTTTTTGGGGGGGGCGGGGCGGGGGGGGGGGGGGGGGGGGGGGGGGGGGCCGAATTGTGGGATGATTCCCCTGAAAGACTCTAAAAGCCACAGTGCAGTTAGCGTTGCAGGTAGTTTGTTCATATACAACCTGCCTGGTGCCCCCATCTTTGTGTTGGCTTATTTCTCAGACCACTGTGTCACATATGTACGTAATTGTGAGGTGGGTTCAGACAGCAACCACAGCCAGAGCGTCTCATTCTCATCCTGTGTAGAGGGCATTGTCTGACCAGAGCATCAAAAACTGCCTGTGTGTCCCCCTGACTTACTCCTAACACAGTCTCTGTGAGCAAGGGAAGAACATATGCTAACTGGCAAAGGCTCATTATCTGGTCCAGCAACCATGGCATAGATGTTGGGATCATCCAACTTGAGTTCAATCCAATTGAGTTCATCCATTGCCTGCATAATGACAAATGGCAAATTTTCCCAAGAAATCTCTCCTTAGTGTTAGAAAGGGAGAAGAGGGAGAATAATTACAGATCTGTGCAACTGGGAAGGCCAAACATATCAGTGTATATTCAAACATATTCACTCTACAACCAGAATAACATTATTTTGTGTTTTCTGATTGAAATTTCCAAAATAAATATAAAACAAATAAAAAAAAATGAGAAAATGACTTGTCTAGATATAAGAGACTCAGTGGAAGGGGAAAAGTTCATTAGATTATTAAATTGTACAGGAAAAGTCCATAAGAATAAAATAAACCATAAATGAGCAAAAATAGTTTCAACAAAAATGAGAAATTAATAATCCTTCAAAATAAAAAAAATTTACATAACAACAAGACCAAAATATACCTTGTAGCAGACACAACTGATGACCCACCCCTTTCTTCTTGGCACATGGTCTTGGGGTGAAGCCAGTGCCTGCTGTCCTTCTTTGAGCATGCCTCTGTTCAGCTGTGATACACTGGAAGGGCCAGAGTTAGTCCCCAATCTTCCCACATCCCTTCACTATAGAATGGCAGGTGTCAATGTGGAAGTATCCTTGCCCATGGTGGGATGATTTGGAGTGTGCACTTACTAAAAAAACAGACACTTCACAAATTCCTTTCTCTTCCTCATCTCACTGTCCCTCTCTCTGATCGGTGTTTTCTAGGATTACCACCCAGACCTTCTACTTCCACTCACTAGCACTTTCAGGGAAAGTTCCTGGAGAGTAAATTAAATCCTGTGCTTTGTAGCAAAACAGATGAAATTGGGGGACATTATGTGATGTGAAGCAAGCCAGAAAAAGACAGAACAGTACTGCATGTTCTCTCTCATATCTGGAAGTTAAAAAAGAAAGAAAAGAAGAAAAATTTGACCCAAATGTACAAGAGTGACCACTAGAAGTTAGGATGGGTGGATCAAAGGCTGGATTTGATCAGTGCATACTGTAGGCATGAACAGAACAATGACTGAATTTTATTAGCACATGATAATAATTTTTTTTTTATAAATTAGAAAGAACCCCAAATAATACACACTTAAATAATTAATTCACTTTCAAAAATTTTAAAAGAAGATTTTAAATGTTTCACCACAAAATGTTATGAATGGATGGATTTATTAATTAGCCTGATTAATCATTCCACCTTATAGGCAAGAGGATTGCGAGTTCAAAACCAGCCTCAGCAACTTAGCGAGGGCCTAAGCAATGCAGCAAGGATGGAAAAAGTCTTATCACTTACATGGGCTGCGGAAGCAAGCAGAGGTTTCCATTCTCATATCAAATAAGGTAGACTTCAAGCCAAAGCTAATCAAAAGAAAAAAGATGGATATTTCTTACTATTTAAGGGAACCATTCATCAACAAGATACAATTATAAATCTATATGCCCCAAATAATGGGGCACCTACATTCATCAAACAAACCCTTCTCAAGTTCAAGAGTAAAATAGACCACAACACAATTATTCTAGGGGACTTCAACACACCTCTCTCACCAATGGATAGATCATCCAAACAAAAGCTAAATAAAGAAATTGTAGGACTCATTAAAACAATTAATAACTTAGACCTAATGGACATATATAGAATATTTCATCCCTCAGTGAGTGAATACACTTTCTTCTTAGCAGCACATGGCTCCTTCTCCAAAATAGACCATATATTATGCCACAAGGCAAATCTCAGCAAATATAAAAAGTAAAGATACTACCTTGTATGCTATCAGACCATAATGGGATGAAATTGGAAATCAGCGACAAAGCAAGAAAACAAACAAACAAACAAAAAACTATTCTAGCAACTGGAAGCTAAATAACATGCTACTGAATGAACAAGGGGTTGAAGAAGACATCAAGGAGGAGATTAAAAAATTCCTAGAGGTAAATGAAAATGCAGATACATCATATAGAAATCTCTGGGACCCTATGAAGGCAGTACTAAGAGGAAAATTCATCCCACTGAGTTCATTTCTTAAAAGATTAAAAAAAAAAAAAAAAACAACAAATAAATGACTTAACATCACACCTCAAAGCACTAGAAAAAGAGGAACAAATCAACGTTAAGAGTAGTAGAAGACAGGAAATAATTAAAATCAGAGCTGAAATTAATTAAATTTAGACTAAAGAAACAATTCAAAGAATCGACAAAACTAAAAGTTGGTTCTTTGAAAAAATGAATAAAATTGACAGACCCTTAGCGATGCTAACAAAAAGAAGAACAGAAAAAACTCAAATTAATAACATCCGTGATGAAAAAGGAAATATCACAACAAACACCTCAGATATACAGAAAATAATTAGAAGTTACTTTGAAAACTTGTACTCTAATAAAATAGAAAATAATGAATGCATCGACAGATTTCTAGAGTTGTACAAATTGCCCAAACTAGAACAGGAGGCTATATACAATTTAATCAGATCAATTTCAATCGAGGAAATAGAAGACCCTGTCTTGACATAAAATCTGTACTCCTCAAATTATTCCATGGAATAGAAAAGGAAGGAATCCTTTCAAACTCATTCTATGAAGTTAGTATCATCCCGATATCAAAACCAGGCAGAGACACATCGAGGAAACAAAACAAAGTATCCCTGATGAACATTGATGCAAAATTTCTCAATAAAATCCTGAAAAATCTTTACACACAAAAACACATTTAAAAAATAGTGCACCATGATCAAGTAGGGTTTATTCCAGGGATGCAAGGTTGGTTCAACATACAGAAACCAACAAATATAATTCATCACATCAATAGATTTAAAGATAAGAATCATATGATTATATCAATTGATGCAGAGAAAGCATTTGACAAAATACAGCACTCCTTCATGTTCAAAACACTAGAAAAACTAGGGATAGTAGGATCATACCTCAACATTGTAAAAGCTACCTAAGTCCAACATCACTCTAAATGGAGAAAAACTGGAAGCATTCTCTCTAAAAACTGAACAAATCAGGGGTAATCTTTTTCACCACTTCTATTCAACATAGTCCTTGAAACTCTAGCCAGAACAATTTAGACAGATGAAAGAAATTAAAGGGATACAAATAGGAAAAGAAAAACTCAAATTGTCATTATTTTCTGACAACATGATTCTATAGAGGATCCAAAAAACTCCACCAGAAATCTTCTAGAATTAATTAATGAATTCAGCAAAGTAGCAGGATATAAAATCAATACCCATAAATGAAATGAATTTCCATACATCAGTGATGACTCCTCTGACAGAGAAATTAGGAAAACTACCCCATTCATGCAGAAGACCTGATTAAAGAGTCTGCGGAGACCATTTGTTTACATAGGAAATGCCTTCCGGATCTCGCTCGCCTTAAAATCTCACAAGACTTGATGCGAGATAGAAAAAACTTTTTACCAGAGGAAATAACCAACAGGGGCCATTCTCTCTCTCCTGCCAGACCGCGTGGTAGTGAGATATTGCCCGAAAAAATTAAATTAATCTTTTCTTTTCTATTTTGTCTTTTGAGTTCTTTCCACAGCTTCGCCGTAACTTGCCCACAGCCGGCTACACATTCACAACAGCCTTAAAAACAAATAAATACATAAATAAAGCTTGGGCATCACTTAACAACAGCGGTAAAAGGCCACTACAATGAAAACTACAGAACACTAAAGAAAGAAATTGAAAAAAGACCTTAGAAGATGAAAAGTTCTCCCATGCTCTTGGATAGGCAAAATTAATATTGTCAAAATGGCCATACTACCCAAAGTGCTATACAGATTAAATGTGATTCCAATTAAAATCCCATTGTCATTCCTTATAGAAATAGAATAAGCAATCATGTAATTTGTTTGGAAAAATAAGAGACCCAGAATCGCCAATCCTTAGCGAGAAGAATGAAGTAGGAAGCATCACAATACCAGACCTTAAACTATACTACAAAACTATAGTAACAAAAATGGCAGGCTATTGGCACCAAAATAGACATGTAGACCAATGGTAGAGAATAGAAGACACAGAAAAAAACCCACATAAATACAATAATTTCATACTAGACAAAGGCACCAAAAGCATACATTAGAGAAAAGATAGCCTCTTTAACAAATGGTGTTGGGAGAACTGGAAATCCGTATGCAGCAAAATAAAAATAAACCCTTATCTCTCACCACGCACAAAACTCAACTCAAAGTGGATCAAGGACCTAGGAATTAGTCCAGAAACCCTGTGCCTGATAAAGGAAAAAGTAGGCCCAAATCTTCATCATGTTGGATTAAGCCCTGACTTCTTAACAAGAAGCCTAAAGAGCAAGAAATCAAGAATTAATAAATGGGATGGACTCAAACTAAAAAGCTTCCTCTCAGCAAAAGAAAAAAATCAATGAGGTGAAGAGAGAGGTTACATTTTGGGAGCAAACTTTGCCACACACACGTCTGATATAGCACTAATCTCCAGGATATATAAGGAACTCAAAAAAACTTAACACCAAAAACAAGATCAAAAACAAAAACAACCCAATCAATAAATGGGCCAAGGAGCTGAATAGACACTTCTCAGAAGAAGATATACATTCAATCAACAAATATAAGAAAAAAATGTTCAACATCTCTAGTAATTAGAGAAATGTAAGTCAAAACTACTCTAAGATTTCATCTCACTCCAGTCAGAATGACAGTTATCAAGAATACAGACAACAGTAAATATTCACTAGAATGTGGGGGGAAAGGCACTCATACATTGCTGGTGGGACTGCAAATTGGTGCAACCAATCTGGAAAGCAGTATGGAAATTCCTAGGAAAACTTGGAATGGAGTCACCATTTGACCCAGCTATCCCACTCCTTGGTCTATACCCAATGGACTTAAAATCAGCATACAATAGTAATGCAGTCACATCAATGTTTTATAGCAGCACAATTCACAATAGCTAAACTGTGGAAGCAACCTAGATGCCCTTCAATAGATAAATGATTAAAGAAACTGTGGTATATAGACACAACGAAATATTACTCAGCATTAAAAAAGAGAATAAAATTGTGGTTATTGCAGGTAAATGGATGGAGTTGGAGAATATCATGCTAAGCAAAATAAGCCAATCCCAAAAAAACAAAGGCCGAATGTTCTCTCTGATAAGTGAATGCTGATCCATAATGGAGGGTGGGAGCATGGGAAAAATGGAGGAACTTTGATGGGGCAAAGAGGAGGGAGGGATGGGAAGGAGGCTTGGAGGTAGGAAAGATGGTGAAATGAGATGGACATCATTAGCCTAGGTACATGTATGACTGCACATGTGGTGCAATGCTACATATATGTACAACCAGAGAAATGAAAAGTTGTGCTGCAATTATGTACAATGCATCAAAATGCATTCTGATGTCATGTATACCTAAATGAAATCAATCAATTAATTAATTAAAAATATATCCATTGTCCAATATGGTGACTATAGTTAATAACAATATACTATATACTTAAAAGTTTCTAAGAAAGTATATTTTCTATGTTCTTACACACAAAAAAGCATATTAGATGATGCATATAATCATCTTGATTTAGCCATTCCACAAGGTATACATAGTTCACAATGTATACCATAAATGTATGCAATGTTTTATCAAGTTAAAATAAGTAAATGAATGAACAAAACAATAAAACACACCACCATGTAGTCATTTAAATAGTAGCATGTAAGAGTGTGTCCTTTTCCCCACATCCTCACCAGCATTTATTGTTGTTTGTGTTTTTGATAGCTGCCATTCTGACTGGCATGAGATGAAATCTTAGAGTAGTTTTGATTTTCATTTCTCTAATTGCTAGAGATGTTGAACATTTTTTCATATATTTGTTGACTGATTGTATATCTTCTTCTGAGAAGTGTCTGTTCAGTTCCTCAGCCCATTTATTTATTGGGTTGTTTGTTTTTTTGGTGTAAAGGTTTCTGAGAGCTTTATATATATCCTTGAAGTTAATGTTCTGTCTGATGTAAAAGAGAATAAAATCATGGCATTTGCAGGTAAATGGATGGAGTTGGAGAAAATAATGCTAAGTGAAGTCAATCAATCCCAGAAAACCAAATGTCAATTAATTCCTTTGCTATGATGATACTGAATTGTAGTGGCAAGGGAGAGGGGATGAGAGGAATGAAGTGCTGGGAGGCCTCCAGCGATGAAGGAATGTTAAATAGAAAAAAGGGGGGAAAATACTTTGTGTAAAACCAATGACTTGGAAAACTGTGCTCTTTATATGTAATATGAAATGAATTGTAAGTTGTGCAGCATCTATACTAACAGTGATGGCTGTGATAACTGGTGTGGTCTTAAACTTTCTACGAAAGCCGGGGTTTTTATATTAACAGTTACCACAGGACCCACTAACTCAATCAGGTTGTGGGAAATAAACACTTTAATCATTAAAAAAAAAAAAAAGGGCTGAGGATGAGCCTCAGTGGTTAAGTGCCCCTGGGCACAATCCCTGGTACCAGAAAAAAAGGA
This sequence comes from Tamias sibiricus, assembly GCA_025594165.1. NCBI lineage: Eukaryota > Metazoa > Chordata > Mammalia > Rodentia > Sciuridae > Tamias > Tamias sibiricus. Next base: position 70,743,280 of record CM046660.1, on the reverse strand, counting down.
AAAAAAAAAAAACATGAATAATATAACACAAAAGAAGAAAAGTAAATTTGAAAAAAAAAATCACTTCCCTCTTATTAAAAAAAGTGATCACTGAGGAAGATTCCATTTTACACTTATCAGATTATATTGAATATTAAGAAACAAATATTATTGTTATAAAAATTATTCAAGGAATCCTCCCATTCTGTTCTGAAAATATAATTCAATCCAATAATTAAAGAGGCAGGTTTGGCAAAAAAAATAATGTGTGTATTATTAAAAATATATATGAATTATAAACATATATAAATATATGATTTACTTTCAATATACTTATGTGTTCATCTCAATATGTCTACTTTCATTAATTATTTACCTATCTATTAAAATTGCATCTAATAAATTCACAAATGCCTATATTGTTCTTTTGTTCTAATAAAATTTGAGATAAAGGATACCTGCTTTCAAGATCTGGGTGTGTTAGTTTTAACAAGAATGGAGAAGCTCAGGCTAATGAAGCAATAGGCAGGCTTCCTGCCTTCCTCTACCTTTCTCCTTGTGTCCTCTTGGTTCTCATGTTGCACACCCACCATATCCCTGATCTGAGGGACTCTGAGATTCATGGTTGCTTTAGTCTTGGTATCTCCTTCTCTCGACCTGCTTCTGCATCTTGTCTGGCTTGGATTATGTATTGCATTTCTACCATTAGTCTGGCACTGGCCTATCTATTCTTTCCCCTATGCCTTACTTGGATCCCACTTTCAGCTTTCAGTGTCACCCCTCCCACCATCAAAAGGTGACAATTTATATTTTGTGAAACTTTATCTCTCAGACTATTGGATCATTTGCTAGAATGCACTTCCAGGATTCATGTCCAAATTTCATATGTTGACTTTACTATTTCAAAATTAACACCATAAGTGATAGTGGGAAGGAGTGCAGTGAGTGATGATAATAGGTGGAAAGGTCTTTTATGCACGTATTTTCACAATACGAAAAGTAGCTTTTTCTCAAACACTGGGCATTGGCTTGACATTATTTTAGATATTCATTCTAAACCATAAAAATCATCCATAAATGGACCATTATTGCCTGCACCAGGGCACTGTTTCCCTTTTCCTGTATTGGGTACTGCTCCATTATTATCAGAATTTAATAACATCATTCACACAACAGTGTTTTGCATATTTTGGATCTACACACAAATGTGTGCCTTATTATGTTTTATATACTACAGAGCCAGCATGGTGATTTCGTTTTCCAGATGGAGACTAAACAACTTTTCATAAGGCTGTAAATTGGGTAGAGATACCACTTATTTTTATTCAAATAATTACTAATGCCCTTGATATCACTCTTGTTCTTTTGCACAAAATAGACTAATAACACTTAGCAAACGTTTTTGTTCCATCTGGTATATTAAAACCTACAAAGACCCACTGTTTTTCATTATAAGAAGAGGAAAATCATTAGAAATCACCAGTGATATGTATAGTTAATTGAATTGCTGGCCTAAAACAATATTACTAATAAACAACTCAATGGCACACAGTAAAAATGAACTCATTATATACAGACTATAATTATAAGGCATGATAAATCACATGCAGAGGTTATCTCTACCGTTAAGCAAATAACTGTCTCACTCAGGGCTGATTTGCTAAAATACTATCTGGAAAACCAATAAATATTCATTATTCATATTAAATACAAAATTCTGCCAGTGGAAAATTATCTATTTCAAGGTCACCTGTATTGAAGGAGCAAAGAAGCAACAGCATGGATATACTTATTGGGTCCTTGTTAAAACACAAGGTTTTTGATCTTTGGCAAATTCATGACTCTGTCTCATTTAGAAAGTAGAATTTTGGATTCACTGACTCCTGCATTATAAGCATATTGTAGGCATAAAGTGCAAATAGCTCAGTCAAAATACCTGGAAAACATGAAATCTATTTAAAAATAATGCTTTCATAGCTCACCATTTCTAGTACTTTAAAAATATTTTATTTGACACATAACATTAATATTTCTCAAAGCATTTTCAATCTAAGAAGCCACTCCAATCATATAGTCATATCACAAGTTAATGGAAAACAACTAAATGTATATACAGTGAGCTTCATATATTGAAACATAAAATCAAATGTACACATTGGTATATCAAGATATTTAAGTCAGAACAATAGACTTTTAGAATGGAAATTTCCTAAAGTTCGATCCCACAAATCCATTAATAATTCAAAGAGGTCAGTTAAATATATTCACATCAAGACGAGTAACATAGTTTGCTGCACAGTTTATGTAGTGTTAAATGTGGACAGATTATTTTACATACAATGTAAATGAATTCCATTTTACATGGCTGTCAATAAATTCAAATACATGTTTAATTTTACAATGCATTTATTTCCTCTTTTAACTATCTACAGATAGGTGGGTAATGTCCTTTGGGGCTGGTGTGTTCACCAGGATGCAAGTCCAAGCTTGGAACCCACTCCTTGGCACCTCTGTGGACAGAATTCCAGCAGCAGTTCTGATTATCAGCTGCAGTGTCATCCGTAAATTGTGGTTTGGTGACATTTCTGCACACCCCTCTAGGTGCCAGAATAACTTGGCAGATGGCCAATCGATCAAGCAGTAGTGAGTCCCTTGGGTGTGTTGCTGCCACAAGTGAACTTGTCACTTTGAAATCTGGAACTTGGCAGAATTTCACTTTCCTATGTTAAGAGCCTGGGAGGGTTTTGATGTATGTTTAAAAGTTCCCATAATTGTTGATTGTTGTCCTGAGAATGATATAAACTTCAGATTTTTATTTCTGAATATCATTTGTTATAAAATAATTAAACAAAAAGGCGACATTACAAAAAAAGGATCCTTCTGAGTTATACACACACACACACACACACACACACACACACACACTGTGCATTCTTACCATGCATTAGTGATTTTCATGGTTTGGAATAAATTTTTTGCAGAAAAGTAGAAGCCATACCCACTGTTTAAGGAAAGCTATTTCTTATGCTGAAATATATATGGGCAAAATCTGTTAGTTTTCCTTTCTTTAATCAATGCTGAGGACATGGATTGCAAAACAGGGAGTTGGCATGTGTTTTTTAGTTGTGAGTATGAGTGTATTCTAGCAAATGAAGCAACAGTCTGGGTGATAAAGTGTCACAAAATAGAATGGGTTACCACTGAGCTGTGAGAGGAGTGACATTGAAAGCTGGATGAGATTCAAGCCAATCACAGGGGAGAGAACAGGTAGGCTGATGCTGGAAGTCACAGCACCATAACTCAGGAAGAGTCAACACTGGGAAGGAAGCCAACAGAAAGAAGGGGCATGGCTTAGGCAATGGCGGGCATCAGAGCCACAGACCTGGGGGCAGAACAACATCAGAGCCAAGAGGAATGCGAAGGAGAAAGGTTGAGGAACCAGGGGACTTGTCTACTTCTTCCTCAACCCCACCTCCTCTGCTGGAACTAGATTCCTCTAACATAACTAACTCTCAGACTTTGTGCTTAGGTTCTCCTAGTCTGTGATTATATGCTTAGCATAAAGTATGCCATAAATCAAGCTCCATTTTAATTAACTTAATTCAATTTAGTGAATAAATGAATAAAGTAATAAAATTGGACCCAGTGAGCAAAAGGGCATATATATTAGGGAGCTGTATCTTTTGCCAATTTTCTTTTTTTAAATAAACATCTCATCGATTTGTATTCTCCTCAGCAGAGTAGGAAGGATCCCCTCAATATAGCTTTTATAATATTGAGGATTAGTTTTTGATCTTGAGCTATCTGATAAATAACAAATAAAAAAAACTAGTTCTTCCTTTCATGTTCTTTTTTTTTTTTTATGTGAGGCAAATTTCATGTTGATAGATTTTATTTTCATAATATTTTGTTGTTAATGCATCTTATTTTGTTTTCCTAGGAGCTGCTTTGAGACCAAGATATGAGAACAAGAGATTAATTTGGTTACTGATCCTGAAAAATCCTGGTAGGAAATGGGGAAGGGAAATGGGAATGGGGAGAGAAAAATGTGCATTTTTGAGCAGATCCTCAGAATGAGTTTGAGGATTTTCATCCCATTTTGGAACTGAGAACTTCAATTAGTCCACGCATGAACCAGGAGAGCTGGGATAATCACACACTGTTGTTATTCCTTGGCAGGCAGGTGGGGTGTGTGTGTGTGGGGGGGGTACTGTTGAGGAAGGTGACTTGTTTTCCCTAGGACTTCCTGCTCACCACAGGTGAAATGGAGAAAGGCCTTGGACAAAGAGACAGGTACTGGCTTCTGGAACTGTTCGTATTTCACTGAAACTGTAAGCTGAGAAGATAGGGCAAGGCACAAAAGGTGACGATTGAAAGACAGCTTGTTGTTATTTCATTATCTGTAAGTGAAAGCATTTTAAAGTGAATTTTGTGAATTTTCATTATTTTTCCTACAAATAAATTTTTATTTGGTATTTGACCTTTTAGCCTTTATACAATTAAATGTAAAATTTTAAAAATTACAGTAATATTTCCTAGTAGTTTATCTATTACTTTGTTCTTTAATCCACTTTTATGAGATCTATTAAATATTCACCTATATTTTGAATCAACTTTTGAAAACATTTAATTTTATTATTTATTTGAAATCAATACAGTGCAGTTAAGGGTACCTTTTGTTTACTTTCAAAATATCCAGATAGCTAATCTAAACAGTTTATATTCATTCCATATTGTTTTTGAGATGACCTGAGATCATTTTAGCTTAAACATTTAAAAATGTTGATGTAAGTGATAGAATAATTCTTCTCTCATCACAATTTTTTTCTAATTGCTTTTCAATAAAATTATCTAAAATTTGCTCAGTGCCTAAAAGTTCTAAGCTATGTGAGGAATGATTTTGTTGACAATGATGTCATTGAGATTTTGCCTAATGTCACTTACCCCAATATTAGACTTATACAATATTGTATAAGCTAGAACTCAAGTCTTTTTAGTGCCTATTCTTTTCATCTCTATAGGATCATATCTTTTTTTAAATCCATCAGTGAAGCTTTCTTTTGTATTTTTATAGGTTTATTCCTAGACTTTCCCATGGCATATGTTCATAATTTTGGTGAATTGGATCTTCTAGCCCTGGAAGTGAGAGAGAAAAATGTTTTGTGAGTTATCTTAGGAAAAGATGGAGTGGAGGGGATCATGATGTTTTTCTTGCACGTCGGTTCTTTGTGTTATGAAAAGGAGAGATGAAAATAGAAGTGGAAGGAACAGTTTCTATGAGTAACTGTGAGACAAGAGCACACAGCCAGGTACACTTTTGTTCTTAGTGGCAGCAGGCCGCTGAGGGGCCCGGGAAATCCTGTGCTTGGCTGAACCTTGTGTAGTGAGGACATCTGTGAATTATCACCTGGAAGGTCAGCTGTATTGAGGGACAGAATTTGTCGTGTGGAATTAATGTTAATATGAAACAACAAAAAGCAATAGCTGTATAAGTGGTGGGTGCCTTCAAGTGGCTTCAGAAGGTGTGGCAATGAACTTGAGTGCAGGACTTAGAAGAAAGTGCCAGAGGAACAAGAGCAGAATGGATGCATTTAAGGTAACTAATAAAAAGGAGTGTTTCCAGATGGCAGTACACAGTTATTGTTTACTGTGCGTTGGATTTATCATATCCTTACAGGGATTCACACTCCAAAACAGCTTAAGAACTTCTGGTCTAGACATAAAATGGTAATGACTTTCATGCTGTCATTTTGGGGGTATTTTAAAGATTTTTGCACACACCGATAGAAGCTGTCTTCTCCTCTCTTCTGTGATTAGAATTTTCCTGTCCTTCTACCAACATAGAAGAAATGAAGGAATAATAATGACAACTAAGTTAATTGCATCATGACCAAGTCAAAATTAATAAAGGCCAATTAATAAAAATCTTCCAAAGAGAAGAGTATTCAATGAGATTCAATTCAATGCAATACATATTTATTGGGAACCTGGTAGGTACAAGAACTCAGCTGGGAATACTCTGTGATCTTTTTGTCCTTTTTGAAAAACGAAATAAGTATTTTTCCTTTCATCATGGATCATCACAGCTAATGCAAAACTTACATTTCTCTGCGCAACATCTCTTAGCAACTCCCTAGCAACCTTCAAATGAGCAAGCTGCTTTTACCAATGGGATCCATGGAATAGAATTTTAAGATAAAGCTTTCTTTCTTTTTCACTTTTTTTTGGGGGGGGCACAAAACTTTTTTTAAAAGAGGAAAAATAGTAGTACTACATTCAAAGGTTTAAATTGTTCATCATCAAGTACCCTTCCCAGCTCAAGATCTAGCACAATATTGTGAATAATAAATTTCTGCTGAATTTAATTTCATTAAACACAGTAAGTCTGGGAGAAGAAACAACTCTTCTTCCCTGGTGGTTTATAATTTACTTGCTCTGATTTTCCTCATAGATGATATTTAACTGGTATCTGATAATTCCATCCAGTTCATTGAACATTTGAGTGTCTAAATATACTTCTGTCCTCTACCTAGGAAAATTTAACATTCATGTTTATAAACCATCTAGAATAGCTTTTCAAATGCATTTATGTGTTTTTCTTTCTTTGCTTTAGCTTCAGGCATTAAAAATTAACTAACTTACATAAAACAGACTGAAAGTTTTTATCACTTTCTTTAGCACAAATATTAAATGCAAATATTTTACACTTTGGTGATGGCCTCCTATACTTATGAAATTGCTAGGGTCCATGTTAGGGACTGAATGCTTGTGTCCCCCACCCTCAAAATTCATATGTTCAAATCCCCAACATGACAATATTTTGAGGTGGGGCTTTTGAGAGGTGATTAGATTATGAGGGTCCTCATGAATGGCATTAGTGATTTATCAAAGGGACCTGAGGGAGCTTTGAGCACCCTTTTTGCCACGCGAAAATGCAAGAAGCTGAGGACCCACAAGAGGGCTTTCACCAGAGCTGGGATCCATGCTGGGATCCTGATCTTGACTTCCCATCCTCCAGAACTGGGAGAAATGCATTTATGCTGTCTATAAACCCCCCTGTCTAGAGTACTTTGTTATAGCAGCCAAAACTGCAACAACCTGTATTCCCTTTTTGTAATCTGGTGATGTGTTGGTGCTTTAGTCAACTTTCTTGACCATGTGACCAAAAGACCTGACAAGAACAACAAGTGGAGGAAAAGTTTATTTTGATGTTTATGGTTTCACAGAGATCTCAGTCCATAAATGGCTGACGCCATTCCTTGGGGCCTGAGGTGAGGCAGAACATCATGGTAAAGCAGCTGGGAACATGGTGACCAGGAAGCAGTTAATGGACTAAATATAAAACCCAAGGGCAAGCCCACATCAACTCAGCTCCTCCAGCCACACACTACCTGACTACAGTAACCACCCAGTTAATCCCAATCAGGACATCAATGCACTGATTAGGTTAAGGCTCTCATAACACAGTCATTGTGCCTGAACAAATTCTTGCATTGTCTCACACATGAGCTTTTGGAGAACACCTAAGATCTAAACCTTAACAGTCAGTAAACTGTCTCTCTAGGAAAAAAAAATTCCAACATATAGTGCTTGCTGATTACTCTGGCATAAATACTTCCACCAAAGCATTTTCAAGCTACAAATACAAGGTCATTTAAAGAGTTTAAAAGAAATGTGCACAAACAACTCTTGCTAGACTATCAGGAGCCAGCCAGGTACTATACTAATCTTTCCATTTTCTCTTTCTTAAGTTGCCTATTTATTGCCTTTTCTTCTACCTGTCCAGAGCTCCAGTGTGATGACATGAATTTTACTCCCTTAGAATTTCTTATTTTTATTTATTTTTTATTCTAAGTTGTTATATATGACAGCAGAATGCATTAAAATTCATATTATACTTATATAGCACATTTCTACATATCTCTGGTTGTATGCAAAGTATATTTACACCATTTGTGTCTTCATACATGCACTTAGGGTAATGATATCCATTTCATTCTACCATCTTTTTTTTTTTTAAACCCTTTTACTCCCTCTTTCCCCCTCCCTCTCCATTGGCCTTTCTAGTGTTCCTCTAATCCCCCTAATGAATTAGAATAAAAAACAAAGAACAGTTTCAGTTGGGAAAGAAAAAGTTCTGGAAATGGATCGCAGTAATGGTTGGTTACATAAAGATGCAAATATACTTAAGTATACAGAATCATATACTTAAAATGTGACTACAATGATGCGTGTTATGTTTTGTATAGATCACCACAATAAAAACATAAAACACACACACACAAAAGAAATTTCTTATTAGCAGCCTTGGACTTCTTGCCATCCAACAGTACCTCAACTCTGGAATCAATGCAACATTCTAAGCTTTGTCTCAAATCAGGCGTCAGAGCTGTGTGAACAATAGCTCAGCCGAGTATTTTGGTGGTTGTAAAAGTGAATAAATTCTACTTGCTATTCAGCTTTCAGAACTACTGTTCAATGCTGGCTCCAGGTCTATTGAATCTTCATTTAATGGTCATATAAAACCTCTGTTCTCACCATCATCATAAGTGCTGAAAACCATGGCACCAGTATTAACAAGAAAATTGAGAACTCTGGGGAGGAAATCAAATCATAAAATTGATCTGACCCTCCCAAACTCTCTTCTTCACTGGTCTTTCTGATGTATTTTTCACCCTGTTTGAAGCCAATTCATTCACTTCACTCATCTCCCCAGGCTCTCAGCTTTCAGCAACCTCCTTCATTGATGGTCTTCTCTCCATAGCCATACCTGCTGCCCTAGAGTGCATCTGTCCCTTCATCCCTTAAACATTCTCCAGTCACTTTCAACAATTAAAGGAACAATAGAAGCCCTTTTAAGTTGGTTTCTCCTTTTGCTGATGTTTATATCTTTCCAGCATTTATAAGAGTCTAGAGAGAATCATTTATGTATGCCAGAATTTTTTCTTTTCTGATTCATTTGGCTTTCTCCTATTTTCCATTTTTCGTTTGCTTGTAAGCTTTACTCATAATGCCAACCTACCCATGCATCTGTCCTCCACACACACTATTGACTTCTCTCATTCAACTACCAACCATGTCCCAGGCTCAACAGTTATAAGACTGATGTAATCTGTATCTCTCTGTTGAATACAATACTCTTTCCCTCCCTCTTAAAATGCTCAATGTCTATGATTTCTGTCAAGGACTACTTCAATATTTTACTCCCTTCCCCTCTGTGCTCCATTCATCCATTCTTTTTAAAGGTAGCTGTATTAGTCAACTTTTCATCACTGTGACCAAACACCTGACAAGAACGACTTAAAGAATGCAAGATTTATTTTTTACCTATGGTTTCAGAGATTTCAGTCCATGGTTGGGCTGACTCCATTGCTCTGGGCCTGAGGTAGGGCAAACATCATAGTGGAAGGGTGTGGTGAAAGAAATCTGCTCAGTTAATGGTAGCCCAGAAACAGAGGTGGGGCAGGGTAGAGAGAAATATGAAGAGTGCTGGAAAGAAAATAAACCCTTCCAGAGTATGCCCCCAATGACCTACCCTCTCCCACTAGGTCCCTCCTCCCAATAGCCAACCAACTATCAATTGATTAACCCATCAAATGGATTAATCCACTGATGAGCTCAGAGCCCTCATCACCCAATCAATGCCTAAAAGCCCCAACTCTCTACCTTGCTGCACTGGGGCTCATGCTTTTAAAAACACATGAGCTTTGGAATGTTCAGATCCAAACCACAAACAGTGATCATATCATCAAATACCTATGTCTCCATTATATAACTTCTCCAGGTAGTATTATTCACTTATATATTTTTAATACTAATTTTTTAATGAGAACAAAATCTAAATGTATCACTTCACCCCCTAACTTTTTACCTGACTTTTTACTTTATTAGAGTAGTAGAATCTCTGCTCTAAAAGACAAAAACTGGACTTATACATATTTTTTTCTCCCAAACTTCTGAGCTTTCTTGTGTTATTTATCTCAATTGATATCTCACCTGTCCCACTATCCATCCAGGTGAGAAGCTGGAAGTTGCCTCTGAGTCCTTCGCCTCCCTTAACATTCCCATGCCCAAACAATCACCAAGCCCTAAGCATTCCTGAAATCTATACACAACCTTATTTAAGCCCACATCATTTTTCCAAAAGGATCTCAGAGCTTCCTCAATTGTCTCTCTGCTTCCCCCTCCTGCTTCCACAGTGGTGAGGGTATTCTAGTGGACTCTGTGTGGTCTACATGATGGAGTCTAAGCGTTGACCATGTCAAAATGATTCACCTCAACTTGGACTCTGGTTTCCTTTCCCCTGCTGCCGCTTATCTCAAATGCATTGTGTTGGACTTCATGCTTGAACTTCATGGAAGCTCTGATTCATACCATGCATATTCTCACCTCTTTTTTGTGTTTGCAAACTCTCCCCTCTGCCTGGAATCCTGTATCCTTTATTAATTTAGTTAGCTCCTTAGCATCAACATTCAAGCAGAAAACTTCCAGAAAACTTGGCTGAATTCCCCCATTCCATGGGCACATTGAGCTTCTTGTGTGCTGGGAGAATACCTTTATATGCCACTCTTTCCACTATTTTGATTTTTTTTATTTATCTAGATGTCTTACAGAAATAATTTCTTTCACAGCAAGGAGGATATGTTATTAATGAAGCATGTCCAACTCAGAATTTGGCACAGAGTTTCCTCTCACTAAATGATAGCTGTACTTGACATCAGACAATTGAAGTGTGGTAAATGCCAGGACCAGCAGAGAATGCTTGATGAATGTTGCACACAATAAATATCTGATGAGAGAAAACATTATTTGTGTGGCTTCTAATACATCAGCAAGGAGAGGAGAAAGGGAGGGACATAGGTAGGTAAGGAAACAAGGAAGGAAGAAACAGTAAACAATGAGCTTTCTAATTGATTTTCTCATTAAATTAGGAAAAAAAATTACAGTGAGATTCAAGATCAGGGGAATGTGAAGAAGAAGAGAGGAAAATGCTGAGGCATGATTCTGACATCATTTTACCCAAGGCTGGTCTTGCACTTGACCCTGAGGGTGCCAACTGTGCTCAGCATTGAAAATCTGCTCTTGATCACAAGAGGCCTGGACATCTAGAAACTGTTACTGTTTGTTCCATCAGCCAGCCCAGGATGTGGTAGAGCAAAAGTGAAGTATTGGTTGGCAACTTCACACTAATTAAGAACACATTGCTTCCTTTCCCAACTGCCTCTGTCTCTCCAAGAAATTGCTGGGGAGAATTTCTAGTTTTGATTGGGCTGCTTATTATCATACTGTCACTTACCCACTGCAACCCATGACAATATCACTGCTCTGTGTTAAAACAGGGGGGGGGGAACTGGATCGGTTTTTACTAATTAGGCTAAAGACCCATGGGTTAATCATTTATTAAGCTCATTATAAAGCCAAGGATGAGTGTAATGAACAAAAGTTTATTTTAAAACCATGTCTGCCTTGGCATATTGGGCAATGGAAATATGTAGGTATTCCAGCTCTGTTTCAGTCCCCTCAGCCATCCATTGACTCTGCCATTGCTAGTGCATGAGTCAACTAGCCTCTTAAATCACTGTATGCTTTTAGTGTCATTTCCAGTCTGCAGCACTGCAAACAACTCAGTTGTCAGATGAGACAGATCTGGGCATAATATCACTTGCAAGTGATTTATTCCATAAAGTACATGAAAAGCATGTTGAGCTCTAGGCTTATTACTCCCATAGTAAACAGCAATATAAAGAGAACTCTCTTAATTTGTTCATAGTGTGAGGAGTGTCAAGGGGAAGAACGTATTACATTTTACATCTTTTGCATTATCAATTGACTAATAGGGTCAATGGGGGGAGAAAAAGCACTTGAGTTAAATGCCTAGAAATAACCTAACTGTGAAGATATGGTGCTGAAAATGGGAAGCTCCAAGCCAGAAGAATCAAATTCCTCCCCCTTTCCTTTATTTTCCCCTAAATTCTTTTGTTTTGTTTTGCTTTATTAGAGTACACTATCTCAGGATGCCTGACTACAGCTGGATGTAGTTTTTTAAAAAAAGCATTTCATAGAGAAATGGAGAGAGAGTTATCCATGAAAAATCAACATATGATCTCCTACTAGTGGTTTTTAATGGGATCTTCTTGTCATTTGGGGTAAAATCGTTCTTAGCTGAGAAAGGCCATGTCTCACATTTATGGGCAGTTAGAATCCTGGTTTTCCTCCAGTTAAACACTGGAAGAATGTTACAGTTATCATGTGGACCAAATGCATGCATTTCAAAACATTTCTTCGAGGTGATGAGATAACCTCCATCCAATAAACACCAATTGGAAATGTTTCATACTGTGTGGTTTTATCACAGACGTTTGCTCTATCACCTATTACGATGGAGATAATAGACTCACAGAGATGCAAGGGCTTGAAATAACATCCACAGATATGTGAGACACAAGATAGTTGTAATTTTATAAATGGTAGTTAATATTACTCTGAAGATATGTGCAAGATATAAAAATGAGCAAAGATGCTCTCCTTGCTCTCAAAGAACAATTTAGCAGAGAAAATATACATGTGACATGCATCCAAATGGTTAAATAAGTAACCCTTGTACTAAAGGATCTGAGAGCTGGTTAGGAGCCACATTCATGCTCAATTGTGTTGCCAACCTTCTATATCTCACGTGATTGTGTGTGATAGAACAAAGGTGTGGTTTCAGTCATCTTCTGGTACTAGGTGCATGCCGACTACCAAGATTTTGAGGTAGGAGAAGAGGATGGGCAAATGAGTCTATTTTAAATTCCAGCTTGGGATACTTAAATATAGCCAGAGGGAAAACCAAAACTATTTTAGGAAATTGAATTTCAAATTTCTGTTTTACCCCCACTAAGAGGGGAAAAAATATATATATGCATATATACACATACACGTATGTATATGTATACACACATATACAAATACACACATATTAAAATTATAAATATAATTACATATATGTATTATATGTATATGTTATACATAATTACATATATAATTTCAGTTAAAAAGAATTTAATTTTGCTGTACTACATATTCTTATAAATATTCTTCAATTTCCATTTAATCCCCAAAGTTTCAGTTGCTAATGTTTTCAACACACCTTGATATAGGCACTTACATGCACTTTTGAATTATCTAATGTAAATTCACATCCTTTCTAGCTTTTTTATGCAAATATTTATTTTTGACTATGGCTCCTATTGTATTGGTATTTTAATGCTATTAATTTTTAAAAAGTTTCTCCATAAATTCATCAGTTCAGTGCATAACCATATTTTTGTTTGGCTGGATTCATACCATCAGAAGCTAGGATATTTATTTATAGTTTTGAAGAATTGTTGTCTGCTACAGTAATAAGGTCATGTAGGTAGAATCTATAAAAACAGAGAAATAAGAGAGTATGTGTTGATAAAATTGAGTACAAATATACCTTTTATGAGTCAATTTAATCTCAGGAAGTTTTAAAGTGGAGTATTAATTACTTTCAAATTAGGCAGTATTCAATACTATAGCACCTTTTGATGAAGTAAAAGAAAACCATTACTTGCTCTTCAATGTCTGGATTTCCTTCTAATATCATTACTGGAGGAAGAAAAAGATAGTAAAAAATAAAACAAATAATCCAACCTTAAATTCTATGTAACATATCACCCTTCTGCTTTATTTTAGGCTAAATTAGCATATTTCAAATGTTTTAAACCATTAAGAGGAAAAAAGATGAATAAGAGAAATATGACTAAATAATGCAGCAGTTGACCAGCTGGTATGCATAGTTTTTGTCCAAAATGAATTTTAATTTGACATTGGTTGGTAACCCAAAAGAGACTATCTTTATTTATTTATTTATTTATTTTTGGTACCAGGGATTGAACCCAGTGGCACTTAACCACTGAGCCACATCCCCAGCCCCCTTTTTTTATATTTTATTAGAGACAGGGTCTTGCTGAGTTTCTTAGGGCCTCTTTAAGTTGCTGAGGCTGGCTTTGAACTCGAATCCTCTTGCCTCAGCCTCCTGAGTCACTGGGATTACAGGGGTGCACCACCGTGCCTGGCATCAAAAGAGGTTATCTTTTTTTTAATATTTATTTTTTAGTTGTAGTTGGACACAATACCTTTATTTAATTAATTTATTTTTATATGTGGTACTTAGTATTGAACCCGGGAGGCACACATGCTAGGCGAGCGCTCTACCTCTGAGCCACAACCCCAGCCCAAAAGAGGTTATCTTGATAGCAAAAAAATCCAACAGGGCCAATCATAGTAAAATTTGATCATGCAGAATACATTTCTCTCTGCAAATTAAGAGGATCCACGTGGCCCTCTGGTAAAATCTGGGACTCTGGGATCAGACAGCACTGGGTAAAAAGCCTTTCCCACCTAGTAATTGTCTCAAAGCAAAGTTCTTAGTCTTCACCAATATGTTTTGGTTTCAAGAATGGTGCCCTTCTCCTTGACCGTGGTGCATCACTATGTTCTTCTTAACATGGAGGCCCAGGGTATTCAGGATGAAACTTGCTACAGTCCTTAGGGATCTGTTACTTGTGACTTTCCAGGAACTTTTCCTCTACCCCACCTATCATCCTGTGACAACCTCCACATTACCAACAATAACACCTGCACCAGACCTGGGCTAAGACAGAACAACATATTCATTCTTCATTACAAACCCAGAAAGTGATCATTTTCCATAATTTTTAGAAGATTTAAATTTTGTCAGTAAAAAATAAAAGAGGTTGTATGCTTGGTTTTAAAATCTGGTAGCAAGAAAGACTAAATTCTACAATGCTTAGTTGAAAGATATATATCAATCACTCCAAAATGACCAACAAAAGCACAGTATTCAATTGTGTTTATTTTTAAATTTTTTTTTATTTGTAGATGGACACAATACCTTTATTTTTTAATTAAATTTTCAATTTGTTTTAATTAGTTATACATGACAGTATTTATGCACTGTGATATATCATACATAAATGGGATATAATTTCTCATTTTTCAAAGTGTACATGTTGCAGAATCATATTGGTCATGTAGTCACATACATATATACAGTAATAATGTCTGTTTCATTCCACTATCCTTCCCATCCCCACATCTCCTCACTCCCCTCCCTTCACTTCTCTCTACCTAATCTAATGCTATTTTTCCCTAGTGCTCCCCACCCCTGCCATATTGTGAATTAGCATCCACAAATTAGAGAAAACATTTGGCTTTTGCTTTTGTGGCATTGGCTTATTTCGCTTAGCATGATATTCTCCAACGCCAACCATTTACTGATAAATGCCATAATTTCACCCTTTTTTAAAGCTGAGTAATATTCCATTGAGTATATATATCATATTTTCTTTATCCATTCTTTTATCTATATATTTTTGTGTGGTGCCAGGGATCAAATCCAGTGCCTCATGCATGCTAAGCAATTGCTCTACCACTGAGCCACAACCCCGGCTCCATTATATAGTTATCTTTTCATAGTGATAATAAATGAAAGAAAAGATGGTTTGAAAATGGCAGGCATCCCTCATGACTTGACATGTGGGGACAACCTCACTTGTTTTACCTGGTATACATGTTGGATTAGCTATAATGACAAGAATAAATCTCTGTATGCTATCATTTTTTATCTAACATATGTAATATAATTCTATACATTTTATATTTGTACATCATCTCATGTAATTTTGTTTGTATACAGTATCACTATATATATTCATGTCTATGTGTTTATATCTTTTTACTCATATGTGTATCTGTATCCAGATCTATAATTTTTAGTTGAAGCAAAGTTGTGCATATTTAGATATTTGTTATATTATTATTCATACCATTTCAATATTTTCCAACAAAAGACAGCAAAAAGTGAAAGCATATTGGAATAAACTTTTGCTAAAACTCTGTCAAATAGCATTTTAAAATTAAATAGGTAAATTAATACTTGAGCTCAAAGGAAAGAATGAGAATGAAAAACATTTTCAGGAGTCAGAAATGGAAGAATCTTTGAAGAGAGTGAAAGAGCTGGGGCAGGCTGGCATCCCATCGTGGCTTCTGTGCTGGGTGAAACATGGTGGGGCAGAATGTGGTGAGTAGGAAGTGTGTCCAAGGATGGAGGGAAATGCTGAAGCTGAAACCAAACTTGAACTTTGCATTTCTGCCTGTGTGTCCAAAAGGCACTAGTGAAACTCAGCCACCAGCCCAGGGAGGGTGAGAGGAAGCTTCCTCTCTCTGAAGACATGAATGTCTAGTCTAACATGCTGCAGGGTCTGAGTTTATACCATTTGTGCAACATGAACTGAAGGAATTTAAGTAACACATTTTAGAATCCCTGGAACTATGGGCTTTCAAGAAAAGGCACAGTTTGGGTGCATATATTTGTTCTGGAGGCACCCAGGGCTCTGATAGACAGTCTGGTCTAGGTTACTCTACAAGCAAGTGTAGACTATTTATCTGGGAAGTGATTTGAGAAATATCAGTAGAGGAGTGGTGGAGAGAGGCAAGAAAGCACAGAAAACCAGGAAAAGCTGTTATTAAGCTGATTGCCACCATGGGCAACTGGACACAATCTCACAGGAGAACTCTGAAGAATTGTATGAACCACACTTCAGAGTTATCCCCAGTGAGGACCAAGGAAATTGAAGTTTTATATACCAGCTCCTTGTCTGTTATTGGTTGAAGTTTGCTTCAGTTCATCATCTCTCCAATACTCTTGAATTGCTCCTTGATTACATACTCCTTCAGTCAGAAAAAAAAAAAAATGTATTTGGGCAGAGTCCATAGTGTGAAGTAAATAGTTTTCTTTGGTTTTTAGCAAGCAAAAGTTAGTGCCTGAGCACATGGACAAGATCAGTGGCAGCCTCTGCTACAAAGACTAGGTGTAGCAATCAAGTAAGAAAAAGATGTGCTTCTCCATCTAAAACATCATATGGATTTTTCAATTAGTTGACCATTACACATTAGTCTAGTTGTGCTCATAAACATCCAAAAGCAACAATGAAAAAAAGAATAAGAAAATATAGCGGTGTACCTAGTAATGACTAAGACAGAAAAATTTCCACAGTATTTTCATGCCCACTGTTAAGGGGATATCTCCAAATCTCCAAACAATTCTCCTGGTCCTTTGAAAGTGAAAACAAATCTTTATTTTCTGACCAGGGCCAAAAGCACAGAGAACCAAGCAGTTCTCTGCAACCCTCTACCCTAGTTGGAGAAAGGAACATGCTTATAAGGCACAAAGTGGGGTAGGCAGGAGAAGCAATCATAATCATAAGGTACATTTCATACAAGTGGAAAGTTACAAAAAAAAGAGTCATATAGTCATATTTCTTGAGAAATCACATTCTCAGAAAAATGATCTTGCATTAGTCCCATAGAACAAGGATATTGTGGTCAGGGTGCAAGTAGGTGGGGGTGGAGGTGTTAGCTTCTATGGGAGTGGGCTCATGGGGATAGAGGGGGTCCAATTTCACACAGGCTGAGGTGCCTGGGATAAGTCTGGGATAAATTTAAAATCAGCCCTTAATACCACCATAGGAAAAGAACCACCACGTGTGCAATTCTACATGAAACAGTCAAAGGCAGTTCTCCCAATATACTAGAGCTAGAAGAGCCATGAGCATGAATAGGGTCTTTTTTGTTTGGAAGTGTTTCCTTAACAAAAAGGCTCATTGGACTTGGAAGTCCATGCACATCCTTAGTCATCAGACTGGGACTGACATACCATTCAACCCTCATGCATTTCTTCCTTCTTCCTTCTGCCTTTTGGTGTGTCTTCAAAGCCTAAGAACCCATGTTTCTGACAGCTGTTTGGAAACAGAGGTATCATGAAACCAACTGAAATAATCTCATGATTAATCATGGTCCACTGACTAATTGTGGTGACAACTGAGACATAGCTTCTGGGCCAGACATCACAAAGATGTGAAGACAAGGAAGGAGCCACCTATGATTTTGAAATCTCTTGAGTAGTGTGCCTAAGGCCCTTCTCCTGATCTACAACTAACTGAGTGCTATGAAATTTGACTTGTAGTTACTATGATTTGCCACCGGGAAAATGTTTTCATTTTTTCTATTGGTGAGAAGGTTTAATTGTTAATTCAGCATGCGTAAGTTCACATAGACTAAATTATCTTCTAATGTTAGTTTATAAGGTATAATGCTACCTAGTAAATTTTTTGTCATGGAGTTCAATAAAACGTTTTTAATATTACATTTGCAATTTACATTAAATGCGTTCTCTGAACATTGGAAAAGAATCATCAGTAATTTTTTTGTTGGAACATTTGTCAGGGAAGAAGGATGTGGTAGTCAGTCAGTGAAGCATCAGAAGGCATCATTTGTCTTGGCTTCTTCTTGCTCACGGGTTATGTAATCCTGGAGGAAAGTAGATCAGGGCTTTCACAATCTGGACCCATGTTCTTTCAACTTCTTGGCTCCCACTACTGCCTGCCTCTCCTTCTGTTATATTTCTAATTGGAAGGAGCAATTTCCTTGCAATTTCATGACTTCCAAGCCTCCCTGTATTTGTCCATGTTGATCCCTCTGTCTGAAGTTCCCTTCCCGTCATTCTCCATTTGGAAGACACATTCTCTCTTAAAGCCAAATTCAAACATCACTTGCTTTGATAAATCTGACATCTCTCATCTTTCATCATGACTTCCTTTCTTGAACTCCCTAAACACTCTTATAACTTTTCCCCAGAATACTTTTGAAGCAACTTGTCAACCTAATTGCCTCTTCCACTAAACTATGATCTCTTTTAAGGATGGAGACAGAGAGGGTATCTCACTATTTCCCAGGAGCAAGCACAGTATCTAGCTTACAAGTTGATCCTTAGTAGGTAGGTGAATATCTGTAAATGATGTAAGGATTCAAAAGCACGTGTAAAAAGCTTTATCAGACACATTATGCAACAACAGACATCACAGGAATAGGAACAACTGTTCATTAGATCTTTAACCTGTGGCTGACATTGCATTATGTGCTTCCCCCATGAGGCAAAACAAGGTCATGACATCTTAATCTTTGTACATTCCTCTTCAGTCTTTCTTGGACTTGACACATCCCCTAGTTGGGTCAGTGGCATTTACATTGCCTGGAGGAGACTTAGAATCATCTCAAAAGAAAAGAATGGCATGGGGGAGAAACCAGATTTGGTTGTTAAAACATCCCGAATAAGCTCTGAGGTCCTATAAGAGGAAAAACATCCTGAAAATCAAAGTTCCCCATTGAGAATAAAATCTTTATTTATTTATTTATTTATTTATTTATTTATTTATTTATTTATTTATTTATTTTTGGTACCAGGGATTGAACTCAGGGGCACTCGACCACTGGGCCACATCCTCAGCCCTTTTTAGTATTTTATTAGAGACAGAGTCTGAGTGGCTAAGTGCCTTGCCATTGCTGAGGCTGGCTTTGAACTCATGATCCTCCTGCCTCAGCCTCACAAGTGCTGGGATTACAGGCGTGTGCCACCGCGCCCGGCTAAAATCTTTATTTATTCATTTATTTATTTCTTAAGGGAGGAAAAGCTTTTGAGATAACCTCAAAGGATGATGAACATTGAGTTTATGCAGAGAGAGATTAGAAAAATAATAAAAGGTGGCCTGGCCCACACAACATGGGAATTAATTACCTGATCAGGGGTTGGTGGGGAAAAATAGGGATGGGGATGGCCATGTGTAGAAATCAATGAGCCCAAGCCTGAGGGTCCTACAAGGAAGTTCATGTCAGCTCTGGCAACCTGAGAGCTCTGCTCTGGTCCCACAGGGACACACTGCTGCTTTGCAGATAGAGCACCCTGTTGGGATGTGGATGAATTATTTGCTTTGTTCAAGTTCCCCACCTTTTTGTGATCTGATGGAGACCTATCACCAGTAGCTTTTTAGATATATCCTCTAGATTTTCCAGCAGAAATGGTCCCCAATTGTGTGCTTAGCTTTTCCAAATTCCCAACCCAACTTTTCAGTCAGGACATGTACACTTTTAAAGTCTTAGTTATGGTCCCAAAACTGACAGAGGAGTTTTTAAAATCCAGAGGAGCAATGTCAATAGGGCCACAAAAGTCCTGAGCACCTGTACTTAGATGGTAAAATGGAGAATTTTTACATATAAATGTTATTTAACCTTCATAATAGGTGAGTAAATTATGAGTTACTATCTGACTTTTGCATGTAAGTAATTGAGGCTCCAAGATTTTTAATAATTTATTCAATATCATTTCATTTGAAATTTTAGAATAAGATGAGCAACTAAAAGAAAATATGATTTACTATGCTTTATTGCTTTTTGTTTTTCACTGCAGTGTGTGTGTGTGTGTGTGTGTGTGTGTGTGTACACTTGTGTGTGAGTGACTGCGAGGTGTATGGTTCATGCTCTCTGTGGACAGTGTTAGATCGACTCATGCCTGTCTTTTCCACACTGAACACATGAAAATATAATGTGGATCTATAAACATCCCTCATCTCTTATTTCCCACTTCGCTTTCTCTTTTACTCATCACTTCCTTCTTCTTCTCTCTCCCCATTTTGCAGGGACACAGTCCACTGACAATTCAAGGAGAAGAGTGTATTTAGAGCAACACTAATGATTCTGACCACTAACTGGGAATATGATCTTCTGGGCTCTTCTCCCAGCCCTCCCACCGTGTGATTTTTAAACCCGATTGAGCTCCTGTTTATCCAACTGTAAAATACAGGTAATACAGTCCACCTCATGAGGACTGAGAAAGAATACTGTTATGTGCAGTGCTTTATGACCCATAGATAAAAGGCATGATCAGTGTCAACCTCATTATTTTGAAAGTGTTTTCAAACTCCCCCTGTCCCCTTCTTTGTCTTGACATCAGTACTGTCCTGGAGGTGAAGGTGGAAGATAGTTGCTTCCCTGGATATGCAGAGAATTTCAAGAAGCTTATAATCCTTACATAAAATGGAGAGAGGCACAGTTTTTCTTCATTGCAAGAAAAGCATATATTTTAACAAATTCTGTTGTTTGACTTGAACAAAAGCTTTGAAGTCTTAACAATTACCTTTGATTCTCCAGAAATGAACTTTTCACTTAGCAATAGTCACAGAAGACACAAATCTCACATTGTAATCCTAAGCAACCAAGTTCTTGGTTCTTAAGAAATCTCGGTTGTCACTTAATCTCTCAAAATCAAAATTGTGCATTGATCAAGTAAATGTTTCCAGCGATGTTAGGTGTATTTGAGCTTTTTTTTCTTGGACTTGAATAATAAAGTAGGGGAAAAAATGAATCAAGAGAAATCGCTGGGTACAAAAGCCAAACACAATGTTTTTCTAGAAGGAAAATGAATGGATGATGGCTTTGCCAATGTGCTGACTTCTGTCATTTTCATGTTCAGTGACAAGTGCCATATGAATGATTTCACTCCGTTGATTCTCTGTTGAGAGTCCCAAAATGAACAGATTGTCAGAGCTGCAACTCCATTGGCACGCCACAGTGTCAGTAATCACTATGAAGCACACTGCACTTGTCTATTCCTGAAAATGTACTTGCCTGCCAGAAAGTTCATTTTAGCAATTGTATAGCCAGCACATTTGAACATGAATGTGTATATTTGTTTTCCCTTCTATCTTGGTCAAAGGAGGTTTCAGGTTAGGAATATGTATTTATGAAATTTAATTTTGGCTAAAGATTTATTTTTAAAAATCATTACAGGAGAGTTTCCTATTGATGAGAAAAATGGAAAATAAGTATTGCTATTAACCCGTTCTTCATACTATTTATGTCTCCAAATTAGCTCATCATCATTATATTGGATTCAAAAGTCTTGGTGGCAGAAACTTGAAGGCTGGTAGTCAGGATTGGGTCATTCCCTTGTCACACATAAATACCAGCTTTCTTATAGCATAAATTCTACATATTTAGCATTAGTCAAACCATTTCTTCCTCTCCATACCCACTGCTCTATCATGAGCCCTACTATTATCTAGCCCCTTAGTTGGTCTCCACTTCCTATTCTTTCTCCTTTCTAAAAAATTCTATAAGTACTACTAGACTAATCTTTGAAAAAATTCTCTTATCTATAATAGCCAAGAGTTTCCAGTTTGGTAGAATTACCAAATAATGAACAAAGTCTTTAGCATGGAACTGAAATCTATCCACATCAACCGACTTCTAGCTTTGTCTTTTGTTCATGCACATTTTAGTAGTATCAAAGTACATTCATTTACCTCTTACTTGTTAGTCCATGCTTTAGTTGTCTTCTTCCACCATTCAATCTTTTACCTACTCTTAGAATGTTACCTTTTCCATTTTCTTATGTCCAGATTCTGCATTTGCCCTTAAAAGTCCAAGCCATATGGTATCTCCATTCGGCAATGATTTATTGCACATCTTCTGTGTTCTAGATTCTGTTCCAGTTACTCCAACATGGTACTCTAATTACCCCACCAGATTGAGATGATGTCTTCTTTCTTTAAATTTCCTTGTTATGCTCTCCATACTGTCCCCTGTTTTATGATGTAGTCATGAACACAGGGACTACCTTGTCCTAAATGTGGTGGCAACTCCCTGAATGAGTCTGAGCTTCTATTCCTCATAAAGCTTGAGGAGCATCCAACATACAGTAGATGCTTCATAATGATCTTTGTATTAAGAGGAAGAGGAGAAGGAGAAAGGGGGAAGAAAGAGGAGGAGGAGGAGGAAGAGAAAGATGGACAATAACAAGAACATATCTATGAGACATGGAAAACCTAAAAGAAATATCTGAAGCCATTAGTTGGAAGAAATACATTTGGGTGCTTTTCTGTATTGTATTATAAAACATCAATGTAGACCTTGATATTGTTGATTTTTAAAAAAATCATATATGCTGACTGTGGAGCAAGTTTATGCAGTTTTCTCAAAACAGGAGTTAACATGGAAATGTGTAAAGAACTATATCTTGGTGTTGATACAAAATGTAAATAAAGCTGGTATTTAGAAAATTTCTATGCATATTTGTGCTTCAGTAGGTACAAGTAGGTTCTCATTCATTTTATACATTTAAATTTTTATGCTAAGCATGTTTCAATGTCAATAAAATGGGAAATCACTATTATACACTCTATTTTTACGCAACACAGTATCTGCTAAAACTGGAAGACTCCTTGAGATGATGAGGATGTGCTTCTCAATTTTCTTGTAGGGATTTGGTACTTAGATCACAGACGTTACGCATGATGCACTGGCCATATTTGGCCTCCAACACTGTGAACTAGAAACTCAGATGCTTGGACCTTACTCCCAACACAATGAGTACAATAGTCTGTGGACTGAGCTCAGAGACCTGTGTCTTAGAAAACTTTCTAGGATATTCTGATGCTAACAATTGGAAAGCATATTCTAGAGAGTTAAAATTTAGAAGCCCACTTCCTGAGTAAAATTTAGCATGGAAATTAAGGAGGCCACTTAATCAGAGATCATCGGAGTATTAGAAGAAGAGTGCAGAGTGCTATTTTACATAAATAGGATATAGTTACAATGCATGTATTGTTTAAGACAGTCTCACAAAGTCAACTGATGTCATTTGACTGGAGAAAAAAAAGATATGAGCTGTATGGAGCAGGGATTTTAAAGAGTTGGGGTATTTATTTCCCATGTGAAGAAGATGGAAAACTCTACGTTACTCTGTAGCACCCTGTTGCTCACCCTAAACATATGTCAACAAATCCAAGCCAAGTTAAAAGCACAGCATCCTCATCTACTCTGTAAATTACACAGAGATGGTTTAAAAAGGACATTAGCTGACTGGCTTTGCTAACCCTTAGAGTAATATAGTAACTGTGAGGAAATCTTTTTCCTTGTCTGCCTTCTCATATCAGTTTTTATTTTGCCAGTACTTTGTTCAAGAGACTTGGAGAATATCTTACTGTTGGAGAATATTGTAGTTATATTTCCTATCTTTTGGAGGTTGGTCACCTGTTCAGAGATATAAAATCTTTTATGTAGAAACATCTCTACCTGTGAAAGCAGACCCTGCTAGACTTGGGAAGTGCTCAGTAGGTGAAAAGAAAAACCCTCTTAGTGCCCTTTCTGCCAACTTTTCCTCACATTCACACTAATATACTGCTCAGGGATTTGAATCATGGAAGAAACAGATTTAAAGAGTTTGGTAGTAAATTCTTACACAAAACAGGAAAGCCACACAGAAAATAAACCCACAAAACAGGGTAAAATGTAAAAACAAACTAAAGAAGTAAAAAAATCTGCATCAGTTTATAAGATGTGCATTCATCTTTGTATGTACATGTTAGAACATGAAATGATGCCAGAATTTGAATCCTTACTTACCTTTCTTCCTCCCTCTCCCCCTCCCTCCATTCTTTCTTTCCTTCCTGGTAAGATCATACATATAATCACTTGAAAAGATTTTAGGATGAAATTAAAATATATGGACATAAATAAAGAGAAGCATCAATAAGTGAGCCAATATTTCTGGCCTGTCTAGATTTGGGGTTTCATTCTCTAGATTAGAAAGATCCATGTACTATCACCTTTCTGTCCAAAGAAAATTGAGATTGTCCCCAGCAGTGGCCATATGAACACCATTAGAAAGGGCAATTAATTGAGTTCAGTTTTTGTCTAGATTTTGAATCTTAATTTTCTGTTGGTTGGTTGTGTTTTCCTGTATTATTCCTTAGTTTTAGGTGACTGTGAATTCTGATGACAGATGTGGAAAAGAGAGCATGAGAAGTCAGTGGCTCAATTTCCTGCACACAGCCATGCTCAGAGGCTCAAAACCATGAGCATATTTTTATAATTTTCAGACTATCAACAAAACCTCCACTAAGAGTACACTTAAGTGTTCCTTTTATAATAAGTCAGCAACAGTAGAGTGAATTGCACAATATCCCATTCAACCACTTGAAATTTTTATTCTTCCAGTCATTGGCTCTAATGGAAGAGTGGTTTTGATCTCTATGGATGGAATATAACTTGTAATTCTAAGAGAAGTAATGCATATTTTAATCATTTGGATTTTTACAGCAAATCATGACAAGTTAATCCTCTATTTAGTTATACAAATACTGTATAATTAGTTCTGACACATAAGTGACTTTGCTTTTTGTTTGGTATATCTTTTCATATAGTGTTTTGCAAAAAAAAAAAAAAAAAAAAAAAAAAAAAAGATTCACCATTAGTAATAGGACATTTTGATCTTCCTCAAGAAAAGCAGATTGTTGTCGCCTGAAGCGATGGCCGCTTGGAGCAACGGAGCCGCGGGAAGAAGTTCAGAGGCAAACTGGAGACAAACAGCTTTTTATTCTGATAACTTTTTTCTCTGGTTTTAACAACGACTAACACGCGCCACACACACCACCAAAATGGTGCTGACTCGATCAGCAATCTCGGCCAAGTCACTCGATATCTCGGGCCAAGTCCCGTGAGACTACAGAAGGCGACAATGCCCAAATCTTTATGGCCCATAGTCAACCGTAATTTAAGCCATCTCTCTAAACAGGGCTCTTGTAGCAGATGTTTATCTTTAATTCAAATATTGACCATTGAACTCAAATCAATGTTCTTTGAATTCAGCACTTGAATGACTGCAGCCCTGGCCAACACCTAACTGCAATTTTATGAGAGATCCCAAGCAAGGATCACTTAGCCAAGCCAAGTTATGACTAATCAAAATCATGAACAAAATGAAATGGTTGCGCCAATTTTCAGCAACCATTTCATTTTGCTCCTGATTTTAATTGGTGCAACCACTATAGAAAGCAGTATGGAGAGTCCTCATAAAATTTGGAATGGAGCCACCATTTGACTCAGCTATCCCACTCCTTGGTTTATCCTCAAAGGACTTAAAATCAGCATACTATAGTGACACAGTCACATCAATGTTTAAAGCAGCTCAATTCACAGTAGCTACATTATGGAACCAACCTAGAAAATGATGGAAAATTACTCAAATTTAAAGAAGAATGAAATTATGGCATTTGCCAGTAAATGAATGGAGTTGGAGAATTTCATGCTCAGCAAAACCAATCCCCAAAAATCAAAGACCAAATGTTTTCTCTGATGTATGGATGCTTATTTAGATTAGGTAGAGGGGAATGAAGGGAGGGGAAGGGATATGGGGACAGGAAGAATAGTAGAATGAAATAGACATTATTACTTTGTGTACATACATGACTGCATGATCAATGGGATTTTACAACATGTACAATCAGAAAAAATGAGAAATTATACCCCATTTATGTATGATATATCAGAGTGCATAAATGCATTCTACTGTCATGTATAACTAATTAAAACAAATAAAAATTTTAAAAAGCTTAAAAAGTGAAATAGTTGTTCTAAATTCCTACTTTCAGAGACTTAGAAAAAAATGAACCAAGAATAACAGGATCATTGACAAATCATTTAACTTCTTTTTTCTCAGTGTTTTTATCTATAAAACCACCTTTATTGCAGACCTACCTGTCTCACAAAGAGTTTGGGAAGATCAAATGAACTGAGGGGCATAAAAATTCTGGGAAAATGCTAACCTATGTCTCATTTCTAAAAACTGGGAACTCATGATAACAAAGGCCACATCTTTTAAACTGTGCTACCCAGAGTTGTGTCTTCCACTAAGCAGATAGTCAGCAAATACTTCAAAAACTTTTTTGTTGTATTCACATTGATCATTAATAAACATTTCAATGAATATTGAATGTTGTTTTACAAATTTGGGAAACTACCAGCACATATTTAAAAATTAATTTCCAACTTTTCTACAAAGATGAACCTATTGGCATCTTCATGTATTTTGTTACCATCTTTGAAAAAAAATCAGTTATTTGCATTTTTCATTGGGCAGATCCTTGTGAGAAAGACTAAGGAGGGAGGACTAGAGATAAGAGAGAGCCTCTTGTGATAGTAGAGGGGTGCAGGTGGTGATTTGCTACCAATCAGGACAGACATAACTTCCCTGGACCTTTCTCATACATAAAGCAAGGGGCTTATGCTTCTTAAAAAGGCACTTTTAAGTGCCTCTGTGTGTAGATAGAAGAAAAATTCACTTGCTCCCAAGATAATGCAGAAACCATTGTAAACATTGTTGTATCCAACATTGTATACAGAGCCAAGGTCTACTGTCATAGAAAAGACAGGAGAGTTTTCTTCCAACACACCCACAGTTATAGGCTGAGATTTGCTGACACAGGTGGGCAAGTATGGGGAGAATTGGGAAAGACTTAGACCAAAACTGAGGCTGAAAAAAGAAAACCAACATCCTTTACCCCAATCCCAACCCCTCTCTGTCCCCACCATGAACCTAGGATGGAGTTAAAGGCAAAAGAAGTCTATTGCTACTACAGGAGAAATAGGATAGAGAGACCCTGTCTCCATCACACCTTTGATACAATTGTTCAGGAACTGCTGTGAACCTAAGGATGAATCAAGAACACTGAGACAGCCTCCTGTTCCCCAGACTCCACGGTAAATGCAAGCTAACAGCAGCCCATAGCTGCAGGGATATGAGTTCTCTGATGCACTGATAAGCCAAGCATACACCGCTCAATTACTGAGCACATTGACCCAACTCCCTTTCACCTGAATGACAGAGAGGCATATCCATTTCTGGACAGGAATACTATTTATCTCAAGCTCTCGAAATAATCTTTACATTATCCACCACAAATAACATGAAAGTGCTTTGAATAGATATAAATAAAATGATATGGAGGGCAAATAAGCCAATAAAAACGTGTTTAACACTAGGTGTATTAAACCACATTGGCTGTACCTGCATCACTACATTGTGCTGAGTTTAAGACTTTGGTTTTTTGGATCCATACCAAGGACTGGGATAGCTGGGACATATGGTGGTTCCATTCCTAATCTTTTGAGGCATCTCTACACTGCTTTCCAAAGTGTTAGTCCCAACAACAATGGATAAGTGTATCTTTTTTCCTACATCCTCGCCAGCATTTATTATTATTTGTATTATTGATGATTGCCATTGTAACTGGAGTGAGGTGAAACCTAAATTTAATTTTGAATTGCATTTCCCTGATTTCTAGAGACTTAGAGCATTTTTCACATATTTGTTTTCTATTTATATTTCATTTTTTGAGAAATGGCTGTTTAGTTCTTTTACCTTTTATTGATTGGGTTATAATTATTTTTTGTTAAGTATTTTTTAGTTCTTTATATATTCTGAATATTAGAAGAGTAGCTGACAAAAATATTCTCCTATTCTGTGGGGTTTCTCTTCCACATTTTAAAATTTTTTATTTATTTATTTTAATTAGGTATATATGACAGCAGAATGAATTTTGATTTATTGTACAAAATTGCAGCACAATTTACATTTCTGTGGTTGTACATGATGTAGCGTCACACCGTATGTGAAGTCATACATGTATCTAGGGTAATGTTGTCCATCTCATTCTACCATCTATCCTGCCCAGATGGACCCTCCTTACCCTCCCTCCACTTTGCCCAATCCCACTTGTTATTTTTTGGTTTTCTTTAACTGTATTGGACTTCTTTTTTAATTTTATTTTTATAATTTTTAATATGTACAACTCATAGTGCATATATTTAGTATCTTTTTACATACAACTGTTTGTATACAAAGTATATTCGTACAATTCAGGTCTTCAATCATGCATTAAGGAAAATGATATCCGTCTCATTCAACCACCTTTTTTTTTTAATCCCCCTCCCTCCCCTCTTGCTCCCTCCCTTACCCTCCCTTCCCTTGACCATTCTAGTGTTCCTCTAATCCTCCTATGTACCCCCATCCAACAATACTTTGAAATAGCCTCCTTATATAAGAGAGAACATTTGGTACTTGGATTTTTGAGACTGACTAACTTCACTTAGCATTATGTCTTCCAACTTCATCCATTTACCTGCAAATGCCATTAATTTGTTTTCTTTTATTGCTGAGTGAAATTCCATTGTGTGTATATACCACATTTTCTTAATCCACTCATTTACTGAGGGACATCTAGGTTGGTTCCACAACCTAGCTATTGTGAATTGTGCAGCTACAAACATTGAGATAGCTGTGTCACTGTAATATGCTGTTTTTAGGTGCTTTGGGAATAGACCCAGGAGTGGGATGGCTGGGTCATAGGATGGTTCCATTCCCAGTTTTCCAAGAAATCTCCATACTGCTTTCCATAACGGTTGCACCATTTTGCAGTCCCACCAGCAATGTACGAGTGTGCCTTTTTCCCCACAGCCTCTCCAACATTTATTGTTGCTTGTGTTCTTGATGGCTGCCATTCTGACTGGAGTGAAGTGAAATCTTAGAGTAGTTTTGATTTGCATTTCTCTAATTGCCAGCGATGTTGAACATTTTTTCATGTATTTGTTGATTAATCGTGTATCTTCTTCTGAGAGGTGTCTTCTCAATTCCTTAGCCCATTTATTGATTGGGTTATTTGTTTTTTTAGTGTAAAGTTTTTTGAGTTCTTTATATATTCTAGAGATTAGTGCTCTATCTGATGTGCATGTATTAAATATTTGTTCCCAATTAGTTGGCTCTCTATTCACCTCACTGATTGTTTCTTTTGCTGAAAAGAAGCTTTTTAGTTTAAATCTATCCCATTCATTAATTCTTGGTAGTAATTCTTGCGCTACAGGATTCTCATTAAGGAACTTGGGGCCTAATCCAACATGTTGGAAATTGGAGCTTACTTTTTCTTCTATTAGGTGTATTGTCTCTGGTCTAATTCCTAGGTTCTTGATCCACTTTGAATTGAGTTTTGTGCATGGTGAGAGATAAAGGTTTAATTTCATTTTGTAGCATATGGATTTCCAGTTTTCCCAGCACCATTTGTTGAAGAGGCTATCCTTTCTCCATTGTACATTTTTGGCAACTTTGTCTAATATAAAATAGCTGTAATTATATGTATTAGTCTCTGTATCCTCAATTCTGTACCATTGGTCCACCAGTCTATTTTGGTGCCAATACCATGCTGTTTTTGTTACTATTGCTCTATAGTATAATTTAAAGTCTGGTATGGTGATGCCCCCTGCTTCACTTTTCTTGCTCAGGATTGCTTTGGCTATTCTGGGTCTCTTATTTTTCCAGATGAATTTCATGACTGCTATTTCAATTTCTTTGAAGAATGACATTGGGATTTTGATTGGAATTGCATTAAATCTGTATAATGCTTTTGGTAGTATGGACATTTTGACAATATTAATTCTACCTATCCAAGAGCAAGGTAGGTCTTTCCATCTTCTGAGTTCATCTATAATTTCTTTCTTTAGTGTTCTATAATTTTTGTTATAGAGGTCTTTCACCTCTTTCGTTAGGTTGATTCCCAGGTATTTTATTTTTTTTTTTGATGCTATTGCAAATGGGGTATTTTTCATCATTTCCCTTTCAGAGTCTTTGTCGCTGATGTACACAAATGCCTTTGACTTATGTGTATTGATTTTGTATCCTGCAACTTTGCCAAATTCGTTTACTAGTTGTAAAAGATTTCTGGTAGAGTTTTTTGGGTCTTCTAGGTAGATTATCATGTCATCAGCAAATAGTGCTAATTTGAGCTCTTCTTTTCCTATCTTGATCCCTTTAATTTCTTTCGTCTGTCTAATTGCTCTGGCCAGAGTTTCCAGTACTATGTTAAATAGCAGTGGTGAAAGGGGGCATCCCTTTCTTGTTCCAGTTTTTAGAGGGAATGCTTTCAATTTTTCTCCATTTAAGATAACGTTAGCTCGGGGCCTTGCATAAATAGCTTTTATAATGTTAAGATATGTTCCTGATATTCCTAGTTTTTCCAGTGTTTTGAACATAAAGGGGTGTTGTATTTTGTCAAATGCTTTTTCTGCATCAATTGAGATGATCATATGATTTTTGTCTTTAAGTCTATTGATGTGATGTATTATGTTTATTGATTTCCGAATGTTGAACCAGCCTTGCATCCCTGGGATAAACCCCACTTGATCGTGGTGCACTATCTTTTTGATATGTTTTTGTATCCGATTTGCCAGGATTTTGTTGAGGATTTTTGCATCTATGTTCATTAAAGATATGGGCCTGAAGTTTTCTTTTTTGGATGTGTCTTTGCCTGGCTTTGGAATTAATGTAATATTGGCCTCATAGAAAGAGTCTGGAAGAGCTCCCTCTTTTTCTATTTCTTGAAATAGTTTGAAGAGCATTGGTATTAGTTCTTCTTTGAAAGTCTTATAGAACTCGGCTGTAAACCCATCAGGTCCTGGACTTTTCCTTGTTGGTAGCTTTTTGATGACATCTTCTATTTCTTCACTTGTAATTGATCTGTTTAAATTGTGTAAGCCTCCACATCCAGTTTAGGCAAATCATATGACTCTAGAAATCTGTCAATGCATTCAGTATTTTCTATTTTATTAGAGTACAAGTTTTCAAAGTAATTTCTAATTATATTCTGTATATCTGAGGTGTTTGTTGTGATATTCCCTTTTTCATCACGAATGTTAGTAATTTGAGTTTTTTCTCTTCTTCTTTTCGTTAGCATCGCTAAGGGTCTGTCAATTTTGTTTATTTTTTCAAAGAACCAACTTTTAGTTTTGTCAATTCTTTGAATGGTTTCCTTAGTCTCAATTTCATTAATTTCTGCTCTGATTTTAATTATTTCCTGTCT
The DNA here is from genome assembly GCA_025594165.1 of Tamias sibiricus. Classification (NCBI taxonomy): domain Eukaryota; kingdom Metazoa; phylum Chordata; class Mammalia; order Rodentia; family Sciuridae; genus Tamias; species Tamias sibiricus. The sequence continues at coordinate 70,711,694 of CM046660.1, read as the reverse complement.
TCTACTGCTCTTGGTGTTGGTCCGTTCTTCTTTTTCTAATGCTTTGAGGTGTGATGTTAAGTCATTTATTTGTTGTTTTTTTTTTCCTCTTAAGGAATGATCTCAGTGCAATGAATTTTCCTCTTACTACTGCCTTCATAGTGTCCCAGAGATTTCTATATGATGTATCTGTGTTCTCATTTACCTCTAGGAATTTTTTGATCTTTGATGTCTTCTTCAACCCCTTGTTGATTCAGTAGCATGTTGTTTAGCTTCCAGTTGATGGAGTAGTTTTTCTTATTCCTTGTTTTGTCGTTGATTTCCAATTTCATCCCTTTATGGTCCGATAGCATGCAGGGTAGTATCTCTATTTTTTTATATTTGCTGAGAGGTGCCTTGTGACATAATATATGGTCTATTTTGGAGAAGGAGCCATGTGCTGCTGAGAAAAATGTGTATTCGTTTACTGAGGGATGAAATATTCTATATATGTCCGTTAGGTCTAAATTGTTAATTGTTTTGAGGAGGCTTAAAGTTTCTTTGTTTAGCTTTTGTTTGGATGATCTATCCATTGGTGAGAGAGGTGTGTTGAAGTCCCCTAGAATAACTGTGTTGTGGTCTATTTTACTCTTGAACTTAAGAAGCGTTTGTTTGATGAATGTAAGTGCTCCATTATTTGGGGCATACAGATTTATGATTGTTATATCCTGTTGATGGATGATTCCCTTAAGTAATAAGAAATATCCATCTTTGTCCCTCTTGATTAGTTTTGGTTTGAAGTCTACCTTATTTGATATGAGAATGGAAACCCCTGTTTGCTTCCGCCGGCCATGTGAGTGATAAGACTTTTCCCAGCCTTTCACTTTCAGTCTGTTGATGTCTTTTTCTATGAGGTGTGTTTCTTGGAGACAGCAAATTGTTGGGTCATTTCTTTTAATCCATTCTGATAATCTTTGTCTTTTGATTGGCGAGTTTAGGCCATTAACATTCAGGGTTATTATTGAGATGTGATTTTTATTCCCATCCATTTTTATTTGAATTATGGTCTTTAGCTTGATTTGGTTTCTCTTCTGGTTGGTATTTCCTTTAGTTTAATATCTCCCTTTGGTGATTTTCGTTATCATCTTTCTCTTCTTCTTCATGAAAAATGTTGCCCAGGATGCTCTGAACTGCTGGCTTTCGAGTTGTGAAATCTTTTAACTTTTGCTCGTCGTGGAAGGTTTTTATTTCATCTTCGAATCTAAAGCTTAATTTTGCTGGATGTAAGATTCTTGGTTGACATCCCTTTTCTTTCAGAGCTTGAAATATGCTATTCCAGGATCTTCTTGCTTTTAAGGTCTGGGTTGAAAAATCTGAACATAGTCTGATTGGTTTCCCCCTATATGTAATTTGCTTCCTTTCTCTTGTGGCTTTTAGTATTCTCTCCTTGCTCAGTGTATTAGGCATTTTCATTATAATGTGTCTAGGTGTGGATCTGTTGAGATTTTGTTTGTTTGGTGTTCGGTATGCCTCTTGAACTTGGTTTTCCATTTCATTCCTCAAGCTTGGAAAATTTTCTGTAATTATTTCGTTAAATAGATTACTCATTCCTTTGGCTTGAAACTCTGCCCCTTCCTCTACGCCGATCACTCTTAAGTTTGGTCTTTTTATGCTGTCCCATAATTCTTGGATGTTATGTTCTTGATTTCTAACAAGTTTTGCTGTATGTTCTAAATTCTTTTCTAGGACATATATTTTGTCTTCATTGTCTGAGGTTCTTTCCTCCAAGTGGTCTACTCTGTTGGAGATGCTTTCAATTGAACTTTTATTTTGGTTTATTGCTTCTTTCATTTCTGGAATTTCTATTTGGTTTCTCTTTAGAGCCTCTATTTCCCTATTGAAGTAATCTTTTACTTCCTGTATTTGTTTTTGGAGTTCTTTGTCAAAATGATCTTTTGCCTCCTGTACCTGCTCCCTCATCTCATTTTTGAGTTCATTCTTAATTTCCACAAACATTTGGCATATGTAATTTCTAAATTCCATCTCTGGCATTTGACCGACTGTGCTTGCCATGACATCTACCGATGAGGTATCTTGATTTGTTTGTGTCATTTTCTTTTTCCCTTGTTTTTTCATGTTGCTTGTGTGTCTATTCTTCCTGCACTGTGGGACCTTGACTATTTCGATTATACCTTAAAGCCTTATGTTGTTCCTGTAGTACAATTCTATCAGATCACCTTATAATTCCTTTACACTTTTAAAACCTAACACTTACTATTCAGAAAATCCAAGTTTGATCACAATGTACAGATTTTGTTAACCCAGATATTATTTCCAATTTACTCTATATGCTTCTGATAGGGTTTTATAGCTTCAAGTATTGGATACAGAGGTGTTATGTTTAGGAAGAAGGAAGTGTCTTGAATTGTTCTTTCTTGGAAAGTATGAAAGGAGATATCTATTGAAGTGGTTTAGTGGAAGTGGTTTAGTATCAGTAGACGATGGAAGAAAGAGAATGGGGTTGACAATTAGGTGAAAGATCAATTTATATATAAAGTAAGTTGGAAAAGAAAAAAAAATGATAAAAGAGTAGGAATTGGCATAAGAGAGAGGAGAGAGAGAATCAAGGAAATAGAGAGTAAACTATATATAACACCACTTTGCTACCCAGTTCAATTGCGCCGGTTCTAGAAATCCCAAGTTCTGCGTATAACTTGTTTTTACCTCTGTATAGTATGCACTGGCAGGGTGTAAACATGAAAGATGAAGGAGGAAGAAAAGATACAAGAGTGAGAAGGAAGAAAAGAAGGAAAGAAAAAAGGAGCGGAAGCAAACAAACACACTAACAATCAATGCGGAAGGAAAAAAATAAAAGCAGAACAAAACAAAGCCAAAAAAAGAAAAAGAAAAATAAACAAACAAACAGACCAACAAAAAAAAAAAAAAAACCTCCCTGCAATCCAACAAGACAAGCAAACCAACAAAAAGAAAAGGAAAAAAAAAAAAAGTCGAACCCCAAGTCTCAGACAAAACGGGCCCTGGGAAGCCCCCCTCTTTTTTTTCCTTTCCAGTTCAATCCAATTGCTATTGGATCATGTCCAGACAGTCTGTGATCCTGTTAGTGAAATCAAGGCTGCATCTTAGGCCAGTGGCTGCACGGTTCAGTGAAGGAATGGCCCAGGGGGTTTGTGTGTGTCAGCAGATGAATGGCACCGGGAAGGGGACCTTCCAGAAGACACCCCCTCCCCAAGCCCACCCACAGTTGCAGCCTCTTGTTGCCACTGCGCTAGCCTCAGAAACACCTTCCCCTGCTGACCACCCGAGTCTCACCCAATTGTGCGTTGTCTTCAGAGAGCTGGAGAGTCCCTGGATGGCTACAGCCGTCGCTCTCTGTCTCTTCCCCTTTGTCTGGATCAGCCACTGCAGCTTTCAAAAATGGCGGTGCTCTCCTTCCAGTCAACAGCAGCTCCGCAGACTCCCGTATCCTCGCCGATCGATTTCAAAGCTGTTGGGTGGATGTCTCCCTGCCGAAGTAGCACTGGGAAGCCACACCTGTGACTGTGGTGCAGACAGTGCTGCTTCGGACTGTGGCCCGCTCCACTCTGCCCCTGTTTGCTGATCGTAGATCTCTGCGCTGCTCTGTCCGGGGCCCCACTACTGAGGGTCGCGTCAGGCGGAGTGTGGATTTGAACTGGTGTTGTGGACCCGTGGTCTCCCGTGGTTCCCCAGCACCAATCCCGCCGGCTGTTATCGCTGGTTTCTATCGCCGGTTTCACGCTAGTGTGCCGTGTGTTTGGCTGGGGTTGCAGTAGTAGCGGGTCTCCCCACACTGACTTTGTTTCGGACGGCCTGTGCACCACCCAGGCGGTTTTGCAGGAGCCTCGCGGCTCCAGCCGCTGCAGACAGCTTGTCTCTTTCTCTCTCTGGTAGTGGTAATCAAACCATCCAGGAGATCGGTATTTTCAGCCTATATATATATGATGAAAGGCAATTTATCTGCTTTGTTGGATTCTTTCCACGGAGCTGTCCTGAAGTGCGGCTTCCTCTAATCCGCCATCTTGGATCCCAGTATTGGACTTTTTAAAGCAGTTGATGCCTGCACAAATATGTTAGAGTGGTGACCTTATTTTTTTTTTGTTTCTAGAGGTTGCAAAATTTCTGGTCAGATTCTTAGATCCTTGATCCACTTTGAGTTGACTTTTGTACAAGGTGAAAGATGGAGACCTAGTTTCATTCTTCTACATATGGATATCCAGTTTTCCCAGAATCATTTGTTTAAAAAGGTGTCTTTTCTCTAATATAAGTTTTTGGCATCATTGGTGAGTATCATATTGTATCTTGTGAATTTGTTTCTGTGTCTTCTATTCTATGCTATTGTTTTTCATGTCTGGTTTTATGCCAGCACCATGCTGGTTTTAAAACTATAGCTCTGTAGAGGGATTGAGAGGGAGGGAGAAGGGACAGGGAAAAGATGGAATTAAGGAATGAAATTGACTAAGTTATACTACGTAAATATATGTATATACTACAGTGAACACTTCCTTTATATATATCTAGAAAACACCAATTCAAATAACAGTGAACAAATAGAGGGAAGACCATTACAGTAGAGGAAGGGGAGAAGGGAAAGTAAGAGGGGAGAGACAGCAGAAGCACTGGGGACTGAAAAGGAGCATCAAAATGAACTCTGGTAGTATGTATAAATGTAGTGCATTAATAAAACATTTAAAAATGCTTTGGTTATATGTCAAAAATCCCCATATTTGTTGCTACTGAATGTCTAACAGTGATGGAAGTTAAAACAAACAAACAAATGAAAGCTGGTTAGTATGGAGCTCACCTGGAATTCTCCTGCACTGCTGGCAGGGGTGCAGAATGGTACAGACAACTTTGGAAAGTGATTTGGCAGTTTTTTTTTTTTTTTTTTTTTTATAAAGTTGATAATATACTTATCATGTAAACCAGCAAATCCTACTCCTAATTTTTTACCTGAGAGAAATGAAAAATATGTCTATACTAAACCCCAAAAGCAAATAATTAACTTTACTTATAATAGCCCCCAACTGGAAACAACCCAAATGTCCATCCTCTGGTGAATGGATAATAAATACTGCTTATGTATGGAAAGACATGAATTGCTGCTGTAGGAACAACATGGAAAAAAATTTATAAACATAGGCAAGGTGAAGGCTCACTGCACAACTTCATTAATGGTATATTCTAGAAAATTAAAAAATATGGGGAAAGAAATTGGATGGTAAGTTTCTTCCATTAGAACTGTGGGACTCTGGGGCCAACCCCCAAGGGGCATAAGGGTATTCTTTGAATATTAAATGGGAATATTCAGTGTTTTGATTGTGGTAGCACTGGTTGCATGGCTATACATATTTGTCAAAACACATGTCACTTTTATAAGGATAAATTTTATTACATGTAAATCTTTACCATAATAAACCGAGTTTAAAAAAATTACATAAAACATGGTTTAGGGCCTTGGGGGTGTAGTGACACTGTAAATTTTCTTTTTCAAGATTTATATACTGTTGAGGTTTTAAAGATGCATTATTTATAGCTCTTTCCCATGTGATTTGTGGCTTCTATTTTTTTTAGAATTACTAAAATATTGAATTTGATTGCAGTACATTATTGCTTGGTTTTCTTGAATATCTTATCCATTTAGAGTCTAATTAATGTTGCTGAACTTAATTTAAGAAGTTGTGTTGATCAGAAATGTTTTCACTTCTCTGCTTCCCCGGAGGAAATCTACTTGTGTACATGCTTTATGTCCATAAGTCTTTAGTTTTGTGAATCATCTCCTATTTTGCAGGCTTTGACGAAGTATAGGGCCATATTGAAGGAAACAACACATTAAATTTTTCCTAATTTGAATATCCATTTTGTTTAATTTGACTTATATTTATTTATTTTTTATTTTTTGCATTGTATTTCCTGAAAGCAGGGTATATCTGAATATGCCTATGATTCATGAGTGTATCCAACATTCAAATTGGAGCGTCCTGAGAGCCATGTGGTTTCTGGCCTCTTTTGTACAACCAACTCCCCTATTTTACACAATGAAGGTTCTGAGGCAAACAACCTTGGAGTTCTGTCTCTTTCCAAATTTCACTCAGGTCTTTCTCTTGATGGTGTCCTGATCATTACTTCCCTCCTTATCTCTGAATTCTTCTGTTTTCTAAACTATATACTTGGCTTGTGTTCTCTTATTTTCATCTTTGTCTTTGACTTGGTGGCCTTCTGTGGAGGATTCACCCTGACCCACTAACTTCTCCCTTAATCCTGTGTACTTTTGAGGGTCTTATCTTTCTTTTCTGGAATAGAGATGTTCCCTCTCTCTCTCTCTCTACCTACACATCAGATTCATGGAAGCACTTTCCTGGACCCTCTCCTCTTCCCAAGAGCAGAGTTTCTTTGGGTACAGTGTGTGGACTCCCTCGCAGGTTGACCAGTTCAAGAGTTTGGAACAATTTCCATCACAGTAAGATGCTATTTCCTTTTTATCACTGTGTTAACATTTGCAGAGAGAGTACAAAAACCACAGTGGGCAAAACTGCCACTGCCCCTTTACGACACCAGCTATGCCTGTGATTATTATCAAACTATCGAAATATGCAAATTCTTCACCGCCACACACTAACCAGAGATTGTTCTTATTAGAACAGCATAAGTTATTAATTTTATTAAATATTGATTTCAAATGTATTTTAATACTGTAATCTATGAAATGGGAAATACATAAAACACTTTTTGCTGTATATTGAAGTCTGATGTCTTAGGGAAAGAGATTATATTAGTTTTATGTTCAACTAACCCTCATTTTTTTTTCAATATTTACTTGAAAAAAACTAAAGACAGGACAACTGTTTTTATCATATTTGGGCATTTGGCAGATATATTCTCAAAAATGAAAAAAAAAAAAAAAAACCAACCCTGTCAATTAATAGCAAATAACTAACAGCGTTTGTTGTCAGTGATAAAATTTGAGCATTCTAATAGTAATTAGAATTTTAGAAAACTTGTGTCTGCCATTATGAACACTTGACCACTTTCCAGTACTTAAAAAAAAAAAAATTTGTGATTACATTGGTGGAGATATTAGCAATTGTGATGTTTATGCTTTTATACAGTAAATGCTGCCAACATTTGGAAGATCTAAGTACTTGGTGAACCAATGCTTTCCAACTGACCTATGTATATTAACAAAATCATGTATGGATAAAAGATACATTCAAAGTGCAAGATTTCAATATATAGAGTACAAAAACAAATATTTGATGTGGTTTCAGATTTACAGTGCAAACAAACAAAGCCTTTAAGATACTTCCTGTTAAGTTTCAGGGCAGAATCAAGAATGAGTATCCCTAGTTATCTGGAAAACTATTGAAATTCTTCCCTTTCTCTTAACTACAGATTTAATGCTGAGCAGACATGAGAATCCAGCTGTCTTCTATTAAGCAAGACTTAATAGGTTTACAGAAATATAAAACAATGATACTTTTCTCAGCATCTTTTTGTTATAGAAATAATTTTTCTTAAAAGTATCTTACCTATATAGGCATAAAATGTTTATTACTATTTTAAATTAATGCATAAAGTTTTATAACTTCTCAATTTTAAATTCTTACATAGAAAATATTGATAGATATAATCCACACTTAAAATCAAAGTTCTTTGGGGTCCTCAATAATTTTTAAGAGTGAAAAATTTTCCTGAGACCAACATTTAGTATGCTGCTCTAGAGCCCTGTGTACTAATGAGCTCCATAGATGATTTTATTGGTCCCTTTGATACTACACTATGAGTTATATAGAATTACAAACTTTCGAATCCACCATCTTGATGATGGAGGTATTTTTGGTCCAATGCAGGAGCATGGACTTTAACCATGTTCCAGCCTAACACATCACATGCCCTGCATCCATCTATCTCTTGAAAGTTTCTACCAAACTTCACAGCTTACTGGCAGAGTTCAATTTACACAGCTTCCATAAAGGCTCCTGGATTGAATTGAAGTCTAATTATAGGATAATTCCATCTCCTTTTGTGAGATGAGATTGAACAGTAAGTGTCTCTTTTATTCACCAGGGAACCAGTTGTTCAATGTTTACCTTGTAGATCATATTTATTAGACTTACTCAACATGACATAGCTCAAATCATGATTTTCTTATAATAAATAAATGATCAGTGGGTTATAATTGATGGCTGAATACATTAGCACATTAGTTAAAATAATATTGTACTCAGTTCCAAAAAGACTTGTCAAACTACAAGGTAAAGTATTCGAAGTTATAAAACTAGAAGAGGATCTTTGGGCTAATTTAAAACATCTGTCAGAAGTTGGTTAGACAGGAAACCTCCATGCACCTACCTCCTTGGCCACAACCACTTATCTTAGACCAGTTCTCTAGAAAGCATGGCATGAGGTAAAAAATTGTTAAGAACAGTCCACAGAAGCAAGAGTAAAGGGTGAGCAATGAGAGGTAGGAAGATAGAATAGCAAATACAAGATGATGCCTTAGCCACTGGGACTCTGCTTGGTATCAAGCACAACTGATGACTAGATTTCATAAGACTGTCTTCCAGAGGCCATATGAATACCTGCATCTCACAAAAAGCTGTCCATGAATAGGAAGGAAGAATGTACCTGTTGGTTCCTTTATTTCATTGAACACCAGATCATCAAATGCTGCAGGGCAAAGCCCACATGTCCCATGCTTCACCAGGGAAGCTTCAAGAGAACAGGTAGAGATTCCAGGATATGGGAAGGAGGACAGATGCTCTTTGGTGGTACCACATAAAGTCATACTCTGGAGATCTGGGGAGACAAAATAATGAAGGGCTTTGGTGATAACTGCAGCTGAATTCTCACGTGCTGCATGGGTCTCAGTAGATACACAGGCATACACAGAGCTGGCCAAATTCTCTAAAGGACACTATATCTACCCTGTATTCGCGGTGGTTTGTCTCTTTGTACCTTTTCTTTGTCCTTCATTCTTTAATAAATTCTGGAATCCACTGGGAAAAAAAATGAGCAAGTCAAAGAAAGGGCTGAGTCTGTCTATATAAGGATGGACCAGTGTGCAGAAGTCAGGCATTTCACACATTTCAACCAACCAGGTTGGCATCTATAAGTAATCCAAAAATTAGACATAAGTTGGTTCCCTAAATTCTCTTATTACATTGTTTTATTCTTATTGATTTTATTTTATTTCAACAAGGATGTCATGTTAAACTCCTGTCCTTCTTGAACAAGATTTATATTTTCACTTTTTTTGAGAAAAGAAAAATCTATGTTACCGATGAACTGAGTATAAGGAGTAAAGGCCTGAGAATGCAGCTTCCAGCTGCATTGGCCTGGTGTCCCCTGGAATCAAAGCACAAACTGATAACTAATCTGCTCTTCCCATCTGCTCTCTGCCTTACCAACGGCATCCCCTGCCTTCAAGTTCTTCACACTGAATGTGTATCCTTCCAGGGAAAAATGAAAAGAAAAAAAAATCATCAAACGTGATGTGATCCAATATGGTAAGATGTCTGATAGCAGTAGAATAACAGAAGATTAAAACATGTGAACACCCCTGGCTTTGGTCTTACAAAGCATTGAAAAGTTTTAAAATGATATATTTAACCTAACATTACAGGAGTAATTTATATCTTATTTCCAAGAGTCATTTATCTTTGCTTGCCTACTTGATTCTCATCTATACATACCTAGAAAGTTCTATTTAAGATAATTAAGTAAGCCAATGATGTATGTTTCCATATAAACAAAGGTAAAAAGAAGAACCCATTCTGTAGAACAGAAGAAATAATTTTTGAGGGAAGCTGTAAGCAAGTATTTATCTCTGACCCAGAAAAGAGACTTGTGACAGAAATGCAATAAATTCAAATATGATTTTTTTCTCAATTTTTATGCCAAATGCTGAACATGTTATTTAATTAACAGTTCTGTCTTTCTAAAAAAATTTAAGAAAGAATTTGGGACCTAGGATAACAATCTACCACGGTAGCACTCTCTCCAATATCTTATTTCTTTCTATTTCCAGGCCACCCTAAATTAGAAGAAACTCTTAAAATAATTTTATTAGAGCCTGGGGGATGTATCTCAGTGGTAGAGAATATGCTTAACATGTATACGGCCCTGGGCTTGATCCCTGCCCCCAAAATAGCAATAACAACAATGATATAATAACTCAATCTCTTCCTTCTGTACCTGCAATGGATATAGTTGTCAATCTAAGACCAGAAGCCAGAACTTCTCCCTTTACACCAATTTTTCTTCCAACTATTCCTCTGCAGTCTGTAGTATAAGTGGTTCATGTGAAATAAATCAACAGATAAAAACTTGTGGACAATGAAGGAATTTAGCAAGGACAAGGAAATCATTATTTAATTTCAAAGTTTTGTATTGAGATTCCTAACACTCTTTTATGCTACATATATTAAACTGCCTTGTTAATAATAATGATGATGACAAATGGTGGCTTTAAGTAATAAACTTCCAGAATGTTAATTCATCTTTTATCATAAGATGCCATAAGAGATGTAAGTGCCTGAAGGGCATGGAGGTACAAAATAGGCACTTTGTGGAAGTTGCACTTAATTCATATGTAAAGATGACATGGGTCACCTGAGCAAGTCCTCTTCTTAGTTTGTTTTGTAAACCAAAGTTTTCAATAAAGTTGCTCAACAGTTGCATTTACAGATAGCTAAAAATAAAATTCTTTAATTAATTCGCCATGCCAGCTTGATCCAAGGCTAAGAGTGCAGGGCAGGTTTGCATGCTGGAGTAATTAGGCTTAGAGAAACGTCTGGAAATCAATGTCAAGACAGAATCTGGCACTGGAGAATCATTCCTGCATGTGGATATCAAAGACAGATTCAGGGCTGGGGGTTTAGCTAAGTGGTAAAGTGTTTGCCTAGTATGCACTAGATTCTGAGTTCATTTCCTAGTACCACAAAAATAAGTAAAGGACAATTCATAGTGGAATGAGTGTGTTTAAGGAAGGCTCGGATGTAAAATAAGTTTGTAGCATTCAGGCAATGTTATAATGTAAATAATATATATATATATATATATATGTATATATATGTTATATACATATAATATATATAGACACACACATATGTATATATATTTACATTTATGTGTGTGTTTATAACAAAATTTATTGGAAATCCTACCCCCCAAAGTAAAAGCAATTCAGAGAATATTCCCTTGTACGATCATCACCAGCTCCATTTCAAAAAGCATTTTTAATTTAAAGTTATCCTTCCACTGTAAGGCACTTTGCCTGAAGAGTATTTATCATATGTATTCAATAATTTTACATAAGTGGATACATTGAAATATTGAGAAACTGTGCCTTGTGAACTGAGACTGGGTTGGGTGTGAACTAAGACTGGGTTGGGTGGTTGAATAATGTCTCCCAAGGCTGTCTGTGTCCTAATCCCTAGAACTGGGAATGCTAACTTCTTTGGCAAGAGAGACTTTGCAGATGTGATAAGGTTCAGGATTTTGAGATGGGAAGTTACTCTGGCTCAGACAGGTGGCTTTAAAATGTAACTGCAAGTGTTCTTCTAAAGAGGGGGCAGAGGAAGGTTTGATTACAGAGGAGGAAGTAGGAGATGTGATCATGAAGGTGAGCAGTTAGTGTGATTAGGAGTGCAGGTGGCTCAGAGGCTGGAAAGGGCAGGTCTACAAATTCTCCCAATTTGTGTAGACGTCCTCCTCCCTGATTACAGGATGACTTTAGCTCAACAAAACTGATTTTGGATTTCTGGCTTAAACAAAGTTTGCAGGAAATTATTGTAGCAGCAATGTAAAACTACTATAACTAGTAAAATAAAATATTTATTAATATAGAATTTCTGTGGCCTTTTTAAATCCAGGTAGTGACAGTTTTTTAGAATACTCAGAAAAAAAACAAAATCTGTGCATATGTAAAGCAATTTTATTAACAATGAATAAAAACGTCGACAGAAATTTCTCCTTTTTTTGTGGGTTTCTCAGAATACTTGCCCTTATGTTTTCCTGAGCAACTTACTCCCTCTTGTCCTCTGTTCTTACCTTCTTCAGCCCAAAGACAGAGAGATCATTTCTTTCTATGAGAGTGAATAATTTAAAAAGTAGATTTAATATCTCCGTAATAGGATGCTTTAAGAAAACACTTCCTAGACCAGGACAGATATGGAAGGAATATACTGCTAGAAAGAAGAGTTTTAAAAGTTTGAAAAAAGGATCTAGAAACATGTTAAATTAGAGCACGTCAGAATTAATTATGTGCTAAATACAGTTATCTCATACTAGACAAAGTGCCCAAAACATACATTGGAGGAAAAATAGTCTTTTTAACAAATGGTGCTGGGAAAACTGAAATATGTAGCAAAATAAAATTAAAACCCTATCTTTCACCATGTATAAAACTCAACTCAAAGTGGATCAAGGCCTAGGAATTAGACTAAAGACCCTATGCCTAAATGAAGGAAAAGCAGACCCACATCTTCATCATGTCGAATTAGGCCCTGACTTCCTTAACAAGACTCCTAAAGTGCAACAAATAAATCAAGAATCAATAAATGGGATGGATTCAAACTAAAAAGCTTCTTTTCAACAAAAGAAACAGTCAGTGAGGTGAAGAGAGAGCCTACAGAATGGGAGCAAATTTTTACCACACAGATAAGATAGAGCACTAATCTCCAGTTTATATAAGCACTTGAAAAATTTAATACCCCCCAAAAAAAAAAAAGATTTTTTCAAATCACATAAAATTTTATTAAAATGTTAACTAATTTTAGAATCTGACCTAATTTTCCTGTGTATGTATATATACATACATATATATGTACATATATGAATATATGAATATACCCCAGTGAATCTCACCATCATGCATATCAACAAGACACTAATTAAAAAAATACTTTAAGTAAATAATAAGATCAATAGAGTAGAGAGAAGGAAACAGGGAGAAGGAGGAGGAGTGGAAAAGGGGAAGTATTAGGGACTGAATTAGAACATATATTCCATGCTTTTATAATTTTGTCAGAATCAATACTAATGTTATGCATAACTAAAAAGAATCAATAAAAAATGTTAAAAAAGCATTAATTATATGCATTGAGACCAGAATTAGAGAGACTCCTAGAACAAGGTGCGAAAAAGTAGGAAAGAAGTGTAAATAGTAGAAGACTTCCAATTTTATTTTTATTTTTGAGTGGGGGGTCTTCTTATAGTGTCCAGGCTGACTTTAGGCTTGCAATCCTCCTGCCTCAGCCTCCTGAGTATCTGGGCTGAAAGGTGTGCACCACCATGCCCAGTTTAGGATTTCCAATTTTAGAGACAGAACTTTCTGCACATTGTTTCTAGCACTTACTATATTTTCTTCTTTTTGTTTGTTTTAAAAATAAAATGTAACTTTTACTCTCTTCTTAACACCTTTGGATGACTTTTTCCATTTCTTTATGACAAAGAGCAAATATTGATCCTAATGTATATTCTTAATACAAACCATTCAAATATTCTCGGGGACAAGGGAAAGCAAAATGATGTCAAATTTGCTCTTCTATTTTAGGCAAGCACCATAGAACTTAGCTGTTCTAATCTGTGGTGCAAACCTGTATGGCTCGTTCACTGCCGTCCCCTCCACTCTCCCCTGTCCTTGTTTCCTCTTTTATTTCTTCATGGTTTACATTCATTCAACCTGTGATTAACACATTGAGTCTAGATGACGTGTTGAGTCTGACTGTTACATTTTCACTCTGAACAATATGAAAACTCAGCCCTGTGTATAAATTAAAAATAATGAAAAAGGAAAAGAAAAGGGTAAAGGGAACCAAATGGAGGGACAGAGGAAGGAATGGAATGGAAAATTGGGGTAGCCTTTATTTATTTATTTATTTATTTATTTATTTATTTTGTGTGTGTGTGTGTGTGGCCAAAGAAGTCAGCTCAAAGAAAGGCTTATGGAAAAATTCAGTTTTAGTGAACCTTGAATTCAAGAGGTTCCAAAGGACAGAAAGTTGCTTCTCATGAGACAAAAGAAATAACAAAGACCAAACAATGGCCATGATGTGGAAGGGGGGACAGAGGAATAAAGAGATGTGTTTGCCCAGACTGTGGGACTTTGGCCTCATATTGCAGGCAAGAAGGATGCTAAGCAGGACTTCCTAAAGAAGATTCAAACAAAATCATGTAAGATGGATTGGAAAGTGAAGAGGATGGCAGGGGAACTTGTCCACAAATTGTTCTGACAAAGTAGGTGAGAATAAGAAATTCTCAACTGTGATATTATCTAAGGAACTGGAAAGGAAGAAAGGGATATAAAAATGTTATGCCCATTATCCTAATGATATGGAGTTGTTAAAATGATGCTAATGCTGTCTAACTTGAGGTAGAAAAACAGAAATGTAAACTGTATTGTACATGATCTTAATATATGGTATGCTCTTTTAAATCATTGTGTTGCCTTTAACAACAGTTTAACTTTAGCATTGTTAACTATTTTTTTTTGGATACTTAACATTCAGTATCTAATTTAAACCTTATAGTAATCCTGCAGTTACCCTATTGTACTGTTGGAGAAATGGATGAACAGGTTTGAACTTGGCTACTTGACTGCAGGGCTCTGATTTTTTTTCCCCAAATTTTATTTTTTTTCTAAGTTGTTAGAAATGACAGCAGAATGTATTACATTTCATATTATACTCATAGAGCACATTTTTACATATCTCTGGTTGTATGCAAAATATATTCATTCACACCATTCGTGACTTCATACATGCATTTAGGATAATGATATCCATCTCATTCTACCATCTTTTCTTTTTCTTCACACTTTTGCCCCCTCCCATGCCCTCCCTCCCCATTGGCCATTCTAGTGTTCCTCTGATTTGTAACTGCCATCCTCTGCCACTCCTGTTTTATGACAGTGTTTAGATGGAGTCATTCATCAAACAAAGAAACACTACTTAAAAAGAGTGGGTTTTAGTAAAATAGAAATCTATATTTGAGCTATTTTTATTAGAAACTTGTCTCACAGATGTAATCACACCAAAACATTCAGATGTAAAGTTAAAAATTTATTCATTTTTTGTGTTTTATCTGAATGACACTGTACAAATAGAACCCAGATCTCATATTTAAATTATTGAAATTGTTATCTTAGAGTTATTTCTTAAGAAACAAAAAACAAATTAAGCATAGACTGCACAAATTGGATCAATTAAGGTTATCATACAAATTGGATTTACTATTCATGAAGATGGGTGACTTCTGCATAGTGAGATATTGCAGGTAAACAAAAATTTATGTGTGAAAATAACATATATTTACATATTTGCCCTAAAAATTTGCTTGAAATTAGAGTTAACTTGCTTTGTTAAATATTAGTACAAACTATAAGATAGTTTGGGCATAACAATATAGATAATATATTATTGGTATAAGAACATATGAATAAATCAGGGGAATAGAATGGAAAATTTAGAACTACATTCATTCACAAAAAAATGTAAAAAATTACATATTTGGCATTGTAAACTAATGACAAAATGACTTATTTTTTAAGTAGGTGGTTTGGAGAAAACCATTGCACTGTACCTAACAGCATATATATAAAGGTTGACTTCAAATACATTAAAATATCTAAATGTGAATACATACAAGTAGAAAATATTGAAAAACTATCTATTTGACAAATATGTTTGGATTTTTAAAGCAAAACAATTCAATAAACACAGATCATAATGTGACAACATGAAAGACTGATCACAGTATTTCTGTCCAGCAAAGGGTATCATAGGCAAATTTCACAGATATATAACAGCAAAAGGGAAGAACTTTGTTATATTTTATAGTACAAAAGGACTGTTATCTTAAAACATTCTGTAGACTGACAAGAATGTGGCAAAGGCTAAGAACATAAAAATTGCAAAGGAGGAAATTTGAAGTCTAAAAACTCAATGAAGAAATGTTCAAACTTATTAATTGTTGGTAGAATTATGATGCTTTATAAGGACTTGTACTTAGCTAATGGTGCATTCTGGAAAGATTACATTGAGTTAAATATACATATACACTGTGATCCATCAAAAGGAGAGATTATGTTACATAAAACACAAACATATTTATACAACACAACATGGTACATAATATTAATTTTCATTGTAATAATGTAACAATATTTTCCAGGGAGCCTAGGAGCAATGCAGAATAGGTGAGTGTGCAGATGAAAAGATGGGGTACAAACATTTGGGGAATGTAGGCAGAATAATCATCCCCCAAACACACTGAAGCCCTAATTAGGAAGGGCTGTTGTAGCTAGTGAGCCATGGGTTCCACCTGATATGTATGTGCAGCACCCGCAAACCTGAAGGTATATAACCGGGTGAAAGCGGTCCGAGTTAGGGGGAATTAGTCAAGCCGGGCAGTCACTCGGTCGGTCAGAAGAATCAGAGCGGGAATTAAATAGCATGGCAGAAAAAGCCATGAGCTTTGGCAAGAAAGCCATAAAGAAAAAAAAAAAAAAAAAGTCCCCAAACAGGTGCGTTAGCTGCTCCTCGATAGGTCCTAGCACCTTCTCAAAAAGGGCTCAAATATCCACCCTTTCAAAAATAAAAGGTGAAAAGCTAGGTAGGGACAAAAAAATAAAATAAAATAGAGAAAATAGAATTAAAGCACCTTTTTAAACTAAAGGGAAGGAATATGAAGGAGCCCTAATTAGGAAGGGCTGTTGTAGCTAGCTGGAAGCCATGGGTTCCACCTGATATGTATGTGACGCACCTGTAGGCACCCGCAAACCTGAAGGTATATAACCGGGTGAAAGCGGTCCGAGTTAGGAGAACGGAGAATTCAGTCAGCCGGGCAGTCACTCGGTTCGGTCAGAAGAATCAGAGCGGCCAGAACGTAGGCAGAGCGGTTACAGAAGAGAAACCAGATAGAAGAAGTAATGACTGGCCAGAGTTAGGCCGAGGCTCCAGAGGACTGGTCAGAGTAAGGCCGAGGCTCCCGAGGAAGACAGAAGACAGAAGACAGAAGAAGGAAGAAAGAAGAGAGAAGAAAGAAGCTCTAGTCTTTCTCTAAGCTAAGCTCTATCTTTCTTTACTCTAAGCTAAGAAGAGAAAAGCTAAGCTCTATCTTTTCTTTACTCTAAGCTACTCTACTCTAAGCTAAGAAAGAAAGAAGAGAGAAGAAAGAAGCTCTAGTCTTTCTCTAAGCTAAGCTCTATCTTTCTTTTACTCTAAGCTAAGAAGAAAAGCTAAGCTCTATCTTTCTTTACTCTAAGCTACTCTACTCTAAGCTAAGAAGAAAAATCTTTCTTTCCCTCTCTAAGCTCTAAGAAAGTAGAAGTAAAAGTAGTAAAAGCTTAACTCTGCCTCCGAGAATTTTCCCGCGGCACCGTGGCTGGCCACAACAGGCAGCTTACATCCTACCTGGAAACTGTCAATACATTATATTATATGGAAAAGGAGAATAAAGGTTGTAGATGGAGTTAAAGTTGCTAATCAATTGACTTTACAATAACAATATTATCCTGGGTTACCTAATATAGTATGATTAAAATAATAATCCAATATCATCACAAGAGTCCTTAACTAGAAAAAAGGGAGACACAACATTTCAGGGAGATGCAACATGACAAAAGATCCACCAGCCATTTCTGGCTTTGAGGATGGAGAGGGTCCATGTGCCAAAAACCCTGGACAACCCCCAGAAGCTGCAAAAGGCAAGTAAACAGATTCCCCCCAGAAGTGTCCAGAAAAAAAAATGCAGAGCTGCCAACATCAAGATTTTAACATCATGAGAGTCATTTTGGTCTTCTGACCTCCAAAACCATAAGAGAATAAATTGTGTTGGTTAAGTCACTTTATTTGTGGTAGTTCTTTGAAGCCACAATAAGAAACTATTCTAACAAAGAAGCAAGAGACTACTTAAATAGAGCAAAATGGGAAGATGTTAAACATAAAGTACTGGGTGGAAAAAACAGAGAAGTGAAATAAACAGAATGGTGTAATTTATGTAAATTAAAATACACATTAAACAAGGCCTTATTATAAAATAGGTTACACATCAAGCAAATGGTTTTCCTGGGGGACAGAGAATAAAAGCGAAAAACATAAAATAGATAAACAGATTAAAAAGAACAGGATAAAAGGTGGGATTAGAAAGGACTCTTGTCATAGAAAATGCAATAAAGTTAACATGGAAAAAGACTTCAGCTTCTTTATGTTCATAGCTGATTTTTTGAATATCTTAGAATAAAGGCTCAATAACTACACGAGCAAACTGTTGCTTACCTTTATCTATATAGAGGGGACTGGTTAGTTAATTAATGAAATAATGTCATACATTGTCTTCCAAAGTACATATTCATAATTCAAGAGTGGAGGAAATTTTAAGTGAGGGAAAGGAGGACAAAGGGTTAATAGGGTGCAAATTTACCCTTCATTGTTCTCAGAAAACATGAGCCTGGCCCTGTGTGCCAAGCTGTCTGGCAGCATGGCGTGGTACCCACCTGTGATTTCACTCATTTCTATTGCATGCCTGGCTCCTGAAGACTTCTGTGTTTGACCCTGGGTTTGTTAGGTTGCATAAGCACCTTTGGGAAAAGTACTAAGAGTAAGACCTGAGATTCTACAGTTGGACTCTTTAAAGAGCCATCTAAAAACCTATTTACTGTTTACTGATATTTCAGGAAAGTTGTATTCGTGAGAATTTTTGAAGCTCTTCAACCTCATGGACTCATTAAGGTGAGGAGCGATCTCTTCCAGTGTGAACGGTGGATTTCAGAAAGCAGTGAACCTGAGCTTGTTATAGAGGTGCTGCGATGCTCCTGGAATCTCTTCTTCACAGCAGACTGCAGTGTCAATGATGCATTTGCTGATATGTCAGATGCTTTTGGACACATGCATGACTGTGGAGGCTGATATTTTTGGAATGTGTTCATACATAAACTATTTAATCTGGGGACTCTTAAATTAGTCATGACAACATCACCTTAAATGTTCTATCCTTTCCCCTTCCCTGACAGCTCTTCATGTTGTGTGGGCCATTGAAACTAGGGCCAAGAGCTTTCCAGAGCTCAGAGTCTTACTGGTTGCTTGTCCTTGTCAAGGGAATAAAGGAATAAAAATGTGGAGATATTCAGAAAAGGGGTAAACAGAAAAATTAAAAGTGCTTTAAAGTTTCAAATAAATATTTTGTATGAGAATCATGAGAATTTCCCTTTTTATTTTCTTTCTTTTGATGTCATTATTGTTTTTGAATAATTTAAAATGCCACGAAGGGGGAAAACAAAATAGTAGCAGAGGAAAATATACATTAAAGGAGAAAAAAGGAAAGGACTAAAAAGCTGTATGACTGTGGAATTAGAAGTAAGAATACAATATCAGATAAAAATGTAAAATAGATGAAGAACAAGTTAAATTAAATGACCTACTAGTGTATTAAAAAGACAAAACAATCCATAATTAATATTAATATTTATAAAAAGATTCCTGGAGGTTTACAGTGGCTATTGGGTAGTAAAATCTCCTTGTGGTCATGCTCATTGGAGGAAGGGCTGCTTCCTAGAAGGCTGGCATGGAAGGCTGTCAGTGGGGGAAATGAAGTTCACTTTCAGGCAAAAGTAGAACATAGATTTCAGGATCAAGGTTGTGAGAGATGGAAATAACTAATTAATAGCTAATCACAAACATGCAAGATCATAGTTCATCCCTGGGAAAAAGGGAAGATATATAGTCAGTATGGAGAAGAGAGAATATGTTTTAACACTGCTCTGGGCCACAGTTAGAAGTAAACTTCATCATCTAATTGACCCCTTTACTTGGGTGTCAATATTTAATTTCCTGCCATTTACCTTTAAATAGTTTCTAAGTATCCAAAGTCAACATTTGCTTAGAAAATAAGCATTTGTTTCTAAATTCCTTTTTCTAATTTCATTTTTAATTGACACATAATAATTGTACATATATGAGAAATACAGTGTAATAATGTAATACATGTTTACAAATTAGGGTAATTAGTATAATAGCACATTCATTACCTCAAATATTTATCATTTCTTTGTAGTAAGAACATTCAAAATCCTGTTCTCTAGCTATTTTGAAATATACAATTAACTGTTTTTAACTGTAGTTTTGATTTTCTTACTCTAATTTCCAAAATTCAAATTTTTGTGTAAATTTACATGTTAATTACTTGCTGAAAGCATATATTCCGCATTTTATTTCTCAGTTGTCTTCTTTACTCAATATAACAATATATTGTTGGAATGATAAACAAAACTATGTGGTAGGTAATAAATGGGTGAATTATTAGTCGTAGAGAACAACTATTCTGTTATATTCAATTCTACCTTGAGTTCTTCTATTTTTCAAGGACTCTTATGTCTGTTCATTTGGAGACCCCTTTGCATGAGGTTTAGGTAGGCCTGAAGCTGCCCTTTAGCTACAAGTAGGACAACATGGTTTTAGGTCTCCTTACGCACCATACCACTCTACAGGAATATGAAGATTTGTAAGGATACAAACCTGTTCTTAAGGGATGTGCAGTTCTGTTTAAAAGCTAAACTATTTCCAAAGAAAGACCAATGGAAATGCTATGATGCACAGGCTGAATAAAGGGTGAATGGAAGAAGACAATTACCTGTAGAGGAATCTGAAAGCAAAGGAGGTGTGACCTGGAGGACTAAGGTGTTCTAAAAGGTCACTATGAAGGAGTTGTAAGGTCCTGTGTGTGTGGTTCTCTCTACTCATCCCAACAGCCTCCCCTAGGTCCTGCTCCTACAGCTTTTGACACCTCTCCTCCCCCCTTTCCTGATGCTTCCTCTCCTCTACAGGGCCTTGGCTTAGCTGCACTCTCTTTCTGGAAAGCCTTTCCCAGATCCTTACCTGGAAAGATCCTTGTCATCCTTTGGCCCTCCCTCTCTCAAAAGCACTCTTCAGTAAGATTCTCCCTGCCCCGAGGGGCCTGGCCCAACCTTCATAGTAAAGAACACCCTCTCATCAATACCTGCTAGTAACTGCACTTGCCTGACACAAATCAAATCAGCAACTTTACTCCCTCCCCTGCACCCCCCATCTGTGTGTGTGTGTGTGTGTGTGTGTGTGTGTGTGTGTCTGTGTATTTCAATGATTCTATTCCTTCAACTTGCTTGTAAGTTCTTTTAGGGTACAAATGTTATATCTCTCAGTCCTCCACTGTAGTTTTAGAACTTAGAAGAAGGCGTATACAAAATAATATTAATGAATGAATATAATGAGCTAGAGAATTGAATGAGGAAAAGAAAAGGAGAAGATCAGATTGAATTCTTTGGTGGTAATTTAGGTGTAAGATGGTTGTAGATGGGACCAGGACACGAATTTCAGGGACTAAAACATTGTTTATAATTTCTCATTAATCTTGAACTAGGAAACATGTTCTGAAGACATATATTTAAATTTAAAGAGCTGTGGAGATTAATGAAAATTATATGAGTCCATATAATTTGTTGTAATTTGAACCTTTTCAAATAAATTAAAAGTCTTCAGAGAGAAAATAATGCCATAGTATAAAGAGTGAAATGTATGTTTCCAGATACCTGTGTGACATCATTATTAAGAGGGGAGGAAACCTGATGCATTTTAAACTCAAAAATGCAAAAGAAGAAGAAGAAGAAGAAGAAGAAGAAGAAGAAGAAGAAGATTTATGCAGGCTTTGATTAGGAAAGGAGGATGGGAGCCATTCTGTCCTTCTCTTCACTGCTTTAGAGGATTTATCTTTTTGACTGAGGTGTGAGGGGAAAAGACTCTTATCCAAGCCAATTAAACCAGGTTTTAGGATGATATAAAATGTAATATTTCAGGAATCTCTAGAATGACTAAAAAATCAGCACTGACAAGCAATTCCCTAGGGGTCCATGCTGTGAACTGATGCTAACGGAATGAGAGCTTACAAAAATAAATAAAAATTAAGTCCTAAGCTTTATTGATGAACAGTTTTTTGAGAAATAGGTCAACATATCTTTGTCAAATCCCAAGCTCCTTTATTACTTAAAAGAAAAAAAAACCACATTAATTTTAAATAACCTAAACTTATCTGTCTATATAGCCTTTGATTTCCTTAATCAAATAACCCAGGAATTAGGTGTCCCAAATTAGGCATTAACCTTAGTGCCCCGAACAGACATAGAATACTTACAGACCAATGTTAGATAATACAAAAACACAGACTGAAAACTGAGTCACTAATTTATAATTTTCTCATTATTTTCAGAAAAAAAAAACAAGCAAATAAGGAAGATATAATTATGCATATAGGGAGAAACAGTGCGCCTGGAGAAACTGTAATACTATTAGCCCATTATCAGATCTACACTAAGGCCATCTGGTGATCATATAAGTTTAGGATTACTTATGCTTCATTTATAACACCAGCCAAAACAAATTTAGAGAGCACTTTTTGGTTCTCTGATGGAGAATGTGTACTTAGATGCTGGCAGGCAGCAGGCAGAGGAAAACTGTCCATCTTCATTGGAAAAGCATCTACTCCCAGCACTCAAGGTAAGAGCAGGCATTTGGCTAGACTTGGATTAATCATGTGATAGAAACAGTGACAAAATATGCTTTTGAATCTGCTCCAAAATACCTTTTCATTACTGGCCATCATAATATCATCATTTTACAACTGTAGAAAAAGATGCTGGAATCTAAGGCCAATTGTTACATTCTACTGGTGAAATAACCTCACTTTTGCTAAAGAAAAGTTAAGGTCTCCCAAAACTGATGGATTCTCCATTGTCTTCCCAGGTTAATGTTGCTGTCTGCTGGGATATAGGCCATATTAAAACCCATCGAGATGTTAGCCAGAATGCTTTTATATCCTTAGGAATGAGGTCATCCTCATTTCATATCCTTAGGCATGAGGTCAATATACCACTGCTATTATAAAAATTAATAAAATAAGAAACTTGAAAACTTGGTTAATTCTTTACTCAGTAAATGAAAATTTTCTACAAAAATTTCTATTTCTACACAATTTGATTTATGATAAAATAAGCTGATCAACGAAGGACTTGCCAGGCTTAGTGGACAGCATCCAAAATATACTTTTTTTTCTTTTTATCCAAAGTTGTTGTATATGACAGTAGAATGCATTACAATTCATAATACACATATAAAGCATATTTTTAATCTCTATGGTTGTATACAAAGTATATTCATACCATTCATGTCTTCATACATGGACTTAGGGTAATGAAAGAAATGTCCATCTCATTCCACCATCTTTTTTTCCTTTTATACACCCTTACCCCCTCCCTTTCCCTCCCTCCCCATTGACTTTTCTAGTGTTCCTCTAATCCTCCTATGCTCCCTGTCCCAACACCTCTGTGAATCAGCCTCCTTATATCAGAGAAAACATTCAGCATTTGGATTTTTGAGATTGGCTGACTTCACTTAGCATTATACTCTTGAATAGGGTTTGTTTCCCCTGCATGTATATAATTTGTATTTGGAAATAATAACTAACATTTTATAAAAAGGTGAGAAATCACATAGAATATATAAATATATGTCCTTAAGTATACATTATATATAATATAATTATATATATAACATTTATATAATATATAATAAATTATATATATAATTTTAAAAAAGCAAGCTTAAATGTTTCACAGTTACTGTCAAAATTTACTCTTTTACTCCCATTTGATTTAAAAGATGGACATTTTAGACCCATACCAAGATCCTCTCATTATTTGTTATTTAAAGTAGGCTTCATCATGTTGCTGTCTGTTCCTGTCTTCATTATCATGCTAGTGACAATGACCAGACTGTACTAGCTGCTTTAATTACATTGTTGCCTTTAATTTAATAAGAACTTTTCCATGGTCTCACAGCTATGGTGGGGACAGGATTGGAACTCTGGTTTGTCTCTTCTCAGCCTTTCTTCCTCATCTTTACATCACTTCCATATTGAGATGTATGCTATCAATGCTTCTTCAACTTTAATGAGGTTATGACTCACTAGACATCTTGGTAAAAGGAAGATTCCAATTCAGCAAGTCTGGGGACCAGCATGAGAGTCTGCACTTTTAACCAGCCTCCAGGTGCTGCTGCTGCTGCTTTCATACACAGCAGACATTGAGTAGCAAGGCACTATTTTATCACCCTGATCCCAATGAAGAACATCTCCTTATGTTTTTATGTTTTCCTGCATGGCAGGATATACATAGTAACAGTCACAGTATGTCATCTAGCAGTCTCTAGGTATGTAGTGCCCTATGGAAGTGTGGGAATTGGGTTCTGCCACAGTTTTTCTGTAAGTTCTTGTCATTTAATTTCTCTAAGTTGGTTTCTTAGTGAATCATTGAATAATGAGTAGATTAGACTAAATCATCATCATCATCATCATCATCATCATCATCATCATCAAAGTTTATAAGCTCTGAACCAGACTGGGCACTTTTCATCAATTCTGTCATTTAATCCTCGAAATAATTTCATGAAGTAAATTGAGATAAGATGAAGGCTAAGTTTTATAAATGCCTATAATTCTGAATGATGCTGTTAAAGAATTCCTTAAAGAATCAATATGCCTGAAATAACTAAGTACAGTTTATAGCTATAAAGTCAAGATGGTACAGAGATAATTGCCAGGCTCCAGATATCAGCTATGTTACAGAAAATGCATACAAAATCATGCCTCAAGCTTTAACCCTTTGCTTACTTTTAGCAATTATCTAAGCTCTTTGAGCCTTATTTTGCAGGAGATAAAAGACATGCCTTTTAGCATATATTTTAAGAATTAGATGGTACTGTTCATGAAAAGGATCTAGTGTTTTTTTTCTGGTAAAAATTCAAATAGGGGCCTCTGTTATATTAGATTAGTGAGAAAATTAACATATTATGATTGCCTCCTCCCTATTTCCTTTAATGTATGAAGAAGCAAAAAGCTGCATGAGGTTATTTGTCAACTTTTTTCTCTCAATGTCTGACCAAAATATCAGGGTCTTGGCTCTTAGTTTTTCCTCTAGGATAATAACACTGTCTCTGAAGGGCCCACTTTGAGATGAAAAAGCATACACTACATAATTTCTTAGAATCTTAAAATTTTCAATTACTATTTTTTCACCCAAGTTATCCAAGTTTTCAAGCCTTGATCATGAAAAAAGTTTGTTTAATTTTAATTTAATTATAATAAGAGAATGCAGTTCTTCCCAAGATTGAAGTGAATTAGCCATGAAGTTATCTTTTTAGGAGCAAATTCTGGCACATACTTGGATAAATGGATCATTGACTTTGGATATTAAAGTGACCTATTTGTTTAAAAGTATTACAACCTAATTACTAAATTAGTAGCACATGTCATTAGCAGATAGAGACTTGGTGTTTGATAATTTAAAATACCAAATTTCCAAAGTGTTTCCTGACGAAGTTTGATGAAAAGATTCTAAAGTATTATTATGATAAAAAATGACCATTTCACACAATGTTGCTTGTATCCCCCACTTACTGAGCTCCTACACAAAACCATGTTCCTGCCAAGGACCTGGGATAGAAACATGAATAAGAGGTTTTATGATATGTGACAGAGATCACACTCAGTCTGGCAGGGAGATTTATTAGTGGCAAATTATAGTAGACCTTGTATCACAAGAGAGGCTGTATCATAGCACGCATACACAGGCTGTTAGGAACATCCACATGGGCATCATCTTCATCTTTCTGAGGTAGAAATGGTGTGGTCCTTGTGTAAATGAAGCTCCAAGATCAGTCCCTTAGTCTTCTCTGCTGTTCTTTCCTTCCAAATGGATTGCTCCCTTGAATCCCCCATATAGGACTTTTGTGATTTCCCAGCAGGTATATGACACTATGGGTTAGTCCATTATTCTGTCTGAGAGAATTGGAGATGAGATAATGCCTAAAGTGAGACTCAAAGATGAAAATGAAGATTTTTCTTTTTCTTTTTTTTTTTTTTTTTTTTTTTAGGCAAAGAATTGAGTGCAGGCAATGGAGCCATAAAGAATGAAATTATGGCATTTTCCATTAAATAGATAGAAATGGAGAATATCATGCTAAGTGAAATAAGCCAGACTCAGCAAATCAAGAGTCAAATGTTTTCTTTCATATGTGGAAACTAGAACAAAATTAAGGAAAGAAGATGGGAGCAGACAAAATCATGAAAATGTAGAAAAGATTAGTGCAGTAGAAGAAGGAGATTGAGAGGGAGGGAGGAGGGATGGGAAAGGGGAGGAAATATGGAATAAATTTAACAAAATCATGCTATGTGCACATATAAATATACCACAGGGAACTTTGCCTTTATGTACATGTATAAAGAACCTATCAAAATAAATAAAATAAATGATTAAAAGAAAGATCAGTAGAGTAGAGGAAGGAGAAAAGGGGGAAGGAAGGAGGATCATCATGCATGGATGATTTTGTCAAAATGAACCCAACTACTATGTGTAACCATAATGTTCTAATATAAAACAATTTAAAAAAAGGATTGGGCTGGCTGCAGTGGCACATGCCTATAATCCCAGGGGCTCGGGAGGCTGAGATAGGAGGATCTGGAGTTCAAAGCCAGCCTCAGCAAAAGTGAGGCGCTAAGCAACTCAACGAGACCCTGTCCCAGATAAAATCCAAACTAGGATGGAGGATGTGGTTCAGTAGTCAAGTGTCCCTGACTTCAATCCCTCATTACCTGTAACCGCCCCCCACCCCGAAAAAAAAAAAAAAAAAAAAAAGAATCTGGTGTAGGGTAATCTATATATTGGAAAAAAGTGCAAAGATCTTAAGCCAGGCAGTGCTGTTATGATGTCAGTCATGGTCATGTGCTTAGACAACTTCCTTCTGCCCAGTTTCTTATCCCATGAAACAGAAACAATGATTCCTACATCTTCATGATGCTATGAAGATGAGATTCTTGGAAAATTGTGTCTGCTCAACAAATACTAATCCTGATATTCTTCCCTGAGCTGGAAAAATGGCATTTGCAAGTATATGTGGGCAGGAAAAGAAATGGGGCTTTGAGAGAATGCTGGGAATGTCTGGGTTACCAGAAAACAAAGCAGGTTGTTTTCTGGGATAAAGCAGGAGGGATGCTCACTGAGAAAGAACCCTGATGTCAACATGTCCTATGGAGACTTTGTTGACATGGCGAGGAGTCTGATCTCTTTCTTCCATGCCCAGAAGCAATGGAAAATTTGTTGGCTTATTTTTAAAAGTGGAAAAATTAGATGGTCAGACTAATCATCCAGGCAGGAGCATGGAGAATCAATAGAACTGGAAGGACAGACTCAGGGAGACAACTGAAACCTCCTGCAACAATTAAGAAGGAGAGAAGTAGGATCAGTTAGAAAGGCAGTGGAAAGGAAGGAAAAAAGATCTTGAAATCTTGTCGAGTTGATAAAAGGACATGATTGCTTGAAAATGGGAATGGCAGGGAAGTAAGAGAAACAAACAAGATTAGGTATGAAAAATTACACAGAATAAAATAAAGGAAAGAAAAACACCAATGTCCTAGTGGTATTTAAATGTGAATGACGTTATTATGAATCATAATTTCTTTTTCCTTTTTGTTCTGTGACTCTGTTTCTCCCATAAATCTTGTTGTTTCTAAAATAGAAATAGAACAGAAAAATCTGCTAATCAAACTAATGAATCCAAAGGAAAATAACACACTATTCTGATGATGAAATAGCCTTAATGACTATGTATTAACAATTGTGATCATGATGAGATAAAGGAGATAAGAAGGAAAAGGTTAGCAGGGGGTGAATATCTAATATTTACTGAGATTTTACTATGTCCCAAAGATTGTTTTCATGCTTTGATGGGTCCCTTCACCATGCTATAAGTAAGAGTTATTATTACCTGTACCTTAAACATTAAGCAGCTGAGACTTAGAGATGTGAAAAATCTCACCAAATCTCGCATGGAATTTAAATTCAGCAATAGGTCACTCATCCCAAAACCCATGTAATGTCTAGGTCAGATCCTCTTCATGAGGATGAGAGTAGGTTTTTATCATTGTCATCTTGTATCACTGCAGCATCATCTCACCAAATATTTAGGGGCTATCCAATGTAGGCTGGCTAAAGTGGAATGGACACTTTCAAGAGTATTTTTCTAGAATAAAGAAACAGACCAAATTAAAAGCACGGTTGCTTTGTCTCTTAATACTCTTCATGGAGTGCTAGGAGGGAAGAGCTTCCTCTTCTGGATGTTGTGATGTACAGTGATGTGTTTGCAGGCTTTGTCACTATCAGTCTGACAAGCAGATACATGAAAAGAGTAGATTCAAAGGAACTTCAAGGAACCATTGAAGGAGCCCCAATTAGGGAGATGGCTATTGTGGTCAGCTGGAAGCCATAAGTTCCACCTGATAATAAGTATGTATGTGATGCACCTGTAAGTGCACGTGAGGCACCCGCAAAGCTAAAGGTATATAACCGGGTGAAAGCGGTCGGAGTCAGGAGAAGAATGAATTCATTCAGTCAGTCATGCAGTCACTCGGTCGGAAGAAGAGTTCGGGTTGGAGAAGAAGAAAAGAATCAGAGCGGCCAGAACGTAGGCAGAGCGGTTACAGAAGAGAAACCAGATAGAAGAAGTAATTCCTGGTCAGAGTCAGGCAGAGGCTCCCGAGGAAGAAAGAAGAAAGAAACTCTAAAAGCTAAGCTCTCTCTCTCTCTCTCTAAAGAAGAAATCTCTCTCTTTCAAGCTCTCTCTCTTTCTAAGCTCTAAGAAGAAAAGCTCTATCTTTCTTTCTCTCTCTCTAAGCTAAGAAGAACAGAAGAAAGAAGAAAGCTCTCTCTAATCTTTCTCTCTAAGCTCTTTCTAAGAAGAAGAAAAATCTTTCTTTCTCTCTCTAAGCTCTCTCTAAGAAAGTAGAAGTAAAAGTAGTAATAGCTTTACTCTGCCTCCGAGTTTTCCTCCCGCGGCGCCGTGGCTGGCCGTGACAGGCAGCTTACAAACCATGACTGGAGGAACCAGATGAAGCTAATCAAACCAATCCGGTCTCTGAACTCCCAATAAGATATTTCAATAAATTTATGTTTTCTTAAAAAAAAAAAAAGGACCATTGCTTGTCTCCCATTTTGCTTTCTAAAATGTCATCCTTTCCCTCCTTTTTCTTAAATAGGTGTTTTTACTGTCTGTGTTGCATCAAGGAGGACATGCTGATATTGACAAACCTATATTGATTACTGCTCTTCCTCAAATATCCTGAAACCTAGAATCACTGTGCCAGGTCGTTTCTGCCTTGAAGCCTATGGAAAGGTGGCCATGGCTGAGATGCTGTCAGGTACTCTCTGGTGTCTGTCACATGTGTGATCCCATGTACATGGGAGCACTCAGCCCACACTGTCAGTTGCCCTTAGAGGTCATTCCTTTGTATGTTTTCTGGGATCACAATCTTTATCCTCTTTATTTAGATAGGAACAACGTGAATTCTGATAGAAATTCCATCTCCAAATTTAGATAATATGCTTCAGATTGGACCTCACCCCTGGCTCCAGCAAGGGAGCCTGAGAAACACAGACTAATTGTAAACTCTAAATACTCTTCTATTATAAATGCCCCAGGAGTAGGTTGAGGAGTACAGGACCTAGTTAGCCAAGTAGAATGACTGCCAGAGCTTAACCATGACCGAGTAAAGAGACTGCCTGTGCTATTCATTCACCTTGTAGTTAGAATACTATTAGCCTGGAATTAAAAGGGCCCAGATATGAGACCTGGGCACGAAGCCAGCACAAGAGAAGATGGAGTCAAGAGATGGAGGAACTGAGTGCTGGCGACCTCGCTATTTCAATTCTGAAATCCAGTCATTCCCTGAGCTGTCCCTACTCTAGAGTATCTCAGTTATATGACTCAGGCAGTTGGCTGTTTTCCTCATTTTGTTTGTGCTGATTCTTCTTCAATGTGCAAAAGAATGGTTGCAGTGACATCTTATTTAGAAGCATACATTTCCTCTTTCATTCCCTAGAGTTCAAAGCAGTACACTGAGTTAATTTGGATGGAACACAACATCATAAAATATTCCATGAATTGGATTCACGTAACACTGACCTAGTTCAACTCCCAGACAGCAAAACTGAGATTTGAAAAGTCTTAATGCTCTTCAGAGCTGTCAGAGAAGGATCTGCTGACAAAGCATCCTTTACCACAATGGCTCTCCAACTTGACTGCCCATTGGAATCTCTTGGGAAGCTCTTCAAAATGCTGATGGTCCCAAGAGCAGGGATTCTGATTTAGTTGGCGTGAAGTAGGACCTGGGTATTGAGTTTATATAAAAGCTTTTCGAGGGATTCCAATATGAAGCCAGAGCTGAGAACCACTGCTTCAAAGAAATGGGTAGAAGAAGGAAAAGCTGCAGATGAGTACATAACAATTATTCATATACTGAAAACTTCTCATCAGCTGCCCCAAATCCAAGACAATCATGAATTGCTGCAAAGTCTTTGTGATGACTAACAACATGGCCACCATGTTTCTTTAAAATTTGTTGCAAATATGTATTTAAGAAGCAGGATTAGCATGAAGGTGGAATAATAGCCCAAAGGTCAAATTCAATACCTGACAGGACATACTGGCCAACCCTGCCTGACCTTTCAGAAGATTATTTAAGGAAACATAGTAGAGAGATGATCTCAGTGTTGATGGAGCAACATCTTGAAACTCAGTTGAAATCCTCTGTTTGAATATGACATAATGGACATTCAGTCAGCATGCTGATCACAGAGCCCTTCCAGTTCATAGTTAGACTACTGGAAACACAGACCTGGGCACCTGCTGGGGAGTGTTTAGAGGTGAACTCATAACGAAGTCACACTATTTATGAGGATCTCTGTTTTATAATATAATTTGAAAACCAGAATTATGTAGATGAATCAAACCAAGGCTGTCCTATGACTGGATGTGGAATCAATCACACGTCTTGCACACTTATTTTTTATTTTATTTTATGTATGAGGGCTCGGAAGAGGAACATGACATAGATGAAGCAAATATTTTGTATTAGTCTTAGAGTGTACAGTAATGATAGAAGGAAACTCTCTTATTTGTAATTATTTCTGGAAAATTTGTCCTAAAGTGTCTGGCAGGAGCCACTTGACACCTAACTTTATGCACTGTATTTCCTCAATGAATTTGTTTACTTGGGGATATGTTTGATAATTATATTGCAATTAAGATATCAGTTAAAGGAAAATTGTAAGTATAAACAAGAGTATGGATTTCTAGAATTTTGGCTTCTGTTTATAAATTGTTAAGACTCACAATGAAGACCAAATCAGAAAAAATAAATTATTACACTACAAATGCACATATGTTTACATGGGGTAAGCTTATCCCATGATTGATTAAGGAAACAGAAGTTTATTATTATTCATTAAAACTTTCTTTAGTGAAGTGAGACATTTCATCTGACAATTTTTTACATTGTCTTCCTCTATGAAAAGCCAACCAAATTAAGAGATTGCCCAGTGGATTCATTCATGATCTATTCAGATAACTTCAGGGGCTTTGGATACAGTGGTCTCTAATCTCAGATTTTATTGACAGCACTTTCCTATTCCATCAAGTCTAGCCAGGTTCTTACCAATCCTGACAGTTGAATTATCCAACAGTGTTCCCTGCTGTACTGTTCTCCTACTTGTGTCTAGTTACCAATCACAGGGCACATTCTTTCTCACCTCCTAGTTTTCTTCATACTCTTAGTCTTTCCTGGAATAAGGATCAATATTGAAGCTTTTCTACATAAAATTCATTCATTCTACAAAATTGTATCCATTTCCAACTCTTATGGAACCTCCAGGGATTTTCTTAAATCCCTGGCTTTTTAAATCCTATGCTTTTTGTGATTGATGATTACATTCTGACTACAATGTACACTACAGTATCTAATATCCACTGTTTTGTATGCATTCTTCTTGGTTAAGAAAACTCTCATCCTTAAGCATAGATATTTTAATTTCTATGTTCGCCATAAGGCCTTATGTAATGCCTAAAACTGATAAGTATTTGATAATAGTATAATTGAAAGAATTGGAATCATATAAATAATATACTGAAAATGTTCAGGTCTATTATATTTACTACTGGATATATTGACTGTGTAGGGAAAATCCATATTTGAAATTTATCAATAGTTTCTTTCATAAACAATCATTCTCATTCACATTTTTATCATTTAGTCCAAGTGATTTGCCATTTTCAAGAAAAAAATATTTTTTTATGTGTATAAAAAAGTGTTCTGTCACAGGCATTGATGATTCAATAAACTCTTTGGGTATAAAACTCAAAATAAGTTTGCTGGGCTGTTATATAATGTCTTGAATTTTGTATTAATAATACAGTGTCAATTCATTAATTATAAATGCACAGCCGTTTGGTTGTGAAAAGAAAACAGGATGTCAAGGGCGAATAAAGAATTCATTGGTGAAGCAATATCTTGGACAGGAACTTCTGTTTGTCTAATGCTTTGTGTAACTTTAATAGCACCCAGCAGTTGGTTGTCTCTATTGGTTTTAGACAATGAGTGGATTGCCTTTTCTTTGTTTGCTTTGCAAATAAAGGATATTTGCAATATTATAAAGCACAAGTACACACACACACACACACACACACACACACACACACACACACACACCCCAAAACAACAACTCTGCCTCAAGGATACCATATGGTGGGGCCCTGCACCTGAAACCTGAACAAAGCCAACAGCAACAGATTCAGTGTTTGTCGTTGGCTGTTGGCTGAGAATTTGAGCTGACATCAATTATACTTTTGAGCCTGGACTGCGTTCAATGAAAGCTTGTCAGTTGGCACTTTAGAAGAATGAATTAAACAAGCCAGTGTTTCCTTATCACTGGGTATACCAGCCAAATTGTTTTGTGCACGCCTTTGACATTTTAATTGGAGTATTGAGGTGGCCCCCCCTTTTTTTTTTTTTTTTTCAAAGTTCTTCTAGGGCAGGTAAACAAAAAGCATATTATCTTCTAAGTACATGACTAGGTCAACCAGTTTTCCCAAGAGACCAAATACACATAATGGAAGATAAGCTAATGAAAATTTATCTATAAAAACCTTAGTTAATCATTTTGAATTACAGATGTTTTTGTTGCCATTTTAGTTTCAGTTTAAACTGGGTCCAAAGGTATTTTAGGAAATAGAAAGATAAGCTTGTTTTCTTCATTTAGAAGAATCACAGGCTTACAGATATATTTAAAAACAAGATAACTTTTGGAATATTATAGTAAATTGTTTCTCAACTAAATATGATTTTAGCTTTTTAAGATGATTTTTCAATGCATTGTTAAGTGCTAAATAACTCTCCACATGTTCTATAAAGCCAATAACATATTTTAAAATTAATGACAGAAAAATAAAGCATCTATGTAGGTATTTTTATGAGTAGTAAAGGGGTAAGATTTCATTCAAATATTCATTTACTTACCATATTTGTGCTCATTTCTAACATTTATTCTACTTTCCTCTAGCTAAGTCCTCATCTCTGTTTGAAATTCCTGTTATGAAAGAAAATGAAATTCTTTGAAAATCTATGTGATGAAAATGTACACTTCCCACATCAAAAAACACAGTGAACATACATTTACAAACATCATCTGTATTTTAATAAGCAGCATAAAAATCACAGAGGTCCTTAAAACATACTTTTATTGGTTTCAAAAAAATTATATAGAAATACCAAACCACAGGCCACTAATGGAGGCAAGGACTTCCTCAGTAGGACTCCTAAGACTCAGGAAATAACAAGAACTAATAAAGTGGATGGCATCAAATTAAAATGGTTCTGTACAGCAAAGGAAGCAAGAGTGTGAAGAGAGAGTCTACAGAATGAGAGAATCTTTGCCAGCTGTTCTTCTGGGAGAGAATTAATACCCAGAATATATAAAAAAACTCAAAAAAATTAACACCAAAAAACCAAAACAACAACAACAACAACAAAAACAAGCAAACAAATAGCCCAAGCACTGAATAAACAAACTAAACAGACATTTCTCAGAAGAAGAACTTCAAATGACTAGCAAATATATGAAAATATGTTCAACATATTTTAGCTATCAGGGAGATGCGAATCAAAACTACACTGAGATTTCATATTACTCCAGTTAAAATGGTAGTTTTTAAGAATACAAGTAATAATAAATGCTGGTAAAAATGCAGGGAAAAAGGAACACTTATAAACTCTTGTTGGGATTTTCAATTTGTAAAATCACTATGGAAATCAGTATGGAGCTTCCGCAAAAGGCTTAGGAATGGAAACACCATGTGACCTAACTCTTCAATACT
Organism: Tamias sibiricus; assembly: GCA_025594165.1. Lineage (NCBI taxonomy): Eukaryota > Metazoa > Chordata > Mammalia > Rodentia > Sciuridae > Tamias > Tamias sibiricus. The sequence continues at coordinate 70,677,414 of CM046660.1, read as the reverse complement.
TATCAAAGAGAATTAAAATCAGTATACTATAGTGATATCTGCATGGCCCTGTTCATAGCAGCATGATTCACAATAGCCAAACTATGGAACCAGCATAGGTGTCCATCAACAGACCAACAGATAAGGAAAATAACATGTATGAATAATGGACTTTGTTCAATCATAAAGACAAAATTATGTCACTTGCAGAAAAATGGATGGAGATTGAGACAATTATGTTAAATGAAATAAGCCAGAAATCCGAAAGTAAATGGTCATTTGTTCTCTCTCAGCTGTGGAAGCTAAAGAGAAAATAGTTTAAAAAAGAAAGACCTCTGGGAATAGACCCAAGAGTGGGATGGCTGGGTCATAGGGTGGTTCCATTCCCAGTTTTCCAAGAAATCTCCATACTGCCTTCCATAATGGTTGCACCATTTTGCAGTCCCACCAGCAATGTATGAGTGTCCCTTTTTCCCCACATCCTCTCCAACATTTATTGTTGTTTGTGTTCTTAATAGCTGCCATTCTGACTGCGGTAAAATGAAATCTTAGAGTAGTTTTGATTTGCATTTCTCTAATTGCCAGTGATGTTGAGCATTTTTTCATGTATTTGTTGATTAATTGTGTATCTTCTTCTGAGAAGTGTCTTTTCAATTCCTTAGCCCATTTGTTGATTGGGTTATTTGTTTTTTTGGAGTTCATTTGTTTGAGTTCTTTATATATTCTAGAAATTAGTGCTCTATCTGATGTGCATGTATTAAATATTTGTTCCCAAATAGTTGGCTTTCTATTCAACTCACTGACTGTTTCTTTTGCTGAGAAGAAGCTTTTTAGTTTGAATCTATCCCATTCATTGATTATTGATATTAATTCTTGCACTACAGGATTCTTACTAAGGAACTTGGGGCCTAATCCAACATGTTAGAAATTGGAGCTTACTTTTTCTTCTATTAGGTGTATTGTCTCTGGTCTAATTCCTAGGTACTTGATCCACTTTTAATTGAATTTTGTGCATGGTGAGAGATAAAGGTTTAATTTCATTTTGTTGCATATGGATTTCCAGTTTTCCCAGCACCATTTGTTGAAAAGGCTATCCTTTCTCCACTGTACATTTTTGGCGCCTTTGTCTAATATAAGATAGCTGAAATTATATGTATTAGTCTCTGTGTCCTCAATTCTGTACCATTGGTCTACCAGTCTGTTTTGGTGCCAATACCATGCTGTTTTTGTTACTATTGCTCTATAGTATAATTTAAAGTCTGGTATGGTGATGCCACCTGCTTCACTTTTCTTGCTAAGGATTGCTTTGGCTATTCTGGGTCTCTTATTTTTTTCAGATGAATTTCATGACTGCTTTTTCTATTTCTTTGAGGAAAAATAGCATATTACAGTGACACAGCCACTTCAATGTTTATAGCAGCACAATTTACAATAGCTAGATTGTGGAACCAACCTAGATGTCCCTCAGTAGATGAATAGATATAGAAAACATGGTACATATACACAATGGAATTTTACTCAGCAATAAAAGAAAATAAAATAATGGCATTTGCAGGTAAATGGATGAAGTTGGAGAATATAATGCTAAGTGAAGTTAGTCAATCTCAAAAATCCAAATACTGAATGTTTTCTCTGATATAAGGAGGCTGATTCACAGTGAGGTTGGGTCATGGTACATAGGAGGATTAGTGAATGCTAGAAAGGTCAAAGGGGAGGGAGGGGAAGGAAGGGAGCAAGGGGGGGATGGAGGGGAAAAAAAAAAGAAAAGGTGGTTGAATAAGATGGATGTCATTATCCTAAATGGCATGATTGAAGATTTGAATGGTACGAATATACACTGTATACAAACAGTGTTTTGTAAAAAGATGCTCTATATGTTTATTATGAATTATAATGCATACTACCATTATAAATACAACAACTTTGAATAAAAAAGGAGTCTCAGTTCCAAAAACAAAACAATTAAAGTTAGAGAATAAATGTCCATTTGTGTTGATGTACACACATATCATATGCTTTTGTGTACTTATACATGTGTATATAAAGCTATGCTTTTAATGAGCAAGAAAAATAAATTTAATATTCAGAAAAAAAAATAGAAAGACCTCATGAAAATAGAAGGATGACTAGAGTTGAGAAAGTGAGTTTGGTAGGAGAAAGAGGGGAGAGAAAAGGGAGTTACTGGGAAATGAAATTATTCAAATTATGTCATGTGCACGTACAAATATGCCACAATGAATTCCACTATTATGTGTAATTATAATGCACTCATTAAAATAACCAAATAAACAAACAAATTTCCCAATGGCTAAAACTGAAACAAGCAGAACAACAAGAGAAAGTAGTATTGGATTGTAATCCAAAGCATACCATAAACATACACAAATTCACACTACCATAAATAAATGGCTGATTGGTTAAAAAAAGTAAATAAGGCAGAAGATACAAATCTCCCATGCAGAAATTTTCAAATGACTTATGCAAACACTCCATCTTCCAAGAAATGCACCACAACTCCCTACTTCTCAAGGCTGGGTGCCACATAGAGACTTCTTCCTAAAGAAAACTACATGGAAACTGAGGGAGGAATAAAGATTAATTTTTCAATGGGAAAGTCCAACAACATTACCTCAATCAGGTTATCAAGGTCAAAATCAACAATAAGAAGTCAAATTTTCAGTATGTACTACTGATGTGATGGAAATGTCACTTCTCATCTATGATCTTCCTTTAAGAATACACAACTCCAGTCTGAACACGTATCCCAAGATCAATCATTAGGAAAACAACAATTAAATTCCAACTTAGAGGCATATTACAATTAAATTTACAGTATACCTGACCAGTACTCCTCAAAACTGTCAAGGTTTTCTTGCTTCGAAAGTAAGAGAAGTCTGAGAAACTATCACAGGCAGGGGAAGCCTAAGGAGACAAAATGAATGTGGTATCCTTTATGGTATCCTGGAACAGAGAAAAAGGATGTTATATAAAATTGAAGGAAACCTTAATAAATTGAAGGAAATCTGAATAAATTGTGGACTTTAGTTAATTTTCAAAATGGGCTACCAAGTAAGTTATCATGCAACTTGAGCTGCCCATCACAGGTAGCACTTTATTTGATCCACAAAGTTGTAGAGTTGGATTTGCCTGGCAACATTGCATTATCAAGTGGAAGATATTTGTATGTGTGTGTATGTGTCAGTATATAAGTATAATATGTATGTATATGTGTGGGGTGTGTGTATATATATATATATATATATACACACATATATACGCATATACATTTGTATATACATACATTGGTCCACTTTATCATGTAGTTTGTGCCTTCAGGGCCTGCTCAGACACAATCATTTATATATATATATATATATGTGTGTGTGTGTATCATATATATATATGTATATGATATATGTGTATATATCATATATATGTGTGTGCATATATATATCATATATATGTATGTGATATATGTGTATATATCATATATATGTGTGTATGTATATATATATATATACATACACACACACATATACATATATATATAAATTATTGTGTCTGAGCAGGCCCTGAAGGCACAAACTACATGATAAAGTGGACGAATGCCCATAGTTCCCACCTCTGCTTTAATGCCATCTCTTTCTTAACCTGCACCTATGATCTCATGGGGAGTTCCCTACACCCATCTGACAGAAATAGAGGAATCTGGGGCCTGGTTTATAGATGATTCTGCATTATATAGATGCATCACCTGAAAGTGGAGTGTTTCAGTCCTATACCATTTTTTCTAGAACACCCCTGAAAAACAGTGGTGAAGGTAAATCTTTCCTATGATTAGCCCTTTGAGAATCATACCTGATTGTTCATGTTGCATAGATAGGAAGATGTGCATGTATGCAGTTACATATCAAAACATGGCTGCAGGTGATAGTTTGAATGGTTGGGGACTTGGAAGGGACATTATGTAAAATTGGTGACAAGGAAATCTAGGGAATAGGTATATGTATAGAATTCTCTGAATAGGCAAGAAAATATGAATATGTGTACATTCCATGTGAATGTTCACTAAAGGGTACACTTCAGAAGAGGATTTTAATAATCAAGTGGACCTAATTACCCACCTTGTAGATACCAGTTAGCCTCTTTCCTCAATCACTCCTGTCATCATTCAATGGACTAGTGAATAAAGTTGCCATGGTTGAAGCATGAGAGTTCATGCATGGCCTCAGTGCATGGAATTTAACTTACCAAGGTTGATCACACTATGGTCACTGCTGAGTGCCCAACTGTTAGCCATAGAGTTCCCACTATATCATTATTCCTTAGGTTGATAAGCTAGCTATCTGGGACAAGTTGATTATATTAGACCACTTCCATCATGGAAGGGACAGTGTTTTGTTTTTACTGAAATAGACACTTAACTCCAGATTTGAACATGCTTTCCCTGCATTCAATGCTTCTGCCAAAACTACCATCTGGGAATTTATGGATGCCTTATCCACTGTTATGGCTTCTGATCAAGGAATTCACTTCACAGAAAAACAAGTATGGCTAGGATCCCAGGCTGACAGAATTCACTAGTTTTACCATGTTCTTAACCTTTCTACAGCATATGGCTTATAAAATAGTAGAATGGCCTTTTGAAGACTCACAGTGCTATGTAAGTGGAAATGTCTTATAGGGTTGGACAGGTCCTCCAGAAGGTTCTTTGTGCTCTGAATCAGTGTGCAATATATAATGCTCTTTCTCCCAGATGGAGGAGGTTCATATTCAGGAATGAAGTCAAATGATTGAGAGGGCAAGTCAAATGATTTAACAGTATCCCTACTGACCCACCAGCAAAATATCTGCTTCAAGTTCCCATAACCCTTTGCGCTGCTACTCTTAAGTCCTTAGTTTCAAAAGGAAGAATGTTCCAACATGAAAGACAACATAACTCCATTGAATAGGAAGATAGGAATCCAAGATGGCTTCCCTACCACTTTAGCATGTTTATGCCTCTGAATCAACTTGAAAAGAGAGTTCCTTTGCTGGACGTTTCCCTCAGTAACCAGGGAAACTGGACTACTAAACCACAAGGTAGGTGAAAGAGATTGAGTCTGAAATTGGAAATCCTTCAGGGTGTCCCTTATTATCACCCTGCTGCATAATTAAGGTCAATGGAAAACTACCACCTAATCCAGACAGGACTAGTGGGCTGGAACCTTAGGGACTGAAGCACAGTCTCACCTCCAACCCCAGGTGAAGAACCATAAACAGCAGAAATGCTGAAGGAAATACAGAATGGGCAGCATCAGAGATTGTTATAAGCCGGTTGTAACTATGTGAATGGCTCAAGAAATGAGGCAGTAATTAATAATCTTCCCTACTTTGACTCAAATATGTTTTCATGTTTATTTATAATAAACCAGTATGTTTCGTTTTCTCCCCTCAATTAATCCATTATGTAGCATTAGAAGTATTGTATTTATGTTGTAGGGTTTAAGTATTGTCAATTTTACATTATAGTATTTAAGTTATAAGAGATTAAGGAAAAGAGTAAATGCTGCTCAAAGACTTAACCTCATTTCCTGGAGAAGAGGTTTGTCTCTTCAATTGTATATAGGATTGTTGTACCATATTAGGCAGAATTGCAATTTTGTCATTGTCTTTATTTAGAGATTAAGTATATTTTGAGTTTATAGTTATGAGTGCCAAATTGACAAGGGTAGATTTGTGTCATTTTGATTGAGCAGTGAGGTAGCCTGATGCTGAAACATTATTTTGAAATAATTTCTTGCTAATAATAATTTCTTGCTAGCAATATCTGAAATGTCACTTTTTTACTGACTCTCCTTACCCACCTTCTCCCAGGTACATCTGTGAATTAGAAGTACAACTTCTCTGTTGAACTCTGCAGTCCTGCCATCTATCCCCTATCCAAATTCAGTTGATTAAGCATACAAGAGGATGGGGGAAAAGGCATTTTAAATTGGCTTGTTGGAAAGGAAGGGTGCTGGCTTGACAAAACTGATTGCCAACATCTCGCCTGAAGTCTGCACTTAGTGATCACTGGATATCATCCATAATGGGAATATTCACACCATGAAAATCTACAATACATTTATTCCAATTTGTTCCCCTTTTGAGACTCAAGGTTTCAGTATTACAGCATATGGTTGACTTTGAGGATGTGGAGAAACCCCTTCTACAAAGCATCAATCTACTTTTCTACTCTGCTTCTCTTCTCTATCCTCCAAGGATTGGAGATATTTTTACAGAAATATTGAGTAGAAAATAACAGAAAGACAACAAATTGGAAATATACCATATCATAAAATTATGAAGAGGCCACCTTCATAAGTGGTTTGCTAAATGAAGATACAAAATTTTGTTTCTGTTAACTCAGGAATTGAGGGAGGAAAGGTTCAAACTGATTCTGTGGCTAAGGTTTTAGCAAATCATAACAATAACCCTGCCATCTATGGAATTGTCATTCCTGTGCAGTCACTTTATGTGCATATACTGCAAGATTTATGTAAACTCACAGCAGCTATTTGGTGTCAAGCTTTAATGAAACCTTAAGACAAACTTCATCATTGTTCTTGTCTAAAAAGGGTTTGTGAGGGCAGGAGACAAGACAGAATCTCACAATTTCTCTAAGGATCTGTGTATTACTCTACTGTAGAAGAGCCAGCCAGGAAAGAGGTACTCATTTTTTTTAATCAATAAAAGAATGCAAAGTGTATTTTTATAACACTGGACTTCTGTTGTCTTTTCCATTTCTGGCTCACATATACTTGGGATGTCTAAAATGAGGGAAGAAAACTTTACAGTAAAGCCAAACTCTCATATTTCTGGTCATGAAGAAACTACTACAGAACCTCAAAGATATTGATGATCAAGAGTACAACTCTCCTATTAGTCCACTGAGCCTCCTCTTCATGGAATCCCGGAGGAGTGAATTTCACAGAATCAACAATCAGATGTCATTAGGTGCCCATGCACAGCAGCCAATTTAGAAGACTGTAGCAGGAGATTGAAGACATTAAAGATTCATGACACCTGATGGATCTGATCCTTTTCTGGGGTGTTTGTGAGCCTTGAATCTGTATCAAATAGCTTAGTAATGCTGGTCACTGTTTAATGAGAGCATTCCACACCCTTATATGTTTTAGCACGCTGTCTCATTGCAAATGTAAAATTCAAAATAGTTCATAATATCTTTGCTAACTAAAACCAGACCTAACAAAAGCATTGTTTTGATTTGTAAGAGATAAAAAGACTTGTCCTTACACATTTATTATATTAACATTTTATGTGTTTAAATGCTTCATGTTTTCCACTAACCACCTTAGTATATACTGTTTTACTTGCCTCTTGAAATTGATGGGAGATTTATCAGGGCAAGAAACAGTAGGAATGAGTAAGAGTTATTCTGAATATAGCACTGTTGATGCAAAAGAAATACGTGGAGCAGAGAAATTCACTTAAAGACTAATTAATCAATAGGAGGATAATGGGCTACTGAGTCCTAGCTGACTCAAAATTGTTATGAATGGCTTCACAGATTGGTTAAAATTTTTTAACCATTGAAAATCTTCCCAAGTGTAAACACAAATTGTAATTGTCCATTTTAATACCCTGACCTTTTTTGTTTTACCATATTTTATATTATGTCTGAAATTTATGGATATTTGAAGTAGAAATGGAAAGAGATATCTCTTTAGAGAATTTATTCTGCAGAAATAAATGCAGCAATATCTGAAAATGTCTGTATAATGATCTTGATCAAAACATTCAATAATAAGTGTTGGTGATGTGGGGAAAAAGATACACTTGTACATTGCTGGTCTACAAATTGGTGCATCTACTCTGGAAAGCAGTGTGGAGATTCTTCAGAAAACTTGGAATGGCACCACCATTTTAACCATTTTTTGGTTTATACCCAAAGGACTTAAAATCATCATATTATAGTGACACAGCCAAGTTGATGTTTATAGCAGCTCAATTCACAATAGCTAAACTATGGAACCAACCTAGGTGCCCTTCAACAGATGAATGGATAAAGAAAATGTGGTATATATATACACAATAGAATATTATTCAGCCTTAAAAGAGAATGAAATTATGGCATTTGCAGGTAAATGGATGGTGCTGGAGAATATCATGCTAAGTGAAATCAGCCAAACCCCCAAACCCAAAGGATAAATATTTTCTCTGATAAGCGGATGCTAATCCATAACAGGAGTGGGGTAGGGAAGAATAAAGGAACTTCAGATTGGGCAGAGGGGAGTGAGTGGATGGGAGGGGGTATGGGATTGGGAAGAATGGTGGAATAAGATGGCCATCATTACCCTATCTACATGTATGACTACACAACTGGTGTGACTCTGCACCATGTGCAGCCAGAGGAATGAATAATTTTTTTGAAAGATAATAATTGTGTGTCCTTAAGTGAGGAAAGGAAGTTCCTGAGAAATATGTATTGGATAAGTTCATTAAAATAAAATAAATGACCCAAAAGATTAAAAAAATCAGTACTTGTAACTATTTTCTGTAAGCTGCCTGGTACCGAAAACCGGGAGGAAAAACTCTCGGAGGCAGAGTTAAGCTTTTACTACTTTTACTTCTACTTTCTTAGAGAGAGCTTAGAGAGGGAAAGAAAGATTTTTAGAGAGAAAGATTAGAGCGAGCTTTTCTTCTTGTCTTCTTAGCTTAGAGTAAGAAAGATAGAGCTTAAGATGGAGCTTCTTAGCTTAGAGAAAAGATTAGAGCTTCTTTCTTCTCTCTTCTTTCTTCCTTCTTCTTTCTTCTGTCTTCTGTCTTCCTCAGGAGCCTCGGCCTAACTCTGACCAGTCATTACTTCTTCTATCTGGTTTCTCTTCTGTCTTCTATCTGGTTTCTCTTCTGTAACCGCTCTGCCTACGTTCTGGCCGCTCTGATTCTTCTGACCGACCGAGTGACTGCCCGACTGGCTGAATTCTCTGTTCTCCTAACTCGGACCGCTTTCACCTGGTTATATACCTTCAGGTTTGCGGGTGCCTACAGGTGCGTCACATACATATCAGGTGGAACTTATGGCTTCCAGCTAGCTGCAACAGCCCTTCCTAATTAGGGCTCCTTCAATTTTCCATTTAATTGATGTACTAAATTCACCCATGCTCTCTATGCCATCTATAAAACATGCAAAGGGCACATGGCTGCTCCCTGAAAGTTGATTTCAGCCTGATTATCCTTACCTTTGTGTTCTTACATTTAAACGTTCACTGGCTAAGGGTCAATTGTGTTTGTTACCAAATGCCTTTATGCCATTTGTTCTTGTTACTGCATTTATGACATTTAATGAAATAATATGTATATGTATATTCATATATGTATATGTATTAAAATGATTTGATGCTCTCATGAAAGAAAAATTAAAAACTTTGGGGAGGCTACATAGTTGAAAATCACTAAAAAATATATACTTACAAGCTGGGCAAGGTGGCGCACGCCTGTAATCCCACACTTGGAAGGCTGAGGCAGGAGGATCATGAGTTCAAAGCCAGCCTTAGCAATGGCAAGGTATTTAGCAACTCAGTGAGACCCTATCTCTAATAAAATACAAAAAAAAAAAAAAAAAAAAAAAAAAGGCTGGGGATGTGGCCCAGTGGTCAAGTGCCCCTGAATTCAATCCCCGGTACCAAAATACATATATACATACATACATACTTACTTACATGTTTGCAAAACAACTTTGAAAACACCTGGGAAGAAAATTACCAAAACCTGGAAAAATTCTACAATAAATTGCTTTGCAAACAACTTTAAGGACAATAAGCCTACACTAAATTACTTGGCAAACAAGCAACCCAAATTGGAAACTTTGATGTGATGTATGCAAGAAAGTTTAAAGTCAGCTGTTTCATACTCTGATAAATATAGATGATGTTTAAGAATGTATAAAATTAAATTTAAAAAGTATTTGAATTATATATCATCAGTTTATGCTTTTTGTTTATTGAGCAGCTATCCATTCTGGTTAATGAGATAAGTAATCTTTCATCATGGATATTTGTGTATACTGTGCAAGATATCCACATGGAAGAGAATCTGTCACTTTGCCAACACTGAATATCTAAGGAGGGAGTCTAGAGGAGGAATAGGAAACAGAAGACAGATAAGAAAAATGGCCAAACAGAAGTGTATGGGCGGTATTATGTACATAGTAACATTCTATCTGTAGTGTTGCCATTTACGTGCAAAATTGGAATTTTCATATGGACAAATTCAAGGGCCACCAGGAATTAAAGCACTGGTTTCAGTAGGTGATGAAAGAGTGGTTAGTTTTTTGCTTCTTTGTTTGACTTTTGGTTTTCAATTATTTTAGGGCAGTGTTCTTACTAAAGTAAAACATAAATAAATAAATAAACAAACAAATAAATAAATAATATAAATAGAATTTGACCTCAGATGACTTTACATCACTGTAGGCTTAGGATGTTTTATTTAATTTTTTCCATATGACACTTATTTTTTGGAGGAAATACATCACCAGTTTTAAGATGTGTAACACTGGGGACAGGAATAGGAGACAACTATTTTGTACTTTCCTAAGGAAAGACATTAAATGGCATGGCAATGCAGAATCACTATCAGATCTGCAGGCATGATATTTCTATTTCCCCATATTAGATGGCATGAATGGTCAAAAAGAAAACAAGTGACAATGTCAAATTGTCAAATGGGAATGAGAGCTGAAGAAAACAAATGAGGCGGTATCTGTTTTTCTCCTTTCCTTCAAAACTAGAGTAAGGGAATGAATAATTCAGCCTCCAAAAACTTAGATCTTGAGAGGAGATGTTAAAGCTAGGAAATCTTTCCTGTGACACTTGTTTACTAAATTTGTTTCATGGTAGAATACTGAAGGAATTTCAAATACAGTTTTGATCAAAACAAAAAGAATTTTTGATGTTAATCTATTAAAATGTATAAGGAGTTCTTCACACAGAAGAACTTCTTGGTCTAATAGTTCATACTGAAAAATAACTTCAATATGGTCCTTAATTGTTCTTATGCTAGATATTAAAAAGAGGTATTTGTATGAGTTTGCTCCTAACTTCTTTGACTCAAAAAAATAAAAAAAAAATTCATCTATCTACAGTGAAATTCAATATTTTGTAAATGTTTCATATGATTTCAAACTTCAGAAAAGTTACAAGAATCACATATACAGAGTTCACATGTACTCTTTACCTGCTAACAAATTTTAAAGATTTTACACAGCTGCTTTACATTCATTCTATCATCTGACTATCTATCTATCTATCTATCTATCTATCTATCTATCTATCTATATATCTATCTACCTATCTATCTGTTTTCAGAATTAGTGAGAGTGGCAGACATCATATCCCTATTCTCCTAATACCACAATGTCTCCTAAGAGCAGGTAGTTGCTCTTACTTAACCATAGTACCATTATCAAAAATAGAAGATGTAGCAATATTGTCATTTAATCTATAGAACCTGTTCAAATTTTGCCACTTGTATCCATAATGTCATTTCTCACAAGTTTTCCCCTGGGTTCAAGATCTAACATGGGTTCAGGCATCACATTTACATTTAAGTCTCCTTAATCTCTTTTTTCCTTATAATATTATTTTAATATCATCAATTTTAGACAAATATAATAGTTTTGTGTAATTTTTCAGAAATGATTAACAGCTAAATAACTCCCAACTGAGTAAATATATATATTTCCTTAGTTTTTAAATCTGAAATTGAGGACTGGAATGTAGCTCAGTGGTAGATTACCACCTACTATGCACAAAGCCTTATGTCAGATTCCCAGTACCAGGAAAAAAAAAATCTGGAACCTTTTTGTCTTACTTTACCTTGATAATTTTGAAGCACATTGGCCAGTTACTTTGTGGAATGTACATTTTGAGGTAGGCTGATATGTCCTAATGGTTAGATATAAACTATGCACTCTTCAGCAATAACACAAGAATTTCAGTGTATCCTACCAGGAGGTCTGTGATATCTATCTGTCCCCTTCGTGGTTATATTAGATTTCATTAATTACTCAGTTAAGATCATGTCTGCAAATTTTCCCCATTGTAGTGTTAATATTTTTCCTTTGTTATTGATATAGTGTTTTATTCTTTTTTGAATTGCTAGAATTTAACAACATAAAAATCTTTTTAATCTTAGGTTTTTCACTAAAACATCACTTTAGATTTTGATTCAGTACAGAAATTATATTATTTGAAGGAGAAAATTGAATGCATTTCTATTTATTATTACAATTGATACATACATCTGAACTGCTCAGTTCCTTCCATCATTTTCCCTGATGTTCTGCAGTCTACCTATCATTCCCATGATTTCAAAATACTAAACTATTTTAATTCTGATCATTCTTGAATGATCAAGAGTCTAGCCACTTATTACTACTACAGATACAGAATCTAGCTGATTTGCTTGGAATTACTTGGGTGCACGTATGTGTGTATGTCTATGAGTGTGCAAGTGTGCTTGTTTTTTTTTTTTTTTTTTTGCCTCATGATGTGATGATTCTGAGAACAGTGCCTGTGTGATTATTCCTACCCTTAACTCAGTTCTTATCAGGTATAAATGGCACCTGAGCCACCTTGCCACATTGTGTAGCTGTAGGGATCATTATTTCTGCTGTGAATGGTCGCTTCTGGAACAAAGGTCCATTGTGAAGGATGTCTCCTAGTCTGTGCATTGACACTGCACTGCCATGACCCTGAAAGGTGCTCAGTAATGAATATGTGAAAAACTTGACACCTATGTTTCCAATGTTTCCATATCTGGACATATGGAGGTGATCTTGTCTATAGAGTGTTGCCCTCTCTTGTAACTAATGATTCCAAGATTGTAGGATTTCATTACACCATTACTTTTCCCATTTCAACTACTGTAGTGTCTCCTTATTAATTTGGTTCAAAGTTTCCTTCATGTAACAAGAATAAACTGTTCTGAATGTGGAGGCAGAGAGCTTCCTCTAGTTAGCACTTACTCTCTACAATCTCAAATCTATAAGACGATCTTGCCTTCAATCATCCTGTGCAGGTAAGAATATTTTTGTAAAGGGGATTAAGCATGAGAAATCACTCTCACTACATAAATTCTTTTCTTCATGGTTTTATATTTTCACTACTTGCTAAGTTTTTTTAAGGTAAGTACTGTGTACCTTCATGTGAAGATTTTAAGGAAAAAATTTAAAGAGTCTTGAAAAATACATATGCCCTTGAAACCTACCTGCTTTCATATTAAGCTACAAATGATTCCTTCATTTTGGGAAACTCCCTCTTATCAGTTCCCAGCTGATTTCCACCAGTTTACCCAGAGAAAATTACTTATCTCAGTGGGGTGTGTGTGTGTGTGTGTGTGTGTGTGTGTGTGTGTGTGATTTCACTAAATATTAGTTTTGTCAGTTATGGAAAAATCACATACATATATTACACACCAGTTTGTGCCTGGCATATTTGTTCAACATAAGATTTTAGGGTTCTTCCATTACGTTTTTGTATCTGTATCTCTTTCAGTTCCTGAGTATTAGAGTATTATTTCCCTGAATGATTATACCACAATTTGTTCATCTATGCTTACACAGATGGATACTTGGGGTGTTTCTAGTTTTTGACTCCTAAGAATATAGGTGCTATGAATATTCCTAAGTGTTTTTGTAGACACGTTATTTCATTCCTCTTGATTAAATACATAAGAGTGCAATTGCTGTATCATAGCTAAGTGTATGAATAAATTTTAACAACAAAATAAAAACAACAATAATTTTCCAAAACCTTTCATTTACTATATTTAAAAGTCCCAGTTTCTCTACTTTCTCTCCAATAGTTGGGGAAAGGGGCGTCAGTCTTTTTATTTTTAGTTTTCTGGTAAGATTATAGTGTATTTCATTGTGGTTTCAACTTCCTATTAACTATATACCTTTGTTATTTGTATGCTGATTAGTCATATTTTTTTAAATATTCAAGGTTTTTCTTTTGTGTGTTTTACAAACTGGTTTGTTGTCTCCTTATTTAATTGTAGTAATTATGTATACATTTTTAATATCAGTACTTTGGTCAGATATCCTCTCCCTCTATGACATTTTATTAATTTCCATAAGGATGTGTTTTATATGTAATTCTTATCATTTTGTGCTTAGTACTATTGTCTTTGTTCTCTAAAAACATTTGTCTGATTCCTAGCAATAAAGGAAATGAAAATCAAAACTACACAAAACTTTGAGTAAGAGTGACAATGATCAAGAATACAGATAATAATAAATGCCTGTGAGGATGTGGGAAAAAGGCACATTCATGAGTTGTTGGTGTGACTGCAAGTTAGTGCAAGCACTGTGGACAGCAGTTGGAGATTCCTCAAAAAACTAAAGATAGAACCACCGTAAGACTCAACTATCCCACTTCTTGGTGTATCCAAAAGATCTAAAATCAGCATACTAACAGGGATGCAGCCACAACAATGTTGAGAGCAGCACAATTCACAATAGCCAACCTATGGAACCAACCTAGGTGCCCATCAACAGAAGAATGGATAAAGAAAATATGACATATATATGTATGTATATATATGTGATATATATATGTGCATATATATGATGTATATATTATCATATATGTGAAATGTGATATATACATATAATATACATTATATATGTATATATATATATATGCAACTATAAGGAAAAATGAAATAATGTAATTTTCTGGTAAATGGATAAAACTAGATAAAATCACGCTAAGTGGAATAAACCAGACACCAAAAGCAAAGGGTCCAACGTTTTCTCTCATATGTGGAGGTTAGATCAAAATAAGGAAATGAAAGAGAAAAAGGAAAGGAGTGAGGGGGAAGAATTTTGTGAAAACAGAAGAGAGATCAATGTAGTAGAGAAAGGGGATTGAGGAAGAAGGACAGGAAAAAGAAGGAACTATGAACATGAATCTGACCAAACTTTCCTATGTATGAATATGAATATATCACAGTGAATTTCACCTCTGTATATATTCACAATTACTTATTTTTTTAAAAAAAGTTACAAATACATAGAAGAAAGATCGATAAAGTAGAGAAAAGGGAATAGGGGGAGGGAAAGGTGAGATACTGAAGTACTGGGGACTGAATTGGAGCAAATTTTATTCCATGCTTGTATAATTATGTCAAAATGAGCCCAACATTATGTGTAACAAAAATCAACTAATAAAAAATTCTCACAGACACGGATACACACAAACACACAAGCGAGCATATATACATACAAATAACTTTTATGTAGTAAGAGAAAGCAGATTTCTTAGAGAACAAAAAATACTGAGTCATTGCACACATATATTATCCTATATTGTCTTCTAGCAGATTTAGGGCTTCATTGCTTCAGTTTATGATCAAAATAACGTGTGGTAGTTTTCAGCATAGAAGTCTTTTACTTTATTTATTAAATGTATATGTAAATATTTTAGTCTTTTAATGCTATAGTAAACAAAACTTTTCTTAATTCATTTCAGGTTATTTAACTCTGAACAGTATAGTTGATTTTTTTAACTGATTTTATATCATGCACTATTACTTAACTCATTTATTATTCTAGTTGTGTGTATGTATTCCTTAGGATTTTCTACATACAAGATCATGTCATATGTTTCCAGAGATAGTTTTGCTTATCTTTTTTCCAATCTATATGCTTTTTATTTCTTTTTTGTTGTCTAATTTCCCCAGCTAGAAGCTTCAGTACAATATTAAGCTGAAGTAGTGGGAACAGAGATCCTTCTCTTTTTCCTGGTCTTAGGAGGAAAGCATTCAGTTCTTCACCCTCAATCATGACAATGAGAACATTTATCAGAGATGCCCTTTATCAGGTAAGGAAGTTCCCTTCTATTCCTCATTTGTTGGGTGCTTTTATCTTGGAGAGAGATGTTGGATGTTGTCAGATGCTTTCTCTGTATTTATGAGATAATTATGCAGTTTAACTGATGTGTGTGTGTGTGTGTGTGTGTGTGTGTGTGTGTGTGTGTGTCTGGGTATTGAACTGAGAGCCTTGCATATGCTACAAATGTTCTACAATTGAGCTATAGCCCCAACCCCTTAACTGACATTTGATATTACTCTGTTCTTGAATTCCCAGGATAAACCATGTTTGATCATAGTGCAGGCATAGTTCTTTTTACATATTACTTGATTCAGTTTTAAATTTACACTTTGTTCAGAACTTTGAGTCTGTAGTTTTATCATGACACCTTTAAATAGTTTGGGTATTAAGGTAATATTGGCTTTATTAAGTGATTCGAGAAGTGATTCTTCTTTTCTTCTCTTTCTCTTCCTTCTCCATTTCTTCTTCTACCTCTTCCCACATTTTTTTGCCATTTCTTTTTTTAAAGAGTGTAGAATAAATATGGTAGACACCACTAGTGAGGTTATCTAGACGTGGGAAGACTTTAAATTCAATTTCTTTACTTACAAAATTTTTATATTTTAAATTTCTTCTTGATTTAATTTTGGTACTTTTTATATTTCTACCTAGACTGTATATCATTCTAGCTAAGTTATCCCTCTTATTGAATTTGTTGGCACACAATTGCTTAAAATATTCCTTTTAAACCTTCTTAGTTCTGTAAGATCATGCTCCCCTTTTTCATACATGATTTTTCTAATTTGAGTTGTCTTCCACTTTCTTGTTGTTTTTATTCAATCTAGTGAAAATATTGCCAATTTTGTTGAACTTCCCAAATCAGCAATTCCAATTTCTTTGCATTTTCTATGTGATTTATTTGCTGTCTAGATGTTGTTATTATTTTCTTCTTTTTATCTTGCCTGTGATCAGTTTGCTTATATTTTTCTAGCTTCTGAATATGAAAATTTATATTATTGATTTTAAATGTTTAGGTGTTTGCAGCTATAAAATTCCTTCTATATACAGTAACAGCTACATTCTGTAGGTTTTTCTATATTTTTGCTTTCATTTATCACCAAGTATTTTCAAATTTCTCTCGGAATATTCTCTTAGACTCATTGATTGCTAGAAGGCTGTTGTTTAATTTCCACATTTTTACAATATTCCTATTTTATTCTGTTATTTCTAATGTAATTCCATTGTGGTCAGAGAACACACTATATGTGATTTCATTCATTTTGAACTCACTGAGGCTTACTTTACAGCTTACACTATTACCAGGGACTGTTTCAAGAGTACATGAGAAGAAAATTCTTTCTGATGTTGCAAGGTGAGGTTTTCTGCAGGTAACAGTTCTCCCTGATTTATGGTGTTTTTGAAGTGTTTTATTTCCTTGTTGATCTGCTTGGTTGTTCCATCCATTATTGAAAGGGAGGAGTAATTGATCTTCATTTTTGAAGATATCTTTTTTTTTTTTTTTTTTTTTTGGTACCAGGGATTGAACTCAGGGGCACTCGACCACTGGGCCACATCCCCAGCCCTTTTTTGTATTTTTTTATTTAGAGACAGGGTCTCACTGAGTTGCTAAGTGCCTCGCCATTGCTGAAGCTGGCTTTGAACTTGCGATCCTCCTGCCTCAGCCTCCCAAAGTGCTGGGATTACAGGCGTGCGCCACCGCGCCCGGCTTGAAGATATCTTTTTTGATGTAGGGTTCTGACTTAACAGACGTCTTGTGCATTCTGTAATTTAAAGGTGATCTATTGCCTTTTGGCTTTTGTTGTTTCTGATAAGTAGTCCATGCAATAGTTTCTATTCAGACAGTTTGGTGCTCTTTTCTTGAGATTTTTCACTTAATTTTTGGGTGTGAGTAGCTTAACTATGGTCCTGTAATTATTTTCTTTATATGTTATCTTTTTTTGTTGTTTGCTAGGCTTCATAGATTTGCTCATATTTTTTTTTTTCATCAAAAGCAAAACAAGTTTTGGGACTATGTCTAGATTCCCCAACCCTTACTTTCATTCTCTTGTGTTTTTTTCTCCTCTAGAACTCTAGCTACAGATATGATAGCTCATTTAATATTATGACATAAATATTTGAGACTTAGTTTTTTTCTATCTTTTTACTTGTTGTTTTCAAGTCCTTTTTCATTCATGTGTTTTTAGATCTATACATATCTGTTGCTGCCTGAAGCGCTTGGAGCAACGGAGCCGCGGGAAAAACTTCAGAAGCAAACTGGAGACAAACAGCTTTTTATTCTGATAACTTTTCTCTCTGGTTCTAATAACGACTAACACACGCCAAAAACACACCCTAAAATGGCGCTGACCCTATCAGCAATCTCGGCCAAGTCACTCGAGATCCCGCAACAAATCCCGTGAGACTACGGGTGGCGACAATGGCCAAATCTCCACGGCTCATAGTCAACTGCAATTAAAGTCAATCCCCAAACAGGGCTCCTGCACATATCCATTGATTTAGCTCAAGTTCACTGTTAACTTTCTTATCACATCTCCAATGTGCTTTAAACCAACCCATTCAATTTTTGACTTCAGATGTTTTATTTTTTTTTTTCCTTTCATAGTTTACATTCTATTGCTAGGATTATCTATATATTCCTTATGATCAGATTTTGGTTTTAATCTAGGAATATTTTATGATAGATGCTTTAGAGTCCTTGTTTTAAGCCCATCCTGTATTTTACATTTTTTTCGAGTTCTATTTCATGTTTCTTTGCAAACTTCATATTTAAAGAATCATTTTGGCTACTGGCACTGATGTCAGGTAGAGATTGGGATGATGTTATCTTTGCTGAGTGTTTTATTTTGACCTAACAGGCAGCTGATCTGCTTGGCCCATGGGCTATATTCTGGCTTCTAGGCAATAGGGAGAAGGCAGAAACTTCCATTCTTTCAGCCTTCTAGCTGTTGCTTTTCACAAGACTCCCTGAAATTTCTCTTTCTTTTTTTTTTTTAGTATTATATATATCTTATGAGATTCAATAATGAAAGTAAGAAAATTTATCAGATGCATTTTGTGAGGTACTGGTTGACCTTTCAAGTATCTCATTGACATTTCTTAAAGGAAAAGTTCTTCCCTCCACTAAGACAATATGTAAGGTATCATCTTAGAAATCTAGACATTTACATTTCAGTCATGAGGAATGAAAAAAAACCAACCAAATCAATATAAGAATATATTTTCATAGGTTTTTGTTTGTTTTTATAATTTAAAAAGCTGGGAAGCACCTCTGCTTCCATACTATAGAAAAAGAAAGCCAAATGAAGCAGATTCAGCACCCTGAGAGAAGCAGAAATGACAGACAAAGAGAGCTCAAAGGTGCTCTTCAAAGTATTCAATTTCCTACATATAGTCTGGTTCCTTATAATCTAGCTGGATTGGCAAAATCATAAGTGTTGTTTTGTTTTGTTTTCCTAAATGAATGGTGGTTTTATGTGCTCTGAAGATAATACAATATTTCTAAAATCTTCATTCAATTCCTCTATAAACCATAGAAATTTATTTATGGCAAACATGAACAATTTATTATTTAACATTTAATATGTTTTATTTTATAGTAAGGGTAAGTAATTTGTTCTTCATTCGCTCATTTTTTATTCAAAATAGAAGTATGTTTTTATTTCTAATATGCTATTAGACTAATCACATCTTCTCTTTTATTGAACCAAATTATAATAAAACTGATAACTTCCACTAGAAGACCTGTCTTTAAAGAATTTCAGTTAGACCTTTAATTTAATATTTTAATAAATTTTCTTTATATAAGGAATAACAATCAAAACTTGTCTTTAGGGGGTCATTTGTAGGTGTGTGTGTGTGTGTGTGTGTGTGTGTGTGTGTGTGTGTTTGATATTATTTTTAACAAATATCCAAGAAGACACTACTCAGGTTATTTTTCAGTGCTGAAATTGATACGTTTTGGCAGGACTTCTCAAGCCCATGAGTTTCTAACCACTACAAACCTTCTAACAAAAGCTGTGGTACACAGGTCTGGTCTCTACGTTACCAGAATCATTTTAGGAATATGTCCAGTGCTTCCAGTGCTCCAGTTTCCATTAAGATCTTGTCCTCTTGAGTCATTCTAGAATCGTTAGTCCTCTGTGCTTTGAGCTAGTAAACTAATTTGAATATTTTATCCTGTCTTCAGTCAGGGACTGCAACTATTTCTGAATAGATTACAGATTCCTTTCACCTATGAAATAGGTTCTGTGCTTGTTGCCAATGCCAGAGAAAGTGATTTAGCACAAAAGTAAAATAGAATGTCTTCCTTTTTACTCCCATTTTACGCCAGACAAAGTCTAAGGAAAGAGTCTTCAAATTAGAAACTTACCCAAGTTCCTGCCCTGGACTGGTCCTGGAAAGAGATAAAAAAAAAAAAGACACTAGAATTCTGAGACTTATGAACTGTTTTTGGATGAGTGTCCTCAGTTGAAAACAAACAAGTGAACTAAAACCTATCACCAGAATTTTTAACTTTATGCTTTGACCAGGAGGAAAGAAAAGGAGCAGAACCCATAAATGCATAAAGAAAGTCCTTTATCCTAGAAACGTTTCCTATTAAAAACAAAACCAAAAACCCAAACCAAAACAACAACAACAAAAAACCTTTGAACAGGAAGGAGTGGGTCCCATTAGTCTATGACATCTTTGTTCTTTGTTCTGGACTGGCATAGTCTTCCTTTTACCTCACCCTACTGTTCTCTCCAGTCTCATAAATTGTCTACCTTCATCTTTCTTATGAAATTATTATCATTTCCTTTTCCAGATTCTTCATTCCCTTTCTGGACTCTATCAAATTGACTAGAAGCAACTACCTTGACCTGTGACTCAGATAGAACTCACTTCCTAGAAGCTCCTTTTATGCTTTCCAACTCTTCTACTAAGCTTGCATTTGCTATATTCCTCATTTTCAGACATTTGGCTCTTGGTTTATCCTTGGAAGACATTTTCTACGAAACCTGTCATGCCAGCTTTGGCTCACTCTTGTTTTTTTTTTTCTTTTTTTCCCCCCAGAAATAACCAACTTACGTTCCAACATGGCTGTGGCATATGTGGGAGTGCATCACCACCATTACGCCACCATTATCATTATCACTAAGCCACCAAAGACTTAGACACTATCCCCAAGAAACTCAATTCACACTCATGAGCACTGACTAAACAAAGCCTCATGAAACTGACAGTTTAATTTACATAAACTGAATATTCTGCAGTAATTCAGAGGAAAGGAAATTAGTTGAAGTTTTCAGAAGTCAGGGGAAATTTTATGGAAAAACTGAAGTTTCTAAATTGTTATGCAACAATTTAATGGAAAATCAATCGAGCAATTATTGATTAATGCAGGAAAGGAAGGAAATGATGGTTAAGAATGATGGTAGCATTTTGAGCTCAGGAAATTGAGAAAATGGTAATAACCTCTGACAAAAAACAGTAGTTAGGATAGGACATTCTTTGGGGGTGGGGTGTGTGCAGAATTCTGTTTCAAACTTGATGATCTAGGGAAATCTAATGTGCCTGACCAGCAGTTTGAGTCCTGACACTAGAACAAGGTGATGAGGACCTGAGATTCCCCATAAAAGTGTTAACCAAGTCCATGAAGAAAGGATCTGTCTTTATTAAGATAATGTAGAAAATGTTAGTGGAAGCTGTGTAAAGAGTTTTGAAGAATATCCACATTTAGTGGGTGAGAGGTCAAAGCCAGGCTAGGAAAGGAGTGAGAAATTTGATGATCAGTGAGCCAAAATATCCATTGTCAGGACATAAATGATAAGGCAGGTTTTTCAATACTTGTGAATCTCTGCTGCTTCAAGTCAAAAGATTAGTCCTATGCATGAAAGATTTGGCTGTGCTGGCCCAAAGGATATTGGGTCAATGCAGAAATGTTTATGTTGGGGTATCCCTTGGATTACCCCATTTTCCTTATAAATCTTTATTAATTTTAGATCCTAAAATTGGCCTGGACTCAATCTGGATTTCAGAATTTCTTCTAAGCTAGGAAGAACTAAACTCCCAATGAACTATAAAAATCATTGCCAAATGTTCATTATATGAACTTTATTATATTTATAGTTATATGTCTTTTTTATAACTTAGCTTTTGTCTTGCATCTCTAGTAGCCAAGTAGCCATCTGTACCTGGTATCTCTTTTGTTTCTCCATGGTCTAGTTATTTATTTCCTTTGCTGGAATTATTATATAATTTGAGGTGATTTTGGTTTGTTTACATTTTGCTGTGGTTTTACATGCACCTCTTTTGCAACCTAAATTGTTTGGGGATCCGTTTAGGAAAGGATGAAAGCAAGCAAGTCATAAAACACACATTTTCTATGACTTACTTACGAATAATATAATGTATTTTACAGTATCTTTTATGTACTTATAATGTACTAAAAGATAATTTTGCCACAGTGGTTCTTAGAAAACAACTCAGTCGCTCTCACCAAGGCCTAATGCTTCAGTAGCAGCACAGTCCATTTGAGAACTATTTGGGGCAAAGATGAAGGAAAAAGGAAAATCCTCAAATGCTGCATGCCCTGACTACAGATAATGCACAAAGAGGTCCTTCTCCAAGACGGAGAATGAAGGGAACAACTAAGTGTTTCATCTGCATTTTGGATAATTGAAAGCAGGTGGGTAATTAAAAAGGTTGTGGTTCATTAAAGCATGTGTATTAGGTAATATCTGATTTCGAATACAAAATGCTCAGCTTGCAAAGTATTTTTTTTCTTTTATGTTGCCTAAGGGAAATAAGTAAACTGAGCTTTTTAAGTAGTCAAATACAATCCATCAAGAGAGGAGCAAGAATGCTGGTTGGGGTTATTATCTAATTAAATACAGATACAGAAAGTTAGAAATTTTAAAATCAGCTTTACTGAGATATAGCTGTCATGTCATATAATTTAACCATTGAAGGGGTATCATTCCAGGTTTACAGTATCATCAGAGTGGTACCATCATGATTTTAAACCATTTCATCACCCCAACAAGACATGCCTTGTTCCTTTGTCATCATTCACCCAAGCTCTGACTGTCTCTTCACACGTGGGAATGTCATACTGGTAAATAGAATAGCAAACCTTTCCCCCTTTCTACGGGAATGTCACCTTTCTCAGTTATGTAATGGAGTTACCTGCTAAAAGACAAAAAACACACAAAAAATCTTAAATACATTAACTCTGATGTAGTATATATTAAAAGAATCTATTATATCTCTAGAGTATGTGATGATACTTTTTATCATAAGAGGTGTTATTTTCATCATTCTCTCGTTGGAATAACTGACTACTCTGGGTGGGACTGAGTCATCAGGCGATTATAAAACATCATGGGCAATCCCATGTGAACTTTTATGGGCTGAGAGGCTGAAGAATAAATTCAATGGAAAATTTCTAGCAGTCATAGAGATGTCCATTGTAGAGTCATAGATTCATCCTGGAATTGATTACTGTTCTCTTACTTAAGAGCCCCTGATGGTCAGGGCTTCCATATGAACTGCAGTACCTTTGTAATACCCTAGAGCTTCCAGAGCAGTGCCCTGCACGCATGCTGATTCTCAATAAAGGTTATTTCCTGACTGACAGTCAGTCTCTGATGCCCAGACTCAGAGATTTGCAAATCGTTTTAGCTTGTAGTTGCTCCAGCGATCAAAGAAGAGCAGAAGAGAATTTTTTTTCTTTGAGGTCAGCTTTCAGCTGCTGTAAATTAGTCATGGGTTACAATAGGAAAGGAAAAGAGAGTTTTGGTGTAATGAGAAAGTAGGGAAGGTCCAGGCACCCATATATTACTCATGACTGTATCTTCTTGGTCATAAGTTTTATCTAATGGATGAAATCAATCCAAAGTGCCAACACACTGGTGCCAATGCATTGGTATAGAAACACACTTGTCATAATTAAAACAGGCATTTAGACAAAATTTGTTTTATGGCCAACATTGGGAAATTAAATATCCTTTATAGTATATAATCATTTTGTTCTCTGTATTATTCTGGGTAACTATAATTAAACCATTGTTAAGCATCAGAAATACCCAGGCAAAGAGGAAGCGATAATGTGGTTGGGAAATGGCATAAGACAGATAAATAATGAAGCTTAGTAGATAAGAAGTAATAATGTCACCTTCATTTTTTATTACTATTTTTGCATAGACAGAAAATTCACTTCACCTTCTATATCATATCCTCTCAGAGTTAACAGTGGTAATCAAAATTCTGATGGATAAAAGAGCCACATGAACCTTGGTCCTTAGATTTCTATTAAAATAATGAAACTTTATGACTTTCATTTCCAAACTGGTTTGATTACTGAAAATACTGTATATAAATTTGGGTGTGGAATATTTAACACGAATAGCAATTGAAATCAAAAGGAAATTATTCTGATTTTAGTTTTTTTGATTCCTTTCTCTTAGAAATAAATGTTTCTACAATTTCCTGAATATAAGATTTTTTAATTAAAAATCCAATACCACCCATTCAATGGCCACATAATAGACCGAATATTTCCCAATTGCTTAGGTGAGCATTCTGAAGTTTCATTCTGATAGACTTGACCATAAAATAAATTCACTTTGGCACAATGAACAAATGAATGTTTAGTCTCAACACCAAGCCTAAAATAAATAGGCTAGGGAAAAAACTAAAGAAATTACATGTAATGAGAATTATTTTTACTTACTGAATCAGCCTAGTGCCTGCATTACAGATTCCACAGCACTTTCATTTTTCTAATTCTCTTAGCAGTGACAACATTTGTAATTACCTATTTAATTCCTCTCTTGCTGAATGGACCATAAATTTCATGAAGGCAGAGATCACATTGGTCCTATATATCTGCTTTTTGATATATATATATATATATACACATCTCAAGCACCTAGCATAGTTTCAGATGCACAAATAAAAGCAAAGAATATTGGTTGAATGAATATATAAGCGGAACTGACTTTACATCTTACTCTGACATGTTTAATGTTGTGAAGACCAGGTGACATCCTAGCAGAAAGTAAAACTCTATGGAGAATTAAGCCTTAACGCACAAGTGTGTTTAATGCCTAAATCTTTACGAATACCCAATAAATATTGAAAACAACAAGTTTAAGCCTCAGGGAAATGGTGAACAGCTGTCAGTAAAATAGATAATGGCCACATATTTAATCAATTTACATTATGAGCAGTTCAATACAAGATACGTGCGTTCACTGAGCAAACATACATCTATAATTTAATTTAGGGATGGCATCATGCTTGGCACTATTAGTTTGAGGCCCTATTAAGTAATTCTTTGGACCTACTGTATAGGGGAATATTTTATTCCAACTGCATAAGTATAGGAACATGCCTCACTCTGAAAATGAACATATTGTTCTCACACAGCAAATTAAGAAAAGTTTTGTTTTCTGAAGTTTTTCTACAGACCTCAACTTTTAATGTAATCTGAATTTAGAGGTACATTACTGTTTTAAAAAAGAGAACTGATACTTGGGTTTTAACTCAAACTGCAAAATTGTATGTGATCAGCATTAATATCTGTTAATGATTAAAAGGTATATTTAAATGATTTATAAAAGCTGCTTTTAGCAACAAAGCTTAAAATTCCAGCTCAGGTTTTGTTACTTATTTCTAGAATTACTGGAAAATTAGGTAAAGATATTAAATAAATATAAATATGTAAAGAATTAGGCATGTTTTAAATAAGAAAACTTTAAAATGAACACACCTAATTAATTCTAACATAACTAGAAAAATGAGAGAAAAATAGTGCTAATCTAAAGGTTTTAGTAAGTTGTGTGTTTATATCTGATGCCATCTCACTTTAGAGATTTGAATTTTATTTTAATGAGAATGAATTTCTCTTGTATGATGGAGGAGAAATCATTAGCTGAACTCAGATACCACCAAAATTCATTGAATTTTGCTTGCATGTCTACTTATTACAACTGAATAATATAGCTATTTGACATACATAAATCTGTGGACTGAATTGAAATGTTCTTAGCATACCGATCCAGTGATCAAAATATTGACAAAAATTGATCATGTTAATTCTCAACTTTAAATTGTATGTGCTCCCAGCCCCCAGCTGTTGTCTACTAGACAACCTCAAACCCTGCAGTAGGCATGGAAGAACAGTACCAGGCTGCACAATTTTACCTTCTGTCACTTCTGCCTGTTCTCTTAGTCCAAGCTCTCTAGGTTTGAACACCTCTTGCTTTCAAATACTCTCACATACATGCACACATCTCTGTCCCTTTGACAAAGTTCTTCCCATTAGCCTCTG
This sequence comes from Tamias sibiricus, assembly GCA_025594165.1. NCBI lineage: Eukaryota > Metazoa > Chordata > Mammalia > Rodentia > Sciuridae > Tamias > Tamias sibiricus. The sequence continues at coordinate 70,651,237 of CM046660.1, read as the reverse complement.
ATTAAATTCTTACATGAAAACTGAATTCGCCATTTGACCCAGCTGTTCCACGCCTTGATTTATACCCAGAGGACTTAAAATCAGCATACTATAGTGACACAGCCACATCAATGTTTATAGCAGCCCAATTCATAATAGCTAGACTATGGAGGTGTCCCTCAGTAGATGAATGGATAAAGAAAATTTGGTATATATACTCAATAGAATATTACTCAGCTTTAAAGAAGAGTGAAATTATGGCATTTGCCAGTAAATGGTTGGAATTGGAGAATATCATGTGAAGCAAAATAAACCAATCCCACAAAACCAAAGGCCAAAGCTTTTCTCTAACATGTAGATGCTAATTCACAATAAGGTGGGGGGAACACTAGGGAAAAATAGCATTACTTTAGATTAGGTAGAGGGGAGTGAAGGTAAGGGAGGAATGGGATGTGGGGATGGGAAAGATAGTGGAATGAAACAGACATTATTACTGTGTGTATATATGTGACTACATGACCAATATGATTCTGCAACATGTACACTTAGAAAAATGAGAAATTATATCCCATCTATGTATGATATATCACAGTGCATAAATGCATTCTACTGTCATATATAACTAATTAAAACAAATTTAAAAATTAAAAAATAATGCCATTTGTTCCTTGAGCCCCACCCCCATCCCCTGTGTTGCCTGGTTTGCTGCTCTCTTTCCTTTGCTCCATGGCTGGTTTTACATTTTGGATGACAGTTAATTACCTTTCTGTGTTCCTTACAGAATGAATTGTACCTAATTTCAGGGTGCAAGTCTTAGAGGATTTTTATATATTCTAGTGCCAATCACAGTGCCTTCCAGGTCTTCAGTTCATATAATTATTAACTTTCAACCATCTAGTGACACCCAAAGATTCAGGAGCTCAGAGAGTTTTTCTAAACAATACAGTCATATTTCCAATACCAACCTTAAGGAACCCAAGAAATAACTGTTCCATCATTCAATGCTTCTGATATACTTACTAAATTGTATTTAGCCTGGAATATAATGGCAAGGATGTCCTATTCCAGTTCTTCCTGACTTCTATGTTCTCTTCTCAGCTGTGCCTTCTGTGGCAGTCTCCCACATCTTATCTCCTGTCTTACCAGTGTTCTCAAAAAAAGACCTGACTTTCACATCAGTAAGACAACCCCACAGGCTTTGTTTAATATCATTACTAACTGTCTGAAATACATATGTTAATTAAAGTTGTTAATGATGCTAAATGGGATATTTAAAATTTGCAAGTGAGAATGAAAAGAGATATATAAGGGTCTTAAGAGGTTAGAAATATATTCTTGGGGGAAAAAAAAGCTTCACCTTGGATACATGGAAGCCAATACCTTTGGGAAAAACTAAGTAGAAACTCAACTGTTCTGTATGTGTTAAGATGGAGGAAAACTTTACAACTCTATGAGGTGCCATATAAACACCAAGATTTTATTAAATTTAGTAAACTCATAATGGTTCCTATTAATGAAAAAATTATAGGCAGAAATTAGAACATATTATATACATTAGGCCCTATTGTTTGGGGTCAGTAACTGGGAAATGGTATCCACCCTGGTAAATAGACTGGGAAGCTTTTAACCTAAAGAATTATGTGATTTGTTCAAGGTCACTGGAAGAGCTATTGACTCCTATTCTTAACAGATAATTACTAAGATTGAGTTTAAATATATCCACTAATTGCAATTGCACATTTGCCTGGTTTCTTTCTTCCATTTACTCAACAGGCTATTTAGAATCTAGCAATATCTTTTCTTCAGATCTAATTAAAATTTAGCATGATTACAGCTTAATCTACCTCTTCCAAGTTGTTGCTGGACTTTCCTAAACTGGCAAATTATTCCACATGGACTTGAAGACAAACGAATTGAAAAGTATGGTGATTTTGAGGTGTTGGATGTCTCATGTTCTTGCTTAGAAAAAGTGCTGGTTATTTCTTGTGAGGGAACAGCACCTTGTTACTTCACACCATTTAAGGCTTTTGGACCATTTAGAAATGCCTAAATCCAATGGGGAAATGGGAAAGGCTCAGTAGAAATCCCAGAACAAAGCTCTCTCTTTAAGTTTCCTGAGTTAATATAACTTCCAAAATGAAAATATTATGTCCTATATATGCTCAAAGAGAAAAGAATGAACTAGTCTGGCAGTGGTGAACACCTGTAATCCTGGCAGCTCAGGAGGCTGAGGCAGGAGGATCCCAAGTTGAAAGCCAACCTCAGCAACGTAGCAAGTCCCTAAGTAATTTAGTGAGAACCTGTCTCAAATAAAATATAAAAAAGGCTGGAGATGTGGCTCAGTGGTTAAGCACCTCCATGTTCAATCTCTAGTAACAACAACAACAATGAATAAATTATAATAATGGTCAATAATTTTATATGCCCAGAACTTTATTTGCCCTTCATACAGCCTAAGACACCAAGGGGTTACCAGTTTGATCTCTTCTGATCACTCAAGCCACAGAAGTCACCATCGTCCCCTTATTCTCTCTTATTCCTTTAATAGCGCTGTATTTTCTTCATTGTTCTCTACACAGTCAGTAATGGTATCATTCAGTTATTATTATTATTTTGCCTGGGCCCCTTATGATAGAATACAATCAAATGCTCAGCTATGTTGCTCATGACTATATTTGCAGTGACTAGCACAGAACTAGTATGTGCTAAATACCCAAATATTCTCTGAAAGAACAAGTGAATAAATATTTCTTGCATCTATGCATACACATACCATTATATTTTACTTAGTGGGCCATGTAAAGTATAGTACTATTCTTCCCCCTTCTGAATTTTTACAATGTTAAGGGGAAAGAAATGCATTTCCCCCCTATAATCAACCCATAAAATGGTTCAGTTATGTTCTCTTTGTCTGAGTGACATCCCTTTTTACATGTAACAATTTTGAAATGGCTGGGGAAAATATATTTCCATAATGTTTTGTTCTTTTATTTCAAGAAAATGTTAGGGCAGGTTAATTGATGATGCAAAGGCTGGGATATGAGACAGAATTAAATGAGATTCTAAGTGCTCATTTTAGTTTCCAGTTTTTTTTTTTTTTTTTTTTAAATATAAAACTCCCACTACCCTTGTGTGCTTGGCAGCAGGCAGGAACAGCCTTGCTAACACTCTTGGGTTATTCCACACACACACATTCCTACCCTAGCCTAAAGTAGCTATTTGAAAATATTTCTCATAAGCAACTTTTTGTCTTGCATTGGTTTTCAATCAATCCACACTATGAGGTTAAACAAGAAAGCTTCATTCATTCATCATTCAATATCTGTTTTTTTTTTCTCAGTAGCAGACACTGTTCTAGATAATGGCTACTACAAGCTTGCACTCTACAAATAAAGCAGAATCTTAGTGTACAAGAACAACTCCTAAAGTATGGTGGTCTCACTGAAGAGTTGGCATGTGAAGTGAGACTGGCAAGCCAAGATCCAGGGCACAGCATTCCAAATGTGTCTGAGCAAAGGCTGGAAGTGGAATGAGGTGCAAAACATAAAGAATAGGCCAGTGTGGTTAGAATAGAGTTGCTCATGGGGTAGCAGTATGAGGAGTTCAGTAATTGTATTTCTTATGTGTCCATGATTTTATCATATAGCTAATTGCAATTTATTGACTTCTTCCTTTTCCTATTTCTGATACTTTTTTAGTCAGGTTTTTTGTCACTTTGACTGAAAGACCCAACTAGAACAACTTAAAGAAGAAAAAGTTTATTTTGGTCCTGGTTTCAGAAGTCTCAGTCCATAGATGACAGACTCCATTGTTCTGGGCCCAAGTGAAGCAGAACATCATGGCAGAAAGCCATGGTGGAGGAAAGCAGCTTAGAACATGGCAAACCAGGAAATAAAGAGAGAGTTCCATTCACCAAGAACAAAATATAAACCTCAAAGTCATACCTAGTGACTTACTCCCTCCAGCCACATTCTATCTACATACCTACAGTTACTGTCAGTTAATCCACATGTGTGGATCAATCCATTGATTAGATTAAGACCCTCATAACCTGATCTTTTCTCCTTAGAGCATTCTTGCATTGCCTCACATATGAGTTTTAGGGGGACATTTCATATCTAAACTATACCAGATACAAAGGTATATGCTTACCTAACATGTTATGCAGAGCATTTAACCCAGTAAAGATACATATGGTTTCATAATGAATTACTTAAGGAAACTAGTTAGTCCCTGTACTTTATGCTTTTAATATCACCAAAATCTTTTCAGATACTTTTTTTTTCAATTAAGCATTTCCCTTTACTTCCTGCTAAATAGTGTGTTGATATAGTATAATAGCTTTTTGCAGGAGAACTATTAACAAGTATTACAGTGTAGGCTTGAAGGAAATAAAAACTTTATAAATAAGAGATTTTTGCAAAAGTTATCCAATCAAACTCTCTTTTACATGTCTCTCAAATATTTATAACAATATCATTAAGCATATTAATTTCCTGTGTCTCTGTAGGGATTCAGAAGCATACACACCTCCATCTGTGGGGTGGATTAGTGACTCAAAAACATTATTCTGTTAGAATAAAAAAAGGCATTAGCAATATGAGGATATTAACTTATCTGTAGCCAAATAATTTCCTCCCAAATATAGCATAAGAGAAACTCATTCATCTTAGTGTGATATAAACTCACATCTCCCGGGAGGTCCGGGCACTTCAGGGGCCACACTATCCTTTTGCCTCTATACCCACGTTAAATCAAGAGGTTATCTTATGTCTTTAAGAATGCTTAGGTTTGTTTTTGTTTTCATTTTTGTTTTTAAAATTGCCATGTTCATTCACTAACAAAACCATATATCACAATAATTCTCTTATTTAAGTATTGTGGAAGTGGCTTGTAAAAAATTAACGATAAGTAAGGACCATATTCTCTGTGATGTCAGGCTAGTTTTATAGATGCAGAAACCAGGTCAGAGCAATAGCTTACTCAGGGTCACTGAGCTGGTAAGTGCTGGAATCAAGACTGCTATCAGCCAGAACTTATGACGATATAGACTTAGTACCACCTCATAGAGTCACTCTGCTAAGTTGGTTGCCATTGTTTTCAAGTGTGAGGAAGAACTTGTGAATTATTTTATTCAAAAATGGAATCATGATAGTTTTCAAACTCTCCTGAGCTAAGAATTCAGGGCTCGCGGGTTAGTTTTGGGAGACTGGAAGCCTCACCTCCTCATGTAGGACCTCTGTTCACCATTCTATATCCTACTTACTTTCCCTTTCCTCTATCCAACTCTGAAAAATTCTGACATCAGTAACTTGTAACTGCTCTCTCCAAAGGGTATTTGTGTTCTGGTCTTGCCTTTGTGGAAGAATTAAAAGTTTGGCATCTTCCCAAGAAATGTTAGGAACATTGGCATCAGTAGGGTGGCTACTTTACTTAATTTTAGGCCCATTGCTCTTAATATCATCTTATATTGGTAAGTATAATATTCTACTAGAATTCATCTGTATACAATAAAACAACTTCACCATCAAATAATTATGCTTATCCTTTTCTAGATTTACTTGTCAAAATATTGAACTATGGGGGAAGGCTTTTTTTTTAAATAAAACCCAATACCCTAAACCAATATGCATTAAAGCCAGGATGAACACGTGGGTCTTTATTGACTCAACATTAATTGTACAGACATGTATTTAGCACCCACCATGTTCAAACAGCCCTGAGGATTTTTACTGAGACAAGAAACTTGGACCCATGTATCTCACAATTCACGGGGAGACATCATCACGTAAACATATATTGTGCAATGTGTTAAAAGTAATATTGTAAATATTATAAAAACAATATATGGACACCTATTGCAATTTACATTTAGGCCTCCCAGACATCATATTTTGTCTAGGAAATTGTCAGTAGAGCTAAACCAAAGATTTTAGACCCTGGATATTTTAAAAAGGTCAGAGTAAGCTATTTATCCAATGTCCAAGTAGACTTTATTAAAGATTTTATCAATATTTTGGCAGAATGAAATATTTTAAAGGCAGTTCTTTTTCATTAGATGTTGCTGAAAGAGATAGAGATGGGGGGAAAAGACATAAAAATTATTATCCAGACAACATGAAGGTCTAGAACTGTCCTGACTTGAAGAATGATTCCCAGGGAAAGATCTATATAAATAGATTTTGATTCTACCTTCAGCAGGTAAACAATAAAGCTTATGACTTATTTTTAATATATAGTCATTCTGGTGGTTGACAAGTTTGCTAAGAAAACTTGGGAAAAGTCTGCTATTATGTTTTATTGGGATAAAAAGTTTGCTTTGATAATTACTGCACTGATTATATGTGCTGTATTAAGAATTTCAGTGTTTACTTGGCACGATGGCACACTCCTGTAATACCAGCACTTGGGAGACTGAGGCAGGAGGATCTCAAGTTCAAAGCCAGCCTCAGCAATGGTGAGGCACTTAGCAGCTCAGTGAGACCCTGTCTCTAATAAAATAGAAAAAAGGGCTGGGGATGTGGCCCAGTGGTCGAGTGTCCTTGAGTTCAATCCCTGGTACCCCCCACCCAAAAAAAAAAAAAAAAAAAAAAAAAGAAAAGAAAAGAAAGAATTTCAGTGTTGAACTTAATATTTTTGTTATTTCTCTTCTCACCAAAACATGAAATGTACTGTTTTTAATACACATCTATGGTTAGATAAGTCATTTATCCTACGATTACCAAGAATATTCAGTCTATAAAATTTCATACACTTCTCTTTAGATTTAAAAAGGATCTTCAAATATATCCCATCCTGCCTTTTCTTTTTTCAGATCAGAGAATTGAACTTCAGTGAGTTAGAAAACATTGGCCATGGTGACACAGACATCAGAGACAAATCCAGAAACAACCTGGGTTGTGCCAGTCCCATATTCTTTCCACTACAACCGCTGATTTGTTCGTGGCTTTCCAAGGGCAATTTTGAATTATTTACTGGTATTCAAATTTCTGGATTCGTTGTAAGCTTCTAAAATACTGTGTAAACAAAAGCCTAACCAAATCTTGCATAATGAAGCAACTGAATTTATTTTGAAGGGGTTTAAGGCTATCACATTTCAAGATATTCCTGAAACAAGTTGTTGCATCTAGAACTTGACATTGGTCTTCTAAGAAGCCAATTTTGGTTGTGAAGTTGGCTTTACTCTTCTAGGCCATACTAAGAGAACTGGATTGACCTTGACAATTCTTTATGATCTGTAGGATTATCTTTTTTTTTTTCCCCTTTACTCATCTTTCAAAAATACTAGATTGGAGCTTTGTTTTTTTCAATCTGTAAATATTAAGATAAGATGAATATGAAAACGTGATTTCTAAATACTTTTGATATAAATCTCAAAGGGAAAGTTGGGTTAGCTTTATTTCCTTAATATTTTATTAAAAATTTGATTGAGTGATTAATGAAACACATATGTTTATACCATAACACAAAATCATAATTTAGATTTTCCATGTTGCTTTATTTCTTCTGTAACATTTACTCCTATTAGAAAGTCCATGTACCAATTTGTATATTGTTTTCCATTGCTATTTGCCTTTTAAGTACAATTACTTTTATGTATACTTAAATATAATTAAAATACATAATTTTAATTTTGGCATCTCTTTGAGATTATAATAAATTAGTCAATTACTTTTTCTTATAAAAATAATTCTTGTAATAATTTTTTTATAATTACTTATAATAATTCACAATATTTTGGTGATTTTGATATAATAAAAATCAGCCTTTAAGAATAATTTGCTAGGAGATAAAGAGAACACTAAGTTCTCTATGTGTATAACTTCATAAATTCAGTTAAGCAATTTGATCTACATGTTATAATTCTTATTTTACAATGGTTGAAGGACTTTAGAAAGCAAATAACTTGCTCAAGATCAGACTACTAAAGGTGAAAATTGATATTAAGACTCCAAAATCCAAATCCAAATTCTTAATCATCACTATAACACCCCCACTTGGATATTCCTCTTTTGTGTACTTTCACATCTTTTTCCTGTTTTTAGCTTGATGTGGTAGTTTTTTTTTTCTTATTAGTTTTTTTAAATACCATATACTTAATACTATTTTTACATAGAGTTTCCATTTGATCTTCATATTACTTAAAACCACCTTCACATAGATTTTCCATTCTATCTTCATATTATTCTAAATCCAGAACTCATTGGCTGCATTTCCAATTTGTCAGCATTTTGGTAATTTTCATTAGTACAGTTTGATAACAGCAAAGTCATGTTGCCTCCTTATTTCCCCCTCACCCCAAATAAATTGGACTGTTTTTTAATTATTTGGATGAATTTTAAGTTCACTTTGTTAACATTTCAAATATTTCCACTTGGGAATTACATTGGTTCTAGGAATTAATTTGAGAGTAATGAACATTCATTTCTTCAATCAGTTAAATTATATCAAATGATGTCCTACTATGTGTCAGACATTGCTCTGTGAGCCAGCTGTCCAGCAATAAATATTACAGACAAAAATCCCAATGACTCTAGAGCTTACACTCTTGTTGTGAGATACCAAAATAAATGAGTACACAGTTATAATATACAGTTTATCAGGAGATAATGAGGATTATGTTATCTGAAAATATTGAAAAAAATAATGAAAATTTTACTTCTTTGTTTTAAAGATTATTTTCTTTTTAAGGTTTTTCTGATGTCATCTGAGTCTACATTCTAGAAATGATGTTGGCAGCCTGCTGCATGAAAGACAACCTTGAACCTGTTTTGTTTTGTTTTTAATTCTTCTACTGTGGTAAAGTACTCATATAGTAGGCATCCAAATAGACATGTGGGTCCTCGTAGGTTTGTTTGCATTTCCTAATGATTAGTGATATTGAACATCATTTCACATGCTTGCTGAATTTGTAGTCAATCTGCTTCTTAAAATAAATTTGTATTGGAACATAGCCACTCCCATTCACTTAAAGCTTTTCTATGACTGTATGCATTGTATTGGCAGAGTAAAATAATTGTGACAGAGGTCATATGGCTGCAAAGCCTGAAATATTGTTCCTGTTACTGAAAAATTTTTGCCTGCTCCTGTTATAGAATATTTTTTTGGAACTAGCTGTAGCATGCACAAAAATCATTGGAATGACATGTTAAAACACTGACTGCTGCTCTCTATCTCCGGGAGTTCAGGATTCAGTGGGAATCAGGTGAGGATCAACTTATGCATATTTAACAAATTCACAGAAGATGCTCATACTGCTGGTTCCTGGACCAGTGGATGAGAAGCACTTGTCTGAGACCCTAAGGAAATGTTAGATAATGGTGATCATCGATATTCTTGTTTTATTCTTAACTTGATTGGAGATGCCTCCATTTGAAACACTAATGAACATTGATTGATATAAGATAGATATTTAAAAATGTGAAAGGAGAATTCTATTTCTGTTTTATTCAGAAGTAGAATTTATGCTTTTGTGTTTTGTTTTCAGTAAGTCAGGATTAGACATTTAGGATTTATTATAATTTTGAGCACTGATCAATTTCTGAAATAAAATCTATTTATTTTTAATGCATCACCTTTATATGAACGTGTGTGTGTGTGTGTGTGTGTGTGTGTGTGTGTGTGTGTGTTTTCATCAGGTGTTTTAACTGGGTTTGACTGATCATCACATGGGTTGCTTTTTGTCCTTGGACTCCTGGTATCCCTTGTTCTTGTGAAGTTTTCCCTGCCTTTTTGCTATGTGAATCTTTCTATAGTTCCTTGCCACTTTTACAGTCCTGGAAAATGTTTGTCAAATACCTAGTAATCATTTTTTTTTTTTTTAAATGGGACTATCGAGAAAGACAGTGCCCCAGTCTCCCAGTCTCTATGGGAGGATAGGAACCCACCCTTGACAAGTACAAATTAGCAAATTGAGGTGGCCTAGTCAAGTGATGAGCACCCACTCGGCGGGCGCCCTTCATCCTTTGTTGTTTTTTCACTAGCTCATCCCAAGGCTTAAAAACTCCAAGCGAGCTTTTGTTTCAGTGGAGAAAGTTCGATCGCTTTTTCCACCACAATTGTCTTGAATAAAGACTTCCCTGACTGTTAACCTCCATTCAGTGCAATTTGTATTGATATATATGTATACAGACACATACACACAGATAAATATATGGCTTTGACTTATTTTTCCTTTAGTGTTTATGCATCCAACTGTATAAGTAATAATGTCCCAAGGCCACTTTTATGGTATTTTTACCAAGTTGAAATGCCAGTCATTTAACATTCTTATAGTGCTAAAGAACAAATTTTGAACATTTCACGGTATTTTGGCCCAGGTTATATAATATGGAAATTCTATTTTTTTTTAGGAGTTCAAGATATTTCATCTGAGCCAGCCATGGTGGTGCATGCCTGTGATCCCAGAGTCTCAGGAGGCTGAGGCAGAGGATCACAAGTTCAAAACCAGCCTCAGCAATTTAGTGAGGCCCCCAACCAAGTTAGCAAGACCATGTCTCAAAATAAAAATAAAATAAAATAAACAGTGCTGGGGATGTTTTTCAGTGCTTAAGCATTCCTACGTTCAATTCCTTGTACAATAAAATACGTATTTCTTCTGAAAATATATCTGCTTTTGGACTCTTAACTGGAACAATTCTTTAGAACTTTATACCTGTGGTTATAGATCTTTCATTTCCTTCCTACTACTGTCTGTAGGTATCAAATTTGATAATTAAATTATCCCCAAACCTCAATTTTACAGAATAGCAAATATTATTTACTGATGACTTGTTTATAATCCTCTTGTTTTAATCCATAATTTGTGTCTATGTATTTCTTGTCTTTTTAATGTTATTGAACTTGTCATAGATTTGTCTATTTGACAGTTCTCATTGCATGTTAATTAATGCCCTCTCCTTTGCAAAGAAATAGTACTTATTTTTCTGAATGCATTACTATTTTTATATCTGTTTTTTTCCCTCATTTTAAAATTTATTTTCATAGGCCTCTTTAAATTGTCAAGATTTGAGTACATTTAAAACAGAAACTGGCTTTTATGGAACACAGTTACAACTCAGAGATTTGCAAAATTTGCTTTTTATCAACTTACACTAACAATACTATTTTTATTTTATATTAAATCTGAAAAATTCAGAAATTTGATACTGGCTTTTTCATTGTTACTATTATTTACAGAATTATTAGTGTACCCTTGTGTATCTAATGGAAAACATATACCTTGTCTTTTGGATACTTAGCTTTAATATATACCCACATTTTATATCATTTAAAAGTAATTTTGCACCTAAAAAAATGTGCTTAAAGAATTTGAATGCTGAGAAAAGATGGTGGGTCAGGGGACAATAGTCCACAACTGCTCTCCAAGAATGAATTAAAGCAACAGTTCTGCAGTGGCAACAGGGGTAAGGAAATGGGGAAAAGTAGGGAGGCAACTCAGTGATCCAACGTCATACCAAACAGAGAAAAACTGAATGCATTTCCTCTAAAATAGGGAACAAGACAAGGATGTCCACTCTTACCACTCCTATTTAATGTAGTACTTGAAACTCAAGGTAGTGCAACTATGCAAGAGAGAGAAATTAAAGAGATATAAATTAGAAAATAACAAGTCAGATTACCTATGTTTGTTGATGACATTATCCTATAATTAGTAGATCTGAAAAACTTTACCAGAAGACTTTCAGAGCTGTTCAAAACATTCAGCAAAGTCACAGGATACAAGATCAACACCAAAAATCAATAGCTTTCCTAAATTCCAACAGTGAATATCCTGAGAAAGAAATCAGGAAAATAGTTCCACTCATAATAGCTTCAATATATACATACATACATACATACATACATGCATACATGCATACATACATATGTATGTAAAATACCTGGGAATAAATCAAACCAAGAAGGTGAATAACTCTATAATGAAAATCATAGAACACTAAAGAAAGAAATTGAATAATATCTTAGAAGATGGAAAGACCTCCCATAAATATTGTCAAAATGGCCATATTAGCAAAAATCTACAAATTCAATGCAGCTCCCATCAAAATATCAATGACATTCTTCACAGAAATAGAAAAAAGTCACTCCATCTCAACAGATGTGCAAATCTAGGACCTCTAAAATCATAGGAAACAAGCAAACAATTCCTAAAATTCATATGGAAGAAGAAAAGATCCAGTATAGCCAAAGTTATTCTGAACAATAGGATCAATGTTGGAGACATCACAATACTTGATCTCACATTATACTGTAGAATTAGAGTAACAAAACAAACAACTGAACAAAAAACAACAATAAAAAGATGGTATGGTGTTGGCATGAAAATAGACATGAAGACAAATGGAATAAAATAGAAGAAACAGAGAAAAACCCACACTGATACAGCATTCTGATGCTCAACAAAGATGCCAAAAACATATATTGGAGAAAAGACATTTTTTTAAAGAAATGGTGCTGGGAAAAACTGGACATACACATATTGAAGAATGAAACTAGGTCTCTGTCTTTCACCCTGCCAAAAAAAATCAATGCAAATGGATAAAAAAACGTAGGAATCAGACCAGAAATTTTTGTACCTGCTACAAAAAACAAATGGTCATGACTTCAACATACTGGTTCAGGCACCAACTTTATTAACAAGACCCCTAAATCTCAAGAAATAAAACAAAGAATAACAAGCGGGATTCTTTCAAATTAAAAAGCTTCTACACAGCAAAGGAAACAAAGAGTTTGAAGAGAAAGCCTACAGAATAGAAAATAAAAATGTTTGTTAGCTACTTTTCTGATGGGGAATTAATATCCAATATATATAAAGAACTCAGAAAACTTAACACTGGAAAAGCAAATAACCCAATCAGCAAATGGACAAATGATCTAAACAAACATTTCTCAAAAGAGATATAAATACATGAAAAAAATGCTCAAGATCCTTAGCAATCAGGGAAATGTAAATCAAAGCTACACATTATCTATTTTACTCCGTTTAGAATGGCAATCATCAAAAACAAAGTTAACTGGTGAGGATGTGGGGGAAAATTATACTCTTTCATTGTTGATGGGACTACAAATTAGTACAACCACTTAGGAATGGGATGTGAAGGTTCCTCAAAAGACGACGTATGGAAACACCATAAGACCTAACTATCCTATTTCTTGATATTTATCCAGAAGAACTCAAATCATCATACAACAATAATACACGCATACTAATATTTATAGCACTGAAATATACAATGGCCAAGTTATTAGATCAGCCTAGGTATCTGCCAACAAATGAATTGGTAATGAAAATATGGTACATATAGACAATGGAACTTTACTCAGCCATAAAGAAAAAATAAAATTATGTCATTTACTGGTAATTGGATAGAACTGGAAAGCATCCTGCTAAGTGAAATAAGCCAGATTCGGAAAGGTGAGGGTCAACTGTTTTCTGTCATAGATGCAAACTAGAGGGGAAAAAAAAAGGCTTATAATAGGGATCTCACAAAATGGAAAGGAGACCAATAGAGTAGAGGACGTGGATAGAGAGGAAGGGAGGATGTGAAGGCATGGGAAAGTACTTGGGAATGATATCTACCAAATTATGTTAAATCCATATATGAACTTAATACAATCTATCATACACACTTACACACACATATAACTATATTGCAATAATAATAATAATAATAATAATAATAATAATAAAGGAAGGGATATCAGAAAAGTACAGCAAGTAGATCAGGGGAAGAGAAAGTGAAGGTACCAGGGAATTTCAAATTATGTTATGTGTATACATGAATGTGGCATAATGAATACCACTGTTAGGTATACTTATAATGCACCAATGAAAAATAATTTGAACTCTGAAATGTATTAATTCTGCAGAGTTGCTTGGATTTTTGAACCTCACAATAGTGACTCTAAATATGAAGTGGATTTTTTTTTTAAACTGGACTGAAATGGTAGGAAGTTTGTTGCTTGTTTCCACTAAGGTTTGACGGAGTACATTTGCCATTCAGCCATTCTCCAGACTGAAGAAACTGATTCCCCTTATTTTTTCTGTATTGTTTCTTACTGCAGTATAATAAGCACCACACTTCTTTTTATTGCTCTGTAACTTTTACTTCTGTCATCTATGAGTGAAGTAAGGGGCACTCTGATAAAAATGTCTTTTTTAAATCAAAGTGAGTAAATTTGAGGGAAACCTCATTAGGAAGTCTATTTTCTATGTCCAATTTGAAGCTAAGAGCCATGATCCAGAGTCAAGGGAGAAGGAGCTTCATTTGTAGCATGATGTACTTTTTCTCTTATGTTCAGCTGCACTCATTGCCTGTTTGTAGTAGAACAAAAATTTTTACTGAAATCCCATATGGGAGATCAGTATGTAACTCCTGACTTATATTTACTTTATCCATTTTTATTGGACTTAGGGAAATATCATTACTGCTTTTGATGTTCCCCATTGAGGTAATAACTGGTAATTTATTAGAGTTTGAAGGAACTTGTTGAAATAAGTTTTTCTTTTGCACAGAAAAAGAACCATGACTGCTACCCCTAAGCTGCAGGTAACTGATGAGAGCTATGATTGGATAACTTCATTGCAAGCAAATCTGTAGTTCCATAGGCCATTTTTTTCCTGAACCACAAATGTTGTTCTGAGTGATCATTTTGGAACTAATAAAATGTGGTTGCTCTCCATATCACACTGACATGATTCTTGGCAAGAAGGAACCTTGACAGGATGCTTTTTTGTGGGGGCTTGGGGATGCCGGGAATTAAAATCAGAGTCACTTGGCCATTGAGCCACATCCCCAGCCATATTTTGTATTTTATTTAGAGACTGGGTCTCCCTGAGTAGATTAAGTCCTCACTAAATTGCTGAGGCTGTCTTCAAACTTTTGATCCTCTTACCTCAGCCTCCCGAGCCACTGGGATTACAGGCATGCACCATCTTGCCCAGCAAGTATGATGGTTTTTTTGCATTGTAGAAACTGATATGAAAGGTGCTAGTCTCAAATACCACACTTGTTAGCTAATTAAATGAACATCATCTTCTCTTAAAATGCACGTTGCAAAAATATTACTTCATACAATAATTCTTGTTCATTGTACATTTTAACACATTCTTCAACAACTTGCAAAGTTTTAAAAAATATTTATTAACAGGTCCCAAGTTATAAATAAAATCAACCTGGGAAGCCTCTAAACAGAGTTCCATTTTAGATTCCTAGCATTTTCAAAGCTATAATTGAAGAGCAAAACATCACACCGGGGACAGCCGTGCAGCCAAGAGATTTATTCAACAGCCTTCGTGGCTGGTAGCAAAACCGGAGAAGAGGTGCTCTGGTAGAAGGTTGAAGAGGTGCTGGGAGAGGGGAGTCAGGGAGAAGGGAGTGTGAAGCTCTGGTGGTAGAGGGGAGTCAGGGAGAGGGGAGTGTGCAAGCTCTGGACAGAAGGTGGGTGCTTGGTTGCACCGGCTAGGATCTCTGGAGCTATCAGCTAAAGCAGCTGCTGTCTGGCTGGAGGCTGGAGCTGTCAGCTGGGAGCGGCTGTCGGGCTGAAGGCGATGGGTCTGGAGCTGCCGGCTGGGGCAGCTGCAGTCAGCTGGAGGCAATGGGTCTGGAGCTGTCGCAGTGGCTTCCTCCTCTCAGCAGGGACAGGGATGAGCTGGTGTGTATGTCTGTGTGTGTGTCTGTCTAAGTCTCTCGAACAGGGCCCTATATAGGGATTTCTGGTGGGAGGTGCACCAGAACAACCCCAATGCCATTGGCTCTTTGTCCCTAGAACAGGGCGACCTTTAAGCCTATTGGCTCTTGCCCCGGGGAAAAGAAACATCCTGCCCAGGGAAGAAACATCCTGTCCAGGGAAGAAACATCCTGCCCAGAGAATGAAACAAGGTTGCTTCTCTCAGGATGTGGAAAACTCTGGTGGGGGGGGAGAGGGTAACCCATCTATCAATAATCATTGCAAATTGTACTGAGTTTTGCATTGTAACATAGCATTTATATTTCTATACTTTTAATATTTTAGCAAAATGGTTGATTTATTTTACTTATGTAAAAGTATATAAAATTGTATTTTTAGCACTCCTTTACATTATAAATATCATTTTTGACACACAGAGATATCAGTTATACAACCAAAGAAAATAAAACTATAAAAATGTTGAGGACTTTTAGCCAGATACCAGTGGTCACTAAGGAATTTGAGTGAACTTTGCTCTCTTGAGTAAAGAGCAAATACTAAAAGGATATACTTGGTCCAAGCAGAGATATTTTCTTGGTGACATAATTAGAAAAGGTAGAGAATATAAGGAAGAAAAACTTCACGCCATATGAACTAATGCAATAGAAGGCTATACAAAAGTGTCCTGCACTACCTTCAGTGGAGAAACACCCAGTTACGTGGAATCTGCTGAGCATCATCAGAAAGAAGAAACAAAAAGAAGTATGATTGGCAGATTACTGTGCCAGGCAGGGGGGGAGAATGAGGGAATCAACATGAATTTGAACCATGGGGTTAACAAGCAAGCAATAGCAGATTAGAGCTGGCAGGAGGTTGCTTATAGCTCCTGATAAACGACCTTTCTGAGGATTAAAGAACATGTCAATGACGGCATTTGCTTCCACAGTCTTCTTTGAAATAGCCACTTGTAGGTTTTGTGCCAGCAATAAAATAATCATTGGCTTATCACACAGAAAATAAAGGCAAATAATGAACCACAAATTCTTCATATTATAGCAGGAATAAAGATAAAGACACGGAATCACAGGGGCCATATTTATTTTTGTCTGTCCAGTATATATCCTCCATCTTCTAATATAGTTGTTCAGGGTAACTCTTAGGGTACCACTGCTCAATTCTCAGTCTTTGAGGATGAGACAGGGATCACCCTAATCCTGGTTCCAGGAATCATCTTGTGATCTTCACCTGCACAACTAGAACATAACATATACCACACTCCACATCACGTAGTCTGGAGCAGCCTGAACTGCTACAAACATTGGCTCACCTGGAATTTTGCTAGCATAATAGGAAAAGGAGGGAAACCCCTTTTCATGGAAGTTGGAGTGAGGGTCACATGTTTTTCTGGAGCTGCCTACATTAACATATTAAGAGAACTGTCCAAGAAAGAACTCCCATTTGGAAAAGAGCTTAGCTGAGAGCTGGGGACTGATGGATTCCTGAAACTTTCATACTGGATGCTGTTGTGCCAAGGTTTCTGATGCCAGCCTCCTCAGCCACAAGTGCTATGATTTTCTTCCCATTCTTATGCTACCTTCAGTTGGGTTTTTGTCAATTATAATCAGAATAATCTGAGTAACCCAGAATCATTGGCAGGTTGGAGAGATTTCTGATATTTATGGTAGGACTGATGGTGAAAGATGGTTCTTTCACCATCTCCACTGAGACTTCAATAATTCACTGGCTTGGGATATGCAGTCATTCTTTCTTCCTTATTCATTTTTTTTTTTTTTTGTTTTTGCTTAGGTCTACTTTCTCATACATTGCTGGGACAATGTCTACCTTCATACCTTACATCATTTCTGTTTTCTGAGTGAAGTTTCTTACTTATTTTTTCTCTATGTGGCCATATTATATTTTCCAAAGAATTACTCTTTGATCCTTCCCAAACTAATAAGGATTCTCTTCTACAATCTGTTTTCCCACCCAAATTCCTCCTGAGTTTCTCACACCCAATTCCAGGCAGGACTCCGGTGTACCTGTGGGTATGTCTTTGAGGACTCTATCAAAGATAGATGGTTTTTGGACTGGAACTTATACTGGGCTCCCCTGATTCTCAGGGCTTTGGATTCACTCTATAACTTAAATATCAGCTTGCCCAACTGATATTCCCCAGCTTTACCTCTGCCCTCTGCTTGCTGGCTACCAGGAAGTGAGCATCTTTGCTCCAGCATGCCTACTTACCACCAGTGATCAGAAAGCTGCTCTGATAGTAGTAACTAAAGAGAAACTTGTGACCCTGCTACCAGCAGACCAAAAGTGAACTAGGTACACCCAGAAATTGACATTCTTAATCCAGTTTTGGAAATCTACTCACATGATGTAAAAGAAACTCTGCACAGCTGAAACCTAGTTGGGAGCCAAATTCAGAAATGTTCTACCAGTCCCAGAGAAATAGGGGGATGGAGCATTATAAAATAAATAGAATATTTAAATACCATGTTGGAAAATCACATATGTATGTAATTGTTGAGATACAAGTATTTAAATAATACATTGTAAATTTATATATATACCGTGTTATATGCATCAAATATCCATGTCTTGGTGGATTCAAAGGAAATTTTTACTGTATCCATCTGTTCCTTATGTGTTCTTACTGTGCTAGAAACTTTCAAGTGGAATCGAGGTTAGCAAGAATATCATGCAGTTATTGTTGTGTAGTCCAGTGCTATTCAACAGAGCTTTCTTTGGTTAAATAAATGTCTTATATTTGTGCTGTACAATGTGGTTGACATGTGTAGCTATTGAACACTTGAAATGGGATAATGTGATTGAAGGACCTAATGTCAACTGTTGGTTAATTTTAATGAATTCTGATATAGCTAATAGCTATCACATTAAACAGGACAATTATAGGATATTTATAATAATATTGGTGGGGGAGAGAGTAAAGGATAAAAATTGCCCAAAGTAACCTGCTATCAAACTGACACTATTGGGGTGTGTATGCTTAGGCAGATGAACTAAGTAAATTTGTCTTAGGAGGATGTATTAGTCAGAATGTTCTAGAGAAATAGGACCAATGGTGTTATGGTTTAGATCTGGAATGTCCCCTAAAAGTTTATGTATTGAAGACTTGGTCCCCAGGGCAGCAATGTTCAGAATTGATTGGATCATGAGGGCCATAACCTCATCAATGGATTAAACCATTGATGGATTCATAGGTGGATAGACTACCATGAAGTAGGAAAAACTGTAGGAGATGGGACTCAGTAGGAGGGTGTGTGGAGGCGTGCCTTTGGTAACTATATCTTGTCTTCAGCTCTTTCCTTCTCTGTCTGTCTCTCTGTCTCTGTCTCTCTCTATCTCGCTCCTTCCTGGTTTTCAAGAGGTGCGCAGCTTTGTTCCACCACACCCTTCCACCATGTGTATTGCTTCACTACAGACCCAGAAAGGATGGAACCAGTTGATATTCGACTGACACCTCCGAAGCTGTGAGCCAAAATAAAATCTTCCTCCATTAAATTGTTTCTCTGTAGTATTTTTTTCACAATGATGTAAAACTGATTAACACAAATAGGATGTGTGCACACAATATACAGGCATACATATACACATTTAGATATATACACATACACATGTCTAACAGTCTGTCCAGATTTAGTATAAGGAATAAGATCAGAAGTTATGGAGGTTGAGAAGCCCCAAGTGCTGCAGCTAACAAGCTGGATTCCTGAGCTGATATTTAAGTTACAGAGTGAATCCAAAGCCCTGAGAATCAGGAGAGCCCAGGGTAAGTTCCAGTCCAAAAACCATGTACGCCAGACCTTGTAAGAGCTGATGTTTCAGTATAAATCTGAAGGCTACAAAAGATCAAAGTTCAATGCCTCACCTCAAGTATCTAGGCATAAACATTTCCATCCTACTCAGTTTTTTGGTTAGTCTTCAGTTGATGGGCCTATGCTCACTGAAGAGGCAATCTGTTTTGCTCAAATCCTGATTCAAATGTTAATCTCATTCAGAAACAATCTCATAGACACAACCAAAATGTTTGACTAAATGTCTGGACAACTCCTAGCTTTCATGCTTACAC
Source organism: Tamias sibiricus (assembly GCA_025594165.1). Classification (NCBI taxonomy): domain Eukaryota; kingdom Metazoa; phylum Chordata; class Mammalia; order Rodentia; family Sciuridae; genus Tamias; species Tamias sibiricus. The sequence continues at coordinate 70,631,490 of CM046660.1, read as the reverse complement.
GTAAACAATTGCCAATCATTTCTATTTCACTGGCCCATAAATTACAAGGGAAAGACTTTCTTGCTGTTTAAAATTACATAGAAATGTAACATCTCTCCATTTTGGTATAGAGTTTCCTGTCTTGTTTCTCCTGTTGGAACCTCTGCAGCCATTTAACTGTCATACCAAGACAGAGCAAAATAATATAACAAGGCAGAACAAGAAGAATCTCTCAGGAGCAGCATTGGAGCCCTGATGTTTGCACCTGGAGTCTGTACTAGTTTATGAAAATGTCAAGATCTATGGAGCATCTGAAAACTTCCCCCTTTGCAAACCAACAAGTTAGGCTGCTATGGTTTCCTAGATATGGATAGGCATGAGCTTCCTGGGTATATGCAACAATAGATGCTTTAATTCTTAAAGCAGCAGTAGTAGAGTATTTGCACTTCCTCTGAGCCCTTAACTCTCATAGGGTGATATGAAGAAGGCCACAAGATATCTGCTTTCACAGTGGGTTCTTACAGGAAAGAAACCCTTAGCTTAGGGAACCCAAATCTTTATAATTGGCAGTCATTTTAATGGCCTGTTTGCTGATGCTCATAATGGAGATGTTATCTTTATTATCCTGTACATTAAACAACCCTGCTTCTTACTTTGGAGGGAAGAAAACATTGTCTCTATTCCAAGGACACCTACTATATAAACATGCTTGGAAAAGATAGACTAGAAGAAAAGCAGTTAGCACCTCTGCTCATCAGATGCAGGAACACATGAAATCTGTGGAGGATTGTCTCCCTACATAAAAAATTCTCATGTTGTCTTAGCTGATTTGCATTGTCCCCCCCCCCCCACTAGACAGAGAAATCATCCTTGCTAAAAGACAGAGGAAGATTACATAAATGTTTATCATGGGGACAAATATACATGTGATTGCTCACTCCAAATCCAGAATGTGAATGAGGCATGTATATTTTACTCTTTAAGAATTAAGGTAGACATTCCCTCATCCTATGGAGGTAGTTATAATGCAACTTAATCGTGACCTTGCATTCTCTAAAGGCTGAAAAGCAGCATTTCTCTTCTCAATTCAGGCTTAGGGCTAATATGTGAGAGGGGATAAAATGAAAGGAGTTGAAAGGAGGCTTGATTTCCTCCATTCCTCCACAGTATCTCTGTAACCTTCATAGCTTAAGGGCAGAGAGACAAAAATGAGAGGATCAGAGGAAGCCATGCTAGGTTCTGTGTTTTTCACTAAATGTTAAAATGTTTGTTCCCCAAAGTGCCTAAATCAATAGTGATTGTGTATATCCATGAAGTTGCCTTTTCAAACTTTTTTTTTTCAGAGCTGGACTTCCCATATTTTCATAGGAAATTAACCAAAGCTTTTGACAACCTATTTTTTATTTCAAAGTGAAGTTGCTACACAGGTTGTCAAGTGATTGAAGCTATGAATCAATGTCAAATGATTTTCCTGGAAAGCATTTTATGAAAATTACAGTTGCATTATTCAAAAATAGTCATGCTTTTTTTGAACTTGGTGAAGAAAAAAGGACCTTGTGAATTTTGTTACCGAAAATGGCTTATTTACTTTTAATGAATAGAAACTGTTAAATATGATGAACATGTTAATTTTTAATGAAGCTCACACCTAAGTCTAAAGAAAATGACATGAGGATTTGAATAACAAAGAGCTAGACATACATGCATGGTACCTGATATTTTACATTTTTCTAGTAAGGAGAAGAGTTTGTGCTGGGCTAAATTAAAAACTATAATCGAAAGAAAATACTGATATTCAGGTTATATTCCTCAAGTTGTTCTAAAATTTGTCAGATATTTCTAAGTCAAAATCAAATGAGGGGAAATGTTTTGGCTTATTCTTATTAATTTAATCAACTATTTTTTTTTTCTTTTTAAAGATCATGATAGTTATTTTCCCCTGCAGGGTGCAAAGCAAAGTCCTTATTCTCATGGAACTTGCTTCTGTAAATGATCTTCTAACAATTCAAATTCAAACTGTCATCAGATTTAGTTTTTGGATACATTCACTTAATAGAAAAATGAAATGAGTGACTTGAAACATTATAGCAATATCTTGAAAATATAACATATTGATTCCTGTATTCTTTCATCTACTTCTTTGACCACCTAACATACAACAACTGAGAGCATACACACTGAGTTCTCTAAGTTACATTAAATCCTATTTTCTATATCTTAAAATTTATATTCCTCACCAAACTTCCCAAATTCATATCCAGTTGTATAAAGTGAATTGAAATCTTGATTTTTACCCTGGCCATGAGTAAATTACCCTCTTCTGCATTAGCCCAACTGTGACCCTCCTTGTTTAAATTTACTGTGATAGTAAAGAGGGATGAATAAATTTGGTTAATTCTATCCAAGAGTTTAGGCTGAGGATCTCATAAAAGGCTCTATTTTGGTGCTAGGTAAGGACAAAGATGTATACCAGGGGTGTGGCTGGTTAGGAGAAGAGAAAAACCACAGCCCAATTTCTGAAGGTGTTTGCAGTATCTCCTGGGCTTGGAAGTAGACCATATAGATATCATTTGGGAATATTATATATTGTTCCATCTTCCCCCAAAGGGGAATAGAAGCCTATCTTGATCTATTATCTAGTCTATCAAAATATGAAAGTGGACAATATCAGAAATGAGCAATGCCAAGACGTGAGCATCTGGATCACCAACATCAGAAACCAGAGCCATGAGGCCTCCAGCAGAGCATGTCAACAATGGATGAAGACAAATCTGAACCCTGTCCACGCTGATATGCTGAGCATTGCAGAAGCAGTGGTCCAGTCCCTCTTTTTCCTGCTGGGTGAGGGTGTACTGCACGTTATTTTAGAAGCCAGACCCATAGAAACAGAAAATAAAATATTTCACTAATAAAGAGGGGGTCTCTGAAGTGGAAATTTTGTACTGACTAGAGATAGAATAGCAATTTGACCTTTAAAACCACTTAATCAGCTAGATTTTTCCATACTGGTCTAGAATAAATTGTCAGACCTACCTGGGTATGAACTGATGTGGGGTGTTGAATACAATAATTCTATCAAACGATATCAGAATACAAACAGCATATGCTGGATTCATCCTGGGTAGGTTTGTGGATCATCACGAAGCGCATTGTTTCAGAAGGCTGCACACCAGCCTTCTGGTTGAATCTGGGTTGAATCTGCCCCTTTGATAAGAGGCAGTGGCTACTGAGGCTTGTTTTCCTCATTGCCACCCAAGAAGTGCATGAGGACAGGTCATGTTCCACATCTCTACTAGCACTACATCTGCTCACTGTCTGAAGTCAAGGCAAGTCACATGACCAAGTGACCCAAGGTCACCGGAGCAAGGAATCCACTTCAAAGAGTGGGGACTGAATAGTTACGGAATGAACATTATTCTCTTCCATGACAGGTACAGCACATTCAGAATCAATGTCAACCAATTTAAAATATTTAGTTGCCAAATAAAATTCAAATATACAATTTATTAGGTATTGAATGAATATAAAAACATACCCATTTAAATAGAAACCTCAAGAGTTTCCATTAACCTCCAGGTACCAGTAGACCCTCCCTAACCTCAATAAAAAACATCATTTTGTATGTACAATAGCCAGTTTTTTGTGTTGCCTTAAACAACTTTTTAAATTTTGTATTAAAATTCTGGAAGTCAGAAATACACCAGAAAAAAAAAATTTTTTATTTATTATGTCTAACATTTATTTGTGACTAGTTTACACTTCTTAATGTGCCTATATCTTAATATTTACAAGAATTTGCTATGCATGTTTTATGTGGTAATCACTGTTTCTCTATTTTCCACAATTTGGTATGTTTTTTTTTTTTTAATTATGAGGAATGTGGTTGTTAGTGGATACTTAGTCAAAGTTGATGTTGGTGAAAATAGTGATACACTTTTAACTATAATCGTTATATCCTGATTAGTGATATAATAAAGCTTTTTTTTTCTAATTTTATTTATTTTTATATCTAAATATCATTTGATATTTATTTATTTATTTGTTATTTATTTATTCTAACTTGTTATACATGACTACAGAATGCATTTCGATTCATTGTACACAAATGGAGCACAACTTTTCATTTCTCTGATTGTACACAATGTAGCGTCGCACCATATGTGTAGTCATACATGTACCTAGGGTAATGATGTCCATCTCATTCCACCATCTTTTCTGACCCCCCTGTCCCCTTCCCATCGCTCCCTCCCCTTTGCCCAATCCAAAGTTCCTCCATTCTTCCCACCCACCCCCATTATGGTTCAGCATCCACTTATCAGAAAGAACATTCAGTCTTTGGTATTTTGGGATTGGCTTACTTTGCTTAGCATGGTATTCTCCAACTCCATCCATTTACCTGCAAATGCCATAATTTTATTCTCTTTTAATGCAGAGTAAAATTCCTTTGTGTGTGTGTGTGTATGTGTGTGTATGATATATATATATATATATATATATCTCATAGGGTTTTTTTTATCCATTTATCTATTGATGGACATCTAAGTTGGTTCCACCATTTAGCTCTTGTGAATTGAGCAGTATTCTAAATCTTTGACAAAATTGTGACCAGTTTTGAATTGTATTGATACACAAATACTGTTAGAGGTGGCTTAAAAATTTATTTCTTTTTAGTGTTTTCACCAAAATGATAACCAAAATCATGAAATGCATATTCTTTATTAGATGAATTTGTTTCTTTTCACATTTATTTGGAAATAGCTCTGCACTGGTAATCAGAAAAGTTTAACCATTGAGGAGATATAGTGGGAAAGGCTTGCCAACTGTGCTGCTGCCCCAGGTGAGGCCAGGGACCTTACACAAAGTTTACTGAAGCCTCTGAGTGGAGGAGTCTAAAACCTCTGAGGAAGGGTGGGTTGATATGCAGAGGTCCCAATCACACCCACCTTTGCGGGATCCACCCCAGAGGTTGTCAGGAAACAACCTGAGATGGATCAGCCTGTCTGACTTCCCTCTCTCTCAAGGGTACTGGACACTGAGGCAGAGATCCAAAACAGCTTCAAAATCTGAGTTTCATTAGGATCTGAGCACTGAAATCTCTTGGTGTCATGTCAAAAACCAAAACACAAATGTTTTTGAAACTGATTTTGTTGCTGTTTGTTTGGAAAAAGAAAAAGGAAAAAAGTGGTTAAAACTCTTGACTTTAGTTTTTCCATATTTGGATCCCAATCCTGCTTTTGCCACTAACAAAGTGATTGATGCTTAACAATTCACTTTTCTGTTGTGAATCTGGGAGGGCTTATATCTACTCTTCAGAGTCATTTGAGAGTTGAGCAGATGCACATAAAGTATTTCATACAGGTCTCAGCACATTGTAAATGCTCAATATATTATAAGCATTATTGGTATCTGGCCGTTTCCCCCATTAATTCGGTAATAAATCTCTTTCCAAATTGTGATCCATTAGCTTTGCAATTGTAAGATCAGGCACATGGGGATTTTGATGGGCAAGACTTGTGGAAATGCATCATTAAGCATTTTTATGGTATGTTTGAATTGTAACAGAGCCAATTCAACCCTTGAGTAGAGACAACCTTGTTCTCTCCTTGAATGGATTTTGGCATGCATATTTATTTCAGCTCCACCCTGTCTGCCACGCTGTGCTTCTTTGACAGGAAAGTGTAACTGAAGTCACATGGGCTTCTGTTCAGAACACTAATAGGAGCTGCTCAGGTTGCAAACTCATTGTTATACCTCAACTTTCTGGCAGCTACTGGAAACCCTGCTCTGTCAGATATGGTCATGGGAACACCTGGATCAGAAGCATAGTCTTTACATCTACCTGTCCTCTTTCCCCAGCTTCTCCAAATGGAGAAGCAGGAAGTACAATTAGCACGAGTGTTGTCTGTTAAAGAAAACTAGGTTAATCTGAAGTTGCTTAAGGAAGGTCATCATAGGAGGTGAGAATGCAAGCTTCTTTTATTGCTTACAGCAGTGGCTCCTAAAGATATAAACACTCAAGTAGCAAAACCCTTTTTGTTGTTTGTTACTGTCTTTTTTAAGGCAGCAGGAATTTGTAAATATTGTTTATTTTGACTTCCAAGAAGGGTTCTCCAACTGCATTGAGATTCATTTATTAAGAAGCATCTTTCCAGTATCGGTTTCACTCTTTGGAGGAATACTACCTCATGGGGTATATTTGCAGAAAAATGCTGGTAATCTGATTTCTCCTTTGCTCCTCTTCAGCCCCTGGTCTACATTTGTCTCCCTCCTCCTGCCTCCCTTGTTCCCCAGGCTGCCTTTTCCCCAGACAGCATCAAGTCTTTTGCAGCTTTATTCCTTTGTGTCTATTACTGCTTCAGCAGGAGATGGCATTTTATGAACAGTCAACATGATGGCACCTTAATACTTCTTTATCATCTAGGATTCTTGTGCCACTTGACGTACTCCAGGGACAATGCTGTGACGACATGTCTGTGAACTGTATTGCCCTCATTTGTCCCTGCAGCTTTCTCAGATCATCTTCATTCTCCATCTCCAGCCCCAGGCTCAGCACTGAATGCAAAGATTTTATGAATGGTTGAACAAATTAAGGCATGAAATTAACAAAATCATGTAAAATAAAAACATATTGTTTTACTTTACTAGTCATTGGAGAGGAGTGGCTGAGGGCATAGGCTTTGGAGACCTTATTTAATTCAAGTTCCCTTCTTCCTCTGTTCTTGCATAGATTTAAACAAGATACTATACCTGAAAATCTTGTTTCCTCATTTTTAATACCTAATTAAAGTCCCTGACCTTGTAGGCCTATTGTATGGAGAACACAAGGCAATCCTTGGAAATGGTTTAGCATCATGGCTCCCAAGCTGTGCTAAGCACATTGAGTCTGGGACAAATTCACAGGGAGAATATTTGGAGTTTTCAAGGGAAACATGGCACACAGGCTAGCAGCTTCATTGTTTCAGCATGAGATTGCACTATGTTGACTCTGATGCTATCATATTTTTGTGAAGTTGGTTTTTGGTGGTGATAAAAAAGCAAGTCTCATGCAAAAATCAATGAGGAATAGGAAATGAAGTTGGCAATCAGTGACCATAGTGTTTTTAAATTTTAAGAGACTGTGTGGTGCCCAATATTGATATACAACACTTTAGCTGTTACGAATTTTTTATTTAAAAATGAGACTATCTTGTTTTTGACTATCTTATTTTTGTATCAATATTTTCAAGTTGTTACAAAGCTGTTAAAATATAAATGGTTATTTAGGTGTTTGAGCCCAATCATTTAATAAAGAGAATTATTAGGTGTTCTTTTGGCCTGGAGATGACATGAAAAAGCTGGTAAAATAGCAAAGGTTCCTTGATTTTTACCCAAAATAAGGGAAGAGCTTCTGTGCTTAGCATAGTGGATGATAATTCAGTGGTTATTAGCTATTTTGTGGACAATACAGTGTTTTGTCTTTTCTGTATTTTTTTCTCTTATCTCATTCTCTTTTCAAACACTTATCCTTGTACCCATATTTTATTACCACAGGAAAATTTTGGATGACAGAGCAAAAAAATTTATCAGAAGACTTTCCAGGGCCTGAAGGCCCAAGATTATGTCAGTTATCTTAGAGAAATGCACTTGGTGGGAACAGGATTGAAGAGAGGGATTAAGTTTGAAACCTCTAGCTCACACTGAGCATTAGTAGAGAACTTCTTGCAAATGACAGAAGCTTCATCCAAACTAGTTTAAATTTAAAAGACAAAATAAGACATAAACCTAATGGCAAAGTTTGCAGATGGAATTTCTGTCCCAGGCAGGTCCAGGTGCATGGGTAAGGCAGATGGCAGTCTGGCTCCTGCATCCCATGGTCCAATTGAATAGCAATGGCCTCTTTTGCCTTCTTGCTGTGCTCTAAGGAGGTCCGTATGATAGGAATTTTCTGGACCTGTTAGGTCAACTAGTGTTTCTGGGGTTAAATGAAACTTGAGAACTGGTGACCCACTATAGAATATGAGTGATTAAGAGCATCCCCAAGAGGGCCGTGCTCTCTGTGTAACTGCATACTCCACTCATGTTATGCAGAGACCACTGCAGATCTCGAACAAATTGCAAGTATCACTTGCTGACCTCTTTATTCCAAACACCTGGGAGTTCCTCACATGTACTGTTTATTTAACACTGACAACACCATGAATTAAGCTACCATTTTTATGCTCACTTTAAAAATGAGAAACTCCATCACACAGAAGGTCTTTAACTTGCCCTGGATCATACAATTATTTAGTGGCAGAGAGCAAAAATAAATTCCACAGCCTGAGCTCAACTGAATATTGGTAGGGAACTTTCACCACAACTGAGAGAAACGTCATTCAAACTAGTTTACATTTAAAATAATATATATGTATTATATGCATATGTGATTGTATATAAGAACATATACTATTTGAATATATGCCTATGTACATTCATAGATACATTGCATATATGTATATAGTCAAAGTTTGCAGATGGGCTTTTTGTCCCAACTGGATCCAAGTGTTGGAAGGAGACAATTGTCAGTCTGTTTCTCGCATTTTGTGGCTCTGCATTCCTCCACGCTGTCTGTACTTTGGGTAAGTTAAGTCCACAGGAGGAAAAGTGGTCAGCAGCTTCCCCTGGTGAGCTGCCAGCTGACTGAGCCAGCCCTGTAGGAAGAGAACTCCCCTTTCCCAAAAGTTCCATCTGAAGCCCCAGGAGTGTCTCATTGTCTTGGCTGCATCACTTGCTCAAGCCTGAGCCAAGCTCAGTGTTACCAGGGAAACAAAATATGTCCATTGGCTAGATCTGGATCACCTGCTCACCCTTCAGCAGGTTGGATTCAGCCCTACCCAAACAAGAGGTTTTTGACAGGGAGGAAAGAGTAGTTCTCAAAGAAGATCGGACTGTTGTTAAAAGTAAAGAGAGAAAGGATGTTGTCAGGCAAAACATAACTAATAGACAATGTTAAGTGCCTACGTTTCATTTTTTTAATAAGAGATGAACTTTAGATGTTATACTGATGTTAGAAATTAGTAGAGCATAATTTATATTTTGGAATCATCTGGATCTGGCGCAAACTGTTGCTGTGGATTTCCCCTCGTTGCTGACACTTTATGATGCACATGCCTTTTCTTTTTCACACAAGGAAAAAAGGAGCTAGAAAACCTTCAAACAGAGCACACTTTACTGGTATTCAAGCTTTGCACAGGGAAGCAAAACCACATCTTCATCTTCAATTCCATCCAATTACCAGGAGAAAATGTCATTGGACAACAGGTGGGTGTTTACCTGCTTGTGGTCCAGGCACTTTTCTGTCTGCTTTGAAGCACTCATAATAACTCATCTGCGTGGTAACTAACTCCACGAGGATTCAGTTGCCATGCAACTGCATGGTATTTCTCCATAGTACTGCCTTTCCTATGATTACAGACTGAGGAGCTTTTATAGTCATAATAATACCTTACACTCATGCCAGGCCTTTACATAAGAAGATCCCAAAAGGGTGAATAGAGTTGCTCTTTATGTAAGTCTTTTCCACCAAGCACTAAAAATACCCATGCTCCCCATTGAGCTATGTGGCAGCCATCCGCTCCCAGCTAAAATATATAATAGATATTTGGCAGGAGGTAATACAAAGTATTACTCATCAGAATTAAAATGTGAAAGGTATTCAGGTGGACATAATAGAAGCATCCTTTAGAAACCATCCTGGACACCACATGGGGGATGCTTCTAATTGGACAAGTGTTTTGGGGTGTGTCTCTGATTTGGATACCTCTTAGGGTGGGGTTCCATTGTTTCTGCAACTTGTACGGAATGAGGGGAGCAATTGGAAAGAGGATGGGGTCAGGTTCTACTGCGTCACCCAGCTGCTTCCAGTCTTAAATAGGGTGAGGCCTTCAATGCAGCCTCACCAGGGGAGCTTTTGACATGGTAGAGACAATATCTTGGTTTCTGAAGTCCTACTTTTCACCAGATGCACAGTGACTCAACTGGCAGGATCTAGCACATTGTTTAAATCCCTTTTTCATAAACTTTCAGAAATTCAGGGTCATTATAAACCAAACAGTATGCTCTCTAAAAATAAATGAGTCATTGGGTTCCTTGACAAACACATTTATTAACCTTCTCAATAAAACTACCAAACAATTCAGAAAACCAAAACAAAACTGGGTTTGGTCTGAATTTTAAAGAGCTAGCTAAATAGGTTATGGAAAACAATTTGAAAGTAAAAGGCCTCATTTGAAGCAACAAGGCAGAACGTTTTTTTAGGAGGATGTCTTCTAAAACCCCTGTCTTCTTTCGTCAAGCTCTCACTTTTAGTCCTTGTCTGTTACTACTCCAGTTACATTGACCTGTCAGTGCTAGAATTTTTTTTTAATCATATCTTTTCTGCCATAAGTGTTGAGTGCTAGTTGTCTTTTAATATTCATAAACTCTTCTTTTAATAGAGTCCTTAAAATTTATGTGGACACATGGCTGCCCTGGATAAGGCAACATTTTAAGTTTTTCTTGCAGCTAAGTTTGGCTGTGAGTCTAAATTCTGACTGTAAGGTTTGAGTAGTGATTCATGCATCTTTTGGGTCCTGCGTTCCTCCTCCTCCTCTGGGAACTTCAGAAATGGACAATCCCTCTCCATGATAAGAACTATAAGCTATGAATCTTGAAAACTGCTGACATCTTGTCTACTGTCATGGATAGAAATTTAGTCTCTGTTTAATGGAAATCAAGCCAAATGTGCCATAGGGAAGAAAGGAGTGGGGAGGGGGGAGAGAGGGAGTATGCATGTGATACAGTGTGAGGCTTTCCTTTTGCCACTTGAGCCCCACATCCAGGTATCTCTCCTGAGCTTCTGTCCCCAGGGATCTTAAGATTGACTGTTCAGACCATCTGTAATAAAGGGACCTCTTATAGCATTTTAAAAAAAAATAACTCCATCCTCTCTTCTCAAGTTGATTTAAGTTTGTATTTTTCTCAAGCAAAAATTCTGATCCATAAATCAAAATAGTCTCTATAACAAAAATAGTTGGCCTTGTGAGTATATTCTCATGAAATTGCCCATTTGCATCAACTATAGAACAGAGTGAAAAAAATCTAAGATCCCTAAGGTGACCTGAGGTGAAAATAGAGATGAGAATCAACTAAACATTGACAGTCAAATAATTTCATTGTCCTTTATATCTACAGAGAAAGGCATGAATGAATTTACGTATATGTACATAATTTCTTGAAAGAGTAAAATATTTTAATAGATTGACTATTTGTTGAAGCTGTTTAAACTGTTAGTCACACATAGTTATTACTTGTAAATTTCAGTTTTTAAGACCTGCATATGAACAAACCCTACAGCTTTCAATGGGTTTAAGATATTACCACATAAATTTAAATGCATTTTTTACGTTGAAAATATTTACATTAAACATATGCCACTAATTAAAATGGTTTGAAAACAGCCAAATTCAAGAAACCATAAGTAACCTTAGGTAATTTTTAGATTAACATTTCACAAAAAAAAAAAAAAAAAAAAAAAAAAAAAAAAAAAAACAGATTAAAATAGCCTGTACATAATTAGCTTGGAATTTTGTTTTACCTTATTACAGCATCCTGCTATCAGTATGTTTACTTATAAAATAAAAGAATTATTTTAAAGATAAAAATTGTAGGTAATGCTTTGGATATTTTATAAAGTTTCCATTCCAAACAAACATGATACTAAAAATCAGTTGAAATTATATTGAACTTTAGCTTCCTAACTGCTAATGACTTAGACATACAACAATCCCCTCTAATTCTATCCAGTAAAATACAATGTATAATGTTGGTACAAACTAATTTTTGTCAAATTCTATTTCTTAATATAGTTCTACATTAATAGTCAAACAGGTAGAATTTAGAATTGTAGTGGTGCATTGAATGAGAATATAAGTATATGTGTGGGGGTATATTTATGCATTTCCGTGTTGTATTTTAAGCATTTTCTGAACTTGGATCTTTTCAAGGTATGTTTTGGTATTACTCTGACCTCCCCACCACCACCCCCAACTCTTGATTTTTTAACAGGTCCCAGTAAGTTGCAAAAAAGCCATGATGTTATATCAATGAACGGGAATTCAGGTGAATCGGAGTTTCACAAATTTCACCTCATATCAGTTATACACATGGATTTTGTCAGCTTTTTCACTGCTCTAACCCAAAGACCTGCTTATAACAATTTTAGAATAGGAAAAGTTTATTTTGGGACTTACAGTTCCAGAGGTCTTAGTCCATAAACAGCTGACTTCAGTTCTCAGGGTTCAAGGTGAAGCAGAACATCACGGTGGGAGAGTGTGATGGAGGAAAGCAGCTGGGGACATGGTACCGAGAAGCAGAAAGCTCTGCTCAACAAGGACAAAATATACATTGCAAAGGCACACCCCCAGTGACCCACCTCCTCCTGCCACACCCTACTGGCCTACAGTCACCACTCAGTTAATCCCTATCAGGAGATGAACACACTGATTAGGCCAAGGCTCTCATAACCTAATTATTTTACCCAAATTCTTGCATTGTTTCACACATGAACTTTGGCGGGGGGGGGGGGTCTCTCATATCTACACCATAACATATACTCTGCCCTGTACTGTTCACTACATGATTTTTCTAGATGAGCACACCTAGAAACACATCTGGGCACAAAATATCATTTCCTAGATGTAGAGATAGAAGTTTGGTCATATCAAGTCCAGCCTCTGAGCATTTTGTTTTTTGTCTCTGTGGACAGAGCACCAAATGGGTAGCCAGAACATGAGTGTCTCCTGCAGATATTTCATTAAAGAACTGCACAGATTACAGATTTTTGTGGCCACATGTTCTTAATGTTGGTAAGTTCATTTTATATCTCTTCCTTATTTTATGTGGTTTAATGTAATATGGCTTTCTTCTAATAATACTTCTATAATTTTGATAAAGTTATATTTTGTTTGTGTAGTGAGGGAATTGTATTTTGTGTAGAGGAAGGACTTTAAATTTGTAATTTAAAATTTAACAGAGGTCGCTAGACTAAATCAAACTCTAACAGTAAAATAAATGGAATGTGAAGCTGCCTTTTTCTCATTTTGATAACTTGTCCCTTTCCTGTCTCAAAATCTCTTCACTACATGCTCAGGAATAATCCATTCACCAAAGATTGGTTTTAACTCATTGTTTTTTTAGTGCCTCTACCACTTAAGTCATCTAAACTTGTGCTGCATAGTCATGAGAAGTATACTGATAATAAAAAGGAGAGGAAATTAAAAGGAAAGGAAGATGGAAGAAAGCATGGGAAGAGAAAAGAGAAGAAGGAAGGGAGGAAGGAAAGAAAGAGGAAAGGAAGGAAGGAAGAGACTGAAGGAGAGAGGGAGGGAGGCAGGAGTGTTTTGTCTCTATTTTAAACATTTTTCAGTAAGTGGTATTTATAGTGAACCTATCGATTGCAGTGCCTGGAGTAGACTGCCATTGGGTGTCCAGTGTCTTCAGAATATTTTCACTTCCCAAATTAGCTCTTCATTCTTCCCTCCCTCCAATGATTGTGTGTGCTTGTCTTTCTTCTTTGGGCTTCCTTCAGATATTACTGCTAGTCTCTTATGTTTAAGACCCAATGTGATCTGAGTTTAGAAAGTAGTTCGTTTGCTTTCTTTCATCCTACTTACTATTTTTCTAAAGCCATTGTATTTCCTTTTCCAAGACATAGATTTCTTCAAGTCTTTTGATTTCTTGAAATTCTATTCCATTCCATTCATATAAAACATAAAAAGAAGAAAAAATAATAAAATTTGAAAAAAAAATGTAATTTTTATAGCTACAAATTAATAAACTGTGTTGCTTCCATGATTCATTTCTATCATTTAATCAGTATTTCTGCCTAGGTACTCTAGCATTGACCAGAAAAGTTAAGGTATTATAAACACAAGCTTTACTTGGATAGTCACAGATCTGTTTATACTTTAAAGAGTTATTAAGCTAGTTGATAGCCTCAAAGTTAGAATCCACTCCTATATGAACACAAATACCTTGGAAGGGGTATTTAGTAAAGGTCTGATAAAGATAGAATTTAAATGAAGAAAAGAATTTCAGAAATTATTCTGGTACCCATGGGATAATGATTTGGGGAAGGGACTTTCCTCAGTGTTCACAGGTCACTCAGGTAGAAACAGAATTGGGGCTGCCTGTCCAGAGAAGTCCTTCCCTGAGGTCTGAAATATCTTCCTCCCAAACTTCTGCCCAAACCAAGCTTCTTTCAGTGGTAAGAAACAAGGCTAGGACTGAAGGGGTCATCAGAGAACATACCAAAATTCCCCCATGAAACATAAATAACTCCTGATAATTTAGTAAATAGTCATTGGAAATATTCTCTTTGTCAAAACACAAAACAAAACAAACAACAACAACAAAAAACCAACTTTCTTAGTGATTAGAATATGATAAAAAACAAAATCAAGTCCCTTTCTCAGAATTTTCCTATAGCAGCAGAGACAAAACAGTAACTTGATTAATAACTGAATACATTACTAAGATAAAATGTCTAACAAAAATGCATAAAAGATAACTAAATAGGATATTAGAAGCTTTTTTTTTGCAGATATTAACACATGTAATTATCACAACGCTATAATGTAGATACTATTACTCTTTGACCAGTGAGGATGATGAATGTTGGATTTATTGTTTTGACCCAATGTCATTTTATTGAGAGCATATGAAAACCTCATGTTTTACGTAAATGATCAACTTTCCAGGGCCACCTTTGTCTCTGCCTTAAAATTCCCTCAAATAAGTACACTTGGATTAACTAAATGAGATAAGAAAATAAACTTGGAGGAGAATATATTGTCAGCTACAGCTTTCATTTGTTTCTTCCATGGTTCTTTCTGATTACTGGTTAGTATTTTCAAATAATTAAGAGAAGAGATTAAGTAAGACCATAATGTCTGCACTTGGTCTAGACAGTCTGTCGCATTAAGGCAAAAGCTGAAAGAATGTGCATGGCTTGGCTCAGTAACAAGTAAGGAAATCACAGAAACCCACCTGCCCCCACACTAAAGGACATGATCTCCTAAACCCTGTTTTAAATATTTTCATGAGACAGGCTGAGTTTCCACACACAACCTGCTTATTCCTTTATAACTTTCCTCCAAACCCTACCTGACCAATAAATTCAAAAGACCTACTTTTGAATTTTTATCTCTTTATTCCAGATATTGCCAACTCAGTAATGCATTGGTGACTTTTTCACACACAAATCAATGTGACCCAGTCTTCTGAGTTAAAAAATAAATGGAAACCCACGGATTCCAAAGGCTCTTCTTTTAGGAAGAATTTTATATTTTCCTCCCAAATTGCCATGTAAGATTATAAAAATAGTATGTATACTTATCAAAGAAAACTAAGTAACATATAAATCCATTTTTTAAAGAAGCAGAAAAATGCCACCACCCAGTTATAAACAAAATATGCCATGTTTTTCTGTACTAGTCATTTCCTTCTACATGTGATAGTTGCAAAACCTTGGGGAAAATCACTTGAACTCTTTCTCCATAGTATAATTTGTAAATTGAGAAGAATTCTAGTGCCTCTTTCAGAAGATTAATATGGCAATTGATTGAGTTAATATAGTAGACAATATGATAAGCACTGTTTATTTCTTTGTTATTACCATAGTTACTATAAAAATTATGTTTATGCATTATCATCATATGGATGCTATGTTATGTTTTTTTTATTTAATTCAATTATTTGATTAAGTTTAGTTTAATTCCTCCTATATGTAAGACATTGATCTATATGTTAGGTGGCAGAGATGAGCAAGGCCATGCAAGGTACCTGTTTTCATGGACCTTGCATTAGGATTCAGTAAGAAGAAACTGATGAAATTAAAACAGTAGCATAATATGTATATTCAATATACAAGTCTGCATATATGGGTGAGTAAAAAAATAAATGGTTGGTGATAAGTATTTAGAAAGAAAGCAGTCTCATGATAATGGGGGCCTAGATTGGTTTCCTTTTTCAGACTGAGAGATCAGGAAAAAAATTTGGACACAGAAGTGGTAGGAGGCCAGACCTGAGTTCTGGGGCATTCCAACATGTACAACTCAAATTTTACAAAGGTGACCAAGAAGGAGAAGTCATTGAAATAAGAAGGAAAACAATGCAATGTCATGGAAAACTATAGTATTCCAAACAGGATGATTTCTTGCTTATTTGTCAAGTTTTTTCTTTTTTTAATAATATAAGAATGTGTAAATGCTCAGCTTCAATATATGTATATCATATGGCAAATAACTTTCAAGTTTTGATTTAAATGCTAGATTTATAATTTTTTTCTCCACTTAAGTAAATTGCATTTTTATATGTTCTGATTTTTTGGTTTTTACTTAATTGTTCATAGTTTTGATGTTATCTTTAGAGGGGCCATCTCCATCTCAAGATCATATTAAAGTTTCTCTTATTAAATTAACACTTTTATATATACGAATACTTCAAAACATTTTTCAACATGTAGTCACTACTCAACATGTAGATTTCATATTTCAATTAATTAATTAAAATAAAACAATTTTTAAAATTACAATAACTACAAGTTTAAGGGTTCAATAGCATGTGTAACTAGTGGCTATTATATTCCATCATCACAGGAAAATGGTTTTGACAGTGCTTCTCAAACCTTAATAAACAACTGAATCATCTAAGCATTTGTTAAAACACAGAGCCTGACTCAAATGATGTATGGACTACATGTTTGTGCCCTCCCCCTCGGTTCTTATGTTGAAATTCTAATCCTCAATGTGACAGTATCTGGAGATGAGACTTGGGAAGGCACTTAGATAGCTGGGTACTATATTCATGGTGGGATTAATGCCCTTCTGAAGAGAGAAATGAAATTTCTTTCATATCCATTTCCCCCACCTTCTTCCCATTCGAGGAACCATGGTGAGAGTCCTCACTAGAACCTGACCATGATGGCATCCTGATTTCAGACTTCCAACCTCTAGAACTGTAAGAAATCAATTTCAATTGTTGCAGCAATCCAAGGCCCTATCTTGTTGTGGCAGCTTCAAACTGACCAAGGCAGTCTACAAAGGGACCTAAACCTCTGCATGTTTAACAAGTCCCCACATAAGACTGGTGCTGTGGGTTTTACAACCACACTTTGAGTTGCAAGTGTCTAGATTACTTTTGTGTGAGAAATTCCAAAAATTCCTTATATGCATACACATGTATTTCTGTTTAACTTTGTTACATATTAATATGCATGTTTATCATGTGCTAAGTATCCATATATGCTCTTCCTGAACTTTTTAACCTCTTCTATTGATTTCCAGTCAATTTGTGTGCTATATTACAATAAAATCAATGTTGTTTTGCAGGATATTTTAATATTTAGTTAGGAACATATGCTGCCAAAAGCTTTTCAAGTTCCATCAGCATCAATTTTGTTTACATTGGAATTTGATTCATTGATAG
This sequence comes from Tamias sibiricus, assembly GCA_025594165.1. Classification (NCBI taxonomy): domain Eukaryota; kingdom Metazoa; phylum Chordata; class Mammalia; order Rodentia; family Sciuridae; genus Tamias; species Tamias sibiricus. The sequence continues at coordinate 70,614,027 of CM046660.1, read as the reverse complement.
TGAATTTACTAAGGAATAATTATGCAAAAATTGATTCTTTTCTAGAAGAAGGATTTTCTCTATTTCCCCCATACCTTTTTGTGGTTTATGGATTGTTTGTGTTCACTAATATTCACATATTGAAGCCCAAATCCTCAAGTGTGATGGTATTTGAGACATCCCTTTCTTTCTCTAGGTAAGCCACCCAGGCTGTGATGTTTTGTTATAGACCCCTGAGCTAAACAGTATTTCAAAAGAATTTTATTATTTTCTACACATAAGCTCTTAATGTTTGTATATGCAGTTGATCTTCTTATGAAATCGTCTCATTATTTTTAGTAGGTTTCAAACTGGTTATGTTGGACTTTTCATGTGGAAAACTTATAGAATCCCTTCTTCAAGGATTTAGTTTGTCAATTGGTTTTGTTTTTTTTAAAACCAACTATTGAATCCAGGGGTGCTTAACCACTAAGCCACATTCTTAGCCATTTTTTATATTTTATTTAGAGACATGATCTCGCTAAGTTGCTTAGGGCCTCACTAAGTTGCTGAGGCTGACTTTGAACTTGCCATCTTTCTGCCTCAGCCTCCTGAGTCATGGGGATTACAGGCGTGAGCCAACGTGTCCTAGTTTGTTTACTGCTATTTTGAATTTTTCGCTTGTAATTTTATTTTTTATTTTCATTACATGTCTTCTGAATTTTCTATTTATGCAAGACATGCCAATTGTTGAGATCTGGAGTCATGTATTCATTCAACAAATCCCAAGCACTGGCTAGAGGCAGATGCTATGCTGGGACCCAGGGAATATAAAGGAAGAATTCCTGTCTTTTTAAGGAGTGTCAGACAAACACATGGGAAAATGAAATAGCCATGTCCAGCAAAGTATGAAAGAAGTCTCATGACTGTTCTTAGTTATTCACTGTATATTTCACAACACAGAGAACAGACACCTGCTTTTGAGTATATAAATTAGGATGGTACCAGGGTAAGAAAGACATGATTTTTGAAACTTGAGTCGATATCATGCACTCAAAAAAAAAAAAAAAAAAAAAAAAAAAAAAACACTGGTTGTCTGGAATGGGGGTGTCTGATTGTTTTAGGCATGTAAACCTTTTTTCAACAATATTTTATTGTTTTTGAGTATAGACATAAATATATTTATACTATTTCTGAAATACTCATGGGAAAATATTAGCTGGACATAACAAAGTAGGTCTGGTGGGGGTTTATTCATAAGCTTCTTGCCATGAGAATATTCCTTTTATGGCCAGTTTGCTCCCTTGACACCCTAAATGTAGTTTTTGTGTATCAGTAAACCTTAATTTTTTTTTTAAGACACTGAGTAGCCTGGATCTTGGAGCACCCAAATTGCCATCTGCTGCTTGTATGACCCCAAGTCATTTGTGTAACATCTCGTTGTCATAGGGAAAAATCATAAGGAGCATATGGTTCCCATTCTACCAAGACTTTCATCTCATGCTGTTACCAGAATGCTTAGAAATCCTGATTGGATGGGAAGGAGATTAGCTCCTTCCCTAGTGGAATGATTTCATTATAACAAAGGGGTCACCTCCCTAAGCTAAATGTGGAATGAATAATAAAAAGTGTACAGATCATGGGAGAAAAAAAAAAAAAAAAAAAAACTAGAAAGGCTTTTTTATAAATTATGACAAGACTTTGGATAGGACCTCTTGATGTTTTGGAATAAATGCTTTAACATTTAGGCAACTAGATTGCTCTTTTCAATCCTTACTTTTCTCATTTGCATCATTTTTACACAAAAAGCATTCTTTACCACCTGACTGATATGTAGAACAAGAAGCATTTTCAGGGCTGTGCCTCTCCTTCTCTGCCTTGACGGAATGCACCTACTTAACCCTAAAAGTGTAAACTCACTTAAATAGTATATCAGAAAAAGCTAAATTCTACCCTGACTTGAGAGCTTTAAGAGACATATCAAGCCAAAGAGACATCTCAGTGGCTTGTTTTCTATGAACACCAGAGGCATTATGGTAACGAACATATAATTTTAATTTCCTGGACCATTTATACCTTTATTGTATTTCCTTTGCTCTTTTATTTGTTCTTTTGAGATACACATGACAATAAAATGTATTTTAACATATTATATATACATGGAATATAACTTTGCATTCTTGTGGTTGTACATGATCTGGAATTACACTGGTTGTGTATCTATATATGAACATAGGAAAGTTATGTCCAATTCATTCTATTCTCTTTCTTATTCCCATCCACCTTCCTTCCCTTCATTCCCCTTTGTCTAGTCCAATGAACTTCCATTCTTCCCTCCCCAACCCTTTTGTGTGTTAGCATCCACATATCTGAAAGAACATTTGACCTTTGGATTTGGGATTGGCTTATTTCACTTAGCATGATAGTCTCCAGTTCCATCCATTTATCTTCAAATGCCATAATTGCATTCTTCTTTATGGCTTAGTAATATTCCATTGGGTATATATATCACATTATCTTCATCCATTCATCTGTTGAAGGGCACCTAGGTTGTTTCCACAGTTTAGCTATTGTGAATTTAGCTGCTATAAACATTGATGTGGGCACTTCACTACAGTATGCTGATTTTAAGTCCTTTGGGTATATGCCCAGGAATAACTGGGTCAAATGGTGGTTCCATTCCAAGTTTTCTGAGGAATCTCTATATTGCTTTCCAGAGTGTATTCCTTTATTCTTAATAAAAGGATTTTCAACTACCTTTGTGTAGTATCAGAGTGAGTAAAAGTGGGTTCTGCATTTACATAGATTTTTGCTTTATTCAGTGAGCTCTAAAGAAGTGGTTCTGGACACCAATACCCGAAGGTGCCATAAACTCCCATACACTAATATGTCTCCAGAGAAGACATTGTTCAATTAGTAGATACTCAGGCCTAATGAAGAAAGTGTTGGATTCAGAGGATAATGTAATGGTTTCCAAGTCCTATTCTGTGATATGGGAATGGGGAGGTGAAGAAAAGGAAAGGGAGGGAAGGAAGGCAGTGACATGGGGAGGGAGAAAAGGAAGAAGAAAGGAATGAGAGAAAATATCATGTAATTTCCCAAAGTTGAAAATATTCAACTTCAAGCAATAGCTATTATTATAAATAGCTATTTATTTTTTGGAGGGGGGATAAAAATCTATTTTATTTTTGTATTTTTTTGTTGTAAAAAAATTGAAGGTTCTTTTTACCTTTGGAAGCTATATGTCAGTCTCTCCTCACTGTGTTTGATTTATTCTGGTGCATAAATGAAGGTGACAGAGACCACTGTATTGACCAATGATGATGAGAACCGTAGTCCACAAGGTGATTTAAGCTCTTAACCCTGGTCAGCCAATGGGTGTGAGGCTGGAAACAAGCCATCTTATTTATCTGGTTATTATTTCCTCATATGTGGAAATGGGCTTCACACTTCTTTGTCCAAACTCTTCATTGTTCAAAATATAGCCATCCAAATCTGATACAATTATTAGTCATGATAAAGTATTTTCACTTCCTAAAAGTCTGTTATGTAACTTCCCTATAAAGAATCTTTTTCCACCTTTGGTCATGTGCTGAAAGACAACTATTATAAGAACACTTCAGTACCAGAAAGAAGGATACATTAGTAAACCTCTTGGTCACAGTGGGGTAGCTGTTGTTAGATTAGAAATGGTACTTGAAGCACTTTTCTGCAATGTGCTAAAGTTTTAGGACCTGAAGGAGGGAGAGGGAGAGGGAGAGGGTGAAGGAGAGGGAAAGAGAAGGAGAAGGACAGGAGGAAAGGGAGAGGTCAGCAATGTGACCTCTTTCCCTTCCTTCTTTTCATCTGTCTAATCTTCCAGAGTACTTCAGAATGTTAAGCAGAAATCCTGCCCCTACCATAGGCAGATGCCCAAGACCAAAAAATAAATGAAGAGCTGAACGGTCCCAGTTTAAAACACATGAAATCAGAAATATGATCATATTGCAATGTGCTGATTTTACTCCCTGTTCCAGATACTTACACGTTAAAGAAATAAAATTTCCAAAATCATAGCATAGTCCCAGGTGGCATTTATGAATTAAGAAAATAAATTTATTATTTTTATAGCCAGTTTATGCATGAAAAATTACTTTAAATACAGAACACATTTTTCTAAGAAATTGGTTATGAATCTAGATATCTATCTCCTGGGAAAATCAGCTTACAAGTGAAGATCACTTACAGAAAGAGATACTGGGAAAAAAAAGTGAAGGGGGAAAAAATATACAGGTAACTGTATATATAAGTGCAGTTTCCTCTCAAAATTGTCATTAAGCATAAACCTATTGCTTATTCTTTTTTTTAAACCATAGTGCCAGCTTAACATATTTTTAATCTATATTTTGTATTTATTCTTTTGAAAAGTGGGCTAGATAAAAACTTAGGACTTGATAGACATACACACACCACACACGTGTGTGTGTCTCTGTGTGTATGCATATATATATATATATATATATATATATATATATATATACACACACACGTTGTATTATATATACACATATATATGGACAGATATGCACATACATATAAGCTGTGGATATAGTCTGAGTTATACTTACATATTCAATAGGGTATTAAGAACAGAATGAAGAGAGTGTTTGGGAAAAAGTCGTAATAGAATCACTTTAAATAATTTCAGCAGTGAGTCTATAGGAGTTAATGGCACGCATGCAATAATCATTTTACCTCGTATTTTAGTTAAATAAAGTGTGCGCTCTGAATGAGACCTTTGTTCCCGTGTGTGAATGCTGTGTTCTTCCCAAGCGGGCTAGTTTTGTTCTCATGCCATGGGAGCAGGTGGCATGAAGCTGTTTTGATGAGGTTACAAGGCTCCTCCCCTCTTTCCCCAAGCAGCAGCCTGAAGTACGTCAGCAGTGATTGTGTGCATGGCTAGGCTGTGCAGGGAGGGTGGAGGCAAAATTGATATCAAATAAGGGTATCAAACTGAGATCCGGATGTTCCCTTTAAGTTGTTGCTCATTTTTATTAGCCCCACCAGGGGTGAAAAGCTTTTAACTTTAACATCCTCTGTAGTAAGAACAGTATGTTTTGATGGATTCATATTGTTCTTCACCATGAAGATTGTGTTAATGCTTTCATGGATATAAATGAAGGGTTTTTTTTTTTAGCCTCTTCTCATTTTATTATTTAGTAATCAGACTTCAGCTCAGTTAGATAAAAGGGAGAGGTTCTGTTGCCTAGAAGTGAGGCCTTTGATGAGGATGGGAGCCCCCAGGGAGCCGAAATCCAAAGTAGAACGATGCAGCTTTCGGGTTTCTTGTCATTTCTTCAGTGGCTCCTTCTCCCTTTTCCAATGGGCCTAGGAAGCAGGAACTATCCAAGGTGCTAGGATGCTGGCAGCTTTGCTGTTCAATGCAGACGGATGGCAGAAGCAGAGGAGAGAGATTACCGCTTATTTCAGAAGGTAGGTTCTTTGTTTCAGAAGCCCTGATTAATCAGCAGCAGCATCAACAGACTAAGGCAGCTGGAGAGGAGAGAGAGAAGCAGGAAGGGAGGGAGTAAGGGGCAGGGAGGGAGGGAGTGGAGAGAGAGAGAGAACGAAAGAGAGAGAGAGAGAGAGAGAGAGAGAGAGAGAGAGAGAGAGAGCGGGTTGTCACGGGGGAGGGACGTTGCCACAAGCTAGGCTGCTCCAACCCTTCTGTATGTAAGTGGCAATGAGAAAGAGCATCATTTTGGCGAAAGGAGACATTTAGAAAGGATGTTTCTGATTTTTGTTTTCATTTATTTTTGTCTTCACAGAATATAATCAAATGAGGGACCTTAGCCAGCCTGGTGATTGCTTCGCATCTTGTAATCATCTGTGTAGCAAAGTGGGTAAAATCATCCAATTTCTTCCTGGCTGGACCTGGAAGGAGAGGGACTGTGTGTTCATCCCCACCCATTAGCTATGCCCTCTTTTCTCCGAATGTCGATGTAAGGAAGCCAGCACCTGTCTTCTGCCACTGCATCTTCCTAGCAAACTTTAAAAGGCCATTTTATCTGATAGGAAGAACATCAAGAATGCTCTGATCTCTAGTGATGAAGAATCTGGGATTCGACACTTTCCCCAAGCAGACACAATGCACTTTAATTGAAGAAAAACTGAGCTGAACTACAAGTCTGTCTCTTATGGTGCTGGATTACTCCTACAGAACTGCCCTGAGATCCGCTGTGAGAGGGCTCTGACATACAGAAGTCACCTTCTGATTATTGCACTTAGCTGTCCCTGGGGACTTAAATTTTGGTATGTATCTCATTTTTTAGATTCTCTAAGCATGCTGATTAAATCCAGCACTAAATAGATCAAGCCACCCAGTTATGAAATGGAACAGGTTTTAGTTAGGGATACTTAATGCTGAAGTTTGCATGTTTCATTAGGTGGAGCAGAAATAAAGCCACAGCAAAGGCATCCAGGGCTTCAGTGAGCCTCAGGCTATTTTTACTTTTTTACCACTGAGTTACATTACCATGGAAATGGTTAAATGAGATTTTCATTAGTAAAATAAGCCATGTTGAATTATTAAAAGCATTGAAAATATTTTCCAGGGTATTAATTGGCATTCAAGTTGTGCATGCTAGCTCTTTATCCACTATTCCGTACCATAAATATTTTACAACAGTCTCTTAGCATATTTGTGCCAGTAGTGAGAAACCAATTTTGCATTCTCAGAAGAGACACAGCACCACAAAAAAACCAAACTACCAGACAATCACCAAACTGAAACTGCTTCTTCCTGACTGATCAATTCTAAACCTCCTTTGAGAAACATATTTTCAGTCAGCATCAGGAAGCTTTCATGGGTTTTATCCAAATAAATATTTTCTGCAGAACTTTAGGTTTTACTTAGGACATTTACTTATTTCGTTGAAGTGTTTCCATTCTAATTTTTCTAACTACCAAGAGATATTGTAAATACAAGAGATGCAGGTATTCCATATCTGGAAGAATTCTTACATTAAAATGCTATTTATTCTTATTGAGAAATCATAAAGTTGTTTTGGTATTGGAGAAATACTTTTTAAATAAATGTAGCTTTTACAAAGGATATCCATTTGAAAAGGTTACATGATATAGTTTAGTCATTTTAACATCCAAGAATTTATAACCAAGTAGAGTGGAATAATGAATAAAAAGTAAGAAAACATTAACTCCTTTCCTAATATTTCATATTTTAGCCAACACTTCAATTTATTTTGTTATATTGCTAAGTGCTAACTATATAAATTAATGAGAAAAACAGAAACCATACATGCAGAAGTTACTTTGTTTCTCTGTGGAAAGTGCAACATATGCTATCCCACTCGGCAGGGACAGAGACTCTGTGAAGGACATAAGCAGTTCAGAAAATTAATGAAAACAAACCTGAGGGAAAATATTACAACTTTGCAAGGGACAAAAGGAAGTCCAAAAACTTGAAGCATTTCTTAAGTTTAGAGGGAGAAGAGGTGTGAAAATCCCAGAGAAAAGACAGTTGACTATTGTTTAAAATCCATCAATCAATCATGGATTTCCAATGCAATTAGGTGGTTTCTGTTGTAGCTCCGGTCAGCAATTTATACAATGGACTGTATTTACTTTGCAAATACTGCCTTGTAAGCGTCTGGAATCAATTGGCTCAGGGCTCCAAAAAGTACCTCAAGCCACTAGCACTCTGCACAAGCCCCTATATTAGTGGAAATGTGCAATCTCTTTAGACCAGTGGCAGGCCACCATGACAACCTGGAAGTTAGGGGGATATCCGATTTGTGATGCTACTCTATTTACATGCTTTATGCCCATTTTGCCCATTTGGGAAAGGGAGATAGTAGAGAACTCACTGCAAAGTAATTTGCTTTCTGAGAAAAAAGCAATCAGTGCCTTTGTAGTTCCTCAGCAAGCTTTCTTGGTTGTAACTTCAACATTTCCCATTTTGGGCAGAACAGCTGCATTTTGATGACACTGAAATGAGAAAATGAGCATGACCATGTGTGGAGTTGGGGGAGAGGATTCTGAGCATAATCAAAGTGGAATTATAGCACTAATGTTTTATAAGGTTTTATCATAAAAACAATTTTGATGTGATTTACACAGGTTATGGGTTATTACTAGACTATCTAGTGTGTTGATTTGGTCTTACTGTGTGAAGTCAGCAAATTTTAGAAATCAGTGTGGATATACATTTTACATATGTATATGAAGCTTGATTACTTAAGTACTTAAATGTTCACTCACAATGAGTTTTCAAATTGATCTCAGTGCATGCACAAAATGTAAAAGTCTTCTCTTCTGCTGAACAACAACAAAATTAGTCGAAATTGCTTTGGGAAACTTTTACTGGATCAATACTAATAGGCAAAATAGGATTTTCTGTCTCAGGGAAGATGCAATGATTAGAGTGGGAGGGAAAATCAAATTTTAATAACTCAAATTCTAATATCTCCCATACAGCATTAAGACAGATGTTCAAAAAACTGCAGAAACATATAAAGGGCAGAGACAAGAAAATTTTCCCATCTGCAAATAAAATGAAAATATACAGTAAAGAGAAAATGCCCAGGCCTTCATTGGGAAATGTATTCCCTTGTATTTGTTATGGTTTTCATGCTTATCAAATAGCATAGTAATAGCAGAAAAAATAAATTGTACCTTATTCTAGTCCAAGATATTGTGGGGTTAACTGTGGCCTAAAATTCAAACAGCTTCTTCTGGAACTTTAAGTATCAGAGAACAATTCTCTCCCAAGCCAGAGTGTTTTATTTCCCCACTGCAAAGTATAGGTGGCACATATTTAGGTTAAGGGTGTTGTCATGACTCTATATCCTGAGAAATCAAAGTTTCAGATGGAGAACAACTTTGTTTCAGAAATTCTGGGTAAACACTTCAAAAACAAAAAAGGAACCATACCCATGAGTTTAGTGATTAGTTAACTCAGATGATAGTATGCACATAACTCTGCTCTTGGTAAATACAAATGACTGGTCCACAGTAAGGCTATGCCTAAGAAGTCAGTGGACAAATCTGTGTAAATCTGTCTTTACGGAGCTGGAATGGCTGATATCAAAATGCATGAACTGCACTAATGGAAGATTTGTTATGAATTTTAAGCAAAGGGAAAAATGCTTAAATATATATGAGAAGAAAGCTGGTATGCTGATTTTTTTTCTTTCTTTTTTTTTTTTTTTTTTTTTTTTTTTTTTACTCTTTTTGTACATTTTTTCCTTAACACAGCCTGTAACATATCAAAAACTTTCTGTCATGGGGAAATTCAAGCTTGACCTGAGTTGGTACTATGTTCTGTAAATTAAGACTACACTCAATGAATACCTTAACTGACAAAGGAAATATGCCACACAAATGCATGATCTTTGTTAAATTCTTTTGTATAGTCATATTTCTCAAAAAATGCTTCTTATTTTTTTTTCACTTTAACACTAAGGATCATAGACTTTTTGAATTTCTTTTTTTTTTTTTTTATATGTTTCCATGGATTCCATTCAGACACACTTAGTTTATGTTCCACATGTGTATGAAATGGGTAGTTTTATTTTTGTGGGAATAATTGTAATGTTACTCTCAGCCCTAGGTTAATAACAGGAAAGAAGTATTTATGGATTTGCAAAAAAAGAAAATAATAAGATTATTAACTCAGTTCAAAGTTAAATGCATAGTGTTTAGAATATGGTAAGAATCCTACCAGTTAAAATGCATCATTGCTTAGTTGAGTGAAATTTATTATTTCAGGAAGTGGAACAAGGTATTCTTTGTGAAGGGTGTGGTCAACAGGATATAAGTAACAAAATGAAAGTACAAAATAAAGTTGAACAATTAGTCATCCAGTTGAATTGAAGCCAATAGCTGTAGCCTTTGTAAGAATGGCCATGTTTTAATATAAAACTTAAGCAAAAGGATTGTCTCTTGAATGCAGAACACAGCAGTGGAGGAAAGGCATAAAATGAGGACGTGAAGTTATCTGAGGATTTTGTGGGGATCTAACTGTCATTTTAAGTCCTTTCTTAGAAGAGTCCCTGACATGAATTGTAAATATTGGCCACAAATTCTAAGAAACAGAAACAGCACTGTACTTTTTTGATATCAATACAGTGTTTTCCAAAACATAAAGACCACAGATACATTTTTAACCAATGCTCCATGTGTGTAGGTAGGTGGGGCTAAAATCAAATTCACTTTCAGCAAAAATGGCTGCAGACACATCCTGGTTCATTTAAAAGAGCTTCCCATCAAAAAGCAAATGTTCTCCTTTAATCTCACCCACCTCGTTCTTGCTACTCCAGACAGAAATTAGACGTCTAGGAGGGAAGAATCTTCCTTATTCAGCTATATCTAAAGATGCTACCTGGAAGAGATGCCTCTTTTGCTTCTTATCAAGTATAGTCTCCTATGATGCCAACTTAGAAAGTGGGTGCTAGACAAGCCTTTGTAAAGTGCTTGTCTACATGGAGCCTAAGTGGACTTGGTTTAATATCCAATAGCCAAACTACAGCCAGGTCTTCCTGGTGTAGAACGTACTTTACTCCATACCCATCTGAGCCATAAATATATGTTTCTGGGATGAACAGACTTATGATCCTGCTTTGACTGTGGATTCTGACTGCATCAAATGGTAGTTTAAATGAAGTCAACAATTAACATGAGGTTTGGTTTTCTTTAGTGAGGCCTTGAATCTGTTCACTCATAGATCAGTTGCCTGAAAAATACCCTTTTGCTGGAAAGGTGGAGTCCAAGGTTTTGGGAGATGGAAAGAGTTTTATTGTCCATAGGTCCTAGTGCCCTAGTTTTCTAGAGGTGGACAAAGGGGGACAATGGATTAGTGGTCTGACCATAGGTGTTTGTTTAAGGAAGTTGAATTGTACTAAATAGTCTACTCACCTATGTTTCAAAGTAAAATCATTTTTATCAAGGAGTTATGCTATCACTAAATATTACCTTATTTACAGTTAAGAATTGGTAAAAGCATCTAATTACTGTTATTAATAATTATGATCATGTTTATTGAATACATATGCATTTTTAATTGAATCTTCAAAACATAAATGAATTTCAATACCATTTTTAAAATTTCTTTTTAAATTGGAAACTGAAGCTTAAAGATGTCAATTAACTTGCATAAGTCATAGATCTAGAAACTCCTTAGTTGGTATTTTTAGGCCAGACTTTCAGATTTCTCATCTCTGCCTTCCTGGATCACCCCAGAGCCCCCCACAACACAAAGTACATTTTGCATATGGACAAGTAAACAGGAAAGTATGTTTTGTAAACACTTCATTTTTGAAGACTATCTGCAGTTATTGAAGTGCTCCTTGTTTATCCTCAAAAATGGAGACTATAATAAAGCATGCATGACCACCTAGTGAAGTTTACCTGGATCTGTGTCCTAATCACACATCCATGCAGTGCAGTCATTGATGGTGCTCCTGTACTGCAGTGTGGACATCTAGGACAGAGTTCTGCCTTCATTAGTACCTGGTTCTCAACAGGTGCCCAATACCTCCTTGAATAAATGAATGGTAATGGAATGGAATCAGGTCGCAAGACCATCCATTCTATTTTCAAACTGTGAAGTTTTACTAGATGTTATAGTTGATTTTAATTTCAAACGTTTCGCCACCATTTTCAAAACTTAATATCACTTCTCATAGCATAACTATTTTGTAATAATGTTATTTAATATTTTTCTCAGAGCAAAAATAATTTAAAGTCCAAGAAATTTGAAAGACCGCTTACGATGTTCAGAAGGAAACAATCAACCTTGTTAAGAATTAGAATACATAAACTATCAGCAAAATGGTGCAGCCAATATGGAAAGCAGTATGGAGATACCTTGGAAAACTTTGGAATGGAACCACCTTATGACCCAGCTATCCCACTCCTTGGTCTTTACCCAAAAGACCTGAAAACAGCATACTACAGGGACACAGCCACATCAATGTTTATAGCAGCACAATTCACAATAGCTAAACTGTGGAACCAACCTAGATGCCCTTCAGTAGATGAATGGATAAAGAAAATGTGGTATATACACACAATGGAATATTACTCAGCAATAAGACAGAATAAAATCATGGCATTTGCAGGGAAATGGATGGAGTTAGAGAATATAATGCTAAGTGAAGTTAGCCAATCCCGAAAAGCCAAATGCCAAATGTTTTCTCTGATATAAGGAGGCCAATTCACAGTCAGGTTGGGATGGGGAGCATAGGAGGATTAGAGGAATACTAGAATGGCCAATGGGGAGGGAGGGAGAGGGAGGGGGGAAAAGGGTGAAGGAAAAATAAAAAAAGATGGTAGAATGAGATGGATATCATTACCCTAAGTGCATGTATGAAGTCACAAATGGTGTGAGTATACTTTGCATACAACCAGAGATTTGTAAAAAAGTGCTCTATATGTGTAATATGAAATGTAATGCATTCTGCTGTCATTTATAACATCTTAGAATAAAAAAATAATTTAAAAAATAAAAAAAGAATTAGAATATATAAACTATCAGAATAACTGGTGTCATCTGGGTTGGAGGAAAAACTTCAGGGAAAAAGTAAAAACCTTTGGATAATAGTGCCTCATGCAACTGGGAAATATACAGTTTTGCTAGAGGGTAGAGTGGGAGTGATCATTTTCAGCCTGAGGCATTATTTCTAGCATCCTTGTAATAATGACTTGGCTTGCTTAACTTCGGTAAAATTAATTGCCATAAAGTTATGCTGATTTTTTTAAAAAATCCAGGCACATCTAGTGCTAAATGTGGGGTAGAAGTGAATTTCCAATAATAGTAATGCTTTACTCTCTGAGAAATATTTTTTTCATATCCCCTCCCTGAAATCACAATCATTTGTAGCAATAATTTCCTCTTCCTCGGTATGTCCACCACTTAAGCATCTAATCTGGTGGACTGATATTAAAATACAATTCAATTACATTATGTAGTTGGAATTAAAAGACCATTTTGTCTCTAACCCACTAGGGCTTAAAACCAAAGTATAATGAAATTTGAACATAACCAAAAATCATTATTCTATAAATAAAGCCAGCCTCCAGGTTAAAAAAAAATCTTAGATTGTGGAGGAAATCCTTAAATTCAGGGTGGGCTTCAAATATGGATTCACTGGCAGCTGGAATGCTAATAAATTCTGATAAGAAGTGAAATTTCCATAGCTACAACCCAGGTTATGAAACATGATTATACTTGTTAAAAAGTCTAGAATAAAAATGATTTATGATGAAAATGAAGCCTGGGATTTTACATTAAATTATTGGACTGATATTTTCAAAATACCTTTTTTTATGATTTTTGAAGAAAGTAAAAAGCATAAGCTAATTTCAAATTTTTCAACGACTATTATTTTTCCCTTGTTAATTGGTTTCCCTTTTGATTTTTCAATCTGACTGAAACATATCTGTTTTCTATATAACAGTGAATCTGCAATCGAAGACATTAAGTTTTATTAAAATAAAAGAACACTCATTGGAATGTAATTAATTTAACATTGCTTCTATTTTTGTTTGATTAAACCACAGTTTCTCTAACCCTTGGCTTCAGTGATTTAGAGAGCTCATCTTCAAGGCACGCTGGTTTCACAGCCTGCTTGCTCTTCCTTCTTTCTTTCCTTCATTTGACCCCTCCATCCATTCACACATCCACACACATCCAGTTAACATTACTGTTGCTACCATTCTTCTCCACACACCTTTCATTATGGTATGAGCTAACTTGACCTGCACACTGTTGTTGAACTCCATTCTAAACTCTTCACAGTCTTCATCTCTTAAATCTTTATACAAGCAGGAGGTAGGAGTTATTACTACCATCATTTTATAGGTGAGAGTAGTATGGACTGGTTGAAAGTTTGATAATTTTAAATTTTATTTTGTTTTGTTTTGATTTGATGTGATTTTGATCTCTCAGAAATCTGTAATGCCAGCACTTCAGGAGGCTGAGGCAGGAGGTTCACCATTAGAAGCCAGCTTTGGCAATTTAGTGAGGCCCTAAGCATCTAAGCAAGACCCTGCTCCAAAATTAAAAAAAAAAAAAAAAAAAAAAAAAATTAAAAAGGACTGAGGATGTAGCTCAGTGATGAAGTGTCCCTAGGTTCAGTTCTCGGTTCAAAAAAAAAAAAAAAATCCTTTCTGTGGCTCAAGTCTTTAAACCTTCAGGTAGCAATATTACAGTTTATCACTGTTTGAGTTACTAAACTGACCAGGATTAATGATGTCCTGGTGATCTACAGTATTTGAGTTAAACTAAGTTATAGTATGAAGCAGTTATTAAAGACCATTATGGAAAATAGTAAGGGGCCACAAATGAATTATGTCCTATAGAAATTTTACTAAAAATGTCTTTGATTGCTATATTTTGAATGAATAATTCAGATGTATAAATCTTATTTTAAAAATTTAGGAATAACATATATAGTATGGAAGTTTTTTCCCAAATAACTTTACTTTTATATGAAATAGCACAGAAAAATGTTTATCACAGTGAGTAATAAATTAAACTTGTATCTGATATGTCTCATTGGTATAAGAAATAAGAACCCTTTTTCACTGAGCATGGTGGCAAACACCTGTAATCCCAGTGACTGGGGAGGCTGAGGCAGGAGGATCACAAGTTCTAGGCCAGCCTCAGCAATTTAGCAAAACCCTGTCTCAAAAAATATAAAAGGACTGGAGATGTACTTCAGTGGTAAAGTGATTTGATTCCCAGTACCAAAAACAAAACAAACCCCCCCCACATTTTTGAAAAATGAAATCATGACTTTAATTATGTAAACCCAATGGCTATCTTCATATACAATATTTGCACATTCATATCACCTCTTAGTTCAGTAGCTTTGACCTTGGTCCTGCTAATGAGGGATTATTGGATAGTCAGGTGACAATTATTTAATCACTTCAAGTACTCCATAGGATTGTAATGTCCAAGGGGATGTTTTCTCCAAACGGACCTGCTGGAATCATTGGGGACTTGGTAGACACAGGTCAGGGACACCTCACCTTGCTTTTGTTCCCAACTGTGCTGAAGTTGTGACTCCTTCTGACCCTACAGTAACCTTCCTTCTGCATGATACCCTCCAAGATGACAAGCTCTCACTCCGAGGAGGACGCTCTGGACACCTTTCTGCAGTACGTTGAGGATATGGGGATGAAGGCATACGATGGCTTGGTGATTCAGAATGCCTCTGACATTGCCAGAGAGAATGATCGCTTGAGAAATGAAATGAACCTGGCCTACCTGAAGGAGAAGAACGAAAAACGCCGCAGACAGGAGGAAGCAATAAAGCGGTAAATATAATTAGCATGTTCCAGGCTTTGTGCATGGAGGAAGTCTGTGAGTGCTGCTCAGGCAGTGACATTGTCACCTGGTCAAGAAGGGGCTCTTGGAGTTGGTTGGACTTGATGAGAGGAGGTGGCAGTGGTAGTTCCACCACAGTAAGGGCACCATCCAGCCTGCTGACAGGGTCCTTCCCTTAGCTACAAGTTACCTGCCTGTGTGTTGTGCCTGTGGAGGTTCAGATGGGCTGGGGAAGAATTCAGCTTCCTTCAAATAAAGGATAATGCTCAACAACCTCTTGGGAAGAGCACAAGGGAACACACCACCACTTCAATAGTGAAAGTTTGATGTAAAACCCCACCTTTAAGGTTCTTCGTTCATAACACCTTAATATAGGAATCATCTTCTCCCCAAAATATGACCAAATATCATCAATAATTAGCCTTTGGTGGCCCTGGAGGAGGCAGAATCCTCAGTGTGTGCTCTCTTGATGAATTTAATGGCTTGTCCATCTCTTGTTTGGTACCAACTATCCCAGGTTAGTTCAAATGAATTATGTTTATGGTTCAAAACCTACCAGCTCCAGGTTACTGAACCTGGCATTGCAGCCTTTCAAATCCCACAGGCTTGGGAGGCTGAGGCAAAACCAGCCTCAGCATCTTAGCAAGGCCTTAAGCAACTAAGAAAGGACCTGTCTCAAAATTAAAAAAAACAAAAAGGGATGGGAATGTGACTCAGTGGTTAAGTGCTCCTGGGTTCCATCCCCAGAAACAAAAAGACAAAGAAAATTGAGGTTAAGTATCCTGGGGCTCAGGCACCAAAAGAAGGATAAGTTTTGGTTTTCCAAGAGAATGTTACAGTGTTTTAAGCGTGTATTTGTCAGTGGTACATGTAGACACCTGTTGTGTTTGATGGAGTCCTGCTTCTTTAATAGAATCTATTTGTTAAACGTAAAAACCTAAAACATAGGAAATAATTTCATCAATTAGCTGAATAACTGAAAACAAGATATTTTCATAGTTCATGGTAGATTTTTTCATCTAATCTGGCATTAGTATTTTGTTTTGTCTCTGAATATTATGACATAAAATTTTCTTTTAAGATGAGTTATTCATTCTTATAAGGAACCACACTAAGAGTAAGGTTGCTTCACTCCAATATTTTGTGAAAATTAATTTTATGTGTGAGAGAGAGATTTGGAAATAACACTAGAAAGTGTTGTGGAAGACTGTTTTGAAAGAGTGTATTCTTTTTCTTGTGGACTATTAAAATGGGAATGTATTCTATTGCCAGGTCTAAAAATATTTGCACAATCATGTAGGTGATAAACATTTTCACAATTGCACATGTTAATCTTTAAAATGAATTCATTTGTTGTTGGGGACTGTGTTAGTTTTTATTTCTACCCTTTCTCATATAGAAGGTCTTAAATGACTTTAGGACATTTTTTCCCCTCTGTGGACTATTTCTGATGGTCTCCTGTATGTGAGCATTTTACTTTGGTTTCAGTTTTGAGTTTTTCAAAATTCTCAACAGAAAGGATGGCCAACATGATTTCTAAGTAACTTCAGTTCTACAATCTGGAGTTTCCTAATTTTGATGTTAAAACTCAACAACTACTTTTTTTTTTTTTATAAGCATACAAGTGAAATTATTTGCTGAATCATTCTGTTAGAGTTTACAGGGCACCCATGAGCTCCATACTAATATAAAATTATCCATACTAACAACTACTGTTTCATTAACAATCTTCAGCAGGTTTCTATCTAAAGATCTATAGACACTGACAAAAGAAATGGCTTAGTGTCAGGTGTTCTAAGGGGCATAACCAATAATGTAGAGGAAGTCTAAAGTCCAAGACACACAGAGCAAGAATTTGTATACATGGAGGCATGATGAAACCCTGTCACTACATAGGTGAGGTCTGGGAAACCCAGTTATGTGAACTTTGAGTTGGTCCCTACTGGATTAATAAGCAATACATTTCAGAATTATGATAGAAAGCATGAAAATAAAGACAGCTCAGGACACACATTGAATTGAAAAACATCCAAATGATCTGGACACATTTACTTCCACATCACCCCACCCTCTAAACAGAAGCTGATAGAACTAGTCTCAGTTTGAGAATAAAGGGAAAAAAAAAGAAAAATGGGAAGGAAATTACCCCTCGTGTTATGTACTAATTTGTAAGAGCTGATGGTGGTTTGAACTAGGATGGTAATAGTAGAGTTGGTGTAAAATAATCAAAACACAGGCAACATCTGAATTATTTGATTGATGGATGTAGGAGTTGTTAGGGGAAGCAGTTAAAGATTTGTTCTGTTGTTTTCTATTTTATTTTGATTTTGCCTAGACTGGACAATGATGTTTTCATCTATGAAATGGCAAAGACTTACAGAGGAGCAAGTTTAGGGTCAATGATTGGGGAGCAGGAGCTCACCTTGATAGAGCACAGTTGTGAAGATCAGTTGTGTGAAGCTTTTTAAGTACCCAAGTGGAGAGTCTGAACAGAGAGTTGGAGAAAGACTCTGGGATTCTTGGTATAGATCAAGGCTGGAGGTATAAATGAGAGCCATATTCTCTGGATTTAGCAGCCAGGGGCCTGGAGGAGGAGAACTAGAACTTACATTTAGACAGAGGTGATGAAGGAATCCAGGACTCTTCTCTGGGGTGTCTAATTGCTCATTTAATGGGACCAACAGAAGAATCCAGTGGAAGTGCAGTTACAGTTAGTGAGAGGGGCAGAAGAACCACAAAGGGGAAAGTTGCCACTAACAGGAGTGAAAAATGGTTGGAGAAGAGGGATTTTGTTGATAGGTCAAATACACAGAAGCCTAGGAAGCCACTGTTGACTTTGGTGTTGATAAAAACAGTGCTTTTGGAGGACAAAGCCCACTGGAATTATCTACATGAGAAAAATAAAAAGAGAATTGAAGCAAAATATAGAGAACTATTTTGAGAACTTTCAAAGTAAAAAAAAAAAAAAAAAAAGTAAAACAATTACTGTAGTTGCACAGCAAGTGTGATTTATGGTTTTTTTTTTTAATTTTGTTTCAGTAGGAAGCAAGAAAACTAGCATGTTGGTATGAATGAAACCATAGAAAGGGAGACACTGATGACTTAGGGAAGAAAATTTACTGTGAGAATGTCCTTGAGTAGTTGGGAAGGGAGGGACTTTGATGGAGACCAGACTGCTCCATGGTTAAAGAAAAGGTGCTCTAGCACGTGAATGAATGCATGATGAGCTAATGAATGAGTGATGGGCTAAAAACTAAACCTAGAAAGGCCTCTACCTGGTCCTCTAAGGCCACAGCATGAACTTAATTCAGGAGCCAAACTATAGAAGTGAAATATGTTGGAAAACCAGGACATCTGAGAATAAGTAGTGGAAAAAGAAACAGAAGGGCAAAATTACTGAACAGTGCTGCTTTTCTGCCTTCCCAAAGCTTTAGTCCAGCTAAAGCAGCAGAATGAAAGTAGAAGCAGGAGCGTGAGGCTCAGGACAAGCTCTGGTTGGAAAACAGTGTGCTGGGAAGATAACCCAAGGTACAAGCCAGTTTTGTGCCTGGGTGGATGAGGCAATCCACAGTGATTACCCACAGCAGTGAGCCTCACTCCCCGGGAACTACCCATACTCACCCCTCACCTCAAAGGCAATCACAGGGCAAGAGGGGATGTTAATGGTAGAAATAATAGGCACACATACAGGATGTAGACCTGAGTGAGGTCAGTCATAGCCCAAAGGACGGTCCATTAGTGTCCTTGTAATTGTTATATGTGCCAGGAATGGAAAGATGTAGTATGTGTCTCGCTCTCTGAAACTCTTTCTGCTCTCTCCCATTTGCCCTACCCCCAATATTTTTCTGGAATTTTTAATGAAGGTACAAATATCTCAGAATACTAGGAGAGCCTCCAAAATTGTTGATGCTTTTTCTGACTTCCTTTTGTTTCCCTCCCAAAGCAAAACTCATGTACAGCATGAGGGCATAGATGTCTCTGGATATTACTGGGGGAGGGGGCTACCTAGAGAAAAGAGAAAGAAGCTGGACAAGCCAAGTTGGATGGTAGGATGAGCAGCCTCAGGCACTGCCTAGGAACAGGGTATCTCATCAGGTGGTCCAGTCTCAGCATTTATTATAATGTCCAAATTCAGTTTTATTTTACTCACATGGCAACCAGTGTCCTGAGATTTTGACAATTTAAAAGTAATAATAATCTCTTATTTTTTGTCCCCTTAACATACATTTCAGATGACTCAACTTTCCTAATAGGAAATGTATTTTTCATTTTTTTGAGAGCGTCCAAAGCAGTACATAGGTGTTGGGGGTTCCAGAGATGGTATCAGATGCAGAACACTCACATCCAAATCTAACACACATTGTCATATATTTTCCCATGCAGTTTGTGTCAAGTAAGGAAAATTCAACGTGGCATTAATGAACACAGTCTAATTAATTAAACTTACTTAATGTGTCTCCTGAATGCCTCTTAAAATAAATACTATGATTTAATATATAGGCTATAAATGCCAAAATTCTAAAGAGGAAACATGTTTGACCTTGAAAAGGCATTGATGATAATTCTCTGTGAAATATGCCAGTTGCAATTTCAGAAATGTGCAGACTGCCAAGGATTGCTTAAAAAATGGAAATAGGATTTCATATGATTGACCTTCTGGATCACATATGTGCTGAAATGCCTTTTGTGCTGAAGCTGGGAAGCTTAAAACACTGAGCTCTTAGAAAGAGAATATCCTCGTCGCTTTCTCAACGATCTAAGTCACTTAGACTTTCTAAGCCCAATTCCTTATTTTTAAACTAACTTGAGCCCCTTGTCACTATTAACTTTCTTATACCTTCACTTCCATTTCTCACATGGGATTTTACTTGAAAAGCTGGCTTGGTGAAAAATACTAAATAAATAAAAAGTGATGCTGTTAGTGTTCTTAACAGCTCCAAATAACATTTGGTGCAAAAGGAAGACTTAAAAGGGAGAAAAATTAATGGAGAATTTAAAAATTCTTTCTGTGGTTCATCTTTTCTGTTTTTAAAATCCTAATGGTTTTGTGTAGGCACTGTTAAATGAGATTAATTTTTCATTAAAAATAACCATAAGAAAACAAACATGCAAAACCAATAGCTTCCAACTAAGATCACTCTAGATGGATTACAAAATCCTATTTGTCACATGAGTAGGGGAAAAGTAAGAAATGGGCTTGAGAGTGTATTGAACTATAGACTTGGCCAGGGATCAGCCAATAGAAAGGCAAGTGATCAGTGAGAACAGAGTCTGGCCCTATTCTGTAAGGATGACCTGCATGTAACTGTTAGGTCCACTGGAATTTATAGGTAATCCTGTGTTCAGACCATTGGGTCAGGATATTCATTGAAGGTAATAGGCAATCAAAAGATATCCTACATGCCCAAAGTATGATTAGCGTTAGGATCCCCTACAAATATATTGTCTTTCTGAATTCTGGAACTAGCCCTTGCACCATCTCATTTTTGTTATTCATCATACTATTTTAGAAACAAGGAAATATCCCTTAAACTAAAATTTGTTCCTAGTACATATCTTTCTGACAATAATTTTATTATAGGAGGGGCCTGGTTGTTGTTTTTTTTTTTTTTTTTCCTCTAATAATGCAAATGCTACATTAGTGAAATTTCCCCAAACATTGCAAGTCTGGAAGACAGCTCTAGACTTTAGCAAAGTGGTTTTGACACAAAGGACTACTTAGGCTGATTAGCAACATTTCTATTCCCTGTGGATGCCCTCGAGGGATCTATCTGAGGTTATATTTCCTCTTTAAAAGTGACAGTCAGAAATGGAATTAGATTACTTTAAGCTTCTTTTAAAAAACACATGCAATTTCCTATTTGTAGGTATATTTGAAAGTTATTTATATATGAGAGTTTCAGAGTTCTGTTTTGCAGAGAGAATCATAAGACACTAACATTCATCCTTTGAGTCATTAGGAAAAAATAAAAAATATTTGCCTTTCTTTGATTAACACATTGCTTCCCCAAAAGCAAATGGTTGTGACAAAGTAGTGAATTGGTTATTATTATTTTAAATGATTTCTTTACCCAAATACATAATTACACTGAGAGCTCTTGGAGAAATATTAACTGTAACATAAATCTTTAGATTTGTATGGTTTCTGGAATCATACCAAGACTGGTGGCAGAAGACTATGGAAATAGGGAACATTTATGGAAGTGCATTTTAGTGAACAATGTGCTCATTGGGTGCAGCTCAAAATCGCTACTTTGTTCACAAATAGCTAATCTTATTGGGTTTGTTTTTCTTGGGGACATATAGAAAAAATGAAGCATCCTATATGTATATGAAAAGGGGTGTTGAAGCATATTACACAGGTGTTGAAGAGCGTTAAATGAACAAAGGTTCAGAAACATAGTGCTCAAATGTTAGGAATACTGGACAGCCAAGCTTAGAGTATGGGGAAGTGCTTTGTAGCTAGCCCTAGGTCCCATGCTTCTCCAAGCACGGGAAAAAGCCCTTAGCCACACCATCCACAAGTAAACTCAAAGCTGCAGCTCCTCAGGGTCTGGCTGCACGCAATGATTCTGCTGATCTGATCTGATGTGAGTTTCTGACCTAATTTTGCTGTAGGACTTAGTGCTCAGGCAGAGAAAACAAGGTTAATGTGTTGATAAGGGGAGAGATTAAACAGCAGACAGTATCTTAATAACCCTCTCTAATTTTGGCTTCCTCTTGTGTTTGTGATTAATTCAAATCACTTTTCTATTAATCATTTCAGAGGGCCACAAGCTGCTTTGCTTGTTTTTATGTTAAAATTGTGCATCCGGATTCTCTTTGTCAATGCTAAACAGTATATTCAGGCGTGGGAGTAATTTTGGTCATAATACCAAATGCATGGGAGGTTCTTATTCATAGAATCATATGATTAAAAGAGAAAATTCAATAACTTGATTTATCCATCCCTCACCGATTCCTCTTTTTTGAGCCAGAAACCATATTTGCAAAACTGATTTTTAATAACTTAATTTATATATTTTTGAGTGCTGGTGATGAAAGTGAATAATTTTATTGAACGTGTATTTAAGGACACGTCCATGCAAACGTGGTGTCTCTCTTGCTGGCCTCTTGTTTTCAGTAGAGGTCACTAACTGCCCTAAGATCATTAATCTGGATTTCAGAACTCATCAACTTACAATTTACCTTATGCTTATGTTTGTAATGGTGGTGATCCTTGACTTCTTATTCAGTCACCTACCAGGACAGATTAGAGGCAGCATTAAGTCTCCTGTCCAGGTAAGCCTCCTCCACACTCTCCTCCCATACCTTTTCTAGATCTCTTTGTATTGCTGGTTGATTGAACTTTAGTTATAACCTGGACCTAGCACTTACTTTACGTTTTAAGAAGTGCAGTGCCTATTCAACGTCTCAAATAAATAGACAGATGTTGGCAAGAGGAGGGGCTTTTCAGAATACAGCTGCATATGAGCCAGTCAGCACAAGAACGGAACTCCGTGAAAAGTGAACCTTCCAAATATCCATCTCTGTGACAACTGAATGATTTAGAGGAAAGCCTTTGGATACTTTAAGGTAATCTTTTTTTTAGCACTACTGTTAAATATTGAGATATGGTTATATGCTCTCTGTTCTAGGGCTGATTCTTTTGTTGCTTAGGTTATTGAAAGATATTCTCAATGTTTTAATTATAATGTCTTTTTAAAAAATTTTACAAAAACAGATAAGGAAAAGAAACCATTGTGGATCAAGGCTATGAGTTAAGGGATATTTCATTTTGTGACTAAAAATGCAGTGTCTCTGGAAGAACAGGTTTAATGTAACTATTGAAATGGCTAAAGTGGAACCTGAGCATGCTATTAAAATCACTCCAAGCCTTCTGTCCAACTGTGAGGTAGCCTGAAGAAAATGTCTCCCTTATAAATGTATGGGGTTGTCTTGAAATTGATTTTAATCATGAGTTGATAGAAGGCAAATCAAGCCCCCCCAAAGATGAATCTCTGCTTGACATGCCTCCAGTTAAAAATTATTCTCAGTAATGCTCATATTTGGTAATAAATAAAAGAATATTCATGTCCATGCTAGAATATGAATATAACTAGCCTGCCGGGAAGCGGAGGGGAAAAAAAAAAAAAAAAAGATCAGTCTTATTATTTATTTTTTTTTAAGAAAAGCACTTAGAATAAGATGTACAAGGAAGACTCTTAAAAAAAAAAAAAAGCAAAAAAGACCAGCATTTAAAATCCATTATTTTAATTAGTAAATTGCATTTTAGTCTTTGATTTGGGGCTAAGTATACCACTTAGCATATTTTGATGTTTGAATAAGAAATGAAGTGATTCAGCATTGAGTGAAGAACATCACCAAGGAGACTTTTAATTTTCTTTCAGGTTGATGTTTATATGTGTTGCACAGCTATTTTATTTTTATTTGAACTTTTATTAAGCATTTATTGAGCATTTCTTATATGCCAGTCATTGTTGGAGGTGCCCAGGTTAAAGCAGTGACCAAACAATAAAACATGCTTGCCCACATGAGATGTACAATGTTGTGATGGTGATGTGAAGCAGAAGCAGGGGAAAAGAGACAAAAATCAAGTCAATACAGAATTAGTTAGAATGTGATAAATTCTATGCAGGAAAAAAAAGGAGAGAGAGGGAGAGAGAGAGAAGAAGAAACAGGGAATTGGGGATCAGGGTCAGGGAAAAGGTGCAACTTGAAGGAATTTGCTTAGGGAAAAGCTCATGGAAGATGTCACATTTGAGTGAAGACCTGAAATATGTAACAGAAGGAGCCATGCAGCTGTCTGGGGCAATAGGTTTCCAGGAAGATGGACTGACAAGAAAAGAGATCATGGTCCTGGGTAGGAGCATTGCGGGCATGTTGAAGGAAAGTCAGGACATCACTGTGGCTGGAACAGAGCAGAGATGGTGAAGGAGAATGAGGCAGATGTTAGCTCAGGCCAGAGGCAATGTCCACTGATCTTGTAGGGGCATGGAGGTTACTGACAGGAGTTTGGCTTGAACTCAGGGTGGAACTGGGATGAGATGAACCCAAGGAGGATCATTCTGGCTGCTGTATGCAGCAGCAAAGACAGAAAGAGGCACAGCAGTTTGGAAGCTGTGAAAATAATTGAGCATAGGGAAAATCCAGGCTTTGACCTGAGTGACATAAACACTGGATGTGGTGGGAATGGAGTTACATTTTAAAGGTAGAATTTGCAGAATTTAGTGATAGATTGGACACAGGGTGTGAAAGTCACATTAAAGGATGATATTTCCACTAAATGAGATGGGGAAGACAGCAGAAGTAGTAGGTTTTTGGAAAGGTTTTACACATATTAATTTTGAGATGTTTCTTAAGCTTCTAATGATTTAAAATACTTGTTAGAATTTTCTGGTTCTTTTTGACAATTTGTAGGTATGAAACCAAAAATTTTAATAGAAATTTGAAATACTCTTATTAAAACTCTAAAAGTCACACACATACATTCTATATGTTCATGTTTGAGGAGAGATTTTTTTATTGCAATAAGAAAAAAGAATATGAAATGTACCCTCTTAGCAATTTTTAAATGTACACTACAGTATTATTAACAATACACACAGTGTGGTACAGCAGATCTATAGAATTTTTCATGGGCAAATGAAACTTTATATCCATTGAATAGCAAATGGTGGGTAAGCGTCTGGATTAACCAGAGCAAATGAACAATTGCCTGCAGGTCTGTGTTTTGTGCAGTTAGTGGAGTCAGAGATCTTGATTCTAAGAGCTATATGATCCACGTACTCCGGGGCTTTCCAATTCAGGGCAGAGCTCACAGTCCTCCTGTAATTTAAGAAGCCAGATAAGAGATATACATAGGCCTACACAATGCCTGACATTTTCAAAAAGGAATACTGTGAAACAGATAGATTCAGCTATCATTAGCAATGGTCATGTTGACTTAGGGCTTTTTGGCAATGATGGAGACATAAATAGTTTTGCTAATTGATGCTCACAGCACACTTTTTCAGTTGGAAGGCATTTTGATAGACCTGTTGTAAGAATTAAATTTGGAATGCTGGATGTAGATGGAAGGTAACAATGTCAAGATGGGGTCGGTTTCTTCACTTGCTAGTTTTAGTGATATCCACTAAAATTTCTTAACTCTTAAATTTTTACTCTTTTTTTTTTTTTGTTGTTGTTGTTGTTGGAAGAAACAATGTTCATTTTGTTTAGTTGTTAAAAGGAACAGATACTACATAAAACTGTGTATAAACTAATGAGGAAGCCAACGTATACTCTTTAGACTTGATAACTGCCATGATTTTTAGTATTACTATTATTATTACTATTACTGCTTTTCTGTCATTATTACCTTCATTTTCATCACACAATGTGGCTACATTAATAATGACATATGGCACCATGTTTGGAAGGGTTTTGCTCCACCTACAGTAAAAACCAGTATGGAAAAGGGATTGGTTGCTCTGAACATTTGCAAATGATACAGGTACCCATCCCCCAAGTATGATTTAATTTTTACTTTATCATTTTGTTTCATCTTCTTGTAAACATGTTTTGTTCTCTTTCTCCAAAGTAGTTAAAATGACAGGAGAAAACTTGACATATGCATAGATTCCAAAAGGATGCAATAAATGGTGGTTTTATATCTTAATTATTAAGCCAGCTTCCAAGAGCAGGAAAGCTGTTTCTTGCACATAGTAGGTTTTTAAACATTTGTCAGTGCAGATTATGTCAAGGTCTTTCAGTGAACTAATGATGGCCTTTCAAGAGAACAGTTAAGCTGACATAGCATGTGATATTTACAATGAAATGTGCTAATACATTCCTAGATATTTTAAGGGAAATACCTTGAAAGTTTTCCATCTTGGCACATGAACTGTTAAATTTTCACTTTATGGAAATATATCTTTTCTGTGAAATTGCTATATCATTTAGACTATAACTGAAGAAAGATATAAATAATGAATTCCAGTGATAGGACCATTGTATCTACAGGAGCTAAAAATCTCAAAATAATTTTTTTCTTGGTGCTTTGTAGTTTGATTTCCCCTTGGGAGAGCAACGCATTTTTAGTGTCACATTATAAATGCTGTTGCACATTGCCCTTCTTCTTGGTTTGAGGATGTGAAGGTGGCTGACCTCATGGCAGACTACACTGCCCCATGTCTGGGGAAAAAGCTCTACCTGCTTCCAACTCCTTGATGTAGTCACTGAGACTCAGACTTGTCCAGCTCTTTAAAAAAAGGAACCATACGTGAATGGAGAAGCTTGAGATTTTAGGAATTTTCCTGTAGGAATGCTTAACTTCCTAGGATGAGCATTGTCAGATTTCACACATAATTTCTAAAAAATTGTTTTAGCGCCTGTTTATAAAACACAATTGCAATAGTACTTGTTTTGGAGATAAATGACAAAACAAGATGGGAAATCACTTGCAAGCAAGTTGTTTTCTAGGTCATTATGAAGAGAACATTTTTTCCCCCCAGCAGCTGGTATTTTGTCTTATTTAGGGGAACAATAGCATTTTGTGATTTACAAAAAATAATGAACAGTAATGGAGAAATTTTTAAAAAAGATAATGGGGAAATATCTACAGGGATCAAAGCACGGGAAGATGCTTCTCTCAGGAGGAGGAGGATGACAGCTCTTTTATCCTCCCCCCATTCCAGGTTTGAAATCCTACAGTAGGAGATATTTGTTCAGGGTGAGAGCAGAATCTGAAATCATTCATCCTTCTGTTTCCTTTAAGGTGTTTGAGGAAAAGATCTTAATCAGTGTGAATTACTCTCTTCTGTTTAGAAGCCTCTGGATGATGAAGCAGAGCTAAGAGATGTGAAGTTCATGACTTTTCTGTTGACTTTTCCTGAATTCCCTTTGAAATTCCCAAACTCCAGCAGATCCCAACTTCCCCTATATCAATAAAAAGAACATATTTTGTTTAGAAGAGAATGCTATGATGTATAACCCATTTTGTATAAAAACGCTTATGCCCAGAGATTAGTTTTTTTTTTTTTTCAAATCTCAAATACTGTTATTAGATTGTTTCTTCTTTTTTATGTAATTTTACTTTTTTCATTCTTAATAACTTGGTAGAATTTTAATTCATTCTTTTCAGTTTCCTTTATAATCTATTTCAATTCCAGTCTTTATTTTTTAATGTGTTTGTTCTGTTTAGTGTGCCCATAGTTATTTTAAAAGCCTAGGTATATCAGATAAAAACAAAGCAGGGGAACACGTTTTCAAAACAGGGTACATTGTTCAACAGATTAAATGGGATAAAGAGAAATGGGGGAGGGGGACAGAAAATGACTGCCCAGTAAAAGCCTTTTTAGCAAATCATACTGAATCTCATTAATAAAGAATACGTCCACTAAAGCCATACAATCAATCTGCCATGTGCATTAGTGATGTCTAGTCCAATTCAGGTAGATAAATTGTTCTCTAAGTGTCAGTCGGCTGCCACTCAAATCACAATACAAATAATACATGCCATGCTGAATTTCCCGATTCATGACAAATTTTCTTTTCACCGAGTTAGACTGAACTAAACAGGTGTAGGAGAGTGATATCTGTTTGAATGAACACTGCCAACGTCAGAAAAGAAAAAAAAAAAAAAAAAAGGATAGATAACTGCAGAGACAAGCAACCGACAAGGTGCTGTGAAACAATTTACTAAAAAGAAACTGGCAGAGGGTAATCCAACCAAACACCCTTGCCAAAAGTGTAAATTAAAAATTAAAAATACAACCAGAAGCCAGATGTGGTGACACATGCCTGTAATCCCAGTGGCATGGGAAACTAAGGCAGGAAGATCAAGTTCAATGCCAACCTTGGCAACTTAGCGAGGCCATGAGCAACTTAGTGAGGCCATGAGCAAATTAGTGAAACTCTATCTCAAAATAAAAATAAAATAAAATAAAATAAAAAGGGCTGGGAATATGGCTCAGTGGTTGAACACCCCTGGGTTCCATCTGTCATACCCAAAACACAACAAAACAAAACAGAAATTCAACTAGAAAAGCATAGTCAATACAGAATCCAAAACCTCAGATGAGAGTGTTACTGTGGTGTATGTACAGTAATGTAGCATTACTGTAAGTATCCATCACATGAAAACTTGGGACACAAGAAGAGACTAAAAGAGAAAGGGGGGAAAAAAGTCACCATACATTTCCGGGAATATTTTAATTACAGAGACTTAGTGTGTATTCTAATCATGAACACTTTCATTGACTGATGGGTACCATGACGAATATTGTTCCAATGGATAGCTCCAGAAGCCCTGATTATAAATAGGTATTTTGAAAGACCCAATATAATATGGCTTTGTGAGGCTCTGGTTGGAATTGATACCACATGATTTTTCTAAGAAAATCAATCTGTTTCACATATGACCTGAAAATAAAAGCACTTGCTTTTGAACCTGTAGTGGAAAGGAAAATATTCTGTCACTTCTTACCAGACTAAAAATCTCCAAGGAGAAATCGTGTATGTAAGAGAGCATTTTGAAATGAGGTGGGGACACTGAGCCTGTGCAGCTACAGAGCTGCATTACAGTGAAGGAAGGAGAGATTAGGGTGGTATTGGGTTTTAAGAAGGAATGCTTCCTGTGGATTTGTCAGTAATGCAGCGACCCTATCAGTCCAAGTCTTTCCATTTCAATGGGACTTAGAATTCTAAAAAGAAGTCAGCTTAAAGGTATCAACACAATCCCTTGTATAAGTTGCCTTTAGCAAAAGAATCTCTATCTTTAATTTAACACAATTGGCAATCTTGGTTGGAGACAGAATGTGATTTAGTTAACATGAAAAGAGAATGACCTCTGTCCCCCTGAGTTGAATGAGAAGTTCAACTCAAGCTTGACAGTATGTATGAACTATTGTAACAACAATAACCTGAGAACAAACGGAAATGGCCTTGGGGAACATGGGGAGGGATGGACAAATCCCTCAGACAGAAGCCTGATGCTCTCCTGAACAAGTGTAAGAACGTTTATTTCTTAATGTTGAACTGAGATAATGCATGCCTGTTAGGTTACCTCAGTCACGCAGATAAAACTGGGTTTTTAAGGATCAGGCTCATAATGATCAACCTGATACAATAAAACTATCTTTATGTGCAACTTGCAGTTCTTGTTAGTTGCTGATAAGGATGTGATATATTCTGGTGGACAAGAAATAGTGCGAGGTACATACATTCCACTAGTTTCAACTCTTAGAGAGGTCAATTTAGTTCATATAAGTCTCATTTTTTTAGTGAATTAATCATGAAGATATTATCACTAGTGGAAAAGTATGTCTTTTCTATAAAATTTCCTATGGTGAAGATTTGGAGATACTCTATTCCTCATGTACCTAGCACAATCCTCAGGTTATTTAATGAAATACAATGCATGCATTTAAGATGAACATTTTTTTTTCATTTTGTTTATATTCATGTCCGCACTTTGGGGGAAAAGAGAGTGTCTGTTACCCCTTTGAAATTCTCTGTTTTTTTTTTTTTTTTTAATTATTTGTTTTTTTAGATAGTACTGTATATTTTGACATATTATGAATACATGGAGCATAAATTATTCTAATTAGGATTTCATTCTTGTGGTTGTATGTAGTATGGAGTTAGACTGGTCAGATATTCATATATGAACATAGGAAAGTTATGTAGGATTCATTCTACTTTCTTTCCTATTCCCATCCCCCTACCTTCCCATCATTCCCCTTTGTCTAATTCAATGAATTTCTATTCTTCCATCCCCATTCTCCTTTATGTGGGTTAGCATTCACATATCAGAGAACATTTGGCCTTTGGTTTTTGCATTGGCTTACTTCACTTAGCTTGAGAGTCTTCAGTTCCATCCATTTACTGGCAAATGTCATAATTTCATTCTTCTTTATGGCTGAGTAAGATTCCAATGTGTATTTATACCACATTTTCTTTATCCATTCATCTGTTGAAGGGTGCCCTAGGTTGATTCCATAGCTTAGCTATTGTGAATTGAGCTGCTATAAGCATTGATGTGGCTGCATCTCTATAGAATGCTGATTTTAAGTCCTTCAGGTATATACTAAGAAGTGGGATAACTGGGTCAAAAGGTTGTTTCACTACCCCTTTCAAATCATTAAGATATACTGAAAAAAACTGAACTAAGAAAATGCTGTTTTGTATTAGAAATTATATTAGGACAATGACCTAATTAATATGAAAATTTTTATCAAATTGTTTTTCTTTAGTATTTCAAATTAATAAAATATCTCATTTGTATATTTCCTCTAAATATTTTCAATTCTTGATTTGTATTATTCAAATCCTAATTGTCATCTCAATACAAAGCAAATATCCACATCAATAATACACCTCACTACTTTATGTACTGTAGCAAAAGACTTCCACTTACCCTGGCTTTAAATTTAAAATAGGCTTTTTTTTTTAAACTATTGAATATTGGTTTTTGAGATCTGAAGTCCAAGAGCTATGCTCTACCATTATCTATCAAGTCCTTACTTTTAAATATCTACAATAAAAAAGACATGAATGCATCATCAGGCAATGCAATTACCAATATCTACCCATCAAAAGCTACAAAATTCAAATTATGATTTTCTTTCCTTTTTTTGTCAACTTCATTTTCATCTATTTCCTTGGGCCAACCTTATTGCCTTAGTCCTCATAAAACCAAAGCACTAAGTGGAAATAAATTTGATATAAAGAGAAAACTAAAAAAGGATAGAAGAGGTAAAGGACATTTTAGCCAGGCCACTATGGAGCCAGAACTTCCCCCTCCTTATCTAGTCTCTGTAAGTTTATACATTGTAAAATGTTTCTGTAGAATTGCAATGAATACAAATTCTTGCAATTTTGTGAATTAAAAGTAAATGAGTCAATTTCTGTTATAGTAAAAGTTGTATGTGTACACTGACAAACCTTAATTATTATAGCAACACTGCTTTTCTGGAAGCCAAACATTGGGTAACATCAACTATAGAAACTGCTTGTTGAAGTGAGATAGCATTCATAAAAAGGAGACAGAAACATTTTAGGTGGTGAGTTCAAGTCTGTGGAAAAATCACATCTTCTCCCACTGTGGAGTCAGTGAGGCTCATGTCCAACAGAAATCTCCAATACAGGTGCAAAACAAGGAAAACAAGTGTGTTCATACACAAGATACAGTCATCACCAGACACTTTTTGTTCAAATGATTCAGTTGGCATTACAGATTTTTTACTTATATTTTAGTTTTTGTGAGAGTGAGGGTGGTGTGTGTGTGTGTGTGTGTGTGTGTGTGTGTGTGTGTGTGTGTTTGATCCATTAATGTTTGATGGATTACTTACAGAGCATTTCTCACCAGGAATTCATCCAACAAATAAGGGCACTTTGGTTATTAAATTGAGGTCTCATGTTAGAGGCCATTAAGCAAATTATTTAGTGCATTTTGCTTTAGAAGGCTAGGGCCCAAGTACAGTATTTTATAACTGGTTAATTTCATGCTACAATTAAATTCTTGACACACACACTTGGAGTGGGAAACAATGTGAAAGGGAAAATTAAAGAGGACTTTCTATTGTACAATTTCTGTTTGAAAAGAAATTTTCTAAGAGGTCTATGTTGCATATTTGAAAGACACATTTTTTGTCCTATGATAGGATGGAAAGTAGCTGTTGTGTAGAAAATGATCAAAACAGAAGTAAAAGCTTTTGTTTTTAGATTTGCTTTTGGATTTTACAGAACCAACAGGAATTTTATTTTATAATAGATATTAGCAGTCACCTTAGTGAAGACAATTTCAAAGGCAAACTTTTATTTCAAATAATGAAAACATACTAATTTGATATACATGTTATATACATTTCTAATTTTCAATTTGATGACCAGATTGTGAGAAGGTGAAAGTGTGTGTGTGTGTGTGTGTGTGTGTGTGTGTGTGTATGAGAGAGAGAGAGGTAAAGAGAGGGAGAGAGAGAGAATATTGAAGTGTAAGCTCAAACTTAAATTCATTATGGTTGTAATCATCCAGACAAGGAAAGATAAGGAGTTAGTTTGTAAGAAATAAATTCTTAATAATTAAATCTTAATAATTAAATCAAATTATAATTATGATATCCTCTGGGGAATTAGTTACACATTACAGTTATCTCTTGTTTTCTGATTTTTTTTTTTTTTAATTCTACTTGTTTGGTATCTTCATGGTATAGCAGTGTGAAGTACAGAGCCAGGCTTCCTTCTAAACAAAATTTTAGTCCTAACTCCTGGTTGGGATTGTGGACAAATTACTTAGACTCCCTGGACTACAGTTTCTTCCATGATAAGGTGGTGATAAAAACATAACTTACAGCTTAGGATATATAACAATGATATCAGTTACATGGAGGACTTAATAGAGAACTGAGAGTAAGTGCTAAGTGAACGTGACCCCAGCCACTCAATTCCACACCTCCAGGGGAGCCCAGGAATCTGCTCTGCCCTCCATGCCTGGGTAATGGACACTCAGAAAACAGATGAATGATTCACTGAATGATTGGTTAATATCATTAGACCTTGTTCAGGGATGAACAGGAAGCTTGTAAGGTGGTATAAATCTAAACAAATACTCCTTCAACCCTCACCCTGTAAAAAGAACTCCTTTGACATAACTAGTGCTGTAATTCTCAAAATTATGAACTATTCTTTTGGCTTACAATTTGGTTGACTCTTTATGTGGCAAATAAAAAAAAGACAACATATTATATAGACCTATTACAATGAGTCATTCTTTGCTTTACTCTGAATGATTTTATTAGACCCAATCTTGATAAAAAGTTAAGAGTTCCATTGTTTTAAGAGTATACTTAAGTGCCACAAAGAGTGTGAAGTGAAACCAGGAGTTGTTGCTTCCTGACTTGGAGCAACAACGCCACGGGAGAAAAACTCGGAGGCAAAATGAAGATGAAAGAAGGTTTTTTTATTCTTCGGCTTTAACTCTCTCTCAAAACTCTAACACTGACTCTTTCAGCAATCTCTCTGACCCTTTACTTCTTCTGACTACTGACTCTTTACTTCTTTACTTTCTTTTACTTTTACTTTCTTAGAGAGAGCTTAGAGAGAGAGAGAGAAAAAGAGAGAGAGAGAGAGAGAGAGAGAGAGAGAGAGAGCTTCTTCTTTCTTCTTTCTTCTTCAGCAGCCTCAGCTTGACTCCGACCAGCAACAACTACTTCTCTCCTTATATTCTGACTCTTATTTCTTCTTCTGACTACGTTCTGGCTGCTCTGACTCTCTGACCTGAACTCTTCTTCCGACCGACTGAGCGACTGAACGACTGACTAAATGAATACCGCTTCTGACCGCTTTCATCTGGTTATATACCTTTAGCTTTGCAGGTGCGTCATGTGCATATGATTATTATCAGGTGGAACTTATGGCTTCCAGCTATCCGCAATAGCCATCTCCCTGATTGGGGCTGCTTCAAGGAGTTTCCTGGTATTACTGTTCTAAATGAACCCATATAGTTTAGATTTTTGTTGGATATAGAAATCATATGGGCAATCTAAACTGGTATCTTCGAATAAAAGAAATCAAAAGTTTAAGAACTTTCTAAAGACTTTGAACAATAAAGCTTTATGTCCTAAGATTCCCTCCACACAACTCAAAATAGATAAATGTTAGGAAATATCTAAATTGGATACATATTTAATGTTGCCAAGATAATCCCCATTCAGTATTTAGTACTTGGAAAATGCCCACAAAATGGTCATTTTAAAAATTGATAATGAGATAAAAATAATGTGACTCTAGTAAACTGTATAGTTTTAGGCAAATTTATTTATTCTCAGAGTATCTCAAGTTTTCTCAACTGAAAAATTGTAATCATAATGCCCATATTGCCAGATGGCACTGAGGACAGAATGGAGTGTCACTATAGCTGGAGAGGTCACTGCTTTCCAGCCACAGAGGATGTGTGGTTCCCTTACAAGGTCAATCTCTTCTCACACCTGTGTCCTTTATGCTATTTGTCACCTGCATCGCGGACAGGTCCCTATGGCTCTGTTCAGACTCAGTTCAAGTAGCATTTCTCTGAGACCTTTTGTCATCCTCATAGGCGTTATTGCTCATCTTTCATTCATTTCTATAGCACTCCCTGCATAACATTCAAACCTTTAATGCATCCTCTGTAATGTCTTGCTTTCCATATGTAAATTTAAAACTGAGTCAAATAATGATAAGACTCTGGCCAAGAATCCCATTCAAACATACAAGAGTCTAGTCACCTGGAATATTTGTAAACTGATTCAGACTTTTTGCTGGAGTCTCTCATAGAACAGCAAGAGGAGCTTTTCTTTCCGAAAACCAAGGCAATGACCCCCTGTCAGTCTGCACATAGGCATATCAGGCTCTTCTCTCTCTACTCCCTTTTCTGGTTAAGCTTTTTCTTGTGTAGATCAAGGTAACTTTTTTTCAATTTGGGGAGTCTGATGTGAATGCAAGATAGGTTGACTTTTCCTCCTTCCGTCTTTGTGAAGTTCTTGAACTTTGCACAGGAAAGCAAGTGCCTGCGCTGACCTAGCAACAAAGCATTCTTCTTCCTTCAGAAGGAAAGAAGGAAGAAGTTTAAAATAATTGTGATTTAAAATGTTCACTGTTGTTGCAGTCACGGTTGATTATCGCTTTCTTCACTGCCAGTCTGAGTCCTTTCTCAATATAGAAATCAAGGTGGAGTCTTGGGAGATGATTTGAACAGTTCTGAATGTCATTAGTAGCTCTGTTCTTTAAGAAACTCTTCCCTTTACCTATGTTTCCTTACTCAGGGATCCTCTAGTCCCTGGGTCAGGGAATGTTTTCAAGAGCGTATTGTAAGCTTTGCATAACAAGGTTTCTGTTGTCACTACTCAACTCTACTCTTGTAGTATAAAATCACCCACAAATTAACCTTAAATGAATAAATATGGAAGTGTTCTAATAAAACATTACTTGAAAAAAATGGTTTCAAGCCTGATTTGGCCTAATTTTGCAACACCTGCTAATCTCTCCACTGGTTTTGGTCAAACTATTTTCACCATCCAGGCCAATTCTTCAGAAAAAAAAAAATCTCACTTTATTCTGCCATCCTCAAAGATGTGAGGCTTGAGAAAGCATTGGAAGAGTAGACTTTAGAGCTTTTACTTCAGTAGACTGCTGAATTCTCTAGTTGGATTATTTATCCAGATGCACAGTCAAAGAGCACATGGGGGGAGTTTTTCAAGTTAGAGGACAGATAGTTTCAAGAATTTGTACAATGGAAGAAAGAAATATGTAAGTAGTCATAAAGACTATAGTAGCAACTGACATTGTTTTAGTGCTTATCATATACCATATCCTGTAATTTCCGTACATATTATGTTTATTTAGTCAAGGTGATATTCCCATGAGACAGACTATATCATGTTTTATTTAAAGTTAAGTCTTGGAGACTTTAAGAAATTTGTCAAGATCACTTAATCACTTAATGGCAGAGTGAGGGTAGAGCTCAGACATATTGGACATCAAAGAATAGTTTTGGAAAATAGAATAAGATTGTGAAGAAGGATGGACTATTTCAGGGATGAGATTTAGGAATAAGCAATGGCTCACCCATCAGTTGCTGTTATTTGAGTCAAATAAGGCAGATCATAGGAGCAACCCTAACAGGATTCCCAATTAATAGCCTAAATAGTAAACTTGTCTAAAATTTACATAGTGACACTATGCAGAGCCAAGAGGAATTTCTGAACTTTTTAAAAGCACATAAATGTCCCAAATATCTTCAGATTTCCAAGCAATTTAGCATAGCTGGAATTTTATAAATTTCTAAGAAATTCTATATGCCTATATATTAAGGAACAAAGAAAAGTATATTTCTTTTGAAATCAATAATACCCTAGTAGCTGAAAGTCCCACTGTAATATATGCCTCAACATAGCAAAATAGAAAACAATGAATCTGTGATTAAAATATTTTGAATTATATACTAATAATCCATTGACTATGTTAAGATAGACTATTTTGAAAAAATAATACTTGGATGTAGCAAATTGGCTTACAGAACCCAAGGGGAACCCATGCACAAGTGCAGAATGTTTAAGCAAAACCCCATAAGACTTCCTCTTGATTTTCTTTGAGTATTAATTTGAATTCTGGTGCATCTATGATAGTGTGGCATATCAGAAAAAAATCAGTTGTACACTTGTACTTTCCATGACAACCCAACATCTCATGGTACACACACTAATCTAGAGCCAAAGAGCTTCATAGGCTTTTACACACTGCGCGCGCGCGCACACACACACACACACACACACACACACACTCCTCCTGGTCATGTGACTGCCTATAGTCAGCAACATTTGCCAGGGAAATGTGTAACCTAAACTGATAAACTCTAGTCTATTCTGATTCCTGCAATTCTCTGCTTTCTTTAGATCTGTTCAGTCATGTTTTCTTTCTTTCTTTTTCTTTTTCTGCCCTTTCCTCCCTTCCTCTTTCTGGTACTTTCCCTTATCTTAGAGAATGAAACAGTTAAAGTTTTATTTGCCTTCTAAGATTTTCTCAAAATAACCCTTTCTCTTAACATATCCACAACTGGGGGGGGGGAGCATTTTGAAATGTTCAGGACTTTATTAACTTGCTATTTGTGTGTTCAAATATATACCACATGAAGCCTTTAAAAAGACTGAGAAAAATCAGAAATGTCCATAGCCTAACTCATTGGAATTTGCACAAGTTATTTAGATTCCCTTTTTTGACTGTGTAAGGGATTATTATTTGCTTAGCCATTATTTTAATAGCATAAAAGCTATTTATTAAGTGAAAAGTGCTTTATTCATTCGTCAGCTATTCACTCTCCTAGTTGTTCCCTCAAGAACCTTCTGTTATGGTGGATGTTACCTTGAATATCTATGTACACTGACAGTGTGCCTGCTGCTGCACAAAGTAAACTGTATACATTAACTCAAGATTCCATGACATCAAGAATTGTTACTATTGTCATCTCCACTCTACAGATAAGGAAACTGAGGCCCAGGATCTCAATTAAAACCCTAACCATGATGCTGATTCTTTGATTCAAACTCCAAAGATAAATACAAACACAAATAGGAAAACAACAAACAAAAAACCGCCACAAATTTAAAACTCTCTCATGCATATGAATTCTATCTCTTCAAAATGATGGTTCTGTGTTTTCCAGAATTTATTTCAAATGGCAGCCTACCATTGTAATCCACTTGGATTAAACACATCACAGTTACATGATCACCATATGCTGCTGCTATAGAGGAATCATACCTCATCAACAAATGGTAGCTTCCTGGCATTCTTTCAGACTTTCTGTTTACATATTGGTTTAATCAACAAAATTCCATTTTCCATTTTTTAGTTTCTTGCTAGGACTCTGCTTCTCTAGTTTAGCTTCAAGAACATAAAGGCAGCAGATTCTACAAACAGGCAACTCCCCAGATCCTATGTAGGGTAATTAATGATTCTTGTGATTTGTGCTAAAGCTTTGAACTTCAAGGGAGTCCATTTTCAATTTCCAGTGGCAGTCAATCAGACTCCAATGCTGTTTACCAAGTAATCACATTTATGTGCAAATGCTTTTAGTTTAGTTAACAGACATTGAATAATTGTCTGCCTTTAAAGTAACTCACCTACTCCCACTCTCTCTCTCTTTCACTCTCTCTCACTCTTTCTCTCTCATACTCTCTTTTTCTCTTTCTTTTAAATGAGCTTATTTGCTTGTAACCATTTTGGAAATGATCCAGAACAAAAATGTCATTAGCATGTTCTGGGAATTCATTTGCAAATGCATTTATGCAATAAGAAACCCACTTATAAGGCAAACTATGTTGTATCTACCAAAAAAAAAAAAAAAAAAAAAAAAAAAAAAAAAAAAACCCTGAAATATTGAAGATCTAAACATAGAAAGAGTTGACTGAAAGTTCTTATCAATGAGCAATGTCATCAGATTTACATGAAATTTGAGACAACAATAAATAATATTTCCATGATAAATATTGTATGTGTGTGAGTGGCCATATAATTTATCTGATGATAGGTTTAAAGCGCTTGACTGCAGAAGCTAATCAGTGATTGTGTTTATACATTTGACTGTGCTATGCATGTTCAAATTCATTGAACAGAAAAAGCAATGTAAATAAAATTATACACACACATATGCATGTGAATGTATGTATGTATTATCTTGAGAACTGGAATCATATTTGATTCAGCTCTATACATTCCAAAAGACCACTTAATGTGCCAGTTCAGTTGTAACAAAGGCAAAATAACCTTGACTGAAGTAAGGTATGACTCATTCCCTCCTATTCCATCTATGATGGTTCAAACATTTAACAGTCCAGGGCTGATAGGGCTTCCTTACCACATTTTGCCTCCAGACTCCCATATGATTTTGTTTATCTTCTCCCTGCAGAGTCCCTCTTCTGATCTCAAATGGTGTTCCATTCATCTCTTCCCACCATATCTGCAATTTAGCCAACAGGAAGGGAGAGTGAGGCTTCTTTATTCTAGAGCATGACCAAAAACTGTGTATTTTCCTTTCACTCAAATCACAAGCTGCAAGAGAAGTTGGAAAATGTTTTTAGCTGGGCAAGAAAATGAATGTTGATTGAGCATCTAAAGTCTCTGCCCCAGATATTGTTAAGGGTAGAAAATATATGCATGGTGCTGAGGGCATTATAACCACCTCAAGGTCTAGAAAAATATGTGAAATTGGAAAAAACTTTATTTGTTGCAAAGCATGAAAAAAGCGCTATAAATATAATGAAACAAATATCTGGTGAATATCTATGAAGAGTAATTATGTCAGTTTCATTAATTAATTCTATGTTTATTTTTAAATCCATTTCTTTTGAAAACAATGTTTACACTGAACTTCTTTTTTGCCAAAATCTGAGAACATGAATATTTGCTGACAATGTATAGCAACCATAAGTTAAACACATAAACATAGCCAAATATTTTCAAAGGCAAATTACAAAAGGTACTTTGAAATTTTATAGCAAATATTATATTAAATGATGTAGTTGTATGTTTTAGCTTCTTCTGCATGAGTAAAACAGGAATGAATATTCCAAGACAAACAATTGAATGTTCTTTGTTTTGAAATGGTCTTGAATAAATGATTTAAAAATTGTTATAGTTAAGCTATTGACATATTAAAACATCCGCTGTTTCATTAACTTGTATTTTTCAAAAATCAGTATTTATAGCATGTAGAACTGACTGTGAATGGAATGACTAGGAGTAGCATATATCTCTCATCTCTGAGGAAGAGACTGAAAATCAAACGTCACACCTAGAAACTTGTTTTGGTGAAATTCCTAGTCAAGATATTGCAAGGTATGGGGGTGGGAGCTTCTAAATGGCCTTGGGAGCAACTGTCACACTGCCCTATGCTGCAATAGCTTCTTAGGGGGATTAAGGGCTGTTAATGAATTTCTATCAGCCCACAGTCAAGGTAGCATGAGCCTTTTCACATATAAACAGAAGGAATAAATCTATTTCCCTCATGGAATTCTAGGACAAATTTGAGTATTTGGGGGCATAGGTAGCTTAGATGTTCCTAGTATTCAGAAGCATGATACATGTGTAATTAAAAGCAAAAATTTGAAAAAAATAATGCTTTGAGTTTCCATGATGGGAGATGCAATTCCTTTTGTTTGCATTCCACCCTTGTGGTTGATTTTCTACTCTGTGCCTGCATTATTAGTAGACTCTGGAATGTATATCATGAATTCAGAGGTGCTGTATTACAACAGCTGGTATTTCCTGATAATGCATTTTCTCTGTGAACTTTCTCCTCTGAAGACTGTACACTATTTCATAACATGGAAATATATGGTGCTACCATTACAGAGACACAAGCCTACACACACACACACACACACACACACACACACACACACACGTATACATTTGGAAAACTAATAGTGGAAATGGTTAAAAAGTAACTTGAGACCCTTCAGATATGATCAGCATTCTGTGTGTGTGTCAGCCGTCAACACTAAACCGATCCTTCATTGGGCAGAACATTATTGTTCTCAAAAGCTATTGTGCAACTGGCTGAGTGTGCTCTCAGACAAGCCCGAACGTGTTATGGTATATGAAATGCTGCGTTATCTCACAATACTACTCTTTCTGTGTCTTGACTCATAGTTACCTATAGTTTATGACTTCTTCACTAGCCATTTTTTTAACCATTTCATATATGATTTTGTTTTGTTTGTGTAACATTTCTCCTCTGAATTTACATTCCAGAGAATTGTCATATGCCCTCACAGATCTTCAATATTCAAATGTGCACTGAAAGTTAACTAAGCCAGGCATCACTGACTGAAGACACCATTTCATTTTATTCAATGTATAAGGCAATAAAGGATCAGATAAGAAGGGAAAATGATCCATGTAAAGAGATTTAAAAAAAATCTAAGTATTCTGAAACTCAACTGTATTTGTACTATAAATACAAATGAGGGTGATTGAAATAAAAACTCCTGAGAGTCAAATGATTTTTTTTTTAATATATCAGTTTAAGTCTCCAAAGGAATAGTCAAATTGAAGTTTAAATAAGTTTGATTTTTTTTAAGTTGAACTTGTCTGGTCAAATATTCAAATTTTAGATCTATGCCTATTGATACAGCCAGCTTATTAATTTAGTTTTCTTTTAGTAGAATAAATGGTATATCATTCTTAATTATTTAAAAGCTTACACATACTCTAATTTTTTTTCTGATTCATTTCCCTTCCCTATAAAGCATCATTTCAATATCCTAAAGAGATGAATTTATGCTATGGCAGTAACCCTTCTTGGCTTAGTCATACTTATGCACATGGATATAAACTCAAGTGTGCACACATTCATTCAGTTAAAAGTATATTTACTATAAAGCCATATAAGGCAGTGGTAAAGGACTTCAACCTTGTAAACAGATCTAGATGTAGTTTCTGGCACCATCACTGACAGTTTTGAGCATTAGTTTGCTTTCTTGTAAACAAGATATGAAACCAGCTCCTTCATTAGGTAGTTGCAAGAAATGATGCATGGAATATGCCAGATACAGAGTACTGGCAAGTGTACGATGTAATTACTTACTGATCACCTGCTAGGCACTGTGACTTGCATTGTGACTTGCTAGACATCCATCTCCAGGCCCCACATTTCTCCTCTAGTCAAGTTAACATATAGCAGCCAAATTAATGCATCTTATCACGTTTCTTCCCTGAAGGTTTCCATGCTTTCTTCCCCCTATATGTAATATGAAATGAAATGTACTCTGTAATCATGTATAATAAATTAGAATAATACAAAATTTAAAAAAAAATAAAGGTCAAATAAGGCCTAGTACAGCATTTAAAACCTATTGGTTTCCAGGGTTGCCATAAACAAAGTACCACAAATTGGTTGTCTTAATTAAAGAAAACTTATTGCCCCATAGTACTGGAGGCTGGAAGCTCAAGATCAAAGTGTGGACAGTGTTGGGTCCTTCTGAGCTCTGTTATGGAGAGTCTGGTCCAGGCCTCTCACCTGGCCCTGGTGATGTGCTGGCAGCCCATGGCATTGCTTGGTGTGCAGATGCCTCACTTTGATCTCTGGCTTAATCATCACATGATTTTCCTGTATGTGTCTCTGTCCAAATTTCCCTTTTTATAAGGACCACCAATCATATTGGATTAGGGGCCCACCCGATTCAGATGATGTATGACCTCATCTTATCTAATTACACGTGAAATAACCCTCTTTCCAAGTAGGTCATATTTTGAAGTACTAGGAATTAGGACTTCAATGTATAAATTTGATGGTGTGGCACAATTCAATTCATCAAAACTTATAGTTTAACTCACTTCAACTTACATTATTGAGTGAGGTTTCAGGGCTAGAGACAGGAAATCCAAAACAAGGTCCACAGCATAATTGCATGTCATAACCCGGTCCCAAAACTTAACTCTCTATAAACTCACTGATTTTTTTTTTTATGGGAGGAAAAAAATGGTTGCTGGATGACCATTATATGCACCCTACTTTCCTGCCTCTTTATCTATTATAAGCCAAAAAGATACCAGAGTGCTCTGTCTGTATTTTTAGTTCCCATATCAAATATGGCCTCCTTCACGCACTTTTTTTCTCCTCTCTGGTACCACTGCTGTTTTTTCCATCCTATCCCTGCTCAAAACACTGTCCTATAAACTTCTGCCATATTAGAACCTCATTTCCTCAGCTGAGGCTGATGCTGGGGTTAAGGGAGCAGACTTCCACCAGGGTGACATAAGACTGGAGTAGACAGAGAGCTATCCAGTGAGCTGTCAAAGGGGAATGGACAAGGAGAAGGAGAAGGTGAGCTGAGCTATGGAATGGAAGACACAGGTCAGCGACATTGCATCCATGGGATATAAGTTAGAATAATTTGTTATTTGATGTCTGGCTTCTAAAACCAAGCATCTGTAGCTTCTGGAAAAGTGGGGTGTGGACTGGAGAAGGGACAATTCACAGGCCCTTCTCCAAAGCCAATTGGAAGGGCTTCGTTAAAATAACAAAAGTGCCTGAATCTTATGGAAGATTCAGTGACAAGTTGAAAGTTTCTGTTTCTCTGTTTTAGTTATCTAATGAGAGGAGCTGGTATGAACCATTAGTCTTACTGTATTCTGGGAGAGGAGTCAGAA
Organism: Tamias sibiricus; assembly: GCA_025594165.1. NCBI lineage: Eukaryota > Metazoa > Chordata > Mammalia > Rodentia > Sciuridae > Tamias > Tamias sibiricus. Next base: position 70,571,066 of record CM046660.1, on the reverse strand, counting down.
TGAGCCAAGAGGCAGCCAGTCTGTCCCTGTCTAAAGTAGCAGCCATCACATCTGGCTTAAGGCCTGGGGCTATTTGTGTGACCTTCTCCCCCTCCTTGTAGATCATATTGATTGCTTCCTAAACAGAATAAAAATCATACTACATGATAATTGTTTGGACTCCTTCAGAAAAAAAAGAAAGGAATCTTATCTACCATGCTAAATAAATTCTAATTCATTTATCTGCAAATGTGGTCTTCTTTAATTGCTGCAAATACTGGGCTACATGCTTCATGCACACATCAAATTCAATCATCCTTTCAGATGAGGAAGCTGAAATTTAGAGAGATGAAGTAAAGTACCCTACATCAAACAACTAGGAAGTTTTAGGAATCCTATCACATCTGGAGTTGCCTGACTCCAAAACCTGCTCTTTCAGCTCCTGCATCTTGTTAGTTCTCTTTCCCTAAGCAAATGATGGACAGAGACATCAATTCAAGTTGTCACAAACTAACTGATGATATGAGTTCGCAAGGTACTCTGACTAATAATAGTTCTCTCTCTTTGATTCTCTGAACTAATACAACACATGCATTTGGTAGAAGCACAGCAGGTTAGATCCTGGTTATTTTCTCATCATTTTAAGTTATAAATTGAGATCTTGAGTATGTTGCTCATGTCTTTTCTTAGTTAATGCCTCCTGGACCCTTTACCATGCCCAACCGAGTACTAAGTATTTTGCAGTCAAAACTCCTAATTGGTCAGTTCTGAGTGTTTAGAGTTATTGGGTATAAATAAATTTCATCTGGAAAACCATCACATTAAGTAATATCATGAATAAAGTTGGGCACATTTACAGTGCTATTGTAGTGGCCTAAAGAGACTGCCACAGAACAAAAGATTCTGGCAAGTGCATTAGCTTTATCAAAGGCAGACACAGCCTCTCATTCTTCACAGTGCAGTGCCTTTGCTATGGCATTGCAGTGACAGGCTCATCCACCAAATTCTGGACTGAGATTTAAAAGCCCTATTTGGCAAATATTGTAAAATCATTAACAAATGCCTGGTGTTTTTTATATAGGACTTTTCTCTTATTTAATTTCTACTGATAAAAATACCAGCATGGTTTAGTAGATAATAATTGATACAACATCTTTACTTCCAAATAAAAGATCTAAGAATTAAAGATAGTTGATATCTTTAAGATAATGCCATCAGAAGTCCAAGAGTAAAACAAGAAGACAGCATTATTTATTATTCATTTACTCATTCATTCAATGCATTAACAATAACCACTTATTTTTTGCACTAAGAATTATGATAGTAGATGTACATTAGCATATAGTTTGTATACCCCAAACCAGAATGAGGGTAGCAAATAAAGTTTCCTGGAGAAAGTAATATGTAAACTAAAACCTATATGATGAGCAAGAAGTTGCCCAGGACAAGGTTGTGGGAAACAGTATTTTAGATCAAAGAAAGAAACATGCTCAGAGGTCCCCAAGCATAAAATGCTTAAGAAACCCAAAGAAGCTCAAGGTGACTGAAGGAGAATGTAAAGGGAAAGTGGGATGTGCTGGAGAAGACAACTGAGGTCAGATGATGTGTGCATTTGTGTGTGAATCCTAGTGGAGATGTCGGAGAGTGGGACAATTGCCATTGAAGGTTTGAGTTTGAAGACTATGGAGAAGTTTTAACATTGCGGATGACCTGAACAGGAGAGGGAGCTAAATGAGGGTGCCAAGGGAGTCCTGGCAGCACAGAGGGTGGAGTTCGGTTGTAGACCATGAGTATATACTGTTAACAAATTGTCCCAGTGGTGGTAGGTTTTCTACTAGTGCCTAGGATTGTGGGTTAGGCTATAAGAAGACAGACATGTTGTGTATGTGAATTAGGTTTTTGGAAGGCAGATTTAAAGGATTTACTTGAGGAAAGGAATTTGAAGATAACAGGCAAATGTGTACTTGAAGAAATATATCGTCGAATGCAAGCTAAAGAAGAGAATTAAACCAACAATGGCTTCATAATTAGGGAGAAAGTTGGAAGGCTAAAATTTGAAGTTTCATTTAGATGAAAGAGCACATGGTAGAACACAAAAGGAAGGATATCAGGGAACTGAAAGGAAGGAAGGTTGGGGCAACAGAATAAGGGGTGTCTGAATTCACTGTTTCAGTGGTGGAGAGTCCGAATCCCTATAGATGACAGGCTATGGACATGGGGAGTCATTGAAGTGGACATTGTTGGAAATGAAGACAGCAAGGACATGAAAGAGAGAGAGTGAGTGGCTTGTGAAACAGTTTCCACTGGACAGTGAAAGATACCCAGAACAATGGCAAGATATGGAGCAGAGGGGGACCCATGTGCCCCACATTCAGTTGATGGGGAACAGGGACAGCGAGGAAAGCTAAGCAGACACTGTGACACCCAGGGATCAGCTGGCCACTGAGTGCCTGGATGCAGCAGTGTGCAGGCAGGGAGAGGCTGATTCCATTTTCATCCGGGGCCCACTGGGCAGTGAATGAAGAGGTTCCATTGGACACTAACCATTAATGAGAGAATGACGCAGTGAAGATATTAATAGCTATTTCAGGAAGTGCTGAAACACACAGTTCTGGGGAAATGATGTAGGGTGAAGTTAGTGGACTGTGGAATATGAAATTCTGAGTTCAAATCCTAGCAGAACAGGAAAAAAAATAGATCAGCTTTCTCCAAGAAGACTATGGTTCTTTTAAGCTAATGAGCCATGATAAGTGCTCAGTAAAGACTTCTCAATGTGTAGAGGATTATTCATGTGGAATACCGGCTACAAAACACAGTGTAGAACCTTTTAAGAGTCAGAGGAATGATGTGAAATTAGAACAAGGTCCAGGAGAGAGTGGAGTAAATTGGGTGCAAGGTTACAGGCTTGTGGGAAGATAACAATGTTTAGAAATGGTGGAAAATAGACTATTTTGTGGGAGGCAATATTACATATGGGGAAGTTACAACTGAGGATCACTGAATTATGAAGCACGAATTTACCTCATGTTTACCAAAAGATTTAGTTCTCCTGGTGGAGGGAGGCAAATTTGTTCAGAACTGTAAGAACCTACTGGGCTGGGATAATTTGACCTTGTGATAGATGAAAGAATCCTTTCTCTGGGTATGTCAAACAAGTTCTGGCTTCTTAGAATGTAGCCCTTGGGTCTTTCAGAGGTCTCAAGTGGCCTTATTCAGTGGTTCTGTGAGTTGAGTTCTGTGTATTGAGCAGTGTATCTTTGTTAACTTCTAATCACAAACCCTTTAAAATTCAAATGTGCCATGACCACATTTTATGACAATGAACATCCTTTGGAACCTCAATGATTGGAACTGTGAGACCTGTTGCAAACCAGAGTGAGTTCTTAGGTGGCTACATGCTTTCCAAATTTAAAGCTCTCTATACATCAGTGAATCTTTCTACAGAGCTAACTCTATACAATAGCCTACACTTCCCAACACTTACATGCATTCTGCATAACCAAAGACATACATATAAGTAGGAAAACGATAGAATATGTGCCTTTGATATGATAGAACAAGTCTTATAATTAGAGTCTCATAATATAGTAGTAGAAGTCTCAGTAAATCCTTTCATGTAAGGCACATAAATTATAGGTTCAACAAAATAATATGTAGATTCCAGAGTCTGATGTTCTTTCAGAGACCAGCTATGCTACTTATAGTGAAGTGATATTAGACCAGTTTGTGAACTAAGACTCAGTTTAGTCATTTATCAATCAAAAATGCCATCAATGCCAATGCCATCTATACCCATGTACTAAGATTAGTGCCTCGCATACAGTAATCACTCTGTGAGTCATGGTTATTATTACCAACATCATCATCATTATCATTAACAGTTACTGAAATGTTATAACTGATAGCTCTAGAGGTATTGCAAGAGTGTGGTATTGCAAAGTCTATGAAAAAAAGGAAAATAAGGTGTTGTCTGACAATTTCATTACACGAACATTCAATTGTCTATAGCACAGAATCATTCATAAAGGAGTCAAATTGCCTGCTGCTATTGACTTTAAACTGCTTGAAATATTCCATATTTCTTCCAAATCACAGTAATGGGGAGAATAATTGATTAAATATGCAAGAATAGAAAACACAGAGACACAGAAGAAAAAAACAACTGGCATTGCCCAGTTAAACACTGCAGAAGGGAGAGGGGACATTTTTATCCTACTAGTCTTTCCATTCCTGTGCAGAAAATATCATCAGACTATCCAAACCTGAAGGCACTGAATACTGAAGGAAAATGACATAATTTATTGTTTTGCTACTTTGGCATTCTATTGAATTATTGACAAGGAAAAATTGTTGTTTCACTTATGAGTTTCTGGAAACTGTGTTTCTCATGATAAATGTTTAAATCCTTAATTCTAACTGCAATTTGGCTTTCCATGCAATGATCACTTGGGTACAATATTAGTCAGAGGATGGGAGCATCCATCTCCATTGGTGGTCATAATTTTTATTGTGAATGATAATATAGGTGTTTAGTTTTTTCTTAGGTTATGGTCATGAGGATATTAATTTTATTTTATACATGCCTATGGGAATTTGCTTAACCTGAGCCATTGTTGAGGAATGAATCTCCTCCCTGTGTACAAATAGATAATTTCTGAACCTGGAGAGACAGGATCCTTACCAGAAGGCTATGACATTCCAGTGTATTGGGAATAGCAGTGAGGGAGGTTTGAATTACAACTGCATGACCAGTAGTTGAGTGTCACTTGCAGCCTAAGCTTCCAAATGAAAATTTGAATTTGCTTATGATAGAGAAAGCCATGAAGAAGATTCTTGCTCTCGACTGTGGAAGATTCTCTAAGTATCACCATAACAGTCACCATGACATAAACAGGTCTTCCTGTGCTGATACCCCTCTGAATTTCTGCACATTCAGTAGGAATGTTAAGCTTTGAAATATATAAAGTTTTAATCAGTATGCATTCCAATTTATATATCAGGTTTGTGCTGTGGTCTTTAAACATAGAGGCATTGATATTATGACCTGATACAATGTAAGATGCCTCTCTTAAATGTCCCTTTTGCTCATGACTTACTTCTGTCTCCCTTCCAATTGGCAACTAAATGGGTTGGTTGTTCTTGCCAAGTGAATTATTTAAAAGAGGAACATTAACTTATTTGAATGGGCTCAAGTCAATGTCGTTCTGGAAAATGTGATAGCATACCACACTGGTGCTTAGCCTCATGCACAGGACCTGGGCTGCAGGAGAAAGACAATTATAAACTTCTTAATTCTTATTTAATACCAGACCTGTACATCTAGCAGCTGCCACAGACAGCTTCCCCAGGGCTACACCCTAACAATTGCATTGATAAATAACTGATTTTTCTCATAGTACTCTTTTTTAAAAATAGTAGTTATAACTTTTACAATATTAAATTTCTTCAAAACACCAAATAACATAAAAAATACCATTTACTGATAAAATACTACATTCTACTGAAAATATCTTAATTAGTGAAATATGTTTTCAAAATCATATGCATAATGTTTGCATAAGAACTATGTGACATGATTGATTGGGGATACTGGGCAAAGAGCCAGGACCATCCAATGAAGCTACATCTGAAACAAAGAGTGGAGGATGAATGGGGGGATGGACAGCTGAACATGACGAGGAACCCAGACAGGCTATGTTAGAAGATATGTGGGGGCTAACAATTGGAACGAGAACCCCCAAATATCTTAGGTCAAAATATGGTGATGGATTAAACATAGTACGACTCTGAGAGACATAAATATTGATAGGCATCAGTTTAAATGTTCAAGAAAACATCGATGGACCCAAACAAAAGGGAGGATAAAAGAGCAGGACTTGGATATCAATAAATCAGGTGAAACTATGACTAAAATTTTAATGAGAAAAGTTGGATAGTTTCACATACCTCAGGGAAGTGCACAGATCAGGGATTGAACTACAGAGATTCTGTTACAGTCAAAAAAAATTAAAATGCTGGAACTCAGAACCCAAGAAAGGAAGGGACAACTTACACAGTAAAAGCAGCAGGGGAATCTAAGCAAGGAGATGGAGTAGGAGGTACAACAGTAATAATCTAGTTTTCGCTGATTCAAGAGCTGTGATATGTCTATGTAGATTGGCATAATTTCTTGTTTATAACAGAATAACTTCATAAGTCTGTTCTCTCAAGGAGGTTCTTTTGACTGATGTTATAAGAAGTGATGGTGTTTCTCAAAGTATGTTCTTTTACTAATGTTCTTTGGAATACTAGTTCTGTAAACTAATCTTTCAGGGCTGTTCCATGTTTATGAATACTCACTGATGTTTACATGATTGCGAATGTGCCAAATACTCTCTCTAATATTTATGGTGCACATTCTTATCATAGAAGTGCTAAGAAGTTGTGCAGGAATAAACCTTTCATTTTTATTCTGTATTTCTTGCATTCCCCAAACTTAGCTCTGATTGGACAACTGATGTCCCAACAATGCTGCTGTTTGGAAAGAATCTTTTCAGGCAGAAAACCATGAACTCAAATATCACATGAACTCCTGACTCTGGGCAAGTTACTAATTTCTTCCCTTAAGAAACTGAGGTTATTATCAATCTGACAGAATTTCAGTAAGACTTTAAAAGACAACAAAATGACAGCATATGCAAACATATTTAAACATGAGCCTTTTCTTACTATCATTCCTAAAGCACTAGTAGACATTGTTTGAGGACCCTAGGTGCACAACTCCAGGAATGGACACAGGTGATAAATGATCCTGATATAAATGGAGATTTTTGTTTGTTTGTTTGGAGGGGGGCGGTACCAAGCAATCGACCACTGAGCCACATCCCCAGTCATATTTTGTATTTTTATTTAAGACCCGGTCTCACTGAGTTGCTTAGCATCTCCCTTTTTGCTGAGGCTGGCTTTGAACTCGTGATCCTCCTGCCTTAGCCTCCCAAGCTGCTAGGATTACAGGTGTGCACCTTTATGCATCAGTACTTATTGCTTGAGTAGAACCAATCCACAGGTTTGTTGTAAAAATTATGACACTAGTACATATATGGTTGCATGGAAAAAAATAGAAAAGGAAAAAAGAACAAAATATTTGTTAAAAATACAACTACATCAGCAAGAAACTAGCTACCTGTAAAATAATAAGTTTCTGTTAAACACTTAACCAACTGGTACACATAGAGTTTTGAGGGTTTTTTTTTTTTTTTCTTGCTTAAAATTACATAAAAATGGTACACATAGAGTTTTGAGTTTTCTTTTGAGGAATAGCTTTATAGAAATTGTTCCATATAATTTTTATCCCTTTACCTTGGACTATTGAAATTTATAAGATGATTGCTCAGACTTAAATGTAGTGATCACTGGCTACAAACCCAGGTGAATTAAGACACTTGCAGAGATGAAATTCTTGGCCACATGTGTCCTTACCAGCCTGAAGTTTAACACATTTCTTTGCATGGTGTAGTGCCAAGCCAAAATGGCAGCCACTAGTTAGAGTGAAATGATCTCTATGAGTTAAATACATAGCGATAATCATCTGCTCGTGTTGTAAGTTTTTCAGATAACATTGGGATTATTTTAAAAGGCTTAAACTACATATATATTCAGATGGCATCAACCCACTAAGAAAGAATTATTGTGCAAGTCGTTGATTCCCAGAGAGATTTTTTTCCTCTCTTCATGATGGCATTGACATTTCCTATAGAAACTCAACATGCAGTCTAATGTTTTCTATACCAACATAGCCAGAATCAATACAAGTTAAATTATGTGTACTGGAAACTATGCTTACCCTGAGTTCAGTGTTTCTATCTCCTTAGTGTACAATCCATCTGTATCCCAACTGTTTCTAGTGGGAATACAAAATTGTGATGCAGACTGAGGTGCTTCTGAAAGTAGAGTCTCCCCATAAAAAATTAATAGGAACCTTTATTTTCCTGAAATATGTGTGCTTTATTTAGCTTGTACACACACACACACACACACACTCACACAGACATGTGCAACATGGTAATATAAAATCTATTTATGAAAATTAAGAGACTAGTATGTATTCAAATAACTTGCCTGGAGAAAATTATATGAGATTTGTGATTATTTATTTTGATTATGAAGGAGTTTTAGAATTTGTATCTTTGTATGTGGTGAGAAAGGGGAAGTGGATTTCTGAGTTCATTATACTTAAATAGCCAGCTGTAATTGGGACAACATTCCTACCCCACCATTTGCTTGCCATCTTTTGGTCCTATATTAAAATAATGTGGGGTTTTAGAAGTACAAACATTTCTCCAGTCTACTTGGGAAATGTTAATAATGTGGGTAATAGTATTTAAAAGAATATGCCACTTGTTCATGTTATTGATCAGAGCCTTCCACAAAGTTGAAGGAAGAAATATGGAAATCTGGGACATGAAATATATGGAATGAATACAAAACAAAACAAAATAACATTCCATACCCTCTGTTACTGACCTAGCAACTATGTGCTTCTTTGCACTTTGTGCTCAACTAACTGATCTGCACCAAGAGTATTTTGAAGAAAACATATCAGAGGCACATCACTAACATTTGCTGTGACAAAACATTAAAAATGTGTTTGCATTGCTCACAATTAAAATATATTCAACTGCCCTAAGAAGAAATGTTGTCTTCCGTTCCATAATCAAACTACCACCTCACCGGACATAAGCCCACAAAAATTTGTCCTTCCACTGTTTTAATTAATAACAAAATTTGTATTAATTGAATAGAAATAGCTCTTGCTCACTGATATTTTGATATTTGAATTTGAATTTATACGAATCCAAGAAACATTATCTGGGAATGACAGAATGAAAAAGTTTTGAAGAAGACATCTGGAAAAAGACAGTGCCCTGTCTCACTCTTGACACTTTTTGATGCTGGGTGTGTTTGTGGTTAATTTGCTGAATGTTGTGGATAGTGGGATTTGTATTATTTGAATTTTTAAGTGAATAACCAAGATGGGATTTATGTCACCTGTGATTCCTTTTAAAGATAGCACTTACAAAAAAATATAGAGCTTAAAACAAAATATGCAATGTGCAGTTTGGTACTGGGTTGAAATAAAAATGAATTAGAGTAAAAGTGACCTCTAAAGTGTTGCAAAGAAAAAAAATAGGGATAAAAGATTTTAATTAGAGAGGTATGTGAATATATAAATGCAAAATCCAAATAACAAATTTCCCTTGAGTTTTTATTTATTTATTTATTTTATTTCCTTATTAGTAACAATATTCATTTATACCTTGGGCTATATAACCCTGCTGCATCTAAATTTCCTCATCTATAATACTAGCATAAAACCTATGGAGTTATTATGATGATTAAGTAATTGAAAGCCTAGGAGAGCAGATGAAACTTTAGTGAATATTTGGTGATACTATATTTCATCCATTTATTGAATAATTATACTGTGCTGAATATGAGGAACCTAAACAAACAATATTCCCTGGTGTGAATAATTCCATTGGGTACACATAAGCGGTGAAAAAAACAACAACAACAACAACAACAACTGCATTATGGATTATTTTAAAATTGAGAAAATATGAAGCTCTATAGAAACACAGAGGATGGAAGAAGTAAATGAAGGAGGGACAGAAATGGAAAGACCCAGTCCTGTAGTGCCTACAAATGTAACAAGCTGTAGTGGTTCACAATTCATTGTGAAATCCAATTATGTGCTATCGATTTATTAAAAACATCATATCCTTCAAGGCAATTGAAATGTCCCTGTTAAGTGGTAAAACAGCCTGTGCAAGGCAGCAGATGATTAACAAGGCCACAAGGATTGCTGCTGCAGCTGTTGGGTTTGGCTGGCAAGGACTCCAGTGAGCCTGAATGAATTCAGACAGTTTTTATTTCCTACACAGACAGAAAACACAAGGCCAGCATAGTGATAGTTCTCCATGTCTCTAGTCCTCAGGACAGCTCACCAGGGAGGCCATGTGAGAGACAATGGGTTTTCTTCTGCTAAGAAGTCAATCCTAAACTAGGGCCAAGGAGTTTTACAGACTTACAGTCCTGCATCCCTAGCCTAAGGTGGGGAGGGGAAGCTAGTTTGATGACAAATTGCCTCACAGTGGCTCCTCATCAGATTGCTTACCTCTGCTGGCTTTGCAGAATTTTTAGGTTATTCTACCAACGGTCCAGTACGACTATGTTCTAGCTTAAAGTGGGTTAGGAGAAGACATGCAAAGTCAGCCTGATGCAGCTGTTCCCTTATACTTTAAATTGGACCTCTTGTTCTTTGATTCCTATGATAGACATTTCAAACTCCCCTAAGTTCTATTAAAGTATGGAATTTTTTTGTTTGTTTTACCCTGCAGCAATTTCTATTAATAACTATAATTATATACATACATATGCACATTATTTATATATTAGATTTGTTAATCTTAAAAAAATCTTTACATATTTTATACTTGTTAGCATAATTGCAGCCATCTTCCTTTTCCCCACCCCCACTTTATGAATACTGTTCTTATTCCCAAGAAATAGAAAGTGACACAAGATAAAACCTACTGGCCTGGAGACATGATGGTCTCTCCCTGTTCTCTCATTGAGAGATAGGAGACAACTTACTGGCCCCTGAGATGGGGACTTACTGGTTTCCCTGTTCTCTCCTTGAGAAGATGAAGGGACATGCTGGTTTTCTTGTTTTCTCCCCTTTGATAGGAAAACTGCCTGTGTCTGTTCCCAAGAAACAAACTTGCCTTCCACAAGATCAGGGGATGCTTACTATGTCAGTCAAGACTAAACCTGCCTCTGGTGCACAGCCATGATTCTACCCTATAAAACGTAACATACAAGGGCGAGTTGCTGCTGTTCTCCCTCCTTGCTGCTGCTGTCCCTCTCTCTGTGCAGAGCACCCCAGTCAGGCTCCTGACAATAAACCTGCTTCTTATCCCAGATGTGCGTGTGATCAGACCTGTGCCACTTTTCTTTCATACTAATACAAAATAAATGCCAACTTCATTACATAGTTCTAGAGAGTTCTATATTATGGCAATATGAATCTCCTACATTCAAAATAATTTGAGTTGAAGATTCTAACACTAATGTAGGATACTAGCAAATAAGAGGAAATATAAATAAGGAAGTGTAAGTAAGAATAATGTTGAGTACATTCCAAACTTGAAGGTTAGAACCTCAAATCTTTTGTCAATTCTTTTAATTAATATAGAATGGATGAAAGAATCAGACAAAACGATTAGATAAAAGAGGCTGAACAATCAAATATAATAAATGTAAGATACTCACAGCACTAAAACTAGAAGGAACTTGGAAGTGTCTGGGGAATGGAAAAATCAATGTCCTGTACATTTTACTGCATCGTTTATGCTTAATTCAATATTAGCGATTTGAATTTACAGCTCCCTGACCAAGAGGGTACAGCAGAAGATTCTGACAACAGTGAGAGCAGTTCTGAAGAGCTGTTCAAACAAATGTGATTCTTGGGAATGTTCTTGATGGTCTTGAATCGGATCTTAGTTTAAATAGACCTCGGGTGGGGATTCCATATGAACTGGAGCCAGGGAAGACTGGACCTGTGATCAGGGAAGGCAGATGATTCGGATAAGCTGCCCCAGTCTGATGCCACCTGAGATTGACGTTTACAGCTCTGCTGGCAAAATACAGCAGGTTGGTAAGTGGTAGACCCAGTGCAGTGGGAGCAGGGCAAGGAAAGATCATGGGTAGAAAGAGAAAAATAAAGCTGTGGCCAAATGAAACTCTTGGAATCCTTTCAGCCAATTACCATACCACCTCCTGCTTTTGAGGCCATCAGCTATAATTCAATGATAGTCATCAGTAACCCTCACAGATCAGGAGAAAGTGACATGGCTGTGATTAGGAAATCTCAGACTCAAAAGGAGACCCATGGAGTTATGGGAAACAGAGGGGGATTTATTTAAACCGAAATATTAAGAGGTTGGTGGGTGGAAAAGGATGTCAGGTTATTTAAGCAGATGCCTCTCTTTTAATGGAGTATCTGAATCAATGTGCCCATTCTTTACCTGTCAATTTTTAAAAGTATGTGAATAAATTAGTCCTAAAAGAAACTTCTTATACTAAAGGTTTGGGTCTTGGATGCTTCTGAGTGATTGATTTCTGGAACTAAATTAGCATGTATTTACATCTCCTGTGAATATGCATAAGTGCATCCAGGCTTATTAATCCCCAGTAGTATTGGTCTCCTCCTCTTCCTGAGAATTCACAACTTGTGCTGCAACTTCCAAGCTTTCAAATTATCATCACTATTTAGAGGCACTGAATGGTGACCAGCCATCCTTTTGGTCATGCTCCAGAATCAATACCAGGCAGCAGGGATTCAGTGAGCATGTTCTAAGTTTAGGTTGTTAATTTTCAAATCTTCAAATCAGTTTGCAAACTGTGAGCTTTGTTTTCATTCATCACTCTTCTGGTTGGTGCACATTCAGATCTATACCCACTTCGGTGAATGAAAAGGATGCATGTGTGTTTTTTATGGGGCATTGTTTTATAAAGTACATAATGAACTCCTTGGGTCTGAGAAAAATAATTGTTACAGAAATCATTGTGTCCTGTAGCATTCAGCATAACAGACAATATGTTTTAAAAATTTAAGAAAAATAAGAGGCAGTTAAATAAATACATATATATGGGGCATCTGCTAAATGACAGGCACTTTCCTGATGATAAAGTAATAAAATAGAAGATTATGCAGTTCAAGTGTAGGGTGAAAGATTTACTGTGAAATATTAGGTGTCCCCGCCCTGTCTTCATTCCTTAATCTAACTTTCCTAACTGTATGGACATAACAGCACTGATCACACAAGGTTATTGTAAAGATCAAATGCAACAATACATATTCTACACAGAGTAAACTCTAACAAGCTGTGAAACATGAAGAACTCCTAGAGTACAGTTGATATAAAGCACTGTCTACTAGGTGGAAAGCTTTGCTAGTTATCAGAGGATATGAGAGCTTATCATCAATATAGCAAAAACTGCAATGTGAGCAACATTGCAAGATCATTAAATGCAAGTAACACAAAGGCAAAATAAAATTCTGACTAGTTTCTTATCAAACACACTTTCATTTTCAAGAATGTACCTTTTCTACCTTGCATGCAAGGAAAGGAGACCTCTCTCAATATATGTGCTTAAGAAACACACAAGACTTTCCCTATTTATCATAACTAGTTCTGATAACTGACACCTAATAAATATTTATTAGATACCATTTTGTAGTGCATACCCTGAGGAATCAGAGAAAAAAAACACATGTTCTTGATCCCTACCTTAAGGATGTACATTGTATTTGGGAAAAAGATGACATAGACATTAGAAAGAACAAAAATATTCAAAAGTTGTTAGGGTAAAATGTCACATGACCATCTTGGCATAGGTTTGGTGAGAGTTGATCAGAATGTAGCCTCCTAGACTGGAGTTTGGAGGGATGGCTCCAAGCTGGAGATGTGACTTCTAGATACAATTTTCACTGGAAAGAATAGATTTAGTGGAACACTTATAGAGTAAGTACACTTGAAGAGACAAACACATGAAACATGTTTCTCTTTCTGAAAAGAGGGGTCTAGTCTTTAGCAGGGATGGTAAAACCAACTCAAAATATCTTGGTGTAGTTTCTGAGCTCAATGAAATGAAAATTATAGCAATGGAACTGGCTTCAGGCTCAAATGATGGCACTTCAAGAGGCAAATTCAAATCTCAGCTCTGCCCAATGATAACTTTGTGTTTTTTGGCATCCTTTAAAACAGGCGGGGGGGGGGTGTGTTTCAGCTTCAACTGTAAGTTCAATAATGTTGCTGAGACCAACCATCAGTGCATTTGCTTATATAATGCTGAGAAAAATGTCTGCCACTCAGTAAATGCTTCAGAGGGTTAATCTTATGATTATTACAAACCTGCTGTTTGCATCTCTGCCACCTTTCCCCATCTCTCAGGATCCAGAGAGTGTCTAACCTTTCCCAGGCAGAGGGCTGATGGGAAAGGATGTCTTCCCTTAGGTCTTGGCTTTGTCTTGTCACTCTTACACCAATCGCTAAGGCCAGAAACCACCCATGTCTGACCAAGCCTGAACGTTCTTCCTGGGGATACTCTTGGAAAAGGTGAGAAAAGTCCACTCAGAATGGGAGAGGGGGACTTTCTCCAAAGCAGAATAGAGGCGCCTTGGTCATCTACATAGAGAGGAGGCAGTAGGTAGCAAAAGCAATACATTCTACTGGGGGCTGTAGCAGAAGGGATACAAATAAGTGAATTATTAAAAGGAGGGTGGGCACCAGTTAGTGGAGGGGTTCCATCTTTGGTCATGGAACGAACAGGTGAGCAAAATGAAGAGAGCCTGAGGGCAGAAGACCCAACTGTGACTGCCAGGTGCCAGGAGGATAAGAAATTCTCCTCACCATCTGTCCATGCCCCCTGCAAGGGACAAAGCCTTTGTTTGATTTTAAATGTGCCTATCTTTCAATATTTATATTCCCCTTGTCTTAGTAAATATACACATAGGAACACAAGTGTCCCTTTTTAAAACAGAAAACAATTTCATTGTAGCTAAGGAAGTCAGAGAGGTTTTTTTTTTTTTTTTTTTTTTTATTACACTCTGCTGATTTAGATTTGGCAAGACGCCATCACTACCTATAAGAGTAATTTAGAGGCTGGAAATTATTGTGCTGCCTTTTAAAAACTGTATCTATATAATACAGGATGAATGCACTTACCAGACCTAGCAGATGATGTATTCTTCACGGAAACCATTACTGGGATTATAATTTAAAGCAACAGGTGAACCACTTTAGAGCCTGATAGGAACTGCTGGCTAATTCAATTTTGAACCTCCTGTCACCTCCATTACTCATTCTACTCAGGTACAGATAGATTTCTGCAGCATTTAAGAAATATTAGCTAAAAATACTGAGTCAAGTAACGTTTTCTTAGTTTCAAAAGTTTGTTGTTTAATATTTTAATAGGAATGAAAGTTCATTCATTTGTATACTCATTCAACAAACATTTCACGAATTTCTTCTAAGCCATGTGTTCCTGAGTTGATTGCACTAGTTTGTCGAATCTTGTCAATAATTGTGCACCAAGTAGTGTCAACGCCCCACCTCCTCTCCCATACAAACTCACATATACATGAATTGTTATTGATAAATATTAAATTATTTGAAAAAGGCAAAATGTGTCACTCTTAAATTTTAAAATAATACGACACCACTTAAGACTAATTACTAGAAAATATTGTACCAGTTGAGGGGAAAATAAGGATCCCAGACTATTTATAGCTTCATAATCTGAGGGGTTTGGATCCAAAGTCTGTCCCTGCAACTCATTAATTGAGTAATTAAGATAAAGTCCTTACCTCCTCCAAACCTGTTTTTAAAATGGACAATACAAGAGCTTCCGCCTTAAGGACCTGTTGTGAGCAAACAGGTTAATGTTACAGTCTGTGCCAGACCCCAGGAAGTGCTCAATCAATGTTAGCTGTTGTCATTAACCACCCAGATGATATGTGAACACCCTCTGCAGCTCTCACTGCCAATGTCCATTCTGCCTACAGCTCAGCACCTGAGGAGGGCAAGATATTCTCTAGCCCTCCAGGCAGACCCTTTTATCTTTGGACAGATCTCTCAGTTGCTTAGAAAATTACTGATTATGAGGAATAAAATCCTCCCCTGAAACTTCTTTACGAAGGTGTGAGTCTTACCCTTAGGGCTTTATTGCACATTTATCATTCCTCTTTTCCTTAACAACCCCTCCAACAAGTAAAGAGGTTGGAGAGACCCCCTGAATTTGATGTTTTAAGCTAAGCAGCCCAAGAGTGCCTAGGCTCTTATATTGATTAGTCTTTTGATATTGTTTATCTTGATCTGTTTCCTTTCCAAGTCAATGTTAAAAGATAATAAAATCTAACACACACACACACACACACACACACACACACACACACAGAGTTCAACTTCATCCTTAGTGAGTGTTTAGCTAAAATTTGCTTGTTAGCTTCAGCTTTATTCTTTGGCCTTTGGAAGCCAGAGTAACCAAATCCCTGTTTTAAAGTGTTCCCAAAATTCCCAAATGTGTGCCTAATCAACCATTATGACTTTTTTTTTTTTTTCCTTTTTAAGACCTTCAAATCCAATCAGCACATCTTTTTAGTAATAAAGCAAGACATGCCATTCAGCTTCATGGTTACATCTGACTATTCCCCTTCAAATTCTAGATGTAGTTTAAAATGTAAAGCTTTTTCTGTTTTCATAAAGATTAAAATTCCATCAATGATTTGCAGTATAAATGTTTATTCATTATTGCACAAATAAAATATGATTAGGAAAGCTGTTAATTTCACGCAACAAAACATTAATGAAGGCCTTTCAAGCAGTTAAATAAACAGGAAAACATATTGACAGCTAATATAAATGTTTATATTAAATATGAGACTGTTGGTTGTAGCAGTCCGTTGCAGACTTTAATCTGCTTGCAGATTGGCTGGGGATCTTGTAAAAATTCACATTCCGATTCAGTGGGATTGGCCCAAAGACTCTGTTATTCCTTGCAAGCTCCCAGGTAATATTAAAAATATTAAATCCCGCTTATGAAAACAAATAGTGATTAATACAAATACATAGAAAACTAGAGATACTAGAGTAAAAAGCTGTGAGAATTGTTTTATCATTACATCCAACAAAATAACTTTTAATTACTGTTATAAATTTTCAGATAGTAATTCCTTTATGGTAACATAGGACAGTTTAGAAAAAAATCTCAGCTACTCATTTTCTTAGAGAGTAGTTTGGATTCTTGTTAGAATGTAAAACTAAAAATTTTGAAATAATAGATTTTTTAACAAAAAGTCTTAATTGTCTCTTTATTATTTATATAGTTTCAAATGAGTATGTGATGAAGAAGAGGAAGCATTAATATAAGTGGTAAGGAGAGAGAAACTAAACATTAGTAGGTTGGGTCTTTGCATAAATCTCTTTCTTCCTCTGTGATCATCATTTCACACTTCTGCAATTTTGGTAGAAACATTTGAGATGCAGTTTGCATTGGTTAAAGTTTCATCAGTTACTAAGCCTTTTTAAGATTATCAACAGTTCATTTAGGTAGTGCTGGTGCAGTGATACAGACCTACCATTAGAAGTCGTCTTATAGAGTCCTGTGATGGGACTGTACTCTCAATCAGGAATCACCTGAATAGTTTTGGAACTTTCAGAAGCACTGGGCCATAAGAGCATCAGCAAATTCATCCCCGGCCAGGTTGGTCTAGAGTCCAAACAACCTCCTTAACTCTGTCATCTGGTGAGTTATCATCAAAGGCAGTTTTCACACAGTTTTGCATATGAGTTCAGCTCTTAATTAGCAATGGGATATTCCACCCTTCTTCATGAGACCACATTTCCCGATGAGCCATTAGTCCTTAATAGTGTCTTATGTTGTCTTCATTTCACAGCCCAAGATCTGATGCCTGTCCTACTGATTGGTGTCCTGGCATCCTCTACTCTGAAACTGACAATGCCAGTTTGGTTTAGATCTCTGGGCCTGCCTTTGCCCTCCATTCTTCTCCTCCTTCCATTATTGATTCAGTGTGAATTTATCAATGCCCTGTTATATGCCAGGCACCAGTCCAACACTTGTTCCAGAGTGAATGCAATGTCACCCTTTGCTCTTCCTCTACTGTCCCTGTCATATGCCCAGTGGCAATCTCTACTCAGTTTTGAAGTCAATGCAGGATGGTATTTCATGCAATTATTCAAATTATTTTAAAAAGGATTCCAGGTTTTTCACTACAAGGTACATTAATATCACTAAAATGTAGAAGATTTCACCAGTCCTTCAACAACACATTCCTTTACTGATAAAACAAAAAAGTCACTTTGAATTTATGCCAACATTTTACATATAATTGTGGTTGTAATTGTGAATAAAATAAAGAAAGAAAAAAGTCAACACTAGAACTAAAGAAACCACTGATGTATATGCTATAAAGGTAGTAGGGAAAACTGAATATAAGTAAACCTAAAACAAGGAACAAAGCAATATCTTAACCTCTGAATTCATAGAACACGATGGACTCTTGTAAACCAGGCTGAATGTATTTAGCTAATAGTAATTATGATTGAACAGATGACTCACTTATGCCATATACCATTTTATTGGCCCCAAGAGTATATTTGTGAATACACAGAGATAAACGTAATTCATTATTATGTTAATCAAGACCAAAGGTCATGTGGCAGGCAGGTAGGAAAAATACAGTGTCTAATAAAACATTTGCTTTACTCTATTAACCATCACAGAGGGAAAACAACCCACTTAATACTCAAATGAATGTACACTGTGAGAGTGCTTAGATACAAAGTTTTTTAGAACAAAACTGCTTGATCAGGTGGAAATAATTTTGCAATCATGTCTAAGAACTTTTCAACAAATAATTTGTTGGACATTAGTTCTCTTTCTTATTTCTTTATTTGACTGATTTGTTATTGAAACTGAACTAATTTCCACTGACAAGAAATACTACTCAGAGTACAAAAGATATTGAGTTAAGGAATCATTTAAAAAGTATATGTTGATTAAGGCATTCTCTTTAGCTTTGTTTCAGAGTTTGAAATACAGGTCAGAATCTATAGAAAAATCAATGTCAGTATAGTTTTTGAAAAAATCAAATCAATGTCAGTACAACATTAATCCTCTCATTTAGAAAGATTATTTAAAATTCTGATTTTGATAGAATATAACAAAGATTTGGATATATCTAATACCAAACAAAAGCCACGGGGCTCTGTGCTAGGGAAATAGGTTCTGAGCTCTGATTCTCACTGAAGAACATTCTATTAGATTCTGTGTTCCACCACAGCAGGAGCCTGATCCTTGCCTCATGTCATGATTTTTTAAATCAGTGTCAAAGCTCTGGTAAGATTTTTGACTTGGTCCAAACTTTAGCTACACCATATTTGAATTCATGAAATGTATTTGAGTTTACAAAAATGTAAATGTTTAATTCCTTCTTACCATTTTGTGTAGAACCTACAAACTAGTTTTAAAGTATTTTTGTTGTTGTTGTTGCTGTTTAAACCCATTTTAAACCCATTTTCCTCCCTTTTTTAAAAGACCAATACGGAAAGGGTGAACAGCAGACCCTTATTCTGCATAAATAATGTTTTGCTTGAATCTCACCACCAGATTTTAAACTGATCTTCTCTACTTCTAGTTTAAGTCTTATGCATAGTCTCTTGTAGTTTCTCTTTATTTGTGTAGAAGCAGAAAAATCCATATTCACCAGTTTTCCACTGTGAGTAGAGCAAGTGGGGAATGAGGAGTATTTGTAATCGCCTATGCACTATTGTATCATATCCACTTTAAAGAAATCTTTCTATGTAGCTGAGCGCTTTAACTCATTGGTAGTAATGGTTTTAAATTATTCTTGTTTTAAAATATCTGTGCTTATTTGAATTGTACATTGTGCTGTAATAGGACATAGTGTCTTCTTTCTCATCCACACAAATGTAGCCTTGAGGTCAGGTTTAGGATCACAGTTACAGTTAGCATGTCCTGTTCATAATTGTATCCCAAAGGACCAACACAGTACCTCTTCTCCAGCAGGTGCTGACATAGCATCTATTTCTGTTCAAATAAAAGAAATAGCTCCTTCTACCAGTGGAAGAACAGTGTCTGAAGGTTAGCATAAATTTTTATTTTATTATTTTAACGTAATGAAATCTAAATTGAATGAGTATGTATACATTTGAAAGAACAACAGATGACTTAATCATGAATCAGAGGTAAAGTGTCCTCTCATATTTATGCTTTGGATACCCATAGATGAAAAGATCAATCTGTGTAACATTTGTAGGCACTCTGATCCATCTGGAAGGCATTATCTGGGCATGCTTATTCACTTCTTTCTTATCTTCTTTCTGGAGTAAGATTGCAGGAGAGAAAAGGTTTTCTATGTTAGGGATCTTTGGGATTTGAAATTGACATTTAGGAAACAAACATGTCACTCATGTGGGATGGATAGATAACAAATGACCAAAACCTATTCTGGTGACTCTAAGAGGCATTAGTTTATCGATAAAATGGATCGGATGTTTTTCCCCCCAAAGAAACATCAGTGATAATTTGCAGGCAGGCATGGTGGCAGTTATTCATATACTCTGTTGGAACTGTTCTCCCCATGCAAATAGTTCTGCTTGCCCCTAAATGATGACTTCCTCTAAGTAAGTGCCAGATACTGCTGACACATTTACTCTACAGGTGAAGGTATGTAACTGGCCTGTCTTAGGTTCTGACCCACAAAAGCCTCTGCCAGGGATCTGGGAACATAACAAAATTTCTTGCTATATTTGTAGCACTGAAAGTACCGCCTCTGCTATTATGAACAATCATGCACGAACATCTTTTCTTATTGCGCAATCAGTCCTTGGAAAGTACATTTGAACACCAAGTAGAAAATGAACACTTTATAGAAGAGAAAATTGACCGCCGGACCTGGAAAGTGTGAATCAGTAGGGAAAACACTGCTGAGGAGGGGCAGGCAGAATGAATTTGAAAGCTGAATTGGTCTCCTTCTGTGCTCATGGAGTACTTGAGACTTTCATCTGTCATCATTGGGCCAGTTTTCTCTGTTCTGATTTTTGCTTTGTAGCTTCTACCATATTTTTTTTTAGGGGGGGGGGGCATCATCGGGCAGGAAAGGAATCTAAGCATCCATCTATCTTCCAAAGATACTTCTACAATTCCATTATTCTCCAAGGATGAGAGATGGGAAAATGCTTATTGACCAAAATCAACAAGTTATGTTCTTCTATGGTAATTAATGGTAAGGAAAACTTACTGATGAAAGATTTACTAGGTTCTGAACTATTGATGATAATAACAATTACTATAAACAATTTTTTTCAAGTTCAGCATCATTGTTAAGACTTAAACAAGGAAAGAAAATAATTTATATACTTTTGCTCTATTATTGAGTGAAAGCATGTATTTTCTCCTGCCACGGATTGCAGTATAATTAAATGTGGGTGTTTCAACATCAACACTAATTAATTAGAAATGTAAATTTCAAGAAAAAGCTTGATCTTAATTAGAAAGCAATTTTATCCCTGAAGTTGTATGTACATACATGAAAACAAAATATTTAAATATAATTGAATGTATAAATGTGTACTGTGTGCAAATTTGTTATATATATTTACAGAGGTGTGCTTAGTATATAGGTTCAGTTCACTAGATTTGCTGTTCTACCTATATTACTATGTAAATCTCTAAATAAGACCATGATTCTTACTAAATTGGTGGCGGGGGTGGGGAGTGTTCAAAGGTTGAAGTCATAAAAAAAGATGAAATTTTGATTTAAAGAATATAATGAAGATTCATTTCTCTCCTTTCTTTTCATCTTTCACTCTCTCACTGTGTGCTTTCTTCAGGCCTCTTTTTTGCTCCCTTTACCATTCCATCAATACCTGACTTCATCCTTGTTTTGGTACCTTGATAAGTTTTCATGACAAAATGCACCAGACTAGAAGACTCCAGTTTCCAATTTTTCCATTGTAATAAATGGCTTTGTAACTTGCATGATGTTATGTGTGGGTCAGAGGAGAAGTGCATCAGCTATTTATCTCCTAGATCTTATTAGATTGTACATTTCCAGGCCAGCACCGAAGAAATGTGATTCCCCATAAACCACACTGAAATCCCCGACTTTGCAAATGTGAATGACCTGAATGTGAACATAATCAAAATGCCAGACAAGAGTAGTATTTTAGAAATTCTGAGTTCTGACCAGAGTTCAAAATATCCTTTGGAGTCCCCTTTAATATCTTTATTTAAAAAAAATGGTCCATTTTTAGTTTCAGTGGTATGTGACTATTTACCTAAGAATATTTAAAAATATCGATTTAGTCCAACACTGTGGCACATGCCTGTAATCTCAGCAACTCAGGAAGCTGAGGCAGGAGGATCACAAGTTAGAGGGCAGTCTTGACAACTCAGTGAGACACAGTCTCTTAAACAAAATAAAATGAGATAAAATAAAGAACTAGGGTTGTAGCTCAGAGGCAAGCCAATCTTAGCAACATATATTTTTACATGATCGTAATCATCTGTTTCCTATTCACTTATGATTAATAGCAGGAGGTTCAAACACAAATAACCTATTAGGGCCAGACATGTAACTTGCACTGTGAGGTAGGCCAAGTGAGAAATGAGCAGGCAGAGACAAGTGAACTAGAGAGGGACGCCCCACTTGGGTCCGTATCTGACTCCAGTATGTGAATTCTGATCTGGCATTTCTAAGGGTAGGCTTATACCTGTACCTCACCAGACCTGGACTTGATTTTAGCTACCATCACAGGACAAAAACCTTGGACAGTTCTGCTGACAGTACTGCAGTGTGGGATAAAATAGGACCACTTCCATCTCTGACATTTGGAATTATTTTGCAGCATATTATTTATGGCATGCAAATTTGCAGAAATAATTTTGTCAAATTGAATAGGTCATCCATCAATCAATCATGTATTTTGATGTATTTGTAGTGTTGATATATTTTTGAAGAATGTTTCATTTGTGCATCATTTGTTACATTATTCAGAGTTGCTCCTACTTTTTAAAATGGCTTAATCAGCTTTGTTTATAACAGAGAACACTTCTGAGCAAGGGAATCTGCCCTCCCCCCTTCAAATATTCTGAAGTTACCAGCAACAACGGCCAGGTTTATGTTGTTAACCAACATTCAACTGTGCAATTTGGACAAATTGTGCCTTATGGACCCTCATGCGGTATCTACATTTGTATTATCCATCAACCTTTGCAACTCTACTTTCCTATTGGAGTTACATGTCTTAGGGCAGGCTTATGCATGAACTTATATTTTTTTTTCTGACCTATCTACATTCTAAAGCAACTCTACAGCATTGCTGAAAAACATGTCTGCAGTCCCATCTATGCATTTTAGAGTATAAAAATTGGAACTCTTTTTTTTTTTTTTTTTTTTTTTACAACAATCAATGTACTTAACTTTTCCACACTCAATCACCTCTGTGATTATGTGAGGTTTTGTGAAACACTTTGTTCCCTAATATTCAGCAATTTTTTATGCACAAAATAACCACACTCTTAAGAAGCAATCAGCAGGCTTATTAAGGTTCACCTACAATTGAAGGCACCACGTTGTTTATTAATTTACGTTGCAAATGTGGTCCTGGTGGCCTTAGCCAGTCACTTTAATGGCATAAGTGCTTTGCAATACATGGAGGAGCCTGCTTTTTATCTGTGCTATCATACAATATTGAAAATCAACCTATATAACATATTTACTGTTACATAAAAAGATACCATATCCCTCAAACATTTTTCATTCAAGTATTTGCAAAAGATTTATGTCTTTTTGAAAAACCCTGTTTTCCATTTCCCTATTCATTTTATATGACTTAATGTATATTCTTTCATTTTGCTGATTTCCTGTGGGTATCACGAACCCCTATTAGATTTTCCAGTTATTTTATCTTCAGGATTAAGAAAAAAATGATCATTTGGGACCTACTTGGGGGATAAGGGACTGCTTAAGTGAAAACATTAATAGGAAGATGGGAAATATTTTAATTTTCCTATTTCAAGCATTCTTTGTCATATTTAAAGCCCCAGGTATGAGCCTAACTCTGCTCCCCATCGTGAAACTGATTAGGAGTTGTGCCAGGTTAAGACAGAGGCTGCAGGAGTTGTTCTGATGATTTTCCTGTTTAATATGCTCTTTAGCACCACATGCATACTTAAATGTAAAAATGGAGAGAGCCACCCACCCTTAAAAAATCAAAACTTGAAGTATGAAGGATATGTCCAGATGGTATCTAAACAATTCTGATCACTCAGCTATCTGGAAACTTTTATAATATTGGAAGTAGTAGTATTTAGTGCAAACAAAATATTAATCTCCCAGTCTGCTTGGTTTACTCAAACCCCAGTAGCCCTTTTTCCTGCCTGAAGTAGCCTTCCACTTTTTAAAAATACCTCTGATTAGACTATCAAAATCTTGCTGCCTTTTAATCAGATATTTTTTGTAGACCAATCAATTAGCAAAGCATTTATCAAATTACCATTCACATGAGAATTCCATGCTGGGCTCTGACTCTGGAATACAAAATAAGGTTCAAATAGTGTCCTTCACATTTTCTTAGCAGAGTAATTAATTTAAAGAGGGAAAACAACACTGTGATACCATATACCAAAAAAGAACAATTACATGGCATAAATTAATTCATTTGTTGGATACAATTGCCCATTCAATAAGTACTAATTGAGATCCTACTATATGCCGGCTGCTACTTCTGGTACCCTGGGATCTGGGGATATAAGAAGCAACCAGAATTATTCCTCCACCTTTATAATCCTCCAGTTATGAAGATTCCAAAAGGGTGAACTGAAGAAATAAAGTGAGGACAGGTTTCCAATAGTGTTTGGATGAACATTGAACATTTAGAAATGAGTATTTGAACCATTTTCAAGGAAATGTCATGGGTTCAATTGTGTCCCACATAAGGATATGTTGAAGTTTGGATTCCTGGGTACCTGTGATTAAATAATACCTCATCTGGAAATGCAGTCTTTGTAGATATAATTGAATTAAGATAAGGCCATGGTGGATTAGGCAGGCCCTAACCCAGTGTCTCTATAAGAAGAAAAGGTAGACACAGAGGACAAACATCCATATGTAGACATAAACAGAGATTGGAGTGATGTATCTGGAAGCCAAGGAATGCCAAGAATTGCCAGTCACACAAGAAACAGAGACTGTCCTCTAGGGCTTTCAGAGAGAGCATGACCCTATTGACACCTTGATTTTAGATTTCCAGTCTCCAGAGGTTCCAGAGAAGTCCTTTCTATATTTTAAGCTTCCTAGTTTATGGTACTTTCTACTACAGCTTTAAAAAATTAATACAGGAATTCAAGAGCAGCTAGTGAGAAAGGAAAGATAAACAAAGAAGCAACAGAAACAGCCAGTAGAGGAAGAAAAAAAAATCACTCAAACCACTGGGTCGATTGAAGTGGACCACATATTCTAGCAAGAATTGGCATTTAGATTAAGTATGGGATTGAATGATAAATGAATAAACTTAGACCTAGACAACAGAAAATCATTGACAAAAAGAAGTATGATAAAAGAGGCATTTTTAGAGATTAAACTAGCAGCAATATCTAAATTCAGTTACTCTTGGACAACATATACCTGTCTAATAAAAGACAGAGAGAAAGAGAAGTTACTAAGGACCAGAGATGACAAAAAGGACAAAAAGAGGAGTTTCTTCTAGTTGTGATATTGATTCCATGTAATTTGCCAATTTAAAAGTTTAGACAATATATTTGAATTTCAACCTTGCCAATGAGATTTTCCCTGCCAATTGGGCAGGTGGTGCTTGAAGACTGATTCCAGTTGGCCAAAATAAAGGGGAAGAAAAGTGCTAGATAAATGCTAATAGCTAGCGGAACTTTTCTGCATATTTCACAGTGAAACATATTGCAGCTCTCCTGTTTGTTAGGCCCTGTATAAATGATAGGTGATTGCCTTCTGCATTTCCCATTTAGAACCTGAACATAGTTGAAAATTGGTGTTTTCTTAGTGTTACTTCTGACCTATTTATATGTGTATGTTTGTGTGTGTGTGTGTGTGTGTGTGTGTGTGTGTGTGTGTGCCTGAAGTAATAGATGTGGTAAGACTCTTCTGTTGAAATATTATTATAGAAAATCTTGCCTTTCACTGTTTTCTTCACTTCTGCTCATTTCTGTATTACCTGCCAATACACATACACTCATTCCACTGGTTCCTAGATATAAAAGGAAAATTCCATGAGATTTCATCTTGACCTACTCATTAGCACAATTTGAAACTCCAAATTTCAGGACAGAAGTGCAGTCTGGCATGCCTGGTGCAGGCTCCTTTGAATTTCTGTTGGTCTTGCTAAAATTGGTGCCATGCTGGAGGAAAAGTGTACTCAGCATTTCTGGTGAGTAGAAAGCAGTTGGAATAAAAGCATCTCATTGTGGAGGGGGCAGCAAGTGTCTCATGAGAACCCATCCCGTCCCACAAAATACAGGGCATTGTACGTTGCGTCTCACCCGTGTTTAAAAGATTAATAGCCTACTCTTAGGACTATGGTAGAAATGAAAAGCAAAACAAAGTACACATGATAGCACTGACCTATAAGGACTATGAAAACATATTATCTAAGATTTCACATGTGTATAATCTTACATGAGTCTCTTATGAAAGATTTATTTTTTTATATGGCAATGCCAAATGCATCTTATTAGCATGTGTCCTTAGCTTTGCAAATTCGCACACAGTTTAAATTAAAGCAAGGGTGAGACTTGACCTTTAATTTGATGTAGAGGGATTTAAACAAATCTCCTTTTTTTTTTTTTTTTTTTTTTTTTGTGAAAATTAAACAGATGCCAGCCACTATGTAGAAAATGTCTGCCAGAAAACTTGTCTGTATTACTGAACATGTTACAAACAAGTTTGTCCCCAAATGATGTGATTGTCATTTGAAAACCATTCCTGAGCAGCTATTAATGTCCTGTAGGGATTTATGTTTAGAAATCTGGCCTTTATGACCTTGATTGACCTTGATCCTTGGATATTATTAAGATCATGGATTAAGAAAAGTGTTTGAGATTTTTTTTAAAAAAAATAATATTTCCTCTCAAAGTTTGCTTCCCACCCCCCTACATAGAAGAAGACATTGAGGTACAGTTATATTTAAGCATTTTTAAAAAATGATTTCCCTTACTCCAATTTTGGTGGGTCACTAAACTGGACATCCAGTAACACATTAATGGAAACGGCTTGGGTGGCCACCCCATGCATAGCTACAGGTGATCCAAGCAAAATTTTTAATGAGCTTTTACCAGGTTCCAGGTCTTGGGTGAAGTGCTTTATGTGGGCATTATGTTATGTAATCTCCACATATGGTTTGTGTGAAACAGGTTTTACCACATTTTACACAAAATAAACTGAGAGAAAATAAACTTTTTCACAAATATGCAGAGTAAATGGCAAGGCTAGGTGTGACTCTGGTTCCGACTGCCTTCAAAGCCACACTCAACTCTCTGTAACAACTAAAATGCTATACTGCTGCATAGCAACCACCAAACAACCCCTGACATCACATACTGTTAAATTAAGCATACAAAGTTTAATTCAGAGGTTAAAAACTAATGAGGATAACTCTCATTGAATGTGTTTATTGTATCCTCTGCCTGGGTATATATTACCTCATTTAATGTCCTTATCATTCTATGAGGGTGGCACTGTCATTTTTATTATGTCAATGCATTAACTAAGCATAAAGGAGATAAAGTGAGTTGCTAAAGTCACATATCTAGAAAAATATAGAGCTGGAAGTTGAACCTTGCACAGCCAGTCTAAAGAACCTGCTCCTAAAATTCATATTGCCTTCTAAAAAGGAAGACATTTTTCTAAATTAGCCAAATTTGATGTCGTGCCCTCTGAAAATTCAGGTACCCATTTGGTTTTTCTTTGAATTTCTGTGTAGCTCATTATAATATATTTACCTATTCACTTTCAAATGCCAATGAATAAGAAGCTTTCAATTAGAGGGGTGGCTTGGGAGAAGGTAATAGAGAAGGAAAATGCAGGCTTCATTGCCTGAGAAAGAAATCTGTTGTGATTGGTTGACTCTGAGGCACATGTACAAGTGTTTGTCTGCCTGAGACCATTTGGTGCAGAGGCAAGATGCCTTCAAAATTAAACAATTCCAAAAGACATTAACCTATTTGCAAACATGGTGCAACACTGATGCTCTTAATTACAGCCCTAAGTAGTTGAAAAAGGGACAAATTATCAAGATCTTTGCAATGAGGGTTATTTAAAAATCCTAGGAAGTTTGTCATTTTTAGAAGCATTTGTAGCCAAATAGTAATTATATTTTTAATTTAAATTTTGGGCATGTGGATGTTTCTGTGAAAGTTCTCTGGAAAGAAATTAGATGAAATATTTTTTTTCCTTGCTAGCAATGGCAAAATAGAGCATTACTCTTTGTTTTCCAAAACACTTCCTGTTTCAGAAGATTTTTATTTTCTGTGTACATGTATATATATATATATATATATATATACATATATATATATATATATATATATGAGTGTGAGAATCTACACAACTGTGAAAATTTTCCTCTTAAAGCATCCATAGTCCTTAGCATGATGGTAT
This sequence comes from Tamias sibiricus, assembly GCA_025594165.1. Taxonomy (NCBI): domain Eukaryota; kingdom Metazoa; phylum Chordata; class Mammalia; order Rodentia; family Sciuridae; genus Tamias; species Tamias sibiricus. Next base: position 70,542,808 of record CM046660.1, on the reverse strand, counting down.
AATTCCAAGCTGACCAGTATTCACATTGTCTAGAAGAAACCTTTATTAGCATGTTTCCCCAAATATAAAATTTACACATGCTTATAGGAAAATATGGTAGAAATTTTTTGAGTACAGAAAGCTATAGCAAAATCATAAGAATAAAGGAGTTAGAATTGAAATAAGCAAATGCATTCATTATTTGCATTTTTAACATGTCACCATTCAGAATGTAAACTTACCTAAATTGACGATATTTTAGAGTGTTTTTACTGGCCAAGTTTCACACTGGTGTTAAACTAAACCAAACCACTTGACATAGGGCAATAATGAAGTCTATTCTCCTCCTCTAAGGATACCATCTCTTCTCTGTTCTATTCTCATTTAGTGGAACTTGAAGTTTTCTCTGTAATATTAGTTAATGATAGTGATGATATCAGAAACATATGCAAAGACCAAGGTAATGAATGAGACAGACTCTCCTTTGATTGACACTTTATGAGTAGAAATTCCAGATACTGTAAAGTAAAAGGTAATTCTACATGAAACTGAAAAGCAATCATGATATTTTGGCAATTTTCTGTGTTTTTTTTTTTTTAAATCTAGATTGAGAAATCATTTAGTCAAAACACTTAGATGTGAACCTTACTATTTGCATAAATAAGTTATATATGTGATTTAATTAATTTTCTGAGATATTATTCATCCATCTTGTCCTTGAATAGACAGAGAGTAAATCAATATTTCGTTCAAAATTCAAATCTCTCACTTCATATTTTAGCTATATTTTTGTAATTCTGAACTGATTTCCAATGAGAAACTGAAAAACACTTGTGTTTGAGGTTAATTAAGCTACACATTTAGAATATTCTCTAGCAATAATGATTCTGGAGAACAAGATACCTTATGAGATAATAAATTTTTCATCTTGTGGTGAAAGTAACAGGACTGGAGAGCTTCAGACTGAGAGAAATTGGGTGATTTCTGATTTCCCTATAAATATGTGGGATCAGAACCTGTTTTAAAACAAAAACCCAACAGAGACTTAGAAAATGAATCTGTTCACAGGTTAAATGAATCAATGAAAGTCTACAAGGTAGATTAGTTTCAATAGATGTATGAAAATTTTGCTACATAAAAAATAGTCTAGGTTTTTGTTCATTGTAGAATAATTCTATTTCTAGGTTAGCCAGTGATGTACTAGTCTATGTTTAACTGGCTCTTGAAGAAGATATACATGCAAATTTGTATTTTACAATACACTTACAAGTTTAATCTGTATTATTATTTTTAATTATTTAATTATTATTTAATCTGTATTATTATTATGACTTTTTTAAATCCATACATCCATAATTAATAAATTAATAAATCCATACATCCATAATTAATAAATTAATCCTTGATTTGTAATATTTACAGATTTCATGGTGTAAATATTACTATTACAGTTGATTTCTATGTCTTGCCAGGCATTCCTGAAAACAGGGTGCCCAACATCCATAAATCATTACACAGCATTACTGCTGACAGGTACAGTAGACCTAACTAACTTCATTATACAGAAAATAGCAAGATGTAAAATAATTAGGAAGTGGTGAGTTTGGGCTATGTTATCTTTGTTTCTATTATAATTTATTGAATTTTGAATTTGTATAATTTAATATTTAAATAGTGACTGTGTTTTACAAACATCTCAAAAACTTCCTGAAATTTTAACAGTTGTTTTTTGCTGTCCTTTATGACCCGGCTGTAATCTACCACTAGCCAAGTCTTTGGAGAAAAGGAACCATGTAAAATACAATTACACAGTGCATTATATATCATACATAGTATGCATCATACTCAGCATGTGTGAGCTATACATATGTGCACAGAGCTTTAATGCACATGCGAATCACTTTGCATCTTGTTAAGATGCAAATTCTGATTTGTAGGTCTGAGATTCTTCATTCTGAGAAGTTTCTAGATGCTGCTGCTGTCGCTGGTGTATGGATCAAAGTTAGAATGGTAGAAGTACTAAATTCCTTAGAGACTTACTTTAGGGTACCATTTGCTAGCTCACTCTATCTATGAAGGCACCCTTTTGAGTTTAATTTGTATTATTATCATTTTCTTCATCATTTGTTTAAATGCAATCAAGACATTCTCCCCACACCCTTCTCCCTCTTTCCCTGTATGTTTGAAAGGGGCTTCTCCATCTGCACAAACAGAACAGTATGCAATTAAGCATCATTCTGAAGAGAAAAATGGGAGTTAGAAGTTAGAAGAGATGGACATGACGTAATGGAGGGGAGAGAGGCTACAACTGATGATTAGTGGGACACAAATACTCAGGAAATAATCAGAAATTCAAATTTAAAGTCCTGATATAAATGTTTATTAATCCCAGTTTTAAAGCAAGTGTGTAAGAAGCCCCAAATCAGTTCCAACTCAATGAGATCTTACGTCATAGGGGAAATAAGAAAACCCTGAATTTCAGCTAGGGACACTTGAAATTAATCCTGTAGGCATTTATAGGAACATAAGTCATTAATAAAAAAAGTTATGACCTAAGAAGTTCAATCTGTGCTACCCACGTTGGCAGCAAAGTAGACTACTTAGTACAAAGAGGTTGTTTGTCATAAAATAGAGATAAGTGGTAAGTGCCTGTGCTTGAGGGAAAGAAGAATCCAGAAAGAATCTGAGTCTTAATATGGAGGATGAAGACTGAGATGCTGAGCAGCCACAGTAAATGGTACAGCTGAATAAATAAATCCTAATAGGAGAAGTCAGTCTCTCCTCCCACGTTCTTTCAAGTTCAGAATAGAAATTTTGTTTATCCATCCATTTTTCTCTAAGTTGAAATGATTCTAAGGCAGAACTCATATTAATAAGTTCAACAAGTAAATTTTTAGTTTCATTGTATATATTGTTTTTGTTCTTAGCAGCATGTCCTTAAATCTCTCTTTGGACTAATATAGGTAAAAATGGATAAGCTTTCAAGAAAAGCAGGGACTAAAAGTTAAATACAAGAAGGTAAGATTTGAGTAATTCAGGAAAAGGCAACCAAGGATCTTATCAGAGAGTGGAGAAGAAAAGTTTGTATTGAACTCTGATGTAAGAAGTATTTTTCAAACTATATTATAGATAATTTCAAAATATCTCTTTTGTCAGCTTATTAGTACAGGAAAATGACCTGTAAGTAGCAGAAGGAATAGAAGATGACTCTTTGTGACAGTTAATAAGAAAACTGTTTTAATTGTGAATGAAAAAAGCAAAGAAATGTGACTTGTGAATTTAGGGTGCTATTAGGGAATCCAGTCATTGGAGGGAAATGAGAGATCTGGCATTAGAGTGTTGATATTGAGAAAATTTCAACTGCAGATGTGATTAAATACGAGGGAGAGAAATAGGTTTATATATGATTCACAGAACAGTCAACAAATCGGAGTCAAAAAAGAAAACAATGGAAAAGAAGGAAGAATGAACAGAAAAAAGTGTTGAGAGAGGTCAGAGCTACTCTTTACCCTCTAGTCAGAAGAGGAACCCAGTTAAATAAATCTGCTGCCACCCAGCTTTTCTCTTTGAATTTGGTACAATTTACATGAGAACTTCTTATTCTTGCAAAATCAGGTCAGCTATTGTTAATTTAAAATGCAAGTTATTCTAAATTAATATTATATCTCAATATATTACAGTATGCCAACATGATCTTATTAAATGAATCTGAGGGAGAATACTTAATGAAAAGTCCAGACAATTTAAACCACCCTAAATAACCTATTAGAATTGTTATAAAGCACTATTACTTAATGCATATGAGAAGTCCCTTAATAAAACAGTATAGCATTCTAAAGCTTCAACTTTCCATGGGGTACACATATTCTAGCCAAAATCATAACCTATAATAGCTTTTTTGAATCTGTTCCAACGCATTGTGGAAATGCTTAGAATTCTAAAGTACCATAGTTTTTTTTTTTTTTTTCTCTTTTTTTAATTCACAGACAATTAACAAAGTTATTTGCTTTTGCAAGTCACCTTGTATACCTTGTAGTATGAACAGCATTTCCTTAAGGGTAAACTTCAGAAGATTCGCAGGCTAAATTTAGTTAGGCTGTTAGGATATGGAGAGAATCTCAATATTTTTAGAATATGTAATTTCATCAAATTCTTCCCAATGTGGTTTCCCTCAGTCCTGTTTTCTACATAGTATCTTTCTTAATGCAAAATATTATTCCATTTCCATATTCTTCAATTTCCAACCAATCCCAAAGGTGAACATATATTAAGAATTCTAGTTCTTTAACTTTTCTACTGATAGTGTTGGAATTCACATAACCTTCGTAAAAGTTAAAGCAATCACATATATGTTTTTGTCTAAGGAAGTCCAACCTGCTCTAAAGATGCAAATTCCTAACTCAGATAGCTATTTCTGATTGTCTGGGACATTTATAAATTTTAGAAAATTATTTTCTAACAGGTACAAACTTGTTTGAGGTTATTTTAAAATTCATTATAAATTATTTTCAGGTATAGAAATCCAGAAAATATGATCTCTTACCTCTAAGACATAAATGTTCAATAGGGAAGATGGATATTTAAATGGAAATTATAATATATAAACAAAATATACTGTAAATAATTGGAGGCATAGTAGGAACATGGAAGAAAGAAAGAATGAAAAAGTAATTGAGTTTAAGGAATATTTTGCAAATAAAAGGCCATTTCAGCAAGTCCTTCCTTGAAGGAATGTATGTTTTCAGTGAGATAAGAAAACTTCATTTAAGGGGACTTACAGGAACAAGAATGCAGGTTTGAAGAAGGGCAGGTACTTGGTGTGATTGGTCCTTAGGATATCTTGTGAGGTTATGCAAAGTTGGCCAAGGGAGAAGGAAAGAACACCTTTAATCGAAAACTAAAAAGATATTAAGCAGGAGGATTACACATACAGACATCTGTTTGTGAAGATGACTGAAAACTTACTTGATATGATTAAAATAATAGAAGAAAAATTGGTTTCTTTATGTACATAATTAAAATTTTGAATTTAAAAATTTGTTTTAAAAACTTGCTCCAACTTAGCTTAATGGCATTTGCCAGGTATTAAGTTTCAGCAGTAACTCTTAAATTCAGAGTAAACACCCTTCTGCTTGTTTACAATGTCTTTGGTGTGACAGCTGCCTTACAATCCAAGAAGACACCAAAACACTGAACTTGTTCTTTTTTCTGCTTATTTTCCCTGAAGTTGACATCTCTTTGAAATTTCAGAATCAATCTTAATTTGCGTAGCATGAAATCAAAGGGAGAACTCAGAAAAACTCTGTATGATAGGTATTGATCTTTGGTTCTTCTTTCTTAAAATTGCCTTTCTTCAGAGATATTGTTGATTAGAAATATCACTTAATATATAATTTATCATCTCCCAGGAAGCAATTAGGTTACCCTCATTTCCTTTGTAACTTTTTCTAATTAATGTTTTCAATAATGATCAAATTCTCTTCACAAATGGGCAAACTAGGATGATCACCCTTTCATCTTTTCAAATTAGTTATTGCTGTTTCATCTATTGACCATGCTATTCATTAGCAAATGCTCTAGATAAAGCTACTGTCTTAAGTCTAGTGAATCAGTGTACTTTGTTGCATTTATGTTTTCATTGAAAACTTTTAAATGCTAACTTTGAATAGAGAGTGTAGTGGTTTGTTGATAAATAATTGAATGATTGAGAAAAATAGCATCATGAAAAAGTTGTAGGGCCAGTTATTCATTTATTGGTTTTGTCATCTCAATTGATTGGTTAAAAGTGATCATGTGTACTTCTGAGTCACCTCCTTCCTTTAAGCAATGATATAAAATAATATTTCTCAATTAGACAAAGGAGAGTAAAGGGAAGGGAGGTGGATAAGAAAAGGAAAGACTGTGGAGTGAAACTGATATAAATTTCTTACATCCATATATGAATACTCCATAGCAAATCTCACCATTGTGTACATCCATAAAAGAATGGGGTCTTAATTAGAATAAGATATAATCCATGTTTGTATAATTATATCAAAATAGATTCTACTCTTGTGCATAACTAAGAAGAACCATTAAAAAGTGCTTAAAAACCAAAAATGTTATATATTAGATGGAAAATAAATAAAATACATAAATCTGTCATCTTTTAGCTCTGAATGAGTCTGTGGGAGGTGAGATTCCATCCTCTTAGATATTCATCTGTCTTTTATTATAAGTATTTTTGATGCCTAGTTTGGCCAAGTAAAGCCCAGACAAAAGAAAGATGGGGCAAACCCAGAGCCCCTGAAATTTGTGATTTCTTTGAGGAAGAGAGAGACCTTAGCAACAACAACAACAGCAGATGTACACTCACACAAATAAGCACGCTGAGGCAATGGTGTCATTGATGAAAGGCATTGATACAAACACAGGAGAGCATAATGAGGGTAAAATTACATAAAGCAACAGGATTCAAATGTGTCTTACTTGTACATTGGAAACTTGATGATCATTCCCATTCTATTGCTTTCTGTCCCTCCAAAATGAAATTCTGCTTTTGACCTACTAAGTTGACTTGAGATCCTTTAAACTTCACTACATGGAGTAGAGAGAAAAAGATCCATTAAAGAATCAAATATCTTTTTATCTGCTTTTGCTTATAAAATTTTGGATTATTTTGTTGGACTGTCTTTAAACTCATCATTCATCTGATGGCCTGGTTTGAGGTGAGGAAGGATTCAAAGTGGAAGCTGTGTGTTAGCGTGGTGTAAAGATTCTCTTCTCAACTGCTTGCTCATTCTTCTGTGGTTTCTCCCAATCTTTCCCTGGTTGCCATCATTATCTATTATTATGCACCATATCGATTATGAGAATGTTTACTAATCTTTTTCCTGCTTCACCCATGCCAGCAATGTTTAAGGGAATATTAAAAGGGAAGCATTACTACTAATAATGGATAAATGTGTCACTTCAAAGGAAAGATAATATAGAGATTCCTGGATGGCTCTGTGATGCACCCATACACACTTTTCTCATTCCTTCTTTACTGAGATACAGCAGGAAGGAAACTGAACCTTCCAGAATGTGATTTTGTGCTCTTGCTGCTTCATTGCCTGTCCCCCCATTGCTACCTCCTCCTTCCTTTCCAGGATCATCAAGTTCCCTCCTCTAGGTCTCTTAGCGGATTCCCTAGGTGGCTCTTTTCCCCAGTCAGTCCTACCCTAAGCAAATGACTTAGGTAAACAAACGTGCAATCTTCTTGCAAATGGGAAAAACAGCAGAGTGGAAGAAATGGAGAAAATGCTGTACAGAGGAAGGATGAAGCCTGTGGATCCAGTATTTCAGGGATTCTATGGACTGTTCAGGACTTCTTCTGACAGCTGGTAAATATTTTATCCCTTTCAGAGAAAAGCTGGCTGCTGTTTTCCTAACAAATGTGTTGCTATAGTGCACCTGTGTGGATTCTCGGCACTGGTAATTTACCTGTAGATGATAAATCATGTGAAATCTTCCATATATGAAATTATTTAAAAATTGAAGTTACAGTATAATGCCTATAAATAGGCACTATAATGCCTAGAAGTAACAGCACTATCTGGTATACTTAAAAACTGGGTAAAAGGGTAGATTTCATGTTAAGTGTTATTGTGAAATCATTGTCATAATAGTAAATAAGAAAACTGGAGGAGACTTCCCGAGGAGATGGGCAAGTTTATGGAGAGCTTGTGGTGATAGCTTCATTACCATTGACTTCAGCTCATCAAATTGTTTACATGTACAGATTTTTGTTTATATAAAATATGTAAATGTTGGGAGAAAAAGGTTAATCTGCCATTTTCCAAAATTTCTGCCCTGGTTTTATTAAATGCAATAAAGAGGAAAAGTATTGGTTGCCTACTTAGTTCCAGAGCTGTTGGTGGAAATGGCAATCACTGGGTGAAAACACTGTCAAAATAGCTTCATTTCTAATTATTTGTAATCTTGACAACAGCCTCTCAGGCACATACTGCATTTAAAATATGAGAGTAATATACCAGGGAGAAAATTGCCTCTAAACAAATATTTACCTTAGTGCCCTAATAGTAATTCATTTTCAGTTTTACATGGAGACCTAAAATAGTTATTTTTACATCTGAGTCCCCAAAATTGTTTGTATGGAAATCATTTGATGATGTGATTGCTAAGTGAGGGAAAATGTTTGAACTCTGTCTGTTCCCAGGCATGGAAAAATTATGCCCTTGCAAAGTGTTCTTTAAATTATTAATTATGCTATCAGGGATCAAAGTCTTTTGTTTAAGGAGTAAAACTAAAAATACATGTAGGCAACTTAAATTAAAAAATTTTAAGTAATTATATATGTAAATGCAAGTTTTTTAGAGTAAAGGACTCACACTTACCATGGTATGTCTTGGGATTGTGATTTGCTGACAGAATATGGAGGACTTGCTTTTCTCCCATTTAGCGACTTTGTTTTCCTATACCACCAGAGTAAATGATCATTATATATTTATAAAAAGCAAGTTTTCAGCTGGGCACAGTGGCACACGCCTATAATCCCAGCATTTGGGAGGCTGAGGCAGGAGGATCACCAGTTCAAAGCCAGCCTCAGCAATGGCAAGGCACTTAGCAATCCAGTGAGCCCCTGTCTCTAATAAAATACAAAAAAGGGCTGGGGATGTGGCCCAGTGGTTGAGTGCTCCTGAGTTCAATCCCTGGTACAAAAAAAAAAAAAAAAAAAGAAAGAAAGAAAGAAAAAAAATCAGGTTTTCAACTTTGTACTTCATGCACGCAGGTATTCCACTTTACTACAAGAGGCATTTGACAGAATGTTTAAGAATCCAACAGCAATTTTATGTGTTTGTTCACCTTGTTCTATTTTTTTCCCCCATGTTAGGTATTGCACTCAGGGGCACTCTACCACTGAATTATATTACCATCCCTTTTTATTTTTTATTTTGAGACAGAGTCTCACTTAGTTGCTCAGACTGGCCTTGAACTTGTGATCCTCCTGCTTCAGTCTTTCAAGTCTCTGGGTTTATAGGTATGAGCCATAGTGCCTGGATCCACCTTATTTTATCCTGTCTTAGTAAGTAAGACACATAAACAGCCTCACGGAAAGGATGATGCTCCAGTATGTATTTTTATAGTTCATAAATCCCAAGTGAATAATTAATTTTAGCAAGGAACATAGCCTTTCACCAGGGCTGGGCCACTCACATCTGTGGCTTCAGACTAGATGCTCAATAACATGCATTCTCCTATCAATGTGCCTTTCATTTTAAGATATCATTTATTGTTCTATACAATGTCACTTAAAAATTTCCATAACATTGTGAAGTGATAAAGCAAGAATTCTCACTATTACACGCAAAGGGCTGAGGATTAAAATTAAGTGACTTTCCTAAGCTACTTAGCTCAACTAGGCCCATGGACTAAGGAGTCCCCCTGCCTAGAATCCGGATGTTCTATTGGCTATCTTTACTTTTCTACTCGACCATGACCATAAACCTCCTGCTAAAGTTTGGTTTAATTTTGGGTTTCCTTTCCTGAAGAATGAGAGATAGAATGCTCTAGAAGTGTTCTATAATCCTGTTAATCTTCCTGCTGAACACAGGTTTTGGGATCAGACTTGGCCAGACTCATTCAGTCGTTCTTAGCATGTGGTCCCCAGCCAGCAGAATCAGCATCAGCATCAGCAACATCTGGGAACTGGGTACAAGTGAAAGTTCTTGATCCTCCCTCCAGATCTATTGAAGCAGACATCCTAAGGGCTCACCAGTTTGGGTTTTACAAATCCTCTGATTGATTTGGCTGGAGGATCTCTGAAATTTGAGATCACCAGCCTGACCTCTTCAGATCCACACTGACGTGGTCATTGGTTCTCTAACTATTTTAGCAACCTCTTTCCTGAGCCAGGTTTGTGCTTGCTCTCACCCAGCAGCTCTTTTGGAAAGGATACTTGAGAGGGAAGCAGGATTAGATGTCTGTAAGGTTAATTTGCTCTCTTTAGTCCCTGGCTTCATGATATTTTCTAGACAATTGTTTCAAAGCTACACAAGGGTAAGAAGAAGCTAGAGACCTGGTTGGAGTGGTGGGAATGTGCCACAGGGCATCCATTTGTCCAGGACAAGTACATAGAGTATACGCGGACTGTATTTCCCTCCACTGAGTCCCATAGCCCCACACTCAGGGCAAAACTGGAAAAGAGAAAATTGATATTTTCTAATTTGTTCCATGCCATCGCTTGGCAGTTTCAGAAGCCTAGGTTTGAGTCAGGTTTTCCCAGAAGAAGCATAACTGGTATTTTGGACTGGGCTAGAGATATTTTTGCTTAAGTAGTTTTTTTTTTTTTTTTTTTTTTTTTCTCGATACTAGGGATTAAACCCAGGGGTGCTTAACCACTGAGCCATATTCCCAGCCCTCTTTATTTTGAAATAGGGTTTCACTAAGTTGCTTAGGGCTTTGCTAAATTGCTAAGACTGATCTTGAACTTGCTATCTTCTTGCCTCAGCCGCCCGAATTTTGGTGGATTTCAGAATATCTAGAAGCATGATGACTTATCCTCATTACATGCCAGCCTCAGTCCCTGGGCTGATAAGTTTGATGATCAAAAACCTCTCTAGACACTGCTAAATGCTCCTGGAAAGGGGATCACCTCTAGTTTGCATGAGAACCAGTGCCCTAGGGCATTCCCTTTGTCCCTTTCCCTTCTCAAGAGTCTCTTTTTGGGCAAAGTGCATGGTGCCCAGGTTGAAAAAGCCTTTACCTCTGAGCCTTCTTTCTCTGGGCTATTATCTAAGTTCCAGTGTAATAAGAAGATACCTGGAGCAACTTCATTGTTCTGCCTGGAATATAAATCAGAAGGGTGAGGTACCGTCAAGCCAAGGGGGCATCAGGGTTCCTCTGCTCTGGCATCAGCCAGCTTTGAAAGAATAGACAAGGGTGGGAGGAAGTAGATGAGCTGAAAACCACCAGCTGTTAGTGTTTCTGTAGGAGGTAAATGTTCCAAGCCCTGATGCTGCTGAGAATTCTCTGAAGGCCTGTGCAAACAGAGGAGCAGGCAGGAGAGTCACTGAGCCTTGCCTGCTGCTGAGCTGGGCTTATGGTATTATGTAGAAGTGATCTCTGCCTCCAAATGCCACTGACTTTCTCCACAGAGATATTTGCTTCTCATAAGTAACCTTGAAATAATCTCTGGGTTTATGTCTGGGCCTGGCTCATCTAAATTCATTATCCTCAGTCAAGGCGACCATGGCTATTTTAAAATATATAAGAAACTCACCATGGCCCTCTTTGGAGGTGAGTTTCTGGAGAGCAGACACTGATAGAACACTCTCTTGCCCACACTTCTGCTCCTGCTCTTCTGACAATTCAAACTGCCTTCATCCTCCCTTTGGGAAGACTGTCTGACAGTAGGCATTAACTCCTCCTCCATGCACATCCATTCCAGCTGTTCCCTATCATTCCCGACATTGAAAACATCTTACTAGGAAGGGCCTTACATCAGGAGGCCTTTAGCCAAGAGTGTGAGAGAAGAGCAACCTTAGGACTTGAAAAAACATCATCAGCACTTCCGAAACCAATGGTTAGACCAAATCCCACCTTGTCATCACCTCCTGCTTCTCTTGCCTCTGGCTTCTGTCCCCATGAACACTCCCAAGGCTTTGCCTGGCTTGAGTTCTCTATTACTCTGGGAAGAACTGTCATAGTCTCAGCTTTGCCCTGGAAGATGGGAAACTCTGGCCTGGCCCTATCTGACAACTCAGTAAAGCAAGTGGACAAGGTACACACAAGGGATTCTTCTGAGGGGCTGGCCTCCAGCTTCACCATGGCCTTCCCTTGACTCTCATGTAGACTGCGGTTTCCTTTCTTGCAGGTTTTCAACTTAAGAAATGCTACTAAGGGATTCTGAATTTGTGTTTATAGACCAGTTTTATGATTTGACAACATAGACATAGTATTTTTGGCCAAGGCTGTTTGTACATAAGTATTTAGGCATCCAGTAGCCACTTTATATATTATTTTCTAGACATTCCCACCCTGTACGCATACACCACAGAGGAACAATTTCATAGATGACATTTCCACATTTTAGCGTTTCCAAACAAATCTTCAGCCATCTTTGTGTACCCTGACACATCTCTTCATAGCACTGGCTGAGGCTTTGGGGGTGAGAGGAAAGGAAAGGTCCCATTTGGGATTAGAAAAGAAAGTTTAGAATCACTATTCATCAAGTTCTCTTTGTTCTCCTCAGATGTTTCTTCTCACCATATCTATTGGCCATCATAGTGGTTAACTCAGAATGTATGTATTTCCATTTCACAATCCTGCTGCCATTCAGAAAAAGGAATAGTAGAGAGAAATCTTCCTTGCTTTGTGACAGAGCTTGAGGGAGAACAAGCATGCCTGGTAGCATATGCCTAATGAAGTCATAATGACAGGAAAAGAATTGATAGGCCTTGGCCTTTAATCAAGATAATAAACAGATTTTGTTTATTTAATTTTGGGGGAAAAGTTGGATTGTTCATTTTGTAAGCCAATAACATAAACTTAATGGAGTTTTAATTTCATCTCTTTGATAGAAGATTTGTTTCTTAAATTTTGGGAGTAGGTGGACTACTTCTTCCCCCAACCCCCTCTAAAGGGCGTTTGTTTGGGGGCAGGTTTTAAACAGTTCCCTTAAAAGAACACAGAACTAAGAGAGTGTACTGAAATGAGAACTTCCCTTAAAGAACAAACTAGCTCAAAACTATACAATAAATCAGGAAGTGTGCCCCTCAGGTAAGGAAATGAATGCTTGCCGGCACAGCTTTGCTAAGAATCCAGGGGGAAGAGCTGTTCCAACTCCATCTAGAAAATGCTTTGATGACTGATGATGTTGGGGTTCAGTTGGAATAAAGGGTCTCATTCACTCAGCTGCACCTGAACTTCTGGACTTCGAGGTCCACACATCGTACTTTCATTTTTTCAGATGCTTTCTTTGTGTATTAGAGATTCCCCTTTTTCTTTCCAAGATTTACCAGTAGTTGGTAATTACTCATAAAACATAAAATAGATTCCTGTTTTCCTTCTTTTCTGAAGGTATAAATTTAATTCCCTTTTGAAAGATGAAACCTGTACCAAATTTTGTCATGTCTTGAAATCCCCAACTTTTCCCAGCAATGTGGGGTCATGCAGCCAGAATCTGGATGTGTAAGCAGACAGGACAGGCTCATCTTGAAAGCACAGTGGCTGACTCACACAGTGCAACTTCCCAACCCTGGAGACCTGTCTAAACACCAGTTCTTTGGAACATTGACCTAGACCAGATGATAGATCTCTCTGGGGATGCATTCCCACCCAAGCATTTAAAATCTTCCTTGGTTGGTCCATGAGTGAGAACCACTGAATTTCAAGTCCATTTCCAAAAGGATGTTCTTTATTCTATGGAATTCCCAGCAAAATAAATTGAGAAATACTGCATACTGTGAAAGGTTTTGGATATTCGCTACCTATTCACTACCTGTCATTTATCCATGTGACCTGCAGTTAAGAAACCTGCTGAGTTGTCTTTAACTTGGTTTTCTAAAAAACAACTTGACTATGAAGCTTTTTTAATTCACATATTGCTCATTAAAGGAGCTTCTATTTTGTTAGTTCAGGAAACATGAAAGCACATACTCTAGAGACTTTGGGCAGCTTCTAGCTCTGAGACTCAGTTTTCATTCCATTCCATTCCATTCTGTTCCATATCATTCACATGCAAAAGTGTCCCAAAAGTGATCCTTTGATCACTTACAACACAGTCTTGTCTGACTCCTTTAGCAGCAATACATGAGGATGTATTACCCTTAAAAGAAAAAAAATGTCAGGACATCTCCATAGATGATGGCTTGGAGCGTTGATCTAAAATGTATGCTGCTAAGCAAAAGGAAAGACCAGCTGTGAGGGAAACCAGGGCTTTTCCTTGTGGGAGTAAATACATGTGCTTGACTCTCTGCGTAAATTAAACTTCACAAGCAGTGCCTACTATTCTTCAGTGAAGCTTCCTGAGTGGAAGAAATGATAAGAAGGCAGAATTGGATGTTGCTTGAGAAGATTAGATAATCCAAATCCAGGATTGCCAATCTAGAGCCTTTTTAAAAGGGGGTCTGTGCCAGGCTGACTCATAGAGAGGCCCCTAAGGAATGGCACCATAAGACAGAGACAACTCATTATTAAATTAAAACTTGGATATTCCTTTGTTTTTTCTCAAATGTGGAATTTCCAAACTTCTTCCAAAATTCTGCTACTTAGTTGACACACCTTGAATAGGGCTGGGAACTTGTGTAATAAATCACACTACTGTTGACTTTTAAGAGGGGTTGCTTCCAGATGTGCCCGTCTTACTCTTTTGACTGCTGTTAGGAGATTATCCATTAGGCCCATTATCTAACCAGTAATTTGGAAAGGTGCTCTCATTCTAAGCACTGCACTAGATGCTGGGGATAGAGTGTGTCTTCAGAATGGTATCTTACCTGTTTAATATCCTTTACTAAAGATGCTTAGAGAATTTTTAATACCAGACTTTAAAAAGACAAAAAAAAAAAAATTAAATAAAATTGCTGCACTATGGAAGGGCATCACATAATATTTTATTACTTAGGTTAAATGCATAAACTATGAATGACAGTAGTCTTTGAAATACAATGAAAGAACCATATTTTGAACAGCTGGCTCTTTAAAGACAGAATAATTTCCTTAGCCTGCTTGTGTTGAAAGGAAGTGTCCCATTGCTAGTCAAACCCTTATCTCCTTCCTGGGCCTCTGTGCTTACTCTCCCTTATTATTTATGAATCATAATTTGGGTTGAACTCTACTACCTCACCCTGCATTTGTTGAAATGTTTTCTTTCTTTCTTTCTTTCTTTCTTTCTTTTTCTTCTTCTTTTTTTTTCATTATGGATTTTGAATAGGAGAATTTAAGTGACTATGCAATATCTCAGCATTTTCATGAAATTCATATTTATATATGATCTTTATCAAATCAATTTGTACAGTTTCTACAACAATTATTTGACTTTGGAAAGAATGTGTCTCTCCCTCTTCTGACATGTATGTTGCAAAACTGTCTGCCACAGACAACAGCTCTTCAGTGGGTTGGGGCAGGGGTTTACATGGCAGTTAGTGATATTTCTGGTCATGAGAAACACTTACAGCCTTGACTTCTGGAAGGAGAGATTTCCTGGTGGGATATGATCTCAGAAATTCTCATATGTTTTGCAAAATCTTTGATTATATATTTCCTGTAAGGCAATAAAAGATTTTCTAGGCTGTATGTGCTCATGCTTTAACCATTTATTTTCTTTATTTTCACTATACATTGGTTGCACATTCTCAAGTCATAGAAGACTGGAAATCCCCACCCTATCTGGATATGAAACCAGTAGATAATGGACAGGAGTAGAGGAACAGGTGGTTACATGAACCAAAGTGGTGTGGACGGAGTCCAGAGCTGAGGTAGAAGAGGCTGAGGGAAGAAATGTTCCTAGCAGGTTAAGGCCAAGAGAAGGTCTTTGTTGGATTTTCCATAGTGCACAGGGTGTGTGTGTGTGTGTGTGTGATAGAAACAGCAAAATCCTCACATACCTACATGTCATAGCTACCACTTGAGGGTCATCAGAAGCAACACTGTTCTAACCAAGTCATCTTGGGATATTGGAAGCTATCAAGAATCAAATATTACATTTCTGTACTGACTCTATGCTTGAAATAGAATTATTTTCTTTTAAAAAATCCCCATGTGTCCTTTCCTAAAGCCAAGGGAATAGGCAGACTTGGTTCTGAACCAACTCAGTTCCAAGCCATGCGATCCTGGGCAAGTTAAATAGGTGCCTTATAATTCATCTTTGCATTTGCAAAACAGGTATAACAATAGTCTCTAATTCACAGGGCTCTTTGGAGATAATTCATGTATAGAATAATGTCTTAAACATATATGGTTATAATTTTATTATCATTATCATTAGCTGGGATTATGGGCATGGCTCCACCACCACCAGCCCTTATTGTAATTATAGTTTTAAAAGTTTATTTAAATAGCATTTCCAAAATACATACTAGTAAGTAGTGATATCACTATTCACTATCTCAGCAAGAAGCATGGGTGGTGCTGGAACATTACCTGAGAGCTAGAGAGTGAAATTTGCCTGAAGTCATGTTTATCTGATATGTATGTTGTGATCAACAAAGAAAAATGGGAGATTTTACACAAGTGTGTGGATTTTATACTTTCCCCAAACAGCGGGTAGCACTGTTTTTCTGAAATGGGGGTTTATAAGGAACTCCCTATTATTTCCGCCACTGCCACCGCTGTCTGAGCACCGGTGGCTCTTACTTATATTAATGAGTTAGACTCCTGACTGATTTCTCCCTGTATTCTCACTCTCGACTTCATTATTAATTGGAAACTTGGGTCATGCCATGCTGCTATGTTGTCCAAATCCAGCAAAAAGTTTAACAATAACCTTTATAGGGGAAAAGGAAAAAAGACTCCATAAGTGGCCTTTGTTGATTTCTCTGGTGTAATTTTCTCCATAGTGGCCAATCAAACTTCCAACTTCACGTTGGAGTTGGGAAGATGCATGAACAGCTCTGCCATGCCCATGTATTCCAGTGCTGCTACATGACTGGAAACCTCTGCAGTGACTTCCGGAGTCTTTACAATGACCACTAATGAATTCCACATCCAACACCACAGTCTCTTCACTAGTTTAACCTTCTTTACTGCCTGGTTCATTTTCAAACTGGGGATGTGTCAGTGTCAACACACCACACAAATTGTACAACAGCACTCAGCTCTGTTAAGAGAAATATTTTATAAAGCCAAGTTGGGGTTGAGGGATGCTGGCAGTTCCATTAATGTGAGAGAACATGACACATAGATCACTGTCATTCGTTGAACTAGACAAATTGCTCAATGGCTCTGTGTTCCCACAAAACTGGATGTGAACCAGAGTGTCTGTCACCTGACTTGCCATGACTAGACTGAGCATCTCTGCAGGAAAATGGGAAGTATAGCTTTGCTTGACTTTGGAGATGACTTAAAATGGCAAGAGTGAATCAGTTGTCATGGTGGTTTAGTCACATTGAATCCTTGACGCTGTGTAAGTGCAGTCACTATAATGCTTTGAGGTGACCACCAGTTCTGCTGGATTTGTCTTCTTGTTCCAATTAGCCAGTCATCTCTCTTCCAGAGCCTACCTCCTGGTCTTTGAGGGAAGATACCTGATATTAAGGTATGAAATCTCATTTCTTCCAGAAAATTAGATCCTAAGGAGTGTGAGCCAGGTTTTAAAAAAATGATTTTCAAACAGTCTTTCTATATGTGCCTGTCATCTCAAGGTATGGCTTTGGTGGTTTTGTGAACTTTTCTGAACTTAGTGGCATTATCTAGGGGAATGTTATTTACTCTTACTGTCAGTGACTTTGGGGGATTGAGCTGTGGTTGGGATAATTGGAATAGATTATTAACTGCTTGAAGAGCTTGTGTACTCAACACAGGACATTTTTTCTTCCATCCTTATGGAAAGATCTTATTTTCTTGGACTTCACATGAATGATACATGTAAGACATATTAAAACTATAAAGCTTGTTAATGTCTGCTTTTCTTATCTTATTATAAGTGAAAATAGCAATATTAACCAAAAATCATTGTACTAAATTTATGTGCACACTTTGATTTGGCAAAAAGCATGAAGATACTTTATTTTCATATCATATTGCCACATAATGGATACTTTAAAATCAAATGCTGTGTAGGTATCGGAGTCAGGGAGTGTTTCCTTTAAATAAATATTCAGTGGACTGATCTAAGAGAGAAGAAAGCAGGACACCAGATCTGGTTTGTGGCTGAGGTCATCTGTGCATATGATGACCCTCTCCCCTGCTGTTACCCTAAGTTGACTGATCTTGACCTTTGTGTTTGACACAGCTCTACTCACCCCATTAACACTTAAGTACAAGGACAAGTGTGTTATGGGTATGTGCCAGGGAGTTATAATAATGATTGACCGGGAAATCCAAGCTTCATACAGAAAGACACAATTTATACCAATTGAGGAACACAGAGAAGATTGCAGGACCAATGGGTAGGAGGTTCCCATTAAGATTTGAGGTCGGACACACAGAGGAAGTGTGACAAGTATTGGCAGTCAGTCAGTCAATGATACAGATGCTTAAAATTGAAGTTATGGAAAGGGTAAAGCTTTGGCAATCACAAGCTCTATATTATGACCGTAAGAGTGATGGTTAAGGCAAAAAGTAAGGATGATGTCTTTAAGGAGATTTATAAAAAGTTCTGTTCCCAGGGAATGTATGTCTACTTAACACTCTTGTCTTTTTCACTCCTGAATTAGCCTAACAACTTATAAGTCTTTAACCTTTTTTTTTTTTTAATTAAATGGGCTGTAAAGAAAAATCTTTTGGTTTCTCCCTAGATCCAAATCCTGTATTTTCAAAGATTTGCAAACTGTATAGTAGAAAACGGAAACAGATGCCCACACATGGCAGTTACAAATGTAAAAAGCAAAACCAAAAAAAGAAAAAAAAAAAAAAAAAAACTTGTCCAAAGAATCATTAAGTTAATTGTCCTTTTTAAGGTGAGCCATTCTTCAGTAAATAAGAAACTCCTTTTTGGTAAGGTACCATGAAGTCACATGTCCCTGATCACTTTAAATATATAGAAAGGTTTTATTTGAATGGGGTGGATCTTAAATTTAAATGTGGCTTCCATTGAAGTGTAAACCCTGAGTGGTGTGTGCCTTTCTCCATTGTATGGCTTTCTGTGCTATAACAACAAATAACATGATTAAATATTATAATAAGGTCAACTAAGATTTTGCATCCATTGTAACAGGAAATTTTTTTTATTTTATTAGACAAGCTGTGGGCATTAAAACTGTGTCTAATATATGATGATGATAGCTTTTAATTTATTATGAGTAAAGATGCAGGAGAAGATGAGGTTTGATCAAAAACAGATTTTAACACCAGACCCTGGATCCCCTTAAGGCTACAGCATAAAGCAGATAATCCAAGCGTTTGCTGTGTCTTAGATTCGATTATTTTGTCTGAAGGAAACCAATCAGGGAGAGTGGGTTATTCCCGGAAAGCCATTCCAGAGAAACAGGGAGCCAGTCTTCTGGCCTCTGCAGTCTGTGACATCTATATTTCAATCTATCATATTATTACATTTGTGTGCATTAAGTAGATGTGCAACCTGTTGTGCTTAAAGATGGCACGTTGGCCCCTCCATTTAGAGTAACTAATGGATCCATGAATGAACATTTGGCTCTTAAGTCGTATCTCTAGTGATTCACATTTACATGCCACTCTGATTGTAAGGATGAGGGATGGCAGCTTAGATTGTACAATTGTAGGCATGATTCTTTTTAATGGGCTTCAAAAATGCCAGGCAGTACAGTTCTTCGCTTTATCAGTTTGCCAAGGTAGTGTGTTCTGCAGAAAGATTCATGAAATGCTTTTTGTTCTTCAGTAGGAAAAACACCTCATGAATAAAACCTGACCTTGTTTTACAATCTCACTTTCATCCCACAAATATCCTAGGAGATCATTGGGTAAGATATTACCATCCCATTTGATAGATGAATAAATCTATTTGGAGATGAATTCACTATTGGTCACTCAATGATTTAAGATCAGAGCTAAGAAAGGAATATTCTAACCTGCGTGGAAATAAATATGTGTGCACAGTATGGGTGCATTTTGTTGTGTGTATGAGTGTGTGTGTGTATGAGAGTGAATGTATGTGTGTATGTGTGTGATCAATACTGTCTTTTTCTACAGACACACAGATTATAGATTTTTTCTACTTTTTAGATACTGTAGATAGTGGTTTCACTAGTTCTCTTTAGACTCTGAGAATTTCTGAGTGACATAATATGTTATTCTCTTTATGTTACTTTATTGTTTCACTTTCTTCCAAAGCAAATTTCTATTTAAAAATATTTTTGTTTGCTAGACTTATACTACTAATCTGAAATTCCTAGAGAGTTGTGACCTATTAATATAATGTATATTGGGAAATGAGTTATAATAATTTATAATACTTTTTTAAAGGTAGGAATGAATTTAACTTAAATCGCCAAACATTTGCAAGCTACCACATATTCTGCTCAAAGAAGCACATTGCTTATAATGACATAAAGGCATTTGTAATATTTTACCCTCATCCTTAAAAAGTATAAAATCTCGAGTTTGTGTATAATAAAGGTGTAATAATAAAAGGCCATATAAAAAGAAAAATGTGTCAGGTGTGATGATGCTTACCTGTAATCCCAGTTACTTGGAAGGCTAAGGCTAGAGGATCACACGTTCTGGAGGTTAGTCTCTGCAATTTAGCTAGAACTGTCTCAACATAAAAAGAGATAGAGATGTAGGCTCAGTGGTAGAGCATCCTTGAAGTAAAAAAAAAAAGAGGGAAAAAGGAAAAAGAGAAAAATAAAAAGGTGACACCATAAAAGAAATAAAAACTGAAGAAGAGAGAAGGAAATAAAAATTTCAAGGAGGAATTTACATTCAGTTTAGATCCTGATGAACTTGAAATATGTTTTATTCAAGTGGAGATGTAGTTTAAAGGAAAAAAAAAAAAAAACAGGGCAACAGATTGATGTGAGCAGATGATAGAATTAAATGTAAAGGAAGGTAGGGACAAATAAGGTAAAGCCTCAGTTGTCTCACAGAGGATCTAGGCTCTAATTTGGGCAATCCAGAAGACTCTAAAGAGGGGCAATAATGAGATCTTATTCTTTTTTAAGATTTTTTTTTTTTCTGGTCAATGATTGGGTTATTGCTAAACGAAAGTGAGATAAATAATCCAAGTGAGCAAACAAGGCCAAAAGTTAAGCCTTGGAGTTGGTTTGGAAAATAGGATGGATGTGCAAGCCTGGTAGAAGAGCTGGTATTTACTGACCTGTTGAGTGTGTGTATGTAACAAGAATTTGATGTGAACCATTTGGAAGCTCTTGGTCTTGGTGACTGAGAATGATGCTATTGAAGAAAAAGTTTCAATGGAGAGAACAGGGAGATGCTGCTGCTGTTTACTTTGAACATGTTCGCCTTGAGTGTCAAGGGGACTTTCACTTCCCTGGTCTATCACTTTGTTGGGAGGATAGATATATGTCTCAGAAAACAGGTGACAGTAGAATATTAGATTTAAAAATCATGAACAGGATATCACTGATGTCTGAATAATTATTATTTGTCAAGGAGACTAATAGAAACTGAACCTTGGCCTATACTAAAGCATGAGCTATAAGAAGGTAAGTTGGTGAAGGCCCCACACAGAAGCAGCCAGAAAGATGATAAAATAGGAGATAACAGTATTAAGGAAGCCAAAGGAAATGGGACATTCCAGAAAGAAGCTGTGGTCTAGAAGAGAGAAAATATCTCTAAAATATTCAAGAAGAATTTAGGCAGAGAAAAAAAGGAAACTTCTAAGTTTATACAATAGGCAAAAAAAAAAAAAAATTTTTTTTTTTCAATAGACTTGTGGTAGAATCCAGAGTACAAGAGACACAGAATGACTCATGGGATGATCACAAGGAAGTAGGATCATCCTTTGCAGCATCTGCAGCAGTTAACTATGTGCTTGGAAAGAAACAGATGATGAGTAAATAGTTGTGAATTAAAGATGGATGAATGAATGACAAATGAATGAGAAGGAAGGAAGGAGAGAAGAAAGGAAGAAAGGAAGGGTGAAAGGAAGGAGAAAGAGAGGGAGAGAATGACTGACAAAGAAAAGAGAGCTATTGCTCTGAAGTGTTTGGGGATATATGCCCTAAAAGAACAGGAGGCTGGAATATTTTGGATTGTTGTTGAGAGTGAGCCAATGGAGAGTAAAAAGAAAAGTAGTGTTTGTATAAAGAGCCTGGTGAGATAGATTGAATCAGAAAATCACAGAAGATGTACTGTTAATTATGTAGACCAATTCAGAGATAGAAAAGAGCAAGGCACAGGATTTCCCATGGAGAGGCAACATTATCTCAGTGAAAAAGACTTTGAGGGTCTGTATTGAGGGGCTAGGCTTGGGTTTACCAAAACTTGGGGTACCCTGAAGCTTTCAAGCTATCATTCTGAGGTGTGTACCATTTGTAATTACAGGACTATCTTAACTTTTAAGAAGGGTAGCCTTTGTTAGTTGCATTTCTAATTTAGAAAGACATTGGATTAATTTTGGTTTTATACAGAAGAAGAAACATTGATGTATTTTTATTCCTCGATAGTTCATTTTTCATGATTCTATATATACGTGTCTAGGATTTCCTGATTTTTCTAAGATATAATTTATTTTTTCCATTCACTACCATGACTCCTCTTAAGCTTAAAAATATTTCTGAGGTCTGAGTAGAATATTTTGCAATAAGCATTTCAATGTTCTCAAATATTCTAGATCTCTAGTGACCTTCTGTACAATCTTTGAGACCTTTCATCCAAGAAATTTAGAACATGTTCCATTAAATCTATTTTTTTAAAATTTTTTTTCAGTACTGGGGATTGAACCCAGGGCCTTGTGCATGCCAAGCAAATGCTTTACCACTGAGCCACATCCCCAGTCCTATTCCATTAAATCTTAAGGCAACATGATCTGTAGAAATGCATATTACAAATGTTTGGGAAGGGTGAATGCCTTATGTTTAAGACAGAGCTGGTATTAAAGCTTTTTAATTCCAGTGCTCTGATTTTGTTTGGCAGATCATACCATCTCTCTGTAGAAGGTCAATGAAAGTCTGGCAATGTAATTGGGAGCTTTATAAGCTCCAAGAAAACTTATTTTTCTGGCTGTGAAATTTTATGCCAGAAATATCTTCAGGTCATACCAATCCCTTTCTGCTAAGATAATGGAAAATCTGTATTCTGTAAAATTAGGGTACATGTTTTACTAGTTTTGCTCACTGAACAACAATAATAAAGATGCATCCAATGGTGATATCCATAATACTGTGTCATAGATGATAGTTGGAGCTGGGAAAGCCACTAGTTACCTTATTACTGATATGAAACTTTTCAGAGGACAAAATACACTGAAACTGTACTGAAGAGGATGGCATCTGCAGTTTAGCTCTTGTGAATTGTTTGGCTGTCCCCTGAATCCAGGGCATTGCTCTATATGTTACCACCACTAGGAAAGTGTGTTCTCCCTCCATGGCCTATTTCCAAGCTGTTTAAGGTTTGAAAGCAAACATAACTGACTCTCATAAGCATACAGTTCCCTCTCCAGAACATAAGTGTATGGCAAGACCAGAAAGTGGCCTCTTGGCTGTGGCATTCAGATTACCATGGCTGTCAATCAAGATGTTTCTCAAAGTTAAAGAAGAATGAAATCTAATCCAGGGATTTTTTAAGTGAAATTTGTTTAGAGCTTTTTCTGGGTTATCTCAGATGTTGAAATTATCTTCAAAACAATATGACAGGTTGTTATTGATAGTCTACATTTTGAGGGGAAGAAAACAAACTAAAGGATCTAATGTGGATAAGGTTTTAGAACTAATCTGTAGCAGAGCTAGAATTTTCTGTGTGATTTTTCAATTGGCCATTTGGGATATGTGAAAATCACCTTTGAACATAGGATTTTTTGTTTTGATAGTGAAACTAGTTATTGACTAATTTTGCCTGTCTCATAGGGCCATTTTGGCTTTTCTTTCCAATAATAGTTTCAGAATGCCAAAGCCAAAAGATCCAAAAGGAAAGTTCTGGAAATACTAGCAACGTTTCAGAACTCTTATCGTTCTCTCATGTTTAGTATTCCTATCTTCTGTCCACTTGCTGCAATTAATTTATGGTCTGTGTTCTTAAGGGGCTCACAGATTGGTGGACAAGATCAACTAAACTGTTGATAAAGGCAAAGCCTAGACGGATGACAGTCCAGAGGAGAGACATGAGTTCAGCCTTGAGAAAGTCTTGTTGATAATGAAAAAGTTTCCTCAAAAAAACTATTTGTATACAAACAGTTGTATGTAAAAAGATGCTATATGCGGGCACTATGAATTGTAATTATTATAAATTTAAAAAATAAATAAATAAAAGGCACAGTAAAAAAAAAAAAAAAAAAACTACATCTGAATTGAATCCTAATCATGAGCAAGGGAGTGATTTCAGGCAGAGTGCAAGGTAATGGCAGTCTAGGGTCATAATTTACCTGTCATTTTGTCTCCAAGGACCATCAATACATTAGGCATGTGGTTAGTTTTGAATTTGATCTGTTAATCCACAATCTGGAATGCTGTTATGGTATGATTATGTCATAGTAGAGGGTTTGTGAGGTGAAGAAGGAAAATGGTGCAGATGAGACTTGGCATAGGATCCAGATCATAAAAGACCTGGAATATCACATAAGAATTTGAATTTTTAGTCCAGAGAAATGGAAAAGCTTTCAAAGGGTTTTAATTCAGAGAGTGACATGAGCTAATCTGCATTTAGAAGGATAAGTGTGGCAGCACTGTGGAGACAGATCAGCTAAGAGGCAATTGTATTAATTTACCCAAGAAGTGATGAGCACCTAAAACTGAAGCAGGGCAGTAGAGATGGAGAGGAAGGGATTAGGCACATCCCTGCCTTCAAATAGCCGGCTCTTATAACAGGGATGGAAATTTAACAATGTACGATTATGCATAGGATTTTGCTTTCTCCTTCCTCATAAATTGAGAAAATGTTAACTGAAAGAAAGAGGAAAATAGAGAATATAATTAAATAACATTACCATCCATCCTGTTGCTTAAAAGAGAGAGAGAGAGAGAGAGAGAGAGAGAGAGAATTGTGATTTATTCTTTTTTTAAAAAAATATTTATTTATTTACTTTAGTTGTACACAACGCAATGCATTTATGTTTATACAACGCAATGCATTTATGTTTACATGGTGCTGAGGATCGAACCCGGGCCGCGCACGGGCTGCCACTGAGCCACAATCCCAGCCCCATGAGTTATTCTTAAGTATTCCCAAACATACACATATGCATTCACTTAATTAATGAATAGAATACTTCTCGGTTGCCCCTTTGAACAAAGCACACTTCAAGCCATTGGAAACACAAGACAACAGGTCTGATCAAGTTCAGCTCCAATATTCCTGTCTCATTTCTCAATTCCTCCAGATCCTGACTGCCAGCACAGAACTCTTCCTCTCCTCACTTCTCTCCCTCATCTGGTGAAGTCTTACTCATGCAGCATCAGCTGCAAAGCCACTTCCTTTCATGGGACTTCCCAGCCCCTCTGTAGTGGTTAGGGCCCCAGGGTTTGTTCTTCCATTGCACCTGCCTGATGCTTCCTCTCAGTGAGTGTCTGACCACATGGTGCTGAAGTCATGCTGGTGCCACAGTCCATGATTCGCTGAGGACACTTACCACTTGGCTTTCAGAGTAGTCACTTGAATACTTTGTGAATAAATAGTGAGTGACTTAATTAAATTACTTAATACAGAATCTTTTCACCCTACTTATATATTATGCTCTTAGTAAGTCTTAACCAATTAAAGTTTAAATGGACCTGAAGTTAGCCCCTTCTGCTTGGGAAGTTCAAGGCCATTCATTATATGTTAACATCTTTATTTAATTTTTAAAAATTTCTAGCTTCCACCACTAGATTGAAAAAAGTGAGCCACATATGGTTAGCTAAACTCATTTCTAAAAACTTGGCAGGTTCTCAAACCATATTCAAAGCTTATGTCAGTTTTGAAGACACAAATAAAATGCATTTTTCCATAACTTCCCCTTCTTTGGTTGAATTTTTGGAAAAGATCTCCCACGATGTGAACTTCTGCAAATTATATTCTAAACTGAATCTGAATACCATGATTTGAGTTATTTTCCATATATCCCCTCTTTGGCAAGTCATGACACTTCAAGGACTAAGCAAATCTTATTTATGTATAAAAATAACAAATGTTTTAATTTTAGATTCCAAAGTACCATAGATAATAACATATGTTAATCTCGAAAGCACTTGTCATGTTTAAGTAAAAGTAAGTCTCTTAAAGATGTTCTATAGAATTGGTTCTGGCTTTAATAAGCATTATATTTCAGTCCTGTCTCTCCAGAAATTTAGAAATGAATAAAAGGAACTTTGGTAGAGGACTCACACACACATACACACACACACACTCACACACGTCCACTCCCTGCTCCAAACACCTCACTTTATTATTCTGATGAGCATCACATTAATGGGCAGTGATAATAATCTCAAATTATTGACCAAAAGCCATTTTTAATAAATAATTATATGTTTGCTTTTTAAGCATTGCTACTGAGTTATGATTACCCTAAGCTTTAACTTTCATTTAAAAAAAAAAAAAAATCATGGAGTTTGAAAGAAACAACCATAAAATTCATTGAATAGATTTTCCTAAGTCTTTATTTGCCCAGTAGACAATTATGGAAAAAAGGATAAATTCTTTACTTTTGTTCCCTTTCCTTCACTTTGCATTTTTTTTTTCTTTTCTATTTGGATTTAGAAGTACATAGCATGGCAATTACCTTTAAGGCCCACTTGCAAAAATAAATGGAATTCCTTTATATTGTTAGAATATGTTTTCCTTCCTTCCAGGGTAAAAATCTGTCATGAAAATGGCTATGTTATAGCTTGGAAGAAAAACTTAAAAATTGACATAGAGTTACATGGCAAACCAGGAAGGAACGGAATATACACTGTTATTTGTAAAGCTTCTTGATTTAGTCTGTTCAGACTGCTGAAACAAAATACCACAAAGTTGGTAGCTTATAAACAACAGCCATTTACACAATTCTGAGGTTAAGTCCAACAGAAGGTCTCTGGTGTCTACTAAAGGCTTACCTCCTGGCTCACAGATGGCCTCCATCTTGCTATGACTTCACATTGCAGAAGGGGAGAGGTAGCTCCCTGGCTCTTTCTAATAAGGGCACTAATCTCATTCCTGAAGGTGTGCCCTTATGACCTAGTCAACTCCAGATACCATCATCTTGTGGGTAAGAGTCAACGTATGGATTTGGGGAAAAGTCAACATTTGTCTATAGAACCTCTACTTATATCAGCCACCTTGCTAGGTGATTTTAAAATATCTCTTATCCCTTTAATTTGTTATAACAATTCTGAAAAGTATTTTGTCCATTATAAAGATAAGAGTAATTGAAGATCAGAAATTACCTTACCTAAAATTAGACAATTACTAAGTGCTTGGTTACATATCTCTTGTTCTTTCTAAAATACTAACTTCAGGGCATATTTGAAGTCTTCTAGCTTGGAGAAACAATATATTTGATGTTGAATGATATTAATTTTAAAATATAGTGTGTGAAGCTAATGCAAACTGAATTTCCTCTTTTGATGACAGGTTTTTTCCTCCATTGTTTTATTTTATTTTTATTTTTTTCTGTAATAGATCATCATAACAGTTAATAAGAAGTTGTGTAAAAACCTCCTTTGTAACACTTGACCTCAACACCCAAGAAGCAGCAATAAACAGCCCAGCACAGGAAATTGATAGCTGAAAAAACAAAAGCTAGAGGAATTGAGATATTAAGAACATAAAAGTAGAAAACAGATATCATAGAGGATATGAAGTGGTGAAAATGAATGTTTGAGCCTAAGGCAAGAAACCCAGAGATTATGGCTTTGAATGAGCAAGTGGGGCTCAGGGAAGACATTAAGGGTAATGGTGAGTGAACAATTTGGAAGAAAATATGAGCACAGCTTAATTTTACTGGAGCCAACTTTCCACATCAAAGTATAATGCATGATTAAAAAAATATATGTGTGTGTGTATCATATACACAATATTGTATACAAAATACACACACACACACACACACATAATATATGTACCAGGCAGTTAATTATTTCCATTCATGGTGTTAAAATAAAAAGGATATTTCTAAACAATATAAGTAGGATACATTCATTTCCTGTTTTGAATCCTTCCTAGTCCTTCCCTGACACCAGTTACCTTTTCTAGTACAAGTCAGCCAATGGCTTTTGTCTTGTGACTGCTGTCTGAAGAGCATTGTACTGGGACTTAACAAGTATTATAAAATGCAACTGTATTTGTCTCCCACAAAGTGGAATTTTGTGGTGACATAGCTGAAGAGTCCCAGGATTGCTCTAGTGGCAGGCATAACTAGGTTCAGACCTTCTGCAATGCCACAAGACCTGGTGCCACTAGTTTCCCATCATGATGGCAAGAAGGGTGAAGGAGGTCTGGGCTCCAAGCCAGTGCAGCTTGCACAGAGTGCTTGAAGTTCATTCTGATTAGTCTGATTCCAAGCATGTGCCAGTCCTTCAAAGAGTCATGGTGACCAGTGGGATTCAGTGTCCACTTGGTCAGGCCTGGGCAACATGCAGATGCAGAGGAAGAAAGCTGACTCCTCACAGGAATTTCTACTGCCAGGAGAAGGGATAATGGATTCCTGGGAAGGAAAATAGCAGGTGTCTCCAAAATTCTCTAACAAAGCCCTTTATTTGGCTATCCTCAAAGGGGACCTACTTCTTTCTTTATTTTTTCTTTATTTAAACAAGCATAGGCTAGTGACAGTTTTGTAAGCAAAAAGACAGAATTCTTTCCCTCATGAAGCTTAAAATGAGTGGATGGGAACAGCTCCCATGTTCTTCAAGGTCCAGCGTGGCTGTGGCGAGTGTGGACATATGATCAATTGTATGGTAAATTCCATCTGTCAATAACTGGAGCAGATGCATTTATACCTTTCTCTTAAATAGCTGACTTTGGGTAGAGGCATACTATCAGTTCAAATGAGAAAAGATGTAGCATATTAGTCTCTTGACTCTTTCTATGCTGTTTTTGTAAGCATAAACCTGTTTACTGGACATAATACCTAGAGGAGGACAGTGCTCCAAGACTGGAGAGGTTCTCCATTGGTAATAAGGGTTGACTTTTGACCTTTTGCATCCAAAGAGAAGGCAAGAGGGAAGCAGAATCAAATATAGATGTTCTAAGTCGTGCTTTTAATGAGTAAAGTCAAAGTATTGATTTCCTTCTACTCATTCACAATGAAATGCCCAACATGAAAGATTCCAACAATTAACAATTACAGTGGTCAACTTAACCCACAATCAAATTTTATTCTCTTTTTACAGTTCTGGCCTCTATTTCCCTTTCAAATGTTCCCTATTAGTTTTATGGTTAAAAGTGCCCTTTCTCTGATATCAGGTAAATACATCTTATTGAAAAATAAACAGAAAAGAATTTCCCAGTGTTTCAGGAGTCTGCAAAGTTAGGAATGTAATGGATTACAAATCAGAGGTGGATTTTCCAGCTTACCTGTACAGATTCACTACAGAAAGCAAATATTCAAGCAAGCAAAGTCCTAGGTAGCCCTTCAGTTTGTATTTCAACTTCCAGATTCATTTGCAAGAAGGCAAGGCACCCGTGTGGATGTAATCACACACACACACACGCACACACACACACACACACACACACACACACATGCTTATGGAGTAGGATTCTGTTCATTTTCAGTGAATCGCAAAGAAGGAGACTCTACTACAAAAATATTGGCATGTCTGCTTCAAATCTGCAAACAGAAGCCAAAGTCTTGTCACTTGTAAGGATGACATTTGACCCCAAGAGCTTACCCTTTTCGGGGGTGTGTTGTCATTTCTGAAAGGAAGCAGTTCTCAGAAGGAGAAACATAACATCAATGCTGACGGGTTTTCAAGAGGACAGCGAGACAAGTGACAATTCCTGTTGATCACCAGTATCAGCACAGTTTCAAAGTTCTTGTTTTCTACCTTTCTTTATCAATCCTCACTAATATGTGCTTTGAAATAACGATACAACTATTTTAAGAAAGTTAAGAACATGAGGATTCTATTTGCCTAGATTGTCTTGATCCTTTGAGTTTACCATAAAACTTTGGCTGTCTTTGTGTGGAGTATTTTGAGGTTATATGATACTATATGCCATGGTTTATAAATGGGACATAAAATGCATGTGATGATCCTATAAACAATTTAGTAGGACAAGACTTAACATAATTTTAAGGCTACAATTATTTGTTACATATTTTGTATGAAAGTCTGTGCTAGGTAGGTACTTCATGTGTAATACCATAGTCATATTGATAATTTGATGGGGCTGATACAACTACTTAACAGATAAGGAAATTGCCCTAGGCATTCAGTGGCTAATGTTTTTCAGATGCTAAATGATGGAACAGGGAATTGAGTCCGTAACTAATAATCCTAGTGCACAAATATCCAGGCCTGTCCATTAGCCAATAACTTCTTCATGGGAGAGATTAACAAACTATCTAGAAAAATAATCCCCCTAGATTTAAGTAACTTTTTATTCTTCATGTTTTATGACACAAAAAGTAGCCAACAGACAACTTGGTCTTGCAACATTGCTTTCATTGTGGGAGAAAAAGCATACTTGTTTAAATTCAGGATTATGAAACTTGTTTATTTTTATAACATGGGATGTGTCAGGCTTAATCTATCTTGAGTGTTGGAGTCTGATTGCGTAAAGACTCTGCTTTCTTCAGCCCACATAACTTTTCACTTTCAGCCAAGTAGTTAGTTCTACAGTAGAGTTCGTTCCTCACTCCCCAAGCACCATTTAAATGTTCAGTCTAAAGCAGGAGAATGACCTATTTTCACAAGCATTTCTTCTTTCTGGGATCTCACATTTGTTTTAAGATTTTCTTTTCCTTGGTTCTTTGGTCTGAATGTAATAGGTTGTATGATCATTCCTAAGTACATCAGTTCAAGTCCCTGGGAAGGACACCAAGATGGTGTTAGAAGAGTTAGTGATGTATTGAGGAGACTTCCTGTGACACAGGAAGAAGGAAGAAGCAGGAACAGGTCAGACAAGCCTCAGGTCACAGTGTACGTCTGGCATCTTAGTAAAAGAGGGGAAAGAACAAGTGATCTGTTGGGAAGAGCTTCAGACTATGTTGTAACAATGGGAAAGTCTACACCAATTCAACAGGGGAATCCAGATACAAGAATTGCCCTGCAATGAATAGAAGTAATCAAGTCTAATGCTTCACTGCACTATACAATGTCTAGGAGTTTCCCAGTGGCACAGTATGCTTGGATAAAATATTGTGGCAAATTTGAAGATGGTAGTTGGCAATTGTCAGCTAACGCTTCTCAGAGAAGGTTGTCTGGAGGCAGATCTGAGCCATGCGCCTCCATGGTTGCTGCAGTTCATCACTTAGATGCAGCTGATACCCTCATGCAGGTTTGAGTACCAGCTCTTTCTTGGCTCCCATCCAACTCTTCCTGAGCGGAAATTTATCAGGGTACAGTTATTGTGATAAATGACAGTCCTCTTCATGGCAGATTCATGCAACTGATGCTCAATATCTCCCTCCTTCACCATTCTTACTTCACCTTGTCTACTTCAACACCTCTGACGGCCTTACTGGCTTACTTAGTGGTGGGACTCATCTTTCCTTCAAGAGAAGTTGGTAACCATAATCTTCTCGAGCCAGGGTTTCCGTGTGTAAACTTTCAAAGCCACAATTGGTTACAAGAGTATCGAGGGACACCCAAGTGGATCACCTTGGTTCCATACATATTTCTCTCTGTTCCATTTAAAAGCAGTCCTACATCTTCCTACTGAACAAGGTTAATGGTCTTGTTCACTTTATGACCCCTCTTCTAGCTTGCTGTTCTCTATACAAAGAAGTTCAAATTACCTCAGAGGTAGCTATAGGTTTTTGTTCACTGGGATCCTTGTTATGTCTTTTATAACAAATGTGTCCCCTGTGGGGACCAGGACCTTTAACCCTGTAGAACCCACAATTGTAAGGGTAGCATCCAAGTCCATTTTCTGTTGCTGTGAAAGAATACCACAGAGTAGTTTATGAACAATAGAAATTTATTTGGCTCAGTATTCTGGAGGCTGGAAAGTCCAAGAACAAAGGGCTACACCTGGTGAGGTCTTCCTGCTTCACAGAACATGCTGGAAGTCATCACAGGATAAGAGAACAAGAGATTGAATTCAAAGCCTCAAGCTTTTTTCATAATCAGCATTGATCCATTCATAAGGGCACAGGTCTCCTGACCAAAACACTTAACACTAGGTCCTATCTCCTGGCTCTGTTACAGCAGGGAGTAAGTTTTCTATGCATGCTTTTGAGGGGATCCATTCAAACCACAGTAGATTGGAAACACAAAGTCCTTCAATAGGTCACTGGTAGTCTTGTCAGCTAACTTCATTCCTTCATTCCTCATGGTGAGTTTTCTCAGGTAGAGAGATTTCATCACCACCAGAGTTGCCATACCAGGTATTTGTCTCCCACCTGTGAAAGGTGCATGCACACCCATGTATCATCGTGTCACTGGCCTTACTTTCCTGTTGGAGGAAAATGTCCCCACCATTGACTTCAAGCTTTGTTGTAGGATTAGTTTCAGTCAGTGGAATATGAATGAAAGATTATGTGCCACACTGAGCAGAGGCTTTAAGGGGCATTGTATTCATTCATGCTTTCCTTTCTCTGTGAGAGAACAACATATCCTAACGGGCTAGATCCTAGATTGAAGAAGACACCTGCTGCAGAGCCTCAGTTGATGAATGGCCAGCACAGTAAATACAAGCAGTTACACAAGTTGTTATAAAAGACTAGGGGCTGGGGATCATTTCTTACCACAGGATAACCTTACAAAAATCTGACTAATGCATTGCATGTTTTCTTTTTCTGTGATATTCTTCCTGGTATTTGTGTCTTCCTGGGTGTTTCTAATGGATGTTGCCTCAGGAATGGCTCTATTGTTCTTAATGTTTCTGGGAGGTCCTAGACTATCTGTATCAAAAACATTTCAATGTAATTTTATAAACAAACTACTTGGCCATACTTACAGATACAATACAGTTGTTGCCCTTAGTATGGGGTCCAGGAGTGTGCATATTTTAAACACCCCAGAGGTCTTATAGCAAATTGAGAAACTGATTGTAGGCTGCTTCATCCCACAATTTTCAGTCAGCTTTGACTGATCATCTTTCCTGGCCTCTTGAAACTAGATGTCTATCCTCTTTGTTCCTTACCCCTAGCCTTGACTTGAATGATGGCGTTTGTGTATCCAACTCATTCTTGGCTCCATTTCCTCATCCTATGTTCACAGTCTTGCTAAACTAGACTTTCACCTGTACCTGCTATTGTTTGAAGAACACATTGAATTTCTCTTGGAAGAGGTGTTTGTGTGTATGTGTGTGTGTGTGTATGTGTGCATGCGCATGTGTAGATACATCTATGAACAAAAGCAGATAGAGTTAGATGACATTGTTTTGTGCTGATTAAGAGATAATTCTGAAATGTAGCAGCAAAGCTAATTATCTGTCTGGGAAAGGTGTAGGCCTTATTTAGGTCAAAAGTAACAGAGAAATTGCTGATACAATTATTTCTAGTAACTCATGAATGTCTGTGTGCATTGTACATGCAGAAATCTGCCCAGGTGGCTATGTTACTGGGAATGAGATGACTGTCTAAATAAATCCTTAAACCAATTTTATTTAGTGATACGGCGACAGAAATAAGGAAAAGACCTGGGGAAGAAAACAACTTAAGGCAAAGTTAGATGAAATCAAATATTTCATCTTCCATGAGAAAGATCAAAGCCACAATCATCATAAATGTTCCCAGACTGTGGAAACTGCTCCTCCCCTCCACCACTCTTATTTTTCCTTAAGTTCTTAACAAATTTTCAAACCATTCTGATGAAGTTTCTCATTTATCTTGATTAATGCTATTGAAATAAACATAGAAGATGAAATGTATGCACAGATTTAAGATGCTTATAGCTGTGACATGAAGACTCACACTTAGCTGTCACTAGAAGTCATTCATTTTTCTGGATAGCTATCCATTGCTCTGGTTTGTACACTGGAATTCCAGCCACTTTTCTTACAAAGATTATAAAGTAAGTGTCTGCACATTCATTGAAAGTATTCAGAAAAAGATGAAATACATAAAAATATTTTTGATTGAGTGGCACTAACATCATTGAAATGAAATGCCAGAATCAGAGTCTAATGATCTTATTGAGTTCTTTCTGGCTTTATCCAGAATGGACATGTAATTTTCACAAGTCCCAGTTGAAGAGGATTAAAAAAAAAAATCTCATTTTGCAGGATTGTTCCCAATCTTGTTAAACTTATGAGCAATGTTATAATGATATTAATGATATGATAAGTTACAAACCTGACCTTGAATTCTATCATGCTATGTATGAAAGCACAGCCTGCCAAAATTCAGGTTAAAAAAAATATAGATAAGTTTATGTGCCCTGAAAGGCAAACTCAGCATACTTTCCGAATTTATAAACTCCAAGGTATATTTTACCATTCATACATGTCTAAAAAAATCTTTTGAATTGTTGTAATGATGCTTCCTTTTTATTTTTCTATTGTTGCATGAACTTTGTAGGTGGAGAAACTCTAGAAAAATCTGTCTTTTAAAAGTTCAGCTTTGTATTCATGTTGTAAAAGAGTCACCATTACTTAACAGTATGGAGAGAGGCCCAAGGTCCATTTCCTATATGACTCTTCAACTTCAAACTGAGAGGGATTTCTATTTTCAAATGTTTGTTCAAACTTTCCTATATAAATCTCAGGAGCTTACATTTGAAAGATTTGCCTACCATGAATATTTATGAAAAAATGTAAAGCCATCTCAGGATCTATATTCTACATTTTAAACTACACCTCTTTATTAGATGCTGCTTTTTATTCTATAAGGTTTTCTTGTTAGTAATGCTAAGTTGCTAAGGTGACTGAAGCTGTCTAGAAAATGGCGAAGTTGACAGTTTCTTCACCAATTTAAGAAAGTACATTCTCTTTCTGTTCTGCTCCTCCCTTCTTCCCTTCTTCCCTCCTCCTTGCCTCCACCTCCTCTCCTCCTCCTTCTTCTTATTTCTCTATCTCATATCTCTCTTCCTCTCTCTCTCTCTCTGTTACTGTCTCTTTCTCTCTGGGTTTGTAATAGAACTTTTGTTTGTGTTTAATTTTTCCCAACATATTAAGCAGATAAATTAGGAATGATTTTGATAAAATGCAGAAGACTCTGAGTGCTGAGAACTGGAACTTAGTCATCTATCAAAATGTTGTCTAGGAGCAGTTGTCTTAAATCCTCTTTTTCTTTTTAAGCCATTGGTAAGATTTTTTTTTACCTCCAAGTAAAGAAAAGCAATCAAAGATAAAGTATGTTAAGCTGCATCCCAGCCACCCTTGGGATGCTAAGCAGATGGGTAAAAAGATATCTGGAAATACATGTTAAGATTTCTTATTATAATCAAATTCTCTTTGCTTTATGTTCATAATTTAATGCAAAAGTACAGAATGCTTTCATATGCTACTCAAAATTGCTTTAAAATGCAGCCCACTGTAAAATATGTTTCTGCACTGGTCTAAAGTTAAAACTTGAGATTTCGCCCATTATAAATAGTCTCCTCTCTGCGATCTGCATCCAGGCCCCTTCTCTCCTCACAGTCTGTGGCCTGCTTTCTTTTACAGCATAGGTGGAGAGGTAGGGCGAGGCCACGAAGCCAGCTACGTGGGCAAACACTTCCGCATGGGATTCATGACGATGCCGGCCCCTCAGGACAGACTTCCACATCCATGCTCCAGTGGCTTCACTGTGAGGTCGCAGTCCCTGCACTCCGTTGGGGGCACAGAGGATGACAGCAGCTGTGGCTCCAGGAGACAGCCACCACCCAAGCCGAAGCGGGACCCCAGCACCAAGCTGAGCACCTCCTCAGAGACAGTCAACAGCACTGCGGCCAGCAAGAGCGGGAAGCCCACCGACAGGCCCGAAGGTAAACTCGCAGGCCACACACCCCTTGCCCAGGGCTGCCAGTGAGCACCTGGCTTCCTCCCCGGTCATAATCCTGCTGGCATCACCTTGGAGTCCCAGCTGAGAAAAATCAAGGGGAAAGGTTATTGAATTGGTCTGCTCTCAAATACCCCCCACCTTTTTTTTTTTTTTTTTTTTTTTTTTGGACTGGGGATTGAACCCAGGGTCACTTAACCACTGAGCCACATACCCAGGCCTTTTTTTTTTTTTTTAATTTTCTAATTAGTTACACATGACAATAGAATGCATTTTGACACATTGTACACACATGGAGCACAAATTCTCCCAGGCCTTTTTTAATATTTTATTTTGAGCCAGGATTTTACTTAACTTGCTTAGGGCCTGGATAAGTTGCTGAACTCGTGATCCTCCTGCTTCAGTCTCCCCAGCCTCCAGGATAAGAGGTGCCCCCTTCCACCCCACGCACATTCACCCAGGCTCAAATGCCCTTTTAAAACTTTGGAACATTTGAAAAATATCTTGCCGAGAGAGAGAGAGAGAGAGAGAGAGAGAGAGAGAGAGAGAGAGAGAGAGAGAACTTATATTTTCTGGCTTTTATTAATACTATTTGAATAACTAAAGGAAGCATTGTGTGTTTATTGGGAGAATGTTTTAATGCAGGAAAATATAAGGAAAAAAGTTTGCTACCATAACTTTTATGATAATCATTTTAACATTCTTTCCTTCCAGTGAATATGAATACATGCATGTATGTATGTGTGTACAGTGTGTATATTATATATTTCAGTCTCTGTATTTCTGATTTCTACCTGTCCCTACATTTTCCCTTAGCTGTGACATATAGAGTTCAGCTATATCCCAGCAGCCTTGCTGGTCTATGAATATAAATTAGGTCAGATCAACCCTGGATCTCACCAGTTCCTTAGCCCTTGACTGAATAAGTAAGTTGCAACTTTCCTGAACTTTTCCTGAGAGCCCCTTAATGGGATAGACATCTTAAGTGTGCTTTGATATAAGCTGACTTAGTTCAGGCTGCTATAACAAATTGGATGGCCTATAAAGAACCACATTTTATTTCTCACAGTTCTGGAGTCTGGAAAGAGCAGGATGCCACCCTGGTCTTTTCTGGGTAGGGCTGTGTTCCAGGTTGTAGACTGCTGTCTCCTTGTATTCTCACATGGTGAAGAGAAGAAAGAGAGAAGGCACTGTGTTCTAACAGTGCTAATCCACTTGATGAGGGGTCCACCTTCAAGTCCTTGGTATTTCCCAAAGGCTCCACCTTCAGATACCACCATATTGGGACAAAGATTTCAACATTTTAATTTTGGGGCCACATCATTCAGTCCATTGCACAAGGCCATTCAGGTTTTTACATATCAGTTGTGACAAACACCTCAAGATTCCCAAAACTGCCAGAGGCCAGTTTGAGAGCAGGGTTCTCCAACTGGCCCTGTAGACTCTCTCCTGCCCTGCATATTCCTAACCCCTCTTCATAGTTGAAGAAGATTCTGCTTCCCTGATTCCCCAAGGCATCAAGTTTCATCTGAGGTTCACTGCAGAGATGGGGAGATATAAGGTTATCATTCTCTCTCAGATCCATTCACCATCTAGGACCTAGGGTTCCCAATGGCTAGTTGCCAAAGAGAAGACAGCGGCTCTCTTAATCTTATATCTCCTTTTCTCAACTGGGCAGAATTTTCTGCTACCTGGACTCCCCAATTCCCCATGAATGCTCCCTCATCTTCTAGTCTTCATTTTTCTGTAGAAGTTCAAAATTGTTCCACGTGATTAGGTGCCCTTCAGGTACATGCCATTTCTCTCTTTATCCTCATCTCTCCTTTCTCTCTTCCTGGTATCCACATATCTTTGGCCAAGACAATAGTTTATTACATTATTGAATAATACAAACAAGTGACTGAAGATGGTGGTAATCCATCAATTCTACAAGGACAAATCTCTTCTTAGTCTATTTTCTCTATTACACATATATGAAAAATGCATCATGTGTACATATGGGTATTCATGTAAAAGCACACATGGGAATAGCTTGAACATGGATGTATATTTGCAAAATTGAAATCATAGTGCATAGCATTTCCTGTGTTATATTTTCATTTATTCCATGTGACTATTTTCTGGGGATTTTATTTGTCAAGAAACATCCATTTTTTAATGGGTGGAAGTGTACTTCATAGGAATTTATTTATTTATTATTTTATTGATGTATACTTACGTAGACTCCATTTTTTTAACTACAAGGAACAGTAGTATAGTGAACACTTGTGTGTGTCCATGTGTGGGTCTGTATGTATTTAGGCATGACTATTCTTTTTCTGCCTTCTTAGAGTTTATTAGAAATTGAATTTTTTTCCTCATGATTCGGGGTTATCAGTATGTCCTCCAGCTTGTAACGCATCAACACAGACACTTTTAGAAACAATAGAGGTGTTTAGTTCCCTTGTTAACACACCAAATGGCTCCAGAGTCATGACTTTTATAAATTTTAATTATCATCTCAGGTTTTCTCTAATATAGATACATGGTGTTTGTTGTTTCTCTTTATTTTATGTGATCCTGTGTCTAGAAGTTGCCCTCTCCTACTTCAGTTGCCAGAAAACTACATAATCAACAGTATTATATTATTTGCAAAAGAATATTACTGATACTGACTTAAGACCATGATTTCTGAATGATGAGGTCCTGAATGCAATATGGAATTATTCAAGAATAGTAAGAAATAAAAGAACCCTTGAAAGGAGAGGAAAGATAAGACATGCAGAAAAGGACTGTCATGCTGCCAGAATCTCTCCTAGGTTCCTGGAAAGAATGTAAGGTGCTCCCAGACCCCCACTGGGGAGGGGTGACAAGTACGTAGAGTGAGAATGCGGGGAAAATTGTGGTTACTGTTCCACAGAATAAAAATTTGAGTGATGATGCAATTATGTTAAAAATAGATCAGAATACCCTCCATTTGGGATGCTTCAGGTGTCTGTTTCCTGGAGGTTATCATTCTCTCTCAGATCCATTCACCATCTAGGACCTAGGGTTCCCAATGGCTAGTTGCCAAAGAGAAGACAGCAGTTCTCTTAATCTTATATTGCTATAATCTTTTATATCACTTGAAGTTAGATGAAGACAAAGTGACCAAGTTAGAACATCAGTGACTTAAGTTGGACTTGGAAAATTATTCGATGGGATGGGAGGGAGGTGCATGGAGCACCAGCTCTGAGCCTAACACCTGTCCTTACAAGGGAGCTCTTGGGACAGACTGGGAATCCCTCAGCTGCGGTTGGTCAGGGTCCTAAGTGAACTGGATGAACTAAGATCCAGTGCAGAAAGGTAGACTTTTATAGAAAAGTGATTCTCTATGCAAATTTTACTCTCTCCTCAGAACACTTAAAAAGCAATTGTAAAGCTAGGTATAGCCAAATCTCTTTGAACATATTATGACCTCAATAATAAGAGGATAAACCTGTTATTATTGTATAGAGATGGGGGAAAATCTCAGTACAGAGGTGGGGAAATGTTTTTTGAGTCCAAATGCATGTGTTGGTACGTGTAAACTCAAAGCCAAAATTACATAAATATGGAGATTGCTCTTTTATGGATTCTCAGTTCCTTATAATTGCAAGTTAACTGGAGTCCATTATAGAACATGTTTTCTTTATAATTTTCCAGCTATCAACATTATAACACAGATAAAAAGTGACTTTTATAAATCTTACCCTTCTTTTCTTTTTACATTAAATGTCAGCAAAATCAAAATATTGATTCAGTGGCATTAGAATGATTTCCATGGTAACCAGCTTCTATTTAAGTAGAGGATTATGACTTCCCTGTGGATAAAAATAAAAAGAACTGGACTTGTAATAAAATGGCTTTTCAGAATAGAAGAAGAAAGAAAGAGAGAAAGAAAGAAAGAGAGATAAACTTGAACACAACAAAAATTATGTACCAAGAAAAGTACAATTCAATGTTTATAATTCCGTCCCATTAAAAACATACATGTACTACTTTATGTGAAGAATATAAGATGGAAATCAGTATAACACGAATATTTTAATTACCCTTTTCTGTCTCTTTGGTGTGGTACCAGCTCATTTTTAGGCAATATTAAATGTAATAAAAGGAGTTAACTAGAAAGAATAAGGGGCCTTAAATACGATGTATCTCATGTGTGATCCACCAAAGAAGCCACTTCAAAACCTCATCTCAGTCATTCCTATTCCTTTAGCAAACTGCATCATTCCTCAATAATGTCATTCTAAGAGATTCTGTATGGAGTGGGCAAAGGGCTGTACTTAGAGTCAGAGGCAAACATTTTAGGCAAGTGACCCAATGAGGTTTTTTCAACCTTTAAGAGAATTATAAAAAACTGAAAAATTGATGGTATACTGCCTTTCTCATGGCCTTATGACAACCCAGGTATCTAATGCCAATGATGTGCATGATTAAAAGAAATTGCTGTACCAATAGAAGTCAATGCAATTTTAAATGTGTAGTTACCACTTTTTAATAGTCTTGAATAACATGAAATTTTGGTTTGGTGTAACAGGTATATTAAAATCAAACAAGAGAGGAAAAGAAAAGACATATCCACACAGTCTACATGTTAGAACTTAAACAATTTTACACATGGCTATTATTGAAAAGACAGAGTTTAAAAAGTGCTGATGAGGATGCAGAGATAAGGGAAGGCCTGCACACTGAAGCTGGGAGTGTGAATTTGTGCAGCCATTAAGAAAAACAGTCTGGAGGATCCTCAGAAAATTAAAAGTACAACTATTGTATGATCTAGCAATCTTACTGCTGGGTATATTCAACAGAGATTTCAGTAATAAGTTAAAGAGATGTATGCACTCCCATGTTTATTACAGCAGTAATAGACATTCACAGTAACTGAGACATGGAGTCAAATTAAGTGTCCATCAACTGATGAATGGATAAAAAAAATATGACACATACCCTGTATATATATATATATATATAGAGAGAGAGAGAGAGAGAGAGAGAGAAAGAGAGAGCTGTATATATATATATATATATATATATATATATATATATATATATATATATATAGAGAGAGAGAGAGAGAGAGAGAGAGAGAGAGAAGAGAATTTCAGTAACAAAAAAGAATTTTCAGCAATGTGCGTGGATCTGGAAGACCTTATGTTAAATGACATAAGACAGGCACAGAAAGACAAGTACTGTGTGATTTTACTCATATGCGAAGTATCAAATAACTGAACTCATAGAAGCAGTGAGTGGCTACCTGGGGCTGGGGTTTAGGGAGATTTTGGTTAAAGCATACAAAATTTAAGTTTGGAGGAGGAAATTCAAGGAATCTATTGTACATCATGGTGACTAAAGTTAATTATTGATATATTAAATTCTTGAAAATCACAGTAGAGTTTAAGTGTTCTGAGTAGAGTTTAAGTGTTTTTACCACAAACAGTGTGTAAGGTGATGCATATGTTAATTACCTCAGTTTATTCATTCCACAGTACAAATTTCAGGACCACATGATGAACATGATAAGCATATATAATTTTTGATAATAAAAATAAAAAAATAAATGAGAGAAAAAGCTCCCTCCAAATTTTACACAGTGACCCAACTAAACAGTGGAATACTCTATGATTATAGTAATTTTTAATAATATTATGACATTAATGAACATTTTCTCGGTATTATAAGCCTTTAATAATATTATGACATCACATAAATTTTAGTATCAGTGTTTTTATTAAACTTAGAGTATTTTTTAAAAATTATGTCTTAACTTCCATTTGTTGTGAATTCTTCATTCCAGTCATTAAAGACATCATCTCATGACTTTTTGTAAAAAGCAATGAGGAAATACTTTCTAATTGGAAAAGGTACCCTAGTTTCTGATTTTGTCTTTTAGAGGTATTTGGTGGAGTCATATCTTTTGATTCCAAAACTGGAATGCCTGCTGAAATATTTTGAATCATGATCATCCTGAAAAACTTGGAATGTGTCATTGAGCCAGAATCTAATGAAAGCTAAGTTTATTCCAAAGTCACTGCCTTAAGAGCAACCAAAACTTAAAAGGTTACCCCCCAAAGTTTATTTTAGTGACCAAAAGAGGTAACAAGGTAACAAGAATAATTCAGGAGGAAAAGGTGATTTTGACTCATGGTTTCGGGGGGGTCTCAGTCCATAGATGGCTGACTCCATTGCTCTGGGCTCAAGGTGAGTCAGAACACCATGATGGAAGGGGTGTGGTGGAGGAAAACAGTTCAGAACCTGGAACCAAGACAGAGAAAGGGCAAGTGGTGGGGAGAGGGAGGGGAAGGAACCGAAACATACTCCCCTCACCCACCATAGATAGAATATACTCTCCAAAGGCACACTCCCAATGACCCAGCTTCTCCAGCAAAACCCTGCCTGCCTATAGTTACCACCCAATGAATCCTTATCAGGGCTTTTAATAATGTTTTTCACGCCTCCATTTATTCAGCAAACACCTTGAGTGTCTACCTTGTTGTATTTGAGACTTTGCAACCAACAGAACAGAAGTGGTGCTTTCCTTCATTTTGCTTACCATTTTATTTTTAGTTCTCTGCCTCAGCCTGTTTTACTTTATTCATTTCACAGAGCCAGCAACAATTTAAAGGAATTATTTCAGAAACCAAAATACATATGGTATGACAGCTATGGGATTTTCTTCCATGTAATTAGTTGTTCAGTGAGGGAAGAAAGAGTTTTGCATGTTTTAATAATGTGTTTCTTCTAGAAAGAATAGTTGCTGCTCTTTGACTGTTTGGTGTTGACAATTTAAAGGTGTCTTAATCTGTTTTTCTACCAATGTTAATTTTAAAAACAACCTGGGGGCAGTTGAGGACAGAAGAATAGAAACAAAATTGAGTATGTATATATATATATATTTTTTATTTTGGGGAACTGATAGGTTTCCCAGGTCAGAATCCCAGTTTGGGAACCTAAGTCTGCATCAGTAATGGATGGCCACAGATTTAGTTTTCCTTTTTCAGTCACCAGCCTAGGTTTCTGTCACTTATAAGGTGGCCATACTACTTTTTAAAATTATCCTATTCTATCATTATCCTAAATGCATGATTGAAGACCTGAATGGTACTTATATACTTTGTATACAAACAGTTGTATGTAAAAATATGCTATATATGTGCATTATGAATTGTAATACATACTACTATTATAAATAAAAAAAGAAAAAAAATCCTACTTATTTTATGACTCAGCATAACAAAAATAGAAAAACAGGGCAGCAAAGGCAAAGACACCTTGTTTTCCTGTTAATGCTGCAAAAATTAAGCACTCATTCTCTCTCTCAGCCGCAGTCTCTCACCTGTGCAATGGGACTAGCAATCCTGGCCTTATGTGGTAGGCAGAATTTTATAATAGTACCCAAGATTCCCTGCTCCCTGCTTTTTCAGTGTGTAATCCTTGGACCTGACACACTGTTGCTGGCTTGAAGATGGAGAGGACCATATGCCCAGGCACACAGGCAGTCTCTAAGAGTTGAGAGCAGCCTCCTGGCAGAAAGTTAGAAAGAACACAGGGAACCAGTCCTGTAAGTGCTTTTTGTCGATAGCAGGAATGAGCTTCAAAGTGGAATTCCAGAAACCAGACAGACAGACAAGGACTCAGCTTGGCTTGTCACCTTGACTTCAGCAGGTGGAACCCTGAGCAGAGAACCCAGCCTTGTGGGTTCTGGATGTTCCCAGATTTTTGATCTACAGGAGTGTGAGCTAAGATAGGGTATTGATTTTTAAGCTGCTAGATTTATGATAACTTGTTAAGAGCAACAGAAAAGCAATTCATCTTACAAAGCTCTTAGGCAGAGGAATGAGGACTTTAGTCCATTAGAAATGCACCTGGTTCTCGGGGGTCTGGCCTCCCTTCCTCCCCCAGACAGTGGAGGACATTTAAGATGATGACAGTCACTTCCTAGATTTTCCCAGTCATACTGAAAATAAATGAGATGAAGGATCTTCAAAAAATACTGACATATCAAGCCTGTTGATTATATGCTTAGCTTTTTCTTAATTTATTTTTCTTTTTTCCTGGAAGAGTCTTTCCTTTCTCCTCAACATTTTTTGCTTCTTTAAAGGGCACATCAGTGGCTTTTCTGATGGCCTTCTGACTGATTCATTTAGATAACTACAGCTTGCCTGCTTGCCTTCCTTCACATGTCAAGTGGCACTTGTCCTTCACAGCCTGCGCCCAAGAGGGGATCTAAGCTGTGTTAATCACCATAATAGTAAAACACAAAGAAATTCATAAAGCAAGCTGTGGGAATCTCCATCGTCTTAGCTTTGGATAGCGTTCTTGTGTGATTTTTGTTCATTTTATGAGTAGGGGATGCAGGAGATGATCACTCAAGGCCCACATTTCTGGGTTCTTTTTCTGGTTGGCAGCATCCAAAGCGATGGTAAAATGCCCCTGTCACCAGGCACTGTTCAGATGAAGATAGACTTGTACATCTACCATGGGTGATCTTTTCCTGAATGCTCCCAAGGCACCTGAATGAAACAGTGTGCCAGTCAAATCTCAGGCAATGCATCTTCCTGTCAGTCCTTCCCATATAGAGGTCTAATCCAAACAACTACCTGTCTCTTAAATGATCTCACCCAATACCTTTCTTCCACTAACAGTCTGGCATTGGCCTGATTGGTCTTAGATCTTGATTCAGAAGAGGTCTCCTGATCCACATTGTTGGCCCAGATAGGAGAGGTCAACAAGCCCAAAGGTCCTGAGTGTCTACTCTGGTTGGGGGCACTGATTTTAAGGGTGTTTTATTGTGGGTAACAAACCACTGCAAATTTAGTGTCTTAAAATAGCATGCCTTTTTTTATCTCAATTTCCTTTTCAGGGTCTCCTGAGGCTGCAATCTGGGGTGCCTAGTGGGGTGCACTCTGATCTGAGGCTCGGGTTCTTGCTAAAGCTTACTGTTGGCCGAATT
The DNA here is from genome assembly GCA_025594165.1 of Tamias sibiricus. Taxonomy (NCBI): domain Eukaryota; kingdom Metazoa; phylum Chordata; class Mammalia; order Rodentia; family Sciuridae; genus Tamias; species Tamias sibiricus. The sequence goes on along the minus strand of CM046660.1, from coordinate 70,498,094 downwards.
TATTTTCTTGAAATTATGGAACACACAGTAGATGATTTTTTCAAGGACAACAGGAAAGTCCCTTGGAGGTTCATTCTCTCTATAGTGGTAAAAGTTTTCTTTTAAAGAACTCACCTGGATAGCAAAGGCTCACCTCGAATGAGTTCCCCTTCATTAACTCCCAATCAACTGATAGGAACCTTACACTTAGATGTAAAATCCCTTTATCTCTTTCTATATACCATAACTTAATCACTAAAGTAAAATACCATCAGATTCATACTCCTTCCTGCTCTCAAAGAGAATTATGTAAGGCATAAACCTCAAAGAATAGGAATCTTGAGGGACAGCCTAGAATTCTGAAACTCAGGGTGATGCAAAGAAGAATAGTCATGTATTGCTTTCCCAGAAACTACCCAACTCTCTATGGGATACTTCAAAAATCAACTTGTGGTAAAGTTAATTAGCAATGCCAGAGATAAGCTACAATTCTATAGGATATCATAATTGGTAAATAAATAGGGCACAGTATAACTTCCCTCCCCTTTTTTTCTCTTAATCTTTCTTTCTTTTTCCATAAAATGGGAGTCATCCCTTCTGCCAGGTGCCTGGATTATTATATTGGGTTGAAAGTAAGAAAATTTTATTTCCTTTGGCTTCATTCTTATAAAACATAAGGAAATACTTTCCTTAGTCCAGCATCCCCCAGGCCCAAGAACTTCTAAAACATAAAGATCCAAATAAAATATTAACACTAAAATAATGTAGATATTAAAATTGCAGTGTATGTGTCCAGCAGTCTATTAGATCTTACCACTAACTGTCCTAGTTACTCTGTTGCTGACGCAGAATACTGGCTTTACCCAGCAGTCACCTGTGCCCTTGTCACAGCATCCTTGATATAGCAAACATTCTCCTCAGTGCTTTGGCCTGTGGATTTCTCCAGACCTCCTGGATTGTTGGCATTGGTGGTGGCAATTTAAGTAGGTACCTTCCTGATCTCTCCTTCTGCCTGTCCAGTAGCATTTTGATGACAAATTGTATCAGACTATTTGTTCTCAAGTTATGTAACTTCTCAATTGTAGTAATTACATCAATTTTCAATAATAGCTAAATGGACCTTATAGAGCACAACTCATCAAATGAAGTGGAATAAGCAGAGTAATGAATGTAACCTTCAATGCAACTCTCCCCATAGTCTGCTTTTATCTGACTTCAAACTTGCATAGAAATTTATCTCTTCTTTGCATTTATACTAAAGCATTTATAGAAAAATGTAGTTAATTATTATTTACTAATTATTAAACATTTTTAGAAAAAAATGGAGGAAAGGAGATCATAGCCTGCCTTCCCTAAATGACTTTCAACTCTCTTTTCCATAAAGCTCTCTCTCCTCTATTTCTCCAGACTTCAGTTTGTCCCCTAAGTCCTAAACAGAACTGTTACCACCATCTAAATTTAGAAGGCAGCTCAGGGCTTGCTGGTACTTATAGAATACTGTTTCCTGGGAGTAAACCTATCCCCATCCCAACCTTTGCAAGCCTAGTCAGTGTCTTTCATAAAGTATTTCTGATGAAAACGTTTTCCCCATTTGATTACATAAAGCATTTGATACTTTACTAAACTTTTAAAATGTATTTTATTTCAAGAAACTGCCTTCATCTTTGTACTCTATCTCAGTGATGTGATAATAGTGGGAAGGAATCTTTCTAATGGGTTAACTTCCCCTAATGCATGTTGGAAATGGGATCAACTCATATCAGACTCCATCCCTGACCTGTTGGCTCCCTCAAACCATGATCTGCATCTGTCCTTTCTTGCTCAGTTGGAAGCTAAAGGGCCTCTGCACATACTTGCCCCACTGCTCTCATTGTTAAACATCCACAGTTTTCTGCTAGCTGAGTCTGCTCTCACCATGCCACTGAGTCAATCTTTGTTCCCATCTCAATGATGGCCTTCTGTCCCTGTCCTTTGTTATTTGTTTTCAACATGTTATACTGTTAACTGCAGTGCCTCCTAAATTCTCTGTCCCTTGGAACTTCATGCATGGCCCTCTGGTTTTCTTCCTCTTCTATCTTTTGCTCTTCTGTCTTCTCATTCTAATGTTTGTTGAATAAGTCGTGAATTCTTCATTTGCTCCCAATGTCTGCCTGGATCTCTGACATGCATTTCTTTGTAGATAATCACAGCTTTTCTTCAAACTCTTCATATCCACACTGACCCACTTGTTTTCCCCATGTTTCCTATCTTCACACCCAAATTTGAAAGCCTTCTCAGATTGTGCTCCTTAACCCAAAGTTTCATTAGTGATTCAGTCTGACCACTTCTGCTCTCTCATCTCTTGAGTCTCTCCATCCGCTAGTCCTTTTACTGTCCTATCTCAGACCATTGTCATTTCCACCTGGACAGTTGCATGGGTGCCAAACTGGTCTTCTTCTGCAGCTTTACCTTCTATCTTCCCAACCATCCAGTGAGGTCATCCTCATGTAAACATCCAGTCATGGCACTGTTCTTATGATTTTATCTGAGTACATCACTGTTCTGCTCATCATTTACCTGACAAAGTTAAGCTTGGTAGCATGATCATTATCCTGCTCACAGGACCACATCTTCTGTCATTCATGGCTCTCACAGAGGACACAAACTACCTAATTTTCTCTAAACAGGCCACACTTTTTCCTGCCTCTATTCCTTTGGATGTGACATTTTCTCTTTCTGGAATGTCTATTCTAAATCAGTGTCTATAGCAAATTTTCACTCACCCAACAGGGTCCAGGTTTACTGCTACTTTTTCCTATCATAACTTACGTGAGTGCATTTTTTTCTGTGATTGAACTGTACCATGGGTGAACTATACTGTAGCTATAACTCCATTACATATACGATTAATTTTATTCCAAACATTTGGACTACATTATTTTTTTTTTGTATTCCAAGGAGCTTAAGCATTCCATGAGGACCTGGATCTTGTCCTTTTGTCTTTGTACCTTTAATGTCTGTCACAGAGTATTGCTTAATGGGCAATGTTGAATAGGGATATTTTGAATATTGGACATTTTCACAAATAAGTCTTCCAGGACACTAGTTCTTGTGATGGGTTAATAGGTTTCCAGGTGTCTCTAATATAGAAACAAATTCAGACATTTAGAAAGTGTCCAGGATGGGCTTGGTGTATCATGATCCTCAGAGCAAGCGTGTCCTCTGTCCATTCATCTCTCAGTCCCACCCTGATTTATTTATGATGTAGTAACCAATTATTTAAAAGATGAGATTGTTTTGCCTTTTTGCCTGCTTTTAGCTTTATAAAACCTCAATGTCTTCTGCTGTTTTTAATTTCTGAATCTTGATCGGGACATAAATCAGCAAAGAATACTGCTGATGGGTAGGTAGCAGGAAGCTATTAGTTTATCTGAATAATATAAGTCAAGGAATGTTTAACTTGTGCAGTTCAGATCAGCTAAAAAGGTGTGTGTTTCTCAATTAAGATGCAAAACAGAGTGGAGAGTTCATTCCCTTGAGTGAGTTTTGGATGTTAAATTTAATTGTTCCTATGCTTGTATATTTCAGGGTCTCTCTTGGAAATTTCTCACATATTCTTAGAGACCAGGTTTATTCTTCCAGATTAAATGTGTTTTTCTATTCTACAGGCACCAGCTTTTGAGTGGTTCTTCATCCTACCTTCCAGGAGAGTGTTTAAAGCCATTTTTAAAGCAGAGTGACTGCATATGTGCATAAATCTTACCCTTAATTGATCTCAATGAAGCATACATTTATTGCTGAAAAAGTGCTTTGATTTTATGGTCCTATGTCGGTACTCAGAGTTTCTGTAATATGAATCCCTTTTTGTAATTTTTTCTTGTTAAGTGGGAGGGCAATGATTTAAGACTAGCTTTTTATTTATTTATTTATTTTGTTATTAAAATGTATCAAATTAAGTTGACTGCATGGAGTGGAACAGAAACACTTCACCCATGGGAACCTCTGCTTTCTGACAACTTCATTTAACCACAATGATTGAAAACTGAGAAACAAACAAAGAGAACATAGGGAAGCCAAACTCCTTCTTGCACTAAGGCTTGTGAATTTTAGTTTCTTTATTTTATTATTTTCTTTATTTTTACTTAGTATAAATTTATTTTCAGGTCTCGAACCCCATAGCAGAATACAGGCTATTAGTAAGGTTGAGAATAAGAATGGAAAGATTGCTACAAGACTCTAGACAAAGTTTCAAGAGTTTATGTATTTGGTACCAAGACAGAGTGCACCATGTGCCCACAAGACCTTGCTCCTGATCCTCAGGGACTGCTGTCAGTGTGAGTATTGATTTCTCTGAGGATGTTATTAGTCAGTGAACATTTATCAAGTGTCTGCTAGGTGCAGGCACTGTGGTAAGTTGTGGAGAAAATTATCCTCCCTAAAAGTCATTACAGCCAGCCAGGACCACTGACTAGCAGCTACAGTTGGGGGAAGGTTAGTACTTTGGAAGGGGAAACAAAGGTTTGTTGTAAGCCTAGGTCAGGGGCACGCACCCAAACAGGAGAAACTGGAGGTGGCTTCTCAGAAGAAGTATCTTAAACTGTTATAAAAAAGGGTGCTCTGGATTTTGAGAATATGTCTCACAAACATACTGAAAATAAATGTATATTGCCACTACGTGATAATTCTCTTACGTCTCTGGAAAAAGTGACTATGGAAGTTGAGTTATATCCTTGTATTTTCAAATTGTCAAAGTTCTCTTTCCCATATACAATACAATCTTTATGGTTTTCCATCTCTATGAGAAAAAAAGAGCTAAGGTATCTTTACATGAAATCTAAGAGCACATAACGATGAGGGTCTATTTAGAAGTATTTTCACATAATGGTATGACAGTTCCCGTTAGTTAGAGAGTGGCAAGAGAAATGAAAATTAGCCCTTGCCACCCCCCAAAGAAATTTCATTATACATAAAATTTTAACCCCCCCCCCCCCAACTATGTCTGGGTTATTTGACCATGATATTCCACATGATTTATAAACTTTGGAAAATAAAAGAATATATATGCTCTGTATATTTGCCATCAGATTAAGGAAACCAGAGAATATGGATCTGTTCCTTAGATGGAATTCTTTGGTTTAACAACAATGTGCAAAACAGCTTGAAAGTGAATATAATTAGATTAAATGCAAAATTAATTGCCACATTTAAGAAACAACTGAGTTTGGAGTTGCTGATTTGGTTAAAATGGCTAAATCATTTGGAGGTATGGAGATAACATTCTTATACAGTAAAGGAGAAGATTATGTCTTAGAGGCTACATATATAGTGGTTGACAGCTTCTGTAATTAATTATCTAAGACAAGTGGAAAGACTGGCATCTCCCTGAGTCCCAAAGGATATAGAAATGCTCACTGTGGCCACTGCAAACAAGTTAATTTCCCCCATTATGGGCCAACATACTCAGACAGATAGCTATTCACAATCCATCTGATTCAACAATTTTTTTTTTAAGCACCTCTAATGTCCCAGGCACTGTTCTAGGACTTTGAGATTGATCCATGAGCAAAAGTAGAAAAGATGCTTACCTTCATAGTGTTTATACTCTATCAGGAGTAAAACATCTGATAAACAACATTATAAATACATAAAATTAAAAACTTATGTTGGAAGGGGATCAGTGCTCTGGAAGAAAGAAAATTTCTACTCCAGACAAAGAGATCCAGAAGGTAATTTTAAGTAAAGGGGACAAAAAAGACTTAATCTTCATATCTGACTAAGACACTTTGTCAGTCTGGGCCTAATCAGGGGAAGGAAACCATACAGTGAGTTGAAGACAGAAAGTTAAAGTATTAACAACCATAACAGAGGATACAGTAACATGGGACCAGCTGGTAAAATGTAAAGCAAATGGCAAAGAATTCAGGAACAGAAGATAAAAGGAGCAGTACTGAGACAGAGCACCCTCCAGCCCATGGGGAGGCCCAGAGGGATCATTGGATGGTGGAGATATTGCTGGGAGGTACGCAAGTGGAAATCCACTCTGGATTTCTAAAATCCACTCTCTGGATTTCTAAAATCCACCCTCATATGCTGAGGAGAATTATTCTCAGAGATTTTCTCCCCAGAAACCTTCCACTATAACATTGTTTGGGGACAGCAGTTAGTTAATGGCTTTGTTGTTTCAAGAGCTAAATGCAGATGGACATTGGGGAAGCCAACTGCAGGAGCTTGGCCAATGAGATGCTGCAACCACGAAGCAAAATCCTTTTCTGCTACAATTACCTCCAGCATCCTCTACTGGTGAAGCTTAACATTAGGCCAACCAGTCCTGGAGAAAATATATAAGGGCCTTAATCCCTCTTCTCAAGAAGGAAAATCAGATGACTAGGGGCAATCAACTGATCACTTGCCCAAACAGTAAGGAAATGAATATCTGGATGTAGGTTTAGTTCCAAGTGGAGAAAAAGTTGCTCTAGAAGCCCAAAGGCAGAAGAGTGCATAGCAAGCAAATTTGGGTTGCAGAAATATTTTGAATAAAAAGGACAAAACCAGGAATCAACATCAGAGGGAAAAGAAGGTGTGACCACGTAGGGACCTTCCTTATATGCCATCTTAAAGGCTTTGGGATTTATTCCAAGGAAGCCATTACAGGAGTTTGAGTTGGAGGTGGCATGATCTATCTGGAAAGAATCACTGTGGTGGTTGTTGAGGAAAGAGTCCTATAGGCCAGTTGTAGAGTCAGAAAGATGAGTCAGGAGGCTTTGGATGGAGGCTTAGGTCAAATGGGAGCAGTGGAATTGCAGATAGTGAGAAGTGCTGACTTTTCTGTTGAAGCACTTATACATATTCCCATTTCTGTTCCTTCCTCATTGGAAATAGATATAGATAGATAGTGATATCTTTAGGATATGTATTTCCTATCTGTAAAATCTATACTGTGAAGAAAGGATGCTGGCACTCTATACAGATTAAGACTCATTAAAAGTTTGTCATTGATTACATTTACATTTATTTGTTGCAAACTAAAAGACTGTATGCAAGGTACCAGTTATTTTCAGCAAAAGATCTTTAAATGTTTTAATTATAAACATAATAGAGCTATTTCATAAAACAAACAAATGCAGAAGGTTGTATTTAACTTTCATCTCTCTCAAACACAACTCTAGTTTTGAACTTGTCTGAGAAAAAGACCACCCTCTATGACAATTCCATACCACTCCAGCTGCCTGCCAGCCACCCAAGGCATCTTCCTCATGGTCACCCTGGCTCTACCACAAGATATGAAACTCTGTATGTTGGACCTATGCCACTCCCTCCTGCTGGGCAAATATACCTGCTTCCTGCCCCCTTGCCATTACCCATAGGATTGCTTGTACTGAAACACTGCCCTACTTCCCCCTGGCCTTTGCAAAGTCCCTTGCATGGTTCACACTTTTGCCTTAATACCTCACTCATTGGTTTCCTGAGTGAAGACCTAGCCCCTCCTTCAATGACCATATTTTTCTTTTTTGTGTGCTCCATACCAGAGCATGCCACCCACCTTGACATTGTTGGCTTTCTGGTTGACCATCTTCTCCTTAAAGGTCTTACCCTTCTTTGTATCCCTACTCTATTTCCTATTTTAAATAAATTCATACTGAAGTCCACCTTTATTTATTTAGAGGTCATAGAGATCAATATTAAATCTAGTAATTAGAGACATGTCATTTAATAATAGTTAATTCTCACAAAGTCTTTTTCACCATTATAGACTAAATGAAGTATTTAACCAACCAGCAGTTACTGTCTCCACTGTAGTATTTTTTGAAATAGGGAGAAATCTTTCCAATATTCACTGTTATTTATAGCATTTCTTACCCCAAAAGTCCAATAAAAGCCAAATTATTGTACTACATTTTTAATATCAATGGCAATTATTTTCTCCTGGCTCTGGTATTTATGGAGACAATCACACCAGGGAGGTCATATTCTTTCTGAACCTTTATCTTATATCACTTCCTGAGTGGAACATGATGGAAACATGCATTTTCTTTTATTAATACTCAAGTTGTCACCAAAAGTAAGAAATGAAAATAAATACCTGTATACAAAGCGATTCATCTCCCTATTCAATAGGATGCTCATACGTCTCTAGATATTTGCTAGGGATGTTGAATTTCCTGAAACTCTGAAACTGTAAGAGATGGGAACAAAACAGACTAAAGAGAGAATTAAACAAAGTGGATTTTATGCCTATAATTTGTAGAAACATTGAGGGGGAAATAAAGATATCTGATTAGAAAGGGAATAAATCAACACTGTAATGAAAATCCACAATTTGGTAAGAAAAGGGTCTATATTGTGAAATACTTCTGAAAACATTTATTTCAAACTTAAGAACTCTCCATCCTTAAATAATCTGGGGCTAAATTGTATGGTCATCTTGAAGTAATAAGTCCCAAGAGGTATTAAATGGGTACTGAAATGAAAGTAAAATTTCTTAGAAATTGGCCATTAGAAAAGTTTCTCCACTTCCTAGAAGGGTACTCAACCCATCTACTTATTATAATCGTATTTTATCTCTGGTATAACATTTTCACTTGCATTGTAATTATGTATCTACATTTTTGTTTTCAACTCTAAACAGTGAATTTTTATACTATAGGAATCAGTATTTGATGCTCAGTTAAATATTTTGAAAGAATAAGAATTAAGCAAAGCTTGTATGATTCTATATTGAAAAAATGAAAGTATAATATATATATAATGGAGACACTGCTGATATGGGAAGGATTCGTAAAGAACTGGTTTCAGATTTAGATACTTGTGAAATATTTAAGTGGATATGGGGAGTAAGCAATTGGATATAGTACTCTGAAGGACGAGCATAGAGACACAGAAATTGTTGTCATTAGAATAAATATGACACTTAGCCATTGAATTAGATAAAAATCATCTTGGGAGAGAATGCACAAATTTGGAGGGTCTAAAAACAATCCATGTGGAACTCAGCCTCAGTCAAATATAAGAAAAGAAGCCAAGAGAGGAAGCAGAGAAAAAGTAGCCAGTAAGTCCTGGGGGAGGGAAGCATGATGTATTTTGGAAGCCATAAGAAGATATTAAGATCATAAGAAGAAATTAAGATATAGCGACTAATGGTTAAAAGTTATTGAGAACTTAATGGAGTTGAAGACAGAGATGAATCTATTAGAGGTCACTGGTGATCAGGGCAGAAATAATTTGGGGGAATGAAGGAGGAACAAGTCAAACTGGAGTGGGGCTGATGAGAAAAAGCAGTGTGAGAAAGTGGAGAGAGGGCAATCCTAAATTTTTGAGATGATTTTCTATAAAAATAAGCAGAGAAATGGGGTGGTAGCTAGAAGGAGGGGAAGGATCAGATGTCTATGGCAATACATTCTTCTGTGAATTGTGGGTGGAATGATGAAATGGTGATGAGATAGATCCAGAAGAGAGGGAAAGACTGATGAAGGTGAGAGACAAGGTAACCAGTGCAGAACAGTTCCTGACAAGCTATCAGAGGAGAAGCAGCAAAATCCATCATGGCCTTGCAGAAGAGTAGGGATCAAATGTGAATTCTGGTCTCAATTAGGTGATGACGATATGAGAAGATTTCTTTCTAGTGATGTACCAGTAATTTATTGCTATGTGACAAACTACCCCATAACTTTGTGGCTTAATGGTTATTAATTATTTTTTCATTATTTTGGAGTTTAACTAGATTCAGTTGGGCAGTTTTGCTCCACGTGGTGTAGTTGAGATCTCTCATATGTTGCATTCCGCCGGGAGCTTGGCTGGAAAGTGGCCTTTCACTCTCTGGCATCTCTCTTCATGAGGCTTTGCAGGATGCACTTGTCTGTCTTCACAGCATAGCAGCTAGTTTCCAAGAGCAAGCACTTCTAAGAGGATACTCCTGCTGTACAAGTATTTGCCGCATCGGTTTGCTCCATGCTTGCTAATATTTCATTGACCAGACAAGTCATATAACCAACGCCAGGGCCAGTATGGAAGAGACTACATAAGGACATGCATACCAGGAGGTGACACTCACTGGGGCCACTAGAATAACTGTCTCTCACAGGTTGTTTTTATTTTCTTAAACAAAACATTGTTGTCTGCTAAAAGAAATGCAAAAAAGAAATGTTTTGGTGCATTGTTGAGTGCCTACATAAGCTGTATTCATACCTGTAATAGATAATAACATCAATCTTCCATTATTGTGGCTTTGTGTAATATTCTTCAGCCATTCTCCATTGCACACAGAAAGCAGACAGATCCGTAAGGTTCTTTACAGATGCCTCAATGTATTTGGGAGAAATAATATGAAGAGCAGAACTGTGAGACTATCTATGGTATCTATTTTTTTTTTTTTTCTTTTGTAGATCCCCCTTATTCATCTCCTTTAAGGAGAAATCAACTCAAATAAAATTATGTCATTTGCTGGTAAATGGATGGAACCAGAGAACATCATGCTAAGTGAAAAAAGTGACTCAGAAAGTAAAAGAATGAATGTTTTCTTCATATGTAGAAGATGAAGATGGGAGGATAGAAAGAAAAAAAAGAAGAAGGAGAAGAAGAAGAAAAAAGATAATAAGAAAATAAGAAATAGGGGGTCTCACGAAAATAGAAGGAAACCTGTAGAATAGGGAAAGGATATATATATATATAGATAGATATAGATATAGATATATCTATATATATATATAGATATAGATATAGATATATCTATATCTATATATATATATATATATATAGAGAGAGAGAGAGAGAGAGAGAGAAGTGTGTGGTGGGAAGGAGAGGGCATTGGGAAACACTGAAGAACAAAATCTAACAAATTATGCTGTCTATGTACAAATATACCAAAATGAATCCTATATATTTACACATATAATGCATTAATTAAAATAATTATAATACTAGAGATTGGTAAAGGACCAGGGTGGGGAGGAGGGGAGGGAAAGGGAAGGTACTGGGGAAGGAGATAGGGCAAATTATGTAATGTGCATGTACAGATGTGGCATAAGGAATCTACTATTAGATATAATTACAATGCACCAATGAAAGTAAAAACAAATAAATAAAAATTTGAACTCAACAAAAAGAATCAACTCATATAGTCAATTTAGATGTTCCTTCTATGTAAACCAGTATATATATATTAAAGTCTTCAATGTTGATGAAAAGATGTGGCAGACACAGTTTTGCTTCATTTGTGCAATTTGAAGAAAGATTGTCCAAAATGCCCCCACGTTTTTAAACTTTCCTAGTTTAGTCCCTGTCTGGTTATAAATAGAGAAACAACATATTAAATTTGAAATTGAAACACAGAAATTCTAATAAGGAAGAGTTCAACTGATCTGGAAGGACTGGAAAGGCTGGAAGAGGACACAGAGGTCCTCTGGAAGCAGTAGTGCAGTAAGTAGCTGCTATCATGTTATGGACTGAAAGTTTGTGTCCCTCTAAAATCCTCATGCTGAAGTCCAATCCCAAGTTCGATGATATTAGGAAGCAGTGCTAGGGGAATTGATTAGGTCATGAGGGTGAAGCCTTCCTCAGTGGGATTAATGCCCTTGGATGAAGAATGGACTCATTACTTCTCTCTCTCTCTCTCTCTCTCTCTCTCTCTCTCTCTCTCTCTGCTCTTCATCTTATGAGCATAGAAGAAGACAGAAGCCTATGACCTGGAGGGCTGGGGATGCTGGCACCCTGATCCCAGACCTCCATTCTCCAGTACTGAGTAAAATAGTTTTGAACCCAGATTGTAGTAGTTTGGTTTTAGTGTATACTACTTAGTATAGTAGTCAGTACTTTGTCTGAACTAAATGTCCTTTGAGAGAAAAAGAAAGAATAAAATAATCAAATAGGCAGCACCTAGCTGCCATAAGGTTAGTTTGTAGAGTCCTAAACCCTACATTCATGGACTGAATACAGAAGGGTCAGATTGGATGAGTGGTGAGATCATAGCACCTAGCCCAATTTCTTATAAGCATTGCCTTTGTCCTCTGCTTCTTCAGCAGCCTAAGGGAGGGAGAAGAAGAAAGGTGAGTGCAGCCTGGAGGAAGGTCATATTACAGGTCTTGATCCTTTACATGACCTTAAAGTAGGGTTGGACAAGTGCTTTTCTCTCTTCATGTTCATAAACATAACCACAGTTTTAAAGTTTTCAATATCAAAGGGTGTATATGTCTTCCATTTATGTCTTAGATAAGGTGAAGAAGTGAATCAACTGTTATCAGGGTTTAAAAAGAAAGATAAAAAAGTTCTTCCTTCAAATAAAAATTAAGTAAAATCATTTGTACATTTAATTAAACCTTGAAGTAATCTGCTTTCTTAGTTTCATTACTAATGTTTCAATATGCCAGATTTTCACTTTCCAATAGCATTAATAGTTGTAAGTGAAACAATATATATACTGAAGTAGCTCAATTTTTTCTTTTTTGTTTTCACTGCTGGCCTTAATATAAACTACCTGTATTGTATAAAATTTCCCAATACAAAACATCTATAGGTCTGTCATCAGAAAACATTTTTCCTGGTAACAGCAAAAGCACATATCATGGGAATTTTGAGCAGCTTTTGTGAAACAACCACAGCTTTCAAAACTCAGTATCATAGAACCATACAGAAACAGCAAGCATTTTCCAGTTTTCCTTCTCAATTTTTATCTTATTTATTTATTTTTCAGAATCAGAAAATGTCTATAGTCACCTAAGATAATATTTATGAAAATAGAATTTTCACTTTTTAAATATGCTAATGCTTCTGGAATGATTTTTAGAGGATCATTTGTAGGCTGAAATGATCATATTCTAGCTTTATTCCAGAAGGATTATGTTTTGACCAGCCATTTGGAAGGAAGTGTGAGCAGTCAAAATAAATATAGACTCAGGTGGGAGGGGAAAGCAAGCATTTTGTTTCTTATATTTTAAAAATATATTTTGTACACCTGAGTTGAAATTTTATTACCTTTTCCTTCCTTTTTTTTTTTTTTTTTTTTTTTTCAAATGCTTTGTAGAAAAAAGAAGGGTCAAATGTGGCTCATCAAGGAACAACCCTCTTTTCCAAAGCATTTCTGGTCTGGGTTTTTAGAATTGCCATTATAACCAGATACTTTGTTGTCAAAATCTCTTAGGTTAATAATAACAGACTTGATTTTTAGGGGTCTCTGGAACTAGTTAGGCTTCACCCAACTAGTTATCAGTGGTGCATGTGTAATCAAAGGACGTGGCCTGTGTGCTTAATGGATCTTGACCAGATTTTCCTGAGGACACGGAAAGGTGCCCTGCTATAATGCACCAGGAAGCCCTGCCTTACAACCTGTCTAAGCCTGACCAGCTCTCCTTTTCTTCCACTGCCTAAAAATAACAACAGCCAAATTCATTTAGAGCTGATACGAGCACAATAGGAGCCCTAGGGTTTCCAGAATCTCCCTGGGAGCTGGTGAAGGATACAGATGAAAGAAATTGCTGAGGATGCCCTCCCTTCCTCCTTTTCCACTCACCCTGGGCAGCAGCCACTTAGACATTAACTAAAGTGTGCTTCTCCTGCCCCCCAAATCCTGATGCCCCCCCAACAGTCCTGACCCTGTTCTATTGTTTCTGTTATAAATTATTACCTTTGAACATATCATGTAATTTACTTGTTTATTATCTGAATATTACCGGTATATAAACTCTAATGAGAGCAAGGATCATTTCACTGATTAGAACCCTCTCAGCTGCAATATCCAAACATTAAATTCATTCATGGAATATATTTTAAAAATTGTATTGACATTTCTTATTTGTTATTTATAACAACTATATTGGAAAGCTAGGTTTTTTTGTTTTAGAAAATTCAATGTTGTTCTTTCTGTTCTTTATTCTTTTTTTATTAAATTATTTATTCTATTTTGTTATACATGATGGAAGAATGCAATTCATTTCATATTACACATGTAGAGCACAATTTTTCAAGTCACTGGTTGTACACAATGTATTTTCACACCATTCATGTCTTCATACATGTACTTAGGATAATGATGTCTAACTCATTCCACTGTCATGCCTACCCCTTTGCCCCCTCCTTTCCCTTCCCTCACATTTGCCCTATCTCCATTCCTCCCATGCACCCCCCATCACCATTATGAGCCAACATCCTCATATCAAAGAAAAACCATTCAGCCTTTGGTTTTTTGGAATTGGCTTACTTCACTTAGCATTATATTCTCCAACTCCATCCATTTACCTGCAAATGCCATGATTTTATTCTATATTAATACTGAGTAATGTTCCATTGTGTATATATACCAAAGTTTCCCTATCCATTCATCTACTGAAGGGCATCTGGGAAGCTAGGATTTTCTTAAGTGAATATTGTGCTTTTATAAATATATCTTAGATAAATATAGACATTTTCTGATTCTGAAAAAATGCTGTATAAATATGTTGATAATTATATGAGCCATAGCACTTTTAGATGTTAACTAGCTGCCAGAAACTGAATTTTAGTGGTTGACTATGTTGCCTTTAGCTATGTTCAACTTCAGACCATCATCAGTCAGGTTCAGGTATACCATAAGTGTCTTTCATTCTGAGACCTATGCTAATGTCAGCAACACTTGGTACATGATTTTCTCATGAGCGTGGTTGAAAGATACCACGTTTCTTTTATGTTCTGGGCATTGAATAGGATATGTTATTTTTTTTTTTTTGCTCGGTCCATCCATCCATCCATCCATCCATCCATCCATCCATCCATCTATCTGTCCATGTATCCTTCTGTTCATCCACCTATCTGTCCATTCTTCCATCCTTTCAAATTATTTTGTACCTGCTTATTACATATCAAGTATTCTTTTAGGAGACAGAGGTGCAAGATGAATAAGATTATTAAAAAATCTTCAATTTCATGGACCTTTTATTGTGGAAGAGATCATAGATGCATGAGTTGAAACATAATTATAATTTTAGACAGTGAGAATATTTTGAATAGATGGGAATGAAGAAATAAGGGTGAGAAGCAACATTAAATAGGTAATCAGGGAGGGCCTTTCACAAAATTTGAGCTGAGAATAAAATAACCAAGCAATATATAACCAAATATATTATTCTAATCAAGGTCACCACCCACAAAAACAAATAAAAATCTTTTTAAGCTTATCCTTTTTTTTTTTGTTTTTTATTATTATCTTCACTTTTTATTTCTCCTTCTTTGTGTCCATTTGTCATGTTGAAGTTGTCAGGTAAATACAAACCAAAGCCTAAATAGAATAGGCAAGGCTGATTGCCAAGATCTACAATTTGCCCAGTTCTTTTAAGATTAGTTGGAATCACATTGTTTGAGGGGCTGTTATTTCTCTAACAAAGGCATAATTGAGCAAATAAAGTGGAATAATTCTACCTAATGCATTACAGCTTTAAATTAAAATGTCCAGGGAAAAATCCTCAGAATTACTAATTTCTGACCTTGGTTTTACTATATTGACTGTGCGGCTTTGGGTGCTACTACATTTGGATATAATTTGCTCCCCCAGTGTTGGGGGCTTGATTCTCATGGTAGTAGTACTGACATGTTGGGATGTTACGAGGTAGGACCTAGAGGAAGGGTTTTAGATGATCCAGGATGCTGCCCTCAGAAGAGATCATGGGAGAGGACTCTCTTTGGCTTCCTGTTTCAACCTGTGATCTCTCCCTCGCACATGCATTCCTGCCATTATGATGCCATTAGCCATAAGGCCTCACCAGACATCAAACCAATAGGGCTGCTCAATTTGGATTCCAAAGATGTGAGTTAAGCCAACCTCTTTTCTTCAAAAGTATCCAGTTTGGGGTATTTCATTACAGTAATGCACAACTGATTAATACATGTACTGATTGGTTTGATTCCATGGCACAGTGCTCCAACAGTGTGATCCAGTTGTGAAGGAAGGGCTGGCTTTGCCAATCCACAGTCCCATGTTTGGGATGTGAGTATCATTATGGTTGTCATTATTCTGCCTACCACAGCTTCTCTTCAGATTTATGACTATATCTCCCACTAATTTGGGAAATGTCACCAGACAGAGCATTTTTTTTTTAATGAGACGAATTTGAATCCTAGGAATAGGCAAGGAGGACAAAAACATTGCCTTAGCGTGTTGATATCACTTAGCTTCCTACCAAGATCTCAGCACATGTTGGAGCTGAGTACTCTATGACATGTTCCCAGAACGCTCCAGCCTGTGTGAATTTTAAGTGGAATTTGAGTCACCCTTGAGGATATTTTATGACAACCTGGAAAAATTGTTTTTATTATATTGGGAGATGGAGACTGTCTTCCCCTCCCCTCGCTGTTTATGTTTTAGTGTGTCTCTGTCCTTTTGATGAATTCCAAATTGTTCCTGGGAGGAAACTCTGATGATAATTCTAATTTCAGCTGCTCTTGCTTTGGGGACTGATTTGGGTCTTGTCTTTGATATTATGCTTCTCTAATCATAATCCTGAGTTTTTGAAATATGAGTGTCAGTGGAGAAAAGGCTTGCCAACTCCATAGCTCATTTATCACTGAGAGGATGCTTTTAAGGAAGGTCTTAAACGAAGGCATTGTACAAATGCCAAAAGTAAAAAAAAAAAAAAAAAAAAAAAAAAAAAAAAAAAAATTAAAAAGTGCTATGTCGGGGGATTAGGAAAAGCTTCCCATTGTCTGACTTCAATTAGAAAAAGAAGAAATATTTCTAAGGATTGCTTCTGAGGTGCCTTATGTGGTTTACTGGATGTTGGATGGAGTTAACTCTCTCCTGAGCTGAAGCTGTCATCCATCTGTGATTCACTAACCTCTTTTCATTGCTTTTTTCCTAAAATTCCTCCTGAATATAGGTAGGGTCTCCTCAGGTCTTGTGTTTGGGTGTGAACTTGTGCACACTGGGAGTGAGGAGGAGTGATTAAATGCAAAATAAATGGAAAGAATTTTAAATTTTCTAAAATCTACACAAAAAGAAGATTTAACTATTTGGGTTGAGATGAAGGAGGGAGGGTTCTCAACAATTTTTTCATTATTATTCTCATTAAGAGCTTTCTAAGATATATTTTCTCTAATTATCCTTTCATGAAATTTTAATAGTACTGATATACTGAATATCTATTTATGTGCCATGTGTATATCTGTGCTTTAAATGTAGAAAGAATAAGACACTTTGCTCCTTCCCAAAGAACCAATTTTTATCATGTGGACAAAATATCACCCTCATTGAAAATTCATAATGTAAATCCAAGGGGCATGTTTTCTTTCCTCCCCAACTTCATAATATTGTAATTATGTATTTGAAAAGTAAAACCTCATTATGACATGAACATTATATACATATGCAAATAGAATGATAAAGAGCAACCATTGCCCACTATCCACCCCTGAGTCAAGGAAATATGTTCATATTATTCCAAATACTTTTCCATGCATGTACACACACACACACACACACACACACACACACACACACGTATGTATAGTAAGTATATGCATACAAAAATATGATTTCACAAATAGTGATAACTTTTCTATGTTGAGGAATATTATAGTAACATTATTTTATTTTTATTGTAGAGTATTTCATTATAAGTTATAAATACCTCATAATTTAAATGCACAATGCTCATTTTGGATACTTATGTTTTTTTTTTTTCTAACTTATTTTCAAAGAAACAACACTGTTATAAAGCTATGAACATCTTTTCCTACTTGACTGAATATCTCTCTGGGACCTATGCCTGTAGGACCAATCTTCTGGCAAAGGCAAGGGGCCCTTTTCAAGAAATTTGATACATGATGCAGAATTGCACTCCAGAACATTGCAGTTTCTTTCAAAAACCATAATCATAGCAGAATTTGGGTAATTGAGTGGTATCTTTCTTACCAATAAAATACTACATTTGCATCCAGATGATTGGGCATATTTTTAGAGAGTATAATTGTTCAATTGGAACAGAAACTCTCCTGAGCAAGCAAGAACTAAAGGAGATTTGTGATGTATTCAGAATTTTACATGTGTAACTTGGCTCAGCCAAACTATAGATTTTTTTTTTTTTTCTGGATAATGGGGTAGACAAAATGCTTTTAGTCCAAGCTGATTTTTTTTATCCATTATAATTTCCTTTCATTTTGTTATTTTAAAATTATCTACATATTATACATCCTTGAATGAATTTGCTACAGAAAGTCAGAGATGGCAGAGATACAGGTAAAAATGTGTCTTCCAGAAATGCTTTTCCATGGCTTCTCATGAGTAATCAACTAAAATATGTATATATAATCTACTGATAAATGATGGGCACTACTCTAGGCTTGGGAGTTATAGTCATGACTAAAAGTAACCACCCACCATGATGAATTTTATGTTTAAGTGGAGGGAGGCAGATAATAAGCAAATAAGCATAAATTAATAGGAAGACAATTTCTAATGGAAGCCATGAAGATAGATGAGTGAGTGAGTTGTGGGGTGGACTAAAGATAAGGGAAGGACCACTTTAGATAAGGTGGGCAGGGAAAACTCTTCAGTGATTAGATGATACTTAGATGAATTAAAAAGAAGTAATAGAGGAAGCCAGGCAGATAACTCAAGGAAAAAATACACCAGGCAGATAGAAAGGCATGCACAAAGACTCTGGGATCAGTGCATGCTGGGTGATTTAGGAATAGGAAGCAGTCCAGTGTGGCTGGAGCAGAATGAATCTGGAGAGAGGGGTAGAAGATGAAATTGAAAAGAGAGGCAGGTATTATGCTTTGGATCTGGACTGTCCTTCAAAGGCTCATGTGTTGAAGTCTTGGTCCCCAAGGAAGCAATGTGGGGCTTTTGGGAGGTGATTGGACTACGAGGCTTCTGACCACATCAATGATTCAACCCGTCAACAGATTCATAGCTGAATGGACTACAGGGAAGTCATAGAAACTATAGGACTTGGTAATTAAATCAGAGGGATTGAGTCCTTAGGGAATGAATCTTGTGTCTGGCCCCTTCTTCTACTCCTTCCTCTATCTCTTTAGTTCCCAGCTGCCACAAGGTGAGCAGCTTTGCTCTACCATGCCTTTCCACCATGATGCTCTGCCTCACCTTAGGCCAAGAATCAATGGAGCTAGCCAACCATGTACTGAAACCTCTGAAACTGTGAGTCAAAATATATCTCTTCTCCTTTAGGTTGATTTCCTCAGGTATTTTGTCCCAGTGATGAAAAACTGACTGACACAACATGGGTTAATGTATGGCATTATAAGATGCAGTACCTCATGCTTTGAATCATTGCATTCATCCATTCAACATATATTTTAAAATTCCTGCTATGTCCCAGCACCCTGACTAGATTCCAGATATAGCAGGAAGATGAAGACAGCCACACCTATCACAGAAGGATTCTAGGGAAAGACAGATAAACATGGAGGCAATTAGAGTTTAGTGCTATTAGGTGAAGTGGAGGGCTTTAACTGGAGTAACAATTCACCTTGATAGTTGCAATACAAAAATCTGTGTATTTTTAATAAAAGATTTTTTTCTTTTAGAGACCCTCAAATATTATTCCATTTTTGCATGCATGGTGTTATTTTGACATTAAATGTTAAATCATCTGCTCATCCCAATGGATTGGGTCCTAGAATTAGAGGCTATATCTTTTCATCTGTTTCCTTCAATTCATATAAGAAAAAGAAATTATTTAATAAAGGATAGACTCCCCATCTTCTGAAAAGTTTTTTTTAAATATTTATTTATTTGCTTTAGTTGTACACAATGCATATTTTTTTAACATGGTGCTGAGGATCAAACCCGGGCCGCTCACATGCTAGGCGAGCTCTCTACCACTGAGCCACAACCCCAGCCTTTGAAAAGTTTTATGTCTAATAAGAACTTAGTTAAAAGATTAGAATATTAAGAAAACTCACTGGAAGTCTGGAAGATGGAGTGGGGCAAGAGGGTGTGGGTGAAGCAATTTAGATCCAGTGGTGTTTTTCTCTTTGTTTTGTCAGTTGTGAGTCTCACTTGCTGGTAAATAGTTAGAAATTATACGTACTTTGTTTCCCCTTTAAATGGTAAATTCACCAGGGGAAAGAACAGTTTCTGCTATTGCCTTGTGTGGGTGTATGACAAATGATACATAAGTGAGGAAAAACAATTCTTCCCATCAGACTCTGTTCACAAAAATACATAGAACAATTCTAGAAATCCAGGGCACGTGGCTCCTGCTCACACTAAGGGCATTTACCATATGTGCTCAATGTCTCAATTATCTCCTAACTTCAGGAATTTCCCTTATTGTTTGAAGCAATGTGCTGGGCTGTGCCGTTGGAAAGCTCTTATTCTCTGCCCTAAGTGCTGTGTACTTTAGGGTGATTGTGGAAGAAATTTAGGACAGGGGTTTGATTGCAAGGAATTAATATCTCCAAGGAAACACTAGCATTCTTATTGGCTGAGAACAGTTTGTCTTCCCTGTTTGGGTCTTTGTGTTATTTGAAAAGCATTTTAGGGGCAAATTTACTTGAGAACATTTAGTAGAGGAGATGGAAGAGGCAGCTTTGTTCCCAATGTCCTTGTGTGCTGGCTCTGTAGAGTCTGTACCTGCTGAGCAGCTCAAGACACCACCCCAGAATTATTTCTGTTAAGATAAACCTCCTCTCATGCAGGATCTCTCTCCTTGGACATATCCAGCTCCATATTCCCTTGTTGTTGTTTTGTCTGCACCTGATCTACCAGTTTATCTTTTATTTTTCCTAATTTTAATTTTTTTTGATTTATTCATTTTTTATTCTAAGTTGTTATAAATGACAGCAGAATGCATTACATTTCATATTATACTTATAGAGCACATTTTTTACATATCTGGTTGTATACAAAGTATATTCACACCATTTGTGTCTTCATACATGCAATTAGGGTAATGATATCCATCTCATTCTACCATCTTTTTTTTTTTCCTTCACCCTTTTGCCTCCTCCCTTCCCCTCCCTCCCCATTGGCCATTCTAGTGTTCCTCTAATCCGCCTATGCTCCCAGTCCCAACCCCACTGTGAATCGGCCTCCTTATATCAGAGAAAATATTCGGCATGTGGATTTTTGGGACTGGCTAACTTTACTTAGCATTATATTCTCCAACTTCATCCATTTACCTGTGAATGCCATGATTTTATCCTCTTTTATTGCTGATTAATACTCCATTGTGTATATATACCACATTTCCACATTTTCTTTATCTATTCATCTACTGAAGGACATCTATGTTGGCTCCACAGTTTAGCTATTGTAAATTGTACTGCTATAAACATTGATGTGTCTGCCAGTTTATCTTGAGGACACTTTGAATCTTTTATTTTAGTTGTGACAGGCACTTGCAGCTTTTGACACTATGACTTTTTTCTTTTTCTATTCGTACTAGGGATTGAACCCAGGGCCACTCTACCACTGTGCCACATCCCCAGCACTTTCTATTCTTTATTTTGAGACAGGGTCTCTTGCTAACAGTCTAACTAAAGTGCCAAGGCTGGCCTTGAACTTGAGATCCTCCTGCCTCAGCCTCCTAATCTCTGGGATTACAGGTGTGCACCACCAGGCCTGGTTTACGTTTTTTTTTTTCTATATGGATGTCTCCTAGTGAGACAAACTCTACTTCATTGCAAAATATTTCTGAAATGAATTTAATAAAGGTCATTTAGAAGGGAAGTTACTGTTGATGTTTACATCTTGTTACTGGTAACTTTGTAAAATTTATGATTTTATTCTAAAACGGCACCAAACTAGGAGGGCTCCAGAGGTGAGGAAGATACACAGTCTCTTCGTATGAGAGACGAGAAAGATGACCATGCATCTAGAGATGGTAGCAACAACAAAAAGACTGAGAGTTCCAGGGAAGATTTTCTTTGACCTTTAGGGAAGAGTAAAAATTAAAGCAAGACTTAAATGCTACATTGGAGAGGAAGCAGAAGAGTGCAGGGCATTCCAGGCATGAGGAGAACTGGCAGGAGAGCCCTCAGAAGGGGTATCATTTCATGTCTGCCTCACTGAAAGAGAAGCCTCTGGCTTTTTCTCAAGGAGGAAAGCTCTCAGAGACTTGGTTGGAGAAGGAGATCAGATCCAGGTCATGGAAGACCTTCTGTAGCCTAATAATTATGGGAATCATGTGGTCATCTTTCTGTTGCTGTGACAATACCTAAGGAAATCAACAGAAAGGGAAGAAAGATGTATAATGGCTCATGGTTCCAGAGGTTTCAGTCCAAGGTCCCCTGGCCCCATCACTCTGGTCCTCTGGCAGCGGAGTACACCAGGGTAGGAATGTGCGGAGGAGAAGGTCCCTCACTGCATGGCAGATGGGAAACAAAAGAGGGAGAGTGAGGTGAGGCCAGGGACCCGATATCCTTTTCAATGATAGGCTTTCAATGACCTAATTCTTCCACAAGGCCCATTTGTTGAAGGTCCCACTACCTTCCAATAGCGTCATGGCCTGCAGAAGTGTATTCATGATATGGTCAGAGGCAATCTGATCTAAATTTAGCTATATAGATGTATACATATACATGATCACAAAACAGGGCATTTCTGGATATATAGATGGATATAGATACATGCATATATACATGCAAATTTATGTTTGAGTTAGAAAGCATATTTGAGATTAGGCTTAGAGCCATTTTTCTAAATTAATCTTATTAATCAAGATGGCTATGAATTGAAGTTTAAGTTTTAGGTTGACATTCCAACCAGATAATGAGTTAGAGGCTTAAGATATGACTTAGGCATGGGAAAAGAGTTACAAGTAATCATCCAAGAACAATAATCTGAGAATAGTACAGCATGAGTAAACCACAATGCCCTCTCCTTTTTTATAGCCTATGCTCAGAATTCATGTTGTCCTGATGCCTTTTAACAGATAAAAAAAAAAAAGACCTAAATTTGCAACTAAACTAAATACTAAATAGTAAATTTTGAAGCTGCCATAACTATTTGAGTAAGGAAATACCTGCATGATCCTTCCAAGGCAAGGACAGCTGAGGTCTCCAGGGATGCGGCCCACACTCAGCCTGTCTACTCAGGAACGGCTGTTTCTGACATATTGCTTTTCTCAGAAATTACTGTGGATTTCAGGACTAAACAACAGGAGCAAGAAAAAAGCAAAGCTGTTCTAATTTTGGGGTTTAGAATTTGAGGCTGAATATTTCCCTTTGCTTAATGATGCCCTAATGTGTATTGTGTCTTTATTAATCTCTAAAGACCAGAAAAAGCCAGTGTCTAGTCCCCATGGCCAGTGAGAGTCAGCTGTGGATCAAGCCATTATCTCAAAATGACTGGGACTATTTTCCTCATCTGATTGTAGCAAAAAGAAAGATAACATAAATCCTACTAAAGAGAAGAGTTACTGAATCATTGGGACTAAATAAAAACCATGCAAAACAAAATAAAATCTTTTCCTTTTTCCAACCCAGATCATCAGGAAAGTAGGGTATGTAATATATATAAAATCAAAAAGTGAATTGCATAAACATAATAAATATATGTGTTCATTCCATGAACATGGTAGAAAACTTGGGAACGTTCTTGGGATGAACAGCCTTTTTGTGTTTTTTAGAAAAAAATTTTTTTTTTTTTTTTTTTATAATCTACTCACAGTTTTCCTAAATTTGAGAAGCCTAGTGAAAACTCCAGATGCTGTTTCACAAAACCTTAAGAGTCAGTCTGTGGTTTGGGAAAACTGAGTTTGAATCCTGGTCGGAATTTTGCATTGCCACACACATGTGTATGATTTATATCTGTCATTTTCTGTTTTGTTTTAGCTTCAGTCACATTTCTCAATTACAACTCACCCAAGAAATACCATGAATGTGTATAAGAAACCAAGAATGCCAACACTGAAATGATAATACTCAGAAAATTCCAGTACCTAATAGTTTTAAGAGAAAATTGAATTTCTCAAAGTAAATTCAGTCCTATTATATGGCTATACATGGGATATAAACTTAATTCAGAAGGAAACTGGAATATTGATCTCATAGTTCATTGAACATAAAATCTATATTTATTTAGGTAATCATTCATTTTATAATTTCCTAGAGCTGGTAGATTCTTTGATATTGGCTCCATTAATTTTTGTAGTGCTGTGCTAAATAAACGTGAAGTATATATGAAAGCATCTGCCTTCATTACATTGCTTCCAATTCTGTCAGAGAGATTTTTATAAGGAGAGTGACAATAACTGATAGCAATATTGATTCTACATTTAAGCACTTCCTATGTCCCAGACAGTATCCTAGGTACTTTAGTGTAGTGTCTTAGAATCTTCTCAACAGCCTATGAATAAACATCGTTATGTGCATTTAACAGTTGAGTTCCAAAAACGCTTGACAAGGTTGGTGCTGACTTTTCTCCAGGTTAAACAACTGATTATTGGGTTTAGAATTCAGGCTAATCTGACTCATGAAATACTATTAGTGATATTTGAAAAGGTTGATTAGCACATTCTTAACCATGTATTTGTAAATTAAATATGTACCATCATCTACAGAGTCAAATTATTCTTTGAAGTTCTGGCTGAAGGGCAAAGCATCACACCGGGGACAGCCGTGCAGCCAAAAGATTTATTCAACAGCCTTCATGGCTGGTAGCAAAAACCGGAGAAGAGGTCCTCTGGTCGAAGGTCGAAGAGGTGGGAGAGGGGAGTCAGGGAGAAGGGAGTGTGCAAGCTCTGGACAGAAGGTGGGTGCTTGGTTGCACCGGCTGGGATCTCTGGAGCTGTCGGCTGGAGCAGCTGCTGTCTGGCTGGAGGCTGGAGCTGTCAGCTGGGAGCGGCCCTCAGGCTGAAGGTGGTAGGTCTGGAGCTGTTGGCTGGGGCAGCTGCCGTCAGCTGGAGGTGATGGGTCTGGAGCTGCCGGCTGGGGCAGCTGCCGTCGAGCTGGAGGCAATGGGTCTGGAGCTGTTGCAGTGGCTTCCTCCTCTCTGCAGCGAGGAGCCGATGTATCTGTCTTCCTCCTCTCAGCGACGAGCCAATGTCGTGTGTCCGTGTGTCTCTCTCTCTGTCTGTCTGAGTCTCTCAGACAGGGCCTTATATAGGGATTTCTGGTGGGGGGTGCACTAGAGCAACCCCAAACACCATTGGCTAGAATAGGGTGTCCTTTAAGCCTATTGGCTCTTGCCTGGGGAAAAGAAACATCCTGCCTGGGGAAGAAACATCCTGCCTGGGGGAAAAAACATCCTGTCCGGGGAAGAAACATCCTGCCGAGAATGAAACAAGGTTGCTTCTCTCAGGATGTGGAGAACTCTGAGGGCGGGGGAGGGTAAGCTATCTATTGCTGGCAACTAGAGTCAGATCTCTCTGGGGTCCACAGCCACAATCCGTACTTAAGCAAGTAATTCAGTCTCTCTATAACTACATTTTAATTGTCTGAAAATGGAGTTTTTAGTAGTATCTACTTCATGGGACTGTAGTAAGAATAAAATAATACTCCCCACATTACATTGTCTGATGCAAGTTACACACTTGCGAACAGGTAGTTATAATAATAATAGCAGTTGTTTTAATTGTTACCTATTAATATAGCAGCTGTTATTATTATTACCTTCATTATTGGAGCTATGGTTCTTCTCGGGGAGCTGGTAGCACACATCAACACAACTTCAATGAGTCTGGAAAATATTTCCTGGTTTTGGAATTTCACACTGCTTTCTCTATGATCTCAGATACTTACAAAGATCACAAACATTTCTATCTTTATAGCACAACTAGGCAAAGTTACAAAGGGTAATCCCCAGTGGATTGTGTCTGTGGATCTACAGGGATTCGGCTTCTATAGGCTTGACTGCCTCAGGGACAGAAAAAAATGTTCTAATCATTAATCGGATTTTTATCCCAACTCGTTTTTCCTTAACACAATATCCTCCTGGGTGGAATCCAAATTAACTGAGTTTCTATTGGGTGTTTAGTATCATGAGTTTTCCATGGCTACTTTTATATTATGACATTTTCTCCTTTATAGACAGGAAATCAACTTATTTGGTAACTTCCTTTCACTGTAAGTAGAGATGCTGCAAATAATAGCTAGTATGAACTTGTGAAGGAAACTAAGTTATGGCTTCAAAATATTTGGTCAAAGCAAAAAAAGAGTTATAACCTGGAGCTTAATAACACATTTGTCCCTAAGTTTTAAAAGTGTATATTATCTTTCCCAGCTAGAATTTTCTAGTTATTTCATTAACCACCCAGAGAGCTCCTGGCTTGGGAAATAGTGGCGATACATGTTGTATATTTATTGAAATTATTTTCTAAATGCAGCTAAGATTAAATACTCCTAAAAACTCTAGTAAATAAACTTTCATTTAAAAAAATTGAAAATGGAAGGAAGACAGAAGGAAATTGGAAGGGACAAAGGAGAACAAGGATTTGAAAACTTTAAAGCATACGTTTGTAGTCCATTGTCCAGTGAACAGTGGACAACTTCTCCCAATTCACTATTGGGAGAAAGTCTCTGTGTTGTTTGTTGGGACTTTTAAAAGATAAGTTGATTCTGCCTTTGAAAATGTCGTGGCTTTTAGGAGAGAGGAGTTGTTAAGCAAGTACTACACAGGAAATGAGAGAAAGTTGAAATAAGGAACTAAGTGAGGCAATACTAGTGTAAGAAGAGAGGGAGGAGGTGGTGACTTTTGAAATGGACCTTAAAGATTGAGAAGGGTTTTCTTTGGGAAGTGTCTGAACACACATGTTTTGGGGGTACAAGTGCAATAGTTGGTTGGTTTAGCCAACAGTGAAAGTTATATAAAGAATTACAATGGAAAAAAAGGATCAAAGTCATGTTTTGTGGGTGGTTGGTGTTCTGGAATGCCATTATAGAAGTAATAATCATGCTGCCTCTGGTGTTGGTTATACTAGATCTTTGTGCTACAGAGAGATCCCAGCCCAAACATCACTTTCATACCTAGGACAGGTGAGAAATGTGAAGGAATGTTATGGTAACTTGTCCCTCATTGGTGACATGGTTTCTAATGGCCTTGCTATATTAAGTTTGTATCAAGGAATACATTTTCTCTGGGAAATGACTGAACCCAATTCAAGATCTGGGACAATGCTTATAAAGCCATTAGACCTTAAGTGCTTTATACCTTGTAGGATCTTGCTTGTGTTTTGCCTCTCCCCATTCCTTCATATTTCCCTTTGGGTTTTCCTTACAGTCTAAGGGAGCTGAAAAGGAGCATTTTAATTTTTCTGGCCTTTGTTTTTGGCAGGTAAAACATCAGTCCATCTTGATTTCTCCCTCTGGATAGTTAAGTAGTCCTCCATTGCCCCCTCTCTGCCCACACTTTCATTTCTTTTGCACCTGTTACAGCTCTCCATTGGCCTCATCAACTTTTTTGTCACTTAAGTCCAACATGCCTAAGGTAATGGCAAATTAAAGGTTGCTCATGGCTCTTCAGGGTCATTGGAAGTAAAAATCTTGAATGCTGTCTGTAAGAATGCCAGTGGTCTCCCATTCACTCAATGATCAACAAATGTTAATCATGAACCTGTGATATTCTAGTTAGCTTAGCCTACTGAGTCTATAATGATCAAGACAGACAGGGAAACACTCACTGTTCTCAAGGAAGTTAAAGTCAAATAAGGTAAAGGCACAGTCATCTAAAAACTCACAGAAACCAACTGAGAAGAAAGCAAGAGAAATAAATATTCAACAGTGACCAGTGTTGACCCGGTGGTCACGGGGTGACGTCGATGTGGAGATCTGAGTGACATTAAGGATCCAGCCATGCGCAGACAGTCCCCAACTTACAATGGTTTGCTTTTCCACATTTTGACTTTATCATGGTGTGAAAGTGATACACACTGAATTTTGAGCCATTCCCAGGCTGCTGGTTTGAGGTACAACACTCTTATGATGCTGGGCGATAGAAGCAGGCCATAGCTCTCAGTCAGCAATGTGGCCACAGGGGAAACAAGGACACTCTACAGAGTGTTGTGTTGCTAAGCTAGGATGTTTGGGATGTTAGGAGTATTAAGGAAAACTCGTGATGTTTTAAATTCGAGGTGGTTTATTGGGACAGAATCCAACTGGAAGTTGAGAAGCATTGTTTGAGGACATGAGCATTCCTGGGAACAGGAATAAACTTGGTGGTTTAGAGAAACTGAAATATTAATAGATAACTTTTTGAGGCCCTTCCAAGTGGCAGGCATTCTGCTAAGGGTTTTAAATGAACATATTCATTTTCTCATTTGATTCTCATTATCAGTCCTATAAATATCTGTTTCTTATAGAAGAACAAATAATGGTTTGAGAGTACACGGTACAAAAGGACTGGAGCCCCCATCTGCCTCATTGCAAAGAGTATTCTATTTTCACCACATTTTGCCACCTTTCTCCTGACTTGTGCTCTGCTTTATACCACTCTTAAGTTTTGGTGTTTTTTGTTTGTTTGTTTGTTTGTTTTTTAGTACCAGGGATTGAACTCAGGGGCACTTGACCACTGGGCCACATCCCCAGCTCTTTCTTGTATTTTATTAGAGACAGGGTCTCATTGAGTTGCTAAGTGCCTCGCCATTGCTGAGGCTGGCTTTGAACTCACAATCCTCCTGCCTCAGCCTCCCAAGTGCTGGGATTACAGGCATGCGCCACTGTGCCCGGCTCTCTCTTAGGTTTTGGAAGCCAATATCTTAGCATACTCTTAAACTTGGATCATCCCTGCAGAATAGCTTTTCTCCCTAGTGGAAACCTTGCCTCCAGTTCTTTACTCCTGCTAGATTTGAGTGAGGGATGCAGAGACAGGTGGAATCTGAGAGCCCGCAGTAGTGTACTCAAGGTGGTCGCTGCACAGAGCCACCATTCCTGTCTCTTACAAGCTGACCACATCTCCTGGGCTTCCTATGTCTAGAGCAGGATAGTAGTTTGAAAACAAGGTACTGTGCAGACATAGAATGATCAGAAGAGACACTTAGGCTAAACACTGTGAACAGAGGGTTATGTCTCTTTGAGAATGATGGCTGTCTGCCTGGAGAGATTTCCACAAAAATGGTGTTGCTGTGGTATTTGCCCTGGTGCTGGACTGGCCTCAATCTTCAGGCTCAGAAACTCCATCTCATCACATGTCATGAGAATAAACTTAAAAGAACTGGGTGGATGAAACTAGAATTCTGCTTTGCTCATTTCTAATGAGAAACATTATGCATATATTTTGGAAATAAATATTATTAAAAGATTTCTTGGTGAATCTGAACTTATGAAAAGAATGACTCAGAGGAATTATGGATGTACTGGCTACAGGCTATATTAGCATGCTGTGCTCATCTCCATTACAGAGATTTAATAGAGGCCCAGATCCCCTGGTGGCTGCTGTGGGAGGCCACCAAGTTCTGCTGTGAATCTCCTAGTTTTGCATCCCCTGTGGAAGCAACCTTCAATCTGACTTGTTCTTCTTTAAATGTGTTAATACCTTCTCTCTGATTTTCAGTCAGTCTTTTTGGCCAGAAAGTAAGCAATCTCTTTTTATCTCTTCTCTGAATCATCCTGTGGTAAGTTTTTCATACTCAGAAAACAATCTTACTTCCTTAATTTTTATATTCTGGAAGGATGCTTTCTGCATCCTCAGGGTACAATCTGTATTCTATTTCAATGAAATGGCAATAGCATTTTTCTATGAGATATCCACATACACAGGAAATTAATTTTGGAAAAAAAATTTTTTTGGTTATCTACTGCTGTATGATAAACCACACCAAAATGCTATGGCTTGAAAGAACGCATTTATTATTTCTTATCATTCTGTTAGTTGATTTGACTTTATGGGCTCTGCCTATGTGACATCGGTGAGGGCTTCTCATTTGGCTGCACGCAGCTGGTGGTTGGTAAAGATTGGAAGGTTGGTGAATGATTCACTTCAATGACTACTCTTTCTCCTCACATGCCCTCTTCACATGACTAGGTTGGGTTTCCTCTTGGCATGTTGGTCTAAGGGGTCTTATATAGGAATTCACTTTCATGATAGAGGAAGTGAAAGCTGCTAGTCTTCCTAAGTCCAATCCAGAATTGTCACATTTGTCACATTCTTTTGTTCAAGGCAAGTCACAAGGCCACCCCTGATTCAGGGAAAAAAGAGAGAGAGAGAGAGATTTTAATTATTGATAGGTGGAATGCATCATCAGCAAAATGGAATTGAAGGTGGCTATATTTGAAGACCATCTACCCCAATTTGCCTTCTAGCTGCAATATTTCCAATGGGCAAAATATTCTCAAGCTCTTACCTGAAGATTCATTGTATTACAATATCATCTTGAAATCTAAGATGTCATTATCTAAGTCATAATTGTGTACAATGAGACTCATGGGGGTGGTGCTTCTCGGGCAGGGCTCCTTGGTCGCAGGTCCTCATATGCAAAGGCTTTGAAGGAAAAGCACAATATATCTCCACTACAGAAACTCAACATGTTCTGCCACACCAGAGGCAAGAAAATGGCAATGCACATTCTCATTTTAAAGGAATGGAGGTGGGAAGATGGATGATACATTAGAGTTCATTGGCCCATATCTATTCAGTAGTCCATTTGGACACATATGGCCAGTTCTCTCTATTCTGAGAGCAGAAAGTATTTGTTTATATGAAGGTCAGCTCTGCTTCCTGGTTTTGGTAGTCGTGGTTCTTGAATCTTTTTTTCCAAATCACTCTTCCCAAAGAAATGACCACTATCTATAGGTGAGTAATTTTTCAGTTCATTTGTAGCCTTTCTAAATTTGGGGGTCCAATTTTTTTAATTTAAATTTTGAAACTCTTCTGGCTTTTTTGTCAAAGTTGGCAAACCACCTTTATAATTTCAATGAATCATATCATATTCCATTTCATTAAATGAAAGAACCACAGATTGCTTTGGGTCAGGGCCCCCCTTCTACTTACAATATTATTATACTATTTTAGAGCAACACTTGCAGGATTCTACATTTTAAATTTTTTTATTAATGCATTATAGTTATACATAATAGTGGGGAGATTCTTAAATACCCAGGGTTCACTATCTTAAATCTTTCAGAGTTCTCAGAAAGGGATCTTATAACCATACCATACCCATAATTTTATTTTTATCACAGGCCATGCTTTAGTGGTAGGGCACTGATTCTGACTTTACCCTGAGGCTGTATTTTTTTTTTTTTTAAGAAAAAAACTTTTGCTACCCAGAGGAGGCTTCCAGGCAAGTACTGCCATGGAACTATTTCCCACCTATCTGCTTGGGAATGGAGAAGTTCCTTCCTTAGAACCTCTCTCTCTCACACAATGTTTTATCCTTGTAACCTATATGAAGTACATGTGACCCAGGGAATTTCTGTATTTTTACAAATAAATTATTATTTCAAGAAATAAACTTTACCCTTATCACATTGCTATCATTTACATATGAGGTGTCCCCCAAAAGCTCACACATGAGACAATGCAGGAATGTTCAGATGTGAAATGATTGAATTATGAAAGATATAACCTAATCAGAGGATTAATGCATTTGAGAGCTTAATCATTTGAATGGATTAATAGGTGGTAACTGTAGGCAGGTAAGGCATGGCTGAAGGAAGTAGGTCACTAAGGAAGTGCCTTTAGGGTTTATTATTTTGTCCCTTGTGAGAAAAGCTTTGTTGGCAACCTGGCTGTCATGAACTGAGCTGCTTTCCTCTGCCATGCCCTCCCGCCATGATGTTCCCTCACCTCAGACACACACAGCAATGGAGTCAGCTGAACCAGGCACCAAAATAAACTCTTCCTCCTTTAAGCTGTTCTTGTCAGATCTTTTGGACAAGCAAAGAAAAGCTGACTAAAACACAGGAAACGAACTCATTTTTTTTTTTTCTAAGCTATTATTCTAAATATTTACTTTGGTATTTACAATAGGAACAAGAAAGTGGGGTAATGTACTAAATGGAGTGGGTTTGGAGTTGTAGGACCTGTGTTACAGTCCTGGATCTCGTGGCCATAAAAGCGGAGAACTGAAGTCAGTGTTTGGGTGGAACCAGACCAAATCAGGCTTGGGCCTGGTTCAGCAGTGTAGTTTGAAAGTTGAGGGGAACTGAAGGAACTCTGGATGAAGTTCAAAGATGTGGTTCTATCCCCTTCTGTGCCTCACTTGAGGGGCATGACACAGGGAAAATTACATGAGGATCTTTGAAGAACCCAGGGCTTGCACACACTAGGCAAGCCACTGAGATACCCTGAGATGCATCACTACACTGAGATATACCACTGTGATACACTCCCAGCCCTTTTTGAAAATTTTATTTTATTTTGACATAGAACCTCACTAAGTTGTCCAGGCTGGCTTCTAACTGTAATTCACCTGTGTCAGCCTCCAGAATAGCTGAGATGACAGGTATCTGTCACTCACTTTTAGTGGATTTTAAAAAGCAAGTCATAGACTCCCAATTTTATTTTACAACTAGTGAGTTAAGTAAACGTTGTTTGAAGAACAATGGTTCTGTTTCCCTTACTGTCTATGTAACAAAATGAGTATAAATAAAAATGTTCTTCAAAGTAATTTGCCATTTCATGCCCCTTGAGTGAGGTGGAGAAGCTCATGTCTTTGAGCTTAAATGGAAGCTCCTTCAGTTGCACTCAAACTTCAGACTACCTTGCTGGGCCAGTCCCAAGCCTAAGTTGGTTTGGTTCCACCCAAACATGATTTGAGTTCTCTGGTTTTTATTGCCACCAGATCCAGGACCACGGTACAGATCCTACAACTCCAAACCTGCTTGTTTTTTGCACATTATCACATTTTCTTGTTCTTACTGTAAACAGGCAAGGGTGTTTGCAACTTCCATCCCTTAACAAATATCTTAATTTAAAAACAAATGAACAAACAAAAAAAACTATGGATAGTACTGTAGGGCTTGTGACTGTAAAAATAAAAATATCCCTCAAATCCATGCAATTGTGAGTTGTGAAAAGAGAGTTATTGTGAGCACAGTTCTGCTGAAAGTGGTAAATGCGTCTCTCACCTTCAGAATCATCATTTCCTTGCACAAAACTGATCAGTTTTGAGAGATCATTAATGCCTTTGAAGTGGTTCTTGTGGGTGTGAAACAAATGGTGAGAATTTGAATTGGTCCCTCTTATTATAGTATTGAAATTAACTCTACTTAATTTATCAAGTCATGTTCATGCCCTGATTTTATATACTTGTACCTATCAATAAACATTGTGATGCTTGAAAAAGAAAAAAAGAAAGAAAAGAATCATCATTTCCCAGCATCACAATGTGGACAGTATTTCCCTCCAAAAGATCACATTTCCCAATTGGTATCTCTTACTTAAATATATCTCTATAGCAAGGTATACAAAGTTATGGTCTGCATTTATGGTCTAGGCTGAGAAAAATTATACTTTCTGCCACATACAGAATAATGAATCACATAGCTCTTCCCTCATTGTGTCCTTATTTCAAAGGGTATAGAGGACTGAATTGAAGTCCTCTATAGATTTTCTTTAGAAATGTAATTGATTAGGAATTGATATCTGTTCATCTGTCATATGTGGAGTTTAGGATGGATAATCTCTAAGACTCCTTGAAACTCTGGGATTCTGTGGCCACAATGTCTCCCAGGAGGGTGAAAGTCGACCTGTGCCATGTCTCTTTTTCACCTCTTAGGTGAAGAACACTGACAGATGCCAAAGCATGATTTCACATTACATTTTTTTAATAAGAAAATTGTATTTCTGAAGGATAGGTTGACAAAGGACATGCTGAATTTCCAAAATTAACTGTGAAAGACAGATCATCTAGGCATGACTGAAAGCCATGCATAACCTTTGTGCTCAGATATATTATTTCAAAAATGTCACTTTCTGCTTATTCAATGCTACTCTCATTATTCTATTTTAAGCATTAAAATTTGTGTTCTGGAGCTGAACAGAAATTATTGCTTCTATCTTTGGGCTTATTAGAAATAATTTAAAATTCATTTAAGAGTGATAAAAATCACCTTTCTATTATGGTTCAATTCAGTTAAATGTTGAAATTTGCAATGCAATTTTCATTGTCTTTTATTAGCAGTATTTTAGTATCTACATATGTAGCTCAAGACTATTTTTAAGTATCTTATGAAGAAATTTCATCTGAAAATGATTTTTTTCCTTTACTTTTTAATTGCCTAGAGTGAGCTTGAAGTAGAATAAATTATGGGACAAGGTAGCCAAAAAAAGTCAGACTTTTCCTTATAGAGAAACTTTTTAAGAAGCATATATGAGAGTTGAAACACATTTTCATTGCTCCACAAATGATTTACCCAATACACACACCATGTTAAAACCAGATGATGCAGGGGAAATGAAGAGGAAAAATTAGTTATTTAGAATAAAATCATTTCTGTTTTGATTTTTCAGAGAGAAATATGATTTTAAGTGGGTATGTGTAGTGAAAAGAAGATTTTGTAAAGGCAAAAAGACCCACCCCCAAACCATCTTGAAGGAATGGATCAATCATCTGTCATTTACCTATCATTTTATTCTCTGAATAATTCTCATTCTCTCATGTCAAAATTTGGATCAATACTAAAGAGGAGGCGCAGGAAAAGATGTGCTTGAATTACTTGACTCTTGAAGCAGGGACCGGAAGGGGGAACCCTAGGCAGTGAAGGGTTCCCTGGGCAAGGCTGGCTGGGGAATCACTTCAGCTGGTGGGCAGCCGAAGAAGCAGAACAGAGTGGAGCATGGAGGAAGAATGCCAAAGCAAACAGCACCCCAAATGACAAACATCAAGAAAGTGGGTCAGATTTAAGCAGTAGGTGCCTTGGCACAAGTTAGAGACCGGCTGGAGAGTCAGATCAAGAAGAATCAGAATAACAGGAGGCCATGTAGTGAAAGGGGGCTCTTGGAGGGTATCTGGTATGAGCATCTCTGTTTGTAGCTGGAATGTGCCCTGTAACATTTTTGCAGGAGGCAGGGACAGGGAAGGGGACATGAGACATTTAAAAGGCTGCCTAGGAGAGTTGTGGTAATTCCTAAAATAACAAAGCCAGTCGAAGCATTCCAATAACACAGAATGAAATTAAAGCAGGTTCTTATTTTCCAACTGTAAAGAAGGGTCTTAACATAAGGTGCAGTAAGCCTACTACTTAGTTGGCTCAGGCAGCTGTAATAAAATAAGTGGTTGATTTAAACATCAGGAATGTATTCTTTTTAGTTCCTTGTTACAAGTCCAGAATCAAGATGGTAGCATGGTTGATTTCTGGTGTGGGCTGTCTACCTGATTTATGGACTGAATATCTTCTTTCTGTGTTCTGATGTGGCAGAGGTGGGAGATTCTCCTTATAATCACTTCAGGAGAGCCCCATTCTCATGACCTCACTTGAACATAATTATCTCCCAAAGTCTCCATCTCCAAATGCCTCATATTGAGGGTTAGGGTTTCAACATATTAATTTTATTTGTTGTTGTGGTTGGGAAGAGGAACACAATTTGGTCAATAACGACTGTCAACATTGATATCTTATGGTCACCATAAGAGTCCTATAATATATTTGGTTTTCCTTACAGACAGTATATATAATTGGTTTTACATTGAAATTGACCTGACAGTATAAATGAGTTGTTTAGTCTCATGAATCAGTTTTTCTACCATAATTCTAAGTATGCTATGGTCTGGGGGGAAAAAACAAAACTCTTCTTTTCAGTAATTTCATGGATGTCAAGGGTGTTGTTTTTTTTGTTTTTTTTTTTTTTTTTTTTTTTTCACTTGTCCTATGTTTATTTTGGCAAACAAAATGAAGTATCATTTGCTCACAGTTTGCATACAACCCCCAGCATTGGTCTTACCCATTCCAAGACCACCTTCTAATCTGTGTGGGAAAGAGAAACTTTGTCTCCAGGCTTACCCAATTAATGCTGCTTTCATGAATATATACTACTCCCAGATCTACCATTGATGGGTTATAATTTAAGAAAGAATAATGAAAATCATATTCTAAATATGACTGCTCCCATACACTGGAGTTATTCACCTCATGGAGAACACACCTTAATTCTTAGACTCAGGTTAACCATCTACTCAGAGCATCTCACTATTCAAACTCCTTCTACCACACACCATTCAACCACTAGAACCCAATAATCAGTGGAAGCTATTTTCCCAGAGTCTGAGTTACTTAATTTAGAGTGATTCTTTATGGTTAGGGATGACGGGAAACAATTTTTAAAGAATAGTCTGGGTGGTTTTTTTTCCCCCTCTTAAGCCTGATCCTTTCAAAATTCTTTCATTACTAAGTCATCTTCATTGATATATAATTTTACTCTATTCCAGCTCATAATTTTTACTGTACTCCAGCTCATAATTTTGTATATAATCTGATGACTTACTTAAATTATGTGAAAATTAATGTACTTCATTCATAGATTTCAAAACCAGTAAAATTTATGCTATGTTGGGTGGTACAGGGAAGATCTTTGGTTGCTTTTATTCTTCCTAAAAACAAATCGACTGAATAATTTTTGCCCCATTATGTCTCTAGGAAATTTACTTTGGGCACTAAAGGACTTCATTGCTAAAGCCCCCTTGAAAAGGACATCAAAATGTTTGCTAATGTAGGCTAAAGGAAAATTCTAGACACATTAGGAATTTTCTATTCAAAAGTTGTTTGATTGTAGTGAGTACAATTATCATCATGGTCATGATGTGACAGAACATTTGAAATCATTAAAATCAAGTGAAATAGTCATTGCTAGAATATTTGATGGTTTCCATGTTGTTACAGGCATGAATGATGCATACAGTAGTTACCTAACTAGTCCTTAAGCACTTTCTTCTCCTGGGTCACA
The DNA here is from genome assembly GCA_025594165.1 of Tamias sibiricus. NCBI lineage: Eukaryota > Metazoa > Chordata > Mammalia > Rodentia > Sciuridae > Tamias > Tamias sibiricus. The sequence continues at coordinate 70,461,394 of CM046660.1, read as the reverse complement.
AGTCATGCTACTTGAAAAAATAAAAAATAAACTGGAACTTAATAGTTTCCTGATTTGTGCCTTGAGACTCCCCTCTTCAGGATGCAAATCATAGAGAAGACTAATTTTTCCTTAAGGTTAGCACCTATAAGTTAAACTGTCAACTTCCATGGTATGCCACCATCTAGTGTAAGCAGCTACATTCTGTCACATTGCATAATGATGATAATCATTATAATCACATATCAACACAATGAGATAATGGGATAATAACAAGACTCCAGTACTTTCCCTGCATGCTAAACAACTGATTCCAATCACAGACATTTGCCAGCTTGTTCCACCTAACTTGATGATGTCAAACATTTATGTTCTGTCAAAAGAGAGGGCTTCCAGAAGGCAGTGGGATGCACTGATACGCACATCTGCTATGAATTTCCAGTAGGTATTCTTGAAGATTCTTTGCATCATTCCTTGGGTTCTTCTCCTTTAAAATTCTCCAGAAAGTTCTGATGTGTCATCAGAACATATCTAATAAAGTTTCTCCAAGACAGCATTTAAGATATCGTACGAGATCTTATGAACAAAACCAGACAAATACACCATAATCAACAATACCTGGAGATTTGGAGATTAACTTGTCTAACCTCGTAAGATTTTTACATCAATTTCCTCTGAAGTATCAGATCTATCTTCATAGAAGCTATTTATTTGAACCAAGACAGAGATTAAGTAAGTCTAGCAGGCTAGGAAATGTTTATCCTAAATGAAAACAAGATGTGATCATGGGAACAGCCACATCAGTAAAAGGGCTCAAAGTCTATGGTAGTTCTGTGAACATTTGTGCTTATGGACACTAGATTAAAAAAAAAAAAAAAAATCTGAGCTTCTTTTCCAATTCTTGCAGGTTAGTTTTTATGAAGTTTGTGATTGCTGTCATGCAACAAGCTTCATCTGAAGTTTCTATTTAGAAATTCCAACTCATTTTAATGTATGATATTAATGTATTTATCAGCATTGGAGTATTAATTAATCTGAAGATGAGAATTCCTGTTCTCTGTGTTAGTCAATTTTATAGTTGTGACAAAAACACCTGATGTGAACAACTAAGAGGAGGAAAAGTTTATTTTGAGCTCAAGGTTTCAGAGGCCCAGTCCCTGGTTGGCTGACTCCATTGCTCTGGGCTCAAGATTAGGCAGAACCAGAAGAAAGCTATGCAGCTAATGGCAGCCAGGAAGCAAAGGCAGAACATGAGGAAGGAGGGGAAAATATATAATTCCTAAGGCATATACAGTTACCCATTTCTTCCAGCCACACCTCACATGCCTAGAGTGACCACCTTTCAACCAATATGAATCATTAATCCATCAAATTGACTAACACACCAATTAGGTTTCAGCTATCTCAATTTAATCATTTCACTTGCCGCATTAACACAGGAGCTTTTGGGAGAGACCTTATATCTAAACCATAATGTTCTTCCATCAGGTTTTTCTAAATATAGGAAACATTTGATTCTATGGTTGAATTTTAGACTAAGCATCAAGCTAGAAATGAAGTTGGCTCTTCCTTTCATCAAATGTACAGCAATAAATAACAGTACAAATCATTTTTTAAAGCCTTCCAATTATATTCATCTATTTTACTATTTTTTTGTTCTTTTAGTGTCTGCCAAACCAAGACCCCACAGTGATGAATATTCAAAGAAGATTCCCCCTCCGAAACCGAAACGGAATCCAAACACTCAGCTTAGCACGTCTTTTGATGAAACGTACATCAAAAAGCACGGGCCCAGGAGGACATCGCTGCCTCGGGACTCCTCCCTCTCCCAGGTCAGCACCCCCGCAGGAGACCCCGAGGAGGAGGAGCCCGTGTACATTGAGATGGTGGGGAACATTCTCAGAGACTTCAAGAAAGAGGATGACGACCAAAGTGAGGCCGTCTATGAGGAAATGAAATATCCCATTTTTGACGACTTAGGCCAAGATTCCAAATGTGACTTTGACCATCATAGTTGTTCTTCGCAGTGTGCTACTCCCACGGTGCCTGACTTGGACTTCGCCAAGTCCTCAGTGCCATGTACTCCTAAGGGTTTGCTTTGTGACATCCCCCCGCCCTTTCCTAACTTGCTATCTCACAGACCCCCTCTACTGGTGTTCCCACCAGCCCCTGTGCACTGCTCCCCCAATTCCGATGAGTCTCCACTAACCCCACTGGAGGTCACAAAGCTTCCTGTGTTGGAAAACGTGTCTTACATGAAACAGTCCGCGGGAGCGTCTCCGTCCTCCCTGCCATCTCACACCTCCGGCCATGCTAAACTGGACAAGGACCAGCCGGGAGCCCTGGGACCTGCTTCTGCCACGTCTGTGCTCTCCTCGTCCCCTCCACCTCCTTCCACTTTGTACCGAACGCAGTCTCCCCATGGCTACCCTAAAAGTCACTCCACCTCCCCCTCACCTGTGAGCATGGGGAGGTCCCTGACCCCGCTGAGCCTCAAGAGGCCTCCCCCCTACGACGCTGTGCATTCAGGAAGCCTCTCCAGGAGCTCTCCGTCAGTGCCTCATTCTACCCCCAGACCTGTGTCGCAAGATGGGGCCAAGATGGTCAATGCTGCGGTGAACACCTATGGGGCAGCTCAGAGTGGCTCTCGGTCCAGAACTCCCACGAGTCCTTTGGAAGAACTCACCAGCCTCTTTACCTCAGGACGCAGCCTGCTGAGGAAGTCGTCCAGCGGCCGACGTTCCAAGGAGCCCGCAGAAAGTAAGTGTGCAAAGCCCACGAGAGCCAGAAAGCCTAGTGCATGGTCCAGAAACACAGCAGGCCCCCAGCGAGCAAGTAAAGGGCCAAGAGCAGGGTCTTTGGTCCTTTTAGTTCAAATGTCAAAATGCAAAATGCATTATTTTACTTTTGGCATGCTAAACAAAATGGGATATTCTAAATATGAATGGAAAGAATGAAAAATGGTAATTTACACAATATGACATCCTATTTAAAATGAAGAGGGATTTAAAAAAGAAAAAGTGTAAAATCTAAATTCTAATAGTGGGTCTGAAAAGTTTAACAGAGAAAGCAAAGACTACTATGAATTTTTATGGTGGGAGGGAGTTTTAGTACTTTTTGGTTTTTGGTTTTTGTTTAGTTATACACCACAAGAGGATTCCTTTTGACGTAAGTATAAAGAGGATTCCTTTTGACATAAGTATAAAAGCATAGAATACAATTGGTTCTAACTGTGGAATTTTTAGATAAAAATCTTGATTTTATAGGAAAAATTAATCACATACTGAATTATTAAATGTTACAACTTACCCATTATTTTATATTAAAGTTTGTATCAGAAAACCTTTGTGGAAAAGAAAGCAAGTTGGATAGAATTTAGGACTTTTAAAAAAATATATATTTTGTTAGTTGTAGATGGACACAATACCTTTATTTTATCTATGTGGTGCTGAGGATCAATCGAACCTAGGGCCTCACACATTCGAGACACACACTCTACCACTGAGCCATAGCCCCAGCCCCAGGACAATTTTTTTTTAACATAGGAATGATCATATCTACACATTATGTGTTGTTTTATTCTTTGATTCACTGTAAACCAGAATATACTCGTTACCTTCCTTTTAAAAGCCATATTAATTCACATCTTTTATGGTGCTCTTCCTGGATCCATTGATAGATGCAGAAAAATCACTACAAACACTCTATTTTGGCCACTTACTTTAAATACCAGAAAATTTTCTCTATCTAAATGACTAGCCCTTTTATAAGCCCCAAATAAATTACAAGTACACAGTAAATTCAAAATAGATCCTGGTCCATTTTCTCCATGTCTAATTCCTTAAGTTACACTACTATCTTAAAAATGCCTTAGACAACTCAATGGATAATTAATTATTTACACCTCAAATGATCCCACCCCTTGATACTTTTTATCTATTTATACAGTCATACTGTGGACTTTCCCTAAAGGAAAAGAAATCTTTAATAGTTTTTGATAATAATGGTGATGGCAGCATTCTTAGTTAATATTCATCTGTAGTTATAGGCCACTTTTTGTGTCTTTTATTCATTTTTTTCCTATTACCTGGAGAGATGAAAGCATTAGCAACTTAAATAATTATCCCCCAAACATTTTACTTGCCTAAAGGCAGCACTTTCTAATGCTCTAGGTATGCCTGGATTTGCCTTCATAGAGGCATACAAAAAATTGTTTTGAAATTATTTTAAGATTTGAATTTAAAACTAGGAGCAATCTCTTTCTAGAGCAGTATTTCCCAATTAAGACAGTTTTGCCCTCAGGGATATTTGGCTATGACTAGCAATATTATTGGGTTGTCAAAACAGGAGTGCTAGTGGCATCTAATACAGCCTGCTATGCATGAGATGGTACACATTCACACACAAAAAAAAAATTAAAAAAAATAAAAATAAAAGATTATCTGATATACAATGTAAACAGTATAAATGTTGGGAAACCCTGGTCTAGATAATTTATTAAAATTTAAATTTTCCTTAACTTGATTGGTTTGGTTTTCATATGGATCAAGTAAGTATTTTAGAATAAAAGACAACAGGTGAAGGAAAGTGTTTTGCTTTAACATACATAATTGTTAGTATGAAATTAATGGAATTTTTATCTTAGAATTGTTGAAACTGTTGAATTTTCTCCCTACCTATCAGGTTCTTTGGAGGATCCTAAGCATCTCCAGCTGGCAGTTGTGCCAATTAGCTAGAAACAGTATATGTAAAAGAAATGATTAACTAATGAAGTTATTTCTAGAAAAATCCATCTGTTAGAATCAGTCTATGAGCTATATGTCACAGAATCCTCTGTTCAGGGCTCTCTGTGCTTCTGAAACAAAGCTTGTACATGGAAACGTGATCCAGATTGTTTACAGCTTTTAGGGAGCTCAGGATTGGAATCCTTCCCATGGACTATTAACCACGTATCAACCCTTCAAATAAGTGGCTTGCCCTGAGTTACATTAGCATTGGTATATTGATTTACATAAGTGGGAGGGAGGAAAAATGCAGATAGTACATATGAATAACCCAATTACTATTTCCTTTTGACTTCAGAGGAAAAAAGATGCCATCAGATGCTAACAAAATCATAGGCAAGCTCAGAAACATTCTCAAATGTAAAAGATTGGACTGAAACCTCAGATTATTGAGCATTAACTCATAATTGCTCTCACAGTATACTCAGTGATGCAACTCTTCCCTGTTTTTCTTGCCTGATAGGATATATAGATACCTGTTGATACCTTAGGGACAGAATAAGTGACAAGAAATAGTATTTTATTCATAACTCTTGAGTATCATTTTTTTTTTACATTTAAGAATTTTTACATTTAAAAATTTCATGGATGAAAGTGAACTTAGTATATCTTTTGTCCATGCTACTTTTGCTTTATTGGAAGAGTCAATTTTGATAACTTCCTGGCGTTCTAACTTAAAACAAATATAATCTTTGTTTTAGATGAAATAATCAATCTCAAAATTTATACCTTTTATTCTTATTTTTAATAATCTATAAAAGGCACACCTAATGTGACAATTTCATATTTAAAAGGTCACAATTGTAATTGGCTACTGGGCAGTATGAAAGAGAGAATAAGACAAAAGTGGTAAATCATGAATAAACTCCATTTTGCTTCATAATTTTCTAAATATGATCCTCATATTAATTGTTATGGAAAGCATTTTTCCCTGGTTGCTGCAATATTATAATGTTAATAAATCAGTACATTTGATAATCTCTATAATAAATTTTCTTTTATTTGATTATCAATATATTTTTAAATTTGTGGAGAGATGGATTTTGTGACACATGCAAGTAGTGATACAATGCTGTAGATATTTGTGTCCTCCTAAGAAGTAGGCCAGATACAAATATATTTTACAGAAAACTTTGAAAACCTAAATGATAATAATTTTTGACCCATTTTGTTTACCTTCCTTATACATTTTCTTATTTTATATATCCTTTATGATTTGATTTGAATCTTTTAACATGTAAGTCATGAATTGGCCATTTTATTTTAAGAAATCTTATGCCATGAATCACAGAAATCAATATCCAGGACCAAATGGAAAAACAGAGGAAACTTTCTCTTTTTTCCCTCATCTTAGTCCATTTTGTGCTACTATAATAGAATACCTGAGACTGATCTATGGAGAACAGAGAGTTATTTTGTTCATGGTTTTGGCAGCTGGGAAGTCCAAGAGTGTGGCGCTGGCACCCAGAAGGGCCTTTGTGATGCCTCTTCCCATGGTTGAAGGTGGGAGCCTACTTCTGCCATTTAAATTCAATTATTGTATCTGTTTCTTAAGGTTTTCCAACCTCCTCCCTTTCTTGCTGGTAGTGTTATTGATGCATCTAGACTTGTTCCCATTTTTACTCCTTTCCTCATTGTAATATCACACAATTCATCACCTGGGGACCAAGAAACCAGGTACTCAGACTTGTCCTAGGAGTCTCTCAAGTAGTTAAGTATGTGGACTCCAGTGTTCAGACTGTGTGAGCTTTACCTTCCAAGGCTACTTTAAACCCACTATTAAGTCTTAAGTCAACTTCCAGTATTCATATCTGAGAGGTCAGAAATATCAGCTTCCTAAAAAGTAATCTGCTCTGGGAAACATGTAAAGATCTTTGGTTTGTTTTAGGGGCATCTATAATATTTTGTTTAGTCTACTTAAAATTTTTTTTTCATTGAAATTTAGTAAAATAATTAAGGACTTTCCTTACCTCCTTTCCTTTCGTATGAAAGCAGGTGTTCACATAGAGTGGGTAGGACAAAGTCAGGTGTTGAAAAGCCAAAGGGAAGAGTGGAAACCATACATGACAATTTTAGAACTGTCACTGGCAATGGACAACAGGTGAACCTTCAGCCTGTGACAGCCCACCAATAAGCATGTTTGCTTGGGGCGGGACTTCTGGATGAATGGTGACTTAAAGCCACCTGACTGGAGCTGGGGCTAGAGCTGGGACCACTGGAACTCTGAGTTTCTTCAAAGATACTGGGGAGTTAAGCTATATTCAGAAAAACGCCTGAAGAGATCTCCAATGATACCTTGAAGGGAATTCCAGAAGGCCTGCTAGGACCAAGACCTGTTACTTTTGTTAAACATCTTAAGTAAAGCTGCTATACTTTCAGGAACCCTCCCTTGCTGTTTCTTGGTGTCCCCCAGGCTTTGACTCTCATACTGTGGCCTAAAACTGTCCTGCCTTAGCAAGGCACTTTCTAGCAACACAGACAGGAAATCAAGCCACAAACTGGGTTTTGATGTTGCTTTTAGGCTAGACCTTGGTGACATGTTCAGACTCCAGAGAAATTCCTCACATAGTTCAAAGCATGATAGACAAAGGACATAGAAAATGTGCGTGATTGACCCAAAGACCTCCTGCATCACATTCACCCAGATATTGTTAACAATATTGGTTCCTGGGTCTTATCAGAGATGGTTCAATGAGAAACTTAGTGGGTGAAGCCTAGGATGTTGACTATTTAACAAACTCTGGTGACATGGACACCTTTTTCAAACACTGCTTTAATGATGTCACTAAATGTTAGCATCACCATTTACATGTATGCAAGAGAACACTGTAATATATTGCTTTATCTAACAGAGTAAAAGACAGTTTGTGCAATAGAAATAAAGGACATAGAGAAGGAACAGAGAGAGTTTTAAATGAGTGAATGCCATTTTCCTTTCTCTGACCAAATGACTGATGAGCTGGCAGCTTGTGATGAGGACAGTCAGGTGACCCGGATGGATCAAAGGGGGAAACAATTTCACTCCTAATGACTTTTCAGAGCCAAGAGAAGCTGCGGTGGGCCACCTGTGACCAATGCCCGCTGCTGGTCTTAGCTATGCCAGTCAGTGCCACTTCCTTCATGAGAATTCCTGGACACTTAGCAGCACTGGCAAGCACTCCTGGAGACAGGAGCAGATGCTGCTAGGCAGGCAAGTAGGGCAGATGAGACTCAGGGGACAACAACTCTCATCCTGGAAGTTGGTCTAGGTGAGTCCACACCATTGATGGGGAGAACTAGCCAGAGCAAAGAAGAACATGCTAATGGGGCACCACGACTCAGAACAAGAATCACCAGACAACATCAATCTCATCGTCTAGTTAGTGTGGTAGAGCACAGAGAGTGCTATGCCTCAAAGGTGAAGCAGGAGGATGGGAGTAATGGGGCACAGGGAATAGAGAATGATGGGAACAATGAGGATGACAGGGTCCGTCTCCCAAGACCAGCCAAGGATGTCCAGAGCAAAGCTGGGGGTGATGATGTTAATAGGAAAGTGAGGTGATGGGGTTCTTAGAAAATGCCTCTGCCTCACACAGGCTTGTCGCAGGACAATGTCAAGACCAACTAAGCCAAAAGCAGGATACATCAAAGAAACTAGGGGTGAACTAGGGGAAGGAGCACCCAACACTGGGAAAGAAGCAGGCATTTAGCACCCAACACTTTTGAAGAGTTTTGAGTATTTCAACACTCAGGGGCCAAACAATTTTGAAGACAGAAAATAGCCCCATATCATACAGGCAGTACATCTGGATTTGAACTTTATTCAGTTTCTTTTCTTTACTTGATCTATACTTGATCAATCTTTGTTCCCTGCCCTCTAAATCCCCATCTGTCATTGCACATGATCTTTGGAGAACACTGAGCAGAGATACTTTACATTTTGCTGTTTACTCTACCCCAGGCACTTTTGAAGAGTTTTGTATTTCATCCTCATAACAATACTCAGGGGCAAGTTACAAACAATTTTGAAGACAGAGAAACTGAGGAACAACTTGCCCCATATCATACAGGCAGTACATCTGGAATTTGAACCAGATTATTTGATTCTAGTTTCTTTTCTTATTGACACTTGATCTATACTTGATCAATCTTTGAACTTCTTTCCCTGCCCTATTGCCATTAAATCCACCATCTGTCATTGAAACTCTAAGGGCTCATGATCTTACCACTTCCAAGGATGACTGCTTAATAAGAAGAAACCAAATCTGTATAAATGGCTTGGTCTAACTGTCATCAAAATAGGAAGGAGGTGCTTTGCAGCACCCATCAAAATTCACTTTCGAATATGCACTTCAATCGGGTCTGGACCCAGGCTTCTGAGCTGTGCCGGAAGGCATGTGGTCTCTCCAGTGGGCCTCAAAATCACCTAAATGATATGGGTGAAGAGATGTGAGTGAGTGCAGATCTCAATGCCTCTAAGTATAACTTAAGAATATTTGTGCAGGTACCTTTGCTCTGTCAGATTTTCAATACTGAACTACCCACTAGGAAAGTCCATCCTAAGGATGTAGGGCTTTTGTCTTGACTGTATTTCAGTCATAGCTCTGTGGTAGACAGACAGCCCATGGCCACCCCAGAGGAAAGATGAATCCATTGATCAAAAACACCAGCCAATGCTCACAGGCAATGAGAGCCCTCACAGGAATGATCTAGAAACGGACTCAGGTAAAATAAACAAAAGAACTTCAAAAAGGCTCTTTGTACATGCTTTCCAGTGCCACTTCATTTCCCTTTAGACTTTTGTAGTTCACAGAATCAGACCCTAATTTTAATTTTTTTTAAATAAATAAAGTTCTCCAAGAATAAGCTGGCCAATTTCATTATTATTATTTTTTTTTTAGCTAAAGAAATTTCTATTTGGGATAATGAGGTTAAATTGAGTATAAGTAAAATTCCTTGATTTTGAAAATGCATGTGACTCCTTGGTTAATTGGGACCATGACATTGTCTGTTTTTCTCATTCGTTTTCTCTTAGAATTACAATATAGAATCACTGAAGAAGACATAATTTCATAAATAATTGCTCACCTTTCTGGGGGTAGACTGCAGCTGTCTTTGATTGATGCAGGAAGACATGTTTATCCCCTGTGTTTATGTTCTCTGGATGCTGAATCTTTAAGTGCAATTTCTTGTCAGCAATTTAATCAGCAATTCTCTCCATTAAGAAGAACCTTCCCTGCTTTAGATTTTTAAAATGCAGGAACATTTTCAATTCAGAAGTAAAACTACCTCGGTCTATTTTTTTAAAACGAGATTCCCTCAGTCATATTTAATTTTACACACATGAAATACTCTAGAACTGATTTCTTTCCCTCCTGTTCAATTAGCTAAAAAGAAAAACTTGATTTCTGACTTTTATTTGATATCGTGAACTCTCAACACTTTGACATCTACAATTAATTAAATCTTAGGTCTAGGTGAGGGGTTTCCTACTGACCACACCATACTATGGATGTCCTATATTCTAACTCCATGTGGCCTAGAAGTCTAAGAGAGGTAGTTTCCAACTAGGCTTAACCCTGAATAGGCTTTGAGACCCTGGATGAGTCAGTTCACCTATTGTGCCTCAGTTTTCTCACATTTCAAATTAAATATTAGGTGATAAAACCCTGAATCCCATCTGCTACCTTTTGTGGTGCTTTTGTGGATTACTGGTTGGTCTGTAAATCCTCAGACAAGCTTCTTGCCTCCCTGGATTTCTGTTTGATATTTTCTCTTTTGTTGAAAGGACTTCCCCAAATTCTATAAAACAATAACAGTCTAATTTTTAATTCAATCTCACATTCTACCAACTCCACAGAGTTTTCCATATGCTGTTTTCTTTGAATACTTTATTTGTGCTTCTATAGTGATATGAAACTTTGTGCTTCTACAGTGATATAAAACTTATTCTGATGTGTTGTAAAGCCTGTTTTTTTTTATTTCTCATTTAGACAAAGAACTAGGGAGGACAAGGCCACATCTTTTCATCATGTTTTCTCATGTAACAAGTGGTCCAATACAATCTTTCTCAAAATTGAAGCATGATAAATATTTATTAAACTAGCTGAATTAATAGACATAGTAACTGGAAAAGGCTATTGAACTTGAGAAGAAAGCCATATGAGAAATGTTTGACCAACCATTAAATGAAAAAAGGATCAGCTTCTATGAATTAGAAAAAAAATCACATTGAAATCAATACAGACATTCAGCAAAAATGGAGCTATGCAGAATGCTGAATTCATTGCTTCTGACCTTAAGTGGCACACTTAAAAGAATGGCCATGCTATTCCAGGCAGATTTATTGGGAAGAAAGACATAAAGAATATTACCATCAAGCATTTAAATGTGCACAATTTTGAAGATGTCAGCAATCATCAGTTTCTACACAAATGAATGAGCTGTGAAAATTGATCCCTTTTTGACATTTGGAGAGAAAAAGATTCATTTTTTAAAAGAAAGTAAGAGATTAACATTGTAAAGAAGAAATTCTATTCTGATAACATTTTGCATTATTGAACTCAAATAACTAAGAGAAAAAAAAAACACATTCAAATGAGTTATTTAACCTATTTGAAGGAAAGGTACTACATAAATCTGGATAACTCTTGTGATACTTCTGGTGGTCTTGAATGTTATGTTACCCACGTAAACATGAGTTTCAGTCATAAAATATTTAAAAACTTGTCCAAATAAAAAAACAGCTTTTCAGAATTTGATAAATTAATGGCAATCCCAAATTTTAATAAGTGTCTGTAGTGGGGCATGGTGTATATTGGTTGAAGCAAACTCATTATTGTTGCTTGTTGATGCAAGTAAGGTTAATTAAATGTCTCACTCCTAGTACAGTAACCAATAAACTGGAGAATCTGGGCTATTGCTACTTCCAAATGAAAGGAATAAAAGTACTGAAGACAATCTAAGAGGGGAGGAAGGAGAGTTAGCAACATGAATTTTTAAAAAATATATATTTATTTATTTACTTTAGTTGTACACAATGCAATGCATTTTATGTTTATGTGGTGCTGAGGATCGAACCCGGGCCACACACGTGCGAGGCAAGCGCTCTGCCGCTGAGCCACAACCTCCGCCCAGTAACATGAATTTTTAAGCAGCCAATACTTTTTAGCCAAATGCAGCCAGAACAGTTTAATGTGAGGGAAAATTCCAAATCCAGAAATTTGTAATATTCTTTTGACTGTTGATGGAAGAGGAAAAACTTTCCCCCAAATTTTCTGCTCGACAAGGTTTGGTTACATTCAAAATAACATTTTCCTATTTTTTTGCCCATATACCCTTGTTATGAATGAAAATTATATAGTTAACATAAGAATGAAATAAAAGATAGCTAGAAACAATCAGAAAGATTGGGGTGTCAGTGTGTTATCCAACACTGGATCTGTCCACAATGCCATGGCTAGGTATGTCCTCTGTATCCTTTTGTTCCCATAAGACAAATGAGAAATTCTAAGAACTAAAAGACTTGGAAAGGATTTCATTGTTAGTATCCTCCAACAGAATGACTAGAGCTGAAGTTAAACATTGCTCCATTTAAATTATTACCTTCTGGATATCAAAATTGACTCTATGCCCACATACTAGTTTTGTTCTTTTGACTGATTACTTAAAAATTAACCACTGGCCAATGATTAATGATAAGGGAGAAGTATCAAAATGATGAAAGCTTCTTATCAATGTCAAAATGACCTAAGAGAAATTTCAGAATAATCAGTTAGGACAGATTGCATCACAGTAGTTCTTTATCAGTTTTTTGACAATCTCACTTGAAGCCTAAAAATTTCCTTTGGCTTCTGAACCAAGCTATATATATGGTGGCTATTTAATATTGACTATAATAAATTTTCCTTTGAAGTTTTAGAGGAAAAAATAGACGCTTGCAGATAAGCAATGCAGACAAGTTCTTTGTCAGAATATAACATGAATGGCCTCTAGTCCAATTCCTAGTTGAGTCCTCATGCCCTTCTAAAACCACATGAGCCATGTCTTTACTGTCCACATTCCTCTAAGCATTCTAAACTTTCCCCAGAATCACCAATTAAGCTCTGCCTAGAACATTCTAAGTTTCTAAAGGTTGCATCTCTAAACTTTTCCAAACTCTTCTTGCAAACCAGTTTCAGAGATATGTGAACCACATTAGTCACAGCAAATGATCACACTGTGGTAGCAATTTCTATGTTAGTTAGGTTTTGTTGCTGTGACCAATTTAGAGATGAAAGAACAATTTAGAGGAGAAAAAGTTTATTTTGAGTTCATGTTTTCAGAGGTTCAATCCATGGTTGGCTGACTTCATTGCTTGGGCCTGACATAAAGCAGTGCATCAGGGCAAGAGGGCATAGTGAAGGAAAGCTGCTCACATCATAGTAGCTAGGAAGCAGAGATAAACTGTGAAGATCCAGGGACAAAATATATAATTGCTACGACATACCCCCAGTAACCTACTTCTTCAATCCACACCCTACCTTTTTACAGTTACCACATAATACAGTAATTCTAATTCTTAACCCATCATATGTATTTATTTGCTTATTAGTTTACAGCTCTCATATCCTAATCATTTCACCTCTGAACATTCCTGTATTGACACAGGCACTTTTGGGTGACACATCATATCCAAAGTATAACAAACTTTAATTGTTACACAAATCTAAAGGGTGATTATTGGATGCTAAGGTACAAGTGGAAAGAATAAATATTTTACTAAAACATAGACTAAGGTTGAAAGTGAAATATACAAGGATTCCCTGTTGTTTGTGCAATTTTCTTTTCAGTTAGGCTTGGGTAAAGGATCTGACATCTTAAGTGAATCATCCTGGTACTTGGATGTCAGGAGCATAAAGAACTGAAGAGAATGTAAGTCATTCTCTGTTCCCACAGGAGGCAAGTTGTTTACAGGTGCTAAATGAAATCTCAGCCTTGAAGGCTGGAAGAGTACTATCACACTGAATGGTACCCAGTACCCTTCCTCTGTAAATAACAACTCAGAGCACAAAGAGGCCACTTTCATTACACATATGGCTGTTCAACATGAGGACATGTTTGTGAAAAATGATTTACCAGCAAGAGAAGCAAGTCATCATAACTAAATTGATATGTTTTTCAAATGTAATGAATATCATTAAAATTTCTGGTTACAAATAATTTACTTTATGAAATGAAAAGCAAAGTATTATCCAAATAATTAGGTGGAAACCATGAAGACTCTATTAACATAAAAAATCCTTACTATGTAGATGGAAGACTTTTAAAGCATGATTTGTGAAATGTTGTTTTTAAGCACATTCAAAGAAAGTCTTATTTTCTTTTAAAATAATTAACTGAAATTCAAAGAAAATAAAGTTATTATTTGAGAAATAGAACATTATAAAAAGCAAATGCTGAAATTTTATTTTAAATTATGTGTGCAATCTCAAATACACAGAAAGAACACTAACCTACTAAATACAGGTTAACTGGCATGTAGAAGGAATGCACAAGATGTGGCCATCCGGAGCATTATTCATAAGGAAGAGGCTACAGACACAGAAGGAGCTGTGGAAATGCTCATTGTCAATTTTCTCTTTTTTGTATTACTTCCATGGCTTTTCTAGTAAAGTCTTTATCCAGATGCTAATTAAGCAGAGGTTTACTTTGTACATCAATTTTTAATATTCATTCCTCACAGTTAAATGAAACCTGCAGCATGAGGCTTCTCCAGTTAAAAGCAGCCCTGACCTACTTCCTTGTGAAATCAATGGAGGGCTTCAAAACACTCTTGAGTAGCTGACATTTAGGGAAGCCAGCTCATAATCTGTGTTGGTGTAAAATGTGTTTCTGTGGGTTTCAGTATTCTTTCCTCTCTCCCTGTCTGTCTCCCTCCCTCCTTTTCTTTCTTTTTTATCTTGTTTATTTCCCTTCCTCCTTCCCCTTTCTCTGCTTCTTTCTGCGCTGCCCCCTATTTCCCTTCTCTTCTCTTTCCTTCTTTTCTTCTTCAAACCTAAAAATGGGGAAGTCTGTGAAAGCTGTTGAGCCAGATAAGAGAGGCCATACTATAGTTATGTACCCCTGGGGGATTGTGGATTGATGTGTCAGCTACATATTTAATGACTTCAAACTAACAGGAACTCTTAGGTCTGAGATTAAAGAAGGAGAAGAAAGGGCTAAGAGGTATCCATTTATATTCAAATATATTCCACACACAAAAAAATAAAAACAAAAAAGCAAAATTGAATCCACCAGAATGTGGTCTCTAGATATTATGTTCTAAGACCTTTAAAAATAAGAACATATGGTATAAGGCAAACCTTTATGAAGACTAGAATGACAGAGATCTGAACTGTAGGATGTGAAATTTAAATAGAAAGCAAAAACAGAGAAGCAATAGTCATTAGGGTGTGGAAGACTGGGTCTCTGTCTGGCCAGAGGTCCCTATGAGAGAGGTGTTAAACTGAAGCAGTACAAAGGTTAGTGTGCAAACTTGATCCATGACCACATGACCACAGAGAGTCTTCTTCATGTTAAATTACAAAATACCAACCTAAAGTGGGGCTAAGCCTGGAAAACTCATGGAAGAAGGTAGGGTAAATCTAGTTTTATGGCACACCATTTTAAGAGCAATCTGAAGTCCAGGCTGATTGTGTTAAAGTTGAAGATCTATACCTTTAAAAAAACGTAAAAGTTAGAGATATGTGTTACTTCCCCGCAATGATTCATGCCAATCCAGAAAGCCAAATATTCAAGGGCACTTTCTGAAGGCAGATGTGGCTACTGAAAGTGTTGCTAGGAAATGGATAGAGAAGGAGGGGAACAGATTTAGGACTTAGCTCTTCAGAAAGATGCTGTTTCTCTCTCCCTTGCGTCCACACTGGGCCCTTCTGGCTTTCCTGGTCCATGCTCAACATTTCCTTAGACTCTATAGCTTGCGAAGTCCTGGGCATCCGGGTGTCACTCTGATGGTCTGTGTCCAGTGACCCACAGGTGGTAGAATCTTTGTTTGAGGTTTACTTATAGCCTCATATAAAAATCTTACACTGCAAATACCACTTCCTCCTCTTTCCTATTCCTTTTCTTTTTTCTTATTTTTTCTCCTCGTCATTTTCAGCCTACCCAAAAGATGGGTATGAGAATATTCTTAGGTGTTATTTATCAATTAGATTGATTTTTGTCACAAGGAAGTCTGCTACCAAGTAATTTATGGGACAGAATAAACAGGAATAAAAAATATCAGTAACATCATAAATAAGGAATAATATGGAATACTTGTTCTCTTTCTTTTGTCTTTTATCTAAATAACAAAAAATAAACACCATGATTTCTGACATCCTTTGTTATTAAACAGTTCGCACATGAAGTTTTTGGGGTGTGTGTCTGTGTGTCTGTGTGTGCATGAGTGTGAAGAAAAGACGATGGTAAGAATTCAGACAAGGACACAGGTGGCAGGTATCTAGCCTAATAGAAGCTGAAAACATAGAAGGAGACAAAGAGGTTGCAGTGATATTGCAAAAAAAAATGTTCAAGACAACTTTTTTTTTCTTTCCTAGACCAGAGGAGAATAAGCATAGAATAAGATCAGTAAATCCCTGCTCTTTCCTTTGACTGTAAGTTAGAGCTGGAGCTCAATAAATATTTGCTGGACTTTAGAAATAATAACATTGAATTCCCTTATATTACAGACCAACTGAAATCCAAAGAGATCCAAAACCTTGATCAAGATCATGGCATCATGAGGAAACATAATTAGAAATAGCCCAGTTCTTCTAAGTACCCATTAAACATTGCTCAGGACAGCAATATTTAAATATATTCCTATTGACTTGATCTTCTTAAATAGATTCATTTAAAATGTCATTTTTGGTAAAAGAAAAAATCAAATATGGTTAATTGACTTTTCCCAATGAGACCCTTTTCAAATTTATATGTGTTTTTCCCCAGGAACCCTGTGAAAAACCTCTCTATTGGTCAACATTTATTCCCAAATACTGTTACTCACTCTAACCATATTTATACAGAGAATCAATAAATTGAAATCAGCAAGAAATACAGTAGAGTGTACATTCAATTATGTAGTTATTGAAGTATCCCTAAAAGGGTTAATAGTTCTGCTTAGCATACCTTATGTAATTTTAATAGCTATGACATCTTTATCCTTCCCAATATGGCTACTAGTAACTGTGATTTCAATAATGCCAAGTTTTGCATTTACTCTGGTAGAAACTAAATATTCTTATTACCCTTTATGATGAAGGAATTATTCTTCTTAGCATTTAGTGTTTGCTTCAGAAACAATTATGAATATGTTTTCAGAATTACATCTTTCAGGAAGAATGGAAATGATATTTTTCTTCCCATGCATTAATATTTTTAGTGCCTGAATGCCTCTGATTCTTTTAGAGATTGAAGCATTTTTCCATCTGCCTGTTAAAATGATTTGGGTCTTAATTAACATTGATTGCACCTGTGCATACATTCAACTACCCACACAACTCCCACCTATGAGTGGAAAAGTGTGTCATTCCTTCAAAAATGAATAGAGGGTACTTAAAAAAAAAAAAAAAAAACATAGACATGTAAGACAGACAACACAGAAAAGTGTTAAATAAGTTTCTTGGCTTTCTTAGATCAAGGACTTTTTATTTCCCAAGGATTGTTTGGCAATTGATGTAAAAGAGTTATCATCCCTAAACTGCTGGTTGCCTTCTTAGCCTAGCTGAAAACCCAAGTTAAAAGAATCAGAATTCCTGAGTCAGGAAGATCACGAGTTCAAAGCCAGCCTCAGCAATGGTGAGGCACTTAGCAACTCAGTGAGACCCTGTCTCTAAATAAAATACAAAAAAAGGGATGGGTATATGGCCCAGTGGTCGAGTGCCCCTGAGTTCAATCCCTGGTACCAAAAAAAAAAAAAAAAAAAAAAAAAAAAAGAATCAGAATTCAATAACAAATTATCATGCCCCTCCTCACTGGGGGCCTTGCTTGCACAGCTAGATTCAGCAGCTTAACCTTTTGTTAGTTATGAAATTGGGGAATGGTAATAAGAAAAATAAATTAATAGATAATGAAGATCACCTTCAATATTTGAAATGGCCATTTTTTTCTTCTCCATCTATAACTTTTCCCCAAGGAATTCTAATAAATTCTAACAAATACAAATAGATTGGCCTGTGTGTGTGTGCGCATTTTCAAATTTTTTTCCTTTCTCTTAGGGAAAGAAGAAAATTAAGATGTTTTCATCTAAAATGGGGGGGGGGGGAACAGATGTAAAGGGCCTAAATACTACACAAAATTAATAATCCAAAGTATATTAAATATTGCTAAAATGTTTCCATAGGATTTAACAAAGATTCTGAACCTTGACTTTATTTTAGAAATAGCAGATGCTTTTAAAAGTTTCAGATGGCCCAACCCTCAGGGAATCTAACTGTGGCTCAGGCATGGAGACTTTTTTGAAAGCTCCCCAAATATCTCTAATATGTAGTCAGAAATAGGAAAATCTAATATCAAATTTATTGTGGTACTTATCACTAAAATCCTAGACTTGAAGATCCTTGAGCCCAGATGCCTCATTTACAATTAAGCAAACGAATGCTCTGAAAGGGAAAGTGATTTGACTGAAGCCTCGGAGTTAATTAGGGACTAAGTCTAAACTGGTACCTGGGGGCCTGTAACCCCAAAGACAACTCCAAACAGAGCTTTGGTTGCACTGTGCTTTGTTGGGACTCCTTCCATCCAAGTGTCCAGAAGTCTTAACTCCTCTGCACATTGTTTCAAAATTGCTGGCCTGGACTTAGGCACTACATTAGTAGTACCAATTTTATACCCTCTAATATCATCTAGGCCATTTCTGTAACAATGTGCTAGTAGCTGATGCAGCAAGAACTTTGATTCTGATCCACAAATGCCTATTGGTAATTTCCTATGCACATTAACTTAATCTTGAGGGTACATGAAAATGTTCTACATTGTGCAAGTTTTCCCAATCCATAAGATGATTTTTTCAGTGATTTTCTTTCTCTCGCATTATTCAAGGGATTATTTTGCCATCACTACTTCAGTAGAAACAGAAACAGTACTGGCATTGATAGAATCCACTTTTGTTCCCCCGCTATAGAAGAAAAAGTCAATTTGGATTTCTTGCATTCAATAGATAATTGGTCTACTTTCTCTCCATGGCCCTCGTAAGCAGATTCTTCTTATGAAGCAAAATCCTATTGAATTGCTCATAAAAGGGCAACTCAAATCATAACCATGGATTTTTTTGTTCCGTTCGCACCATTGTTACTTCTCCTAGGGCTTGGCATAGTTTCTCCTGCATTTTCGGTGTGTGTTTGTACTTGCTGTTGGCAGCTCCTAAAGATACTCTATATAGAGAGCACCCCTCTTCTTTCCTGTGGTGAGATACCATTAATTAGTTTGAAATCCTCCTTAAAACAGGCCAATATCATAGTTTTAAGAACATTGGGATTCTTAGGGAGGAAGAAGTTAGTAGGGAGATACTCTCATCAAACATCATTTCTGTAATATACTCGGGCTCAGATGAATTCCATTTAACTTCAATCTAAAGAAACTAAGTGCATGATTGTAAGTCCTAGATTCTTATTTTTCATAGGGTTTCAGATTAAGAAGTTGTCCTAGAAGTGGGTCTAAATCCCTAATTTGATAGCTGAGTACCCAGAGGCAGAGAAAGAAAACATATCCAGTGTCACAACAGATCATGGCATGGCAGGTCCATTACCACGGTCAAGTTTTCCCCATGATTAAATCAAGAGATCTTTTCCAATTCCAGTGTCTATTCTGCATTACTGTTACTAGGGCAGCAGAGAGCAGAACAAATCTAAGATCACACCCGTTTGAGTCCATGTGGCATTGTTTCTTAGAGTGTTCTTTTTTATCAGCTGTTAGTTAGCTTTATGTTAATTTGGTGCCTTGTGTCCTACTCAAGAATGACTCTAATTTCATGTCTTCTGTAACTTTTGGTACACAATAAGGATGCACACAAAACATACTACGTGACCATCTGTGTCTGAACCAGGTTATTGAGGCTTACAACCTTAAAATTCTGTATGTGCCATAATGTAGAATACTGTTTTTCCCTATAGGAGATTCCTGTCAGTTGTGTTCTATGAGCTTCATGAAGAGCTGCATCCTAAAGGAGTCAACTGAGCCTCAATGCTGTCATGTCTTCAATGGGAAAGAAGGACTAAAAGCACAGCACTGCCATGACAGGGGCCTCAGAGAACTGTGGGCATAAATATTTAATGTGGCAAATTATAGGTTGGCATTTGCATTTTTATGCCCTATTTTGAAGTAAAAAGGGTTGTTGAACAATAAGGACACTTTCCATAATTATGTTCATTTTTAATATGCAGAGAATTGATGTAGGTGCAGAGTAGTTATTTAATGAATTCTCAATATAACCTTGTCTGATATTTCCTCACTAAATCTTGACATCAGATTATGACCAGACAATGGAGTTGGTTAACAAAAAAGTGATTATCTTGTCATCAAACAGGTGATTGATTTTGAATTTCAAAAAAACATGAACATAGTTTGGTTGTCACAAGTTCACCTGCATTGAAAGTAAACACTAAAAGTTGTTTATAGAGCAGATATACTACTAAATACTTAATAATTCTGCATTTTTGCATCTATGCCTGAACAACCCTTTGAGAAGGATATTTTAGATGTTGGTGACATCCTAAGGTTGAAGAGGTGATATCTGGAGTTATGTGGATTTCATGTGCACATAGACAAGGTGGTGCTGATGATGAGTGTTTTAGGAAACTTTTCATCCACTGTGAATAAAATGCCTGACAAGAATGACTTAGAAGAGAAACAGTTTATTTGGGGCTCATGGGTTCAGAGGTCTCAGTCCATGGTTGATCAGCTCCATCACTCTGGGCCTGGGGTGAGACAGAACATTATGGTGGAAAGGCATGAAGAAGGAAAGCTGCTCAACTTGGAACAGAGAGAGAGTAGAAGGAGCAGGAACAAATGAGTAAAATCCCCAACGCATGCCCCCAGTGACCCACTTCCTCCCTAGCCATGCCTCACCTGCCTTCAGTTACCAGCCAGTAAGCCATTCAAATTATTAATGCACCAAATGGATTCATCCACCAAGTTGGTTAAAGCTCTCATAATCTAATCATTTCACCTCTTGCATTGACGCAGTAGCTTTTGGGAAACCATAACATCATGCCTTTGACCTTGGGAATTCCTTGCACTTCATCCTTCTGGTCCATCTTACACACTCTTCTGGATAAATCTTTCTTTAAAACCAGTGGCATCACCATATTCTGCTCCTCAAATATAAATACAAACTCTGTACCTTTGAACCTGAAACTCTTTCATGGGTTTCTTCTTTTATCCACTCCATGGTGACTTTCTGGAAAAGAGGGTATAGGTTTTTCATTTCTTTTGCACCACTCTTAGTCCTAAGCACAATGCTGTACATGTGAATAAATGTGACTAGAGGAGGAAGGATGGTATCCATAGCTGTGGTCCTGTGTCCTGTCCAAATGTTACCCTTGACTCTTCGCTCCCTCTGTATTCCAGCCATGTTTCTCCACAGACTTTCTAATGTCTTCTTTTTTCATTTCTGTCACTGGGCCATTGTGATCACACTGAACTTCTAAATTTTGGCTACTGTGCTCTACCCTACAGCATGCTGCCAGTATTTCTTATAAATCCTTTATTAGGATCCCCCAGAACAGTGCCTACTAGATTACAAATCTATCAGAGTTAGGAAACAATTGGTGCATAATTTTAGATCCTTAGGTCTCCTCCATGATTATAGGCATTTTGTATTCTTGCATACTAAATAAACTAACCAAGGCTGGGATGGATCAAGAGAGCAAGCTATAGTTGTTCAAAGTCCCAAATTGTGCCATTTGTATGCTTCTGATCTAAGCGTCCCAATTACAAGGGCTGTGGGAGTTTGGAGGCCTTTATCTCTTGTCCTACCAATTTTGTTCCTCCTCCCCTGTACATATCAGTATACCCCTGTCTATTCTTAGGCCTACAGGTACATCTAGTAGTCTCAGTACCAGCATTTGGTAGGACAGATGTAAGACAGAGGATAGACAGGATTAATGCAAGGAGTCCTGTGGTCCAGGCTACACAGGCAGAGGTCTAGAAAAGAATATGAAGGTTCTGCATGGACACAAATCCTTGGCTTCATGGCTTCTTGCTCTATCATGAGGATGCAACAGAAAAAAAAATAATAATAAAGAATGAGAATCTTCAAAAGCTCTAGGACAGAGACCTCAGTAGCCCAGGCCTACATTATTCTTGCTTTATTTTATTTTATTTTATTTTTGTGGTACCAGGGATTGAACTCAGGGGCACTCGACCACTGGGTCACATCCCCAGCCCTTTTTTGTATTTTATTTAGAGACAGGGTCTCACTGAGTTGCTAAGTGCCTCGCCATTGCTGAGGCTGGCTTTGAACTCACGATCCTCCAGCCTCAGCCTCCCAAAGTGCTGGGATTACAGGCGTGCGCCACCGCGCCCAGCTTCTTGCTTTATTTAAGTCTTCTCCATATAAGAGACATGAACACAATGATATTATAATACAAATATCATCATATTATTTGAGATTTGGAAAGGTCCTTAAAGGTTCCCTAATGTTACAAGACATTTACATTTTTTAAATGAAGAAATGGAATTGTAGAAAGAAAAACTGGTAAACAAATGCGAGTCAATACAGTTGTATTTGAAGTCAAACAAATTGGGAGTGGCATATAACCTTTACTTTTCACTGGTCAAATATTTCTGGATAAGTATTATAACCTCATTGTGCATTGATCTCTTCATCAGTAAAATGGGACTTATATAATCACACAATAGTTATTCTGCAAGTATTAATTCTCATTCATTTATTCACATTTCTTCATCCTCAAATAAAATCTAGAGGGCACTAGAACTATATTAAGATTCCATGTATAGTTGGTATATTAGTCCACTAGGGCTGCCATAACAAAATGCCATGGATTGGTTGTGTGGTTTAAATATATATTTTCTCATAGTTCTGAAGTCTAAGGCCAAAGTTTTGGCAGGTTAGGTCTCTCCTGAAGCCTCTCCCTTTGGTTTACAAATGGTGGCCGCCTTGTGACCTCATGTGACTTTTTCTCTGTGTGTGCATGCATCCATCATTAGTGTTTCCTTCTTACAAGGACGCAAGTAATATTGGCCCTACCCCTATAGCCTCATTTAAGCTTAATTACCTCTTTAAAGGTCTCATCTTAAAATTACTCACATCAGGGTTTAGAGCTTGAATATACTGTAGGGATAGAGATAATTCATTCTTTAACTGGAATAGTTTATAGAAGGAAATAGTAAATAATAGGAATTTTCAGTTACACATCAGGGTTTCAAGGGTTTTCTTTCCTCCAAAACTAAGTTATAAAACAAAATGGAATGGATTGTCTGAATTTTAGCCCTATCTCTGCCAGCAGCAGGCTATCAGTAGGTCACCCTTTCAGTTTTCAAAGTACCTTCTGTATAACAATAGATCCTTTGAGATTGTACTTAGAATAGGCCAAAAAATCACCCTAGATAAAAAGATAATAAAAGTCTATAGATTATATCAACCTGTTAGACTTGCACAGTGTACAATAATTCATTAAAGACTTGAAGAATTCTTAAAAGAAAAAATTGCACATTTAATTTTGCTTAATCCAGCATGTTCTAAACTATGAAATTAGTATTTAAGTACACCTATAGTCCATTAATAGTTGTAGTGTGTTTATACGGTGTGGAATTTGCTTGTAGCCTATATTAATAATGTTTAATTTATAGACCTCAAGGTTTTAGCCAACTGGTTGTGTTTGGGTGCAGAAAGGGAGACAGCTAGACTAGAAACAATATTTGAGAATGTATTGGAGGTGGAATTAAATTGCAAAGGTGGGGGAGATTATTTCACTCCATTATAGAAAGTCTAGGAAAAAATACACCATCATGGTTTAGATATGAGGTGTTCCCCCAAAACTCATTTGTGAGATAATGCAGGAAAGTTTAGAGATGAAATGATTGGGTCATAAGAAGTTTCACCTAATCAATGCATTAATCCTCTCAACAGGAATTAACTTGATGGTAACAGTAGGCAGGTAGGGTGTGGCTTGAGGAAGTGGGTCCCTGGGAGCATAACTTTGGGGTATCAATTTTGTCCTTATTGAATAGAACTCTTTTTTTTTTTTCTCTCTCTCTCTGCTTCTTGGATGCCATGTTCCCAGCTGCTTGCCTCAGCCACACACTTCCATCCTGATGTTCTGCCTCACCTCATGCCCCAAGGAATGGAGCTGGTCTTCTATGCACTGAGACCTCTGAAACCATGGCCCTCCAAATAAGCTTTTCCTCTTCTAATTGTTCTTGTCAGGTCTTTTGGTTATAGCAGTAAAAAAAAAAAGCTGACTAAAATATATCTCAAACCTAGTTTATAGATGTTTCTTTCCATTGATTACATTAAGGGAAAAGGAATACTTCTAAGACTTGGGCCTCTGTCTCTTCTCTCTACTATAACTAGAGTAATCATTTATGAATTTTAATTTTGTATGTTTTTGTTGTTGTTGTTGTTGTTTGTGGTGCTGGGGATCAAACTCAGAGCCTTGTGCATGCCAGGCAAACACTACCAACTATGTCCTCAGCCCCTTGTATGTGTATTTTTTGTATCCGAACATAGAATATTGAGTTCCTTTTCTTTTCTCAGTATAAACAGTGAGAGTCTTTCACGAAGAAGCCCTGCCATACTGACCAGCTCCCTCTCCACCCTCAGTTGCTGCTTATTTTCTCCTCCTTCATCCACTCCAGCTTTTTAGACCTTTCCCTTGTCTACCTTGCCATGTGTTCAACAAATATTTTCCTTTGCTGGCAAAACTTATCTATCCCATCCTCACCCTCCCATTTGCCTTCTTCAAATCACTGTTTAAGATTTTCTGACTAAGCCGGGCATGGTGGCGCACTCCTGTAATCCCAGCACTTTGGGAGGCTGAGGCAGGAGGATCACGAGTTCAAAGCCAGCCTCAGCAATGGCAAGGCACTTAGTAACTCAGTGAGACCCTGTCTCTAATAAAATACAAAAAAGGACTGGGGATGTGGCCCAGTGGTTGAGTGCCCCTGAGTTCAATCCCTGGTACCAAAAAAAAAAAAAAGATTTTCTGACTAGTCTCTACTAGGAAAAAAAGTAATCTGTTATAGCTTTCATTTCAACTACCATCTCTGCCTGCAGATCTTATCAGAGCACTAATCCTGTATAGTTCATCTAATTATTTTCTTCCTAGTTTAGATTAGGAGCCCCATTCAGAGGTCATGACATTTTAGTTCACTGCCCTGTTCCTCAAGGTCATAGTGCCTGACATTTCAAAATGTCTAGACAAATGTATCCAAGGCAGGCATGTATACATTACCATTGGTTGAACTAAGCAAAATTATATACTATTCTTTTAAAATAAATTAATCCAAAGAATTTTAGCTGTTTATTTCAGAATAAACAGCTAAAAATTGCCTTAGATGATTTACATTCTTTGTTTTCTGACTTACTTTGGTGTTACTAACAAGTACTACTTGGTGACCGTGGTTTGGAGTACACAGTGCTGTGCAGGAGTACTAATCCAGTGTGTCCCCATCTGAAAACTACTGTGAACTTCTTTATAACTGTGTATTACAGTGTGTCAGTAGATGAGTTGTGTATATTCTATACCATGTACACTCACAGCTGATTCTCCCCAAATCTCATCATATTAATTTACTTGCTTATACAATCTTATAAGTTTTCCTTAAAAAAATTGCTATTGCCATATTTAATAAGATTAACAGTCTTTCTGGAGAGATTTCAAACAGAAGATAAAGCAAAAGAGAGCCTCCCTGGTAGGGCTGTTTGTTGAGAGATCAGAGTGCAAATCCTGCTTTTTCTAATGACCTACCTTTGTATGGCTTTGGGGAATTCATGTAAACTTCAGTTTTCCTTGGTGAGTGTCTTAGTCAGCTCAGGCTGCTGTAACATAACACCTTTGACTGAGTGGCTTAAACAGCAGATATTTGTTTCTCACAGTTCTGGAGGAGGAATGTCCAAGATCAAGGTGCTGGGAGGTTCAGTTCCTGGTGAGGGCTGTCTTCCCCGATGGCTAACAGCCATTTTCTCTTTGTAGTCTCATGTAACAGAAAGAAAGCACCAGTGCTTCTACATATTATAAAGACAATAATTCCCTCAGGACCTCATCCAAACCTGAGTACCTCTCAGAGACTCCACTTTGAAGTGTGCAGTGCCATCATATTGGGGCCCAGGGTTTCAACATACAAATTTAGGGGACTCCAACATTGTCCATAACCATGAGTTTTCTTAACCAACAGGATCCCAAATTTGCTTGCTGAGCTGATTACTCAACAGGATCCTCAGTTTCCCGTAACAGTAAAAGTCATCACACTTTCCTGACAGGACCAGGCAAAGATCAAACATAAACAGAGAGACTAGTGTAACACCTGGCCTATAGTAGGCATTTACTACCAGGCACTTACTACAGGATAGCCATGCTGCTGCTTCTGCTTTATAAGAAAGTGTTAAGCTCTGGCTTTCCTGAATTCCCAATAGGAACTAGGAAACACTAGTCTTCCTCTTTACATACAGCAAGAAACATTGAGCATTATCTGTTTTTGTTTGTTTGTTTGTTTTTAAACCAGGGCTCCTATTTAGTTCAGATCTTCTAATCAGATGACAGGGAAAAAGTTGGATCTTAGATTTGCCAATGATCCTAAATACATCTCTAATGTTTCTGAAGAAAATACTTTCTTTATGTATTTTACAGTTCACTATGATTTTATTTGGTGGGGTAAATAGTAGGAAGGATTAAATTATATGACACAGAGTCACCTTGAATAATCTAAAGTTGAGGTATATTTTAGAACAGAGCTAATGATATTGAAGCCTCATGAACTATTTTGCTTTTTTTCTTAGAACTTTTTGTATCAGAGATATAAAATTTTAGATTTAGGAGGGTCTTTAGAAATTGTTTCAAATTTATAATTTTATTTGAAAAAGTCAGGGCTCAGTAAGGGTTGCCCCCTCAAATCCCCAGAGGTTTTTTAATTTTGGCGCTATTCCAGAATGGTTTACGGTTTGTGCATTTCCTTGGAAGTATTTTTAATTTTTGTTAATATATGGATTTATGTCTATATTGTTTTATGTTAAAGAAATATTTAATTCTTCTGACTATTTTAAAATAATTGTATTTTGATGCTCAGCACTACAAAATGAAAAATAATATTATTTAATTATTTCTTAGACTTTTTTTCTAATATTGGAAAAAAAATATAGTGCTATCCTCATTCAAATTAATATAAATAAAATATACAAACTCTATGAGTGACCATTCCAGAGCTGGTTCATGTATTTAGCATGCAGTATTTGTTAATTGAAATTATGTATTTAAAATAGTTATTAAATACTCAGTAAAGAATATCAGTTTTGTAAAGAAGTTTTCTTATCACTAGAGCTAAGAGAAAAGCATTGCATGTTAAAATTTTGAACTATATTTGGCAACTAATTTCTCCACCCTTTAATTTTTCTGTCAGTATTCCAATAAAAATATTTTCTTCATTAGAACTCAATTATCTTATATTTAGACTGCTTTTTAATGGAGGGAAAATGAGGAATATTATGGGCTAACATTTGTATTAGGGTAGTTCAACTGCCACAGCAAACAACTCCCAGACCTCAGTGTCTTGATATAATATGACTTATCTTTGAGTCATGTCACAGGCCCAGATTTTTGTCACAGGCAAGATGATAATCAAATAGTGGGTTCAGTCAAAGATGAGCTGTTCTTCCCACTGTTATTGGGAAGTTTCCATCTGGAGTCTACCAGCTCCTAGGAGCTCAGTGAATTTTAGCCATCAGGAGAAGCAAGAAGATGAGCAGTTTGTGAGAAGTTTGATGTACAGACCTTGAAGTAGCATATATCACATTCCAATGCCAGGTCTCAGTTACATGGCTCTTTCCACCTGTACAGAATGCTGGGAAGATAAACTAATATGATCCCCAGGGAAGGGGGCAGAAGGGATTTGGTGCATGTAGCTAGTCCCTGCCCATAGGTTTTCTTGGTTTTCACAATACAAGCACAAACAAAAGTATAGGCTGTGTTCTCCAAACAAATTGTGTCTCTGCCCTGCAATATCAGAATTTCTGGATGAAAGTGTTACTAAAATCTTTCAACACCTAAGTGTTGCCTGATGACTTCAGTGCAGGCATTTTAGGTAGAAATAATTTGGTAGAAATATATTTACAGTCCTCACACACTTTGGTTAAAAGTGCATGATTCAATTATCTGCATGTTTCAGTGAGGAATTTTAAAATTCTGTTTTGGAATGGCAAGCAGAATGTATTGGAGAAATAAATATAATTTCAAATTGTTTTTAATCACAACCATAAAAAAAGAAATTACTGAATATAAGCCAGTATGTGAGTCTAAGGTGTTGTGGGGAGAGGTACCCATTGATCAATGGTCAGGGAACTCATTTCTTCGTGAGGTCTTTGCTAATTGCCATACGGTGACCTTGGGCAAGTTTTGTAAAAGGTTTGAATTGCTTTTACTCCTGCAGAAGGATTAGAATTCTTTACAGAGTCCCTCCTACTTCAGCAAGCCTTATCTTGTGTACCCAGGTTTTACCCTACTTGGTCTCTTGGCACAATCTAGAGTTTCTTTCTGATGATTTAAAATCTTTCTCTCTCTCTATTTGAAGGGAATCCATCTCTTAGATGTAGGAACTGACAAAACTGACCCCAGATGACAGAGGTCACACAAGACAGAAGGAATAATAAAATATAAAAAGTTGCCCTGTCCCCGACAGCCCTTTCCTTGTGGAGATGGGAGCTTTTGCCCTCTTTCACCTGGGATGGAGTGACAGAAGTGAAAGGAAAGGGCCCTGGGGCTTGCCTGGACGCACAGGTGAACTGTCTCTCTGTCTGAAAGGCTCTGATCAGCTCCACACAGCACAGTTTTAAGTCATGATGACTTGCAATTAGATGCCAGGTCAGGATGCCTGGGAGAGTGAGAGCTCCAGATTTGTATTCTGAAGATGAGACCATGGGGCGATGGACTGCTGCGCTCTGGATTCTCCAGGGTGTTTATTTAAGAACGGACAGACTTTTCTGAGTTGTTACAGAAACAGGAGTACTGCTTTCGTGTGCATCTGTGTCCCTTAAAGTTCATGTGTTGGAAACTTAAATGACCCATCTCAGGTCTCTTGTTAAGCAGCATGAACAGACGGAGACAAGCGCCAAACACCAAGAGACAGTAGTGGGAAGGAAGCTGACTTCGGCTCTCTGTAAGCACTTTCTAGTAATTAGAGATGTTCAAAACTGAGCCAGAGTTTCCCACGAGGCAAGAACTCTCACTTCCCTGGGGCTATCCCACAGAGGCAGGAGGAGCACCTCAGTGATTATGAGTATGATTGCCTTGCTTTGAACAAGCTGCTGCAATAGGTGATTTCTGAAGTTCCTTTCAGTTCTAAAATTCGATGCTTCAATTTAATACTCCTCTGATGATGCAACTCAGTTCTTTTGGAGCACTTTGAACATGTTGTCTTTTCAGCTTAATGAATCTGCCTTGACCACCTTCCATTATTTTCATTATTCAGTGGTTGGAACAGAATGGAGTGACTTTGCTCCTCCTGATTCTGCCAACACAAAGGTCAGTTCTGAAGCATTCTTTATGCCTGCAGGAAGTGCCAGTGTTTATCAGCAACATGAGCTTTGGGTCCTATACTGCCAGCCACAGTAAAAGCTTATACTTTGTAACCAAAGGATCCTTATATAAGATTGTAGAATTTCAAGAATAACAACAAACATGAAGTCCCTTATCTATAGTAGCTGAATCACCTCATGCTCATAGAAACAACTAAGTTTAATGCAAATTAATGCTTTTAAATGTTGGACGGGGAAGGAAAATGGAATGTATGGTTCCCTAAGAAAATCATGCGACTTGTCAAAATTTCAAATAATGGTCATTCTTCCAGGAATTTTTTTTTTCTACTATACCATTTGCAAACCAATTAGAAATACTTATGATTTAACCCAAAGATAATTTTGACTACAGTCAGGAATTCCCATTCTTGAGTTATTGAAGGTTATTGATCCATGCTTGGCATGGCCCATGTGCTAAGAGACACTGGTGAGACGGTATGAGTCTTAGCTGTGGTTAGAGCAAGAAGTGAAAGCTAATAAGCTTACCTTTGTGGCTGAACCATGCCTGTATTTGTTCATCTTTTGGTTCTCACTGAAGACTCAGCTATTGAGGACCACCTGAAAGAAGCTTATGGTCAAGTGAAGGGTAAGACATACATAATAAATCAACAGCCACAACTAAGAAATGATGCATTGATATGTGACACAGGAGCACAGGTATGGCCTCTCTGACCTGTGTCATGGAAGGCATGGGGTTGACCAGCAATCATAGGTTTCACTGTAGTATCATGTGTATTTAGCCTATAGACATGGAGACTGTCTCAACACCTCATGAATACGCCCAGGTTCTACATATACAGTTGCCACATAAGAAAGGTGAAAACCAAAGCTCCATTGTGTAATTTTGACTCAAAGAAGCCACAGCCTCTTGCTACCTTGACCCAAAGAAGCCACAAGTCTGTTATATTATTTATTTTTTATGGTCCTGGGGATGAAGCCTAGGGCCTTGTATATGCAAGACAAACACTCTACCAACTGAGCTATATCCCCAGTCCCCTTTTATATTATTTTTGTCACATTGTTTCAAGGCCCTTGTGCCCCCTAGTAGTCCACCTGTCTAGGTGCAGACCAACAAATCAGGGCTGACAATGAACAGGAAGAGACGACATTACACTAACAGATCAGAGTTGACAGGAGGGGACAACAGTACACTTTTATTGTAATTGCCACGGATAAAAAACAGCAAGATGACAAACTCTAAGATCACTTTCTGAGGCAGGATTAAGCCATCCCAAGCCTTATACTAACCTTTACTCCCACCTTGAGCTCAAAGTAGGGAGAGAAGGTAGGGGAAGCCTTCCTGGCTTGATAGCCCCTGAGCTGAGTATTCCCTAAGAACAAGGTTTAGCTAATTAGCTACTTATTTTATTTTGGAGGTAGAAGTGTATCAGGCTGAAGGAACATAAATAGAATAGAGAGCAGCTCATCAAACACATTGTTAATATTTGTAATGAGAAAAAATAGGAAGGGTCTCATGTTTCCATCAGAAGCCTTGGATCCTGATTCTGAAGGCCTTGGGGAGCCTGGAAGCAATGTTACTAAAAAGTTGCTGAAAAAGTCCATGACAGGAATGAGGCAGGTAGGGGGTTTGCCATAACAGAAAGGAGAAAAGCTGAGGACCAGAATTGAACCAGTTATATGGGGAGGAAAAAGCATGAAAAAGCATTGTTTCCTGTCTGGGTCCTGAGGGCTGCTATACCATGGACACTCCCCACATGGGGATAAATTCATTTAAGATGGTTCCTTAGGAAAAAATGAAATAACTTCTAGCAATGCTATGTAAGGAACTTTAAGTGCATTATCTCTTTTAATCCTCACAGGAACAAAATACCAGCAATTGTTATTATCTTCACGTACAGAGGTGGAAATTGAGGTTCTGGAACCTGGACTGAGGTTAAGTAGCAAATAAATGGTGTGGCAGAAATATGAAACCAAGTTGTCTGGCTCTGAAGATCATGGCCTTTTGAGCTAGAAAATGAGCAGGGTTGCAGCAATGGTGGGGCTGTCTGTGTTAACATGTTACCCTGCTCCCCACCCCAGGCAGCATATGTAAAAGCCCAGCAGCACTGTATTTTACTTGTCATAGTCTTGAAAGGGGTCTTTAGGTGTGGTGACCTATAAGATCCTCACTGATGGGGGAGTGAGTGTTGATGAGGAAGAGTGACTAGGAGGTGCTACTAAGACCAGTATCTGCTGGGGGCAGCTCTGATGAGGAAAGCCATCCAAGCCAGGAGAACCAAGTTGTTCTAGTTGGTCTAGGGTGCATAGCAGAGAGAGGATGGGGACAAAATGGGAGAGAGAGATGTTTACTGGAGATATGAAAAAGAATCGGGAAATAAGAAAACTTTGAGAAGGAACATCAGAGTTACTTTGATAGATTGGAATATTGGAGAAAATATTTGGTCATGGAAACACTGAGTCCCTGATCTCTTATCCTTATCCTTCTTTTATTGGTTTAAATGCTGTAAGAACTTTAAGACAATGATATGCAAAACACACAGCCTGGAAAAGAAGTGTAATGCAATAATACTCACACTTTCACAAGAATTTGGTTTGAGATCAGAGATTTCAATGTGAGAGCCTGATTTTAGAGCAGAAGTCAACATTTGCTCAGTTGCTCATTCGAGGAACAGAACATGAGGAGCACATTCTATGTATTTGGCACTGTGTGCTACAAGCAGGGCCGTAACTGTGAACACTGAGAAGCATAAATTCCACAGTAAACTTTACCATAATATGTAGGATGGATCTTGTATCATGAAGTTCATGTTACTAAAATCAATTTATGTACTGAGGTATATGAATATGAATATGTCCTTATTCCCCTGAATAGATCTCTTTGAGTTTACAGTATGTCTTTATTACATATTCCCTGATCTAATTGTCCAATGTTTCTTTTCAAATACCTATTTTGAAGATTTTTATTTTAATTAGAAAACATTTGGTTACAAATCGGTTCTTTGTGTGTGAGAGTGTGTGTGTGTGTGTCTGTGTCTGTGTATAAACCAGATTTATTCCCAAATAAAAATGGTCAATACTCCATTTTTTATTTTCTTATAGCCTTTTCAGTTCTGCCTTCTACCTGGAAGACAGACATTTACGTAGGTACAAGTTAGAGGAGAACAATTTCTTCAGTTCTTTTATTCAAGTTTTTCTAAGTATATCTGCCCAAATTCACTGCAGACTAACCCTTGGCATTTGAAAACAAAGAAAATAGAGAAGAAAAAAAATAAGCTCTTTTTTTTTTTTTCCTAGAGCTGCCTGGGCTTTTGTGTAGTTGAGGCATGAAACCTGAATGATACTCCCCTGACAGGTACATAGGTGTAACTTGAATGAGAATGGATGGTGATGTGGCTGGCAGTGCCTTGACACACGTCTTAGCCTTTCTGTTGAATTTCAAATGCATAAACCTGCAGGATGTGTATTGAGCCCCATGTTAAGATGGAGCAATGTTTTTTCTTTAGCTAGTTCCAATTCCAGTGAGAGAGGATCTTATATAAGTGTGTTAAAGTAAAAAAAAAAAAAAAAGTTGTTCTTAATACTGGTAATGGAAGAAAATAAACAAGCAGGTAGTAAACCCAATGGTTTGCTTAAAATGTGGACGAGAACATGGGGTGAAGCAGATGGACCATTAGGCTTTGAGGCTGTGACATTTGAAAGCCAGAGTTACTTTTTTTTTTTTTTTTTTTAAACTGTGAATAAACAGCTTGGGAATAGTCTGGGATGTTCTTTTCTGATTCTGATTTCATTCCATTTGTCTCTGGAACTGAAAAGCAAGTGATAGTTAAATTGTCTTATCTAATGATTATGCTGAAATGTATTACCTTTAAAATATTTTGACCCATTCTATTTGATTTCATTATAACTGGAACTTAAGTTTATAAAAAGGTCCATTTAAAGACCTAAATTCTTGCAGTTGCTATGGGAGTATCCTTCTGATTTAAGTTCATCTCATAGAATGTTATTCATGACATGAATTTGCATAACTACATAGCATCTTAGAGCTGGAAGGAACTATAGCAATGTGAAAATAAAAGAAGACCAGACAAATGAAAATGGGCAGAGATTATTTATTCAGAGCTTGCATTTGGCAGAGACTCAGAGGCAGACAGAGGAGTGGGAAAGCAAAGTGGAAAAAGAAATGTTAAATTTAGCCTAAAGATGCCTCCATACAATCTAACTTAGTGTGTAAACAAACTGCAACCTAACTGAAGATTATATACTTATAACAAATAGCAGAGTCTAGGCCAATCATAGCAGCCAAGCTTTCAGCTAATCACAGGCTATAACTGCCAAAATATGTCCAATGCTGGAAATGTAGCAAATTTCTGCATGTCATTTTCTTTATCTGTCTATAAATACTGCCTGCTCACATCACTGAGTGAAGCTCTCTGAAATTTTACTGGTTCAGGTTGCTGCCCAATTCATGAATTATGTCTTTGCTTATATGAATTTTACTGAATTTAATTTGTCTAAAAGTTTTCCTTTTAACATAAGGAAGGCTTTAGATATGCCCTGACTAAAGGCTCTCAGCCTGGGGAAGTAGGACTCATGCTAACCAGAAGTAGGGCATGACCTGTGATTGGTTAAAGGTGTATATTTGGCTTTCTCTAGTTTGTTCTCAGTTGGATGCTGGAGCAAAAATTGGGGAAGCTACCCATTTTTAGTGCACTTGTATTAGGTTTTTGTTATTGTGACCAAAATACCTGACATGAACAACTTAAAAGGGAAAAAAGTTTTATTTTGGCTCACAGTTTCAGAGGTTTCAGTCCAAGGTCATCTGGCTCCCTTGCTTGGGGCCTGAGGTGAGGCACAACATCATGGCAGAAGGAAAACAAGTGGCAGAGGAAAGCTGCTTGGCAAATAGCAGTTGGAAAGCAGAGAGAGAAGGGACATGGAAAGAAGCACTCTCCTAGGTCATCCCACCTCCCCAAAACCAGTTCCCTTCAACTAGACCTCACATCCCACAATTACCACTACATTCCAATATCATAAAGCTGAGGCCTTCTACGTAACTGAGGCAGTACGAAGACCCACCGTTCAAACCCCAATTCTTGCTATCAAGTTAGAAGGATTTCAGATATGTTGCTCAGGGTAATGGGACTGAGTTTACTGAAGGATTAGGAAAAAGGAAAAGGGACACTCTCAAGGGAGAGAGTGGGTTCTCTCAGAAAGGAGAGGAATAATGTACCTCTTGTGCACTGTAGTTTTATTGGGAATCCCAGAGAAGTTTCCAGTGAATCCTGCCCAGGTCCACCTCTTGACTTTTGAATGACACAGCAAGATGGCATCAGATTTTCAAGTACCTATTGACATAACAATTCTAGGTCCCCTTGGCCCATGCTGAGAGGTTCTCATTGAATTCTTCACCATACCTTCTTACAGATTCTATGGTTAGGAGGAATTATCATTGTCTTCTGGAATCTGGTCAGTGAAAAGGGTCACAAAGTCTCTCCCTTCAAAGTAACTTGGGTTTCTCTTATCGATGTTATTTCATGCCTGCATTCCCTTGCAGATAACAGGTAGTTTGCTGAGGTTTGTGACATATGATACCCACTGAGGCCAGGCAGGGCTGCAGGTAAATTGCTTTTTGGCAAAGAAAGTATGTGGGGGTCAGAACAGTGGGACAACTTTTTGGAATTATTCTCTTAACCTCATGTTCTCACCATCCTCTTCTGTCTGTCCCCTAACACCAATAGTTGATTCAAATTATTAATTCATCAAGTGGATTAATCCACTAATGATGTTAGAATCCTCATGATCCAATCATTTCCTAAAAGCTTAATCTCTGAACATCTCTGTGCTGGTGACCAACACTTCAACACAGGAGTCTTTGGGGGACACTTCATATCCAAACCATAGCTCCAGACTTAAACAGTTAAGGCTAACTGTTACATAGGCTACTGTTTGGCTTTCTGGATTAGTAGCTAGATAACATAGTCTGATTTTCTACCAGTCTGGCTTATACTGCAGAGATTGGCTTCCTGGGCAGGTTATTACAGATAAGGGATTAGAATTCTATTTTTATGTGATCTGGTAACTTTCCATTTGTATATACCATTTCTTAATGATTATATAGTTTAAATGTAGAAAAATTAAATTCATAAAGGAGGAGGGTTATTATTTATTTAAATGAATATTACTTTTATTTGTGTGTCACTTTATAGGTTTCAAAATACTTAAAAATGTAGAATATTGTTAAATTCTTCAAATAAAATCAAGGAAGTTAGGCAGGGCTGGCATTATCTCCATTTTGTACTTGCAAAAAATGAGGCTCCCGGAGGAGAAACCAGATGTTACATCACTGGGGTCACTAGGCAGGGTTGCAGAGCAGAGGCTTCTGAGATTCACGATCACAACTGCTCTGTATAGCATAACTACTGTTTCTCCTACAGATTCAGATGATGGGACCAAAGTGTGACATTTGTGAAGTCACCCTGCTGAAAGTTGATGAGTATTTGAACCTAAAAGTAGAAACAATAGAATATGGGTGCTTTGAATCATTTCTGTGGCTTTGAATCATTCACTTTGTTTTTTCTCAGAAATTCATTTTTTTAATTGAACTCAGAACTTGGTGAATTTTACAACTTGCAATAATCATATTTTGAAAATATTATCAGCTGCATGCTACTTTAATACATTTATTATCACTTGATGCTCTTATTCCAGTAGAAATACTGTGTTTCCTACACATATTAAAAAAATGCCTGAGGAGTTGAGAAACCTATTAAATAAATGAATTACTTAAGTGGAATAATATTGAAAAGAATGCTTGGTGCTAGGAAAGTAAAAACTAGTGTCCAAGAACTTAGGGCCTTTTGAGGAGAGCAGATACATGCGTATATAAAGCAAGGTCCATGAACAGATGAACAAAACCCAGGTGGGGTAGTGGGCTTCATGAAAACACTTCAATTGAGTAACCAGTTGAGTAGTTACTGAGCACAGACAAAATTTATATGTATCCAAGCAGGAAAAGTAGTAAGTAGTTGTGGAAGACAGCACTGTATTTCTTAGGGGTGGAGTAGGAAGAAGAAGTTGTAACCATTTTAGTAATGTTGATTGAGTACCATGATTAATAGAGAGTGATGAAGTTAGGACAGGAAGAGCAAGATGGCAAAGATTCTTGTGGGCCACACTAAGGAGCTTAGTCATTACCCTGTGGTAACTGGAGACTTCTCAAAGGATCAGATTTGCATTTTAAATAGATGACTTTGGCAGTATAAGGAGCTTGTACTTCAAGGAATCAAAGACAGAGTCAAGTTGTAATAATTCAAAGGAGATGATTAGAGTTTGAATAGGAGCAGTTGAGGTATATATGATATAAAGTAGAAGAGAAGGGGGAACAAGACATTCAGAAATAAAATCTGCAGAATGTTCTACTGATGGTTTTAGACAGTAGCATCTAAAGAATGGGAGATAAAAACTTATAGAACAGATGGTTAGCTGGAGGGACTATTAGTTTAAGGAGAAATGTTATCTGTTCAGTATCTGAAATGTTAAATTTGTGTTATACACAGCAGAACTGGATGGTCTCACTGAGCAGGCAGTTAGATAAATAAAATGAAAACTAAAAAGAGTTGACCAGGCCTCTGATAAACTCTTACAGATCACTAACATTCAGATGGTTGCTTGCTGAGAGTCCTACCGGATAAAATCACGGAAAGAGTGGAGAGAGAATAAGACTGTGGCTAAGCTTGTACCTTTGAGAAACCAATGTATCAGAGGTGCATGGAAAAAGAGAAAGTATTTTGTATTGATTAACACAAAAAGGGCATTAGACATAGATAACCAAACACTGGAAGAGGAACCATCAGTGAAAGCAAAAGAATTGAACATGTACATAAATTAGTAACAGAGAAATTGTCACTGACTGAAAATGTCTTTTAAATTCGTCAATTAAAAAGTGCTAGGTGATAGCTGGGTCATAAGGTGGTTCCATTCCCAGTTTTCCAAGGAATCTCCGTACTGCTTTAAATATTGGCTGCACCATTTTGCAGTCCCACCAACAATGTATGAGTGTGCCTTTTTCTCCACATCCTCGCCAACATTTATTGTTGTTTGTATTCTTAATAGCTGCCATTCTGACTGGTGTGAGATGAAATCTTAGAGTGGTTTTGATTTGCATTTCTCTAATTGCCAGAGATGTTGAACATTTTTTCAAGTATTTGTTGATTGATTGTATATCTTCTCTGAGAAGTGTCTGTTCAGTTCCTTGGCCCATTTTTTGATTGGGTTATTTGTTTTTCTGGTGTTAAGATTTTTGAGTTCCTTATATATTCTAGAGATTAGTGCTCTATCTGACATGCATGTGGTAAAAATTTGTTCCAAGTTAGTAGGCTCTCTATTCATCTCACTGATTGTTTCTTTTGCTGAGAAGAAGCTTTGAAATTTGAACCTTCCCATTTATTGATTTTTAATATTAATTCTTGTGCTACAGGATTCTTATTAAGGAACTTGGGGCCTAATCCAACATGTTGGAGATTAGAGCTTACTTTTTCTTCTGTTAGGTGTAGTGTCTCTGGTCTAATTCCTAGATCCTTGATCCACTTTGAGTTGAATTTTGTGCATGGTGAGAGATAGAGGTTTGATTTCATTTTGTTGCCTATGGATTTCCAGTTTTCCCAGCACCATTGTTGAAGAGGCTATCTTTTCTCCAATTTACATTTTTGTCTAAAAAAGAAAGTGCTAGGTGATCTTGGAGAAAATAGGTTTTGTGGAGTGGTTGGACTGAGTTCAGGTCACAGTGGATAGTAAAGTAAATGAAGGATGAGAAAGTCAAGAGGGGATGTAAATTGTTCTTTAAGAAATGTCCTTAAAGATGAACACAAGGAAAGAGTTATTTAAGCAGACTTGAGATTCATTTTCCAAAGAGAAAACTATATTCCCTCTGGTGATATTAATCTACACACCTGAGAAAAAGATTTCATGGGATCTATGTCCCTATTACATTTAAATATTGTAGTTTCCAACACAAGTATAAGTTCTCTACAACATATTGGAAGTGTGTTAGAAAATCACTTTGTAATTTCTTAAAAGAAATTTAGGAAAGATTTGGCTTCTGTTTAATGGAAGGCAATTTTGTTAATACACAGAATCCACAGAGGAGCTGAAAGTCCGAAGTCATAGCACTGAGCCACTGCCCAAGTTGGAAAGCAAAGAGAGAGGACACCATGGGTCATCTTCCTCTAGAGAGCCTATCAAAGCTCAAGAATGGGATGGAACACCAGGTCCACCTGTGGTCACCAGTAGGATGGGAAGGTGCTCTGTGAGCCCCACCTTGTTGGCAGGAAACCACAGCTCAGGTAAGTAGGATTATGATCTTCCTAATGGTAATTCTTTATAATTCTAGAAACTTCTCTCATGCAAATACTACTTAGAGGAACCTCGCCACAGAAACATCTATCTCCACTCAGAGAGAGAGAGAGAGTATAGGCCTTTATATGAAGGAACACACAGTGTATTGTATCATTCCAGGATCCTGCTTTTCACAGAGATTATAGGTAAGTAAATGGTGCCACTAGAGCCCTGTGGAACAGCAGCCTGACAGCTCAAAAAGTTTTGTACTAAATTTCTTCAAACACATCTAGAGGCCTCCAATAAAGTGGATTTTAATTTAAAAAGTTTGGGTGTTATAGTATTTATGCCTCCTTTGCTTCAAAAAATATTTTAGGCAACTGGTAAAATTTAAGCAAAGTAAAATTGAAGACAGAAATGTGACGAAGGTGATTGAAGGCAGTAGAAAGGGTAGATATTTTGATGCATCTGAAATGGTGAGCTGAGAACAGTAACTGGGCACTGCACCTAGTCTTCAAATCTAAGTAAAAAGAGGAGATTTTAATCTAATATGCCTCTAAATTTCACATCTTGAAATTAAAATATGCAATGCAATTTTTGCATGGTTAATAGATCAATATTATTATACATCAAGTTTTAACAGCAGCATATGTCTGCTTTGAACTGATTAATGCACATGCTGTTCTCACAGAGAGCTGACAATTGAAATGAGCTGCAAATAATCAAGGAACCTTCTGTAGTTTTCAGGTCTCTATTCCTTCAGAGTGTTAGAGCTCTAAAGAAAAGATCAATCCTTTAATTTTTTTTTCAACTTTGATGCTCACCTTAGAAAGCAATTTTCATGAATTTAGCCTATGTTCTCTCTGACACTCGTGCATACCTTAAAATTTTAGCAGGATGAATGATCTCTGCACTTGGGGTGTGATACTGCTGACACCATTCCCAGTAATATCTCCTACAGATTCAAAAATGCAACTAATTTTGCTGGTGGAACCAAAGCATGTTATCATGTGGAAAACTAACATCACAGCCTATGTTCAAATCTGACAAGAGATGTGTGCCTTTAGCAGAAATTTTAAAACACATTTTTATAGTAAAGTGTAAATTGCTATAGATGAATGAGAAGAAAATGTTTGCATATCTTGTCAAAAAGAAAGATAGAACAAATGATTTTTATCACCATCTAAAATGATTGATATCACTTATTGACTGAGATTTATTATTAGTTTGGGGCTTATTATTATTTTTTAAAGAATTTTCTAAATTTATACAAGTTCTATTTTAAATATGTGACTAACATAATATATTGTGACCACAGACATATTGTAGGAAAAGCCTACGTGTTACCTGAGTGCCTACAATGCAACAGCTACTATTTTAGGGTCTGAACATGCAAGGATGAATAAAATATTTTTGCATTGCGTGTTCAAGGTCTGGAGCAAGAAAGACAAGTAGAAAATTGTAATGTAATGTGTTTTAGTCAGAGTACTCCAGATAAAAAGAACCAATAAGATATTTATAGGTACACAGAACAAGATTTATTATAAGAGGTTAGCTCACATAATTAGGTAGGCTTAAAAGTCCTGTGATCTGCCACCTGTAAGTTGAAAGCCCAGGAAAGCCAATGGTGTAGTTCAATTCAATCCCAAAAGTATGATAACCATGGAAGTCAATGGTGCAAATCCCAATTTGAGTCCAGAGGTTTAAAATGAGAATGCTGATGTCCAAGAGCAAAAGATGAGTATGGCAGCTATAAGTAGAGAGTGAATTCATGGAACCAAGTGTGTTTATTGTGAAGAACAGGGGAAGGTCAATTGAAGAAAATACAAATGTAGGTGCAATGTTCCTGAAGGGCCTTGCATGTTAATTAGAAATGCTTTCAGCTATAAAGCACAAGCTATCAGAGTTCTATACAATAATGGACTTTGTTAGCTCCCTTTGCATCAAGTCTGGAGGAAGACTGTGCAGTTGTTTTGCAATGGCACAAGGATATCATAAAGGACCCAGGAACTGTCTGTGCTCTATTCTGCTCAGTCTCCTCTTCTGATACCCTTGAAGATTGTTTACATGATCTCAGCTGAACACACTTTTTTTTTGGGGGGGGGGGCTTATTAAGAGCCTTTTTTTCCTCTAAATCAAGAAGATGTTATCTGACATCTATAAATAACAACAGTGTATTAGCAGGCATAAGGAGTCAATGATTGCATAAGCAATGGACACTATCTGCCACATCATTATTAGGTTTTGACCATTATGTAGAGGATATTCAGTAGCCACTTTTAAAGGCAGGAATAATTTAATTTGGTTTGCATCATGGAAGTCTCAATGAGCACTCCAAGGCTTTAAATGTGAGTGATAAAGAGGCCATTTACTGAGACAGGGATAGTCCATGTGAGATATGATTCAAGGCTTAGGAGGGACTGTCAGAACTTCAATTTTGACCACATGCAGTTTTGGATGTGCTCTGGGACATATAATTGAGAAGACAGTTGGTATCATAGGTCTGAAGCCAGGGAGATGTGGTGGGACTCAGTAGTGAGACTAGAGAACTTTGTAGTGATTAGAACATAGACTAAGAAAGCCCAAATTAGAAGAGAAGAAAACTGAAGTGAGAGAAATTGAGCTGGGATCCTGGAAAATCCAAACATTTCACAATATGTGCAAAAGCAGAAGAATCTGAGGGATGAATTGAAATGACACACTTACATGGTCTGTAATGAAACCCTTACTGAACACTTAATAAGTTGCATAAAAATTGGTAAACATAAAGCTTTAGTATCTCCAACACTTTGACATGAATCTTCAAAGAAATTCAGAGTGTAAACAGAATTATACCATAGCTTCACTTTCTTCTGCCTCAAACCCCTGAAGCATCTGTTTTGGTTAACAGCATCTAAAATCTGTTCTCTTGAGTATTTAGCTCTGTTTATAGGGCAGTAAATTGTCTACTGACCAGAAGAAATGACAAAAATATTTTTCAGTCCCTCATGCTCCACATTTCATATTCTGAGACAGTTAGATAAAGATGGAGGAAGAAGATATTTTTGTTAAAAAGTTTGTTATCAGATTTTTATATCCCTAAAAGATTTCAAATGTGGGGCTGAGGTTGTAGCTCAGTGGTAGAGTGCTCGCCTCACATGTGGAAGGCACTGGGTTCAATCCTCAGCACCACATAAAAATAAAATAAAAGTATTGCATCCATCTACAACTAAAAAATATTTTTAAAAAATATTACAAATGTAGAGGCAAATATAGTCACATATTTAATGTCACTGCAAGTCAGAGTGTCTTATAGGAAAGAGCTACTTTAAGGATCATTACCATTACTTGGTTCTGCAGTTTACCTATCTACCACTTTTGGGGAAGAAATGGAGAAAAGGGGAAAAAAAAGTTTATTGTGTTGTTAGCTTTAATTGTTTTGAAGAGAAAGAACTAAAAGTGTGCCAATTCTGTCCTATTAAATGCCATAATTCCACTAGTGAAAATATATAAAATAGAGAGTCTGAAGTTCACTCATCTTTGTAGGTAAAGATGACATTTTGGACTTGCTGCTGTGGAACAGAAGAGAATAAGAACTGTTTTTCCTTCGTCTTTGCACTTCTTCTTTATTGTCTCTAGGTCACTAGGCCACTGAACTACTCATTCCCTACAAGAAACATGAGAACAATAATCTGTCACCCTCTGCCTAACCCACATAGGTGTCAACACCACATCCAACAGAGAGGAAGGAAAGTTCTGCATGTGAATTCCTCTCTCCTCTTTTTCAGCTGGCTCTGGAATCTCTCTCCCTTCCTTTCTCCCTTTCTCTCTCCCTCTCTCTCTCTGGAATCTCTCTCTCTTCCTTTCTCCCTTTCTCTCTCTCTCTCTCTCTCTCTCTCACACACACACACACCTTCTCCCCACCACTCACATACATACACATATAAACTTCTAACTTCTCCCAGTCACAGACCATTGCTTTACCAAAAGTAGTTTAGCCACTCGAAATGGTTGTTGTAACGGCTCTTGTGAGGACTGAGGGATTGCTGAAGTAAAGCAAACATGTCAGGAGATCTCAATTCTAATTAACATTGCCGCTGGTTGCTGCTGCACTTTATTAAAGTTACTGTTGTTTTGTAAATCAGAGATTCCCCAGAGGGCGATTCTTGAAGGCAGCAGGAAACTGGGACCCAAATGCTTGGAAAAATAATGGGAAAAAGTGGGGAAATTATTTAAGTAAATATGGCATTTATAAAAACTTAGATTTCAATCACTGAATCAGTTAATAAACAGTTTCCAAGTAGCTTGTATCCAGCTCTGTTATGGTTTCTTGGGAACATATATTCATAGTCACACACAGCACCATCAGCTACATAAAATACAATCTCTGCCACTCAGAGATCTTACTCTGCTTCCTCATGGCCCAGGACTACTGTACATACTTTAATTAGCTTGTAATTAAATGTATTATTTTCATTATTGTTTTCTGTCTACTATACATTTAAAATCATTCTAAGAACAAAAATGTAATGCAGACTTGAAAAATGATTTAAAGCTTAATAGGAGACATTGAGCCTTAGACTGGGATTTTATCAAATCTTCTTAATATCATTACTATCAGCTGAGTAAAAGAGAACTCCCCATGTGGAATGAAGAAGGTGAACCCAGGGTAGATGAGCATGGGAGTGCTCATGAAATGTGCAAACACACACACACACACACACATACATATGCACACACACACATACACAGAGCTAATACTATAACATGTCAA
Organism: Tamias sibiricus; assembly: GCA_025594165.1. NCBI lineage: Eukaryota > Metazoa > Chordata > Mammalia > Rodentia > Sciuridae > Tamias > Tamias sibiricus. The sequence continues at coordinate 70,417,839 of CM046660.1, read as the reverse complement.
TCAAAGCAAGAATGAAAATCCAAAAAGTTGGAAGACTAAAGACCTTTAATAAGTGTCAGCTTCTCTGTGCCCACCCACATGTACTTATCCTGTGGTGAGCAGGTCTTGGTGCCAGCTGAGATGTCTGCAGGACAGACACGCCCTTCAGCAGGTGGAGAGGAGAGGTGCCCCTGGTCAAAGCAGGCCTTCTTTTCTCACGTAGGAAGCACATAGAAACAGATATCACTCTCACAAAAGAAAACAACTTTCCCATTTTTTCTGAATCTTGAAATGCTGAAGGCCAGCTTCAGCAAAGATGTCAAGGTCAGCCCGACCGATGCTGGAGGGGAACGTCGACGAAATGGAAATAATCCACACACAAGACAGGTTGTAGAAATCCTTCTACTCTTCTGATTTTACTTTTCTTAGCATGGTTTTTTATACATCCCAACAAGCACAGTAATTCACATTTTCAACTATAGGAGGTTACATAAAAGAATTCCAGTAAAGAAGGTTACACTAAAGGATTACAATAAAGGATTCCAGGAATTAACTATGGGCGGTTACAATAAAGGTTTCCAGTAATTAACTATAGGAGGTTACAATAAAGAATTTCAGGAATTTCCAGGGGAAAATCAAATATTATCCTAAGTACATACTACTGATTAATCTTATCTATAGGCAGAGCAAAGCATTCTAAAAATCTTAAAGCTAATGTTAAAAAATTCTTCAACTCTAGGTATGCCTGCTCATAAAGTTATATTGCCCTAGTATCTTCTTTAAACTTCAACTGGACCTAGATTTTAGCTGAAAAAACCTATCTTGCTGGTTTAGCTAGCTTCTGGCTAGATTCCACAGGGCCATTGAACTGGTTTTACTTTTGATAATTAAATGTATTAGAACCTGGTGGTCATACAGCAGAATTACATCAAGAGCAGCAGAAATACATCAAGAACATCAGAAATACATCAAGAACATCCTATATAGTCGCATAAAAGTGGCATCTCATCAGCAAAGAGGAGCCAAGTTCAAACTTCCAGGCATTTAACTGGAAGGAGCTTTGGTTCAAACTCATTTGCTCGACCAAGGAGAACTCAGATTATCGGGCTCAATCCTTGGTTAGGGAGAACTAAGATTCACAGCCCTGATTTAACAGAGTGGAGATCTAGCTCAATCCCAGGTTGGGGAGAACTCAGATTCACAGCCCCGAAATAATGGGTTGGAGATCGAGCTCAATCCCCGGATGAGAAATACCGCATTGAAACACTTTTAATGTAAAGTATGTCTTTTCACATTCAGTGGAAGAATGTATATGAAAAACACTTTTTCTACTTTAAGGAAAATCCATCGCAAGCTGGTGAACCTTGCGACTGAGGGATGGAATGCAGGATACCTAGAGAGTATAGGGTGTTTTAAGGATACAGAAATTGCCCAGCACCTGCTGATGCTGCCCATGCGAAATGCTAACTCCAAGTTTCCAGATTTAATTGATATTGTGTGAAATCTTCCAATTTTTAAGTATAGCTCAATTTGCAGAAAACATGAATGAGTCACTTTTTTTTGTTGTTGTTGGGTAAGATGTGAAGACTTCCAGTTTATACTTTCTGGTTTGCAAAATCAAGTTTGATCATTGGTTGGAGGCATGGATTCAACCCTGCATCGAAGAGTCTGGGTTCCAGAAGAAGCAACAGGTGCCAGTGGACACCTTATTCTCCTCGCTTTAATTTTCCAAGAGCTCCAGACATTTGATAAAGCCATGCTGGTATAGGAATGGGGAAAAGACAGTCATGAAGCCTTTGATGCTCAGGCAGGGAGGGATAGTTTCTTAATTCTAGAAGAGGAACAGACATTTAGAATTCTAGGAATAGTGAGGACCAGCAGCCTGGTTCCTCATAAGAATCCAGCAAGATGCCAAGACCTCTGAAGGGGAGAGAAAAATATAAGGGGTTTCCACTGAGGCTGGACTTTATGCCTCATGGTTTCAACTTCCAACATATAGAATCCTGTACTTCAAGAGACTGAGCCTGGACAACAGACTCCTCTGTGATAACCATCGTGAGCTCAAAACCTGAAGGATCCCACTGTATATTCAACTCTGAAGAATGTGGTTCTGGGCCTTTTTACAACCCACTGCCTGGGGAAGCATTTTCTACAGCCATTTTTGATTCTGCCTTTTATGTCCAAGCAGAGCTTTGTGCACACAAGTTCAAAGAAGTGAACAACAGATACAAATCTAATTTTATGTAAAGAAAGAAACATGGTGTTTCTTGTATACCATATTTTATACTAATTATAAATGCATGTCTGTATAATATGGTGGTCGAGTGCTCAGGTTGAATAACAGAAAATCTGGATTTAAATCCTGACTGTTTTTCATTTGTGATGATATTAGGCATGTCCCTTCATCTCTCTGAACTTGATTTATAAAAGATGGACGATAACAATATCTAACTCATTTAAGGCAAGGGTTAAGTGAAATAAAAACATGCACTGCAACCCAGTGAATAAATACTATTACTCCTATGATTCCTGATACATTTACACATATCTTTGTAGCAAAGTAGAGAAACCTGTGGGTCTGGGATGATGAAGGAATGAAGGAGTGTTTCCCATAAGAAGTGTCATTTGGGCTGGGCCTTGAACTGAGCAGAAGTGAGAGCACTAAAATAAATAAGTAGCAAGACTGGTGAGGAAAATAGACCTGGAGTATTTTGTGGGAGACGGTAAAAACCTGGCTTTCACACAGCAATTCATACACCCTAAACTGTTACCTAAGATATTTGACCCTATAATTTGTATACAAATCACCATTTTGGAGATTAAGGAAATCAGGAAGATGTTAGAGTGTTATTCAAAGGCCTGCAACTAGAGACCCTGAAGAACTGGAAAAATGGGAACCACTTAATACAAACAACAGAAAGCTGGGATTCAGAATGGATGGTACTAGAAGGAATCCCAGATTCCAGTCTTTGAGCACTAAAGTTTTATCCATTGATTTTTAGGAAAGATGCTTTCTTCTTGAAAATTTGGAAACACATTTACTATACTTGATAACATTAGAATGATGGTATATATTTACTGATAAACTTCCTGAAGCAATAACTCAAAGACATTCATGAGCCAGCCTGTTATATCCACAAATAGGCCCAAGCACAGTTAGAGAATTAAAAGGCAGGTGAGCAGCTCAGAACAAGGCAATGGTTCTGGGGACTATGCAGTAGTGCATATGACAATAATTTGTGGTAACCACAGCAAAATGTATAGTTTTCTTTTCTTTCTTTTTTATTTTCCTTTCTTTTTTTGTACCAGGGACTGAACCCAGAGGCACTTAACCACCTAGCCATATCCCCAGCCCATTTTATTTTTTTATTATGAGACAGGGTTTTACCAATTTGCTTTAGGGCTTCATTAAATTGCTGAGGCTAGATCTGAACTTGTGATCCTCCTGCCTCCTGGGATTATAGGAGTATGCCACTATGTTTTGTTTTGTTTTGTTTTTAAGTGTAAGTAAAAGATAATTGGCAACAATATTAATAAATTAATATTTTGGTGGTAATGACTTAAGGAAATTGCATAACACTGCTGTTACCCAAATTTTCTTAAGATAAAGAAAATCTCATCTTGTAGATCATTATGAGTATTACATTTTTTAAAAAGCATGAAAATGCCTGGTATAAAGCCAGCTTAAAATAGCTAGCAGACCAAGTTGATTCTATTCCCATTTAATTTTACATGAAAGGGCTTTTTATTATATCTCCCTAGGACTAAGACTGAATATTTCCTTTGGAAAGTTTAGCATATAGCAGATATAAGTTTTTCTTGAGCTCTATGTATGTAGTTACACTGACTTTTAGTGCAACAGCCTGTGATTTACTTAATTGTGCATTTTTTAGAAAGATTTTAGGCCAGTTTGATGACCATTTTTGGATTCCCTTGAAACACATTTGTAAGTGAAAGTTAGAGAAATGATCAGAGGCAATCCTTAAGACTTAGTGGCTACATCATACACAGTTATCAAAAAGTAATATTAATATTTCATACCTCTGTTGTGCTGGGTGGTAACTAATGTGATTTAAGACAGTGCCAGCAAGGAGGTAGGAATCATAAGAAAATATTGATATTCATAAATATACACATCAACTTGAATGAATATCCACCCTGGCATTCAATCATCAATTCCCTTTTTATTTATTTCCTAACAAAAGTTTTTAGCATCTACTCAGTATCATGCAGGGACCTGGTGCTAGGGGAAGGGCAGACATATGGCAAACCAAGGACTCATAGTGTAGCAGTGTTTCAGTCAGTTTTTTTTTCCCCTGCTGTGATCAAAAAGTCTGACAAGAACAATTTTAGGAGGAAAAGTTTATTTGGGGGCTTTGAGGTCTCAGTTCAGAGATGGCTCTGGGCCCAAGGTGAGGCAGGACATAATGGTGGAAGGGTATAGCTGAGAAAAGCAGCTGATAACATGGAACCAGGAAGCAGAGAGAAAGACTACCTGCCAGATGCAAAATATATACTCAAAAGGCACCCCAATGACCTACCTCCTCCAGCCACACCCTGCATGCCTTAGGTTACCACTCAGTTAATACCTATTGTGGGATTAATTCACTAATCAGGTTAAGGTTCTCATAACCCAATTATTTCATCTCTAAACTTTCTTGCATTTTCTCACACATGAGCTCTTGGGAGATACCTAATATCTAAATCATGATATTCTGCTCCTGAGCCCCAAAAGCTCATGCTTGTCTCACAATACAAAATTCACTTAGTCCATCTTTAAGAATCCCCACTTTTAAGAATTTCAAGAATTGCCCCAAAGTATATCCAAAGAATCCTCTGAGACTCAAGGCAACATTTCATTACGATTCTTGGTAAAAAATCAAAAGCCATTTATATGTATCCAATATATAAGGTACAGAGTAAGCATTTCCATTCCAAAATGAAGAAATAGGGGTATAGAAAGAAGGCATGGGAACAAAGCAAGACCAAAATGCAGCTGGGCAAAGAAGTCCTGTAATTCCATGTCTGGCATGTGGAGCACGTGGCACCATGATTCTCCAAAGAACTTGTGTAGCGCCACCCCTGTGGCCTTTATGCTTGCAGCCCACATGGCCCCTCTCTTGTCTTGTCTGTGCTCAATTCCTGTGGCTTTCCTAGGCAGAAATCCCATGTCACTGGCATCTCTCAATCTTGGTGGTCTCAACTGCAGCTTCTGCTTCCTCCTCGTTTCTCCACCCGTTGCTCTTTCAGGAGTAGCCTGAACTCTAACCCTGGGGACTCTAACCCTGGGGCACTTGCCTGCTCTCTCAGACCTTCCTTTGAAATGTTGATGGAAGCTTCCATGACCCCTAACTCCAGCATCTTGCAATCTTGCAGAACCAAAACATGTGGTTGATGCCAAGGTCTGCTACCATCTTGGGCAGTAGTCAAGACTCTAGGGACCATGGATGGTTGCAGCAGTCTCTGAGTACCTGGGTGGCTGAGCATGGTGAAACAACTTCCTAGGTCCCCCTGTGCAGGTATAGTGCCCCACTGGTCTCTTATTAAGTAAAATTTTACTTGTACACCCTTGAACCTGAGATGGCTATGATCTTGCCAGTTCCTGAGATGCCCTCAAGCCATCTTTCCTAGTGTTTCTGCGCAGTCTTAAGCATTTCTTTTGTGACTGTAATGTCTTTAACAACCACAGATTCCTTAGCCCCAGTTTTACTCATAGTTATTTGGCCAAACTGTAAGTATTTAATTTTTTTTCTGCTTTGTTTTCTGCTCCTAATTATCACAATAAACTTGGCTAAAAGCCTTCAGCAATACCCATGCCACCACCTGAATACGATGCTGCCTAGAAATTTTTTTCTCCACATTAAGAAGTCCATCACCTTTAAATTCAGCCTCACAGAAATTCTCAGGACATGGACAAAATGCAGACAACTTCTTAGCTAGAACATAACAGGAATGGCTTCTAGTCCAATTTCCAGTGGAGTCCTCCTTCTCCTCTGGAATCTCATGAACCCTGTCTTTACTATGCACAGTACTACTGGTCTTCTGAGCTCCCACCAGAATCACTCGTTAGGCTCTGCTTACGACAGTCTAAAACTTTTCCAGCTTATATCACTAAACTTTCTAAAATTCCTCCCACAAATGACAAAATGCTCCAAAAGCTTCTGAACCACATGGTCAGGTTAGTCACAGCAAGAACCTCCCTTCTTGGAATCTACTTCTGTTTTAGTCAGCTTTTCCACTGCTGTGACCAAAAGACCCAACAAGGACAACTTTAGGAGGAAAAATTTATTTGGGGACTCATGGTTTTAGAAGTCTCAGTCAACTCAATTGATGGCCAACTCAATTGCTCTGGGCCCAAGATAAGGCAAGGCATCATAGTGGAAGGGCATGGCTGAGGAAAGCAGCTGGGAACATGGCACCAGGAAGCAGAGAGAGAGAGAGAGACTCTACTCACCAGATACAAAATATATGCCCCAATGGCGCACCTCAAATGACCTACCTCCTCCATCCACCACACTCTACCAGCCTTTGGATATGACTCAGTTCATTCTTATCAGGGCATTAATTTATTGATTGAGTTAATGTTCTCATAACCCCATCATTTCACCTCTAAACTTTCTGGCATTGTTATACACATAAGCACTTGGGGAATACCATATATCTAAACCATAATAAGTGAAGAATGAAGAAAATAACGGATTTTTCTAAGTACTACTGGTAAAAGCAAACCCAGCATAGTCACACAATTTTTTCTCTGGCTCAAGGGAAGATAATTCCAAGAGAATTTCTGGAGAATATGATCTGAAACTAGTATGAAGTAGCAGCCAGGCAAATAAGAAGGGATAAGGGATTTCTTTCAGCTCACTTACAGAAGTGGGGATGAAAATAATATGTTTCATTTTGGACCCTAATATTAAATATTTTAATATATCTGCATAATTTACAAATTATATCTTCTTTTCTTTCTTTCCTTTTCTTCATGTGGACTGCCTTTGTTAGGATGCTGTGGCCACAATAATGGTCCCAGTTATTCCCTTTTCTCTGTATTCAGACCCCTGTCAATGTGCTTTTATAGCTCCTTATTAAGAAAGGTCAGTTTCCCATCCATCAAATCTGGGTTGGACTTTTGTCTTGTGTTCACCAATAGAATGAGATGGAAGTAACTGTGTATGAACTTGGAGCCTCAGCCTCAAGAGAAATACATGCTTCCATTTGCTCTTTTCTAACCCTGCCACCACCATGTGAGAACATACCAGGGCTAGTCTGTTGGAGGATGGGATACATATACAAGAAAGTCAAGGGTCTTTGACTTTCAGCCAGTCAACTTGCAAACAGTAGAAAGCACAGCATGGAACCATAGAACCACCTATCTGCCTCATAGCAAATGCGCAAGTGAGTCCAAGGAAGAGCAGAAAACTGACAGGTGACCCAGTGACTCCTTAGAAAAACTAAGCAGTATTTAAGCCACAGGGTTTGGTATAGAGCGACAGTAGATAATTGTCAGGGTCTCTTTGATTCTTGTTATTTTCCCCTAAATGAACATGCTTTGTTATTATTATATGACAATACAGGATAATAATGGATAAGTACAGCATGCTCAATGACAAAAAGATAAAGCAAAAAATGAAAAAAAGCACCCTCCCATCTTTGCTTTCACCATCTGACTTTTCAAAGGGTGGTGTTTAACCATTGCATTTTCACAGCCTGAGGGCTGCACAGTGATCAGGACTATGGGTTCCCTATTATATCCACTTTTATTATGTGGCAGAAGAGCAAACCAGTCTGGTAGAGTCAGGGCGTTCACGTAGTTTGGACTTAGCTGTAGGATTTTGACTAACTTCCTGCTTGGCTTCACCTCAGCCCCAGGCAGCTGTGGGCTCCAGTGCCTACGACCCTCAAGGCTGCCATTCTGTACTGTGGGCTCATGCACTGGAAGCCCATTCTCCACATCTGCTCTGCTTTCCAGTTCTAATTGGGTGCTTGGTTACTTCCTTGGGGAACATTTGCGAGATCCTGCTGCTTGGTTCTGCTCACTGTTTTCTCACTCTAGAGTTTAACTCTCCCTTTCTGAATTCTACTAGTAAACACATAAAGATTTCTCATTTGGAGAGTCTGCGGAGAGTCCTGTAAGTCATATCCCCAATGGCGTCACTTTTATTTCTCTGTGGAAAACTGGGACTTCTGCTGGCTGGAGTTTGTGTTCAACAGAGACAGTGTTATTGGTATTTCTCTTGATGCTGGTTGTACAGCTTTGAGAAATAACAAGAAAAGGAGAGCTGGGAGTGAGTTAAACATTGTAAATGGTCAGAGAATGTCTTAATAGAATTTGAATGTAAATAAACAGGGTATAAAATGCAAAAGCCTAATTACAAAATAATAGGAGATAATTACTCTCACATCCCAAGCCAAAAACCAGACCACAGAAGCACAGCTCACAAAGGAGGTGAATAAAATGAATATTGTTGTCCTTAACTGAACTCTCATTTCAGCCTAGGAAAGTGGTGAGAGGCAATGAGACAGAGACTAGATGTTAGAAATGATTTTAGGTAGACTGTGTGTGTGTGTGTGTGTGTGTGTGTGTGTGTGTACACATGTGATAAGTGTCCATCCTAATGCAGGAGGGGACAGAAATGTCTCTCTAGTGAAAAATCAAGTAAGACACACTTCAGTGGAACTCCTTGGAAAACTTGATATTGTTTCTAGCAATTTGGGGACACAATGGGTGGGGGGATGTATAAGGGTTTAGGTGAATGACCTAGGTCCACAGAGCAGAACACTCCTGGGCAAGTAACGATGCAGCTGCTGATGGTGGCTTAAAGATGTGGGTGAGATGTGTCTCCCCTGAACGGGATTCAGCCCTGTAGAGAAACCCTGCAGGGGGCCTTGATTGTGGGGCTGCCTGAATCAGCTAGGACTGCCAAGAAGAGGCTCAAGGTGCCCTACAGGATGCCCAGCAATCAAGGAAAGACAGAACAAATGGCCGTAGTTCTTCAAGCAAGAGATGGCCAGTCATCTGGGAGGCCTCCAGGCACACTTGAAAGCACCCCAAAAAGGGAGACTTTCAGTGCCAAATGCCTGCTACAGCCAGAGAGAGGGAGAGATGTCATCTCATGCCAAGCCCCCTCTGCAATCTTTCCTGACCCTCATCTCTCCTCCTCCCTCCTGCTTCTGCTAGTGAGAGTAGACACTGTAGAACCTAATTGAGGGCAGAGAGATAAGAAAAGGGACATAAGTCAAAAAGAGGGGCCCTTTGTGCCAAGGGAGAAGCATTTCCTTGAAATAGAGCTTAAAATGTTGATCACTCTAAGTAACTGGGCATTTGAATTACGACTCTTTACCATTTTTTGTAACGTCTACAAACTGAATGGTTTTCAATTATCAAGGTGAAAAATCCTGAGATTTGGCCTAGGGTTTCTTCAAAGGTCAAAAAAGAACTAGCTCCCCAGAGCTAGGTGGAGTTCATTTGTGGGGAGAAAAGAATAAGATGGTTTTGTGATTGCATATAACATTTGTTCCAATGAACAATTAAATATAAAAGATTAAAGAAAACAGAATCTGGCATAATTACAAAAATGGCTCTAAGAATAGTAAAAAATTATATTTAACCTGATTATGGGAACATAAGTTGATCACCTTTGTATCTTATTTGTGACCAACTCAGAACAACACCTTCCATGTATAAATCATGCATTATCTTTTAAATACTTTTCTATGTACTATCATTTGTACTTCACAAACGTCTGTGCATCAATGGACTTCCTTCATTGTCTGACTTTTCAGTGTAAAAATCTGAAGCTCAAAAGAAATCAAGCAAATCCCAGACTCTTTGGTAAATAGTAGTTTCAAACCAAAGAATGGGCTTCAGGTTTCTGATCCTTTGACAGCTCTCCTCCCTGGAGTGACTTACATTGGATTTCCCTTTTTTAATCACCCTGCACCTGAATTCATTCGTTCATTCACCTATTATATTCAATATAAAATTATCAAGCAAGGAGTATGTGCCAGTGGGGGAAATAGCTATTAATGGCAACAGTAAAAATGTACTTAACAATCTTTGACGAAAGCCACAGAGGAAAGTGGAACAGCCCTTTCTTTACAGTGTGTTACCTGGCATCTGAGGACCTGGAGACTAATATGTCAAGGCAAATTAGGAGGAAAAGCAATCAATCAAGAGGACAGGGGAGGTGCGTGAACCTGCGATGTGAGGATGGACACAGTGGAGGGGATAAATGGAGGGCAGAGGAGAAGCCAAAAGCCTGTCTCTGTGATTTGCGTCTTAGCTAAAAATGACAGGAAAGCATTTATGGATTGTAAACCCAGGGTTTATGTGATCACATATATAGAGCCAGCTAATTTATTATCCTCCTAAACCAAGGGAAACAGAATTATGAGATGAATACGCTGCCCAAAACAATGTCATATAAATCCCAAGAACGATGTTTTCTTTGCTCTTCAGCCCATGGAATTTCTGTTTCCATAACTTATTGAAAGGTACTTATAACAGATTGTATTAATGCATCAAGAATTAATGAGCAATCATGTTCCTCATGTGTTTCTGGTGGTCAAGAAACAGCATTCTGTGTGCTTTTCTTTTTCTTTTTTTGGGGGGAGAGGTGGGGCGTGGTAGAGGGTGCTGAGGATTGAACTCAGGGGCACTGGGCCACTAAGTCACATCCCTAGCCCTATTTTGTATTTTATTTAGAGATAGGGTCTCACTGAGTTGCTTAGCACCTCACTGTTCCTGAGGCTGACTTTGAACTAGAGATCCTCCTGCTTCAACCTCTTGAGCCACTGGGATTACAAGCATGTACCACTGCGCCTGGCCCTGTGTGCTTTTTTCAGTGAGGTCTGGTTCAACGCACCTGTGAGAACAGCACCTCCTCAGGAGGTGAGGAAGAGATGACCCCTACTTTCCAGGAGCTTATTTTGGCCTATGATTTGAGCGAATGCTATACAGGGAAGGGGCATTATTGCCTCAATTCAGTAAAACAGGACACTGGCCTGTTTCCCAGTGGTTTTGTAAAACTTTTCCTGATCCATTTATATTCTCATGCCTATTTTTTTTTTCCTCTAAAAAAGCAATTGGTTACTTATGTGAGCAATATGAAGCCAAGGAATGTGGTAATATTAAACCTGATGTGTGTGCATGTGCGTGTGCGCACATAGTGTGCAGCCACTAATGGGCTTTAAGCTAGAGTCTTAGTCCATCAGATTTGCAAAGTCAGCTAACTACTTAATGCCATATACAGTGTATCTATCTACCTATCTAATGTACAAAATTTGCACACATATATATTTTCCCTTAAACTCAATTTCTACTAAACACTTGCATAGAGTATGATATCATATATGCCCTGAACACTGCTAGAAAAAGATTATAACTTGATTAGTAACTTCCTTATCATTAGAGACATTCTGAATCTCCATGCTTTGTTGGATTCTATTGAGGAAAAGTAATCATACATAAACAATTCAGATAATGCAGAAGTTGCTTTTATTCTACTTCTTTCAGTAAAAATCTGTCTTGCTTGAGAACCAGGATGGCAGTGTACTGGCTGAATTTTGACTGTAAAGCCAGCAACTTGAGTCTTTTGTTGCAGAACACTTACCTGGCTCCTCTCTGGGATCCCTCTGGGCAGGACCCTCTCTGACACTGCTCTTATTGGCATCCATTGACTTTTTTTGGAAAGGCCCTGTGAGTACACTGAGCCGACAGTGCTCATGAAGAATGCCCTTTCTGTTTTTTGTGAAAAGTCATAGAAGACATTGCAAAACAGAAGGTCCTGTTTGATTTATGTGAGGCATTTACAGAGACTATCTGTGGAAGCTTTGTAATCCCACCAGAATACATTAAAAATATATATATATTTTTTCACTGCCATCTGCTGTCTAATGCAGGTACTACATATCCCAAAACCAACGTTATACTGACTTCAAAAATGGTTGATGTATTTCATCTTTTTTTTTTTTTTCCTTGACCTATGGGGAACTACAAAAATAATTCATCTTCTATACTTCTCTCATTTTTTGAAATTTTTAAAAATAATTTTAAAAATAATTCATTTAGTAAATACTTAATCAGTCCTTTTCAGGGATCAGTAGTTGTCACATTACTCAGGGGAAATATGGTAGAGAAAGAGATAGGCTCAGCCCCTGATCTCAAAGAGCATAAAGTTAAGTAGAAGAGGAAAGGATCAAGTGCAGGAGGCAGCATTAAAACCCTACAGTAAGAAGGCATGGAGCCTTTGGAGACCCTCATGCATCATGACAGGGACAGGCTACCACGAGGCAGGCTCTGTAAACTGAGCCATGTGTACAGTTGTGATGAAGCAGTTTGGAGGTAAAATCAAAAGAAAGGTAACATTTACCTTTAAATAGTAAAACAGAGCAAACATTTCCTGAGATAGTATGTGTTGATGGCCAGAGTAAAATCTTTGCCTTTATTAATTTATTTAATGCCTACAATAATCTCGTGAAGTAGGTTCCTGTATTTCTCCCATTTTACCTGTGAACTGAAGCTTAGAGAGATCAAGAAAATTATCCTAGTTCACTCATCTAGTAACAGATGAGAGTTTAGCAGACCTCCATGAAAGACAGACCTCTTTCCCAAGAGCTCCATCAAAAGCATGGAGGCAACTCTCTTTGAGTGACTTGGTCACATGGCCACCCCTGAGCTAGTCAATGTGACTGAAGGGATAAAAGTATTGATTGAACAGACCTGTGTCATGTGATCATGTCTGGAGCTGGAGCCCAAGTTAGTGCTTACCATAGAACCATAAGAGCTGTAATGACTAGTGATACTGTTCTGCAAAGGAGAATTAACTAACCATTCCAGAAAGACAAGAAATGGATTCTGGATAGATAACAGTGATAGGTGACTATTACTCCTTCTTAAAATTTATTTCTATATAAATTTCTATGTTTTTAGTAATTTGCTATCCAAACATTTACCAACTATTTTAGAAAATTTTAGTAAATAGCAATCTTGAGCTATGCATAATTCTACCACCACTGTTAGCAAATAAAAGACAAAAACACTGACTAGAAAGGAGGAGAAAAGTAATGACCTTAATAAACTAACTCACAATCAAGAATGTCTTTGAGGTCATTTCAATTATCCAACACATTTCATTTATTAGCATCAAAGAATCAGAAATGAACTTGGTGCTTGCTTCCTATAGATGATGGAAAGTTCCCTGAGAGTTTGGATGACTTCCCTCAGGCTCAAAGGAAGATAAAAGGTTTTCTTGGATTTTGCCAGAGAGATTTTTCTAGAACATTTCCATTTGGTGGTTCCCAAATCCCTTGGAGTTTTCAAAGGCTTCCAATGTTTCTTGTGCTTAAGCATGATACTTTCCTTTGTTTTGATTTTTGTTTTTAAAGTAAGTGACAAATTAATGATATGAAATATTATCTTTTTAAGAAAACTTCACAGAGATGCAGAATCTTTATAAAGCTCCAATTTTCTACCTCTGGTCTTAGGACTACTTTTGTTCTTAAAATTATTAAGAACCCCAAAATACTTGCCTTTATGTGAGTTTGCTCTAACAATATTTATTATATTAGCAATTAAGATTGAGAATTTAAAAATTACCTATTCATTAAAAACAATAAAACTATTATATGTTAACATAAATAACATTCTTCCATTAAAGATGATTATTTTCTGAAACTATAGCAAATGGTGGGCAGATTGAATTTGTTTTACATTTGGGAAATCTTGTTAATGAATAACCCATTAGAAATATAGGTTCTCATATTTGCTTTGGATTTAATCTATTATAATATGTAGCTTTGGTTAAACATATAAAGGAAATCTGGCCACATGAAGGTATAGATTTGAAAAGAGAGGAATATTTAAATTCCTTTTTATTTTTAATGCAATTGTGTATACTCTTCTTTAATATATTTCCAGAGCTTGATGAATAGTAGTTTCTTAAAGGTTAGTTGCAAATTAACTGCATGTTAATAAACTCATTCTCTGTTACATTAAAATCCACTGGATTATCTTGAACCGTAATGTGCAATTTTTACCTTTTATGATTTATAATATCATGTATGTAGAAAATATCAATTCACTAAGTCATGCAGATCTCCATGTTTTGACCCATTTCATTATAAAAAATCAATACACCACATTCACTAAATCACTAATGATCTCATAGAAAGACTTTACCAGGATTCTCTTAATCTCACTTAGATAGATGCAAGTTTTTTTAAACTTTCGTCTTTGTTTGAATGCTCAAATTTATTATCGCCAATATATACTGTCAGTTATCTTCCCTGAACTACCTTCATTCATTTTCAAGAAAATACCTGTCAAATACCCAAGTCCGGGAGCAATGTGCATAGTCATGGTACAGTCCCCTGTCCCTGCTAATGTGACATCAGCCTTACCCATTGCTTTTGACTTTCAGTGTATTTGTGAAAACAGTGAAAGAAGCAAATATCACCTTGCTTTGTACCCTCATAAGGATGATTTTGGCTTCATTCCCCGATCTCCAAAGGATCTGAGGGATCCCAGAATATTTGTTATTGTTGGGAAAAGCAGAGCCATTACTAGAGATCAGAGTGAAGTTCCTGCTTCAGAGGACTTCATCACAGAGTCTGAGCTTAGTTTTCTCCTGATCCACACCTACCTCAGTTTATGTCTGTAACAGTCAGTTGGTTCAAGGCAGCCGCATTAGGGGCATGGTCATTGAAACAGAACATGCGAGTGAGTGAGGACCATAAAAGGTATAATAACTAGCAACACTCTCTCATGATTTTTGCTCATTAACAAAGTACCAAAACCTATGATATGAAAAGGAAATGTCATTATGATATGTCCAGTTTTTATTATAGTTTATTAGGAGGAAATAGTTTTTAAGTTAACAAGCTGAGTGATGTACAGAATTTAAACTTTATACTTCCTTGTTCTTCTTTTGTTATTTAGAAGCAAAACATAACCTTTCTAAATAGTTCAAATGAGTTTTTCTGATTTGTTTTCCTAAGGGATGCCCTGTTGTCTGTCTGTTCGTTGTATTTTTATGCTGTAACACATAGTGAAATTTCTGTCACTATGGTAATATGCACTTGATCCTGATATAAATCATGAGATTTCTTTTAACTTTTATATCTTGATTTATGAATTTGCCCTCTGTGATGATTTTCAAGATAATTATCATATTTGACTTGCTAAATAGATAAAATACCACATCGTATACACATATAAAGTCATTTTTAATGTGAAGAGTTTTTTGGAAAATAAAAGCACATTTTCATATTCAGCTAAAGGGATAATGATCCTATGGGGTGTTTTAGAAATTATATGTTACTATATATGAGGCTGTCAAATAAGCAAATTATCAATGCTTTACTACACCATGCTGCCCTTTAAGAGGCCAGCCATTCATTACAGCATCTTGGGTATCCCTGTCTATGAAGCAGTGTGATTTACATTCTCTACACAAGAATGTGGGAGACAAGGACCATGCTAGCCCTTTAGATCACAAGGAGGAATATAAATGGGTACCTCCAACTTGACATATGCGATTCTCTTTGTCTTCTGTATGGGACAGCTCCTGTAACTCTGTATCCATTGTTGGATCACGAGCTACGCACCGTGTTGCTCCCTAGGTCTTTGCCAGAATTCCAGTGTTCTAAAGAATTACCAAATACTCTGGTATCAATCATTGTTTTATCTGACCCTTCAGATAATGCTACAACCTCAGTCCTATTGGAAGACATTCATGGTCATGCAAGTGTCTGCTGCTTCCTCAGAGGAAAATTGTAGAATGGTGGAGGGGAGATAGGCAAGGGGAGGGAGAGAGAGAGAATATATATGTGTGCTCCTATGATAGATTCTTGCATCCTGATGGTTTTCTTTCCTTTCTCAGTGATCATGGAATGATCACAGCAATTATTAGATTAGTTTCATCTTTTCATCACCATAGTGACAATACTACTCAGGCCTATTGCCTACTCAAGAATCTATAAGCATATGTAATATTGAAAAAATATAATAGCATGGAAGTTCTGAAAGAAAATGCTACATTAACATTAATGAAAACTTAAAAACCAATATAAAATGTGATATTTAATTGTTAAATTTAGTGTCAAAACAATGCCATTGCATTTGAAAACTATCTGTAGATTAGATTGTCCAATCTTTAAAGAATTGCTGAGTGTGCGTGATTACTGTGTAGATGTCATACCAATTGCGAATCACTGGGACTCTTTACAGTTCAGTATTTCCACAGCAAAATTTTAAAAAGTCCATTCAAAGTATACAGGAAAAATTACATTTACTGTGGGGCATAAGGGCATCTTACTATGTTTGCTATGATGTGTGGTAAAAGCTTTGAAACAAAGTGTTTGGAACCCATGAAAGTTTAAATGTAATCATGGCAAGCCTGGCCCTTATTCTCAAGTGACAGTTTATCTCAAATAGCATATGGGTTATTTCAAAATATGCCTTCTCCAGAAATTGGAGCTTGTAATAAGAACACTTGGTATTTTGGGGAGCAGGGAAAAGGTCACTCTCTTAGTCCCATGTAATCCCACATCATTCCATGGACTTTCAGCAGAAAGCCTGAATTGGTGGATCATCATTATCTGTCTTTGCTAATACACCAAAAAATATGGATTATTTTAAGAAAACAATATAGAGAAAAGATATGTCTCCTCAAAATTTTACTGATTTTATCCTTTGATGATAGGTGAAATTGTATTTTCTTCTTTCTTTTTCTTTTTGTGAAAATGCACTAATCTCTTAACAGCTGTGAAGATCCAGTCATCAAGAACAGACAAGTGTGCCTTTGCTTTCTGAGAGCAAAGAGAACACCAGTACCCCAAAGAAGAGCAGTGACACCTTGGAGGTCATCCTGTAGTGATACTCAGGGACATAATCAAGGGGAAGATGAGAAATGGTGATCCTAAAAAAAACAGTAATGAAAATATATGGAAGGTTACATGCACTAAGAATAAAAATAAAGATGTAATAAGTAAAATAAAGATGTATTAAAACAGCCTCCTTATATCAGAGAAAACATTCGGTATTTGGATTTTTGAGATTGACTAACTTCACTTAGCATTATATTCTCCAACTTCATCCATTTACCTGTGAATGTCATTATTTTATTTTCTTTTATTGCTGAGTAAAATTCCATTGTGTATATGTACCACATTTTCTTTATCCATTCATCAACTGAGGGACATCTAGGTTGGTTCCACAATTTAGCTATTGTGAATTGTGCTGCTATAAACATTGAAGTGGCTGTGTCACTGTAATATGTGGTGTTGGGTCGGGGTACATAGGAGGATTAGAGGAACGCTAGAAAGGTCAAAGGGGAGGGAGAGGAAGGAAGGGAGAAAGGGGGGATGGAGGGGAAAAAAGAAAAGGTGGTTGAATAAGATGGATGTCATTATCCTAAATGCATGATTGAAGATTTGAATGGTACAAATATACATTGTGTACAAACAGTGTTTTGTAAAAAGATGCTCCATATGTTTATTATGAATTATAATGCATACTACTATTATACAATTTTGAATAAAAAGAAAAAAATGAAAAAAAGCATTTCATAAAATATAAATTGCTAAATAAAAGGTAACTCTCAAAAAAACAAGATGTATTAAATATGTAATAAGTAAAAACAAATGTTGAAGCCGGGCGCGGTGGCGCACGCCTGTAATCCTAGCACTTTGGGAGGCTGAGGCAGGAGGATCGCGAGTTCAAAGCCAGCCTCAGCAATGGCGAGGCACTTAGCAACTCAGTGAAACCCTGTCTCTAAATAAAATACAAAAAAGGGCTGGGGATGTGGCCCAGTGGTCGAGTGCCCCTGAGTTCAATCCCTGGTACCACAAAAAAAAAAAAAAAAAAAAAAAAAAAATGTTGAGTTATGACTGATCTGGAAATACCTCATGGTATTTTGATAATGGTTTGATAATGGTTTACTCTAAGGAGTTAGTGTCTGTGTCTCTATCCCTCCCCTTGTCTTCTTTTCTTCCTTTTCCTCCCTCCCCGTCTCCCTCTCTTCATCTTTGTCTGAATCTACTACATCTTTCTTGTTCTCTGTCTACTCTTCATGCAAATTGCACAAGCAACAGCAGCTTGCACTTCTAAAATGTTATTGATAGAGTCTTCAAAGGAAGGTTTTTCTTTTGCAATGAGAAGAACAGGTGCCTTCTAGTTCATTATTAATCTCTCAGTGGAATGAATTCTTCTTGGGGTAGAAAAGCTCTATCTTACATTTCTTTCTAGGTATAGATCCCTTGTTTTTGACTGCAAAAAGCCTTGGCATTTTTTTTTAATCAGGATGAAAACAGAGATTTTTGGTGATGTAATATGTGCTGTTTAAGTCTGAGTAAGTACTGTATCACCAAAGGAAAGTAAGCTGGGCAATTTAACTTTAATGTCACAGGACTAGAGATCTCTAAGAGACTTGATTATAGTTAGGCTCTTCTCTAGGATTTCCAGGACTTTTTTATACAATTATTTCAGTTAAAGAAACCTTGGTTGAAGGTTGAAGCAACCTCATAAAGATTCATGTCATCAACCCAGTCACATAAATACCATGATAAATTCCAAGTGCCTTTATGTTACAGGTCATTTTAAAGTGACAGAAGAGCCAAAATGAGTGAGATAAAAATTTTAAAAATGCCCCTACTGCTTGAAAGCTTTAAGCATCTATATTATAGTGCATGTGTCTGTATGCACATTTGTGCATAATGAATTGATGGGAATCACCTCAGTCTCTCTCTGCAGGTGGAGTCTTAGCCTGCATGGGTTTGAACATTCTACCACCAGGTGACCTGACCCCAGAGCTAGCCTTTCAGGTGACTAGCTAGGGGTTTTCATTGCTACGTGCAACTGGTGGCTATTGGTTTCTACTACAGACCTAAGTGGGGCTTGATGAACCTTCACAGAACCTGGACTGGACCCGAGGAGGCAAAGCAAGGCCTGGGAAGGTTAAGATGAAATTGGGATTTTGCCTGGATTTTAGAGAGGCTCAGTTCGCACATCGGAGATATCAGTGTCAGGAAACTTCCACAGGAAGCCATTAATCCTTAGGTACATTTGGTGACATGAAAGGCTGTCCATCTGTCAATCTCTTTTCTTCAGATCACACCTTTAACATAAACGTGGAAAGAGCCTTACAGTAAATAAATATTATTTGTTATTCTTCCCTAAGAAAAACACTGAATTTTTTTTCCCTTCTTGGGACTGAGTGCGTTAACCCAAGAATGGAATACATGGAGAAATTGGCTTATTATGAAGACTTATCAACCAGGTTTCTAATGAATGATTTGCTTGTTATTTTATATAATAAAAGATGGTTCCCCAAGGTGTGCAAGGATTTATGCCTCCTAGTAAATGGGGTTAATAATAAGTTATTAATAACTTATTAATTAATGATAAGTTAGAGTGATATTTTATCTATGTCATCATAGGTTACACCCATTTAATTCTCTCTTCAGCAGGAATTCAATGGTATTTTGAGGAATGGGTGGGCAGATATTTCTTTCATCATAACAAAACTAAGGAAGGGTTTTCTGAAATGGATCTTAGATGGTGGTGTCCTCTGGAATGAAAGCCACCAACTTAATGAGTAGGGACCCAAGCCTGGATTCCAGGTTTTATATTCTGTGTTGCCTGATCTCCTCTATTTGCTTTGAGAAGTAGCACTGACCAAAAGGTAAATTTGCGTATCTTTGGTGAAAGCAAAATGCATAATAATTGAACACTTATTATCTGGTCCCTATCAGCAAAAATGCTCAAACCCTATTATATACTAAGGCAGTTCAGAAGAGAAAAACAAAATCATTGTGCACTTCACACAGGAAGTGCACCTTGAAGTAGGTTTTGGAAGTGTGTGAGGTTTTGCTCGATAAATGTCTGTGGATGAGAACAGCTTAAGGTGGAGGATGGAAGCAATGTGGATCAACGTGGATCCAAGGGGACCTGGATGTCTGTGTTCTTGGGAGCAGGGAGCTATGGAAACAAAGGTGGATGGGACTTCTGAAAATTGGGTGAGTTTAAATTTCTTAAGATATTAAGTATGGAGTCATAGAAAATTTTTTGAACAAGGCAGGTGTGCTGAAAGTCATCTAAGAACTCAGTCTGGCATTGTGTCCACGTTACTTGTGAGCAGAGAGATTGTGGGAACCAGCAAGAAAGTTTCTGGGACATGAGTTCAGACAAATACAGGAGCTATTGCAAAGAAAAAGACAAACTGTCACAGAATTAACTTTACAGAGAAAGGAAAAGAAAACTCTGATTGGAAGTATAAGATTTGTTCAAGAAAATGGAAGCAGTACTTCTGCTGAACACAGGGAACTCACTAGGGGCATCCAAGACACTGAGAGTAAGCTCTATCTTGGTTTTCCTGATGAGCCTGTGTGCACAGCGTGAAGTGCAGAACACTGAGATCCAAGACCAAGCAAGAGCACAGGGAGAGGACAGAGCTACAGGTGTCTGCACATGACTCCAGAGGGAAAAGACTGGACCAGAAGCCACAGGAGTGCTCTTCAAAATGGAAAGTGCCAAGCTAGGAGGTGAAGCAGGAAACGAAAGAGAGAGGTGAAGTGATGAGGGTTACAGACAGAGAGGGGAAGAGAAGAGAAGTATAGTCAATTTCCTTAAATGTAGAAAGGAAAACAGAGCAAAAAAGTGTGTGTGTATGTGTGTGTGTACACGTGTGAGTCTGTTTAGCAGAGGTGAGAAGCAGCGTTCTTCTTGTATATGCCAGGTATTTTTCTCTGAACTTTCCAAGTCATTTTGTTCCATCTTTTTTACCTACCATCAATTCAATTATTCCCCATTACTCTGGGTAATAAAATATTCCACCTATTACTATTTTCTTAGGATAATATATATGCAATAAAGTGAATGAAATGAATGCATTCTGAAATACTTTTGATTTCTGGGTAGGCTGGAAAATCCATGGATCCAGAATCCTTCCCACTTCAGATTTTGCCATATGAAACATCACAGAGTTATTAGAGGATCATTATAAATGTAAAGCAAATAGAAATAATTTAAATAAACACCTTAACTCATCATAGAAAACAAGATGAATGTAGTCATGGAAGTCAAGGAAGGAAGTAGAGAAGGAAGGGAAGAAGGAAGAAAGACAGGCAGGCTTTCGAGTGGATGGATAAGACATTTTGGAATGTAGGAGTCCTCTGGACCAAAGCTAAAGATGAAGCATCAAAAATAATTAGGTTACTTGCTTTCCCTGTAATGGGTATTGCTGCTATAGGAATCACTCCACAAAAACTAACTTTAAATGGGATAAAATGTGCAGGGAATTAGGCCTGCGCTTCCAGAGATTTGTTCTATAAAACCTCCAAGAGCTGATCTGGGAATAAAGTGCCTTTCCAAGTCAATTGTTATGAAGTTATTTAATCACCCACCAATTTTTAGCCAACATCAGAAGCTTTCTGCATATTCCCAGAACATGTAGCAAAACCAAAAGGGAGACAGTAAACCATCTCAACCCTGCAGACCATTACTCAGCTAACCTTTTGCCTTTCCTTCTTATTCGCAGAACCTAAAGTAAGCTGCAAGTTAGGCCGATCTGCATCCACATCAGGTGTGCCTCCGCCCTCAGCTCCTCCTCTCAGGCAAGCCAGTGACCTGCAACAGAGCCAGGTACCATCATCGTTAGCCAATCGTGATTGACTTCCTGTGATGCAACATGCCAAATGCTTCCCACTTCTGTCTGTCGTGTGTCGCTGTAGACAACTCTTGCATTTGCTTTTATTTTTCTCTGTGTGTATGGGGTGGGGGATGAGTTCTGGCCTTCTGTGTTTTCATCTCAAGAGGAATGTCTTTCTTCTTTGTGACTGGTGAAACTTTCTTTGCTGTTTGTTACCAAATCGTTTTTGTCTCTGGTTTCCATCATTCTGTAATTTAAATGTAGTAAACATGTACTGTATGTATTGGCATAGTGGCTATTCTTTAAAATTCTTTCTCTTTTTCCATGTTTTGTGTACTTTTATACCGTCTCTGAAAATTTATCAACATTTGATAAATTTATCTACTTTGTTTTATGTAAATTTCTTTTTAAATGTTTTGTCCACAATATTGCACAGATGTTATCAATGAATTTGTACATATCTTTTAGCTCTTATCTTATTATACTGTACTATTTGTGGCAGTTTACTTTTATTTTTATTTAGCTTGGAGCATGATTGTAAGATACTGTGAATATTGATGTCCTTATAAATATTCATATACCAACTCATTTGCATTGAACACGGCAGCTAGTCTTTCTTCTTTCTTAGGCTACGGAGACAAATTGACTGACCAGATAATCTAGATATTTGCCAAAAGCTGTAGTTTAATAAGGCAACCTCCAAATAAATGATTTTTCTTTCCTATACCAACAATATCAGAAATGTTTTCAGAAAGGGAATGTAAGTTTTCATGCATGGTAAATGAGATCTCTATTATCACTTGGAGAACAGAGGCAAGAAATAAAAACATAAACTACAACATCATTTAATTCTTAAAGTACAGTATATTGCTCTGAAGTTCATTTGGGTGTTTGGTTATGAATGAGGAATTCAATATGGGGAAATCCACTCACATAAATGTCCTATGTGTAACTTACCCAATAGGAATTCAACTTGATTTGTAAGGTGTGATCATTGTGGCTGTGAAGTGCTACAGGCGCTAAATGGGATAATGTCACCCTGGAGTGGGTTCTCCCTGCCCCCCAGGTTCAACCATGAAACTCTTCTGAAACAGTAAATGCTAAAACTATGATGATACCTCCTTGGGAACTGCCCCGTACTGATTAGCAAATTACATATTCATTCATTATTTTAAATGTCAGCTATTTGAAAAGCATAACTACACAGATTAATTGCATTTCTATAATGAGAGGCATGGTGCTTCTTAGAATTTTGTCTGCCTTAAATATGCGCAGTATTTTATTTGTGAATGTATGAGGTACCTACAAATGTAAGTGCTTCTCTTGAGGGGCATCTCAAGTGGCATTTGAAACTTCTTGTGTCTTAAACAGTTAAATGCCTTTACAACTAAATGTAGCCATCTTAAATGCTTCTTTGTTTTTTGTTTTTGTTTTGGCACCCAGGTTGGAACCCAGGGGTGCTTAACCACTGAGCGACATCCTAGCCCTTTTTTTAATTTTTTTTTTTATTTAGAGACAGGGTCTCACTAAGTTGCTGAGGCTGGGTTTGAACTTGCAATCCTCCTGCCTCAGCCTCCCAAGTCACTGGGATCACAGGAGTGTGACACCATGCCTGTCTCTTAAACACTTTGAATATGAAGGAAGTAGAAAGATATGACAATAAATACATAATAACACAACCTTGCTAAGATAAACCACCTAATTCCAAAAATGTTATGTTTATTAGTATCTAAAATTTAAAAACATTAGATATAGACAGAGTTTTAGCTAATTGGTGGGTTAGTATCTAAAATTTAAAAACATTAGATATAGACAGAGTTTTAGCTAATTGGTGGAAAACTGCGTTAATACAATCCATTTTCCAGGTATTCAATTGCTGCTGTTACATAACTACCCTCAGTATCTCAGAAAGGTTCTGTGTGTTGTGTTTTGTTTTGCTTTTTCCTAATTGCCTGTATAGTTGTTCCATCTAACACCCTTCAGCTCCCCATGCAAGCAGGTTCCTACAGCAACCTTCCAGAACAGAGGCAAGCACCTCTTTGTGCCTTTGCATTATCAACTCTTTGCTCACCTGATGGGAAGTTCTTCATTCTTCAAAATACAGCAAGAGAAAACCTCTCATACTTTTTATGTGCTGTTAGATTCCTTACCTATGGAAACTTCTTCTGACACACAGATCACCAGAGATGGTCCATCAGGGTTATGAATGAGAAAGCTGCCTTCCATCCTTCTCTGTGGCTGAGCACCAGTAGTAAAACCTTGCTCTGAATTAACCAAAATCAACCAACATGCATGAAAGGTCCCCTTTCACTTAATCCCAGAACCTCAGCCCTAGTCTTGACTCAGCTGTCTTAAATTGCAGTGAGGCTGACATTGTGCTGTGCTCAGGAATGTGAAGCAAGGACAAAAGATGTTCAAATGCTTTCTAGCAGAGCAAATGCTCAAATTCTATTCAGGCTTGTGGAGCACATAGCACTATCAAAGACACAATCATACTGGTCAGTAACAAAGCAGTTTTCCAAGACTAGGATCTCCCGTAGTTCTTAAAATCCACAATTCTTTTTTTTAAATTAAATTATTTATTTATTCTAATTTTTTATACATGCTTGCAGAATGCAATTCATTTCATATTACACATATAGAACACAGTTTTTCAAGTTACTGGCTTTACACAAAGTATTTTCACACCATTCTTAATAGGACATATGTAGAATTCTTTCCAGGAATCATTGGAAAACAATGTGATCTATTTAAACACATGGAAGCAGTCAATGAACCCCAAGAATTCTGAGGGGGGGGCAGTCTGTGAGGAATCTGTTAGATTTAGGAAGACCTTGTTTATGGAATGTTGTTTGCACCCGATTTCTTTTCAGTTTTCTCAGTCCTAATTTACCCCTTACACTTAGAAAGCCATGTATTTGTGCTCTCTAAGAAGTGTTGCAGGTGGCATTGGGTAGAACTGCTAAGCATTGCTCCAGCAGAGGTGAGCAGAAGTGGCCCAAAGTAGCTGAACCCAACCCTCTGCCGCCTAGTAGAACTAATAGGATGACCATTTCCAGAGAGTCTAAGGCCAGTAAAGACATGATGGCCCACCATCACAGTGGATGGAAAACAAAGGAGAAGGTAACGTTTGATCCACTTTGCTACCTGGTTTAGCATTAGTAACTAGTGCAGTCATGAGATCTGTAGAAATATAAAATATTATCTGACTGGGATTTCAAAATATGTAAGATAAAATAAGAAGCTAGGGAAAGAAGTATGATTTTCAAGCATTTAGGCTGTGTTCTACAACACATTATTCTGTAAAAACCAGAGAGATGAAAATCAGATTTTCTTCTCTTACACTTCACTCTTTAGCAAATAAACTAGACATGGGACAATTGAGGACATTTTCTTGGAATTTTAATGCAATGCAACCACTTGTTTTGACATTTTCCATAATACAAATCTTTGGGAATTAAACTGAATTTTTCTGTCTGCCATTAAAAAGTTATTTTCTTCATTATAAAAGTAACACTGCACAAGCATAAAAGTCGTGTGTTGAACTTGGAGCACCTGTCACATTCTCCTTTGATTTTCCTCTGTAATAGAGGAGCTCAGAAGAAAGAGTCAGGAGTGCTTTAGAGACAGCAGCTGATGGGCATGCATTTCCCCACCCCTGGCTGGGAATAGACCCCCTCTTCAGGGATCCCACTGGGGACAGCACCATCATCTACTGTCCTCCTGCAGCCCGTGGTGGGGCAGGGCATG
Organism: Tamias sibiricus; assembly: GCA_025594165.1. Classification (NCBI taxonomy): domain Eukaryota; kingdom Metazoa; phylum Chordata; class Mammalia; order Rodentia; family Sciuridae; genus Tamias; species Tamias sibiricus. The sequence goes on along the minus strand of CM046660.1, from coordinate 70,392,466 downwards.
TAAAACCAAGCTCTCCTTCAAGAATGGAGCTGCTAGGATGTGTCTCCTGGCCAAAGAACAGCTCTGCCAGGAAAGATGCTCCTGAAGTCTACCTGAACTTATTTTTCTGTGAAGGAAGGAGATGTGGGTGCACCTACCACCATGCATAGTCTAAGTACCCCCCCCCACACACACACACTCATGAACACACACACTTCACAAATGGCCCAAAGGTTTGATTGGAACTTTGACTTCTTCCTGAGGCTTGTTTATCAGTTAAGCTGGGTTACCTCTGACAGTCTTTGCTATGGGAGGAGAGGAGTAAGAGAAGACCATCTGCTGTTCCATTTGGACACATGTTTCAAAGTCTGACAGACCAAATCTCTTTAGAAGTCCACACTGAAAGCCTTAGCCTCCTGACTCATTACCTCCTGTGCTGTGGGTCCCTGTACCATTATGCCTAGGTCCTCACACCCAGGACAGGCTTCACCCAGCTCCTGCCCTTTCATACCTCAAGGCTGCTCTTCAGGCTAGTAGCCCAGGTTCTTTTGATTGCAGCCCTTCATCCCCTCCACGCTCCTAACAGAACACTTCTGGGGGGTGTCCTGAGCATAATGAGAGCTTCCAGGCTGCCTCCAGGGCCTAGTGGCTCTCTGTTCCCACAGGGTCCATAGCTGTCTGCACACCTGCATCTGGCTGGCCCTCCTGGATGCTGAAAGAGCAAGCTCAAGTGACCCTCTGTAGCTCAGTGTGTGTCCAGAGGATATTTCTAGACCTGTCTGCATGTTAAAATTGTTTTCTAGATACTTTGGTAAAAGGAAGATAAATAATCCACCCATAGTGTCATGAGATCAGTATACACACAGGTGAAGGTGAAGGACTTAGGGTTCCTTGGCAAGGTCTGTACCCAGTCCCAAGGTGCTCCTCCAGTGCCCAGCATGTGTGATGAGCCTGGTCCTTCACTGATTGACTCATTTTCTCCCTCTATAAATGTCCCCTGAAAAAAGTTTCTTCTCACATAGTCTGATCTTTTCCCTGTTCTTTATTTCTTTTAATACCTTCAGAGCAGAGATGTTTCGACTTTCTGACAGCCCCTGAAACGCTTTGCCTTACAGCATGGAAGATCCCTCACTCTCTCTTAAGGTCTCTGGAAGTTTGGGGCTTTAGCTTTCTGAATTGTGAGGGTATTTGCACATAAAACATGTCCTGGAGCTCCTGGAGCAGGAGGAAGGCGACAGACAGGGAGATCAAACAGAGTAATATTCCAGAGTTTGAAATGAGGATGCAGAGAAGAAATCTAACCTCATCCACTCAGTGCCCAGAATTAACCCCAAATAATGTAACTTTAAAAGCTGTGTCCTCATTTAATATCTCCTTCAATTACAACAGGTAGGAAAACTGAATGCAACTAAAGAGTGATGTGGGAAATCTCTGTACCTTCATCTCAATTCTGCTGGAAACTTAAACCTACTCTGCAAAAATAAAGTTAGAAAAAAATACAAAACCTAAAGGCAGAGAAAAGCTCCAACCGCATTTCCTCTGTAGAATTCTTGGGCAAGAGGTGACTTGTTTGGCCAAGGCTGTGTGTCATGGCTCATGCCTAGTATGCCTAGACACATATTTTGCGGGGCTTCCTCTGACCAGTTTGGTACATTTTCACCTACCTCTCATCTAGAAAAGTGCTCACATTCTGGTGGGCACAAAGGAGCAGTGTTGAAAAGTGGAAAACCACAGCAAATATGGATGGAGGGCATGCAAGGTAGGTTTTATAAGTGGCTCTTGGCACTTGCTTCATTCCCCATGGGGGTCACCTGACATGTATTTCCAAGTATGGAAAAATCCAAGAGGGTTCTTGGAAGCCCCCATTCAGTTCACAACACAGGGGCAGTATTGTGTCAAAGAAGTATTTATCTGCACCAAATTCAAATTGTAAAGTGTTATATTAACAGAGTATGTACCAAAATGGTGTTTATTTGTTATAATGAGGATATTTATTGAAGATTGGATCTAACTATGAAATGAAATGTAGAATAAATTTATATTGCAAATGAGAATGTCAGTGGCTAAATTGATATATTGCCATGTATTATGGCTTCATCACATTAAAATAATGCCAGTATATAAAAAAACACATTATTTTACATGTGGTCTCTATAATCCTATCTGATTGATTTATAAAATTTGACGTTTTAGTTTATGTGGAGTTCTCTATGAGCTATAATTAATGTCATATTTAAAGAAGGAAAATTTTGTTAATACCTTTGAATAGCATAAATGGCAGCTGAATCCAGTAATGTGTGAAATGAAATGTTGGAATTATTTGATATCTATATTCATACAAAGAATGACAAGATAGCAGTAACTCAGATTACATTTTATAACCAACTGAAGTGTGTGCTGAGAAATTTGGAATACTATTTAGCCATTGCATGCTTATGAACTTTTGTATATGTTAAGTGACAATATTTGGGATTAAAGTGACAGTGTTTGGGAGTCATCTTTTAAATTCAAGTAGTGTCATGACAAGCTCTTGGTAGCCTTATTATTTGGGGGGGTATACTGGAGATTGAACTCAGGGTCACTCGACCACTGAGACACATCCCCAGCCCTATTTTGTGTATTATTTAGAGACAGGGTCTCACTGAGTTGCTTAGTGCCTCGCTATTGTTGAGGCTGGCCTTGAACTCTCAATTCTCCTGTCTCAGCTTCCAGAGCCGCTGGGATTATAGGCATGAGCCACTGCTCCCGCTCCCAGCCTCAGTAGCCTTATTATTCAGTGCAGTGAAACAAGCTCATCTCTGCCATTTACTCCCCTGGAATATGAGAGAGAGTGTAATAAACAAGAGAGTATTCTCTGAGGAGCCTTGAACCAAATGACAAAGTGCATACCTCCATCACCACACAGATAATGGGTGCTATTGCTACTCCTCGTGACAACTTAGGGTACTAAAATGAGGTTACATGCTTCGTCAGAGTTTGTGCTCTGAACTACTAAACTAGATTAAAACCCAACCAAGATTTAGATAAACTCAAGAATGTATTACCATCTTGACTTCACAAGTTAGTAGCTGTGTGACCCTAAATACATTGCTCAAATTTTGTTTTCTTTTTTCTTTCTTTCTTTCTTTCTTTTTTTTTTTAATAGAGGCACTATTATTTGCCTAGTATGGTTGTTGAGGATTAATGAAATAATACACATATGGTAAGTCTAGGCAGACACTACCTCTTAGGAAAATATTAATTCACTCTTCTTTATTTTAAAATCTTTCTTCCCAAAACCCAACTTTTATACTTGCTGACATTTTTAAGAAGGAGAGTAGTTCTGATCAGTAATATTCCATAGAAGGTCAGCACAGAGGGAATGTTTTGGTGCTTCCCATATAGCAACCCTATATAGAATAACTAGTGCATGGTGATAATGAAAAGGAGATAGACTTTAGTATTGTTATTGGTTTTGAATTCTCTATAGACAGTGAATTTCCTTACTGACTATACCCAATGGAGCTGGGCTTCTCTCACTTTGTCTTTTTTTTTTTTTTTTTTGTGGTACCAGGGATTGAACTCAGGGGCACTCGACCACTGGGCCACATCCCCAGCCCTTTTTTTGTATTTTATTTAGAGACAGGGTCTCACTGAGTTGCTAAGTGCCTCGCCATTGCTGAGGCTGGCTTTGAACTTGCGATCCTCCTGCCTCAGCCTCCCAAAGTGCTGGGATTACAGGCGTGTGCCACCGCGCCCGGCTTCACTTTGTCTTTGATACAACACTTGATCTCTAATAATTTTGTTCATTATTTTTTCTCATGCAAATGAGAAATTAGATACTCATTATTTACTATAGAATGGGGAGTCTCTGTCTTGCTTTCTTCTTACCTTGTAGGGTCACAGATGGTTTGGATGCAAAATAAATAGAAATCGGCTACAGGTATCATTTAAGAAATGTTAAGATCACCTCTCCCCTGATACCACTTATGCCTCTATTTGTGAATAAATGCAGTGGAAATGTTAAGGCCTGCGTCTGCATCTGAAGTGGTCAGGACAAGATTTGAGACTTTTTTATAATGTCAGCATTTATTTAAAGCTTCCCCAGACCAGTTGCAAGTGCCTTTTTTTCTTATCCACAACATGAACCTTAGGAAATATATCAATTTAACAATTGAAATGAGCATGTGTCTTTGGATGGGATAGCTCTTCCAGCTTGAAGAGAGCATAGCAGTAGGTGGGTACATGGCTCCCTCTAGCAGTTGAAGTGCATATTGCAACAAGTAGTTGGCTTTTCAAAATAATCCAAACAAAATCCTTGGTTAAAGGCAGAGAAGAGGTGTTGTTTGTCTTTTAGATAATTATTTTCAATACTTTTGGGAGCGGGGACATAATGAATCACATCCAGTGCTCTCTGAGTGCTGTGCATTATTTATGAACAGATACAGTCGTTTTCACTAGGATTTATGACATGAATTGTAATCACCTAGTTCAGCCTGAGTGTCCATGAGAGGTCATTACCCCTGTTTTGCAGACTGGAGGGAAAAAAGAAAAAAAAAAAAAAAAAGCATAGAAAACTTAATAGGCTAAGTGGAATAATTTCTTTTGTTTGCCATTAACATCTTTGAAACAACTCAGATTTTTCCCCTAAAAGAACCATTTTTTCTAACTAGTGATAAATTAACCTCCAAATTAAATTACAGGTGGATTAATAATTAAGGTTAAAACTATATTAATATTGGCTCACTGTTGTACTTCATGCAACTGAGAATAATAAATACATCCACCTGGTGAGTGCCTTACTTGAGAAGCATTAGAGACCTTTAAGTTCTCCACCCAGCTCACCTGCTGGATAACTCTTTGTTCTTTATTCTGTGCTGCAAATGAACATTGTCTTCAGATTAAAAGCACCTTCCCAAATGAAACAGACTTCTAAAATAGCATTTTTTGAGAGCTCATTTAGTGCTTGGCACAATGCTCAGAAGTCTATATTATCAAATTTTATTTTCATGGTACACCTATGACATCAGCATACCATCCCTATGTCACTGACGAGAGAAAACCAGAGCTAATGGGTTTCTATTGCTTGTTGTGGTTCTCACAGGCAGTCAGCGGCTACGTGCACATGCGCCAAAAGCCCAGGTGGTTCTCTCTGCCAAAGCTTTGCCCCATACACAGCTGCCCTGGGTATGCCTGCCACTCTGAATTTGCTCTCTTCTTATACTTCTATCCACCCATTTGTTTACTCACTCTTTGATTTTCCAGGTTTTGTCTTAAGAAAAGTTAGAAAACAAAATATTAAAAATTGTTTTAGGAGAGAATGAATTACAAAAGGACTTCCACTAAGCAGGGTACCACCTATGAAGAAAATCTCTGACAATGAGATGGGACCCGGGATGAGGGTGGGGGAGAGTAAAGCCTGCAGGAAAACTGAGTGGCACTGTTTGGTTGCACCAGACTTTTGAGGACCTTGGAGTGTGGTTGTGAGAGCACACCTAACCCTTTCACATTATGAAAATACACCCCTCTCTCACAGCTAGAATTGTAAGTACGGGTTGCTAGATTAGTGGTCTACATTTACACAACACCACACAAAGGACAATAATATATTCACCAAGGTTCCTCTGACTTCTGGGCTTCCACAACAATCCATTGAACAGACACTTTAAAGTCGGGGTAGAAGAATAACCATACTGTCAGTTCAAAGCATTTGTTTTCTAAAGCAAATGCTGCATTAGAGCTAGTTAATAATCCCTGGTTGTCAGCTGTTTTGACAGGGATGGTATCTGGTATTTGCAATGCTACATTTAATGACTTCCTTCCCTGAAAATCAGGAAGTTATTTGAAGGACCAAAAGGTGTCAAGAGTAATCCTCTCTAACCCAATAAACTTTGCATATGAAAGGACTGGAAGGCAACAGAACCAAACTTGCTTATCTTTTTAAGGCACACTCCAGGTAGGACCCCAATCTGTGCTAAGTAATGAAACAGGGACCCTTGGAGAAGTCAGGCACTTACACCCAAAGGCGAGTGTCTCCAGGCTTTGTGGAATTTCCAGGTATTTTTATTTCAACATCTATTTGAAGCAAGGTAATGGATATGAAAATGCATTTTAGAATCAAATGGATAAACGCAAATACTTATTTTGGATCATTCGTGTATTTGACACGTGTGCCCTTTTTAACATTTTTTTTGAGCAGAGAAGTGCAAAATACCCTTGCCTCTAAGAACATATGAATCAGGGAAATGAGAGGAGCAGGAGAATAGAAGTGAGGCTGGAGCCACATAAGCAGCTTTACTGTTTGGGCTGCTTTCTCTTGAATCCAAACGTATCTTGCAGGATGACCATGCAGTATTGTGACAAACTCAGTGTCTCTCACCCATTTGCCACCTTGCATCTCCAGTATGGCTGTCTATTCCCAGATCCATTCTTCTCATCAAGGGGAGTATGAGTATATGTTAACCATCCCCCTGCACAATTATATAAGGGCAGCCATTGCCTAGAGAGTGGAAGATGAACTACTCCGTGCAGATTTCAGGGCCCTGTGTGACTTGGCCCTGGCCCTGGCCAGTTCCACCATCTACCACCTACCCCCAGCTTTTTATGATGCCTCATGTCATCCACCATTCTTTCTCACTTTAGCATGCTCTGGGGATGCCTCCAGCAGTTGCTTAACTCTTCCTCCTTCTTGGAACTTCCTCCCAAATGCTGGGTTGTTGGCAAACTATCACTTATCCTTTTAAGTGTGGGGTCACATGTATTCTGTTGTTAGGCTGTCCCAACTCTCCCAAGCATATCTCCCTTCTTTTTTTGTCTCTCCACTGTAATTACCAAACATAGCCATAAATAACCTTATTTTGTACCACACAGGAACACTATGTTCTGTTATGGAAGTCTTCAAAGAGTCAAGTAAATTCCTTTGCTATCAGAATTTCTACCTTGCAGATGTTCTGTGAAACACAGAGAGGGAGAGATTATTATTGCATATTTTTTCCAATATATTTGATTATGGATCTGTTTTTTCATTTTTGAAAATTTGTCTCTTTTGATTCCAAAAATGTACCTTATAGTTGTTTGCATTAGGATGTAGGCCTCTTGAAGGCTGGGAATATATATTTTCCATTTGGAAACTTCTAGTTGTTTCTATACATGTTGAATTAAAAAAAAAATAATACTAAGGGTGGAAACAGATACACATATTATTGTAAAACTGTTGTGATGATTCACAGAGGCATTTTGGCTCCTGGCAGGGGGTTCTCTCTGTAGTCATCACAGAGTTTCTCCTCAATAATTAACTAGTCTTACCTGCTTGCTGAGGATGAAAGAGAAGTTGTAAAAGAGAATGGAAATGAAGTACCACTGAGACAGGTAACATAATACTGTGATTCACACTAAAAGAGAAATTTTATTAAACTCAATCCTAAAAATCAATTTGATAAAAATAAGCAGCTTTATCAATGGAAGGAGAAATAAAATATAATAGGAAGCATTCTAAAAAGGCTTTCTGTACTTAAATGACAGATATATATTTAGAACAAAACAGTAACATGGATTATATATATTTTATATATATACATACATATATATATATAAGAACAAAACAGTAACATGGATTATAGTCCCCAAGAACAGAAATGATTATGAAGACTTTTCCCTAGAAATAATTCAATATACAATTATATTTTTTAAAATCACCACATTTATATGATATCTAAATTATTTGATTTTTACTTAGATTTTCCCCTTATAAAATTTTGCGTAAAGTTTATTGAAACTATACTCTGTCTTTTCTCCCTTTTCTTTTCTATTGTTCTGCTCTAGCTTTGCTGGGCAGGTGCCCTGAACACATGAGACTTGCCTGCCGGGTTATTTAGCACTGGTTACATGCCTGCAGAATTTTAAAAAATTCTCCTGTAGCCAAGTTTAAATACAAAGACAAGAAGGAAAAAAAAAGTGAAGAGTCTCAGTGACAAGCAGATGTCAGCTATGACAGTTTTTGAACGGAGAGGTCACCCTCTGCTCCACTGTCTGCCTTCCCAGTGCAGTCACAGGTGGGGTGGGGAGTGTTATAACACCTTGGTAGCTGTCTGATGAGCTGTGGGAAGACCTGCTTGAGCTGCCACAAGAGGGCAGCACTTCATCTTCCCCTACCTCCTTCACAGGCAGGCTTGAGTCCTACCTGTCCCCACCAAAGTGATAAATTTCAATAAGATACAGTTCAATGTCTGGCACTGAGAAGGAAAAACTGAGGTGCAGGGTGAGGCCCGGGAGCTGGTCCAGAGTAGGACAGATTGGGTCCTTCTTCCTTTCTCATCCTTCCTCTTTCCTTTCTCCTGCCTCTCAGCTGCTCTCAGGGGCTTTGCATGGTATGGAAGCACGTCCTTGGAGGATGCCAGGGGCAGGTTGGCAACCTTGCCCACCATGGCTCTAAAAATAGCCATCTGCAGTCTGAGCAAAAGTGTAATTGGGGGGGACATCATTTTTTTCCTCCTCTTTCCAAAGCTTTCATGTTCTAAAAATCACTCACCTTATGCAAAGTTTTCGCCTCCTGTATCTCATTCCCCCTGTTTAGCCTCTTGCACCCCCAACCAAACATGGTTAATGAACATGTGTAACTGTCTTTGACATTTCAAAGTAATTCACATTAGTAATTTGGAGTTTACAAATGGCTTTTATGTATTCAGTCAACAAATCTTTATCATCCACCTGCTAAGCACCAGATGTTCTGCTTGATGCTCAAGTTTGTAAGATGCTGATTCAAACTCCTCTGTTCAAAGGTATTTCAACCTAATAAAGAAGCCAGGTTGCATGTGTACACACACACACACACACACGTGTATGTGTGTACTTGCAGTTCAGTGTAATTGAGAAGCATATACACAGAAGGCAGAGGATTGACTGTCAGTGTTGGGGACACCATTGACAGTGGTCAGCAGGACTTTCCAAAAGGAGGTGGTGACATTGATGGACATTTTAATAAGAGCAGGTGGAAGGCCATTAGAGGTAAGAGTTGCTAAGGAGTTAGGGACCTGAAGTCAAACAATTTGTCAGGGAAATACGAGCCACTTAGCATGACAGGAGCAAGATATGTTCAGGTGGAAGAGATTGGAGAAAAGAGCATAAGTGGAGGAAGAATGAGTGGGGAAGCGCCTGGAGAATTGGGAGCCATAATCATGATTATCATTAATCACATTGCACAAACGAGGACACTGATCCACCTAAGATATTCAGCAGAAATTTGCTGAGGAGCTGTCTCCTTAAAATTCAGATTCTGCTTCCCAAGGATCATGGCACTTAAGCATGAGATGACAGGATGATTGTAGCAGAGAGCCCTTCCCTAGACAATTAGCATCACAAAAGGGGAAACTGTTAACTCTAAAGAATCTAAAATGGATATAGTATCTAAGAACATTCATTTGTTTGTTTCACACTTTTTTTTAGTTTGATGATTTTCCAGTGACAGAAAAATTGGATGGCTAGTACAATGTGTGTGCTATTAAATATACATATCTGTTTTTATCATGCCACTTCATCCCTGACTATTTGAATGTATATCTTCTGAAAACAACAATATTTTTCTCAATTCTATGGTCGAATACAAAGTTCGTTTTCAAATCTCTACACATGCTCCAATATAATACCCCTCCCCGTTCAGGATCCAATCAAGGAATGACCACACATTAATATTTAGTAATCAATTTCTTTTTCTTATTTTCAGATTGGCTTTACTCACAAATATTTTCACTAGTCTCTCAAAATACTGACAATTTCAGGGTTCAGTATAATTTTATTTTATTTTTCCAGTATATCCCTCAGTTTCGATTTGTCCGAGAATTTACTTGCCACTTGATGCGACTTGTTTAGCAAGGTGACTACATGTGGTGGTTTTCTCAGAGAATCCAAGGGCGCACGGTGTGGATTTCTTTCATCACTAGGAACTGGGATCTGAGCACATAGTTGAGACTGTTTCTCCGGATTCTCTATTCCTAGTACTCTCTGTGCCAAGAGGTAGAGACATGGAGGGCACCTAATAGCATGTCCACCTTAGTGACAAACCCGTGGTTAAAGATATTATGTCTCTTGAGTTTTCTATAGAAAAATTAAAATGAATCTAATTATGCTTTATCAGTGTCTAAGTAATTTGACCTGATGTTTTCTCTTGTGACCATCACAACAGTTCTGTAAATAGCATCTCCTCTTATGAAAAAAACTGAGGAACAAAAGGTCAAAATGGCAGACAAGGGTCTAGAACTGGTCCCTCCTTACTCTCACAACAGTGTTCTTTTTTACATACATCAGCAGCAATCTGATTTCATTGGGTATTCTAAAGCCAAGGCATCTTGCAGATTTCTTGTGCAGTCTATCACCACTAGAGGGCACCCAAGGATCTAAAAGTTAACACGGCTGCATCTGGACTAGGCATCCTTTTGACAGAAGTTTAATACAGGGTCGTGGGAATACATGAATAAATAAGGATAAAAAACATTGTGGCCCAGCTGGTGTCCTCAATTTTTATTTGATAATTTCAGCTTAAAATACATTGCATATGCATTAACTATAAGTGTAATGCAACAAGGTTAAGGATAAATATGAGTACCAACTAACTCCAAAATAAGTATATGTTCCATATTGAACTTATGGTGAGATTTTACAGAGGAGCATTCAGTTTGTTGTTTAACAGTATATATTATCTACCTTCAGGAATAAAGAATGCAGTGCATGAATTTATGGGACAGGCATTATTTATTACTATTTTCCATGAGTCTGTCTCTCCCTATTTAGAAATCAAAAGTCATTATGGTGTCGCATGCCTGTAATCTCAGAGACACAGGAAGACCACAAGTTCAAAGCCAACCTCAGCAATTTAGCAAGGCCCTAAGGAACTTAGCAAGAACCTGTCTCAAAATGAAAAAATAAAAAAGGGCTGGGGATGTGATTCAGTGGTTAAGCATCCCTGGGTTCAATTCCTGGTACAAAAAAAAAAAAAAAAAAAAAAAAAAGTCATTATAAAAGGCAAATTTGGCTTTTGTTATATTGTGTTGCTTTAAAATTAAAGATCCCAAAATGTGTTTGTGCACATTACATTTTTATCTACCATGAGTAAGACGTTACTATGTTTAATTCATCCTTTAAAAACTCATTGCCATGAATAAATATGGAACAAAGCTAATCTTTATATATCTCCTCTGACTCTGGATTATAAAAACAAACCCTATATAGAGATACAAGTAGAAGCCTATGTTTTAATTACTCAAAGTCAGAATAGCAATAAAATTACAATCATTTAGTTGGGGAAAACAGAAAAAAAAAAATACAACCACATGAAAAAAGGTATCCAGAATGTACTAGGAGGAGTTCAGTTTGTGCTGTAATTAGAAAATCTTTAGGAAGTGCTGACATGAATAACAGAAAACATTGGAGTTTTATTAGTATTTAAAATGCCAAAAGGGAGAAAATGTTAAGTAGCCTTTACTTCAGTAATGACAAAGGAATAATTGTGCTAGATTTTAAAGAGAAAAATAAAAGTAAAGAATGATAAGAAAAAATGTATTTCTGCCTAGCAGTCAGATGCTATGCAGCGGTAAACATGTAACAGATACTTTTGTTCAAACCCTCAAGCTTTTTGAAGTATCCTCTGAAAAGGATCAGGATTATTATAAAAGTATACAAGGGCAACAGAGATAGACCTTAGGAGAAATTGGCTTTGCACATGCTTGTTTTTTCAAATGCTTTCTGCTCCAAACAGTGGACCTGGCATTTGCTGGTCCTGAGTTAAAAGGTCTTACAGATAGACCTTGGTGACTCCCTCTGCCCCAAACCAACTTTGCTATACTCCATCTCCATAGCCTTAATAGTGGACACAGAGACCAGTAGAGAGAGACCACAGAGACCATTTCAATCAAAGAGACAGGTCAAGCCGGAGGAAATGGGTGTGTGCTGTTGTATGAAGTGTTTTTATTAGACCTGAAAATAAAACCCTGGACTGTTTAATAGGGAGAGGTCATGGAGTCTTTCCTTTGGATAATTTGAACTAACTACAGTATATTTCCAAACTGGTGAGATGTTACTAGTGTAGTTGTGCCAGAAACAAGGGAAAGGATTGCTAGGTTAGTCTACAGGATTTTTCATCATAATTCTATAGAGAAAAAAAATGTAAAAGATTCTGGTGGGGAAAAAATGCCTGAATTATAATTTGTATACCTTCATATTGCCACCAGGGGATGCTATTGCCTTAGTTTATCTCCTTGCTGGAAGGCACCTTCAGCATTTTCCCTAAAAATCTTACAATAGGCTTCAGCCCTCATTTTGTAACCATCAAGTGGTAATTTATTCATTCTCATGTATTTTGGAATGATAGAGATCTGGATTACAAGCAAACTCCTAAAATTTCTTTGGCCTATTTATAACTATTTCTTTAGAAAAATAAGCATGAATCTTGGATCGCTACAATGCACATTTGACTAACTACACTGTATTTCTAGGCAGTGATAGGAGAAGGGGTCCTTACCTTGGCCACTTGTGAATCAAACTAATGGTCGTATCACCTTTTTGATAATGGGATTCTGGCACTAATGAGCAATTATTAGACCTGCAGGATAGTCAGAAAGCTGAGTCTCTTTGGGAAATCAAACAAGGGCAGCCTGTCACTTGGGCAGTATCTGAGCTTCCCTGGCGGGAGGATGAAAAGGCCAAAGGAATCTGTAGCCCTGTCTGTACTCACTACCAGCAGCTCTGTTTCCCTTTGTGTTGAGCACAATGACATGCAGGCTTTCTTTCCTGGCCCAGCTGGGCTGCAGAACTAAAGCTCACAAATTTGCCATGTGGTGAGTGGTGAGCGGAGGCTCCCTTTCAGAGCTGAGGAAGTCAGGTGAAGCCATAAAGCTTAGGGGCTCAGTTCTCCTGAGTTGGGTCCAGAGAGTTTCAGTAATTAGCTTTCTGCTCTGAGAGGTGCTGTGTAGAGAGACGTAAAAGTAAATGAAAAACTTTCTGTGCTCCTAGCAAGACTTTGATGAGGAGACTAGGAGTCTTGAAGAGAGTCTAACTTGTAAACGAGTACCCTAGAGGGCTGTGGATATATGTTCTTCGTGGTGTTTGGATTTGGGGCCACATTAAGAAGGGCTGTTTATTCTGGTGTTTGCAAATAAAATGCTTTGTGAAGTTGACTTAAAAATGGTCTGACATTTTATTATTCCCTCTCAGATGAGTTTCTTAGAGCTTTATCTGAAAGCTTTTTTGAGGATATGGGAAAGGTTAGTGTGCTTGTAATAGTGACACAAAACATGGAGGTTCCTACTTGCCCCTTGGGGCTGTGATTGGTCAGCCTGGGAAAGGGACCCATAGGTTGTGGGGGGTGAGTGACTGGAAGAGACTAGGAACACAGGATGTGAATTGGTACCCATGCCCTCAGTACAGTGGGGCCACCCTATGATGATCTCTGTGGATTTTTCTCCTTTCACTCTTTGAGACCAGGAAGCCCCTCAGTTCTTGTCATTAGTCAACTGAAAAGTGGGACATATGTTTCCCCGCATGTCTCAATTCTGATCTATTTGCAGATTCTCCCGGGAGCAGTGTGCTGAGAAAGAACCGGAGGTTACATTTGGTCACAGTGGGAGTGTTGGGAAGTTTTGTTGGTGTTTGACAAGTGCAGAAGGGTCATCAGAATTCAGGGAATTCAGAAAGAGGGTGTCATTTAGATCTTCTATGTCTAATGACATGATTTTAAAGTAGATCAAATGTCTGTGAAGTGGGGATCAAACCCCAGTTTTACATGCTAACAGGAAAGAAATGATGGGATTCTCAATTTCTACAGAAAAATGAATGTCCATTACTACCTTCTCTAATTATTTGACAAGAAACATTTTTCCCATGACCCATCTGTTACATTAGTGATTTTTTTCCTAATTCATGTTTACTAATAGTGAAAGTTTCCATTGCTTTCCTCAAAACTTAGAACAAATTAATTGCCATATCTTTGGAGGTCAAGTTCTTTCTAACCTTTTCCTAAAATTTCCTGGGAAGGAGGCAACCTTTCCTTCAATGTGTAGCATTTTTATGAGAAAGTGTAAAAAAAAAAAAAAAAAAAAAAAAAAAAAAAACCCGAACAGTTTGCTTCTTTCTTGAATGTTATATTTGTTTGAATTACACAGTAAGGTGTGAGATAGAAGCCTGAGGGGCCCAGAGGAATCCCAGCTGGAATATACTAATTCATGAAATGCCTTGCTCATGAAGTGGTGAAATCAGATGTAAATGTGCAGATGTGTGGAGGCTCTAGGCTTAATCCTGGCTCAATTATCCTCTTGCTGAGTTCCATGGACAAATTATTTAACCTCTCCGACTCAGGTGCCTTATCTGAAAAATGACAGTAATTAAGAGGAGCTGTAATTATAGTCCTAAAGAGTGTAGGATAATGGTAATTTATGATAAAATGGATTGACAACATCATTGGTTTTCTTATCATTGCTCAATCCTCAAAGGGCAATGAATATATTATTTTATGCCTATTCCAGCTAAGAGAAAGATATTAAATATATCGTATGAGAAACTTGGCAAGTGTTGTTTAGGAAAAAATGTAGCTTAACAAGTATGAACACAATTACAATTGCTTTTGGAAGCATGTTCTCACTTTTCAGGAATGCTTAAAGCAAGTACTTTATTTTGGAAGGGAAAAGGTAGAAAGAAAATGCAACTAATATCATATAATGGGAAATCATGATCCTAGAAAAAATTAACACCTAACAAGTGAGATGTTTTGCATTAGTTATGTTCCATATCTTATGGACATATTGAGACAGTGTCTCGATATTTAAAATATTTTGTCTACAATGTTCATTAAAACAGTTGACAATCATGATAAGTTAAATTAATTCTATTTATCACACAACACAATTTCAAACAATGTTTAAATATTGCAAACACATTCTTAGTATATTTTCACTTTCAGAGTGGAACTTCTTATGGCTTAAATTACCTTTTAAAATCTGTTTGATGAATGGCTGTTGTCTTTCTTCCTCTTTGAAAGAATGTGTTAGCAAGCACAAAGATAGCAGCTTTTAGAACCAGCCAGCTTTGACTTAAAACGGTCTGTTCTTTCCCACCCAGCTCTGAACCTTAGTTTCCTCACCTGTAATATAGACACATTCACCACTGTTTTAGTAAATATGATTCAATTGATCTATTAGGTTGGATGAATTAATCCATGGAGTGACTAGCTCAATTTTTAACACTCTGTGAGGGCTCAGCTCACCTCTTGGCATTTCCTCCGTTTACTCAGTGAATGATGCATTAGCATAGCTTCAAGTTCAAATACCTGAAGAAGTTCCAAAGCCAGAAGAAAGTAGTTTTTATACAGTTTTACAAAAGGAGTCTCTTTCTTATGAAGTAAAGTCATTTCTGGCTGGAAGTAGTGTTGCTTAGGTTTAAAAGTAAGGGTAAAGCTCTGGGTTCTAGAAAGACCCTGCCTCATAACAGACTACCAATACAGCCTGAGTTGTAGTTGAGCTGTGGGGAGCTTATTACATCTGGAAAGGAGTTGGAATTTATTTGCAAAGTAGATTCTGTTCTACTATGGATGACAAACATACTACTGTCTTCTACATTATTCTACTAGAAATTTGGGGAGGGGGAATGGGGGGTGGGTTTGTGTGGTGTATGTGTGTGTGTTTGTTTGCATATGTGAGACTGGGGATTAAATCCAGTACCTCCTACATGCTAAGTAAGTGCTCTACCACTGAACTTCTTCCCAACCCATTGATTTGCATTTTTCTAGAGTTCTACTGCTAAATTTTCTTAGGAAGTTCTTTTTCTTATTAAATTCAAGGAATTTTCTGGTAAGAATCAATCTTCAAATGACAGACATAGCATCTTATATTTATGCAACTTTATTAGAAGCCTGTGAGATATTTTGTTGGATTAACACAATCAAATTATAACAGGAACAAGTATTTCTATTTAATAAAATAAAAAGCTGAGGTAGTACATAACCTATCTATGTCCCCTTCATTGAAGTTCTATTTCCTGAAAACTAGAGATATATTATGATCTGTCAAAAGGTTAAGTTTTTTTTTTCCTTCTGAAACCACACATTATGTATTTTACATATATTTATAGGTTATATATACAGAGGTCAACTCATCACTTACATCATATAACATTCCCATAGCACTCATTTATCCATTCACAGAAGTCTTTTTAAAGATAAAGGCAAATTATTGAAAAATACCATCTTAAGCCATTCTATTCTAGGTCTGGCTCTATCTATATAAAGAAATCAGATAGACATTGTCCAGTAAACATATACTTCCTTACACTTTATGTGTGTGTTTTACATTTGTGTTTGCTCATTAGATAGGTTAGTATCGTGGTTACTATAAAACCAACTTCAAAGATTCAGCACTTTCTTTTGTCTTTAAAAATCTACTTCTGTTTCACACAAAATCCAACAAGATTGTTCTCCCTTGATGGATGCTCTGGGGTGTTGGGCCCCCCAACCTGCAGCTCTGCCATTCCAGGAGAACCTTTGAATCCTCTGTAGAATCTGCTGTCTCAGGTTGACAGAGAAGTGTGGGGGACAGACAGAAGATCACGTATGAAAGGCTTTATCTGTCTGTCCTGAGAAGGACGCTCAGTGACAATTGTCATGTGCATCTGCAAAGGATACAGGTCCTCAATAAAATAATTATTGCAGACATAAATGCATAAATGATGATGGCTGCAAATGTCCAACATTTTAGGACTCGCTGATGGGCTCCTGCATTCAGAGAGAAGCAGTGAAGCTTTTACAATCTGGAGATGGAGCTGGCTATTCCTTTGGGCAAGTGAATCCTTCAAGACTCAGTGAAATAGAGCAAGAAAGGGGACACTTATTGGCCATGTGCTATTTTCCAAGAACAATGGTAGATGTATAACATAAAACATTTGTATGAGGCCTTTATCATCTCACTACATTTGAGCAGCTATCCCAATGGCAGAGCCACATGGTATTAGACTCAAAGGGGTTTGGGAGTGCTGTGGAGTTAGTTCACTTTAGTTTGGATTCCTGTTCCATCCATATAATTGCTTATTCTCTTTGGCCTGGTTCATACTTATAGAACATTACTTTTACATCCACACAGTGGGCATCCTACTTTCAACCTTACAAGGCTGGTGGGAGAAATAAGGAATGAGGTAAGCCTATGTGCAACATTTGGAAAAGCATTTGGCAGTGTATGCTCAATTTGTGTTAATCATCATATATATTGTTTTTAGCATCCAACTACCATAATTACTGCAGAGAAATATCCTCTAGTCCTCACCGACCTTTCACACCTGTTGAAAGACAGAAATCATCCAGTCATGGCAGGGTATGGTCCTGAGCTTGAATGTCCTTCTTGCTTGGCCAACTTAGAACCATATATACTTATATCACTAGAGAAAACTCATTATATATTGCTCTTGAGCAAGATAGTCCATGAAAAATAAGATTATCAAAAAATATAGGCTCTTAATTATTTCCGACTGTGTTCCTAAGTATACCAATGAGAGATTAAATGGTTTTGTAGGAGCAATGCACAAACTATATTACCAACATCTAGCAAATGCCTTTGGGATTGTCTTTATTTTGGTAAGTGTGGAGAATGATGGGGAAGATAGTTGCAATAGGGAGGAAGATGTTAAAGTAGAAGAATGGTAGGATGTTGTGACTAACAGAACTCTAATTGAATTTGATAGCTACAAATAATTCAAAAAATCTCTTGTTTCTCTCTTATCCTGATTTTTAATTTTCCTCCACTTGATTTTTTTTTTTTTTTTTTTTTTTTTTTTTTTTTTTTTGGTAATGGGTATTGAACTCAGGGTCACTCAACCACTGAGCCACATCCCTGGCCCTATTTTGTATTTTATTTAGAAACAGGGTCTCACTGAGTTGCTTGGTTCATTGTTTTTGCTGAGGCTGGCCCTGAACTCATGATCCTCCTGCATCAGCCTCCCCAGCCAATGGGATTAAAGGCAAGTGCCATGGTGCCCCAGTCCACTTGGATTTTTTTTTTTTCCAGAATGGTTTATAGATTTTAGTCTTGGTAAGGACTGGAGAGAAGGGAGCTTATCATTAGAGTGTTCATGAAAGCATGGCTTTATGAAGATATATTGGTCACTTCTTCAGACTATTAGACATTGGGTCCAAACAGCTATTGAAAAGGATTCCTTATATCCTCAAAAGTAGTTGCATGTTGTATCTTTGAAGTGAGACCTAGCAGTCTTGATTCACAGAAATCATCTTTCAATTTGAATCAAAATTGATGTGGTCTTCCCTAAGCTGGACAGAACCCAGATTTCTGATAAGGGCAGAGGCATTGCCTCATAGTGAGCAATGAGGACATGAAGATAGCTATACCACGTGGTCCATAGGTTTCAATGGCAACCTAGGCTCTGTAGACATAATACTGTTGGCAATGAGACATTGCTAGGCAGACATATGACATGATGAAAGCAGTTCTCTGGGAACAAAATTGGTAGAGTGATAATTATTTGCCTCTGTTTGTTCTTCCTGTTACTGTTCAAAGCCTTATCTCTCTGTTAACTCCCCTCTTACTGAAGTATCCATCTGGAGGACTTCATTATGAGAAGTGCTGTGTTGGCTTCTGACCTAGGGTACAAAATATGGTAAAAGCATAAGAACAATCCTGGAGTAATTTCCAGAAAGACATTTATTGTGTGAAATCTCAGCTTTGATTATACATCTGACCATAAGCTGATTGTTGTTTACAAATGAGAATAAAATCAGGCAATCCTTTGAAAGTTGGGTGCTGTGAGGGTCTGATATGGCATATCGTTTCCTTGGTACACATTTTTATCACCTGCAGGCTGAAAGATAGTATGCTTATCACAACTCTAGAAGCTTTTTGTGAATATTATTCCAGAAAAGATATTTTTAAGTGAGCTGGCATCCTCAATGCTAGAAACATTAATCACCATTTAATAAAAACTCTTCCAGTTATTTGTACTTAAGTGAGCTACACCAAATCATCTTCAGGAGAAGTAAGTTGATAGCAAGTAAGAGCCTTATTAGATTTGACAACTTGAAATTAAGATTCTAGTGAAGGCCTATTTAATATTTCTGTCCACTATATCTTATATGTGGCTATGTTTCCTAGATAGGTAGATAGACCTGTGCCATTTCGTTTTTAGCTACTTTGAAGTATGAGTAAGGGTTCTCTAGAGGAACAGAACTAACAGGACCAACTTTTTATATGATTATAAAAAGGGGTTTTATTAGATTGGTTTACACACCTGAAGCTGCACAGCCCCACAATGGCTAGCTATAGGCTGGAGAGCTGGAGAAAACAGTAGCTGCCTAGTCCAAGAAGTTGAAGCCTCAGAACAAGAGGGATCGATGATGCCACCCTAGTTGGGACCAAAGGCCTAGAAACTCTCTGGAGAGTCCCTGGGCAGAGTCTACTTTAGAAGACTGGAGGAGCAGGAATTGATATCCTAAAGTGATCACAGCAGCAATCAAGAACCTGACAAGAAGTATGGATCTTGTATCTGCTTCTGCTTCCTTGTTCTTCTGACTTTTTTTTTCCATCCAAGCCTCCAACCTGTTGGTGTGTGCTTCTCACACCGAGGGCGGGTCTCTGCTTCAGTTTGCTGTCCCACATGCGAATCATTCCTAGAAACACCCTCATTGAGACATCCAAAACCTCTTAGTCTTTGGCATCTCTTAATCTACTCAAGTGGACAATTTAGATTAAAATCACAGAGAGTAAGTAAACAGCATGGAAAATAGGAGAGGAGCAGGGAAGAAAGGAAAATGAAGATACTAGGGTGGCAGGGAAGGGGCTGTCTTTTGACTTTCTGTCTTGTAGACCATGAGCTGCAAGTGAATATTTGTTCTTTTTTTTTTTTTTTTTTCTGAGATTGCCACATAAAGTTCATTTTTTCCTGTCTTTCCATGCCAACCCCATAACAATCTCAGTGAATTTGGTTAGAAAAAAAAAAAAAAAAATGACCAACCCCTTTTGAGGAAATCCAATTATAAAAGAAGTCCAATTAATTTAAGGGCAATATTACAAGTGCTATTTGCATTACTTCAGGAGCTAGTGCTAGTTTTGAGTAGGATGAAGGCCCCAGGCTTTGGGTTGATGCGGCTCAAATTTGGAATTTCAGAATAAAAGAAAACTTATTTAGGTGGAGTGGCTGTGGAGACATAGACCCCAATGCCTGCAGCCACATAGGAGACAACGGAAATGAGCATTTTCTCTCTTTGGTAGACTCAGAGCCTAGAAAATCGTTTTTTAACTGTCTGGAAAGTTTTACTATCAATGAAATGAAAAATGACAACTGGCACTTTGCCCCAGTGCTGAGACTACAATTGGTTTTAGGTTGAATTTTAGGGACCAGTCTATTTAAAGAAGACAGAGAAAACTTGACCCCAGTTAATGGTTGCCACATTTCTCTTGATTTTCAAGAGAATCCAAAATGTAGGCAACTCTTGGCCTGGCCTTGGCCTTCTTCCCTATCTCAACTTCAACTTTCTCTTTCTCTAAATTTAATCTCCTGATTTCTCCCCCATGGGTTCAAAATGGTCAATGTTGTGCAGTTCATACGAGACACAACTGTGGGCCTGAAGCAGCTTTGTGTTCTATGGTTTGAATTCTCTTGTCCTCTCTGACTTGAATCCCAAAGCATGTGCAATTACTTTTCCCAAGCAACTAGAACAGCAAATCTGACTCCAATATGAATTATTGTGATTGCTAGTGTGTTTCTCCTTCTGTATTATAGTTGTGCTCATATTGGGCAATCCACTCTTATGGAAAAAACAATATTTTACATCTGTTAGCCCAAGCTCAATTCAAAGTTAAAAGAACTAAAAGTGTTTTTCAGTGTTTCAGCAGTTATTATCAAATCCTCTTTCTTGGGGTTACCAGACTGCTTGCCTCTGAGCCTTCTCCTTGCTAGATAAAGCAAATGTTGGCCAAGATGGGTCTCCTACATTTATTTGTGGTCAAGTCCATATGCATTATTAAAAACCAGAATTTTATAATGAAATTAAACTTGAAATTAAATTAATGCTAATGTCAGCAATTAAGAAAATATATTTAGTGGAGAACATCAATACTTTTGTCGTAATTGAATTTTATCTTGTATTACTGCTTGTTCCTTCAGGGAATGTCTCTTTAAGGTTTTCTACTTACATAAATTTCTTTTTCATTTAAAAACATATAAATTAATTCTGAAACCTGCTCAAAGTTTTTTTTTAATTCTTTATTACAAACAATTAGCTTATTCAATTAATAGATGAAATTGTATCTGTAGTAATTATTGGGTTTAATTGCTTCAGAATGTCATGTCTTGGTGGAAAAACGTATTGCATTTTGTATATAACCACTTTATTTTCCAAGGGCAAAGACTTTATAATCATAAACAGTATAAGTTGTTTTTCTAAGGCTATGCCCTGGTTCTGCCTGTGGACATAGACATAATTTTTTTTATATTTGAACATGAAGCAACTTTGCTCTGAGAAGCCTCATTTTGCATTGTAATAAATGAATGTCTTTTATCATCTATCACTCATGCTCATATCCAATGTCCTTCACAACTCTATAGAAATTTTAATTCAGTAAAACTTTAAGCCAGTTTTAGATACTTGAGAATTAAATCACAAATCAACTCTTTATCATGTAATATTTTCATTATTTCTAAAAGTTATTGCATGTTTTTCTGTACCTTTACAGAAAATAATCCACTCATTATACCTGTATCTTTGCTCTGTGAACATGTATAAAGAGGCAAGTACATGTCAATCAAACCTGCATGGAGGTTGCTTTATTAGATGAATTTAGGGGAATACATTTTTATTGTATATTTGATCATAGTCTTCCACCAGAAAATATATATTAAATCATATAAAATCATTTGTGCTTACCAATTTGCACATCATATCTGTTTCCAAGAGACACAAAGTTAACATTTGATTCGGGCAGCTGGCTTTACTTTTAGTTGTTATCTTGTGATATGAAAATATGATGTATTTTCAAGACTTGGAAATTTTATTATTTCCTAAAATTATTTTAAAATTTCAACTTAATATTTTTTCTTTTTTATTTATTTGAAGTTGTTGTATATATAATATTAGCATGCATTACAATTCATAATATACATGTAGAGCACCTTTTTACATACTGTTTGTATCAAAGTATATTCATACTATTCATGTATTCAAACATTCATTTAGGGTAATGATATCCATCTTATTCTACCATCTTTTTTTTCCCTTCATGCTTCCTTGCCCCCTCTGTTCCCCTCCCTCCCCATTGACCTTTCTAGTGAACTGATACCTAAAAATCTAAAAATTATACACAATAATGATGTTTTGATATATACATGCAATACATAATATTTAAATCAGATCAAACCTATCTGTCTCCTCAATCACCTAACAAAAGGCAAAAGCATTCAATATTCTTTCCTCTAGTTTTTTTGAGAGGTACCCTACATGCCTGTTCTCTCTAGAAACTTTCTACTTTGGTCTGACTATAACTTAGTCCCGTTTGATCAACCTCCCCTTATTCCCTACTCTCCCAGCCTTTATAATTTTGCTATAGCAAAGAGTTTGTGAACAATGGTTTTATGCAATTAGCATTTTCCTTCAAGGTGGCATAAAATCTATCCCTGATATTTTTCCCCCAACTCAGTGCATCAGCTAACACTTTTGTACAACTCAGTCAAGGGAGACTCACTTCTCACCATAATTGTGAATGTATTTGGAGAAGCATAAACATATGTGGAAGGATTACTCTATTTGTTTGCTACCATGAAACTGAGGGGAAAAGGGCTGTTGAATGATCTGCATTATGGCTAGTGAAATAAGAAAAATGCCTTCAGAGGGACTTCCAATGCAGTGCCTCAGAGTGGCAAAAGTGTTCTCTAAACGTGATTATAAGCAGGTTCTACCAGTGAGTAAGTGATATGTATTTTGGGGTGAGATAACTGGAGGTATTAATAGACCACAAGAATGGAATAATGCATTGTTCTTATTGTTATTATTATCATTCACTTCATGGACATGATCTCTATCGGGATACTTTACCCATTTAATATTTGGCTAACAACTTCATGAAGGAAGCCAGGAAGGAGATAAACCAAAAAGTAATGAGGAAATATCTTTGAATTTCAATCTCAAAATATTAAAATCCATTATTGAAAGCATTCTGGTGCCCTATGAGTGTTCCTGTGGGTGAGAGGCAAGGAAGTTGCCTTAAGGATATAAGTTCTGACGGGGAAAACAAGGTGTCCAGCTCTGCTCTGTTGGCCTCCCTTTTCGTGTCTGAGGTGGAATCCATCTTCAGAGACTGTTAAATTGGCATAACCCCCTTGTAAATTTGATTTTATTATGTATAAAATAGTGGCCACAGGGTCACTGCAAGGATGAGATGAAACAAAGCAGGAGCTGAGCCCACATCATCCTGTATCCACTCTGAGGAAAGGCTGCATTTATTGGGCTCTTGACCTTGATAATAGTGAAAAAGAAAGTGGTAGAGGTGACAACAAAATAAAGTGAAAGTGTCTTCTCTTCTCCAGAGTTTTCATAGTTTATGCACCCTGGTATCTTTCAGAGGTGAAATGCACCACTCTTCCTTCATCTATTACGCTTTCCCATGTCAGTGTTTACATCAAGTGAAAGAACCACAATGATGTGTGTGTGTGTGTGTGTGTGTGTGTGTGTGTGTGTGTGTTTGTGTGTGTATGCTTGCCACTGTGGGCAACTCCAACCATAATTAGCTATGAGAGAATTTAGTGTGATGACAGGGGCACAAACTAAATTTTGCAATTCCAATTCCAATTCCAATTCTGCCTTCTATTAGACATATGATATTCCACCTGTAACTTAACTTCTCAAATCTTATTTTATCATCTAAAAATAGAACAAAAATGCATACCATTATTTGCTTAAGGGAACTGATACACACTCTGTGCCCACAGAGTGCCTGGAACATCGTTATGTGCAATAAATTGTGGTTGCTAGTATTATTATATTGCTGATGCTATTATTATTAGATTTTTGATAATCCTCCACTCCAACATATATTTCGCCAACTTGGTTTAGAACTTTTACAAAATCATTGAAGAAAGTTTTGAGTTCATTCCTTTTACATCAATCAAGGATTTCAAGATGTGGGTTGATTCTTTTTTTTCACCACTTTTGCTTGAGTGACATTATTGACACATAAAAATATATTCTTCAGTAATAATTTTATGTTTTGAAATAATATAATAATTCAAAGACATGTAGCAAGTTTCAATGACTTAATTATTAACGTGGTATTTGCACATATGCATAAATATACATACAAATACATGAATACATTGCACATGTACGAGAGATGGATGGACAATACTTGGAATAATTTGCTAACATCAAAATCTGATTCCTCCTCCCCAAACCTCAACTGACTCTTTACTTGCGTGCTGTATCCAGTGAGTATGGACACAGAGTGGGAAGAGCCAGACCTTCAGAAAATGCTTCTATGCCATCTTGACAGTATAGGTTCTTACCCTCTGTCACTTGAGTTTTGTATTTCTCGGACTACCTTCCATCAGGATCAGCTGGAAAGCCTAATTAAACAAAGCCTGACTTTACCCATATCAAAGTCATAAAAGACTTGTGGAACATGGGTTTGTCACTCAATATAAGTCACAGGGCCCAGGATTGATGCCCAGAGTGTGAAAGTGATGTTCTTGGCGGTAGAACACCCAGCTCTGACTCATTTGGTGTTGCAGGCTCAGTTTCAGGTTAGGTGCTTCCTGTGGTTCATAAATTCCAGGAAATAATTTTTTAAACCATGTACCATTTGGGCTATTGTTGGATACAAGTGAGCCAAACTGGAATGAAATCATTCATTAAATCAAGGACTTCAAAATTGCCTTTCCTGAAAATACTTGGAAAACATTACATCTGTTTGTTTCCTTACTCATTCTTTTTGTGAACATTGATTGCACATCTCTACTCTACTAGAGGCTAAGGGTGTGCGGAGTAACAAGAGTCTCTCTTCATAGAGCGTGCAGTCCAGTGTGGGCAGAAGAGCTTATGTTTCTAATAGTGTCCACTTTTAAAGAGATGCCAAATTATTCATTAAATCCTCAGTATAATTCAGGTTTTATTATTTTCATTTTACAAATAAAGAAATAAGGTCTCAGAAACGTTATGTAACTACACTCTGGTCTCACAATTGATAATTGATAAAAATATGTCATCTTATCCATTTTATACTGTCTCCTAAGAAAATAGAAAATCAAACACACATACAGATATGCATGAATAGGATGGATTTTATTAAAGAAATAATGCATGGTGTATTAACTTGGCATGAGACTTTACTGTCACTGCTTAGCAGGGTAGTTGAAGCCATCCTCTATTCCTGGAAGTGACTTGTGATTTGATGCTTGCTTAAAAAACATCACTATAAGATTGAAGGGTTAGGCACTTTCCTCCTTTTACAGGAGGAAGAAATGAGCAACAGATGTTCATTTGAAAGTCTATTTTTCTTTATAGCCATGCCAATTTTAAGACATTAATTTATGCTTTTTAGCTTTTTGATAGTGTGTTTTACATAATTGATTATGCAAGCAAGTACAGATACATAAAATCAAAGAGCATATATGACTTAATATACAGCATGTGATGCTTTGCATCATGCGCCTTGGAGTTGATCAGACCGTTGTGTGTCAAAGGGGATGTTCAGATCTACAAAGAGAAAGGAAGGAGATAATGTAGGCCTGCGATTTTTGCATTGAAAAGCAACTCTGAAATCAAGACACGGTTCTCATTCTGTTGATGTATCTATATCACAACTAAATTTAGACGTGGTAAATAAACACCGAAACTTCAGTATATGCCTCAAGTATAGACTTGCCTAATAATTCTTTCATAAAATATACATTCTGAGTCAACCTTCTGATAAACAAGGAAGAATTACAAGAGAATATTTTTAAAATATTTATTTATTTGCTTTAGCTGTACACAATTGGTTTATTTGTACGTGGTGCTGAGGATCAAACCCAGGCTGCGCACGTGCCAGGTGAGCGCTCTACTGCTGAGCCACAGACCCAGCTCTACAAGAGAATAATTTTTAAAATACCCCAAAGACCAGAGTTAAAGATGAAAAAAATATAGGCAAAACACTATAGGAAAACTTAAAGCTATACCAAAGGCACCTGTTACTTTTAATAATATAATCAAAGTCTAGAAGATAGAAACATTTTATCTATAATCTTTAATTCTCATAATTTATCAATCAAGAAACAAGGTATATAATTTAAACTATATCATCCAAGTGATAGTGAAGGCCCACATCAAATTCAGGCCAATAAAATTGAAAATTCTTTCTACTTGCTTTGGTCTTGCACACTTGTATTATCTGTTCAAATACCTTCCTTCTGGCCTTTATCTCAGAATAGGGACAGAAAAAAAACTCCTGACTCATTCTCCTAGCATTGAATTTAAACTTTTCAAAGTTGGATAAATGGGATTTATAATAATAAAGTATCATGGGTGATATGACTGGAACTTTTTAACGTTAAGCATAAAAATACTGTTGTGTTGGACCACCTATACAAACTTCCAAAATATCAATTATTTTATATGATATACATAGGGCAAGCCATAATCATTAAATGAAAAACTTTTATTTTTCTGAGTGATGATCACCATAAAGATTTGTGAGCCGGGCGCGGTGGCACACACCTGTAATCCCAGCACTTTGGGAGGCTGAGGCAGGAGGATCGCGAGTTCAAAGCCAGCCTCAGCAATGGCGAGGCACTTAGCAACTCAGTGAGACCCTGTCTCTAAATAAAATACAAAAAAGGGCTGGGGATGTGGCCCAGTGGTCGAGTGCCCCTGAAGCAATTTTATTAGTTATCATGTTGACAAATACAGGTGATTATAACCCACTCATTCTATGTCAATTTCAAAAGGTTTACTGAGGGCTAGCACTGTTGTCTACACACTTTGTAAAGTTGCCACTACCTTCCAAAATATAGCTGAAAAAATATTTGGAATATAATTCACTAAAATTTTGGGGGAGGATTCTCAAAATAAATTATGAGTTTTAGGTTGAGTCACAAGAGTGACATCATAGACAGAAGTAAATATGGCAGGGTTATTTAAAGGAGGGGGTGACCTAGTGTGAAACCTCTTACGTAGCAAATTTAAGCCAGGTATTCTACTTTATTTCTTTAATTACAAAATTATATTTTTCCTTATATAGATGGAATTATAAAATGTATAGTTAGCATACCCAAGTAATTTTTATAAATGAATTGCCACAATGAATCTCAAATCTAAGTTTAATGAGCCAAACTTGACATGAAAAATATTATAGACATGTAAATCAGTTCTCTTCAGTTTATTCTGTACTCCTTTTTATAGCACCAATATCAATGTATTTTTTCCCATCTTCTATCAGACTGTTCTAATGGGTACTTATTTTAAGTTTAACTAACCATTTACCTAGTTGAAAGCATGTTTAGGGAAAAACATGATGGTAGAGTAATAGTAGTTTGGTCCAATAACCATTTACTATAGTGAAGATAAGTGGAAATTTAAAAATTTTTTGTGTTTAATTTATCCATTAAAAATGGTTTTTCCTACTTTAATAGGTCTAGTATACTATTTTCCTGACCTTTTTAGATACTGTAGTAATCATAATAGAGTGGTCAGTTATTTATTAATTAGCTTTATTTTTCATTTCATATGATCATTCAGGGGTTATCAATTTTTTTTTCTATGAAAAGGGCCAGATTGTAAATATTTTAAGCTTTGGGAGCCATATGATCTCTGTCTCAACTTAACTCTACTTCATAGGCAATATGCCAACAAATAAGCATGCGGCTGTGCCAAAAAATTTATTTATATACACTGCCATTTGCATTTCATGTAATTTCCATGTGTCACCAAATATTATTCCTTTGTTTTTTTTTTTCAACTGTTTCAAAAATGTAGGAAAAAAATATATTGCTCAAGGTCTGTACAAAAACAGGCACTGGGCTGTGTCTGGCCCAAGGGTTGCAGTTTGCCAGCCCCTACTCACTGTCTTGAAGATATGTATAAAAAAGCCAGGGCACTTACTTGTTTATTTTTCTGTATGTTTTATTAATGAAGACTCAACTTCTTTGTCCACTAAAGGGAAGAGGAAGAACGTTCTTAACGGGATCAATAGTATCCTATGTCAGGGAGGGCACAGGTGCAGGCTTCTTGCCTCCTCCCATGATTCCTGAGGTTGCTTTGGATCACACACACTGGCCTTCTCCACTGCCTCACTGCTTCACCAATGCCATGCATGGGCTTCTGGAGACACTTTTTGTGCAGTGAAGAGAAAATCCAGAGATTTCTGATAGCTCCAACTTCATTTTTGTCCTAGGTGCAGCTTTTACTTCCAGTGCAGGATATGATAAATTTTCATAAAATGAGCAACCAGGTGGAAGAAGTTGACACACAAAGCCCAATGTGGGATTGATAGATCACCTCCCCCACAGATCATCTGATAATCAGTATAAATTATTTAATCTATTTTTTGAGAAATCAAATAGTATTCAGTCTTGACACTTAGCTCTGAACTTAATTCCAAAGTCAATAGGCACTGCTTAACATTGAATTCAGTCTCCTAAGTCCTTGATAAATCATTATTTTTCACTTACTAACTAATGAAGGCACAAAAAAACACAATAATTTGAGATATGCATATTTGTACCAGTTTTGTGCTCATGTCATTTTTAATGTTGAAGTTCTCCATGTGCTTATTTCAGAGTAATTTTTTGTTCTTTATGATTTAGGTGTTTTGGAAAATTGAGTGTTTTCAATATATATTGTGGAGATTTCTTTTTTATTGCATTGATATTCATTTCTTTGAAGAAAATATACTCTTAATCTCAGGAAGTCCTTAATTTTCATTCTTAGAGGAAGTAATTATTGACATGAACTAAAGACTCCTCCTTACGCCAGTATTTCAGGATCACCCATGAAGCTGCTACAGCATATGAAATATTCCCACTTCACATGGCTTTAGTTCACTGCGCTCCATACCATGTAAAGTATGATATATGTACCAATATGCATAATACATGTATACAAAATATACAATATATATAAAATGTGCATGTGAAGTATATGCAAATGCACATATTATGGCTATATGAATCATGGCCCAAATTCTAATATATAGAAAGTTCAGATACACATGGCTTTCCAATGTAACACAATCTCAGTAAAGTTATTTAACTTTAGTGTTGCTTCTGTTTAAAAAATAAAAGACCCCATTAAAATTAGTATTTTGAGAGAACAGTCTTTTCACTTTATTTTTTAATATGTATATGTTTTAAATTTTTGATATATGGGAAAGCTACAAAGAGTGCTAAAAGTTCCACTGTGATCCATGCTCACTGTTTCCTCTGTGGCTAAGACCTTACCTTTCTATGGTTCATTTTGTCATAACTAATGAATCAATATTTAAACACTAGAATCAAGTACAGTCCACACCTCACTCCAGCTCTTCAGTCCCTTCTAGAACAGCACATATATTGCTTTTAGTCATGGGTTTTCCTTACACTCCCCTAGGTTGTGACAGTTTCTCAGATTTTCCTTCTTTGGATGACTTTGACAGCATTAAGCACTACTGGTCTGGTATTTTTGTAGAATGTCCCTTATTTTGAGTTTATCTAGTATTTTTCTCTTTATTAGAATGGAATTATGGGTTAGTGGGGGGAAAGATGGGAAAGGTAAAGGGCTATCATTGTAACAAATATACATAATATCAACATAGCTTATAATTGTTCATCTGTTGAAGGTGGACAGTTGCTTTGCCTGTCTGGGCTACTATAACAAAATGCCATAAACTGGGTAGTTTATAAACAATAAAAAGTTATTTGTCACAGCTCTGGAGGCTGGGAAGTTCAAGATCGGAGTGCTACCATGGCTGGATTTGAGGGCCCTCTGGCAGGTTGCAGGCTTTAACACCTTGTCCTCAAATGGCAGAAGGTAGAAAAGAGCTTCCTTGGGACTCCTAAAGGTCTCACCTCTTACTACCATCACTACAGAAGTGAAGATTTCAACATGTGACCTTTGGGAAGGCAGAAGTGTGTAGACCACAGGACCAGGGTTTCCCACTATAGGGTTACTCCTCTCCTCCTTTTCTGTACTTCACTCTTTAGAATGAAATTGTTATGTAGATCATGCAGCGGGTGGAGATTTTTATTTTGTCTCCTTGGCAGGGAACTTCACTAGATTTTATTTTCATAAACTTATTCAAGAATATTATCTCTGCTGAATTACGTTAATATAAAACTCTCATCTTGGAGATGTGTATTCATAATTGAACAGTTGTCTTATGATAATTTCCCAATGTGTATTTACCCTCCCCTGTGTATGTTTTTTTTCTTTTAGTTGTAGTTGAACACAATACCTTTATTTTATTTAATTATTTTTACATGGTGCTGAGGTTCAAACTCAGGTCCACGCACATGCTAGGCGAGTGCTCTACCACTGAGCCACAACCCCAGCCCTCCTGTGTGTATTTTTTTTTTTTTTTTTTTTTTTTATCTTTTCACAGTATATAAAACAAATGCATTTGGCTTAAAGATAAAAACCTGGCCACTTAGATAACTACCTAGAAGAGGTGTTTTTTTGTTTTTTTGTTTTTTTTTAATGGCTTTAGTTTCAAATTAGTTGTAATGGTCTATTCTAAAATTTCTTTCAACTGTAGAGAGAGATGGAATAGAAATTTACAGCTGTATTTCAATAAGATACAGAGAATTTTGTGATAAAGGAAAATAAAACCCAAAACGGTGATGAAATCTTGTATGGGTAGCATTTTTAACACATTTTATATAATTGTTAAACATGATATTTGTGTGTCCAAAATAACAAATGTAAGTATAACATCTTACAGTCACAGCAAAATATACTTAGACACATTTTAGGGGGGGTTGATCCTATTAATGGCAATAGCAGTAACATTAGAATTCAATATGGAGAATTAAAAAGAATATTTATATTTTGTATTGGTAATCTTCCAACAATCTGTGTTTGAATTTTTTTCCTACCACCTAATCCTCTTTCAGGTAATATTTTCTCATGGAATTTCAGATTTGGGCAATGCTTTATTATTAGTAATTTATCTGGTCCCGAAAAGAGGAGGGTTAAACAATATGAAGTGAATCTGAAGGAAAAGCAATTTTCTTTTATTAATGTTTTAACCATTCTATAAGTTGAGTAGACATATGAGTATTTTGAAGAAAGGAAATGTTGAAAAAAAAAAAAAAAGTAAAAAGTATTAAAATTCACATTTTTATAATTCTTTATTCTGACACTTCTGTTCCTTAGATATTAAAATGTTTTATTTCTCTTCATAAATTTACACATACATATAACAAATTTCTAGTTGACAAAACATGAATTTATTGTAGATAATACAATGAAATGTTCTAATAACTGTGAAATACATTGTTGACACAGTTGTCAAAGCAGCCCTGGAAAATTAGTTTGTAGTCACCCATCCTGACTCACACTGCAAAAATATTAAAAAAAATTAAGTAATACATGCTGTAATGTTTGTATGGAAAAATAAATAAACTACAAATGGTGGGAGGTGCTGTAAGGAATATTTGCCTTAAAGAAATTGGAGATTTTCCAATTATGTTGAAATGTGCAACACAAAAGATTTTATTAAGAATAATATTATTGGGAGAATTTTTTTTGATAGGCAATGAAAATTGTTCAATGATGGTAGGTTTTGTTCAATTAATGATTTTCCTGAGAGGTTAGAACTCTGTTATGCATGTTGAACTTCTAAAATGGATGAGATTAAGGTCTTATCTTTGGGAATTCTTTGTTATAAATTCCATTTTGACAGTTTATAGTCATTCAATAAATTTTGCTTGTATTTCCACCTAAATAGAGTTACTGTATTTTTATTCCATAGATCATGATATTAGAAAACATCATAAGTCTTTGAAGTAATCTTTGAGCTGCTTTATCAATCTCCTATTGGTTGGGACATAAAACAGTTCATTATATTAACTCAACAAAAACGTATCATTTTATGTAAAATGTAAATGCCCGTGACCAACGTTTTGAACTAGAGACCAGAGAACATTAAAAGGCACACAATATACATGGCCCATCCTTCTAGGATACTTTGTATCAAATTAGGCACATTATAAGATATTTGAGAATATCATCTTTTGGTTCCTTGACTCAGATCAGCACTTTTTATTCACAATAAAACTATAAATATATTTGCATTTATACCACTTGAAAATGGTACTCTAGACCATAATAACTATTATAATTTTTAAATAATCTTCAAGAGATGGAGCATGCTGTAGTAGAAAGAATATCAACCTTGGAGTCAGACAGCTGGATGTCACTTAATAGTTGTGACACTGACCTAGTTCCTTAAACTTATGACACTCAGCTTTCTAATTGTGGTCCATAGATAAATCCTAGCTTTCAGTGAAGCGTGGAGGAGGTAACACAACACAGAGTTATTTGCAGAGAGTGTAGACAAGTCAAGCTACCACACTTTTGTCAGTAATAGAATAAGAAAATATAGGCAAATGTTATACTATTTTTAAGTGAGAATGGCCTTCATTATCACTTTAACCCTCAAACCAGCTTTTGAAAGTGAGGTATTTCCAATTAAGTTGTTCAGATAAAGAATCAAGAAGCTGAGTAAACTGTGGAAATTTGGCACATCCAGGATTTGAATCCATATTTTCTGGTTTTAGGTCCTGCACTCTCTCTAAAGGATTAGGGTTGGTGAGAATTCTGTTAGTTTTGTTCATACCAAATAACCCCTGCCTAACTTTGGGCAAGATAGGCAATTTCTTGAAGCCTTAGCTTTCTCATCCATGCGTTAAAGACATTATACCAATTTATCTTCCCAGTCCTATTCATTACCTATACACACTGAGAGGCAGCATGGTGTAGTTAAAGAAATGCTAGAAATGAACTCTTTTGTTCAAATCCTGACTTCCATTCATTGGCTTTATTACTTTGGGAAAATTCCAAAATCTATGTCTCATTTTATCATTACTATGGGCTACCAAATAATATTTATTTCAGAGCATCTTTCTTGTGAGGAATAAATGAAATAAACCATGCAAAGTACTTAGAATGAGATCTGATATAGATTAAATATTAGGTATTTGATTTTTTGTAACATCAAGTTCAGTAACTTCAAGTGAACTACTTTTTCCCTGAAAATCATAGAGTAGATTTGCTTAAACAATTAGATTCAAGCTTTTTCATCCTAGCTGGGCTCATGGGCCATTCTCACTGACTTTTGCTTGGGACAGACTCCTCTATTCCAATGAAAGTTACTAACACACTTTGTACCACAAATACCTGGGACTAGTGTCTACCTGTCTAGCAATACATGTGCACCTACCAATACATAGTCCATCCTGAACTTTCTCCTGCTAACCCAATTGACTTGATGAATCTTTTCCTGCTTCTGGAACTAATCAGGATCTTTGTCCATGTAGAGATCAATGATTATAACTCAATATTTTCTGAAGTATCAAAAACTAGCAAAAACTTCTTTACAGAAGAATTATTGAAACATTTATATTCCAAACATGTGTTACACACTGAAAGTCATTTCAGCAGGAAGAAATATTTAAAATATTTATTGTACTACATGCTACCTATAAACAATCCTAAGGTTTTCAAAACATCTTTGCAACATATCACATTTATGTTAAACCTCACTGAAAAGTAATTCCAATAATTGAATTTAGATTTATTAGAACTGATAACACAATGGAGTTAACATGAAAGTAAAAAGCAAATATTTGGCAAATTGTTTAAAAAGAAAATTTTTTAAAAAAAAAGTTTTTTTTTCCATATTGAGGACTTTTAGAACATATTTGGAAAATACATGTGCCTGAATAATTACTAAATAATATCATGATGTTTACCAATTTAAATACAAAGATTTTAAATAGTTATGGCTTCATTTTGCTTTGTAAGAATTAATGTATTTTCAATTCATTCTGAGAGTTTTTAAAAGTGGTGTAGAAACAGCTGACATTTTTCTAAATGACAACTAACAGTGCAAAATATGCTTCCATTCCATGTTTTCTTCAGTATTCACTCTTTCTTTTCTGCTAGGTGGCTTGCATGCAGTGGTTTCACGGAGACCATACAATGCTTGAGATGATTGAGAAAAAGCGTTGCTTGTGCAAGGAAATAAAGGCTAGACAGAAAACGGAAAAGGGCCTTTGCAAACAGGATAGCATGCCTATCCTACCCAGCTGGAAGAAGAACACAGGTGCAAAGAAGTGCAGCCCTCCACCCTATTCTAAACAGCAAACGGTATTCTGGGACACCGCCATCTGAGCACTTGGAGGATGGCAGCAGCTCCTGGTTACTTACTACCCAGAGGGAGGTCGACTCGGTCATGTGAAAATTAATTGTTACATATCTTCTCTGTTGGAGCAGAATGCCGCAGGAAGCTGTGCTTACTCGTGGCACATGCCAGATAAAATGTATATGTCTTTGCAATTAAGGCACACTTATTTATCCCGGATTATTTTGAATCCAGAAGATATTAAATTGTAAATATTTTACTAATTTATGGGTGACACCTGAAATAATACACACTATACATATATATATATAGATTACAGAAATATCAAGTTTACTAAATGATATAATTTCGGTATTAACTGGTTTGTTATCTCTTTTATATGTAATCCCTTGATGCCTTTTACTATTGATTTTTGCATTTAAAATGTTTTTATTTTTTTTCCCTTCTGCCCACATTTGGCTTGTGTACAGTAACTCACAGCTACACATCATATCCAGCCACATAACATAGGTTCTGGTGCTAGTAATGTAAAATTTGAATATCATATTTGTGAAGAGCATCTGCTGCTTTTTAAGTTTTTCAAGGTTTGACAGGAAATGAATGCAAATGTGATGTTAATTTAGACATCCACATTACATTGACACCAATATTTTTCTTTCATGAGAATTTCTCTTCAATATCTTCTTCTTTATACTAAACAATGGTTAGACTCCAGAGAAAGTTCTTAGGATATATTTGGACATCCCAGCAGGAAACATTTCCTTCACAAATGACTTTAGGGACATGTGTCCTTGCATCATGGATCTGATTGGAGGAGACCAGGGTTCACTGTGACAATGGAAGGAACAAGGAGTCAGATGCTGGTGAGGGTGACTGCTAAGGAGCACATGGGGCCAGTGGCATTGTGGCCACGCCATTAGTAACCACTCATGTGCATGATTGTTTCCTCTAGAAAATGATAAACAAACATTATCTAGACTAGTTTACATATTTACGTACACTAAATGCCAATCCTTCTCAAATTTTAATCCCATTAATGAAAAAGTATTTCTTGCTATTTTTTTTTCAAACTAATTATCCAATTTTGGGGTCATAATCTGTACATGACCATCACACCCATTCTGACTGATTATGACTCCATGACCAAAGAGTGATGATCACTTCTTTATTTTATTTTGTTTCAAGGAAGAAACAGGAAATGCAGGGGATAGAGGATAAGGTGGATTCGATTTTATGTGGTGGTGAAATTTAAGTTTTTTTTAAAAAAATCATATATATCTTTTAAAAGTAATTTGTTAGTTGAATATAAAGGTTGCCACGGATAAATAAAAAGGAAAGTATCACATATATTTTGTATATTTAAATTACTATTTATGCTTCCTAAAATTGACAGTATGTGGTTCTTCGTTAACAATCAATTTAGTATTATATTTCTGAGAGAAAAAGTGTGTGTTTGAAGTTATTGTCACAGTAGTTTTCCTTGTGAGGGTATTGACAGCAATAGTACCATGCTGCTCAATAAAACCAAATATAACAGGAGTTGGGGATTTTTTGTAATCTATATTGACAGAAACTTAGTAATGCTTTATTGGTAATAGTTTCTTTCAAGAGCCTTTGAAATGCTATAACATAATTTTTTAGAGTTTTATAATTGATGTATATTTTGATGTCCAGTTAGAATTCTGAAAAAATAAGGAAAAAGGTAAGTGGGAGCAAGTGTGTATTTGTGTGTGTGTGTGTGTGTGCACGCATGCGTGCAAAAGAATTGTATACATAAAATGCTTACTGAAGATTTAGGTTTTGGTTGTATAAGTGAGGTGTTGGAAAAAAGCAGAATCACAAATACAGGATATCACAGAAGGTTCACAAGTAGTTTAAATAAATCCTGCTTCCATGTTTCACCGGCTATATTTTCTACTTCAAATCCAATAATCAATGGATCACAAAATTTATGAATAATGAAAATGTGTAAGATAAAATAATAATTGGATACAATGTGTTTATGTTGTTGTCTTCATTTAAACGATCATGACTACACATATACAACCGAATCAGTCAAATATAAGACATCAATTCTAGTTTCTTTATGATCTTGGTACCTATGTATTCAGGCTTGGTATGTTAAAGAATATTTCTCCCTCAAAATTTATATTTAGGTAACACCTTCCTATTAGGAGATATAAGTGTGTTTATCAGATGCTGATCTTGCTCATATCTCTCTGAATTAGGCAGAAAATATTTTTTAATGACAGTCACTTGTCAAGAAGGATATACTTGTCAAGAATTGTTCATGTTGAGCCTAGCCCTTCCCATTGGTTCCATCCAACTCATGCTATGGCAAGATTTCATGTACTTCTTTTCCAAAAGTTCGTTTCTGAGGAGTTTTGAAAATTTGACCTTAGAGAAACACTTCTATTTATTTCTCTAGATCTTTCCCTACATCGGAAGTAACTGAAATATCTGGAAAAGTGGCCTCACATAGATTTAAATCAAGAACTGTTACTCAGTGCCTATACAATATAGAGTTGTCCATGGTGGCAATAGCCATTCTGTAATCAATTTCCTCTGTGTATGGTATTTCTCTATGTGGAGAAATGGAGGCTATTAGCAGAGAGAGAAAAGTAAGCTGACTCTCTGGCAGTACTAAATCAGGACACCTCCATGTGAGAATCTGGTCAGAAGATAACCTGCAGGCAGTAGACTATGCCATGATAAAGCTCATATTTCCAGCAGTGCCAAAGAACAAATCATATCATGGCACAGTTATCAGGTTGAAAAAGCTCAGATCTATAAAAAATGATCTTTTCTACAGCAAATTCTATAGATACAGAATTTTATTGGCTGTCAGCAAGATGCTTTTATTTATGAAATACTTCTTAGCAGAAAAGAAAGAAAATTTCTTTAAAAATGATGGAAGGGAAAAATGAAATACTTCATTTTTTTCCCAGAGAAGCCTAAGTCACCTGTGGTATTACAAGAAGACACTGCCAACATTTTCCCCTCATTTGTGCTAATGAAGCACATTTGGAGTGAAGAGTGATAGGCTTGCATTAAATAAAGTTCATGTCCACCCATATTAAATAATTGACAGAGTAGAACACAACACTAAGAAACTAAAACCCCTATTTGTAATATATATATATACACACTTTGAAATACACAGTGATTGAATACAATTGGACACAACTTCACTTTTAAAAATAGTGACTGTTTCAAAACAGTGAACAAATTTTTTTTATTGCTTCTAGAAAACAGAAATTGTTTTTTCTTACTCCATTTTGACATAGGTCTGGGTCTTCTTGACATGCAGAATTTGGTTTGATTTTTTTTGACTGAGTTTAGTGATCAAATCAATCAAACCTAAATAACCTTACTAGGTTCTTGTTCTAACTAACTGAGACACCAAAATAATGGGTATACAAATTAGAAGTTCATATCACCTACATGGTACAGCAAGTCAGTAGAGTTTGTAAAATGACTATGCTTATATGAGAAATCAAGAAAAAGATTGCTATGATTTAAGTAGTTAGCAATTCTGAGATGAAGGGCAACTCACACTTGCAATGGAGTACAGGTAGACTAGCAATTCACAATGCATAGTGTCATGAACTTAAGTGGAAATAAAAGAAAAATAGTACCTGTAGTGTTGAGATGATCTCACTACATCTTCCTTCTGTGGGAAAATAGTTAATTAAAAAATATGGACAATTTTGTTACTAACCCATTATTTCTTTAACAGTTCATTACTGAGCAAGTTTTCAATCATTTTTTAAAAATTTTCTGAAGCACTTGGAATTAAACATGGGAAAAGATGTGATCCTTGCCTTCAAGGAGCTAAATTATGCAATCACTAATGTTTTCAAAATAAAACCAGTTTTTAGAAGATACACGTTCATATGTTTAACAGCTCTTATGTGTTTATATAGCTTTCTCATTTTCTTCAGCTCAAGTGTACAGTCAAAATACTAAAACATACTAAATTTAATGTCTAAGTATAAAACATGTTTATGTGTAAGCCTCTGTATGTACACATACAATATATACTACTGTCTATGTAAATCAATGAAAGGATAACACATTTTGCCATGTTAGACTTGAACATTATGGAGTGGGGTTAGGATGATTTAAAACCCTTTGATATTTGGGTCAATTTCATTGTAGCAAAATGTGTATTTGGGAAAAATGACTGACTATATTTCCCTTTAAATATTGTAAAGTTTCAAATTTAAGGGGAAACACCTTTAAAGAATCTCTGGATTAATCTCAACCAAACTTGTGAAAATCCTTCAAAGTGTTATGTTGTTCCCAAATACAACTGGGTTTGCCCACCCTAAAAGCATCTATATTTACACATGTGCACCTGCGTACAGAATACATACTGTATATAAATAATATATATGGAAATGTTTAGTACTGCACTTCTTTTGTTTGGAACTCCTTAACATTTATAGTGTAGCAATTTGTGTAAAGTGCACTGTGATTATTAAAAAAATAAAAAAAGCACAGTAAAGTCACAGGTCTTGTTATCTTGCACTAAAGATGTGTTTACGTATTTAGCAATTGTATGTTTACTTTCTTGCTCTTTTCAAACAATTGAAATAAATAACTATGAACAATGGTATAAAATAATGTTT
Source organism: Tamias sibiricus (assembly GCA_025594165.1). Classification (NCBI taxonomy): domain Eukaryota; kingdom Metazoa; phylum Chordata; class Mammalia; order Rodentia; family Sciuridae; genus Tamias; species Tamias sibiricus. The sequence goes on along the minus strand of CM046660.1, from coordinate 70,353,534 downwards.
TTTAGTGGCTAATGGCACTACATTTTTAAAAGACAGGGTTTTTAAAGAAAACCATTTAACATCCATTCCAAAATAACATGTTTACCATATCTAAAAATATGAATGTCATATCGCATTTTTCATAACTCATTAGAAATGTCAGGTATGTGCCTGAAAAAATGTGCAAATAAGCATTAGATAACAGATTTCTCTACTTGTGTGTTATTTAGCCATTTATATATACATAATAATATAAACACTGATGTTTTAATGTCTCTTCATTTTTGTACTTGATTTTTTTAGGTAACATGTAATTATAAATGTACTTTGATACTACCGAAGTAACCAGATGTTGTTTGAAAACAAATTGATTTCTTTAGTGCATTGACAATATTTTACAATACTTTTGTGCTTATTTATTTGTGCTCCCGTGTAATTATAATAAAAGCAATAGTTTAAATTAGTTAACTGTCATTCTTTGTATTTATTTATCAAAAAATGAGATGAATAAGAACTCTTTCAAAGAAAAGCACACTAATATTTCAACTTCTCCAGATGTCTATGAGATTATAAGTATCATGGAAGATTGTGCTGGTGAGCACAGAGGTCTGAAGCTCAGATGGTCCTTAATCACCATTAACTTGGCTTCTGTCTCCAGATGCCCCACTGAATAAGAGAAATTTTGATATTGTTCTTCCTATACACCTAATTCTAGCTAAATGTCTCAGAGTGAATCTCAGGGTGCTCAGGGCATTAGAGAATTAAATTCCTTCAGCCCAGACCTGTGCATGCCCCCCAAGGTATTTAATGGAAGGGTACTTGACTTGTGTATTTATTTAATTATAGCTCTAGAATTCACTCAGGTTAAACAAGGAGGACTTCAGTATACTTAATTTTGCTAGGATGTCAATAAATAAAATGTTATTAAGAATCTGAAATGTGAGACAAGATTATGAAACTCTGAATTTACAAAAAAAAAACAAACAAACAAACAAACAAAAAAACCATATCTGTAAGAACACAGTATCCTGAAATGGTCTTTAATGGCTACTTTATCAATCATTTAGTTCTCATTCCATACACGCAATCTCAGTGTTATTATTATACTTTCACAATTCCTTACCAGTTATTTTTCACACTCATTTAACAAAAGGAATCCAATTTATTTTTATAGTTTAGTCTCACTCCTCTAGCTACTCCAGTAAATGTTTATTGCACCATTGTACCTCTTGGTTGAACAAGAAATAACCTGGCCACTAAGCTTCCATTCAATTCAGCCCATGACAAGAAGTACCCCCATATATTAAAGTGTTAATCACTTCCATTTTGCTAACCCCCATTAAACCTCTTTTTTCCAAGTTTTGTGATCCCGGGCATTACTTAAATTAGGTTAACAACAAGATGGGTTACAGATAAAACAATTTGATTTAATGAAGACTGAGATGTGACCATCTGCAGTGCAATTGGTGTTTGCAAAGATTCTTATTAACATGTGTGAGTAAATGTCAGGCAAAGTGACAAACCATGAGATTAAAAGGACATTTTAAAGAAAACTTTGCATAACATTGCCTCATATTATGTCCTCTAGAGTACTTCTTATCACACTTTGCTGCTCAGATAAACCACATGGATAATTCTTAAAGACATCCAATCTACAGAAGGCATCCAGATGTAGGTATAGACATCTGTAGTTTATAAAATCACCCAAGTGATTCCAATATGCAGCCAATTTGAGAATTCTAGCAGTGCTTCTCAAAGTTTAGCACACATGTTTATCATATTTTGATTTAATGAAGACTGAGATGTAGCCATCTGCAGTAAGGTCTCAGGAGATGTTGACGCTACCTGTCCATAGACACCCTTTGAACATTGAGCCCTAGGCAACTCGCTTCTTCACCTTTGTTTAGGGAGCATACTCTAGAGCACTGCTACTCAAAGTGCTCCATTGATGGGTAGCATAGCATTCTCCTCGGACTTGTTAGAAGTGCAAAACTTTGAGCTCCATCCCAAATGGATTTTGGGGCTGAGGCTCATAAGTCTTCTTCAGCACGCTATCCAGACAATTCTCTATCTAGATAATTCTTAATGACAAGAAAAGTTGGAGAAACATTGCCTTGGACCAACATGATTTTCCATCATTGTAGCACATAACATATATCCTGGGAGATTTTTATTTAATACTGATGTGGGTCCCACTCTCAGAGATTCTGATTTTATCAGCCTGGGATCAGGGCTACACAGCTTTTTCTTCTACTTCAACTCCTCCTTTCTTTCCCAGAACCTTCCCTCGCTCCCACAACAACCACCAGGGGATTAGAATATTAAATTGATGCTGAGAAAACTCAATGAGAGAATCAATTTTGATCATATATTGGAAGTCCTGTCACTTCTCCCTGAAATAACATTCCAGCCATAGAATAAAATTCAATAACACATCTTTTCATATTCCTCCTTGTCAAAATAAAATATGGTACCTCATGGCACAGAGTACCAGTGCTGGGAACAATTGAGCATACCTGTAATCCCAGTGACTCAGAAGGCTGAGGCAGGAGGATCACAAGTTCCATACCTGCCTCAGCAACTTACTGAGAACCTGTCTCATAATAAAAAATAAAAAGGACAGGGAATGTGAATGTGGCTCAGTGATTAAGCACACCTGAGTTCAATCCCCACTACCAAAAAGAAAACAACAACAACAAAACTAAGAAATTTTTGTTTGTTTTTTTTAATTATTAAATCAGTTCCCCATGATTGGCCTTCCATCTGCCATTTGAGGAGAAAAACATTTCATGAAAAAAATGTTTACTATTAAAAAATTATCTCAATGTTGTAAATAAATTAATATCAAGTGTTCTTAATTGTTGCTAATAGGACTCTGTCAGTTTTCCCACCAGCTGGGATTGATATATACCTTTCAAACAGCCCTTTCCACCCTCCAATCCACAGGTATTGTGTTTGAGTCTCCATTACAATGCCATCTGTCTTATAATAGCCATCTATTTGGGGATTTGTCTTCTATAATACATCATAAGTTCCAGAAACAGGAGCTAAGATTTGTTCTTTTGTAAACCTTATGTTCCCTAAAGTACCTGGCCAATTGCTCTGTACATAAAAGTGCTAGAACAAAGTTCATTGACTTAATTTATACATTTATTCAATAAATATTCACTCAGGTTCCCCTATATACCAAACACAGTTCTAGGCAATAACAGTGCAAAGCCACAGTACTTGTAAAATTTAAACTCTGGTTGATTTGTTTATTCCTTTGAGATTATAACTTCTACTTCTCTCTTTACTTACATAAAACAAATACTGTATGAGATCTTGGTGATAATTTGTAATTTATAGCTCAAATTGCTATATATACATGTAAGTGTTTAGGAAGATTGATCTATCTGTGTTATATAAACCTCATTTTGTTATCAAAAGAAATTAAGGCACTTTGTATTATTGCATAAAACATAGCATATGCATAAATATATAAGAAATGTGTGAGAGCTTTATCTCAATAATGAAAAAGAAAATCAGGGCATGAGATAAAACCAACTAGGAGTGATTTTAGTTCACAAAATTCATATAATAATTTAATAACTGAAATAATTAATAATTATGAGTATCATCTATCACAATAAAATACCAGTAATAATAATGATAACACCTACTGCAATTTATAATTTACTGTGTTCAAGACACTGAACTAATTTTTAAAATTTATGTTATTATTTCTCACCTCAACTCTATGATTATGTTCATTTTCTGAATAAAGAAGCTAAAGTTTCGACAACACATATGTATATTATAGTAGTGATATGTTGTATGGAAATTCAAAAAAGTTTTACAGAAATTAAAAAAAATCCAAGCTAGACTTTCATTTAAATTAATTTTGTCTGTTTCTAAGCCGGACGCAGTGGCGCACGCCTGTAATCCCAGCACTTTGGGAGGCTGAGGCAGGAGGATCGCGAGTTCAAAGCCAGCCTCAGCAATGGCGAGGCACTTAGTAACTCAGTGAGACCCTGTCTCTAATAAAATACAAAAAAGGGCTGGGGATGTGGCCCAGTGGTCGAGTGCCCCTGAGTTCAATCCCCGGTACCAAAAAAAAAAAAAAAAAAAAAAAAAAAAAAAAAAAATTAATTTTGTCTGTTTCTTATTCATGATCTGGAGAGAATAAAAGCCATTTCCATTACTATCAGCTCCACGTGGCTGGAATGGAACAGACTCAGCCAACGGACACGTCCATCTTCATTGTCGGAAAGCCAGGGTTTTCCATGAGACAATGAAGTTCATAGGTATGTGGCTCAGAGTACAGAATCTTAGGTTTGTGTAAATCTTTGTCCTTTTGTCAAAATTAGGGAGTATTCAAAAGGCTGAAAGCAACTTCTCTGACCCAGAGGTTCTACATGGCATCTGTCCCAGGTGACTATCTTGCCCACTCTCCTCATTCTCTGGGATTTGGTAATTCAGCATCACAGGTCACACATATGGACATATTGGTTTCTTGGCAAACACAACTGTGGCTCTTACAATGGAAAGAGTCTGAAGGAAATGATACAGACTCCTGAGACCACTTTGGAGGTCATGAGACATCCCTGGTTACCAACTTCTCAAAATGCTTGACTGAGGATTCTCTAGACTTTTTCTGAGACCAGCATTCAAATGTTTCTTACCCTAAAGAATTCTTACTTCTCATGAAGCATAGTGTTGCATCCAGGTTCCAAATAGTCACACCAGGTTACAGAAAGCCACCAACCCAGTATTTGCATTTAAGTCTCAGAGATCAATATTATACACCAGTGATCTCAAATACAAATGACCATTTGCACTATGTAAGAAACAGTTGTCAAAGAGCAAGGTAGAACTGGAAAGGAAAAAAAAAAAAAAACAAGGAGGATGAATGAAATAATGGAATCTTGTAGCATGAACTTGGACCTAAGGGCAGGGAGTTTTCTGAGCAAAGATACAAGGGTAGGAATATAGTGAAGATATTAGGAAGCTAAAAAAAATAAGATTAAGGATATTTAGTTTGAGGAAAAAGCATATTTCATCTTGAAGATTACCAGGTGCAATCAGTGAAAGAGGTTTACTTCATTTTTATTTTAATGTGAGGCTTCCTTCAAATTAATGTAAGAATCCCACATAAGAGGCCACCAAGGAATTTGGTCAGAGCACTTTGGAAAGCAAGGCTGAAAGTCAAGGCATACAAATGAAGAAAATTGGCATAAAGAAGCAAGGAAATAGGCAGAAAACCATAAATCACCAAACACTGGTGAAAAGTAGCAACATGAATAAAAATGAATAAAAAATGGTAAAAGATATTTAATGTAGTTAGATTGATTACCAGTAAATGGGCTTAATGTAAAGCTAATGGGGTTTAAGTTTCATGCCGCACATGTCAAAACTAGAGAGAACCTGGCAAAGTGTTCATATGGTCATGGTTTTGTAAATTTGTAAAAGTAGGCCCTGTCTTGCCTACAGTCAGAGCAGAGTGATGTCTTTTTCTCCTCCAACTGACCTTCCACCCTACTTCCCTTGCTTTGTGGTCACTGGAATTTGCTGTGAGAATTTTAGATATCAAGCAAAGAACATTGGATGCACACTTACATTAAGCTAATGGGCTATTTTCCTGTGGTCTGCAGAATTCATAATTTTGTACATTTTTGGACTTGCTTCTGATTCTCATAGATATTTATAGTTATACAAAGGATGTAATTTCTATACAACTAAAACTGTCAGGGAAAATGCTAAAAAAAAATAGAAAAAAATAAGAATGCCTGAAATATGAACTACTTCAACTTCTTTTCCCTCCCTTCTTCTTTAAACAAAAGGAATAAACAATATAGTTAAGAAACTGGTGCCACACTAACAACAATTTGAGAGGAATATGATTTAGATCTCTAGCAAACACTGAGGTCCAAAACCTATTTTGAGCGTGTGCTTTCTTCATCACCAAAGTATTCCAAATCCTGGATATGTCATAACCTTTAGAATGCAATAGTTGTAATATTTTTTAAGAATTGATAAAACTGAGCTATTTGAAAACTTTGGCACATATGTACACACACAAATGGTTAGATAAGAAAGAATTAGATACAACAATAAAACGATCAATTTATACCCTCTCAGCTCCAAAACTTGCCCTTCCTTTCCTTCTGTATGAAAACAAAGTTGGGACCTTTCATATTTGTTTCTTGGTGGCTGGGACGATGCTTCGCTTTGTCAGCAGAAGGTGATGGAGAGAGTCTGCAGCAGCCTCTCACCCTGGCTCTTTATCCACCTAGTTTTCCTCCTATTGTGTAGTACCAGTAGGATACACATGGACCATCTGGTAATGCTCACCTTCTATAAGTTTCAGTGGTACCCCAGAGGGATCTTTCCTGGTTATGCAGGTTTGACCAAGAGAAACCCAGAAAACTCCTCTGTCACACAGTAGGCCAAAGTCACACATTTTCTAGTGAGAGCTGAATGACAGGGCTAAGGAAAGGATTTGTGCCTTCTGTTTGTTTCTTCTTTGGGTAACATGCCTCACCCCCAGAGTACTTATAGGATTCTCTGTACTGCTTAATAGATTTTCCATGATGTAGTTAACAGTTCTTTACATCAAACTTTCCTTGTTCAAATTAATGTGTAGTTTCTATCTCCTTGTTGACTGATAAAACAATATTTCATTTTTTACAGTTTTTCACTTTTGTTAACACTTTTATGAAGGCTTATATAGTGCCCCAATAACATAAGTGTACATTTTATAAATTCTGTAGTTGTCTTTTGATATTGATGATGGCAAAGTATTCAAAATTATTATTATTATTATTATTATTATTATTATTATTTTCAGTGTTGGCAATAGAGCCTTGAGCATATTAGGCAATTGCTCTACCACTGAGCTATACCCCTAGCTATGATGAACTTTGTGAGCCAAAATTAATATTGGTCTGTTTTGGTTCCATTTGATTGACAAATAAATTATAAATTCTGGACTTATTTTATTTAGATACTCTTAATCTCCTGATGCTAAAAGAAAACAACTTATTTGAAATTAAGTAATCTCTCCAGTTTCATTCCCTTCCATTTCATTATTTTGGTTAATATTAAATAAAATTAAATTATTGCTTTTGATATTTTAAACAACTGAACAGAGGTAGCAGAGTTTGGTTTTGAAGTGGAAGAGCAACTTTATATTTTTTGAAATTAGAAGGAGGAAAGGATAAAGACATGGGAAATTTTGTTGAGGATAAGGTGAGAGTTGGGGGTAGTTCATTTCCTAAGCCCTTAATTTTTCCCAAATAGAAAGATGCCATCTGCTTTAAGAAAATATAGGAGGCTTGGTGAGAATGAGCTAAATGATCAGGCAGATGGCCACGATTAAATGTGTTTTCAAGTCTTCCTGAGGACTCTGTTTATGCAAAGATGCTATTCCATTGCATCCCTCATCCCTCAGGGTGGAAAGAGATGGGAGGCAGACCCTGGAACTGGCCCAATTGCACTGATATTATCATGGCAGAAACTTGTATCCAGACCTGAGAAAGAGGAGAGACCAATCACTTATCAGTAAAATTCCTTTTTCTCTTCTGGGTAGGTATACCACTAAATTATATTTCCTAAGTCATACTTGGGTGTGGCCCTTGACTTAATTTAAAACATGCATAAAGAAGATGAGCATCTATGCAAGGTTAGGCCCCTTAGTGACTCCACCTCTTCTGGCTCACTGGGTGGACTCCTGTACCTCACACCCTCCACAGTCAGGTCAGGCTGCCAGCTGCTAATGATGCTCGAGGTGCCCTCTACTATTTTCTGAATCAGAGTATAAGACTGATTTATCCCTCCCTTGCTCATGCACATGTTTAGATCTGGAACCACTCTGAACCTTCATATACAGATAAAATAATATTTTATATTAAATCATTACATGTTTGGATCCACTCTTCATTGTCTCACTCAGACATAATAAGATATTGCAGATTGGATGATGGCTTAAACAGTGGAAATTGATCTTATAGTTCTGGAATTTTGGTAGTCCAAGTTCAATGCATTAGCTGATTTATAGGCTCCACCTTCATGACCTAGTTACTTCTCAAGGGGCCTGTCACCAAATACCATTACATTAGAGATTAGAGTTTCAATTTATGGACATGCTGTCTGTAGCAATTATTCTAATCTGGGATAACATATATACAATGGATTTAGGAAATAAGTGCCTCTATAGGAGACAATAAAATGATGAAGGGGCTCAATATGTACTGTTTCTTTTATTTGACATAGAATAAAATTGGTTTCTTTTACTACACTGTATTGTTATGGGAGATGCAAATTAGATGAATAAAAAATTCTAGTAGAGCTTATATTCTGGAGGATAAAGCTCTGTGATGGTTCTAAGAACTATAAAATTATTGTTTATACCTTCAAACTAAGTGAATGTAAGTATTTTGCTGTTTGTAATACTTATATACAGAACATAAAAGTTACCATTCTGATGCTATCTTAATTTGTTTTCTACTATAAGAGAACACCACACAATGGGTAATTTATAAAATCATCTCTAGAAGATCTCACCTCTTAAAATAATCATGATGACAATTGAATCTTAACAAGAGATTCTAACCATAGCATTTTGCCCCTGATTCCCCCCAAAGTCATGTCCTTCTCACATACAACATGAATTTCCTCTCTTCCAATTGCCCCAAATTCTATTCATTCCAGCAGCAACTCAAAAGTCCAAGTTTCATCTAAAGTAAAATGTGATTGAGACTCACGGCATGATTCCACTTGGGCAAATTATCTCCAGCCTGAGTCTGTGAAATGAAAACAAGCTATTACTTCCAAAATGCAAACATGGATAGGCATAGGAAAAACATTGTCATTCCAAAAGTGAGAAATAGAAACTGATAAAGAGTGACTACTCCCATGTTAAGTCCAAAACTTAACAGAGAAAGTAAGAGTAAATCTTAAAGTTACAGTCAGAACTACAATTATCAAGCAACACAAGTATTGGAAAGGATGTGGGGGAAAATGTACAATCATAGAATGTTTGTAGAACCACAAACTAGTGCAATCACTCTGGGAAACAGTAGAGAGATTCCTCAAAGAACTAGGAATGGAACCACCACATGACCCAGCTGTATACTACTCCTTGGTGTTTATCCAAAAGATCTAAAATCAGCATGATACATTGATGCAGCCACATCAGTGTCTATAGCAGCACAATTCACAACAGCCCAAACTATGGAATATGGAACCTAGTTGCCCAACAGATGAATGGGTTTAAAAAATGTGGTAACTAAAATTATATGTTTTAATCTCTGTGTCCTCTATTCTGTACCATTGGTCTACCAGCCTATTTTGGTGCCAATACCATGCTGTTTTTGTTACTAGACGAAGGCGCCAAAAACGTTCATTGAAGAAAAGATAGCCTCTTCAACAAATGGTGCTGGGAAAACTGGAAATCCATAGGCAACAAAATGAATTATTAAACCTCTATCTCTCACCAGGAACAAAATTCAACTCAAAGTGGAACAAGGATCTAGGAATTAGACCAGAGACACTACACTTAATAGAAGAAAAAGTAAGCTCTAATCTCCAACATGTTGGATTAGGCCCCAAGTTCCTTAATAAGAATCCTGTAGCACAAGAATTAATATCAAGAATCAATAAATGGGATAGATTTAAATTACAAAGCTTCTTCTCAGCAAAAGAAACAATCAGTGAGGTGAGTAGAGAGCCTACTAATTGGGAACAAATTTTTACCACATGCATGTCAGATAGAGCACTAATCTCTAGAATATATAAAGAACTCAAAAATCTTAACACCAAAAAAACAAATAACCCAATCAATAAATGGGCCAAGGAACTGAACAGACAGTTCTCAGAAGATATGCAATCAATCAACAAATACATGAAAAACATCAACATCTCTGGCAATTAGAGAAATGCAAATCAAAACCACTCTAAGATTTCATCTCACACCAGTCAGAATGGCAGCTATTAAGAACACAAACAACAATAAATGTTGGCGAGGATGTGGAGAAAAAGGCACACTCATACATTGTTGGTGGGACTGCAAAATGGTGCAGCCAATATGGAAAGTAGGATGGAGATACCTTGGAAAACTTAGATTGGATCCACCTTATGACTCAGCTATCCCACTCCTTTGTCTTTACCCAAAGATCTTAAAAACAGCATACTACAGGGACACAGCCACATCAATGTTTATAGCAGCACAATCCACAATAGCTAAACTGTGGAACCAACCCAGATGCCCTTCAGTAGATGAATGGATAAAGAAAATGTGGTATATACACACAATGGAGTATTACTCAGCAATAAGAGAGAATAAAATCATGGCATTTACAGGTAAATGGAAGGAGTTAAAGAATATAATGCTAAGGGAAGTTAGCCAATCCCAAAAAGCCAAATGCCAAATGCTTTCTCTGTTATAAGGAGGCTGATTCACAGTTGGGCTGGGATGGGGAGCATAGGAGGATAAGAAGAACATTAGAATGACCAATGGGGAGGGAGGGGAAGGGACGGGGCAAAAGGGTCAAGAAAAAAAAAAAAGATGGTAGAATGAGATGTATATCATTACCCTAAGTGCATGGATGAAGTCACGAATGGTGTGAATATACTTTGTATACAACCAGAGATATGCAAAAATGTGCTCTACAAGTATAATATGAAATGTAATACATTCTGCTGTCATTTCTAACAACTTAGAATAAAAAAAAATGTGGTGTACATCCACAATGGAATTTTACTCAGCCATAAAGAAGAATTAAATTATGGTATTTGCTGGTAAATTGATGGAATTTGAGTACATCATACTAAGTCAAATAAGCCAGACTCAGAAAGTCAAGTGGTAAATGTTTTCTCTCATCTGTGGAAGCAAGACAGAAATAAGGAAGAAAAGAAAGAAAATAAAAGGGAGTGGTGAATTCCATGAAAATATAAGAGAGTGAAGTAGCAGAAGGAGAGTAAGGGTGAGGGTGAAGGGACAGGAAAGGGAAGAACAGTAGAATGAATTGGACAAAAGTTTCCATATGGGAGAGTACCACAGTGAATCTCACCTTTATGTGTATCCACAAGGCCTAGTTCAAAACAACAAACAAACTATAAATAAATACAAGAAAGATCAGTGGAGTAGAGGAAAGGGAAGAGGGGGAGGGTGGAGGAAAGGGAAAAGGGAAATACTGGGAACTGGATACAAAAAATTATATTCCATGCTTGTATAATTATGTCAAAATGAACCCTCATTATGTATAACTAAAATGAACTAATAAAAAGAAAGAAAAAATCTTAAATCTGGAAAATTATTTCCTTTGTCTCTATATCCCACATCCTGAGTACCCTGGTATACAGGGTGGATTCACAAGGACACAGGCAGCAAAAACCGGAAGGCTTTGCTGGACTTAGTCCACCTAACAGCATGAGTATTGGAAGTCCAGGACACTCCAACTATAGCAGATACCTTATAGATTCTGAGGCAGATCATTTTCTAAAATGTTAAATGGCATAATGACACTAATGTGATGAATAGAAAGGACTTCTCATTGTAGTATTTCTCTCCATGTCAGGGATATCTGAATCTTCTTGGTTTGTCTCTCATTTGCCTTCTGTCTCTCATACCTTCTCTAGGGAAGAAGGAATGACATATAAGTTTTAGTTTGGGGAAACTTGGCTCCAATGCTCTCCATGTCTTACCAAGGGCACTCATTCTGATCTACTACTGTTTGAGGCCTCATGGAACTAACAGCAAACATTTGGGCTTGCTAATCCACTGACATCTCATGTCTCATAACTTTTAAGACAGGGAAATGTCTGGGGGTAAATTAAGGTTTATTACATGGTAAATACGTAAATCTCTACTTTAGAAACCCATTACTTTTAGAATAAAATCTGATTGGAGAAATACTTGTGCATATACAGGGTGTTGGAAATCGAACAGAATACACATAGGGTTTTCTTGGAAAAATATGAAGCTTGAAAAGGAGACCATGGACATCCTACTCATCTGGCTGGGATGGGCTGGATCTGAGTCCTTTATAGACAAAGCAGATCCTCTCCCATTTGCTCCACTCTCCTGCTTTCCCTATAGTTTTCTCCTAGCCCTGCTTTCAGTGATACTACCAGCTCAATACCTGTTTGAACTCAGCTTCCTATACTTTGGTAGTTTCCCTCAAGATGGTGGACATTTCTAGAATATTTCAACAAAATTGTGATTACAGATTTACTTTCATGGGCTTGGTTTTTAAGGAAGTTTAATAGACTAACCATTCTCAAACGTGATACTCATTAGCAACTTGAGTACAAACAATGTAAATATGCCAGTTCTTCACAAATTTTCCCAGATTCAGCCTCACCAGAAGCAGACACTGAGAAAGGACTTGGGATATAAAAAGATTGTTAGGGTCAATACATGTGAAGTGAAATGGGAGGAGGCAGAATTGGGTGGAGGATAAAGCCAGAAAGCAATGTGAACCCAATAAGTTTTTCACCAACCTGGAAAGGAAACCTGAGTGAGCTCTGCAGCTATGGAGGGGCCAGAGTGGCTGGCCCTTTACACTCCAAGTCACTATGTAGTAGCTATGGCCATAGGGATGCCAAACTGGAGGAACCTGCTGTCTTCAGTCCCCTGCAGCTGGAATGAACTTCCTCTAGGAGGCCAGGATAGCACCTCATTGATTCTTCAGGGCATATTAATCTAAACTTCAAAACACAACCAAATTCTGTTTCATAGTTGACCAGCTGACTCTAATGCCATCTGTGTGAGAATGGACAAGTGGCATTAAGATGAACAACAGGAGAAAAGTTACCCTGACAGATGTCAAAATATACTATGAAAGTTCAGTAATTAAAATCATGTCACATTGAAAGAGAGAATATATAAAAATACAGCAAATAAGAGAGTAGAGGCCAGTAATAGGGGTATAGCTCAGTGGTGGTATGCTTGCCTAGCATTCTTGAGGCCTTGGATTTGATCCCCAGCATTCTAAAAGAGAAAGAAAGAAAGAAAAAAAAAAAAAGAAAAAAGAAAGAAAGAAAGAAAGAAAGAAAGAAAGAGGGAGGAGCGAGAGAGGGAGAGAGAGAGAGAGAGAATGGAAGGAAGAAAGAGGAAGGAAGGAAGGAAGGAAGGAAGGAAGGAAGACCAGAGAGTAATGGACTTTATGGACATAAACATGGAATGAATAAGGCATGTCACATCAGCAGGAGACAAAGATGGTTCCACAATATCATGTGAGCATAATTGCTTACTCGTTCAAACAAAAAGTGAATTTTGGTCACTAATTTACAATATTCACTGAAATAAATCCTAGATGGATTGAAAAGGAAATGTAACCTAACCTCCAAAACTAGAGACTTTTCATCAATGAGCCAGGTTGTAATAAACAATAATTCATTTGGTCTTACTTTGCTGAGTAGGGTAAGAGCTCTGTAGTGTAACAAGCTCCAGATTCCATGTCTATCAAGAGGACTGATAAATATCACTATAGGAAGGTGAAAATATACAACAGAAGAACCACAAATGTAATAGAAATGCAAAAGATAGACCAGTGGAAAATATTTGTAACATATACATTGTACAAGGACATCCAAATGCACAAGAATCCCTAAAAATCAGTACGCAAAACAAAATAACAGAAACATGTCTCAATAATATCAACATTCAATAGAGTCAAATCAATAATCAGAAAACACAAATTAACACTGGTAAGTATTTTTCTTTCATCAGATCCTGCCCAGATAGAATTACTGATAGTTGTATCTCATATTGGCTACCCTATGAGTCAATGTGTATTCTCATGACTATTTCTAATTGTACAAATTACTACAGTCTTTGTAGAGGATGATTTCAGCAATATTTGTCATAATTGACACTACATAAAATCTGCCTGTGGGTACAAAAATGTAAGATATAAACGCAAGCTGGTATATTGCCACTATTTTGTATGTGTGAACAATTGGAAGTGATTTAGTGAAATGGTTGAAATGAAAATTGTATACCGATAATATGTGTATGAATTTAGAAATGTTCAAATATGCCACAATATGCCCTCCTAATCTTAATGGATTAAAACACAAGGTGATTTCTTGCTCACACATAGCCCTCTCAGGGCAATTAGGGGCTCTGCCCTGTGTCCTCAGGATTCAGGAAGATGGGCTGGATGCCGATCTGGAGCATTATATTGTTCCCTATCAGAAGACAGGGTGTGGTGGCTTGCAGACAGCTTATAAAACTTCCACCTGAAAGTGATACCTCCTCCTTACATTTCCTTCACAGGCCCATGCCTCACCTCAAGAGCACTGCAAATTAAATCTACATTTTGCCTTTAAGGAATACTAGAAATGAAGAAACTACCACACTATGAAATATAAAATTCTCCAACCAGAAAGAATGAGGCAGATAAATATGTTCATATTTTAATTAAAAAGTCATCTAGCTCTACCATGTACTTAAATTCTATTGCTATTGTGAAAGCATATTTAATTGTATATGTACATATGTATTTATGTAAACGAACAGACAAAATTTTGCAATGGTTAAACAAGCCATTAACACTAAGATTGCAGTACATGTGGTTGGAGAGTAATAGTGAGATATTTTATTAGTTTTACTAATATACTGTAATGGACTTTTTGAAATATGATTATGGGAATACAATACTCACTTGATTTAAGAACAAATTTTTAAAAAGGCACCAAAAGTTCTTGAATCACCTCCTACTTCTTTGGATGGGGAAAAACTGCAGAGAGGTGAACTGGAACAATGAACATTTGCTATCTATATCTTGTGTGTCCCAAGAATTATTTGTGTGGATGCATGAAGAAACCAAGTATCTATGAGCTGCTCCCAGATGAAGGGGGCTTTCTCCCTTGGTCTTATCAGACTAAAATACATTTCATTGGTGATCTTCAGCCCTTCTCTTCCCTGTAGCCTCCTACTTTTAAAAACAAGTTATTTAATCCATTCAAATAGATCAATGTATTGATTAGGTTAATGATCTCATAACCCAGTCATTTCATCTCTAAACTTTCTTGCACTGTTCCACACAGGAGCTTTTGAGAGAGAACTCATACCTAAAATATAACAATGACCAACCAAACATTCTACTTTTTGTTATCATTCTGTGCTAGAGTGAAGGTGTGTCTCCATGATGTCAATGATAAAATCTTTTCTGAAAAAAATCCAAATCATTGTTGTGATTATTGCAGATGAAAAAAAAAAATATGTGAACATCAAAAATTATCCATATGTATTACACACTTTTAAAAAACATACTTGGAAGTTAATTTAATTATCTGAACCCCATGCCCACCTTCTCTCCCTTAACCAATGTTAAGTTTTGCTAATGTTTGTCAACATAAGCAAACTTGAATTGTTACTGGAAAATATTCTATAAAGCTTATAAATAATTATATATATAAAGTTCAAATAAAAACACTTTACTGTCTACATTTCTTTTCAGGTTATTATTTTTATTAGTTTCACATCATAAGTATTAAGAATATCCAACTCTACAGTTGGAAGCACATACTTAAAAATATAGGGATTTCTTTCAAGGATAAATTTATAGTGGTTCAGAATCATTTGCATTTACTTTGGCCATAGTTCATACCTTCAGTTTCTCCCATGCTAGATTTAAACAGGTGGGAAACTAAATGGATCATTCTTGCAGATTGATAGTAAAGACAAAGAAAATGAACTTGACTTATTTCAGTTTTTCATGCTAATCCATAGGACAAATGTAATTTAGATTTGGTTTAAATTGTAAAGTGATGTGACCTATAGGTATAACAAATTTTGTTTTTTTTAAGGGCCAAGTTTAGTTTGCACAAGAAATATTTTATGGAAATTAAATAATATATTTCATTCATATGAATAAAATTTATATATATATTACATACATAAAAATTATGTTAAAATTTATTTTTCTTCCTTAATCATTTTGTTTTTTCTTCCCCTAAAGAGAAAAATAAAATGTTATAATAGTGGTATTATTTAATAGTTGCTAAGTTGTACTTTTTGCAAATGCTGTTTTTTAAATTAAAAATAGCCCTTCTTTATTGTAGATGTTAGAAAAATGATATACTCTATTTCATCTTCCATTAATAGTAACTATATGTTTGAAAAATTACCCTCCCTCTCTCTTGATCTCCTTTTTTACTCCACTGATCTTCCCTATGTCTTTATGATATCTGAACCCCATGCCCACCTTCTCTCCCTTAACCAATGTTAAGTTTTGCTAATGTTTGTCAACATAAGCAAACTTGAATTGTTACTGGAAAATATTCTATAAAGCTTATAAATAATTATATATATAAAGTTCAAATAAAAACACTTTACTGTCTACATTTCTTTTCAGGTTATTATTTTTATTAGTTTCACATCATAAGTATTAAGAAAAGCAATTCTTCCTGAATAGGTAGGATATTAAAAGTGATCAACCACTCTAGGAAAACAAAAATATATTAGGTGCTAACTGCAGTACAGAATATAGACCCAAACTCAAAGGCTCACACTCATTTTTATCCCTCTATCCTTGTGGACTTTTCTGTGCCCTTTATATATCCCCAGGAGAGGAGTTCCAGCATCCCATTGCCCACTGCTCTCAGGACCTTCCCAAGGTATTCTTTTTAATATTCTCGGAGACCTGTCAGAGCTAAGAAGAGGAAAGAGGGAAATTCGGTCTGTGGGTTCCTCACCTGTTATAAAGATATGGAAAACTTTGTATTTCTGTTAGTTGGATCTTTCTGTATTTTCACCAGGAAAAGCACATCAGAAACATCAATGGAAATATTGGCTGAAGCTGAGCCTTTGGTGTTGTCTTAATTGGCCTCCATGTCAGGTGTGCTGTGTATTTCAACATAATAACACATGTCGAAAGGTGATAAAGTTTTGTTGCCTGTCCACTTCTCAAATATACACAAAGTTCAGAATTGTAGGATAACGTTCCCAGAATGGCTCATCTACTTAGTATCGCAGCAAGGATTTTCCTCTACATCTGGCTTTAAAATCCACTCGTTTTCCACAACCCTGTTTCCCACATTGAATAATAATTTAAGTAAATATCAAATGGCAACAGATCTTATGTCAAAACGATAAGAATGTAAATTTTTTCAGTGCAAACTGCAAAAGCCCATCCATGGGAATGGTAACTGAATCAGTGAGGTTCTCTGGAGAAATAAAACCATCTATGCATTTACTATAAAATGTCAACTCATACACTTATGGAGGTGGGAAGCCTCAACACTTGTAGATTGAGTTGACAGAGTGGAGACTCAGGAAAAGCTGTGCACAGTCCAGTCCACAGGCCAGAAGGCTGGAGCCTAGGAGAACCTGAAATTTCTTCTCAAGTTTGAAGACAGGAAAAAAACCAAAAACAACGTCTCAGCTCAAAGGCCAACAGATGAATAATTCCCAATTATTCCCTATTCAGCTAGGCAAATAATTTCCTATTATTTAAGGAAGGGTCAGCACTTTTGATCCATTCAGTCTTCTAACTGATTGGATGAGGCCTACCCACCCTAGGGAGGTATTTTAGTCAGCTTTTTTGCCACTGAGACTAAAGGTCCCGACCAGAACAATTGTAGAGGAGGAATAGTTTATTTGAAGGTCATGGTTCCAGAGTTCTCAGTCCATATATAGCCAGCTCAATCCTCAGGCTCAAGGTGAGGCTGAATATCATAGCAGAAAAATGTGGCAGGGGGAAGCAGCTCACAGGATGATCAGGGAGCAGAGAGAGAGGTCTTCATTTGCCATGTGCAAATATATACCCCAAAGCCACATCCTCAATTCCCACCTCCTGTAGCCATACCTGATGGCTTTAGTTACTAGTCAGTTATTCCTTATCAGGGGATTAATTCACAATTCAATCATTTTTCCTCTGAAACTTTTTGCATTTTCTCACTTTACACTTCACATGGGGTATACTTCACATCCAAACCATAATAGAAGGAAACCCAGTTACTCAGTCTATCAATATAAATGTTAACTCACTCAAAACCACCCTCACAGAAAGACCTAGAATAATGTTTGACCTAACATCTGAGCACCCAATGGTCTAGTCACATTAATTTATAAAATTAACCATTACAGAAACTTCATAGTGCAATAAATATGCTTCTGAAAACTGCCAGTTTTTCAGGATATTAATTTTGTGAACATTGGATATTACAAATATATAATAAGCGCCAATCTTGTCCTCTTGCAACTTCAATATGCATATAAAGAAACTGCATTTTTGTTATGACAAATATGCACTGAGTTTCATATATTTTGTCCTGTGTGCAGTGGTTAACTTGATTCTTTGATAAATTGTGAAAAGTTTTAAAAAATATTTTTGAAATTCTTCTGGGTTAATTGATTCCTTAAATAAAATTTTAAGTCTGTTTATTTTCATTCTCATGATGTCCAACTATCAAATACATGTTTACTAAAATAGATCTACTTTTTTTCCTTTTAAATCTGTATTTGCATTTTTAGAGAATCAATGAAACTTTGTTGATTTTTAGTAGCAGACTTACATGTTTTAAGTTATAATAACTTTGCTCATTACCTTTTCATCCTGTATTACAGAGGTCAGAAAACCTCAACATATAACTATGAAACTACATTCAGAAAACACTTTATTTCAATGATTATCACTCATGAAAACTGTCATAAATTTTTATTGATGCACTTAGTTAAAAATTATCAACATAATAATTTTATGGTATTTAATATTTTCAAGTGGGATAAATCCATTAAACCTGATTAGTAGTCAATGGACCCATGAAGCTTGAAATAAAATGATATCAGACTCATCAATCAAAGCACTAAAGAATTTGAGGGTTTTGCAAAATTTTATACCTAGTACTTTCTCTATATTTAGATTACATTGGTTCCAGGTTGAGAGAATTTATTCTTTTTTTAAATCTCACAGGATTCCCTAGAGTTGTTTTATAAAAAGAGCCACTTACTGGCCATTATATTTAGTACTCATATTTTGTGTGTGTGTGTATATATATATATATATATATATATATATATATATATATATTTTAAAGCATAAAACAAGCATCTTGGATATTTATCTTTCTCTTCACTTTAAATTTTTATAAAATACTGGTTAGCAACTACTATCTTATTTTTTTTTAATTTTAATTTTAATGGGAGCTGTTAGAATATGAATTTAAATGTAACCAAAGTCTCTAACGCATTGAAACGATCTTCCAATTACAGAAGAAATCAAATAGTAGAAAACAACAACAACAACAGCAAATTATCTGATCAATGCAGGCCACCTGAGTGTTCAGTACTGATCTGAACTTTCTCTGAGATACCAAAGCTCAAGGCTAGTGACACCCAGAAATCCAAGCTTCCAGGTGGTGGAAAGACTGTCTGCTCCTCATCTTCCAAGAATCCTTTTCCTTTAGCAGATCTAAAGGGCTGAAATGAAGGTCATGGCATAAACAGCACAAAGCTCACAAGTGCAAGAGTCCAGCCCTGAGGTTACAAGACACAGACAGGAGTGGTTTTAAATGTAAGCTGCCTGTCATGGCCAGCCACAGCGCCGCGGGAGGAAAACTCGGAGGCAGAGTAAAGCTATTACTACTTTTACTTCTACTTTCTTAGAGAGAGAGCTTAGAGAGGGAAAGAAAGATTTTTAGAGAGAAAGATTAGAGAGAGCTTTTCTTCTTGTCTTAGCTTAGAGAGAGAGAAAGAAAGATAGAGAGAGCTTAGCTTAGAGAAAGATTATTTTTTAGAGCTTCTTCTTTCTTCTTTCTTCCTCGGGAGCCTCGGCCTGTCTCTGACCAGCATTTACTTTTTTTTATCTGGTTTCTCTTCTGTAACCACTCTGCCTACGTTCTGGCCGCTCTGATTCTTCTCTTCTTCTCCGACCCGAACTCTTCTTCCGACCGACCGAGCGACTGCACGACTGACTGAATGAATTCGTTCTCCTAACTCCGACCGCTTTCACCCGGTTATATACCTTTAGCTTTGCGGGTGCCTCACGTGCATTTACAGGTGCGTCACATACATATCAGGTGGAACTTATGGCTTCCAGCTAGCCACAATAGCCCTTCCTAATTGGGGCTCCTTCATTTAAATGTTTCCCAAACATTTAAAACAAATACAAGATGAGGGTGAAACTCAAAAGAACTCTTTCCAGACTGAACTGATACTTTCATCAATTTATGTCAGTTTTGAAAGCATTTTGATGTTTTGGAGCTTGTGGATTTAGTGTTTGGTAAGACTCACTGGCACATGCTACTTGGTATTACTGTTTTCCAGCTTGCATTTGAATTGAGATTCAGACATTCTGGAGGTGTGGTATTGAGAAAACCAGGAATTTATTTAAAGAATAAGTTTTCAGAAGAAGTTTGGTCAAAGGATAGTTTACACCCAGGGTGTTCCTTCTTCAAAGAGAAAAGGAACAAAAGAATCTAGTTATTAAAGGACTGTCTTAACTGAGAGATATTACATATTGAGCCAAATCACCAACTATAGATCTTCCCAACTATAGAAGAAGTAAGAAAGCTCTAGGCTGGGAGGAAGCAGTGAAAATTCAGAAAAAAATATGAAAGTTACATACTGGCCTTTGATAAAGGGACTTTTACCCTAAACCTCCCCTAAAGCTTAAATTGAGGGAGACAGTGGGGATAGGACAGAGTGGGATATAGAGAATTCCCAGAGAGTTTAGGGAATTCAAAATCACAGGAGTTTTTTTTTATGGCATTTCTATCCAAAACCTTAGAGTGTAGCAAGCCCCACAGAATCTAACATAGGTGTCATGGGACCAGAAGAGTATGAAGGAGTTGTGAAGTGAAGGAAAAATGTCACTGGCAAGGTGAGAGATGAGAGAGTGAGGAAAGTATGGGAACTGTACAGGTAGGGTTGAGACAGACTCATCACAAGAAGTGGGGAAAGGTCCCACGTACTATATAAATCATCTGGAACAAGAAATAGGGATCCATGTTTGTTGCCAGTGTCATAAATGGTCAATATGAAAAATAAGAGTAACAACATGAATATCAAATACTGAAACTAGGGATGGAGAATGTGGGTCATGTGAAATTAAGATAAGTGATCATCCTTTACAGTGATAAGAAAATAGGTATTTACTGTATTGAAGAATAGGAATGAGCATTATTTAAAATTATGGTGGGAACCACCACAAGTTCTAAAAGCAACTGAAATTAAAAGAAATCTGTAGGGCATGTGTAACTGAGCACAATGGAGTTTGCTGTTTGTGAGTGCAAAAACTGATAGCCCAACCAGGAGATGAAAGAGTGCAGAGGTTTACTACTCAGAGAAATAAGGAGCCCACAAGATAGTTCTGTGCAGTGTCTCCCCAAAGAAAGGAAAGCAAGAGGCTTTTATTGGGGAAATTCATACATATTCATGTAGGAAAGACTCACTCTCACTGTAGAGATGGGCACATTGTTGAGCATGCTCAGTTCCAGGTCATGCTTCCCATGGTAGAGGGGAATGCTCTGGGATGGAGAATTTAGTATTTTAATGAACAATGTTTACTCTAGTCACCTAAAAAGAGTGAGTCACAGGGACTGGCCATTTTATTTGGTTCTTCATGCCTCTGGAAGGTCTTGTCTGAAGCAAATAATAACAACTTTGATGGAGAATGCACAGGCATTTCAAGAGGTAACAGATCTTCTCCCTGCAAGCATTAATGAGTGCCCATAAAAGTACTGTCTAGCAGCTAACACAGGGGGTTGGGAAGGAGAAAAGACTGACAGTGCTACATATATATAAGCAAAATTCTTCTGTGCAGTTTGGTCTCTCTTACCATGAGCAAAAATGACTACAATAAAAATTCAATGAGAGTAGTAATAATACCAGGCAGCAAAATGGTTAAATCCATGAATGTTGGTGTACCTGGGTTTTAAATATATTTAAATCTATTTAGCAAATCAGAAATTTGAGAAACTTTTTATAATCTCTCATGTTTCCATTTCAACATCTCTAAAATGGAGGGGAAATAATAGCTTCTCCCAATTAATATCTGAATTAGTGGATTCAGGAAAGGAGTAGACGCCATCCTCAAACTGTGTGGGCATCATCCAGTTTGAGGGACTGAATAGAGCAAAAGGTGAAGAAAGAAGAAATTCACTGCTTTTATTTCCCTACACTATCCCTTAAACTAGACCTTTCATTTCCTTTCTTCCTGCCCTAGTACTGGGATTCACTCTATTGACTCTGGTTCTCAGGCCTTTGAACTTGAACTGAATTACACCACTAGCTTTCGTGGTTCTCTAGCCTGCAGATGGCACAGGGGGACTTCTCATGCTTCATCCTGTGAGCTAATTAATATAAATATGTATACAATTTCCAAGTGCTCTGATCCTCCGGAGATCCCTATTGACTAGTACAGTTATATTTACACTTTTAATCCTCTGCTGACAGGAACACAGATCTCCTGTGAATGGGCTGCTTCCTCTTCCTCCCACAGCTCCATGTTGTGGAGACTCCCCTCTCACATGGCCCATCTTAGCAGCCTTTTTCCAGGACTTCCTCCTCTCCCTAGGCTCTGGAAGGTCTTGTCTGAAGCAAATAATAACACGCCTTCCATCTCATCTACCACATCTCCTCCAGAAGATCTTTCCAACCGGACCAGATCCTCTTCTTTATAAAAGAATTTGGGCAATTTCAGTTGCCCAAATAGAAAGTTTCCACTTATTGGCAAAGCAACAAATCTGTTCTACCCTTCCCCCTTCCCTCCTACCTCTGCTGACTTCTTGTGAACAAGCTGTACTAAACTTTGGTACTTATCCAGATAATCTATTGAGATAGTCATTCCTTCCAGTAGAGATTGGGCCAATATAAATAGTAGCACTTCAGTATATGTTTATAAAGTAAATGAATGAAAAATAAAAGCCAATCTTTCCCTACATGTTTGGGATTCTGGTTAGAACACATTCTTAACCACGGTTGATCCTAAATACATATTTAGGGATGAGTTTACACATGAATAAATTAACATGTGTTCATTTTGAGCTTAAGAACTCCCATTAAACTCAAATAATTGAATTTAACTGCCATCTGTATTTAAGTTTTCTCATTTTAGAATTAAAAACTTCCATCCATAGTAGAGTTAAATGTCTAGGTATTCTTAAAATAGGTGAGATTTAAATGCAAAATTAGAGCCCCAAAGTGTGTATTCAATGGTTTATCCATTATAATTCACTATGTAAAAACTTTTACTCTGTTACAAGCATTCATCCCCAAACATTGGTCTTCTTTTTAGCCTTCATTTGTTCTTTCTATGGTGATGAAACAGAAAGCCTCAGCTCACCAGATGCAATCAGGGCCTTAGTCACATCACTATGAGCATGGGTGTTGTGAAGGCAGATCTTTCTAAAGCAGAGTGGGCTAGAGACCGGGTGGCCTAAGACAGTTGTGTGATTAATGTGGGATGATGAATGGTAATGGCTGGAATCCAACAGCAGAAGAACAAGGGGAGGAGCTCAGTGGGAAGACCTGACTGGTCCTAAAGGACAGATAAGAAAAGACTACAATGTATTGGGCTGCAATTCCAGTAAAAACCTGGAGAACTGGATCACAGCTTGGTGAGGGTGAGACTGTCAAGCAGCTTCTAGCTTCTCGGTTTCATCTGTCCCCCCCTCGTCCTCTGAATATTTGAATCATTTTGGTGGTAATTCATCAAAGACTAGAAGGGTACATCTACTTATTTTGGCTTGAGGCTGGGATGTTGGGAGCTTCTGAATGGCACTGGTGTGATGAAAAACAGCTTGGACTTTAGTAAGCAAATGAGTTCATCTCATTTCGATTACAGGGTTTATGTCTCCCATTTAGTTATAAGAAGATACCATAAAAATTTAATTGCCTAGAGTCAGAAAACTGTGACAAACCTTATATGTATTCCCTGTGTCATTTCTTGGATTTTAATAGCACAGACTCCAGGAATAATTTCTAAGTCAAACAAACAGGAGCAGCACTGCTGACACAGGAGTAGTTAAACCAATGAGAGTCAAGATATGCAATGAATAAATAAGATCATGAAGTCAAAGAAGAATTAAAATTTATTTCTTGTTTCCAGTGCGGTGGAGATGAAAGTTAAAATTCTGGGCCTATTCCTGGGGGAGATCATGGTTTTATGTATACAGATGATCCTCCATCTCCATTGATCCTGCATACATAGATTCAACCAACTATGGATGGGGAATATTTAGAAAAGAATATTGTGTCTGTATTAAACACAGACTATTTTCTTGTCATTATTCCCTAAAGATTACAGTATAGCAGCTATTTGCCTAGTATTTACATTGACTTAGGCATTATACATAATCTAGAGATGATTTAATGTATACAGACGGATGTGTGTAGGCTATGAGCAAATACAACTGAATCAATTCCCATGGACAACAACAGATGCCTGTCCTTCCAAGCAGGACTATGAGTGGATTTGGACCTTACTGACTTTCTTTTCATTCCCTATCTCACTTTATGTATGCATTTTCTTGCTTCCCATGGACTATGAACACATATAACCCAGAAATCATATCTTATGTCTCATTAGATCCCCAGCTTCTAGAGCAGATCTGATGCTCATCAGGCTATCGATAAAGCTTCCTGCAATAAGAGAATAAATGAATCTCAGCTTAAGCTTTAAAAATTACCTTGCAGTATGGGATGGTTAATTTAATGTCTCAACTTCCTGGGCCAAGGGTTGCCCAGACATTAAGATAAATGTTATTCTGGGTGTCACTCTAAAGTTGTGTTTGGGTGAGTTTAACATTTAAATTGGTAGACAGAGTAAAGCACATCCCACTCCTTAAGGTGAGCAGGGCTCATCTGTTCAGTTGTAGGTCTGAAAGAGCAAAATGAATGAGAGGGAATTACTTCTGCCTGACTGCCTTTGAGCTGAGACATCTTTTCTTTTTTCTTCCCTGCCTTTTGCCTGGAGTGGAAACATCAGCTTTTCTTGAGTTTCAAGCCTGGGACCTTTAAATAGAACTACTTCGTTTTCTCTCTTGGGTCTCCAGCCTGTTACCTGTGTGTCTTGGGACTTGGCAGCTTCCATCGTCAATTGAACAAAATCTTTACTATCAATCTTGTCCACTGGAGAATGCTGTTGAATATACCACTTGTTAGTCAAAACAAAACAAACTGAAGATCTTTTTTTTCTTTTCTTTTCTTTTTTTTTTTTTTTTGTAATTCTTTAATGTCTCTTGAAGTTTTTCTTCTAAGTTATAGCATATTGATCTAAATCGCTGAAGTTTTGGAATTAACATTTTGACCTAACTAGTATTTTTTCCCCTTTGCATTCCTGTACACTTTCTCACTGTTCCTCGCTTTTAATAACAAGTATTTTGCTTAATTTGAAAACATACAAACACAGAAAGAGAACATATGTTAACTCTGACTTTTACACAAAATTCTCAAGAAAGCCAATATTCAGTATTTCCTCATATGCATATAGCCTAATGCCATGTCAATTATTTTCTGTGTATAGAAACTATTGTCTTGTATGAGCTTTGATGATTTGAGAGATTGATCCTGCACTTTCAGGTACCAATTCTTATTAAAGGATTACATAAAATGTTAAATGATCTATATCAACTTGGATACAGGTTTACAAGTGTACTAAGTAAATGTCCATTGAGACATTCAAGAAAGAAAGTATCTTATGTTGAATTACAATTTTTTTAATATTTATTTATTTGCTTTAAGTTGTACACAATGCGTTTATTTTTATGTGGTGCTGAGGATTGAACTCGGGCCGTGCACGTGCTAGGTGAGCGCTCTACCGCTGAGCCACATCCCCAGCCCTGAATTACAATTTTAAGGCCAGTATTCTGGGGGAGAAAATGCAGTAAATCTCTAGTCACTTGGGATTCAGTTTTGGGGAGCATAGGAAGAATGCCTTAAAAATTTTAGATGATATAAATGATTAAGATGAGAATGAAAAACCAAAAATTGAAAAATAGATTTTGGAAACTAAGCCACAGTTAAAGCAGATAGTTAATATGATATGGACTAGTACATTGGCTAGCCAGAAGTAATTGTTTTGGACATTCTATTTGTACCTTATCACTGCCAGGAAGAGAGAGATTTCAAAAATATCATCAAGATCATGTCGTTCTATGGCAAAAAATTGACTAATGGATTCTTGCCTTGTAATTTCCTTTCTTTAATCAATGAATCCCTATTCCACATCATGAAGTTTCAATCCTATTGACCCAGTTTCTGCCAAATTAATATCTTCTTTAGTGTGTTTGTGATTGCTGTTTCATTTTATTTTTTTTTCCAATTTCGTTTTGGCAAATCTTCTTTGTTCCAGTCTTTCAGGTATGAGCTCTGAAGTCGCCCTCAAGTTGACTTCTCTGAGAATTCCATGTACGTGGTCCTTCTTTTCTTCCTCAATCAACACTCTATGCATTTCTTTATTTGTTTTCTTAAACGCAATTATCAGAAATGGGCTTCATTTCTTTCTCTTAGTCTTCATAAGAACAGGGACCTGGTCTGCTTTGTTCACTATGACACTCCTAAATCCTGGGAAACCACTTGGCAAGAATAAGAGGGGAATTTGAGTGAACCAATGGGTCATATATAAATAGTAACCTTGTGAGGATAAAAGCTGTTAAAGCTGATGTTTAAGAGCCATCACAGAGTGGGTGATCAATGTAATATTTTTCTTTTGCCCCAGTGCCATCTTTAAATTTTACTCAATGATTCTTCATTTAACTTCTCTTCCAACATTTAAAATTATCTATTTCTTTTTTTGTTAATTAATTAATTTATTTTACTTAGGTATATATGACAGCAGGATGCATTTTGATTCATTGAATACAATTGCAGCACAACTTTTCATTTATCTGGTTGTATATGATGTAGCATCTCACCATATGTGCAGTCATACATGTACCTAGGGTAATGATAACCATCTCATTCCACCATATTTCCTGGCCCCATGCCCCCTTGCTACCCATTTCTCCTCTTTGCCCTATCAAAGTTCCTCCGTTTTTCCCATGCTCCTCCCCCATTTTGGATCAGCATCCACTTATCAGAAAGAATATTCGGCCTTTGGGTTTTTTTAGGATTGGCTTACTTCACTTAGCAAGATATTCTCCAATTCCATCTATTTACCTGCAAATGTCATATAATATTAACTATTTCTTAATTTTAAAATATACAAATTATATGAGGATGGATTATGTAGGTATTACATACTTCGAGGTATTATCCAGAAAAAAAAAAAAAAACTTATTCTTTAATAAGGCACTAAAAGATTAATTATATAATTAGATTAAATCATATAACTGTAAAGAACTATGTTCATTGAAATAAATGTTGAGAACAAATGCTTCCAAGTCACTAGATACACATTTCATAATTTCATTTATATTTGACTTTTAGAACACTGAAAGATTTAAATCATACTTCAGAAACCAGATGAGGCATGTGTGACAAAAATCCAGTTCTGGGTGTACATTGGCTGATGTCCAAGCAGAGCATGAGTGTCTCAGGATTCCCTGGCCCCAGGCACAAGATTGCTGTCACAGAAGAGCACTTGAAGTAGCTTCTTGCTGGGACTTGCCTTATCATCAATGGATCTACAACAAGGAAGGATTGTAGGGGTGCTGGGAAAATGTTCCCTGACATTGGACTCTATCATTCACACTTCGTTTATAAAGAAAAATATATAATATCATTAATTTATATCAGCAGGGGAAAATGCAAAAATGCAATCAGTCTAGAGTTTCTTTCTTCAGAAAACATTTATTGATTACTCTGGATTGTGGAAAAAGTACCTAAAAGACTCATAGGGGTAAAATTACTTGAGAAACAAATAGCTTAGCAGTAGGATAACTATATCTGCTTGCAATTATAATATATTGCAATACATGTCTATATTGAGCCATAAATAATGAAGAGCCCCAAATTCAACTTGAGAGATAATGTGAGATAAATATCCCTCTAGAAGGTCTGCTGAGCCACAAAAGAGGAATGGGGCTTAATATGATGAGAAAGTAGGGAGAGAGACACAGCTATTTCATTGCAAAGGGACACACAAGCACAACAGATAATACTTAAACACTGGAGTTCAAGCAGTCTGAAGTGTCAAGCATAGGTGGAAAAATCTGAGTCTTCAGAGGAGGATATAGACCATGATAGGAAAATTCCTTGAGCCATGGTAGAATGCTGGGGTATTTTTAAAACCATATGCTGTGTTCTTCCTACCAGGAAGGTAAAATGGTATATCTAAGGCTTACTCCAACCCCCTCTAAAAGGACACTTTATGTGTCTTTCACTACTTCAGGTGTGGGCTGGACAGGGTTGGCTGTGGGCAGGGAATCAGGAACTTCTGAATAGATCTTTTTCAGCATTCTTCACACACTGCTTTGGTCCCCAGGCAAGCTCTTACTTTTAGACTTCCAGGGATGCCATCAAAAGGGCCTTTCTCTTCTCTGGAGCCCCCTCATTATCATCTGCATCTCTGGGCCCTGGTGAGATATTCTACTTCCAGCAGACTTGGATGGCTACAAGTGGCCAGAAATGGATAAGGTAACCCCAGTTTCCTGAGCACCCTCGATTTCAAGCATCTTTTGCCTAGTCCAGAGTGACTGGCTATAGGCAAAATATAAACCATTTTGTCAAAAGAATCTATCTCCATCTCTGCTGTTAGAGGCAACATAAAACAGTCCCTCTATAACCCTGGTATGGCTGTGGTTATGCTAAGAAAAGAAGTAGGTGGAATGAGATGCACATCATGACCCTAGGTACATGTATGACTGCACATGTGGTGGGACTCTACATCATGTACAACCAGAGAAATAAAAAGTTGTGCTCCATTTATGTACAGTGAATCAAAAGGCTTTCTGCTGTCATGCATAACTAATTAGAACTAATAATAGATAGATAGATAGATAGATAGATAGATAGATAGATAGATAAAAGAAGTGGGTATGTAGTTGCTCTCAGAGAATTTAGCTGGACATGGTGAAAGCCTTTTAAGCTATGATCAGTCCACTAAAGGGTATGAGCATAAGAGTAGTACATAAATTTGCTATTTTTTAAAATAGGTGTTTAGTAGCACATGGAAGATGGATTGAGGAACATTCCTGAGTTGAGACAAATCTGATGTGGCAGTTTTCATCAGGTGGGGAGAGCCTTCTTTGAGAAAAGGTCAATTGTGAGAACAGCTAGGAGATGAGCATAGCTTTACAGTCAATTTATTATTGTTTTTATTAAACAAACTGTATACAACTAATTGTGACAAGATCTCACTACTTTGAGTGATGGACATTACAGGAAGAGAGGAGAGGGAGACACATGGTTAGAAGGACCTTCATGGAGTTGCAGGGGTGGATAGGAGATGCAGCAGGCATTTGGATGAGCACAGTTCTGAGGCTGAGGGAAACAGAACTGTGGTTTGAACTGACCTTGTCAAAAGTCAAGGTCCTTGTGAGAGGGTGCATGCAGGGTGGATGGAGGCATTGGAGGAAGAGCAGGAAGGTTTGACTTCTGACAAAGGTAAAGAAAGGGGACCCGCAGCAGGAAAAAGGAGGGGAGGCAACAAAGTCTTCAGTACTCAGCACATTTTGTAAACTTGTTCCCCACTCAAAGTAATTTTTGAGGTTTACTCTAGGCTCTGTTGGTTGGTACTGTGTTAAGGCTTGGGTTCTTACCTCCAAAAATTCCTCATTATTTCCATGGGTATTAGAGTCCCTATTGATTAGTGAAACTTTTCCTGACTTAAGGTCATTTAAAAAATGGTTTATGCTATGTCCACAGCAATCAAAATTCATTTATCATATTTTATGCATATGAAATATACATAAATATAGCTGTATATCATATAGGTATGATTGAGTGAATGAGTGTGTGTGTATGTGTGTGTGTAAATTTCTTGGCTGACTTTTACATTATTCTGAGATAAAGCTTGTTTTGTGTAATTCTCCTAAATACAGTTTTGATTCCTCTCCAACACCGATAAGGGGACATCTGGGACTTCACAAGTTCTTACCCATGGAATACAAATACAATAATCTTGATCTGTTAATGGCAAGATAAGCTATCCATCCATAAATAATGCCTCCATCCACCCTGCACAAACAAGCTACCTCTGACAGTGTCCTGCAGTCTTGCACTGACTAACTTGCCTCCTTTGGCATCTTTCTCTCCTTCTTGGCTAGCATTAGAAATGAATCTTATTATTTTTGAGCAGGGAGAGATCTTCCAGTCAGATTCTGCAGCATTTCAAATGAAATAATACTTAAGATGCAATAAAACCAAGTCGACACCATTAATCCCAACTAAAAAGGGTTTCACATTCTGGATATATCATAGGTATAGTCTAAAATGATCAAAATTCCTTAATTTTCACTTTGGTCAGTCACCTGTGGTGCTGAAACTGTCAATAATACTTCAGTTTTTTGAATATTTTAATATGGCACAGGAAAATGCCTGGGATATTCTGGGAGTAATATAAAGTTGTTTATGTGATTCCAGAAGTAACTCCCTAACTATGGAAGGGAGAGGTTCCATATTGCTCAACAAAATGGTGTGACAGGTAAAATTTGGTGAGTGATTCATTGGTACTTTAATTCAAGTTCAGGCAATGTATTTCAACCCAGTGAAGCTACCTATTCTACTGTAGCTCTCCCTGAGCTCTGTGTCCATGCCTGGAGTCTGAGTACTTGATTGTTGAGAACCAGTTTGAGCTTCCCTGTGGTCCAAAAGGAGCATCTCTGCACACTGTCTCAATCTCTCCCCTCTGTCTCTTTCCCTTTTGTGAGGTCCTGCCCCATTTTATCCAGTATCTAGTGGAATGTAAGGCATTTTCCTAGTCTAATGTAGAGCTGCCACCCCATGCAAGGGAAGGATGTTTTAGATCTTAATATGAAGAAGGAAAAGAGCAAAGACCTCACTGTGGTCTTGTGGCCTGACTTTGATGCAGGGTGTCTAAATGGCATACATTTACACAGTGAGGATTAACCTGCTGTTCATAGATTGCTGCCCCTTGTTAAGAGTGTGTCTCTTTCCCTTGTTTCCTTGCATTGCACCTTATAGAAATTATCTTTGCCTAGGTAGGTTGGATGTCCATGCTAAGTGCAGAAATGGAAAAATATATATAGAGACTATACAATATATATAGTGTGTATATATATATATATATATACACACATATATATATATATACATATATATATATATATATATATATATATATATATATATTTCAACTACATTATGAAACCAGAACAGTGACCACTTGTTCCTTGATTCCTGAGGTTTTCTCTGCTTGGTGGGAGATGAAGGCCTGCAGGAATATTTACCCAAGATGCATTAAGAAAAGATTATGATCATTTTACAAGCAGTGAGGATTAATAAAATTTCCTTTAATTTTAGCAAAAATGGTTTGTTTTCTATATGAATGTGTGTATACATAATTCCTATATTCACCTATTCACCTGCATACATGTTAATATGTATGCACCTATCTATTTTTCTACCTAACTATCTATCTATCATGTAAAGATAGATTGGGGTCCAGAGCTGGACTACCCTATATTGTTATGTAATGGTACCCAGGAAAGTCAGAGAACTCATCAACTGGTATGGAAAGAAGAATAAGCCAGGCATGGACTGGGGAGAGAATAGGAACCCCAGACCACAGTAGGATATCGGAGGCTGAGAAGGAAGATTGCTCATAAGACTGTGTCAGTGGTGGATTGGCTAATACATTAAATGAATTTTAACATCAGGTATTCAGTATTGACTTACTTCCTGTATTGTGCTATGGCACAGCAACAACTTCCTCCACCTCAAACATCCTGTAAAATATCCATCTACAATAGCAGCATGAAGAGAATACCACCTGCAGTCAATAGCCATGAAGACTGAACTGTCAGTGGTAAAGTGGACAAGAGGTACCCTTTGAGGGTGGGGATGTGAGCAGGGTGGAGGTTGAGTACCACTTCACACAGAGGGTCATCCATGTGACAGAACCAGTCCAGCTAGTCCAGTGGTTCTTATGGGAGGGTGACTTATTTGTCAATGTCTTGGGACATTTTTTGATTATTGCAATGGGGAGGAGAGTACTGTCATCTTAGTGGGTAGAGGCCAGGGACGTTGCTGGACTTTTTTACAATACACAAGACAGTCCCTGTGAAAGAAAATTATTTCAATCCAATGTCCGTTATGCTGAGGTTAAGAAACACTGGGTTAGACATACTCATTTCTAATTTTAGCAGTATACAATTTAAATTCCTGGCATTCAAGAGAGAACTTTAGAAAGTATTCCTTCTCCACATTCTAAAAGATTCCTCAGCCTGTGGTTTGGGAAAGTTCTTCTTCTCTGTTTTCCCATCCAGTACTCCCCTTTTAAACTTTGCCCCTCACCTCAAATAATGGAAAAGATGGTTGATGTATAACTACCTCTTTCATGTGAAAAGATTGGAAATATTTCAGATTTCACAAAAAAAAGGGCTCAGGAATTCTTAACATTAATGAACAATTATTAAATAGTCTGGCAGCTCTGTCTCAGATTTATTGTAGCAATTTGATCTTTTTACATATTTCATAATTTTTTGATCCAAGTTCTGCTTGCTCTGCTTTCCCTACATGAACCTTTAAAAAGGTCTCACATTCAGAGAAAAATGTATATCAGAGGATAGAATTCACAGATCAGCAGGTAGTAATGTTCATGAGATAAGTCGTAATGCCCCCCTTTCTTTCTCTGATGTGTACAGCATGTTTCTCATCATGGTTTCCTGAATGTACTAGCAACTGTATCATTTCACATTTTGGAAATTTTAAGGTTAAAATTGATAATAAAGAGTATGAAGCTTGTGTAATGACCTCCCAAGAGATCTGTAAAAGAGCAAGTAGTTCCAAGGTTTGCATCTGCTCATCTTGAAATATACGTATGCATAACCCAGTACCTGCCCCTTGACATGTGATGTTCCAAATCAGCAGAAAGTCTTCCAAGTAATTCATGGGACAGAGCAGAAGGAGAATATGAGTCATTAAAATATAGGCACAAACTTTTTTTCAGACAAACTGATGGGATTGCTGCCAAAGAAAAATATCTTATAGTTGGGCCACCCTCATAGATCTCTTCAACAAACACAGCCAGACATTGCTGGTACTTAGAGACTGAATATTATAATCCTGAATTATCAGCCCCTATCATTTCATTGGTTTTGAGAAGGGTCGTTTGAGTGAAAAAATGTTATTTCAAAGCAAATAATAGAAGGAGAATGTGGTACTCATTTTCTGACAGTATTTACCTTGTGTACTAGAAATAAGAAAATCATAAATTCAAACTACTTGGCAATCTGAGTAAATATTTATCATCCATAAGAGTCACCCAGAATACATGTTAAAGGTAGTTGTTCCTCCACCCACTCCCATATGTTCTGTAGATTCAGCTTCACAAAGGCTATCAGGGGAGCCAGCCCAAGGTAGTTGGTTAATAGGAAAAAATAACTGGGCACATGGAAAAGGCTTGATAGATATTTGTTAAGTTAATTATCTTTAGCACTTTTCCTGTACACTGATTTTTTTTTTTTTTTTTTTTTTTTTTTTGCTTTCACATGAGTAGATCGCTAATGGCCTTATTTGTATTTATATTGTCTCAGAGAGACACATGTCTTCCTCCTTTGTTCTTGATGTTGTGTTACATGAATTTCAGTTGCTGGTGTTAGAAAACTTTATTTGTATTAGCTTTTTCCTTCTTGGTAATGTGACTTGGTCTCTTCTTGTGGTCTCGCTTGGACTAGGTTTTAAAATTTTAAACCTGGAAAAGTAAATAATTACTTCTCATAATATCAGATAATGCTGAAAAAAAAGGGTACATGAAAAATGCAGTGTAAACTATTAAGTTTGATACAAATATTACCAATGTAATAATTCCTAGAAATCAGTTGTATACTAGAACTCAGAATTGGCTAATGGAGTGCATTAGCTTTTTGTCACTGTGGCAAAATATCTGAGAAAGTCATCTTAAAAGAAGTAAGAGTTTTGTGGAGCTCACAATTTAAGAGAGTTTGGTCCATGGTCACTATTGTTTTGGGCCTATGTCAGCACAGTGCATCATAGTTGGAGCAAATATGTTCACACTCATGGCAGCCAGAAGCACAAGAGAGAGAAAGGAGGACTGGAATACTAATATCCTCTTTGAAGGCAGGCCCCAGTGACATCACTTCCTTCTACTAGGCCCCACCTCCTAAAGTTTCCACCACCTCCCAGTAGCACCCTGGGATGAGGACCAAGCTCATGGGCCTTTAGGGAACATTCACAATCCAAACTGTAGCATGGGGACAGTGACAATGAAGTGCTTCTAATCCTGGGTACTTCAAGGTTGGCTCATTCCAATGACAGAGGTTGCTTCAGCACCAAGGGGTCAGTTAATGTCCAACAGAATGGATGGTCTGCAGAGTGGGGAAGGCTTATAAAGACAGTTATCCCATTTTGGAATCTCCCCTGTTTCTACCTCTCTCTCCCTCTCTCATTCTGTGTGAGTGTGTGTGTGAGAGAGAGAGACAGAGACAGAGACAGAAACAGAGAAAGAGAGACAGAGAAGCAGAGACAGAGACAGAGTGAGAGGGAGGGAGAAAGGCAGATACCTACATACACTTCTCTTAGCCCTTAGTTCTTCCCCTGTGAAGGATGAGTCAGATGTGTTTCTTCTACCTCCCCTTAAACTATGTGATAAAAGACATAGTTCTTTCAAGGTGTCAGTGAGCAATTAAATATTGCGAGTGGGGAAGGAGGTGAATGTCTAAAATAATTCCAAAGCTTTCTTTACTCTCTGATGAAAAAGATAGAAACATCTCTGGGAAATGAATCATATACTGTCACCTGCATGAGAAACCCAGGTGCTTCCCTGTTTTAAAACTAGAATGTTTAAAATTAAAGGAAATAAATTGTGGTAATAGAGAAAATGTGTTAGGGATTCATCATATTGGCACAAGTTAGCCATACATTTCACAAGATAGATTTCAGGGCAGGTACTGCTTACCTGAAGGGCACAGTGACCCACTGAGATCTGGCTTGGCTCAGACTTTGGTTGTCTTCTAAATTAGTTAGGATTCCTTTAGTCAGTGCATCAGAAGTGCTACTTGGATTAACTGAAGAAGAGAGGAATGCACTGGAAAGTTTCCTCCTTAAACATAGGGTTCATTCTGATGAATAACCTTCCCTAAGAGCAAATGAAGAGGAAAATCATCCCCTAAATCTTGTGTCTATCATCTGCAGTTTTCAAGAAGATAATGGCATGG
This sequence comes from Tamias sibiricus, assembly GCA_025594165.1. Classification (NCBI taxonomy): domain Eukaryota; kingdom Metazoa; phylum Chordata; class Mammalia; order Rodentia; family Sciuridae; genus Tamias; species Tamias sibiricus. The sequence goes on along the minus strand of CM046660.1, from coordinate 70,318,323 downwards.
TAAAGTAGGTCAGATCTAAGATACAACTAGCAAGAAAAACTAGCAAGAAAAATCCCAATGGCTCAGTGTATGTGTTGGGGACCACAAAAGTTTGTGTTTGGCGGGGGGAGCAGCTGGTAATAGATATAATGACCTGATATACTGCCCAGATCTCTCTTCAGGAATGGAAGATTCATGATCTAACTTCTGGGGAGTACCACTTTCATCCTCTGTTTCAGGCACCTTTGGAGATAAGCTCCACAGGAGGGATCTGCTTCTCCCAGGACAGCAGGTATCCCAACGACTGATCTAGAAAAGGATGAAAGTTCACCCTAAATGCATGTTTGAAGACATGAAAGACATGAATATACTTTGTATACTAACAGTGATATATAAAACGGTGCTCTTTATGTGTATGATGAATTGTAAAGCATGCTACTGTTATATATACAACAACACTGAATAAAAAAAAAATTAAAAAAAAAAAGGAAAGTTCATCCCTTCTGTTCTGACCTAGGGAAGCTCTGAAACATTCTTTTACACACTTCTACTTCCATTCTTTCCACAGGTATTAAATCCCACATGCTTTAGTCAGTGTTTTCACTGCTGTTACTGAAAGACCTTTCAAGAACAGTTGCAGAGGAAGAAAAGTTTGGGTGCTCACAGTTTCAGAGATCTAAGTCTATAGACAGCCAGCTCTATGCCTCGGGGCTTCAGGTGAGGGAGAACATCATGGCAGAGGAGTGTGGTGAAGGGAAGCAGATCACATGATGATCAGGATGCAGAGACTCCACTCTCCAGAGTCAAAATATCTACCCCAAAGCCATGCCCCCAATGACCCACCTCTTACAGCCACACCCTACCTACCTTTAGTTCCTATTCAGTTAATCCCATCAGGGCTTTAATTCACTTACTGAGTTAAGGATCTTATAACCCTATCATTTCTCTTTTAAACCTTTTGGATTTGTCTTACACATGAGCTTTTGGGGGACACTTCACATCCAAATCATAACATTCTGTCCCTGGTCCCCAAAACCTCACGACCATCTCAGTTTGCAAAATACATTTAGTCCATTTCCAAGAGTCCCCATAGTTTCAACAGTTCCAAGACTGCCCAAAAGTTCAAGTAGAAAGTCACCTCTGATGCTCAGGGTGTCGTCTTTGAGCTCCTGTAAAAAATCAAAAGTAATTTATAAGCATCCAATATACGAAGGTATAGAGTAAAAATTTCCATTCACAAAAATAAGGACACAGAAAGAAGAGATAGGACAAAAACAAGACTGAAATCCAGCTGGGAAAACAAGTCCTGTAGCTCCATGTCCACCTTCAGGGATACATGGCATGGTGATGTTCTGTCCAAAAGACTTGTGTAGCTCTGCCCTTGTGGCCTTTTTGGTTGCAGCCTAAGTGGCCTTTATGTTGGCTTATTTCTGCTTAATTCCTGCAGCCTTCCTCAGTGGGTATTCCAAAGAATTGGCATTTCTTAATCTTGTGGGTCTCCACTGCAGCTTTGTCTTCCACCTCACATCTCCATTCAGCGCCCTCTCAGGGGTTGCCTGTAGGGACTCTGACTTTGCTGCACTCTGCCTGGCCTCCCAGGCCTTCCTTTGAAATCTTGGTGGAAGCCTCCATGACCCCCTAACTCTAGCATCCTGCATTCCTGCAGAACCAGCACCACAACCAATGCCAAGGTCTGCCACCATCTAGAGTAGTAGCCAAGCCTCTAGGGACCCTGGCTACAGCACCCTCTGAGTATGTGGGTGGCAGAGAACATGGAAAAATCTTCCTATGTCCCCTTGTGCAAGAAGGGTACCCCATTGGCCTCTTCTCAAGAGAATTTTTACTTTCACTTCCTTGAGTCTGAGATGAATATGATCTTGCCAATTCCTATGATGCTCTTAAGCCATTTTTTTCTGATAATCCCTGGTCAAAGTCTTTAGCATTTCTTCAGTGGCTGTAATGTCTTTAACAATTACAACTTTATTAGCCCCAGTTTTACTTCTGTCTTTCAAGTTCAAGTTTTTCAAACCTTTCTGCTCTGCTCCTTAATACTACATCAAACTTGGCTAAAAGCTGCCAGCAATATCCATGCCCCATCCAGAATGCTATGCTGCCTAGACATTTTTTCTTCCAGATTAAGAAGTTCATTGGTTTTAAAATCAGCCTCACAGAAAGCCTCAAGACATGGGAAAAATGCAGACAACTTCTCATCCAGAATATAATACAAATGAACTTTACTCCAAATTCCAGTGAGTCCTCCTTTTCTAAACACTCTTGAGTCCTATCTTCAGTGTCCATGCTCCTATTGGCATTCTGGTGTTCTGAGCTCCCACCAGAATCTGCCATTAAGCTCTACTTACAACAATAAAGCATTTCCAGCTTGCACTGCTAGCCATCTCAAAGTTTCTCCCCCAAATTCCAAAAAGCTCCAAAAGATTCTGAACCACATGGTCAGGTTAGTCACAGCAATGACCCCGCTCTCAGTACAAATTTCTATTTTAAGTCAGCTTTTTCACTGCTGTGACTTAAAGATATGACCAGAACAATTGTACAGGAGGAAAAGTTTATTTGAGGGCTTATGGTTTCAGAAGTCTCAGTCCACAGACAGTCAGTTTCATTGTTCAGGGCTCAAGGTGAGACTCAACATTAATGCAGAAGTGTGTAGTGGCAGGTAGTGACTTACATGATGATCAGGAATCTGAAAGAGACTCCACTAGCCATTTACAGACTACATACCGAAAGCCATGCCTCCAATGCCTTCCAACAGCTGACCTCCAATAGACACACCTTACCCACCATCAGTTACCACTCAGTTAATCCCACTGGGGCGTTAATTCACTTCTTAGGTTAAGACTGTCTTAACCCAATCATTTCTCATCTAAACCTTTTTGCATTGTCTCACACATGAACTTTTGAGGAACACCTCTCGTTCAAACTGTAACAATAGGTATTAAGTCTTCATTTATTGGTGAGTCAGAATTTTGCAGTCCATAGTTTGTGAGGAGGATGTTTTTAATGTACTTTCTGTTGGCTAGATTGCACTTCTTTTTCTAATGCAAGATATGCTTGGGTTGGGGGTGGATAGTGGATGAAAAGGGTTGGGGAATAATTGAAGTAGTATCGTGGGCTTTCCAACAAGATTAGTAGGGTGTGCACTGATCTACTTGGCAGTTTTTATAGGAAGATCCTTGATGAAATGTCAAGGTAGCTATCTGAAATAAGACCAGTGTCCAAGGGGATGAATAGAGAATAAGAACAGGAAATGATGGGAACTGACCATGTTCAGATAGTGTTCACAGTCCTCTCTGCTGTGCCTCATGGTGTTGGGAACATTAATAACATGCCAGTAGATAGAAACTCTCTGGCTTTCTCCCACTTCCTGATAGGGAACTTGGCTGAGCCAAGGGGTGTTCCCCTGACATAAGATGAGAACTGAAACCACCCCAAGGATAGGCCAATGGCTCCGCCAATGGCATCCGCCCATGCTCCTTATGTGTCCCTATAATCTTTCTGCTGATTGGCCCATGTCCTCTATAAGACCATCCAACTTCCTCAATAAACTGAGTTCCTGCACTGATCGGTGACCGGGCTCCCTGGTATGTTCCTGGGCCTTCTAAAGGCTGGGGAGGGAATATCAGCGGCCTTTACTTTCCCAATCTAGTCTCCTCGTTGAGGTAGGCCCCTATGGCCTCTTTTGCTGAACAAAAGAGGTCCATCCCAGGCATGGGGGGCTAAAGACTTCAACCCTTATAAGTTTGTCTCTACCACTAGATTAAAAGCTTCTTAAGGGCAAGACATATGTGTCATTTACTTTTGTGTCTCCAGGAACCAGCAGAGATTGTGGCTTTTGATGTGCAATATGAGACATAGGCTGCATGAAGAATCTTAATAGATAAATCTGGCAATTATCTTGTAGAAATTGAATGTTAATTTTCAAAACTCAAACATACTATAATATGCTTTCTTATGTTGAAACTGTCAGCATTTTTAGAAATTGATCCCAGGCAGACTTCACATTTGTGCAATTCAGCATAGAGGGCAGTTGCATCCTTCCTGCCCAGCATGCTATCTGATGTTTAGCTCAGCAGAATGTTATCATACATCCATTCTTTATTCCATATGCTGGGAAAGCTGCACATAGTTCATTAGGGAGGGTGAGGGTGGATCCACTCCAGTATTTAGATTCCTAAACTGTTTTCAATTAGGAAATGACTTCTGTGTTTCTCCCACCCAGGTGCTTTTGATTAGCAAGAAGCACAAATATACAGTCACACAGACATGCACTCCCACAGTCTGAACCTGCAAAGGCTCATCAAGTCTGAGCTGGCTCACATTTCTATACATTCCTTGATGCACACAGATGCTTCTGAAATCTTGTGCATGCTGCCAGACTCCACAAGGCTAAATGCGGAACACCCAGAGTTGTTTTTGATTTTTATTCTGAAGCATGGTCTATAGGGTAGAGGCCTTCTGCTGAACAGCTGTTGACCTCACTAAGCCTTGGCATGCTGTCCCCGGAGTTGCACTGAGGTTGGAGGTGTGGATATTTTCCACCACTGACAAATGGGCGTGGATTGCTTCTAGATCTTTAGAAGGGAAAGATAATATTATGTTAATCTTGATTCTATCCATGCCTAATATATTTGAATATTAGACTCAGATGAGAGTCTCTGAGAATAAGAAAGGTGGTAGAGAGGCTTCTTTTGTCCTCTTTCCCCCAATTTTTGTCCCCCTCTGCAGAGGGCTATGACTTCACATAACTTTTCATGTAAAAATAGAAATTCCTGATATATCTTACAGACCTCTAGCTCCCTCTGCAGCCTTGTCTCACGCCAGTCCCCTCTTTAGTCTTGAGAGCCATGACTCTCAAGCCTGCTTGTTTTCATACACACTCTTCCCTTGGTCTGCTTTCCTCATTTAGCCTTCCAGATTGTATCCAGTCCTCCCAGATGGGCTTTCATCTCACATATAATTTCCACAGCATTTTCCCAGGGGCAGTTTTTTGTAGAACTATATGATTATTTAAAATGCATCTGCACATTCTCAAGGAAAGAAGCCACGTCTACCTCATTCTTCACAGCACTGCTATGCATGACACAGAAAGTTCACAGCTGTGCTGAATTCAGGTAATGGCCAAGAAATGTCCCCTCGTTCTTCTCTCTGTCTGCACATATCCTCTCACAGTGTCTTTGGTAGCTACCTAGACTTTTTGTAAGTCTAGGTATTTTACAAAAAAAAAAAAAAAAAGAGGATAATTATTACATTTTAAGAACAAGTCATGATGAGAAGGTATTATTTACAATGCATTAGAGAACATACTAGATAACCTATGCCTAGATAATTTATAAATTCATATTTTGGTCTTCAAATGTATGCTTGTTTTGCAAACCCCAAATCTCATAGTATATTCTTTCAATTTGAACTTACAATCTAGAGCATAATAGATGCTTAATAAAGTATGCTATCTGTATTAATGCCTATATGTGACCTTTTCAGCTTTATTCAACCACTACCCCAATAACTATGCCAATAATTATAGCAGCACACTCTAGTAGGTAATGTTCTTGAATAACTCTCATTTCAATTGTTTTTCACTTCCCAGGCAATACAATCTCAATTACATCATTCACAGCCAATTCTAAAATAAACATCTTCTGTCACCAGGTCCAGGAGATGCAAAACCCTAGAAAAATTTAAACAAATATTTTGATTTTGTTTACATATGTGCCACCAGCTGCTTCAGAAAATCTTCTTGGGAAACACAGAAATTACAGAGGAAGAAACCCATATTGTAAACACCTGGATTTATATACTCAATGAAAAGCCAGAAAGTAAACACTGCAGTATTAAACTCAATCAACTGGAAGAAACCTACTCCCCACTGGATTGGAGACAACTTTTAATTTCACATGAAAGAGACTGAATAAGTGGCAGGCAAACATGGAAAGAAAGGCTCCCAGGTGTGGATGTACCATGTTTTGTCTGAGTGGGCGCTGCTGGACTGTTGGACAGGTTAAACACTCCAAATATACTGAGCTTCGCTTCTGCCTACAGCTTATGAAGGCAGCAATTTGCTCACACATTGTTTCATTTGCTGGAAGCAAATTTGCTATGTGCCTGAAGTTTTATTCCAATAAAAATGTATGAAGAGTCTACTGCTAGGTGTCAGGGGATAAAATCACTCCTTTCCTACAGGAATGTATGATTTAGTGAGAGCTAAAATATCTGTAAATAATTGAGTAATGTTTGTGACATATGCTGGAAGTGAGAGGTTAGGGGTAGAACTAGAAGTGGCTCAAAAGTGGAAATCATGGACACTTGCAGGTCTTGGGAAAGACTTCATAGAAGAAATGATACCTCAGTTGAGTTTTGGAACATGTATAGGACTTTCCTCACTACTTAGGAAACAGAAGATAAATTGGTAAATGTGAAAGGAGGAGAAAGCAGCGAAATAATCCTGGTGAAAACAAAGTGCTGTGCCCAGGACTGTGCCAGGATCCAAGCTCACATGCAGGGCCAACTGCTGTGGATCTGCCCTTGCGAACACTGAATCTGGGTTATCTCATCTATTCATATGCCCCATTGTCTTATGGGACTTCACTTCCAAAACACAAGAATATTATTATGAATTTCCCCCTCCTCTCCCCTGATTTAGCATTGATCGAGCTTGAAACACAGAGATGAATTGGAGAATGGGGTGGGGAAAGTGGGGAGCAGTGGAAAAAGCAGCTGAAAGAGGCAGAGCCCAGATCACACAGAGCTTTATGGCAGGCTGGAGTGTGGCGATTACCATATGGGTCAAGAAGCACTGTAGGATTTCAGGCAGGGATGTCACATAGTAAGATTTGTACCTTGAGAAATCCAATCTGGTGTTAACGGCCAGGTGGATTTGATGCAAGAGAAGCAGAAGGAAGGGAAACCAGGTCCTAGTATTACAAGAAGGGGGGGGTATTTTACCTCTCTCCCTGGCTGGAGACATGGGTAGTACCATTGATACTTGCTGTGTTCTAATTCAGAATGGAAACTCTCCATCTCTCACACTCCAGTGAAAGTTCTTTGGGGTGAAGGGGGATGTTGGAACCTTTTATAATAGATGCTTAATGTGTATTCCCTGTAAAACTGAAATTCCCTTAGCTATTTAAATAATCACATCAAAGGCATGACTTTAGTCTAGAGGTCTTAGTCTGAATTAAACCAATACAGTGTTATCATAAAGTGGATTAATTTATTCTGGTACCACTGTGAATTCCATGGAAACCACCAATGTTTACCATGATCCTGAATAAAGTTAAAAACCTGAATGTGATCTCAATAGAGAAATAATAAAGATGAACCACTGTACTGGGTTGTAAATGTATTGAAAATCATTCAATGTACATTCATTGATCAGGATAATTTTGTCATGATTCTAATTATTGAGGAGAGGTGATGTTTATATCACTGATAGTTCAGGGAGCAATATTTTATTGTCTACAATTGTCTACAACAGTCAATAAGGATTAGGTCATCTCAAATTGATACCACTGTGTTGTGATCTTTAAAACTGGCATTGGATTCACCTGAGGATGGAATAAAATTTACCCTTCCCTTGAGATTTTTTACTAAATTAGAATCTGTATCAGTGGGGCATGGGTTTCTGAATTTTCCCCCAAGCTTTCTTTCTTTTCTTTCTTTTTTTTTTTTTTGGGGGGGGGGTTTACCAGGGATTGAACTCAGAGGCACTCAACCACTGAGCCACATCCCCAGACATTTTTTGTATTTTATTTAAAAACAGGGTCTGACTGAGTTGCTTAGTGCCTCACTAAGTTGCTGAGGCTGGCTTTGAACTCGAGATCCTCCTCTCTCAGCCTCCTGAGCTGCTGGGATTATAGGCATGCACCACCTTGCCTGGCTCCCCAAGCTTTCTTGAGTTATACTTCATGGACAATAAATTTCTCCCATTTCTAAGTTATCTCAGTGCCCATAGTTGTACATTTTCCAGAAAGTCATATAAATGGAAATCAGGGAACGTTTGTCCTTCTTGGCCTGGTTTCTTCCACATAGCATGATAACTTTGGGGTCCATCACTTTATATCAGTATCCATTCCTGTACACTGTGTGGAGAACACAGAATGCATCCCTTTCTATAGGGTGGTTATATTGCACTTGGCTTCTTCCTTCTCTTGCTGATTGGTAGGACTGTCTAAACTCTTTCAAAGTTTAACAGTTCATTGCAAAACATAGCAAGGATTGAGAACCACGACTTCAGAGAATCTTAATGTGAATATTACTTTATGTTTCACCAAGGGCTTTTTCTTGTCTCTATTGCTATGCTTCCACACATTGATTTAATATGTTGTATGTGACAAATTTGAATGACCAGGGATTGTTTTAGAGACCACACTCTTTAAAGCACAAGAAAACCATCTATGTCTGCTTAACCATTATTTTCTATTTGATAACAACTAAATATGCTTATATTTCTCAATGGCCTAGTGAATTAATATCACCTATATTGACCTGTTCCTATATCAATATGGCTTGAAAATACTGGTGGAAGGTTTATAAAATAAAATTATTGACATGTCAAGTCATCTTCTCCTAGCCACAAGTGGAAAATTCTTTTCTCTAAAGACAGGCTAGTTTTAGGACCCACGGTTATTAAATTCTCTAATATGTACATGGTTTTGACCACTTGGAGAGCATTCTGAGGATATCTCAGTACCCAAGTCTATAAATTATGATTAAGAACAATTCATAAGGGTACAGCCTTTTTTTTCCATGAATGTTTGGTTGTGACCATTTATCTGTGTCTCTGTGTTCTTTCAAGGCAAAAGTTAGCAGCCAAAGGATCAGAAATATCCTGGGAACTTCAACATTAGGATGAATGAAAATATTTGTCAGTGTTTATTTATTTTTTAAGTGAGTTTCTTGGGAAGTTTCGGATTTCTGTGGCTTAATAGATTATGGTGATGTTGAATATGGAGTACAACCAGAGGTCATACCGAGATGGCCCGGTGCCCAAAAACTCCACAGAGGTTTACACAAGAAATGTGTCTCAATCTGGCTTCCAGAAATTGAAACACAGTTGAAGGAGTTTCTCTGAGTAAGTAAAACTTCAACTTCATTGTTTTAAAGGAATGAAGTGGGTGAGGTTGAGACAAGATCGAGGACAGCCTCGTTTGTGAATAACTTTTACTGATGTTCTGAAAAACAATGCCTCTCTCCACCCTGAAAATGCCGCGGTTGAGAACTGAGCTCTTTGGGGCGGATGCTCTCCATGATTATTACATTCTCTTGGCCTCAGGAAATCAAACTGTTACCTGGAATTTCAAGTCTCCCTTGTCTGCCCTGAAAATAAAAATCGCTTTCTGCCTCATTATGACTCAACTTTGCTTTTCGCTCGGTGAAAGCTCATAATCATTTTCGAATGGTTAAAAGAGGTTAGGGAGATTTATTCCTCCCCTTGCAGGCCAGTCCCTTACCCCACTGCAAAAGTCTTTTCTTTTGGCAACAATAGGATGAGGGAACATTGACTTCCCAGAGGATTTTTGTCGTTTTTTGCTTCTCCAACGTACACTCACACACAGACATATTATTGAAGCAATCCCTGGTTCCTGAGGATGTGCCAAATCTTGCAGATAGCAATGAGGTAATTCTAAAGCGAATTATGTCCGTGTCTCCTGACAAACACTGGAAACAACTTAAAAAAGAATTGCCACAAGAATTAAAGAAAGTCTTAGTGAAATGAAATAAAATCAAATAACTTTACATCATTTTAAGATAATACCTAATAATTAGTTTAATTCTTGTATGCTGGTTTGAGTAGTGTCCTTCTAGGAACCTCAGAATATGACCTTATTTAGAAATGGATTCACTGCAGATATAATTAGCTAAGATGAGGTCACACTCAAGAAGGGTGGGCCCTTAATCCACCATGACTGGTGGCCTGATAAGAGTGGGAGCAGAAACTCAGAGACACAGGGAAGGAAGACAACCACATGGAGACAGAGGCTGAGACTGAAGTCATTTTGTCACAAGCCAAGGAAAGGCGGAGCTACCAGAAGCTGGAAAAGGGAATATAAGTTCCTCCCCTAGAAGCATAGGAGATAACGTGACCTTGCCAACAACATCTTGATTTTGGACTTCTAGACTCCATAACTGTCAGAGAATAAATGTCTGGTTTTCAAAGCCATGCAGTTTCTGGTACTTTCTTTATGCCAATCCAGTGAACGAATTCAGCTGGCCTCAGAATTTCGGGACAGAGACAGAATTAAAAGCTGAGCATTCTAAAGCCTGGTGGTCTAGAATGAGTTGGGAAAACTTTTAGAATCAATAAAGGGCACAGCCTCTCCCTTCTACATACTCAAGACTTCATGTGATGCATGTTGTGCTCTGGGGACTGCCCGTATCAGGACGACCTGCATTCTCAAAATAGAATACCTGCCCAGATCTAAACCTCTGAGCTTAAAATACACCTGGTCATAGCCAAGGAATCTGAATTTTACTAAGTTCCTAAGTCATTTTGTTTTTGTGATACTGGAGATTCAACCAAGGGGCGCTTTTCACTACTGAGATATATCCCCATCCCTCTTTGTTTTTGAGACAGAATCTGGCTGTCCTCTAATTTGTGACCCTCCTGCTTCAGCTTCTCAAGTCACTGGTATTAAAGGCATTTGCCACTATGCCTTGCTCCTAAGTCATTTTTATGAAACTAGAGTTTTAGAATCATACAGAATCCCACCTATTTTCATCTTTGAAAGATAATCAAACAAAAATCAATCAGTGCATTGAGTGCCAACAACCCTATCCTCAAGTTTGTAGATAGGCCAAGTGAAATCCAAACATCAACAGGCTTTCCAGGATATGATTTCATGTGGAGACACAGTATTGTGAACAATGTATACCCAGGTGGCACTTAATGTTCTTCCCTGCTCTTCATCCCACAAAATAAGTGATGACAAGTAATTGGTCGTCCAACTTTATGACAACACCATATCAGCTGGAACTTGTAAAAGAGCAAAAGTAATGAATGAAAAACTTGCTCCTTGTATGGTTTTCTCTTTGATAAAAAATAAGAATTACACATCGTTAAAATAAAAAAAATTAACATCAAATTAACAAAAGGGACAAAAAACTTTTCTAAACTGAAATCTCATTTAACAAGACCTCAATCACTTAGATCTCACTTTACATTGATATTAAGTAAATGAGGCAGATAATTGGTTAAAAAATTTGAAATGTAAATTCTACAACTTTTTAAATAGTTTAGATTATCTAGAGTCTGACATGTGTTCAGTGCATATATAATGTATGCAAGTGAGATAACTCATGTGTGGTTCATGTAAATATAAATGTATGCTCTGTGATTGTACTTGGTTATTCCTCTTGATTCCTTTACAAATTGTTTTGAATTTTGAAAAAATGAGAAGCACAGAAAAGAGAATCATTGTTAACAATAACTTGTACAGCTACTCCTTTCTTCAAATTAACAAATGTTAAACTATTTCTGTATAATGTTGGTAGGAACAAAAAGTGAAGAGCTTTGTGGATAAAACTGAAGAACTTCTCTATTTGCCTCTTGAGTTCATTTCTTTCATTCCTCCTATAGAAGAAACTGCCATTCCATTGTCCTCAAGTCTCTGCTTTCTCATTTCTCATCACTTTGTTCTCTCATTTATGTCTCCTTGCTGTGAGACATATATATCTGAATATATGACATATATATATATACATATACATATATATATGAGTCATATATATCTGAATATAGGTATACGTATACATATATATATATTATATGTGTGTATGTTTTATACATTTTTATTCAATTTCACTGCTCAATTGTATTTTGTTGAATATAAAATTCTTTCTTTTATGTATTTTTATTCCAAATAATGCATTGTTTTTCCCAAAGTATTCACAATGTTGAAGCATCCTCTTTTTTAATTTTTTTAAGTGATACCTATTTCTTTGCTTCTATTTTCCACTTGGTGCTGTTGGCATAAGGGTATTGGTGAGTTATGTAATGTTGACCTGATGGCTGAAATCCTTGCTTTCTTATCAATTTTAGCCTCCTGTAGAGGGCTTTGGGGTTTCTTAGGTATTAGTGGGCTGCAGGTATGAGTGGTTTTGCTCATGCTTTCTTTGCATTGCCTGTTGAGGGATTTGGGCTCCATGGCAGGCATGCAGTGGGGCGCTAGTACTCTTGCCATAATTGGAACATTCCTGATTGCATGAAAGTAAGCAAGGTGATCAGTAGAAAAGACATTGTTCCAGTAAATTACTGCTGTGTATCTTCAAAGTTAGGGCACTAAGAGAGTAATAGTGAGTTTCCAAAGGCTGGACTGAAAAAGAATCCACACTTTATGAGGTGAGAGAAAAAGGTACAGCTGCTCCTCACACAGTAATGTTGACCATGACACATCCTGGCCCAAGGTCTGGGGAAGCTCTTTGCACACAGCACACTGGACATGACTACCTCACAGAGACCATTCTTTGGGGCAGCATCTTCTTCAATAATTAAATAAGTAAATCATCCAAAAATTATAAAATGAAATGAAATGAATGGTAATTATTACCACAAAAGAGACACAGAGAACATTTTCTTTTACTGAATTTAATGTATATAACCTTGCAATACAAATAAGTGAATTTATTATATATAAAAAGGAATAAATTGCTAATTTTAAATTATGTGTATCTTTTTGAATATAGTGGGGAAAAATACACCTGCATAGTCTGTTACAATAATGAATAAAAACATGTTTCATTTTTTAGCCTCAAAACAGTAAGTATAATACGCATTTTTTCATTAAAAAAAAAACCTGTTAATCAGGTTAAAAATACTCCCCTTTATTACTACATGGTGAGAAGTTTATTTTTATCCCAAGTGGCTATTGTTACAATATCTTTTCTGCATCTACTGAGGAAAATTACATGGTTTTATCTCATGCTACATTAAATTGCCAAAATTAGTTTCCTAACCTTAAACATACTTCATTTCTGGGATAAATTTTATTTAATTATGATTTTTGAACATAGTATAGAAATTAAATGTATGGAGACTTCACATGGGATGCTTTCATCTACAATTAACAAGGGTGATTGTCAGTTTTTTCCTTCACTATTCTTGATACATTTGCTACCACAGTTGTACTTTGAAACAGGTTTTCCTTTTCTTTGAAATGGTTTGTAGAAGGATCACACTTTTTGAATTGGTTATTCATAAAGTACAAATTATCTACTTGGAGTTTTCATGAAAGCTTGCCTGTAAAATCCTCTAGATCTTTTTTCTTCCAGGGTTTGTTTATGAGCTAGGCTGGGAGATGGATTTTATTCTTTTAATAAGCAGTTTGTTTACATTAATGGTTATTGGTCTATTTGAGCTTTCTATTTCTTATTTTTAACAGCCTATTGAGTTATAATTTATATGCCATAAAATCAATGCACAATTCAATGAATTTTTGTAAATTATGGAATTGTACAATGATCACCACAACCCAATTTTAGAACATTTCCATCATATCAAATTCTTACCCTTACCTCCAGCCCTCACAAACCACTAAGTTATTGTCTATCTGCCAGAGATTCGCATTTTCTGGCATTTTCATATAAATAAAGTCACATAAAATGTGGACTTATTCTCTGTTACTCTTGGCATAATATTTTGAGCTCAATGACATGATAGCATAAATCAAGCAATTCATTCATTTTTATTAATGAATTTCTGTGTTCTTAAATTTGTCTTGCAACTTTTACATCCCCGATGTTATTTTGATTATATTTTCAAATTGATTGATGAAGTTTTTGATTGGATTGTAATATTATTCTCTTATATTATTTAAACATTTTGTCATTATGATTCCTATTTTCCTAAGTATTTTTAATTGGATTTAACCTATTCTTTGAATAACTTAACAAAAGTTTTATATTTTTAATGTTTACTAAGTCAACAGTTCTAGGTTTAGTGTTGCTATTTCATTTGTTTAATTTTTATTATTTTATTATTTTCTTCCTTTGACTTTTCATGGTTTTCATTTTCTGTCAACCTTTTCCTAATTTCTTTCATAAAATAATTAAATCCACTTGTTTTAATTCTATATTTATCTTTTCTTTAAACACTATTTAGATTTATGTCATAAGTTTTAATATGTTACACCTTTATTATATATTCTTTATGCCATTGGATATTTAAAAAATATGTACTTTAAGTATTATTGGCCATTATATTCTCTTTCTCTTTTTCAATAGCCTCCAATCAATGAGATAATTACTACGGATTATTTGTCAGTCTTTTGAACTTATTTATACTTTTAATACACAGGTATTTCTCCCTAAACCTGAAGATGCATTGCATTCAAATGCATAACATAGCAGAAATTTCACAGGTTTTTGAAGAATGCTGAGGCTATTTAGTATTTCTGTTGTAAGTAATGCTACTGAAAACATTTTTATACACATCTCTTTATACTTCATGTATCTTGAAAGAAATGTTCTACAAGGCAAAAGAGGTTAATTTCTGTATCACACAGCATGGGCATCTTCAATTTCATTATAAATTTATAAATTTTAAGAAAGAACATTGTTGCTATAAACTATTTTAAAATTTCCAAAATTTCCCCTCAATAGCCTTCTACAAAATTAATTGTCTTCAAGTTAGAATTGTCTTATATTTAATTTTTGCTAGTCTGAAAAGAACTGCTTTAGAATATAGTAGACCAATATCACTATTGGGCCTTTAAGAATTACTACAGTTTTTATTATCCCTATATAATGTCTGATAATTTTGTATTTTGTTCCAGCTTCAATAGACCACACTAGTTTCAGAACATAAAGTGGAAAACTTTCATTGTTCATTTTTAGACCTCATTTTTCAACTTGAGGTAATGCATAAATTTCATGATTCTTAATTATTATTGACCTGTGCATCTCCCTCTTGTATTATTATTATTCCAGTCTGCATTTGCTTTTGGTGATAATTGTTATGTTTTAATAATGTAAATACTAACCTGTTTTGGTATAAATAAATACCCTTAATTTGTATATATTTTGCATTTTTCTTGTCCTTCTACTGAATTGGCTAGTTTAACTCTAGTGTAATGAACACTAAAACCAACATAAGTGGATATTCTTCACATCACTGTCTCATTCTTATTTTAGTTTGGATGAAATTTTAACATAAATGTTATTTAATTTTTTTTCAAGTTGCTGGTTTTATAAAAAATATTTTTACAACAATTGTGTCTTCATACATGTACTTAGGGTAATGATGGCTAACTCATTCTACCATTATTCCAATCCTCTTGTCCCCCTCCCTCCCCTCTCTTTGTTATATTTAAAGTTTTTTCATTCCTCTCATCCCCCCTCCCTTGCCTTTATAAGTTAGTATTTTCATAACAAAGAGATCATTAACCTTTGGTTTTTGGGGATTGGCTAACTTCACTTAGAATTATTTTCTCCAACTCCATCCATTTACCTGCAAATGTCATGATTTTATTCTCTTTTAGTGCTGAGTAGTGTTCCACTGTGTATATATACCAAAGTTTCCCTATCCATTCATCTGCTGATGGGCATCAGGGTTGGTTCCACAATCTAGCTATTGTGAATTGTGCTGCTATAAACATTGATGTGGCTGTATCCCTGTAGTAAGCTGTTTTTAAGTCCTTTGGGAATAGACCAAGGAGGGATAGTTTTGTCAAATGGTGGTTCCATTCCAAGTTTTCCTAGCAATCTCCATATTCCTTTCTAGATTGGCTTCACCGATTTGCAGTTCCACCAGCAATGTAAGAGTGTGCCTTTTTCCCCACATCCTCGCCAACATTTATTGTTGTTTGTTTTTATTACAGCTGCCATTTTGACGGAGTAAGATGAAATCTTAGAGTTGTTTTGATTTGCATTTCTCTAATCGCTAGAGATGTTGAACATTTTTTTTCATATATTTGTTGATTGATTGTATATCATCTTCTGAGAAGTGTCTGTTTAATTCCTTGGCCTGTTTATTGATTGAGTTATTTGTTTATTTGGTGTTAAGGCTTTTGAGAGCTTTATATATCCTTGAGGTTAGTGTTCTATCTGATGTGCTCATGGTAAATATTTGCTCCCATTCTGTAGGTTCTCTATTCACCTCACTGATTGTTTCTTTTGCTGAGAAGAAGCTTTTTAGTTTGAATCCGTCCCATTTATTGATTGTTGGTTTTAGTTCTTGCGCTATAGGGGTCTTATTGAGGAAGTTGGGGCCTAATCCAACATGATGGAAATTTGGACCTACTTTTTCTTCTATTAGGTGCAAGGTCTCTGGTTTAATTCCTAGGTCCTTGATGCACTTTGAGTTAAGTTTTGTTCATGGTGAGAGAAAGAGATTTAATTTCATTTTATTACATGAGAATTTCCAGTTTTCCCAACACCATTTGTTGAAGAGGCTATCTTTTCTCCAATGAATGTTTTTGGCACCTTTGTCTAATATAAGATAACTTAAGTGTGTGGATTAGTCTCTATGTCTTCTATTCTGTACCATTGGTCAACTGGTCTATTTTGGTGCAAATACCATGCTGTTTTTGTTACAATTGCCTTGTAATATAATTTAAGGTCTGGAATAGTAATGCCACCAGCTTTACTCTTCTTCCTAAGAATTGCTTTGGCTATTCTGGATCTCTTATTTTTTCCAGATGAATTTCATGATTGCTTTTTCTATTTCTATGAGGAATGATATTGGGATTTTGATTGGTATTGCATTGAAACTGTATAGTGTTTTTGGGAGAATGGTCATTTTGACAATATTAATTCTACCTATCCATGAACAAGGTAGATCTTTCCATCTTCTAAGATCTTCATTAATTTCTTTCTTTAGCGTGCTATAGTTTTTATTGTAGAGGTCTTTCACTTCCTTTGTTAAGTTGATTCCCAAGTATTTTATTTTTTGATTGCTTATTCTGTATCTATGAAACCAACAATGGTATTTTTGTTTTAGTTTGTTCATGTGGTATCTTTCATTAATCATTTCCTTAGTCTTTATCCTTGCTTTTCTGGGAAGAAATGACTTGTGTTGTAGTGTTCCATTATTTTAAAGCATACCTGGATTTGTTTTCTAAGACATTTTTATGATTGTTTTATATATATGCATACATATGCAAAACATTTTTAGGATATATTTATATATATTTAAAGAGATTAGCCCATATATTTCCTTCTTGCTAATAAAAACCACATACAATTTTGTGTTCCTCATTCACTTTATTTTTTAATACCTTCATATCAGAGTGTTTAATCATATTTTTCATGGCCCATTATCATCATTTTTCTGTACTTTTTTATTATTGTTATTATTACTTATCACCACTCTTAAATCCCCTTTTCTCTGTATTAGGGCATTAGCTAAGTTATTATAGTGAAGAGACCTCAACAACACAGTTGTGTGATAAGACAATTATTTCCATTGGCTTCTTTGGGTTAAAGTCACTGTCAGCATCACCTGCAAAGGAAGGGAATAGAATTGCGTGGAGAAGAAGCTTCCTAATGCCTCATCAAAACTTAAGTTGTATGACCACAGCTGGCTGCAAAGGAAGCTGCAAAATCGGTCTCTAGCTCAAAATGATGTGCATATTTAAAACTCAAAGATATGATTTCTATTACCAAAAATTGTAGACAAGAGATTACATTCTTAGGGATAGGGACAGCCCCTGACTTTGGACATGCCTCTCTACACTGAAGAATCTGTGTGTCTTCTTCCCAAGCTAGACAGAACCTAATGCTTCTGCCCCTTCCCATAACCTGTGCATGATAGAAGTGAAAATAGGAGCCCCAGGTTTAACAAAAGAAAACTGACTATAAATTGCTTTGATGTCTCACATTTTCTGGAAATAGAATTTTTCTGTTTCTCATCATATTTAGAGATCAGTCTCTCTAAATTCTAGGTACCTGAATTTCTATGTGCCAAGGTCTGCGGACCACACTTATATTTTCCGTGAAGGTTGAGATACAAACCTAAATCTGTAGTAAATCTACACAGTATCTTCCAGGAGTCCCACCATTCACGTATGCACCCCTGACATTCAGTCCCTGGTTAGTATCTGGCACAGGAAGAATTTTCTTTCTTTTTCTGAGTAGGTAATATAGTAAGTTTTTGTTACTTTTCTGTATATTATGCATTTCAGTGTGTTTCAAATATAGGGGATTTCCTACTGTAGCTTATACATTTCTGGAAGTTTACTGTATCATTTCATATATTCTACATATTTGTATAACCTAAATTCTAAAATTCATCCCAATTTGTTAATTTTTCTTAGCTGGCTCATGATATTTATATGATATTGAAGATCTCCAACAAAAGAATGAGATGTATTAGTTTTGAACTAAGATAAGTAAGTAATAGCATTTCGATTCTAATTTCTTCATAGCATTTAACTGTTATGTAGCAATATATGATTTGATTAAATCCATAGAATTTTGGATTTTTTTTTTTTACTGACTATTTAGAAACTGTTACAGTTTTCTTTGATTATTGTGAATTGATGCTAGACAATGAATGCAATCCTCAATAGTTTTTCAGATTCAGGCATGACCATAGGCCATTATTTTTGTAGTGCTAAAAGAAGTAATGTTTCCCACACATTGTCCTGTCTGTTTAAGTACACTATTAGCATCAGGGTTCCCTGAGATCCAAAATTGTTTATTCTATTTGATTTTCTCCTCCAAATGCATTGAAGGAGAATTCAAAGTAAATTTTAGGGAAACACACAGAGGTCATGCAATATACTATATGTTATATATTAATACTGTATGTGTATGCATGTGCACATATGTATAACTGTACACATATAATTATCACATATGCACATTCTATATAATTACTCTATATGTGATATTATTATATAAATAATGGTCAACTTTCTGCTTTTATAAGAAGGATATATGTGTTTCTGACATTTTTCCTTATGTTTTATGAGTTCTACTCATTTTTTCTGACTGAAGCCCTTAATGACTACACTAAACCCCTACCATGGATGAAGAAAAAATAACCTAAAATGATTAATAATTTTTTTCTACACATTTGTGTGTTGCAACAGTTATTATCTTGATACCCACAATTCTTGTCATTGTAATAGTTCTAGGACTTTATCCCAAACTCTTGCCCTCTCTTGCTCTGGAAGTTTAAAAGACTGTTCATTGAAAATTGGCATTTTGCTTTTTCAAGGAAAATTGTTACTAGAATTGTGGTCTTGAGTTACATGTATCAGCATGATTTGATATTTCTGCTTATGTTATAAAAGATGAAAATAGTTTAATAAAACAATACCACTCTTCCTTCAAAGCCAATGTAGTTCAACAAACCAGACAAATTTGGCAGCATCTAATAAGAATGGAATGGTTATATAAGTCAGGATACTTTACTAAGTTTTAGAGCCTTTGATTGGCTGTATCCATTGCCTCAGACATATACTTCTAAAAACTAACTTTTGACATTTTGTGATTTAGACTGCCAATAATTTTAACTTGAAAGTGCATCAAAATATTACTACTATAAGAAAAGACAAGTGAAATTGTAAAATATTAGTATTTTGGAAAGTAGAAATAATAGCAACAAAATGCTAACAAGAGAAAAAAAGAAATCTCACATTGCTAGAGGAAGCATGAAATGACCTACTTTTTGCAGTGTTTTGGTAACATCAATGTAAATACTAAAGGACATCTATTCAGTACAAGATCTTACTATTGAGAATTAACCCTGAAAATGTATTTTCATCTATTTACAAAGGGTCATGTACAGTCAATATCCATAAAATGGGAAAATATTAAAATTTTGTGAATGCAATGTTATGAATTAAGAAAAAATAAGATACACCTCTATATCAGTGTTCTATGTTGCATAAAAATTATAACAGACTCCATAGTTTACAACAATGCATACTTATTTTCTCCCATTTTTTTATAGGTTGGAGCTGGGACTCCATACATTGCTTACTTGGGGTTTCTCAGGTCTCTAATGGCTGCAGTGAAATTTCTCAGGTCTGTTATAATCTAGAAGTTCAGCTGGGGAAGAATCTGGATTAAGCCTATTCAGCTCATTGGAGGTCCTTGTGGTTATAGGATTGAGGGCCCCTGTTTAGGCTGGCTTTTGGCTGAAGGCTGCCTCAGCTCCCTGAGGCCATAGTTCCTATGGCAACCTGAATTCCTTTCTACATGGTCACTAACTTCATGAAGTAAGTCAGGAGAAGCTCTGGAGAACATCTGTTAGCAAGACAGTCTTGTCTCTCAGTCCTGTCACATCCCAACACCTTAGCCATAGGTTAGCCATCTTCCAGCTGAAGGGATTATGCAAAGGCTTGGGAACCAGGAGTCAGGGATTTTGTGAGTCCACACTAAGGTCGTCTACCACTGAAGGAGCCCTAATTAGGAAGGGCTGTTGCAGCTAGCTGGAAGCCATAAGTTCCACCTGATATGTATGTGACGCACCTGTAGGCACCCGCAAAGCTGAAGGTATATAACCGGGTGAAAGCGGTCCGAGTTAGGAGAACGGAGAATTCAGTCAGCCGGGCAGTCACTCGGTCGGTCAGAAGAATCAGAGCGGCCAGAACGTAGGCAGAGCGGTTACAGAAGAGAAACCAGATAGAAGACAGAAGAGAAACCAGATAGAAGAAGTAATGACTGGTCAGAGTTAGGCCGAGGCTCCTGAGGAAGACAGAAGACAGAAGAAAGAAGAAGGAAGAAAGAAGAAGAGAGAAGAAAGAAGCTCTAATCTTTCTCTAAGCTAAGCTCTATCTTTCTTTACTCTAACTCTAAGCTAAGAAGACAAGAAGAAAAGCTCGCTTTAATCTTTCTCTCTAAAAATCTTTCTTTCCCTCTCTAAGCTCTAAGAAAGAAGAAGGAAGAAAGAAGAGAGAAGAAAGAAGCTCTAATCTTACTCTAAGCTAAGCTCTACTCTAAGCTCTATCTTTCTTTCTAAGACTAAGCTCTATCTTTCTTTCTAAGACTCTAAGCTAAGAAGACAAAAAGAAAAGCTTGCTTTAATCTTTCTCTCTAAAAATCTTTCTTTCCCTCTCTAAGCTCTAAGAAAGTAGAAGTAAAAGTAGTAAAAGCTTAACTCTGCCTCCGAGAGTTTTTCCTCCCGGTTTTCGGTACCAGGCAGCTTACATACCACAAACAATATGCTGATATGGAATAATTGTCAAGATAAGTATCGAGTTAAAAAAGGGTATTATTTTTGTGTGTATGAATGTGTTTATTTCATCTCTGAAGAAAACCAATAGAGAAGGATATTTAGTGGAAAGAGGACTAGCAATTAATTTGTAAATATTTTTTTCAGTGTTGCAATTTTTATATGTTGTACCCATGTACCTGTTGTGAATTATGATATTTCAAGCCCAATTTTTTAAAAAAGATAAGATTTATCAATTTGTTGATTAAATAAGATTAAGAAATTTTGCAAAATTAAATAATTTTTTTTTAAATTTTTATTTATAGTAGTATGTATTACAGTTCATACTATACATATAGAGCATCTTTTTACATAAAACAGTTTGTATTCAAAGTATATTCACAGCATTCAAGTCTTCAATCGTGCATTTAGAATAATGATATCCATCTTATTCAACCACTTTTCCCCCCTTCCCCCCTTGCACCCTCCCTTCCCCTCCCTTCCCTTTGACCATTATAGTGTTCCTCTAGTCCTCCTATGTACCCCGACCCATCAATACTGTGAACCGGCTTCCTTATATCAGAGGAAACATTCGGTATTTGGATTTTTGAGATTGACTGATTTCACTTAGCATTATATTCTCCAACTTCATCCATTTACCTGCGAATGTCATTATTTTATTCTCTTTTATTGCTGAATAAAATTCCATTGTGTATATATGCCACATTTTCTTTATCCATTCATCTACGGAGGGACCTCTAGGTTGGTTCCACAACCTAGCTATTGTGAATTGTGCTGCTATAAACATTGAGGTAGCTGTGTCACTGTAATATGCTGTTTTTAAGTCCTTTGGGAATAGACCCAGGAGTGGGATGGCTGGGTCATAGGGTGGTTCCATTCCCATTTTCCCAAGAAATCTCCAAACTGCTTTCCATAATGGTTGTACCATTTTGCAGTCCCACCAGCAATGTATGAGTGTGCCTTTTTCCCCACATCCTCTCCAACATTTATTGTTGTTTGTGTTCTTGATAGCTGCCATTCTGACTGGAGTGAAATGAAATCTTAGAGTAGTTTTGATTTGCATTTCTCTAATTGCCAGCGATGTTGAGCATTTTTTCATGTATTTGTTGATTAATCGTGTATCTTCTTCTGAGAAGTGTCTTTTCAATTCCTTAGCCCATTTATCAATTGGATTATTTGGTTTTTTGGTGTCAAGTTTTTTGAGTTCTTTATATATTCTAGAAATTAGTGCTCTATCTGATGTGCATGTATTAAATATTTGTTCCCAGTTAGTTGGTTCTCTATTAACCTCACTGATTGTTTCTTTTGCTGAGAAGAAGCTTTTTAGCTTAAATCTATCCCATTCGTTAATTCTTGGTAATAATTCTTGCACTACAGGATTCTTGTTAAGGAACTTGGAGCCTAATCCGACATGTTGGAAATTGGAGCTTACTTTTTCTTCTATTAGGTGTATTTTCTCTGATCTAATTCCAAAGTCCTTGATCCACTTTGAATTGAATTTTGTGCATGGTGAGAGATACAGGTTTAATTTCATTTTGTTGCATATGGCTTTCCAGTTTTCCCAGCACCATTTGTTGAAGAGGCTATCCTTTCTCCACTGTACATTTTTGGCGCCTTTGTCTAATATAAGATAGCTGAAATTATATGTATTAGTCTCTGTGTCCTCAATTCTGTACCATTGGTCTACTGGTCTATTTTGGTGCCAGTACCATGCTGTTTTCGTTACTATTGCTCTTAGTATAATTTAAAGTCTGGTATGGTGATGCCGCCTGCTTCACTTTTCCTGCTCAGGATTGCTTTAGCTATTCTGGGTCTCTTGTTTTTCCAGATGAATTTCATGACTGCTTTTTCTATTTCTTTGAGGAATGTCATTGGGATTTTGATTGGAATTGCATTAAATCTGTATAATGCTTTTGGTAGTATGGACATTTTGACAATATTAATTCTACCTATCCAAGAACAAGGTAGGTCTTTCCATCTTCTGAGGTCTTCTACGATTTCTTTCTTTAGTGTTCTATAGTTTTCGTTATAGAGGTCCTTCACCTCTTTTGTTAAGTTGATTCCCAGGTATTTTATTTTTTTTTGATGCTATTGTAAATGGAATTGTTTTCATCATTTCCCTTTCAGAGGCTTTGTCACTGATGTACAAAAATGCCTTTGACTTATGAGTATTGATTTTGTATCCTGCTACTTTGCTGAATTCATTTACTAGTTGTAAAAGTTTTCTGGTAGAGTTTTTTGGGTCTTCTAGGTATATTATCATGTCATCAGCAAATAGTGCTAATTTGAGCTCTTCTTTTCCTATCTGGATCCCTTTAATTTCTTCCGTCTGTCTAATTGCTCTGGCCAGAGTTTCAAGTACTATGTTAAATAGCAGTGGTGAGAGGGGGCATCCCTGTCTTGTTCCAGTTTTTAGAGGGAATGCTTTTAATTTTTCTCCATTTAAGATAATGTTAGCTTGAGGTTTTGCATAGATAGCTTTTATAATGTTGAGATATGTTCCTGTTATTCCTAATTTTTCTAGAGCTTTGAACATAAAGGAGTGTTGTATTTTGTCAAATGCTTTTTCTGCATCTATTGAGATGATCATATGGTTTTTATCTTTAAGTCTATTGATGTGATGTATTATGTCTATTGATTTCCAAATGTTGAACCAGCCTTGCATCCCTGGGATAAACCCCACTTGATCATGGTGCACTATCTTTCTGATATGTTTTTGAATCCGATTTGCCAGAATTTTATTGAGGATTTTTGCATCTATGTTCATTAGAGATATTGGCCTGAAGTTTTCTTTTTTGGCTGTGTCTTTGCCTGGCTTTGGGATTAATGTGATATTGGCCTCATAGAAAGAGTCTGGAAGAGCTCCCTCTTTTTCTATTTCTTGAAATAATTTGAAGAGCATCGGTATCAGTTCTTCTTTGAAGGTCTTGTAGAACTCGGCTGTAAACCCATCAGGACCTGGACTTTTTCTTGTTGGAAGTTTTTTGATAGCTTCTTCTATTTCTTCACTTGAAATTGATTTATTTAAATTGTGTATAGCCTCCTGTTCCAGTTTGGGGAATTCATACGACTCTAGAAATCTGTCTATGCTTTCAGTATTTTCTATTTTATTAGAGTACAATTTTTCGAAGTAATTTCTAATTATCTCCTGTATATCTGAGGTGTTTGTTGTGATATTTCCTTTTTCATCACGGATGCTAGTAATTTGAGTTTTTTCTCTTCTTCTTTTTGTTAGCATTGCTAGGGGTCTGTCAATTTTATTTATTTTTTCAAAGAACTAACTTTTGGTTTTGTCAATTCTTTGAATTGTTTCTTTAGTCTCAATTTCATTAATTTCAGCTCTGATTTTAATTATTTCCTGTCTTCTACTGCTCTTAGTGTTGATCTGTTCCTCTTTTTCTAGTGCTTTGAGGTGTGATGTTAAATCCTTTATTTGTTGTTGTTTTTTTCTTTTAATGAAGGAATTCAGTGCAATGAATTTTCCTCTTACTACTGCCTTCATAGTGTCCCAGAGATTTCTGTATGATGTATCAGCATTCTCATTTACCTCTAGGAATTTTTTAATCTCCTCCTTGATGTCTTCTTCAACCCTTGTTCATTCAGTAGCATGTTGTTTAGCTTCCAGCTGTTGGAGTAGTTTTTTTTATTTCTTGTATTATCATTGATTTCCAATTTCATCCCATTATGGTCTGATAGAATGCAAGGTAAGATTTCTAATTTTTTATATTTGCTGAGAGTTGCCTTGTGACATAATATATGGTCAATTTTGGAGAAGGAGCCATGTGCTGCTGAGAAGAAAGTGTATTCGCTTACTGAGGGATGAAATATTCTATATATGTCCATTAGGTCTAAGTTATTAATTGTTTTAATGAGGCCTAATGTTTCTTTATTTAGCTTTTGTTTGGATGATCTATCCATTGGTGAGAGAGGTGTGTTGAAGTCCCCTAGAATAACTGTGTTGTGGTCTATTTTACTCTTGAACTTGAGAAGGGTTTGTTTGATGAATGTAGGTGCTCCATTATTTGGGGCATATAGATTTATAATTGTTATATCTTGTTGATGAATGGTTCCCTTAAGTAATAAGAAATATCCATCTTTATCTCTTTTGATTAGCTTTGGCTTGAAGTCTACTTTATTTGATATGAGAATGGAAACCCCTGCCTGCTTCCTCAGGCAGTGTGCGTGATAAGACTTTTCCCAGCCTTTCACCTTCAATCGCTTGATGTCTTTTTCTATGAGGTGTGTTTCTTGTAGGCAACAAATTGTTGGGTTGTTTCTTTTAATCCAATCTGACAATCTGTGTCTTTTAAATGGTGAGTTTAGACCATTAACATTCAAGGTTATTATTGAGATGTGATTCTTATTTCCATCCATTTTTAAATGTATTATGGTAATTAGCTTGATTTGGGTTCTCCTCTGGTTGGTAATTCCTTTAGTTTACTATCTCCCTTTGTTGGTTTTCAGTGTTTATTTTTCTCTTCTTCTTTGTGGAAAAATTTGCCCAAGATGTTCAGAAGTGCTGGCTTTCGAGTTGTGAAATCTTTTAACTTTTGTTTGTCATGGAAGGTTTTTATTTCATCTTCGAATCTAAAGCTCAATTTTGCTGGATATAAGATTCTTGGTTGACAACCCTTTTCTTTCAGAGCTTGAAATATGCTATTGCAGGATCTTCTAGCTTTTAAGGTCTGGGTTGAACAATCTGTGCATAATCTGATCGGTTTCCCCCTATATGTAATCTGCTTCCTTTCTCTTGTGGCTTTTAGTATTCTCTCCTTGCCTGGTATATTAGGCAATTTCATTATAATGTGCCTTGGTGTGGATCTGTTGTGGTTTTGTACGTTTGGTGTTCAGTAAGCCTCTTGAACTTGGTTTTGCCATTCGTTCCTAATGTGTGGAAAATTTTCTGCTATTATTTCATTGAATAAATTACTCATTCCTTTGGTTTGAAACTCTGCACCTTCTTCAACACCAATCACTCTTAGGTTTGGTCTTTTTATGCTGTCCCATAATTCCTGAATGCTCTGTTCTTGTTTTCTTACTTCTTTTGCCATGTCCTCTAGATTTTTCTCCAGGATAAATATTTTGTCTTCATTATCTGAGGTCCTTTCTTCCAGGTGATCTAATCTGTTGGTGATGCTTTCAATTGAGCATTTAGTTTGGTTTATTTCTTCTTTCATTTCCAGAATTTCCGTTTGGTTTTTCTTTAGAATCTCTATCTCCCTATTGAAGTAATCTTTTGCTTCTTGTATTTGTTTTTGGAGTTCTTTGTCAAAATGCTCTTTTGCCGCCTCTACTTGCTCTCTCATCTCATTTTTTATTTCAATCTTAAGATCCATAAACATTTGGAATATGTAATTTCTAAATTCCATCTCTGGCATTTGACCAACTGTGCTTGCCATGGGATCAATTGAGGAGGCCTGTTGGTTGGTTTCAGCCACTTTCTTCCCTTGCTTCTTCATAATGCTTGTGTGTCTATTCTCCTAGCACTGTGGGACCTTGCCTATTTCGATTTCACCTTATAGCCTTATGTTTCTCCTGTGGTACAATGCTGTCAGGTCCTCTTATAAATACCTTACAATTTAAGCTCTAACACTTTCTTTACAGCAAATCCCAGTTTGATCACAATGTACAGATTTAGTTAACCCAGATATTGTTTCCAATTTACTCTGTATGCTTGCGTTGGGGTTTACAGTTTCAGTATTGGATACAGAGATGATATCTTTAGGAAGAAGCAAGTGAGATTACTGAGATGTTCTTTCTTAGGAAGTATAACAGTAGAATTCTATGGAAGTGGTTTAATATCAGCAGACAGGAGAGAAAAGAGAATGGAGTGAGCGATTTAGAGGAAAGACGATTTGTATATAAACCCAACTTATTTAGCCTTTGAGAGAAGAAAGATAAAGGAAGATGGAAAAGAAAAAATAAAAAGGAACAATGCGAGATAATAAAGAATTAAGAATTATTGTAAGAGAGAGGAGAGAGAAACTGAGTCAAGAAAAATAGAGATTAAACTATATATAACACTGCTTTTCTGTATATTTCAATTGCCCCAGGCCTAGAAGTCCCAATTTCTGCGTATACCTTGTTTTCACCTCTGATGAGTACACAATGACAGGGTGTAAGTAGATAAGATGAGGGCAGAAGAGACTAAAGTGAGAAGGAAGGAAGGAAAGAGGCACACAGACACACAAATAATCCCACTATCAAACAGAACAAAAGCAAAAACAAACAAAAACAAATAAACAAACAAAAACCAAACAAACAAAAAAAAAAACAAAAACAGAGTTGGAGTTTAAGCCAGTTGACTTGGACCACGCCCACAAAGTCACAGTAGAGTCTAGTCTGCAGCTTTGGCCAGCGGCAGATTGGCACAGAGGAATAATGGCTGGGGGGTGGGGGGTGTCAGTACGTGAATAGCACCAAGAAAGTGTTCATCAAAAAGGCATGCATTCCCTACGCCCGCCCCCGGTTATAGCTCTTGTGGTTGCTGCGCTGGCCTCAGGCAGGCCCTTTCCTTCAGGCTGCCTGTGCACGTCTCACCAGGTGTTTGCTGTTTTCTGGGCTCTGGATCGTTCCTTGGATGCCTGCAACTGTTTTTCTTTCTCCGTTTCTTTGTCGTGGTCAAGCGCAGCCCTTCTCCAAAATGGCGGCGCCTTCCCTGGTCCCGACAGCCGTATCCCGGTCCTGTGTGTCACTCTGATGTGTGCAGGTCCCGTTCGGCAGTTTAAGTGAAAGAAGTCTGTGAGGCCGCTGCTCGCGTCTGGCTCTCTTTTTATTCTGCGCTGTTTTTTGCCGTGGTCTGCACTTCCCGTACTGCAATGCTACCACAGCAGCTGCGCCGTTAATGCTGGTTCGGCCTGTGGGTCGCCGGCACTGGACTCCGTGCGTCAGCGGTGTGGAGTTCCTTGTATTTTCACAGTCTGTATGTGCGCGGATGTCTCAGCTCCCTTCCAGTTGCGGGAACGTTGCTGAGAACGCGTTCAATCTTCCCGATAAGACTGTTTTATTGCCAGTCTCCCGAGCGTGCTTCTCTGCTGTCCGCCATCTTTTTTCCCTCTCCCAAAATTAAATAATATTAAACAACACCATTTTGTAAAGGATTCAAGAATCTAAGTTCTAAATTTCAATTTTGTCTTTAGCAATTTATGAAGTTACTTAATCATTCTGAGATTCATTCTCCTTACTTATAATAAAGTTCAAGTAAATAATGTCTCAAATTGTTCTCAAATGCACCATATTGTAAATAAATCAAAGCAATCACCTAAACCATATTAGAATAGATTTTTATATACAGAAAGATAAGAAAGATATTTAAAGTATGGAATGAAGTTAGAGGAGAAGCACACAAAAAAAAAAATCTCTCAAACACACTGAGAACAAGTTGAGGAAGGACAAAAAAGGGGGAAATGTTTGAAAAAGAAGAAGAAAATATAATCAAAGCAGAGTAGGAGAGCTTTGAAACTGGGGCAAAGCTCATGTTGAAATGGCTTAAAATTCATAAAAAGAGAAACATAGCATGGACATAATATGTACCCAAAGTATTTTATTTTGGGGAATTCTGAGATTGAATTACAGCCTCCCACCTGCTAAGGATGTGCTCTACCACAAAACAAAAGTCCTAGCCCCTTTTACTTTTATGTTTAACTAAACTTTTACTTTGATATAATTATAGATTTACATGTAGTTGAAAACAATAACAGTGTATCTAATTTCTCCCAAAGATAAAATTCTTGCAAAACTGTAATGCAATGTAATAACTAAGATATCCACATTAATACAGTCAAAACAAACAACATTTCCATCATTATGCAGATCCCAGACATGGCCCTTTTATTGGGGAACCCATTTATTTCCTGTCACCTTTCCTTGCCTCTAGCAACCATTAATCTGCTTTCTATTTGTTAATAATTTTATCATTTCAAGAATAGTATGTAAGTGGAATCATATGGAATATAGTGTTTTGATGTATTTTCTCTCAGCATTATTCTCTGGAGATATGTCCATGTTACTGCATTTATCAATAGTTTGTTCCTTTTTATTCCAGGTACAAATGCAGTGCACACTGTTCCACTGTGTGCTCTTGAAGGACTTCTGGGTTGTTTATGGTTTTGAGTTTTAATACTGTCATCATAAACATTTATGTACAGGTTTTCATGTGCACATAAATTTTCATTTCTCTGGGTAACTCCCCAGAAATGCAATTCCTGAATCTTTTGGTAACTGCATATTTAGTCTTTTTTTTTTTTAAAGGAACTGAAAAATTGCTTTCCAAAGTTGCAATTTTGATTCTCACCAGCAATGTAGACATGATCCAATTTCTTCATAGCCTCACCAGCATTTAGTTTTCTCACTTTGCTTTTTTAGCCATTCTGATTGCGGTATAATAGATCATTTTGCTTTCATTGGTATTTCCTAATTGTTAATGATGTTTAATAATTTTCCACTTGCTTATTTGTATTTGTTCACATTCTTCAGTGAAATGCCCCTTTGTGTCTTTTGATGATATTCTAATTGCATTGTTTGAATGTTCAAAATTGTATTATAGAAGTAATGCATCTTTATATAATCAAGATAAACTCCTTTGTGATATATTTGAGTTGTAAATATTGTCTTCCTATATGTAGCTCTAATTTCCAGTTTTTAACAGGGTCTTTCACAGAGGAAATGTTTTTAATTTTGATGAGACTAGATTTACCAATTTTTTTCCTTTTTCTTTTGTTGTATGTTAAATCTTTGAAGGCTGCCTAGTCCCCAATCCTGAATATTTTCTTATGTTTTTGTTTGTTTGTTCTGAATGTCTTATAATTTTATGTTTTATATTTAAGACAAGGATCTACTTTGATTTAATTTTTGTCTAAGTGGTGAGGCTTAGATTAAAGTTCTTATTTTCCCTTTGTGGATGTGCAGTTACTTCAGTACCATTGGGTGATCAGTCTCTTCTTTTGACTTACCTTTGTATCTTTGTCAAAATTGAGTTGGGCAATTTGTCCAATGTCAAGTTGGATATATTTGTGTGGGTGGTTTTCTATTTATTTTGTGTTTTTATTTAGGGGGTTTTCCTATTCTTTTCAATTGATCTTTGTGTATTCCTCCACCAATTTCACACAGTCTTGATTACTGTAACTATAAAATGTATCTAGAAATTGTGTAGAATTATCCTTCCTCATTTATACTTTCCCCCAACTTTAATTATTTTACCTATCGCAGTTAAATTTCTTCTACATGTAAGTCTCAGAATGGTATTGTGTATATTTACAAAAATATGGACATTTTAAGGAAATTTTGTTAAACTTATATAACAATTTTGAATTTTTGTCTGCTAATCTATGAGTATTTTATAAAAAAATTACTATATTTATTCAAATTATATGATGATTTTCATTTTTAGTGATTATTTTTAATTGTAGAGTCCTAGTATTCATAGCTTCTATATAAAATAGAAATTATTTTTGTATATTTACTTATACTTTACAACCTTGCTAAACTTGCTTATTAATTTTAAAAGTGTTCTTAATAATTTTTTTGGATGTTTCATATAGAAAATCATCATATCTGCAACTTCTGATTGTTTTATTTATTCCTTTCTGCTTTGTATGCTTTTATCCCCCTTTCTTAGCCCATTGCACTAGATAGAATTTTTAGCATTGTGTTGGGTAAGAGTTCTCACAATGGACATTTTTGCCTTGTTTCTATTCCTAAGGGCAAAGCATACAGTCTTTCACCACAAGAATAATGTTTGCCATAGGTATATTGTAGGCGATCTGTATCAAATCAAGTAAGTTCGCTTCTAATCCTAATATAATGAGAGGGTTTTTGTGTCTTATTTTTAAAAATCATGAATAGGTTCATATTGTATCAAATGCTTTTCTCCAACAACTGAAATGGTCAAATGATTCTTCCTTAGCCAATGGATTACATTGATTTGTTTGTGCATCTTGAGCCAATCTTTCATTCCTGAAATAAACCTCATTTGTTATGGATATAATTATTTTTATATAATACTAAATTCTGTATGTTAATATTTTCTTCAGGACTTTACCATCTGTGTTCAACAGGAGTATAGTTCTGTAGTTTTCTTTTTTTTTTATACTCATATGTTTTAGTGCTAGGGTAATACTAGCTATAATAAGTGAACTGGAAAGTACCCCATTCTCCTCTATTTTATAGGAAAAATTGTGTAGAATTGGTGTTAACTTTTATATAAATTTTTAGTTATATTCTTCAGTGAAACCATCTGGGCTGGGAGAATTCTTTTGGGTAATTTTAAAATTATGAATGGAATTTCCTTAACAGTTATATAACTATTTAAATCATTTATTTAAAATTGGGTGAGTTGCCAGGTTTTTTTTTTTTTTTTTTTTCATTAGAATGTGTTCTGTATCATTTCAGATTTCAAATTTGTGTATGTAGAGGTGTTTATATATTTGCTTACATTCCACAGAGTCTGTGATGATATACCCCATATCATTCTTGGTAATTTGTATTTTTTATTACTATAAGTTAGTTAATTTTATTGATCTTTTCAAAGAAAGACCTTTTTGTTTATATGAGTTTATATATTGTTTTTCTAGTTCTAGTTTCATTTGTTTCTGCAGTAATCTCTTTATTTCCTTTCTTCTCTTTGATTTTGGTTTTGATTTTATATTCTTTTACTAGGTTATTCTATAGCGGAACACTAGAATGGTCAATGGGGAGCAAGGGAAAGGGAGGGGACAAAAGGGTGAAAAAAAAAGATGTTACAATGAGATGGATATCATTACCCTAAGTGCATGTATGAAGACACGAATGGTGTGAATATACTTTGTATACAACCAGATATATGTAAAAATTTGCTCTATAAGTATAACACGAAATGTAATGCATTCTGCTGTCATTTATAACAACTTAGAATAAAAAAAAAGACTTTGTTATTGATTTGTGATTTTTCTCCCAGTTTACTATATACGTTTAATACATAAAATTTTCTCAACACTAGTTAAGGTATGATCCACACAAGTTAATATCATGTATTTTCATGTTCATTCTGTTACATATTTTAAAATTTCCCCTGAGATTTCCTTTTTGGTTGTGAGTTTTTCAGAAGTATATTGGTTAATTTCTCAAGATTTAGAGATTTTAATGTTGTCTTTTATTGATTCAGAGTTTTGTTTCATTTTATCATGTCACTAATTCTATATGATTCCAAAATCTTCAAATTTGTTGAGTTTTAGTTTTATAATAGCATATGGTCTATATAATATGAGCACTTGAAAGGGATGTGTAACTTTTTTCTTGTTGGGTGGAATGTTCTAGCAATGTCTGTAGAATCTTTTGGTTGATCATATTTTTGAGTTTCCTTATATCCATGCTTATTTTCTGCTTAATTGTTCAATTAATTATTGAGAGAAGGTTACAAAAGCACAACTATCACCATAGGTGTTTCTGTTTCTCTTCTGGTTCTACCAGTTTTTATTTCACATATTTTGCAGCTTTGTTGCTTAGTGTATACGCACTTGTAAAGAATATCCTTCTCATTCTCTGATCATTTTAATTTGCTCCAAAGTCTACTATGCCTGATCTTAATTTAAATATTGCTGCTTTGCTGGATTAAAGTTTGAATAATTTATCTTTGTTCATCCTTTTACTATCAACTAACTTATATAGTTATATATACATATACATATATATAGTGAATTTCTTGTAGCTACTATGTCTACTTTTATTAATCCCTGTCTTTTAACTGATTTATTTGAACCATTTACTTTTAATGTAATAATTGATATATTATGGCTTCAATGTTTCATTATATATTTTCTATTTGCTTTCTGTATTTTAATTTTCTTTTCATCCATGAATTATTTGAATATCTTTAAGTAAAGTAATTTATTCATTTTGCTTATTAGTATATCTTTTTTATAGTTCCATAGTGATTACTCTAGGCTTTGCATGTAATATGCAGAAGTTGTTGCAGTCTAATTTTTCATTATTTTACCAGTTCAAATGAAGTGCAGCAACTTTTTTACTTTAAGTTATTTTATTCTCCCTCATTTATGACTGTGAAATATTTCTTCTGTGTACATTTTGAACCATTCTACACAGTATAATTTTTTTCTTGATTCATCAGATGATTTAGAAAACTGAAGAAGAAAAATGTTTTGGCTTACTGTGCTCACTCTTCTTTTCTGATATTCCAATATATGTTCTTTTATTTAATCCTTCATGCTTGTAAACTTTTCTTGAGACAATTCTTTCTAAATAGTTCAATTGGCAATAGATATCCTTACTTTTAAAAATCTCAGAATGTTTTAATTTCCTTTTTATTCCTGAAGGATAGTTTCACTGTTCATAGGCTTCTGAATTGACAGCTCTTGTATTTAATCACTTCAAAAT
Organism: Tamias sibiricus; assembly: GCA_025594165.1. Classification (NCBI taxonomy): domain Eukaryota; kingdom Metazoa; phylum Chordata; class Mammalia; order Rodentia; family Sciuridae; genus Tamias; species Tamias sibiricus. The sequence goes on along the minus strand of CM046660.1, from coordinate 70,284,842 downwards.
TACCATTTTCTTTTTTCTGCCCTCCCTGATTTCTGTGACAGATTCATTTGAATTCTAATAGTTTTCATCTATTGGCAAGGTGTTTATCTCAATTCTTTGTAATCTATAGGCTTAAGTATCTTGCAAAATCAGAAACTTTTCAACCAGTTTTTTCAATACTTTTCCTAACCTCTTTCTTGTTTCATTCCAGTGAAATGAGATGAATACTAGACCTTTGTTATAACCCCTTTATTCCCTTAGGCTATATTAATTTTTTATTCAGTCCATTTTCTCTCTGTGGTTTAGATTGAATAATTTCTAGTTCAATTTTCCAATTTGCTAATTATTTTCTCTTTCTTCTCTAGTCTATTGAGTGTACCCACTGGGGTTTTTCATTTTAGTTATTATATTGTTCTTTAGTTATATGTTTCCTACTGAATTCTTTTTCACAACTTATTTTTCTTTGTTATGATTCTATTTCTTTGCTGAGACTTCCACTTTCTGTAAGTATGTCCATAATTGCTTTATGGAATATTTGAAAAATAATAGTTGATTTTAAATTCTATTTTCATATAATTTAGGCTCTCTACCTTCTTGGTGTTGGCACATCTATTGACTGTAATGCTTCATATAGTTTGAGATATTTTGTTTCCAGAATGATGAATGGTTTTTAATTGAAGTCTGGACATTTTCCTAATATGTTCTGTTATTCAGAATCTTATTTAAACCTGTTATAATTAACTTTTCAATTTTTCTTTGGCAAAGTAAGTAATGATACCACTACATTATTGCCAAAGGTCAATAAAAGTTCAGATTAATCACTCAGCCTCCATTGACATGCAAAGGTTGGGCTCCTTATTACTGCATGGTGAGAGAGCTCTCAACCTTGACATGCAGAAAAAGAGTATCAGCTTTATCCCCAGCCTTCTCTTATATGGGTATGTTCAGAGCATAATTATTGCACCATAAGGGTGAAAGCCTAGCCTTCTAACTCAGCTGTTTTCTTCCATGTGTGGTTTTGTGGACCATAACTTTATCTGTGTGCTTTGCAGGCATTTAGTATTTATTTTCTAAAATGTAAGCAGCTTCTTTCATGGTCTTTTGGCTTGAGAAGACTTTTGTTGGGGATTCTTTAATTGTCTGCTCTTATGGTATTTATGAGTTATCTGCTATGTTTGGTCCAAACAGAGTGAGACTAAATTAAAATCCAGGAAATTCACCCCTGAGGTTTTCTCTAGGTCTCAAGTCTCTAGCGGTCTGCCTTCTATCATTTACAATGTTCTCAAAGTTTTTGTATATAACTTCTAAGACTTCTAGCTATATCTAGAAATTTATTCCACATTTCCAGAAACAAGCCAAAAATACTTTTTTTTTTTAAAATGAACTTTTATCTTACCTTATTATACCAAGTATTTGAGACAGATTATAAAAAGGTGGTTAGATTAAAATTGTTGACAGCATAGATTTATGTGTATTTCTTTGTGTACAACTTTCAAGGAAGAAAGACAACTCAAGTATCATATCTCTGTGACCTCTTTTCTTATGTTCTCTTTCTTAACAATTGTTATCTGTTGTAATATAGCACATCATTTGGGAAATTAAGCTAATGCGGTAGTTCTCATCTGGGGATTTGAGCTTGACTTCTAACCCGTTAATTCGGGGCTGTGAGTCTGAGATCTCCCCAATTTGGGATTGAGCTGGATCCCCAACCTGTTAATTCAGGGCTGTGTGGGCCTAAATTCTTCCAAAACAGGAATGGAGCCGGATCTCCGCCTGCTAATCCAGGACTGTGAATCTGGGTTCTTCTTTGGTTATGCAAATGAGTGTGAGCCCAAGCTCCTTCCAAATGCCTGGAGGTCTGAGCTTGGCTCCTCTTTGCCGATGAGATACCACTCTTATGCGACCACTAGGAATTAACTTTGTGCTTTTGTCTGTGTTCTTGATGTATTTCTGCTGTATGACCACTAGGTTCTAATATATTTAATTATCAAAAATAAAACCAGTTCTATGGCCCTGTGGAATCTAGCCAGAAGCTGGCTATACAAGCAAGATAACTAAGATTAGCTTTTGCAAATAGCCCCTCCTACAGGGTGTAACATTACTCATTGAAAAGCTAATAGTCTTTTTGTGTCTGTAAAAGACTCTCCCTTATCCTTCAGCAAATCCAGGATAGATAAGATTGATCAATAGTAGGTACTTAGGATAACTATTTTGTTTTTCCGATTGACCCTGGAGTGTCCTGAAATTCTTTAAAGTAACCTTCTATAGTTAATTACTGGAATTCTTTGTTATAATCTCCCTTACTGGAAATCTTTAATGTAATCTCCCTTACTGGAAATCCTTAATGTAACCTCCTTTACTGGAATTCTTTATTGAAATCTATAGTTGAAATGTAAATTGCTGTGTTTGCTGGGATGTATAAAAAAATCATGCTGAGAAAAGTAAAATGAGAAGAGTAGAAGGATTTCTACAACCTGTCTCGTGTGTGGATTATTTTCGTCCATCGACATTTTCCTCCAGCATCAGTCGGGCAGACCTTGACATCCTTGCTGAAGCTGGCCTTCAGCATTAAGCCTTTCTCATTATATAAAGAATTTAAAGTAGAAATATATTTGTATGTATATGCATATGTAAATATATATGCATTTTCCTTTCCTCTAATTATAATTCAGTCACTAAAAACAGAGCTTCCTAAAAAATATAAATCTTTTTTTATATATGAAAAGTGTTTAACATTTTTAGCAATCAGGGAATGCAAATCAAAACTACATTGAGATTTCATCTTACTCCAGGGAGAATGGCAATCATCAAGAATAAAAATAATAATTACTGACAAAAATGTAGAGGTAAAGATATACTCATACTCTGTTGGGACTTCAAATGGGTACAACTACTTTGGAAAGCAGTATGGAGATTCCTCAGACACTGTCAATGGGAATGTAAATTAGTATAATCATTATGGAAAACAGTTTGGAGGGTCCTTCAACAACTAGAATTTAGCAATCCCACTACTGGATATTAGGTAAAGGAAAGGAAATCAATATGTCAAAGAAACACCTGCACTTCCATGTTTATTACAGCATTATTCCCAATAACCAAGATATAGAATCAACCTGGGTCTCCATCAATGGATGAATAGATAAATTAATGTGGTATGTATACACAATGGGATATTATTCAGCAATAAAAAAGACTGAAATCCTGTTATTCGTGGCTACAATGGTGACACTGAAGATATATTAAGTGAAATGTCAGGCACAGAAAGACAAATACCACATGTTCTTACTTACATTGGGAGGCTAAAAACGTTGATCTAAGAGAAATGGAGAACAGAATAATAGGTAGTTATCAGAAACTGGAAAGGGTGAGGGGGTAAGGAGGATATACGGAGGAAGGTTAATGGACAAAGGGGTATATATTTCAAAATAGCCTGTAAGGAATATTTTGAATGTTTCCAACAAAAAGAAATGGTACATTCTTAGGTTAATGGATATGCCAAATGTCATCTGTCCATTATATATTATATACATGTACTGAAATGTCATACTGTACCTCATAAATATGTATAATTATTATATGCCAGTTATAATTTAAAATAAAAACTTAAAATACATTTTCTTTCTTCTTGATCCTGGTTACCATCATTAAACCAATACAATCAGGAATCCATTTTTACTGCAGAGTCCAATAGTTCTGCAATCACAATGGTTTTTCTAAGCACTACCATTATGCCCACATTTCCAATTGACTCTCCTATCTTTTGCAATAAAGTTCAGATGACTTCCTCTAAAAAATGTATAGAAGCATAAATATGACATAGTAGATCAATGGCTTTGATTTAAATTTTTGATATTTTCTCATCTTGAATTTTTTTTTTTGCATTAAATGATTGAAAAAAAAAAAAAAAGATTAGGAATGGAACCACCATATGATCCATATGATCCAACTCTCCTACTCCTTGGTATATCTAGCATACTAGTATACTTAGATAAAAATGTTTTATGCATAGAACACCCCAGTATTCAGTGGGTGGTTGTGTGGCAGTGAACTTGATCTCACAAAAAGTCTCAGTTTTACTTAGTATGCTAAATATGTTTTTAATGTTCTACCATATGTAAATATTTGGAATTCTTATCATATATAAAAAGGAAATGGAGAAGTGCTCTGAGTAGGATGCTGTCAAATAGTTTCCTATAGTGGCTTTGTAAATATTTTATCTGATCTAAGAGGGTTCCAGTCCCTCCATAGACACTTGATAGCATCAATCATTTAATGATAGTTATTCTGAGTGGTATATGTCAGTGTCCACTGATGATAGTTTCAATTTGCTTCCCCACTTTATGAAGCATTTGTTACATGCTTCTTGATAATGTGGTATACTGTTTGGCAAAATGCTTATTTAAGTATTTCAGTTTTTGTTTTTTTTTTTTTTTTTTTTTTTTTTTTGTGTGTGTGTGTGTGTGTGTGTGTGTGTGTGTGTCTTCTTCTAATTGACTTTTGGTGACTTTAAAAAAAAAATATTTATCAGTACAAGCGTCTTGCTGTTTTTTTTTTTTTCCCCCCGTTTTGTTGTTTCTTGCTATGTGTTACTTAGATAACTGATTTTAAGCCCTTGTTCTTTTCAAATATATGCATGTAAGGTTGTAAACTGTCCTTTGATTACACCATTAGATACATCCCACAAATTTTGATATCTCAAATTTTCATTACCATTTAGTTAAAAATTGTTTCTCATTTTTGTTGAATTTTTTTTACTTTAGTGGGTTAATTAAAAGTTTGTTACTTAATTTCCAACATTTGATTATTTTAATAGTTGTTTTTACTTGTTTGTTTTATTTCTGATCTATATTCTACTGGGATTCTGTAATGCAGTTTGCATCAATCCTTTAATATTTTTTTTTTTTTTTTGAGGCTTGCTTGATTTTTAAGGATCAACATGTGGTCTTTCTCTAGTTCTGCTTGATCTTTGTTCTAGATAGATTTGGTCCATTTCTTCATTCATTTATTGAACTCTTTCTCAAGGTGCTAAATATGGAATAGTAGGCAAAAAGCATACATATTCATATATTTTTTTAAAGGATTTGAAAACCCAAATTCTGCTTTTACCTTCACAATAATTTATATTAGTTTTAAATTTTGTTTATTTACTTTTGAAGTCTGTCATAAGAGATCAGTTTGTTCCTTTCTACAATATAATGGATTAGGTAGAACAAATGCTACTCATGATCACAATCTTAAAAATGACAATAGGGAGATTCAGTATCTTCTGCAAACGGTTTAAGTCCACCTACCTATAATACCTATGGTATCAAGGTAAAGTGGAACAATATATTTAAAATTGCTTTGTGTAACTGCATGTTCTGTGCATGGGAATGTCATGTGATGTTATCACAAGTACTTTTCAAGAAAAAAAGAATAGCTCAGATATTATTTAAAACTGTAGCTCTAATTACCAATTATCACTCTGTAGTTAACTCAAGCATGCAGACACACTAATCCTTAATAGTACCTTTGTCTCCAAACACACAATTGCTTTTTGAGAATTTTGAAGGCTAATTAGGAATCAGCTATTTACATGGCATATTTCCTGAAAGATTTCAAAGGGTTAACATTTGAATTTTCAGCCTAACTTTGCCATGAATTTCCCTCCGTTCTTTGTAGAGGAAGTATAAATAAAAAGGCTTACAACTTAGATTTAAGGATCCTTTGGGTGGAGATTGCATGGTGGTTATAAGCTTTAATCTTGACCTACACTTCCTGTTTTAAAAATAGACTCTAAGCATTGTTTCTTGGATATAATTATAAATGATCTTTCCAGAAAAAGTGCAACTCTGTTTGGAAAGAACCTAGTAAGTACTATTGAAATCTGTGTGATTGAAGGTTGGGCAGACTCTAAGAGGCTAAAACCAGAAATTCCTTAAAGCCATGACATTCTTTCATTGTGGCCAAGTAGCACACATGGAGGGAAGAATTCTGTCTAGTTCTAAAACATTTGGATGAAGATATTTCACAGGATTAAAATTTTCTTTGAAATGACTTTAAACTCCTATTTTAAGATCTGGCGTCTGAGTTTGTGCCATTGTAAACATAGGACTTGTGTTATTTTGTCTTTCTGCTAAAATGAGTATAAGTGGAACATTCAGAAAGATCCGGCATTAGTTTTCTGGCACTCAGCTAATCAAAATGGGCAGATGTTGGCACACTTTCTTTAAATGTAAAGACTTCATCCTTTACCATAGTGGGCACTTTTGGTAATTCAAAGAACCTTTGTTTACAAGAGGAAAATAATGTCCTCAGTGCACTGTGATTGATTTTCAGTGTCCAATACTGTAGCAAGTTGTACAGTATAACATTACTACATCCAATTTCATTAATTAATCTAAATAAGTGCATTTTCTTTGCAGATTTTAATCAATATGAATAAATTTGAAAATTCTTACATGTTGAGAAGAAAAATATCAACAATTGTGTGACTTTGAGAAGGCTCTTGTTCTAAAATATTACTTTAAAATGTTCTTATGGGTTGAGGATTTAGCTCAATGGTAGATTATGTGTTTAGCATGAGCATCTGGGTTTGATCCCAGTGCTACACACACACACACACACACACACACACACATACACAACACACATACATGTTCCATCTTAAATTTTAAAGTAAAACTCTGAAATAGTATTTTTAATCAAATATCATCATATGGTGAATGCTTTACATCATCTAAAAATTGCATAATTTATCCAAAGTGAATTTCATTATTATAATTCAAAGCTGTCAATCATTCCATAAAATATAATTTTCTAGACTGAATAGATGAAAAAGACATTCAATCACTTAGGTTGAGCAAAAGACAAAGTTCTTGATGACTTGACTCAGGAGAATGTTCCAGTGATTCTTGTCTATGTCTACTGACCAAAAAATATTTGCAGAAAATTCTTAAAATCAATGACAGGACATTTGCATGGTCCTACCTTCCTGCTTTCCTCTCCTCCATGAGTGTTTATTGGCAACATCTTCTGGGCTAGATGTGGTGCTAAATGTGGATAATATAAAGATACATGCAGCAAGGCTTTTGCTATAATGTATACATGTCAACAAAACATTTATTATAGGCCATATTATACAGAAGTTTTAACAAAGGCCTACAAAGCATAAATATACAGAATAATTTCAGAGGTAGGAATAAGAAATGACTTCACAGAAGAGGCATAATTTAAGCAGGGCTTTGAAAAACAGTTGAAAAGCTTAAAAAGAAGGAAATTATTGTCAACATTAAAAGCATATGCTAAATCTTAATTCAGAACAAAAATCCAAATAAAATTGTAATGGGCTCTAGAATCAACAGTGAGGTTCTTTCAAATCATATCTATTCTTTTCCAACTCATCTCAAGAATTTCCTATGCCTGGCAAGCCTTGTTCAAGATTTATTACAGGAAGGAGTCACTGCAAATATTGTGAAAGTATTATTTCTTTCAGGTATCTGGGAGGCAGAAAATGATCTGGAACTATTGGTTAGTGCAAAACTACCATTGACACTTGGACAAACTGCTTTAAGTGTTTAAAGAGACATCTAGCTTTGCAAGAGAGTTCCGTCTGTATGACCAGTGTCAAGCAAGTGCACCTGTCCAAGGATGAAGATTCACAAGAGCTTCTCCAACAGGGTGTATCTGAGACTTCATTGTAGATACAGGCACGATGACTTGTTTGGCTTAGCATATGTATCTCTAGCACAATAACTTGGAGTGTGATCCAAATCCACGTGCATCAAAGTCACCTAGTCATGAATTCCTACGATGCTTGTAAGATTTGCTGAATTATAACGTCTGAGTATGAAAGTAGTGACTTGCCTTTAATTGCTTAACACATGATAGATACTCTTGCTGTTAAGGTTAGAGATGGAAGGAATTAAGTCCTGAGCATGAACAAGTCAGTATTCCTTCTCCATTGAAATTTTTTTCAATTGAAGCAGATAGAGGTAGAAATAGGCAGTTGTCCTTCTCCAAGTGTCACCACCAACTTCTCTGAAATTATTTCTTTATTTTTTCATCAAGTTCAAAAATTGTTAAAGTAGATGATTTTTAATTTTTCCTAATATTCATGCTTTCATCCAGATAGCATTTTTTTCCTAGTGCCAACTCTGTGGTAAGCATTTCTGTATGAAAAGCACAGATAAAACATTTACAGGGAGCATGATAGGTCTAAACACTGTTCAGTGGTCAAATGATGTAATTTGGGTGCTGTACATAGGACTTCCACATTCAGAAAGACTATTCATCTCAGCAAGGCTATTTTTTTGTGTCTGAGTAAGCTCTGAGAATTAATTTTCTCTATGCTGAAAGCTCCGTTAAGGTAGATTTATAATAATTGCCCTTTGGAGCTCTGGGGGACTCTCACTTTAAAAGGACCTTAATGGATACAAAATAGTTTATTACTCAATCCTTAAGGGCACAGAAGTCAATTCTTTGAATTAACTTTTAGTATAGTACCGACTGTTGAAAGGCCAAATTCCCTTTTGGGGTATCAGAATGATGAATCTTTGGACTGACAATAAACCTTTAGGGAATCAAGGAGAATCCATGTTACGAAGAAGATCATGGAATTATGAGGGGAAAGTAGAATATTGGAGTATTGTAAAACTTTAGGATTTTTAAAGAGGCCCTTAGGCATCTTCTTGAGTCAATATATGGATGTTTAGTTTCTTCCTTCCAGGGTCAACTGTTCACAGTGTATTTTGGGTGATGATGAATGTTATGAAGAAGAGGTGTATGAATCATAAAATAAAGGTGAGTGCATTTCTAGACTCACAGAAAGCAAAATAATAAGAGGCACATTATAAAAGTAGTCACCCAGTAACTGAATTTGTGAAGTTCTTTATGCTTGAGTTATGATTCATTAACTATGAGATCTCTAGAAGCACTGAGTGTCTGAGTGTGGTTAAACATTGCAGCTAATGCTATGAGTGGGAAAGAAGGAACTACAATGATAATAAAAGTTTATAAAATGTTTTTCTCAAATAGAAAGTTTTGTTTTGTGGCTAGGGCCCACAAAGTCCTTGTTTTTGCTTGTACTTTTCCTCCAAAATAAAGCTTCATGTCAAAGGGGCTTTTGTTCAACCTCAGGAGCATGAGGTTTCTGATGGTTTCTTGTGCAACTTTGTTTTCCTAGGTTCCATGCCACTGCCTTTCCTGCCACTTGAAGTCTTTGCATGTAGTTCTCCCTATGCTCCAGTTTCTTAATTCCCTATACTCAGCATACTCTTACCTTACCCCACTCTGCTGCCATGCACTCGTGACAGCTCATTGCTCTTATGGCTTCATCTCTCTTTGTTGGTGTTGCATCCTGAGACTGTGTTCATTCCTTTGGGGAATGTCCTCCTCTTGATTTTTTCTGCACTGGAGGCTCCTACCATCCTGAAGAGGCCATCTCAGTTCTCTCTGTGGGGAAGCCTTCTGCAACCCTCTCAAGTCCAGCCAATGACATTTTTTCTTTGTGCCATTTCAGTCCTTTCCACAAAACTCCACAGACACATCATGACTCAGGATGTGTCTCTCCTTTCTCTCCCAGACTGTGAGGTCAACATACATCTGGCATTTGTTTGGTTATGCATAGATGACAGCAATAAATGATTTTTGTAGGGATTCAATAAATAATTTCAATTTGGATGAAATGGTGATATTAACACTGGCAAATCTACAGTTCTTCCAAAAAACACATAAGGATGCTAGAAAAAAAAAAAAAAACTGAGGGAAAAAAATCTTTGGAGTTTCCATATATGCACAAATGAGAGAAGTAGTCTTAATTTCATGAGATACTGAGGTTTTTTTATCAAGGGAGTACACTGTCATGGACTCTTATTGCTAAGGCCTAAAATTTTCAGTGCCATGAGGGGAGAATATATATAAACTTGAGGCATAATAAAGGCAGGAAGTAGCATTGAGGACCTTTCCTCAAATGAAGATCTTGAGGAGATTCTTCTACTGAGCAGGTAAGCCTGCACAATGAGTTGTCAAAGAGATGAAATTAACATTAAAAGCCAATTTTAATTTATTTTTATTTTTAAAAATGTTTTTAGTTGTAGATGGATACAATACTTTATTTTGTTTATTTAGTTTTTTTAATGTGTTTCTGGGGATCGAACCCAGTGCCTCATGCATGCTAGGCAAATGCTCTACCACTGAGCCACAACCCCAGTCCCCAATTTTAATTTAAATTTTAGGAGCTGTTGAATATGTTTTGGACAATTGAAATCCATAAGATGTTCCTCAGAAGCAAACACTAAACCATTTATTAAGGATAATTGCACAATCCTGCCTTTTTGGACTCAAATATTTTTCTAACATAATCTTGTTAACCCAAATTAAATTAAAATATCCACCATGAGAAGGTAGTAGACAAAATATACCAAAGGAATAAAAAATTAAAAATAATGCCAACCAGAGCACAATGGTGCACACCTGTCTTCCCAACTATTTAGGAGTCTGAGCTGAGAGGATCACTTAAGCCCAGAAGTTCAAGACCAGCCTGGGCATGAGACCCATCTTAACAATAACAACAATAAAAGCATAATAAAATCAAATTAAATATATCATAAAATAAAGTGCTTAGTATTGTTAAAGACTTAAATAAGGAATATAAATCATAGAAATTACATATTAAGAAGAAAGGAGAAAACAACAACAACAAAAAACCAAATAGACCTTAAGGAAACGAAAAAAGAAAGTTATTAAATTTAAATTTCAGGTTTGATGGGTTAAGAGTTTAAAATTCATTATCATATAATTTACAGTAATTGGTGTGTGTCAGGAATAAAATAAATCTAACTTCACATTGAACTACCTCTTTCAGAATGCATGACGCAGTAAAGAGCCATGCTTGCAGGTCCCATTATTTCCATCTACTTACGGGGAAAAAAGAAAGATTGAAATTACTTCAAGAAGTTGGAACAAAGAACACAATAAACCCAAATAAAACAGGAGAAAGTAAAATATAAAAATGAGATACCTAAGCACTTAAATAGAAAATAAACTCTAGAGGATCTGTGATGGTTAATTTGTGTGTTAACTTGATTGAGCCATGGGATGCCCAGATACCTGATGGAACATTAGATCTGGGTGTGTCCATGAGGGGTTTTCTGGAAGAGATTGGTATTTTAATTGATTGAGTGAAAAAAGATCACTCTCACCAATGTGGGTATCATCTAATCCAATGAGGACCTCAATCGGACAAAAAGAGGGAGAGGTAATTTTCTCTCTCCTCTTGGCTGAGACATTTGCCTGTCCTATGCTCAGTCATTAGAGGTTCTGCTTCTTGGCCTTGGACTCCATCGAGAGTCACACTATGGACTCCCCTGGTTCTCAGGTCTTTGGCATTGAAATGAATCATACCACCTGCTTTCCTGGGTCTCTAGCTTGCAGAAAGCAAATCATGGAAGCAGCCTCCATAATCTCATGAGCCAATGCCCTTTGGTTCTAATGCTCGAGACAACATTCATACACAGCCCAACAAATATTAGAGATTAACAAATCAGTTAACTCCTGCCCAAGTTGAGAGGGTACTTAAACAACAGAGGGAATTAATATATGTTAATACAAAATACTATAGACATATTCAACAAATTTGAATCTTTAGATGACATGAAGTAATTTGAGAAAAAAACAAAATTGCTCTAAGTGACTGAAAAAAAGAAAAGAAAAACTTAATTAGCTCATTAACTGTATGAGTTCATTGGAAAGAAAATGATACCCCACCTCAAAACTATTCATAAATCCAAGATAGTTTTTTACTCAAACAAGAAAAGCAGGATTTTAAAATTAAAGAAGAAATTATAGAAAATGTTTTAAGGAAAGAGCGTGAACAAAAATTTCTGTAATAAAAGGCAGAAAACACAAATAATACAGAAAAATTTATCACGGTATTCATACATTCTTTCTGATAGCCTTTATATAGCAGTTTATAAATCTAGGGGCAGCACTGTGGACTAATTGGAGAAGGGAATGCTACAATATTTGGCAGGAGTTCCTTTAAGTTTTGGCTATTCATGGCTCCATACTTGCTTACTTGATGCACATTTTAACAAAACTGTGAGGAAAAATTGTTGTTGAAGTTGGTATATTTGTTATAGGATCCCAAACAGACCAGATATTAGGTAACATGTAGTGATTTTAATCTGGGATCTTCTAATTGTATTTCAAATGCTGCAAAGGCTAAGATCTTTATATTCACTTTTACTCCAGACTTGCCTCTGTGTGTGTGTGTGTGTGTGTGTGTGTGTGTGTGTGTGAGAGAGAGAGAGAGAGAGAGAGAGAGAGAGAAAGGGAGAGGGAGGAAGAAGAAAAAATATCTGCATCTTTTGGTTTGGAATTTTTTTAATATGTAGCATATTAACAATTTGGTTTTAGTTGGAAGAGTTACAAGAACATTATTCTGCTTTTCTTATAGCTTAAATTTTAAGTGAAGTTAAAAGACATAGGAGCCATCCATACTTTATAGTGCTACAGAAACAGCTCACCTTCTTCAACCATTGACCTCCTGAGTCAATATAGGAGGTTTTGATTAACTGCCAATCAACACTTCCAGTTTAATAACAAAAATCCATAGAGGACTCATGGGAACTACAGTGTGTCTAATTTTTTAGTTCTCTTCACCCTAAATTAAGATGATCAACTGTGTATAGTTTTCATGTTATCGTAGAGTCAGGCTTACAGTTTCTCAGAAATTCAAATCCATAGCTGTACTTTGCAATTTTGATTTTTTAAAATTTGAAATGTCTGCAGCTGTGCTTCTGATGATTTCTTCCCTCAGACCGTCTTCTGTGGATTCCAGAGGAGTGATCCAGAGCAGATTTGGATGCTGCACTGAGCATGCACTTAGTAAACTACACGCCTTGCAATGACAGAGCTTCATCAACAACAGACTGGATCATTTGACCTTTTCCGGTTAGGAATCTTGTCCATGAGGGGATGATACACTCAGAAGAACATTTTCCTCTCCAGCTTTGTGGTGTAGCTGAAAATCACGTTCCCGTAACTGTATGTTTAGACTGGCCAGCTTCATGGTGAAGTCAGGTTGAAAAAACTATGGAAAACTGTAGGTGGTTTCTCTCTAACACATCCTCAGAGTGGGAGAAAGTACTCAGGGCCTCACATCACAGCAGAGTGTTCCTTTTCATGTGGTGATTTCTTCCTTGTTACAAATAAGGGGTTTGATTTGAATACTTTTGCACATTGTTTTTCTATTGGTTAAGAACTCAGTTTTGTTGAAACATTATGTGTATTTACAATGAGAAAAGGTAAGTTGAATAAGCAAAGCAGGGATTTTTTTAACAATAAATTTCCTAAATGATCTTAGGCCATTATTTCTTGTTCAACATACATAATGGGAATATTACAGACAATTATTCAAGGCTCTGTCTCTTCACGTTGAATGAGAAAGGCCAGCACAGTCAAAGGTCTTTTTTTAAAAAATCTGCTTTACATCTCATCAATTTCCAGTGAAATTTGTGGCAATGTATTTGTTTAAATATTTGACTAGCTTTGGGTTTCTATAACCAGCATTTTTTGTTTGTTTGTTTTACATTTTCCTTAGGAGACACCTGCAAGAACTAGTAAGCACTACTGCTCTCCACTTTTTGACTTGTATTTCTTGGAGCAAATTAGAATTGTCACCAACACGAGTCCTTACAAAAATTAATTTAAGTTTAGAAATAAAATTCTCTTTCAATTAACTAACATTAGATATTTTCAATACTTAAAATAACATGTGCCTTTTACCCAAAGTGCAAACAGAAGTGTTATAACTTACTATTTAATGGATACCTGTAGGACTTGTTCTCTCTAGTGGGACTATTCAATGCCTTCTCTTGTATCTAGGCCTATTTATTTTTTTTTCTCCATAACAGAGTCCTGATTTTAGCTAACACATCAATGCCTGAAATACATATCCCTATACATGCTTGTAGCACTTTGCTATTACACGGCCATAGATTTAAGGGTAATATTTTTGTTGGAAATTTTCCAAAGGAAATGATCATTTCCTTCTTTATTCTTTTATATCCTACATCTGGAAATATAAATGTGATAAGTGGAGCATTAGCAGCTACATTGGACCATGAAACAAGAGCAAGCCTTGTAAGTTCACAGTATTGAAAGGTACTCAGGGCCATTTTGTGGAATACCAGCACTGGATTATCCATCTTAGAACTTCTTTTGCGAGGAAGAGAAATAAAATGTGCAAATACAAACTTAATCTTAACTAAAAGTCCCCACATTGATATAATAATAAATAATGGTAATTATAACAATGAATTGATTTTTTATGATGTGTCTGGTGATGTACTAAACACTCTACAAATCAATTTGAACCTCAGGACTACCTTAAAAAATAATATTGTTACTTTCTTTTTAGTAGATGAGAGAACTAATAATGTTCAAAAGATTGAAGTAGCAGGCAGAAGACCAGGTCTCCAAATACAGGAAATCAGACTCTAGAGCATCCATTCCCACCACCAAGCCAGGTCTCCACACCAGGGAATCAGTGTAGGTCATTGGGCAGCTGGTGATCACCCTTCCTGTGCACCTCAGGTCATCGCTAGTTTTCATCCACGTGACCACTTCAACTCTAGATGTGCATGCAGATTAAAGAAAATGAGCATCTATTCATCTGCTTCTATTTTTCAGGACTCAGATCTACATGATGTATATTCTTAAATTTAGCCAATGCCCTTGGAGGGAACACAATAAAGCATAAGAGTAAAGACCATGGTTTCTGGAATCATAGTGATTCATCACAAGAATCTTAATAGGTTTATGAACTTGGGCAAATTGGATGATTTCTATGGCTTAATTTCCTCATCTGTATAACGGGAAAAACAATAGTGCCAGTTTCATAAGATTACTGAGGAATTAAAATAGTTAATCTCTAAAAAGTGCTTAGAACAGAGCCCTACTCTTATAAAAGATGCAAACACATAGTCACCGTTGAATGAAATTGAGCTATTAATATTCCCCTTAGATTATATATAAGTCAACTGAGCCTGCCTCTGTGGATTGTGTTCTCTAGGAAACAGACTGAAACACAGAGATTCATGTGCAAAAAGTTGATTGGAAAATGCTTACAGCACCAACCCCTGAGGGTTATGTAGTATGAGGAAGGAGAGAATCCAGTGATTTCACACACACACACACACACACACACACACACACACACGTCCTCTATATTTATATGTTAGATTTTTATTTTTTAATAAAATTATTTTCCCAGCAAATAAGCTGTGGGAGGAATTGCACAAGATGGAACCAATGATCCTGGGAGGTGGGAAGTTTCTGTAAGTGTATTATCATTATCGCTCCATTTTCTATTACTTCCCTAACTCCAGTGTGCCTGAGGCAGTGTCTCTATAAGGCACTGTTCTATTTCCTTTATTTAGCTATAATGTTTGAGCATTTCTCTGCATAAAAGAACCGTATTGTAAGATAGACAATACACATGAAAATATTTAGCAAAGAACGGTTTTGATTTTGCTTAACCCATCTTTACCAGAAATTTACCCTACCATCCCATCCCTTCTTCTGTCATTAACAGGCTAGGGAATGTATGCATGTCAGCAAAGACAGCTCTGTGCTCACCATTTGTCCCCAAATTCTCTGTTCCTTAGTGTTTCTTACCTGGGGACCTTGGCAGGGTCCATCTTCGTGTCCAGGGCCTCTCAGTTCCTAAATCCTCCACCAGGGGTTCAGAAGAGCCACACTTGCTGTAGCTGCATGGCAGCCAGGACCTATACCACACAGTCCCTCTTCCTCAGTAGCTGGTGGAAAACAGAGGAATCTATTTTGGAACTGAGGGCAACTTTGCTTATACTTTCCCTCCTTCACAATGTTCTCCCAGAGGTTGAGGGTTCTGTTTGATCTGTAGTCCCTGTTCTGTCCTAGCTCCAACAGTATCCTTCTTTGTAACAGCAGAACCATCTTCCTACACTAAGTACCTCCTCTCATGTAACTGAGCCAGATATGCAGAAGCTCAAGATGAAGTTGGTTCTGCATTGCCTGGACCATTTGTACTTTGTCCTTGCTAGACAATGACCTATCTGATGTGAAAAGTGATATGTAACTGTGATGCTCCTGAGGGTGTCCAATGTTAGACGTCTTCCTAGAACTGCCAGATGTAAGTGCAGTGAGGTGTTCTGGAAATGGGACATAATGCTACTCCTCAGGAGCCTTGTCACCTAGCTGGGAGGATAATACATTGCATATGGCAATCAGTGTCAATAAGTGAAGAATTGTTACTATGCTGAGTGTTTTAGCCAATGATACTCACAGATAGTATCTCTGCTTTGCATAGGAAGACCTCATTGGGAAAGGAAAATCCTCAGCCAGACTTTAAAAGTATAGGAAATAAATAAGAAGTGGTTTACTTGTTAAGCTAGTCTTTCCAACAGCTATTTTGGCTTTCAGGAAATTGAAAGAATATAGAGAGGTCTTTGGTCTCGGGAACTGCATCATAATTATGGAGATAGAACTGAGACACAAGAAATATTAATGCATTCACTAATAACACTATAAATGTCATATGATTATGAGGAACCAGTTTCAAGTGTTGCAGAACTGCAGAGAAGAAGAAAAATCAAAGATGGCTGAAGAGATTGTAAAAGTATTAGAGAGATGGTGAGAATTAAACAATCTCCTAAAAACAGGTGGCATTTGGGTAATGGAGAGGGACCAGGAAGTCAATAGGGTACTAAGAAAGAAACTCATGTTGGTGTAGCCACACGTTTTGGTTGGTCTGGTCACTTGATTATCAATAACATCAACTTTTAATTTACATTGTGTCTCGATTTGGGTGATAAATTAGGTGGTCACTGATTCACAAGAGACTTTTCTATAATCCATTTCAATGAACATTTCATTGTTGTGTCTACAAGATCTCTAACTTCAAAAAATGCCTACTTTTCTTGGTTTGTGTTTCAAGTGTTTTAAAAGTTTGCTCATATTTTCAATATAACTTTTCAAGTGAAAAATGGAATGTGCAGCCCACACCATTTGTCTTTGGCCTACAAGCCTTCATTGCATGCATTATATGTAATCCTGCTTCCTTGGGAGCATGAGGAAGTGGAGGAGGAGGCAGGTTCCTGGGGTTCTATTGCACTGTTTTCCCCTATGGATCTGTCTGTGATAGCAGACAGCTCCATTTTCATCACCCAGAGTTACAAACTCCCAAAATGAACTTGAAGAAAAGGTTTTCTATAATAGTGGCTTTCCAAGGTGTTCCTTTCAGCAAAAGATGTTTCTATGTTGCACAGAAAACCCATTAAGCAGACCGCATAGCTGTGTATCTGCTAAAAGATGATGGATATTAGTGGGTGCTAATGGTCCAAAGGGTTGATGTTTCCTGTGAATTGAACTCTTTTACACTTATGGGAAATCCACAAATTTAATTTCTGTTTCAGATCCAAGGGTGTATTAAATGGGTAGTAATATCAAAGAAAATAGGCAACTTGGAAATCTTATTGCTCAAATTTCAAATATAAAATGTTCAATTCCAGCCTTATGACTTACAGAAAGCTGAAATAATAACATTATTGCTGGAAGGGGAAAAAACACATTGTTGCCACGTATTTGAAAACACTGAATTTCTCATACTTTTTTTAAATATAAAATCCCACTTTCTGTGACTCAAAAATTATCCATTTATTACATGATAAGATTCCTACCTGCTTTGAAACCTCAGATTAGAATAAATAACACCATTTGTCCAGAACCAGCTAAACAAGCTGATCATTGGTGTTATTTTGCCTGGCTCCCTTTCCCTGCTTCCTGGCTCCTTGGTCATCTGTAAATCTGGCTGTGGGTCTCATGTACCCTGGCTCCTTTCCCATCCTTTTGGCACTGATGCCATCATTATTGCCACTCCCAGAAGCAATCCTGAGAAATCAGCCCTATGTTGATGCCCTGGGTTCTAAACCCAGATACAATTACAGTGTGAAAACCAGAAGAGAGAGGAGCTTGGGCAATGCTGGGTGGGAGAGACCATTTGTTTTGTAAGTTGGTTGTAGACCTTTCATTCCTAACACCAGATGAACTCCTGAAATATTTGGCAGGGTAAAGCAGGGAAGATATTTCAAATCCATAAAATATATCTGAATTCTCCAATGTGGTGCTATTCGACACACACATATGTATTTAAGTTTGAATGAATAAAATTTGAAATTAATTTCCTTGGTCATGCTAACCACATTTGAAGTACTCAATAATCATGTGTTGTTATTTAAGTTAAAATTAATAAAATTTAATGTAATAAAATCCATTTCCTTAATTGTGCTAGCTACATTTCAAGTATTGCCCAACTACATGTAGCTAGTGACTACCATATTGGGAAAAGAAATGAAACCTTTTTAGTATTGTAGAACATTCATTAAAGAACTGATCTTTATGATCTCTAATCAAAATATATAATAAAGTTTGCATGATATTAAGTATGACTGTGACATGTTTACTTGAAAAACAGAATAACATGTAGGGGTATTACCAAGGTGATGGAAATTTTGGAAAAGGAAACTTTCACAGCATGTCAAGAAGAGAAATATTTTTAGTGCCACCACATTTCATATTAACAAGATTTTAACTCACTTTTTCTTATAAATTTTACAAAGAACCATTCCCAAGTTTCTTGAAAAGCCATGAGTTTTGATTCAATTTAAGGAAAATTTAAAATTGTAAAATGTTTAAACATCATCTTTGGGAAGCATTCATTTATGTAATTATCATATTTAAATAAAAACATATTACTTAAGGCTAGTTGTTTATTTTAATGTATCAGAGTGCACTGACTTAATCCTTTTAGGCCAATGAAAATATGGAAATTACAGAATACCATAGACTGGGTGGCTTATAAACATATTTTTTATTTCTTACCTTATAGGAGGTTGGAAAGAGTAAGATCAATACACTGACAGTCCAGTATCCAGGGACAGCTCCTTTCCTGGTACATGCACAGTTATCCTGTTGAGTCTTTTCATGGTGGATGGATAAAAGTTATACTCAGAGTCTCTTTCATAAGAATACTCATCCCATTCCCAAGAGTGGAGTCCTCATGGCCTTATCATGTACCACTTTTTAATATCACCAAATTAGGGTTAGAATTTCAACATATGAATGTGGAGAGATTCAAACATTAATCTACAGCATTCCACTCCTGCACTCCCCAATTTATGTCTTCATATGAAAAATGGCCACCAATATGTGATATTCTATCATAGTAGCTCACAGTGACTAAGACAGAAATTGGTACTGAAAAGTGGGGTCATTGCTGTAACAAATATATGAAAACATAAAGGAAGCTTTGGAACTGGGTAATAAGTAGAGGCTGGAAGATTGAGTGGTGCATGCTAGAAAAATCTTACATTGGTGTGAAAGGACTTTAAAAGTAATTCTAGTAAGGGCTCAGATGTAAAAGAAGATGAATATAGATTTTTTTTTTTTATTTTCTTGAATAACACCAAGTAACCATGAACTAAATATTGATAGAAGCACAGATGGTAAAGGCCATTGTTGCAAGATCTCAGATGGAAATGAGGGACATGTTAAATGGAAAATCGAGGAAAGAGCCAGGAGCCATGGTGCATACCTGTAATCCCAGCAACTTGGAAAGGTGAATCAGGAAAATCACAAATTTGAGGCTAGCTTTGGCAACTTAGCAAGACTTTGTCTCAATATAAAAAATAAAAAAGGTTTGGGAGTGTAGCTCAGTGGTACATTACCCCTGGCTTCATTCCCCAATACAAAAGAAGGAGGAGGAAAAGAAGAAGAAAGAGAGACAAGAAACCGAAGGAAAGGAGGCATTTGTTATATTGTTGCAAAGAGATTGGCTGAATTGCAATAAAATTGCAAAGAGGTTGGTGATATATTCTAGTACTTTGTGAAAGACAGAATTTGTGAGTAATGACATTGAGCAGCAGCAATTTCTAAGCAGAATTGAAGTTTCAGTTCCCAACTGCTTACAACAAAACGTGAGAGGAGAAAATTTACTTGAAGATGGAATTGTTAAGAAAAGGGAACTTGAACTTCAAGATTTGGAATGTTTTGAGCCTACCCATATTGCAAAAAATAAAAAAGTATGTTAATAAGAGGATGCTAAGAGTATGATCAAGTGACCCTTTGATGAGGAGTTAGCAGGAGTATGGACAATGTGCTCTAGTTGATCACAACAGAAGCAGATGCTGCCCTTAAGAAAGGGGAAGAATGGATCTATGTTGATTGAGAGATCTTCAGGGTGATCTCCTTGCCTCAAAAGCGGGGGGGAGGGGCATTGCCTGTCCTTCAGCATGCCAAATGGTGTCTGATAAATCTGTAGGGACCTAACATCTACCTGGCAAAACTTCAGGGACAGGACCACTACCTTATCATGGGACCTCTACCCCAGTAGGTACAGAGGCTGAGTACTGAGGTGAATGGAATTTTTCTCAAATCCTAAGATTTCATGGAGCTTGCCTTGTATCTGACTTACTTTGGATCCATTACCCCTTTATTCTTTCCTGTTTCTCCATTTTGAAGAACTGTCTGTCAGGTGCCTTTCCCACCATTATATTTTGGAAGCACAAGATTTGTTTGGTTTCACAGATTTATAGCTGGAGAGGAATTTCCCTCAAGGTGGATCATACCTTGAGTCTCATCCATATCTGATTTAGATGGTATTTAGTTAGAGGAGCCTTTGGATTTTAGAACTTAGAGTTGTTGGGACATGTTAAGACTTTTGGAGCTGTCAGTATAGTGAATATAGTTGCAATGTGAGAAGAAAATATTTTGAGGGGGTGGGCAGGGATGGAACACTGTGGACCGAATATTTTGACTGTCTTCCTGAATTCATAAATTCATATGAAGAAATGTTAATCCCCACATGATGGTATTTGGAGGCAGGGACTTTGGTAAATAATTTTTTATTGAATGTGATTAGTACCCCTTATAAAAGAGGTCCAGAGATCTCCCTTGGCCTCTCTGCCATGTGAAGTCTCAATGAGATGGGCATCTATGAACCAGAAACTGGGCCCTCCCATGCCAAATTTTCTGGCACCTTAGCCTTGGACATTTTGGTTTCCACAACTATGACAAGTAAATTTCTTTTGTTCATAAGTCAGATTCTACTGTGATAGCAGCCCAAATAGATCAAGACATGCACAAAACATCCCCCCAAATCAAAAGTAAGTAGATAAAGTCCTGAACTCATTTCTGATTTCATGTGTAGTTTCATGAAACATATCTTTTCTTGATTCATTTTTCCCCACTAAAATTTTTAATAACACTGACATTGGAGGAATTTTATAAGAACAAGTTTTAAGGCCAATGTGACACACTCTTTACTCAGATATTTCTATTCTCATAAAAATTTCTATGGCTTTTTTCAATTAATATTTCAAACATGATGCATATAACAGAGAAAAATCCTATTAATTGAAGCAATTCAAATATCAAAATCAAATAAATAAGTTGAGTTGAAATGACAATATTTCTTTCATATTTTATAATAATCCACTCACCTCAAATATCATGTACATATAACTAAACACACTTTCAAAAACTTTTCCTAAAATTAAGAAATAAACATTCAACTTTTCTATTGAAGTCGATAATTGTGAATTTTTAACTTAGCAATTTATTTAAAAATACTTATTTAGCTCCTGCTAATGCTAGGCATCGTTGATGGGACCTGGGAGCAGAGTGCTGAAGGAGAAGGGCCAAGTCCCTGTCCACCTAGACCTGGCAACCTGCATGCTAGAGGGGGAAATAGTCCCCAAGCATGTAAATGGATCATTTTCAATAACCCTGATGTGGTGAAGACAAGAAAGGAATTAACACCATGCAGAATGAATGGAGTGGGGTATGGAATAGTTTGTAGAATAGTCAAGGAAATCTTCCTGTTGACTGACAAGGTTTTAAGATGGAGGATGGTAGTGTTAAGACATCTCAGAAAGAATGGTTTATGTGCTCACAGGAAGTATGTCGATTTACAGCTTCACCCACATACCACCATATCTGGCTTATGAAAAGGATGAAAAAAATAATAACAATTTGTAGGTCACATTTGTAAACAAGTTTCTGATTTTTAAAATTTTATTTATTTAATAATCTTTTATTGTTGCTGTTTTTACAGGGGATGGAACCCAGAAGCTACATCCCCAGCCATTTTAATTTTTTTATTTTGAGACAGGGTCTTGCTAAGTTTCTAAGGCTGGCCTCAAACTTGAGATCCTTCTGTCTCACCCTGCCACATTGTTGGGACTACAGGCAGGGGCCACCATACCTGGCTATTCAGTATCATCATCATCATCATCATCATCAACATCATCATCATTATTTTTGTAGTTGTTTTTGTACTGGCAATTGAACCCAGAGGTGCTCTACCACTGAGCCACATCCCAAGCCCTTTTTATATTATTCTTAAAATTTTGAGTCAGGGTCTCACTAGTTGCTTAAGGCCTTGCTTAGTTGCTGAGGCTGGCTTCAAACATGTGATCCTTCTGCTTCAGCCTCCAAAGTCACTGGAAATATAGGTGTGCATCACCATGGCTGGTGTTTGTCAATAACTTTTTGAATGATCACTGTAGGCATGGCTAGAAGGTCAATTCACTATCCCCTGTGCCACAGAGCTGGTTACTTATTCAACAACATTTTATTAAGTGCTTATAATGTTTCATGCTGGGGACTGGAGGCTGGAAACACCAGGCTGAGCAAAACAGCCTTCTCAGTTGCCTCTGAGAACCTCCTTGGAGGACTGCTGGCCTTGGGAATGGGGAATGTGGTTTGGTGATAAGTATGATTTTTGCAAAAAAAAAAATTTTTTTTTTTAAACTAAACAACCATAAAAATAACAAAAGTGAGAGAGAGGAAGTCTTAAAATTATATGACACTCAAATCCCTTTCTCCTTGGATAGATATTTCAGTTTCATCACCTGCTCCAACAATCTCTATGATTGGCAGTGCCCCATTTATAGCTTACACTGAAAAATAAGAAGTCTCTTTAATTAGATGTTTGCAGAAATTATGAATGGTCAGTGAAAAAGAAGATATGGCCCCAAACTGATTTTGTTTCTATTCATCCCTCCACCTGCTCTTTAAAGGCTGGAGTTTGTTTCCCACTAATTGTATCTGGCATGGAATTGGCAGGCATATCTGCGACTCTCTCTCTATTGTGGTCTAGGTCAGCTTCGCCCATGGGAGAAGGAAGGATCTGGCTCCTTGAATCAAAGACCTAAAAAAGTCACTGAGGGAGTTTGCCTATAATCTTGAAGTTTGTTTTGTAAACAAGTCCTCTTTAATCATGGCATTCAAGCTATTCTCTGTCACTTCAAAGTATTTCCACACTAGCCCCAACTCACATTTTTGGGGCATGGGCAAGGATTGAGCCTGGCAAGCACAGCCCGCCATGATTACCACTCACCACTTGGTTGGTCTGTTGAAAAATCTCAGTAAGTTCCCTGAACACTTATTAAGAACATCTTTGTAGAAGAACTGATCAGATCAACCATTTACTTCAAGCTATGCATTCCAACAGCAGCTAGAGAGGGGGTGAGTGCAACTGCGTGGACAGTCATAGGTCTGCAGTGGCAGGACTGCATGGGTGACAGTTCTGTCCACTTTTCCTGTGTTTCCACACTAGGCATTGGCGAATAAAGATAAATAAATTAAGACTGATGCCTGGAATTGATTAACATGTTGAGGCTTCAACCCTAGATTAATTCAGAAAATGCATTGAATTGAGGGATCTTATAAGATTTTACATTCCTAGTTGTTAGTTTTTTTTTTGTTTTTTTTTTTTTTGTCATATCAGATTATGAGGGGTTTTGTTTGCTTGTTTGTTTGTTTGTTTGTTTGTTTTTCAGTGCTGGGGATTGAACTCCAGGCCTCCTGCATGCTAGGCAAGCAGCTCTACCACTGAGCCACACCCCCAGCCCATGAGTTCCTTTCTAGCCATCCCTATCATCAATCCAACAGGGTTCTAAAAGTATCCAGTGCTATGAGTTGTAAAGGCAAGTGTGTCTTTGAATGAATGGATGTTTTCCATAGTGATGCTCATTCTAGCTGGAAATGAATAAGAAGCCGGTTCACCCACCAGAACACCAGTCCGAGGCAAGCATGTATTTAAAAACAGTCTCCTAGTGTCTAAGGTAGATGTGAAATGCCAGCATCCTTATTTGCCTGATCCCTTAGTGCTAGGCAAGATCCCTCACAACCACCAATCCCTGTTTATTCTTGTTTGTGTCTAATTCTGATCATCCCAGGTTAGTAGTTTTCTGAGTAAACTAGAAATAGCAAACTAAAGGGGACATGTGGAGAGTCATAAAATTACAGATACAACATTGACATAAAATGATTAAAATGAGGATTGATACTTCATACAATGTTTTCTGAATATCTGTTAAACTAGAACTATATTTTTAAAACAAGTTTTTGTTTACCTATCCATGTGCCTAATTATTTAATAAAGTCTTGCTGCAATTCAGTAGATAGACTCTGAAAAATGAATTCTGGCTGATGATTGGAGAAATAAATGCATTGCTTTCATTTAAAATAATGTAAAGTAGTTAAAATCATACACACCAGAAGTAGTAGCTTACATCTATTGCACACCCAGTGTTGGAAATAGTTTCCTATTTGATTCTCTAAGAATTTTGATGTATTAAATAAATCAGATACTGTTATTACCACAGTTACACAGCAAATAAAACTGAGGATCAGAAAAAGGTATATGATTTGCCTGAAGTCACACAGCCCAGGAATCACTGAGTCAGGATTCTTACTCAGGGGGTCTGATACAAAATCATCATGAATTTTATTCACTTTATAAATTCACAGTGCCTATGCTTTTTGTGATTATCTCTCTAGGTGCTACAGGATCCCCCCCCCCCCTTATTATAGCAGTAACTGAATTGAGATGTCTCTGCTTTCTACTTGAACCCAAACACATAAAGACCCTTGTGCTCTTTGATCAAGTATTCCCACATCCATCTCTGGGTTCTCTCTCTTGAACCTCCTGGACACTGTCAGGTGAAGATA
The DNA here is from genome assembly GCA_025594165.1 of Tamias sibiricus. NCBI lineage: Eukaryota > Metazoa > Chordata > Mammalia > Rodentia > Sciuridae > Tamias > Tamias sibiricus. The sequence continues at coordinate 70,259,825 of CM046660.1, read as the reverse complement.
TGAAGGTGGAAAAATGACAGAAGGACATGATGTTGGATTTCCTGGAGCACAATATCTTTAGAACAGTGTTATTGGTGTTGTCTCAGTGTTAGAGAAGCCCTATTTTGGTAAGTGAAAGAACACAGAATCTGAAGTCAGAAGACCACCTGGCAGGGCTGATTCCCTCAACTGCTGTCTCTGCTGTGGATAACATCTCAGCTCTGTGAGCCCCAGATCCTTACTTCTAGAATGGCAAAAATATTGACACATGCATCTTTTGTAAGTGAAAAATATTTTTAAAAAATATTGTAAGAAGAAAGGGAAGTGTCAGTCATTTGTCTATACACTCCTAGCATTCCTTTGGGTTAATAAATACTGTTTCTGATCATAATTTTGTCTTTGAGCAAACAGTCTGCTTTTAGCCGAGATTCATGATCTGTCAGAAAAAGCAGACAGAGGCATCAAAGTGGCTTGTTCATCTACAGGTAATGCACACTTCCTTCAGCCAGGGTGTAAGAATGATAACCAGATAACCACCTGCAGGGCTGTGCTCCCCCTGGGTTGCACTGCACCTGTTCTACCTTTAATTGCTTGGTCCCTGCCTATATGTGGATGCTCTTGGAGGACAGATGTCACTGAGGTTCCTGTATGGCTCTTTTCTTGGCTTTCAAGGAGGCAAGGATTTTGCCTTTTGCCTTTGCAAAACTGGTGATTGACATGGCTTTCTAAAAATCATCACCTAGATTATGCTATTTATTTGATTGGTTCACATGTACCCTACCGAATTTTTGAAATGGATTTGTGGCAGCAACTAAATACTTTGGGAGACAGGAAAACAAAACAGTTTCTAATGTGAGTCACTTTTGAGTATGATGCTGTTATTGTATGAGTCTATTAACCTTCAGGACATAAAGCAATACCTGCCTTATTAATTGCCTGTCAAGATGAAAAGGCAGTATGAAATATAATGTATTATATTGTAATCATTTTGACTAAATATTTTTAATGAATAACTTTATTGTGTTTATACCCTTAGGCATTTCAAAGTTAAAATCATATTGAAAAATCAAATGGAAAAGTGATCTTGTGAATCTGTTTACCTACTCTTGGTGGTAGGTGTGGACTATCCCAAAGCTCACGTTAATTGAGAGGTGGGGTCACTTTTGGCATGGGCACAGCTGGCCCCGTCTGCAATCCCAGGACTCTGGATTCTTACTCCCTCAGAGAAATCAAAGAGTTGCTTGCTTCTGGGTATCTTTGAAGGCTTTCAAAAGATTAACATTCTCTGTCATAGAAAATGTTTTTCCTGGGTCTCTTTCTTTCCCATCTACCCTCTCCTCCCTTCCCTATCCTTTCCTTTTTTCCTGCCTTCCAAGGAAAAATAAGTGCTACACCATAAACTCACCATCCACCATTCCTATTCTGTTTAGGATAACCAAACCTTGTATTATTAGTTTTCTGAAATAACAAGAACCAAAAATAAATAAATAAATAAACAAATAAATAAATAAATAAATAAATAAATACATTCCATGCACCAGGAAGAAGATTCTTCAACTTAACATTAACAATTCATCCATTATGATCTTAAAAAAAAAAAGCAGCATACAATATCTAATATCTGAATCCCTCAGCAAAAAAAAAAAAAAAAAAAAAAAAAAAAAGTTTTATTCTGGAAGCATTTAGCACTTCCAGAAATATAAAATGAAGTTTTTTTTTTTTTTTTGATTTTTAAAAAAGTGTCCCAGTGCAAACAGTTTACCATGATTAGTTTTAAGTAGCTATTCTGAGATACATATTTTCTTATTAGCATATAACAGGCTAGCACTTTGAGACACAAGATACTACCTAACCTCTACAATATGCAAATATTCAGCTTTGGGTATGATTGCTCTCTTTCTGTAAATAACGGTTGAAACTAAGATAGACACATGGATATGTATATGACCTCAAACTTTGGGCTGGACCATAAAAATTACTATGGCCCAGATAATATAATGTAGGAAACATTAGTAGAAATAAATTCTTATAGGTTAAGAAATATGGTATTAATACCTATCATCTTAGTAATTACAGATATAAGTACTTCTATTTTTTTTTACAATTTCATGTTTTTCAGAAAATACAAATATAATGAAAATTTTAAAATCTAAATCTTTTTTTGTATTTATCTAAGGTCCATTAGTTAAAAGAACTTTTTCACACTCTTAAAATGAAGAATAGATGTCAACTTTTTGTTTTCTATATCAATTAAAATTCCCCCCTAAGTAGTTTCAAATAAAAATTAAATGAAATTGTGAATTGAATCAATACAGGCACCATGTATGAACATAGAATTTTACAGTCTGAGTATTGAATTCTTTTACCTAGATATTTTATTAGAAATTTGATTTCCCCTCCGTTCATTACAGTAGCTCTAGAACCCCTCCATTTTCCCTTCTACTGGTGTTATCCTTGAACTTAGCACTTTGCTTAACATGGAGATTAGTAGATGTTGGAATACCCACCAAAAAGTTAAAACATGATATAATTAGTTTTTTTTTTTTTTTCTCTCTGAAGGATTCATTAAGGAGTTGTGAAGAGAAGCACAAACATTAACCAGCATCAATTTCAACAGAAAAACCTACTCTATACATTGGTCTACTTGAGGTCTGGGGATGTAACTCAGTGGTGGAGTGCTCACCCAGCAGGACAAGTTTTGTCCCCAGTTCTACAAAAGATTTGTCTACCTAAATAAGTCACCATATACTTTTCTTCACTGTGGACTAAGAATATACTTTGCATTACTTCTATCATTTTAAATTTTAAAAGTGGGTTAATGGACAAGAATATGAACTATCTATGAATGTTCCATCTGAGTTAGGGATAATGTGTACTGCACTATTGATGGAATGGGTATTCTATAAATGTCACTTAGATCAATGTGACAGTGTTGTTCAGAACATCTCTTCCATTGATGACTTCCTTCCCACTCTATCTTCATTTTACATTTAGGCTTACATTCCATTCCAAGTTAATATGTGTGGGAGGTATAAGACCCATGTTTAGATCCATTCATTTGCATGTGATTTTCTAGTTATAGGGGTGCCATTTGTTTCAAAAGCTATCCTTTCCTTGATAAATTGCTTTTGCTCCTTTTAAAAAAAATCAGTTGAAAGTGTCTGCGTGGATTATACTCCTTTCTCCAATCTGTTCCATTGGTATAGTGTCTTATCATTTTCTAATTCCAAACTACCTTGATTATTGTAGCAAAATACTTTATATTAAACCAGCAACTCAAAAAATTGTGCTCTTTATATGTAATATGAAATGAAATGTACTCTGCAAACATGTACAACAAATTAGAATAATAAAATATTAAAAAATAAATAAAGATCTGCGTAATTTAAAAAAAAAAGAGTTGGATGATGTCATTCCCCTTATTTTGTTCTTTTTCATTATAACTTTGGGTCTTCTAGGTATTTTCCTTTTTCATTTAATCTTTAGAATAAGGTTGTTGATATCTACCAAGTAGCTTGCTAGGATTTTGATTGGATAGAGTTGAATTTAAAGATCATGTTGTGAAGAATGACAGCCTGAGAACATTAGAGTTCTTACCCAAGTTCATGGAATACATCTCCACTTATTTAATTCTTTGATTTCATTGATCAAAGTTTTACAGTTTCCCCTCATACATATCATGTACATATTTGTTAATGCATAACTCATCACTACATTGTCTTTGATCCTGATTCAATGATATTGTTTTAAATTTCAAATTCCAATTGTTCACTGGACCTTTGTACATTAACCTTGTCTCCTGTAACCCCATTATAATTACTTAATTCCAAGAATTTTGTTGTTATTATTGCTTCTTTAGGATTTTCCACATAGAGAATCATGTAGCTAGTGAAAGAGGGCAGTTTTATTTTTCTCTTTTCCTATCTTTTATGTTGCCGCCTGCAGCAACGATACCGCGGGAAAGAAATCGGAGGCAGACTGGGAATGAGTGGTTCCTTTATTGTTCCTTCTTCTTCTCCCTTCCTTCTCTATCTTCTCTCCTTCCCCCTTCCGCCCCCACAGTCTCTTTAAATACTCTTTACCCATCACAAGTGCATTAGTTCTCTTAACAGGCATACACGTGTCTCATCACAAGCTCGACTTACAGGTGCAGCACGCAGTGCCCATGAGCCACCATAAAAGTCAGGTGTAAGTTGTAGTAAACAAAGCCTTGCTTTTAACAAACAAGTAAGCGCCACCTCTTGGCTCTCAGCCAGCCGCCATCTCAGAGTTACTTCCTCATCAAAGGTTCTTACACTTATACATACCTTTTTGTGTTAGCATTTTCAGAGAAACAGAATCAACAGAATTAATACATATATGTATTTTTCCACATAATGTCTTAATTTGTTTAAACTGCTACAGTAGAATACTATAAAATGCATAGCTTTTAAAGAACAGAAAGTTGTTTTTCCAGTTCAGCAGACTGATAGTCCAAGATCAAAGTGCCAACAGATTCCATGTCTGGTTTATCCAGGGTGCTGACTGTCTTGTTCTGATATGGTGACAGGTGCAACATATCAGGATGACTTTTCTTCTAATACCATCACCTGGGTGACAGAGATTTTAGTATATGAATATGGGGTACAGGGGGATAGCATGCAGATCATAGCACTTTACATTACTATGGAGGCTTACAGTCTTTAGATTTTTAAGGGAGAGGACAAGTTGGAGACCCAGGAAACCAATGGTGTAGTTTCCATCTAGAGAGGAGCTGATGTTTCAGTGAGTAACAAGGGGCAGAAAAAGCACATATCCCAGTTGAAAACTATTAAGCAGGAACAATTCTCAGCTACTCAGGAAAGAATAAGCATTTTTGTTTATTTTTTTCCTTCTTGGGCCTTCAAATTATTGGACAAGGCCCACTCACATAATGGAAGGTAATCTACTTTACACAGCCTATGAATTTGCATGTTAATCTTATTTAAAAACAACCTCACAGAGATTGTCAGAATAATATTTGACCAAATAACTAGACATAAAATGACCCCGTTGACATGTAAAATTAACCATCAAACTTTTATTTCCTTTTCTTTTCTTATTGTGCTTCTAGTACAATGTTAAATAGGAGTAATGAGAGATGACTCTTGCCTTGTTCTTGATCTTAGTGGGGAAAGAGGAGATCTCTCACCATTGGGTATGATGTCACCTTTAAACATGAAGTTGTTTATATGATTTTTGTTTTTGTTTTTTAACTTGGAATGGAACCACCATTTGACCCATCTATCCCACTTCTCGGTTTATACTCAAAGGACTTAAAATCAGCATATTACAGTGATTCAGCTCCATCAATGCTTATAGCAGGTCAACTTACAATAGCTAAACTATGAAACCAATCCAGTGCCCTTCAACAGATGAGTGGATAAAAACAATGTAATATATATATATATATATATACACACACACACACACACATATATATGTATATGTATATGAATGAGACTGAATATTACTCAGGCTTAAAGAAGAATGAAATTATGATATTTGCAGGTAAATGGATGGAGTTGGAGAATATCATGCAAAGTGAAATAAGCCAATCCCCAAAAAACAAAAGCTAAATGTTTCATCTGATATGCAGATCTTAATTCACAATAATGGGGTGGGGGTGGGGGACCCATTTGAGAAAATTCCCCTCAACTCCTAGTTTACTAAAAGTTTGTTTTTGTTCTTGTATTTAATGGATAGTGAATTTTGTCAAATTATCTTGTGGATTAATGTGATCAGATAATTTTTCTCCTTTAGCATGTTGATGAGATAGATTATATTAATATATTTTTGAATATTGAACGAGCTTTGCATAGTTAGAAATAATCCCATTTGTGTATAGTACATAATGCTTTTTCTATATATATATATATTTTTTGAGGATTTCACATCTCTGTGCCTAGGAGATATTTGTTTCTAGTTTTCCTGTCTTGTAATATCTTTGGCTTTTGCTATTATGATATTATCTGACAGTTTTTGCCTCATGTGAAAATAGAATGAACCCTTTTGAGGTGTATAATACATGTTTAGGATTGTATATCTTACATTAATTAATATCTCTATCCCTGATAATCTTCTTCATTTTTTAGAAGTCTCCTTTATCTAAGTTAACATAACTTTTCCAGTTATTTTTCATTGCTTTTATTCTAATATATCTTTTTCTGTCTCTTTAGTTTTTAACCTTTCAGGATCTTTATCATTAAACTGGGTTTCTTAAGCATATGATATAATCTTGTCTTGTCGATTTATTTTGAGAGAAATTTTTTACTATTTTAAAACAATTAGCAATATTTAAATTGATAGAATTTTTTAATAGAATTTTAAACATTTTATAATACTACCTAGTGAAAATAGTTGCACCCAAAAATAAGGTAAGAATTACTTTGGTTATTAAGATACATTTGAAAGTGCTGAAAGATCCCTTTGATCTTTTTAAATTCACATTTGCTTTGATGTTCATTTTAATTTCTTTCATGGTACTTGAATTTTTTATAATTAGTTTTTAATATGCTTCCAAGGATATTTAGGGTGAAATGAAAATTATATTTGCTTCTAGCTAACATCAAATTAAAAGAATTTATTGAAATACTTTCGTCTGAGGTTATATTAGCAATGCAACTAGAGCTAAAGTGCATAATTTTATTAATTATCTGCCATTGTAGGTAAATATTCAGATGTTTTTAAAGCTGATCAGATGTTAGTACAATTTAATAGGTTTAAACAACAGGTTTGTAATCAAATAGGCAGAATTTCAAATTCTCACTGTGCCACATGATTATTATATAACCATGGCCACATTATTTAAACTCTCCAAGTTACAAATATCAACAAAATATGTACTCAGAAGGATGTATCTTCTTGACCATAATCTATAAATTTTAAGTATTTAAATTAGTTATATAATTTAAATAATTTAATAATAAGACTGTAGTCTCATCTGTTAAATGGAATATTACAAATGCATAATTGTATTTTTTTAAATTTATTTTTATTTATAATAATTACAATTCGTAGTGCACATATATAGCATCTTTTTACATACAACTGTTTGTATACAAAGTATATTCGTACCATTCAGGTTTTCAATCATGCATTTAGGATAATGATATCCATCTCATTCAACCACCTTTTCTTTTCTTTTTTTCTTTTCTCCTCCTCCCTCCCCGCTTGGTCCCTCCCTTCCCCTCCCTTCCCTTTGACCATTCTAGTGTTCCTCTAATCCTCCTATGTACCCCCATCCAACAACACTGTGACTAGCCTCCTTATGTCAGAGAAAACATTCAGTATTTGGATTTTTGAGATTGACTAATTTCACTTAGCATTATATTCTCCAACTTCATCCATTTACCTGCAAATGTCATTATTTTATTCTCTTTTATTGCTGAGTAAAATTCCATTTTGTATATATACCACATTTTCTTTATCCACTCATCTACTGAGGGATATCTAGGTTGGTTCCACAACCTAGCTATTTTGAATTGTGCTGCTATAAACATTGAAGTGGCTGTGTCACTGTAATATGCTGTTTTTAAGTCCTTTGGGAATAGACCCAGGAGTGGGATGGCTGGGTCATAGGGTGGTTCCATTCCCAGTTTTCCAAGAAATCTCCATACTGCTTTCCATAATGGTCGCACTATTTTGCAGTCCCACCAGCAATGTATGAGTGTGCCTTTTTCCCCACATCCTCTCCAACATTTATTGTTGTTTGTGTTCTTGATAGCTGCCATTCTGACTGGAGTGAAATGAAATCTTAGAGTAGTTTTGATTTGCATTTCTCTAATTGCCAGCAATGTTGAACATTTTTTCATGTATTTGTTGATTAATCGTGTATCTTCTTCCGAGAAGTGTCTTTTCAATTCCTTAGCCCATTTATTGATTGGTTTATTTGGTTTTTTTTTGGTGTTAAGTTTTTTGAGTTCTTTATATATTCTAGAAATTAGTGCTCTATCTGATGTTCATGTATTAAATATTTATTCCCAATTAGTTGGCTCTCTATTCACCTCACTGATTGTTTCTTTTGCTGAGAAGAGGCTCTTTAGTTTAAATCTATCCCATTCAATAATTCTTGGTAATAATTCTTGTGCTATAGGATTCTTATTAAGTATTTAAATTAGTTATATAAATTATATAACTGTTTTCTCATCTGTTAAATGCAATATTACAAATGCATAATTGTATTTCTGAAAATTAAAAAAAGTTATACCACAGACATTAATCAAATATAAATTAGATGCTACTTAATACAAAACAGAGCCAATAAATAAATGATAAAACATTTTTAAATTTTTGAATTAAAAATTATCAATATTAATATGGCTTTTAAATTTTTCTCAGAATTTTATTTTTCCCTTATTTTAAATATTAAAAATTTTTAAATGATTCTTTACATTCTTGAGGTCTACAAAAACTACATAGATTAAAAATTAATGATTAATATGTATATGAATATAGCAGAGTTTGCTTTATACATTTTTTTAATCTCTTGAAAAGTGAATGAATAGTGGTTTGTAGGTTGTATAACAAGGGTGGGAGGTGAGGTAAATGCAAATATAGCATTGTAAGGCATTATATTATACAGTAAGTGGCATCATGCTATTTAGGTATCGAGTATAATTAATTAAGCATGTACATTGCAAACCTAGAGAAACTACAGAAGAATAACATAAATAGATATTGCTGATAAAGTTAAAACAGATTAAATCATAAATTATTTGTAGTTCATACAAAAGGGTAAAGGGACAGAGGTTAAAAATAAGAAATACTAACCGGGCACGGTGGCACACGCCTGTAATCCCAGCACTTGGGAGGCCGAGGCAGGAGGATCTGGAGTTCAAAGCCAGCCTCAGCAATGGCGAGGCACATAGCAACTCAGTGAGACCCTGTCTCTAATAAAATACAAAAAAGGGCTGGGGATGTGGCCCAGTGGTCAAGTGCCCCTGAGTTCAATCCCCGGCACCAAAAAAAAAAAAAAAAAAAAAAAAAAAAAAAAAAAGAAAGAAAGAAAATAAAAAAAGAAGAAATACTATAAGGAACAAATAATAAAGATAAAAAACACACTGGTAATTACAACAAATATAAATAGTTCATGAACTCCACCGCAAGGCAGAATTGCTCACATCTGATTTTATACTATGACAAAGAAGTGAGACAAAAAAAAATTATAAAATCTACAGTTGTATATGATGATTTCATTTACATGAAGTTACATAAGTGTTAGTTTGGATGTGAGGTGTCCAATAGCTCATGTGTGACACAATGCAAGGTTTATTGGAGAAAATATTGGGTTATGAGAGCCTTAACCCAATCAGTAAATCAATTCCCTGTGGGATTAAGTGAGTGGTAACTGAAGATGTGTAGGGTGTGGCTGAAGAAGGTGGGTCATTGGGGGTGTGGCTTTGGGGTAAATATTTTGTATCTGATGGGTGGAGTCTCTCTCCTTCCTAATCATCATATGAGTTGCTTCTGTCTTCCACATTCTTCTGCCATGATGTTCAGGCTCACCTTGAGCCCCTAGGAATGGACCCATCTGTTGATGGACCAATGGACTGAGACCTCTGAAACTGTGATCCCCCAAATAAACTTTTCCTCCTCTACAATTGTTCTGGTCGGGTCTTTTGGTCATAGCAGTGGAAAAGCTGACTAAAACAATAAATGACTACATCTTTCTGACTGAAAACATATCAGTGTTTTCTAGGGACCAAATATGAGGGGAGCAGACTGATTTTGATTATGTGTGAGGGAACTTTTGGGGGTGATAGAAATTTCTTAAAATGAGAAATTCTGTTGTATTAATTATGTAAGGCAGTAAACTTGCTTTTTCCAAAGTTGTTTGCTGTTGCCTAAGAAAGCAGAGTAACTGACACTACGCCTAATAGAAGAAAAAGTAAGCGCTAAACTCCAACATGTTGCATTAGGTCCCAAGTTCCTTAATAAGACTCCTGTAGCACAAAAAATAATATCAAGAATCAATAAATAGGATAGATTAAAACTAAAAAGCTTCTTTTCAGCAAAAGAAACAATCAGTGAGGTGAATAGAGAACCTACTAATTGGGAACAAATTTTTACCGCATGCACTTCAGATAGAGCACTAATCTCTAGTATATAAAGAACTCAAAAATCTTAACACCAATAAAACAAATAACCCAATCAATAAATGGGCCAAGGAACTGAACAGACACTTCTCAAAAGAAAATATACAATTAATCAACAAATACATGAAAAAATGTTCATCTCTGGCAATAAGAGAAATGCAAATCAAAACCACTGTAGGATTTCATCTCATACCAGTCAGAATGGCAGCTATTAAGAACACAAACAACATTAAATGTTGGAGAGGATGTGGAGAAAAAGGCACATTGCTGGTGGGACTGCAAAATGGTACAGCCAATATGGAAAGCAGTATGGAGATTCCTTGGAAAACTGGGAATGGAACCACCTTATGACCCAGCTATACCACTCCTCGGTCTATACCCAAAGGACTTAAAAACAGCATACTACAGAGATATAGCCACACCAATGTTTATAGCAGCACAATTTACAATAGCTAAATTGTGGAACCAACCAAGATGCGCTTCAGTAGATGAATAAAGAAAATGTGGCATATATATATATATATATATATATATATATATATATGTATATATACATATATATATAATGGAGTATGACTCAGCAATAAAAGAGAATAAAATCATGGCATTCGCAGCTAAATGGATGAACTTAGAGAATATAATGCTAAGTGAAGTTAGTCAATCCCAAAAAGCCAATGCCGAATGTTTTCTCTGGTATAAGGAGGTCGATTCACAGTGGGGTTGGGACAGAGAGCATGGAAGGATTAGAGGAACACCAGAATGGCCAACGGGGAGGGATATGCAGGGAGGGGAAAAAAGGGTGAAGAAGGAAAAAAAAAAAAAGATGGTAGAATGAGATGGATATTATTACCCTAAGTGCATGTATGAAGTCACAAATGCTGTGGATATACTTTGTATACAACCAGAGATATGTAAAAGTGTGTTCTATAAGTATATGAAATGTAATGCATTCTGCAGTCATTTCTAACAACTTAGAATAAAAAATAAATAAATTTTAAGAAAAAAGAAAGCAGAGTAACTTACAAGAGATTGTTCACAATTATCAGATGCTATTCAGATACTAGTAGCATAGCACAAACCTGCAGTTGGCTAATAGTATGTCTTAGCGTTGCTATTGCATAAAGGGAATATCATTTTTGGGAAAAAAAAAAAGGGAGGTGAATTTTGTGCAAATTTAAAGAATGGGTTGAGCTAACCTCCTTAAAGGCACTAAGAGAGACTTTTAAGAATTTACACTATAAATATACATTGATGATAAAACTCAGACCCTTCCAGCAAATAGGCATTGCTTAAAGGTGGAGCCATTCAATGACATATCTGTTAGCTGTTTGTTGCTTATTGTGAAGTTATTAATGATGAAAATCTTGAACTTAATCTATAAAATAATCAAAAACAGAAAATGCAGGCCAATGTAGAAAGTGACTAAGTTCTCTCTGGTAATGTAAGGTACTAGAATTCACTTAAAGCAAAATAAATTTTTAGAAGTGCCCCCCTGGGTGTCCATTAGAGCTTTATGGCAGATTTAAGGACTTGGAATGGCCTCACTGTGGACCCAGGAGGTCTGAGTGTCTCTTTGATCAATTATTGTGCTTCCATTAAAATATTTTTACTTTACTGTGGAGGCATCTTGATCACCCTGCATCGTGCTACAGCTGTCAGATCAGCTAAGTCTTTTACTTTTAAAGGTTATCACTTCTCTCTGCTAATGTGTCCCATATTTAAGGAGTTCAATGTGGAGCTGATACAAATCTTTTCTGCTGGACTGAGAATCGACTTCTCCTTGCAGTGAAAGATGTTCATCATAAAATCTAGTGAAATTCATGTGCTATCCTTTTAACAATTTGGCTGATAAAGTGACATAAATAGTAACACTGGTGGCTCAGTCATGTTGATAACTGTCTATGACCACAGAGGTGCTCCACACATGCTGTCGTCCTATATTGCAATGTTGTAGTGTTTCTTTGCATTTCTATGGTGTTGTGAAGTGCCTTCACAAATGGCTGGTCACCACCCCAATTCCCCCTACTCCCACCTAGCCCCTGGCCCGCCGCACACTACATGTTGATGCTGAGCAGCAAGTCTGTTCTCTGAAGATTCACTGGACCAATAATTAAAAAGTCACATCATACAAGGAAAGCTCACTCCTTCATATTAAGTGGAAGTTATGAAAATTAATTAGAAACCTCAAAATATTACCATTTTCTAAACTCTTCAAAATAGAAGCACATTTATTACTTTTTAAAGTGAAAGTCTTTCTAATTGTTACTTGGCATATTTATTTTATTTATACCTTTTACTTCTTCATTTCTTTATTTTGTACTTATAACAGCACATATACAGGACTTGTACAGCTGTTTAATTTTTGAACAAATAGATTATTATTGGTTCATAATACTATGAGCCTTCTGAAAATTAAATGTATTAATGTTCAGTTTTTGAAGCAATTTTGTATTCTTATTGATTTATATTTACTTCTAAGAACTCAAGTTAGTGTGATATACTGTAATATGTGAAGGTTGAAGCGAGGGATAGGATGTAGCTAAGTGGTTAAGCACTTTCTTAGTATGTGTGAGGCCCTGGATTCAATTCCCAACACCATAAATAAATAAAAATAAATAAATAAATAAATAAATAAATAAAGTCAGGCTAACATCATGTTTGTCTTACCAGTTAACAACATGCAAAAATCAATGTCCTAAGGAAATTCTTGTACTTGTGTATTTTTAAGTTACTAATTTAAAAAATAGTATATATGTATGTATGTATACACATATATGCTTTTATCTATATAATGTTCATATAATATCACTTGTTTTTTATTTTCTAAAATTCTGATTAATTACAATGTTTGCCATATATTTCTTCTGTTCTTTCCCTTTATGCTGTCTACCATTTTCATATAGAAAAATACAGGTGATGTGTTGGTTTCCTTTGGCTCAGTGTTTCAAATACCAGAAAGTTATTCTCTGTTGTTCTGGAGGCAAGACATCCCAAATCCAGGGTTGTTCCACACTGTTCTATTCACTTCTGATGATTTCCAGGAATCTTTGATGTTTCTTGACCTGCAGAAATATCACTCTGATCTCTACCTCTGTCTTCACACAGCATTATCCCCCCTGTGTGTGGCTCTTACTCTCCTCCTGTGGAAATGCCAGCAATGTTGGGTAAAGAATCACCCTCATCTAGTAGGACCTCATCTTAACTTCATCACATCTGTAAAGGCCCTATTTTGAAATCATGCCACATTCATGTGTACCAAGGATTAGGACTTCAACATACATTTCTGGAGGACATGATTTAACCAAGAAATGTTGTTTATAAGACATACATGCACACATATGCATCTTTCTTCACAAACTAATACCAATCACTATAGACCCCATAGCTCTTTAATGTCCCTATAGTGTTCTGTGGTATGGCTGCTCAATTGGTTCACCTATCCATCTCTGATGGATATTCTTTGTTTTGATTGTCTTGTCAATCAAGTTGCACTAAGAATCTTGATTGTTGTGGCCTTGCCAATTGGCTCTTCATATCTATGTAATTGGTCCCTAGGTATGGGATTAAAAAGGATACATGTTTTTAAATGCCTAAGTGTTCTCAGATTGATATTCAAAAAGTTGATATAATTTCTCTTTCCCTCAACAGTAAATGAGTGAGCCTCTTTTCTAGCATTGTTGTCAAAATATTTACTGAAGTTTTATTTACTTTTTCAATATAATCAGTTTAAAGCAATATTTTATTTCTTACATTTGTATTTCTTTATTAGTTGGTTTCATACATTTTATTAGTCATTTGTATTTGGTTTCTAGTGTTATGTTGTTATGTCTATCTTTTCTCTCCCAATTCACATGATTTTGTTGGGTGTTAAATACATATATTAAAGTTTTATTAGCATCAACTCTCTTTCTATATATACATGTATATGTATGTACATATTTTGCATACCTAATTTGCTAATTTATTTGTTGTCCAGGTTTATAATTTTATGTAGTCTAGTATAAACCATCTTTCTTCTTATGAGTCCTAGGTTGATATTTTGATTGTGAAATTTTCCCCTGGAGCAGCTGGTTCTTTCATTTCTTAAAGCAATTTTGGCCACTGCTATTTGTCTTCCATTGTCCTTTCTCTGTTTCTTTCTCATAATAATTTAACCCTTAGGTATATTCTTTTTCTGTGCTATGACTTCTCAGACAAAAGTAACCTCGACATCCTTTCTCATGGACTGGTATGTCTGTGTTAGTCAACTCTTGCATGGGAAATGAGCAGAAAGAATTCACACCTTTTTAAAGGGTACATGGCCTCACTTTACATTTCCCCCTCCACCCTGACTGGTGTTTATGGACTACTTTGAACTGTGAGGACATCAAATACCTGAAAACTGCAGAGTAATAGAAGCACACTCAGTTCTCTGTCATGGGAGTGATTAAATAATTTCCATTGTTGTAGCAGGGTGGTTGCCTGGGAAAGAAACTATCTTGCTTGGGCCATTATTATTTGGGTACTCAGTTGTAGCAGCCACAAGCATACCTAACTGATGTAGAAACCCAACAATCTGTGCATTCTATATTTGGAAAAGGGGTTCCCATTTGGTAAGGGATCTTTGAACAAAGTGAGATTATTTGGGGTTCTATCCACACTATAAGGTTGGCTTGCCTATGTAATTCAACCTGCTTAAAAAAAAATAAAATCTTTGTTCCATTATTTTTCCAGCATACTGTTTAATGATTCATTAATATCTCTGTGTTTATTCATGCACATAGTAATTATTTTTCGGAAGCAGTGCTAACAGAAAGCCAAAGAAGTTCAAATAGCAACTTTGCAAATATGATTACAGACTCAAAATTGAGGTTGACATTATCAATGGTGGGTGTGAAAATTCCTGAGGCAGCAGGGGTACCTGAGTGATTAACACCTGTTTTCCTTATTTTGTAACAGTGTGTACTGTGCTTAAAAGAGCATCAGTTCTCTTCCCACGCTGTCTCAGAAAATGTATCTTCATGCATTCGGAAAACATTATTTGATCTAAATTTAAATAGTGATACTTTTCAATGCCAATCTTCTTTAGAACTGGAATATTTGATAGAAGTTCAAGAGATGGATAAAATTGGCATAACCAATATTTTCGATTCTCTTTTTCACTAAACTTATCTTTCTCATCCCAGCCCTTCTTAAATGCTGGATTTTTACAGGTGCAACTTCATCCAACTTTTCTGTCCTAAGTTTATACTTAAGATTAATTCTCCTCCTCTTCCTCCTCCTCCTTTTTGGTACTGGAAAGTATACTCACAGAGTCTCCACTACTGAGCTTTATCTTCAGCCCCTTCGTTATTGCTTTTTCTTTTGAGACAGCGTCTCACTAAGTTGCTGAGGCTGGCCTTGAACTTGTCATCCTCCCGCCTCAGCCTCTTGAGTTGCTGGGATTACAGTGTGCACCTGGACCCTTATCTAAGATCTAGATATGACCTTGTTTCTCTCTTATATGTGAGGAAATTCTTTCCCCATTCTTATCTTATTCTAATCATCCAATAAGAGAAAGATTCTTATTCTAGTCATCCAATAAGAGAAAGATTCTATCACTACCTCAAATTTCTCAGTAATTCTGAATAAAACAATTCACCTTTACCCAGAGAAGGCAGATGGGCCTATTTATAATTACCTCCAAGGCAAGACCTGATGGATGTCTGTTCTTCTGTCTGAAGCTGTCCACTCAAGCCAGGTAGGAAGAGCCATGGACTCTCTTCTCCCCATGGCCCATGAAAGTCAAGGCTGAGGAGCTGTTTTTCAAGGGCAGGCAGGCAGAGTGGCCATGTTATGAAGCTCCTATCTGCCTGCAGCTGGGTTGCACAAATAAATAGATCAGACTGCAATCATTATGGAGCCAGCAGGACATTTGAGATCCCAGCGTTCCATCGTCTGGAATTATTGAGGACATAGTAGGAAAAGCCCAATTTAATCCAAAACCAACCTTCACTCCCACTCAGGAGACTAAAATCTTTGTAGTTTCGAGTTTTTGAATTCTGTGTATCTAGTGAGAAGGAGGTGCTATCCATATCTCTGTATCTTGATCTTCAATTAGTTAAATCTATAATGAAAAGGGTCATCAATTAGAGGGCATAAAAATCAGGCCTCAGATTACTTTTCATCTTTAGAGATAAAGAATAATCTTTCAAGTGTAAAAAACTGAGGAAAGAGACAGAAAATGAGTGAAGAGAGGAAAAAAAAGAGGAGAAAATGTGAGAATGATCAATAGTTTCTTAAAATGTTCTTGAGTAGTGTCCACGAGATTTGGAAATTATGAGTTTCTTTACTTCCAAGATAGGACTGACCTTAATTGGTTGAAAGCATAAGACCATGAGTGGAAGGAAGGGTGGCAACATCACATTTTTGGTGAATGTAAGAAGAATAGTGACAGGGTCACATAAAGAGTATGAAGCTGTGGACCAGATTGCTCATATGCAAAATCAGGAGTCCATGTGGTCACACTTTAAAACTGAAACTTAGGTAGTAGCCATCAGGTTGTGAGAGTTGGGAGATGCATAGAAATGCATCTCTCAAAGTTTAAGTAAACTGATATATTTTTTTGGAGTAGAATCAAACCACTAGAGCTCATTCACTATGTGCTTCTGAAAGGAAGTTTACTTTTGTTTTTCTTTTTGAACTCATATACATTTACTTAGTTAATATTTATTATACTATGCAATTCACTTGAAAGCACTAATAAAGGAATGAACAAGTAGAATAGTTACTCATCCTTGTGGAATTTACAGTGACGTAGGGAATGTATACTTAAAAGGTAAGTATATTACCATAAAATAAAAGCTAAGGAAGAAAAATTAGAAGGCACTTCATCATTAATACCTGGAAACCTGGTTTGTTCTGGGTGGGTAAGAGAATAGGAGCAGGTCGGGGGCCTCCTGCAGAAGACACCTATTGTCAAGACGTAAAAGGGAAGGGGAGTGGGAGAACTTCATGGGGCAGAGAGAACATTGACCTAAAGGGTCTTGAGATTGTAGCATCTTCACAGAATGGAGACCTCAGGACAGTTGTAATAAACCAGGGAGGGTAAAAATGGTAAATGGTGACTTAAGAGAGTTAAGGAGTGAATCAATATGGGTCAAATTAAATCTTAATTCTATCAAAAGGTTGTGAACATAAGAAAGGCATGAACACACTTTGATTTGGTAGGGTCTTTGGCAGGCCAAGTGTAAAATGAGTAGGAGAGTACTGACATGAAAATAGTGACCTAGACAGAGGCCTCACGGGGTCGCTAGTGATAAGAATGGAGAGGAGTAAACATACAAAAGTAGCTTAAGAGAAAGAATAGAAGATTTGCTGGTAGATTTCATTGTCTGAGTGAGGAAAATGAAGGAGATAAAGATAAATTGTAGGCTTCTGGTTTGGCATCTGAGTGGGTGAGGATGCCATTTCCTAATATAAAAAATAATAGCCAGGCATGGGATGCACACCTGTAATCCCAGTTCCTAGGGTGGCTGATTCAGGAGTATCCCAAGTTCAAGACCAGCCTGGGCAATTTAGCAAAATCCTGTCTCAAATTAAAAATAAATAAATAAAAAATAAAAAGATTGGGGATGTAGCTCAGTGGTAGATTGTCTCTGGGTTCAATCCTTAGTAGGGGAGGGGAAAAAAAAAGAAGGAAAAATGGAAGACCATCATTTCAGAGAAGGTAAAGATGTTCCCACATGCCTTTCTAAGTCTTCCAATAGGCAAGTCTCAATGAAATTCCTGACTGTGTTGGTCTGTTTAGATTACCAAAAAAAAAAAAAAAAAAAAAAAAAAAAAAAAAGGCAGACCACAGCATTAAACAATATTGATGTATTATCTCACATTCCAGAAGCTGATTTTTCTTGAAATATCCTGTCTCCAAGTACAATCACCCTGGGGTTTAGGGCTTCATTGTATGAATTTGGGGGAGGGTGAAACAATTTGGTCCAAAACACTCTGCCATGGTGTATCCATTGAGTATAGATTCTTTGTATATAACCTCCTAATACTTGTGAGCTAGTATTACTAATGTTGAGAGAAATCTGGTCTAAAATTTTTACATTTATTTTATTTTTTTCTTAGATCTTATTAGAGTGCAGAAACATTATTTTATCTCCTTGATGCATGGAGCAAATCTTATAATCATTCATAAAAATGATCAAATGCCTATCAGTATTTTAGAGATTTCATGTTATTTGGAATCATATTAGCATAAATATGAAAAACATAACATCAATATTTAGTAATAACTTCTTTATTTATTAGTAAAATATAATGTTACTGATCTTCAATATTTATTTATTAGTAAAATATAATTCGTATTTATAGGGTTGGGTAACAAACTTACATGGGGCTTAAAATTGTGGTCTTTGTGTCTTTGTAGATTTGTTGTAGGTCTCATTGTTAATGAACCAAACCTTTGATTACCAAACTTTACCTGCATTTGTTAACTTGGAATTCATGAAAATTATTTTGGTTAAAGAAAGTGGTGATTAATAGATCAATTATTATCTATATCAAGTAGAGTCTGAATCCCTACTTGCAACATTTCTAATAATGTTTTATAATATTGTTGTGGACTTAATCTTTTAGAACTACATCATAAATATGCCATTGGTTACTCACATTTTCAGATTTGCCCACAGATTTTCTAAATCACCAGTAGAAAGAGAATTTGAGTTTTGGGTGAGATTTTGAAACTTTTTATTCATATGAAATATTATCAGATTTGTATAAAAATACCTAATGGAACATTAGACTGTAACAACAAAAATCATTAAGAAAGTAAGTCCTAGATATGGGTTTAACTTCTACAGGTATAAAAGTTGATTTGTCCATTACATGAATATAAACTTTAGTAACAATCTGTGAGAGATAATGTTTGGCCATCCATTCATTCCATCAACCAATCTTCAGAAAGCTAAGAAATCACTATACACAAGACATTCAATTTAACAAATAATAGACAATTGTCAAGCACATAAGATATTACCATCAAAAAAAAAAAAAAAAAAAAAAAAAAAAGAATACATTCCAGACATGGTGGCATATGCCTGTAATCCCAGCAGCTTAGGGGCTTGAGGCAGGAGAATTACAAGTTCAAAGCCAGCCTCGGCAACTTAGCCAGGCCCTCAGAAACTTAGTGAGATCCTCTCTCAAAATAAAAAAGAAAAGGGACCAGGGATGTGGCGCAATGGTTATGTGCCCCTATGTTCACTATTACCAAAAAGAAAAAAAAAGTAGGATATGTAACATTACCACAATATATTATCTCACACAAAAACTAATTTTCAAGAAAACTTGTTTTAATAAATATTAAGGGAGCCGGGCGCGGTGGCGCATGCCTGTAATCCCAGCACTTTGGGAGGCTGAGGCAGGAGGATCGCGAGTTCAAAGCCAGCCTCAGCAATGGTGAGGCACTTAGCAACTCAGTGAGACCCTGTCTCTAATAAAATACAAAAAAGGGCTGGGTATGTGGCCCAGTGGTCTAGTGCCACTGAGTTCAATCCCCAGTACCAAAAAAACAAAACAAAACAAAACAAAAAAAATATTAAGGGAAACAAACAAAAATCAGGTAATATTTGTAAGAAATGTCAGTAAATGAAAAATCTATGGCTTTTAGAAAGTAAAATTATGACTTCTTATATTTTCAAACAGTATATAAAAATGCATATTAAAACAATGTGCTTATTAGTATTATATTTGTTGGTATAAATGTGAAATTATATCCAGTGGTTAATTTCTACAAAGTGACATTTTTAATATCCAACATTTATTGGGTACTGTACTATATCAGCCTATTAATAATGACAACAATTTCAAAAAAAGGACTGTTTTAACTTTTATTTTTTTAGCATTTTATTTTTCTCATTTTGCTAACTGCCTTTTGCCTTAGAAATCTCATGTGCATCCAAAATATTGATTCCATCAGCCAATGTTCCATAGCAGTAATTGTGAAACTATGTAAGCAGAAATATCAGTTTACTTTTATTTTTAAAATTTCAAATTTATTTCCAAGAAATACTTTTAAAAAATGCAATAAAAGAGAGAATCATTTTTAAAATAAATTTAAAAAGACATGCAAATTGTAAGCCTCCTTTAAAAAAAAAACTATTAGATTCAACAGACATAAAATTACTCTGTCAAAATACTACAAAATCTTTTATAAATGCTTCTATACTTCTCTTGTCCAGGACCAATAATAGATACCAAGCTTTGAATATTATTGTCCAGAAGATACAGAAGAGAATTAAAAAACAAACAAACAAACAAACAAACAAACAAACAAAAAACCTGTGTTTAAAGTAAAGCAAGGGGAATGCTGAGGAAGTTTAATTTTTCATGAAGTGAGAACAAAAGTCACGCCAGAGCAGGTAACTTCTGCGCTAAGACATAAAGGAAATGAGTCCCAATTATGTGAATAAGTAGGAAAATGCTGCCCTTGGCCAAAGGAATGGACAAAGGAAAGGTCAAGAGAGAGAGCAGAAAATTAAGCCGAAGGCGGGAAGAAAGGCCAGGTTCTGTCCGTCAATCTTTGAGGACTTGATCTTTGACTCTGACTACTGAGGTGGGAAGACAGTTCCTGGAGGGTCTTCAGCAGAGGCAAAGCATGGTCTGAATTGTGCTGGAGAGAGGATCCCATCAGCTGCCAAACTGAGGAGACTGCTGAGGTCCACAGCAAAAAGGAGGAAATTTTGATAATCACAACATGATGGTTTTAAACCCACAATGGAACTGATAAGAAGAAATTGATTTCTAGGAATATTTGAAAGAACTGAGAACATTGCTAATGCATTGACTATATAGCTTAGGATAAGGAAGGTTCACTCCAACTTAGCTGTTTTTTTTTTTTTTTTTTTTTTCTTTTTTCTGTATCTAAGCAAGTACGAGGATGAAATTGACATTTGCTGAAATAGGAAAGACTGGGTAGGTTACGCTGGGCAATAATTCAGATCAGTTTTAGATGTATTAAGTTGGAGAGGCCTATCAAACCTATCCATGGAGGTGTTGAGCTGGTGGTCCGATTTACAGAGGAAAGGAATTAGAAGCCGGAAGTATAAAAGTGTTCGAAGGAATGTTTGTTGTAAAGAGAATCTGATTTGGTCATTTTACAATGTACACATGCACTGAAATATCATGTACCCCGTAATTGTTAAGTATTAATGAAAAATAAAAATTAAAACTTTAGAAATTATTGGGCACTAATTGGAGATAGGGTATGTTTTATTTTAATATTGGAGACAATAAACATGTTATTTTTATGCTGATATGAAATATACACAAGACAGAGCTGATAATGCAAGAGAGAAGGAGAAAGCTTGCTCAACTTATGTTATTTTCATCAGGTGAGATGCAGATAGGACTGAGTATACAAATAATTAGTTTGGTCACAGACTGTAGCAGGGAGAGCTTAGCCATGGCAAGAAGACAGGAGACACAGACATCACTTGTGTTCAGTTGGTTGGGGGTGGCTAGGGTAGACTTTTGTGAAAGTTTGCTCTGGTTGAAACTGTCTCAGTGACATGAGAAGCCAGATCAGCAGCTAGAAGTGAAGGGAGTGTATGTGTTAAGAAATTGAATAGGGAGGTGAAGGAGCCAACCGGCTGTAAGACTGGAAGTGAATGAACTACATAAATTTGATTCATTTGCCAGATATCACCAAGAGCCCACAAAATCAGGGTGGGACAAGCCAGCGTGTGCATGTGTTCACCGGCTTTGTTCAGGTGTGTTGCTAGAGACACAGAGTAGGCAATGTGGGTTGTTTTGCCATAACCTACAGTAAAATGACAATGTGGCAAGATGGATCAGAGTTTTTTGGTAGCACTCAAGTATGATGACAAACTCAGGAAGAAAGAGGTACATGCATTAAGGGGAAAGAATATTAATTAAAGCGGGCTGAATCAATGGATCAAAGATTCTGGGTGGTCAATGGATTTCTAGGATTTTGGCACTAAAGGAATGAGATGGAAGAAAGAAATATTGGTTGGGGAATGAGATGCCTGCAGTTAAGTTACCACAGGGATTCAGGTAAGTCACGGTCAAATCTACAGTGTGACCATGATGAGCTGAAGTAGGAGAGGACAAAAGGCACTGAGGGAAGCTTGAATGGCAAGAGGAAGGATGGAGATGAAGATCACCAAGCCTTATGAGAGGAGGGATGTTTTACAAAATGATCATGAACCTGAAGCTGAAATCTTCAAGGAATGAAAGGAGAGTCAGAAGAAGACAGATGATCATAATAGGTGGGGCTAGAGGTTGGTATAGATTGATGCTGATTTTCAATCTTGGGATCACAAGAGATGATAAAGAACTCAAAAGGATCTGCCAGGGGCATTAATGAGTAATGAGAAAAGCTCCCCTGCCCACAGGTGAAAGAGGAATGTTGATGAAAAAAAATACGAGGTACTAAACAAGAGCAACAAATGTCTAGGTTTCTGTGGACAATGAGGTAAAAGAATTATTTGGAAGAAAAAGTTGAAGATAGAGGTTTATCTGATGATTCTGGTATGCATGCTGTTTCTTACTTCATCCTCAGTTATATAGATTTAATCCTCATGCCTTTAAATCACAGCATTTCCCAATACAGTTAGTTATTGCCATGTGTAGTTGAGTGCCCAGTGTCTCCCCAAATACATGGCTAGAATTTCTGAACCCAAGCTTACTTGGAAATATGTTCTTTGAAGATGTAATTAAGGATCTTGAGGTGAAATCATTCTGGATTTAGGGTGGGCTCTAAATACAACATCTGGTGTCTTTATAAGAAGGGATAGCACAGAAAGACACACCAAGTGGGGAGACAGACACACAGAGCAGATGGCCATTTGACAACAGGGACAGAAATTAGTGGGATGAAGGAGCCCTAATTAGGAAGGGCTGTTGCAGCTAGCTGGAAGCCATGGGTTCCACCTGATATGTATGTGACGCACCTGTAGGCACCTGCAAAGCTGAAGGTATATAACCGGGTGAAAGCGGTCCGAGTTAGGAGAACGGAGAATTCAGTCAGCCGGGCAGTCACTCGGTCGGTCAGAAGAATCAGAGCGGCCAGAACGTAGGCAGAGCGGTTACAGAAGAGAAACCAGATAGAAGAAGTAATGACTGGTCAGAGTTAGGCCGAGACTCCTGAGGAAGACAGAAGACAGAAGAAAGAAGAAGGAAGAAAGAAGAGAGAAGAAAGAAGTTCTAATCTTTCTCTAAGCTAAGCTCTATCTTTCTAAGACTCTAAGCTAAGCTCTAAGCTCTAAGCTACTCTACTCTAAGCTAAGAAGAAAAATCTTTCTTTCCCTCTCTAAGCTTTAAGAAAGTAGAAGTAAAGACAGAAGACAGAAGAAAGAAGAAGGAAGAAAGAAGAGAGAAGAAAGAAGTTCTAATCTTTCTCTAAGCTAAGCTCTATCTTTCTAAGACTCTAAGCTAAGCTCTAAGCTCTATCTTTATCTTTCTTTCTAAGACTCTAAGCTAAGAAGACAAGAAGAAATCTTTCTCTAAGAAGCTCTATCTTTCTTTACTCTAAGCTACTCTACTCTAAGCTAAGAAGAAAAATCTTTCTTTCCCTCTCTAAGCTTTAAGAAAGTAGAAGTAAACGTAGTAAAAGCTTAACTCTGCCCCCGAGAGTTTTTATCCCGGTTTACGGTACCAGGCAGCTTACCAGGCAGCTTATAGTGGGAAGCATTTATAAACCAAGGAATCCAAGGATTGCTGGAGTCACTAAATGCTCTAAAAGAGGAATAAAACAAGTTTTTTTTTTTTTTTTTCCAGACCCTCCAAAAGAAGCCAACCCTCAAGAAGACTTTGGACTTAGGCCTCTGTGAACTGTCAGAGAATAAATGTCTGGTGTGTTAACTTACCCAGACTCTCCCATTTTCTCTCATTTGTGTTTGAACTGGCCAAACAGTTTTTCTATCTCAACTCCTTTGCTGCTCTGACTTGGCTTGCTGATGTAGAATGGCCTTAGCTGGGATGAAGAAGATTTTCTTCATGTGGTCACTCATCCTCTAGCAAGGTAGCAAAGCTTTTTCCCATGGGATGGGGTTCAAGGGAGAGCAAACAACGTGTGTCTTCAAGCCCCAATCTGTGGCACATGCTCTAACTCCAAAGCAAGTAAACTGCCAAGGCCACAGTGAGTATGGGAGGGAACCATCAAAGGTCATGGTTTCATGTAGGCCTGAAAACTGAACCACAATGCATTCACTTTGCAAAGAGCAAGTTACTGGTTATGATGTTTGATTACACATTTTTCCCACTGTCAAGACCTATTTGATATTCCAATCACTTGTGCAAACTTTTAATACTTCTTAGATAATTCTTAATTGGTCTCACCCTGTGTCCAGGAAGGAGTCAAGGCAGCTAGTATACAGTCTGTTCATTATTTTTAATGGGGGCCATACTCTAAGAAGAAAGGCAAATGGCCCCAGCCAATGGCTTCATCAGTGTGATAACTAGACTTCTAGATAAATAGGCTAATAATGTTTTCTAGTAAGAGTCCATATTTTTGGAATGTTCTTAACAGAATATCCCTGGCTAAGCATTGTTTATACTTAATAAACATGCAAGTCATGTATTTATATTATGAAATATGGTTTCCTGAGAAACATCATGTATAAAATGGATGTGTTTTATAAAGTAAATTCTCCCCACAGTGAGCAATGATGATACCATGAGCCAGAAACTATGTATCTGATGCAGGAAGGAAGGACATCCAGGCCTCTCTGAATTGCTAATTGTTTGTACCTTACTTGCAAGGCACCCCTGATTGCCTGTATTTGCAAGGCCTGATCCTTTGTGATCTGTGTGAATGTGATTTGCAATGTGCTCCAGTCTGTGGTCCTAGCACTGTCTAAGCTTAAATAATGCATTAGTCACATCTTAAAAGTGCTTGAGGAGCATCATCTCCCGGAGTTTATGAATTCCTGCTAGTTTAACATACATGCAGTTCCATTTCAATTGGAAGTGAATCTCCCACTTCTCTGTTTGTTTGGTCATATTTCACATTTTGGTAGCATACAAATGGAAGGGCACACACTCCTATTTACTCTTTCAATAGATATTTATTTAGTAAATATCTACACTGTGTTAAGCATTGCTCATGGATCTGAACCAAATACTGTGTACCTGGAGCTGTAATCAGTGGTGTTGTCCCTGCATAATCTGTTGTAGACTCATGGTTTTGTAACATCAAGTAAATACCTTCTTCATTATTTCATTTCTCTCAGTTCATGACTAACATTCTAGACTACTGATAATAAATTTCTATGTAGATTTGCAACAGTTCAGAGAGAGGCAAAATCTTGCTGCCACATTTTGAATAGCTACTGTAAAGGGATATAAAACAGTAATAGAAAGGCTGTGAACCTTGTTCTGGTAGAGAATCTCTAAGCAAATAAAGTAAAATATAACATCAATATCATGGTGCAATTTGAAACAAATATTATAGAGTAAGTGAGCCTATGTTTTGCTGATTGTAAACAATTTTGTAAGCATGGGAAATCTCTGTAAATCCAAATCCAAAATTGATAGCAATGTTTTTTTCCAAGGATGGAAAATAAATACGGGTAGTTATGTTGTACCCTGAACTTTTAACCTTCAATACCCTTTATTTTTTCTTTAATTGTGTACATCCATTATCTATTCAAATTAATGAGTGTTAAATCTAGAATATAATAATAAATGGAGGCATAAAGCTCTAGTTAGTAAAAATATATATGTATATTCTTCAAAATCCATTGTGAAAATTAATCATTTTGATGGTAAAAATATTATTAATCTTAGTGCATTTAATCTCTCCTCTGCTCATGTGTTTCACATATCATCTGGTACCACCCCTACACCACATATCCCACCACACAAGCAGACACACACGCACAAACACACATACACACACGATATATGAGATACATGATATTCTAGTTTTTCTGCCATTGCTTTTATTCATTTGGTTTAAAAGAAGGATATTCACATCAGATGTTCTCAGTGCTTGTGAAGATGAATTTTTCTTTGATTCCTTTGGGAACATTACACCCATCCAAATAAAAGATCAAAGGACTCAAGCAAGGTGAGATTTGAGCGCAGCTGTTTCTCTTGTTTCTCATAGCTTAGCCATGTGTGTACCACATGAAAATGTCAGCTTGTGCCTGGTTGGGATGAAAATTTTTTGAAAAGAAATTCACTTGCTTACTATGCAACTTTTCCTGTTCTGAAGACTCCAGATATATGAGCATACATATACGTTACAGCCTGAGAAATCAAGTAAGAGTAATCATAAAAAAATTATAGAAACAACTGTCAATATCATACTCAATCCATGTTATCAGGAAAATGCACAAGAATGAAGTTGGCCCAATTATATACTGATGGCATTTTAAATGTAGACAGAATTAGAAGAATATTAAGGCAAAGGAAGACACTGACTATAATTGTAGCTTTTTGCCTTTGATTATGAAACAAATTAATTAACTGGTTCATTTGACATACAATCCTGGAAATGAACTTTCATTCACCTGTAAGGCACGTTGCAATATGCTATACTTGAGGGGCAACCACACATGATTAAGATTTGGTTTCTGCCTTTATGTAGCTGGGAATTCAGGAGGGAAAAGGTAAGTGAACAAGAAATAACAAAGGTAAAATATGTGATGAACCATCAGAAATGTAAAAAGAAATCTAAGGAAAACATAGAGTAAGGAAATATTACCCAAGTTTACGGTGGCAGTGTGAATTTCATGAAGGCCATTTAAAAGGCAAAATTAGATTGTCAAGGAAGTGTACCCACTCTATCATCCTCAGACACACTGGAAAACATTGTCAATGCAATTGCCAGTCCCTTGAGGGGAACAGGTTATTCCCAGCTGAGATCATGTAAGGAAACCAGCACCTTGATGGGTGCTGAGCAGACTAGTCTGTGGACATGTCCTTCTGGTGGTCCATGCACATCTGGAAAGTGAGTTCTCTGGTGTTCTCTTAACATGTATCCAGGAAGGAAGCAGCTTTGCCCTGAAATTTGGGTTAGAAGTTTATTACCTGCAACTACCACTAAATGCCACCTTTGCAAACTGGGAGAGAAAGCTCTTGATTTTAAAATCTTCTTTACATCCTAATAATGAATAGTATTACAAGAGCTTCAGATGGTGAGGTTTGGAATTAGACGTGCTTAGGTTCAAATCCCCTGAAAGTTACTATATGTGTGACCTTGAATAAATTACTTTTCCCTTCCTTACCCTTAATTGGTCACATATAAAATGCACATTAGATAATCTATAGGATGCATAAGTCTGACAGAGTAAGCATTCAAGAAATTTACTTATAATGAAAATGGCATAGTTATTATTTATCTTCCCAAAGTGAATACACCATTTTAAGGTCAGAAATTGAGGCTGAGGTTGTGGGACAGTGGTAGAGCACCTTCCTAGCATGTGTGAAGCACTGGCTTGATCTTCAGCAGCACATAAAAATAGATAGATTGATAGATAGATAAATGTATTGTTCCAATCTACGACTAAAATATATTTTTAAAAAGGTCAGGAATACTTGCCTAGAAATATCTCCAATAATTTTCTACTTACTCAAGTCCACCTATTTTTTATGATCCTATCATGTCTAACTTTATATTTCCTACAATCCTTAAAATTGTTCTAGTTCTCAGATTAACATATGTTTGACCAAATGTTTGTTGGTAAAGTGAAAGAGTCAGTAAGTGGTCAAAGAGATGTTAAAATGAACTAATCTGAGTTACTTCTAGTACCTAATTTGAGCATGATGATATCAGTCAACAACAACACCACAATTATCTATACCATGAATGGTACACAAAGATGCAAAATTTGATGACTTCTAGAACAGTAACCTGATTATAGTAAATCCTCACTGAATATTTTAAGCTTGAACTAATTTGGAGAATAAGTTTATGTACTTAAATGTTACCTAATATTTGTTGATTTTGGAATCAGATAAACTTGATGCAAATTTTGGTTCTACTGTTGTTTTAGTCAACTTTTTCACGGCTGTCAGTAAAGGATCTGACCAGAACAACTGTAGAGCGGGAAGAGTTTATTTGAGGGCTCATGGTTTCACAGGTCTTAGTCCATAGAAGGCTGGCTTCATTCCTTGGGGCTTGAGGTGAGGCTAAACATCTTGGTGTGGCAGAGGGAAGCAGCTCACATCACGATTATCAGGAAGCAGAGAGAGACTCCACAAATATAGATACAAATATATACCCAAAGCCATACCCAAATTCCCACCTCCTCCAGTCACACCTTACCACTTCAATTACACTAAGTTAATCCCCATTAGGGGATTAATCACTGATTGGGTTAATACTTTTTCAATCCAATCATTTCTTCTCTCAAACTTCATTGTCTCACATGTGAACTTTTGGGGTCACCTCACATCCAAACTAGAACAACCATGGACTAATGCATAACTATCAAGAGTTTGATTCAAGAAATATGACAATTTAGAAAGTCCCTAAGGATATTAGCAAGACCTTGTTTCAAAATGAATAAAAATAATAAGGGGAGAGACCCATCGCGGATCGGAAAAGAGAGGCACTGGGCTTTTGTCAGTAGATGGAGGTGCAGTAGTGAGAGTATGGCAGTGTTACCAGCGATTTTACTGCAGCCGTGGGGGAGCCAAGGCCTTCCTGCTTCTCTGGGGTGCTGAGACGGCAGCTTAAAGCGAGGGTGAGTCTCCCAACTGCGGACTCATGGGGACTCCGCACAGGAAACGAACAGCGGCAGAAATATTGGTGATGGAACCAGCAGGAAAGGGCGCAAAAGAATAAAAAACAATGGCAGCATTAACAGAATAGAAAAATAGTCGTGGACAGCTGAGTGGCACAGCGTGTTTCCACACAAGTCACCCAGCGGGTTCACATGCTGGTCGGGTCCTAGGAGGTGCTATAACACCCGGGGTGATTGATCGCTGCCATTTTCAAAGGGGGTTACAGCAGACGGAGAAAAGGGGGGAAAAAGGGAGAAATGGAACCCTGCACGTATCCAAGGAATTTGAGCTGACCCTGAGGGCAGCCTATGTCTAGCTAGGCCAAAATCAGCCAGCATGGAAACTCATATCATATCTGAATCCAGAGTGATGGGCCCATGACTCTGCAACTGTGGAGCGACGCAGAGTGCTGACACATACTTGACACGTCATCTTCCAGCACCACATACCTAGCGACCCAACTTACTTGGCTAACCAGGTATGCAGCCTTTAACCCTACCCTCAACTCCTCTACAATGGACAGAGTGGTTTCTGTGATAACTTGACTGGAGGGGGACAAGAGAAACCAGAAAATCGGCATCAAACATCCGCATCCACTCATTGTGAAGGGATCCAGAAAATC
The DNA here is from genome assembly GCA_025594165.1 of Tamias sibiricus. Lineage (NCBI taxonomy): Eukaryota > Metazoa > Chordata > Mammalia > Rodentia > Sciuridae > Tamias > Tamias sibiricus. The sequence continues at coordinate 70,230,395 of CM046660.1, read as the reverse complement.
TTCCCCCTAAAGAATCTTGACTGAGATTAAATTGTGGATTCAACTTTGTGGGGTTTTTGTTATTGTTGTTTGTTTGTTTTGTTTTGTTTCTTTTCTGTGCATGTGTGTGGGTGTGTGTGCACATGAAAGAGCAGTTTTTCTCTCTCTGTCATTTATTCTTTACTGCTTGGTTTTGTTAGTCTTGTTTCTCCCACTTCTTTTTTATTTTATTTATTTTATTTCTTTATTTTTTATTACTATTATTTTTTCCTTTCTTCTTTTTTTATTTCTTACCTTATCTTTTATCTCTTTATTTGTGCCTCACCCTTACACTATCAAAATAGGTGAAAACAAGTCTTATACATGAAATAGGAACTTGAGAACTGGGGCAATTGAATAGTATATCAAAGAGGTGTTATATATAGTTTCTTCTCTATTTTTGACTCACTTTCTCTTTCTTCTCTTTGTCACTAATTTCTACTACTGTGATACTTTTTATTTTCTCTCAACATATACATAAGTTTGGTTTATATATAAATTGGTCTCCCCACTAACTAGTTCACTCCAATTCATTTCTTCTCCTTTCTGCTGTTATCAAACTACACCCATAGCTCTTTCACACTTCCTAAGAAATAACAACTCAATATCCTCACCTACTCCCTCCTAATCATATCACCTCGGTGTCCAATATTAGAAATTATAAACCCTGTTACAAATCTAAATAATTTATTGAAGATAATATCTGAATTCACTAATTCTGTACATTGTGACCAAATTGTGAATATCTGACTAGAAAAATGTCTGGTTTTAGAGAGTAAAGTATTTACATGGGGATCTGGTAACATTGTATTATAGCGGCATCATAAGGCTTTAAGGTAAAAATGAAAAAGTCAAGGTTCCACGGCACTAGAAGAGAAGTCACACAAGCAATATGAAAAAACAAGGGAAGACAGTGCCCCAAAGGAATCAACATACATTCTTAGCAGATCCCATGGCAAGCACAGTTGATCAAATGTTAGAGAAATAGTTCAGGAGGTACATAATCCAAATGTTTAATGACCTCAAGAATGATTTGAGGGATCAAATACAGGTAGTAAAAGATCATTTTGACAAAGAACTACATAAACAAATACAAGAAGCAAAAGATCAGTTCAATAGGGAGATAGAGGATCTAAAAAGAAACCAAACAGAATTCTGGAAATGAAAGAAGCAATAAACCAAATTAAATGTTTAATTAAAGCATCATCAACAGATTAGACCACTTGGAAATAAGACCTCAGATAATGAAGACAAAATATATAATCTGGAAAAGAATGTAGACCACACAGCAAAAATGGTAAGAAATAATGATCAGAACATTCAAGAAATATGGGATAGCCTAAAAAGACCAAATTTAAGAGTTATTGGGATTGAGGAAGGAGTAGAGTTCCAAACCAAAGGGATGAGTAACTTATTCAATGAAATGATAGCAGAAAATTTTCCAAACATGAGGAATGAATGGGAAAACCAAGTTCAGGAGGCTTATTGAATATCAAATGTACAAAATCACAACAGATCCACACCAATGCACATTATAATGAAAATGCCCAACCTACAGAATAAGGAAAAAATATTAAAGGCCATGAGAGAAAGGAATCAGGTTACATATAGGGGAAAACCAATTAGATTATGTGCAGATTTTTCAACCCAGACCTTAAAAGCTAGAAGACCCTGGAACAATATATTTCAAGCTCTAAAAGAAAATGGATGTCAACCAAGAATATTATATCCAGCAAAATTAAGCTTTAGATTTGAGGATGAAATAAAAACCTTCCACAACAACAAAAGTTAAAAGATTTCACAACTCGAAAGCCTGCACTTCAGAACATCTTGGGCAAAATATTCCATGAAGAAGAAAAGAAAGATAACAATGAAAATCAGCAAAGGAAAATATTAAACTAAAGGAAACACTAACCAGAGGAGAAACCAAACCAAGTTAAATACTGTAAGCAAACAAAAATGGACGGGAATGTGAATCATGTATCAATATTAATGAATGTTAATGGCCTAAATTCACCATTCAAAAGTCACAGACTGTCAGACTGGATTAAAAGAAAAGACTCAACAATATGCTGTCTCCAAGAAACTCACCTCATAGCAAAAGACATCATCAGACTGAAGGTGAAAGGCTGGGAAAAAGCTTACCACTCACATGGGCCATGGAAACAAGCAGGGGTTTCCATTCTCATATCAAATAAGGTAGACTTCAAGCCAAAGCTAATCAAAAGGGACAAAGATGGATATTTCTTACTGCTTAAGGGAACCATTCATCAACAAGATATAACAATTATAAATTTATATGCCCCAAACAATGGAGCACCTACATTCATCAAACAAACCATTCTCAAGTTCAAGAGTCAAATAGACCACAACACAGTTATTCTAGGAGACTTCAACACACCTGTTTCACCACTGTATAGATTGTCCAAACAAAAGCTAAATAAAGAAAACTTAGAACTCATTAATACAATTAATAACTTAGACTTAATGGACATATATAGAATATTTCATTCCTTAGTGAATGAATATACCTTCTTCTCAGCAGCACATGGCTCCTTCTCTAAAATAGACCACATAATATGCCACAAAGCAACTCTTAGCAAATATAAAAAAGTTGAGATACTATCCTGCAGTCTATAAGATCATAATGAAATGAAATTAGAAATCAATGATAAAATAAAAAATAAAAAAAGTTAGTCCAGCACCTGGAGACTAAACAACATGCTACTGAATGAACAAGGGGTTACAGAAGACATCAAGGAGGAGATTAAAAAATTCCTAGAGGTGAATGAGAACACAGATACTTCATATCGAAGGCTCTGTGACACTAAGAAGGCAGTATTAAGAGGAAAATTCATTGCATTGAGTGCATTCCTTAAAAAAATAATAAAATGACTTGCCGGGCGCGGTGGCGCACGCCTGTAATCCCAGCACTTTGGGAGGCTGAGGCAGGAATAAATGACTTAACATCACACCCCAAAGCCCTACCCCAAAAAAAAAAGAAGAACAGATCAACACTAAAAGCAGTAGAAGACAGGAAATAATTAAAATCAGAGCTGAAATTAGTGAAATTGAGACTAAAGAAACAATTCAAAGAATTAATAAAACTAAAAATTGGTTCTTTGAAAAATTAAATAAAATTGACAGACCATTAGCAATGCTAATGAAAAGGAGAGAAAAAACTCAAATTACTAACATCCATGATGAAAAAGGAAACATCACAACCAAACACCTCAGAAATACAGAAGATAATTAGAAATTATTTTTAAAACTTATGCTCTAATAAAATAGAAAATATTGATAGCATTGACAGATTCCTAGAGTCACATGAACTACCCAAACTGGATCTGGAGGCTATACACAATTTTAACAGATCAATTTCAAGTGAAGAAATAGAAGACACCATCAAAAAGCTACCAGCCAAAAAAAGCCCAGGACCGGATGGGTACACAGCCGAGTTCTACAAGACCTTCAAAGAAGAACAAATACCAATACTCTCCAATTTATTTCAGGAACTAGAAAAAGAGGGAGATCTTCCAGACTCATTCTGTGAGGTCAATATTACACTGATTCCAAAGCCAGGTAAATACACAGCCAAAAAGGAAAACTTCAGGCCAATATTTTTAATTAACATAGATTCTAAAATTCTCAACAAAATTCTGGCAAACTGAATACAAAAACATATCAAAAAGATAGTGCACCATGATCAAGTGGGGTTTATCCTAGGGATGCAAGTTTGGTTCAACATACAGAAATTAATAAACATAATACATCGCATCAATAGACTTAAAGATAAAAACCATATGATCATCTCAATAGATGCAGAAAAAGCATTCGACAAAATACAGCCCCTTTATGTTCAAAACACTAGAAAAACTAGGGATAACAGGAATGTACCTCAACATTATAAAACTATCTATGCTAAGTCCTAGGCTAGCATCATTTTAAATGAAGAAAAATTGAAATCATTCCCTCTAAAAACTGGAACAAGACAGGGATGCCCCCTTTCACCACTGTTATTTAACATAGTATTGAAACTCTGGCCAGAGCAATTAGACAGATGAATGAAATTAGAGGGATTCAGATAAGAAAAACTCAAACTAGCACTATTTGCTGATGATATGATTCTATATCTAGAAGACCCAAAAAACTCCACCAGAAAACTTTTAGAACTAGTAAATGAATTTGGCAAAGTAGCAGGATACAAAATCAACACCCATAAGTCAAAGGCATTTTTTTACATCAGTGACAAATCCTCTGAAAGGGAAATGATGAAAACTACCCCATTTACAATAGCATCAAGAAAAATAAAATACTTGGGAATCAACTTAATGAAAGACATGAAAGACCTCTATAACAAAAACTAAAGAACACTAAAGAAAGAAATTAAGGAAGAACTTAGAAGATGGAAAGATCTACCTTGTTCTTGGATAGGCAGAATCAATATTGTCAAAATGACTATATTACCAAAAGCATTATACAGTTTCAATGCAATTCCAATCAAAATCCCAATGACTTTCCTTATAGAAATAGAAAAATCAGTCATGAAATTCATCTGGAAAAATAAGAGACCCAGAATAGCTAAAGCAATCCTTAGCAAGAAGAGTAAAGCAGGGGGGTGTCACAATACCAGACTTTAAACTATACTATAGAGCAATAGTAACAAAAACAGCATGGTACTGACACCAAAATAGACCTGTAGACCAATGGTACAGAATACAGGACACAGAGACTAACACCCACAACTACGGCTATCTTATATTAGATAAAGGTGCCAAAAACATACATTGGAGAAAAGATAGCCTCTTCAACAAATGGTGCTGGGATAACTGGAAATCCATATGCAACAAAATGAAACTGAACCTCTATCTCTCACCACGACAAAACTCAACTCAAAGTGGATCAAGGACCTAGGAATTAGGCCAGAGACACTACTCCTAATAGAAGAAAAAGTAAGCTCTAATCTCCAACACGTTGGACTATGCCGCAACTTCCTTAATAAGACTCCTGTAGCACAAGAATTAATATCAAGAATCAATAAATGGGACAGATTCAAACTAAAAAGTTTCTTCTCAGCAAAAGAAACAATCAGTGAGGTGAATAGAGAGCCTACTAATTGGGAACAAATTTTTACCACATGCACATCAGATAGAGCACTAATCTCTAGAATAAATAAAGAACTTAAAAATCTTAACCAATAAAACAAATAGCCCATTCACTAAATGAACCAAGGAAATGAACAGACACTTCTCAGAAGAAGATATACAATCAATCAACAAATAGATGAAAAAGAAGTTCAATATCTCTGGCAATTAGAGAAATGCAAATCAAAACTATTCTAAGATTTCATTTCACTCCAGTCAGAATGGCAGCTATTAAGAACACAAACAACAATAAATGTTGGAGAGGATGTGGGGAAATAGGCACACTCATACATTGCTGTTGGGACTGCAAAATGGTACAGCCATTATGGAAAGCAGTATGGAGATTTCTTGGAAAACTGGGAATGGAACCAGTGTATGACCCAGTCATCCCTCTACTGGGCCTATTTCCAAAGGACTTAAAAACAGCATACTACAGGGACACAGCCACATCAATGTTTATGGCAGCACAATTCACAATATCTAGATTGTGAAACCAACCTAGATGCCCCTCAGTAGATGAGTGGATATAGAAAATGTGATATATATATATATATATATATATATATATATATATATATATATATATATACAATGGAATTTTACTCAGCAATAAAAGCGAGTAATGTCATTTTCAGGTAAATGAATGAAACTGGAGAATTTAATGCTAAGTTAAGTTAGACAATCTCAAAACTCCAAATACCGAATATTTTCTCTGATATAAGGGAGCTTATTCACAGTGAGGTTGGGTTGGGGAGCATAGGAAGATTAGAGGAACACCAGAAAGGTCAATGTGGAGGAACGGCAAGGGACGGAGCAAGGGGGTATAAAGAGAGGAAGAAAAAAAAAAAAGATGGTATAATGAGAGGGTTATCATTACCCTAAATGCATGTTTGAAGATATGAAAGATATGAATATACTTTGTATACTAACAGTGATATGTAAAATGGTGGTCTTTATGTGTATTACAAATTGTAAAGCATGCTACTGTTATAGATACAACAACACTGAATAAAAAAATTAAAAGAATAATAATAGTAATAATAATAAAACATGGGAATGGGGTGGGATGGAATGGGGGCACAGTGGTTAAGCATTCCTGGGTTCAACCACTAATAACAAAAAAAAATGTAGTTGATGATTCATTTTCTCAGGAATTTCTGAACAGTGTTGATGGTACCAACATGAATAATACATTAAAATTGGCCCTTTATCTTTCCCAGAATGGTTATTAGGTATGTTGAGAAAGTGGAAAAATAATGATTAGTAAACAGCATAATGGATCTATCAAAGAGCCAGGAATTGAAAGCTTGGATATATAAAGCTGAGTCTTACTCAACATGTCTCAGCAAACTTTCTAATTAATCACAACCATCATCTCCGGAGAAAAATTGATTATGAGGCACTTCAGAAAAATAAAGTGAATTCATTTTCCACATTAGTTTTTATGAGTGTAAAACTGAAAATGCAATTAACATTTTAATTCCCTTTTTAAAAACCAAACTGATTTCCCCAACTTTGAGTCAATATACACCATACCACCACCATTTCTACTCACAAGTAACAGCCTTAGAAAAATACTGTTGGAAACCAAAGAGACAGTAAATGTGAGTTTCTAGGAACCACATCAAAGCTTCTTACCCAAATTTTACTAGATTGCATTGGCCTTCATGCTGCTGGTCACCCATAAGAATAGTAGGCCTAGCTTACAGAGATTAGAGTTTTAATATCCATATTTGATCATTTTTTTTAAAGTTACATATTAACATTTACTAAATATCACAGTGACCATGTTATATTATGTCATAGCAAAACAAAATATTACCACTTTTTGCATGCCTCTACATTAAAATAAAGTTATTTCTGTAGCAAGAGTGGAATATTTTTTTGTCAGAGAAGTTCCATATACAAAAGAATAGGGATGATATACATTGGCATGTGACCTACTTTCTATTGATTATAGAAATAAAACATGAATGGAGGCTGACACCATGCAATACAGAGGCTGGGAAAGAATATAGAAGACAAAGTGGATTCTCCTTCAATTGCATCTTCAGGGCTTCACTTGGGATGTAGGTGTGACTTTCATAATTGTGCTAAATATTGACTTACACTTATATCCATCCATATATGTGTGCATGTATACATACATTCACATATAAATCCATTTGTTTATGTGCACATATATAGAAATAAGTAGTTTCAAAGGTTTGTGGGTTTGTTTTAAACAAATCAGCTCATGATATAATATGATTCTACAATTTGTTTTCTCATAGATATGTTTAGGGGATTTTCTCACGTTGGTTGGTCTATTTGACCCTATTTTTTTCTAATTGAAGCACAAAAGACAAGTTCATGGTTCACATTAATCCCTAAGATGGAAGTCATAATGACTAACTTCTACAAGAGTGAAAATAAAACTTTGTTCACCTCTAAATGTAATTAATACTGGGTCTGGATATAAACTGAAATCTTTTTGTTTGTTTCCTAAAGTTAATTCAATATTCCTTGTTTTTCTTGAACGGGGAAGAAATAAACATTGTAATCATTATAGAATGAAAGGGTTCTCATAAAAAGTAGCAATACTGCTGGGTGCAGTGGCCCACACTCATATTCCCAGCAGGCAGCTCAGGAGGCTGAGGCAGGAGGATTGAGAGTTCAAAGCCAGCCTCAGCAACTTAATGAGGCCCTAAGCAACTCAATGAGACCCTGTCTGTAAATAAAATATAAAGAGGGCTAGGAATGTGGCTTAGTGGTTAAAAGCCCCTAGGTTCAATCCCTGGTACCAAAAAAAAAAAAAGAGCTGGGGAAGTAGCTCAGTGGTTAACGACACTTGTTTTCAATTCCTGGTGTGTGTGTGTGTGTGTGTGTGTGTGTGTGTATGTATATATAAATAATATATATATATATATATATATATATAATATTATAAAAGGTGGTAATAATCTTATCTATAGATAAGAATATTCGACTTTTAAAAGCATCATTTTTAAATATCCTTATATTGACAACTTGGAATTATTTCTAGTATATATAATTTTTAACTTAAGAAAAGTAGCAGAGCTATAGATATAGCCTTGAGAAATGGCCTCTTTGGAAATATAATATGTAAGCTCAGTTCTTTAGATAGAATACTAGGCCAGCATGTTGCAAAATGAGTAGAAACCAGTCACATCCTAGTGTAAGTGATTATTACGCTCAGAGCTGGGCAGTGCAAAGTGCATTGTCATATATATATGACATTGTTACATATATATATATATGGTGGCCTGGATGGGAAAGAGGATGATGGGGAGGAGCATCCAGGCCAAAAGAACAGCAGATGTGGATGGTCCAGGTGACAGACAGATACACCAAAGACTGTGGGGAAAAAGTAGAATTGAAAAAAGAAAGTAGCCAATCACACAGACCCTGAGACGCAGATGTGATAATGAGAAAAGAGAAAAAGGATAGGAAGGAGAAAGGGAAAAGAGGGCACACGGGGAATATTAAATAAGTGAAAGCTGGACAGAGAAGTGAAGAGAGTAAGGACCATTTAAGGAATAAAACTCAGAGACCACACCGACATAGGAGAAATTATGAAAAGGCACAGAATAAAAATGGCAGAACCTAGTGCTTCAGAGAAGAAGATAACTGGGAAAACCCTGGAAGTATGATGATAGACACATTTAGATCCATGAAGAACTACAATCTGGAAGGGACAGCTGGTAAAGAAATTGGAAGTGTTTATACCACTTTACTAAGATTTAAATCCAAACTCACCCAGTAATCCTTACAAAGACAAGCCTGGACAGACCGACTTATAGGGTCTATTAAAATGATCCCAATCTCCTGCTCTCCTGTATTATATTTTATTTATACTGAGAATAACCCCAGGAGACAGACTTTTCTAGTATGTTCTTGTGTTGACTTAATTTCAAATGTGTCTAAAAAAAGACCTGAAGTGGTTACAGAGCTCAGCAGGCATAAACAGGTTTTGCTCTGTTACATTACCTGTAAGATTATCATTCTTTTTGTGTTTCCCCTTGGCATTCACAATGTACAGTACCAATTATTTAGCTGTGCAGAAATTCCTGTATTGTTTTGAAATAAGTTATAATCAGTTTCAAAATTTGACATTAATGTCCGGAAACATTAGGGCTCTCGGATATGTTTTCTGTTTATACTGGTGATAGGGACAAGATGAGGACTTAATTTAGTTCTCACCAATTTGAGAGGTGACAACCTTTGTTCTTACATTATCATTCTTTGCTTTATTCTTAAATTTCTCTGTGGATACATATTAAGATAAAATGACTTTGACTGTTATTTCATTTCATGAGTCTGTGGACAGAATAGTGACATCATCTCAGGAGCAGTGCCCAGACTAGCATGCCAAGAAGCACAAGAGGTGACAAGAGATCTTGCCCAGTGTCACTGGGTTTGACAATGGCTATTTTGATTAAAAAGGAGTACAGCATCCATATCAATTGTCTAGTATGGAAACAGGATATGTGAAGAGAGAATTGCCTGACCCCACAGGTGCCATCTGTATACCAGAATGTTAGGTGCATCTGTCTGCCTTGCACAGGCCTGGTGCTCTACAAAGGCCAGCACTAAGCTACTCAGCTCTGCTCCTTGCAGGAGCACTTAAGTGTTGAGTTAAAGATGAAGTATCTTGCTGTCATATTCCATTATTTCCCAGTCACACAAGAATGTGAAGCTACAGATTCTATGCAACCATATATCCACATAGGCACGTGTTTCTTTTTCATTCATTCCATTCAGTCATTTATTCAATAACTATCCATTGTGCATATGCTTTGCATCAGGGACTAAGAGACAAGGTAGGCAAATGGAATCCTCTGAGAGTCTCTGTGAGCAGCTTGAAGATCCATCAAATCTCATGTAGTTTATCCCATGGTGACCTCACTCTTGAATGGTATTGTAGCCGTAAAGGTCCCCCAAGAGGAGTAGGTGAAATGTCTTGCCCCTTGCAACATTAGGAAGTAAAAGGTACAAAAACTCATGAGGGCTGGGCGTGGTAGTGTTTGCCTGAAATCCCAGCATCTTGGGAGGCTGAGGCAAGAGAATTGCAAGTTCAAAGCCTGCCTCAGCAGCTTAGCAAGGCCCTGTCTCTAAATAAAATATAAAAGGGGGTGGGGACGTGTCTCAGTGTATAAATGCCCCTGGGTTTAATCACTGGTACAGAAACAAACATGATGCCCAAATGTCCCCAAAGTCCAAATACTTGAAGTTAGATGGTGACTCTGTTTAGTTAGCGAACAAGAGAACTTGATGTTTAAAAAATTCAAACAGGCAGAAAAGTTTTGGCACATTCATGGCCTGGTGCTTTGGCTCTTAGGATATCTCTGATTTGTTAACTGTTTGAAATAAATTTTCTAGTTTGGAATATTTGCTTTAGAATAAAGAAAGATCTGTATGATAATGCCTTCAGAAAATAACAAGTGATCTGGTCACTTATTTTTCATTGCATATTTCCTGCTGGTGATGAGCTGTGTGAGCTGTGCTCTGCAGGGGCTGCTGCTTCTACAATGAGCCAGAGGCAGAATATACTTGATCCCCAGGGTTGACATTTCTTGTACATATTCCAAGATACCAAAAAACTGCAGCTATGTCTACGTATTTATCAATCTTAATAAATTCACATGTCTTGGAGAGAGATAAATGATGTAACTTGGTACTTCATCTAAAAAAAAAGTATTTATTGAAAAAAAGTGTGTATATATACACAAACATACAACACATCTGCCCATATTAATATGCATATGTGTATATTAGCACATAGATACCTACACATAGACACAGACAGACTTGGATTTTCATTTCCAACAACAAAGATTTAGGCCATGTTTCAGGGACATTCTGGGGTTTTTTGTTTGTTTGTTTGTTTGTTTTATGTCATCTTCTAAATTCCTTCACATCCCTACTTCTTTCCACATTTACATAAGGTCTGACCCTACTATGCTAATCTTTCCTACAATACCTATAATGGCTGGGCTTCCATGATTGGATCCTGATTGATAACTTATTGATAACTTTGGAGGGTGGAATGGAAGATGATAACTTCTACTTTTCAACTGAATTTCTCTGGATGCTGTGTGGAGGATGTATAAGAAAGGAACACAACCAGTATCTTCAAGAACACTCAAAAGACTATTGCAAGAAGACGGAGTGCATGGGCTCAATGTGGATCTCTTGTTCATGTATTTTTTTTTTAAATAATATTTTAGCTGGCCCAGTGGTGTACTCCTATAATCTCAATTACTTTGGAGGCTTAGGTCGGAGAAGCACAAGTTTGAGTTCAGCCTTGCAACTTAACAAAACCCTGTCTCACATTAAAAATTAACAAGGGCTGGAGATGCATCTCAGTGGTAGGGTGCTCTGAGTTCAATTCCTCAGTACAATAATGATGATGATGATGATGATGATGATGATGATGATGATGATATCATTTTAAATTATGTGACGTGTAATATTTATAATCCAGCAATCCCATTATTGGACAGATGCTCAAATGAAGTAAAATCATCATATCAAAGAGCTCCTACATGCTCATGTTTATTACAACACTACTCCCAACAGATAAGATATGGAATCAATCAAAATATCTACCAACAGATAAGCAGACACAAAAAGTATGGTGTATATGCTCAACATGTTTCTTGGAGGTAGAATTAACAGGACTTGGATGAAATGTTAAAGTACTTTATGAGATTCCTTCTACAAACTAGATTTCTGGATCTCTTTAAAAAATGCAAAGTTCTGACAATAGCAGCCTATTCTGATCCAAGTGGTATTCCCCACCCCCACCTGGAGTGAGGCCTCTGGTTTTTCCAAACCCCAATTGCTCTCTATCATTTCTCATTCATTTTCTCTATCATACACATTTCTCATATTATTTCTTAACAGCTTATGCTTGGTTCTTCATAGAACCTTGGTGAAGTGCTTAGAAAACAATATTCCTTTGCTGTGAAGTTGTTATTGTTAAAAAGTTTCACAGATAAATAGAAAAATATTGAGTTTTTGATCCAGAAGTGTTGAACATAATTAAAGTACTACTCATTAGCGCAGTCATACTGGACCTTTCTGAATTTCCTAATCTAAAACAATGAAGATGAAAACATGTATTGTGCACCCTACCAGCTGTTATGAGGATTAATCTGGAACAAAAGCTCTCCTCCTGTGGCTAGACCATCATGTAGAGAGCTCACACCTCACTTCATGTTACCTTCTATTTTTTTTTAAACTCAAGTCTTTTTTTTTTTTTTTTTTCTTTAGCTGTACACAACGGGTTTATTTGTACGTGGTGCTGAGGATCGAACCCAGGCCACGCACGTGCCAGGCGAGCACTCTACCGCTGAGCCACAACCTCAGCCCATGTTACCTTCTATTTTAATGCCTTGCATACTTTGTATTTCTCCCTCTCCATGAGATCATTAATGCCTGCAATTCTGGCAATGTTCCTGATTCACCTTTGAATCTACTATGGCTTGAGCATAGAGCTTTGTAATTAGTGGCACCAAGAAAAGTAATGCATATGGGACATTTTATACATTGTAAATTGATTCGAACATATAAATCTTAATGCAGCTCCAAATCATGGTGTTCTGATTCTCTGACTACTGACCTAAAATTGTATCACCTGATCCATACAGGTAGGTCCCATTTCAGTCTGAATCAATAGAAAAGTCCCCAAATTCCCTACAAATGACCTAAAATCTGTGTTGATTGGATTCATGATGTTTGGCTAACATTTGACACGTATTAAGATGAGGCATATTCCCTTGGCTGATGCTCATCAGGGAAGCCACTGGATTTTTGGATGTAACATTTTTCTATTATGTGTAATTATATACATTTTTGCTTGCTGCTTCTCAATGTTAATGACTCCATCTGGTCACCGAGACAACTAAAATTGCTCTCTTCTTATTTACTCTCTAGAGAGAATGCCCTGTTGCTCAAGACTAATGAGGGTTCTTTCCTAAAGCTGGTGAGAAATCAAAGGCTATCAACCATTGAAGAAGTAGTGGGACTGCTACTGGAGATTCAACCACAACCCACTGTCATGAAGTTTGAAACATCAGCAAGACCTGTGCTCACTTCCATTGTTATAATCATAACCCAGAAATCAGGGTTTACTTCTCTCTTACTCCATTAAGAACAAAAAGATACCACGGACTGTCATTATGTTAGGTAGTTTTAACACCTCAACCCATGTCATACTCTCAACAAACCAACATTAACTATTAATATCCCCAAGGATATTATTGGAGCTAAGGAGGCTCCAAATGTCTTAGTAATTGTCTATTCCCCAGCTACATCAGGGACAAATCTTTTCATTAAAGGGTCAGAGAGCAAATGTTTTAAGGTTCTGTGGATGCTATGATTTTTTGTCACAACTACTCTATCATTTTACAACAAAAGCAACCATATAAAATGTATATGGAATACTGCATTCCAATAAAACTTTATGTATAGCCACTACAATTTAAATTTCAAATGATTTTCAATGTCATTAAATACTTTTCTTTTTAAATTAATTTGATCCTGCAAGATGCAAAAAAGAAAAAAATTAAAAACTAAATCATGAGTATAAAATAACAGAAAGTAGGCTGTATTCAGAAGGCAGACATGAATTAATTTGCTAATTCCTGCTATATGCCATGTTATCACCCCTAAAAGCCTCACTGGGTCCTAGGTTGGAATCAGAGCATTTTTGTGGCATCTGTCTGTGAAGAATGCTCTCATTTGTTCACCACAGCCTGAAGGCTGGAGGCTGACTTGTGGGCTTATAGTTCCCAATAACTCTGGACCACTGGGCCAGTCATTTACAGAAGTTATGTCCCATGAACTCCTGCATCTTATATAATGCCCCAAATCCCACTAGCAATGTCACCTCTTTGTGATGCTATAGTTGTCCAAAATTTTGTTTTGTTAAGAAAAACTTTTATTTAGGCCTGATATTGACCTATGAATTTTTAATGTATGCTTTTTATTTTGAGCACACTCACTCAAAAGGCTGGACTTCAGAAGCAAGTGTTTGATAGCTCCTTTCTTTCCCTCTTTATGAATCATGCCACACAATTGACAACCGTCAGCAAGCCACACCTGTCACTTGGCACCAGCTGAACTTGTTCATCTGGGATTCACCCTGGACCACGTTCAGGGCAGAAGCAAGTGAGGCAGCTGCCCAGGGAGAATGGGCACAACTTGAACAGGTGTCTGGAGGCCCTGAGCCTTCAAATATTTAAATGGAATCCCTGTCCACAGTAACTTTAAATACACTCATTTATCTTGGTTTTGCCTTCAAGCCCATTTTGTAAATGAGTTTGAGTTTCCTTCTGTAGGTTCACCATTCATTTTAGAAAGTATTCATGGTTTCTTGTTCTTTTTCTTCTTGTTCTTTTTTTTAAATATAGTCAATCAATATATCACCACACACTCAGTATAGTGGTTTGTTTTAAATACCCAGTTCATTAGGGTATGAGTGAATTAAAATGCAATCCTCTAGATTAAGGAAAAATAAATAAATCCTAGTTTTCTCCTTATAAAATCTCTTAGCATAAAAATATGAAGTACATGCCAATTTTAAGTTTAAGGTTTAGTGATATTGTAGATTTGAATTCAAATTGTAGAAAAATAAGGAAAGAACCAAGAAACCTTCAAGATTTTTTCCCATGGAATCCATGTGGGCATTGGTGAGCAGTTCTGTGCTGGGCGACACTTGTACCAACATAGGATGTTATTTTAGGTGAGAAATGGATGTTTAAGATGATTGGTAATTATATTTGGCAATTTCTTTTACCTTCAGCACTCCAAAGTGAGGTCAGTTTCCAAAGTGTTTTCTGGGACTTTCTTATGGCTGACAGGCCAAACACTGTTGGAAGAGCCTCATTTCACTACCTTGCTTGGCAATTTCCATGGTTGTTGTTATTATTATTTTTTGGCATATTTTTATTTTATTGATTGGTGCTCCTGATTTTAACTATGACCTTAGTCCATGACAAGCAATTCACATTTTTATATCAAAGCAGAAAAACATCAGTATAGCACATCGACAACAAGGATTTGACAAATGTTTTTGCTTTTCTATTTGAACGGTTATGATTTTATTTTACACATTTCTTTTGGACCACCTAGATTATTATCGTGTTTTGGAAATGTTATTATTGTTATAGTCTGCCTATTAACAAAGATGCATTTACTAGAACATGTCCTTGATTGAAATTTTACAGATAAGAAAATCATTCATTCACTTTTTCATGAAACTCTACTTCTTCAATTCCTCTAGGCCTTGTGGGTGCTGGATCACAGTTCATAGTAGGTCAGGCACATTTTCCCACCCAGATGCAGCAGTGGAGTTGATGGAAGAGGTGAAAAATAAACTATTAAGATATGCTTTAGAACAAATGTTACTGTATAAAAGTGCCATAAAATAGTAATTCTAATAATGCTAAATGTTCTCCCCCAATACATGACAAAGGGGTCTAGCTGAAATGGGTATGTGGCAGTATTTGGAGAAAGTGGATCTGTGTAGGGAAGAGAGTCAAAGGGAATAGGAGGATCAGAAAGTGCTGTGTGCATCCCCCAAATAACCATTGACTGGAGATACTAATTCCATTTTCCATCTGAATTAACTGAAGCTCAGAGGAGGTAAGTGCACGAGAGGCTCTGGCCTTTACATGGTTTGGCTAAGATCTGGATAGGCAGCTGTAGGTCCTTGAGGGTTAAGATCACACACCCCAACCATATCCCTCTTGGATCCAGCTTCTTCTGCTACTTGCTGGCTTATGATCTTGAGCAAATTGTTTAACCTCTGTGAGATCCAGTTTCTTTATTTATAAGATGGGTATATGAAGAGTACCTTCCTCATTAAAGCCAGAATAAGGATTAGATTCACAATAACCAAATGTTTAGAGCAATTCCTAACACACATCTGGCATCATACAAGTGTTTGCTATATAAAATAAAATTTAAAATGTGACTACGGGTTCTGTCGGACCCCATAACTTGCTTTCTCTATACTGCCCTAAGCCAATTTGGAAAGTGCAGTTGCAAGTCCTAGGTTTACCTCCCTTTCCTTCTCTCTCCTGTCAGCTGTCGCCTCTGAGGCCAGAAGAGGGGTGAGAGGTAGAGCAGAGGCGAGAAGGCATGAATCCCCCTTTCTGTCCTTACGGCCACCATGTCTGCTTTTCTAAAAAGTGACCAAAATCAAACTCATTTCAGACAAACCTGTCATTACTCCAAGACCTTCATGAAGAGGATAAAACAGACATGAGTAAACAAACAACAGCAAACACCCTCCTTTCTGTGTGGTTCATTTAGAGAATTGTTTTTTGTGTGTGCTCCAATTGATGTTTTTAAATGAAGTAGTTGATTTCATATCAACAACGTTGAGCCTTTTCCCCCAAGGATACATTAATCAAGGTATCACTGTGGGGAAGAAGTTGAATCACTTAGAATCTTGAGGTCAAGAATTGAATAAACTTGTGGCTGTCTAAATACATTTAAATG
Source organism: Tamias sibiricus (assembly GCA_025594165.1). Taxonomy (NCBI): domain Eukaryota; kingdom Metazoa; phylum Chordata; class Mammalia; order Rodentia; family Sciuridae; genus Tamias; species Tamias sibiricus. The sequence goes on along the minus strand of CM046660.1, from coordinate 70,213,719 downwards.
AATACAAAATTCCTAATCATCAGTGACTTAGCCATAGCAACTGTGATGGCTTGTGGTATATCTAGAATTTTTTGACACCATAGGGCATAATTATATATTTGGTTACAAAATTTTTGATGGGAAATAGACTTATCACCTTATCATGAGAACTGTAAAATAAATGTTTAACCTTCTTAGCTATTGATAACCTCTAATAAAATAAATAAATCAACTTAGCCAGTATGTCCTTGAAGTCCACAAATGCTGTTTGTTAGTTTTAAAAAACCAAAAATGTTCTTGCTTATCAATACTCTAGGAATAAATAAATCTTCTTCATGAATAGTATGATTCATTTCATTCCTTGAGTGCAATTCCAATCAATATGTAAAAACATTCAATCCATAGTTGATGTTTTACCAAATAATGTTAAATATTTAAGAATTGGAAAGGTAAGATATCTTCAAAAATTTATTCTTGCTACAATGAAATCATAACAGATTTAATAAAAATATTTAAATATACATAAAACACGTTTTTCAGGGAACTCAAATCTCTAACTTCACCTTTATAAATGAATTAAATTGATTTTAAATTTTACCATTTCTCTGTTATTTGTCATCTTCTGGCAAAGTTTAATTTATCCAGCTTTTACACCTTCTGACTGCTCTGTGGGGAATACCAGCCTTCCATTTACAAGTCTTTGGTACCTTAATTTAATCCTCTGTGCAATGGAGAATAATTGTGTGTATCCCAGGAGGCTGTATGAATCAAGCAGAATTCTATACACAAAACTGTTAGAAAAATCCTTAGAATATATTAAGAAATTAAAATGCTGGCATTATTGTTAATAATAAAAAAGAGTGTATATTGAAATATCTACAAATGCACAAAAGCCCTGACTATTTTTTCCTCCTTTATTATATTATTTATTGTTTAAAAGGTAAAGTCAATTTTTGTTTCTAAACTCTACTTCCAAGAGGATATTGTGTATGCTTTAAAATTCCAATATATAATAGACAGTGGGGTTGAATAGTTAATGCATTAATTCAGCAAACACCAACAAACTTCTGTGACAGACTATGCCCATGTTGGGAATACACAAAAAGGGATACACAAGAATTGGAACTTTGCCTCTTGGAGGGATATGGGGCACAAAAATTTTACTACTTTGGTATTCATGTACAAATTATTATAATATAGGTATTAGATAAAGTTTGGCAGAACTCAAGATATCAGTGAGTTTTTAAATTAATGCCAAATGTTTCTTAAGTACATCACCAACAAAAAATTTTTAGCACTCTATTGGTTGCTTATTTATATGAGCTTATATAAAATCTGGGGCTTTTGTCCCCAGCTTTTGTAGTACTAACAATCCAGTGGTTGAAATAAAGGACCAAAAGTAAAGTGTAGAGCATTGAAAATGAAGTAATAATGCTAACAAATGAGGTAAGCACTGTCAAATTGTAGTGACATAGGATTTTCGAGGATGGTTAAACAAATTGAGGGGAATCTTTTGGTAAGGCTTTGGTAGAAGAGCTCAGTTTGTTCCTTGACAGATAGGACTTGCAAATGCACAGAGAGATCTGAGGGCAAAATGGTAGGATGTGGCAGGCATGGGCTGCTTCCTGGCTACACAAAGGAAGGTTTTTGGAACATTCAAAAAACCAAAGGACATGAGGGTGAGTTTTGAGACTCCTTGAGTATACCATAAGGAATTTTTCTCCTGTCACTGTAGGAGAGAATTATAGTACCCTGTGCATATTAGATAACCTACAAATAATTCATGCTTTCACAAAATGTATTTTGAAAACAAAAAGCACTAAAGTAGGGACCAAGTGGGAATTTAAGTAATAATCCAATGGGAAAAAAAGAACAATTATAAATACTTGATGTCTATGCAGTTGGAAAAGTCATATTGAACAGCTTTATCCTAATAAACTGCAGTAATTCAAAGTGGCCAAATTAGAGAAGGCAAGTTTTAAAATAGTAGCAAAGTGCATGCCAGGAACTACTGGTGCTTCATCTCAGATCATTGATGAGTACTCTGGAAGTGGAATAGACACATGAGAACATCTTTTCTGCTTTTTAGTTACTGCATACAGTTTGCTAATTGTACTAAGAGACAATATACCACCAGGAAACTTATTTCATGTCAAATCCCCCCATCATGACATACAACTGTTTTGATTTTCTTCTATTTCTTGTAAAGTCTTAGTCTATGTGTACCTCCTTTTTTAAAAGGCTTAATCATTAAACATCTGCAATTCTATTGTCTTTACTGTCATTAAGTCCATTGTGTCTCTTTTTCATGTTGCTTCATTTTTTATGACTGCAGCCATTGGCTAATATTTTTTGATTAATGCCTTATAATTTATTATCCTTCTATTGTTGGATATTTAGGTTGTTTCTGTTTTTTCACTGGTGAAGTTAATAGTGTAATTAATAATTTTATGCACAATGTGGTGTTCCTCTTTGGAATTATTTCCTTAGGTTAAATTCTCTGGAGAGATATTACTGGGTCAAAAGGTATAAAGGTTTTTATAGCCTTTCAAACACGTTGCCAAATTGCTTTCCAAAAGGATTTTACTACATCAATTTATAATCCCCCAGGTGCCGCTCCTGATGGTAATACATGCATTTCCATCCACTTACTATCCCTTACTATCCATTACAGAATCTACCATGAGGGCCCACACTCTCCCCCATGCAGATTATTCCTGTTTCATGTCTAGTCTTACGAAGTTATCATGGTTTCTTTTGTTGCTTCAACACTATGAAGAAATTCCTGCTCCCACCTATGGCACCCTGTAGAATCATTAACATGGAGCATTTTCCCGACATCAGGTAGTGGGTAATTAGGGTTTTTGCTTCATTATAGGGAAATTTTGGAAGGACTCTGAAAGGGAGGAACAATGGAATAAGGTACAATGAGTGAGATCGAGTCTTTGTTTAACTAGATTCCTGAGATCTGACTCTAGTCTTCTCTCCCATGTTCTGGAGACCCAGCTTGATCTGAACAGGTGCTGAAAATTCCTATGAAGCATGCTGGCTCCCAAATGGAACTGTTGACATTCAGGGATGTGGCCATTGGCAAGAAGGGAATAGTTAGACTAATCAGAATGTATATAGATATGTGATGGTAAAGAACTACAGAAACCTGGCCTTCCTGGAGTCCGTAGGCAAGACAAATGGTAGACGAATGGGAAGTGGCTTTTCTTACAACCCTGTGACATGCAAGAAAACTGCTTCTCTGTGATGTGGTGCTACCATCTAGGGATTCTGGGTTCATTGTCTCTGTTTTTGTGTCCTCTGAAGAAAAAGACACAGAGATAGCAAGCAAGAAGTAGGTTTATTGCAAAGGCAACAGAGATAGAGTTCTCCAGGGATAATGGGTCCCAGAACTGGGAATCTGGTGGGGAACTTTTTTGCTTGTTGGAATTTTCTCCTTTCCTTATCTCCTCCCATGTCCACACTTTCCTCACGATTATTGATTGGTGTCCCTTGTATCCATGCATCTGTTTTAGTTTTTCTATTGGATCCTCCGCTTAGGAGCACAAGGATGGAAGTTTCTGATTGGGTCCCCCTCCTTGTATACACAAGCACTTTCATGAACCAGAAATTTGACCTCATCAGAAGACCCTCTACATGCTCCTTTTTTAGGGCTCTGCCCCTGACCTCACTCGCCATTTTACCCTGGCTGCCTAAGCCTTTCTATATCTCCCTCAATGGGTCAATCAAGGCACTTCACTGATAATCAATATTGGACAAAGAGCCTTGGAGACTGGGAAATTTCGGGTGCATCAGACAAGGATAAGGGATAGAACTGGAGCTAAGATTCTGGCATGAGTGGGGGAAATTAGTACATAAGATCAAAAAAGACTTAAAAGTGCTGGGGACAGTCTTGGTGTGGAAAATTCAGGGGCAGCCTGCCCTGGGCTGACCCAGAAGCTATTCAGCTCATTAAGCAGGTGTGCAAAAGTCACCCTGGGTCTGCCTGCTGTGCATGGAGAGCCCAAGGTGGAGACATTTTGGGATATTCACACTGCAGTGTTGTCAACTCAGACCAGGAATTTAGATCTGTGAGGTCAGGGCTGAGTCCAGTACATGAATCCAGCATATGCCAGCCATGAGATCTAGACTGAGACAAACAAATCAGGAGAATTTCTGGCATGGAGAGCATTTTGCCCAAGGGTTATACAAGTCAGAAAGGTGGAGAAAGCCTGCCCCCCTCCACTCTCTTGATCATGGCAGCATGCAAGACCAGCTACAACAGCTTGAGAATCTGAACAGGCAGAGTGACAAAGCTCAGACACTTTGTCACTATTTATTTTTTATGCTCATGGGAAGACCTCAGGAGGCCAGAAAGGGCAATATCCATGAACATCAGAAACACATTCCTTCCCACAAGTGGTGCCCTGCAGAGACTCATGGGTACAGCCCCAAAACTCCCCCTTGCAACAAAACACCTGGGGCAATTCTAGACTTTACCCCAGCCCCTGAGAGCTTCTTTTCTAGAAACTCATCACATAAAACCCAGTGGCATCTATACCCTGGGAATGAAGCCAAAAACATCTTGCACAGCTCCCCACATCATCCTGTTGAGAAGGGAAGCTGAGAAATGGAAAGGCAGCTTGGCACAGACAGCAAGATATACTCTTGTTGACTATTCTGTGCGGTTTTTTTTTTTTTTTTTTTTTTTTTTGTTGTTGTTGTTTTGTTTTGTTTTTGAATTTTTATTTTATTTTATTTTTTGAATGTGTACTGATTGATACATGAGGGACCTTCATGCATTTGTACATATGTATATTTGGTTTTGCTTTCTCATTTCCAGTGTTTCTTAAAGGTAGTTGTTTTTCCTTAATCTGTTTTATGAGGGTTAGGTTTTTTGATTAGTATATCTTGGATTTATTTTATATTATCAGTTTCACAACTCTGTTTTCTTTCATTTGTATTTCTCTCTTTCCTCTTGCTAACAGCCAAACTCTATTGTTCTCTCTTTCACTCTTCCTTGAATTCTTTTACTTCTGCTTTCTCTCCTGTCTCCTCATAAACAACACATCCTATGTGGCCTCTGCATTTTCCCTATTCACCTCTTGAAACTACAAACCTTTTTCTACCCCCATCTCGTCTTTCCTCTTAAGGAACTCTATCCTTAACTTCTCCTAACACTAATTGGTTTATAAAACACCAGATGCCACTACTAATTCTACAGCTACAATTAATACAACATAAATTATAAAAACACACCTATTGTTTGATTTTATGCCAGATATAATTCATGATTACTTACTATCTTTACTGATAGAAGTTACTGAGCCTACCATTGCTGTTTTATTATGTCGATTAAATTCATAAGTGTTTAAGTAGGAATTAAGTACTTACTTAATGTTATATATTGTATGCATAGTTGATTACAATTATTTGGCTCCCCCTTAAACTGTGAGGCAGAGGAAACCTGCAGAATCATTAAAACTGCATAGAATAGAAGCTCTGCTGCTTCAGATTCATTCAGATGGGTAGACATAGAAACAACATGAACAAGCAAGGGAACAAACCATCCCAAACAAACCAGAATGACTCAATACCAGACTTCACCAACACAATGGTGGAGGAAATGTCAGAGAAGGAATTTAAATAGTTTATAGTTAGGCTGATCTACAAGATAAAAGATGATGTGAGGAGTGAAATCAGAGAGAAGATACAGGAAGTGAAAGATCTCTTCAGTAAGGAAATAGAAATTCTGAAGAAAATCAGTCAGAAATTCTCAAAATGAAGGAATCTATAAACCAAATTAAAAATTAAATGGAAAGCATCACAAATAAACTAGACCACTTAGAAGATAGGTTTTCAGGCAATGAAGACAAGGTACATAATCTTGAAAACAAAGATGATCAAGATGTTAAGAGACCATGAAATAATTTTCAAGAACTATAAGATAACATTAAAGGCCAAATCTAAGATTCCTAAGGGTAGATGAAGACTCAGAGATACAAACTAAAGGAATGAACAATTTTTTCAATGAAATAATAATTGAAAATTTCCCAAAACTTAAAAAAATAATGGAAAATCAAATACAGGAGACATACAGAATTCCAAATTACAAAAGACCCACTCCTAGGCACATCATTATGAAAATGCTTAACATACAGAATAAGAACAAAATTTTAAAAGCAGCTGGTCACATTTAGAAGTAAATCAATCTATATCTCAGCTGATTTTTCAAACCAGACCCTAAAAGCTAAGAGGTCTTGGGATAATATAATACCAGCTCTAAAAGGAAATGGATGCCAACCATGAATGTCATATCCAGCTAAATTAATCATCAGATTTGAAGATCAGGTAAAAGTTTTCCATGATAAACAGAAGTTAAAAGAATTCACAACTACAAAGCCAGCACTATAAAACATACTCAATAAAATATTTCATGAAGAAATGGAGAATACAAACAAAAGCCAGCAGAGAGTGGAATTACACTTGAAGAATAGTATATCAAAGGAGAATCTAATTCAAATTAGAAACTAGAATTAAATCAAAATGACAGGAAATAAAAATCATCTCTCAATAATAACACTGAATGTTAAAGGACTCAACTCATCAATCAAAAGACATAGGCTGGCAGATTGGGTTAAAAAACACAACCCAACAATATGCTGTCTCCAAGAGACTGACCTCATAGACAAAGATATACCCAGACTGAAGGTGAAAGGATGGGATAAAAAAAAAAAAACCTATCATTCACATGCATCACATAAACAAATAGGGGTTTCTATTTTCATATCTGATAAAGCAGACTTTAAACCAAAGCTAATCAGAAGAGTTAAAGAAGGCCATTTAAGACTGCTTAAGGGAGTCATACAACAGCAAGAAATAAAACTTATAAGTATCTAAGCCCCAAACAATGGAGCATCTATGTACATATATGATTTTGTCCATTCCCTCCATTTTAGGAAGGCATTAATGTTGTGACATAGTCTCTTCAAATGCTGTAGTCACAAAGACAGTAAAATCTTTATCTGGAGTGAGAGTCAGTCTATGAGTCCTGCTCCACAATTTAGAACTCTCATGGCCATGAGAAGGAACCTGACTTCTCTTGAGTCTCGGATTCCTTGTTCCTGAAGTGAGAATGGTATTAATTCCCTCTACATCCCACCATGAGGACTGAGTGAGATTAAACATGTATTGTGCCTAGAATATGAAATATTTCTAACAAATATTAACTCTTGAGAACACATTAGCACAGATTAACTCTATTTTCTCTATTAAAATTAGTTAAGGCGTGCCAAGAAGTCGTGGAAGCACAATCTAACACTTAAGTACACTGGAAGCACTTCTGAAATATGTTTGTACATGGATTTACCTGAACAGTTTTGAAAGGTATCAGTCTCTTCTCCCTAGAAAAATAAAACCGTTGCATCCTGGACTACCAGACTTTCTAAAGAAGAGTCAACTGTCATGAGAACAAAGTCTCTGCCCCTGATCTCATTTTGATAATGAAGAAACAAAACCTCCAGGAACTTACATAGTCAATTCAATATTGCATAATTAACTAAAAGCATAAAAATCAAATACTCCTTTTTTTAGGAATTTATAATTCAGAAATATCCAAGTGGATCCTGGAATTATTAATTTATATGTCTTCTAAGATGACAGTTTTGTGTAAAAACAGTAAAACTGTAAAACAAAAAAATGATTTAATAAAAAAAATCGTAAAACCAAAAAGTCATTTGGATAATTTGATTACTTCTTTTCTGACAATATCAAGAATCAGCCCTATTAGATAATGTAGAAATTTTACTGAATTATTTCATAAGCCTTATTTTTTATTGTATTGCTCTTATTTGGCCTATTTTATGGACTGGGAAGTATAATACATTTAGTTGTGTAGTATTGGTCTATAAGATTACCATCTCTGAGGCAGGTCACAAAAAACAATTACTTTCAGCATGGTTTAGTTCTACAAGTGACTGATTATATGAAAATTTCCATATATCCCAGGATTTTCAAAATTCAAGAAAAAAATAACTGTACAACTAACCTTTCCTTGAAAATGAGGAGTGAGATGTCCACATACTGAAGGAGGCCTGATCCACAGGTACTAAACAGATGCATTTAGGAAAACAGCAGTAAAACACCTTTAAAGGAAGGTGGACCCACATCTGCACAACTGTGGCATGGAAAAAGTGTCTTGTGATGCAAGAGAGGAGATTTTCTGTGACAAAAATATTTTTTATTTAAAAAGGCATAAAAGAAAATCCGAGACAAAATAAACATATCATAGACCCATATAATAAAGAAAATAATTATTTCCTATCCAGTTAGCTATCCAGTTAGCACAGGGAAATTGTAAGAGACTACCACGTTCATCTGAAAAGTAATACAATATGGGTGTCCTTCCAACCCACAGATTTGCACAAGCTGGTGGCAATAAAAAACAATTTAATGAAATTCTAAAAGGTAGTAAGACTTTCAAAGGAGAGAGGAGACTCACAGTCATCCTAATTCATGAGAAGCAAAGATTTCTTTATGCACAAGAGAAAGGATTTAATAGTGAGACTTTTGATTTTAACACACTCTTAGGGGTTGTTTCTGGACTGGTGTGTCAGTTTCCTTTGGAGGAGCCCTACTCCCACTGACACTTCTGTTCTTCCCCACAGGTCTCTGCCAACTGTTGAGGGCCAGGTTGCTAATACTGGGAGCAAGACAGGACAAATTAGTAAGGGGATTGCCCCCACCCCCTACCAAAGCAGAACAATCATTCTCTGTATAATGGTGGAGTGGAGAGCAAGAGAGCCAGAGGAATCCGTCTGGTGAATTCAAGACCCTCAACTACTTCTAAGGCTAAAAACAGGAAAATTTAAAAGAAATGTGAAATGTGGTCAGGAAACGAAATAGTCAACTAAAGTAGATCCAGAAATTATGAAGAGATTGAAATTTTTTAAACGTTTATTTTAGATATTGATGGAACTTTATTTTATTCATTTTATATATATATGAATCGAACCCAGGGCCTCACACTTGCTAGGCAGGCACTCTACCACTAAGCCACAACCCCAGCCCAAGATTGAAATTTAAAGAGGGGAAGTATAAAATAAAAATCATGAAATATGTTAAATGATACAGTAGATAAGATGGACAACATTTGTGAGATAAAGCAATTTGAGACAGTCTTGGTTTCCTCTACCAAGGGCAGAAAAATGGTACAGGGGAATTAAGAAAAGCAACTCTAAGGGTTTCTAAGCAATTGTGACTGGTAAGTCATCCCTCTGCAAGGCTTTGAGCAAAGCAATTAAGTGGGGAATTGAAGAGGAACAAAAACTCTTCAGACACCATTTTTGGTGATAAGGTGCATGGATTCCTGGGATCTTGTCCGTTCTCAGCTCTCAAGCCTTAAAGAGAAGATCCTGACTCTGTTCAAAAGTATTTTAATCTAGTGAACTAATTGCAACTAAAGTTGCAACAGATTCCTCACCCAATTCATACCATCACCCTCTTGGCTGATTGGGGGGGGGGGGAATGTGATTGCTTCTAGAGACAAATATTTTGACATGCAATAAAAATTTAAAAGAAATGAGAGAATGTGAAATATGGTCAAGAAAGGAAATAGTCAACTAAAGTAGATCCAGAAATTATGAAAAGAGGAATGGTAAAATAATATCATGAAATATGTTAAATGAAAGAGTAGAAAAGATGAATGACATTCATGAAAGGATAAGAATGCCAAGTGAAAATGGTAGAAATGGAAAATACAAAATAAAAAATAAAACATTATATTAAGTGACTTTGACATTGGATACAGCAATGGAATGGGTCAATGAACTTGAAGATGGGCCAATAGAAAATACCTAAGAAGAAAGAAGAGCAAAACAGAAATGAAGTCATTTTTAAACATGCCTTCAAATTCTTTGGTACTTTCCCATTGAGAGGAGACTGTGGTTTCCCTGACAAATCAAATATATTTATAGTGACAATCTTGTGAATTCTGAGACTAGGTTAGCAAAGGTCATCACACTTATACTGTCTCTAGGGAGAGGTGCACATGGAATTCAGCCACCATACTTTGAAGAAACTCAAGCTAAATGGAAGGAACTTGTGCATGTGTCTTTCCTGCCAGTCTTCTCTGATGCCATAGTGGACAGACTGATTCATGAAGATTTTCTATGAAGAAAAAATTTTATCACTCGAATATCTACTGAATGCTATAACAGCTTAATTCTTGATTCTTATCTAACCCCAGTGAACCCATTTATAAGGGATCAGAATTGGAAGATAGAGAATGATGCTGGAAGTGGTCCAGGATATGAGAAGACACACATTCTATTCTCTTTCTATTTTCCTGCTCCAGGCTTCTGAACTTGAGCCACACTTGAACAGAAAGAATTCAGGGAAGTGCAAGGAAGAGGTCTTAAAAGTGAATGCTTTTAAAATCTTGGCAATAAACTCATCCCAAATATGAGATTATTGGTTAATGCTGACAAAAGACCAGAGTTACTTAAAGATCTGCCCAAGATATCTTTCTGAAGTGGAAAAGACATATGTTTAGAAATGGGCTTCAAAAGCAGTGGAGAGAAAACATAAATTTCCTTTATACTCTGTCTTATCATGTGTGGTTAGATACGTGTGTGTGTGTGTGGTGTGTGCACGTAACAGTAATGGAGATTGTATATGAGTATGTAGAAGAAAATGATAGAAACTTTGTCTTATCAGGTACATAAAAGTGACTTAGAGCTATTGCATTTCATGCACATGCAATTGGTGTAGAATTTGACAAATAGATAATAGGTAAAGAATCTGAAATAAGAATATAAAATCTCTATTATACTTACCTATGTAATTTAATATATTAAATGTAATATTTCATTTGGTAGAATTATTTTATAAATGGTGCAAGCACATCTTCTTATCTGGGAAGAAATAAGATGGGATCCTGTAAGAACAGGATGGGTTCCCCAGATCCCCCTACTTATCCCACTTGTTGCGAGCGTTTCTTGCAGACAGTCCCTGGATGTCAGTCAGTTTTCTTTGGAATTACTCAGCTGAAAATATCTTTTACACCAAAGTCTTTCTACCTGCTGGTACAGCCTTGTCTCAGGCTCCTTGCCAGAACTTTAAAGATCAGTTCCAGTTTCAGAACCTCGCAGGTTTGCCTGGAGTCTTCACTGAAACACCTTGCAATACAACTCCTCCCTCTTTCAATGCCTATTATTCCTTTCCCTCCCACATGCAAAAATCCCAAAAGCACTCACTGATAAAACTATGCTTATCGATTACCCTCTTAGAGTCAGCTGCCTAGAGAATCCAACCTGTGACAGACCTGAATCTTCCATTCCATACCAATCTATAGGTAGAAATGGTTAAATAAATAGTCTAAGTAGAAAAACGGTAAGAAAACTTAGAAGACCTATCTAGTAGTGATGGGAGAAACTTTCTTAATTAAGACTAGAAAATCAGGTGATGTTTTTTAAAAAGATACACAACTAAAATTTTTCCATATAAAAATCACTTCTGATTATTCCTTTTTTCTCATTCTTCTTTAAATCTATTTCAAGCAGTGTTTTGCCATGTCACATAATAAATATCTGTTTAATTAATAAATAAATAAATGGCAAAAAAAAAAAAAAAAAACTTGCAATATGACTCCATAGACTGTGTCTGCTTACTCTAAACTCACCAAGTTGAACTTCCTACAGGAAACCTGCTCGGGTAACACCCTAGACTCCAACAGAGAGCTTGGCCAAGGTACTTTCTCTCTCTGGCTCTCCACCAGCTTGTTGGGTGTGCATGCTCCCTACAGCTCTGCTATTCCACTGGCCTGTGAGGCATGCTGCCCTCTGAGTTCTGGGATCCGTAAGTAACACACATCTGTTATTTCACAGACTTTGTTATGCTGCCTTCTCTGTGTCTTACTTCACTGACAACACTCAAACCTAACTTTTTCCAGGTCAGGGTTTTTCTAGAAAGTGGCTATCTTGGTTGGAATAAACTGGGCACAGATAAAACAAGAGGCAAATGAGCATCTGTGGGTATAAACAAGTTTTCTATGAAGACACATAGTCATCAGAAACTGGCATGGGCCATCTGCCATAGAAAGATACCCATAAAAGACACAATCCAAATACACGGCCACATCTCCAGGAGCCTCTTAAGAGCAGGGCTGGAGTTTATAGTCACTCTTGAGAAAGGGAACGCAAGACCAAATTAGATAATAGAATAGAAATTGTGAGACATGCAGAGCCTGGAATATCATATGGGTATTGGAAATAAAGAATGAAAGCTATATAGCCACTCAGTGTACCAAGTAACAGGGCAGAGGTAGTGAAAAGAGTCTGCCTGGATGTGGGCCATCAGGAAATGTAGTCTGTGAACAATTCACTCATGTAGAAGGCTTTGCCATATCACTATGTGCCCTGGTAATCCTAAACAATCTCATCGATAACACACTTCTCCCCACCAGTCTTCATTACTCTTGTCTCTCACCTTCCCTTAGCAGTCTACTGTCTACCAGTTAACTTTGATATTTCCACAAAGTACTGTTTAGTAATAGAAGAAAAATGCAAATATATCTATCAGATTATCTTATTTTCATTAAAATGATCAAAATCCTCTACCTATATGTGCAAACTTATATCCTGAACACATAACACACACACATATGTTCATATGTATGACTAAAATGATTCAGCATAACAAAAAAGACGAAAGACTACTTAGCATGTGCTAGCAGGGACCAGGAGAGAGGATGACAGAGATTGAGAAGAAGAGCTAAGACAAATATTGCATTAAATATACACATATGATTTGAAAACAACTGTGCATTTATATACGTAGGGTGGAATCACTTCTAATAATCTCAGAAGCATATGCAAAATGATGCATTTTAGTACTCACAAGCTTAAAACTAGGAATCCAGATTGTAGAATTCCATATAATGTGATGATATGAGGATCTGAATTAGGGTCTGAAATCCTATGCGACAGGATAGATTTGGAAGTTAGCCCAGAAATCCAAAACCACCCCCTCAAATCTAGACCCTGTTGGGGAGTCTCCTACCATTGGTTAAGTTGCAATCTGAGATAACTGACTCTTTCAATACAATATGAGCACACACATATAACAAGAACCCATCATTCCAGTGCAAATTGGTATTCAGAATGAAGAATAACTTTTTAAATACTGTTTTCTTTAGAATGAACACAAGCAAATGGTTAACAGAGAGTTGCAATAATTTTGACTTCATCATTTCCTAGGTTTGCTTGTTTGTTTAATTACATAGAAAATTGTGACATAAATGACTGAATATTTTTTTTGTTTCTGTTTTTGCTACAAGCTTTATAAACATGAAAGCTTAGCTTCTAATAGTTCCAAGAAAGCAGAGTTGGGGTTGGTTCTGGGGGTGATGGTTTGTACCTGATACAAATCAAACATTTCAGTTGTTTCTAATCAGAAACAGATTTTGTTTTGAATTCCTGTGTTAGATCCAGCAGTTCACATTGAGGAATCTGCACAGAGGCACCCAAGACTTCTCTATTATTCATTTAAGACTGTTTTGTTCATGTCACTGTGACCTTGGAAAGAACACAGTGTCCTCAAGGACTAAAAAAAAAAAAAAATGCTCTACATGAACCTCATAAAGTACATTAAGGTTAAAGTCTGTCCTGTGAAAAGGACTGTGAATCACTGGAAGATAAGAGATAAGAGTCTGGTGGTTTTTGTTTGTTGCTTGGTTGGTGGGTTTTTTTTTTTTTTTTTTTTTCTGTTGTATTTTTAAATCTGGATTAAGAGGTGCATGGAGGATTTGGATCACTACTGTTTTTATCAAAGTCATTAGATTAAGAGTATCAGTAACTTATTACAAATAAATAAGAGCAGTCCAGTAATTTTTGAATAGTTCTTTTAATTTTAGGCAGAAATATAATATGAAGAATCAAACAGGAATATTGGCAAGTGAGGCCTTTTGTTTCCACCTCTACTTTAGTCACTAGGTATTGCTGATTCTAACAAAAACAAACCTAACTCATGCTAGTAAAGAATTTCACACTCAATCTCCGCAATCAAAGGAGTTTCTATGAAACAGAATATTGCCTTTCTCACAATGAAGAAACAAACTTTGGTCTAGATAAACATGTTTGGTCTAAGTTTTGGGCACTTGTTAGGAGTAGATTAACAAAACACAAGCCTGTTCTCAACACATCTACAGGGTCAGGGAGAATGCAAGGCTAGGAGCACCTTAATTGTAGGTATGCAGGAATCGTGTAGGTATAGAAAATGATCAACAGCATAATTTTGGTGAAATCATTTTTATGTTTTATAGAATTAGCTTCAAGATTAGGATTATGGACACATTGCTGTAATTAAATCCTTAGATCCCATGCCATGGGAACACCTATAAAGGCCTGTGGGGTCATCAGACAGTCAAACCCACATGTGTAAGGCCAAGTGGGAACCCTGTGTTCACTCCAAATTCCACACCTCAACAAGCAGAATTATTCAAGTTCTGTCTTGATTTTAGAGAAATCAGACGTGTATTTCTCAGACATGGAATCTTGACTAGAAATCTGGATCAACTCACTTTGGAATTGTGTATGTCACTTTGGAATTTAATTTCCTGTGTATGAAAGCAAAATGGATCGCTCCACTCAAGTTGTCATTCTGAGCAGGGCCTTTTCTCTCCAACCGTTATTAGAGGATGCAGAATAAAGGCAGTGAAATATTCCCTCAAATTGTAGGCAAATAGCTTAGGCCTTCTAATGACTATTTAATAAGGAATTTTGGCTTGAAGATTCTTTTAGTAAGCTGCTCATGGAAATATTGAAGTTGCTGATTTGAGAGATATTTCATATGATTTATTTTATCTTCTTTTTGAAATTCAATAAGCATGGTATGTGTTTAAGGAACAAAAACCCAGGATGGCTTAATTATGATTCATTTTCATACCCATTTTTCTTAATAACTACATTGCCATTCTCTGTGTAGAGCTTCTAGTTGCCTGCAGACATAGAAAATATACAAGACAGGCCCTAAACTGTTTATTTTTTTTTTTAATCTGGATTAAGGGGTGCATGTAGGATTTGGAACACTATTGCCTTTGTTTTAAAAATACTAAAAAATAGTATTTCACGAATGAACTATAATGCTTACATATATTTTTAAAGAGTAATTCTCTGCAGTTTGATACTGACTTTTTTATAAAAAAAGTATTTTTAGTTGTAGATGGACACAATACCTTTATTTATTTATCTTAATGTGGTGCTGAGGATAGAACTCAGTGCCTCACCCATGCTAGGCGAGTGCTCTACTACTAAGCCATATCCCCAGCCTTTGATACTGACTTTTTAACTTGTGGAAGGCAGTTGTAAACTCAAACATTGTCCTCAAATGAAAAATTTTAAAAATTAGTCACTTAAAATTTATTCAGAAAAGGAAGCCTTAATACTCAGGGAAATAATCAGACATTTTTTTTCCTTCCTATTCAGCTAAACAAAGATTATTATAGAGACATAGCAATTAGCACTTATCACAGGTCTTAGAGTGTGCGGGGAAATCTGCCAAGCTTTTCATATACACTATCTCATTTAAATCTCACAACAGCCCTATAACTGCTGTACTAGAGAAACCCCATTATTTCAGTACCTTAAAAACTAGATTTTTTTCACTTACATAAAACACAATTAACCATTATTTGGAGCAGGAGATGTCTTCTCTACACAGTCATTCAGTGACTAAGGCTGAAGAAGGTATGACCCTATGAATAATACGTTGCTCCCAATGATCAAGATAGGTAATTGTATGGAAGAAGAGATGGTAGAAGACTGGATGGAATACCTTTTGGCCAGGCTTTGAAGTGGCAGGTATCATAGAACCCAGCCACATGGCCACAACTTACTGTACAGGGAACTGGGAAATGACACCTAGTTCTACACCCAAGAGGGATGGGGAGTCAGTATGTTATGTGATTAGCTAGCCAGTCTCTATCTCAATATGTTCTACTTTATTATTTTAAAAGTATGGCATGAAGAAGTTTCAACTGAACCCAAAGAAGAAGAAGAAGAAGAAGAAGAAAAGAAGAAGAAGAAGAAGAAGAAGAAGAAGTTCCAACTCTAGCATATGATAAGGTTTATCTGTTAAACATTTATTTTTGAATAGCTGAGTTTGCTACATGTTTATGTTCTCTATATATTGTATTCTGAATTTAAAATTCTGTGCATCCTGCTAGCTACCTAGTTTACATATAAGAGATGCCTAATAAATGTTTGACTCAAAAGTTTTTCTAATAAACTTCATTATTATTTGGCAGTAGGTTAAATCCCTGTAGGTTTTCAGTAGCCAGATATGTGAAAAACTAAGTTGCAGTAAGATTAAACAGTCAAAATGATCCTGGTTGACTATCAGAGTCTACTCTATAAGGCTAAACTGACAGAACTATGGAGCTGTCAGAAGACCAATCAGGAGGTAAACACAATGCTATGATGTAGTTAAAACAAGCCCCATGTACACATCAGGTTGTACACCATACCTTTTCTTAATTGCTTGCAATCCTGAAAAACTACCTGCAAAGTGCAAAAAAGCCCACCTAGCCAATAGGCAGTGAATGGCTAGACCCACCTTTCCCTCTTCCCTTACTATTTAAATCTCATCTAAGCAATATAGGGATAGACTAAAAATGAATGGAGCTGATACTTTTTCCAAAATCAAAGAACTTCAGAGAGTATCCATTAAAGTTAGCTCCCTAGATCTTGGGTGAGATCCAATTTCCTGTTTTCTCTGAGGCCCAGAAGAATTTTAGTTTTTCCTTTTGCTCTGAGAGCTTTTCTGTATATTTTCAAAAGTTTCTCCTAGCTAAGGCTTCTGTTGCTATCAATTTTAAAATGGTGCAAAATCTCATATGTATCACCAAAGTAATTTTTTATGTATCTTTAACACTAACGGGGCTAATTAAACAGTTATGACTTCAAGACCAATTTGATCACCCAAGAAATAAATATCTTCATCCATCCATCATACACCCCCCACACACACACACACACTCTTTGGCCAGTAATAGCCAGTAAGTCATTACATATACCCACTTTATGTATACATAAATATGTATATGTGTGTATATATATATTTATGGATATATACATACATATGTGTGTATATATATATATATATATATATATCCATCCATCATTTATCTATTACATTTAATCTTTTGTGATATTAGAATTTATTCTAAATTTCTTTGAGGCTTCCAAATTTTAAACTTTTTAAGCTAGTCTCATTCTAATATAAATGTTCCCAGCTCTGGGAGACAAGAAGAGTATATATACTCTGGAGATTATGAGAAAAGCAGTTGAGCAATTCTTTTTATGTGCAGTATCTCCAGGTCTTGTATTCTATTTTAAAAATTAATAGATTTTTATTCATCTCTATGGAATACCCATATCTGTGGGGGTTTTGTTTGAGTTGCTGGGGTTATTAGTTTCTCCCGACCTGAGTTTAGCTTCTTCCGGCCAGAGGAGAAGGCTAGGGGAAAAAACGCTCCAGCGAAGGTGTGATTGAGAACAGTAGAAGCCGGCTGGAGGCCCACACCAGCCCTCACAATGGAAGAAAATCAGGGACGCACCAGGGAGCCTGGTCAGAGCTGGAACTCAAGTTTATTGAGGAAGTTGGACAGCTTTTATAGAAGACATAGGCCAATCAGCAGAAAGATTATAGGGACACATAAGGAACATGGGCAAATCCCATTGGCAGAGCCCCTGGCCTATCCTTAGGGTGGTTTCAGTTCTCAAGACACATCAGGGGAACGCCTCCTGATTAGGCCAAGTCTCGTATCAGGGAGTGGGAGGCAACCAGAGAGTTAAGGTTTTCTATTCTTTCGGCCAATGTGTTCTTAAGTCCCCAACACATATCTGTTTGTCATATATTATTGCTATTGCCATTTTTACATGACTTTGGGCAATGTTCCTGATCCAGAGGACACAATGTTTATCTTACAGCACTGAGAAGCAGCTTAGAACATTACTGTGTTCTCTTTAGGGTATGTACTGATAATATGTTTGCCTGGAAGTTGCCCTTGATAATAACCTTTTGGTGTATGTGTTTTGAGATAGATCATTACTATATTAATAATTTTTCATCATTAGATTATCAGTTGAGCCCTATATTGGCCATATTCTCAACACTTATTCTTAACTTCATTCTAAATTTCCACTAGAGATCATAGATTTGTTGAAAATACATGAAAATTATGAGTTTTTAAAATCCATTAAAGCATTAAAGATACCCACTGAGCAGGCTGTAAGTGAACTGAGGAACCTCTTGCTGCCTTGACTTCCATTCAAGAAGGGGAGACCAGGGCTGCTCCATAATTGAGAAGTTCCAGACTGGACCCCCACATGTCCCTGTGTGCTCCACAGAACTCCCTGAGGGTGGCACACATTGCTTTGCTTCTCATGGCTGGTATATCCTACTGATCTATGAGACTTATCTGCTCACCTGTACTGAGAATAGCAATGCACTGTGCAAATTCAGCATCTGGCACTATAACCACTGGTTCCTTTTTTACACTCTCTTGCCTGAGGACCATCTGCTCTGTACGTGAACCCCTAGGATTTGCTCCTGTAGCTACTGGTTTGACACCTATATATGGACTATGTTCTTTCACAAATGGGTGATCTGCACAGATTAAAACTATGCACTGTAATAACCTGTGAGAAGAAATTTTCAAGGATTAAAACTATGCACTGTAATAACCTGTGAGAAGAAATTTTCAAGGAAAGACCTTAAATATAGATATATCTGGATATTTGACATTTCAACATCTATTGGGTGTCACTCTGAACTCACTGAATGATATGCTCCTTTTTTTCTTTCATTGTAGCTTCCTTCTGTTTTTATCACAGAATCTCTGCTCTACTCCACACATTGTGATACTGATATTTATAAATCAGTCACCTATACAACTTAGGGAAGAAGGGGAAGACTAAAATCTTTTCTATTCATCTCTTCTTACAGAACAAACATCAGTTTCTGCCAAATAAAATATGACCCATGTGGGGGAAAAAAGGATACCTCAGCACAATGGCTCACTTGCTGTTGAGGGAACTTGGCCGGCCGAGAGTGTTACACCCTGATTGGCTCACGCCAGTCCCGCAAACATGATCGGCTAGTGTCCCCTCCCATGGCTTGCTGATCTTAAAGCTGATTGGCTGAATCACCCTATATATGCTGTGTGACTTCCTCAATAAACGAGTTCCTGCTTGACTGGTCTCCCTGGTGTCTCTGATTGTCCTCCACCATGAGGGCTGAGTGTGGGCCACCAGATGACTCCTGCCTCCTCCTGACTCAGCCTCACCTCCAGGGCATGCTCTCCCAGCCTTCTCCACTGGACGGCGAGGGCTGATCCCGGGTCCGAGGGAGCTAAAAACCCCAGCAATTGGCACCCAACGTGGGGCTTGAAGAAAATTGCAACAGAAGGTTTCTGGTGAATCGGGCCAAGCATGCTGCAAGGTAGGAGTATCCCCTGATAGGAAAATGGGGCAATCTCATAGCAAACTTGATGACCCGGCTCTGAAGGTGTTGTGCTTCATGCTCAAGAGCTGAGGTTTAGAGGTTTCAGATTCTCAGGCTGAAAGGGTTTGGGAGATCTTAACGCGTGCTGCACCTTGGCTCCCTGCTGCTGACCTCTTCGATTGAAATACATGGGACCACACAGAACAGCTTGTTAGGGAAAGGGAGATCAATCTTGGGGAAGAGCCTCCACTGGGGGTGTACCCCACTCTTTCTGCCCTTAAGGCGTGTTTCTTTCCGTGGCCTGCAGAAAAACCCCCAAAGGGCACACCCCAGGCGCCCCGGCCCCTTCAGATTGACTTAGTGGAGCCCAAAGTTCAAGCCCAAAAGGAATGGGAGACTTTTGATGATCATTTTCAGCCCCCCTGTTCGGTAAAATTAGAGAAAATTGGCAATCACCTGGACTTGCAGTCTCAGTCCTCTTCCTCAGGGCCCACAGCCACTCCCCTTGAATCTCCTCAGAAGTTCCCAGAGGATAAGGGCCGTCCGCCATATGGTCCTCCTCCCTGCGCACAGGACTCACCATCTTGTCTTCCTTCCCGTGCGCAGGACCCGCCATCTTGTGTGGCCTACATGCCTCCACCACCGCTATTTTGTTCAGCAGGCGAATTTTCGCCACCACCTCCCCAGGGAACTTTCATGTCCACAATGACATTCCTGGTGAATGTTAATCCCGGAGGATGTTGGTGTGGTCCTGAACCGCTCATAAGTATGGGTAGAGGATTTTGATGTGTCTTCCCAATTGGGGAACCAAGCCCTATTTGGGTACCCGCCAGGGATCTCAAATGCAGCCAATCAGAACATAATGACCACCCAAGAGCACACTCTCTTGAGGTGTGATCTTTTCTCTTTTTCCACAGGAATGAAAAGACCGTGGTGTACCTTCTGTCTCGTTGTGATTGGACTCCTCATCATCTCCCTCCTAATATTCATCAGAAGCACTATTGTCCTGGACACCATTCACAAGTATTCCAACTCCCCGTGGCGAGAGAAGGGGGACTATGCCTGTTTCTGGGAGAGGAGTGTTGTTTCTATGCCAAGCATTTGGGTATTGTCCAAGACAAAATCAAAAGGCTACAAGAAGACCTGGAGCACCACAAAAGCAAGCTTTACTCTAGCTTCCTTTGGATTGGGCTAAATGGGTGGCTTCCCTACCTTCTCCCCTTTGTAGGACCCCTGGTTACTATTATCCTTATATTCACCTTTGGGCCTTGCATAATCAATAAGCTTATCCAATTCCTCAAAGACAGAGCCAGATCAGTACAACTTATGGTGGTCGGCCAGCAATATGCTGCCCTCCATAATCCTAGTTGGGATTCCCTCGAGCTTGGCCAAGACCTCTACTAGCCAGGGCGACAAGCTCTCAAGGTGTCCTTCCCTTTTGCCACGAGTTGGCCTCAACATCTACCTGAAGTGCTAGAGTGGTAGTCAATGACGGGTAAGATCTCCAGAGGGAGACAACCTAAGACAGGCACACTCTTGAGTAAGGCAAGACCCCCATAAAATAAATTAAAAGGGGGAATGGAAATGTGGGGGGAAAAGGACACCTCAGCACAATGGCTCACTTGCTGTTGAGGGAACTTGCTGGGCCGAGAGTGTAATACCCTGATTGGCTCATGCCAGTCCCGCAAACATGATCAGCTAGTGTCCCCTCCCATGGCTTGCTGATCTTAAAGCTGATTGGCTGAATCACCCTATATATGCTGTGTGACTTCCTCAATAAACGAGTTCCTACTTGACTGGTCTCCCTGGTGTCTCTGATTGTCCTCCACCATGAGGGCTGAGTGTGGGCCACCAGCTGACTCCTGCCTCCTCCTGACTCAGCCTGACCACTGGGGCGTGCTCCCCCAGCCTTCTCCACTGGCCAGCGAGGGCTGATCCTGGGTCTGGGGGAGCTAAAAACCCCAGCAGATCCATATGTAAATAATGAAAGGGTAAATAAGGGAATTGAAGTACAAGGAGGGTGGGGTTATATATATGGACTATGTTGTTCCACAAATGGGTGATCTACAGAGATTAAAACTATGCACTGTAATAATCTGTGAGATGAAAGTTTCAACAAGAGACCTTAAATATAGATATATCTTGACATTTGACAAGAGACAAACAACTTTAATAATACTGGTGTTCTGAGGAGTCCTGAAAATCAAATTTCTATATTCTCGTCCAAAAAAAAAAAAAAAAAAATTGGTTATTTTCTTGGATTACTACATCCATTGCCCCATATAGTCTAGTATAATAAAATTGAGTAATGTTCTTTAAACCAAATCAAGTCACTTCACTTTTCACAGATCCTCCAAGGGGGTTCCTGTTTAGTGCAAAGTCCAAGTTCTTACCAGACATACATGGTCTGGGCACTCATGACTCTAATTCCAGTTCCTACCTCCATCTCTTCTTATGGCTTGGTCTTATAAACCTTGTGTCTGTCTAAAATGAGGGTCTTGCCACATCCTGCACCCAGAACATCCTTTCTCCAGATGACCTCCCTAATACTTCCTTCACAGCTGAGGTCAATGATGCATCATCACAGTGGCTTTCTTTGATCACGTTTGATAAATGCTGGCCTCTGACCATCATTGTTCTCTGTTCCTGATGCTGTTTTATTTATTTTGTAACAGTTTTCATCCATGAACATACTATACATAGGTTTAGTTTACATAGACCCAAGTAAACAGCTCATGAGAATGGAGACTTTGCTTTATTCACTGGTGAATTACTTCCCTTAGAATAGTAC
This sequence comes from Tamias sibiricus, assembly GCA_025594165.1. Classification (NCBI taxonomy): domain Eukaryota; kingdom Metazoa; phylum Chordata; class Mammalia; order Rodentia; family Sciuridae; genus Tamias; species Tamias sibiricus. The sequence continues at coordinate 70,191,458 of CM046660.1, read as the reverse complement.
TGGTAAAAATAAAAAAAGCAATTAGTGATATTTATTGAATCAATAAATTAAACATTTTCTCAGCTTAAGTAAGTCATACCAAGAAGTTTTAAAACTTTTTTCTGAACTTTTGTTTATAAAATTATTATAGATAAGCAAATGTTGTAAAGATGTACATACAGAATAATCCTGTGTACTCTTACCCAGTTTCTATTCCCAAGGGTTGCATCTTAAGTAGTTACAATGTAAGATCAAAACCAAAGTATTAATGTAGGAGCAATTGGTGTGTGCAGATTTCTATGTAATTTCATCAAATGTGTATATTCATGCATCACCACAATTAAGACACAGAGCTATTCCATACTGTAAAACTTTTCTTGTTCAAATTATATATATATATGTAATATATAATATATTATGTAGAAGCAAATTTATATATATATATAATATATAATATATTATGTAGAAGCGTGTGTGTGTGTGTATATATATGTTTTTTTTTTATTTTTAACTTTTAGAATCCACTAATCTGATTTTTATCTCTATATTTTTATAATTCTGATAATATTATATGAATAAAGTCATAGAGTATGTGTGGGCCCAGCCTTTTTCACTCAACCTAGTGTCCTCAACATTTTTCCAAACCGTTACACATATCAGTGTTCTATTCTATTTTTATTGTTGAGGAAAGTGCCACGATAAGGCAGAACCACAGTTTAAATATCCACCTGATGAGGAACATTTTGGCTTTTCATGTTTTGGCTACCTACATAAAGCTTTTTTGAAAAATACTGTCCAAGTTTGTGTGTGGATATGAGTTATCTTGAATGAGACGATAAATGTTCTGAAGTGTAATTACTGAATATTTGTTAATTGTACTTTTGTGATTTTTTAAAAGAAATTTACCAAATATTTTCCAGAGTGGTGGCACCATTTTATGTTCCTACAAACCAGAAATGTGTATAGACCTGGTTTTTCTGCATCTTCATCAATATTTGTTCCTCTCTCTCTCTCTCTCTCTCCCCCCTTGCCTGCAGTGCTTTAAGAGGTGTGTAGTGATGTTCTTTTCTTAATGGCTAATGATGCTAAATGCTCATGCTTCTTTTGTCCTCATATTTTTAAGCATTTTCTATTTGGATTATTTTATTTTCTTATTATTAATTTTTAGGAGTTTTTTTTTTTTTCACATATTCTAGATGACCCGTTTGCCAGTTATTTCATTGGTCAATATTTTCTTGCCATCTGTAGCTTGTCTTTCATTTCTCTTAGCAGTGTCTTTCACTAATTTTTTTTTTCTATTTTGTACTCTTCATCATATGCTAGGATCAGAAAATGTGCTCCTAGATTATGTTCTTAAAATTTTTATGTCTTAAATTTTACATTTAAGTCTATAATATCTTTCGAATTAATTTTAAGTTGAGAAGTTGAGCTTTTGTGTAATGTTTGAAGTTCCATATTTGTCTATAAATACATAGTCTTTCCAATACTATTTATTAGAAGAGCTATCTATTTTTTGCATATGTATTTTAGAATATTATTATTTATAGTTGGAAAACATCTAAGATTTTTATAGGAGTTATATTAAATTTGCATATTAGCCTGGAGAGAATTAACTACCTTACTAACATCCATGAAAATAAAATTTTTCATTTATTTAGATCTTATTTGATTTTTCTATCAGCATTTTGTCATTTTCAACATAGAAGTCCTCTGCATGGCTTTATAGACTTAAGCTGAAGTGTTTGGTTTTAAGGTGATTTTAAAAGACACTGGAGCCTTAATTTTCATTATAACTCATTCATTGCTACTATCTAAAAAATACTTTTTTCTTTCTTTCTTTTCTTTCTCTTTCTTTCTTTCTTTCTTTCTTTCTTTCTTTCTTTCTTTCTTTCTTTCTTTCTTTCAAACTTGCTGAATTCACTTGCCCCTGAGATTTTTTCATAGATTCCTTGGGATTTCTCTGCATAGACAATCTGAACATGTATACTTTTAGTCATTCTTTTCATATCTTCATTTTTTCTATGTGTTTTGTCCTTTGTTTTCTGGCTAGAATTTCTGGTATTATATTAAATTGGTAGTGGTTGGAGTGGAATAATCATAGCCTTGCTCTTAATTTTGTAGGGAATGCATTCAGTCTTATACAATTAAGTCTGATGTAATATTTTGTTTTTCTAGATACATGCTTTTTTTAGAAAAAGAATTTCTCTAAGTATAGTTTCCTGGGAGTTAAGCTATGAGTAATTATATAATTTTGTCAATTTTCCATCAATTGTTACGATTTTATGATTTTTCTTTTAGCCTGTTTATATTGCAGATTACAATGACTTTCAACTATTGAGCCAGTCTTCCATCAGGAGGGATAAATTTATATTCTTGCGTGAAGATTTTGTACATATGAAACTGAAAAGCATTATATAAAGACTAAGTGTAGTTAGATAGTATATACTATACACTCTATGACAAATATTATTTCAAAAAACATTGGAGAACTTAGATAAACTGTGATCATATAAAATGCTTCTTAAGTCAGAGAAAGCAGGAAGTAGATTAGGAGGAAGAACCATAAGAACAAGTGAAAAAATTAGAAAGTGGTTCAATATATGGTGAATATTTATCTAACTATATCAGCGAAGGCTTCAAAAGTTAATGGTCTAAGTACAACAAATAAAAGAGTTGGTAAAGAAGATGTAAAAACTACCCAATTCTATGCTGTTTAAAGAAATTATGTCTAAAGTCTCAACTTAAAAATAAAAGGATGGAGAAATATATATGCTAACACTTATCAAACAAAAATTGTAGTACTTAATATTAACTTAAAACAAGAGAGACTTCAGAGCAGCACAAGTAATCAGGGATAAATAAGCTTATTGGATAAAGGAGTTAATCCCCTAAGAAGACATAACAATCTTAAACAAGTAGGCATCTAACAAAAGGAAACCAAATTACAAGAGGCAAAAACTGACAAAACTAAAAGAATTAGAAAAATACATTGTTATATTTGGAGACATGAACACCCTCTGTGGAAAATGGTAGATCAGGTTGATAGAAAATTTACAAGGATGTATGTGATCTGAAGAGTTCTTTCAGTCACTTTATCCAGTTCACATTATTAGAACACTACTCCCCCAAATCACAAATCATCCACTCAAGCTCATGTGGAATGTTCACCAAGTTCACATGGAACAAGTAGACCACATCCTGGACCATAAACAAACGTATAAAATGTGTAAGAATAAAAAATCATACAATATGTATTATTAGACTGATGAAATTAAATAGGAAATCAATAAAGATAGCTAAAAATCATATTTGGAAATTTAATAACACCCTTACAAAAATCCAGGAGTTAATAAGAAGTCACAAGAGAAATTTTAAAGACCTAGAACTAAATAAAAAGAAAATGAAAGAAAAAAAGAACTTATTAAAATTGATAGGAATAAGAAAACAGTCCTCAAGGAAAATTCATAGTATCAAATGCGTATGGCAACCAAGAGCAAAATAAGAAAGATCCTAAACCAATAGCTTAAGTTTGGACTTTAGGAAATGAGAGAAAGAAGAGACAAATAAGCCAAAGAAAGAAATCAGAAAAGAGGAAATAAAACTTAGAACAGAGATCAATGAAACTGAAAAAAACATGAGCTAGTTTACTAAAAATATAAAAATTATCAATATAATTCTTGCTGATAATGAAGAAGAAAAAAAAAAAAAGACACAAATAACCAATACCAAAAGTGAAAGCTGAGCCTTGAATACTCATCTCATGTACAATATAGAACTATATTTATACATAACAAGGGGAAACCACAAACAACTCTATACCCACACATTTGATATCTTAGATAAAGTGGACTGATACCTTGAAAAACACAAAATGCTGGACTTGGGTTACAGAGACAAACCCACACAAATACAGTTATATCCTTCTGGACAAAAGTACCAAGAACATTCACTGGAGAAAAGATAGCATATTCAACAAATGGTGCTGGAAAAAACTGGAAAAACACATGTAACAAAATGAAATTTAACCTCTGTATCTCACCCTGCATGGACTCAACTCAAAGACCTAGGCACTAGAACAGAGACCCTTCACCTACTAGAAGAAAAAGTAGGTCCAAATCTTAACCATGTTGGTCTAAGAACTGACTTCTTTAACAAGACCCCTAAAGTGCAAGAAATAAAATCTAAAATCAATAAATGGAATAGATTCAAACAAAAGAGCTTCAAAAAACAAAAGAAACAATTGATGTGAAGGGAGAGCCTACAGATTGGGAAAAAATCTGCACCTCAGATAAAACATTAATCTCTAGGATATATAAAAAGAACTCAAAAAACGTAATACCAAAAAAAAGCAAATAACCCAATCAATAAGTGGACTAAGGAACTGAATAGACACTTCACAAAAGAAGAAATACAGTCAATCAACAAATATATGAAAAAATATTCAACATTTCTAGCAATTAGAGAAATACAAATGAAAACTATTCAGTCAGAATGGCAATCATCAAGAATACAGGCAACAATAAATGTTGGTGAGGATGTTGGGGGAAAAGATGCACTCATACATTGCTGGTGGGACTGAAAATTGGTGCAAACACTATGGAAAGCAGTATGGAGATTCCTCAGAAAACTTGGAATGGAACCACCATTTGACCCAGCTATCTCAATCCTCGGGTTATACCCAAAGGACTTAAAATCAGCATACTACAGTGGCCATGTCAATGTTTATAGCAGCTCAATTCACAATAGCTAAACTATGGAACCAACCTAGGTGCCCTTCAGTGGATGAATGGATAAAGAAACTGTGGGACATATACACAATGGAATGTTACTCAGCTTTAAAGAAGAATGAAATTATGGCATTTGCCAGTAAATAGATGGATTTGGAAAATATCACACTAAGCAAAATAAGCCAATCCCAAAAAACCACAAAGGCTGGATGTTTGCTCTGATATGTGGATGCTTCACACTGGGGTCCCAGCCTAGGGAAGAATAGAGTTACTTTAGGTAGAGGGGATTAAAGGGAGTGGAGGGTAGGGGATATGGGAATAGGAAAGACAGTAGAATGAAACAGACGTTATTATCTTATGTACATATATGACTGCATGACCGAGTGATTCTACAACATGTACAATCAGAAAAAATGAAAAACTATACCCCATCTACGTATGATATACCTAAGTGTGCAAATGCATTCTACTGTCATGTATAACTAATAAATATAAATTAAAAATTTTTAATAAACCAAATGCCAAAACTCATTGAATGAAGAAAATGCAACTTGTCTAAACTAATATTTATAAAATACTTAAATCAATGATTTATTGATTTATAAACTAAAGAAAATGTTTATCAAGCCCAGATACTTTTACTCTCTAATAGTACCATAAAATCTGGTGAAAAACATATTAATTTCCCAAATTCTCATCTATAAATTGGAAACAAAGGGCTCACTTCATAACTCATTATGTGAGACCAGTATTACCTTAACACCAAAACAAGAAAAACACTGTGCAAGAAAAGCAAAAGTACAAACCAGTAATTCTTGTGAATATAGATGCAAAAATATTTACAAAAATTAGCATATTGAATCAAACAATAGGAAAAAAGAATTTGCTTATGAACAAATGAGATTTATTCAGGCAAGAAAAGCTATTTCAGCTTTCAAAAATCAATGTTCTTCACCTACCCACATGCTAAATAAGGAAAATCATATGATCATATCAGTTAACATACAAAAAAACATTTGATAAAATTTAACATTTATTCATGAAAAAAACTTCAAAATTGTAAATAACAGCTACCAAAAAAAAAAAAAAGTACAATTAAAATATTTAATAGAAAAAGGATGCTTTCATTCTAAGTTCAGAAACAAGGGAAAGATATTATTTCTCACTATTACTAATTAATATCATACTGGGGTTCCCAGGATAATTCCAAAAATATAGATACTAAAAAGGAAGAAACACACCTGTCTTTATTTGTTAATGATAAAATTGTCTACATAGAAAACTTTTAAAAATTTACACAAACTTCTTGGGTTAATAAGTGAATACAGCAATGACATACTATGAAAGAATACTGCAAAATATAATTGCTTTCTTCTAACTAAGTACTGGACAAAAGAGATTCAAAATGAAAAAAAACAGCATTTTTAATATTACCAAAAATGAAGGATTTAGAAATAAATATGTCAAAATATATGCAGAATCCATTTTCATAAAAATACAAAATACTGAAGAAAGAAGTCCTCGAAGATATAAATATCCTTTGGTCATGTGTCAAAGCATACGATACTAAGATTGTAAGCTGCCTGCCATGGCCAGCCACGGCGCCGCGGGAGGAAAACTCAGAGGCAGAGTAAAGCTATTACTACTTTTACTTCTACCTTCTTAGAGAGAGCTTAGAGAGAGAAAGAAAGATTTTTCTTCTTCTTAGAAAGAGCTTAGAGAGAAAGATTAGAGAGAGCTTTCTTCTTTCTTCTGTTCTTCTTAGCTTAGAGAGAGAGAAAGAAAGATAGAGCTTTACTTCTTAGAGCTTAGAAAGAGAGAGAGCTTGAAAGAGAGAGATTTCTTCTTTAGAGAGAGAGAGAGAGCTTAGCTTTTAGAGCTTCTTTCTTCTTTCTTCTTTCTTCCTCGGGAGCCTCTGCCTGACTCTGACCAGGAATTACTTCTTCTATCTGGTTTCTCTTCTGTAACCGCTCTGCCTACGTTCTGGCCGCTCTGATTCTTTTCTTCTGCTCCGACCCGAACTCTTCTTCCGACCGAGTGACTGCATGACTGGCTGAATGAATTCATTCTTCTCCTGACTCCGACCGCTTTCACCCGGTTATATACCTTTAGCTTTGCGGGTGCCTCACGTGCACTTACAGGTGCATCACATACATACTTATTATCAGGTGGAACTTATGGCTTCCAGCTGACCGCAATAGCCATCTCCCTAATTGGGGCTCCTTCATAAGATGTCAACACTAAACAAATTTTTGTGTAGATAAGTGCAATCCCAATCAAGATCACTGCAAGATATTCTGTAGATATCAACAAATTGATTCTTAATATAACACAATACTGAGAAAGAAGAGCAAAGCTGAAGGACTTACACTTCTTAATTTCAATACATGCTATTACGCTACAGTAATCAAGACAAGGTTGTACTTGTGAAATAACAGGTCCTTAAATCAATGAAATCCAACAAATGGACCCCAATAGCTATATTTAAATGATTTTAACAATGTTGCAAAACAATTCAAATGAGAAAAGATGGTGTCTTTATCAAATGGTGGTGGACTATTGGAAATCCAAATGTAAAAGGGAAAAAAAAAGGAAATGAACTTAGATATAGCTTTTATGCTTTGCACATAAGTTAACTGAAAGTGGATTACAGATGGAACATAAAAACTACAGTTGTGTTGTAGAAGAAATTAAGAAAAAAACTGTTTGATAAGTTGTTAGATACAGCACAAAATCACCATCCATGAAATAAAAAAATACTAATTTGGGAATTTGGAATTTATTAAATTTAAATATTAGTATGTTTGAAAGATATTTCTATGAAAATCAGATTAACCATAATCTATGATAAAATATCAACAAGTTATTTATCTGAAGAAAAGACTTGTATCAAAACACACAGAGAACCATTAAACTCAAAAATGAGAAAACAAAATAATGGTCCAGTTATTAAAATGGGCAAAATATCTAAACAGACACTTTCACCAAAGAAAATATACCGATGATACAAATACTCAATATCATTTGCCATTAGGGAAATGCAAATTAAAATAATGATAAAATATTGGCATATGTCTCTTGGGAGGCTGAAAACCAAATAACAATTATTGTAAAAAAAATTTCAGGACAACAGGGATTATTTTATTTTTGGTAGAATAAAAAATGGTATAGTAATTTTGGAAGACAAATTGGCTATTTTTACATGGTGAAACTTAAATGATTCAACAATTATGTTCCTAAATATTCACACAGCTGATTTGGAAAATTATGCCTATAGAAAATCATGCACACAAGTTATTATAACATTATGTAATCATAGTATGCACATATATTATATGTATCATATGTTATAACATTATATTCTTGTCCCCAGGAATGCTCAGCAAACATTACCATCTCAGTGGGTTTATTAAAAAGGAGACTTCTTTTGGCTCTGGGGGAGTGCCGCTGAAACAAACCCACTGAAAACTTCATGTAGTGAAAAACCAGTCAGTGACAGAAGGGAACAAAATCCAACCCCCTTTAAGTCTGGTGGCTCAGTTGGCTAGCTGAAAGAGTTTGGGAGATTGACCAGGTAGGGATGGAGATGGGTCGTGAAGGTCAGCACTGTAGGTGGTGAATTTGTGAGGCCTGCTGTGTTTCCCCTCCAGTACAGATAGCTGCCCCATCCTGCTAATAGGATTCACGAAGGGCACTAGGGACCCAGATACACAGCAGTGTTTGGCATCATCCCAGCCCTGGGAGTGCATTGAGCTAGCCTCTCAAGAGCACATGTCTGCCAAGGAAAAGTCACTTTCCACACTAGCTCATACTAGCAAGCAGAGCTTCTGAGAGCTATTCCAGTTGGCTTCAATCCCATTCTATTCATGCTGGTCATCTGGCAAAGAACACAAAAGAAAGGGTGAATAGCCACCAGCCTTTGCTCCCTATAGTTGCGTAGCCTAAGACATGGAAATCTGTGTGATCAGCATAGGTAGTGAATGTCTATTCTTGGCTTCTTGGCTGCCTGCATGACTGACTACCTTGGTGGAGACAGTTGTTGCATTTTTTATTGAGACTTTTTTCTGTATTTACTGTTGTGTGTGTGTGTGTGCGTAATTTTTATTCTTCTTTTTTTTTTTACTCTCTCTAAAGGCTTAATTTTTTATTAGTTCTTTTCAGTTATATATGCTAGTAGAATTCATTTTGATACAATTATACACACATGGACAATATTTTATTAATATTAGAAACCCATTCTTATGGATATACACGATGGTGGGATTCACTATGGTATATTCATATAAGTATACAGAATAATTATTTCTGATTCATCCACTGTCTTTACTTTTCCTATTTCTCTCCCTTCCTTTTGTTTCCTCTTTGTCTAATCTACTGAAGATCTACTCTTCCCCTCCCCCACCTTATTGTGGTTTAGCTACTACATATCAGAGAAAACATTCAACCTTTCAGTTTGGGGGACTGGCTTACTTCACTTAGCAGGATAATCTCCAGGTCCACCTATTTACTTGCAAATATTATAAAGTCATTCTTCTTTATGGTTGAATAATACACCATCATGTATACATACCACAGTTTCTTTATCCATTCATCTGTTGAAGGACACCTAGTTTGGTTCCATAGCTCAGCTATTATGTATTGACCTGCTAGAAACATCCATGTGATTGCATCACTAAGGTTCAAATTTTAAAATTTTTCTTTTCTTCCTTGTTTCTTTGGGTTTGTGTGTTTGGATTTCTTTTTCCTGTTTGTCCTTTCTATCTTTCTCCTACTTTCTTTCTCTTTTGAATTTTCTAATTTTTTTCATTCATTTTTCCTTAAATGATTTTAGCTTTATCCTTTCTTAACAATTTAGTTTATTCTATATTATTTTTCCCTCATAATCTCTGTTGGTGTTGTGGATGTTATTTGACTTTTACTTTATTTCTATTCTGGTTTGTTTTTATTTCTGTCATAAGTATTTTTTTCTTTTTAATAAAAAAAAATCATAGTCATATATGAACACAATTCTTTTTTTTTTTTTTAATTTATTTTTATGTGGTGCTGAGGATCAAACCCAGTGCCTCACATGTGCTACGTAAGCACTCTAGATCTGTCGGGCACAATTAAAAGTCCAAACCTGCAGATCATAGGTTTAGACAAAGGAACAGAGGTACAGTCTAAAGGAATAAAAATTATATTTTGTGAAATAATAGAAAATTTCCCAAATCTTTGGAAATATATGGACATTTAGGTACAAGAGGCATTTAAAATCCCAAGTAGACATGACCAGAAAAAAAAAAAAAAAAGGAAAATCTTTTCACATAATATTATAGTTAAACTGCCAAAAGTATAGAATGAAGAAAGAATATTGAAAGCTGCAAGAAAGGCAAATTCTTCGGAAGAACATATTTCTCAGAAGAAATCTTAAACACCAGAGAGCATGAATGATACATTTTAAACTCTGAAAAAACAAACAACAAATAAACCTGTCAATCTAGCTTACTGTATCCAGATAAGTTGTCCTTCAGGATTTTAAAAAAAAAAGTAAAAAAGAAAAATAGAGACCTTCCAAGATAAATATAAACTAAAGAAATTCATGACCACTAAAATAGTATACCAGAAGACACTTTAAGGAATATTATAAACAAAAGAGGAATCAAGATAAGCACATAAAGAAGAAAAATCTCACTAGAACAGAAGATGAAAAAAAATGAGAACTAGGAAAGAATAAAACATTATTGAGAAAATCCTCAAACCTCTGACTAAATAATGGAGAAATATAAATTACTTGAAACAACCATAAGAAAAAGGATGCCATCACAAGAATTAGTACATACCTTTTATTAACAACCTTGAAGGTAAATGGTCTAAATTCTACAATTAAAAGATGCACATTGGCTGACTGGATTAAAACAAGACCAATAATCTGCTGCCCGTAAGGAACTTATCTCATAACAAACAAATACAAAGACTGAAAGGGATAGGATGGAAAAAGATATTCTAAGCAAATGGAACCCAAAAGCAAGCAAGCAAGATTAGCTATATTCGTGTATGACTAAATAGACTTCAAGGACAAAATCATCAGAAGAAACAAAGTATTTCACTGCTTACTGATGAAGAGAACATCCATACAAAAACTACAAAGATTATAAATATATATATATGCACCAAATATTAGAGAACCCAATGTTATGAAACACACACTAATAGACATAAAAGGAGAGATAGGCCAATATAGTAATAGTGGGTGATTGTAATACTTAACTCCCAGCAATAAACAGACTAGCCAGATTTTAAAAATCAACTAAGAAACATCAGAGTTAAATTATATTATAGATCAAATGGACTTAACAGTCATCTTCAGAATATTCCATTCAACATCTTCAGAATGCACATTCTTTTCATTAGCACATGGAACTTTTTCTAAAATCACATTTTATGCCATAATGCAAATGTTAATAAGTAAAACAACAACAACAACAACAAAATGCACTTATTTTTTGCATCTTATTAGGTCAGAATAGAATGAAACTAGAAATCAACAACAAGGGAAATTGCAGAAACTATAGAAATAGACAGATAGTGAATGATACACTGTTTGATGAATGGTCAGTCATTGAAGAAATCAGGGCAGAAATCTTAAGAATCCTAGACTTAAATGAAAATGGAAACCCAACATACCAGAATCTGTTGGGCACAACAAAAGCAATAGGAAAGTTTATAGCCATGAGACTCTACATTTAAAAAAACTGAGAGATCTCTAATAAATAATCTAATAATACATTTCTACATCTTAGAAAAAACAGAACAAAGTAAACCAAAAATTATTGGAAGTAAAGAAATTATGAAGATCAGAGATGAACAAAATGAAATCAAAACTGAAAGAACACTACAAAGTATCAGTGAAACAAAGAATTGGCTCTTTGACAAGATAAACAAGATTGACAAATACTTAGCCAAACTAACCAAAATAAAGAGAGGAAGACCCAAATAAACAAAATTAGAGACAAAAAAGGGAATATTACAACTCCAGATGATCTTTATGGACTATTGTGAAAAGTTCAATTTCAAAAAAATGAAAAGTCAAGGTGAATGAAAAAGTTTCTAGATGTAAGCAATCTTCCAAAATTTAAACTATAGGGTACTTTTAAATATCAAGAAGAATAGCAAGCAATAAAATTGAAGCAGTAATAATCTCCCAAGAAAGAAAAAGCCAAGACCAGACAGATTCCCTGATGAATTCTACCAAATTTTATAAGAAAAACTAATTCAATATCCTCAAACTATTCCATAAAATAAAAGGGGAAGGAATCTAAGTACAAAATCAGAGATAAAAATCACATGATCATTTCAATAAGTACCAAAAAAAATTTTTTACAATATTCAACACCCCTTCAAGGAAAAAAAACCCTGATGAAATGAGGCATCAAAGAATGATGCTTCAAAATAATGAAAGTCACATATAATAAACACATAGCTAACGTCATACTGAATATGGAAAGAGAAAGAAATAAAAGGAATACAAATAGGAAAGAAGGAAATCAAGTTATTCCTGTTTGCATATGATATGATTGTTTACTGAGAAGCCCTAAAGACTCCACCTAAACATTAAGCACTGATAAACACATTCAACAAAGGAGCAGGATATAAAATCAACATAAACTAATAATAAAGTCAGTGAGAAAGAAATCAGGAAAATAATCTTATTCACAATATCCTTTAAAAAGAACAAAAAGAAAAAAATACCTAGAAATAAACCAAATCAAGGAGGTGAAATACCTCTACCATGACAAATCATAAAACACTCAAGAAAGAAATTGAAGATAACATACTAAGGAGATGGAAATACCTCCCATGTTCATGGATTTAAATGCTTTCAAATAGTAAAGAAAACAATGAACAGAACAAAGAAACAGCCTACAGACTGGTGGAAAAATCTTTTCCAGCTATTCATTGAGAAAGGATTAATCTCAATAATATATAAAGAACTCAAGAAAGTCAACAACAATTTATCCAATCAATAAATGAGCAAATGATCTGAAGAGACACTTCTCAAGAGAAGTACAAATGGTCAACAAATATATGAAAAAACGATTAACATCATTAGCCATCAGTGAAATGGAAATTAAAACTTCATTGATTCCATCCCACCCTAGTCAGAATGACTATTATCAAAATAACAAAAATAACAAATGTGAAGTAAAAGAAACCTTTTTACACTGTTGGTGGGAATGTAAATTAGTACGATCACAAACGAAACAGCATGGAGTTTCCTGAAAATAACAAACAAACTAAAAATAGACTTACCACATGATTCAGCTATACCATTCCTAAGTCTGTACCCAAAAGAAATGAAGATAGCATACCAAAGAAATGCCTATGTATTCATGTTTATTGCAACACTATTCACAATCACCAAGATATGGACTTAATGTAGATGACCATGGAAAGATAAATAGATTGGAAATGAAGTGAAAGAAAAACATGGCATATATACACGATGGAGTTTATCCAATCATAACGAGAATGAAATCATTTAATTTGCAGAAAAATTGATGGAACTAAAATTTATCATGTTAAGTGAAATTAGCCAGGCACAGAAAGATAAGTATCATATGACTTTTTTTCTCATATTTGAGAACTAAGAAAGCAAGTAAGGAAGAGAGGGAGGGGAGGGGAGAGAAGGGAAGGGAGGGGAGGGGAAGGGAGGAGAGGGGAGGAAGGGAAGAATGGAAGGAAGGAAATAATGGAAAGAAGGAAATAATGGAAGGGAAGAAGGAAGGGGAGGGGAAGGGAAGGGAAAGGAAGGGAAGGGGAGGGGAGGGTATGGGAGAGGAGGGAAGGGAAGGGAAGTAGAGGGGATGAGAGGGGAAGGGAGGGAAGGGAAGGGAAGGGAAGGGAATGGAAAACCAGAAAATAGAGATGAAGTATTAGAAATGGGGAAGGGGACAAAAGGAAGTGATGAGAGAAGGGTGGGCAAGAAAGGGTAGTTAGATATTTGTAGAATTAATATGATTAAGTAATTATAATTTAAGAAGAAAACATGTCAAAAAGAACTAAGTTTAAATTTAGAAACTCAGAAGACCCCGGTTTGAAGTGTAGCTCAGGTTTTAATACTAGATCCATTATATACTGAGTGAATAGTTCTCCAGTTCAGCATTTTGCCAGTATAAGAAAAATGTCATTTTTTACTAAAAGAATTATAGTAGTTCCATTCAAGGTATTTTTAATATTCTTTCAAAATGTTCAATATACAAACTATGAAGTATCCAGTATGTATATTGAACATTTTGGAACAGAATACTATTCAACAATAAAAAGAAATTACCTGACACATCATATACAAAATGGGTGAATCTAAAACTGTATTGGTCAGTTGAGGAAGTAGGTGTGAAAAGATAAGGTATTGCATGTTTCCTTTTATATGACATAGTGGAATTATAGAAACAATAAAAGTGTCAGCGCTTGCCAGGATTTTACAGAGAAGGAAGATTTGAATATCTAAGGCATACTGAACATTTTAGGTCACTGAAACTTTTCCATATGTCACAATGTTATGGGACTACATATTCATTAAAACCCATAGAACTTTATAGAGAAAAGAACTAACCTTAATACATGTACATTTAAAGTATCATTTAGCATGTTGGGAATCCCAGGATGAAAGGCAGCTAATGAAAATATGGGACTATATTGCAGTCTATTTACAACCTTTCTAAAGGATTTAGAGGAAAAAAAAGGACTAATTTTAGAAATAAATGAAGACTATAAGACCAATGTAAGTGGATATGAATTTTATGTAAATCCAAAAGTTCTCTAAATTTTTTATTTAAAAATTGCTCTTTAGAAAAGTAAATATTATGTGAAAAACACTAATAAAACAGTGTGGAAAAAAATTAAATATATGGGCCTAATATAAGCCCCGAAGGCACACCCAGTGATCCACCTCCTCCAGTCATACCTTACCTGATTACTGTGACCATCCATTCACTCTATATCAGTGGATTAATGTACTGATTAGATTAAAGCTTTCATAACTCAATCCTTTTACCTCTGAAACTTCTTGCATTGTCTAACACGTGACCTTTGGGGGACACCTCATGTCTTAACCATAATGGTCAGTTTGGAGAATGCAGCATTGACAATATTTTTGATAATTTTCCATCAAAGATAATGGAAATTTATGTGTTCAATCTAATTAATAAAATGCCAGAGTTGTAGATCAAAAAGAGGAAGAACATCAGTAGTTCCCTTATTTTCCCAAGGAAGCAGATATTCTGATTTTGGCTAACTAAAGCAGTTATTTCCCTATTAATATTTCTGAGTGGAAAAAAAACTGTATTAGGATATCATATAGACTTTTGAAAGTGCTCCTACATAGAGTTTCTTCTCCTTTGTAACTTGGTGCTCTGTGGAATAGTTTGATCAATAATTTGTCCTCCTTAGCAAACTCACCTATGAAAAATGGCTTAGGAAGATCTCCCTCTGCTTTTCACTTCAGGCATGACTCTGTTTTTCAAATGCTAAGTTGAAGAATTTGGTCACATTAGCCAACGTTTCTGAAGCTGGTAAGTAGCCCTGCATTCAAGTAACTGTGTTGGCCAATAAGCATAAAAAGTGATAGTCTGTTAAAACCCAAAGTGCTCATAATGCAGAGAGAGATGCATATTCACACAGTTAATTTAACTGACATCCAAAGAGTTATAGTAGTCTAGAAGATAATGTAATTTCTTCTGAATCTTGTAATTGGACACAATTTCCCAGCAAACATGACTGTTGTGCCAAGCTATAACCAAAAATTTAACACATGGAGAATCCATAATAGAATTAGAAAATGAGAGAATGTGCATGGAAATATCACATAACAACAAAGTCTGATTCCTTTAGGTGAAGGGCATCTTTTATGGTATGGCGTTATCTAAAGACCGATGGCCAAAGCAGAGAAAAGTGGATTTTTGGATAGAAGTTACAGTGCTTTTAATACCTTTCTTACTATTTGTCTAGATCTACTTAAGTGCCTCTTTTTATGCCTTAAAAAAATGAAAGAAAAGGAAAAGAAAGAAATCCACGGTAGAATTCCTTCATCAGTGAAATGTCTCATTTAAGGACAATGACTTTCTTTGTAGTAAAGAGAGAATACTGGGATGGAAAAGAGTAGTATAGAATGCCTAGTGTGTCCTGTTAAGGTCCACTAAGTCCATCAGGGGTATTCCTACAGTTACCAAAGTTAGGTTTTGTATCTGGCTGTAGTAATGATGAATACATCCCAGAGGCAACTTGGAAGGACTACATAGAGAGATTCAGGAGGGACGCTTTATGGGTTTTGGAATCATGTTTGATGATTTTAAGAAGAAATTAGAGAAGCCAGAATCAGTCTGAATTGTGCACTCTCATGTGACAGGGGTAGCTCATGACAGGCTGTCTTAATGTATGACTGAGTGAAAAGATGAGAGTAGAGCTAGTGTGTGGGAGAGCAGTGATCACACATGCTGGTCAGGAGAGGAGCAGTTAGTCATATCCATGGTGCTGGCATAGCCTCTCCATGTCCTGTTGGGATATTGCAGTCTGCTTATCAGCAAGGGCTAACTTTAGTCTAGCTCATTGCTGGTAGGACTGACTGTCATTTTTTAGTTCATAGTGTCCTCGGCCACCAACATTCTCTTTAATTATCTGCTAAATACATATCAACTTTTTTTTTTCAAACAAATAATATGCCTAATCACTAAAAAAAAAAAATAGTAACCATAGCTGCTGCTATAGTTTGAATACATTTTGTCTTCTTCCAAACACATGTTGAAATGAGATTGCCATCGTGGTTTGTTGGGAATTGGGACTTTCAGAAGTGACTATGTCCCTAAGAGGGATTGGTGCAGTTCTCACAGGACTGGTTACTGAGTGTGAGAGTAGATTTTTGTAAAGTCAGGCTGCCCCTCCTTTGTCTCTTCCACAGGAGCCTGTTTGCCCTTCTGCCACGAGGTCCTCACAAGAAACTCAGCAGATGGTCGCCTTAGGTTCTTGGTTTTTCCAGCCTCCAGAGCCATGAGCTAAAATGAACTATTTATAACTCACCAGTTTCAGGTTTCCTGTTATAGTGACAGAAAACAAATGAAGAAAGCTAAGCATGTTGGCACACACCTTTAGTCCCAGCAACTCAGGAAGCTGAGTCAGGAGTGTTGCAAGTTTGAAGTCAGCCTCAGTAATTTAGTGAAGTCTATCAAAAAAGATAAAAAAAAAAAAAAAAAAAAAGAGTGGGAGTGTGGCTCAGTAGTAAAGCATCCCTGTGTTCAACCCCACATCTCCCCCCAAAAAGAAAAAAATAGAATGAAAATGGTAATTTTGTAAATTATGGTATAAAAATAGGATCTTCTGAAGGAATGTCAAATAGGTAGGTTGTTACTTTGCTTTTCATTAATGTGACCAAAATACTTGATAAGAACAACTTAGGAGAGGAAAAGTTTATTTTGGTTTCACAGTTACAGAGTTTCAATCCATGCTTGGCTGCCTCCATTGTTGGACCCGAGGTAAGGCAGAACATCATGGTGGACGGACATGGTTAAGGAAAGCTCATGCCAGCCAGGAAGCAGAGTCATAGGAGAAGTGGCCAGGGACAGATGTAGTCCAAGGTCATGCCTCCAGTGACCTACTTCCTCCATCCATGACCCTCTGCCATGACCATACAGTAGTCCATTTCAATTATTAATCCATCAAATGGATTAATCCACTATTTAGGTCATAGTTTCATAATTTATCATTTCACCTCTGAATATTCCTTCATTACCTCACTTGATCTCTTCAAGGAACATTAAGAAATCAAAACATAACAGAAGGTTCAGGGTTGTGACTCAGTGGTAGAGCATTTGCCTGGAGCATGTGAGGCACTGGGTTCAATCTCAGCACCAAATAAAAATAAATAAATGAAGGCATTGTGTCCATCTACAACTAAAAAATAAAAAATTCTTTTAAAAAGCATAACAGAAAGAAATTTCTTAAAAATAATGTGATCCTGAGTTTAAGCACAGAGATTAAAAGGAATAAGAAAAGTCAAGAGACACTTCCATGCAGGATTTATGACTTACTAATCAAACGATATGGGTCATCCAGGAGGAAGACTGAAAAATTTATTTAGTAAATATCTTGAATATGCATAAATAATTAAGCACCTCTTTAAAAAACACACATTATGCTCCATCCCTTCACATATACATTGTGGGTATTATACAAGGATTGGAAGATGAACAAAATACAGGCTTTGCCTTTGTACAGTTCATGGTCAAGAGAAGCATACAGCTATCCTAAATACACAATGTAAGTAGGTAAGCTAGGGAAGGAGTCTGTAAACCCACACAGTGGGGAATTAGGACCTTCCTCAAGGAGGTATCCTGGAATTTGGGACTTGAAATATAAACAGAGAGAGAATAAAGGATAAGGCTCGTTGAACCAGAAATTGAATTGCTAATGCTACCAAGAAACAAATATGAATATATAACCATGAAGAGCTAATTGTTAAATAACCAGGAATGATACTATAGAGTGAATGGGTGAAACTGGGGATTAAAGGACACTTGGAAGAGAGTTTGGAACCTTGGAGAAAACATTAGGATTTGAGTCCGTGCTCATGAAATGTAATTGTGAACTATAGGTAACTGAGAGCCATAAACAAGAGTCAAAGCAATGAGCAACAGTGGTCTCTCATACACATTAATTATGGCTTTTTAGATTATCAATAAGTGAAATGAAATTGGCCCTGTGGATAATACCTACATGGGTCACATAACTCATAGTGAGCCTTTTGCTCAGCCACACCACCACTCTCCTGGACTATTAAACTCTGTTCTGTTTATAAAGACCTCCACTGAAATGGATTACACCATTGCATGTAAAATCCAGTTCCAGTGTTAACAACCTTCACTGCAAGGAAGTCAGCTGCTTTCTTCCTGGTTCCTGCATCGGGGTCACTGTGAAGCTGTGACTGTTGTTTCCTGAAGCTACCATACCTACCTGAGATTCAGGAGCACTGGAGACATATAGTTATTTTTTCTTAAGTAAAACAGGAAAGCACACTTTGTGATTGCATATCAGAGCCTCCCCAGCCTTTTCCTTTCTGTTTCTTTTGTTCAGATTTTTTGAAAAGGTGCTTGTCAGGTTCTCCATAAACTAATAGACTAATAAATAAACTCCTTACATCTCAATGTGCTACACGGAAAGCTGAAGGAAAATTCTCCCAAGGAATCTTAAAATCCCAATTAAAAGGCTAACAAGCCCCTGGTGATACTCATGGCCCCAGCATCATGACAGGTAAGGACATGCTAATAATCAAATCCAGATGTGGTGCTCAGCAAGGAAAGACACAAGTGGCATCTGACATCCACTTAGAAAAGACATAGACTTCGAAGTACTATAACAAGCACAGATCAGGCAGTCTTCGTGGTCTTCTGAGATGAATCCACTCCTGGAGGCTCAGTACAGTTGGAAGTGAGTGCCTCATTCTGAGTGAGTTTAGACATCATTATGTTTCTTCCTCTTCCCATTATGAGCCCTTCCTCTACACTTTCTTAGGGCACCTTTACTACCCTGCTCATTCCTGAGAGCACGACTTTAGAGTTGATCTAGTTTGGATCCCGCAAACCTCATTCTCTCATCTCCCTTGTTTTCCTCTTTGGAATTTCTGTCATTTTAGGCAACTGATAATGTGAAAAAAATTTATTTTCTAGATTTTTTTTCTTGTAATAACTTTTTATTTGTTTTATTATTTATTCCAGATTTGTCCAAATGATTTTCTTAAATATCATTTTAAATTTGTAGTGGTTTGGTTTATTTTTCATTTTGCATGCGATTTTATGTGTACCTGTATGTTTATATCTCCTTAAATATAGTGTATGTATTCATATATATCATATAGGTATAGCCATAGGTACAGAGAATGCATCTCTATCAGATATATACATAATCTGCATTTCTTTCCCACTTCAAACAAAATATATACTCTTAAAAATTATGTCAGGATGGATATTATATTTCTGTCACACTTTTGTTTAATGATCACTACTTTATATTGACAGCAAATTTTCAGGAAATGCTTGGAATATGAAATAAATTTATACACATATATATGAGATCTTAGATGATCTAACCTTTAAAAAATCATCAGATCATACAAAGCATAGCTCACATTTATATTTGTCAGAACTCTCCAGAGACACAGAACAAATGGGGTGCACAGATATATAGGTCTTTTATAAGAAATGAAACCACAGGCTTATGGAGACCAACAAGTGCCAAGATATGCTATTGGCAAGTTGGAGACCTAGGAGAGTGAATGATATACTGGAACTATAGTTCCAGTCAGAGGCCAACAAGCTTAAGACCCAGGGAAAGTCAGTGTTTCAGTTTTAGCTAAAGGCATGTGGTAAAACAGAACAAAACCAATAAGAAACAACCAACATCCCAGCTCATGGCAGTCAGGAAGGTGGAAAGGCAGAAATTCCCTCTTGCTCACAGGAGGGTCAGTCTTATTGGGTCTCTTATTAACTGGCTGGGGTGCAGATACCTACATAATGGAAGAAAATTCACTTCACAGTTTGTTGACCCAAATGTTAATCTTATCCAAAAATGCCCTCAGAAGTATACCCAGAATATTGTCTGACAAGTTTCTGGGTACATTGTGGTTCAGTTAAGTCGAGGCATTAAATTAACTATTATGACATCCAAGTTATTCATCTAACTAAAGGGAACTTGTTTTGGTCTCAGAAGAAGAAGGGTTTGTAGTCTTGGAATTTAAAATAGGTTGATTGATATCATGTTCAAAAGTATTTTATGTCTAAATTTATTTAATTTTTAAAGAGGTGAACTCCCAAATCACACATTTATTGCCTATGTTCATTTCCCCTTTCTGCTAGTACTTTTAAAAGATTTAAAAATTAAATTAAAAAAGTAAATACCCCATTAATTTTTCAGTAAGCATGTTTTATGTGAGCATAGAAATATTGCATGTGTAATCTAGACAAAAAGGGGAAGAAGGTCAAGAGGGAGTAATTAGTTGCAAACAAACATATTTCATCACTGAAATACATGGCCAAGGAAAAGGAAGAAACAGTCTCCTACTGGTTGCTCTGTTAAATGTTATTTTTTAATTTAATTGAATCAAAGACATATTGGCCAACAAATTAAAAGTCATTTCCCTGGAACATTAAAATGTCTCATCTAGTATTTGCTCTGTAAAGTCTGATTCAACTATATTCTTTAATGTTGGTTCCTAAAATTCAATTTTTGTTAAAATTTTATTTGGGAGTAATTGTAGATTTATGTAAAGTTGAATACAGTACAGAGAAATCCCTGTAACCTCCGCTCATTTCTCCAACGGTAACATCTTGCATAACTCCAGGGCAATATCACAACATGGAAATTGGCATTGATGAAACCCACTGATTTTATTTGGATTTCTTCAGTTTTTCATGCATCTATTTCTCTTTGTGTATGTCTTGTGTGGTTTTATAGTAGAGAGAGACTTGAGTAATTACCATCACAGTCAAGATGTAAGATTTCAATTTTTTAAGCTTTCAGTGATCAAAATCTACTAACACTAACCACGAAAAGAGAGAGAAAGCTAGGTCAATAAGAAAGCACTAGTGTGCTGGAGAGCAGAACCTGTGAATAGCATGGAGTTCCCTGGGTTACAGGGCCACTAAAACTTATGGAGTCAGCCATTCTCCCAACCACTTCCCCACCGGAGGGTCACCACAACGTGAAAGGTGCAATTCTTTGTCTTGCAGAGATTCCCAAATTTTCAAGAGTGCAATTTATTTGTCCTCATTGGAATGTGGGTCTTTCTTTTTTAGGACATTTTTCCATGTGCCAGATACAATGAATGATCAGCAAATATCTGCCCTTCATCCCTATCAGTGAAGTTAGTTCTCCCTATTTGCTGGTTTCTGCTTCAAAAGCTGTAGACCATAAACTAAAGGCAGGGTGATGTTAGTTTGAAACTCTCCTCCTCCTATGGATATCAGCATGCCACTGTGTACTTTTCAGACTCAAGTTATTCAACTCTAACATTGTGATAAAGTAAAATAAAAAATAAAAATTTCATGGAAAATAAAAAAAGCCTCGTTATAGGGTCTTGTATGTAAAAATCCTTATTAACTCCCATCCTCTTTCTAACATGAATAAAACACACCCAGAAAGACTGAAACAAAGTCCTCATATAGTTTAGCTATGTTGTTGAAATGAAGCTGCAAAGGCATAAGTAAATTACCATACTCTCAAGAATCATGTGTCCAGTAGTCTAAATCTGACAAGAAGTGAAGGCATTACCAGGAAAAAAAAAAATCTACAATAATCTACACTGCTGTTTCCTTTCAAGAGGACAGTCCATCAGGATTAGCTGCAGGACCTGGGCACAGAGAACCCTGCGTTAGTCAGGTCCTGTGGTCCTGTACTGCTGTCTTACTCTAGACTTGCTCTGTCTGGGACTTTCTTTCAGCTTCTGAAACTTTCCAGACCAATTTTTGCCTTGGGAATTTGTATTTTTTCCTTCTTTAGTTGAATGTCCCTCCTCAGGTAGTAAATCAATGTAAACCTCCATGCTTCAGAGGTTTGTTTAAGTGCCACCTTTCCCAGAAAGACCTCTGCGGAGCACACTATTTAAAATGACAAAGTCCCTTCCTGCCACTACCATTCCTGGAAATCCCCATCATGGGGAATCCTTTCTCACAATTCTTATTGCAATTTGACATACTATTTATCTATAAACCTATTCCCTTCCTCTCATCAAACTAGAATGTCAGCTCCATGGGACTACTTGGTGCTCCATAAAACATTGACTGAATAAATGGCTGAGTTGTAGTTCACAGGTCAGAGAACACTAAATTTTTTAAAAAAATATTTTTAGTTGTAGATGGACACAATACTTTTATTTATTTTTATTTTTTAATGTGATGCTGGGGATTTAACTCAGTGCCTCACACATGCTAGGCATGCGCTCTACCACTGAACCATAGCCCAGGCCAGAACACTAAATTTTTGAGGAGGAAAATTCTAAGGAGTTACAAGCTTGGCAGGTACTTGTTAGAACTTACAAAAGAGCTCAGTTTTTGTTTGCTCTGCATGAAGGTAGACTGACTCACTGTAAAGCCTCCTTCTCTTTCCCTCTTAGGGCGACCAAATTATTTCACTCTGAAATTGGCTGTCAAAAGAGGTCAAACATCTGAAAGGGACTTGGTTCAACCTGTGTACACAAGGAATTCTAAATAATGCAGTAGGCAGTCCGCACGAGCTCTTGGCAGCTGTTTAATGAATTACAACAAATGTGGCTTCAACTAGGGCCTATTTCTTCCCCATTGCTTCTTTAGGTCAGATGCCCAGGCACAGTGTAGTTGGGTTCTCTGCTTGGGACATCACAGCCTGAAATTAAGTATTGACTGTCCTGAGTTCCTCACCTGGAGCATGGGGTCTTCTATCTCATGTGACTCTGTATATTACTATCCAGTTATTTTTACCATTTTATTTTTTCATCAGGTGCTAATTTAAAGAACCAGTTTAGATAGATATGTGAATTGAAAGGACTTTATCTGATTATGATAGATTATACTGTCATTTAATCTATATAAGGTAGGTAAATAGCATCCCTTAATGAAAAATGCCTTAAGATATATTCCAGTAGAAGTGAATTATTCGCTATTTAATGCTATTAGATATTTAATAAAGATATAGGGAAAGCTAATTGAATCATTGCATAGAATATCCTAATCCCTCTGGGTAAAATAAATGGCTATAATAACACCTTTGGTATTATCTGGAAGGCATTCTGAAACATAAATCTCAACAATTCAGCTTTCTTCCACCTCCTTATAATATTGCATAAATATTCAAATTTACCACACTTTACAGATGGCTAAAAACCTGACATGATGGCTGTGTGCCAAATGTCATGAGCTTCACTGATCCTTTTCACAGAAGCAGTGTGTTTTTATATAAACTTACATGCCATGAATACTAACCTGAGGTGTGTGTGAAGAAGGGAGTATGTAAAAAACTATGTCTTGCTTTGAGCATCTGGCAGGAAAATACCAAGAATTATGGCTCTTTTTTTTTTTTTTTTTTTTAACTTTCTTTGGTGTTGTACATGAAACACGTAAAAAGAAACTGATTGCTTATATCTCAACTATAGAAGCAATTTACTTTTGATTTCTTTTTAGGTGAGCATTCAGAATGATATTCAAATGTGAAACCAATTCAATTATTTTAAAAAGTGCGCAAAAACATTATGGAAAATTGAGACCCTTAGTTTCATGCAAAAGCATAGAATTTTCTCTTGTTCCAGAAAAAATGTATTGCAAATAAGATTTACTCTTTCCTAGCTTTTTGTTTCTCTTCATTTTGCTCCCTTCCTCCTTCCTTCTTTCTTTCTTGCCTTCATTTATTCCTTCTTCCAAAACTATTTGTTGAGGCTCCACTATGTTCCAGGGGACTAGAGATACAGTAAATAAAACTAACAGATCCCTGCCCTTATGCAGTGTATATTCTACTGGGGAAGACAGATAAAATTAGTGAATAGATAACATTGTAAATAAATAATGAGAAGAAAAATTTAAGCAGTTAGGGGGTAGGATGATGTAGGTTGCATTTTATATACTGAAAAAGATTCCTGTTAGAACATTATGGGAATCTCATAAATGGCACATTTACCTTTTTTTCTTTTTTTAATATATGAGCACAGGAAAAGTGAGGTCTTTCATTTGCCTACACCAGCGATGGATGGTGACTTCTGTCCCCCACCCCCAGATTTTCAGGAGCTCCTTTGCCTGAATTTAATTCACATAGGAAGTCTTAAACTTGCTGAGGACTGAAATCAGTGAGGAACACTAATTGGCAAGGTTCATAGAGTCTCTCTGTGACTAGGCGAACTTGAGTTGAACAAATAAATTAAAAATGTCTTCATGGGGTGGGCAAAGGAGAGGATGCAGCCTTGGTTCTAAATGGTGCACTTTGAGGTAGTTGGAAGGAGGGTCTGGGGAGACACCTGCAGGGAGCACTGGTAGCATCAGGGGAGAAGGAGAAAAGTGAATAGATCCCGAATGGATCTCAGACTTTAAATCCCCATACCTTGCCCTGAAGCTCCCTGGCTTCCATAGCAGCCATACGTGAAGTTTTAAGTGGATAGTCATGAGTTCATGCTAAAGGATTTACCTGACAAGTGTGCCCAGTACTAGCCATGTTTTGAAAACTTCATTAACATAGTAAGAGCACTAGGGTTAACTACAAGAAATGTGGATCTTTGAACACTACACTCTGATCTTGAGCAACCTCACTCTTTGAATTTATATTACTAAACATTTCAGTGTTTACGGCTTATTACATTTTCATGGAAGACATGCTTTTTATCAGTTTAAGAAAATACTTTTGAGATTGAGTGTTTTTTAATTTTTATCACGACTCTTTTGTGTTTTCTTTCTGTACCTACAAGTGTATGATTCATTACATCTTTGTTTCTATTTTGAAGCCACTGTGAATTAAGCATATTTCTTTAAAAAGTAACTAGAAGTTTTGAATTATGATTTGAGTTGGAGTGTTTTTTAGTATTAATGTGAAGTTTAGGGCTGGGGCTGTAGCTAAGTGGTAGAGCACTTGCCTAGCATATATGAGTTCCTGGGTTTGATCCTCAGCACCACATAAAAATAAAAAATAAATAAATAAATAAACAAGTAGAATAAAGGTATTGTGAAAAAATTCTTTAAAAAATATGAATTTTAAATGAAAATGGTACTAATATTTGTATATCACAATGCTTTTGACCTTTTCTTAATGTTTCCTTTATTTCCTTCTCATTTACTTAATATCTCTTCCTCCTTTGTTTCTCTGACACTCACTCTCACTTTGGCTTTGTTACTATGCTGCCAAGTTCTTTTCATCTTCAATGTTGTAAAGATGCTATAACTTTTTGCGTGAATTAGACTATTTTTGTTGGATTTTTACAAACGATTTGTTTATTACAAAAAAGAAGAAAAAGAAAAACCAACAAAATATGATGAGATGCTTAATTCCCAAATATTCATAGTATAATATCAGAACATTTGAATTTTAATCCATAAGGATGATTTTTATTTGGTGAGTTTTATTCAAGACACCAGACAATAAAAGATTTGATTTAAATATGAAGATGGATATGATATACATTCACATTAAATTTTTGCCAGCTCTTCTGTAGCTCCTTACACATTATCTCATTTACAATACACAAATATAGTATTTTTACAATTTATTACAATTTCTTATTATTCCAGAAATAGTTAGATGATGTGTCCAACTGTTTTTTTTTTTTTTTTTTTTTTAAGTAGCTTTTATTTCCATGGGGTTCCTTAAGAATGAACTTTATTCTCCATATACTTCTTGAACCTGCATTTTTAATATATATGACCCTTTGGTTATTGCTAAAAGGCAACACAGGACATGCATTAAAGAAATGATGAATTATATCTAGGTTATTGTGAATATGTTCTTTTCTTCTTGACAGCTCAAAGTCAGGAAGACAATTTTCTAAGGTTAAAAAATGGGTCCATTTAAAACTGGGATAGCGTTCATCATTGGTGTCACGGTCGGCAATGAAGTGTGACGGGCGGCTGTTAACTCTGGCAACTTGTCATGTACCAGCTGTTTTGTCACAACTCAAAGAGCCCACAGGCAAATTCTGAGCTGAAACAATTAAACGATGAAGAAATAGAATCATATAAAAATAACGCCCCAAACCAAAAGACCTTCACGTTTCAGCAGTCCATAAGATGCAACCTCATGGGGAATTGGTCATCAGAGGAGACCTGTTTGCCTTCTGTCTCTTCAAAACAGAACAACAAAACATTGTGATTCTTCATAACAGCCTCTAAATTTTGACAAAATTCTTAAGCTAATAATTTTTTTTATTTTAAAATTCTAAGCAGAATGGTACAGTACAAACGATACAAGATTATTTCGAGGATATTTCTTAAAATAAAATTTCCCAAAAAAAATACCTAAAGTTTCATAGTTATAATATGAGAACTCTAATCCTTAGCAATTCTGTGGCTAGTACCTCAAAATCTGGGCAGCACTTCAGGACATATCCTTGGACATCATACTTCCAAAGGAATTCAAATTCTAATACAAGTGGCACTGCTTTAGAGAATCTTAAGATTTTTCTAGTCCTTTCTCTCAGCCTTTGAAATAATGAACTCAAGACCCTTATCTGGTGCATTCACCACTAGTCAATCCCCAGCTCATCTGGGAGTTTAGAGTAGGAACAATATTTAGCAGCCATTGGTAAGAGAATCAAGGAACAAAAATTTTCTGTCATGGAGGAAAGTTTCGATCTGCATTGGGCATTGAAGGGCCTCTGGAAACCCTCTTGGACTGTGTGATTGGCTTGGACAGTTTGAGGTAGGATGTTGGTGTCTATAGGGTCCCTCTACCTTTCCATCATCCTCCACATTAACATAATTCTATTATGTCTCTTGCAGTAGTTGTCCCAGGGCACAGCAGGCCAGTCTAGGCTCCTTACTGTAGAGTCCCAGGGTCCCAGACCACTCCAAGTTACAGGACTCGTAGGAAGGAAGGAGGAGCATTAGACCAAAGTAATGAACCAAAACACAAAGTGGGTCCTCATGCTCTAGAGTGCAATGCATCTAGGTCCAGACCCTGAGTCCTCTCTGCCAGCTGTGTGGCCGCCAATAAGTTATTTCAACATATTAGTCTGCAATTGTGTTTGTCCATTAAATAAGCAGATTGCACCTCCACTTAGTGTCATTATGAGGGGTTATGTAGCATGATCTTCATAGGATTATTAAGAATCTGTCAAAAGCACCTTAATAAGCATTCTTCATGATTTTGAATATTTCTGGGTTTGACTACCATCATTGTTATCACCCTTATTTTCAGAATTTTTTTTTTGTATTTTTGGATTTTATTTACTATTATTTCTAAAAGTATTTTTGCATTTATACTCACGAGAGCATCAGAATTTTGAGTTTTATAGCTTCAAACTACAAGTATACTTTGATTTTTATTTCTTCTAGGAAATACTTCTTGACTTCTTTCCCTTCCCATGTGGGACTTCTCCTACCCTAAAGGGGCCATCTCTGTGTACCTGTGCATGCCTTATTTCCAAGATAGTGTCAGTTCACTGCACGTAAAAGTTGCATTTGATCTGCATGACCTACTAGCCCTGCTGGTGCTTTTCTGTATCAAGTGCTCAGTATCCTTTGTGGAATTTAATCATATCAGGTTTGGATGTAACTTGGCTTTAGTGTTGCCTCACAGAGATGCAAAGCCATTACTTACCATATGAAGTATTTTGTTACAAATTCAAAAACATTGCTGGGGACCATATTGGGTCACTCAAATTCAGATTTTGTTTTTCTTTCTTTCTTTTTTTTTTTTTGTAATGCAGTGCTAGGGATCAAACCCAAGGCCTTACACATGCCAGGGAATCACTCTGCCACTAAGTCACATCCTTCAGCCCCAGGTGATTTTTTAAAATCAGGACACAGAGCTGAATCTCAGAATCTTGAAACGAACTGTTCCCCTAGAAAAGCAAAAAATGTTCTCTTCCCATTACAAATTGCTTATTATAAAGTTGAGAGTAAGTTTATGGTAAAATAATCATGGGAAAGACATCAGAGTGTTAAATTTTGAAGCATTCTCTGAGTAAAAAGAAAGCAAAACAAAATCCTTCAAAATCCTTCATAGGGCCAATACCTGAAAACTCGGAACCTACCAAGTACTTAGAATGATGGAGGCACTTGGAGCCTTGTATGTTTCTTTGTTTGTGATATTATATTTTTAAGGATTTAGAGCATCATGACCCTACTTTCTGAGGAATAGTCTGTTCCAAAAATTTAATTATGATTTAAGGCACATATCTGAACTAATTTTGATTCCTAATTTGGAGTGAAATTGGTTAAGAAATGCCTTATAATTTACACATGTCTTCCGGTTTTCAAGAATTAGGCCAGAAGGGAAAAGTGAATTTCATGGATAAAAGGACCCAAATCAATCATTCTTCAGTTACCTAAAGCAACAATGTCAGCAGTGAATATGCCCCAAAGGGTGTGTGAACACTGGCTGATGACACCACAGAGCGAGAAACCAGAGAATGACCCCAACTGCAGCAGAAACACTGTGTCCAGGGGATGCTTTATCACTACAGGGATCTCTGCTGGGGGAGAGGTGGCATTTCAAGTTCTCAGGGAACTTTCAAGGCAATGTTTTAAAGATAATGACTGTATCAGTGAATTTATTTTGTGATAATTTTTCAATGATAAATAAATGATTGTAGAGTGTTTGTCATAGAATAAAGTTGCAATGTCACAGAAAAGAGCAGGTCTGGTCACTAATGTTGTTTTGGAAGTTCTGGGACTCGAAAGCCACATAGATTTTAGCACTAATGCCCATTAGGACCATAATCATGGAATACAGTGTCTTAGGTTCAGGGATTATGGGATGCTAAATATGGATGGCACCAAATCCAATTGTCCCCTTTCCTCCCCCCACCTTTTTTTTTTTTGACAGAGAATATATCATAGACTCAGGGTAGGTTGATGGAAATGTGTATTACACATTTCAAATTGCAAATGTTGAAAGCCCAAATCAAATTACTTATAGCAGCAACAATCCCCAAAAAAGTATGTCCATAGCTACAAAGCCCAAGAGGCTTTTGTCTTCAGGAACACCTTCATTCAGAAACCCAAATAGGGCTGGAGTTGTAGCTTGGTGGTAGAGTGCTGGGTTTGATCCTCAGCACCACATAAAAATAAATAAATAAAAATCAAGATATCTAGAAGGAAAAAATTCTCTTTCATGTTACTATTCATGGCTCCACAAGACCATGAAGGCTTTCTTTAACTAGATGTGTTATTGACTAAGTCCCCACTTTTGGCCGAATCACTGTGGCCAAGGGAATGCAAAGCAGCAACTGGCTTAGACTTCACTTGAAAGTGGATATTTCACTCTTTCGTTGGAAACTTTTGTTTTTAATTAACACAAAAGTATACATACATATGGGATACAGGGTGGCATCTCAATACATGTGTACAATGTATAACAATCAAATCAAGGTAATCAGCATACTGATCAATTCATACATTTACCATTGTGTGTGTGTGTGTGTGTGTGTGTGTGTGTGTGTGTGTGTGTGTTGGAGCTATTGAAAATGCCTTCCTCTGGCCAGGCATGGTGACACTGGCCTGTAATCCCAGCAGCTTGGAAGGCTGAGGTAGGAGGATCACAAGTTCAAAGCCAGCCTCAGCAAAAGTAAGGTGCTAAGCAACTGAGTGAGACCCTGTCTCTAAATAAAATACAAAATACGGTTGGGGATGTGGCTCAGTGAGCAAGTGCCCCTGATTTCAATCCCCAATACTCCCCCCCAAAAAAGGGGGGGGGATACCTTCTTCTAGCTATTTTGGAATGTACATAAATTATTAACAATAGTCAGCATAAGTGCTATAGATAAATGGAGTTATTACCCATATCTAACTGTGTTTTTGTACCAAAACTACATACCAATAACAAAACTTTTTCTATGCCTCACTCCCTTCTAAACTTCTCAGCCTCTGGTGACTAATATTCTACTCTATACTTTTATGAGATCAACTTATTTAGTTTACACATAAGAGTGAATACATGAAATAATTGTCTTTCTGAGCGTGGCTTATTTCACTCAACATAATGTCTTTCAGGCTCATCCATCTTGCCACAAATGACAATCTTTTATTCTTTTATATGGCTGAATGATATTCCTGTGTGTGTATATCTCACATTTTCTTTATTCATCTGATGATGGACACTTAGGTGGATTCCATATCTTGGCTATTGTGAATAGTTTAGCACAAACACAGGGGTACAGGTATCTCTTTGACATTCACCAAGCGCTGAAATTTTGGAGTCATATGGTAGTTTTATTTTTAGTTTTTTGAGACATCTCCAAAGTGCTTTCCATAAAGGCTGTCCTAATTTACATTCCCACCATTGGTGTGTAAGAGTTCTGCTTTCTCTCCACCCATAACATATGTCCTGTTTTGCCTTCTTTATAATAGCTATTCAAACCAGGTGAGATGGTACCCGCACTGTCATGTTGATTTGCATTTCCTGGTGATTAGTGATGTTAAGCATTTTTTCATGTACTTTTGGCCATTTGTATGTCTTCTTATGAGAATAATTTATTCAGATCCTCTTTCCATTTTTAGAATCTGAGTGTTTATATGTTCTTTGTTGTTATGTTGAGTTCTTCACATATTCTGAATATACCATTTGGTGGAAAACAGTTTACACACATGTTCTCATATTCTATGTGTTTGTCTCTTCAGTTTGTGAACTGCTTTCTTTGTTATGAAGGACCATTTTAGGTAGAAATAATCTCATTTGTCTATTTTTGGTTTTGTTTCTTGTACTTTTGAGGTCTTATCCAAATAATCTTTACTCATACCAATTGCATGACATATTTTCCCCATATTTTCTTCAAGTAGTTTCAAAGTTTCAGCTCTTAAATTTAACTCTCTGATCCAGTTTGAGTTTATTTATTATATGGTGAAAGATAGCTGACTGGTTTTATTTTTCTGCATATGATCTGCAGTTTTCATAGCACCATTTGTTGAAGAGACTGACTTTTTCCATTCATGATATTGACAACTTTGTCAAAATTCAACTGAATGTAAATGTGAAGATTTATTTTCAGGTTCTATACTCTGTTTCATTGATCTTTGTGTCTATTTTTATCCCAGTGCTATGCTGTTTTGGTTGCTATAGACTTGTAGTATGTTTTAAATCAGGTATTGGAATGCCTCGGACTTTGCCTTTTGATTTGCTATTTGGGGTTATTTATGATTCCATATGAATTTTAGGATGTTTTTATTTTTTTATTTATTTATTTTGTGAAGAATTCAATTGATATTTTGGCAAGAATTGCATTGAATGTGTAGATCACTGTAGCTGCCTGAAGCGATTGTTGCTTGGAGCTACAATGCCACGGGAACAAGTTCAGAGGCAGACTGGAAACAAACAGGCTTTTTATTTTTATTTTTTATTTTGCTGTTTATTTTACTTTTTATTTCTCTCTCCGGCTCTGACAACAACTCTAACATGCACCACACACACCACCAAACAACCAACAACCAAATGGCACCGACCCGCTCCGATCAGCTCAAGTCTCGTGAGATCTTGGGCCAAGTTCCGCAAGATCTCGGGCCAAGTCCCGTGAGACCACGGAAGGTGGAAATGCCCAAACTTCTCCATGGCCCGCAGCCAACCGCAATCTCATCCATCTCCCCAAACAGGGCTCCTGCAGATCACTTTGGGGAGTATGGGTATTTTAACAATATTAATTCCTCCAATTCATGAAGATGGCATATCTTTCTACTTTTGTCATGCCCCCCCCCCCATTTCTTTCATCAATATTTTACAGTTTCCACTGTAGAGATATTCACCTATTTTTCTTCTTAGTTTTTTTTTTGTAGCTATTAAAAATGGAATTATTTTATTTTATTTTATTTTTTTAACAGCTACTTTGTTATTGGAGTATAGAAACACTGTTGATTTTTTTGGGGGGGGAGGGTATCCTGAAATTTTAATGAATTTTCTTGTGAATTCTGTTTTCTTTTCCCCCTCTGGTGGAGTCCTTAAGTTTTTCTATACATAAAAATCTTGTCACCTGCAAACAGAGACAACTTTAATTCCTCCTTTCCAATTTGAATGCCAGGCACTTCTTTTTTTCTTGCCAAATTGCCCTGGATAGGACTTCCAGCAGTACATTGAATTTGAATTGTGAAAATGGACATATGTGTCTCATTCCAGATTTAGAAGAACAACTCTCATTTTTTTTTTTTTTTTTTCTTTTCAGAATAATGTTATAACTGTGGGTTTTTCATGTATGACATTTATTGTGTTGAAATATGTTCCTTCTATATCTGGGCATTTCACTGTTAAAGATGAAGGTAGGACCCAGATCTCATGGGCTAGTAGAGAATGAGGTTTCTTAAAAAAAAGGAAGGAAGGAAGGAAGGAAGGAAGGAAGGAAGGAAGGAAGGAAGGAAAAGAAGAAAGAAAAAAAAAAAGAAAGAAAGAAAGAAAGAAAAAGAAAGAAAGAAAGAAAGAAAGAAAGAAAGAAAGAAAAATGTGAGATTTTTCCTGGAGAAAAGTAGACATAACCAGAGGGAGTAAGCAACTATTAAGTCAGGAATTAACCCTGAATTGTGCCAAGAGCTCTTGTGTTTCCTCCACTAAAATACTGCATTCCTCAATCATCATATTAAAAACATACATAATGCAAGTATGTGACTTGTATTTATGAGCCTCACATATTTGCTATTTTCCCTGACAAGAGAACTATAGTCAGATGAATTATGGGCTGATTTCCTGAGTAGAGATGATATAAAACACTTTGGAAGAGAATCTTCAAGAAACAGCAATGGTTTACCAAAACTTTCTTTCCTGCCATAACAGCCAGCAGTTAAGTACTTCAGCTAACAAGATTCTCCATTAATTAGCCCCCTTGCCAGAAATGAAGGTGAAATGAAACAAAGCCACAGGCGACCCATGAAACACAGCAAGTGGGAGAGAAGTAGACCTTTCTTGTTATATTCTCAAAGTATAGGTGTGTCTGTTATCACAATATCACTTCATTTAGCCTGATTGATACGATCTCCTACAAAGACTGACCAACTCTGCTTCTCTTTTTGCATGTACAAAACAAACAGAATCCCCTCTGCACATTTTCTAATCTCGTTTCTCCCAGCAAAGTTAGGCTAACCAAGGCCTAGTTAAATTTTATATATTGTTTTTGTTTGGTAAAATTAAATGACTTGTGTTTTCTCTATGTTTAATCTGACATTTGCAATATGCTTGCTGTGTGACATTGGAGAAACCCCTTCATCTCATTAGACTTTTATATTTTTTTGTTTGTGAAATATTGTTTGATCCCTAGATGAAGGAGCCCTAATTAGGAAGGGCTGTTGTAGCTAGCTGGAAGCCATAAGTTCCACCTGATATGTATGTGACGCACCTGTAGGCACCCGCAAACCTGAAGGTATATAACCGGGTGAAAGCGGTCCGAGTTAGGAGAACGGAGAATTCAGTCAGCCGGGCAGTCACTCGGTCGGTCAGAAGAATCAGAGCGGCCAGAACGTAGGCAGAGCGGTTACAGAAGAGAAACCAGAAACCAGATAGAAGAAGTAATGACTGGTCAGAGTTAGGCCGAGACTCCTGAGGAAGACAGAAGACAGAAGACAGAAGAAGGAAGAAAGAAGAGAGAAGAAAGAAGCTCTAGTCTTTCTCTAAGCTGAGCTCTATCTTTACTCTAAGCTACTCTAAGCTAAGAAGAAAAGCTAAGCTCTATCTTTCTTTACTCTAAGCTACTCTACTCTAAGCTAAGAAGAAAAATCTTTCTTTCCCTCTCTAAGCTCTAAGAAAGTAGAAGTAAAAGTAGTAAAAGCTTAACTCTGCCTCCGAGAGTGTTCCTCCCGGGTTACGGTACCAGGCAGCTTACACCTAGATTGATTTCCAAAGTGACTGTGTCAACAAATACCTATGGTTCCTTATGTTCATATTCTCCTTCCTTCACAGCACCACCCATATTTTATAATTATGTGTTTTATTGTTGTTGCTTTTTAAAATCTTTCTCTTTGCTCGGGACTGTAAAATTCATGAAAACAGAGTTCATCCCTGCCTTTTTCAGCACATTATATTCAGTGTGTGGCAGAGAGTCCCATACATAACAACATGAATAATGTTACTTGTTTTTTTTTTTTGTAAGTGTATCTGGTTTGAATAAAATGATCTAGACTAATAACTTTAAGTAGGCATTTCCTTGCCTTTGTCCAAATTAAAACTGATGTGTGCATTCAGAACTAATGTGCAATATGTATTGTTTAAGTATATGTTATCATTGAATCAGAAATATACCTTTTCTTTAGTCTTGGTAGTATAGAACTTAACAAATAATTCTAGCTACTCATTGCAAATCCAAAAAACAAACAAAACAATTTTAGTTCTCAGGCCTGGAGTACCAGAAATTCAAGCATATGAAGGCTGATGCACCGAATAGGTGATCACTCAGCAACAGGGTCCACGGACCCAGGTTTTTATAAATTCAACGTTGATGTGAAACAAAACTTCTACCAAAAATTGAATTTTGAAGCAGTTCTGCCTTTTGCCTCTAGATGTCTCACCTAGAATTCCCATTGTAGAAGATATTCTGATGCAATACCCCAACTATAGGCTTGGCTAAAATGTCATCCTGGGAACTGAGAGCAAACCATGTGAATTTCACTGCAGTTGGATCAAAACATTCCATCAGTATTTTTTTTTTTAACTTTTTGGAAAAATGCAAATAACAGATGGTGGGAGAATAGACAGATTTATGAAGAAAGTGACTTTGTATTAGTCATTCTGATGAGACACATCCCTAGGAGCCCTGCCTTCTTGGCCGTGATGAACAGTTTCCAGGTGTAACCCTTGATATTGGGAAAGTGATATTTAAGACAATGGTCATCAGCTCATCTTGACAGCTTTTTCTCCACTTTGAAAATTATCAATATCTTTTATATACAGTAGGTAAATGTGGAATTCAACATATTAATGTATTTATTTAGAAAATGTCCTTTGTAAGAAAATTAATGCTGATTATTCCATAGGAAAAAAATTATTCTACTCATTAAACAAGAAACAAAGTAAAAAAATTACTTCTTGAGAAGATATGAAACATTTTGGCAATGGGCAAAGCAGAAGCTTATTAAGATTTTGAATGTAAGTAATGAGAAATAATTCCCTTATAAATATTTTTATTAGAAAACATGTTTCCCAATACCATATATTTTACAGATTAATATATGCTACATATGAAAATACTCTGATAATACTTAGTACATAAGGAAAATGTGAAAAAGATGACTAAAATGGTTTAGAAGTAATATTCTAATTCAGATGCTATTCAAATGTCTTCAAAGTGTTATAGAACATAGTTATTTGGGTATATTAAGATATACTGAGCTTCTTCTTAAAAAATTCTAGATTTCTTTAAAGAAAGAGGGATATCTTCCCATTTCCTGGAATAGTTCTGGCAAAAGCAGACAAATCATATTTATGTGTTGAAAACATTGTTTGAATGAAAGATGAACAGAATCTGCTTATTTTCTTGCTTATTTACTAAAAACAGAATTTTCTTTGTCCATAGATTTTTATTGTAGTAGGCTTAAGTGTCTATGTCATTTATTTTTCTCTGGTTTCATGGCTTTTGCCAGTCATTTTAATTTAATTCAAATCAGATACCAATAAAGCTAGAAAAATGTATGATTCTCAAAATATGTTGCATAACTAATCACTTTGGCAAGATGGAAAAAGAAAGAAAAAAATCCTAGTGTGCCCCACATTACATCTTTGTTCATTTCGACAAATTAATTTTTTAGTTGATTCACCCGGTTTGAATTATCTAAGTTACATATACTAAATATTTTACTTTTATATTTAAAGTATTCTCAAATACCTACCTAGTTTTCTATGACCTTTGGGGCCTGTTTATAAAGTTCTCCTTTGGCTAGCTTTATCCTCCTCCTTCATCTTTTTCTTCCCCTAACAATTAAAAGAATAAATCTAAGATCTCATATTACCTATTGTGGCAAATCATTGTTCAAATATTACCTATGTATTTCCCACTCTGGTTCATTCACGAGGAAATGATCAAATCTATTTCACCTAAACAAGTTGAAGAATTGTTCATTGCTTACTTTCTCAAGACTCCATTTAACATTTCATGTCACTGAGGTTAGCAACTGTGACTTATTCCTAAGAACACTGGCCTTCAATAAAATCTTGCTGGCATAAATTGAATTCTACCTGTCTGTCTGAAAGTTAAAGGAATAGGATGGCAAAATTACCAGGGGAGGAAAGGTAGAAACTCTGATATGTACTGTGAAGCAGGACTCCAGTGAGAGAGGTAAATGGAGGTCCTGAGGCAAATTGGTAGAAGAAGGCAAAGAGGTTAGGAAGACCCAAAAGAAATGGAGGATAGATTCTTTGTTTCCTTATTCCTGACTGGTTTTGTTTGGGGGATCTTCTGTCTTAACTCCATCTCATTTTGAAATCCCCAACTAATTTCTTAGTGGTTCACTGGGAATTTTTAAGTTTCTTGCATCTTCAGTGTTCAGGCAGGGATCAAGTGAGGATGAGACTGTGCTGTGCAGATCCTGAGAAGTGAGGAAAGGAAGCCAACCTCCCATCCTGTGCTTTTTCCCTTACAATTTAATATCCTGGTGGCTTCAGACCCACCGTTCCCCGCCATGCCTACTTCTCAGAGCATATCCTGAGTGTGTGGGCCATAGGGCAGGTAGAATTTATTGGGAGACCATCTAGCAAAATCTAGGGGCTTCTTTTTGCCTGCAAAAGTAGGAAATATTTAAAATTTTAATCAGTTATGATTTTGAATGATTCACTTAGATTCTCTTGATCTCGATTTTCAAATTCTCCAGGATTTCTCAAATTATATGCTGAATTTCTTATAGAACACTTCCAAGTATAAGGTGTTATTATTCTATCCTGGGAATAAACATATTATTAAATCCAATACTCTAATCAAGATGGCTCAATTATTTTTTGTCTATCAATAATTTAATAGTAAGTATAAAATAGATATATTTTATATTATAGATAGATGCAATCTAATTTTTAAAAAAACATTATGCCAATTAAAATAATTATTAGATGCTATAATTTAGCATTATAATTTAGATTGTTCTTTCCAATTATATAAGAAAACGAAATAATCTTTGATTTCTTTATAAACTGAAGGCACATTTACGGAGAACCCTCCATGAGCCAACTTCTGCTAAGGGCTTTCAGTCCATTAATGAAGAAAACACTTCTTACTCTACCCAAGGAATAAAGATTTGAAAAGAGTGAAGGGCTAATAATTCTATTTTATATTTTGGAGATGTTTTGAACCCTCTGCTTTTTATGACTCTGCAGTCATCTATTTTTTTCCTTTAATCCAACAGTAAAATCTGCTTTATAAAACTACTACATTATGGGCTGGGGTTGTGGCTCAGCGGCAGAGCACTCGCCTTGCACGTGTGCGGCCTGGGTTCGATCCTCAGCACCACGTAAACATAAATGCATTGCATTGTGTACAACTAACGTAAATAAATAAATATTTTTTAAAAAACTACTACATTATAATGATATTAATAATTACAAATATATTTTATTAGAATACTTAACTTTTACAAATACAACTAAATTTTGGTACATATCTAAGTTATAGAGAATATAGAAAAATATGAATATGTAACAACAAATCTCAAAATATATGCAACTATAATACAACAATAAAAAATGTGGAATAAAAGAATTCCACTTCCACGTTTATATAAGTAGATTTAAACCTATGTCTTTTCCTGTTATTATTTTGATGTTAAGCCTTAATGGGTAAATAAATGAAATTCTGTATTATTTGTATAAAAAAAAGAAGTTAGAAAAATAAATTGGAGCTGATGCCTAATCACTTGGTTGTTTAGCGGGAAAAAACTCCACAAAAGGGCTGCATGACTCTAATTGTAATAGTCAAGCCAAAAACATATGTCATATGAAGGTTCATATGAAGGTTCTTGAAAGAATCAAACAAATGACTTTTTCAATTGATATAATTGAGGAGTTTTTAATAAAGTTGCTTATCTCTACAGATGATGTGGGCAGGGTGTAGAGAAACCATCAAGGGGTTAATGAGCACACTCCAGGCTGGCAGCTGTGAGGAGTTGTTGCCACCTTTATGCCTGAAACAGAGACATGGGTCCCCAGAACTTGGAGCAGACATGTGGATGAACAGGGCTACCTGGGAAGCAAGATGGTTTCTGGCTGCCACACAGCTCACCTATGACCACAAGGTGAAGAGACTGGTGGTGGAGTAAATCACACTCCTCTTACAGTCTCCTTCTCCAATGTGATCTGCTTTTGTGATTCCCACTGGCCAAACCCTCTGGGAAGCCAGAGGACCAGGTAGACCCATGACACTGTCCATAGAGGTCAGCCTTCCGCAGCACAGAGTTGAGTCAAGAGGGCCGCACATGGACCTTGACAAGAATGGGAGGACATCCAGAAAAATACTCTAATTAACAGTTATTGAAATAATTTATTGATGACTATATTAGCTTAACTTTGAAAACTAGGGCTCTCGTGATGGAAAAATGCATTACTTTCTAGTTTATTTTGAAGCAATTTTTTCAAAATTCAAATTATTAATTTAATTACTCACATATCAAAAGACCATGAAAATATCTGAACATACCTTCCCTAACATCACCAAAAAATTGCTGTCATCCATTTTAAGACACAGAACAAATTTAAATTTTGTATAGCACTAAAAGTTCAGCCCACCCCTAAACAAAATAAAATGAAGTAAAACTAATAATGCTAGTATCTAGTGACTATTAAAGGAATCCATGGTCTAGATTTCTTCTCAGGAACAGATCATTATTATCATAGTTATTTTATTTGTTCCACTTCTCTTTGTGCTTTTTTAGCCCCACATTAACATGGAGAAACATTCCAGGGGATTTGCAATTTTAAAAAAACTACCAGACTTTAAGTCACATATTTCTTGATAATACCTAGCTACAAATTCGTAATAACTGGTAATTTTTGTTAAATGAATCATATTGTTTTGTTTGCTTCCATTTTAATTTTACAGTTAAAAATAAAAGAACAAGATAATGCTATCCAGTTTGTTAATTTTTCATAATACCAACACACACACACTTTTACACACACTTCATCTGGCTTACATCAAGCTACCTGCTCTATCAAGGGCAATATATTCAGTAAAATGTTCCCCACAGTTCAACATGTCATATATTAAATACACATCAAATATTCGGTACAATTTGGCCAATTCAGCACAACTGGCAAACCCTTCCTAAGAAAGGCCACAATGTCACATTGACATGAAAATAGAATCTGGGATGAGAAGTGGAGAGAAAAATAAAAGTTCTCTTAAGGTCAAGGGCAACAGCTGAGCAGCTCTGGGGTACCTGCTTCAAAGGATACAGTGTCTTGTGTTTATAGATAAAATGTTGGTCTCTATGGGGGGAGGGTGGTCACAGGAACAAATATCCCTGACACCCAAACAAAATAATCCCAAATAAAATGGATGATGTAGTCCATAGTAAAAAGGGAGATAACTATTCATGGGAAAAATGCATGACCTCACCCTTTTAGAATACACAGTGATTCATCAGCACTTTCCAGATTTCTTTCTTGCTTGCTCTGAATCTCACAACTCAGTCCCTTTCTCTTTTGACCTCAAGTTTAGCTCACTTAATAGAGGGTACTAGGGTTTTGGCAAGGTTGGTCAAATTTAAGGAAGTCCACGGTTTGTGGAAGAATTTCTTCTCAAATAATTTAGAGGCACTGTCCTTGCTGATGACAAACTTTTCTCAAAAATTAAATGTTATACTTGTTGTTTTACTTGTTTCTTTTTCTTTTTCTTTTTCTTTTTTGGTCTCAGGAAAGCTGTGTATTAACTTGGCTGAAAAAGAAGGCTCTGTGATCATGAAGAAAATGTTATGAGAATAATATATGGAAATGTATTTATAAGCAGGCGGAATCAGCTAAGAATATCATTACAAGCAGGCTAAGTTATAATTTTCAATTGTGGTGCTAGCAAAAACCTTCAAGTGCCATCAGTCCATCTCCTTCTTATTAAAAGGCACCATAGTTTAATCAAGTCACTGTGAAACCACGACCTCAAAATTGCAACCAAATTGTTTGTGCAGTGTTATGTATCTAAGGAAACAAATGTGGACTTCTAGAATTACATTATTAGTTTCTTTTGAGCCATGTGCTCTTCAAAGATTTTTCAGAATCTAGCCATGCTATGTCACACAGGAGCCAGTTGCTCCCTGGGTGGAAGCTTCAGCCGACTTGCTACTCCTTCTGCAATCATCTAGCTCCCTTCTGGCTAGTTGATGGGTTTTTGGTTCTGGCAAGGTAGAAGCAAATAGAGCAAACCTGATGGAGATCTAGGTTACAGGCATCTACAACTTAATACAGAGGCTGATGAGATTCTATTGGTGAAAAGAAGGTTTAAACCAATCTGCTGCTCTCTACTAAACTCTCTCAGGGATTCCTAGCCTTCTCAGGGCCCTGGTGCCTGTTACGATGCAGCTTCCCAGGCCCCATCATGGAATCCACATTTCATTCTGGATAATCCTCGGGCCTAAGGGCTACACTTTGAGAAACACAGCACTCTGTTAGCTATGTGTGAAATCTGATCTGTAAGACAGAATCAGGCCAACACATTCTATCTGTGCTAAATGATTCTAGAAGAATCATTTCACTGATGCTCAGTAGCTGGTGACTCAACCCCATCTAGCAGCAGGTGCAGCCTGACCCTCAAAGCTTCAAGTGGTCTCCCCGAACAGCCCATTAGCAAGCAGTGCCGTAGCAGGGTGGTTGGGGATAACTTAGCAATGACACATTAATGGTGTCCACTCATTTGACTGGTCTGGTGGCTCTGATGTAGATAGAACTATGGTCACAAGCATTGCCCATCCCCACCGTGGAGCCCAGATGAAGGACAACAGGCTACATTCTGAACAATCCCAGGTGGCCATAGTGGAGGATTTTGCACAACCCTGTCTTATTTCCGAGGTGTTGATGCATGC
The DNA here is from genome assembly GCA_025594165.1 of Tamias sibiricus. NCBI lineage: Eukaryota > Metazoa > Chordata > Mammalia > Rodentia > Sciuridae > Tamias > Tamias sibiricus. The sequence continues at coordinate 70,150,105 of CM046660.1, read as the reverse complement.
TTACAGGTCTGTGGAGCTGGCAGACCTGTGCCCACCCATGTTTCTGCCTGGTGTCTGGCCTTGCTGGCTGGGCAGATCAAGCATGTTGCTTTCACTAGGAGAGCTTTTCTTTCTGCTCATTTGCACTTGTATCATTCCATACCCTGATAGTAAACCCCATCTAATTCAGACAGCTTACGCTTGACACCATCAGCATTATACTCATTTACACAAGAACGCTGAGTGTAAATATCTTTAGGACTTCTCTGAGATGGTTTGACCAACCAAATTTGCCAGCCACTTAGTTTGGGGAATCTGTTGTTTACTTAGGCAACTCAAACTGCCCTGCAAGGGCAGATAAATGTAAACCATCGAGTCATTATTTAGTTGTTAATGACTACTATTGTAAATCAATATTATTTGAGGCATAATTTATATACAATAAAATGCTCATATAAAGTGTACAGCTTGATATATTTTTTAAACTAGGCTTTCTAGGGCAGTTTGAATTGACAGCATAATTGCTCCCTCAATTACAACAACAAGTGCTCTCCTCTGCTAGATGTTGATAATGAGGGAGGCTGTGCATCCATAGGAACCAGGAGTATATTGATGACTTTCTAAACATTTTTAATTTTTTATGATAATTACACAGTTACATAAAGTTTCAACAACAGTACAGTATATTTCGTGCTTGCCTTTCCAGTGTCCCTCAGCATTTGCATCTTACATAATTACAGAATAATACCCAAATTAGGAAACTGGCATTAGTATGAAGGGTGCATAGAGTTCTATGTCATTTGTCACGTGGGTGGATTCTTGTAACCACCACCACAATCGAGACACAAAACCATGCTGACATCACAGAGATCCACCTCCCGCTAATCCATAATAATCACACCCACAGTGGCTCTTCCCTCTGCTACTAGTCCCTGACAACCATCAATCTTTTGTTTGTCTTTATGGTTTTGTCATTTCAAGAATGTTATATATAAATGGAATCATTCAGAATATTAGATAAGTGGCATTTATCACCCCACACTGTGCCCTTAAGAGTCATCTAAATGGATGTGCTTTGCTCTTTTTATTGCTGAGTAATGCTCTGATTTATGCTTGCTTATATGTTGGACATATCTATATGTAATTCCTTTCCAAAGGATGTAAGGTAGCTCATATCAAATTATATACCACCAAGGCTAAGAAAACATGAATGCAAAATTATAAGTATTGAAAACAGAGCAGCACAGTATGCTAATCTTAGTGACTGGTTAGCATAATCACTATGGCTGCGTTTAAGAGCTGGCTCTGAAATTTCTGGCATCCTGAGTAAAAAGAAAACATGATAAATGGCATAGCTCCCCTTATTAGAAAGAGGAAGACTGCCAGTTCTTAAATGGAAAGAACTATTCTGCTAGTGTTAAATGCAAAATAATAATAATAATGATACCTCATGAGAAGTTTTACATAGAGCATATTTATGTAATGGATTAACATTCTCAGCAATATTTCTACAGCAAATGCAAACACAGACATCACTTAGCTAGCTATTTCTCATTATGAGTTATCAGTCACAAGGCAAAAAGCAAATTATTAAAGCACAACTCCATAAAGGCCAAACAACAGAAGAGATTATGAGCCAAGCACTTGGACACAGGGTAAAGTCTATGAGGAAAAAAAGAGAAATCCATGAGGTGGGGCTCCAAGCAGTGGTAGTGTGACTCAACTCAGATTTCTTATTCTTCACCTTTCTAACCTCTGTGAGAGTAGTTGAGACCATAGGACCAGTTAGGGCAACTTGTATTTTCAAAAGATGGCTTTCTTAAAATATGGCACTGACATTTCTTCAGAGATGTTGGGTCTAGTTTTCCTCCTCTTGAACATGGATAGGCTTTATGGAAGGAATGCTATGTGATTTGGGATGTCAGCTTCCACTCACCTCTGCCTAGTCTTCAATCCATCAATCTTTTCCCTCTCTCTCTCTCCCTCTCCCCCCCCCACCCTTAGACTATTGGAGTCCTGAGTCAACACATAAGAAGTTCAACCATCCTGAAGCTGTCATGCTGGAGAGATCACAAGGAGAAGATACAAAGTGATTAAGAGTTGTGTCCAAGAATCCCCCAGCTCTTCTAGGGCACAGTTTTCAAATCCTCCCAGCCTAGGGCTCAGATACGGGAGCAAAGAAGTGTTGGAGTTGATTGAACCTCAGACACCCTCTACTGCAACCTCAGGAAAGGATAGTAATTTATTTTCAATGAGATCTGGAGCAAATTATTTGGGCTTCCTGGATCTAGGAGAGTGATTGAATTGCAAGCCATTGTGCTATTTGCGAGTGCTGATGAAAAAAAAAAAAAAAATGTGTAGGAAGATCCTGTATATTATAGTCAATTTTGAATCATCTAGAAATCAGGATTTCCTTGAAATATTAAAGAAAAGGAATCATGCATTTTTATAGGCGTTCCTTTTCTGAAAAAATCTTCATGAGAGGAAAATTAAAATGCAAAAAACTTTAACACATGCTTCTAACAATTTCGGTTGATATGAATCTTATTATCTGTGTTAATTTTCCAAAGCTTTCTTCATTCTTTGTGTCTTGTTTTTTTATAAAAATGTTTTCTCCTTTCATTTCAGCTTCCAGAGCAGAGCTGGTTATAAGCATCTGGTTGATCCTGAAAGAGTATCCTTTAAGGACTCTACAAGACTTCAAGACCTACATTGGCCCAAAACTCCTTAATGTTACAACAGAGTAAACTTGAGCTCTAGGGCACAGTGTGGATTGTAACCTCTGGCGCCTGTCAGTGCTTGCAGTCTTCAGAGAAGCCACCTGACTCTCTGACTCCATGAATATGCATTGAGCAGCCTTTGCATCAAGGACTGCATGGCATCTAAGGATAGCCAAAAGGGGGAGGAGTGTAAGCAGAAGGCTGCTCCTCCCTGTCTGCTGGTCATTCCTAGGCTCACTCCTCACATTTTAAGTGCCCCTCCGAGTCCCCCAACCTTTGCTGCACAACACAACACTACAACCAACGTTCACTAACTTGCTGACAGTCTTGCAGTGTAACTATGACATGTTATAAAACCAAGAAATGCCTCTTCTCATAAAATTTAAGAAGTATTAAATGGAAATAATGCATAATCACTGATTACAAGTCCCTGAAGATAAATATATAATTTCCTGAACTGTCTTGTATGTATGGATTAAATAAACAATTTTCATTAACCTATAGCTGTTAATGCCTTAATCATTACCTATTATTTTTCAATTCAAATCATGCAGAATCAAGATTCTAAAACTGCTTGTATATCATGAATCTTCAACAGTGCCTTCTTCATTCTTTTTATTAATTGAGGGAAGAGATTAATGTTTCCTTAAACCTTCATTAAATTCCACATGCCTAGAGAAATCTTTCTTAACTACATCTCTTCCCTTTTCAAGTTAAAATATATCTTTTGGTAAATACTCTTTATACATATTGTAAACTTTTCTCTCAGAGCTCTAACCTAAAATTGATTGTTGTCTGTATCCTATAATCCTTGCCACCAGTCTTTAAATCCATGAAGGAAAAAGAGTATCTGTTACATTCATCTTCATAGGTCTAAGGGAGAAGCCATCATAAATACTTGCTAAATGAATGAAGTATCCACTCTCAACTCAGACATGTTCTGCTCTGCCATTTATAGTGTCCTCTCTTTAAGTGGGAAGTAAATAAGAACATTTATGGAATAATATTGCAGTTATGACAATGTGAGAGATAATGTGATTGACCTGGAAGAAATCATAGATAGGTAATATTAAGTAATAAAATCTGAAAGAATCAAGAGGTAGCCATATCACTAGGAGAGGTGTATACAGACTGATTTAAGTACAAACTGGACTTTGAAAGAGAGATGGGAGGAAGAGAGGGAAATTACAGACAAGGGAAGAATTGGTAAAATCAAGGAGAGAAATGTATGTTCTATTCATTGCAGGGGCAGTTTTATGTGTATGTCTCTCTGGGGAAGATATCCGTATAGGAAAACCATCAAATATAAACTTGAAGAAATTATTTGTGGAATTTCTGGATATTTTTTAATGGTAGAGCCAATCTTTGTCCCACAAGTACTGGAAACAATAACATATTTTAAACAGTTAGATGGGATAATGAAAAACTTGTCATGGAAAGATGCATTTGGTAGTTTAACGCAAGATGGATTGATGAAAGATGGTCTAGGGGGAGAAAAGCTAACTTGCTGAAGTACCATAAAAAGCGTGGAGGCATTTGGAATTAAAGGAAGGCCATATGTGACATGCGTTATAAAATATGGTAAGATGCTAGGACTCAACCTGCATTGTACATGCAGATTAAGGGCACAGAAAAGAGATAAGTGACAAAAATAGGACATCTGGGAAGACAATAATAATGAACAGAACGTGGGAAGACATATGGGAGGAATTATTTGTTTAGATCAGATGATAAATTAGCGATTGCAAATGATCATTTCCAATGGGATCTATAAGTGACCACATGATGTAAACAAAGGTAAAAGAAGAAGAGATTTTGAGGCTGAATTCAGTGATTAAATAATTGATTTTATTATGGTTAATTTTGTAACTTAGGGACTAGTCAGATTTACAAGGATCCCATGTGTCTTCAAAACAATGTGCTAATGGTTATGGGAATTATTTTTTTATATCTCTTTTAAATTGATCATATTGATTATGTCATTCAAAACTTCTACATCCTCACTAGCTTTGTTACCAATTATTTTGTCAAGTTTCAAAGAGAAGTATATTAAAATCTTTTGGTAAAGGTTCAAATGTTTAAAATTAATTTGTTTTTAAAAACTTGCTGGGCAGGTTCTATAGCTCAGTTGGTAGAGTTCTTGCCTTGCATGCACAAGGCCCTGGGTTCAATCCCCAGCACCCCACAAAACAAACAAACAAAACAAACAAACAAACAAAAAAAAAAAACACCTTGCACATAATTATAGTCCTGTAATTGTAATCCCAGCAGCTGGGAAGCTGAGGGCAGGAGGATAGCAAGTTCAAAGTCATCTTCAACAACTTAGTGAGGCCATAGAAAATTAGTGAAACCTTATTTCTAAATAAAGTATGAAAAAGTGCTAGGGATGTGGCTTAGTGGTTAAGGGCCCCTGAGTTCAATCCTTGGTACCAAAAAACAAAACAAAGAAATAAAACTTGCACCTAAATGTGGTATATTTCCTTTAAATAAAGCTCACTGCTATTTAAAAATTCTATACTTTGATTACAACTTTTCTGCTTAATCTAAAAAGTTTCTGAGAGTTATGTTAATATCTCTACTGTCTTTCATTGTCTCAAGCTTTTATTATAAATCTGCAATTTTTTCTATGTAGATTTTAGGATTATCTTGTATCCAAGTTCAAAATTAAAAAAAGTTCTGGTAAATTATTCATTTTATTATTAAGTTGAAATTTTTTATCCATAATAAAGTTTATTTTTCTCCAACATTAATTTTACTTCATGATATTTGCTTTGTAACTTCTTTTCCCCTTTTTCCTTTCAATCTTTGTAGGTCAACTTACTATCAATCTCTTATAAACAGCTCATAGCTAGGGTTATGAAAAATCAAAACTGAGAATTTCTTTTTTATAAAAGATAATTTGCTTTTTTATCTTTTGTTGATTTATTAATACATTTTTATTTCAGTCCAGTACTTATAACCCATTTATAATCCCTTCTCCTTAATCATTATTTACTGCCCAAAAGGTTCCTGTGTATGTGAGAGAGACTGAGTGCATCCTTTAACAGTTTCTCAGTGAAAGCTTGTGAGTCATAATATATCTTTGTCTGAAAATGCCTTAATTTTGCAATATTTTGAATTGATAATCTGGTTAGATGAAAACACATTTTCTATTTATATAAATTAATTTTTTTTTTTTTTTTTTTTGTGGTACCGGGGATTGAACTCAGGGGCACTCGACCACTGGGCCACATCCCCAGCCCTTTTTTGTATTTTTTTATTAGAGACAGGGTCTCACTGAGTTGCTAAATGCCTCGCCATTGCTGAGGCTGGCTTTGAACTCGCAATCCTCCTGCCTCAGCCTCCCAAAGTGCTGAGATTACAGGCATGCGCCACCACGCCCGGCTTAAATTAATTATTTATGTAATAAATCCCCAGGGGTACCCAGGATTGAACTCAGGGCCATTTGACCACTGAGCCAATCCCCAGTTCTTTTTTTTGTATTTTATTTAGAGACAGGGTCTCCCTGAGTTGCTTAATGCCTCGCTTTTTGCTGAGGCTGGCTTTGAACTGGTGATCCTCCTGCCCCAGCCTCCTGAGCCACTGGGATTACAGGCATGCGCCACCATGTCCAGCCGGATTAATTTTTATAATTGCCCACAATGTCTAACTCAGTGCTATAGGCATAATAGTAATTCTATCATTGTACATCATGGCCAAGGGACCATTTCTTGTGTGCAGGGCATTTTTTCAGATAAACCTCATCTTAAAGGAGGGTAATGATACTGTTTTAGTCAACACTTTTTTTTTTTCCCACTGTGACCAAAAGACCTGAAAAAAACAATTTTAGAGAATGAAAAGTTTATTTGGCACTCCCAGTTTCAGAGGTCTCAGTCCATAGATGAACCATCTCCATTGCTCTTAGCCTGAGATGAGGCAGAACATCATGGCTGAAAGGTGTGGAGGAGGAAAGCAGTTTAAAAGATAGCACCAGAAAGCAGAGAGACAGCTCCACTTTCCAGGGACAAATATATAACCCACAGGCACTCTTCTATGACCTACGCCTCCAGCTACACCTTACCTCCTACAGTTACCACCCATTTAATTCACTTAAACCGGTTAACTCCATAATTAGGTTAAGGCTCTCATAACCCATCATTTCACTTCTGAACTTTCTTGCATTGTTTCACACATGAGCTTTTGGGGGACACCTCATATCTAAACCATAACAGATACATACCTTATGCTCTCTTTTGACCCCAGGTAAAGGTGAATTCTGGGGTTCCTTAGAGACTTGGCGGGAAACACAAAAAACACATGGTCAGTCTAACTCCTTCCTGGAATCTTGAATTTATGTAGCAATTTATTTTTGTCTGAATCTAGTTGTTTCATACAAATAGTAAAGGACAATGGAGCAATGAACTGTTTTCCTAAGGTTTCTTTTATTTTTTTTGTCTTTTTTTTTTTTAGTTGTTAGCTATGCAAACACAAAGAGCTTTTGCTCATAATTGCTGTTTTGAATTTTTTTTAAATGTGAGCTACTCTAAGATTTACAGAAGAAATGTTCTCTACCAAAACTAAATAAATACAAAACTGGTATTTGTTTTATCTAGCTACAAAATAAATCCTAATTGAATTGTTCTTCTGTAGACATGCTTTAAGAACAGTAGGCACACCAGGACAAGAAGCCAGGCAAGAGTGGATCTGTGTTGAAAGGAATGTCTCTGCTCACATCCAACACTGAGAGCACTTTCCAAAGGATAGAACAAAGACGTTTAGTTACCTTTGAAATGAGAAGTCACTGAGTACATTTGTATACCCTTCATAGAATTGCAAACTTTCCCAGTTTTTTTACTAGAGAAAAAAAGAAAATGAAGCATACCAACTCCTTGTAAGGGGTGGCAGGATGAAGAAATATATACACAATAAAAAATTACCCCCCCCCAAAGGCATATTAACTTGAGTAAAAAAATGCCCATATACCCATTTATTCATTAATTCATCATTCATTATCACATTTTTTCATAATTATTTGAGTATCTACAAATGTGTCAGACTCTGCAAGCTCCTGGCATTATGAAAATTAGAAAGAGTTGGCCTCTGCCTCAAAGAGGTTAGGTCAAAGTAAACATATTATCTACTAATACAATAAATACTGTACTAGATGCATTATAATGATACAGAACATTGTATTGGAGGGATAGTCTCAATGCCAGTGTACATTTACTTACCTGGAAAATATAGCATGAGAACTCTTTAGGATAGAATGTGTAACTTCAGGTGGAGTGGCGGCAGGTGTGTCCCCACAGTGAAAATGGTCACATAGGGCTGTTAGAGCCAGACACTTAAGCATTGGCAACATCAGCAATACCTCCTTTGCTCTGATTCCAAGCTTAGAAATCACCTTCCCTTCATATTAACCTTTCTGCAGATTGCTATGGGAAGAGAAGTGCTGACCACACCAACAAAAACATCCCAGTGCTCTCATTGTAAATTTGCATTCTTGTGCAAATATTCTTCCAGGAAGCTTGATTACAGCATAGGTCCCTCCCCTGCTATTCCCTGGAGATGTATCCACTCTTTATGTGCTGAATAAATCAAGCTCATGAGATGAAAGCAGAGTGGCAACTCTGAACCTTGGAGAATTCATCAAAGCAAATGCCACCTTGTTTCCCCGATGACATCTCTGATCTCACAGCATGTCCTTCGTTTTCACACATCTACAGGTACATGTGTTTATCATGAATATTTTACTCACAACTCTTTTACGCTCTCAATTTGAGGTCGTGATTGAAGTTAGCTCACTCCAAGAACATCCCTGCCCAAGAACAGGGATGCTTATTATTCCCAGTGAGGCTGGCTCCTCATGCCCTCTGCACTGGCACCGTCCCAAACTTGGAACAATTTTTGGTCCCCTTCTCCCACCATGGGGCTTCCACTTAGGGTGAAAATCACTTTGAAGCAGAGATTTTGTGGAAGAAAGCTGCATGCAAATTACACAGAAAAACAAAGCAAAAAAACAAAACTTATTGTTTGGCTCATTCCTTAGCTTTGTACCCAGCAAACTTCCATTGTGGCTGTGCCCGAAGAGGACAATTAGTTTATCACTGAATCCAGCTCCTCATGATGTATTTTCCTGTGTTTTCTGAAAACCAGGACTCCTGGCTTATGATCATTTTAAAGAGCCCATGCAATTAGCTCAGGTCTACCCAGATAGATAATCTCCCCCATCTAAAGGTTCCCTGATCTATGACTTTAATTGTATCTGCAAAATCCCTTCACAACAGCACCTAGATTACTGTACTAATTAATTGGGAGAAAAGGGTGTACACCAGTGACTGAGAGACCATCTTAGAATTTTACCTCCTACTTTCAGGTTTACTATGAAATGAATAAATATTATGTTTCTAGGTGACTCATTAACATCACCTCTTTCATGTTGTAGGAGAGAATCCACCTGTGTATTGTATCCATATTTTTTTTTTTTTTTTTTTTTTTTTTTTTTTGGTACCGGGGATTGAACTCAGGGGCACTCGACCACTGGGCCACATCACCAGCCCTTTTTTTTTTTTTTGTATTTTAGTTAGAGACAGGGTCTCACTGAGTTGCTAAGTGCCCTCCATTGCTGAGGCTGGCTTTGAACTCGCGATCCTCCTGTCTCAGCCTCCCAAATTGCTGGGATTACAGGCGTGCACCACCGCGCCCGGCTTGTATCCATATTTAATTAAAACAATTGTCGCTTCCCATTCCAGAATTTCTGTTTTTTTGTTTTGTTTTGTTTTGTTTGTTTGTTTTTGTTTTGTTTTTGTTGTTGTTGTTTTGTTTTGTTGTCCATAGTATTTTGGATACTCAACTAAGGGGATGTAGGGACATTTTAATTTCTGCTTAGTGGAGTGTTTTTATGTGGTCCTGATCACTTCTGTGAAGTAGCTGAGCAGAGTTTCTAGGAATACTGCTCTCTATGCCTACTCACCTGCTGTGGTACAGACCAGACTCACAGGACTCGATTCTGAAAACACATGAGAACAGATGGAGGAAAACAAGTCATAAAAAGAATGGAGACAAAAGCTGGCCTCTGGAAAATGCTTCATAAAACCAGAAGTGTAAACTTACAAGCAGAGAGCTTGTTTCTCATCAGTCTGGTTGAGAGCAAAGTTTTTTAATCTTAGAAATATGATTAGTAAGGCAGTATATTCAGTTGAAAATGCATAATACAACTTTACTGAAGATGAATATTTAATAAAATTTGAATATGTCATCTGATTTCTTGTTTGGAAAGACATTAAGAATTTTATGGAAAAATTGCAGACTTTTGGTATGGGTATATGTGATGAGTATCTTTGTCATCAGGTTTAAATTCACTACAGAGTTCAAAGAAAATTCTCACCAAAATTAATGAAATATGAAACAAGTAACAAAGATGAACAATGAAATCAGTAGAAATGATTCTCATAGTGGAGACAAAATTGTAGCCATAATAGACCCAGATTATACCCAAAGTAATAATTCTTTATGGGGAAGAAATACATTTTCAATAGAAACAGTTAATAGTTGCTTGGAAATTTTTATAATCTAATTTATAAAGAGAAATGAACCATGTGTAAATAAACCTCATGTTTATTTTATGCAAATTACTACTACAGATAAAATATAATATAATGAGCACAAATTGGTTAATGAATACTGCTAACTTGATGAGTAATTAACATTGAACAGTGAAGAGGGAAATGTCTAAGTCCCTGAAATTTTATAGCACATATATGACAGAAACTGGTAGAGGTCCATTCGCTCCTATAATTTAAAAATTTATAAGTCATTATAAATAATTAAAAATAAAAAATAATATTTGGCCATCTAAAAGAATTATTGGATTTTATTTCTATTCTTATAGCAAATAATATTTCAAATTTGTCTTCTAAAGACATGATCAAAGAGTGTGCAAGTACATCATGTAAAATTGTCTCATGTGTGAATTTGTCAGTATTTCAAAAATTGTAATTGTCTGATCTTTCCTTTTCTCAATAAATATCTTCATCAGTTTTAAATTTTTGGTACACAACACTGCATTTTTGAGACTCAGGCCTCAGAAAACTTGAATTCCCAACCCATCCCCACGTTCTATATCATAACTCCAAACTCCTTATGGAATATCAATGTACAGAACATCTCGTTTAGACAAAAAGAGATGCCCTCACACTCTCCTCTTGGGGAACCCAAGGTCCTAAATGGACTTTGTCTTCACCAGCACCTTCTGTATTCCTTCATGGGCCTGGTGCAGGAGCAGAAAGGGGCCATTCAGAGCTAGACAGTTGACATCATATCAGACCCAGCAGCTTAGGATTTGAAAGCGACCTGGAGAGTAAGCTATTTTTAAAATAAAATAGCACACAATTAGCTATTTCAAAGTGTGCAATTCAGTGACTCTTCCAGTATTATGCAACTGCCAGGTTTTTTTTTTTTTTATTTTTATTTTTTTTAGTTGTTGATGGACCTTTATTTTTATTTATTTATATGTGGTGCTGAGGATTGAACCCAGTGACTCACACATGTTAGGTAAGCACTCTACTAATGAGCACAAGCCCAGCCCAGTTCTAGCTAATTCTAACACATTTCCATCACTCTCCAAGGAGGCTCTCTCTCTTTCAAAGGGCTGGAGTGTCAACAGAGATCATCTGTTCTTGAAGTAGAATGACCAACCACATTCGTCTTGCTTCCTTCCTTATGCTCACTGTCACCAAAAGGGTGACAGTCAGCATTCTCAGCATTCTCAATCCCCAGACTTCTGGAATCTTCTTGAAATCATTCTGGAACCTGGTAGACAGGGTTTGTTTGTGGCACCTGTTCTGATTGTAACCTACTTCTCTGCCCCTACCCCAGAAGTGTTAATGGTCATATTTTTCAAATAAAGCCTCAGATTCATGAGGAGAGGGACCCGAGTTCTCCTACTGCCCCCCAGTGCTGCTTGCAAAACTGTGGCATCTAGGGAATTAGTGACTCCTACTTTAATCATTCCAGTTCCTTTGTGTGAGTTAATTTCCAACCTCAACAATTTGGTTCTATGCCTCATTCTCTTCCTTGCCTCCAATTTGATTCACTAGCAGCAGGCTTTTGAGAAGTGGTCTGATTGTCTTTCTGCAACCAGATTGCGGATAATGCAGGCATTTCTCGCATAAAGGGAGGCTTGTAACTACTGTCTACATATTATTTCAAAAGTACCTGTGAACTTGATATTCCCCTCCATTGCCTTTCTGTCTCTGCTGCAGGCATGTGGTGGTACTTTCTTACAATTAACCACAGCACATTCTGCAAATGGCTTTTTTCTCTGGTGACAAAAATTGTCAACTAGGGTTTTCCATGCATATCCAATGGAAACCCCATACTTCATTTGACTCCAGGAAATTATGTGTGAGCAGATGGGGCAGATCCTGAATTCTGAGTCCATAAAGATATCACTTCTGCTTCTAGGAAGTTTCATATTCTTATGACATTGGGTGTCAATCAAGGATCAATTAAACAATGGTCATTAGCTTGTAATTTTTAAAGACTTGCTCATACAACATTACATACCCTACTTTGTCTCTGAAATAGCCAATCTGGAGACAAGTAGTTACAGAAGGAGATGCTTAGAATTTATAATGTTGAATAGTACACTTAAATATTTATTAAGATTGTTGTTTGTTCTTACCACAGTAAAGAGGAACAAAGGAAGACTACCAGTAGTGACAATACAGATTCTCCTTCCCCACTTGCTATTAACATTGAAAACACACTCAACACTATTTTTACATTTAACATAAAGAATACACCCACATAAAAGCATTTAGGAGTACAGTGGACTTCACTAAAGATTCAAGGGAAATAAGAAGATTTATATTACAGAGCAAAATATTGAACAACAACTGCATGAGACATTTCAGTTCATCCCAATGCACCTCTGACCATTGGCGTTCCAAATCTCTGAGAACATCTGCTCTCTTTGTTGGCTGACAGTAATATCCCACTGCCTTCATAGGGATGTGGCTATCCTTCGTAGTTTCGTGTAATCCCCTAGAAAACACAGTCATTTGGATTTCTGACTCTGCTTCCTTCACCCTTTGCGGGATCAGGGGCAACTGGCTGGTAATCTTACCTCAGTCTTCCTAACATTCTAATAAATTGCATATTTTCCATATTGTTAAAATTATATTGAGAGATAATACCAGTTTAACTACTGCTGCAAAGACAGACACAGGACCTAATGCACTAAGGTCCCAGTGCAATTAATTTCATCTTACCTTTCCTACAAGAAAGGAATTAAAGTCAAAAGAAAAAAAAAAAAAAACAGAAGAAGAAGAAGAAGATTTAAAGCAAAGACCCAAAATTATCATTTCTTTACTTAAATTAATACATATATTATGTATACATATATCCATATATATGTGTATATATATTATATATATATTATATACATATTATATATATATATCATATATATGTTATATATATTAGAAAGCTTGGCTATGTGATCAAATTTTAATAGCTATTTTTTTTTTTTTTTTTTTTTTTTTTTTTTTTTGGTACCAGGGATTGAACTCAGGGGCACTCGACCACATTACCACATCCCCAGCCCTTTTTTGTATTTTATTAGAGACAGGGTCTCACTGAGTTGGTAAGTGCCTTGTCTTGCTGAAGCTGGCTTTGAACTCATGATCTTCCTGCCTCAGTGCTGGGATTAGAGGTGTGTGCCACCGTGCCCAGCTTCAACAGCTATTTTTGACTACTTAATCAGTAACTGTGGGTTCAGATACTGTGATACTTTTTTTATACAAAAAATTCAATAACTTCCATCATCACATTAAAGCATATAAAATTATTTAGCAATAATTTTCATTTTTCTAAGGAATTGAATTATTTATCCTACCAACTGAAATGTGGTTAAAAATACCTCTTTAGCAATAAAATATTATGTACTAGAGAAGACAGGCTAGAAGAGTTAATCCACTTGATTATAACACTCATTTAAGAATCTTTATTTATTTTTTTTAATAAAATACTTCCCACACATGATTATCTGAGAGCTGGCCATGATGAAGAAATCATAACCTTGTTTGACTGAGCTGTACTACCTGTCTTGGTTTACCACCCTCCAGAATTGGAACATTGTTAAAATGTGCAGACTTCCCACTGTTTACCAAAACCAGTTTCTTGTTAATCATGGCAAAATGACTAGCTCTGAAAATACTCTTCTAAGAACCCCTGTGAACTCACCGCGACTCCAGTGTAATACCCGTTTAGAAGGATTTCTGTGAGTCCTTTAAAATTTTGTGGTTTATCACAAATTGCCAAAAACTTGCCTGCCGTGCTGTTTATCAGCACTAAATTATTTCAAGCGCAATTCCTGTTAAGGCTTTCAAAGTTCTGTATGATTCTTTATGCTAATGTTATATTTATCACTGGTATTTCTGCTCCCATGAAACAAAGCACATTCATAAAATCTGGATTTCACACAAAGGTTGCTTTTTTCTTCAAGGTTGCATTTAGATTGATTCCTTCTAAGTATTTCCTCTATATTCCTATAAATCTGATACTGAGACTGGATGGATCAGTCACTGAAGTGAATCAGATAATACGTTACACATTAAGGCAAAGTAAATTTAACCCACTGCCATTAAAAATGGATTTAGATGTGTGTGTGGTTTTTGTGAAACATGCAATCTGTTGTGTTTGATCTGGTCTTTGGAGGGGGTAGAGGTAGTTCATGCACAAACACACTAAATGAGTATATGTTTATGTAGGCAAATAAATGATTCTTTTCTTTCCGAACAAGTTCCCAGACTCACCTCTGATTCCAAGTGAGGCCAGCAACTCTGGGTGGAGTTCACCTAAGCCCCAGACACAGCCTCTTTTTACATAATCCCAAAAGGTGTAGTTACTGCATGATTTTGAGAGGGAAAATGTGGAATTCACCTTTATTCTTGCTAAGGTCCAACATGGAGCCTGACTTTTTTTATTCGAATAGACTTACATATTCAAATAGATATTTGTCAGAATTTTAAATACATCTTTCATAGACCTATATCATTAAGTATGAAAGTTTTGCTAAAAACAAAGTACAATTGTATCAAGGTTTAAATATAAATATGATTCAACCGATTAGACTAACTTAAAGGTTTTGGTCAACTAGGTAAACTAAACTCACCAAAGCAAAGTTCCAGAAAAATGAGTTGTGGACAGGAAATTTATTTGCAATGATCAGATGTTTTTGTTTCCCTCAGAAATCTATATTAAAATTTCAACTCCCAATATAATGGTTTTAAGAAGCAGGGTTTTGAGAAGGTAATTAGGTCATGAGGATGGAGCTCTGATAAATGGGATTAGTGCCCTTATAATGAAACACAGATCATTTTTTTTAACTTCTTACTGCCACATAAGGATTTAATAAGAAATCTGTAGTCTGCAAGTCAGAAGAGGATCCTTATCAGAATCTAATCAAGTTAAGACCTGGTCTCAGACTTCTGGCCTCCAGAACCGAAAAAAAAAAAAAAAAAAAAAAAAAAGTTAAAATCAATTGTTTATAAGCCACCCAGTCTATGGCACTTTGTTATAGCAACCTGAACTAAGGCACTAGTCAAATGTCCGCTTGTGTGAGTAGGTACTGTTCAAAAAACAAAAAGCAAAAAGGACTTGGTAATAAAATTTTAGCATATCCATTGTTTTGGACTATTTCTTCATATACTTCATTTACAGAATTGTTTTTTTTTAAAACTATCCTTTGTAAGTCTTACTGGAAAATATTTCTTGGCACTATTGTCATCTGGTGCTATAACCCACGAGGTCCAAGGGTAAAAAATCTGTCTCTGAGACTCTGAATAGTACCCACCCCAAAATGTTTTTTATCAAAAAATCAATTGAATCTACTGATTTGAAAAATAAGTACTAATAACATGCAAATTGCTAAAGACAAGAAATAGAGTTCCATGTAATACAAAGTTAGTGTTAATATTCTTGAACAAGCCGTGCGTGTGTGTGTGTGTGTGTGTGTGTGTGTATGCAAACCCACAAGGTCATCTGAATGGAATTCCTAATAATTGTATGAGTGAGTGAAATAACTTAACATATAATCCAATGTAACTTACAGATATAAATATTTATTCTTTCAAAAACATTTCAAGAAATTTAACAAAAACAATACTAAGAACTTGTCCCTCTGAAGTGATTTTAGTATAATGATGAAGCCATATGAAAGAAAATTTTCTAGCTCAGATCCATTAGATTAAACATAGGCTCCAAAAGCAAAGAAAAGACATTTTTAATAGCTCTAAAAGTTTTTATATTCCTACATTTCAATAGCAAAGTACAGTCTTTTTTGCTCAATTAAAGCAATTTAACTTACTTTTTGTATAAAGCTCTGACCTATGACATTTTTCTACGATCTGTTCCAAGGACCAGGGATGTACCTTGTGGTCTGGGTGGTAACACAGCCATTTCACAGCTTCCGTAGTCACTTAAAGTAGAAAGTGGCAAGAAGATGATTCAGAAAAATGTGGGTTCAGTATTTTATTTTCTCATATGAGTTTTCTTATTGTTTATTAGGAAAAGATTTGAGCAGTTGAAATCTCTCTGTAAACAATTTTCTTTCTGATGTAATACTTTGTTAATGGAATTAGATTTCTGGAAATACTTTGATCCCCATAAAGTATAATACTCTCTGAAAGTATGTGGCAGTCCTATCAAACATGTTGTCTACATTTTTTTTAGAAAATAAGTTAATTGCTATTGATTTAAAGTTTGGTGTGGGAGGTATTACATAGTACACAATTAAGTATATATGTGTGGAAAATGGATACTTTCTGCTAGAAAATTTGGGGATCTACCTGTAAATTATAAGTCTCAAATGCAACAAATTATTTGCATACAATGGTGCTTCTGACAGACAAATATGATGTCATTTCACTGTTTCCATAGTGGTTTTCTGTGTGTGTGTGTGTGTGTGTGTGTGTGTGTACTTTGCTTTTGATGTTTGGCTTATCTAGTGACATATCAGCACTTTTTAACAAAACATACAATACATCTAGGTTGCTTTTACGTTCCTCTGACATCATGTCTATTTTTGCAAAAAAAGTTTTTTCCCCTTGTGCATGTTTTTACAACTGTTTTCATCAAGCTCTCCAGAATTAAATACATAGAGATAATTCGGCATACCAACCTGTGAAATACAGACTATGTGTGGCCAGGGTCTAGAAAGCTGGCAAAGTTGAACATCTATAACAGTTACAAAATTGAGTCCATCATTTCAGTCATTTTAATTTAGTATCACTTTGAGTTTGTCCCCCACTTTTTAGATGCCAGTATAATTCCTGAAATGACCTGTAATTTCTGAGCTTGTGAAAAGAAAAGAGTTGCTTAACACATGGTTAACATCTTAAGAATAACTGTTAAAGTGATTTCCTCAAATCACTGACCCAGCATCTATGGGACTATATTTCATCCTGAAGACTTGTTGATAAGAGTTTCAGGGGATGTATCCACATTTTTTCTGAGAAATATTCTGAGCTCTATGCAAGATACTGAAAATGTAGCAGGCAACAACAACAACAACAACAAAAATGTGGAGCCAGCTATGGTTTGAATTGTCTTCCCAAATTCATATTGAATCTCTACCTCCAATCTGACAGTATCTGGAGAGAGGGCCTTTAAGGAAATAATTGAGGTTAAATGAGGTCAAAAACACATGGCCCTAATGTCCACCTCCACCCCTGCGTGCACAGAGAAAGAGTCATGTGAGGACATAGCAAGAAAGAGCTTGTCTGCAAGCCAGGAAGAGGCTTTACTACAAACCAAATTTTCTGGCACATTGATCTTGGACTTCTGGCTTCTAGAACTGTGAGAAAATAAATTTCTCCTGTTTAAATCACCAACGTGCGGTATTTTGTTATGGCAGCCCTGGGAGTCTACGACACCTTCCATCATGCAGGTTTGAACCTAACAGAAGACAGCATGAAGCTGATTTATGGAAAAGAAAAGGCAAGAGTAGAGCAGCTCAGCCACCTATGTCGTGTTATGAAGACCCACAGAATTATTCCTATCACTCCATTACAAAGCCAACAAAATGCTTAGACGCTTAACGTGTCTAATGTCAATTCTCATCTTGTCTCTAAGAGCTTAATTTAGCCTAAGGCAAAACTGATGCATATGTGTTTGTAGGCAGATAAGAGATGGGTAACACAATAATATGATTTGGTGGAAATGGGTTTTTGGCTTTTTTTGGACAAAATATTGCAAAAGCTTAATCATGTAGATGTTGACTAGAGCTCTATTTTAAAGATTATCCTACAAAAATATCTTAGCCTGAGGATGTCCAAATGCACACTTGAGAAAAATTCTTATCAATGGAGAAATGGAAAAATTTCAGAAGGATTTCCCATTTCATGTACTACTTTTCCTGGGTAGTTTTAGACTCCTGATAACCTTCTTCCCCATCTTCTTTCTTTCCAAAGTAGTTCAGTCATACCATCTTCTTGTTCCTTAAAAGAAAAGTCTTCCCATTCTTAAATCCTTGAAAGACTCTCTATCCCCTTGGTCATTCCTCATTCATCAAGAGATCATTACAGATCTCAAACATCAATTAAACAACATCTGGTGTCAACCACCTCTGCCCATTGAAAAAGAAAAAGGTGAGCACAGACAATGCTGTGTACTCTCAAAAACATTTCATTTCCCTTTTATGCACACAATGCTGCATTTCCCAGTAGTATCTGGCCCCTAGGATATGAAAACAGGAAGTATCTTTTCTTTCTTTCAGGTCAGGCCCAACCATAAAATACCCTTCACAATCCTCCATGCTCTCTCTTCACACATTATGCTGCTGGAAGCGAAAGATTTCAAGATGGTAGACACATATGTTAGGAAAAGCGAAGGTCCCAGAGTCACTGCTCAGAAAAGCTGCCCCACCTTCATGGGCTTGAGTGAAAAATGTTTTGAGCTGTCAAGGTCTTCTTTTTACAGCTTTTAAAAGGAATTCCCCTGAATAATTATTTTGTTATGCTTTCATGTTTTAGGCAGCTGATCTTTGGGACATTTTCAGATGATAAATCTATCCTTCCAAGTTGACACAATAGAACTTTATGAGCTTGTTTAGATCATCACAGAAGGTCTTCACCTGAGGCCTCTATTCATAAACACTAGGACACTGCCTGCTTACTGTGGGCACTTACGCACTGCCCCAGAGGTCACTAACTAGAGCAATAATTTTATTACTTCTTTAACTACAATTTTGCTCTTTGCCATTGGACTTGAGTCCTCTCAAATTCATATGGTGAAATTCTAAGCCCCAAGTTACTAGCATTGGGAGGTGAGATCTTTCGGGATGCAATGAGGTAATGTGGTAGAGTCCTCATCAATGGGATTAATGCCCTTAGAAAAGAGACCTGTGATAACTCATTGCCCCTCTACCATGTGAGGATACCCCAGGCACTTCTTTGCCTCCTCAGGAAAACCTCTGTAGACTGTCACTGTCCGTCATTTTAGATGTCTTTCCTGGATTGGGTACCTTTAACCACAAGACATAAGCCAGGTCTATGAAAGTCAAAGCTTAACCACTAATGCCCAAACTGAACAGGGTTGCAGAGGTTTGACCAATGTCCCTTCACTCTTCTTTTGGTGATGTTGATCTTTATCCTTGAATTCTTCATTAAGTTTACTGGGTTTTGCTCAATGAGAATGTAAAAATAGCTTCAGGAACAAAATACGTTTTAATTATAATCTTCAGTCATTTTTTTTTACCTCCAGAGTATTTTGTAAAACAGCCAAGCAAACAACATCCCTTCAGCATGTTTGCATGCTCTAAAAATAGAGCATTTCTTTTCTTGATTCCTTAAGGAAGATTCACCTTCCATGACCTGTAGAGGGTTTAATCTGTTGAATATTGCAAAAACAGTTACTCAAACTGTAGTACAGGGTTCACAAGGTACACTGTAAGTGCACAAATCATTTTGATTAGACTCAGAATCCTTTCTTTAGTCACCTGATGACTAGGCAACAGTCTCCAACAGTAATCAGAGGCCATATCAACAAGCTATCCAGATCACTGCTCCTAAGTTCACTTGTATTGTATCAAACTCAAGAAATAACTTTCCATAATTTAGGAATTAATTCTGTCAGTTTCCTGTGTGCCTTTGTCAAAGATGTCTCCTTTACAGAGCAAATCTGTACCATTTGCCTCATTGCCAAACATGATCACAGGAAGGCTCAGAAACAAAGGTATGGGACACCAATTCTCACTCACCATCCTTGCTAGGCCTGGGGCTTCTCTCTGTAAAGCATCCCTCCAACCCCCTGCCCCAGGCCATCTGTCCCTGGATCTCCTGGTATGTTCCTTCTTTTCTGCTTTCTCCATCTACCTGCTTCTCTCTCTCCTATTCACAGGCTGTAAGTGTATCAATTATGACCTAAACACTCTTTCTCAGCTAGAACCCAAACCAATGCCCTATCCAAACACTAATGAAACCATAAATATACCCATTTTATTTAATTTGTACTATGCTTTTTTAAAATTATTAATTCTGTCCTATAATGAGCCAAATGTGCAATCCTTAACTCTTAGGATTCAAACTTTAAGGCTGCTAAGGGAATTACCTGTCAACCTGTCTACAGGGTGGAGCCCACAGATCCTCTCCCAGCTCTTCCATGGCTTTGTTGATCTTGCCCCAAAATATCTTTTTTTAAAAAAGAATATGGGTGATTTTAATTCAAATGATTCAAGCCTCTAACTCTAAATAAAATGCAACCTCAGTACTAATATTCTTGACTCATTGGGGCATAGTGTCAAATTTTATTAAAAATTTCTACAATAAAGCTTTCTTTTTTGGTAATGATTTTGCTGGACAGGATGTGCTTCTATTAGTTGCTGATGTACTTAGGATCCTCATGACTTTCTGGTAGATCAGTTCTTTGTTATTATGCAGTGCCCCCCCCTTTTTTTCTCCACCTGTTCTTGAGTCTGATGTGTTACTTTATCTTTTAGAGTTTTTTAAAAAATTATATTTAAGGCAATTTTGATTTAACAAAGTTAAAGTCTGACATTTTATTATTTGTCTTCTGTTTGTTTCTTGTTTTCACATGGGTTTATTAAATCCATTTTAGGAATCCTTATCATTATTTAATTGTGGTTTTGAGTGAGTCACTTTGTATCATTTTTGTTGTTAATTGCTCTAGAAATTACAATGTGTGTGTGTGTGTGTGTGTGTGTGTGTGTGTGTGATCTATCATAGTTGATGAACATTGATATGAACATTGAGGTCTTTCTTCTTTTAGTGAAGTGTTGGAAAAAATCCATTTAGGTCCTTTTATCCTACTTCTAAAATTATAGCTGTCTTAAGTATTTTCTCTACATCACTGAGTACCACATCAAGTGGAGTTAAATATTTCACTCCAAGCATCAAATATAATTTCATAAATGTAATCACCCCATTTCTATACATCTTTGTGTTCTCCTTTCCTCTCTGAAGATCCAAGAATTCTTCTTTTATCATCATAATTTCTGTCTAGAGAATTTTGATTTCTTCTTTATTCCTGAAGGATATTTTTGCTGGATATAGAACCCAAGATTGGCTGTTCTTTTTTTGGTAATGTAAATGATGAACCAGTTCTCAGCTTCTTTCTGATCATTTTTCTTTACAGATTTGTCTCTAATAATGAAATACATTTGGAAACCAAGACTATACATTTTGCTGGAGGAGTTCCATGTTCATAGATAATGGAAAAATTTAGTAGACAGCAAAGGTATAATAGCACCACAGAGTGTAAGGAGACATTGTCATCATGTCTGAGAAGAAGTAGAATTGTTTCTTTTCAACAGAAGGAAATAAACTTTCTCCTCTGAGACTGCAAAAAAGAAATGGAGGGCAGGAAAAACTTTACCTGGAGAAGGGGGCCTATTTACTGAGTTGGTTTCTCTCCCAGGGTCACTCAATGCAATACTGCAATTTTAATGTTTACAGATATGTATACATATTTCTTCATACACCAAGACATTAAACCAATGAGCATCTTAATTTCTTCTCATCTAAAGAAATATCAATGTATTTTTCTGGATTAAAAACAAAACAGAACACAACAAAAGAAATGAGCTTCAAACATACACAGCTATGCACACAATTGTACTGAACAGATAGATACCATATACAGTATGAATCATGTGACCACCCTGATTAAGGGTGACTTGGTAATATCCAATGCTGTCTTCTACTACAGCTTTAGATCCTATTCGTGGGTTAGTTAGATGAAACTTACTGCATTTTGTTCTGGTGCCCAATTTGAATAATTCTATCAGATTGTTTTTGGAGATAATTTAATAAACTAATAATACCTACATTAAACCTAAATCCAGACAGGAAAAGATAAAGAATTTTTTTCTTGGCTATAAATAAGGAAAAAATATAAAGAAATATACTCAGCATTGCACAGAAATCCATTATTAAAGTAAAAATAAGACCTATACCTACTTATTTAATTTTCTTTTTTTTTGAACCATTCTTCTTCAAGCAATAGAACTAGCAATTCAAAAAAACAATAGAAGAAACAAAGCAAAATGACTATATTTACTGTATGATAAACTGACTTGTATGAGTTTTCAAGTTGGCTAATGTGCAAAACCTTTCAGAAACTCATTTTGGGGAAGGTGTCCAGAATTTTCACTATGATTTTAAAAGAATCTTACAGACAGCAAAAGTAAAAAGCTGGTTATCTTGGTGAGTAAATAAAACACAGGTTTCGTAAACTCAAGGTAAACCCTGTCAATTCCTACATAGGTAAGGGAATATTGAGTGCTCACTATGCACCTATCTTCCCAATAGACTTTGGTCCCCCTAAGTGAAGGTACAATATTTTATCATCACAATGTTCTTGGCACAGTTCTTGGTTCATAGCAGACATAGTATAAATGATTGTTGAATTCAATGTTCTTAATTCAAATAATAGTTAATGGTTCTAATGAGTTGAAATGACCCTAAATAGTTCTCTGCCCCTTTGCAACGAGCATGAGATGATTTTTTAATCTTGTGTCTGCATGCTATTTCCACATATAGTATATATACATAATGTATTATAAATTTTCACAGGACGCTATTTTCTGACCCCATCCTCTCCTTGCAGTGCAATAGCTGTGTGATGATTTTTCATGATTGATAGCTGGATTCATTTTTCAACCAGAAACCTGGATCCAAATGAATGCTTTAATATTTCAACCCCTTAAAAATGTAATGAAAAACTTGTCATGGATAATAAGTTGCAATGAAGTGCTTGAGTACTTTAAATGACAAGCTCTCTGTGATTTCAAATTCCAGTTCTGCTGGATGTGAGGTATATAGCTAATTAAGCTGAGGATGGTAACTGTGAAGAAAAGGATAATAATTTAGTAAATATTAGAATCAATAAGAGTCAAAATAATCACTTATTTGATGTCAAAACAAGAAAATAACTTCTAGAGTCTTTATATCAGAAACCACAAAAAGCAATCTGAAGATTCCTTAAACTGATTTTTTCTCTCCCTTTATTTGCTTAGTTTGTTTCTCAATGCATCTTTTTTTCTGTATTCTTTATATATTAACCAAAAATAACATAATACTGAACAAAAACCTGGATTGCTAGAGCAAAATAATTCTATAAGTTTTATTATCAATAGTTTTGGTATTCCTAAAACTATAAAATTAGCAATCACAAAAGTTAAGTTTACTTTTCTTTACTATGTTTAGCAAGATTTATATTTAAAGAATTAGAATGGTTTCCTAGATGTCACCCAGAATCAAAAGTTCTATTACACTGATAAATGTGATTTTCCACTTCAGGTAAGTTCCTTTTTCCAGTCTGTGTTTTATGTGGTTGTTTGTTACTGAGACAAACCAAATGGCTAAATCAATACAAATGGCCCTCGAGGTCTAGAGTGACCACAAGAAAGTGTAGCATCATTAAACTAAATTACATACAAGCACTTAAGGAGACAAATAAGTATTTTGTTACCATAAGTCTTTTTTTATGGCGAAGATGATTGAAAATGTTTACAAAACATGAATGGTACCAGGAACAAGGTTTTTATGGTAATGTACTAACAGTTAGTTATAACTTAGTTGTTACAGCTGTTTAAATCAGAGAAAAGTGTAGATCTAGAATTGGAAATCTGATAGTGTTTTTCTAAGACCCACCATGTATCTGGTTTTAGGAAGCACATTAGGCAATTTAACCCAAGAGAAGTGATAGGGAAATTAGAGTACCAGAAGTAACAGGCCTAGCTAGCTAGAGAGCATGACATAAACCCTATTACAAATATGCAAATATGACCCATGGGGTCACAGGAGGAAGACAGGCTCTGGAGGGGATGGCAATGTCAGAATGCTGGAGCTCAGGTGAGTTAGGAAGCTAACACCCAATCTCAGGAGGGAGATTCTCTTCCTGTTTTCCAGAAAAATGCTCCCAGATGCCTAGGCTGATTTCATCAATGTCCTTTAGCACATGAAAATGGAGATGAAGCCACTACGCCCCACACAAGCCACATACAGGCCTGGGGTTGACCCCAAGCAAATGACATTTTAAAAAATAATAATGTAAAAACTTAGTGGCAAATAATCTCAAAGGAGAGCATAATAAATTACCTGGGGTCTTTAACATTTGGGAGAACTGAGAGCATCAACAACTTGTGGTCCTGAGAAAAAATGTATGTGTGATCTGTACTTCATAAGTGACAGTTTAGAATAGAAGTTATTTTAAAGTGGATTGTGACTGTCCCTAGGAGCAAAACAAAATACATTGCTTCAATTAACCTTCTTCAATGAGGCATATACATTTAGTATTGGGAAAAATTTATTTTTATTATAAAATAATTTAGTGGTGGTGTTTGAAGTCCTTCCAGGACTTTTCTTTCTTTCTTATTTTTTTTTTTTTTTTTTTTTTTTTTTTGCTTTTGCTTTTTCCGACTACTTTTAAGTCAAAATATAAGAGATGTTTCAGGGAAAAAATGTGCATATTATTTTCATGACACAGACACACAGATTTTATATCTTCACATGAACTCTATCTGAAAAGTTCAAATTTGTTATTGCTTTCCTGAAACATATTATTCCGAAACATACTATGCTTTTTTGCTCACAGTGTCTAAAAGGGTCATGAATTTGGAAGAGCAGTGTGTGTGTGTTGGGGGGGTGGTGAGCATCACTACCAGTTGTTATTCTGAGAGATTAAATGGGAACTGAATAGACAATTCACTAAATCAAAAATATTCTTTTTTTGGTTGTAAATTACACTGGGAAACTCTTCTGGGAAGCACATAAACATAGTTTATGACATTTTGGGGAAATATATTAGATTCAAGGGTTTACGGAAAATTTGCCTTCAACACAGCAACTTTATTATATGTGAAAACAGATAAAATTTAAAGAAACTGCTGAAACATAGTTAAACTAGGTTTTTTTTTTTTTCCCCTGACCAGTGTGGTAGAGCTGTCTAATACTGACATACATGCACTTCTCTTTCCCTCTCAGATTTCCAGAAGGATTGAGTTTCCTTATCTTTGCAGTAAGCATTCCTGTGCGTACTGGCTCAGCTGACGAGTTGTGACCAGAAGTGTCTAGGCTAAAGCATTTAATTGCTAATATGAGTCTTCTGGCATTATTTCCCTTTTTGACACTGATGGAGAAAGACTCAGATTCTAATGGTGGAACTATGGTTTGAAGGATCATGGGTTAACAAATCCCTGCCTAGATAATTGCCTGAGAATGTTACTTGGATGCATGGATGACTTCTCATGGCCAAGAAACAAACCTTTGTGATTTTAAAACTTTTGTTGCTGTTGTTGTTGTTTTTAATCTGTCACTTCATCACAACCTGGATGCACTAATGTATTGAACTTTATATAGAACATTTTTGCTTTATGATATTTCCATTCAAGAAATAATATAACAGTATTCACATTTTGATAGTGTATTGAGTTTAGTTCAAAATTATCTTATTAGAAGATGAGGCAAAACTAAATATTAAAAGAAAGCAAGATGTCCAAATTTGGTTCAAATATAGGAGCCCTCATCTTTATACATCAATTTGGAATATTTTTAAAAAATGGTGCCAGAGAGTTAGTACTTCAAATATTGTATAGGCAACTATTTTTGTCTTAGAAAAGAATCTCCTGACCTGTACAAACAGATATTTTTTTTTAAAACGAATCCTTTACTACGTCAATATTCTATAGCAGCCAGCATCTCTGATTTACAGGCTATTATAGTTGGCAGAAGACTGTGAAGAGAAACCCTGAAGGTAATGTTTGAGTGTCTTATTTCTGGAGGGCAGGAAATGACAAATATAGCCAAGGGAAACCCAATCCATGCCAGCTATCCTTGGGGATTTTAATAGAATTCATTTTTTTAAATATTAATGTTACTAATTTTTAGAACATTATAAAATAACATATTTTGAAAAATAAATTTGTCTTTCCTGAGAATAAAATTCTTTTAAAAGTTTGGGTAAAGATCTTCTTCATCTGAGAGCCTCTGCACTAATAAAATCTATGAAAAAGTTATGGAGGTCCTAAGATAAGAATTTTGAATAACATGTTTGCTTACCATTTTGGGTTACTTTACCTTGAAGGAGAGAACATATTTGGTTGATTCTCCTAACACTTTGTTGCAAGCCTTCCATTGGAAAGTTCTGGGATGATATCAGAAATGAGAAGCCATCACAGATATCAGATCAGTATCCTTATTGCCTTCTTCTCCTGATCTTAAGCCCCTTAGCCTGAACAACTCCTGTCAAATGGGAATACTGACATTCTGAAATTGACTAAATAGAAGCACAGGGAATATTTTTTCTTTTTTTTTCCTTAAACTAATAGGTCCGTGTGTGTGTGTGTGTGTGTGTGTGTGTGTGTGTGTGTGTGTGTGTGTGTGTTTATGTATATGTGTATCTCTAGTTCCATGAAATAGAACAGGAGCAAATATTGTCAGAATCATCTGGTGTAGGCAGAATAATGCTCCCCTGCCAAAAACAATAACAACAAAAAGTGTCCACATCCTAAACCTTAGAACTTATGAGTATATTGTGTTACATGACAAAAGGGAATTAATTAAGTTTGCACAAGGAATTAAGACTGCAAATCTGCTGACCTTAGATTAGGGAGATCATCCTGGATTTTCCAGATGTCCCTTATGTATTCATAGGGATTCTTAAATATGGGAAAGGCAGACATACAAGAGTTAGTGCTAGGGTGATACAATGTGAAAAAAACTCAACTTGCTTTGGGAGCTATAAGACAAGGAATGCACATGATTTTGGAATCCAAGAACAGCAAGGAAATGGATTTATTCTAATGGGCTCTAGAGAGAAACACATTCCTCTTGAAATCAGGAGTTTAGCCCAGTGAGACCCATGTCAAATTTCTAACTTATAAAAATTTGAGAAAGCAAATATGTGTTTTATAATAGTAAATCTGTGCTAGTTATCATTACAATAGTAAATGAATACAACTGTAATGGTGTATTAAGTAATCTGAAATGATCCTTAAATCTCTGAGAAAGTGCTATAGGAGTACAGTAATAATTATTTTTAATTTCTACTGACAGCTAAATAATTAATATCAATAATAAAGTAAATGGATTTTAGTGGGGTTTTATTGGAAATTAGCTTTATTCTTCAGACTATAAGTGTTTTGGGAAACAAAATATAACTCCTAAAAGAAGTAGAACATTAGATATTCCCTGTGCTCAGCTTTGCCCAGAAGCAGCTCTGCAGAAAACCTGAGATATGAACTAGATTCTCTTGTGAGGTCCTTCTATGCTCTCAAGTCTCTAATTGAAGAAGGATAAATCATAACAAGCAAGGATCTTGAAAGGTCAAGCCATAAAGTTTGCCACTGAGTCGAACTGGGTCACAAGCTAAGAATGTCATTTAATACTGAGGCAGATTGTAAATTTGCCAATCCAATCAGACTCTACTTTGATGTTATGCTTTGCTTTGTCAGCTTTGGTTTATGACAGTAGATGTTTATTTTCACATATACTTTCCTCTTTACTCCTTTATAAAATTCTTGAAATTGGCTCTTGTTGAATCCTACTTAAGGCCATGTATTAAGTCAAGCCAACCAGTAAGCTTTCACCATCACTTGGTTCCAGTTTCAACCCCATTATTGTATAAAATTTCATGTTTACAACATTCTAACTCTGTGTTAAGAATAACAACCTCAGTCACCAAAGCTTATGGGGCCTTCCACATTTCCAAGTATGACAAACAGTCATGAAAAAGTCATGCAAGAAAACCAAACATTCTAAAATTTATTTTTTGGAGTAGGAACATTCATCTAACTACAAATGGGAACTTTTTATTCAGTACAGAGATCATGGCGGTGGTTCTTAATGCTTAGGAAGGACTGTGAAGGCAGATTCTTTTCACGCCACTTAAAAATCTGGGGTGTGGGGTGGGAATAATAAACACAGAAAAAATATCCATTTAAATCTCCAAATATTATTAGACTACAGAGACCTTTGAGGAAGTTTAGGGGAAATCCTAAAAATATGGCAGGTGTTAAGTAATAAAAAATAGAATTTTCTACTAAATCTTAATTAACTAGTCCTTTGAGATTATACTCATTGCTAAGTTAACTAATTGGAATAGAACATAAGAGGTTATTAAACACTTAATTCTGATTTTCTTCAACATGCAATCTATTCAATTAGCATTTGGGAATATCTTAGTGTTTGGCATAACAGATGAAAAATGATTTCAGAATTTTATAGTTAAAAATAGATACTTTAGTATCAAAGCAATTATGAGGGCTGGATATTATACACAAACATGTGTATACACACACATGCACACACACACACACACACACATATATGTATATATATAGCAATTGTGAAAGGAGACGTGAACGGAGAATCAAGAGTCTGAAATCGCATCACTTCTTTTTCACCATGGAATATCTACTTCCTGATTCTCAGTTTTCATGAATACAAATTGAAGTATCAGACTATGCTCTTTTAGAAATTTAAGAAATCAGATTTAGAACCTTCTACACACTTTTATATGACAACTGAAATACAAACATAAACAGTATAAATGCACAGAATTTATAAATTAATCCCATTCCTGCATATTGCAACTTTTCTATCTGCTATAAATTACTAGGACATAATGTTTAGATGGCTTAATATTAGTAATTATATGTTCTGTACCTTTGAAGATGAGTTGTCTAGTATTTCAAAATCAAAGTTCCAACGATAAAATAACATCAGAAATTAGTGTTAGAATAATAAATATCTGTAACATTGGTAAACATGTAGCTAAGAAGATGTTCAAAAAGCAATTTTAATGTGAAAAGGTTAAAATACTTTAAGTAGATAAAAATTCAGAGATGAAAAAATACTTTCATAAAATTAACCACCTTTTATGTTTTTTGAAATTTTATTTTGTAAAACTGAAGAGCAAAGAAGAAAGTCATTCTAAAAAAGCATTGATATCAAACGCTTTTTTTTGTTTGGTTTGGTGATGAGGATTTTACCTAAGCACCACCAAGCCCTTTCTTTTAGTACTAGTTAATGTATTCTTCTCCAGCTTACGGTACTACCTCCCAACAAATCCTTCAATTTGTTTTCCGTTGCTCTGTATTAGTTCAGACTTTTTCAGATGAAAGTGAGAAATTCAAACTTATAAAGGCAATCATATAAAAGAAAAAAATTGTTGCTGCAAATTACCAGAAACCCAAGGTCAGAGTATTTTTTCTCCCTTCTAAATCTTTAGACTGACATCTGAGTTGACCTAATTATT
This sequence comes from Tamias sibiricus, assembly GCA_025594165.1. Taxonomy (NCBI): domain Eukaryota; kingdom Metazoa; phylum Chordata; class Mammalia; order Rodentia; family Sciuridae; genus Tamias; species Tamias sibiricus. The sequence goes on along the minus strand of CM046660.1, from coordinate 70,120,646 downwards.
TGTTACACCACCACTAGATTCCTCCATTATAAAGGGCCCAGGACAGCATTCTACAAACCTAAAAAATTAATCTTTTTCAACTTCAACAGAAATCGAAGACAGGGAGCATCCCATGTATTTCTGTAAGATCTTTCCTGTAAGATCTCTTTTTCAGGACTGATGGGGATTAATCATTCTGTCTAAAACTGATAACCCCTCTCTATCCCATTAAAAAATCTATAAGATGTGGTACTCTGGGTGGTGTAGTCTAGATAATATATCCTAGAAGTGGAAGAGGAAGAAAGTATGGGAGATGGTGGTACAGTGCCTTGATTGAAACCTCTTCCAAAATCATATGTAATGGAGGAGATATTCCCCCCAAAAAGATGGGAAATAATTCTGAGCAAACAAAAATTATGTTTAGATTAGTCCAAGCTACACAGATTCTTCCAAAAATGATACAATTCTTGGAAATTGCTTTATAAATCCAAGAACAAGTAAACCATAGTACATATCAGATGATCAAAACAAACAAAAAAACCTTAATTAAATTCCAAAAAATAGAAAATGTAGGTTTAGATGGCATTAGTAATTTCACAAGTAGATTCTCTTATGTACCAGTATTTTTCCTGGCTCTATTAAATTAGACTACAGTTGCCATATTTTTCATATCACACATGGTTAGAATGAATTTGCCCATATTAATAGATCAAAAGTTGGGTGCTTTACGACTTTTATTTTTTTCTTAACATTCACTTCTCCTCTTTTAGTACTTAAATTTCACTTTGGAAACCAAATTCCATTTTATTCCAGTCTACAACCAGAACCTGTAATAGTCCCTGTCCTAAGGTGCCCCAGTTCTCTAAGAATGAAATCTCACTCTCTTAAAATAACCAGTAAAACCTATTTATGAAACCTTGTCCCAGTACCTCCTTGAACTCATATTCTCTTACCTCTCTTTACTTACTCCACTCCAACCACACTGCCCCTGCTTGGGGTTTTACGCTTGTCAACTCCTTCTGAAACACTCTTCCGATAACCATAACCACAGGGTTTACTCCCTCACACAGTATGTTCTTTCCTGTAATATCTCTTTTCAGGGCTGATGGGGATTAATCATTCTGTCTAAAATAGGTAACCCATCTCTATCCCATTAACCTCTCTGACCTTTGATTTTCTTTACATATTACCATCCAACACTATATCTTTATTTGTTTTCTTTATACATTGACATGTAAAATTCTGGACGATTAAGATTGCTTTGTTTATTGTTATATTTCAGCACTCAGGACAGTGCCTGATAGATTGTTGGTGCATAACAAATAGTTGTTAAATAAATTCCAGACAGAAGAATGAATGAATGAATAGTCCCATCACCCAAATTCAATGTAGACACAAGACCTAGAGTTAGCCTATCAAAACATTACACCCCCTGTCTACAGTGATGTTTCACATTTAGCAATGAGACCTTTATCAAACAGATGCCATGCACTCATGGTAAATTTGTGACACTACAGGGAAAAAAAAAAAAATCCAAAGCAATGAGTGACAACCTGAGCAAATGGAATCTTGTCTATGACATGGAGGTTGATGACCTTGGTAACCAAATCCTCTGAGCCCTGCTTCTTTTTCTCCTTGTAGCAGTTGAAGCTGATTTTGTTTTACCTAAAGTTGAAAATGTTCTGAAAGTTTTTAATATTTCTTCCCCAAATATATCTAAGGACACTGCAATTAGTAATTGATGATCATATCAACTTTCAAAAATCAATTTGTGTAAAGTTTTATTTTAAATTTTGCTAATTTGGAAAGCAGGTTTTTTAAAATTTTAGCATATGTAAATTCTCATCATCTTTGCATGAATTATTTATTCATATTAGTTTATCTTTGTATCCATTGAGTCATTATGATTGACACGGAAATTTTTATATTATTGTGACCAATTCACTAATTATACTGCAGCGAATGTTTTCTCCCATCTTTTAACAGAGCCAGAGAATCTTAGAACTGGACTTAATAATCTTGTCATACCCACTTATAATACAATATGAAATAGTCATATATGGTTCATCTTACACAGGCTTTTTCCTTTGCCTAGTTGAATTTTAGCACTAAACATATTCACAAATAGAAATGCAGCTGTGAAGTTGAAACCAAATTAGCAGTCAGTTGGTGACTAAAGGTTTCATAGCAGGTGCAGCCCTTAAATTTATCTGTCTCACATTCCAGATGATGCAACAAGTGCAATATCTCAGCCACGTTCAAGTGCCAGAGTCTAATACAAGTGAATGCAAATACCCAATGTGAAGGGCCAAGATTAATGACAGAAAATAGATGTCATGGCTGCTGTTAAGACATTTTGACTTAAGTGACAATAATAGCATTCAACCATAATAGAGATAATGCCATCTTAATAATTTGGGTCACTATTATTCAGTGTCTAAAATGTGGCCTGGCCTTTCCCATTAGCATTTATTCACTATGACCTTTCAGTGGTAGGATTATGTCACAGGCCCAAAACAGCAGTCAGCATCAGAGGTTATAAATTACTACATGAATGTATATAAGTTTGGAGAACAAAATGGCATCGTAGTTACTTAGAACAACTGATTTAGAAAAGCTGCCAAAAATTGGGAGAAAGAGTTCAGTACACAGAGCCATTTCATGCATGATTGTGGAATCATTATAAATCTCCCTAAGGGAGGTCACACAAAATCTTGTTGTGTACACAGTTTTAAGAATTCAACATATGTTAACTTACTTAATCCTCGTATCAGCTGTATGAGGCAGGTACAGTGATTATCTCTGTTATGCAAATATGAACACTAAAGTAAACTGATAGTTAGAAAAATTGCTCAAATCCATATTCATTGAACTCACAAAATTAGTATAGATTGATAATCAGTTTGAATAAAATTTTAATTTTCTATGTGGACGTCACTGCTTATTCATTTGTTAATCATATAATAAGCCTCTACTATGTTCCAGTATTAATCTGGAGCCAGTATGTAACTGTGGAAATTTTTAAAAATGGTGAGATCCATTTTATCAGGTTTTATTGCCAACAGCAGGGAGACAATATACAAAATGATTCTTCTTCAGTCTTGGACACGTTCTTTAAAAAAAAAAAATTGTTTTAATTAGCTATGCATGACAGTAGAATGCATTTTGACACATCATACATAAATGGAGTATAATTTCTTATTCTTCTGGTTGTACATGATGTGGAATTACAATGGTCATGTAGTAATATATGCATGTAGGGTAATAAAGTCTGATTCATTCTACTATCCTTCCTACCTCCTGACACCCTCCCCTCCCTTCACTCCCCTCTGCCAAATCCAAAGTACCTCTAGTTTCCCCTAGCACCTGCTCCCATGCCTTATTTTGCAAAACTAAATTGAACACAGATGAGTGGAGAGGAGGAGAAGCCAGTTTAAGTAAGGAGTCAGGAAATCCCTCTTGCTTAGGAGGGTAGCGTTTTAGTTGATATTTAGTGAGCCATATGAAAGCATGAAGGAAGAACACTGCAGACAGACTAAACAGCAAGGGAAGATTTTCTTGTACAGACATGAGTTTGGCACAATGACAACACTGAAAAGGTCCACGGGACTGGCATGTTCAAGAGAGGATGAGGTCAGAGAACCAGAGAGACATGCAGACAGTGGAGGGTTTCCTTGGCCAAGGTAAACATTTTCAACTGCAGTAGGCCAGCATTGTAGAGTTTTAAACATTTGTTTGCTAGGTCACACATCTTGATTTACATTTTTAAAACATGATTTGGCTTGCTTTATTGAGAATGGACTCTGGGCTTGATAGATGGGCTACCCTCCCGCCCCGCCCCCTCCCCCCTCCCCAGAGCTTTCCACATCCTGAGAGAAACAACCTTGTTTCATTCTCTGGGCAGGATGTTTCTTCCCCGGCAGGATGTTTCTTTTCCCCGTGCAATAGGCTTAAAGGTCGCCTTGTCCTATGGGCAAAGAGCCAATGGCGTTGGGGTTGCTCTGGTGCACCTCCCACCAGAAATCCCTATATAGGGCCCTGTTCAAGAGACTCAGAACACACACAGACACACAACATCAGCTCGACGCTGCTGAGAGGAGGAAGCCACTCAGACACATCAGCTCGACCCTGAGGAGAGGAGGAAGCCACTGCGGCAGCTCCAGACCCATCGCCTTCAGCCCAATGGCTGCTCCCAGCTGACAGCTCCAGCCTCCAGCCAGACAGCAGCTGCTTTAGCTGATAGCTCCAGAGATCCTAGCCGGTGCGACCAAGCACCCACCTTCTGTCCAGAGCTTGCACACTCCCCTCTCCCTGACTCCCCTCTCCCACCAGAGTTTGCACACTCCCTTCTCCCTGACTCCCCTCTCGCAGCACCTCTTCGAACTTTGACCAGAGCACCTCTTCTCCGGTTTTGCTACCAGCCATGAAGGCTGTTGAATAAATTTCTTGGCTGCATGGCTGTCCCCGGTGTTATGTTTCGCCCTTCAGGGCTAAACATGAAAAAGTGCAAGAATGAAGACCAGTTGAGCGGGTGCTGAGAAATTCAGTTTATAATAATATTGGAGATAGCTTTGAAAAGAAAAAATGCTGAAACTTTTCTCCTTCAATTGTTTTATTAAAGGACATGTCTGTAGAATTTTCATAGACCTCCCGTGGGGGAAAGAGGAAACATGAAAGTTAAGGCAATAGAAACTATGTGCAGATTGGGTGCTCTGCTATGTGGTTTCCTGTGGGGTCTCCAAGCTCCCCTCCATTAGGCCTATCTTTATCCACCATATTGTACAATATAACAATACTTGTTTACTCTTATGGTTTATATATGAAGTGCTTCCCCCAAAAACTCATGTGTTAAAGGCTTGGTCCTCAGTGCAACAATATCCAGAGTTGGGGCTTCTACAAATGATTGGATCATGGCGTCTCTAGCCCCTTTAAACTTGGGCTTCATACTCTTCCTGAAAATTCTAAACTCTGCCAGCTCTTACAGCACATCTTTATGGATTGGTCATTTTCAATTTACCTCACCATTACCCTGTTCCTACAAGCACATTGTAGTTAGGAATTTTTTTTTAATTTTATTTTTATAATTTTTAATATGTACAACTCATAGTGCATATATTCAGTATCTTTTTACATACAACTGTTTGTATACAAAGTATATTTGTACAATTCAGGTCTTCAATCATGCATTAAGGAAAATGGTATCCGTCTCATTCAACCACCTTTTTTTTTTTTTTTTTTTTTCTTTTCTCCCCCTCCCTCCCTATAGTTAGGAATTTTATCTTTTAGTTCTGAATAGCCATGACTAAGCACAGGATTAAGCACAGGATTAAAGCATAGGGTAGGCATTCTTGAAAAAAGGAGGAAAGAAAGAAGGAAGGGAAGGAGACTAAAGGAGAGAGGAAGTGAAGAAGGGGAGAGAGAAACACCAATTGAGGAAGGAAGGCAAGAAGGAAATAAAGAAGGAATGATGGAAGAAAGGAAGGAAGAGAAGCTAGTTCTTAAATTCTGTTATCACTAATCCTGAACATAATGCTTGTTCCAAAGTTTTATAAAATTGAGACTTTCTCAGGACTTTGCTCCAAAATCTGAAAAGAAACTGAGCAGGAAATTATTTGCCTACTGATTTATTTTTTTTTGTCAAATATATCCCTTTATACAAAAACAAATAATGGTAGTAAATTTTCAAAAATACTATCAGTCTATTTCATTATATTTCTTGTATTTTTCCCCCAATGGCACATTTTTTCAAATGTTGATTTTCCATGCTTTGATATCACTGATTATGTTAGCTCAGTGCAAAAGGCAATATTTGGGAGAAATACACTGAATTTATTTTTCTTTTTGGTTCTATTACATTAAGTATTATATGAATATATGAAATAGATATGGAATAAATATATGTAGTATTTTTCTTTCCAAAAATTGCAGTATGATCAGGAAAACAAAGTTAGTTTCCACTGCAGTATGATCAGGAAAACAAAGCTAGGGAAATGGTGAGGTAAATTGGTAATGACCAATCCATGAAGATGTGCTGGGGGGTGGGGGGAGAGTCTCACTGAGTTGCTTAGGGTCACGCTAAGTTTGTGGCACTGGTTTTGAACTTATAATCTTCCTGCCTCAGCCTCCTAGTCACTGGGATTATAGGTGTGCACCCTGCTTCTGGATTCATGGCTTTCTTTATAAAATGAATACAGAAATCTTGATGGAATATTTTAGAGTATGTAAGACCATTCCTCTATCTTGCCAGCTCTCTCTCCCTCAGTGTCACTCTCTCTTGTCCTTTTTGCTCTGAAGAAAACAACTATCAGGCTATAAGATGCTCTGTGGAGGGGCTCAGGGGCAAGAAACTTGTGGAGCCTTCACCAACTGCCCATGAGGAAGTAAGTTCTTCCAGTAAGGATCATGAGGGATGATGAGTGAGCTTAAAAGCAAATTGTCCCTAGTCAAGCCTTCAGATACCATTGCATCCCTGGCTGACGCATTGATCACAACCTATGCTTGCATCCTTGACCTACAGAAACTGATATAGTAAGTGAATGTTGTCTTAAATCATTCATGAAATTTTTACACAGCCATAGATATGAATACAGTCACCATCATCACTATAAACACCATGTATTGAAAAAAATATATTGATATGGTAGGTTTTGGAGTAAGTATGATTGGATGCATGGAAAATAAAGTATCAAAATTATTGAGATTCTGGTCTTTCCACCAGACTTATGAGACACTTGGTAGTAGGATAAAACTGTGTCTCAGTTCCCTCATCCCATAGTGTCTGTCAGCTCATATTCAAACAAAATATTTGAATGAGAAACAAATGAGAAGACAGTGACTTGCCAGGCTGTAGAAAACAATGTAGGATTTCAAACTAAAATGTAATATAATGAAAAGTATATTTATGTGAGGTTATTTGGGTAAATATCTGCACTTTGGAATACAGAGAGAAGGAAATGTTGGCATGGAGGCCAGCTTTACTCTGTGTATGTGGACATATTTGGGCAAACTAAAGGAAGAGAAGAGATGGAAGATACTCAGAAACAAAGAACAGGACTTCAAGAAAGCCACAGGTAACCAGGCTGTTCCCAGAATGCCAGATCTCTACAAAAGTCAGTATAAATATTGATGGCTTGATCTCTCATTCCTTTTACTTCCACCACTGGGAGGTAACTAAACTAGGAGTTCCCTATATGTTACTTCTTCAACTACTGTCCATCTACAATTGAAACAACTACCATTCTGAGGGCTGACAGCTACTATGAGTAGATGAGGTCATATGCCACCAGCAGTATTTGCAGAAAAAAATGAATCATACAAGTAAATTCAAAATACTCATGTCTTTTGTTCTGCAACCTCCTGACATCTTGTGTGATCTCAAAAAACATAAAATAAAGCTTTGTAAATCTAGTAAAGTAGCAAGGCAAATCAACATTACTGTATCTGAGGATGAGTCCACTAGTTTTGGGTGGAATAACACAGTGCTACAAGAAGAGCAAACAACAAAGAAATCACACACACACACACACACACACACATACACAATCTGTATCCTAATGAATCTTACAAACTAACCTGGTATTAAAAATGAAAATGCATATCTAGCCATAAAAATGAGTAAATGAAGAGCCACTATATGATAGACATAGTTGTAATACGTAGCACAAAATAATGAGAGCTATTTAGCTGTGTCAATATTTAATGGAATATTGATTTACATGCATTAATTCCATTAACATATAAAATAGAAATTAAATATTTGAGACATTTTTCTAAAGCCCTGCTTTTTTTCTTCACAAATTTCTGGTTTGCAGTTTCATTGTTTTCCATCTGTTTTTTCTCTTTGTTTTGTGGCTATAAACTACCTTGGCATTCTACAAAAAAAAAAAAAAAAAGTAATAAATGATTATTTAAATGTAATAACATGCATAAAAAGGATTGATAACTGTGTGACAATGACTGGTAAATTGCTTGTTATACAATAAAACAAACTGCCTATGGAAGATCATTGAGAAAGCTGAACAAAATAACATTTGAGATTTATGCTGATTTGAGTGGTCATTTAGGTGAGAGAACAATTAGGTCATTTAAAGTTTGTATACTTATTTTCCTAAGTAAAAGTCTCATTTAAATATAACATAAAAAAACTATAAGTAAATAGCAGAAAGGTCAGTAGCGTAGAGGAAAGGGAACAAGGAGAGGGAGGAGGAGGGGAAGGGGAAATAGTAGGAACTGAATTAGAAAAATTATATTCCATACTTTTATATCAGAATGAATCCTAATGTTATATATAACTAAAAAGAACTATTAAAAATAATATATATGCATATATATACATATATATAAAACATCTTTACAGAAAAGTACATAAACCATGTGTAGACCTCCATGAATTTTTACAAAATGACTTCAACTATATAGCTGTCATTCAACTCAAATCAAATATTTCCATCATTGCACATTAGCCCCTAAATTGTTTCTGCAGAAAACAAGCGATTCTATAGGATTAGAAACTCCACAAAAGTCTCATTTTATAGACAACATAGGCCTGTTTCATTTAATTAAAGGCCTGTATTTAATTAAAGGTTTATTTGAATGTGTCTAATTTTCATCACACTGTGCAAAGTTCTATTTATGTAGTGATGTTCTATTGTATGACTATATGAATATACCACAATGTATGTATCCATTCTACTGTATATGGACATTTGGGTTGTTCTTGGTTTGGGACTGTTTCAACTAGTGATGCTATCAACCATCTGCCATCAAATGAGAGATGCATATTGAATACAGCAAGCACTGTGCCATCGTATCACGTTCAATAAAACAAGAATGTCATCTTTACTGGTAGTTTCCTCAATCTTGAACTGCAGTAAAGGGCAGGGGGTGATTAAAGTTTTGGAACTAAGGTAACTTTCCCAAGATGACATGACCAGAAAGTGGGGAAGCAGGATACAAGATTCACAAATAGAATCTCTATTATGTATCAGGAATTCTGGTGGAAGCTACAGTAATAGCAATAAATAAAAGAGATCATAATCCCTGCAACGGCTTTAGTTGGTTTCAGGAGAGTGGGTAATAAAATGTGTCAGACATTGGCTGCTGAGGTGATGTGCTAAAGACGAGGATAAAGTGGGGAAAATAAGGAGAGGGAAGGATGTCGAATTAATCTAGGTAAGGAAAGGTTAGAGAAGACTGATGAGGAGAGTGCCACTTCAATTAAAATCTTAAAGAAAGTGGCCCTGTTTTATTGCAGAGTCCATGCTGTTTACTATCATGAGAAGCCAATAAATATACATTTATGACTTTTTAACAGAGTTTTCCTGAAAACTGTGTTCATCATTCAAGAAAATCAATTGCCTACACTTTAGGGTATAGATCATTAAACAAATCAAATCAAAACAAAGAAACAAAGGCCGATAGCACTGAATTTAGACTGGATTTAATTGCAGGAGTTTCAAAGACTAATTCTGAGTAACTAGCAGAGTCATTTGTATATCTTCCTCTAAATAGTGGTCAAGAAGACAGAGCTGGGCATAAGGTGAGGTTGATGAGCTAGAAGGTCACTGGTGATTAAACAAATACCATTAACTAATGACAAGATTAGAGATAGTACCTTAAAGGATTAAACTACAAACACTTGCCATTTTGACGTAATCTTTACTCTGAAGAATAATTTATACAGTAAAACACAAAATGGTATGATTTGAATTTTTAAATATTTTACATACATATATATGTACTTAATTTATTGGGTCATATGAGTATCACCACTAATTTTCCTTTCCCTTACCTTAAGAGAAGTAGGTTAAAATAGTCTGGCAAATATTATTTCCTCTGATATGAATAAACAAGAAAGAGGAGGACAAAATATCTGAATAAACAGTGGCCTAATACGTCATATATTTTATAAATAGCATGCATTTTATATTCAAGTAGCTCAAGAAGGATAAACAAAAAAACAACAAAACACAAGCAGATCATCATTAAATGATTAAACCCAAGATGAAGAGGAAATCTTGAATGGAGCCAGAGAAACAAAGAATTGTACAGAGTGGAAAATTAATTCAATTGGCGGTTCTCAGCAGAAACAAAGGAGAGGAAAAGACAGAGAAACACATGCTTTATGCACTGAAAGAAAAATAAAATAAATATAAATAAAATAAAACTTCAGTGAAAATAAGATTGAAGGAAAAATAAAGACAGTTCATATTTTTAAAGAATCCCTGAAACAATTCATCACCAGCAGAATTGTATAAGAAATGCTAAAGGAAATTTTTCTAAGTAATAAGAAATTATTAGATTGATACCCAGAACTCCAGGAATAAATGAAGGACATTAGAATTGGTAAATACTATGCAAATATAATGGATGATTTCCTCTTCATTTTTTAAATCAATAGAATTTCAAAGCATAAATCACAACACTACTATTTAAAGTTCCTAATGCATCTGAATTTAACACATAGGACAATTTAAAAGTTTTAAAAGAGGATGCAAGGTAAATGGAGATCAGTTGTAAGATTAGTATGGTATTCAAAAAGTGGGAAAATACAGAGATGGATTCAAGATGGCGGACCAGAGAGAGGTAGCACTATGTGTCAGTTGGTAAATTGAGACTCAGTAGTGAGAATACTGCTTAGTTGCTAGCGATATTCCTGCTCCCTTGAAGGAGTCACGGTCATCCTGCAGATCTGGAGCTCTGGGACTACAGACTACAGCATCAGGGTGAGTCTCCCAGCTACTCACTCACATGCAGAACCACCACTGAGGGACACAAACAACTAACAAAACCACCTGCATTGGTGCTGTGGGGAACAGTGTGGAACATTTGGCTACACAACTGAGTGGAGAACCGCTTTCACACAAGACATCCGGCAACTTCTCACAAAAGAAGTTAAAGAAGACCTTAGAAGATGGAAAGATCTCCCTTGTTCTTGGATAGGCAGAATTAATATTGTCAAAATGACTTTAAGACCAAAAGCATTATACAGATTAAATGCAATTCCGATCAAAATCCTAATGGCATTCCTCATAGAAATAGAAAAACCAGTCATAAAATTCATCTGGAAAAATAAGAGACACAGAATAGCTAAAGAAATATTATCAAGAAGAGTGAAGCAGGTGGTATCACAATACCGGACCTTAAACTATACTACAGGGCAATAGTAACAAAAACAGCATGGTATTGGCACCAAAATAGGCTGGTAGACCAATGGTACAGAATAGAGGACACAAAGACTAGTGCACATAATTACAGTTATCTTATATTAGACAAAGGCACAAAAAATGTACATTGGAGAAAAGATAGCCTCTTCAACAAATGGTGCTGGGAAAACTGGAAATCCATATGCAACAAAATGAAATTGAACCTCTATTTCTCACCATGCACAAAACTCAACTCAAAGGTAGAAATAAAGTTTTTTCTTATAAAAAAAAAAGAGGGAAAATATTAGGTCTAGCAGCATTTTGTTTTTATAAGATATTCAGACTACTCATTTCTTGCAGTCAATTTTCCATTAGTCCCTTCTGGTTTTGTTGTTTCACTGTATTTTTCTTTTCTGCCTTTTTGGGGTTAGTGAGTACATTTTAGATTTCACTGTATTTACATTGTTTCCTCACTAATGGAAATTTAGCTATGCCTACTGTGATGGTGGATTTTTTTTTTTTTTTTTTTGCAAATTTTATTTTTTTTTTATTTTTCATTTTTTAAAATTTTTATTTATAGTAGTAGTATGTATTACAGTTCATACTACACATATAGAGCATCTTTTTACACAAAACAGTTTGTATACAAAGTATATTCATAGCATTCAAGTCTGCAATCATGCATTTAGAATGATATCCATCTTATTCAACCACATTTTCTTTTTTTTTCTTTTTCCCCCTTCCCCCTTTGCTCCCTCCCTTCCCTCCCTTCCCTTTGACCATTATAGTGTTCCTCTAATCCTCCTATGTACCCGGACCCAATAATACTGTGAACCGGCCTCCTTATATCAGAGGAAACATTCGGTATTTGGATTTTTGAGATTGACTAATTTCCTGCGAATGTCATTATTTTATTCTCTTTTATTGCTGAGTAAAATTCCATTGTGTATATATACCACATTTTCTTTATCCACTCATCTACCAAGGGACATCTAGGTTGGTTCCACAACCTAGCTATTGTGAATTGTGCTGCTATAAACATTGAAGTGGCTGTGTCACTGTAATATGCTGTTTTTAAGTCCTTTGGGAATAGACCCAGGAGTGGGATAGCTGGGTCATAGGGTGGTTCCATTCCCATTTTCCCAAGAAATCTCCATACTGCTTTTCATAACAGTTGTACCATTTTGCACTCCCACCAGCAATGTATGAGTGTGCCTTTTTCCCCACATTCTCTCCAACATTTATTGTTGTTTGTGTTGTTGATAGCTTCCATTCTGACTGGAGTAAAATGAAATCTTAGAGTAGTTTTTATTTGCATTTAAGTGTCAATTGGACTAGATGAAGAAAGACCTGGAGAGCTGGTAAAGCATTATTTTGGGATGTCCCTGTGAGAGTAATTTCTAAGCCCACTGGCCTGAGTCTTAGTGGAGTAAATGGGGACCCTGTGCCCCCAGTGTGCAAGGAAATAATCCAAAGGAATAGAGTTAAAAAAAGAAAAACATTTCCTTTCTCTTTCCATTGAAACTGGGATATACTTTTTTTTTTCTGCTGCGCCCTTGGATATCAGACCCCAGACTCCAGCCTTTGGACACCAGGATTTATACCAGCAGTCCACCCCCTAAGAGCTATGCCATCAGCCTCCCTAGTTCACAGGCCTTCAGGCATTTGGTTTATGAAAACATTTGACAATATGAGGGACATTAAAATCAATGCAAACTTGGAAAAACATTTTGAAAATTATTTTTTTTATTTATTTATTTATTTATTTATTTTTTTTTGTGGTGCTGGGGATTGAACACAGGGCCTTGTGCATTTCAGGCAAGCACTCTACCAACTGAGTTATATCCCCATCCCTTGAAAATTATTTTTAAGATGCAAAAACATTCAGAAAATGTTGCATTGTATTATCAATAAAATTCAAGGAAACCGGCAGTATATACAAAGCAGCAGATAAAGCAAAATATGTTTAATAAAGAGAAAGTGAAAAGAATACCTAGGGACAAATCAAAAGGGAAAAAGTAAGACATTCATCAAAGTAAAACTTTAAGAAACAATAAAACAAATTGGGGTATTTAAAATGATCAACAGGATTGCTAAGTAAAATATGTCATTATAACAAGAGAAGTGAGGGAGAGACGAAGGCCTTAAACATTGCTGCATATTCTAAGGAAAACAGCAAAAAAATAAACCCGGAGAGCAATGAAGATGAGAGAACAGATTTAAGCATGCACTTTATTGCTGTTCAGAAAGAAGACATAAGTAAGAACACAGGGGCAAAACTCAAATATATACCAGAAAGAAATGATTTTTGTGTAAGAATATATGGAAAATTTTATTATCTTAATATTTGCCTGATAATATAGAATGGATTTCATTTGTCTAGGATATCATGGAGGTAGGAGGCTTTTTAGTAGATACATGTATTAACTCAGGCAAGGAATTATGTAGTTGTAAACAAGAATAGGGTAGAGGCTTATAGAAAAGAGGGGAATCTATTTGTGTGTTTCTAGAGATAATTTGAAGGACTTTGTCATTTATTGGATATCCATTGAAGAAAGGGAAAAGTTGTTGATTTTGTCTACATATTGTTTGTCTGAAACAATTTATGGATATTAGTAACATTCTATAAAATGGCAAGGAGTATTTCAGAGACAAAGATGATTATTTAGTTTTTCACTGCTCAAGTTGGGTGTGATCAAAGGGCATCTGTTGCTTGTGTCTGGACAAGGATCAATGTAGCCAATATATTTAGCAACAAAGAAATTCAAGTTGACTTTGTAAAGGGTTGTTTCAGTGGAATGGTAGATTTGAAGCCATAAGAAATTAATCAGAGGAGTAAGGGGAGAAAGCAAGTGTAAACGGCACAGGATGAAAGTGATGTGAACATGCTTACACTTTGAGGGGGACAGGGAAGTGGAAAAGGTCAGGGATCAGAAGAGAGATGGTTTAATGGAAGATTACCCTTGAGAAGGAATATGCAAGCATCTAGAACACATGTAATGTGCATATGAAGAAGATGAAAAGAGAGAGAACAGAGGGAAATGGCAGAAACTTAATGAGACATTTAGAGCTTATGTGGCAATTTGTGGCCAGCTGAACCCCAAATTCCCAGACTAAAATAAATCCAAATCTAATCCTAGAAATGATTCAGGTACTGCAGAAGATCTTCCATTTTATTAGGTTATGAAGTTCAATAGCAAGGAGCAATGAGACCCAGAAGGCACCAAGTCAGGGTGGTTGGAAGAGGGCATTCACCCAGTCTAAGGGACCATATGTCAAAAGCCAAATGAAATGCATGTTGAAGTTCTACTCTAAGATAATCCAAGGGCAAAATTAAAGATAGGAATGCTATATGAGGTCATTTGCCAGATTGATCAGCCCTCAAATTGTAGCATACCTAAAACTCTCATGGAAAAAGTATTCAAAATGAATACATTCATCTTTTCTTCTTATACTTAACATTTGTATAAATAAAACTGTACATTTTTCTGCTTAAATAATATAACCTGGTACTTTAGTTGGATGAAAAAAATGACTGGAAAACCACACACTTAAGGGAAATTAAAATCTGATTTATGCCATTAAGTCACATAAAAATTAAATTAAAAAAATGAAATAAAAATATTTGCTTATCAGGAAAAATTAGTGAAATATACATATATGTAGTTCCTGGAAATACATTTTTTTTTTTTTTTACATTTTAGGGCAAAGTAGGAATGTTACAGATCTTCAGTCAGAATTTAAAAAAATATTGGAAGAAGCACTTATTTGCAAAAAGCTAAGTTAGATTTTTAGATCTTTAAACAAACACCAGCTGGTGAGGATAGTGGGGCAGGCTGGGGATCCCCAGGAATTCCTCAAGAGCCCAAGTTGCTCTTCAGATGTAAAGGCTGGAAGAGGGTAGGTGTAAAGTGTAACATGGAAAGCCTACCCTTACACATTGGCTTCATGAGAACACTTGAATTGAATAAATGTCCAGCCATCCAAGGTACATATCAAACTGACACTAATAATAAATAAAACCTCCAGGTAAATGGGTAAATGCTCATATAGTTTAAAAGGTAAAATGCAGGTAACAGAAAAGTGAGACCCTGAGTTTTAAATGACTGTAGTAAATGTTCACAATGCTCTATATAATGTTGGATTGAGCTCATGCTACAAAGAAGAAATTGTTGAAGCCATTATTATTATAAATAACAACAACAACAATTTCAAGCCTGGAAATATTAAGGGAAAAAATCAATTTTCATAATGTATATAGAAAGCATTAGTCAGGATTCTCCAGAAAACATAAATAACAGATCTCTCTGTATGTATATATAGATGAAGAGAGAAAAAGAGAGAGTGTGAGACAGAGAGAGAGGAGAATTATTTGCTTTATGATGGAAGCTGAGAAAAGTCCCACGATCTGCTATCTGGAAGGTGGAGCCAGGAGCACCAGTAGTGTATTTCAAAGGCCTGAGAACCAGAGATGTAATGGTACAGATGCCAGCTTCATTGTGAAGGTCTGAGAAGCAGGAAAACTAAGGGTGGAGGAGATTCAGTTAGGCAAACCAGAGATGTGATGGTACAAAAGCCAGCTTCAGTCTGAAGATCTGAGAAGCAGGAAAACTAAGGGTAGAGGAGATGCAGTTAGGCGAATTCAACCTCTCTCTGCTTTTCTGGTCTATTCAGAGTCTCAGTGGGTTGGATGATGCCCACCTACACTGGGGAGGGCCATCAGATTTGCTTGGTCTATATATTTGAATCTTATTTTTTTTCTGGATATAACCTAAAAGATATCTAGAAATACTTTTCAATCAGAGTTATGGGCATCCTGTGGCTCAGTCCAGTTGCTACAGAAAATCAGCCATCACATAGAATACCATACACTTGTGGCATTTAAATACATATAAGGTCAACTTGTGACTTTTCTATCCAAGAGATGAATATTAGTAAATATAAAATCCACTTATTGACTCAGCTTTGTCCCTCCCCCTATCCCATGGCTTAGGAGTCTCCAGCCTTTGTCTTCTTTTGCTATTATCTCAAAGCCTCTAGTGGCCTCTTTCATTTCCGTGGCTTCAATTACCTTTATGTGCTAATGATTCCCAAATTTTTATTCCAGCCCAAGTTTCTCTCCAGTTCTCATTAATACCTGATTATCTAATGGTTACTTAATATCCCACCTAAATTTACACCAAACCCATTTCAAAATCAACCCATTTCACTCATGTTTTCCAAGTCATAATTCAAAATGATCAAAAATCCATACTCCTCCTTATACTCACCTATCCCTACAGAAAAAGTATTTTTTAAAAAAAATTTAAAAAATGTTATCATGCTAATACAAGCTCATAATTAAAGCCACACCATAGTAGGCTATATTTATAAATATAATAGTATAGCCTATAATAGTAGGCTTTATTAACAAAGCACAACATTTGCAAATCCCATTTTTATTGGGATGTGTGGAGGGAAGATAGGGAACATGTTTTATTATTATTATCTAGTTCTTTTCAATAGATATGAATAAAAATTATATACATGAATAAAATTTCTCTGAATTTTAAAATGAATACATATTTGGTTACCTTCTTATATGATAGGTAAAGATTTGGCAACTGGTACCCCTTGCCTCTTTATACTTCTTCTTAATATAAGTATAAACATTAGAGGACACAGAGACTAATGCACACAACTACAGCTATTTTATATTAGATAAAGGTGCCAAAAAATTGGAGAAAAGATAATCTCTTCAACAAATGGTGCTGGGAAAACTGGAAATCCATATGCAACAAAATGAAATTGAACCTCTATCTCTCACCATGCACAAAACTCAACTCAAAGTGGATCAAGGACCCAGGAATTAAATCAGAGATCATGTGTCTATTAGAAGAAAAAGTACGCCCAAACCTCCATCATATCGGATTATAGGCTCCTTCTTCTTTAATAAGACTCCTATTGCACAACAATTAAAATGCAGGAGCCCTAATTAAGGAGATAGCTAAGATTGCTGTTAGCTGCGAGCCATAAGCATTACCACCTTCCATGGTCTCGTGAGACTTGGCCCGGGACATTGTGGATTGGGTCGGCACCATTTGCATGATCTCACGGGACTTTGCGCGGGGGATTGTGGATCAGGTCGGTGCCATTTTGTGGTTGTTGGAGGAGCGTGGACGGCGTGTCGGGGTGTTGTTGGAGCCGGAGAGAGAAGCTGGCAGAATAAAGAGCCTGTTTGTTTCCAGTCTGCCTCTGAACTTATTACTGCGGCTTTGTTGCTCCAAGCGGCCATCGCTTCAGGCAACAACATTAAAATCTAGAATTAATGAATGGGATGGATTCAAACTAAAAAGCTTCTTCTCAGCAAAAGAAACAATCAGTGAGGTGAATAGAGAACCTACTAATTGGGAACAAATCTTTACCACATGCATGTCTGATACAGCACTGATCTCTAGAATATATAAAGAACTTAAAAATCTTAACACCAAAAAAAAAAAACAAATAACCCAATCAATAAATGGGCCAAGGAACTGAACAGACAATGTCTCAGAAGAAGATATACAATCAATCAACAAATACACAAAAAATGTTCAACATCTCTGGCAATTAGAGAAATGCAAATCAAAACTACTCTAAAATTTCATATCAATCCAGTCAGAATGGCAGCTATTAAGAACACAAACAACAATAAATTTTGGGGAGGATGTGGGGAAAAAGGCACACTCATACATTGCTTGTGGGACTGCAAAATGGTGCAGCCAATATGGAAAGCAGTGTGGAGATTCCTTGGAAAACGGGGAATGGAATCACCTTATGACCCAGCTATCCCAATCCTTGGTCTATACCTAAAGGACTTAAAAATAGCATACTACGGGGACACAGCCACATCAATGTTTATACCAGCACAATTCACAATAGTTGTGGAACCAAACTAGATGCCCTTCAGTAGATGAATGGATACAGAAAATGTGATATATATACACAATAGAATATTACTCATCAATAAAAGAAAATAGAATAATGGCATTCTCAGGTAAATGTATGAAGTTGGAGAATATAATCCTAAGTGAAGTTAGCTAATCCCAAATATCCAATTGCCAAATGTTTGCTCTGATATAAGGAGGCTGATTCACAGTGGGGTTGGGACAGGGAGCATAGGATTAGAAGAACACTAGAAAGGTCAATGGGGAGGTCAAGAGGGTAAAGAAAAAAAAGGTAGTAGAATGAAATGGATATCATTACCCTAGTTCATGTATGAAGACACGAATAGTATGAATATACTTTGTATACAACCAGAGATATGTAAAAATGTGCTCTATATGTGTATTATGAATTGTAATGCATTCTACTGTCATATACAATAACTTTGAATAAAAAAAACATTATTTCCAGTTTTTCATTGGTGACTTTGGCTACTGAGGAATGGATAAATTCTACTTCTAGTTTAGTCACATGTATTTAATGTGTATTTTGTAAAAAGGAGGTTTTTGTGTTCCCATGTTTCCTTTTACTTCTTGTTTTAATCAACTCTTTCAGCTCTGCTATCAAAAATTCTGACAAGAACAATTAGAGGAGGAAAAGTGTATTTGTTGCTCACAGTTTCAGAAGTCTCAGTAAATAGATGTCTGATTATTCCTCAAAGCCTGGGGTAAGACAGCACATCATGGTAGAATGGAGGAGGAAAATGGTTCACAGTATGGCTCCAGGAAGCAGGGAGAGTGAGCTTGACTCAACAAGGACAAAATACATACCCCCAAAACCAAGCCCCCAGTGCCTTACCTCCTCCAGCCACGTCCCACCTGTCTACAGTGACCACTCATTTAATCCCTATCAGGGGATTAATGCGCTGATTGGGTTAAGGCTCTCATAACCCAGTTATTTCTCTTCTAAACTTTCTTGCATTGTCTCTCACATGAGTTTTGGGGGACACCTAATATCTAATTTTCTTCCTGTCATACTCTGGGGGATTTCCCTCCCTTCTGAAGCTACTTATCAGATTCCATGTCTACCACCTTCTTAATCCTCTCCAGCATGCTTCTATGTTGTAACCTTAATTAGTTTCCTGAAGAAGGCAGCCAAGGGGGGAACATTTCAGAGATTTTGTATTTCTTTAGAAACTAATATTATGATCCTTTTATTTCCTACTTCTTTCATAATTTTCTCTGGAAATTATACTCCAATTTTGAGCAACTTTTTTATATTCTTTGCTTATTCTTTCATACCTCGTTCTTGTTTTATCAATATAGTACTTTCTTGAAACTGATAACACTACTGAGAAAGATTTATAGATTTCTGCTTCCTTGATCTATCACTGTTTGCTTTGTCATTTGTTCTGCCTTTCTTTTTAATCTGGCTAGCAGTCTTCAAAGTTCTGGAAGTCACTTGCTATCTGTTCCCATGTAACAATATAGCCATAGAAAGAGGATTTAAGACTAGCATGGATCCAGGCAGGTGCTGTTGTCCAGCATTCTTGGCTTTAGGATGATTAGACAATGAACCACTCATGATGCTAGGCAACACCCAGATTCTACAGTGCCAGGGATATGTTGTAGACATCCCAGGTTGCAATAGATACCTGGAAACCAAGAAGCAAGCTGCTAAGTCTCTTTCAGAAAACAGAGGGCAGAGAAGAGTTTGGCAATAGGTACTGATTAAGCCAATGTCTTTTGTCTGCTATGCTCTTTGCCTCTCCTCAAATGTATTCAATATATCTGTATCACCTAAAGGTCCAATTTTAATATCTTGACAGTGGTACAAATTCTTCAAAGGTCAGGTTCCTATCTACCTAACCAGCCTCCTTTCAAAAAATCTCACTCTAATCCATTCACAGTGAAGAGTTTATAACCTCCAACACCTTAAGGAGCTTTTGAATCTCTGTGTTTTTGCTGTTCTATTCAGCTGAAAAGAAGTGCCCTCCCTTGTGTAGTAACCCTTGCACTCTATCTGTATTATTTCAATAATCACATTGTATTATACATTTTCCATGCAAATGCCATAATTAAGTGTCACATTCTTTAATGACATCCACAGTAGGCAGTTCACTACCTTTTATAAAGCAATTGTGCGATATATTTAGAAAATGAACAAAATTAGTAAAAAATAATAATATTCACCACTTATAGAATATTGCTCTACATACTTAGGCATATTGTTTAAATTAATATTGACAATACCATGCAAGGCAGCAGTGAAGGCACAAAAAGGTAAAGAGTCTATGGTATCCCTCATCTAGGATATGGTGATATTCTCCAAGCTGTTCAAGCCCAAGATCCAGGCATCAATTTTAATTTTTTTTCTAATTTCTTTATTAGTTCATTATTGTTATATATAATATTAGGGTTCGTTTTGACATAATTATTCAAGTATGGAATATAATTTGTTCCGACTCAGTCCCCAGTACTTCCCTTTTCCCTCCCTTCACTCCTCCCCATGTTCCTTTTGCTCTGATGATCTTTATTCTATTCATATATATATATATATATATATATATATATATATATATACATGCATCCATATATATATTTAAATTAGTGCATTATGGATATACATAAAGGTAAGACTCACTGTGGTATACTCATATATGTAATAGTAAAGTTAAGTCAGACTCATTCCACTGGTTCTTTCTTTTCATGTCCCTCCTCCCTCCCCCCTCAATTCCCTTCCTCTACTCCACTGATCTTTCTTCTAATTTCATGGAATTCCCCCTCCCCCTACTCTTTCTTTCTCCTCCCCACCTTATTTTGGCCTAGCTTCTGCATTGAGAGAAAGCATTTGACCCTGGACTTTCTGGGTCTGGCTTATTTTGTTTTGCACGATGTTCTTCAGTTCCATCTATTTACCAGCAAATGCCATAATATCATTCTTTCTTATGGCTAAGCAAAACTGTATTGTGAATATACACCATGTTTTCTTTATACATTCCTGGGCACCTAGGCTGGTTCCATAGCTTGGCTTTTGTGAATTGTGCTGCTCTAAACATTGATGTGGCTGCATCCCTATCAGTATGCTGATTTTAGATCTTAACACATCTACTCCCTTAACTATCATGTCCAATTGGTCAATTAAAAAATGTGGCTTACTCTATGTAAAAAGCATACCACACGTCTATCCACTTCACCCCCCGTCCATTGCCCTTCCTAGTCTGTACATTTCTAATTGGTCTCCTGGTTTGTGAGAGATGTGAGGTTTTTTGCTTGTTTTGTTTTGTTTTGTTTTTGTACTGCAGATTGAACCCAGGGGCACTTAACCACTGAGTCATATCCCCAGCCCTTTTTATTTTATTTTATTTATTTAGTTTTTTGAGACAAGCTCTCACTAATTTGCTTCAGGCCTCACTAAATTGGTGACTCTTTCCAATGCCTTCTTCCTTCATGGCCTGAAAGTGAAAACTGTACCACTGCACTCAATAGCTTGGTACCTTCTATTGCAATTCATTGTAACTTTGAATAAATTATTTGGAATAAAATTCCTTATCAGTGTTCCAAAGACCTATGTGATTTGGCTGCTACACAGGTGGAACTTTTTCTTACACTTCTTTGTCTCACTTTCTGGGTAAGAAAACATAGGGGTTTTCACCTGGGCCTCCTTTTAGTTCAATGCAACACACTGAGGCACTTTTGACCTGTCTGCCTGGAAGTCCTTTCTCAGACCCTGTGTCCTCACTTCAGCTTCACCTGGCCAGCTTAATCTTGTTTCTCTGGATTGGCTTAAATATCTTTTCTTGTAAGGCTTTTTCTCCACCACACAATCTTACATAAGTACATCTAGCACTTTATTTTATCAAGTTCAGCTCCATTCTCTCATATGCAAATTCACTCGATGAGAAACAAGAACAATTAAGACTTAATTCCTACATTTTTATGAACTTGAAATCTAAATAAATAAATATGTATGCCATTATAAAGCAACATAAAAAATGCTGCAATAGAGGTATTTACACAGTTTCATGGCAAGAAAAGAAGAGGATATATTAATTTGGCCTTTATGAGGGCAGGAAGGAAAATTTTCACTGTGTAACAAATAATTTTATTGTGAATTTCAGAGTAGCTCTGAATTCAGGCAAGAAGTATGTTTTGATCACTACAAAATTGCTACTTAAAGCAAGTAAATCTCTCAGCCTCCCTCTTGAACAGTTGCGGGAGCCATCCATGAAAAACACATGCGGATCTCTCTTGGCATGTGGCCACGGAGATTTTAGGTTTAACCTTGGGAAATATGCGTGGCTCTCCCACTCAATAGATTGCCCAAAGCACATGACCTTTATCTTTGCTAGGAAGATCTCTCATGGTCATTCTGGAGATGGATGTAACCTGTTGGGAACTGGACAGCCCACCTTTTTAACCTTTTTTGGAGAAGAGCATTCTATGGAAGGCCTTTGATGTCCCCCGATATAAATAAAGCAGGCGCAGGCTCCATTTTGCTTTTTAGTATAGAAGCTCCATCTGTAAACTCCACTAGCCCGTCCCACCCCCGCTTTCTGAAAATATTTTCTGTGCCCTGTTTTTTTTTTTTTTTTTTTTTTTTTTTTTCCAGCCTTCCATTTTTCCTAGATTTTACTTCTCAGCCAGCTCATTCCACCAAGGGGAACCCCGTTTCCATTGCCTGCGTGGGCTGTGGGCGAGAAGCAGTGTCAATTTTTTACCTTTTATCTTAAAATCAAGAGTATATTATTTTTTCCAGTGGACATTTAGAGAAGGCATGTACATGAAGCATCATCTACAAAATATGAAATCTGTGACTATGGATTTGAAAGGGACATTATGACATGGTATATCTTCTGCTCATGGGCTTATCAATCTCCTGTTTTCGTCCACGTTTCCAAGACTAACTCTCATTAGCAGTTCAGTTCTTATTATGTCCACTCAGAGTAAGCAATTCATTTTGTGGCTAGCTGTTCAGAATACTCTGCACTAGAGAAAAATTAAGAGCTGTTGAAGGATATCATCTACTAGTGAAACAACACAGCTAAAAGATTAGATGGAGATGAGTAAAATAGTTGCATATAATTTTAGACTGATATTCCCTTCCCCATCATTCCACAGTTATTTCTGAATTTTTGTTCCTAAAATATCAGCAGTAGTTTCTATTTTACTATGAATCTTAGTCAACGCTGTGAGTTTGATTCAACTGTGATTATAACTCTGGAGCTATTTAGTTATTGCCAAAACACTAGCTTGGGAGTCCAATTACTTGTAAACTCTCTAAAATGTTCTTTTGATATTCCTAAAATATATCTAAGTAGATGGACCTAGTCTAAATCACAGTTATACATGAATAAAAAGTATTAGACAATTTTCAATATAGGTTTCATATAAACTCCGAACTTGAGAGTTTCTATCAGAAACTAGAGCACACTTAAAATCTGAGCAAACATAATAATTTGGTACAGCTAAATTTATACATAAACTGTAAATACCTAGTTTCATGTTGATACCCCTCATGCTATTAAAGTAGTGACTCTATTCATTGCAAGATAATGTGGTTATGTTTTATAAAACACAGGATGTCATCAGGCTATTAGCAAAAAATGGGGGAGGAAGGGCCTCTAAAAGTTCATTCTTTCCATAAAAACAGCAAAAGAAACTGGTAAAAATTTCTGAAACTCCAGAAATTAGCTAAAGGCTACTGCAACCAGGGCAGTGTTTAGTAAAAACAAAATAAAGCAAAAAATCTGCTGAACATCAATAAAAACGGCAGACTCTGTTTCATACTCAGTTACTGTAGTTTCATCCTCTGCACCCCAACTCAGCAGAAACCTTAAAAAATTGCAGCCTATATTCCCAGGAATTCAGGAAGAACAGACCTTTTTCCCAAACAACTGTTACTATTTGGCCAGTCTGATGGGTCCCTGAAAAAACCCACTCAAAAGGATGTCTTTATTCAAACTCACTTGACTTTACTCACTCAGAGGAGGGGGTATTTATTGTTTTAAATCACAGCTGCCTGTGGCAATGTATAAAAGTCAGGTCAAATGATTGACTAACCAAAAACCTTAAAAAGCAATAGATGCAGAATTAGATGCCCACAGGGACATTGAAAAGATCTGACATTTTCCTGGAAATCTAGAAGGCAATGTGCAGGCATATGCTGTCTGTAGCTGTGTGCCTGCTCACAAAATGCACCAGCAGTCCTCAGCTTTCATCCCCGACCGACCTTGAGACATGAAAAGACACCAGACTATATAACATGAAGCCACATAAAGCAATAAAGATCACCCCAAAACTGTAATACAGATAAATATAACTAGCAGTATATTTTTGTTTATATCTCCTGTTTATCTCCTATTTGATTTAAATGACAACTATGAAATGCAATTATTATATAGTTAATGAGTACACAATATATATACAGATTTAATTTGTGGTAGTGATAACATAAAGTAAAACATGGAAGCAAAAATACCCAAGATTTTGTATACTATTAAAATTAAGTTGGTGGTTCTCAGATAAAAAGCAAATAACACAAATTTAAATCATAACAAAATAAGATAATTAAAATATTATGATAGAAAATGTCTATTTAACACAAAAAACGATAGTAGTAAGAGAATTGTGAAGCAAAAAAAAAAAAAAAAAAGACATATACAAATCAACAAACTGTCACAAGTAAACCATACCTTAAAAATATTAAATTAAGTATAAATGATTTAAATTCTCCAAGTAAGACAGAGTTTGGCAGAATGGATTCAAGAAACAGCATCCAAGGGTAAACTGTATATGTGATACACTTTTAAACACAAATGCAAAAAGTAGTTTAAAGTAAAAGTAAAAAGACATACCATGCAAATGGTAACAAAAACAGAGGATGATATGATAAGAATCATAAAAAATACACTTTCAGACACAAAATACTACCAGAGACAAAGCATATTCATAATGAAAAAAATCTGAATGAAGAAATAGCCAACTGGACAATATTACCAATTTAAATACTCCACTCTAAAATAATGGTTAGAATAAATAGAAAATCAATAAAGAAATAGAATATTCAATGAATATTATATAACAAATAGATAATGAATATCTATTGAACACATCATCTGAAAACAACGAAGTTTCACACATTGTTTTGGAGTGCACATGGGACATTCTTCAGGATTGATCTCATGCTAGACCATACAATCATTCAGAATAAGTTTAAAAGAATCAAAATCATATAATGCATGCTCTCTTATCACAATAGAATGAAATTAGAGATAAACAACAGGAGGAAATTTTGGAAATTAACAAAAACTCAGACATTAAATATACTCTGTTAACTGGCCAATGAGTTAAAGAAGAAATCACAAGGAAAATTGGAAGATGATGTGAAATGAATAAAAATGAAAAGAAAACATACAAAACTTATGGGATGTCACCAAAGCGATGCTCAGAAGGAAATTTATGTCTCTAAATGCTTACATAAGAAGGGGAGAAAATCTCAAGTAAATGATCTAAAGATACACAGTAAGAAGCTAGAAAAGGAAGAATAAACTAAGCTCAAAACTTAGCAGAAGGAAGAAAACAAAGAACAGTGTGGAAAATAGAACAACAAAAAGTTAATGAAATCAAGTGTTACTGTTTAATAAGATCAACAAATTAATAAACCCTAAGCTACATGAACCAAGGAATATGAAAAAAGGAAAAAAGGCTCAAATTGCTAAAATGCAATAGAAGACACTATTACTAACATGATATAAGTATAAGGGATTATAGAAAATGCTATGAATGATAACATGCTGGCAAATTAGGTAACCTAGATAAATTGAACAAATTTTTAGAGCACAAAATTATTAAAACTAATAAAAGTAAAAAAAAGAAAAAAGTTTCCACAAAATCTAAGACTATACTGATTTACCAGTAAAGTATGTAAAATGTTTAAAAGATAATTAACATGCATTCTTCACAAACTCTCCCCACAAAAACATGGAAGGGAAGGAAAACCCTCCTAACTCATTCTGTGAGGACACTATTGCCCTATTACCAAACTAAACGAAGACATTGGGAAAACAGAAAACTGCAGTTCAACATTTGAATACAGGAGCAAGTATCTTCAGCAAAATACTAGTAACAGAATCTAAAATATATTTATAAGAAATAAAACTACATATATTTGAAAATGACATGACCTTATTTATAGAAATCCTAATAATACATTAAAAATATCAGAATTAGTAAATGAGTTCATCAAGATTGTAAGGATTCAATCTCAATGAATAAAAATCTTTTGCATTTCTACACATTACCAGTGAACAAACTAAAAAGGAAAATAATTTCATTTACAACAGCATCAAGCAAAATGAAATGCTTGAGAATGAATTTAACTAAGAAATGAAAGATTCCAACACTACTAATACTAAGAACTACAGAAATTTTTAAGGGAATTAAAAATTTAAGAAAGGAAATTAAAGGAGAGGTACTGTGTTCAGAGAGGAGATGACATAATGCTGTAAGGAGAGCAGTACTCCTAAAATTGATCCATAAACTCATCAAAATCCTTAAAAATTAAAAATTCTTATTTTCTTTTTCAAAGAACTAGGCAGCATTATCATAAAATCCTAATGGAATATCAAGGGATAAAGAAGAGCCAAGATGGTCTTGAAATAGATGAGCAAATTTGGAAGACTCAAGTTTCCTGATTTCAAAACCTCCTACAAAGCAACAGTAATGAAAACAACATGTACTAGCATAAGGATAAATATATGGATCAATATAATAAACCTGAAACTCCACATGCACCTACTGTCAATGAATTTTCATGAGAATGCTATATTAGTTTTCTAGGATTATCATAATAAAGGATCACAAACTGGGTTGCTTAAAACAATAGAGATTTTATTGTTGTTGTTGTTGTTTTGCTCTTCACCAATTCTGTTGGTTTTCTGGCAATCTCAAGGGTTCCTCGGCTTACAGCTACATAATTCCAATCTCTCATTCCAATCTCTCTTCACATGTGCTATAACTATGTGTCACTATTTTCACGTGCCATCTTAGAAGGACACCAGTCATATTGCCATATGGACTCACCCTATTCCAGCATAATTTTATCCTAATACTATCTGAAATAATCATATTTTTTAAAAAGATTACATTCCCAAATACTTGGAGTTAGAATTTCAACATATTGTTGTGGGGGGGGCACTATTCAATCCCCAAAAGGTTATCAAGATTATTTCATGGAGAAAAGTCAATATTTTCAATAAATGGTGCTGAAACAACTAAATATCTATATGCTGAATTTGGCTGTGCTACCTCACACCATATGCAACATTAACTCAAGATGGATCTGATATGTAAGTGTAAGAATTAAAACTCTAAATTTTTAAAGAAAACATAGATGTGAACCTTCATGATCTGGATTAGGTAGCTTTCACATACATATATGTGAAATATATATATGTGAAAAAATATATATGATATATGAAATATATGTATATATATATGACACCAAAAACCCAAGCAACTGAGGAAAAAGAAATAAATTTTGACTTCACCAAAGTTAAATCTATTTGTGCCTGAGAAGACATTACCATGTAATTAAAGAGATAAAAATCTCTCATAGCTGGGTGCGGTGGTACATATAATCCCAACAGCTCAGGAGGCTGAGGCAGGAGGATCTCGAGTTCAAAGCCAGTCTCAGCAAAAGTGAGGCACTAAGCAACTCAGTGAGACCCTGTCTGTAAATAAAATACAAAATAGAGTTAAGGATGTGGCTCAGTGGTTGAGTGCCTCTGAGTTCAATCCCCAGTAACCACCCCCCAAAACTATTTCTCATTTCTCCCAGGATAAGAGAAAATATTTTCAAACCACATGTCTGATAATGGTCTACAATCCAGACTTAATAATACAAGGACACCCAAATTTTTTAAATGGACAAAAAGCATAAATAGGCAGTTCTCCAAAGAAGGTACACATTGGCAAATAAACACCTGAAAATATATTCAACATCATTTTCATCATCAAAGAATTGCAAAGTGAAATAATAATGAGATACCACTTCACATCTAGTAGGAAGACTATAATTTAAAAATAAATTTAAGATAAGAATGGCAAGTGTCGGTAAGGATATGGAGAAATTAGAACCCTCATATATTTCCGGTAAGAATGTAAAATGATGTAGGAAGCACTCTTTTTCTTCCCTTCTGTACAGATGGGCTTTAGGAACATCCTTGAATAAGGTGTTTGCTTGGAGGATTAGTGGGAGCAGAAACCATTAAGGGAGATTGAAGGGATTTATATGCCAATCAAGCAAATAAATGATATTTTAATATGTAGGCAATGGGAGAACTATTGAATTATGTTTTAAAGCAAACTTTAAGAAAGATGTGGTTGGGAAGGAAGGGGGTACCCATAGTCCAGGGGAAAATGGTGAGATTCATAAAGATACTGGTCACATAAAGAAGGGAATGGATCTAAGGAAACATTTAGAAATGAAATAACAGGATATGCTGCCTAATTGGATAGAAAGATTATGCAGATTCAGGAGAAAGCTGGTGCTGAAAGGATGGTGATCCTCTTAATAGAGGAAAAGATCAAAAAAAAAAAAAAAAGAGAGAGAGAGAGAGAGAGAGTAGATTTAGCAGAAACTTGCAGGATGAATATGTTTTTCAGTAGGATACCTTATTATATACTTTTAATTACATATTAAGCATGTGCCAGACATTATGGTAAGCATTGGATATGAAAAAAAAGTCAATGATATTTATCACAAAGTAGATCCTGGTTGGAAATGGGGTGCATTGAGAAGGAAAGTTGGGAGTAAGTGTGTCACTGTGGTAGGGTACTCAATTAGTTATGCAGAGTATATTGCTTATCACAGTTGGAAGGTAGAGGTCTTTGGGAAGAGACATCTAAGTAAGGGTATCAGCAGCAGGAAGAATAACATGAGCAAACAGAAAGTGAGGTTGGTGGAATGTCAAATACCATGGCATTTTTCAAATGGGCAATTGGAAATGCTGTTCTTAAGACAGTTGATATCCAAAGATGAAGTTCTGGAATGTCACCCTCCAATGGAGAGAGTATGAAATGTAGTGATAAATCTGGAACCCAAGGAAAGAGTGATGGTAGAGAAGAATTAGGAAAGAAAGTTGAAATGTAGAGAAAAATCTGAACATGAGATCCCCAGACAATGGGGATCCCCAGTACTCATCTCCTGGGCATTGAGAGAAACACAAAATTAGAATTTCTACCCCAAACCTACTGAGTCACTCTGAAGGTAGGTTCCAGCAATAGGTCAGGAAATTGTCATGAAGCTGAAGTTTGAGATCTACTGATACAGAGATTAAAGGAAAGGAGTCAGAAAAGGTGACAAATAAAATAGCAGTCAGGGTGCCAGTATAAGAAATGGGAGTTGGAATGTTTTAGAAACTGGAAAGGAAAATATGAAGAAGGCTTATCAAAGCCATGAGCTGAAGAAAGAGTGAAATAGTGAGGACTTTAAAAGAGACATTTTCTTTTAGGTGCTTGGGGAATGCTCTGCCAGAGAAATTTCAGTGGAGTTAGAAGACAGAGCTAGAGTAGAGAAGACAATTTACATGGAGCCTGCAAGGGAGGGCCATGTTTCTCAGTACAGAGGTGATGAAAGAACAGAAACGTGAGAATATCAGGCAGCAATGAGTCTTGTTAAGTCTGAGAGGCATTTTACTTTCTAGATGGAGGACCCAGTTTGGAACTACATGAATCCATCTCTGGTGATAGCATGATGTCTAATGAAAGAAAGAGAGAGAAAGGGAGGGGAGGGAGAGAAGGTGAGATGGAGGGTAAGGGAGAGGGAGGGAAGGGAGAGAGAGAATGAGGAGAGTGTGAATAGAACAATGAAGAAAGAAAGGAACCTAACACAAGAGAGAGAATTTTGGACTAGCATTACCAATGTCTTTGCAAGAGGAACAAATAGAGGATGCCACATTTAACACTTCATTTTTAATTTGAATTAGATCTGTCGATTGTTTAAATGATGGGGTAGCTTTTCTTGAATCTCTTCAGTACATCAAAATCACTTTTTACTACACCTTACCTGTGGACATAACAATGCATGCTTATGTTTGCATCATGGCAAGGAAAGATAAAATTTAAGTAAAATATCAGATTAAAAAAAAATCTACTGATGGCAGTTTTTAGTTACAAAGAAAGCCATACTTTTTTAATTATAAAATTAGTAAGTAGAATGATTTTTCTGAATATTCAAAGTTATTATCTAAATCAAGATCCTTTCTTCTATAAAAACTATATGGGAGTCATTCATTCCATAAAAATTTACTAAAAAGTTACTATGCATCAAGCATTATCCTCCTTTTTCGTGCACAGAGTTGTGAACAATCAGACAAACCCTTTTTGTCACAGAGCTCATTAGAGGGCTGGACAAAACATAAGCAGATGTAGTATATAAACAGGAAACAGTGAATAATGAACAAAGGTATACAAAGGAGCAGAAAATGGTGGTGGGTTGGAGAATGACTCAGTGGCTACATTAGATGAAGAGTTGTATTAATCCATTACAATAGAGCTAATGTCTGTAACAAAGAAACATACATGTGTGGTGTATGGTGGCTTGGAATTTACAATCCAATGGCATTCCAATACAGAGGAGGCAAAGGCAAGGTGCACCCTGCAGCTGTTCAGAGACTCTGGCTGAAATCAAGGGTCCCTTATTCAACACTTGACTTCCCAGCTTCCTTTGAATGATGATATCCAAGGAAAAGAAATGAAGGATAGTACCTTAGAGAGTTTTGTGTTTCTGACCTGGGCTTCATGGACATTATTTTTGATAACATTTCATTGGCTCATACTCAGTGATGGCTATCCCAACTCCCCATGCCCCAGGTATAAGACAGTTTAGGGAACAGCCTATATATTTGGAAGAATGACTTTTTGATGAAGAAGTTAGAAGTCCTCAACAAAGTGGAAGATCACCCAAACTATGATGATAAGCCAGTAAAGAGTCTTAGGAACAGAATGAGATGTTATTATTTACATGCTTCAGAGACTCCGTTGACTATGAATAATGGGTCAGAAAAGGATAGGAACGGCCGTATGAGGGCCAGTTAGAAGATCCTTGTAAATAAAAGATGATGGTTGTTTTACGATGACTTGGGGATGAAACAAATTAAGTTGAGTTTGAAGGTCTTCAAAACAGAGACAATTTGGAAGAGACACAATTTGTGAATATAGGTCTTCTCCACACACAACCTCCTTTGTCCTTATTTCTTTTTGTGGGTCTTCACTTAGTCATGTGTTATTAATTCTGCACCCAACGAACCTTAGTGTTCAGCTTTAATTTTACTCAACAATGCTGAATGAGAGTGGTTTTATCCCCAGCTGTTGTTACTGGATGCTTGGATGGTGTCCCTTTCTCTAAGCAACAAGAACAAACATTTCAAAGAACTCATACACACTAAAGTCCTCTCTCCAGTTCTTCAATAAGACTACACTTAAATCCAGGGGTGAGAATCTCCACAGGATGGGGGTGGGAAGAGGGAAATGGAGCCAATTTCAAGCACATGTGACAGTTGTGATTCATAATGAGAAACTGGGTCAGAATTTGCAGCTGGGGAAGCACCAGGAAAAGATTACTTTTATTATAAAAACATGTATTTAATTACAGCTCAAAGCTAGAGTAGGGGGTGAACTGCACAGCTGGAAGGAGAAAGCAAATTAATTGTTGACTTTTAAAGCCCTTTTACAATGAAATATGCCCCCTCCTGTTTTAACATCGGGTTATAACTGAAGAATTTTCAGAGTTGCCTCAAAGCAAACGTGGGCAGATGCAATGTAACAGCAAATAACTTATATGAGGCATTTCCTGAGGCTTGTGAACTTTGAAAGCTGGGCTGTGGTTTCTTTTCATAAAGTAAACAAAGTCTGGCCAGCAGTTAGGATTGCTTTCCTTAGCAGGCTATCTCCCCTCCAAAGATGATGACACCCTTGGTAAACAGTGCCCTTGATTTTATGATATGGAGTCAATATTCATCACTGAACCCCCTCAAGAGACTCAGTTGACAAAAGTAGCACACTCATACCCAGGAAATATGGTCAAATATATATTAAGTCAATGTGTTAAAATGGTGGCCTTTGGATTAAAGTTTCTAAGACTTTGCATGTTAGTTATTAAATAACCCTAGTAACAATAAAAATCTTTGCAAATTTCACAATGGCTAGATAGAGTCTTTTTTGGTCACACATTGAGCAATGCAATAAAGAATAATATTAGTCCCCTGATATTAAAAGTCAGCCACTAAGATAGAGATAAAAATGTAGATATATAAACAAATAGCTAATGATTGAAATCCCTTCCAGGAAAAAGAGAAAATCAGATTTGATAAGCATCTTAAGGAACTTAGGATCTGGACAGTCAGAAACCAAGAGTTTGGAATCATACATAAGACACTGATTTGAAAACTAAAGCACAAAAATTATAGATGATAAGTTTGTCGATATTCAGTGTTTTTGAAAATAGCTCAGATAATCTGACCCTTATCAAAATCATTAATCAGAATACTATCACGAATATATTAGAGGATTCAGAAAATATTTTAAAGAGAAATAAAATAATTAGTGCATTTAAAACTGATGCACTAATATGTAATGTCTTTTTGTGTTCTCTGAAAAATAGTTTGAATAATTCTTTAAAACCTGAAATGTTTACAATAAAGAAAGAATGCTTACACTATAAGTGATCTATATTTAATTCTATTTAATTTTACTAATATTTTGGTATTATTTGATATTAAGAAACTAAGTTAGTGTTCAAATTTTAATTATTTCTTCATAAGCATTTATTGAGAATTTGGTATGCAAAAGACATGGCTAAATGTCATCACTGAATTCAAATATACTGCTGATTTTATTTACATATTATATATGTAGCCAACCTGAAGGCATTAACATATTAATATGGTAAATCTTTAGTAATTTCTAAACATTTATATTGAGATTATCTAAGATTAATTCTGATGTCATAGATACTTAAATTACCAATACATTTCAATTAGTTTAAATTATGTATGAACATTTACAGCACTTAGACTCTCTTGGATTTACTAGGAAGTATGAAATAGTAGAATCAGCATTGACCAGGTATTCAGGACAACTCCATTCTGGACCTGGTTCTTCCAATAAACTGGCCACAGAAAATTTCACAACTTACACATCCTCTGGGCCCTTCTAGTCTAGAAAATGCATTAATGGACCAAATTGTATTTTTTGTTCTCTCTGTCTCTGAAAGCCATGGGTTTTATATGTCCTAAAATGGTAGCCATGTGTGATGTGCATTTCTGCTGTTGTATATTAGGCTACAGTGTAACAAACACATCAATCACACACATGCAAGCCATTGCAGATTGTGTAATAGTTGTTCCTACAAATATAACATCAGCTTCTGACTTCTAAATGTGAATATTAATAGACTTAGAGCTGTTTCCATGTCACCATAGTAGCCCTAGCAGTCATTATCAACGGGATTCCAGATTCAGACTTCTACCAAAGAACGGGGAAAGCAACAGATCCATCAGTATTCTAACTCTAGCACACATAATGTTACTGTCTTAAACCTAGCCACACTTGAAAGAGGTATGAAATTGAATGTCTTCTATTTACTAAAAAAATTAATTCAAATTTTGATATCTTCAACTTGACTAAATGAGCAAAAACCAGTTAGCCAAACAAATATCAAATGCTTCCAGGAATCAAATCTAGTTTTGAAATCTAATACTTAAATTTCACCAAGATGTGTCATTAAAACATCAAGATAAAGGACTAGTCTAAAAGTACCAGAGGTGTCAAAGCTAGAAGCTACTAGTAATTATCAATAACCACTAACCCTTACAGCCAACATCACATAGAACTTACTGTGTCAGACCTTGTTCTAAGTGCTTTAAATATATTAACTCAAGGCTTTCCCAGCCCGCCCACCACAGAGTCGCCACTGCAGAGCGGGAAGGCAGAGGAACAAGCCCCGGTCTGAAAGCTTTCCAGCTAGGCCCTCCCCAACCCCCCCCCCACCCCGCAGACTTTCCCAGCCAGCCCACCACAGAGACTCAATCCCAGTGTGAGACAGCAGGGGAACATGCCCTGGTCTGCAAGCTTTCCAGGTTCTCTGTGACTGCCTGGGCGTGATCCGGGACAACTGGCTTAAACTGGAAAGGAAAAAAGACGGGCTTCACAGGGTGCTGTTTGTCTGGGATATGTTCCTGATATTTATTCCTGGGTTTG
Organism: Tamias sibiricus; assembly: GCA_025594165.1. Classification (NCBI taxonomy): domain Eukaryota; kingdom Metazoa; phylum Chordata; class Mammalia; order Rodentia; family Sciuridae; genus Tamias; species Tamias sibiricus. The sequence goes on along the minus strand of CM046660.1, from coordinate 70,086,358 downwards.
ACTTTGGTTTTTTTTTTTTTTTTTTGTTTGTTTGTTTGTTTTGTTTTTTTCCTTGTTTGTGTGTGTGTGTGTGTTTGTTTGCTTGCTTGCTTTTATTCCTCTTTTCTTTCTTTCTTTTCTTCCTTCTCACTTTTGTCTCCTTTCTTCTTCACTCATCTTTCCTATTTACACCCTGCCATTGCATTGTCAGCAGAGGCGAAAACAAGTTATATGCAGAAATTGGGACTTCTAGAACTGGGGCAACTAAACTATATAGCAAAGAGGTATTATATATAGTTTATTCTCTATTTTTTGACTCACTTTCTCATTCCTCTCTTTTACACTAATTCCTACTTCTTTGTCATCTTTTTTTTCTTTTCCTTCTTTCTTTCTTTCTTCTCTCAATGGTTGCATAAGTTTGGTTTATACATAAATCGGTCTTTCCACTAAATGTTCACTCCATTCTCTTTCATCTCTCGTCTGCTGATATTAAACTACTTCCATAGAATTCTCTTTTCACACTTCCTAAGAAAGAACAACTTAATACCCTCACTTCCTTCTTCCTGAACATATCACCTCTGTGTCCAATACTTGAAACTATAAACCTCATCACAAACATACAGAGTAAATTGAAGACAATATCTGAATTAACTAAATATGTACATTGTGATCAAACTGTGATTATCTTAATAGAAAATGTCTGGTTTTAAAGTGTAAAGTATTTATAAGGGGATATGATAGCATTGTACTAAAGGAACATCATAAGGATTTAAGGTAAAAACAAAATAGTCGAGGTTCCACAGTACTGCAAGAAAATTCACACAAGCAATATGAAGAAACAAGGGAAGAAAGTGACTCAAACAAATCAACATACCTCCTCAGTAGATTCCATGGCAAGCACAGTTGGTGAAATGCCAGAGATGGAATTCAGAAATTACATATTCCAAATGTTTATGGAACTTAAGAATGAACTCAAAAATGAGATGAGGGAGCAAATACAGGTGGTAAAAGATCATTTTGACAAAAAACTTCAAAAACAAATACAGGAAGCAAAAGATTACATCAATAGGGAGATAGAGGTTCTAAAGAGAAATCAAACATAAGTTCTAAAAATGAAAGAAGCAATAAACCAAACTAAATATTCAATTGAAAGCATCACCAACAGATTAGACCACTTGGAAGAAAGGACCTCAGATAATGAAGACAAAATGTATATAATGGAGAAAAATATAGATTACACAGCAAAAATGGTAAGAAATCAAGAAAAGAACGTTCAAGAAACATGGGACAACATAAAAAGATCAAATTTAAGAGTGATTGGGGTAGAGGAAGGTGCAGAGTTCCAAGCCAAAGGAATGAGTAATTTATTCAATGAAATAATAGCAGAAAAATTTCCAAACTTGAAGAATGAATGGGAAAACCAAGTTCAAGAGGCTTACCGAACACCAAACGTACAAAATCACAACAGATCCACGTCAAGGCACATTATAATGAAAATGCCTAACATACTGGGCAAGGAGAGAATATTAAAAGCCACAAGAGAAAGGAAGCAGATTACATATAGGGGGAAACCAATCAGACTATGTTCAGATTTTTCAACCCAGACCTTAAAAGCTAGAAGATCCTGGAATAGCATATTTCAAGCTCTGAAACATCATCAAACAAACCTTTATCAAGTTCAAGGGTCAAATAGACCACAACACAGTTATTCTAGGAGACTTCAACACACCTCTCTCACCAATGGATAGATCATCAAAATAAAAGCTAAATAAAGAAATTTTAGGCCTCACTAAAACAATTAATAATTTAGACCTAACAGACATATATAGAATATTTCATCCCTCAGTAAGCTAATACACTTTTTTCTCAGCAGCACATGGCTCCTTCTCCAAAATAGACTGTATATTATGCCACAAGGCAACTCTCAGCAAATATAAAAAAGTAGAGATACTACCCTGCATTCTATCAGACCATAATGGGATGAAATTGGAAATCAGTGATAAAACAAGAAAAAAAAAAATACTCCAACAACTGAAAGCTAAACAACATGCTACTGAATGAACAAGAGGACATCAAGGAGGAGATTAAAAAATTCCTAGAGGTAAATGAGAACACACATACATCATATAGAAATCTCTGAGACACTATGAAGGCAGTAGTAAGAGGAAAATTCATTACACTGAGTTCATTCCTTAAAAGAAAACAAACAAACAAACAAAAATAAATAAGTAAATGACTTAACTTCACACCTCAAAGCACTAGAAAAAGAAAAACTGATCAACACTAAGAGCAGTAGAAAACAGGAAATAATTAAAATCAGAGCTGAAATTAATGAAATTGAGACTAAAGAAACAATTCAAAGAATTGAAAAAATTAAAAGTTTGTTCTTTGAAAAAATGAATAAAATTGACAGACCCTTAGCGATGTTAATGAAAAGAAGAAGAGAAAAAACTCAAATTACTAACATCTATGATGAAAAAGGAAATATGTCAACAAACACCTCATATATACAGAGGATAATTAGAAATTACTTTGAAAACTTGTACTTTAATAAAACAGAAAATATGGAAAGTATTGACAGATTTCTAGAGTCGTATGAATTGCCCAAACTGGAACTGGAGGCTATACACAATTTAAACAGATCAATCTCAAGAGAGGAAATAGAAAACGCCATCAAAAAGCTACCAAGTAGAAAAAGCCCAGGACCTGATGGATTTACAGCCGAGTTCTGCAAGACCTTCAAAGAAGACCTAATACCCATGCTCTTCAACTTATTTCAAGAAATAGAAAAAAAAGGGAGCTCTTCCAGACTCTTTCTATGAGGCCAATATTACATTAATTCCAAAGCCAGGCAAAGACACAGACAAATAAGAAAACTTCAGGCCAATATCTCTAATGAACATAGATGCAAAAATCCTCAACGAAATTCTGGCAAATCGAATACAAAAACATATCGAAAGATACTGCACCACGATCAAGTGGGGTTTATCCCAGGGATGCAAGGGTGGTTCAACATTTGGAAATCAATAAACATAATACATCACATCTATAGACTTAAAGATAAGAACCATATGATCATCTCAATAGACGCAGAAAAAGCATTTGACAAAATACAACACCACTTTATGTTCAAAACACTAGAAAAACTAGGAATAACAGAAATGTATCTCTGAAGAAGCCCTAATCAAGGAGATAGCTAAAGATTGCGATTAGCTGAGAGCCATAAAAGATGTTTAAGTTCCATCTGATATTCATACATTATTCTAAGAATCTTTGTATGCCCGTGAACACTGTGTAACGCACCTGTAAGCTCAAGCTGTAAGCACTTGTCCTTGTTAAAGCCTAATGTATATAACCGGGTGAGGTTGGTTAGAGGTATTAAGAAGAAGAAGGTTGCTGGTTGAAAGGAGTCAGAGCGGTTAGAGTTCGAGAGGTTGCTGAAGCCGGAGAGAGAAGAAGAATAAAAGACCTTTTTCATTTTCATCCTGCCTCCGAGTTTTCTCCCGTGGCGTTGTTGCTCCAAGTGACAATCGCTTCAGGCAGCAACAAGTGGTGGCCTGTACGGGGAATTCGGCCGGCAGGTAAGAAATAAGAAAATTTTAAAAATGGGAGCGAAAATAACAAAAAGTCGGATAATAAAAGCAATGGATGAATTTTTCGATATCGCAGACTCAGTGGATAGTGAGGAAAGTGAACAACAAAGCATAGCCTCTGATTCAGTTGAGACCAACAAGAAGAGTTGTAATGTAAATTCAAAAGTAAGAGCTGCAAAAACCATCAGAATCTTATTGAAATTAGCCGAGGAGTACGTACTCTCCTTAGAAGCTGAAACTCAGGATACCGGTAAAAGTGATAGTAATAAGAAGGAGCCAAATAACCGTGAAAGTAAGGTCTCCTCCACTAAGCAGATTAGGAATTATGAAAGTAGTAGTGAAGAGGAATCAAAAAGCGATTCTGGGAGCTCAGTCTCCAATAAAAAGAACAAAAAGAAATTTAAAAAGAAAAAGGACAGAGAGGACTGTAAAGGGCTTGAATTATTAGCATGTGCGATAACAACTGTCCCAAAGTGTGAAGAAATACAGAATTCTCTGAATAATAATGAGATAAAGGTTGTTTCTAATGAGACTGGGGTGTTACCCAGGCTAAGTGACGATTTATATGGACAAACTAAACATCTCAATACATTAAATATGTCTTTGAAAGTTAAAATGCATGAACATATAGAGGAGACTTATGCAGAAGTAGATCCCAGAAGTTTCTCTTCAAGTAAATGTCATGATTCTATAGTTTCAATGTTTAAGATAGAAAGTCATAATAATTATAAAAACATAAGCAAAAAGATAACGAATGCCAACTTATATTACAAAATAATATTGAAATGACTACTCACATTTTGATTGAAGAAAATACTGAAAATTACATGAAAAACACAGAAAATGATGATAATAAATGTGCTAATGACCAGAGAAATACTTATAAATTAGAAGAATCTGATCACAGTGATTCAAGTAAAAATGATACAGTTTTTGTTCATAAAGATGAAAATGACTTGGCATGTACTGATCAGCACAATATAGATCTCAAGCTACCCAGCCAGTTTATTAAGGAGGGAAGCACACAATTTAAAGAAAGTGTATCAGATTTAACTTGTTTGGAAGTTGTGAAAGCTGAAGAAACATGTCATGTTAATTTTTCCAACAAAGAACAGTTAACTGCAGAAAAAATGGAGCAAAATATAAAAGATTGTGGTATTTTTGATACATCCTTTCAGACTTCAAGTGGGAAAAATGTCAGTGTCTCCAAAGAGTCATTAAATAAAGTTGTAAACTTCTTTGATCAAAAAACAGAAGAACTGAATAACTTTTCAGATTCCTTGAATTCTAAATTACTTTCTGGCATAAATATGAAGAAAATGGACATTTCAAGGCATGGGGCAATAGACATGGTTAAAAAACAAAATATTGAAAGAAACTCTTCCAGTTGATACTGAAAGTTAATTAGTGACTCTTCAGGGACAACCTGAATGTGAATTAGAAAATAACAAAGAACCTTACTGTTGAGTTTTCAAGACCTTTTTTATTTTCAAAAAAAAAAAAAATAGATAAATAGAGAGATTAAAAAATAAATAAATATAGATAGATAGATAGATAGATAGATAGACATGGATCCAAATAATATTTAAGTTTAGAATATTCTATTTAGATAATCAATTAAAGTGACTATCAATTTTGAATTATAGGTGTCTCCAGGACTTCTCTTCAGCTATGAATATGACTAATGTATAACCTGATATTTTGGTATTTCACATTGGGATTGTTTATTTGTAATTCACTTTATTTGTTTAATAGCTGAATAATTTGAATTATTTCAACAGGTATAGGATTGTTGTGTATGCAGAGACTCGAGGTTTCCAGCTAACAAATTACTCTTCTAAGTGCCTTTAGCTTTTCCTTAATCTATCTTTAATACAGTAAATACCCTCAGTCTTTCTTTGATTTATTCTGAATTTAATATTTTGCCAGCTTATGTTTGTGGGAGCTTAAGCAGCAATGTGTGTGAGCAGAGATCAACTTTAATTTTCTACTCTAATAATTCTATTTTTGAGTCTGACAGCTCACCACCTGATCTCAGTGCTGGAATAGCACTGCCTTTCCCTTAATAATGGATGCTTGAGTTTTTACGTAGCGGGGCCTGAAGATTTGCCGGTGGCATTGTAAAGATGGCTGCTGCTACAACTGCAGGGATTGCGGTCACTGCAAGCATCCCTGCTGCTCAAGCATCGAACAACCTCACCAGCACTGTGGCCTCTGCTCTGCATGCATGGGGCCTCCTGGATCAATGTGTTATAACTTATGGACTTGATTTTTCATTGTTTGGGACATTACGGGACAATGCCTTGCGGGTATTTGTCTTAAGAACTCAGTGCATTACTTGATGGAACTTAGGGCAGATGATTTGTTTAAAGAACTTGATACGCTATGGAAACTTGGCTCATCAGCAGTAGGCTTGTTGCCTTAAAGCCTCAGCATCTCCTCAAGATCGGACGGCTGTTAGTCAACACACAGTCGATCCTGAAGGGCTCGATTGAATGGCTGGTTAGCCTATGACGGGTAGGTCCCCAGAGGGGAACAACCTAAGACAGGCACAGTTGCACGGGACAGTCTAATGTGGCCAACATATCAACCTAAGACAAGAGTCAAGGGCACAGCCTTGATTATCCAATGATGAGTAAGAATGTTGGTTGCACATGGACGTCCTAGAACATCCCCTCTTTTTTAAAACAAAAGGGGGGAAATGAAGGAGCCCTAATCAAGGAGATAGCTAAAGATTGCAGTTAGGTGAGAGCCATAAAAGATGTTTAAGTTTCACCTGATATTCATACATTATTCTAAGAATCTTTGTATGCCCGTGAACACTGTGTAATGCACCTGTAAGCTCGAGCTGTAAGCACTTGTCCTTGTTAAAGCCTAATGTATATAACCAGGTGAGGTTGGTTAGAGGTTTTAAGAAGAAGAAGGTTGCTGGTTGAAAGGAGTCAGAGCAGTTAGAGTTCGAGAGGTTGCTGAAGCCGGAGAGAGAAGAAGAATAAAAGACCTTTTTCATTTTCATCCTGCCTCCGAGTTTTCTCCCGTGGCATTGTTGCTCCAAGCGACAATCACTTCAGGCAGCAACATATCTCAACATTATAAAAGCTATATATGAAAAACCCCAGGCTAACATTATCTTAAATCAAGAAAAATTGAAAGCATTCCCTTTAAAAACTGGAACAAGACAAGGATGCCCCCTTTTACCACTGCTATTCAACATAGTACTGGAAACTCTGGCCAGAGCAATTAGACAGACGAAATAAATTAAAGGGATCCAGATAGTAAAAGAAAAACTCAAATTAGCACTATTGGATGATGACATGATAATATACCTAGAAGACCCAAAAAACTCTACCAGAAAATTTTTAGAACTAGTAAATGAATTTGGCAAAGTATCAGGATACAAAATCAATACATATAACTCAAAGGCATTTTTTACATCAGTGACAAATCCTCTGAAAGGGAAATGATGAAAACTACCCCATTTACAATAACATAAAAAAAACTATAGAACACTAAAGAAAGAAATTATAGAAGACCTCAGAAGATGGAAAGACCTACCTTGTTCTTGGATAGGCAGAATTAATATTGTCAAAATGCCCATACTATCAAAAGCATTATACAGACTTAATGCAATTCCAATCAAAATCCCAATGACATTCCTCAAAGAAATAGAAAAAGCAGTCATGAAATTCATCTAGAAAAATAAGAGACCCAGAATAGCCAAGGCAATCCTGAGCAAGAAAAGTGAAGCAGGTGGCATCACCATACCAGACTTTAAATTATACTACAGAGCAATAGTAACAAAGACAGCATGGTATTGGCACCAAAACAGACTGGTAGACCAATGGTACAGAATTGAGAACACAGAGACTAATACATATAATTTCAGCTATTTTATATTAGACAAAGGCACCAAAAATGTACAATGGAGAAAGGATAGCCTCTTCAACAAATGGTGCTAGGAAAACTGGAAATCCATATGCAACAAAATGAAATTAAACCCTTATCTCTCACCATGCACAAAATTCAATTCAAGTGTATCAAGGACCCAGGAATTAGACCAGAGACAATATGCCTAATAGAAGAAAAAGTAAGCTTCAATTTCCAACATGTCAGATTGGGCCCTAAATTCCTTAATAAGAATTCTGTAGAGCAAGAATTAATAATACCAAGAATTAATGGATGGGATAGATTCAAGCTAAACAGCTTCTTCTCAGCAAAAGAAACAATCAGTGAGGTGAATAGAGAGCCAAGTAATTGGGAACAAATATTTAATACATGCACATCAGATAGAGCACTAATTTCTAGAATATATAAAGAACTCAAAAAACTTAACACCAGAAAAAAACAAATAACCCAATCAATAAATGGGTGAAGGAATTGAAAAGACACTTCTCAGAAGAAGATACACAATTAATCAACAAATACATGAAAAAATGCTCAACATTGCTGGCAGTTAGAGAAATGCAGATCAAAACTACTCTAAGATTTCATTTCACTCCAGTCAGAATGGCAGCTATTAAGAACACAAACAACAATAAATGTTGGAGAGGATGTGGGGAAAAATGCACACTCACACATTGCTGGTGGGACTGCAAAATGGTGCAACTATAATGGAAAGCAGTATGGAGATTTCTTAGAAAACTGGGAATGGAACCACCCTATGACCAAGCCATCCCACTCCTGGGTCTATTCTCAAAGGACTTAAAAACAGCATATTACAGTGACACAGCCACTTCAATGTTTATTGCAGCACAATTCACAATATATAGGTTGTAGAATTAACCTAGATGTCCCTCAGTAGATGAGTGGATAAAGAAAATGTGGTATATATACACAATGGAATTTTACTCAGCAATAAAAAAGAATAAAATAGTGGCATTTGCAGGTAAATGGATGAAGTTGGAGAATATAATGCTAAGTTAAGTTAGTCAATCTCAAAAATCCAAATACAGAATGTTTTCTCTAATATAAGGAGGCTGATTTACAGTGGTGTTGGGTCGGGGTACATAGGAGGATTAGAGGAACACTAGAATGGTCAAAGGGGAGGGAGGGGAAGGAAGGAATCAAGGGGGGATGGAGGGAAAAAAAGAAAAGTGGTTGAATAAGATGGATATCATTATCCTAAATGCATGACTGAAGATTTGAATGGTACGAATACACATTGCATACAAACCGTGTTATGTAAAAAGATGCTCTATATGTTTATTATGAATTATAATGCATACTACTATTATAAATACAACACTTTGAATAAAAACATATATACATATTAACTCATTTAACTTGTTGAATCCTCACAAATAAAACTCTGGTGAAGAAACTGTTGTTACCATATTTTACAGATGATAAAACTAAGCAACAGAGAGGCTGAGCAAGAGGTTCACTTGCTTTTGACCATTCAACCATAAAGAAGAAAAAATGGACTTCAAATTAAAATAGTCTGGCTCTAAAATCCAGGCTACTAATCATCTGCTATTGTGACTCTGTATAACTGTTGAAAAGAAAGAAAACAATAACAACAGAATAGCAAACAAATTAGCAGATATATTGCTAAGCAGGCCACAGCCATTAGTGTAACATTCTTGCTCTAAAATGCTCCTGTTCCTTTCTAGTGGACAAGAGGTCAAAGAATTTGGAAGAAGTATAAAAGGGATCTCTGCCTTCAAGAGTTTGGAGTTAAGTTTTGCTGATAATATGTAAGCTTAGAAAAGCAAGGTCATGCTCCAGAGGAGGGGGTGCAAGCCTGAACTGAACAGGAAGGAAAGATGAAGAGGTAGAAATGACAGGAAAGAGCACAAATGCCTTCATTCTTATCCCTGATTTGATGCTTGAAAAACTCAAAATAATCACCTGGAGTCAAAGCACCATGTGAATACTTCTTATTTTATACAGGGATGACATACCATTATATTGTCATTAGAAAGTAAATAGCTCCCTTTAGTTAACTGTCTTCCCACCTCGTCCTTCCACCAGACTTGGTTCCACGGAGGACCCCAACACTGGTCAGGCTCCAAGGACAGAGCCCACAGAAGACACTGAGTTCCCAGTAGTTATGAAAAGCACAGCAGTGGAAGAAAGAACAAAGTGGGCTGAAAATGATTATGGGTTGTGTAATTCTACACAGTAGTCTCCTTGATAAACAATTAGGGAAAGGGTATGTGAGAATGAAGTGATTGAGAGATGTACACTACACTTAGATTTGCAGATTGGAAAAAATAAAGTTACTTTACCAATCCCTAAGGGAACATGAAATTTCCTATTGCAAGCAGAAGCAAAGATTTGTTGTTTCTTTTTCCTCCTTTTACAGTAAAATGCCTTTTGGACATCTAGGACTCCTTGTGAAATATTCCAAAGGGTATCGTGGATTTTCTTAGCTGCGCAATTGCCACAATTTCTGGGACTTAATGCCCAGAAATTGTAGAGACTCCCATAAGATGCCTAATGAACTATTTTAGAAATCTGTTCTATTTAGTTTTCCATTTGCTGGTTTCCTTCTGCCATATCCAAAGTTACTGTAAGCAGTTTGACTTTCAGAAACCAGATGGGTAAAGTCTCTGAGAACAAAGGTTCTTGGCTGAATTAATAAGCATGGGAGGCTATTGTCTTTTGAATATATGCTTTGCCCACAGACTGGCTTTGTGGGATCATTTCTACATTTCCCAGATGTATTCTTAAATGTGTGAATTTTAAGACGAGCAGGAGCTGAAAATTTGCTTATGGAAAATAATTATTTGGAAAAAATTAAATGCCTAAATTTCAAATGCAGTTCTTCTGGTTAGAATTCCAGCAAAATAAAAAGAAAGTTATGTACATGTGCATTGTATTTGTATGTATACATGTGTACACAAATATGTATAACGTTGTTTTTACATTTCATTCGATACATTGCATTTTATGTGTTCCTTCATTTTATTTACAGTAAATATTATAATTAATAAAGTTGTGTTTTTTCTTCTTATTAATTTTGGAAAATAGATATGATGGTCAAAATTAGGAACACAGTTTGAGTATCTTTGCCATTATCTGAAGGCTGGATGATATAAAGAAAGTTAATATGTTTGCAAAACTGGACAGCATGGGCTGGGGTTACAGCTAAGTGGTAGAGTTCTTAACTACCATGTGTGAGGCACTAGGTTTGATTATTAGCACCACATATAAATAAATAAAATAAAGGTTCATCGACAACTAAAAAAACATTTAAAAAAAACTGGACAGCACACAATTTCAAGATAAATACTTTAGAAACATGGTACATGAGTCAACAAAGGAACTTCTGACTAGAATATTTTTGAAAATAATAAGAGCAACCACTGGAAAAATGGGGAAGGACAAATTAAACTGGAGATATGAGTCTACCACTAAAATTCTACATTTTCTTCCTATATTTTTCAGTTTAGAGATAATATACACCTTCTTAGAAACCTTCAAATTAATGGACATACCTTTTTATGATTTGATATAATACATCATTAGATATTTATAGGATTGATTCCAGGAATGACTTGCAAATGTGTGACTGAAAAATAAATTGTTTTTGAGGTTATATGATAAAATGGTTCAACTGGGATTTGTGGTGCCAACTGTATGTCTGTTCTCCACAGCAGCTATGGGAAGGTGATCCCAAATCTCTGGGCCAGCCTACTGAGTGTACAGACAATGACCCATGTAGGACTGAAGTACATGGCTCATTCAGAAGTCTTGATGTGGAAGCAAGTTTTGAGTACCATGTTATTTTTAAAACTCAAATTAAAACTGTGGGGAGAGTTGGGTCTGGAGAAAAACAGATTCCTTTACCAACCAGTTAGTCATTTGAACAATCAACAACTTGCCTAACATCTCCTTCAGAAACAAACCAATGTAATTAAAATCAACTTAAAAATTATACTGTCAAGTAAGCAATTGACCAAAGGTAAATTGGAATTTTTTTGCTATTGGTTGACCATGACTCCTTAAGTTTTAATCAGCCTTTTCATTGTTGTGAACAAAATACATGACAAGAACAATATAGAAGAGGAAAAGTTTATTTGGGGCTCATGGTTTCAGAGGTTTCAGTCTATAGATGGCCAGCTCCATAGGTATGGGCCCCAAGAAAGACAAAACATCATGAAGGAAGAGTGTGGAGGAGGAAAACAACTCAAGACATGACAACAAGGAAGTAGAGAGAGCTCTGCTCCCAAGGGACAAAATATAAACCCCAAAGGCATGCCCCCAGTGACCTACCTCCTCTAACCACACCCTACCTGCCTATGGTTACAGCACAGTTAACCCATATCAGTTGATGAATATGCTTATTAGGTGAGAGCTCTAATAACTCAATCTAAACTTTTACCTCTAAACTTTCTTGCATTGTCTTACATGTGAGCTATTGGGGAACATCTCATATCTAAACTATCCTACCTTATATACAATGAAAAGCATGCCCTCTGAGGGCAAGTTCTTATCTTCAACCTAGCACAGAATCACAGCTTTGTTATGATTGGTTAATAAGTACAAAAGGCCAGAAAGATAGAAGGAATAATTTCTGGTGTTCCAGGGCACAGCAGGGTAACTATAGTTAACAATCATGTACATTTCAAAATAGCTAGAAAAGACAGTGTGAGTGTTCTCACCACAAAGAAATGAAACATGTTTGGGGTGATGGATGCTCTAAACATCTTGATCATTGCACACTGTATACATGTGCACGTGCTCAAAACACACACTGTAATACATAATCACCTACAATTAAGTTCTTAGAAAGGTTTTTTTTTTTTTTTTTTAAGAAATGTACTGAGAAATGTTTCAGTTTTCATATATTTTTTTTCTTTAAGGTTATTTCACAGGAAGCCATTTTCTCAGAAATCTGAGAATACTGGCAGAACTAGTAGATAAAATAGCACAAGGGGAAAAAAAGAAATTCCTAAAGAGAGAAGAACCCTGTAGAGTCAATTGAAACACTGTCACTGGAAGGGTGTCCTGGCACTCAGACCCTAAATGGTCTGGTCCTTTAGGAGCAATACCCTTACTGAGTCATCCAACTCCCTGCCTCAATTCTGGCTCCCTGACTACCCAGAAATCATTTGATCCCAGTTGGCTTCCCATGGAGATTTGCCTCAGGTAGGGATATGCCGGCTGACCAGCAGCATTATCACAGCAGCCTCATGACTTGACCATACTTCTAGTCCCTCCATTCCTCTTTGCTTCGCTTGTGATCCAGTTCAGATTTCATGAATTATTCCAGAATCTTGATTTGCTATTTGCCAACATTCTAAATTCCTTTGTTCCTTTCTCTTTTCTTCTCCATATGTTGAAATCACAACTCATAATGAACTTTTAACCAGTGATTCCCTCTAGATTGGCACCCAAGCTACTGATGAAGAAGATCTTGAACTGGTTGCTGAACTGGTGATTACTGAACTTCAGTAGACCCTCAGTACTGTCTGAAGATCATTATTTTTCCCACTTCACTCAGTATCCAAACTTCCAAAGGGATTCCTTCAAGTCTTCTTTATTGCCGTCAGATCCCCAATCCCCCAGTCTCCTCTGGTTTTTGCTCTCTAGAGAAGTAGAAGGCATCCAGAGGGAATACTCTCATCTTTCCACCAGAAAGCTGTTATCCACTACACTTGCATGAATCTCATACTTCTTTTCTTTTAGAAATGAGAAAATGGAACCCACCTCAGATTTAAGGCTAATCCAGTACCATGCTTTGAACCATTACCAGAGACCTTATGGTACTTACCAGAGAACACACACTATTAAACGTCACAGTCAGCGACCTTATTACTACTAAATACCTTGTTCCTCTCTTTCATGAACTTTTTAATTATAATCATAAATGTTTATTAATTGTATATGTTAATGAGGTCTGCTGTGGCACCTCCACTTGTGTGTATATTGTATTTTGATTGTATCCATCCTCTTAATTACCATCTTTTACCCTCACCATACTTCCCCTTTCCCTTCCCTAGTTGCCCCTGTAGTCTTTTCAAGTGATATTTTTTTTGTCCTACATTCCACATGTGAGAGAAAGTATGCAAATATACTTACTTTTCTGTGTTTGGTCTATTTCCCTTAACATAATAACTTCTATCTAGTTTCATTCATTTTCCTGAAAATGACTGGATTTTATTCTTCTTTATGGCTGAAAAATAAGCTGGTGCACATATATAACATATTTTCTTTAATTATTAATCCATTGATGGACACATAGGGTGATTCTCTACCTTGGATATTGTGAATATTGCTGTAATAAACATGAGTATACAGATAACTTCTTTTAAATGCTAACTTCATTTCCTTTGGGTATATACCCAGGAGAGGTACAGCTGGATCAAATGGAAGTTCTAATTTTAGTTTTCTGAAGAACTTCCATAGTATTTTCCATAGTAGCTATACCAAACTATGTTCCCACCAATAATGTTTAAAGTTTCTTTTTTTTTTCCTACATCCCTGCCAGAAATTATCTTTATATATGTAAGAGGCATTCTGACTGGGGTGAGATGGAATCTCAATGTAGCTTTAATTTACATTTCCCTGATAGCTGAAGATATTGAGACTATTTTCTTATGTTTGTTGGCATTTATTCTTTTGAGAAGTGTCTGTTTAGATTATTTGCACATTTATGGGTTGTATAGTGTTCTTTTGTTAGTATTTTGAGTTCTTTGTATATCCTGAATATTAGACTTATGTCACATGAATGGTGTTATGATTTAAATATGAGGTGTCCTCCAAAAGCTCATGTGAGACAATGCAAGAAAGTTTAGAGTTGGAATGATTGGGTTATGAAAGCCATAGCCTATTCAATATGTTAATCCCCTGATAGGGATTAACTGAGTAGTAACTGTACACAGGTAGGATTGGCTAGAGGAATTGGATCAATGAGAACATGCCTTTGGGCTATTTATTTTGTCTTTGTGAACAGAGCTCTCACTCTCTGCTTACAGATAGCATGTTCTGAGTTCTTTTCCTCTACTGCATTCTTCCACCATGATATTCTACCTCACCTTGGGCCCAGAGCAATGGATCCAGTCATCTGTGTACTGAGACCTCTGAAACCATGAGCCACCAAATAAACTTTTCCTCCTCCAAAATTGTTTTTATCAGAACTTTTGGTCACTGCAGCAAAAAAGCTGACTAAAGCATATGGCCAGCAATGATTTTCTCTCACTCTGTAGTCTGTCTCTTTGCTCTTATTTCCTTTGCTATGCAGAAGCTTCTTAATTTGATGAAATATCATTTGTTAATTATTGCTTTAATTTCCTGACCTATTCCTAGTCAGGAAATAATTTCCTGTGCCCATATCTGGAAGTGTTTCCCCTGTGTTTTCCTTTAGTAGTTTCCATAGCATTTCTCAAGCATGAAACATGCTCACATATCTTGACTAAAACACACACATACACACAAGTACACATGCATGGCCCCCACTGTTGCTGCCTGAAGCGATTGCCACTTGGAGCAACGACACTGCGGGAGAAAATTCGGAGGCAGGATGGAAATGAAAAAAGTTCTTTTCTTCTTCTTCTCTCTCTGGCTCCAGTAACCTCTTCAACTCCAACTGCTCTAACTCCAACCATCCACCCTCTAACTAATCTCACCTGGATATACATTTTGCCTTAACAAGGACAAGTGCTTACAGCTCGAGCTTACAGGTGCGTCACACAGTGTTCACGGGCATACAAAGATTCTTTGATAAATGTATGAATATCAGGTGGAACTTGAACATCTTTTATGGCTCTCAGCTAACCGCAATCTTAGCTATCTCCTTTATTAGGGCTCTTACACCCCACCACTGTTACAAATTGATCCATTTCCTGTTCTTCCCTTCTAAATTTTTTCTCAGAAGTTCTCTATATTCAGTGTGGCCTTTTTTTAATTTTCTTTCATTATGTTTCATTCTTTGGATAAATTGTTTAATTTAGCTTTTTAATTTGATCTTTTGAAAAATATTTTTAATCAATTTTTGATCTTTTATATTTTAGTACAACAGTCCATTTAACTTCAAATGTCCAAATAGAACAATATAAATTTAGAGAAAATCTTTTAAATTTTGTGCATTTTCTTGACAGTTTTAGCCCAGACTGCTTTCTCACCATAATGTTGTTCATCTTTATTTTGTTCTTATTTTTCAATCAGACATTTGAAAGTTTTGTCCAAATCATTAAAATTTTCAAAGAACTGGTTTTGAATTTATTAATAGTTTCCCTGTTCATATTTACTAATTGCAGCTTCTATCATTACTAATTCCTTTCTTCTATCAACTTGAAGTTCACTTTTTTTTCTTTTTTGTTCATTCTTTGATTTCTTTTCTTTTGGGGGGGGTTCGGGGATTGAACCCACAGGTGCTTTACCACTGAGGTACATCCCCTTCCTATTTTTTACTTTTCATTTTTAGACAGAATCTCACTGAGTTGTCTAGGGCCTTGCTATGTTGCCGAAGGTGGCTTTGAACTTGCAGTCTTCCTGCCCCAGCTTCCTAAATCGCTGGGATTATGGTCATATGCTACCACACCTAGCCCTTGCTTGCTTGTCTTTTTAAGCAAATTTACTTAATACCTTAAATGATTAAATTGGTACTTTTTTGTTCACATATATTTCGTACTATTACTCTTTTCTAGTTTGGGTTTCATAAATAATCTGGTTCTTTTTTTTTTTAATATTTGCTTAGAAAAGTTACGTGAAATGTATTTTTAGTTCTCTATATAATGTGTTTCCTTTGATTTATAATTTAAGGAATTGCTTGAGATTTTCTTTATTATTTAGGACCTTGGAAAGTTTTAAAAATATACATATATGCTTTATATGTGTGTATGTGTGTGTGTGTGTGCGCGCGTGTGTATCTTAAGAATAAATCTCTTCAGAGAGTGTCGTGGTCTATTTGTACTACTGTAAAAGAATACCATATATTGGGTTATTTATAAAGAAACAAAAGTCTGGAGTTCTGGAGGCTAAGAAGTCTAAGACAAGGTAATAGAGGTTTGTTGTTTGGTGAGAAATATCTGCTTCTAGGATGGCACCTCATAGCCATGTCCTCACATATGGAAAAAGGACAAAAGGGACAAACAGCTCCCATGAACCTTTTTTATAATGACATTACTTCTATTCATGAGTGTAAGCTGCCTGTCGTGGCCAGCCACAAACGCCGCGGGAGGAAAACTCTCGGAGGCAGAGTAAAGCTATTACTACTTTTACTTCTACTTTCTTAGAGAGAGCTTGGAGAGAGAAAGAAAGATTTTTCTTCTTCTTAGAAAGAGCTTAGAGAGAAAGATTAGAGATAACTTCTTCTTCTTCTTCTTCTTAGAGCTTAGAGAGAAAGATAGAGCTTTTCTTCTTAGAGCTTAGAGAGAAAGAGAGAGAGCTTGAAAGAGAGAGATTTCTTCTTTAGAGAGAGAGAGAGAGCTTAGCTTTTAGAGCTTCTTTCTTCTTTGTTCTTTCTTCTTTCTTCCTCGGGAGCCTCGGCTTGACTCTGACCAGGAATTACTTCTTCTATCTGGTTTCTCTTCTGTAACTGTTCTGCCTACGTTCTGGCCGCTCTGATTCTTTTCTTCTTCTCCGACCCAAACTCTTCTTCCGACCGAGCGACTGCATGACTGACTGAGTGAATTCATTCTTCTCCTGACTCCGACTGCTTTCACCCGGTTATATACCTTTAGCTTTGCGGGTGCCTCACGTGCATTTACAGGTGCGTCACATACATACTTATTATCAGGTGGAACTTATGGCTTCCAGCTGACCGCAATAGCCATCTCCCTAATTGGGGCTCCTTCACATGAGGTCTCTGCCTTTATGACCTAATCACCTCCTAGAGGCCCACATCTTTATATGGGAGCTGTCATGAGCAGTTCTGTTAATAATTCCTCAGAGGCAGATTGTCTTTAAATACAAGTATATATTCAATCACACCAATCATCAAACATAAACAATTAATGCAAAAAGTGTTGGGTGTGCTGGAGCACTCCATCTAGCATTTAATACACACTAATTAACACTACAAGCAAATCACAGAATCCTAGGGCAACAAGGACTCCCAAAATACCTCTATTGCCATGTGACTTCTCTTAGACAAAGAGCAGATGTTGTCATTGTCGGGTTTTCTGGTGGTTCTCTCCAGCTGATGGTTGGATGCCAGGGAATGGTGGAGTCCATCTGGGGATGAACAGCAAGGCAGCCAGTGTTATTAATGTCCTCAGAGCAGCCTCATTGATGTGACAGTACAAGCAATTTAAATATAGTTCCAAGTTGGTGGTATACCTTGGTGATTGGTTATACCCAGTGAAAGTCAATGTCCATTGGTTATGTCCAGTGAGACGATATAATTGCAACAGGGCATGTTCTTTGCACATGTCCATTGAACTGTGCTCTCTATCAGTTGTAACCAGTCATTGTTAAGTGTGCCTATGGCTAGTGCCCCTTCCAGCTCCTTATCAATTGCAACCAGACATGACTAAGCATGCCTATGGCTGCTGTTCCTTATGGCCAGCAACTTAGTGAGTCCCAGCATGTCCCAACGTGTCTATGGCAGATGCTCCTTACAGGAGCACATTCAGATCTTAGCATTTTAACTTCATCCCCTCAATACTTGTGTCATTGTTACAGGCAAAATACATTCATTCCATCCCAATGGCTTCAAAAGTCTAAACTTCTTCCAGCACCAACTCAAAAGTCTAAAGTACCGATTTTCCTCTGTGTTAAGTGTGAATAAGACTCAAGTTATGATTTATTCTGGTGCAAATTTTCTGTAGCTTTGAACCTGAAAAATCAACTAAGTTACATAATTTCAGTTATTTTGGTAGGATGAATTATTTTGGTAGACAGACACAGGATAGACATTTCACTTCCAAAAAGCAAGAAGAAAGAGGTAATAGGTACCAAATGAATCTAGAACCCAATAAGACAAATAGTCTTGAAACTTGAGAATCATCCTCTTTTACTTCATTTTCTACTTTCTAGACACACCACTGGGGTAGGGTTGGGCCCCCAAGGTCCTATTCCCATTCACCAGGCACAGCTCATGCTTTTAGCAATCAGGGGTTGGAGTTATGTCCCTGTGCTGGTTGATCCAGGTCTCATGCCTTGGGGATGACCCTACCTCCATGGCTCCAAGAAGTAGTGCCATAGTCTGGGCTTTTTTCAGTGGTTCTAACACCATAGCCCCTCTGGGTATTACTCTAGTAGGGACTGTAGCCTCAAGGCACTCCAAGGCATTTTTTGAAATCTAGATGGAAGTAGCCATGCATTTACAGCTCTTGCTGGATCTGCTCCATTAGATTTGGCTCTAGGCAAGCTCCAACAAGGCTTACTGTTTGTGCCTTCCAAAAGGTCAGTCCAAACTAGATCTAGGCAATCCTGAGCCATAGATCAGAAGACAGACAATGTTGCACCAGAATTTGTGAAGCAGATCACATGGGCTGTGGCAATACTGGGCTGCTAACCCCCAAATACCATGAACATACTGAGTTCCTCCTATAACACTGTTCTTCTCTCAGGGCTGTGGCTCTCTGGGTCTGTGATAGGAGTGGCAGCCTTGAAGATCTTCAAAGTGCCTATGAGGTCACTCTTCCATTGTCTCAATGAATAGCATTTGGTTTCATCATATATATACTAATCTCCTTGTCAAATCTTTCTTTGGTCACACCCTTGGTGTACTCTGCTGAACATGTTTTATAATACGTTCCACTTCCAGGCTAAGGATTGATTGTCCATATCTTCAAATTCTGTTTTCATTTTTTATTATCAATTGCATCTTTAAATCAGTTCTCACTTCTCTCATTTTACTCTAAGCCATCTAGAAAAGCAATGCAACACCCTGAACACATTATCTAGAGATTTCCTCTGCCAAATACCATAAGTCATCTCTACTTATGCTCTTGACAAATCACTAGGACATGGACACAATTCGACCATGTTCTTCACTACTTTTTAACTGAGTGACTTCCAGACAATTTCTCACAAGATGCTCCTTTTGTCCATTTAAAATAGTGGTCTTTCCTGTCCACAAGTCCACCAGCATTCTTATCACAATCACTTGGATAATCTCTGAAGAGTTTTAGGATCTCTGTAGCTCTCCCTTCCTGAACCCATTTTAGAACTGCCCTTAGTACTTTGCTCATGACACAACCCTTTAAATTATTCTGTTACCCAGCTCCAAAATCACTTCTACATTTTCAGGTATTTGTTGTAGCAACACCCCACTTTTGAGTATCAATTTCTATCTTAGTCCATGTGTGCTACTATAACAAAATGTTCTTAAGAGCTTTATAAATAAGAGAGATTAATTTCTCACAGGTCTGGAGGCTGGGAAGCTCAAGATCAAGCTTCTGGTGTCTTCTGAAAGGTCTCTGCTTCTAAGATGATGCCTGCTATGGTTTGGGTAAGTGTCTCTCAAAGGCCCATGTGTTAAAGTTTTGGCCACCAACCTGCAGTACTATTAGAAGGCACTGGAACCTTTTAGAGGCGGGGCCTCATGAGAGGAAGTTAGGTTATTAAGGACATGGTCTTGAAAGGGATATCAAGACTGCAATATCTTCCTCTCTCTTTGTTTCCTGGCTACCATGAGGTGAGCAGATTGTTCCCACCACACACTCCCAGTCATGAGGTGCTATTTTGCTCAAAGTAACAAGATCATGGAATGAAGTCTTTGAAATTTTGTGTCCAAATGTACTTTTTTTCTTTTTAAGTTGATTTATCTCAGAAATTTGTCCTAGTGATGAGAAGCTGACCAACACAATGCCTTATCTGGTTTTCACATGGTAGAGGACAAAAGGGGAAAATTACTCCCTCGCACCTCTTAGAAGGGCATTAATCCCATTTGTGAAAGTTTTGCCCTCATATTCTAATCACCTCTTCAAGACCTCACCTCTTAATATTATCACATTGGATATGAACTTTCAACATGTAGATTTTGGAAAAAGACATTTAGCCCACCACAGGGGAAAAGATCTGTATTGCATAAAAATTACAATTTTTTTAATATAATTTCTACAAAGTTTTGTATACTTTTGTGGGGTTTTTGTTGGTATCCTGTTTTCTGAAAGTTCACACTTAACACTGAAAACCAAAGCCAAAGTTCTGAAAGACTTACAAAGAAACATACATTTTTCATAACTTTGCCACATAAATTACCCTTCATGTGATACTTCTTCCCTTAAACTACCTTCAGTAATTATGCCCACAGTATTTTAAACCAAATTGTTTAATTTTTTCTGTAGTTTTTGTATTTGATTTTTTAAAATTTATTTAACCTAAACTTTCCTTTCTGCAAATAAAGCAGCACACAGATATCTTTTAAAAATCTATTAATAAACTGGGCGTGATGGTGCACGCCTGTAATCCCAGCACTTGGGAGGCTGAGGCAGGAGGATCGCGAATTCAAAGCCAGCCTCAGCAATGGTGAGGCACTTGGCAACTCAGTGAGGCCCTGTCTCTAATAAAAATACAAAAAAGGGCTGGGGATGTAGCCCAGTTGTTGAGTGCTCATGAGTTCAATCCCTGGTAACAAACAAACAAACAAACAAATCTATTAATAATGTTTTCTTACTCCACCTCCTAAATCTATCATTGTTAATGTTCTGGTGTGTGTACTTCTACAATTTTTGCCTGGATCAACATGAATGTGTTAGCTTTCACTTGCTGTGACAAAATACTGAAATAAACAACTTATCAGGAGAAAAGAGTTGGCTCATGATTTCAGAAGTTTCAGTCAATAGACGGTTGACGCCATTGCTTTTGGGCCTCATATGAGGCAGAATATCATGGTAAGGAGCATGTGGAGTAATAAAGCTATTCATCTCAGGGTAGCTGGGAAACTGAGTAAAGTTCTAGGTCCTAACATACTCTTCAAAGTATACTCTCAATGACCTAACTTTTTTCTTCTTTGCCTCACCTCCTAACATTTCAATAACCTCCCAATAGGTCCACAGGGTGGTGATCAAACAATTAATATATGATATTTTGGAGACATTCAAGAGTCAAACTATAATTAATCTGTCTGACAGTAAAGCAAGGTAGCTAAATACTCTTTGAGGAGAGAATCTGCTATGGAATAATTGGCATCGATAAGAATCAGTTCCTCATAATTTATAGATTCCATAAGGTAACTTTAGAATATACCTCTTAAATCTTTTGAATTAAAAAAAGAAAAATGAAGACAAATGAATGAAGAGGAGGAAAGCTTCCTAAGCATTTTTTCTTAGGTACTAAATTTAAAATATACCATGTCAAATGCTAGAATAATTATATCCAAGAAACATTTTGCAAGTATGTTCTGTGGTCTGGATTTTATCCCCCTAAATCTCGGTTAAAGCCCTAATTGCCAATGTGATCATAGTTGAAGGTTGGTGTATTATTCAGCTTTTTCATTGCTATGACCAAAAGACCTGACAAAAAAATTTTTAGAGGAAAAGTTTATTTGGGGCTCATGGCTTCAGAGGCCTCAGGCCTGGATGGCCAACTTCCATAGCTCTGGCCCTGAGGTGTAGGAGAACATCATGGCAGAAGAATGTGGTAGAGGAAACAGCTCAGGGCATGGCACCAAGAAGCAGAAAAAACCCACCCTCACCAGGGACAAAATACATACCCCCAAATCACACCACCAGTTAACAAACTCCTCCCCCTACCTGACTAAAATTAGTACCCAGTTAATCCCAATCAGGTAATTATTGCACTGATTAGGCTAAAACTCTCATAACACAATCACTTCACTTTTAAATTTTCTTACATTGTCTCACAAATAAGCTTTTGGGGGAACAATGAATATCTAAACCATAATGGTGGGACGTTTGACAGATAATTCAGGCATAAAGACAGTATCCTCCTGAATGGAATTAATGCCCTTATAAATACAGACATGAGGGAGAAGATCTCTCTTTCTCAGTTGTGTGTAGATACAGCAGGAAAGTGGCCATCTCCAAACCAGCAAGTAGAACTGCACCAGACGATGAATTTACTGCTGATATCTTGATCTTGGACTTGCCAACCTCCAAGCAGTGAGGAAAAAAAAAAAAAAAAAAAAAAAAAAAAAAACTGTTTATTGCTAAGCCACCCATTCATTAGTATTTTTTAATAGTAGTATGCTATTTGGTTAAAAATATATCTATCTTTTTATGTTATGATGTTTCTTGTGATGATTCCATTTGTTAGTTTCAACTTGGAGACATGGTATCCATGTGTGAGAAGGGCCCCTGGTCTGGCATGCCTGAGACTTAATCTCCTCTGAAAACCTTGTAATTCTATACCTTTGCAATCAAGTATATCAAAGGAATATAAAAATCTGTCCATTTTGATCTATCCTTTTTATTTGTTAGGGAAAAATGATTGTTAAATGAGAGAATAAAAATTCAAAGAAAAAGAATGAAAAACATTTTGGACTGTTGTATAATGGCATTTATTCCACTTTGATGTGCTCTGCTTGCATTTGGCTTTCTGATCACCTGTTTAGTGTCTAAATTCCCCATATGTGCAAAAGATTCTGTGAATCTAAAGAAGTCAATTATGCAGTTTCCTCCACTTGTCAGAAAGGTAAAGTGCACTTAGAAGGGGCAGGATTATTTTAGCTCCAAAATGAGGAATGTCGGCATCAAAGCAAGCTTCCAGTGACCTTGGCCATGCTCTGATTACTAAGTAGTCCTGATGACATATATCATTTTCAGCAGGAAGCTTCAAAGAAATAGATTCTGGATACCCTATGATAGATGCAAAGTGATGAAATCCCAACTCTGATGCTAATTATTTGTTTTGAAGTTACTGGTGCACATAATACAATCTGTTTTTAAACAGCTTTTGATGAAAAAACAACACAGCAAGAGGAAGCTATCACTAAAAAGTGGAGGTCAGGTACATTTGCAACTGGAGATGTTACGTGCACTCTCTAGCACGCAAGCCCTGAAAAATTGAAAAGGATTTGCTTGTTCCATTTTTCTCAGTAGAAAATGACAACACTGAAAACAATATAAAACCATAAAAAATGATAATATGGGACTGCACAAGAAATATTTA
This sequence comes from Tamias sibiricus, assembly GCA_025594165.1. Classification (NCBI taxonomy): domain Eukaryota; kingdom Metazoa; phylum Chordata; class Mammalia; order Rodentia; family Sciuridae; genus Tamias; species Tamias sibiricus. The sequence goes on along the minus strand of CM046660.1, from coordinate 70,062,815 downwards.
TAACTAGACAACTACTATGCAGCCATGAAACTAAATATGTGAATTTATATTGGGCTTATTGTCATGGGAGAATGTCATATAAGCATCACATCAGATTATAGAGCACATGCATGATGATTCCATTTGGTTGTGCGATGCTTGTGTGGGTATGCATACTTGTGACATACTGATGATGTACATACACACATACATATACATTAACCTAGTCCACTTTGGTCTCAGTTTCCTTTATCCCTTCTGGTTTGTACATATATTGACCATAGTGGTCTTCTCTGGGTACAGCATCTGATGTTTTTTCTGGGCAGAGTTTTGAACAGTCACTTTGCATTCTCCATGGCTCTGGCTCCCAGCAAACAGGCCTCGTACAATCCCAGTGTCCTCTAGAAGGAGTCTACCTTCAGACACATGACCCTTACTCCGAGTGCTTCTAATATCTCTTCCTGTTTGTGTTCTTTTTAGCATAGGGCTGGTAATGGCTTCCTGATAGTTCAGCTTGGAGAGTTGCTGTCCAGGTGAACTACCTTGGTCTAGAATAGTTAAAAGGTGACAATGACTCCATCCTGTTGGCAATATCTGGATGCCATATTTGTCTCCAATTTGCTTCTCCATTCTTCCATGACCAGTATTAAAATTGGTTAGTGTTCTTTCCTAATTGGCCCTATGCTGCTGGTTGGGTCTTGATGGATAACACACCTTCACACTCATAGACACAAAAAGAAGGCTGGCATCTATGCTGGCCCCAAAGGAATCTTACTTTAGAATCACTCTCCTGAGTACCACACTAGATCTTCCCCTTAATTTAATTTGTCCCTGGCCTAGAATATGTTTGTAAATTTGGTTTAAGTTCCTTAGTCCACACTAAGGGAAGAAAAATGCGGTCCCTGAGGTTCTTGCTTATTTCCAAAATCTAAGACTATTTTGGTTTCTTGTTCTGTGTTTCTGCTCTCACTGGACTTAATCTCATTTACTTTACTGCTCTGATTTTATGCTCAGCTGTTCAGGTTCTTGGTCTCTTTTCTTGAGATCATGCCTTCTGGGTCTTATCAATTTCATTAAAAGTGGCCAATTAACAGGAGGTTCGCAGGTTCAAAGCCAGCCTTGGCAACTTAGCGGGGCCCTAAGCAACTTAGCAAGACTCTGTCTTAAAATAAAATATTTTTTTTTTTTTTAAAAAAAAAAGGACTGGAGATGTGGTTTAGTAGTTGAGCATCTTTGGGTTCAATTCTGGGTACCAAATAAATAAATAAATAAAAATTTAAAAGTGGCCAATTAAGATATTTTCCTAAATAAAGTCAGTTCCTTCCCTAAAAAGAACTCTGATGCCATACGGGGTTTATTTCTACTTGGTGAGGATCAATGACCATTTTATTTTAATTTTTTTGGTGTGTGTGTGTGTGTGTGTGTGTGTTACTAGGGATTGAACCCAGAAGCACTCTATCACTAATCTACATCCTTACAAACCAGAAATAACTTTTTGTTTTTTGTCTTGCTAAATTGTCAGGGCTGGCCTTGAATTTGTGATCATCCTGCTTAGCCTCCCAAGTAGATAGTATTACAACCATGTACCACCATGCCTAGGTCAATGATCTTCTTTTTAATTGTAAATTACTATAATTTAAGTAAAATAACTCCGCCAACCACAATAACTGTTAATATTTTCCTAAAGATAAAACTTGCTAGGGGTTCAGAAATAGCATCTTCTCACTTTGGATATTTACTCATCCTGATGTCTGACCAAGGTCATCTTCCCCTGCCTCTGAGATACCATTCCTTGGTCTGTTTTTATCAAGAATCCTGTTGGTCAGTTTCATAAGAATCTCTCTCCCTACATTTCTCCTCTCAGTAATGTTCTATCCACTGACCTCCTACTCTGCTCCTGGGCTATAAATCCCCACTTATTGTTTTTGTATTTGGAGTTGCTTCTTATCACTCTTCCCTGTCGCAATAGTCCTATTTTGATAGTCTTGAATAAAGTCTTCCTTACCATTTTAACAGGTAGATAGCATAAGGCATCCTGAAGGAGGCTATCCAGAAATAAACCATGAAGAATGAGGAAGAGAAAATGAAGAGGGGCGATGGAGAAAAGCAGTGAAGAACATTCCAGGCAAAGGAGAAGCATTTGCAAAGGCAGTTCTGCTATATTTGGAGTAGCACACATTTCATGTGGTTGGAGAATAAGATGCATCCAATACAGTGGTGTGAGATGAGGCCAGAGACGTGGGCCAGGGACTCCTCATGCATGAAGGACTTTGTGTACCATGCCAAGGAGTATGCATTCACACTAAATAACACTTGTATTTTATACACTGAAGGATTTTGAGCAGAAACGTGACATTGTTGGATTTGCTCAACAATGTCTATGCTGAGCACACATTGAGGGTTGTGTCTTCTTGGACTGCCTGCCTCAGGAGGAAACTTGGAGAGAAGTGAGTAGGGAACATTTCAATGAAGAGAAGATGGTGGAGGACATGGGTGGGGCTGGACCAGGGCACTTAGATATCTATGAAAGATGGATATGAAAGTCAAAAAAATGAGCAAAGGAGAGGAGCTGGGGTGGTTCCTGGATTGTCTTGACTGACATGATTGGGAAAATGAATGCTTACTTATTGAAATAGAATATATAAGGGAAGGAAAGAAGTTTGAGGAAAAGATGATGACTTCATTTTTTTGTTAAATCCCATCATGAGAAATTTAGAGAATGGAAATTGCTGAACGGCTGTGCTGTCTTTTGGAATTAGCTGTGTAAGACCAAATTACAGTAATTCATAACTATAATCATTCTAAGACCATTTGATTTTAATATGTTTCAAATATTTTTACTGTATAATTTATAAGAAAATTATTCTGTATTAAAATGGTCATTTTCTCTAATTGCATATTACCAAATCAGGATAGGCTATGAAAAGAAATGTATTTGGGTAAATTTTCAAGGCAGTATTGGCTAGAATTGCTGATGTGGCTTATTGCTGCCCTGTCCTGGATAGAATGACTTAGAAGACAGTAGGAATTTCTTATTTCTGATTGTTAATTTATTTATCCTGATAAGCTCAATGAGTTTAAACCATCATTAATATGAAGATATCTCTTTCCCTGAGATAGTAAATATAAGCTAGACTTGAACTGATTCAAAATTATATCAATTTTTGACAATTTTAAATGGAAAGTAGAGAATAGGAAAGATTCCCAAAGGAAAACTTGCTCAAATATAGATAGGAAATGCATGTAGAAATCTGATTAATAATCCACTGGAACATGTTGCAATATGTATGTAAATGTCAACATTTACTACAAATTCCATTGGTCAGAATATATGAACATCTGAAGATGATTCAATATCTAGTGCCTTTCAAATGCTCCTCACAAAGAGACAACTCAGACAACCACACTGAACAGAAGCACACACATCACATTTCGTGTTAAAGAGTAAATAAACAGTATTCTCTTATCCCTTAAAGCACTCAGCAACATGACATATGTAATGTTTTGAATATTTCAGGTAGCAAATTCTTCACTTAATAAATTTATGGTGAAACTGGTCTTTGGAAATATCCTTATGCATATATAAAAACAGAAAAAATCAGTAAATATTAGATGTAGGAATTATACCCAGGAGAAATGGAAAGGGGCTAAAGGTATGAAGGTAAGTTATCCAACATGCAAAATAAACTGCTAGTGTTGCAAGGGAATGTCAGAGTTATCTTCATTGTACCCAGGAAAATGAATAAGTGGAAGAAAATCACTGGATCATTCTGTAATGTCACTTAGGATAAAAGAATACTTATTGAAAGTCAGTGGAATAGTAGCATTATAATATCAGCTTGGAGTTCACTTTTTATTCCTACAATTATGCAAACCAGCAATAAGGATTTTTCTTTCCTAGAGATAATAAAAGTACAGAGGATTATAAACAATTAACTCTGTACTCAAAAATAACTTCAGGTGTTTATTTTTATTTTGTGGCTATGGGTTGAAATAGTTTAGTTCTTTCCATCTGATAAAATCAAGAGTGTGTTTGCTTCCAGATTTACAAAAGGAAAGGGGGGGAACCCTTTTGCATTTTTAATAAACATCATAGAATACTGGTATCCAGAAACCTCAGATTTACCATCATACAACTAATATTGACTTGATGGTATACATACTTCTTAAAATGTTTAATAATGTTGTCATATGATCTGTTTGGGGATTAGGTTTAGCTTAATTTTCTGACATTTTTCTGAACTAGTAGGTGGGGCTACGTTTACATGTTTCTTTGAAAGGCTTAAGGATGAAATGAACTATTTCTAGCTTTTAAAAATTAGTGCAATAATGAAAAAAGACATACCACAGGGCATAGGATTGAGACAAGTCAAGAAGTACAGGAAGTAACCACAGCTTTTACTAACATGCTCAACCAAGAACATAATTACAAAAATAACCTTGGAAAGGGGAGCTCGTGCTGGGTACTATAGTGGTGACTGCCTGATTTCAATTACTCTGGCTTAAATGGAATGAAATAGGGTTCCAACTCTGTTAATTAACAAGCCTATCCACAGGTGATCTCTAAACGCTAGTGTGCAGCTCCTATTAATGAAGAAAATGTACCCCCCTAGAAATGGCACGTCTGCATATTTAACCCAATTATGCCATTTACAAGAGAATTGGAGTTCTTTTATTTTTCCGCAAGAAAATTATAGTGAAGGGTGAAGGAAGAAAGAGGAGGAGTGGGGCAGAAGGAATGTTGCATACATTAACAAATAATGATCTAGAGGCAGTGCCTTTCTTGAATTAGTTAATTTTAAGAGGAACAAAGGGGCCATCCTGCTGGGGACATTTTCAGCAGGGATGCCTGCCTGGCTTATTTTGATCTGCATCATGATGTGGTTTCAATTAGCAGTAGCACTTACAAGACTAGTAGCAGTCATTGTACCAGAAAGTATGAGCCTAAAGGGCTTGAACGGCACTTTAGATGTATGCAAGGGATGTCTGAGAGCACTAAGCTTGAACTTCTCTGTGGCTAACCATCCATGTCCTTAGTAGTCTCTTCAGGTTTTGAGAATTTGAAGTTGGTGTCTAATCACATCTCTACCAGGCCCTCTAAAACTTTGTTTCTTCACTTATATTTGCCTAACTCAGCATTGGGCAACATCAAGAGAGGACTTTTTTTTTTTTTTTCTTTTATTTCAATAATACAAGTTTCAGTGTCTTTGGTATTAGAGATCTTGTAACATAGATAAATTAACTTATACCCATTGCTCATGTTTTATTAAAATCTTTCCAAATAGGAAGGAAAACTAAAGAGAGATGAGATCTATTTAGGCAACTGGTCTGCCAGGATACAAGAAGCAATCAGAACAAGCAAATAAAAATCTAGAACAATGGTATGGACTGGTTTCAATGTCAGTTGCTATTTCTGAGATGTTCCAAATCACTGACCTCAAAAACCTGACACAAAGGAACCCCCAAGTGAAGCAGCAGCTCAGCTTGTGGTGTCTCAAGATGCAGGGTGGTATTAACCATTTGTCATTGTGAGAGCCAGTACCCCAGGGACAGAGATTTCCTCTGAATGGTCTATCTCTCTTAAGATAGGACCTACCACCAGCTGTGTAGCCATAACTGGCTTATGACCTTCAGATCCAAAGCATTTACACAACTGAGCAAGATTAATTGAATCAAGGAGAAAATATGATTTTCCTTTATATATACAAGAGGTCTTGTGAAAACATAGTAGATTACAAAACCACATTCACAGGGTAGATACAATTTAAATGAATTAAGATAACTATACTAAAATTACTTACCTGTTACTAATATCTGTGTAACTCATTCATCAGCAAATTCTGGCCATGGATCAAATTTGTCCACTACTAGAACATAGCCATATTCATTTGTCTATGGATTACCTAGCTGCTTTCCTGCTAGATTAGAAGAGTTGAGTAATTCTAATAACCCCAAAAGTATGACCCCAAATAATATAAAATGTTTATTATCAGCCGGGAGCGGTGGCGCACGCCTGTAATCCCAGCACTTTGGGAGGCTGAGGCAGGAGGATCACGAGTTCAAAGCCAGCCTCAGCAATGGTGAGGCACTTAGCAACTCAGTGAGACCCTGTCTCTAATAAAATACAAAAAAGGGCTGGGGATGTGGCCCAGTGGTCGAGTGCCCCTGAGTTCAATCCCCGGTACCACAAAAAAAAAAAAAAAAAAAAAAAAATGTTTATTATCTGTTCCTTTATAGGAAAAGTTTGCTAATGGTATGATATGATTTATTATTATTTTTTTACTTAGAGAAAAATGTAGTGCTGTATCAAATTTTCCTGATTTATTATGCCTCTGGTGAAAAGAAAGAATGAGAGAAAGAGAGAAAAGAAACAATCTTGCATGTACATTGAACTATTATGTCAACAGGTGTGAGAGAGTATCATTCAATAAAAGCTCAGTAGAACCACAGGCACATAACTGTAACCTGCACTACAGTTGATGAAAAAGCTGTAGATATCAGAAACCAAGATGAACTATTAAGCAGTGTCCTCATAGGAAAGGAAATGAGACTTCTAGATAATCTCAGTGCTTGTTCTTTACCTAAAATATGATATTGCCTTGAAACCCCTATTATCTCTGAACTGAGAGGTGAATCAAAATATATTTCTAGATACTCAGAGACAGATATTCACAAGCCCAAGAGCTTCACTGAATAAACTTCTGCCTTAATATTTTGTAAAAATAATAAATACTGTTTTAAATGTCAAGCAATGGTTAAAAGAAATAAATATAATTAAGGAAGCTTGCAATTTGACCAAATGTCTCAATTCAAATTATTGACATTTAAGTGACTATAGATACACAGACAGATATTCTTTGCTATATGGCAATATTAAACATCCTGGAACTTAGACCCAGGTGTGCAAAATAGCAGAAGAATCAGAAAACTGGAATTGAAGGGCAAGATCTCAATCCAGAGAGAATGAAAGCTTGACTACCCTGAGAGCTATTAGCAAAAGTTAATAAATTATAATAAACATATTAATAATAAAAATCATAAATATTTATTTATTGGTAACTTACACTTGTATGTAAGTTGTGAAAGACATACATATATATTAAAATGTATAAACAGACTCATTTGTACATGTGCACACATACTATTCAGAATGATTTTTTTTATTTATTTCATAATATTGGTTAACTTTTGTCTCGACTTTTCCTTTTAAGTACTGTATAAATTCTCAAGTAAAAGGATATTTGAATTTATTTTAACAACAATGTAAGTTTATAAATAGGTTGTATACCTACATTTACAGACTACATAAGTAACAGAGCAGAATTACTTTTCTGAATAAATACAAATAATTTTCTGAATGAATACAAGTAATTATTTTATTATCATTTCCATTATTGATTTACTTATTATATATTAAATATGTATTAAATGCCTAGTGTATGCCAAGCAGTGGTCTGGTACTTTTGATTCATCAGTGAGTAAAACAGTAGTCTCCGTCCTCATGGATGGAATGATCTATTTCAGGAGACAGGCAACTAATGACTGTTACCCAGGCAAATCTGGTGGTTGCACCTTCAAATATATATCCTGATTTACCTCTATCATCACCTCTGCCACTATTATCCCAGCCCTCATATGTCATCTGGATTAATTCATGAAGCTCCTGATTGCCCTCCCTGCCTCTGCTCTTTCCCCCAAGTTATATTTTTCACACAAAAACTACAGTAACTTTATAGAAATATAGCTCAGGAAAGGGACCTTCTATTTGGAAAGCCCTCTGATAGGCTTCCATCTCACAAGAATAAAATAAAATGTCCCACAACTGCTTCCAAGGATCTTCCCTCAACCTCGACTCTGCTCTCATTCCCTCCCATCTGCTCCAAACCCTGGGGCTTCTGGACTTGCTCCTTGAGAAGACCAGGCAACAAGACAAAAGCTTGTTGACCATGCTGCTACCCACAGCTGTTCTTTCTCCAGTAATCAACAGACCTTGCTTCTTCCCTTCATTCCTGTGCCACCTCCTCAAACAGTACATCCCTACTCCCCTCTTTCAAATAATACCACACTTACAGTGCTGCCCTCTTTCTCTGGGACACTGCCATCTTTTTTGTATTGACTACCTGACACTATTTACAAGCTAATGGTTCATTTGATTATACATTGGATTATCATAAATATAATTTCCCACCTTCTTCTTTTGTTTTTTTTCCGGATGCTGATACTTTATATATGTCCTGAATATTAACTACATTATTAACTAAAAGTCTTCCTGCCATCAGTTTGGCTTTTATATAACCTCTTTTCTTAGTTCATCAAATAATAGAAGCTTAGAACAGCTGATCTTAAAGCTTAAGGTTATGACATATAATAGATTTCCTAATTTCTAATGTACAGTTTATTCAAACTTATAATAAGTAATTTCTAAAGCTTTTGTATTGGCCCTCAGATGTATTTTGAATAATTCACATGTTAAATGTCTAACTAAACTATCAAAATTATTGAAGACTTTATTTGAACATCATTTTAGTAAAGTCAGGTTTAACACCCTATATTGAGGAAAAAATATATATATACATATATATTCATATACATGTATGCATCATATGCAAATCTAAAGAAATTAAAGAATCTAAATGATTTGTTTTTCAAGGAAGAAGTATTAAGGGATTCCTATTAGTATAAACTAATAAACACTACTTAATATTCATTAACAAAGTTTTTTGGGTTTGGGACTATAGGACTCACATGAACTTTCACCTCACCTACATGCTTATTCTGATTTCAGATGTGCATCACCGGGTAGAATAAAACCAGTACAAACTGTCTGGGGCTTTAGTCCTTCAGAATCAGTTCCATCATCATTTGGTTACTATTTTTACATTCCATAAGGTGCATCTTTACTTTACAAAGCTCCAATTAAGCTCATTGGCTTGCTATTAGTTAGGGATGAAAATATATAGCACCAAGCTCACCTCTCCAGTTTAGCTGGTGATGTTACACTGTAAATAAAAAAACAGGCTAAAGATGACAATAGTTGTAAAAATAAGTTGGTGACACCTTGTCTTGTCTCTGCTGCTTCAGCCTCTTCTTCTCCACTGGATCATTCATAGCCACACTTACACAACTGTGAAGCAAAACAAGCAAACAGAGGTCATCACTCCCAAAGGAGAACATGGAGCTGAGAGACAAGAGGACTTTCCAACATCACAAGGAGTTCATGTTGGGCAAAACCAAGGCCAGCATCCTTTCTCTGATGTTGACTTCAGACAAAATCCTTGGTAGGCCCTCCTCTTCAACTCAAGAATGCAAATTCAGGAAACAGGATGATCTAGGTTCAATCCTAGCTGCACTATATACCAGATGTTAATCAATTTATTCTCTTCATACTATGTAATAACCTTACCTCTGAATGAGTATTATAATAATGGCAGATTGCACAGGATTTTCAAGAAGAGTTAGTAATAATGTTTACGTGCACTTGCCATAGTGATATATGATATTAGGATTTATTAGTAGTTCTGATTCTATACAATGACTTTGCCTTTGATTTGATTCTTTTAAAGGTGCAGGGTCTTGAGGCTGAGGCAGGAAGATCACAAATTTGAGGCCAGCCTGGGTAAACTCAGCAAAACCCTGTCTCAAAAACAAAATTAAAAAAGGTTTGGGTCAGGCATGATGGCACATGCCTGTAATCCCAGAGGCTCAGGAGGCTGAAGCAGGAGGATTACAAGTTCAAATCCAGCCTCAGCAATAGCGAGGCACTAAGCAAACCAGTGAGACATTGTCTGTACATAAAATACAAAATAAGACTGGGGATGTGGCTCAGTGGTAGAGTGCCCCTGAGTTCAATCCCCAGATTATTTTACCCCCCCCCCAAAAAAAAAGGTTAGGGGTGTGTGTAGCTAAATGGTAGAGCACAACTTAGCATGTGAAAGACCCTGGTTTCCATCCCCAGTAACTTCTGCTTCACTTGCAAAGTCAAGCTATTTGTACTCTGAAGTCTCTTTATTCTCACCATCACCACTGCAATGAGGGGATTCCTCTTGTCCCTGAAAAAGGATGCCAGCTAGTTTCAGAACCTCACTTTGAAACATTCCCATATTCAAACTACTTACTTCATATTTTTTAGCATTGAAGCTTCAGATTGACCGGCTCCTAATCCTATTCCTTCATGGCTCATGATAGTAGTGTGGTATAGTAGGGAAGCGTGTCATCTCTGAAATCACAGTGATTACATTGGAATCTTGGCTTCCCCAAGCAAGGGAAGAAGTAGGCAGCTACTGTAGTAGGTAGGTTACTGAATTCCACAAAACCTCCTGTGTAAAATGAGAATATTCATAGTAAAAATGTGTTTTATTAGAATAAGTAATATAAACATGGGGCCTGAACTACAGTAAACATGAGCACCTTGGGTACAAAGTGCACCTGAGTTGCTTTCCTCTCTCTGCTCTCTCTGCCTGGTCAGAGCCTCAGACCTGTCTCTTGCATCCTCCACTTTTTGGTAATGTTTCAAAGTAAGACTCTCTGTACCCTTGCCACAATATTCCTTAGTGTCTGTGTATTTTATGTTATCTTTCCTGATAGGTTATCTATCCTTTGAGAGCTGAGAGTATATTTTATCCTTAGTAGATGCTATGGTTCCTGCACAGATTGCCATATTTGATGAGACTTCCTTACTATTGGAGCATCCTGAGGGGCTATAGGACCAGGGAGGGAATTAGGTGGCTGTTTATGCTTCTCTGATTCACATCACTGACCACCAGTACCACCATCTACCCATACATGTGGACCTTTGAGATAACAACCGTGAGTGAGATCTGGAATTAGAGCCACGATAGGGTCAGAAGCTGGCAGACATTAACATCATCTATCTATCTACACAGTGTGGTCCAGATTTTACCCTCATGCCTCTGATAAAAGATGTATCTACCATGCCTTTGTGAACATCTCCTGATCTCCAGGTAACATGCATAGATTTTGAGGGTTTGCTTCTTCAAAGAATCATTTTATCTGTTTGGATGGCATACAGGTCATATTTGGACAGGATCAAGGGAAAAGAAAAGTTGACCCCCCAAATCTATTAGTTCTAAAAGAAAGATGACATTTTGTAGATAAGAAACATATAGCCCTCTGTCCTTGAGTACTTTTGTTCCAGGAATATAGAGATTGTAACCTACCTTGGCCCCAAGTGGCTACATATGACAAATAGGATAAAATAGATTTTAACAGAACTGAGCATTAAGAGGCATTATGTTGTGAAAACCAACTAAGAAGTATCACCCACTTTCTTTTTTGATATTGATGAAATAGAGAATGATTTTAGAAATAATAATATAATCCTGCATTCAGATCAGCTTATTTAAATATGCCTAATGCTATATAAATTTACTATAGTAAAATAATATATTATTCTGAAGAAGTCCTTACAGAGATATATAATGTAAAAACAGATTAAAACTGCCTGTATGTGTGACTATTTTTAGCCCTTGGCAATAGATGTACATGTAATATATATTATATATAGTATTTGTTATAATATATGTATTTCATAAGTTGTAATTTAAAATATATGTAATAAATTATAAAACTACCTGTTTAAGTGAATTCAAAATAATTTTCCAAGAACACATACAGTGAAACTTATGTAAAGAGACATATTTTTTGGTCTGAGATTTCTTTTCTTATTGAAAATATGTGATTTTAGATATTTTAACTTTTACCTTGGACCTTGAATCCATTCACCTGTAGTAGACCACCCTGATACCATAGGAGCAAAGGTTTATCAGATGTATCAGTTTATCAGTAATACAGACAAATCCAATTTCAGAAAGATCTGTGGGTAGGATAAGGTCTTTGTAACACACCCTACACACACACACACACACCTCACCAGTCATTGGCTATCTGTTACCCCTCAGGAGAAAAAATAAATTAGAAACTCAGTTCTCTGTGGAGTTACTGACTTAAAAAGCAAATGTTAGTAAGATCCTAAGATGCTTGATACACACATTGAAGCTAGAGGGGCTCTACCCTTGCCTCTCCATTCCTTGCCTTCTTCATCTCTGATCTTCACCTGCCCTCTGGTAGAACACACAGTTCTTTGACTGCACTGAAGTACTAAGATCACTAAGCCATTGTCCTCTTACTTTTTTCTTCCCAAATTGATATATTCTTCTTATTGTTTTCTCATAAAACTCTTGGAAGGACTTGAAGCACCGTTCTTCCGGATAAGATGTTCCCTAAATTACTATAGAGCATCTATAGTTCTACTTATGTGACAGAAAATTAAAAATGAATCAAACAAAACTGGGATGGGGGTACAGTGATGGAGCCTGCCCTGTTCTCACTTTGACTTTAGATTCTGACTCAAAATTGAAATAGATGCTTCATATATGCATTTTAAAAATAGTTTATAAAGTAATTTCACATATACTACCTCATTTAATGATGAAAGTGTACAATAAAATGCTTCCTGTTTTGTTGGTTATGTGATTCAGAATGAGAAAGCAAAGGTCTGTAAGCTGTTCAGGTCTTAAAAGCAGCCAATCCAGGACCCAACCTCAGATTCCAACACCTGCACACATTCTACCATGGTTATAACATGGCCATTTATTCTAGAATACCATGCCCTTTAGGAAATAATGTAATTTGATGTTGAAACAAAAAAGCAGAGGAATTTATTATTCTCTAACTTCAATTTGCACTGCCTAAATAAAGGAATGAGTTTACATTTTATTTTTAATGTAATTTCATTCAATGGAATATTATGGAGTAATATGGCAAAAGACAGTTTAATAGCATTGACTTCTTCCATTATTTTGTCCATATAATTTTTGAGAGTATATATGAATTATTTACTTTTTCTGGTTATCTAAAAGTAAGCTTGCTGTCAGTTTGGTGTGTCTGATTTAATGTTTGATATTAAATAGTATGTTAGATGGTATGTTAGTCAAGTTTACATTACTATAACAAATATTGGAGATAAAGAAAGAAAGAAAGAAAGTTTCAGTTTGGGTCACAGTTCACTTGGGTTCAGTTGATGACCAATTGGTCCCATTGCTTTTGACCTGTGCTGAGGTAACACATGATGGTGGGAAGCTGTGGTAGAAGAAGACAGTTCACCTCCTTGCCAGGTGTAAAAAAAGAAAAGATTGGCATCCCCTTAAAGGACACACCCACAAAGACAAAATCTTGCACTAGGTCCTACCTCTTAAAGGTTCCCACCACCTTCCAATAGTGCCAACCTGAGGAGCAAGCCTTTAATACATGGGTCTTTGAGGGATATTCCGGGTCCAAACAATAGCAGATGGGATTAAAATACTGGTTTTAACTATTTTATAGAGCTGATTTTTAAACCAATTGTGATAGAAACTGAGAATCACAAAGTATGATATTTGTCACCATTCAGACAGAATGTCTGGATAGATCCAAGTCATCAATTTAATTTTATCATGCACATTAGAAACATCCCCTGTGCATAAAATTATTTCTTAGGTACTGTGACCCAAATGTCCAATAAGAAATGCTCTTGTTTCCAGGGACTTTATTATCTATTATGGTATAATGCAATGTAAAATGATAATAGAGGTTTTGATAATGACACAAAATAGAGAGTAACTCTAAGCTCAAAACTGATGGAAGAGGAAAGTGTTAATTAGGGTGGCAACAAAGGAAGAGGAGTTCACAAAGGAAAGAGCATTTGACTTGAGTCTCCAAGAGTAAATGGCCACAGGAGAGGGGAGGGTGTTTTGTTCAGTGTGGAATCAATATGGTCCTGGTTTTACTATAGCCTTGTAGCATGGACAGCTTGAGATATAGGGCAGAGGTGACAAAGTAGAGGAGGAAGAGGAGGTCAGAGTAGATGGTAAGGATCTGGTGAGGTTGGTTGGGTTAAATCATAATGGTGATTTGCAGGTAGTGAAGGTATGACAAAATCTGACAAGAACGCTTGGGGTAAATTAAAATACGGAACAATAAAGTCTGAGAAAACAATTTAGGAGATTGTACTCAAACTAGGAGAGTAGTGAATAGAATGAAAGGACAACATTAATTGAAAAGCATTTCAATAGTAAAAATAATATGATGTATTCATTCATTCCATGCAAAGAGGAGAGAAAGGAAACATGGCAGAGAGATCCCAAAGGATATTGCATTTTCTGGATAAATGAGAGAAAGTGGTTCCCAGTGCTACACTGAAGGAAGGACTCAAAAATATAAATCTCAAAGCTCCAGTCTCTGAGATTGTTATTGGGAATGTCTGGATTGATGCTGGAAGTCTTCAGTTTTAGACCCTCCCCAGTTAATGCTTCCTGGGACAATCCTTCCATAGGTGGGGTATGTGGAAAGCCATTTTGCAAACATCAAGCTGTTCCATCAAAGGACACTTTTGAAGGAGCCCTAATTAGGAAGGGCTGTTGTAGCTAGCTGGAAGCCATGGGTTCCACCTGATATGTATGTGACGCACCTGTAGGCACCCGCAAACCTGAAGGTATATAACCGGGTGAAAGCGGTCCGAGTTAGGAGAACGGAGAATTCAGTCAGCCGGGCAGTCACTCGGTCGGTCAGAAGAATCAGAGCGGCCAGAACGTAGGCAGAGCGGTTACAGAAGAGAAACCAGATAGAAGAAGTAATGACTGGTCAGAGTTAGGCCGAGGCTCCCAAGGAAGACAGAAGACAGAAGAAAGAAGAAGGAAGAAAGAAGAGAGAAGAAAGAAGCTCTAATCTTTCTCTAAGCTAAGCTCTATCTTTCTAAGACTCTAAGCTAAGCTTTAAGCTCTACTATATCTTTCTTTCTCTCTAAGCTAAGAAGAAAAATCTTTCTTTCCCTCTCTAAGCTCTAAGAAAGTAGAAGTAAAGTAGTAAAAGCTTAACTCTGCCTCCGAGATTTTTTCCCGGGTTTCGGTACCAGGCAGCGTACACACTTTATTCCAGTTTTAGAGGGAGGATATGTGTCCACTGCTTTAGGAGAAAGACAATGCCATCATGGATAACCTTTCTTAATGGCTTATTTCATAGGCTCCCTTGAGAAAACCAGTTCTGAATATCTTGGCTTTTCCAATAAACCAAAGAGATCTGATGACTTTCATGTAATAAGCCATTATTTTGCTTTTTTTTTTTTTTTTTTTTTTTTTCCTTGCTTTCCATTCAAACCAAGGGCATGTGAAGCCCATCTATAGACAAAGTCTTAGGCTATTACAGTGGAAGCTATGCATAGTAGTCAGCAAAGGAGAGCAAATGAATATAAAGTCTTAGTGATTCATTGATACAGTCTTTAAATACTTCAATGTAGAATAATCTTAAAGAAATAGAAACAAATTTAGAGAATTAATCAACCATGTGGAATACAAAATATATGTTCTTCATTAAATGTGTGTGTGTGTGTGTTACTGGGGATTGAACCCAGGGACACTTTATCACTGAACTATGTCTGCAGTCCTTTTTGATTTTTTTAAGATAGGGCCTTGCTAAGTTGCTCAGGTCCTTGCTTAATTGCTGAAGCTAGCTTTGAACTTACAATTCTCTGGCCTCAGCCTCCCAAGTCAGTGAGATTACAGGCATGCACTACTATAGTGGCTTCTCATTAAATTTTTATCAGGATACAACCTAAATTCATAAAAGAAACTGCTGACGGATTTGACTTCATAAAAATTCAAATGTCCCTGTGATAAAGTCTCCATAATCGAAGTTGTAAAGTAAACAACAGACTGGGAGAAACATACACATTATATAAAAAAGCAAAGATTCTCATAAATAGAGAATGAATTAGAACTATAAAGATAAACTAAGATCCAAAACAGGAATGGGGCAAATGTGCCAAGAGGCAATTCATAAAAAAAATACAAATGACCAATCTAAGTAAGATTTTTTTCAACCTCTGTTGTAATCAGAAAGGGCAAATAAGGAACAAATATGAGATTTCTTTTTCAGAACACTGACATAATATTTTAATTAATGATAGTGTTTAAGAGTGTATGCAAAAAAGTAGTCTGTAAATTAAAATGCACATACCCGTTAGCTTGTCAACTTCAATGTGATCTAATCTATAAAAACTACTAATGTGTATGGTAAAGATGTGCATCTAAGAATGTCAGTTTCAGCACTATTTATAATACTAATAAAAATTAGAAGCAATCTAACTAGGTATTGATAATGTAATAATAAAATAAATCATGAAATGCTATGCAGTAGTTCAAACATTGGGTAGATTTTGTAGGTCCCCATACAAAGGAGTTCCTTTGAATAATAAATGCAAAGAACAAATTCACAGCATGATACATATATAGTATGATTGAATCTACATATTTTCAGATTTATATGATTGCATGTATAAATATGCATGCAAAAGTATTTTACAAGGGCTAAGTAGACCTAGGATGCAAGTGACATCTTCTGGGGAAGGGAATAATTTGGAGAGAGGAAAATTCTTGGGATATTTTCATTGTTTATTCTGTATAACATGGCATTACTAACTTTTCTATAAAATCTTTTCTAATATTGAAGATAACAGTAAAACAATAAACTTAAAGACTTCTTAAATGAAAGACAAAGTGTAAGCTGCCTGTCACGGCCAGCCACGGCGCCGCCACGGGAGGAAAATTCTCGGAGGCAGAGTTAAGCTTTTACTACTTTTACTTCTACTTTCTTAGAGCTTAGAGAGGGAAAGAAAGATTTTTCTTCTTAGCTTAGAGTAGAAAGATAGAAAGATAGAGCTTAGAGCTTAGCTTAGAGAAAGATTAGAGCTTCTTTCTTCTCTCTTCTTTCTTCCTTCTTCTTTCTTCTGTCTTCTGTCTTCCTCAGGAGTCTCGGCCTAACTCTGACCAGTCATTACTTCTTCTATCTGGTTTCTCTTCTGTCTTCTATCTGGTTTCTCTTCTGTAACCACTCTGCCTACGTTCTGGCCGCTCTGATTCTTCTGACCGACCGAGTGACTGCCCGGCTGACTGAATTCTCCGTTCTCCTAACTCGGACCTCTTTCACCCGGTTATATACCTTCAGGTTTGCGGGTGCCTACAGGTGCGTCACATACATATCAGGTGGAACCCATGGCTTCCAGCTAGCTACAACAGCCCTTCCTAATTAGGGCTCCTTCATATTCCTTCCCTTTAGTTTAAAAAGGTGCTTTTGTTCTATTTTCTCTATTTTATTTTCTCTATTTTCTTTTATTTTCTTGTCCCTACCTAGCTTTTCACCTTTTATTTTTGAAAGGGTGGATATTTGAGCCCTTTTTGAGAAGGTGCTGTGGCTTTAAGGAAGCCTAATGCTGAGGAGCAGCTAACGCACCTAGTTAAGCACAATTGCATAAGCGGCTTTGACTTTTTTTTTTTTTTTTTTTTTTTCCTCTTCTTTATTTTTCTTTATGGCTTTCTTGCCAAAGCTCAATGGCTTTTTTTTTTTTTTTTCTGCATGGTTTTTACCATGCTATTTAATTCTCTATTTTCTTTTAAGCTCATGGCTTTTTTCTTTATACTAAAGCTCAAGGCTTTTTCTCTATATTTTTTATGGCTTTTGGCCGGCTACTCTGCTTCGGCTTTTGGCCGGCTCGCTTCGGCTTTTCGCTGGCTACTCTGCTTCAGCTTAATTCTTAACTGGCCTCAACTAAGTCGGCTTTTGGCCGGCTGGCTTCGGCTTTTCGCTGGCTACTCTGCTTCGGCTTTTGGCCGGCTACTCTGCTTCGGCTTAATTCTTAACTGGCTTCAACTGAGTCAGAGGCTCTGCTCTCTTGTTTCTACTCTTTTTGCTGGTCTCAACTGAGTCTGAGGCTATGCTTTTTCATTGCTCTTATTTCTTAGCTTTTCTTCTCTGCCTGCCGAGCCCCGGACGGACCACCATTTGTAAGCTGCCTGTCACGGCCAGCCACGGCGCCGCCACGGGAGGAAAATTCTCGGAGGCAGAGTTAAGCTTTTACTACTTTTACTTCTACTTTCTTAGAGCTTAGAGAGGGAAAGATTTTTCTTCTTAGCTTAGAGTAGCTTAGAGTAAAGAAAGATAGAGCTTAGCTTTTCTTCTTAGCTTAGAGTAGAGTGGCTTAAAGAAAGATAGAGCTTAGCTTAGAGAAAGACTAGAGCTTAGCTTTTCTTCTTGTCTTCTTAGCTTAGAGTTAGAGTTAGAAAGATAGATAGAGCTTAGCTTAGAGAAAGATTAGAGCTTCTTTCTTTCTCTCTTCTTTCTTCTGTCTTCTTTCTTCTGTCTTCTGTCTTCCTCGGGAGCCTCGGCCTTACTCTGACCAGTCCTCTGGAGCCTCGGCCTAACTCTGGCCAGTCATTTCTCTTCTATCTGGTTTCTCTTCTGTCTTCTATCTGGTTTCTCTTCTGTAACCACTCTGCCTACGTTCTGGCCGCTCTGATTCTTCTGACCGACCGAGTGACTGCCCGGCTGACTGAATTCTCCGTTCTCCTAACTCGGACCTCTTTCACCCGGTTATATACCTTCAGGTTTGCGGGTGCCTACAGGTGCGTCACATACATATCAGGTGGAACCCATGGCTTCCAGCTAGCTACAACAGCCCTTCCTAATTAGGGCTCCTTCAACAAAGTAGTCCTTGGTTATCACTGTTCTACTGGTAAGAAGAAAAACACAGAACTGCCCAGCTATGCTTACTTTGACCAATTCTATGAACATTTTTTAATGCATTGAAATGTAACTATTTTATGATTAAATAAATGATTGAGGGTATGGAAACTTCAAATTGTAAACCAGGGTAAAATCTAGTTTACTTGCTGTTGTTATTGTTTTTTTTTTTTTTTTTTCTTGTAAAGCTTTAGCTGATATAAGTTGATAGATTTGTATGTGCACAAGCATGTGTGTGTGTGTGTGTGTGTGTGTGTGTGTGTGTGTGTAACTGATTTTCAGGCAAAATAAAATCATTAAGGCGTGAGAAGGTCTTTCCCATTCCATTCAAGCCCCTAACTAGCGTCTTTTTATTTCTAAGTATAAAGGTCAGACCTCAGTAACTGAAGTAACAGCATTTATACCCTCACAGACCCCTACCCACCATTCTTGTGTGTTTTTGTGAGATCAATACCTGTGTTGATCCTGATAAAAACACTTAAGGTCTTTCCATTCACAAGAAGACCCCTTACAGGCAGCTCTTAGACTAGTGGCTTGCATTTTAACACCTTTTCCTGTTACCCACAGAAAAGGAAGTACTTCCCAAATCCCAAGGGTGCTTTAAGCTTAATTTCTGAGGTTAATTAGACTCACAAAAAGTTAGCTAAGTTTCCCTAAAGGGAGACTTCTCTGAATAAAAATGTCCCCCATCTGGCAATCCATCCTGTGATACTGTGACAGTTCAAGCCGCAAACAGAGGTTACAATGTTTGGAAAGAAAAGGTGGAATTTCCTTTCTTTACACGTGTAAGGAGCTCACACAGGTGTGTGTGTGTGTGTGTGCGCGCGCGCGCGCGCGTGCGTATGTTACCAATGGGAAGGCAGAAATCTTGCAGCAGAGAGTATTCTTTAAATATGGGTACATATAAATATACATATATTAAAATATATATGTGCACATTTTCCTTCCTGAATAAAGGAGTCAGGCCGGCCTCTTTTTATTTGATCTTAATCCCTCTCCCCCGCCAGCGTGGCCGGGAGCACCCCTCTCTTTGTAGTAAATGGCTGGCAGAGCAAGACATTCACGCTGTCCCCTTTGATCACCTCCCGAGCTGTCAGCCCGCGCTGCTGTTTTCCTCCCAGCTCTTGTTCCTGCCTAAAAGTGGAAGTAATGCCCCCTGAAAGAAATACCCTAGGTGTCCCTGCAAAGCATCAATCTATTTCTTCTATTTCTTCTTTTTTTTCCTGAGGCCCACCCTCCCAGCTTGAACAAATCCCCCTCTTCCTCCCTCCTCCCTCTCGTCAGAATCCCGTTCCCTTTGAGACACCCTCCGCTGTGCTAGCGTGACCCCCTGGGCCCTCGCTGTCTGAGAAGCTACCACCCGGCCAGACGGGGGGAGGCTAGCCCCGCCCCTGTGCCGGGTGCCTCCCGCTCGCCTACCGCGGCAGCATCCCGCGGGCATCTGTGCTTGCAGATCTGCCGTTGGCTTTCGAGAAGGCAAGCATTGTTTTCCTCTGAACGCAGCCTTTTGCTGACCTCCCCCCACCAGATTCCTCAGATCCCTTCCCCCGCTAGGGACTTGGGATTGCCCTGCGGACTCCCGGGGCGTGCGGCATGCGTTTTGGTCTGGAGCTGCAGTCAGGGTTTGAGAGAGGCAGGGAGGGGGTAGCGCAGCATTTTTGCAAAGGTGGCTGCTTCCAAACAGGCACTGAACACATTTTCAAGCTTGTCTTCCCGTTTCTTGTTTACAGCTGAGATTATACGCAATCTCTGTCCCCTCTTATCATCGTGTCAGAGAGTGATGTATAGTTTGAAAATATTATTCAAATGAAATAATTTGCAAAGGCAAACAATTGGAAGCAAAATATCTGGACCTTAAGGTTGCCTTTAATGTGTTTACCAGAAGGAGAGGGAAGGGGGCTGGGAAACTGGAAAATTATGGGGTGGGGAGTGGGGGGATGACTCCAAGGATTCTGATGATCCTATGACAGTGACATTGCTAATTAAATGTAATGTTGCTTAAAAGCTTTTGCTGTCTTCCTGAAATTGCTCGAAAGTATGTATTATTTAAAGAGAGAGAGAGAGAGAGAGGGATGGTGTAGATCAGGGTGGGAGGGGGACTTAAAATGACTGAATACAACTCATTGTGCTGGCTCAAAAATGTCAAACTGCAGTGGAAAGAAATACAGCATTGCAGGCTGGTGTGCTGAGGCCCCGCCAGGGAAGCAAGAACTGCTAAGTGGAAAATTCCTGCAGAGGACGTGTTTCCATTTCCAATGGGAAGAAAGAGGGTGTTGTTGAAAGCTGGCAGTTCTTTGGAAAATACAGAAAGCACAGGGAGGATGACAAAGAGGACCTCATGGAACTCTGAGAAATTAAGCAAACAAATAGTTTCAGTCAATGTACTACATTCTTAAAGTGCCTGAGCCTGCAGAACGCGACAGATCTACGTGGCCAGCGTACTGCAGACTGAAATCTCAGCTCTCCCTCTGGGGTCCCCCATGTCTTGAGAGAGGAAAGGAAGGAGGTGTCAGGCTCTGGCAGCACCAGAGGCGTGTGAGTGTTCAGATGTGTCTGTGAGTGCTGGGGTACTCCTCTAATAGACCCTGTGACTAGGGAGATGATACCTTGGCATCCAAGACCGAAATGATGGTTGTTGCACCTGTGTTTGTGAGGCACTAGAGGATTTCAGTTTAAGGAGCATTTTTCTGGCAAAAGGAATATCAGATCTTTAGAAGAATTATCAAGATTTCGCCACCGTTGGGTGAGCTCTGTGAGAAGTTCGTGGGTTTTCTTCTAAGGCTAGTTTGAATTGCATCTTGAGTAGCTTAAGAAGTACAGGGAGAGGGAGCACATCTCAGAGACAGTGGGTAAATGCATCCTATAACTATGACCAGAAATGTCAGAATTAACAGTTTATGCCATCTAAATGTATCCTGCTGGAGAAAAGCAAAGTCTAAGAAGAAGCCATGTTTTGTTGTTGTTGTTGTTGTTGTTGTTATTCTGCAAAGCCTTCTGTCAGGAAGAAAGAAAAAGCCAGTTAGCAAGTACTGTACATATATGTATCTATATACAAATAAAATTCACATGATCTTCACCTGCTGACTGACCCTTCTCTGTCAGATCCACAACACACCAACAAGCAAAAGAAAGCTTGTTTTTTTCTTATGGCTATAGGGTGTGAGTGTTTGTGTGTGTTCGGTGGCTCTTCTAAATACATATCCATAACATTCTGAGAATTTAACTATGGTTGAATTACATTAAAAATACTTTTTGAAACCTAGTTGTTATTCTATCTTAATTAAAATTTAAAGATAACTGGATCTATGTGGTCAAACTCCAAGCTACTGACAAACCTACAGCATAGATAAGCATATCTTGTGTGATTCCAATACTTCCTCTGAGATTCACTTTTACCTGGGTGTGTCCATTCAATACTATGATGGTTCTTGAACCTTGACATTTTTACATAACAAGTGATATTTAGTTCAGGATAATAATTGAACTATATTCAATGGCTCTGGTGTTTCTGATTATTGATTAAGGAAACATTACATTGTTAGTCATTATATTTAGGACTTAAATGTTCTAATTAAGGACATATCTCAATTGCATAATTTAAAAATGTTTAGAAGGATAATTCATATACCATAAAATTCACTGCTCAATTCAAGGTTTTTAGGATATCTATAGAGATATAAACCATTTCTATAATTTCACTTTAAAACAATCCCATTGCTCCAATTATTTATAATCACTATCCACTCCCAGGGCCAGCCCTACAGAAACGCTAATCTAGATTTTTTTTTGTATTATTGCCACTTTTAGATATTTTATGTAATTAGAACCATACAATGCATGTGTGTGTGACTTCTTTCACTAAACATCATGTTTTTGAGGACCATCCACATTGTTACTTTTAATTGATTAGTAGTTTTCCTTTATGCAAGAATAGCACACTTTATTCAAACTAATAAACTTTAGGGTTGTTTCCACTTTGGAGCACTGTGGTCAATGTGCCATGAACATTCATACACAAGTCATTCTGTGGATAGATATTTTCTTTTTGGGGGAAGGGGTGTTTACCAGAGATTGAACTCAAGGTCATTTAACCACTGAGCCACAGCACCAGCCCTTTTTATTGTTCATTTATTTTATTATTATTGTTGTTGTTGATATTACTTGTTGAGACAGGGTCTAAGTTGCTAATCACCTTGCTAAGTTGTTGAGGCTGGTTTTAAACTTGAGTTCCTCCCACCTTAGTCTCTCAAGTCATTGGGAATACAGGTGTATGCTACTAAACCTAGCTCATTGCTTTTTGGTAGATGCCTAAAAGTAGAATTGCTGTTTCGTATAATATGCTTAACTTTTTAACAATCCCAAACTGCTTTCCAAACTGGCTGTATTATTTCACATTTTCACTAACACTGATGAGGGGTTCTAATTGCTTCAACTCCTCATTAACACTTGCTGTTATATTTTTGGTTGTAGCCATTTTAGTAGGCGACAAATGGCAATTCATTGTGGTTTTGATTTGCATTTCCTGATGACTAATGTTGTTGTATGTCTTTACATGTGCTTATTAGCCATTTTAATATCTTCTAAGGAGAAATGTTTATTCAGGATTTTTATCTAATTTTCATTGGTGCTATTTGATTTTTACTATAAACTGGTAGGAGATCTTTTTATACACTAAACATGAGCCCTTTAATGAATATATGATTTGAGAATATATTTTCCAAGTTTGTGTGTATATGGCTTCTTTTAAGTTTTTAAGTTTTTTTTTTTTTAGTTTTGATTAAGTTCAATTCATCATTTTTATTTTATTGTTGTATATAATGTTCTACTGAATTTGAATATATTATTTAATATATTATTTCATTTTCAGGAAAGAAAGATTTGAGATCTAGAACAGTTCAGATTCTATGGAGTCAAGCAATAATGTAGAATAACAATTGAATTTGAAATTGAAAGCTCCATATACTGCCTGATTGCTTGACCTTGAGAAGCCTCAAACATTTTCTTTAGTCAATATTAAATAGAGTCATAACGCAATTGCTTTGGGCCAAGGACTAAAAGACATTGGACCTCTCATGTCTCTCTCTTTACTTTCCAGAGTTTATAAACTATTTTCTTGGTTTTAGTGGAAAAAGAAAAGTAAAATGTTAAGCCATTCTTTAATACTTTGTTAAAGATAAAAATAGATAATTGTTGTAATTTATTAGACTAACAAATACAGTTTATTTTAAACTCAATGCTATTCTACCTTTCAATTAGTGTTTGTATAATTAGAAAGAAAACAATCCTGTTTTTGTATTTAAAACTCACTCTCCAGTGTTTTACAGATAAATCCTCTACAGAGGAAAATGAGCCTAATATTTGCTTTGCCCCATACGGATTCTTAATAATCTAATATATTAGTCTTTTTTTAATTGCTATAATGAAATACTTGAAGCAGACCAACTTTATAAAAAAAAAGACATTTACTTAGCTCACAGTTCTTTAGGTTTAAGGGCCTGACCTTAGCAGGAGCTCTAAGAGTACTTCAAGGTGGATGGCAAATGAGGGAGAAAGAGATCACATTTCAAAACAGGAAGCAAGAAAAAGGGAGGAGCTAAATTTGTTCCTTTTATAACAACCCTGTCTGAGAAAACTAACCAGAGTCCCAGAAGAACTATCTTGCTTCTTTTCCAAGGCAGTGCCCTCAATGACATAAATAACTCTCACTAGGCCCCACCTCTTAAAGGTCCACACCACCTACTGACATTGCTGCACTGGGGATGAAGCCTCCAACATGCAAACCCTTGAGGACCAATCTCAAACATGACCAAACCACAGCACCATCTATGTACCAAGGGCATGTCAAAATGGAAAAATACCTCAACTGCAACAGCACTGATGTTTTTCAGTGTGGAACATTTTACATAGTACATAAAAGAAGGCTTATATTTGAGGATAAAGCCATCGCTCTATTTTTAAGCCTTAAGGTTTCTAATGATGGAGCTTTTCAGAGTTCTAGAAAGGACTGAACCACTTTCAGATTTTAAGGTTCCACGCATATTTTTAAAACACCTCCAAATCATGAAAGTGTAATTATATAAAAGATACTTCAACCTTTTTGATATGCATAATGCAATATATATGTGAAGTCAAGATAAATTCAGAATTATAAAAAATATACACTTTGGTGTGCTATATATGATGTATCTAATTCATGGGACAGGTTTATAGGGCAAGATGAGCACCAATGCCTCCTTCCAACCCTCCTCTAACAGGATGCTTGATACAGCAAGATTGAAAGATGACCAACATCTTTCAGTCTGGTGCCTATATAATTTAGTACTTACAACTTTATTTAAAAATGACATCAAAAGTCTGTTTAAGATTAATCTCCTCCTTACCTGCTGAAAGATATACACTGTCTGAAGTTCTTTCATACCTTTCCTTCCTCAAATACTGCCACTTATGTGGGCATCCATGTTCTGACATGACTCTCTAGGGAAGCTGACCAAATTCCTCCACCTGCAAAGAGGTTGAAGTATTGATAGAAGACATTGTACCCTGGAATCAACAGGAATGGGAGTATGCAAAGGACACGTATTGTAATGCTCAAGTGGTACATTTTTATTGTTGCTTTAAGTCACAGAACACTCATCTTTCTGTTTTCCAAAGGGTCCTGTATGGATTATCACCCCAGGAACAGAAAGGGTGGGTAAATGAGTTAGCATGGAAAGAGGCTCACCTGACAGTCTTAGATGGTAAAGAATGTAAGCTTAGTTAACTAGACCATGGAATATTCTTAAGGGACTTCTAGACGGGATGAACTAAAAGGGAAAACCCATTCATTCAAGTCCTTGGAGATTGAGGACAAAGAAAGAAAACAATGTTGCATAACATTCTCTTCCAACACACAGTCCCTTTGTAAATCCAATCTCAACTAAGACAAAGTATCTTCAGGATGACCTAAAGGATTTGGGAACGGTTAGGTAGGAGAGATGCAAGGCCACCCAAGGTTTCCTCCTTTCTGTGAGATGAGCTCTGGAGATCTTCTTGAGAGCTGCCTCAACACCCATTCAGGCATTGGTGTATCAAACAACCTATTAGAGGAAAGTTGGGAGGAGGCCTTCCTTGGTGCTCAGCTTGCCCTAAGTTCCTTCAATTTCCTTTTGATAGGGACAAGAGCTCCCAAAGATCTCAAAGGCTGGCCAGAACACCTGCTGAAATCCTCCTCCACCACCATGTGGAGTAAATGGGGACCAGCTGGGTAGGGTGCCTTGGCCTTGATGGATGGAGACCAGCAGCATTTCAAAGACCAAAGATATATTGCAGGTAGAAAAAAGCAATAAATAAAAGACACTCTTACTACTAGAGGTGGGGTGGAAAGAGAAAGAATCTACAATGGTCCTGAGCAATGCTTATGGAAACTTGGTATACTAAAAAGTAGGTGTAAAACATCTGATGGTTCTGTGATTCCCAATGGGGACTGTGTCAGTCAGGTGTCAATTAGAGAAACAGAACTGGTAGGTTATATATAAATGGAAATATTAATATGATTATCAACAAGTATAAACACACAATCACATCCAGAGAAAGATATTTATTGCAAGGAATAATACTACAGAGTTATGGGCTGGCTGGGCAAGTCTGAAGTCCAGGAGTTTAGGCTGAACCCTGGGGTTCAACAGAAGCCCTAGCCCATAGGCAAAATTTCCTCCTCATCAGTGAAGGCTTAGCTCTACTATGAAGACCTTTGAACTATTTTACTTGCCCCAATTTAGATAATTTAGGATAACCTTTACTATTTAAGTCAACCGATGATGAACTTCCATCACCTCTAAAAATATCACCACAGCAACACCTAGATTAGAGTGTTATTGAGTCATGGGTACAGTACCCTAGCCAAAAGGACATACAGAATGGACCACCCCAGAGAATTATGTTCATACCCCCACATATACCTATCCACCTGTAGGCTTCAGGAAGAAGACTTGACACATTGCCAATGAAATAAATGAGCCACTCTTTAATAATTGAGTTGTCCTGTGAGTTTATAATGTAAATGCAATTATGCATGAGAAAGTTAGAGAACTGTTTAATCATGGTCTGTAGACTCAAGTAGGTAATTTTTCTAATATTCTCCACCTGGAATAGAACCAAAACATAAAAGTGGGATCTGTTCTGTAAAGTGGTTGTTTCAGTCAGCTTTTTTGCCACTGCAACTCAAAGACCTGACCAGCAGCACAGTTGTAGAGGAGGAAAAGTTTATTTGATAGTTCACTGTTTCAGGTCTCAGTTCACAGACAGCCAGCTCCGTTCCTTGGGCTCAGATGAAGCAGAGCATCATGGAGGAAGAGTGTGGCAAAGGGGAGCGGCTCACATGATGATCAGAAAGAAGAGAGATCTCCACTTGCTTCACCAAAGCCACACCCAACCTGCTTTTAGTTACCACTCGGTTAATTTTACCAAGTGATTAATTCACTGTCATTTCTTCTCTAAACCTTCTTGCATAGTCTCACACATGAGCTTTTGGGGGACACCTCACATCCAAACTATAATAGTGGTCATAAGAAAACTACCTTGATTTTAGACTGTAGCCTTCAGAATGGTGAGAAAATAATTTTCTATAGTTCTAAGCCAACAAATTTGTGCTAATTTGTTACAGCAGCCATGGGAAACTAATACAAGTATACTATTTTCCTTTCTTAAAAAATCTTGGAAAGCCCATTGGAACTATGTCTCCCTCAAGACATTCTTTGGAATCTTTTGCTTTCTGATTGTTTCAGAACACTCTGAATAAGTGCTCATAAGAGTTCTGAAAATACCTTATTTGGCATTTTGGTTTGTTGTATTCAGATGGCTTTAAAATGTCCTCTATCACAGAAAAAGCACATTCTCTACTTCAATGAATCATCTCAGTGAGCACATGCCAGGGAGGAGCCCTGTAAAGTCTTCCTTTTCCCCCTCTCCCTCCAAGACTATACTCAAGTATGTCTCTCTCTACCTTTACTCCTTCCAACCATGACCTTCTCTGGGGTTCCTGCTTCAGTCCTTTCTCCTATCTCTCCATCTATAAAAGCCAAGGTAGCATTTTTAGAACCTCATTCAGATCTTATTACTCCACCTCTTTTCTCCTAAATTGCAAATCACCAAAGTCTTCCCACTGCACTTAGAAAAATATCAAAACCCCTCACCATGCTTTAGTAGGCCAGAGGACCACTATATGATCTGAAGGAGCCCTCCCAGCTACAATGGGTTCCATAACCTACCTCATCTCATATGCCCTCAGAGCCCTTGTCTCACTATGCCCAACACTCCGGCCTCACTCTCTTTATGAGACATAGCTCTTAGGAATTGCTCACCTCTCCGGGCCTTTGCAACTGTCAATTGCCATTCTGGAAAGTTCTTCCCTTTTGAATTTTGCCTAGCTGGTACCTGCTTGGACATTGAGTCTTAGCTCAAACAGTACATTTTCAGAAACCTTCCCTAATACTTCCCATGTTGCAGACTCTCCTATCACCCTGCAAATTTTGTCACTGCATCTATCACAGACTATACATGCCTGTGTGTTTGATCACTTACTTTTTTTCTGGAGTCAGCAGAAGGCAAACTTTGTGAGAACTGGAACTTTGCTGACTCTACTCATATTTCTATTTGTATCCTCTGCCCTTAAAATAGTGCCAGGCCCACACATAGGTGTTCCTAAGTATTCACTGAAAGGGTGAATCATAGATATGCAAACAGAAGGCAATGTGTTTTGCTGTATCCACATAAGCTATGAACTACAGATAGTTTTATATACGAGCTACCTACTAAACTCTATAAACTTGCAGATTTTTCTAACTACAACTCTAGTAATTTGTAAAACATTATATTTAATAACTTTCTAATAAGGGCTCCAATTTTACCAACTCTAAGACCCTTCTTTAGCTTAGACTACAAAAGTTATGAAAGCAGTACCATTTTTTCCTGCACCTCACAATTCATCTATCATTTGATTTTCATGTTTGAAGAGCCCTCCAGTAGCCCAAGGCAGCAAAACCAAAGCATCACAACCACAGTACAGGTCTTTAAAAGTAACATCTGCTAGTTTGTAAAGCATAGATAGGAATTAAATCTCCAGCTAATTCTTTTCTTTTCTTTATTTTCATTTGTTGTTGTTGCAAAGAAAGCATCAAACTATGAGAACAAAATGCTGATAGGAAAAAAATTCATTTCTATGGGAAGACACAGCTTGCTTGAAAATGTTTCCAACGTTGTTTACTTTGGATTTCTAATATAACAGATTTCCTTCTAAGATCTGTTCACCAAGCTCTTAGTTGGCAGCACCATAATTTCTGCTGTAAAAAGGTCTGATTATTTTAAGAGAGAGAACTACTTTTAAAGGCATTGCACGCAATTGACTAGAGAGATAGACCTTCATCACTCCCCAAATTCATACACATGGTGAAACCAACACACCTTCACTATGCCTTCATAGTTTACATCATCAGCATGATACTAGATCCATGTTCAGAAAAACTTGGTGCTTTTCTATGGGATAGTAGAAGCTTGAAGAATTACTAGAAGGCTGAACTATATTTATATGACATTTAAAAAGCAGAAAACTATTGTGCAAATTCATATTACATTTATTAAGCATCTCAGGGGTGTCAGAAGTTATTTATTTGGAAAAAAACAGCTAAGCTTCTACAGAAGAATAAATTCAATGATATGTAAATGAAGTAGAGCTGTAGTTTACAGGACACACAAAGCATAAAACAAAGTATGAAAGTGACCTTGACACACCTACCTAACTCTTAAGATTCTTTTTTGATGAATGAGAAAGAATTTCCCAGACCCATGACACCAAAATCCTGTATTCTATATGAATCAAATTGTAAACATTTTCATTATGAGTATTCTCCTCAATGACATAATCCTTCTCTAAACTCTTACAGATGCTTTTATTGATCTAGGGGCCACAAATCTGCAGACTTTGTGCTAGAATGTTAATCATAGTTTTTCTTATAGCTCATGGGGGATCTTGCCTTAACTCATCTATGAAAAACCCCATCCTGCTTAAAGGGAAGTTTGGTGTCCCTGAGAATATAAGATTTATGCAACTAAGGTAAAATGCTTAATTTTCCCAATAATTTGGATCTGAAATGTTCTGATAAGGACAGTGTTTTATACTGAACTGAATTAAAGTTTGTGCTCAGCCAGGTGCTTTGGCACACACACCTGTAATCCCAGCTACATGGGAGTCTGAGGTAGGAGGACTGAAAGTTCAAGGTCAGCCTGGGCAACTTAGCAAGATCTTGTTTCAAAACAAAAGTTTTAAGTCCTAAGGATCTATCTAGTCTGGTTTAGTATGTCAAAGCCCTAGTTTCAATCCCCAGCAGAACACACACACACACAGAGACACACACACACAAACACACACACACATAAGCACACATCTCAATGCAATATGTGAAGATCTTTAGATACACATATAAGGCATATTTAGTGATTGAGTATTTGAAATTTTGATTGAATGTGACTTGGTAGTTCACAACAAGAATGAAAAGGCAATACTAAGAATTTGTGTGAAAGTAAAAAGTATGGGAATCAGAATTATTTTACAAGCATATGTGAATTAAACATTTTTAAAACATTATTTTTAAAAGTTCTTTTCATTCTCAAAAAAGAAGTTCTACTTTGAGGTCATAGGAAGAAGTCACAGCCTAAGTTATTTATAAGAAATGTGGGAACGCTCTGAAAATAGAGCCAAGTAGCAGGAGTAAAAGTTTCATTTTAAATCTTTTGCAATGTACTTCCCTCTTAATATGTGCATATACAAACATGTATGTAAAATACTTACTGAAAACGTGGGAATTGTGGGAATTTTATGATAAATTACGGTTTTGTTTTAGTCAACTTTTTTCACTGCTGTGACTAAAAGACTTGACAAAAACAATTTTAGAGAAGGGAAAATTTATTTGGAAGCTCATGGTTTCAGAGGTCTCAGTCCATAGAATGCTCGCTTCATTCCTCAGGGCTTGAAGTGAGGCAGAACATCACGGGGCAGAAGAATGTGGCAGAGGAAAGCGGCTCACATGATGATCAGAAAGTAGAGAGAGAGAGACTTCACTTGCCACATACAAAATATATACCCCAAAGGCACACCCCCAATGACCCACCTCCTCCCACCACACCCTACCTGCCTTCAGTTTCCACTCAGTTAATTCCCTCAAGACATTATTAATTCATTGATTGGGTTAAGGCTCTTATGACAAAATCATTTCTCTTCTAAACCTTCTTGCATTGTCTCACACATGAGATTTTGGGGGACACCTCACCCAAACGATAACAGCTTCTGAAGTCATTAAAATAGAAAATTATAAAAATTTTTGTTAGCTTGTTTTTTAAAACTAAGTTTCTCTATTACTCTTTAGATGAAGTTACTGGAGAATGCAAACTGGTGCATTTTGGGGTTTGGCATATTTGATTTCATGGAAGAATCTGCATTTGCTCATTAAAACCACATGGATAATATTTCACTTAAGTATGATTTTTAAATTAAAATGTGATATAATTTCCAGAAAAACCTCATCTTTTTCAAATGGTTCCAACAGGAACTGTCTCTTTCCTTTTTCTGTTGCTATAACAGAATACCTGAGACCTGGTTATTTTATAAGGGAAATATGCTTATTAACTCATGGTTCTGGAGACTGGACGTTCAAGATTGGGTAGCCACATCTGGAAAAGGTCTTATGCTTCATTAGACTAATGTCAGAAGGGCAAACAGGTGCATGCAAAAAAAGACAAAACACTAGCAGTAGATTTGCAGCTCTTTTTTTCAATGAACCTACTCTCTCAAGAAGGGCTTCAATTCTCCAAATGACCTAATCACCTCTTAAAGTCCCCTCCACTTCTCAATAACATTACACTTCCAATTAAATTTTAACATGAATTTCAGACAAATTATATTCAAACTATAGCAACTTGATTTATTAGATGTATCCCAAGGGTATAATATCTTGCATATTCTCCAGTCATTTTTAAAAATACAATTACAATTTATTTTGATAAGCTATAGTTGCATTTTATAGTATCATCAATTATTTTGTACTGTTAGAATTTGCATATTTTTATTTCAGGAGATATTAGTATTTATCCAAAAGCTTATACAAATATGGAGTTTTGTAACATGTTTACTTCTCATTAAACTGAGGATGCTAACAATGGATATGAAGTCAAAAGAGGATTTTGGTCTAAACCTCTAGCATATTCTATTTTGCATATGTTGTTCTTTGAAAATTATATAGACATCCAAGGTAATAGGAAATGTGTTAAGCCTCCAAAAGTAAAGTTAAATATAACTTGGGAAAATAGCATTAATTAGGAAATTATTTGGATTTCTGTACCATAAACCTTGGTGAGTGATAATCTCTATACTATGAAACTAAGAAGGGCTGGTTGCACCTAAATAGAACAGAAAACATAACGAAGTCAATTTTATCAGACATTAAACAATAAAAGGCAACAATCATATATATGATGCCCTTATTGATTTATTATTGTAAAGGAAAGGTGATGAAGTGAAATCATTTTGGATAACTTTGAAGCTGAGCTGTGTGAGCTTTACATAAACTTAACACAGAGCAGATCTTTACCATTGAAAGCTGCTACCTTCCAACAACTTGGAACTATCCCGGTGCTTTAGGAATGAATGCCTGTGCTCTCAGATTAAAAGCCAACTGAAGTCAAAGTCTCCCACTAAATGAGAGAGCTTAACTGCAACTGGAATGGCATAATTCGAGCACAAACTCAGGCAGAACTTGGTAGCTGGGACGCTCATCACTCTGCTCCCATACCCTTAGCCACTTTTGATTTCAGTTGCCGCTGCCCCAGACAGTGGCTGGCCGCTCAGACTTGCTTTGTGCATAGAACATCTCACAGTATCCACTTCTGTTTTCCATCCAGGATCTTCTTGGAAGCTGCTGGAGCCATTGGTTTATTCCAGGACAGCAGCCAGGAAGCGCAGAGCACTGAGTTGCCCTGGGGCCTTCCTCCTCCACTGTGGAGACTGATGGATACTCTCTTGCTTCCCATTTTTAGGCAATTAATCCTTACGAATTTTTCTGGAGAATGAAGTCATTTTTCCCACAGCAGTTATCTCAACAACACCATCTAATGTTGGCTTCCTTCCCTCTCTTTATTTTCCAGGCTTACCGCTTAGGCTTCCCAGATAAACAACCTGTCCCTAAATCCTCATCTCAAGCTTTCCTTCAAGGGACCCCAATTCAAGAGACACACCTCTTCTACTGTGCCTGATGTCAGTGATCCCATAACAGTGATGTATCAAGAACTGAGATATGAGAGTCTTTGACTTTTGTTGGTGGTCAATCTGACTTACTTTGACCTGTATTAATTTTTTTTTAGGACAAGTTGCTTGTTTCCTTAGCAAATTTATTTTTGCTCAACATTATTTGTATTCAATATATAGGCTTAGCGTCTTGTTTTATTATTCATTTACATGTTTTCAAGCATTGCAGTACAGAGGAAATGAACCAGTAGTATGTGTGGCCCATTGTCATTATGCACCGCACACAAACTTAGGTGCTAAATTCACTATGTCAAATAATGGGGGAATTGACATTTAGATAGTTACCTTCAATCCTTCAATGGAGGATTTCTATGTGTGTCCAAAGTGTTTAGGCAAATTTGTTGGGGACCTAGATGAATTAGAAAAAAAATTATGTTTTGATTTAAAAATAATGGAATATAAGTTGTTACCACTGAAAATTTTCTATCCAACACTCTGGAGGAACAGATTAGATATGAATAAGAGGGATTCCTGTGATGCTCACTGCCTCTTATTATTAGAGGCAATAATATTCACCCCCAAAATTCTAAATAATAATATTTTAGCTGAAGCAACTTAAATACATGATAAACATATGATTAAATTAACCACTTTTCTGCTTCTTTAGAAATGTTTATTAGGCCTGAATAAAGAAAAAAATGGGAAACGATAAACTAACTCCATTAAAGAGAAGTTACATAGAAAAAAAATGAATGCATAATTACATATTTTTAAATGTATCTCAAAATAATTCACATATATAATTATATGATATCCAATACATATTAAGTTATATTAAAATGAAACTAGATATAATATTTAATTATAGAATTAAAATAATTATACTTATGAGAAAACAGAAAAGTTTTAAATCTTATTTTAAATTTGCTTCATGGCCTACAATTATTTGATAATGATTGAATTTTGCAATTTTACTTGGTAAATTTACTAGGTAAATAATGTTATCCAAATAAAAATCAAACAAAAATAAAAATAGAAGTGTTCGTGTATGTGTACACACACACACACACGTATGTGTATATATATATATATATGTGTGTGTGTGTGTGTGTGTATATATACACATACATAAATGTGCTTGTTTTCTGAGGGAAAGGGACAAAGAAAGGCAGCTGGTAAAAGAGATTCTTCCCTTCCTACACAATTTGAATGAAAATTAGTTTTTTTCTTTTGCATGCAATTTGGGTGAACATTTTGAAAGGATTTCCTAACTGTTGTATAGCATCTAATTATGAAAACATTTTAAATCAAGATTAAGCAAATTACCACTTTTGGATACTAGTTTAGGATTCTTCATGATTTCCTTTCCATTTAAATATAAAAAAAATTTCAAAATGAATATACTGACATCAAACATTATTTATAGTCACTTTAAAGCAGAGGATATCACAAACTAATAAGTCCCTCCATCTCCCACACCTCTTAAAACAGCATGACCTTATCTGTCACATGCATTCACTCTTCTAATGATCTCTGCTACACACAACCATTTATTATTTATTTTTAATGAAATATTCAGGTAGTATGCTATTCTGAATGTTGAAGAGAAATAATCTATTAAGCTTTTAGAAAAAGAAGCACATTAAAGTAAGTCTTTTTCTTATCTTTGAAATTTTTATTTTGGAATAAAATCAAGCTGTATGAGTTTTCATGTTACCCATATCCTCTTCCAGAAAGAAGATGCAAAATTGAATTCTGCAAGAACATGGTAGGCCTTGTGAGCCAGTGCTTCTGGCAGCCATGAGGTTCTGGCCCAGCTGGAAACCCTACCACAGAGCAACTATGGCAAGAATTAAGAGCACATCAAAACCTCAAACAAGCTACACTCCTGTGGATTTAGGGAGAAACAAGACACTTCAACATTCCTTCTAGGGTTTCCTTAGCAACATCCAAAACAACTCTGTGATACTGTGGGTCTCTGTTTTCTTAACCCTTCAGGGTGCCAACTGAATGAAAACTTTCTAGAGGAAGGAAATTTTCAGTCTACTAGGTGGACTGACATAAATTAACCTTTCCAAGGCTCATGGTCAGGTGAGTTCCACCTTGACTGCCATGAGTTTCTTCATGAAAGACTTGCACTGGCACTATTTAGAGGTGCCTTGTATGGAAAGATAATAAGCACTGTAAGAAATATAACATTAAATTTCTTTTGGAAGTCTCCATCATATACTTTAAGTAAAGGGGAAAAATCTCAAACTCAAAAGCTATATGTAACAACATTGTCTAAAATGACAGAAAACAGCTAACAACCCTTAACTAATATGTATCCAAAATCCAAAATTAAAAAAGAGGTTAGGACATTTTCTTGGGGCAAGTAACTAACTTTTATTCAAAGGTAATACTTCAGAGAAATCAGTTTATTCAATTAGCTGAGAAATTATGCACTTAGAGAGGTTGGTATAATGGTTAACTTAAATTGTCAACTTGATTGGATTAAGAGAGGATGATTAAGAGGCTTCTGGGTGTGTCATTGAGGGTGTGTCTAGGAATGATGGCCTGTGCGATGTCTAGCTGAAGTGGACACCTTCTCTAAGCGTGGGCAGCACTATCCAATAGGATGGTGGCTTGGATAGAATAAAAATTGGAAGAAGAAGGAAGCAGGAGCAGATACAAGCTCAATTCTTTAATGCGTTCTAGTTGCTGCTGAAATCACCTGAGGACATCAGACTCTTGCTCCTTCACTCTTCCAAAGTGGACTCTGCCAGTGATTATCCAGAGAGTTTCCAGAAACCTTCAGTCTCAGACTAGGGTAGCACTGTAGATCCCTCATTCTGAGGCTTCAGCCTCTTGCACTGTGCACCTACTGGTTCCTCCAGCTCTCCAGCCTGCAGTCTGCCATTGTGGACTATGCAGCTTCTGGTGAAGTAAGCCAATCTAATAAATCCCCTTTTTATAATAATACTTCCTGTTGATTCTGTTCCTCTAGAGAACTCTAATACAGTTGGGATGGAAAAAAGATATACGATGACAAATTCTTTGATTCTTGTACAAAAAAAAAAAATAAATAAAATAAGCAAATCACGTAGGGTCTCACTGAGTTAGCTCCTCACCATTGCTGAGTCTGGCTTTGGACTCACAACCCTCCTGCCTTAGCCGTTGGGATTACAGGCGTGCACTACCTCACCCTGCTCCATGATGCACTTGAATTTAAGGAAAATCTAGATCTGAGAAATCACAGTTTTTTTTTTCTTTCTTATGAGTCTGCTGAGGACACATATCTTATGAAAATTCAGAATATATGATAAGATCTTCAAAAAATACAAATGTGGTGTTTTATCCTCAGCATGAGCAGAGCAGCATGCTCAAATTCAACAAAAGAAGGAAGAGATGGAAACGTGACAAAAATAAGAGGCTGATGATCTCAACATGGAAACTTTAAGCCAGTCTCATCTATACACAAAGAAGAAGCCCTGTTCAAGTTACAGGTTTCCTGGGAGAGCCTGTAACCTGTTGTGGTGTTATTATTGTCACCTTGTTTTATCATTGCATCGCTGCATTTCTTCTTTCTCATTTCCCTGGATCCTGTAGATCTTCCTCCCTTTCTGTTCCAGATCCACTAGATTTCTGACTGAATCCTTCTTTGGGATTTGTCTAACTCCTTCCATTCCTGATTAGGACAGGTTCTACCTTCATCCTAACATAGTTGTCATTAGACAAAAATAGGTCATCCTGCACCTGCCCACACAGAATTTGTTCAGAGTTCTAGCCCTTGTACAGGAAGCCAAAAGCAAAGGCCAGCATGCCCCTGCTGTCCACCAGTTCATAAGAAGACTGCAGCATACAGAGGAGAAATGAAATAGGATGATGAAATGTGGTGGGAGGTAGGCTGATCCCAGGCAGAGGTCATCTGGTTGGAAATGGCAATAACCAATGAATGAACATATATTGTTATTGAGAAAAGGTATGTGTCAACAAGTCCAAACCTAAAGCTCTGAGGATAAGAGGAAAGCCTGGGTGTTAAAGTGAGTAGAAGAGAGAGAACATCTAAATGCCACAGAGGAGAGGACCCTACACCAATAGCCCTTGAAACAACACAAAGGAGGAAAGAAAAAGTGAACTTGGATGAATATGTAAGCTGCTATTCAACAGAGGGATAAAAGTCACTGAGCAGCCTGAGCAGTTTCAGCCTTCAATTATTCTTAGTATTATTATAGCTGTTGTATATAATGTGCGTATATGTGTGTATATGCATATATATATATATATATATATATATAGAGAGAGAGAGAGAGAGAGAGAGAGAGAGCGAGAGAGAGAGGTTATAACTTATTACATGGAAGTAATACGGGTCTTCCATTAATGGAAACTCACCCCAGAGAAAAGAGCATTATTGATGTCTTAATCTAATACATACAGTAAAGAATACGAGCACATCTCCAGTCTTTACCCATTGTAAGTTTTCTTGGTGCCAGATAGCCAGTGTCCTCTTCTAAAAACACAGATCTGATCATGCCTCTTTTGTTTCAAACCCTCCATCATTCACTGCTGCTAAAATAATTTGTACCCTTTTCCTGGAATACAAACTTTTCTTCTATTTGGACTATGACTCTTTCCAACACTTTTTATTCTCCTAATTCTATATTCCACGCTTTCTACCCTATCCAAGCTGAACTGCCCATCATCCCCTGTGCACACACTTCTACCAGTTCCCAAACCTCTATAGCTTTTCCCATTTATGCTCATGTGTCATTTGTGGCATATTTCAAATGTAATTTCTTCCATGAAGAAAAGAAAAGTCCAAGTAATAATGGGTTGCCCCTAGTTCCCAGAGAATTTGAGCATGTTATCAACTTTCTGTCTTCCTACCTTGTATTAATTGAAGGCATATGTAGATAGGATCCATTATCCTTGGATGATGAATTCATAAATCCAAAAATATCATCCAATGCTGTGCTAAATGAGATATAGAGACAAGATGCATGAAGACATTAAAAGTGCACATTCTGGATTCAGAGAAACCTGGATTTAGAGCCAAGTTCTACTAATTTTCTACTTGTGACCTTGAGTAAGTTATTCAACCTCTTTCAACTTAGGTTAACTGTTAAAAAATAAATAATTATAAAGAAGTAGAAGAAAAAAGATGAACAGGATGGGGGATGAATAAGAGGAGAAAGAGGTAAAAAAAAAAAAAACTACTATAAGTGAAAAAGGAAGGATGGCAATAACAAAATTTAACACAGTTCTTGGGAAACTAAATATTCAGTCATTATTAGCCTTTAACGACATCAATATTATCAATTGACATGAATATAATTATTAGAGGTAAACTCTTTTCAAATTCAATTTTGTACATTTCAGGATGCATACCCTAAATTGGCTGAGAGCCTTTCTACTTAATGGTTTTTACAGGAAGCCTATAGGCCAAAACTTTCAGGGAAACATCAGAAATGGAAGTTGTGCATAAAAGGAGCATTCTTCTAAAAAGTTATGTCAAAGAATTTGGCAGAATAGACAGTGAAGAATGTTGACACAAAATGAGCACCTACTAGAGACATTATACACATTGCAGTATCTGTAAAGTAGAAGGCTATATCTGAACAGGTGTTTGTAATATTTGATCATGAATGGGCCTCATGGGCCTGTGAGTCTCCTGAAATCTCATGCAGTGTTTGTAAATGAAAAGGAAGCCACAGCTCTCCTCATATTCTCAAAGGGATTTATGATTCAAAAGAGATTAGGGGACAATTTTTAGTAATAGGGCTTATTAGAAAAATCAATTAGAGATCACAGAGAAGAAGATAACATAACTTTTGCTTACTGTAGGGATGTTGTTTGGAAGGTTTAGCATAAACTGTAAGTGATAAATGTTATGAAGCTCCTTAATGAAAAGCAAAGGGAGTGATGGTATTAAGGATGGAAAACATCTGCTTTTTGCCGCTTTTTTGGGAGATGAAAATGATGAAGTCTTAGAAAGTTGTCAGGAGAGGAACTTGCCAGAAGAATGAAGCTCTCTGGAAGCAGAGGAGAGAGGAAAAAGAGAACCAGAGAGAACAGCAACCAAAACTTGTCATGCATGAATGGAACTAATGTAGTTAGTGGAGAATGACCTTAAAAGCAAAACCAGAAAATGTTTCATGGGTAAAATAAAACAAAAAGCAAGTGAAACACCTTGCTGGGATAGAAGACATTGTTTCTTAAAAGTACTGCATAGAACAGGCTCTTATGCAATATTCAGAGCTCCTTCTCTTAAATGCAGGCTTGGGACAGACCTCAGTGGGAGAGGTCTGTGAAAACATATGGCCATCAAAACAAAGGGCATGACTTCAATGGTCCTTTCACTTTCATGGCTATATGTTGAAGCCTTTTTTTTTTTTTTTTAAGTCACTATAGAAACTAAATAATACGAATCCCTAGAATTCTTTAGAGTATCAGAGCATCCATGCCACTGAAGATTTGTACAATATTAATGATATTGATTTTTAATATATTTTAAAAGAACAAGTCTAACTTACTCAGAAGTCTGTTGAGAGGACATATAATCTTGCAATTTATCTCAGTATCTAATAATTGTATACTAGATCTTTGTCCATAAAACAGATAACACATTTAGTATTTCAGTCATTTTTACCTATCAAATATTATTTTTCCCTTACAGTAATTCAAAAACACATAAACTTATAAAAATCCAAATTTAATCTCAATTTTACAATATGTTTAGAGTATGAAAAAAAGAAATTCAATTATATTGCAAGAAATATTTTTCCATTATTTTTATCCTCCTTGAAACACTGGTGATATTGCCGTGTATTAAATTGGAGTTGCAATTAATCATGCCTCTTATATGTGTAGGGAAGAGAAAAGAAATATAGTTCACGAGAGTCTATCTATAAAATAATTATTTACATGAAGAAAGCAGTTTTAAAATAGCATAAAGTTGCATAAACTATTTGTACTCTAAAAGACAAAGTCCATGACAAAACATCGGTATAAGAACAAAGCCCTAAGGATTTGTTTGCTAATGTAATATTGTAATCCTGAAATCAAAAAGTCCATTGGAAAACTACTGCCAGCAGACTTAAGATTCTGGAAAATTTACTTAGCATACCAGGAGCTATGGTTCAAACTGAATAGAAGTAGTCAAAGACTGAGCCCTACGCCAGCTACACTGTTTGCAGGGTCCCATGCATAATGAAAATACTGATCCCCTTGTTAGAAAATTATTGATAATTTCAAGATGATATTATCACAGCATTAAATCAGGCTCTGTGCAGGGCCCTGTGTGACTGCTCAAGTTGCACATTCAGAAAGTGAGTCCTGCTAGGGCCTTAATAAAGTTAGTCAGACTCCTCAAGAATCAGATACCATGAATCTTCATGTGCTAGGTACCAATGGGGCAAGCCTTCAAAATCCTTGGACTACAAGATCATATAAAATATAAAATCCTGGGCCATTACTTCCCATGGTAGAATTTCTGGAGGAATATGAAACCAGATAATGTTTGGAGGAAAGTAAAAATCAAAATAGGAATTAACAAGTATGGGGAGAACTCAAGCATTTGAGTTAAGGAGTATTTGAGTTAACTCAAGTATTTGCTTAAGGAGTTGATTGTCGACCTTGGAAAGTTAATAAAGTCACTATCTTCCCTTGCTTTCAAGGCCGTGTTCCAGTGGTGACATGTACTAAGTTTTTATAGACAAGTGATCTCATTTAAGACTAAAAATTCATGGGCCTATAGTCATGGACAGGCATGCATACACATGCCTGTATTTTAATCTGTGTGGTCACAACCAAGGCAGTTACCATCTCTGGCAGTTTACATTTGTTAAAAGATGATATTTTTAGTTATAAATAAAATTTTGGCATGTCATACCTGCAATTACAAAAGTAAATATAAAAACGGCAGTCGCCTTGAATTAGAATAAATTCAAATAAGCCTACCAAATAACCCACTTTTGTTATATAAAATGTTTTGAATGGATTTGGCTGACTTTGAATTTATTACTTGGATCTAGCTTCATTTTCCCCAAATTTGAGAAACATAAGTTAATCAAGAAAACTCTAAAATATTTGCAAGGTTTTTTTTTTATTTTTATTTTTTTACATACCCCACTTTGCTCAGATACAGTCAATATTTTCATGATTTAGAACCCAAATTGGATTTAAGAAATATTTATATTTATATAGAGAAATGATCTTATGTTTAGTCACCACTTATTTACCACAGTGCATAAAAACTAGTCTAAACACAGCCTAAGCATATCTTTTTAATCTTCAAAGTATTTCTGAGATGGTCTCATAAGATCTCCTTTTACAAATAAGAAAACTGAGACCTAAAGAAATTTTATAGCCTGCCCAAGTCCCATAGTTACTACATAACTTAAGAATAATAAAATTGGCTGCTATAGAAATCTAAAAATACTTTGGTGAGGGCTTATAGGTTTTCTTGTAGCAAGAGTCTGAATGCAAGTGTTTTCCACTCAGGAACACTGGTTGGAGATCTCATGATTCTTCAGCATGTTACATCGTTGCTGCAAGGTAGGGACTCCAACTTTGGTGACAAGCTAGTGTTCCAGGCTTAAAGGAGAGAAGAGTGGAGGGCAAATGGCTGCTCTCTCAAGGACCTTCTCCAGGAGTGGAGAGGTCAAAAAGTAGTTGGATATTGGGAAGTAAAGTTGAAAGCCCCCATCAACCAGTACTACTTGGATTTCACTGGCTACCCCTACACACAAACAAGATGTCTACACTGGGCTTACTAATTACCCTGTTAGAATCTAGTTTATTAGTAAGAAATGGGGAAAATGTGTCTACCAGGTAGGAGACCACTAGCATGGTCTCCTTTTCTTTCTACATTTCATACCTTGGAGGAAATCTCAGCTCAGAAGTGGTAATTAAGAAGCTTCCATCTTCTCTCTTCACCTTTTTCTCTCCTCTATTTGAGATAGAGAAGGGAATCATATTTGTCCACATTTTGGGGGATGCTTCTGAAGAACAATGCCTCTTTTTTCTCTCTTATTTTTCTGCTCACAAATGATAAAGAAGAAATCCTTATAAGTAACTCAAAATGGATGGCTGAGAAACAGTAAAATAAAATCAGTTGTGTAAGATGTGTCCCATATCGACTACCAGCAGCTACTGATTTAACAGGGTTCAGCTTAATGATTTTTTGATTCCATGAGGGTGCAAATGTGATCCACATTCACTAGAAACTACACTCTGAATTTTGAATTTGGATTTTTTCCCCCAGGCTAGCTATATGCAATGTGATACTCTCTCATGGTACTGGGTAGTGGCAGGGAGCCACAGCTCCCACTCAGTCATGTGATCATGGAGGGGTGGAGCAACTAATACCTACCATGTACTGTGTTTCCAGGCTTTGATGTTGGTAAGTTAATGTATTAAGTACATTTTGAACTCATGTTATTTTCAACTTACAATGGGGTTGCATCTCAGTAAATATAATCCTACCCTAAATCAGGGAGCATTTTATAAAATGATCAAAGATGTGATGATCAGAAGAGATTGTCTTTCTTCTCAAAGAAATTATTGGGTAGCTGGTAGGGTATGTATGGCAGGTCCATCTTCCCTCTAGATATCAGCTTCACCAGAGCCCCTCAAAGAGCTTGCAGTGAATTCTGGGAATTCACTGGTATGAGTGGTGGATAGTGTGTAGGTATGCATGACAAATGAACAAGGATGCTAGGGACAAGAATCTCTAATTATCAGTTATCAACAGTAAGAGAGAAAAAACAAGAACCCCGCTAAATTGGAGTTAGCTACCACACTACGATAATTTTGGTGTTTTTTTCATGGTCCAGAAATAGATCATGTAGAAACAGAGCCATCTAAAACTTCCTAAAAAGAGCATCCAGCTGGATGTCAAGACCAACAGTGAGAACTGATGTGAAAGGGCCGCCAGACACCAGGCTGATGGGCATTCAGATGACTAGAGAAGGTCCCATCATCCCTATCATGGAAGGTATAGCTGAGTATTGGGAATGCTGAGAAACTCAGAAAAGCACTGTGACAAAGCATGTGTTTGAAAGCCTGCCAGGACCACAGGGCATGGAGCCCTGTTAACCTGCCCAGTTAGGTAGGAATCTCTTCATCCATGTCTTTTCCTTTGACTCCTCCTCCAGCATTAACCCAGAAGTCATCCAAAGCAGCAGCCAGAGAGGTAAGGAGTTGAGATTTAAAGAGAAAAGGCAGGTGCCTATCTTTCCAAACAGGCTCCAGGCTTCCAGCCTCAGTTGGATGAACTGAAAACCTTCAGCCTTAAATGAATGTTGAAGTACAAATAAACACTGAACAATTATAATGACTAAATTGGGTGTGTGTTTTCACTTAAAACGACACTGTGCCTTTTATTGCCTAAACATGAGCATAGTACTCATATCCAACTTCAGTTCTCATCCTTGAGTTTCTGTGGGTCAAAGGAAGAACTTCATCCTCTTGAAGAGATCTGAAGGGAACAGTGAGAGGCAGAGGTGAATGTGCATGGAACTATGCCCTTGTGAACATCGCCCTTTCTCCAGACTGGTGACAGTTACCTGTTGCTTTTGCTTTTGGTCTTCCCATGCTGAACCCCTCAGGTGGAGTCTGGTACTGGCCAACACTTTCAACTTCCCTCAGTGCTCTGCACTTTTTTTGCCCAGGGCCACGCTAAGGGCTAATTTGGCTTGGCTGAGAAGAAAGATCAGGAAGCTATTTATCTTCAACTCAGGTGAAGGCAGTATAATTGCCCAGTTTCTCCCTGAGGCATAAGTCGGTCTGGTTCTTCCTTAAACCCTTACCATAAATAAAACACATATTCTGATTCACCCTTGTTTACACCATTTCAATAAAACTGTACAAACATGAACCTTGGAGGAAATAGAGGGTGTTTAGTCCCATAAACCGAAATCAGCCTGTGATAGATCAGAAGTTGCTGATGCAGACCAAACACTTAATCTCATCCCTCTATATACTCTCCCCAGAGGACAGAGATTATGGGATCCTCCCTGTCCTGACAATGCACCAATTGCCCTGGAAAATGACCACCTGACAGTCTGTCATAGTCAGATATCCAAAATACTTGACAAGAACAACTTAGAGGAGGAAAGATTTATTTTTGTCACTCTGTTTCAGAGGTTTCAGTCCATGGTCAGCTGAATCAAATGCAGAAACATCATGGCAGAAAGACCTGGTAGAGAATAGCTGTTCAACACATTAAAGCCAGACAGCAAAGAGAAGGGAGAGAGAAGATAGAAAAGATAAACACCTCCAGGGC
Source organism: Tamias sibiricus (assembly GCA_025594165.1). Lineage (NCBI taxonomy): Eukaryota > Metazoa > Chordata > Mammalia > Rodentia > Sciuridae > Tamias > Tamias sibiricus. Next base: position 70,018,734 of record CM046660.1, on the reverse strand, counting down.
ATTTCTCCAGGGATTTACTTTCCCCAACTAGGTCCCATCTCCCAACAGTTTATTCAGCTATTATTATGGTTTGGATGTGACACATCTCCGAAAAGTTCTTGTGACAACACAGGACTGTTCCAAGGTGAAATGATTAGACTAAGAGAGCTGTAATGACTTCAGTGGATTGATGCCTTTGATGGATTACTAATTTGAATGGATTACTGGGTGGTAACTTTAGGCAGGTGGCTATAGCTGGAGGAAGTAGTTTACTGGGGAGTGTGCCCTTGGGAATTATATTTTGTCCTTGGCTCCTTACTCTCTGCTTCCCAGCTGACACAAGCTGAGCAGCTTTCCTCCTCCATACCCATCTGCCATGATATTCTGCCTCATCTAGGACCGAGAGCAAGGGGGCAGCTGACATTGGATAGAGCCTCTAAAACTGTGAGCCCCCAAAATCTTTTCTTCCTCTAAATTGTTCCTGTTAGATATTTTGGTCACGATACTGAAAAGTTGACTACCACAGCTATCAATGGATTAATCCACTGATGAGGTCAGAGCTCTCATGGTCCAATCACTTTCTAAGTCTCATTTCTGAACATTTGGGATTTGGAGGGACTTTCCAATTCAAACCATAACACTGTCCAGTGGGGATCTCAGCTGAGCTAAGAATCATTCAAGACTCCTAACTGAGCTAAAGAGAATGGTTCAAATGAGCTTCTCTGCAAGTTACCTCGGAACTCACACACACCTATTTGGTTTTAGTGATCTAGTGGTAGGAATGGCAGATGCCAAAAAAAAATGAGCCTGATCAAGGACACAGGACTGATGGCAAGAGTGCACAGAGTTTTTAGAACACTTTCATTGTCTCCCAAGTTTGAAAACAATTGAGAAATAGAATGTTTTTAAGTACACAAAAAGCACAGTGTCAATAATCAAGCTAAGTGAAGAATGTGGCTTTAGCTGAGGCTGCTATTTCCTCATCCCACATCCATCATCAGCAGGAGCACTTGGCCTCCCTCACAGTAGAGGGTCAGTCTGTGGTCAGCTGCCCCCTTGCTCTGGGTCCTAGATGAGGCAGAACATCATGGCAGAAGGGTGTGGAGGAGGAAAGTTGCTCAGCTCATGGCAGCAAAGAGCAAAGAACAAGGAGTCAGGGACAAAATATAATCTCTAGGGTCTCACCTCCCAGCCACGCCCCACCTGCCTACAGTTACCACCCAGAATTCCACTCAGATTGAGGTTACAGTTCTCATAACCCAATCCTGTCACTTCTGAACTTTCCTGTACTGCCTCAGGAGCTTTTCAGGAGACATCTCACATCTAAACTTTAACAAAGGGCTAGAAGGGCAAAAGAGATGGACAGCTTCCTCACTTCTCTTTTTAAAGTTGTTAATCCCATTCTTAAGTCACCTCCTAAAGGTCTCACTTCTTAATACTATCACAGTGTCAATTTTTGACATGAAATTTGGAAAAGACACACCCTAGCACACTGGAACAGAGCTTTCCCCCAGAATCTGTCCAGTTCTCAACTAACACATCAGGCAGACAGTGCATACTGAAATCAGCAGCGTCACTTGTTTTGCGAGAAAAATATCACCAAGATGAAGTTTAAGTTCTGGTGTCTGACTCTGGGCTGTGAAAGAGTAGATCTACTTTGGCATTTTAATCTACAGTTTATTAGAGTTCTTGCATTTGTAAAAGGTAGCTTTCCAAGATCCCATAGCCCTTCCACACCCCTCTCACCTTCACACATGTTCAGGCATTATGGGCACACCTGTTTCTCTCTCTCTCTCTGTCTCTCTCTCTCTCTCTCTTACACACACACACATACACACAAATGCACAGACACTTATTCCATCACATTAACAATTGAATGTATGGGGAAAAAGAAGACAAACTGGTATTTTTCCAGAGGATGATTTTTAGTGGACTTCAAGTAGGAAAAGAATACTAAAAGCCAAATGAAATCTTTTAGAGAAAATGAAATTCAATCACCCATGGACATCGTGAACCAATAATACCAAGGGGTACCAGCAAGATTGAGGCTTTACAGCATCTTAGTTAAAAGTAGAACCTGAAGACAAAAGTAGGATTGAATCCTACTAGTCTCACTTATCAGCCTATATAACTTTGGGCAAAACTTAACCTGTGTGCAACAGTGAGCTGGTCTATAAAATGGGAAAATTAGTAGTACACATGTATAATAAAGATAGCAGTAGAACTTCCCGTACATGGTTGCACATCTATAAAAGAGTAATAATAATGGTGCTTGCCTCACAGGGCTGTTTCTTAAAGGATTTGTATATCCAGAGCACTTAGGAAATAATGAGCATAAAATAAGCATTTATTTTTGTTGCTTTTATTATCAAAGAATTAAAAATGAGATTGGCACAGCAGTATTTCATATATTTGCATAGCAAGGGTAAGAGAACCAGGCAACAGGTAGAAGAACAGAGAAACTCTGATTCACCTTTATGGACTGCTAAGTGTGTGGTATGTGTGTGGGTTAAGTCAAGAAAAAGTGCCATCAGCAAGGTAGACAGAATAATTTTGTTTCTTTTTTCTAAAAGTCCAAAACAGAGTTCCTGGAGAGATCTGGCTTAAAACTTAGTCAATGCTGAACCAAATGACTTAAGGTTAGTGGTGCCAAATGCCTTTGATTGAGTCTGTATTAATATAAAGACTTATCTGTTCACTCCAAGAAGAAAGTTTTCATTTAAAGTGAGCCCTTTGAACTCCCACAGACCAAAGTAATCTCTGGGCTACAGTTACATCTAGCAGTCAATAGGGTCATTATGTATGCCACCTCCCTCCACTGGCAAACTATATGGGCACTATCCCTAAGTTTATCATTCATCTGCCATATAGTGTTAATATTACTCATGCACATGCGCGTGCACACACACACACACGCATTCACTTTTACCAATAATAAAATCAGAGATGTCTGAAACTCTTTCTTAAACTGCAAAAATATACATCCTCACTAAATCCAGGACATGGATTTTTAAACTCAGGACATTCCCATCTATTTCCAGTGACTCCTATATGGGAAGGCAGGAGTTTTCCTCTTATGATACTATGCATACATATCTGCAATTTCAGTTCTTCCACATGTTCAACTCATGGTTAATTTATTCCATATGACAACTAGTTGAGTAATTAATTAAAAGTTTGAAAATGGTGCTATCAATTTCTAAAATACATAGTCAAAATAACTTCCCAACTTGGAAATTAGTTTCACCTCATATATATTGCCTTGGCTTAGATATTCAGTTTCCCCTGAAAGCTCAAGTGTAAAACAATTCAGGAAAGTTCACAAGTGGAGAGATTAGATTATGAGAGCTGTGACCTGAAGAATGGATTAATCCATTTGATGGGTTAATAATTTGGATGGAGAGTGGTAATTGTAGACAGGTGGGGCGTGACTGCAGGAAGAAGGCCACTGGGAATTTGCCCTCAGGGAGTGAATTATCCCTAACTCTTTGCACTCAAGCTGTCTCAGTTTCTTAGCTGTCATGAACTGAGTACCTCTCCTCCACCACACCCTTCCACCATGATGTTCTGTCTCACCTTGGACTCAGAGCTATGGAGTCCACTGACTATGAACTAAACTTCTGAAACCAACTGTTGAGTCCAAAAAACTTTTCCTCCTTCATATTTTTCTTGTCTTTTGTTCATAGTAAGGGAAAGCTGACTAAAACACATATCAATTGTCAAAACTGACAGTGATGCTTTATATATTTATACATCAGTTTTATATATATAAATGCAGCATTTTGTTAGCATTCTAAAAAGTGCTAAGTTATCTTGATAAAATGTGCTTTTATCAACAAATATTTCACAATGGATTGTTAATAGCATAAATAGGGGCAAGGAACAGAGAAAAAAGTTACTTTATTTTATCCTGTACTCCTTAAGTAAATTAATTATTTAGTTGTTGTTGTTGTTTTACTTAGTGTGATTTTTTAAAAAAGTTATAGTTATTTTATTTTTCACTACCAATGGAAAGACAAGCCAGGAGAGGGAATAACCTCAAGCTCTATATCATATTTATTCTTCCCGCTGGTGAAGTGACTAAGTGAGTGCAGAGCTGTGAAATTCCACTGGGAAAAAAAAAATCATGCTGTTTGAAAAGGAAGCGCTGACATAGAGACTACAATTAGACAAAAATATGATTGCTGAAATTTTAAAATCATTTGTAAGAAGAAAACTAAACAGATAATCATGTCATCATCTACACAGTCCATAAGAAGTTTCCACTGATTCCAATAAAGTACATTTTAAAATAAAGTATGTTTCTAAACATAATTCAACCAGCAGCCACAACAATCTAACTAATCAACTATAGAAATAAAGAAATGATAACTGAACAGGAAATTAATACATTTTACACTCTCAGTTCATTACATCATGATTATGATTTCACTATAAACTTACATATTCACTAATTCAGTTTTATTAGCGATTTTAGACAGTTTTATGTGTCGTTTGAGAGTCTCAAGGTCCCTGAATGGGTCTGAAGCACAGATATATTTAATAAAACTCTGAAATGGAGAGAAAATATGTATTATCTTGAGATACTCTGAGAATTTGATATTGTTAAAACATTTTCACAATGTTGGCACAAATGCATGCCAATGACAATAAGAACTTTTTTATGATTACAGTAAAGATACTGTAGTATATATTTAAAAGCTAGAAGAAAGAGTTCTAATGTTTTTAACATATAGAAATAAAACTTGGTTATGAGCTATATCCATATATATCTGTGTGTGTGTGTGTGTATAATATAAAACCTGTTTGAAAATTATCCAGTGTATACATGCATCAAAAGATCTCATGATCCATAAATATGAGTAAGTTTTATGTATCACTTAACAAATAAACTTAAAATAAAAAACAAATTTATAGCAATTGAAGAGTGAAATAATAGTTTTGACAAGATGTTAACAATTTAAAAGGCTTTGCAAAATTATGGAAACAACTAGTATGGGTGGGAGACCATAAACAAGGCCAGTGGAAGCCCAGGTTGGGTGTCCGTCATGAGCATTAAAAACAAATATTTCAGAGACTTCGGTTTCCAGCCTGTCATGTAACAAACATGAAGTCATCACACTCATCCTCCCACAAGGAAAAAGGTAAACCTACTGAGAATCTGCCACTCTGATCTGTCAAAGAACTGAGGTCAGAGAGCTAATTGCTGCCCTCAAAATTGGAAGACAGACAGAATCCCAATTTAGCTGCCTGGAGCTGAAGTGTTTGTACGAACCAGTGCTGGGGTAGTGAGATCTACACTGTACTCAAGATATTGCTCAAAGTTCACAGTGTGGATAAGAAAGGGAAAAGCCAGTCTTAGAAGAGTCCACACTTCGGTAAATTTAACCTGCTGGAACCTTACTGTATTCTCTGTCTCACAGGGAAGACATGAGAAAAATCCCCTCATGCTTCCTGTGGGGGCTGGGGAAAGTAGCTGTTTTGAACTATAAAGGCTCTTAGTCTGATGATGGGGCTACACCCACATCATAATACACTCATCATAAGTGGAAGATATCATAAGTCAAAGTCAAAAATCCATTTAAAACACCTAACATATGGAAAATCATAACTTAGTAACAAAGTACACCATGGAGTATCAGTCCTTTTCCCCTCATAATTGCGTGGTGGACAGGGAGCGGTGGCTCATTGCCACACCCCATATCATACCACAGGTCACCAGTCTGGGAGAAGATCCAAATTCAAAGTTTCAAGTATGGTTTTTCTACTGAATGTGCATCATTTTCACACCACCATGGAGTTGAAATGTCATGTCAAATCATCCTAAGTCATGAACAATCTCAGCAATATCCTATCCTTTTTCACAAGACCTACCCTCAAGCAAAATGATCTTACCAGAGCTAACTGGGGTTTTATGGGAGCCTACCTAACCCTGGGGAAAGGAAACACCAAACTTCAGCCCCCTCAGACATCCTGTCCCTCCAACACAGTAAAGGACTATAGACACTGTGAGTTCAAAATCTGGCAGCAAAGGCCTATCAAAAGACAGATTTTACCCTAAAACCATGAAAAGTTGCCCTTTCCCAACTCCTGGTGGCTACATCATCAATATACCAATAGTTTTCCATATGAAAGCTAACAATTCAACAATGGGCAAAATTTCTGCACAGACAACTCACCAAAGAAGATAAACAGCAAATAAACAAATGAAAGTACACCCTATATCATATGTCATCAGAGAATACTGGACTAAAACAAAGTTAAATATCACTGTATACATACTGGGTAGTGAGATACCATTATACACATTCATCCCATATTTTATTGGGATGAAATCCCAATAATTAATAGTATTCATAGTGGGAAGAGTGGATAAGGATACAAGAAATCTCTTACCATGTACTATCTGCTTAATTTTTCTGTAAACATGAAACTATTCATAACAAATAAAGACTCTTTATATAAAAAGAGTAAATAAATAAGGCCCAATGCTGGTAGGAATGCAGGGGGAAAAAAGACAACATTTTGCCTAAAAATCCCCCAAACATACACCTAGATGTATATTGGTAGATGATTGATAAGCTTAACTATCCTGTGTTCCTTTGTAAAATATTTTTAGTTAAAAATAATGTTGAACTTCTTGCTTTTCCTTATTTAATTTAAATTATTATATAATTTTTTTCATGTAATTTTGTCTTTAAAATAAATGCATATATTAGGATCTTCTAATGCATAATAATGAAAATGCAAATGATTCATTTCTCTTTTATTTTAAAATTCTATGGCTATGTTCAACAGTTGAATATTTTTATGCAGTTTATCTCTGCTGGAAACAAACCCTACTGCTATAATTTCTGCCAGTAAAGTGTGTCTGGCTTATTCTTTTGAATACCTTAAGTAATAAAATTATTTATGGCTTGTGCTTTTCCCATTGGTTATAACTGACAATAAGAAATGTAGTAAAATATGATGTGGTTTAAAAGGTGCTAATTAAGCTATAAATGACGACAACATCATGACTCTGAAGCTTGTGAGTCACTTGTAATTCAAGGGTTGGATATGTTTTTGGTAAGCCTTCCATGTGGAGTCATCCTAATGGAAGCAGGATCTCATCTGTCTGGAATTACCGAGGTGTGGTTCTGCCCAGAGGCAGAGGAATGGACTGATTGATCTCTTGGAGGTTCTTCCCAGCAGAGGGTCTCAGATGGTTAAAACTTGCAACTAAAATAAGCTGACTGCAATTGCTCTGCCCTTGATCCCTCCTCTTCATCTATTATTAAGTGATACCTTGACTCCTTTGCACTTTCCCAATTCATTTCAAGTTGATGCCTGTCAAATTCCCTATCCTCATTCAGTCTCCCTTTAACAATAATTCAAGTGTTGATTGAACAGGATGGAAGAGGTAAAAGAGGGTACACAATCTGAACACTAAAGAACTATAAATTCCAGCCAGTGCATCTATTTCCTGAACATAATTCAAAAGGATGAAGACAGGGGAAAGCTCTCAAGTTAAAGAAACAGATATTCTAATTACCATTCTCCATGGAGATGCCACATACACACACTTACACACATATGTATGTAAGAATGCATGTGTGTCCATTCACATGCACGTATAGTTAGAGAAAACTCATGTAGACATGCTCTAACCTGAAATTGCATTGTTATTCACCAAATCCGGTGAATGAGAGTCATGGCCTGGGACTTGCTGAAGGAAACCATACAGCAATCAAAATGGTGGTGACAAGAAGGCAGCCCATAGGAAAGAGCAGAATTTTTTCCTAATTGAAAACGATGTTGAGACTGGAGATGATGATAGACAGAATTCTTCCTACCCTATCTTTCTCCACCCACATCTTTTCAGGAGTGAGAGATTAATCATTATGTTCATATTTACACAATTAATTTTCATATTATGCCTTATAGTAATAACAGTATATTTTTGACTCTTATTACAATAATAGTTCTTATATAATAATGTACATAATAAGTACATAATAATGTACTATTTACAAGGGTGTATATGTGTATGTGTGTGTATATTTCCATAGAGTATGTAAGTAGATATATAATAAACATATATACTTATTTCTCCATACAGTCTGTAAGAACAATGGTTCTTATATGCTATAGTATTTACATATTGCATATATATGCTATAGATAACACTCAATTCATAAGGCATTGTTTGACCAATGGTTCGTCGTTATGTTTAATAGTCTACTTAGTGAAGTTTATGCTTCCAGAATTCAGACTCGTTTAAGGGATGGAGACAGAGAAACGATGCGGCTTGGTGCAAGGGACGGGGGAACGTGCCATATTTAACAGCCGCTGTCATCTCAGCTGAGCCACAGCTGGCCAGCAGCACACATGGCACATGCAGAGCAGCCACTTGTGCTTTGCATTTTCCAGCCTAACAGTTTCCTACGTCATCTTGTCCTCGGACGCAAAGCTATTTAAGTGGATGACAGAAGTAGCAAAGATAGTAAAGAGAACTTAAAAGCAAAGGTGAAAATAAAATGTATTTCCCTTTCACCTTCTCTTATTTCTTTCCTTTCACCTTCCTTCATTCCTTTCTTCTCTCATATTTTTAAAAGGAAAGAAAATCTTTACTTTCAATATCCAGTAACATAAAACAGATACAAGCATATTTTCAAAAGCAGAGTTGTCTCCATCTATTATAAATCTCTATTTTTTTCTTTTTAAATTTTTTAAAATTCTAAGTTGTTATAAATGACAGCAGAATGCATTACATTTCATATTATACTTACAGAGCACATTTTTACATATCTCTGGTTGTATACAAAGTATATTCACACCATTTGTGTCTTCATACAATGACTTAGGGTAATGATATCCATCTCATTCTACCATCTTTTTTTTTTTTTTCCTTCACCCTTTTGCCCCCTCCCTTTCCCTCCCTCCCCATTGGCCATTGTAGTGTTCCTCAAATCCTCCTATGCTCCCGGTCCCAACCCTACTGTGAATCGGCCTCCCTATATCAGAGAAAACATTCAGCATTTGGCTTTTTGGGATTGGCTAACTTCACTTAGCATTATATTCTCCAACTTCATCCATTTAGCTGCAAATGCCATGATAAATCTCTGTGTTGTCTGTGCTGCTATTCAGGAAAAAGAGAGGCATTCGCTGACCCATAGTTGTATGATAGCATGAGGAAGATGCAAAACAGCCTGTAATTCCAGGAGCAACCTGAAAATCAGTCATTTGAATAAATGTTCCATTCTCTTATGATTTCCTGCCACCAATTTTTCAACACTCACCTATATATCTGCATGATATGAGTAAGTGAAGTGCTATGAAATAATCAGAAAACCATGATTTTGTGAATGTTACCCCAACATAATCTCTTGATGGCATTTACATGTGTTGTTGCTATTCACCCACTATATCCAAGATCCTGCTGCTGTTCCTCTTATAACCAACACCTGTTGGCCCACCTGCAGTTGTCTTTCTCCCTGCATTCCACTAATATAGCAAGTCCATAGCTCGCCAAGCAAACTCATCTCCATGTTCCCATTCAGATTTATTTTCCTTTTTATTCCTTCACGTGTTTGTTTCATGTGGTTTCTAGTTTCTATTTTCTACAAAATAACAGCTGAATCTTATTGAAATGTTGGTTTATAATAATATCAAGTTAATTCAGAATTTGTGGTTTACTTCACAAAATGAATTTCAATGTCCTTAAACTTAAACCTTATTCTGTTTATTTGTTTGCACTGTCCCCAAAACACAAGGAGTATGATGTGGAGCACTTGATAAATATTGATAACTAATTCTACATTAAGAAATGTAAGAAGCAGCACACCAATTCATCTTCTATCCTATCATCTCCAATTTAGACCATAATTGTAGCAAAAACCAGATAACAGGAATTCAACTTTACTTTAAAAGTAGAACATTACTTTTATAAACTTTTATAAACCAGATAACAGGAATTCAACTTTACTTTAAAAGTAGAACATTACTTTTATAAACATGCAAAAGCCTCTTGTCTAAAACAAGATAATGCAAAGTTAAAACATTTTTTATAATCTACTAGTTGTCTGCTGTCTACAAAATATTTGAGATATGAGATCCCCTACCAGAATTCAATGTTAATGTGATGTAGAAAATATAATCCATAGAAAATGCAAGTTGTGAATTGCAAAATAGAAGTTGGGAGCCATCAAAGCCCAACTGGATTTATCACTTCTCTCTTGAGTTTTTCAACTTTATTCTTCCCATTGACTTTTATCATTATGGCTTTAAATTATGTAAAGGCTTTTCTGATACAGAAAATTTTTAAAAATCTGCAGTGAGTTCTTGTATTTGTCTGTCCAGACTGACACAACAAAATACCATAGGTTGGGTAATTAAACAACAGAAATTTATTTCTTATAGTTCAGGGGGCTTGCAAGTCCAAGATCAAGGTGTTAATGGAAGTGATTCCTCAGCAAGGGAGCCCTTCCTGGTTTGTAAGTGCCTACCTGCTAGCTTTGTCCTCACAAGGTGGAGGGAGAGAGAGAGACATCTCTGATGTCTTTTCCCACAAGGGCACTAAACCCATCATATGGGCCCCATTATCCTGACCTCATCTAAACCTAATTATTTCCCAAAAGCCCCCTTTCCAAATACCATAATACTAGGGATGTAGCTTCAGTATACACATTTTTTGGGAAACACAATTGAGTCCAGTTTAATTCTGCTGTTAAATCCAATAATATGACACAGCCCTCAGTGTAAAAATCTCTAGTCAAGGTCTACAGTGCCTACCGAGGCTGCCTGTGATCATTCTCAGTCCTCTGCACATTTGCCTGCTTTGATATTCATTACAACCGTTTGAGGCCATTACTATAATCATTTTCATTTTTCAAATAAGAAGAAATTGAAGAAGAGAGAGAATTAGCAGCTTTCCTTGGGTTATAGCACTGGAAAGTGCCAGAATCAAGTTTCACACTCAACCAAAACTGTCCTTCAAACATACATAGAAAAACCTAAGCTAGAAGGCCCCCATCTAGAAGAGTCTTCCAACATTGTCCAACATTTACTGCCTCTGTATTAAGACCATGATTTCTGGTTGCTCACTCTAAGCAGAGTCTCTCTTTAAAAATCATTGTACTTTGTGCAATTATTTTTCTTTTAATAACCCCTGTACTTTCTTTTCTGGTATTTGTAAGACATTTAAATTTCTTGTCATTTTTTTCTTTCCTCCATTTTCTTTTCTCATTCCCTCTTTACATCTTTCCTTTCTTCTCTTCTGTACTGCCAACCTAAAATGAGTGAGTCTCTTAAATATGAGTCCTAAACCAGCTCTCCTTTTTATGTATTGTCTTTGCTAGAGTTTATCGATTTGTTTATTTAAAATTCAGATTACTGAATTTTTTTCACCTGATCTACAACCTACTAATAGTTACCTCACAGTCAGAGAGGAACTTGTCATTGCATCTGGGTTTACATTTACATGATTATGGATGGAGACTTCATTCCTAGGCCTTTTGACCTTGGACTTGCCACTGTTTTATTGGGCTTTAATTTCTTATGTGTAAAAGAGGAAAATATTATCTGCCCAAACAACTTTATCCAATTTTGGATATATATATATATATATATATATATGGAGAATTCTTTTTAAATATTAAACTCTCATGTAAATGAAAATGATAATGATGTGCCTCAAATGAAATTCAGTATCTAAGTGCTATGATTTATCTCCCACCATGTTTTTCTCTATAAAAAAATGCAATCTCCCACTTATAATATTATTTTTATTTATTCACATATACATTCATTCAATCATTTAACCAACAAACCTGTGTCTACTCAACCAACAGCATCCTCTTCTAAAGTACAACATATGCAGGACATAGAAAATATCCTATCTTGGTCCTTGAAAGAACTGACATTCTAGTGGGAGTGGCAGACAGACACACAGAAAATTGAAAGAGGCAGCAACAGAAACTCAGCTATTAAAAATCTCCAAGGACCTGTCATGGTGGCATGCACCTATAATCCCAGCAATTTAGGAGGCTGGCTCAGAGGATCGCAAGTTCAAAGCCACCCTCAGCAAAAGCAAGACACTAAGCAACTCAGTGAGACCCTGTTTCTAAATAAAATACAAACTAGGGCGGGGGATGTGGCTCAGTGTTCTAGTACCCTTAGTTCAATCCTGGATACCGAATAAATAAATAAATATTAAATTTAAAAATATATTAAAAGGGTGGGAATGTTGTTCAGTGGTTAAACACCCCAGGGTTCAATCTATGGTCCCCAAAACAAACAAGTAAATAAATAAATAAATTCCAAGGTTGTGTGTTTAAGGGCACCTACAACTTTTCTTTTCACATCCACCTCCTTCAAGAAGGTGGCAACCTGATGTTAGAAGAAGCTCTCCTTTGTAATATTTAGGTACTCATTTATTTGGGATGATCTTAAATTTATGGATTAGAAAGTTAGGGTCAAAGGTAACAAGAGTTTGTAAATTGAACCCATGTGAGTGGCATGGCAAGATACCAAGCAGGCGATGATAAATTACTGAGAAAATGGTCTTCAAAATCCCAGGAGGACCTTTCAGTGCAATGACAGTTCAAGAACACATTCAGCAGAAGCATGTGAGCAGGTCAAAATCAGTCAGTTCTACCTCAAGGCAGTTACATACATGTCAGAAGTCCCAGTGTTATCGGAGGCATTTCAGTATTATTCCTTCTGTTTCTAACTTGTAAATCTGAGGATCATTTGTTTCTCTAGGGAAACAACATAACTACAGAAGAGTGTTAGCTAAGCAGTTTTTTTCTTAACTTTTTTTTAAGTAACATACTATTTTGGAAAAGCACAGTCTTTTGACAAAATCTAACACATTTTTTGTCTGTCACTTAAAAGAGTTTAATTGCTAAAATAAATATTCTCATCAACTTACTATGAGAACTAGACTTCTGTATTGAGATATTTTTAGAAATAATGCTGCTCACACTTTGAGAAATAAACAACTTTTGGGAACATTTTAATGTTTTAGCACAGACCCTTTGAGTTTTTTTTTTAACTATTTTTTAACGAAATTTTCATTAAGATGTGATTAGTTCCTATCTGGTTTTAGATTTCAATGCCTTGCCAACTTTGATCTTCATACTGGGTTATATATGTTTGTCATTTGAAAAGAAACTGTAGCCCACAACAGGTTTTAGGAGCCTAAGCAAAACCCTGGTCCCAGTTCAATGAAGTAGTCAATATAGTTCTCAAAACAGTGTGGGTCCCTCTATAAATGTTCAATATATGTAATAATGATGAAGTTGATTTTTTAAAATAAAAAAAAAACAAATAGGTATGTCATGATGTGATTTGGCACATGCTTTTTGGTGAGAAATTTTAAATCCAAAAGAGACAAAATGAGAGAATCATTCAAGTCAATAGAGAAAAATTTTATATTTCATCTCCTAGTCTGCAGATTTGAATTCTTCCAGAAATTTTTCATACAATTTTCACATTGTTTTATGCCCTTGGAAGAAATCTATTCCTGCGTCTGTTTAAAGTATGAAAAAATATAGGAGAAAACAATGTTTTGTAAAACTCTTTAGAAAATGAGCAGGAGGTACAGAAAAAGGCCCTTTCCATGCAAGGCTTAATTTAAACAAATGGGTTTAAAAAAATCAGAACCTCTAGCACCACCTAAAACATGCTTGTTTTGCATTCATAGTGCAGTCTGTGGTAACAACTTACTTACATTGACATTATTAACTTGATCCATGTGTACAATAAGTAGCATGCCTAGTACCATAGGAATCAGCCATTAGCCTTACAGAATGAACATTCCTCAGGATCCATTGACCTCTCTGCTGTTGGCTTCCTGGCTTTTGATCTCACCTTCATCCACTCTTCAAACTTCTCAGTCTCCCTTTCTGTGCCTCTCTTTTAAATGTAAATTTATCACTAAGTTCTGTTCTAGAAGTCTCCATTCTTTCTCTGCACATTTTCCATTGGTGATTTATCCAGTATCATGGGCTCCATATACCATGACTACTCCCAAAATGTACAAATCCAGCTGAGGTCTGTCAGGTTAAAGGCTTCTCCTGAAAGTCTCCTTGCTCCTGCACCTTCTCTTTCTCATGGTTTTCTTGAGGAATAGATCATCCATTCAGTGACCCAACACAGAAATCTGTGCATTATATTTGACTGTTCCCTCTCCCACATGGTTTATATCCATGACCCTGTGATGTCTGTGTTACCTTCAAAATATTTCCTGAGTCACTCTGCTTGCCTACTCCTCCTGCTGCTTATTTTAGACAAAAGTGATTTCCCTCCCTCCCTCTTCCTCCCTTCTTCCCTTCCTCCTTCCCTCCCTTCCTCCTTCCTTTCTTCCTTCTTTTACTTTTATCTAGAGCAATAGAATGTACCTATGTTGTCCAGATTTGACCTAAAATGCCTGGGCTCACCCCATCCTTGGTCTCATCATTCCAAGTAGGTGGGATTACAGTCATGCCACTTTATTCTGCTAAAATATGATTCCTTTTCAGGATTACTGCAAAATCATTTTAAAATAATCTTTCTTAAATCCTTCTGATAGTCAGAATAGCAGCTCCCCTTTGCTGTGCTACCCCATATCTATGTCTGAATCATCAGAACCTGAGAATGTATGGTAACACATATATATGTTACTGTTTTATGGTAACACATACTTTGTAGATAGTTGGTATCAGGTCTAGGGACCTTGAGTTGAGACAAGTGTCCTGGATTATTCAGGTGGGCCCAATCAAATAAGTACATCTTTGAAGGCTGAGAACATGTTTTGGTATTGTTTTATCAATAAGTAAAAGTCAGAGTTAGGGAAAGGGCCAGGAAGAGCTTGGGACCTGCCTCTTAATAGGATTAGACACCTTTACTTTGTAACCACGCCTTTCTCCCTATTTCTAGAGTCAATCTTCATGGGCTGTTCAGAGCCTTTCCTTCCTACTGATCCCTTCTTGGTTTTGCCATAACATTTGCTTTTCAGTGATTTGTTCTCTCATCTCCTTTCATCTCTTTTTGGTGCATGTGGATTTATTCCTTTTGTTGTGAATGTGTCCTTTTAAGAGGTTTTTGGGGGAAGGGGATTAGCTAAGTAAATAAATTCAATCTGCCATCTGTAAACAAAATCCCACCATCTTCAGTTTTCTTTCCAGACTCTTAAAGAAAATCAGTTCTATCCATTTGCTGCTCCTTTCTGAACTGGCGGGTGTGCATGATGTCCTCTTGATTTAAGGTTTGATGTAATTATGGCAATTTTTATAGAATCAATGCGTTTTTGAGATCTAATGACTTTATCATACATCAAAGATTTATGTAAAATGCAATACCAAAAATAATACCTTGAGGGAACAAATAAAAGTGACCCCAAATCTCTATGCTCCCAGAGAAGCTGAAAACCTGAGAGACATTTAACAGAACACAGATTTTTAATTTAAATAAAGGAACCCCCCCCACACTTTCTGCTTTGTAAAGAGCACAGAGGTTTTCAGTTTTAAACAGGAAATTTAAGGTCAGATGTCAAAACCCAATATCTGATTACAGTCAATTGTCACCCTTTCTTTAGCTCCATATTTTACACTCAGCATATATATATATATATATATATGTATATATATATATACAACTTTAATCTTCCCTAACTTTTTGGAGAGAAGCCAGACTTAAAATGCATGTTTTCAAAGCACTTGAATAGAATCTTGTCTAAAATGCAAAATGTGGTTTCTTTTTTAACATCTGTGGTATCCTTTAATATTTTTCCCTATGTGCTCATGGTTTTCTTGGCTTCCTGGGGAGGCATAGTGGAAATGAACTGCAAAAACAAAGAGGGAAGGAGAGAGAGAGATAAAAGGCACCAATAATAATCATTTTTTCTTAAATATAAACCAAATCTTTTTAAATCCTTTCCAGACTGAGTCTTGGTCCTCTCTAATTTTTTAAGATTGACTCAAATTTTATTCATATAAGACATTTGTCTTTATTTTGGCCCCAATAATGGGTGTTATGAAGTCACCATTAATTTGTTTCAAAAAATCTTTTTAGAAAAAATACTAGATTTTAAAATAGAAATATATTTAATAGGAGCCTTCAATCATAAATTGTAAATGTTAAGGAAAACAGAATTTGCAGTGAAACCCATCTGAGGTCATTTTGCCACTTGAGCCAATTGTCCTTGGAGTAAACAAAGATATACTCATTGTGACAAGAAATTTGACAACTTCCAAGGAAATATCCTCATGACAAACCTAAATACTTGCATGCAAGGGATAGCCAACAACTGGACCAAAATGTATATAGATGAAATAAAGAGAAGGCACACAGAAGGAGTAGCAGAAAAAATTTTGATTGTATTTTATGTGATAAAAGGAAAGCATGATCAATTTTATTCCTTTAAAAGTAACCCAAAATGCTAAATAATAACATGTCACGTTGGAATATTATCAGAACTCCATGGAGAATATCCTCAGATCTCAGTTTGAGAAAAAAAAAGAACAAATAAACAAACATCATCAACAATCGAAATGTTATCAGTAAGCATTCACAGATGACATTTAGTGGACTATGAGAGAAGCCAATGAAATCCTGCCTTGTATGTTATTGTGTAGAACTCAACCTACCATTTTTGCATAACTAAAAAAGTAACAGTCAGGCATGATTAGTTTGATAAGGTGATAATGAGAAAATGTTCTGACCCATTCCTATCTTGGGTGAAACACATTGTTCTAGACATAATATACTTCACAGGCACAGCTACTGCATCACCATTCAATTTAAAGCCACTGCTGAATGGATTTAAAATTAAACTTCGTCTCTGCTGTCAAGGTAACATGTTACTCCAACTAGCAATGTGAGTCTCAAAAGCACCTTGAAAATAGTCTTGAACAGGCTTGCATTCAGCAGGGCTCTTCAGAGGGACAGAACCATAGGCATGTGTATATCCTCTCTACTTACAGAGATGAGAAGGGAGGGGATTTATTATGGGAATTGATGCATGTGATTACGGAGACTGAGAGATCCCATGCAAGGTCATATATAAGCTGGGATGTCTTAAATCCTCAGAATCAGGGAAGCCAATGGTGAGCTCTCACTCTGATTCCAAAGGCTTGAAAATTCAGGGAAGTTCTTATATAGGTTTTGGAGACCAAAGACCAGAGAGTTTGGAGTTCTAATGTCCAAGGGTAGGTGGTAAAGAGTGTCCCAGCTTCAGCAAACCTTTACCACAAGCACATCAGATAGAACACTAACCTCAAGGATATATAAAGCTCTCAAAAGCCTTAACACATACACACACACACAAAAAAAAAAAACCAAATAACTCAATCAATAAATGGGCCAAGGAACTAAACAGGCACTTCTCAGAAGATGATATGGCAAACAATCAACAAATATATGAAAAAATGTTCAACATACCTAGCAATTAGAGAAATGCAAATCAAAACTACTCTAATATTTTATCTTACTCCAGTCAGAATGGCAGCTATTAAAAAAACAAACAACAATAAATGCTGGCGAGGATGTGGGGAAAAAGGCACACTCTTACATTGCTGGTGGAACTGCAAATTGGTGAAGCCAGTCTGGAAAGCAGTATGGAGATTCCTAGGAAAACTTGAAATGGAACCACCATTTGACCCAGCTATCCCACTCCTTGGTCTATTCCCAAAGGACTTAAAAACAGCTTACTACAGGGACACAGCCACATCAATGTTTATAGCAGCACAATTCACAATAGCTAGATTGTGGAACCAACCCTGATGCCCATCAGCAGATGAATGGATAGGGAAACTTTGGTATATATACACAATGGAATACTACTCAGCACTAAGAGAGAATAAAATCATGGCATTTGCAGGTAAATGGATGGAGCTGGAAAAAACAATGCTAAGTAAAGTTAGCCAATCCCAAAAAACCAAAGATTGAATGATTTTTTTGTTATGAAGATACTGACTTATAATGGCAAAGGAGGGGGGATGAGAGGAATAAAGGAACTTTAAATAGAACAAAGGGAGGAGGGGAGGGGAGGGGACAAGGGGATAGGAATAATGGCAGAATAAGTTAGACATTTTTACCCTAAGTACATGCATGAAGACTCAGTTGTTGTGAAAATACTTTATATAAAACCAGTGATTTGAAAAATTGTGCTCTTTATATGTAATATAAAATGAATTGCACTCTGCAAGCATGTATAACAAATTAGAATATAAAAAAAATTTTAAAAATAAAAATAAATAAAAGAATTAAAGAAACAAACAAAAAAAAAAGAGTGTCCCAGTTTAAAGAAAGAGAAGAGAACTCAACATTCCTCTGTCTTCTGTCATACTCCCCAGCCCTGTGTTTGCCCACATTGATGGAGATCTCCCCACTTGTCAGCCCTTGCATGCACATCTCCTCTGAAAATTCCTCACAGATACCTTTAGATATACTGCTTTGTCCATCCTCTTGTATGTGTTAAACCAGTCAAGCTAACACCTAAAATTAACTATCATAGAATCTGCTCCTGTCATTGATAAATTGAACCCAATTATGTGACCATGCTTTCTTTATATGTCTCTATTCAACAAGCCCTCAGTTTTTCCATATATTCTAGCAATGGAGACGAAATATAACTTTCATTTGATTAATACATTTATCCCAAAAAAATGCTATAGCCATGTACAGGTTGACATTTTCTTTCCAGGTATACATGTGTTTATAGGAACAGGTGATAGGTACAACTTAATTCTATATTTATCAAATGTTACCAATATCAGGTTAATTAACTGTAAAATTTGTATTTTATGGATGGTCTGGGTTTTCTATTTCATTCTTTATTTCCATTTAAATCTTTAAAGGAGCTTGAAAATAGGTGGAAACTGGCCTTTTGGCCTAGATGTTGAGTTGCACTCAAGTACCACAATATCCCCTGCCTGTCACAGGAGGTTCCCAAGAAGCTGGTAGAAAAGGGGATACTTGGCTTACCTAGGAGGCTATGGCAAGCATCCTGTCTACATGGGTTACCTTCCAAGGCTTTAAAGCCACACTAATATGCATGCCAAATGGTCACCAACAGTAAGGGAATGGTCCATTTCTGCCATCCTAAACTGTTCACAGCAAATGTCTTAAATCCTGTTGCTTCATTTAAACTTTCATTTCAGTCCTTACGCAGTTACTTAATTTGTCATTCTCTTTTCTCAGGTTCTTCACACAGCCTTTGGTTTTAAATATATATATTTTAAGGGCCAGACCGTGTCCTTGGCCTCTTGCTTCTGGCTGCTTATGTTACTCCCCTACTTGATCAGCACCTAGTTTGAGTCACCATCCAGTTGACCAGTCTCTAGTACCAGCACGTTCGGGAAGATTGACTTCTAGGCTGATCTTACATACTCATGATGCTGGACAGAGTGGTCTCCTA
Source organism: Tamias sibiricus (assembly GCA_025594165.1). NCBI lineage: Eukaryota > Metazoa > Chordata > Mammalia > Rodentia > Sciuridae > Tamias > Tamias sibiricus. The sequence continues at coordinate 69,999,374 of CM046660.1, read as the reverse complement.
CCAGGCTCAGAGATGGTAATCCCAAATGCCACATGATGATGTGTGCACCATTTGGAATTTTTACAGTAGGTTGGTGGTCCTAGGTTTTGCTTGAGTTCAACTTCTTGGGTTCCATCGTCCACTGGATTGATTGATGTCTTACTCTGTGATAATGTGGAGACCTTGACCATGCTTTCACTGACTATCAAGAAAAAATATGAATGAGAGCAATGATATAACTAACTTTGCTTCAGTGTGGTCATTTATCTAACCCAAACATACAAAGCAGAGCTACCTTTGAACCTGACTCACAGTTTTATGAGAAAATCTTAGTAGGTACCATTTCATTTGAAACTATCAAGCAAATGGTTAAGCCCAATATTCTCCTAGAGAAATAATTTATTTGAAGAATATGTAGATGGGAGGAATTCAATGAAAATTCAGGTAAAATAGAAAAATCTTTAAACATTTAGATCAGTTATAGAGAAATTTTTTTTTAAAGAGATGCTTAAAAAATGAAGATAAGAAAAATAGGAAGACACTTCAGTGCCGTGCAGTGTAGAGGGTGGATTTGTTTTTGGACAGGTTTAGAGAGCTCTCTAACCTTCTGTCTTCTAAATTTTCAATTAAAATATGAGCACAGGGAGTAGGGGAATGTGTTTGTTTACACTTGGCAAAAACTGATTTCCTGTTTCTAAGAAAAAAGGCTTTTCAAAGACTTTTTGGACTTCAAATAGCTCTTGCAAAACAATATTTTGATGAGCTAAGTGTAAATGAATCAGAAACATATGGATCAGATTTCCACTGAGATACACATGGGTTTTCAACATACGCTGAAGAGAGTGCCTTGTAACTCACAACTGATAAAAGCCAAAACGAAGTAAATTTTTCCAAACTTGTATTGGCACACCTCATGTCCCTACTAAAACACTCAAGGTTTATCCTCTCTTGTGGGGAAATATGTGAAATGTTGACGATAGTTTTCCTTATTGGGGAAAAAAGTCAAGTATCGACAAGTCGGTTTTGAAGTAATATTATTGACGCATCCACCTATCAGAAGGATTGCCTCTGCCCTCAGGCCACAAACACAAATACAGTTTCATTTCATTCTACTTCTCTGACTTCAGAACAAGTAGGTAAGAATAAGAAAATAGAAATGAACTTTTGTATTTACTAAAACTTGCATAGCCTGCTATATCTATCTTTGCAATCCATAAAGGTAGCCTCAAAATAATTCTAAAACTGTTTTTGTTAAAGTGAACAATCTCATTATTATGCTATCTTCTGTCCTGAGTAATATTATTTAAAATTGCTCTGGGAACTACATTGATAGAAGGTGTAATGATACTAGATAATTTGGCACTAGAAATTCTTACCCAGGGAAATGATGATTACATGGTTAATTCTATTAATATATCCCAGTCCTTGAGACTCTCTGAAGTTTGCGAAACAATGAGAGATATCTCTCTTAGTCACTCACCAAGAAACTTGCAACAGATGTTGTTAAGAGCTTAATTGTTTCCTCTCAGAATTTGTACATCGATGTCCTAAACCCAGCACTTCAGAGGGTGAATGAATTTGGAGAGAAGACCTTTAAAGGGATAATTAACCTAATTAGGGTGGCTCTAACCCAAGATGACTGGTGGTCTTGTACGAAGAAGAGATTAAGACAGATAAACACAGAAGTTAAGACCATGTGAAGACATGGAGAGAAGATGCCCATTCTTAGACCACAGAAGAAACCAGCCCTTGAATACCTTGATCTAAACTTCTAGTCTCCAGAATGGAGAGAAAATAAATTTCCATTGTTCAAGCCACCCAGTCAGTGGCACTTTGTTATGGCAGCCCTAGCACACTAATACAGTAGGGCAAACATTTGTCCCCACCTTTTATAAGTAATTGTGGTAATTAATCACAGTCTAAAGTCCAATGTTACCCTCTCATAAGCCTGGAAGATACCTTCTTAGACTCCAAACTCTTGGCCGTGGTGCAAGTCATCTGGCTGTCTTGCCTGGGACTCACTGAGGAGCAGCCTGCAGGATGAAGAGCTCCTGAGCCAAAGCACAGACTTGGTCAGCGTGTAACCTGATCTCAGCATCCTTTGCACGGATCCCAAATCATATTCCTTTCCCTGAAGAGATTCTGCTTTTTGCTCATTTGTCTTGGACTCAGTTAATATTAGATTTTCAGCTTTTCTTTTCAGCCAAATTTAGGGTTATTTCCTCAGCTGTGTCCTGACACCTGTATTCCATTCTCAAGTCATGAAAGCAATGGACTCATATTAAGTCATGTTTGCCTCTGGTTATACTAGCTGAGAACACCAAGGTCAGACACGCTGGGTGATGGCTTAACTGCCATACTGTGTCACCACTTCCTCTTCCCCTTCCTTGAGAGCTGGGTCTTGTCTGCCCATCCAGGCCTGCTGCTCTCTCCAGCTCACCTGGCCAACCCGTTGCTGGGGCTGTGCCTGCCGATGACAACCTAGACCACTGGCTCTGGTGCCTCTTCCCCTTTTGACTGCCCTCTACCCCTTCCAAAATAATCATGTGCCAAGTTTTTCATCTGAAAACAGAAACAATAATAACCATTCCACAGGGTAATCAGGGGACTTGAACGTTGAGAACAGGGCCATAACGGCTTAATAAGTATTCAATAAATGGTTAAGAATATGAATATGAATTTGATCATCACAACAACCCTATGAGAAGGCAATTGTCTGCATCTTTTAAAGATGAAAAGACTGAGCTGAACCTGGCCAGGTTCAAACCTAAGTTTCTCATACTCTTTCCACCTTAGAAGAGAATGCCAAGGGAAATAAGCCAAATATAATGACTCACTGTTATCTAAATATAACATGGCTTCATCAGGAGTCACTGGGGAGAACAATGTATTTTGGAGAGAGGATTAATATGATTATAAATACAACAACAGAAAAGCTTTTAGACCTTTCTTAAGAGAGTTGGACCAAGTCCCCTATAGTTAGAAATAAACTCATTACATGCTCCAGAGGTTCAAATCTGATGTTCTGGCCAAGGGATATGGAAGAAGACATAACCATACACACATTATGCAGTGAATCAGTTGGGCTGAAGATGTTGCATCATTGTGAGTTGGGTGAACTCATGACCACAGTGTTCTGGAAAGGTACATTAGTACACTGCAGTTCATCTGTGGGAGCTCTGAAACTGAGAAACATGAGGGTAAATTAAATCATTCAGTTCTCCAAGCAAACCTGTGGATTGGGGCCCATGCTTCTGGCTCCCCTCTGATTGTATTTGGCTGACCACTGACCACAATGTTATCTCTGTTGGAAGTAGAGGCGGAAGAAATAAGCCACAAACAGTTTAGGCAGGAACTGTTGCCTCATGCCTCGTGGGGGTTCTTTTGAATGGAACTGCATCTTCACACAATTTCTTGTATTGTTATTCATCATTTGTTTGTGAGATGCTAATGCAAAAACTCATTTGGAAATTTCATAAAGGGCATTCACAGTTATGCCTACCGAGGCCAGGAGATCAAGGGGCCATCTTCTTCAGAGTCAAATGGAAGAAGATAGTTGACTTTCAACATAGCCCTCCTGTGTTTTCATCTTCTCTTCCACTGACTTTAATTATTGTCTAAATTAATGAATAGCACATTTGATAGCAATTTCCACAAATTTCTCTAAGAAGGGTGTTTCTGCAAGCACACACAATAAAAGTATTCATAGTATGAGGTTACCAGCATTATATTATTAAATAAGATGTGAAAATAGTAATTACTCTCAAATAAGCACCTGTGAGTCTCTCTGTGTGGAAGAGGAAGGATTCTATGATAAGCACAGTTTCTTTTACAGAGAATGAAGAAATATAATTCAAAGGCATTGACTACATGGATATCAGCACTTTTCATATGAAGCTTATAGTACCTTATATCAACTGTTAAAATTTTGGCACAATTTTACGACAGTCCTCAACTATAGTAACCTGCATGTCCAAACTGATGGCACACTTTCCTATTAGCCATAATGCATACATTTATCTGCAAGTGGCTTATGTGTTTTAGCACTTGTTATTTCACTCACCTCATAAGAATGAATGTGTGACAACAGAGATAGGGACCTTGGGTCTGTATTCATCATGCTGTTTTCAATCCACAGACTACTACCTGCCATGAAGGAGACATTCAGTCCTACAGGTTGCAAAATAATAAATAAATGATTGCACAATAAAGTCACTGTAAAAAACATGATCAGCTCAAGTATACAATGAAGTTTGGGGCTAATGAGAATTTTTATTGACTGACAATTGGTATCAGAACAGAGAACAGTTAATTATGCTTTTCAATATTTTAATTGCACAGGACACTGCATGTAGTAAGAATTTTGGGTAAGGGAGGTGGACAAACATCATGGGACTTTACTCAAAAATGTTTCAAAGACAAGATGTTATCTCTTCTTATCTAAAAATTATTCATGTTAGCAGTTTCTGTTTTAAAACCATCTTACATACTAATACATAAAGTGATTTTCTAAAATGGGAAATGAATGTTATGGTTTGAATCGTGTCCCTCCCAAAAGACATGTTGAAGGTAAGTACCTTCAAGTGTCACCTTATTTGGAGATACTGTTTTATAGAGATAGTGAAGTTTAAGTGAAGTTACAAGGATAGGCTTTACTCCAATGTGATTTATGTCCTTATAAAGAGGAAAAATTTAAACACAAAGATAAATACACAGGAGAATGCTATAAGAGTAGAGTTATTTTGCTATAAGCCAACAAACTATCAAAAGCTAAGAGAAAAATCTGGAACACATCCTTCCCTAATACCTTGGGAGGAAGCATGTCACTGTTACCACCTTGATCTTGGATTTCTAGTCTCAAAACTATGAAACAATAAAATTCTGTTGTTTACCATACTCATTTTGTGGGACTTTGTTATTGGGACCCTAACAAATCGATACAGTAAGCTAATATATTATTCAAATTTTATTACCACAAAATTTCATTACCAACAAAATAATCAACAAAGGTTAACTTAGGCTCACAAGTTTTGAAGTTCCAGTCTAAGATTGGAAGGCCCTTTCTCTGGTGACACATAATGTCAGGAGCACAGAGTAGTGCAAAGTACTCATGAGCCAGGAATGGAAGTGAAAGTGGACAGCTGCACAGTTCCTTCTGATGGCATGCCCCCGATGACTTCATGACCTCCCACAAGGTCCTAGCTCCTATATGTCCCAATAGCACCACACTGGAGACCAAGGATTAATCACATGGACATCTGGAGGACACTTCTCGTGTTCCAACCATAGAAGTTGGGTGTGAATTAATGCACACATTAGCTTTTGATATACACCTCACATCCAAACCACAACACCAATAACAATAATAAATAGCTTGATTTCTTTCTTTGGGTATCATATATTTAAAGGTTTTAAGCCATGTAAGATGATCATTCAAATGTCAACTCTGATGGTATAAGATCACATTTGCATGGCAATTCCAATGCCAACAGGGTCATATCAAGAATAAGTGCCACCAAGACTACTGGTATAATTTCAAAGGAACTGATGCTAACTATAAGGTAGATGCACATGATTGAGAAAATACGTAGGTTTTAGAGAAATATAACAACAGATTTAATTGAAAAAAAATAAAATGGAAGAAGAATGGAAAGACTTTTCTTACTTTCCCGGTCTGTCCCTTGACTCAGAGTCTAAATTGTTATGGGAAGCAGAAAACAGAATAGATAGTCACTGTTTGTCTTGGATTAGTTTTGACTCAAAATGGTTATGATCCTATTTTTCTCACTGTTCACCACACTGCTTTTTCCATATCTAGGATAAAACTGTAAACTTTAGAAACAGTGGGATGGGAGAGTTAAAACAGTTGGATAATTGGACAATATTTTCACAAGTTCTTTCTCCTACCAGAAAGCACATTGGGAGCTGAGTGTCATATGAAGAAGCCAAGAGTAAACAAGAGCAAACATCCAATACACAACACATGATAGAATGAGGTTCTGCAAGTATCTTCTTTGTCCAGTGTCAGAGATGAGCAAAGAAAATAAAAGTGAGAAGAACCTGCCCAGAAAAACACAGGTACAGTTCTTAAAAATACGCTGGAGACAAACTATTGGGCTGTACCTCATTGAGGCCTAGAAATGCCCAAAGACATCAGAAGGAGAGTAGCTACGCATCCACAGGACAGACAGCAGTCACAGGTGGACCACTGATCCAGTCTGTGCAAAACATCACTCAGTGTGAATCAGATCTCTCATTCTTTTATCATTAAAGAGAATATCTACATCTCTACCAATTTCTAATCTATATCGGCACCTATTTTGCACCTAGAAAACTTACTACAAAATAAGACAAAAGATGCTGCCTTCAGAATACTCATAAGAATTGCAAGCTCTTGAAAATTATGAACTAAGATTCTCTAGAATAATTTTTCAGAAGAGTTCTAACAAATTGCAAGAAATCATGGTGGCTCAAAAAGAAGAAATAAAATCATAATAGAGTTCAAATGAGTAAATTTTGTGTATAAATGACAGCATAAGGTGAAAAGTGTGAATGATAAAATTATTGAAAAGTGAAATGAAAACTGAAAGCATAGCGTTAGAATTACATTTTAGAGTATAGGCAGAGAGCAATATATCTGATGTTGCAAAAAGCTGAAATATGGGCATGAAAGATGCATTTCAATAAAGCTCCAAAAATTCGGAGGCAAAGGCTAGGAGATCAACAGGAATGAAAAGGAAACAAAATCAAACAGGGAAAAGCTGTGGGGAAAGAACTGATGACACAGGTAACAGAGTCTGTGATTTCATATCTCACCACACACAAATTCTGGACCTGAAGATACCTTCATGTGTACACATTGAAAGGGGAAAATTTTTATGAAGGAAAACTGGTACAAACCAATACAATTAAAATATGTAAGGGTATAAAGATATAATTCATTGAAGAATGCTTATGAAAAAGTTAAAAATTAAATATCATTTTAAATGTGCTAGATTGACGAAAAGTTTAAACTATAGCTTGGATAGCTTATAGTAAGGATATAAGGAAACAATTATCTTTGTTAGAGTTATTCATATGGATATACATGACAAAGGCACACTTATACACCCAATTAAAATCGTATTGTATTGTATATGGATAGACCACAGTTTTATTTATTTATCTCCTGATAGTATTTGTATTATTTCCAATGCTTTTTTCTTCTTAAGAATGTTGTAAAATGTTGAATTATGCCTGGGTGGTAAGTTTGTGAAAGAATTTTTTCTTTTAAATCTTTCCTGTCTGTAAATTTAAAACAATCAATAAAGCAAAATAAGAGAATAGCATATCACTAAATGATCAAGGAAAGGAGAAACAAGTATGGGTGGTTGATACAACCAAAGATATAGTGATGCTTAGAAGTTAAAACAAACACCAGACAATTACATGACTTCAAAATGTGACAAAATTCTATAAAGAATGTAGAAACTATAAGAAACAAAAAGTTACTATGAGAGATGATATGTGTGGACGCTACTTTAGACTGGGTATTTGGAAGATGTGGCATTTAAATGAAGATAGGAACAAGACCCCATGTGAGGAGCATAAGGAGAGAATCCCAGGTAGGGACAGTAGCACATGGGAAGGTCTTGGGGCAGGAAACGCCTGGCTTCTTTAAGCATCTGAAAGCCAGTTAATGTAGTTGGGACATTAGAGAACAAAGAGCGTTGGTGAGAGGAGTTAAGTCTGAAGAGTGAGGAAGGACCCATGACCTTCTAAACAAAGTCATGAAAAACAGTCACCATTGAATTTCCATGTGTTTTGTTTCCTCTCCACTGATTTCACATGCTCTCTCTCTTTCCATATCTCTCAGATGACTTCTGCCTTTATCACTGCATCGAGGTAGACATTTCCTGGAACTGTCATTTTATATGAATAAGTAACTTAATGCTGGTTGTGCCTAAAGGAGAGTTGCTATATAAACAGGCATTTTCATTGATCTGTTGCCATTTAAAATTTAGAAAGGTAAAGGAGGATGTGGAAGAGAATGTGAGTGGGTGAGAAAGAAATGCTACAGGGCAGAAAACATCAATTCCTGAATTTCATAACAAATGATTAAAGCTAGAATGTCATCTATTTTAACAAAACATGAGCCAGACCTGAAGCTGTTTCTGAATTACGTGTGAGGAAAGGTAATCTGAATTTTAGAATTTAAGTGAAATGGCAGAATTTGGAGGGAACCCATCTCCTCCAGAATGTAGAATTCATACTACTGAAACTTCCTACCAATTGTGAGATTCTCAAAGGAAAATTCCCAACAATAACTCAACACATCTGTAATGAAACACAAAAAGAGCCAACAAATATGCATAACTTTGTGCATAATATTTTATAATTTAATCAAAAACATATGATATACTGAAACAGAATTAATAGTTTTTATGTCATATACATTGTAAAAGATAGTACACAATGCATATATCTTATACTTATGTAAAATAAAATTTCATAATATACATTTTTTCTATCCTCAGGTACTGCAAAAATGAGAAATTTTTAGTTTTATCACAAGCATAATTCTGTACAAATTGTACCTTTTATTTTTATATTTTGGTAGCTATTATTTATATAATCTGACATAGCTTTAAAATTATTCTTGGGAATTATAAAAACATAAAAATAATACAAAGTTCTCCTAAAAATTTTAAAATCTATTTTGAATGGATGGTTGATTTTTAATACCATAAAAATAAGAAAAGAGAGTTAAATTTCTTATATGTTCCTTTATCAACACCACCCAATGAATAGAAAAATCCTTTAGTGGACAACATAAAATTAACATTTGTAATGAAAAAAATATTTCACAATTTTAAGCTCAACTAAAAAGTTCTTGATTTTATTTCAAAGTAATTCTCTCTCTCTCTCTCTCTCTCTCTCACACACACACACACACACACACACACACACACACACAATTATCATAAAAAAAAAAAAATAAAGTCCTCCTCTGTGGCAGGTTAGTAATGACAGAAGACAGAATTATATTGTATCTTAAAGTTAAGTGTTAAAGTCCAAGTAAGGGAATACTCACCTTACCTTTTGTCAGGAAAGCATTCTTTCTATTCTGACAAGAATAATGTACTATAATTTAATAAGTAACTAAAAAAGAATGGGTAACTTGATTAATGAGCATATGAGTTCCAAATTTTATACTATAAGCAAATTTTATCCTATAAGCAATTATATCCTATAAGTCACAATGAGAGCTAAATTTGAGCGCCCATTAATATCAGCCTAGAGAAATTAGCTTAGCTATGTCTAAGATACACATACAAATAGTCATTGAGCCATTGTTTCCAAACTTCAAACTAAAACCAACCAAAATGTCAACTACAGTTGAAACAGTTCAGTAAAATAAAGTCTACTCATAAAATGGGAAGGAATGAACCACAACCAAACATAACATCAAACCCCAATTACCATCTTTAAGATCTCCTTTTCTTAGTTCTCTGTCCTAAAAATAAACTGTTCTCCATGCTAACCCTGTCCCCAGGTGTTATAATTGGGCGAACTAGCCCTCTGGTCAACAGTGGAAGATTGAGGAGGGGAGGGTGATAAACAAGAGGGAGCCACTGCTGTATTGGTCATTCTCTAAGGTTTAGACCTTCTTCAGTATGCCTCTTCCATTTGTATTTCACATTCCTCTGGTAGTATTCCAGAAGTTTCTTTCTGACCCATCTGAGAGATGAACTTCAGTGGATTTGGTGCATCTTGGCTGATATCAGAATTCATTGTAGGTCTGCAGTGATTTCCTCAGTTTTATTTGTGTCTTCATTCTCTTAATTTGATATATCCCTCTCCTGTTGAAATCTGTCCTTGTAGGAATACATATGTTTAATTCCTCTTTTCAAATAACTGGCTTTTGATATTGTTGATTTAATTTATCATGCATCAGATTTCTAAAATGATTACTGATCTGCCAGGCAATGGTGGTGCATACCTGTAAATTCCAGTTATTCAGGAGGCTGAGGCAGGAGGATCACAAGTTCAAAGCCAGCCTCAGCAACTTAGTGAGGTCCTAAGCAACTTAGTTGTCTGTCTCAAAATAAAAAATGAAAAAGGGCTGGGGATGTGGTTCATAGTTAAGCACCCCTGGGTTCAATTCCTGACACCAAAAGAAAAGATTCTTGATATTATTTTATTATTTTTTCTCTCTTCTATTGGCTTAGACTTTTATTTGACTCTCTTTACTAGCTTCTTCAGCCATAATTTAGATGATTTATTTTAAGCCATATTTTTAAGTATTGCTATTTGAAACCATAAATTTCCCTTTAAACACAATTTCATCTGACAAATTTTGATGTTCTCTATTGTTATCATACACATTAAAATGTACATGTAAATTATTTCCCTTGCTAAGTATTTATTGTGTGGAAAATTTAAGATATAATACTGATATTGATTTCAAGCTTAATTTTTTTTTGATTAGAGAATGTATCCTATGATTTTAACTTCCTTAAATACATTAGCCTTTTTTGACCTAACATATCATTTGTTTTAGTGTGTATCATACATGCAGTTAGGATTACATGTTCTTTAGTTGATATATAGAGTGGTCAGTTTGGTTGCTAGTATGATTTACATATTTAATATTTGCACTGACTTTTTGTTTGTTTGCTCTATCAAAATAAGCTAATAATCATATGGTCAAGTGATGTTCAAAAAGTGGATAATTTACCTGGGGACAAAGAGTCTTTTGGTGCTTGAATAACTGGATATGTTCATGGTTATGGTCTACGACTGTGATGTCCCCCAAAAGAGCATGTGTGAGATAATGCAAGAATGCTCAGAGGTGAAATGATTAGGTAATGACCTCTCTAAACTAATCAGTGGATTAATCTGCTGACATGGATTACCTAGGTGGTAACTGCAGGCAGGTAGGCTGTGATTGGAAGATGTAGGTTAATGGGTGCATGCCTCTGGGGTTTATATTTTGTCTCTGGTGAGTGGAGTTCTCTCTGCTTCCTGGTTGCTGTGTCCTCAAAGTCGTCCTCTGCCATGCCTTTCCACCATGATGTGCTTTCATGCCTTGGGCCCAGAACATTGAAGATGGCAGTCTATGGACCAAGACTTCTGAAACTATAAGTCAAAATAAACTTTTCCTCCTTTAAGTTGTTTTTGTCAGGTCTTTTGGTCACAGTGACACAAAGCTGAGTAAAACTTCAAACACACGCGAAATATTCCAGCTCTTGTGTTCCATCATACACAAAATTAACTCAAAACAAGCTGAAATTATTAAGTTTTTAAAATAAAACTTAGAAGAAATATCTCAGTGATATCAGTTAATCCAAACTTCTGTTAAACTGGAAATAACAAGTATGATCTTTTAGTCTAAGATATAATAAATTTGGATCTCTCTAACATTAAAATTTTGTTCTTCAAAAGTACAGTTAAGAAAATGGCAAGGCAAAATGTTTTTATAAAATACATGGAAAAGGTTTTATATATATATATATATATATGTATATATATGTATATATATGTATATATATGTATATGTATATATATGTTTATATGTGTGTGTATAGAGAGAGAATTCTTTATACTCAATAATAAGCAAACAAACCACACAAACAAAAAAATGGCAATTTGAATACACCTGTGCCAATAAATGTCTGTATATCAATGAGCACACAGAAAGATGCTGAACATCACCAGTCAATCAGAAAAATTCAAAGTAAAACCATAATGTGATACCATCACACCTACTAAAAAAGTTAGTGTTAAATCTGACCATGCCATGTGCTGATAAGAATGTGAAACAACCAGAAATCTCATCACTGCTATTGGGCATGCAAAATAGTACACAGTCCCATACAGGTCAGGAATCCCAATCTTTGGTATTTTCCCAACAGTTTTGACAACATACTCTCACAAAAATATCTAAGGCAGATTTCTTAACAATATTAATCACAAATCCAAACTAAAAGAATTAAAAATTTATTTTAAAACCTCAATGCTAAAACTGTTCAGCTAGCAAGTAATTGAAAATTGGGTAAGTACTTACTTCTTCAACAAATTTATTGAACTTTGATTGTCATGCCAAAAATACTAAATGTATACACATTGATGAATTTGGAAATAAGTATACATTCATGGAGATAAGCATACATGATTTTAGTCAGCTTTTCATTGTGACCAAAAGCCCTGAAAATAACAATTACAGAAGGAAAAGTTTATTTTGAAGCTCTAGAGAGCTGACTCCATTCCTTGGGATTTGGGGTGAGGCAGAACATCATGGCAGAAATATGAAGTAGAGGAAATCACGTCAAAACGTGGCCAAGAAGAAGCAGAGAGAAAAAGAGAGAGAGAGAGGAGACAAGCTCTGCTCAACAAGAAAAAAGTATAAACCCCAAAGGCACATCCTTAATAACTCAGCTCCTCCAGCCACACCCTACCACCTACAGTTACCACCCAGTTAATCCCTAGTAGGGGATTAACGCAGTTAATAAGTTAAGGCTGTCATAACCCAATCATTTCACCACTAAGATTTCTTGCATTGTCTCACATATGAGCTTTTGGGGGACCTATTATTTCTAAATTATAATGCAATTTATGCATAAACATCATTTCCATAATTTCTTCCTTTAATAGCCATCAACTGATGCATGGATAAACAATTTGTTGTAAGCCATACTATAGAATGTTTTTCAATAATGAAAGGGAAAAATGTTAATATGTGCAGTAACACAGGTTAATCTTAAGTTATGTTAGGGGAAAGAAAACAAACACTATCAATCTATTACTTAATCAATATATTGTGTGGTTTCATATGTGTGATAGACCGGGAAAGGCAGATATTGTGACAGGAAGCAAATTAGTGGTTGCCTAATGTTAGGATTCATGATATCAAATATACTACAAAGAAGCATGAAAAACAAACTATCCTGTATTTTGATTATGATGATGATTAAACAACTGTACATAATTACCAAACTGTATCAAACTGTACATTTAAGATGGGTGAATTTTACTGTGTATAGATTTATAGATATCAACAATAACTGCCACAATGACAGTTAATGCAGACAGCTATGCTAACATACACAAACAAGTATGTTTGTTTGAATTTGGGGGATTATCTGCTAGTATTAGTTTGCTAGGGCTGCAGTAACAACATACCATGGACGAGTGTCTCAAAAACACAAAATCATATTCTCACTTCTGGAGGTCAATGTTAAGTGTGTGAGGCCTCTCTCCTTGACATGCATGCTTCTACCTTCATATAATTCTTCATATATGTGAAGAATTCATATAATTCGTCACAGGATCTTTCTACTGTGCTCAAATGGTAAAAAGTGTCATTTCTTCTTCTCATCATCCCACAAGTCCTAACAGAGTAGGGCCTGTCCTTATGACGTTTTTTGACCTTAACTGCCCCTTGAAGAAGACATGATCTCCGAGTTCAGAACACTGCTGGGATAAAACTCCTCCATGTGAATTTTGAGGAAACACAATTCATCTATAACATTACGAGTAAATCTTCAAGAAGAAATTTGAGAAAATTAATTCTGTATTTTCTAATGATTGAATAACTAGTGTCTTAGAAAAACATTCCAGATATTAATCTGGTAATTAACTTCTAGCTAGTATATGATTTCTGTAATTATCCTGCTCATGTGAAGAGTCATTGCATTGCAGAGGCACATATTCGTAAAACATGGTAAAAGTTAAATTTTAGATTTTAAGATGAACAAGAATTCTAACAACCTATTCATATTATCTCATCTGAAAACTTAAAAATACACACAAAAAGAAATATTAGCAGAATAAATGAGTTAGCTGAGGCTTATGACTTATGGGATTCAAAGCAGAACCTACAGTATTGCCTTTAGTGCTACTATTGTGAAAATAGACATAGAATTTTTTCTTGTAATTTAATTTAGTAACCATAAAATCATCACTAATGAAAGAAAAAATGCTCATCTCATATTTTCATTTTATTTCGTGATGACTTCTTATTTTATACGATAGTACTTTTCCAAAAACATGTAATTAAACTCTAAACCTATGAGAAAAAAATTTTCAAGATATTACTCTTGGAAGTACTTGGTGAAACCAGTCAATGATCACAAAAAGCAGCAAGCAAATAAAATTCTAGATGTTGTGTTTATTATGATATTGCAGATGTTTCAATCATTTAAAAATGATGAAGTAGATGAGTGTGGAAAGGGAGAGAAAAAGCAAATTAAATGCATGACATGATAGAATAATGAATGAGATGACATAAATATACACTTTTTGTGCATATGTTACTTCCCATTTGTGTAATTTTAGCATCAAAATTTACCACTTAAGAATATTCAGAGGAGCTTTTGAGTAATAATATTAATATGTCAAAATACACTTTTTAAAAATATATTCTGCTCTCAAAATGTAGATTGATTAATAATCAACTGGCAAATTATTTTAGCAAAAAGAAAAACTGGTTTATATTTTTATATGTGTTATAGATTAAAAACAGTTAATTAAATTTATTTTTCAATCCATCTTTTCATGTTGACAGACATATTTAACAATATATCCTATTTTCTGCACATATGTTAATTACTATTGACTCACATATGAATGTCAATTAAGCTACATAACACTTCTCATTTAAGGAATCCCTTATTTATTAGGAGGATTGATTTAAACAAATATAATTGATCTTCAAGAAGATTTAGAATTTGATTACTCTTGGTCTTTCTTGAGCTACTTTGTTTTGCAACTATATTCTTCCTTCAAACAAGACTGGAAACAAAAAAAGGAAAGAAGAAAAAGACTACTATGTGTGTTTGTGTGTATGTGTGTGTGTGTGTGTGTGTGTGTGTGTGTGTGTGTATAAACAGAGAAACTACTATATGTGTGTCTCTGTGTGTTTGTGTGTATATATATATATATATATATATACACACACACACACATAGAGAGACAGACAGTTTAATTTCCATAGTAGCTGCACCAATTAATATTCTCACCAAATTAAAAGTAGAACTACCACGTGATCCAGTAATCATATGATGTACGTTTTCAAGGAAAATAAAATCAGTGTATCAAACAGATCACTACACTTCCATCTCCCATGCCCATTGCATTATTATTCACAATAGTTAAAATGTGGCAGCAACCTAATGTCCACAGATGGCTGGAGGGAGTTTTTAAATGAGGTATATACCCACGATGGAATATTAGTGAGCCAAAAAAAAAAAAAAAATGGAAGGCAATCCTACCAGTTGCAACAACATGGATGAATCAGGAGGGCATTGTGCTGAGTCAAATAAGCCAGAAACAGAAAAACAAACACTAATGATATACAAGGAATATAAAAGTTTTAAACTCCTAAAAGCATAGTAGAATTGTGGTTGGGCAAAGGGAGACACTGATTATAGTACAAAATTTCATTTAAGAGATGAATAAATCCTACAGATCTACTGTATAATGTAGTGCCTACAGTTAACAACACTCATATACTTAGAATTTTCTAAGAAATTAAATTGTATGTTAAATATTCTCATAACAAGAAAAGGAAGGAAGGAGGGAAGAAGAAAGGGATGGATAATGTTTATCACATAGGTTGTAAATACTTATCTCCATGAATGTATGCTTACCTCCAATTTATCAATATACACATGCACAGATTTTTATATGACAATCAACTTCAATGAAGTGGTTGAAGAAAACAAAAAGCATTTTGCCTATTTGCGATGGCTTTTTAGCTGAACAGCTTTAGCACTGAGGTGTTACGTTGAATTTTTAATTCTCCTTATTCCCAAGTATTGTTGCTATCTTCTGCTGGGTTTTCAGAAAGTGCAATGCTTGTCATGAAATACAACAAGCCATGCTGAAAGCAAATGACTCAGTGGTTGAAAAACAAGATGAGCACAATCTTATCCCTCGTTTAGAGAACTACATGTATTTTTTCCCACTGGCATCTTTACCTCTTTTTCATGCCCGACTTGACACATACAGAAAGTATAGTATTCACTGAGCCTTGGAATCTGTCATCTTCAATTATGTGCAATTTAGCAGTATGCTTGCCGCCAATTCCACAAATTTTTCTGCTCTACAGTCTTATAATTCTATTTCAAATTATAGACAAATTCTCAAAAACTTAATGTCTAGGACTTATATAGTTAAAATATATAGACAGAGACAATTGAACAATGACATTTTCAATGTATTAAATAGGTATCTAACTCTCTTCTAATCCTAAGGAAGATACTCTAACCTTTTGCCACTTTTAATGTGACATCGTTCCAGAGCATATGACAGCAGTACTGTTTATATTCCTGTAGTTAATAGAGAGCCAGAGCTTTCTGTTAATATGACTCCTTGTTAGGAAAGGACAGTAGCACCTGTGATATCAGTTAGTCTTAGAAAAGATGAAGCTAATGTTTTAATTGGTTATTATTCTCTATGATCTGATGTATGATTGAATATTTCATTTAGTAATCCTACTCAGAGAAATTTGTAGAATCGCCATGAAATTTGTTCTGGATTAGGTTGTAGACACCATCTACTGTACAGACAGTTCAGAGAACAAAGCCCTTGGTGGCAAGGACTTTACACTATTCCCAGGCAGACCTTCATACTAAAGAGTTAATAGCATTTTTATTCTCAAGCAATTGTTTGTTTCATAGAAATTTGGTAATATTCTCTCTTTTTCTCCTTAAAGTTTACTCACAGTTGGATATGCCTAGTAGACAGGGAGGTCTGCCTCCCAGATCCCGTTCTTGAAGGGGTATGGCCTCCATAGCTGGTAAGTCCAAGTCACATGCAGCCCTCAGCTGTCAGCTCCTTCAGGGCCGTCAGAGCCACAGATATCACCCAGCTGAGGTCAAGGCCTTTCCACAGTAACCTGGATTCATGCACTGACCTCTGGGGGTTGCCAAAGCCCAATAATTTGACTCACCAAGTCATTCAGATACATGTGCTCCAGAGTCCCCTTGCACCTGAGGAAGGTTCTTTTTGTCTTACCTCAGAATTTAACTTCTGTCTTTTCCCAGTCTCTTCCTCTCCCTTCTCCAGGTGTTAATCTCTGATAAATAATCTTCACATCAAACTCTGTTCTGCTTCCAAAGATGATAATCTGTGTGAGCACATAAAAATCAGAAGTGTATGATGATTATGGGATAGCAAAAGAAGTGGCTCATCTTTGATGTTTGGTTTTCGATGTCTAATATTATGAGGTTTTGATTATTTATTAAAGTCTCTATCGTACTTACAGATGTTTCTTTCTTCAAAACTACCCAACTGATTATAATTTCTACTGGCTTTTGCAGGCCAAGGTACAAATCTGATCGTGATTTTCCAGACCCTGATACTATTTTGGTAACCCCTTCTTTAATGAATCAGAATAATAACAATTGGGTACATTCTCTGTGGCAGTCAAGTTGGCTCTGCTGGTTCATAGGGTGTTATCTTCTTTGAAATGCTTGTAAAAAGAAGATCAAAGGAGCTCAGATCTTCATGTTGAACCATAGATTATGAGTCAACCAGGGCTGGCCCAAGACAAGTATCTGATGTGCTAGTCATCTGGTGAGTCAGCATTCTAATCAGGGGTAGAGTTAATCAGTTGGAGCCCCTTGCTCACCATGCCAAACCTCCAAGCACTCCTTCCAGAGGGAATGTACATCGTGCATGCTTTTAGTGTATGCAGCTTTGCTCACATACCAGGTTTCTCTGTCCATGACAAGACAAAGCTATTAATTGCAGTAAAAAAATAAAGTTAAGCTAAAATTGAGAACAAGTCATCAAGGGAAGTCTTGCCTGTGAACTTTACCAGTCCAGAGGTCTTCCACAGATGGGAAAGGAGATGAAGTAGTTCACCTAAGACCATAAGCCAAGTCGGTGGCAAAGTTTGGACCAGAATCCAGATGTGAAGGATAAGTTTTAATGACATCGTGCTGTTCACACTCAGACTTCCTTGGCTGACTAGTATTGATGTAACTAATAATAATAATAATAATAATAATAATAATATTCTTTAAAATGCAGTATTCCACCAATACTTACTTATTACCTACTATGTTCCTGGTTCTGTTTTAGGCAAAAATGAGTCAAACAGATAACAGAGAATCCAACAGATATGTTTTCATATAAAGAAGCATACTTTCTGGCAAAGATCAATTTTCTTTTCAACTAGAGATCACTTGTGGTGTATGAATAGTAAGATAAGTGCTTACATGTGCAAGATCATTAAAAAATAAATAAAAATAGCCTGGGTCATTTTTCCTGTGAGTTAATCAGGAGCAATATTTCTATCTTGGCATTGATTTCAATCAAACTACTGAACACACAGTTAGCCATGGTCACAACACACCTGAATAATTTTTTTGGTAATTGTTTTTAAAGATGTGTACAGGGTCCACAGGGAATGTTTTTATTCAATGAGATTTCTAGTTAGAAGAATGAAGGCATTGGGCTCTGCCATGTTTTTCTAAATTACTGTAACTCTTAAAAAATACTATTTAAAATTAATTGCTTGGACCATTTTCCTATTCTTTGCAGATCTAGCAGGCTAGTAATCAGCAACAACATTCATTCGGTTCCCAATTAATGATGTATTACCAGTGGTGAAAGGAGCTCACGGAAGGAGGCTCAAGGAATCACCAAGGAATCATGGACTCCACAGAGCATCTTGCATTAGAGACTCAAAAAGTCATCTGGGGACAGATATTGCTAGTCTCATATTATAGTACCCTGTTTATTATTTATTTATTTATACCACATATTTATTTATACCATATATTATAATCAAAATTAACCACATTAAGCTTCTTTTACAGAAGCAGCATAGCTAAGAGGCTAGGAGCATGGACTAAGAAACCAGTCTATCAGAGGTCATTCCTGTTTCTCTCCCTACTACCAATGTAGTTCAGAACACATTACCAATCTCCTATATGTGAATCCCTCAGGTGTAAAATAATAGTATGTTTTTGTGGGGGGCAGGAGGAACAGAAATTCAGCGGAGAAGACTAAGGGGAATGAAGGGAAGGGAGGAGAGATGGGATTAGGAAAGTGTTTTAGTCAGGTTTGTTTCACTGCTGTGATTAAAAGGACCCAACCAGAATAATTGTAGAGGAGGAAAAGTTTATTTGAGGGCTCATGGTTTCAGAGGTCTTAGTTCATAGGCAAGCTCCATTCCTTGGGCTCAAGGTGAGGCAGGACATCATGGAGGAAAAGTGTGGTAGAGAGAAGCCACTCATATGATGATCAGGAAACAGAGAGGTCTCCACTTGCCAGATACAAATATATACCCCAAAGCCATGTCTCAGTTCCTACCTCCTGCAGTCATACTCTACCACTTCTGTTACTATACAGTGAATCCCTATCAAGGGATTAATTCACTGATTAGGTTAAGGCTATGACCCAATCATTTCTCCTCCAAACCTTCTTGCATTGTCTCACACATGATCTTTTGGGGGACACCACATCTAAAACATAACAGAAAAGAGTGAAATGAATCAGACATAACTTTCCTATGTTCATATATGAATACACCACCAGTGAAACTCCACATCCTCTACAACCATGAGAATGAGATCCTAATTAGAATAAGTTATATTCCATGTATGTATAACATGCCAAAGTATACTGTATTGTCATATATCTCTAAAAAGAACAAATGAAATTTAAAAATAAATAATAAAAAGGCTAATATATTTTAATTTTGGAGGGTGGGTACTGGGGATTGAACTCAGGGGTACTTGACCACTGAGCCACAAACCCAGCCCTATTTTGCATTTTATTTACAAACAGGGTCTCACTGAGTTGCTAAGCATCTCGACTTTGCTGAGGATGGCTTTGAACTTGTGATCCTCCTGCCTCAGCCTCCCCGAGCCACTGGGATTACAGGCATGCATCACCACTACTGGCCAAGCTAATATATTTTTTAAAATATAAAAAATAAAATAAAATGAGAACGGCACCTTACTCATGGAATTTTTGTAGGATTTAAGTGAGTTAATATTTATAAACTACTTAGAATGTTGTATTACATAAATATGCAAAAAATGAATAAAACTTTCAAATATTCTTTTCTTACTAGTCATAGGAAGAGGAATGTATCTGCCTTAATTCTTGATAGTATTTTCATCTCCTATAACTATGGTCATGTGTTGAGTTGTTCAATAATTTTTTTTTTTTTTTTTTTTTTTTTTTTTTTGGTACCGGGGCACTCAACCACCTGGCCACATCCTAAGCCCTTTTTTGTATTTTATTAGAGACAGGATCTCACCGAGTTGCTAAGTGCCTCGCCATTGCTGAGGCTGACTTTGAACTTGTGATCCTCCTGCCTCAGCCTCGCAAGTGCTGGGATTACAGGCTTGCACCACCATGCCCGGCAATAAATAATTTTTTGACAAATGAATAAATGGAAGTTTTTAGGCCTTAAGTGTTAAGAAGTTCTACTCAGTATTACGTATATTAGTTCCATAGATTCTTCAGTCTAATGGCAGGGCCAGTGCTGCTTCTGATTGAGCGCATCACCCACTGGGGCTATGAAAATATGGTTTTTATTTGACATTATAGCCACCTTCAACTTAAGTATCAAATCTCCACCTCACAGATTAGACAGCTGAAGTTTGAAGAGATTAAATAACTTGTCAAAAGTCTGGGCAGAACTTAGGATGGAATCCAGGTCTTTCTGATGCCACAGCCATGTTCTTCATGATGTACGATCTTACATCAAGATGGGGTCTGTGGGGATATCTGGTACAGAAGGCTGAAGTCCACAAGGATAAATTTCCAGGAGTATGAGGAAAAAAATATTACAGGAAGCATGGTAAAAGGATTTATCTTTCAAAAGATATATCCTCTCATTTTCCTTTTAGGCAAATGTCAAGTCCAGTGATTTTAGCAATATTCCACATTACTTGCCGACATTTTTTACCATGTATTACAAAACTAAAGCCTAAGTTTGAAGTCATTTCAATTCAGTCTATAAAACATACTTTAGCACACTATCCATATTCCTAAAGTTCATGATTAACAAGATATGCATGTAAAATATTTTCTCAGTGATGCATTAAAGAGCTGACTACTTTCATTTGATATAGCCCAAATGCAATAAAACCAAGCCAAAATGATTACGTCCTTAGTCAGAAACCATGATGTATCAACCATAATGCATGAGCCATATGATCAGATCTATGAATTTGGAAAATGAAAGAGAATGAGCAGAAAGCAGGGACAACTATTGCAAATGACTCGAAGCTACCCAGGTAATCCTGTGACAAGACTAAAGATTCAGTGTGCCTGGCAAGTCAGGTAGTAACATTTCAGGAAGGATGGAATTAACCTAGAGGAACACATTTGACCTATTCTTCCTGAATTGGGCCTTTTGTACTGGTACGTTCATTTTACTGGGATATTGTATAATTAAACCATAGCGGGGTGCATTCGGCTGAAAGTAATACCATGCATCATGCAGCATAATCATAAAAAAAAGTGCTTGAAAAACACAGGAAAGCTCTTCTTATTTGTAACTGAGATCCAGAATACAGAAATGCAGAAGGACTTTGGAAAGATCCATTTGTAACTTATGGAAACCACATGAGCCACTTGACCACCTCATTACATAGTTTGAATGTACTCTCCTATCATTTCAAAAAATATTTTCAAGAAGATAATTCTTGTTTAAGTCACCCCTGAAGTTTGAATGTATTCTCCTCTGGTTAAAAGCATTTTGAATTATTTGTCTGGTCACAATCACATCTGTAAATATAAAACAAACCAGAGACACCGCCAGGGGCAGAACCGCATACCTCTTGGCTCTTGGCTTGTCTTATTTTTGACTGGGTTCACTTTCTGGCTTGTTCATGACTTGATTCACTTTGTCTGCTTAGCTTTTATCATAAAGCTATAAGTTTACATCTCAATAAAGGTGTATCAAAACACACTTCCTATTATTCCAACTTTTTACAGTGACTTGGTTTCCAAAATGCAAATATCTAATTTGATTATAGCAACCACCAAAGTATTTTTAGGGCTCCCCAAAAGTTTCCCCTCATTTATTCCTAATGCTCTAATAAGTGTTTGAAATAAATATATAATCATATTAAAAATGAGGGGTGACACAGAAAAAAACTCAGAAGTGACTTTCCTCTAAAGAATGTGATTTTCATCTCAACTGTTACACTAATTGTTCCTGAAAGTTCATGGAAGGCTGTGAAATTTGACTGACTCTCATTTCCTTCAGTCATAAAAATGGGGACATTGAATTTGATGAGCTTAAAGAATAGATCCAAGTTTTGCCTTCTATGAAAACAGAGCTGATGAAACCTGCGGTTAGAGATAATCAATGGAAGACTCCCTTTGTGGGTGACCCAGGACCTCCACTGAAGACAGAGAGAGACCAGGGATAGAGTGGTAGAGACTAGGAGGAGTGGCAGCTGCAGTCAGATGCTCTATTTAGGAGGAAAGTAGGGACTGACCTCTATGCAGTTTCTTCTACCCCAAAAGCATGTTCCCAGGTCATTTAAAATGCTTTCCATTTGCCCAGGGTCCACAACACAGGCCCATTTTACATATGAGGAGAGTTTTCTTCAACATGTGGGATACATACTACTGGAAAAGACAGATTTAGGGTCTGTTGAGACTAAAAGTGAAAGAGGGTGCTTGGAAATCAGAGATTATGTTCCAAAACAAACAAACAAGCAAAAGCAAACAAAGCCAGACCCCAATTCAAATGCATCAAAAAGCAGCAAAACCCTCATGCATGGTAAGAGGAGTACACAGCAAAGGCTTTCGAGAATTCATCTGCACAAACAAAAGGATGTGTGAGCTCTCTGTGACTGGAGAGTGTGGTCCGATGGAATGCTGTGGCAATATAAATTACAGAGACCATGCATGGCTTTTCATCTCATGCCCTTGCCACAGATATCTGTGGGATGAAAGAAGAAGTCGCTGCCAACCACTCCAGTCCTGCAGTCCTGAAACCCTGTAATTGTTCACCAGATTCAGAACCTCCCTCTTCATCCCCCAAGCCTCATCTCAGGAGCATTTTATGGTGCACATTACACTTAAAAAATTAAGCTACATTGCAATTAATTTCACTCTGAGAATTTCACAACATCCTTTGTCATCACAATAACTCCAAGGAAATTGTGCAATTGGGGCTGCAAATCTCTTGCCTAAGTCATTAACTTGGTGAAAGAAACGGGTGAAAGTGGGGGAACCAATCTTGCTTAAAACAATTGAGTGGGTATTAAGCAAACTGAACAGGAACAAGTTGAAAACGGACAGTAACTCTGATAAACAATTGTCCTATTCAAGTGATCATTTTCAATGCTTCTAAGTGAGTTTTGCTTGCCCTAAGCAGAGGACCATGCTTTTTCTGTAGGACATGCTTTTTGCACATTAACCTGACTCATCAGTGTTAATTTTAAATAATATAAATAAGCAAAAGCATGATGCAAAAAAAAAAAAAAAAAAATGTGATGACTAAGGAGAACATGATATTTGGCTAGGCATCCCAGTCCTATATTTTAATTAAAAAGCATGTCTTACACACCATCAATAAGTTTTCAAGTGACCTATCTTGACCAGTTCTAATCACAAGCATGCCATTCACTCTTTCATAATAAATTGGCAGATTATGCTAATATAAAAAGGGAAGCTATCAATTTTATGTGTGCCAGACAAGCTGTGCCATTGATTTCATAATTTATGAGATGAGCTTAGAAGGGGAAGATGGCTAAGGACAGAATAAAATGCTACAGGAGAATAATCCATTAGGTTAGTGACAAATAGGTAGAGAAAAACGTTGCAAAATATTATGCTTTCCTAGGGGTCAAATGCTCAGGGATGCTGTGTCACTTTGCATCTGTCTTAATCCTACAACAGAAAGATTTGTGAAAATAGCTACTGCATGTCAATTATTAAGAGTGGGTAATTGACATTTTCCTATAACTATTTGGTTGAAAAAGTAATAAAGATTCTGTTCATTTGGCATCAAATTTCTATGAGCAAGAGATAAGAAATATACAAAATAAGGAGCTATTAATTTTACCAATAACGTTTTTAAAATTACTATACAGTTTTTGTGCTTTGTTACCTTCTATTTTCTGATTTTCCTTGATGGAAGAATCATTTACAACAGTTCCCATTCTTTTAGAAAATGAGAATTTGCAAGGCAGTGGAAATTTTGGCAATCAGAAAAATCTGGGGTAGATTTGTGATCAGAGAGGACAAGACGTTAGCTCCATATGTATACATTGTCTTAAATTTATAGTCAAAGTAGTTGCTTGTTTGTAGTTTACAGATTAAATTTTGCTCTAAAGTCCACTTTCAACATTTTTTTTTTTTTTTTTTTTTTTTTTTTTTTTTTGGTACCGGGGATTGAACTCAGGAGCTCTTGACCACTGGGCCACATCCCCAGCCCTTTTTTGTATTTTATTAGAGACAGGGTCTCACTGAGTTGCTAAGTGCCTCGTCATTGCTGAGGCTGGCTTTGAACTTGCGATCCTCCTGCCTCAGCCTCCCAAGTGCTGGGATTATAGGCGTGCACCGTGGCGCCTGGCTCAACATTTTAATATTTTTATCAAGTCCTTTTTCTCACAGAAAAAAATTTTTAATAAACCAAGAAAATAAAGTGTGATTGTGCTACATTAATTTTGGACATGAATGAAAGTCATCAATTTGTCTGTTGGCTCTGTTGATCATATATATATATATATATATATGTATATATATATATATACATATATATATACATATTAGGCAAAGCAAAGTGGATTAAACATTTTAAATGTTACACTTGCATTCAACTATCTTTATCTTACATAGAGATAATGCACTTACATATAAATATGTCCCCATTCATGCATGTATACACACACATGCATATCCATAAAGCCCAAATGCAAGTGCTTATCCAAAATATAACAGACCCTCAATTACTTCTAGAAATATTTATTATGCTGTTTTTATCATATTTAATAAATTCTTATGATGCAAACAGCACTTTGTATGCTATGGTCATATGATTATTGCTCCAATGGCTATTACAAATAAATGGCTTTATTTAGGCAATTCCAAGGACATTAAATGTTATTTGTCCCCAAGCATTTATCTCAGTTAAGGATGAACTAGTATGATTTCATATGTTCTAAAACAACTCCATGATTTCTCTTTAAAATGTGATCACTAGAAAAATTATACATTTAAAAATATTCTAAAATAGATCCATTTGAAAGTATTCCAATTTTCTTAGGAAATGTTTAGCTGCACATTTGTGAAACTTGGAGATTAAATCGCTTTTACAAGCATAGTGTCAACTCATGTTCCAGTGTATTTTTTCTCACTGTGCTTTAATCTTCCTACAATCCTCAAAAAAATTAGTTTCAGATTTGAAGTGATATTGTTTTACATATGCAAACCTTTGGGATTCTGCTGATGGATAAGGATGAGTAGTAACATTCTATCCATCATCATATTGATTTTCTCAGCTTCTTTTTTCATAAGCAAAACCATGGCTATAAATAACAGTCACCAAGTAGATTCATGTCCCCAAATGCAGACCTTTATTTGCTCCACCCTTTTCCTAGTGGACACATTTGCCATTCTGTGGAAGAACCATTAGTAAATGTTTTACAAGAGCAGTTTTCCTGCTCAGAGTTAGTCCTTCAAAATGCAGCCCGCAAGCACAAACCCTTTCTTGCTGTCTTGTGTTTTAATACTTTAAACAACTCCCATCAGATGCATCTAGGCCTAAAATTAAGTTTGTTTTTCTCTCTTCCTTTTCTTAAATCTCTAAAAGAAAAAGTAATATTACTAACTGGTCTGAAATATGATCCTTTAAAAATATGCAGCATTAACATAATTTTATGGTGCAAAAGTACAAAGAAGACTAGAAGAATAAAGGCGAAGTAGAGGAACTTCAGGCCTTACGTTATGCTGAACTTTGGTGGAATGGATCCAAGATGGAATTAAATCCAAATGTTTCCTAGTTTCTTCCATCTTAATAGCTGCATATTTCCTTCATTTCATCTTATCCACAGTTTTCACATTTAAAATTGTCATCTTTGAAAACATCGAACTTATTTATGGTATGCCTATTTCCTGATACATACTCCAGTGTATCATATTGTTATAGTTACAAGACAACAAAAGAACCTTCAGATGTATACATACAATACAGAAATACAACTTAGAAAGGAAAAGTGACTGTATCATGTCAACTTTAAATGAAATCTTTCCCTCTGACTCTACAATATATGACAATATTTGCAAAGTTATTTTTCACTACCTTCATGTTTGCCCATTAAATCACAGAAACCCATCTAATAATCCAAGTTCAGGTTACAAAATCAAAACCATGGGATGAAAACACAAAACTAGAATAGAAGGAACTATTATGCCTGTAATGATTTAAAATTGACGTGCAAGGCCTTTTTCATAAGAACCATGTTAATGAAGAGCTTTACTCATTCCCTCCTTTAAATCTCGCTAATTTGATGAGATGGGTGCTTTCAGTCCTGGCTGCTTCTGGACGTTAAGTGATTGGCCTGAGATCACACTCCTAGTAAGTAATGGAACAAAAATAAACTCAAACAGTGTAGCTTCTGAAATCACATTTCTTTTTTCTTTCTTGCTTCTTTGAGTAATCTCCACCAATGCCATGCCTCAGTGCTGTTGCAAAGGAAGAAGATGAAGTAGGAGGAGAGGGATAGGAGAGGGAAAGCGAGGGGTCATGGTACAAGATTTGTCACTGTCTCTGTGCAGCCTCTCACAGTTGCCATCAAGTAAGACTGGCGTTTTCTGATTCAATCATCCTTATTTTGAAAGGAGGCAGAAGAGAACAGAAAGGAGATATAGGAGGAGAAAGAGGAAAGATAGGAAAAGCTGGGAGAGAGAAATGTCCATCCTACCTAAATCACATGTTAGCAGGGGCTGTCTGCATCCTCTGCACATTTCTTTCACTGCAGAGGAACGATACTTCCTTGACTCTCCCCTCTCCAATTCACACATCAGTGCAATGGTTAAATTATGGAAACACTCATTATTTCCCAGGGATGAACCAAACAATAAAATAAAATGAGAAAAATAAAGGCCTCATACAGCTCCTTTGCAGCACTTTGAATCACGTCAAGTGCTACAGCAGGGGCACATGTGCAAGAAAGAGCAAGACTTTGACTGGGTACATGATTTTGATTCTTTATCTTCAAGATATATCCTTGTATCTTGATTTGAGCACTCTCCCTAACCCTGAATCACTTTGTCAACCCAACACTTCCCAAATCTTTCCAGAAGGGAGATAGGACCATGACTCAGAGTTAAGGTTTTCCCCATGGAGAGTAGCAACTGCTTTCATAACTGCCTCCTCAGTAATGGAATTTTGAGTGCTTTGGAAGAATCCTAGAATATAAAAAAAGGTACCTTCCTTCTAACAGTAAAATTTTAATCCATGACAGGTAAAATGGCCAGAGACCTACTTCAATAGAATGAGCCCATATCTTCAGATTTTAAATGATCCCTCCTGTCAGCCATTATTTAGAAAAATGCAGACTTCAGATGTGCATTTTTTTCAAGCCTAATTCTGTTAAATGAGTGTCTGGGTTAAAATAGTCTATGCAACTACATCTATGTAAAAAAAAAAAAAAAAAAAAAAAAGAAAATTTCTTTTACAGGAAAATGGAGATTTTCTTTTACAGAAAATTTTCATATCTTACTTTTGGGGATTCTTCACCAAAGATTTAGTCATTCACTAAAAGATTATAAAGGAAATTTATATAAATGTTAACTGAAGTATAGTTTCCCTTTGGGATTGAAATTGATCTAAGTCTAATAGTCTCTCATAGGGTTTGGACAAAGATTTTCATTTCTATAACACCAATTCCTTTATTGACATAATGTTATCTTAGCAAATAAATTTAATCTAAATTAAATAGTTCCTCTATTAATTAATAGCTCCTCTTTTAGCACTACTACACTTGTTATTTTCAAGAATGTGAAAACCTATATTTGAATTTTAATCTGTACTCTGTATTAAAATTATGTTTATAACAGATATTGAGGGATCAGTGTAATTCAAAGAAGATTAAATATGTCAAACTATGTGTCTCCAACTGGACTCAAGGCTTTGATAGTGGTGGAAAATGTGGTCAGATTACCTGGTGACTGAGTAGTATTTCTGCACTGTAGCTACCTCTCCCTTCCCATTTCATGGGTTGTGACAAAATTCCCATTGGTTCCAAAGCTACTTAATTTCAAAGGTGGGCTGGAAATTTTACCACTGCATAAAATATCCAGGAAACTCTTCAGTCTGAGTGAGCTTTTCATTATAGACAGGAGGAGGGTGAAAGGCACTTAGAGTAGATCTAGAGAGATCCACTCTGCCCCATGGATTCTGATGGAGGGGAGAGATGTTGGTTGGGGGCCCTGGGTGGAATTCCTCAGGCCTCATAGTTTCCTTTCCTCTTCTTGAGATGAATGTTCCAGATGGTATGTATTAATGTGTATTTGCAATACTTTTGGCACAGGGTACTGTAAAGATAAGAAAATGTGAAATAAATAGAGATGAAAAATGCAGTTGCCAACAAAATAAAACTGGAATCATTTAATTTTCTAAGTTAGAAACTTCAGGAAGTTAGATATGAAAAAGGCCAATGACTTTATGTGTGGTTTTATCGTCTGCAGTAAAAAATAAAGGAGAGGCAAGATGAGAGATCTCACAAAACTTAATCTACTGCTTTTTCTAGTGGAGTTGTTTGAAGATCATTATTATCCAAGATTTAATTAATTTATTCAGGTAAAATTTATAATTACATATTTCTGTTGTTATTGATTTTATGTACTTTCAGATTCCCTCCCATCATTCATCATTTTATTTCTGAAATTTGCCTGATGTCATTTGGCTCCAAGGCATGTTGTATATGGTGTACTAAGTTACCAGTCGCTGAAGATCTATGTATCTCTCACACCTGTGCACAGAGATGCTTATTTTTAGTCATGGACATTTAAGGTACCTTGGAATGGCCATATGTCCATGGTACCTTATGCTCTGTGAGAAGACACAGAGGCAGGATACACATTTGGTTATCAGGAGTTCTTCACCAAAATTATCCAACTCATTGGATGGAAGTGTGATTCATATGTTCTAGCATCCTGCAAAACTCAAATGTTTACTGATGTTGTCTTTGCACTTTCCATTTTTTCCTCCCTCCTGGACCTTTATTTACTCCTCTTAACTTGCAGCAAAGTCCAGTTTGTTGAGTGACAATTCTCTGTTGTTCTCTTGTGTTCCCACATACCTTATGTGTGGAGGCACTGATCTTTTTTTGTTCCAGATTATCTTTTCAAAGATGCTGGTAGAGCAAAAAGCCTAGAAAGAAAGAGACTTTGTCTCCCACTGGAGCAACTTCATGTTTCTCCTGCAACATAACCCATTACTTCTGCAGGCAGTACATGGTTTTCCAGTATCATACCACCCTATGTAATCTGGGGCTTAAAGAACATGCAGAAGAAAACTCTGACCCTCTTATTACTGCTACTTATGCGAGTAATAAATTGTCCTTCATCTCTGACCTAAGAGTCTAGCATCCCTGAAACTATGGAAGATTAACTTGTCAGGTTGTGGTTAGGGTAAAATCTCAGGCCCTTCATAATTCTTGGCATAGCTTTGATTCTTTTTCTTTATAAGATTCCTTTAATCTTTTCTTGTGTGGGTATTAAATATGGTAATTTGGTGTTCCCAAATCTGCCCTGCAAATAAAACTTCCTTAAAGTAAATAAGTAGATTATTAGACTTCCCTCCTAGAAAATCTGATTCAAATATTTGAATTGGGATATAGGAATCTGTTTCTTTTGACACATGGGTCCTAATAATTACTGTCCCTGGGAAGATACTGTATTTAAAGCAGGTCATCACTCCTGATCAATAATAAGCACTCAATAGATGCCAACTATTGCTGGAGTATCCAGAATCTTTAATAAATACTAATACTTCCCCCCCTCACATCTGAGAAACTGGAATAATTTTTTAAAGAACCAATATCACTTTCATGATTTATCAAGTTCAGATTAGAAAACATAGCTTTGGTCTATTGCCCAAGTGGGTCTGCTAATTAAATCCCCAAATTAGACAGATTAACCATTTAGTATCAGGCATAAAAATGTAGGATAGAGCTTCAAATATCCAAGGATTTTTATCCAATTTAAAATTAAAATGTTGAAGACTTTGGAAACTTTACAATGTATTTTGACTTAGAAAACAGAGACTGGTAGAAAAAAATGGTAAAAAAGAGAATTATAAAATGTTTAAAGTAAGAAATAGAATAATATTATCACAGAGTCAATATTTATATTTCATCTGGATAAACTAGGTTTTAAAATTATATTATTTTATGACTCAGGTTATGGAATTTGATAAGAGGTTAATAAATGTTACAGCTAAAATTTAAACTTCCAACTCAGTTGGAGGCAGAAGAGTCAGGGAACAGAGCAAGGAAGTTGTTATAATTATGGAGTCGGAAGAGGACAGAGTATATACTGAGGTTCAGTCAATAATGTGAAAATAAAACAATTTGATTCTAGAGGAAATTCGATTTTTTTATCCTTTTTCATTTTTATTTATTGAGACCTCAAAATATCCCAACCCTATGGTATACACTGAAGTTAAAAAATATAATAAGACCTGCATCTTGCATTGAAAGGTTTCACAATCTAGTGAAGGACACACATCAATAAAGACCACAATAAATTTGATCACAGTCATTTGGCAGTATGACATTAGGTAGACAATGGGGACCCCTAAGAACAATTACCTATTGACATGGGAGAAAACTGGAAATCAGGAGAAGTTTTCTCAGAAGTAGTTAACAAGAATTATCAAGTCACTAAATTGATGAAACCTAGTTCTAACAAAATAAATATAACTTACTGCTTGATATATATGATGCCTTATAATTCTACAAATTCAGAAAAGGTGATGAAATGAAATCAATTTCCTGTAAATCATGAGAAAAATCTCCTAATCCAAGATACTGATCATTAACATTGATACAGATTTTGGCAGGCTATTTTCTTTGCAAAGCAACTTAACTAGACATCATGATGGGGCGGGGGGGGGGGGGGGGGGGGGGGGGGGGAATAATGCGACCATACCATTTGGGTTCTTGTCTATGGTTAGACAGCACTGGACCATAATGGTCGGAATAAATTCCAGGGATCTAAGTTTCCCACAAGCCATCAGTAGTTATCAAATGTATAAAACCCCTACAAGTTTTCATTTATTAATTCATGTATTCAACTAACAAGGATCCCTTCCATGTCTAGTTTCTGAGCTAGTGTTGGAGACCAGAGCCTACTTCAATGCAGGATAGCCCACTGAAGTAATAGATAAGCCATCACATTCTAGCACCTAAGGTGTACATTCTAGGGAATATTAGAGTGATTACAAAGGGATCAGTAAAAAAACTTTATCACTGTAGCAAACTTTCCAGAATTGAGCATGTAAAAACAGAAGTGCTGGGTGCAGTGGCGCATGCCTATAATGCCAGTGGCCTGTGAGTCTGAGGCAAGGGGATCACACCTTTGAAGCCAGCCTCATCAACTTTTACTATCTTTCTTCCTGTGATGACTTTTCCCTCATTCTTCCCAGAACTGACTTCCCTTCCAAGACTGATCTGACCCCTCTTCAGAAAGACCATGGATAATCATCTTGCTTAAAATAGTACCTGTTATCTTGATAGACCACTCTGTTATGTCAGTATTTTCTTCAGAAGATTGGTCACAATCTAAATATATTTACTTGTTTTCCTATTTTTTACTTATCTATATCACTAGAATATAAACTAGCAAGGGCAAAACCTTACTTACCTTTCCATAGCTATATGTATAACACTTAGAATCAAACATACAATAATCACTTAATACATAATTTATTGAATAACTAGTCATGGTCTCAATGTCTGTACCAACCCATAGACTACAATTGTTATGTCTTAAGATGTTTAAAGCTGCAAAATCCAAAGCCAGGTAGCATAAATAGACCCAAACCCATATCATCTTACAAGAAGTTCAGAGGTAAAGAAGTGCCAAGGTGCACTGGGTCAGCGATGTCACTGAGAAGTCAGGTTTATTCTGCCTTTCAGTTTTGTCATGTCACATGGGCCATTCTTCCACAAGCCAGCTTATCTTGTGCTTGTAAAATGCTTAAGCAATTCAGGGTTGTCATTTCCTACTCTACATCATTCAAAAAACTGATAATGTGACCCTCAATTTGACTTTATAATCTATTAATTTTTGTGAGCCACAGTTAGAATAATCCTGTCCTATGCCAATCAGAATCTCCTTCTAAAGATGGACTCTGAATCAAAAGAAGGAAGAATGGAGGCCCAAACTAAATTGTTTTTTTTTTTTTTAGTTATACATGATAGTAGAGTATATTTTGACATGTTTGTATATACTGTGGTGTATTTATTTATGTACAGAGGAAAGTTAAGTCAGATTCATTCCACTGTCTACTATATTCTGTTCCCCCTCCCTTCCCTTTTTGTCCACTAATCTACTGAACTTCTATTCTTTCCCTCCCCCTTATTGTGTGTTAGCATTCAAAAATCAAATAAAATATTCAACCTTTGGTTTTTTGGTATTGCCTTATTTCTCTTGGCATAATAGTCTCCAGGTCCATTCATTTTCTGTCAGTTGTCATAAAGTCATTCTTTTTATGTTTGCATAATATTCCATTGTGAATATGTAACACTTTCCTTTATCCATTCATCTGTTGAAGGGCACCTAGGTTGGTTCCATAGCTTAGCTATTGTGAATTGAGCTGCTATAAACATTGATGTGGCTGCATCACAGTTGTTGCTGCCTGAAGCGATCCGCTTGGAGCAACGAATGTCGCAGGAAAATTTGGAGGCAGGATGAAAATGAAAAAAGGTCTTTTATTCTTCTTCTCTCTCCGGTTCCAGCAATCACTCCAAACGCTCTAACTCCAACCACCACCTTCTTCTTCTTCCCACACACTCTAACCAACCTCACCCAGTTCTATACATATAGCTTTAACAAGGACAAGTGCTTACAGCTCGAGCTTACAGGTGCATCACTGAGTGTTCACGAGCATACAAAGATTCTTTGAATAATGTATTAATATCAGGTGGAAACTAGAACATCTTTTATGGCTCTCAGCTAACCGCAATCTTTAGCTATCTCCTTGATTATAGGCTCCTTCACACAGTAGTAGGTGATTTTTAAGTCCTTTGGGTATATAGAGGAGTGGGATAACTGGGTCAAATAGTGGTTCCATTCCAAGTTTTCTAAGGAATCTCCATACTGCTTTCCAGAGTGGTTGCACCAATTTGCTGTCCCACCAGCAGTGTCTGAGTGTATCCTTTTCCCCACATCCTCACCAACATTTATTGTTACTTGTATTCTTGATTATTGCCAATCTGACTGGATTTTGATTAGGAGAAAAGAGAAAAGTGGCTTTGAGAGAGGCAAACGCCATCTGATAAGTTTGTCTTTAGTATTTTTAATATCTAGTCTTCATGAGAATCTTCATATTACATTGTTGTGAGTATTGTGTGGTATATTTAATATTAATTGCAAAAGACTCTAAATACATACAGCCATCAAAAACAGTATGTTAAGAATCAAACTAGTTCTTGCAGCCACATCAAAAGGCAAAGTATACAAGAATCTGTTTCAGTGACTGTTGTTTGTTCATTTGTTTAGGAAAGATCACATAAAGTAGTGAAGAGTAACAACTAAAATATTTGTTCTGCCTAAAGTACCAAGTATGTAGTACAGTCTTGATTTCTTGAAAGTTATCATAAGCCATGGGGACTTCCCCAGGGGCCTTGGAAGTCCCTCCAGTTGTTTCCTACTATTGATGAGCTGCTCTACATTGATGTTCCCTGTTGAAGATATTCTCACCAGAATGCTACAGAGAAAGTCATCTCCCTGGTGTTTCTGAAATGGACAGACTCAAGTCTTCTTGGCTGTCTCTGTGAGTTAAGAAGCTGTGTCCTCACATTCACTCAATCTTCTTTTGAGTTGTACTTCTTGAATATACATCTCTATTTTCTTCTAATGGTATCTTTTTAAAAGATCCCATTACTTACAAATCATTTTAATTGAATTGCAGTACTGTATCATCTATCTGTGATGACCTAGCTTCAAAATGGGCAACCAAATTGGATTTTCTAGAAAACTGAATGCAACCACTTCAATAATTCATTTAATTTGATTCCAACATTTTATTTAATTTAAATCATTTCTAAGTGACATATTCTGAATTATATTGTAAAACTATCTGCCTTAATAAAATTTACTGAGGATTTAAATTTTGTGCATGGTTTAAAGATGATAATGAGAGACAAAATTTATTTACACACATTTCAATACCAAGAATATCTTACATACCTTCTAGCTAAAAATAAGATTGATTAAAAAATTAAGAAAATTAATGCAATACTCCACACACACACAAAAAAAGTGTGATCCTTGTGGAAGGAAATAAAGAAAATTTAAAAAAAAAAAGAAGCCATAGAGGAAGTTTGCAGGATTCATAGATTCATGCTACACCAAGAAGAGCTGGATTTCTAACCTTCTGGCACCTGATTCTATCCTGTCTCAGGCAAGTTATGTCTGTGTGTGGCCTCCATACAGATGTGGGTCTGTAAGCAGTGACTGTAGTATGCTAACACAGGTTTTCCTCACAGTCCTTTACTACACTCTTCAATGGGTAAGGCATGACATATCGAAATGATAAGTCTCACAGCCAGTGACAGATCTAGAATTCAAATCCATGTCTGTCTCCAAACCTACTTTCTGTGACCTCATGTGCTCCCTGGAATCTGGCCTAAGAATAGTCATCACCACAGAGAACACTCTTCCTGCCCGCATGATAACTGGGGCAGGGAAAAGCCAGGCTCACTTTGAGAGGAATGTGGCTCAGCACCAGGCATACCAGGGTCACCAGGGGTTACTTTTGCTATTCTGCTGGCCTTTCCTTTCTGGCCATGACCCCAAACACTCCAGCCACTGCCATCATGAGTGCCACATGGAGCAGCTCACTGGCCTGAACACCTGAAGCCACAGCTGCATTGTGGCACCTGCTATGGTCAACCCAAGGCCTGAGAAGGCATTACTTTCCCCTATAGCTTCCACATAAGGTCACAGAAGTCTCCACTGCATCACCTCCTGCTTTTAAGGGAGGTAAGTTTGACTAACTCTATAACCAACTCTGATTGTCTGGCCCAAACAACTGCTCAATTGTCTAAAGGAAACAAAGACATATTCTAGCAAGAAAGAGATTTATTTTAGCAATTCTGGCCCTGGAGAGACAAGAGAAAATAACATTTATTTTTACCCCATACCAGAGCACCAGCAATTTGACTTTTGCTTTTTTTTTTTTTTTTTTTTTTTTTAATCTTTTCAGAAGAGATACTACTAGTGAATGCAGATAGATACCAAAATAGTTTATATTCAGGAAAATACTAAATAATATAATGATATTAACAAAAGTCAAACAAATATGAGAGTCATAAAAGCAACAGAGCTCTGTAGTACTGCTGGAAATAGAGCACAGCCCCCTTGACATGCTTTCAGGAAAGAAATTAAAAATCTTCAAAAAAAAAAAAAAAAAAACTTCCTGTATTATAATTGTTTTGTATAATTGGAAAAAGTGATCTAAGATCGGAAGCCTTTAATCCTGGCTTGTCACCTGGGAGCTGTCTAGCCACAGACAAATCACGTGTCTTCCTTAGTTCACACTCACATTCTAGTTATACAGGGGAGCTACATTGCTGGAGCTCTGTCTTGAGCCTCTCAAGTCCTTTTTGCCATTTCTGTGTGTCACCCAGTCTGAGAGCTCATACCTGCAGTGTTCCTCAGAGGATTGTCCTTGGGCTAGCCAAGTTGTTTGGTCTGCTCACCCACTGCCCAGAGGCCCTGAGATAATGACTGACTTGAGCAACCAGTGAGGCAAGCACAGAGCCTATGCCTATTCCTCCAGACTTCAGGAACTACATATGAAACATCTCACCAATGATCTCACTCCTTCCTCTCCTGCTTCTTTCATGACCTGGAGTGTTTCACAAATGTTTAAGAGAAAGTCACCCCCTGTTCTCGGGCCTGACCTTATGGATGTACTCAACCTGTCAGCCACTTGCCAGGACGTGGCTGGAGGTGACTTCATGGGGCACACTGCTCCCCAGCCAAGGTTGTCTCCCAAGCCATCCCCACACGGAAACAGTCAAGATGCCAAGGCATGCCCCCCTGAAGCCCACTTTGCACCTCCTGAATCACAGTGAGCTTTTGTTAGAAACATAGATGTGTTTCCCTCTAACTGGGTTGCACTTTGCTGCATGTATCCTGAAACTGGGTTGCTGGTGCTCTGCATTTCATGAAGTTGCTTATGCAATCCAACCATTCTCTTTATTGTGGCCCTTTTAGTGGTCAAAATCAGTTGCTGATTTGAGGCAGAATAAGGAATCACAGCTGGACTTGGTGGTACACAACTGTATTCCAAGCAAATTCATGAGGCTGGATCACGAATTCAAGTCCAGCTTAGGCAGCTTAGGAGGGCCTTTTTTTAAAATTGAAAATAGGAAAAGGAAGAAGAAGGAGGAGGAGAGGGAGAGGGGGAGGAGGAGGAGGAAGGGGAAGGGAGAGAAGGACAAGAAGGAGAAGAAGAAGGAGTGGAGGAGGGGAGGAAGGAGAGAAAGAGGAAGAGGAAGGAGAAGGAGGAGGAGAAGTAGAAGAAGAGAAAAAGGGGGAGGAAGGGAAGCAAGAGGAAGAGGAATGAGAATAAGGAGTCGAAGAAGAAGAGGAGGAGGAGAAGGATGAAGGATGAAGGGGAAGGGGGAGAAGGAGAAGAAGGAGGAGGAGGAGGGAAGAAGGAGGAGGAGATAAAGAAGAAGAAGGAGAATGAAGGGAAGGGGAAGATGGAGAAGAAGAAGGAGAAGGAGGAGGAGAAAGAAAAGGAGGAAGAAAAAGGAGGTTGGGGAATGTTGCTTAGTGGTAGAACACCCCTGGATTCAATCCCCAGTATCAAAAAAAAAAAAAAAAAAACAGGAAAGAAAAGAAACATCATCCTGGCATCTTCATCGCCTCATCTCTGCCCCCAGTCTGTCAACTTTTACAAGTAGATTCCTAGAGAGTTACTGGCATCACGTTCAACCTAAATTCTCATTGCTGACATTTGGAATCATCTACTAGCTATAGATAGATCAGAACCCTAAATCTAGCACTTCAAAGTCTCTCTAAAGATTTCTCATCATCAATCCAAAAGATTTAATAAAAATAATCCAGCTAAAACAAATAGTTCTCATAACTATATTATTTATAAAATGATTACTTTTTTTTCTAAAGTGCCTTCTAAAAAGAGAAAAGAACTGCTAATAAAAAGTGATGAGCTTATAGTAAATGGGGTGGATTTCCTAGTTTCTCTCTCTGACGATTTGTTACTGATGTACAGAAATGCCTTATATTTATGGGTATTGATTTTATATCCAGCCACTTTGCTGAATTTGTTTACTAGATCTAGGAGATTTCTGGTGGAATTTTTGAATCTTCAATGCATAGAATCATATCGTCTGCAAATAGTGATAATTTGAGTTCTTCTTTTCCTATCTGTATCCCTTTTATTTCGTTTGTCTGTCTAAATGCACTAGCTAGGGTTTCAAGAACTATGTTAAATAATAGTGGCAAAAGAGGGCATCCATGTCTTGTACCAGTTTTTAGAGGGAATGCTTTCAGCTTTTCTCCATTTAGGATGATGTTGACCTGGGGCTTAGCATACATGGCCTTTATGATGTTGAGATATGTTTCTGTTATTCCTATTTTTTCTAGCATTTTGAACATGAAGGGGTGCTGTATCTTGTCAAATGCTTTCTCTGCATCAATTGAGATGATCATATGATTTTTATCTTTGAGTCTATTGATGTGGTGAATTACATTTATTGATTTCCTTATGTTGAACCAACCTTGCATTCCTGGAATGAGCCCCACTTGACCGTGGTGTACTATTTTTTTATATATATTTTTGTATTCAATCTGCCAGAATTTTATTGAGAATTTTTGTATCTGTATTCATGTGATATTGGTCTGAAGTTTTCTTTCTTTGATTTGAATCTGCCTGGTTTTGGAATCAGGGTGATATTGGCCTCATAGAATAAGTCTGGAAGGGTTCCCTCTTTTTCTATTTCATGGAATAGTTTGAGAAGTATTGGTGTTAGTTCTTCTTTAAAGGTATTGTAGAATTAGGTTGTGTATCCATCTGGACCTGGGCTTTTCTTGGTTAGTAGGTTTTCAATGGCGTCCTCTATTTCAAAATGACTATTCTAACAAAAGTACTATACAATTTCAATGCAATCTCAATCAAAATCTCAATATCACTCCTCATAGAAATAGAAAAAGAAATCATGAAATTCATTTGGAAAAATAAGAGACCCAGAATACCCAAAGCAATTCTTAGCAAGAAGAGTGAAGCTGGTGGCATTACTATTCCAGACCTTAAATTGTATTACAAAGCAATAGTAACTAAAACAGCATGGCATTGGCACCAAAATAGACCAGTAGACCAATGGCACAGAATAGAAGACACAGAGACTAATCCACACATCTACAGTTATCTTATATTAGACAAAGGTGCCAAAAACATATACTGGAGAAAAGACAGCCTCTTCAACAAATGGTGTTGGGAAAACTGGAAATTCTTATGCAATAAAATAAAATTAAAACTCTATCTTTCTCCATGCAAAAAACTCAACTCAAAGTGGATCAAGGACCTGGGAATTAAACCAAGACCTTATACCTAATAGAGGAAAAAGCAGGCCCAAATCTCCAACATGTTGGATTAGGCCCCAACTTCCTCATAAGAGCCCAATAGTGCAAGAACTAAAACCAAGCATTAATAAAGGGGTTGGATTCAAACTAAAAAGCTTCTTCTCAGCAAAAGAAATAATCAGTGAGATGAACAGAGAACCTACAGAATGGGAGCAAATCTTTACCACATGCACATCAGACAGAACATTAACTTCAAGGATATATAAATCACTCAAAAACCTTTATACCAAAAAAAAAAAAAAAAAAAAAAAACCCAAAAAATAAATGGGCTAAGGAACTGAACAGACACTTCTCAGAAGAAGATATACAATCAATCAACAAATATATGAAAAAATGTTCAATATCTCTAGCAATTAGAGAAATGCAAATCAAAACTATTCTAAGATTTCATCTCATACCAGTCAGAATGGCAGCTATCAAAAACAGAAACAACAATAAATGCTGGCGAGGTTATGGGAAAAGGGCACACTCATACATTGCTGGTGGGGTTGCAAATTGGTGCAGCCAATCTGAAAAGCAATATGGAGATTCCTAGGAAAACTTGGAATGAAACCACCATTTGACCCAGCTATCCCACTCTTAGGTCTATACCCAAAGGACTTAAAAAACAGCTTATTACAGGGAAATAGCCACATCAATATTTATAGCCACACAATTCACAATAGCTAAATTGTGGAACCAACCCTGATGCCCATCAATAGATTAATGGATAGGGAAACTTTGGTATATATACACAATGGAACACTACTCAGCACTAAAAAGAATAAAATCATGGCATTTGCTAGTAAATGGATGGAGCTGGAGAAAATAATGCTAGGTGAAGTCAGCCAATCCCAGAAAACCAAAGGTTGATTGATTCCTTTGCTATGATGATACTGAATTATAGTGGCAAGGGAGGGGGGATGAGAGGAATGAAGGAATGTTAAATAAAACAAAGGGGAAGGAGGAGTGGGGGGAGCAAGGAGATAAAAATAATGGCAGAAGGAGTTGGACATCAATATACTAAGTGCATGTATAAAAGCTCAAATGGTATGAAAATACTTTGTGTAAAACCAAAAAAAAAAAAAAAAAAAAAAAAAAAAAAAAAAAGTGATGAGCATTTCATTTGATTTCAGATTTTTACATAAAGTCCCCATCTAGATGTATATTTCCCTTTTGACCGCCTTCTTCAAGAATCCTTGAAGTAATAATAGTGGTTAACTTATAGTGTTCATTTGATAATCTCCAGAGAATGTGGTTTCCTTTCTTGAGAGTAGACTTTGATTACTGTAGTAGTGCACTCATGCCCACAGCTGTACTTTTTTTGGATTCCACATGCAATCTTGGGCCAGGCAGAAAACATCAGGTCAATGGAACAGACGCTGGAGGAGGAGCAGCATCATGAAAACACTGACACACACAGAGACCTACAGTCCCATTTCCATGCCTGAGCCTCCTCTGAAACAGGCAGCTCCAGGTCATGGGGACTTGCGTCTCTGTGCACTACTTCATCCCATATGATTAGCTTCCTTATTGAAATCAATAATATCATCAGTCTTTCCTCCCACCCTTCATTGTGTCTTCCTACATGTAAAATAATTGTGCATGTCTGTCAAAGTTTATTAACGAAGCAGTGGAATAGAAAATACAATTTTCATTTCTAGCATTCCCACTGACTCCTGAGTGAACAGATAAGACACTTCATTTGTGGGAACCATCACGTGTTTTATGCTTCATCCTGCAAGGAACCTGGTTTTAGGTATCCTGAGAGAAGTTTTCCAAGAGAGGCCTGGTTTCTCTTTCAGTCAAGTTTATAATCCCAAAAAGTATCACAAAGGCAGACAAAAGGAACATTGTTAAGACACGTGGGACACACTTTTAAAAACTCTTTTGTAAAATTTCCTGGTGGTCATTACTTTACAGGTAAAGGGGGGAAAATGGCAAGAGTGGGATTAAGTCAAAATGACCCAAGTAATATGACCAAAGAACTTCAGAAAGTGGTTCTTAAACTTGTGAGGGGTCATCAGCCTCAGAAAAGCGATTGTCCATGTGAACACTGCAGTGTGGTTAAAAAATTGAATTTAATTTAAAAAATAAATGTTTTTTTTGTGCATAAAATATCTAAAAAGATTAGCAGACCTCTGTGAAGCTCCTTTTTGAAGTATACATTAAAAATCCCAATTTCATAGTTTTCTCAAAACAGTTTAAGAAATATATATTCTCACTAAAATAAAGGGATATTTGTCAAGACTATCTGACTTCTCTCCTTTTTCCT
Organism: Tamias sibiricus; assembly: GCA_025594165.1. Taxonomy (NCBI): domain Eukaryota; kingdom Metazoa; phylum Chordata; class Mammalia; order Rodentia; family Sciuridae; genus Tamias; species Tamias sibiricus. Next base: position 69,958,318 of record CM046660.1, on the reverse strand, counting down.
TATTTCACACTTCTCACTTCCCCTTACAAATTCTCTCACCCTCTGACATCCACCTTTTGATGTTCTGTGAGTCAGTTCCAAATATTAAACCACCCATATTCTTTCTGCACATAACAGGAATAGAAATTTTAAAAAAACCAGGAGCCACACAAAGCTTTACATTTCTCTCCTCCCTTTTGATGTGGAGTTGCTGAATTTGATGGCATCTCCAATCCCCAGCTCATGTCTTGTCTTCTCCCTGACTTATCTTGGAGATCACATTGACGTGGGAGAATCCGGGTATTGCTCTGAATGAAAAAGTTTTTGGCTTTGGCTTTTAGATGCTCCTAATTCCGAGGCCACTCCTCCAGACATGGATCTCATCTCAGTTGTTCTAAGCTTCGTTCCTATATTCCTGCATTAGAGTTACACTGTCTGCTCTGACAAAACAAACAACAAAAAGAGAACGGTTCTCTGGCTTGGTAGTTGCTTTCAGCAACAAGTCTACACTGTAGAAGATCATTCTGGATTTTGGAGGACTACCAGCCATCTTTGCATTTTCCCATTTGTGATAAGCATAGAGTTTCTTGCCCTGATTGGGAATCACTGATATGCACTAAGTAGGTATGTATTAGCTATTTGCTGATGTGAAAGAAAAAAAAAAAAATTTCCCTAGATGTAATGACAACATTTTGGGTCTTACATTTCTTTGGGTCAGGAATACCACCACGACCCAATGGATGCCTATGGTTCAAGGTCTTTCGGTGGTATCAGCAGGAGCTGCTTCGAGCATCCATTTCCAAGTTCACTCTCCTGGCTATCTGTAGGCCTTTCTTCCTCACTGGCAGTTGGCAGGTGATAGGTACAGGCTCCTGGCTATGTGGACCTATCCAATGGACAGTTCACAACTTGGCAGCTAGCTTCTGTTATAATAAGCCCCTGCAGGAGAGTGAGAGAGGAAGTTCGAGACAAAAAGGTGAGTCTTCTCTAGTTTCATGTTGGTGGTGCATTTCATTCATTTGGAACAGACTGATGGTCCACCCTATGCCCAAAAGAGGAGAAATGGACCAGGGTGAGTAGCAGGAGGTAAAGGTCTTCAGGTGCCATCTCCAAGGCTGACTGTCTACACCAATGTGAACAGAGGAGAAAAGGTGCAGCCAGGCTATGTATTTGTAGTCTGTAACACTTAAAAATTCACAAATAAGCCATGCATAGTGACGCATGGCCATAATCTCAGCAGTCAGGAGGCCGAGGCAGGAAAATGCCCTAAGCCCAAGAGTTTGAGGCTAACCTGGACAACATAGCAAGAGCTTATCTTAAAAAAAAAAAAAAATTTAAATATGCAAGCAAACATCTCTGATTGTTTTGGTAACAGGACTATAAGAAGGTGACTATACATCTAAATTCTGTTCCAATACAGAGCAGGAAAAAGAGAACACCTGGGAGGAAGTAGGGGGTAACCAGAACATGTGACTGAGGGTGGTTTCCTTGTTGCTCTCTGGAGTGTCACAGTTTCATAGGTTTACTTAATTTAGCTAATTCATTTATTGTGCATTACTTCTTGCTATTGTTTTCATTTTACTTGCCTTAATATCAACAATGAAAATTTCAAGATGAAATAAATGGTCTCCAACATGAATAAACATAAAACATTTATATTCAACATTAATAGCTCCATTGAAAACTGTTCTACCAACAACTGGTTCATGCCAATTCTGTCAATTGCATATGCAGATATTAACAATTGGAATACACAAAATTTCTGAAATACCATGTTACTTCTAAGCTCTCTTTAACTCTCATTTTAAAAAAAAAAATTGTTCTAATGTGCCATTTTAACCTTTTTTTTTTTTTTTTTTTTGGTACCAGGGATTGAACTCAGGGGCACTTGACCACTGGGTCACATCCCCAGCCCTTTTTTTTTGTATTTTATTTAGAGACAGGGTCTCACTGAGTTGCTAAGTGCCTCGCCATTGCTGAGGCTGGCTTTGAACTCACGATCCTCCTGCCTCAGCCTCCCAAAGTGCTGGGATTACAGGCGTGAGCCACCGCGCCCAGCTTAACCATTTTTAAGCATATAGTTCTGTGACATCAAACACGTCACCTGTCGTGTGATGGTCCCCACCAGTCCCTCTCCAGAGCTTCATTAACTTCCCCAGCTGAAACTCTGTCCCCCTTGCTAAGTTTTATATCAAACTTCTAAATACTTAGCTGTCAGTTTCTTTTCCCTCTTTAGAAAGCATTTGGGCTCAGATTCTTAACTTTTAAAGTTTTTGTCTTCCTATCTAAAAAAGCAACGATTCATTTTTCAAAACTAACCCAGAAATTAGATTCAGTTTTATTCAGGGAGCTCAAATGGCCACAATTTTAATTCAATTATATTCAAGGAGTTAAGGTGGCTTTGCTCCTTTCTCCCTCACAGCTCCTCAAATCTACCACTGTTTTTTTTTTTTTTTTTTTTTTTTTTTTTTTTTTTTTTTTTTTCCCAACGATATTTGCAGATTTAAGTTACCCTAGCTTGTGGGATCTTATTAAGCTCCTCAGAGTGATAACTAGAGCTTAAGTGTTTAGTTGAGTCAGTCTGTATTAACCCCCCTTTGCAGCACATCTAGGTTTTTCTTTTCATCCTGATTTCAGTAAATGGACCCTTACTTTATTCTTGGTGGCCACATATCAGGGTTCTAGCATCAAGGCATGATCTTTCAGAATTAAGATAATGTTGCTTTGGTTCTCAGGACCAGTTCCCTACCTGCCCTTCTAGGATTCAGCAGGAGCTACAGACCTGTTCTCTGAGCCATGACTCTGGGACATTATCTCTGCTGCTGGATTCCAGAATTTCCCTTACCCTGTTTTGCTTGTGGCTTGATCTTTCATGATCACCTGTCTTGCCCAGAAGGAGCCTACTTATCTCTGGGTCCTTACCAGTCTCTGTTGTCTATCCTGCTGAAGCCCAAACTTATGTTCTGTTACTTCCCATCTTTTACATTCTTTTGGGTGAGTGAGACAATTTCGTATCTACAGCACTCAAGGTGGAATGTCCCTAGCAGGAAAAGAATGAAAACAACCCTTTATCAGGTCCCCAAAGCAGATGGTTTTGCCCAATGTTGATGCAGGTGTCTACATTCTGATTCTGTACATCCAACAGAGACATTAGAAAATCTGTTCAAAATCTGTCCTCCTTCTTCTAGAGTAGTAGGGTGCACGTGGGTGCATAGCTGCTCAGGTGCATCACATTCTCCTGCTGTTTGGTAGCTAGATGTGGCCATGCCACTAAGTTCTCATCAACAGAGTAAGAGAAAAAGTGAAATTTTTTGCAACTGCTACCAAAACATGCTTAGAAAATACTTGTTCCGGAGCTGCTTCTCCATTTTCTTTTTGCTATCCAAATCAGAATCAGAGGGCTCCCTTGGAAGCTACTTGCTGCAAGTGACACAGCTGCCATACTGTCTAGGGAATGACTTCCTGAAACAAACACCATCTTTCTGTTCTGTACCAAGAGTCATGTAGTACACTTGCTTTTGGCTGAATCATTATCTTCAGGTCTCTTATTACATCCAATCAAACTTCACTCCAATGGATACAACATGATAGAAATCTTACATTTGACTGTTTGAAAAAGAACAGATCCATTTTTTTTTTTCTTTTTTCTGTAGGTTAAAATTTGTGACTAAAGGCCAAATGCATTCAAATAGGAAACCACTAAAGTACTGGGTCTGCTATCAATCAGTCAAACTTTTGTCTTGCTTCTTGTTTCTTTTTGCTATTTCTTCCTCAAGAGAAGGTAGAGGGGAGACCTTGATGACATCTATTCTTTCTCAGCCAAATAATGAGTTGCATTCAATTTGATGTTTTAGTTATAATAGTGATTGATTATCTTTCAATTGGAAAGATTGATTATATGCTGACAGGATATCCAAATAATTTGGTAAAGGAGTCTGACCAAATTACAATATGCTGAGGACAGATATAGTATATACAATATTCATAGCAGTTGCTTAATTTTCTTTGGGTATCAGACATTGGATGAAACTGAAGAAGAAAGAATAAAAGGAAGCAAATGTCCATCACCTGAATCAATGAATGAACAATGTAAAGGTTTAATGACTTTTTGAAAAAATAACATTGATAGAAAAAATATGAGGCGTTTCTCTATTAATACTTCCTAATCTGGTTAGGCCCAGGTTTCTCTGTGAATTTAATGAAACTTTGGGCTTCTTTCTTTGGAAAATCCATAACCTAACTAATTTTGTATATATTGTGAGATGGCTCACCAACACCCACCAGCCCAGGCACACCCATGGGTCACACACATTTATAGGAAAAAAAATCAAATGATAAAATACCTGTTATGGTTTTAATGTGAGGTGTCCCTCAAAAGTTCATGTGTAAGATAATGCAAGAAGGTTCAGCAAAGAACCTTCTCTGAAGGGTTATGAGAGCCTTAACACAATCCATCAATTGATTACCTGATGGGATTAATTGAATGGTGATTGAAGCAGGCAGAATGTGGCTGGAGGAGGTGGGGAATTGGGGGAATGACTTTGGGATATATGTTTGTATCTAGTGAGTAGAGATCTCTCTTTCTCTCTCCCTCTCTGCTTTCTGATCATCATATGAGCTGCTTCCCTCTGCCACACTCCTCTGCCATGATGTTCAGCCTCACCTTGAGCCCTGAGGAATGGAGTCTGCTATCCATGGATTGAGACCTCTGAAGTCATGAACCCCAAATAAAATTTTCCTCCCCTAAAATTGTTCTTGTCAGGTCTTTATGTCACAGCAGCAAAACATTGACTAAAACAAAAACTTTCTTTAATTCAATCATAACAAAATCAAAACTGCATTTATTGTATATTTATTTACCAGCAAAACCTAGACCATGGCTGAGAGACCCAAAAAAAGAAAATACATAAGTCCTTGTTGTTATAGGTGTCAGTTGTTGAGTAGTTCTTCTAGTGGAGAGACTAGACCTGTCAATCAAAACTTACCATGAAATGTGATGCAGTGGCCACGTGAGCAACGTGCAGGGAAACAGATGAGAATTAAAATCTCCATGGGAGGGAAAGAGAGCAAGGTTTCATGTTGTAGGGATAATGCTGGAGAGAGATCTGAATAAACTGAGGGGCCAGTGTTGCATAGGCAATGCAGTCAGCCTCTGGATACATCAGTTCTGCATCCACAGAGTCAACAAACTGTGTGTTGAAAAATTTGAAAATAGCAATTGCATCTGTACTAAATGAGTGTATACTTTCTTTTCTTGTTGTGTGTAACAACTATTTACATGATGTTCAGATCATATAGGGTATTACAAGCAATCTGGAGATACTTTAAAATACACACAGGGATTTACACAGGTTATATGGCAAATATTACACTATTTTATATAAGGAACTTGAGCATCTGTGGATTTTGGTATCGCCAAGGTTCCTGGAACCAAACCCCGTGCATACTGAAGGATGACTATACTTCCAAATCTACATTCATCCATATTAATACCAATAATATTTATGGAACAATTATATGCTTTTGATACTATTTTATTATATGCTCAATCCTCACACAGTCCACAGCCATGAGATACACCATACTATCATCCTTCTGATAGGCTCATTTCAAGTGGCTTGTTCTCATCACCCAACTAATGGGAGGGGCCAGATCCAATCAAATGTCAATCACACTCTTGGCCATCACCTGTGCCACCAATGAAACCATCATATTGTCTGGGTCTGTACTTAGAACTGCTGTGGAAGACAGTGAGGCATTTTTAATTGTGCGCCAACGAATAAGACAGATTCAAATAAGAATTTTTTTTTACGTTAGTTTGTATTTTATTTTATAAAACACATGTGACAATGATGATACAATGTACAAAGACAATGGAAATTTGAATATCATCAATCAACTTCACAAACAACTTGAACCTAATAACTGCAGACCACATATTCTGAAAGGCACTGTGCTACACTATATAATAAAAGGTGATAAAATTTAATACATTAATTATTACTCTGTAAACATGTATAAAAAGTTAGAATTTTAAAAAATGTATATAAAAAAAGTTTTAGATAGTTCCTAAAAGAATTTAATTTTTTTCCTATGCTAAATTCTGAAAGACTTTTTTAAGAGCAGTCTTACCCCACCTATAAACATAAAATTCACTGTATAAAAATATCTGTGCCTGGAATTAATTTTGAGAAAGTTTTATATTATAATTTAATGCCTTAAATCAACATATTTTATGCATATTCTTTATCTTTGTTTAAAATTTTGTAACTGTGTTCTTCAAATATGTTTTCTACTTAGAGTTCTAAGTTGTTTTATTGTTTTGATATTGTATTATTACATTTTCATTTTTAGTAGGAGTGGAAGTAATGTCTTCTCTTTTATTTCTGGAATCAAATAAGAAATTTTATGGACCAAGCATTTCAGTGCACAATAATGCAGTGACGGATTTATTAATTCCAAAATTTTGAAGGCAAGGAATACGGAGTCTACATCAGTGAATCAAAGACACACAGTCACGGGGAGAAGGCCAATGTACGAACACCAGCTTGTGATCACCCTGGACTGGTATTTAGAATCTTTAGACCAGTGCAAGAATTAAAATCCAGACTCACATTAGTGTTGTGCAGCTCAAACCTACACAATCATTTGACCAATCCAAGATGACATCAAACCACTCATTCCTATTTACTCCCAGAAAATAGAAATGGAAATAAGAAGTAAGGAAGAGATGTAATATGAAGTAAAGCTCAATTTAAGTCATGAGATAAAAAAGGTATATGGAATATTAGATGAATTAAATCAAGCTATGAAATTTAAGTTCAAAAAATTGGTTTCCAGTATCTGCTAATAAGGTGAAATATTAAAATTTCTGAACAAATGTTTCCTGTATAAAATAACAATCACTCTGTATATGGTTTCTATGTTATACATGTCTAAAATTTGGGGAATATTGTCAAGTTTTAGAAAAAGGATGATATTGCTAAATAAGGAAAGAGAGACAGGAGACACATTCTTTGCCCTTCTAAATTTGTACTTTCAGACCTGCTGAAAAATCCCTCCAATGTCACTGCATACTTTTAGAAATTATGATGGAAATCATATAGATTTCTGTTTATCGAACCAATTACCTCATGACAGATACTTTTAGATTTGCAATCATTTAACTCACAGTTTGGTTTCAGACCAAACACACTATGTCCATACTGTTAAATGCACATTAACACGTGCAATAAAGAAACAAACATCAGCTGATTGTGTCATCTAGCACTGTCAGACCCTCATGGTTCTGGTGCACATAGCGATACGCTTCAGAAGCTCACGGCACACTGCTTCCTTGACTCAGGTTCCTTGTTATTACCACATGAACATTTCTCTGGTATATTTTTAGTAAAATGTGTTATCCTAGACTGATCATATGTTCACAGATTGCAAGGAGTACTTGCTATTGGGCAAAATTCCGTCTGGTACCTGGTCCTCATGCAGAGTGAAATGCAATGTGAAGACAGATGGTATAGCCAAGTGGGAGAAAGACTGTCTGCAAAATTGGGTCAGCTTTGCTCTAACCAGGGGTGAAGGAGGAATGAACAAGTCCACCATAGCATGAAAATAAGACAAACATATAAAAAATGTCAGTGTTGAAGTTCACTCCTTTGGATTTTGCCAACATCTCAGAACCAGGGGAACAGCCAAAGAATGTTCTTTGGAACATTCCAGAGAAGATGATAACTCCGGGTTCTCCCTGGGGAGGGGAGCCTTACTGTTAAAACTGCCAGGACTTAATACAGGAAGCTTTGCATGAGATAAATTGACAAACAGCCACTCAAGGACATGCTCCTACTTCTACATTAAAGAATAAAAAGAAGTAAAGTATGCACTGGAAGTTGTTTGTCAGATGAGACTTCACTGGTGTTTATTCTCTGTGTTATGCAAGATGTTCACATTTTCTTCCACTTATTAAAATTACAATCTAATTGTAGTTTTTCTTCTGAATGAGAAAAATGAAACCTGTTTTCTACCCCGCAGTCCTAAGGTCTCACTATGGTTCTGTGCTACCAACGGGGTGAGAAGAGGTAAGCTAAATTAAAATTTGTTTACTTTTCCCATGTGAACTGCTTCCCTTGGGTACTTTTCCCCAGAATATTTACTTATTTTTATAGCTGTAATGTACATGCTTATGTTTATAAAACAGGCATATTAATTGGATTTTTAAAACACAAAAATATCTGACACAAACCAACCCAGTTCCAAGAAGTCTCTGATATATTTAATTATATTTTTCATATGACAAGGTCAGTAATTTGACTAAATTTGGGTCTTCTGACCAAGGTACTTTGTCAATGGCTGCAAAATGAATTGAGAATGAGAAAAAAATGTTTGCTTTGATTATAGGTCAATATAAGTGAAATACTGCTGAAACAATTTAATGAAATGTCGTTTCTTAAACTTTCCAATGGTGTATATTACATTATTCTTGGCAATGTAGACTGCTGAAATTTCAGATTTTGCCAGTGGACTGATGCTTCTAGAACAGATATGGCATACTAGAAGCTGCTCCAAGGGCTGTGAAAGCACCTTATTCTTAGTATCCTGGAGTAGCTATAGCAGATGCTTGTTCTACCCACACCTTTGTCTCTGAACTCTCAAAGAGCCAATCACATATAGTAGGCATCAAATAAACATTTGGCTTCATGCAACAGGTCTTATGAATAATAAAATTACATGCCCCTCAGATACAACATTCTATATGTCCAGGATATATAAAGAACCCAAGCCAGGCACAATGGTGCAATACTATAATCCCAGCAGATTAAGAGCCTGAGGCAGGAGGATCACGAGTTCAAAGCCAACCTCAGCAAAAGTGAAGCACTAAGCAACTCAATGAGACCCTGTCTCTAATAAAATAAAAAATAGGGCTGGGGATGGGCTCAGTGGTTGAATGCCCCTGAGTTCATTCCCTAGTACCCCCCATCCCGCAAAAAACAAAAACAAAAACAAAAAGAAAAACAAAAAAAAAAAAAAAAACAAACAAAACAACAAACAAAAAAGAACTCAAAATTTTGACACCAAAATAATAATAATAATAATAATAATAATAATAATAACCCAATCAATAAATGGGCTAAAGGAACTCAACAGACTTCACAGAAGAAGAACTAAAAATGGTTAACAAGTATATGAAAAAAATGTTCAACATCTCTAGCAATTAGAGAAATGAAAATCAAACTACTCTAAGATTTCATCTCACAGAATGACAATATCAAGAATATAAGCAGCAATAAGTATTAGCAAGAATGTGGGGATAAAGGTATCCTGGTACATTGGGACTGCAAATTGGTGCAACCATTATGAAAATCAGTATGGAGATTCCTCAGAAAACTTGGAATGGAACAATTTGACTCAGCTATCCCACTCTTCAGTTTATACCAAAAGGATTTAAAATCAGCATAGTACAGTGATGCAGTCACATCAATATTTATAGCAGCTCAACTCACAATAGCTAAACTATGGAACCAAACCTGGTGTCCTTCAACAGATGAATGAATAAAGAAAATGTGGTATACATACACAATGGAATATTACTCAGTCTTAAAGAAGAATTAAATCATGGCATTTGCCAGTAAATGATTGGAGCTGGAGAATACTATGCTAAGTGAAATAAGCCAATCCCAAAAACCAAAGACAGAATGTTTTCTCTGATATGGGAATGCTATCTCACAATAAGGGTGGGAGAGCTAGGGAATAATAGAGTTACTTTAGATTAGGTAGAGGGGAGTGAATAGAGGGGAGGGGGGATGGGGTAGGAAGGATAGTAGAATGAATCAGACATTATTACCCTATGTACATATGAAAACACAACTGGTGTGATTCTACATTGTATACAACCAGAATAATGAGAAATTATACTCCTTTTAAGTATGATGTATCAAAGTTCATTCTACTGTCATGTATAACTAATTAAAACAAATTTTTAAAAAGATGAAACATCTTTGTAAGTATAGGGCATTGTTCCTTTCTGCTCTTATCAGCAGATGCATAGAACATCAGGGAACATGAGAAACTGTTATCTCTCTGTTATTTTGTATGACGGTCCTGGATAGTTGAATACTCTGGTTATATGAAAATTATCCAAAGATACTAGATTGAAAAATAGAAAGATCCCAGACCAAAAGGCAAGATTTCCCATACCAAGCTCTGTTTTCTTTTGCTTAGCTAGACCTGTAGTGCTAGACTGTCTTATTTACAACCTGATTCCTTTATAGTGAGGAATGACTATTCCATTTTCAGAGATCTTTCAAAGGATGTGTATTTGCAATGGGCTAAATGTTTGTGTTTTTTTTAAATTTATATTGAAACCTTAAACCTGCTGTGCTGGTATTTGGAGATTGGGCTATTGGGTGGTAAGAAGGTCATGAGAATGGAGTTCTGATGAACAGGATTAGTGCCCACATGAATAGAACTAGAAGCCAGTCAGTTAGCTAGTGTTTTCCAGTGTGAGGATACAATATGAAGACAGCCATTTGCAACTCACTCAGAAGAAGACCCTCGCCAGAACCTTACCATGCTTGTGCCTTGATGTTGGGCTTTTCGCCTCCAGAGCTATGAGAGGTAACTATTGTTTATAATATTTCTGGTCTGTGTTAATGTGGTGCAGCAGCAAACTAAGAAGGTTCTTTCATGGTACTTTGTTATTTCTTAAAGAAATCTACCTTTTAAAATATGTTCATCTTGTTTAAGTATTAAAGTAAATATTCCCTATGAAATACAAAAGGGACAGAAAAGCATGAAGTTGATAATAAAATTCATCCTGAATCTTATTGTTCAGGAGTAGTCACTATTAAATAATAATAAATTTCTGAAATGTTCCTTTTCAATATTTTTTCTTCTGTGTGTGTATAAATGTCTTATTTCAGAAAGTGAAGAATGCATCTGCATACATTTTTAAAACTGCTTATTTCATGTTCCTTTTTGTGAATGTTTCTCAGAAGCCTAATTTTTTAATGGCAGGACAATATTTGAAATTAACTGATTTACCACTTCTGACAAAACCATTCATTCATTTTAGATTGCTCTCAGTTTCCAAATTATAAAACAAGGCCTATGACCTCCATTTCATACAGATTCTTTTGGCACACGCCTGTAATGAATGACCTCCATTTCACTACAGATGAGTCCAAAAAAGATGGACCCGTTCATCTAAAAAAAGAAAGATGTCTGTCTCATTTTATTTCAAGCTTTATACACAAGCTACAATGTCATATTCAGATAGACGGCATCAATATGTTGCCTAAATTAACTGTAAAAGTACTCTAATAAAGACTAAATATAATCTCCTAAAAACCTGACCATTTTCAAAGACATGAAGTAGCACCTCAATCATTTTCTTTGCTGTAAGTAATTTGATCTTATGGGTTTGTGTTGTTGTACTTGTGTAATATGACTTTTATCTGATTTATCTCCTAAAGCCTTTTATCTCTTTTATTTTCCCTATGAGTTTTAAATTATAATACATGTTTATATTATATAAATATAATTCATTCATAATGTTTCTTTATTATATATTTATTTTAACTAATAATAAGAGCATTTTATTCTCTCTTATGTCAAGACTTATTATAAGGCCACCATAATAAAGACAATGAATACTAGCAAAAGATCAATAAACACATTGATGAAATAAAATAGTTATTATAAATAAATTTCCACTCTGTAATTAGTTGATTTTCAACCAAGAGTCTAAAAATCCAATATGGAAAGGAAAACCAAAAAAATAAGTGATACTGGAACAAGTAGGTATACAAATTATAAAATGAACATTGATCTCTAACTCAAATCATGTAAAAGCATTAATTCAAGATGGAGTCTTGGGCTGGGGACATAACTCAGTTGGTAGAGTGCTTGCTTAGCATGCACAGGCCCTGGGTTCAATCCCAGCACCACCACCACCCCAAAAAGCAAAGATGGATCCTAGAACTATACAGAAGAGTTAAAACTTTGTAACTTTTAAAAGAAAACTTAGTATATTTTTCTGACTTCAGAAAAAGGAAAATTTTCTTTTAAAAGACAGAAATATTCATGAAAGAAAACATTTATAAATTGTACTTCATAAAAATTAATAACTGACTCTTCCAAAGACATCTTTAAGCAAGCAAATAGTCAAGCTGTAGACTGTGAGAAAACCTTAGCAATCCAGGTACGTAATTTAGGACTAGCAACCAAAACATATTTAAAAAATTACAACAAACAAAAACTCTTTCAAGACAGTCTTAAAAAAATAAGCCAAAATAAAAAGGGGGGGAAAAAAAAAAAAAAAAACATTTTGACATGTAGACCTCAAGGGATATAATGATTTTCACTATATTTTTTATTTACTATATTTGGTAAATAGGAAAATTACTTGTTTTTCTTCTATATCTAGAATTAATTTTAGTGACCTACATTCTTGATACTTACAGAATCATTTCAACAGATTTTTAAGTTTAATTATTAGAATTTCCTAAGTTCTTGAAAATTATGTATAACTTTCACATTACATAATACATATACAAGCATATACATAGATGCATTACATATGTACATGTATATATATATATGTGTATATATATATATTCTCATTTCTTTAAATATTTCAAACTAAATATTTTGTTTGGTTTGGTTCTTACAGGCCCACTTTTTAAGTAAAATATACTTTTCTTAAGTATATTTTTAGAGGTCATTTTATCAGTGGAATTAATTCCATCATATTTTCAAACTGATTTATTCTGGAAAATGATTTATATTTTTAAATAATAACTTAAATAGTTTAGAATATTGAATAGATTTTGTTTAATGATTCCAGATTTTAGGTGGGTTTTGATATATTCATTTATCTTTTCTATATAGAACATCATATTATAAATAAATATAATATTATAATAATGTTGTTTTTATAATTCAAATTACATATATATTTAACATATTTTAACACATTATTTGTAACTTGAGAAATAATACAAAATAATAATGTTAACACTGATGTTCTTTTATATTTTAAAATAATAGTACTAGTGTTTGACCGTTAATTATAAAGTTGACTATTGTTTTAATTTATTCAATCTGCATAGTCTTTGCCTTTTAATACAGTATGATCCATTTAACTTTAGTGTGGTTGCTTGTATTGAAATTATCCTCACCATTTTATAGTGTATTTTCTGTTTATTGTATCTTATTTCCTATCTCCTAGCACCTATGTTATTAATCATATTCCCTCTATTTCTTCTCAAAATTGTATTTTTATTATTCAATGTCCCCTAAATTTTAAATATACAACTAACTCATATTATTCCAATAAAATTTAAATGTATTCTGTATTTCTTTTTTTTTTTTCAAATGTTTTGCAAGCTGTTCCTTTTAACCACTTTGAAAATAAAAAAGAATGCTTTCTGTATTAATATTGTCTAGAATGCTAATGGTAAAATTAGTTTAAATGAATTATTTAACATCTTTAGTGCTACTTATGCAAACTTTGTTGATGAGTTTGCTACATCTGATTGTAAGTTTTGTTTAGGTAATCAATGTTTTCTCAGGAATAACTTTATTATTACTGTATACTCAATGATGTACAATCCAGTCTGATGTGAAATTTCAACTTATCTGTACTTGTACTTCTATACTTCAGGCTATTTTAGTCCAAGGACTTACGATTTCTTCACTTCAAGGAAATATCTGCCAGTATTTATTGTCTGTTGTTTCTTCTAGAATCTTCTGGTAAAATAACTTGTAAACTTTTGTTGGAATTTCTCATTTTATTTCTGTGTCTTTGAACTGATTCTTAAATGTGTTTGTCTCTTTATTTTAATGATTATGAGTTGAATGATTTCTTAGGACATTTTTAGTTGTTACAACTGGAGAGGGGAGCTACTGTCACCTAGTAGGTTAAGAACCTAAATATCCTGCAACATAGAAGATACCCTCCAGTCAAGAATTATTTGGCCCCAACAAAAAAAAAGTGTTGATGAGAAGCTCTGCTTCATTTCTGTGCTCCCATTTGTAGGTGAATTCCTCATTACTATTTTGTACTTCACCAATCTCTTCCCAACTGCCTTCTCTAAAGAGTATTCCATTCACTGAGATTTTATTGTAATTTAAGATTTTTTTTTTAATTTCCAGACTTTCTAATTTTTCTAATGGCTGGGTCATAGTGTGATTCCATTCCAAGTTTTCCAAGAAATCTCCATACTGCTTTAATTTTCATGTCTCTGGGTTGTTATATATCTAACTATGTTTGCTTTATAATTTCTTGTTCTTTTACTATGTGCTATTAAACTCTTTATTCATTACAGGATTTAAAGTATACACATTTTAAAGTTATTGTTACATGTCCTACTTTATTTCTTTCCCTTTCCTTGGAGGGAATTAACCTCCCAAATATTGATTGTCTTTATTAACATTGATTTGCTTTCTGTCTTTTTATATTTTAGATTACAGACTGATATTGAATGGAAAATTTAGTCCCCTGCCTTTTTCTCCATTCCCCACCCCATGCTTCCATTTTTCTCCTGGAACAATTTTAAACAGATGGATAATGAAACTTGATAATGGTCAGGAGTAGGATGGCATCCTAGGGCCAGATCTTATACTGACTCTAAACCTTCCTTATGGTGATACTGGGAAGAGTGTTGATCAACAACTCAGGGAACCAGAGGGCAGCTTAATAGGGGTCAACATTGTCAGGTGATGGTGTCTGATTCTTGGACTCCTCTGGTCAATAATTATAACCATGGCAGAGCCCCAGGCTGTACTTAGGCTTAACTTGTTTTTCAACCTCTTCTCAAGAAGAGGGGGTTCCTTCGCTCTTATTTTCAAGTAATGTACAACATTTATCCTGATTATTCCACACAAATCAGAATCCTAGTAAAATCCTGGAACATTAAGATCAGTTTTCATGTTTTCTTACACAAAAATATTTAACTCCTATTGTGCCTAATATTCATAGTCATTTCTTCTTTTTATATTTCAGCATCATCCTTTGTGTTTGAAGTAGATTAGACCCTAAAAACATGAAATTATAATATCCAAACTAGAAATTTTATGGCCTCTGGTTTATATAAGTAAATTAATAATCAAGCATTTTTTATTCAAACTTGTTGTATTTGTAATAGTAGTATGCATTACAATTCATAATACACATATAGAGCCTCTTTTTACATAACACTGTATACAAAGTATATTCATACTATTAAGTCTTCAATCATGCATTTAGGATAATGATATCCATCTTATTATACCACCTTTTCTTTTTTTTTTTCCCTTCCATTCCCCCCATTGCTCCTCCCTTCCCCTCCCTCCCCTTTGACCACTCTAGTGTTCCTCTAATCCTCCTATGTACCCGACACCCAACACCACTGTGAATCTGCCTCCTTATATCAGAGAAAAAATTTGGTATTTGGATTTTTGAGATTGACTAACTTCGCTTAGCATTATATTATCCAACTTCATCCATTTACCTGTGAATACCATTATTTTATTTTCTTTTATTACTGAGTAAAATTCCATTGTGTGTATATACCACATTGTCTTAATCCACTCATATACTGAGGGACATCTAGGTCGATTCCACAACCTAGCTATTGTGAATTGTGCTGCTATAAACATTGACATGGCTGTGTCACTGTAATATGCTGTTTTTAAGTCCTTTGGGAATAGACCCTGGAGTGGGATAGCTGGGTCATAGGGTGGTTCCATTCCCAGTTTTCCAAGAAATCTCCATACTGCTTTCCATAATGGTTGCACCATTTTGCAGTCCCACCAGCAATGTATGAGTGTGTCTTTTTCCCCACATCCTCTCTTACATTTATTGTTGTCTGTGTTCTTAATAGCTGCCATTCTAACTGGTGTGAAATGAAATCTTAGGGTAGTTTTGATTTGCTTCTCTCTAATTGCCAGTGATGTTGAGCATTTTTTCATGTATTTGTTGATTAATTGTGTATCTTCTTCTGAGAAGTGTCCTTTCAATTCCTTAGCCTATTTATTGATTGGGTTATTTGTTTTTTTTTTTTTTTTTTTTTTTTTTTTGGTGTTAAGTTTTTTGAGTTCTTTATATATTCTAGAAATTAGTGCTCTGTCTGATGTGTATGTATTAAATATTTGTTCCCAGTTAGTTGGCTCTCTATTCACCTCACTGTTTGTTTCTTTTGCTGAAAAGAAGCTTTTTAGTTTGAACCTATCCCATTCATTAATTCTTGCACTACAGGATAATAATCAAGCATTTTTATGTTCCATTTAAAAGTTTTGTTTTTAGTAAAAAATGTGAGTGGAATTGTATCAAATGTCTTTTCCAGTGGCATATAGAATTCTTTTGCTCTTTATTAGCCTTTACTTAAATAAAGTATATTTTTATGTTATCCATGATTGATTTATAGTTTTGTTCTTGTCACAAACTCTCTCCTGTTTTTAATAAAGACTCCTATTTTATAATATTATACTTACTATTTTTTTAAAAAATTCATTATTGATGCCAATTTGATATTGTCAAATTTTGTTTTTGAAGAACTTTTTATGCATAGGGTAAGCTGGCTTCCCTGAAATATTTTTCCAGGCTTCTGAATTTTTTATTTTGTATACATAAATACTGATTATTTGAAAACATAAATACTGATTATTTGATCCAAAGCTATACAAAGGATTTGTTCCTAAGAAAACGTCTCAATCTCTTTGTTTATTCTGGGATTCTTGAATCACAATAATATTCACTAACATAATTAGTCAAACATATTTCTTCTACATTATAGTATTGTCTATTCATATATTTCTTCTTTTTTAATCTCAATATTTCCTCCAAGACTATTTCTAGAGTAAACATTCTGAGGTCTTTTATGCTTTTTCAGCACATAAATTTAAGTGGTAGTTTGACTGGAAATTGAAATGTAGGGTGAAATTTATTTTTCTTCAAAATTTAAAAATACTTCTGTGCTGCTATCAAGATAGCAATCTAGAATTGATGTTGAAAAGTTTAGCATCCCTCTGATCCTTATGTCTTTGTAAGTGATCAGTTCTTCCTTTGCAAACATTTCCAGAAAAATTTTTTATACTTTGATGTTTCAACATATTATTTAATATGTTTAGATATAGATTTATTGTTCTCCCCCATTTGATCTTCTACAAGCCATTTCAATGTATGCTATGCAATATTTCTAAAATCTTAAATCTATATCTTCATTATTTCTAAAGACAATTTTCTCTTCTCTTCTTTTCCTTTCCCTTTTAAGACTCCCATTACTTACTGTATATTGGTACTTGTTTTATCTAGCTCTTAGCCTGGCTTATTTATTTTATTTTCCTTCATCAATTTCTGTTCCTCAGTATTATTTTCCAGATTGTTATTTCCCAGCATTTTCTTTACTTGTATACACCCTTTTATCTTTTGTGTTCATTACTTTAAGTATTATATTTTTATTCTTAATATAGAGGGAATACATGTAAATAAACATATGCACATTTATATGTACTCAGCATTTTATGTACATTTGTCATATTTTTTGGTCCACCTGTTCCAATAATTCTACTTCATAATACAGCAGATATTCAAATACATGTCTTTCCATTAAACGATAGTACTCTGCAGGTTTCTATTCATTTTGGTATTAAGTATCTGCTACTCTTCTGAGGATATGTATTAGGGTAGATGCCTAGCTACAGTACTTGTATTTATGAAGAAGGGAGGGAGGGTTTCCAAGGCAGAGAGACCCAGGCCTCACAGGATAATGTCAACCACTATGCAAGTTTTTTTTAAATGTGAAGAGATTCACATTTAAGCTAGTTTATTTTTTTTAATTTCTTATAATTAGTTATACATGACAGCAGAATGCATTTTGACAAGTTGTACACAAATGGAGCACAACTTCTCATTTCTCTGGCTCTATATGATGCAGAGTCACACCGGTTGGTCATGCTATTATATATGTACATAGTAAAGTATTCTAAATAAGCGCTTTGGGGATAGTACTTCCATTTAGTTCATAAAACAGCCAGGGGAACTTGAATGACTTAGAGGATGGAGAAAGGGAATGCCCAAGGGCAGTGGCTGTTCAGACCCATCACCAACTACAAAGCTACTGGTCAACAGCAATAGTGACCTAGGCTGTCCTGATACTTTTCCTGGCAAAGGAGCAGTCAGTGATTATGCCAAAAGTGATGTCTGGAAAGAGAAACCCAAAACTCAATGCTTTCACCTGACCCATTCACCCTGAGCTGCCTCCTGCTATCTTGCCTGGCTGCACACACCAGGCCCTTCCTGCATAGTTACTGCTCCTTGGTAGTTTGCATTCTCAACTTGTTAATTTCTAATTTTTTTTCACCTTATCTGAATTTTTCATGAGCTTCTGTGGTGTCTCTAGAATTATTCAGAAGAACACACCAGCAGCTTATCCAATTCCACCATTATAATAGGTATAGGAAACTTCCATTATAGCAGTGTGTATCTATTATTTAGCTCACATTTTCTTTTTAACATCTAACTTTTTAAAATTAAAATTTATGACATTTGCAAAAATATTCATAAATAAAGAATTCTAGGATTTATTACACAGTAATTTTCTTTTTTAAAAATATGCTTACTTTTATTTTATCCTTTTTGTCACATTTCCTTTTTATTAAGACTTTTGGGGAATTCTTAGCTTGTAGCCTCAGTTCACATATTTTCTATTTTCTGTATGAATAATTTAATTCATATAAAATTTAACACTATGAATTTTCCTCTGAATACTTCTTTGGACAAAATTGCTAGGTTTTAATATGTGCTATTTCTTTTGTCAAAAACAACCTTTTACTTTCATTGTTGATTTTCTACATTGCTCAAAAATAATGAAATATTTTGCTAATCAAAAAAAAAAAAAAAAACACAAACTGATGACTGGGTACTAGCTCTTACATAAAAATTCAGAAACTACCAATAACTAAAGCATAACTAGCAAAATAAAATCACCTCTACAGAGTTGAAACTCTGAGTAAATTTTCTAAATAATTGATTTTCTTCCTAAACCATTTCCTGAGTTAGTAAAATAGGCAACTTTTCACAAGAAATCTGTGTTGCATTCAAACAAGCAAGGCTATATGTAACACTTCCCTTTTGGTAGCAAAATGTCAATCATTTCATATAATTAATTGCCTATTGATCCAGAAATATTTGCTTTATACCTGAATGCTCTCATTCTAGCACCAGGAAATTTTATGGAATATTTTAAATGTGAAATTTAGAGGTAAACTCAACAAATATATTGTAGATTGTTTGGGGAGGAAAAGCCCAGGATCAAACCCTTTGCCAATGAAGTGTATAACATTTTCTTTGACAGAAGCAAAGTGATAGATAGCATGTCACAGCTAAGCTGTAAAAATACCAGGACCTTTCATCAGTCTCAATTATTAGATGGAATAGCCCCAGGCTGAAACTACTTGGGAATCCCTGAAGATATTTAACACAGAAAAACTATAGAATCAAATGCAAAGTGCATAGCCAAACTGTGCTGTGATAGGGTTGCCTAGTGGTCCATTCATCATTTGTTTTCCTGTGTACACTAAGGTTGACATCTACTTATTAAGTCTTTCCCTGGGTCATCTCACACTGCTGAAGAGGCAACTTAGAATTCCCACCAGGAGGCCTGCACTTCCAGAGGGAAGGGAGGTGTTTGATTTGTTTTTATTTTTGGTGCATCTTATTAGGCAAAAAGAAAACCATTGGTTCTGGGCTGTGGCTATGGCTCAGTGGCAGGGTAGAGCACACCTCTCACAAGTGTGAGGCCCTGGGTTTGATCCTCAGCACCACGTAAATAAAATAAAGGTATTGGGTCCACCTAAAACTAAAAAATAAAAAAAAGATAAAAGGAAAAAAAAAAAAGAAAGAAAAAAAGAAAACAATTGGTCCTTATAGGTCTCTTCCTACAGTTTCAAAAGGTGCATCCAGTGTGTCTGAATGCCCCTGCATTCAGAAAAAAATCTGAGAAAAAATGAAGGGCTGCTCTGTGAAATGGTAATATTTTTCAGTAGCTAGGGACCACACCCTGCTTTTGAGGGAAGCCAGGCCAAACTGAACACTGTAAAGAGTCTGTGACAATCTACCAGGAGGGAAAGAAGGGATGGGTGGAATCAATAGAAGGGGTGAGTCAAAGAAAGGACAAAACTTCCATTGAGTTCACTGGGCACAATTTCCTCAATAGAGCAAGTAGCAATATTTCCCTGAAACAGGGGAGTGACCATATACAAATTGATTGCTTTTGGTCAGGGATGGAATTCAGAAACCTTTATTTTTCCTTTTTTCCAAAATTTAGCATTTTATTTAACTGAGAACTTAGGAAATAAACCACAACCCTTCTGTCAACCACAGAGATCACATATGTGATATCACATATCACAAATCAGTTGTAGCAGACATTATGAAATACCATTTATACCCAACAAAACTTCAAAGATATATTTCTGGGTCTATCAGTATCTCTTCTTATTATCAAAGAAGTGTATATATTTTAGATCCATTTTAAATTATTTAATAACTACATTTTAGAATAACTGATCCTTAGCATTTTAGTTTATGTATTTAAAACATTTTTTAAACTCATACAAACCAGGAAAAAAATGAAAGAAATACAGAAATCTAGAGGCTATATGCATATACCTTCACTTGCATATTCACACACATTTCTAGTCATTATATAGACAATAAAAATAACAAAAAGCCCAGGAAAGTTTGCACTGATTCAGCAATTGTCATGTGCAGGGACCATCCTGAGCACTTTGAAGGAGCCAACTTGTTCAGTCCTTATGACAGTCATCTGGTCTTATTTTCCCCATTTTGTAGTTGAGAATTTTAAGGCTTAAAGAGGCCACTTAGCTTCTACAGGGACACCAAGTAAATAAATTGCTCAGGGAGGTTTTGAGCCTGTATCTACCTGGCCCAAAAGCCCTGGTTATGATGTCATAGCTCCTAAATGTGCTCTGGATCTGCTAGGACATTTTCACTCTTCTATAATGAAATGAGCCAAATGTCTTCAACCCTTGCCTAATTGTTAACTGCCTCTTCTGGGGATAGACTGTTCTTTGAAATCATGCCATTCCAAGTGCAGGAGGTGTTAAAATGATTCTTCAACAAAACTGTTGCTTGATTCCTTTTTACTTGCTGCCTTTATTTGACAAAATAAAAAGTTGGCAGCCTTGGGGGGAAATTTTTTCTTTCTTTCTTTCTTTTTTTTTTTTTTTTTTTTTTTTTTAAATCTGAGGAGTCTTATAGGCCTCACTATTTGCATGCATTGGGCAAAGTGGGTCTCTGCGGGTGATCTCAGTACACAGGCAGAGGCACATTCAGGTTGTTGTGAAGAACCCAGTCAGTGTCCAAGTGTTCTTGGTCTAGATGCAACACTGTCATCTAAAAGCAATTGCTTTTCAAATAAAGTCTGTAAAATGTGATTTTTAAAATATGCCAAATATTATTATGACATTAAGCTTTTAAGAAGATCTAAATATGTAACTTATTCAGAGATGGAAACTCAGCATAGATCCAAGACTTCCCTCTCAGGCCAGTCTTGGGTCTTAGGAATCTGGGCTTAGAGGAAAAAGTCCAGAACCAGGTTTTGCTTCTTTTATGTAATCTCTGAGTTCCTGGGAGACCCTCCAACTCCATCATTAATATTCCAGGTTTCTTACAACTGGACCAATCATGAAACCCTGTGAGGAGAGTATGTGAAGGTGGACAGTCACAAGGGTATAGTGGAAGGTGGTTTTACATGTTAAAGACTGCTAGATAAAATTCGGGCTGGCAGGCCATACCCAGAGGTGCCCTAAATTAGCCACGCACCAGGTGCATTAGGTTATCCTGTAAGCCTGAGCTTTAGGAAGTGCCCATCTCTCTCCAGAATCCACCATGGGTGGCTCCAAGTTCCTGCCCTTAATCCCAAGAATACTTGCATCTCCGGGGAATTCACCCAGGGTGGGCTCTCCCTTTCTGAGCCAATCCCAAGCTTACAATCTCACTTCCGACCCCGCCGCCTATGGAATCAAGGGTCCTTCGGACCACCCAAGTCGCTACTTAAACCCCCACCAGGCAAGAACTTGCCCCTTTTTTTCTTTTTTCCGCCCTATCAGCGCCTGTCTCCTTCCTGCAGGTTCCCCTCTCCCTTCTTTCCTTTCCCTTCTCCCTTTCTTTTTCTCCCTTTCTTTTCCCCTTCCCTTCCCCTCCACGTGCCCCTTTGGTCCCAACCGGCTATTAGGGACCAGTTAATAAACCCCTCTTACCACAGGGTGGTTTCTGGTGTGGGGTTTTGCCCTTCAAAGACATTTGGAAATTTTAATTTCTGAATCAATGTTCTAGTTTGGTGACTTCAGGATCCCTGGGATTTCTCATTAACATAGTCATCTCACAGCTCCTCATACAGCTCAGTCAGGGAAAGAAATCCCTCCAACAGATTTTAAAAAGACAGTATAACTAAAAACCTAGCCTCTTCGTGATTACACTCCATGAGTCCTCTATGGTCAGCATAAAGTTTATATTTGTCTTTTTTCTCAGTTCCAGAAAGATTCTCCCAATAATTCAATTTAGTGACAGGTCCCCAGACAAGTCTATTCATTTCTTTCCAGGTTTGTTCTCACCAGAAAAACCCTTTCATTTCAGTCCAGTGCACTATGAACCCCACCTACCCATCTGCTCTGGTTCAAACCCGTTGTTTCAGCCATGCTTTATTTAACTTTGCAGACAATATTGATTCCCACCTAATGTCTGTTCCTTTTTGCAGTACCATTTAATTTATTTCAATTATAATATTTTATTTTTACCAAACTTTGTACCTTTATATCTGGGCTTATCCATAATTTGAGAATTATTTTTGTGAAGTTGTGTGTCACTGAACAGTACATCTCTTATTGCATATTAGATTGAATACTAGTATATCCCATTAGATACCTAATGAATACCTATCATTTTGTGAAGCAATCATTGCCCAAGTTTTTGGTTAAGAAAAATCCTTTAACACAAAAGGTCTTTTTCTTCTTTGCATGGTCTTCATTTCTAATAGGGCCTTATTCAAACTCTTTTTACTAAAAGTTTGAATTTTTTTTTTCTTTTTTGGCAATGTGTATTACTTAGACTTTTAAAAATTTGGACGTTCATGTCTTATCATTTCAAATACAAAAGTAAATAAAACCCTTATTCCCAGTCATCTCTGCAAATGTAGGGCATACATCTGGGAATATTATCTGTTTCTATGTAAATATTCTGAGCTCTTGCTTTAAAGAGATCTCTGTTTTATTTAAAATACATGAAAGCTTGGAGCAGCTAAAAGGTGTCTCAAGGGTCCTGTGTATGTTAGCAAGGAATGTCAAGAATGCAGGCTTCTTGGTTTGTGGAACAATACCTTCTTTGATTGGACCTTCAGTTGTGCTTTGGCTGGCTTTTTCTGTTTTGAAATTCAAAGGTAAATTTAACTTAGGGAGGAGATATTTCTGTTTGTGGGATTCAAAAGCAATTTGCTTTCTTTCTTTTCCTTTTTTTTTTTTTTTTTTTTTTTTTTTTTAAGTCCTAAATCTTTTGAAATTTGAACTATACCTTTGTTTCCGACTGTGGTATTGCTTCAGCGGGAAGGTTTTAATGTAGCCCCCCCCCCCCTTTTTGTTCTAAGATTTTTTTAAAAGATGGACACAATATCTTTATTTATTTTATTTATATTTATGTGGTGCTGAGGATCCAACCCAGTGCCTCACATGTGGAGGCAAGCGCTCCACCACTGAGCTATTACCCCAGCCCCTTGTAGCCCCCTCTTTTACCCTTGAAAGGCAGAGGCAGGAAAGGTCATTTGGAAAACTCTGTTGGTAAAAACTGTTCCCAGTGATCCTACTTAAGACATCACATATGTTGTTCAAAACACGCAACCAATCCACATTATCTTAAAGTTATAATAAAAGTAGCTGACACCAATAAAATGGTCTCTCAATGCATCTCATTTATTCTGGCATGGTAATATTTGAAAAGAAAAAAAACGTTCTTTTATAAGTCAGAAAAATATAGAATTGAAAGATAACCATGGTTTTTAATTTCATAAGTAGAACATTTTCAAATGATTCATTTCCTAACAAAGAAGTGACAATCAGATATAGGAAAATTGCTCTTTGGTTTACTGAGAAACTGAGAACCATTTAAGGCTAGACTTGCCTATAAGATCCTAGGATGGGCAAACTACAGCCCTGGGGCCAAATGGTCACCACCTGTTTTCGAATATGAGCTAATAATGTCTTCCACATTTTAAGTGGTTGGGGGCAGATAAAAGGAAACACCAAAAGAAGATATTATGTCATGGAATGTGAGAAATATGAAATTAAATTTGCAGTGTTCACATTACCAAAAGTTGGGTCTTTGTCCCTGAGGCTAACCCAATAATGAGGACATGGTTTTGAGAAAAAGGAAAAAAGACGTTTTATTGCTTTGCTAACAAAGGACAAACACAGGGAACTCCTGTCTAGGAGGCTGTAATTCTGCTTAGGAGAACAGGGGAACAGGAGGGTTTTAAAGAGGTCCAAAGGCTGTATTACCCGTGTTCTCTATCCAGAGTTGTAATTCACTTGTCAATGTAGGAGACAGTCATTTCTGAGATCCAGAGCCATCCACACAGTCTGAATTTGTTCCTAGTGTGTGTGTGTTTGCTCAAGGACAAATAACTCTGTCTAAGATGGGAAAGAAAGGTAATCCTGTTTCCCCTGAGATTAGGGAGGGGGCAGTTTAGGGAGGAGAACAAAGAGAGGAAGAGAAAGAAACATGACCTTTAAAAAAATAAGTGACAGTAGTGTCAGAACAGTGTCAAAGTCTCAGTGTCAAAGCATAGAGTGGACCACTGTTACATTCATAAATAAAGTTTTGTTGGAATGGAGTTCAGCCCATACAAAATGGCAACAGAGTTGAATAGTTACAACAGAAACTGTATGACATAGGAAGCCTAATATATTTACTATCTGGTCTCTTACCAGACATGTGTAAGATTATGTCTGGTTTCTGCAATAATTCCACTGATACCAGCACTCATGCCTCTGGTCCATCAAGTTGAGATGAAGCATGATTGCCATAAAGTCAAACCTGCCTGTTCTTCTAGGAGTGACAAGTTTAACACTACTCTAGCACAATAGATGGTGCTTTTTTCTTAGTTTGGATTAAGTTTTGGATTCAGATCAATCACATATTTATTTTCAAAACCAATAGGCAAAACTATGAAATACATTGTTGCTTATGGCAAAGTAAACCCCTGACAACAGTGCCAATAGCCTCATGCAGTGACATCCCTGCTCATAAATATTTTGATCAGGATACATACCAAAATTTGATATGTTACATATCAAAATTACACACACACACACACACACACACACACTTGCATTTCAGGAAGTCTTTTTATTTATTTCATTTAATTCCTTCCTTCAAAGAAAACGGTTTGTGGATGTAGTTTAGTGGTAGAGCACTTACCTAACATGTGTGAAGTCCTGAGTTTGATCCCCAATACAAAAATAAAGAGCCTAAATAAAAAAGTTTTTGATAAATTTTCCAAATACATGCTGTTAGAATTTGAAGAAAAGTCCCACTGAATTGCTAAACAGAATTTTTTAAAATGAGAAATATCTACTATCCATACAACACTAGATGAATTACAAGAAAATAAATTCAAACTGAGAAAACATATATTGTGTTGCTTCATGTAAATTAAAAAACCTATTACCTAAGTGATGCTAGTTAGGACCAGGTTTCTCTCTCTTTTGGTTTAGCTTGTTTCTGCTTTCCTCCAAATATTGCTTTCATCTTCAGGTTAGTGGTAGGAAGAAATTAGCAGTAGCTTTTAACATGCATCTTCCTAAATTCAAATCCTACAAAATAAGACAGCATCTATTCTCATTTGCTATACCACAGAAATGTAGATTTACTACATTTGGAACAACTTGGGATATCCAAAGTACATTTTGTGTCCAAGGGGGATTTGGAGCTCAGATTGGCCAGGTCTGGGGTTATGACTACTCTAGTCATTCCTGGCCTCCAGCCAACACCTGGTTCTAAGAAATGGGAAGAATAGGACCTCAAAGAAAGCTGAGGTTCCACTTAAACCTACCTTCCCAGAATAAGGGAAAGAGGATATAAGACCAGGAAAATTACTCTTAGAATTCTTATTCTTACCATATTTAATTCTTTCACATAAACAATACTGATTTTTTAATTGCTAATTCCTTACTTCTTTTGTTTTTCATAAAAAAGCTTTAAAATGTTTGGTTAATGGGGCTGAGAAAGAGAAAGCAGTAGGGTTTGGCTCTGTGTCACTGAGGCCCAAGCCATAATCGCCTGTGGGCATGAGGCCAATCCACAGAAAACAATTTTTATTCATCTAGTGAGTTTGCCAGAAGTCATTCTCCCATATGCCTTGAGGACCCTACTTCTTTCTACAACAAAAAGGCCGCTAATGAAATGCTGCCCAATAGGTTCACAAAGGGAAATGGCAGCCAGGTGACTGGCCTTCTGTGGACAGGTCTTTAAGAAAGTGCTTAATGGGACCTAGGATCAACCAAGCTTCCTGGATGACTTATGAGTAATGTCCAACCCTCAGCTGCTCTTGGAACCTTTTCAATTTTCAAGATTCTTTTTTTCTAAAACTCCATCTGTTAAAGCAAAACAACACAAAACAGAACCTTTTATTTCCTCTGGACTTAAGCAATATCCATGTTCTGATCTTCTGTCCTATCCTAGCATTATGCCTATAAACTACCTAAATTTATGTAGAGGTCATATAAATGCAGATATATTTTTTAAAAAAATATTTGAGCTAGTCATGGTGAGGCATCCCTGTAATCCCAGAGACTGGGGAGGCTGAGGCAGGAGGGTCACCAAGTTCAAGGCCAGACTTGGCAACTCAGTGAGACCCAGCCTCAAAATAATAAGTAAAAAGGTCTAGAGATGTGATTCTGTGATAAAGTGCCCCTGGGTTCAATACCTGTTCAAAAAAGAAGGAGGAGGAGGAGGAGGAGGAGGAGGAGGAGGAAGAGGAGGAGGAGGAAGAGGAGGAAGAGACCAAAACAACAACAAAAACAAAAACTTTGAGAATATAATCTGTCTATTTGGGTTTGAAACAGCATTTAAGTATGAAAAAATATTAAATAAAATGCCACAAATACCTATTTAGAAATATTTTGATTCACAAATCTGGCTATACCTTTTTAAAAATAATAGACCAAGGTAACAGCATATTCTTTTCATCAGAAGAATTTAGCAGTTTTCTTAAGATAAAAAGAATTTTCCTTAATGCTTTGTAATGCAGAATTATTACTTAACTTATGTTCCCTGGATAACCTATTTGGTGAGAATTCAACTGCCCTATGGAAATCAGATTGCAAAATATACTCCTGTATGTCCAGAAAGAAAATGAAAAAGAGTTTGAAAACCACTCAGCACTCTCTGTTGTAGAAAATGCGGGGAAGCTCTCTACAAGAGACAGAAATTAATCAAGCCTAGAAAGATAAAATAAGCACATTTCATTACTGGTGTTGGAATTCAAGTGGCCTTTTCAGGAATAAGAATGTCTAGGGTTCTGGTAATATTGACTTTGGGATGTGAGGTGATGGTTATGATTACATTTCCAGAAGTGTAAGCAATCGGTGGCAGCTCCATTCCTAGAACCACAGAGAAGCCTGTCAGTAACAGTGAAGGGAACCCTGACTTGATTCTTTCATAAACTTTCTGCAGCTAATCAGTTCCACTCCACACTGTGAGTCGTGATGATTCTGAATGTGTTTCTAAATACATAGATACATCCGGAACCACACGGACACGCCAATGTTTCTGCTTTCTCTGTCCATGCTATGCATATCATATATTTGAAAGCATTGGATGGATGGATGGATGGATGGATGGATGGATGGATGGATGGATAGGCAGACAGAAAAACAAGTGAATTATGCAGTGAAAGAGCAATGGGGAGACAGGAAACAAAAGCATTCACTTCCTAAGGACATTTTAATATCCTTGCTTTTATTTATTTTTTTTTTTTCTGGAAAAAATATAAAGGATCTATAAGATTCAAAATCAAATGAACAATGGAATTTTATAAAATACCTGAATGTAAGTAACTGGGGAATTCTGAAATGTGTATCAGTGTAATTGATCTAGTATCATCTAATTATTTTACTGTTATCACAGCATCTAAGTGATACATACCTAGAGAACCTCATTCAAAAATTTCTCAGCAAGTTCTACGAGGCACAGTCTATTGACAGATTCGTCTATTGACAGACTCCTACTATTGGATGAAAATTCCAAAATATTAAACAATGTCATCTTAGGAAAGTTAAAAGTAAAATTTTGGAGCTCGAGGTAAAACTGCTAAAAAGCCAAT
The DNA here is from genome assembly GCA_025594165.1 of Tamias sibiricus. NCBI lineage: Eukaryota > Metazoa > Chordata > Mammalia > Rodentia > Sciuridae > Tamias > Tamias sibiricus. The sequence continues at coordinate 69,929,969 of CM046660.1, read as the reverse complement.
TTAGTGTTTCAAATAAGCTATGTTTGTTTGCATACATTAGTAGAATTCAATTCTGGAAAAAATACTAACTAACCAGAGGTCAATTTTGGCATCTAAAATTACCTGCTCTGAAAAATTCTGACCAGGAAATGTTCACAATAAATTCACAAGCAAAATTTTCAAACCACAATGTAAAAGATTTTGGAAGCTTGCTTATCTTAACAAAATGAACTGCCCAGTTATTTTTTATTATCTTATACTGTGTGCTGAACATAAAGGTATAGGAACAGCATGCTTTATTTCTTTGCTAACTTCCATCTTCATTATTTCTTATTTGGTCCTTGAAAAATTATAACTTTCAAAGCATGTCCTTTGGTGCTAAATTTTAAAGCTATTTCTTATAACATATTGCTTGTATAAGAAAAACTGCAAAAAGGAATGCATAAAATTGCAGGAGAAAATAAAGTGCAATGGGTAAGATCACAGGAGCAATTATCAAACTGCTTGGCCAAATTTGGCTCTACCACTCATCTGGGCCACAGTGAACAGACTATTTTATTTTTTTGCCCTTGTCTCATTAGTTATAATAATAATATTAGTACTCACTGGTTAAGAAAAGAAAATTAAAAGGATAAATAACTTATTTAAAATGCAAGCAATGATGCATGGCAAGAGGTAGTGCCTCGATAAAACTAGCTACTGTCATTTGATAAAAATATCCAAGTGTCACTCTAAAGTGATCAGGCAATGCTATGTCTAACAAGGCATGCTTACATGAATTCATCAGGCTAGACTTCTGTTAGAATAAGTCTGTTTTCTACTAACTCACATATGAAATAATGTTTAAAGAAATGTGGAAGATATGACATTCAAATTATCATGCATATATAAATTCATAGTCTATTAAAATATTTCAAGCTGGGCGCAGTGGCACACACCTGTAATCCCAGCACTTGGGAGGCTGAGGCAGGAGGATTGAGAGTTCAAAGCCAGCCTCAGCAATGGTGAGGCACTTAGCAACTCACCCTGTTTCTAATAAAATACAAAAAAGGGCTGGGGATGTGGCCCAGTGGTCGAGTGCCCCTGAGTTCAATCAATCCCCGGTCCCCCCCCCGCCAAAAAAAAAAATTCAGAAGTAAGAAAGGCACAAGATTGTCCACAAAGATTATTTGACACATTTTGCCTTAAGTATTCCACTCAATCCTTTCAAATCTTAACTTACTAAAATTTGTTTCTCTATCTGGACAAAATTTTGTGAAAAGTAATCAAGATATCCAGTGATATCCAATGTGCTAAGAGGACATTTTTCAGCTCATATCTAACTTGATCTTCTTGATCTCCTTGATCCACCTGGATCTCAATGTATACCATGAAGTTAATGGGATTAATAGATACTCATTGCCCATGACCCTGTGTCAGGTATGCAGAGGGCTAAACTCTAGCATTCCTCTCTCTTTTAGCTTTTCTCTGGACTCTCTGATGATAGCACCCCAGCCTTCTTTATGGATGCCTCTTCCTTTGACAGAACGTCAAATAATTTCCCCATGTGTGTGATCCAATGTCTTCTGCTCTTTGTTTCACTCTAGATGCCTTTTATCTGAAGACTATGATTTATTATAGGAGCATTTTCCAAGGAATCTCCAACATACGTAACTATCCCAGTTTTTTTCTTTGAGACGCCCCCACCCATATTTCCTTGAATATCCACCTACAAATTTCTCTTGAACCATGAGTTCAATCTCTGTCCCTGAACTGATGCTATTTCCTCTATTTAGCTCCTTTCACATTATTAAAAAAAAAATGTACTTGTAGATGGACAGCATACCTTTATTTTGTTTGTTTATTTTTATGTGGTGCTGAGGATTGAACCCAGTGACTCACACATGTGAGGCAAGCGCTCTGCCACTAAGCTATATCTCCAGCCCCTCCTTTCACATCATCTCTTATTTTGATTAATGGCAACATCAACCCCGTCACTCATGTCAGACACCCAGGAACTCTTTGAGCATCTTCCTCTTCATCACTTTAATTTCTAATCCATCAAAAGTTCACATTAATTTTTATTCCCAAATATGTGTTCATTTCAACTTACATTCTTCCTTTACAATAACCCTGATGGAATGTAAGTACCATTTATCTGTTTTAGTTTGTCTTTATCATCGATTTGTCTTGAGGTAACCCAATCGACATGGTAACTACTGCAGGGTGCCTGAAATAAGAAAGCCATACTTCCAACCTCAGATTTTTTTTTTTTTTTTTTTTTTTTTGTGTGTGTGTGTGTGTGTGTGTGTGTGTGGTGCTGGGGATTGAACCCAGGGCCTTGTGCATGTGAGGCAAGCACTCTACCAACTGAGCTATATCCCCAGCCCCACCGACCTATGTTTTAAAACCATTCCCTGTCCACCTAAACTGTTAGGTGAGGTCTTATGTGCATAGAGTTCTCTTCCTGCAGTCTAACTCTGGTCCCAGCCTTTACCACTCTCTCCTGTGGATTTTCAAAATCTTGTTCTCCATTGAGCTTCATCCCTTTCAGCCTCATCTGCGAAAACAGGACAAAACAATATTTTCAACATGCCTATATCTTACTGCCTTATGACTCACATGTTCCACAGCCCACCCTTCCTAAAATAATTAGAAGCATTCATTTTCTGTAGTTCCTCACTTTCTTTTCACTAATATGTCCACCAAAAACTCTGACTGCTTTCACAGGGATCAAGTGGCCTGCCGATTGTCAGACTTACAGTGTTCCCTCAGTGTTTGCGCTGCTCGACTTCCTGGTATCTAATGCTTTGGCCACAATAGCTTCTTGTGCCTTGGAGGACACTTTTAGAGGCATGTATCTGGCTTTTGTTTGGCTTGTGTTTATCGTCCTACCTCTTGCAGTAAGACCTTTCAATCTCCTTCTCACATCTCTCTTTGTGTAACAACTCTTTAAACTCTTTTCATTTCCAAGGTTCCTTCATTGGTCTCTACCATTCCAAGTCCAGTTCCCAAGCTCATTTCAAGCCCAGCACATGGAGGACCCCAATATGCAGCAGTGACAGTGGCTCATTACACTTGTGAACGTACGTTAGAAGAGGGAGATTGTGTTTATTCAAAGCACTTTGAGTGACTCTGGCTTATTGTTCTTTCCCGTCCAGATCTTGCTCTTTCTGAATGACCTCATCTCTACACAGTCCTTCACTGCCATCTATTTGCAGATGACTCACAAATTTGAACCTCTATTTCTTAGCTCTTCTCTTAGTTCCAAATCCATATGTTCAACTGTTTTGTATCAACCTCAAATTATGTGTCTTACCATTGCTTTTAAGTCAAACTGTTCAAGTTGAACTCATTATTTTTTCCCTCAGAAATGATTATCATACAGTGCTTCTACCGCCATGATTATCCAAGAAAAAAAATCCTGGGGTTCATTTTACCTTCTTTCCCAGACATTAGTATCACCTCCAGTAGGTCCTATAGGCCTTTTGTTTCTCAGTTCTCAGGCATTCTCATGACTTTCCCTTTCTTTCTATTCTCATTGATACTGTCATTGTTTCATCTTCTGTCTAGTCTATTATTATCATTGCTGAATTAATTGCCATGCCTATAGCTTGGCTTCCTGCAATTGGTCTTCCATTCAGCCCCCAGAGTAAATTCTCAAAATACAACTTTTTATCATGTCACTGCCTGGACTCTTTTGAATTCCCACCATTTATAGGATAAAGTACAAATTCTCCAGCCTGATGTCAGCTCTGTCAGCTGAGTAGGAACAAATTTCACTGACCCAGTTTCACTTATTTATTCAACAAACATTTGTTAAGTATCACCAGGCAATATTCTAGACACCAGGAAGACTGAAAGAAAGAGATAGGAAAACTTCTAACATGAGTGGACTTTACATTCTAGGGCAGGGAGAAAAAAAAAAATAAACATAGACTCACTTAAAATTTCTAGTTAAAATATTAAATAGAATGGTGTAATTAAAAGTAACTACACAACTTATCTAAAAATGGGGTTGGAGAGTCAGAGAAAGCATCAGACAGAAGGTGGCATTTGACATGACATCTGAATAAAAGAAGGAGCCAGAAATCTTGGAAAGAGAATTCTTAGTAGAGAAAACATGACAAAAGTCCTATGGCAGGGGTGTGTGTGCCATGTTTAAGAATGAGAATAAGAAGTCTTTGAGGCAGGACTGCACAAAGATCAGTGAAATAAGCAGGGAACAGAACACAGGGCTTTAAAAAGCTTACTAAATATCTGAATTTTATTTTAAATGGAATGGGTGGTCACTGAGGCGTTTCAATAAGAAAACATTACTTAATTTGTATTCTTGAAAGATCACTGTGGCAACTTGTACAAAATGGTAGCAGGGAGATATGTTGGATAGATATCATGGTATCTAAGGTGCAAAAGAATGGGGAAGAGGACTAGGATGGTAATAGGCATTGAGAAGGAATTATGACTGGGCTTAAAATGTATCTTTAGAATACAAAGTCTTATCATGGACTGGACACGGGGGGGGGGGGGGAGGAGAAAATGAGAAGAATCAAGCAAAACTTCCAGATTTGGGAGATAGTAAATGAATATACCAGTTTGAGTTTCAGGGCAGTTGGAGCAGTAACTATGGATTATTGACTAATCGATATTTAAATGTCATTCAAAATCAAAAGAATGAAAGCAATCACCTAGGGAAGGTATACAACTACAGAAAAAGACTCAGTACCAAGCCCCAACAACAGATGATAAAATCGAATTTGGAGAGAAGTGAGACTATGTGGGAAGAGATTGCTGATGAGAGAAAGGAACATGGAACTTAAGGTCTTAATGAAGCTGAACATTTGTTGGGATCAAAGCCCCTGAGTACACGAGAATAGGAAGTGGTAATCAGAGATAAATTGCTTGTAGCAGAGATTTCAGAAATGGCACATTGCTTGTGATGACAACTTTGAGGTATAACCACGGAAATGTTTGGCAGAGATGAGGGGGAGGAGAAGTTCATTGGAAATGAGGAAATGGTTGAACTAAGAGGCCACAATCGCCCTGTTACTTTCAATTATTATTTGCCCTTTAAGCTGAAGCTTACAAAACAATTTTCCATTGCCTGAAAAACGCTATCACGTTTCACATTTCTGTGCCTTTTTCGGACTCGTTCTCTCTCTTTCAAAGGCTGTTTGAGGATTCAGGAACACATGCACATTCTTCTCTACTTGGGTTGAATATCTCATGTTCTCTGAGGGCTTCTCAGACCCCTGATCATGGCATCCCCTTATGAAAACTGATCCCTTTCTTCTCTGTTGCCTTGTGTGTGTATCTCATGTGTAGCATACACAGAGCTGTTTACTCAAATAGTAGGTTGCTGGTGCTTAAAAACAGGCAATACATTTTACCCAGCTTTATAACCTCAGCTGGGATCAGTGACTATACAGAGTAGAGGTTTCATCAGTGTTAGGATTGAACACACTCATCCATTTGCAAATGGTAATGTCCAGTGGCCTGCAATAGATTTAAAGATACTGGGGAGAGAAAGAAGAGAAGGGATGTTTAGGCATGTGATTCAGAGTGATTGGGATTCAGGAACAGAATTTCAGTGTCTAAATGTGTAACCCTACTTTTATAATGGAGGGATCAAAGCTCAAAAATAAACAACTGATGTAGCACATTTTTGTCCAGTAGGGTCTGCCCATCTGCTTTGATCTTTCATGTTTTCATGTTCTGTCTGGATCTCTACTTATCTTTGACTATCTGGTTCTTCCTTTCTATGCTTATCCATCAAAGTATGTAACATTAACTGCTATAACATACAACCCCCAAATCGCTATGATTTAACAGGTCCTTGGTTTATTTCTTATTCAAAACAAGTCTAATATGTATTAGCAGAGGGCTTAGATTTGTACAGTCATTCTGAAACCAGAATTCTTCAATTGTATGCCTCCTCAACCTTTTAAGACCTTAAAATTCTTTACTGGATCTCCTACAATCAGCAGAGAATGAAGAGGGTGGAAGAAATCTCCAGAGCTTATAAAAATCAGATCTAAATATGGTATTTATATTCTATTGTCAAAGTTCAGTAATATGGCTACAATTAACCTGATAGGACCTAGGAAAGAGGTTTTATCTGTGTTCAGGAAAAAAATAAAAAAATAAAAAAGGTTACTGATAAGCAAGACTTGGGAGGAAAGGGGCAGCCTGCCCAAGAATGATTCACAGGTTAGCCCCTCACAACACGCCCAGGGGACCATCTCTAGATAAGTCTTTAAGACACACAATCCTGGAAGAGGTCTGAGGCAAGGAATGAGGTGATCCATCCACTACGTCATGTGGATTCTCTACAAAAACTGTTTCCAGCCCACTGGTTACACCACGGTAGGAGCTGGGGCTGCTGCAACCATGCAAAGCCAGGGCGATTTGGGCTGGAACCAAAGATCTGCCACATGTTTTGGTGTTTATCCCAATCTCTGATCACATTGAGAGAGAGGCCACCTAAAAAACCCATGGCCTAAAAGTTTGGGGTCCCTTCCTTGGAATCTGACACAAGCCCCTTCGGGAACAAGATGGCAGCAGAGCCCCCACAGTCCTGCTGCTCTGCTGCTGTTGCTGCTACTCTTACTTCACCCTGGTAAATGCAGTTCCAGGAGCCCTGCGGAAAGCTGCCTGGTCTTTTGTCTTTGTTTACTCAACACTGGCATTTTCTGCCACAATATTTATGTTTGATCTCAGGCTTCCACATAGTTTCTGGTCAAAGCTGCCTTCCCGTGTCTGTCTGTGTCTAGCCAGGTCCACTCAACCCACGCCTTTCCTCACATTCACTCACCAACCAGCCTCATGCCTGCCAGGCACATCCGCTCCCAAGGTGTCAGACCCTTCCATGTCTACACCCCCTTATTCTCCATCCAAAGAGAAACCAGCATCTCCAATACAAACAAGTCACCTGATGGTTCAAGCTTGTTTTGATAGCTTGTAATTCATGATGACATTTTTTTTTTTAACTAAAGAACTGAAATGCCTGGTAGTTGAAAATTATTTAAAAGACCACACCTTTGACTTTATTATTGGTGCTAGAATGCATTAGTTCCACCATAGCATTATTTAAAAAAATGTGATGTTCCATATTTGTTAACTTGACAATTTTTCATTTTTTTAAAACCCAATTACTGTGCTTTTATAATTCACTAGGCACTGAAAAAGCACGGGGCTTACAGACATAAAGTGCATAGACTATTCTCTTACCTAGCAGACACTAGTGTATTCACTGTATAAATAGTTTTCCAGAAGGAGAACTGGAATCTGAACAAATTTCTAAAATTAATTTATAAATAAAATGCTATTAAAAAAAGAAATCAGGGTATTTTGCATGATAGTGATTATGTACAGATAGTTTACACATGTTAGGGAAGTTGCATGAGTTGCATGTAAGTTACAACATGGAAGATAAATGTGAGTTTGCCAAAAGCCAGGGAGAAGAGCATCCTAGACTGAAGAAAGAGAACCCTGAAGGCTGTCTGGAGAATTGGAAGAATCAAAAGATGGTGCAGGTGGCTGAGTTGTGTGGGTGTGGGAGGCATATGCAGGAAAGTGATGCCATATGAGCTAGGAGGGAGGGTAGGTGTTGATACATGTTGTCAGTCATTTTTGAATCTGGATTTAATCCTCAGGAAAACAGAAGACTTCGAAGGGTTTTCAACAAGTACCTCAAGGGATAAAGCACTATGACCAATGCACAGGAAGAGATTGGGAGGAGAAGGCATGTAATGGAATAATAGTGGCTGTGGTTGTGGACTGCAAAGGTGGCATGGTTTGCACTCAAGCTTCAGGGCTGTCAGTGAGGAGGGACAGCTGTATAACTGAGATATATTCTTGTTATGAAAAGGGCCATAATTAAAGGCAATAAACCTGGATTTCAAAAATCACTAGGAGAGTTTGAAGATTCCCAGCCCATCAAGATGATATTATTTGAGGAAATGAAAATGCCAATTACCCTGATTTGGTCATTATACATTGTATACATGTATCAAATTATAATGCTGTACCCTGTAAGTACAAATATATGTCAACTGAAAAAAATTTAAAAAATTAAAAAGTCCAGATTTCAGAAGAAAGAAAAGAAGGTTGATAAGTCATATTGATTCTTGAAAAGAAAGGCACCATTGGGAATAAATTTAAGCATTGTCATCAAAATGATAATTTTAGAAATACGAAAAAAGGCTTTGGAGGCTCCACATACCTGCACCATGGCCAGTTGTTATGGCTGTCCTCTTCCCAAACTTAGAATTGTCAACAATTCTCATGAAAATACTATATCAGAAAAAGAAAAGAAAAAACAAAACAAAAAAAAAAAAAAAACCTGAAAAAGCTGTAGTGGGAGTTTGAAAGAAAAGCCAGCTATCTGGGCTTGAGATTGGATTTGTTTTCAGTGACACTTGGAGGTGAAATTCTCTTTCTAGTTTTCCCCTGGAAGTAGTAATCTACAGATCCTTAGAGAGGTGCTTTGATGGTTTCATTTAAGAGTTACTGTGAAAGGTGTCTAGGTAGGTCCCATATAGCCTCATGGGTTTTTTTGAAAGATCAGTCTATAGGATCAGAATAGGCTGCCTTGCTCTAGGCATTTTCAGAATTTCAGGGACAGAGGATAACATTATTGTCTTAGCTTAATATATAAGAATGGCAAACCCTTCAATTCTTAATATATGCTTTATTACTTCTCTGTGTGTATGATCAGAGTTATTCCAGAGGACACTGCTCCCTGCTGGTGTTTTGCTTCTACCCAATAAGGCTGGATTCTGTTAATGAAACCTTAGATTCTTTGATTCACTTTGTCCACAAGTTTAAGCCCTAGACCCTGATTGCAAAGAAATAAGAAAACTCCATAAAAAGTTCCACAATACATTTCCAAAATGGAAGAGACTACAAAATATTCTGAGATAATACCACTGCTAGATTAAAAAGAGAAGATGCTCTGAATTGAAGAGAGTCTTGGTTTGCATGAGGCTTTCCAGCAGGGCACTGAAGGCCACCAAGAGCCCTGACTTCTTTAAGTCAAGTGGTCCTTAGTGTATGGCTGGAACATCTGTCAGCTCTGGTCTGACAGGGAGCTAGCTCACATGTGCGTGGTGGCAAAGTCCATGAAAGTGGGATGCTATTCATTTGAAGCCATTAGTCCTTACCAACCACCTTTATTTTAGTATTTTCTTGGAGAACAAGCAGGAAACCTTGTAGTATAAAAAAGAAAAAGAAGAAGGAGGAGGAGGAGGAGAAGAAGAAGTGGGGGGAGATGATACTATCTTTGAGCTGGTGCAATTTCTCTGTTTACTAGTTACCAAAATATTGAGCATCAGCTTAGGGTAACCTGAACAATCATGGTCTTTGTCCATTGTCCTATAACACAAAGCATTGTACAAAGTAACTCATACTTAAGTAAAATTCACATCCTTCCTATGATTTATAAGGACATCTATTTACAAATTTATTTATAGATTACCACATTGCTTGTGAAAATATGTCAGTTTATTTTATTGAACAAGATAAATTATTGAACCACGTCGTCTTGTCAGTCTCAACCAAAACCTCACATCTCAGTTTGAAAAACTCACATCTCAAGTTTGTCTCTCTTTTTTTTTTTTTTTTTTTTTTTTTTTGGTATTGCTCAGGATTGAACCCAGGGCCTTGTGCATATAAGGCAAGTACTCTACCAACTGAGCTATATCGCCAACCCACACATCTCAGTTTTATGTGTTCCTTTTTGCCTTCTTCATCACTCCCTCTCTTCTCCTCTTCTTTCCTGTTTCATTTAACAAATGCCTATTGAGCATCTACTATGACTGCTGTGCCAATGGCTGGGCTGTAATCTTGATCAAGGAAGGAATAATGTGCCTACTAGACTCTTGAAGTCTAGCACCACATATAATTTAAACAAAGAAAACTGCAACAAATCATTCATATGATCATGGGTTTCTTCTCTACTTATATTTCTTCAATTCTACCTTCTAATTCTGTTCCACTGCTCTTTCTTAAAAAGAACCAAAGGCTTTTGCATCTTTAATTCCTACATCAAAAGGTCTATTTCTCTTTGGCTTCTTCCCCAGCCCACTCTGATAGAAAGCAACTGTCAACAAGTAGAGAAAAATATTCTGAGACAATGAAGATAAGCTGATTTTTCACAGAAGCCCAGGAGTTTCATTCCTGATCAGAGAGAGTTTCCATGGGTTCCAGCTGGCCAATCGCTTCTCTCCTGGAAAGGACAAAACATTTGTGCTTTTGAGACAGACTATCCAGTGTATATACCTACTTGTATATTTTCCTAAATCTCTAACCGCTACTCTTCTAGTGTGAAACAGTTCTCAAAAAAATAGTTAATACCAAGACAAATAATAAAAACCAAACTGAAAATAGATATTTTACCTGCGCCTTGAATATTCTTTGTAGTGTGATCGGGTTCCTCAGAAAAATAGGGTGTACTCATATTTTCATTAATTCATTATTTCACCTTTTCTTCCCAAATGTTGTGATGGAGAGGAAAGGAGAGAGAATGCGAAAGGTAAAGTCTGGGATTTTGGTTATTGTTATTGGATTGCAATTGGAAGTAAGTTGTTTTTTAAAAAAAAAAAAAATAGTGTAAGGCCAACTGAAAGAAGGAAAGAAAGGAAGAAAGGAAGGGGGGAAGAAAGGAAGGAAGGAAGGAAGGGAGGGAGGGAGGGGAAAAAGGGAAGGGAGGGGAGGAGAGGGAGCAGGAGGGGAGGGGATGGGAGGGAGGGAGGGGGGAGGGAAGGGGAGGGAAGGGAAAGGAAAATGAAAGTACCAGAAAGACCTAAGCTGGTTTGAGGTAGAGCCTGATGGGCTCAGTTCCTGGATCAGGGATAAGCTCACAAGTGAGGTACAGGGGTGGGGGTACAGCCCTAAATGTGGGTACTAAAAGGGAATGGATAGAGAAAGCAAAGCAAGTCTTTTAAATGTTCTCTAAAATAGGGCCCTGTGCCTGTGTGCTGAGGAACCATGAGACACTTTGAGCACATCTTCTTTAATTATTTTTTTAAAGTCTTATAAGGTATTACCCTGTTTTACATTTAAGCAAACAGGGGCTGGAGAGTTAAAATAAATTTCCCTGGTCATTTAAGTAGTCTGCTGCAGAACCAAGACTGAGCACTTAATTGTGTCCATTACAGCTTTTGTTTGGGGAATTTTCTTCTTCCATTTTTAAAAATCTTCTTATGATAATTCCCTTTAAATTTCTCATCATTTCATTTGTTCTCTTCTTTGAAACTTGCACTATCTAAAACCCTTTAATAGATCTCCATCTTATAACTTATAAATAAACCCCTTAGCATAAGGTAGATGCTCTTTATAATATGATATAATCAAAACATGACCATACATTTCATATGAAAGAGCTAAGATTTACGACCAAGCAAGTGCCAAGTCTACCCTCCTCATTCCAAGTTGTCTTGTCTCTCAAAATATCCCTTTGCGTCTCTGCTCAGAGCCCAGTCTATGGCATCATGGAATAGAGGCTGTCCATGTGAATGCATCCTTCATAAAGGAAGACAGCAATGACTCTCTGGCCTGTCTGCATGCCCTCATGTTCCAGGTTCTAGCTGTGCTCAGTTTGACCCATCCTTCCACCAACTGGACTCCAGCTCTGATGCCCTGCTGAGCAGCAGCATGCCATCTAGTAACAATCCAGACACTCAGACGGAGAAGCACATTGAAGATAAACACCTGCTGAACTGGATGTTGACATAGGCGAAGGACCTCAACATACATTTCTCCAGAAGGAGATATGCAAATGGAAAATAGGCAAAAGATGCTCACCATTGTCAACCATTACAGAAACGCAAATCAAAACTGTAAAAAGGTATCACCTCACTCCCATTCAAATGCTACTGCAAGAATGAAAGAAAGAAAGAGAAAGGGCCAAAGGGAGGGAGGGAAAGAGGAAAAGAAAAAGATTAGAAAAGAAAGGATAAAAGAAAAGAACAAGTGCTGGTGAGGATACGAAGAAATTGGAACCCTTGTGTATTGTTGGTGGGAATGTAAAATGGTACAATGGTGGAAAATAGTATGAAAATTCCTTAAAAATAAAAAGTAGAATTGTTATATTAAACTGTGGGGCTGGGGTTGTAGCTCATTTTAGAGAGCTTGCCTTGTATGTGTGAGGCACTGGGTTCAATCCTCAGCACCACATAAAAATAAACAAAATAAAGATAGTGTGTCCATTAAAAAAACAAACAAACAAAACACTGTAACTGCACTTCTGTATATTTATTCAAGAAAATTGAAAGCAGGTCTCAAAAAAAAAAGATAATTGTATATATATGTTCACAGCAACACTGTTCTCAAGAGCCACAGAAGCAATCCAAGTGTCCATCAATGGACAAATAGATAAATGAAACATGGGTACATACCTAGAGTAGTCAAATTCATAGAAACAAATTAAAATGGTGGTTGCCAGAGACTTGAGAGGAGGGGAAATGGGGAGTTTTCTTTTGTTCTTGTGGTACTGAAGATTGAACCCAGGTTTTGTGCATGCTAGGCAAGCACTGTACTTTGAGCTACATCTCCTGCCCAGGGGTTGTTTAATAGGTACAGAGTTTCATTTTTATAAGATGAAAAACATCTGAAGATTGGATACACAATGTCTGTAACATGGTAGATATAGTTAACACTACTGAATTTTACATACATTTAGAAATGGTTAAGGATGTAAATTTTATATTATGCATTTTTACCACAATTTTTTAAAAAGTCAACTGTATTCAAATGTTTTAAAAGTAATTTAAATAGAAGATTGTAAATGCATTGGCTGGGTATGGTGGTGCACACCTGTAATCCCAACAATTTGGGAGGCTGAGGCAGATGGATTGCAAGTTCAAGGCCAGCCTGGGCAATTTAGTGAGGTCCTAAATAACTCAGTGAGACCTTGTCTCAAAATAAAATACAAAAAAAAAAAAAAAGGTGGGGTGGGGGGAGACAGGGTTGTAGATCAGTAGTAAAGTGCCCCAGGTTAAATCCCTACTACAATTTTTTTTTTAAAAATGCATTCATTGAAAGCAGAAAGAATTGTAGTAAAAGTTTGAATAACTTCATGGACTTAGAAAACTTAAGTAGATTTTCATGGTGCAAGCACCATTTTTATGTTGTCATTTTTAGAGGACAGCCATGTTCCTTCAAAAATATTATTTGGTGACCTTGTTGGCTTCTGAATTCTTAGCACGATGGATTGCATTCCTGAGAAATATTATATACCAAATGTTCAGAGAGTTTTTCAGTCAATCCAGTGTTCTACTCATTATGTAACCTTTTGGTCTTCTACTTTTTCATTTGGAAAATGATTGTCTATAAAGCTCAGTAAATCTAGCCTGTGCACCATATAGAATACTTATTAAATAAGTTGGCACCAGAATCTATGAAAGGAAAGTTGGAACATTCTGGACTAGGATGAGATGAACAGCCTTCAGCCTTAGCTCTGAAATAATCCTGTCACAAAACTCTGTTCCCTTAAAGCGTTATTGTTTAAAATCTCCTAATTGGACTTTATAGATTTTATAGTCAATATTGCAACTCAGTTTCAGTTCCTTCTGCCCATTTTTTGATCCTTGAGTCTGGCTAAGAAGTATCCAAATTTCTTACTTGTTGCAAGTTATGTTATCAGTGGACCCAGATAAACCATCAGAGTCTACCATCCTTGGGGACATTTCCACAGAAGGCTACTCTGCCTCCGTGGGCAGGTTTGGTGGTTTTGTTTTGTTTTGTTTTGTTTTCACAATCTAGATGTCTAGATGTACTCAGATTGTAACAGATCAGGAAAGTGCAGTTCCAGGAGCAAAACAAGGAATCTTCTAAAAACTCTGTAGTAAAGATACAGACTTTACTACCTTATTAAAAAAAAAAAAAAATACAGGTAGAATCAAATATCAGAACTTCACTTTATTTATGCTGTTGTTTGTTTCATGATCCTGTTTTATTGGGCAATGGGCACCATCATTTCTAATCAGCTACCAATTTCTGGGTCTCTGGCTTCCTCTTCAGTAGGGGTTGATGATGGCTGAGCAAATAAATTGGGCAATGCAGACCTTTATATGTAGCCATGTCTTCTGATTGGAGTTTTATGAACTTTCTCCTCTTTCTTCAAATTATGGGAGGATAATTTGATAAGGTTGTGCCTGGCTGCACCTCTTCATTTTGTCCCAGGCTCCAACTTGAGAGCAGAATTCTTACTTTGCAGCCTGTATTTTAGCAGCAGATGGTGGCATTACATGATGGGGAGTAAAGAGTTCATCTTGGGAGACTTTTTCTAGGTGACAATTTTCTGTCCTAAAAGAGTTTAGAGTCTATTTTCTCTCTTCTTTGAAATTCGAAATAACATAGGAAAATAATACAATATTTTTCCCTTATAGCTTTTCATCAGTGTGTATGGACCATATGGAGTTTTATCAATTCTTGGCCCAAGGAGCTCTTGACATCTTATCCCCAACTTATCAATGTATGATGAGATAATTTCTTAAAGTGGAAAATTGACTCAAAGGTATAAATTCATATATTTGAAACCTCAATATCAGAAGAGAATGGGTAAGTACTTAAATCTTCAGTAACTGATCTCTATTGGCTAAGACATGGTCCCTTTTAAATGGATGTTTCAGTGAGAAATTGTACTTCACGGGGCCTCTATTTTTCCTGTTCTCACTGACATTTTCCCTATTTTCACTGTTCCCAAGTGCCATCAGGAGATTTAGGTGTATTTCTTTAGTGAAAAGATTGCCTAGTACCAGCCTCAGATCAAACATGTCCACAAGAGTCTTTGCCATTCTTCTTCAAATGTTTATCTGACCAAGTCCTTTAAGTTTAAGGACATTTTCCTTTCCTTTTCTTTTCTTTTCTTTTCTTCCTTCCTTCCTTCCTTTCTTTCTCTTTTTTATTTTTTTATTTAAGATGCAAACATTTTCCTGGAAGTTTAGAAAAAAAGGAATGTCAACCATTAACCTTAATAATAACAATTAACACCTCAGTTCAACCAAATTCATAAAGTTTTCTTTGATAGGATATTTTGCATTACTACTAATAGAATTTGAGGTGATATCAAAGGGGTTAAAAGGTGAATGCCAATTCTTTAAATGGATAATTTGTCAAAATATGCCATTATAACCCTATGTCCTTGGTATTCTTTCAGTATTTGGGGTGGAGGTGGGGGGATGGTTTAAAAAAAATGTTTATTTCCCTGACCTAGTCCCATGGAATAAAATACTAACAGAAGTGAGTTAAAAGCTGTCATGGGTGACAGTGAGCAGGGACTTTTTAGGTGGCATCACCTCACCTCTGATCTGAAGAGTAGTTTCTGCTCTCTCCCCAGCACTGCTCCCAACTCCACCATCAGACTCAGCTGTTCCAAGACCGTGTAATGATCAGAGGGCTGTGACATGTGTGGGGAAGGTGGGCTCATCTTGACTCATGGCTGAGAGGAACCACAGCTGGAGGGAGGAGGCAGCTGGAGGCTACTGCCCTGGGTGAGGGATCCCACATACAGGACAGAGTTGCTGAAATCAGGAAGCACCTGTCTCACTATGTGAGCAATTGGGAGAGGCAACCAACCGAGGGCAGCCCTTAAACCCTTCTGAGAAGTCCCAGAGATGGGCTGGGGATCCTAAGAGAAGAGGAAGATGGGCACTGTGCTCCCCAGAGTCTCAGTGCTTTGCAAACTGCCATTATAGATGAGAGGCATCCACCCTAATCAAGGAGTTTGCAGAAGTGGGGTCCTCTTTGCAGAAGTGGGGTACTCTGCATACCCATGCAGATGATTCTTGAGCAAAAGAGTTACTTTTAACTGTCAGTTAAACCCAGAAAGCATAAAGACCAGTAAGGAAAGTCCATTTCAAGCAGGACATTTTCTGCTTCTCCACTACTGAGTTCTGGAAAACAGACACTGCTTGGTGAGTTGCTGGAGAAATGAAAAAAAAAAAAAAAAAAAAAAAATCACACTGTAACAAAAACAGGGGAAATCGGGGCTGGGGCTCAGCTGTAGAACACCTCTCGCATGAAGCCCTGGGTTTGATCCTCAGCACCATATAAATAAAATAAAGGTATTGTGTCTGCCTACAACTAAACACATATTTTAAAAAAAGGAGAAATCAGATGTACCCTGAAACTCACCCCCAAAGCCCATTTCCCCTTGTAGATTTCCAGCCAGAAATAGGTCTGAAGTTGAGGGGAAAAGATTTGGCATCTGATGTCACAACAAACTTCAGGTTTGATTAATATCTTGAACAGGACATTCCATTTTCTAAATTGAGACTATGTGATATAAAGTGACCATAAGATCATAGATTAGTAGCAAATTCACAGACCTCTTGAGTTTTTCATTTGGGGTCAGATGGGATTACTGCTTAAATTACTGATTAAATAGAAAAAGTAAAATTGTATCTTTATGACATCATGAGCTGTGCTCTCCTCAGCGCTCATTGAATTAATGTCTGTCTGGTGGCAAAACCATTAAAATCATTATTTCTCTCACCTGTTCTGATGCCTGCATCCTCCCCTACATCTGAAGGTGAGTTGACACAGCTTATCTGAGCACTGTGTCAGAGTCCCAGGTGTGACCAGAAAAGATGCAATTCTGCAGATGCAAACACTGCCTCCTTATGCCCTTTCCCTCACATGCACTGTGGCCCCATCTTCAAAGACACAGCTGCTGTAGCCCATCAGATGAGGCAGAGAAGTCACCATGTAAGGCCCCAGCATCAGAGGACACTAACCCTCTCTCCTGAAGGATTTAATCTCAGTCAGCCTGTCACAAAAGGACATTGGACTATCTTCTGTGGAGTTGCATTTTCTGTATTTGGGGCATCTTTCTTTCCTATACAACCATTTCCTAGTACAACTCTTTGAATGCTTGCAACTATTTCCTTAGAAGCCATGTGGCTTACCCTGAGACCAAAGGCCATTCTGTGTCCCTGTGTTTACATTTCTACCTTTCAAGGCCTTGGCATTCTGAGAAGCCTTTATGAAAACAGAGCAGAGTCCTCAGGGGAAAGCTCTCAAGGTTGGAGCTATAAATTCTCCCTCCAGCTCTACATCCTTCTGCCTACAATGGTCCTTAATCCCTGCATTACTGAGGTCAAGGATCTAGTCTTGCTGTTCTGTGTCTCTCACTGAAAGAAATTCCCACCTGACTCCTCTGTCCAGTCAGGTTCTTGGTGCAAGGCTGATTCTCTGATGACCTCAGTCACAGCCTCCTCTACCCTCCAGCAGAAACCTGCCCTCAGAAGTGAGCATTTTATGGATGAGTGTGAGCCTCTGGTATTTTCTTTAAACAGTGCTCTGCATTATAACTGTCGTCAATGGTACTATCTTAAGACTTAATAATGCTAAAGTATATAGAAGGGCCTGGGCTCGGGGCTATGTGAACTTACCTGGATACAAGTCAAACAATGAGTTGTCAGACTTGACAAAACCAAGGGAAAAAAGAAGCAGACAGTTTGGACCTAGTCCTTGAAGAACAAACATAGGGGTGACTTCAACCTCAGAAGTACCCTGTTTCTACAGCATCTGGAAAATATTTGAGTGTGACCTTTGAGGTCACATCTTTGGGGATTTCAAAGTTTCCTCCAATTGTAGAGATTATATACATGTGGAAATGCATGTCTTGAGCTTTGGATGTGGTCCAGGAGAAAGAAACCTTCTCCCTAGTCCCAGCTCTTGATTCCAGTGGACATAGTAACATCTTCTTCCTCCCCTCCTGTTCTGTCCCTTGCTTACCTGTAGTGGTGCCTCAGGGATCTGGAGACATGCTTAATTGTCATTACTGAGTGTTGGGGGTGGGAATGGTGCTATGGTTTTATCAGATAGAAGCCAGTGAAGCCAAAAACACCATGGAAAGCACAGGAAAGTCCTCAACAGAGCTACCCAGGCCAAAACATCAATTTGCTGACAAACACCAGCAGAGTCCCATGCTGCAGCAGACAACAACCTTTGAACACACAGAGCAGATAACAGGATTCCTTTGTTCATAGCCTTCCCTACTTCCTCCTTTGCTGCCCTTAAATCAACTTTCAACACAGCAGCCAGAGTGACTATGTTAAAAATTATGCAGAATTCTGTCACTTTTTCTGTTAAAAAAAATTTTCAAATGGTTTTCCATATCTCAAAGTAACAGTCACAGTCACTGTAATAAACTATGTCTTCCTAAGATCTGACTTCCCCCTCCTCTCTAACCACATCTTCTAATCCTAATCTCTACCCCCATTGTGTTCTGCACTCCAGGTCCTTTGGCCTCCTTGGGACTCTTTCTCTTTGCCCGTTTTTTTTTTTTTTTTTTTTTTTTTTTTTTTTTTTGATACTGGGGATTGAATCCAGGGGTACTTTACAACTGAGCTACATCCTCAGCCCTTTGCCCTTTGTAATTTTATTTTGAGACACGTTCTTTCTAAGCTGCTAAGCTTATCCTCGAATTTGCAACCTTCCTGCCTCAGGCCCCAAAGTAACCGGGATTACAGGCATGTGCCATTGTAGTACTCTTTGAATACACAAGGTCCATCCACAATGTCACCTGGATAGTTCTCTCCTTTAGTATCCACACAGTTTCTATTGCTCATCCTTCAGATATGTCACTACTAGTGAGATCTTCTCTGCTACCCCATGTAAAATTGCAACCCTTTCTATCCCTTTACAGAGGTTGGTTTTATTCCCCCCTTAGTTCCTCTTGCTACTTAACTTTTTTTAAACCTATGTATTCTGTCTGTTTCTTCCTGTCACCTACTTGGGCCGGAGATTTCTGTCTTTTTCGTTCACTGCTGAGTCCTTGGTCCCTAAGAAATGCCTGCTGTTTGAACAGAATTTGCTGAACAAAACAATGAACGAGTATAATGAAAAGTACAAACAGTTATCATGCAACGACTTATTTTGAGATTCGTCAGATCATATTTATCTTTTTGATGGTCCAGTGGATATTGAAATGACCAAAGCTTTAAAAATATTCTTCTCAGTGCTACTGAAGAAACCATCTGAGGAAATGGAACATGAGGTAAGATAGCCACATGGATTGGTGTTTACTAAGCCTGAGAATCCTCATTCCCGAGTCTGGCTTTCAAAAACTAAACATGATTTTTGCTTTGCATAATCCAAGTAACAGTGATTTCAGAAAGCAAGAAATCAGATCTAGGTTTCCATCTCGACCTCATGAAGGGATGGTGTACCCACCCCCTTTCCTGGAGTTTGTCCCACAGGGAGATTTTAAGGACTTCAGAGGAACAAAGGTGCCACTGGTATGGCCCTGTGGTTCTTGAAGACAGCAACTTCTTTGGCCAAAGATGATAAAATACTAGAAAGTGTTGGCTCTAAATTTAAATCTGTGTATTATGAATTTCTTTACCCTGATGTCATAAATTTCCAAAGAAATCTCTCAGAAAAAAAAAAAAAAAGAATAACTTTTGGAGGTGGCTAGAGAAGAGAGGTATGGAAGACAGGTTATTCCCACCATCACATAATAAGTATCCATTGCTAGAATAAAGGTGAGGTACAAGTACTGAAAGAAATGCCCATAGAAGATACATATGTGCTTACATACTTTTTTTTTTCCCACATATACATACATAATATCCATTGGACCATCAAAAATATAAATATATGATCTAAGAAATGTCAAAATGGTAATAGCATGATAGAGTGTATGTTTACGTATTCTAACTGCAGCTAAATGTTAAATTATATGAATCTTTAAAATGTCAAGATAAGGCAAATTTACTGTACAATCGTCCTCCTGTTAGCTTCTTTGAATTTTGAATTTCAATATAAAGAAAACATTCACTTTACTGTCAGCTCCACTCCAATTAGAACTGCCTGTTGAATGGAAGGTGTATTTCCACACACACACACACACACACACACACAGGGATTAACTTGAAATTATTTGCCACAACCAACACTCAGTTTTTTAAAAAATAGAAGTCCCCAAATGAAATATTCTAATAACCTGAGAAAGTTTTACTTTAAAAAATGATCCTCTTGGATTGGCCTGCCATGTCATTTCGAGAGATACAAGGACAAAGTTTCCAGGACAGACAAATTTTATACACAAATGACATGATAATGTGGGTCAGCACATGTCTGATCTGTGCCCAGGAACTTAGCCTGGCTCCAGCAAAGGGTCCACCCCTAGTTCTCATCTGAACCCCCATCCAATCCCAACTACCAAAGTAGAAAATTTAGACCTCTGAAAGATTGAACCAAGATAAAGGAAAACCTCCACAGATATTTGTTTTAAAAATCCTTTGAGAGAACATTGAGTTTGGATCATGAAGACAGAGTTCAATTTGTACTTTTGATTTTTCCCAGTTCCACGTTTTTAAAAAATGTTCTTTCACCACCTCCCTGTGCAGAAGGCGATGAGCTTGCTTTGTTTCCCAACTGACCTATTCATATCAAGTTAGTTACACCCACTTAAATCCATCCCCCTCCCATTTTTGGTTAGTCCCACAGAGCCCTCCTATGGAGCTGGGAACTGATAGAGTCACTTTTTTTTTTTTTTTTTTTTTTTTAATGGAGACTTCAATCACTGAATGCCAAAAGCCATCTTATCTATTAAAGCAAGAACAAAATACATGGAAGTTGTTAAAAACAAATCATTTTCCATCAGTAAAACTTGCATGATTGCAAAGAGAGAAGAACGATGCTGCTGTAATTACCGGTACATTAAGCAGGGGCTGAACAGCTGCGTGAACTTGGAATTGGTAGAATAACAGCCCTTGAGCCAGCTTCCCCATATGGTCCAAGGGAGGAGGTGGGGCTTTGAGCTGCTTGGGGTGGGGGGGAGGTGAGGTGGGGGCAAACTGGAATTTCATTCAAGTAGGAAACTCATGCCAAGAAAAGTCTGGCTTCCTGATCCAAACCCAGCTTCCTCTGGGCTGCCTTAGAAAATCCCCCTGGCCTCCATAATGAAAACCTCTAAAATCAATGTTGTTTTTTCCTAAAGAGAGCAAAATGTAAGAGTTTTCAGACGTTTGGCTTTGCTGCTCCTAATAGAAAAGAGGACCTCAGAAAGACTGAGTCACCTCCCCAGCTCTCTTGGGGTGTGGCTATGACTTGGCCTGATCGGGATCTTCACGAACACTGTATTTGATCTAACATTTGCCTTGTCTTCCAATTAAAAAAGGATTCAACCAACAGTGAGGGATCCCCACCACCAGATACTGACCTCCCTGTTTCTGTGAGAAGCATTCTAACTGTCTCATTGGCATTCTATTCCAGAGTTTGGCAAATTTGGTAAAAGCAGAGCAACACTACAGTAACCTTTCATTATTGATGCACATCCTGACAGCATTCCATTCTTCTTACATTGTACGTCATAAATTAAACACAATAAATTTTATTGTGAAACCTCCTAGGAAGACATTCCTGAATAGAGGAGGGAGAAAATGCTTGCATTATACTAAACAGAGCTAAAATGTGATAGTTGCTGGAAGGGTTGGCTATAAGGAATCTAGCTATTTACAGGGGGAAATACCAGATAGCCTACATCATTTGCAAGGAGATGTTTTTGTAAGTACCATGTCCAAAACCGTTTGGGTTTCCACTATATGGAGGTTTTGATCACAGGAGATGGTGACCAGCTGTTGTTCATTGCCACTGAAAACAGAATGAGTGGGAAATGCCATTAAAATGGAATTGGAGGAATTCAAGCTTCCTGAAAATTTGGGTGAGTTAACAGGAGAGGGATCCACCACATTAAGTTACATATTGGATGCCTTTCATCTTTTTGTTTGTTTTCTTTTATATAAAAAGAGGCCTGTTAAGACAGTTCAGGTATAATCTTTTTATATCAGCAAAATAGAGAATTTGATAATCTAACAAAATTGTTCAAAAACAAAAGAAATCTGAACAGTATTTAAAAATATATAACCATGAGAAATTATGACATGCATAAGGGTAATTTATTTAGTCAACTATGGCGCCATGGAATCTTATAAAATAAGAGTATTATTGAAGAACTCTGGTCAAAAATGGGTACGTTTCACAGCATAGACTTAGACATATTCCAAGAAGGAGTTTAATAATTTCCTGTAAATTAATGCTCTATTGTCTTCAGAAGCATCTAAATTTAAAAAGAAAAGAGAAACAACAGTATTTTACTCAATTAAGGCATAAAACTATGTTTCAGAAAATTATTAGGTAGGCAGGTAGAGAGATAAATGGATCTAAAACCAGTCATTGAGGGACATTAAGGTTTCCACCGAAATCTGATTTGTGGTCTGTCTACTCTAGGGATTTATAACAATATTCAAAATCAAGTACTAAGATAGTAACTTGCAAGACTTTCATAATAAACCAAATGTAGGGAGGACACACAAAAGCAGTCCATCATCTTTGCCAGACTTCTGAGCTCCACGGAACATTCCCTTTTATGTTTTTCATACAACTTGAATGAAATTTCTACCAGATCTCATTTCAGTGGCCCCGTGAGAGAGATCTACCTTTTGACAATCAGTACTTCACCCAGGGCTGCGCTTGAATACAAACATCTCAGTAGACATGGACTTAGAAATGAGGGATTACTGAATTTCACTCCAGAAGTTTGTCTTCTCTGATACCATAATAAAAGAACATCACTTTCATCTCAGATGATTTACAGCTGACAGCTAAAGTTTATCTTTTGACCCTTTCTGCAAAAAAATATATACTTTATAGATAGCTTTAAATGTTAATTTTTTCAAAGCAGGAATGAAAGAGTAAACAATAACAAAACAGTTTCAGACACAAGTACATCTTGTCTTAAAATTCCCTGGCACCTAGGCAATATGCCATGGTCCTCTGCATGCGTTTAAGAGGAGTCAGAGATCTTTCAATCAACAGAGCAAGTTACTTGCTTCGGGAAATATTCATTTATTTCATTTGACACAAATTCCATGAGAATCCAAGGTTTAACAGGGTCTTCCCCTGCAAGAGAAGTTATTTTTCTCTTTCCTTTTTCTTTTATGGAACAGTTCCAAGACTCCTTTGCATCAGAAGCTCAGTGCTTTTCCCTGTAAATAGATTTCTTTAATACAATTAGAGTCAGCTTCTGAAAAAGAAAGCTTATCGTGGTCATTAAGCACAGATTCTGGACCCAGACCAAATGGGCTCAAATTCCACCTTTGCCTCTCAATAGCTGTGTGCCCTTTGAATACGTTACTTAACCTCTCTGAGCCTCTGTTTCTTCTCTGTAAAACTGAGATTTAGGAGCATCTTCCTTGTGTGCTTGTGCTCAAAACTTGATCTGGAACTGTTGGTCTGTAGCTCTGTATGGTTAGCAGAGTAATAAGAAAGGAAGGAAACACCAGCACAAGAAGATCAAGGTCACAGTCAATGCTTCTAACACAGCAAGAGAAGCACCATACTCTGTGGTATTTATCAACAGTGCACCAGCATAGTGTACCTGTTTTTATTGTGGAGCAAAGGTAAATCGATTTTTGCTTGTAAATATGAAACACTGGATAAGAGGGCTCACGAACACCAGTTGCAGAGGGCAGGGTGGAGGGGATTCCATGCTAGGGACTTCTTTGCTTCATTTATCAAGCGCCTCTCCTGAATAGTAATAAACAGATGAGAAGGACAAAGTTAAGTGAAAGATTAATTCCCAAAAAGTGAGCAACTGGACCTCTGAGACTTCTTGCTCCACACCCCTTGCTTACTGTCTCCTTGACAGGGTGGAGAAGCTGCACTTGTCCACCCCTACCTTCCCAGACCAGTTAGAAATGTGACCATCTCAACCACATATTCACTCATTCAGCTAACCAACATTAATAGAGCACTGGCTATATGTCCAGGATTCTGCTATAGAGCAGCAGGTGAGAAAAGTCAGGAGAGAGGAGTGAAGAGGGCCCTAGATTCACAAAGATAAAATAGGACACAGTCCTCACCCTCATGGAACTCATGTTCCACACATCAGACAAGTGCAACCAAAGGTCAGAATAAAGGTCATGAGCTTTGTGATAAAATGAGGTGTGCGTGAGAGATGGAGAAAGGAGGAAGTATCCCGCTCTGGTTGAGACAGGTGGGGAAGTGGTCTCAAATGAGAAGATGCTTGATTTTAAGGCTTCAAGAGAAGTAGGAATTAACTAGGGGAAGGAAGGGAAAAGAGGACATGGAAAAGCAGCCCAGGTGAGGACAATGAGTCCCATGCACAGGCACCAGAGCACCTAGGAGAAAGCAGAGTGCACTATTACAGTTGGTTGGGGTACAGGGCATTTTGTGGTACCCTGGAAGATAGCATTGCAAATCTATCTTCAGAAGGCTCCAGGTTGGGCTGGGGATATAGCTCAGTTGGTAAAGTGCTTGCCTCACGTGCACAAGGACCTGGGGTCAATCCTCAGCACCACCAAAATAAATAAATAAATAAATAAATAAATAAATAAGGCTCCAGGTGGCAGTATGGTGGAAGGCCACTTTTGACATTTGGCTGGCTTCCTGATTCACCTGCATGAATGAAAGAAGGAGTCCAAGGATGCTGACAGCCTCTGGGCATTTATATGAAGAATGTGCCATTTTCCTTAAGAAGTTGCTTTCAGGAATTTTGGAAGACTGGAGCAGGATGTTCTCTCCCACTTGGCCTTCATCCCATCTAAACATTTTGGAAGAGATCATTCCTAATATCACCAAGATATTAACTCATAGTCTCCATGTTAGCCTCATAGTTTCACTGAAGATGTGGCACTTACTTATACGTTACCTAAATCAAATAATGGAACACATTATGCTATATAACATAAGTTCATATTAAATAGTCTTTATTCTAATTCATTCCAAATCCTGCCAGTCTAATATTCTGAAAGAGAGGCACCATAGTACCATAGTGAAATCTGCCTCTTATAGCTGTGACTCTGTCAAATTAAACACAAGGGTAGGTATCCAGTACTGGAAAGTTCTATTATCATTATTCAATAAATATTTACTGCTGGTGTGGCAGTGCAAAAGTGGGTCAGAAGCTTCTTTTCTGGCCCCTCAAAGCTTATAGAAAATTAGATTTAAAAAATGCAAGAAGAAATTAAAAGAACGTTCCTTGAGGAGATATCACACCCAAACACACACATAAAGGGAAGATCCTATCTGAGCAGACATTCAGAAGGCTATGCTTGGGGATGGAAAGATGGCATAGAAGGATAGAAGGGTAGAAAAAACAGAGTGATCCACACTGAGGTAAGCAGGACCAGAAGGTGGAACACACAGGTTGTGAAAAACTCCTGAGGCAACTCAAGGAGGAATTTTAAGGCTGAATTTCTGATCAAGAAGCGAAACAAACTCACACAACTTGGATCCGCCATGACTTTTACCAATCAGGCCACATCTTGGGCATTCAATCAGCCTCCAAGCTCATTCTTGAATCAAAATCATTAGCCCCTCCAAAGAAAGATTGGAAACAGCAGTAGAGTCAGTGGTAAACACTCTGACACTTGATCCTTTTTCCTCTGTATAATAGAACGCTAAAAAATTGATCTGGATTAGTCTAACCAATGTTAAATTTGATAGGACGAAACCAGTGCAGGTTTTCATTGCTCTGCTCTAGGGATGGAAGGAGGCCAGTTATCATCATGTTTACTTTACTTCTCCAGTTTCTCAGAAAACAGCATGGGCCAGCCTTCTCCAACAAGCTGAGATGGAATCTGAGTTAGTAAACACATTGTGTATGAACTACACTATGCCTTCTCTTGCTCATTACAAGGCAGATAAAAACAACAACCAGAAAGTAAGTGTGCTTGTGACATCTGGAATTATTATTTGTGAAGTTAAACTACCAAGCAGACAAAGCATTTTATTCTCAGACTCTACCACCGACAAAATCTACCAAATTCCTTCAACATTTGTGAACAACTCTGTAAGAGGAATTCTTAGGGTAAATAAATGGGGGCAGGTGTAAATTAAAGGAGAATAACACCTGTCTCTGCAGCTGGCCAGCAGACCTTGCTTTAAAGTGCTGTCTGCAGGGAATTGAGGCATCTCGAGTTACCCAGAGGCCTTAGCCTACACTGGAGTCTACAGAAAGGAATTCTGTGACCAGAAGATGTGAGGCTTGGTCGGAGGCCAAAAACAATGGTAAAAGGTACAAAATGAAAAGTTTTGTCAGGACAAAAGCACTCCATCACAGAACAACACATGACTTGGCTGTTTGAAGAAATGAACCCAAAACCAAAGTCGCAACTGGATTAACAACTGGTTGATTCCCTTTTACCTTCTAATGCTTCTCTGGCTTGTGAATGCTTGTTGAAATCAGAATGAAGAGAGGGTGGCCGCCAGCAGCATGTGGTGTCTTCACTCAAGGCTGATTCTGGCTGGTTGTGGAAAAGCAGCTTACAAGATTTATGCTCCTCTGCCTTCCATCCATATTTTTTTTTACAGAAGAAGGGAGAATTTAGAGCAAAGTTACACATGTAACTCCAACCCAGTGCTGGAGACGTCTCCATGCTGACTTGCAAAATAACTGTGGCTTCAGCAGAATCATGTGCCCAATAGTGACAGAGGTGAAATTCATAAAAATGATCAGTACATAGTCTTTACAAACAGGAGAAAAGACCCTGTAATTAGGTCCATGTTGGCTCTAGTGGTTGGTTTTGCCCCATAGAGCACACAAAAGTTTAAATAATGGGAACAAATAAAAATCAAAGGGGAGTTTCTTCCTAAGAACAGCTTGGAAAGGTCTCTATACCAAGCTTTAAGTTTTCATTCATGCAATATCTAGACCACAGAAAAGCCACCAAAGTTACCTGAACAAAGAAAAAGTATAGAAAAGCTAAAAGTTAAAGGAGAAAATAGTATATGGAGGTCATAAGTCACAAAGCCCTGAACAGACTTGCGTAGTTAAAGCACATGATATCTGAGGGCCAGGAAGAGACCAGAGCTTTCTCTCCTGCATACTGATGCCTGGATATTCTATAACAGGGGCCAGAGCCACTCATGTCCTCAGCAGAGCATGGATAAAAAGCAGCAATGTTGGAAGAGTACCAGTGAAATAAAATTCACAGTGTCTTAACTGACCAAAATGGATCTGAGGTATGATGGAGTCAAGAGTGCCTCACATTGTTTCTGAGAACCACTACAGAGTAGGTAGGCACATCAGTGCCAATTGTTTTTCTCTTTGACTTTGGCCGGATGTGGGTTCTGAGTATAGCAGATGGAATTTATTGGGTCAACAGTATGCAAGATGAAGAGGGAGCCTGCCCTCAAAGAGGAAGCAAGCACCCCAGGTGTCCAGTCCCAAAGATTTTGGCAGTGAATTTAGACACAAGGGAAAATATCATTTATTCATGGAAAACTGTCAATGAACTGTTTTTAAAATGCCTAGATATCTGTTGCCATTCTCTGTTGTAAACAAACTCTAAAAGTTTCATTGTTAGTATGGAAAAAAATAATGATTCTACCTTATTAAAATTTTGCTCATTATTTTGTTTAATGTATTAACAACTGAAAATTCATTCATTAAAATACATGATTGTAACTCCAACTTGAAGTATTTGTTTTCTGATGACACTCTCTTCTTTTGTAACACTGGAGAAAATGTTAATCCCTCTTTCTCTCCTACTGTCTTTTGCTCTCCAATAGAGAACCCAGATTATATTTGAGTTTCTTTGCATCTGTGAGCAGAACCTATCCCCCTCCACCATAAGAAATAATTGGAATCCAGACTTTGCTCTGCTTCACTAAATATACTCAAAATCACTCCATTTTATTAGTGCTGCTCTACCAAATGAGACGTTGATCTGCTTGGGCAGTTTCATTGAGTCTGAAAACACACCATTATAAGTCTTCCTAACAGTGTTGAGTTATGAGTATACATTTGACATATATCATGTCATTTGCCCTGTGTTCTATTTGGTGGGATGAGGAACACAGTAAGTCTACAAAGCACAGACACATTTCAAGAGTTCTTAGCACTTTCTGGTATTTACTTATTTTCATAAAGTCTTCAGCCAAGTATTAATTTGTTCATGTAAAAAGCAATATTTTGATAGGAAAATTTCAGAAATTCACAACTTCAGTAAGCCTACACCATGCAGACACAAATTTCTATCCGATATTCAGATTGCATTTTTATTCATGGGTCTGAGAATTCATGTGAGAATTGAAAATTGATACCTATCTCAAATGTTGCTGTATCACAGAAAAACCATATCACAACTCCAACATTACATTGGCAATAATCAGCTTAAAGAACCAAACATAAGTCTTCCCAGTCTAACACCATATAAATAAGATCATATTTTTTAATAGCAGAAGATTGACAAGAAACATAAGCCTCATTTAGTCACAGCTTAAAATTTCTTTCCTTAGGAGCACAATTTTGTGATATTTAGCTCCATAACATGTTCTTAAAGGTAAAGATTATAAATTAGACTATCACCTCTAGTAGCAAGCTGCTTATTTATCATGTGGCATAAGCTGCCTATGCAAAGTAAACCCAATTTACAGGCAGACCCAAGACTATTGTGCATTTTCTTGGACTGCTGCTCACAAACTATAGTCACAAAATACTATTTAATGAGTCTAACTCTCTCCTTTACATTCAAGAAAGTATTAGCTATGTGTTTCTGAAATGAAAGACTAGAATTCTACTTTCAGAGTTATTCTTGAACTATACCTAAAGGCAGCAGCCTTCATACTATGAAAAAGGAATAAAAGTAACTTCAATTCTTTCACAGATATTTTTCCCTATGAAAAATCTCCTTCCCCCTCTTAAAGAACTCAGTATGGATTTTCTAAATAATTTATTGTGAACAGACAAACCATGGTATATAAACACTTCAATTCTATTCCATAAACAAGAATTAAATACCTTAACTCACTAGGTGAAGTCTGGGATATAAAGATAAAGAAGACAGTGCCCTGGTCCCAAGAGAGGAAGACAGAACTACATACATAACTCTATCATGAAGCAGAATGTTTTAAACAGTTTTTGAATTTATATACAGAATCCTCTGAGAACACAGAAAAGAGAGCAATAATTCTCTGGTGAAGCCAAGATGTGTTTAGAAGGAAATAACATTTGACCCATCTCTTGAAAATGAATGGGATTTTAACCAAGAGGAGACAGATAGCAGGTAGGTCTGTCCTCAGAAGAGTGTGGAGTCTGGGCCAAGCCCTATGACAGAAAAGCCCAAACTAATCACACTTAAAAGGAGGTCTTGCTTCTGCCATCTTTCATAGACTACTTGGCATCTCTGAAAAGTCAAAATTAACTTGTAATAATGCTTCTGAAGAGAAGTGAAATGCAGTAGCCTGTGTGTGCTGTGCCTCCCCAGCACTAGCACCATGTGAAAGAGGGGATGCAGCCCAGCCAGCCCAGCCAGCTGAATAAGGAAAGCAGTGTTGCTTCTGCCTCAACCCTCTACTGGAAATGCTCTCACCAAACTCACTCATGGCACCCTTGATCATGTACAGTTTACATCATCGTTTACAATTTCAAAAAATGTAACACTATTTCTACCATTGACTGCATTTGACATTTCTGACATCTTCCTTATTGAAAAAGCTCCTCTGAATTTCTTGGGAGCACCTTGTCCTCGTCCTTTGACTATCCATAAAATGTGGACATTCCTGCAGGGCTATCTTGAGTCCTGTACTCATTCACAGGCCCTCCCGTGTGCTCTCATCTTCTACCAGAGCTTTAGCTAGACCTGTATGCTGATAAAATTTAAGTCTCCATCTCCAGTCTTTGGTTCCTTTCCAGAGCTCCAGAAATACATATGCCTTGCTTAGCAATCATCACTCTTCTACTTAATCTGTAGCATCAACAAGAAAGAAATCAGGAAATCCTGCTTTTTATTCACAACTGTTTCCTAAACCAGTCTTTCTCTATGTAGCAAAGAGTTTAGCAAGGCTGATGGACTGTTTTGAAGAATTTCAGTGATTGCTCTTAAATACCTCCACTTCCTCTGGTCCTGACTGTCACTTTATTCTTTACTCTGCAGCCAGAATAATTTATCTCACTACAAATATGATTCCATCACACTCCTGTTTAGAACAGAATCCTAGTTGCTTGTTAAATAAGGCCTGCTTGTGTTGATTTACAAATACATTCATTATCTGGTATTTTCTTACCCTAGCAGATTCACCATAATGAACATTTTCCTACTTATACTCTGAGCAATCACCATATTAGACATTTTTCATTCTTATTTAATGTGTGGTCATTTTTTTTTTTTTTTTGCTTGCAGTCAACCTCCTTACCCATCTTCCTCTTCTTTAATTGCTTCAATTTAAATAGCATCTTCTGTAACCAATCTTCATGCCCACACACCAATACCAACACCATCATTAGCATGAGGAAGGGTTCTTCTGTATATGCATTTTAGACTCTTACACTTCCTCTAGCATAGCAGGTAACACACTTCATTTTATTTTATTTATTTATTTATTTATTTTTCTGCACTAGAACTATGATCTCTATAAATATTAAGGGACGATTTTGTCTTATTCACATGTGTCTTTGGTATATAGGATAGAGTCTGGCAGATAGCAAGTTCCTGATTATTTCCCTCTAAATGGATAAATAGTATGGAAACATGTAGAACAAGTCCCAGAACAACTAGCTTCCTAATTATTTTCAGGAATGATTGTGAAAGTGAAGTTTGGAAAGGAGATTGATCTAAATGACAGCAAAGGTTAAACTATGAACTAAGGAGATTTTCTTACCAATTTTAACCTTTTAATCTTGTTATTAATCAGAAAACAAAGCATATACATGGTCAAAGAAAATGATGTGAGCATAATGAATTAAAAGGACACCAGTGAAGCATCTATTAAAAAATCTTAAGAGTGGCTGGGAGCAGTGGCACACACCTATAATCCCAGCAGCTTGGGAGGCTAAAGCAGGAAGATCTCGAGTTCAAAGCCAGCTATAGCAAGGCACTGATCAACAGTTTTCTTCACTAGAACTAAGACCCTGTGTCTAAATAAAATTCAAAATAGGGCTGGGGATGTGGCTCAGTGGTTGAGTGCCACCCCCAAAAGAAAATCTTAAGAAACGTTGTGAACCTGTCATGGCAGCAGAGGTGAAAGGAGGAGACGGCAATATGGACAGAAGTGACATCACCAGATCACCCAGATACAGAAGATGGGGAAGAGAAAGACTGTTCCAACCACTAACTCAAGGCTCCCAAACATCACTGATATGGGCAAGATAGGATAAGATGGATCAAGAGAGGAACAAGATGAGAATTTATTAGATCCTTTTCATACTTTTTGAATTTCAGACATGCCCAAAAGGTAATTAGAAATATAAATTTGAAATGCAGAACAGGAAAAAAGGAGTTTTTTTTTTTTTTTTTTTTTTTAATTCACTTAGGTTTTATCTCCAGAGAAGAGATGGTAGCAGCTGTAGAGTAAGAAAAGAATGAGAATAGGAGAGGTGATAGTTCATTGGGGGAGTTTCTGTGGGGTAAGGAGAAGGAGAAGTGAAAAAGTAGGAGAAAGATTGACCGTGGATAGAGGAGGGAGAGTGATATGGCACACCTTGTCTTCATCACATTAAAGAGAATTTCAGAGAAGACATATATGCATTCAGCTCAGTTATTTCAGGGAAATTTATGGGATAAGGACAAAAATGTACTTTTTGACTTTAAAGTCAGAAATTAATTGGTAGCGTTGATACAGCTGTTTCAAGAATATGTTATTTGAAATAATATTGTAATGAATTGAGGAATAAATAGAAGGTAAGAAAATTGAAGTAGTCGTTGCAACCTACTCATTCAATGAGAGAGAGAGAGAGAGAGAGAGAGAGAGAGAAACATGCAACCAGGATCATGGAAGATCTTTTTCTATTTTGGATGATTGGAGAGAATTTGGATTCATATACTGAAATAATAGAGAAGTATCAGGACTTAGAGGGGAAGATGAATTCATTTTCCAATATGTTGGATTGGAGTAGACTTTTAGAAAGCTGAATGCAATGTTAGGTATATAAATTTAAGATCTATGAAAATGGGTAAGCTCAGGGAGGTCAGTTGGTAGGTTAAGGATATAACACTACAAATTCAATTTAAACATATTGAAAAAGGAAAATACATTTGGAGGCTGAAGGGAAACATCCAATAGAGCCAGAAATTGTGGTGATGCAAGAGATAGTTTTAGAAGCCAGATCTTAGAGGAGCAGAGAAGACCTAGGCCTGGAACATGGTAGAAGGAATTGATCTTCTATGGATAAAAAAGACATGGAGCAAGGAAGAGAGTGAAATAATTCAGTCTGTGGGTGTACACACTAAGAGTGGAAGTAGACGTGGGAGAGAGAAAAAAACTTCCTGATCTTTCAAAGATGAGTAGAAAGTGTAAACATGTCACAATGGAACATTCCAGGGAGAGGTTTTGTGATTAGTCAAAACACGGGAGCAGGGAGCAAGGAATGTCACGTTGTACATTACAGTTATTCATGGTTCAGTGGGGATACTGATGAAGTATAAGGTAGATGGTGATGAGAGATAACATAGGAAAAGATGATTGGAATCAAATTATACTAGAGCTATTAGGAAGTACTGCAGATAAGATGGAGCTAAAGAGGCAATTGGGGCAGAAGGGTTGGTTATATGCTGGTGATAGAATTCCTGTCCACTAAGAATTAAGAAGAGGAGAGATTAGACAGAAGGAGAAAATATCCAATTACAAGTTTGCATAGTAGTCTAAAAAAGACACATTACAGATAAAGAGAGCACAAAAGTGTACTCAGAGGAGGTAAAAATCTGCTAGACTTTATGACTGATTAGGGAACTTGAAGAAGTGAGGAATCAAGGTAAATGCCAAATTTCTATTCTACATGATTGGACAAAATTTGTTTTCACATACTAAAAGAATAGAGGAGTAATCAGGACTTATAGGGAAGATATTTTCTAATATGTTGGGCCAGATGGGAAGATATTTTCCAATATGTTGTTATTTTTAGATGGAGAAGTTTAATGTGCTGTTGGATATATACATATAAGGTTAAGACTTATAAAAGTGGGTAAATTCATACATAAAAATACATTTTACTGTCATATATAACTAAGAAGAACAAATTTATTTTTTTTATAAAGTGGGTAAACCATGAAATACATTGGTAGGTTAAGAATGTAGCCCAAGAAACATAAAAAAAATTAAAGATTGTAAACAAAGGCAAATTAAAAAGGATTGTTTAAAGGAATGGTGGGAAATCAGGAGAGTGTGGGAGTCTGACAACCCAATAGCATAAAGAGAGCTCACAGATGGGAATGTAATGCACAATATCAAACACATCCCTTGTTGTAGGTGACCTAACCTCCTCAAAAGGACCACTGGATTTGTCCAATTTGAAGGTGATTTGGGGTATAGAAAAGAGCAATTTCAGAGACATAGTAAAATTGCAAGCCAAGACTGAATAATAGGGTAAGAAGTAAACAAGACAGAAGAAAATGACGTAGAGGCACAAGAAATTTGACAGCCTTGGGAAGGATCTGGTGCATAGGTGAGACCCACAGGAAGGTGAAACCTGATTAGTCTTTGAGGGATGATCAGATATCCCCAAGCTAGACTGGGTAGGAGGCTTCACCAAGGTGAACACATGTAAAACCCAGAGGCATTGAATGGCTTGGATTTCTTAGGAAACACAAGAAATCTAGAATTGTCAAGCATTAAAGTGAACAAAACAGGACAAGAGATAATGTGGGGCATAGAAAAGAGTCAGATCAGAAAAGCAATTCATGTCTTGCTAGGGAAAAGGAATTTTATCCTGAGGAAGCACAGAGTCCTTAAAAAGCTTTCATCAATCTGTCTGTGATTTATACCAGCAGAATGAGGCATGAGACAGGGCTAAAGACAGGCTGAGCAGATTTTATAATAGTAGAGGAGAGACATGACAGTATAAATTAATAGCAGTAACAGGATAGGGAAGAATTACCAAAATGAGATGGGAATCAGGGAAAAGACCAATGTTTCCAGTTTAGTTGCTTGGGGATAATGGAAAAGACCAGAGAGAAAGTTGGGTTTTAGAGGGTGATAAATCATGATTTCAGTTCAGAACATTTTGCACTTGAGTTTCCCCACCTTAATGTCCAAGTGGGGAAATTTACACAGGGACCTGGACTTGATATACCTACTGTATTGGACTCGTCTTGCAAACATACAGCCAGAGATCACAGGTAATTGGGAAACCTAGAGGGTCTGAGATAGAACACACTGACTTGAGGGGATGCACAGATAGAAATATAGCAGCATTACATGACCTGGGCACAAAATGAGTGGTTCAAATTCTTCTTCTTGAGGGCAGAAGTGGATTTGGCAACTGAACCTCCTATGAGGGCTAGGATGGGAAGAGATCAGCTATGATCAGGAGTAATTCACAGGTTCATTTAGGATCTGATAGATCCTTATAATCTCTTTTGCTAAGCTCCTTATGGCTATTTACAAGGAGGATGTGGAAATCACCTTTTCTGCCTGACCTCAGAGCCTTTGAGAATTTTGTAGAAAAAGATAAGGAAGGAGTGAGACCTTGGGGAGGAAACCAACAGAGAAGTTCTCATAATCAAAGTACATTGCCAACGCAGTCTAAAACTAGGTGCTAGCCACTATGACCAAGACAAAGCAGGTCATTCTGTGCTTGCATTTCCACACAGTCTCCTTGCACTACTTTGTGACCTGATATTCACGTTAACCTGATTTCAACTGCACACTCATTGGGGAATGAAAGATTTGTGTCATGAATTGGCTATTATGCTCTCTCTCTCTTTTCCCTTGGCCTTGATACCTGTGGACTGAATTGCTTCCAGGTCAATGTGAAACCTATAGTGAATTTCCAGACAGATGGTATAATTTACAGGGAGCATAGGTTTCAAGCAAGAAAGCAATTCTTCTCTCCATTTTAAATACAAGTGTCATTTTGCTCCAGAATAATCCAAGACAGCTTCTCATATGTGCATGTGGGTTTCCTTTTTTCTTTCCAGGTACCTCTCTTCATCTACACTCCTTTGCATTTTCAGTGGAAATTTCAGAGGCTTTTGAGTTGCAGAGA
Source organism: Tamias sibiricus (assembly GCA_025594165.1). Lineage (NCBI taxonomy): Eukaryota > Metazoa > Chordata > Mammalia > Rodentia > Sciuridae > Tamias > Tamias sibiricus. The sequence continues at coordinate 69,895,051 of CM046660.1, read as the reverse complement.
ATAATTTTTCATTTAGAAGGATCAGAATTACAGAAAGGTTTTGGGTCATAGAGGACTAAAAAACAAACAAGGATCATGTGACTGAAGTAAGAATTTCCCAGAGAGATGTTTCAGGTCACTGAGCAGAATGAAATTCATTCCAGGTTTAAGTTCCTTGCCTCCTACTTGTTGTACCTTTAAAATAAATATAGAAGTAGGAAAAGAAATCTCAACAAAGATGTTGTTGTCAGAATGTGTTAGCAAGTTGATGAAACCAAGTTCATCATTGAGCTCTTTTCATCTGTCTTAATGTAAAATTTAACTTGCATATCCAAAGAACATCATCATATTTATACTAAGCAACATTATTTGAATTTTACAAACTGAAAGTATAATAACTATACTCTGGCAAGGACTAGAACTTATCATTGCCAAATACTTTCCACTCTAACCTCATTTCTTGTTTGAAATTTGTACAAATGCTTTCCCTCTGAGGATCAAGTGTTTCTCTGCTCAGAGGTGAAAGAGTTGTCTAAAGAGATAATACGAAGTCTTCTGAGCCACTTTTGAGTCATAAGTACAAAAAGCAATCACCCCTCCTGAATCATTAAAATGTTCACTCCTACTGGATTGTTAGAATGTTAAAATTCTAGAATCTTAAATACAAAGATCAATAGTGTGGGAATTAATTTATTTTTCAGATGAAACATTAAAAGTTTTAAGAATGGCTTAAAATATTGTTAAAATATTTGATATAGTTATAAAACATGAGCTTTAATTTTAAACATTATTTGAATATACAAATATTTAGCAAAAAAACAGTGTAAAAATATACTTTAGTAGATGAAATTGTGATAAAGTTAAAAATAAGAATAATAAATTAGACTAACAACTTTCATTAAATGATTGTACAGATGCACAGAGTTTCCACATGAAATTGTTCTAGGAAACTTAATGAGGTCAGAATTCTCTCACTTCACTTTTATCTTGCATTCTCTATTTCATGTGTACCCACTGACAATTGTTAAGAATTTATCCTGGATCCACCACCATGATTCTAAGTAATATACCATACCTGCTTTCTCTTCACTAATAAAATTTAGGCATTATCTATTGACTTTCTATTGAAGAACAGGAAACATTCTTAGATTTTCAGCTTCCAAATCCCTTTATCTCTATCTTCCAATGAAATCATATCATACCTTTATTATGACAATCCTTTAAAGCAGGGTATTCTTTTTTTCCTGTAACTAATATTTGTATCTTCTTTGTTTGCTTTCCTGATTTGGGGACAATGTCATAAATATTTTCCAGGCTCTCCAAGTGAATTTAAAAGACCCTTGATTTCTCTTTGTCCCATGGCCAAATACATCAGGGAAGTTAGCAAGTCAATTCTCTTTTTCTTGCAACTTCTTCCTTGGCTTTTTGTCCTTGTCCTATTTACGAGTTACCCTCTTTGCCTGCTTCTCAATGGCTACCCTGCAACTTGGCTTCTTTGGGATCCTCTCCTATCTAGCATCTTCTTCTTTTTCCTTTTTTTTTTTTTTTTTTTTTTTTTAACCCTTTCTCGATGGAGTCAATCCTCTAATACAGTACCCTGCAGAATGGAATCTGCAAACCATTCCTCATCCACAGACCATCTTGATTCTGTTCTAAGATAAAAATAGGAATCAATAGTATTTAAATTATTTGTGTAATTAGTTTGATTTTGCCAGTCTCTACACATGCATGATCCAGCTGCAGACCAGTTCAGGCCATGGAACTAGCACAACAAGGTGCATAATAGACTTGTGCGGTACAACCCAGTCATGCTCTGGGATATTTTAAGGCTAGTTAATGGTAATACAAAAGTATATATATGAAACTCACGGGGGAGGGGGGAGAGTAAAAAATGTATGTTAAGTTGTTACTTCAAAAATAATTTTTGTTTCTATAAGTCTTTTATAAACAAACATTTTATCACTTAAATAAGGTTGCTTTAAGTTTTACTATTTGTTTTTAAAATTAAAATACTAGTGGTGAAAAAAAAAGTTCTCATGGACTTTTTGTAGAGGAGAGACACAATTTTTCTGAATGTGGCTGTAGTCCAAATGATGATGAGGAAAGGGATTCCATAGAAACCAAGGCCAAAGAGTTCATGCCAGTTTGCTTACAATATGTATGGAGCTTGTGTTGTTTTAATTAATAACAGATAGTGAAGTGTTAAAACCACACTGCTAGTTGCAGAGATTTACTAGCTAATGATGCAATGATGTCTGGAATATCTCCACAAATTTATATACAAAAAAAGAAATATACCCCCAACTAAATGTTGGGTGGAAAATATGAAGAAGTTAGACCAAAGGCCACTCTCCGATTCCATCATAGCTCAATATATTAATAAATAGGCACATAGCAAATTTCAAATCAGAATAAATCAAGCTAGCAAGGATTTTTTAATACTACAAAGTGATGAATGGTCATATTTTACAATGTGGTAATTCTTTTATAACATGTGAAATTTAACTATGATGGTGGTGTCTGGGAAGGGTTTTTTATGGTGGAAAAAATGCAACTGGGTCTGAAATTTAGAATATAGATTATAAAAGATTATATTGACAATTGTTATGTTTGTCAGTGACACAGCATTCTTTACCCCAAATGTCTGACTACTGAAAAGGCAAGTTATCAGTTATATCAAAAATGTGTTACATTTTAGCTCATTCTACTGGTTACAGAATAATATGGAAATTAATCCAGCTTCTTCCCATGCTGAGGATAATGGTTTTCAGGGAGAATGCTTGGTCTAGACTAACTGAAATAGGGAAGACTCTGGTGATCCTGCAAAGTAATAAATTGGTTGGATTCCCAGATTTTACAGATAAAAATTCGAGTCAGTCAAATTTGCCTGTGTGTTTGACATCCTTGATACTTTTAATCATCTTACTATTTCCATGCAAAGAAGGAATGAATTTGATTTTCAGTGACAGATCAGATGGAAAGACATTGGGAAAATTTACATGCTTAGAGAAATTTTGCAGGATCTTGTGACATATTGCAAATTCAACACAATTATCAATGAAATGGGGTTAATATTAATATTGTACATCTGGGAAAAGTGTCACTGAATACCTCACAAATTTGATGGAATATTTTAATTATTATTTTACATCAGAAAAAATTAAACAATAGGACATTCATAAGTCTAAAATCTTTATCATTCATTAAAAATAGTTAAACTTTATAAAAAAGATGATGGTAGAATGAGATAGATATCTTTACCCTAAGTGCATGTATGAAGACACAAATGATGTGAGTATACTTTGTATACAATCAGAGATATGAATAAATGTGCTCTAGAGTGTAATAAGAATTGTAATGCATTCTGCTGTTATGTATAACAACTTAGAATAAAAAAAATGTAAAAAAAGCCCCCCCAAAAAAAAAAAAATTAGCCGGGCGCGGTGGCGCACGCCTGTAATCCCAGCACTTTGGGAGGCTGAGGCAGGAGGATCGCGAGTTCAAAGCCAGCCTCAGCAATGGCGAGGCACTTAGCAACTCAGTAAGACCCTGTCTCTAAATAAAATACAAAAAAGGGCTGGGGATGTGACCCAGTGGTCGAGTGCCCCTGAATTCAATCCCCGGTACCACAAAAAAAAAAAAAAAAAAAAAAAAAAAAAAAAAATTAGCTAAACTTAATTAAAACTTTACAGAATAGATTGTTAGAACTTTCTATTTGTGAAAGATTGAAGATGGATGTTGAAAATATATCATAATTTGCTTTATTTTAAATAGGAGGTAAAAATGAATTCCCTGAGCATGCTGAAACTGCTTTGAAATCTTTCCCCATTTTTGTGAAATATTTTGGAAGACTGTTTTTCCTATTACAAATGTCATTAAAACAAAAAAATAGAAACATTTTAGATACACATTGTTCCCTGCAATCCTATTGTCACCAACACTAATCCAACCTAGAATGAATAAATTGACAAGTAAAAAGACAGGATACATGTGGGATTACAAACTAAATATTGATATGTATAGTGTTTATCAAACTACAAGTATATATATATATGTCAATTTAAAATAAGGAATCACTATTTCGATAATATTTTTTATGAAATTACAAATGTATAACAACCAAAATTTACAGTCAAAATAAAAACTTGATTTTAGTCACCTATACACTCACTTCCTGTTTTTTCCAGCTTTATTGTGGAATAATTGACATATAAGTTTGTATATATTTACAGTATACATTGTGGTGATTTGATAGACATATATATTATGAAATGATGACCACAATCAAGTTAGTGATCCTTCACCTCACAGGACATGGATGTGTTTCCATGTGTGTGAATTTGAGTGTGTGCAGAGAGAACACTTAAAGAGCTACACTCTTCACAAAGTTAAAGTATCCAATAAAGCATTATCAACTACAGCCTCATGTTGTGCCTTGGTTCTCAAAACTTACTCGTGTTATTACTAAAAATCTGTACTCTTTGATTCACATACCTCCATTTCCCCCACACCCAATCCCCTCCCAAAACCATCTACTTTGGTTTTCTGTGGCTTTTGCATCTTTTAGATTCCACATACAACTAAGACCACTCAGAGTTTGTCTTTTTCTGACTTAAAGTCACTTAGCATAATGCCTTCCAGGTTCATCATGTTGCTGGGGATGACAGGATTTCATTTTCACTTACAACTGATTAATATTCATCCGTCCACAGACACTTAGGTTATTTTCATATCTTGGTGGTTGTGAATAATGCATCAGTGAGCATAGTAGTACAGACATCTCTTTGAGCAAGATACTCATTTGATTTCTTTGGATATATATACACAGAATTAAGATTGGTGGGTGTAAGAGCCCTAATTGAGGAGATAGCTAAGATGGCGGCTAGCTGAGAGCCATTAAGGTGTTCAAGTATTTTCACCTGAATCTTTTTATGCCCGTGAACACTGCGTGACGCACCTGTAAGCTCGAGCTGTTAGCACGTGTTCTTGTTAAGGCAAAAAGTATTTAACCAGGTGAGGGTTAGTTAGGTGGTGGTTGGAGTTGGAGTTGGAGTTGGAGTTGAAGAGGTTTTTGGAGCCAGACAGAGAAGAATAAAAGAACTTTTTCATTTCCATCCTGCCTCCGAAATTTCTCCTGCTGCATCGTTGCTGCAGGTGGCAACAGGTGGGTCTTCCAGTAGTAATATGTTTCAATTTTTTGAGGAATTTTATGTTACTTTCCACAATGGCTGCTCCAATTCACATTCTCATCAAGAGTAAACAAAGCTTTCTTTTTCTCTACATCTTCATCAGCCCTTATCCTTGTCTTTTCCATAACAGTCATTCTAATCAGTATAAAGTGATAATCTTACATTGATTTTCATTTGCTTTTTCCTAACATAATCAATGATGTTAAGCATCTTTTTATGTATATGTCAACTATTCATATATCTTCTTCAGAAACAATGTCTATTTCAGTTCTTTGCCCATTTTTAATTGAATTTTTTTTTCTGAATTCTATGAGTCTTTAAATACTGTCAATATTAACTTCTTATCAGATGCACATTGGCAAATATTTTCTCCCACTCCAGTTTGACATTTTTTCAATTGTTTAGTTTGCTGTAGAAAAACTTGTTATATTAATGTAGTCCCATTTGTTTATTTTTGCCTCTGCTGCTTATGCTATTGAGGTCATATCCAAAAAAAAAAAAAAAAAAAAAAAAAAAAAAAAAAAAAAAACATTGCCAAGAACAATGTCAAGAAATATTTTCCCTTTGTTGACTTCTAGATAGTTTCCAGGTCAGATCTTACATTTAACTCTTAAATTCATTTGAGTTAAACTTTGTCTTTAAAGATACAGTTTCAATTCTGTTCTTGTGCATTTGCATATCAGATTTTCTCAACACCTTTTACTGAAGAGACTATCCTGTACATGTTGTATTTATTGGTCCTCTAATCAAATATTAATTGACAATTTATGCCTGAGTTTATTTGGGGGCTCTTTATTCTGCTTTTGTGCTAATATCATGCTCTTTTAATTACAATAAATTTGTGGAATATTTTGAAATCAGGAAATGTGGTGCCTCTGTCTTTGTTTTATTTTCTCAAGATAAATTTTACTATTTAGGGTCTTTTGGGGGTTTTATACAAATTTCAGAATCTTTTTCTACTTCAGTGTAAAATGCCATTAGAAATTTTATAGGAATTGAATTGATATATAGATTGTGGTATTATGAACATTTCCACAATGTTAATTCTTCCTATCCATGAGCATGGGATATCTTTTATTTATTGGTGTATTCTTCATTTTCTTTCTTCAGCATCTTAGTTTTTCAGTGTGCAGAGCTTTCACTTTTTTGTTTCATTGTATTCCTAAATATGTTATCCTTTTTCATGTGAATATGAGTGGAACTGTCTTTTCTTCTTTTTCAAATAATATTCTTAATATGTGCAAATGCAACTAATTTTGTATTTTTTTGTTGTTGTTGTTGTTTCTCGTGACTTTACTGAATTTACTTACTAATTCTAATGCTCTTTGGTGAAGTCTCTAGGTTTTTCTTTATATGAGATAACATCATCTCCAGAGACTATTTTACTTCTTCCTTTTAAATGTAGATGCCTTTATTTCTTTTTGCCTCATTGCTCTGGCGAGGGCCTCCAGTACCATGTGGAATAGAAATGCTGAAAATGGACATCCTTGTCTTGTTTCTGATCTAAGAATAAACTTCCAGATTTCCATTACTAAATATGATGTTATTTGTGGACTGGTCATATATGGCCTTTGTTATGTAGAGAAACATTTCTTTTATAGTCAAATTGTGGAGAATTTTTGTCAAAAAGGATGTTGCAAACTTTCAATTGCTTTTTGTGCATCTATCCAAATGATCATATTGTTTTATTATTCATTCTGTTAACATGGTGTATAACATTTATTGATTTACATATGTTGAACCATCCTTGCAAACAGGGGATGAATTCCATTTGATCATGGTGTACGTCTCCTCTAGTGTGCTGTTGAGATCAATTCACTAGTATTTTTGCATCTATGTTCATCAGGCATACTGGCCTCTCATTTACTTTTCATCTAATGTCCCTATCTGACCTTGGCATCAGGGTAATGACTGGCCTCATAAAATGAAGTTGGAACTGTTTCCTCCTCTTCAGTTTTTTTGGAAAAGTTTGAGAAAAACTGGTCTTAATTCTTTAAATGTTTGATAGTATCCGAACATCTGGTTCTGGGGTTTTCTTTGTTGGAAAATGTTTGATTGTTGAGTGGATCTCTTTACTCTTTATTCCATTGTTCAGATTTCCTATTTCTACATTATTCTGATGTGGCAAGTTATATTTTTCTAGAAATTTATCCATTTCTTTTAGATTGTTCATTTTGTTGGAATATAATTGTTCATAGCAGCCTTTTATGATATTTTGTATCCTTGTAGTATCATTTATAATATCTCTTCTATAATTTATAATTTTACTTATTCAAGTCCTCTTGCTCCCCCCCCTTGGATAGATTAGCTTAAGGTTTTTCAATTTTGTTTATCAAAGAATCAACACTTTGATCTTTCTATGTTTCTTAATTCTGTATTTTATCTAATAATTATTATTTCCTTCTTTCTGACAATTTGGGACTTAGTATATTCTTCTTTTTCTAACTCCTTAAGGTGAAAAGTTATGTTACTTATTTGAGATCTTTCTTTTTTCTTAGCATTGTAAAATTTATAATTATAAACTTTCTCCTTAGAAATAAATGATTTTGCTTCATCCCAGAAGTTCCTGTATGCTGTGTTTTCATTTTTATACCTCTTAAAGTATTTTTTTATTTTCATTTTGATTTCTTGGATGCATTGACTGTTCAGGGATATTTACTGCCTATGTATGTGTACATCTTTCAATTTTTCCACCTGTTATTGATTTACACTCACTTTCTTGAACAAAATATACATATTTTTATCATTCTTTTATTATTTAGTTTTTTCCAAAGGATAGCCATCCAAAATGCATTTTACATTAAGTTGAATCTAATAATAAATATTGAGCTTATATTTTACAAAACTTTAATTTTTTTCTAGTGATTAAATTTAAATTGTATTTTACAGATGAACATTGCATTTGAGGGAGTATAGCAATAGTTTTAAAGGAAGGAAGGAGGAATACATAGTTACCTTGGGTAATGTAGGAATAATAGGTTAGGTCACATGGGATTGAGTGAATTTCTGGAGACTTTGTATGTCTAAAAATATCTCTATTCTACCTTCATACCTTCTCTGTACTTGTTTATGTATAGAATTATACAAAAAATAATTTCCTTCAGGATTTTCAAGTGATTTATTTATTAATTCAGTCTTTTTATTACTTATATGGTTCTTAAGAAATCTAACATGACAGTCTGATTCCCTATATGTATGTATACACTGAATATACTTTATATATGTGTGTGTACACATATTAATATATAGTCTGTATATATGCATATATGTACATATATATATAACACACATATATATATACACAGAGAATCAAACTGTCTTTAGATTTCTATAAGTATATCACATATATACATATATAACTTTATCCAGTTACCTGCAAATGTTTGTTTTCTTTGTAAGTACTTAAGATCTTCTCTAGTGTTAATATTCCGAAATTTCACAATGATATGCAATGTAAAGTGGACTTTAAAATATCATTGTGCACAAACTCTAAAATCCAAAAGGACTTTGGATGATATAATTCAAGTCCTGAAAGAAAATAACTGTCAACTAAGATTGTTTCATTCAGCAAAGCTATCCTCCAGAATTAAAGCAGAAAGAAAAACCTTCCATGATAAGCAAAAAATAAAGAATTTGTGATTACTAATTTGTGATTACAGGAAATACTACACACAAAAGAAATGAAAATTAACCCCAGAGCTCACAAATGGCCAAATGTCATTTGAAGTGTAGCTAAGAAAATGAGATACAGGACTAAGTTAAGCAATCCAATAGACATCTATAAAATAATTCGTCCAACAACTGAATGCACTTTTCTATCATCTGCTCATGGAAACTTCTCCTAAACAGAGCTTTTTTTTATATTAACTTTTTTTTATTCAATGTTGTTGTATTTGTAACAGTAGAATGCATTACAATTCATAATACACATATAGAGCCTCTTTTCATATAACACTGTTTGTATACAAAGTATATTCATACTATTCAAATCTTCAATCATGCATTTAGGATAATGATATCCATCTTATTATACCACCTTTTCTTTTTTATTTCCCCCCCATTGTGAAATTTCTTTTTTATTTCCTCCTCCCTCCCCTTTGACCAATCTAGTGTTCCTCTAATCCTCCTATGTACCCCGACAGCCAACACCACTGTGAATCTGCGTCCTTATATCAGAGAAAAGATTTGGTATTTGTATTTTTGAGACTGACTAACTTCACTTAGCATTATATTCTCCAACTTTATCCAGTTACCTGCAAATGCCATTATTTTATTTTCTTTTATTGCTGAGTAAAATTCCATTGTGTGTATATACCACATTTTCTTAATCCACTCATCTACCGAGGGACATCTAGGTTGGTTCCACAACCTAGCTATTGTGAGTTGTGCAGCTACAAACATTGAGATAGCTGTGTCACTGTAATATGCTGTTTTTAAGTCCTTTGGGAATAGACCCAGGAGTGGTATGGCTGGGTCATAGAGTGGTTCCATTCCCAGTTTTCCAAGAAATCTCCATACTGCTTTCCATAATGATTGCACCATTTTGCAGTCCCACCAGCAATGTATGAGTATGCCTTTTTCCTCACATCCTCTCCAACATTTATTGTTGTTTGTGTTCTTAATAGCTGCCATTCTGACTGGTGTGAAATGATATCTTAGGGAAGTTTTGATTTGCATCTATCTAATTGCCAGTGCTGTTGGGCATCTTTTAATGCCACAAAGAAACTTTTAGGAAAAAATAAAAATGTCAGAAAAGAAGAAACATTTCTCTATAATAATGTTGAATATGAATGGTCTTAACTCTCCAGTTAAAAGCCTAAGCTGCCAGAATAGATTGAAAAATAAGATTAAAAATGTTGTTTGTAAAAGATTCACCATACAGGCAAAGACGGAAACAAAGTGAAAATAAAAAGATGAAAATTGATGAACTTGAAAACAAGCAGGAGTAGCAATTCTTGTATCCAACAAAGCAGAATTAAAGACAAAATTAATCAGAAGAGACAAAGTTCACTTCATATGGTGGAGGGGAAAAAAAATCCAACAAGAAGATATAACAATAGTTAATATTTATGCCCCAAACATTGGTGCACCTAATTACATAAAAGAGACACTATTTGAATTAAAGTTTCAAATAAATCACAGTTTAGTAATACTGGATGGTTTTTAACACTCCTCTTTCACCAATAGAAAGATTGTCCAGGCATCAATTCAAGACCTAAAAAATATTGCAATCTAACTTCAGACCTAAAAAATATTGCAATCCAATGGACACCTATAAAATAATTCATCCAGCAACAACTGAATGCACTTTGCTATCATCTGCTCATGGAACCATCTCCAAAACAGACCATTTTTTATGCCACAAGGAAACTTTTAGCAAATACCAAGTGATAAGTATATTCCTTACATCTTTCCCAATCATAATGGAATGAAATAAGAAATAAATGCCAAAAAAAATGCAGAGCCTATATAAACACATGCACAGCTGACAATATGCTTGTTTTGATTGATGAATTGGTGATAGAAGAAATCATGGAGAAAGTTTTTAAACTCTTAGAATCAAGTGAGAATACTGATGTAATCTACTATAACCTCTGGGACACTATAAAGATTTTAAGAGCTAAGTTTACAGGCTTGAGTGCCAAGTTACAGGCTTGAATGGTCTTAACTCTCCAGTTAAAGTTAAAATCAGAAAGATTCCAAATAAATAATCAAATGGCATTTCAAGACTCTCAAAAACAAGAACAAACCAATTTCAAAACCAGTAGAAGAAAGAAATTAAATCAGAGTCCAAATCAATGAAATAGAGATTTTTTAAAAAATATAAAGAATCAATGAACCTGAGTTGGTTCTTTGGAAAGAAAAACAAGATTGATAAATCCTTACTCAAACTAACCAAAATAAAAAGATAGACACAAATTAATAAAAATGAACAAAGAGAAACCACCACAGAAATCCAAAAATCATTAGGGATTATCATGAAAACTCATACTCAAATAAATTAAAATACCTGAAAGACAGGGATATATTTCTAAACATATATGACCTGCAAAATTGGATCAAGAGAACACAGAAATGTTAAACGGACCAATAACTAGCAGTGAGATAGAAGCAGTAATAAAAAGCCTTCCAATGAAGAAAAATCTAGCACCAGATGGATTGTCAGCTGAATTCTATGAGACCATTAAAGAATAACTAATGCCAAAAGTTTATCAAATTGTTCTATGGAATCTAAAATGATGGAACTCTTCCAAATTCATTCTATGAAGCCAGTATCATTCTGAAATCCAAATCAGATAAAAATACATCAAGGAAGGAAAACTATAGAGCAATGTTCCTGATTAACTTAGATGGAAAAATCTTAGTGAAATACTAGCAAATTATGTTCAACAACATATAAAGTAAACTATACATCATCACCAAGTTGATTTTATCCCAGGGCTACAAGTATGGTTTAACCTATATAAATCAATTAATGTAATTTACCACATAAATAGAATTAAGGACAAAAATTACATAGTAATTTCAATAGATGCATAGAAAGCCTTCTACAAAATGCAGCACCCATTAATGATGAAACCATTAAATAAACTAGGGACAGAAGAAACATGGCTAGATGAGAAAAACCCAAAACCAACATCACAGTGAATGAGGAATAATTAAATTTCCTTTAAAATCTAGAACAAGACAAGAATGTCTACTCTCACCATTCTTATTCAATATTGTTTAAGCCAGAGTTCTCTGGCTCAAACTCTAACCAGAGAAATTAGGCAAAAGATGGAAATTAAATGAATACACATAGGAAAAGAAGAAGTCAAGTTATCTTTGTTGATATGATCCTATATCTAGAAAAAAAAAACCCAACCAACAGACTTTTGGAGCTGATAAATAAATTCAACAAAGTAGGAGTTTACAAAATCAATATACAAAAATCAATGGCTTTCCTATATACCAATAATGAATTTGCTGATAAAGAAATCAGGAAAACTATCCCATTCAAAATAGCCAAAAAAAAAAAAAAAAAAATGCCAAAGGAAAATCTAACAAGTAAAAGACCTCTACAATGAAAATCATAGAAAAGTGAAGAAAAAAATTGAAAAAGACTTAAGAAGATGGAAAGACTTCTCATGCTCATAGACAGGCAGACTTAATATTATTAAAAAGACATTACTACTAAAAAACTATGCATATTTAATGAAACCCATCAAAATACCATTGACATTTTTCACAGAACTAGAAAGTTAAAAAAACAGTTCTTAAATTCATTTAGAAGGAAAAAAAAAAAGACCCAGAATAACCAAAGAAAGCAATTCTAAGCCCAAAAAGCATTGCTGGAGGCACCACAATACCTGACTTCTCAAATTATATTATAGAGCTATAGTAACAAAAATTGCATGGCACTGGCATAAAAATAGAAACATAGACCAATGATACAGAATAGAAGATACAGAGACAAACCCAGACATGTACAGTCATTGGATCCTTGACAACGATGCCAAAAACATACACTGGAGATAATACAGCCTGTTCAACAAAGACAGCCTGTGCTAGAAAAACTGCTTATCCATATGTAGAAGAAGGAGACTAAATCCCTATCCTTAACCCTGCACAAATGTCAACTCAAAATAGATGAAAGATCTAGGAATTAAACTAGAAACTCTGCAACTTATTGAAGAAAATATAAAGTCAACACTCTTAACATATAGGTGCAGGCAGTAACTTTCTCAATAAAGTTCAGAAAATATTGCCAAGAAATAATAAATTAGATAGAATCAAATTAAAGAGTTTCTTCACAATAAAGAAAACAATTAAGAATGTGAAGAAAGATTGGTAGAAAATCTACACTTCTGATAGAGAATTAATATCTAGAATATATAAAGAGATCAAAAACTTTACACTAAAAATCAAATAACCTAATTAATAAATGGGCTAAACTAAACAAACATTTCTCAAAAGAAGAAATTCTAATGGCCAACAAATACATGAAATAGCCTTCAATATCTTTAGCAATTAAGTAAATACAAATAAAAACTACACTAATATTTCATTTCACTGAAGTATGAATGGCAATCATCAATTATACAAATAATGATAAATGCTGGAGAGGATATGGAGAGAAAGGAGCACTTTTACACTGTTGGTAGGATTATGAATTAGTACAACCACTTTGGAAATCAGTTTGGAGGTTCCTCCAAAGACTAGACATGGAACCACCAAATGACCTAGCAATATCACTCCTCAGTACTTATTCTAAAGAATTAAAGACATCATACCACAATGATACATGCATACCCTATTTATAATAGCATAATTCACAATAGCCAAAATATAAAACCAGCCAAGGTGTTAATAAAATGATGACTAGTAAAGGAAATGTGGTATGTATACACAATGGAGTTTTATTCAGCCATAAGGAAGAATGAAATTACTTCATCTTCAGGAAAATTGATGGCAGTTGAGAACTTTATGTAAGATAAATGAACCAAGCTCAGAAAGTCAAGGATTGTGTATTTTTTCTCATATGTGGAAGCCAGGGGGAAAAAAAGAAAAGAAAGGTAGGAGAGGGGTCTCATGAAAATCAAAGAAAGATCAGTAGAATAAAGGGAGTAGGGGAGGGAGGAAGGGAGAAAAAGGGAAATACTGTGGAATGATACTGGCCAAAGTATCCTAAATCTAATAAATATTATCTATTTTAAAACCTAAGCAAAGCCACACACATTAGTAAAATAGTTCAAATATTCTTCTTGATACTATGTTTGAGACAGATGCACTCATTGCCACTATTTCTATTAAAAAATGTCCTAAAGCTCTGGGCAGTGCAAAAAGGCAAGAATTAGAAAAGTCATGTGGATTCAAAATGAAGAAATAAAAAGGTGATTATTCATATGTGGTATTAATATGTAAACAAAGCACACCCCAAACTTTCCAATTTTCTAAAATTTATTAATTTACCTTGATAACTGATTTAAGGTTAATATAAGAACATTCAATGTATTTCTGTATGCCAGTAGGAAAAATTAGAAAGTGAAATTTAATATCATAAAGATATTTTTACAAACAGAAATATCAGATGAAAATAAAAATATAAGGAAAGATACAAAAGATCCCTTCACTGGAAATTCTAAAGCATTATTATGACATGTTAAGACATATAAATGGAGAAAGGATATTACATGTCCTTGGATTAAAAAACTCAATATTGTGAAAGTCCAAATATAGCTGAACCAATACAGAGAAACTAGCAAACTAACACTACTAGTCATAGAGAATTACTTTAAAGCTATAACATTAAGATAACATTACACTGATATAAGGACAGACAAACTAATGGAACAGACTAGAGTCCCAAGGCTTACAGATATTTGTCACCTGACTTATCAAAAATGTTGCACTGCAGAAGAGTGGGGGAGGGGATCCACATCAATTTAAGGGTACTGATGAGTCACTTAGGTGTCCCTATTGGGGAAAGAAAATAATCTTCATCCTGAAGATTCATGCCATAAACAGAAATGCATATTTTGTGAAAATATTAAATTGGATACTGGAAGTCCTAAAATAACTTAAGCTGATAGCATTAAAAGCATTGTCACCTTTTATTATAACATTTGATTTCTTGGCAAACTCAGAGAGGAATGTATAGTGATACTATTATCTCTACTACACAAATGAGGAAACTAAGACATTTGCTAAAAATAACACCATCATTAAATGAATGAAGAGGATTGTCACCCAGTACAACCCCAATCAGCTTAGAGAAAATGAGAAATCAACAGCCTGAAGCCATTTGTCTAAGTTCATACCCTATTTTCAGTTCCCCCCTGTGTAATATGTTAGCAGGGTTTTACAAGAAATAAATAATAGGACAAATATGAACATGTCAACTCCGATGCCCCCTTTTACTAAGCACTCAGTAAATATCTGCTTGGTCCATCCCCAAGTTCACTGGCCAGTCAAGGGTGTGGAGAGCACTGGAATGAAGGTCTCCAGTGCAGGGCCACATTCCCTGCTGTCTCTGATAAATGATACTGATAAAGCCCAAGGAACTATTTTTAGTGGGATTGGCCACCTGTGCAATATGAAACTTGTCACTTATCAAATAACAAAATGGAAAGTAGTTGGAAGGTGACAGGACGTTTTATAGAACCAAATGTTCCAATTTTCAACACATTTCACAAAGTGCTTTCTTCATGCTTCTTCTTTTCCTTTTTTGAATCTGATTTTTCCCCCATGTGTTCTCTGTCAGTCTTGCTCTGCCTTAGACTTCAGAGCCTCTTCAGCTTTCTCTCTGACCTCCTAATGACAGCGTCATCACTGTTCCTGAGCCCCAGATTAGGACTCCTGATGGCTGCATGACAAGCCTTCCCAGGGGAGGGGTGCTCACTGGTTCCAGAGCATTTGTTTTACTTCAATGAACACAACCAGGAATTGCTGCAACGCACCGCTGACCATTACCTGAAAGCATTGACTATTTTTTAAAAGGGGAAAAGAAAAAAGGAAAGCTTTCCCTCTTAATCATTAAGTTAGTAATTCAAACCCAAAACATGAAAATCTATACACAGAAAAAACGAAGGTATTGTCTGGAGATTACATAGAAGATAAAGTCATAAAATTTAAAGACTGCCAATGACTTTAAGAAATGTCTAGTTTAAGGTTTGCAAACTCAAATCCCTACAGGAGCCCAACAAGTGACATGAGTGCAGCTGTGTGACAGCCAGACTCTTGTGACGGTCTGCATGAATGTTGCCCAGCATATCTTTCTTCCTCATCAACAGAAATGCTATTTCATTAAGAAAAAGCAATTTCCCCAGATAAATACTTACCTCTATAAAATGCCCTGCAGCAAAGGGAGGTCATGTGGCATGTTGTGGCCAGTAAGACAGAAGTAGGAATCTACAATTGGAGAAAACAGGGCTTTTCCAGATTGAAAGGACAGCCCCAGCCCACTTTTGTCTTTCTCTCTATTCTGTCATACAGCTCTGATGCCTAGAGGGAAAAAAAGCAGCCATCTTGTGGACTTGGGGACCAAAGCCCATACTAAGGATGGTGCTGCAGGAATGAACTGGAATAATAATAATAATAATATTATTATTATTATTATTATTATTATTATTATTATTTTAATTACCTCACAGAAAGCACTAAGGAGACAGCAGGCTCTATTCTCATGGGCCTTGAATTCTAAGGAGGAGTGAGAAACAGGAAGAATTTTTTTTTTTTTTTTGGATGAATCAAAAGTGGAGTGAGAGGGTAGAAATTGATGTGAGTTTGATATTTAGATGGGGTAGTCAGGGGGAAAGAGATCTCTCTGATGACATTTGAAGCAGAGAATCTTTAAGATGTAAATGAAAGATTCACAGAGCTGTATTATTAGGTTCTGAAGAACATAGGGGTCTGTGGCTCCCTATGTTTTAAAAACCCTGAATAAAGTACCCTCCCCTTGACAAGCCATATCACAAACAGGAGGATATTAGGGACTCTAAGTAATCCTGAAGCTAAGACATGTGTAGTATTCAGTGTTGTTTAATCTGGGATTTCCAAGGTTCATTTGACCCTGGAACACTTGGTAAGGGTCAGGCCTACTAACCACCTCTGAAAAGTCCCCTGTCTTCTTTGGGAAATGCTGGTTATATCTACCCAATCAGGAAACAATCAGCCATTGCTGAGACTTCCTGAGAGCTAACTGAAGCCGAATCATGTGTTTTCAACTTCTCATAAATAAACATTTCAATTTAAATAACGTTAGGGTCCCAGATCATAGTGTTCTGTTATCTAGCAAATGAAAATAAGCAAACCAAGAAGAAAACCATATAATAAAAGCTAATGGTACCACTGAAAATGTAAGAAAAACAGCTAATTATGCTTTTTAAAAACTATTAAAATATCTATTATTTCAGGAAGAATAATACTCTTCCCTAATCATCACCAATTAGCAAACAGGCCCACTCCAAATTAATGCTCTATTATTGTGTTCAGTAACTTCACATTTAAGCTCACTGTTTAAAGCTAGTCTGGGGATAGATGATGAAAGCCTATACCTTATTCCTTCATTTCTTCAATATTAAGTTCTTTTCCTTGCCATGAAAGCAGCTTTTTGAGTTTTCACACCATCTGCATATACCATAAAGACAAAATGAGTTTCAGCGTGCTAAAGTTGTTTGAGCAGTGCAAGAAGTTGCATAAACAAGTTTTTTTTTTTTTTTTTTTTTTTTTTTTTTTTTTTTTTTTAACAAGTTGAGTTTTTAAGAGGCCATTGGCAGCTACTCCCTCTAATGTTCATCTCTGATTATATTTTAGAAACTCATGGAGGATTTTTTAAATAGCCATCCCTGGATTCTGCCCCAAACAAATTAATTCACATAAGGTTAGAACTCAGCTATAGTTGTTTGTCTTTGTTCTTAATTCCCCAGGTAATTCTAATATGCCACAAGTTCTGGACACTGTCTTATGTTAGCCAAAGTAACTGAAAGCTGTGTGGACACCATGAGTGCAAACAATGAAACCCAGAGGTGATACTTATGGGTAGAAGACCATGTGACCATGGATCTGCACCAGCTACAAGGAACGATGACCTTGTCCCAACATGCCCACATCAGACCAGAGCATCACCTTTATCCAGCAGCCCTTTTAATACTGGTCAGTTGACACAGGTTCTGGAAATGCCTTAAACCTTTTGGGAAAATATTGTCTTAGTTCTTGGATATCCACGAGTCTAAACTACCACGATGTCATGCATCCATTACACCATAAATAAGATTTGGAGAAGCTAGGCCTGATGGTGTCTTACAGTGCTGCTCTGAAAACCATTTAGAATATATTCTGTTCTAAAGGGAAAGGGAAAAAAAAGGAAATATTATGGAATTGTTTATAAAAGCTCTCATTCCTTTTCCTGTGACTTGTGCACACACATCCACATGCATACATGCTCAGCTCATTCAAACAGCAGCATATTTGCAAGTTGAATCAGAATCCTGAGTGCCCACTCATTAATATTTTGGAGCAGAGATCATGTGTTAGTCCAAAGGAAAACAAATGTCTCTATCACTACACTTCTCTATACCTCTATATTTCCCCATTTTGAAAATGCAATATATAACATCATAGATGTAAGCTGCCTGGTACCGAAACCCGGGCGGAAAAACTCTCGGAGGCAGAGTAAAGCTTTTACTACTTTTACTTCTACTTTCTTAGAGCTTAGAGAGGGAAAGAAAGATTTTTAGAGAGAAAGATTAAAGCGAGATTTTCTTCTTGTCTTCTTAGCTTAGAGTCTTAGAGAGAAAGAAAGATAGAGCTTAGCTTCTTAGAGAAAGATTAGAGCTTCTTTCTTCTCTCTTCTTTCTTCCTTCTTCTTTCTTCTGTCTTCTGTCTTCCTTGGGAGCCTCGGCCTAACTCTGACCAGTCATTACTTCTTCTATCTGGTTTCTCTTCTGTCTTCTATCTGGTTTCTCTTCTGTAACCGCTCTGCCTACGTTCTGGCCGCTCTGATTCTTCTGACCGACCGAGTGACTGCCCGACTGACTGAATTCTCCGTTCTCCTAACTCGGACCGCTTTCACCCGGTTATACCTTCAGCTTTTCGGGTGCCTACAGGTGCGTCACGTACATATCAGGTGGAACTTATGGCTTCCAGCTAGCTGCAACAGCCCTTCCTAATTAGGGCTCCTTCACATAGAGATTAGTGACTTTATATATTTGTTTTTGTCAGCGATTTCCTTTTTTCCTTTATTCCTCCTGGAAAACAGGAGATTACTAGAGGTGATTGGTAATGCCAAGGAGGCAAGATAGAGCAGTGCAGTGTGACTGAGAAAGAATCGAGAACTTACCCTTAAAGTGGTTTGAAAGAACAATGTAGTTGGTTATCCCTAAGGCCTCAACAAGCCAGAGGGATTCAATCATTTTTTATGTATATTCATATAAATTGTATATAAATATGTATACATTGATATATACACACATACATAAGAGTATATTGTTTATATACATAAATTTCAATAATTCATTCTGTTTTCACTCCATCAAAGAAAATCTACCAATCAAAAGGTTTATAAGTATTCAATTAGAAACTTTGGAGTAGGCAGAGGGGAGTGAGGGGAGGGGAAGGATGTGGGGGTGGAAAGGATGAGGGAATGAGACTGACATTACCCTATATGTGTGTATGATTACACAACCTGTGTGACTCTGTACCATGTACAGCCAGAGGAATAAGAAGTTGTGCTCCATTTGTGTACACTGTCAAAATGCATTCTACTGTCATGTGTAACTAATTAGAATACTTTTTTTAAAAAAAATTAATAGATAAATAAAAGAAAAAAAATAAGTATCATTAGAAATGTTTGGTGCTAATAGTGGGGAATCTGTCCTTATGTACTATGGGGTTTATTCCCTGCTTGCTTCCACTTACTCAATGTTTAATGTAGAAACCCCCTTTTAGCAGTCTCTGTGTAGAAAGAATAATGGGGATCTCCCATGTGCTATATTTCAACTTTGCAGCAGAGGGTTGGGTTTTGCTAACTCTAAATCTACAAGCTCTGATTCAGACTCTACCTCTACAATTAGTAGCTCAGCTGATAAACCTCTACCAGGCACCCCTGTTTACTCACCTAACGTTCTACCCCTTGTTTAGTCACAGTTCACTAATGCAGGCAAGAGATGTTCTTCTCATCTTTTAATGAATGTTTTCACACAAAGTGTTCCCAAAGTCATTCGCTTTGATTCCTACATACATCACTCAGTCTCTGCACACACAGAGCAGAGCTTCATTGACTTTAAATTATTCTATTTAATGTATGATACAGTAAAGTGGACTGTGAACTCTTCAAATATAGCAAAGAAGACCTAAATACTAATCATCTATTCTTGGTAGGTCATGGCAGAGTGCTAGCAACATTTCAGGAAATCAATAAATAGTTATATCTTGATAGTTTGTCTATCTATCCAACATGCTTAATTTGCTCCTTTTATTTTATTTTGAAATAACTTAAACAAACCTAAACTTGTGGAGAAGTCAGTACTGCAGGAAGAACTTTTTTCTTAACCATTAAAACTAATTGCTATGAAGATGTCTAATAACTCCTAATTCTTGCTGCTATTTTCCCAACAAGGACATGATACTATCATAGAAAAATGGGAAATTAGCACAGATATATCATTACCATCTAATTTTGACAGACCCTTAGCAATGCTAACGAAAAGAAGAAGAGAAAAAACTCAAATCACTAACATTTGTGATGAAAAAGGGAATATCACAACAAACACCTCAGATATACAGAAAATAATTAGAAATTACTTTGAAAACTTGTACTCTAATAAAACAGAAAATACTGAATGCATTGACAGATTTCTAGAGTCATATGATTTGCTTAAACTGGATCTGGAGGCTATACACAATTTAAACAGATCGATTACAAGCAAAGAAATAGAAGATGTCATCAAAAAGCTACCAACAAGGAAAAGTCCAGGACCTGATGGGTTTACAGCAGAGTTCTACAAGACTTTCAAAGAAGAACTAATACCAATGCTCTTCAAACTATTTCAAGAAATAGAAAAAGAGGGAGCTCTTCCAGACTCTTTCTATGAGGCCAATATTACATTAATTCCAAAGCCAGGCAAAGACACATCCAAAAAAGAAAACTTTAGGCCAATATCTTTAATGAACATAGATGCAAAAATCCTCAACAAAATTCTGGCAAATCGGATACAAAAACATATCAAAAAGATAGTGCACCATGATCAAGTGGGGTTCATTCCAGGGATGCAAGGCTGGTTCAACATTCGGAAATCAATAAACATAATACATCACATCAATAGACTTAAAGATAAAAATCATATGATTATCTCAATAGATGCAGAAAAAGCATTTGACAAAATACAGCACCCCTTTATGTTCAAAACACTGGAAAAACTAGGAATATCAGGGACATATCTCAACATTATAAAAGCTATTTATGCAAGGCCCAGAGCTAACATTATCTTAAATGGAGAAAAATTGAAAGCATTCCCTCTAAAAACTGGAACAAGACAGGGATGCCCCCTCTCACCACTGCTATTTAACATAGTACTGGAAACTCTGGCAAGAGCAATTAGACAGACGAAAGAAATTAAAGGGATCCAGATAGGAAAAGAAGAGCTCAAATTAGCACTATTTGCTGATGACATGATAATCTACCTAGAAGACCCAAAAAACTCTACCAGAAAACTTTTACAACTAGTAAATGAATTTGGCAAAGTAGCAGGATACAAAATCAATACCCATAAGTCAAAGGCATTTTTGTACATCAGTGATAAAGCCTCTGAAAGGGAAATGATGAAAACTACCCCATTTACAATAGCATCAAAAAAAATAAAATACCTGGGAATCAACTTAACGAAAGAGGTGAAAGAGCTCTATAAGGAAAATTATAGAACACTAAAGAAAGAAATCATAGAAGAACTCAGAAGATGGAAAGACCTACCTTGCTCTTGGATAGGTAGAATCAATATTGTCAAAATGTCCATACTACCAAAAACATTATACAGATTTAATGCAATTCCAATCAAAATCCCAATGTCATTCTTCAAAGAAATAGAAAAAGCAGTCATGAAATTCATCTGGAGAAATAAGAGACCCAGAATAGCCAAAGCAATCCTGAGCAAGAAAAGTGAAGCAGGGGGCATCACCATACCGGACTTTAAATTATACTATAGAGCAATAGTAACAAAAACAGCATGGTATTGGCACCAAAACAGACTGGTGGACCAATGGTACAGAATTGAGGACACAGAGACTAATACATATAATTTCAGCTATCTTATATTAGACAAAGGTGCCAAAAATGTACAGTGGAGAAAGGATAGCCTCTTCAACAAATGGTGCTGGGAAAACTGGAAATCCATATGCAACAAAATGAAATTAAACCCTTGTCTCTCACCATGCACAAAATTCAATTCAAAGTGGATCAAGGACCTAGGAATTAGACCAGAGACAATACGCCTAATAGAAGAAAAAGTAAGCTCCAATTTCCAACATGTCGGATTAGGCCCCAAGTTCCTTAATAAGAATCCTGTAGCACAAGAACTATTACCAAGAATTAATGAATGGGATAGATTTAAACTGAAAAGCTTCTTCTCAGCAAAAGAAACAATCAGTGAGGTGAATAGAGAGCCAACTAATTGGGAACAAATATTTAATACATGCACATCAGATAGAGCACTAATTTCTAGAATGTATATAGAACTAAAAAAACTTAACACCAAAAAAGCAAATAACCCAATCAATAAATGGGCTAAGGAATTGAAAAGACACTTCTCAGAAGAAGATACACGATTAATCAACAAATACATGAAAAAATGCTCAACATCACTGGCAATTAGAGAAATGCAAATCAAAACTACTCTAAGATTTCATTTCACTCCAGTCAGAATAGCAGCTATCAAGAACACAAACAACAATAAATGTTGGAGAGGATGTGGGGGAAAAGGCACACTCATACATTGCTGGTGGGACTGCAAAATGGTGCAACCGCTATGGAAAGCAGTATGGAGATTTCTTGGGAAAATGGGAATGGAACCACCCTATGACCCAGCCATCCCACTCCTGGGTCTATTCCCAAAAGACTTAAAAACAGCATATTACAGTGACACAGCCACTTCAATGTTTATAGCAGCACAATTCACAATAGCTAGGTTATGGAACCAACCTAGATGCCCTTCAGTAGATGAGTGGATAAAGAAAATATGGTATATATACAAAATGGAATTTTACTCAGCAATAAGAGAGAATAAAATAATGGCATTTGCAGGTAAATGGATGAAGTTGGAGAATATAATGCTAAGTGAAATTAGTCAATCTCAAAAATCCAAGTACCGAATGTTTTCTCTGATATAAGGAGGCTGGTTCACAGTGTTGTTGGAAGGGGGTACATAGGATCAGAGGAACACTAGAATGGTCAACGGAAAGGGAGGGGAGGGAGGGAGTAAGGGGGGGGTTGGAAAAAAATTGGTGGTTGAATGAGATGGATATCATTATCCTAAATGCATGATTGAAGATCTGAATGGTACTTATATACTTTGTATACAAGCAGTTGTATGTAAAAAGATACTATACTTGTGCATGATGAATAAGTAAATAAATAATAAAAAAAATTAAAAAAAAAAAGAAAAATGGGAAATTAGCACAGATATATCATTACCATCTAATTTTCAGGCTCCCATTCTGTCTTTCCAAGTAATCCAATGATGACCTTTATTGCCAAAATACCTAGTTCAGAATCACAGATTTCAACTAGTTGGTATCTCTCTCCAATCTCCTTAAGTTTGCAAGATCTTCTCAGTATTTCCTTGGCTCTCATGACCTTGACACTGTAGGAAACTTAGGATGTGCTCTGGTCTTTGCAGGTGTCAGGTAGTAGCTTGCAATAAGAGTTGGCACTTAGGCGTTATGTTAAATGTTCTTTTTAAAATAACGTCTCATTTTACTTCTTTTAAAGCCTCAAGGCAAGTTACAATTATTTATTGCCTCTGTCAGCTGATTAAATTAGAGGCCTTAATTCTGCTTCAATATGCCCCTCAAAAACACTTGCTTCATGAATTTGCCATGCAACAGGCCAGTTGAGTCCCCTGAGTCCCCTGAGAAGCTGCTCTCTCTCTCACTTCCATCAGTAGTAGTCTTCTGCCCAACCACAGTAATAAAAAAGGAAGATATTACAAAGTAAAACTTGAGTGTATATTGATATTTATCAAATTATTACTGCTTAGTGTGTTGAATTACATCAAGTATATAAAATATTTAATTCTGTAGATTAATATAAGCCTAGTAGCCATACTATGCAAATATATTTTTAGAAATGAATTTGTAAAAAAAAAAAAAAACAAAACCCATGTTAGAAATAAAAATGCTATAACAATATAAATAAATGATCCATAAAGGAAAATCCAAGTAGCCCATAAGCAAGGCAACATTTCAAACTCATTAGTAATTTAACATAAAACTTAAAGAATGAGACAATAATTTTAGTCCATTCCATAACCAATGAAAAAGAGAAAGCTAATATCAGGGGGAGATAAGATGCATATTTTCTAATTTGTATCTAAACATATGTTGCTTGTATATACCACTTAAAATATTTGAAAATTATAAAACATTTAATCAGTAGTGAAAGGTATGGGTTTATACAGCAAGTGGAGACTAAGGTATTAGCACCTTCGACATGAAAAAATAGTATTTGCATCTGTATGACCTGTTCATCCATATCACGAAAAATAGGTTGTTGAACCCAATTGCAAGAACTGCACATCCTTCAGTGATTAGGGGCTGTGCGTTTAACCACAAGGTGATGGTTATGAAGTGATTCATAATCCTGCCCAGAGAATAGGCTTCTGTCTGCTGCTACTCAAGGAGCAAAGAAGAGATGCAAAATGGGGTCTGAATTATCCTACTTCTTTCTATTTCTAGTGCCATATTTTTTCTGATTACTGTGGCTTTTCAATGCAATTGTAGATCTGCTTGAATGCTCATCCTTTTCAGAATTTGTCCCATAATCAGATATTTACTTTTCCAGATCAACTTTGGAATCATTTGATCATGTTCTAGAAAGAAAGCAAAACATTAGATTTTATAAGGGATGAATTCACATATAGCAATTCCATGAAATTGGCATCCTTGGAAAGGCAATTCTCTGTACTTCAAGTCTCATTTCCTGGGCTTCAAGGAAGATGTTAATTTATGAAGGTGTTGTGTATTTCTTGGTATTCTTAGATGTTTTAATTTTGTTTCTATTATGTTTTAACTGATTATTGTTGTCAAAATCGGACAAAAATAGAGTTTCCTAAATTAAGATTTTAATGTTTTCCTTGATGAATTCTGAGTGCTCTGAAAACCCCCAGTTCACCCATCTGTTTATCTTTGAGTTTAGAGACAATCCAAATACTAAAAATTGACAATTTTGCCTTCTTTTCATTCTTATGCCATTTTTTTCCCAATAGGCTGGTAGGCTTTTGAAGGATGTTGTTAAATAGTGGTGTTGATAGTGGAGTCCCTATTTGTTCTTTATCTTAATGATAATCTTTCTAATGTGATACAAGACATGGTTAAATTTGACTATTTTCTTACTCTATTAAACTACACAATAATAGGTTTCAACTGGAAATATGAAATTTTATCAAACACTTTGAGAGAATTGTTTTTCTTTTTAATATGTTAATACAATGTTGTGTAAGTAGATATGCAGATTTCCTAATATTGAAGCAGTTTTACTTACAGTCACATTTTATGCTATTTTAATGTAACATCATATTATAATTTCTATACATGCTGTAGAATATATATTCTTTGTATTGCTTCCTTTACATAGCATTGTGTTTAAATGCCCACAGTGTTGCATGAAATTCTAAGTGATTTTTTTTATTGTTACTTTTTTTTTTTTCTTTTCCATTTTCTTCTTCTTCTTCTTCTTTTTTTTTTTTTTTTAGTTGACACTTGTAATGAAACCATTGAGGCATTGAAAGATTTACCCAAGTAAGACAAGAAATTGGCAGTAGCAGCTTTTTCTATCAGTAACTTCCCATAAGTCTTGGTTCATTTGTTTACTCTCTGGCCACACGTTTTGGATGAAGCCTCCATGATACAAATTAAGCATGTATTTAGGATAATGAGAGATCTCCTGGAGAGAGATGTACTATTCAATTGATATAGAACTTCTTTTTTTCCCCTCAAATTATCATGGTAGCTGCCAGCAATAAACTTAGAGGAGAATACATTAGTGCCACTACTCAAAATTGGCACACATAAACATTTTTATAAACTACTCTGAACGATGAAGAAAAGAAACTTGGCAAACAACCAGGGCATTGTGTTGCACAGCCAAGAATGCAATTCTGGACCATTTCCATTGTGGTTTTCACTTCAGAGTAATTTGTACAATTTGGAAAGCAGGCTATAAAACTCTGTGTGGGAACAGGTTATCCAAGGTAACTCCACTGTTGAATGAGAAATCTTACTAATAATCTTAGACTCTTAGGAGTTCATGTGCTACCAATTATTAAAGCTAATAAGGAAAACAAAAGGTTGTTTTGCATCCTTGTTTGTTCATATTTGTGTGTATTACATACAGGTATGAAGATGTGTGAGTTTATATAAAGTTGTGTAAGTATTTCACATATGCATAACATTATGATACATTATTCACTGTGTGCAAAAACATTTTATTTACATATGCCAAAAGCCAGCTATTAATATGCTGATGATGTGGGGCAAGTGTGAGTGACAACTCTATTAAAACCTTCACATTTGGATTCCACTACAGGAAAGTCTTGTCTGCTAAAGACAAAATGAACAAAGTTTAAATGAGAGAGGAAGTTTTAAACAAGGAGATGCACAGCTGTATCTGTCTGAGACTGCCATTTGTCACCCTGCATTCTTGGGACCCAGGAGTTTATCATAGTATGTTGTGTTCTTGTTTATCCTCATGTCTCTTAGCTGCAGTTGGAAGGCTGGAGTGAGGTTAAAACTGGAGTGGGACTAAAATTTGTACACAAGTTTAGTGACGACAAGCAAGCACATCTGCCAAGGCTGCTTCAAGCCAAATTGTAAAACAGGGTACATTTGTCTGTACCCAGTGTTTTCTCTTCCAGCACCATTTTTGTTCCTCTTAGGTGACACCACCACTTACACCTCAAGTAGATAAATCCTCTTCCTTAAGAGCACCACCTTGCCTGGAGTGAGGGCACATATCTCTAATCCCAGAGACTCAGGAGACTGAGAGTGGAGGATCACAAGTTCAAGGTCAACCTCAGCAATAGTAAGCCCTTGACTCAAAATTTCAATTTTTTTTTTTTTTTTTTAACAAAAGGGCTCTATGATGCTCAGTGGTTAAGCACCCCTGATTTAGCTCCCCAGTACCAAAATGTTTTTTAAAAAATCACCTTATCAAACACTGCTCAGATTCTTCATTTAGAAAGTGAAAGTGGAACTCCATCATCTTGAGGCTACATACCATGCAAGCAAATGTGGCCCATACAACACCTGAAGATGGTATTATTCATGTTTACACTCTGAAGCAACCACAGAGCTACCTCCACAAAGTAAATACTGTTTCCTAGGAAAATATGAAAAAATAAGCTGTATTTTAATCATACCTAAGGCTATAAACTAGAAAAATGAGACTGAAATGGGAAGAAATGAAGGATTAACCCAGCATATAAGCATAATTTTGAAGAGGAGGAGTAGAGAGAGTTTGGGGAATGGGATTTGAAATTAGATCCTTTTAAATCCTTCAAAACTCATATGTCTATGACTTTACCTACATATTTCCAAGAGTTTGAATCCATGAGTTTTCTTTTCTAACTTTTCAAATGTCATAAAGATAAGTCTATCTAGAAAACAAATTAATAATCAAAGTTCAAACTAAACTTCCAATATTGATGGGAATTTTCTCCATCTTGTAGGCAGAAGAAAGGTGGAGAGTATACTCCAAGTCCTCCAGAAGAAAATAATGTAGTTAGGTCTGAAACAACACTTAGCACACTCTTAATTTTTATCACTTCAACTCATAGAGAAAGATGAGAAACTATTTTATAGCAGTCTTTTTTTCATATTTTTATGAAAGAACAATTACATTTTTCTAAACTTTTGATAATTTTGACACTCTGATAAACATTGGAAGACAAAAAAAAAAGGTGATGTTTTAGAGGTATATTCTAAAAATGTTTCAGCTCAAAGAGGTAGTGAAATAAAATATTCAGGCTTTCCCCCTCCCCAATAAAAGTGGAAGCAAATATTTCTGCCACTAGCAGAATACCAGCAACTATTAATAAATACAGAATGGGGAGGGGCACTTATAGACAAACAGTGGATTTAAACTAGTATTGGGGTGAGAAGGAGGATATTTCAAAAGGCTTCACTGGTAACTCAGAACTGTTTGCAAAGACTCCTCAAAACTAATTTTAGGAAAAGTTGATTACTGGTCCAGCTGAATGATTATGAGGAAAGAAATGAAGCTGAAATTGAAAAAAATCACAAAGTATAGAAAATCAAGTGATATATTCCAAGTATTTCTACATTAAATTGTTACCCAAATAATGCAGTATTCAAAAATTGGTACTTAGAGTTGTACCCCAAACAGATTTGATCTTTCATCTGATATGATAGCTTATTTCTTTAGCATTCTTCTTTATTCCCAGTCTGTCTTCTAACCATTTTCTATTTTCTTTTTATTTGAATAACACAATGTCTTCCTGACTTGTCATTCCCAATGGATGAATACTACAAATATCTCAGACTGCATTAAGGAAAACAAGAAAGGAAATATTCAGTCTAGTTTGGGGTATTTGGCTAAAATATTATTTTTGATACATTTGTCATCCAAGAAATTTTAGGGAGAAAAGAGATCCTCAGCACAACACTACCTGATTGACCTCTACTTAATAGAATCCTTCAGGAACGAGATTTGGGGATTTATGACTCACACTACCTAGTGTTCCCCTGATTTTAAAGAAAAAAAAAATTCATGTGGTGAGAAACCAAGAATGAACTTCCCTACATTCCTACTCCTGAGTGCTCATTGTTAAAGTCTGGGGATAGTTGCTATCCTGACAGTGAACTTGGAAGAAAGGATCGTGAGAAGAAACAGGAGCTGTCCTCAACAGGTAGACAGGATGTCACTGAAGGCTATTCTAGCCAAGGACAAATATGGATTTCTCAGAAGTAGTTAAATCTGTGCTCAAGCCATGAGTAAGTGGACAAAGACTCTCAAATTGTGGCTCTAGGGAAGTGTGTTGGGAAGAGTGGGAGAATAGAACTTTGTTTTCATTTTTCTTTATTCCCATTTCATTGTATTTTGGATAAAATTGGTATTTCCCCCTTTTAAGGTACACTTGAGGAGAATTTTTTCAAATAATCCGCATGTTTGTATCTTGGTGCTAAGTGATAAGTCATGTTCTTGGTGCTAAGTGGGAAGCCATGCTCCAGAATATAAAGAAAATTATCCAAGGAAATGTCCCACTGAGATGACATTTGTGATACATCAAGAGCCAGGGACTATACTCCTCTCCATTTTTATCCTTCTTCATGTTCTGACTTCAGACAAGAATTGCTGGAAGAATGTTTCCTTTTCTTGAGTGCAAATTCCAGCTAACAGTTTTAATAAAAATAATTTCTATTCCTGGCATCCAGTATTGTTAATCCAGTGGGCTAAAGATCCAGAGAGACCCGGTGTGACATGTGAAAAAAAGTTACTCAACATCTCTGTGCTTCAGCATCTCCTCTGTGAAATGAGAAGAATAGGATACATTTTTGCATTTGGCTGTAGTTAGCATTAAATGAAATGACCCAGTATACAAGTGCCTGGCACAGAAATTGGCCCATCCTAATCAATCATTGTTATTATTAAGGGATTTATGTGTGACTTTGTTCATTAGAGTCAGCTGGATAGAACAAAAACACCTTCCCAAATTCCAATTTCTCATTAATTTTTGGTTTACTTTTTCCAAAGAGCTCAGAATATTTAATCAACAGAAATTTCTTAATCCTAAGTAGTTTTTTATTTAATCATGAAATATGAACTTGTTTTTTTCCCAGTGGAACATAATTAAAATTCACTTTAAAAACATATTTTTTTTTTTGTTTGGGTCTTAATAAAAATTTTCCCTAGGTTATAAATCTCACCTTGCACAATTGCACAAACCAATCAAAAAGCAATTATCATAAACAACCAATCAACAATATGAACTAAAATGAATCTTCTATCATCCAGTTATAAGTGGATGATAGATGATGTACTCTAAAGTCTTATATTTATTTTTATCATTCCACTCTAAGATAGAGCAATTACAACCAAATTTAGAGAGTACACTTCTGTAAAACCATTATCATTAAAAAAAAAAAAGTTATAGATCTTAAGCCCATACAGGACATCCATAAATTTATGCAGACATTTGTAAGATTTTATTTCTAATATTCACTAAAATAAAATAATGAATCCTATTTATATTGCTCATGTGCTTAATTTGTAGTACTACCCACTGGTAGTACTTTTTTTTTTAATCTTTTTTGGTATGGGGTATTGAACCACTAATCAACTTCCCCAGCCCTTTTTTAATATTTTATTTAGAGACAGGGTCTCACTGAGTTGCTTAGGGCCTCACAAAATTGCTGAAACCAGCTTTGAAATCATAATTCTTCTGCATCAGCCTCCTAATCCACTGGGATTACAGGCATGCACCACTGTGCCTGGCCTTGTCAGATATTTTTAATACACCACCTCTAAATTGCTAGAATCTTTTGAAAATTTTTGTTTCCAGAATTTTTAATAATTTTAATAATTATTTTAATAATAATTATTTTAATAATTTCCATTTAATATAATGGAAATGTATACCTAAATATTTTCTTGTCTGGGATATAGAAGGAATGCATCAACTTTATTAAAAGGACAAATATGGGCTGGGGTTGTGGCTCAGCAGTAAAGCGTTTGCCTCACACATGTGAGGCACTGGTTTTGATCTTCTGCACCGCATAAAAATAAATAAACAAAATAAAGGTGTTGTGTCCATCTACAACTTTAAAAAAAGGACAAATAAGTGAAGGAAGGAAGGAAGGGAAAGTCTTTAAGAGTTTAAAGCTTATTTAAATGTCAAAATTATTAACATCTTGCCTCTTGCCCAGAGTGGTCTCAGAGATACTAAGAAGTTTCTGTGTCAAGAAAAAAAGGAATGGAGGTTCTTTTTCTTTTTACATAATCTACTCAAGTCAGCATGCCCCCGCTCATCAGAACATGGCCATTCTGAATCCACTTTCACCCTGGCTGTTCCATCCACCCCTTCCTGCTCCCCTGAGCCAGGCCTTGCTACCTCCCTTTCTTTCATGTCCTTCAGCTTTGGTCGGCTGTCTACGCTGATCACTTTACCATTCCCAGTCCTCATTCTCTATTTACCTCATCAGGCATGATTCCAAAACTCTCTATATGCAACCCCAAAGTCTCAGCCCCTGAAGGCAAGGACACAGCAATAAGTAGATGACAACATTCGGGAAGAGGCGAATGGTCATGTGGATGGTGTTGGAATGGGTGACAATACAGCCATCCTTTCTCAGTGTCACTCCTCAGCACTTAAGAGTTTGTCCACTTTTCTTCATTTGCATACATATTCCATTCCATAGTATGTTGTGATTGTTATCTGTTTATTGTTTTTGCCATTTAAATAAAGAATAAGTTCCTAAGACATTAGTTTATTTTATATAAAAACAGGACTGGGTATTGGCATTTTTACCCTTGGCACTCTGTAGCATTTCCTAATGCAAAGGACAAAAGTGGCCAAGAGGTAAATGAAGTCCATTTTATTGACAGTTACTGAACACTCAAACCTTTCCTCACGCAGGTACTCTTTAGAGGGGACTGAAGGATCACAGAACTCAAGGTGAATTGCATAGGATGGTTTCTTTCACCCTGTGTATGAACCCAGAATGTCTGACCTGTGGGCAAGACTGGTCTAGTTACATAGCCAGTCACTTGGATAAAGATGGCCAGCTTGGCTCAGGGCGCAAGCCCTGCCTAGTGTTCCTATGGAAGGAAGGAGGAAGCGGTGGGTACCTATTTCTTGGATACTGAAGGCTTGATGAACTTGCATGCCATAACTCCTGTTATTTACTGCAGAGTAATCCTTCCAGAAATCTGGGGTTTGTTCCAAAGATATTTCTCTCTATGCAAAAATGGCCAGGTGATTAAAGAAAAGCATCCTTCAGAAGTGTTCTTCCCTCCCAACTCATAATTATGGAATGTTTACTAAGTGTCAAGCACCATTCTAATCAATTTACCAGTATTATTCCACATAATGCTCACAATAACCCTAAGAGGCAAATACTACCACTGTGACCATGCAGATGGAAAAGTTGTGGCTTAGCAGAGTTAAGCCACTCAACCTGGGTCACAAGGCTAATAACAGGCAGAACTGGCATTCTCATCCTAGTCTGACCACCTGTAGATGTTATTTCTAAACATGTTGCTACATACCCTGTTTGGCAAACAGCTGTCAAGCATCTCCAGTGCATGTGAACTCCTTTTGAAAATTTCCACTGTGTGCACGCTGGCAAATTCACTACTTTATTTCATCATTCAACAAATAAACGTATTAAGGGCCTCCTTTTTGCCAACCGCCATGTAAGACTCTGGGGAACCAAAATTGAGCAAGGGAGAAAAGGGCTCTGTCCTCACTGAAGCCTGCCTGGGGAGAAGACAGGGAAATCAATCAAGTAAAGCAATAGCATCTCATAATGATTTCTCCATAATGGGAAAGCCCAGGTACCACCAGGCTTATCAGCAGCCTCCGAGTCCATCTTCAGTGCTGGCAATCTATCAATCATTCGTACAATGCATAGAATATTCTTAAACACTCACATAGCCATGCCAGGTACGTAGATTTTATAAAGATAGTCTCTGTTCTACAGAAAACAAAGCTTAGTTGAGAAAAGAGAAATGAAAGAAGGACAACAGCTTTTTAACTGAACTACTAAAAGGGAGAAAAACACAGTTAATGCGAGCAGAGAAAAAGGAGGCCTTGATTCTACAGGTGGGAAATGAAGACCCTTTCAGATAACTAACTTATTGATTTTATGTGTTCCCCAGGGAAATAGTAATGTCAATCAGAATCAGATCTGCCTTTCATTCCTGCCTGGGCCACCTATATGCTCAGTACTTTATAAAATGAAAGAATTGAATAAGATGATCTTAAATATCCCTTTGGCTACTGATTAGTATCACTAGCCATGATGCTATTTTTTCCAAGATGATAAAAATCAATATATTCACTATTTTTTGCTATGACTTCCTGAGCCTTAAATAACTTTTAACATGAAAAATTTCCATTTTGCTCAGAGATATCTCTATGGGATCACTTTTGGAACATCTCAGTTAATCAGTATCCTGGCATTCCAGATTGTTTTAGCCTTCACAATTTCATACACACAAAAACTACCCTTCTTCTCTGACAAGCCACTAATCACTCAACCAAAAGTCAATGAGTCAACTAATCAAAAAATAAATGTTAACTCTAAATGGAATAGAAATATAAACTTATTATTGCAAGAATGTAGACATCCTTAGGAATTCTATTAATATTATGCAAAGCCATGAAAATCCTTAGATCACAACTGCATATGTGGATGGTTTTCACCAGGGATGACTTTGTCTCTGGGGATATTGGGAAATGTCTGGAGGTATTTGGTTATCACACTGGAGTGGTATTGGCATCAAGTGAATTAGAGGCTGCAAAGACTAGTCAACAACTTATAATGCCCAAGACAGTATATAGCAACCAAAAATTAGATGTTTCAGAATGTGAACAGGGTTGAGGCTCTGAAGCCCTTGTTGAGATGGTACAAGCACTTCTAATGGGGAATTTACTGTCACTCTAAGCCATGGCAAAACATATGACAAGGTTCTTTCCAATTTGTCCAAGTTTATTATTTGGAAAGTCAAGATTCTGTACCATAATAAAACTCGCCTTCTTTCTCCTTTGCTTCTGTACAAACGTTGATATTATGTCTCCTTCCTTCTCCCTTCCTGATACTCATAAAACTAAACCTAACTATTTCTGGAAGGATCCAGAATAACCTTAAGCCAGAACTGTCCTTCCAGATTCCCAAATAAGACAAGTGTGACTGGATTGTACTCCACTCTAAGTTAGCACCTCAGTAACCAGCTTCCATTCCAACACTGGTACTGACCTGTGCTGAAGCACAAGAAACCTAATAAAAGCCTACATACTCTTGCCACACACCAGGCTAACAGTTTTACTAAGAGTTGTATGTTAAATAATTTGGTGGGATCTCTCAGTGAAGATCAATTATAAATCTAAATGCAGAATTCCCTCTTAGCACTGACAATAGTATGAAGAATTACATGATGCTTAAAGTAGTATGAAAATTCTCAGAAATTTCTCTATGGAAATAATAGTTTAGAAACTTATTTTATCAGTTAATTGTGTGTATTTATTTGCCCAGAGTATAAGTGTTTACAATAAAGCTAAGTAAGGTTAATCAGAGTTTGTTGAAATGAAATTTTCTTATAAGTGGAGATTCAATGAAAAACTTAAAATTCAAAGTAACAAGTATCATTTCTGATGCTAGACACTGTGGAACATTTGTGTAAATTGCTTAGGACCAATGATGTTAATGGAAAGCATAGAATTGCTTCAACAAGGGAATATTTGCAGTTGGACCAGAATCAATAGAAGGCATTGGTATTACGGGATGTGGGTGTTTGGGGATGAAGGATCCCTCCAGAACAATCTGGACTTCTGGTGAAATTTTGGAGATAACAACCAAAGTTTGTTCCATGTATAACTTTCTATAACTTGAAGTTAAATGGCATCCGTAAGATTGGATAGTGATTGTGACAATTGCTAACTTGTGTCTGGGGATTACTATGTGCTGGTCATGTCTCATATTTTAACACTTCATTCAGTACTCACAGTAATCTCTTGGGGTAGGTATACTGTTGTCCCTCTTTTGAAGATGCTGAAATTGAGATGAAGAGAGAGATTATATTTACTCGTGCTGGCAAGGCAAGTCAGCAGGTGAGGAGAAAGGATAGGTGGGATCAGAACCCAGCATACCTGGTGGAATAATTAGTGGCTTGTCAGAGAAGAAGGGTAGTTTTTTTGAGTATGAAATTGTGAAGGCTAGAACAATCTGGAATGCCAGGATACTGATTAACTGAGATGTTCCAAAAGTGATCCCATGAAGATATCTCTGAGCAAAATGGAAATTTTTCATGTCAAAGTTTTTCAAATGCAGGCATT
The DNA here is from genome assembly GCA_025594165.1 of Tamias sibiricus. Classification (NCBI taxonomy): domain Eukaryota; kingdom Metazoa; phylum Chordata; class Mammalia; order Rodentia; family Sciuridae; genus Tamias; species Tamias sibiricus. The sequence goes on along the minus strand of CM046660.1, from coordinate 69,860,121 downwards.
TGTCTGCATCATTCTGATTGAAACAAATACCTTGTTAGACCCTACTAATTAACCCTGCCACATACATGTAACATGAGAAATGTATTTGCTTATCTTCTCCAATGGGAAAACAGTGTGCCCTTGACATGTTTGCATGAAGTCAGTGACTTTTAAGAAAGTGCAAAAGATTCTAAATCATTGTCTTAAATATACAGAGAATTTTTGTCAGCCTTTCTGAAAGCACATGGCTATAATTTGTCTGAGAGTTTTAAAATAGTTCCACTGGGACCAGCCTGTTCTCCTAATAAGGAGACCTGTTTCAAGAAGGGTGATTTACTCTCTATGATAGAACAGAGAGATTGGTGAGGATTCATGGGTCAATGTGCAGAAAGCAAAGGAGTCAATGAAAACCTGTTTTTGATGAGATGCCAAGGGTAGCATCATCTAAAACATCTTTAACCTCTAATCAGAAGCCAAAGTCTACATAGTATGTTCATTTTTTAGATTCCTAAAAGCATCACAAAATTTGATTATGACACCATGTTATGATTAAGACTAAGTTTGGGTACTTCCCCCCTCATACAAAAAAAATGTGATTCTGACATAACATCCTATCTAATACGCTAGCAGGACCTTACTATCAATAAATTAATGAAAGATTGAGGACATCCTGGGAGATCCCTAACACTTATATAAAAAACAACTACCCAGGAGAAATTTGAATTAGTAGGGAAGTCCTCGGAAGTGGTTGAAAGATCCAGCTTAAAATAGGGCATGATGCTGAACACTTGAGATTTCCTTCCACCTCAGCCCTACCTAGACTTTGAAGAATTATCAAACACAATAGCTACTAGATCTGTTCACAGACCCTTGCTTAATCTAGCCCTACCTGCCTTTCTGATCTCATGTTGCCAGGTACAGCTATCTCCATTCTTAAGGCTGTACACACCTCATTCCTATAATGCTCTGTGCTCTAAGGGGTAATGGAACACTTACTCTTGCTGCAGACATCACTGGAACCTCTTTGCTTGAATCTTGTCCAGCTCCCTTCCTCACCTATTAGCATGCTTTCTAGGGGTATGTGGACAACAGGAATGGTGTTCGAGTCACAGTATGATTTCAGGACAGCAGGTAAAAAAAAGAACCTATAAAACTTGACTTACTCACTACCTCTGATCCTCTTCTGTCCTGTTTTAGTCAACTTTGTTTTTTTGTTTTTTTGTTTTTTGTTTTTTTGTTTTGTTTTGTTTTGTTTTTGTGACCCAAAGACCTTACAAGCTAAGTGAGAGGAGGAAAAGTTTATTTTGGCTCATGGCTTCAGAGGTCTCAATTCATAAATTGCTGACGCCATGGCTCTGGACTCAAGGTTAAGGCAGCACATCATGGCAGAAGGGTATGGAGAAGGAAGGAAGCTCAGGACATGGCAATCAGGAAGCAGAAAGAGCTCTACTCACCAGTGACAATATAAACCCCAAAGGCATACCCAAGTGACCCATCTCCAGCTGCAACCTACCTGATTATAGTTACAAGAGAGTTAATCCATACTAGTGGTTAATCCACTAATTAGATTAAAGCTTTTACAATAATTTCACCTTTGAATCTTCTTGCATTGTCTCACACAGGAGCTTTTGGGGGACACCTCATGTCTAAATCATAACATAGTCTGCAGGTAGGCAAAGTTTGGGAGATTAGGGTTTCATCTTTTAAAAATTTTATTAAATAAAAATGATCTATAACTTAGCCCTCTCTTTTTTTCTCCCATTCTCCCTTCCTCTTTTTTTTTTTTTATCAGAAAGCTGTAAATAAGACTTAGATTAAAATACTTATTCTAATTCCCAAATAGGTTCCCTTAATATAAGACAAAATCATTCATTGTGGTTTGTAGGCTTAAGACCTATTAAAAATCCTAAGGGCTGAGATAGGAAAACTCAGGTCCAGGAAGCAAAGTCTTTGCTCAGAGTTGCACATCAAGTTGCTGGACAGGGGTTCCACTTTCAAAGGTGACCTTATTGCACTTTTAGCCTTCAGTTTAAAGGAAGAAAGAAGGGTGCATGTCATGCTGTGGAATTAAAGCTGAGTTGACCTATAATTAATACTAAAAGTCATTCCACCCAGACTATCTACTCTGCTTAACATTCATGACTATCACAAGTGTATCTCATAAATTGCAATTATTTCTTTTGGCTCCAGAAATCAATTTGGTAGCTAGATGTTCCATTTATATATGGAACCCCATTTTTACATTTATCTCAGGACTAGGTGTGAAGGACAGGGTTGAGCACAGCCAAAGGGCATACATTGAGGGGAACAAATTACACATTATGTTGCATATCTTACTTTAATATCAACAATAATCGTTCATTTTTCAAGCATATTGCATATAAAGTGGGCATTATGAACTCTGCACCCTGAGCAAACAATAGAAGCTTATCATACGGCAAATGATTAATGTTCCCACCTCCAAGTTACCTTGGGCTCAGCCAGGATGCTTCCTCAAGACGTGTTAAATATCTATCAACACCTTCTTCAGTGATTACTATAAAAAGACGATAATGACAATGGCACCAAGCTTGTCTTTCCTCAGGGTTAGATTCACAGAGTGGGGAAAAGTTTAGATTCAGGAAAAAAAAAAATTAATGAGCAAAAATTTTTAAGAAATTAGGTAACTTTTGATATTTGCAAAGTCATCATGTCTTTATTCATTTGTTCATACAACAAATATTTGCAAGAAGAAAGTCTCTATTAGGTGAAATACTCATCTAGGGTTAGAAGGAGAGAAGGCTTCAAAAAAAAGTATGCCCTGCCTTTCAAAGGGATTCCATTCTCCTGAAAATATTAGAGAAATGAATTTGAAATGTCCACAGTGGAAATGAGCAACAGGGAAGGGACCATGATGGGACAGGAAGGCTTTGCTCTGAGCCTCCTGTTAGCCACTTCCATAGGAAACTGGCCTGGCTCACTGGGTGCTTTCTGATAAAATGGTTGCTCTGCAGAGCAGTGAAGGAAGAGGGGCCTGAGCCATTCACATATTCACAGTAAGAAATTTTCAGGCAGAGGAAAGAGCACATATAATGACAGAGGAGTGGGGCCAGCTTCGGCCCATTCAAAAAACACTCAGTGGTCAGTGTGGTGGCCAAACACCGAACATGTGAGAATGTGGAAGGAGAGGACGTAGCAAGGCTTCGGCTTATTATTTAAACCCTCTATATTTTGGTTTCCAAATATGTGGTCTACTCATCATAACAGAACCTACTAGCATATTGCCCATGAATGCAAATGCAAGCCTAGGTATATATGTAACAAACTAAATAAGAGCAGATTCAAAACTATTTATTTTTAAATCTAGGTTTATTTAAGAAGTTCAAGATCAGCTAATATTTAAAAATCAATAAATTTGATTTACCAAATATTAGAAAAAAAATTAAGTCATACAATTATCTTCACATTTTCAACAAAAAGCAATCAACACCCATTAATTTAAAAAATAACAAACAAGGAATAGAAGGACAGAAGGCGAAATAGTGAAGACAATAATTTGTAGGGACTTGCACAATGACACTTAAAGATGTATTATTAAAGTACAGTAATTAAGTTCTATTCCAACCCATATCCAGTCACCTGTTTTATTACAAAGGTGCCTGAGCACTATAATGGAGCAAAGGATAGTCTTTTTAATAAGTGATGTGGAAAGAAGTGGGTGTCTGTAAGGGACAAGTGTTCATCTTAAGCTACATATGAAAGTTCTTTCCAGATAGATTATAGCTCTAAATTGAGTAATAAACAATAAATCTCTTGTAAGATAAAAGAATACCTGCATGATTATGAAGTAACATTTGCAAGGCAAAATAATGTGATACTTATATTTCGTATATTTCAAAACTAGCTCAGAGCACAAAACTCTGGAGGCTCACATATATTGCCACTAATTTACCAGCTCATTCCATTGGCATGGATAACAACCTCACTTTCAGCTCTTTCTGCTTCTACCAGTCTCTTCTGTTAGTTTCTAGGAGGTGTGAACCCAGGACTTGAGCAGCGCTATAGTGAATATGGCAGAAAAGTCTGGTTGAGAGGTGATGGAACTGCCTTTCTCTACCACAGTAATAAACCAAAAGCAAATGTTGCATTCTTGGAGATATGTCAGAGATAAACACCATCAACAAGGTTTTAAAATATGTAATAGTGTGATCTTACCACGTCTCCCTTCCACCCGCTTGTTTCACCTGTGCAGAAGACAGACGGGACTTAGAAAATGACAGTGCATTATTGTAAACTTCATCAGGTGGTGAAATCCAGCTGCAGCTGCTGGTCCAGATGTAGTATCATTACTAAAACAAATCAACACATCCCCTGACATCTGCAATTTGACAATATGCTTGCTCACGCTCTTTCTCTGTATTTTTCTGACCATCAGAAACAATTTGCTTTCCTCTCACTGGACCAGAAATGCAGGACCATATTAAACCTCCAGTCCCATGCCATAATCTGATCCACAGGGACCTCTATGGCATCTTCATTCCACTGGGCACCATTACACTTATGATATTGTGCTGATTATACCAGATGAGCAGAAAATAGTAGCTACTCCAACCACCTTGGCAAGCTGTATGTCTGAAAAAGGAAAGCAAATGAATCCTACAAAGACTCAGAAACCTGCTGTCTCCAAGAAATTTCTAGGATGTAGTGGTCTGAGGGAGGTGAGGTATTCTTTCAAAAGTAAAAGACAAGTTGCCTTCCCTGCTCCTCCTATTATTAAAACAAGAATCAAAATGTCTAGTGCATCCCTCACTTTAGAATTCGCAGAAGCATAAGCTTCATTTGAGTGCTATTCTGACCAACTTTTTGAGTAGCCTGAGAATCTGCCAATTTTCAGTGAGGGTTCAGAAAAAATATGTTTCTTTAATTGCTGCACCTCTTGGACCATGTGCTCTACATATTTTCTTGATGTTTGACATGCCTGTAGCAGATAAGAATGCTTTGTGCAGAGTTTGGCACGACCTATAAGTAAATTACAATGCTAACATTGATGATTTGAATCATAGCCGTGCCATTTTCTGCAAAATAACTATTATGGTTTTGAGGAACAGTTACAGTTTTACCACTGGGCACAAACAGAGAATGAATCCTTCATCATAAGCCACCAAATTACCATGTGATTTTATCTACCCATCATGGACTGAGCGTTGTTTAACCATAACACCATAAAGTTGGATAGCAGAGCACCACTCATTGTCAAAAGGAAGTGAGATGGAGCTCAATTGTAATGTAAAGCCAAACAAAAACTGAACAGGCAAGAGGTCCACAGGCTCACCGGCCATATTCCCACTGTAATGCCTCCTTCTTCTCAACCTGACCTCAAGGCCATAAGGGGGTTTCACTATAATCAGCTAGTGGGGAAAAATAGCTTTATTTAGAGATGGGGGAACCTGTCCAAGCCCATTCTGGGGGGGGGGGGGGGGCTTGGAGAACAGTGGCAAAGGGAAATCTTCCAGAAGACAAAACTCTGAACAGTGCTTCTAGTGTTTGCTTGGCCTGAAAAGAAGAGATGGCCACGTTCTGTCCTTGTCCAAAGGGCTCATGAACAAAATTGCTATTGAGAGCTAGAGTTTGCACATAGGCTCAGAACCATAAACTGCCACTCACCAAGGCCAAGTTGTCTAAAGTCCCTGTTGAATGCCCAACCTACCCCAGCCAGGCCCTCAGTACTGCACCATTTTCCAAGGAGTTGGTTGGTATAAATTGATTGCACTGGACCACTCCATAATGGAAAAAGCAGCATTTTGTCTTCTCTGGAATGGACAGTTTTTCTGAATATGGATTTACCTTCTTTGCTCATAATACTTTGTCAAAACCATCCTGTAGGGTTTACAGAACATCTTATTTGCCATCACGGCATTCCACGCAGCTTCATTTCTGACCAAGGGATATAGTCTCATATTTACACAATTCATTGCCGTCTCCACAGCCCTGAAGCAGCTGTACTGATAGAACAGAGGGAGGGCTTTCTAAAGATGCAATTATGGCATCAGTGGAGTAAGAACACCCTACATAGCTGATACCATGTCCACTAAGATGCAGTAAATACTTTAAATAAGCAGTCTATATCCAGTCCTGTTTGTACCAAAATTCATGGATCTAGTAATCTACCAGTGCAGATGGAAGGGATTCTTCTCATTATTGTGTCTGGTGTACCTCTAGGAAATTTTTTGCGTCTTTGAACAAAACACTGGATTCTGATGGTCTCTAGACCAGCTAGTTCTGGTGCATATCAGTGCTGTCTAATATGGTAGCGACTCGTTATGTGTGGTTATTGAACTCTTAAAAGAGAGCTACCACAACTGAGATAGTAAATTTAAGTTTTTATTTAATTTTAAGTAACAAATTCAATGTAAATAGCCACATGTGACTAGTGACTATCATATCACGTTAATGTCTCTCACAATTATCTAGTGTTCCCAAGAAATGAATAGTTTGATTGGGAGACTGTTAAGGGTTGCATTAAGCTAAATGTTGATTTTGATATTTGGCTACTTATGGCTTTTATGATACTGATTCAACAGTTGTGATACTGTTTGGTGTCATTACTCCTGGGTATAAAGGGGAAATTTGATTGCCATTATACAATGGTAATAAGCAAGTATGCCTACAATGTGGAATATTCTTTGGATGACTCTTATTACTTCTGTGCCCTGTCACTAAAATCTGTGGAAAATTATAACTCAATATATGCAGGCCTGGCAACAAAGAATAAAGGTTTGAGTCACCACATCAGGCAAAGAATTATAACTAGCTGAGTGCTTGCTGAGGGAAAACAAATATGGAATTGAAAGATACCAGCTACAACTATGTGGTTAGTTGAAGAAATGAGGAAAATAGCAGTCATGAATATTTCTTCTTTATTTTTATGTGACCCTATTTTTATGTATATCAGCCAATATTTTCATTTCTATCTTCCACTTCTCTACCATCTAACATAAGATATATTCATATAAATTAAATTTAAATGCATGATTTTAAAATGAGAGTGTGACTCAGCTAGAGAAGTAAATAATATAACCCCCAAAAATAGTTGGCAGGAATTTTATATTTTCTTTTGAGGAGAGGGATAGCATATTTGGGGTCATAGGGAGGAGAGTTGTATCATGCATGCTCTTTCTTGAAGAGTTAAGGATAGTTCAAATGGGGAAATATCTGTCAAGGTGATAAGGACTGGAATGGAAAGACTTTCTGTTTATTCTATTCAACTAAACTGGAACAACATTTTATAGAAATTCTTTCCCCATATGATTCAGTGTTAGCATTGGCCAGAAAAGACATTCTGTGTGAGATTTGGAAAGTGACTTGCTTGCAGGTTTCACTAGACCTCCTTTAGTTTCTCAAAAGCCTAGACCCAATATATGTGCAGCTCTGTGGCAAGAAATTCCAGACTCTACAGCAGAGGTGGTATGTGACAAAAGCATGTTTTGCTTTTCCTAACAAACTTGAGTTTTTCTGGAGGATTTCAGTAAGGGTTCTAGTTCTTTCTCAGTTTTTTTTTTTTTTTTTTTTTTTTTTTTTTTTTTGTTGTTGTTGTTGTTGTTGTTGTTGTTTTAATTGCTGTCTTCTAAAATCAGCTTTTGTTCCTAGAACACCACATCCTCAATAGCTCCACCGGCTTCCAAAACCACTGTAATAAATCCCTCATTGTACATCACTTGCAGTGGTTCAGTGTCTCTGATGAAATCTCAAATGATAAAAAGCTTTTGGTCAGTATCTGTAACAGCCGAACATATGCATGCCATAGACTCAGCAACTCCAGTGCCAAATGTCTACCTACTGGATCAAGCACCAGTGCGCATGTATATACAGAGATAAGAGTGCTCATGGTTCTTCATTCCGCATAGCCCCAAATAGGAAACAATCCAAATGCCCATGAACAGTGGAAAGAATAAGTTCACCATGATGCAGCTACACAGAATACTGTACCACAATGAAGTGGGAAAAATTTCTTCTTCATGTAAAAACAAGATGAATCTCACAGCATGACATTGAAGAGGAGCCTTGGGCTCAGGATGTGGCCCAATGGTAGAGCACTTGCCTAAAATGGGTGAGACCCTGGGTTCCATCCCCAGTACTGAGAGAGAGAGAAAGAAAGAGAGAGAGAGAGAGAGAGAGAGGAAGAGGAGAAGTCTAACACAAAGTAGTGCATATTCCTATAAATTTCCTAATCAGTGCTAATAAAACCTAGAAAAGTTGCTGCCTTTGGGAGGAGGGAATGAATAGAGTCAGCCAGAATGTTTTCTAAACACAAAACATGTTTTATCCGGTAGAATTAAACCACTGTATTCACTCCCATAAAAATATACTAAGTTGTACACTTTAATTTGCACTCTCCCACATGTATACTATACTTGTACAAAATGATTAAAAGTGGTATGTGCCTATCTCATAGTCTGTAAAGATTAAATGACATAACTTTTGTTTAGCATAATAAAAATTTAATAAAGCTTATGTAGCGAATTTGTTCTTACAAATATTGGTAAATCAAATTAAAAAGAAGCTCATCCAGTTGACAACATTAAATTGAAAACAATGATCATTTTATAGCAATGGGAAATTTGAACCTGAAGCCATCACATCTGAGCTAAAGTGTCCATCATTTATATAATTTCATAAACTCACATTCTAATTTAAAGTCTATTTGTCAAGCTGTGAGTACTGAACAATTGGAGATTTTTGCAGGAGGGTCTTTCTCTGCCTGGTCTCCTTTGTTGTCAACCATAGCTCTCTGCTTTTTCTTCACTGAACTCTTAAAATAATTGTTTTGGCACATTTGTTGTCTGACCCATTCCATTAGTACATATGCTTCTCAAGGAAAGTCACCTTCTCTGTTTCCATTAGTCACAGTACTAAGGACAGTGACTGGCACACAATAGATTCACAATAAATATATATTGAGTGAAGTGGTAGAGAGAACATGAATATCCATGAATGAAACAAAAAGAGTTAGAAACTGTGGCCTGCAGGGCCAGCCGCCTTGACACAGGTGGCATTCACACTTGACCTCTGGCCTGGTTCCTTTCTTCTGGAAGCCAGCCTGTCCTGGTCAGGTTTTAGCTCTGCAGAATTACAAGGGCGATTGTTTCAAGGTCGCCAATTTCTTAATAATTGACATTTCTGATGCAGTTCCCCTTGCACTTTTGTTAATGAAATGACACCATGGCAAATCCCTTCTAAAAATGAAGTAGAAAATGAAGGTGAATAAATAAATAATTAATGAAGGGACCACAGTCCAACTAATTAGGATCATAATATCAGAAAGTTTATGTTAATAAGAAGGATGTGTCATTTTGTTTTACATGTATTCATATCTGGTGACAGGAAAATCCTTGTGTCATCAAAAAAAATCCTCTCTAATAATCAATGAGACATAACCACTATAAATAATTTAAATTCTATCAAGTAGAAACAAAGATTTAACTGAGTTTTGCCAACTCGGCTTGGGGCACTGAGATATCCCCATGGCAGATGGGTCCTGTCAAAGCACATAAACATTCAAAATTGTAAGACATGACTTTCAGATGACAGAAACCAGGAGAATTCATGCAAATCAATGAGCCAAACACACCTTATTTAAAAAGAGTGTTTGACAGTCAAGAGAGGAGACAGTGTTGAAGCTTCGCCTTTGGAGATATCTCAGGTTTTAATTAGTCAAATGTCACCATTTTCTAAATGGAGATTTTTCTACAGATAACCCTTTTAAAAACCCACTTGAAAACAGTTTTTCTTCTACAGATCTTGGTGCTAATTTTCTGCCAAATTATGCTTTTCTTCATCATCCAAAACTTCAGTGATACACAATGACAGAATCAGAGAATGAAGAAAAAAAAATCTCTTCAATAGATCTGGCCGATTTAATTCTAAGCAAAATCTGTTAGGTTTGGATTGCCATGTGCTTGCAGCTGTAAGAATCTTAAACATCATAAAGGAAGTGTCTTTGGAATTTCTCCATAGGAAGGGTGGAGACATATTTGGAATGAGGGGCTCTTGGGGTCCTGACAATGCATTTGCATATCAAGAGTACTATTTTCACTTAGCTTGTACATTGGTATTGTCTGTTGAGAGATGTAGATAGATTTTTTGGACGAAGTGACAACAAACCAAATCACAGCAACCAAAATTTACTCATGTGATGTCCAACAAAAATGTGGTCACTAAAATAACTGGCATACAAGTGGCACTTTCTCATTATTTTTTTTCCTTATATATCACCTAATTTGTTAAAATAGTAAGGAAAATATTCTTTAAAATTTTTATTCTAAGTTGTTACATATGACAGCAGAATGATTCATGTTACACATGTAGAGCACAATTTTACATATCTCTGGTTGTATACAAAATATATTCACACCATTTGTGTCTTCACACATGTACTTAGGGTAATGGTGTCCTTCTCATTCCACCATCTTTTTCGCCCCCATGCCCCCTCCCTTCCCCTCCCTCCCCATTGTCCTTTCTAGAGTTCCTCTAATCCTCCTATGCTTCCCATCCCAACCCCACTATGAATCAGCCTCCTTATATCAGAGAAAACATTCGGCATTCGGCTTTTTGGGATTGGCTAACTTCACTTGGCATTATATTCTCCAACTCTATCCATTTATCTGCAAATACCAGGAAAATATTTTTATTGACCCCATTTACAACTGAAGAAATTGAGGGTCAGGTAGTTGAAAAACTCATTACTGGTCACATTCACAGCTAACATTAAGGCTCAAGGACTAGAATGGCTCAACTCTAAAACTCTCTGTCTTTCCCTACATCATATTGGGGAAAGAATTAAATTCAACTTTTGAAAATAGTGTAATGTTTAAAAAGAATCCACCTGATAACAATTGTACACTTTTTATAGTTCAGCCCAGGTAATGCCATGGAGAGTGAGAGACTCCATCCCTATCCTCTATCCAGGAGGACAGGCGATTGGTCCTTGATTTTATCCAGGGTCACCATGAAAATTGCTGTAATGAGGTTCCAGGAGGAAATGGGATGTCTCAGCCTAGACCTTAAATTTGAGTAGGAGTTGGCCAGGAGAAGGGCCAGGATGTTCTAGGCATGAGGAACAGCATGCACAAAGGCACAGAGACAAGAGCATGACACAATCAAGTAACTGAACTAAATCCATTTTAGTCTGTGCATCCTGAGCACTGGGAAATCATTACAGATGCCACCAGCGTAAAAGCCAGGGCCAAGTCACAGAGTACCTCATAAATCACTTTTTAAAGCTAGGATTTTAAAAGCAATGGGGAGCTTTTCAAGAGGTTTAAATGTTTCATGTGCATCAACAACATATTTTTTAAGTATATTTACAATCCTAAATATAAGGGCAGATCTTTTTTGGAGCATGTTGGATGTTTTTGGAAATCTGCCAATAGTGAGACTGCAAATAGCCAGATGGACCTTAGAAAGAAAAAGATTTCTGCTTCAAACTCACAAATATTATTCTCAAGGTAATTCAAATGCATCCAGACATAATTAACCCTAAGGAGAGTTAGTAATATAATAAACTCAGAGGTGTTTTTTTTTTTTTCTAATGTATCTGATCTATTCCTACTTGGGATATAATTCATTATTATTATTACTGTACTTGGTTTTATAGACCAAATGATCTTGGTTGTTTGAAACAATCTTTAATAATCTCCCAAACCTGAACACAATTCCTTGGGCCATTAGAAAATGAGGTATTTACATGCCAAACTGCAGACTTCAGCATATGGTCCTTAATATTTGTGTGAACAAAATCTTAAGAAAGCATAACACCAAACACTGAAATGGTGTTCCTCTTATAAATAGATTACCTCCTAATACATTATCTTAAAGTAATACTTTATATATACATATTTTTCTGATATAAGGAATACATAGTGCTGAGACTACGAATAAGCATTTTCATATTACAAAAATGAATTCACACCTTAGTTCTTGATTTGTGGTGTTTTTATGACTTTTTTTTTCATTTGATCACTTCTAATGTTTATCCAATTATTCATCTAAATAGATTTTAGTGAGTGTTAAGCTCCATGTGATTAAAAAAAAACTTTCTTCATTAATCCCATATTGATAGTGATTTAATTTTTTTATTAATTATAAGCAACGCTATAATTTATAATTCATGATTAAATAATATCCAGTGGCTTAATGAAAGTAAAAAAAAAATGTTCTAGCCACCACTAGTCCCAGAACTAGTCCACATTTATATGCTCAAAACAAGGAGGTAAACTTTGGTTGGAATCAGCCTCAATAGAGGGGTTAATATCAGATATTTGATTATTTTAAGAAATCGCATTTGTCCGCACTCAAAGTTTATTAAGCACCAGGACAAAACTGTCAGTCTGGGGGATCTCCATGGCTACCATAAACAATCAATTCAAGCAAAGTAACCTTTAACATTGCTTACAGAGCTTTAAAATAAAAGTAGCCTCAAGAAAGAACTCTTTTTAAAATATGGTCACTTAATTCCCAGCATAGAACATATTGAGCTTCAGGGCAGATAAGAAATTCCCCAAAAGACTACCCTGAAGCCACAGCCACAGGAGAAATCTAGCAGTTGGAATCTGATTGGACTGGGTGTCATCAGTCTTAGCGTGTGTCTATGGGAGACTCTCCCAGTGAAGAAACTCAGCCAATGGTCACAGTGACAGATCCACAGGCCACTACAGAGATTCAGAAATACTGGTTTCCCAACTGTAAGGTTTTGAGTATTGATTCTTAATTACCTTAACTGGATTAAGTTTGATAACTGGATTAAGTTCTCAGCTTTAGAATCTGGTCTCTGTAACCAGACCACCTGAATTTGAATGAGAGCCTCCCTTTACTGTCCTTTTAGATTTTTTAAGAAGTTCTTTGGGCCTCAGTTTCCCCAGGAGACTCTAAGTGCACCTCAAACTTGTGGGAATGTTTAAATAAAATAATCCAGGCCAAACACTTTCTTCAGTATTTGGCTCATAGAGCACACTTGGTAAATGTAAGTTATTGATTTCTTGAATTTGTAAACCTAAGTAGGGTTGAGGAGTAAATGCCAGCTCCATTTTAATACCGTTTCCCATTACTCTCAGTCATTACCCTGTTGAAATAGTAGTGAAGACAGAATTTTGACATGGTATGTCAAACCTCATTTTAATATGGAAGAGAAAGAAGAAGAACAGAAAGAGGAAGAGGGAAAGAGAAGGAAAAGAAAGAGCATTCTAGAATGTACAATTGCATTTATATATCATTATAGACCAGCATAAGGAAAAGAACAAATTATCACTATTAAAATGACATTGGGAGAAGAAATGTCTAATATCCTAAAATAAATCACTGTAAACAATTTATATTTTCTTTAAGAAAACAGAAGACCACCTTGAAAGTGGTGTTTGATAACTTAACATCTCTAGGTTAGTCTTGTCATTTGAAAAGGTAAGCGTTCAACTAATGATTTTTAAAGAATTTAATTATCTATAATACCTATGAATCTATGAAGGAATATTGAATATAATAAATTCCAATTAAAACAAATAAATTGAAGTTCCATTAGGATATTCTTCACTATAAGGGAATTTTACTTAAGAAAAACTAAACTTTTTTCTTTTGCTTACATAAAGATGGCTGAAATTAAAATAAACACTAACTTGAAAGAAAAGCATTGTAACAGCAATTGCATAATCTTACAGGGAAACAAGAATATGGAATTTCATATTTGAAAACAGGTTATATACCTAACAGTGAAATCCATTTTAATTTAACATAAATGTATATATTGCCCTTTTATTATAAAAAGAAATACATTATTTCAAACAAATCTTCTTGGAAAGTGAAAGAAAATATATAATTCAACTTCTAACCAATGTAATTATAAGATTAATGTCAACTCATTAATAATTTCATTTGTATTGGGCTGGTGTTGTGGCTCAGTAGTAGAGCTCTCGCCTAGCATGTGCGCGGCCCAGGTTCGATCCTCAGCACCACATAAAAATAAATAAAGGCACTGTGTACAACTAAAGAAAATAAATAAATATTTTTTAAAATGATAATTTTATTTGTATTGATTAGAACTGGTAGAGGGTAGCATATTCCCGTACCAGCAAAATAAATAAATTAATTAATTTTAAAATACCAGAAACTTCTTCTTTAAGTGTAAAGTAGGTTGCAAAGTAAAATCACTGGCAGTCCCACCTTCATCATGTAATCACTAGTAATAGTTTTATATGCATCCCACATTGAGTTTCTCTCTCCACCTACCCTATCTCTTTCTCTCTGTCACATACACACACTTTTTTTTTGACTGCAAGTTGTTAGTTTTATTTTTCATGTAATCTTTTGATTACAAATTAATGGTTAGCTTAAATAGAAAAGGACATTTGAGGTAAGAATGGAGTCTATTTTGGAAAACTCAAGGGTGAGAGAGCAGTTGAGCACAAAGACATCTGGAGTCCCAGGGCGATCATCAGAAACCTGCCATCTCGGGGGCTGGGGTTGTGGCTCAGCCGCAGCTGGCCTCGCACTGCGAGGCCCGGGTTCAATCCTCAGCACCACGTAAACATAAATGCATTGCATTGTGTACAACTAAAGTAAATAAATAAATATTTAAAAAACAAAACAAAACAAAAACCCTGCCATCTCCATGGCTGCATGCTCTTTCTAAGGGGGCCTTTTAGTCTCTTGCCCGCTGAGTTCTGCACATCTGCTTTTGCACTTTACTCACTGCTTTGGCTTCCTCACAGTTCTGGAGCTTAAACATTCAACAAGTGGCACCATCCTAGATAAACGAAGGGAGAATCTGTCTGTCTGCACTCAGGTTAGGAGTTAAGCCAGCTCTGGGCTCAGGGAAAGAGGCGGGTGGGCTGGCCAGGCACCACCACTTCAGTCCACGGAATTGGCAATATCTTCGGCGTGAAGAAGCACATCTTGGCATTATTTTATTAGTCGACTAATCTTTTTAGTTTTAGTTTTTTGAGGTGTTTTTAGCAAAAATAAATCTTGTGTTTAAGATGCACAGTTTTTAATAGTTTTGTATGCTACAGAATTGGCAAAACATTATGACATTCTTTTACTGAAACACATTTAAACTCTTTTAATCTTTCTTATCAAACCCAATATTGTGAAATGTTAACCACAATGTTAATCAGGTTAATTAACACACCCATCACCTCTCCTACTTACCATTTGGCAGTGTGAGGGATGCAGTGATAACATTTAAGATCTACTCTGGGAGCAACTTACAAGTGTACAATACAGTGTTAACAATACTCCCTGTGCTGTGCAGTGGATCCCTAGAACAAACTCAACTAATTAATGAACAACTGTACCTCTGACAACATCTCCACATTCCCTACAGACCCCCAGCCTCTGGCATTCTGCTCCCTGTTTCTATGAGTTTGAACCATTCAGATTCCAGATACAAGTGCTATCGTAAGCTGTTCCATTACTACTCATTTCACTTGGCAGGAAGGTTCATCCCTATTGTTATAAATGGCAGGACTTCCTTCTTATGAATGAATAATATACCATTATAGATGTAGAGTCATTGTGGATTAGTTAAATCCAGACTGGGTCATACTGGAGCAGAATGGGCCCCTAATCTAATATGACCAGTATCCTTGTAAAAGAAAATTTGGATGCAGATATGCACACGGGGAGAATACCAGGTGAAGATGAAGGCAGAAACTGGGGTGTTGCTTCCAGCAGCTGTGAATCATCAAGATTGCCAACAATTCCCCAGAAGCTAGGGGAAATGCATTCAAAATCTTCTTCCTTACAGCCCTCAGAAGGAGCCAACCCTGCTGACCTGACACCATGTTCACAGACTCCTAACTTCCAGAACTCTGAGAAATAATTTTTTGCTGCTAAGTTACCCGTTTTTGCATGTTTGTGGCAGCTTTAGCAAACCAATGCAAGAGCCTTCCATTTGTTCCATGAATCCATAGTTTGTTTCTTTTTATTATTGAACTTTATTCCATTGTGTGGGTGTACCACCAACTGTTCTGTTCACCAATTGAAGGACATTTTGGTTACTTCCAGTTTGGGATGATCACAAATAAAGCTGTAATAAACACTAAAGTACAGATTTTTATACAAACATATTTTTTAAAATTTCCTTTAAATAACTTGCTGTAAGATTACTGAGGTTTTTGAGAAGTATATGCTTATGAATATAAGAAATTATCAAATTGTTTGCTAAAAAAGCTTCCCCATTTTCCATTCCTACCAATGGTATCTGAGCATTGTGTGTACTCTGTTTCTTTGCCAGACATTATCATTTTATTTTGGCTTGGTTTCTAGTCATCACTAAAGATATAAAAAGCTATCCTTTGTGGTTCATTTTTACTTTTCTATAATTATTAGTGATGTTGTGCATTTTTTATGTACAAATTTGCCATCCATGTATTTTCTTTTTTTTTTAATTTTTATTTATAGTAGTATGTATTACAGTTCATACTATACATATAGAGCATCTTTTTACATAAAACAGTTTGTATTCAAAGTATATTCACAGCATTCAAGTCTTCAATCATGCATTTAGAATAATGATATCCATCTTATTCAACCACTTTTCCCCCCTTCCCCCCTTGCACCCTCCCTTCCCCTCCCTTCCCTTTGAC
Organism: Tamias sibiricus; assembly: GCA_025594165.1. NCBI lineage: Eukaryota > Metazoa > Chordata > Mammalia > Rodentia > Sciuridae > Tamias > Tamias sibiricus. The sequence goes on along the minus strand of CM046660.1, from coordinate 69,843,529 downwards.
CATTATAGTGTTCCTCTATCCTCCTATGTACCCCGACCCATCAATACTGTGAACCGGCTTCCTTATATCAGAGGAAACATTCGGTATTTGGATTTTTGAGATTGACTGATTTCACTTAGCATTATATTCTCCAACTTCATCCATTTACCTGCGAATGTCATTATTTTATTCTCTTTTATTGCTGAATAAAATTCCATTGTGTATATATGCCACATTTTCTTTATCCATTCATCTACCGAGGGACATCTAGGTTGGTTCCACAACCTAGCTATTGTGAATTGTACTGCTATAAACATTGAGGTAGCTGTGTCACTGTAATATGCTGTTTTTAAGTCCTTTGGGAATAGACCCAGGAGTGGGATGGCTGGGTCATAGGGTGGTTCCATTCCCATTTTCCCAAGAAATCTCCAAACTGCTTTCCATAATGGTTGTACCATTTTGCAGTCCCACCAGCAATGTATGAGTGTGCCTTTTTCCCCACATCCTCTCCAACATTTATTGTTGTTTGTGTTCTTGATAGCTGCCATTCTGACTGGAGTGAAATGAAATCTTAGAGCAGTTTTGATTTGCATTTCTCTAATTGCCAGCGATGTTGAGCATTTTTTCATGTATTTGTTGATTAATCGTGTATCTTCTTCTGAGAAGTGTCTTTTCAATTCCTTAGCCCATTTATCAATTGGATTATTTGTTTTTTTGGTGTCAAGTTTTTTGAGTTCTTTATATATTCTAGAAATTAGTGCTCTATCTGATGTGCATGTATTAAATATTTGTTCCCAGTTAGTTGGTTCTCTATTAACCTCACTGATTGTTTCTTTTGCTGAGAAGAAGCTTTTTAGCTTAAATCTATCCCATTCGTTAATTCTTGGTAATAATTCTTGCGCTACAGGATTCTTGTTAAGGAACTTGGGGCCTAATCCGACATGTTGAAAATTGGAGCTTACTTTTTCTTCTATTAGGTGTATTGTCTCTGGTCTAATTCCTAAGTCCTTGATCCACTTTGAATTGAATTTTGTGCATGGTGAGAGATACAGGTTTAATTTCATTTTGTTGCATATGGCTTTCCAGTTTTCCCAGTATCATTTGTTGAAGAGGCTATCCTTTCTCCACTGTACATTTTTGGCGCCTTTGTCTAATATAAGATAGCTGAAATTATATGTATTAGTCTCTGTGTCCTCAATTCTGTACCATTGGTCCACCAGTCTGTTTTGGTGCCAATACCATGCTGTTTTTGTTACTATTGCTCTATAGTATAATTTAAAGTCGGTATGGTGATGCCCCTGCTTCACTTTTCCTGCTCAGGATTGCTTTAGCTATTCTGGGTCTCTTGTTTTTCCAGATGAATTTCATGACTGCTTTTTCTATTTCTTTGAGGAATGTCATTGGGATTTTGATTGGAATTGCATTAAATCTGTAGAATGCTTTTGGTAGTATGGACATTTTGACAATATTAATTCTACCTATCCAAGAACAAGGTAGGTCTTTCCATCTTCTGAGTTCTTCTATGATTTCTTTCTTTAGTGTTCTATAGTTTTCGTTATAGAGGTCCTTCACCTCTTTTGTTAAGTTGATTCCAAGGTATTTTATTTTTTTTTTTTTATGCTATTGTAAATGGAGTAGTTTTCATCATTTCCCTTTCAGAGGCTTTGTCACTGATGTACAAAAATGCCTTTGACTTATGAGTATTGATTTTGTATCCTGCTACTTTGCTGAATTCATTTACTAGTTGTAAAAGTTTTCTGGTAGAGTTTTTTGGGTCTTCTGGGTATATTATCATGTCATCAGCAAATAGTGCTAATTTGAGCTCTTCTTTTCCTATCTGGATCCCTTTAATTTCTTTGGTCTGTCTAATTGCTCTGGCCAGAGTTTCCAGTACTATGTTAAATAGCAGTGGTGAGTGGGGGGCATCCCTGTCTTGTTCCAGTTTTTAGAGGGAATGCTTTTAATTTTTCTCCATTTAAGATAATGTTAGCTTGAGGTTTTGCATAGATAGCTTTTATAATGTTGAGATATGTTCCTGTTATTCCTAATTTTTCTAGAGCTTTGAACATAAAGGAGTGTTGTATTTTGTCAAATGCTTTTTCTGCATCTATTGAGATGATCATATGGTTTTTATCTTTAAGTCTATTGATGTGATGTATTATGTTTATTGATTTCCGAATGTTGAACCAGCCTTGCATCCCTGGGATAAACCCCACTTGATCATGGTGCACTATCTTTCTGATATGTTTTTGAATCCGATTTGCCAGAATTTTATTGAGGATTTTTGCATCTATGTTCATTAGAGATATTGGCCTGAAGTTTTCTTTTTTGGCTGTGTCTTTGCCTGGCTTTGGGATTAATGTGATATTGGCCTCATAGAAAGAGTCTGGAAGAGCTCCCTCTTTTTCTATTTCTTGAAATAATTTGAAGAGCATCGGTATCAGTTCTTCTCTGAAGGTCTTGTAGAACTCAGCTGTAAACCCATCAGGACCTGGACTTTTTCTTGTTGGAAGTTTTTTGATAGCTTCTTCTATTTCTTCACTTGAAATTGATTTATTTAAATTGTGTATAGCCTCCTGTTCCAGTTTGGGGAATTCATACAACTCTAGAAATCTGTCTATGCTTTCAGTATTTTCTATTTTATTAGAGTACAATTTTTCGAAGTAATTTCTAATTATCTCCTGTATATCTGAGGTGTTTGTTGTGATATTTCCTTTTTCATCACGGATGCTAGTAATTTGAGTTTTTTCTCTTCTTCTTTTTGTTAGCATTGCTAGGGGTCTGTCAATTTTATTTATTTTTTCAAAGAACCAACTTTTGGTTTTGTCAATTCTTTGAATTGTTTCTTTAGTCTCAATTTCATTAATTTCAGCTCTGATTTTAATTATTTCCTGTCTTCTACTGCTCTTAGTGTTGATCTGTTCCTCTTTTTCTAGTGCTTTGAGGTGTGATGTTAAATCCTTTATTTGTTGTTGTTTTTTTCTTTTAATGAAGGAATTCAGTGCAATGAATTTTCCTCTTACTACTGCCTTCATAATGTCCCAGAGATTTCTGTATGATGTATCAGCATTCTCATTTACCTCTAGGAATTTTTTATTCTCCTCCTTGATGTCTTCTTCAACCCCTTGTTCATTCAGTAGCATGTTGTTTAGCTTCCGGCTGTTGGAGTAGTTTTTTTTTATTTCTTGTATTATCATTGATTTCCAATTTCATCCCATTATGGTCTGATAGAATGCAAGGTAGGATTTCTATTTTTTTTTTTTTTTTTATATTTGCTGAGAGTTGCCTTGTGACATAATATATGGTCAATTTTGGAGAAGGAGCCATGTGCTGCTGAGAAAAATGTGTATTCGCTTACTGAGGGATGAAATATTCTGTATATGTCCGTTAGGTCTAAGTTATTAATTGTTTTAACGAGGCCTAATGTTTCTTTATTTAGCTTTTGTTTGGATGATCTATCCATTGGTGAGAGAGGTGTGTTGAAGTCCCCTAGAATAACTGTGTTGTGGTCTATTTTACTCTTGAACTTGAGAAGGGTTTGTTTGATGAATGTATGTGCTCCATTATTTGAGGCATATAGATTTATAATTGTTATATCTTGTTGATGAATGGTTCCCTTAAGTAGTAAGAAATATCCATCTTTATCTCTTTTGATTAGCTTTGGCTTGAAGTCTACTTTATTTGATATGAGAATGGAAACCCCTGCCTGCTTCCACAGGCCGTGTGCATGATAAGACTTTTCCCAGCCTTTCACCTTCAATTGCTTGATGTCTTTTTCTATGAGGTATGTTTCTTGTAGGCAACAAATTGTTGGGTTGTTTCTTTTAATCCAATCTGACAATCTGTGTCTTTTAAATGGTGAGTTTAGACCATTAACATTCAAGGTTATTATTGAGATGTGATTCTTATTTCCATCCATTTTTAAATGTATTATGGTAATTAGCTTGATTTGGGTTCTCCTCTGGTTGGTAATTCCTTTAGTTTACTATCTCCCTTTGTTGGTTTTCAGTGTTATTTTTCTCTTCTTCGTGGAAAAATTTGCCCAAGATGTTCAGAAGTGCTGGCTTTCGAGTTGTGAAATCTTTTAACTTTTGTTTGTCGTGGAAGGTTTTTATTTCATCTTCGAATCTAAAGCTCAATTTTGCTGGATATAAGATTCTTGGTTGACAACCCTTTTCTTTCAGAGCTTGAAATATGCTATCCAGGATCTTCTAGCTTTTAAGGTCTGGGTTGAAAAATCTGAGCATAATCTGATCGGTTTCCCCCTATATGTAATCTGCTTCCTTTCTCTTTTGGTTTTTAGTATTCTCTCTTTGCCTAGTATATTAGGCAATTTTATTATAATGTGCCTTGGTGTGGATCTGTTGTGGTTTTGTACGTTTGGTGTTCGGTAAGCCTCTTGAACTTGGTTTTGCCATTCGTTCCTCATGTGTGGAAAATTTTCTGCTATTATTTCATTGAATAAATTACTCATTCCTTTGGTTTGAAACTCTGCACCTTCTTCAACACCAATCACTCTTAGGTTTGGTCTTTTTATGCTGTCCCATAATTCCTGAATGCTCTGTTCTTGTTTTCTTACTTCTTTTGCCATGTCCTCTAGATTTTTCTCCAGGATAAATATTTTGTCTTCATTATCTGAGGTCCTTTCTTCCAGGTGATCTAATCTGTTGGTGATGCTTTCAATTGAGCATTTAGTTTGGTTTATTTCTTCTTTCATTTCCAGAATTTCCGTTTGGTTTTTCTTTAGAATCTCTATCTCCCTATTGAAGTAATCTTTTGCTTCTTGTATTTGTTTTTGGAGTTCTTTGTCAAAATGCTCTTTTGCTGCCTCTACTTGCTCTCTCATCTCATTTTTTATTTCAATCTTAAGATCCATAAACATTTGGAATATGTAATTTCTAAATTCCATCTCTGGCATTTGACCAACTGTGCTTGCCATGGGATCAATTGAGGGGGCCTGTTGGTTGGTTTCAGCCACTTTCTTCCCTTGCTTCTTCATAATGCTTGTGTGTCTATGTCTATTCTCCTAGCACTGTGGGACCTTGCCTATTTCAATTTCACCTTATAGCCTTATGTTTCTCCTGTGGTACAATGCTGTCAGGTCCCCTTATAAATACCTTACAATTTAAGCTCTAACACTTTCTTTACAGCAAATCCCAGTTTGATCACAATGTACAGATTTAGTTAACCCAGATATTGTTTCCAATTTACTCTGTATGCTTGTGTTGGGGTTTACAGTTTCAGTATTGGATACAGAGATGATATCTTTAGGAAGAAGCAAGTGAGATTACTGAGATGTTCTTTCTTAGGAAGTATAACAGTAGAATTCTATGGAAGTGGTTTAATATCAGCAGACAGGAGAGAAAAGAGAATGGAGTGAGCGATTTAGAGGAAAGACGATTTGTATATAAACCCAACTTATTTAGCCTTTGAGAGAAGAAAGATAAAGGAAGATGGAAAAGAAAAAATAAAAAGGAACAATGCGAGATAATAAAGAATTAAGAATTATTGTATTTCAAGAGAGAGGAGAGAGAAACTGAGTCAAGAAAAATAGAGATTAAACTATATATAACACCGCTTTTCTGTATATTTCAATTGCCCCAGGCCTAGAAGTCCCAATTTCTGTGTATACCTTGTTTTCACCTCTGATGAGTACGCAATGACAGGGTGTAAGTAGATAAGATGAGGGCAGAAGAGACTAAAGTGAGAAGGAAGGAAGGAAAGAGGCACACAGACACACAAATAATCCCACTATCAAACAGAACAAAAGCAAAAACAAACAAAAACAAATAAACAAACAAAAAAAACAAACAAACAAAAAAAACAAAAACAGAGTTGGAGTTTAAGCCAGTTGACTTGGACCACGCCCACAAAGTCACAGTAGAGTCTAGTCTGCAGCTTTGGCCAGTGGCAGATTGGCACAGAGGAATAATGGCTGGGGGGGGGGGGGGTGTCAGTACGTGAATAGCACCAAGAAAAAGTTCATCAAAAAGGCATGCATTCCCTACGCCCGCCCCCGGTTATAGCTCTTGTGGTTGCTGCGCTGGCCTCAGGCAGGCCCTTTCCTTCAGGCTGCCTGTGCACGTCTCACCAGGTGTTTGCTGTTTTCTGGGCTCTGGATCGTTCCTTGGATGCCTGCAACTGTTTTTCTTTCTCCATTTCTTTGTCGCGGTCAAGCGCAGCCCTTCTCCAAAATGGCGGCGCCTTCCCTGGTCCCGACAGCCGTATCCCGGTCCTGTGTGTCACTCTGATGTGTGCAGGTCCCGTTCGGCAGTTTACGTGAAAGAAGTCTGTGAGGCCGCTGCTCGCGTCTGGCTCTCTTTTTATTCTGCGCTGTTTTTTGCCGTGGTCTGCACTTCCCGTACTGCAATGCTACCACAGCAGCTGCGCCGTTAATGCTGGTTCGGCCTGTGGGTCGCTGGCACTGGACTCCGTGCGTCAGCGGTGTGGAGTTCCTTGTATTTTCACAGTCTGTATGTGCGGGGATGTCTCAGCTCCCTTCCAGTTGCGGGAACGTTGCTAAGAACGCGTTCAATCTTCCCGATAAGACTGTTTTATTGCCAGTCTCCCGAGCGTGCTTCTCTGCTGTCCGCCATCTTTTTTCCCTCGATGTATTTTCTTTAGTGGAGGGATTATTTAAATGTCTTGCCCCATCCTTTCTTGGGCTGTTTACTTTCTTATTGTTGAATTTTTAAAGTTCCTTGTATATTTTAAAAACAAGTTTTAATCAGGTGTTTGATTTGCAAATATTTTCTCCCAGTCTTGGAAGTTTTTCCATTTTCTTAACAACGTCTTCCAAGGAAGAAGAGATATTACTTTTAATTTAATAAAATAAATTAATATATCAAAGTTCAATTTTTCTTTAATGGGCCATAATTTTGGTCTCAAATGTAAGAAAAATAATTCCTAGTTTTAAATCTCCTGTATTTTAAATATTTTGGTTTGAATTTTAGTTAGTTTTATTTTGCATGTATAGACCCAATTAATTTATTTTGTTAAAATAAAGTATTGATTTATTGATATCTTAATTTATTTTATTAAATTAAAAGTATTGTCTCTTGTTAAGAAAATGGAATGATTTCCAAGACTGGGAGAAAATATTTGCAAATCAAACACTTGATAAAAATTTGTTTTCAGAATACACAAGGAACTTTAAAAATTCAACAATAAGAAAGTAAACAGCCCAAGAAAGGGTGGGGCAAGACATTTAAATAATCCCTCCACTAAAGAAAATACATGGATGGCAAATTTAACAATTGTCTTAGAGAAACAGCTTTTGATAGTATTAGTTTTCTCTAGTATTCTTCTTTTATATTTCACTGACTTCTCTCATTAAAATTTCTTCTTTCTGTTTATTTCAAATTTAATCTAATCTTAATTTTCTAGGGTGAAAATGCTAATAGTTTCTTGGGGTTTTACATTACTACCAATTCTCCTCTAAGAAATGCTTTGGCAGCATAACACAATTACAATTCCTAAAATGTTGTTTTCATTATCATTCAGCTCAACATATTATTTAATCTTCCTTTTGATTTCTTCTTTAACTTTGAAGTGAATTATTTAGTTCCTAATCTTTGGAGTTTTTGTAAATACATCTTTCTATAATTAGTTGCAAATGTAATGTTCTTATAGCCGGAGAATGTATTTTATGCTGTTTGAATACTTTTACATTTTCTGAGACTTACTTTATGGACTAGAATATGGTCTTCCTTGGAAAATGTTCTGTGTACATCTGGAAAAAATGTGTACCCTGCTGTTGCTGGGTGGAGTAATAGTCTCTAAATGCTAATTCAGTGAAGTAAAAAGTAGTTTTATTCACATCTTCTATGCCTTCTACGCATTTACCAATCCAGTTTTTAGTGTACATTTTACATCAATTATTGAGAGAGTGGCGTTATCTTTGGTTGTAATTGTGAATTAGTTTATTCATCCTTTCAGTTCACATGGGCTTTATTATATTTGGAAGCTTGTTTTTAGGTACATAAACATTCATGCTAGTTATAGCTTCATGAGTAATTGACATTTTATCCTTATAAAATGACTTTCTGTTTCTAGTAAACTCTTTGCTCTGAACTGTACATTATAAAACATTTTAGATGCCTTCCAACTTTCCTTTCATTAATGTTACTTTTAACTTGTTTCTAGCATTAATTTAACATCTTTCTTATAGCCAGCAAGAAATTCAGTCTTATTTCTTTATTTTTTATTTATTTTTTAAAAATATTTATGTATTTGCTTTAGTTGTACACAATGCAATGCATTTATGTTTATGCGGTGCTGAGGATCGAACCCCGGTCGCAATGTGCTAGGCGAGCGCTCTACCGCTGAGCTACAACCCCAGCCCCTTATTTCTTTATTGAATCTGACAAATTGACAAGCCATCTTTTAATTGGGGTGCTTAGCAATTTGTATAGAATGAGATTACTGTATAGTTAGGTTTAACTCTAATATCCTGTTGACTAATTTTCTTTCCCCCTTTGCTCCATCTGTTCTTTGTTCCCCTTTTGTCTTGTTCTGTATTTCTTAGAATTGGATGTTTTATGATTTCATTTTATCTGTGTGGATTTATTATTTGTAACTGTGTTGTGTATGTGTGTGCGTGTGTGTGTGTGTGTGTGTGTGTTTAGTGCTTATTTTGAAGTTGTCTGTGTTCGTCAGCTTTTTGTCACTGTGACCAAAATATCTGACAAGAACAACTAGAGAAAGAAAATTTTATTTGGGCTCATGATTTCAGAGTTTCCATCTATCATCAGCAGACTCCATTGCTCTGGGTCTGAGGGTGAAGCAGAACATCAAGGAAAAAGTATGTGCCAGAGAAAAGTTGTTCAGATCATGGCAGTCAGAAAGCAGAGAGGAACCAGGGGCAAGATATATAACCCTTCAAGGCACACAATCAGTCACCTGTTTCCTCCAGCCATGCTAAACCTGCCTACAGTTACCATCCAATAATCCATTCAAATAGTTTATCAAGTGGATTAGTCCACCAATTAGTTCACAGATCTCATAATCTAATCATCTCACCCTGTCTTTCCTGCATTGTCTATCACATGAGCTTATTAAGGGAAACTTCATACCTAAAACATTACATTCCACACCTGGCCCCCAAAACCTCATGCTCATTCGCAATGCAAAATGTGTTTAGTCCATCTCCAAGAGTCCCCATAGGTAATGATTTAGATATTAGGTATCCCCTAAAAGTTCATGTGTAAGGCAATGCAGGAAAGTTTAGAGGTGAAAGCTTGGGTTATGAGAGTCTTAACCTGATGAGTGCATGAATCCCTTGGTAGGGATTAACTGGGTGGCAACTGTATGCAGGTGCAGTGTGGATGAAAGATGTGGGTCACTGGGAGCCTGTGTGTGGGGTTTATATTTTGTCCTTGGAAAGGAGCAGTCCCCCCTACCTCCCTCTCTTCTCTCTCTCAATTCATGATGCCATGCTCCCAGCTGCTTTCCTCCACCACATTCTTCTGCCATAATATCCTACATTACTTTGGAACCTGAGGAATAGGGATGGCCGTCTATAGACTGAGACCTCTGAAACTGTAAGCCCCCAAATAAATATTTCTTCCTCTAATTGTTCCTTCACGTGTTTTAGTCACAAAAACAAACTGCCTAAAATACCATAGTCTTAGCAGTTTCTGCATTGCCTAAAACCCAAGTTCAAAGTCCCCCCGAGACTGAAGGCAAATTCTTGGCTGTTAGCCTCTGTGAAGATCAAAAACAAGCCAGGAAAATTTGCATACATTTGTCATCCCAGGGGCTTGGGATGCTGTGGCAGAAGGATCCTAAGTTTGACATCAATCTCCACAAGTTAGCAAGACACTCAAAAATTTAGCAAGACCCTGTCTCAAAATAATAATTAAAAAAAAATGACTTGGGATATAGCTCATGGGTAAATCACTCTGTATTTAATCCCCAGTACCAAAAACAAAAACAAATTATATATTACATACATCCAGTACCTAAGGACACAGAATAAACATGCCCATTTCAAAGGGAAGAAATAGGAGCATTGAAAGAAGAGATGAAACAAAAATGACCAAAACACAGCCAGGCAAACATTAGATCCTATAATTCTAAGTCAGCATCTGGGACACCTGGTAGCATAATCTAGGTTCCAAAGGGTTTGGACAGCACTCTCCTTATGACCTTACTGCTCGCTGCCCACATAACTTCTCTCTTAGCCTGGTTTTGTCCATAGCCAGCAGTTTTCCTTTGTGATTTAATTAGTGGATCACCTTTAAATGCAACCTCATTTAAAGTCTCAGGACATGGGCAAAATGTACACAAGTTCTTTGCCAGAGTGTAACACAAAAGACCTCTGAAATACCCAATTGAGTCCTTATTTCCTTCTGATACCTCATGAGAATAATCTTTACTGTCCACATGCTTAACTGCATTCTACTCTTCTGAACTCCTATCAGATTCACTCATTAGGCTCTGCTTCAACAATCTAAGCCTTCTCCAATCTGCCTCTCCAAATGTTTCTAAATTCCTCTTGTAAAAAAGTTCCAAAGGCTTCTTAACCACATGGTTAATTTAGTCACAACAACCACCCCACTCCTGGTATCAATTTTTATGTTAGTCAGCTTTGTATCACTGTGACCAAAATATCAACAAGAACAACTTAGAGGAGGGAAATTTTATGTTGGCTCACAGTTTCAGATGTTCATTCTATAATCAGCCTAATTTCAAATAATAGTATACCATTTTATATACAACTAAATATTTCCATTTCACAAATCTCAGCACTTTCAATGTTCTTTTCATAAATTTTGTTCTATATTTGTTATAAAACTTATAATACATTGCTATTATTTTCACTTAAATAATTATCTTTTAATTCGTTTCAAAAATATAAATCTAACTTATATGTACCCATGTACTTACTGATTCTGGTGCTTTTTATTGTTTTATGTAGATCCAGATATTTGTCTAGCATAATTTCTTTCTACTGAAAGTACTCCTTTGACCTTCTTAGTAGTGAAGATCTAGTAGTAATTCTTTGGTCCATCTTTTGTATCCTAGAAAAAAGTTATTTTGTCTTATTTTTTCAAAGGTTTTATATTAGGTATAAAATCCTAGACTGACAATTTTATTTTCTTTCAAAACTTTAAAGGTATTTCCAGTATCTTCCAGTTTGCATTATTTCCTAAAATCATTTGTCATCCTGATCTTTGCTTTTCTCTGTGTAATATGTCTTTTTTCTCTAACTTCTCTTATCATTTTTGTCTCATTCTTCTTTAATATTTGTATTGTGCTGTGCCTCATGTACTTTTAATTTTCCTGTGTTTTGTTCATTGGGTATCTTGGATCAGTGCATTTATACTTATGACCAGTTTTGGAAATTTTTAGAGTTATTTCTTCAATATTCTTATATTTTTAAACATAATGATAGGCTTTTATTCTGGGACCCCAAAGTCATGTATAAACATTTTCACCTTTTTTTTTTTTTTTTTTTTTTAATGACTGCCTCTAAACATTGCTACATAGATCTAGAAAAGCTTTTAGTCTAGGGCTAATTTTTCTAAGACAATATCATTTTCTAACATTGTGCCCACTGTATGTACCATGATCTATGAGGTTTTTTCATCCTGACTTAAAATCATTGACTCCTAAGGGCTTGAGGTGAGCCCAGGACTGGTCAACCTGTTCCTTTGTCATTTCTTCAAATGCACACACTTTTCTCTCTCTGCCACCTTCTCCTCACCTTGTCTTTGTCTTTCCCTACCTTCCCACTTGGTCTCCACCAGATTGTTTTTTCTTTCCTATTTTGGAACTGGAAATTAAACCCAGGGGTACTTGACCACTGAGTCACATCCTAGCCCTTTTTTTTTTTCTTTTTTTGAAATACGTATTTTATTTTGCGACAGAGAATCGCTAAGTTCCTTAGGGCCTCATTAAATTGCTGAGGCTCGATTTAAACTCGCAATCCTCCTGCCTCAGCCTCCAGAGTTGCAGGGATCACAGGCATGGGCCACCACACCAGGCTTCACCAGATTTTTGCCTGCATTTTCCTACCTGTATCGTTGTCAAGAAACTCTCAAGATAATAAGTGGGAGAAATTGTAAGGCCTAATTTGTTTATTTCCTCTTTCTCCAGTACGACTGAGCTTTACTACTTATTCTCCAATATCTGAAAAAAACATTATTTGTGTAGCTCTCCTAAGAAATTTCCCCCCCTAAATAACTTGATTTTCACTTTAAGACTGGCTGATAAATCTGTTCCCTTATACTCCATCTTGCCATAAGTCCAGAAATTGAGTTTAAACATACTTTGTTAAATCCTCCAGACTCCACAGTATAGAAACTAAGAAGCTTTAATTTTTTTTTTTTTTTTTTTTTTTTTTTTTTTTTTTTTTTTTTTTTTTTTTTTTTTTTTTTTTTTTTTTTTTTTTTTTTTTTTTTTTTTTTTTTTTTTTTTTTTTTTTTTTTTTTTTTTTTTTTTTTTTTTTTTTTTTTTTTTTTTTTTTTTTTTTTTTTTTTTTTTTTTTTTTTTTTTTTTTTTTTTTTTTTTTTTTTTTTTTTTTTTTTTTTTTTTTTTTTTTTTTTTTTTTTTTTTTTTTTTTTTTTTTTTTTTTTTTTTTTTTTTTTTTTTTTTTTTTTTTTTTTTTTTTTTTTTTTTTTTTTTTTTTTTTTTTTTTTTTTTTTTTTTTTTTTTTTTTTTTTTTTTTTTTTTTTTTTTTTTTTTTTTTTTTTTTTTTTTTTTTTTTTTTTTTTTTTTTTTTTTTTTTTTTTTTTTTTTTTTTTTTTTTTTTTTTTTTTTTTTTTTTTTTTTTTTTTTTTTTTTTTTTTTTTTTTTTTTTTTTTTTTTTTTTTTTTTTTTTTTTTTTTTTTTTTTTTTTTTTTTTTTTTTTTTTTTTTTTTTTTTTTTTTTTTTTTTTTTTTTTTTTTTTTTTTTTTTTTTTTTTTTTTTTTTTTTTTTTTTTTTTTTTTTTTTTTTTTTTTTTTTTTTTTTTTTTTTTTTTTTTTTTTTTTTTTTTTTTTTTTTTTTTTTTTTTTTTTTTTTTTTTTTTTTTTTTTTTTTTTTTTTTTTTTTTTTTTTTTTTTTTTTTTTTTTTTTTTTTTTTTTTTTTTTTTTTTTTTTTTTTTTTTTTTTTTTTTTTTTTTTTTTTTTTTTTTTTTTTTTTTTTTTTTTTTTTTTTTTTTTTTTTTTTTTTTTTTTTTTTTTTTTTTTTTTTTTTTTTTTTTTTTTTTTTTTTTTTTTTTTTTTTTTTTTTTTTTTTTTTTTTTTTTTTTTTTTTTTTTTTTTTTTTTTTTTTTTTTTTTTTTTTTTTTTTTTTTTTTTTTTTTTTTTTTTTTTTTTTTTTTTTTTTTTTTTTTTTTTTTTTTTTTTTTTTTTTTTTTTTTTTTTTTTTTTTTTTTTTTTTTTTTTTTTTTTTTTTTTTTTTTTTTTTTTTTTTTTTTTTTTTTTTTTTTTTTTTTTTTTTTTTTTTTTTTTTTTTTTTTTTTTTTTTTTTTTTTTTTTTTTTTTTTTTTTTTTTTTTTTTTTTTTTTTTTTTTTTTTTTTTTTTTTTTTTTTTTTTTTTTTTTTTTTTTTTTTTTTTTTTTTTTTTTTTTTTTTTTTTTTTTTTTTTTTTTTTTTTTTTTTTTTTTTTTTTTTTTTTTTTTTTTTTTTTTTTTTTTTTTTTTTTTTTTTTTTTTTTTTTTTTTTTTTTTTTTTTTTTTTTTTTTTTTTTTTTTTTTTTTTTTTTTTTTTTTTTTTTTTTTTTTTTTTTTTTTTTTTTTTTTTTTTTTTTTTTTTTTTTTTTTTTTTTTTTTTTTTTTTTTTTTTTTTTTTTTTTTTTTTTTTTTTTTTTTTTTTTTTTTTTTTTTTTTTTTTTTCAACCTTCTTTGATCTATCCTGTAAAGTCTATTTATATCAACATTCCATATTGGCATAACAAAAATGTTTTGCTAGAATTAATGGTGAAAACAACTCTAGATTCAGTGAATGAAGAGTTTTCTTAGACACCACCTCATATACTGTGTTTGATGACTTAGCTCTGGGCAACATATCAGGTTTAGGACCATCATAAACTAGCTAGACCCCATACTTCAAGTTAATCCAATAAGTGAAAATTGTCTATTACAAATAAAATCACCTACAAAACCAGAGGTCAGTTTGGGAATCATAATACAGCAAAGAACATTCCAATTTAGGAAATCTGATAATTTAATGATGCCTATATTTATGATGTAGTATGCCTGAGGACATATAAATGTTGTCCTCAAAAGTGTTTGATACCATTTTTTCTAGTTTCCTTGCTACAACTGGACAGCCAACATAACTAATGAATCCTAGGGATATTTATTATCTCCTTCAAGAATGTAGAAAACACTTAATAATAACATGTCTGTTATCAGTGGTGGCTGAATTACATATTTACATCTAATGCTTTTTTTCCAGCATAGCAGGGATTACTTACTTACAGAGTACTCATATCCAAAAAAAATTAAAGTTATTTTAGACTGTAAAGAGCATTTTAAATGAAAGTTTTATTTTAAATTTATGAAACATATTAGAGGCCAGAGTTAACAACTTTTCTTTAAGAATTGTGAATATATCTCATATGTGATTTATATTTATATGTACATGTATCTCAAGCAATTTCACCTTTAAAAAATCTAATGAATGTGTAATGTGCAAAGCATTTTCAAAAAAATAGGGTTCTGATACAGTGAACTGTTTAGCTCAAATAACTTAAGAACTGTTGTGGCTATAACTACAACATTAGAAAATTGGCCTGTCTTTAAAATGTAGACCTAAAGTGAGTTGGTATAAATAATTATATGTTTGCATGGTCCAATTTAACAAGGATACTCTAGCAAAGGCCATTTAAAAATATACAATAAAAAGTTAAAACTCCAAGTATACTCAAGCAACCACAGTAGTTAATTCAGTAATTTAAAACCATGTTAATAAAAAGTGATCCAGAAATATTCTTGAAAAGCAAACCAGTAGGACAACTCCTTGTTGGTGTCCTTTTAGACAGATATGGATGATGGTACTTGAAATTGTAAGCACATTTAGGAATCTTGACTGCTCTCTAAATAGTTTAGAACATTTGGTATTATTAACTATTATTAAGTAAATTTCAATATGTTCAGAATTATTTAAATATGTTACAATGTTGCTATATGCTTTGTAGCACTGAAGAATTTATAAATCAGTTTATACAGATTTTCTCCTTCAATTCCCCTAACACTTCTGCAAGCCAGCTGTTAACTTAGTTATTATTACGCTATTTTCCAGTTGAGGAGACTAAAAGTCTGAGAGGCTGCAGCTGCCAGATTGTTGGGCTCCTATGTAGCAGAGATTAGTGCAAATGTAGTCATCCAGATCTATTATTTAACTAATATAAAGTATTTCAAAGTATGTAATTTTATTGTATGACTGTTAGTGTCTAAATGGTACTTCTTAGCTGAATGAAAAGGGGAAAAAAGGGGGAATGTGTTTTTATGAATGGTTTTAATGAAGGCCCTGTTAAAAGGAATTTATTCATATTTTTGGTGGTATTCATCATGATACAATTTGAAAACTGACATGAATTAGAACATGAGCTTCTTTTTGGTGCTTATTGAACATTTTGCAATAAAGAACATCACTTTTAATCCAGGTATAAACAAAACTATCAACAAGCAGCTTTAGAAATAACTTACAGTATGTTTTAAGTGGTGCCACTTGATATTCTGACATTTATCCAGGAGAAAGAGCCAAACCACTGGGTTTAACAATTACGACGTGCCCTTTGTTTCTTCCTCTGAGCTTCGCCATTTGAATTTGCCTTTGTTTTATGTGCAGCTCTAGACACAAGCTAAGATACAACCTTCTGACACTTTGCCAGGAAGATGCAAATTGAAGACCTGAAATCTAATATGCAGTAAATTGAAAATTAATGTGTCAGGAGATTTAGCACAAGCTGTCCGTAAGGGGACACCTTCTTTTCCTAATATGTAAAAGGCAAATGTCACTGTTGTTGCATCTACCAAGCTGCCATGGAGAACCTGTTCACTCCATATGCTGGGCTGAGAGCAGCGGGGCTGTCAGCGGAGGACGGAGGATGGGGTGCCCAACTTTTAAGAAGCCAAGGGAACTTTGTCAGGATTTATCCACAGGGTGACTGAAAAAGGTTTAAGGAAATTTCAAAATAAAAGCTGAAATGCCCAGAAAAAAAATATGTCCTTGAGACTTCCTAAATGACATCCAAACCTGAAGTTTTGGAGAACCTAAAGATAATGGCTGTGTTGGAATTGGAGGCTACCTAAGGATGACTGGAATAAATAGTGATTCTCCAAGTAGGAGACAGGTTCTGATGATTATGTGACATGGTACAGAGGAATACCTCATTGCTTGTTTGATTTACTTGTTAAAAATTTGATTACACATTCCATCGATACCTATTAAACTATAATATACATATTTAACTTGTTAAGTATGAGAATTGGCTAAGATGAAAATAACATTAAGATTAAAAAGAGGTAATTTGAGTAAAATGGTGGAAATAATGCTCTGGATAATACATGGATTTGGACAAAAATTCTGAAGATGATACTCAAAGGACTAAGGTTGTGGTAATCCTGGAAAAAAAATGGTACTATCATTTAGAAACAAAATGGTCCCTCCTTCCCTTTTGCTCTTTTCTCTGGGACAGGGGTGGGGTAACAGCAGTACCTGCTTTTGCTGAATTCATCTTTCAGAATCATGCTATTACCATTATGACTCCTGCATGTTTCCCTCACATGTTCCCCACTTTGCCCTCTGATTTCATTTCTCACTGCATCCTCAACTCCTCCAGATGTAAGCTCTTGGAGGACCCATACCACACCACAGCATTTAGTGCTTAACATGTAATGGGTACTTGCTAAACATAAAAATGAATGAATAACGCTTGCCCCTACATGCCTCTGGACTTCAGAGTGATGCCTTTCCCAAAACTGATAGCAATGCACACCCTAGAGGTTGAAATATTTCCCCCTCAAGTCACATTTACCATACTTTTGTGTACTTCACATTTTAGTTCCTTTGAACTTACAGCTTGATGCATAAAACCCCACTATGGGATTAAGGATTCCAGAGTCACTTATGGAGTGTGAGGTGCTCATTCTAACAGTCTCCTCTCCAACACAGATTGAAGTAGTTGGAGAAATTATTTTGTGTTGCAGGGTTGGCCTGACTCAGCCCATAACAACCAGGCCAATCTCATCACCCTTTCCATGGACTCTGGGTAGGGATGGGATGGACTATGTCAAAGAGCAAAGGACATTTCTTTTCCTACAAAGGTTGATTCAGGAATAGACAGGTAATTCAATTGCCAAAATACAAGCGTGCATGCTTAAGATTTCTGAGACAGAAAACAATTCCCACTTGTGAAAAATGTTATTGCACAGCTGGACACTATGGTACCCATGGGTTGCTGGCCTGAGGAGAGTGGCACATTGAGCTGGGTATAATCTGAGTGTAATGGCAAGCAGGACATGTTGCCCTCATGTCACCTCCTGCCCTGAACTGGTCTTGGCCACTTCTTCTTGAACTAACTTTCAGTGAGGTTATAATATCTATTTGCTCAGACATTTAAAAAAAGTCATTTCCTCTAACTTTATAGATAGATGGCAAGTAGATGATTGATAGATAAACACAGGATACAAATCTATCATTATGACCTCTTATTATTACAACCCAACCCATATTCTCTGTTAAGTCACTGATAAAATTTTAAAAGAAGGTCATCTCATCATTTAATTAGATAGTCTTACTTTGTGTATCTATTGCTTTACATGTTGCTACATTAAACCAAGGGCCAAATTAATAACACCTTAGTGACTAACCCTGATGGAGCATGTTTTCTCTGCCTGACAACCTGCTAAATGCTTTATAGGAATTATCACATTTAATCCCAAAATTTTGAGGTAAATCCAAATTTTGCTTCCATTTTAAAGATTGGTGAACTGAGGATCTGAATGTTTAAATGGTTTCAGTGATGTTTCAAATAAATAACCAAGAAACAAATGAACAAATAAAAAAAAATTGCCTCAAGTATAGAGGTAGTAAGTGTCATAGGGGCTCAAAGGCTAACACTGTTGAAGGTTACAATATTTCATACAAGTGGGGAAATGGCATAGTTCTAATCTATGATGATGGCTTCTCCTAGAAGGACCAGACTTAGGCAATGCACGGACTGACTCTTGTTGAATACATGCAGGGCATCTTCATTTTTATTAAGTGTGCCAGATGTGCTTACATTTAAGACCCAGAGCATATAATGGCATCTTCATGGTGCAGAACAACCTCCTTCACCAGGGAGTAGAGAATGTTCAGAATTGCAAATGGTTTAGTTCATTTTCTTGTGGACTTGTACTTCTTCACTCTTTCAGAGTATTCCACATCAATGCCTTCAAATTAGCTATGAATGCAGCTGTAACTGCTTACCTTTCTCCCTCATAACACTTGGTAGCCTCTAAAGCACTTTCATGTGTATTCTGTCATCCAAGCTTCTCCAAGACCAGTAAGACAGATACTAATTTACATAGGAGGAAAGGAACTTGAAATGACTGTTATTAGCACACAGAGAGTAGCTGATCAGCTGTCCAGAGAGTGTACTTCTTACTCTTGTCGTATTTTTGGCAGCTTCTCCAGTTCCATCAAGGGTTGGAAAAATCTCCTGTAAGCCAAATCTTTGAGACCACCTGCCCGGAGCAAATGTTGAGCTGACATCTGAGAATTAAACCTGAGCAGAGGTAGCTGTCACTATAGTAACTCCCCCATTCATGTTTGTTGCTTCCACCTAAAATTCTCCTCTAAAAACAAAAGCAGGAGCCATGGTGATGTGGAGGGAAATGTTTGCCAAGGCAGTGAGGGAGGGTTTTGTTCCCATTCTTTATCATCACTCAGCACATATGTGACCCAGGTCAGTGTCACCTGCCATCCCTGGTCAACTGAAAGGTACAGCCAATTTAGGAAACATGGAAATTCTCCAACACACTGTGAAATAATCCCTGCCATTATTTATTTTATTTCAAGTTTGTGTTGGGTTGGATTTCATTTCTCTCTCTCTCTCTCTCTCTCTCTCTCTCTGCTTTCCTTCCTTTTCTTTTCTTTTCCGTTCATTTTCTTTTTTTATTTCTTTCAATAGAGATATCTTTTAGTGGAGTAAGATTTTGATATGTGAAAAATAACTTATCATATCCTATTCACCTTTTTAGCTTCTATTTGTTTAAGATCTGGAAACCTACAAAATAAAACACTACATTTTATTATTAGAGTTGATAATTGGTTTATTCTGGAAGTTATTTTAGATGGCACTTTATTGTAGAAAATTAAACAATTTTAAAACAAATTATTTGCTTATAAATTATCACAAGCCTAAATATAAACATCTCCCTAGATGGAATTTACATATCTCCCTTGGATAGAAATGCAACATATAATACCAATGGGAAAATGTTTATATTAAAAATAGGCATTATACATGTTTTCCACTAAGTCGTTAACACATCAAAATTATCATTTTTTAAAATCCAATGACAAATAAGTAGTTAGGAGCCTTCAGAATTGGAGGTTTGAAAAACACTATGCCAAAGCAAGTTCTAATTAACACTCTCAACTCCTGCTAAATTTGATAGGATTTAAAATGTGAAAATTGAATGTAAGCATATATCCATAGAGCATTCTTATTAATAGTGAAAGTGTCATAGGAGAAAGAGCAGCCCTGCTATTTTTTATTTCAAAAATTAGATTGGTTATTCCCTATCACTACAGCACCTATCCACATTCCAAATGTTTAATGAAAAGATGATTATGTAATATTCATCTATATTGTGCTATAATAACAAAGGATTGTGTACAATCATGTACTGAAGAAGAGATAAACCATTACTTTCAGAAAGTGCTGCATCAAAGAGACTAATTCTGGCACAGATGTAGATGTACAAAAAGGCACTACCTATAGTACAAGTATTACACATTTCTCACAAGATTGTTAGCGTCATATCAAATAAATAATCAACATTTTTTAAAGGCTAAGTAAGTTGATGAAAGTAATAAACACCAGAAACCACAAATACATGTATTTATCTGGTCATTTATATAAAATTTATGTGCATTTGTATATTAGGTGATACCACTGTATTACTTTTTTTATAAGTTAAAGTGGGCAATTATCAACAATTTATGTTTCAACCCTACAGAATGTTTTTGTCAAGTAATATCTTTCTTAAGTGTTCAAATATCGTAGATGGCATATGACAACTTCAAACATCCAATCTGCAAAATAATATGAGGCTTGATTTACAATATTTAAATGGGTAGAATTAAGTCTTATTTTATAGTTACAAATTCTTTTACTGGCTATAATCTACCTCCGTTGATTTCTTGCCTGTAGCCACATTGCCTTATCCAACTCAATTTTTGTTTCTGCCTTAAAACATTTGTAGACATCCACATTGTATCACAGAACTGACATTAACTTTCTTTTCTTCACAATAATACTAGTTCCATGTGAATAACAGCTTCATAAAAACTTCTTCCTATATTTATTCACATGGTGGTCCCAAAAAAGTTTCCATGGGGAAAATTACATTTTATTGGCTGCACCTTTAATAAATGTATTTAGTGATCTCACCTCTCTACTTTGGCATGGTATGGAAAGAATCTAAGGGAAAAAATATTGAGGGTCATAGAAATGGGAGAACTAAAATCTTACCATGGGGTTATCTGGAATAGAGGAGATGGAAGATAGGAACCCATCTTTGCACAACACTGGAAGAAAGGAGATGCACTGGGTATTCTCCAGAGCTCCTTCATCTACACAAATTTTATCCTCTTTATCCTGATTTTCCCCTGGTCCCTGATTTCCAGTTGGGATAGATCAATAGCAAGCATGGGTAAGAACCTGAAGGACAGTGATGTGGAAGAAGGTGAGGGGATTATGCCCCACACACTCTTCTGCCAGGTACCTTCTAATCTTGCTGCACATTGGCCCTTAGTTTTCTTTTCTGTGGCAGCTTCGGGTGAGGTGTTCCCCTTCCACAGCTCTAACTTGTGCCAGATTGCCATTGTCTTCCCTTTCCACTTCTGCCTTTATGGTGACCGTGGCCTTCACTCTGCTGCTGGTTCCTAGATGAGTTGCTATCCGTACTGGTTACCTTACCCCTGCATGTAGCTCTATAGTTTAGATTTCTTCAATGATGCTCTTTGTTTATTTGCAAGACCCTCAAAATCACAGAAGCACTGTGGGTTTTTTTGTTTTGTTTTGTTTTGTTCTGTGTTTTGCTTTTTTAAAAGTTTTTGATACTTGTTTTCAATATTTACAATACTGGAAGCAATCAGGCAAAGAAACATATAAACATGCATGTTAAAAATTGACTTCACAGATAGTTAAAAAGGGCTCTGGGAATTTCTTAGGCTAAAACCTGAGAAGACATTAAAAATAGTATGATTATTGTATTAGCTTTTAGAGTGACTTTTTTTTTTTTGGCAACTAGATGAAGAAGGTATTACAAAAGACAGATTTAATTGGAGTATTTTCCTTCATTGCAAAAATAATATGACAGCTATAAATAAAGCAGATAATGCATGGCCTCATCTTGTTAAGAGTAACGTCTTTAATTACACAAGTGATTCCATAGAAGACAATTGTTATAAGTATTTTGAAAAATAAATAAAGAGAGACTAATCTGGTTCAATGGAAATGACTCACAACTGAGAACTGAAGAATGGTAGCTAGGAGAAGGGGGCTGGTTAAAAAAAAAAAAAAAAAAAAAAAAAAAAGCAAGCCAAATAAGCAGGCAGCTTCTGAGTGTGCAGGAAGACATGGTGACTGAAAACCCTTGGGAGTTCAAGGTGACTCTATCACAGTGAGTAAGGTGGAGAGTTGGGAGGAATGAGGATCAGGATATAATCTCAAGATCTTGCAGACCATATTAAGGATTTTAAAGGCTCAATGAGAAGCTATTGATGAATATGAAGAAAAGGGATGCTCTGATGAAAATCATATTTGTTAAGAAACTCTGTATGCTTAAATAAGAAATACACAGGTTAATGTTGATGAAGCAACAGTGGAAAAGGGGAAGCAAGCAATAGATATTGTCAACTTAGACTAGCATGTTCCATGTGAAGAGATAAAAGCAGATTTACTGAGTGAATGGGAAAGAAAGGGAGCATCCAGTAGGATAACCAGGAATCCATGCTGAGCGGAATGCCCTTGACAGTGTCGTCTATTGACATGGAGAATAGTGAGTGAGAGTGGAGGTTTGTGAAGAAAGAATTAATTTGATTTCAAAGATATTAAGATGTTGGCTTTGAGGTTCTTATAAGAACTTTTAACGCAAAGAATCAAGTTAAGAGTTAGATTTGAGAGATGAGAGGAAAAACACCACCTAGAAACAGCACTCCAGAGAGGGGTTGAACCTGAGTTGGAAATGTCAACATTTGATGTTGGAGAGGAAGAGGAAGAGGCGGCAAAGAAGACTGGCAGGGAGTTACCAGTGAGTTGAAAAGAAATAGAAGTTCCTGATGTCAGTGAAGTCAAAGCAAGATATTACTGAAGAAAATCAAACCCACTGAATGGGAATAAGAATTGAAGATAAAAATGATAAAATACTGTGGTCATTGGTGAAATGAACATGGACAGTTTGGGAGCAAAACAGTGGAGACAGTGAGAAAAGAACATGCAAGTCTGACTAGACATGAAAAAGAAGTAACTGATAAGAGAAGGAAGATTTGAATAGAGGGAGGATGTTCTATGAAGACAAGAAAAGAGTCATGAACTGAAGACACAGAAGACAAGTGATCATGTCAAGTGAGATTCCTGAGATAGGAAGAAAGAGAAGTTGGGCAAAGATGAAGGAACTGGACTCAAATGGGAAAAGGTGGGATAATTAGGTTTCAGAAATTAAAAAACTTTCCTTTCTGGTGGCTTATATTTTCTTTTTGAAAAAAACACAACAAGGTTGTCCAGGAGTTTTAAAGGTCCATATGACACAGTGACCATGACCATGTACTCAGGGGTTACCAATCTGGTCAGTTTTGTGCAATGTCTTTCCATCCAGGTACATTGCATCAACGATGGCCCCTCCTGTGTGAGTGAGAGAGCATACCTCATCTCTTGCTGCATCTCTAAGTAACTCTGCACAACCCTGTGCCTTTGGTAGTTCTAGCATCTATAACAATATACTTTATATCAGATAATTTACAAACCAAAGAAGCTTACTGACTATTTTTCTGGAGGCCAGAAAGTCCAAGACCATGGCAGCAGTAGATTCAGTGTTTAGAAAGGGTCTGTTCCTCCTTGATGGCACCTTCTATGCATCTTCACATGACAGAAGGGAGAAAGGGCCACCTCCTCCTCCTTCTTCTTCTTCTTTCTTTTTTTTTTTTTTTTTTTTTTGTGTGTGTGTGTGTGTGTTTTTTGTGTGTGTGGTGCTGGGCATTGAACTCAGGGCCCTGTGCACTCTACCAACTGAGCTGTGTCCCCAGCCCTCAGGCTTCTTCTGTAAGGGTCCTAATCCCACTCATAAGACAAAGTTTTCATGACTAATCACCTCCCAAATACCAGGGTTGCAAGGTATGAACTTGGGGGAGACACACACACTCAGACTGTAGCACCCTATAAATCACCTTGCCTGTCCATACACCTAAGCATTGGCACAACATAGAGTGGAGCCCCTAATGTTCTTATGTCATTATCAAGTGTCGTCATAAAGCCACTCCATGTTTGTAACCCATTTTCTGGAACTCAGGATCATTTCATGTTTACACTCACGGTTTACCCCTCAAAGTCCAACTTTCCATTGCTTTTAACTTTGGATCATTCAGATTGTTTTTTGGCATATGCTATCATACATTAAAATAAAGAAATTGCCAGGCACAGTGTCATACACCTAGAATCCCAGTGACTTGGGAGGCTGAGGCAGGAAGATCTAGAGTTCAAAGCCAGCCTAAGCAACTCAGTGAGACCCTGTCTCTAAATAAAATACAAAATAGGGTTAGAGATGTGGCTTAGTGGTTGAGTGCCCTTGAGTTCAATCCCTGGTACCAACTCCTGATCCCCTCAAAAAAAAAAAAAAAAAAAAAAAGAAAAGAAAAAAAGAAATTATTTTTGTTTGGAAATGGAAATGCCATTTAGTCACTAGCCTAAATCCTTATTTAGTAAATAATCCAGTTACACTGTGTATACAACCCAGAACAGACTTTATTGTGTCTCCCTCCTCCAACACATCCTCCCCTGAGTCTTGTGATAGTACTTTTAACCATTTTCTTTCAAACAAGAAAACTTTTACCTAAATGCCCTCTCAAATATATATTTTCCACATCCTAAAGTCATTTTTATTTATTTATTGCAATGCTGGTGAATTAAACCCAGACCCTTGAGCATGCTAGTTAAGCAATTTGTCACCAAGCTATGGTACCTAATGTCAAATTCCTCAATTAACTCAAACTTGTCTAATATTGAGTGAGGAAAGCAGACTATAGAGTATTTGAATCACATTTCTCTGATAAAATTTTAGGGGATTTCACTCACCAAATTCTAAGATTCAAAAAAGGGGCCAGGGAAGGGGAGGGTAGGAAGAACTAACAGAAAATGGACAAGAATTGATGCAACTGCAGGTGTCTTCTCCAGTACATGGACCTAAAACATCTGGTGGTTATTATTTCATTTTGGAATCTGATAAAGTCTGTGAGTACTGTCCTTGAGAAATAAATGCAAAAACACGTGCACATGAACTTTTACTAGAGTGTTGAGCGTTTCCCACATATTCATTGCTATTGTGACTTTTGGTTCATAGACCTCCAACTAAATGACCACCACAAAGAGTAAAATAAGCATATTCTTCAAGATTTTTTCAAGAAACTAGGCATTCTAGGTTTCTGAAAACCACGCAGAATTAAATTTGCCACAAGACATGTGGGTGAGAAAAATAGTCACCATCACACATTTTCATACTCTCTGTCCTAACAAGATAACATGAGTCTATGAATCTAGAATTCAACAATTCCAGAAAAATCTTCTCAGGTTCTTGAATGCTACATATGAAGTATTGTATGTATTTTTAAAATGATCCTATTTCAGAGATTACTCCATAGAAAAAGTTTATGTAAATAAAAATATCAGAGAACTACAGATCCAAGCCAGAGACCTGGGTAACCAGTCATCCTCATTTTCCCAGGTATGGGGCCAGTTTCCAGGAAGGAGGGCTCTCAGCACTAACAGGGGCAACTCCCTGAGAAACTGGAAAACCTTTGTCACCCAAATAAGCATATATGATTTTGTCCACTCTTTACCCAAACAACCATAAAACCTAGCCTTTGTTTGCATTATCAATTTTGTGTCTAGGAAAAATGATAAGAGATAATGTCTAAAATCTGTAGTGAGCATACTTTGTGGTAGGCAGAGAGATGAACATTTTCACAAGAAATGTCACATTTAACACTTTCACATGAAATAACACTAACCCTGTTTAAAAATCTGTGGGAACACATGAAGATATTTGGGTTTGTGCTGAAGACGGGATAGTTTAAATGACAAGGGTGAACAGTAGAAGTGACACATTTTTTTTTTTCTAATTAATTCTTGTCCCTTCTTAAAAAGTTTTGAACCAAACTCAGCATAGGCCTGTGTGCATTTTGAAAGACACATTATTAGTGTTCAAGCATGAACCAATTATTGAGTAGATTTGTACATTAGTTGACTGTGCAGATTGATGACTACTAGATTTTCTGTAAGTCTGTGAATTTCCAAACTTATTCTAAATTTTGGAAACATAATTTCCAATTCTATACATAATTTAAACCCAGAATTAAACCCTCCTGGCATTTATGAATTGGACCAGAGCATTGCATTTATTTCTACAGCCGCTAGTATTTAAAGGGTTGGAATGGCTTGAAAAGTCTGTGAGATGAGAGGAGCTATTTTTTTCCCCTCAGATAAAACACAAGTTTTCTTTTAAGTAAGGCCAACCAAAAGGAGATACCATCTGTAAAATTTTAAAATCAGGTATTCATCACGGTGCTTCAAAAAAAAATAAGGCTAACCCAGATGGATGAGTCACTGGCACAGCATAACTAAAGGCAATCTGTTCTAATATTGAATACACCTGTTGAAGGTAGAAGGGGAGGGAAGATGTGAGAGAATTTTTGTCATTCAGCATTATCCAGAAATATTACAGCAAAAATGTTTAGAGATTTTTTTTCCATATAGTCCAAATTGACTAAAGAACGATGTTTGATTTCCTTTCATTTCTCTTTGTGTCCAAATTCAACATGGCCAGATTGACCACTGTAGCTGCTATATTTCAGTGACATGGCATGAATCAATGAACAAAAGCAAACAAAAGAATAAAATGCTTTTGATTTAATCATTCAAAGATCAAACTCCTGAATCACCTAGAGAAGTCCTTTGTTTATGTATGAAGACTTTATTTATCAAGTTCTCAATGAGAATTGAGCTTACATGAGGGAAAAAAGACAGGCAACACCGATTACAAATACTGGAGAAAAATGCAACTTTTAAAATTAGGAATGAGTAAAACTGTTAGGAGCAGGAGGTAGATAAGGGAGAAAGGATGAATTAATGTTTTGTTTTGTTGTTGTTGTTGTTTTTGGTACCAGGGATTGAACTCAGGGGCACTTGACCACTGAGCCACATCCCCAGCCCTATTTTGTATTTTATTTAGAGACAGGGTCTCACTGAGTTGCTTAACACCTCGCTCTAGTTGAGGTTGGCTTCGGACTCACAATCCTTCTGCCTCAGCCTTCCAAGCCACTGGAATTATAGGCATGCACCACCATTCAGGAGAGGAGACATTGATTTGAAACCTCCAACTCTCATGGACTCTTCTTTCTAGTCATTATTTCTCACATTCTTTTCCTTTCCCTCTTGCATGGAAATTATAAGGAAAATAAAGTTGGGACAAAAAGAGCAAAAAAGATGTGGTGCTTTAAAGAAAGGAAAAGCAATAATGACATCGGAGCCTCATCAGGGAACTCTCTCCTGACATGAAAAGTAGAGGAACAGTGTCTCCTCCAAGGAAACAGGGCATCTTCCTGTTCTTCCTCCCTGTCTAACTGCTAGCTCTTCACTCGTTTCTGTCACCCTCTGGAGTTGGTGCAATGCTTGCTTCCTCCTCAGAATATACTGACCATCATGATATCCAGGGCGTGGCTCATCCCTCTGCCTCCTTGTTGGGTATGGACAACTTGGGAAACTGCAATGGAATCACATTCTCAGTTTGTTCCTAATCATTCTTCATGTTTAAGTTTACCTACATTTTTATCTCCTGTATTTGCCTGAGATTATTGCAAAAAATGCCATGTTACCAATGGGGTCTTTCCTGGCAGACCCATTTAAAACAGCAGCACTACCACCATGTAGTACACACCTGTAGTCCCTGCTACAGGGGGGCTGAGGTGGGAGGATCACGTGAGCCCAGGAGTGCAAGACCAGCTTGGGCAACAGAACAAGACCCCGTCTTGGAAAAAAATAACAAAAAAGCAGCACAAGCAAGCACTCCTTATTCTCCTACTCTCATCTTCTTCTTACGCTGATCTTTACTGAACATACCATGCATTTACTTACTTCATTTTGCCTAATCCATCTCTTTTTATCTGTTTTGCTTATGACTATGTCTGTACACCTGAGTCATGGTAAGCATTCAATAAGTATCTATTGCTTGTATTAACACAATTGATACATTATCTTGACCACTTTTTCTGGTCACATTACAGTATTGGACCTTGGTTGCCTCTATATGGAAGCAACAGGTAAAGGTTAACAAAGGACACATGTAGGTCAGAGGGATTTGGTGTGGGTTCTGGAGGGTGGAGACCTGACTTTGCATTATGAGCCTATTACAACCTGAGCTTTAAAACACTGAGCTTAAGTTTCCTGTCTTGTAAAATGTGAATAAAAATAATACCCTCTTTTTCATGTTAAGTATAAAATAATTTAGGTGAAAAAATGTATAGACAGTAAAATGTTATGGACATCTTGATTGTTGCCGTTTAATAAGAAAATCTAGCTGGTTTATCTGAATTACTAAGGGGAAGACTGGAGTCTGAGAACAAGACTGAGATATTTCTGCTAAATGGATATGCTCTGTGGTATTCACTGACTGGCCACTTGAAAGAATTCAAAGAGCATACTAGGTTCCCGGGTAGTTCTGTCCTTCTTGAGTCTCTAAATTTGGAAACTAAGTTGGTTGGGTATTGCAGCTAAATTATAAAAGCATCTATCTTTTCTACATAATATACTGAAGAATTGAAATCATCACTTTATTTACATACAGTCTGCATTTGTTCATACCTTGCAACTTATTCTTTAGCAAATGCACTTAACTTTAAAATTTGAAGAAGTCATTCTTCTGTATGTTTATTGTCACTTGGGAAAATTAGTGTGGCAAGCTTATTGTCTGGAGGGAAAATTGCTATTTGACTCTATAAAATAGCCTGCTTTTCATACCATTGGTGTAGCACTTCATTTTAGAAATGTGGTTTTTTAATATTGTGGGAGCAGGAAGAGGAGGCAATTTCAGTAACCACTTAATAATGATGAGCTCAAAGGACATCCAAGAAGTCTTTAAGGAACAAAAGAGGTGGAAATGAGGGGGAATGGTTGGAGATTCCCCCCCCTCTCTTATTTGAAGTCCTTCAAACTTCACTTCTGTTTCATTTAGAGTCATTACACAGTATTAATTCTTAAACTGAGCAAAAAAGCTTAAGCTAGAGAAGCTGTGACTAGCTGAGAAGCAAGTAGGCCTGTGCATATACACTGTCACACCCAAAGACAAATCCAGTGCCATGTTTATAGCAGCACAATTCACAATAGCTAGATTGTGGAACCAACCCTAATGCCCATCAGCAGATGAATGGATAGGGAAACTTTGGTATATACACACAATGGAACACTACTCAGCACTAAAAGAGAATAAAATCATGGCATTTGCAGGTAAATGGATGGAGTTGGAAAAAATAATGCTAAGTGAAGTTAGCCAATCCCAAAAAAACAAAGGTCAAGTGATCTCTTTGATATGAAGATACTAACTTATAAAGACAAGGGAGTGGGGATGAGAGGAATGAAAGAACTTTAAATAGAACAAAGAGGGGGGAGGGGGAAGGGGCAAGGAGATAGGAATAGCAGACTGAGTTATCCATGATTACCCTAAATACATGTATGAAAACACAATTGTAAAAATACTTTATAAACAAAACAAAACAAAATATCATGGTGACTTCCTCTGCAAATTAGTCCTTCAAAGCCCGGCACACATCAAGAAAGCCCTGCTGGAGCTCTTACCTCTGCCAGTAACTGAGTGTATTCTTGTTTGATTCTTCCTCAATTTTAGTAACTCTTTCTCCTTTCTCCAAAGTCATCTTTTGTAAAATTGGTAGAAACTTCAAATTCCACCTCATTGCATCAATCTGAATGGATGTCAATGATTGAAATGGAAACAGCCATAGAGAGTGTTGGTAACGTACTCAGAGGTCCCTGCTCTAATATGCTTACTTTACAAAACAGCAATAGGAATCTAAGCAGATTGAGTGATTTACGCAGGGAAAGGTGGAGATGAAATAAAGAGTGAAGTCTGCATAGCAAGCTTAAGGGTCTTTCTATGTAATATTTTCTACTTCCAGTGTTTCTTTGGACCTATCTAAATATTTTTTAAATATTAGATTATAGCAACAAATCAAACCACTACATATCCATCAAGTAAAGAAAAAATGATCTGCAGTATGAGGGCAAACAGAGTAGATGTCTTAAATGGGAAATGACACAGGAAGTGTTTTAGCTCAGTGGCTGGCACTCACTAGTAATCCTTGAGTGCTGATCAACATGCATTTATTAGTCATCAAGATTCCCTGTGTAGCAAGATGTAAAGCGCGTGTGACCTCACTTAGAATTGGACAACTTGACACATGTATACAGTCCCATAGTAGCACTTGTGACACTGGGCAATCTCAGCTACAGTGTACCTCCGGGCCTTTGCTCTTCTCGTTGTCTTTTCAAGTCATTCCAGAGGAACTGTCTTGGCTACACTATGGGTATTCTCTCAGTCCCTACAGGGTGCTCTTCCAGATAGGAACTTTTCAGCACCACTGTGGTGTCAGTGTAGCAGGAGACTCCTTACTATTTGAAACAAAGCCTGACAGAAAGGAATGAGGAAAGTGAAGGAAGAAGAAACCTGTCTTAATACATTCAAACAGCAAGTGCTTTACACATGCATATAAATGCACTCATCACGCACACCCCACTACTCACACACACCTATCTCCCATCTCTAGATCTCATTCTGGTCATTGCCCCTTCTTTTTCCTCTTTGCAGAGCTTTCTCATGTAATTCATTTATCTGCTCTTGTTCCCGATGTTCCATTCTACCGGAAACAAGGCTAATCATGAAATCAAATGGAGGCATTTTGTCCTCATCTTACTTGTTCTCTGCTTTATGAAGTTTTGCTTCCTTCCTTTTCCAGTTATGCTGATAGTTCGAATAGTGTCCTATCCAAAGAAATGAAGTCTTAATGCCCAGTACCTGGGCCTTTGACCTTATTTGGACAAGTCGTCTTCACAGATGTGATAAAGTTAATATGAGATCATTAGAGCAGGTCCTTATCCAGTAAGACTGATGCTATTATATAAAAAGAGAATTTGGACCCATAAAATAGACAGAGGAGACTATCATGTGAAGATATGGACACAGAGGGAAGATAGCCAGATGAAGAAGGGAGTAGGAGCCAAAGAAACCCGGAGCCACCAGAAGATGGAACACACAAAGAAGGATCTCCTCCTGGAGTTTTGTTTTTTTTTTTTTTTTTTTTTTTTTTTTTTTTTTCGTCGTTGTTGTTTGTTTGTTTTGTTTTCTTTTTGTACCAGGGATTGAACTCAGGGGCACTTAACCCCTGACACACTTCCCCAGACCTTTTTTGTATTTTATTAGGGACAGGGTCTCACTGAGTTACTAAGTGCCTCACCATTGCTGAAGCTGGCTTTGAACTCATGATCCTCCTGCCTCAGCCTTCCCAGCCACTGGATTACAGATGTGCACCTCAGCATGCAGCTCCGCTGAGGTTTTAAAAGGAGCGTGCCCAGCCGGGCGCGGTGGTGCACGCCTGTAATCCCAGCACTTTGGGAGGCTGAGGCAGGAGGATCGTGAGTTCAAAGCCAGCCTCAGCAATGGCGAGGCACTTAGTAACTCAGTGAGACCCTGTCTCTAATAAAATACAAAAAAGGTCTGGGGATGTGGCCCAGTGGTCGAGTGCCCCTGAGTTCAATTCCCAGTACCAAAAAAAAAAAAAAAAAAAGGAGCGTGCCCCCACCACATTTTGAGTTTCATGGAGTACTTCTACCTCAGAATTGTGAGAGAATAATCTTGTTCTTTCAGGACTTAGTTACAGCAGCCCTAGGAAGCCCACACCCTCATCTACTTTAATGCCTGTTGCTGCCTGAAGTAATTGTTGCTTGGAGCAACAGGAATAAGTTCAGAGGCAGACTGGAAACAAAAAGGTTCTTTATTCTGATAACTTTCTCCCTCACACGCACCACACACCACCAAAAACCCCCACCAACAAAATGGCGCCGACCCAATCCGATCTCGGCTCAAGTCTCCGAGATCCCGGGCCAAGTCCCGTGAGACCACGGAAGGCGGCAATGTCCAAATATCTCTATGGCCCGCAGTCAACCGCAAACTCAGCCATCTCCCCAATCAGGGCTCCTGCAAATGCTCACTCGGATTGTCATCATATGCTGATTCTGCCTCCTTCTTTCCAAAATTTTCTTTCTTGTTCATTCATTGAATACTTAAATGTTGGTATTCACCAGAGTTAAACTTTCAGCCTTTTACCTTCTCATTTTGCATATCTGACTAACTGATGTCATCCCTCACAAAGTCCTAACTACCCTCTGCATCCTTCATGCCATACATACACACAACAGTTTATTCCAATTAATGTTAGTATTATTAAGCAATAAAGAGCAGAAACAGTGTCTCTCTTTTTCCTCCAATTCCTCAGCAAAAATAGCATTCTACTGAAAACAGTTCTCATTAAGTCATTCTGGATTCACAGAGGAATCCAGTTGAATAAGTGAAGCACATTAAAAAGATGCTCATTCTCAGACGGATACCATTTTCCTTAATGCATGATTGAAGACCTGAATTGTACGAATATACTTTGTATACAAACAGTTGTATGTAAAAAGATACTAAATATATGCACTATGAGTTGTACATATTAAAAATTATAAAAATAAAATTTAAAAAAAAATTTAAAAAAAAAAGATGCTCATTCTCTTTGGTATCCAAGAAGAAACCTAGTTAGCTTCCCCCACCTGGCTGACCTGATAGTCATTAAAATAGTTAATCCTGAAAGCAAAGCAAAAAATAATAATAATAATAATGATGATGATAATGTATTCTGATAATTATTGTGAGACATAATGACTCATGGATCAAAACTGTTGAGAGGGACTGATTCTGACTACAGTCCTACAAGGCCTAAGCAGTTGAATGTAGCAGCAAAGAACCTTTGTTCTAATCATACATGATTAGTTTATTACTAGAAGATACATAATATTGATTGACTGATGGGTGGTGTTTCTTTCCTTCAAAGTTTTGATGTGTTTTACAGGAATATATAATATAAAATAATATAAAAATATACCACCTTATAAAATACACTTAGTAAATAAAATTTCTCAAAATTCTATGTTGCTTAAAGGTAGGAACATGAGAAACAGGGCTTTTTATTAGACAGTGGAAAAAACATTGCAGATATTAATTTGAAAAAAAAAGTTACTTTTTGAATATATAAAACTTTCTCATAGTGACTTAGGACTAGATAAGAGCACCCCAAATCTAGTCTGAGTAACCTGTTTGTATAAAATTCCTCTGAATTTAACAAAAGGTCTGGCCTCTCTGTTTGCTGTAGGAAAGAGTTGGAAGAACAAGGGAACATGAACAAGGAATGGCCAGAGAATAAGCATCTCTTTTGCAGACATTATTTTCATATTTATTGAAGTTCATAAGAATTACAGTGGCCTCTCTCATCCCTATTGTATACATTTGTTTAGTCTTTTATTTTTGATTTTAAAAAGTATGCATTAAACTTTTATGCTCATATATACTATGTAAAAGCGGAACAGTCTATATGGAGTTGAAAAATACCATCACAATGGAGCTGGTGCCCATTGGTCTTTAAGATGAAGGTGTGCATCAGTGGCCACACATCCATACCCCCCACAGCTAAGAATTTAGGGTTAAATGTTTCTGTGACTTTCCTAGCACTTGGCAGAGAACTCACCTGGTATAAGCCTCTTCTTGACTGGCATATTTTCCCTCTTTGCTTCTTTTCTCCCAAAGTGTATGCTTTTAGGAAGGCAGAAGAACATACAAGAACTTTTGCCATCAGAGACCTTCAGCAAAGCATGAATCTGCCGAGACCTGCAAGTGATTACTGCCAGTATCTCCATCCAGGCAATGCACACAAACAGGACTTGGAGGGACACAGAGCAATCTAGTCTTCCATTGTTCTGGGCAGCACAACATCAAAACTATTAGCACGTGTGAAGGAAATCACATTTTATAAGCATCTAATACACCATCTTTTATTTAATTTTTCTACCTGCCATGAAAGCTAGACATTGCTATTTCTTATATTTCAGTATCCTGGTTTTAGTTCTTTTCAAAACTGATAGCAGGATCGTTTTCTATTGTGACAGCACCCACCCCTGTCGTGGCCAGCAAACACTTAGGTCATCAAGTCTCTTTACAAATTTTGAGAAAATCTGCTGACTAGAGGATATTTCTTCTACAGAAGGCAGAGAGACAAAAAAAAAAAAAAAAAAAGGATGCAAATAATGAAATAAAGGAAAGGATAAAGGAATTGGCAACCAGGACCTTAGCACACATAAAAGAATTCAAAATTGGAAATGATGGAAAATATGACAACAGAGCTGCCTCTGTCTACTCATCATCTCAGTGCTTGAAAGAGAATTATAAATTCTAGTGAAAATGGAAGAAAGGGGGAAAGAATAAAAAAGACCCTCCTCAATATCTCCTAAAATAAAATGGATGACAAAAAATGTTTGTTTGTGAGGCTGCTCCAAAGAATGAACAAGGTGAGAAACACAAAAATGTCTACCTTGAATTTGTTTCCATAAAATGATTTACAAAATCTATAATATTCAAATATCTTTCAGTGGATCCACCTACATCTCCAGATTTTAAAAAAACTTACATGTTAAAATAAATGTATCCCTTATGATTTTGAATTATAAAAGCAAGTCTTGAGCCCACTTCTCCTATGTACGAGTTCCTGTAGACTTGATATTACAATCTCTGTAGATATTTTCCTGTCCTCTTGAGTGGGTCATAAAGATACAGAAGAAGGGGTCCTCTATAAGTGTGCTTCTTTCCAAATGGAAATTCTATTCATTAATTATGGTTCCATTAATGTATCAAACCAAATCACAATGTAACAACTCTAAAATCCATGTTGATTTCAGAATTATGGGATATTTCACCTACAATCTAACACCTCATTTCATCAAAGTGACACTTAAGGCCAGAAAAGGATAAATGTTGCAGAATATGACATAACTGAAGACTTTAAATGCTAATCTCAGGTTTTATCTGTTTTACTTGTGAACTCAGAAAAATAAAAAGGCCTTTGGAGCTCAGAGATGGAAGGCCAGTTAGAGACCAGCAGATCCCATTTGTTCGTAGATGGAAACATTAATAGTTTCAGACATGAGAAACTATTTTTTTAAGGTAATGCAAATAGTTAATTAATAATAAAGTTGATGATCTTCCAACCTTCATACTGCAGTTCATCCTGAGGAGACAAAATGCAGCTCTATTGTAGGTTGGATGAAACTTGGAAAATGTGTTTCATTATCCTGAGGACCTACCTACTGAAAAACTGTAAGACAAAAATATTTTATTCCATGAACAGTGCAAGGCAATTTTGAGAATGACCAAAGAAAGATACTATTCATGGTAAATCAACTTTTCTTACCCACATGGAAGGCCTGAAGTCACTAATATTGCAATGGAAGGAGAGGCTTCATTGAAGGTACTCTTTTCCTTCTTTTTTTTTGTACCAGGGATTGAACTCAGGGGCACTGACCACTGAGCAACATCCCCATCCCTTTTTTGTATTCTATTTAGAGACAGGGTCTCACTGAGTTGCTAAGTGCCTTGCCATTGCTGAAGCTGGCTTTGAACTCGCAATCCTCCTGCCTCAGCCTCCCAAGTGCTGGGATTACAGGCGCGTGCCACCGCACCGGCTCTTTTCCTTCTTGAGTTGAAACACTTGCTCTGATATTCTCAACTTCTACAGTCTCCAGATTTGTAATAATTCAGTTGATATCATTCAGATATTAATGCACAATTAAATCAGTATCCAACTTTCTCTGAGAGAATTTGCATTTTAAGTCACATATGTATTTGTAGAAAGTCAGGGGGTTGTTGGTTTGTTAGTTGTTTTTTTTTTTTTTTTTTTTTTTTTTTTTTTTTTTTTTTTTTTTTATTATTGTTTGCCTCCTAGTAAAATCAGTAGCAAATAGTGGGAAGGACATTTGGGATCACATGTAAAGTCTCTCTTGACATCCCCCAAATAACAACATGTGGATAGCTTCCTTTGTGGCTTGTCAGTAAGCCAAATGTGGTCCCATACTTCCTCTTTACTCACTCAAGCACAGACACTTGTAACATCCATGCAGTGGAGGGTTATCTGTGTTCAGCCACCCTCTCAGAATTCTGCTGGCCAATATGTAACAGGTAATTGATTAGCACTGAAGGATCTGTATGACTATGCCATTTCATTCCACTTTATTATAATGTCACCAGAGAAAGAGTCTAATTGAGGTGATGGCCTCAAATTGTAATATGATTACTTTCTGTACAATAATAGTCTTATCATCTGAAAGTACCAATAAAACATTCTACTTGTCAAGTGTTAATTGTTTACCATTTAATAATATGTAAAAGAGAACGCAAAGAACCACATTTTAGAAAACTCTTGAGTGTTTCCTAGCTTTGCAACTAATTTATTCATGCATTCATTCAATGAAACTGTATTGAGAATTGAGATTAACATGTATCCCCATGAACCTCATTATGGAATTGAAAAAATCATAGATTTGCATGCACCCTGCTCTCACTCCATACACCCAGTCTTTCCTCATGTGTTTCCAAAGCTTGATGACAGCCTCAAAATCCATCTTTTCCTGTTTTGTTGGGTACCACCCTCCATTTAGTTCATTCTAAATCCAGTTCATAACTTGGTTTCAAGGATTATGCTCCTGAAACTTGGCTCTACAAATGACCCTCATATTTCCAAAGTCCTTCTTCTCTCCCAGTTGCCTATAGACATTCACAGGTCCGAGTGGGTATGTGGGGTCACTGAATCACAAGCAAAAGAACTTCATTAGATCCATTTCTCATGACCTTTTCCCATTCTGTTCCATTCGGATTGGTTTCATTTTCACACCCATCAACAGACTGCTTTCCCATATAATCTATTCCATATTTTCCATGCAGCATGAACCTCAACTCAATTACTACTTCTTGTTTGCAATTTTGTTTTCTGATTTCTGTTACTCTTAAAACCAAATGATGCTTTCCTTCTCCCTTCTATGGATTTTATCCCATATTTTTAATTTATTTTTTATTCTAAGTTGTTAGAAATGACAACAGAATGCATTACATTTCGTATTATACTTACAAAGCACATTTTTACATATCTCTGGTTGTACACAAAGTATATTCACACCATTTGTGACTTCATACATACACTTAGGGTAATGATATACATCTCATTCTACCATTTCTTTTTTTTTTTTTCTTCTTCACCCTTTTGCCCCCTCCCTTCCCTTCCCTCCCCATTAGCCATTCTAGTGTTCCTCAAATTCTCCTATGCTCCCTGTCCCAACCCCACTGTGAACTGGCCTCCTTATATCAGAGCAAATATTTGGCATTTGGCTTTTTGGGATTGGCTAACTTCACTTTCACAGCTTCATCAATGTTTATATCAGCACAATTCACAATAGCTAAACTGTTTAACCAACCTAGATGCCCTTCAGTAGATGAATGGGTAAAGAAAATGTGATATATATACACAATGGAGTATTCCTCAGCAATAAAAGAGAATAAAATCATAGCATTCGCAGGTAAATAGATGAAAAATGTAAGAATATCCCATTCTTGTACTATTTGGAAGTACGAAATAAATACTTGTGTGTGTGTATTTTTCTCTTTCCCATAATGAAAAAAAATAGGTAAAAATTTTCAAAGAACACTTTTCAAACTAAAGTTTAAAAGAATCCCCAGAGTCTAATATGGGGACTACTGGTGATAAGACATAGTCATAAGACATAATCCAAAAGAAGAAAATACCTTATATTTAGATATGCTTAGGAAATAGATGGATTAAGGTTTTTTTGGTCCTAATGTTTAAATATATGTATGTGTGTGTGTGTGTGTGTGTGTGTGTGTATGTGTGTGTGTGTATATACATATATATGTATATACATATATATATGTGTGTGTGTGTGTGTGTGTGTGTGTGATATTATTTTTAATCTTTAATAGAACATGAACATTTCTGAATAAGAACCTTAACTTTGTATGGTCTCAAATCTGTTCCATCCCGGAGCACTGGTTTTTGCCTTACTCCTATGAATATATTTTGAAACAAGTGTTCTGAGAAACAGTTCTTCAGAAATGGTTAGCTAAAAATTATGACCCAGGAAACTATAACTACCAATAGTTCCTTTTGTCTGTTAATTAATTTCTGAAATGCCATATAAACAAACTTAAGGATTAAGCTGTGAACTTGGTGTTTCTGGTGATGTCGAGTCTGCCCAGATGTTAGGACACTTTGCCCATACTCCCTGTCCCCAGAGAATACCAGTTGATATGGTATCTGTAGCTACGCGGAGCTCCATGAATTAAGGTGACTTGCTCCAGGGAAGGCCAAGAACATGCCCAAATAGTGGCAATTGTGCAAATGAATATTAGAACAAGAAAAGAGGCTAATCATCAGTGTTTGCAAGTGGACAAAGTGGAAAAAGATAGAAAGACACTCTGCTTGTTATGAGTGAGGACTCATCACTGGGATGAAAGAACCAAACAATAAAGCAGAGAGCAGGGATGAGAGGACAGACTTCAAAAGCCCATTTTTTTAAAAAAAATATATATATTTTTAGTTGTCAATGGACCTTTATTTCATTTATTTATATGTGGTGCCAAGAATTGAACCCAGTGCCTCACACTTGTCAGGCAAGTGCTCAACCACTGAGCCACAACCCCAGCCCCTCAAAAGCCCAGTTTTACACCAGCAGCCCTCAGCCAGAGGCAATGTTGCCCCCAGGAGAGACTTTAGGGATGTGTTTGCTCAGTGTGATTGGGGCAAGTTGGGGTAGGAGTTACTACCAGCTTCTATCTGTCCAGGTTAGAATGTCACCTAACATCCTACAATGCACAGGACAATCCCCCCCAAAAAATGCATGATTTGTCTCAAAATTCCAAAAGGGATACTGGTGAAAAACCCTTGTCTATATCAAGTTCATTTATTTTCATTTTAACAAAGCAGAAGCTGTCAACTGAGGCATTTTGGGGTGGTGGCACGAGCACACACAACATGGCTGCCTGAATCCATTGAAGTCTTTGCATTTGTTTTGTCTCCACACAGATTTTTGTGTATGAAGAGGCTTCATCTCCAAGGGAGTCATTATTAAAGACAGCACAACCAAGCATAAGAGCAAACTGCATAAAATAACTAATAATATGAAGCACAAACAAATGATGCCATCAAGTTCTCATGGTGATAAATCACAGCCGAGATGAGAAGGGTTGGATGCTCTGTGAGGATTTCACAATTCTGCCCTTGATTTATTGCCACTTCCACAGATTCTCTCCTAGAAGACTGGGAAAAAATACATCCATAAATAATCTTATCAAAAAGAAAACATATTTACTTAATGTCTATCTAAAGTCTGAATGACAACAAACCTGCTCTATTTTTAGTATATGTTTTTTTTTTGTGTGTGTGTGTATGTTTGCTATCCTAGAAAATATTTTTCTTTTCTCTGAGTTGTCTAAATTAAGTTAGATGGTTGAAACAAAAGCTGTAACACTACTTGATTAGTTCTAAAAATATGTGTAAAAGATATATTTATGAAAATTATATTACAAATAGAGGAGGATAAAACAATGAGGATAATTTTATTTAATTAATTTAAATTAGCAATGTGACAACACCAGTAGACTGTTTATCATATACATATATTATTTCACATTATAAAGTAATTCTTAGAATGATGATTATAAAATCTGTATGCCTTAGTTTGTTCAGACTGCTGTAACAAAACACCAGAGACAGGGTACTTGTAAACAACAAAAATTTATTTCTCACAGTTCTGTTGGCTAGAAGATGAAGTTCAAGTCACCCTCAGACTCAAGTGTCTGGTGAGAACCTGCTTGGCTAACAGAAGGCTTTTTTTCACTGTGTGCTCATGTGGTGGAAAGAACAAGAGAGGTCTCTGGGATGGCTTTTATAAAGGCACCTATGAGGGCTGCCCTCATTACCTAATCACCTCCTAGAGGACCCACCCCTTAATGCCTTTATATTGGGTGTTAGGATTTCAATGTGCAATTTTCAGTTAACACAAACATTCAGCCTATAACATTCTTTCCTGTGCTTTAAATAATCCATTGTCAAGAAGAAAGTCTCAGGGAAATAAAAAAATACACTCAACTAAAAGAAGATGAAAATAATACAGCATATCCAGATTGGTGGGATGCAGCTGAAGTAGTGCTGAGAGGGAAATTTGCAGCATTAAATGCACACATTAGAAAAGAGAACAAGCTTAAAATAAATCATTAAAGCTCCCACTTCAAATACCAAGAAAAAAGAACAGAAGTCAATACAATCGAAAATGGGAAAACAACAGAGAAAAATCCATGAAACAAGGAGCTGATTCTTTAAATAGGTCAATAAAATTGCTAACCCTTTATTTAGCAAGACTGACCAAAGAGTGAGAGAACACACGTTACCAACATCAAGGAAAAAAATAAAAAGAGGTTATATAACTACCACTCTGCAGATTTCAAAAGAACATTGAAGGAATACCACAAACAATTCTATTTACATAAATTTGAAGTTTTAGAGGAAATAGATCACTCTCTCAAAAAAAAAGGAGGAAGAGGAAGAGGAAGAGGAGGAGGAGGAGGAGAAGGAAGAGAAAGAGGAAAAGGAAGAGAAGAGAAAGAGAGAAAAAAAGAATCAACCCCAACTCTTTCATTATGAAATAGGTAATATAAGCAGACCTATAGTTATAAGGAAATAATATGCAAAGTTTAAAATCTTCTAAGACAGAAATCTTCAGGCACAAGTCCTTTCATTCTAAAATACTCACTATGAAGTTTTTGTAGATGCTCTTTATTAAGCTAAGGAAGTTTCCCTCTATTTTGAGTTTTACTCTTTGAAACCTGTCAAGAGTTTTAAAAGAAAAGCTACAGATGGATGAAAATTTTTGCAACTGCATATACAGACCACCATAATATCTGGAGTACATAAAGATTTCTGAGATCCAACAGCAAAAGAAACCATCAATTAGACAATGGTCAAAAACATGGTAAAATATTTCACTGACAATGATATTCAGATAGTAAACAATACCTTGAAAAGATATTCCATGTCATTACCTGTATTAATTAGTTTTCCATCATTATAACAAAATATTTGAGATGATCAACTTATTAAGAAAATTAGTTTATTTTCATACAGTTTTTGAGATGCCAGTCCACATCAATTGGCCCCATTGCTTTGGGCCTGTGGCACAGTAGTGCATCATGGCAGGAGAACATGGTAGAGCAAACTACTCACAAGGGGAGTCAGGAAGCAAAGAGGAAGAGGGAGGAGCTATGGTCCCACAGTCCTCTTCAGGGGTATGTACCTGGTGAACTAAAAACCTCCTATGAAGCCCTTCCTCCTAAAGGTCCATAGCACCTCCCAGTGATGCCACTCTGGGACTAAGCCTTTATTAAGAGAGAGAGAGAGAGCCTTCATAGATTATCTGAGAGAGGGGTGGGGGGGTGGCAAGTGGCATCTTTATTCTCCTGAGCAGCATAAACATAAAAAGAAAACTATGAGAATGCAAATAGTAATAAACACAGGTAATAAGTTATTCTTCCTGGGGATATAAGAAGACCCCTCCAAGCCATGGAAGCATAAGAGAAAAAAATTAAGCTGGCATAAAGGAAGAAAAAGAACTTTCCACAGAGAGGAAGGTGTGTGCATGAGTGTGGTAAGAAGTGTTAGGTGGCTACAATGTAGAAATCCTACATAAGGACAGCGGGAGTCGGACACACCTGAGGCTGCTGGGTCCTGGGCTTTGCACTGCATGCTAAGAACTTCAGTTTTTGATATTTTAATTATGTTTAGGCTGAAGGGTACATTATATCTTTAAATACTTTTAAAAAAATTTTGGAAGTATACAGTCTAGGTGTCTTTGTGTACAACCTGCAGCAAAGCAGACAGAAACAACCTGTCCCACCTTGGACTACTGGCTCCATCACTGCAAGAGTTATTCCTTTCTCAAATGCATCTCACTTGCTCAGCACTATCAATGGTCAAGAAAAGGCTCAAGAAAATTCAGTTGAAACTATATTAATTGTTAGAACTGCTGCATAGAGACACAGACACTGCGCCTTTGTGGAGTCACATATGGCACGGCACACATTTCTTAATGTGTAACATTTGGATCCATGATAGAACAGTAGCTTCCAGCCTGGTTCATTACCTTTCTTATCCAGGGAACTTTGAAATTTCAATTTCCTAGTCCATATTTCAAATTTACTCAATGACTCTTTTATGAAGGAAGAAGCTAGGGATACATTTTTAAGTTCCCACATGGTCCTAATTCTGGCCAAGTTTAAAAAGTACTATATTCAACTTAAGGCTTGATATGGGCTGAATTCTGTTTTCTCCAAATTTACATATTGAAACTCTCCCAGTACTTCAAAAGATAACCATATTTTGAGAAAAATCCTTTACAAGAGGTGATTACATTAAAAGAAGCTAAAAATGTGGTTCCTAATCCAACCTATGTGGTGTCTTCATGAGAAAAGGAAATTTAGACTTGGAATTTGCAGAGCCACCAGGGATGTACCTGCACAGGGGAATGTCCATGTGAACAGACAGTGGAAGGTGGCCAGCTGTAAACCAAGTAGAGGTCTCAGAAGCCAAATGCCAATTGGTTCAAAACTATGGGGAAAAAAATATTCTGTCATTTAGGCCACCCAGTCTGCAATACCACAAGATATTTGGTAATGTCAACACTAGAAAACTAATACAAAGCTAGTCTAGTAGTCAAAGTGAAGATCATAGCAGAAGTGAATACCTACCAAAAGCCAGAGGATGAATGAATTGGGAATATCCACTAGAGCTGGGTTGTACATTCTGCAGTCCAGGCTAAATCTGAGCCCTCGCCTATTCTTTCCTTTTTAATTAATTAATTAATTTTAATTATGTATATGTGACAGAAGAATGCATTTTGATTCATTGTACACAATTGCAGGACAACTTTTCATTTCTCTGGTTGTACTCAATGTAGCATTGCACCATATGTGCAGTCATACATGTACCTAGGGTAATGATGTCCATCTCATTCCACCATCTTTCCTACCCCCATATTTTCTCCCCACACCTATTCTTATCAATAAAGTTTTACTAAAAAATATAGTCATTCACTCATTCATTAATATCTCTAGCAGCTTTCAGGAATAATGGCAAAGTTGAGTCACTGAAACAGAATTTATTTAGTCCATAAGGCCTAAACTATTTATGATCTGGCTCTTTACAGAAAAATAATGGCCTACTTCACCCTAAAAGATAAACTACAGGAGAGCAGAGACTTTGTTTAGCACAGGGCTATCAATAGAACTTTATGCAATTATCAAAAGAGTCTATATCTGTGCTGTCAATATGGTAGCCACTAGACATATGTGGCTCTTTAAATTTAAATCTATTTCATTCAAATAAAATAAAAAATTTAGTTCCTCAGTCTCAGCCACATTTCAAGTTTGCAATAGCCCCCTAGATGATGGCGAGCTACTAGAGGGATAACAGAGGACTGGTCACTCAGTATTTTATGCTCAGTGCCTGAATCAGCACATGGTAAGTCATAAATAGGTTTCCCAGAGGTCATTGCTGAATTAGGAAAAGGAAGGCAGGAAAGGATGCTTAATTTTTATTCATATATATATATAAGCATTGTAATTATTCATATTTCATCAAATTCTGAACTATGCCACTATGGTAAAGACATGCCCCCCAAGATTCCTACCTCCTGGTTAGTCATCACTAATCTAGGTACTGCTGTGAATGGACCCTGCAGAGGTGACTAAGGTTAGGAACCATAAGATAAGGATATTATGCTGTAATGGCCCTGAGCCCAATCTGACTACGAGAATCCATAGAAACAGAAATTCATCCAGAGGGGTCAGACAAGAGACGTTCCTGAAAAGGA
Organism: Tamias sibiricus; assembly: GCA_025594165.1. Taxonomy (NCBI): domain Eukaryota; kingdom Metazoa; phylum Chordata; class Mammalia; order Rodentia; family Sciuridae; genus Tamias; species Tamias sibiricus. The sequence goes on along the minus strand of CM046660.1, from coordinate 69,800,049 downwards.
TGGCAGGAGAGATACATCAGAAGCAGGGGGTCAGGGAAATTAGAAGTATGAGAACTTCTGGACCCCCCATTGCTGGCTTGGAGGGGTCATGAGACTTCCAAACACAGAGGGCTTCTGGGAGCTGAGAATCACCTTCTATGGGCAGCCAGTGAGGAAATGGGGCTTCAGTCCAACAGTCACAGGGCACTGAAATCAACCAATGACCACAGGAACCTAGAATCAAATCCCCCTCTCGAGTCTCCAGAAAGGGACACAGTTGTATTGAGAGACTCTGAGCAGAGAACAGAGAACGAGCTAAGCCACCGTGAGCCTGAACTTCTGACCCTCCGAAACTATGAGATAATAAATGGTTGCTCAGCTACTGTTTGTGGGAAGGCATCACTTACACAGCCACAGTGCAAGCATCAAGACTCCAAGATTCCATTTTTAAAGAATGATTATAAATAAAGCAGAAATAATTATGTATTTGTGAGAAAAATAAACCTCTGGCCCACACTCTAGATATTCCTTCTGTAGGGATTTGTGGGAAAGCCAAGTACTTAAACCATATACTGCATGATACAAGAGCACGCTTTCATATCAATGGGAAAGAAGTCACATGGCTGTGCCAACAAAGGCACCAAGAGACACCTCCCAATTCCCATACCCCATCTGCTTCTACACTGACTAGGGCTTTGCAAAGAAACTTTCAAGACGAATTGGACTAGAGCGCCTCTTTTTCAGGTGACATCACCACCAACAACAACAAAATCAACCCATGTAACTATGTAACTATGTAAAAAATCACAACCCATTGTAACTATGTAAAAATCACAAACCATGAAACAATGCCCCCTCTCATCTTTTATCTTACTTCCTTTGAAGCCATCAGTTTTCTTTTATACACCTCTTGAGACACCCAGTAAATAAAGTTTAACACATAATTATATCATTCATTCCCCAAGGAGGCCAAACAAATGTACATATGGAGATAAATATGTGCATGGTATGTGTGTGTATATATGTGTGTGCATGTATGTGTGAACACATGGCACATAGTAAATTATTTTTAAATGCTTTAAGGTTTTGACGTACATTTAGAAATAGAAATGGCCTTAAAGATGATATAATAACCCATAGCCCCCTTCCAAAAGTGCACACCTCCCTGTGGACATTATCAAAGCTATGACTGTCTTCTCTTGACTCTAAATCCAATGTTTCTCCCTCTGCCCATTTTAGCCTTCTGTTATTTCTTGACCCTCACACCCTTTGCATATTTTCATGTAAGTTTCAAAGCTGTCTAGGTCTCTCAGAGATTTTCCTATGAAATGCACACATGAGTAAGAAGACTACATAAAATATTCTTTGTGTCATTCTCAAAAATGAAAACTAACTTTGGTCCTCTACACCTCCTCTACCCCTTATGGTGTGTGGTTTTCACTTTCTAGTTTATTTTTCTCACTTCCTATTAATTCTTATGCCAACAAAATACTGGACATTTTTTCTGTGTTCTAAGCTTCTACCAATCTAAGAGAACAATTAGTAGCAAGTATAAATAATCAAACCATCCTCATTCTTGGATTTTATGAATTATTGTCAGTGAATCAAATACATCAATTATTACACAATAACATATTTCTGTAATATGTTTAATCTGGTATTTATATTGTGACTTTTAGTCCTGATATATCTGTCACTTATGAGAGGTCAGGACTTTTTAAAATGGTCAGAGAAAATTTAGCAACTTTCTGTTCAAGATACAGCGATTTATAATAGTTTGGTTGGTTTTTATTTTTCTCTCTGTTGCACTAGGATTTAAACCACATTTTAAAACATACATATAGATAATTACATGCATTTTAAGTATATGTAAGTATTAATATATAGCATATACACATGTTCACTTGTTTCTCATCTCAGAGTATCTTTTCAACATATTTATGCCAGTTAACCTTGAGGCAAGAAAACAGGGGAGTAACTTGCTAGGAACAGAGAAAGCTCCATGTAAATGGTATTAGAAATAGAAAATATAAAAATCAAGTCTGATTTTGTATGTCTGAGAATTATGTCACTGTGAGTGAAGTGGAATCCTTTTTTGATGATAAATACACATATCATGCTATTAGTCATCAATCTCTGATAAGATAGATAAGGAAAATCATTCACAACTGCCAGGGCAGCCTTTCTCATCTTACAGGACACACTCCTTCCAGAAGGGAGACCAGTGCTTCTCTCAAGCAAAAATGGTGTTTGGAGAGCTGAGAACTTCTTCAGGTTGTGTGTTCTGCTCTTGGAAAGCTACAGTTGAGGTAAATGTGTTGAACATCCTGAATGAACAGGACTTGATGAAGTAAAATTCCTTAATTTAGTTAATTCTTGAGTTTTTACAAACTTATATGCCAAAAGAACTCCTTTTCAAAGAGATCTGCTACTCTCTCAGGGAACTAGTCTTGCAGAGGACATGTTCTACCAGAGTAATCTTGTAGAAATTCCTTTCCATGCTTAGCTGTATGTCCAGATCCAAGTTCCATAAAATAGTGAACATGCCCTCTGACATATGTTCAGTGTGGTGTATGTAAAATAGACACACTTTGCATAGACATATGAAATAAATACAAATGTTCCCAAACTTAAAGTACTTGAAAGGAAAAGGATGGGTTTCCACCAGCTGCTACTGCATCCAGAAGTTTCCTCCCACTTCCCTGTCTTTCTCTTCTGCACACACAAAACCAAGAAGAGGGAGGTGCAGGGCTCAGAAACTAAAGAAGACTTTGCTCCCTTCTGGCCTATGATGAGACTCATGAGCTGAAAAAAACCAACAAGGAGAGGAAGTTCTAAGAGAAGAGAATACAAAGGAAAGGCAGAGAAGAATGAAAGCACGAGATTTTTGGAGTTACTTTGAAGTTCAGGAAAAAAAATGACAAAGTTCTTAGCCAAATGCATCCTGAATGGTATGGGTTATAATTATCATTACCATCATTAATTATCAAAAGAGAATCCCTGTCTTTCTCACTCTCTGCTCAAATTTCTCAAGAAAAGAACCCAAGAGTGCTCCTCCCTCTGAAGATTTCACAGATGCCCATTGCAGCCTCTCTCTTCTACCTTTATGCACCCTCCCAGGGAGTGACAGCAGCTGGCCCCTTCAAGCATATTGTCCTAGTGGGTAGTCAGTGTGCCCTAAAGAAGGACTCTCCCATGCCACTGCTCCTTTGGTTTCCCATACTCAGGCATGCATGGGCAGCTGCTGGAACCCCTCCTTGGTTGAACTCTTGAGCTTCCTACTTCCACTAAGTGTAGAAGCTTGACCACTAATTTCTCCTATTGTCTTTCTTGTAAAACAAATTTATGGTTCACAACCCTGCAACCAGCGGCCTTCTGTTCAGGGAAGAGAGACTAGCAGGATCCATGTACTTCTTAAGTCTTACTCATGTTCTCACTGGAAGCAGGTGCCAGCAAGGCTTTGGTAAGCTTCCATGGGCTTTATCATGGAGTTGTCAAGTATCTGTGGCAGCTTCCAGCATCACATCTTCACAGGACATTCTCTCAAAGCAGCAAAACTGGGGCAAGCTCCCCCTCCCAAAAGTCCTCAAAAGACTCCTTCACTCCTCTGGCCAGGGTTATGTCAGACCTAAGCTGTGGTGACAGGGAGACTGGGAAAGGGTGTATCCGGCATTTCTGACCACAAGAAAGAAGGGAGATGGAAATGTTATCAGGCAGGCAGTCCAGATCTACCTCAGATGCAGGCATAGTTTAACAAATGGCATACTGGTTTTCCAGTTGTCCAAAGAATCTGTAGGCTCATTTCAGCTCCTGAAGAGAAGGTTCAAGAAGTGGTAGATCTTTAAGTTCTAAACTGTAAAGGAAGAAAAAAACAAAACAAGTGTGTACAGGAAGCAATGGAGGGAAAGGCCCTCTAGGTGCGGAGTGGTAAAGGGGTGATGCCAGATCACAGGAGCCTCTAGTACACTAGAGCCTGTTAGTGTTCTACCATATTCCCTTTACCTGGATTATGTATCCTTCCCCCAGCTGCCATGAGTGTTGGTGATAAAGACTCACAGCCACATCATTCCCTGGAAAATCATCTGTGGCAAAAGGAAGCTGACTCAGCTGGAGTCTCCTGAGATCTGCCATATTGGTGGTGGCCTGCAACTATTGACAGGAAGGTACGAAGCTTCCCTTTGCTTCAAAGTAGAATATCCACAGGTCCTCACAGGATCAGACTAAGGCTAGATGTCAGCTGAAACCACAGCTCTACTTGGCTTCTTCCTCTGCCCTCTCCAGTTCCCCAGATCCCAACTTCCCTCTATTCCTTGCAGGTTTCTGCTGAGAACATCTCCTTAATCATTTGCTTGTATAAGAAGCCTTATCTCAGATTCTGCTTCTAGGAGATCTGACCTAAAGAGTCAGGAGTAACAAGCTGAGGAATGTACATTGTATCATGTGTGCAATGGAGGAACTACTGAAGATTTTATGGAAATCTGTGTTTTAGGATGATTCACCTGGGAATAAACTACCTGAAAAAAAGAATTTAGGAGAAGAGCTGCCCTTCAATTACAAGTTGCCACACAAAAGTTGTCCTAAAATTTATATTAAAGAGAGAAGCAAGAAGGGGAAAAGAGGAAGAAAGAGAAGGGAGCAGAGAGAAGAGACAGGGGAGAGATACACTGTCAAATATCCCTCCTCTGTGATTCTGTATAGATTGACCCCAGTGAATTATAAAGTTTCCCATTACAAAATATTCGGCAGAAATTTTTATCCAGGGGCTGGGATTGTGGCTCAGTGGCAGAGCACTTTTGTATCATGTGTGAGGCACTGGTTTCGATCCTCAGCACCACATAAAAATAAATAAACGAATAAAGGTATCGTGTCCATCTACATCTATAAAAATTCTTTTTTTTCTATGGAAGAAATTTCAAAATTTGCTGGAAGTCTATAGTTTTAATGTTTGCTATTGTGTCTTGAGTACAGTCTTAAAGCACTTATTTTTCTCCTTGTGACATTGCCCATTCATGTCCACTAAAGATTCAATAAAAGAAAATAAATTAACTTTCACCAAGAATGACTTAAGCTAGATATGTATTTTTTGATTGTTTGTTTTAAAGACATATTTTAGATTCAGGAGTAAAGGGAGTCCCTTGTATAATTTTTGACTCTGGAAATCATTAAGATTAGAGTAGAAAACAAAACAAAACACCTAGAACACCTGGGTTTGTTCGTTTCAATGTCCATTAACCTGAATCCATGACCATGCCTAGAATTCCCCTGTAAATACTCTCTGATGGCAGATTCAGGGCAATTGACTTAAAATCACAGAGCTTATATCTATAGTAAACACAAGACAGATAAAAAAGGTGCATATACTTCTTTCATACAAATGTTGATAGGTTGACAATTCCTCCAGAAATCAAGGAAAGATTTTTATTCATGTTTAAAGGGTTCCAAAATAAATTCTATTAATGTAAAAATCTAAAAATATAAACATTTTTTTTACTTTACCTCCCAATTCCAGTGAGATAAAACCATGTAGCCACAAAAGTTGAGTCTGTGACTTGCATCAAGAAATACTGTGTATAGTAACTGTATGTATATATGTGACTACATGACCAATATGATTCTGCAACATGTACACTTGGAAAATGAGAAATTATATCCCATCTGTGTATGATATATCACAGTGCATAAATGCATTCTACTGTCAGGTATAACTAATTAAAAGAAATAAAAAATGAAAAAATAAATTGCAATATATATATATATAAAAGAAATACTACATGCTATTTATTAAGGTAGCTTGATGATTCCAGATTCTTGGAGCTCTTTAATTTGTAATATGTGGTAGTGAAATGAGTTTATTCATGCATTGCTTGCTCACCTATTCTTTGAACACCTTTCTAGACACTGAAGTGGGACAATAAGCAAAATACACAAAAATCCTTGTCAGCAGAAGTTTGCATTACAGTAAGGGAGCTAGGCATCAATCAAAAATAAATTAAAATATAAATAATATAATGAATGTTAATAAATGATTGATAAAATGATAATGGAAGAAAGAAGAAGTTAAAGCTATGGTTTGGAGGGGAGAACAACTGTATATTTAAATAAGGAACTCAGAAAAGATCTCATTAGTAAAATGAGGACTTTTCAAATGAAATATCTAAAGGAGGTAAAGGAGGGATTCAAACAAATATTTGGGAAAAATAGTTATCCAGGCATAAAAACTGCAAACATAATAGAGAATGCTTGAACCATCAAAGAACAACTGATAGCCATTCTAGCCTTAGCATAATGGGAATAAAGTAAGAGACAAGTATGAGATATCATAGGGGCAAGATCATCAATGCCCTTTTCAGTAACTTTAATTTTTACTTGAGTCTCTTAGAAGCCACTGAAAACTTTTGAGCAGAGTCATGATATAACTTGTACTAGGATGAATCAACTTATTCTAAAAGAAAGATAAGTGAAGCCAAAATGTACTAGGTCAACAATTTACAAAAATATTGTAGTTTTTGTTACAATGAAATGGGAAGATAGCAGTTGGCAGCAGAAGCCCTGAAAAACTATGAGATCCTAGTGCGTTTTTAAACAGTGTCAAAGTCTAAAACAAAGTCTCAAACCATGAGATTCTACCAAATTTGGAAGTTGTGCCAACTGATTGGATGTAGAGGGAAAGAAGAAAAAGTAAAGGTCTTCCCCCAAGCTTTGGAGGAATAGAGTTGCCAATAACTGAAAAGGGGAAGGCTTTTGAAGGAGATTGGGAGAAGGTGTGAAGAATCTGGTTTCGGATATTGTATTAGTTTGTTAGGGCTGCCATTATAAGGGACCACAAACATGGTGGTTTAAATAACAGAAATTTATTGTTTTATAATGCTAGATGCCAGAAATCCAAGATCAAAATGTAATTAGAATCATTTCTTCTGAGGGCTGTGAGGCAAGGAACTATTCCAGATCTCTCTGTTTAGTTTCTATGGGGCCATTGTTTCCCTGCATCTCTTAACATGGTATTCCCTTCTAGCATCTCTCTGTACCCAAATTTCCCCAGGGTACAAATCATATTAGATTACAGCTGAAACTACTGACCTCGCTTGACCTTGATGACCTGTGTAAAGACCTTATCTCCAAATAAGGTTACATTCTGATATTCTGGGACTTAGGACATCAGTATATGTAGGTGGTGTAGGGACACGGTTCAACACATTACAAACATGGTAAGATCAAGCTGACAAAATGCTGTGCTATTTCTGTCCACTCTAGGTTGAAGGTTATTTTGAGGACATAATACAATTCTATAAACAGAATATCACCAATAATGTCAAAATGAATTCTTAAAGATAGAATCTCATTCTTTTTTGTTTGTTTGCTTGGTTGGGTTTTAACTCTACATTTTTTAGCACAGTGTCTTGAATCTAGTGGAAAATATTTACTGGGGGAAATTGGGACTGCAGTTCACAGAAAACATTACTAATTGTGCCTTTTACTACAAGGACATTTATAATCTTCCCTCATGAGTAATATGAAGGTAGGAGACCACAGGGTCTAAGAGCTCAACTCCACAGTATGGCACCACAGACCCTGGACTGTATATATATATATATATATATATATATATATATATATATATATATATATATATATTTTAGTTCCATCATTCTTAGAATATTGCTGTCATACTCTGGCTGTCTCCACATTGCTCCAAGATGCCTGCTTTAGCTCCAGGTGTTATGTCCTCATATGGTCATGTACAAATAGAAAAAGGAGAGTTACTTGTTGCTGCCTGCAGCTATTGCCGCCTGCAGCAATGATACCGCAGGAAAGAAATCGGAGGCAGACTGGAAATGAGTAGGTTCTTTATTCTTGCTTCTTCTTCTCTGCTTTCTCTTCTGTATTCTCTCTCCAACTCCAACCCCCCTCTCGCCAGCCCTATCTGGTTAAATTCTGTTCACCTTAACAAGTATACACATGTCACAAGCTCAACTTACAGGTGCATCACACAGTGTTCATGGACACAGAAAGATTCTTAGTTGATTACATTAAGGTCAGGAGAAAACAATTAAATGCCTCCTCTTTGGCTCTCAGCCAGCCGCCAACTTAGCTACCTCCTCATTAAGGCTCTTACAGTTACTCTTAAAAGAGTTTTTGTTTGTTTGTTTGTTTTTGTTTTTTTTCCCCCACAATGGAGTCCAAACTTTTCCAGAAACCTCACATCCACCTGTACCTGAAGTCTTCTTTCCAAGGAGTCAGGATTGTCTCAAATGCCCTACATTCAAGATAGATGAGGAGTTGAGTATCTCATAGCTTCATCTTTAGTACGAAAGAGAGATTCTGTCCTAAAATTACAGGTAGGATGGAAAAAACAATGTCTTCCAAAGCAAATTCTCCATACACATTTAATAGGGAAAAGATACATAATCAAGGTGATGGAAAGTCAGTGATACCAGTGATTTTCCATGATATCCTTAGAGCTAACCCTAGACTCCATGAGATATCTCCTTCTTCAATATTAGATATTTGGCATAATTTCCTATCAAAAACAGGTAGCATATGTACTACTCCCAGTTTACTTGGATTCTCAATTTAGAATTGCTAGAAAAATTTTAGTATAAGAGAATGAAGAATGAGGAAAGACATTGTATGACAAATAAAAAACTTGAGAGGCACCATGGTTTTGCCAATTACTGCTATTCAAGAGGTCACTGTTGACCATGGTCATCTGCTTTGCACTGTTAATGATCTAACTGCCTAATATATGTACTATTTATTTTCCCACTAAACACAAAGCTCCTGAAGGACAAGACCCAGGAAGGATCTGTTACAATAGCATCTTGGTCAATGATGATTTTGCCTCTCAGGAGACATTAGAAGGGCCTGGAGACAGTTTTTATTGCCACAATTCAGGGTGAGAGAAAGCTATTGTGATCTAGTGCATATAATTCAACTAATGAACATCCTTCAAAGCACTAGATACCCCCAAAGAATCTTATGAACCATAATGTCAACAGTGCTGCTGTTGAGAAACTGTTTTTAATAATAATCCTCAAAGTCAGCATTTGCCATCATAGGTGTTTGAATTTTGCCAGCTCTTATAATTAAGGAGTCAGCTTTGAATAGCCACTGTCTCCTTTCAACACTCTGTTCATGTGAGTGACACAGCTCAACAGATTTATCACACCTGGAAATTTCAATGCTGCCTAAGAATGTGGAGACCTTCTGCCTAACTGGGCTCTCAGCTATGGATGTTCTGGAAACATTTGCTGTACAGAAATCAATTTAATATGATGTTCAAGCTAATATCTTGTTTACTGGTTCAACCTAGTTGAAAGGGTTTAAATTAAATGTAAAACATGTTGTGAAGTTTGAACAGAAGTGCTTTTAAAAACTGTTAAGTGATTTCAGATGACAAATCTATTTCAATTTCAGAGAGAACATCTGAGAGAGATAACAAAAGCAATTCCCACCAATGATTTTAGTAAATTAGAAAGGATTCCAGAAAAACATACTGCAGCAGAGGGAGGTGAAATGCCTAGCTTCTCTGAAAGACTGGAAAAGGAAAGTACAGGGCCCTTTTCTGCTCTGAAGGCCCTTTCAAGGCTCAGCACTTTATCCTGTAAATTCCAAGAAAATAGTGTTTAGGCATGTCCGCCTGACCAACTACCCAGCTTTTCTCAATTTCCAGTAGAGGATGATAAGAAGGACTTGTGTGAGTAGATGTTCTGTCTCACGCTTGCTAGTAAGTTGTTTCATTTGTTTGCAATTGTCTTAAAATTGTGAAAGAAGAAGCGGGGGAGTAAGAGTAGGGCTTTTCTCCATTATGTTCAAGTGTTTGACCATAGGTTCTCTTGAGGTTTCTGTGAAGCCTCATTTATAATATGGTGCAACTGGATCATCATTAGACTTACATACCATCTGCTCACTTTTTTTTTTTTTTTTTTTTTTTTTTTTTACCCACTTGTTTCTATTTTAACTATTTTTGTCTGAAGTGATACACATTCGCTAAGAAAATCTCAAGCATATTTGGTGTGGGAGGACTTCTGGACAAGTAGCTTTCCAATAACTGGAAGACAGAATTTCATAAATTAGCAGACATTTATCTATTTAATTTAGAGCTGATTTTTGAGTCCCAGTATTCGGGAAGTTCATTAACTGCACATTTTACAGTTTTGCTGTTCTTTTTGCCTTAACTATGCTATTTGGACTTAGGCACACATTCAGGAGGGTTGGAATGGAGCCAGTTTGTGAAGTTTGGTATCTGAATTGCTAATCATTATAGATTATTAATTCTATGCCACTCATCACGTTCTATCTCCTGATACACATATGCTATCATTTCCAAGGCCCCTTACCACAGACTGATCCTTCTCAAACAACTTTCAAATAGAAAGACAGGTTCAGAAGGGATTGGGGTCTGGCCATACCTCCTGGTATAAATCCTTTCCACCAACCCCACACAAAAGCCTTTGATGCTTCTACACTTTATAGTTAAGATTAGTTTTTCTTTCTCTTTCTCTTTCTATTTCTCTTTTTAATAAAGATGTTGATGAACTCTTGTAGTCAGCACTAAATCCAGGCTGTTACATCACCATTGATCAGACAACAAACATGATGGAAACTTAAGATACTTTAGAGCTTCTACACGCTTGGTTTTATGCTAAGTGTTTCACATGCGTTCTATGATTTGTGCAGACAAGAATTTTAGGAAGCAGCTGTTAACGTTTTCACCATTTTTCCAGAGAAGAATATTGAGGTTTAGTGGTGGTAAGTAAATAGTTTTCATAGCCAGTACACCTTACTGCTGGAGTGAAAACCACATTTTTCTAATCTGAAAAACATGTTCTATTAATAACTAAGGAAATTCCAATTGTCTCATTGGATGTAAGGTTTCCTATCAGTTGCAATGATGCTGTCACTATCTTAAGGGATGTGCCTCACAAGATAAGACTAACCTAGCTGGCTGCCATGGTGCACACCTATAATCCTAGCATTTTGGGAAGTTGAGGCAGGAGGATCGCAAATTCAAAACTAGTCTCTGGAAATTAGCCAGTCCCTGTGCAACTTAATGAGAACCTGTCTCAAAAAAATATAAAGGGCTGGAGATGTAGCTCAGTAATAAAGGATCCTAGTCAAAAAAACAAACAAACAAACAAACAAAAAAAAAAAACCAGGGGAATAAAATGGGGGCTAACTTGGTCTTTCTCTTTTCTGAAACCAGGAAGGACTAGCATACCCACTCTCCTGGGAGAGACAGAAAGACAATAAGAAAGTCCTCAAGTCAAGAACTTGCTTTAACAAATCAGACACTGAGTCCAATAGTGAGTGAAGGTCCCTGAGCTCAAAATGCTGAGACTACATGTTCCTCTTCAGAAAAACCACTAGATCCCACAGAGTATTCTAACATCCTATGTCTTTGTCTGAAGCTATGAGTTCAATCAGAGTTAAAAGTCATTGGACACAAAATGAGCATGTTTCTGTATACTAAGAATGAACAATAGGGAAAGGAAGTCAAGAAAAGAATTACATTTACAGCAGCATCAAAAAGAATAAGACACATAGAAACAAATTTAATTAAGGAAATGGGAGATTATACACTGAAAAGTCCAAAACACTGCTGAGAGAAATTAAAGAACAAAAAAATATACAGACATCCCACTCATGGATTAGAAGACTGAATATTGTTAAGAGGAGCATAATACCCAGGACAATATACAGATATAAATCAATAGCTATCGAAATCCCAATTTTTTTTTTTTTTTTTTTTTTTTTTTTTGTGGTACCGGGGATTAAACTCAGGGGCACTCGACAACTGGGCCAAATCCCCAGACCTTTTTTGTATTTTATTAGAGACAGGGTCACACTGAGTTGCTAAGTGCCTCGCCATGGCTGAGGCTGGCTTTGAACTCACAATCTTCCTGCCTCAGCCTCCCAAGTGCTGGGATTACAGGAGTGTGCCACCACGCCCGGCTGCAATGATTTTTTTTTTTGATTGCATAGAAAAATTCTCAAATTCATATGGAAATCTGAAGGCAAATGGAATAGCCAACTCCATCTTGTCAAAAAACAAAGTTGAGGTTTCATACTTTCTAATTTCTAAACTTTTTCAAAAGTACAATTGCCAAAACAGTGTGATACTGATGTAAAAACAGACAAATAGACAATGGAATAGAATAGAAAGCTCAGAAATACACCCTCACATACATGGTTAAATTATTATCCATTAAGTTGCTAACACCACTTAAAGGGGAAAGAACAATCCTTTCCACATATGGTAGAAAACTGAATATCCACACAAAAGAAATAAGCTTGAACTCTTTTTTTACACTATATATAAAGAAAAAATCTAAACTGTGGTTCATCAAAAAATTATAAATAGAATTTCCATATGTTTCATCAATTTAACTTCTGAATATATATCCAAAAGAATTGAAAGTAGGATCTTGAAAAATTTGTACACTCATATTCAAAGTAGCATTATTCACAATAGCCAGAAGGTAAACACAAGCCAATCAATAATGAATGAATAAATTAAAATGGTATCCACATACAATGGAATATTATTCAGCCTTGAAAATGAAGACTGTTCTGACAAATGCTACCACACAGATGAACCTTAAGAACCTTACACTAGGTGAACAAAGTTAATTGTAAAACCACAAATGCTGTATGAGCCCACCTACATGATATGTCTAAAATAGACAAACTTACAGAAACATAAAGTAGAAAGGTGGTCACCAAAGGCTGGAGAGAGGAAAAAGGTAAGTTGTTATTTAAAGGGCACAGAGTTTTGCAAGATGAAAAAGTGCTGAAAATTGGTGCATGACAATATGAAGACACTTAATACTACCAAACTGTGTATTTATAGATGGCCAAGGAGGTAAACTGTATGGTACATGTATCTTTCTACAATTTAAAAAAAAGTTATTAGGGTTGATAAACTACTCTTTTCCTTAAGAAGGAAAATAAAAAAATAAAACCGCCCTACAATGTTATGGATATATTAAGGTTACTGTAGCCAAGGAGAAGAGTTCAAATAAATGCTTGTAAGGCTATCATGAGTTGGGATGTCTGCATAAATGATTTTAAATTCTCCTTCACAGGACATTTTTACATTCTCCCTTGTTTATCTACTTATATTGCTTTTTATGATCGTGACCATTCAGAGGCATATTGATCAGGCATTTTGTGGACGGACCTTCAATTAGTATTGCCTGATGTTTTTCTCATCACTAGGTTGGTGTACTGGGTTTGGGGGAGGAAAACCACAGAGGTAAAGTGACATTTTCATTGTCTTGTACCAACATGACTTAGGATGGTTGACACTGACCTTTATCACCTGGGTTAAGGTAGTGTTGTTAGGTTGCTCAGCTGTACAATCACTGTTTACACACAGGGACAGACCACAAAATTCCTAACAAGTATGTCTCAAAACTGTCAAGGCCATCAAAACCAAGGAAAATCTGAGAAACTCTCATAGCAGAGATGGATTCCTACAAGATATGACAAGTAAATCTAATATAGTATCTTGGAGATAATATTGAGACAGAAAATGAATATTATGTTAAAATAAGAAAATTCATGTAAACTATTGATTGGCTTTGGCTATTAATAATGTATTAGTATTATTTAATTAACTGTAACAAATATTCCCTAGTACTGTAGGGTCTTAATAAGAGGAAACACTGGATGTAGGCTATGCAGAAACTCTTGGTACCACTTTCACACAAATTCCATAAATCTAAAGCTATTCTAAAATAGTTTCTTTTAAAAGATAAGGGGAAAATGTGTTCAGGGTTAAGTGTGAAGGAAGGGTAAAGATTGTTTTTGTTGTTGTTTAAATGGTATTTATTTATCTCAAGTTTTCTTCTCCAAACATTTTGCCAACCCTTCTACCACAAGATTCAGATCAAAGGGCCATTTGATGGGGAGAGGGGGAGACGGGATATAAAATGGGACCTATATGCCTGTAATACCAGCACTTGGGAGGCTGAGGCAGGAGGATTGCGAGTTCAAAGCCAGCCTCAGCAATGGTGAGGCACTTAGCAACTCAGTGAGACCCTGTCTCTAATAAAATACAAAAAAAGGCTGGGGATGTGGCCTAGTGGTCAAGTGCCCCTGAGTTCAATCCTCAGTACCAAAATAAATTTAAAAAAATAAAATAAAATGGGACCTAATATTTGAAAGGAAAGAAAAATAACTAAAAATGAACAAATTTATATAGAGGTCAAGGTAGAAGAATGATCATGAATATGTTTAAACCATGTTTGGACATGAGCCAAAGCCTCCATGAATGTATGAGTAAGGAGTACAAAGAGAAAACCATCCCTGTTGTGCAAGACTGCTTGATGAAGATCAGCATGTTCAGCAGCCTATACACAATGATTGCAGCTCAAGAAGGAAGGAAGCCAAAAGTCAAGTCTGAGCCTTGTGGCTCTGGACCGTCTGCAGTCAACCCACAATGGCCCACAACACACCTACTTTCTATAAGTTGTTGAGTCATGGGGTTTTGGATCACATTATCAACCACCTCTATTCTCTAATTGTCAAGCTTTGGTCATCCAAAGAGATATGACACATACTGACAACCACCAAAACAATTTCAAGGTCAGCTAATGATCTGTCATTTTGTAAGATCCACAAGGACTATATCGATTGGCATTTCTCTTCTCCCCATCTCAAGAAACGGCTGCTTTCCCATTTTCCTGGCCGCTTGCCAAACAAGCAAGGCAGTTAGTTAACACAGAGCTGTCAATAATCCATGGTAGCTAGATTTGATAAAGTAATCAGGAGGGGATATCTTTTAATCAAGGTCTTAGAAACAGGGAGAGGCCATTGGGGCTGCTAGTCAGGTAATTGCAGGGAGAATTGCTCAGAAATAATTTGTATTGAACTGAGGGAGCAGCAAGTCCAGCCCACAATGGACAGCAAGGATTTGTCAGACCGGTGTCATCCTTACTACGATGGTTAATCTTTGTGCAGTGTGCAAATGAGATGGGAATCCATTCTTCCATGACACTCGGCTCCCTAAATGTCACATTACTGGCTGGTGCAAGTCACAGATATTGACTAGACTGTCTCTGGAGAAAAGAGACTTTGCTGAAACTTTAAAAGAAAATATGGACACAGTGGATCACATTCAAGGTCACCTACATATTGACCTGATGATTTTCAATTATGTGATTATGAATAACATGAGCTGCTCTACCAAAAGGGAATTGAACATCCTATGGACTTTTCTCAGAAAGCATGAGGAACTGTCTTATGTATATTATTCTTGATTCGCTTAATTATAATATATCCTCAATGAGAGATCCAAGAGAATATAAAATTAGATAAATATAATAGCAAACATTCTGAATTATTATTGACTCACATGATCTTTTACTTATGTAATTCTTAAATTTTTTTTATTTGTTTTAATTAGTTATACATGACAGTAAAATGCATTTATGCATTGTGATATATCATAGATAGATGGGATATAATTTCTCATTTTTGTAAGTGTACATGTTGCAGAATCATATTGGTCATGTAGTCACATATATGCATACAGTAATAATGTCTGTTTCATTCCACTATCTTTCCCATCCCCACTTCTATTTCCCTAATTCGACTACATTCTGTCCATCTTATTGTATACCAGAAAACTGTAAACATGAAATAAGAGACTCTACAATGTAAAGCTGATTCACCACTTGCTAGTTACATGCCTTGGGGAATGCTGATTAAAGCTCTGATTATTTGCTTCTTCTTTGAAAAACTGGGATGAGAACAAATACAGACACGAAGGTTGGCTGTTCTAAGATGCAGTGTTTAGCCCATGTTTGGAACAAATTAGCCCGTTAATAAATAATAGCTTTTAATATTTTTTTCCTCTTTTCTACCTGCCTTATTTTCTTCAAAGGTGTGCTTCAGTGAACTTGTAACTCTTTCCTTAAATACAAGATGAGAATTTTACTAATGTTTCCCTCCTTTGACAGATGCCTGTTGTAATTCCACAACTTGATGTGAACTAAACAAGTTTATTAATTTGTAGAAATGTGACAGGGACAAAATTATTTAATATGGATGTATTCTCAGCCTTAAACTAACTCTGCCTTGTCCATCCTGTCAGAAAGAAGCTTGTACTTTACCACTACACCCCTTCCTTCCATCACTGATCTTTATTCTCTAAAGAACAGATCTATGTGACTAGACTGTAAAACCTTGTGATGAAAACTTGGGAGCATAGGAAAGACTGAAAATGAAGAATGTAAAGAAAGAATATTAAAAAAAAAAAAAGAAGACAAATCTTATGTGTGTAAGAATGATAAGAAAATTGTGATGGAAAAAGAAGCCTATAACAGTAGAAGACTGGAGAAGAAGTCTCTGGACTTTCGAGAACAGTGTGTTTGGGATTATTTCTTGAATCTACTTTAAAATTCTCTGAAAAATAAGTAAAGGTTAGAATTAATAATACTCATATCAATTCTTCCTGCAGAACAAAACTCTCCTTAAAACTGGACTGTGTGGTATCCTAGATTTTATTTGGCTTACATGAAACACTTTGACCCACCGTCATTGAAAGCTCAAAGAAAACTGAAAAGAACTATAAGACTAGGTCTTCTCTGGTGCCATTTGTTAAGGAGGTGGAAAGGGAAGGGTCATTGTTACCTTGCAAACTGAGTGTTTGTAATGTACTCTATTATTCTGTGATCTATTAGGGCACAAAATCCTTGAAACCAAATATTGTTGCTATACTGGATTTAATGTGCAGTTCTCCTAGGATCAAGACTGCCATAAACCCAAAGAGGGACTGGTCTTAAGTCCCTCTTCAAAGACTCATTAATTCTTAATTACTTGTAGATAGTTATCCATTCATCTGTCTAAAAATTTTCATAATTCTGTGGGGAAAGTAGTGGAACTTCAGAGGATACATAAAATTTAAATGTTTAGCTTATTTTTTAAAAAATAAGAGTCTTGAAACACATGAGAAATAAAAATTTATAAGTGCCTTTTGCTCATCTTTGGCTGATTATTGATCTAAAAAGCCATAGAATGTATTTCTAAAATGAAATTCCTTTTTAAGATCTTCCCCATACTCGGAATTTACTAAAAGATATTAAAATCTTTAAGTCTAAATAATATGTTGCCCTTTTCAATATATTTGTACGTGGATTGACAAAAGGATTCTAAATTTCATAAAAGACAAAATATGAAAATAGCCAAGAGCAATTAAAGAAAAATGAACATAAGGAGAGAGACTTAACCAGCTATTTATGATTAACACAATCAGCTGCTAAGGAATATCATGAATCTACTATAATTTTAAAGGTGTAATAATGACAAAGAAATAGAAAAATGAGGGGGGAAAAAAACAGAAGCAAACTATTGAAACTCTGTTGTACGAGAATGGTAATATTTGAAGTCAGTGGGAGAAGAATGGATAAACAGTGCTCAAAATAACTGAGAAAATATTAACAAAAATATTAATTTATTTCTCATACTTTTATTAAAAATTATCATTGTATAAAACAAAAGAAATATACATTCATAGAATTGATAGAATAAAATGCTTTTCTTTAAGAATTGAAAGTATAAATAAAAATATTGATACATTTGATTACATAAAAATATAAATTCTTTATATCAAATGACATTTTGAAGTAAATGTAAATAATGTTATTAAGTAAGTTACAATAACATTTGGCTAGTCATGTGGGAGAGAAAAAATGGAGCTGATCCTTACCTCACTCTACAACAAAAAGCCTTCAAAATGGATTCATAGTGTAACTGCAAAAATATAGATCTATAAAGCCACTTCAGGAAATGTAAATACATTTTTATAATATTAACATAGGAAAGACTTTTTATTCATAAAATGAAAGGAAGATTCTAAAAGGATATGTTTAATTTCTTTAAAAATTTTTCATGTTGTAATGTTGATTTTTCATATGAAAGATCAAAGAGAAGTGAAAAAAATGGGGAAAATAATTACACTATATGTTCAAATGGTTACAATATTAATATACAATATATATTTAATAAATTAGAAAGAAAAGACCAACACCCTAAATGAGAAATGAACACAAATAAGCCTTCTTGAAAAGAAACCAGAAGCACTCAATAAATTGACCAAAAGATGTTAAACCATATTGACAATTGATTAAATTCTCATTAAAGCAATCAAATGCCAATACTTGCTTTTTAGTTCGACAAAAATGTGAAAGTTAAAACCAAATACTCAGTATTGAAAGTGGTATAAATAAATAGTTGTATCATATATTATTGATGGAAATACAAATGGTACAATTTTTCTAGGGGGCTGTTTAGCTGATCCTACCAAAAGTTGAAATACTCATCTCTTTTACTTTAGAAATTCCACTATTCCTTTATTTCAAGGGGATGGTGAGACAAAAATACAAATAAATATATAAATACATTTAAAACATAAATGTATATAACAATAAGATATTGTTCATAACATCATTCTTCATGGCCATTGGCAAAAGATTGATATATTTGTATAATGGTATATTGTTAAAATACCATTGAGCTAATAAAATTTATGAGATTCACAATTATTTTTGATATCTTATTTAATATTTGAATATTAATGTAATTTCCTATTTAGATATACTATATTTTTGAGTTAAACATTATAAATATTATGATTTCATTCTAGTTTAATCTTAGTAATCATATGTATGTATGAATAAGATACCCCCATAATATATGAGGCAGGAAATCAAAGCCATACTTAGCAACTCAGTGAGACCCTGTCTCTAAATATACAAAAAAAAAGACACAAATTTTAGGATTATATATAAAATATTGTATAAAAAGACACAAATTTTAGGATTATAAATTTTAGGATTATAAATAGTAAATAGTAATTGTGATCATTTGTGAGAATACAGATGATTTTAATTTTCTTACTTATAGTTAATATACATTTGGTATAATTATGACCTTGGGCAATACTTATATTTTGTTAACATACTTTTTATGTTATTTTTAGTGTTTTTTCTTAGCCAAATCATTTGAGTTGCTGACTTAAATTATGTAATGTGCATATACAAATATGGCATAATGAATGCCACCATTATGTAAAATTATACTGCACCAATAAAAAATTGTTTCCTTTCAGTCATATAAGGATACTACACTTG
The DNA here is from genome assembly GCA_025594165.1 of Tamias sibiricus. Lineage (NCBI taxonomy): Eukaryota > Metazoa > Chordata > Mammalia > Rodentia > Sciuridae > Tamias > Tamias sibiricus. Next base: position 69,780,934 of record CM046660.1, on the reverse strand, counting down.
TTTATTTTTTCTGTTAGTCTTACAAAAAATATCATGACTTGGTAGAACATAAAGAGGAATTTAATTTCAAAAGTTATCAACACACTTATACCAAAGACAACTCAACTTCTCTCCCTTATACTCTCACCGCTACCTTTGGTTTCCCTCACTCATTTCTTCCTCCCTCAGTCACGTAAAAAAAGGACTAACATAATTTTCTCTTCTATTCCACAGGTATCATTATTCCAACATATGTAGTCTCACTTTTCTCTGAGCTTCAATTAATTGAATTTATACTTCATTATTTTCAAATATCATTTCTCAGTGCTAGTCTCATCTCTGTAAAATCATATAACCTTAGGCCTATCAAACACAGTACTCTGAACTAGGCCATGTAGCCCAACTTCAATTTTTCTAGATAAAAACACTGAGGCCTGCAGAGGTTCAGTGAGCCACCTGGATCCTTAGTGACAGAACAGAACTGGACCCATACTTATCCTGCCCCCTCCTCATGCAACTGATTAGCAGCATTTACTACAAATAATCACACCAGTGTGAGAAAACTATTCTGCAATCCCTTCACTTTTTGCATGTTTATAGCATCTCAATTCACAATAGATAAGCTATTGAACCAACCTAGGTATCATTCAACAGACGATTAGATCAAGAAAATGTGGTATATATACACGATGAAATATTACTTAGCCATAAAAAGAATCACTTTATGATTTTTACTGTTAAATGGTTAGATCTGGAAACTATTGTGCTAAGTGAAATAAGCCAATCCCCAAAAAAACCAAAGGTTGAATGTTCTCTCTGATATGTGGATGCTAACACAACTTTCCTATGTTCATATATGAATACACCACCAGTGAAGCTCCATGTGATATACAACCACAAGAATGGGATCCTAGTTAGAGTAAGTTATACTCCATTATGTATAATATGACATAAGATGTCATAATACACTCTATTGTCATTTGTATCTTAAAAGAACATTTTTTTTTTTAAAGTTGAGGATCCAAGAAGTGGCATGTAATTAGCTTGAGGTCATTTTGTTATCGTTGGTAGAAAAAAGAGCAGAAATCTCAAACCCTTTTCTCAAAAAACTCACAGAGAGGTTGCATATAAATAAAAGAAAAAACTTGGCTTGATGAAATGAAATCGAAGTATACCATGTGGAGCACATTTTTACATATCTCTGGTTGTATACAAAGTATATTTGCAGCATTCGTGTCTTCATACATGTCAGAGATACATAAAAATGTGCTCTATAAGTATAATATGAAATGTAATGCATTCTGCCTGTCATTTATAACAACTTAGAATAAATAAATAAATAATTTAAAAATTTGACTAAAAAAAAAAAAAAAACAAAAACAAAGTATACCATGTGGAACATTGATTCTTAGTAATAAATGACTGTAAGACTGAAATCTCTGTGCTATTGGAGACTCAGAAATCACTGAAGTCTCTGTAGATCCCTGCACCAACCAAAGCTGCTAAACCGGTGTAACCCATATTTTTCCAAATGCACACAGCCACAGAACACTTTGTCTCATAAAAACCACCCTTATCCTGAGAAATTCTGTTTTGGTGGACATTTTATGATATTTTTTTGGTTGAAAGTATGAAGACTGAATTCTAATCTCAGATTTGCCAACTTTTGGATATGTGTGTGTGAATAAATTACTTAATTCACTAAAATTTTTTCATGTGTAACAAAAAAGGATGGGGAGAGAGAACAAGTAGCAAAGCCCTCCTCATCTATACAAGTGCTTTGTGGTTTCATCTGTTATACACATTCTGAGTGAAAAGATGTAGATTAGATAGGTAGATGGGTGGATACAAAGACAGACATATACCCCTAATATAAGATTATTATCAACATCCATAGGAATGTACGTTTGCATGCATATGTAAAACAGTTTTAGTTTCAAACACTCCCCCTTTCTATTCTCTCAGTGAATGGAGCTGGCACAGGAAAATTCTGTTCATGTCACATTGGTGGAACTCATGCTCATGTCTCCAGCTCACTGGAAAGGAGTTAGGGAAATGGTTTAATTATGTGTCACATCCAGCTATGAGTCCCCATCATGGTAAAGTATCTTAGAATACCACAACTGTACTTATCTTGGGAGCTAGGGAATGACAGAAGCCTTTAAAATTCTGTATAAGGTAGTAACCGAATGAATGGTGCAAAATGCTGTGATGGGAACCCATACCAGACTTGGACATTAGACTAGAGTTCTAAGAACTGTCTCCTCATTTTCAGTATATGGCAGTGCAGGCTATTTAATCTCTCTTGGTTTTAGTTGCTTTAAATGTAAAGGATATAACGTTTTCCTACTTAATTGAACTATTCTGAAGATCAAATGAGATATGTAACTAAGAGGTATTAGTGCTATAATCAGTTGTGAAGAAATTGTTATGCTGTCATAATATTTCTAATTGCGGATAGCCAGATAAGCACAATTTTTTGACTCCACAAACTGATCTTTGAATGTTAAATTACAAAAGGGCACTTTGTATATATTACTCTGGAAATCATCCAACAAAGCTTGATCTAAACTTCTTGTGTTATATTTGCCATTTGGAGGACCTGACAGAATTTACTGAGAGGATAAAATGAGCTAATTCATATGAAGTCCTCAGAAAGCACCTGCAATAAATGTGGAATAAATGCTATTGTTATCATTAGGAGAATTAACATGCTCTGAGAATGCATTGTTCTGGAGCACTTTGTATCTTATTTAATTTCACAACTTTACAATGTAGTATTAACATTCCATTTATAGATTAAGAAAACTAAGACTTATTCAAATAAAATAACTGAAACTCAGATTCTAAATTGCAAATAGATATTTCTGCCTCTCTGTTCTGACATTGTTTATAAGCAAATATTTTTGACAAACCAACAACCAACCCATCTGAATCCACTGGGATTCCATAACAATCTACCACCTTCCTACACTCTGAGCTCTTTATAATTCAGAGTGTAATGAAATAAGTCATAGATGCTCATCTTGGATGATTTCTCCATCACTCTTCCTAATCAAAGAACTTTATAGATCTTGGTATGGGTGTCCTGGAGCAACTGACAGAGGACACAGAAGACTCAAGGAGGTGTCAAGTCTCTGGAGGAGACAAGTCCTGCTTCTCATGAGGGGGCTGTGGTGCTGTGCTTGGTATATGACAGTCAGGAGGCTATCAACAATTTTCCTTCTGCTTCACTCGTCAGCACAAACATTATACTCAACATAGGCAGACTCGATCCTTCTCTTTCTCTCTCTCTATCTCTCTCTCTCTCCTCTCTCCCTTTTTGTGTCTTTGACTATTTGTTATTTTTCTACTAATACAAGGAAATCTATAGTTATTAATGGAATAAAAAAATTCTCATTTGTGCCCAGTGATACACTTGGCTTCTTTTCCTTCATATGGTGCTGTGTGACACACATATTCTAAGCACCAAGTGAAAGGGTACGTTGGTCCATACTTACACAATGGATTGTGCAAATATTTGGTCAAATTTTGATGGCCCATGCAGAAAGAAGAAAAACTTCCTGTGAACACTCATGAATTCTCCTTGGAGCTTTATCACCAACAGTCTATACACTTTTCTTTCTATCTATGCACTATATGAGTCTGGATTGGATTTGTTAAAAATGTGCTTAGGCAATTCAGAATGAATCTACCCTTCTAGAAGATAAACATGGCTTTCATCAAAAGATAGTCAACAACAACTGGCTGTTCACAGAATAGTCATCCCTATTCATTACAATTTTTTTTACTGAAATAAACAAATCAACTTGGTTTGCCATAAGATCATTTGTTCCATTACCCATCACAAAATATCTATTTGTTTACTAAATAGTTTTGGAGAGTCTCCTGTTTTAAGACCCTGTGTGGATTAATATTATACATAAACATATATGTATGTATGTGCATACATATATATATACACACATACACACAATATTATATATATGATATAAACACATTCTATTGAAAATATATGTGCATATGTATATCACATATGCATATATACTAACATAAATGACAGTTAAGCCATGGCATGGGGGAAACCTGCACTGGAGCACATAGGAGGAAAACATTACTTGGGAGGGGGACACACAGAAGTGTGTGCTAATATCTCTGGGCACTATCATTTGAACAAATTGTAATAAGTGGAAACCCAGGGAAGGCATTTCCAGGTGGAAACACTAAGAGGAAAGGCAAAGCAAGGCCTGCTGCAATTGGACTCAGGAAGTCGTGGAATCTACATAGAAGATTAAATGGGAAGAAAGCTGAAGGACATTAGGCTGAAAAGACAGTCCAGGAAGAAATTGTTACAGACAATAAGAGTAATTCCCCAGATGACAACTTTAAATCTCTTAGTAAGTCAAAGACGGGAATCTGCTAAAAGGTATGCTACCCCTTTGCTTATACAATCATATATTTATATCTAGTTTCAGCACTCTTTTTAAATGGCAATGGAAATACTTTACCTGGGGAAGAAAAGCACCAACATTGAAGATCAAAGAAGGACCTCAGAAACTCTTGGATGTCAATAATAGGTAAGAGAGGCATGATTTGCATGAAATAACCTCAGGTGCTTCGAAAGAGGTCATTCTGTGACCATTAGGGTTAAGACTCAGTGTAAAAAGGAAGATGAAAGTCATCTGTCAGCTCTATGGGAGCTTTTCCCTGACAGGCAGGGACACAGAGAGGACAGGAAGGACATGAGTGCAACTGTGAGATGCAGGTTGTGTGTCCTGGGAGCAGGGACCAGTGGAGCTGCCCTGAATAGCTCTCAGATGTGCTCCTTTTTCAACGACCTCATCTCAAAGAGCTCAGGTGTCAACCAAATATAACAAGGCAAACTTTTTAGCACTGACAGGAACAAACGATTGAACCAAAAGAAACACCATCCTGACAGAAATCATTCTCCCTCAGGGGGCAGATCTTTTTAATAGAAATAAATGCAGGAACCATTTCATTAGCTTTGCAGATGACAACAGAGAGTAGAATAGGGATCAAACCCTGTCAGAAGAGACTGGTGTCCCCAGGGCTCAAGGAACAAGAGAAATGTGGGCACAGAGCTGAGGTACACAGATTTTTCTAAAGATTCAAAGACCCTAGGTCCATGCCATGCTTCCTGTGAAAAAGCAGAGCAGAAAACATTTATTTCCTCAGCACTTTAGAGAAGCAAAAATTTCATCCAGAAAGACTGGTAGAGATGGAATTCCAATAAAACTGATTGGATAGTTGACTGAAGGCCAGCCCCCTGTTTTCTCCTCACTAATGTAGACTAGAAGTCAAGGTCTACCAATATGAAACATTATTTTCTAGTCTTCCAAAAAAAAAAAAAAATCTACAGAATGAAGTGCCAAATTATTATATTTTGGAAAAACTGCCATTTGCAGCATATGGGTAAATAATTACAAACTCAAAAACTGATGTTAACTCCATCAGCTGCACTGCATACATTTGTTAGGATCAACATTGATATGTATTTATTTTAATCTTTCAGCACCACTGTATAAATATAGCCTGTCAATGTTACGACACACTTTATGCTGAATACCAACTAAAGCCCGACCTTTAGTTTGCTGACTACATGAACCATGAATGCACCACCACGTTCCAAAGGACATAGGATGTTAAATCTCCCCTACATTCTAAAGTTTAGATGGATTTAACTTCCCCTTCAACTTGTATTCATTCCAGCCATGCAGATTCTGCACAACCCAATGGAATGTGTGAGGAAAGAGGTCAAAGAGAGTGCACTGTAGTGAAAAACACCCTGAATGAACTGCAAATTTCCAGAAATGGATTTTACCTTTCACATTACCATTTGGGCTAAAGCAGGCAATCAATTTCTGGAAATTATTCTCTTGTTTTAATAAAGTGAGGAAGGGTAAACTCAACCTACGAGTTAAAATGCAAATTTCAACGGTCCAAATTCTCTAGAAAACGAAAGTATGGGGGTCCAAAAGGAAAACCCAAAGGACTGAATCCTAATAGCTATAGCAGAAGTGACCCCAAGCAGAGATAAGCATCCCACATGTGTTCTGTTAGTTTGTGGCCAGTTGATTCTAGTTTGCTCTTTGTCTGAAATCCTATGACCACAGACTGCTCCTTTCTGACTCCATGGCTCATGGATTCTGCTGGTAACATGGAAACAGATCTATCCTGCAAAACGTTGTGTCCTTCATTTTGTATTTTGTTTGTTTTAAACTGTACATCCAATGCCTATCTAAAAGTTGGAAATGGCTCTCTGTTATAGGAAATTCTACACAAGAGTCTTTTTCACTTGTAAAGAAATGGAAGCCCAGTTCCTGCTCCCTAGTGTTTAGCTGCCATTTGGATCACTCCTTTTTTGTGGTTCATTATAAATCAAGAATTCTAATTTTATTTTAGCATTCTGGAAAGCATTTGATCTTTACTTAAAATCTGTATAAGAGACTTCAAAGCTATATAAGAGACTTAGAGTAGAAACTGTTCTACACACTTTGAACCTTCTCAAGTTGCTGATGGGATTGCCATTTTCCTTTCTACCCATTCCTCTTATCTTCGTTCCAGAGCATGTGGCCCTCACAACATCACCCTTTCTCCATTTGCCCATGAATTCAATGTCTGTATGTTTTTGACATCTACTAGTTGAGGACACACTGTGTGCCAGACACTGAACTTCATTATGGGGATGCAGTTGTTCACAAAACACATGCCTTTGGTCCTCCAAGAACATAATCTCATCAAAACAAGAAAACAGACAATGACACGAAATGTCACCAGCAAGGATCAGAGAAGCAAAATCAGAGTGCTATGTATACGCAGAGGAGAGTCACCCAACACATGCTCAGTGGGCCTAGATATATTTTGCAAGATGATTCCTACAACAAGAAACATGAGACAAATGGAAATTTAATTCACTGGGACTGAAAGGAATCTTTCCAGGCAGCACAACCAACGGCCCAATGTTGAGATAATATGTTATATTCAGAAATATAAATTCAGTTTTGAGAAAGGATAATGCTTGGCTTAAGGTGGGGAAAGCAATGAACCTGATGTGATAGTCAGGGTCTAGCTAAAGTAGGAGCATTCAAGTAGGAACATATGGGGGCTAGGGGGTATGGCTCAGCAGTATACTGCTTGTCTCTCATGTGTGAGGCCCTGGGTTCGATCCTCAGCACCACATAAATAAAATAAAGGTATTGTGTCCACCTACAACTAAAAAATATATTTTAAAAAAAGTGGGAACATATGTTAGATTCCACATAGGCTTCTTGGGACCATTCATCTTATATTCAATTCGATGTCAGTAATATATTGCCATAATAATGAGAGTTAACAATTTTCCTAACACTCAGTGGCTTAAAAATGAATTCTTTTTAGCCTTCAGGTGGATGATTCAGGCTGGACTAAGCTGTGTATTCTCCTGGTCTCAGCTGGGCTCACTGACAGGTCTGCAGGTCAGTTAGCCATTAATTAGGTGATCCAAGATGACTTTGGCTGGGACAACTCAGCTGATTCAGCTCTGCTCCATTGGTCTCCACTCTGTCCAGGCATGTTCTCATGGCGTAGCAGAAGAACTGGAGGAGAAATCAATGTGTAAGAACTTTTCAAGTTTCTATAAGAGTCATACGTGGTACGTTCTTTTTTTCTAAGCAAGACACAAGTCTAATTCAGAATGTGGATTGGGAAGTAGGCGCTACCTATATCAGGAAAGGCACAGCACAGTGGCAAGACAAAAAGAGCACTCACAGGACTCCCTGAGGCAACATCCACTGATCACAAGATTCCTGCTAGGTGCTGGATTCCAGGCTTCCTAAGATGACAGCTAATCTAAAAGACAACGATGAAGTAATCAGAGGGGGTCATTCCTTAATATATATATCACTTACTCACACTTCACTACCAGCACAGGCATGGTATGCTTGGTCTTTAACTATCTGATTCAGGGGCCTGCCTTCTCCTAAGAGTGAGGTACTGGTTGCACTTTGAGGTAAATTAGAGAAGGAGAGAATATATATATATATAAAAAAGAAAGAAAGAAAGAAAGAAAGAAGGCCTACGCAGAAGGGAAATATGTCTATACAAATAGATTTGTTAGCACAAACTTTAGGAAACCATTTCATGCAACAAAAACTACATAAAGTGTATTAATTTAGAATAAATAATGTGCCAAGCACTGTACTAAGTACTTTTACATAGATTATCTCATTTCTTTCTCTCCTTCACAGGCACATTAAAAATCAGATAAATTCTATTATCATATGATCCTTCCAATTTTTCTCTTGAGGAAACTGAGGCTTATAGAGGTTATATAACAAGTAAGCACCTGAACTGGAAACCCAGCAGTTTGAATTCAGAACCCATTAGTTGTCATGGACAAGTAAGTAATATACATCTAATTGAGTTACCCCAAAGTGTTCTAAACCATGCCCTGAAGAAAAGAGTACGCTTAAAAACCATCATCAAAGACTAACTCTTTATTATACACTTTTCTTAAAAGTAAATGCCAAGACCCATGAACACTTTCTATAAATGAATAATGCAGTGACAACCTCAAAAATGTATAGAGTGGTGTCATGGAAAGTCTGCTTCCCTAGCAAGTTTATGTTTGATCGGTAATTCATTTACATAGAGTATGTGTCAATCCTCATGATTTGTGGCACTGCATATTTTAGAACTTGGCATATGCATTCTTTCACAAGCCACATTTCACAGCAGCCTCCATTGTCTATGATAATGAAGAAAGTACGTCAGTGATATAGAAAGCCCAGCTCCTTTCCATACTAGTTAGGATAGACAACCTTAAAGATCACTCTGCACTCATGGCTGGTGGCCAGCCTGCCATGTTGATTGGCCTTCACATGGATGAGTTACTGATTCGTTCAAACCATGTCTTGAGCATCCACCACGCCACACACTGTGCTAAGTATTGGATACAATAAGGAACAAGGCAAATTCACAGTCAAGTGGGGGAAACAGACAAAAAATTAGTAAATGAATAACCTGGAATATTTGCAAATCAAAATAAAACCTATAGGAACAATCTGTACTAGATGCTTGTACCTATATGCCTGTAACTTCATTTTATTAGAAAAGTCAGGGAAGGCCTTCCTCTAATGAAAGCATTCGGCTCACTCTGACACACTGAGAAGAGTGAAAACGTGTGCAAGGAGTTGTCTTTTGGTAACATGCTCAAGGAATGTAGGGTCCAAATTGTCCAAATGTCCTGAAAGGATGCACTGTATCCTGCTTTATGGTTGAAATATAAGAGCCCTCTTTCCTGCTTTGACACATAGACTCAGTCAAGATGAATTGCGTGGGCTGGGATTGTGGCTCAGCGGTAGAGCACTCGCCTAGCACGTGCACAGCCGGGGTTCGATCCTCAGCACCACGTAAACATAAATGCATTGCATTGTGTACAAGAAAGCAAATAAATAAATACTAAAAAAAAAAAAAAAAAAAAAGATGAATTGCGTTGTGGTTCATCAGGGACCCACAATACCCAGGGCCATTGATCCTAGGCTTCAGTTGTTGTTCTCGTATTTTGTTTTTGTTTTCATATTGATCCAAACACTTACCAAACTCTATCATAACTTTCCCCTGACGTTCTCATTTGCTACAGCATAAACACGTTAGTATTCAGTAGTAAAAGGACACCAATCATATGAGAAGCTAAAGAAAAAATAGCAGAAAACATTTTCTTCAATTTTCATTTTTCACCAAAGTTTTAATTGACCTTTAGGCTATTTTTTTAAATTTTATCTATTTTTATTTAGTGCCTTAATATTCTAACTTATGCAACTTATCTTTGCTTATGTCTGTATAATTTAACAAATGAGTTTTAGTGGAAAATGATGCTATCCAGCAAACAACCACAGGGAGAACATAATAGGCTGAATGTCATCTATGAGCCACGCAAAGGCTGTCAGTGGAGAAGACATGCATGGCACTTTGGATTGCCCCTGCTGGTACCTCCGCATCCCCTCAACTCCTGCTTACCCTGCTCTCTGCCCTCAGATACTCACCTGCAGGGAATGGCTTCTGGTTGGTTCTGCTGGTTGGAGGTATCGACAGGAGATGACAGAGAAGGAGCAGGAAGGAAGGATTCTTAATTCATAAGCATATTATTAATTTTTTTCAATATGTTTCTCCCTTTTCCTCAAATTTGTTGACAGTTGCAGTACTATAAAGTTAAAATAATTGCATGTTATGTTGGCAAATTATTTATATTTTCAATTTCTTTTCCTGGGAATTCCCTTATGTGATTCTCCAAATAGCTGTAGCACTGGTCGAATACTTATCACTAGCTTCATGTTATGGTTTAGAAAACTTAGAGTGATTCAATCATTGGACTAAAGCTGACACACAGATTCAAGACCCAATAACTGTATGATTCTTTCTTCAGGTCTCTCTTCCTTACACCGTGCTACCAAGGCAAACTGTAAATAGTTAAAGGACATGTAACCATGACTACAACATAAGATCCATAAATTTTGTTTACAAGGGATCCAAATCAGAGATCCACAAACTATGGCCCACAGGCTAAATATGCCAGTTTAAAAAAAAAAAATTAATTGGGATAAACTTCACCTATTCATTTGCTTTTTGTCTGTGGCTACTCTGGCTACCCTTTGAGTAAATTGACTACAGGATCCACAAAGCCTAAACTATTTATCACCTAGCCCTTCCAGAAAACATTTGCTGGCCCTTGATCTAAACAAAAAAAAAGACCAGTTTTTTTGCCAGTGACCCAACTATAGTGCTCAAACTAAGTAACACGTCAGTGTCCAAAGCTCTTTCCAAGTTACAGATGAAAGATTCAAACATGCAAAGCCTTATTTTATAAAGAGAATAAATTAAAATCCATAAATGGTGTTTCAGGTAACTTAAAGTTCACCAGAATATTAAATTAATCATAATATGCCATTCTGTGATTAATCCAGAAAATAAAAAGCATACCTTATCTAGTTAGATCATTTATTTAAAACTTCCTTTTAAAAGATATTCTGGGGAAAAAATTATTCTAAAGAGATGCTGAAAACAAAAGCACTTGAATTTTTTTCCCCTATTGCCATAAAATATACCAAGTAAAATGTGGGACACAGCTCAATTGCCAGGACTTGCTAAATTAAAAATTGATTTTAATTTAGGAAAAAGTTAAAACTAATTTAGATGGTATTTTGCAGAAGAAATGTTAATGCACAATCCCTCAATTATTTGTTCCATGTTTATTAGGATTTTTCAGGTACAAATACAGTGGTTTATTGCTATGTATAACATATCTTTCATTCGTGTTTTCTCTTAAAAATTACTATTATTTAAAACTTTTTGAACTAGTGAAAATAAATAACAGAGAAGTTAGAAATCTATTTCTTATTGTGAGGTTCCTGGAATCCAGGGATTATGATGAACAGTCAATCTTCCATTTGGCCCATTTACACCCAGCAGGGACATGAATTGGAAAGTCCACCCTCCCCCTACAGAAAGGTGCAAATGCTATCCTCCTAGCCACTCCTGGACAGTTAGAATGATTCACTTCCCCAGATGTGGGGGATTTATTCCTGGGTGGGTCTTTTGTCCAAGCAAAGCCAAGTAAGCATCAATCTTTTGAGGGAATCAGTGTCAATATTGATAGGATGAGAGTTTATTATATTCTGAGTTGTGACTTAAAGATCTTATAAGCCTGAAATATCTACTGATTATTTTCACCATATGAGAAAAATCTACCTGAGAATGGAGTCAACTCAAAAGTAAGTGGAGAAGAAAGAGAGAGAATGAGAAGAGGGACAAAGCCTCCTGATATCTAAGTACCTGGATCAATGAAAGAATGGAAATTAGATAGCCCCTATATGTGATCACAATTTTTCCCTTTCACATTATTTTTGATAACTTTATTTGAACAGGGATTGTCATTTACAACTAAGAGTACCTTGACTGATACAAGGTGCAAAGGCAAGTGTATCAACAGAAACATTCATTGAACAATTATATATCAATGGCAATTATGAACAAAATCTGAAAACTAGACTCTTCCAGTAGAGTGAGGTAAGTGCCTAGGGAAGGGAACAGAAGGAGGGATGCCAACTGGGCAGATGGAGCAAGCTATTCAAAGAATAATGTGATCTAAACTGAATGACACCACAATATCAAAGGGATGGATTTGTTTGATTATTCAAAAATAGTTATTCTTCCGGTTTGGATATGAGGTGTCCCCTTAAAGCTCATGTGTGAGACAATGCAAGAAGGTTCTGAGAAGAAATGATTGGATTAGACAGCCTTAACCCAATCAGTGAATTAATCACCAGATGGGATTAATTGAATGGTAACTGAAGGCAGGTGGGGTGTGGCTGGAGGTGGTGGGGCACTGGGGGCATGGCTTTGAGGTATATATTTGAATCTGGCAAGTGGAGATATTTCTTTATCTCTCGCTCTCTCTCCTCTTCCTTTTCATCATGTGAGCTGCTTCCCTCTGCCACACTCTTCCACCATGTTGTTTTGTTTCACCTTAAGCCCTGAGGAATGGAGCTAGCTGTCTATGGACTAGGACCTCTGAAACCATGTGCCCTCAAATGAACTCTTCCTCCTCTACAATTGTTCTGGTCAGATCTTATAATCACAGCCATGAAAAAGCTGAGTAAAACAGTTATCAATACCCATTCTGTATTCTTGGCATAGGAGGAGACAATGGAGAATAAAATAAGACACTGTCCCTTCCCTCAGGGAGTCTGCAAAGAAAGATAGTTGTCAATCAAACAATATCACAAAAATAAATTCAGTTGGCAAGCTAGAGAGGAAAAGTATGTGATGCTATGAAAAACAGGGGACCAGGTGTTCACCTAGTTTGGGAGGCCAGGAAAGATTTGTATGAGGAAGTGTTTTAGCCATTGGCCAGGTGCAGATGAGTGGGAAGAGCATTTGGGAAGAGAGATGGTATAGCACAATGGAAGAAGGAGGCTATTTCTAAAACTCTGAGTCCAAATTGGAGGTAGGAAGAGCAATCATCCTCCTAGACATTCTAGATGTAATAATCTGGGAAAATCCTAGTCTGTACCTGCTGCCCATGGGTAATTGTGAATAGTGTTTTCTTTCATCAAAATACTCCAAATTGATTGTTAAATTCAATAGACTTCTTGATCACAAACTGAATTAACCTGATTTCAATATGGTATCCTAGGTTGGATTCCAGAATTTTAAAAAAGAAGACATTAATGGAAATACTAGTAAGATCCTAATAAAGTCTGGAGTTTTGTTAATAGCAATGCATCAAGGCCATTTTTTTGTTGTTGTTGTTTTTACATACATGCACAATAATGTATGTGCATTAACATTAAGGGAAACTGAAAAAAAGGGCATCATGGAATCATCAGTGTCATTCAGCTTTCTGCTACTATAATGAATACCAGGAATAATAAATTTATAAGGAGAAAAGGCTTAGTCTCATGGTTGCAGAGGTTCCAGTCTAGGATGGTTTGGACTTGTTGCTTTGAGCCCATGTTGCAGTAAGAACATCCTGGGGGGAATGTGCTGCAGAGGAAACTGCTCACCTCATGACAGCTGGGAAGCAGAAAGAAGAGACCAGCATGTCACAGTCCCCTTGGAGAGCAGCCCCATTCCCCAGTAAGACATAAAATCTCCCACTGGATCCCACCTCTTAAATTTCCCACCACCTCCCAACAGCCCAAAGCTGAGGACCAACTTTTAACACATGCGCCTGTAGGGGACATTTAAGATTCTTAATGCTATTTGAGCCAGAGCATTATCTATGCTTCCTTTGCAACTTCTTTGCTAATTTCATTTTAGCTTTCTATTCTCCTTAGGATAAAAGCAACCCCCCCATTTTTTTTCTATAGTCAGCCTACCTTTTTGATGCCATTTTTAATAAACAATCACAAAATACTTAGAGATTTACAGAGAAGTTGCAAATGGTTTTCGATGGATGAATGCATATATTCATAGACTTGATTTTGCACCTGTATTTGTCAGGACTCTCTTAGCTGTAAGTGACATAACCCTATCCAAACTAATAAGTCTCCCTTGGAGACCCTAATTATGGCCCAGCCCCCACCCACTCCTCCAGCATGGAAGGTAGCAGACCTACCAGGAGGAGGTTATGTGAACAAGTTTGGGAGAATATGGAGACCTCCAGACTTTCAGGAAAAGACCCCAGAAGTGTGTCTGGCACATAGTTGACATTCAGTAGCCATTAAGGAAAAGAAGGAATGAGAAGGAATGAGTGAAGCATACTGATCATCAACTCCTTCACCTGTGAAATCAGCCTAATAAAAATAATAAGACTGTACTGGGCTTAAGTTAAGAGTATGGTGCTTACTTCAGGGCTAGCTCATAAAAAGCACTAGAGAGACCTTAGTCATCATGAAGGTGGGGAGCCCTAGGAAAAATGTATGTCATTAATATTAATTTCTCTACACTGACCAACACATTGCCCTTAGTGAGCAATCAAATTCTGTATTGGCACTTTTAAAATGCACTCATAGCATATGAGAATTTCACTCCTGTGAACCAGGCCACAGGTATTTTATTCACCTCCGTGCCTCAGGCACCCAGATTCGCTATGATTATCTGATATATGGTTTATTTAGCTCCTTTTCACAGCCTACAAAGTATCTGTCTTCAGAAAGGTGACCTCTGTCGGTCTTTATTTTTGTCATCCTTGTCTGGGGCTGTTTTCCTCTTCAGTAATACTGAAAGTAAGTGGAAAGCCATTGGGTGTCTTGTCTCCAAATGGAATTCACTTACTTCAATGTCACGGTCTGTCACAACCAAACTGTGCCTTGTAAGAGCCATAGCTTTCTCCAAACACTGGGAATGAATGAACTACCCTTTGGGTGGTTTGTGCAAGAAAAAAAAAAAAAAAAAAAAAAAAAAAAAAAAACCTGCTTGTCCTGGAACAGCTATGTCCAGAAGCAGCAGACACAGCAGCTGTGGGTGGCTTTCAGTGACTTGGCTTGGACAGTGAGGAAGACTGAGAGGCATAAATTCAGAGGCTGGTTTGAGACCAGTTAAGCCCTTGAAGGGGAAGCCCTGTGAAAGGAAATGGCCATGATTTGTCACTGCCTGGTAGGAATATGAGTCAGGCTCCTTGGAAGCCGAAACCGTGCTTAATTTACCTGTCACATCGCCTGATGGATTTGTCCATAGAGTTTTTAAATAGAAGATAAAGCTCTTCACTCCGTGGAGCCTTACTTTTCAGTAGGGAACATATCGTCACTTGCCTGGATCAACGTGGCTAATTCAGGGCTCTTCAGCCCCACCCTGCTGAAAGTCCTCTCTCTGCCATATAAATAGAACTACTTGAATGGCATTTAGGAGACCACCCATTGTATGCTCAATTTACTTTCCAGCAATGGCTCCCAGGAGCCAGGTCAACTGCCCTCTCTAGTTGTGTTCTTCTGTGCCCCATGGCAGCAGCCTCAGGCCACCCATGGGACACAGCCAGATGCAGAGACCCCACAGACCTCAGGGAGCAGCAGAGCTTAGATGGGTGCAAAGTGCCACCCCCCACCACAATGTTCACTATCTCTCCACCTTCGTGGGCCCATGGGGGGTTGCTCTGTATGGCATGATACCTTTCATTAGAAAGCGGGCTTTGGGACAGAGAGACAGAGGCAGGGACAGAGAGTCCTGATCTTCCTTTACCCCTTCCCCATGAAAGATAAGGGAGAAGTAATGTTTAACACCTCTAAGTGCAGAACACATTCATTCTCAACACTTGGACTATGCCTTTGAATAAAAAAGAGTCTAGTGCAAAGTCACTAAAAATATTAAACATGCCTGTTTGGCTTGTGATTCTACAGCAACTGTGAATGTAAGTGCTAATATAAATTTATATGAAATCGTCTTGATCTCTTCTTTGTCGGCAATGATGCATAATTCTATTGGTTCCAGAAGAACTGGACACAGAAATTTGCTCATTTAATATTATATTAAGTTTGACTCTTAAAAAAAAAAAAATACTGCCTATTTTCCCAACAAGAGATATTAGTTTCTTCTGGAGAAAAACAAATTGTGAACAAAATATTTTTATATTCAAATAAATGGTGTGTAATTGTTTTTCAATATCTATCTTGATAGAAAATGAGAAAATTGGGAGTCTTTTTTTATCCTCTTTAAGTACTACATATATAGATTAAGAGGCTTTCTGCAAACAGTTTGCATTTTAACATTCCATTTCAATTAAAAATGTTCTAAATAATTTTTTTTTAAATGATAAGAAGTTGAGCAAGTGGGAGCTCACCTGTAATCAGCACACCTGTAGACCCAGCACCTCGGCAGGCTGAGGCAGGGGGATTCAAGTTCAAGGCCAGTCTGGGCAATTTAGCAAGACCCTGTTACCCAATAAAATATAAAAAAGGATTAAGCATGTAGCTCATTGGTAAAGAGCCCTTGGGTTCAATTCCCAGTACAAAATAAATAAACAAATAAAGATAGAAGTCTCTAAAAAAATAATATCATTCCCAAATGTCAGTAATATGGAGTAACTATACAGTTGTTATATAGCTGTTGCTTTTCATTTTAGCAAAATCCTCGATTTATTTTTAGGCAGTTATTAATCACAAAATATTTTTATTTTCTCTTTAACATTTTAAAATAAGATGTGTTAGTTTTGTGAAATATAATGTCCTTCCGGAAAGTATGCACATCATTAGTACGTGAGGTAAGGCTCAATGGAATCTCACTAAGTAGCACATCTGCTCCTATCACTCAGATCAAGACACCCGTTGTTACCACACGGGTCTTTTTATTCTCTCTGAGTCAGCATCACCCAAAGGCAATTCCTTCTCAGAAATGCTCATTCTTCTTTTTAGAATAGATTTGTCTATTTTGACCTTCACATAAAAGGAATTATGTTGTGTATTTATGTCTGGCTTGCTCATTAAACATGATGTTTGTGATATTCATCTATGTTATTACATGTACCAGTGCTTTGTTGACATTTTCTGGCACATAGCATTTAATTTTTATAAATACAACACAATTTATTAATCTCTCTCAATGGGTATTTGTGTTCTTACCAGTTTTATTGACTACTATCCATGCTGTTGTGGCATTTCATAAGCATATATTTTGGTGAACCTTCAGGAAGGATCTGTTGTATGTATGCCAGAAGTGCAGCTGTTAGGTCACAGAGTGGGTGTGGGGCTTCAGCAGATGCTGCCAAATTCTTCCCAGGTGAATGAACCACGTAACACTCATACCAATGATGTATGAGACATTGCTTAATCCATATTCTTGCCAAAATTTTGCATTTCCAGTTGATTTTGACATATGTATAAGGTATCATATTCTGGATTTAATTTGCTTTGTCAACATGACTAACTTAAACACTGAACACATAGTCATATTCTAAGCTAATAGGATATATTCTTCTGATTAGTCCCTTTATCTGTTATCTATGATTTCTCTTGGATTTGTAGGCATTTTTAATATAACCAAGAGATAAGTACTCGGCTAGTCATAAATATTATAAGTAGCTTTTACTGTTAGGGTATTTGCCTTTAATAAGTCCTACTATTTTTTTAAAGTTCCTAAAAACATAAACATATATTCTTTTTTTAAAAATATTTCTCCACCAAATTTACTAAGCTGGGAAGTAGCAAAGTCAGAATTCAAACCCATCTGTCTGTCTTATTCCTTATGCAATTTTATTTGTTCTTTTTAGTTATACATGACAGTAGAATATATCTTGGCATATTTATAAACATATTCTTAATAAAAAATAATTATTGACACATGTAAGTAATGAACTAAGATGCTTTCTAAGTGTACAAGGACAAATTTAAAGACAGCTGTTGGTATATTTTCTTGCTTTGAAGCTGAGAGGGCCAAAAAGCAATGATACCTCAGTAGCAACAAGTATATCCAGGCCCAGCATCTTGGTTTCTAATCCCTTTTATAAAATGAACCAGCACTCCTAGAGAAGTGTCTGAATCAAGGACAGGGATGGGGAACACACAGGAAAAGCCTGGAGCACCTTACTGTCCAGGAAGTAGGAAGCTACTGTGGTTTGGATATGGTTGATTGTACCACTCTGAGGTTCAAGTGGTGACAGTTAATCCCCTTTGTGAGGAATTAAGAGGGTGGAAATTTAATCCAAGTATGGTCTTTAGAGGTAGGGCCTTTGGGTGGGATTAGAATTAGAAAAGCGTTTGTGGGTAGAGTCCCCATGATTAAATCCTGGCAGCTTTATAAGAGGAGAGAGACCACATAAAACATACACACACAGTTCCTATCTCTCGCCATATGATATTCTGCACCACTTTGAGATTCTGACAGCAAAATGGCCATCACCAGATGTATTACTTCAAATCTGGAAGAGAACCGCGAGCTAAAAATAATCTCTTTTCTTTGTAAAGTACCCAGCCCTTATTAAAGAAATGCAAATCAAAACCACTCTAAGATTTCATCTCACACCAGTCACAATGGCAGCTATTAAGAATACAAACAACAATAATGTTGGAGAGGATGTGGGGAAAAAGGCACACTCATACATTGCTGGTGGGACTGCAAAATGGTGCAGCCAATATGGAAAGCAGTATGGAGAGTCCTTGGAAAACTGGGAATGAAATCACCTTATGACCCAGCTATCCTACTCCTTGGTCTATACCCAAAGGACTTAAAAACAGCATACTACAGGGACACAGCCACATCAATATTTATAGCAGCACAATTCACAATAGCTAAACTGTGGAACCAACCTAGATGCCCTTCAGTTGATGAATGGATAAAGAAAATGTGGTATATATACACAATTGAGTATTACTCAGCAATAAAAGAGAATAAAATCATGGCATTTGCAGGTAAATGGATGAAGTTGGAGAATATAATGCTAAGTGAAGTTAGCCAATACCAAAAATCCAAACGCCAAATGTTTTTCTCTGATATAAGGAGGCCAATTCACAGTCGGGTTGGGATGGGGAGCATAGGAGGATTAGAGAAACACTAGAATGGCCAATGGGGAGATAGTGGAAGGGAGGGCGCAAAAGGGTGAAGAAAAAAAAAAGATGGTAGAATGAGATGGATATCATTACCCTAAGTGCATGTATGAAGACAGGAATGGTGTGAATATACGTTGTATACAACCAGAGATATGTAAAAACATACTCTATCAGTATAATATGAAATGTAATGCATTCTCTTGTCATTTATAACAACTTAGAAAAAAAAATACCCAGCCTTTAGTATTTCATTATAGTAATGAAATCAGACTAAAGTGTTTTATACACACACATAATGTTGAACATATCTCAAAGGGATAGCCAAAGCCAACTAAAAGAGCTCCCAATGGCTAAAACTATAACAATTTGAGCAATAAATAAGTGATATATAGTATCGGATTATAATCCAAAGTATAAATTACACATGGGATGAGTCCATACTGATGCTAACATATGATGAAATAAGTAAATAAAGGAAAGGAAATGTTTCCCAAGCAGAAGAGTCTCAAATATTTTATGTCAATACTTTGTCATTAACAGGGGAAGCATAACTCCCCACTCCTTAAGTATGAACTGAGCACAGTGACATCTTGTGAAGAATATGTTTTGCAAAGCATGGAAAGTATAGAGTAGAGAATCCTAACAAATACTACTTCTGTCAGGTATCAAGGTCAATAGCAGCAAGGATAAGTTTTATTGACAGTATGTGTCCTTAGTATGAAGCGATGAGAATGGCCCTTTACCTGTCTAGGTTTAACCCCAGAACACACCACCTCAGCCTCGTCATGAGAAAAACATCAGACCAATCCCAACTGAGGGACATTCTAGGAAACTCCCAGCCCATACACCCGCAAACTGACAAGGTAAAAAATAAGGGGAGTCCAAAGCACTTTCACTGCCAAGAAAAACCTGGGAGATCTTTCTGCCATTTACCCATAATTATTTTTTAAATCAATTTTTCATGTGACTATTCCAGCAGAATAAAATCAATAACGGGGGGGGGGGGGGGGGGGAACCCACAAAACAAAACATAGTGGCATTAAAAATAAAATTTAAAAACAAAAAAATAAAATAAAAGCCTAGGAGAGAAGGAATAAATGGAATATATTATTCCGATGGGGATCCTGGCACCAAAAAGAGCTACATAAAAATTAGAAAATCCAAATAAAGTATAAACTTTAGTTAACAAAGCATGTCCATCTTGGTTCACTGATTATGACAAATATATCATCCTAATGCAAGATATTAACAATAGAGATAATTTGTTTTATCTTTATGACTTTTCTGTAAATTTAATACTATGTAGAATAAAACAGCTGCTGTTTTGTTTGGTAGTCCTGGGAATCAAACCTAGGGCCTTGCACACACTAAGCAAATGCTCTACCACAGAGCTACAACCCCAGTCCTATTTATTTTTTTAAGGATCAGTCAGGGTAGACTTCATTGAGACCCTCAAGTTGAATGAAAACTTAAAAACGGGGAGGGGGCCCAATAGGTAGATGTGGAAGGAAGAGTCTATGTAAGGGAATGGGTCTGCTGTGTTCAAGGAGGAGCAAGTAGACCAGTGTACTGGTAGTGGTCAAGGTCAGGAGCTGGAGAAGGTAGTGAGATAAGAGATCTGAGAGGACTCCAGCAGGGTGGGGTAGCATGTGTGGGACCCATGGGCATACAGGGCGATGCGCCCTCCCCTGTTTTGTTTGTTTTCACCCTAAGTTAGGTGAGTGGCCATAAGAGGATTTTAAGCAGAGCTCATCCTGACTCGCTAGTGAGTGAATCCCTCTGGTGTAAGTCACTGTGTGAGGCAAGGGTGAAATTGCAGGGTGTCTCAGTAACTCTGGTGAGAGGCCTTGGTGGACAGAAGGCTCAGCAATGGAGGTGATTAGAAGCAACTGCATTCTGTAAGAAGCAGTCATATTTGAAAACAACATTTCTGTCAGATTAGCTGTGAGCTATAAAAAAGAGAAGTCAAAAAATAATTCAGCCAGGCACAGTGGTGCATGCCTGTAATCCCAGCGGCTCAGGAGGTTGGGAAGCAAGAGGACTGCGAGTTCAAAACCAGCCTCAGCAAAATTGAGGTGCTAAGCAACTCAGTGAGACCCTGTCTCTAAATAAGATACAAAATAGGGCTGGTGATGTGGCTCAGTGGTCAAGTGCCCCTGAGTTCAATCCCCAGTACCCCCCCAAAAAAATAATAATGATTCAAGGAACTTGTGTTTCACATTGTGTATCTGTATCTTATATCATAGAAGCTTTGGGTATTTGCCATATTTCCTGAATTAATAATGTTTAAGTCCCTTAATAACATGCTGGCATTTATTTTCTCCACTATTTTGTCCATGGTTTGATATTTCTCACATCAGATCTTAGTTTTAGGGCTTCCTTCTGCATGGCATGTGTTGTCCTGTCTCTTAGTCTTGAGACTCCAGTAAACCAACTAGTGGGCCAAAAGCAACTTTCCCCAGAAGGACTGAGATTTGTAGTGCAGAGAGATCTTATTTGCAGAAAACTGTTCAGTTCCTAAAATGGGAAACCACTGTTATGCAAAAAAGCACATTTTCTGCAATGTGTTTCTGAATAAAGTAAGCATCGAGGTATTACATTTTAAAATGCAGAAACTCATGTTATGCTTAATTTCAATAAACCATGCATGTCCATCAAACACCCAGCTGAGGCTAATGACATCCATCATTGTGTCAATTACCAAACATTATTATTATAATAATGAAACTGGTTTTGTGTTCCATTTACAATTTTATAAAAGAAATTAAATTGTAAGAGAACATTCTGTTATACATACACACATCGTCACGTGCACAAAAATGAAACTGAACCATAAACATGCATTTGGTATTGTAGTTCAAAATGATGGTGGACTACCTGACAAATGAAAGTCTGAATGTGACAGATGAAAAGTGACCTGAGGTAGCAGCATAAAATAAAAATTATAAAAATTATAAATTTTTATATTATAAAAATTATAAAAGTCAACAAAAGGAAGATGTACAGAAGTTGTGGGAAACATGATAAAGGCCAAAGAGAAGCTGATTTTTTTTATGATGCCAGGTGAATCTTGGCTCTTAGCATTTCTGCATTCCCTTGGATGGTTTGAAAAACTAAGCAACAAATTCACACTTCCCTGGGGTATTTTTAAACTGGTCATGTTAACACAAATAAGTTGTTTAACCTAATTTCATCTTCCTCTTTGGGGACATAGAAGTATTTTTAAATCTTTCAGTTTTTTAAATTGTAAAGATTCAATGACTTTATACATAAAGCATTTAGCACTGTCTGGTACATATTCCACAAATGGTGTCAGTTATCAATAATTATTATGATTTATGAAATTCAGAATACTTTGGGAAATCCCTCAAAGGCTTTCAAAACATACCACATAGACAAGAACAAATGCCTTCTAATTTTAAGACGTATCTTTCCCATGAACTTCCTTCACTGTAGGGCAGTGCAGGGACAGGCTGGCTCCTGTCATCATAGGACAGTAACATAAGAGGCAATTATTAAGACATTGTAAACATGGTCACTATTGCTGTTTTTGTAAGTTCTGATTCCAGACATTTCTTTACTTAGCTCCTCATATCACATTTTTGTGTCAAAAGCATCTCTCCACTTGCCTCTAACATTCTGAATTAGCGTAAGGCATCTTTGTGAAGTCCCATGTTCCAACTGCTAATTGTCAGAGAATTGCTGGCCAACATATTAAGTTTAATAACTGCACATCAGTCACCTAGGGTATCTATATTCTATTGAACATTCCAAGTCTCTGCAATGCAGAAGAGAGTTCCAAGGGAAGAAAGAAAATCAGTCCAAATTTATGAGCTTCCAGGCCAAAGGCAGAGAGGCAGTGAGCACAAACAAGAAAGGCAGAGAGTGACAGCCTGGAGCAATCAATGCAAATCTATGTCACAGTTAGGAGGTGTTTTAATTCCAATAATAGACATCCTGTGATGGATGAATCTTTCACAGCTGTTTTTTGTGTAGCTGCTTAATGCAAGCTCGCTGGCAGAGGTGGCTGCTCGCCTCAGCAAGTTGTCAACGCCAGAGTATCATGCATGGCCTCCAGCAGGTGGAAAGGAGGGCGAGGCTCTGAGTTGGGGCGGGAAGGTTGGTGTGAAGTCAGTGCTTGGTGTACTAAGCCAGGTTCCATCAGCTTCCTCATGACACCACCAAATGATGACTAGAACACCAGTTGGTGGCTGATCTCATGGTGTTTCTGTCTTGCTTTTGATGTGGTCACCTAGAAGGTCTTTCCCAGTGATGACAAATTGATCCCAAAGAGAGACCTTGCCAAGAACGTCATACCATCTGACCTTGGATAATATAATCATGTCCCTGGGAGATTCTTTTTCTCTTAAATGGATGTTCTTTGTGTGTACATTTATTTGGAAAGTCTTTTGCTTAAAATGGAAGAAGTTGCCTAAAACTTCAGCCTCAGGAGTTCTAATTCTTGCTTTTCACCTAATAGAAAATCTAGCACAAATTCACATGAAACAGGTACACAATTGCTCCCACTCTTGTCTGTGCTATGAAGCTTACAGTAATGAAGTTTAAGAAACCATCTGAGTGCTAGTCAGTGGAAGAATGACAAAGCAGTGACATGACTCTACTATGGGAACTGTCCTACAGTTCAGAGAGTCAAGCTATTGACACCTATCAGTACAGACACATGCCAAAAACATAGTGGCGAATTTGAAAAGATTCAAGTTGCAGTGTATATAGCCTATATCAATCTGTCTGTATGAATTTCAACATTATATACTACAAATAATTTTATATGTTTAAGGACATATCCATATTTTAAGTCCCTAATGAAAGATGGATGGTAGGAAAAGGTTGACCAATGGTTGTGATAGTGAGAGATAATAATATACTGTACATCTCATAGAGCTAGAAGGAAGGATTTTGACTGTTTTTGTTATAAAGAAGTGATAAGGGGACTGGGGCTATGGCTCAGTGGTAGAGCACTCATCTCACATGTGTGAGGCCCTGGGTTTGATCCTCAGCATCACATAAATAAAATTAAAGGCATTATGTCCACCTACAACTAAAAAATAAAATAAAATAAAAAAGAAGTGGTACGAATATACTTTGTATACAAACAGTTGTATGTAAAAAGATACTAAATATATGCACTATGAGTTGTACATATTAAAAATTATAAAAATAAAATTAAAAAAAGAAGTGATAAGTGCTTGAGATTACACATTTGTATGTATTAAAACATCACATGGTATTCCATTAATATGTACAAATTTTTATATCATTATGTACCAATTAAAAATAAATTTAATTTTCAAAAGATGGGCTGTGAGTATAAACATTGGGTGTCAGTGGATAGGAAGTAGACAGAACTGGGACAGGAAGAAAAGGAGATGATGATCATGTGGATAGTAATGACACTGTGCTAGTTATGGGGATATGATTCAGTGAGCCAATCCAATCCTAAGATCCAGGGTGATGGGAAAAAAATGAATGTCTTGTGAAGAGTGTAGTTGCTGGGCCATTCCGACCACCGCCCTCCTGTGCCTGCTGGTGTCTGACCGTGGAAAAGGAGCTAGTGGTGTAGACTTTGTCCTGCACTCAGGTGTTGGCCTCTGAGGACACTGCCAATGAGGACTCCAGTTTGAAGGACAGTTCCATGATATGATCACCTGATGCTACAAACACATCAAACCAATCCACTCACTCCCTGCCCTGCAAACACTACAGGCACGTCAACAACCATTACACAGGGACCCAGGCACTTCATCCCATCTGGTCCTCTTAATGCCCTCCTCTCTAGCTTCCAAAAAAAAAATAATAATAATGAAAGAAGGTAAAAATATTTCAATTTGCTTTTATTAACCTAACATAACAAATCATCTTCAAAGCAGTCCTGGTGGTTTAGCAGTGGACCTTGTTCATCTCTTCAGCTATGCAGATGAATGGAGTGTATATTACTCTCAAATACCTCTATCTTAAAATAGAGAAGGGCCTGTCCCTCATGTTTGAAGATGACATTCATCATTTTTTTCCACAAGGCAGTGTGGAGAAATGACTTTATAACTCTTGTTAAAAATCTATCTTTAACAGCTATGTTCTTGTAAAGATAAAACAGGTTTAACTATAAGACCTTTAATGGAAATTTGTTTGCCTCTAAATTAAATTGGTAAATTTGTAAAGTGAAACCCTGATAGTAAAGAATGAAAAGACTTGGGGGGAGCTCCAGAGACAGCACATGGAATTCAGAAAAGTAACTCTTGATCTGTAGCTTTTGAGCATTTTGGTCTGGCTTTGGGTGGCTCCACCAGCAAATTCATGCACTAGGTGAAGCACACCAGTTGTGATTATTTAACACGGTGGGGATCTTATACAGAGGACACTTTAAAAGGCAGCTTGCCATCTGCTCATCTGTCTTAGCCAACCTGCTTTCTCCTGCCTTATGACTATAAACGTATTGAACATTTCCCAAATGAGGCCAAGGAGATGCCCCTGGTAACTGGCCTAGCAGAAAGCATTTTCCTTCAGTGGTGACTCTTGATTCATTTCATTGGTCCCTTTTTTTTTTTTTTTTTTTTTTTTTTTGTACCAGGGATTGAACTCAGGGGCACTCGACCACTGGGCCACATCCCCAGCCCTTTTTTGTATTTTATTTAGAGACAGGGTCTCACTGAGTTGCTAAGTGCCTCGCCATTGCTGAGGCTGGCTTTGAACTCGCGATCCTCCTGCCTCAGCCTCCCAAAGTGCTGGGATTACAGGCGTGCGCCACCGCGCCCAGCTCCCTTTTGATTCTGATAAAGTACCTGTAACCTCAGGTATCAGTCACTAAGACACTCACACTATCAATTCTCTGACCGAAATCAACTAGGACTATCTTTTTCATCCCTCCAGGTTAATACTAAGTCAATTCAAATCTTGATGATCTCAAATGGGGTACGTAGAGGAGTAGAATTAAGTTATGGAGGGCTGACAGGAAAGGCTTGCTGGCCACAGGGCAGGCTCATTTACAGCCTCTTATAGGAAGACAGGAATCTGTTGGGAACCAGAGCAGAACATGTGCTCATTTGCAGCAACATGAGACTTCTGAGCAATGATGAGATTGACCCTGCTCATTAAAATAACATCAACAATAAATATAATATGTATACGTATGTATGTGTGTGTATGTATGTATTTATGTGTGTGTGAGTGTATATATATGTATGTATATACACTCACACATATACATATATACATATATATGCATATATATGTATATATATATGTATATATACACTCACACACATAGATATATATAATCATTAGTTCTGAATAGTGTTAAAATCACTAGGTCTTAATAGTAATCGAAATAATAAAGAATTATATCAGTTAATGCTAAGGCACTTGCATTCTAAAATTATAAAATAGAATTTAGGCAAAAAGATTAAAATAGGGGAATTTTATGATGAACATACAAAAAAAAAAAAAGAGAGAGAGAAACCAGGGGTACTTAAAACAATGATAAAAAACTTTCCTAATTTTTCCCAATGTATCCCAAGCTAAAATAGCTCCAGGGGGCTCAATTCTTTCACCATCCAAGTAACTTACTTCCACTGGCCATCAGCAAACATGTAGAGGGTATTTGAATAGCCTAAAATGTGTGTCCACTCAGAAATAAGAACTCCCTGGTCACTTCCAATTAGGCCCTCAAAGTGGAAAGATTGTGGAGATGTCATAATTTGCATAGTTCTAAGGCTTAACTTTTTCTGAGCTTCTCCAAAGAAATGACAATGATTTTTGTCCATAACAGAACCTTCCCACCTTCCATGTGTAGGACAGGCACATCGTGAGATAATATTAATTTTTGTTAATACATTAATCATTACCATTTAGTCATTTTAATAAAGCTCCTTTTGAAATATTAAATACATATAATTCCCCAATACATCTGATAACCAGAGGGAATTTTGCTGAGTTCTCTAATAAGTTAGGGAGTCAAATCCCCCATTATAAAGGAGTTAAGGATTGGAGAGTTTGAGAAACAACCAAAAGTGGGAGGTTGAATTTAGAGGGAGCTAGGCGCTTTATGGAAGAAAGAATGAAGAAAGATAAGAGAAACATGGGGGAAGAAAGACAGATCTATATAGGAGACTTTGTGTTCTAACTTATCTTTGCATTGGGCAATGAGCATCTTCTACATATTCATTCAACAAATACCTTTTGAAAACCAACTTTTTAGGGGACACTGAGCTAGATGAGCCCAGAGTCAAATCTGATATTCCTCCTGCCTTTAAAAGAACTAAAAGAACTCTGCTCAATCAGGAGAGTGAGACCTAGGCCCTGGAAAATGTAGTACAGTGTAGAAAGTGATAGACAGTTTAAGATGGAAGATTAAAACATATGGCCCAGGGGAAAGGAACTAAGACAAAACACAGGCAAGGGTAGGACTTCAGATGAATCTGAGACTTAAACATCTCTGAAAATCAATGAGCCAGACATTTCCAAAAAACAAGCTGCAATCTACAACTCAGAATCTTATTGTAGTGGTGGTTACTGCAATAAAGGATGTTATCCCTTGCAAAGGGATAGTCCAGAATTCTTTGACATTTTACTCTCTGTAAAGAATGGAAAGGTAAGTACCAAATAGTTGCTGGACCATTCATGATTTTGTCTTCATTTCTACCCTTAAAGAAACAGGCAAGATCCAGCATGCTCTCTCAAATAACCACAGAATCCATGTGACCAATTCACTTATTCTCTGTAAAAATACTTTCTTTTTCTTTAATTTTTATTGATTCATTATCATTATACATAACACTGAGATTTGTTTTACCATATTTATACACACATAAAATAATTTGATCAATCACATGCCATGGTACCTTTTCTTGCACTAATTAAAACTACTTACTTTCTATGGTCACCAAAATACTATATCTCCTCTTTCTAAAAACATTGCACCCTGCCTTTCCAGAGAAGGGGCCAATGTGGGGAACAGACTCTTATCATAGCATTAAGCTGGTAACTTGCCCCAAAGATATAAAGAATAATAATTCTTTTAAGAATGTTTTTAGAAATCTTACTCTATCACTTGAATTATAAAGTAACAAAGAGAATTAGATGCCACCATGAACTCTTATCTAAAAGAAAATCCTAATGGAAGAGAAAGCAGATTTAAACGTGTGTGTGTGTGTATGTGTGTATGTGTGATCATAGCCCCATGCCCTATAGTGTGGGTATCATTTAGATTCTCCTAATGTAGTGCTAATTCTAGCCTAATCTAGTGTTGCAGTCCCTAGTTATCCCTGAGCCCCATACACAAGTACATCCAAAAACAAGCAAAACTTAGTGTTGAATATTAATGAATTTATTGTAGGAGGAGCTACTGAATTTTCACACATTCGCTTATTCAAACTGCCTGGATTTCAGCAGAACTTTGCCCCCATCTGTCATGATATCAAATATGACTGTTTCATAGATAAATAAATGATTGAAGAATTCATCCAATTAATTTTTTGCAGGCTTCTCACACACTGCAAGGGTCAAGCCAAGCCAATGTTAGTTTGCTGCTACTGCTAGCTTTCTATTGTTCTCATGGCCGCTACACTCTTGATAATTATATAGTCCCTAATGTGGTTAGGTCTAATCTATTTTGTATTTATCAGTCATGCATTCTGAACTATAATTAAAGACATGTAAGGTCATTCAGAATTGTGGATAAATTCAAACTGATTATTGAGTCCTGACTTCTTCCTCCCCCACAAAAACTTATTACACACAATGTACAAAACACACACACACACACACACACACACACACACACACACATTCTAATTACTAATTTGGTCATGCTCAATAAAATAAACAAATTGAGTCAATAAAATTTAAGCCCCTTATTCCTCTGGATATGACCTAGATGTAGACAGTACAGGAAAGGGAGTGAATGATCATGAGACTTGCCACCCTGAGGCCTTGTGTGAGGTCCCAGTTAACTGGATACCATTTGGCTGTCATGCCATGGCCCTCGCCACCCTGAGGCCTTGTGTGAGGTCCCAGTTAACTGGATACCATTTGGCTGTCATGCCATGGCCCTCGCCCTAGGACACCTCCAGCTTCCACTGCTCTGGGATGGCTGAGAACACTGCTCTTGGTATAATACCAAGATCCTTCTCTAAGGAACTACTGGAGATTTTCTTTCCCATTCTCAGTTCTAAGAATAGATGTGTTTCTCATAAATTACTAGTTTGGTTTTTTTAATCCTTTGAATGATGTGAGTCGTGGAATTGATCATGTTTCCTTTTTTCATAGTTACTGCTATGAAACCCAATCCCAGATGAGTGCCTGGCCACCCCTTCCAGAAACAGCCTCAGAGCCATCAGGACCATAAGGATCAAGGAGTCCCAGGATAGCTCACTTGCCTCCACTATTCCTGGGTCACATTGACTGGCAGCACGCAGCATCCATAATAACCCATGGTTCATGTTACTTTTTCTCTGTTCATGATTTCCTCATTTCTGTGTATTGTTGTCTTATGTGTAATTTTAATATCTTTCTTCAACCTGAAGAGCATAATTTGGAGGAGTCTAAAGCTATAGAAAAC
This sequence comes from Tamias sibiricus, assembly GCA_025594165.1. NCBI lineage: Eukaryota > Metazoa > Chordata > Mammalia > Rodentia > Sciuridae > Tamias > Tamias sibiricus. The sequence continues at coordinate 69,751,408 of CM046660.1, read as the reverse complement.
CTAATGCTGATAAAATGTGCTCATAAATCTATTTTCTGTATTATTAGAGCTGTCAGAGAAAAGGAGTCTATCACTGGTGTTTGTATAATGGTTGCAGAATTGTGTACCTCTAGAAGTATATAGCTGAGGGGTGGTGGGGAGAGTACACAGTGCAAGGTTTAAACTCTGTAAGCACACATATTTCTTTTTCCTGCAAATTTTTGCTTCAGTTTTTAATCTTAAAATATATCTAATTGACAAATAAGGGTCTGGAATCAGCATCCTGGGATTCTACTTCCAGTTCTGTCATTTAATAGCTTTAAGACCAGGGGAAATGTTATTTAACATCTCTGTACCTTGGTTTCCTCATCTGTAAAATAAAACTATTAGTAACTATTTCATAAGGTTCTTATGAAGAGTAAATGTATTAAAGAAAAAGATTTTCCATAGTGCCTGGCTGCTAGTAAATAATATAAAATCATTTGTGTCATTGGCATAACAAATCTGAATTATTTCTTGTGTTGTATCTCCCATATTTAAAACAACTTTAAAAATTATTACCTACTATGTAATATTAAATATCACTGTGGAAAATTCAAAGATGGAAATAATTTGAGATCAGGTATTTTGATGCCTCCAGCATTGCTTTCACTACTCAGGATTGCTTTGCTATTCTGAGTCGTTTATCTTTCCATATGAATTTTAAAACTGTTTTTCTAGTTCTGTGAAGAATGTCATTGGTATTTTAAAGGGGGTTGCATTGAATTAGTATATTGCTTCTGGTAATATGACCATTTTGATAATATTGATTCTGCCTATCTGAGAACATGGGAGGTCTTTCCATCTTTCAAGGTCTTCTTCAGTCTCTTTCTTCAATATTTTATCATTTTCATTGTAGAGGTCTTTCACCTCCTTAATTAGATTTATTTACAGTTTTTGTTATTGTTTGTTTTGCTTGTTTTGTTTCTTTGAAGCTATTATGAATAAATTCTTTTCTTGATTTCTTTCTCATTAGATTCATTGTTAGAGTATAGGAAAGTTGTTTATTTTTGTGTGTTGATTTTATATCCTGCTACTTTGCTATAATACCTGATCTCAAATTATACCACAGACATATAGTAACAAAAACAGAATGGTACTATCATAAATAACAGACATGAAGGCCAATGGAATTGAATAGAAGATACAGAAAATCTACATAGATGCAGTCATCTGATCCTTCCTAGGGGTGCCAAAAACAGATTGGAGAAAAGGTATCCTTTTTATGAAATGGTGTTGGGAAAACTTAATATTTATATGTAGAGAAATTAAATTGGATCCCTATCTCTTATCTTGAACAAAAAATAAATTTAAATTTTATATAAAAATCCAGGAATTAAACCAGAAATATTGCAGTTGCTAGAAGAAAACATATTCTTAGTACTCCACCTTATGGGCAAGGGACCAACTTCCTAAAACTCAAGAATTAAAACATATAATCAATAAGTAGGACAGCAAAAAATTAAAAAGTTTCTCTACAACAAAGGAAACAAGAATATGTGTGTGTGTGTGGGAGAGAGAGAGAGAGAGAGAGAGAGAGAGAGAGAGAGAGAGAGACTGACTACAGAATAGGAGAAAATATTGCCTGGGGATTCTTATCCAGAATGTATAAAGAACTCAAAAAAATTAACACCATGAAAACAAATACCCCAATCAAGAAGTGAGCAAAAGTTCTAAATATATTTCTCAAAAAGAAGAATTACAAATGGCAAAAAATATACAAAAAAAATGTTTAACATCTTTAACACTGAGCGAAATTCAAATTGAAACTACACTGAGATTTCATCTAGAAATACAGAGTGGCAATCAAGATTACAAATCACAGACAGATATGGTGGCACACACTTGTAATTCCAGAGACTGGAGATCCAGAAGCAGGATGATCATAAGATCAAGGCTAGGCTTAGCAACTTAAGAGAGGCCCTAAGCAATTTAATGAGACCCTGTCTCAAAATAAAAATCAAAAAAGAGCTGAGGATGTGGCTCAGTGGTTAGGCACTCCTGGGTTACTCCCCAGTGCCAAATTTATATATATATGTAAACACAGGATACATTATATATATATATATATATATATATATATATATATATGTATGCAATATATACATACCACACAATATTTTATATATACATGTATATAATACATATATATATATATATAAAATACATAGATATACATATGTGAGAACAGGAAAATGTAATTTAACTTCTCTGTATCTTGGTTTTCTATTATATATATAATATATATTGTGTATATATAATACACACACACACACACATATATATATATACACTTATGTAATATATATATATATATATATATATATATATATATATATATATATAATTGCTGGCAGGGATGAGGGGTAAAGGCACACTTATACATTATTGGTGGGACAACAAAATATTCCAACCACTTGAAAAGCAGTATGGAGATTCCTCAAAAGACACCTTGGTATTTGTCCAAAAGAACTAAAATCAGCACTCTATAGTGATACATTTATACCAACATTTATAGTAGTGCAATTCACAATAGTGAATTCATGAAACCATCCAAGGTGCCTGTTAACAGATGAATGGATAAAGAAAACATGGTGTATATACACAATGGAGATTTTTTTACTTAACCATAAAAAAAATGAAATTATGTCATTTGTTGGTAAATTGATGGAACTAAAAAACATTATGCTAAGTGAAATAAGACAGACGCAGAAAGTCAAGGGACAAATGTTTTCTCTCATATGTGGAAGCTGAAGAGAGGGAATAAAAAGGAATTTAAAACAAAGGAATCTCATGAAAATAGAAATCAAGAGTGTAGAGGAAGGAGATCAAGAGGGAGAGAAGAGGGGAGGGCATTGAGAAGTACTGGGGGGAAAAATCTACCAAATTATGCTCTGTCCGTGTATGACTATACCACTGTGAATTCTAATTATACAATATGTATATATATACACATATACACACATAAGTGCATATACATAGTTATAATGCACTAATCAAAATAATAATGATGTAAGAGACATCAGAAGAGTAGAGCAAGTGAATCAGAAGGATGGAGAAGGGGAGGAAATGGGAACGTACTAGAGAATGGGATTGATCAAATTATGCAATGTTCATGTTTGAATATGGCATAATGAATCCCACCATTGTATATCATTTTAATGCTCAAATAGAAATTAAAAAGATGAAAGTAATCTGCACAGAAAAATAATCAACAAAATAAAAAGACAATCTACAGAATGGGAGAGAATATTTTCAAATCATACATCTGATAAAAATCTAACATCCAATTTTATAAAGAACTCAAAACAACTCAATAGTAAAATAATGATAAGAATAGCCCTATTAAAAATTAACAAAGGAAATGAATAGAAATGTTCTCAAAGAAGACATGAATGGCCAACAGTTAGATGAAAAGATGTTCAACAGCACTAATTACCAATAACCTGCAAATCCAAACCACACTATCACCTCAAGATTTTCAGATGGCTATTATCAAAAAGACAAGAGGCAACAAGTATTTAGTGAGGATGTAGAGAAAACAGAAACCCTTAATTGCTATAAGAAGAGAATGTAAATTAGTATAGCTACCATGGAAAGTAATATGGAGGTTCCTCAATGAATAGAACTAGAACTACCATACGATCTAGCAATCCCATGTCTGGGCACATCTGGCTCTTTAAAGGAAGTAAATTAATATTTTGAAAAGATGTACACATACCCATGTTTATTACAGCATCATTCTCAATAACCAAAATATGGAATCAAACTAAGTGTCCATCAGTAGACAAATACATAAATTGTGTAAATTGTGACTTATAGTATGCATTGTTTTTGGCAGTGCTGGAATCGAACCCAGGACCTCACACATGCTAGCCAAGTACTCTACCACTGTGTTGCATTTTTAGCCCAGTGTATGACATTTGTGTGTGTATGTTAACTATAAAAAATGAATGAATTCTACCATTTGAGACAATATGCATGAACCTGGAGAACATTATGATAAATTAAATAAATCATACACAGAAAAAAACAAATACTCTATGATTTCATCTATGTGGAATCTAGAAATGTTTAACTCACAGCAGCAGAGAGTAGAACAGTGGTTCTTAGGGCATAGAGGGAAGAAGGATGGGAAGATGTTGGTCAAAACAAACTTTCAGTTAGAACATGAGCAAGCTCTGGGGATCTAATATATAGCATGGGTGCTGATGGATGTTCATTAATTTGTGTTAATCATTACCCAATGTATATATCAAATTAACATATTACACATCTTAACTATATACATTCTTTATTTACCAATTAAATATTTTAAGATTTAAAAACTGAAGTAAGAAAATGTACAAAAAATAAATTATGGATTTCTGTATTTAGCCCTGACATGATGTAATGAAAACTTAGAAGTTGTCACTAACTTCTTTAGAAGAAATAAACTGAACAAACATAAAATCAAGACTTTTCTCAGACCCATCAGAAAACTAAGGATTCAGAGCAATTGTTTACCCCAACATTGGGAAGGACAAGTAAATCCAGAAAGTCAAAGCTGCTTGCTGGAGGAGATGACACTGGAGCCACGAACCTGTGAGATCACTTTGATGACAGTTTTGACCAATTGCTGAAGGCTGAATGTGAACTAACAGGAGAATAAGAAATTCCTAGGGACTCCAGACCTAGGGAATGGCCGCAGTGTGGTGGCTTTTACCTCCAGGAACCACTCCAGTTACAGGGAAGGTTCTAGAAAGATCCATAGAAAGAGGAGGGGAAAATTAATCACCCAGAGACTGCTCAACAAAAAATACCTACTTGCCCAGGCAAAAAGAATTTAGCAGAAAGTTAATCCAAATGACATCTCTCTATCTGAGCCCTGCCTGGCCTTCCTGTGTCACCAGCTGGGGGAGAAGGAGGCAAAGGTATACACTGGGGACTATCACATCCCAGACACACAGGTCTATTAAAAGACTGAGGTTTAGTCCTGAGATTATAAAACTCTCCCGCTATGATCCCCACATCTAACCACCACACTAACAACGTTCTAGCACAATAACAGAGCCAGATGAGAACTCTGTCTAAGGAGGAATACTCAAAGTCAAAGTCAGCAAGAAATAATTAAAACTTTATTTTAAATATCATTTACATCCACACCCAAAATAAATGGAATACTTAGGTATATATCTAGCAGTATATGTACAAGACTTTTGTGAGTAAAACTATAAAAACGATTAAAGACATAAATGAAAGAAAAATAATTGGAGAGCAATTATGGATCACAAGACTCAGTATTAAAAAGATGTCATTTTGCCTCAATTTGATCTACAGATTCAAGGTCATCCCAATCAAACCTCCAAAGGGGCAATTTTATATTTATTAAAAACTGAGTCCAAAGTTTTTACAAGAAAACAAAAGCTTAAAGTAACTAAATCATGATTGCAAAAGAACAAAGTTGGAGGACCCTTAGTATCCAACTTCAAGAATCATTAGAAAGCTACAACAATCAAGACAGTGTAGCATTAGCAAAGGACAGGCATGTCACGCAATGGAACAGAAGAGAAAATGCAGAATTCCACCCACACAAATGTAGTCAACTGATCTTTGACAAAGAAATAAAGGTAAATCAGTGGGAATAGGGTAATTTTTTCAGTCCATGGTGGTGGGAAATTGAGGGATGTTCCACTAAATACCTGTCCTCAAAACTGCCAGGTCCTTAAAAAATAAGAACAGTCTAAGAATCTCTTACAGTCAAAAGAATCTTGAGGAGACATGAAGACTACATACAATGTGGTTACTGGATGGGACCCTGGACCAGGTAAAGCAACTGGGGCCAAACTAAGAAAATCTGAATAGGAAATGGGTTTTAGTTAATAATATGTATTACTATTTGCTCACAAATCATAACAGATGTACTATACTAATAGAAATTGTTAACAATAAGAGAAAGTGATGTAGTTTACATGGGAATATTTTACACTTTTCTGTAAATTTAAAGCTGTTCTAAAAGAAAAAGTTTGTCAGAAAGTAGTAAGATATGCTCTAATAATCAATAAAAATCACTACTAAGGGGACAAGGATGTAGCTCAGTGGTAGACTATTCATTTGTCTAGCATATCCAAGGTCCTGAGATTGATCCCAGCACTGAAAAAAAATCAGTGTTAACATTTTAACATATGCATATGACCCACTGATGTATAAAACTATATTTATTGTTCCTCAAAAAAATCTTTCTCTCTACACATACTACTTCATACCCATTTTCACATTTCAGTACATTGTAAGCATCCTTAATTTCAGTAATTATAGTTATTAATTATCATTCCATTATACTATAATTAATCACACTACTCTGACATTTCTCTTGTTCCCAATTGTTTGCTAAACCACTCTGTAATTTATTCATAAATCTTTGAGCATGTCACAATTAACTCTTTAGAAACATTTCTAGAAATGAAATTATGACATTTTTAGTACCTGCTTCAGAAAGCTGTTTTGAAGCTTCATAATTATAATACAGCTAGTTTCAAACTTAATGATAGATTCAACTTAATGATGGTATGAAAGCAATATGCGTTCAGCAGAAACTGTGCTTCAAATTTTGACCTTTACCTAGCGATGTGCAGTAAGATCCTCTCTCATGATGCTGGGCAGTGGTAGGAAGGCACGGCTCCCAGCCAGCCACGCAAGCACATTGGTAAGCAACCAACACTGAATGGTATATTCTGTGTTGCTGAGCTGTGATGTTTGGTAAGTTCGGTGTATTAAATGCATGTGGGTATTAACAATAATTTCAACTTACAATGAATTTGTTGAAAAGTAGCCCAATTGAAAGTCAAAGAGTATTTATATATAAATAGGATATTGTTTAACATAATATATAATGCATCATATATAACATGATATATGTATATAAAACATAACTGATTTTACTTATTTATATGAAGACATGGGTTTTAGAACAGTGTCCCCCACACAGTAATCACTGAATTTGTGCTTACAGTTATTATACTCCCAGAAAAATCCTACAAAGGAAGTGTTCTTATTGCTGTTTTATAGAAGAAGAATCTGAGGCTCCAAGAATCTTCATGATTTTCCTCAGGGCTCACAGCTGGTAAAGAACTCAGTGAGGTTTGAAAACAGAAATGTCTGAAACACAAACAAAAACATGCCTTCCTTTGAATCACCATATTTACCACCAATAATGACTAATGTCGTTAAAGTATAGAAATGTATTTCATAGGATTATTTTGGTTAAAAAGAAAGTGATTTTTGTCATAAATATTTTCACCAAAATAAAGCTTAGTAAGACTCTGTTACAGTGTTATTGAGAGCTTAAGTATGAGTGTTTAAGTAATCCAAAGAAATGTGAAATTGGCAAGATTCTGTACTGGTAATAGAAACCAGGAAAAGGTTCTAACCATGAGCTAAAAGCCTCAGAATTTCTTTAACACTCTGCACAGACAAATCGAAAACAATGGGATGATTAGCCCACACCAGTGTACCACTTGTTACAGAAAAGTCCCCCACAAATCAAAGGAAGTAAACCCAGCTGAGTGCACAACCCACAGGAGGAAAGACTGATGGGGAGGTGGACTGTGGCCTGCTGATGGGGAGGAGAAGGTGGCAGTCCATAGGTGGTGAGTCCAGGAGCACTTGGGCAAATGTTTATTCAACCAGCTGCAAATTCACCCCAAACAGATTTGTTAACCTGAAAACGGAAGCACCACCATGTTTCTTAATGACAAGACCAATGGCAGAAAATGGAAGAATAGTGTCTCAACTGCCTCCACAAGAAAGAGCAAGAAAGCAAAACAAGTTCCTTTGGTAGAGTGACAAGTTGTCCCACTCAGTTCACCGCCTCCTCTCCCTCCCCCTCCCCCTCCCTCTCTCTCTCTCTCTCTCTCTCAGAATGTATTCCACTACCTGATGAATATAGTTATTATAAAATAAAAAAGTGCTCCTTTCCCCCTCCTCTGCACCTGAAAGATCCAGGGAGGGACCAAAACAGACTTGTTAGAACTCACCAGAATTTTTTATGTTGGACAGCACTGGACCCATGAGGATATGCAGAGGGAAAATAATGAGACATAAAAATACAGACTTAAAAGAAATAGAGCAATCCAAGGTAACAGCCAAATATTTCTCAACTTCACCATGAATCAAATTTTCTTCAATAAAAGGATATAGATTTGGGGGAAAGTTAAAAAGACTGTCATACCTAAAAATCTACAGAAGGGCAGCCAGTGAAGTCTCCATGAGAATCACCTGTTACCCTGATCTACTGATGCAGAATATGTGTTTATAAGATTAGTCAGTATATGATAAAGAATAAATATAGAAAAAAATATATGAAAAAATGTTCAACATCTCTAGCAATTAGAGAAATGCAAATTAAAACTAGTCTAAGATTCCATCACACTTCAGTCAGAATGGCAATTATAAAGAATATAAGTAACAATAAATGTTGGCAAGGATGTGGGGGAAAAGGTACTCTCATATATTGCTGGTAGGACTGCAAATTGGTGCAACCACTCTGGAAAGCAGTTTGGAGATTCCTTAGAAAACTTGGAATGGAACCACCATTTGATCCAGTTATCCCACTCCTCAGTCTATACCTAAAGGACTTAAGATCAGCATACTACAGTGACACAGCCACATCAGTGTTTACAGCAGTTCTATTCACAATAGCCAAGCTATGGAACCAACCTATAAATCAATAGCCAAATGTCAAATGGTCCCAATAAACCAAAGGCCAAATGGTCTGTCTGATATGTGGATGCTAACCCACAACAAGGGAGGTTGGGGAAGGGAAGAATAGAAGTCCATTGGCTTAAACAAAGGGGAACAAAGGGAAGGGAGGGAAGAAGGAAATAGTAAGGACAGTAGAATTATTTGGACATAACTTTCCTACCCTTGTATTGGAATACATGACCAGGGTAACTCCTCATCATGTACAACCACAAGAATAGGATCCTAATTAGAATAAGTTATACTCCATGTACGCATAATATGCCAAAATACATTCTAATGTCATACATAACTAAAAAGATCAAATAGCATAAAAATTTTCAAAAGAATAAATATAGAAAATCAAAGAAAAAAATTTAGAGATATAAAAAAGATATCTTGGAACTAAGACACACATATGACAGCAACTTGAGGAGAAAAAGATGCAACAGCCAGAACGGCTTAAGAAAATTCCTGAACTGAAAACAGATTGGTGGGTTTAGGTCAAAAGGACTCTAATTGCGAGATTGGGGAAGAAATAAAAAAAGAGCTATGAATTTTTCTTATATGTGTGATGGTTAAATTTGCATCAGCTTAATTGAGTTAAGTATTGCCTTGATATCTGGTAAAACACTATTTCTGAATGTGTCTTTGAGGGCTTTTCTGGAAGGAACTAGTATTTGAGTTGATACTGAGTAAAAGTAAATGGCCTTGCCAATGGGGGTGGGAAGTATCCAACCCTGAGCCTGTAGAACAGAAACGTGGGGGAGGTATGAATTCCCCTCTCCCTTCCTGAGCTGGGATATCAGTCTTTTGCCCTCACACATTAGCTACTGGTCCTCAGGCCTTTGAACTCTGAAACTTAGGAGCAATGGGTTTCCAGGATTTTGAGGCCTTTGGACTTAAGACAGAGTAATTCTGCCAGTTTTCCTAATTCTCCAACTTGGGAAAAGCCAATGGGTGGACTTTGTGGACTCTGAAACTGCATGAGGCAATTTCCATAATAAATCTCTCTCTCTCTCTCTCTCTCTCTCTCTCTCTGTATCTATATTTATATCTATATCAATATCTATCATCTATTGGTTCTGTTTCTCTGGAGAACTAATACATTTGTACTTCAAAGATAAAGAAAACAAATATATTATATGCAGGCAAAAAATCAAAGAGGTTGTCTACAAAGATAAAGTATTAGCTTTATATTAAAATTCTTTTCGTTAAACAAAATGACAGAAGACAATGAAGCCCTAGTCAGAGAGTTTTGATGAACAAAATGACTATGAAATGAGAAGAGTATAGAAAGTTTTGGGGGAAATAGAAAGACATTATCAAAAAATGAAAATCTCAGAAGGTATTTCAACTAAATACATTTTCTGAAGAAAATAAAATCTAATTACCCACACAAAATGAAATAAAACACAAATACCAAACCTTGGTCCTTGTGTTAAGTCACTAGGACTTCCACAACAAAGGACAGCAGCTGGATGGCTTGAAAGTGGAAAGGGTTACTCTCAGTTCTAGAAGCTGGAAGTCTGAGATCAGGGGTCTGCAGGGTGGGTTTCTCCTGAAGTCTGTTTTTGATTTATGGATGGTTTTCTTTTCCGTGTGTCCTCACATGACCCTCCATCTGTGTGGCTTATATGCTAATCTTCTTATAATCTTTTAAATAGCTTTATTGAAGTATAATTAATGTACAAAAACTGCATTCAATGTAAACAACTTGATGAGTCTGAACAAGTGTGTACATCCATAGATCTATTACCACAATCAACTTTCCTTGTCTTCTTTTGTTCTTTTTTCTGTTTTGTTTTGTTTTGTTTTGTGGTAAGAACACTTAGCACAAGATTCACTCTTCTAAGCACGCCAGTCATAATGAGTTAGGACCCACCCTGATGACCTCATTTAACTTAATTTTCCCTTTAAAGACCTTGTCTCTAAGTACAGTCCCACTCTGAGGTATTGGGGACTAAGACTTTGATATAGAAATGTGGGGGCAGAAGGGACACATCAGCCAAAATAGACATGAGCGACTAAATGTAGAAAAACATTTTTAACTGCCAATTCAGCCATGTAAATGCTAAAATTTGGCTAAAAAATTAATAGTGATGTAAAAAGCTATCAAGTTATCTAAATATTTTTAACAAAAAACAAAGGTCTTCACTAGTGTTTATTTTGCTTTTAGACTTTCAAGTCACAAAAAAGTTTTAAAATAAAACAATCAAGATCACAGAATTAACAGGGAATCTGTCATCTCCGTTCTTTAAACTAGCTTAAGTCTAAACCCTGCCAAGAATGCTAGATTGGACCAAAGACAGTGCTTCCCTCCTAGTGTTGAGATGGGATTTGCTAATCTTAGGCCTCATGTCTGACCATTCAGAGACAGGGTCTTGCTAGCTGTGGGGATGGTTTAGGTAGTCCAGTCTAGGCTGATTAAGCTTCCCAGGAAAATCCTTGCTGTAATTTTTTTTAAAGTGTTCTCTCCTTCTGTCATTGTTTCTATCCCCTTGCCCAAAGGCAGAAGGAGTTTGACATCAATATACTAAGTGCATGTATAAAAACTCAAATGGTATGAAAATACTTTGTGTAAAACTAATGACTTGGAAAACTGTGGTCTTTATATGTAATATGAAAGAAATTGCACTCTAAAAGCATGTATAACCAATTAAATTTAATTAATTAATTAATTAAAAACAAACAAATAAACGTGCTCTCTCCTGAGATCTGAGATTTTTAGATAAACTAAAGCCTGAAAGAAGATGTCCATGGCCAAGATCAGCTCTATAATTTGTGGGGTCCAGTGAAAAAATAAAAACTCTGAGGAATTTCAAGATACTGAGAATTATGGAATGAATTATGTGCCCACCACCTCAACCCCCACTGCACTCCCCACCACCACCAATCCTATGTTGAATCCTGAGCCCTCAGTACCTTAGAATGTGGTCTTATTTGGAAATAGGTTTGCTGCAGATGTAATTAGTTAAGTTACAATGAGGTCACTAGGGTGGGCCCTAATTCAATATGACTTATGTCCTTATAAAAGGGTAAATTTGAACACAGAGATACAGAACACCATGTGAACATGAAAGCAAGGATCAAAGTGATACGAGGACAACACAAGGAATGCCACAGATTGCCAGCAAACTGTCAGAGGGTGGAAGAAGGCCCGGAACACATGCCCCCAGACACACAGCCTCAGAAGGAACCAACTCAGCTGACACCTTCTTTTGGACAGAGATCAGTTTCAGTTCCAGAACTGTGAGACAATAACCAACGTAAGTTGCTTAAGCAGCCCAGTGTTTGAGGCTTCGTTATGACAGCTCTAGCAAAGCAGGACACTGACAACAGAGAACTGAACCACACACCACACCCTTCTCCATGTGGCTTGGTGCCAGAACACAGGTGACATGTCCATGAGGTCAGCCCTGCCTGCACTTGTCCATGCCACCAGGTGCAGAGAAATAGCAGGCCTGCAAGAGAGGCAGCAGGAGAAGAAAGGAAAGTCAGAAGGCAGGGTATAAGATTTAAATTTTGTGTCATTTCAGGTTTCAGTGAAAGACATGGCAAGGTGCACTTAGACATCCAATGAAGTATTAGGAAAAATGCCCTGAAGGGTCATTGGGCCAGTGGACAGGGAGCCAGAGAAGAAAGAAGGTTCCATCTGCATTGCTGACCTAAACCCTTGAAAGCAGTAAGACAACAGAAGAGTTAGATTGGGGGAGACTCAGAGTGCAGAGGTCAGAGAAAGTCTTGGCCATACCAATGAAGAGTCCCGAGAGCAAAAATATCAAAAGAACCCCACAGAAATAGCCCAGCTCACATACACCTTCCATGCTCAGCAACTAGCTGGGAGCAGCCAGGACAGAGCATGCATACCACCTGAATAATGTGGTAGCTGCATAATTTCTACCAACTACATTGGATCCCTCAGATTGTCTTCAAGTGAGATCCAACATCCACATGTCACACATGCCCATTTCTCAGATTCAGGGGACATCTCATCCACAGTTCCTCTAGCCTCTCTTACTGAGAATTAATTTGAAGGAAGAGGTTATTGGGATAACCTACAGCCCTCATCTCTGCATTTGGACTTGGGGTCGTAACTTGTTCTCATTCTCCCCCATTTCCACTATCTGGCTAAATTTTCCTCATCTGCTGTGATCACCTCAGTAGTTCTTGATGGCTCACCTGGTGATGGGACCCAAACCTTCACTCTCTGGGAGTATAGCCCTTGGTCATTGTATCATTCTCAGCCTGAGGTTGTTGAAAAAATCCATTCCTGGTTGCAGTGGAGGGAAGGGGCATCAGCATGTACACAAAAGAATTAGCCGAGTCCCATCTGTATGTCTGTATTGTGGAAAAGCAGCCTGATCTCCTCTTCCTGGTCAGTCATGGAAGCAACTCATCTGATCACCTGCTGGTCCCTAGACACATGATGTCCTGTCTTGGGAGAAGCCATAGCTTATAGTTCAAGAAATTTGATTGTGTATCCTAGCAAGAGCGAACGCCCTATGAAGACCAGAACTTCCAACCTTGCAGAGGTACAGAGATGGGGGGTAAAAATGATCACACCAGGATCAATGGCAAATGGAGCTTCCACTCCTTGGTCTGTGGACCCATGTTATATTTTGCTGGGCACATAGTACCACAGAGAAGTCTCTGATTCAGTACATACAAAGAATCCTGAAAAGTAGCATCTCATCATTCAAAGGACTGTAACCAGCCTTTTGAGTCTGCCTTCAGTAGGCCATTCTGATATGTGATCAGGCTGCCTCTTTCAGGACGGAATGCAAGGTAACTAGTGGACCCCTGGTCACAAGCCCTATCTCACACACTGTTGGCTGGGATGTGAGTGCTTTGGATGGATTCTATGCTATGTGCAATCCCTGTCTCTTTTGAGAAAAGTGGTGCTAGCTGAGAGTCCGTGGGTGAGAAAGGCAAACTTATATTGTCTGAGGTAGCTGTCCCTGCGAGGATTAACCACTGGCCCTGCAGAATAGAAGAGGCCCAGTGAACTGGGGTATAGCTCAGTGATGAGGCCCTTGCTTAGCATGCATGAGGCCCTGGGCTCATTTCCCAACCAAAAAAAAAAGTTGATTCCCAAACCTGTAAGGGTGGGTGGGAGAAGAGGGCCAAGGTAGTCAGCTTCTTATCAAGTAGCCAATGACGTACCTGGAGAAAAAGTGTCATATAAGGTGCTCAGCATTGATCTCTAGCAGGTTGACCATCAGAGGCAGCTGAAGACAGACTGCCTCTGGGGAGGGAGTCCTTGTATAGCCTGCATCCCAACCACTTAGTTCATACACCCACTCTGCCAGTTCCAGGTAGCCAGTGACAGTCAGCTAACATGAACTGACCAACTCATCTTTTTTTGTTTGTTTTTCAGTCGCATCGTGCTTTGTGATGATGTAGAAAAACCTTCACACCTGAAGCCCACCCCCAGATCTTCATCCATAAGCCACTTCTCTAAACCTTATGGCTTCCATTTTCTAGTCACTTTCCTGACAGGCCCCTGACCACATTTATCTACTTCTCAACTTTGGCTCCTTCTCCTTCCACTCACAGTGACCACAGCTTCATGTTTGGAAAGAGTTTTCCTTTCTGCGGACTCTCCCGCTGACCCCTGGCTATAGCCATAATGCAGTTTTTCATTTTTAACTTGTACCAATCTACCACGCTCATCCATCTGTACATCAAATTTGGTCTTTTTCTTACTTCTTCAGATGAACACACAGAAACTTTCCCCTACAGTGTGGAGATGGATGCAGGCCGGAGGAGAGGAGCTAGGGCAACTGTGTGAAGAGACACAGGACCTTGTGTACCTGCTCATGCTGCTCATTCACCCTCTCTGGTCCTGTCCTGTTCAAGCACTATCATCATCCTACAGTGGATTATGACTTTGCCTTTTGGGGGGCAGGGATCAAACCCAGGGCCTCATGCATGCTAGGTAAACCCTCTACCACTGAGCTATTCTCTCAATACAACACCCTTCTTATCGGACAACTTGGTTATCCAGCAGGACCTAGCTAATAATGGGTGGTTCTAAGTACACGATCACTTGGAGCCCTTAGTGAAAAAAATAAATACTTGCAAATAATAAATACTTGCTCCCAAACTTCAGGGACTTGTGCTATGTCTGTCATAGTTAGGCTTGCCATAAGCACCACGCTGCCTCTTTTCTTTTAATTGGCACTTCAAACACAGTCTGCCTAATTATGGCCCAAACAGTAGAATTGCTTACACCAAAAAGCCTGACTTACTGCAGAGTCTTTTCTGGCTCCAGGGTCTACTCAAAGTTTACAGCCTTTGGTGTCACTCAGTATATGGGCCACAGCAGTACTCTTAGGACCCAAGTGTAAAATGTTATGCCTCCAGATGCTGAAGCATTTACAAGGAGCTATGCTACCTACACTTTTGGTAGTGAAGGATGTAATATACAGCTGTTTGGGTTTTAGTTTGGAAATTATGTCCTGGAAATCTCCTAATGATTGAACCCCTAAAATGTTCATGGCAGTGACAGGTCTCTGGTTCATCACCAAGTTTGCTTCCCATCCTCTAAAATGTTTGTACCTTACCAATGTGTGCAGCATACTAACAACCTCTTGCGCATCCTGTCACATCATGATACCATGGACGTATGGTATCAAAGTGATGCTCCTTGGGATATGCAGATGGTCAGAACCTCTTTAGATTGTTCATGGCAGACAATGGGAGAGTTAGCCTAGGCTCAGGGCAAAACTATAATTACTGTTACCTGTTCCTCATAATTAATGCATTCCAACTGGAATAGAAAACAATGCATTTGCCAAATGAATGGCCACATGCCATGTGTCTGAGGCCTCATTAATCTACTCTCGCACTGAAACCATGTGCAGGTCAGCAGGGATACCTGGATGACATTGTTTGTAGTCATTCTTCGGCATACACCTGGTTTCATAGGGGACAGATTGGTGAATGAAATGAGTCTATGGTGGGGCCCACCCCTCTTCATCCTTTAGGTCTTCAACATGAGCATTAAGCTGATCAATCTGTGGTCATATTTTCACTTTACTGTTTTGGTGGGTGATGGGAAAAAGCTGGAATGGCTCAGCCCTAATTCTCTGCCATATTCAGTATTTGG
The DNA here is from genome assembly GCA_025594165.1 of Tamias sibiricus. NCBI lineage: Eukaryota > Metazoa > Chordata > Mammalia > Rodentia > Sciuridae > Tamias > Tamias sibiricus. The sequence goes on along the minus strand of CM046660.1, from coordinate 69,735,558 downwards.
CTGAGAAAAGATCAGAGGGAGTAGCACCAAAGAGTGAATGATAAGGTGGATTCGAAGCTGCCTGCTAGCTGCTTTTTGCAGCATGAACTCTTAATGGGAGAACTGAACTACATACCTCTATGGCCACCACAGCTAGATCAAACCACATCTACATATCAATCTCTTCCTTTCTATCTATATGGAAATAGGTGACATTTCTTCATACATGAATAGGATTTTTCCCAAGAATTCAAAGATATTTACTCACATTGAAAAATATTTCAGAATTCATTAAATTTAGGGGTTTGGGGTAGTGAGCATATAAGAAAATCAAAAAGTGGCAACAGTTTTCATTATCTGTGGAGCTTTGGAGCTTTTCTATAGGTTCAAAATTTTTCAACATCCAAATATTTCTCAACTGCATTTTTAAAAAGTTGGAACTTTTTTTTTTTTTTTTTCATTGCTGAGGATTGAACACAGGACCTCACACATGCTAGGCAAGCAATCACTGAGCCATATCCCTGGCCCACATAAAAGATTTAACAGTTATTTTGAAAGAGATTTAGTTCACCTCCCTGTTGGTTATTGGCATCTAGAAAGAATGCCTTCATAACTTGCTGATGATCATAAGCTGGGTCATTTCAAGAGCTTGGACCAATCAGATCAATCAAGTCTCTCAGCCTATGCCAGGACCCACAAGCACGATGCAAGCCTGCTGCGAGGCTACTTGCATATGTGTCACCTCTGTAGTATCCTTCTGCTAAGGAGAATGTGGCCCCACATGATCTCTTTCCCTTTGAGCAAAGATGGGAAGAGGCATAATAGTATCCAGGACGAGCCACACATTTTAAATAGCCACTAACTCGGGGATCCAGAACAACATTGCCTTCACATAGATCACGAAAATACTTTCTAGGTTTATCTTAGTGTTCTGGAGCTCAACAATGTCCCAAGGATCAGATTTCCCTGAACACAGTAACTGAGGCAAGTCCTACATACATGAACCAAAAGGACCTGGAATATTCAACAAGCTGGGTATAAACTAAGCCACAAGAACAAACTAACCACACTTAAAAATAACAATAAGGATAGGAAGGGTAGTCATTAAAACCTCTCCAGTAAAAGAGAAGGTCACCGTGACCACCAGGATGCAGTGCCAAGTATCTGAGGCTTCCTTGGCTCTTGCACATTTGTATGCTCGGAGCAAGGCAGCAGCAGGCACCAGCCCCAACATTCACTGGCTTACCCTTAAGTGACTGCCAGTGGCTCGGGTTGCAAACGGATTTATATTTAGAAGAACAGGTGTGTGGCCCCGTTCTGAGGTAAGTCAGTGCCCTGCTGGTGTCATCTTGATGTGTTGCATGTAGCTGGAATGATTTCATATGGAAAAGGATGACATACCCTCCCAGATCTGGGCTTCAGGCTGTACCTAGTATGTGGGAACTTCATAACATGACTTCTATTCTCTTTTGATTCTGTTGTTTGTTATTTCTTTACATAAGTTTAAAAGTTTTGGGTTTTTATCTGTTTTTTGTTTTTGTACTGGATCGTGGTTTCCTGCAAGAAAATGCATCAGAAGCCCTGGATTACTAGTACTTAATGTGGCCTCATCAGAAGAACAAATCACCTCTTACCCATGACCTGGAGATGATTTCTAATTGTTGATCCTCACTTTGTCCTTCTGTAGTATTCCAAGATTGCTGTGAAATTCAGATGAGTTAACCCAAATGAGATTAGCTTCATAAATGCTAAAGAGATACACCAATGCAGACATGTAAAAGAATTTATGAAGCTAAGTAAGTTCTATAAATACAAAAAAAGCAGAATGGAGAGAAGTGTGCTGGGAGAAATATTATAAATATCAGATACATGACAGAGTCCCAGACAGGTGTTCACAGAGACAGCAAGCTTTGCAGCTACCGTCTTCAATGATTCTTTCATTAAAAAGTCCGATGAAAACATAATATATGAAGAAATGAAGACACTTGATTGGACTGTAAAGTTATCCTGATGATTAAGTTAGCTCTAGTACTTATCCAGTTTTCAATTTTAATTTCATTTTGGGTACCATGTGACATAGACAAACCACATAACCTTTTGCAGCACCCTTAAATGAAGTAGGCACCAAGTAGAAGACTTTTCAGTGGGGGAGGAAAAGGAAATTCTGCTTCCATTATTTTCACTTTTGTTTACATTATAATAAGGATGATTATGAGTTGTTAAAAGCTACATAAGCAATGATAAAATAATTTATGGCAAAAAATGATCCTGGTTTTTCATACAGTAGCTTTATCAAAAGTATCTCCCAATCAGACATATCCTATCTCCAAGATGAAACTTTTTTCTCATATTAAATAGGAACTAATACTAAATAAGTGAATAAATACACAAGGATATCAGCCCTATCAATCACCCATGACAGTATGAGCATTTGGAATTTTTCTTAGATATTTAATTCTTGCTCAACTCCTTAGTTGATCGAAAAAAATACAGGAAAGAAGAGAGAAAAGTGTCTGTGCAAATATGCCTGCCTAAAACACACAGGACGCCTACCAATCATAAAATGCCAGAAGGGGAAACAACTTCTTCTTCTGGAACAGGAACCTCACAGTACAAAGTTCCCAGCCAGGGCTACTGTCCAAGTGCAACCTCCACTGAACCCCCTGCTCATTCTTGGAGCTTCCTGGTGCACGTGGCCCCAGAGTCGTGTGCATTGACCGATCTCCTGACTGCATTTGTGTGAAGTTCAAACTATAGTGGCTAATCTATGAGACCTCACAGAAGCCCTAATGCAGAAAGAGATGAATAACACTCAGAGAAGAGAATGAGAAAGAACTAAAGAGAAGGAGGGAGGAAGGGAAGAAAGAAGAGAGGTGAGGGAAGAAGAAGGAAGGAAGAGAGGCAGCCAGGCAGGAGAGTAGTTGGGTGTCCAAGTCCAAGCTCTGAGTCCAGTGCTTGGAGCTGCCTGGAGCACTCTGTTTAAGGTGAGTGAACTGATCAAAGGTAAATTACTCACTGAGTCCAAGTTAGCTGTGCACTGTGACCACACCAGCTATAATCATTATTTTTTAACATTTTTATTTGTTTTAATTAGTTATACATGACAGTAGAATGCATTTATGTACTTTGATATACATAGATGGGATATATTATCTCATTTTTATGATTGTACATGTTGCAGAATCATATTGGTCATGTAGTCACATATATACATACAGTAATAATGTCTGTTTCATTCTACTGTCTTTCCTATCGCCACATCCTTTCCCTGCCCTTCCCATCACTAACCTCTACCTAATCTAAGGTAACACTATTCTTCCCTCGTGCTCCCCCCCCTGCCTTATTGTGAATTAGCATATTAGAGAAAACATTCAGCCTTTGGTTTTGTGGGATTGGCTTATTTCACTTAGCATGATATTTTCCAACTCCATCTATTTACTGGCAAATGCCATAATTTCACTCTTCTTTAAAGCTGAATAATATTCCATTGAGTATATATACCACATTTTGTTTATCCATGCATCTATTGAGGGACACCCAGGTTGGTTCCATAGTCTAGCTATTGTGAATTGAGCTGCTCTAAACAGAAGCATTATTAATAGCAACATTTACTGAATGTTTAATATCTCCTAGACATTATTATAACAACTTTAGGTACGATCTTCATCACAACCCTGTGAGTTTGGTTATACAATTATAATCATAGTCATCACACTCAGACACAAGAAATCTATACCCTATATCTCAGAGGTAATGACGGGCAGAGCCAGCATCCAGAATCAGGCAGGCTGCGTACGCACCACTCAGCCACCTGCTCCCTGTCACCAAGGTGCCTGTCTCACTCTCCAAGTCAACCATTCACATTTTCTTTTATTCCCTGAGATTTCTGTGAGCCTTACTGAAGTTAAAAGCAAGATTCTCCGCATCTATGAAAACTATATGTAGTATTGTTAGCAGATTGCAAAGTCTATTGTACAATTTGTATTCTTCAGTGATGTTTCAAAATATACTTTAGAAGTTTGCAAATGCTTAAACAGAAGCTACTGGGGAACGATAGGGCCAAATTATATTGTCATATTGTGTGCATGTAAAAATATGTAACAATGAATCCCACCATTCTGTACAACTATAATGATCCAATAAAAATATGAAAAAGAGGGGCTGGGGTTGTGGCTCAGCGGCAGAGCGCTTGCCTCACACGTGTGCGGCCCAGGTTCGATCCTCAGCACCACGTAAAAACATAAATGCATTGCATTGTGTACAACTAAAGTAAATAAATAAATATTAAAAAAAAGATAAAAACAGAAGTTTGCAGATGCTTGGCAGTTTTCTAGCTACTCCAAGCTCTTTTGACAGTTCCAAATTTTTTTAAATTGCCTTATTGTTTTGTTTAGAGTGATCAGAGTTGCTTATATTTTGTTAACGAGAGGCTTTAAGTAAGGCTAGCATTTCATTTTGCTTCAGATCTAATTATTGTTTTGCAATCTAGTTAAAACTAAGTAGGAAATAATAAAAGAAAATTCTTTAAAAGCGAAGAATAAGTAAATATTGCACAAACATAATAAATACAATATGATATGTATCAATAAGTGTTTCATTAATAAATGGAATTGGTTAATCATTGTTGGTAAAGAGTTTTTATACTGCCTTTAACAAACCTCTAGAAACCCTCCCTGACTGTACTTGCCAAGAGAAGAATGGTTTCTAAGTTTTATCATTGAGACCAAAGAAACATCATTTATTTTCTGAGTCTGCTGAAATTAAGTTTAGAATCTATTCAAGGAAATTAAAATATTTTTGGTTTTTCATACAGAGCTGCACTAATACAAGAAATTTATCATTTAAACAGGTGTTGGGCAACAATTGAGATGAAAGAAGGCTCAAGGAGGCAGCTGATTTCCAAAGAGGGAAAGCAGAAACACTCCACAGCCTTGGGCAAAAGCTCACAGCCTAAGCATTCTGTTCAACCCTTGGGGATGCTGTCATTTTCCAAAGAGTAAACATAGAAAGAAAAGGATAGCTGTGGAGCTGAGAAGAACCTTAGATATTGTGCATGAAGACAGTGCCTGGACCAGGTTGTTACCAGAGCTCAAATCTATACCACCCCCGAGGATCTACCTGAAACTCCTTCATTTCACCTTCCACACAGCCTCTACAAGTCAGATATCCTGCCAAAACCTAAGAAAAATAAATACATGAATTAGTTAGAGGCATTTCATAATTGCCTACGTACTAGAGATAAAAATAAGAAGTATTGTCCATTGTCTATAGGAGTTTTTAAATGTCTCTTTGTTCTCCTGTCTCTTCTGTGCTTGTTTTTTAGCACTGTCATTATCATTGTTATTATTTTTTTTTTTTTTTGGCCTAACTTCAATAACCACTTTTCAAATTTGGTGATTTGCTGTATTTTTTTTTTTTTTGGATTATAAAGATAATATCTATCTAGGCCTTAAATGGATTGTACAATTAATTATTGAATGAGGAATGTTAAACTGTTAGGGAAGAGTTCATTAGAGAATGACTCCAATTGTAAAGTGCCACTAAGACTCCAAGAATGTCATATTAAGTCATTTAAGGTGGATGGAGACAATGTTCCCATGTTTTATTACAGCTCTTATGGTTAGTAGTTATTTCAAGGAGATTGCTTTATTCTGATCTCTGCAGTTGATTTTGAGGTTGATGGCATTTAATTTTATGTATGTATTCAGAGAGAAATGGCTTGATAGTGACACACATTTCAGGATCTTTCTCTTATTGGATTGAAAAAGCAGATACTTAGACTTGCATTACTTCTTTGAAGCAAGGAAAAAAATCATGATCAGTCCAAGTTTCATGTTAGGTAAAACAGCAACATTTTGGAAATTAATTAATCATATCTGAAACTGCAGCTGCATTATATTAAATCTGATTAAATGCTGAATGGCATCTGCATCCTTGCTAATTTTATTGAAGCCAATACAATAGTGATACATTTAGGTGGGACTGGTCAAGTGAATATTGTCTATCAGGGTGATGGAAAATCTGCTGAATTCATAGATTTAAAATCCTGAAAACAATTTTTATTTCCTTAGAGTTTCCCCAAGTGCACAAAGATCCATGCTGAGATTCTTCCTTGGATCCCATGGACAGCTTTTCCTCTCCCTCCTTGACAATTATCCACCTGTGCATAATACACATTCAGACAAATGCAATGTGGAGGGTTGTGGTAGCTCATGGAAGGCATCCAAAAAAAAAAAAGAATTGCCCTTGAAAGATTAATTTCAAAAAATCACTTTCATGAGTGGGATTAACATGAGCCAGCAACCAGGAAGAAGGCAGCATTAGCAAGATCACATTTAAAGCAAACCAACTGCTACACTACAAAATGTAGGTGACCCTCAGGTCTTAAAAATTCCTTGAGGCGTCACAGTACCAAGGCATCTAGAGGTAAGTAGTCTGGCTTTCCATCCTGCTTCTATCACTTATTTAAATGTAAGATTTGGAGCAAATGAGTTAGTCACTCTGGGGTTCAGCTTCCTTATCTTATAAAATGAAAATGATAATAGTGCTTATTCCATTGGGTTATTGCGAGGATTAAATGAGTTCAAATCTGTAAAGAGTTTGGACTGGTGCATAGCACACAGCAAGCACTGCATACGTGTTTGTTAAATCAACAAATTCCTATCTTGAGACAAGACGTCACTCCTAGCTCTGTGCACGCAACACATGCAAGATCGGATGCTGAAGCAATAAATCCTTCTGAGAAAGAAAATCGCAGATTCCCAGAGCCTTATTTTCAGAATCGCTCATGTTGCTTCCAGACATTGGCTATTTAATCCTTCCAGAACAACCAAGAGAGAATTTACGCAAATAAACTTCTCCTTTTACAGAAGAGAATGCTGCTGCACAGGAAGGTCAAGTGTTTTCCTTAAGATGACCCAAGGAACTCAGCCCCTCTCTAGGTTCACTCCCTTCCTAGGCTTCTTTGCTGTCAGGCATAAAATGACATTAATTGGCATAAGATGAAAACAACTTAAATGTGTGACATCCAAGGCAATTGAAGAATTCTGTACACATAGAAAAACAAATCTACTCTACAATATTTATGCAACTTTTCAGAACCTAGATTTTTTTCTTCTGACAGTTCCAGGAAACTAACAAAGTAAGTACAGCCGAGTGAACTTCAGTTTCCATTCAAATTTCCTAAGTGAGCAAGAGACTCAAACATGAAGATGGATTTAAAAAAAAAAAAAAAAAAAAGCAGTTATATATGCAAATTATATTTAAATTAATGCAAATCTGATTTGACTGATAGGTCATGGAAGAAGAAATATTATTAAGGTAAATAGGAGAGTGGGTATCTGTGATGCCCTTCAATGGGTGTTTATCTGGTCAAAGGATAAAAAGGATAAAAACAAGTGTGAGAAATTTGAGTGGAGATGACAGATTTGTTCAACTTTCCCCTCAAAATAGCTTCTTAATGAGTTTGAAAAACAATAATCCTGATCTGCAAAAGTTTCTTCATGCCAACTCCTGTTTGTGCAAGAATCCTTGGACTTTACCCACTACAGCAAAGTGCCCTATAAGAAGGGGATAAGCAAAGGAGGAAACTAGTTAGAGGGAACTAGGTGAGGAGGGAGAGAAAATGGAGGGGGCAACAGAGAGACAAAGAGAGAGACTTTTAGTAGTTCCCATGAGTTATTTAGTGGTTCCCATGAGTTATTTAGTGGTTCCCATGAGTTATTTCCTGTTAAGACATGTTTTGAAAAAAATGTTGGTAACTTCTATTACTGACATTTTCCCTGATACCAAAATAATATATGTTCATTACAAAACATTAAGAATTCTTAAAAATAGATAAAATAAAATGAAGCTCACCATAATTCTCTTGTTCTTTTGTGAGTAGGTATCTTGGGTTATATTGTTAGTGTTCTCTCTTTCTCTCTTTATTTCTCTCTCTCTCTCTCTCTCTCTCTCTCTCTCACACACACACACACACACACACACACACACACATACACACCATGTGTCTAAGAATTCCAAGTTTTAAGTCAAACTGGTATCTAAGCATACAGCTTTTTAGCTTAATTTTACATTTTATTATATTATGAGTTGTTTCCTATACCCTTAAATATTTCTCATAGATTTTGATTGTTTGTCTCTACCATAATTTTTCTGTTACCTAATTTACCAATTAGTTGTATACTAATGGATTTAATTTCTATTATTTTCCTAAAATAAATAACATTTATATTCAATAATTCTTATGGAATTCTCTAGTTATTTTCTCAAAGTGAAAATCCTACACCAAAGTATCTGCATATTTTAAAGCACGCAATATATAATATCATGTTTTGTGTTTTCTATGAATTTTATTAGACTTGAATATTAATCTTTCTCCAGAATAAAAAGTTCTAAGCTCATCATTCAGCTATTTGCTTAGTCGGACTCATGAGTTTTGCTTTTATCTGCATTATGCTATTTCCTATGTGTTCCTTTGGATTATTTTCTATTTTTAAATTTATTTTAAACTGATACATGAAAACATAAAAATAATTCCTATTCCTGGCTACCATTGTTGTTTCAGCACATGTATGCATTGTGTAATATTTAAATCAAGGCACATAAACTTGGTCTTCAAACATTTTTCACTTCTTTATGGTGAAAACACTCAACATCCTTTCTTGTAGCTTTCTGAAACACATAGTACAAGAAGTTATCCTACTCTGCAGTAGCACATCAAAACTTTTTGCCTATGTCTGTCACTCAGTCCCCACTGCTCAACCTCTGTCTGTTTCCATCCTCCTCACTACTCTCCCTGGTGTCTGGAAAATACCACTCAACCCTCAATTTCTGTGAGGTCATCTTGTTACATTCCACATATGTGTGAGGTCACATGGCATTTTCCTATTCACTTAAGATGATAATCTCCAGTTCCATCCATGTTGTCACAAATGAATGGATATCATTCTTTTCACGCTTGAATAATATTCCCTTGTGCATTAGAATATCTTTTTGGAGGATTAAAGGACTCATTTTTCTCTAGAAACGGTGTCAACCACTTTAAATGGAATGCAATTTAGCCTTAGCTAATACTCAATAGCTATTCCTAGCTTTATTCAATAATGAGGAAATAAACTTAACTTCCAAAGATCCTGGAACAAGCAGAGCTTTGCCTCCACAGGGACTGAGAGAGTCACTTTCCTTACTTGTGAGCACAAATCTGGGAAAATCCTTTGGGATTCTCAGCCCTACTCTCCCTGATCCCTTGGTGTGAAAGGTCATTTTGTATTCCACACAAGACAGTGTTTCTGCTCGATTTTCTTTAAAGCATCCTAAGGATAGCAGATTTTCATTGAAACTGTAATATGAACTTTCAATATCATTATATGCAAAAATTAGTCAAGGAGTCTTCCTAACAATGTTCTTATGAATGATTCTCATGGGTGTTGCAGGCATATCACAGTGGGACATCTGCTGTATATCAGAGAAGTTGTATTCAAATCCTTTTTATTTTACTCAAATTTTTTAAATTTTTATTTTATTTGGTTCCAATTGTTTTCATATATTTCTTTTGTCCCAACCTGAGAGTAGTATCATGTCTCCCATTTGGCACGTTTGACCTTCAGTTCTCCTGTGTGTAGTATGAACAATGACTTCCCACTCTGTTTGTTTTTATTTACTTACTATTGGCCTTTCCTTTCCTTTCCTTTCCTTTCCAAGCTTTGCTTCTTATTTGGTTTTAATTGAGAATCCATGCATGCTATTAAATTGTTCTGAGATCTTTTTCAATTCTTGAGATTAATCCATTCACGTTTACTCTAATAATGAATGTGCTTGGTTTTGACTTTCTGTGCTTTTATTCTAAGCTTTTGGTTTTCATTGCTTTTTTTTTCCTTCATTCACTTCCCAAGTGTTATGATACAATTTAAGATTTGCTCACAACACTTACAAAAGAAACTCCAGCTCTTTGGCTTGGTTTCTGCAAGGCTTTCTGAAACCCGGTCCTGTTTCTGCAACCTCTAGGAATCTACACCTGACCCCACAGTTTCCAGTATACTTGAACTACTCTGTTTTATCAACTGAATGGCATTTCATCCTTGACTTTATTTTTGTTATTCCCATGTTGGGAATAATTTTGCAGCATTTTTTTAACCTGGATAAATTCCAATGCCTTTCTCAGCATCATTTTGTAATCATCACCTTCAGAATTCTCTGAAATATCCTCTGAACCTTTTAATGTGTTCTCGTAGCATCCTGCTTGTGTCTCCCTGGGAGCTCTATCAGAATACCTTTTGCAAAAGGAAGTTTATAAATTATAAAGAAGTGAATGTCAGGGGCCTTCTGTTTATATTTGCAGTATTTCTTCAGGAGAGATTTAGCAATTTTCTAATAGAAATATACAGCTTACCTCTAACACTCTCCCCAAACCGCCCCCCCCCACAAAAAAAAGTCAGCTACTGCCATTTGGGCTGACAAGCTAAACAGTTCTAACAACTCATACAAGAGACTTGGTCACAATAACAATCATGAATACAGTGCAGCAGCAGATAGCCACTTGTGTGGATGTATACAGAACGACATCCACGTTCATGGGAATGGCTTTGGAGGCCATTTGTGTGTGAAGGAATATATTGAGGTCCATAAAGGCAGCGTTCTACATTGTCCTCAAATAACTCCACTCCACTTAGTCAGCAATCGCTCTAACAGGCACCCAGCCGCTGTGTCAGAGGTGGGCAGCAAGAAATCGCAGGCAGGCCAGCGGCTCAGCTCCAGGATAAACAAGGAAGCCCTGAGAAGCCCTCTCTTAACTTTTTCATGCGTAGTTCAGCCATGGCTCAGCTCACCGCCTTAACTTGAAATCACATTTCTCAAAGCAGAGGCTAGGAGGTGTAGCAAAAGTGACAGATAATATTGGATGCTCTCAAAAGCCACAAATATGACCCAGGCTGCTTCAGGCAGGTGTTGTCCCCACACACAGGGCAGACACACGTGCCTTTACGCACTGACTTCTTTACAGCATAAGTAAAATAGAACTTTACAAAGCTCAGCACCCTGAGGGAAACAATTTGAAGCATTTCACCAACTCGGTAAGCCAATCTCACGTGGAGACTGCACTGACAGCTCTCACCTCTCTCTGCAGGATCCCCACTTTTTAGAGCGATAGTGAGAAATGTTTGCAACTTTTGAAAGAGTGATAGCAACTGTCAAAGCAGGAACAGAAAGAATAGGAAGATTGTGCGGGGGGCCATCTCAGAGGACACCAGGGATCAGACACAGTCAGCAGAGTTGGGCTGGAGGATGGGACAGTAAAATCACCAGACAGGCTGTATGTGCCCTGCAGCAAAGCCAACCTGGGAACTCTGTTCTCCTCCAACTTAGTGACAGAAACTGCAACTCAAAACTTGTTCAAGCCAGGAAAAAAAATAAATAAAAAGAAAGGAAGGGAGGGAGGGAGTGAGGGAGAGAAGGAGGGAGGGAAAAGGAGGAGGAAAGAAAGAAAGGAAAGGAAGGGAAAAGGGTGGGGAAGATATGCTCAAGGCTCATTCAACTGCAAAGTCTGGAATGTGATTGAGAACAGACACTAGGGACCACGTTATGGCTCTTCCCTTAGCTCTGTTGCTTTTGTGCAGTCTCTGCCCCAGCCAGGAACTTCCCTGTGTGGAAACAACTTTCAAGAGTTACATCCTATATTCTTAGCAACCTCAAAAGAAAAAGAACCCCCACCACCCCAATACATACAAGAAACATGAAACTCCCTGGTTTGAATTTGGCTCCTGGAACTTCCGTGAAGACCTGGAGCTCCACTTCCTTCAAGTGAATGTAGAGAAGTTTCTGGAAGTAATAAAGGGGCATGGATACCAAAAGAGGAGGTGAATCTAGAAAGACCGAGATAATAGAGCAAATCGTTAGTTGTGTCACTGTGGTTTTTTAAGCAGACAGAAGGAGTTTAGAGGACACTGGCCTGCTTTTCTGCCCAGCACCCTTTCTGTGTTCTGGTAACAGCACCATCTTTATCTGTGGAGCTTCCTTGTGTCACAGGCTTTTGTGGAACTGCCAATCACAAAACCCTGATCACAGGGGTGGACATGTGACTCAAGTTAGCTAATTTGACTTCTTTTCTGGAAAATGGAATCTTTCTCTCTGAGTTACAGAAGGTGATGGTAGCTGGTCATCCAATGACTGAGCCACAAAGGGAGAGCCAAGACAGCCTGAGTCTTATGTACCAGATGCCCAGCATTTTTTCAGTTCTGTTCTTCCAGATGTCTAACTGCACAAGTCTTCCTTACTGTGACTACAACTGGGCTACCTTGGGAAGCTCTCATCATAGTTCACACTACCTTCAAGATCTAGGACTAAAGTTAGCTTTTTGTCAAAATCCATGCCTGGCCTGAATGGAAATGAATGAAGACTCTGCTATTTCTGTGTTAGACAGAGAACCAGGAGAGGCTGTGGTCTCCAAAGAGAAAATTTACTGACAGATCCGAGACCTGAACTTGGGCCACGTATTCCTTCTCAGGTATTTATCCCCTAGTGCATTAAAAAGGAAAATTAACTGGTCAGAGGTAGGACAAAGTTGTCACTATTTTTTCCACTTATATAATCATGTATTCATTAATTTATGAGAATGTATTTGTTAACAATCTGCTTCATGCCAGGTATTAGGAAGATACTGGAGACATCATGCTAGGTTAAAATAGATAACGACCCTTAAATCTAGGGGCTTCACAGAAAGAGTCCAAAAGTTAAATAAGTATGTTGTCGCCGGAAAGGGATTGCAGCCTGGAACAGCAGCGCCGCGGGAAGGAGTCCGGAGACAGGATGGAGACGAAAAAATTCTTTAATCTTTCTGTCTCTGTCTCTTGTAATTTCTAACACCACATACACACTCTCACAAGAAACCAAGGCACCTACTCTTACAAGAAACTACAATATATCTATACAATAGCGATAACCCTGTCCGTTTTCTCTCAGGTCTCATCCCATGCGCCCGAGCAGGAATGGCGCTAGCTTGACCTGCTGAGTCACGGCTCAAATCTCTCGAGATCCTGGGCCAAGTCCCGCGAGATCCCAGGCCAAGTCCCGTGAGACTACGGAAGGCAGAAATGCCCAAAAATGTCTATGGCCCGTAGTCAACCGCAATCTTAGCTATCTCCCCAAACAGGGCTCCTGCATTTCCCCCCTTTTGTTTTAAAAGAGGGGATGCTCTAGGACGTCTATGTGCAACCAACATTCTTACCCGTCATCGGATAATCAAGGCTGTGCCCTTGACTCCTGTCTTAGGTTGATATGTCGGCCACATGAGACTGTCCCGTGCGACTGTGCCTGTCTTAGGTTGTCCCCCTCTGGGGATCTTACCCGTCATTGGCTAACCAGCCATCCAATGGAGCCCTTTAGGATCGACTGTGTAAGATGACTAACAGCCGTCCAATTGGGAGGAGATGCTGCGGCTTTAAGGCGACAAGCCTTTTGGTGACGAGCCAAATTGCATAGCATATCAAATTCTTTAAACAAATCAGCTGCCCTAAGTTCTATCAAGTAACACAGTGAGTTCTCTAAACAAATACCCGCAAGGTACTGTCCCATGAAGTCCCAAACAATGAAAGATCAAAATGTCCACTTGTTATAACATGTATATCTAGGAGGCCCCATGCATGCAGAGCAGAGGCCACACTGCTGGTGAGGTTGTTTGACATTTGAGCAGCAGGGATGCTTGCAGTGACCGTGATCCCTGCAGCTGTAGCAGCAGCCGTCTTTTTTATGTCTAGACAAGCCACCGGCAAATCTTCAGGGCCCGCTACCTAGAGACTCAAGCATCAATTATTAAAGGAAAGGCAGTGCTATTTCAGCACTGAGTCAAGAGGCGAATTGTCAAACTAAAAAATAGAATTATTAGATTAGAAAATTAAAGTTGATTTCTGCTCACACACACTGCAGCCTGAGCTCCCACAAACATAAGCTGGCAAAACATCATATTTAGAACAAAACAAAGAAAGACTGAGGGTATTTACTGCATTAAAGATAGATTAAAGAAAAACTAAAAGCACTTTGGAGAAATAATTTGTTAGCTGGAACTCTCGAGTTTCTGCATACACAGTAGTCCTTTACCTGTTGAAATAATTGAAATTAATCATTTATTAAACAAATGAAGTTAATAACAAATAAGCAACCTTATGTCAAAACACCAAAATATCAGGTTATACATCCCTAGTCATATTTTTTGCTAAAGAGAAGTCCCTGGGACACCTATAAAACAAAATTGAAGGTACCTTCACTTATTAAATTATTTACCCAATTTGAATACTCTTAAACTTAAATGAATTAGAGTTATTTGGATCCATATATATATATATATATATATATTCACAAGCGCTTTGTTATTTTTGATGTCACACTGGACAGACAGACGCACATACAAACATACATTTGTGATGTCACATTAACATGAAATTTAGACAAATACACAGACATAAACACATATTTAAAAAGAAAAAAAAATACAATTGTGTGCACACTAAAGAGAGATCTCTTCGTCCCAGCCGGGAGGAATGACACTTAAGTTGTGACATTTTTTTTTTTTTTTTTTTTTTTGGTGGTACTGAGGATTGAACTCAGGGACACTCGACCACTGGGTCACATCCCCAGCCCTTTTTTGTATTTTATTTAGAGACAGGGTCTCACTGAGTTGCTAAGTGCCTCGCCATTGCTGAGGCTGGCTTTGAACTCGCGATCCTCCTGCCTCAGCCTCCCAAAGTGCTGGGATTACAGGCGTGCGCCACCGCGCCCAGCTAGGTTGTGACATATTTTGAAGGACTCTTTTAAGGGAATCATTCCATATCTTCATCATGGTCCTCTTGATTTTGTACCTTTTTTATTAATCTTGATTCCTCAACAACTTCATCTTGATCCTTTTGATTTGGTACCTGCTTTATTAATCTAGATGGTATCCATATTGGAGAGGATTCATGCTTTGGAAAAACACAAACAGATCCTCTCCCCCAAATTAATACTGGATCTGGACCCTTCCATGTACCCGAAAGAACATCCTTCCAGTAAACCAAAGGTTTATGATGTTGATGTGGGTTCCAATGTCTGTCTCCAGCAAAATAACCATCAGAGTCTAAAGTTAAAAAATTTAAGGTAAACAGGGCAACTGCCAATCTGTCCTTAGGATTTTTCCAGTTTCCTTCTTTCTGTTTTAACAACATAACTTTTAGTGTGCAGTTTGCTCTTTCAATAATGCCCTGACCCTGAGGATTGTATGGGATACCTGTTTTATGGGATATGTTGAATTTTGCGCAAAACTCTTTGAAAGATGAGGACATATATGCGGGGCCATTATCTGTTTTAAGCATTTTGGGGATGCCCAATGCAGCAAAAGCTTGTAAACAATGAGATGTGACATCATTAACTTTTTCTCCAGAATGTAAGGAAGCAAAAATCATGCCTGAGCATGTATCTATGGTTACATGAATAAATCGCAATTTTCCAAAACTTGGCTCATGAGTAACATCCATCTGCCACAAATGATTGGGCATTAATCCTCTAGGGTTAACACCAAAATGAGGATTGGGCAAATGTGTCATACAAGATTTACAATCTTTTACAATTGTTCTGGCTTGCTCCTTTGTGATTTTAAACCTAAGTTGCAAGGTGGTGCTGTTGACGTGAAACTGGGAATGAAATAAAGTAGCTTGTTGTAGCGCTGAAAGTATAAATATTGTTTTTGTAAGTTCATCAGCCTTTTGATTACCTTCATGGAGGGGGCCAGGCAAATTAGTATGTGCTCTAATATGGCCTACGAATAGAGGTTCTTTTCTAGCCCACAAAAGTTTTTGTATTTGATAAAACAATTTAAAGGCTGGAATATGAGGTGCTATTGGTCCTGCTAACTCTAATTTTGGGACAGCTTGTACAATATAGTGGCTATCTGAAAAAATGTTTATGGGCTGGTCTCTAAAATTTTCCAGAGCTCTTACCACAACTTCCAATTCCACTAGTTGAGCTGATTTGTGTGCAGTTATGTAAGTCATATTTTCTTTTGTAGTGACTACTGCAGCAGTACCATTTGAGGACCCATCTGTAAATACATTAAATGCCTTAGGAATAGGTTGATTTTTTATTACCTGTGGAAATATAATAGGATGATTAATACAAAAAGATAATATAGGAGATTTAGGAAGGTGGTTATCAAAATTTGCAGAGATAGAGCATCTAGCTATAGCCCAGTAATTATCATTGAAACATAAATATTCAATCTGTGACGATGATTAGGGAGTAATAATAGTAGCAGGGTGAATGCCAAATATTTTAGTAGAAGTTTTAAGTCCTTGAAGAATAAGTTTAGCCACCATGGAGGTATAAGACTCAATTATGCTTTTAGGAGAGACAGGCAAATGTATCCATAATAAAGGCCCTTGTTGCCAAAATACTCCCGTGGGTGTATATTGTGAAGAAATAATAATCAATATCAGCGGTTGAGTTAAATCAAATCTGTCACAATGAGCTCCTTCGATGGTTTTTTCTACTACCCTTAAAGCTTTCCTAGCATCAGGAGTCAATGTTCCCGGTGAGGATGGATCAGGGTCCCCTCGAAGGATATCAAATAAAGGTTTTAATTGGCCAGTAGTGAGGTTTAGTGTAGGGCGAAGCCAATTAATGTCTCCCAGTAGTTTTTGGAAATCATTGAGGGTGGTTAAATGTTCTTTATTTATTAAAATTTTGGGGGGTCTAACAAAAGTATCCATGATTTTAAATCCTAAATATAATATGGGAGATCTGGTTTGAACTTTTTCTTCTGCTATATATAATCTGTACTTTTTAAAATTTTCTACCACGTCACTGAATATATTAAATAAGATTTTTTGATTAGGGTGGGCCAGTAAAATATCATCCATGTAATGTAGACACATGAGGTTTGGATATTTATTTTTAATGGGTTGGATAGCCTTGTCCACATATATTTGGCATATGGTGGGGCTATTAGCCATTCCCTGCGGCAAAACCTTCCATTGATATTTCTGATCAGGGCCATTATTGTTAATAGAAGGAACTGAAAAAGCAAACCTGGGGGCATCCAGAGGATGTAGGGGAATAGAAAAGAAGCAATCCTTTATATCAAGACTAATAACATGGAAATTTTTTGGAATAGCTATAGGATTCGGAAGTCCAGGTTGAGTAGGGCCCATGACTTGCATGGTTTTATTAATTTGTCTAAGATCATGTAATAATCACCATTTTCCTGATTTTTTCTTGATCACAAATATGGGGGAATTCCAGGGAGAGGTGGAAGGTTCTATATGTCCTGCTTCTAATTGTTCCTGAACTAGTAGGTGGGCCGCTTGTAATTTCTCTTTAGATAGGGGCCACTGAGGGACCCACACTGGCTTATCAGAAAGCCATGGTATTTTCAAAATTATTTTCTCAGTGGCCCCGAAGAAAAATGTCTTTTTCCTATATGATAATGATTTATTTTAGGGTTAAGCTTACCCTGTACTATTTGATGATTTCTTTTAGGGTTAAGATTACCCTGTAGATTTTTACATTTAACACCTGCAGGTTTGCTTGCAAGGTGTACTCCCATTTGTTGTAAAATATCTCTTCCCCATAAAGTAACCGGTAGATTAGGTAAAACATAAGGCTGAAACGTGCCTTTATGTCCTTCATCATCCTCCCATTTTAAAATTATAGCACTTTTTCTGGGAGGTTATTATATCCCAAGCCTCTTAAACTGGTTGAAGCTTTTTGCAGAGGCCAGTGTTTGGGCCATTGACGTAAATTAATGATGGAAGAATCAGCTCCAGTATCTATAAGACCCTCCATTTCTATTCCTTGGATTCTTATTTTACACATAGGCCTCCTTGTACAGTCCTGAACCCAGCAAACCATGGGTTTCGAATCAGTGGAACAAAATCCTCTATTGTTCCTATTTAGAGACATATTCATTTTAAATGAATTATGTAAATTTGGAAGGAGGAGCAGCTGAGCAATTCTATCTCCCTGATTAATAGAACTTATACTTTGGGGTGAGCTAAGCATTATTTTTATTTCCCCCTTTGTAGTCTGAGTTTATTACACCTGGGGTCACTTGCAAACCTAATAAGCTTTCAGGACTTCGCCCGATAATAAGTCCTACAGTCCCTGAGGGAAGAGGTCCCCTGACTCCTGTGGGAATCAGTTGAACCCCCATTTCAGGTGTTAACACTATTCGGGCGGTGGAACAGAGGTCTAATCCTGCATTTCCTCCTGTTCCTCTGGCGAGGGAGTGGATGGGTAGTAGGGATTGTGTCGGGGAAGCATCTGAGTGGATGCTTGAGGTTACTCCTCCTCCAATGCCTTGTACATTTGTGGGCCCCGGGGCATTGGGCCCCATGCCCCGTTTTTTGAATTCCTGAGCAAAGGATTTCCATGGATGTCAAATTTTGAATAGCATTTATTGGCCCAATGATTTCCTTTCTTACACCTGGGACAGCAACCTGGAGCACGGTATGAATTTGGTCTTATTTCTCTTTTAGGATTTTGCCTAGAATAGCCTGATTGATTATGATAATTTTGCCTAGAATATCCTGATTGATTATAATGTCTATATTGAGCCCTTGTAAAATTTTGAGGGGCAGCATCTCTCACAGCTGCTGCAATCACATTCCCTGTGACAAAGGCATCATTTATATCTTTACATAGTTGTATATATATGGAAAGATCCTTTTTATTTTTCCATGGCCTGATGACTTCCTGGCAATATTTATTAGCATTTTCATACGCTAATTGAACAACTAATGGCATAACTTGATCAATGTCTCCAAAAACTCTACCTGCAGTTCTCAAAAGTCGATCAGCAAATTCAGCATATGGTTCATTAGGTTCTTGAATTACTTTGGACAAGCTACCTTGTAGATCCCCAGGTCCTTGTACAGTTTTCCATGTCTTTAAGGCAGCTGCATTTATCTGAGCATATACTCCTGGGGTATAATATTTTTGATCCTGTACGTCTGCGAATTGCCCTTCTCCTGTGAGCATTTCTATATTATGGTCTCCAAACCCTGCATCTGCGTTTCTTTTAGCTGTTTCTATACAAAGTTCTTGAAATTGTGATCGCCAAACCAAGTATTGTCCCCCACTTAATATTGCTTTACATAGACATTTCCAGTCTGCGGGGGTTAAGCTAAAGGTGTTAAGGGACTCCAGTATACTCAACGTGAAAGGAGCTTGGGGTCCATAAGTCTTTACTGCCTCTTTGAGATTTTTTATTGTTTTGAAATCTACTGACTGATGGACCCTCTGTCCATTTTCATATTCAAATACTGGCGGTTCCCAATGTATCTGTGAGTTACCCTCGAGAGCGCATAAGCGCTCAGAAAGACTTTTTATTTCTATTTCTAGGGTATGTAAACATCTAGTGATACCCTTCATATTTTCTATAATCGATTTCACCCATGGGGGAGTAGAGGACACAAGTTCCTCCACTGGACAATCCCTTATCTTGGTCTTCCTTAATTTCCTTTTGTTCATTTTCTCAAAATCACCTTTAGTTAATTCCTCCTCAGTACTACTACTCTCATTGGTCCTAACTGACTCAGTAACATCCTGAGTCCCAGGTTCAATTGAGAGCATGTATTCTTGAAGTATCTCTAATAAATCTTGAATAGCTTTAGCAGCTCGGATCTTTGTCATTTGGGGGATGCTTCTAATACTCTCCTTACTGGTCTTAGTTGACTCAGCGGAATCTACGCTTTCATGATCGCCTTCACTGTTTTCTAAATCCTCCTCACTAGCGACAGACTCATCTATATCAAAGAATTCATCGAGAGCCTTGTACACTTAGGTCTTAGTTATTTTCGAACCCATTTTAACCACTCTGACTAGAGACTCCTGCGAGGTTTCTCAGTTCTTACCTGCCGTGCTGAATTCCCCATACGGGCCACCAACTGTTGTCGCCGGAAAGGGATTGCAGCCTGGAACAGCAGCGCCGCGGGAAGGAGTCCGGAGACAGGATGGAGACAAAAAAATTCTTTAATCTTTCTGTCTCTGTCTCTTGTAATTTCTAACACCACATACACACTCTCACAAGAAACCAAGGCACCTACTCTTACAAGAAACTACAATATATCTATACAATAGCGATAACCCTGTCCGTTTTTTCTCAGGTCTCATCCCATGCGCCCGAGCAGGAATGGCTCTAGCTCGATCTGCTGAGTCATGGCTCAAATCTCTCGAGATCCTGGGCCAAGTCCCGTGAGACTACGGAAGGCGGAAATGCCCAAAAATGTCTATGGCCCGTAGTCAACCGCAATCTTAGCTATCTCCCCAAACAGGGCTCCTGCATAAGTAAACCTTGTATTAGTTACCTAGGGCTGTCATACTAAAGTTCCACAAACTGGAGACTTAAACCAACAGAAATTTATTTATCATAGATCTGAAGGACAGAGTCTGAATTTAAGATACTGACAGGGCCATGTTCCTTCTGAATTTTCCTAAAGGAGTCTTCTTTGCCCCTTTGAGCTGCAGAGTTCATTGTTGTGTAGACATTTCACATCTTCTCTATGCATCTTCTCTTCTCATAAGGATAATAGTTACTGGGCTGAGGACTTATTCTAAATTCAAGATGATGAATTCAGCTTAAAATCCTTAACTAATTACATCTATATCTTATATTTCCACATACAATCATATCCCAAGATCCTGATGGTCATGAATTTTTGGATGACACACTATTCAACCCACCACACAACTTAATGTATAATTGCACTGAATGAGAGTGTCAAAAGGAAAGAGTACACAAATCATGAGTGGCTCAGAAAGGACTGAGCTAGCCTCTGGGTACAGGAGTTTTCTCCTGCTTTGTAACAAACTACTGTAAACTCAGACACTTAATTCAATATGCACTTATTCCCTCATACCTCTATGATCAGAATTCCAGGAACAGGAATAGATTCTCTACCAGGGCTTCAGAGGCTAAATGCTGACCTTTGTTCAGACTGGTTTCTAGTCTGGAGATGCTGGGGAAGAGTCTAAAGCTAAACTCCATTCAAATGCTTGGAAGAAATTCACTCCTGACAGTGGTAAGACTGAGGTCTTCACTTCCTTGTGATGGGACTTAAATTGTGTTTCTCCTCAGCTCACATGTTGAAATGGTAGCCTCTGATGTGACTCTATTTGGAGATAAGACATTTAGGAAACAAGGTGAAATGAGATCATATGGAAGTAGCTCTAATAGGATAGGATTGGGGACTTTATAAGAAGAGGAGGAGAAATTCCCTGTGTGGACATCAGCTGAACCGGAACTGTTTGGAGAATGATCAGGGATGCTACATTAATTATACTGGGACAACAGGTGTGAACCAGATCTTTCCTGGCCAAATCAAGAATTATGGTCACCTCAGTCTTTTGGAATTCCAAGGTAGTAACTATTCCCTAGCCAGAATGACAAATTTAAATATATATTTTTAAAAATTTTTTTTTAGTTGTTGATGGACCTTTATTCATTTATTTACATACAGTGCTGAGAATCGAACCTAGTGCCTCACACATGCTAAGCACGTGCTCTACCACTGAGCCACAACCCCAGCCCTTAAAAATATATTTTTATAAAATAAATTCCTTCTTGTGCCCATTGATTACACATCAGCCCTGTGCACCCAAAGCTAATAGACAAGTTGAGTAACTAACCTAGCACTCACTGTCACTCCAGGAAATCGTTTTCACACCTCAATTTTCCTGCCTTAAAAGAAAGCTTTTTTCTGTTTTTACTTTAATTCATTCCATGTGAATTCCATTTAAATAGATTTATGAATAAGAATTTCTTTCTCTTTCAATGTATACATTTCAAAATACTTCCTGTGGCTTAACATTGTAACAGCCCTGGAGAGAAATTTGATAAGACAAATAAAAATTCCTGAATGAACAATAGTGAGAACTGTGCTCAGAGACTTCGTATCTTCAGCTCTGGAGTTGTTTAATCCTGGGGTCTAAAGCCTGCACTGTGTCTTCAATCCCTGGGTACAAAGGCTGGTTTCTGTAGGAAGCTGGCCAGCTGTTGCACAGCGCTGCTTTAAGAAGAGAAAATCTCAATGATTTCACAAGGGTACATGTTCTATTCTCCTCCATTTATCAGCATTTTCCCCATTCCTCAGAGCCTACCTCAAATCCATCATCCCTGGGAAACCCAGGCTCATGACACCAGCTGGTGACATTCCCTCCATTTATACATTTTATGCCCTCCATGTGTATCACATGATGGGTATTTTACCACATAATACTGTATTTAATAAGTCCCTATGTTTTATAATGTTCCATTTTTGTGTGGCTTCTCGAAACCATATCCTCAAGTATGACAAATTGATTTAATCCTTTGAGGTTCTCGCTTTGGGGGGCCCTCACTGCTGTTGGGACCAGGTGGCCAAACTTTCATGTGTCAGGGACGAAGAGAAAGGACTGCCAACTGGTTGGAAAGCAGATCTGAGGCTGCTGTACACTTAGTCATAAAAACCCTGAGGGCAACATGCCCAGCCCCTGCCCGTTCCATAGGCAGCATTCAAAAATATGGACTTTTCTTTTTTGCATTTAAAACAACCTTTAAAGTTCATCTTAACCTCGACAGTTTCTAAAGAATATGGAGAAACCAACTCATTGTGGCCTACTGTGTCCTGCAGGTCTTTGGGAATACCTTAAGGATTGCAGCCGCCAGCTCTCTAACACAGGTGCTGCCAAGCATTTTCTGTAAATTGATGAACAGTAAACATCTTAGGCTCTCAGGCCATGTTATTTTCTGAAGCAATGTCTCAACTCTGCCATTGTAGTGGGAAAGCATCATAAGAAATATGTAAACAGAGGAGCATGGCTTTCTCCAGGAAAACTTTGTTGACAAAATGGTAGGCTGGATTTGGCCCATCAGCCATTGTTTGCTGATTCCTGATCCAAGTTCAGTTAAGCATAGTATCCTACCCATATGCAAACACAGGAAGCTAAAACTGATTCATAAAATGCCTTAATTTTATATTTGTCAATGTCTCCTCTATACCCACTATAGTAGGTCCTTAGATTCTCAATAACAAAAACTACAAATTATTCACAATGTCCCATAAGTTCAGTCTTAAAAGAAGGATGTAGGGGCTGGGGCTATGGCTCAGTGGTAGAACGCTCATCTTGTATGTGTGAGGCCCTGGGTTCGATCCTCAGCACCACATAAATAAAATAAAGGTATTGTGTCTACCTACAACTAAAAAGATATAAAAAATAAAGATATAGACTTTTGCTGGGCACTGTAGCAACATGCCTGTAATCCCAGCAACCCCACAACCCCAGAAGCTCTGGCAGGAGGGCCACAAGTGCAAGCCAGCTTCAGCAACTTAGAAAGGCCCTAAGCAATTTAGTGGGACCCTGTTTCAAAATTTAAAACAAAACAAAAAAAAAATTAAAAAGCAGGGATGTGGCTTAATGGTAAAGTGCCCATGAGTTTAATCCCTGGTACTAAAAAGAATAAAGAAAAGAAAGATGTAGACTTTTTACCTGTAATTCATACTTTCTTATTTGTACAAACTAAACTAAATATCTCTTATAAAGGAAGAAGTAATACAAATAATTTTTTTTTTTCCTCTGTAGAGTTCTTTCCATCTCGGCAACAGTTGGAATCCATGTAAGTGAACTGCTGAGTTTCCACCAAAGCCTCTGATGGCTTTGTCTCTTCATCCATCATCCCGAATGAGTCACGTCTCAATCTTACTAAGATTTTATATAAAAGGAAGTGAAGAAGTTTCCGGATGATCTTCCTATAAACCTTATAACTCAGTCCTCTTCATACATCATT
The DNA here is from genome assembly GCA_025594165.1 of Tamias sibiricus. NCBI lineage: Eukaryota > Metazoa > Chordata > Mammalia > Rodentia > Sciuridae > Tamias > Tamias sibiricus. Next base: position 69,711,797 of record CM046660.1, on the reverse strand, counting down.
AGCCTATTCACTCTCTCTCTACCCTTGTTGATCTGTGTCTTTTGTCCCTTTATTCTTCTCTTGTAGAGTAAATGTCCTTCAATTTCCCGTTTTCATCATTTTTTCCTCTCATGTTACCCAGTTCCTTTTAGATGCTTTTTTCCCCTAATCCCAATTGCTGCCCTTTTCCTTTAAGAATCTTTACTCAAAACCTTGGCTGTGCATCAAGTTTTTTTTTATTATAATTATGCATATGTTCAAATCCCTTTAATGATTAACAGTCAAGGTTGAGACAGAATTTATGGGGAAAGACCATGAGCCCCTGCACATGTTGATGTAACAGCTGAAGAACTACACAAAGAATCCACTAGTCACTATATTCCTCCCTGAACCAGCCCTTGCTGCAGGGGGCTGCTGAGCTCCAGGGTCAAAGTTGAGAAACTCAGGTTACCCTGGCCTTGGAAAATCCACGCATACCTTCCTGCCCTTAAGCAGGCCAAATGCAAAACCTAAAATCAGTAACAGCCGCACCTTCAAACATTAAGCCTGAAGCCCAAACCACTCTGAACGCCCCATGGGTAAAAGAGTTACTGAGGTCAAATGGGTTTCCTTTAGACCCAGAGAATCTTAAGCTTTCTTGTGAGACATAAAAGAAGCTGTAGTATGAAAAGAATTCCATAAATAACAGTTATTAAAATGCCAAAAAATGGTTAAATGATAGTCATACAAAACAGAGCCCTTGTTTAAATTTTAAAACAAGCCTCCATCACCTTAATAAGAAAAACATGTGTTCGCTAAACCCATGGGTCCAATTCTGCTTTCCATGAAAACCTAGAATTTTTGCTTAAGTCATTGAAGCCTGTGGGGGGGGGGGTAGGGGGTGAGTATTCTCAGGATGATAAAGAAGATGGAGATGGACAGGGCAATAAATGTGTCAGGGAAAGGTTAGAAGTTGGAATGATGAGTAGCCTGGGTCCAGCAATACCCATCTCACCAGAAGGACCACACAGCAGGAGCTGAGGGCTTGGTCAATGCCTCATGCCTTACACTCTACAATTTCTAGTATCATATCCTAAAAGGGGGTGTGCTAAAGTTTCTCAGTGCTCTGAGGCCCAATGAAATTGTCCACCAATTTAAATTTTTTAGAAGGGATCTCAAAAGTGACTCATTATTTAAAGAGGTTCTTAAAACCATGTTATACGAACCATTTCCCTTATTCTCTTTCTGAATCATAATCTGTTACCTTTCACATTTTCACTTGTTACCAATCAAGAAAAACCATTGATTAGAATGATCAAATGTCAAGTAATATAAAAATTTATTCATGTTAGTTCAAAGAAAAAAGATAGTTTGGAGTGGAGTCATTAGGTGTCATTTCATTTCAGTGTGATAGTTATTATTATATCAGTCTATGCAATGAAAATCTACATTTTAAGAACTGATGTAAGTATAAGGAATATATGCTATCAAATATTCAGAACTGATGTTATAAAGTATCCAGCTCTCTAAGTAGCTTAGTAGAAAAACAGAGTTTTATGGCTTGACATAGAAGTTGGAAAGACAGAGGGTCCCCTCAGCTAAGGTTTGACAAGGAGCCAAGGTCAGACTCTTCTCTCTCCAGATCTCAGCTCTGCATCTGTGCAGGTAGGAACCCTGCTTCTGCACTTTTGGGCTTGGTGGGGGACATGGCCACTGACAGTCCTAAGGTTATATCTTCATCACCTTTGGGCAAACAGCAAAGATGTCTCTCTCTCTTTCCCAGTTTCACTTTTTAATATCTAGAGGAAAGATAAGGATTGGTCCATTTTAAGTGCTACATTTGAAGCACACTAAAAAAATTGTTTCCTGTCTTAACTTGGAATATTGAATCATTTTGTTCATTGAGTCTTTGAGTTTTGACAGGTCTAGATCTATGGTCACTTCAGTGACTTATAATTAAACACTACAGTCTACCATATTGGCTAAGGAAGCAATGCAGCAAGAGACACATCCACAGAAGCAAGACACCAGAATTGTTAAAGTGAGAATACTCCAGAGGCAAACTCGCTGGATGTGAAAGGGGCATCTGTCTCTGGAACAGGTGTTCAACCTCTCCAAGCCCAGCGTCTTCAGAGGGTAGTCAATGATGCTTCTTGCCCCCAAAAGGAGTTCAACATATTAAATCTCAGACTGGTATCTGCTGATTAGAAAGACATACATCAAAATATCATGCTTAACACTCCTCTTTGGTGTTAAATCATTTGTCTTATAAGTGCTATTTCAAGGCAATAAGAATATTCAACTCCAGAGTAAAATGTCACAATCCTTATTGGGCATATAATGTCCTTTGTGTTCTGATCCATATTGTCTTCCACCATGCACCTTACATGATCACACCAAATTGCTAGCCCTACCCTGAACCAAACCTGTGCTGATGCTAAGCCTCTGAACTTTTGGTCTTAGGTCTCCTTTGCCTGCACTGTCCTCCCATGCCTGCTTTTCAAAGCACAACCCTATGCATCTTGGATGTCCTAGCTCCTGTCAGTTCCACTGGCTTCCCAATCGAAATGTGCATTTCTTTCTCTAACTTTATCTATGGCTATTATAACAATAATAATCTTGCATTACAATTGTTTAGGAATTTATTTCATTCTACTAGAATGTAAAAGAAGATGGAGTCTCATTTAATTTTCATTTTATTCCTAGCATCAATGATGAACAAAATTTAGGAGGGGCTCAGTAAGTGCTATTGAATCACGGGAGAAATTCATTTTCTTTTGTTTCAAACTCTACTGCATTGTAGCATAAACAGTGACTGTCTTCTTCCAAGACAGAAAAAAAAAAAAAATGCCACAAGATTGTCAGGCCCAAATTTATTTGAGCACGTAAGTGCCACTGGACCATAAATGTTTCATCAGCTATCCTCTGAAAGTCACAGATCTTCCCAGGGGCTCACTTCCAAGAATTTGGAACAGTACCCACCAGTCCTACAGGTAATGTGCTCTTTAATCTAAGAGGAATTTCCCTTTTGTTTTAACAAGTGTGATCAGCCCCTGGAGGCACCAGACCCCCAGATCTTGGTCAAACAGGGAGCTTTTTAGATTACATAGACAAATTGCCACTTGCGTGATATCTCATGCAATAGAAAGAAAATATTACAGTGCTGGCCAGCATGCATCTCCACACTAGTACTTCCAATAGATGCTGAGAACCTTTTCTCTTTTCATAATGTGATTGAGAAATGTGTTATGGTATTCCATAGAACAAAACTATTTTCAATATATGCAAACATAAAAAATATACGTATGTTTCATATATGCATATATATGCAAATATTACATATACATTTTATATATATATATATATATATACATGTATAGCTTGCGTATGATTTTTGGTAAGCTAATATTTTGACACACTTCTGGCTTCTTGCTTTGTTTGTTTTTTGTCTGTCCACACTTATAACCTAGGATTAAACGTGAGAACTTTCAAATAATTGCTTTGAGAATTCTTTTGGATTTCATTTACTCTAGGCAATTTGAGAACTTAGCATCTTTATAAGGTAAGCCTAAGTTCTTATAACATTCACCTAATTGGTCTAAAGAAATAAACAGCCCACTGCATTTCCAGAGTGTTTTAAAACAATTTTCCTCTTCAACAACTGCAAAACAATTATACTGAAAATATTCCTTACCCCACAGAGTGTCCATTATGTAAAAATCCTGATAAAAAAATCTTTAAAATATAATATACAAAATCAACTACATGCAATTATTATAGTAAGTAATACTGAATGATCTTCCATTCTTCTAGACTTTCTGAGAATAAAATTGTTTTCCTCCACACACAAAAAAAGTCCTTGTTTCTAAAAATAATATAATAGTAATTCCAAAATTAAAGGAATAAAACTTTAGCTTTTTTCACAGATATGCAAAAATAATTTTAACCGGAGCTGGAGTTGTAGCTCAGTGGTAGAGTGCTCTCCTAGACCGTGTGAGGCACTGGGTCTGATTCTTAGCACCACACATAAATAAGTAAAATAAATGTCCATCAACAACTAAAAATACTAAAAAAAATAATAATTTTAACCAAAGTGTGCTGAGATACATCATTCCATTCATTGAACTGCCTGATTTTGTCTAAGAGTTACACCATCTTGTGCCAACCATTGCAGTTATGGTTAAAATATACAATCAGTAACAAGATCATAACTTTCAAAAATTATAGTTAATGAACAAGTATAAGACATATCACAGAATAATGATGAGACCAAGGATTTTTTTAAGAGTCAAATAAGGGGCGCAGGCAATAAGCAGTATTGGTGGTGCTCAGAGAAGGCCAGCAGACTGGAGCCAGGGAGACTGCTGGCCCTTTACTGGGCACTGGAGGATGCGGAGGACTTCTGAAAGAAGGAGGAGGAAACAGGGCATGTGTCCCAAAAGGAAGAGTAGAAACAAAGGTGCAGGAAGAGGAACATAAAGCACATCCAGGACTGAGACAAGAGATCTCAAAGCAGCAATTCATGAACCAGATCCAGCCCACAGATAGATTTTTTTTATTATCCTAATCTTTAATTAGTTAACAATATTTAAAAATTGATAAATTTCAAATCCAAATGCATTTAAAATTTTAAAGATCCAGCAACAGCTAGTACGCATTTCCATGAATACAATTGATTTTTTTAAGGTGAAGTATATTAATTTATTTGTGATAATCACTTCATAACCTATACATGTACCAAAACATCACATTGTGCACTATGTATACACTATTTTTTAAATTTTTTTAATTTATAATAGTAGTATGTATTACAATTCATAATGCACATATATAGCATCTTTTTATATACAACTGTTTGTATACAAAGTATATAAGTACCATTCAGATCTTCAATCATGCATTTAGGATAATGATATCAATCTCATTCAACCACCATTTTTTTCCCCTTTTTTTTCCCCCCTCCCTCATCCTTGCTCCCTCCCTTCCCCTCCCTTTCCTTTGACCATTCTAGTGTCCCTCTAATCCTCCTATGTACCCCCATCCAACAACACTGTGAATTAGCCTCCTTATATCAGAGAAAACATGCGGTATTTGGATTTTGGGGATTGGCTAACTTCACTTAGCATTATATTCTCCAACTTCATCCATTTACCTGCAAATTCCATTATTTTATTCTCTTTTATTGCTGAGTAAAATTCCATTTTATATATATACCACATTTTCTTTATCCACTCATTTACTGAGGGACATCTAGTTTGGTTCCACAACCTAGCTATTGTGAATTGTGCTGCTATAAACATTGAAGTGGCTGTGTCACTGTAACATGCTGTTTTTAAGTGCTTTACAATTGATTTTGTAGAAGTATTTAGACATCTTCCTGCTCAATATAATTCCACCCTCCCTGTTGTCTCATAGTGCCTAGCGTACTCATTCTCATTACCAAAGGGGCCCTATAAGTACTGCCAGGCAGATGACCTCATTTTTGTAAGCCAATTCACCATCAGATAGATTATGTGTAGGGAAACAGTGATAGAAAACACTTAGAAGTAAGCATAATGCAAGTTATGAAGAACATCTAACACCAGGCTAGAATTTGAATTTAATTCCAGTAAATTAGAGAGGGAAAAAAGATCTTTGGAATAACATGGTGGACATGGTGTTTTAAAGACTTGTTTGTGGCCCAGGGGCAGGGAGTCTTGGAATGTAGAAAGCGAAGCCATTACCAACAGTAACAGATAATAATAACAAAACAACAATAGCAAGAGCTTGCATTTACTAAGTTCTACTAATGTTTTCAGACACTATGAACACTTAAAATACATCATCCTCAACAGTTTGAATCCTAGCTCAACTTCCTACCAGCTCTATGGCTTTGGACAGATTATTGTAAGTCTCTGAGCCTTAGTTGGCCATCTACAAAATACTATATCACACACACATACATTCATATATATACATATATATTTCATTACATACAAACACACATACACACACATTTATATATATACATATATATGTATGTATAAAAACACACATATGAGTGTATATATATGTATATATATATATATATATATATATATATATATATACAAATAACATTAGACAGATTAACCCAAAAAAAGTGTTGAGAATAGTAACTGGCACACAGAAATGGCTTGACTAATACTAGGATTATTTTTTCTGCACAAAATATTTTTTTGTAATTATTAAAGGAGGAAAACTCAAACACAGAATATGCACTTATTGTGTCATTGGACTAAGACTACATATGACACCATACTTCTTTTTTTTTTATGTTCTTATCATTGCACTCTTTTCTCTGTCTGCTCAGGCATAGGCACAATGGTCCATTTCAGAACTTGGCATGAGATCACAGTTCCCATTGACTTCAATGGGGGTTCTAGGGTGGCAGTAAGAATTCACTAAGATCCTTTCATCCACTAAGCAACTCCATGAGGATGGAACTGATAAAATCACAGTGTGAATGCATGTTCAACAAGCAGGTAGAGTTGGCTAATTGCACTGTGTATACATTTTGACTTGGAGGGGCTTATTCTAAAAATACTAGGGAAAATTACACAAAGAAAACAATAAACTTATAGTATGAGCCGTGGATCATAAGGGCTCTCATGTCTGAGTTTGAACATAACCTGTGTTTTTCTACTATAGATACTCTAACTCTGATTCTCACAAAATTATTTCATTTTCAAATTTAGAAGATACTAATTTTCACATTTCATGAAAGAGGAAGATGATGTTCAATAATGATAAATAGTTTGGCTAAGGGAAATAGCTCTTACATGGAAGAGACTTTGTCAAAAACAGCCACTTATCTGGGATCTTTGTTCTATTATGACACTTCCTATTGAAGAAGTTCTTGAAAAATATTCTTGGCCTGCCTGAATCCCATTTCCCAAAAAGGCAGATGTAAAACAAAATGACCTGGAAGATCCATTATCGCATTATCGCCCTTATGTACCGAATATGACTTTTTTGTAGGATTTGCACATTCAGGATCATAGAACAAGAAAAGGAAAAAGACAACAGCCAGCCATTTGCAATCAGGCAGTAACTTTTCCCAGGTCTGCTTCCCATCACCCCCTGCCTTGATACTCTGAATGTCACTGCCTTGTTTCAAATCACTCATGATGGCGAAGAAAGAGGAGGATTAAATCATGACATTCTTTTTAAACCTTTTCATTGATTACTTTATAGAATGAAATCCAAACTTTAAGCCTGATAGTCAAGTCTGCCTACAGTCTTGCCCAGCCTACCCTGCAGTTACACTCAGTCGTATTCTTCCTGATTTCTATATTCATATGACTTCATTTACTTTGCTAACTTTACATTGTCCTTCCTTTATTCTGGCTTTCAGAATCTTACCCACCCTTCAAGAAGTTACTTTCAATGTGAGTTCTTCACAATCCACCTCCTTGTCCCCAAAACCCACCACCTGGTTAAAGGGATTCTCCTCTCTCCCTGTTATCCTTAGCTTCCCTATCAGAACAGCGACGACAGTCATAGTATTGAGATGTGAATGGTGAAACCCACCAATTTGCTAACCACTAGTCCATGAGCATTTTAACAATGGGGGAAAGATTACAGTCATCTTTATCTCCTGGGTATCTTTTGTGTACTTTGTTACACATACCCAGCACAAAATAAATTTGCTAAATGAAGTGAAATTAGTAGTGGAATCCCAGGTGCTGCTAACCATGGAATAGAGAAAGAGAAGGAATATGTTGAGGAACAGAAGTGAAAAGACAATTCTGGATTGCATAATACTTTATCTCACTAATAGTTAAACACATATTTCAATACTTGCTAGATTCTTAAGTAGATTTTGAAAGTCATTGATAATTATCTCACAATTTTTAACAATAAAGGGATAAGACCTAATGACAAAATGTTGTATGTGACATATCATTTCTATTTCATTTCAGTGGAATCACATCTCCAAGAGCTAGGAATGTGGTGTGTGTGTGTGTGTGTGTGTGTGTGTGTGTGTGTGTGTTTATACAGCAATAGGTAAAATATTAGTTGTGACTCACATGAAAAAATGCACCTATGAGTAAAGTGGCTGGATCTATCACACAGATAAATATTTTAAAAGACAATTCTTTCTCTAAAGGAAACCATCTGAGAATCCATGAGCAGTCATCTATCCTTCCAAGCAAATATGAAGTTCAGTTTAAGGGGAGGAAAAAATAACATATAATAATAAATAAAATGATGATTAAGAATTCAATTTTGATTAGAAAGAGACAAGTAGAAAGCAGATTATAGGGTAGTTAAAATAACCCTCCAGTACTTATAAAATCCTCATCTATGCCAGGTTCATGATGCACGGGGTGATGAGTTTACTAAATGGGTAGTTCCCTATATTCAGTACTGAACCTAGATGATACATAGATCCTAAAAAAGCAAAGCATTCTTTAAAGTATGCTTATATTACAAATTTTAAAACATGCCTTTTTTTCCAATTTTAATGGCATTTGTTTTTCTTATACACATGGAGCTCATCCTGACACACAAGCTAGGCAATTGCGAGATTTGTCTTAACAAAAATAGAATCTGGCTCTGAAATCTAACATGGCAGCATTTAACCCAAACTGCACATCAGACAACTTCCCCTGGCCACAAATAAATCTTTGTCATTTGCTTTAAAAAGCAACAACTGATAGCTAATAAAACTGGATATGTACCTTGCTGTAAACATTAGTTGTTTATCTAGCTATCATTAGCCTTCTTGCTTTGAGCTACATCATCTGGGTCTCAAAATCTTCATTGGCCATATCTCTGGATATCCTGAGGTAGCCATGGCCTTGCTTTCTATCTCCACATCATCTTCATACCTCTTATTTATTTATAATGAAGGATAGAGGCAAACATTTTCCCATGTCATTTGACAATGGTTATTATGCACTCTTAAAATGAATGATCTCCTGGTACTTCCACCCTTACCAGTCCTTGTATCCAGCTCAGCATATGCCTTGAGACTTCCTGTTATTTAAAAATTATGTCCTACAAAATGCTAGTCCCATAGAATGCTCCATTAGACTGCAGTCTGGTGATGTAATGTTAGGGATTGTTCAACATTGAATGGTCTCAGAGGGAACGTCCTCATCACAAAGAATCTGAGAAATCCTACCATATGCAAAACTGAATTCACTTTGTTTGTCATTTGTTTCTTTTGTGGTGCTGAAGATTGAAACTGGGCCTTACTTAGCCACATTCCCAGTTCTTCATATTTTTATTTTGACTCAGGGTCTCCCTAAATTGCCCAGGATGGCCTTGAACTTATGATCCTCCTGCCTCAGCCTTTCAAATAGCTGGGATTACAGGTGTGCACCACCATGCCCAGCTCTCAGTTTTATTTGATAGCTTTCAAGCATACTTGACCATAGTATACTCTTTTCATTTTAATTGAGTTTTTTATATCTTTCTTCCTTTTCTTTTAGGTAGCACGTTTCATATTCTAGATAATCTGTGTTTTTCAGATCATGTACTAGAAACACTGCTCTCCATTTACATTTATGGCTAGCTCTGCAAGCTAGATGTTCAGCTTAAGGAGAATTCCTTAATTTCTCCCATCCTCCCTTCCCCAAATTAAATTCAATTGATTTCCTCTCCCAAATAATCTTGGCAGGATGACCATCCTTAGATGAAACACCTTGGTTTTCACTTTCCTGACTCCTGTATCCAATCTCTCAGGAAGGCTTCTCCACATGTACGTAATGGTTCCCTGAACTCACCTTCTTCCCCTCTTTCTCATGGCCCCACATTGCCCTTGAGCTCTCATTCTCTTACCACAGCCTTGTGATAAGGTGGCCATGATCTTAGAACAGCTACCCTTGTTCACTCCCCAGCTGAAGGCTGCCCTGGAGGCTCTCAGCTCCTCCCCATGCTTCTCTGATAACCTCACCCTAAGAAATCATGACTTCACTTATATTCCTACACAGATACTCAGTTCCACAAAAGCTGACCTCTCATCATTATCTATTTGGAAGGCTGAAGGTCTCACTTAGGAATCCCAACTATGTTATAAATTTCTTGATCCTATAGATTTTTTTTAAGTCAGCATTTTCATTGTTGTGACTAAAAGACCCAAGCAGAACAACTGTAGAGGAGGAAAAGTTTATTTTGGGGTTCATGGTTTCAGAGGTCTCAATCCATAGACAGCACACTCCATTCCTCGGGGCTCAAAGTAAACCTAAACATCATCAAGGAAGTGTGTGGCAGAGGGAAGGAGCTCACATGATGATCAGGAAGCAGAGACAGAGTCCACACAGGAGATCAAGCCATGACCCCAGTGCCCCACCTCCTCCAGCCATACCCCACCTGCCTTCAGTTACCACTCACTTAATCCCATCAGGTGATTGGTGTAAAGGCTCTTGTAACCCAATCATTTTTCTCTGAATCTTCTTGCATTTTCTCACACATGAGCTTTGGGGGGACACCACATCCAAACCATAACAATTTTAATTTTCTATTCTTCACAACATCTAGCCCAGTATTGAATGTATCTATGTATTTAGAAAATAATAACTGGTTAAAAAGAAAATCAACTTGACATGAGTATTAAGCATGCTCATGGAGCATCTTTTCACTATTCCTAGACAACTAAGTAGGCTTCAACTCTCCTGAGGCACTCTGCTAGGCAAGATCAAACCAGAGGCCAGAGGCCAGTACAACATCAGGAAGTCCCAGAGGTTTGGTGCTGAGAAGGGCTTCCCACAAGATCACCCAAATTGACAACACTTCTGGGCCAAAATTTCCTCAAGGGTGATAACATCAACAACCTATGAAGCAGGTAGTAAAGCTTGATCTAGAACCAGAGTCAGGAGCACCACACTCTGGAAGACGTGTGGTGATCTATAGAAAATTCACAAATTTTGTACACTTTTTTGAAAGGTGGAAGGCTTTGTTCTCAAAGCCTATTGGAGGTTCTCCTTGTCCTCCTTGGCCATCTCCAGGATTTTCATTGCCCACCAGTCCTGTGCCAGATAGCAATACTTTTCTTCTAAGCCCATACTAGTTTAGGGCCAGAGAAAGACTAGTAATTTTTAATTTCTGAAAGTTTCTTTCTCACAATTTTCCTTTAACAATGTCTGAGCTCTTATGAACAAAGTTTTGACAGTAACTCTGTAAAAAAACTTTCCAGGTTGCTTGAAACTTTATACTGAAATGCCTTGGCTTCCTTTAACTGAGAGATTAGAGATTAGACTTTCCTCAAAACCATCAAGATTGTATAGAAAAAAATTTAATAATGAAAAGTGATCATTTCCATTCCAAGTTGATAAAGGTCTCACAATTTTCGCTAATTTGTTATTCCTCCCAAGAAATTCATTTGACTATTTTGTGCCAGGAATTACCCTCAAAGGTGGAGACACAGTGTTGAATACAGAACACCCTCCATCCTTAGCTTACAAATGAAAGTGTCCCCCCCAAAATCTCTATAAAGTCAAAGCACAGAAAATCTGCAGATGTTCAACCATTTCTATGGCTTAGCCTAATAAAAGTGCTTACAGTTTAAATCTCTAATGAAGGTGTGTAAAATATCCTGATGCTAGATGATCAGTTGCCTTTGGGGAAAGCAGAGAAAGTTCTGGAAAACCTTTTCCTAAGAAGATAAGAGGAAAGAGCAACCCAGGATTGAGAAATACCAAGTGCAAAAGCATGAAGTGGTAAATGGCAGCACCCATTTTAGCATGGCTGAGCAGGGGTGAGCAGACGGGTATTGAGAGGTGCCATTGAGGAAGGAAGCAAAGGACAGATTGAAAGCACAAGATGCCAGGAGAAGAGTTTGCACATTATTCCAACAGGAAGTAAGAAATCACTGGAAGGTGTGAGCAGATGAGTAGCATTAGCAAGCATGTTTTTAAGAGACTCTTTTGAAACAATGTGCTGGACAAATTACAGAAAACTCAGAGTAGAAATAGAGAAAAGACTCCATGCTAAACCAGAAGAGCAAAAGAGGATCTCATGAGGGTGGAAGGTGGTCTAGAGAAGAGAGTAGATGCTCAAGCAGGATTTAAGGAAAGAGGAGACTCACCACTATTGATCTCTAAAGAAGAGGTGGAAGACAGGATGAGAGGAAACCAGGAAGGCAAGGAGAGTGGAATAGGGCTCCCAGGCAGGAGCAGCTACCTAATTTGTGGGACCCAGTGAAACATAAACTATTTCAAAATTATTAAGAATTTCAAGCTGGTGACAGATCAGCATTAAACCACATGTCTGTGACCCTGGTCCTGCTCCCAGCTTTTGACTATAGTGCCTGGGGAGTGGCCACTGAGTAGGATCTAGAAGATGGGAGACAGGGTGGATGGGGGAAGAACAAAATAAGATTCCATTGGACATTTAGATACAGCTAATTGGGAAATTAGTATAAGGTGGTGATTAAAACAAGAGCATTGGAATCAGACATATCTGACATTTTAGGTCACAATTGTTCCACCTGTATACCATGAGATCTTGGCCAGTTACCCACATTTAATGTGCTTTGGGTTTTTTTTTTTTTTTTTTTTTCTCTGTAAACTTCACAGGATTAAGAGGATTAAATGAATCATATTTTAAAGTTCTCAGTCTACTGACTGATACAGGTTGTGTGTAAGCCGTGTATAAATGGCATCCATTATGATTACACCCAGCAGACTTTGCTGAGGTTGAAGCAATAAAGAAGTGCTGTAGACTCATCAATGCACAGGAAGTTCAAGATGGCATTGGGAAAGTAGCAGGAGAACAGAGGGCTGAGGTGGGGCCAAATAACACTGACATTTGATGGGGAAGGGGAGAAGGAGAAGGAACATGAGATGCAAAGAGTTCTGAACCCAATGCAAGCAAAACCTTAAAGAAATAAATTGCTAATGGTGGAGTTTCATAATAGAAAAAGGTCTAAGACAGGCCTGTGAGGAAATATTTGTGGACAGGATCTCCCAGTCAGGCAGTCATTGACTCCATCAATAGGCCCCACAGGCCCTCCTCCCTAGAGATATGCTATAAAAGTTCCAGATGTTTCTTTTTCCCTCTAGTCATTTCTGTGCAGTTTTCTCACATGTTTACAAAATTATAAAAATCTGACTCTGCTTCTAAGAGACAATGGTATCTGATTAGTTTTACAGCACCCCACAAGCCCCACAGTTCAAGGAAAGTTGTCCACTTTTCATTTCATCAAGAATATCAAATGGTGGATCTTTAATGTCATTAAACAAATGTCACCATTTAAAGGTTGGTTCCCTTTTTTTGATGATCTAATTTCTAATATAATCTTCAAATTGCAAGATGCATTTTTAATTTGATTTTCTGAACCACCCTAATGGTTTATGAATATATTCATTTTATGAAAATTAAAGGAAAACGGAAAAGAATTCTCGAATTCTCTGCTGACCCCTTCAAGTTTACATAAGAACATAACTCAGAACTTCACTCTGTAACTGAAATACCCTTTCTTCTAGAGTTCTTCAATTATGCAACTTCATAGTCTTCTGAGTCCCTTAGTGATTTAAGCATCTGGTTTTCAAGTTATGTGATTTTTTCCATGAATAATAAAAATTTTAAGTTAGGTATCAGTTCACAAAATTCATAAACTGAATGGGAAAACTTTGATAGGATTTGAGTAATATTTTCCACCCAATGACTGCAACAGTGGCTCAGTAAAATATGACCAAAAATAATATGCAAATTAAAAGCACATGGCTGTATCTTGAGCTTGAGGTGGAAACAGATGTTTTAATTGATTTTATTGACAGCAATTCAAACCCACAACTCAACCCCTCTTCCACGCTCCTCATATGAGCACATGATTTTGCCAAAGTAACAAATACCAAGAATGAACTCTTTCAATGTTCCTGCCCCAACTCCACAGAATCTGATCACCATTCATATCTAGTATCTTTTTGTGCTTCAATGTTACCTTGTCACTGAGGATGGCCCTGACCATCTCATCAGAAACTAATAACCTTACCACCACTGTCTTCTATGTCACATTTTCTAGCACTTACCATTTGATAACATTCTCTGTTTGACTTACTTATGAAATATTTCCTGTATCCATCAACAGAATGCTTTGTTCATTGCTGAAATAACACCGAGACAAGTGCTGAGCACAAAGTAGTTGCTCAATAGTACCATTGAATAAATGCGTGTCTGGCTTTGAAAATAAAAGAAAAATAGACATCTGTTATTTCTCACATCCTAAACACACATACAGTTTTTCTTTCAGCCTCTGGAAACTGCATTTTGGATGAACTCCACAACTTTAGTATTTTCCTCTCTAGCAGAGCATCTCTCCTTTCACAGATTATATGCATAGTGCCCAACTTTCTACATTGTTATTCTCTCTTCTCTGTGTCTGACTGATACAGTGGATCAACCTGAGCTCCATTCTACATTTCTTTCCCTTCTGTGGTCCACTCTTGTGATCACCCAGTGGCTTCTGCAGCTTCTTCACTGTGCCTGCCCTCTGCACATTGCCAAAATGTACCCAGAACCTTGAGATAACCCAATAACTTGCCCTTGCAGATGTTCCTATTCTTGAAGAAGATATCTGATGAAGAGCAGCGTACATGTAATCAGATTGGTAGCAAGTTCATGATGGTCCAAAGCAAATGGATGCTCAAAACTCATACCATGCTTTTATGAAAGATTATATAATTCCTTCCTTAAAAAGCTAACTTTACCTTTCTTTCTCACTGGTCTAGATTCTCACCTCTCCAGCTCATAACATTCAATAATGAATCGGCCTCACTCCATGGGGTGGATTTCCTGCCCAATTCTGTAACAGACTGATTGCACTTGGCCTTCACCGGTCCCCTCTGTCTCACTCTACCATGCACCTTTGTTTGCCTTATATTCTGACTCTAACTTTGACTCTTTTGGCCAATGAGATGTTATCAAATATTAGAAAAGTGGAATGTTCGTGTTTTGGACTCTTGCTTCTCCAATTGCCACCACCATGAGAAGATGCCTGAATTAGGCTGTTGGAGGATGAGAGCCACGTGCCCTCCCCTTCCGTCCACCTCTCGAAGAGTATGTCCATCACCAGACACGAGAATGAGCTGGTCAAGGGAAGAAAGCACACCCTCGGAACCCAGCCCACATCTGCTCCTGTCTTCTACATGTTCCCTCATTTCCCAAATAGACAAAGAGTTCCCTCGGGGTGACATTATTTCCCTTCATTCTTATCAAGGACTTTGCTGCTTTGGCTGACTCTGCTCTCTCCTGCTTCAGACATCTCCATCTTTCCATTCGATTATCAGAATGTGTTCAAAAATATTCTATTTTCTTTAGCAGCAAAACAAAACAAAAAAAGTTCCCTTAAAACACACACCCACAGATACCATCTATCCATTCTCTCTTGCCTCCCCTCAGATCCACGTTCCTCCCTCCTGTTCAGTCTTCACCTCCTTCTTATCTGGTTTCACCTTCCTTGATCCTTTCCCCTGAAATTGCTATTGTTAATGTCCGCAGTGAGTTACTCGTTGCCAAAATCAATGAACACTTGTCTGTCCTCATCTTAAAATTCTGAGAAGCTCCGGAGAACACTCCCTTCTTCCTATAACACTTTCCTCTCTTTGGCGCTTCCTTTACTTCCTAGTTGCCAACTGGTTTTGTTCTCCTGTGCCAGTGACTTCTCTTCTACCCAAGCTCTAAGATTTTCTCTTCTCTGTGCTTGCTTCTTGAATGCTCACAGCATTCCTAGGGCTGTAAGCAATGCACTTGTGGTGGTAATAGTGAAGTTCACGTCCCTTCCCCAAACTCCTCAGGACTTCTGGCTCATAATCTCAGTTATTTGCTACATATATCTACTTGAATATTCCAAAGACATCTCAAATTTAAATTGCACACAAAACTACTACTCATTCCCACCTGAAATTGTCACCTCTTACCTCCCACCCCTATCCTCCCCATCCTCTGCCTAGAGGTAAAAGGCAAAACTATCCATTTGGTGGACTGGAAGAAGTGTACGGGAAATTATTAGGGATCCCTCTGTCATACTGTGCATCTTCCTTTCAATGCTGTGGTTCCTAGCTAATTCCAAGACATCTTCATTTCTTAAGGAGAGTCTTTCAACAGGTTTGTAGCAGGTCTTCTTCCCCCCGCTATGATTCTCTGTGCAGCAGTCAGATCAATCTTTTACAAATTTTAAATGAAAATACATTATTTTCTTGCTTGTAACATATTTCTTCTTGTTCTGGGAAATCCAGAGACACTGCTTTGGCCTGTAAGGTCTATACAGGATGAAGGATGAAGTCTGCAGCCACCTCTCAAATGCCATTCCCTCTTTCTCTTGTGTCAGAAGTTACAGTTGTTTTATTCAAGTTCCTCAGATCAGATATATATTCTCTGCCTTAGAGTGGTATCCATGCCGCTCCTTCCACTTGCCCCAATTTACCTTTATACCTTTTGTTTTGTGTTTACAGCATAATTTACACCTAATCTTAGTCCTCTGATCATCCTATCCAGAGTAGACCTCCCTATCTGTGGCCTTTGTTTTGGTAGCTTGCATATCTCTTTCCCAACTATACATACTAAAATTGCTTCTTTACTTATGTAACAAATACTTAGTAAATGAATACTTTAGTAGGGCATGGTAGCATATACCTGTAAAATCCCAGCTGCCCAGGAGGCTGGGGCAGAAGAATCACAAATTCAAAGCCATCCTCAACAATTTAGTGAGGCCTTAAGCATCTTAACAAGACACTGTCTCAAAATAAAAAATAATAAGTGTTGGGGATGGGAATTAGTGGTTAAGCACCCCTGGGTTCAATTCCTGGTACAAAATAAAAAGAAAAAGAAATG
Source organism: Tamias sibiricus (assembly GCA_025594165.1). Taxonomy (NCBI): domain Eukaryota; kingdom Metazoa; phylum Chordata; class Mammalia; order Rodentia; family Sciuridae; genus Tamias; species Tamias sibiricus. Next base: position 69,695,039 of record CM046660.1, on the reverse strand, counting down.
ACTATTATATGCCAGGCAATGGGATAAGCATACTGGAATACAACAGTGTACAAAGTCAGACAAAATTTCCTGCTCACATGCAACACAAACTACAAATACATATTGATAATGATAAAAACAGTAAAGTATACAGAGTGATAGAATCTTACAAGTATAATGGGCAAAAATAGAGCAGGTTTAGGAAAAATCAAGAGGATCAAGATAGAAGGTGGAAGAAGTTGCCCTTAAATGGAGTGATTAGAGAAATCTTAGACAGGTGATATTTAAATAAGGTTCAAAGGCAGAGGTGACATTAGCAAAAGTATCTGGGAAAGTGTGCTCCAGATAGAAGGATCAACCAGAGCAAAACAATCCTCACTTTACACAGAATTTACAACACAGAAAGGAAGACTTTTAAATAAAATAACATAAATACTTCTGTAAATATTAGTACCTTCTATGAAGAAAAAGAACAGAGAGCCAAAGAGAAGCTGAAAAAAAAAATATACAATAAGAGCTGAGGTTTAATTTATGTTGAAAAATTAGTGAGGACCTAGCATGCAATTAATATTTAAAGACCATAATGTCAAGATTGCCTTCTAAGGGAAACTGGTTTATCTATGAAATCAAAATTTAGTACCTATTACAAAATTCTACCTACTTGAAGACTTTCCCTTCTCCAACTCTCCAGGCCAATTGAGCAGGGCTGTGATGCTGAACACAGCATATCATAGAGCATGGTCTTAGCCTTTTTTCTTTCCACTGTCATTTGGTCAGAGGAAGCTGCTTTGAAACTGTAATAGTATTTGAGAGAAAAGTAGCAGTGTGACAGTAGGCATTATGGAGGCCTTACACATTTTGTGCTATCAGGACGTGCTTGAGTCCTGTGGAGTGAATTCAACTTCCACCAGATAGGAGAGTGCCTGTGAAACACCTGAATTCATGGCTCAAACAGCCCTCTGATTCTGGATACATGATGGAGATGGCTTGAACAACATGTTAACTTTGTATTTTGTCTTTGTGAGGTCCCAGGAATAGCCTAAGCTGTCCTGCTTAAAATAATTTTTTTTTTTTAAATTACTTACTGAGAAAAATATGGCTTTGCTCCAAAACTCTCTGGAGTTTGCCACAGGCTCAAAATAATGAACATATCTTTCACAGATAATGTATCAGTTGGCAAGTCATTGCTATAGTAAATATCCTCCAAATATCATAGTGTGACAAAGAAGATTCATTTTTCTGCCCCATTGTTAAGTGGGCTATTGGGTGACAGTCAGGGGAGGAAATTCTATTCTAAGTTCTTTCCATCTTTGACACAAATAGGAACTCAGAGACCAACCCCATGCAGACAGAAACTAGGAAAAGAGGGGTTTGGGAAGTTTTGTAGGCTACACTCATAAATGATATACATCATATCCACCAATCCATGCCATTGAGTAGAACTCAGTCACCTAATCACACACAACCCCAAGGAAGACTGGAAAAATGTACTCTAGATGTGTGACCGGAAAGATGAGAATATGAATATGGATGAGTTGTAGCAGGTATTGGCAAATATTTGAGCTCATTAGATCCAATGGGTCATAAAAGCATTGGTGACAACATCTTGATTAGGTTCTAATTACATTATCCTTCTTACACAACTCTGAGCATTGCCAAGCCAAAAGATATCATTTCATTCAGGTTCTATTTGTAATGACGAGCAACGGCTGCAGATTGCTGACCAAACCACATACAGAATAACATCTTTCCTTGGGCCTTGGGCCCAGTGTTCCGTCAGCACAAACACAAGTTCTCATCAGAGTTCAGTTACAAATCTTTAGACCTCTCGGTGTCACTCATCCCTGCTGTTTTGGACTTCTACTGAAAGCATAATTCCTATTATAATCAATTGATTCCCTTCTACACTCTCCTTTAATGTCCACATTGTTAGCTCATCATCCTTTTTTTTTTTTTGGTACTGGGGATTGAACTCAGGGGCACTTGACCACTGGGCCACATCCCCAACTCTTTTTTGTATTTTATTTAGAGACAGTGTCTCATTGAGTTGCTAAGTGCCTCACCATTGCTGAGGCTGGCTTTGAACTCGCCATCCTCCTGCCTCAGCCTCCCAAGTGCTGGGATTACAGGCGTGTGCTACCACACCTGGCTAACTCATCATCATTTTGAGGGCCTCCTTGCCAACCCCTTGAAGAATGTCCTCATGCATGCATATTCAAGAATGAATCGTCCATCATCCTCAATACAGTCAGAAGACATTCCCTCTATCTGAAACTGTCCCTTACTTCACATGTTCCTCTATTTATCCTTAATACACATATTTTTCTACCTACATAAAACTTGCTTTTCACTTGGTTTCACTCCACTTAGGCAGAAGCTGCTCATTCTCTCATCCCACATATGTACAATGCTAAGAGTAGGATGTGGGATGGAGAGTAGGAAGTACGTGGGTGAATATATTTCCTTGATGCCTACTGCTACTTGTGTGGTATTGCTGGTCCTGCTCCCTAGAGTAACTATGTCTCTTGGAGACCCCTGGTGTTTGTTCTCATGAAATATTCTCTCAGGAATTTCAGACAATTGTCATCTTGAAGAGTTTGTGTAACAGTTTGCTTAATAGACACACATACCTATTTTCAAAAATGTCTCTTTCTGTAAACTTCATAAATGTATGCTGAAGTGTTCTTCTGGGCACACTGAGCAGAAGGCCTCTTATCCAGAGAAACCAGTATGAGATGCCTTTGGCCTAAAAGTAAAAACAGGGCTACCATCTGAGACATGGTTAGTAACACAAGCTGTTTCATGTAGAAATTTTGTCAGCTTGAAAGAAGACTGATTTGTGTCAATTCAGATCCTCCAAGAACTAGATGCCAAGATAGGACTAGGTGTGTGAGAGATTTATTGGGAGAAATTATCTTTGAAGAATAAAAATGAAGGAAGCATTAATAGAGTTTTTAGACCACAATGCAGAACTGAAATCAGTGCAAGAAAAGTGAAAAGATAATGTGATAGGAAGAACCTCAGGCCATGAAGAAATTCTGAGAAATCTTGGTCAGGTTCATAGGAAGACCCTCTGCAAAGGTTGTTCATGAGGGAATGTCCATTTCTTGCAGAGTTATCCTGTATCTAACACCATCACCATGCTTGGTCTTTGGATCTGAGTAGCTAGAGGGAATGGTAGCCTCAGTGTGGACGCCATGTTGCATTCCTAACCAGTGGCAACTGGAGGCTGTTAAACAGCTCTGCTCCTTATAGCCGTTTCCTGGAAGGGAGCGATGAGAGATATAACTCCGTAGCTACCACGAGTCTTCCCAAATTCTGGTGTCACTTCTATTTGCCTGTTATAATCATAAATACAGAACACTGCTTCTGCCTTGCGTTTTTGCTGTGCTATGTTTAAACTGCTTTTGATGCTCTTCATGGTTGTCAACTAAGAATAATGACCAAAGTTCTCTTACCTGGAATCCTGACTATGGTCGGCCAATGATGCATATCTGTTGAAAAGCCATATAAGTCATTTTAGCAAATTAGAGTGGTTGCCATAAATACTTTTGCCTTCCTTCTCTCTTCAGGGCAAACTACAGCCAATATGCAATGCACTAGAGAAATCAGAAATGCAGCCTACAAAGAATGTTCACTTGAAATCCAATGAGGTTGAATGGGAAGCATCTGATGCGGCAGAGGCAGAAGGTCAGTCTCAGATGCCAGATAGTGCTCTGAACCCTATGTCTAGATTCCAAACTACTGTCCTGAATTTCAGACAGCAGCATCTAAACCTTCCTGAGTGTGTCTACTTTTTTCCTCCTTCTCTATGCTAGCTTATGATTCCACCATCCATTCCCAATTGCCAGTCTATAAACCTAGGACCCACTCAAAGTCATATCTTTTTAATTCTTCTCCACCTTCAATCAAAGTGTCACCAAGTCAAAAGGATTAAATCTTTCACATCTCTTCTGTCCATTCTCCTCTCAAGCCTTCTTCAAAATTCCCCTAGACTAGTACAGAAGGCTTCTCTCCACTCCTGCTTCCAGGGTGACCAAGTTTCCTTTACCATACTGCCACAACAGCATTTTTACATTGCAAATCTAATAATGTAACTGCCATAAATTCTTCAATGGTTCCCCACAGATTTCAGGGTTCTAATATCTGGTAAGTTCTATTCTAATATCTGGTAAGTGCTCAAGGCACTAAATGGTCTAGACCTGTTTATTCCTTTGATCTTATATTTCCATGCTCTTTCTTGTGAGTCCCTCACTCCAGACATACCAAACACATCAGTCCTTCAAATGCAACATGATGGTTCTTGACTCCATTCCATTGTCCATGCTGAGACTTCCACCAACCACTGCTGGGCTTCACCCTACTTTTCTCTGAATCTCAGATCAAGTCTCAGCTCCTACAGGAAGTCTGGCTTGATGACTCTCATCTCCCCTCTGATAGGACAGCCTTTCATCATACCTAACTCGTCACAGGTTATAAAAAAGACCAAAGGTCTACCTGGAAGTGAACTTGACATTTGAAGCTGTTCACTTGTTTTCTTCGTTTCTATGTCACAATATCTATAGAAAAGCATCAAACAGACACTGGGGTATATAAATATTTGAATGAGATTCTTCTAGTTGCAACCACAATCACTTCTGCTAAAATTGTCAGTGGTAATCCTTCAAAAATTCCTAAAGTTATCAAGTACACAATATTCAGATACTTAGACAAATAGAAATGGGTGAAATTGATTATTTGAGGCAAAATGAAAAGCCAAATGTAATTTTAGTCTAGTTGCTTTTTTATGGTTTTATTAGTGCATTATAGCTATACATAATGGTGGTTTTTATTTTTATATATTATGCATGCATGGAATATGGTTTTCTCCATTTCAGTTCCCAGTACCTCCTTCCTCCATTTTCATTCTCCCCCTGCACTCTACTGTTTTTCCCCAACCTATTTATTATTTTTATAAATTCATCCTTTATAGATATATATAAATGTGGAATTCACTGTGGTACATTTACAAAGGCACACAGCATAATTTGATCAATCTCATTCTGCTCTTCCAATGCAATGGCTGGGCCTTATTTTGGTTCTATTCCTAGTCTCTTGAAGAATCTCCATACTGCTTTCCAAAGTGGTTGTTCCAATTTTGGGAACCAATACAGAGATTTATTTCTTCAGTGTTCTGTAATTTTCATTGTAGAGATCTTTCACCTCTTTGATTAGATTTATTCCAAAGTTTTCTCCCCTCTCTCTCTCTCTCTCTCTCTCTCTCTCTTTCTCTCTCTCTCTCTCCTCCCTCCTTTTCCCTCTCTCTCCCCCCTCATCTATCTATCTGAATTTATCTTTATCTCTATCTCTATTTCTATCTCTCTGTTATTGTGGAGAGGAGAGCTTTCCTGATTTCTTTCTTCCTCAGTAGGTTCATTGTTGGAGTATAGGAAAGCTATTGATTTCTGTATGTTGATTTTGTATCATGCTACTTTGCTGAATTAGTTGATCAACTATTCAAGTTTTCTGGTAGAGTCTTTTGGGTCTTCTAGATATAGGATCATATCATAAGCAAACAGAGATAATTTGGCCTTAATTCCTATTTATATTCCTTTAATTTCCTTCTCTTGCTTGATGCTCTGGCTAGAATTTTAAGAACTATGTTGAATAGGAATGGTGAGAGTGGGCATTCTTGTCTTATTCCTGATTTTAGAAAAAAATATTTTCAGTTTTTCTCCATTTGGCATGATAGTGGCTTTGGGTTGTCACATATAGCCTTCATAATATTGAGGTATGTTCCTTTTATTCCTAGTTTCTTCTGCATTTTTTACACGAATGGGTGATGGATTTTGTCAAATGCTTTCTTTGCATATATTAAGGTAATCATGTGAGTTTTGTTCTTAATTCTATTTATGTGGTTAATTATATTTACTAATTTGTATATGTTGAACCAACCTTCCACCCCTAGGATGAAACCCACTTGATAATGTTGTACTATCTTCTTAATGTGTTTTTGAATGTGGTTTGCTAATATTCTAATATTTTACTAAAGATGTTGCTTTTAAAAAAATCAAATTCAACAATTATTAAGCAACTCTTAGGTATCTCAGGCTTTTGAAATCATCCCATCTCAAATTTACATAGGATTTTCATTGATTTTTCACTATCAGCAATAGCAGAAACAAAGACATACACATTTTAAGTACAGTAGAAGCGGGAAGCAAATGTTTGTTTTTCAATAAGTTTTGTTTTACAAAAGTTTCTTTGTAGATTAGAAATAACTAATCTTAAATAATCTTATTGAATCTTTAGAATCATCTGGTGAAGGGTGTATCTTTCTTATTTTATATATGAAGAAACCAAGACTATAGAAATCAGAGTTTCGGAGTGAAATGCATATTAAGTGTAAAGTGTTATTATTCACACTCATCTTTTTCATTTTCCTATTGAAAAATAAAAAGTAGTTCTACATATAATTCATTGTCACTCCTTAAAATTTTTCTCAAATGTACAGCTAATTTAGTAGAAGGAATACTACAACTGGATACTTAAGTGTTAAAAATAATATAGCTAGTGGTTAAAAGCACAAACTGTGCAAAGAACTGAGACTGAAAGCCCAGCTTGTCACTCTCTGGCTACATGACCTGGACATTAACCCCTCAGTGCCTCAGTTTCCTTATCTACAAAATGTGGATGATCAACAGTACCTTCCTCATAGGATGATCTGATTACTGAATAAGTTCAAAAATATATATATATACACACATGCACACACACATATAAATGTATATATATATTAGATATAATATATAGTAGATAAAGTGTATAATATATAATATATATAATATATATAATATATATTAGAAAGAGATATAATATATATTAGAAAGAGACCTGTACAAAATGTTAACTATTACTATGTAACACCCAAAAATTAATGATTCTATGGAAGTAAGAATCTGTGAAAATTAAGTTGTATCACACACACAAAAAAACTGTATGTGCTTACAGGATACAATTGTTTTCCGACAAACAAATGCCATTTGATTTAATTGTACTTTCCAAACCAAAATTTTTTTGGATGTTGTTCTTTTTAGTTATACATGACAGTAGAATCTATTTTAATATATTTATACAAGCATAAAATATATCTTATTCTAATTAGGATCCCAGTCTTGTGAATGTACACAATGCTTAATCGTGCTTAAATGTATAAAATGGGATCACTTGAATCGAATACCTCGTTTTCACAAACATAAATACTTTTAAAATCTTCATATTTATATTTTGAAAATGTATCTTCTTTCCCCTAACTAAATTAGTAGCTAACATGTGGGCTGTACTGTTTCAGTAATTTAGATGTTTGCAAGAAAAATGAAATATAAATGCTCCATTTTTAGAAATTAATGCTTATGAGCATAAATAATAACTGTCATAATTTTATCCTTGACCAAGTTATAAATAGAAAAATAAGAGGGTCTAAAAATGAGTGCTTTTCCTTTCCACCATCTATGTGTATGTGTACACTAAGAAGCTATACATGAAATAATACTGTTTTAATTGATAGTTTCATTAAATATTGTATTTTGTGATATTATACCAATTCATAAAGATGGATTGTCAATTTTAATATTATTATAAAATATTAGGAAATATTATTATAAAAAAGGGAGCATTATTAGTTGTACTTTCACAAAACACTTCTATTGTAACCTTAAAACTCAAATAATAGCACATTTATAGTTAAGCAAGAATACTACAAGTTTTACTTAATTTTATAGTATCTACAATGTTGAGTAAATGATAAAGATGAAGAAAAATGATCATGGGTCTTAGAAGGGACAAGTTTGAACTCCTTTGCGGGTGGGTGGGAAGAAGGTGATGGGAAAAGGTGAAGGCAGCTGAGAGAGGAGTCAGAGGTCAGAAGGAGTGAAGGGAGAAACAAATATCTGCTCCAAAAGAACATATGAATTGTCCTAACTGTACAAATATTTCTACCAAGCAACTGTTGAGTTCCCACGAAGTCGCGGCCAAAACACCCAGGAGGCAGAACAAAGAAAAGTGAGAGATATTAATCAAGACATGCTTCCACCAGCAACGGGGAATCACAGCTTTTCACCCACGAGGGGACCGGCCATCTTGAATAGCCATCCTGGAAATGCTTACAAAACACGCAGGCTATTTAATTGACCAGTCAGTGAACACAGTTGTTCACCATAGTGATTCAAACAGATGAGTCCGGTTGAAAAGATTTCTCCCTGACCCTTTGGCGTGAGTCATCTAGCTTGGATTATTGGAGACTCACTTGTGCTATAGCAATCATATAACTGTTAACAGAAATTTAAGACTGGCATTCAGGATAATGGAATAACAACCTTCCTCATGAACCAAGCCAAATCTTCTGTTTGGGGCTTGCTCTTTTTCATATCAATTGCTTTGAAAAAGCCATTTCCATTGACTCAGTGTGTTCTTTCCACGTTGCCATGTGAAAAATCATCCTTATTCTCTAAAATGAGACTCAAATGTCACTTTCTGATAAAAAGCCTTCTCTGCATTCAGAGGCAGAGTTAACCAGATACTTCCCTGTGCCTTGCCCTCACTTTGGTGAGGACATTTGTCATATCACTGTAATGATTTCCAGGTTAGTCTGTCTATTAGACGATGGGCCTCTGGGACCAACAAATGAGTGACAGAGAGTTGCAAACCATGAATGGGAAGCATTGCAGAAGGGACACTATTGCTTTTGGCTCATTTAGTTTCAAAAATAGCTTTCCATAATCTGAGATTTCTAAAGCTTTGGGTTTATTTTCTTTTAATTAAATAATTGAGGCCAACAGGTGGTTTCAGTTTAACTAACCTAAAATTCGCTCTCCCGAATCTTTGCCTTCATTTTTCTTTCTTGTTGGTGTCAGAAGCATGTTTTGGATCAGTGACCCTTTCCTGTAAGAAGGAAAGGTCATTCCGATTTTTATTAAGTCCTGGCAATTTGCTCCTCGGCTCCCTTTGTTGTTCTGCTTACTCGATTCTTATGAATAGCAAAGGCCTTGTTCCGCTGGAGAAAGGGCTCCACAGAGCTTTCCCATCCTGCTTGAAAAGCTGAACAACTCCTAATTTGATTTACTGGAAATAAAGAAATGCTGCCTAACATACACTTCCTCCTGAGTTAAATTTAGTTAAATATGCGGAAGGGGAATGTGGGGTGGGGTGGGGGGGGAACTTGGCACTCAAAAACCTCGAATTATCCTGAAAAATCAAATTTCTGGAAATTTTAACTCATGTCAAAACAAAACCAAATTGACAAAGAAGTATGGTAGTTGAAAGAATAGAGGCAATTTCCTTCCTCTTCCTGAATGAGAAATTTAAAAAGAAGTCTTTTATGTAGGATCATTAAATTATATACCCATGGAAGCATAATGATTTTTTATGAATGCATGCTCTCTTATTCATCAAAATTATAAATTTGAATTTTTGCAGTCAATACAATTTACATATCTTTGTGGATTTTTTCCCCTTAATTTCCATTCCAAAAACAAAATATTAGTGAGTGGACCAACGATATGCACTGAATGATGACAAGATAAAGTTCTAAACTAGTGAACTGATCAATTTTGGTTGGATTGTAATCTCAGATTCCCAATTTATAGTGACAGTGAGTATTCAGAAGCTGGTGTTGGTCCTGCTTTTCTGGCAACAGAGTAAATAAATAAAATCATCTAAAGATTATGTACAGAATACTTATTTACTCATTTAACAAACATTTATTACATTTTTACTGTGTGACAGACTCATACTAACCACACAGACACGGGTGCTAGAACTCAACAGAACAAAACAGACAAGAATGGGGTAGTGGGGGGAAACTCTGATGTGGAACTTAAAATCTACTGGTGAGAAACAGAAAAAGAACATGAATAAATTGTGTGTGTGTGGATATTAGATGGCAAGAAATTGATACATGAGAACATGAGAAGTGAATAAAAAGGGCCAAATTCTTTATCCTATTTTAAATTATGTTATTAAAATCATTTCTATTTCAAGAATGTGCATGTCAGATATGATTGAATCAAAAAGTAAGAGGAGGAAAAAAACGACAACTGCTACCATCTATTTGTTTTAGGACATTGAAATCTGGCTTTGATTTTTAATTGTGGAAGAAAATGAACAGTAGATATCAATAGATGAATACAAAAGCCACTGATCGTTGGGAGTGAGCTGGAGGCTTGGGAATATCTCTCAAGCTTAATTTCAGTAGCATTATGCCAAATTTGATTAGGTCATTAAGTCCTGACAGTGCACTTCCAGAGATAGGTGTCCTTCTAAAAAGTGACCTTTCCCTTTCATACCATGATGTCATGCCAGAGTTGTAGGAAGCACCCACTATAGGGGAAAAAAAAAAAAAAAGCTATAAATCAAGACAATTATATCTCAAAAGCAAAGTAAAACAGTAAATAAGCTAAAATATAATTATAAATATCCAATAATAGAGGAATGCAATCCAACAGGCTTTCTTACCATCAATAATACTAATTAAAAAGCCTTTCAAAGTTAAAGGTATACATTTCCACTGTAGAGCAATTTTTTAAATCACGACGTTCAACTCTTATAAAGGAAGAAATAAGGCAAATGGGATTAAATAATACACTCAGTAGTATACATTGGACTGCAAAGGAAAGAAAAGTTTTTTTCTAACTCCAATTTCATGTATCTATTGAATTTATTCAAGTGCTTCTTGCAAATCCTGGACTGTCCTGTGAGGTTGCAGTGGAAAACAAGGAAGGTAATTGCCCTCACAGAGGTTCCCTTATGCTAACAGGAACAAGAAAATAAAAAAGGAAATTGGTAAGATGATTTCAGATACTAACATAAACAAGATAATGTGCTAGACAGAGAGTTGTGATGTAGGACAACCTTATAAAAGATTGGAAAGACTCTTTGAGGAAATGATTGGTAATGAATTGTCCATGATATGAAGGACTCTGGGAATATTTAGGGGAAAGGTACTCTGTGTGTGTTGGGGGCTGGGGTATCCTTAAAAGAAGAGATACTGTAAGGTGTAGCTTTTCAAATCACTATTTACAACACTGATTTTTCTAAATTAAAACTACTTTATTAGCAGGGGTTCAAATGAAAATAATAGCCTTTGTGTTACATGATTCTGATTCAAAATGATACCAAATCCAGTATAAAAGAAAACAAACAGGCTTGGTGTTGCAAGGCTGGCGGGGGGGGGGGGGGGGGGGGGGTGAGACACAAGTTCAAAGCCAGCCTAAGTAGCATAGCAAGGCCCTAAGCAACTTAGAACTCTGTCTCAAGATTTTAAAAAGTGGGACTGGGGATATGTCTCAGTGGTTAAAAGTGCCACTGGTTTCAATCCCTGGTTTGAAAGAAAGAAAAGTGAGAAGGAAGGAAGGAAGGAAAGAAGGAAGGAAGGAAGGGAGGGAGGGAGGGAGGGAGGGAGGAAAGAAGGAAAGAAGGGAGGGAGGGAGGGAGAAAGGAAGGAGAGAGAAAGGAAATTAACATAAAGGAAAGAAAAGGAAGAAGAAAGGGAGGAAGGAGAAGGGAAGGGAAAATAAAGAAGGAAAGGAGGGAGAGAGGGAGGAAGGGAGGGAGGGAGGAAGGAAGGAGGGAAGAAAATGGTCAAATGCTTTAGAGTTGAAGCTCAGTTGTCTCTTAGCAATCCTTATATCCAACACAATATTTTTAGACCATATTTCTTTTGAGAGAAGTAATATACACTTAATTATTTAATTAAGATATCCTAAAAAGGAAACACCAAGAATAGAGGGTGGGGAAAATAGAGGATGAGGTAAAGCTTAAAGGTTAGCAGATCTGGAGTCTTTGGTATCCAGATATGATTTATGTTACAAACAAAAGCAATACACTTGAGCCACAATACAGGATTGGAAGCTGGATGAACTCAGAGCATTGCAACTTTCCCCAATAAATCACAATTACCAAAACATCAGTGATAAATAGCTAGACTCTCAGAGTACTTAATAGCTCTTACCATTTCTGGGTGTGCTGACTGGTTCTTTCCTTAGAAATTAGTGTTGGGTAGTTCAACCCCAATGCATTAATATTTAATTGTGAACCTTTGGAGACACCAGTTGTAAAATTTTAAAAGAACCTTATTATTATAAACAAAACTGGATCACTGGAGAAAATTTTCTGCTATGAATATACCCTCCATTTGGGAAGAGAAAAGAGGCTCTGAGATAGCTTTAGATCAAAAAAGGGGATGTTTAAAACTGAAAAAAAGACCTCAAGTAATGAGGAAAGGAACATTGCGGGGTTTCAATTTTCAATCAAAATGCCTCCAAAGGAGCAGCTAAATAAATTATTGACATATCAAAGGAACAGAACTTGCAAGAACAGGTAAAAAAATACTAGAGTTATCAATAAATACAATCAAAGTGTTTTTACACAGATGTGAATCATTTTTCTAAAACTTTAATATTTTAGCCTCACAGAATGACTACAATAACACTTCCTTTGTTTCTTTTTGTGTCACTGTGAAGCAGCATTGGTTTCCCTATTTCTGGGATGTTTTGAACTAAAGCACTGACCTTATAGAGGACACAAATAAGTGAGGAAATAACAGAATCACAATTAAATTAAAAATCTTTGTTTTAAATGTTTTCTTTATACTTAAGAAATAAGTATACCTATTACATAATAAAATCACACACAGCATTATTATGCTTATTTTTTTATACTTAAGAAATGCTTAAGTATTTCTTTTTACATGGCTAAAACATATTGGTTGACCATAAATTTAGCATTGATCTGACACAGTCACACTTAACATAAATCTATGGATCTAAAAACACCTAGTGCTTCCAAAAAGTTGAACCCATTGCCTATTTATAGTCAATGCTATTTCCATAACTTATGCAAATCAATCCTTCAGTCATCATGAGTGGCATTCCATTCATAGGAAGGCCCCCCACACTAAAATCTCCTCCTGTTTTTGTCCCCACTTACTTGAAAGAGAGCTACAGGCAGGAGAAAGGCTTTTGATGAACCAAGCATTGGTATTGTAGGCTGTTCTGATTTTATGTAAGTGGCATTCAAAACCAAACTACCCAAGCAGATCTGTGAAGTACAAATGTTTCTCATCATTTCTGCTGTCTCTGTTTCTCCTTTTTGATTTTGTTTTGGTGCAGTTAGTGCATTGATTTGGGGGTGATTTTAAACCCAAGCATTGTGCTCGCTCTCTCTCTCTCTCTCTCTCTCTCTCTCTCACACACACACACACACACACACACACACACACACACGAGGAGTCCCACCACAGAGAAATGACCACGTGGAATATACCTCATGGTTTCACATACAAGAAATTAGTTAATCCCTCAAGTTTGCTCCTGAATTTCAACTACACTGCCACGTGCTGCCAGAAAGAGTCACAGACCCATGCAGCCCCCACAGTGGGTGGATTTTGATTTATTCCAACTCTCCAGGGAAATATATCCCTATTCTAGACCCACCCCACACATTTGATTTATGAGTTAAAGTTTTACCTTATAAATTAAACACAAAGAGTGGGTGAGGCATACTTGAAACAACTGGTTAAAATGAAATATTTCCTTCTAGGACATGAGATGACTGACCGTCCCATTCCCTTTCCAAGGCACGTATCCCATTGGCTCACACATGAAATCCCCAAGCAGCGTGTTCTGTTTAGAATATGCATCCTTAATTTTTTCCATAAGTAAGTAATATATCAATTTATAGGTATAACTGAAAATTTTCCTTCCATCCCTTTTTTCTTTCTTCCCAATTTCTCATCGCCACTACCAGTACCACTAACCAAGAGACCACTAGTAAAGATTCTTATAGATCCTCCCCGAAGTTGTAACGAAGATATAAACATTTATATCCACCAAACTACACTTTTTATTTTACCTAATCGCTATTGTACTATCCCTCAGTGCTCTGTGCTTGTTTTGTTTTATTCTGCAGAATTATTCTGTATGCCATCCTGAGGAGCTTACTTATTGTTTTATAAAGGCTCAGGGTAACTCATCTTGAGCACTGCCTATTGTCTTAATAAGAACCAAAGGAAAACACTCCGAGTCCTCATTTCTAAACTCCTTCTTCATACTTCTACACTGGGCTCTTACAATTTCCCCCCAGATACTTGCTGAAGTTCCAGCCCTACTTTTACCTGCTCCCACAAAACTCAGCTTGCCACCGTGAACTCAGTCACTGTCTGTGCTTGCTTTCTCTGATTTCCTGAGTCTCCATCTCTTAGGCCTTCTGATCTATACCTGAATCTGGCTGTTATTAACTATAAATGTTCTCTTGACTTACATGACTTGTTAATAATCATTAAGTTGAGCTCCCTTCTCTGGTCAGTCTTTCTTCCTAAAATATTAACTTGAATACAAGCTAGATTTCAGCACTGCCATCCCAGTTGCTGGTTCCAGGGCAAATGGTAAGGTACCTGTATGAATCTTTCCCCATGATCCCAGAATGATCACAGTATTCCTTTCTTGCTGTTGTTTTCTTAAATATCATTGTTTAAAAAGAATCTTTTCTTTCCCCTTATTTTGGGTTTAATCAGTCCCAGAACCAAAGGCTTCTTCTCAAAACTATGAAAATGTTGCTAAGAGGGTGTATTAGATAGGGTTCTCCAAAGAAACAGGGTTGGAAAAAAAAAAAAATTGGTGGTTGAATGAGATGGATATCATTATCCTAAATGCATGATTGAAGATCTGAATGGTACTTATATACTTTGTATACAAGCAGTTGTATGTAAAAAGATACTATACTTGTGCATGATGAATAAGTAAATAAATAATAAAAAAAATTAAAAAAAAGAATCCAAAAAAAAAAGATTATAGATATAGATACAGATATAGATATATTCTTTATACATAGAGAGAGAAAGAGCAAGAGAGATTGTGAGAAATTGGCTCAGATGATTTAGAAGGCTGAAATGTTCCACACTCTGCTGTCTGCTAGCTGGAGATCCCGTTGTATCCAAAGGCTTAAGAAACAGGGAGCTGAGAACATGCGCCTCAGTCTGAGGGCAGGAGAAGACTAATGTCCCCTCTCAAACAGGCAGGCAGGGGAATCCTCCCTCTCTCTCCTTTTTAGCTCTATTCAGGCCCTCAATAGATTGGATGGAATCTACCCACACTGGGAAGAGCAATCTACTGAGTCCCCAGTTGCAATTTCTAATCTCATCTGGAAACACCCTCACAAACACATTCAGAAATAATGTTTAATCTGGGCAATTTCTGGCTAGGTCAAGTTGACACATGAAATTAACCTTCGCAGAAACTCACTTTCTAACTATCCTCCTTTTTGACACATACTGCTTCCGAGGCTTTTGGCAATCTTAGATATTTTTTGACATCCTATATAACACAGAAAGGATACCAAATAAGCAGACATTTGTCCCAGGACCCTGAGTCTGCCTGCTTCCGGAAGAATTCTAGCTTCCTGTTCTTTATTGCTAGGAGAAGATAAAAAGCAGTCAGCATTCTTCCCTTTATCTTAACACAGTAAATTACTTGTTAATTAATGTATAGTTCTGCTTAGCCTTGAAGTGGCCTCGGGATACTAGCAGATGTGTTTTGTTTAAAGGGCACATTAAAACTGCAGAAGAACAGAAATCATGACAGCCTCTTCATTGTTTCTCCCAGTCAATGGCAGCACCCTTCCCCCAGCGACTAGAGATGGGAAACTGATTAGCATCTTCAGACCCTCAGTGTGTTTGATAGCAAACCCTCCTTCCAGCCCCATGAACCCTAACTCTCCTTTCATCCATCTTCCAGGTAGGTCTCTAAAAAGACTAACACCTATTTCTCTGGTGCCTTAAAGGAGGGACACTCATTTAGTGAGTCAGATTCCAAGCATGTGCCTGGGCCACATTTACTAATAAGCAAGGTCATGGTGGATTAGTCATCATACCCACAGGTATGGCTCTTTCTCTTGTTTTCTCCTTTTATGGGCCAGAAATGGCAACATCGTTGTCCAGGCCTTTTCCCACATGAGGGAGATGGAATCATCCAGTTACTCCTCTGTTTCATGCACATTTCAGTCCACCAGTCTCAAAAGCTATTGTCCTTTCTTGAGGAAAATTGATGCACAATGTCTGGGTCAGGGCCTGTTGCTTATAGATAGCTAAGAGGTGTCTCAGATTTCTAGCTTACCTGCCATGTTCTAAGCCCATCCTAGCAGAGTTATTGGCATTGGGGAATTGATAGAAAATCCAACCAATAAAAAATATTACTTTGTTTTGCTTTGACCCCCAATATAGACATTTCCTTTGGCAACCTTATGAGTCTTGTTAAGATTTAGATACCAGACCACCAATTCCAACATTCCTCAGAATCCAAAAGGGAATGGTCCTGTTCATATCCAATCATGCCATATCCTTTCTGAATCGTCCCAAGTCCTGCTTTCCTCCACTGGATAGCACACTTAACTCTACAGAAAGTTACTCAGGACTGTTCAATATCTAGGACTAAATTTACCTTCACAGTGTTTTCTTCTTTCACACACACACACACACACACTGCAATTCATAAATCAAACACCATGAACTTCCTAAATGGGTCCTTTTTCTGCCTCCCTGTGAAGCTCACACAGTTTCTGCTCCCAGGAAGCTTTCCAGAAACCCCACCCTCTACCTATCATACCCATACTTGCCATATACATCCACTGAGCACTTTCTATGTGGCAGCCACCAAATCAGGCTTTGTGGAGGTTTAAGGCACATAAGATAGTCAAAGTCCCATCACTTCTAGAAATTATCAGATCCTCCTGGTTATTATAAAAGCCTTTTTCCTTTATGTTCTGCTCTTATGGTATTTGTTGTTCCTTGACTGTAGAAATGTCTATGAATGCCTTCTCTCCCCAGGAGTGATAAGCCTCCTAGAGGTAGATAATAGTTTTATTCATCTCTATATTCTTCCAAGACCTTGATAAAGGGCATAATTTTAGATGGTTTGTATGGAATTAGTTGACTATCCTATTGTTATATAGGGAACTCAATCCTGTTATCTTGAGTTAATAGGAAATTGTAGTTTCAACCAAGGTTTTTTACACCATTTATTTTCTTCTTGGCACATTTACGGGTGTGTCAAATTTCCCCCACAACAGCCCTGTGAGATACGTGTTATTAGTATTGCTACTGTTGAAGGGGATGCCACTACACTACTAGACTGATAAGGAAACTGAAGCAAGTACATGCTAAATAGCTTGTCCACGGTCACCCAGTTGGCCAGTGGAAAAGACAAAACATCACTGTTTATAGGGAAAAGATGGGCAGAAACATTCTGACTCCAGAATTTTAGGAATTCTCCAGCTGAATCATTTATTTCACTTGCTGTGCTTTAGAAGGGAAGAGACCCAGGTGCATACCAGACAAACCAGCCCCCTTGTTAGAAGGAAAGAACTCTGGGGAGGTGGGGGATGAAGCAGGGGGAAGGATGAGTGTATCAAAATTGCCAAGCACTAGAGTTCAAAGAACTTTGAGTTTTACTCTGGCTTTGCCATTCATGAAGTAGGTAATTTTGGATAGGTCCCCTCAAGATTCATACTTTTATCATTGATAAATGGCATAATCGTGTCTATTTTGTAGGATCATGGGGAAGATAAAATTTGAATCTAAACCAGTAGGTTACATTAGCAGATCATTTAAAATTGGAGGAAGTGTCATTTCTTTCAGTCCTGTGACAAGACTGACTGACTGGCTAGCAGGACTGTGCCCACGGAGTTTGCTGAGGAGTCCCAGCGAGCAACCTGTAATACCAGAGGGTGAGGAAGATCTGAGGTGGCTTCCATAACCTGAGGGGACTCTGCTTTTGGTAGGGTGAAATAGTGGAGGAAAGGGAAAATGTGGTCCATTGAACTTCAGAGGTTTTGGGTGGATAGATCTCTTTTCCTCATTTTCAGTGCTTGAATGAGAATTTGTTCCAGTGCCTGTTTTCTATCTGAGTTTAAAATTCAAGTTAATGTTTTGCCCTTTTTTATTTTTTAACTTGCAAGATTTGGGAGTCTCAGGCCAGAGCTGATAACATTCAACGTCCTGAGTGATGCTCTCCATAGGGGATGCAAAAACCTTCCTAGAAACTTCTCCCAGCTCATTACATTGAACCCGATCCTTCTAGCCACAGCCCCAGTTCCTCTGGCTTTCTTTAGGAGGGAACAGCTGGTCTGCAATCTCCACATAATATCCATTCATGGATGTATTAAATCGTCATGCATATTATCTGAGTTACGTATTCTGAAAGTAGCAGGCTCTAAGCATCACCAGCAGTCGTTTTTCAGTCCTGTGCAAAATATACCCCTGGGAGCTCTTAACAGATGTTTGGTAAAATTATTGAAAGAAACAAGAAAAAAGGCTTTCCTCTGTTGTGAATCCACAGTGAGTATATCATTCAAAAACAGCCACGAGGCATCTCAAATTCTGAAAATTAGGAAGGTGCTCTTTTTGTGAGTTTCCCTGCCCAATAACCATAATACATGATTTAAATCACAAACACATATGTTATCTTACACAGGGGAACATGTTCATATCATAGACATTTTACCTTATGCATGTTAAATTATTATTTTTAAAACTATATATTTTGTGTCTTCTTACCTCTAAAAGAACACGGAAGATGAAAAACCTTATGTAACAACCCAGATCCAAGAAGCAAAGAAAGAAGAAAGAGAGAGGGAAGAAGAGAGGAAAGGAGAAAAGGAGGAGGAAGGGAGGGGAAAGATAGAGGGCAAAAATATTTTTTCCTGTTGCTATGATTCAAACATGTTCCCTCCAAAATTCAGGTGTTGCCAATGACACAGTATTAAGAAGTGAAGCCTGTAAGAGGTGATCAGGTCCAAGAGATCCTCCCTTCTGAATGCAATGAAGGCCTTTAATAATAATTTAAAAAAAAAAAAAAAGGCTTCATTCAGCATCTGGCTGGCTTGCCCCTCTGCCTTCTGCATATAAGGACACAGTGTTCCTCCCCTCCAGAACATGTAGCTGTAAGGTGTCATCTCAAGAATGGCCCTCATCAGGCAACTGAGATAGCCCACACTTTGACCATGAACTTGTGAAAAAAAAATAAGCTCCTATCAATTACTAACTACTGAACATATGACATTCTGTTATAGTAGCATAAACAAAGGCTCTTGTGTTCATATAAAATATAATTTTACATCATTTTATTTATTTCCTGTATCATGCTTTGTCATTCTTGTGCTAGAAGGAGTGAACCAAAATGAAAGGGGGATGTTGAGCCAGGGGAATGCAACCCGCATGGCGTGCACCACTGCCTGGGTTCTGTTCAAAACAACAAATAATTCTGTTTCTAGTTCAGTAGACACAGAAGCCAGGAATGTGCTCCTGCCTTTCTGGAAATAGACATTTTTCTTCTTCCACGTGGTGATGTTCAAATTCTCTTTTCATAAAGATCCTCCTGAATGTAAGTCAACATTCATGCCACAGCAGTTGAGAAAGGTCCTTAGCCCTGTAATTCTGTGCTTTGCTTAAGGCTTAGCATGTGTGCTGCTTCCAAGAAGAGGAGGCTTCCAAATTATGCATAGTCATAAGCGTTTTAGTAACTAATCATCCAGTAATAACAAAAAAGATCAGCTTCTATTAGCATCCTACAAAGGAAGAGATTAAACCTTAATACTGTACCCACAATACATGCATGCAAAACACCCAGGGCTGAGACTGAGTGTAGGACAGAGAAAGGTGTGGGCATCACGGAAATGAATCTCAGCTATGTCCCCCACTGCATGGCAATGTGTGCATTGGGGATGCTTTCTTTCTCACCACACAAAGACACCAATGTTGTCACCAAAGACAAACATTTCTTATATGAGTACTTTGATTGTTCCTTGACAATTTCAGGTAATATGTAGCCACCATGGAAAAATCTGATGATACTGAAATTAAGAAGAAGAATATTAAAACTCCCCTTATCTCTGATACCCACTGTTCACACTTTGGTACATTTTCCTCCTGGAGTTTATATTGCAGGACTGTTGTTGTTACTGTTGTTGTTACTGTTGTTACTGTTATTTTGAGTTTTTGCTTGAACAACAGAAAAAACCATTGTCTTATGGCTCTGGGGGCTGGAAGTCCAAGGTCAAGGTATTGTCAAGAAGATGTTTTTATGCCTATGAAGGTTATTTCTTTTTTATGAAATTCACATTATTTTATAATATGGGACTTTCATTTAATATAACACCACATGCATCCATTTCATTAAATATTGTTCAAAAATGTAAATAGATGCATATTATCCCATAGTTTAACCATGACATCATTTGATTTGTCATGCCTCTATTGTTAGACATTGGGGTTAATTCTAATTTTCCAATATTATAAAGAAATATTCTTGTACATAAATCTTTGCCTCAACTTTGATGGTGTCCTTAGGATAAATCCCTGAGTATGAAATTAATAAATGCAAGAAAAAGCATATTTTAAGACTCTTGTCCCAAATTATGAAATTGGCTTTTTTTTTTTTAAACTGGGCCAGTTTAGTCCCACCAGACAAGTGAAAGGTGTCCACTTCTTTGCTCTTGTATTTGAGTTACAGCAAAGTACATCACTATTGCTCTTCCATGCATCTTCTCAACATATACAGTGATGGAACACTATTATTTAGTGTTCCCTTCCAGTAATAAAGTCAAACCACTGTTACCTCAAATCCACTTGACACCTTCCTCATTCACCTGGGGGTTGCATGGAAAGAAAGAAGGTACATTCAAATCCTTGAATCTGCTTTACTTGCCCTTTTTGGTAACCCTTTCATCTCTTATAATAGCTTCTTTCATGAAATTTGATTAACTACCAAAGAGTTAAGAAGTTAACCTACAAGATTTGGCTATAGTAAATCATTGAAGGAAGTAAACATTATAAATAGATTCTTATGGGTTCTAAGGAGGATGTTCATAAATATATACGTAAATAGGTTTTTAAATAATTTGCACATCATATATTTGTATGATATATATAACATACATATATTAATACATATATATATATATATAACACATAATCAGATTTGATCAGCTGTGAGAATACTGTGCATATTCAACCCTATGGCTTATGTAGTCAATGTGCAATTCCAAGCACCTAATGTCAAATTTATATTGTAAATCATGTATTTTATTATCTTGTGTGCTGTCTATAGTTGAAAGTTTCAGTATAAGAACAATGATGAGGCTATCTTTTCTCCAATGTACATTTTTGGTGCCTTTGTCTAATATAAGATAACTGAAATTATATGTGTTAGTCTCTGTGTCCTCTATTCTGTACCATTGGTACACCGGCCTATTTTGGTGCCAATACCATGCTGTTTTGGTTACTATTGCTCTGTAGTATAATTTAAGGTCTGCTATAGTGATTCCACCTGCTTCACTCCTCTTACTAAGGATTGCTTTAGCTATTCTGGGTCTCTTATTTTTCCAAATGAATTTCATGACTGCTTTTTTCTATTTCTATGAGGAATGTCATTGGGATTTTGATTGGCATTGCATTAAATCTGTATAGTGCTTTTGGTAGTATGGTCATGGTGCTGGGAAAACTGGAAACCCATATGCAATAAAATGAAATTAAACCTCTATCTCTCACCATACACACAATTCAACTCAAAGTGGATCAAGGATCTAGGAATTAGACCAGAGACACTACACCTAATAGAAGAAAAAGTAAGCTCTAATCTCCAACATGTTGGATTAGGCCTCATGTTCCTTAATAAGAATCCTGTAGCACAAGAATGAATACCAAGAATCAATAAATGGGATAGACTCAAATTACAAAGCTTCTTCTCAGCAAAAGAAACAATCAGTGAGGTGAACAGAGAGCCTACTAATTGGGAACAAATTTTTACCACATGCATGTCAGATAGAGCACTAATCTCTAGAATATATAAAGAACTCAAAAATCTTAACACCAAAAAAACAAATAACTCAATCAATAAATGGGCCAAGGAACTGAACAGACACTTCTCAGAAGAAGATATACAATGAGTCAACAAATACTTGAAAAAATGTTCAACATCTCTGGCAATTAGAGAAATGCAAATCAAAACCACTCTAAGATTTCATCTTATACGTGTCAGAATGGCAGCTATTAAGAACACAAACAACAATAAATGTTGGAGAGGATGTGGAGAAAAAGGCACACTCATACATTGTTGGTGGGACTGCAAAATGGTGCAGCCAATATGGAAAGCAGTATAGAAATACCTTGGAAAACTTGGAATGGAACCACCTTATGACCCAGCTATCCTACTCCTTGGTCTTTACCCAAAAGACTTGAAAACATTATACTACAGGGACACAGCCACATCAATGTATATAGCAGCACAATTCACAATAGCTAAACTGAGGAACCAACCTAGATGCCCTTCAGTAGATGAATGGATAAAGAAAATGTGGTATATACACACAATGGAGTATTACTCAGCAATAAAAGAGAATAAAATCATGGCATTTACAGGTAAATGGATGGAGTTAGAGAAAAAAGCCAAATGCCAATGTTTTCTCTGATATAAGGAGGCCAATTCACAGTCGGGTTGGGATGGGGAGCATAGGAGGATTAGAGGAACACTAGAATGGCCAATGGGGAGGAAGGAAGGGAGGGGACAAAAGGGTGAAGAGGAAAAAAAAAAGATGGTAGAATGAGATAGATATCATTACCCTAAGTGCATGTATGAAGTCACAAATGGTGTGAATATACTTTGCATACAACCAGAGATTTGTAAAAATGTGCTCTATATTGTAATATGAAATGTAATGCATTCTGCTGTCTTTTATAACAACTTAGAATAAAAAATAAATAAAAAAGAACAATGATAACAACAATTAGTAACACCCCACATAGAACAAAATCACATTTATTCCTACTTTAACCCATTTGTTGTTTACCACTGGGAGAATTTACCCTCACCTCTATCTTCCAGAACCACCCATGAGTGGGATTATCAAATAGCAGTCCATTTTCAGCTAGTCCCCACAAACAAAGTGACCCATCTGAAAACCCTGCATGGTTTACAAATGGCTTCAGCTGTCATAGAGGACTTTATAAGCAACCAGTGGTGTGAGGTAAGGTGGAGGCAGTGGTGTATCATTGTGGGCAAAATAAGAATCACAGTAATATTTCTTACAGTTCGCCTTTGCCCTCTGACCCTTCTCCCATATAATTAACACGTGCACTGCTATTTTTTGGTGAACATATGCTAAGTCCACCCAATCTTTTGACTTAATGGTTGAGATTTATGGCTCTGGATGTGCCTCTATTGTTAAAATTTGGCTTGATTCCAATTTTCCAATATTATAAATAAATAGTCAATAAGTATCTGTGTACACAATTCTTTGCCTCGACTCTGATGTCACAATTCTGAGCTCAGTACCATGACAAGAATCAATGTAGCAAATAGAGCACCATCTACTGCTGCAGATGCTGTGGCCTGGTTCCAGACCCTTTGGGTGTTTTTTTGTAATTCTTCTACCACATTTTGCAATAACCTCTGTTTATTACCTTGTGTGCTGGATATCGTTAACCACTACATGTGTCTTTCTCGCTCTTGTGCCACAGGATATATTGAGTTGTATGACCCAAGTGGCAGAGCTGCTTGCTCAACAACCTGGATGTGCTAAAGGACCTTTCATGCCTTGGGTCCCAATTAAAGCTGCCAGTCTTCCATTTCACCCAGTACATGGAACAACATATCCAAATCAGAACAACATATCCAAATGTGGCATAAGCTAGCAGCTGAAGACACCTACCAAGTATTACTCTTCTTTCTTAGTGGTAGGGGATGAAAGATGGACTATTGCTTTCTTTTCTTTGGAGGGCATTTCACAACATACTCTAGACTTTTCGATCCCTAAAGCTTCACTGATGTGGCAGGCTCTTGAACTAGGTAGAGTTTCTCTCCCATTCTCAGGAACTCAGGCATCTTGCTGAAGATTCCAGGTACTGGCCATGCATTGCTTAATTTATCTAATTAACACAGTCCTGCCAATACAGTTTATCCAGGTTCTGCAAAAGTCCAGGTCTAGTTGTCTTTGGACTGTATTATCACAAAAGCTGAGAAAGTTAACTAGCCCTGAAAAAAGGCAATAACTATATGTTATCGTTTGTCTCATATGAATCAAATTGCTTCTAATCTACTCCCTGATAAGGTTGAAAAAAATTAATGCACTCAGCAGATCAATAGCTGCATACCTTGTACTGAGGTTGTTTTAATCTGTTCTAGCAACTATATTGGGGTTATTACTTGATATCAGGCTGCCCAAGTTGAAATCCAAATTTCATTCTAATCCTTATGATAAGTTATAAAACCTTTCTGGACCAATTTATGCATGCATCAAATGGCAGTTAACTTAGTACTTAAATCATGAAGTAGTTGTGAAGAATAAAATTAGCAAATTCATACAACTACTTTAAATAATGCTTGACACATAATAATCACTAAATACCAACCTTTGTGTTTCTGTTTCACCATCGTAGAGCCAAAATGCAGTTTTGTTTATTAAAATTCAACAAATACATTTTTCTGCAATATAAAGCATAGGAAATGAAGGAATTAAATACATTTAGATTGAGGTGAACTCATGCAGAAATATGAGACAGGGTTAATTTTGATACTACCAACACTGCCATTAATCACAAATTATTAATGTGCTTTATAAATCAAGTACATAATTATTATGGCAGAACACTTGACCAACCATTCATTGATCTAAATTCTATACCATTTTCATGGTTGTGCTATCCAGAATTTAGTAATCAGGCATATGGGATGACTGTTCCAATATTTGTTTTGAACTCTATAACAAGGACTAAATGCCAATTCATTCATTCATTGGGTATGTACCTGCACAGGCTTAGCATGTCTCTCACTCAGAATCACATCCATCACTATAATTTCTCCTCTATGCTAGAAACTCAACAGTTACTTGAAAAATAAAAGTTACATGAAAAGAATGAGCCTTTCCCTTGCCCATTGTGAAAAAAGAGAAACCACCTCTGCTATATTAGCATTCATGACCCCTCAGCTACAGAGCAAGTTAAACCACCCAGCCTGGGCTTTTTCCCTCTTTCGATATCACTAGTACTGCCTTAGCAGAGAAAAATAGTGCAGAAGCAGAGAGGAGCATTTCACATGGGTGTGATAGGCTTGCTACCTGCAAGACAGGGTGGGGAGGATTTTGTGTGAAAGTCATATCAGCCTTCTGGCTCCCTGGATGATGGCAGAATGTTGATTGTACCTTGATGGTGAGCATGAAGCTTGCCGATGAACTAGCTCACTGCAACAGAGGCTGAGCACCTGGCTGCACTCTGAGCAGGAAGGAGCCATCATCACATCCATGCTGCAAAATCCCAGGGAAGGCTGTTCATAACAGCAACGAAGGAAGCTTCTCACAAAGAAAAAGTCATCAGAGAAATTTCAGCTGCCTTGCTCATAAGCTGTTTTCTCTGCCTTCATCTTCCTGGAGACCTTGCAGTACGTAATGCAGAGATGACCACTGTGGAGAGAATACTAAAGGAAAAAGAGAGAAAGGAAGACGACAGGAGGTGAGATAATATGGACAATTTATCAGCAGAATCATTTGAGGGCTTGTGGGTACTTTTCCTCTGAAACGGATGAATATCTAGTCTTCGTGTGAAAATTTTCTAACTCTATTTTGTTTGTAGTCCTTGAGCACTTGGCAGATATCTGGGTGCTTAATAAAACATGCCAGTAAAGGAAAAGAAAGGTCTGTGCTAGATTTTCTAAGAAGCTCCAAGTCAAATGTTTACTGCAAATTCAGAAGGATCAGACAGATTCAACACAGATCCAATCCATGGTCAATCAAACACCTTGCTGATATTGTGCGATTTACCAACAGAACAAAGATCTGTCCCGCTGCAATGTAACTTCAGCATCCAGAAAATCTAGTTAAACCACTGGGGAAATTAATTTTAATAGTAGCACCTAACTGTAAATCATTATATGGCTGGCCACAAGTTTAATCTGTTTTCCAGTTTTTCTTTTTCTTTGCTTTACAAAGCTTAGGATGTATCTGAATTATTGACAAAAAATGACCATGATTCTGAATTACTACACACACAGGCACACCCACACACACACATTTTATTTGAATCAAACAGCAATAGACTTTACTCCCAAAAACCAGAAAGAGAGAGAGAATTGAAGGGGGTGGGGGACAGAGACAAAAACAGAGAGGAGGGAGCACAAAGACTCCCTCCTGACACTCTGTGTAAAAGAGATTTTCTCCCAGCCCTTCTTTGCTCAAGATTTAAGAAAATTATTTTGGAATGCTTCTTCAGTACTCCAGAGACCACTTTTCAGAATCAGACATAGAACGGCCATCTCTATTGGAAGTTCAGTGTGAGGCTGAGCCCTAGAAAGTGCCTTGTTCTTGCCATTGATAATGGGGACTCCAAGTCCCCTAACATGGACAAGGTTGCAGACTTGAAGGAACCAAATGCAATTCTACATGCTCTTTCTCCCCCTATAAATGAGTCACTTTAAGTAGACTGGTCTTACCTACTTCAGATTCTGAACAGCTTAATCCTGACCTGCAACATTGAACATTCCTGACCCTACATTCCTCAGGACCCTAATCCTTTAAATCTCTCCTTCCACTCCCCTTTTCTACATTCCTTGGATTTATCATACTTTCATAATTCAGGGTTAGTTTTTGAGGGTCACTCTGGGATACACACAGCTATTCTAGTGTTTAGTGTCTTTGTGCTTCCTGAGGCTAGAGACAGGTGACATAGAAACCCAGAAACTAGGACAGTGTGGAGTGGCCCAAATGCTGAATTTAATGTACCAAATTTAGCAAATAAAATTATAGAACATCCATTTCAATTTGAATTTCAGATAAACAATATCTCTGTATAAGTATGTCCCATGCAATATTTGGGACATACTTATACCTAACTATTTGTTCTATGTCTGAAATTGAAATGTATTGCATACCCTGTGTTTTATCTGAAAACCTTGGCTGTACATTTGTGTATGTTAATCAGTAACATCCCATGAGAGCACCTCATATGCCAGTAGGTTTCTGGAATGATGAAAGACCCACATCCTTCGTGAAGCTTAGGAGAGGAGAGCTTGTAGCCAAGTGAGAAAACCAAGGCACATGGCTGCCTTTCCATCATCCAATGCCCAGAGCCAACATCCTTCATCAATCAAGACAACTTTTCTGACTTCAATACAGTCATGTAGGCAGCTATATCAAGTCATTCAAATTTGGATTCTAAAATGAAACCTTTTTAGCTATTCCTAGCCTAGAAAGAGCTAAGAATGTGAAACTCTGTAGAATTGCCCAGGTTGAGTTCCCAGGCAAATCTCAATGTGCTTACCTGCATTCTCTGGAAATAAGAAAATAAAAATTTCAACATCTTCTTCCCCCCCCCAAAAAAAAAATTGCCTTAAAAAGTCATGGACTTTGAATGTTGTTACTAGAGATTCAGTTGAGGAACTTTATTGTTCACAATTCTCTACTCGTTTAAAAATGTGGCTTGTATTGCACAATGGGCATTCTGGTAATACACACTCTTTCTTTGGTTCTTCTGGCTAAATGATTCATAATCCATATACTGCCATTTATACATCCAAAGGTTATATATTGGATATTATTAAATGGATTATTAAATTAAATGTGTGCACAAAATTGATTTTTTGCTTTGGGTGAGCCTACTCATGACTCTAATCCAGGGTCCAACATTTCCACTTCCACGTCATTTTGGCAACTTTTACAACTCTAATTGAGCACAACTTGTGGAATTCCTGCCATTTTCAGGAAGCATGCTTGATCATATAAATGTGGTCTTAACATGGTCATGGTTTCCAAATGCCTGCTACTTACGAATTACTTTTGGCTTAGCTTCTTCATTTACATTGGACTTTGTTGTGGATTATTTGGTCAACCCCACAGTGTTCAGTGATGTATGTTTCCATCAACAGCATTTGAGGGCCATAATTTTGCAATCACTAGACTTTAAGGCATGTATACGTTGTGATTCAAATACAAGTCATCTCTTACCACTTTGCTAAAGCAAAACCACAAAAATTTGCTTATATAGTGACACGTTCCATCTTATTACAACATTCTCTTCCCTCTGTAAAGTGGGAATGGATAGGATAAGTGGGCTGTCGGGTCTTTTGCTCTGCCAATCTGCCCTATTATCAAAAATAGTTTGTGAAATACCTTTCCAGAGTAATGACTCTCAATCCTGATCAGCTAGTACTAAATTTTAATACATTTAATGCATTTAATGTTAGCATATGACCAAACTTTTTCTCATATAAAGAAATGTTCCGTGGAAGTACTAATTTACAATACATAAAATTTCAACCAAAAGACTGTCACTCATTTTTTTTATTATTAAGTTAAGCATGATTGACTTTTTAAATTCTTTTTCACAAACATTTGTCCCCTCTTCCTTTATTTTTTATTAAACTTATGGGCATTTAGTAGCAAGCAATCATATAGTGGCAAAACCATATCTTTAAAAAAAAAATTGTGTAGGAAGAAATAGCTCTAGATGGACAAATTGTTTGCCATTTAACTTGTTTTTCATTTTAACTTATTTTGCAAACTTAGGAAATATTTCCAGAATTCCATTTTAAAGCTATGTCACTTTGATTTTATAGAATCAAAAAAAAAAGTTTATATACTCTTAGTGAATTATAAAATCAATATAGTAAGTATTAACTATTTTTTCTTTTTGTAGAACAGAGAATGAACCAAATATGTTTTCCCACCTGAAAAGTTTGCTTCGATTTTCAGTTGGTGTGTGTGTGTGTGTGTGTGTGTGTGTGTGTGTGTATGTGTGTGTGTGTGTCTTCTTGCCATGTGGGAGGGTCTTGGTTAAAACTTTGAAAAATATTGTTCTAGAATAGTGTTTCTCAAAATTTAATATGCACAAAAATTTCCTGGGAATATTGTTGAAGTGTGGTTTCTGGTTCATTAGATATGAGGTGGGGGTCTTACATTCTGCATTTCAGTAAAATTCCTGAGTAAGTTCAACACTGCTCTTCCAGGGCACCACACTTTGAATAGCAAAGGATTAGAAGGAACAGCCACAGCCACCAGCAGAGAAGACCAGACCTTTGAGGGGAAGAGTGTATGAAACTCCAGATTCTAAATAGCCTATTCATGATACTAGCTGCAAGAAGAGCCTCCAGACACAGCATCTGAGATGCTTCTTTGACCACACAACTGAGCCTGCTTACTTTCCCTTGTCAATTGCCTCCTTGTCTTTCTCCTCCTATTGCAAGTCATCCAAAAGTGGGAAAAGAGTGCTGCCCACAAATCACAGCCAGCAAAGAGTTCAAAACAGGGTTTGATATCCAGAGATCCACAGTGGATGAGGACTCTGAGGACTCTAGACTAAAATCATCCCAGTATCTATTTCCCACCCAGAGACTGGATGATCTACTAAGAATACAGATCTGCACAATGCTCCTGCTGAAAACTTCCAGTATTTCCCCAACATTTGCAGATGAAGTTCCATGGCTAGTTTCATAGGCTTGGGATGTGTTCTGCTTCTCTCCAGTTTTGTATTCCTCCACCCCACTGCCAGAACCCAGTGTACCTTTTCAGATTATGCATTGTTCTTGCCTATTCAAATAAGGATTCTCCATCTGGGCAATGTCTATTCACCCTTCAAGATGCCCCTCCAAGAACTTTCCTGACTACAGTCCTGTCTTAGTTTGGGCTGCTACAACAAAGTAGCCAGGTGGCTCAGAAACATCAGAAATTTGTTTCTCAGTTCTGGAGGCTGGAAAGCCAGGTTCAGTGTGCCAGCATGATCAAGTTCTGTCTGGATCCCTCTTTCAGGTTGCAGACAATGGAGTTCTAGTGTCCCTGCAGGGCAGAAGGAAGGCTGGAGACTTTCATAAATAAGGTCACCAACCCCATTCATGAGAATTCCACCCTCATAACTTAGTCACCCCACAAAGGCCCCACTTCTTAATTCCATCATATGAGATTTCAGTATATAACTTTGAAAGGAACACATTCAGTCCACTGCACTTCCTCTACATATGCACAAACACACACACACACACACACACACACACACACACACACACACAGCTGCACAGCTGGTTAGATTAGAGCAGTGGTTCCCAGACCTGGTTATATATTAGCAACACCACTGTGCAAGGCTTTTTTTTAAATACTGATTTAGAATTTTGATAACTGAACTCTACCTTTATAGGTTATTTTGGACCAAAATGGATCTAAAATGTGTGTGTGTGTGTGTGTGTGTGTGTGTGTGTGTGTGTGTGTACACGTATACATGCCAATATGCATGTGTCCCAGAAGGTGTGTGTGTGTGTGTGTGTGTGTGTGTGTGTTTGGGGACGACTCTCATAAAATAGAATTTCCAGTTCTCCCATTAATTATTAACCACCTCCATGAAGTTTGCCTCATTCCCTTGTCCTTTAAACATACTTGACTCTAGGATTTTCAGTTGACATTAAGTTTTGGTCAATTATATTTCCATTTTATTTTTTCCAATCTCAGGTTATATTTGTCCTTCAAAAAATTTTCCAGCTAAACATCAATGCCCTTTTCAGTGAATGATTGATGCCTTTGAACAAAAGTTCTATGTCCCCTTAACTGCTGCCCTACAAACGTCCAGCCTCTGGGCATAATGCTTTTGGTATTTCTAATGTCATTCTTGAGCACTTGGCTCTATCTTAGTACAGCACAAATATAGACTGAAAGTGATATGATTATTATAGATATAATTTAGGAATGAATGAAGACTATAAGTTCAATGTGGTGTGTCAGACACCCAAAGCATAGTTTCTCCTTTGACAGGATAGTCTACACAAACAACTGCATTTCTACACCCTGGTTATGTTATTATTAACGAAACATGCGTTCTATACAAAATAAACTTCCAGGAAAACAAGGCTTCCCCGCTTATGTGTATGTCATTAGGTAGATACTCAATGCTTTGTTTAAAAGAAAAGGTGGGGTGAGACATTTTAACTTTATTTAGGTCAAATATTTCCAAACAATATTATATACATCTTTGCCTTATTAAACAAGAAATTATAGATCTAACTTATCCTTTTCTAGATTGTATTAGCATTATTGCTATAGATTTGGAAAGCAAAATTGCAGAGCTGTTTTAGGTTTCCTTTCATTTATTTATTTATTTTTTTTTTTTATTTATTTATTTTTATTTTTTTGGCTACTTTTGGCTAATAGCTCATCTTTATTTCATCAAATTTTCCTTCCCTTATCAGCTCCCCCTTTAAATGCATTCTAGTCTACAGCAGGGTACACAAGTCTTTCAAATTGATGAGAAGTGAGTGCAACCCAACAATAGGCTGCAAATCAGAAAGCCTGGGTTCTTGCCCTGATCAACTTGGTAACTATCAACCATATGAGCTTGGGCACATCCCTGTCCTCCAGCTCCTGTACCTGAACTGAACAGTGCATGACAGACATGATTTTGAAGGTTGCTTCTACATTTAGAAGTCCCTTGCCCACACCTAGGATGTTTCACACTCATACCTCAGTCTGAAAAATGCTTTCCTCAGGACACCCAAACCGTGTTCCACCTCTGCTCTGTTTATCTGGCTCAAGGGACACATCATCCCTCCTGGGCGGGCTTCTTCTTTGAAGCTTTAAATCTGGGATGATATGTTTCCCTGGGGAATTTCCATAACAACCCATTCTTTATCATGTGCATATATAATTGCCTGTCTCCTTTCACCAGACCCAGTATAGATAAGAGAAAGGGCTTGCTTTCATTGCCCCAGTTCACACGGGTCTTGGCACATAACCTGGGATGGGGTGTTGGGAGGGAGGGGGCTTAATGAGAGTCAGCACCCCCATTCATTCAGGAAGCCAGTATACTCAAATGACCACAACGGAGCATGATGTATGAATTTGGAGCAATAGCTTTCTTTTACGTTTATGTTTTATTGGGACGGAAACTGAGAAAAGAACTCCTTCAGAAAATCTTTTTCAGTGATCAAGTTCCTCTAGATAAGCTATTCTGCATTTGTAGAAAACATTTCATGTTGTTGGAATTCTCCCCAAAATACAGCAAGAAGTCTTGTGAGGTTCCCTCCTATCATTTACATTCCTAGACTTTTTAGAGTGAAATCTTCTGATTCATAGAAAGTTATGAATAAAAGTGACCTCACCATGCATGGTGGAGCCCATCTTAACCCTAATGCATCCCCTAAATCCTCCCACAATCTTTCTCCCAAGCAAAAGAACTTTTCTGCTTCTTCACCGTTTAGAGGTAAATAGGGAGGAATAAAACACCAAAAAGCTCCCTTTACTTGGAATTCTGTCAACACCTACAGAATACTGGAGCAGAACATTGTGGCATTTTATGAGAATTTCCCTTATTTTATGCATATGCCTTCTACAAAGGTAGAAAAACTATTATGGATTCTTCAGCAAATAGATGAGATGCATTCAGGTAAGTTTTCTAGAGTAATGAACAAGTAGCTCTAAAGTTAATCTTTATGCTTTCTCCTTTGGCAGAGATTATTTATGGAAATTGTTAAGCTTAAATCTGCTTATTTCTCTTAAAGTGTTTAAAGATAGCTAAATATTGAGTGTTATTAAGAGAACATTAATTCAATTTCATTTGACTATTCTTAAGAACTTGAAATATATCTTCTAATAAGAGATGTGAGGTTAGTATGTTTCCTCTTTGTCTACTTGCTCATTTTGCTGTTGTTGTTGTTTGTTTGTTTTTGTTTTGTTTTCTTTTTCCTTGGATTCTTCTGAGTTCATCAGCTCTATAGTATTTTGCCTGAGGATGAGCATGACTGCCCAATAGAAGGTCATTGTTTTATGTCAAAGCTAACTGAGGTGATTAAAAATACTATCAATCAGTGTCACTTCTCATTCCATAAGTATATATGAGAGTTCAGTTTTGTCAAATTCTCAATAATAATAGAGAATAGGATTTGTCCTAAATGTCAAATATGACTTAAGAAAGATTCCTTGAAGATTTACTAAATCCCTATTGGATGTCACTGAGTTCTTGATATCCAAACTAAAAGAGCTAAAAGGAAAAGAAAAAATTGAATGAAAAGAAAAATAAGATTAAAAAAGAAAAAAAAAAAGAATAACTCTTCCAATGGCATATTTAAGACATATCAGAGATAACAAGTATTGAAAAGACATACTTTTATAGTAATTTATTTTGCAAAGACAGTTTTATAGTAATTTCTATTGCAGAATAAAAACTACAAAAGCTGATTTGATTATTATTAGGTTTTGTTACTATTGTCATTTTATAAATGATGTTTCTACTTAATACTGTATATTGATATGAGAAGATTTTGTTTAAAAATTTGGCAGTTGTTCCTCCACTCCAAAAGTTTCATTATCTACATATGAATGCTAATTAATGTAGTGTAGAATTGTTATTAATGTTTTATTTACATATCTCCCCTAGGGAACTATTTACCTACATTCCTTCTGATAGTCAGTTGCATATTTGTTTCTGTGTCATATGGGAGAAATTCAAAAGGAATTTGGGAACTTTGCCAAATCCACTACATTCTTGAATTCAAACACTTGAAGCAAGATGAAACAGGAAATCCAGGGAAGGGAGAACAACCCTCTGGGTAAAGGCAAGTAATAAAACCAGGCCTTCTTTCAGGACTCTGGCCTAGGCTGTGAGAAACGTGGCGAGCTGGATTGTTACAGAGAATTCCTTCACAAAGGAACTTCAGAGGATGTTGACTATCAGTTTCCATCATGTGACTCATCAAGGATGTTAGTTTTTCCAAAGAGTAAACTATAATGACCTTCTCTAGGGAACCTAAGTCAATGCTACTCCAAGTATGTTCCAAAGGCTGATTCTGGTCTCCAAACTGCTTATTACCTGTCCATTACGACGTGTGTATATATAATACAAAGCAAATAACTAGGAACATTTTAGGAATTTGGATTGCTTCAACATGCACGTTCATGATCAGCAGACTTCCATAGTCTTCTCCTTCCTTTACCTTTCTGGCAATTCATTCTTATCATTTCACATCAGTGTCACTCTTGGACAGACTAGAAATGAAAAATAAACTTGGTCCTTCACCATACAGAGTTGAGAAGCATGAAGTAGATGTTCCTTGAGGCTCTGCCAGATTGCAGCCATCTGGGGTGCCATTGGTGATGGGCATAAGCTATGGAAAAGAGCTCTCTGATGTGAAAGAAAGGGCTGCCTGGGGAATCTTCCCAGAATCAGTTACCCACAAAGGGGAAGGGACACTTCTACTACTGCCCAGCAAACATCAGGAACCATGTTGGAGATTTTTTCCAACATTACATATTCATGAAAATAAAAAGAGAAAATAATAATTTTTCACTACAAAATAGTATTGAACCCAATCCCAAACTAGGTAGACATTCAAGGCAATTTGAAAACAGCAAAACAAAACAGACACATTAAGCTGGCATCTAGCCCTCAGTTCAGCTAGAAGAGAAGAGCCTAGTAAAAGATGCTTCATTTTGCAAGTTCACAATCTAGAAGAATTATAGCTGCATTAACACAGTGGGCTAGAGTATCCGCCACTTCAACAAAAATCAGACAAACTTAACCATTTCAAGAATTTTCAGATGATTATTGTATATAAAAGATCAAGAGGGTATCACAAAAGAATTGCTCCTATCCCCTTCTTGGTGATGAAAGAGAAAACCCCCAAGGTAGAATTTGTATAAGGTAGAAGTATCAAAACCCACCAACAAAGGCAGTTGTGGCTGACAAAATTGAGGGTGTTTTCTGAAGGCCAAGCCATTTTTTTATATTATCAGGAAATATCATAAGATATTGTATTAGTGTCAGTTTTATGTTTCTGTGACCAAAATACCTGAAAAGATCAACTTAGAGAAGAAACGTTTACTTTGGGCTCACAGTTTCAGAGCTTCAGTCCATGGTCAGTCAGCTTCTTTGCTTTGGGCCTCAAGTAAGGCAGAACGCTTTGGCAAAAAAAAAGACAACTGCTTACCTCATGGTGACCAGGAAAGAAAGAGAAAGAGAGAGAGAGAGAGAGAGAGAGAGAGAGAGAGAGAGAGAGAGAGAGAAAGGGAAGGGGAAGGGGCTGCAGGGAAAATGGGAAAATGGAAAATGAACTCTTCCAGGGTACACCCCAAGTCACCCACCTTCTCCAGCCATCCAGCCACGCGCCACCTGCCTACAGTTATGATGCAGTCAGTCCATTTAAACTAGGATGGACTGATTAGCTTATAATCCTATCATTCACCTCCTGAACTAACACAGGAGTTTGTGGGGACATCTCCTATCCAAACCATAATAGATATTTTTCTTCCATTGAAAATGACACTGCAAGTGACTTCATCAAGTATGCCTTCAAGTGTATCTTATATCCATTAAAGGACGTCTTACATCCATTTCTTTTGAATTTCAAATACAATAGGAGTTGACTGGAGGTGAACACTTTGATGCTTGATGTCCCACATGACACCTGTCAACCTCTGTGGAGGAACAGATGCTGAATGCCAGACCTCCTCAGACCTACAGGCCTTCATTGCTTGGAGATCTCAAAGCTAACCAGTGAAGTAAATATCTAGAACTCTGATGGGCACTGACTTTCTGTTTCTTGAGATGGAACATCAGTAAGCAACCTGTATTCTAATGATTTTATTTGGATATATCTGAGGCCTCCGTGAACATTGCTGGGTCTATGAGAGAATTGTTTTGTCTTCTGCAACTTCCTACTAATGTGGCACTATGAGAGATGAATCACTGAGATATGCCATTCCTACTGGGTCCTCATCAGGGAGTTGAGTATTGCTATGGTAATTTTGCCATATACTTGCCTATAACTACCCAAAATAACATTTCAGAATTTACTCCCAATTTCTGGTATTGGACTAAGATCCTAGATTGAACACTGCAGTCTGTTCTCACCATAGCTGGGAAGAGTGAAATAGTAGAGTTCCTGCTCAATGTGCCAAGACCTAAGGAAATAAAAGTCTACTTCTTTTGCCTGTCTTTGTCTGTAGAGATAGCCAATACTGAACAAAAAAAAAAAAAAAAAAAAAAGCTGCAGGGAATAAAAAAATGAGGCTGCATTTTCCAGAATGTTAAAAAGACATTTGTTAGCTGCATAAACTGGACACATTCAAAAAGCTTAAGGTAACTAACAAATGGAAAGCTACTCCCTACCAAATGCTAGGAGAAAAATCAGAGCCTCTGATGGACAATTTGCAATACCTTTTAGCCATCAGGAAATTAGTGAGACAACCAAAAGAAGTCTGGTTTCATAGATGGGTTGATAATGTGAGCATCAGTAAAACTCTTAGCCCACAATAGGACAGATCCTCTCATTCCAAATTCAAAAGTTCAGTGACACTCATCAAAAGATAAGATTACCCAGCCACCTCTCCAGGTGAAGGCAGGCCACCTCTCATTAATGTGTTAACCTATTAGTCAAAGGCAGCTACAGGTGAACTTGAACTAGTTAAAATGTTTTCTTACTGTAGGAGAGAAGAAGGAGGAGGAGGAAGAAGGAAAAGAAGGGCTATGATATTTCAGTTTTTCTAGAGATGTCTTATCATTCAGAGATTATTTAGAAAAAAATACTATCATTTTTCTCCATCTCCTTCTCCTTCTCTTTTTCCTCCTCTCTCACCTCCTTCTCCTCCTAACCTTCTTATGTGTAACCTCCTTTTGGGAAAGTGCTAGGCAGTCCCACAACCTTCTAAGCCAAGGGGAGGATGCTAAACATTCTACTTTTAGGAAAAAAAAAAGTACTCAATGAGGGTTGTAACCCCTCCCCACCAGTGCCATCCCTCAGAATCTCCCTGCTGGACCTCTGGAGCCCAGGGCTGCTCCCTGGGGAAGTCTTTGCAATGACATTACCAGGACTGAGGCCATTGGCTGCTGTGTACCTGAAGTAAGATGCTTCCTCTCCTCCCCTTTGAGGCTCTCTGTTCAGTAACAAAATCTACCAAAAGGGAAGAAATCAGACAGTATTATACTTCAATGTCATTTCCTTCTATATATAGATTTATATATCTCAAAAAATGCATTTTATTCCGGGGAAGGGCAAGAGGAAAGGAGAAACAAAGCAACACAAAGTCAATGGAGACAGAGTTCTAACTATGAAATCTCAGTCTCAAAACGCTCTTGTTTCTGAACTTGTATAAGTTCATTTAACCTCCCTGCTTGCATTTTACCACCCAGATTGGAGGGACTAATTCAAAACAGAGATCTTCTGAGAACTCCACTGAGGTTAATGTTTCTAAAATGTCTCACGCTATACAAAAGGGAGTTCTAGGTGCCAAACACTATTACTGTCCACTCCTGCCATGTTTTAAATTGACCTCTACCCTTTGATACAATGGAGTGTGAAACCAGCCTTAAGTTCTATGCAATGCCAAACTGGCTCAAAGGAAAATTTTTTAAAAGTAAGCCTGGCCAAGTTAAGCTCTAGTATACCACAATTTCACAGTTGAACCAAAAGTAGTACAAATTCAAATTGTAGGGTACAGAGAGCCTAAACTTTGAAGTTGATCCCCTGGAAAGTGGAAGGGGGGTGGTTCTTGTTGATATCTGTAAGTTAACCCTTAGGAAGAACAAGATCAGGCAATAGAACGCCCCGCTGCTACACTAAACATGTCTCCAATGTTACTGAGTCTAAGAAAATAATATTAATAGTGATGATTACTGCAGCTAACATCAATGACCCCTAGTATATACCCTGATACTGGGAACAAAGGTCACATCAAGATGGAGCCCATCTGAAACACCCTTCTGAAACAAATGATTAAACACTAATAATGTTTTTTTTTTTTTTTTTTTTTTTTTTTTTTGCTAGGACCAAAAAGTATGTAGTAAATAACAGAAAGTCTTCCCTTTGCAGAAATACTATTCTTGTATTAGAAAAGAAGGGCATTTGTTTACAACTGTCCTCAGGCATCCTACAGACAAAAACTTTGGGTTCTGATTTGATTCTACAGGGAGTACTCAGAGTCATGAGACCAGGTCTAAATGAAGATGCTCAAGCAGAGATAAGGCTCCTGTGCATTTGTCCAAGAAATGTTTTCCCTTCTGCCAACATTAGCTAACCTTTTTGCCCTAATCCTAGAACACAACCTCCATGCCTGAATAGCTAAATCTGAAATGAAGAATGGGTGTGGTGAAGTGAACAATGTCCCCCCAAAGATGACATATCCAATCCTCAGTACATGTGACTATTTTATGTTGCATGACGATGGAGAATTAAGGTGGCAGATGGGAATAATTTTGTTAATCAACTGATCCTGAGATAGGGAGATTACCTGGATGATCTGAGTGTGCTCCATGGAATCACAAGGGTCTTTTAAAAGTAGAAAAGACAGAAAAGGAGCCAAAGGGTCAGAGAAGGAGATGTGATGATGAAAGCAGAGGTTGGCGCCATGTAGTGTGAGAACAATTCGATACCCCATTGCTGGCTCTGAAAATGGAAGGGAGCCATGAGGCAAGGGATTGGGCAACCTCTAGGAGCTGGAAAACACAAGGAACGTTCTCCCTTGCACTCTTCAGAGAGAAACACAGACTTGTCAACACCTGATTTTAGCCTAGTGAGACTCAGACCAGAATCTGGCCTGCAGGACTGTGGGATAAGACATTTATATTGTTTTAAGATACTAACTTTGTGGTAATTTCTTAGGCTTCAGAATAAAACAAATATGAGGGTTTCCAGAAAATTCCAGAGTTTCTGAGCCTTCAACCAAGTGTACATGTGCACTTCAGGAGAAGTCTGCTGTGCAGAGAAGATTTCCTACATCAAAGAGAAAGATTGTAATTGCTGCCATCCCTCTTGAGAAGGGTGACCTGACCATCAGTGCCCTTCTGGGTATGAGGAGCGAGAGGCTAGGTAACATAATGGTGAAAAGTCTACACTGAAAAAGTTGGATAAAAATAGACCACGTATTCCAATAAATAATTATCCAGAAATGACTTTCTATGCTCTTTATTCTGAGGTGTGGGATGTTTGAAGAATGAAAAATTTCACCTTCTTATCCTCCACTTCTCAGATATAAAAAAGGGAAAAATGATTTTTTTTTTAAAAAAATCCAGACTGAAATCTTTAAGCCCACCAAGAAGTAAACAGTTCCAGATGGAAGATACACTATTTGCTACTCCTTAAATTCACTCATCCTTTGGTCTAAGGATCAGGTATTCCAAACCCTCCAAAACAGAGAGAAAAGTCATTACCCCCAACACACACAGAAGCATATATGGTTCAAGCTACTTCTAACATTTAAAAGTTCTACTTTTCAAAGAACACAGATTTCCAAATATGCCATCATCTCATTTGCCAGTTTTACTGATAGAAAAGAAAGAGAAGATAGAGTTAACCATTCCAGATCGGCTACAGGGGAGCCTCTATCTATATTTCCTAACTACTAGATAAAATTATTTGAAAGATAATTTTTCTAAGTGAGCAATGATGGAGTCTACCAAACAAATCCTTTGGCATTACCTTAACCTGGTTTCTCCTAAAGAAATACAGAGCCAAAGGGTAGGACTATATTTCAGAAAAAAGCTGAGAAAAGAACAGCATAATATTCACAGGAAAGGAATATCATGGTGCCACACAAGCTATATAAGGCCCCTTTGTATCTCAGGGGCATCTGGGAAAGCCACATATGTGTATTGCAATTTCATTGCGTCATCATTTCTCTGAATCTGAGGGGAGGGTTTTGCTCTACATAAACTGTGGTCACAGAAGCTAAGTTTACCTCTGATACATTTGTGGCCTGAAGAAGAATTACACAATATTAAGCATCTTTGCTGGCCACGCATGGAAGCAAGACCTGGAAATTAGCCAACTCTTCTATGGAGTTCTTCAAGCACACATCCATCAAATTTACGAGACCTCAAGAGTGTGGATTTGGAAACTGAAGAACGGTGCTTCCCCTGAAAAGGTTCCCCAAGGTGTATGGGTCAACAGAGAATGGAATCCTTCATGGTGTGACAGATATCCAGCAGAGAGTATCTGGGTACAACATCATAAATGAAAGACTGCTTCAATCGCCTCATGCATCTACAACAACTGCTTTGGCACCCGGGTATTGAGTCCACAAAGGCTTAATTTAACAGTGCAAATACACAACGTGCTGTGTGTATCTGTGTGCTTTTAATGACCTACATACAGGCTACTATTTTACAGCGGGTTCCAGCAGAGAGAGGGAAAAAACAAGATTCAACTATAGAAGCTGTCTATATTTAATATTTCTGTTAGTTTTCTGTCTGCCAGTCTGGCAGATTGGCCCAATTGGAAAAACAACATCTATGATTGCAGAAACAGTTCCTGGCTACATTTGGCACCCTTCGTCAGTGAACGACACAGAAATCCCTGTCTGCAAATCCAAGGCAAAAGAGGCCAGTCTTTGTATATCACCAAGACTTATCTGTTTGTCTTTATTTCAAAGTCCAAATTCTAATGTCGTTACTCAATTCAATAGCATAGCAGTCCACAGCATTTCACAAAAACAATGAAAACTCTATGCAAATACTGGGGTTAACTGGATGTCATCAGTCCCATGTCACTCTAAAAAATGAATCTGTCTCCTCTTTTCTCTTTTGTTTTTCTAGGTCAAGAAGAAGAGAAAAAAGAAACTTTCATTCACTTCACTCAAACTATTTTTAACATCAATAAAGTAAATTTTCTATGTATTGATAGACAAACAACAACAAAGAAAATCATTGGCATCTTGTGCTTTTAGTTACTATTTATCCTACAGAAGTCCTAAATGTGGTGAGAAAACATTAAAAGTACCAAATGTGAAATTAGAAGTGCCACATTTGAAACTTGGTCCAGACTCTCAGTAGCTGGATAAGATTTGACAACTCAAGCCTGAGTCACTCGGTCACATCACTACTGAGAGGTCAGATAGGACTCTGTGTGAAGAAGCTACTGGTAAAAGAGTATTCTTCAAACATAAAATATTGCACTAGAAGAAGAAAAAAAGGACATGATATCCATTGGTAGCATTTAAATTAAAGTTTACCACTGAATAAATGTATAGTTGTAAAAAGGGGGAAAAGGGCTAAGGTTCTCTTCCTAACAATCACTGGTGTTCATTTGCACTTTTGTGGAGTAAAGAAATTGTAATATTTGGTCCTATGTTTAATTATGTCCTAAAATCTCAGCAGAATGTGAATGAAAGTTTTGTTTCCATGCAAGAAATCCTGTCAATGTAAAAATCATTTTTTTTTCTCAACACATTAACATTCCATCCCATAAATTACTCACATAAACTGCCTACAGGGCTGAGTACTTACCTTAACTCTTTGGCAGCCAGTGATATGAAGTACCCATTGCCAGTAGAGATGGAGTGACCCGGGTACAGACGTAGGGTGAGGCTGATAACATTTCTAGTGAGGCTTTTA
Source organism: Tamias sibiricus (assembly GCA_025594165.1). Taxonomy (NCBI): domain Eukaryota; kingdom Metazoa; phylum Chordata; class Mammalia; order Rodentia; family Sciuridae; genus Tamias; species Tamias sibiricus. The sequence continues at coordinate 69,653,692 of CM046660.1, read as the reverse complement.
ATTGGTTATAAGAATAAAGCCTGATTTTGAAGTTGGACCCTTGTGATTCCAATCTTGGATCTACCATTTTTCCATTCCCATCTATAGACTCACATACCAACAACAATCTGCAGGATAGCAGTGTTGCTATGAGGTTTAATAAGAAGATTTAAGTAAAGTGTCCCAGAAGATAGAAAATTACTGATAAATGGTTGGTACTATTCTTGTCAACTGTGAGCTAATGTTCTGGAATGTTTGAATGCACATCCAAATTTTCAATGCTTGCAAAACTGTTAATATGAGACAAAAGAACACATAAAAAATGAAACATTTCTTTACTAATAGAATGTTTGTTTATGCTTTTGCTTTAGAATAAATGTATTTTTACATTAGAAAAGAGCCTCACTCCTCTCTTTCACAGGCACACTAGCTCAAGTTGGGAAACAAATTCATTCTAACTTCATTCTTACCTCCCATATCTCAATTAGTCTCCAACCCCTGTCAATGTAATCTCCAAAACCCTCCCTCCATGACCCCATTCCTGCTCTTCAGCCTGCCACAACCCTGCTCTGGACCTCATCACCACTCTTATCAAGAACATCTTGGTCTCTTAATTTGTTTCTATGCCTCCATCCTATTCCTTCTTAAATCCACCATCTATGTTGCTAACCTTTACTGGATTAGATCAGTGACCTGTGGACTGGAGATATAGCTCAGTGGTAGAGCACTTGCTTAGTATGTCCAAGGTCCTGAGTTTTATCCCCAGTGTAAAATAAAAGGAAAAAAAAAAAAAAAACCCATGAGTACCACAGAGAATAATCTTCTAATGGTATCTCATTAACCAAAAAGTTCAAATTCCTGACTGCTTCACAAACAGATCCCAGGCAAGCTTGCAGTATCACAGCCAGGCATCCTCACCACCATATCGAACCTGAGTATATGCAGTGGGACATTCCAAAAGGACCTGTTCCCACCTCAACAGACACCAGACACCAAAGTGGGCATGTGGCTGAGGTGGATTAGCAGAGAAATTCCAAGAAAATAATCAACCTGAGCTTCCTAAACCACCTTCCTCACTTTAAGTAGACAAAAAAAAAAAAAAAAAGTCCTAAGCATAAAAAGAGGGTATTTGAAGAATACTTGTACTTCAGACAGAGCTATTACCCTGTGGTGTCTTATCCCAAGTGGGGACCTTATTTTAAACTGTCTCATTAAGGAAAGACTTGTAGTCCCTTCTGTTAAGGGTAGAGGCAGTACTCCACCTTCAGCTGCCAGCCTTGAAGAGGTTCCTTCAGGAACAGAGAAAAGCCCATCTCCAAATCACTCCCAGCCATGGTAGCCCACATTCAACAAACAAGCCAGTGAAGCCTACGCCCAGACATTTCAACCTATCAGGTAACTTCAGTGGGATATTTTAGTGCCAACATTTCTTGTATAGTCAGGGGAGGCTCTCCTCAGGCCTGCCTCACAGCTGCACTCCTCTTTCTGCCCGATCTTTCCTCATCCCCTTCCCTCCAACAGGTATTGATCCCAGGCAACCTCCCTAACAGACATTTTATATATTGAACTTCAAGGAGTCTGCGTCCAGGTAAATCAAACCTTCAGTAGTGTGTTCAAGTTGATGGCTTTCATATATAGTTCCTCCATCCCACCTACAGCCTTTGGTAAAAGGAACTGAGCCAGCCTAACTGGATCCTTCCTTTCTCATTTGATTTGGCATTTACCTGCCTAGCAACAGCATATTACCTTATCTGCTCTTACAGGTTGCAAGCTTTGCAGGGGTAGGCCCCCAAGGAGTAGCTATCAGGGACTAGCCAGGTGTATATATTTTCATGGCAGAATATTGACAAGTCTATTTGGCAATTATTACACTCCTGTAATAGTTATCTACTGCTTAAGAACACATTACCTGCCGGGCACAGTGGTGCACACCTATAATCCCAGCACTTGGGAGGCCGAGGCAGGAGGATCGTGAGTTCAAAGCCAGCCTCAGCAATGGCAAGGCACTTAGCAACTCAGTGAGACCCTGTTTCTAATAAGATAGAAAAAAAGGGCTGGGGATGTGGCCCAGTGGTAGAGTGCCCCTGAGTTCAATCCCCGGTACCAAAAAAAAAAAAAGAACACATTACCCAAAACTTAGCAACCTAAAACAACCTATACTTATTATCTCACTGTTTCTGTAAATCAGGACTCTTCACATGGAGAAGATGGGTCCTCTACTTCAAGGTCTCTCATGAGGCTCAAGCAAGGGGTCAGCTGGTGCTGAGGTTTCACCTAAAGGCTCAACTGGACAAAGATCCACTTCTAAGATCGTGTGACTGTTGGTAGGATCAATGTCTTGGAGGGTATTTTACTCAGTTCTTTACTGGATGTTGGCCACAGGCCACCCTCAAGTCTCTGCACTTGAATGTCTCTACGTGGCAGCTTGCTTCATCAAAGCCAGGAAGAGAAAGGGTCAATAGTGAGAGTCTAGGAGCAAAATGGAAGTTATGTTCTTATGTAACATAATCACAAAAGAGACATCCAGTCTCTGCTGCCACAATCTATTGGTTAGAAGCAAATTGCTAGGTTTTGCCCACACAAAAAAGAAGGGGATTACACATGGCTGAGAATACCAGAAATTGGTGCCATTGGAGGTGATGTCAGAAGCTGCCTTCTACAACCTAAGATCCATTGTCCATCAGTTCTATCAAGAATCATGAAGGTAATGTGTTTATCTCCATCAGTCTGCTCCCAGTGCTCTCACTGATTCCAATCTCAGGAAGGAACTAAAGATACTATTTATTGGACCCCCTTGAATAGCTGGACAATCCCTCGGTGGAACTGAAGCTCTGGTTGATCTCAAAGTCGCTTCTTGGACTCTGCATTTACCCAGTGTGAGGCAGAATCCTGCTGAGGACATTAACTTTAATTTGTAGCCAATACGTACTTCACCTATCCTTACAGAAACTTGAGAGAGTTCACCCCATGTCCCCTTCCAGGCCAGTGATCTCACATAAGCACATGCTAAGGCCAAATGTTCACTTGTCACGCCAGCTCACAGGAGACAGAAATATTAAGGACTCATGTGACTCTGGAGGGCAGGAACCAGAGATCATGTGACGCCAAAGTCCAAACTGTGCCTCAGTCACAGAGGAGCATTGAGAAGTGTGCCACTTACTTATCACCACAAAGGTCCTAGCCTTCTTGAAGTGAGTCCAAAGGATAAGACTGACTGAATTACACAACTCCTGTGCTCAGGAAGCGTTCTCAGGGCCGTGCGTAAGATAGTGACATTTACACACTGGAAAAGGACTCCAGAGCTAAATTGGAAGCAGCTGAGCTGAGCGTCACTGGGGACATTTGTATATACTGCCCTCCAAGACATTGAAATTAATAGGCTCTAATAAAACAAGAGCTAATTGTGGGTAAAGTCAAAACCATATAAGCCCATGAGGAAGGCAGAGACTACACACAGATCACCAGGATCTATATGTTGCCACGCGTACAGCATGTTTCATAGACGTGTGTGCTGGCTTGATTGATTGCTAAATTTTGTTTCTTTATCACAGTTATTGTTTGTTCATTAACAAACTTTTTAAAATTCTTGAGTTTTGCCTTTGTAACAGTACAGGTGATTGCCTCATAAGAATTCTAGATAAAGAATTGCTCTATAGTATTTAAATTATTTGGTCTATAAGATGCATCAGGAGTACCTGAAAGACAGCTGCAGTCAATAGTTAAATGAAGGGCTAAATTGTATGTATGCATCTAGCTGAGGCAGGGTGAAGGTTGTGGGCTTAATATGTACAGATTGGAAAAGAGGGTCTGGGAAGAAATCCATGTAGCTTAGATTATACCATGACTTAGTAAATGATTATGCACTTTCTGAAAACACAGACCACTTCTTTAGCAAATGGTGTGACCCCGAAATTTCCAGAAGTAGCCATGTCCTGTTCAGAGAATTGTATTCAACCTAGAGCTGGGCTCTCTGTCTTCTGGAACAGAGTTGTCCAGTGGATGTTTATGAGCTCTTGTAAATGTTATGTTGTGCATTGCCCAATACTGTGGCCACCAGCTGTAAGTGTCTACTGAGAACTTGAAATATGGCTAATGAGACTGAAAAATTCAAGTTTTTTTTTTTTTTTTTTTTTTTTTTTCCAGTGCTGGGAATTGAACTCTGGGGTGGTCGACCACTGAAATACAACTCCAGCCCTTAGGATGTCCTTTTATAGATTTTTGAGACAGAGTCTTTCTAGTTTGCCCAAACTGCCCTCAAATTTGTAATACTCCTACCTCAGTCTCATGCATGCTGGGATTACAGGTATGCATTATCTTGTCTGACCTTAAGAACTGAATCTTAAATTTTTATTTAATTTAAATAGCAATGTTTCACTATATCAAACAAAACAATTCTAAACATTTGATGCTCAAAGTGTGTTCTGGAGACCAGCAGCTTCTGCATCACTTGCTAAAGTATCATCTGCTACATTTCTATGAGAAACACAGAATCACAGCTCACTAACAGAATCTACATTTTTTACAAGGTTCCCAGGTAATTTATGTATGCATCAGAATTTCTGAGATGCTGCTCTAGAACATTTCTTGATACGGCTGATTCTTTTCTGGTTCCAAATAAAACCCCAGTCAGTTTTTTGGGTTTTTTTTTTGTTGTTGTTTTTGGCAGAGAAACTAGAGATTACAATATTACTCTAGTTTGTTGCATTAAACTAGAGATTACAAGTGTAATAGATATGTTACAATAAACTAGAGATCTTAAATGTGATCTGTATTCAACATCACTCAACTGAGACCCTCTTTTTAGCCAGTAGAGCTGCCTTTTATGCTTAAACTTGTAAGTATATTTGATAAAAAGACAATTACTGACTCTAGAAAGAGACCTCTATGCTATACCTGATAGCGCCATCAAAGTTCTTGCTCATGTCGAAATTGGATTGCCAATTCTTTCCATAATTAGAGATAAAATTTTGAAAACATGCCACCTGGAAGGGGGTATATGAAATTTTCACTGGACTGCTAAGAACAGCCATATCAATTACCTGAGCAGTAAATGTGATAAGGAAGAGGTGCAAAAGAGCATCCCTCTGGGAATTTAAAGAGAAAGAAATCAGCAGAGATGAATGAAGAGACAAGAAAGGAAAGATGATGTTGCAGGTAGCAGGTGAGGCAGGCTGGATTCTGGACTTAGAGAGCCATTATGGTCTAGAATCAAATCCTACAGAGAGTGGTGTTAGTAGGGTAGATGGTAAATTTTACTCTGGGAATATTAGGTACATGCATTGCAAATGTCTGTGTGCCTCCAGCTAGGTCTCACAATTTACTATCCTTCAAGACAACCATTTGTATAACAGCCTAAATCATCACTGGCAAGAACACCAGGGTTCTTTTGGGTGGGTGATGAACATTTTTGTGTTCTCTGGTTTTTGAGCCCTGTGTGCACTTCCCTCTTTTCCAACATCAGCTCTGAAATTTTATTTGGGGATTTACCTGCTGATCATTCTTAACCCCAGTGTATCCAGTGGGGTGCTGCTTTCACTCCAAGCGGGAAAGAGGGCCACTAGCCTGGAGGTGGTGGTTGGTTCAGAGAATTGCACAAGTGTCAATCAAAACCGAATAGAAAATGTGGACATTGTCTGGCTGGGACTTCTGGGAAAGACTCTTGATCTTTTTAGTTGGACTTGAAACCATAAAGCGTGGATGGAGTTGGGGCAGTTGTCTTGACAGCAGAGGAGACAACATGCATGAAAATGAATCCATGTGGGACCTGAGCCCAGAGATTGAAAATGAGAAGAAAATCCTGATGTCCTGAATCCTTCTTCTGAGAATCTAACTCAAGCCTCACCTGAAGCCAGCTCTCTGCACACACTGCATGAGACAATAAATAGCTCCTTTTGCCTAAGAAAGCTTGCTTTCAACCATGTATCCCTTGGAACCAAGTGAATCCTAACAGATAAATATACTCTTGAAAGAATATGCTAAGAAAAAATGGAAAATGTTGGCTACAACGCAACCTAGTAAAGGAACCAATTGTGAAGGCAGAGCTCTGGTAACCAAGTGGTGGAATCTTGCTCTTCTCAAGAATAGACCTCCTGCTTCCTTCCTTCTACTACAATGCACATTTCTGTAAATAAACATAGAGGCCAGAGATAGACTCAAATAACAAGATGTCGTAAATAAAACTTTAAAAATTAATTTGTAACGTTGTCTATCACTTGGGTGAAAACTCATAAGATTTCCAAATGTCCAATTTAACTACCTATTATTTATATTTTACAGATAATTATTTATATTTCACAGAATAATAGGAGTTGTAGTACATGTTCCTTGCTCTCTTGTTGTATGATTTAAGTCAGATTTCTACAGGGAAGGTTATAGAACAGAAGAACTAAAAGGGAAAAGAACAGAAGAACTAAAGAGAAAAACTTAGGTGACGTGCTCTAAAATGTTGGAAACAAGATTTAATAATGATGGTGACAACTCTTCCATGGCATGTGCTAATAGGTCTGAGTCATTTCTTTTTAGTAAAAACAATGTTGAGAACTGAGTATAGACATTATGTGGTGTCAAGCACACATGCAACAATAATAAATCAGTGGCAAGGTTTCTGACAGTGCATAATGTAACACCAGGCAGAGTGGCATCCTATCCTCAGTCACATGAGCCACTTGCCCCCTGAAGGAAATGCCAGTCACGGGTCCCAAATTATAAGTTTCCATAACGCCAGAGGCTTTCAACATGTCATTGTTTTTGGAGACGAGGTGCAAAAATACATCTGTACATGAGTTCATTTTAACATGGATCCGTTTTTAGAGGAAGCTAAGTTTTCTGTATCAAATCAGGAACGGGGATTGCAGCCAATAAGATAGAAAAAAAAAAAAAAAAAAAAAAAAAAAAACAGATAAATTACCCCTTACTGCTGGCAAAGCCAATTAGGCGTATATTTGTTTCATGACAGCTATATAAAGAATTGAGGAGATGAGAGTGTGGGCATTTGATATGGATATGCAAACTAATTCTTTCTGTTGGCTTACATAAACAACATTTAGTAGAATATCCAGTAGATGTTTTCTGGCCTCACTTCCCAAACCTTGTAAGGCAATGAGATTGAATACCTGCAGCAGGTTTCTATCTTGTTTCAAAAAAAAAAAAAAAATACAAGAGTTTCTTCAAATAGAAAATTTAAGATGCAATGAAGCGTCAATCCTGATTCATCTTGATTATTTGATTTGAAACTAAAATCAAGCTCACATTTGCATGACGTGCTTGACGACTACGACTTTCTGAATTTTTGTCATACACTAGCAATACAGCAATTGTTCAATATGCAAATTCAGCACCAACATGAATTTTTAACTTGCAAGTATTCGTTTTATTACCTTAAACCTTTTGCAGTTTATTTATGGACCTATCTCTTTTCCTAGGTCATAATCTCCTGGAGTGGAAGGGTTTCATCTGTGTTACTTTCCCAGTGCTGCACACGTACTGAATTCAAATGCTTGTGAAATAAATTTAGTATTGGTTCATATAAAGAAAGATATTGGGCATTTCAGTTAATATTTTATTATGAAAGATTGACCCACAAGTAAGGTTAAGCAAGATTCTTCTGGCTATCTCTTATTCTTATTTTATGTTCATATATTTTTGGAAGTTCTCTTAAGCATAAGACCTCTACCAGTAATATCCACCATTTCCTGATTGTTCACCATGAGTCAGTCAGAAGACTAGGTGCTCCCAACCTACTATCCCTTCTTTGTTCACAACTACCCTATGAGAGTAGTATGAGGCTATAATTACCCAAATATCACCAGGTAATTAAAGCTTAGGGGGCTTTGTTATTTGCCCAAGGTCACTCATTTTGGCCCTTGGATTCCTTGTTCTTCACCAAAGAGCAGTCTTCTGTTCACTCAAAGAAAAGGGTGTGTAAAGGGGGAATGAATCACGCAACCTTCTTAGGTTGGTGGGTCTGCAGAGTCAGCCTGGCGTGGGATGTCAGCTATTTCCTATTATGTTAGCAGCTCCTTCTTCCTGTTTCAAGAGAGAAAAAATTTGAACATTTTATATGACAATTGGAGATGATGGGTTGGACAGCTGTTACCCAGAACAAAGAATTAACAGTGACTAACATTCATTTAGACATAAAGTGTTATTTACTTGATGTTTTCAGATAAAAGTTATAATAACTTAACTTTGAAGAGTTTTTGTGTAATGCAAAATAAGAAAAATGATTCCTTCCTACTGATACTACTACTACTACAAAAAAAAAAAAAAACCCACATTGATGTAAGATTTAATCCATTTTAATTCCTTTACAAAGAATCTCTATTGAACTAAAGAGTTGGCAAAATAAGGTGTGAGATCAATTAGGGAAATACCAGCTGGGCTGCATTATTAAAATATTTGTGAAATCCCAACCTATTTTCCCAAGGCCTCCTTAATATATTCACAGGGTAATAAATGGATATGTAAAATGACTTGGCAGAGCAGAGAGATAGTTAAGGTCAGCTTTCAAAAAGCCAATAAGTAGGAGGTATCTCATCAAAAATCAGTCCTTACCCAAAACGGGAAAAAAAAAAAAAAAAAAAAAAAAAAAAATACTCTTCTCCAGTCATTTCTAGCTTTTAAAATATTTTCCCTGCCAAAGCCTCCCATCAAAAGTAAGACACCAATGGCACAATTGGTGAAAACCAAATGCAACCAGGGTCACAGAGCCAAAAGTTGGAACATAGTTAATAAAATGATTAAGCATCCACACATTTATGTCTGTAGATCCTTCTGTCTCGTGCTTTACAGTTATATAAAATATATTTATATTCAATAATGTTTAATTCTGATGGCAATCACAACACCTTTGTAGGGTTGCCTTGTCCACATGTTACAGATGAAAGAACTGAGCTGTAAGAAGGTGCAAATGATTTGCCACTGTCACAAGATAATATAAAGGTGACCCAAAGTACCAATTTTTCTATAATTTCTCACTAAACAATATAATTTCTCAAACATTTAAAAATGAAAAGCACTAAGATTATTTTAAAAAATTCTTTGAAATTATTATGTCATAGATATCTCATGTTATTTTCCCTGCATAAGCAATTCATATGGGTGAGTACTTCCTTTTATACTATTAAAATATTCTGATGTGCCTATACACATATGCCACAGTGAAACCCACTACTCTGTATAATTATTATGCACCAGTAAAAATAAATAAATGAAATGCTCGAATCATTATATATAACTAGCAAATTTTAAATCAGAAAGCAGCATGAATTTTTGATTCAAAATATTTGAATCAGTAAATATGTTTAAACTGTAAGTGTATGACCATGTATGTACCAAAAACACTGGAAGTCCTGAACTTGGAATCTGAACATCATCGTTTCTAATACAACTGTATGTCAAATGAGGTGATCCTAAGAGAACACATTTGCTTTTCAGGACTTACTGTGGCTCAGATATCATCTAAGTGTCTTGCAAAAGGTCATGTGCTGACAGCTTAGACCCAGTATGGTAATGTTGAAAGTGGCAGAACCTTCAAAGGTAGGGAAAGATGACTGGATCATTGGGGACATCACTCTTGGAAGAGATTAATGTTAGTATTATGTAGTAAGTTAGTTCTCGCAAGAAAAGACTGTTACGAGTGAGACCACACCACATACTCTGCCCCTTCTGTGTGAGGCTGTTTTCCTTTCTGCTTCTACCATGATGTGATTCAGCCAAGGGGACCCCACAGGAGGCTAAACAGATGGGATAGATTGATTAGACTTTCCAAAACTGTGAACCAAATGAACCTCTTTTCTTTATAAGGAACCAGCTTCAGGTATTTTGTTATAGCAACAGAAAATGGAACAATACAGAATATTTCTTCAACTATGAAAGGGAGAGTAAATTTGTCTACTCTATACCACATTAAAGGTCTCAATTATTTCTTTTGTTGTTGTTGTTTTGCTACTTTGAAGTAATTACCTCCTAAAGATGTTATTGCAGATATAGTCACATTGTAGGTTAGGACTCCAACACAAGAATTTTGTAATGACTCAATTCAGTGCATAAGAAAAGAAAATACTTCCCTTACTTTCTCTATCTTTGATCCCTCCACAAGAACCAGCCATCTTTAAGAAAAAAACAATGTAGTTCTTCTGATGGCATTTTCCATGTATGTTATGGGGCTCTTTGTCTTCCAACTTCTTTGTCTCTTATAAGTGGCCTCAGTACTGATGACCCAGATAATGAGGTGTGGAGCCTCGCTCTAGGGCATCAAGCTCACCCCACATCACCTGCAATAAGTTTGATTCAATTTCGTTAACAAAATTTTCAGTTTTGAGGGAGTTGGTTAAACGGCTGGAAAATGACAACTGATTTATTTTTCTGTTGGGGAATAGATGAAGAAAAGTGTTTGGGTAGAACTGCTTGATCTATGAACAGGCTTTTAGTTAGTCACTCCAATTTCCACCCCTTCTCATTCTAATCTTTCATCATTCCTGCAGTCTCTAAGACCAGAATTCCTTATTTGTTGTCTCCTTCTTCAAGAGTGTTCAAAGAATGGCTATTCTGCCATTTTATGTTCTGTATTTTATTATCTAAGAAATTTTTTGAAATACCTTCTTTGGTTAAGTTTGCCCCCAGATACCTTTTATCCGGAATCATACTCAACTTTTATTTTGTTACTATTATTTCTATCCTGTCTCTGGAGGCAGAAGAACTAAATCCATCAATCAGTCTTCCATTTTCAGTGGGAAATTAGTTTAAACTTAATAACTGGGAGTTTACTTAATTAGCCCTTCATTCTGTATTTAACAAACGTTTGCTGAATATTTTCTAACTAAAAGATCTAAAAGCCTCATAAGGATACCATGCATTTGTTTACTATTGTTTCAAGCCAGGTGTCTGATGGAGCCAGGCATGATGCGGACTGTCATGATTAACCAACATCTTGGGATACCAAAGCAGACACCAAGAAGAGCTCCAAATTCTCTTTCCTCAAAATCTAAAAATGAAAATAGATATTTACCTCTCTCTGGGGCCAGAGAGAAATGGCTTCTAGAATCTTCTTCAACCCCAGAATTCTGAGAAACGCAAACAGTGGAGGCTGAGTGACCTGGACTGCCAGCTTCGACCGGAGGGGAGGATTTCCAGCTGTCCCCCTTGTCAACTTCCTTCTTCTTCATCAACTGCCTCCCCTGAGGGTGGCTGAAATCACACGCAACCTGCTAAAACAAATGACATCTTCACTTCCTTTGCAATGGAACGTGAGTGAAAATCATCTGTGCACAACTCACGACACGAATCATTTATATGAGAGAAAATGCCTGGTCTCAGACCTTCTCTCCCTTCCTCTATCATGTGTTTTAAATATGGATAAATCAACTTCCAACAAGTGCAACAGCTTCATTTCACCAACTAATTGCTAACCCTCTATCAGTTTCCACACATATATTGAAATTATAGTTTACAAAGGACACCAACCATAGTTTCCAAATTTTCAAATTGTATTCAAACAAAATTTTAGGGTTTCATTTCTAAATAACAACTCAGAAAGCAAAATGCACAGAAAAAAAAAAACAAAAAAAACAAAACATTGCTCTAATCTCAGGCAAGGGTCAAGGGTAAGGACAGACTCCTTCACTGCTCCTGCAGGTTCTACTCGGGCTTCATTTGCAATCACTTCACTCACATCCAATTGGCTGAACCCAGTCAGTGAGAAAGACTGAGTCAGGGGGGCATAGAAGCGCACTGTCACTCTTCAAACAACAGGCAGGCAGACACAGTCCTCCTAACAAGAGGAAAACTAAAAACTAGGAGCAATAGCACAATTTCTGCCATCACCAGAACCCAATAAAACAGACTTTTAAAAAATGTTTCAGCCAAATAATGTCAGGGTTTTAATTTTATTCATGGATCCTTTTCTTCTTTGTGTTAATGGGTTCTCATGGAAGAGAAAGAGTTGTATCGATTTAAGTCAGACTTGAGAGAACTTTTTGACAGTTGTGTCCAGCCTTGCTGCCTCCTTACTGTGGACCTTCAAGCACTCACTGCTTCACTTCATGATGCTGTCACTCCTTCACCTCTGCACGCTGTAGAGCAAACAGAAGCTTGCTTGCCATGGAAAGGATTTCTACCATTTTATGATAGTTAGTCTTTGCCTAAAGTAATGGCGCATTGGAATATCATTACAAATGGGCTCAATTTGCACATTCCACCTACTAGAATCCTAAGTGGAAATGTTAATTTTATCATAAAATGGAAATTAAGTACAAGGATTGATAAAATATCTCCACAGCATAATAAGGAATGTTTTTAGTGTTGTGCAATTATTATAGTTTTCACTCAAGTTTTTCTTATCCTAAAGAGTGGGGAAAATACCTTCTTTTAAATTTCCAGCAAGGATCTGGTGCATCACTATATAAGCCATGTGTTACTCAATTCTTCTTCAACCTTAACCTCATTTGCTGAAACACAAAGAAATGAAAAGAGAATGAGGAACAGGAGCAAAAGAAGAAGAAAGAAGAAGAGGCTCAAGGGGATAAAGAGAGGAGGAAGAGAAGGGTAGGAGACCATGGCAAGGGAGGAAAAGAAACAGGAGAAGGGAGAAGAAGAAAGTGTTCAAGATTTATGGGACAATGTTAAGTTATCAAACATTACTATGGTTTTTAGAGTCCCAGAAAGAGACAAGAGAGACATTAAACAAAAAACTTATTTCCAGACATAATGGCTGGGATCTTTTCAAACCCAATAAAAGATGATCCAGAATCCAAAATGTTCCTTGAACCACAAGTAGGATAAACATCAAGAAAACCACACCTGAACACGTCATAGTTCACCTGCTGAAAACCAAAGATAAAAATGAATCATAAAAAAAGAAGAAAAAGACACATTACATACAGAGAAATAATAATATGAAGTATAACTGCCTTCTCATCAGAAATATTGGGAGGCAAATGACAATGGAGTGACATTTATAGCATGCAGAGAAAAAAAATAATGGCAAACCTAAAATTCTACATCCAGTGAAAATATTCATTTTAAGATATTTTTATTAAGGAATTATACATAATACAAAGGTTCATTTTTATATAATCATACATTCATGGAATGTAATTTGATTCATTTTAGTCCCAAGTGTTTTCTTTTCCTCCATCCTGCTGCTCCCCAAAATATTCTTTTAAAATGAAGTGAAAATGTTTTCAAGAAGATAAAAACAAAGTTCATCTCCTGCTTGTACACATGGCAATAAATGATAGAAGGAATTCTTTACTCTGAAGATAAAAAATTCCAGATAGAACTCAGATTTGTCAGAGGAATGAAGAAAACCAGAAGGAATAAATCTGCTATGGATATAGTTTGAGTGAACCTCAAAGGTTCGTGTACTTGGTCTCCCATGTTATGGTGTAGAGGTGGTAAAATCTCTGAGAGGTGGGGCCTAATGCAAGGGAATCAGGTTATAGGGGTGCCGCCCTCAAAAAAGACTCCTGCAGTCCTTCAGGGACCCTGGTAAATTCCCACAAGGGCAGGTTGTTCGAAAGTGAGGTCACTTTACTTTCCATTCCTCCAGAATGTTGTGATATCACAAACGGGCTCCTTATCAAAGGCCTGACCAATGGAGCCACTCAATCTTGGACTTTCAGCCTTCAAAACTGTGTTCTAGATAAACCTTTTTTTTCTTCTAAAATATCCACCAAACTCCAGTACTTTGTTATAACAATAGAAAACAGATTAAGACAAACTACAATACAAACTAGCAATATTTACTATTATTTTATATATGTACATGGTTTTTAACCTAAAAGACCACTTACTAGTTTTTTTTTTTACTATTCACTAATTTTTTACTATTCACTAATTATAAAAATAATATTTATGCATTAGGCAATATAGTATATATGCTAAAGCAAAATATAAAGCAATAATAATATTACAAATTATGGGAGAAGACAATTGAAATGACACTGTTGTTAAAGTTCTTACACTGCTAATTTTATTTATTTATTGTATTTTTAAGGGGGTGCTGGGAATTGAACCCTTGGGCAGAGGTTCAGACTACACCCCCAGAGCTGTTGTTTCTTCTGTCTCCCTGTTCACACTGGGCTGTTAAACACTCTAGATAAAATAGCAAAGACCAGAAGGTGCAGCCTTTGCTTTCAATTCTTCATTAGAAGAAATTTTTGCTATTCTTTGAGCTTTGAGGACCTACTTAATGACTTTAGAAGTTAGAAGGAATGTGTATAACAAATTAGAATAATAAAAAATTAATTAAAAAAAAAGAAGTTAGAAGGACTAATTCCATTTGGACTCGTGTGTGTGTGTGTGTGTGTGTTAGGATTACTCGTGTTTTCTTCCTGTATTGATCTTACTTCCTAAGGAAGAGTAAAATCCCAATTTTAAATGGACGGAAGCATTCTCCTTTAAGGGTGGAAACAGAGTATAACTATAGCCCTCAAAGAAGTGAAGTTTATTCCGTGTTTCTCAATGAAGCAGACAGGCCATTTTCCTTCCCAGAAAATCAGGCTGTGGCTAGCAGGCCACAGAGTTGTGCTGCTACAACCTGAGCGTCCTTCCAGGTGTGCTGCAGACCTGCTTCCTTCAGTAAAACACCCTGTTTGAATCTGGCATGGTCAGTCTATACCACTGGCTCCCTTTTTCCCAGTCGCAGCCATCTCCCTCATTTCACAGTGGCTTTAGCACACTCTTCCTCCTTCTTTGCTATCTCCTATTCTCAAATACATTATTCTCCCAATGCTGGGTTCCTAGATCCCTGAACACACTCAAAAGAAGATGCTCTTCAACCTAACAGCCATTTACTCGCTACACTTACATACAGGCCAGAGGCTCTCACATGAGAACTTGCTAGAAATGAGAACTCTCAGACCTAATGTCAGAACTTCTGAATCGGGAAATTCAGGATACAGCCTGATTTCTGTTTTACAACACCTTTTTAAAAATCTCAATTCTGAGAATTTCACACTGTGACCCCAATTTGACAATAGTTCCCTGGCTCTAAGTACCCTTGATCCCTACTAGTGCCTTCTCTCTCCCTTGAACTCCCTTTCTCTTTCATATAACTCTTATCATTTTCATTTTACTCCTCTGGCAAAAACTCAACTCTGGTGAAGACTAAGCTTCAACGCATTTTTGGCCTGTATCAAAAGACCTACGTACAGCTCGTGAAAAACTATCACCTCCAATTTGTGGCCATCCCCTACTCCATTGCCCTCCCCCTCCACTGGAGGACCCTTGTGAAACTCTACACCCCCCCCCACCTACTTCCTCCATGTCTGAGAAATGATACAATCAGAGCACAGCCCCCATGACCCTTTTCACTTCCTACAAGCACCAGCTCTCCAGTCCCACCTTCCCCTCCAGATGCCTTATTCCATATCTGAGATGCCCTCTCCCACTTTCACACCAGACTTCCTGCCCTCTGACCTCCTAGAGGACATTGTTCTAATAACTATCTACTCTCTTCTGCTTCATCCTCATTCCCCATTCTGCTACATCATTCAGTCTATGCAAAGCATGCTGGCGTTTCTCCGTATGAAAACATAATAACATCTTGACACTAATATCATGATAATAAATGCTGGTATTAATATGACTTCAGCACAGTTCCTCCTGAGAGTCATCCCTTCCTGCATTTTACAACTCATTGTCTCCCATTTTCTCTTAGTCTTTAGTCTTTTACCACCACTCCATCAAAATGTGCCTGTGGAGGTCGCCATGGTCACCGTGGACATCTCTGCTGCTTAACCCTGAAGGGAACGTTCAGTCGTCCACTTGCTTGACCCTCAGCCTGACTCGACACAACTCATTCGTCCCTACCACCACTTCTTCCTGTGTCTCTGCCAATATTCCTGCCGCCGCCCCACTGTTATCTCTTCTTCTGTCCCCATTCCCATCTCTCTAGCCTGAAATTTCCCAGTTCTCTGTCCTTGTTCTATTCTCTTCTCCTGTCTCATCACTCCCTTGGTAATTACATGAGCCTCTGGTTTCATCAGAGGCTCTGAATAACTTTCACCCCGATGACCTCTACATTTATATCTGTGACCTTGCCTGCTCACAAACTCCACATGGTGTATCAACAGCATTCTTGGCAACTTTTGTCATGTTAGAAGCTCCATGTGACAAAAATTGAGCTTCTCTTCTTCCTCAACAAACATGCTTCCCATCCCTGTTCAGAGGAACCAAGTACTCCCAACTGCAATGATCAAAACCTTTCCAATCATTCTTGAATTTTTTTTTTAATCTGAACACCTTACTTCTAGTTACTCAACAATGCTGTTGACTCTCTACCTCAAATCCATTCACTTTTTTAAAAAAATATTTTTTTAAATTTTTTTAGTTGTACACAATGCCTTTTTTTTTTTTATGATGCTGAGGATCAAACCTGGGCAGCGGACATGCTAGGCTAGTGCTCTACTGCTAAGCCACAACCCCAGCCCCCATTCACTTTTTTTTAACTGAAATTTTTATTGAGCTAGCTGCAGACATACATGCTGTTGTAAGAAATAATACAAAGAGATCATACCTTTTGCCCAGTTTCAGTCAATGGCAACATTGTTCAAAACTATAGTATAATATCACAACCAGGATACTGACAGTGTACAATCTAATGATTTTATTAAGATTCCCCCAGTTTTACTCGTACTAGGGTGTGTGTGTGAGTTCTGTACACTTTTAACAGAGTCAACATACCAAACACTTCCAAAACCACACAATCCTTCCTGTTCTTCTTTTATAACCCCACCCTGCAACACCTGCCAGTCACGATTCTGCCCTTTATTTCTAAAATATCCTCACTTGTTTAGCTTTTGTGAATTGAGCTGCTATAAACATTGATGTGATTTCGTCACTGTAGTATGATGATTTTAAGTCCTTTGGGTATAAACTGAGAAGTGGGATAGCCGGGTCAAATGCTGTTTCCATTCAAAGTTTTCTGAGGAATCTCCATACTGCTTTCCATAGTAGTTGCACCAATTTGCAGTCCCACAAACAATGTACGAGTGTACCTTTTGACACACATCCTTGCCAACATTTATTGCTTGTATTCTTGATAATTGGCATTCTGACTGGAGTGAGATGAAATCTCAGTATAGTTTTAATTTGCATTTCTCTAATTGCTAAAGATGATGAACATTTCTTCATATATTTGTTAACTGATTATATATCTTCTTCTGAGAAATGTCTGTTCAGCTCCTTAGCCCATTTATTGATTGCATTATTTGTTTTTCTGGTGTTAAATTTTTTGAGTTCTTTATACATCCTGAAGATTAGTGTTCTATCTGAGGTGCATGTGGTAAAGATTTTTTCTCATTCCGTAGGCTCTCTCTTCACATTATTGATTGTTTCCTTTGCTGAGAAGAAGCTTTTTAGTTTGAATCCATCCCATTTATTGATTCTTAATTTTACTTCTTGCACTTTAGGAGTCTTGTTAAGGAAGTCAGTTCCTAAACCGACATGATGAAAATTTGGGCATACTTTTTCTTCTATTAGCCCCAGCATTTCTGTTCTAATGCCTAAGTCTTTGATCCACTTTAAGCAGATTTTCATGCAGGGTGAGAGTTAGAGGTTTAATTTCATTTTGTTACATATGGATTTCCAGTTTTCCCAGCACCATTTGTTGAATAGGTTGTCTTTTCTCCAATGTATGTTTTCAGCACCTTTGTCTAGTGTGAGATAACTGTACTCATGTGGGTTTGTCTCTGTGTCTTCTAGTTGTACCATTGGTCTACATTGCTATTTACATGCCAATATCATGCCACTTTTGTTACTATAGTTCTGTAGTATAGTTTAAGGTCTGGTATTGTGATGTCTCCTGCTTCACTCTTCTTGATAAGGATTGCTTTGACTATTCTGGTTCTCTTATTTCTCCACCTGCATTTCATGATTGCTTTTTCTATTTCTGTGAAGAATGCCAGAGCAATCAGACAGATGAATGAAATTAAAAGGATGCTAATAGAAAAAGAAGAACTCAAGCTATCAGTATTTGTTGACATGATTCTATATTTAGAAGATCAAAAAAATTCCACAAGCAAACTTCTAGAACTAATAAATAAGTTTAGCAAAGTAGCAGAATATAAAATCAATACCCATAAATCAATGCATTTCTTTTTTTAATATTTTATTTATTTTTTATTTATAATATTAGTATGTATTAGAATTCATAATGCACATATATAGCATCTTTTTACATACAACTGTTTGTATACAAAGTATATTCATACCATTCAGGTCTTCCATCATGCATTTAGGATAATGATATCCATCCATTCAACCACCTTTTCTTTTCTTTTTTTTTTTTCTTTTCCCCCCCTCCCCCCTTGCTCCCTCCCTTCCCCTCCCTGCATTTCTATAAATAAGCAATGAAGCCACTGTAAGAGAAATTAGGAAAACTGCCCCATTCACAATAGCCTCAAAAAACAAAAACAAAAAACCTGGGAACTGATCTAACAAAAGAGGTGAAAGTCCTCTACAATGAAAACTACAGAACACTAAAGAAAGAAATTGAAGAAGACCGTAAAAGATGAAAAGATCTCCCATGCGCTTGGATAGGCAGAATTAATATTGTCAAAATAGCCATACTACCAAAACTGTTACACAGATTTAATGCAATTCCTGTTAAAATCCATTCACTTTTATTAATAACACAAAACGAAAACCATATCAACTCTATTCCTGATGTCATTATCTCCCCTTTAAGTCTACTATTAACCAGCAAGAGTAAGTCTCTAAAAATAGATCAGATTATGAATCCCTTTGATAAGAACTCCATGGCGTCTTCTCACCTCATCTAAAATCCAAAGTACTTCCACACAGTGCCCTACAAGTCCTCCATAATGATCTGACTTGCTTCCCATTAGAACACCCAACTCATAGCCTGGTAGTTACTCCCTCCAATTATACTGCCCCAAGCCATGATTGTCTCCTTGCTGTTTTTAGAGCCTACTCCTGCTTTAGAGCATTTTTAAGCAAACTGAAACCAATAATCACCCATCCCAAAAGAGATTTATTAAATATTAACCGTGGCAATTAATAGTGGAATTGTGGGAGACATTTATTGGTTTTACCATGTTTACAAAAGTTTATACAATAAATATATTGTGTTTTTCCTATGTACTTAAGATATGTAGTGGGAAAGTGTGAATTAAAAATAAAACTTTCTACTCTTTTTTTAAAAACATTTATTTATTTACTTTAGTTGTACACAATGCATTTATTTTTATGTGGTGCTGAGGATCAAACCCAGGCCGCATACATGCTAGGCAAGCACTCTACCACTCAGCCATAATCCCAGCCCCAAAATTTCTACTCTTAAAAAAAACCAATAATAATTGTTGCTTTTGCACGAGGAAAACTTTAGAAATCGTTCTCTCATCTGAGCCAGTTCTTCAATCAAAGAAAGATACAAAATAGATCCTTTTTTACAAAATATTTTCCTTTGCATCCAGCAGGGCCAATTAGTTTAGTGATTTCTCAAAACTTCAACATTTATCCCAAGGTCTTGGCATCTGAGTTATCTCTAGTCTACCCCTCAATATGATCATCAGTTTCCCTACACTTTCTCAACTTCAAACTCCTAAATGTTAACTTCTACAGTTTAACTTGACTCTGGTTTGTCAGCATATAACACACACACCAAAAAAAAAAAAAAAAAAAAAAAAAACCTGAACTATTTCCTAAAAATGCGGATAATAAGAAGTGAATCCAAGGCTACATATGTATGAGAACAGCCAGGTAGAATTAGGACTAGGTTTCCTTGGTGCTGTTAGATGTCTCCAAACTCTTTCTGCAAAGGACCAGACAATAAATTTTTTAGGTATTGTGGGTCATGTGGTCTCTACTACTTCACAACTACTTCACTCAGCTACTGCCCAGCAAAATGACCATAGACAATATGTAAGTGAATGAGTATACCAGCATTCCAATAAAACTTTATTTACAAAAACAAGTAGTGGGCCAGGTCAAACTTCCAAACCACAGTTTTCCAGCTACTGCCCCATGTCCTCTCAGTTTAACTAATCATTAGTCAAGGGTTGACACTCCTCCTTGGAAGAATAAGCCATCTTCATATTTTGTATTCTGAACAATTTGTTGTCAGTTATAATGGTGTGGTTGCAAAGTTAATGAGTTAAAAATTATATTTAAATCATTTAACTTGCCTTCCCAAAGAAAGTACTGGAGAACATTAAGGATAACAATTGGGAAAATGGTAAGAATTCTATTGAACAGTTCTTAGAAGCAAAATGTAATAAGTACAGTTATATAAACTACACAAAGTGGGGCTTTCTTTAACATTCCCAATGTAAAATATTCAACACTGTGTTTTGCTGTTTTCCAATAATTTTATCTGAATATAATTATTGAGACTTGGCAGTTAAAACACAAGGATCACTAGAAACCTTAGAAAAGATATGAAAAATCACCGTTCTGCCTAAGAGAGAAACAGTAAATATACCCTTGGTCAAAAGTGACGATGAGTTAAAATGGATTTGGGGTCAGTGTAATACTTTTACACCATTGACCTGGACTTCCTTAACTTTCACCAGAATACATGGTAAGACAGAAAGTTTCATGAAAGAAAATACAGCAGAACAAACATGGAAACCATTCTGAAAGTCCAATGTAGTAGTTTCAAGGAGTAACATTTTATTGGTGGTGAGAAAAAAAGCAAAACAAGCTAGCAAATTAAAGGATTGTAGCAGCAATAGATAACACTTACTGGAACCCTACTTTGTGCCATGCAACATCCCAAATGAGATATATACTCATATCATCCATCTTAACTCATTTCATCCTTACAGCAGCTCAGGGAAGCAACTTTCCAGATGAAAACAATTGAAGAACAGATGTGTTAGGCAATTGGCTCCATATATCCACCTGGAGAAATGAGCTGGGATTTGAACTTACAGAATGTGGGTCTGTAGCTTGCTTTTCTCCACTTCACTGTGCTACCTATGGACAATAATAGGTTAAAAGACTTTTTTTTTTTTTTTTTTTTTTTTAATTAAGAAAATGTTTGCTCACTGGAAAGCAATACAGAAAAACCTAATAGAGAAAAAAGTAAGAGAAAGGAGATAAAGGGAAAATCTCCAAAAAGATTAGTAAGGAACTCAGGAATGATTTTAATCCTGGAAGAGAAAAAGAGACATTTGTAATTAAAATAGGAGGAATGACATGGTGGGGTGAAGGTCACAGAAATTGTGGTTACACACACCGAAGTAGAAGAGAAATCCCTGACTGGCCAGCAGATGCAGCCCAGGGGGTGGAAAAGCATGGAGAGGCCTTGAAGGTCCCCAAAGAGCTAAGTCAGAGCAAAGCTCAGGGCTCAGCTGGGCCAGATGGCACAGATTTATAATGGGTCCAAACGATTAATGTATTCTGACTCTGGTAAAATGAGCCAATTATAAATCAATTATCTATTCATTTAGACAATTGCTCTAGTGGCCTGTTAATCAATTTCAGCTATTATAATTCAAAAGTTACAAACCATATTCCTTTTTGAAAGATGCTCAACACCTGAGTTGTCACTAATTCAGACTGCCCTTGACAATCAATGCAAATCCTTGATATTCTGTCTGATTACTGTATTTCATCCATAAGACACATTTTTATTCAGATTTTGACATCTCAGGAGTCAAGTTATGTTTTATACTCAATGATGAAATTGGGATCATTTTCCCCTAGTGAAAAATAAAATAATGATGTATCTGACAATCTCTGGCATCTTAGATTAAATGAGCCACATTATTTACTTTGCTTCCAATTAACATGAACACTTCTAAGCTGAGGGAGGACTAGACACTTAAAGTCCACACTCAATATTTCTCCAGCTTCCTAACCTGCCTAACACATTATTTTATACCCACGCCAATCCTGTGAGATAGATGTTTATCATGGCCTTTCATAGATGAGGAATCTGGGCGTCAGAGAAGTTAATAAGGCCACTCACACAAGGAGCCACTGTCTAGTTCAGGCCTTCAGGCACCAGCCCCTGGGCCTCTGACTACCCACTCTGATCACTCCTAAGCTTTCTGAATACGTCTGACTACTCTTCATTTTAACTGAGGTCTAGTAGCTACCCATAGAACTCTGCCTGTAACTGAAAGCACCTTACTCGTACCTGAGAAAAAAACTCACACAAGACTCTCATCCAACCTAACCCTTCACTCATGAACAAAACTCCTAGAAACTGACTGCAAAACTATTCCCTTCTCTTTTGAGTCCTTTTAATTCTAGCAGGAGTGGACATCATCAAAATTACAGAGTCTTTATGCTGATATACAGAAACCTTCTTATGCATGAGGAAATACATTTATTAAAAAAAAAAAAAAAGAACAAACTGAAAATCTGCTCTGCAAAATTGGGACAATACTTTGAGCTCATGAAATGAGTCAAGATACAAACAAAGTCAGTGGAGAAAGGACTCCAGATTCTCTTGAAGACTACCAAAAGACAGTGGAATATGACGTAAAATCTGTTATTTACTGAGAACTCAATTAAATGTGATACTTGACCAATAGAATTATGACAGCCTGTACCACAAGGCAGCGTTCACCTTATGTTACCCACCAGCGATCTGCCAACAGGTGAAGATGAACACCCTCCTACCTGCCCCATGGATGACCAGAGGGACCAGCCAACCTGGTTGGACATGCAAACAAAACAGTCAGACTTCCCCATAACCAGTGTGGCTGAAGAACCAGAATTATTTTGAGAGTTTGTTGACCCGACAAAATGGACTTGAAGTCTGACAGTTAGAAGGGTGTATTTGGGATGGAGGTTTGATCACAGGCAAGGACAGGGAAGAGGCTGAGAGAGATACTAGAGAGACAGGATAGAAAGTGAATTTCTGGATACACTCAGTGACGTGGAGATTTAGTCAAGTGCTGTTAGAGTCTTGAGCTATCAGACAAAATGTATTGCTAAGAGTAAGTAAAACTACAGCAGAAAGAGAATCAATGTATACAGAGTATGAGAATTTAAGCAATTAATGTAATGGGGAAAAGATGGATTAGTGAATAATTGGATCTTGAACAACTGGCCAACTGTTTGAAAAACCAGGTAAAACAAATCACCACTTCTTTCTTTGCTTTAAAGAAAGAAAATTCCAAATGAATCAGAAACCACAAATGTAAACATTGAAACCAGAAGAATACTGGAGGAGAATACTTTTATTATTTTAGAAAAAATGTTTCAACAATATCAAAATTCAAAACAAGGCAAATATTTATAAAGGAAATGAACAGTGCATTTAACTTTGTAAAATTATGTTTCCACTTAGCAAAGTATCTCCAAAAACCAGGTTGAAGGATAAATGACAATAAGAAAAAGCAATACTTTGAAATATACATCTCCACTAAATTAAAATACTAGATTTTTTAAGCTTCCTATGCTATAGTTTAGATGAGTGTCTCACAAAGGTCCATAAGCAAAGGCTCAGACCCCCAGATGGCAGTATTAATAGGTGCTGTGGACTTTAACAGGTCCTTAGGCCACTAGTGGTATGCCCTTAAAGAGGATTGTGGGACACTGGTCTGATCTTCACCCTCTGCTTCCTGGCTCATAATGGGGCCACACACCGGAAATGTGCTCCACCCCCATCAGAGTGGAAACCAATGGGTTGCCTGACCTTGGATTTGTACTTCCAAACTGTGAGCTATCTCTTTCAGTTAACTGCCTCAGGTAGTTCATGTTAATAACATAAAGCTGACTCTTACATCCTATGAATCAAAGATGTTTCAGATAAAAAGGCAATTGACATTAATATGCACATCATAAAGGAAAAACAAAAAAAAACAAATGACTGTGCATAAAGGATTTTTATTTGGGTGATAAAATGTTCTGAAACTGATTTATGGATCATATACTTGAAATGGGTGAGCTATATATGTTAAATATACCTCAACAGAAATTGTCAATAAATGCCCACTAAACATTAAAATAAGTGTTCTTCCTTATGACCATTCAAAGAAATGCCAATGACGCCTCTTGGAATGTTATCCTCCCTCCGCCTCAGGGACTCTGTGTCGTCCTGGTTTTCTTGCAGCCTCTCCCGTAGCTGCTCCTCATCTGTGTTGTTTGTTCTACTTCTAGAGATGGTGAGTCCTTGAGGTGCCTGCTGTACCTTCTTGCCATTTTCTCACATTCCTTCTCTAGAGTTATTCCTATGAACAGGGCTCTGTTCCAACAATAGCAACAATCTAATCTGACCTGCTTCCTAAGCTACAGAATTGCGAACCCATCTTTCTGCTTGATATCTCCACTTAGCGGAATTACCAACAAACCACACTTAGCATGTCCAGAGGAAAACTTTCACTCCCACTCCTGCCCCAGCCCATAGCTCTTTTCTTCTAGAACTCCTTTGAGTGTCTCTGTCTACCCCCTGACTCATGCCAAAGCTCAGACCCATCCCCGGTGTCTTGCTCTTCCCTCCCCCATCTCTCTCCTATTCTTATTACATCTATTTCTTATTACAGAAATATCTTTTGATTCCCTTCATTTCAGTCACTCTACAGTACAGTCTTCCTGCAGTTCAAACCATCCACATTTCCCATTGAACAATTTTAGGAGCATCCTAACTTGTTTCCCACCCATTCTTCCAAAACTGTAAGCCTGATTTTTTTTTTTTTTTTTTTTTTTTTTAACAGTGACCTGTTTTGTCACTGTGGCAGACACCATGATGAAGCACTTAGATGGCACCTCAAGGATGATGCTATCCAGAGGCTGGGACCCTTTGGGGTTTCTGGGCTGCAGACAACTGCCCCCCTGAGGTCACATTCCATCCTGGGAGGCCCACATCCCATGACTGACCAACATTTAGGTACCAGGCTACGTGCTTTCCGCGTGGCTGGGGGTAACTGTGGAGGGCCACACTAGTTCCACTGCTCCCTGTGAGATCAGCCAAGGCTGTTGTTGGGTTCAAACCCCAAGTCACCTTCTCCCTCTGACCAATCCCTTTTCCTTTTCTTTCCACCCATGTTAATCTGAGAGGACTCCTCAGCCAACATCTCTCCACTGAACTCTGGCTCAGACTGCGTCCCCAGGATTGCCATCTGGAACTATCTTTTGCTTCCCTGCTTGAAACCCTGCAATGACACTACCTAGGTCCCATTGATATAGACTGTTTCTTCTGCTCTCCTGATCTGGTCTGCTGCATCTTCATCTCCAAACACACCAACCTCACAATTTATTTTGCATACACCTTGCACTTGGTATATTCAAAGTAAGGTTTCATCCTGATGATGTTATCCAGGCGATTGTGGACTCATCACTCATAGGTAACACATTCCTTACCTTCTTAAGCTTCTTGCAGGAATGGGTCTTAGGAAGTTGGAAATTCTTTATAGTTCCTGGCATAGAGATGTGCTCACAGAGGCCATCCAATAAATTGTGTGGGATTAGGTTATTTGGCAACAAATACTCTGTTGCATGACCAACGCATCACTATCAATAAGGGCATCATCCAAAAAGCTGTCCTAGTACAAACAAGGCCAAACTCCAGTGGAACTCTCTTGTAAGATTAAGATCAGAAATTCTTCCAAGCACAAACTGAAACACAGCCTCCACAGTGACTCAGGCTCAAGGTATTCTAGGAAGTAGCCGGAAGCACACTGGTGTTGTTATTCCAACTCCTATCTATCACATCTCACATACCCTTTCTCAGGAAAGGCTTCTCTTCAAATAAATTCCCTTCTAAGTCTTCCACCTTCTCCCACTGAACTTGTGTGTAAGAGATTCAAAGACAAAGGATTACTTTTTATCCAACCTATTCATAGTATCCGCTTTCTCTCTAATCTCCTTACACTTGATACCATGTTTTCTTCCATTCAGGATCCATATCAACCAACTCCTGTGATTCCTGCTTATTTGTAATTAAGATGAACAATACATTCCTGAAGCTAACATCTGTGGCCCCTTTCAAAGAACCTTCTTCTTAGAAGATATTGGAAAAGTAAGGTAAAGACATGGCTCAGTTGGTAGAGTGCTTGCCTCGCATTCACAGGGCCCTGGATTCAATCCCCAGAACCACAAAAAAGAAAAGTAAAGTAAGGTATAGCCATTTAAATAACTACAGCTTCTAGAAAAATAAATGACCCATTTGCAATCAAAGATGACCAAGAGCCTACACACAGGCTGGATAGTTTCTCCTTAATCAGTACCATGTTTGTCATTGGATTTTAGTTATTGAAAGACAAACAGCTCACATTTTTAAAATCATTATTAAACAGCTCTTAAGGATGTGAGTAACCTGGATTAAAAAAAAAAGAAGAAGAAAAAAAAAGTCCATAAAAGTTGGTGGGAGAAAAGGGATAACAGATCGCCTACCCTTAAACAAGCCAGAAACTTAATTATCACCTTTACTTAAGTCTAAACACCAAGGTTCTTGTTTTAAGGAGACCTACTCAGAATATTTTCATGACTAACCTTATGTTTGTAACTGAAGATTAAAAGCTAAATATTATTTGACAAGTTTTTATATGACGACATAAAGAGCAGCTAGAGCTCACTGTTGACTTAGACGTTTCTGCCAACCTCCTTTGCCTGCCAAAATATAGCTTCAATAAGCACACATAAATTTTATTTTTAATAAATAACCACAAAATGGTTTCATAAACAGACTAAACTGTGGATAATTGTAGCTTACAATGACTATGTGTTACAGTTTCTGTAAACAGAGGTTACAGAGTCTGAGGCTGGCACAAGCTACCCCCAGCGTATGTACCGATGGCAGACCCGCCGGCATGGAGACACCCTGGCGATGCTCTTGGTCAGAGGCCGACGTGCTAACTGCTTGGGACGCTGCCTTCTTGAACCAGCCTCCTGTCTGTCTGTGCAGACATTAGGTTTCAGCGCCCTGGGAATTTCAAAGGATAGCTGAGGTCTCGACTCAGTGTCCCAAAAGGGTCTTTGTGGTAAAAAAAAGTTCTTTATGCCCCAACCAACATGTAGACACCTATGATGGCCTAAAACGAATGAATAAAGGGCATTTGGGGAAAATGAACACTGATGTGATGAGAATCAACTGTTCTTTCTAGCTGACTTCTCTTGGAATTTACATGTTCCTTATATTCAAAGGAACCTTTTAGAACTGTGTATTGCTTTTTCTTCTGTTGGCAAGCTTTTACACAAACACACACACACACACACACACACACACACACACATATATTTAGTAAGTAAATCAACTGATTTTTTGATGATGTCTTAAGGGGGGAAAAAAAGCAGCTTATTCAAAGCTTAATGGATTTTTTTCTCCTTTAGAAATCAGCTTAATTTTTAAGCCTCCTTGGCCACACGTGTACCCTGATGCCCTTTCTTCCCTTCCACTCACAGAAAAGGGTTCCATGTTCCTAATGCTTCCAGCTTTCATTCTTCAAATTCTCCTTCACTTCACTTTGACCCCTGGGAAGGTAGGAGAAAAGTCAAAGGGGAGATTTTTTTTTTTTTTTTTTTAATGTTTTAAAACTTCCTTTTGAAGATGAGGAGAGTTTTATCTCTAGTTTAAAAAAAATAAAAAGGCTCTTTCATGGAAAGAAGTGATGATTGATCAAACAGCATTCAAAATTCCAGGCATGCCAAGATATCCATGGGTTAAAGTGGTGGAGATGACTCAAAGACCCTGTGCTATTTGAAAATAAATAAAATTTCTCTGGCAGCATGTTCCCATTCCTATTTGTACTCAGCAATTTACGTGTTTTACATTTTACCTGTGGTGACCTTTTCACTCATTTCTTAGCTCACACTTGAATGAATTTGAGCCAGAATCCACTAAGAACATCTTTATAGGATGTCTGAAACTGGGTTCTGGGCCAGCTGGGTCAGTGCATATGGTGAGCAGGGGGACAGAGCAAGAGGGTAGTGCTAATACCAAGAAGTACCCAGCCCAGGGCTCAGAACACAGCAGAACCATGGATGAAGTGTCCTATGAGCACAGGCAAAGAGTGACTCACGCTGCCGGAGGTTGACCTCCAGCAGGAGGAATGCCTTGTGGTGTTTCGTGACCTATGAAACATTGGCAGCCTGAAGTGCCACCTCACCATTCTGTTATGCTCTTCAGCACGGCCAAGGCAAGATTTCTCATCTTAACCTCAGTTCTCCCTCCAGACTGCATCCTTTACAACCCTGTGCAACCCCCAGGAAGACTTCTGTAAGCAAACCCTTCCTGACTCCAATGGGCCAGTTTTTCTATTCCTTGTTCCAAATTAAATTCAACTATCTCTATAGTTCATGGTAAGTAGGTTTTACACGTAGAAAGCTATGGAGGATACAAAGCTATTGGATCTCTTACATCAAAAGCACATAACCCAGCACCAACCAAGTTCAACATGTAAAAATTGAATTGGGAAAAAGTGTTGTAATAGTACTGCAAGTTAAACGCAGTGAGCACTTAGTCAAAGTAGGGTTAAGTTTCGGGTTCATGGGATGGCAGATGTTTTCATGAGGGTTCTAGCATGTAAACTGAAACAAGGTCATGGCCACCTTCCATAGAGCTCCAAGGAACACCCTGAGCATCAGATTAAAGATGCATGGATAGGTGGCCAAGATTAAACAAATGAGTGTGGCCAGAGCACAGAATACTTAAGGAAATCTAAGAAAAGCTGGAAAGGTTGATTTGGACCAGGCCAGTCCAAATCATGGTGAACAAAATCACTTTGTGGGTCATGAGGCATAATGAAATTGTTTTCTGGTTTGGGGAGGGTGTTTGTTTGTTTGTTTGTTTGTTTGTTTGTGTTTTGTTCTTAGGAAAATAAAATGACCCACACTGACCTATGATACAAAATAACTCTAGAAACAGAAAGATTTGAAGTTAGGAGCTAGAATGGAGTATATCCAACCAGTCATAGCGGGACTAGAAGACGGTAAGACAAGAGACCCAAGAGAGGCTGAAACAAATGTTTTCCCAATGTGGACAAAGCTCCGCTGTCACTTCTTCATCTCCCTGTCACCCTCCTTTTTAACAACCACACAGGCGACTAAAGAACTCAGAGATTAATAGGATTAAATGGCCACAAAGAAGTCTAATAGAACCTTCTACAGTAACAGAGCCCTAAGCCCTTGACATGTGACCACTGCAACTGAAGAAACAAAGGTTTCAGCTTTATTTTAATTTTTAATAATTTTACTTGGCATGCCCCTGTGTGGCTAATTTTACCATAGTGGACTGCACAGCTCTAGGGAATAAAATTTTAGAGTCCAAAGATTCTAAGCATTCCTTAAAAAGTAACATTATCCTGCTCTCAGTTGCCAGCATTTAGCCATTTTGCTGGATTTTAAAGATGTATCTACTTGTCTACCAAAAGCCCTGCAAAGACATATGGTAAGATGCAGTGCCCATATTGGCTCAGGAAGTTCAAGAACATTTTCACTCCCCAACATGATCCTTTTAAGTTATTCAGAAGAACCATCTTTCCAGGTCTGAGAGCCTACTAATGCTGAATACGTCCATATGGAGGTCAGTACGAGGTGGACTAGTTCTTTCTCATGTCAGCCACAGCAGGGTCTGCCTCCCAGGGATCATTTTCCAAAGAAAGATTCCCCCTCAGTCCTAGCCCCTGTGCTATGGAAGCACAGTGGGATGACTGTGGCGTGTTGCTAAGTGTTTTTATAAGTTGATTTATAGTAACTTTTCAGATCATATAAATGTTTTGTTCAATACTTTTTCCTCTGTGGGTTTGGAATCAAGAATTGTGATCAGTTCCTAAAACTTTCACTTTTGAATTTTTCGGGTACTTATTCCAAGCACATCCTTTTGCAATTTTCTTGGAAAAGAATTCCTTGTTCCATGAATTCAGATACACTAGATGTCATGGATTCTGGTCAGCTTTCCAGGCACATGAACTTTCAGGCACTTGATTCCTTTTAACTTCTTATAGAGTGCCATAGTGGGACCAGTAAAACCAGAATTAGATAACTTCCTTGTAAATTCTCTCAAAATATACAAGAGATACATTGGAAGAAATTTAGCAATAAGAGGCTATGAAAATAACATTTAATTTACACATTCATCTTCTTTAGTGAAACATATTTAGAAGATGGGTATAATAATATAAATCTCTGATAACCTTAAAAATCACAACAGATTGCCCTAAAACTATAACAAAAGAAAAGATGTGCCGGAAGCCACAAGGATGAGATAGTGCTTATCAAACTGTCAGCTACCACCAAATAGGTTATGAAATCAGTTTGGTGGGTCAGCACTCAAATTTAAAAGTAGAATAGAACAGAAAAAGATAATATGGAAAGTATCAGTGTACATTGCACATATTAAGGGAAGGCAAACTTTGTATTATAAATCTCTCAGTTGTGTTTGTGTCAGTGTGTTCTAGTTGTGATGTAAAATAGACACCTTTTTTACAGAACATTACTGTGGAGAAAGCTTGAAAGCCACTGATTACCTGAAGACAGAGCTCAAAATTTCCTGCTGGATAGATTGTTCCACATGACAAATAAATACCTAGCATGCCTGATGTTGGATTCAGTTATAAGAACACAAAGCTGAATACATGGTTACTTCTTCAAACAGTGTCCTGCCAATCAAAATATACAAATAATTATTCAATGAATACCACAATAGATGTGTGAAGTGGTGCTGAAAACATGGTAGAGGAACCTCTACTGGTGAGTGAGAAGGGAAACAGATATAGGGTAGGAAAACTTCCTGGAGAAAGTGGAATTTGATGTCATCCCAGAAAAAGAGTGATTTAGAATGACAGAGAGATGTGTGTCCCATGAAGTAGAATATGTCCTTCAATGGCTGAGCAGTATCTGGGCCTAGAGTCCAGGCTGGCATTCTAATTTTATTGCATATCTTGATTCTTTATGACAGCCTTCGGACCTAGGGGTAGAAAGTTGAGGTTATTTATTTCCATTATTTTAAAATTTTTACTAGTATGATTGATGTTTGATTTATAGCTCAAAACCATCACCTTTTTAAAAATATTTTTTAGATGTTGATGGACCTTTTTTAAAATTAATTTATTTATATGTGGTGCTGAGAATCAAACCCAGGGCCTCACACATGCTAGGCAAGTGCTCTACCACTGATCCAAAACTCCAGCCCCCTCAAAACCATCACTTTTAAGAGCAAAGATTTTCAGCTGGACTTCTTGGAGAAGAAAACAAAAGTTATTTGCATAATGGTAGTTATTTGCATATAGCAAGTTCCCTATAGCTTAGACTCCTTTCTTTTGGTGATTTGAACAAAGCCAATGTTAAAAAACAAAATAATACAATGTAGCATCAAGAAAATTAAGTCATGCTTTTGCATACTTATAATGTTACAGGACATGCATCATTTAACTTAATGTTACATTTATAAAATTTACACTTTAATTGGGGGAAGGAGGCTAGAAATTGAGACCCAGAATATCAGACATATGTGCCTTGAATAAACACATAAGTCTCTTGGAGACAATTAAGCAGCATGTGTGTGCTTTATAAGCATAAAATT
This sequence comes from Tamias sibiricus, assembly GCA_025594165.1. NCBI lineage: Eukaryota > Metazoa > Chordata > Mammalia > Rodentia > Sciuridae > Tamias > Tamias sibiricus. The sequence continues at coordinate 69,622,272 of CM046660.1, read as the reverse complement.
GGAGTTAAAAGCATTACTTCAAAATAAAACTTTTCATTGATTTTTTTCTAAGTATCATTTACATTTACATGTGAATGTATTTGGTATTTATTTCAAATCATTCTTCTTCCTTCACTTTCTCATAATTTCTTAGAGAAGAGATTTTCCAATAGCATTTCCACTCATACACCAAATGATTCAGCACAATCTAGGAAAAACTAGTAATGCTAATCAGGACAATAGCTAAAAAGAGATAACCAATAAATTATTGCAAACTAGGTAAAAGCTCTTAATCATTCCTTTAAATGCGTTTGTGTGTATTCTTTCTTTGTGATGGGAAAAAAAATAATTTTTCATTTGCTTTTCAAGTAACCTCAAGCAATGCAAATGACCCTTGTATTCTACATTTTGTAAATTCCAGGAGAGTTGACCTTGGGAAGATCTTGACACAGCCTTGAGGTATAATCTTACTCCCCCCCAAATGATTGTTGTTGTTTTTGCAATAATAACTTTGATTTGAAATGAGAAAATAAATAATAGCATTTCCAAGCTTTACCATAGCCCAGTTTTAAAACAAAAATTAAACCCTCCAGCTCAGGTACCCATTAAACTTTTCAGACCTTGGAAGGGAGAAGCATAGTAATTATAAGTGCAGACTCTACTCAAGATTTTAAAGTCAAACTAACCCAAAAGAATCATAACTTTTTAAGGCAGTTCTTAAGGGTTTTCCAGAATAGGAAAAGTGATTATGAGTGAACTTGTGCTTGGGTTTGGTTTTCATCCTCTGGGACTGAACACTAGACGGAAAACACATACATCTTGCAGTGAAAGCTGTACTTCTTTTCCCCAACTGCCTGATATAATGCGGTAATGTCAGATTTTTCACATTCTTCTCTACCTTGGAGGGATCAGATATTTCCAGGAGCACCAGGATGAGTGCCTTTCTTTTCAGCAAGACTTCAATTGTCTACCTGTTTACATAGCAGGAGCTCTGTAATTTAATCTCCACCACAAAAGACAATCATTATGATTAAATCAGACGCTGGTTTAACAAGGTACACCTAATAGGCACTCTGCTCATCAGATCTTGAACAAACAACATTCTTTCATTGTGCAACATGTAAAATAGCTCAACTTTTTTTCCTCCTGTTTGTTGTGAACTCTGACATCAGGCACAACACGCTACCTCCTGACTGACTTCTCAGTGGAAAGGGGAAGAGATGCCCCTCTGTTCCGCACTGTGGTCTCAATTCATATAGCCTATATCAAAGCAGGACGCAGAGAGACTTTTTCCACAGTTTGTACTCGCTGTGGGTTTTGGGGATACCACACCAGTGAGGGCTCCACTCCGAAGGCACATGGTGAAAAGAATGTGCCTCAGAGAACAGGACTTTTTCCAAACTTGATTGCTTTCCCCACCTTATAAATTTCCTCCTCCTTATTCAATCTCTCTCTCTCTCTCTCTCTCTCTCTCTCTCTCTCTCTCTCACACACACACACACACACACACACACACACACACACATAATTTGAAGAAAGCTAGAGAAAACCAGAAAGGTCTTATGGAGCAAGCAAATGCAAATAAAAGACAGACAAAGCTTTTAAAAGAGAAAGAGAAAACAAATGTTAAAAGGGAAAACAACCCAGGATAAGAGAGAACCTTAGAAAATGGGAAAATGAAATAGTCTTGAGTACTGTGAAAGGGAAACTATGTCAAAAGAGGAAGATAAGAAAAAAAGAAAACCACCCTGCAGAATCACAGTTCATGAGTGAATTTATGAACTCTTATTTCCTTTCAAGCCCAAAGGGAGAACTTGTGGACCAGCTCCACCTATCTCTGTGGATGTCCTGGCTGTTTCTGTGTTTCTGTCACCATATCTCACATTGTCCTTCTTTCATTTTTTTCCCCCTAATCTCCCTCCCTCTCTGAGGTGAATGGAAGGTGGCCCCTCAATCAATGGCTATTATCCCTCCTAGGGTGAGGAATGTGGAAGAAGGATGTCAGGAATTCCAAGCAGCCAAGCAACATTCAGCTTGGGCTGAGCCCTTTGCCAAAGGGAAAGCCGGTGAGCTTGCAGGCAGGAATATGGAGCTAATGTCCTCAGACAGCATTCTAGTTTATGGTCCCATTTAGGGATAACTTGAGGTTGCCCATAGAGTGGGAGTGATGTGCTAAAGACTTCTAATTCACTGATCATAGGCAGAACTTGTTCTGATGTGTTCCTTCCATCCACTGGGGGTTTGGGAATGGGAGAAGCAGCCATATCCCAAAGTTTTTCAAACCCTGCCTTCTGCAGCAAATCTCACAGACATACTCACCCCAGATTATGCACTCCTTCAGTAGCTCATGGAGGAATATGTTTCTCCCCAGGAGTTGTTCTGCTGCAGTTTCTAGGCTAGAAAGGAACTATACATAAAGAGGAGACAGATCTCCAAAGCCTATATTAGGGGAAAAAAAAGAAAGAAAGCACACAAAGCTGCTTGTGTGTGTGTGTGTGTGAGAGAGAGAGAGAGAGAGAAATATATGTGAGCATATATGATATCAGGAAGATGAGCAACATATACATATGTGTGTGTAAGTTTCCCATCTTGACTTTTTAAAAACCTATCACTGTTTTTGTATGCATATGTCATTTCATATGATGATAAATATTTATGACTCATTTTTGAAAAGTTATACACAGCAAGTTACCTAATGACTATTGTGGGTTCTCGATGATCAAATCATGGTCCTACTTCTGAGCTTGTTTCCATAAAATTACCTTTAAGTTCCTGATCATCAAGGAGAGGCAGGTACATCCAGAGGAGCTCAGACCCTTTCTTACCCTCCTTTGTGTTTGGCCCCCAACTTTTATATCTCCTCTGCACTGACATGAAATCTCCTCTTATCTCTTCCTCAAATTCCAACACTCCCTTTTCTGACTTAATTATCAGAACTGCTATCCATAAAATGATGCTGACACTGATGCTAATAATAATGATGCTGAAGAGAATGATGGGGGTGGTGGCAGCTGTGGTGGAGATGATGATGGGCTCAACAAGAATGATAACCAATAACTCCTGAGAGTTACTGTGTGTCAAGTGTTAAGCTAAGCACGTTTTATGGATTATCTCATTCCATCTTCACAACTCTTTGAGGTAGGACTTGGCCCCCTTTAACAGGTTAAAAAAAAAAAAAAAATGAAGCACACAAGCATTAGGCAAATATCTTACTCGAGGCCACAAATAGTGACAGATCCCAAGTTTGAACCCAAAAAATTTTATTCCAGACCATGTGCTATTATTCCATATTGTGCCCTGCTTCCTGTGATGTTCCGTGCAGGCTCTGAGCCACTGAGAGCTTGGACTCCACTACAAAATGCTCAGACTAGGCATGGTGGGGACTGGGTGTACAAGTGCCTAAGACTGAATACATATTCATCTGACTACATTTGGGTAAAATTTGAGCCAATTGCTACATAATTGAGTGGGCTATGGAAGGATCCAAAAACAGAAGGGGCCAAAACAAGCAAACTGTTTCACAGTCTGGCTATTGTTTTCTCATAGAAAAAGCCCAAATCCCCATGAGCAAGGCCAGCCCTGTGGCAATGCAGAGAACACCCCCTAAGTGGATTCCTCACCCCCACACACACTCGGGGGCACCTGAAATGCCTACCATCAAAGTCATGATCATTTATGTTGACACACTGCCTGAGAACTGAAATTAGATACCAGCACAATATACAAACCCATGATCATGTTAAATAATAGGGAACTAAGGAAAGAGGCAGAAACTTTTTTTATATTAATGGGTTCTAGAAAGATCTCAGATCCACGGTAACCCTGATCCAATCCCTTCATTACTGCCGTGATTCAAACACACACACACATATACACACATACACACACACACACACACACACACACACACACTCTACAATGAACCAAAATGGCAGCCAAAAATAGGGAATAGTAGACAAAATCAGTGGGTAGTGCATCAACCGGGCAATGAAAACAAATGAGAAAAAAATCTTTCATTCATTCTATAATGAAATCTTTAATTCAGCAGATACAGAATATTTAAACCTTGCAAATATATTGATAGGCAAAAAGAAAGTAGTAGAAATTCACCATCTTTTTCAGTCAGCCTTTTTTTCTGAATGACTGTGTGTCATCTACATATATGTAAATTATTGAATAGATTGGAAGCATGTAAACTACCTATGGAGGAATTAGCCATAGTTTGGGAGTCTTCTCTCCATACTTGTTGGTTGGTCAAATTTCAGAGTTAATTTCAATTTTCAATAAATCTTGGATCCACATTTAATTTCTTTAGCTAATTTTTGGCCTCAAATTGTGAATTTCAGGTGCCCATAAGCTGAATTCAAACATGCTTTCAAGTCATTTCAATTAATTTACATTAGTATGGGAGGAAAGACCTAAATGACATTATGTACATAGACTTGTCCTTTCAGAAAAGGACCTTAAAATTAGTTATGCTGCAAATTGTTATAAAAGTTGAAAAGGTAGGTCTAAAAGGTCACATTTAGTTAAAGGAATTCAGAGAAATGTTTTCTTCTTTTATTTTAACTTAAATAAGCAACAGAGATTTGTTTTGTTATTTTTGAAAAAAAAAAAAAAAAAAAAAAGGAAAACAAACAACCAATTCAGGAGGGAAAGAGGAAATACCGGGGAATGGTATGCACTAAATTACATTGTTATGTTGTATGCATAAATGAATATGTAATAACAAATCCCACCATTATGTACAAGTATAATGCACCAATAAAAATATGGGAAAAATAAAATTCATCACAGTTCCCAAAGCTTTATAAAGATAATAACCAACATCCCTTATGTCTGAAAACCTCAGCATTTTCTTGCATTTAAGGAGTTGAAGTAAATGATGGATTTACCCAGAGCCTCCAGAGAGCTCGCCATTGGTTATGCTCACACTTGCTACACTCAACAGAAAGAGCTCAAATAAAGGCCCTGGAACGAGAAGGTCTCCATTTCTTGACTCTGCCTCCAATTGCACTGATTTCATTCTTAGGCTCCATATGGTGACTCCTGACAACTCCAGCCTCCTACTCCCTCATCTTCAATTTAGTAGGAAGAGGAAGTGTTCTTTCCCAAGAGCTCCTGAGTATTCCCTGGGGTCTTTCTTTCCCTCTCTGAAACAATCTCTATGGTTAAGGAGCTTTGGTGTACTCAATGGGCATGTTTGGGTCACAGACTCCACTCCTAGTACAAGGAGAACTACCTAGTTGAACCAAATGGACAGAGAGTGGAAGAGGACTATCCCCCAAATAAAAGGAAGGGGCTCTTACCTGAAGCAGTGCAACTAGGGAATATAGGAACAGTAAAAATATAGCTATGGTGTTTAAATTAAAATCTCTATTTAAGTAACTGATTCTCAAATCTATGCTTGATTTTCGTGAATGGTTCCATATTCATTTGGTCCCTTGAATCCTTGTTCTCCTCTGTGGACTCCAGAATGCATCCTGCTGAGCTCCATTAGGCATTCTGCTCACCTTTCATTGAAGAGAAAACAGGTGCTGACTCTCTTCAATCAAAAGCATTGAAAAGTGGGGAGAATTTGCCTTCCATACCTTATCAACCCAGTGAAGCTCAACAAGAGAAATACATACACAAAAGCAGGGGAAAACCAAACTACACACTGAGTACTTGTCCACAACCCTGCTGTTTTCAAGGCAAAGGCTCACTGCAGGGACTTTCTGCCCAACTGTAGAAAAATGTACAAAGGCTGTGAACAATTGGTGTAGTGGTTGGATATGGATAAGGAAGAAAGATGATAAATGCATATTCATTAATTTGTCCCAAGGCAGATCATGGTTTTAGCTAATGTATTAGTGAACCACAATCGACATTCTGCAGTTGTAACTATTCAACACACTCACACACCCTAATGAAATATATGCTTTCTCCTGTCATCTGCTTTTTTCAGATAATAGTCATATTTCCAGAACAAGTTTTTTTTGTTGTTGTTGTTGTTGTTATTGTTTTGTTTGGGTGAGAGGAATCTTATTTTAAGCTGCTCCAACTTCTCTTTAGAAATAAGAGGGGTGATAGTATCCATGGACCAAAGTTTATTATCATAAAAATAGCAGGTCCATAATAAATGTGTTGGTTAAATTAGTAGTGGCTAATGGGGTGCATGTTGCCTCACTTGAGTAGAATGTCAAAACTTTAGCAAGGACTTACAGGAATCTTTCTGGAGATGACCCTATAACTCAGAAGAATGACAAGGATTAGAAATTCCAAATAACATGATAAACACAAAGGAGGGAATTCTTAGCATGTGCTCCATTTGGAAACTCCCTGATTCCACTATTTATCTTTTTAATGGAGAATGGAGTTTAGCTACATTAAATCACCCTACACTAAAGTAGCAATCTCTGTATATCTTGCCATGTCCACCAGACTCATTCAAATTAGATCGATTTTCTAAATATAGTTGCTTTTTGGCAAGACTATTTCACTCATAAAAAAATGATACATGAGAACTCACATATGATTAACAAATTTTAAAGGGATCTTAAAAACATGTCTGATGAAAGTATACATTTATTTGATGACAGCTCTGACATATTCACATATAAATGCCCCCCACTACACATCGCATCGCTTCCGGGGAGATTCCATTCACATGGTACCTTATGTGAGTGAAGCCCCCCAGGAGATGGACAATGCACTGGTCTAATATATGTCATTCTCTTAACATGCACTGTGTATCTGTGTGTCTGTGAGTACATAAGCATATCTGTATGCATATATCTCAAACTAGCATGCCTGAAGTCCCAGCCACTGGGGAGGCTGAGGTGGGGGTGAGGAGAAGATCACTTGAGCCCAGGGGTTCAAGTCCAGCCTGAGCAATGTAGCCAAGCCCTGTCTCAGAATGACAACAAAATATAACTAGATTTCATCTTTCAGAGATTTTTTTTTTTCTTTCCTCAACAGACAGTAAACTGGCTTGGAATTTTCTAATGCATTTGTGATATCGGATGCATTGTGATACAGAAGCTACCCACCAGACAGCCATATTCCACTTCTACATTCTACATTTGAAGAGCTATAAATTATAGCTGAATTATCTAAACATGTGTGCTTTGTCTACAATTTTATTTAAGTAATCTATGTGCTTTATTTATTCCTATAATATGCATAATAGTAAAACTTGGGGTGTGTTAAAGAGACAGAGACAGAAACACACAAAGAGAGAAACTCAAGTATCCATTTATCTCAAAACCATGGCAACCATAAACAAAGCTCTTTTTCCATAAATCAGAAGAATGAGTTGTTCTGTACATATCAGGAACTCTATGAGCCTAAGTAAGTCACTTCTACTTCTGACTCCTATTTAATCTTAAAGTTGCGTATTTAATTTTAAAAGAATGATAACTTATTCATCAGTGATGGTCTACTTAGTAGGATCAAAAATACACAATACCTACCCTCAGTGTATTCTACAGTAAAAACAAGCCGTTTACTGCTGTCAAGACTTAGAAAAGGTCACAAGCTTAAAAGAAAATTGAGAAAGCTGACAGAAGGTGCAACATTTTCTCTTAGATGAAGCTAATATGAATTAATTGTATATAAACTTCCTGATTCCAAAAATGAAAACCAGGCTGGACTATAACTGGAATAACGCTTAGCTAATCTATTCAAACTGGATCACAACCAAGTTTCCAGGGTAGAAAAGACTTATGACTAGTCACCAGTTCCCAGTACAAGTTTCAGTTTTCAAAATATTTCCTTTAAAAGAAAAAAAAAAAAAAAAAGAAAGAAAGAAAAGAAAAGGGCAGAATACCAATTTTGAAGTTTAAAGAAAAATATCTTTGCCACATACATTCCTGGAATCCTGCTTAGTGTTGTCTCACTTTTTCCCTTTACCTTAACATTTCTGTAAAAAGAGATATTTTCCAATTAGCATGATCCTTCCTTTGTTTAGGGCCTCCATCTCTTACCATCCTGGAGAAAAAAAAGAAGAACAGCATCTGTAACAATAGAGCCTTTCACAAGCTTAATCCTCACCACTAAAGCAATCCATTTATTCTTACCTTTTTCCTCCTCCATAGATTTTCCTATATATCCACACACTGCTGATTTACACCTATGGGAAATCAATGTCTTTCTTAATCCTCCAAAGACTTAACAGAAATAACCCAACCTCAGCGGCAACAAGATTATATTCCTAGAGAGATTTTTCCTGAGAAATATTACACAACAGTCTCTTGAACCTATTACCTTTATTCTGCTCAATGGTGTATTTTGTCCTTTCTGATGAGACAGTGTTTGCAAATAAAATATTTCCACTGGTAAACCAGCTAAGGAAGTGATCTGACCACTAGCTATTAGAGGGACAAGTAAAGATATCCCATATATCCCATGTATTTGTGTCAAATTCAACTCCTTCCTACTGTGCTGTGTGTGTGTATACATATATAGAGAATATATATATATATATATATATATATATATATAGAGAGAGAGAGAGAGAGAGAGAGAGAGAGAGAGAGAAAGTAAGTTGCTCTTTGAACCAAGAATCTTCTAACTGCTCTTAAGACCTCAGAGGTCATTATGTGGGAGACCTTGGGAAGGATCCTTTTATTAAGCTAGAATAAGCTTATTATATGGATGTCAACACTGACAGCCAAAGTGTTTAAGGGACATATCCAATCTCCCACAGGCAGTTAGCACCAATATCAAAACAATCTCCTTCTAAGTCTCAGGCCAGTGTTCCTGGATTTCAAGTAAATCCAGTAACTTGCTGACATGCAAATAATTTCAGAATGGGTATGTTCCTCATTTTGCTATGCACATAGGACAAAATTCCATCTCAGAAGCTGGTCAGGCAAAGTGATCAATCACTTTACCAAGAAAAAGGAGGAGTTTCTTCTCTGCCCTGTGAGCATCACCTCCTACAAATACATCCACAAAAGAAGGTTCCCACCACACACAGCAGGCAGGAGGCAGGGGTGGGGAAGCTCTGTCTCTGTACACTGCAATTACTCCAGTTTTTCTCGGTGGAGTGGTCTTGGACAGGGAGCAGTACACTCAATATGACTCCTGCATAGGGATGGCAGAGAAACCCTCAGAGGTGCTGAGAAAAGGGGATCCCACCCAAAGGCCATTTGGGACCTTCCCTTTCCAATGACTAAAATCATGCTGAAGCACACATTCCTGCCTGGCCCATAGCACTGGCTCTCCTGCTTCCCATGCTGCTCTCCTATGGAAGGACCAAGGAAGAAGTTCTCCTCCTTTCCCCATTGCCCATTTTCTCATTCTGCAGCAGGTGGAAGATGGTGGGAGCCTGTCTTAGGGCAGTGGATGGGGCAATACATCCTTGTTCAAGAATCAAATTGCCTCTTGGAGAAGGCACTTGTCTCTGACTACCTGTCTTAAAAAAGGCTTCCCTCCCCCAGCTACGCAGCCTATGACTAAGAAGGTAGGTAGTCAGAATCACATTTTGGCTTTGGGTCCCAGCCACATTCTCCTTACATCCATACCTCTCTCCTGACCCTCAGAAAATATTTCTGAATCAGTTCAGAGTCTGGTGGGAGGAAATGTAAAGATGGGCTTAGCTGGCCCCTTTAGAAGCTTTGGAGAGGAGGGGAGGGAAAGAATGACAGATCCCATGGAAATTCAGTTTGAAGTTTAACAAAAGAAATCAAAGCCATAACCAAAGTCTTGGTCTTACTTGCCTTGGGCCAAGCCTAGTTGGACATTTCATGAAATTTCACCAAGGAAGAAGGCAGGATATAATAACACCCTTCTTTAATTAAGCCACACATAGATTCATGGAAAGGGTAAAATATATTGTAGGTGCTTGGAGAGAAGCCAGGAGAAGGTGTTTGAGTTGGGGAGAGAAAGCTGAGCTCAAGGTGATTTAGCAGGTGGGCAGAGCCCAGAGCCATACATCCACATCTGGCTTCAAATCCAGGTTTTGCTCTTCCTAGCACTGTGACCTTAAAACTTCTGTACCAGCTGCTTTTCTGAGATGAGGATGATTGTTTCTACCTCAGGTTGTTTTTATGAAAATCTATGACGAAGCCTTTATAAAAACTTGAAGAACCATAAAAAGGACCATCATGTAAGAAAAAAAAATTTGCAAAATGATTAAAAGAGATAGACAAGTAAACTTTCAGGATGGTGGATCTGAGACAAAAAGAAGGTTGTGACTTGGACAGGAGAAGAAAAGGACACCAAAACAGAGGGAGAGTGTCAAGAGACCCAAGTTCAGCCTAGGACCACCTTTGATTCTCTCCTTGAAAACTAGGAAAGGGAGGCCCTGCCTCCAGGCACACAAGCCCCATGCCATGGGGTTTGGTATCAGGACAACGTTTGCATTTCTGTTCCCATTTGTCTTTTTAGCCAGGAGCCCTAAGGACTTCCCAATGGGCCCAAATGGCATAACTGACATGGCAGCCCTGAAATGGCTCCTGGTTTGGGGTGAACTTGAGTATCCACATTTCTCCAATGTTCTGGTCTTTCCCTTTGGAAAGCTGAATTTGTAACCATACTTGCCACTCTCGCGTTGTTTTGAGGATCACATGATATACATTAAAGCACTTTGACAAACATACACAGTGACAAATAATTAGAGAGCAGCCTAACCTGCATTGCTGCAGACAGACAAGAGAGAGACAGGAGGATCAGTTTGTCATGGGTGAGCTTTAGGACACCCTGCTCTTGGCACAGAGAGGAACAACAGTGACCAGAAGTCACGTGCACAGTAGCACAGTGATGAACACAAAGACTTTCCTCTTGCTATTTTCTAGCTGTAGAGTTCACTATTGTATTAGTGTTCGGTACAATCACCCAGAGGCTATGGTGACATCTTTGCATATCTAATCACTCCAATAACCAAAACCTGAGACCAAGTGTACATCACCTATATTAAACCTCTTCTCACACCTACTCACTCATACACCCCTCCTCGTATGCTTCCCAGGGCTTCATTTCATTTCCCACCCATTCCTGTAATTTATTCATCTCGAGATGCACTTCTGTCTCATTTAATCATTTAAACAGACCTTTGGTGCCTATTTAATTGATTCTTCCTGGGCTTTAATTTGCATCTTTGACTTTGCCATCCTGATTCTTTGACTATCCCTCGCTCTGCATGACATATGTTTATGCTTTAACAGGTTTCCAATATTCTGCAAGACTTCAGAGGCCAAGGTTGAAAAAAAAATTCTATTTAAAACAGAATCCTATTTGATTGGCTAGGTAACTAAGCAAAAGCAAGAGTAAACACTCTGAGTGTTCAGGGGACACACAGAGACATCCTTGAAAGTCCAGTTTCCCAGAGCCAACCTGGCTAAGTCCTGAGTCAACCATGAGCTCCCTGCTCATGGCCCCAGCCCACATGAGCTCACCAATCAGAAAAGGTTAGGGTTTACTGTGAAATATTTCAATTTGATTTTGCTTCCATACAACTTAGGGACCTACTATTTGTTTCTCCTGTATTTGGACTTGCTTTTTATTTGGGGGCAGAGGGTTTAAGATTGGAAGGAAAAAATATTCTAGCGAGTTAATAAACTGATGTGTTTAGGAAAGCTAGAAATGAATGAATCATTCAGCAATGCCACATTCTACAATGCCCCCTGAGGACAGATTTGTGTTTTAAACTGTGTGTGGATTAAATGTAAATGGAGTTGCATGGAGATTCCTATAAATTAATACCATTCATGGAAGGCTCTGTGATAGGAAGAAGGAAACAGAGGTGAGATGCTTTGATTTAATGAGTCCATATTGGAGAAGATCTCAAAATGACTTTCCAACTCCCAAAGGGAGCCTAAACCTGGGTTCATCTTCCCCAGGTAATGGAATATGTATTGGTATCCTGCCATTGACCTGATACAATCCTTCCATTTCATTTTGTCACTGATATAATGGGAGCTATAAGATGGAAATTATTCCCCATCTGTATTATGAAAAATAGTTAATATTTTAAGCACCCAGAAATTCTACCGTATGACAAAGAAGTACTGAATATTGTGAGTGCCACATGAATTTATTATGTTCTTCAAAGGAAAAAAAAATTACTCAAGTTTTAATAATGAGCAAAGAATCATTAAACTTGTAATGTGGATGTGTAATTTCTGCCAATAAAATACAAACCACTAAGAAAATATTCCAAGTCTTTCATTTGTTTTAATGAGCTTCAGACCCAGCTCTTGGCACCCAATTCTCTCATAAGTCCAAAGGTTTTAACATGCATCCATCTTCTTATTGATATATTTAAACACTTCTTCATAGAAAGTAGTATATTTGCTTTAAATGTTGTTATAATTTAGATATGAGGTCTTCCTCAAAAGCTCATGTGTGAGACAATGCAAGGAAGTTTAGAGGTAAAATTATTGGGTTATGAGAACCTTAACCTAATCCGTTTGTTAATCCACTTGAACGGTTTAACTGAGTGGTAACTGTAGGCAGGTACGGGTGTGTCTAAAGCAGGTAGGTCACTGGGGACGTGCCTTTGGGATATATATTTTGTCTCTGATGAGCCAAGTTTAGTCTCTGTTTCCTGATTGTCATGTCCTGAGCTACTTTCCTCCACCACACCTTCCATCCTTGTTTCAAAATGTTCTGCCATACCTTGGGCTCAGACATATGGAACTGTCTTTCTGTGGACTGAGACCTATGAAACCATGAGCCCCAAATAAACTTTTCCTCCTCTGCATTGATCTTCTTAGGTCTTTTTATCACAGCAGAAAAAAAAAAAAAGATGGTTAAAACAAATGTACACATGTATTTTTGATAAACCAAGATCCTGTTATAAGAAATTGGCAGTCTTGGACTAAGGTTTTGGCTCAGTGGTAGAACACTTGCCTAGCATGTGTGAGGCACTGGGTTCAATCCTCAGCACCACATAAAAATAAATAAATAAAAGACAGTAATTTAAAGAAACAGAAAAGGTCTTTCTGATAAAAAGAAAAAGAAATCAGCAGTCCTAATGTTTCTTGTGTATCAATTATAAAACCTAGATTCTGAATGTACATATGTAATTTTATGTTTGTAATTTTATGAGTAACATCAATACTTTCTTTTTTTTTTTTTTTTTTTTTTTTTTTTTTTTTTTATGAAATTTCAACCACACATGAATCTTAAGATAGTAAATATGAACTGGGCCCAATCTGCCAACATATCCATATATTTTTGTACTTTTGGTCTTAAACATAAAATTTTCCATTTGTGATTCTGGGAACTCCAATTGGTACCACCAACATGACTAATGGCAATTTCATTTGCTCTATGATTACTCCTGTATCCACCATTGTGGTCAAGTAGGTGGCTGAGTGAGCCAAAGCTAGGGAACTAGGATCTGGCTATTCAGGAGATAAACATTTATGGGGATTTTTTATTAGTATGTTATCTTTTTTTTATACCTTTAGTATATTGATTTTTTTAATATGGTGCTGAATATCTAACCCAGTGCCTCATATATGCTCAGTAAACACTCTACCACTGAGCCACAACCCCAGCCCTATGAGTTTTTTTATTTCTTGTTTGTTTGTTTTTTAAGAAGCAGAAATTAGGTCCAAAATTATGCAATAAAATAAAGGAAGAGACCCAGCACAGGACTACCCCATTCTGTTGTTTGTTCACTGCATAGAGATACGGGGAAAGCAGCTATGTGGAAGTGCCTCAGTCTTCTCATCAGTCACCAGGAGCGTCCACACAGGAGAGGCACCTTTTTCAACCACAGGAGGCACTGACCCCACATTTGGAGGAAGAGAGCCACATTGCAGTCTTGAACCCTGAGGCTTTCAGGGAAGATTTTAGATTAAAAGTGTTGACTCTGGGTGAAGAAATGGTTCAGTGGCACAGCAAAGGAGTGATGGGGTCTTCCAATGGGGGCTCAGGACTGCTGGGCCGGAGCTCAAGTGATGAAATTAGGAAGAAGACAATGAAGATGGGTGGGAGTAGGACTCCTTGGTAGAAAGAATTAGATGAATGGTGAAATACACAGTATATTCTGAGAATGAGTACCTGACCTTTGAATGAGCAGTACATACAGAGGAGATGTCAAGAGGTATTTGAGAGGATACCCATGCAAGACAGTCTTGGTAGTCTGGCCCCAGCAGGCAAAATCTATCCTTCCTAAGTCCTTCTAGCTTGCTCATCCCAGAGGGCTCCAGAAAAGATGAACGTGAGTGAGACTCTTGAGACAGAGGTCCAGGTATTGTCAATGAAATAAAAGAAAGTGTGTGCTCACAGGGGAACTAAGAGCCACCATTCAGTGTCATGGAAGAACTAGCTGCTGGCCTGAGACCCATTCAAATTCCCTTCCTATGGGCAAAATGATTTCCATAATTAAGTAGCTAGACTGAAACTATGGGAGATTGTGGGACTAGTGTAGAAGATGTTCTCAGTCCCAATGCTTCAGGCTACAGGGTCAGGGAGCTAACTGCCTACAGTTGAAAGGGAGCAGGTTGTTGCAAGAAATGTAAGATGAAAAGCACAAGAAATCAGCTGTGTACAAGAAAACCCTCTGTTAAAAATAACAGTGAATTCAAAACACCTTTGGACAGAATCTAGCAGTTCTAGATGGGTAAAAGGGTTGAATGAGATGGATATCATTATGCTAAATGCATGATTGAAGATCTGAATGGTACTTATATACTTTGTATACAAACAGTTGTATGTAAAAAGATGCTATATATGTGCATTATGAATTGTAATACATACTACTATTATAAATAAAAAAGAAAAAAAAAAGATAACCATGATTATCCTAAAACATGTATGAAGACACAATTGTTGTAAAAATACTTTATATAAAACCAGCAACTTGAAAAATTGTGCTCTTTATATGTAATATGAAATGAAATGTACTCTGCAAACATGTATAACAAATTAGAATAATAAAAAAAAATTTTTAAGATAGCCATTATTACTCAGATTTTAAATAAAATTCATAAGATGCTATTATTCCCTGATGTTTGATTTTTGAATCTGCACAGATTCACCCATGATAATGAAATGACAAGTTATGATATGATAATAAGCTGTCATACAAAATAATAAATATCTGGTTTCTTGAGGTTTCTACTTTAAATACCACACCTTTCTGGGACAACAATATCCTCTGATATAGCCCCTAACTCTCTGTTATGAGAGGTAAAAGGTTTTGGCACAACAAAAAAAAATATAACAAATGGCTTCTGTACACAATATTTTTCGAATGTCTACAATTAATAAGGAAATGTCATACCTCAATAGAAAAATGAGCAAAAGACCTGAACAGGGATTTCACAAACACTCAACAAGCATAGGAGAGGATGCTAAAGACCATTAGTCATGATGGAAATGCAAATTAATATCACAGTGAGATATCACCATGAACCATCCGGAAAGGGTGAAATTGAGAAAGATGACCATGCCAAGGTTGTCAGAATGTGTGGTATCTGGAACATTCAAATAGTGATAGTGGAAATATAAATTGAAACAGTTGGCTGAGAAAAAAAAAATATCTACTAAACCTGAATATGTGCATATCCTAAAGCCTACCAACTCAGCTCCTAGAAGCATACCTGTAGGCAATACATGCAGCTTTGCAGTCAGCCACCTTCTACAGGACCCGCAGACCCACCCTCCATCACTGCCAATTCCTTGGGCTTCTCAGGAAGTGAATGGAAGCATCCTAAGAAAGATTCAGAAGAACCTGCAATTTCCCCATGTGCACTAAGAGAATATTTAAGCAAGAAGAAAACATGAATTATAGAACAATTCTTGGCTCTCTTCACCTACAGCTTCTTAGCAGAAATTGTTTCCAAACTTTTGGTGTCAAAACTGTAACCAGGTGTCTCCTGATTTTTTCCAGTGTGGTTGGTGCATGCTGTGACCCTGTTGTAGGTATTTCCCCCCCTTTCCCTTTCAGAAGAGAGGTGATTTTAAGGGCTGATTTGGGGAAGTGGACTTCTTTCTGTTCCATCTATCTCCTCTTCTGTTACTCTGCTTGCTGATATTGTCTTTGATTCAGAGAATTGGAGCATTGACGTTGTGTCCTTTTTTGAGAAAGTTAAAATATTAAGAAGTAATTGTAGAACTGAAAAATTAAGGTACAAACTGAAAAAAAAATTAAATGCAAACTAATATCTTGTTAATAAAGGAATTTAAGCTCTGGGGCAGCTAAACTCCTGCCTCTCTTCCCATTTGGCCAAGATAGCAGCTTGACCAGCCCCTTGGGAAACACAATGTCACTCCAGGTAGGTGACTATTTGGATGTAACTGACAACTGCTGAGTCAAAGGAAGGAGAATATGGGGGCTGAGGGACTTAGTTGTACCAGATTTTCCTGTACATCTGTGAGAGCTTTGGGTAGAGGTTTCAAAGTTGATGACCCCAAAGCACCCTTACCCCCATGTTGATCCCACTCTAGTGTGCCCGATCCTGTGTGGTAACCTGGGCTTGATTCTGAAGCCCCCACCTAGCAAGCAACAGGATCTTTTTCCTGCCCATTGGGTACTCTGTCATTCAGTGACCATCCAACAGGGCCAGCTCTGATCAGCCTGGAGCCTGCCATCCCTGTGCAATGTACTGCACTAGAATTCTGCTCTTTCTGCCTTTCAGACCCCAGATTCTTTCCCTGGAAGTTTTTGAGCCCTCAGATCTCCTGTGTCCAGGCACTGTCTCTTGGTCTTAGAAATGTTAAAGTCAGAAAAGGAAGTGAACCATGCTAAAGCCAGAGACTTCACCCTTGGACCCCAGCACCCCAGCCCAGAACTTTCTTCCATGCTGTAACAATATTGCTTCCATTCTCTAAAGCAGCCAGATGCACCCAGGAGCCCATGCCACCTACCTGGGCCCATCTGCCTCACTGCATGCACCTTAGATGTCCAGGATAGGGACTTGGGATTCACTCCCCTATTTCAGAAGAGACATGGTACACTTCAATGGGGAGCTTAGCAGCACTTGGTACTGGTTCCTGGTAGCTGGAGTTCCTTTTGGTAACAGCAGCAGCAGCCTAAATGGTGGTATCTGAGACGTGAACACACCTGCTACCTTCAACTGTACATGTGTATGGTTGCTGAGGTGGTGTTGCCTATTGGATAGCAACATTACAAAGCAATTAAATCGTTCAACTTTTTGCCTTAATAATTACTATGAACACTTTGCTAGTTTTTCTTTTCTTTTTTTTTTACTAGGGTTTTTTCTTCTTTATTTAGGAACTAAATTCACCTGGAAATTATAAAGTCATTTAAAAAATAAATACATGCATCCCTGCATCAAAAGACTGCAGCCAGCCAGGGTTGGGGGCTCAGCGGTACAGCGCTTGCCAAACATGTGTGAGCCACTGGGTTTGATTCCCACACCACATAAAAATAATAAGACAAAATAAAAGTATTGTGCCTATATAAAAAAGAGAGAGAGACACTACAGAATCTCCATTCATAGTGGCTAAGATAGGAAAGAACACCAAAGTCTACTGACAGTAAAATAGAAAAATATTAATATACTCATACAACAGAATGCTGTACAGCAACACAAAGAACAAACTATTGCTACTCACAGTAGCAGGAATAAACTTCACAAATACATGGTTGGGCTAAAGAAACCAAGTAAAATAAACACATAGTGACAATGCTACCTAAATTTCAGAAAAAAGGGCAAAATTAATTAATTAATTAATATCTTAGAAATCTGGATATTTATTCCCTCTAGAGAAAAGTGATTACTGAATGGACAGAAGCCCAGGGAAACTTCTTGACTTCTGGACATCTGTATTTCTTGATTCAGGTAGCAGTTTCATTGAGTGAGCTCACTTTGGAAATTCACTGCACCACCTGCTTAAGATCTATGAACTTATTCCAAGTATTTGATATACAAGTTAAAAAAAAATGTTTTCTTTAAGAAAAATTACATAACCCTAAAACCTTCAGTAGACTTGGAAACATTATATGCATGGTTTATATTCAAAGTGCTTATTACCTTGTGTTTTATTTAGAATTTACAGTTTCTCTTGAAGGCAAATACCGTATCATACATCTTTGTATGTGTAGCACTGTGCATCTCAAGAAGTGCTCGTAAACATGCATTGATAATAACACACTCAGAAATAGACAAGCATAGATTAATATGAGAGAAACATTAAAGCATCCATGCGCTGAAGAATGTATTTGTACAATCTCATGACCTTCCTTAAACCATACCGTGATCCTTCCTTTCAAAGATTAAGAGGAAACAACATTCACTGAATGCTACTATGTTCCATCCACCAGCCTCAGATTTCATTTACATCAGTGTATTCATTAACAAGGCTTTGCACTAAGCACTATCATTACAGGTGAAAAAATCCGAGTTACAAATGATTTTAAGTAACTTGCCCATGATAATGTAGCTACCCACACTCAAAGCAAAATGGCGTGTTGGTGGCTGGAAAGTGGCCACAAATGGTCTGCTCCCCCTTCTCCGTTTCTTTGCTAGATGCAGTTCAGAGTATCTGTCAAGCAAAATTTATTGCCCATCCCCAGCCTCCTCCATGTGACCCAAACTAGGCAAATCAGACTTTGTGCCTGAGAGTTGATCCTAGAGCAAAAGGCCCAAGCCCAGGATTCATTCCAGAGGGGTTATTCTTCCTTTCTTACATCCTGGACTTCAAGTTAAAATGGCTTCTTCTCTGTTCTCCTAGATCCTATAAACAAACCACACCTTTCCAGTAAATTGCTTTTGTACTTAGCAGGCAAAATCTGTTTCTACAGTTGTAAATCAGGTACCCTTGCTGAAATACCTACAGTGCAGGCATCAGACTCACAGCTGACTGGCTGAAGCTTCTGTACAGCAGAACAGGTCCCCAACTACCACTCTTCCTTCACTCTGCTTTTCTTGCTAAGGGACAGTTTTGGTACCGGGTTGCTAAAAACTAGCTGTGGCTGTGTTTAGGTGCCCTTTGCAACACCTCCGTTATTTTAGGCTTCCCTTCAGCTGCTGTTGACCTTGCCAAGCACCATGATCAATCAGTCAACGTGCTCCAAATGCAATGTCCATGACATTTGGCAGTTAATCCCTGGGGCCTGGCATTGCTATTTCTTGAGCCATTTCTCCTGCTGGTTTGATTGCTCCTGTGCCCTATGCTTTTCACACTGCTCAGCAAGTCAGCACCCAGAGGCTGATAGCAAAGCACAAATACAGAATCATTGTCCCCCATTTTCCAACATTTCAATTTCAGTCACCATGGGGCTAAGGAAAGGGACCCACTGTAGACAATGAACGTGGAACTAAATCATTGCCCAACCCTATCTGACAACTCTTTCCTGAAGAGACCGATTCCTAAGGGCACAGAGTAAAGGCATCTTACCTGGCCATCCTAAATGCCAGCTACCTTGTAGTATTTCAGCTAGCTCCATTTCATATCCCTAAAACCCTAAAGTGTACCTGATCAAAACTATGCCAAACATCTTCAACTCTCTTATTATTCATCCCCGTGGTTAGTTCTCAGGTTTCATATTCAGGAGGTTGAAAAGAGGACAAAGTCTAATTTCGATGAAGAAATAAGATCTACTTATATTTGCAACTTTGAAACATATAGCAAAACTCACAACACTGAACAGAACCTAAGCAGCATTCTTCCATTCTGCTTTATGTCCTTGAAATCCCTCAAACAGGCAGTCAAAAACTAGCATACAGCCTCCCAAGGGTTTGAATAACAAAGTTGGAAAAGGACGGCCAAAAACAATAAATTGCCCTCCCTGGCCTGAGCCAGACTCAGCCATGTAAAACTACTGAGCTGGAATAAATAAAATACCTCTATGAAAGTGGTAATCAGACCATCTGAAAAACTTGAAGAATAATGTCAAGAAAAAAATCACAGAAGTCAGTTCTAAAATCCATAAGATACAATAATTTCAAAATATCAAAGCATCAACTGAATGAATGGTATCGTGACCCATGTGAAGCAAAGTGAAAGCTGATATAAATAATTATAAATAAGGAAAAGATCACTATAAGCCACCTGAGAACCCCTGACTTTGAGACAGAAGAATATTTGCATGGACAGACAGTGTTTTTCAGAACTTTCTCCAGAAGCATCATAAAAACAGGGAGATTGGGACCTGAGCCCACTTCCTGGCTGAAAGACACAGCAAAATGTAGTATGCTCCAAGCATAATTAATATCTTCTAAATTTTGTGTTATGCTAATTTTTAACTGTACTTTAATACACATCTATATAAATATTAAAATGATTTAATTCATCTTAGATAAATTTTTGAGATTTATTTTATGTTAAACTTTGAGTAAAGTCAATTCTTGAAGATCTGTCATACTGGTCCTGCGGATGCTTGAAATGTTAGCCACACACTACTTACTCCTCAGGGCCCAAATAACCCAAGTTGATAAACGCAATTTTAGAAGCATTCATATATTTACCAATCTATTCACAAGCAACTATTGACTGTTGACTGATTACATGAATATCACATTAGAAATCATCCTTCAGATGCGCATATTCCTTAAGGATTAATTGAGGAATTGATTTGGCTGTTGTAATAGACCCAAAGATGTCTTTCCTTCTCTTGTAAGTCTTGGGTGACAAGGTGGCCTGTGTTGGCAGTCAGGTTCTGTCAGTCTTGTTATTTTGCCCTCCTCAAAGTGCTCCAAGTTCACCCTCCAGCTAATGCCATGGTGACCACATCCTCAGTAAGTGGTGGTTCTTCCCCAAAAGGTTCATCTGTCATTCCCAGTCACACTCCAAATGCCCAGAATTTAGTCACATGGCCACATTTAGCGGCCACGTCTAGCTGCAAGAGAAGATAGATGGGAAATCTAGTATTTGGGGTTTTTGTTTTTTGTTTTGGTGCTGGGGTTCGAACCTAGGGCTTTGAGCATGCATGGCAAGCACTCTACCAACTGAGCTATATCCCTAGCCCCGAGAAATCTAGTATTTAACAAAGTAGTATCATGCTCGCCATAAAATTATAATCTAGGGGAGATAGATGTTGAAGAACCAGCCATTTTTGCCACACTCAGCTCAAGTGATCAGCTTTGAAGAGACAGGTGTTCAGGATTCAGGAACAATAGCAGAAATTGTCTTCTAGATATTGTGGCTAACTGAGCTCCTGCAATGACTGGTATTCTATAGAGTTAACAGGCAATTAGAAATTTAATTTACTAAAATGAAGCCCAAATAAAGTGTAGAACAAAGTGTTCAATAATTGAAATCAATGAAGCAGAACATTACACACATTCTAAGTCAGGGGGCATCATCAACAGACTTTCAAAAACTTCAAATCACAGGCACCAGAGGAAAAGTTTCCAGGAAAAGCAGTAGGCATTGCTAACAAGGATCTATGTCCAGAAAGAGTGAAATAAAATGGTGGACTTTCATTGGAGGACTTTGTTAAGGTTCCGAAATACAACCTGGGTCACCAGATGTCACAGGTTTCACTGGAAGCAGGCTGGCAGGTGGGGCTTAGCATGCAGATGTTGATTAAGCAATGCAGCTGGAATCACACTTGCAGAAGGGAAGGAAGGGTAGGGACCTGGGCACAAAGAGAAGCTGGACAGCAGTGCAGTCCCAACTAAGGCCTCAGCCAACATCAGGGGATCTCACAATGTGGGTTGGCCTTTCAGAATTGTCCCAGATTGCAATGAGGATGACATGCTTGTTCCGCCATCAACTGTGGGCTGTCCTTGGGAGGAGACGAGACCTGGTAGAGAAAAAAATTTTTTTTTTCAGCCAAACTAAAGGACACTGACCTTGGATGAGCATCTGCTAGCAGCATTTGCAACACATGGGAATAAGTCTTTCAACAGCTGTAGGTCAGTGTCCCTGGGAAACAGACTTTGAAACACAGATGAGCACAAAGGCTGCTCAGGAAGTGGTCTCGAGCACCTGTGGAAAGGAGGGATGCAAGCAGGACATGGTCCTACAGAAAACTCAGCAACCCCCAGGGAAACTCTGCAGCTTGGACCTTTGGGTGGCCTCCTGGTTGGGGAGAACTGATCAGTCCTTCACACCCTGTGTTGATCAGTCACTGGATGTGGTCATCAGAAAGGGGCCATGACCTTGGGAGAGGCAAATTTCTTCAGCCAATGCATCCTCCAAAGTGAGATGACAGCTCAAGAAGATCTTACGCCTGTATTGCCAGCAGTCCTGCAGTCCAGGAGGAGGATGTGGGGGCATCACAGTGGCCACCACATGAGATGCACTTGATATTTTTATGTCACAGCCACAGAAAAACTCAGAAATAAATTGTTTTCCATGGTCTTTATATGGAAAACAAATTCAATAATTTATCCATGTAAAACTTAGGGTACTTGTAACCTTTTTTCTCCAAAGCATATTTGGTAATATTCACATATATTAAATGTGAGATTGATAATAAAATTTTACCATAAAACGTTCTATTGCTCTTATTCCTCCATTATATATTTTTTTGTTGTTGTTCTTTTTAAATATACATGACAGTAGAGTGTATTAGGACATAGCATACATACATGGAGTTTAACTTATTCTAATTAGGATAGCATACTTGTGGTCATACATGACATGGAGTTACATATATGTATCATATATTAACATAGGAAAGTTTTGTCTGATTCATTCTACTGTCTTTTCTTTTCCCATCCCCCCTCCCTTACCTTCATTCCCATTTGTCTAATCCAATGAACTTCTAGTCTTCCTTTCCCCACCCTCCCTTGTTGTGGGTTAGCATCCACATAGCAGATAGAACATTCAGCCTTTGATTTGGGGGGGACTGGTTTATTTCACTTAGCATGATAGTCTCCAGTTCCATCTATTTACCAGCAAATGCCATAATTTCAATCTTCTTTATGGCAGAGTAATATTCCATTGTATTCTTGCCAGAAAATTCCTGATCTTATTTTCCTGGAGGGGGTGGGGGTGAGGGGAAGCACTCAACACTGTTCCTCGCCCTCCTTTTATTCTAATCCCAAATTCTATGAAATAAATTTTATTGCTCTCTGAAGAATCCTCCACCTGTGTCGTTAATCCCAACCTTGCCAAGCTCACAGCCTCAATCATCACTCTCCAGCATCTTCAAAAATTCCTTTACCTTTCTAAATCTCTGTATCTTGTTTATTTCACAGGTTCACTCATTTTGAAAGTGTCTTTACTTAACTCTTCTGTTTTCTCTAATCACAACCAGGCCTCTATGTTATCCCTGCCAAATTTCTTAAACTGGCAACATGTGGTCATTGACTCATTTTTATAATCCCAGCTCACTCCCACATCCCCTGCAGCCTTCCTTCCACTCACACTTTTGCACTCAAATGTACCTCTCCCCACCAGGCACAGTGGCGCACACCTGTAATCCCAGTGATTCAGGAGGTTGAGGCAGGGGGATCATGAGTTCAAAGCCAGCCTCAGCAATGGTGAGGCACTAAGCAACTCAGTGAGACCCTGTCTCTAAATCAAATACAAAAAAGGGCTGGGGATGTGGCCCAGTGGTCGAGTGCCCCTGAGTTCAATCCCTGGTTAAAAAAAAAAAAAAAAAAAAAAAGTATGGAAAGCAGTATGGAGATTTCTTGGAAAACTGGGAATGGAACCATCCTATGACCCAGCCATCCCACTCCTGGGTCTATTCCCAAAGGACTTAAAAACAGCATATTACAGTGACACAGCTATCTCAATGTTTGTAGCTGCGCAATTCACAATAGCTAGTTTGTGGAACCAACCTAGATGTCCCTCAGTAAATGAGTGGATTAAGAAAATGTGGTATATATGCACAATGGAATTTTACTCAGCAATAAAAGAAAACAAATTAATGGCATTTGCAGGTAAATGGATGAAGTTGGAAGACATAATGCTAAGTGAAGTTAGTCAGTCTCAAAAATCCAAGTACCAAATGTTCTCTCTTGTATAAGGAGGCTATTTCAAAGTATTGTTGGATGGGGGTGCATAGGAGGATTAGAGGAACACTAGAATGGTCAAGGGAAGGGAGGGTAAGGGAGGGAGCAAGAAGGGGAGGGAGGGGGAGAAAAGAAAAAAAAAAGGTGGTTGAATGAGACGGATATCATTTTCCTTAATGCATGATTGAAGACCTGAATGGTACGAATATACTTTGTATACAAACAGTTGTATGTAAAAAGATACTAAATACATGCACTATGAGTTGTACATATTAAAAATTATAAAAATGAAATTTAAAAAAAAAAAGTGCCTCTACCCACAGCTGACTCACTCTCTTCATGTCAAATTAAAGGTGTTTTCTCAAACTTGACCTCTATGCAGTGAACACCCACTGTTTCTGACACTGTACTTGATGGACATTGGGTGTTTTCCTGTCTTCTGCCACTCATTCCTACTCTTTCCTCCTCCCTCCAGTCACTAACTGAGTAAATTCCCCCAAGCTCTCTGTGGCCCTGTATCTAAAGCATTGGGCTTCATCATTATAGTTCTCCACTATGTCCAGGATTGTCCCTGTGCTGGTGATTCAGGTCTGTGTCTCTGTGCTGCCTTCTTGGGCCGTTCCAGAGGGGTCTCCACCTGCCTCGAGGACATTTCCATTTGGACACAAAACTCTGCTCCCAAATCAACATGACCACAACCAAATGCATCCTCCACTCACTCATCTTATTTGAACTTACTCCTCTTCAGATCCATATGTGCTTTAAAATATGAGGCATACGCAATCT
The DNA here is from genome assembly GCA_025594165.1 of Tamias sibiricus. Classification (NCBI taxonomy): domain Eukaryota; kingdom Metazoa; phylum Chordata; class Mammalia; order Rodentia; family Sciuridae; genus Tamias; species Tamias sibiricus. The sequence continues at coordinate 69,597,688 of CM046660.1, read as the reverse complement.
TTTCTAGACTGCTGGGATAGTGCTCTTCTCTACATTTCTATAGCAAATCTCAACTATCCACTGTTTTGCAGGGACATATAATTATTCCATGATATAATGTCTTCTCTTGGCATTTTTGTGTGAAGTCCTTAGAAGAATATTTTACCAACATTGTCCACACACGAGAACAACTCAATACATACTTTTCAAATTATGATGAGTTTTCCTCACAAGTACCTGTGTACCAACCAGTATTGAAGCAGCACAATTCACAATAGCAAAGTTATGGAGCCAACCTAGATAGATGAATGAATAAAGAAATTGTGATGTGATATATATATATATATATATATATATATATATATATATATTACTCAGCCATCAAGAAGAATGACTTTATGACATTCACCAGTAGATGAATCAATATGGAGACTATCATGCTAAATGAAATAAATTAATGTCCCCCCAAAAAAGGTTGGATATTTTCTCTGATTTGTGGATGCTAACCCACAATAAAGCGAGTAAGGGAAGAATAGAAATCCAGCAAATTCAAGGGGGAATGAAGGGGAGAAAATGGGGATAGGAATAGGAAATTAAGTGGAAAGAATCTGACATAACTTTCCTATGTACACATGTGAAAACACCACAGTGAATCTCACCATTGTGTATATCCAAAGGCTAGGATCTTAATTAGAATAAGATATATTCCATGCTTGAATAAAAATATTACAACAGATTTTTTCTGTCATGTATAACTAAAAAGAACCAATTAAAAAATAATAATATGATAGGTCTGGAGTGGTGGTGCATGTCTATAATCCCTGCAACTGGGGAGGCTGAGATGGGAGGATCACAAGTAGAGGCCAGATTCAACAACTTAACAAGACCTTCAGCAACTTAGTGAGACTCTGTCTCATAAAATAAAACATGCTGGGGTTATGGTTCTATAGTAAAATGCCCCTGGGTTCAATCCCTGATGAAAAAAATACTAGCATGATAGGAATGAACAATTTCTTGCCCAATATTTCAAAAAAGAAAAAAATAGAAACAATCACTGTGTATTAGTAAATGGTGAAAGCAAACGTGGTGAGGTATTATAAAGAAAATTATTCATAAGTTAAGATTATTTCTATGTGATTGCATGACTTTCATTTTTCTACACAAAATCCGACTGTTTTAGCTAAATAGCTAGAAGAGAAAGTGACAGAAAGTTTTCTCTTAGTCCTTCTCACTTAGAATTTACCTGCCTTTCATAAATTATTCTTAATGCTAAGAAAACTGCTGTATAGAGGCGCATTTCCCTTGACTAGATCTTAGTTTCTAACATATAATTTTTATTAAACAAGACCACACAAATGAGTAGGAAAGAAAACATTTTGTCAGCCTTATGCTCGGACACTTGTGCTAGAATATTTTTGCCAAGAAGAAATAGACTAAACATACATCAAGCCAAATGGAGACGCTTGCTTTACTGACTACAGAGAGGTACTTTTTAAGATTTAAGACATTAGACCATAATCTGAGAATGTTTGGAAAGAGCGTGCAATTGGTCCATGTTATGGCAATCATTGTACAAAGATCTGTGTATCCAAAAACTTGTGTAAATACATAAGGGTGACTAGTAGCATTGTTACATTTTAAATTTTTTAAAAAATAACTTTACAAACATTTTTGAGGTTAGCCTCAATCCTTATTGCTGTTTTTTTTTTGTTTTGTTTTTTGTTTTTGTTTGTTTGTTTTTACAATTTTAGTAAAATGTACTTAAAATAAATTGTGATCTTTATTCTTCCTCTCTTCTTAGCAGTTTTTCATCCCAGGACTCAAGCATAAAAGTGTATTTCTTTGATACATACGCACCAACGTGGTCAGAATTGCCTTGGTGGTGACTCACTTATTTGGTCAGAATTTTTCAAATGGATTAGTTTCTATTAAACACTTGTGTTTCTTCTGAGGCAGGAATGCCATCCTGGGTGTGTATGGGAGTGGGGTGAGAGCAGGAACCCTCTGTGTTCATTTGATACATGTTTTTTTGAGCACTTACTATGTGTGAGGCCCTGTGTTAGATGCAGTGAAAGAAAGAGTTCCAGCATTTAGCCTCATTGAATCGGCATTAATAGGGACAAGTGGACACTAAGTAACTAGTGACACAATAATCACAACTGGGACAAATGCTAAAAAGGAACAACAGCTTGGTAACTGAGAGGCCCTTTGGAATGAGCCTCTTCTTTCACCTTTGTCCACCTGTCATTTGTACCTATTTTTTTATTCCTCATGGAGATTCTGTGTAGACCACTTGTAGTTTGCAAACTCCACGATGTCTCAGCATGACCCTGCAAACTTTTCAGAGATCAGAGTCCAAGATTTTGAAACCAAACAACATGTTTTGACCAAACTTAACCTATGAAAGTCAATCAGGGTAAGTTAAACATAAACAGGTATCTTTGGGAGGAAACACGTGACACAAGTTCAAAATGATGTGTGGGGAGTAGTCCCCAGCAGGGCCTCCCCCAACATCTCATTAAATTCCCAAACACAAGGACAATGCACAAAGGAGCTGTGATTGATGGTCAACCTAAAACCGGGATCTAGAAAGGACTGGCATTAATTGTAAGGGAGCTGGGTCTGAACTGTAAAACCTCTATCAAGACTTGGTGACAGAGAGGCCTGCCTCTCATGTCTCAGCTGCATGGTTTCACATCTGCAGACCACACTGAGCAGAGAAGAGGCAGTGGTCCTCGGACCCCTGAAAATTGTTCTGAAAGACTGAAATCTACTTCCAGGAGCAAATGATACTAGGACAAGGAAGAGAAATCAGACAGTGACCGTGGATAAAGCAAGGGGCAAGCACTTTGATGATGTGGCTATACTGTGGCTCATCTCAGAGTATCCAGAAAAGGGACCTTCAAAGAAATTATTTCTTCTTGTTGACACTCCCAAAGACAACTTAGCGTGCAAAAATAATAGTACACACAGTTGAAATTTCCAGTTTTGATTTAGTGACAACCAAATATTATGATTTATATACTGTTTTCTCTTTCAAGATGTTGACCTGAAGAACAAACAAAAAAGAAAATGCATATTTCTCTTAAAAGAGAATAAAATCATGGCATTTGCAGGAAGATGGATGGAGCTGGAGAATATAATGCTAAGTGAAGTAAGCCAATCCCAAAAAACCAAATGCCGAATGTTTTCTGTGATTTGAGGATGCTGATTCATAATGTGGTTGGGGGCGGGGCATGGGAGGATTAGATGAACTCTTGATAGGGAAAAAAGGGAAAGGGGAGGGAGAGGAAGGGAAAAGGAATGGGGATAGGAAAGATGATGGATTGCAATGGTTATCATTCCTTAAGTACATGTATGAAGACACAAATGATGTGACTCTACTTTGTGTACAACCAGAGATATGAAAAATTGTGCTCTATATGTATAATATGAATTGAAATGCATTCTTCTGTCATATATAACAAATTAAAATTAAAAAAGAAAATGCATATTTCTGTTCCCATTAAATATATATCTCAGAAATTCCATGGGAACTTGATACATCTTTGAATATATGAAATGAGTTTCCTTTTAAATCTTCTTATAAATCAAGAATTTCTTTGTAAAGAGTGAAACAATTTAATGGTTTTGTTAAATAAATTTTGCCAGGATACATCTCATTTTGGGAGCTAGGAATGAATGCTAGTACAACCACCTTAGACACAGCATCTACTGACACTGGACAAGTAATTACATTATAAGCCTACTCTGCACCTGGGTATATATACAATAAAAATACATTTGTGAATACATATATTTTCTAACACATGGATGTTCATAACAATACTATTAATAATAGCCAAACAACAGAAATAATGACCATCAAATTGTAGTGTAAGCAAATAAACCATGGCCTATTTGTATAATATAATACTCTATAACTATATGAATATACTGCTTCTTCACAGAATAACATGTATAAATTTCAAAAAATAAAGTTAAGTTTAAAAAGACAGAAACAAGGAATGTTCACCACATGATTCCATTTGTACAAAGTTCACAAAAATGGTACCATGGGAAGAAGCAGAACATTGGGTACCATTGTGGTGGGAAAGACCAAAGGAGGCACAAGGGGGACACACAAGGAGGCTGGAACTGTTCTTCCCTGATGTTCACACTAGTTACGTGATGTGTGCATTTTGTGAAGCTGTACTGAACTGTACACTTATGATTTATGTTCTTTTCTGCATATAATGTGTGGATTAAAGCTCTGAACCACTCTTTCATCCGAACCTCTTTCTTGCACAACCCACAAACTAGCAAACATGCTAAGAAAAAAAGCAGGAGAGAATGCCCAGTTCACCAAGATTTTAACCTATTGAATCTCAATAGTGGATGATTCTGATACAAGCTATTCTGGTACAGACAGTGGAAGAAATCATGTAGTTTGGTTGATTGGTTGGCTTAAGATTAAATGAGATAACACACATTAAATCTTAATCATAGAGCTAGGTACACATAAAGTGTTAAACTAACTACATCATTTATCACCCAATATATAACAATCTTTTAGAATCAAACAGATTACTATTACTAAGCATACTAGATGACAAACATACATTGAAATTGTTGCAGGACAACTGAAAATTATGGTCGAAGTCAAGCTAAATAAATAATCACATTTGTAATTCTGAACTATCCTATCAGTAGAAAACATATCAATTATCAATGATGAAAGTTGAGGAGCAGTACATTGGTGCAAAGTGATTACAGGTCATTTATGACATAGTATCACCACAGACAATAGACAACTGCACTTGCACTCAAAAAAAGAATAGTATGAGGAAGAGACCAGGCTCAACCCACCACCAGACCCTTCACACAGGTCGGGAGCTATATCTGATGCTAAAGCTTTCTCAGCTCTGTGAACTGAAGTTAAAAAACTGAGCACAGATGACTAGAAACCAAAGCTGCCTCATTTCTCCTAAAAAAACATGATCATATTATTTACTGCTATAGACTGGAGGCTTGTGACCCTCTCTAAATTCATATATGCTAAAACTCATTACCCAAGAGGGTTGCGGATGGAGATGGGGGTCTTCAGAAAGATGATTAGGTTGTGAGAGGACAGCCCTCACAGATGGAATTAGTGTGCTTATAAAAGGGACTGAGACCTTCCTTATCTCTTCCACCCTGAGAGGACAGTGAAAAGATAAGGGTCTGTGAGCAGGGAATAGCCCTCACCATGTCTGCTGGCACCTTGATCTTGGACTTCCCAGCAATCCAAGACAGGGAGAAACAAATTTTTGTTGTTTATAATCTACTCAGCGTAGGGCACTCTGTTATAGCAGCCCAAACAGACTAAGACATTTACTATATTTCATTATACTTTGTATTTAACTTAATTTTTCATTTTTAAATTAGAAGCCCTGCATTTCCAGAGGCCTTGTTTTATACAAGCAAGTTCCATTGCTCATTACAGAGACATGCCTGGGATCCCATTAACACAAATTTTCATGTTGACACCTAACTGCAATTGCATCTTTCCTTGCTGACACCAGCGTCCCTTGGGTGGCCCTCCAAAGTTGATGAGACTGAGTGGCCAGCTGTGGAAAAACAGCAAAGGACTGGGAAATAAGACAAAGGCAAGTTTGGGTACCACATGTTGTGCTCATTTCCTGAGTAAATATTGAATATACTTGGGCTTCATTTCCCTGATGTGTATAAACATGTTTTTTTCCACTGTATTCAAAGATGACAACACAATCTTTTTTTTCTCCCTCCAAATAAAGGAAGAGGTTTCTACTTAATTGTGAAGGGTAGCTCTTTATATGAGGAGGCCTTCTATTAAAGTCAAGTGTAAAAAAAAAAAAAAAAAAAAATTGGGCAAGTTCATTTTTAAGTGTCCCTTCTCTGATCCTTCCAGGTATCTGGTTGCTAACAGCATTTAGAAAGCCCCAGTCTCCTGGGAAGGCTACAGACTTCAACCCAAATATATCATTTCACTTTTCATATTTTGCCAAATGCCCGTTCCCCACATTCGACTTCTGAAAGAGGCTTCCTGTGAAAAACACCTGTTTAATTGGCCACATTTCCCCCATCCCTGTGGCTGCTTACTTAGTTCTCAGACTGTAATCTCCATGAGAGGGAAATGGGTCTGCTCTTCTTTCCCTGTAGTAATGCCACCACCCAGCCATGACCTATTTGTTGAAGGAAGGAATAAATGAGCCATGGCTGAGCAGCACGCTCCAGAAGCCCAGGTCCGAGTCCAGGCGTGAAGAGCAAGCTAGGGAAGTTTTCTGGGACAGGGTAGGACCCAGTGTACGAGCAGAAGATGACCCCTCTCCAACCCACTCAGTAGCGTCCTCTCTGAGAACCCACTGTGCATAAAAAGCCTGTGTGTGTTCCAAGTCTCAGTTTACTTAGACTATACACAAATGTGGGGGAAAAGTACTTTATTTCTGTAAGTGAGCAATATATTCTGTTCCCTAAACTACTCACTTGGGACACCCTATCTGATAGGTAGCAGAGAATTAAATATATATATATATATATATATATATATATATATATATATATATACTACATTTTAGCCAAGTTCATTAACTCTGTTTGGAGAAAAACCTAAAGAGTCCCTGAGAATAAATGCTTGGTTTCCAGATCCTTTTCTCCCTGTTCTCTTCTCTTGAATGGCCTCTTGCTCCATGAAGTAAGGGTATGAGCAACAGCACCCTAAGACAGAGAGGAAGAGATGGAGTCCTGGCTGCCATAGGTGCCCTCTGTGCACCCTGGGCTCTGCCGCAGTTGGCTCCCAGGCAGCCCCACACTGGCACCTGCTGCTCTGTCCCTGGCCTGTCTTGGGCTTCTTATTGCTGCCTCCAGCTGGTGCCTGCTCAGGGCCTGCTCTCACCAGCTGGTGCCTGGCAGGTCTGGGGGCCTCAGGACCTGCTCTCACTCCCTAGCTCTGTCTTGTACTTATTTCCTTTGTACCCACCTACCAAGATGCTGGTATGCGCTCTGGCAACATTTGTTTTGTTTTCTCTCCTATAGCTCATGTTTTGACATTAAGACCATCACACATCACATCCCCACCCCTTGGCTTTTCTGGGTAAGCTTTTATGAAAACAGTGTTCCAGGCACAAGCCTTTTTAATTTCCATCCAACCTTTTGAGTTTCAAATAATATCACTGAGTATTTATTTTTCTCCATTCAAAAAAGATTTCTTATCTGGTGTCTAACAAGAGTTTCAACTCTTACCGATGCATCCACACATTCGCAAGTTTAACCCTCACACAGCTCCTTCCTCATCCCCTAATGTAGTTGAAAATAAGATAAGAAGGGAGAGGTATGAGGCAGCCTGCCTCGAGCTGCTTCCTAGGAAAAGGAGCCAGCAGTCAAACTACCTGCAGACAAGGGGCAGTTCTCAGAGGTACATTGCTTACTTACCTGTCCTTGCAGTTAAAATCCTGCCTGGAAAATACATATAGGGAAAAAATTGTGTTCCTACCAATGCCTAAAAAGCCTACACTTTGTGTTGACTGCTTTAAGGTAACATTTAACTTTTTTTTTTTTTTTTTTTTTTTTAACCAGGGATTGAACTCAGGGGCATTTGACCACTGGGCCACATCCCCAGCCCTTTTTTTGTATTTTATTAGAGACAGGGTCTCACTGAGTTGCTAAGTGCCTCGCCATTGCTGAGGCTGGCTTTGAACTCCTGATCCTCTTGCCTCAGCCTCCCAAGTGCTGGGATTACAGGTGTGTGCCACCACTCCCAGATTTAACTTGTTTTAATTATCTCCCTTTTCAAACCCTTGCACGCCATGAGTTGGAATAACTATTATGGTTTTCGTGGAAAACACTATGAATGTTCCCCCCAAATTAAAAATAGACATACTACTTCAGCAGTCTTACTACTGGTTATCCAAAGTAAAGGAAATCAGTATCTCAAAGAGATATTTGCAGTCCCTCTTCATTGAAACACTATTCATAACAGCCAAAATATGGAAACCCTAAGTGTTCATTGATGGATGAATGAATAAGTAAACAGAGAGAGAGAAAGAGAGAAAGGAATATTATTCACCCATAAAAAGTAGGGAACCTTGCTGTTTCCAACAACATGGATTAACCTAGAGAGCATTATGATAAGAAAATAAGCCAGACACAGAAATAAAAACAATTTAAGGTTTCAATGATATATGGAATCTAAGAAGTCAAACTCACAGAAGCAGAGAATAGTATTGCCAATGAGAACACAGATTTTCAGTTGTAAGGAGTAAGTTCTGGAAGTTTAATAACAGAAAGGTGACTACAGTTGATAAATTTAATATTGCTATATTGTATACTTGAAATTTGCTAAGATGGTAGATATTAAGTGTTCTCACTACAAAAACATAAATAAATAAAAAGGAACTATGTGGTAATCATTTCACAATGTATAAATATATCAAATCATCATCTTGTACATATTAAGTGCAATTTTTGTTTTTCAGTTATACTTCAGTAAAGTGGGGGTTGGGGGAGAATCTCCCTCACTGGATGTGACTAGAACCTGCCTTCTGTGGTCCGTACCTGCTGTGGCAGGGCTCCAGGCCATGTTTCCAGAAACCTAAGCCACTTTATTGGCATGCTCTTGTGACACCAGCCACCACAGCCAAAGCAAGGAGCTGGGCACCTTCCAGTGATCTGGGCACTTTTAGATTTCTGAAAAAAAAATAAAAGATCAGCCCTAGTGATGGCATGGCTAGGTTAGAGAAAAAGATCAGGACCAAAGGCCCAACAAGCTGTTTCTTCCTTCCTTCCTGAAATAAACAGTCCACTGATCACAGCCATTGGGAGAAAGGAGATTTCTCTGATTAAAGCTCTCCTTGAAGGCAGGAAAAGTGGCCAAAATCCATAGACAGTCCAGCTCCAAAAGACCCAGTGGTGGTCTAAGCTGGTATCAGCCTCCTGGGGTTTTCATAATGAAGCATCAACAACTAGGGGGCTTATGACAACAGCAATTTATTTCCTCATAGTCCTGGAGGCTAGAAGTTCAAAATCAAGATGCTAGCAAGTCATGCTCTCTCTAAAACCTCACAGAAAGAACCCTTTCTTGTCTCTTCAGCTGCTGGGACCCCTAGGTGTTCTTTGACCCATGGGTACATTGCTCCAGTGTCTGCCTCCAACTTTGCATGAATGTCCCCCCCACCCCGCCACCCCCATCTCTGTCTTATAAGGACAACAGTCATGTTGAAGTAGAGCCCAGTCTGGTGGCCTCATCTTAACTTGATTACATCTTCCAAATAAGGTCACATTCACAGTGGCAGGTGTTCAGATTTCAACATAGCTTTTCAGGGGACATAGTCCAACCCACAACAATGCTGTGGCTTCTAGCACACTCATCTCACCACTTTGAGAATCCCAGATAAAGAGATGTCAAAATTTTGCTTTCCAGTAAATCTGATAAAATGTACCTTACATAGGAAATGTCCAGTGAGGAAGAAAAGAAGGACAAGAAAGTCATATTTGTATTTTGAAGAAAAGTGCATTATTACTTATGAGCAAGACATGAAGAAAACAAGATTAGATGAGAAACTCAGTTTATTTTACCAATAGAGTAGATGAACAGAGACACACTATTTTAATAGCAGCTCTATGTTAATCTCACACATTATGTATTACTCTAATTTGTCAATTAGTGCTTAAAACAATATTTATAGTCTTCTAGCATAAATAAAATTGTGTTGACCTGAATATAATGATTAATGTATAGATAGACATTAAAAACATAAAAATATTATTGAGATTGATCATCTTTTTTCCATCAACCAAAAATGAAAACTCAAAAAGTTGTTTTGGTACTGTTTTTGCTTATCTGGTTGGCAAAGATTTTCAAAATTCCATAGTATGCACTGCAACTAAGATATGAATGAATACACCTTCCCTTAGACCACTGATGATAATGTACATTTCTGCTTTGAGGACAGTAAGTTGGCAATACATATCAAACACTTTACAAAAGGATTTTCCATTGACTCAGAAGTTCTTTGTTTTTGTTTTTTGTTTGTTTGTTTTTGTTTTCTTGGTACCAAGGATTGAACTCAGGGGCACTTGAGCACTGAGCCACATCCCCAGCCCTATTTTGTATTTTATTTAAAGACAGGGTCTCACTGTGTTGCTTGGTGTCTCGCTTTTTGCTGAGGTTGGCTTTGAACTCACAATCCTCTTGCCTTAGCCTCCTGAGCCACTGGGATTACAGGTGTGCACCACTGTAGCTGGCTTCCATTGACTTAGAAATTCTATTGCTGGGAAATTATCTTGATAAGAGCCCAAGTAATAACTATTGGTATCATTTATTAAATGACACCATACAAAAGTGTTGGAAAATTGTAGCCCCTGAGCTAAATGTAACCCATTGCCTATTGTAAATAAAGTTTTATTGGAACACAATAACACCCATTCACTTATGCTTTCTCAGAGTTAAGTAGTAGTGACAAAGTTGTACTACCCACCAAACGTGTTTTTACCAACTGGACCTTTATAGAAACAGTTCACTGATTTCTGCTCTAGAAGAATTTATGATGATGTAGAAGAAATTGCCAAGTACATGCATAAAAAGAATAAAGTTACAAGATAATGTATACAGTCTGATATGTGGTTTTAAATATGAATATATTCATTCAGTACTTGCATATCTATGTGTACGTTGCTCCATACACCAGAAAATGAAGTCATTGTCTCAGAGAAATAGTATTCAGAGCTTTTTCTCTATTTTCAAATAATTTTTCCCAAATGCCTGCAATGAATACATGCGTTTTTACACATACATACATATTTTTAAAAACACTCAATACAAAAATTAAATTATTTAACTTTAGGAAACTTTCTTAACCTCTCTCAACTTCCCTTCTGGTTTCTGTTGAATGAAGTTAATCATAGTATCTACTGCACAAACTTATAAGGATTAGCTAAGAGATAAGACACATAAAATGCTCCCAAGAGCTCCTAACACCTTCTTCTCATTGGTACAGAATTGTTGAAAGATGCTAATGCAGTAAACAGCTCTGCAAAGTCAACTCTAGAAGAAATTCAATGTACCTGCATCTAGCAGAGTAGCATTGAAGGAGACTTTAATTGTTATTTTAGCAACAGACCTAACTTAAAGTAACACCTAGGCTTTTTCCAGGAATGGAGCCTAGTTCTAGTGAAATCTTTTAGGTATCATGTTTGGTCATGTGTCCCATAGGTCTCACAACATAAATATAAAATATTTAGCTAATTTGGATCAAATAGCTATACTAAGAATCCTAAAATCTTTCAAAATTATCTATAGTTATACTAAACAGTACTCTCTTTTCTCTTAATCTTTTATTTCTTTAAAACCAAAGAACCCAGAAGCACTTTAAGTGAGAAAGCAGCATCATTTTTTGACTTGTAAGCTGGGGAGGGCCCAGGAAAACACCATAAGTGAGTAAGGTATGAGATATTGTTCCAAATTCCTTCGTTGTTTTCTGTCATATGTTTAGAGTGATGAACATTGTTTCATCTACATTGAGATTTGATTTATCTCCTAGAAAATATAATATTTCATTCAACCAGTATGCATTTATGGTTTCTCTATTATCACCTTTCAAGTGTCTTCCAGTCAGGAAGCTGCCCAGAAGTCATTCCAGATAAGAATGAGAAGGGTATTGAAGAAAAGCATAAAACAAGACCAAATCCCTATGCTGAGAAAAACCTAGGAATGCATAAATTATATAAATTGTGTGTTCCTGTTACACACAGTTAAAATGACTGTCAGTGCCAGCTGTCTTTACATCAAAGAGGGTATTCTGATCTGTCCTGAGCACTGGCTGTGTAATTATTTAACATAGTGCTTTAATCCTCTTGACTTCCGTTCATCAGTAGGTAACATCCAGGGTGGCTTGGGAAAAAGTAAGCCCAGTCAGCTTTGGTTTTCTGGTTTGTGAATACTCCCACATTGAAGCTCAAAAGCATGACAAAGTATACAACACTATTTTAAACCTAGGGTTACATGAGTAGAAATTAAAACAAAAAAAGAATGTATCCAAATTAGATATGGGTACAAATAGGAGAATGAAGTGCACTATTTATACTGAAGCAGATTTTACAGGAATCCAAAACATCTAGTTGATTTTAATTAAAGAAAAAGAGAAATTCAGTCAATCCAGATGTCTGGCACCATAAAAACCAAACATGGGGATGATTGATTGAATCTTTGACATGATTCACCAGATGTTTTAGCCTCTTGGAGACAGACTCAAAGGAAAGGATTCGGATGGGTTTCAAATTCCTTCATTTCTCCCTGGGTACTCAGTGTGAATCTCCTTTGTTTTTTGATTTAGTGCCCTTCTCCAGCTAATCCCCACACCCTTTGGTAACTGTATCTCACATTTTCTTTCACACTGAATCTTGGGATATTTTGATCAAGTCAGCAGCTGAGATCCAAGCGTCCATGTATAAACAGTTTCTTTTCCTTTCTCCCTAAATATATGGCTTCATGTCACCTTTCTTTCTTTTTCCTTTTTCTTCTTTCTGTCTGGAAATATCACAGTGCATGCAGAATCCCAAGAGCAGGATATGAAGACACATGCTGCCTGCACACACAAAATCTAACAAGATCAACTGAAATGATAAATCCAGGAGAAATATTCTCCAAAGGTATTATTAGCCTGATTACTTTGCACTGTGAGCATTTGCTGTTCAGATTGCCCATAATCAGCTTTCCCTGTATTAAGCCACTAATGAGTTGATGGTGAGATTATCTCTTTCTCAAAGGAAATAAATTAGAGACCGACAATTACAGAAACAAAGAGAAGAGAGCAGAACCACTGGTGGAACCATCTGTGAGGTCTGCAGGTTTGGCTTTGTTCTGAAGTACGAAAACACAACTGTTATTTTAGAGCAAACTCCAAGGCGAGGAGTCCTGGGTGTAGGCAGAAGAGATTCCATCCCTTGTATGATGAACTGAAGGAGACAAAAATCTCAAAATTGATGATCCTGTTCTATCTTCACCTTTGGCCTGAATTTCCCATGCCTGAGAATGGAATGATGCAATAACACTTGTCTACAGCTTTGCATGCATTATCTCGGTTGATTGATAACAATTTCTTAAGAAATGCATTATACCCATTTCCCTCAAGAAACCAAGGGTTTGCCTAAGGGCAATGGACAGACGACAGTGATGCCAAATCCAGACTTGACTCAAACTCCTAGCCTTACTCAGTACCACATCATCTCTGCAAAGGAGATTTTTTTTAAAAAATTGAAATCACTGGGGCTAGAAAGATTCTAGGTAAAATGCATTCCTGAGCGTTTGTTCATTACATTAGTCAGTTGACACCTTGGACTTTAAAGCAGGTAAGAAACAGAACAAACCAACTTGGGGTCTAAAACTTAACATGCAATCTCATGTATTTAAAGACAGACTTCATGGAAACAAACTGAAGTCATTACCAGCTCAAATATTCTGGAACATCAATTGTCAAACACGTTTGCTCCCGAACACTGATACACCAGGGAAAAGGCCATGGTGGTCCTTTTCTTTCTAAATTTCTAAAAATCTCAATATATAATTATGGCTCCATGTTTTACATTGAAAGGGCCTAAAATCCCTTTGGGGGATGAGTGCCCCCCCCCAAAAGGTCTATGTTTAAAGATTTGGCCCCCAGGGTGATGATATTGGGATGTGCTGTGGACCTTTAGGAGATAGTGTCTAGTGGGAGGTATTTACATTATTGGTACCATGCCCTCAAAAGGGATTGTGGGACCTGGATCCCCACCTGACCCTTCAATTCTCTCTCAAGTTGGAGATGTGCACATTTTTCTCCAACATCCCCTCTCTGCCAGTATCACCTGTGCCATGAGGTGATGCAGTCAAGATGGAGATTTCATCAAGCCAAGACTGTGTTACACTGTTTGGCTTCTAACCTACAAAACTTGGAGCTAAAGAACACTTTTCTCTTTATAAAGCTAATTGCATCAGACATTTCATAGTAGCAACACAAAACCCACCAATACACTATGTTTCTGAATTCATCTGCTTTCTTTGTCAATACCTTTATTAACCTCTCTATCCTCAGCCAACCACCAAACTTCTCAGCTGCTTAAAACAATCAACCCATCTCAAAAATCATTCCTGTTACTGAAGCTTTGAGGAACCCATCATTTTACCCAGCATCATTCCTTTTTAATAGTTGTCATTCCTCCAGTTGGCTGGGCTGTTGATAGTTTGGCATAAGGCTGAGCACAGCACGTGGCTGAGGTTGACCATCAGAGAACAATGTTACTCAAGTCAAGCAATGAGTTTTGGCAGAGGATTTGGTCCAAACTGAGCCAATAAGTGCCAGTCCAAAAGCTTTTGCTGGCACTATCAGACAGAAAAGTCTCTCTTCTCTGGTATTAATAACTGCCTAGAGAACTGCATATGAAGCCTACCTGAGGAGAAGCTACCACAGAGGAAAGCAGAGATGAAGATGGAACAAAATACATCAGAAATGTCATCTGATTCCATACCCATCTGGCCCAGAAAGGTAGTACTGCCACTGCCACTACTGATCCCTTAGTTACATGAATCCATACATTCTTTGTGTGTGAGTGTGTGTATGCTTAATGTACTATGAGTTGCATTTCACATGATCAAGTATCCTGTCCAACACATTCTTCTTTCCAACCTTTAAATATTCCCTGAATAGACTTTTGAACTCTTTGAAATAAAGTATGCCCCAAATTTGTTTTAAATAGAAAAACAAATTTGTTTAAGTAAGAAAAACAAATTTTGGAATCACAGGAGTTTAATTAACGTTGTAGCCATATAAATATATCTCTCAGATCTTTTCCTATGAGGGAGGTAATTAGCTGATATCCCCAGATGCTATATCTGATCCAAGACCATGCTCCCACAGGTTGCTCACACAATGGCTGAACACAGCAAGGATGTTATAGCAGGCCATTCCTATGAGATGTGGGAAGGATATAAAGAATAGTGTTGGCTGAAGGACTCTCCATCAGCTTGCCAAAACTTTTTATAGCTGTATGCTACCCAGGACTCTTCTACTCAACCTTTCTTCCTTCCCTCTCTCCAGCATAAGAATCAGACCTATACCATCAAGTCTGACAGCTGCCCCAGTCTATCCCAATGTCTTCCCTATTTTCCTTCACAGGCATTTTTGTCAAGAATTTTGGAGGGTCTGAGAGCACCAAGAATACAGAAAAATAGCAAAATACAATTTAACTTAATTGGCCCTGTGAGGAATATATATACTAAATAGACAAATGTAGAATCTAGGAAAATAAAATTAGAAGATGGCACCTTCCTATTTGTCTAAATCAAGGATAGCCCCCACTTCTTCATAGCAGCTTCTTCTGAGTTTAGAAGTCCAACCTTGGCCTCCAGTCAGGTAAATGGAAGGAAAGGGGTGATATTTTTTTTTCAATCAAATTATTTCAATAACTTGGAATAACCTGAACTTGGTTTCTGGTCTTCTTCCCTTAACTCCAACTTTCAATTTTACCTTATTGGCTATTGGCTCGGGTATCCATCCGTCCCCATTGACCAGATCATTGGAACTTAGTCGGGCTGCTGGGATCAACTCAAAATATGACCCATACCTGCAGTTGTAGCCACTGTATCCAAGCTACCTCCACATCTGCCTTATCTTGGTTCTATCACCCTAGGTTAAGGACATCATTCTGAGCTCCCAAACATCATCTCATTACCTGTGTGAAAAATAAGCTACTGATTGTGACTTTTGTAGTAGACACTAAATGTGTCTCTTTCATTTTTATCTCTGCCATGAAATCACATTTCGTGTAAGAATTTATCATAATAAGGTCCATCTAGCAATAAAATGTCCTTGAGATGAATTATTCATTTAAAATGGATTGAATGGTCAAATGATGCTGTTTTGTATAGATATAACAGTGTGCATGATAGGCCAGGAAAAGGACTAACAAAGGATTTCCACAAACCTGTGAAGGTTCACGAGCCATAGGTGGATGACCATTTATTCATATTTAACTTTAGCTATTGCAATAATTATCCTTTGAAGGGAGGTGAGGTGGGAAAATATAGATGAGTATTAATTTCATCAATTTGTAGATGTGGTCTGTCTGACCCTAACCCTGGGATTTTGTGTTCTTATTGGTAGGTGGCCATACTGATTTCTAGTGTCAATGTTGTTGTGAGGGCAAAGTAGATCAAGACTTGAGGACTTAAGGCAGAGGTAATTTTGTTATCTCAAATGGATCCATGTAAAATGCAAGGAGGAAATAGAGAACTATTGCAGGTATTGTACAAGGAGTAAAAAAGTAATTCTGGTTTTTCTCCTTTTTTACTGTCTTCCTTCTTTTCTACTCAGTGTGGTGGTGGGAGCAGGTTCAAGCCACATGTACAGAGGAGGTAAATATCATTTTATACGTGGCTTCCAAAGAAGACTTCATCTGATGAATACCTACCATGTACAAGATGCCTGGCCTTCACCTTGCCCCGTAGAAATGTTTTCCATTCCACATTAATATCCTTAATAAGACAAATGGAACTTTGTAATGAAAATTACACATATGTAGATGAAATATTCTATTGGTATTCTCTAAATAGACTGTGTTATCTCAAATAATCCAGCTGTTTCTCTCATTTTTAGGACAAGTTGAGCAAGTTCTGCTTATAATTCTTTGCATATGTTGAGAACTGAATTTCCCTTTGAAAAAAAGATGATATTTTCCTATCCAATAATCCATTTCTTATAGTTTTGAAATAACCTAAGCAAAATGATCCAAAATAAATGCTTTATTCTTTTTTTTTGGGGGGGGGGTGGGATATGGGATGGAAACTTAAACTAAGACCCAGACCCAAAACTAAAATTTGCTTTTCTTGCAAATAAATCCAGTGAAAAATCTTTGATGGGCTTTTCTTACTGCTTTTATAAAAATTAAAAAAACACCTGTTAGATTCTTCAGCACAAAAATATTTTTACCTCACTATATTCCTAAACTGTAGTGGGGTAAGTGCATACTTATATAATCAACTTGATAATTCTATTTATGACTGAAATACAGATTATCAATTAAAATGATACAGAATGTCAGAAGGCTGAAAAGCAGGAGGATGGCAAATTTGAGGCCAGCCTAGCAATTTAGCAAGGCCCTAAGCAATTTAGTGAGACCCTGTCTTAAAATAAAAAGGGCTAGGATGTTTCTCAGAGGTAAAGGACCTCTGGGTTAAATCTCCGGTCCTCAAAATACAATAAAATAAAAAAGAACAACTCAGCACGGTTAGTCTTCCAGATTCTAAAAAACATGTTCACTGAGCTTATAATGCACTCACCGTATTTGCCATGATGGCTAAAAGAACTATCATGAATTAGTAGTAAATTTCTATGGAGTTCAAAATAAAATTCAATGAATTTCAAGGAATGAGCTATGTTTGGATGTGGTTTGAGGCCTCCTAAAGTCATGCTGTTACATTGGTTCCCAATGTAACAGTGTTTGAGGGCTACTGGGACCTTTAAGAAATAATTAGGTCATTAACAAGGATTAATGTTTTTCTTGTATCTGCAGGTTCTCACCCTCTCAGGATTGGATTAGTTACCGGGAGTGAGGGGCCAAGTGAGTCATTTTAAGTCCATCTACCTCCCTTCATTATCCCCTTTTGCATACACGCTTTCCCTTCCACCTTCCACCATGAGACTAAGCAGCATGAGGCCCACCCAGAGCAGCTGCCTGATCTTGGACATCCAGTCTCCAGAACTGTGAGCTAAATAAACTTTTTTGTTTCATAAATAACCTAATATCACATATTCTCTTCTAGCAACTGGAAGCAGACTCAGGGTGCAAGAATCCATGCAGAATACTCCACAAACTACTTAAAGAAGGAAGAAAAGGAAAAATACCAAGGTCTTCAAAATTCTTTTGAAATTTCAAGCAATCATTTAAATAAATACTTATTAAAATGCAAAGTTTCAAAATGACACCTAATTTGACATAAACAGTAAGCATCTTGAGAATTAAAATGAAGGCTTGGGTTGTGTGAGCTTTTGGTGGCTTTATACTGCTGAAAGCAACTGTCTCCAAACAGACCTCCAAAATGTACCTGTATCAAAAAGTAGCAGTAGCACATAGGAAAATTCAGTGTGCAAGGTAACTGATTGTGATGAGGGCAAGCAAAGTCATAACAAGTGTTTTTCTCCCTAAATTGTGTGTGAGCTCCATTGTCCTATGGATGAAGCTGCTTCATAATCATTCTAGTTAGTCCCAAGGCTTCACTGCCCTGCAATGCCACATGCAATCCTATGTTCATTTTAGATGTCAATGATTCAGAGGGTGCACTGAGAAATATTTTATCAATTAGATATGAAGGATTGTATTCTCATCTTGATTTGTATCAGCCACAGTGGAAACCACTCTGGCCAAGTTCATGAAGTTCATGAAGACATACTACTATTTTTTTTTTTTTTTTTTTCCATAACCATGCTCAATTCAGTTTCCATTTCCTAAGACAAAGTACTGCTGTAAGTGGAATTCAGGAAAGCAAGGTGGTTCTAACTTGCCATAGATTCTGCTGGGGAAAATAAATCCTGTAATCTGTTGCTGTGTGAAGATTAAAGAACATCACGGCTAGGGGAAAATGTACACTGTGTCTGGTCGGAATCCATTGCTGCCATACATGATGAAATATGACTCAAAGTAAATATGCTTCACTTGGCTTGAATGTATGGAATTTTGGCTTTACCACACCGAGCTTTCTAACTTTCAGCCAATTGTCATTCGGAATGCACAGCTCTGAGTACAGTAAAACTAGCATCATGTACAATTTCATAAAAACAGAAATATTTCCAAACATGCCAAGGCATGATATAGATGCAGTATTTCAAGACTGCTTTTTATATAACCCTTTCTATCAGGCTTGACTTTCAAAATAACCAACTGCTTTCAAATCAAGCAACTCTCCCTCTTCTCACTATTTAGTGTAAAATACCAAGCTGCCCTCATCTATGGAGATGATACTACAGGTTAGCATTTTCCAGCCCAAATAGGTAGATCATGAGTGAGTTTCTCAGTAGAAGGGATATGTTTGCACTTGTCTCTGCCAATTTTTTCCAGGTCCTGAACCTTGTGATCAAAAGCACACATCTGTAAGACAGCTGGCTGGGAATGGGGTGCAGGTGATGGTCATGGCTTTGGACTCATAGGTAAAACTACAACCTTAATCTTGTAAAAACGCACTGACGATGACATCCACAGGCCACTAGATACCAGAGAATTAGCACAAACAACCATTTTCTGGGATGCTACCTTCTCCTGTTGATAGTTCAAATCACGATACTACCACGTATTCCATGTCTTCTACCATATTTGTTTAAAAAAAATAATAATTGATATGTACATAGTGCACCAAAATGGCCTTGACACCTTCACAGACTCAGGGGAGGCACCTTTACTCATGAATGACTTACACAGAGCCAAGAATGCCAAGGCATCTATAACAAGACAGCAGGGAAAAGAAAACACCAAGCCATTCCTCAATGGAGATCCATAGGAGTTCATAGGAGATTAATCAAGATATATATATGTTACATATTATATATTACATAATGTATTCTATATTATATTTTATATATATATATATTATATTATATTATATGTATTACATTATGTAATATATATGCATATATATTATATATATTTACTTCTCATATTGGACTCCAGGAAATAAAAGCAATCATAGTCGAAACCTTGTTGATATATAAATGAAATACTGCCAAAGTTTTCTAAAGATAGCATAATGCTACAGGGCAATAAATCTATTGCTGATAAAAATTGCATCAAGAATCAGTATCCCAGCCAGATGCAGTGATGCATGCCTGTAATCCCAGGACGCTGAAGAAGGAGGATTAAGAGTTCAAAGCCAGCCTCAGCAAAAGTAAGGTGCTAAGCAACTCAGTGAGACCCTGTCTCTAAATAAAATACAAAATAGGGCTAGGGAGGGGCTGGGACTGGGGCTTAGTAGTAGAGTGCTCGTCTCGCATGTATGAGGCCCTGGATTTGATCCTCAGCACCACATAAATAAAATAAAGTTATTGTGTCCACCTACAACTTAAAAATATGTATATAAAAAAATAGGACTGGGATGTGGCTCAGTGGTCCAGTGCCCCTAAGTTCAATCCCCAGTAACCGCCCCCAAAAAAGAATCAGTATCCCTTCAATGAGAAGCTACCAAAACCTGCTTGTATATTCAGGATGTTGTATGCACTGATTTTTAGAAATGCTTTGAATTGTAAAAGGTACATTGCAGGAGAGACTAAAAATTCTGCAGATACATTAGCAGTTATTTATACTTTAATGTATATCATTCAAATCATATACATCATTGTCTAGATGTCATTTTATAACTCTTGTGAACATGGACACCTCAGATTTGTTCTTTTGTGGGATGAGAACTACTAATTTAGAAAAGAAAAAATATAATGAGCAGGGAGAAATTGGTCATTGAGGAAGGTGAAAGAACTATAAGATCTAACATCTTATAGAAATAAAAATGTACTTGTAAGGAAAATAATTTGAACCCATGGCTAAAGATAAATGAAGATTCCCAGGAAACATCAAATACTGGAGTATTTTTAAAATTTTATGGAAAACCCTTTTTCCAATGAAATTTTCAAAAATTATCCCTGGCCCAGATCTAGATTTTGTAGAGTCTTTTTTAAAAAAATCGAAAATTAAGTATAAAAGTGAATTTTTTTAACAAGAGAAAATATATCACAGTAAATCAAAAAGTTTTAAAAACTGACAAGCATTACAAAATCTAGAACAAATTGTATTAAATGTCTTTGATCAAACACCTGATACACCTTTATAAGACTTTTTAAATAATTTTTATTGTATACTCTACCAAGACCTCTTTATGTATAAATGGTGTTCAATACCATGTTGTATACAGATAAGAGGAAAAAAATGAATCTAATTTTGTTCAATAAAATTTATTTGTCATTATTGGTTGACTATAAAAGGTCTTTTCAGCTTCATGGCTTGTTTATAATATCACAAAAGTTTCTGAGTTGCTGTCACTCATGGGAAAACCTCTTTTAATCCTCTCTCTTACATGAACATGCTCATTATGGGTCACACTGATAACTGTATGCCCCTCACTTTCAAGTATCTGACTGACAGTAGAGAAGGAACCATGAAATATAAAACGTTTCTCCATTCGCCCTTTCCCCACACCGGAACATTTCTGTCTGTCTTAGATTCCCTAAAATTATCAAGAGGAAAAACTCACATTTAGTTAATATTAATATTCTTTTAAGTACTCTGAACCCCTTGTGAGTGTGGAACTAATAAAAAATGAATATGGTATTTCTAAAGAGATTGATGGTGGGCATCCAATTTGCTTTCGATCCATATTTCTCTTGAATGTATTTTCTGTTGAATGTGTTTTCTCATGTCTAAGTTTAAATCAATAAAATGATCTAATTCTATAATTAAAAAAAAAAACCTAGAAGTTAGCTACTTTTAAGGGTGAAAATTTTTAACCTTGGAAAATAAAAATCATACCACAGGATACTGAGAACAAACATATAGTATAATTTTAAATAAAATAGAATTTGATGTGACAAGTTCAAACCAAAAACAGGTGAAAATTAAAGAGGAAGTTAATACATTTCTAACATTAAAATTGACCCAGATAACATTTCATATATTTTAAGAATATATCCCACTTGGTTTTCTTCTGAGGCAAAGTCAATTTGAAAGCAAAATATGATTTATTAAATATTATTATATCGTGAAATCTCTTATAGTGCTTACGTTGAATGTCTTATAAATGACTAGAACAACACTTATTACCTTGTAATGTTTTGTCAGTACTTGCTTGCACTAAGTAGTTTTAAATTTGGAGATTTCCTTTTGCCTGCTAATTCAGGTCAAATCAGACTGCTATGTATTCTCATCCAAAACTCAGAGATCTTTAACCTCCTGTGGGAAAAAGTCATGGCTGATAAATATTTATAGAACTCCACAGCAAAGCTTCTGTTTGTTACAATTTTCCTCCAAGAATGACATGACCTCGGAATTTCCTAGAATCATGTTCCTGTTGTGATCTATAGAGTTCAGAGGGCTTTACTTCATTTAAATAAAAAGGCCTAAGGAATAGCTTTCAAAATCAAATTCATTTTTTTGACATTCATTTTACATTGAAACCACAATTTGTTGCTGTTAGTTTTTCCTTGTTTTTTAATCTGATAAGCTATAAGTTAATTCAGGATTCAGACATGAGCTAATTTTAGATATAAATATTAAAGTGATCAAGACTAACAAATTTAATGACATACCAAAATTTGCTAATCTTTGAATTTGTTTCATTGGTCTCTTTTCTCCTGCGTTCCTTCTAGCCTGTCCTTCATCACCACATATATCCACCACACTCTTGGTAGCTCTTTCCATTTAGTTTTGAGGAAAGAACTTCTTCCACTTAATGGACCCCGCGCTCTCCTACCCTTTTCTAGGACCTTGATCCGTAAATGGGACCTAGTATACTAAATTTTCAACCTCTCCTTCTCTGCCTAATTTCTTCTCCTTCATCACTAATATGTTCAAATCTCTCCCATTGTTGAGCACCTGCCCTGGATCCCACATCCATCTATATATCTTCTCTCTCTCTCTCTGCCCTCAACCTCTCCCTATCCCTCACCTTCTCCCTCTCCCTCTCTGACTCTCTCCTCCATCAAGACCAAGCATCTAAAACATACCATCTCAATTGTCATTCTTCATCACTTCTTAATTTCCAATGCATCTGAAGAGACCTCAGCCCCTACCAATGCACTATGTGTTCTCAAACATCCCCAAAGCCTTCTATATTGCAAAACCTAAAAGAAATCTCTGAGGCTTTACTTTCTGTCAGCTTTCCATAACTAAATCCTTACCATTTCCTACCTTGGTTCCAAACGCCACTCTCCACGATTCTCCCTCTACAATCCATGACCATTCCTCCAATCCTCATTAATGTCCATCCAAGAAGGAGATGGCCCACATTTCTCTCCTTGATCTTTATGATCTTTATTCTTCTCACTTGTCATCTCCTCTCATCCATGTTATTCATCTTTAGGATGTCAACTGTAACCTATAGATCAATGGATTTCAAAATCGTACCTCCCTCCTAGATGTCTCCCACATACCTAGTTATCCTTCCATGTTCATAACCATCATCTTATCTGCAATTCTTGTCTGAAGCCTTCCTTTCTCACTATCAGTAAGCTCCATAAGAACAAGAACATTTTTGTTTTGTTCATTGCTGACTCACCAGTACCAAGCCTGAGTTAGGCATCAATAAAAAAAATATTGCTCAATTGAATGGATTGGAATTGAATAGATTCATGTTCCATAGACTGTCACATTCAGTATGCAAAACATCAAACACCTAATAGTGAGAAAATATCCACCCCCTAAAATTGGTTTTCCTTCTACATTTTCTGCCTTAAAAAAAAAAAAATTTCCCTCATTTTCTTAAGTCCAAAACTTTAAACTATGTTCCAACTCCTCCTTCCCTTACCTCCCATATTGATGCATTCATAAGTTTAGCTAATCCAATTCCTTAAATATCTCTTGAATCTGAATCTTCGCTCTCCTTTATCGCCATTAAATCTTACCTGCATTCAGTTTAGTGGATGATTCCATTCAGTCTTTCTTCCCTTCCACCACCCCAGGATTACCCCAAGTCTCTTTACAAATGCACATCACATCTTCTCCTGGATAAAAGCTATTCAGTGGTTCTCCAACAGGCTTACTTGCCTTAGTGCTTTATAATGTGTATAATGTGTGTGCACGTACATCTATGTGTTTTCATGGGCATGTGTGTGATGTGCTGATATATATGCTTGTCAACCTTTCCTGAGCTGACTCCTATCTATTTGTCTACTCCACTTCCTTCTATTCTACTCTCCCCACTACTTCCAATTTTGCTCCAGAATTATCAGATGATTTACATGTAATGGGATGTATCTATCTGATTTGTGTGTCTTGATGGTCATGATTTGGTTCATATTCCCAGCTTCTAAAAGTTCTTCCCGCTCTCAATGTTAACTTTCCCCTCCTCCATGCTATTACACTTCTTGGTATTTACTTTCACTGTTACCTTAACTCTCCTGGGTGTAGCATGCATCCACCCCAGCCATGACATGCTTGAAATACCCTAGAGAGAGTCTCTTTTTAATAGACTTTATTTATAGAGCAGATTTTGGTTCACAGTGAAATTGAGAAGAAAGTAGAGAGTTTCTATATACCTCATGCCCACAGATGCACTATCAACATCCAACATCAGGTGGTACATTTGTTACAACTGAGAGACTTAAAAGGACACATCATCACCCAAAGTCCATGGCATGTACATTGGTTCACTCTTGGAGTTGTGTGTTCTATGGGTTTTGACAAATGCATGATGACATGTGTCCTCCAGTAAAGTATCGTACAGAATATTTACCTGCACTGGAAGTCCTCTATGTTCCACTCATTCACTCCTACCTCCCCTCAAACCCTGGAAACCACAAATCTTTTTACCATTTCATGGTTTTGCCTTTTCCATAATGTCATACAGTTGGAATCATACAATGTATAGCCCTTCATTTGATAGTCTGCATTTAGAGTTTCTCCATGAAATCAGTGATTTTTCCCCACTGATTTTCTCTTATTTATAATAATTTTGGTCAGAGAATAGGTACTAAATAATTTTAGTTGAATTAAATTTATAATTTAATTGTATAAATATTTGCAGTTTCTCTTCCTTGAAAATATATCATTCTATGTCTTTATGAATTCTATCCCTTATTTTAAAAGACAAAAAAAGCTTTAGCAAAAAAAAAAAAAAAAAAAAAAAAGACACAAAAATTCACTTACTCTCTTTGAGGATTTGATGCATAATTTTGAAAGATGAGAAAGAAGTGGTATTTTCTACATGCAATCCTGGGATTCACAAATACACATGGTGTTTTCTTTGAATTAGAAGCAACATATGTCCTTAATGATTGAATTTTTTTTGTACGGGGGATTGAACCCAGGGGTGCTTAAACACTGAGCCAAATACCCCAGCCTTTAATTTTTTTTTTTTTTTATTTTGAGACAGGGTCTTGCTAAGTTTCTGAGGGTCTCACTAAGTTGCTGAGGTTGGCTTTGAACTTGTAAGCCTCCTGCCTCAGCCTCTGGAGCCACTGGGATGACAAGCATGCGCCACCATGCCTGGTTAATGGTTGAACTATTTGTCTCCTTAAAACTGTACCTTCAATGGCATTTACTTCCTTGCCTTCTGACCATCTTTCCTTGGTCATGTTTTCTATCCAGAACCAAAGATGTCCTCGAGGTTGAGTTGACATTCTCGATTCAAACCCAGTTTTATCTGTAGCAGTCATCTTGCCATCCTTGATTGAATTTTCTGAATTCATTTCAATGGTAACAAACCAAATGACCATTTCACTCTCTGTCAAAAGTAAGAGTTATTTTGAACTTACATAAATGGGAACGCTTGACTAATCCTACTTATCAACACTGAGAATTTGTATCACATTTCAATGTCACTGAATCCCCTTCAACGACCTGCAAGCATTAAGCATCTACCCATTATTTCCCCAATGTTAGTGTACCTCAGAACCCTGGAGGGAACTCCTTACATTTTACATTCCCTGGCCACAGCTCAGTAGACCACCATGGGGACAAGCACCGTGCATCTTCAACAAGTATTTCAGGCGATGCTGATGCAGATGGTGTGGAGATAACCGCTTTCTCTACAATGCCATCCTTCCTATCAAAATGCTTCAACCAGGTGACAACTAGCTGTAAGAAATTTCTTAGTGAAAGTAATGAGATTGATCATCTGTTAAATTTAATGCTCTATTCTAAATCAAAATTGGAAGAGCAAACCCTATTGATTTCTATGTGCTAATTAACAGGTGGAAAATAAATGAAGTGTCTCTAATTTTCCAAACTGCAGGATGCTTTGTACCTGAAGAGAAAATTGTTTTATTAGAGTTATTCCTTCGGTGAGGAAAAATTTAAAGGGTATGAGACTCGATAAAATTGCTTCTTCTAGACATAGGTTGGAAATTGTGAGAATTTGTTCAAATCAAAAGAGTTCTTATATGTCATTTTTCCCACAGGACTAGAAATATACACATTTTGTTGGAACATCAGCAATTGCATTTAAATCTTTGTAGGTACCTGAAAATTTTATATGATTGGGACCAACACACTGAAAGCCAATTAGCAAAGCTATTTTTGCTACCTCCCCTGCCAGTCCACTTTCCTTTCCCATTCATTGCAAACTCAGGCGTACACAGGTTGAGCATTCCAGATTCAAAAATCTGAAGTCTGTGGCTGGGGTGTGGCTCAGTGTTAGAGGGCTTGCTTAGCACGTGTGAGGCACTGGTTCGATCCTTGGCCCCACATTAAAAATAAATAAATAAATAATAAAATAAAGATATTGTATTCATTTATACCTAAAAAGAAAAAAATCTGAAGACTGAAATACTCCAAACTCTGAATTTGAACATCAGTATGATAGCACAACTGAAAAATTCCACATTTCATAAGATGAGTTGCAATAAAAAATCAGGCACACTATCAAAACACATGAAATTACCTTCAAACTATGTATGTAAGGTATATATGAAACATAAATAAATTTTGCATTCATACTTGCATCCCCCCCAATGTATATCATTATGTATTTATAAATACACCAAAAAATTGTTTTGAACTCCAAAACAACAATTCAGGTTCCCAGCATTTCAGATAAGGGATATTCAACCTGTGTAAGCAACTTCATTCTTTCTCTTATACTGTTTGATAATTAGTTGAACCAGTGGGGTAATCTTGATATTCTTGTTCCCTATTATTACTTAAAGTGATAGATAATAACAAAACTACATTCTGGATTAAGGGAAACTACTTGGTAATTTATTAGCCCATAATGGAATTAGTTAAAACACAGTGTGACTTTGAGATAGAAGCACATAATTATTAAGGCTCTGAGTAACAATGACAAACACAAGTAAATATTTCACAGGCTTTCCAAAATATGGTTATGTTTGTCTTTCTTCTTGAAAACAGTGATGCTGGTAGAATCTTTGAAAATATTCAATCAATAATAATCCAAGAAACAAAAATCTCATTATACAACAATAAAGCAGAGACTTAGACCAATTATAGAGCAAATATAGAAGAAAATGAATTCATTGAACATTGATCCATCAAGAAGAGAAATTTCATTTCAATGAAGTTACAAAGTTTAAAATAGGGTCTGATTAATGGGAAAATCAAGAATGTGTTTTAGCAGACGAACTTCAGACATTTGTATAGAGGTTAGAAAAACTGTAATCTGTAATTGCATGCCAACCAATTATACTGCAGAGTCAAAATCAACCCTTTTCCTCAGGAAGGACCTTTCCGTTATCACAGTTCCCTTCAGTAAACATCTCCTTAAAGTGAGTCTACCAAAGAGGAAAATACAGAGGTGACAATATAATGCAGTGCATTACTTGTTTTCCAAATGTGTAGTTATTAAAGTATTTGGGGACAAGACACAAAAGGAAAAAAAAAAAAAAAAAAACAGGAAGTTTAGAAGCTTTCACAAGAATATTTTCTACTTTAGTAATCCTTGTTTCCAGAAACCTCTACCCTTTCCCTCCACTGTGACTTGGGTTGAATGTGCAGGGCAACATCCTTTATCAAGTTGGTCTCTATGAAATGAAAACATCTTGCCTTGAAGTTGGACACAGAATAGTTAATGAACACCTAACATTTATGAGAAATTGTGCCAGATTTTCTCTTTGAAAATCCTCCAAGCATTGTATATTCTGATCATACTCATATTCAGAAGGTCGTAGTGAAAGTACTGATATGAAATTATCTACTGTGCCAAAATGGCAAGGTCAAACCAATACAATAAGGGCACAGGAGATGTATCCAGATTTCAGATTTAAAAAATAATGAAAAACAGTCCCAACTGATATGAAATTTAGATGTGCTGGCAGGGGGCGAAGACCAAATGTGCAAAACCCACCAGAGTGAAAAGAAAGTTCTGGGTGGGCTGCAAGGAGACAGACCTCACATCTGTTTGGGAGACAATAAGGGAAGTTTTCCCTATAGAGGTGACACCAAAGTTACAGGCACAAGAACCAAAACTGATTCAGATTAGAAGGGCAGTCTAGATGGAGGAAATTTCTCAAAGAAAAGCAGTGTAATAGGAAAGTGTAATAAATAATACTGTGGAAGGTTCACTATGGAGATAGAGGGAAAGGGGGAGAGAATTGATATTTTAAGGTTACAGCTGCAGAGATTCTATTCAAAATCTGGCTCCATTGTTTGGGCCTAAGGAAGGCTGTGGAAATGCAGAGGGACTTAACAACTTTGGAGCATCTGTGATGTGCCAGGTATTGAACTAGAGTCTGCACAAAAATTACACCACTAAACATCAACAAAGAGTGAGAATTGCCCTAGGAAATGCCAGCCTGGTGCATCTTTTGTTGGAAGTTTGGGAACAGAGAAACCAATTACAGAAAAACAACCCAAAAAATTCAGAAATAAAGTTTTTGTCCAAGTGGTTTTGGTGGAAAAAGGACAATGAGGAATGTCTTATCATGCTGGTGTTGTTGTTGGGCATTTTGTTTGTGTTTGTTCTTTTAGTAGTACTGGGGATCAAATCCAGGGCCTTCCACATGCTAGGCAAGCATTCTACCATCAAGCTACAGCCCCTATGCCCTTATCACAACGATTTGACCTGGCCATTTTAGTATAGTAGATAATTTCACATTAGCACTTTCACTATGAGGATCTTCTGAATATGAGTATTATCAAAATATACAATGCTTGGAGGATTTTCAAAGATAAAAGTACTCTCCAGAGTTGTGCGCTGTTGTTGAGACAAGGTCTTACTAAGTTGCCCAAGCTGGCCTTGAATTTGCCAAACTCCTGCCTCAGCCTCTTGAGTAGATGGGATTACAGGCATGAGTCACCACGACCAGCTCAGAGCATACTACCTAAAATACTTCATCTTTAACTAATTTTTCATACAGAAAAAATAAACTGTTCCTAATTTTTCCATTTTTTGTTCTTATTCACTAAAGTTATCTGAATTAAAATAATACTTTCCCCCTAAAACTAGTTATAAATCAATAATTGATTTATCAGTCCTTTTGTGTGTGCTTGCTTTATTGTTTTCTTTTCTTTTCAACAACAAATTTTACCCTTTTAGATTCCATACATGTAAGTATATTAGAGATCTTCAGAGAAACAGAACCAATAGAATATTATATATACAATATATAATATGTGTTTTATAAAACATATATATGGTACATATAATAGGAGACTACATATAGATATATTATTATATCATGTATAATAGGAAATTTTAGATATGTAGACATATAGATATATAATGAGATATATTATAAAGAATTGGCAATAATAGAATAGAATTGGCTATAATAATGATTATAGAGGTTGAGAAGTTCCACAATTTGCCATCTGCAAGTTGAGAACCTAGGAGAGCTGGTAGTATAGATTCTGATCCAAGTCCATGGACTGATAATCAGTGCCCAGTCCAAAAGTAGGAGAAGGCTTGTATCTTGTTTCAAGCAGTGAGAGAGAGACTATTCACTTTCCTCTGCCTGTTGTTCTCTGCAGGCCTTCACTGGCTTAGATGATGCCTACCCACATTGGAAAGGGTAATCTTTATTCACTCTGATTCAAATGCTTGTGTCTCCCAAAATCATCCTTATCTACATGCCCCAAAATAGAGTTTAACCAGATATCTGTTCATCCCATGGCTCAGTCAACCTGCCACATTAAATTAACCATCACAGCAATTTTTAGTTTGTGACCAATAATCCTACCAAGTCCAGTGTTACCCAGAAAATATTTTTAAGGATTGAAAAATTGTGTCAAGATTTGATATTTTCATCAATTTGTTTAGAAATGCCAAAGTTTACCCTTTATCCTTTCACTATGACTGATTTAATCTCCTATTAATTATCCATCTGGTAACATTAATTATGATTTCTAAGAATAGACCAACGGTTTCTACTGTTTCTCAGAAAATTTATTGGAAATTTGTAAGCAAGAACTTCAGGTATCCCAATACTGCTAAATTATCATAATACTTTAAAGGCCAAAGAAATCTTATCTCAAAAATTTTCATGGATACTTGTTATGGTTTGGATGTGCAGTACCCTCAAAAGCTCATGTGTGAGACAATGCAAGAAGGTTCAGAGAGAAATGATTGGGTTGTGAGAGTCAGTGAATTAATCCCCTGATAAGGATGAACTGAGTGGTAACTGAAGTGGTAGTGTGGCTGGAGGAGGTAGAAATTGGGGAGTGGCTTTGGAGTATATATTTGTATCTGGCAAGTGGAGACTTCTCTCTCTGCTTCCTGATAATCATGTGAGCCATTTCCCTCTGCCACACTCTTCTGCCATGATGTCCTGCCTCACTTCAAGCCCCAAGGAATGGAGGCTGCTGTCTATGGATTGAGACCTCTGAAACTGTGAGCCCCTAAATAAATCTTTCCTCCACTACAGTTGTTCTGGTTGGGTCTTTCAGTCATAGCAGCGAAAAAGCTGACTAAATCAATACTCGTCCCTCAAATGTTCTTAGTTCCAATGTTTTCGATCCCTTACAAATTAGGCAAAACAGTATGATCTAAATAGTGGGTTTCCTATTTTTCTCAGCTTTTAAACTGACAGCTGGAATTTTCCTTAAGCTTGGTGACAAAACTGCTATGGCCCAGAGTAACAAACAGGCCCTTGCCAGATTGTGGGGCTGAATTCTCACTGCCACCCTTTGTTGTTATCAGAGAAAATTCCCTTCACAAATGGGTTCAAAGGAGCTCATTGTTTATTCCACAAAAGTAGGCCTTTTTTCTTTCTTTCTTTCTTTCTTTCTTTGTTTTTTTAAAGACTGCAGAATAGCCACAATCTGGTTAACTCATCAACTAGAAAACAGATACTGGTTAGTCCACTTTGGGCAGACATTTTGAGGGGCATTCAAAGATAAGACAAAGATCTAAGTATAAGGGAGTTTTTGACCTCTTTGTTCTGTTTGACCTTGAACTTTTGGGGGTATCATCTTGATTAGAGAAATGAGGCCTGGTCTTCAAATCCTGGCAATGAAGTGCCCTTTCTAATTGTGTCCTCAATCAGTCACCTAATACCTTTGTCCTTTTCCTCATCTCTACCACTGAGCTACACCACTAGTCCTTCCTACTCATTTTTTGGGATCAGATTAATTATTGCCTCCTCAGGGAATTCTTTCCTGACCCCAATCCAAGTTTGGTCTCTTCCCTTATCCTCTCTTCTTTTATTTATCCTTCCTAGCACCTACCATCATTTTCTATTATGTGCTTTTATTTTGCTTTATTTATAAATAAAATTATTTCTGTGTCCATTAAAAAAATAGTGGGTTTAAAAAATGGAAGGATGGAAACATTCCTTTCCAATGTAAAAACCATTCAAATTTCAGTGCTGACAAGACTGGTAATAGCTAGATGGACTTGTGAAGTAGAAAATTGAATAAAAAATGAACTCATGGTTTTGAAACTAGGTGCCATGTAGATTACCAATGGCATTAAAGACAAGGGGATTTCCTTATGATAAAATCTCACATGTTTGAATGGATAAAATCTTGGGTATCATTTCTGACTCAATGCCTTCCTAGTGTCAGAAGAACATCTTGGAGCTACAGAACTGGATCTCAGGTGAGAAGATAAGATCAGAAGTAAAATAGGAGTTAGAGATCAAGAACTGACACACAGGATTACTAATGAATAAAACAGTCCAAAAGGAGAATGTAGCAGGAGAACAGGGATGAGGGTAGAACCTTGGAGTCAGAGGAGAGGATTTAATAAGGTAGTAGGACCACAAGGAGGCCTGCTCAAAATACAGTAGGAGAGCTAGGGAGTGTGTCACATAGAACCCAAGGGAGGAAAACATTTCAAAAGAGAATGGTCAACAGTAAAGGAATAGAATTTGTGTCTTTATTGTTCAAAAGCAGTATATTCATTATGACTTGGAAATTTTGAAAGGTACTAAAAAGAGAGAGTTTCTGCCCTCAGGGAGCACAGAGAATGACAATTACATCCAGGGAGATGAGTGTCACTGCATAAAGCACACAGAGAAGTCAGGAATTACAAAATGATATTGACGAATCTGTAGACTATGAAATGCTATGCATATAAGATATTATTGAGAGAAAATACTGAAGGAAGTTTTCTGGGATTAAAATTGAGGAGATTTTTGTTGACTTTCAAATGATAACATTTCAGTTCAGTTAAATAGTGTCTTTTTTCCATGCCAATTTAGCACTTAGTAAACCACAGAAAAATCTATGATTTTAAAAGTACAAATTAAATTGTAAACTGAAGCCATTGCACTACAACAAGAGAGCAAAAGAATAACTGAGTTTTTAAGAGCTCATCTAAAATTAATGATCCTTGTCCTGAAGATTAAGAATTGTGGTACCCAGTCATGAGACAAAATACTTGATCCCAAAATGATTGGTTTTGACATAGTTTCCAAATTTAGAACTTCTGCCCCTAGTGACATTACTCTAGCCCTTTAATATTTTTTCTCAAGGAAATGCAACAGAACACTAATGATCACTAATTGGAAAAAACAGTAAGAGCTCTATTGAACCATTTCTCAAAGGAAAACATCTAATGAGTACATTAATAAAAATAGACTTTGAGTGTTTATGTAAAATAGCTCCCTTGCATTTTGTAAAATGAACTTTACATTACCACGTTGGCACGTTCTTCTCAATCATTTTCGGGGAGTTCAATTTTTGAGCTTTCAGCTTGGACAGTTGTTCTGGGCCAATTAAAATGGATAGAGGGAGAGGTAGGAGAGTAGGCAGAGCAATAAGCAAAATGCTAGCAAACTCCAAGAACAAGGGTTCATAAGAACAAGGCTTCAGAGCCTAATGTATGAGCAGATCAGTAGCCTGTGAGGTCATGCAAGCTGGGTTCATGATTCTGAGAGAGAAAGAGAGACTTAAGCAAGGATGGCCATGGTACAAAGGAGATTTCCAAGTAGGTCATTATTTTTCCTGATGTTTAGGGACTTCCATCTTGGGAACCTGAGTGCTCTGTCATCTGGAATTATTATTCTAATTGAGAATTTCTCAGCCAAAGGTGAAGTGTCTTACCATTGAATTCCAAAACTTCAATAGGCAACCAGTCCACCTCCTGCAAAAATTGGCCAAGCCTAGGTACAGCCTTGAAGTTCAGCCCAGAAGTACTTGAGGTCTCCATGGAGTTGGCAGGATGGATTTCAAGATCTCCATGAGTGATTAAAGTACGTTTGGGTGTCAGAATGGGGTTCCCTGCAGTGGTGATCTCCTATTCTCAAATTTTGGTCATTTTTATCCCTCAGTCATTGTCAATTAATCATCTTCTTAAACATCATGATGTGTACCACATTTTTTCATTTACCTTCTGGCTCATTTACTATCATCTTTCTTTGGTCTTAATAGAATCAAGGATAAGACCTTTTAATATACCTCTACATTTCCTTTTGTGTGTGATCCATGTCTTTGCACATGATAGATATTCCACCAAAACCTACTGACTTCATTTTAAATCACTAAACATACCTAACAAAAGTGTCTGTTCTCTGATTCTCAACAGTAGTTCAATTATTATGAGATTACTGAGTCTCAGCAAACCTTGTGGTTTCCTTACAATCAAAGGAAATATGAATGACATAAATACATGGCTTTTAATTACAGTGAAGACAGTATGGGCTTTATTCTTTCAGTCAATCAACCAAGAATCACAAACCAATCCTGATTTAATAAAAGGTGGAAGATGTTATCAATTGGAACAATGTAACATATTGCTTTGTAAGCAGCAAGCTTCTTATTTATTCATCCCTTTATTCAACAAACAATTATTAACCACCCACAAAGTTAAAACACCCTCTCTTCTACTTTCTTCTTGAGGAAAGTAGTTCAAACACCAACTCTTAAGGAAGGTAAGGAAAACATATCCGTTTCCTATTGCTGATATAACAAATTATCACAAATTTTGTGAATTAACATAAATTTATCATCCTATAATTCTGGAGGTCAACATACTAAAATGAGTCTCTGGACTGAAATCAAGTTGTTGGCAGGCCAAGTTCTTTTTTTGAAGCTCTAGGGGACAATCCATTTCATTGGATTCACTCCAAGAAATCTCCTTGCCCACATTCCTTGTCTTCTGGCCCCCTTCCATTTTCAAAGCCAGCAATGGCAGATTGTTGCTCATATCAAATCACTCTGACTTCTGTTTCTATCAACACATCTCCTTCTCTAACTTTGACCTCTCTCTGCCTCTCCCACTTTTTTAAGACATTGGGCCTACACAGATAATCAAAGATCATCTCTCCATCTCAAAGAGCTGACTAGCAAACTTGAATCCATTTACAACCCAAGTCATCGCTTGCTATGTAATAGCATAGTCAAAGTTTCCAGAGATTAGGACATGAACTTCTATGAGGGGGTCATTATGCAGACTACTAAAAGAAAAAAAAGAAAAGAAAAACATATTTCTTGCAACCCAGTTATACTTAGTACTCTACCAGATGTTTTCTAATTCATTTTATATCCAGAACAACCTAGTAAAGAGATATTCTCCTTTTTATTTTTGCAGATTAATAAAAGTTGGAATACATATAGATTAAATCACTTGTTATGGGTTGCAGAACTCTCAAGCAGTGGGACCTGGATTGAAACTCAAGTCCCTTTGACTCCAAGATCCATGCTCTTTCTCCCTGCCAAGCTGTCTTCCAAACTACTAAAATTATTTAACTGGCCATCTATCATGAATATTGCTGACAATCTATATTCTATATTGAGAAGGAGGTTCCAGTAAATGACTTGCCACTGAATTCTGAGTCATTTGACTTATTTATTATTAGGTAGAAATATAGCTTCTACCTTCAAAGAAATTACTGTCTGGGTTAATAAGTTATATAACATTCAAAAATCAATAGGATGAAAGAGTAAATAACAAGAGTTTAACACAAATTCTAATTCTAAAGGCTTACAGATTTCAGGGAGGAGGAAAAAAAAAAACTCTCCTTGAAGCAGAAGTTTTGCTCAGGGATCTTGAAACTCTGAAACATTTTTGAATAGCTGAATCTGGGAGCATGTGGCTGATGCAAGAAAGTATGTGACACACTGAGGGGACCTGCAGAGACCCATCAGTCATCAGCGAATAGAGATTGAATACCTACAAATATGCTGGTTACTGACCTGAAAGGAAGGGGAGAAAGCTGAAATAGCAAGCAGGGTTAGAGAGGGCTAGGTTTTTAGGCCAAAGAGTAAAGAGGGAGGTAATATATTGAAAATAGTGTTTAAATAAGTGGTTTGGAGATAGTGAGTAAACTCTAGAAAAGGAAATGTAAGCCAAGGAGCTTTTGCAACAGCCAGATTGGACATGATGGTGGGCCTGAATAAGAGTGAGAGGACAGAGAGGCATGTGAGTGAGACAGAGTGGATGGAGCCCAGTACATCAGTGGTGAGCCCCACTCTTGAGCCTAAGAAAATTTCACGCACATAGAATTCAGGCATTTGAACTGATCTGGGCAATGGGTGCTGGTGGGTTCCAGGTAAAGTTTCAGACAGGCATCATATGGAAAACTTCTGGCTGCAGACAGGCATGGGATTAGAACCAGGTCAAATCTCAGGCTATTTACTCCTTTTGGCTATACACACTGAGGTAGATGCACGTCAGGGTTTCAAACGATTAGCACTATTGGCATTTGGGGTCCGATCATGTTGAGGAGGGCACTATCTTGTGCATTGTGGGATGTTTAGCAACATCTTCAGCCACTAGGAGCCTTAGCAACTCAGCTACTCCAGTGGGTACCCCGTCTCCAGGAGGCACCTCCAGGGAGTCTTGACAAATGCTGTCTTTTAGGTATGTAAGTACAGGGTTCTCAGGTCCTCTAGCTTTTGAAGACAAGTCACAAAGCCAGACATTTATGGGATATATAAAGATCTGATTTTTATACTTGGCCTCTAATTAAACTTTTCAAACATAATGTGAGTCAAACCAAACCTGGCCACAAGCCAGACCTAATCTGAACAGACCATCTGGGACCCACCGAGAAGATGGCCATCTGCAAGCTAATTAGAAAGGCCTCCAGAGAACAACCCTGCTGACCTTGTCTTTGGATTTCCAGGTTCTGTGTCTGGTGCCCACTGAATCCACTATTCCTTCTAACTCCTCTCCTAGCATTTGGACCCCAGCTCTTCTGAGACTCTCCTGACTTACCAGCAATGCAGACTACCCTCTCTCGAATGAAGATATCATAGCTGGCCTCTGGTTCAGTCCCATGGCCAGTTCTTGATTAAATTGGTCCCTGTTCCTGAGCCACACCTGACCTGAGAGCAGACCATGTGAGGACACAGTGAGAAGGCCATGGAGAGAGGCCTCAAGGGAAACCATGCACATGAGTGTGCGGCATCATAAGGGAGGCCCAGACTGGGCAAGGTCAAGGGCATAGGTAGGAAGGTTGGCCTTCATGAGCTTCTGTGATAGGAGAAAATAAAAGAAAGAATGGAGGAAAAGCCAAATGGGAGACTTTGCTCCGCCTCTTAGTATCACAGGCTTCTCCATGAAGCCCCAGGGGTGTGTCATGAGGAAGTAACAGTGAGGGTGCTTATGGGAGAGCTATACAGGGTGCTCCAGGTATGGGCCCTGGTCTAGACTGGGCAAGAAATTATGCACAGCCAGAGGGAAGAGGGGAAGATGCTTCCTAACAGGCTCAGAGGTTAGATTGTCCAAAAGGCTTTGACAATGGACAACAAATAGCTGTGCTTTAGTTTCTGGGATGAAAAGCCAAAAATGTCTCTTGTTCCTGCTCTGGCCCCTCTCCCTACACTCACTATGTTACCTTTTTATTCATGCTATCAGATATTAGTGTCTTTCTTACATTAGGAAAGAACCACACATGCATTTATTCAGCACCTACAACTAAACACACTACCAAGAGAGATTGCAAAAGAAGATCTCTATCAGAAGGGTGCTATCACTTTTAGTTCAAACCTAGAAGTATGCTTCCTATGATCATTCTGAACATATTTTCTTTACTGACTACATTCCAAATTCCAAATTATATGTTTGATCCACTTACAAGGGAAGGCTTTCTACTCTAAATCCCAAAAAACAAACAGCAGAACACAGTGTTTAAGAGGAAAAGAGAAAGCTTATGTTTTTTAATACAGCATCCCTGGAACAGATACCAAAAGTCAACCCTCTGCCTTATTACCTATCAAGTTATAATGGCATAAATTAACCAATAATTACATGATGATTCAATGCAGATCATCATTTCTGTTATGTTTGACATTGGAGCTATATTGTATATAGCCACTAAGTATTAACTAACCCAAAACACAGACTCTGTAATTGCTAAATACATAAATTAGAAGATGCTGCTTACCTTTTCAAATGACCGCTTTTTAAAGCCTTCAAGAATGACACATTTATGGAAAATATTAAAATCACAAGAAAACCCAATGGCACGCTGCTTTTGAGGAATTGCATCTGCTGTAGAAAAAAAAAAAAAAAAAAGGTAATGAGTTTAAAAGATTTAAAGTAGGAAGATCACTAGGACAGCTTACACTTGTCCCTGATCTCCACTTTTCTTCCTTAAATCGGATCATCTTCTTTTGTAAAAAGAACCAGAAAATAACATCCATGTCTAAGTATCAGCGAGAAGATTTATTCCTTCCTTGGGCATAAGCCACTCTCCTCCATCTGGCAAACTGGTGAGAGGGATTTGGTGTGAGGACATATCCCCAGGCAAGGCTTCTTGATTCCCAAATGCCATGATCCCCAGACAAGTCAGGGTCATGGCTGCACTCCCCACAGGGAGACACTTGGCTGCAGGCACACAGTCTCATCTCCAAAGCAAATGCACTTAATTTTTT
This sequence comes from Tamias sibiricus, assembly GCA_025594165.1. Lineage (NCBI taxonomy): Eukaryota > Metazoa > Chordata > Mammalia > Rodentia > Sciuridae > Tamias > Tamias sibiricus. The sequence continues at coordinate 69,559,771 of CM046660.1, read as the reverse complement.
ATTCTTGTTCTCCACTTATCCCCACCAAATAAATGACAGGTCTCTATTTCCTAAAGGCTTTTCCTTCTACTCAGAATTAGATCAAGCTTTTCCAGAATGGGTGAAGTATGTAAAGATTTTTCCATGATTAAAAAAAATTCAGAGAAGGATGCATGTTTGTTTGTTTGTATTTCTGCCTGTCTGTCTGTTTTGATCTTAATTTGCTTAATCAGTAAAACATGTCAGAACTTCTGTTCGACCAAGTTCCAATTTAAACATAGTTATTTAGAAAAGCTGCTTCCTTGCACGTGGGCACCAGAGCAAGAACAGGTTTGCCAAAGTGCAGGGTGTGGGGAGGGTTCCTGATCTGGGTCAGCTCCATCAGCACTTCTCTCCCAACAACACCCCGCCCTGCTTGTGAGAGAGGATTTGGATGTGCTGGGTCTGTTGCTATAGGTAGAGTCACCTGTCTAGAAGCTCAAAAGCAGAGCCATTGGAAAGTTGTTAACATTTCTCAGAATGGGCAGGGCTGCACTTTTTTTTTTTTTTTTTTTTTTTTTTTTTTTTTTTTTTTGAATCCTGTAGACATGCTATGGCTTCTCACAGGGTTTGATGTTCTGTGACATGTGCCATAATGAGGAAAAAAAAAAATTAACAGCCAGGTGATATGCACAAGAGGTATAGTTTCAGATCATGAGCCAGCTGCATTTGCAAGAGCTTCCCTCCTTTATTCCATTACCACATACCTACTGTCCAACATGAAAGGAAAGACAAGATCTCGAATCTTCCCTGTAAAAGCTGAGTATCCTCAGGCACATAGAACTACTAAGTTTTATAATACTTCCATACAGTTCAAAACTCATTACATTCTGTTTCCATTTACTTCTTAACAAATTACTCCCACCAGTCAGAAACTAACTTCCAAGAAACTCCTTATATTTGAAGATTCTAGGAATTTTTTTTCCCTGATTTTTCTCATTGTTCTTGGAAACAGTAAAGAGAAAACATTGTTGTAGAGCTCAAGACAGATCCCACTGGTCTGTTAGGTACAGCATTAGTCCCCTGAGACAGAACAGAAAGACAGCAGCTGCCAACTTAAAGAAAACATGGTATCCATATTAAGAGAATAGGCTTTGGAAGTAATCAGACCTCAGACTTTTGATGTCTCTATACAAACTTGTGCAACCACTTAGGCTCTCTAAACCAGTTGCCCTGTTTGTAAATATGCCACTTATTCTGATCTGATCATTATGTATTATATCCATGTATTGAAATGTCACATTGTGCCCATAAACATATCTGACTAGCACACCAGGCCCTGAGCTTGATCCCTAGCAACACACTCACACACACATACAAACACACAAACATACACACACACACACACACACACACACACACACACACACACACAATTAAAGGATTATTTTTAAAAGTTCTTGAAATGACTATTAAAAATAATGCCCAATTCTTATTGGAAGTATTTGCTAAGATAATCCACATAAATAAAGCACTAGCTCAGTGCCTGGCACACAGTAACATTTTTTTCTTGTTGATTTTAATTCACTGTTATTAGAAATGCGGACAATTGCCAAATGGTATTACTTTTATAATTGTCTCCGGAAGGCTGACTTCAATGAATTGATATAAAAAGGATTCTAATAAAAATGAAACATCCATTCACATGCTAAATTAAAATCCTTAAGAAGGGAATCTTAAGGAATGAACATGAATTAAAAAATCCAAACTTTAGAAAAATTTGAAACAGCTGGAGAGATTGATTTCAAAGTCAGCAGGACACTGATGGTATCAATGAACAAAAAATAATATTCAAAAATGAGATAATGTGCAAAAAACTTGGTTAGAAAAAACACATCTCAAAATATGCTTTATGAGATACTTACAAACCATGGTTACATGCCTGGTTTTCTCCAAAATTGAAATGTTCAGTTATTGACATGGAATACATGGTCTAGGACGTGGCCACGAAAACCATAGAGGTTTTGTTAGAATGAGATGTGGCATTACAGCACAGATGTAAGAATGCTTTAAAACAGCCATGTCACATTCTATATCATGGGATAAAGCCCAAAAGAGCAACAGGAAGGCTTATGGGTAAAAACTAGAACTTTAAAAATCCAAACCAGTAGAATAGCATTATTCCATCACTGCAGAACTTCAGCCATTTAGTACATAATAGTACAAGCCTGGGAAAGCTGTTTGACTCCAGGACCACATCCAGCGTGCTGGTGCAAGCCTGCAGGAATTGCAAAAGCAATTTGGACACCTCTGTCTCCTTACCGCCATGGCTGGGGCAGAGTAATGGAGGAAACAGGGAAGATAAAAATGGGACAGATCTGAGTAACTCTTTTACCCCACATCTCCTGGGTTCTCTCTTTCTCACGTCTCAATGTTTTAAGAGAAAATGTTTTAGAAAAGGAAAACCAAACAAAGCCTTGGAATCATTAATATAATTAGGATGAGGGTAAAAACAATGGCTACTTCCATGATCTCTTAAAAGAAAATATCATTGCCCTCATGGATACTCAAAAATTCAAGTCCAAGAAATATAAAGGGGTAAGATTAGAACTAATGGCTCTAATTGTACAACCCATTATTGCTATAATAAATATGGGATTATGACAAATAGCTATAATTTAGACTTATTTTCAAATGACTGTTTTCTACACTTATACTTTGTTCAAGGAGTAATGAAAGCTCATTAAGTAAAATCTTGAAAATTAGAGAAACACAGAAAAATACTCACCACAACACCAAAAGAAATCTCAGATCTAAGCCGGGCGCGGTGGTGCACGCCTGTAATCCCAGCACTTGGGAGGCTGAGGCAGGAGGATCGCGAGTTCAAAGCCAGCCTCAGCAATGGCGAGGCACTTAGCAACTCAGGGAGACCCTGTCTCTAAATAAAATACAAAAAAGGGCTGGGGATGTGACCCAGTGGTCGAGTGCCCCTGAGTTCAATCCTGGTACCACAAAAAAAAAAAAAAAAAAAAAAAAGAAATCTCAGATCTACTTCTGTGTACTTCCTGTTTCACAAGATGCATATACAAAACCCATTTCATCATGATGTGTATTCATGTATCTTATTAGGAAAAAATGTCCTAGGTATCATTCTAAGTATCTTATATTTATTTAAGGTATTTCAGTAAATAAGGTAGACTTACTCAACCCTCTCAAAAATTCCATATAACAAAATAATCTGTAATATTTCCATTGAATGGATAAGAAAACTGAGTTCCCTAAATATTAAATGATTTTCCCCAGAGGATGTGAACAACAATGTCAGCTAGTAACTGACAAAGTGTAGTATAGAATCCAGGCCATCTGACTAGCACACACACTCAGTGGCAGATTTTATCTAAACAGTAAAATGAACTTTTTCAGATAAACATCTTATGACTAGTCCAAAAACGATTCCCATAACAAGGAGTGACAATTTACAATGAAAGTATTTACTTCTAGGCTCCATTCGGGTAAAACTGTGAAAAGGGGCAGTATTTTCTTCAAATGGCTGTAGCTTCGTTAACATGGCTAGTTTAATACATTTGCTAGGATGAAAGTTTCTCCCAAGACTTGGGAAGAAACTGCAGATTTGCCCATGTTTTGTACCACTGGGTATTGCAACAGTCCTGTTGTAACTTGATTTAACAATTCTGGAATTTTGTATATGAAAATGTCTCTACTTGTGGTTTTCTTTTTCTAGAAAAATAAGATGATTGGCATATTTCTAGCATGTCTACAAATGTCTTGCTTTTCCATTATTTTTAAATCCTAGTTAAATATAAAATAGTCAGCGACAACTCTTTCCTTTCCATTCCCTCCTTTCCTTGACCTAGCTCCATTGTGTCCAGGGAAAATGTCGGTCTAAAGCCAGCTCAGCTTTGTTCCTTTGTTTTTCATCTTTTTTTTTTTTTTTTTCTGCATGAATGCTTATGTTCTCTTTTTCTCCATCCCTGTAATTCAAATGTTACAAAGTTCGCTTTTCATTTAATTTACTTTGAACATAGTGAGCTCTTTTGATCTGCTTGTTCATTCTTTTCCAACTCAGGAAACTTTTATTTAATTATATATTTGAATAATTGCTCCTGTTCTACTCATTATTTATTTTTCTCCTGGAACACCTATAATTCTTAGGTTGGCTCTCCATCCTCCATTCTCTGGACATATCATTTTCTCTCATTGTTTTCAACCCCTGCTTTTTCCTTCTGTATCCTGGCAAAACTTCTTAAGTTATCTCTTTGGTAGCTTGCAACACCTATTTGATGGTTTGTAACTCCATTTCTGTATTGCTTTGCTTGTTAGTGCATCTTTATTTCTCCAACAATCTATTTCTAATTTTTCCCAAGAGTTACTTATGGTAACTCTGCCTATCTTTTTCTTTTCCTATTTTAATCCCATAGATGAGGCCATTTTTTTTTTCTCATTCCTGTCATAAATATTTTTCAGAGGTCTGCTCTTCTTTGGTAGCTGCTAGACAACAATGATCTACCTCCTTTCTTTGGAGATACAGATATAGATGCAGATATAAATATAGATTTCTCACCCGGTAAATAAGAAATTTGTCCAGATCCAATATCCAAAAGACAGGATTATGAACTTCATTGTCCTCCTTGTCCAGTTGGGTGCTGGTCAGATTGGTTTCTCAGAACTGCATGTGAGTGGCAGATAGAGGCGCACAGAGGCCCCGGGCTGATTTCCCTACTCTGACAGACATAACTCTCGTACGTGGTGGTAGCATCCTCCCAGCCTCACTGGTTAGCTCTCAACTCTGAGCAAGTAGATTACATAAGAAAGTACAAGACAACCAGGTGCCTCCTATTTTAACTTTCACCTCCTGCCGGGCTCCCCTGTCACCCCCACCTCCTTTCCTCTAAGTGACTTGGCTGTCTAGGAATTTTCGTCTGAAGCAGCAAGAGATGCAAAAGGATTGGGGAACCTAATGACACCAGGTCTGATTGATAAAGACCTTCGGTGTGGTGCTGGTAGCAGATGACAGAAAAAGATGGTACACAGTACTGTTCAAGTCCACTCCACCTGCCTTCAATACTTGGCGTCATTGTTCTAGCTTCTAGCAACAGGTACATGGTCAGTTTTAGGTTTAAGACACAGTGTATGTTTTTTTTTTTTTTTTTTTTTTTTTTTCTCTCTCTCTCCCTTTTCTGTAGAGAATGATAAAGCACAGACTCCTGAAATGTTACAGCCTCATATCACAGGGCTGATGACGAATGAGACAGGGAACCTACATCACTGGAGCTGGGAAGGGACCAGGAAGGGCTTCAGCACTGGGCCAGAATGATGCAAGAACTCTAGTGGAAAATTCAACAGAAAAACAGATTTAAAAAAAAAAAAAAAATCTTCAAAGTAAAAAAAAAAAAAAAATCTGAAATTAAAATTAAAAGTTCCAACTCAATATTATAAAATAAAAAATGAATTTAGGAAGTAAGATCAAGTGCTTAGAAATTTGATTAAGTGATAAGTATTGACTGTCTCTAAATATTCAGTTATGTAATTTGCTATGACAATCTATAATTTCCTTCAGAAAAGACTCTAGGATTCTTCAGGTTTATGCATATATATCAAAGTCATTAGGTCACTTGGGAAGCATGGTTCCTATCATTCATAACTTATCTTTGAGTACTTTTATGTTACATCTAAATATTAACAAAAATATGACTGAATATTTCAGCAAGATATTTCTAGATAGAAGAAGGACATAACTGCCTTAGATGGAAACAGCTATATCTGGGGGAAAGGGCTATTTTCTATAAAAATTGAAATTTGGAATACACACACACACACACACACACACACACACACACACACACACAATTTCCTTTCTAAAAAGAGTTCATCTTATGGGTCCTACCACCTAAGCAGATTTGGACCCAGCTTCCTTCCCTCATTAAACTTTGATTTCTAGTAACAGCAAAGCTAAGCATAAGCTGTAATTAAAGAGAATAATGCAGGAACTGAGGAGACAAAATAGAAATTGAAAATTAATTAAGATTAAGTAAAATTAGTTTCACTTAATAGACACACATACTAGCCTGTGACAGTAAGCTTATTAGTCCTATTGATGTGAATTCATAAGAGCTTAAAAGGTCTATATTAAGAGTCTGTCTTTGGAAATGTTTCTCATTATCAACCCTACTGCTTGATGAAATATTCTATAGCAAAGTCATGCTCCTACTGACTTAAGGGTCTTTTAAAACTCTGATCAACTCCTAACAGGTGTTCATCGAGTGATCCCAGGGTAAGGTAAACCACTACGTACACACAAAAATTCCCCAGTCAACACCACCTCAATTCCCCATTTCCAAGGGCATCCATTTCTGCATGGCTAAAGCATAAAGTTCTTGTGAAAATTTTAAATGAGTTAAGTTTTAGACATGGTAGGGGAAAGCTGGAATCTGTCTCATAATGAAGTATCAATTTTCTTCTAAAGACTGAAACAGATGCATATTCTATTGAGCATTCAGATACAGTTTACATTCTCATGTAAAATAAGCACTTTTGTTCTTCATAATATTAGACATAAAAAATACCCATGTGTGCAACTCTATAATGCAATCATCCTATAGTCTAATAAACTGACTTTTAATTATTTGTTCACTATCCATGCTGCTTTGAAATGTGTGAAAATTCTAAAAGACCTCAAATTCATCAACATGCATAAAAGCCAAAAATTTTACAGAAACAAACTTTAAAAAGCAAAGAAAAAAAGCACTATTTCTTTATAATTCAGTCTCTTGAAAAAGAAAAGCAGATTTATTAGCTTATACTTTAACTGTAAATCACTGTTTATAGTGATTTGAACTATAAACCACTTTTCTTCATACATAATAGGTCACAGGCATCTTAAAAGCAATCTGATGAGAGAAAATGTGATGTGAGTACCCACTTTATTTTGAAATATATTTGAAGCTAATATTAGATATATTTCTCAAGGCAGCATATTCACATTCTGAGCTGGACAGTTCTGTGGTATGGGGAGCTACCCTGTGCATTGTAGGATGCTCAGAAGCATCAGGAGCCTCTTCACTCCCAGATACCTCCCCCACCACCTCCAGTTGTGAAACATTGCCAGATGCACCTTCTAGGAAGAAGCCAAGGGCAGGAAAGTGCTTCTGATTGAAGATCACTGTCTCAGGACCCCTGCTCAGTTGTGCATGTCCTGGACATGGAGAGAACTCATTTTGATTGAATAAAATTACCTTGCTTGGAGGCTTAAATGTTTGGGTCTACCTTATCCAAATGGGTTGCTGGAGCTTGCCACATTTGTGCATTTGAACTTTGTCAACCTCAGCCAGTGTCTGGTTCTTGGTTCCTGCAAATATGGTCCTTGTGAGTGTTAGAGTGCAGGCACTCACTGTTGTGCACTGGTGAGCTCTGCTCAGCCGCAGACATACATCCCTCAGGGAAGAAAGTGTGGTTGACATCAATAAAACAAAATGTATTTCTTCTGACTTGCATTCTTCCCTTGGTTTCAGTCTTTATTTCTCCATCTGATTAACAATAATTATTGAAAAAATATGTATTTTTACTGGAAATTTCTAGAAGCAAGCTTCAGCTCTGCTAGTCTACTATCAGACTTCTTTCCAATACTCTCATTCCTCTGGAACTACTCATGTTGCCAGTTTACATGATGAATTCCACTGCAGGTCTCCATGACTATACATTCCTGTCTCTCCTCCTAAGATCAGCCCATCCTGCAGCCAGCATGTGATAGATCATATGCCTTCTTCTTTACCCACAACCCTACCGACAACCCTACAACAGCTCAGTAACAGAGGGCAGAAGAGAAGCCGGTCATCTTGAGAATATCAATGGGAAGCCAAGGAGAAAGAAAACTTGATTCTTATACACCAAATGTGTAGTGCCTTTAAAGTACCTGAAAAGGATATTGGAGTTTCTATCTCCAGGAGAAAAGATTTGTAGACCTTCAAAGTTTTGCCAAGCAAAAAGAGTTACCTGAAAAGTATGGAGTTGGGAGGTCAGTTTTATAAAAGGACACAAAGAATAGAAACAGCCTCATTCTCGAGGCATAAAAAACTGTATGTGGGCCTGGGGTTGTGGCTCAGTGGTAGAGCACTCACCTAGCACATGCACGGCCCTAGGTTGAATCCTCAGCACCATGTAAAAATAAATAAATAAAATAAAGGTATTGCATCCAACTACAACTAAAAAAATAGATATTAAAGAAAAAAATAAACTGAATGTGGCCAGGTCTGGTACTGTGTCATTCAGGTAAATGATATTTGTTCAAGGGCATTTGGAGAAGGCCTTCTGCCCTAAATATTCAACATCATGGTTCTAGCCAGGATTAAGGGGATGAACTCAGATGGGGAAAGACAGGTTCCAGACTGTCCTGGTATCTGGTGCCCTTTCCTAGTCCTCTATGCCTGCTCCAGTTCCCCACAGGTCCAGAGTGTTCCGAGAACTTCAGCTCAACACTAGCGTCAACCTGTGATTGCTTTTACTCCAGTTCAATGACAAGAATCTGATGCTTGGGTCACCTGGGAACACCCCAAGCCTTCATACAAACTATACATGTCACCAAAATCAAGTATACAGCTGTGAGCAGTCCCTTTAGGAGATTTGAAACAAGAACAAAAACAAAGGACTAGAAACAAGTGTCCCCCACAAAGCCTTAATATGTCATTCAATTTTTAGAGAAAGAATTCCCAATATTTTAAAATTAACCAATTTTGGAGTTAGGTATTCAAGGCCTGAGGAAACAAAGTACTGGCCAATCTCTCCTCTTTGTACACCCACCTCGTTGTACAAAAATGCTTCTACTCTACAAGATGGGAATTCATTGCCCCAGGTACCCTACTAAGACCAACTGTTTATGCACATTGGTAGTAGTCTAGGTCCAAGTTCAGATTCATGAATACAAACTTTCCATTATTATGGAAAACTCAATCTTTTTTTTTTTTAATTTAGAATGCCTATTTCATTGGTGAGGATAGGGATGCCAGAAACCCAACCTCACACTACTCAGGATGGTCCCCAGAGATGGCCCTTAGTATCCTGTGGGCATGCAAAAACCATGAGCTAGAAGTGCAAGAACAGTTCTTCTCCACACAACTGCTGACATATCTGTATCTTCAGGGTCTCAGTTCTTTGGTTATTGAGTTTCAGAGACACTTTCTGTGAGGTCTCTTCCTCTCAGCTATAAGACCTCCCTAAGTCCACATCAGAGCCTTCAAGGACACACAGGCAATCTATGACTAGGAGTAAAGGAAGTATGTGAAGTTATTTCTACATGTCTACTCAGAGGACAGCACCTGCCATGAAGAGGGTCTTACAAACGAGGCAATTGTCCTTTCTATGCACTGTACCCAAAAAGCAAAAGACAGGTTTCCTCAGCTTTCAGATGACCTAACCTACCTGTGATTTTAATTGCAGCTCTTAATTGCCCAAGCCAGTTCCAAGTCCCTCCCAAGATCCTACTAGTGTCTAAACCTTCTTCTTTCAGTTTATCTCTTTCTCATGCCAAGGTCATGTAGTCTTTTTCTAAATGGGGCAAGGTACATAGCAAGAGTTGTGCTCTCACTTCATCAGTATTGTTGTGATTATCTTCATGCTCAAAGCTTTGAAACCAATCAAGAATTTGATTATTTTGTTTTACTGTTTCCACTAGGTGTCTCTTGCTATTTTCAAGTTAAGTTAATATCCCAAATAGTCATCCTACTTCATAATTAAATGCGGAGAGTATTGCTCTTAAGGATGGGTGAGCTCTAGCTCAGAGCATGTAACCAGCTACCCGTTGTCACATTTCAGACTCTCCCATTTAAGGTTAATGAGCTTTCTTGAAGTACAGATGAATTATTGCACGTAGATCTGTCTAGCCCCTTTATGAGTCCATGTGCTGATGGCCTTATATTCATAAGTGTTACTGATAATTAGGTTGACTATTTCTTAATTATCTGGATCTTCTAATACTGTCTGGGTTACTACACTCTGAGAAAAGAGTCTAGGGTAAATCTCCTTAATTACAGAGCAATAAAGCCATTAAGACTCGAGATACATTATTTTCAATAAATAAGAGGACAGCTTGTTAACAATACTCAACCATATGCACAAGTGGTAGAAATAAACACAATGGACCTGTGTTTGAAGGGGCAGTTTCTTCGGAATGACTAATCAATACAGTAACAAAGCACTACAGACTGAGAGGCTTGCACTACAGACTGAGAGGCTTACACAACAGAACATCACCTCAAATGATTCTGGAGGATGGAATTCCAAGGTCAAGGTGCTAACAGGGGCATTTTTTTCTGTAGTGCCTCTCCTTGCGCTTCACACAGCACCTTCTTGATGCCCACACACGGCCTTTTCTCTGGGTAAAAACAGTGCTACTTTCTCTTCTTCTTCTTCTAAGGACACCAGTTCTATTGAATCTGGCCCCCACCCTTATGATCTCATTGAATTTTAATTGGATCATTAAAGATCCTATCTCAAATGCAGTCATATTGGAGGTTAGAAATTCAACACATGAATTTGGGGAGGATACAGTTCATAATGTAACAGTCCCATCATATAAATCGGTCAAGGACTACACGATAAATAGAATATAAAATTTAAATAACACAATATTCCTGTTTTTGCAATATAGCACAAGAATAAAATTTTTAAATTTTCCTTTCCAAGCCCAACACATCGCTCCCCTTTATATCAAAAACCAAGCTGACCCAGCACCTAAGTCAACCTAGAAAGAATGGAATGGAGAGCTACTGCTAGGGATGGAGCAGTCTGAGGATAATTCGCATTCAGGTGATCCCTTGTGTCCAAATCAGAGCCTTGAGCCTTCTCCCATGTGCCAGGAAAAGGTCTTTCCTCTGACAAGGAGCAGCGAGTTTTACTCCTCCAGCATCCCTGGGATGCATGCATTAAAAGCTCACATTTGCATTTGTCCTGAATCCTATTTTACCACTTTTCTCAATAACATTTAGCAATTACAAGGGCCCTCGGCTGCATTTTACCCATTATCAAGAACAGAGGGGGTGTGAGCAATTAAAACAAAGAAAAGTCAAAGACTCCCTCTGATAAAACCCTCTTAGAAAATAACATCATGGGACTCCCTGTCTGGAAAAGTTGAACACAGAGTGGATCTTGAAAATCATTAGCTTGCAAAGAAATTTAAATAAACCTAAACTGAAAAAGTTATTCATTTCTGTAATTTAGCTCCTTGTTCTTTTTCTCTAAAGAGCCCTAGCACACTGAAACCAAGAAAATTAAGGACAAATAAATGCTTCCATGAAGCAACTGATTGTTTCAATGCTAATGCAATCACCTAAGGATCAATATTTATCTGATAAAGTCAACAATAGAACACTGCAGTTCTCTGTACATTTATCTTGTGTGAAATTTGACACTATTGTATGTGTACACACAACAGGCACATGCAAAAGTGTAAAGATAGTTAAGGATTGGTGAATCTATCTCAACATAAACAGCATGTTTATTTACAACTTAAGTTCATGGTCAATTGTCTCCTGGTAAATTTAATATCTACCATGAGTTTTCAACCCTAAGGCTAGCCGACCTCACCTTCCAAAATTAGCCACATGGAATTTATATGCCCTTTGTGGATAAAGAATGAAGAAAAAAACTGCTAAGGTTTTTGTTGTTGCTATTCAGTTACATGTATTTTTAATGATGTCTTTGGAAATATAATTATGATCTTAGCCTTGCTTAATTAATTGGAAGGAATTACATTTGGTCTATGAAAGGTGATGAAATGGAGAAAATATCCTAGGATATAGAAAAGGAAAATGCCCACAAAGAGACTTGCAATGAATATAGGTATCATTCTGTTGTTTGTTTTTAAAATATGAAGAGAAAAATGATTGACGCATAGGCGTTAGCCTAGAATTATTCCTGTGCCCAAGCACAACAGAAAAATCTTCTCACATGCCCACAAAATGTGATACGACAATTTGAGCACTGTAAACTCTATGTAGAATTTATATTTTGTTTCAAGTTACCATTCCCATACAGAGACAACTCACAAACCCCAAGTTATAAATGGCAGATTTTCATCAGCCTTACCCACAACCCATCTCCCAACGCCAAACTCAAAGCACATGCAAAAAAAGGGTGTTGCCCCCACTCCCCTGAGAAAAGAAACTGAAGAAATATGGAGATTTTTTTAAAGTATGAAGTTAAGAACTTTAGACCAGGTGGGGCCAGATTCCCTCTATTGGGTCCTGATGTTTTTTTTTTTTTTTTTTTTTTAAAAACAAGTAAATAACAAAGAGGAAGAATGACAGCATTTTGCATGAGGAAGGAAGGAAATCAGAGATCTCTTCCTCCTGCTAACACATTGTGTCCCCATTCAAAATTTCAAGAGTATCTTGTGTACGTTTAAGATAAAGAAAACCATGTGAGGGGCTGGGTTTATGACTCAGTGGTAGAGCACTTGCCTAGCATGTGTGAGGCACTGGGTCTGATTCTCAGCACTGCATATAAATAAAATAAAGATCCATCGACAACTATATACATATATATTTTTAAAGGAGCTTCTTTTAAAAAGCATGTGATTTATTCTGAAAATTGTATGTACTGGAAAATGCATTTTAAATTCAAAAGCAAATGTCAGTCATTAGCCTGTCTTTAGCATGATTTGAGAGGTTACTATGAATAAGCACTGCTGATGCCCATTGGATGCATTATGTCACTTATTTGTCACTGTGGTCACCTCACCCCAGGAGAAATGGGCTCCTGTGATTTCCATTCTGCAGAAGGTAAAACTAAGGCAGAGTCTGAGAGCATGTGTAGGTAGGAAAGGGCTCAATTGAAGACCCACTCCAGAGCCTCAGATCTCACTCCCTCTGTTACATAGCCACCTTGTCACGATGTCCATCACCACTTCCGTCCTCCCCCATGGCCAGGGATGATTGGCTTCTTCTCATTTTGAAGTGACTTATTATCTCTCATCTTCTTGAGGTTAGAAAGATGCAACCCTCGGTTTCAGGCTAGACCATCAAGTCAAGTCCTGGAAACCAATGGCTATAATTTACATTTCTCACATAGCAACAAGTTTCCAAGGTTTTGGATGGAGGCCCCGAGCACAGTTTGCTTTGAAATGGTGTGGGGATCTTTGTAGAGCATCCAGAAGGTTTCACAGCTATACAAGATGGACAGCTGCCCCCTCCCGTGGGTGCCCTGGAGACATCTGCAGAGGGGACGTGAACTGAAGTGGCTGAGGATAAGCCACTAGTTTCCTTCTCCTCCATCCCCACTCCACCCCGTGGGCCCTCACACTGCCTGCATCTATTTCTTTGTTCCTTTTAAGCATCTTTTCTGTTAGAAACTCAACAGAAAGGATACTGATTTACATCATAGTACCAACTGCTACCCTTCACTAGATGAATTTATGTCTATATCCCTCAGGCCAATATCTTTCCAATATTCCAGTTTTCACACCTTCCATATACATAATTACCTAACACATTGCATTTTTACTTTTTAGTATACGACAGACCATCCATAAATGCCACCTCTGTACACAAGGCCAATTGCAGTAGAGATGTCTGAAAAGGAACGCTAAGGTAGCAGCTAAAGATAGCACTTCTTAAAATCTACAAAGGAGCTCAGAATCCTCAGTGTCAGGTCACTGACCCCAACCAGGTCCTGTCCAACCCTGCAAGGAAAATTCCCTCAACTCTCTGCAGAGAGAGGAGGAAACATGGAGTCAGGCACACATCCTTGGCAGAGACAGGGGTTGCCTCTGGGGAGATAAGTTGCCAAAGAACACAGCACTTCCTGTGGAGAAGCCCACCTGTGCCATCTCACAGAGGCCAGCCTGGTTGCTCCTGGCCATGAGTTCCTGTGTTGCATTCTCCTTTCTCAGCCCCCACATGGTCCGCAGGGCTGTTTCTCAAGGTAGACAATTAAATTAATAAACCATTGACTGTAGTACTCGAAACCCATGGGCTCAAGTGATCAGCTGAAAATGCATTTCCTTAGTAACACGCCCACCTCTCTGTTGTTTTTATCATATTGTTATTCTTCACCCTTTCTAATCAGAAACACCACCAACTAAATTCCCTGTATGTTCTCTCTATGCTGCTGGTTTATCATATCACTTTGAAGGAAGGTAAATAATCAATTTGATTCATTACCTCTAATTTCTAAGGTTCCATTCAGTATGGTCTAAGTTTAGACATAAACTTTGGAAAGATTGCATTGTGTACCCCTAGTCACATATAACCTAACCATGGCATTCTTTGAAAGAATTCAAATGATCAGTGACCAATTTAGGGGTGCAATGAAAAATGAGGAAAATAGATGCATTTACTGTGAGGAGGTATTTGATAGGACACCAGTGGGCATCAGGGTATTCAGAATGTTTTCCACACAATAGCATTTATAGCAGCTAAACAGCCTGGCAATTCTTAATAGTCCCTCAAAATCAGAGGTTTCATTCTCCCTCCTCTTTGTTATAGAAGTGGCTATTAATAGGTTCAAAGGGTGGCTGTCATGTTAAGTGAAGAGTACCTAGGAAAAAGAACTGTTTTCCTGGTGGCAGCAATAAGAACATGAGTGTTAACCTGATTTACAGAGCCAGTTCAAAGCTCACTCAACCCACGTGCTTGATGAACTGTTATCTAGACTACCCTGTGGTGGGTGGAGCACATAGCCACAAGTCCAGGCCACACACCAACTTCTTTTTTTTTTTTTTTTTTTCAATTCTAAATGAATTTTATTATTTTATTAGATATGTACTAATGTGTAACACATTTCCAAAAAAATTAGCTATTTATTTTTATTTTTTTCAAATTTATTTTTTATTCTAAGTTGTTAGAAATGACAGCAGAATGTATTACATTTCATATTATACTTATAGAGCACATTTTTACATATCTCTGGTTGTATACAAAGTATATTCACACCAACTTCTTGAAGTTCAGTGTCTGCTCTCTTTGTGCTTCCAACTGCCTACATCTGGGCATGCAAGGAAGGTTTCAGTGGAAAAGTTCGGTAGTCAGAGCAATTGGAGATCAAGGACTCCAATTCTAACAGGGTAGAGAAGTTTGGTATAAGTGAAAGCCAAAGTTACCCCAAAATAACCTGAATGTTCAATAATAGGAGCAGAATTAACCAATGATTATGTCACCATTTGATGGAATAGTGTGTTCAAAGTCATGATTTTGAATATTTGATGACACTGAAAATTTTAAGGCATTATATAAATGAAAGAGGCAGGACTCAAAACACAATATATAATTAGGATGCAAACCTTATGAAAAGAAAATTGTGTGTGTGTGTGTGTGTGTGTAAAACTAGAAGGAAAGATTCCAAAACCCTAGAAGTTACTCTCCTGGGATTACAGAAATTTTCTTTGCCTCTTTGTGCCTTTTCCAAGTTTTCCACAAAGAGCATGTGTTACTTTTTATAATAATCCTTTGATGTTCTTTGATATAAGTCAGGGTGATATAAATCTCACTTCTTTGCTGGTTCATCCCATGATTAGTGTCTTTTCCAGAGCTTTCTCAGGCAATCCCTTATTTCATTTTACCCTTCCCAGTGCCAGCAAATTTTTATTTCCAAGGTATAAAAATGACTGTATCATTTTTTTTTTTACAAAAATTTTCATCGATATCCCATTTCCTAAAAAAGTAACAGAATCCAGTCTCCTTCGACAACTTTTCAAAGAATTTCACAATCTCTAGTCAGCCCGTGTTTGTCCTCCCTCCATCTACCACCACTCCTTCCCTACCTTCCCCCTCACCAATACCCCATCTCTCAGTACACACAAGTCACTGTGGAGTCTTTCCTCACTTGATTTCCTCTACCTGATTATCCTGCCCTCATTTGGTATCTGCCAAATTCTTGCTTATCTTTCAGTAAGTACATTACTTAACCAATCTGTGCCCGAGTCTGTAGAATAGTTATGATATTTAAAACGACCTTGTGAAATTGTTGAGGGGACTTAACGTAAGATACACTGAACCAGTAGCAATTGCTTGCACACAGCACTCCTTCATAAATCTTAGTTTGAACTTGAAATATCCTGCTGTCACCCCTACAGCTTCCCCCAGGACCCCAACCTCACATGTGTGTGGACTGCACAGGATGTGCCACCCCATTATAGCCTTCCCCATGCTGCACATGTGAGAGTGACTTATTGTGCCTGTCTTCTCTCTGAGAGGAGGACACAGTCAATAGGGATGAAATTATATTGGCCTGTGTTGTTCCTGCTCCTAGCCCATAATTGGTACTCAGGAATTCTTAACAATTTGAAAGACTTGAAATAAAATAGCCACAAATGTTGGATACTGATTCAAGAAACCAAATAAAAGTAGACATTTTAAAATCATGGATGAGGAATTGATGACATTGAGTAATGTTTTAATTTCATTAGAGGTGATAATGGCGTTATGATTCTGGTTTTGTTTTGTTTTGTTTTGTTTTCTTTAGTACTGATCTGTTCTCTGAAGAATTTGTTGGTGAAATTTCCATAGTACCTCGAATTTGCTTTAAGACATTTCAGCAAACAAAATTCAGATTAAAGCAGGTGGTTGATAATAGAAGGGAGAAAATTCACAAAATGTTGCTCATTGTCAAAGTTGGTTGTGGATCCCTGTTCTTATCATATTTTTCTCTCTGCTATTGTGAATGTTTGAAAATTTCCATAGTACAAGTTAACCAAACATGCTAGCAACAAATGAACCAGAGGGTTTCCATAACAACGTTGAATGAAATCTCAAAATGCTGGTGAGTGTTTTCACAAGAGAAAACCTAAGTAGAAATTCTTTCAATAAGCAGATGAGTGCCTACCCTGTACAGAAGACCCTGTGCACTGCTTAGGCAACTTACAAAAGCCCAGTGGACTTGAATTTGGCAACACGTTGCAGTGTCTTTAGATGCCTACTTCAGTTGCAAAAGGGAGACCACAGGCTCCACCTTTCAGAATAACTAAAACAATAAATAATTAATGGCAATGAGCACCCTGCTAATATAAATGCAAATGATGATCCTTGTGCCTGCTCAATTTACATGCAAATGTCTTTTTTTTTAATCTATCAATAGTGGAAAATCAATAGTGTTGGTGATGGAAAAGTGATTTCCAAAGCTTTTTAGAATGTTAAAAAAAAGGTCAGTCAAGCAGTTTTCGTGGCTCCCTATGTCCCCTGAGACCTTAACCCAGCCATAGGAATCAGCATCCATGCTGATTCACTCTATGACCTCCGGCAGTGCATCTGTGTCCTTGTTTCCCTGGAAAAGGAGGGAAGAATGTCCAGGGGTGGGGATATTCAGAGGTCATCTAGACCTGAGCAGATGGGGGACATCCAGTGCCAAGGGGCTTCTAGAGAAGGTTCCTGCAGTCTCCATATTCCAAAGCCCTTCTGCTTCACCAGTTCTTTCTGGCTCCAAGCAGAAGCCTACTCTCTTCATCCCAGGGCAATAGACAATAGCTAATAGCCATCTACCAAAAGGGTCTTCTCTGTGGATTCATCAGTTTACATCACTTTATATAAACAAAAAGGGTCAGGTCAGGACACATTCTGCCTGGTGGCAGTTTGATACTGAAACTAGAATTATGAAGCATTAACTGCGTAATGTTCAGTGATAAGCAATGCCTTTATTGCATGATGGGTACAAAGTGGCCATTGTAGCTTTCCTTTCATTAAATATACAACGTGCTAGGCACCCCCTAACACCAATGAAAGCCCTCGCCCCTGTCTAAAATACTCCTCACTTGACACACACTTCAGGACTTGAACACTGAGATTACCCCCAGATCTAAAGGGCAGAAAGAATCTTCATTCTTGAGAAGAAAATAATACAGAATTCTAGTTTGAGAAAAAAAGATACATACATAAATACAAATATATAAACTGATAACAAAACTCTCAAATTTGAAACTGTCATAATAAAGACAGTTTTCTATGTAATCAGATGTTGAGTAAAGAAATATCACTCTATATCATAAAATCAAGTTTCTGTTTGTAAACATCATGTGGAATCAAAGATTTGAATTTTACCAAGTATGTAACTAAAAATTAGCAGTGCACCCCAAAAAAGAATCATTCCCTCCTATGGCTGCTAAAAGGTCAGCTCATTCTCCATTTTGAAAAGTATATTTGGACTGATCTGTCTCAAAATCGAGCCTATATGACACTCATAAAAACCCTACTGTGAGGTGCCCAACTAAGGGTTTACCTGAAAGAAATGTAGGTCTTCCAGAGCAGCTGAAATGTCATACAGGGAATGTGGCTGCCATTTGGAAGTCACTGCTCTCTATGAAAAGAGAAATAAAAACAAATAGTCATGTCCAAGATAAAATCCCACCACCCCCTTCAATCATTTGAAAGTCAGCAAGGCAGATGCTTTGAACTACACTGGTGAGCTGCTTGCCAAATTGGCCATTGTATACAGCTAGTGCAATGCTGCTCAGGGCAGATGAAGATGAGGCAAAGTAGCACTCATTCCCAGGACCTGAGTGATACCTCTCCGGCTTCACCCCAGTCCTGGCCCTGGGCTGCAACGTATATCTAATTAACGATGGTTGATGTTTCTCCCAAATGCTTCCTGGAAGACCAGCAGCATGTAAGGATTAAAAAAGAAAGAAAGAAAGAAAAGAAAAAGAAAAAAAAGAAATTCCTTATAATTTCATTCCAGGGAAAGAATGAATGACAGGACTTGAGATGACAAGCTCTCCCTGGGAGAACAGAGGCATGAGAGAACCTCCCATCCAAAGACCCAGATGCATACTCCTAAAATATGACTTCAGCATAGGAAACTGTTGGGAGTTTTCCAGCTCCTTTATCCTCTCTGGTCACTGGCCAAGCCCAAGAAAATCAGTGTCTTACTTTCTACCAAAGTTGGATAATTCCACAAAGTCCTGCTTTCAGCTCCTGGGACATGAAGGTCATCATTAAGATCTTTGCCTATATTCAGCGTCCATATCAGTAAACTGAAGGCCCTCTCTACCAAGGAAGTCCTTTAGCCTCCCCATGTTAGGACATCTCAACCTCTATTACACACTGAAATCATCCAGGCCACATTCAGATTATCAGGGAGAGACCCCAGGCACCAAAATTCAGAACAACTAGTCTGTATAATTGAGATTACACCAGTCACTACAGGTCCCTAATGACCAGATCCTTACCCAGAACACCAGGTGATGTCCTGAGGCCTTGATGGCCTCAAACTTGCTACCTCCTCCTACTCTGTAGTTAGAATTACTAGACTTATTTGGAATAAACTAGACTAGTTCCCACCACCATATGAGTACACACACACACACACAAGCACACACACTGCTTTGGGTGATGAATAGGAAAAAGTAGACAAATCATTGTGGCTAAAAAAACTGGAAGTATGAAGATTGGTAAGATTTGGAGCCTAAGTCCTCCTCTTTCCATTCCCCAGGCCTGGGACTGGCCCAGCTATAGCAATGACACTGCCCTGTCACTGTTCCCCACTTTTAGGGAAACCATAATGACTGACCATCCTCTGATCCATTTTTCTCCTATCTCTACTCAGTGCCAAGAGATAACCTACATAGAATATGCTAGGGGCTTCCTTTTCTCTGGTTTCCACTGGGCTTTTCCAAAAGGAGAAACTTACATGAGATTATGGTATTTACTGTCCCCAATCACTTTCTGCTGGGTCCCCTGAATCATCCCTCTTCTAAACATCCCAACTACTTTCAGGCAACCCCTCCATCATCGGTCCTCTACAGGGCCTGGTAACCATTTCCTCCCTCATCTTCTATGTTCAGTGGTAGCAACAGTACTCCAGTTTTCCTACAGCCAAAAGTACTGCATGAGCTCTTGTTTGTTTCCATAAATCCTGCCCCCTAAGCATGTAAACTCTCTCATTAAACATTCCTCCTATTTTCCAGTTTGAGGGTGCCATCTGTTTCCTAAGAGAACAATGATGGAAAGACCTTGTACTCAGGAGGGTCAGGATTCTCTGCTGTGGACCCTCACTGGAGGCATATGGAATGGAGGAGGGGCAGTCCCCAAAGGGATAGAGATGCTGAACAACAGACATCCACTATAGACAGAGGAGGCCATCTATGTCAGTGCCCCTCAAAGCATCATCATTGGACTGGGGCATGGACGGGTTTCACTCATTGGTGATAGAATAAGAAGAAAAAATGAAAGGAAGTATTTAGAAACCCTATAGCAATTCCATATTGCCTCAAAATCACACATTTCACAAAAGGATCAACTGATGATAAACTAGAAATTAAAATCTTTAAAGTGTACTCTTTCGTAACAGACAGATTGAGGACATAATATAAAGAAGTATGAAAAAATATTAACACATCCCCTTCTATTGGGACACGGACCCAGAAGTGCATGTTTTTAGATAATACAAATTTAAAAACTCAATGCAGTCTGTGGGCTTACTGTGTACCAGCTGTGTCTTCAACACGTATTATTCTTTACCTGGGTTTTATTTATGTTAATCCTTGCAATCCACCTAGCAGGCAGGTCCTATTTTTATCTCCATCTTAAAGTGAGGAAACTGAATCGCAGAATTATTAGCCAGAGCCAGAGCCAAAGCAGGACAGAACCAAGATTCATGCCAGGACCCAAACCTGGGTATTTTGGCCTTAGAGGATATAATCCCAGACTCTCTTATAATGCCTCTCCATACCAAAAGTTAAATTTGATTTGTTGACAACACCAACATAGTTAAAATAGATATGACATTTTTATAAACCACCCCGCCTTCTCTGGTCCTAATCTTGGGATTAGAAGAGATGTCTAAATCTCTTTTTTAGTTCTAAGTGAATCCTCTGTTGTTCTTCAAACCCTTCCAGAACAGCTAGTTGTATAATTTGAAGCACTCTGGCACTATCTATTTAGAAGGAAATATATCAAAAATCACTCACAGCTTAATGGTGTATAACCCAGCCCATCCATTCTGCTTCCCATTATATTCTGCAGAAACTTCATCCCTAGTGTCAAAGCATCTCCTTATGCAGCCTCTAGTCGGGTGCTATAAATTGGAGACTTACCCACAAGCTATAAATGTCAGTTCCATTCAGGGACATGATGGAAACTAAGAGCAAAGTTGCTTCAGAAATAAAGTTGAGACCTGGATGTCAACTGACGTTTTGGATTGTCTTGATTTGTGCATGGTTAGGACACTTCTATCTTTACCTCCTGAAGGAGAAGCATGTAAGAGGGGCACCTCTCTGCCATTATTCCAGAGTAGACAAAACCACACGTGGGAAAGAATGGAGGCTTTCCAAAACAAGGTGTACATGGGTGATTAGCCAGCTGTAGTTTAGGACACAGCATTCCTATAACACATTTTGTAACAGCACCAACATCCGTGGCCTTCGTTGGTGTTGGGTAATTCCATTATGCCTCTTTAATGAGACAGTGGAAGTCCATGAAGTGACTCACCCAGGGTCTATGGTGTGTGTCTGGGACTGTGAATCAAGCCTTTATTAGACCTTGTTTTCCACGCAGGGAATTATTCAGTTTTTATTCTCCCATAGTCTACTTTACCTGCCATAAATCACTGCTAACCTGTATTCCAATATGGAAACTTGGAATGGATCCCCTCATGCCACTTTAAATTTATTAACCATTTTGGGCTGTACATGCACATTTATAGAACGAGGTGGAGAGGAAGGTGGATACAGCAATGACAAGCACAACCTCTGGGAGCTGCTCTGCTCTAGTTGAATCATGGCTTTATAATTCCCATCCATAGAACCTAGGGCATGTTGCTTAGCCTCCTTATTCCCCCATATCCTTTTATGTAAAATGAAAGTGATAACATAAAACTTCCTTTAAGGATTTTGATAAATATTGATCATTATACACAAAATTCTTGGGATAGTGCCTGGTATGTGGTCAGTACTAGGTCAACATTTGCTAGGCTAAAGCATCCCCAAGATCCCTTTCAAAAGGAAACTTCTATGCTTTTCTGAAACTCAAGTGCAAAATTCATCTCTTAAAAGACAGTTGTATAACATTTGGGATGGGGACATGGAATACGTGAAGTGGGCATAAGCAAAGCAGATGATCCAGTTGGGCTACCATATTCTGTATTGAAGAAACTGGGACCATTTCATGGTGGAAGGTGAAAGTGGCACATTAATAAAATCTCAGTGGAGCAACAGGTATGATTGGGGCTATTCAAGACCCGTCAGGATGCCAGGTTTGCCCTGTCCATGGGGCACTGCAAAGCTCCCATCTGTCCTGTAAATATCTCCCTTGCTAATGTGCTGAGATCACCCTCTTTCTTCACACTGAGCTTGAATTTCCTCCCACTTGAGATTCCCCATATCATAGTCATCCCCTAAACTAGAAATAAAGCCCAGATATTTTTAAAAACTTACATACCTTTTGCCTTACCCCATCCCTGCTCTAAATAAGATACCCCATGAAATAAAAAAATATATGAATTTTGACATAAACTTTACATCTTATACAAAAATTAATTATAAATGAACTAGACACTAAAATGTATAGCATAAAACTCTAAAATATTCAGAGAAACTATAGGAAAAGATCTTCTAGACTCAGCATGTAGGCAAAGAGTTCTTAGACTTGATACTAAAAGCATGATCAATAAAAAGGGGAAAAAAGACAAATAGAGCATCATCAAAATTAAAAACTTTTTTTTTCTCTGGAAAGACCCTATGAAGAGAATGAAACGACAAATTTTGGATTGAGGGAAATATTTGCAAATCACATCCAACAACAACAAAAAAAAAAATCAGACCTTAAGAACTCTCGAAACTCAACGTCAAAAGACAAAAATCCAACTTAAGAAGTGAGCAAAGATTCAGACATTTCACTGAAGAGGACACATAGATGACAAATAAGCACATGAAAATGTGTTCATTATTAGCCAGTAAGGAAATGCAAAATAAAACCATCAAGATATCAATGTAATGAGCAAAGGCAAAGCAAGTGGCCACTCCTGTAACCTGTGGTAACCATATTCTGTACTGAGGAAATCGCTGACCTTTGAGGGTGAAAAGAGTACTGTTAAAAATTGCACTGGATTAGCAGGCTTGGTCTGAGTCTATTGTAGACAAGCCTAATAGAATGACTAAAATAAAAGAATGGTAATAATAACAAATACCAACACTGATGAGGGTGTGGAGAAGCTGGATCACTTAACATTGCTGGTAGGAATATAAAATGGTACAGCCACTCTGGGAAATAGGTTGGCAGTTTCCTTTAGAACTAAAAATAGATTTATCATACCAACCAACAATTGCACCCTTGGGTATTTATTCTTGAGAATTGAAAACTTACTTTCATGAAGAGAATTGCTAAATACGGCGCCACCAACACAAGGGAATATTAATCGGTCATTAAAACAGATAATTATGACAACTGGGTAGAAATAGGTTTTAAATGATCCCAAAATAATTTTATATTTTAAAACAGAAATCAAAACCACATACTGATAAAGATTTGCAGGGGATGAGCTGAAGGAAAACAGGTATTGTCAGAGAGGTGGAATTGATTGGAGTACTTTTTTTTTTTCCTTTTATTTTTTTTCCAGAAGACTCTTTAATGTTATTTTTATGTCTTACATTTTTAAAACATGAAATCCAAACTGGAAAATCATTAACAGCGAAACAATTCACAGAGGGATTCTTCCTGGGAAGGAGAGCTCACCTGAAGTACTTCTTGTCCTCCCCCATGGAGAGATCTCACCAGAATGATCTTTATCAAATTAGCAGGGGCTGCCAAGAACCTGAGGGTGAGGACACTGAAGAGCTGGTATGGGGGGGGGGGGGGGGGGTGGAGGGGGAGAAAGTCACTGCCCAGGCTGCAAGAGAGATTGAGGAGGTAAAGGAGAGAACGTTCAGGGGGAAAGGGGGAAAGATAAATAGGAAAAAAAGCAGAGGGTCCAACTGGGCAAGGCCCAGTTGATAGGGTATCACCATCAGAATCTGAGACAGCAGCAGGAAGGAATCTGCAGCCCAGGTGAGAGAATCCAAAGAAGACAGCTCCAGAAAGAAGACAAGGACAGGAGAGAGAAGGACACCAAAGCAGGACAGGATGAGCAGATGGAATAAGCAATTCTGTTTTCAGTGCTACAGCATAATCATAGCAAATCTTACATTCAGGTTTCTAACAACATAAATAATTAGAGGAGATAATGATATCCTTTGTTAACACAATTCATTATTCTTTTAGTTATTTTGATTTCCATGCACAACCCCATAGGGAACCTTTTTAAAACCAAACTATTAATTACTCCTTCCAAATGAAGGAAGGAATGAAAGCACAAATTCAGAAACAAAGAGCATCATTTCAATGAGATGATCTGTCCAAACACACAGCAGGCCACTATTTTAGCTATGTCCCCATTAACGCCCCAGGTTGGCTTGATGAATTGTGAAGCTGCTTGATATTTGGAGTTTCCAAGGAAGAATGGAGTCTTTGTTGCTCAGCCCAAAGTTACTTTTTCTCTCTGAACTTCACGTGAAAGTTGTAAGGATGAAAGGAGACTGAAGCGGATAAGTGCGCATGCGTGAAAGCTTGTGGCGCGTCCTGAACGTACAAGGCACAAAAAATATGCAAACAGCTGATCGCTCACTCACACTCCCCTCAACACTCACTGTGCACACAGGCAGCTTCTTATTGCACGCACTTTATCTGAGATTTTCTGGGGTTGTTTTGTTGTTTTTGTTTGTTTGTTTGTTGTTTTTTTGTTTTTGTTGTTTCTTTTGGTTTGCTTTGCTTTGGTCCTCTCTGCAGACATGGACTGGGTCAGAGATGCCAGTTGTCTGTACTCAGAAAAACCCTCAATCAATACAAATAGGAATTGCAAGATAAATACTTGAGTTTCCTTACCACTCAGAAAAGGCATATCCAAAGCATATTTTATATTGTCTCCCATATGTCCCCAGAAGGAATTGTCCCCAGTAGCCCATAGCAGTAATTTGATCATTAACTCCCTGTATTGCTTTTTTTGCTTGTTTTATTGTTGTTTTGTTTTGTTTTCCCTCCTGGGTCTCAAGTCTCCATTCCTCTATTGGTTCTTCCTGATATCACCTCTCAAATAAAAGTATTTCTCCTCCAATCCTCATCTGAGTCAGCTTTTGTAGAATTCAACCCAAGACACCAAGTAACCCACCCTGCAGCCCCTTTTGTAGGTGAGACATACACGAAATTTCCCTGGAGACTAGCCTGAGTAGAGTTTAGTCACTGGTTCCAGAATCTCAACATTAAACAACTCCACAGCCCCTTTCAACATGGTGCTGGCTCCCACTGCTTTTCAGAAACTCTTTTCTTGGAAGTTTCTAACAATCTCTCCTTTGCAAATGCATTTGGGGTGTGTGTGTGTGTGTGTGCTTTAGTCACTGTGTGGGTTTGATCTGGCATTTCCCCCAAAGTCTTGAGCTGAAAGCATGGTCCCCAAAGCAGTTAAATTCAGAGGTGGGGCTTTTAGGCAATGGTTGGAACATGAGCACTGTGACCTCATTAGTAGATTAATCCACTGATAGTTAAATGGGCTACTGGGAGTTTGGACCTAGTTGGAGGAAATAGGTTACTGGGGAGGTGCCCTAGAAAGGCTTTCTTCTGCTTTCCCTTCTACCATGCTGTTCTGCATCACCTAGCCCAGAGCAAGGGAGTCATCCATCCATAGGATGAATCTCAAAATCCATAAGCCCAGAATAAACATTTCCTCCTCTAAGTTGTTCTTTTCAGGTATTTTGGTCACCATGATGAAAAGCTGATTAACTACCTCTATGTCTTCATCGCCTCCATAGAACTGGACACTGACATAGGTCAGCCTTCATGTGGATCTCTTTCCCCTTTGTTGGGAAACTCATTCCCCAGCTCTTCTCTTTTCTTTGCAGAACCTTGTCTGGATCCCCCTTAAAGGCCTGCTCTTTAAATGTAGGCTTTCACAAGATTCTCTATCCAGAATTTGCTCCTGACTTCATACTCTCCTCCCAGACAATCTCATCCACGTTGATATCTTGAAATATCTCTTTTCTACAGATGGCTCCCAAACCTACATCTTTAACACTGTCCTCTCTCTTCTCAGCTGAACTTCAAATGCAAAGTCATGCTAAACATATCTATGCAGAAATTCTCCCATCCCTTCAAATGCAAAATAGTCCAAAATGAAATCTCTATCTTACCCTACCCCAACAAGCCTGTTCCCTGTCCTCTGATCCCTACCTCAGTTAAATCACCTCCAGCTCACATTCTACTCCATTTCAAAGTCCTCCCTTTCATGTGGGCCTCAAATCCAAAAAGTCTTCCTCATGCATGTCATCCTTTGATTTTCCTCTAGAGTTTCACAATCTCTTATCAAAAATAACACAGGACTTGGGGCTGTAACTTAGTGGTAGTGCTCTTTCCTGGCATGTGCAATCCCTAGCAGAACCACAAAGGAAGGAAGGAAGGAAGGAAGGAAGGAAGGAAGGAAGGAAGGAAGGAAGGAAAGAGAATAACAGTTGCTTCCTAACTGCATTGAGGTAGCAACTCATCATTCATTACAGATCTCACATATGTAATCACACAGCAAAAATCCCATGTGGTGGGTATTATCACTACCCCATTTTATGGGTGAAGATTTGGCAGCTCAAAAAGGTGAGGAGACTTGTTCAATATCAGCCCAGCCAGTAGGTGCCCAGGCCAATCCGCACAGATTAGAGAATCAGCTAGAAAACTTTTGAAGATTTTCTACCACTTTAGATGACCATTTGAAGTGGATGATAAAGTCCTCTATGCACTTTACATATCAGAGGGAAATAAACTTTCTACTGCTATAATAAATGTGTTTCCAAAGAAGGAGCAATATCAGTTGGAGCACTGACTTCTCTGGCCTGGATCTAGACCATGACCAAATTAGTGACCTCTCTGAGCTTCCTTTCCCCATCTATAAAATGGGAATGATAAAACCTACCTACAGAATTTTAAAGAAAATTAAATAAAATATTACAGGAAAGGCATCTATTACATGCCTAGCATATTACAGGTGCTTTGTAAATAGTAATTATCATAATAATTATTCCATATAGCTACTCTAAGGGAGAAAAGAGAAAGAAATATAAAGGGATGATATAAAGTCATGGGAAATTAAGTTGCTAAATTTTTAACAAAATTTCAGAACAAATAAAGCATGCAAGCAAAATCTCAAACCTGAACACTCAGAATTCCCAAACCAAGGAGTCATTTTCATACAGACAGAGTGTACTAAAGCAATACTTTATTTGGCTGTACATCTATTTACAAATCCTCACCGCTGTCTCTGAAAATGAAGAAATATAGCCTTCATTTGGCTTGGATTACACATGTCTTTGCAACTTTCACAAAGGTTTCTCTATCCTTCCATTTTCAAGAAAGCCATTTCAGGTCAATCAAAATGGGCAGTGACAGATCAGGATGGTGAGGGATCACTAAGATATGGAGGCTGCTCTGAGCATTTCCAGGTATTAGCACAGCACAGCGAGACTCATGGAACCACCAGCTAGAAAAACACACTCACATGAGAATCCTGAGGGGAATCTCTGGCCTAATCTGGGACAACCAAACCCACATTCCATAACCCATCAGAGACTTCTGCATAGCATGCTGATATGAAAAGAGGCATTCAAACCAGAAAAATGTTGATGCAATAACATTCTCTGTGTGATCTAAGGAGGACACAAGCAGCCATCATATGAATATGTGAGCACTGTGACAGAAGGGTGTGTCTAGAAGAAATGCCAAACTCAGG
The DNA here is from genome assembly GCA_025594165.1 of Tamias sibiricus. NCBI lineage: Eukaryota > Metazoa > Chordata > Mammalia > Rodentia > Sciuridae > Tamias > Tamias sibiricus. The sequence continues at coordinate 69,532,081 of CM046660.1, read as the reverse complement.
GGGAAGTGAAGAGGCCAGGATTCTAGCCAGCTGGGGTAAAGACTGAAGATGACTACCCTGGACATTGTCTCTTGGTGGAAAGTCATTTCAGGTTACCAAAAATGTTTGGAATGTAAATCCCTTATGCATATACAATGTCCTACTCCTCAAAATGTCTAAAGTTAAGGAGTTTGACATAAAATTCACTGGTTATGTTTTAGTAAATCCTAAGGAAAATCTTCCCTTAGGTTTATTCTATTCTCCACTGCAAATCCCAGTTCTTCTTTGAAAGCCCAGGAAATGACTCCTACAAGTTCCAACAGAGTCTACACCTGTGGGGAGGAGGCAGTGGGGGAGACCATGACAGAGTAAAATCCAGAGATGTGGGGAAGCTTCGAGTGCATGGACAGTAAGGAAGCCCTTTCATCTTCAAAGCTTTTTGTAAGTGTTAATTAATTAATCCTTGCCACGCCCATATAAGGCTTAAAGCAGGGATAAAAGGGACTCTGGACAGAATGTGGCAGAATGTGTGAACTCAGAGACATATCACCCACACATTGAAAACAAGGGAGTAAGAACACAGTAAGAGCAATTCTACCCAACAACCACACTCCCCTAAAAATATCACATCAAGATGCTCTGGAAGACAGAGGTGATGAAGAATTAGGAAAGACTCTTCTGGTGACCCCATGCCACTTTCTAAAAATATAATGAGAAGAAGATAAATAAGTTTTAATCCAAATAATCCTCCTTGTTTCTGAGTTCATGAATTTATTTGTAAGTGAAAAAAAAAGAAAAGAAAAGAAAAAGAAAAAGAAATATCTGGATTGGAGATGACTAGACAACTGAGAAGAAAATAGGGCTCAATAGAAAAACAGGATTCAGATTGTCTGAGCTAACCCTTTATACATTTATGAAGCTGTTTACTTCATTTCTATAAATAATTGGGTTTACTTGCTAATATATATGTGAAAATAAATCTAGTTATTTCAGTAGGTTGAGAAACCAACTTAGAAAATGTAATTCTTTGGATTTGAACAAAAAAATATTAAAATATTTCTTAAGAACATTTTTAAAATATTCTAAAATTTCAAAACTGGACACTGAGTATTAAAAAAATAGCATGAAACAACCAAATTTACCAACACCTTTTTTCGGAAATTAACTTTTAACCATTTTTAAAAATAAATGAAGAAGATGACACTTTCAGTTCTCAATAGGTTTCCATTATGGTTTGGAAGAGTGTGGGAAAAATAAACAAATATTGGCCAAGAGTAACTGTCTTTCTTCTGTTGGTAACATCTCTATCCAAATTCAAGTCTTGGCCCTGTGAGGAGTGCTAATGGAAAGATATTATAAGGGATAGGGTAGAGAAAATGGAAATGTATTTTGGAAGAAATTTCTTTGCAGAAGAAAAAGAATGGGCACCTTATGGATATCACAGGAAATGCACACAATAATTTTTTTAAAGTCTAGTCATGTTTTGGGAGAATTAGGGACACATGGTCACTTCTTCTTTCTCCAAGTCCTTCAAAGAACCAGATGACTGTTAAAATACTGGCCTTGTAAACTTCCTGTTCTGAAACTTGACCTTGGACTCACTCCCTGTGTACCCCACTCTACAACCCCTCACTGAGGCTAAGCCCCCATTCTCCTGTTTTAGGGGAATAGCAGGTTTTCCTATGAGAACCCACATTCTTTCCCCTTCTGTCCAATACGGCTCTGTGAAATAAGTCACCTGTGTCTTCCATACCCAGGGATGAGCACATCTGACCAATTGCTGTATCTCATTTCCTTGATTATCATGATTGGCTGAGGAATAAGCAAGGAAAGCAAGTCAGCCCAATAGGAGCCGATCGCACAGGTTAAGGATAAAGCTCCCCTTTCCATAGTGGCTCAGTGTTTTCCCTGAGAATGCTGATGAAGGACACAAGCAAACATGATACACTTGATTATAAAGCAACTGCCAAGTCTGTCTGGGGCAACATTTTTATGCTAGGTGCATACTCCATATTTTAATAATGAATTTACTGAGAAATCAACACAAATGTTGAAAAGTTCACCAAGAAGGGACAGTAAATATGATCAATGGTTGGCAATCTATGTCTATACTTTACTGTTCTTCCCAGCTAGGAATCACAACAATTTTCTGTTTGGTTTGAATGGAGTGAAAAAGGAATCACAACCATTTTCTCTTTGGTTTGAATGGAGTGAAATTGCTGAAAGTGGCTTCTTCTATATTGCTTGTGGCTAGGAACAGTGGACCAGGCCCAAAAAAAAAAAAAAAAAAAAAATTATTGTTGGGGATTTTTTTTTTCCCCTAATAGGAGGCTCCATTAAGTACTTGAATTTTGTGGGTTTAGAACATATGATAAATGGGAGGACAGTAGTCACTTGGGGTTTGGCAATATGTTTCCAAATTTTTGTGATATTTGTGTTAAATAAAACTCTCATTGTGTTTAACTCCAAATCCTCTTTGGTTATTAAAATGCACATGAATGAAAAACAAAATATCATGTTTTCTTACACTTACTTATCAAAAAGAAACCTTCCTAAGAGACATTAATAATAACTTGTTCTATTTTGAACTGGGAGTAAATTTCTTCCAAAGACAAGCCAAAATGAAAGGTCACAGGTACTTTCTGAGTGAAAATAGAGTCAGTCTATGAGAAGGGGCATACCTCCCCAAAATGCATAGACAGATAGATAGATGATAGATAGATAGATAGATAGATAGATAGATAGATATGTGTTATACCTTTTAAATGTTATTTTCACTAGAAATTAAGTGTGAAATGTCTGTAGCTCTATTTTAGAGAGGATTGGAGCAGCTTGCACACTCCCTGCTATCATTTCAATACCTCCAGCTCAGAACACCGAAAAGCCCAAAGTGATCACTGTCTTATGGGATGATTCCATCATTCTCTTGAAACACTCCCCAATTTGTCTTCATTCTTGCACCTTCCTTCTTACCAACCCCACTGCAACCAGGTACAGAAAATTTGGGATTTTAATAACCTATGTAGGGTGTGGAAATTCATAAAGCAAAATATGTTTTTAAGGAAAATGCACTTTAAAAACTGGTAAGAAAATAAAGGTCCTCTTTAAAACAGACATCTTTATTTGAATTCTTGGGAGAATTCAAGGCTCTCAGATATTGCTTTCATTTTCAATAACATTAATTCTTCCATTCTAGTCTCCTATCTACCAATCTACATAACAACTACTATGAACAAGAAAAACCAATGACTCTTTTTATAGCATCTTCCACGCAAAATCTCCAAACCATTTGTTCAGATGACTGATCTCAGCATAGTGGGTGAAGGGCATTAATAGACATTTGGAAATCCCTGTAAATCTATCATCCTGAAAGACAGCACAGAGCCCACGGTGACTCCAAAGAGAGAGAAATGAAATATGCCATAGACTCTCTGGAGGTTAATCGATCATATTTCTGGTGCTACTTGGTTTGACATAACCAAATTTGCACTGAAAATCAAGTCATCTATCTTTGTTCTGGTCAACTTAAAAAAATTTAATCCTGTTTGACCTTTCCTGAAGTTCAGTCAAAGAAAAACATTCTTTTTTTGCACTGACTAGGCAACCCCCTTTTATCTGTATTACAGTCACCTGGGCACTGTTCTCATTCAAGAATGCTGAATGCCCTGTAACAAATCTATTCGCTGGCTTTTTGGCCCCCAGAGGCGGGAAGACTGGGAGATTTTATTTGTTTTATTTTGAGATGATAAAGGAAATTTATTTTAAGGAAGATTAAAGAGAGAAGGAAAGAAAGAAATAGTAATATGATGCTCTGACTCCCCATATGACTGAGACAGAAATAAATCCAGAGAAATCATTAGATTACCACAATCAACCAATTTTCTCACGGAAAGTGTCACTCCAGCCAGACTTACTATGGCCTCCAGAAAGCAGATGAGCCTCTCTGCCTCTGTTTGTTTTTATTGACTTAATTTAAAATTTACTGGAGGGATGCTACATTTTGTATATAGAGGCTTTCATCCCAGAGCTCAGAGTATTTGAAATATTTCAATGACTCTTTACAGAGGGACCTTTCTCTCTCTCTCTTTTCCCCTCTCCCTCACTCTTGTCTTCCCTCGATCCTTCCCTCTCATCAAACAATGTTCTTCATACTCTTTGTTGGGTGTTTAAAACTATATCGTTGTCCAGGAACATCTCTCCTTACGCAGCTCCTCCCCAGGGAAGAGAAGAAACTCTCTCTGAAGATAACAGGATATTTTGATACGTTCAAAGTTGGGCTGTTTCTGCAACAGCTATTCAAGGGTAAGGCAAGTCAAACCCACAACAAAGAACACATGCGTCCATTCATTTTGGTGACCGAATGCTAGCTAAGCAGAAAGCAGGAGTGCCTGGAACCAAAAAGATTAACCTACGAAAAAAAGGCCATTTGAATGTGGTACGAATGTCTACATCACAAATCCCTCTCTGTGTATATAAGGCTCATCACATGTGACATACAAGCAGAGAGTGCACAAAGAAAAATGTGGTCCCTTTCACTATTAAATTCTCACATTGAGCTCTTCCTGGTGTGTGTGTGTGTGTGTGTGTGTGTGTGTGTGTGTGTAGAGGCTAAAACAAACCCTTGGTTCTGTTAGCACAGATAGGAAAAGTGGGTAGATGGAGTTGGAATTTTCTTTTCTAATTGTGTACTCTTTGGATTTTCTTTTTTTCTTTCTTTTTTTTTTTTTTTCTTTCTTTCTTAAATAAGAAAATGTATTTGTGTTAGTACTAATGGGAATTTTCCTAAGTGTTTGCTGAGAAATAATTCAAAATGTCAGAGCAAATACTTAAAGAAAAAGAAACTTTGAGGAAAAAAAAATGCAGTTTAATCAAATTCCCTCCTCTTTAATATATGGGGACTTAGGTGGATGGTGGGGTCCCCCTCACATCAGCCTGCTTCACCATAGAATTGCTGTGGTTTTCTGTGAGTGGGAACAATATAAATGCTGGTGAATTAAACCCCATGCAAATTCTCACGTCTGAAAATCTGTTCCTATCTATACTCTATGATGCATAGGAAGCCATTTTTATCTTTGAAATAAATGTTAGTAAATTCTGCATTACAACCCTAGGAGTCTCTGTTACATCATCATTTTCTTTAGCCACTCAAGAATATAATCATATAAGACATTTATTCTAATAATGTTAATAAACCATATATTATACGAATAACAATATAAAACTTGCATTAATGTTTTATAGTAGGCAAGAGTCAGCTATAGCATATGCACTGAAGAAGCACAAATAAAAACAATGTTAATATTTGTTTACATTCTTTGAGCAGATATCACCTACCAGGCACTGTTATAAGCACTTAGCTCATTAACCTTAATGATGATCCTGAGATGTAGCCACAATTATTTCCCTGACTTCCCGTGTTAAGAAATGAAGGCAGAGAGTTTTAAGTAACTTTCTCAAGGTGCTATACAAAAAGATCTATAAACATAGCTCTATTATAGTAACATCGGACATATATTGAGGGTGTGTTATACAACCACCATTCCCTTAAGCCGTGTAACATGCATGGTTTTTGTACACCTTCCAGAGGTCCTATAGGTTGGTACTGCTCTTAGGTGCAATGACACTGAATATTAACTGTAAAGCTCAAAAAGACCTATCATGGCAACAGAATCTTGCCCTGACCTTCCTATGGAATTTTCCATTACTTGAAGAGGAGCACAAGTGCCCATTGACCTTGACCATTTCTCTGTGGCAAGAATTGGGTGTCATCCTTTATGTACATTATCTTTTTTAAAGATCCCAACACCTTGGCATGCAGAAACCATTTTACAGATGAGGAAATGGTTTCGGAGTAATATTTCAAGTAATATTTGAAACCAGGATTCAAGCTCATCTTCTTCTGATGCCAAAGTACAAGTGGGGCCGTTTCATGGTCAAATAAAATGCAGAGGTTCCTGCAGCACTTTCTGAAAGCACAGTTTCCCTCTGTACCCTGGGGAGGTGGGGAAAGGTCCACAAAGGGTAAAGGAAGTAAAAGGTTATGGATTACTCTTTATCCCATCTGCATTTTAGTGGTGGTTGGATAAATGAAAGCTAAGCATATGATGAAGTGAACAAAAGTAATCAGTGCATTGTGATGAAACCAAGCAAACCAAAACAAATGAGGTTTTCTGTATGTTAAATACATGGCAAACACCTCTGTGATAGACAGCCTTCTAAACTGGCTCCCATTTGTCCTGTTTTTTGCATTTATGGACTCATGTGGTCTCTCCCCTTGAATCTGGGCTGGACCTAGGAACTTGTTTCTAATGAATATAAACATGGAATATGGGGAAAGTGATAGTTGTTACTTCTGAGATGAAGCAAGGGAGGAATATTACTTGTATCAGGCTAGCATCCTGTCTCTCTTGCCTTCTCAGCTTGCTGGCTTCAGTGAAGCAAGCTGTCATGTTGAAGAGGGCCATGTAGCAAGCAACTGAGGGTGGCCTCCCGCCAACAGCCAGTGGGAAACCAAGGCCCTCAGTCTAACAAGCCACAGAATACCAAACCCTACCCACCCCAATGCAAATGACCTGGGATCCTTGCAGCAGAGCTTTCGGATGAGATTGCAGTCCTAAAATGAATGGAATTAGAGACTATCATGTTAAGTGAAAGAAGTCAAACTCAGAAGGTCAAGGGTCATATGTTTTTTTCTCATATGTGGAAGGTAGAGAGAAAAATGAAAACAAATGGGGGGAGGGGAAAGGGGATCTCCTAAAAGTCAAAGGGAGGTCAGTAGAGCAAAGGGACCAAGGGTAGGAGGGAGGGAGGGAGGGAGAGACAGAGTGACATGCTAGGGAATGATATTAGCCAAATTATATTGTTATATTGTGTGCATGTACAAATATGTAACAACAACTCCCATGATTATGTACAACTATAATGCACCAATGAGAAAAGATGGGGAAAAAAGAGAGAGAGAGAGATCACAGTCCTAGGTAACACCTTGATTGTGGGACACCTGAAACAGAGAACCCAGTGAAGATATTTCTGGATTTCCAACCTACAGAAGCTGTGAGATAATAAATACATTTTGTTTTAAATGGTTAAATTTTACAGTAATTTGTTATGAAGTAAGTGAGAATATATAACCTCCTTCTCCCATAAAATGTTCTTCCAGAGAAGTATTTGATGTCATTTTTAATTTAGCGTGATGCATTCACATCTACCAAGAGTGAAAACACTGATTTCAGAAATCCCAAAGGATAGGGACAGCCATCCAGTTTTGTTTGCTTCATTGTTGCTAGAAAAGTCTATGAGTGGTGGTTATATCGAGCAGAACGCTGGACCTAGCACCAGAACACCTGGCTTTGCCATGAGCCTTGTCAGTTCATCCCTCTGAGACTTGCCTTGCTGTTTGATAATATGGGGTAAAGGTGCTTGCCAGAGATTCTATGTGACATCCTCCTAGCATGAAGGGTAAGAAGGTGACCATCCTTAACAGCACTGACAAGTATTACTGTTCAGCAATAAGCAACTGCATTTGTTGTCTGTGAAGAGACCATCTCAGTCAGGAACTGGTCCCGTCTAATCAGTATAAAAGATTAGCCTTTCTCCCTTAAAGTGGATCAAAACCCAAGTCAGGACCCCATGAGTCACATCTTTGTGTTAACACTTAGCTAGGATGTTACTTCAAGCCAACCTGATTTCACAACTGCCTGGTAGGATGGCCACAAGTCCTCCCACCCCACCTCCAGAGCTGGGGACTATGACTTCATCAGGGATTTTGCTCAGCCCCAGAGACACAATGGTGTGCACATACGATGTCCACAGTTCATAAATCATGTGCTGTGCTACAAAACACATTTCCAGGCAAAATCAAAGCCACTGGAAAAAGAGCTAACTCACTGGAAAACCAGTTATGGCCCTGAAGTAAAATATCTAAAAAGTCAGAAGTATTTAAACAGTCTTCTATGGACACAAATGTGAGTTTTGTGGTGAATCACTGGTATTTTCGTGATTTGGAGAAATCTAACTCTGATACTCTGTGGAATAAGGAACCACCACCTGAAACAGTAGCTTTGAATGGTGACTTCCTTTCAAGATGAAGAAGAAACTTTGGAAGATCTGTAAATTATTTCTAATCTATCTTGGGAAAATCTATTAAAAACCTAAAATTAGTTCATCTTGTGCTCTTCACAGGCTCACAACACAGCAGTCATTCACTAATTCACCATGAAAGAGTGGTGAGCTGCTTTTATTTCTATGTATGACCACATGCCCTTTCGATCAAGAAACAGCCTGATATTCTATTTTAAAGCTCAATATCAATACTTGTGAAGGATTTAATTTGTGTTATTTTGGCAGGAGTTGGTTCGATTGTTTTATTAAATCTCATTAGTTCTACAGTGAAAATTAAAGCAACACACACACACTCAAACACACCTACATACCAGCCATGTCTATGTTGTTTCTTAAGTGAGCAATATACTTTCATCTTTCAACTGTTTAGCAATTATACAATGGACCCAATTAATATAGACAGCCAGCACAAATACAGCAGACATAACTGACTTTATATGAATTAATAAGTATATAATGAGACCTTACTGCTTGTTAGCATGAAAGCTGCAGACAATTGACTTCATTCTCCATTTCCCTCTTGCATTTAGAAGCAGCTTAAAACAGGGGCCCAAGAGAAGAATGTATGGCAAGTAAGCTTTGGTTAGGGAACATTTATTTTGAAGACCATTAGAGAAATAATCTGGGCTGCGGTATTTTCCACACTACTGTTCAACAGCTTTATCATGCATGTCTCCTCTAGTATATAAGTCTGTGATATTTAAAACCTTGGACTCAGTTGTTCCTGGTTCTGGAATCCTAGAGTGTTCATTTGTCAGTCTTTCCTTCCTTGATGTGTGACTGTTTTTTCTATGCAATTATTCTTCCAGACACAAGCAAGTGGTTGCAGTATTGGGACAAATTCGTGGGATCAAAACTGCCTGGAAATATGCTTAAGAGTCTGATCTTATTCCAGAAGCTAATACTCTGTTGAAATTCAATACCACATATTTTACCAGTGTGTGTTTAATGTACAGCAGTGGGCAGGATTTGAAATAGCAAACGTTGATGTTAATCCATAGGTGTCATTTCCAGACACTGCTTAAAGGATATTTTAAAAACTACTCTAAATTCCCATGGCCATAAACACTACCAACAATAATAGAAATGTCCCTTATGATACCTCTGAATCTGCAGTTTACTTGTAGATGAGGTATGAAAGCCCTGAGAGACAGATAGGACAAGACTGATTATTTCCAATTTGCAGATGAGGGAGCTAAGACTGTGGTGAGTAAAATAAATAGGTTGTAGAAGTAGACAGGGAATTATAATCCAGGCCCTACAGAAAGAAGATCTAGCCTATTTTATCATGTAAGAAGATGAGCTTTAATCAAAACTATAAAGGTAAAATAGCACAATAATCATGTTGACATTTTTATCATAACTGGGCAAGACTAAAATAGAACATGAGTAATATTTGGAAGTAGCAATTGGGAGATGGTTCATTTGGAAATATGAGTAGAGATTTTCTATCTAAAAAAAGAACTAAGCCTGATCTATGGACCTGATGACCCTCTCAGTTTCCACCAGCTGCAAAGGAGCCAGCTACCTGACGTGACCAACACACATCTCCAAGTGAGACAGAGGTGGGTCTGTCTTCATTTCAGAATGTCCTCAGCTTCTGTGGTCACAGATCCTGGATGTGTATAGCCCTTCCAGATTCACCAAGCCCCATTGTACAAGTTCCCACAGAAAATCTTATGACTGGGCCAGAGCAGATGCCATGTTCCCCACTGACCCAAAAGGACTCTAACTTACAAAAAACACCTCATCACTCATCTGTGCACCCAAGAGGTAGCAAGTCATGGTGGTGGGATTAGAAACTGAGTCTCTGGTCCCAAGCACCAGGTATCTCTTCCACTCATGATGTCTCCTGACATTAGACATAAATATAATTTGAGAGCACGTGAGTGGAGCTGCATCTCTTTCAATGGCACCGTGGGACAAAATGCTTCTATGAAGGACGTCACTTCCTATATCTTGCTAAATGGATCCCAGAAAAACTTCCTCTCCTAAGTTAATGAGATGTTGGCAAAAGGAGAGAGCATTCTACTAGAGACAAAAGATCACTTGTTCATTTAAAAAAGACAGTCATAAAAGTCAATCTGAGAGGACTGCATATATATTCTGTGATGTCAACTACTCTATGATATTCTTCCTGGAAAAACCATGGAGACAGTAAAAAGCTCAGTGATTGGCAGAAACTGGGGGAGGGAGAGATGAATAGGCAGAGCACAGAGGATTTTCAGAGCAATAAAACATTCTGTATGATACTACAATGGTATATGTATGTCATGATATATTCTCTAAAATGTTCAACACCTAGAGTGAACCCTGAGTAAACTCTGGACTTGGAGTTGTAATGATGTGTAGGCTTATGATGCTAACATACGTACTCCTCCAGTGGGAGTGTTACTAGTTGGGGAGGCTGGCAGGGCAGCAAGTATATGGGAAATCTCTATATTTCCCCCTCAATTTTCCCTTGCACCTAAAACTGCTTTAAAAGATAAAAATAAAGTCTATTTTTTTAAAGGACATTGATTAGGAAAATCAAGAATTATGCAAAAAGGAGGCAACTTTGTGCTATTGGCTTACCAAAAATGGGGAGGTGACATGGGGAGAGGAAGGATAGTAGAATGAAACAGATATTATTACTATATATGACTGCAGGACCAAAAAATGAGAAATTATACCCCATCTACGTATGATATATCAAAGTGCATAAATGCATTCTACTGTCATGTATAACTAATTAAAACAAATTAAATTTTTTTTAAATGGTAGGAAAGTGAAGTCAGATAGTACATAAGAAGCAAGAAAAATCAACAGATTAGAAAGACATAACTGCCAACTGTGACCATGCAATAGCCTCAGAGTTCTCTGGTGGCTGCTCCACCCTGCCACTTCCCCCTTCAATCCAAGCACACCTGCACTGCTCACCCCACTGCCTCCTCAAGCAACATGTAACACTTACAGCTGGGATATTCCCCTTGGTCCATGCCATCCTAATTCTTTGACCATATTCCCAGACAGTGCTATTGAAGACAAACTAGTCCTCAAAGCAGCTACAGCCTGGTATCATTTGATCATTTGCATCTGAGCTTTAGATGTTTCGAGGTTAATTTTTTTTTTTTTTTTTGTATTTCGATCTTTATTATCTATTATTTGCAGAGAAGCAATGAACCTAATTCTCTGATCCTCAGTTCAAACCCTAGAGAGAGTGAGCCCTGGGAACAAGACATTCAGAGAAAATCATGAGGTATTATTAGGGAGAGAAAAGTGAGACAGAGAGGGGATGCAGGAGTTTCTATTCCCTCTGAGTTCCAGGGAAGAAACTCTGTACTAGGGATCTCCATTTCCATCCAATGATGCCAACCAGAAACCACAGGCCCCTCCTGGGGCTTTGACATCACCCAAACCCCTTCTTACAGCAAGCCAGTGGTGGCCTGTAGACACCAGACTTGGGCAGCTGGGGAAGGGCCAGGCCCTGTACTTGAGGAAAACGGCAAAGGACAAATATCAGGAGGATGATCCCACCCCCTCCTTTACCCTTTCTGCCACCTTCCCAGCTCACCCAGTCTGTCAACCCACAGGATTTTACCTGAGTCATAGCAGCTTCTCATAATGCCTGGAGAACGTTATAGAGTGACTAAGGTTTAGTTGCACAGGTGGACAAATGGATGGATGAATTTATAATATGCTTCCCTGCCTGCAATCTTTCCTTTCTGACCCATCCTTTACAAGATCAGAGAAACAATCTTAAATATGCATCGTATCTTACTTCACCTGCCAACTCACTCCACTCCACAAATAGAGATTTTCAAGGGCTCTCTTTATTTGTAGAATTTCAAACTCCTTGACATGGAATTAAAATCTGACCTACACACCTTCCCATGGCCTCCCTCCACTCACCATAAGCTCCGCCATGCCAGCCACTGGCGAGGCTCCCTGTACGGTATGTGTCTCTGATTCCCATGCTTCGTAGATAGGGTTCAAAATACTGACCAACATTTCCTCCTGCCCTTCCACCTTCTCTACCTTGACCACTGCTCCACTTTTGCCACATTCATTTAGAAAAAGTAATCATTTATTTGGGGGAGGGGGCTTCCATGCAGCACTCCACATGTTTTTACCTATGTCTTATTGCACCTTACTTTCTTATTATTGGTTGGCCTGTTTTGTGTCTTCTACTCCACCATGAGGTTCCTGAGAGTAGGCCCGGCTCTAACTGTTGTACCCTCCATGGCACCCAGCTCTGTGCTCCAACACAGCATTGTTCTTTCAAGGACTCCTTCAGCAGACTGACTACAAGGACTTGCAGTCTCCTGGCAGCAAGTCACTAGAGAGAAAATTAGAAGGCAACATGTTCTCTTCCTTCCCCCAACTCCACATTCTTTCACACTGAAATACTTATTTTTAAAAACAATCCACTATCACAGAATCATTTCTTTAGCTTAAATAGCCTTGTAGAGGGTAGACTGGATATCCTTCCTAAGGAACAATGCTTCTCTTTTCTGGGCTGGTACTTTTAAGTAAGAACACGTGTGTCTGACCCTTTCCGGGAGGCAGATTTTCACCGAGAGGAGTCAGACACGGGAAAGACAGACATGAAACAAATTGAGAGACACGAAGATGGGCCAGGGACACAGAGATAAACTCAACCACATCATAATCTTGCCCAGACTAATCCTGACTGGTGGTCCCCAAGCATCTCCTAGGTGGTCCATTGATGGGTTTCTTAAGGAATTCGTGTTTATAATATGTCTGTGTCTTTGTTTCTGTTTCTGGAATGAATTAATCATTTAGCTAGGATAGTAAATGAGGATCAGACACTGACTTTCAACAAACACAGTTCCTTTTGTCTCATTAGTACTTGGGAAAATATTCAGTACTATAGGATGTGAATAGGTGAGGTCTGTCCACTGCAGGGTATTCTCCCCCTGATTAAAAAACAATGTAAAAGAAGGGAAAGTGAGAGATTCCTATTACTATCCTCCTAATTTTATGGAATTTCTCTCTAAACCATCAGATTAAAACCATGTCAACATCAGATTATCGGTTCACAAGACAATGTCACAGGACTTCTGGCCTCCACATCATCTTTTGGAACATTAATGACATCTAAAACACTCTTTCCCCCTCATCTTCCTTGAAACACTGATGATTTTTTTTCTTCAAAATTCAACATGAGCACCATTTCTCCATGGAAACATTTTCTGATTCCTACACAGAAGGGCAGATGACCACCTGTGTTCCCTCACTTGTCTCTTCCATAGCCAGGACTGTTCTGTACAGAACAATGACCTGAACTTATACATTTATTTATATCTCTTTCTGCTTCCATGATTTATTTCTATATAACATACCATCCCCAAATTTACTTACATAAAATAATGCAGTTTATTATTATTATTATTATTATTATTATTATTATTATTATTATTTCTCATGAGTCTCTGGGCCAGCTGGGTTCTGCCAGGCAGTTCTTCAGCTGTAGTAGCTGTTGTCACTCATGGAGCTGCCTTCAGAGGGATTGTGGCTAGAGCTGGGCTGTGTAAGACGTCATCTCACCCTCCAAGGCCTTTCTCTGCATAGTGGCTAATCTCTTGGTAGCCTAGTTAGGCTTCTTACAGCCTTGCGCCACTGCCTTCCAAGAGAGAAAAGGTCAACCTGCCAGGCTGCTCAAGGGCTAGGCTGAGAACCTGTGTAGCAACACTACCTTCACCTTTTAAAAAGCAAGTCACAAAGCCATCCCAGAACAAGGGGAGGCTTCACCTCCTGCTAGGAGGAGAAGCAAAGTATGAACGGCCATCTTTACTCTGCCACCCTTCCTTACCACACCGCAAGGGCCTTCTAGGGTAGGACTGAACCATTCTGAAAGAGTACTAACAAAGTCAAACATCTTTAGGGATGGCAGTCTTTGAGAAATTAGGAAAAGTGTTTAAAGATGCATCAAAAGGAATTTAAAATAAAAAGCATAAAAAGAGGTTTCATAATCCACATTCTAAAGTTTCAAAAAGATTTGGGCTTCGATATGGCCTAAGGGAACAATAGGAGGAAAGAGGAGTAGTCACAAATTTCATCTGCATCCTCTTCGGATGCCTAAGGGAAAAAAGCTTCTTGCAGTCAGAACTATTATGAAAACATGCACTCCTTACATTAGAGCTCCAAAATCTTCCATGTTCCACTCAATCCAGAGGAACAACCAACCTGAGGTTAACCTGACATCAGGTCTCAGGCCATATGAGACATTTAAATAAAGTGTGATGATAGCTTTGTCTAGATAGGGCACAGTGTGGCACAATCCTGTAAATCTCAGCTTCTCAGGAGGCTGAGGCAGGAGGACTGCATGTTCAAGGGCAACCTCATCAACTTAGTAAGACTCTATCTCAAAATAAAAAAAAAAAAATTAGGGCTAGAGATATAGCTCAGTGATAAAGCACCCCTGCCTTCAACCCCCAATACCAAATAAATAAAACGAAAGTTTTACTAAGGCATTACATGAGAACTAGTAGGATCTAACAACTAGAATTCCAGGTGTTTGGTCTGAATATGAAATAGTGTACTTCATTTGCTAGAAGCAGGATTCATGCAATGAAAGAAAATGAAAGACTTAACAACCAGTTGATCCAATTGCATCATTTCTTGGGAGAGTTTATGTAGTCAATTTCATGCTATAAGGGATAGATAGATCATTGATTGTAAAGTTGGGAGTCAAATCTTTCTCAAGTAAAATTTGATTTGATAACCTATATAGCAAAAATGTTGAAATTTTTGCATATCTTTTGATCTATGAATTTTCCTAAGAATTTTTCCTAAAGGAAATACTTATGAATGGACAGAAAGACATCATTATGAGATGTTTGCTGTGGCATTATTTATAACAGTGAAAATGTTGGAGACAACCTATGTTCAAGCAATATAAGATTAATTGCAAAAATTATAGTACATCTATAGGATAGGTTTTGAGGTAATGATTGAAATTATACTATGGAAATGTGTTTAATAATATGAAAAGATAATTTGTATCAGTTATAGAAAAAGAAAAACATGATGCAGTTATAGAGCAGATATATACTGTATGAAAAGCTGCAAAGCAACACACCAGATAATTAACAGTGATTATCCTTGGGTAGTAGGATTATTTTTATTACTTATATTTTCCATATGGAACACATATCTGCAATAAGAAGCAGTAAATTTATATTTCTAAAGATTATTTTGTTTTACTCGTACATCACTAAGGACTATTTGGAAGGTGGTGGAGTGGAGCAATTTGATTTAAGTCAGAAGCCAGATTCTGAAAACTATTATTTATTAAGCTACTATGCCAGATCAAAAATATTATTTAGGCCAGGCACAGTGGTGCACACCTGTAATCCCAGCAGCTCAGGAGGCTGAGGCAGGAGGATTCTATTCGCAAGTTCAAAGCCAGCCTCAGCAAAAGCCAGGCACTAAGCAACTCAGTGAGACCTTGTCTCTAAAATATACAAAAATAGGGCTGGAGATGTGGCTCAGTGATAGACTGCCCCTGAATTTAATCCCTGGTACCAAAGTGTGTATATAAATATATATAAAATACAGTCATCCATATATATATGTATATACACACATGTACATATACATACATATATGTGTATATATACATATAAATACATATATATATCTTTTTTTTTTTTTTTTTTGTGGTACCAGGGATTGAACTCAGGAGCACTCGACCACTGGGTCACATCCCCAGACCTTTTTTGTATTTTATTTGGAGACAGGGTCTCACTGAGTTACTAAGTGCCTCGCCATTGCTGAGGCTGGCTTTGAACTCGCGATCCTCCTGCCTCAGCCTCCCAAAGTGCTGGGATTACAGGCGTGCGCCACCGCGCCTGGCTTACATATATATTCTTTAATGAACCTATTGAATATGCACTACATCAAGCCCACTATACTGACCAACAAATTGTGTTTTCTCATTGATGTGATATGCCTTCAGAACACACTGAATAATCTGAAATGTCTATGGGATACAGGACTAAGAAATGGAACTACAGTTCTAGACTGTAAATTACATGAAAGTAGGGATTTCATTTGTTTCATTAAATACATATGTTTTGAATGAACAACTGATGAGATCACATGAGTCATTAATTTTCTATGAGATAGTCTTCAAGATAGCTCCCTACGATCCGATCCGACTTTACGTCATTATGTCCTCTGCTGTGACTGCCATAAACAGCCCACATCCCAGGCACTTCTGAGGACAATTTTTGAGAAGCAGTTATACACATACAACCAGAGCTGAGGAAACTCCGGTGCATGTTCAGAAACTGAACAACAGGGAGAAATACAGTCAAGGAGAGCTGGAAGAGAATGGCCAAGGACAGAATTTTGAGGAATAAAAAATTTGTGATGAGCTTACAGGTCCTCTCTGCCCACAGGTCCCTCTGATGTGCAAGTGTGGATTTTCACAACTACTCCCAGCAGACAGAGCCACATTCTGTAGTTACGAGACCACAGCACCAGGGCCCTGCCACAGGAGGTCCCACCTGGCAAAAAAGCCCTGCTTTGTCAAATGCTCACCCAATTGTCCCACACTGGACTTCTGTTCTTAGTGTCTTACTCCCTATTCCAAGTCTTTTAAGACAAAGGGTTTTTTGTTTGCTTGTTTGTTTTTGCCAGAGATCTCAGTTCCATGTCCTGTATCTTGCCTCTCCAGAACCTAATTCTCTGCACCTGTGCCATTTGCCTCTTGCCAATTCCCAGGTCCTCCAGTCACTTACTGAAATTCCTCCTTATTGCCCCTTGCTGGACTCTGTAGATATTTGCTTTGGCAGATCCTTCTAGCATCTTCCTAAAGGATGTCCTTGAATGGTCAACCTTCCATTGACCAAGACTAGAATCTGATGCTTCCTTCTTTTGAAGCTAAAGCCAGTTAACTCCTATTATGTGTATGGAATTAAAAAAAAAAAAAAATCTGGGTTGAAGTGCTTTTCATCTGAAGGGAAAAGAAACACTGGACTTCCCACATTGAGGTCTCTGACATTGCTGGGTATTTGGCCAACCCTCTGAAACCTCCACCTTTTTCTGTGTCATGGACCTTTTTATGCACACCTGGATCTTAGATTTAATTTTGGACCTATGCAGACGGGGCTTGTGCTGTATTCTGTGTGTTTGTTGAGATCCACCTTCAGTGATAAACCCATTTTAGATATGTATGCTAAATGTCCATCCTTATACTATCAATTTCATTTTTTCCTCTTCATGGTTACTAAGGCCTGTTCTTCCAAACGATTTTTCTTGCTCCCATCAAAGATCCAAAGTCCTCACAAATAAGTATTGTAAACTGCAGTATGTCCCCAGTGGGTGTTCAAGAGCAAGACTCCTCTTCCTAGAAAATTTCAGAGGATTTTCTTTCTTAGGGTAGGTGCCCAAGGGAACATAAGTGGCATCCTATCTGACAGACAAGGTCCTGCCCTCATGAAGCTCACACTCTAGAGACAAATGAGCAAAATACTTACATAAGACAATGCCTAATGGTAGGTACTTTAAAGAAAATAAGTAGGAGAAAGAGAGATTTTCTAGTGTCATAAGTTAGACAACCTGGTCAGGAAAAGCCTGGCAGGTAAGGTCACTTCTCCACATAGGATTATGTTGTGGTGGATGTGGCTTTGATTTATGTAAATCACTAGTAAACATGAGCAATTTCTTTTCAGGTTATTTAAAGTTTTCTTGAGCATTGTTCAGGTTATTGGAGATATTTTATGCAGATTTTTAACAGATGCTGTCAAATCTAAATATTTGTTCAGTTCTTAAGACAGCATCCCGAGGGCAGTATTTTGTATTTTTAGATAATTGTGTTTATTTGCATGTGACCTTGGTTTGTTACAACCAATTGTCTGATGATCTCAAATTTGTCTGTGATCAGTACAGTGAGAACCTTTTTGTTGTTCTTTCCAGTTTTAATTCTTTCCTTCATCTGATAATTACCATTGTCTAAAGAATTACGAAAGGGGCCTCCCTAAGAAAAGATACACATGGGAACCTTTTCAAACACTAATTTTGGCAACTAATTCAATTATCTCATCAAATGAGTGTTCCCTCTTGAGCTGGAGGCAGCATCTTTCCCAACCACATCTGTGAGCAAAGAGGCTCGGCCACATTTTACAGGGAGATACGTCTCAGCTTCAGGAGGCAACTGAGCTTTCACAGGTCACCCAAGGATCCTGCAGAAAACAGCTTACAAGCACCTGCACCTCGATTCCTGTACAACTGAAAATCCCGTGCAATTTTTACTGTCCTACAGCTGTGGAGACTGAGGCACACTCTGGCAAGCGATTGGCTTTGAAAAGAGTTGGCAGCAAGAGAGAACTGTCCCTACTGGTTCCTGGACATGGGTGAGCCTGTCTCCCAGGGATCAACCTGTCTAGCTCTCAGTACATTCAGAGTTCTTGAGTACCTAGCAGAATTCTTGAGACAAAGTAGATTCCTGTATTAGTTTTCTGTTGTTCCTAACAAATTACTAACCAATTTTTCAGCTTATAAACAGCATTTAGTATATCACCATTCTGTAGATCCAGGGTCCAGGGATACTGTGACTCAGCCAGAGCCTGCTATGTGGTCTCCAGGCTCAAGTCAAGCTAGCAGCAGGGCTGTGCTTCTCTAGGGAGGCCACAGGAATGGGTCCCCGTTCAAATTTACTCAGGTTGTCGGCCAAATGCAGTTCCTTGTGAATGGAAGACTGAGGTCTCCATTGGCTGGATATAAGTGGAGGGCTGCTCTCAGCTTCAAGAGGCCACCTGCTGTCCCTGGCTCACGGTCCCCTTTGTCTTCACAGCCAGCAGTGGTGGGTCGAATGCCTCTCGTGCTTCAGTTCTCTCTTGCCTCCTCTGCCACCATGTTTCTCTCTGACTCTTCTGACCCCTTTTCCACTTTTAAGGGTCCATGTGATCATACTGAGTCAGCCAGGATAATGTAGGATAATCTCCCTATTTTAACATAATCTGAAGGTCCCTTTGCCGTGTCAGTGTAGGACTCAATCCTGACAATCTTCCCGGATCTGGGGGTTGGGGTGTGGACATCTGGGGAGATGGGGTGCATTGTTCTGCCTACCACAGTACTCAAAAAAAATTTTTTTTAATAAATGAAGGATTCACCTAATAGCAGACATGAATAATATTGTGGTTCCCATGCAACGGAGACTGGATCTGATGGATGAGGACCTGGGTAAACATAAGAGGAAAAAAGGAAACATTAGTTTTTGAGCACAGGCTTTGTGGGCCTGCACATTAGCTCCACTTTCTAATGCAGATATTGAGGCTCAAGTTAGTAACATGGCTTGTTCAGTAGCAGAGCCCTCTAAATTCAAGTGCTTGTTGTTCCTGGCCTGTGGTTTCTTCTTGCTTAGAACTGTATGTGTTATCCCCATGTCTAGTGGCGCTTTAGTATACGGACTCTGAAGCAAGACTGGTTACTCTCAAATCCAGGGCTGGTCTTACCAACTTGTTCTTCTGACAAAACACAGAGAGCTATTCTGAGGATTAAATGAATTAATGCAAGGAAAATTCTCAGAAAGTGCCCAGCATTGCTCCACGAGTGCTAGCTTTTACTATTATTAAATGTTGGAGCAATGGATTTCAACCACATTTATTACTTTTCAATTTGTTTATTTGTTTTGTGACGTTGGGGATTGAACCCAGGAGTTCTCTACCACTGAGTTATATCCCTACCCCTTTTTATTTTTTATTTTGAGACAGGTTCTCACTAAGTTGCTGAGGCTGGCCTCAAAGTTATAGTCTTCTTGCCTCAGCCTCCCCAGGCACTGGGATTATAGCCGAGCTCAATTAGTATTTTTTTAATCTTTTACCCATGGATAGGTCTTAACATCTCTTGATAGATTTGCATTTGCTCTGCCACTTTCAATGTTCTCCACAAGCCCTGTGGAGTGATAAAGTGATAGTGGTGAGAAGCTACCTCTGAATTGTGGACTGGACCAAAGTAATAGATTTGGAAGAACATGTGTTGGAGGGTCTATCAGACACTGAGACATTTCTCCAGGTGTGGCAGAGAGAGACACAAACCCCAGAGAGGACTGGGAAGCCCAGACAAGGTGCCTGAGCAGGAACAGCCCATGGAGTTAGGCATGGTGTTGTCTGCAGACCTCCATTCCCCATCACGCTGTCCCCCAGGCACAGCCTGGCTAGACCCACTGAAGGAGCAGAATCACTATGTACTTTCAGGACGATGAGTTGTGTCCATGGAGGACTGAAGGAGCCCCAATTAGGGAGATGGCTATTGCGGTCAGCTGGAAGCCATAAGTTCCACCTGATAATAAGTATGTATGTGACGCACCTGTAAATGCACGTGAGGCACCTGCAAAGCTAAAGGTATATAACCGGGTGAAAGCGGTTGGAGTCAGGAGAAGAATGAATTCATTCAGTCAGTCATGCAGTCGCTCGGTCGGAAGAAGAGTTCGGGTCGGTCGAAGAAGAAGAAAAGAATCAGAGCGGCCAGAACGTAGGCAGAGCGGTTACAGAAGAGAAACCAGATAGAAGAAGTAATTGCTGGTCAGAGTTAGGCCGAGGCTCCCGAGGAAGAAAGAAGAAAGAAGCTCTAAAAGCTAAGCTCTCTCTCTCTCTAAAGAAGAAATCTCTCTCTTTCAAGCTCTCTCTCTTTTTCTCTAAGCTCTAAGAAGAAAAGCTCTATCTTTCTCTCTAAGCTCTAAGAAGAAGAAGAAGAAAAAAAAGCTATCTCTAATCTTTCTCTCTAAGCTCTTTCTAAGAAGAAGAAAAATCTTTCTTTCTCTCTCTAAGAAAGTAGAAGTAAAAGTAGTAATAGCTTTACTCTGCCTCTGAGTTTTCCTCCCGCGGCGCTGTGGCTGGCCATGACAGGCAGCTTACAGAGGACCTCCTTTCGAGTAGCCATAGACACTACCCATGGGTACTGGAGCAGGAGCGTGTCTATTTTACATAGGTTCACACCCTATTGCCCCTTTTCTTTCCTCTCCCTCCCTCTCCTACCAGTCCTCCTCCCACCTTCTCCTTTTAGATACCAAGACAATGAGAATACCATTTTTCATAGGAAGAAAGACCACCTTCAAGTTTATGAGGCCCAGGTGAGCATCCTGGCACCACCTGAGCTAACCACTGCTCGCAAATCAAGTGACGCCAGCCAGTCCTTCTTTCTTGCCTTTGGACATCAGAGAAGAAAAAAAATCATGATCAATCCGCTCTGAGTGCCAATTACCTTCCACAGGAAGCAGAAACATGAGACCCAGTGGAAATACATCAATGATCCCCAGAAGCTAATGACCACTGGATCTACAGGAGACATTTGCTCCTTCACTCATAATAAGTGAGATCTTACTATATTGAAGAAGCACTAAGAACGCATTAAAGAAAGAGATTTGCAAGGAAAGTGAAATATTTCCATGCTGTCACTAGTGCACGTAGGTTCATTTGATCATTCCCCTCTATGAGCTCTTCATGGTAACTGCCAGATCACATAGCTGTCCAGCAAACAAGTCTCTTCCATGAATTCTATTTCCCTCTTGGGCCATTCGCCAAGAATAACAGATTGAACTTTAACTCCAAGTCTGAAAAGTTTCCCTTTACTGAGTAGAGTTCAACCCCAGTCTATTATCCTAAACTAACTGATAAAATAATCCTTTGATGCTATCCTTTGAACAAGTTGTGTAAGCTAAAACTTAGGAGAAAAAAAAAAGTCAGTGTATAAAGGAAGCTTTTGAGGTTAGTAGCTATCCTGATTCTTAATTTCAGACAGGACAAACATTTTACACCTTAGGGTTGCAATAACAAGACCTACGAAACTTCAAAAGACAGGCGGACACTTGTGAGTCCCTATTCTTTTCATCTCACACAAAAACTGAAGGGGCCATATGTTACCTTTGTGTGAGAAAGAGCTGTGATTTATGTACATTCCACTTTGCCCTGAATCTGGAAATAATTTCCCCTGAATATGAATGTAAAGGCAAAAAAAAAAAAAAAAAAAAAAAAGGAGGCAGGGGGAGGCACTGGGCTGAGAGACAGCCCTGTCTACATCTCTGGCGTGCTGAACACGCTTCTATGAAAAGGTGAGTCTCTCCCTGTTGTAGCTATTTATTCAAGTCTGAATACCTATCCATTGCTTCCATAAGCCATAGGCTGAATTACCAGCCAGGAAAATTACCTGAGCCCTTTGCAAATGACAGGCAACAAAAACAACAAATAAAGAGAAATACATAGAAATATTTTGATCATGGATGTATATTTTTAGCAAAATTTTTCAAGAACTCCCTAAAGGAAAAACCAAGTACTTTGCAAATTGGGCTTCATTCTGTAGTTCAGTGTTGTTGAAGTTGAAGTCCTATGGAGGGTGTGGAAGAGCTGCTGTATTCTTTTCAATATCTAGAACTTCTCAAGGATTTTGGCCCTTTCTCTAAGTTCCTGGAAGATGGGGACTCTCAAAACTTTGTCGTGAGCAAAGATGTTCAAGAATGAGTCCTGAGCCAGAGAGTGCCTGGCAGAACATAATAGGGGGTCACCTGTACTAAGAAAATGAGTGATTGGATGGAAATTGGTATCCCTTGTATTTAGCACATGCTCACTTCTTTAGTAAGGATTTAATGAAAAGTCATTGACCTGTGAGAGTGTGAACAAAAGTTGAGTTTTTCTCCTCAAAAGTGGAGTGCACATTTATAAGAAGGAAAGATTTGCAGACAAATGTATCAGAGTATAAGTGTGCACACACATGCTCACATACACACACACACACACACACACACACACACACACACACACACGAGCAATATGCCTAATAACCAGGTCCCTCTGGAGTCATAACCAGAGCCTGCTGTTTTTCTTACTAACAGTAGAATGTCTTGTTTCCTCCTCCTCCGTGCATTTTGTTTGATTATTCGTGTTGTATCTAACAACCTGGCCAGTTTGAAGGATGATGGCTATGGGTTTGGGTGGCTGAAGGTGTCTGGAAGTTGCACCAGCTCTTTTGCCCAAGGTGGCACATGAATTGGGGAAGGGATCGGGACAGAAGTCAGTGGCCATGATGGTTTAGCAGAGGGAAGGTCCAGATCAAATTATAGCAAGCAGCAGATGGACACACCACAAACAGCCACCACTAGGAGGACCGCCAAGGGATCACAGACTTTCTTGACTGCTCAGAGAGCTTGGAAACAAGGACCTGGAGGAAGACAATATTTAAACATTCAGGAAAATGTTCTGTGTGCTAGTGAAGAGTAAAGCTTCATCACAGGCCTGGGATCCAAGGTATATAGAGAGGACAGAATCCAAGAAAGACAGAGAGCTGGCAAAAGGTAGGAGGATTCCTGCCTTGAGAGCCTAAGAGGATGGCTGGGTTAACAAGGAAGGAATTGAGGAGTCACGGCCAGTCCAGGGTGGGGGCTCCATGCCATGAACAGGGCAGAGGCAGAAACCAGAACTAAACTAAAGCTGACGTATGCCTTCAACTCAGTTTCCCCACTCCCAAATCATGGTCTAGAGGCAAGACTGATCATGGCAAAGACCTGGGGTCTCAGTGAACATTGGTGACACTTGGTGGTCACCAGCTCTGTGACAAGCACCAAGAACTGGTGAAAATCAGGATAACACAGCTCAACAGAAAAGAAAAGAGAGAGCACATTTGCTGCAAGGAGGTGCAGCAGGCCAGGAGGCACCTAAAGGGAGAAGCTGAGAGACAGAAGGGAAATGCAGGTCAAAGCATTCCCTGTGCTACACTCTTTTCTCCATAAGTCAGGTTTCTCTTTGCACATAATATTCAGCAATTTGATCTTTAGTGAGTGTGAACATTCATATTGGAGTAAGTTATTCTTTGACTTATTATATGGTGTTTATTCATATGAATCTCCAGAGACCCTCACAGGGATGGAGTGAACACAGCCAGAGCAATGCCTATGGCTTTGATCCCCAAATCTGCTCTTTCCTGCTCTGACTTCACTGCCCCCACTCCCCACTACATGGACAAACTAAAAACCCACAAGTCATCCTTGACTTCTCTCTTTCCTTCCTAACTTCTGCTCCCAACAGCCAACCCATCGGCACTCTGCTCAAAGGCTACTTCCAAAATCCAGCTCCTGAATCTCTTCACTTGTCCCCATCTCTGCGCCAGCCAGCTCTCTCTCACCTGTGCAATATCAGCAGTCTCCTATGGGTCCCCCTGATTTTGTGCCTGCCACTCCCCAAACCCACTCTGCTCTAGCAACCTTTCATTACCTGCCTGAGAATACATCCATTGGAAGCTGACCTCACTTCACGAACTTGCTGGATCCTACCTGTTCCTAAGTCTGGTCATCACCCAGTACTTCTCCCCACTTTTCCACCACATCCCAACCACACTGCCTTCTTCCTATTACTTAATCTATAATCCATTCCCACCCTCAGAGTATCTGCACTTCCTGATTACTCTGTCTGCAAAGTTCTGGTCCAATCTTTGCATGGCTGGGACCTTCACCTTCACATGACTCAAGTGTCCCCTCCAAAAAGAGCTTTTTGTTCCTTAGCTTGACATGGTGGTGCATACCTGTAATCCCACTGAATCAGGAGGCTGAGGCAAGGAGATCACAAGTTTGAAGCCAGCCTTAGAAACTTAGCGAGACCCTCAGTAATTTTGCAAGACCCTGTCTCAAAATATTTTTTTTTTAATTAAAGGAGTAGAAATATAGCTCAGTGGTAAAATAGCCTTAGGTTCAATCCCCAACATACACACACACAAAAAAAAAAAAAAAAAAAAAAGAGAGAGAGAGAGAGAGAGAGAAAGGTTTTATTCCTTAAATGTTAGATCTTAAAATGTGATCATAAAAACAAGCCTGCTTGTCACTGAATTTTTAAATCTCCCTCTATTGCTCATGTAACATGATGTACACTTTATCTAGTTAAAAATAAGCATCAAGCTGGGCGTGGTGGCGCACACCTGTAATCCCAGCACTCGGGAGGGTGAGGCAGGAGGATCGCAAGTTCAAAGCCAGCCTCAGCAATGGTGAGGCACTTAGCAACTCAGTGAGACCCTGTCTCTAATTAAAAAAAAGGGGGGGGGCTGGGGATGTGGCCCAGTGGTTGAGTGCCCCTGAGTTCCATCCCCAGGACCAAAAATAAGCATCAAGAACAGTGACCTGATTGGAAATCTTTTATCTTAGCAAATTGTTCAATTCAGTAGCCTAAATAAAGACATTTTAACCTCAGAAGGCTTTAGTAGGTTAACCTTGCAAATCTCCACCTGCTGAGTTACTGTGAGGGTTGGGGTGATTTGACAGGAATTCCACTATGTTCCAACAGAAACAATCTGGTAGATATGGCCATTTATTTATTTATTTATTTCAATACAGATAGCTGAAACAGCACATTTAAGCAAAACAGAGGACTGGAGTTTGATGTTGCCTATGCTATGACTTGCAATTTTCTGAGTAGCAGGCAATAGAAAATTGAACATTTTAATGCCAAGAAAAAGAAAACAGGCATGGCTTTAGGATTCCTACACTCAGGCTCAGAGAACAGGGAATACAGATTGCATTCTATGGAACAGTTAAGGGCTTTCAGTAAAGAGCATCTCAGACCTCTTGGTGAGAAACCCTTGCTAACAGATCCAACCTTGGGTGTCCAGAGCCATATTAGCTCTCTTCATTGGGCCAGAAATTACGCTAAGTGGTTCGTATCCACAATCTAAGTCTCCCAACCACTGAAAAGCTAAGCCTTGTTTTTGTTCTAGGACCATATAGTTTGAGGACCATATAGTGAGATGAGGAAAGGCTTGTATTCTGCAACACTGGTCTGTCCAGCTCAAAGCCAATTTCTTCAACTAATGAGGCTACAAGAACTGAGACTCACCTAACATCTCAGAGAATAAAACAAGTCTTCTAATATGAAGGAAGTGAAACAGAAAAGAGCATAAAAAGAGAAGGAGCAGAGATGGTAATAAAGGAGAAAATTGGCACAAACCCTTATTATTCTTTGAGGTGGAGAGAGTTTATTGGATTTCTAGCAAAATCCACTTTATCTTCTCAATTCAATCGGATTGATAAACCCTCTGAAGATTTATACCATGCTGTCACTGTTTCTCTGACCCATCTGGTGACTGTGATCATGTTCGAACATTAAACGGGAGGAAAATAAATGTGCAGTTCTTTCTGGAATGGCACCCACATATGTCCTCAGCCCGACACGTCAGATTCAGCTGAAGAAGACACACCAAAAACATGGATGTGCTTGCATGGGAACAGGCTCCAATCTGTTCCCAAGCAGCTGCTTTATTTTGGGCAAAGCAGTACGAAATGCTAGATAGGATGAGAGCTCTCTCTCCTTGATGAGGAGCCAGCCAAATGTTTCCTTGTTTCTAAGTTTGTCCCCATGTTGGATCCCAAAGAGGAACTAAGAGGGCCTTCCAAGGCATCTTCTGCTGAATGTGTCATTCAAGATACTTCCTCGCCAGAACTTCAGTCATTGGAGAAAAATGTCTCTAGGTGAATTGTCCGAGAATAAATCACTGCAATCTACAGAGAATTTTGTTCTTTATTTAGGCTCTCTGTGGCTTCTTGGAAATCCTTTTTTCTTTTTCAGTCAAGTGCTGATATTTATTGTGGTTTTTAATGGTACACCAAAGAAAGTGTCTCTTTCCTTTTCTTTCTGGCTGAATGTATAATTAGCTGGGGGTAAATTCTCTTTTGCATAATAGGACCACAATGTTTCATTTTGAAAAAGCATGGATTTCTTAGGCATAAAATTCATTTTTCAGGGGGTAGTTTAATAATTTTATGTAAGATTCCTATGAGTAACTTAGGGGACATACATCTTTTGTGCCCAATTTCACAGATAAGAATGTAAGCCAGAGAGGCATAAAATGATTTATTGGATGGTAAATTCCAGGTCTCTGAGACTAAACCAGCCTACCCAGCCAGCATTTTTGCAGACTACATTTTCTTCCTTAAGCATATTTTACAACTTTTAAAAAAAATTCCTCTGTTTTACTTAAGTCCCCTTTTGGCACATACTATTGGAAATGACATAGCATTTAATGTTATTTCTGTATTTGTCTTTGATTTCAAGAGGTAAAATTCATGTTCTACTTGTGGTCTCATATTTAGATTTGTAACAAAAATGTTTGTGATTGAGCTTCTTCTGGTGGGAAGCAGGTAGGTAGGTGCTTCACTTCATGGCACATGGCCCTGGTGCTGCACTGGGAGAGGTCAGCAGGCCAAGACATTGCCTCGGTCCAGCCTGTCACTCTGCTCCTTTATTCTGGCATCCTCACAGCATATGCAAACTTTGGAACTCAGATTTTGCTCCAAGCCAGCCTGCCAGAGTTTGAGGACAGTCACAAGGCAAATTCTGGAAACCGATCATCAATCAAGTTAGAGAAGAAATATGGAAAACAATTTCATTATTCCAGCAGATATGAAGTCACTGACATGCACATCTGAGGAAAGAAAGCCTAGCAGTTCTTTGAAATAGATTATTTTTCTCCTGACAATGTTTTCCAAGTGTGGGTTTTGAACCATCAGCATTAAACATCGCTAGCAGTGTGTGGGAGGGTGGGGAAAAGTAGAGGAAACAACAGTTTTAAAATGCAGATTCCTAAGCCAGTCCTAGCCATCATCATAAACAGAGTCTCAGAGTTGGGCCTGGGAATTTACTTTTTCCAAGATAATTCTTTCTTTTTTTTGGGGGGGGGACTTGCTGGGGGTTGAACCCAGGGACACTCCACCACCAAGCCACATCCCCAGCTCTATTTGTATTTTATTTAGAGACAGGGTCTCACTGAGTTGCTTAGTGCCTCACTGTTGCTAAGGCTGGCTTTGAACTTGCGATCCTCCTGCCTCAGCCTCTGAAGCCGCTGGGATTACAAGCACCACCACGCCCAATCCAAGATAATTCTTGAGCATTGTAATTTTTTAAATATTTATCAGTGCATTAAAATTATATGTAATAGTGGAGTTCATTTGGACATATTCATAAATGCATAAAACAGTCTTCTCTATTTCAATTGTTTATTGATCCCTTCTATTGGTCTTCCTTCTATTTATTTTTCTTTAATTTGGTGCATTATAGTTATAAATAAAATCGTAATGAATTATAATATATTCATACATGCATGCAGCATAACTTGGTCAATTTTATATCCTAGTTTTATCTTCCAATTCCCCTTCCATCCCCTCTCCCCCCTCTCCCTTTACCCCCATTTCTTCTCTTTTGATCTTTCATCTATTTTCATGAGATCCCCTTTTTTTTAATTCCCTTTTTTCCTCCAGATTCTCCACGTAAGAGAAAACATGGCTTATTTCATTTAGCATGATATTTTCTAGTTCCATCCATTTACCAGCAAATCACATAATTTAGTTCTTCTTTATGAATGAATAAAACTCCAGTTTGTATATATGCTACATTTTCTTTATTTGTCTATTGATGGGCACTTAAACTGATCCCATAACTTGGCTATTGTGGATTGTGCTGCTATAAATGTTGATATGCACGCATCACTATAGTATACTGATTTTAGTCCTTTTGGATAAAACCAAGCAGTGGTATAGCTGAGTCATATGGTGGTTCTATTTCTAGTCTTTTGAGGCATCTCAATTTGATTTCCAAAGTGGTTGTACTAATTTGCAGTCCCTCTAATAATGTATATGTACCTTTTCCCCACATCCTTGCCAGAAATTTTCCCTGTTTGCATTCCTGATGAATGCCCTTCTAATTGGGGAAAGATGAAATCTCAATGTAATTTTGATGAGCATCTCCCTGTTTGCTAATGATGTTGAACTTTTTTTGTGTTAACACTTTTGTTGAGCTTTTATATGTCTTCTTTTTGAGAAATGTCTCTTTATATCTTTTGCTCATTTACAGAGTAGGTTAGTTTTTTGCCTTTTTGGTTTTTTTGTTTGTTTTTTGGCATTAAGTTTTTTGAGTTCCTATTTGCTCTGATTATTAATCCCCTATCAGAAGAGTAGCTGGCAAAGATTTTTTTTTTTATCCTGTAGGCTCTCTCTTTAGATTCTCCATTCACCTTTTTAGTTGTTTCCTTTTCCATGCAGAAGTTTTTAAATATAATTTTACCCTACTTATTGATTCTTGGTTTTATTTCTTGAGTTTTAGGAATTTTATAAAGGAAAATGGTGGCTGCACCAGTGTCTTAAGAGTACTTCCCCTATGTTTTCTTCTAGCACTTTCACTGGTTTAGTTTCTAAGTCTTCTGTCGACTTTGGTTTGATTTTTGTGCAAGGTGAGAGGTAGGGATCTAGTTTCATTCTTCTACATGTAGATATTCAGTTTCCCCAGCACCATTTATTAAAAAGGCAATCTTTTCACGAATGTGTGCTTTTGGCACTGTTATGCCCAGAGAACGGATCCCCAAAGACCACCAAGGAATCTGGAGTGTATGCAAAAAACAAAGAGCCTTCATTCGGGTTTAAGCTCAGACTCTCAGACCTCACCAACACAGTGGATCCGTACTGAGAGCCCCGAACCCAGGAGGGGCAAGTCTTTTATAGGAGTAGAAGCAAGGAGAGGGAGGGGTTTACATGATTGGCCATCTTTACAGTTAGGGTGTCTTGTCACACTGCAATTGGCCAGGAGAGCCTGTGCACGCCAAGCACATTTTAAATTGTTTGGGGAATGACTAAGGGGGTTTTCATTGGTGGAGGCTGTCCTCAGAGCAATGGAATGTGCTGATTACAAACTGGAGTCACAACAGTTTGACTCCTATTATCTTAAAGGCAAGCATTTTACAGAAGCAGAAAGAAGTGATTAAATTAAAAAGGGCTTGGGGCTAAAAAGGGGGGGGGTTCCACAGGCACCTTTGTCAAGGATCAGATGTCTATATTTATGTGAATTTGTCTCTGTGTCTTCTAGTCTATTCCATTGGTCTTCATATCCATTTTTATGCCAGTTTTAATACTAGTCTGTTTTTGTATAGTTCTGTAGGATAATTTGAGATCAGCTATTGTGGTGCCTCCAGCATCACTCTTCTTGCTCAAGATTGCTTTGGCTATTTATTTGAGTATTTTATTTTTCCTAATGAATTTTAGGACTGTTTTTTCCTAACTTTGTGAAGAATGTCATTACTGTTTTGATGGGGATTTCATTGAATATGTAGAATTCTTTTGGTAATATATCTACTTGGAGATATTAATTCTACCTATCTATGAACATGGTACGTCTTTCCATGTTCTTCATTTTTTTTCTTCAGTGTCTTATAATTTTCATTGTAGTGATCTCTCACTTCCTTAGCTGGATTTAAATTTTTGTAGGAATACTCGGCCATATTGTGTTCTGATTTTGGTTTTGAGGCTACTGTGAATATAGTCATTTTCCGACTTTCTTTCTCTGCAGATTCATTATTGGAGTGTAAGAAATCTATTGGTTTTTGTTTGTTGAAATTGTATCCAGCTACTTTGCTAAGCTTGTTCATCAGTTCCAGAAGTCTCCCAGTAGGGTTTTTTGGTCCTCTATGTATAAAATGTCATCAGCAAACAGATAGTTTGATTTCTTCTCTTCCTAGTTGAATTCCTTTAAATTACACTCTTGCCTGACTGTTCTGGCTAAAGTTTCAAGAATTATTATTAAATAGGAGTGGTGAAAGTGGGCATCTTTTTCTTGTTCCTGATTTTCAAGGGAATGTTTTCAGTTTTTCTTAGTTCAGTATGATGTTGGTTTGGTGTTTGTCATATATAGCCTTTCTGATCTATAAGACAAGTTTCTTATACTGCTAGTTTCTTCGGTGTTTTTAACATGAGTGGGTGCTGGATTTTTTTCAAAGGCTTTTTCTACAATTATTGGGTGATTGCATAATTTTTGTCCTTGATTTTATTTATGTGATGAACGACATTTATTGATTTACATATATTGAACCAACTTTGCAGTCCTGAGATGAATATAACTTGATCTTAGTGTATAATTTTCATAATATGTTTTTGAATTCAGTTCACTGATATGTTGAGTATTTTTGCATCTGTATTCATCAGGGATATTGGTCTGTAGTTTTCTTTCCTTGATGTGTCTTGTCTGGTTTTAGTATCAGGGTAGCACTGGCTTCATAGAATGAATTTGGGAGTATTCACTCCCTTTTTATTTCATGGGATAATTAGAGGATAATTGGTGTTAGTTCTTTGAAGCTCTGGTAGAACTCAGGTGAAATTCATCTGGTTCTAGGCTTTTCTTTGTTGGAAGACCTCTTATTATTGCTTCAATCTCACTGTTTCAAATTTGTCTGTTTAGTTTTACATGTCCTTTTGGTTCATTTGGATAAGTATGTGGATTTATAAATTTGTTTTATTGGAATGTAAGTTTGAAAATAGTCCGTGATGATCCTCTGAATTTCAGAAATAACTGTGGTGATATCTTCTTCCTCATCCCTACCTTTATTGCATCTTCTCTCTCATTCTTTAATTACTCAGGCTAGGGATTTAGCAATCTTGTTTATCTTTTCAAGGAACCAACTCTTTGTTGCATTGATCCATTATATATTTTTTTTATTCTCTATTTCACTAATTTTATCTCTGAGCTCATTATTTCCTATCTTCTACTGATTTTGGAACTAGTTTGTTCACTTTTCAAGAGCCTTTACATGTATCATTAGATTGATTATTTGGGATGTTTCTGCCTTTTGTTGTTGTTGTAATGTGGGCATTTAATGCTATAAACTTTCCTCTTAGTACCATCTTCATAGTGTCTCAGAGATTTTAATATGTTGTATCACTGTTCTCATTTGATTCCAGAAATTATTTTCAATTTCTCCTCTCATTTCTTTTATAATCCATTCTTCATTTAAAAGAGTATTGTTCATTCTCCATGTGTTTATATTGTTTCTGTAAGTTTTCTTACTGTTGATTTCTAATTTCAGTCAATTATGGCCTGCTAAAAACTCTGGCTACTAATGGCCCCAGGGAAGACTCAACCTACCTCTTGGTTAAATCATGGATCATAATTACTCACCCAGGGCTTAGCTTTGGGGTCTATGTAGAGTAGTTATTCTCCAAATGCAGACCTAGATGAGTAGCATTAACTCTTGGGAACTTGTTAGAGATGCAAATTAGCAGGCTCCCATAGCCCTACTGAATTAGAAACTCTGGAGGTATGGCCCATCCATCTGGATTTTAACAAGCCCTCTAAAGTTTCCACATTACATTTTTTGGAGAACTATGCTAGGCAAAAAACAAATATACTAGAAAATCTATTGACACCTGATATCAAAGAAAAGACATCTTCTTTCTTCTATTCCTTCTCACAGATTACTATGTGCAGGTGATATGATCAAATGAAATATGTTCACTTATAAACTCTTTAATACTTTATAGTAGAAATTCCTCATTGCTGCCTTTGTTATCATTTTATTCAATCAAAAGATGAGGACATTTAAGAAGAGATTTGATTAATTAAGAATTAAGCAGGTAATAACAAAATTATTTGAAGTGATACAAATTTCCATATGATTTTTTTTTAAAGTTTTCACTTGTTAAATTTTACTTGCTACATCTCCTTATTCCATCTGGAACCATCAGAAAAAAAAAAAAAAAAAAAAAAAAACACTTCAAGAGACATCATTTTGTCTCATGAAAATACAAACCAGTGTTTGCTTTTTTGGTTTTGTGGTGTTTTGTGATTTCTCCCCTCCTTGATACGCAAATGGTTCAGATAAAACTCCACGATTGGGGGTGTTTCTCAGTTGTAGGGTGTTTACCTAGCATGCAGGAGGCCCCAAGTACCATTGCTAGCACCAAATTTTTTTTTAAATCTAGACATCAGGTTCCTTATCACAAATATGCATTTTTAGTTTGCTCATCAGCTATGGCCTTAAAGTCCCAGTTACTGCCACATCTTATAGTCATTCAAAGGTAACCACCTTGAGGAAGCAGCATGCTATAACAGTGAACCAGCTCTTTCAATATTTTTTGGCCTATGATCCATTTTTAATTTCTTCCTCAAGAGGCAGGTCTTTCCAGGAATCAGCCCTCTCCGTTATTAATTCTTAACATTCCAAACACAAGTGCAGACATGTAAAATGACTTTTATCCACTTACACATACGTATACCATCTTTGGTATTTTTGCTTCATAGACTGGACATACTAGTTAGGTGGACAACAGAAACTAAGAGCCAACCAATAGAAGTAAACATTTGCAGCCCTTTCAGGCTAGTCAGCCCTTTTTTGCTAGTCAGCAGGTATTATTCTGGTCCATCCACTATCCCTTTCCTTGGTGAGTGACTCCTCCATCATTCCAAAGTAGTCTCCTTAGACTATGTGCTATGTCTGGGAGTGACGCCACCTCCCTGCTGAAGTCATGACCCAGGTTGAGACACTCAGAGAACCAAAGCACCCTCTCTGGGCACAACCATTAGATCAGAAAAAAGTCACCTGCCCAAATTGAGCCAACCATAATGTTCCCAGACCTTTGTCACAGGATGCAGCTACTCTTTCTCTAAAATAATGATCTTTAAAGGCCACTTGCTTCTGGCATTCCTGGGCCATTGTGCCACCTCCTAGAAGAGGTTAAGAGGGAAAACAGGTGAGGGAGGTATATCTAGAAGGCCAATGTCCAGTTATGTCCAAGATAAGTGCACCCTTTTGACTCCTCAAAACTGACAATTGATTGTGTCAATCAATTCCCCCTTTTCACAAAATCTAATTTGAGTTGGGTTTTGGTGGTTTACAGTCAAGAATCACATACAGTTACCAGAACATTCCCATAAATTGTTATTCTAGCTTACTCAATAAATGGGAAACTCATCCTCACTGGCCTTTTTCCAAATCTATGATTCCAAAACGTTTTATTCTCTAACTTGAGTTGATCATTTTCTAAAATAGCAACCAATTTATTTCTGGATCAGTTTTCTGTTATTGTTCCTCCCTTGAATATTTTGTGGAGATGAATTTGTCCTCTCTTAAATTTTTATGGACTCAAAATTTAGACATGCTGTGAAGAGAAAATCCAACTTCTGCAAGAACAATCCTCTGCCTGGTTTGCCAGTACGAGTCTGCAAGTACAGTTGTGTCAGGTTCAGTCTTCTTGCCGCTGACCTTGTTGTATAACTGGGACGTCAGCCCCTTATTTGGTTCTGGTGAGAGTCCAAACAAAGAGCAAAAGCAAAATGTGTTGATAATATTTGCTGACGTATTGTGAGCAGTTATATCGTAAGATCCAAGCCTTGGCAGCCCTGATAAATCCGAATGACCACAAGAAAAGGTTACATTGCTCTATAAACAGTTTTTATATATAAATGTCACATGAAAGGCAGTGGGATTAAAGAATTATGCTGTGGGGTTGCCTGGAAAACATCACCCAAGCACTGTTGCTCCATGGGCCATAGATGTAGTGGCACTTACTATTTGTTTAATCTGGGCCTCTCTTTCTTAGAACTCTACAATGTCAAAACAGTCCTTTGTTCTTAGTTTATATGTGTAAAATTTTATTAAAAAGAGCTGGGTACATTTTATTTCTGTTATAAAAAACAAAGGACTAGAGGCAACTATGAGAAAATGTTTACAAAAAACACTTCTGGCTGTTAGGAACACAGGTGTTTTTTTGTTTTGGGGGGTTTTCGTTTTGTTTTGTTTTGTTTTGTTTTGTTTTTTCTTGGTACATAAAAAAAGTACTTGGGGCTCTATTGGTTACACCAAATTGTCACCTATATGGAACAAAGTTCTAGAAGGATTCATAAGTGGGTTTTTTTTGTCCTAATAGAAGCACTTTAAGAAAAAAGTTATCAAGTGTTATAACTGAACTCAGAGATGAAAAACAAAGCATGTTTAGATGAAAATGTTTGAAAGCACTTAGAACATTAAAAAAGCCAAACTGAGAATCTCCCTACAAACCTGCACTTATTAAAACAGTTTTTCATCTTTAAGATGAGAGTTGGGGGTAAAGGGACTTAAACTACCACAGAGGAATGCTTTATTGGAAAGCCAATAAAGAAATTTAACATAGAGAGGCAGTTGCCATATACATATAGACTGTATGGTTATTCTTCAGATAATTTGGATTTTTATTGCTTTCATGTTATTTGTCATTTTCATTATTGCTCACCATTGCTTAATCTCAAGAAATAAAGTTTTTTTCAGCATAAAAGCCATAGCTTTATTCACATATGCCTATTTATTTAATCTACTCTAATAATATTAACACAGTGCTCACTCAGGAATGTAATAATTAAGCATCAAAGGAATTGTTCAGACAGACTATCCTTTCATGTCATTTAATATGTCAATTATTGGACAATATGATTTATTCATGGAATCTGGTATTATAGTGAAGGGAAATATATTGTTCCAAGCACAGCCTGCTTCAGAGAGAGTTGTTGGGACTCATATTCCAAATCTCTCACAGTGATTGACATACTCAAAGAAAAAGGTTCCAGGTCTTACATTAGAAGATATGGGCAAACAAACATGCATTTAAGTGTCTTAGGGTCAAACATAATATTTAAGGCAAGCACCATTTTTTTAAAAATTATTCCCCCAAATAAACTAATTCTTTAATGAATAAGTTAATAATCACAATGTTTATAGTTCAATGGTGACTCATATAATTTATATCTATTGCTTTTCTATTTTTATAATCAACCTATAAACTTTGAAATGTATCAGAATCTTAATTACATTTACAGAACAGAATGTTAATGCTAAAATCCTAAATGATGTGAAAGGAAAGAGAGAACTGACAGAAATCAGGAGTCAGAAGAGAAAAGGCTGACTGACATTAATGGGGAGCAGATGTCCTCCACCTACATACTAAGAAGTCAAAGAAATACCACCCGAATTTGAGGAAACAATATAGAGAAATAAGTATAAGCATAGTGCAGAGTTACATAGGTTACCACTAACTGAAAATAACATAACCTCTAAAAGAGGTCTTTTTAAAATAGGTGTAAGACAAATTGTTTATCTGCAAAGACAGAAATCAATACTGATATATTTGAGGAAAGAAAAGAGATGAATATTATTTTGCATTACAGGGAAATTATGAGAAAAATGAAATCAGAAATGAATAAAGATACTGTGGTACATATACACAATGGAATATTAATCAGCATTCAAAGAGAATAAAATTATAGCATTGGCAGGTAAATGAATAGAGTTGGAGAATATCATGCTAAGAGAAGTAAGCCAATGTGCTCTCTGATAAGTGGATGCTGATCCATAATGGGGTGGGCGGGGGGAGAATGGAGGAACTTTGGGCAAAAGGGAGAGTGGGGAGGGGAGGGAGCATGGGGGCAGGAAAGATGGTGGAATGAGATGGATATCATTACCTTAGGTACATATATGACTGTATATACGGTGCGACACTACATCGTGTACAAACAGAGAAATGAAAAGTTGTGCTCCATTTGTGTATAATGAATCAAAATGCACTCTGCTGTCATATATGCCTAATTAGAATAAATGAATTTTTAAAAAAGAAATGATAAATTCCCAGTTTTGCTCTTACTTGATCAATCAGCAACATTTGAACAGTGTGTATCTCTCTCCCTGATGCCTGGCCTGCATAGGCTCCTGGGACACCCTACACTCTGGGCTCTTTTTCTCTGCTTATGCCTTCACAGTCCTCTTTGCTGCTTCCACCTCTCTGGTCTCTTAAGGTCATGGTGCCCCAGACCACTTCTTGATTGTTTCTTCTTCTCTTTCTGCACACTTTCCATCGATAATGACTGTCCCTTAGCTTAGGGTCATCTGGATATTTTTCTAGGATTTTGAAAAGTGCAACTAATTGTGATAATATTGATTGGCAAATATTCAGTAAGCACCTATGATTCCAAGGCCCTGGACTGCACTCTTAGGCAATATTGTTCTAGAGAACTTTCTGTAAGGATGGAAACACTCTATATCTGGACTCTCAGTGAACCACTAGGCTGCAGTAAGATGATGCTCTTAAGCTTTCTCCTGTATCTTTCATACAACTGAGAAGCAATCAGAGTTTTATTCCTTTCATGGGCCTTCAAAAGTTATTATAATCCAACCCATGCTTGGATCAAAGGTACAGTGAAAGGCCATGTCTTGCTGGAGTGCTTGAACTTGACCTATACACTCAGGCTATGTCTTCATTTAAGAATCTCCTGTTGAATGAAAACATGGTCTGAGAAACTTGTTTTTCCCTAAACCAGCAAAATTTGGGTTCTCTATAGTCTCTTGAAATTCTATTTGCAAACCAGCCAGTTGTTTTCTCAGTTCATCATATGAAGCTCAGTGAAGTTAATACTTCATCACTCTAATAGAAACCATCTTGCTCGGCCCACAGGTTCATTGGTTGCATGTCTATCTTCCTGCTCATCAGGAAGACAGTTATACAAAAGGGTTCATGGTTACATAATGTGGACCACCACTTTTGCAGGCTTCTATGACAGTTCCTTCAGTATTTTACCAACCTATAACCACTACTTAATCCCACATATTTTAATTTTTTTGTTTTAGCTAGTACACCATTATGAACATAAATTTCTGTGTTGGTTTACAATTGGTACAAAAATCTTGCAGAACAAATACCTATAAAATCTGCAGTATACAACAATAAATATTTAGTTAGCTCACACTTTCTGTGGTTGGCTAGGGGTTTTGTTGGTCTGGGCTGGAGAACCTAGCTAGGTGGCTTTGTACCAGTGCCTCTCATCCTCCTTCTGGAATCTGTGACTGATCTGGTCATGCTCTTCTTGTGGCCATAGCAGAAGTGCAAGAGCACCAGGACTCCTCATGAAAGAGCATCCTCATACTCCATTGAGTCACAACTGCTAACACCCCATCAGCAAAGCAAATCACATTCTAAACCCAACTCAAGAAGTAGGGAATGTCTCTCTGTCCACTCTGAAGCCCAAGAAAGTTACATGGTTAAATCCAACGTGAGTGGGAAGTATAGTCCTTCCATGGAAGCAAAGGAAGGGAAAATATCAGACAAGAATTAAAACTACATCAAAAAATTAAAATCATATTTCTACTTTTCTTTCATAATTCCTATATTAAGGAATTCTGGGTATAAATGAGACAAGATAGACCACACATAGGCATTCAGGTAAAGGATCTCAGAGAAGAAAAAAAGAAAGAGAAGATTAGGAAACCAAGCTTCTGACCCCAATTGGTTCTAGCCACAAGGACAGTTCCTTTATAGTTCCTAGCAATGACCAACCAGAAAAGGTTCTCTAAAAGGCACTTCTTCTTGCACCAACAAACCCTCATCTTATCCCTGTGCTAATAAAGGTTTAGAAATCACTTTTTTTCCAGAGTTGCTGAAGAGTTGATAGGCTCTTTTCTGAATCCCATATTTATATGTCATCCCACTAATCAACTATAGGGACAGATCAAGCTCATAAACACCCCTAGACAATAGACATCCATTGCCAACCATCTCTTGGGGCACCCCCTCCTATCTGTAGCTCTGCTATCTTTCTATTACTCTAATCTTACTGCTTTGCTCTCAGTCTTATGTCCATGGATTTCATTCTTTGAATTTATGAGACAAAGAACCCACCCATTCGTGTTCCTGTTACATAAACACAACTAAAATAAATCTCACTAAAATCATCATGAAGGAATTCATTGGAAAGGTATGTGGACATTCATAGAATCAAGGGGGAAATCTGAATATATAGATAGGAAGAATAATAAAGACAAAGAAAATCTCCAAATATCCAGGCAGCAGAAACTAATAGTCTCTGGGGAATTGGCCAGGCAATGAAGAATGGGCAAAATGTTCCACCCTCAGGCAGGCCACTAGAGATTCAAATTCTCAAGACAGATAAATTGAGAGAGTCTGCTCAGCCTTAGGCCAGAGAGGAAGGAGCTAGAACACTGTCCTACGAAATCTACACACAACAGGGACAATTTGGTCCCAGAAGAAAATCAATGCTTTATTATCAGGAGTGATAGGCTGCATGCTGAGAAGGCAAAATCAACAGGTATATACACACCAGCCACCTCATGAGCCAATCTATTAAAATTTTATGGACATTAAGCCTGTCAAAAGCAACACATTGTGCTAGCCCACTTACACATGCCCGTCCAATAAAAACTTGCTTGAAGAAATAAAACCATGTCTCTCTAGTAAACATTGTTCATGAAATGTATTAGAATCAGAAGACTTAGGCTGAAGATCTAGGGCTACTGTTTACTACTTTACATGACCTTGGGCAAATCACTAAGTCAGTCTTTGCTTGGCAGTACATAGCTGAGTGAATTAACAGAGACAAATGAACAAACCAATACAACTACAGATGTGCTCTAAAAACTGGGAAGTGACTCCATTCGACAGCAACTCTTATGTGTTTAATGATACTGGTACCAATTAACAATGTCTTATTATTACCAAATCTTACACCACAACATCCAAACCCTGCACCTATAAATACAGGCAAGTCAGAAACACATTCCTCACTTAAGTTAATGATTTCTTCTTACAGGAAGAGGACACTCTGCTCATAGTGTCCTCAAAAGTTGAAGGAGGGCAGAAAGGTGGCTATTTGCATAGCAGGCAAGTTGGAAGACAGCCTTAATGAGACCCAGGTCTGGATCTTTACTGCAGGGGCTAGTTTTCCATCATCATAGGATGTACCAAGTTGGGAAAATATTCAACAGTCCTACAAAATGAAATGGCAGAGGCAGACAGGCAGAGAGAGAGAGAAAAGGGACACACAAAAAAAGTTTCTTTGTATTAATAGGTCAGGCCGGAATTTTCCAAGCAAATAGCAATGACTGTGCTTGCTAGACAGCACATTATCTAATTCCATACGAAAGGCCTTTCACCTTTTTAGGTGTTCACCATTAGAAAAGAATTGTGAAGGGAATAGAGTATAGCAGAAAACCCAAACAACCTTCATGTTGTCAGATGTGGGAGCATAAATACTCAAAAGTGTCTCAGCCATGTAGACCTTAGAAGATTTGCTCTGGCTGGGGCAATCCAGTCTTAATTTGGACAGCAGCTCACAGTGGATGACAAGGTAAATCCTGCGCAGTTGGAGCTTGTGTTAGCCACCCCAAGTCCCACACAGAAGCACTGCATCTTTGAATTCACCCTGGAAGCTAGTGGAGTGCTGGGGTAGCAGTGCCCACATCAACCCAGAGAAGCACTCTGTTCTCACTGATTCAAGATGGAGCCTCATGTGACTATGCCCCAGCAGGGGACCTGCTCATTCATTAGCTCCCACACAGTTAGGCCCCAGTTTATGACTTGGCTTGTAACTGGCCTTTATTTGTTCTTTATTTCCTGTAGCAAAATAATGTTTTTGAGACAGTATATTTTTACCTCATGGTAATTTCCTTTTGTGCCCCAAAGTCCAGATCCTTTGCCCCAGGGGACTGTGGTGGCAAAATCTTCCCGACTTTGTGGTTCCAAGAACTTCAACCCATTAAGAGACAGTGTTAGTGCCTCTGGGGCAGACATCACTGTAGAGGGTTGCCCTAGAGGAAAACATAACAGATCAAAAGAGGGAGGGACTTTTACAAAAACGGAAAAAGGTTTCCTGAGCTGAAGTAATACCAAGAAAGAGAATAACAAGAACAATGTCTCAGGAAGAATTATTCCTCTACATAAACACACAAACACACACACTCATACACAGGTAAACACACACAGAGACACACAATCACAAACATACATGGACATATATCTGCAGAGAGCACACACAAACACACCAAACACACACATACAGATAGACACAGAGACACAGACCCATATAGACACAAATACACACACAGGAACACATAGAAAAAAGCCACAGATACACATACACCCATGGGCACCCATATATAGGTAGACACAGACTCACATGGATACACACACAAGGACACACACACATACACACCCTCCTCACCTATTCTACTTCTTGAGCAGAGCCTTATCAGCCGTGTTCAGACCTGCTGGGCCCTGGGAGGACTAGATCCTGTGTCCTGAAATGACACCAAGCGTACAGACTGTTAGTAGACTCCAAGGGGCCCAGGAAGAAAAAGAGTAAGACTATAGCAGCTTCTGCCAACCACAGACTAGACAGCTCACAGAGGTCTCAGGGGATACCTGATGGATATGCCAACAGATGAACTGAAGGTCCCTTCATCCCAACACCTTGCTACTATTGCACAGGAAAAAGTAAGGAAGGTCCAAACGGTTCTGAGAGAAAATTTCCACCACACCAGCAGTATGGACCTGGAACAGAAGTTGAGTTGTGGGGAAAATAAAATCATATACTGTGCATACTAAGATTTATTGCCAAGATCCACACTGACTACCTGTGCATGTTTTTGTCTTTCCAATTAAATTATGAGCTCCTGCAACATGTCAAGCAAATCCTTCCTTTCCCCAAGGATTGTTACAGCAGCACCTGTCAGACATGTGTGTTTGAATCACTCAGATCTTATTAAAGCACACATCCTGACTCAATAAATCCAGGGTGGTACCCAAAATTCTTCATGTCTAACAAGTTCCCAGATAATTGCTAATCACAATAAGGAAGACCAGAGATTCATAGTAACCTGCCCATGCAACAGATGCTGGAGTGAGGTGAGGAATGAACAGATTTAATGAAATTCTTGAACAATTTGAGTAGTTTGAAGAGAGTACCTATTGTATTCATCATTCATATTTTTACTTCTAGGCTCAGAATAAGACAGAGGGAAGGTACAACACATGTACAACACTAGGCTAAATGATCTCATGAAGAAATGCTACCATGATCAATTATCTTGTAGTCGATACCATGTATTCATTTAAGGATTTTACTGAACACACAACCATGCATGCTGGGATTGCCAACAAAATGCCACCTTCATGGGACTTACATTCTAATTAGGTTCATTAATTTTTTGACCCTAGGCTAGATTAGATTTGGGCACATGTTATCTCACCTAGTCCATAAAAGAATTAGTTTTACAAATGAGAATACTAGCAGCAGTCAGGGTATAAATTTGAACCTGATTTTCTTCATATGCTTCATGTCTTCTTTCTAATATCCTAGTGAACAAATTTTACAGAATTATGGTATGGTAATAAGTGATTGTCAGGCTCTTCAGTCAAGCCACGGTCTCCTACTGCTAGATGGAAAGTAACCAAAAGGATCTCATCTTACTGGTCAAATGTCATTTTTGTTTATGAAAGAGATGTGCATTAGATGTCTGCACATTGGAGGACATCTATCTGATTTCCATCTAGAAAGCAGGCAATAGTCTCATAAATGAATCAGCTTATATGTTCATCTTTATTTCAGATTCTTTGTAAAATTATTTGCCATTCTTGTGGCCTCAGTGGTTATTATCTTATCACTGGAGACATTCAAGTGCTCAGAGAGGTGACTTCTAACAAAACAGGAAAAAATATTTCTGAAAATGTAAAGAATTGGTAACTCTAGTAGTCCACTCAATGCATCTTCTAACCATTCACAAAGAAATTTCTATCCCAACTCAACAAAAGTAAATTATAGTAAAATCTTCTGGAGTAAACAGATTATGTCTTTCAGACAAAATTCTTAGAAGTGGCAAAACATGGCCCATGAACTGGAGAGATATCATGGAGTCTAGGGGAGAAAAACACAAATGGAATAGATCAGCAGGTCCACATGTGAAGTCTTCATTAAAGTATGAGCTGAACGATTAAAAAAGAGATATAACATCTCCTGCTATGCCCAGAACATCCTCATACTCAAGAAGTTCTCTTCAACATAATATGCTTGATTTAGTCAACACAGTGCCCATTAAGACACTAATACAGTGGTGTAGAAATGCAAACATTAAATATATCCTGCAGAGTGCATTATAATTGTTTCAATATGGTGGCAATGGGTTAGCTTAGGGTGGCTGTTGCAAGGATGTTGGTTGCCAACTGCCATAAGCAGAGTGAATTGGTGGTCCTAGACATCCCCAGTTACTGCCTTTGAAACATTGTAATCATTAAAAGCTCCTTTTAGTACATTAAAATGTGCCCTCTTCTTGAACAACAAATTATATAGTCACTTTATTTCTGATCAACTCTCAATTCTGCATAAACTTCACTCTTTGCCAATTTTCTGATTATGCTGTGTATTCCTCTACACAAAGATAAAAGAGTAAAGAACCATAGATTCAAGGGTCCTATATAATTAGGGAAGTTATAGAGTAAATCAGTACAACCAATGACACCATGTAACATCTCTATCATGAATATCTGAAAAGACTTAAAAATTTTATAATTAAATTGTTACATGGAGGCAGATATTACATGACCAATGATGAAGCTAAAATTAATAAAAATTAGTTTAAAAGTATTTGAGCACCTACCTGATGATGAGTGTGACAATAGGTGATTGAACATAAAATACATTGTTCTATCCTTGCAGTATTTAGAATCTGTCGTGGAACAGCACAGGCTAATGAAAAAACATAAGAAGTTGCAAACAACAGGGACAGAGTCTTAGGCCCAAGTGTTGAAAGATCTCTCCCAAGGTTACACAATAAATATGTGTCAGGGTTAACATACCATCAGTCAATATGAATTAGCTTTATGTCTTATCTCAATTCGGTTACCAGCCCTATCAAGGTGAGAGTATTTCTTTCACTTGTAGATAAAGAAACAGACCCCAAGAGGAATAAATTGCTTGAGTGAGAGAGTCCACCCTAGATCTACTGAGGCCAAAGCCATTATTGTCTCCTCCATACTCTATATATTGCCTTTATTTCCCATATCCCTGGGCAGAAAGTGAACAATATCAGGAATTCACTGATTATTGAGACTCGGGAGAAATAAATGCAAAATAGTGCAAAATGTAATGCAAAAATAAATTTAAATAAATTATTTTTTAAAAAACTGAAGGAATGAAAAAAGATTGCTTCTTCACATTTTCCTTATCTGATTTCAAAAGCAAATTCCCATGCAGTTATGTATGATTAGGAAAAGGGGGAAATGGATTGTGCAAAGGTACATAGTGATCCAAAAAATAGTTGCTGAGCTGGTCATGCTGACTTCCCTAGAAAGACTCCCTACAAAATGGATTAACCTCTTCTGGCTGTTTCAAACAAAATCCCCTATTTAGAGTCACCCTCATTGTGGTGGAAGGAAAGGAATCTCTGAGCTGCAGGTGAACATTGCAGAGCATTCAAAACATGAAGACTCTTGGGCTGCTATGGATTCAAACCTCCCACCCTAATTTATCAAATGCTTTAGTGGGGGCTGAGTGAAGGAAAGGGGCTGGGGGAGAGCTGAGACAAAATTCCTGGCCTTCAGGACATTACAATCCAGTTGGAAAGTGGAACCTTGCAATTTGCCAAAAGTGAAGTAAACACAGAGTTCTGTGAACTGGGTACAG
Organism: Tamias sibiricus; assembly: GCA_025594165.1. Classification (NCBI taxonomy): domain Eukaryota; kingdom Metazoa; phylum Chordata; class Mammalia; order Rodentia; family Sciuridae; genus Tamias; species Tamias sibiricus. Next base: position 69,487,754 of record CM046660.1, on the reverse strand, counting down.
TGGTGTAGGTCTGTAATCCCAGCTACTCAGGAGGCTGAGGCAGGAGGATCCTTAAGTTCAAGGGCAGCCTAGACAATTTAGGGAGAGCTGGTCTCAAAAAATAAAATTTAAAAATGCTGGGACTGTACCTGAGTGGCACTTGCTTACCATGCATGAGGCCCTGGGTTCCACTCCAGTGCCACCAAAATAAAAACAAACAAAGATAAAGAAGTATGAGCATGCTGGTGTCCAGTAAAAATGAACTCTCATCTCCTTTTCTCACCCACAGTCTCACAGATGAACTTCAAAGTCCTCATCATTAGAACAGGGTTCACTGGCAAAGATGAGGGGGAGGAAGAGAAGGACAGGGTGGTCAATGGGGACAGGTAAGCAGTTGGATAGGAGGAGTGACCTCCAGTGTTCTATACATAGTAGAGTAACTGCAGTTGATAGCAATTAATGAAAAACGTCAAAATAGCTAATAAAGAGGATTTTGAATGTTCCTAACAAAAAGAAATTAAATATGCATGAGGTGATAGAAATGCCAGTTTTCCTGATCTGACATTACCCATTGTACACATGTATTAAAATGCCACACTGTACCCCATAAATATGTGCAATTAATATGTATCAATTTAAAATGTATGTTAATAAAAAATAAAAATAGAATAAAGCAGGGCTCATAATACCTTCCATGACTTCCTCAATAGTTTAAGAACGCAATTTTCAAAATTGAAAATACACTTTGAAAAATCTTACTTCAGTACACAAATGGAAGGCATTATTTTTAAAGAAGAAAACAGCAAAGCTCTGTTTAACTCTTAATGCAAATCCACACTGTCTGGCTATATCATGTGTCCAGCAGGCTTCTGCAGATCTGCAAGTGCACCACCTTCCCTGCCTGATCGCTGTCCAGCCTGCTGGGGGCCCCATCCAGGGCCTCTCTCACATTCAGCCTCCTCCTCTGAAGATCTCATGCTCACTCATGGCTTCAAGTCTCTGTCGACCCAATGTCATGCCTCCAGCCCAGACCTCTCTCAACTCCAGACTCCTATCTGCCTGCCCAGAGGAGGTTTCCACTTGGACATCCCTAAAGCCAGAAAGAACTCTTTTATCTTCCTTCTCCTCTAAAGAGAGTCTGCTTCCATTGTTCTCCATCAATGCCAATCATCCACCAGATACAAAACTATAACCCAGGTATCCACTAGGAATGGTCCTCTCCTCCTCCAACCATCCACTACTTACTCTTCATGTTACTTGTTTAAGATATAACATAAGAGGGAGGGAAAGTGACAGATAATATTTATTACCATATACTAGTCATGTTTCCACATGGTTAAATGTTGCTTTTTTTTGATTTCAGTATTCTAAAATCTCTTGTGTCTTATAAGATCAAAGAACCTTGAAAATCTATATATACAAGCATTTTCCTGAGGTCTGTGAAAGGTTGTTTCCAAAAGATTTGAACTGCAGGTGTTTCTTTAAAAAAAAATTTCTAAAAAAGATAGAGGTGATTTAATGGTAGTCAGATTGAGTATGGGTTGTGTGTCCTGTGCCTTCCCGCTTTGCCTCATTCCCAGGACTGGGGCTTCTAGGCAGGCTCTCCTATGATGAGATTTTTCACTCTGGCCTCAAGAAAGGAGCAAGATGATTCCATCTGCATAGAACACACAGACAGCATGCTTTGGTACAAATGTGATATCTGAACTTGTGGAGTGTGACTTGAGTTTTGCTGTGGATGATATTTTTCTGACTTGCTTTTTTAAAAATTATTTATTTATTTTAATTTGTTATACATATTTGCAGAGTGCAATTCCTTTCATATTACATATAAAGAGCACATTTTTTCAAGTCACTGGTTTTACATTAAGTGACTTGCTTTTTGACGTACCTGAGAGAATTGGGAGATTTGAGAGCGCACGTATCCCAGCTGGTGCATAATCTGTATATGATTGTCCTTTCCCAGAGAAGCCTGATGCAGCAAGACCACAAACCAGCCTCACCTTTCACTGCTGTTTACCTGCTAGAAACTGCCATCACAATGGCTGGCTCACCTGACGCCCCTTTCCATCCAAGTGCAGTAAGTGCAGACGTGGCTTCTCCCAGCTGCCAGCAGCGTGCTTGGTACCTGCCTAGGGCTCTGAAAGCCCCAATGCCTCTCTCTCCAGACCTGAGACTTTTCCTTTTCCCCCAGTGTGGTGAGGGTCCTGTAGTCAGCCACAAAGCTAGTGGTGGTTTTGCTCCTGTCTGGTGTGTCTATGTTCTCTGAGCAAGGCTTTATCGGGTGAAGAAAAATCACCTGTCTATTGTTCCCCATCATAACTATAAATCAGCGATTAACCAAGCTAAAGTACACCAACCCTGCACTCCTGAACCCCTTTGCAAAGCCACCAAACACAAATGTTCAGTTATGTCCCACAGCAAAGAACCTGTGTACTTTTTTTTACTTTTGAAGTCTGTTTCCCAACGATTTTGCGCGTCAGATACTTTTAAACAATTTGCCTTTTAGTGGGTACATGTTGACCCAAACAGGCAAAACAACCACTTAAGGATTTGAAAGTAGCTCCTGTAGCAGGGTGTTCTGGGTGTGCCCAATGACTTCAGCCTTCAGCTGTGTTCAGATCAGGTAAACTAGGAGGAGTCACCTGTGTCTCTTGGCATGAGATAATCTGCATCGAGCTGCAGGTCTTTTCCTAAAGAAGTGCATAGCTTGTTGATGCAGGAGAATCTGAAAGAAGGATGGGAACAGGGAGAAGCAGTCAGAAGGAAGAGCATAGACTCTGCCTTCTCCTGCCACCTCACCCTTCCTGTCTTTTTCTTCCACAACCTCTAGCTTGAGCCCCTCTGTAATGAAAGCTGAGAGATGATCAGGAAGCCACGGCAGGGCAGCCACTGTGCTTCTGTAAATGCACTGAGGGACACTTGGGGCCCAGAGCAGCACCGAGTTCAGGAGAGAAGCATCCTTGCCACCACACCCCCAGTTCCCATTTTTGGCCACAAACTGCAGCATAACTTGAATTCCTGAACCCAGTGGAATAGCCTCCCAAGAAGGGCAGCAGCAGGCCATGGACAGGAAAAGCATCTGGCCAGGGTGTCTGGAGGGGATGAACAACCCAGGCTTGTTACTGAACGCAGGAGAGATACCACAGTTCAAGGGCATCCAACCCAGGAGCCCTGTCCTATGGGGCTTCTTATGACTTCATTCCACCCAGAAGCTGGGCAGCCCCAAGTGGTGGATTCCATTCCTCCCAACATTCACCCTCTTGTTTTCTCCTCCCCTTTTTCCCCAGGCCACACTTTCCCCACCTACCCAGTCTCTCTGGAGCAATCTGATCCAAGAAGGTAGCCAGCAAGGAGTAGGGTCTTTCCTATTTTATTCACAGGGCTCAGTGGGGGGTTGTGTCAAGACTCCCCAGGGGGTTACTGACTCCAAAGAGTTTCATTAAATAAATGGGAAAACTCAGGTCAGGGTTGTTGCTAGTCTGGGGAGCTCCCTTGTCCTAAATCCCCAGGACTGTGTACTGGGGAAGGCAGCCTTTCATCTGAAAAGGGACCAACTGCTGCCATGCGTCCCAAGTCTAGGCTGAGCCCAAGTTTTGCATTCTAAGCACTGTAAGTACCAAGCAGCCACGATGGCAAGAAGCCAAACAGTAATGTTTCCTCTTGCTGTTGTTGAAAAAGGCATTCAGGAAAACAATCAAGCACAATAAGGGCCTTCCTGTTCCGGCAGGCAGGCGGGCGTGTGAACCCCAAACCACCCAGCAACGTGGAGTGAGTCATAGCAGGACGCCAGGGTGGACACTGCACCAGATTAGCATTTTCAGAATCCATCTCTCACACCTCTGCAGGCACCCAGGGATTTCCAGGCTAAACAAAGTCCATGTTTACGCAGGGCAATGTCACCAGCTTTGGATGGGAAGTGCATTGGCAGCCTTCCGTGGCCCTCCAGCCAGGAAGTCAGTTCTGTAAAGGAAGGCCCACTGCGGCTTGATCCAGAAGGATCAGAATGCTGAGATGCCCCGGCTTTTCATTATGTGGAGGACACAAACACATGCTTTTCTAACTAAGCTAGAGCCAGATAATTGCAGCTGCCCACGAAGGGTTAAATGACTGAGCACCAATGAAATCAGCTATGTACGAAGCAGTCAGAATAACCAAAGAGAGACCATGCCTCAAAATGGGTTTTCATCCTTAATTTTTTTCAGGTAATGGGACTGAAATACTTACAATTGCACTGACATGTCCTGGATAATCGTAAAGGAATCTAGAGACATAGAAGTGTCAGTGGTTGGTTGGTGTTATTATGAGTGTGTCTCTCTTCTCTTCCTGCTCCTCTTCCTCCTCCTCCTTCTCCTTTTCCTTCTTCTTCTTCTCTTGGCATCTTTCTCCTCTACCTCTAGGGTATTGTAAAACATTTTGCCCTCGGTGGAATCTAAAGTCTAAAAGATCCTTCGAAGTCTGACCCAATAGAGATGGTAAACTTGACATCATTCCCCAGACTGTTCCAGGAGCCAGCCCTCAAACTGCTAATCAAAAGTTAACAATAATTAATGTTAACTTCCAAGCATCCACTTTGCATACTCTAAAGAGTTTCCACTAGTCATTTATATTTTTATGAAATGAGCTCGGACTCAGACAATACTGTTTAGGCACTGCCTATTCTGTTTTCTAGCTTGCCTTGCACAAATCATCTGACTTCTTCATTTCCTCCTTTTAAAACAGGGATAATAATAGTGTCTACTTCACAGGATTGTCTTGAACCGGCTTCCTACGTAACCAGTTTTACTTAAAGTCCTACCCAGTGCTCAATAAAGGCAATTACTATTACTACTAATAACAAACTAATCAATAGTCATTGGATTAATTGTTTTAATTGGAGGTCTAGTAAATTGGGGTTGGCAGAGAGAAAAGCATCATACCACACCTTGGGAAAGTTCAGCCTTTCTCTTGGGCCACAGGCAAAGTGTTTTGTGTGAGGAAGGAAGGAAGTGATTTGTCAATCCAAGAGTGGTATCTTTTTTCAATCATCATAGAAAATATTTCAAAAATGTGCACATTTCATGGGGAGGGATTTCTCCAACAAATATGGGAATAGTTTTTGTTGGTACATAGTTCCTAGAAATTCATACTTAAGGGTCAACTAGACCCTAAAACTATACAACTCAGGTATATTAAATAAAACATTAATTTGCATGACACTGAAATACCTGCCAGATTTGTATGCTAACTGAATGTGACAGCATGATCTGTATTTTTTGGTTTTTGTTCACAGGCCTGGCTCATAACTCCCTTTCTTAATCTCCCTGCCTCTGTCTTAGAGGTAGCCATAGAGAAAAAAACTCCGACTCTTCTTGTCAGACAGTAGATTGATTATAAGACCCTTCTGATTCAAGAGGGCTCCTTTCCCATACCCTGGATGGAGGAATGCTGCACAAAGGCCAAGAAGAATCTAAATAGACATCCAGTCTATGAGCAATCACCTATGCAATGAAGTCTCCACAAAAGCCCAAAGGATAGGGGTCAGAGGGCATCAGAGAGCTGTGTGCCCAGAGGCTCCTGGAGGGTGGTGCACGAGGAGAAGACGTGGAAGCTCCCTGCCCTATCTCTCATACCTCTTCCCCACCCCCCCTCCCCTGTGCATCTCTCCATCTGTATCTTTTGTCATACCCTTTATGATAAACCTGTTTGTGTAAATAGGTGTTTCCCTGAGATCTGTGAGCCTGCCCCCCAAAATTAACTGAACCCAAAGACTAGATTATGAGACCCACAGTTTATGGGGGGCTGGTCACAAGCACAGGTAAATCAATCCAAGGCTAGAGACTGGCATCTAAAACTGATGTGGGATAAGCAGTCTTGGGGACTGAACCCACAGCCTATGGGAACTGACACTATTTTCAGGTAGATGGTGTCAGAATTGGATGGGGTTAGAAGATGTTCAACTGGTGTCCACTGATGCGGAATTGTTTGCTTGGTGTGGGGAGGGGACAAAACCCCATGTCAGGTGTTCTGAGTCTCCTGTATTGATGGTTGGTGTGAGAATAGAGGGAAGCACACCACCTATGTTTGCCGGAGACACACTGAATTAGGCTCATAACTGGAGGAAATTCTGAGATATCCTTTCTCTTTATTCTAAAAGAATAATCATTCAACAAAACACATTCAAGTATCCGTTCTGGTAAGTCCAGTGGCAGTCAGTTGTACATCTCAATTAAGCCATATGAAAATTCATTTTTTAACTGCATTGTTGTGTCAAATCTTGGATGTGATCCAAGTTAGGACACATCTCATTCTGGAGTCACAATCCACATCCCTACGGGAGACTCAGCTTTGATCTCAGCCATTCTGTGCAAGAAAAATGTCCACATGTCAAGAAAACCCAAGTGCAGCAAGACTTTGGCAACATGGACAGAAAATTAAGAATGATTCTGGTTAATAGATCTGAAGTGTTTACCCATGATCTTGGTGGGCACAGGTCATTTTCAGCTCAGTCAGGACTTTAGGAAACTGAACCACAGCAAGAGCACAGATGCCGAACAAATCAGATACATCCTGTGGTTCTCTGCTTCAAAGGTAGCCACAGATTCTTAAGGTATGATTCATAGTCATTCAACTCTATGAATGCCCTCTGAAATTGTTCTTTCACTTCCACTAAATTGCACTCTAATTCCTCAGATCTATGATGCCATTAAGGTCCAGGAAGTGCAGCAGGTCAGGAATATGGTAGGAAATGAGTGTAGTTGTCACCTCCTCAGGCCAGCTGGCCAGTCAGAGCCTGCATCTACTTGAACCAGGATTAGAGGGAAGCCAAGCCTCATGCCTTCTTAAACCCTTCAGGGGTCCAAGGAAGAGCTACTTCAAAGATACTCAACGCCAAGTGGCTTGTGCCATCTGGGCTTCTCTGTTAAAGTTTAAGATGCTACCAAACAACTCTACATGTGTATGCCAGGTTTGAGAGTTTAGAAGCAAGGCTATATCAGAAAAATGCTAGGTAAAAGAAACCTAACAGAAATACCCTAGTAATTCTCTCTGGGTTTCTCCTGCTTGGTGCTATGGACTGAACCCAGGTGCACTTTACCACTAAGCTACATCGCTAGTATTTTTTGTTATTTTGCGACAGGGTCTCACTATGTAGCAGAGACTGGTCTCAAACTTGTGATTCTCCTGAATCAGCCTCCCAAGTCACTGGGATTCCAGGCATGTGCCTCCATGCCTAGCATCTATTAATTCATTAATTCAAAACAGAGAACCACAAAAATGCTCAGAGAGCCCAATGCCACTCCAGGCATAAAGTGATGACTATATCAGTTAACTTTTATGGCATAGCAAGCCCATAATTTAGTAGTTTAGAACAATGGCTGAGAGTAAACTCACAGTGACCACTCAGTTCCCAGCTCACACATGTCTCCCAGGAGCCAGAAGGTTTGCACAGGTGCTAAAAAATACATTACTAGAGAGAGAGATGCTTCGGCAGAGAGCTTTGGTTTCTTATTATGATGGCTTTATGAGTTTTCAGCTTCACTCAGTTGAGCTACAATCCACAAAAGTCCCTTTCTAGTATGGTTTCAGATCCATGAATTAAGTAATTTTTTTCCTTGGTAAATTACCCAGTCTTTGGTATTCGGGTATAGTAACAAAACAGGCATGGTCACAACTTCCCTTCCTGACCACTTCCTCTATAGGCTCCAGGCCTATCTAGCCAGTCCCCCACAATTGCCTAAGCCAATCTGTTTTGACTAATGTCACATGGGTTCTGTTTCTCTATTGAACCCTGACTGATAGTTACCACCACAAGGCAAGAAGTCTATTTTTAAGTTTGTTGTTCACATCTTCCACAAAGAGATGGATACCTACAGAGTGTAATGGGGCAAACATAGACTCAGGATCCATGTGAAATGAAGTTCCTATTGGCATTTACCCAAGAGACTTTGCAACAAATGTCCATCACCTCTCTGAACACCAATTTTTTACTTATAAAATGGTATTACGTACTAAGTCCAAATCTACCTACTTTCCAAGATTGTTTTGAAAACTCAGAGGAAATAATACATATGAAAGCACTTTGTAACCACCAGACAAACGAAAGATGTACAATTTTAAAACCACCTAGCTAGCATTTTTAGTTACAGGATACAGAGAACGTGAAGAAATAAATATTTACTACTGCTTGTGGTGTGCAGGAAATATGAACATATTCTCCCAAGCGATCTCTGGGGTCTTCTCCTAAAGCAGGCAGATTGCTGAATAACAGATGAGACATTGCAGCTCTGAGAAGTTGATCAGCTTGCCTAGATCACAGAATATGATTTAAAAGCCATTAAGAATGCAATTCTATGACACCAAAGTCCAGGCTTTGCCTGGGCCTCCTTCAGAAAAAAAAGACATTTCTTTTCATGTGACACCATGACATCCATTCTAACTCCCAGAAGACTTGTGAGAAATATGTTCAGGATATGCAGCTTTTCTTTGGGACATGCTACTTTAAGTGAGGAGCAAACAGAATCTATTGTCATTAGCATAGAAGTGGTTTCATCTGAAATGCCTAGAGTCAGGACACTTAAGAAATCAGTGAAAGATAAAACCTTTCCTGCTCCTTTGCCAAGTGGCAAATTTTTATTCCTTAATTTACAATTAAACAATTCCTGTAGAATAATGACAGTGAAATCTCACTCTTACTTTGATTGCCACAGTCATTAAAGACTCACAAAGGACACTTTACCATGGTTATGCCCACAGGGAAATGGCTGTGGCTAAAGGCTGAAGTTATTCAACAAACAAAAATAATTTTTTAATCTGCTTTTTCCTCAAAACTTTAAAGCAGCATTTAGGCATTTCCTGAGAATTAACAGTCAACCATTGGAAAAGTCCTGGAGACAATGAATTTGTAAAAAGCAAAGAATGACCTTCCATGGGGGGCTGGAGATTTGGCAGCATTTGTTAAATACAAACAGAACCTGGAATGAGCAAATGTATATTCAGAGAAAATTGGTCTTTTTCAGATTACTACATTACGTGTAAAGTTAATTCTACTCAAATTAACTTTAAATATAAAGGAAGGGGAGGAAGAACACTTATTCATTATTCATATTATGCTTGGCATTTTAAATTGCTTTTCTCTTAATTCTCACAAGATTTCTTATTTATTAATCCCATTTTAATGTTGAGGAAATTGACAGAGGGTTGCATAACTAGTGAGAATAGTGGTAAGGCACAAACCCAACTCAAGTCAAGGGACTTCTGATTTCTACTTTTTGCAACTTTATACTCTTTTCTTTAAATGAGTATTTAGTATTACCATAGTTTAAGAGGGGTTTTTTGTTGTTGTTGTTGTTGTTGTTTGTTTGATTGTTTTTTCAGTACTAGGGATGGAATCCAGGGCTTTGCACACATTAGGCAAGTGCTTTACCGTGGAAACACATCCCCCAGTCCAAGAGTTCTATTTTAATAAATAATAAATGTGCCAATCTTACCACCTTAACTCAGAAACAAAACTGAACCTAGTATGCAAAAATCCAATCAATGCTCTTTAAATCTTCTTGAAGCTAGTGAAAATCCTCATTACTTCTTATATAGGGGCCCCACAATTTTCATTCCCACTGGTTTTATGGGCATCTCCTAGTGCAATCTCCAGTGATAGGAATCTTATTATATCCTATGCTGTATATCAAACTTGGAGCATAGCATACAGTAGATGTTAACAAACAGCAAGTGCTCAATAATTGTGACTGAATGCAATCTCATACATGCCTGGTACGTCCAAACTTACAAATTACTCTTGCTCTTATTATTGCTGTGAAAACTTTGTGTGTGGTTATAGCAAACTGTTACCCCTACTTTTTAAATAAGAAAACTGAAACTCAGAATAAATTGAGCAATCTGTTCAAAACTTCTTGGATTCAACTCTTGAGTACAAACAAAGGTCTTATTCCACAATAAACACTCCCTCATTAAAACCTATCAATTTTTATTAACAATTGGCAAAACTATACCTTTTATTTAAATAAAATGCTGAAAGGAAAAGACCTGGGTGATAGAAAACTACATGTTAGAGCTTGAGGTCCCAAGTTTATTAGCAGTGCCTGAGTGGGATCTTACCACACCGACCATCTTGTAAACTAGATAAGCTGTTATCAGCCATGGTGTTGGGTCACCATGGTAGTGACGTGTATGAGATCAACTCATGAGAAAGGAGAACTGTAGAGCTGGAAACTGTGATAGTATCCAAGTAGCACCTAATATGAGCGGCCATCATCAACAGTAAGGCCGGCCATGAGCAACCACAAGTCAGTGATGGGTACCAGTTAACTTGATTTATTATCAAAATGTCAAAACAAAGCCCCCCAAATAGTAAAAATAACACTTCCTTGTGGGCTGACACAGCTCTTTCTTGAGGTTTTATATTTAGAGCATACATTGAATAATTTTTAAGGAAAAAAAAAAAAATGGTACAGAGGCTCGAACTCAGTGGCACTTTGCCATTGAGCTGCACCGCCACCATTTATTTTTTATTTTGAGACAGGGTCTCGCTAAGTTGCCAAGGCTGGCCTTGAACTTGCCATCCTCTTGTCTTAGCCTCCCAAGTAGCTAAGATTACAAGCGTGGGCCACCTTGCCCGGCTTTTAAGAAAAACTTTTATGTGATTATACAATGTCAAGTTTGAAGAACTAAAGCCATAACAAATGCAATGTAAACCAAAAACTGAACGTGTGTGTATGTGTGTGTGTGCATCTCTCATAATCGCAACCGAAATTAGAATATTTAAAGGGATTCATTTTCACTTGAGTTATCCCAATGTGTAAAAACCAACACATTTTATTCTTAATTATCCATGGTCTTATTTGCTTCCCACAAAACTTGAAGGACATGACGAAACTGAGTTATGCGTTACTTGGCACTATTTAGCACACTCTCGAATTTTCTTACTCAGTCTAATCCCTGGTCATAGCCTCTGGGAAATTCAACACTATGCAGAAAGAGCCTTTTGCTTTATGGTCTTATATAAAAGATCCTATCACCCAAAAGTCATGGGATATGTTGCTGACTCAACCTAAAGAAGGATTTCAGGTTGGGTCAGCAACATGTCCCAGGGGCTGAGGCCGCCAAACTTCCTCTTAAGGCCAGGTCACAGCGAGCTTACTGAGGGGACTGGATGGATACTGTAGAGACTGCTGGAACTCACTCCAAAACCAACATCTATAAAAAGAAACTTCTCTTCAGTCTCCCCTCCCAATCAGCAAACCTGCGAGTTTCCTCGCAGGAAATAGAAGAGAAACCACTTTTTCTTATCCCTCTGGCCTTTCCTGGGGAGGAACCCCACTTCAGAGATTCGGCAAGGTGATGTATGTGTCTTTGGTTTTTGTCCATTCAAAGTCAGGTATCATATGGCAACATAAGTTCCTCCTTACAAGCTCCAAGAAGTAGGAATGGGAGGGAATGGTCACTGCGTGCAGAACTGCCCCTTTAAAGGTACTGACTTTGTTATGTAGGAGTTGGGTGCAAAAAGATGATCCTTCCTTAGTCCTGTGCACCACTTTGGAACCACCAGATACTAAAAATAACACTCAGATTAAGATATTTCTTATATATCTGTGTCCCCAGCTCCCCACACCAGCCTGAGAGATAAAATATCATCACAAAACAGCAGTGATTCTATTTCCTTGATGGTCACCTCCTCTGACATCATCTCCAGTCTCCAGAAACTTCCATCTGCTTATTAGGAAGAGAGGCCTGGGGGTAACTGCAGTTACGCAAGCTCCTTTGCCCCTTCTTCACTACAGCTGTCTCTACAGCTTTGTGTGAGGCCTCTGGTCACCACAGGCTCTCATTGCTTGCCCTGCTTCGGCCTTATGACAAGAATATCACCCTCCCTGCCAAAATGTATGTTCCCTGTGCTACTTCTGAAGCTCCATGGTGGCTTTAGCCAACCCCCACTCTTACCCCGCAACACCAAGCATCACCTCCTGGGGCACCCTTTGGGCTGTACTCATAGGATACCTGCAGCTGGTGCCAAAGTGTAAAAAATGAAAAATGAATGCCTGTATTAGGCCAGCTTTTCCACAGAAACAGAACCAATAGGGAGGGCAAGGGAGGGGTGTGTGTGTGTGTGTGTGTGTGTGTGTGTGTGTGTGTGTATAACAGTTGTGCCATGGGGGTTTAGTCCCAGTACCACCCTTAGATGCCAAAATCTATGGATATTGAGGTCTCTTGTATAAAATGGTATGGTATTTGCATATAACTTCTTCACATCCTCATCTATATTTTAAATCATCTCTAGATTGCTTATAATACCTAATACAATGTAAATGCTACATAAGCTACGTAAATAGTTGTTAGACCTTATGCTTAGGAAATAATGACAAGAAAAATGGTCTGTACATATTCACCCCAGATGCAATTTTTTTCTCCAATGTTTTTAGTCCCCAGTTTAGTCCGTGGCTGCAGAACACATAGAGGGCTGACTCTGTGTGTGTGTGTGTGTGTGTGTGTGTGTGTGTGTGTGTATGTGAATAAACATGTAAATATAATGTATACATCATACATATAACATATAATGTAACACATTTAAAATATGTATATAATTAGATTGACTTAGGGAATTGCCTCAAGTGGTCTCCTCTGGCAGGCCTGGGAGAGGCTGGCAGGCTGGCCACCCAGGAAAGGTATAAGGTTGCAGAGTCCAAAAGTAGTCTTCTGCCTGGCAGAATTCTGCTGGCAAAATTCCCTCTTTGAGGAGAAAGTTGGTCTTTTTTCTTCCTAGGCCTTCTGCTGGTTGGATGAGGCCTGTCCGTGTTATGAAGGGCAATTTTCTTTACTCCAAGTCTATTGTTTTGTTTTGTTTTCCAAGTTCACTGATTTAAATGCTAATCTCATCTCTAAAATACCTTCACAGGACATTCAGGATAGTGTTTGGCCAAATGCCTGGGTATCTATGTGTCAACATGGCCCAATCAAGTTGGCACGTAAAATTACCAGTATTATGCTCTCCATTTCTTTGATTTGACATTCTAGAGGCCTCTTGGCTGCTTGCCCTCCTCTTGGTGGGCTTATAGCTCTAAGCAGTGGTTCCCAAATCCCCAGAGTATGTCTGGCTATCACAACTTGGGAGCACTATTGGCCTCTCGTGATCAGAGCCCAGAGACACTGCACAACATCCTCTAATATATAGAACAGACCCCAACGGCACAGCATTTTCCGGTCTCACATGCCAAGAGTAGCACTGCAGTTGAGAAATCCTGCTCCAAATGACCAGCTCACTTCCCGTCTTTCTAACCCTGTTCGTTATTGCTTCATCTTCTCTGGCCTCCTTTCAGATCACAGAACAGGCCAGTTCCTTCCCTCCTTAGGGCCTCTGCAATTGTCATTCCCACTGTCTGAAGCACTGAACTCCTTGAATGCACAGCTCCTGGTCATCTCTCCAGTTTCACCAAGAAACCCCAGCCTCACCTGGCCCCGAGCCCTCCAAATCACTTGAGCACTTCTTCATCCCCAGCTGACACTGCTTGTTTTCCCTGATACATCAGGAGTCTGACCTCCAGAGAGAGTCAGGAGGGATGGGTACTGAAGACTGATCCTTAGGGCTGAGTGTAGGCCTGCCACATAGCAAGCACTCCACAAGTACTCCTTGAACCAGGGAGGAATGTGTCTTAGATATTTTCAGAGAACACAGGCCTCCTTGTGTGTTTGGCCTCACACCATGCCTTTCCACCAAGTTACATGGGCCCTTAGAGCACCTGTCCCCAAAGCATCACCCTGACAGTAGTTTTCATAAGCTGACTCTGCACAAAGAACACTGAGTCATTTTCTGCTGAACCTAGAATGTGAACCCAGGTCTTTCCTCAAGGTCATCCCTCTCCCAAGACAGCTTGGTCCCACTTGACACATCTGAGTCTTACCCCATGACTCTTCCTAACATGCAGAGATTCCGCTTCAATTCAAAGGGGACCACAGGTACAGAACCCATAAATGATCAGAGTTCTTAAGAGGGACTTTCCACAAAAAAAAAAAAAAAAAAAAAAAAAAAAAAGATTATTAAAAAGATCTCACTAAAACAATTTACATTGCAAATACAACAAGCCATACTATCTGGGACCACAGATGCTTGCTTCCCAAACAATGTCATTTAGACTGGACCATCTAACTGGTCATCTGTATCTTGACCTTCATCCTGATTCTTCCCCTGTCCCCTTCCCCCTTTGTCATATTCTGTCATGTTTTTAGTGTGACAGCTAAGAATTTACAAATGCCTCTGAAGTGACTCAGTCTGTGGCCACTACCGATAATTTAAGATCCTTTGCTGTTTTCCCTGTGAGTACTATATATGCCATCTCTTAATCCCGTGCACCTGCAGGACACTTGACATGACCCTCAAAGCATCCTTCCAGCTTTGGCATTTTCTCACTTGATCCTTCTGTTCTCCTTTCTGCTCATGCGGCCATGAATGTGGCTGCCCACCATTGAACGGATCCAACTCTGCCATCTCTGTCTGCACTCGGTCCCCTTCTGGACTAAACATCCATCAAGTGGGCAGAATAATCATGTCCCTTCTCCCTGTGTAGTAGAAAAGATTAGGACCTTTGAGACACGGGAGGCCATATTCACAGGAAAAACAGGAGCTGGTGCCCCTTGCTCCCTCCATTCAAAACACTCTTGTCCACATAAGAATCACAACATGTGGAGGGGCTGCCTCTGCTGTGTCTCTTTGCTGCATGTAGGTGATCCCAACACCCTCCACAGCTGTAGCTTGGCTTCATTGGCATAGCTGCAGACAGTGAGCAGGCAGAAGGTCGCAGGAGCCCTTTGTATCTATGATATTTGCATAAGTGAAGGGGCAGAAGGACTCTTAGACATGCCCCTCAGTCCACATAGGAAAGGGTAGCATCTCTCCAGTTTGATTTTTTATTATTATTTTATTACCAAACAATTTCAAAGTTGAAAAAGGCATCAGAACCATTTAAGCCAACTCTCTCACTGTACCAAGGAGGCAGCCAGGGCCCAGCTAAGAACAGGCAAAGGGCACAGCCCGGGCAACACATGTGGAAGTTAGGGTGAAATCTGGAATCCGAAGCCCTGATGCCTAGTGTAGGACCCTGTGATAACTACATGGCACCCTTTTGCCCTTCTGTCTCCCTCTCTTCATTTTATAAACCACCTTCATCCGTGTGCTTCTGGTGGCATCAAGAGTCCTCACCATCCCCTACCCCCACTCCAGCAACTTCCTGGAAACTCTAATTACTCCAGTAGATGGTTAGGAACCAAACTGAAATAATCTGAAATAATGAGAATACATTTGTAAAATTGATATGGACATAAGCACCATGAGAGGCGAATTGGGGTAGGCTAACTACTCTGAAAACAATACCAACATCACAGTGACTTAACACTATGCAAAAGTTTTTTTCTGGCTTGTGTAACAGACCAGTGTGGGTCTGAACGAGGAAGCCATTCTCTCTCAATCCTCTGGGCCAGTGAGTTCTCCCTGGATCCCCTGCAGCTGGCTGGTAGCCTGGGAGAGATATAAGAGAGAATGAGCAAAGGCTTTGGAGACAGGCTGGCTTCTGCCCACCTCCCATCACTCAGAAACCATCATGTGCTCACACCTAAATGCAGGAAAGGCTGAGAAATAAGTCCAGTCCTATCCCCAGAGTAAAAGGGAAGAACGGAACAAGTGAACTAGTACAGGTTACCAGGGTCCACGTTTTCTGTCATGTGGAAAAGGAGACTGCTAAAAAGTGTAACCAAAATGTCGCAAAACAGGGCAAAAACAGAGAAAAAGAAAGATCTGAGAAACATCATTTGGACCTCTAGATAGATTCACATCTGCTGTTGGATCAACGCCAATACATATCATTTCAAAGAAAGCATCCCTGTGTCTACCAAAATGTGTTCAGCAGAATAATAATTTCACAGGATGGCAGCTAAGAAATCTCACAGCTTAAAGAGGTGTCTGGATGGATCAGCACTTGTGCACAATCTGCAGATCCTCTTGGGCCCACCTCTTCTTCTGGCCACTGTGAAAGGTGATCATTTCCAAGCTATCACCAGGCTCTCTCAAGGGCCAGCTGATCATGTTCACCTGGGCCCAAAGCCTGGGGCCTTTCCTTCCAACTCAGGGCTTCTCTGATACGGCAGCCCAATTCTTCAGTGGGAACTACTCATCAATCATGGGGGAGCAACCCTGAAGGGAGAGGTTCAGGCACACGGGGACCTCCCCTGACCAAGGCAGCTTAGGAGCCCAGGGATAAACATGCCTCCTTTCCTGGGTAATTCTGAGACATTTGATAGGACTCTAGTTAGAGGCCCAAATGATAGTTTCCAAGTGCTGTTCTCCTTTTCTGAACATTTCCCTCTAGCTCCTGCACTTCAGTCTCATTCTCCAGCAAAAAGACCCTAGGTCCAACACAGATGCCCTTTTGGGGGCTGACCCTGTTGCACATCCTGACTTCCTCGCCTCCCTTTCCTACTCCTCCTTGCCCCTTGCCCTGCTCTCTGAATTCCCACTCCCTAATAAACTCCCCCCACACAGCCTCTGCTCTTGAGGTCACACAGGCTAAGACACTTCCTCCACTGAAAGAGGGAACTCTAATATGTTCATGTGCATTTTGATTGTCCTGGAAGAAATAAATGCAGAACTTCCCAAAGGTACTTGCCTGGGACACTCTTGTTTCTTTATATTTTTTTCCTTTTTTTTTTTATTTATAATAGTAGTATGTATTACAATTCATAATGCACATATATAGCATCTTTTTACATACAACTGTTTGTATACAAAGTATATAAGTACCATTCAGATCTTCAATCATGCATTTAGGATAATGATATCAATCTCATTCAACCACCAATTTATTTTCCTTTTTTCCCCCCTCCCTTCCCCTTGCTCCCTCCCTTCCCCTCCCTTTCCTTTGACCATTCTAGTGTTCCTCTAATCCTCCTATGTACCCCCATCCAACAACACTGTGAACTAGCCTCCTTATATCAGAGAAAACATTCGGTATTTGGATTTTGGGGATTGGCTAACTTCACTTAGCATTATATTCTCCAACTTCATCCATTTACCTGCAAATGCCATTAATTTATTCTCTTTTATTGCTGAGTAAAATTCCATTTTGTATATATACCACATTTTCTTTATCCACTTATCTACTGAGGGACATCTAGGTTGGTTCCACAACCTACCTATTGTGAATTGTGCTGCTATAAACATTGAAGTGGCTGTGTCACTGTAATATGCTGTTTTTAAGTCCTTTGGAAATAGACCCAGGATTGGAATAGCTAGGTCATAGGGTGGTTCTATTCCCAGTTTTCCAAGAAATCTCCAAACTGCTTTCCATAGCGGTTGCACCATTTTGCAGTCCCACCAGCAATGTATGAGAGGATGTGGGGAAACGGCACACTCTTTATATTTTATCTTTCTAGAAACCTTTAGAACTAAAATAAAGGTCTTTCTACTGATTTTACTTCTAGATTATATGTATCTAATGCTCTAAGCTTTTATGTACCCAACCAGATCACAAGTGCTGGGTGGAACAGACATGGATCCATTGATACAACCATCAAATTAAATAAAATAAACACTAAATAAATTCTTACCAGTGGGTTAATAGGAGGATCACTGATTGAATAAATATTCACACTTCAACTATTTCAGTGATGCCTTGAGTAATCAGAATATTTTTTATTTTTATTTTATTTAATTGGACCAATGTGAAATGTTAAATAGTTTCATTCTAAGCCTCTATAACAATAATATACTGAATTTTTTCTTCTTCTTTCCTCTCCCTTTTTTTTTTTTTTTTTTTAGTTTAAAATTCAGGGGAAAATTCTCCAGGGACACTGAGTCAGTCAATCAAAGATTCAAAGATGTGTTGAATCCCATGGTAGAGAAAGTAGTGAGCCACTGAGAATTCTAAAAGAGATCTAGGTCTTATGGGAAAATAAACACGATGCCTTCTGCTCCCATAGAGAATGGTGCTCATTTGCCTGTGTCCTTCTCTAGTGTTTATAATTATCTTGGGCTAAACATTTCTTGGAGAAAGTCTTTCCTACCTCCCAACTCCCACCTCCCATGAACTCTGCTGTTTTTGGTAGTGCTATCACAACTCAAGAGACTAAAACTTCAGTGAGAAATAATGATGTCTTTAGAGGAAATAACTGGTGGTCAGTCCATCTTTGATTCAGCAATTGTACTTAAAGGTAGAATTTTTGTAAGTCTCCCTGATCTTCCCATTGGTTAATGTTTAACACATTTCTATTGTCCATCAAAATTGAAATTATGCATTGTCTCCTTGAGCTCATTGTAGTTTTAGTAGTTTTTCCTCCATTCTATCCTTATTTGTTTATTCACACAAATAAAAAGCATTGGGTATGTATATCATGTGATGGATTTATTATCATTTTTCTGAGCCACCGCCTATTAAGAGGGGACTACTTGACCCCATGCCCCTTCTTTCAAAAATATCGTTGTATTTAATTTCAGTTCCACAAAGATCCTGTAAATTAGGGATTGCTATCCACACTTTATAGGGAGGTTTAAATAACTGGCCCATGATTAAATGCCCAGTTGGGTGACAGAGGTGGAGTTTAGACCAACACATATCTACTTCAAAGTCAGCACTCACCGAATGAACCTCCATTTGACTGATATGAGAATAATCAGAGGTTTGAAAGGTTAAATAACATCACATATGTGCCTAGCACATAATAAAGTATCAAAAGTTATTGCTGAGAGGATTATTATGATTATCATTATTGGTCCTACTATTATTATTGTTATTCAAAGACTCAGACTCTTCAAAGCTAATTTCCAGAACTTAGAAAAATCTATGGTGTTAAAACCATAAATATGATGTTAAATTCTCTAAACTAATGTCAGAAGGTAAAAATATAAGAATTCAACAGGTCAATAAAGGCATTATCTCTAAATACAAAATAAATGAATTGAAATAAGAACTATTTCTGAAATTCATAGAATTTCACCTCCCTGATCAATTTTTCCACAAGCTATTTATATAAGAAGTACATTTATTGTCATTGAACAGGCTATGTTGCAGATGAATGATGATGGCTAAGCTATGGAAAGGGCAAGCTGGTAACAAGTTTCTAAAAATCAAAAACCATACTCCAGCTCATGATGGCCATATCCCAAGTGGATTGTTACACCAAAATGGCAGAGATATGGATTGACCAGCTATTAAACACTGAGTTACTTTACCTAGAAAGACTGCAATTTTTCTTTACTAGAAGTATGATTTCCAATGTACAATATGAGGTCAAAAAGCAAGTCTGCTGAGCTGGGAATATACCTCAGATGGTAGAGTGCTTGTCTCACATGCAGAAGGCCCTGGGTTCAATCCCCAGCACCACAGGAAAGAAAAAAAAAATGTGCTACCTGGCCTCTGTTGTTCAGAATACTCTTTCCCACATAAACGTGGTGTTTCAGGTCCTGGGACCAACACACAGAAGTCTGTTATGTGCATGATACAACTAAAGTTCATTGTAACCCCAGTGGCCTGAACACCAAAGACCTCAATGAGAACATGCTGCTGGAATCCCAGCCCCAGAGAGCAAAAATGTGTGTGCCACACTGCAGCCATAGAAGCACATGGAAGTCCCTTTTACCTCCTCCCTTCTGGCCAGGAAGTAGAAGCAGAGGCCCCACTGGGTCTCTGAGGCCTGTGATGATAGTTCTGGTGGGGAAAACATTAGAGCAATGGTGAAAAGCTGGATCAGAGATTCCAGATGACAGCAGCTGGGAAGGCTGGAAACCCCTTAGAAATCCCTGGGGTACCTTCTGATCCTGAGTTTCCCTATCCTAAATCCCTGTGACTTCTTTCATCCCAATAGTGTTTCCTCTTCCCCTCATAAACAAAGATAGTATGGCTGGTTCTCTGCTTGGGCTCTCATGGGCCAAAATCAAGGTGTCAACTGGGGCAATGAGACTTTGGTGTTCTTCCAAGATCACTGGTTGGTGGCCAAGTTCAGTTTGACTAGAAGATCCATGATCCCACTTTCTCACTGGCTGTTGATCATGGGTTACTCAGTCTAAAAGTCCACATTTCCTAACTTCATGGCCTTCTCTCATGACTACCCTCCTTCTCATAGACTCTTTCAGAGTCTCCACTTTCCTTACCTTTCCTTGAGATTCTCAAAGGACTTTTCTGAGGTGCGATCATTCCAGGAATTTGGGGTACAGGAGTAAAAAAAAATCACAAAAATCCTCATCCATTGTAATTGAAATTGACAGGTCTGAGAGGGGGGGCGGAGGGGGGGGGAGGGGGAGAAGGCAAACAAGAAGATAAAAATATGTGGTAGAATGATAAGAACTATAAAGAAAAATAGCTTAAGGAAAAGAGACAGAGGAAAAAATGAGGTCCA
Organism: Tamias sibiricus; assembly: GCA_025594165.1. Taxonomy (NCBI): domain Eukaryota; kingdom Metazoa; phylum Chordata; class Mammalia; order Rodentia; family Sciuridae; genus Tamias; species Tamias sibiricus. The sequence continues at coordinate 69,467,408 of CM046660.1, read as the reverse complement.
CCTGCACAAAGTTCTTACTGAGAAGGTGACATTTGAGTGAAAACCTGAAGCAAAGTGGGGGTAGGGAGCCATGAGGCTGTGAGGAAAGAGAGATTCCAGCATAGGAAACATAGGCCAAAGTGGGAAGAGGCCTGGCGAAGTCAAGGATAAGCAAAGAGACCAAACTGACAGATGTGCAGGAAATGAGAAGGGATTAGGGCTATTATGGGATAGAATGTGCAAGATCTATAGACCACTGGAAGCACTTTGGTCCCTCCTCTGAGCCTATCTCAATCAGTTATTGCTTCAAAAGAAACAGACTCTGGGGTATAGAACTACAAGTAGTTTTTATTTCTGCCCACTTGCTCAAAGCACGTACATGGCCAAGCCAAAGTCAAGGAATATGGCAGCATACTTCACCTCTCATGATAGGGATAGAGAATGAGGACAAATAAGCCAGTCGACCAGCGAGCTATTGAACATGGTCAAGAGACCTATTCTGTCTTTCATTGAACACCATCAATCTGGTGGATGTGTTGAAAATGCACTGTAAGAGAGCCAAGGTGGAATCAGGTAGACCAGCTAGAAGCAATTACACCATTCTATATGAAGCACCACAGTGGTCAAGATCAGAGTGATAGGAGAGATGTTAGTGAGAGGTGGTAAATTCTGGAAATGATTTGAAACTATATTCAAATGATGTGTTGATGGATTGAGCACAAAATATGATTCAAAGTTTTTGCATTAGGCAACTGTAAAGATAGAGTTGTCATTTGGGGGATGGAAGGACAGGAGGAAGAGTGAGTTAAAAGAAGGGAAAGGTGGGCAACCTGGTTGGGACGTGTTAAGTGAGCAATGTCCCCAGATGGAGATATCAAATAGGTAGTTGAATATCAGGCTGAAGTTCAGGAGACAGGACTGAACTGGAAGTCTGAATTTTTGAGCTATCAGTATGCATATGGTATATTAATTGTCTAGTGCTGCATAACAAATTACCACAGACTGGGCAGCTGAGAATGGTACTCATCTTCCCATCGTTGTGGAGGTCAGAAGCCCAGCACAGCATGGCTGATTTCTCAGCTTGGGCTTTCACAGGCCAAACTCATTGCTGCTGGAGCTGTGGTGAGACTCCGGTCTTTTCCACATAACTGTCTCCTTCCTCAAGGCCAGCAAGAAAATCTCTTTCTCATCAAACCCATCACCCTGAAAAAGATCCAGTCCCTCTTGTAAGAGCTCAAAAATCCAGAATAATTACCCTTTGGATTAAGTCAAGGTCAACTGATCAATGACCCTATCATAGAAGTGATATCCCATCATATTCATAGTCCCACCTCCAGTCATGAGGAAGTTATATAGAGGGATGGGAATCTTGAGCCCACCTTGGAATTCTGAATATCTTGGGATTCAATGAGATCATTGAGTTGAGTGTAGATAGAAAATTACTTTCTTCCACAGAGATCCATAGAACTGCCCTGTCTCCATCTTTTTCCTGGCCTGATTCTCCAGTCTTCCCTTTAGTTCTAAGAACTGCCCAAATCCTTGCTCTTTACAACAGCCAGAGAAAATTTTCACTACTTCACAATATACAAATGCCAGTAGACTCACCCCCTGGATGAGTGTCATTCATACCAAGGATTGAGGACCACTTGCTCAGACCAGCAGAGGAAGACTGGGATGCAAATAAATGCTAATGAGTCTTTTATACCCCAAATTCTGAAATATAACATACCTTAATTTCCTGTAGGAAATCCTGTCTAAATAATTGTCTTGATATTTGCTTCATAGAAAGAGTGAAGTCCCTGAGTCTAGAATGTGGCAACATGGCAGAACAATGCCTCTATAGTCTGTTTTAGAAGACTAACTCCTTTTATTTCAGAACTGGTCATAACTAGTGCTCCTCTTTTGGTCTTTCTCATGGTTTTCTGCTTAGTTTGATGGATAGAGAAGCAAGAGGGAAATGCAATGGAGAGAGAATGTGGTAGAATGTCAAAAGACCCTGCAACCAGGGGCCCACATAGCATCTCCACCTTCTAGAGACTTTGCTTTAAAAAAGGCATCGAGTACAGTAACACAAGCACAGACATTAGTGAGAGAAAATGTAGTCTTCAATTCTGACACTTTCATTCACCAGTCATGCAACTTCAAGCTCATTACCCAATGTTTTGGGTATCTCTTTTTTTCTCACCAGCCAAACACAATAATGTTACCTTACTTCCCAGGATATTCAAAGGATTAAGCAAGATGATGAACATAAATGCATTTATATCATTTGCTAAGTAACGGTGACTATTACTGTGGCTATTGTCCCTGTAATTCTCTTTGAAATAGGAGTTGAAAAGATGACATCCCTGTGTCTCTTACCATTACCAAACACACACAAATCAGAAGCCTTAAGAGAGAAAAGCTGTAAATAGCATGAGGCAGCAGCTCAGCTTGCTCATATCCTTTGCCCTAATCCTGATTTGCTAATCTTATCCTGCCCTCCCATAAGCTTCAGTCTGGATTGGACAGAAAATTAACGAGTGGGGGGGTGGGGAGCAGAGCCTGTACAGTTAAGCCATCCTGTGTAAATGCACATGAAGTCAATGGGGTGGGAATCATGAACCCCAGAAAAAAGGAAAAGCAAACTAGGGCATTCAAAACCTTTCCTTGCATGAATGCAAAACCACAACAATTGCAAAAGGTATGGCTTTGCTCCAGGTACCACCTTCCCCTGAATCAACACAGAGAAACAGCACTTAAGATGTGTACACTCATGTCTATTTTCTTGAACACTTTTTACTACACAAATATACAGTGTGACAACTGAATATTAAATGTTTACATTTTGCAGATATCTTCCCACACTTATCTACACTGAAGCTCTCTATTTGGGGATATTTAAAATTTTTTCCTTATATTACCTTCCACATATTTAACAAGGCTTGCGTCAAATCCAGCTATTCGTGTTTCTCAATAACTCTCACAGTTCTACTAGTGAAATTAATCAGAGCACCTACATTACACAGTTTATTTTCACATTCCTGGATTCCAAGGATTATCTTCATCCTAAAAGTAAAGGTAAGGATGAGTCAAATGTTCCCTTTTGGAGTTTCTCTTATTCCTCAATGCTGTAAACAAATTGCTGCCACCTGGTTATAAAAGACAAGGTTTGAAGCTGGGCGCAGAAGCACACAACCTTATTCCCAGCAACTTAGGATGCTGGGGGAGGAAGTTGAAAGTTCAAGACCAGCCTCAGCAGCTTAGAGAGACCCTGTCTCAAAATTAAAAAATTAAAAAGGACTGGGGATATAGCTCACTGGTAAAGTAGCCCCTGGGTTTAATCCCCAATAGCAAAATAAACAAATAAATGACAAGGTCTAAGTATATATGAAACTCACCCTATTATTTTTCCTTGAGTATAAACACCCTGAAGCTCTCAGTTCAAGGAATTCAAAAACATCACAAGCTTAGCTATTGTGAATTGAACTGCTATAAACATCAATGTGGCTGCGTCATTGTATGCTACTATCATGTATAACAAAAAAGAACTGATAAAAAAGAAAGTAAATTTTGAATTAAATCCATTCTTTTAATGAAATTCTTTAAAAAAGAAAATCACAAGCAAGAAGAAAAACCAAAAGTCTAGAACAAATATAATTGAAAGTTCTCATGACCTCATTGACATGTTCTGACCTTCATCCAAGTTCCACCTTAGCTAAACCAGAGTATTCATGAAACAGAATGAAACTATGGCACGCCTCACTAAGTCAGGGAGAGAGAGAGCTTTGTTTAAAAAAAAAAAATTTAGTTGTAGTTTATTTTATTTATGTGGTGCTGAGGATCGAACCCAGGTCCTCACACATGTGAGATGAGCGCTCTACCACTGAGCCATAGCCTCAGCCCCAAGAGAGAGCTCTTTGGCAATCAAAAATGCAAATATACACTGTAACAAATGGTCAGAACAATATTTGACCTATAAATTCCTGACCTCTACTTCCCATTTGAATTTGTAAGGTTCAGGAAGGAAACGTAAACAACTATAGGAGATGATTAAGATTATTTTGTATTTGTTTCCATACCTTGTGCATGAAATTCAGCAAATAAACATAATAGACATTAGTAGGGGCCAAATCAACTGAATCTGTGAGTCAACTGTTTATTCATATGCTATGTGCCATTTTTATCAGCTGCTAACTCAATGTAAGGCCATCCCACAAATGACTGATTTAATGCATTCAGTGATATTTCAAGGCCTCAGTGAAACAGCTAATTGCCCAAATCAGCCTAAAAATGGGGCAGAAACTACAGAGGACAGAAAATTGTTGCACGTACATGTACTCTTTGGCTCTAAATATTTGCATATATATTTATTTTTCTCCCTCACTCCTTCTTCTTCTTCCTTTTTTGTTATTAATTTCCTCACTCCTTATTCTCTATTATTTTCACTCCTTTTCATTTTCTATTTCTTTTTTCTATCTTGCATATTGGAGGCGAAACATCAATAGTCTCACCGGTGTCACCAGAGCCTATTCACGCTTGGCTCATGTTATTTAGGATTAAGGATATCTGTTCTACAGTTTCATCCCATTTCCTGAGAATTGCTTAAGACGGAACGACCCACCAAGTTCACCATTGTGTAGAATTCACTCCATTGAGCTTCCTTTGAAACAAATGCAGAAATTGACACCAGCCATCCACCCAGGGTGTTCATAATTCAAAACCAACAGGAAGCCGAGCAGAGAAATGAAGAAGAGGGTGTGGATAAGGAAGGGGATTAGATGCCAGGCAATAAAGCCCTTTTCGTGGTAAGAGAAATCTAGAAACCACAAACTGATAAGGAAGGCCCTGGGGCTGCCTTCCCAAAGAGATGCCAATAAGGAAAACTGATTCTGAATTTAGAGGAATCAGCTGGCAGCCAGGAAAGGGCGTGGGCACATGGACCAGCAAAGCAGTGGTGTCGGGCGGGAGGTAGAAGCCACAGAGGCCTCTGAGTCAAGACTCTAGCATTTAGTCTTGAATTTGACATTAAGAGCTGCATGGCTCCGTGCCACTCATTTCATCTCTCTGAGCTCGAGTTGCCTCATATGTACAATACAGAGGACAGAAATTTACTCCAGAGAATTGTTTATGGGCTCAGATGAAATCAGGCTGTGTAAGGCCCTCATCAGGTAGACAGTAATTTGTAAATGTTAAAGCTAACTCTTATTAATATTTGCTGGACTTGTGGCCCAACCTTGGGATCTTTGCCTGGAAACACTGGGGTCTCTGCATCGGTGTAGTATAATTTGGAAGGTTTCAAGGAAAATTACAGAGAAGAAGACTTTATCCCCTGATTAAAGGGAAAAAATGATCCTAGCTCCAGCACCCTTGGATAGAGTGCTGACTCTCCAGCACATTTGAAATGAGAAAGGTATCTTCTGCTGTTCTGACCTCCCTTCCCTGTATCCCATCATATTCAGTACTTCTGAGGAGTTATTTCCCAAATATGTCTCTGAAAAATAAAATCCTAATAATTCATTTTTCTCTTTTGTTTCCTCCTTCGAAAAGAAAATGTAGATATCTCTTTGCTGAGCATCCCTTTTTCTTTGCTGTATTTATTCTCTTCTACTCAAAACCTCTCCCAGAAGAGAACACTAATAAACTGTTGTGTTAGTTGTAGTAGGTTTTCTAATCCAACGGTTTTAAACAACACGGAATATATGACTCCCTTATCGGGGAGTCTCGATAAATGCTGAATAATCCAGGGGCTGGACAATGTCATGACACACTCAGGTTCGTTCTCTTTCTGCTCTGTTAAAACAGGACCCGGGCCTCATCCTAAGACGGTTTTCCATGAGACTATAGGATAGTTATGTATATCCCTTAGGACCCCATGCTTCCTTCAAAGAGTGCCAAGAGGATGGGAAGGGGGCAGGGAGCAGAGGAAGAGGCTCTACCCCATTCGTGGAATCAAAGCCTTCTCTTCTGTCTCATTGGACCAACATATGTCATGTATTCCTGGAATTGCACACTAAGCCAATTGCTGATAAGGGAAAGACGCTTACCATAATTCATAGAGATGAATCAGTGTCCTCCCTCTCTGGAGCTGGGTCCATCTCCCAACATCCACTTCTGCTGCACAGAGAGGACAGTGGAATAGCTGTTGTGCACTCAACCATAATATCCTGTTCTGTTTTCCTTTGTTTCCCCAAACAAAAACATTTATTGGTGAGACTTTTGTGTTAGTTCTCCCAGAGATATCAACATTTTCTTTTCAAAAGGGGAAACAAAAAGAGAAAAATGAATCATTAGGATTTTATTTTTCAGAGACATATTTGGGGAATACTCCCTGAATAACTCTAATGCCATATCTTAGAGGGGACAGATCAGATTTGGGAGACAAAGAGACTTCTCAGAGTCAGTATAAGGGAGGAAGAGGCTGGGAGTATAGGTAAACCCAGGATGGGTTAGACCTGGAGTGTTAGGAAGGCACCTCCCAGGAAGAGAGGCCATGACCTGAATTGGGGGTAGGAGGACTTAGAAATCAGATCAAGTCTGAAAAACAGCAAAATGAAGTCAAGATGAAGGTGTTAATGTCGATCAAGCACAGAAGAGAGGGTCAGCCAAAGAAGCCAGACTGTTTGGGAATTAAATCAGAAAGAGCTGGAGAAAGCCTGGCAGAACTGACCTATTCTTCAAGGAGCTACTGAGACAAAACTTGGCCAACTCTGAGGAGGTATTTTTACAACCAAGTGAGATAAAAAAGATGTTCTTCTTTGCTTTGACTCCAGCGTGCTTTAATTGCTTTCTGTATTACTTTGGGAGTATGTATAACTCAACAAACAGAATGAATTATCTTTACCAAGAGGAAATCCTATATAAATGCATGGTGTTTAGTTAAAGCAGAAATCACATAGAAATACAGTGTAAACTTGTTTTCAGAGGTATCCAATAATATTAATCAATATATTTTTAAATTAGCAGGACTATTTTCCAAACTAAATCTGTCATATTAATGAGCAGAGCCCTGTTCTGGGAGAGTTGTGAGTAGTAATTATATTTAGGCTTTCTAATCAAGAAACCATGGTTTAACTCCGGTGGTGCACGCCTATAATCCCAGCACTTGGGAGGCTGAGGCAGGAGGATCGCGAGTTCAAAACCAGCCTCAGCAATGGCGAGGCACTTAGCAACTCAGTGAGACCCCATCTCTAAATAAAATACAGAAAAGGGCAGGGGATGTGGCCCAGTGGTTGAGTGCCCCTGAGTTCAATCCCCAGTAACAAACAAAAAAAAAAAAAAAAAAAAAAAAAAAAGAAAGAAAGAAATCATGCTTTAGTTGTTGCCTAAACAAACAGGTGACCCTCAATAATGATCATGACTCTTGGAGTTTCAAATGGAAAAAAATAACTCAAAGCAACTCTGGCCAAAAAGGCAATCTTATTTCTAGAAGGTGGAAAACACTCACTGGCTTTAGACGAAGTGGGTGTCAGGATCTAAATAATGTTTTCCAAACTCAGTTTCTCATTTCCTCGTCTCTCTTGATCTAGCTTGAGTCCGTTCTTCAATTTTTGTTTCTCCAAGATGACCTCTGCTGATAGCCAACCACATCCTCTCAGTATGTTGCCAATTCCAGCAGAAAAACACTCAACTCCAAGCTAAAAAATTTAGGGAACGCAGTGATTGACTCAAATTGGCCGCGTGCCCATCTATGAACCAGTGCTACAGCCACGCAAAGGAGATGCTCAGAGTCATGTGCCTCTCACCTGTGGTCAGTATAGGGCAGGCCACCGTGACCTCCAGCTCCACCAAGTTCATGTGGAACTTGCAGGGTTGGCACCAGAAGAAGAACAAAGAACTGCTGTCAGAACAACTCTAGAAAAACATGGATGGCACTGAGAAGCCAAAGCTACCACATCCTAGCTACCCTCTGGGTCTTAATCTTTCTTCTGTGACTTCCTGTAAGGTAATTTAAATTTGCTCAGTGCCCAACCTTGAATAAGGCTCATGGTAATTCCTATCCACACACATCAAAGCAGTATTTAGAAATCACCTAAAAGATTATTTAAGAGTTCAGCAAATTTCATATAACAAAATGTTTAATAATAAACATGAGAGAGGAGACCAAGAATACAACTGTGATAAATATGTTTACTAACTTCCAGTGCTGTTTGGCCTAATTAGATGGTAATCACAGTTAGTTAGTACACAGTGTTCGTGCATAAGAAAGAGGCACAATAAATATTTGATCTGAGTACTGATAATCCTGCCTGGGTTTTCCTTGTAGACACATAAGTCTTTAAGGGAGGAAACTTTTTACCTAAATATGTTTGTAGGTACTGTACTCCATCATGATTAACTTTGAAGGACTAAAAAAATTTTCACCAAGTCATACATAAGCAGAGATGTGTTCCAGCATGACTAAATGTCTTTTAAAAAATTCTCCATTAAAATCCTGCTTTCAGCATTCTAACAAGTGAGCAGAGATGGAGAGGCATAATGATATTTGTTTTATTGACAGATTTTATAGCTATCTGTTATCCTGCTGTGGGTTCCATTTGTAGTTAGTTCATCACAGGGCAATTAAAGATATTGGTCCTTAGATACCCAGCCAGATTGTTTATAAGTCATTTTGTTAATTAGAAATTACTAGATTAATATGCATAACTCTTGGTAACTATCCTACTCACTCCAACACAAACTTCACATAGCATCCCTGAGAAACTTCTCCCCCAAAATAGCCTTAGATCGAAAGTCTACAGAATAATTCTTAAGCAGTGTATTCATTTAGTAATAAATTGCAGTATATTGCTCTCATTAATTAAAGGGACTGTATCACACATTGAAAAACCTATTTCAAAACTATTGCAAAAATAAGCAAAACTTCATCTTCTCTTGCTTTAAAAGACAGTAAACTTCAAAACAATTTACATTAATAAAATCATTTGTTATACTTAGCAAAAAATGAGTCCAGGCTTTTGTGTGTGGGGTGTGTGTGTGTGTGTGTGTGTGTGTGAATTAATATTACAATATAATTCCCAACATTGGCCCCAAGCCCAAAAGAAAGCTAGAAGCAAATTGCAAACTATTTGTGAGGCGACAATGAGCTGCCTTCTCTGTAATTGTCTGAGCCCCCAGGGACGCCTGACCTTGCTTATCTGAGTGTGAGCGTACTGCTGGGTTCAGTCTGGACCTCTCCATATCTGCACATGCTGACTGGTAAATTAAGCAGCCTCTCCACGCAGGTGGCCTGGCTTGCATACTACTGCCTTTGTAGCCCAGTGACAAATGCTTGGTGCTCTCATGGGTGTTTCCCACCAAAGTCTACAGAGACGTGAGAAAAGTCAGTTGGTCTTAAATCACAAGGGAAAAATGGGCACCATTACCCTGGGCTCTTTTATTTCAATTTGCTTCTAGAACATGTTCTCTTTTACACTAGTGCACATCTGGGTAGTGGGTAAGAATAAAAAAACACTAGCAAATAATGTCACTTTAAGAGTCGGGCTTTATCAATGGAGATTTAAAGGTAGCTTGGGACTGTCTCTTCGAGGTTAGAGACTGTGTCCTGCTCACTGTTTGTCCACAGTATCTGGAACCTCCCTGGCACATAAACACTATGAATGATCCAACTATGGTTCTCAGAAGCATTTGATTCATGACAGGGCTCAGTTCATGTTCATCTTTATCTAATGCCTTCCTCTTGCCTTTTTGATCATTTGAAGAAAGAAAATCTGATCTGTGAACCCTGTAAGGAAAGCAGACCTTGAGATACAGCTGCTGTCACGTCATGGGCTCTTTCTTGTGCAGACTACAAGAATGTGGCACTTCGTCTGGGTTGTACCTTTCAGCAGTGAAGGTGGAAGGGAAAGAGACTTTGGGGAGGGGGGAGTGCTGTTAAAAACACAGGGATGAAAAACGGCAAGGGACGACCTGTTGGAGAAGAGATCAGGAAACAGTCCAGTAGAGGTTCTTAAAAGCCAAAATAATCATTCTTTCATGTTCGGTTCTCCCAAGTCAGCTCAGCTGTCAGATCAGTTGTGTGCACGAGATGACCTACCACAGTGCCAGGAAGTACCTCTATAACAGGATCCCCTCATCCAGTCTGCTTCTCCTCACTGGGCACAGGACTCACAGCCCAATCTGGCTGTACACAGCTGGTGGGCATTTGGAGCCAGGTGCCTGCTGATAATCCTGTTAGGGCCTCTGCTAAATCAGTCCTCACTCCGCTTCTCCTAAGAGAACTAGACAGTAATTCTTACACGTTTCCAAAGCTGAGATAATTTGACTTATTAGGGCACAGCACAGAGGTTAGAGAAATGTCATGGATACCTCAATGTTTCAAAGTAGGCCTTTTTTAAAAAGTAATTGCCCAGGGACAGTGGATTCCAAACCATACACTGAGGACCTTGCACAGTCTCAGTATCTCACATAAGTCATCCAGCACTCAATAAATAATGGGCTCTTAGAAACATTTTCTTTAATGGCAATAAGGGCCCCAGACAGCCTTGCCACTGCAGCATGATTCTGGGGACCCTTTTAGTTAGAGAGATCTAGGGGAAATCCTGGAAAGTGAGGAGTGGGTCCCTTGGGAACTAGAAGCCAGTGACTATTTAGCAACATTATGGAAGTATTAGGTTAAATACATGAAATGATTGTTTTAGCCATTTTGAAAAAACTGTCAACCTCCTAAGTTTCTACCTCATGCCTCACTGTTTGAATAACCCGCTCAGCCATAATCAGCACATACATACCAGAGAGGAAGCAGGGATTAGGCCTCCCTGCAAATGGGCCAAGTTTGACTCTTCAGCTGTATTTGCCCAGCACAGTTAGATAGGATGTGGCAGCAATCTAGTTCACTTTATCCATGCAGGCAACCAGATAGTTCAAATCATCAGTAGAAATTGTTAGGGCTGGGGGATCAATCAATAGCATATCTCGTCCCCACACTCCAATCAGATTCCTAATAGCTAATATTTACCAATCATACTCCAGGTTCCCAATATTTTTGTAAAGTCTTTCTAAGAATTCACTCACTAAATTCTCATACAACCCTCCAGGAGAGATTCTCCCATCACTCTCATTTTATGAATGAAAAAAAAAAAAAAAATGGAGAGGAAAAAATAGATACTTTTCCAAAATTCCAGAGGCTGTCTCTGCCACAAAGCTGCCTGTCTTTGGAGTCTATGCACTTATCTGAGCCAGTGTTCTCCAGAGAAAATGAACCAATGGGATACATGTAGGTATATGAAAAGATATTTATCATGAAGGATTGGCCCACATTATTACAGAGGTTGAGGAAGCCTATCATTTATGGTTTGCAAGCTGGAGACCCAGGAAAACCAGTGGTATAGTTTCAGTCTGTCATAGTTTGGATATGCGGTTATCCCCCAGAAGCTCCTGTTGATGCAGGAATATTCACAAGTGAAAGAATTAGATTATGAGAGCTGTAACCTAATCAGTCCATTCTCGTTTAAATGGACTGACTGGATAGGAAGTGGAACATGGCTGGAGTAGGTGGGTCACTGGGGGCATGCCCCAGAAGGGTGCATCTTCCCTGTGGCTTTCCCCCCACCCTCTCTTTTGTGCTTCCTCGTTGCCCTGAGCCGACAGCGTTCCTCCACCCACTCCTCCTTCCACGACATGCTGCTTTGTCGTAGGCCCAGAACAACAACAGAGTCAACCATCTACAGACTGAGACCTCTGAAACCATGAGCACCAAATAAACTTTTTTTTCTCTAAGTTGTTCTTGTTTGGTATTTTGGTCACAACGACTAAGTGCTAACTGAAGCACAGTTCAAGCCTGAAGCCCTGAGACCCAGGGGAGTCAATCATGTAAGAGCCCAAGGCCCAATAAGCCAGAGTGCTGATGTCTGAGGACAGGAGAAGATGAATGTCCCAGCTCAAACAGAGAGAGAAATTTGCCCTCCCTCCCCTTTTTTGTTCTATTCAGGCCTTCGACAGGTTTGGATGATGCTCATCCACACTGCGGAAGGGAACCTTTATTCGGATTTCAATGCTCATCTCTTCCGGAAATACCCTCATAGACACAGCTAGAGATACTGTTTAACCAGCCATCTGATCACCCCTATTGCAGTTCAGGTGACACATAAAATGAACCCTCACAGTCCTTCACAGTCTCCAGCTTAGGAATCCAATGGGAAGTCAAGAGAGGAGGCAAACCACAGAAGACATTTGCAGATCAACATTGCAGCTTTATTACCAATAAAAGCTGATTGGAGCACACAGCTTAGTACTGCCACAAAGGAGTATAAACACCCACCCCGAAAGAGATAGATTGATCCACTTAATCACTGGCACAGCTGGACAAGTCTCCCTTTCGGCTGCATGGCTCTGGCAGGACAGAGTAGAGGGTAGTGTGCGTTGTACAGACAGGCTAGATGGGAAGAGGAAGTCCTGCCAGAGGCTGAGCTGAGCTCCTCTCCCAGTCGCCAGCAACTGTGGACAGAAACAATGAAAGTGTGGCCACAAGTTCTTAGCACGAGGTTCCTGGAGGAAACTTGGGAAGCCTATGAAACTGGAGAGGGGAAGTTATTACTTCCTACTGTCACTAACCTCTCTCTGACCTACCAACCTCTGATTGAAATTCAGCCTTCAGTTATGAAAAGAGGCAATAAGCCAGATTTCTACAAGCTGGGCCTGTGACTCTGACAGCAATAAGTGTCTCAGATATTGTCAATCCACATCACAACTGTGGAGAAATGCAGAATCTCACTTGGGTGCATCATTACTTCAAAATTATGGAAGTTGGAAGTTCAGAGCTGCTGCTAAATGTCATTAATTAGTGCAATAAGAAATGTGCACATTAATTAATACATATATCCAAGTTTAGATTTTTAAAGGTATTTTGATCTTTCCATATAATTAATTTTCTCTACACTCCAATGTATTGAATTGCATACATCTAAAAACATTCTGAAGGGGTTCATAGGCATTGTCAGAATTTTAAAAAGTCCCCCCAAAATAAGAGCCTCCAAATCTGAGGTCTAGAAATGGAGTCTTCTCCTTCCGCCTGCCCTGAATCATGCTTCTTTTGCACTAAGGAATCTTTTTTCTTTAGATTCAATGTCCCCTTCCTCTCTGGGAATCTGGTCATATCTCTTGATCAGAGTACTCAAAAAAAGGAGGAGCTATAAATAGAAATTCTATGATAGACTTGTATGTTAGGGATTTTCTTTATATCTTCTTTTGATCACAAATTGCTTTTTGTTTTATATATTCTTGTCCTGCTTTGTTCTAAAAATATTTTTAGGGATTATTGAAATGATGCCTTTTAGGACCACCACACTATGATATTACAAGTTCTAGCAATAGACCATCTGTCTGCCGGCCATTGCCCATGACCGTGCCCTGGACATTCAAGCTCCATGTCCGATATAGACACAAATGAAAGGCAGGGGCCTCTCACAAAGGAGAAGCTAAGAGACTGCTATTGCAAACAGCAAGGGATGCTTCTTCACTGCTGATTGGCCAAAGTTGACTTGGAATTCTTACTCTGGATACCACTCTCTCTTTGAACTGTTTATGCAAGGAAAATTCTTCCCCACCCAGCCTCAGGTTTTGTGTCTGCCCTGCGGACAGCCAGCCCCATTGTGGGAGTCTTGGTGAGGGTCAAACATGGCTTTGCCCTGACTATAAAGAACCAGGCAGAGTTCATAGCTCCTTCCTACTACCGTAATTTCTCATCGTCTAATCAGAAGGTTGAAATTAAGAAAGAGTGAGGAAAAAAACAAACAAACTGAAGACCCAGGCTAAAATCCTCACACAGATGTTATAGGTCTGCTAGTTGCTTTTTCTAGAATTTCATCTTCCTCACTGCCCCCCCAAATTTGAGTTAAGATCCAAATATTTGTTGCTCAGATTCAAGTGTTTGTCCCCTTTTCAATCATATCATGACATCCAATTTACTCTGCTCATTTGTATAGCTATTTTGAAAGTGTTCTGAATTTGATTCTCTCCTGGAACGTTGCCCCACCCAACCAGCTCTCTTCCTCTTTCTCCCTCTCTCTGTCTCCCCTCCTCCTATGTGTGTGTGTTGTGTGTGTGTGTGTGTGTGTGTGTGTGTGTGTGTGTGTAAAAATGGGTTTATTTCTCTTTCTCTGCCAAATATAATCAATGAGTACATGACCACTGGCCAGTGCTGTGGTGCTAGGGTACAGGAATCCTCTCAGGCTGAACTAAGCCTTATCCAGGCATGCATTGTGAGGACTATTTATCTGATTAGCCTTATGGGAAGATCTGAATCTCATATGAACTTATCAGTGGATTCCACCTGCTACCAATATGCATATAAAAATATCAGAACAGGTTCTTTAGCCTTGGACTTTATACAGAATTCATTGAAAGTGACAAAATCCATACCAAGGAGTAAACACTAGTGGTTACTAACTAATGACTATAGCCATGTCCATAGGCACACGTGCCAGCAGCAGCAGCAGCAGGCCCACCCCACCCAGAAAACAAACTGCAAACTGTACTGTAAAGTTCTGGTGTTCCCTTCCCAGCCAGCCTTTCTTCCTAAGGAATTGGTAACAGTTCAGAGCCAGGTGGGGCTCTTGTTCTCATTCTCTCACTCCCACCCCCAGAGAGTCGCTTCTAGGATTTCTAAGCCTATTTGCACTGCTGAGCTGTTTCTTTGTAGCAAGGCATTTAAGTTTACCTGGGAATGATTCTCAGTCTGTAGTAGTGCTTTAAGTGCCATCACTAAGTGCACAGTTTTGATCAACCCCATTCCAACTGGGTTTGTTTCATTCAATGCTTTCTGAAGTGCTGGCCGCCTATTGACATGGCATGGTGCTTGTAGTGCTGTGGTTCAGCCTTTATTCTGCTGCTTGTAACTCTTGTCCACTGAAGCCCTATCTAGCCTCCTTAGAGGGGCTACAGTGTCTTGGAGTGGTTTTTTAAGCAACTACTTTAATTCTAAGACTGTAACTAAAGTAAAAGAGTTCTCCCAGAATGAGACGGATATCATTTTCCTTAATGCATGATTAAAGACCTAAATTGTACGAATATACTTTGTATACAAACAGTTGTATGTAAAAAGATACTAAATATATGCACTATGAGTTGTACATATTAAAAATTATAAAAAAAAAAAAAAAAAAAAAAAAAAGAGTTCTCCCAGACATATGGAATTCATGGGCCTCTTCCTTCCTCTCCACCTTTGGTTCTGGGGATCAAACCCAGGGCCTAGAACATGCTAGGCAACTTTCTGTTACTGAGCCACACCCCCAGCCCTTATGGACCTTTGGATAGTTCCTAGGCAGCTCCTTTAAATGTGCTCCCTATGGGTCATGCTCCAGGCTTTAAAACTGAGCCCTTTTGTCCCTATGGTCCCATACACAACATAAGGGATTCTCAGCCATAGGGTTGTAACACCATGTGTATTAGTCTGGGACAAGGTGTACTGGAAGTAATTCATCACTGAAACTTGAAAATGATAAGTTGAAGTCAATGCTTTGTGATTCTCATACAGTGACTACTGCACTCACCCTTCCTTTCATGGTGAAGCTGTGGACATCTGCCCTGGAAATAAAATGTAGTCTAAGGCCAAGTTTATCTATGCCACAGGCTCTTAATTTTGTGATAAGAACTGTTATTCTGAGTCTCTCCCATTTTGGTGTTTCAATAAAATCTGACTATCGCCAGGAAGTATCAGAGCAGGATAAGGACAGATTTTAGTCAGTAACATACCAATCGGTACACTGAACTCAACGTCAACTAGTGCAGAGGTAACTGGGCATTTATAGGAAGAAGGAGGGAGTAGGGAGGAGGCATTTGGGCTCAGTGGTCAGGGAAGTTAAAAGATACCAAAAGTAGGAGGTGGGTTTGTTTTATATGAAACCCATCTGGGTTTGCTAACTGACTCTTATCAACCCTCAATTGAAGGCTGGGAGACAGGGGTCCTATCTTCAGGAGTTGGCTGGAAGATAATAGCATATTCTTTGGGCATCCTTCAGTTTTCCCAGGTAGGCACTTTAAGAGGGGATAAGGTCATCCAAAGGATGTAGCCTTGAGCTATTAGAAACTGTTAGGGTCTGTTCTTTATAAGCCAAGGTTGAGGCCTAGTTGAGACAAGGTCTCAGAGGATTCCTGGCCAGACTTTGGTTAGGGAGAGAATCTTTCTCAGTCCATATATGCATGTCAACTAATCATACTAGCAAAGTGGGGAGGGGGAAGGGATTGGCACATGGAGACAGTTTAAAACGCCTGAGCCACAATCGATCCGTTTGGTAATCACCCCAGGCAATACAGTTCTAGAAATATCCACTGTAAGTATGACCATAAGAAACTGCCAATATTTGACCATTTCTGACTCACAAAAGCAGGAACTTCTTGTCTTTGATTTAATATGATTTCACATTGCATTAAAACAACCTAGAGAAGTGACTGGACAAAAATCTCCAATGCTGCTGGCTGCATCTGCAGGCAAGGGAGGAAGGCATTCCACAATGATTTCATTTTGTTCTATTTTGTTTCATTCCATTTTTAACCAAGAGGACTGCAACACTATACAGTGTTACAAATGCTTCCTTGTTGTTACCCATGTTTGGGTCCATGCATGTGAGAACAGCAGTAGAATTTCAATCTCAGCTCTGGGCCCTGCATCACTAAAGAAAGGTACAACCACAGAAATTAAGAACGGTTGGTTTAACTTATCTGGACCTGGAAAGCTATAGTTTGAAAATCTCAGAGGAATAAATTATCCTTTGACTTGAACTTTTCTGATTGAGTTTCTCCATCAGTAACTGGGTACTATTGTTTCTGCTACGTATAATTTGACTCCAAAATACAAATAAAAATGAGACAGCATGTGAAATATTTAGAGGAATAGTTCTATTCTTTTAAAATTTTTGTTCTATATTCATTTGTCATCTTAACCTGATTGTTGTGGTTTCAAGGAAGGTATCAACCAAATACATCATAAGATGCTAGAGATCTATCAATATGGGAAGCTATATTTCCTTAATGTGCTTGCCTGTATATATGGAACCAGTTCATCCTCCATTGCCAAGATCATAACAATTACTATTTCAAAACAAAGGTGTGGCCCTGAGTTGTTTAAACATTGGCTGCCCAGATCTTCCTCTTTTTAGTACTAAACTGCCAAAGGGCCAAAAGGCCCAGCCCTTCAGGCCTTGCCTTTTAATTAAGTTTTAGATCTAGGCATCCTGGAAATGCCTTAAACATTTTATCAAGCACAAGCTAATTAGGATGGAGACTATGTTGGGAGATGTCTTTACCTGTTGATGTTTTTCAAAGGATTTCAATCTTTGATGAGGGAGGAAAAAGAATATGGAAAGAAGCATGCATGCTTGCTTGGCAGCTCCTGGCCTATGGAGCCATAAGCTTACAGTTCTTTTCAACCCAACAATAGTAGTGCAGGTCGCAGTAGTCTGCTTAGGTTGCTATAAAAAAACACCACAAGACAAGTAGCTTAAACAACACACATTTATTTCACATAGTTCTAGAGGCTGGAAGTCCAAGGTGCCGCCATCTTAGATTCTTGGTGAGGGCTGTTTTCCTGGCTTGCCAACAACTCTCTCCTCACTGTGTCCTCATACAGTGGAAAAAAAAGAGAGGGAGGGAGAACTCTGCTCCATCCTAAAGGCCCAAACCTCATAACCCCATCTGAACCTAATTATCTCCCAAAGGCCTCACCTCCAAAGAGTATGGCATGAAGGGTAAGGTTTAAACACAAATTTGGAGGGAAGACACAAGTCAGTCTTTGGCATTGATTAAATAAATAAAATCATAAAACTTTGAATTGATATTAGAAAGCAGATCTCTAGATATCTTAACAAATAGTAAGGAAATATAGAGATGGCCATATAAAAACAATATCCTTAAGATTCTGCTGGAGAATTCTCACAACTTTAGTGAACTATTGCTTTACACCAAGAAGTTTATGGTATCTTTCTCTTTAAGCATTTATATTTCCTTTCTACTTACTCTCCCCAGTCTTTTTTTTTTTTTTTTTTTTTTTTTTAACAATTTGGCTTAGTGTGCTAAAAATAGCCCATGTGCACTGTTTTTCCTTTTAGCGTCATTGTTACACACTGACTCCGAATTTTCTTGGAGACTAGGAACACCTCATGTGAGCTGGTAAGCATATTTGACTGAAGCTTACGTGGGCATTATGCAACCTTAGACGTGGGGCCCTGGTTCTGACGACTACCACTCCTTAATCACACACCCTTTTGGAATTTATTCCTGCCCATGCAGAATCTGAGTATTAACTGCTCTGAGTCGCTATAGTTAGATAGACTCTATTTTTAGTAACAAACTGCTTCCCTGAGACACACACAGCTGCTCATTAACACTGAAAGCCTTTTCCACAAAGCTCATATTCTCATCCTTCCTTTTTAATGCCCAATAGGCTTCTTAGGGAAAATACAAACATGGGTTATATTTAGTTTTCTACTCAGCCATGGCAAGCCCCTGAATCTAGAGGAAGTTATAAATATACTATAAGGAAAATGCTCTGCTTCCTTCAAGTAGTATTTTAATACCACACAGTACTGTGGCACAAAGGGCACAGATGAATGTTATTAAAATAAGAGATAAAGTGAATTAAAATGTGACTTTTTCCAACCCGTGGAGCTAATGTTCACATGCAGCATGCGGAGCAAAAAGGGCACAGTGGGCACTCTTTTAAGATTTGTAGACTCTGGCAGGATGGATAGAAGGTGTAGGACAGCAGGCATCCCCAAAAGGTGGATTGCCTGAACAGATATATCACTTCATATATTTACCCTCTGAGATGAGAGAAAATGTTCTTCGAAGCAAATTCCCAGAAAAGTTGAGCAATAGGAGTCACAGTCAGCATTTGCGAGCCGTCCCATCTCCTTCCTCTTTCATCAACATTGTCCCTGCATCTGGGACTCCTGGCTCATTAAAACTCTGGTATCTGCTACCAGCCAGTTGTCCTGTGATCATCCCATCTGCTCACCAGCGTTTCATTGACTTCCTAAGCTTTCCTGAAGCCTGGAACACCAGAAACCCATCCAACTTCCCTCTTCAGCTCCTCTTTTCATCTTTCTCAAAGGCCTCATCCACTCATGGCCACCCACCTCTTCTGTGTTTGACTGCTGGCTCAGCATGGTGTCGGCTGTGCTGTAATAGAAGGGGCAAGGGCTTGGATGGACAACAGACTCACAAGCGAATCCAGATGCATTGCATCTACTTGAACTTTGGTTTTGCCGTCTGAGGGTCTGAGGAATTTGATGTAAGAATGACTTGAAGGGGGATTGAAGGGCAAAGCATCACACCGGGGACAGCCGTGCAGCCAAAAGATTTATTCAACAGCCTTCGTGGCTGGTACCAAAAACCGGAGAAGAGGTGCTCTGGTCGAAGGTCGAAGAGGTGGGAGAGAGGAGTCAGGGAGAAGGGAGTGTGCAAGCTCTGGACAGAAGGTGGGTGCCTGGTCGCACCAGCTCTCTGGAGCTGTCGGCTAAAGCAGCTGCTGTCTGGCTGGAGGCTGGAGCTGTCAGCTGGGAGCGGCCGTCGGGCTGAAGGTGGTCGGTCTGGAGCTGTCGGCTGGAGCAGCTGCCGTTGGCTGGAGGCGATGGGTCTGGAGCTGTCGGCTGGGGCAGCTGCCGTCGTCGGCTGGAGGCGATGGGTCTGGAGCTGTTGCAGTGGCTTCCACCTCTCTGCAGCGACGAGC
This sequence comes from Tamias sibiricus, assembly GCA_025594165.1. NCBI lineage: Eukaryota > Metazoa > Chordata > Mammalia > Rodentia > Sciuridae > Tamias > Tamias sibiricus. The sequence continues at coordinate 69,447,787 of CM046660.1, read as the reverse complement.
TGATGTATCTGTCTTCCTCCTCTCAGCAGCGACGAGCCGATGTTGTGTGTCCGTGTGTGTCTCTCTCTGTTTGAGTCTCTCAAACAGGGCCTTATATAGGGATTTCTGGTGGGGGGTGCACTAGAGCAACCCCAAACACCATTGGCTAGAACAGGGTGTCCTTTAAGCCTATTGGCTCTTGCCTGGGGAAAAGAAACATTCTGCCCGGGGAAGAAACATCCTGCCCGGGGAGAAAAAAACATCCTGTCCGGGGAAGAAATATCCTGCCGAAGAAATATCCTGCCGAGAATGAAACAAGGTTGCTTCTCTCAGGATGTGGAAAACTGTGAGGGCGGGGGAGGGTAACCTATCTATCAGGGATGGGGGTAGGTAAGATGGTGGAATGACACGGACATCATTACCCTAGGTACATGTTATGATTGCACAAATGGTGCAACTCTGCATTGTGTAAAACCAGAGAAATGAAATGTGCTCCATTTGTGTACAATGAAACAAAATGCATTCTGCTGTCATGTATAACTAATTAGAACAAATTAAAAAATTTAAGAAAAAAGAATGACTTGAAATAATGAATGTAAATAATCTATTCTGGTTCCTGCTGGTGGGTGGAAATGCTCTGTAAATGCAGATGATGATGATTTATTCACCAGTCTATAAAATTCACATCCGTCAATCATCCTAAACCTTGACTTCTTGTTTCTTTTTCTTTCTTCCTACTTCAGTCCATGACTCATCAGTTCCTTTCTCCCTCTCAATTTTTTTCTCTTCCCCTCTCTGTTACCCTCACAAATCAAAGCTACTTAGTGACTCTAAGAGTGGTGCTACTGAAGTCCACAGAGAGGAAAAGGGAAGCCATCAACTTTGAAGTGAAGTATAGGGCTATGGTTAAGAAGGAAAAAACACCTTTAAAATCAAACCCAGAATACTTAAACTGTCCTCTTCAAAATGCCTCCCCAAATCTCCTTCTGTTTCTAAGCTTAATCTGTTTTCCTTTGAGCAATCAACTCTTAAGGACAAAGCAAAATTTTTTTTAAAAAAAAAGGTGTTACTCAATCTTTGAACTCCATACATATTTTTTCAAGAACAATATTAGTCAATTAATAATTGCTGGGTTTTCATTAACTAGTATTCCACAGAAACCTTTTCTTATATTTTTACTGCAAATAAACTATAGCTCAACTCCATGATGAGTAAAATAGATTATCAGGGGTTAACCTTGAAAACTAGCAAATTATAAAGTGTTTCAATAAGAGCTTGTTCCAAATTCCAATTAAATGACTTACAGTCACTTACAGAATGACCTGGTAGCAAGTTAGGACATGACTTGTTAAGCATTTTCTCACCCTTAGCACATCTTCCTCCGTTTGTTTTGTTTTCCTAAGATGTGGCTTGGGAAAGAGTTAGACAGCTCTCCAACACTGATGAAAGTGCAGAACCCAGAAATCTAGAAGTGACTGACAATAGGAAAGTGGTCTACTTGCTGAGACATTACCGTTCTTCATCACAACAAATATTTGGCTAAGCAGTAATCATCAGTCCTTCTTCGGAGACACCTGCAACCTCAGGTTTTGGGTTTTCATTTTTTGGCTTCCTCTTCCTTTTCTTTTCTTTCTTTGACATAAGGGCCTTACCATATTGCAGGAACATACCTTGTTTTATGATCAGTATTGCAGTCTTCATGAGAAAGAGAAATGGAAACTCCTAAACTTCAAACCCACACACTGAACATTCTGTCCATCCATTTTAATTTACACAACGCAGGTGCTTACAGATCTGTAGCCATTTCTCTAGAATGGTGCTGTCCTGCATAGAATCCTTTAGATGTGCATAGCTACTTTAAAAAAAAAATAAAAATAAATAAAACTAAACATCCAGTTCCACGGTTTCAGCAGCCACATGTGGCTTGTGGCTGCCATATTGGACAGTGTAGACAAAGAATGGTTCCTTCATTGTAGGAGACTTTATTGAACAATGGCAATGTGAGATATGAATTTTTCATGGTAAAAAAAAAAAAAAGCAATGATTTACATTACACCCAAATGTTACACTTTAGGAGAGAACCAGTATTGTGGGCCAGTGGTCCAATGAAGCCTTCTTCATTTTACTTCATGACTCTTATGAAAATTCCAGAGTAAGGCACAAGAAAATCTTCACCCCTTACTTGAGACTTAGTGGTTTATTGCTTCAGAAAGATCTACAGTCACAGATTCAGACTTTTCTCTTGCACAATCCGGAAGGCAAAGAGCAGCCAGGGAGTCAACCTTTGTTCTAACTCACTTTGTTAGCAAGCAAATTAGGCCAGGACAACAATATAATTATCACATTCCCCCTAAATGCAGCAGGGATTATGAATATATAGCCAAGGTCATAACACATTTCTGGGAATAAATCTTCCCTGGTTTCCTGTATGGCATTTATGACACTTGTAAAGATGACTTGACATTTTCAAAAATTCAGTACATGGACCACCTGCTCAAACAGGGAAGGCAGATAACAAGAAACTACTTCCCTAGAAGACTGGGTAAGTCTTCCATAGTAGTCATCCAAGTTCAAGAGCACATAAAATATTCTTCTGACCTACCCCCTTTATTATTTGAACACTAATTTCTACGTTCTAAAATGCATCTATTAAATTTTGTATCCTAATAAGTGTTTAATTAAATGTAAGTTGAGCTGCCTTTCACTTAACTCTGCCATGAGCTTATTAAATTAAAAAAAAAATATTAAGAAGATCAAAGTTCCTTCCTTTAATTCCTTTAGATTCTTTGGGGGAAACCACTGTTTATCTCTGTAAAGTTCAAGTCTGCATAAGTAAAAGTCAGCCAAATCTGACATCCAACCACTGGATCTTGTGGAGACCATTTGCCCCTCCTTTCTGTCTTTATATTCCCACTCCCTGCCCAGACTACAGTTTGGAAGTCGCTGAATGAATTCACAAGTACTACCGTTTGCACTTTCACACACTCTTTAAAGGCAGAAGTATCAGATTTCACAGCACTGGGAAGAAGTTGGCAACCACTTCAAAGCAATTTTGAAGCATCTATTACTTTATTAAGCAAGGATAATAATGATCTACAAAGCACCAACTAGCTCATGTTTTCCTGTTCTTCCTGCATTTCATTACAAATACCACAGTCTCTATTTTCCTGCTTAAACACCAGTTAGTACATTGCCTTTAAAATTATAGATCAGACAGCAATCACAAATAAAGAGCTCAAACCACATAGCCAAATGAGTTGCACAACCACGAGAGCTACAAAAGGGTAGAAAATCTGCTAGAAGGTAGTGTGTCTCTTGTTACTTTGTCGGCAGTAGTAATGAACTTCATTCCCCCATCCCTTCATCTCTACCTTCTACATATTTCTACAGATATTGTGAGACCCAATAACATTCCTTTACAAATTGTTAGTCTCTACAATAAATTCAATAACATTTAACTGAGTGTTTCTGAAATTGCTAATCCAAGTGGAGATGGCATAAGTGCTCTAACATTCTGTATTAAATTCAAGGGACATATCAGCCTAGTCTTGGAGACAAGTCTAATCACATTAAGCAATAAGGACAAATTTAGTTTCATTGTGAATTTGGGAAAATGAATTACTCTCCCTGGATCCCTTTCTACTTTTATGCCTTATGAATTCTAAGACAATAGAATTAGGGGACTCTATTATGGCTCTGTAAACCTTGTGGGTGTTAGTGCTAAGGTGACAATTGAGCTGCCATTCCTGAAACTTGACCTTGTCACTTTCAACAAGACATGTTCTTACCAAGTGATCCCTTGTACTTAGGGTGTATTTGTCAGCAGCTAGTGACACTCCATCCCAGTTGATATCCACACTTACCTCTGACCTCTCTGACAGTTCCCTGGATGACACACATGGGGGTGACTGACCTTCAAAGTCACAGTAACCAGGTCTGCCTCTCAAATATAACCCGTTAGTAGTTTGCCCTTCTTCAAGTTCCTATAAAAGAAGTAAGTTCCATGGATTCCATATGTTAACTCTGATAATTAGTCTTCCCATTTCTTTGTAAATAGAAATCCTTACTAAATAGGATATAATTTAGTAATTATATCCCTCTTCCCCTAAAAAAAAAAAAAATCAAATGCTGAAAAACTTAGAAATAGTATCTACCCACAAAATCTGAGGCAAATTTTAAATTATCTATAAATATAGCCTATTATTGGAGTATTCAGGAACTCAAGTCCAAGTCCAAAGGCTGTTTAAGGAGTAAAGTTGGGTGTGGCAGCACACAAGGGAATAGTATAGTGGCTTGGATCATTGAGTTTCCCCAAATTTCCTGTTCACATGATGGAGCCACTGCCTGAGTATTCTCTTTGATTAAGGTCAAAGTTAAATACCTCCTTTGACCATACTATTGATGCTCACCTAGTAATTAATGACTAGCAAAACTCCAATTGCAACCTACCAAATATTGGAGTTAAAGAGTGGAATTCATGCTCTTTGCCCTACTTTGTTCTTGCATCATGGAAAACATTTCTCATCGTCACAACTGACTCAAATACAAAGGGGAAAATGCCAATAAATATAGAATTAGAGAAAACACTGCCATCTACAAAGGACTGGTACAAAGAATTGAGAAAAATGGGAAATTATTCCCATATTTGTAATTGTGAAGAGTGACTCATAAAGGAATAGCACTGGCTGCTTTTTAAATAATTATTCATTATAAAAATTCAATAGAATTGAATTTGAAGGTAAAAATCTTTAACTTTAGATTGTTTTTCATCTATATTTATGTTCTAAATTATTAAGTATCCTCTATTAAAATAAAAAATGAAATATTAAATCTTTTTAAAAAATAAACTAAAATATTGATTCATCCAAATGAGCAATGGCTTTCTAAACAGTTACCTTAGAAGGTAACAAAACATTATAAGGAAAAAACATTTTTAAACCCTAAATTTGTAGTTGCCTTCATCTTTTGTGCATAAGACACATTGAAAAATTCAGCCCCTTAATTTTTAAAAAAATATTTATTTTTTTGTTATAGATGGACAAAGTATCTTTATTTTATTTTTATATGGTGCTGAGGATCGAACCCAGTGCCTCACACATGCTAGGTGTGTCCTCTACCGCTGAGCCACAACCCCAGCCCCCACCCCTTAATTTAAAAATCACACTTCAGTTGAGGTGCCACAGTATTGCCTAGCTTGATAGGTCACTTCATTAACCTAGCTTGACCCAGGACCCCTGTTCTAGAATACTGTATGTGTTGTCTGGTGGCAAGGGATGCCAGCAACAGCAGACATCAGAAGAAGCAGTCACAATCTCTGCAGATCATTCCTACATGAACATTTCAAAATGACTGGACACGGTTAGTATCATTGGGATTGGTTTAGAGCTCTGCAAGATAACTTCTCTAAAGAACTGTCCTGCAAAGCCCTGAGGACCATCTCCTGGTGCCACAGCTTTGCACAGTCTCTGGGCCGTCAAGTTACACTCTTCTACCCCCCTTACTTCTGCCACGTGGGTTTCACCTCTTTCTTGCCCCCAAGGTTAAATCCCATGTTTTCCTGGAAACTTTTCCTGACCTGAGCAGCCCACCCTTCGTCAACTCACTGACAACAATGTTTAGATGTTATTATGGCCTGAATGTTTTTGCTCCCCACACCAAATTCATATGTTGAAATAGTAACCCCCAATGAGCATTGGGAAGTAGGGACTTTGGAAGGTAGTTTAGGTCATGAGAGAAAAATCCTCATGAATAATATTTATATCCTCCTAAAAGAGACCCCAGAGAACTTTCTAGTTCTTTTTCTACCACATGAGACAGGAAGTCCATAAGATAGGAAGCCACAATCTACAACCCATACACAGGCCTTCATCAGAACCTAATCATGCTGGCACTGTGATCTTGAACTTCCAGGCTCCAGGCCTGTGAAAAATACATTTGTGTTGTTTACAAGTTACCCAGTCTGTGACACTTTTGTTATAGCAGTCCCAGACTACAACAATGCTTCCTTAGCTCACTTTCTTTTTCTACTTGAGATAGCTCTTATTATTTACCTATTTTGGTCTTCAAGCCCCATGGTATTTATCTTTGTACTCAGTGCTTCATATCTTCTTTCCCATCTAAACTATAAGATATTTGATCCCTCTTGGGTTTCTATTTACCATACCATCCAGCAGTGTGCCTAGTATGCAATGAGCACTCCATAACTATTTATTAATACCTCAGTTGCAAGATAATTATTTTTCTACCTAACTTTTATCTAATATTTTCTCCTTGAATTTTTGGCTATATAAGCAATAAAAAGTAAAAAAGCATAGACCATGAAATATATTCTTAATTTTGTATAAATTATAAGACTCATTCTTTCTTCTAGACTTCCTCTGAGGCGGTCACTATTATAACTCCTGAGAATACAGCCATGTAAAAATAGAGCTTACATTTCAAGTGATGGAGACATAGCAAAAAATAACAACACATAGAAAATAAAATATATATTATGGCAGTGGCCCCATACTGGGGACAAAGAAATAAAGCACGGGAGAAGATTTAGGTACAGGAGGCGGGTGAGGGGCAGAGGCAGAGGGTACATTTGAAATGGGATGATCAGGGAAGAGCACTAAGAAGGGGATGCTTGAGGAAACACCTGCAGAGAATGGGATGTCAAACCACATAACAGGTGAGATCATTTGGGACGCTCAAAGAAACAAAAGTCCACACAGGTAACTGCAAGAGTCTTTGCCATTTCAGTGGATTATCTGAGCCTCATATCCTTTTCTGGGACCCTCAGAATGGTTCCATAAGCCCCTGTGCTTTCTTATTCCTAAATATTAATCCCAGCATAACACTAATGTTTTACTGTACATCTCCTCAAGAGACTATGAGCTATTTGAAGTCAGGATTATCTCATTCATCAATAAAAACTTCATAGTATTTAACACAAATCCTGGCCAACAGGGAGAAATCAATAAATGCTTGTTGAATACAGAATACATCTTCATTCAGATAAACAGTTCGTCTCATCTGTATTCAAAACACAGTTCATACTAACTTGAGGTGTTTGTGTGAGTACTCTTATTTTTTAATGCAAATACTTGGCAAACTTCTTTTGAAATAAATAATTAAAATGTCTTATGAAAAACAAGCAAGGAAAACTGGCCCCTGTTTGGGCACTTCTGTCTGAACACTGAAGCAAGCACTCACCAAATACGCATTTGAAACTGGGTAGCGCATACTAGGGTTCAATAAAGAAAGGATAGCTAGCGCAAGGAGAGGTGGTGTCAGCTCCCATGGGAAACTGTAAACTAGCACACATCGTACTAATGTAGCCCCAGAGTTTGAAGTTCAAACCATCCACATGCTCAAGGACAAAGGAGATATGTCACAGTTGTCTTGGAACAGCCATGGTAGTATAGAGATGTAACTTTTTTGCTGGCTTTTTAGCAGAGAGAGAGAATGTGAGAAATGCAGTTTCCTCTAACACTAACCTACACCTCATGGAAAAGAATATTTCATTTTCTTTTAACTCATCTTGAGTTTTCCCCTAGGGACTATTAAAGCCCCAAGCCAGCAAAGTCCAGCAGGCTGTCATCCATGTTTTTGTCCGAGCTACTGGACAAAGGGGACCATCCAGCAGCCTGGAAGGCTGACATCAAGGCCCCTGCTGATGTGCCCTGGCACCAAAGTATCATAAGGAGGTTTATTCTAATCAAATAAAATCTATTGTAATTATAGTTTATACAAAAGGCTAAAGTCATTTTTCATTACTCAGTACCCAACTGTGAGCATTCCACAATGTCTCTAAGAGCTTGGGGGACAGATGACTCGGGCCCCTTCCGTATGCTCCTTGACCCTGAGCTGGTGTGATGATTCCAGTGAAATCTGCTGCTGGCTGCCAGCCAGACAGGATCCTGCCTGCAAGTCCTGCTCTGGTCATTTAATAGTTGGCTAGGTCCAGTTGTTGCTCTTCATGGCAACTCTCTCTGCCATCCCCAGGGGTGACAAGGTTCCTATAAAAAGCTGCAGACTCCATCTCCCTGCCACTGCTAACCCTCTTGCATCATCTAGTCCCCACCTATGGACCGGACCCTTGCTCTGCTGGGTCCTTCTGATTGACAAACTAGGGGGATGGTTTTAACTGATTCTATTTCCAATTCCTCTTCCAGATGTTCCCCAAGAGGCCCCTTCCTTCAGTGACTGAGCATTAGCACCAAGGTCTTAGGACAGCCATCCCTGGCCCCCTCACTACTATACAAATGCTCCAGACTGCTGATGTGGACAGAGCATCATTTATGGTCTCACACCAAAAACAGAAAACAAATGAAACAAAGGAATGTACTCAATCTGTGGTCAGCAATACCCTCTGCCATTCTAAGGCACACTTTAGGCAACAAACAGTGTTGAGAGAATCGACAATGGGCTTCTAGATCTGGGTTCTAGCTATACTCAACACATCAGAGAGCAGAGGACATGCTATCCCAATGAGTGGATATAAGCCAGAGAGGGCACAATTTGCCAACTTACTGTAAAGAAAAAGTGAAAGGTAATCATAGGCCAGCTCATAGATGCTTCTTAAGTCTTACATTTTTCTGTGAACTCAAAGTCCTGCCTTCAGGGAGCAGTGAATATAATGGAGCAGCCTGGAAATCCCCTCTAAACTAGAGTGAATCCCAAGGTTTCCCTCTGACCCAGCACTCCAAAAGGTATCGTGAATATAAACCACACACACACACACACACACATACACACACACACACATACACACACACACACACATACACACACACACACACACACACACATTCAAAAATTAGTAAAATCACAATATCAAGCTACTAAGGATTTTCTAAAACAGTCCTGATGGCATATAATTTATTACCTTCACTACAGGTAACTTTAAATCTAAATATTCTTTAATTGTTGTCCCTTTTAAGATTTTAACCAAACGGGTATTTAAAATACTAAGAAAAAATAGTTTTAGATCATATGTCCTAATTTTTGTTCAGAATCCAAGGTCACCTAAAGAAAAGAGAAATAAATAGTAATGGAGTAACCAGAATAGATAGTTTTATGCTTTTAATCCCAGGTTATCATGTCATTTGTGTGTATATCTATGTGTTTTAAACACACACACACACACACACACACACACACACACACACACACACACACCCCACACAATAAAATTAGAGAAAGAAACTGAGCTGAGCAAGAGAAGGATGTCTTGAAGGCATAATAAGTGAAGTGAGTCACAGTGACAGTGATCTAAAGATCAGAAATTTGAGCATCTACTCTCTGGTTATCAAGTTTGGTGTAGGTAAGACACAGGATAAAGGGAGAGTCAGGTGTTGGTTTGTTTCTGAAATATGTAGAACCAATCAATCAATATCTTTGAAGAGAAAAATGAAGTCTCAAATACTTGATTGATATACAAAGCAGAATAAATTTAAGATTATTTGTCTAACCAAGAGATTAGCTTTCAGAGCAAGGAAAGAATGGTAAGTGATAACTTACTGCAGTCAGTACAACCACTGCAAGAGTTGTACAGTAAGTTCTTACAATTTATTAGTGCCTTCTCAGCTATGAGGAAGAAGTCGCTGTGGAAGTAGGAAGGGAATAGAAAAGACTTTTGCTCTAAATTGGTAGCTAAAAGGAAACCAACTCATTCAGCATGGAGGACCAACAAGTTTACTGACATGTGAACAAGCCAGGCTTAGCGAAGCATGGTGGGGTCAGAGTCTGCAGAGCAGATGCCAGAAGGGCCTTGATTCAGAGGTGACAGCTGGCAGGAAGACGGCTGCTTTCCCTTGGGAGTATGTATAGATTCCATTCCCTAAATAGCTTGACCTGTACACAGAACACTACACGTAGATGATTTTTTTTTTTTCCTTTTGGTCTGTTCATTTTTTTGTATTGATAAATACAAATTTTCTCTATGGACAAATACAAGTTGCTTTGTTGTGTTTGTTTCTTAATATAATAGCAATACATACTAATACGTGTTTTTGTGGAAAACATATAGATACAGGACAACACAAAAATAGAAATTAATGTCACCCATAATCTCAGCAATACTAAATTCTAATGATATTCTGATTATCTATCTCACTGTTTCTTATTTACCAAGCATAACTTTTTAAATTGAAGATAATTATGAACACTGTTTTATAACCTGCCTTTTAAATTTTAAGTAGTATGATCATTTTGACAATGTCCTTAAATAGTCTTTTAAAACATGAGTTTTAATGTCCACATGGAACACTACCTATGGGGGCCCTCTACCTACTAATCACCCCACTCATACTTCAACTGGTTTCAACCTAGACAAAACTTTGTGATATATATCCCCATGCCTATGACTTGAACAAATCTCTTTCTCATTTTATTCCAGATAATTTTCTGGAGGTGAAACTGGGTGGATGGTTATGCATGTTTCTCAAGCATTTGAAAGCTGATGTCAAATTGTCTTCCAGAAAAGTCTCCTGATTGACATTTCTCCAGTAGTCCTTGAGTCTGCCTTTTCCCCTACACCTTCATTAGCAATAAATATCATTTCAAAAGGAATCTATTGGGCTGATAGCTAAATAAAATTAGGAGGTTGTAATTTTATTTATGATTTTTTAAAATTATCAGTGCGAGTTTCCTGACATGTATTTAATTCTTATGGTCTAACATGAAAAATTAAACAAAAATGGAATTTTTTACTGTTCACATCCTTCTACTCAAAAGTAGACGGGGAGCCGGACGTGGTGGCGCATGGCTGTAATCCCAGCACTTGGGAGGCTGAGGCAGGAGGATTGCGAGTTCAAAGCCAGCCTCAGCAACGGCGAGGCACTTAGCAACTCAGTGAGACCCTGTCTCTAATAAAACACAAAAAAGGGCTGGGGATGTGGCCCAGTGGTCAAGTGCCCCTGAGTTCAATCCCTGGCACCAAAAAAAAAAAAAAAAAAGCAGACGGGGTGGGCCATTATCTCCACTCCATCCCTATGTTTGAGGTCCCATTTCTCTCTGTCATTTTTCTTCTGACAAGATGATAAAATGGTAAATTAAAAGCAAAGAGAGAGGAGCAGAAGAGGACATCAAAAAGTTTAGAAGGGGGAAGCAGATAAACAATGGGAAATGGCATAAGGTTTCAACTTCTGGGTCTCTGAAGGAGAGGACCCAACAAGAAGCAAGTGAGTTTTTGCAAGAGAGCATTGGAGCATCTGGGAGAACATCTGGAAATCTGTATTAGGGATAGTCCATTATACGTGTTCCTTCTTCCAACCCACAGACCTGGCAGGTGCTCCCCCGGCCCTACAGGGAAGATGGATGGAGAGTGGTTACCTGAAGGAGCCCCCAGAAAGGGTTCTCAATTTCTTGTATTCTGTTCAATTTTTATTTATTTATTTTGGTATTTGTCAATCTCCAGAGATTCTTGGTTTGGACAAAAACATTATAAGATTACTGTATTAGATTGAATTGTATTCCCTAGAAGATACCCATCCACCTGGAGCATGTTAACTTTTTTTTTTTTTAATATTTATTTGTTTTAGTTGTACACAATGCCTTTTATTTTTACGTGGTGCTGAGGCTTGAACCCGGGCCGTGCACATGCTAGGCGAGTGCTCTACTGCTGAGCCACAACCCCAGCCCATGAGTGTAAACTTCTTTGGAATAAAAGTCCTGCAGGTGTAATGAAGGAAGGATCTCAAGATAAGATCATCCTGCATTAAGTGAGGAGAACCCTTACCAAGGACAGAGAGAAGATGACAGAGAAGAGGAGAAGGACATATGCATATAAAGGTAGAGACTGGAGATTATGCTGCCACAAGCCAAAGACACCAACAATTACCAGCATCAATCCAAAACTGGGAGAAAGGTGGGCAATGGACTCTTCTTCAGACCTTCCAGAGGGAAACAGCCCTGCCTTCATCGTGATTTATGACTCTATCTTCCAGAACTCTGAAAGAATAAATTTATGTTGTTCTAAGTAACCCAAATCATATGGTCCTTTGTCCTAAGAAACTAACACCATCACCCTAATCTCAGGAAAGCAGAGTGACATCCTGAATACATAAAGCGTAAGTGAAGTTCAGACACCTTATCAGCCTTCTTCTCCTGCTCAGTTCCAGAATTTAGCCTCCAGGCTTGTACACCCAACCCTTCCTGGGTCGGGCAGAAAATTGGAAGTGATTTCTCTGGAGAAACCCATGACCTGGCTGGTGTCCCTCTTGATTGCCCTGCTGTGGAGCTCACAAGTCAACCAGTTCTGCCCATGTGGACTCAACCTCCAATCCCATTTCCATGCAGCATTCTTAACTATAAATGGACACCAAATTATCAAAAGAGGATAGAAGCAAGTGAATGGTGTGCACAGAGATTGACCAGTTGTGGGAGCACCAGATTTCCCTTCTTCCCACAGCCTCAATCCCTCTGTCTGTGGATTCCTAGTGTCTGGGCTCACTGCTTTAGTGCTGTGACATTTTTAAAAATTTTAATTTGTTATATATGACAGCAGAATGCATTACAGTTCATATTACACATATAGAGCACAATTTTTCATATCTCTGGATGTACAAAAAGTAGAGTCACATCATTTGTGTCTTCATACATGTACTTAGGGTAATGATGACCATCGCATTCCACCATCTTTCCTACCCTCATTCCCTGATCCTTCCCCTCCCTCCCCATTTCCCCTTTGCTCTATCTAGAGTTCATCTAATCCTCCTCCCATCCGTGCCCCACTCCCCGCAGCCCCCACAGCATATTATGAATCAGCATCCTTAAATCAGAGAAATCATTCCACATTTGGTTTTCTGGGATTGATAAAGAACATTTATATTCATTTTGCCCTTTCTTTCAGATGTCGTGTCTTAGGAAGATTGGATTTATATTTCATGTATCTCCACCTTCTTCACAGCATTGCCTCCTGAAAATAGTCTCTGTGACAAGACTACAGATGGGACCCAGCACACTTTCCCCTGTGCAGTACATTCAGCGTAACTTCAACCAGCAAATCTGTCCTAGGAGTTTCCATGGCTGGACACATCATTCCTAAATGCTATTGTGGAAAGAGTACTTTGAGACGCCAGGCACTGTGCTAAGAGCTTAATTCACATTATCTTGTTCAATCTTCACAGCAACTTCAGAAATTGGAATCTGCAATCATCCCCATTTTATAGGTAAGGAAACTTAGGACACTGAAGGTTTCCTAATTTGCCCAGGGTCACACAGCCTAAACTGAGAACCGGGTAATCCAACTCCAGACCTTGGATCTTTTTTCCCTTGAGATAGATTTTGCTTTTGACATCACTTAGAACTCATGATATCCAGCTACAGGTTGAGCTTCCCTAATCTAAAATCCAGATGCTTCAAAATCCAAAACTGTTTGGGTGCTGACACAATGCCAGAAGTGGATAATTCCACACCACAAAACTTTGTTGTATGCATAAAATTATTTAAAATACTATATATAAAATTACCTTTGAGATATGTATGTAAAGTATATATGAAGCATAAGTGAATTTCATATTTAGACTTGGGTCTCATCCTCAAGATAGCTCAATTTCCAAAAACAAACAAACAAACAAACAAAAAAAGGAGTCTGAAAATCAAAACATTTCTGGTCCCCAAGCATTTTTGATAAAGAATATTGATCTACATAATCTTCACTCACACCACCTCCATTTATAGTATCCCTAACACCATAGATCACAGGCCCTTCTTTGTTAAGACCAAAGAGGGAATTCACTGGTCAGTGCCATGGGTGGGCTCTGAACTCCAGTGGAAAGCAGCCAAGCCCACAGCCTCACACAAGGCCCTTCCAGAAGGATCCCTGTCAACAGGGATTTCAGCCAGTGCTTCTGTGATGAGATTCAACTTGAACTTGCAAGAGTGAAGGACAGGAGAGCAGAGAATGGAATCGTCTTTCTTCTCCTAATTTTCTCTCCTAACCTCTGTATCTGCACAAACTCCTTCAGACACAGCTTCCTCCTGGCTGTGGTGCAGACTGACCGTAAAGCAGCAGTGGCAGCAGCTGTGATTCAAACCTGACCTGGCTCCCAGGCCCTCGTGGGCGTAAACTGGGCCTTTGGAAAAGTAAATGAACTCCTTTGGGCCTCTAGGGCTCCCTGGTACTGTATCCAGTGGCTCTGTAGAATTAATAATGCCTGAAAGAAGGGCTTAGATGTACCTACAAGGAAGCTCTATGAACTTGCAGATGGTGGTTGGCTGACCTGTGACCCCTCAAAGATGTTGAAGATGAAATTCCTTGAACCTGCAAATGTTACCTTATTTGACAAAAAAAAAAAAAAAAAAAAAAAAAAAAACAAAAAACTTTGCAAGTGTGATTAAGTTAAGAATCTTGAGATGGAGATTATCTTGAATTATTACCCCAAATGCAATCACAAGTGTCCTTGTAAAAGAGAAGCAAAGGGAAATTTGATTCGAGAGACAAGGGCAATGTGAAGACTGGCTGTCAGGTGCAGTATGTCTGGCTTTGAAGATGAGGCTGTATCCAAAGAACAGAATGCAAGGAATACTTGAGAGGCTGGAAAGGTAATAAATGGGTTCTCCCCAGAGACTTGGAGCAGATACGGCCCTCTTGACTCTTGATTTTGGCCCAGTGAAACTGATTCCAAACTTCTGACCTTCTGTTATGTTTTGGATGTGAGGTGTCCCCCAAAAGCTCACAAGTGAGACAATGCAAGAAAGTTACGAGGAGAAATGATTGGGTTGTAAAAGTCTTCACCCAATCAGTGAATTAATTGCTGATGGGATTAATTGAAGTGGTAGGGTGTGGCTGGAGAAGGTGGGAATTGGGGCATGGCTATGAGGTATATATTTTGTATCTAGAGAGTGGAGTCTCTCTCTCTGCTTCCTGATCTCCGGGATGTGAGCTGCTTCCCTTGGTCACACTCTTCCACCATGTTCAGCCTTGCCTCCAGCCCAGAGAAATGGAGCCAGCCTTCTATGGACTTAGACCTGTGAAACCACCGTGAGCCCTCAAATATACTTTTCCTCCTCTACCATTGTTCTCATCAGGTGTTTTAGTCACAGCAACAAAGAAAAGCTGACTAAAACACCTTCTGAACTCTTAAAGAATAAATGTGTGTTGTTTAAGATCACCACATTTGTTATAGCAACCACAGGAAACTAATGCACAGATTTATACCTGATAATAAATAACAAGTTTATTTCACATTCTTTTAGTAGAGCCATTTTTCTTTCTGTTAAATAAGTAGAGAACTTGATAACCAGGTGGTTTGTAAATAAAAAAACAAGCAACAGTTGGCCAGTCAAATGCCACTCTTAACTACTGGAAAATTTGTTTCTCATTTCTTCTGAGCCTTCCTGTATGGGCCTGTAGGAAGGTGTCAGGACAAGGCAGTGTTCAATAGGACCCGTGCATCCCAAAGCTTATGAAGATCTGCTCTTCCTTAATACCAACTAGCAATACAAAACATTACAAATTCACCTGTCATTGTATGCCAGTCTTAAATCACTTTTTCCCTCGTCCCCATCCAAGGTAAGGATAGAGAGGCTGAAATGGCAGTGTTGAGATGATGTCCATATTATCAAGGGCAAAATAAAATTCCTCTCACTTGTTTTCTTTTTTAAATTAAATTATTTATTCTAATTTGTTATATATGATGGTATAATGCAATTCATTTCATATTACACATATAGAGCACAATTTTTCAAGTCTCTGGTTGTACATAAACTATTTTCACACTATTCGTGTCTTCATACATGTACTTAGGGTAATGATGTCTAACTCATTCCACTGTCTTTCCTACCCTAATACCTCCTCCATATCCCTTCCTCCCCTTTGCCCTATCTAAAGTTCCTCCATTCCTCCCATGCTACCCCACCTTTGCCATTTTGACTCAGCATCCTCATATCAAAGAAAACATTGGACCTTTGGTTTTTGGGGATTGGCTTACTTCACTTAGCATGATATTCTCCAACTCCATCCATTTACCTGCAAATGCCATGATTTTATTCTCTTTTAACGCTGAGTAATATTCCATTGTGCATATATACCAAAGTTTCCCTATCCATTCATCTACTGGAGGGCATCTGGGTTGGTTCCACAATTTAGCTATTGTAAATTGTGCTGCTATAAACATTGATGTGGCTGTGTCCCTGGAATATGCAATATGTAATATGTGTAAGTCCTTTGGGTATAAACTGAGGTTGTTTGGCTCAAGTTCACTTTGTGGAAGAGCTTTGAGAAAATTGTTGAAGACATTTGATAAACAGTGTTTGGCCACGTTCTGGGCACTTCAGATCCTCAGGCAGCATTGGTTGATAGAAGATAGGCTGGTCTTTAGAATTAGCTGAACCCAGATTTGGTATTTCACACCTGGCCCTCAATGTCCTCATCTATGAAACGAGAGCATTGGATTAAGATTGGTGTTTGCAAATGAGAATCTATTTACTGATTTCATCAGCTCACATTGTCAAAATATTTAAACACCATCACTCGATGTATAGTTTGGAAGTAGTGCTGCTTTTTTAGCATGTAACTGAAAAGAAAGTAATTTTTCCTTTTATAGATAAAAATGTGTAGAATCTGTATCCTTTTAAATTCTAAATAGAGATGACTATTTTTTGAAGGGAGTATTTCAAGAGAGCAACCAAAATAAGCCAGCTGGTCCTATAATGATCACATTTGCGATAGTCATATCTTATGATATTTAACCAAATGCTTAGTCAACTGTATCTTTATTTCATTTGACCCTAAATATAAACATGTGTCTGTTGTGTTAGATCCTTTGTTGAACTTTAATGAATCATATACCCTTTCAGAAGCTATCACAACATGTATTTTGTCTTTAAGCACCTCTTGAAATAAACTCAACAAAGTTGCTGAGATCAAGACACTCTGCAGAAAGTGCTGATCATTACTTGTTAAAGAAATTAATTTATGCAGTACCATAGGTGGCATAGTGAGAAACTATTTATCAGTGAATATTTTCTCCAATCCTTGACCTGCTAAGAAAATGCGTTTACAGCCAATTGAGCGGTTAATTGTGTGAATTACTTTGCAAGAGTTTCCTCTTTCTCTTTCATCTTTGTAGAGGGAAAGTGTTTAACTTACTAGAGTTTACGGCAGAGCTGGAGGTTGGAAAGACCCTCTGCAGAGTGAACATTTCCCAGGAAGCTTCTCAGTATGGTGAGAGGTCAGGAAAAGGGTCCATCTGCAACTAGTTGGGAGACCTTGAGCACTTATCTCCTTAAGACTGGGCTGGGACATCTTGAAATGGGGATTGGGATATCCCCTTTCTTTCTCCCTACCCCCTTACTGCCTGCCTAACTCACCAACAACTGTTCCTGGCCTCACCAAAATCCAAAAAGGAAAGGAGGGAGGAGAGCTAATCAGGAAAAAGTTCTGACGTGCACAGTGCTGGTGTAAGGTAACCAGGCCCTCTGGGACTAAGAACTTTCAACCTGACACTTTCTGTCTAACTCTTGCTTATTGTTTGGAGGCCTTAGATACTCTGGATATACCATTGTCAGGAGCTGAGCCTTCTGTATCAGTCAGCTTCTGTTCCTGGAAGAACACTCCACAGCTTGGATACCCTGTTTGCTCAGGTCTTTGTTGGGCACCTGACTACTATGCCCACCAACTGTTCAGGGAGCACAGCTTCCTGAGATATAATCTAACCCAAAGAGTGCCTCCAAAATCCAGCCCTTGTGGAAGGTTGAGGCTTCACACAAATCTCTCTTCACAAGATCCTCCCCTGCCCCCACCTGCCACCAAGACATCTAATTCCCATGTTCTTGGCCCTTTTAGATCCTTCATCTCTGTAACAGTCATTTGAGTAAGACATCCAAGAGACTGGGATGAACCAAACTACTATGTATAACCATTAAGCTCTTAAAAAAAAAGACATTTAAGACATTTATAAGTTGTTCTAGAATCTATCTTTTGAAAATGTGCATATAGATGATCTTCTTACATGTAAGTGTGGCATCTCACATCATAGCATCTTTCTTAAAATTTGAGATATAGTTCATAAACCATAGAATTCTCCCATGGAGAGTGTACACCCCAATGGATTTTACTATATTCATGAAGTTGTGCAGACACCACGACTACCTAACCCCAGAGCATTGCCATCACCCAAAAATGAAGCCCCTCATCCATTAGCCAACACTCACCCCTCCCCAAAGTCCCTGCAACCACTGATCTACTTTCTTTGTCAATGGGTTTAACTATTCCAAGAATTTCAAGTAGATGAAATCGGG
Organism: Tamias sibiricus; assembly: GCA_025594165.1. Lineage (NCBI taxonomy): Eukaryota > Metazoa > Chordata > Mammalia > Rodentia > Sciuridae > Tamias > Tamias sibiricus. The sequence goes on along the minus strand of CM046660.1, from coordinate 69,429,577 downwards.
CAATATGTGGTCTTTTCTTCAATATGTGGTTTCCTTCTTTCACTTAGCATCATGTTTTCCAGGTTCACCCAGGCTGTAACATGAATCAATCCTTCATTCCTTTTTATAGCTGAATAATACTGTTTTACAGATATAACACATTCTGTCATCCATTCATCACTTGGTGGACAATTAGGTTGTTTTCATTTGGAGGTCATTATAAATATTTACAAGATTTTGTGTGGATATGTTTTCAGTCTTCTTGAGTATATACATAAGAGTGAAATTGCTGAATAATATGATAACTAGGTTGAACGTTTTGAGGAACTGCCAGGCTATTTTCAAATATCTATATCATTTTACAGCCCCAAATGCGTAAGACCCCCTGATTTCTTTATCCTTATCCACTACGGCTGCTCTTTTATTATAGCCACCTTAGTGGATATGAAGTGAAATCTCATGATATGAAGTGAAAACTCATTATTTTGATTTACATTTCTCTAAGGACTAATGATGTTGGTCACCTTTTCATATGCTAATTTTATTTGTATATCTTCTCTGGAGAAATGTCTATTCAAATCCTTTCCTCACTTTTTAATGGGATAATTGGTCTTTTCTTGTTGCTGCATAAGGGTTCTTTATTTATTCTTACTACTAGACCACTCAGATAAATGATTCGAAAACATTTTCTCCTATTCTTTGAGTAATCCTTTCACATTCTTTGTAGTATGCTTTAAAACATAAAGGTTTTTAATTTTGTTCGTGTCTAATCTCTATATATTTTTCCTTGGTTTATATTTTAAGTGTCATATATAAGAAACCAGTGCTTAACCTAAAGTAAAAAAGATTTACAGCCATGTTTTCTTTTAGAAGCTTTATCATTTTAGTTATTAGAATAAGATTTTTAATTTACTTTGAGTCAATTTTTATATGTGGTGTGAGCATTTATTGTATGTTGACACCACGCTAAACTTCCAACTCAGCATTTTGTTGCTTCAGTAAATCAACTATATTTTTGTAAATAGGAGGTGGTAAAAGAATATCTATGCCACCAGAGAAAAATATCTTAAGCACTCCAAAATAGTCATTTGTTTTTAAAATTAAAATATTTACTTTCATGTGCATTAAAATCATCCTTATGTATTAGAAAAGGCCCTTACTATCCTTTGACAGTAGATGTTTTACTTCATTTGACTTATTATTTTTACTTTAAGGTAATACAAACATGTTTTTTTAAAAAGTCATGATCCATAACCTTTAATGCATTCAAGTTATTCCAGTACTCAATAACTAATTACTCTAAAGATAAGAAAAAACCTTTACAAATAAACATGTTACTTTTATGGGTACAACCCTTATTAGGCACAAGTTAACAAAAATATTTTTACTCAAAACTATTCTTGCTAAATTTAGCTGCCTGACAAAAATAAATAACCTTGCAGCTTTCTGATCTTTTCTTAAGTGAAGTCTTGGATAAAATGAAGTGTCAAGGAATAGAACTTGGTAGACTGCCATCAGAACTCATTGCATTCGGAAATTCACAAAAACACAAAGAGAAGACATTTCTAATTCAGTGGGTGTTAGAGAATAGGGAAAGGAAATAGTACCAAATCATGTAAAAAATAACAACAAAAAAAGTCCATAAGACATAAGCAACTCAGAAAAGATGAAGAATGTGCTTTTGGAATTAGACTTCCTATATATGCAACTTCTATGACTGACCAGTTGTATAAGTGTGAACCAGTTTAAAATATGTAGGCCTATTTCTTCCTCTGTAAAATGGGGTTCATGATAGTATACATGTTATAAGGATTTTTGTGAAGATTATCAGACTTGGTGCAAGCAGAACACCTAACTTAGTTCCTTGCTGATAGAGAGAACCCAATGAATGTTACCTTTATTATTTATGAAAATTATTCCAGGATGAGGTACCACTCAGTGGTAGAGAACTTGCCTACCATGCATGAGGCCCTGGGTTTCATCCCTAGTACCACAAAAAAAATTATTTTAAATATATATACACACACACATATATATATATACACACACACATATATATTATATATACTTATGTGTGTGTGTGAGTGTGTGTGTGTGTATATACATGTTATTCTAAAGCACAAAATGCTTGCATGGGGCTTCCAAATTACTGAAAATTCTTGGATTCAGGAGTTAAACTCCTATTCCTTGGAGATATTATATGATACATAACTTCAGGATAAAACTTCTAGCAAAATAGGCAAATTTGGTTGTCATTCTAGTCTTTGGTCATATAATTCCACACAGGGGGGGAAAAGATTTTGGAAGGCCCTTGGAGTAGTTATTAGACAATGAACTCAGAAAGAATCACTCCAGTAAAAATGGGCGAGCCAATGTAGCCTAAAACAAGCATTATGAATGGTAAATAAAAGTGCCAGTGATTCAGTAGGAAAATGTAAGACGCCCCAGTTCTAGTCCAACTCTTGAGAGTAGACAGAACAAACCATTTGACTTCTTTGGGTTTCACCTTTCTCATTTGGTAAATGAGATTTTGTATCTCATCAGATGAGTAGTAAAGTCCATTTCAGATAAAAAGTCCTATAGGTACCATTCCAAAATGATTGTGACCATTCACTTATTTTCAATTTAATGCAACCTCATAAGAGAAAGCAACATTTTAAGGACTGCCACTTCCAGTGACGGCACAAATAACCACATTAGCACAAAACTTTCAACTTATTTTTCAAGTTCTTTATTTAATTTTCTGAATAGGCAATTTTTCCAATCAATTCTAACATGAACAAGTGCAAATGATATACCACAAAAAGGCTCCCTTTGTCCACCCAGCTCCAATTCTTGCCCAGGCTTTCCAAACACACCCATATGCCAGTAGTCATATGATTAGCTTTCTTACCATCACTGCAAATGTTGTTTACAAATTTATATATTCAAGGCAACACTTGTCTTGTTCCTGATAAAGAAATTGCACCTTAAGTATATTTATTAATCATTACTTTCATAATAAATTTTCAACATACAGTGTTTTTCAATTTAACTCAATTCCTTTCTAAACCTAGAGGACTAGTCTTTTCAGGTAATCAGTTGTTAACAGCCATCAAAAGTTTTCTTTGCATCACTTGAGATAATCACATAATGTTTCTCCTTTAGTTTACTAATGTTCCAAATTATTTTTATAAAGTTTACAGTGGTAAACCATCCTTGCATTACTGGGACAAAGTCTCCTTGATGGCCTATCACTTTCTTGGTTGTGTATGTACTTGTGAGTGAATTATTTATTTTGATTTGGAATAAAGGTTACATTAGCCACATAAAATAAACTGGGCAAACTTTGCTCATTCCCGTTCTCTCTCTCTCTCTCTCTCTCTCTCTCTCTCTTTCTGTCTCTCCTTCTGTAAGATAAAAATTAACTGCTTATTAAGATTTTGATAAAATCACACATGTAAAACTCTCTATGCCAGGGATTTTCCAGGGGGAATTGAGTATTTTTTCACCATCATTTTAATTTCTTCAACACTTATTAATCCATTCAAGCTATTTTGTCATCAATTTTGATATTTTATGTTTTTCAAGAAATATTGCATTTCATCTGGACTTTAAAACTTATTAGCAAATAAATGTGTATTATATTTAATTTCTTTTAAAAATGTCTCATGTCCAAAGTTATTGTCCCTTTTCCTCTCAATTCTGTTTATTTTTATCTTTTCTCTCTTTCTTCTTTAGCAGTCTTGCCAGGTTTGTTTTTTTTATGTGTTTTGTTTCGTTTCGTAGTGGGAATTGATCCCAGGGGCACTTTACCACTGAGCTACATTCTCACCCCTTTTGAAAAAAAAAATTTTTTTTTTTTTTTAATTTTGAGACAGGGTCTTGCTAAGTCACTGAGGCTGGCCTCAAACTTGTGATCCTCCTACCTCAGCCTCTCCAGTCACTTGGATTACCAGTGTGCATGCACCACAGCACCAGTTTATCTTCTTAATATTTTCTAAGAACTGGCTTTTGCTTTTGTTACTCTTTAGTATTATTTTTTAATTTACACTCTCTCCTTTCATCTTGTTACTTTGGATTTTTTCTGCTGTTCTTTCCAATTTCTTTAGTTGAGTATCATGCTATTTTCTTACCTTCTTTGTTTCTGAATAAATGTATTTAATGCAGTAACATTCTTTCAAAGTGCTAATTTTCAGTCATGTAATTTTTTAAACCAACTTTATTGACATGAAATTTACAAAAAATAAAATGTAGCCCTGAGTAAACAAACCACAGTCAAGATATTAAATATTCCCTCTCTCTTCCAAGATGTTCCCTGGTGCAGCCTGCCAGTCAGTCTTCCTGGGCCTTCATGGAATCATCTGTGAACATTTGGACATAACTATCTGTGTTGTCCAACAAATTTTGAACTGTAGTATTTTCATATCTTTAGTTACTAAGAATTTTAAAGTTTTCTTCATAGTTTCTTTTTGAGAGTTAGTAAAATGTTACTGTTTCCAAATTTATGAGTGTTAAGATTTTTTTAAAAATTATTTTCTAAGGCTTCTACTTTCTATCTAGTCCAGAATCTGTTTTTATAACTTGTGATTCTAGAAAGATTTTTCTAGAATAACAGTACAACCCACTTCTCAGATTTATTTTTTTGGAGTACTGCCTCCAATTCCCCACAAGTCTTCCAGGGATCTCATCTGTTGTCCTGTGATTATTTTACGATGATTAGTTTTCATTTTGTGCATTCTTTTCTCTTTTCACTTGATTTGGTCTGCGGGTAGCTTTGCTTTATTTTGTCTTTTCATAAACACCGGATCTTGGCTTTGCTCTGTTCTTAACCCTCCCTGTCCTCTTCTTAATCAGCCCATGTTCTCCTCGCCATTGCTCCCTCCCTCTGCTTTCTTTTGGTTTGTTTTCTTCTCTTGGTCAATTTGTGCTCACTTTTCCTTGCATATATACTATGTTTTCATTTTCATTATTTCTTAGGTATTCTGCTGTTTCAGTGTTGGCATCATCTTTGATTCAGGACCTTACACTGGAGACAAAACTATCTCCAGGCGAGTAGTGCTTTTGTTGTTTTTTCTATTTTATTTTTTTTTTTCCAGTTGCAACCACTGAAGGTTTTTGTATAGATTCTACCCTTTGGACTTCACTCAGTTTTCTTCTTGTTCTAATATCTGATCATTTTTTGTGAATGTTCCATGGAAACTTGGGGGGGAATATGCATGTTCTACCTTCAAAGGATAGAGGTTAGCATGGTGCAGGGCATTGATTCCAGGACCCTTCATGGGGTCCAGAAATCCATGAATGCTCAAGTCCCTTATATAGTAGACTGGCATAGTATTTGCATATGCCATATGCATACCCTCCCACACACTTGAAGTTAACTCAGGTGAGTCACAACACCTAGTACAGTGCAAGTGCTATGTTAATAGTTGTTGAGCTGTACTATTTAGGAAATGATGACAATAAGTAAGCAAGGCCTCATGATCCACAGGAGGCCTCATTACAAGGTACATGGGCCAGACCTGAGGCAGGGGATGCTCCCACAAGAACTGGAGAGAAACTGAGCAGCCTTAAAGTCTAGGGTGGCAGCAGCAGGGTGCTCCTGTGCATCGCTTCATTTGCTTGGATTCCACACAGTGCTCAGTGTGGCAAATTCAAGTTTTGTTGCTTGAAAGTTTCTGAAATGTTTTTTCCTAATATTTTTGATCCATGCTTAGTTGAATGCATGGATATGGAATCTGTGAATCGGGAGAAGGCCAACTGCATGTATCAGCTGAATTTCCCTGTTAATTGTGTTATTTAGATCTACTTTTGCAATTACTTCTTATTCACTTGATCTTGCATGGACTAAAAGAACACATGGAAATCTCTTCCAATAATGTTGTTCACCTGTACCCTTCTCGTGTTGGAATTTTTTTTTTATGCATGCTGACACCATGTTCTTGGGCACATGTTCAAACTGCCACATCCTCATTCTGAGATGCACTCTTCACGATGTTAAATTATGATGTAGTTATCAGGGCAACCAGTAGACCACAGTTATTACAGTTCTGTTTTCTCCCCATCCTCTTTCCTCCACTATGCAATCTTTATTTATAATCTTTATCATCAGACTCTAATTACACTTTCAGTTCTACCACTTGATTTATCAGCTATAAATTATATATTTTGCCTTTTCACCTAAAAGATCAAAAAAGTAGCATAACCTTCCTTCTTGTGTGATACTAGCACCATGACGCTGACGTCATCGCGGTTTTTTAACATTACAGCCAGCTCTGTAACAACACTGGTATTAATCGAATGGACCCTGTTATGACACCCAGTCCTTCTGCTGTGCCTTTGACTCAGGTCCCCCCCCACACACACACACAGAGATCCTAGTGCTCACAGAAGAGGCCTCATTGCTGTCCTATGAGAGCGACCACCTGGCTCCAGTGCCATGAAAATTACAGGAATGTAGCCAGTTTGGAAACCTGAGACTCTGGCTTTGGAACCTCAGGCAGGGGCTTGGCTCAAAGCACAGAGTCCAGTGCTTGTGGGGACAGCAATGCCTCATTGCAGAGAGAGGATGCCAATCAGGTGACAGCCACAGAGCCAAGCAGTAGGGACTTGCTTGTGAGTCCTGTGAGTCTTGAAGATCCAAGGGAATCTGGGCAGAGCTGATGCAGGGGCCCTAACTCCAACTTGACTAGGTGGGATCTCAATTACCAAAACTTGGGTTTAAAGAGAAATCTGATCAAGGTGATTCCCAGGATAGATAGGTTTTAGAACATTGAGACTATACCTGTTATTAAAATGTGAGTCAATGGGAAAATACATTTTTTTTTAAAGATAAATAGTGAGGCTATTTGAGCAGGAATATGGGACAATAAAAGTATGTACAAAGCTCTTACTCTAATAGATACAGATGTGTATACTTCTGTCTTTAAATAAGAATTGAAGTTAGAACTGAACAAAAGAAAAAAAAGAAATGACTTCTTTCTACAATGACTACCTTCAACTCTCCTCATCTTTTCTGACTTTCTACCCTCTATTACAATGTACACACACACACACACACACACAAATGCACCATAACAATGCTGGGTTTTTTTTTCCCCTGAGATTTCTTGTTTCACCTCTAACTGTCCACAGCCCCCCAGGACAGCACAGAAAAACAAAGTCACCTTGTCACAAACCCTTTCCTGCTGCCCTAGCCCAGAAGCCACTTCCTCCTTTGAACTCTCGGGATGCTTTATCTGACCTCACAGAGCTTATCTCTTTCTGTCTTACAGCACAGTTGTTTACATGACTAGACACCAAGGGCAAGAATACAGGACTTCTGAGGATGGGGGCTGGGTCCCTCCCTCACTAGGTGGGTGGCCTTGGGAAAATACCAACTCCTGGGAGCCTCCACTTTTTGTTCTGGCAAAATATAAAAGTACCGTCTCTTCTCACTGTTTTGAGGGTTGGAGGTAGTATATGTAAAACACGGTGTCTGGTAGAATACACAAAAAAGAAGTTGATTATTATTGTTGGTATGATTATTGGTGACGCTATTTTTGTTAGTTCTTCCATCGTCTGTTAAGATATTTATTTATCCATTCATTCAACAGATATTTATTGAGGACAAACTACATACCAGGCACTGGAGACGCAGGAAGACAAAGAGAATTTGAAGGGTAAAGGCAGAAAATGAACAAGCAAACCAATGAACACAGAGATAACTTTGGATGAAGATAGTGCCATGAAGAAACAAAACTAAGATATGCAATGGAGTGGTATGGAAAGGGGGTTATATAAGTAAAACCTGCCTAGGAAGGAGCATGGGGGCTGAGGATGGTATAAGATCAAGGCACCTGTGGGAAGCTCAGAGGCCACAGCACTGACTCCTGCAGGGCGAAGCTGGCTCCCAGGAACAGCTCCGGTTTTATGCTCAGTGTCCCGGGAGCCTCCCTGGAGATATGGTTCCCCAGGTTGCACTCAGTGTTGTGTTTGCCAGCATCTTTGACTCCTGGAGCCATGTTGCCTGGCAGCCAGCCCACAGAGTTCTGTGAGAGGTAGAGGTGAAGGGTAGGAAGGAAGACAGGAAGGAAAAAAGAGAAGGCAGCCAGCTAGAGGGAGAGAGGGGAAGAGGATGAAGGAATATCACTGTAGCATCCAGACAGATGAATCTGATGGCTCTCCCCATTGTCAGGGACTCAAGTCCAGACTCAGGCCTGTGGTGGGTGGGGAAACTTTCTATCCTCCCATGAACACGTGGAGTCACACTGGTCTCCTTCCTGGGGTGGTCCCAGATGGCAGTGGGAGCTGGGAGCTGGGAGGTCTTGCAGAAGAACAACTCATCCCTGCCTCTGGCACTCGTCGCTGGCAGTTCTGTGTCTCAGGTCGCAGATAACAACTGTCAGATGGTCTTACTGTGAAGCAATAAGCTTCCCCCAAACAAGGAGGCAGGCCAAGCTCCAGAGAAGCTGCAGTCTGGACCAAACACACAAGCCTGGAAAGAATTAAAAAAGTACATGTGCAGAGGAACCGAGCACCTCAGGGAAATGCAAGGGGTTAAACCTAAGCACACAGTGTTCCCGACGCCCTTGAACATACCAGCAGGAAAGTCATCTCGCATCCCTGGTAAGGGGAGTAGAAACGAGGGAGAAACAAGTTGGTGTTCCCATGTGAGAACTAAAAATAGTGCTGCGAAAGGTTGGCCAAGCCCAAAACATGGAGGGAAAAAGAAAGGTAAGGAGTAGAAGAAGGTAAGAAGCAAAGCAGGAGGAAGAGGCAGGTGCAGCCTGCTCAGCACAGCCTGGCTCAAGGGTCCCGGGAGGGTCCTCCCTCCACGTGGGTAGAGTAGGGGAACTTGGCTTGGTACAGTTCCTCTGGGCACCTCCCTCCTTTTTTAAAAAAAAAAAAAGCACTATGGTGGGGGGAACCTAGACCCCCCCCCCAATGAAGGAAAATAGCATCCTATCCTTAAATACTTCTTATCAAAATTTTGTTCTCAAATATGAAAAGACTTGAACTCCAACTTGGTCAGCCACAGAGATCAAATGGCATGGGGCAGGGGGTACTTGCTGATGGACAAGCCTCTTCAAAGGAATGCTGTGTTCAGAACAGAACATCAGCATTTGGATGAGCAAGAAGTGTGAGAGTGTGAGACTTGGGGACCACATACGAATCCAACTTAAAGGTTAACAAGCCTGGATTGGATGGAAGTTTCTAGCCACAACTCCTATCTTAAGGAAGTAATGCAGCAGTTGGAATGGAAGGTGGAACTGGCTGGCTTGCTGGCTATTATTAACATCCAGTTTCCTCACGGGGGCCAGTCTTGTGCTCAGAAAGTGCATTTCTGAGAAGGAGGGCCATGATCACAAGATCTCAACTACAGTTTCATGGTCCTTGACAATAGGACGTTTGTACCAGAAAGACAGGATGAGGACTTTGAGCAAGGCATTGTTCTTCCTGTCTAAGGTCTTTTAGACTTTAAAAAGTTAGGGCAAACTGTCACGAAGGAAGAGATTTTGTCCAAACATTGTAAACATGTTCAGAATTAAATTACGACGCCATGTCAGCAATGTCCTGGGTACCAGCTAGGGATATGCTTTGCCTATGGCAGGAGTGCCTCAGGTTCCTCAAAACTCGGCAAAATAAGTGTCATTACCCCTCCCCATCACAAATGGTCAAACTATGGCTCTGAGAGTTTAAGTAATTTTCCCAGTCTCCATGTTGGCCTAGGATTGTCTACATCCAATGCCAAAGCCCTTTTCTAGGATAAAACTCATCTCTCCATTACCAATAATAATAATTAAAAAAAAAAAAAGTGGCAGACTTCAATTTCTTGGTCATCTTCGGTGACAATCTTCAGATAGTTGGTGATGTTTACATGGGGTGTCATCATCTTTGTGGAGTATAGACACAGGGGATAGTCTTCTTAGCTGAAACACAGTTTCTTAGAGAAGAGATTTTGAGTTTACAATTTCCAAAGAGCCATATGTTTTTTACAATCTTGGCTGAGGGTTTCTTTGTGTCATGAAGAGACACAGGGAATAGGGTCTTAAATAGATAGCCCATCACAAGCAGCAGGTAGGAGTCCTCTGTCAGCCAGGAGGGCCTCTAATTCTTTCCCTACTCTCTCTCATTCTGTTCTTTTTCTGCCTACATAAGTAAGCGAGGTTCCTCTTAGAGCAGGTCAGAGCCAACTTTATATGCTGATGGACAGATTGTCATCTATAAAAGATGACTTCAGAGGTGAGAGAAGAAGGGTGCTGGACCCAGGCTGGACTACACACCACCAGCCAAGCAGGGTCCCCCACTCCCTAAAATCAAAGGAAATAAAAAGTTTATCTTTGATGAATTTCTCCAAAATTTAAATTATTCAGAAAATCTAAGCACGTTTTGCTTAGCAGATACATAAATTATGTGTCTGTTTCCAAAGTAAAGTGTTATTTTTAGTTACAAAAAAAGGGGGAAGGGATCAGCTAGCTTGTCATGATCATGTTCAGGGCTCATGCCTATGAAGTGACCAGTATCTGCCATTAGCCATCAGTTCCCTTGTGCTAAAGTGCTGTCTTACCTCCATGGTAGGTTTTCTTATTGAGGCAAATGCCCTGGGAACTAATACAATAATTTCACTTACTTCTGGGGAAAAAATAGTTTATCACATGTTTTCTGCATTCCAAAAAGAATCAGGTAGGGAGGTGTGCCCACCCTCAACCAATACATAGCATTGAGGGGAGAAGGAAGGAGGATAAACTTTGCTGGACCATTTTGCTCTAGGCTATTCCTTAATTCTATAAAATTTGGTAAGGAATCATAAAAATCATGATGATATTAAGAAACCATTTCTCCTTGAACACACAGCCTTTAGTGAATTCACTAGAAGTTACAATCCCTTTTCCCTAGGAATAAAGCAATGTGCACACCACTGAAAACACTGCCTTTGATTTGGGAGTGTTGACAAATTTCTGAAGCCCAGGTTAAGATCAGATAACACTCCCGTCTTCTAAACCAGGAAGGGGGTGGGCAGAGAGAAGGGTTTTGCTCTAAGTCACACAGTTCCCGGCAAAGCAAAGATGAGAACCGAAGTTTTCACACGGTCATGAAAAGAAATACCTCCCATTAGATTCCCATCTGTCAAACATTTCTGCAAAGAAAAATAGGAGGGTAGCTCTACTCAGGAAGAAGTTTGTTTAGCTCAGCCAAACTGATTTTATTTTTCAACAGATGAAATAAACCAGATTCAGAACATTTTTTTCCCATATGGGGCATGAGACCCTGCTGACTGGAATAGTTGACGTGTGGTGGGGATGAGAGGAGGAGGAAAAATTAAATGAAAAATATGAATTTAAACCAGAAGCACACTGTTGATGCCATACATATACTGGCTGTTTTAGATGCACTGTTAACATTTACCCCTGGTGGGGGTGGGGATGGGTGGGAAGAGCTGGGGGTTTATGTGCATATTTAGCTTTGACCCTCTGTGGAAAGCCAGAACGGAGCCACATTTAACTTGGTGTGGAAAACCCTTCATTAAGAACTGAGCATCAAGAGGTTAATAAGAGATTGAGGAGCCTTCCGTTCTGATTTAACCAGATGCCTTCAAAGCTCTAGAAAAGGAGATTGGACTTGAGGGTGGGGGCTGGGAAGAATGTCCAGGCTGTAGCTGGAATAATAAAACAGTAAACAAGAGATTCCATATGGCATTTTATGACAACCCAGTGTTATAAATCTATATGAGGAAGATTTCAAAGTACATGGATTTTTGTTTCACTTTTCATGTCTTTTGATTATTATTGAATGGATCTGAGTTGGAATCCCACTTACCAACCAGGTACCCAGACAATGGACAAGGCTTCTTCTACGCATTAGCCTATCTACTATATTTTATTTTATTTTTTGGTACCAGGAATTGAACTCAGGGGCACTCAACCACTGGGCCACATCCCCAGCCCTTTATTGTATTTTATTAGAGACAGGGTCTCACTGAGTTGCTAAGTGCCTCACCATTGCTGAGGCTGGCTTTGAACTCACGATCCTCCTGCCTCAGCCTCCCAAGTGCTGGGATTACAGGCGTGCGCCACTGTGCCCGGCTTAGCCTATTTACTCTGTAAAATGGTGTCATAGTGTCTAAACACCTCTGGTTTGAAGGGACCACATGACCTGGTCCATGACCAACCACAGGCATGGGGAAAACACTCAATAAATATGAGCTGTGGGTATTATTTGGGTTTCCACTAGATCTGATCCAGAACACACAGGGAAGGGACTGGTGACCTCAGTTTCTTACCTCAGATGAGAATGAGGAGTTGCATCAGATGATAAGTAAAGCAGTTTTCCAGCAGTAAAACTTTGTGATTTTATGATGCTCTCTGGCCTCTTGGACAGTCCTCTATGGGAGCCACTGCCAACCTGCCTGCTTCTGGATCCATCTGCCTGGCCCTCTGGGCCGTCTCCTTTTAGTGCTGTACCTGCCTCCAGTTCTCCACCTCAAAGGCTATCCAGTTAAGACTTCGGCAGCCCTTCAGGACATGGCTTCCGAAATCCATTCACCAACTTCACGCTCTGCAAGCTGGGCCCACGAGAGTGTGCTCCCCTGGGAGGAGGACACTACAGCACATTTAGAATCCACCTTAATCAACCTGGTATTGATATGATTTTAAAATAAAGTTATTTTGTTAAACGAAGGTGGAAATGAAATCCAGTTTCCTTATCTAGAAAAGAAGTAGTTCAGACAAGTTGAAATTGGAGATCTCTTGCAGAACTAATTCGGGAACTTCAAAGAGCAGGGATTTTGTTGGATGCCAAATCTCACACCTAGCATAAAATAGTTCCTCAGTGATATTGAGGGTGTGATGAGTGAATATTGAGATTTGATGATAAAAATGCCAAGGAATTACCTTCCTAGTTTATTTAATGACCCAATTTGGAACAGTGATTCATTTTTTAAATCCAATAATCCTCAAATATTTTACCTTTGTCTCATAGGTTACCAGATATTGTCCTCCTGGCCAGAATCCATGCTTCCTGTACTCATCTTAATTCTGAGCACTACAGCTGATCACAAGTTAGAAAAAAATGGAAAAGAAATGCAAGGTTTTTGTCCCCACTATTCATTGAGGTCCTGCTAGTCAGGATACCGTAATCTACTTTGAACTTCCTCTAGACTCCCTCAAGGAACCCTAACCTTTATTTTAGAAAGACAACACTTAACTGATTTCTCCCTTGTTTTTCCTCCTATTTTTTTTTTCTTTTTTGATTGTTAACCTAGAAAAACTGAGACACCAATAAAAAAAAAAGGATCCCCCTAATGCTACTTTAACTCAGTTCTACTTTCCAAACTATAAAATATCCTTTTAGTGTTTATAGATAAAAACATTCCAAAGAAGGGTTTTTTTTGGCATTCTAAAAGAAGTAGTTGTGACAGAGATTTAGCCTCTATGATAACAGTTTAGTTTTTGTTGTTGTTGTTGTTTTTGTTTTTGTTTTAAGTAGGTCCTACAAAATTTCAGAAGCCCAGGGCAAGGGACTTTGTCTCAGATCCCAGTTTTCCCTCTTGAAAAACATCTATGGCAGGGGCCAGCAACATTCTATAAACATTCTGTAAAGACCCAGACAAGTAAGTGCTTTACTTTTCAGGCCATTGACTTGTTTGTTTTTGTTTTTTAAGCCCAGTGAATTTTTTTCTTAATTTTTTGTAGTTGTTGGTGGACCTTTATTTTATTCACTTATTTACATATGGTACTGAGAGTAGATCCCAGGGTCTCACACATGCTAGGCAGGCGCTCTACCACTGAGCCACAACCCCAGCCCGAATTTTTGTCTCATCTGTTCAACTCTACTGTGGGATACCAAAGGCAATATGTAAATGATTGAGCACAGTTATGTTCCAATAAAACTATTTATACAAACAAGCAGCAGACAAAATTTGGCCTCCAAGCTGTAGGTGGCTAACTCCTGATTTGTAGACAATGAATAGGAAGATTAATTGGGGGGAGGGTGTTTCACTGAGAGTATCATCCAACCCCCTTGGTATTTTTATAATATTTTATTGTTCTCTTTCTCAATGTAAAAATAAAATATGATCACTATAAAAGTTGACAGAAAAATAAAAAAGAAAAACCATCCAAAATACCATTAGAATACCACTTCTTAATAATTTGAGAAATAAACTTCTATTTGCATACATATTTGTTGTTTGTTTTACAGAACCATGCTAATGTTGTATAATATACATGCAAATTTACCTAATAACTACTTTTATACTATTTCTTTGTAAGTTTAGACTAGTTTTACTGATTTTTACTTTTGGGGTTGTTTTTCTTTTCAGGAACACCAACTATAACATTTCTTCTCTAATTTACAATTAGTGAACTTTGATCCTTGAGTTTTGGAGCTTTGAAACAACTTACAGAGAGGGAGCAAATAGAACATTACTTAATGAACTCCAGTAACATATTCCTCCAGAGCTAGGGTCTAGGTCACCCAAATGTGTGTGTATTGGGAAACCAGTTTATTGTTAAAATAGTTTCCTGTAGCCATTGCTAAAGTCTATTGTTATAAGCACATTAGGAATTCTGTTATAGTTGCTCTTGGTCTGAACTTTGGGAAACACTGACTGTAGCTCAGAGGAGCTCCTGTACTATAGAGGAGCTTCAGCCATTCTTTCTCTAATGTTGGGAACTCATTCTCTGATTCAGATGATACTCAGGTATCTGCCTCCTCCATATTTCCTATTGCCAATTCTACTCATTTTCCTAATCATCCATATCCCTAATAGTATGAGAAGTTCTGATTTAGAAGGTTTCACCAGAGGTAGTATGTAAAACCTAATGCCCCAAACACATCTGTTTGGATTTTATGTGGCTTTCACATTTAACTGTATTACTATCCTTGTGTGTTCTCCTAAATTAAATCTGGATATCTCTATTCTATTGCTGAAATGAGGTGTACTTAGAAAAACAGAATCAGTAAAAACTATTGACACTGATGAACTAAACTAGACAGAAAGGTCAGAAATGGAAATAAATGGAATCAGGTCCTGTTACCTCGCAGGGTGAAAATTATAAGCTGGACAGAGCCATACTTTCAGGCTCACATATTATATTTGTGCAGCAATTCCATAGCCCAAGGCAGCTAGAGTGATAGTGAGTTGTAATTTTTTTTCTTTCTTTTCTTTTTCTTTTTTGTGGTGCTGGGGGATTAAACCCAGGGCCTTCCCATGCTAGGCAAGAAATGCTCTACCACTAAGCTACAACCCCAGCCAAATAGTGTTTTAAATATATGGAACATACTTTTTTAAGTACCTAGAGCCCAGAGACTTGCAGTGGTATTGATGAGAACATAAAAACCCTGTCATCAAACAGTCCTCAATGTGAGAGGCTGTGACCCAACACACCCCCTCCTCTATCCCTGGGTTACCTGCAAGAATAAAATGAGATAATTGAAATAAATCCTGGTGGCTAACCTAGAATGAATGCAGAATAAATGTTGCTACTGTTTGTAATAGAAACATTGAAGTAATTACAAGTTCTACTTGGCTATGTACTTCTCAAAATTCCTTCATTGACAGCACTTTATTTTAGTTTGTTTTTTATATATTAGTAAATGTAATAAGACAACTGTGCTATAAATTACACCATTTAATTCATTCCAACTAGGCTTCCCTCAAATTCATACTAATTAGTGATGTTCACATGTCATTTCAATAGGGGATAGATGTTCGCTTTGCAGTACCAGTAGGATGGAAAAATCAGTGGTTCTTGTTTTAAGTATAAAGGGAGAAAGGTAATATAAAAGGAACACCAAAGAGCTTCAAGCGTTTATTAAATCAGGTCACATGCTGCTCCAAACAGCGAAAATATCATTTACGCGGCAGGCAGAAGGAAGAATCCTCCAGCCAGTGTCCCAAATAAGGATGGAAAAGTGAATCTGTCTGTTTTCGGTGCAACACCAAGCTTGTAAAAAATTAAATTAAGGGCTGGGGTTATAGTTCAGTGGTAGGGCACTTGCCTAGCACATGTGAGGCCCTGGGTTCAATCCTCATGACCACATTAAGAAAAATGAATGAATAAATAAAGGTATTGTGTCCATCTACAACTTAAAAAAAGAAAATCTTCAAAATAATTTTTTAAAAACCTTGAATATCTTTCCAAACTGTCTAAAAACTTGAGTTATCTTTAACTATCCAGGACATATCAATTATCTTCATTTTAAGTTGTTGAAGCAAGAAAGCTCACAGGAACAGGGGAAGAACCTGGCTGCTTCTATATAGGCAATGTGGTAAATTATTTTTAGAAATCTCAGGTGTTGCTATTCCTTCTATTGGTGAAATGATCTAAAACCTCTGCTTCCACAGAAATGAGTCTCTCCCAAACTTGCCTACCAGTAGAGTCACCTGCTGAAAGGTGCACATTTCTACAGCTCTCCAGGCATCAGTATTTCTAATAAGCAGCTCTAATAATCAGAGAGGTTTGGGCAACACTTTGCAACAGTAAAGCCTGACCTCCTGATTGAATCTCCCTGTTAGCATCAAGAACATCTGAAACAACTAAAGTCCAGGGCCCACCCCTCGACCTGTTAAACCAGCATCCCCAGAGTTGGCCTGGCCACTAAGTCTTTTTAATAGCTGCCCAGTTGACACTAATATGTATACAAGGCTAATTGCCATCTGCAGGTCAGGACTAGCAGCACTGACCTTGGCCTTGTCAGGGTGCTGGTTAGAAATAAGGTCTCTCAGGTCTGGCTCCAATATCTGGAATGGCAACCTGCATTTAAACCAGAGATATGTGTGCACATTTAAGATCAAGGAGGCTGTCCCAGTGTATGTAAACTAAACACAAGTCTTTCTACTAAGGATGGATTTTTTTCCTGCCTATCCTATTCTCCCTCAGCACCACCACCAATATAAGCACCTTAAAATCTTTCCCAAAGTCATTTTCTTTATTCACTTGGCCATTAAAAGCCAACTGAGAAGGGATAGGGTCAGGCAAACAGATCAATTCCAAAATTACCGACGGAAGTAGGTTTAATGGCATCCCCTGCTCCTACCCAGCCAAATGCCCAGTTTCTGTGTCGTGTCCCATAATAGAAAGACAGGAAGGATCACTAACATTCACATCGTGAAATTCATTTAGACAGTTTTCTTTAATTAACAATGAAGACACTACATTTCTAAGTACCAGACAGAATCAAGGGGGAAAAAATTGAAAATAAACATAACACTATAAAGAAAACTTGGAAAAGTGAAACACGTCTAAATAAAAAATATAAACCTGGCCTGGTACCCATGACATATATACATAATACGTATGTTATACACATATATACAATAAATGTTTTGGTAGCAATACAGACCATATGTTGGTCTCTTGTACACAGATGAAGTAGCACCAGGAGCAGCACCACCATCTTAGGATGATAAACCAAACTGCACACACAGTAAGTGAAAATATATATGTCGTTGATTTGGCCCACCCTGTAGCCAAGAGGTGTAAGGAAAATACTTTGCAAGAAAAAATTGTTCTGGGAACTACATTCTTAGGCCAATGGCAAAGTTCTAAAGAGAAAAAAAAAAAAAAATCAGCACTAAAGATGTCTACACAAATCTAGACGCTTTCCTGTGTAGTGAGTTTGTCCTAGTACATGGCATATTGGGTAACACTGGTAAATGAACAGCATGAGCAAAGAGAGATTTAAATGCCAGGTGAATGGTGAAAGGCTAACACACCGATCTCTTTGTGTATACATCACAAATGCCAAGTCATCGATAAGCTAGGAAAGGAAGACAACTTGTCATCTAAGTCATACGTTTTCTAATCATACTAGCTAATTATAAGCTGTTTATTAATGATAGATCTCTTAAGAGTAGGGCCAAACACTCCCAATATCATTCAACCTTGCAGCATCGAATTTGATGCTCTGGTTACAAGCAGTGAGAAACAACCAAACACACACCAGACCCAGACATTCTGCAGCCACATCTAGGGGTCTGGTTTACAGAGCTATGGCAAGACCTTGAAGATCTTCCCAGGCTTGACTTTAGAAATAACCAAAGGCAGTGTTTAACCTGGACATCCTACTGACTACAACAAGGCTGTCTTTGCTCCTCACAACTCAACCTACCGCCCAGATGGAGCTCTTTTCCTTAGCTTTGGCCAGGTGATATTTCCTCACATCCCTGGAAGAGCATGCTTCTTCCTTCAGGTTTCTCAGTAGCCTATATACAAGAATACAGCATCACCTCCAACTAACATTCACCAAGTGCTGGGAACACTATCCCCCTCAAATCACTACAAAGAAGTGATTTCATATTTGGTTTCCACCCATTCTCTTTTGCATGCCTCCCAAAGGATCCCTCTCCCTGTCAAGAGTTTTAATTCTCAGCGTCTGGTTTCAGGGCCTCCTTGTATGATGGACTGACCTACAGAGCTCTGCAAAGGCAATGAGAGACTGAATATGGGATCAGCCATAGTGCTTCACTCTGTACTAATTTTGTGGCTCTTGGCGCTTATGGGTGGTGAGCCTCCTTCCCCATCTTTAAACAACCTGTAGTAAATAAAATTGAAGTTTCCAGCTACATGGCATATTGCTTTCAGGATGCAAGACTGCATAAAACAGGCCTTCAGTACTGTAAAGCACTGTTTCTTACAGTACAAAACTGTTTCTTAAATACTCTGTCTCCCATTTAAAAGATACCTAAAAGACAAAAGCCGGGGTTAAAAGGTTAAAAATCTCTACTTTCTGACCAGATGATTCTGAGTAAATCCATTTTTGCATCACTAGATTAGTCAAGAGAGTCCCTGACCTTTGAGAGTTAGCAAGAAATAACCACACATGTAACATCAGAACTGATTTGTCATATTGACTCAGGTGGTTGATCATTAATGGATTCCCCTTACTTCCAACTAGTTCTAGGGACATGCTTTTGCCCAGAATGAAGATATCAAAGTCACAAAACATTTGTTCTTTTCACAAAGGAGAATTTTATAACTCTGCCTGTTTCTAAGAAAGAACGCTGTGAAAGGTTGGTCTCATGAAGAAAAAGCCACTAACTTCTGGGTTAACCAGAGGCCACTAGAAGCCCCATTAATGTAAGCCCTTGGCTGGCCTGCAAATACTTTGAAATGGATAAAAGCAAACTCTCTTAAATAGGAACCAAACACAAGGGCTTAGCAGCTGATGTGCTCAAAGCAAAATCCTTTGAGTTAGCCAGAGCATGAGTCGTTGGCTTGAGTACCAGCAACTTCCAGTTTTAAGTCAGTAAAGTTTGATACAGCCATCAAACCCAGCTCGGGCACCTCTAGAAGCAGCTTAAGTAAGAATTTCTACCTTTATTTGAATCAACAAAAAGTCAGAGAAACTAAGAAATGCATTTTCCAGTCTGTTCGTTTCTGTTCTCACCCAAAATATGTTGATAATTCCACATGCAGAGGTATCTTGGTAATACATATTTTAAGTCTGGGTTCCTTGAGAAATAATAACCAGCTTAGCAGGAAAAATAGTTGAGGCAGCTTTGTTCATTGATTTCTTTTTTACTACTTAAGTGCTCAACAGAAGAGAGCAGGATAGCTAGCTTTCTTCTTACACTAGCAAGAGTATGAATCAGAAGAGTTGAAAATGAAAAGTTAGTTTGACTAAGAAAGTCTTTTTTACAAAGGAGTAAAAAATAACTTTCCTATGAGATTTTCAAAGTTGGTGGTGTTCTCTACGAATAGGAAATGATGTAATTCAGCAAGTTCCTTGAAAACAATGGATTCTTATGACTATAGGCCTATTTATCTTAGAAATTGATGAGCATGCAAATGATTAAAATCTGCAACGATGAACATTGTACAATAGTCTGTGAGGTACATGCCACTTGGCTGAATGAACAGCAACACGGGCCTCAGCAGTGTGGGGGTGCTATTTATCTCCACTCCCTTTTGAGTAGAGCAGAGCTTCCCCAGCCCAGCTGATCAGAGCAGCCGCCACCACGAGGCCCTCCAACCCTGGCCCTTCCTTGTAGCTCCACCCAGGAGGATCAACCCTTCCCAGAAATAAACTGTTGCTCCTCCCAACAGCAGGGCTGGCAATGCCTGATATAGACTTCACACTGGCTCAGAGGGAGCCTGATATTTGCATGAATTCACTTAACTTTGGAAGTTTCCTGGCAAAAAGATTAAAAACTTCTGTAGGCAATATCTTTAAATGTGCTCATTGCCATTTGTGTTTCACAAGGAAAAATTCCAAGATGTGTATACTTTCTAAACAAGAAAAGGATTAAAAATTCTCACTGCTGGCTAGATGTTCCCATAGCAGGTCATTATTCTTTTATGTGCTCTCTGTGCACTGTTTTTTTTTTTTGTTGTTGTTGTTGTTGTTGTTTGTTTATTTTTTTTGTTTTTTATTTTTATTTTTATTTTTTTTGGTTTTTTTTTTTTTTTTTTTTTTTTTTTTTTTTTTTTAATTAAACTAATCACTACTAGGCCAGCACCTACCAGGGCAAATGGGCCAGTTACATTCGGTTAAATAATGTAAAACTGGAAGTTCTCAGAACATGTGAGCTCAGGGTCTTAAGGAAAGTGACATGTAGCCCTGGTCATGATTTAGGAAAAAAAAAAAAAAAAAAAAAAGCCACTCTGGAATTTTAATTTCTGGTTAGCAAGCACTCACTTGTCTAAGTATCCTCAAGACAATGCAAGAAATTAAATATTATAACATGTGCACAGGAAAGAAAAAGGTGGGAATGGAGCAGGAAGCTTCCAGAAGTGGACTGGGGGAGGGGGGGAGAGAAGAAAAGATTAACAGATTCTAGTTTATTATGAATAGAAAGACATTTCCAGAATTTACAAACACCCACGTTGTTCATTCCAAAGAGAGCTTTTGATTTGAAAGGATCACCCAGGTCTCCTTCTCTTTACAATATATACAATGGAAGACTTTGATTTCCTTTTCTTATAATTTTGCTTCCATTCAATTGCCAATTTTAAGCTGACACTTGAAAATACCCCAGTAGTATATATCGTTCTTCAGTTTAATTAACATGGTCTATTGTCTTACAGGAAAAATACAAAATTAAGATTAATTCTTTTAAGGAACTCAGCTCAACATCAAGTTTATATTACAAGAGATAGTATCAGCAAATATAACTATACAATTGAGAATCATCTATGGCACTATGATTCTTATTATATTATTTTTCTGAATTACAATCTTAAAACAAGGATCATACCCTATTCTACTCTTTTTAGCCTTGTTTTAAGCAATTGCTCCACTCTTTACAACAGAACATTGTATACCTCAGTTCCACATCCAAAAAAAAAAAGATGTGCTGTAAGAAAAGTTACATTTTCATTTAAAAAATTACACATATAAATCAAAACCTATGTTAAATATTTAGTATTCTCTCCACCCAACGTGAACAGTTTCAAATGAAATAATTTACAATGATATTTTGTCAAACACAGTTTCAGCAGCAGATGAAACAAATCTTGAAAACGCAATGAGAGGAAACCCATTCTCTCGCAGCCTGGTGGTGGGCACATCAGCTCATTGTGGCCAGCTAAGTCCTTAAGGTTCAAGATGAAGTTCACGCAGACTCATTCTTCTGGTGTCACAGTGCTTTTTTGCTTGGCACAATAAAGAACGTGCAGTTCAGTCAACGAACTCCTGAGGATTGTATAAAGTAAACAAACTGAAATGGATGCATCGTACCATCTACGGAGGAGGAAGATGTGAGGTCCTGATTGTGAATCATGAAAGAGTTAGAGTCTGGGTACCCATGAGTTAGAGGAGGATTTGCTGAGGTCGTTTAGGTCTTCATTCTGAAAGGGAAAAGGAAAGACTTGGTTTATCACAGGTATCTCAAAACACACACTCAACCCCAATTCAGGAGCTCACTTTCTACAAAGGGAGAAGTCTCAGATAAACCCAAGTTACTGACACAAAAGGTCCTATGTACCTAAATAAAATCAACAAACTGTATTTGACTATTCTTTATTTCAAGATGCAAGAGTCTAAAGCAATCACAAACTAAAAGTAGTCAATATTAAATCAGTAAACAAATCAATGTGATCTGAACATTTCAGTGGGTTAGCTAGAACAAAAAGATTCTTTAGTGTTATGATTAAAGCAAAAATGCATATCATGGTTAGTGGACAAATCTATGACAAAATATGGTAAACAGGTTACAGGCAATCTATGCTCAATCTTCTTTTGGTTAAAAGTCAACTGCAAATTTTAGCATCTGAAGTTGCAGAGCTTAATGTTACAAAGTCTGGAATCAATTGTTAATGTGACATTGTTTGACAGAAGAATTTTAGATGCAAAGGAGACTCATGCAAAGCAGACATAGTGAATTATTAAATAAGAAAAGAAAGGGATTCAGATTTAAGTCTGATAGAAGTAAGTTATATTTAGGCAGAAGCACAGCATTATTTCTCTGCAATTCAAGAAGGCAGACCTCAAAGGGACATTATCTATAATTCCCCTTCTGAGATGAGACCCTTTTTCAACCTCATTGCATCTATTGCTCTCAAGCATAATAATAGACAATCCTTCGAAGCTCCATATTTTTCATGCATTCAAAAGTTACCTATACATATCAATATTCATAGAGTGCCCTGAGCAGCATTCAGCACACAGTAGATGATCATAAATACTTGTTGAATGAGTAAATGGCCACATTAAGTTCTATAGAGGATTCAAAGTTTGAATTCTGCTATACACCTTGCCTCTAGAAAGGCAGGCACTCTCAGTTCATAAATAGATAAAATGCTAAGCTGGCAGGTAAATTTCATGATAGATGCACAGGGGGAAAAGCTCCAAATGCATGCAGGAAGGGAAGAATACCTCCAGCGAAAAATCAAAGGGAAGTACCTCCCTGACACACTTGGCTTGCTTTGCAAGAAAAATAATAATTGGGGGTGCAGAAACAGGGTTTGTGTCTTGGTTGCTTTCGTGTGGCATCTTCCAGTGATTCAGATGAGGCCTACCACACTGCCGGTGTGCAAGAGATTAGTTGAACAAATGACAAGGACACAGCACACTTCCCCGAGACGTGATGAAACAAGGCCCAGGGGATGAGAGGGCAGCCATGAATGGGCCACATGAAGGGTATGGCTTCACAGGATGGCAAGGTACCTGAACAGGGCACAATGAGTTGAGTCTATGGATCTGGATGGATGGTGAAAAACCTTGACTGACAAGCCATGAGGTCTTTATCTAATTATAGGGACAACAAGGATAGGCCTAGAGATATGATCAAGATCCACAAAGGCTACAAGGATAGCAACAGTTTCTAAAATTCACAAATATAAATGTTGACTAATATAGCTGCTTATTATTTTTTTTTTTTTTTTCTCTCTCTCTCTCTCTCTCTCTCTCTCTCTCTCTCTCTCTCTCTCTTCTTCAAGAGTGATTACAGGTCAGACCCATCAGCATTCACTATTTACAAGATGGTTTCAGGTTAGCTGAAGTTTACCAAATGAAGACTCTAGGTTTAGAAGATTTCTGTTTATTTCAAAATATTAACTCTGCCTCTAGAAAATCAGGTAAACAGACTATTATTTAATTTACTAATAAAGACTTGGCATGAAGATGCCAAAGTAGAAGCAGGCAAGCAAACAAATGGAAAGCATTTTTGACTTATCCCTTTAACTGCCCAAAGAAATGGAATTTTCTTCATGTGGCCTCTAAGAGGGAAAGGCAGGCCCCTTTCTTCCAGGGGCCCTGTTGGTACTCTGTGCAAGTCCCCAGACAAGGAGGCCCAGGTCTCTCATGAACTTTCAAGTTTCTCCTGAGGACCTATCAGAATGTTCCTACCAGAATATCTAGTGCAGCTTAACACAGCTTCCCAGATCCAGGACTAATAATAGGCAGGAAGTCCACACCATATTAAAAGACTTGCAACAAAAAATTTGCCAAATATAAAATGGGGGAAAAGCAAAGAGCATGCAGTATGTTTTTCATTTCTTATCTGGCTCCCATCCAGAATGGCTGAATGAACAGCTTAGAACAGGAACAAACTGTACCCCGTTTTATCATTACACATGTGGTGCCAACCTGCATGCATGCACAGAGCAGAGATCTGGGGCCCTGGGAGGACAGGGGAAAATATGGCCTCCAGGGTATTGAAATCTCTTGTTGTGGGCCAGGCAGAAATTCTTAACTCTCCACAAATACATTCAAAGAGCAGGATGCAAAAGGATATATAGTATCCATTGTAGACCTTTCTTCTATAGTCTTAACATAGTACTTTTAAAAGCCTACATCATAAATCCTGACCAACACATGCTTCAGCCACAAAGCTACTAATTGGTGCTATCAACTTAGGAATCTATGAAAAAGTAGAGCAAGTGGTAAAGGGTGAGGCAATGCAGACAGGAGATGAGAACACACAGCTACAGGCAGATTTAAAAAAAAAAAAAAAAAAAACTGGAAAATTTTAAGGGGAAAGTCTGAATTTCACACCAGCCTGTTTTTGTTCAGTGGTTTGCCCATCAGTGTTGACTAGAGTGGAGCTATGCCCATCAGGTAATGCCCATCAGCCAGCCCTCAGTGTGAGCCACCCTAGAAGTTGCATCCTTACTCCAGTCATGCAGCCATTGTTGGCAGCAGTTTGGGAATGTGTTCTCAAGTCCCCGGTTCTTTTATGCAACTGCCTTCTCAGTCTTGGGCATATTCTTTTGAATAGTCTCTATAGCAGCCAGTCTTAGCCCTTGGAGGGCACATTTGATCTTTGGAGACAGCCAAATAGCTTTGAGAGCCAAATATGGTGAATAAAGGAGCTGATGAAGCAGAGTAATGGTTCTCAGAGAGGTATTATCTGGAGCCAAAGGGCTCCAAAATTGAAGTTCCAAAAAGACAGTTGTTCACAACAGTTACTCCGATGAGTCAGCTGGACAGGAAGTCTGACTTTCTAAAGAGACCTCAACATACCCTTTATGGGATTTAAGTTCATCTCTCACATCTCTGCCTAGACATGCTTGCAATCAAGAAAGAGTAAGTTTGAATAAAGCCCCCAAAGAAAGGCTAAGATCTATGTGTATATATTGTTGTAATGTAGAAATATGTTTTTAAAGAGGAAAAAAAGCAATACTCATACTAAGTTACTTCAGTCATTCAATTCAAAAAATATCTGTGAGTGACAAATTACAAATGCAATAATAAATACTGTAATAAGCACAAGAAGACATTCTCATATGTACATTTAATCCACTTTATAAACACAACCTCAATTGATAGACACCAATTGTATATAGCAAATACTGCTGCTATGTTTTACAAAAACATCTAGTTTTTGTAAAACCAAAAAGCAAACTGTTTCCTCATGAGAAGACACTGTGTAAATATCAAGTGGTGATGTTCTGTTATACACTCTCTCTAGTTAGATCACTGGGGAATAACTTCTGAACCCAGACATACGATGCACCTGTCACGAGATTTACTAGCAGGAAATTACATTTTGACAAAATTTCCTCACCACACCTTCTATGTGTATCTTCTTGTAAGATAAAACCCACTTAATCCTGTGGCCAGTAATGAAAAATGTAATTTTTAAAGTATTATCAAGTAAGTCAACACTTGAGCAATGCTACTTGAGACCTATGGATTATTGCATTATTGCATCCAGCAGGAATTTACATCTCCTAGACTCTACCCACTTAAACTATGCCTACTAAAGCTGAAAAACAAATACAGCTTTTGCTTTCTTCCACAGTCTCAGCCTACTGTTCAGTCACTGTAGACAGTTGGAAAGTAGGAACTCTGGCTTCCTGGCTTTAGTTTCCAAAAACCTAAGTCCTTAAAGGAATGGCACAGACAAAAATTCAGGAAGAACCAGAGAGGAGGATTCCTCCAGGAGGAAAAAGGATTCCCCTCAGTTGGGAATGGGGCGAGAAAAGATGGGGGGATGTGAGGGCCCAGAGGTCTGCTGCGAGACTTGAAAGGTGCTGGCAATGATAATGTCCCTCTCTATTCTGCTTCCATGGTGATTTCTTCCTTCACACAGTTACATCCAACTGTATACCACTACCACAACTCACTTCTTCAACTACGTCACTAATGCAGCTGTAAATTAATTCATGGTACCACTAATTTAAAGCAGATCCCATATTCCAGAATGTTGGCATATTAATAAAAAGCACCTTATAAAATACTGCAAAAGTATTACTCTGTTTTTAAGCATCCCTGAACCTGGCAAATGAACCCAGTAAGTTAAAAAATCATCATCACCGTCTCAAATACCTTCATAGTTCTGGTGGTAAATGGGTATTACTCATTTTAACATTCACACTATAAAATCTTGGACAAATAAATGAGACTGCTGATCTGCAGCATAGACCGGGAAGCTTTTACCAAAGGAATTTTGTGGCTCGGAGTCTGGGTTCTACCATCTGAGTTTGATGACAGCATCAGGAGATGAAGCACCATTGTCTGGGGTTGGCTCTACTAGTAAGAGTGGTCACTCACTCAAAAAGAAAAGTAAGGATAAATCCAGAGAGCTTCAAAAGTTAGGGACATGGGAGAATCTCTTTGCTCTTCTCAAAGTTTAGTGGGAAGTGCAGAGACAGGGTAGAGCTTTGGAAAAAGACAAAACTAACTACTGAAAAAAAACATTCTTAGTTTTAAATCCCCCCCCCCCAAAAAATTAATCAATTAAACAAGACTGACTGAACTAAAGTTAGAGGTAAGATCAAGATGTTTGCTACTTGATGTTAAAAGGAGAAAGCCCCATTCAGGTTAAAGAAGGGAAACCAATTGCTTTTAAAACAGGCCAGGATTGAGCGGGAAAGGCTTGGTTTTGTGGTCTTAAATGGCAAAGGGTAACCGACCAGCCAGGCCAGTGCTTTAATGGAGCTGCTTAAAATAGCACTTTTGCCTGTGCAAGTCTCATGGAGAGGGCTGTGAATATAACAAGGGTGCAGCCAGCTCTTCATGTGCACAGGGCTGTCAAGGAGGAAAATTCAGGGAGAGCTGCCAACACATGAGAGAGGCCATCTCGCTCCAGTTCCCCTTTTGTCCCAGTGAAAGACCTTCTGGCAGGGCTGGTGACTTCAGAAGACCACCAATGAAGAAAGACACATGTATTATGAAAAGGACAGGAGAGATCAGGAGTCACCAAGAAGGGGAGATCAGGCCCATCACCCCCGCTGTGGTCTACTGGGATGAACACTATCAGCACTGGGGTTTCTCTTCCCCAGCTACAAAAGGCAGAAGAAAGTTCTGGGAACCCTTCAAGATGGTTAGGATAGGCAGACGGACCAAACCAACCACAATAGTTCTCAATAATTATTAAGTATTCCATTCATGACATGTTAAGGAAATTCAGTGAAATATTCAGAGATCTTTTAAACCAAAGAACATCCACTTTGGTGATTTACCTTTTTTTTTTTTTTTTAAATTAATGAAGCATGCTAATCACGCAAATGAGGTCAAGGCCATAACACCACCCCCACCCCAAATTCAAACATCTCCAATCTCTCTTCTACCAATGTTATAATATGTCCCATTTATATGACAGGATCAAGAGAGAATAACTCGGGGGGTGGGGGGAAGCCCCTCTACATTTCAAGTCTGACCACATGTACTACAGGAACAGGAAGCTTTAATTTAAACAGAGTTCAACCAAAATAAACCTGTGATGAGAAGACAAAAAAGTCAGATGCTGCCTCAAGAAGATGAGAAGCCAGTCTGTCTCCTGCACTCATGGAAGCTTTTCTGCTACACATTCCCTCCCTCACAGGAACCACATTCCAGCTCTGAGGTTTATACTGCAATATCACGTCACTCTTTGGTTTTGGGTTTTGTTTTGTTTGTAATGGTCAGAACACAGGACACAGGTTTTATAGGTCTGGCTTTGGTACAAACCAGTAGAATTAAATTACATTAGAACTTCACTTACAATGTGGTGTAGAGAGAGCAGAGAGTGTAGTGCTGTTTCTGTAATTAGACGAAAGGGATTCAGGCAGATCTATTCCTACTACCTTTATTTTTCTCTTAAACAATAAATAGATCTCTCTCTCCTTGCCCTCTCCCTGGAAGCAAATGGCTTCAAGAGAGCAAGTGCCTGACTCTACATGAATATAGTCAGGATAACTGTCCAGCACCTCAATTGTTTCTTAACCATCATCAGCTTTTCCATAACAGCACTTAAACTGGGCACAGAACAGACATTCGAAGAGACAGCCTGGGTCTGCGGAGAACTGAGGTAGGGTCATTAACACCACTGACATCACTTCTGGCAGCTGGAGGAATGGGAAAACCTATGTTTAATCTATTTCCTACTCACCGCAAGATTTAGCTGGAGTCCCCAATAATATGAGTTGTGGCTGACTTTATGGAAGAACGTGGTAATGCAAGAAAAATCTCCCCCAGTGGTATGGCCCTGATCCCCTCCCTGTAGGTTTATTTATTTTTTTTTTGGGGGGGGGGGGGGTGTGGTCAGTAAACAAGCCTGTCAATGGACAATGCCATTTCCAGCAGTACCTACTGAGGCCAAGCTCCAGCTCAGTAGAAGACTGTCCCAGGACATACACCTAATTCACATGCCAGGAAACCACTGTCTTAAGCAAAGAAGTTTTAGCCTTTGTTTTCTTTCTTGTTTTGAGGAGGATACCAGAGGGAAAACATTGGGAAGAATTTGATCTGTGATTCTTTAAGATTAAGTGAACTGTTCTTAAAATAAAAAAAAAGAAAGAAAGAAAGAAAGAAAAAGTGGCCTAACTACTGGAAAACCACTGAAACTGTCCACAGATATTAAGCATATGGCAGTATGTTTCAAATGTATTTAACCCACAATTCTCATTCATTTCACCTGAAAAATTCTTGAAGCAATGCAAATCACAAATATTTCTGGGCTATGAGAGTGATTGTTAAGCACAGAGCAAGGTTAAGGAATATGGAAAACTGTACCATCCAGCTTAGACTATAGAAGGTCAAGGGCAGGACCAATATTAATTGGGTCCTGTTAAAGATAAAACTATAACTGTTGCTTGCAATAAAGTAATAATGCAATAAACTCATGCTCCTCTTGAGTTGCCACTACCTGAGTGATAAGTATGTGATTTGAGTTCTAAAATGTAATTTAGGAAATCCAATGCAAAAAGGGTAACTTTGAAAATGAAAATGGAGCTATTATTACATGGCTGTCATGCTTTCTAAAGACTGGTAATTTTGTTTAACTCAAAACTTATTTCCAAGTTAAAACTTGAAAGGAAACTTCCATTATCTCTTCTCTTGTTCTTTGCTCTGTGATTTTAGGCAAGTAACTCAAGCCTCTTAAATCTCAATGTTTTCCCATGTAACACAGGATAGCAATATCCATTGCAGAGGGTTACCGAGATTAAGTGAAATAATACACAAAAAGTTCTTATTTTGCATGGCACATAATAAGCCCTCAATCTTTACTTCTTTTGTAACTACTGTTATTAAAAACCCCAAACCCAGAGATCTCACATCTCCTGATACCTGAAAATACACCAGCCAAAAAACACCCCGATAGAACCAGCAAGCAAGAATGAATCCACAGACCAAATGCTAGCCAAGAGCTGGAGCTGAAGCTCAAATCAGGGATGCATTCTGGGAAGATAGACAAAGTTATTTTGGAGAGGACGTAGCACAGGGAAATGCCGGACCAGGAACAACAGGGATAGGTAGTAGTAGCAGAGCTAAGAGGATCAGCCTACCTACACAGGGAACAGCACAAATTAATTACCAAGACAGCGGCATTCACTTACCTTTGAGCAAACCTTAAATTAATGCTGTCTACAGAAACTCTGTTCAAAGGCCACTTCTAGTGCTTGAAGATATTAGGAGCCTGAAGCCCCCTGCCCTTTCTAAGTCTGTTAATGAATGCCTTATAAGACCACATGAAAGCAATGACAAAGGAAATCACATGAACAGGCTTAAGTGGATGTTCAGTGAGATTTTTTAAATGCACTTTTCCAGGTTCTAAAGCATGTTTATAATTGGTAGGGGAGGAACTGGGTGGCTTTTGTTTCCAAATTCTTTTCCCCAATCTCTCATGTAAAGGAACTGAACAAGAGGGTGATCCAGCCCTTCAGTGCTGCCCGAGTCACTTGAAAAACTGAAATTGCTGCCAGATGCACATCTAATTGTTGGCAGCTGGAAGAGGAGGAGGAAAAAAATCAGAAAGATAATCTGAAATAATTGATAATGGCTACATTGCTGCCTCCAATTCTGAGGTCTTGGAGGCAGACAAAGGTGCAGATTTCTGACTGACTGCAAACACTTCTTTATTGTCTCCCATGAAGAGGCAAAATTCTCCCAGTCGACAAAGAGGGCTGACCTTTCACCCACTGACCCCAAAGCTCCTTTTCCTTAGCTTTCATCTTTCAAGTCTTACTTCCACTTCGATCCAGCTCCCCCCTGACATGTTGGCCCCTTTCATTTTAAGTTGGAAAATGTCATTTGCTTAGAGGTTTCTTAACAGCATTCTGAATTAATCTGCGTCATGTTCTCCTGGTGCTGAGCAGGCTGCCTGGCTGAGGTGAAAGATCTCTGAGGGCAGTTGAGCCCGATTCTTAATTAGGAGGCAGTGATGACTCTTAACTCTTAACTCTTGTTAAGAAACATTGACCACGGCAAGGATGTGAGGAAAAAGGTACACTCATACATTGCTGGTGGGACTGCAGATTGGTGCAACCATTATAGAAGTGGTATAGAGATTCAGCTATCCCATTCCTTGGTTTATACCCAAAGGTCTTAAAATCAGCATACTACATACAGTAATGCAGCCATGTCAATGTTTATAGCAGCTCAACTCACAATAGCTTAAATATGGAACCAACCTAGGTGTCCTTCAACAGATGAATGGATAAAGAAAATGTGGTATATATACACAATGGAGTATTACTCAGCCTTAAAAAAAAAATGAAATTATGGTATTTGCTGGTAAAGGGATGGAGCTTGAGAATATCATACTAAGCAAAATAAACCAATCCAAAAAACCAAAGGCCAAATGTTTTCTCTGATATGTGCATGCTAATTCATAATAAGAGGAGTGGGGCTAGGGAAGAATAAAGTAACTTTGGATTAGGCAGAGGGGAGTGAAGGGAGGGGAGGGGGTAAGGGGGTAGGACAGATAGTAGAATGAATCAGACATTATGACTCTATGTGCATCTATGACTACACAATCGGTGTAATTCTACATCATGTACAACCAGAAGAATGAGAAGTTATACTCCATTTATGTATGATGTGTCAAAGTGCCTTCTACTGGCATGTATAACTAATTAGAACAAATAAAAAGAATAAAAATCTAATATGAAAAGCATAAGAAAATGTGATTCTTATATAAAATTTTTGAAGAAATGTTATTTGGAAGTTTTATTATAATTAAATATTTACTGTCTTCAGAAAGAAAGAAAGAAATGAATATTGACCAGTGTCTGGTATGGACTGAATCGTGTCCCCTGCCCCCTTATCTTCAAGCCCCCACTGCACTGGTATTAGGAAGAGGGACCCTCTGCAGGTGATTAAGTCATGAAGATGGAAGCCCTCAAGAGGGGGAACAGTATCCATCTAAGAACAGGCTCAAGGCTTGCTCTCTGCTCTCCATTATGAGAAAATACAGTAAGAAGACAGCCATCTGCAAGTCTGGAAGAGTCCCTCACTGTACACTAGAGTGGCAGCACCTTGATCTTGAACTCCCCAACCTCCATGACTATGAAAAGAAACTATATATAGCAGCTAGAACTAAAACTGACTCTGAGGGAGTCACCATCCCAAGGGAAAGGAGTCCTGCTCACTGCAAGCCAGGCAGGTACCATTGCACTTGTGCTGAAATGTTCTCAGAGGGCCAAACCTATTTTTCAGTTTGGGTGAGTGGGGAAATCCTGACCTACAGGGGATATCTGGAAACATCTGAAGACTTCTGGTTGTCACAACTAAGAAGAGTGGTGTGGAAGAGCTGTAGGTAGAGGCCAGGAATGCTACAAACCCTCCCATGATACACAGCACAATGGCCTGCAACAAGGAACATCTGGCCCCGAATGTCACTAGTGCTGAGGCCAAGAAATCCTGCCCTGGAGCCATGGCCTTTAGCTGAGGGAATGGAGGAAGCCCCCAACCCTGCCTCATAGTTTGTTTCTGGGGTTCACGTCAGCTCTAAGCAAGAATGGGAGGCAAGAGGCATTTGGGTTTGCAGCTCCTGTTCTGGAGGCTTACTCCGTTCTGTGAACTGCCACTGCCATGCCCTTCAGGGTCCCTGTGGTTCCCTCCTCATGCTCACGGCCTTTCCCAAATTATTACTGCTGCTTAAAAATCCTCTACTGTTTCCCATTCCTTCACAACCTTTTTTGATAGAAGGTGGCTAGTGAATCCTGATAAGTCCAGGCCCGTGTTTTCCTGTCCCTCCTCCAGAACAAAACAAGAACCTTCCAGAAGCAATGCTGTAGCAAAGCACTGACTACAGAGGGAGAACAGGCAGGGAGGCCTGAGCCCCCGAGACAAGGAGGGAAGACAAGCAAGACGTGACACAGCTGCACCTCTGCTGACCATGAAAAAGAGACCCACCCCACTAGGAAAGACGCTTGTCACTCCCAGGTCTGCTTAACCTATACTCTCTGATGGATCCTGGACACATCACTGGTCCTGCCTTTGACTCCACAATTTAATAAAGTGGAGAGAGAACACCTGGTGCTCAGGATCTGTGGCAACCCCCAGGGAGATAACAAGAGAAAAATGCTGGGAGCCAGGGGACACTTTACTTGTGCTTCTTTTGACTATTTTAGTCATGTTCTTTGTCCTCAGATATCTGGGCATGAAAACAAAATGAAGGAATAGGCCCCTTCCATTCCAGAATAGGTTGACTTTTGCAATAAATCCACTAAGCTTGCTCAATAAGAGGCTACTCCTAAATCAGGCTGCTATTTCCTAGAGGCTCTCCCCCATCCTAACTTTATGAAAATAATAAATCATCTTTCACGTTGGAAGATGATATATCACCAGACAAAGGAAAAGCAACAGTCAAAATACAAGACTGAGATACAAATTTCCATTGCTGTTTCTATGTATATGATGTCTGCTTAGTTTAGATCAGCTTTCCTAAATGTATTGTAAAAAAAAAAAATAATAATAATAACAGCAGGGTGCAGGGACCATATGCCATCATCACTGAGAGTAGCCAGGGTTCTAAGAATTAGACCATAAACAGAAAGAAGGAATAGTCAAATACAAAGATTTTCAGACCAAACCCTAAGGTAATGATAGTAATAACCAATCCTCCCTAAATACAGCCATTGGGTTTCTGTGGCTCCAGGGTTCACCAAGAAAACAACAGCTTCTATTCTTCTCAGATTGTAGCCTGAAATGCTGACAAAATGCCTTTAAAATAAGAGCAAACCACACAATTTTTCCTTGTTATCAAACATCAACAGGCTATAATTAACACTTAATTGAGAGCCATCTGATTAATTCTGCTCAAAAATCACATGAAGTCTTTGCCATAAAACCACATCATTAATGGACAGTGGCCTCCCTCACTCGGCTTTTCCATGCTTTCCTTTCAGAGGGATGGAAGGGAGAATTGTGACAGGTAAGTGTCTGTGGCAGCCCTGTCCCTTAGAGCAGCTCCTCTCTCTTGGTGAGTTCTCACTCCCCACCATCACCAAAACCTAACAGGGCCTGTGAGCATAGCTACTGACTGCCTACATCATATCAGAAAACATTTAATATCAGAAAACATTTCTCCCAGGATTTGCTCAAGAGAATTTGCAGAAGAAACAAAAAGAACACCTCCCCAGGGTGTCCCAAGCAGAGGTGCCAGGACAGTTTAATCCTCACTAAATTTCCACCTCCAATACATAGCTGGAGAATGCCAATAGGAAATTGACTTGAGAACTATCTGACCTTGAATAAATGAGTTGGGTCCCTTCCCCATGGTGGCCTCCTTCCCCTTCCTTGACCATGTTGTGGCTTACTAGTAATTCTTCCATGGAGAAGACCCAAGAAGTAAAAGAGAACTTAAAACATTCAACTTAGCACATTTCTCCTACTTGACAGCTCTATAAAAGTGGTAAGGATGGTGGTACAATGACTAACCAAAATCCGTGTCTGGGTGACAATTACTCCAATATATTTTTTAATTGCTCCATTCTCATTTCTAGAGGTGACTTCCATTGCATGATCAAGTCATCATAAAAAAGGATTCATGGATTAATATGCAAGGAACAATCAAAGCAGCCCCAGGAATACAGGGACTTTCTTAATTCTTTTGTTAAGATCTGAGTTGCCTGAGTTTATGAAACTGGGCAGCAGTGAGCTGGGTCAGACTAGGGGTCTCTTTGTCCCCAAAGCCATGCTCTAAACACAAGTCAATGGAAACTTAATAGTGTGACTATTTAGAAAAGAAAAATAACCCTAATAGAAGGATAGAAGGGTGATAATCAAAATAAGTGTATATAAAGCAAGCATCCAAGCAAACTGATCAATACAAAATGAGAATTTCTATAGGTGAATACAGAATAGGAAAAAAAGCCAAAAGTCTATGAAGATCACAAAATTTTTTATAAAAGAAGAATACACATCATTGTAGGTCTAAATGTTTTAATATCAGAGGTATGAAATTAACAGAAATTTAAGCTACATAAATACTTACTAAAATTATTTCCACTATGCTTGGCACTATTTAAGCCACCATCACAGCACCATATCTAATTTTGGTCTCCACTGTTAAGCCATATGAGAGGAAATAATTAAATTACCTCCAAAGCAGAGCTTCTCAAAGTTTTAAAAAAATATTTTCTAATTTTTTCTTTCTTCCTTTTCTCTTCTTCTTTTCCCTGAGAATATTGCTAGAATAAAGATTCTGATTCATAGGTTTGGGGTATAGCCCAGGATTCTGCATTTCTAACCAACTTCCAAGGGACCTCAATGCTACTCATGAGTAACCAAGGAAATAAGAACCTACACGAAAAAGGGAAAGCTGCTATTTAATATTTTATAAAACAAGAGGGCTTAGCTGGAGGACTAATGAGAAGGGTTACACTATGAGTTATCTGTTCTCCATCTCCAAAGAGCAAACAGACTTCAGTGGCAGAAATAATTTAATAGAAACATGAAGAAAAATTTCTAGGTAGAGAAAGTTCTAGAAGGTACTCTTGAGTGACTCAGATTCAGATGTCTTCAAAGATAACACTAGGGAAGACAACAAAGGTTAAGTTCTTTAAGAATCAGACTCCAACTCCAACTTCCATTCCCATTCCCTTCCCTACCTTTTTATTCTTGTGCCTTCCTCTCTCACCTCCTTCTTTTCTTTCTTTCCTCCCTTCCTTTGTCTTTCCTTCCTTCACGCACATCTGGTGATCTAATCCATTTCTAAGATGTTCTTAACTCTATCAACCCCAGGTTTTATCTCCATCCAGAAGCAAGTAGACAACCATCCAGCTGATTTTCAACTGGGATGCCTGGTAGACATAACAGATTTAAAATGATCTAACCTTAAAATCTTGATCTTTTTCTGCCTGAACTTGGCTGTGACCCAGAATTCCTATCTATATAAATGGTACCACTGTTCTCCTAGGACTTGGAAACTATCCTCCTTTTTATCTCCCCAGGGCCCCATCCTGTCCACCCCCCTCCCATTATAAAAAATAAATGAAAGTACAGAAGACTCGATATTTTGGTATTTCATTTTACTCTGCTTCATGTTCAGGCTCAGGAGAAAGGTCCAGAGGCTGAGGCAGTTGGACTGGAAAAAGAGGTATGAAAATTGCAACTTAATGCATTTCTATCCCTTTACAAAATGGATAGAGATCACTTTGACATCTGAGGGTCTTGGTCAAGAAGAACTGTGGTAGGACCTGGTAGGACCATGTACATTAGCTGAGAGGTGAAGACCCCAAACTGAACAGGCATTTCTTACAATACTCAAGGAAACATGTACATCCTGCCCTATGTCATCTTGTGCCAAATAAACCACAAGGCACAAACGAAAGGCAAGTTCCCAACTCTACATCTTCATTATTTAAGGAGACCACAGGGAGTAACAGCAACCAAACTGCCAACTCAGATCTCATCTCAAATAAACAAGTACAACTGAGATAACAAGAGATTACAACAGTCTACAACACCTTCAACTTCGAAATACCAAAAGTCTTCATAACCAAACAGGCTTCTATATTCCACTGGGTATGAATTCATCCTCCATCATCGTTCTTAAAAACAAGGACTACTCCTCAGGCGAACAGCTCATCCCAAGAACCCCTGCTGCTTGCAAAGGGAGATCCAGAAGTAGCACATAGGGGAAGCCATGAAACCACCATGGTGTGAAGGCACCAAAATTTGGAGGAAACTCAAAACTAAGCAAGAAAGGAAGGTTTGTGTGTGCTAATTACTTCCATTCAGGCCAGCAGATAGTAGCAGCTGCTCCCGACTTCTACAGGAAGGCAAACAGGCATGTCCCTTGGTCCTGTTTATTTGGAAGTTAGTCTCCAGATTCTGTCCTCCAGTCAATGAAGTTTTACAGCAGTGGACAGGCCTTAATTAGTCGATGGCAATTTTATCCACGAGGCCTGCCTCTGTGCTCTGATCCCGAGGTACACTTTTACTGGTCTGGAAAAGAAGCCCAGGCAAGGCATAAGCTCCTAATGACTTTAGGAAATGGTAGGAAAATGATGATGTGGCCAGAGATACTCCCCAAGAGCTAATTCTAAAACCACTGCTGGGCTCTGCAGCTCACATGCCGCACAATTCACACGAGTTGTTTTCCTAAGCAGTAGGGACAGAGTGAGAACACGTTTTACCCAGGGCTGTGGGATACAACAGGAATATAAATGGCTACAAGGCACTCTGTGTTGAAGCCATGCGGCCATCAGACGGTGGGAAGACCCCAGCCCGGCTCACTGGTGGGACCTCAGACACCTGATTATCCTTACTGAGCCGCCATTCCTGATACAATGGTGATAAAAGTACTTAACTCATTCGGTGGCTGTGAGGATTCAATGAGGAGGTGACTGTAAAGCAGGAGGCATGGATCCAGACAACTGAGCAATTATAGGACAATATGGTTTTTTTTCAATCCAACAGCAAGCACCTATCAGAAATCATAATGGGAAGGATACAGCAGAAAGAGGAACTGAATGGGGAAAGCAAGGGACTGGACACTGTATCTCCACCTCTCTACAATTTTGTGTGTTTGCAAAGAGGAGAAAGAACCTCAAAGAATCATGGCATTGAAACTCAGCTGCTTACGTTCATCATATGATACCACAGGCACTAAACAAGTCACCGCTGATTTATCACTGAGAAGGTGCTTCCTAGCTTGCCTTGAATTTCTTGTTTTAAACATCTTTGAATTGATCATTTGAAGTGGATTGCCCTTAAATAAAAGGGCAATTCTAAAGCACCCTAAACTTTTGTCACCAGCATTTTTACACTTCCTTAGCTGGAATGCAAACAGGTATCTAGTATGGTAGGTAGCATCAGGTCTGGAAATGAATTTTCATAACATACGCCATGAAATATAATTTTCTGAGACTGAATACTTACAATTGATTAATTCCCTATCCAACTTGTTCTTCAGGTTTGTTATCTCCAACTCTAAACATGTTTACACTATCTAAGAAAGGATTTATAGGAAAATCATAGATTCTCATGACTTACTCTAAGGTCCACCCGACTTCATTAAGAGGTTGATAATTTCAGCCAAATCAAAGACAATGGATGTTAAATATTTGTGAAGAGAGTCCCACATTTGGCAGTGATTAAAGTAAGGAATTTGTTAAGCTTTTAAAGTGTTTTCCTCTTTAAGTGAATTTTAAAAAGACCCTCAGTCCATCTTTTAATGCGACACATTAAGCATCATGACTAAGAAAATAAAGCAATTTTAATATTGATAATTGTTTTCAAATTGTATCTTACTCCCTTGTGGGATATTTTAGTAAATCATTCATGGGGAAGGGGTGGGGGATGTAAATCACCCTCAAACACATAAACAACAATTTAAGAGTCTCCATCAAGACTATTGCCTGTATTGGTTGTATGTCATGGATGCCAACGATCTTAATATGCATTATTTCATACCACCCACAGGACCATACTGAGATTGTACTACTATTCATGTTTTAAAGACAAGGAAACTGAGGTTTAGAAAGGATGAATAAGTTCCTCAATATCTCATCACTAGTAAATAGGGCAGCTGGGATTCAAAGTCCATGTCTTCTGCCACAAATTTATAGACAATGCTATAAAAAGCATGGGTGGAAGTGTTGTCAACCCTCTCATCTAAATTGAGTACACTGCAATATACAAAGCTATTTTTATAAAAGGAAACAGAGGGTAAGCTTTGTGTTTACAAAGGGTAATGAGAAATTGCATACTGAAATGCCATGCTGATAAATCTACATGAACTCAGCTAAAACAGCATTCCACATAATGGGCACCTGGACATCAGAAGCAACTTCCCTCTGGAAAACAGTTTGCAAAAGAGATTGCCATCATAAAAGCATGCTTTCATCCCTTATTATGTGTCCTCCTATAAAAACACTAAAATTGAAATCCCTCATTTCTGCAAAGAGTCTAGACAGTGGTAGACACATGCAACTGGGTGTGACTAATAGATCCTGACGAACAAATACAAACAGTACAGAAGGTAAAGCGTGAGGCCTGACGTTTATTGACCCCCATAAAACAGAATCCCTCTTCCCTGTGAGGGCTGCAGGTCTGCTGCCCCACTGCGTCTGGCAAAAGACCCGCTGGACACAGGGATATTTTTATCCAGCAATTTTCCTTCAGTCCTTCTGCCCTTTATTTAGAAAGCCAAAATAAAACCCAGAAAAACTATACTTATAAAGTCATAAGCCATACACTATAATAGGTAAATAAAAGTCCTTTGACATTAGAAGCCAAGAAAGAAGATTAAAAAGTAAATCATAAACAGCTGTATCTCCCCTCCCAATTGTTTACATTCTTAGACATCCACTTTTTAAAAATATTCCCTATGTGGATCAAAACATGCTGTACTTTGAGAAGGGGAAAAACAATGACGTTAGTTTTAAAATATGACACAGTTTACATATAAACAGAGCTAAGTTTATGTGCATTATTCTAGTTGGCAGCAACTGAAGTCAATGGCTCAAATGGTGAGCTATAATTAAGTGTGTTAATTATCTTGGCCTGCAGAAAAATGAAAAATACCTGTGTCACCTTCGAAATGGTGTCTAGCTTGAGTACATGTACCCTGTTATAGGAAACAGGATACAACTGGTTTAAAAAAAAAAAATCAAAATAATCCAAAAAGCTTATTCAAGTTGAACTTGGGTGCTCCAGGCCTGGATAAAATGGGTACAATCACTGGGAGCACTCTCTTCATCCCCTGTCCCTTCCAGCCTCCTCCCATCCCTCAACTATCCTCCCATCCCCCGCCTTTGCCCTTTCAGCTCATGCAACCCATAAATGCTGCTCAGCTCATTACTGAAACCCAGACTGAGGAAACAGAATAGCCCCTGCCAACAACTATTTTTTAGATTTTTTTATTCTTGCCTTCAAGCATCAAAATATTAAATCCAGTAAAAAGCTACCCTTAAGAACATGGCTCTCCCTTCCCAGGACCACATATGTACGTGAGAGAAGAAAAGGAAGAGTCACATCTTAGAATTCTGGTTTGTTACAGATTCAAAAGTTGATAGTTGGCTAAAGTCTTCAAAAGACAATATCCAGAGCAGCCATGGTGGCAAACACCTGTAATCCCAGCAGCTTGGGAGGCTGAGGCAGGAGGGTGGCAAGTTCAAAACCAGCCTCAGCAACTTAGCAAGGCCCTAAGCAACTCAGTGAGACCCTGTCTCGAAATAAAAAGTAAAAAGGGCTAGGAATGTGGCTCAGTGGTTAAGTGCCCCTGAGTTCAATCCCTGGTAACAAAAAAAAAAAACAAACACTATATTCATTCACAGATTTTATGAACTTAACTTCAATTGCCCTTTGAAAGTTAAATACTTCATCTCAGGTATGGTTTAAGTATTTCGTTGTAGTTGTTGTCTGTGCTGAGTAACAAACCAGGTCCTTGTACACACTAAGCAAGCCCTCCACCACTGAGCTACACCTCCAGCCCTCAGTGTAAGTTTTAACATAACGTAATACAATCCAACTTCCATCAGGATCAGCAAATTAATATTAATGGCAAGAGAGTCAGTAAGTTCAGGCAGATAAAAGAGTTGGCTGCCCTGAACTATCATTAAGAAAGCATTTATCTTATACCCACGTGTCTAAGGTACAAGCCAAGGTGAATCACCAATTCATCTCCCTGAGAAAGCTCTGATGTTAAAATCTGGCATTGCTGACTTCACTGGATCAAGACCTATGCTCCCCTGAAGGTAGTGAAACATCCCTTGTCAGTGAATCATGGTCTCTCAAAAATCCCCAAAGATGATGTATAAACATGAGCCCTGCAACTACAAGTCAAAGTCTTGACATCCAAAGAAGTAGCTTCTGTGCTAATAATGCATACCCAAGGTTTAGTGAGAATAAAAGGAAATAGCAGATTTTCCCCTTAGAATACAAGTAGGGAAGATAATTATTTTTTAAATCAGATGACTTACTAACTATAATATACTTATCCAAGTGTTACAAAAGCAATATGAAGTCAGATTCAGTGTCCCAATCCACAACTGGGATAGAATTATGAAGAACAGAACCATTTCCTTTAAAATAGCATGGTTCCCTTCCTTAACAGGGCATATATAGTTATACATGGTCAAAGAGTGTTCTAAAAGCATGGGTGCTTGTTTTCAAAGATGAAGTGCATGGATAAAAAGCACAAACATATTTGACTATTTATAAAGTATTGCAATTAATGGGTTATGACAACTCTAAGTCATTTGTTTCATGATACATCCAACAAAACAGAATGCATTCACCCCTAGGAAATGAGTGAAGCCAGTGCATGTGGACGCTCCTGGAGATTCGACCCCAGGCATGCAGTCAGCTGCGTAACACATTCCATAGAACATGAGCTCCATGAGATTAAGTTCTGTGTCCAAAGACACTTAGGAGCCATCTACCTCTTGGCATCTGCCATCTCATATTAGAGCCTTGACATTTTGTTTAACCATGTGTTTCCTAAGCTTATGATCAGAAAATATGGAGCTTTGATTTCATACTGACTACTTTAAACAAACACACTTTAGAAAAATTCTTCAGTAAAGTTTTCCCTCCCCTAAACTTTTCCCCTTGAACTTTGCTTTTCAACAAGCATTGTGATAAAATACCAGACAAAATATATGCAGGCATAAGCAAAGAAAAGTGTTTGAGGATAGATAATAAAAAATTAACTGAACACAAAAAAGATGTTTCATTTGAAAATATCATATTTGTTTTTTTTAATCCCGAACTCATGATTTATAAACAATAAGATATTAATAACAATAATGTACAATTTGACATAATATTTATATTTCAAAATATTTTTTTGCTGCTCTGAAATGAAAGAGAGAGGAAAAAAAGAAAAGTGGAGGGCAAGCTTCCTCCCCTAATTACTCACAGACCCACTCTGAATTCAGAAAACTATTCTTCATGTTTCATGACTCATCCATAAAAGTGTTTTATTTTTACCCTCATAGCATTGATAGACAAATGTTGTACAAATGGTTTATTACTGCACAATTTTTTAAATAATACTTGAAGAACTAGAGACAGATGGGAAAATATTCTACATCACTAGGAACCAGCTCTAGTATTACATTAATCTACCACCTTGACCAGACATATGAAGAGCACTTTTAAAATAATAAAAAAGAATCATAAATGAACACCCGATAGCTCTTTTCTCAAAATAGTAAACAGCATGTTGTATTAATAACTAAATATTTTCCTAATTTACAGTGTCTATACTGGGAAAATAAGAAGTTTGGTTGTTTAAATGTGAATATTTAGACTTGGTAGAAAATTTTCCCTTATTAGGTTAGGCTTTGATATGATACAGAAACAATTATAATGAATTCGACGATTAGATTCCTACTTGATTTCCAAGACGCTGTGACACACAATATTTTCTAACATATCTTTATGTGCCTAAATTATACACTGCCAGAAATATGAAAATGAAACATAAAGGGCATCCTACTTCTGGGGAGTTTTTAAAAGAGTTTGTAGGGGAGTGGTGAGGTTAAATGATCAGACATACACCGTACAACCCCACAATTAGCCAAAGAGGACACAATCCAATCTAAGATTCCTAAAATGTCAAAAAAAAAAAAAAAAAAAAAAAAGTGGAAATTTTGAGGCTTTACAGATAAGATGTTGGGATTATCTTTGAAGAGGTTTTATATATTCCTCTGGCAAAAATGCTCATTGTGCACTACAAATTATTTTATCCAGTAATTGTGCAATAAGACAGGTATGAAATTATACATTCATTTCTGTTTGTGCCCACAGTATGACTTAGAGAGGCCCACTGGAGACTAATGAAAAAATAAGCTCTACTATCCAAAGCTGTCTATCTCCTGAGAGGGACGGATTACACAGGCTCAGAGCACAAATACAAATCACACCTAGCAAGTGATATTCATTAGGTTTTCAAACACAATTTGAAATGCTCATTTAAATAACTGATTGCTAGATTTTTTGCAGTACCATATTGGGTAAATTTGGAAGAGTTCTTTTTCTACAAAGCAAAACATTTTGTCCAGAGAGAAAACGTTTGCAGAATTTTGTAGCAAATGGATTTCTAAACATAGTACTTGCATTTAATAAAGGGAAAAATCAGTACTGGGTTCCGTAACCTAAAGTTTCAAGGTTTTGACATAGTCCCAATGAACTGTGGCAGACCCACAGCAGCTGGCAAATGTCTTGAACCATTAACCACCAAACAGCTGCTAAAGTAAGTCACATTCCTAAACTCTGTAGCACTTCCTGTAACATGGTAAATGTTGGATGTAATGAAATGGATGCTTTTGCTAAGGCTGAATGGAGATGTGTGAGCAGAGAGGAGCTCTTATAATCCAAACTGATACATATTTTCAAATAAATTTTTTGAATGAATGAAAAACAACATAGAA
Organism: Tamias sibiricus; assembly: GCA_025594165.1. Lineage (NCBI taxonomy): Eukaryota > Metazoa > Chordata > Mammalia > Rodentia > Sciuridae > Tamias > Tamias sibiricus. The sequence goes on along the minus strand of CM046660.1, from coordinate 69,386,654 downwards.
AGTTAGTTTTTCAAAATTCGCAGATAAAAACCTTTTTTTTTTTTTGGATACAATTTGAATCATGGCACTTCTATAGTAAACTCAAAAGAATCAAAAGTCACAATAAAATGCAAATATACTATAAATTACAAAGCCATGAAAATGTTTTGTCTTCTAGCACTCTGCTAGAAAATATACATGGGATTGGATGAGAAAGAAAAGCCATGCATGGAATAAGCACACCCTCCAAACAAATCTTTTAATTTATGTGCATGAATTAAATTTCAGTTGCATTGTTTTTGTTTTTGCCTTATAACAAGATTAAAATTAATTTTAATACTGAGATGCAATAAATAAGTGGATTTACCAAAATGTTGCTTGAACTATTTCAACACAAGCCAACACCAAGAATTTTTCCTTTCTATTTCTTGGAATGTTGAAAATATCCAATTGATTTCTAAAACATCAATAGAAGAGGATCTCACAGATAGCAAATCTGATGGGTGTCCAGTTCACACTTCCCTACAAATACATGCATCATGCTTTTTTTTTTTTTTTTGGACTCTTAATCTGCTGTGGCTCCATTAGTAAGCCCCTAAAAATGTAACCTGGCATTTACACTCTTGTTCATCTGGAATGTGTCCACGTCAGAGGAAATCCCTCACTCCTCCATCCCCTAGAAAAGCACACAGCTGGTAGAAATCTGGGCACGTATGAAGGCAACCACTTACATTCACATGGCTGAAATGCTTAACCCCTCCACACCTTCTTATGTTCAGATAATGCTAGGAAGGATGTGAGTTGTTTTTTGAAATTTAATTCTGTCTTATTATAAGACACAAAATGATCCCTTGTTGAAAAAAGTAAGAACAAAACAAAAAATTTGCCATCAAACTGTCTGAAGTCCAAGGTGCTATCTTCTCCCAGCGGTTTAAGCGACGGAACCCAAAACGCATAACTCTGAAGCCAATCTTCTGAAAGTACCATTGTGAAACCCAGCCCTACAACCCTGTCCTCCTTGGAGCAGGGGATTCACCTATGGGCATTTCAGCACAGATTTCAGCATTGCCAAGGTTTTCCATGCTGATCACATGAAAACCAATACTTCTAAGTTTCACTGCTGGCTCATGATGTGAAGCGCAACTCAGAAATCAAGCTGGGCTCCATATCAAGCTATCCCATCTAAAAGCTCTGGGCAGGCATGTGACTATATAGACAATTACAGTTCTTAGCTATTGGTTTGAATGAGCAAAGCTAACCAGTAAAATTCAACCCCAAGTGATTTAACAACTACATAATTGCTTGGGGATGCATATTGGTATTAAATTTGACTACTGTGGCCAACTGAAGTGTGGCCATACAAGGGGCGCTACCTACACCTTTGAGTGTGTGCAAACTGTGCACCAAGTTGTGCTATACACAGCCCAGGTGATTACAGGTTTTATTAAGTCATTTGAAATCCAGTTTCCAAGAGCTCTACCTCAGAAAAAGCTGAAAAGTGTTCACTGTATCCCTGATACTTTCCAATGCAATTCTTCCCAGCCACCTTCTCCACTCTGATCAATTGTCACTCATATAATGTTTTGCTTTTTAACAAATTTCAAGTTGAATAAAGGTTTCTTGAGCTTTCAAAGGGCTTTCGTCTTTCCAAATGGAATCCTAAATTGTGTATGATTAAGGTGCTAAATTTGAATAGAACTAGTTTTATAGGTATTAAACCAGAAATTCCCCCAAATCTGTTTTCTGACTTAATTAAGCTACACATTGTAAATCTTGAAACTCAAATGATTATTTCATGAATGTAATCTGGAAATCATGAGAAAGCCCTATGTATGGTCACACAAATAACAGAGGTTGCCAAGTAGCATTACTTTATATCATCAACTACAGGGAAATTAAAGTTTCTCAATAGTTTTAGCAAAGACTCCTGGTTATACTGGATGGTATAGGCATTTCCTCCCAGTTACCCAAAAAGCAAATAAGAGAGAACTAAAGTGGTTAATGGATTGGAAGGGCTTAGCTTCAGTCCAACCTCAATACCATCCTTGATCTGCAAACTGCACTCTGAATTCAAATTAGATAAGGCTCAAAGTTGGCTCTACTCCGACAACTGGCAATTATTATTTTCCAGGAAAATATAGATTCAAATTTGGTTTGATCTGTAAGTTACTTAAACATTCAACTCTTGGTAAATAGAAATGTGTTTGTTGCTTTCCATTATTATAAACAAAAATTACCCAAAATGATATAAGGAGGAAATGTTCATTTTAGCTCATAGTTTCAGACATTTCAGGCTATAGCTGGTTGGCCTCAATGTTTTGGGCCTGTGGAAAGCAGCATATCACAGAGGTACACATGGTAGAGGAAGCTGCTCACCTCGTGGCTGCCAAGAAACAAGAAGGGAGGAAGAGGGAGCCCATGGGTACCCCCTTCCAAGGCACATTCCCAGTGACCTAACTTCATTCCATGAGGCCCTCCTTACCTAGGACTAATGGTTCCATCACCTGTCAATAATGCCATGGGCTGGGGACCAATCCTTTAACACATGGGTCTTTGGGGGACAATTTTCCAAACCATTGACACAAATATGTTCTATCATCATTCAAGCATGGGATCCCGATTTGGAACCACTGCCCAGAACTCTTTGGAAAGTTCTTAAACATGTCTTTTTTGTGCAAGGGGGTGGGGGTAGTACCAGGGATTGAACTTGGGGGCACTCAAGCACTGAGCCACATACTCAGCCATATTTTGTATTTTATTTAGAGACTGAGTCGCTTAGCGCCTTGCTGTTGCTGAGGCTGGCTTTGAACTCGTGATCCTCCTGCCTCAGCCTCCCAAGCCATTGGGATTATAGGCGTGCACCACCGCGCCGGCTGTTAAACTTGTCTTATTGTACTGACAAGTCACACAGCTCATAATTCCTGAGATGTTACTATCTGAAATGCCATGAGAACATAAACGTGTAAAAAAAGATAGAGAGCAAATCACAACATCCTATGAGCTTTACCTGTCACAGGCAGCAATGGTACATCTGCAAGATTAACAGACCCTGCACTGAGACTATTAACTGGTGAAGGGGCTGGCAATGTTGACTGCACAAGGCCTGATTGTAAACACTTTTGGCTTTGTGGGCCACATACAGTCTCTATTGAGACAACTCAACTCTGCCATTACAGCTCAAAAGCAACCACAGACAACACATAAAGAAATGGGTGCTCTAATAAAATGTTACAGAAACAGGTGGCAGTTGGATTTGGCCCACAGGCTCCCAGACCCTCATCTAGTATAAAGTGAGAAAAGCTACATTTTGAGTCAGAAGTCAGAATCCAAAAGGTGCTACACATTAAAAACAAAATCTGCTTGGAGAAACAACTCTCCAAATATAAAACCTCTCTCTAAGGAGAGGAAGTGGGTCAATGAAAGGGCTAACAAGTAGTCTGCCAAAGTATAAACAGGTATTTGCTATTCTTACAAAAATTATTATACTATCATGATCACCCCAAAGATAACAAAAACTAACCCTAGAATATTTGGTTCATTAACTTCCTTGGGATGCTTTTATAATAAAGAATGCACAGTAACTTTCTGAGTAAAAAGATGAAAGGGGAAAAAAGACAATACCTCCAAAAGCAAAAGGGAAGATCACTGGCAAAGGACTGAAGGGAAGAGAGAGAATGTGCTGCCAGGGCCTTCTTCCACTGGAGGTACTTTTAGTTGTAATTCATCATTCCCTAAACATTTCCCATACCATCTTATTTTTGGCTCTTTTTTTATTCAAATTGCTGCATTTTTGGGGTTTTTCTTTTTATACCCTTTCGCGGTTTCAGTTCTGAAATTCTAGGCAAGGTTCTGACAATCCCATAATAAGGTTCTCTGGGAAGGCTACTGTCCACATTTATAACAAAAATATTACAAACAAAATCCACACCAAGTGCCATAGATGCCACATCTCAGATCCTGGTGGTTACCTCCTTCGAATTCCAAGTTGAAAATGAAATGAGCAACCCAGAGAGCTTGAATTTCAAGGGCATCTTTATAAAGATGCCATCTGCTTTCCAAAAGCAAAACAGAAGCAGAAATAAGTCTTCTCCTGTTCTAGCACCAGCAACTCAAAACATTAGATCTCCAATGGCCAAAGTATAACATTTCTGTGGACTCTCTTGGTTTCTCTGATACTGGTCAAGTTTTCTTCCTCTGAAATTATTTGCTCACTTCACAGTAACTCCAGATCAATTTTAAATCTCATTTTTAAAAGACCCTTCATAAATCCTCCATTCACAAAAAATTTTGAGTTTTGAATCAAATTTCTCTTTACCAATACCCAAGCTCCTCTTTTTTTCATTGTGAACTGCAACAATGAATCTCTGAGCATTAATGTATCCTACTTGGTTTGATAATCTTTGACTCAATCACTTAGTAATCAGAGCTTCGAAATTCAGTTGCATCAATGTTGTGTGGCAAATGAATGGCAAATCCTAATAATATGAAAATCTCTAGAATTTGTGACAAATGATGAAAAGTGGAGCATGGATAAATCTTAACAGCCACAATCCAAGAAGCATTTCCATTCAGCCTGAAAAAAACATTTTATGATTTCTCCCCTTATGAGATTTTTGTAAGTAATATTTTGCTTTTAATTTTACAGCCCTAAAAAAAAAAAAAAGAAAAAAAAAGAAGTGTGCACTTGTCTGTTCTCTGGCAACACAAAAGGATCACTAAAGGGATGTGACAGAGTTAGACTTAAAAATACAGATTTCTAACTTGTTCTGAAAAGTATCCCACAATCCTAAAACATCATTGGCCTAGAGACCAGGAAAAAGGATAAGAATGAAGGAATGGGGATGACTTTGCCAATCCTGGAACAGGGAGTTAGAGACAATGACAATGACAGCCTCATTTCTGTAGGTGAATACCAGCACAGTTGGCCTCTTGTGGTGTGGACATCAGTGTCTGGACGCTCATCTACATGTGAGCACATCAGAAACTGACCAGCTGGCTCACTGGTTTTTCTACAAGATCATGTACCACAAGGTACTCATTAATTGCTCCCTGAATATATAACAGTGCCCAGGCACATTAAGTGGTGGTTCTATGTATGTCATCAATAGTGAACTGAGAACTCTATCATACACACTTTGCTTCTGGTTAATTTCCTTCAGAAACAAGAGGATCTGCTTATATTTCCATTTCCCTCACACTACAACTTCAGGGGTTCAATTCTTCTTTTAGAAAAAACTCACTTTCCTATGGAAATACACAGTTGAGTTGAAATGGGAATCAGATACCAGATAATGCCTTTAAATTTTTATTGACTAGTAAGTAGCAAACTCATAAAAATAAATGGCTCTGTTGTCAGACACCATGTCCATGCAGTCTTCCCTAGGACTGCTCCATGTCCAGCTACCATGGCCAGGAAATTTTAGTTTTTGGGACCCTGTGGGAAAACAACAACTTATTTGCTCTTCTGCCTCACTGGTTAATATCACTCTGTCCCAGTAAGTTCTCTAAAACAATACCATGAGCACAAACCACTGGTCTTGATAGGGCTCACAGGAGTGAAAGCCTACCGAATCACTGGCCTCACAGCTTTGGAGCAATGAGTAATTCCAGTTTCTACGCTGCAAAAGTTGGGGAGAAAAGAGCAAGAACTTCCCACAACTCTCTCCTGTTACCACTGTAAGTGAAATATTAGGGATGTCTCCATCAGTTGAACCTAACCAGAACCAAAAAGAACCATTTTCATAAGCAAATCTACTAAAGCATGGACACAATTTTTACAGTAAAATGAATTTAACTGAAAATTTCCATTGGAAAAATGAAATTGAAATATATGTGGGGAAAAAAAAAAGAAATTTTATCCCATGTTTAACAAAATGTAAGTTTTAAATGAATACATGGCAAAGTCTTAGAATGAACCAAGTGTGATCAAGTGTTCTTTTTTTTTTTTTTTTTTTGACTGTTTTTATTCTTCATTTTCCTTCTTTGATGTCTTGTTTGGTTTTCATAGAATTTTTTTTAAAAAGGATCATTTCTGTGGAACTAATCAAAGACTTTATTGATTTTCCCATGGCCCTCTCTTAATCCTATAATATTCTTATCCTGTACTTTAGAAGTACTAACATAGTCATTACCTTACTTCTCCAACAGTTGATCATCTAATTCCTCTACTTCCTTACTTGTCCTTGATGACTCGTGAAACTCAGTGGTACTCTAACATCACTTTCATTGCCTTAAGAACACGTTGCACCTTTTTGCAAAATGTACATTTTCACAATGAATAAAACCGATGGAGGAACAGACACTGTTGTCAAGACCATAAGCAAGGAGAGAGTTAAAAGTGGTTATTTCATTAGTGAATATTTTTAGAACTACTTCCCTACTAAGTCCTTATAATTGCAGAACTCAGATAATGAAGATCACCCTCCCATTCCCAGCTCCACCACCCCATTATGGGATTTGGTTTCATCAACTCACTAGCAGGCCTGCCTGAAACTATTAGAGCCAGCTGTCCAGAGCAGCTCTAAATAAGAAGGATCACAGAATTAACACCTAAGAACAAACGGCATAATCGAAAACACCATTAAAAAGTTAATTCGACCAACATAATTTTCCAGCAAACAGGCAAAAATCAAGTTTGCAGAAAAAAGTAATAAAAGTCAAACCAAACCCATTCTACCTGATTGATGCCATATGTTTCCACCATGGACTTAAAAAAAAAAAAAATTTTTTTTTTTTTTAAAAAGCTCTGAAATGTAGGTGTTAGAGAAGACTAATATCCAGCATACAGGAAGATTAAAGGATTAAAATGCACTAATACTGTACTTCCTAAAACATACAGGCATCCACACAGTGCCAGTCAACCAGCAGCCGAGTATTATCAGCAAGGCTAAATTTGGATCTCATAACCTAAAAACCACTTCAGATAAAAAGAATACTGAAATAAGTCATAATAAGGGCCAGTGAGTGAACAGGTTATGTTAGGTGACGGTTTCCAAAACAAAAAGGACCAATTCGAGATCTATAAAAACCAGGTCAAATTATTTATAGCTGGAATGTTTGTAGAAGGCTTAAAACAAGGATTCTATTCCAGAAGGGGGGCCTCAGCCATTCTTTACGAAAGAATTGAGATACCATCTTAAAGAAACCAGAGCAGGTACATCCTGAAAGGAATGTGTCAATGTCATTGCATGAGTGGACAAACATTCAAGTAGGCCCAAAACCAGAACTAAACTGCAGTCACAATTCCCACTGGGCAGTTCAGGGAGTAGAGCAATATGCCCCTAGGGCAAGACTATAAAGATGAAGCCTCCTTGAGGCACCTCTAGAATAGGCCTGCATGATGCTGGGAATGAATCTATAAAAATCTAGGTCAGAGGTGGCTTTAGTTTATATCTACAAGGTCCCAGCTGATTGCCTTTATAAAAACTGAAGGCATGGGAGTAGCCAATCCTATGGAAGAACTCCACCTCCCTTCCATGTAAAACCCGACTGGCATGGTGGATGGTCTTGGCATATATGCTCACCTACTAAATGGGCTTCCCATCATACTCTGAAAGACCCTACATACCATGGCCTCGAAAGCCCTCCAAGGGCTTTCGAGGTTAAACTGCCCCTAGGTTAAACTTCCACTGCCTCTCCTACCCCATCCCAGCTGCTCCAGATGCATGGAGCATGCCAGACTGTTCCCACAGTTGCAGCCCCTACTAAGGGCACTCTTCAACAGCGTACAGTCGCATTCCTCTCTTATCCAGGCATTTACTCAAATGCTGCCTCCTTTTCTGACTAGTCTTGTAAAGAACAGCCCACCCCTACCCCTTCTTCTCTATCCCTTCACAGAGTTTCATTATCTTTGTGGCTCTTATTCTCTGAAAACATATTACTTTTATTTACTTGGTTCTCATTTGTCTCTTCCATTACAAGAACACACACCATGAAGACACAAGCCTACTACTCTGCCTGATTCATCAGTCTCTCTCTTTCAAAGATATATCTGAGCACATAAGAAGCCTCAATCAGTAAATATTTGTGCAACCAATAAATGGACACATACTCATTGCATTGATACAAATGTGCCTCACAAAAATAATGACATGGTAAACAATAATCAAAGAGTCATTGTTAAGAATAGAATAACCCAAACCCAGGGACTAATCAAAAACTTGGATTTCTGTACATTACCTACTACAGGAAGAGCTGCTTGGTAAAACTGCCTTGAGCACTCCTTTGGGTTTGCTGACTTTAAAATTCATTTTAAACTAGGCTCTGGCTGTTACTAAACCCATCTGAATGCCCTTGAAAGTCCACCAAAGTCTTGATTCTTCCTTAAAGTCATCAAAATTGAATGAGGCGTGAGAGATAGTACTCTCTGTGACCCATTCTCCTACAATGTGCTCACACCTGTTCATATAACAGGACCACCCACAGTAAATATATTTCATGTACCCGTATTCAATATATTTGTTTTGTTTTATGCAACAAAAGACACAATCAGAATCTAGCAACTGCTAAAAGAATTCTGTTGATTCAACATCACCACTATTACTCAACAATCCCATGATCACAGTTTCTTCTTACATCACAGAAGACATGACCAAAATGACAAACCACTAAGCAGAGTCAGGAAAGAATTGTCTAACACACAGTGAAACTGAAGACAATGAAGGCCACCAGCCCTTGCCCAGGCAAGCATGGTCACTGGCAATGCAGGGCACAACAAAGAATTGGGACAGTCCAGTTCAAATAATTGGTGACCAAAAAGGAAAATGAGGCTGAACCAAGACCAAATGATTGTCTTCAGGAAGCAATTAGGTCTATGAAAGATTAGTCCAAAGCAGTGCAGGCCTCCACCACCCAGAGAAGCACAGAGCCATTGTTGGGCTTGTCTTTTTGGCCCACCTGTCTATGGATGGAAGACCTGGACATGCGGGGGATGCCTTTTTACACTTCTGAGGAATTTTACAGGAGGCTTAGAGACAACTTCCACTTAAAGGCAACAACTTATCATCTCACCATTCTATTGTCAAAGCAGTTTAACAAAGCTATTCTTTGGGAACAGGGCAGATAATGGAAGAGGACTTTCCTGCTCATAATCTCCAAAAACCTGTCTCTACAACTCTGGAAAATCAGGAACATATACAAAGAGGTCATTAGCCAATGGAGTGGAGTCTTCCAACTTTCCTAGTGAACCTAAGCCATCCACTGATGACAAGCTGCATTCCTCCTAGTGAAGACATCTCACCTGTTGACTGCCTTGCTATCTGTTGTTCAAGATGTGGCCTTTCAATCTTAGACTCTAGCATCACAGCGTCACTACTCTCTTAGCTCATAAGCAGTGGGAGGCTCTGAGAAAGCCATTCCTTTCCAAGCAGGAAAAAGGTTTAAGAAAAAAATAAAACACCAATTAAGTCCTAGAGTCATAAATGCATTTTGAAAACTTTATGGTTAGAGCTAAGTCATAAATATAGACAGTTAATTACCAGCATTCAGAAATTATTTTCAAGCAGGGCTAAAATCAAACTCTACACATAAAAGAGGAAACATCATTTAACGAGCTACCTTTTAATTCCTTTATTCTCATAAATTGTGATTTTTTTTCTTCCAAATATATCTTTGAAAATCTGAATGGTTTCTTTCCCAGTAGAATTTTTCAAAAGAAACTTCAGAAACAATACATTAAAACAGAATTTTGAACATGGCTCACTTTGCTTTTTTTGATAAGTTTATGGTCAGACACTGTGTCCATAATCTCCGTTACCCTGCTTGATGTTTTCCTAGGGGTTACCACTAACTGAAATAACTTTATGTATTCATTGTCTGTTTCTCCTACTGGAACATAAGCTCCAAGAAGGCAGAAACCAGGTTTCATTCCAGTTAGAGTCCCAGCATCCAAAACAGTATGTGGCAATATAAGTAGCTGAGGAATGAATGAACCAACAGTTACATCTATAACACACACACTCCGACACATAGGTGGATATGTAATGTGTATACACCGAGCTACAAAACAGACAGGGCACATATATACACACACCTTCATAAACCAGAGGATGGGAGGAAGCATCAAGCTGTTGTCAGGACATCAGGGTATTTTTTCTGTTTCTACCAAGAAACATCTTGAGCAAGTAAGTTACTTAACCTCTCTGGTCTTGAGTCTATTTATCTATGGAAAGAATATTTTGAAATTTATTCTCTTGAGGGACACTTTTGGCTCTAATATTTTTCTTAACAAATTCAAGAGACACGTCCAATAATTTACATAATCTGCATGGACAGCAAAATAACTTAGGTTCTAACTCCTGACCTTCAAGAAATTAAGAAATCATTAACTAACTATGGCCAGCCGCTAGCAAAAAGACTGTCATATGAATTTTAGCCCTCTCCCCACTTACCCCTTTGTTCTTCTCATTTATTATTGTCTTATTCCTTGATCAGGAAGACCAAGTGCTCTGAAATAACTATGGAACACAAATGAACCTGGTGAGCCACTGAGAACTAGCTAAAACCACACACTTGAACCTGGGAAAAAGGGGCCAGCTCTAAATCCTCTAAATCCTTGCACCCTCCCTTATCCTTCCCAAGCCTTCACATCTTGACACACATAAAGACCAAGAATGAGTTCACGGTTAAATACCCACCCTGCCCATAAAAATAAGGTAACTTTTAAAATCACAAACAGCACTGCCAAAGGTATTCTTTAACAATGAGAGCCAAACAGCAAGAGAGGACTTGGCTACTTCTTGCTCTCCAAAGATCCCTTTCATTGGACAAGCAAGCTCAGCTTTTGTGACCAGCCTGGAAGAGCTGATCTCATTTGCTCACTATGCAGGTAAAACTTGGTTGCCCTTTCTGCCCAGCAAAGCACAGATCACGGGCTCTCTCTGCCAAAGAGTGCGAGACTCAAGAGTAGAGATATTTAGTAACAAGAATTTGGTAGGAGGAAAACATTTAGCACTACCCAGGAATATTTTTATTTTCCATATTTAATACATAATTAAATCTGCAGGAACTACAAAATGTATGCACATACCTTCTTTTAAAGATTAATACATATATTCCAGCCTTTAATCCTGAGGTATACTTATAGCTTGTAAAATAATTTAGGCCACATGTAGAACTTTGTTTTCTTCTATGCCAAGCTAATAAATGCAACCCAGTTTCCTAGAATTTAACAGCACAACATGCTCATATTCCGTGAAATAAACATCTGAACTGCAGAGTCAATGCTGATGCATCTTCTCAGTCACTCAACCAGGATACATTACTGCAGCCAAGATATCTAGGAAGCTCACTGAATTTGAAAAATACTTTTAATTAGGAAAAAACACAACCACAAGTACCCCTGTATCTAAGTGTAAAAGGGAAGTCGGTGGGATATAACTCAAATCACCATAAACCCCAGGCTTGAAGGACAATTCACAGTTTACACCCGCACTTTCATATGTTCTTTCATTTGATCCTCAAGACATACTCTAAGATGGATTGGGAAATATTACTACTTCCAATTTTATGAACCAGAAAATCAGTTCAAAGAATGACAGGTCCCATGAGGTGACAGAATCAGGAATAAAATCCACATCTTCTTTTTTCTTGTGCACGCTAGTTCCATTCTGTCATTCGACCTCTAACTTACAATAAACCCCAGCCTTGCTTTACAATACATACAGAATCAATCCTGTCCACACACAATGAATATAGTCAATGAAGGTATGAACAGCAGTATTCAATTTTTCTCTTACCCAAGCAAGTACACTGAATAAGAGGAAATGAAAGGCTCTTATCAAGACAGGAAAAGTGATGCTGGTAAATTCTGTTTTCCCTCCACAGCAACTTTTTTTTTTTTTTTTTTAATTTCTAATCCTCTTATAGAAGATGATTACAAGAAAAGAAATCTTGGGATCAGGAAAGTAGAACTGAAACCTAAAGCTTATCATACTGATAAGGATACTTACACAGGAAGCAATAAGTTACCACTGCTTCCTGTTTTAAGTATTCTTATCTGTAGTACATGAAAGGTTTTTCACCAGAACCTCCCATTTAGGACACCCCAAAATAGCATCTTCTGATCTTCAGCTGTCAGCTGAAGTTGTTTCATAAATAGCCCAGCATATGTACCCTGAGAGTTGGGAACACTCTAAATGCAAATACAGCCCAGTAATACCAATTCCTTGCAGACTCTGTGACAAAATGGAATGTGCACATTTAAGCAGTTCTATAGAGGATACCATAAATATCTGCAGCTAATGACCTGTGGAGCTCTATTTGGACTATTTCTAGAAACACTGAAGTCAAGTCATAAGCAGATATATATTCCTATTTAGTGTATGCATCACAAAGAAAGATTAGATTCATTTGAGATCGGTTAATATTTACACAGTTGAAAAAAAAAACTTTGATGCAGAGATTCATTTTGGTGAAAAGGGTGTGTATACAGAAACAACTGGGTTCTCTAATTGAAACTTCTGGAGACTTTCATAGTCCACAAGTACAGACAGCAAAACTGATTATAAGGGAATGTGTTTGAAAATTTACACATGTAACCCAAGGTTAAATACACACACACACACACACACACACACACACACACACACACAGACATAAGAGAATAAGACATGCCTAGCTGTAATCTGCATGATCAAGTATGTCAGAAATTCTATTGCCAAAATTATACAAGATGAGACAATTTCAGAGAGAGAGAGAGAAAGAGAGAAAGGGGAAGAATCTGTGTTTAAAAAAAAATTAAAGAACTGTGTAAAATGGGACTGTGGAGCACAAACAGCTAGAAGTTTTTTTTATTATTTTCTTGTGTACACTTTTGTGACTTCCTCTCCCCTGACCCCAGCACATTCACCCCAGGAGGGGTAAGAGTGCATTTTGCTTTGGTTCTCTGAAGATTAGAGTGACTCCAAAATGGCACATAAACCTATAAAGTCCTATTGCCACTGAACATAAACACTAACATACAGCAGATTAAAAGGGTGGAGGGCATGGAAAACAGGAAGCAAACCTCTAACTGTACCTGGAGCTAGTTTGAATCACTCTACTAGAGAATGTCGGACATCTCTGGACAGGGAACAGATGTGGAAAACTCTATAGGTTTTGGAAACAACCACAAAATAAATGGAAGGTTTGAGAAGAATGATAAATTGGGCGTGGTAGCACATGCCTGTAAGTCCAAGCAGCTCAGGAGGCTGAGGCAGCAGGATCACAAGTTCAAAACCAGCCTCAATAATTAAGCAAGGCTCTAAGTAAATTAGCAAGATCCTGCCTCAAAATAAAAAACAATGAGGGCTGGGGATGTGGCTCAGAGGTTAAGCACCCCTGAGTTCAATCCTTGATACCAAAAAAAAAAAAAAAATCTGAAAATGATTAATATTAGGGGAAAACTAAGAATTAATTTCACAAAGGTCTTCATATACATGTAGTGAAATATCTCATTAAAGGCCAGTGGGATTGCTAAGCAAATTATGATATCGCCATGTAAAGAAATCCATCAGCAATAAAAAGAAAAGAGCTATCAAGTCACACACACACACACACACAAAAAAAAAAAAGGTGGAGCAATAAAATGAAAAGAACTATCAAGTCACAAAAAAATGTGGATGAAACTGAAGTTCATATTGCCAAGGAAAAGAAGGCAGTCTGATAAAGATACTATACTATAATGATTTCAATTATATGACATTCTGGAAAAGACAAAACCATAGAAACAATAAACACATCAATGATTGCCAGAGGTTGGGAAGAGAAAGGGAGGATTAAATAGGGAAAGAATGGGAATTTTTTTAAAGAACAAGTTATTCCACATGATAGTCTCAAAGGTGAATAAAAGACATTAAGAATTTGTCAAAACCCACAGGGCTTTATAGCACAAATAACAAACCTAAGTGTGTGCAAATTTTTAAAAAATCATTGGGGAGGTCAGTGATCACAAGACGGAATACAGAATGTGATAAAAGAATCCAGACAACTCACAGTGCAAGGAGCACCCTCACTGAAGGAGGAGGGGTGATAAGGCGCTGACCTAAGCAACTCTGGAACTAAGAGAGTCCTGAAGACAAAAGGCAAAAGAAACCATACATAAGCAGTGGACCTAGCTGATAAAGCTCTTTCTCACTGGGTATAAGTAATGATCCTGATGCTGCTATGCAGTGTCAGAATTACATTATGTAACTGAACATGCACCTAAATTGATGAAGATGATGGCAACCAGGCTGCTTACAGTTGGAGGGGGAGGTGACAGACAAGCACTGGGAGGAGGCCACATGGAAACGGACTGAAGGTAACAGTATGAACTCAGGTGTAGCTTAGTAAAGAGCCACACGGTTACATATGGAAATATTTATAGACAGATGTATATACTAATCTATAGATATACATACCTATTTCCTTGCTGTGTCAGCTGAGGGGTGGGGGGAAGGAATGGATACCCCACTACCAATACTCAATCTCAGTTTCTAATAATTTTCCAATAAAAGGAACCCGGGTACCTCAAAGAAATGGATCATTCTAGGACTGGAGGATAAAATAGACAAGATGATCCTAGGGTATCTTTTAGTATCAGAAGGTAAGACAATGGACCCCCAAAAAAGGGCAAAATTAAAAACCCACAATGATGGGAATAGGTCAAAGGGACACAGGAGCCAACCAAAAAAGCTAAAGCTGGAACAATCTGAACAACAAAATAAAGTACTATTGACTATAACCCAAAGTATAAAATAAACAGACACAAGTCCAGACTGATGCACATGGATTGAATAAATGAATAAGAAACAAATCTGTGCAGGACAATCCAAATACACACACACACACACACACACACACACACACACACACACACAGATAAATGCCCACTTTTCAGGCATGGGCTACATATCATGACTTCCTTTCAAATAGTACAATATGGAAGGAGGGGGGAATAAGAGCAACTATTACAGTGGAAAGACCTGACCAATATGCCTTCGGCTAGGGAGTCAAGGTAAAGTAAAGAACAACCTTGATAAACCAAAGTGGTAGTACATATGCTTGATTTAACAAAATGAGATGGTACTTTATCTTTTGTGATCTTCATCCCCAAAACACACTACCCCAATCTAATCATGAGAAACACACCAGACAAATCCTAATTAGGGACATGCTACAAAGTACCTGATCCAGTACTCCTCAAAACTGTCAAAGTCAAGCCAGGTCTGGTGGTGCATGCCTGAAATTCTAGCTGAGGCAAGAGGATTGCAAGTTTGGGGCCAGCCTGGGCAATTTAGGGAACCTCCATCTCAAAAGAAAATAAACAGGGTTCAGTGGTAGAGCACTTGCCTAGCATGGGTGAGACCATGGGTTCACTTCATCTTATTTCCCCTTTCAGTAAACTGATTAGCAGCAGTCCCAATGTTATGATTTCCCATTTCCCCTTCTATACATTTAAATGTGTTTATCATGATTTAGGTTTCATTTGTATTGAGGACCTTACAGTACTTTGCGATAGATTTTTATTATGTCAATTTGAACCTTCTGATAAAAATATGATTTAAGACCTCAGTCTTTAAAAAAAGTCAGGTGCCCTTCTTTGTCACCATGAGTAAAAATCAGGAGGGAAATGCTCTCAGGCGAGGATGAAAAAGTTAAGTTAGTTCTGAAGAAATTTCCCACCATAAATGCTGTTATCCACCACAAAAAAGAACCTCAAAATTGCGGGATTTCCTCCAGTGCTGTATGGATTTAACAAGAATGTGCTTGAAGATCTTTACTTGTAAAATATACTGTGGTATCAAAATAAAAGCTCTTTACCCAAGCACAGAGTCAACTTATTAGTTTTTCCTCCCATTTTGTACAAGTGAAGCAAAAGGATGAAATGCTTTTCCAACAGAATTTCCAAGCAGAATCTTGGGAAAGAAGGACCAGTATGTAAACACATCACCAGTTTTGCATAACGATCTTAAAAAAGAAAACTCCAAGTACCCAGTGAAAATTACCAATACCCAATGCTGTGTCACAAGCTATGGGCACACGTAGCCCTGTACACGACAGCGGCCACACTTGCTAGAGGTCTCCCTACTCTCAGCACCCTCTCCCTGGTAGTCGCCTGTTCCAGATCTTTCATGTCAATCTCTCTTAAGCAGGTACAAGTCAACTTCAACTCTTACTTTCTTCCAGTTTATACCCTGCCCTATTAAGTCAGAAAAATCTGACTCCATTTCACAAGACAACCTTAATCATGACCAATAAAGCCACAAGGAGCACCAATGACCGCTTAGATCCAGGCAAAAATAAGTCATGAGTTTCATAAGGAAATCAATCTGGTCAACCTCTCAAGTCCATTAAAGGTGTCAGAGTCCTTGTTACTTCTCTCAAGGGGTCTCATTTGTTCCCTGGGGAAGTGGTCCCTTGACAGCCCTCTCCCATTCAATCAGTCTGCAAGAAAGAATGCTCTATGAAGTCTTGAATTATTGTCTTCACAGAATTTTCTTCACGGATGTAACTCAGGAACTAAGGAATATGCCTGGTGCTTAGGAGAAACTAACTCCCTGCTGATTTAATTAACCAGAACAGTCCTTCATATCTGGTCTTCAGCCATTCCCCACCTCTATCGTCATGACCAGTTGTGACCAGTTGCATATTCTTTAAAATTTCAGGGCAGCAACTATAACTACTTAATTATTCAGTGAATGGACAGATTTAAGTAAACCACATATTTAGTACCAAGTGTTAGGCAACGGTAATGTTGTTAAGAAAAACTCTACCCTCCTCAATGAATATGATTCTGACTTACAGGTGAATGAGGGGCGGGTGTGTTTCCAAAACTGTGCTTTAAAAACACATAGTCCAATGTCCATTTTTTTCAGTATGTAGAGATGACAAACAGTACCTAACAAATGTCAGACTCCCTCCATTAAGTATTCAAACCACATCTACCAAGATAACAGAGAGAAACTGCCCAGCTTAATGCCAGATGCATACCTGTTGGAAAATATTTTCAAGCTTTAGAAACTAGCATAAATGTCAAATGACTGTGAAGAGCCAATAAAACTGAAGCCGTGCTTAAAATATAAGAAAACGAATTTGTGTTATAGAACTTGGGCAGTTGGGAATTTTGTATTAAAAGATAACAAATGGTTTTTACTATATGTCAAATTGCTTGGATACTAAGTTTTATCTCAATACTTGAAATGTCAAATAATATTTTAAAAGAATTGTTGTAATAGCTGACAAACTAGTTTAAAATACACATCCTATTCTTTCGGTCGCCGCGCTAGGTAAGTCTCAATAAAGTGTGGAAACAAACACTGAAGATACAGGGTGACAAGTCTCAAATCCTAAAGATTAGGTTCAATTTCCTGGACCAGCCTAACATTTCAGCAGAACAGCTAACAACTACCATACTGGCTAAATGGACTCACTTAAATTTAATTCCTGTTCCCAAACTTTACCCATATATTTTAGTAGAGGGACTAGTTAGCAAAAGGAAGAAAGGGAATGAGGCAAAGGGACATATTAGAAGAGGTTTATGAATCACAAACTTAATAACTGGCCTCCTTCTAAAAATAGAGAATAATAGTTATTTTTCAAATAATTTTCTCATTGCTTTTGATATCTTAAACCTCAGTGCAAATGCTATGCTGTGACCTAGATCAGTAAGCTACAATTAACATCAGAGGAACTATATTAATAGAATAAAGTTGATGAGCTACTGTTGGAGGCAGAGAAATAAATCTTGTCAAAACAAAGCAAAGTTTCTGTCAATCTTCAAAAGAATGGTTTGGGGGAACAGAGGAAGTATCCAAGACTTTAAAATACACTGCAATTTCAGACTTGGGAATGATATAGCTGTAATTAATTTTACCCAAGTTTTCATATCCATACCAGATTACAAGGACTCTTGTAATTTTCCCCCCATTTAAAATATATTCAAAACTACTAAAGCTGAATTTACCTTTTAAAATATTTGATGAGTGAAATGTTTTGGGGTACTCAAAATATATCCACATTATTGTTTTTGAGACTTTCCAAAAGCCATCCTCTTCCCTGGTTCAAGGATTCTTCCCAGAAGGGCTGATAAGCATATTTTCAATTCAGAAATGTTTTGTGAGCAACATGAAATAAATAGCGAGCCTCTCCTCACATAGCTTATAAGTTTTAGCTGAAAAGAGTACTAGGGACCATAACTACAAGGACAGGTATTCCCATTATCCCTCAAGAAGGGTTAAACTTCCTGAAACAGAGGCAGGAGCTAGGTATATTCTAACTCAGCAAATAAAATACTTCTGATGTTTTCTGGTCATCAAAATGTTTGTTTGTTTGTTAATGCTAGAAATCCATTCAGAACTGTTTAGACATAAGATCTCCCCCTAAATAACTTCTGCCACTATTTTTAAAAATAAGATTCCCCATGCTACCAAAATTTTTAAAAAAGCCTGAAGTTTCCCATCTAGGAAGGAACAGTAAGCTCTATCAGTAGGAGTGGAGAGGGAGCGGTGGAATGGGGCTCTATTCTCAAAGAAGAGACACATTAATTAAAAATCCATCTAAAAAGAGCCAGTGAATTAGATCGAATTGGGTGGCATGGGTTTTTGTTGTGCACTTGATAATGCAAAGACGATTTCCAAGAGCCCATCTAACACAGCCTGGTGGGAAGCCGGCTTTGAAGACACAATGACATTCCTCTAGCGAGTTTCAGGCTGGAGGCTAAAAGCACCAGCCATTCATCTTTCCATCTTGAGACACATTCTTCACCCAGTTCAAAGGCCCGAGAAACAACAAGCCCGCACACTTTCCTAAGTCGACCCTTGTAGGGACTTGTGAGGGACCAAAGGCTCAGGCTGCAAAATATTATTAAAGACCTAGCTTTAGGAATGTAACCTTTTTATTGGACTGCAGTTTCCACCCAGAACCTTACTCCCCACCCCCAAACACAAACACACTCTTTCTCCCTTTCTTTCTCTCCCTCCCTTCCTCTCTCTCAAATGGGGAAAGTTTAAGGCAAAAGGGAAAGTTTTAATTATACTCTCGTAATTTCCAGGGTACTCAAGCAGTGGAAATATTTTTAAAAAATTATTTCATTACCCATTATTTTAAAAATGGAATATTTATATTCCTTAATCTAACCAGAGGGAATGGGATCAGCTTTGAAAGGAAGTTATTGTTTAGCTGTGGTTCAAAGAGTGTGCTGGAATTGGGGAAGGGGGGGGCAGAAGGGCAAGTGAGGGGGGTTTCTCAGGGGTGGGTGGGGGCTGCCAAGATCACAATACAAATACCAAGCTCAGCAAGCTCTGCATAAAACTTTAGGGCTCTTCCTCTCCTCCCCCCACCACAATATACTTTATACAGTGTCCCATTTGGTTTTGTTCTGTAACCTCAAGAACATTTAAGGCATTTGAGATTCTGGTAAAAGAAGAATGTAAATACTGGCTGATGGGAGTTCCAGGCAGAGTGAAGGAAAAGCACAGCCTTTGCTTTAGCGTGACTTCGCAAACCATTTGCGTTTTCTGTCCTATGGACATCTGGGTTTGTGCTCAGGTGGGAAAATCTATCTTTCCAACAGTTTGAAGGTCCTTTCCCTCTACCTCTCCCCACAAAAAGTCTGCTTCTCCTAGCAGTTCTCATCTGGCTCAGCTAGTTTCTAAGTGGGAAGAAGTCCACTAGCTCTGGGTTCACATGTTTGGAGCTCAGGTCTGATGTGAACCACTCAAGAGGTGTTAGGAAGTGTAATCCTCTAGTCTAAATCACAGTAGGAATCTAACACAAATAGCATAAATCTTTTCACCAACCGCCAATGCTACAAAAAACACAGGCAAAAGCCTCTGCTACTAGAAACTTCAGAAGTCTTTTTTTTTTTTTTTTTTTTTTTTTTTTTTTTAGATTAACATTCAGCCTACACACATCTAGCCAAGAGGCATTTTTAAGCAGAAAAATCTAACTCTTAAAAAGATGCCACCCCAAGACCTGAATCTGCACTTGGCCAACAGAATATAGGATATAAAATTATTTGTTTACCCTTCACACACCTGAATATTAGGGCATATATTTGCTATTTTCTCAAGTCATTTCCTGTCCCAACATTTAAAGTAGTTCCCATTATTCTACTTCTTAACACCCTGCCCTTCTTCTTCCTCATATCACATTTTGCAGTATATCTCTTTATTTACATGTCTATTCTTTGTTCTCTGTAAACTATCACAAGGAAAAGAACATGCTTATTTCAGTCTCCACTGCCTGGCTCAAGGGATAAACTCAAGAGATTTATGGAAGGGAAGACAAGCATTTGTGGTTTTCAAAGAAAAGTGAAGATGGAAAAATGGATTCTATCCCACTATGAAGGAAATGGCTCATATTTCATCCAGAACT
This sequence comes from Tamias sibiricus, assembly GCA_025594165.1. Lineage (NCBI taxonomy): Eukaryota > Metazoa > Chordata > Mammalia > Rodentia > Sciuridae > Tamias > Tamias sibiricus. The sequence goes on along the minus strand of CM046660.1, from coordinate 69,366,341 downwards.
AGAGCTAAAGATTATAATGTCTAACACTAATTTTATTATAAATGTTCAATGTGCAATGGATAAATGTTCATGATGGCAAAAATACTTCCACTTACAGGTACATTTACATAATATGGTAATTCAGGAGAACATGACTTCTCTCAAGAAGTATTATGTATTTTTTACCCCTTGAAATTGGGCATGGGTGTGTGATTAATGGTTTAGAAAATGGGATAGTAGCAAATGTGATAGGAGTGGAGGCTTGAAAAGTACTTAGGCATTAACTGCTTTCCCTACTTTGCTACTGGGAACATGCCCAGTACCATGTGAAGTCCAGGTAAGCCTGCTGGGGACACATGGTCCAATCAATAGCAAGCACCAACTGAAGCAGCAGCATCCTCCCAGACACGTGAGGAAGGTATTCTCAACAACCAGCCCCCAGCTGACCCCCCAGCACACACTGTAACCACATGCGTTTACCCTGGTGAGACAAGGAGAAGAACCACCTAGCTGAGCCCAGCCTAGAAAATGCATCTAATAAATGATTGATGTTTTAAAGCATTTAGTTTAGGAGTGGTTTGTTACACTTCAAAGGCTAAATGATACATACATCTAAGAAACTAGATAATTTCATATATAAATCTCTGTTTTAAAAGTTCCTTCATGTTAATGGATTTCATTTCTCCTTACTCCAGGTGACTGGAAAAAAAAAAAAAAATCAACACTATTGCTATGAGCATATTGTTATTGGCAAGTCACCTAAAATGACCAAGCACTGATAACTCAGACTTAAATGTTATCTGTTATCATAACATCTTAAAAAGTTTCAAACAAACTCATTCTGTTCATACTCTTTCTGGGCCATAGTCAGGAAAGAAAAAAATAGCAAAGCATCTGCCACTCATGATGTTCCTCTTTGGTTCAAAGCAGAAGTTATCTCAGCAATACACACACCCTTTGTAGGAGACCAGCGGATGCTCTAAATTCCATTCCTCCATGGTGTTAATAAATTTAGAGAAAATGAGTAAAAGATCGCAGGCATAATGGAATTTTTCTTTTATTATTTATATGTAATCTTATGTTTAAAATAAACTGCTCCCAGAATTTGGAAAGGCAAAAGACTTATTTTAAGTTAAAAAAAAAAAAAAAACATCAATTCTTTTGAGCTTTTTGATCTTCTTATGAGATCCTGGTATCTAGAAAGTCTTGAAAAGAATCCTTAACTTTATATTTAATCCTACCAATACTACTGCTACATCATATTAATAACTAGTTGTCATTCCATCTTGAGGTGGGGACATGAGTGAGCACTACCATAAAAGTAACAAGAGAAGAAAATCGAGATTTTAAATGTTAGTATTTGAAATCACAGACACTTTTTCCCTTCTTAATTTATACATATGCTTCAGTGTTGAAAAAGGAGATCATTTCTTAGCTAATGGTTTTCCCCTTTCACTGGGTTATGCCAGATCCCTCACTAGCCACTTTCTGAAAATGAGGATTGAAAAGAGGTCTAGAAAGTATACTTTCCTTTTTCCTCTTAACAACAACAACAAAAAAAGCAGGGAGTCTGTTGTAGGAGGTATATTACGTGCTATGTCCCTTCAGGGCCAAACTTCTTACATAGAAGACTTTGAGCAGTTGGGCACTTAACCAAGCTTCTCTTACTAAGCTTCAAAATTTAGGAGCAGTCCATCTCTAGAATGATGAATAAAAAAGCAGCAATGATTGTGGTCCATGAGAAGAGAGACTGAGGGACAAGGGAGGGAGGGAGCCTTACTTCTGACTCTATACCTTTAAAAAGAATCACTTGAAACTTAGAGCATGTGTGTGTACCGACTTGGTGGTCTAAATCATGTTTTCTTTGTGTTTCTCAAAGAAACTACTATAAACTTAAAAACAAATATGGCTCCCTATCATTGAAATACAGCCAGGTGTGGTGGTGCATGCCTGTAATCCCAGTGGCTCTGGAGGCTGAGGCAGGAGGATGACAAGTACAAAGCCAGCCTCAGCTACGTAGGGAGACCCTAAGCAACTCAGTGAGACCCTGTCTCAAAAAGGTTAGGGATGTGGCTCAGTGATTAAGTACCCCTGGATTCAATCTCCCAAACCAAAACAAAAAAGAAAGAGTACTTAAGAGAAGGCAATGACAAAATCTCAAAAGAAATGATGCTTCTAGCCAGAAACAAGCCTAGGACAAAGGGTTAAAAGCCCTTCACTACTAAAATAAAAAAACACCCACCCAAAGCGGGCAAAGGGGTAGGGGCAGCTTGAATAACATAGCTGAGGTAGAAAGTAAAAAACTTCTTTTGTAGCCCCACCCTTACCTCACATTTCCTAATACCCACCCCACAAGTCCACATTCAGGCTCTATGCATCTAATATCTGGACCCCTCTTCTGGCTACTTCTCTTCACTAAAGATCCAAAGCAAAGATACCTTTCTCTCTATTCTTGTGAATATTATGTTTGCTGGCTTAATACCTGCAAATAAATCATTCATCCAAATGAGAGTTTCAATAGTCTTGTCAACTATTTGTATGTCATGGTTAGGATAATTTTAAAAAGGCTAAAGGTCTGAGGTAGCTTGGCATGTCTGTCTTATAAGTTAATAAAAAATACCAATTTTTGTGGATTATTTTTTCTGAATCCTGTTTGTTTTTTCCTCAAATAAGTTGTTCCATAAGAAATGAGGTAACCACTTTGATCATCTCCCCTCACTTCTATTTGTTTTTTCCTCCAGTTCCATGTATCTACCCTCATTCTCCTTCAACAAAATATTTAACATCCAGAACATAACAAGTATTTCATAGTGCTTATTCAGGAAAAAGAAGGAGAGAAGAAAGAACAGTGGTCTGGGGCCTGTTTGGCCACAGGCAGATAATTTATGGTGGGGTGGGGCGGTGGGTAGCCTTCTCCGCATTTGAGTTGGAAGAGATCCTCCAATTATTATGACAACACCTAAAAGTCAAGGGTAAATATTAATTTTTTTTGTATTCATATGACCCTCCAAATAATTGTAACATAAACAGGGAAGTAATTATTGGAGAAGATCAGATGAATGACAGTTGACTACATGATAATTACTGAATATTCCAGTGGTCAGCACATAACAGCTCTAATTTAATGTTGTTGTTTTTTTTTTTTTAATTTTGCCTGTTTTGCTTAGATCATATCCTTCTTAAAAGCAAGAATTATGACTTTCTGTACAAAATATGACTTTTTGCCACACTACATACATTTGAAAAAGTAATAATAATGCCTCTCCTCTTAGATCACTTTAGCAAACACAACTATCAAGTTCTCAAGATTAAATGATACCATTCAAGCAACATGACCTAAACATGTCAGGGAGGATTAAAGAACTTGCATTAAAGTATTTTTTGGTCAAGGAGAAAAAATAAATAAAAAGGAAGGGGAGCATACACATGTAACATACAGTTAAAAAATAAAAAAGTATGGAATAGCAAAAGGAAAAGAAAAAATGCAACTCAGTTTACTCAATAAAGCATTCAGGGTAGGTAAGAAAACTACAAAATCTATGCTTCAAGACAGCTAGCACAAAAATTGTAGTGTGACCTAAGTATTCCACTCTACTACCATCAGGAATGAAAAGGCAAGCCAGGGTCAAAAAAGAAATGAGGGCACTTCTCAACAAAAACACATCATTTTAAAAGTCCTATTAGGGGCTGGGGTTGTGGCTCAACGGTAGAGCGCGCTCGTCTAGCACGTGCGCGGCCCGGGTTCGATCCTCAGCACCACATACAAATAAATGTTATCCTGTACAACTAAAGCAAATAAATAATTTTTTTTTAAAAAAGCCCTATTATTCAAAGATCACTGACTCATGGAAGAAGCACAAATGACATTTAAAACAACCACATTTTTTTTTTTTTTTTTTTTTTTTTGGTACCGGGGGTTGAACTCAGCAGCACTCGACCATTGGGTCACATCCCCAGCCCTTTTTTGTATTTTATTAGAGACAGGGTCTCACTGAGTTGCTAAGTGCCTCGCCATTGCTGAGGCTGGCTTTGAACTCGTGATCCTCCTGCCTCAGCCTCCCAAAGTGCTGGGATTACAGGCGTGCGCCACCGCGCCCGGCTCCAAATTTATTTTAACAAATAGATTATAGCAAAGCCTCCAGCAAGAATATCATTAAAATGGAAAATGTTCCTTTTACCATTGATGACAGAACCTTATACTTATATATCTTCCCCTGTTTTCTGTTAATTAAGACTGAACAAGACACTGCTATTGTATAATATTACACAAGAGTAGAATCCAATAGGTGATCCTATCATTTTAAAAAGCCTTACAATAATTTTTTAAAAACTATTTCATGTTATTATGAAGTTAGTATAATATTATTATACCAAACTAACATGAAAATTGATTCTATAAAGTTAAAACTCAATATGATTATAACTTTTAAACATGTTCAATAATAACACTTTGAAAAGTTTTTAAAATCTGCCGCATAGCTACAGACTCATAAGGAAATAATAAAGCAAGTACATAATTATAAATATAAAAGGGCATCTATTTTAAAGACAAAAACTGAAGGCATTAGTGTGAAAAAAGTCACAGAATCTTTAGTCTGAAGCTTACTTCAAACCAAACTCACAAGCTATTTTCCTTGAATACGATTTCCAGTAACTCTCTAAAATGAGGAAATAATAGAGCACAAGGCTTTCATGAAAACAAAACAAAACAAAAACCTTAAAATTGTGAAGCATTCCATTATACTAAATTACCAACCCATCAAAATAAAAGAAACCATTTATATACTATTCAGCTAAGAAATCCCACTATAGGAGGAGGATGGGAAAAGACTAAGTGAATGGAGTTCTGAATGAAAAAGTCTACAGCCTATTCTGATGATTTATGGAGCCCCAGAAGGAGGAAACAGGGTGGGATCTTCACTAATTTTGTCTTCAAGAGAAACATTGAGCTGTTTCACACACCTGACAGAGGAAACTCAAACTACACAAAAAATTATGGAAGACTTCCTCTAGTCCCCAACTGGCTTCTCAGATTTCCTTTCCATTCACTTAAGTGGAAATATCACTGGAGAATTCTGATGGTACAAAATGAGGAACACTATCCATAAACAAGCTGCCCAGAAGAAGGGTGATTCCCAACAGAATGAACATAGAAAATAATGCCACAGACATGTACTGGCTAAAGCTTGACTGATCCTATGGGGTGAGATGCTTCGGAAAGTTAAACTCAGAAAGCAGGAACTAAGTAGGGACTTGCATTCCCTCACACTGGGGTATTTTTAAAGGGTTTGGGGAGCCTAATCCAGTCTAGAAAGTGTTCCAAAAATTTAGAATGATACAATCAGGAGGGTTTGACTTCAGGTCTATAAAATCCTGAAAATAAACCTTCAAACAAGAAAGGTTAAAATCGGTCAAATAATATTTTCCTTCCAGGTCCCTATGTGCCCATAGCGTCTGATACAAGGCCTTGAACAGTATATTCCAATATATTTTATTATGACCCCATAAACAGCTTCTTCAGAAAGAATCCTCATTACAACTGACCCATTAAAGAATATCATTTTCTTCAAAACATTCCTATGTTTAGAGCTGCAAAGGAGGTTAAAATAACTGAGAACAAATTTCTCAAGTTACTGATGAGGAAATCAGTTCAGGGAAATTAAGAGCCTTGCTCAAGGTCACACTGGGCTAGCAAAGGGCACAGGCTGTGTTAGGACCCAAGATCTCTGGCTCCCTGGAACTGCTTTTTCCATTGCATCATTCAAGATAATACAAAGCTATTTTCCAGGAATTTTGATAAAAAAAATAAAAAACCTCATTCCCTTTTGGCTCCTAAGTGCCTTCCTATAAGCAATACTGGAAATATTATTTATTTAGAGGCATCAAGATATATGATTACAATATATGGAACTTTTATGGATTTATTTTTTAATGTAAAAAGCTACCTAAACAATGACAGAAACTAATAAGATTGTTAGATGATGAAAGTATTCTGGAACAAGAGAGAAAACACTCCCTTCCCCCTACACACACACACACCTGTTCCAAAGTCATATTGGGTCACTCACAAGGGGGCAGTCCTTCTTAGGTACATTTTCACCTTGCTGTTTCAATTGGCACCTCAGCAAAAACACTGCCTTTGGGGCTTAGGACTCAGGAAAAGGGATGCTGGCTGGTGAGAAACCTTTATTTGAGAATGAGGGAGGGAGGGAGAGGGAAGGGGGAAATACTTCCATAGCATGTCTCTTTCCTAATTTTCTTTATTTTAGAAAAGGCAAATCTGAACACATTTTCCATCTCTTAAAACAATACACCTCACAAAATTTTGTTCTGGGAGGATGCAAAACATATCTAGCAAGCTTTCACAATCAGTTCAACCAGCTGCCCTGCTGGGTACCACAGATCAAAAAGTAATCTGTTTCTAAACAGGCAGCATTTCCTCCAAACCTTGGTAAGTTACAGCCTACTCATGCCCTTTCAACGAATCTCAAGATTCTCACGATCAAGCTGTAATCTAGGTTTTTATTTCGCTCCTAGCGTACTCGCAGCCTAGGAGGATGGGTTTTCCTTGGTCTGGTGTATCTCAGGTGCTTTGCAACTGCAGGTGCTCAATAAAGGGTCTATGAGAGCTAGGGTGCTTTCAAGCTAAAGGAGTTCTTCTCTGAATAACCCCCAAACTCTACCAGCCAGAGTGCTCCTATTTCCTTCCTGCTCCCTTTAGTGAAAGATGCAAATTTGAGAATCCTGAGCCAACCCCATAGATTTCCTCAACCACGTGCTGTAGCTCACTCCTGCTTGCAGATTTCAAGGCAGGAAGATGAAGGAACGTGGTGTTGTAGTAAACCATAGTAAAGAGAGGAGGGAAACAAAATGGGGCATGTCACATGGTCACGGCCTGAATTTTTCTCAATTAAAAATAAGAGGAAGTGTGTGTTTCCGGCCTCTGTCAGCAGGCTGGTTGGACTTTTTCATTCTTAGGATTCTGCTCTAGATGAACAAATAAGGCTGAGTGCACAACATCCTCTGCCAGGGGGGCGGGGTGGGAAGGGTGCGTATTTGGCCCAGCACTGCGAGCTGCAGAGGAAAGGATGGAGGGAGAGGGGTGGGAGAACCGGGCTCAGGGAGGACTTGTAGCCCCCACCCCGACGCTCGTCACTGATCAAAGCCCCCGCCCGCCCTTTGACTCCGCCCCTCGCACAGGCCACGCCCCTCTCCCGCCCACAGCTTGACCATTTCTTGCGTGGATTGGCTCCGGCGGAAGCCAATCAGCACCCAGCCACCCCGCCCGCTCAGGGCCTGAGGCTGCTCGGGCGCGGGAGGGGCGAGGGTTAGCCTGACACCGCCTACCACCACGCAGCCTGGGAAGGGACCCTGCAGCCCCGCTGACCCAGAGACAGGCAAGGGCGGGAGGCTGCAGGGCGGCCTCACTACATATTCCCCCACCCTGGCAAAACGGGAGGCCAAGTGCCAAATAAAAAAGGAAAGAATGCAGGAAGCAGAGGTGACCCAAGAAAAGGGAAAGCGCCAGGACCGAGAGGGTTTGCTCTGGTTCTAAAGGCCACAGGGCAAAGAGAACAGGGGTGAGAGAAGCATGGGAGGTAGTCATGGAGGTCTGAAATCCTTGAAATCACAGAAAGGAAAATAATGAAAGGAAGAGAAATGACAAAAATCTTCTTTTAAGGGGGGAGGAGCCTAAAAGGATGACAAAAAGCCAAAACTGAACCTCAGAGGTCTGGCCCAGGTCTTCGCAAAAGCCTGCTTTATCTGGCCAGTTGCAGTTTTAAAACTAAAAGACAAATCTGAAGTAAATGCTGTTTGAAAGTTGCAGGGCTGCTATCTTAAGGCTGGGAAGTCCATTTTGCCCTCCTTGAGATCTCAATTTACCCCTTGGAGAGAGGAGGCCACTAGTACTGTACAGCAAAATTCTGAAAAGGAGAAAAACAAGGGCAATGTCAGGAATGAGAACTAAGAGGCGGGAAACAAAGGGAATGGGAGGGGAGTAGTGCTGGAAACCACCTAGGAGGTCAGAATTAAGTTGGGGGAGAGACAGATGACTGAGAGAAGCAAGAAAAGGTTGTTGGATACAAGTCCTGAGCACCTGAGCTAAAGGCTACACAGATGTTCTCCTTTAATGGACAGTTGAGAAATAGGAGACGAACCGAGATGTTTACAAGAGGATGCCAGGAGAAAGTGCACGCCCTCATCTCAACCCCATTCTTTTCATCATGCTGCACTTTTACCTGAGAAATGGGAAAGAGGCAAACAGAACAATTGCTGAGGAAGTTAGAAAAACAGTTTTCTCAAACTAACATGGGCATTCTGATCAGAAGCTGTTTGCCTTTGATAGAGTTTGCCTCAGTTCTATTTCAGATGACAATTAACTATCAATAACATCTTTAAATTCAACAGGGCAAAGGCAAGCAAGCAGGATTGAGGCTGTGGATGTAGCAGGTAGTATTTGGTGCCCCCACTTAAAAAACACACGTTTGTATCTTACAAACATACACTGTAGAATTTTTCTGGCATGGTGCAGTTAAAGCATGGTCCATATTAGGATATAATTATGTGATTATTCTAGAATATTATATTTTCCCTAAGAAAGTAAAAAATAGAAGACTGGGAAGTTGTTTTGTCGTCTGTTTTTGGTGTTGTTTTTTTTTTTAATGTATCCTCCACATAAAAAGGATTTTATTTTAAAAAGCTTTTTAAAAATGAAAATTCTATTTGTTCAGGACAAACATTATTTATTCTACTCTATAAAAGAAACCTATACAAATTAAGAAAGTGAGTGAGAAAAACACTGTTTCTTAGCCTTTTCTTTCATCTCCTTTAAAATCAAAATTTAAGTTCTGGGTATATATTCTCATTATCTTATAAATAAGGCACTTTACAATAGGAATGGTTAAAGTGCCACAGGGATTCTGGCACCCAAAAACATCATTTGAAATAACCAAAATTTTTACATTGGCAACTAAATCTCTCTAGTGAATGATGAAAAAAATGCTGAAATAAGTACTGATCAAATAAATGTTTTTCGTAACACCTAAAATCTTAGTTGAACATTCAAATACCTATATCTTCTAGAAAATAAAGAATGATATGGGTTAGGTATTAGATACAGAATGAAGAAGGGGACCACATAATTCACAAATACCTCGTGATAGGAACCCCAAGGCACAAATTAATCTCTTGTGAACAGATACAAATTAAGAAGAATAAATGCTTTTAAAAGTTCATTCTGTAAAGCATTTATAAAATTCACAAGATAATCAGTTTGTCAGAATAAAGTGTTTCCAAATGCTGGAAACTTCTGCTTTGCCAACTCATCACATTATTTGCAAACTATACTCCTCTCTTCTACCCACAATTATGACCACCAGAAAATAGACTCACAGAATGAAGGGCAGGCTAATTTCCTATTACAAATGTTTTTCATTTTCAATACAGCCTTAGCCACAGAAGACTTAAAGCCAACTTTCAACATTTCTGAGGCATCTACTCTTGAACTGAAAAAACAAATATTCTAAGAGCAAAGAGTACACAGTTTAGCCCTTACATTCGGCACAAACCAAAACAAAACAAATTCCCTTTCCCTGACCTAATGTACCTTCTTTTCACCATAAAAATGTTAAGTAATTTTACAGAGGATGTACAGTAGCCCCCAAGTGATAAGTGTGATGGTTCCGTGCAAGAGACAACTAATAAGCAGACATGCAGGGGTGAGCTTCCGTAACTCTTAACTCATAATGGGTCCCAGGTGCATGCAGTTTATTGCATATCCTGTATAAAAGCAGCCATGCCTGTGAGATGGGTGTTGTGTGAAAAATATTTCACGACTCCTGGTACAGGAACAAAAAGAAAATGTCACCCATAATCACCTTCTCAAGAGATCATAGGCAGATAAGTACTTCTCTCTGAATATGTATGACTGAAGTGCTTTTACTCCTGAGTCTTTTTAGGACAACATGAGTAAAAATTGATGTTTCCTGTTGCTGTTTATGTTGCGTTGGTATTGTGAAATCACAGAACAAAAGTGCACACAGCAACTCAGTAAGATCACCCTTCAGAGCTCCGAGAAACTATCTTTAGTGAAGAAGAGCTCAGCTTCTGTATGAACGAGTATTTTTGTAGAATTGTCCCTATGAGGGCTGACCTTAATAAATGGTCAAAAGAAAACTTCAATAGAAAGATAAAGTTTCTCATATATGAACTTTACAAAACCTCAGAACTGGTATTATAGCATGAGTTTTTAAAATACTATAGTATGTTATTTCACTTGGGAATTCTCAAATGAAATATCCCTCCTGTGGCTGCTCACACACAGTTGATTATCTGCCAAGTGTCACTGTGAGGTGAGCATCCATATGTCCTGACCCACCCACCAACTCCCTGTAAGTGCATTCTCCCTAAGGAAGCATCAGGAAGGAGCACAGGAGCAGAGGCAAAGAACAGAAATCTAGCACAAGGTTAAAAGCAGTTTTGTCTTCTGACTCTGACACCATGAAACGCACCTGCTGTGACATCCAGTTGAGCTACTGGCGGTCCTCTGGCTGCTTCTGGAAACTGATGCTGGCATAGGTGCTTAAATCGTCGCTGGAGCGGCTGGTGGAGCTGCTCTCATTGCTGCCCAAGGGCTGATGAGGGGGTGGAGGTGGGGGAGGCTGCTGTTGAGGGGGGCGCTCCTGAGGGCACTGTTTGAAGTCCTTGACCAAATCCAGGTCTATGTAGTTAAGACCATTCTCCAAACCCCCAGCAGCTCCACACACTTGGGCCACCTCCTTGGGGGCTCCGCCTAGCTCCCCAGGTCTCAGCCAAACATTCTCAAATGAAGCAGAGCTGTGGCGTTTGACATCCTCACTGCTGTTGCTGCCACCACTGCCACTGCCCCCTACTGCAGCCCCCGCTCCAAAGGGCACCGTGCTGGCACCCCGGGTAGCAGTAGGTGTTGAGGAGAAGGTCTCGGAGCTATGCCTTCTCCGGCACCCTTGTGGATCTGCACGGATCACTTTGGCACTCTGGTTGCGGTTGGGACTGAGGTTTACCCGGGTGAAGGCGCTCATGCCCCCAGGTCCCTGTGGGCCTCCCAAAAGGGAAGAGTGGGCAGGAAGCTCAGTTGCTCCTTGAGGTGCAGCAGAGGAAGAGGAGGCTGTGGAGGCTGAAGAAGGAGTAGCTGCTGCAGCCCTGGGCAGTTTCACCTCTTCTGCAGCAATGCCTGTCCGCATGTCAGCATAGCTGACAGGGGCAACTGGTGAGGTGTCCACATAGCTCTGACGGGGACAACCCATCTGCATGGTCATGTAGTCACCCCGGCTGCTGGGCACTGCCCGGGTAGGCCTGCAAATGCTAGTAGCCCCTGGAGGTGCAGGGCCCACTCTGCCCATCTCCCCGCCACTGCTGTCCTGCCAGGTTGCCCTCCGGCCTGGCCCCAAGTCCATGTTCATGTACTCCTCAGTGCCAGTCTCTTCCTCTCTGGGAGCTGGCTGGAGCTGGGATGGACACCGAACAGAAGGTGAGCTGTGGGAAGTCACAGGGCCAGATAAGTAGCCAGACTGATCATTCCCAAATTCAATATTCACATACTCCCCTGGGCTTTTAGGCTCCGGAGGGTGCAGTAGGGGCTGCTGCTGTTGCTGTTCTCGGGCCCGAGGCAAGGTGCTGGCCTTGGGATCCCCCAAAGATAGCCTTGTGGGCCGAGCCAGGCGGCTGTTGGTCTGAGCAGCTGTGTCCACTTTTCGAGGCAAATGGGGCTGCAAGACATGATGGTGGGGATGTGGGAGGCCAGGCTCTGGCCTAGCCCCACAGTAACCCCCACCCAGGCTGTCGCTGCTGGTGGAGGAAGAAGAATCTTCTGCAGTTGCAGTGTAGAGAAGGCGACCAGAGCTAGAGGAGAGGCGGAGATGCTGGTGCCGCGCACCCTCCTCGGGCTCCCCAGGGCGCTGGGTGTGCTTAAAAGACCTTGGCAATGAGTAGTAGGAAAGGACTGGCTTGTGCTGGGGGTCCTCAGGGCCATAGTAGCAGTCAGAGGGGCTGCTGGTGTTGGAGTCCCCCACTGGTGACATGTTCATGTAGTCACCTGTGCAAGGCAAGAGCTTGCCACCACCACTCTCCACAGGGGGCTTAGGATGAGACAGGGCATGAGAGTGGTGCCCCCCGACCCCATTTGTCCATAGTTTCCCATAGCTACTCCCAGAAGGGGCGGCACTGATGCTACTGCTGCTGCTGGACCCACCTCCAATGTCAGGAGAGCAGCTCCCACTGGGGGACATCATCATGTAGCCATTGGGGTCCACTCTCTGGGGATGACGTCTGATGGGGTTGATGATCTGCTGCGGGGCAGACACACTCTTTGGGGCTCATGGGCATGTAATCCCCACTGCCCTTCCGACTACTGGGCACTGGGGCCACCCCTGGGGACATGGGCATGTACCCATCATCGGTGTGGAGGGTGGAACTATCTGGGCGATGGTGGCTGCTTCGGTGCTCCAAGGCATGCATCTCTAGACCCTCCTCAGGGTAGGAGTGGGTGGGCACAAAGGCAGAGTGCCTGTAGCCAGGCAGTCGGCCTCCACTGCCACCTCCTGGTGGATAGGCAGGCATCATCTCTGTATACTCCTCAATGGAAGCCACTGAGGACTGGGATGGGGTCTTCTGGTGGGAAATGGTAGGGGACGTCCCTGCGGAGTGGGTTCTCTTCCGGAACCTATTATCCAGATCTGCAGCACTGGCTGCTTCATCCCCAGTCAATGCTGGGCTGGTGCCCAAGCCAGCTCCTGGGACATAGCGGTGGCCATTGCCACCTCGGGACAAAATGTAATGACCATTGGGAGCTGTTAGGGTGGAGGCCCCCTTTCCACCCATGCAAATATAATTGCTCAGTTCCTCCTCCCCTCGGGCTGGTGGTGTGTGGCCCAAGGAATCCGGAGTGACACTTCGGAAGGAACTTCGGAAGTCGCAGGGGCTCGAGCCATACTCATCAGAAGAGATGAAACCACCATCACTGGGGGAACCAGACACAGAAGCACTAGACCGCCTTGGAAAGAGACAGTCCGAGGTGGAGCCATGGCCACTGGTGCTGCTGGACGACAGACTAACTGGACTGGTGGCCGAAGGCGAGCAGCGAGAAGAAGGCATAGGGATGGAGCGACTATGGTTGAGAGGCGGGTGTAGCCGGGAGCTGCCCCGATGCCGGTGGGCGTGGGTCCTGTTGGTGCTAGGACTCACAGGACTGCCATCCACAGATGCTGGGCGGGACATGGTGCCTTCACCATCGCTGGAGGCACGCACACGGAACGAGCCGGGTTTCCCACCAACCATACTGGCTGGGGAGGTGGCAGTGATGCTCTCAGTGCGTGATCTGCGGGTCAACCCCACCTGGCTGGGTGGGGGATTGTTGAGATGGTGCCTGCGCAGAGGGACACTGATGGGGTTGGAGCAGTTGGATGAAGACTGGCTCTTGCTTCGAGGGCGAAACTCATCGCTCATGGCCCGCATGGCCTCCAGGATAGTCTCGTGCATGTTCTGGGCCACCACCGAGTCATCCACCTGCATCCAGAACTCCCCGGGCCCTGTCACAGCAGAACGGCCCACCTCGATGAAGAAGAAGTTTTCAGAGTGGCCGCAGCGCCTGATGTTCATTAGCTGTAGCACCACGGCCGCTGCCTCTGAGTTCAGCTTCACGAAGCTAATGGTCTTGCTGGTCAGGCAGAGGCGGTAGATGCCAATCAGGTTCTTTGTCTGACCCAGGCCCTTGGGCTTCAAGATCACCTGCCAGACCTCCTTAAACGCAGGTCCTGGGTCTCCATAGCTCAAGTCCTCTCCAGCCTCGCCGAGGCCCGAGCTGCCACTGCAGCTACCCCCACCGCCTCCTGCTCCGGAGCCTGAGGCCCCTTCGTGGTGGCTTTTGGCACGGTTGTGCAGCTGCAGGAGAGCCTGGTACCAGCTGTCTTGCTCAGCCTCGCTGTCTGCCGCAATGGCAAAGTGCTCGTCCCGGGTGTAGAGAGCCACCAGGTGCTTGTTCTTGGAGTCAGCACGCTTGTTGATGTTGAAGCAGCTCTCTAGGGGGATCGAGCGTTTGGGGGCGCTCGACTTGTGCCTCCACTTCTTCTCGTTCTCGTAGTACTCCAAGCGCGCCGGGCCCCCGGCCTCGCTGGCCGCCCGCAGCACGAAGAAGCGCTTGTGCATGCTTTTGGGCTTGCGCAGGTAGCCCACCTTGCGCACGTCCGAGAAGCCTTCGGTATCTGGAGGACTCGCCATACTGCTGCTGCCGCCGCCACCGCCGCGGAGCAGAGGGAGGCGCAGAAAAACAACTGGGTGGGGGGCGGAGGCTCCTCACCGCGGCCCCGCACATGCAAACAAGGCTGAAGGCAGAAGAAACCCCGACTCCTAAATCCACGCCGCCCCCTGCAGTGGGGAGGGGTAGCAAAGGAGGACGCAGTGGCTGCGCCAAGGAAGATAGCCGACTGGAGTTTATGGGCGTTTCATGCCCAGAGGGGAGGCAATGCGTCCGGGGTGAATGCGGCCACAATCTTCCCGAGAGCCAAGTCTCCTCTCAACCACCGCAGCCAGGATGGAGCAAAGATGCATCTCTCGCCGCCTCAGCTGAAGTCCCGCGCAGGAAGGCAGCGGCGGCCAGGGGGTCCCTGTGGTGCCTCTCCAGGCGCGCACGCCTTCCCTCCTGAGTTCCTCTCTGGAAGTAGCGATTCACGAGGCAAATTAAATATCCTTGGGCAGGGGGAGGCGGGCTGCCAAGTCCCAACGTTGCACGGGGTTCTCCCTCCTCCTCCTTCGCCTCCTCCTTTGCCTCCTCCCACCCCCCAACCGTCCCCGCCGCCACCAGCCGCCCAAATACCAGCTCAATCGCAGAGACCGCGGCGCTGCGGCTGTTGCTGCTGCTGCTGCCGCCGCCCGCGGACGCGTCCTCCGCAGCCCTCATTCGAGCCCATCTCGGCGGGCGGGGAAAGTGGCTTTTCCACGCGAAACGCTACTGGGCAGACGCGGGAGCCGGAGACGGTCCAGAGGGACAAGCTCATCCCTGCCCCTCGCTCCAGTCGGCAAGGGAGGAGGGGAGGGGACAAGGGAGGGAGGCAGAGGGGGAGGTTTGGGAAGGATTCGGGAAAGACGCCTGTTCCCCGGGAGGCACTGCCGCTGCAGTTACTTCGCCCTCCCTCCTCCTCCTCCTCGGAGAGTTGCCGAGAGCCCCAACCAAAACAAGCGGCGGCGTCTGGCTCTGCGCGCCGGCCCCCTCCGACCGCGCCGCCGTCTCACTCGGAGGAGAAAAACACGTGACGGAGTCTCCGCGCTCGGCAGCCGGGCAGCCGCCGGGAGGCTCCCGCCCGGGTCTCTACACATTCCGGGCCGAGCCCGCCCTGCGCCCGCCCCTCTCCGCCCCCCGGCCGTGCCGCAGCGGCGCCGCGCCGGGCCTCTGCGCTGCGCTCGGGCAGCGCCCCTCCGCGGCCGTCCGCCGGGGCGCAGCACCTCCCTGCCCGCGCACCACCCAGTGCGCCCCCGGCCCGCAGGAATCCCCGCGGCCGGCGCTGGCGGGGGTGTTTGGGTGGCTACCCGAAAACACGAGGGGAGTCTGGGAAAACGGGAGGGGACGAGATCGGGAAGACGCAGGAGTGAGGGTGGGGGGTTACGGGGGGGGGCACTGCGGCTGCGGAGCCCGGCGTGGGAGGGCCGGGGAGGAGGGGGGGCCCCTGAGCTGGGCTAGATCTTACCTAACAGGTAAGAGGGACCCCTTGGGAAGGAGGTTTCTAGTCAGGGCTTTTCCTCCCCGGAAATATAAAAGGTGTATTTCGGCTTCAGGGGGATAGGCCATGGTAAGCAGATCTAGCTTTTTGTAAGGTTTTCCAAGGGACTTCCGAGCTAGCCTTCCACCTTGGAGTTCCCAGATTTGCTGCCTCGAGATACCTTGAAGGAAGAGGGTCGCCCAAGGGCAGTGATTGAGGGGTTATGGTCACTCCAAACAGAGAACAGGGATTCCCGGCAAGCGCTTCACGTCTGGCACTGTGGCTTTAGCTGCTGTTCAATTAGGGAGAACATGTAAATATCACAATTTCTCCCTCTTCCCCCTGCCTTTCTAGAAAACAGGGATTCACACGTAGGGGTAATGGTAAATGAGATACCACTCATCATAATCCCAAATCAATTTCATTTTTCTAGGATGCTAGGGACCTACAGAGAGTTCATAAGGCCAAAACCCTACTGTGCAAATATTGGCTGAAATGTTTGTTTCACACACAGCTTCCACACCCATTGAACCACCCTATAAATTTTTAACCTTGACCACAAGGATAAGCGGGAGAAAACAAGGATGGTGCCAGCTCAACTGTACAGGAAAATGAGCACTTCATGAGTAGAACAGGTCAGCAGCCCGAGTCTAGTTGCGCAGCCTCTTGCATATTACCTTAAGGTATCAGTCTCACCACAAGCAAAAGCTCCCCAAAGTTTTTTGGTTTGGGGGGTTGTGTTTTTTTAAAGTGACCTATAAACAAGCAAATTGTCCCTGCTTGCCCAGCTGGTATTAAAGACCTACAGAGATGACGCGTGTCGCTCGGTTTAGTGCTATTTTATTTTCCCACTCCAGTTCTGGCCTGTTTGGGGTTTCCGCCCCCTTTCTGCGCCAGGGACCCACCTCAGCCTCTAGCTTAAGCACGGCAGGATGCTCGCGGGGAAACGCAGCAGTCCACTGGCTGGGCATGCTCAATGGCCAGGACTGTCGGGGTCTCCCGGGAGCGTGCCTTGGCCTAATGCGGGGGCGAGGGGCGGGGCGAGTTTCCTGTGGCAGCCTGCTGATTGGCGGAGCTACCTGTCTTTCAAACCTTGCACTGCCCGGTGGTGGGGAGGAGGGTGAGGGTACCAAGGTAGGTTGCAAAGCGTAGTTTAAAAAAAGAAGAAGAAGGACCCTAGGCGCCATTCATCAGCTTGCGATACATGAGATGTGGGATCCAGCATCTGCCGAGGGGCTTCACCCCACCGAAGCCGAGAAGCCTCTCATTTCTCCTCTCACCTTCTTGTTCCCTGCCACAATGCAGCTTCTTCTAAAGCTGTTTAAAGTATGATTTGAGTACACATGTTGAATTGAAAGCCCTCCCTTCTTTTACTCTGACAGCTTGGTGATGTGGGCACACGTGCCCACTTACAGAGCGGCTATAAATAGCAGACAATTTGGAAATGGTAACCAGGCGGCAATAACAGGGATCGAAATTCTGGGTTTAGAAAGTGCTTTGTGCGGGGAGGGTAGAAGAGGAATATGCGGAATACAGAAGCCTGAAGTTTGTGTAGAAGTGTAACTGTGTAGAAGGTTTTACCCTAGGCAAGAAAAAAAAAAAAAAAAGAGTCTAGGTAAGGCCAGGACTTTTCACACGTTTGATGTTTAGCGCTGGAGGAGGCGCGTGTTTCACATTTTGTAGGAAAACAATTCAAATCCACAGATTTTTACTTTCCAAATAACCTCAGCCCCTACTACCGCCCTACCCCAAATCTAAATAAAGGCGATGTATTTCTATGGGAGGAAGGGAGACCTTGAAAGTCTATTTAATTTACAAATATTACAATTAATCTTATCAGGATGGTTAAGATTTTGAGCATATACTACTATTATAAAAGCTTTTAAAAATATGTCTCTCAGTAGTAAAGGATTTTTGTTTTAAAAACATAATTTATGGGCTGGGTTGTGGCTCACCGGTAGAGCACTTACCTAGCACATGCGAGGCACTGGGTTCCATCCTTTAGCACCACATAAAAATAAATAAAGGTACAAATAAAAAATTTTTTTAAACATAATTTATGTAGCTAAAATATTTCAAAGAAATCATGAAATAAATTGCTGTGAAAATTTCTGTTCGGACCAATGAATTTCATATGGAAAACAGTCACTGAAAATAGGATTTTTTTTTGCCATTTTTCCCAATTTGCTAATGTTTTACTACCAATGTTAAAGGTGATTAATATTTGTTATAAGTATACCATAGTAAGATCAATTGTTCTCTACCTTTGTTTTTATTATTATTACTGGGTTGAAAGAACTCTGAAAATCCAAGTTCACATTTGGTTCATATAATACACAGAATAGAAAGAGGTGCTGTAGTGGAATCTAACTGAAGTAACGTTGAGCGGATACATGTATTATCCTGTCACCTTACGCTAAATTTGTCTTGTGGTGTATTGTAATGAAATACACTGCATGAAAAATTTACTCCTAACTGAAAATTCACTGGAAAGGAAAAGCATCCCATTCCCAAAATACATTGCTCAATGCTGCCATCTATAGGACAGTGAGAGACGGCGGCTTGGATAATAAATGGGTAAAGTGCATTTCAAAAGAGGGCTGAAATAATGATTCATTGAAAACGTTGCCAAAGCCACTTTGATAGCATGAATTCAGTTAGGACTGAACAAATTAAAACTTTACATGTCATAGGTGCACTTTTGAGCAACGTCTACAATTAACTTTAAAATGGAAATAATGGCCTATGTATAACCCTGATTCAAAATTTGTAAATTTTTACATATATACCTAAAAGCTTGAGTTGAGGTAAGGTGCCACTCATCAATTAAAAATTACAAAGCATTTTTATATCAAAAATATGTTTTTAAAAGACAAATGAGTCACAACTGGAGAAGCTGTCTAAATATTGGTATCTCAATTAATTTTGGCAATTTAGAGCAATGCTTGAAGAAAAATCAAAACTTGGGTTCTTTTCACTGAAGGTCTATTTTAAAATATCTTAATAATAAGTATTTGAATGCTTCCTCTGCAAGGTAATATGAAATATATACAATCAAGCAGTTTCTTACATCTTTGATGGGGTAATGAGAGATACAAAAGAAAGATAATTGATATCTAAAGTTGTATATCTATGTGTGTGTGTGTATGCATGTTAAATATCAACTAATGAACAGATGGAGAGCATGCGTATGCAATAACTAAAGAAATCTCTATGGAGGAGCAGAACCCTTAAGCTTGAACTCTAAGGGTGGCTATAACTCAGATAAGTGATTGTCAGATTTTTTTCCCCCATTCAAGCTTTTTGAAGCACCTACTTGTATGTCAGGCATCAGGAGAGGTGTCAAGGATTTAGATATCTAAGACATGATCCTGCACACAGGAAACTCACCGTTAAGTTGGGAGATGAATAAACACAGGGGAATGAAATCGCATGGCAATCAATTGCTTTCTAACTTAAAAATCATCGGTCACAGACTGGAAGTCTGGAAGATGCCTCTTCCCTTAATAACTTTGTTTTCTCTTGTAATTAAAATCCTTCATCCATTTAGATTGAAAAAAAAAATGTGTAAAGAAGAACTAAAAAGTAGGCTGCAAAGTCACTTTTGACTTGAGAATCTTTCAGATCGGGACCTCTCAGACCTGAGGATCTTAAAATACAGGTCCTGATTCAGAGGTTGGAAGGCAGGCTGAACAGATGTGTTGTTTGCACACGCAAGGTGATGCTTATTTCTGCACCACGCTTAGGTAGCACAGTTCTAATAATGGATGATTAAGTGTAAGGCATAATAATATGGCACTGTGAAATGCAAGTAGGGCATTTACTTTTCAGTGTTATCAGTACATTTGAAGAGAACAACTGCAGTAAAAATTCCATTTAACTGAGAGATCATTGCATTTGAGACTTTGTCTTTTCAACCACAGGTATCAAATCTGTCTGACAAGTGTGAAGAGTTATTCTCTCTCATAAATTTGTGGTGTTTTCCAAGGTGTAATTAAAAATGCAGATTTGGGGATGGGGGTTTGACTCAGTGGTAGAGCACTTGCCTGGCATACCTGAGGCCCTGCATGGAGAGGAAGATGCAGATTTCTGACTCCCATCATCCAAATCCTACTGAACCCAAACCTCTTAGGGAAGAATAGACCCTCAGCATCGAAATGTAAACAGCACTACAAGACATTTTTATTTACAATAAAATGTAAGAAAAATCATTGGCTTTAGCACAGAGGAAATTATTTTAATTCACTACTCTGGGATCAGGTGGATGCACAGACCTTAACAAAGGTCTCTACCTGTGGGCTATTAACTACAGCTGGGTGGAGCAGGCAATGACCCAACCCTACATGGATCTTACAACTGCTTTGAGAAAAAAATAAATTACTGGCAATCAGCTAGTGAGAATCCAGCTCTACTCTCATCCTGATTTCATCCTCTATCCTAGAGAACTTAGAACTAACGCAGGATTTCAGAAAGACAGTTTCAAAGCATTTGCTGTTTTGGTATAAATAAAGTATGGAATCAACAGACGGATGAGGTTGAAAGAAAAGGAGGAGGTGAAAATGCCATGCCACTGTTTAATTTTCTCATTTCAGAATTTTACTGACTGGCAATTTGGGGGAATTGGCGATTCAGATTGTTTTTTTTTTTTTTCTTTTTCATTTTCTTATTTGTATTAATTTCATTAGCTATTACCTTCTCATTTTCTTTTACAGTTTTCTTTGCTATGGACTGGGAGCTTGTCATTATCTCAGATAATGCCACTCACTCTTTTGGGATAATGCCACTCGCTCTTTTGGTCTTTAAATCAAGAGAAAGAATCCTCAGTCATTTCTTATATTCAAGGAGCCAGCATTTTATCTAGATAAGTATGCCAGAAGGGTTTACAGACTTTATACCTCTTGTTGATTCTGCCTAGTTCTTCATCTTAAATTTGTCTTTTTATTGCAGTACATTCAGTCTAAAATTTGATAACCAAGAAAGTCTTCAAAGTAGTTCTTCAACTTCATTTGTTTATTTTTAGTGAGAATTTTGAGGAATGATGAATGTCCTAAACCTCACTTCATTAGTCAGACTTTGTAGTTCAAACTAGTTGGTTTTCTGTACTAACAAAGCATTACTGTGTTACCTACAGCCCCTTATTTTTCTCCCACCCTGCCTCAATTGGAAAGTTAACAATTATGTCTTTTTTCTTTGTTTCTTTTTAAAAAGTACTTCCTCAAACTGGAGCTCATCACTCCAGGGGTTTTCATTTTTTAAAAATTAACTGATTAGAAACTTGGGGACTTTAGTTTTGTGTGGTTTGGGAAGAAGATAAGAGTTCATTTGAATTTGAGAAATTTGTAATTACATAGTTACCTGTGGTGTGTCGTCTGCATGTGGGCAGAAGAGTCACCCACATCAGAATCACCTGGGGACTTGCTAAAATTGAAGCTTTCTCCATTCTACCTGTGATTATGAATGAGGATATTGTGAAATGTATAGGTTAGAGCTCTAGCAATTATTACAAATCTGTGAAGGGCTTTATATCCTACTACAATTACTTTAAAAGTTTTAACCATGATCCAGAGTACAAATATATGTACAAACACAGTAAATATCAAAGCCCCTGCACACACAAACACAGTTGAACACAACTTATCCTTCCCACCTGTAATGCACTATCTTCCCTTCTTGGCCTCAGACTCTTTCTCTTTTTATTTTAATGCTTGCTAAGACACACCAGTTTAGTTTTCCAGCACACTAAGGAGTCATGACCTACAAGTGGAAAATACTGCCTCTCTGAATGATTATTTTGGAATTCAGAAGCAAAACAATGATGTCTCTAGATCCTTGGTTGGGCCCATCCACAGAAACTCCTAAGGAGGAAATTACAATGTTTTCAATGCATTCTGACTTACGAAAATAATATTATTTTTGGTACCGACCAAAAATTATTTTTTTTCTGTTGCTTTTTTCCTTAAACTAGTCTGTATCTACTAAGCAATCAAATCTGATGCACTTACACTTTTTTCATGCATTTTTACACTGGAAGTCTATAGAGACAGGTGAAGGAGGAAATAAGAACAGTCACCATTTTTTTAAATAGACATTTGTTACAATTTCCCAGTATTATTTCTTGTAATATTGAACTAGTGTTATTTAATTTGCTATATATAAAATATTTGGGGAAAGTAGAGAAGGAGACATTATAAATGCACTTAAAATATATTCATATGTATCTCTATTTTGTTTTTGCTTCAGTTTGGGATTGAGGCTAAAGGAAAAAGGGACTGTCCTCTTTTATAAAGAAGATAACCTTAACAGGGCACAGGGGCACACATCTATAATCCCAACAACTCAGAAGGATGAGGCAGAAGAATCCTTTCAGGCCGGCCTCAGCAACTCAGTGAGGCCCTAAGCACTTAGTGAGGGCCTCTCTCAAAATAAAAAAAACAAACAAACAAAAAAAAAAAGGCTAGTAAAATGCCCCTGGGTTCAATCCCCAGTACAAAGAGATAAAATCAGAAAGACCATGTCCCATGGGGGAAAAGAAGACAAACCTAAAACAGAACATCAAATTATTAGTTTTATTAACATTAGATTCATTAAAACTAGCTAAAATGTTACAATTTTTGTATTTCTTAGTTTACCAAACAAATTTCTCTGATTCCTAGCAAGTTAAATTTTTCAGTGCTAATTCCCATTCATTCAATAAATATTTTTATTGAGCATTTACTGTGAGTCTCTGTTTCTGCTGCTTGTGATAAGGGCAGAAGGCAGACTGGTCCCCATCCTTCCTACCCATGAAGCTTACATTGTAGGAAAGGAAGACTACAATAAAAACTATACATTTTAAATCATGAAAATATCTAGCATATTAGAAAGTGATAAGTGCTGTGAAAGAAAAGAAAAATTAATCAATGTCAGGAGGATTTATAAGTTAAAGAGCTGGTGCAGGTAAGCCTCATTCAAGAATGTAACTCTGAGCAGAGACTTGAAGAAGGGCATCTAAGTAGCCAACTGGAAAACAGTGAAGAGTGTTCCAGGCAGTGAAGCAACTAGTGTGAGGGCCCAGCATAGGAGCACTCCTGGCACATTCAAGGAAGGTAGGGAGTTACATAAGTGTTGTGGAAGAGTGAGAGAGGAGAATAAGAAGAAAGCAGCCTAGTGAAAGAACGGTGGAGGAAATAAGAAGAGATGGTATGGACCATTTTAAAGACTTGTATTTTTAATCAGAAAGAAATGGGAAACTGCTGGAGGGCATTTATAGTTGTAGCATAATCTGACATTTTAAAGATGAATTTTAGCAGCTCTATTGGGAATTGTTATGGTTTGAATGTGAGGAGTCCTCCAAAAGCTCATGTGTGAGACAATGCAAGAAAGTTCAGAGGAGAAATGATTGGGTTGTGAGAATCTTAACCAAATCAGTGAATTAGTCCTTTGATAGAGATTAACTGAATGGTAACTGAAGTGGTGGGGTGTGGCTGGAGGAAATGTTTCAGTGGGGGCGTGGCTTTGGGGTATGTGTGCTTTGTCTGAAGAGTGGAGTTTTTCTCTCTCTGCTTCCTGATCACCATGTGAGCTGCTTCCTTCTGCCATACTCTTCCTCCAGATGTTCTGGTTCACCTTAACCCCCAAGGAATGGAGTCAGCCTTCTATGGACTAAGATCTCTGAAACTGTGAGCCCTCACATCAGCTTTTCTTCCTTAAAATTGTTCTGGTTGGATATTTTAGTTAGAGCAGCAAAAAAACTGCCTAAAACAGGAATGATCTACTGAGGGAGGGGGCCAGTGATAACGGCAGAAGCAGGTAGACCTGTCAAAAGACTATGGCAGAAATATGGTCAAGAGATGATGATAGTCATCAGAAGAAAGGATGAGAAGTGATCACATTCTGAAGATATTTTGAAAGTGGCATCTGCAAGATTTAAACATGATTTGGATGTAACATGCAAGAAAGGGTAAAGGATGACACCATGATTTTCCCTCTGTAGAACAGGAAAAATAAACATTTTTATCAACTGAGATAGTGTGTTGGTGTTCTATCATTGGGTTAACAAACTACTCCAAAGAAAGTGTTGTAAAGTATCAACCACATTATTCTGTTCTAGGACTTTGTGGGTCAGGAATTCAGACAGAGCACTGTGGGGATGGCTTGTTTCAGCTCCAGGATGTTTGGGGTCCTAGCTAGGAAGGCTCACATGGCTGGGAGTGACTCAAATGGCTGGAACCTGGAATTTTGGGGAAGTTTCTTCACATGTGTCTGGTACCTGGCCTAGGATGACTGAAGTTTAGACCAACCAAATCTGGTCTTTTCATGTGTTTTGGGCTTCTCACAGCATGGGAGGTGGGTTCCAAAGGATATGCCAACAAAGAGAGCATCCCAAGATGGGAGCTTCCAGGGAGTGGGTGTTTCAGAAGGACCAAGCAGAAGTCTTGTCACCTTTTATGATCCCACCTCAGAAATCATCGGACTTTATTTCTACTGTACATACTCTATCAGTCAAAGTAGGCACAAGCCCAGTCAGGAGGGAATATAGACCATAATTGTTTATGGGAGGAGTATCGAAGAATTTGTAGCCTTTTTTTTTTTTTTAACTACCACAGTTTAGAAGACTGAGGATGAATAGGAATTGGGGAGGTAAGGGAAGATGAAGAATTCTATTCAAAACATGCTGAGTTTCACATGTTTATTGAAGTTCCAAGTGGAGAGATCAGGTAGACATTTATATACATTTGATACTGGAGTTGAAAAAATGAGTCTGGACTAAAAATCTAAATGTAGAGGTTGTCAGTATATGAGTGGGATTTAAAGCCAAGATACTGGATAAAATCATCAAGGAAGAGAAAGTGGGTAGAGAAAAGAGCAGGACAAAGGAGACTTCTTTTTTAGGGAAAGAGAAGACACCGTAAGAGGAAGAAGAGAATGAACTGGGTCAGTTGCTGCTGATGGTCACATCAAAGGAAGACTTGGAATTGGCACAGGCTTTAGAGTCAATGTATTTGTGGATATATAAGACAGGTGAACACAGACCTCTGGAACCTACAACATGTCTAGGATATGACTGGATTCTTCAGTAAATCATAAGAGTTCAACACTCCTCAGATGTGAGCAGCAAATCTGTAGTGTTTATTTGGATAACTATGATTGCACATTTCATATTTCCTAAATAAATTTAACTTGAAGCTGGGCATGGTGGCACACACCTGTAAGTAATCCCAGCAACTCTGCAGGTTGAGGCAAGAGGATCACATGTTCTAGGTCAGCCCCAGCAATTTAGTGGGGTCCTCTCTCAAAATTAAAAATAAAAAGGGCTGGGGATGTACCTCAGAGATAAAGCGCCCCTGGGTTCAATCCTAAGTGCCAAAAATAAAATAAAATAATATTAACTTTAAAAATTGCCATGAGGCTAAAGATAACTGTAGTATTTTGGATGTTATATTAATTCTCATCATGCATTTTAGTCTTCTTGACTCAAAGTCTAAACATTCTTGAAAATTTGGAAGAGTAGCAGAGGAGAAGTTCAGAGGAAAAATTACTGATATAATATATTCTAATTTTTTAACTAAACCTTTTTTATGTTTTTGATGAAAGTTTATTTCTTTTTTATTTATTTTTTATTTGTTTGAATTAGTTATACATGATAGCAGAATGCATTTTGATTTGTTTTACACAAATGGAGCACAACTTTTCATTTCTCTGGTTATATAGATGTAGAGTCACACCACATGTGCATTCATACATGTACCCAGGATAATGATGTTCATTCCATTCCACCATCTTTCTTACCCCCATGTCCCCTCCCTTTTCCTCCCAAAAGTTTATTTCTAGAAGAATTTACTGATCTTAAAATTCCTCAAATAACATATACCAGCTTTCAAAGAACTTATTTTAAGTGGGGAAAGATGAAATAAAATCTTATGTAAAATACAATATGCCCATCAATTTTTATAAAGTAAAAAATACTGTATCATTGGTGGTATGCACAATTTACTAAGGCATAAAAACAATAACTCTTGAAATCTTTACAGAAACATGAAATATGCTTAAACATACCCCTGTGGATTTTGAACCTTAAGTTATTATTGTTTTAGTTTTCCAAATTTCCATCATAATATGGAAGCAAAAATAAAGTATATATTCAATGTGGTATGTGTCAACTGGTGATGGCAAGTGGCCCATTCCACCCTTACCCATGGCCATCTGCCCACTCCCCAGGTGACCTTTCTTGTACATGGGGATATTTGCTCAGGTTAACAATGCTTCCCACAAAGTTGTTTATTCTTTCAGTTGCCCAAGGTTGATGGTAATTTATTTGTTGATAGCTGGGAGCATTAAAAATTGCCAAATAAAGATATAGTGTCCATTGTAAAAAAAAATATATATATATATTTTATATATTTTATATATATATATAGCCAAGACAAAACCATGTCTTTTCTCCTGCAACAGCCTCTTTAATTTCTCCATTCCCATTTTCCCTTCCCATCCCACTTCAAGTCACTTCTTACATTGAAGCCCAAGGGAGTCGTTCTGAACCACGGAGAGTGCAAGGAAAGGGCCATACCAAAATATTTTAGTCCTAGGTGGGAAAAGAAGTGATCTTGGAATTGTTCCTCAACAATGCACATTTAAAGAACATTATTATAAATAATAACAGTAAATTTATGACTCTGAAATTTTGGGGGAATGATTTTCTAAACATTTGGCAGGTGCTTTCTATATTTCTCCATTGAATTCCATTTGGTGACAGAGAAGATACTGAAAGTAGGAACAGCCATAAGTCTCCAGTGCAAAAAGACTTTTGATATGTCATGTTTACAACTTGCCACCATTTATGTAATATTTCACATTTTTGATAGCTATGGCATACACCAGTCCACCATAGAAGAAAATTAAAATTGTACAGAGAGCAGATTTAGAATGGATGGTTAGAAGGAGTGTGTGCAGTCTTTCATCCCCAGGGGATCCAGAGCAACCTACAACTCTTCTTTCAGTCTTGTGAACCACCCAGAATCCTTTCAGCAATTATCTCCCCCTCCCCCAAACACACACTTTCTAATTTTCCTTAAGCTAGTTTCATCTGAGTTTTGTTACTTGCAACTGAGTGTGTCCTAATAGTTCAGTTAGGCAAGATTCAGATAAACATGAAAAGAAGAATTCTAGGATAAAGTATAAGATTATAGGCAAGGAGACAGAATGTGGCATGGGGTTTTCTGAGAAAACAGATTTAAAATATAGTGGTTTTTAAGGAATGTAGTTAAGTAACTTCTCTCATCACAATGGGGTAGGTATAGAAATTCTTTCACCCTCTTCAGAGACAGTTGAAGAGCTAAACAAATTTCGAATACATATACCATTTGGCCCAGAAATTTCACTTTGAGAAATTAATTCTACAGTAATTATCAGGCAAGAATATTTATCAGAATGTTATTTTGTCATAGAAAATGGCTGAAAACAACTTACATGTCCATCAATGTAGAACTTGCTAAATGTTTAGGCTACATTCACTTATTGAAATAGCACATAGCCATTAAAGGCAATTCAGTGGGTCTATATGTGTGAATATGGAACAATCCACACAGGAGAAAAGCAAGGTACACAACTGAGTCATAAAATGCTCTTACTTATATTTAAAAACAAACAAAAAATGTCTTCTGCTTTTAAATACATTGAAAAACTCTAGAAGGGCAAAATAAAAATCTTTGCAATTGTTTTCCCTGGAAAAGGGAGTGCCTTTTTTTGTTTGTTTGTTTTGTTTTTTGTATTATACTGCTTGTTTGTACCACCTTCATATATTACTACTTGAGATAAGCTGCTATATTAATGTAAAATTTAATACAATTAAAAATATAAATTATATTAAATATGATTCAAGTATAGGACAATGTCTTAAATCACTAAAATTAAATATGAAACCACTAAAACTAAAATATAAACAATGAAAACCTTAAAGTGATATACATAGATACCACTGCTTTGAAATTTCTGTGTGGGTACTGTCTTAAGCCCTCTACATGTGTGTTATGGTTTGGATGTGAGATGTCCCCCAGAAACTTACATGTGAGACAATACGAGAAGGTTTGGAGGAAAACTGATTGGGTTATAGCCTTAACCTACTCAGTGAATTAATTCTTGGTGGGATTTACTGAGTGGTAACTGCAGGTAGGTGGGATGTAGCTAGAGGAAGTGGTTCATTGGGGGCATGGCTATGGGGTATATACTTTGTATCTGGAGAGTGGAATTCTCTCTGCTTCCTGATCATCATGTAAGCTGCTTCCTTCCACCACACTCTTCTGCCATGATGTTCAGCCTCACCTTGAGCCCCAAGGAATGGAGTCTGCTATCTATGGATTGAGACCTATGAAACTGTGAGCCCCCAAGTAAACTTTTCCTCCTCTAAAGTTACTCTGGTCAGGTCTTTAAGTCACAGCTAAAACAATGTATCTCATTCAATTCTCACAGCAACCCTAGAGGAGGAACATTCTCAAATTGCAGATGAGTTGCTGAAAAAGCCGATGACATGATTCCAAACTCTGGCTTCAAAGTCCTTGTATTTAACCATTCTCTCTTTTGCATCCTCAAGCTAGACTGACTTCACTGGAATAGTTCCAAGAGGGTATTTCTGTGGATAAAACCCAATTTCCTTGCAGACAGTCTATCATTGACAACCAATAAAGGATTATTTTTATAATGGCTAATAAAACAAGTCACCAAATAACTTTGCCTTCTGTACTAGTTGCTTAGAGTTGATGGTCAGTTTTCTTAAACTGTTAAGGTAAACACCATCCCACACCTTTCCTTAGAGAGAAATACCTAACAATGATATTCCTCTCCAGTAGTGGGAGCCATTCAGTCAAGACAATGACACAGTTGAACTTTCACATTAGATATATCACTCTTGCTGTTTTGGACAGAAGAGAGGAAACTGGAGGCAAAATCAATTGACATGAAAATTTGGGGATATCTACTCAGAATTCACTTTTCCCATCTTTGCTGTGAGACCCTGAAATCCTGTGAGCCAATTCATAGAATGAGAATCAGTTTAGAACTTAGATTTGGACTGCCTTGGTCCAATCAGCTAGGCTTCTTAACATCACTGTAAATGTAGACTAATTTAACCTCCTGCATGTCTCAAGTATCAATAACATGGGAAATAATAGCATATATTGTATGGTTTAAAATAAATAATATTTCTATTATTTGTGCTCAATTAATATCAGTGATCTTCATCATCATTATTGTTTTTGAGCTCAACCATGGATTCTGACTGGGATTCGTTACACCTCTCCTCATCTCCCCTACCTCTGCATCACCCCCACTCCACTGCAGAACCAAGCCTAGCAGGTAATGGAGAGGACTATAAGCAAAACTAACCAACATAGTTTCAGCACCATTAGGAAAACACAACCTGGAGAGAAGCAGACCTCTGCAAGCTTTCCTTTATTCCACAGCGGAGTCAACCAATCAGGCACTGGAAGGGCTCATTTTCTGGGTAGAAAAATGGCCTTCAGTTACAGAAAGACTCTGAATTTTATAGTTTACAATGAGAGTGAATTAATCATTGGAGACTGAGGCAGAATGTGTAGGTTTGGACAGTGAGGAAAGAAGTTGTAAAAAGCCCGGAACTCATTGTCACTGTTTAAAGCTCATCTTCTTCCTCTGAGACCCACTGTTACCCAGAGCTTCACTATTTGCTTTTCTCCTTCCAAAACTCATGGGCAATGGGAAAGGGTAAAAGTCCAGGGCCCAGAGTTTCAAAGTCTGCCTCCTCCCCTCAGGACCCATTGTATTTAGGAAGGGATGAATGTTTGCTTTTGGTGGAGATGCTGGGGATGGACCCAGGGAGGGATGAAAGTTTGCTTTCTCCCCCAGGCCCATTGTTACTGAGAAAGGATTTACTGGGAAAGGTTCAGTGTTTGGCTAATTTCCCTCCTTCCTCCCAAGCTACACCATCTTTCCTGGGGGCTGTCTTGTAGGAATATTATTTTCTATAGCCCTTCAAGGACCACAAAAGCTTGTCTGAATTTTATCCTTACAGAAGGGGCAGGCAAAAGATGAAGAATTTGACTTTCTCCTTAATTTATGTTATTTTTCTTAAATGTCACTACCTATGCTTTATGTATGTTTGTTTATTTATTTATTTATTTATTTGATCTGTAAATAAAGAGAGTTGAAGACAGTAACTAGGAATGGAACTATATGAACGATGGTAGGAAAGTCAAGAACATAAGCAGGGATTCCACATGGACTGGAGTAAATGAACATGAGGTTGTGTCCATGGAAGAAATCAGACATAGAATAACCATCATGATGGCCATTACAAGAAGTGGCATGTACAAGCTCTTGAAGGGCAAGAAGGATGTCTTTATTAAGAGAAGCCTTCAGAGCATCTAGAACCACAGTATGGAGCAAGCACTCAGTACTCCACTGTAGGATTAAATGTTATCTAATTATCAGGCCCACATAGCTGCTTTTGAATATAGCTCAAAATGTTGGGGCTTATTTTGTCAATAACGAGGAGACTTTGGCATGATCAACATAGGTAGTTCTTGAAAAGAGAATGAAATGGAAACTTTGGGCAGGGATAGTTAGGAGTCTGTTTCAATAGTGAAATGAGATCATGAGGTCTCAGGATAGTGGTGGTAGAAATAAAGAGGAAGGAATAGGTGTAGGAAAAAAATTCAGAGGAGGAGACAATGGATTGTAAAAACAGGTTGGATGTTAGGGACAACAGTGAAAGTCAAAGATGACTGGGATTTTAATCCTGAGTGATAGGTAGACAGGTGGGACACTTAAGCAATCCCTCTCCCTTTAGAGATTTTTTTAATCACAGAAAAGCAGTAGACAATTATCTGCATGTTTTTGACAGTATCATATCCCCCAGGCCCGCAACAGTGATGCAGGGGCTGAGATGGATGCAGCACACAGAATCGACTGTAGTGCAGGCTCAGCAGGCAGCAGACAATGCAGCAAGCGATGGATAAGCCACCCTTCACTGCAGTCACCCCCTGGGAGGTAGATGGTTCCTAGCAGTCATGCTGTGGGTTCCTTGACCTACTCGGTTGTCTATGTGACTGTTGTTGGAGGTGGGTCAGCCTTCAGTCTAGGCACACATCAAGAATTTTCAGAGACTGCTTTGGACCCAAAGTGGACACCCCTTCTAAAATTGAATTATTTTTTCTTACCATACTCCTTATTCATGAGTTCTAATTGTTGGTAACTTTAAAGATATTAGTTATTATGTTAGTCACCTTTTCATTATTGGGACCAAAATACCTGACAAGAACAACATAGGGGTAGGAAAAGTTGATGTTGGGCTCCCTTCCAGTGTTAGAGGTTCAGTCCATGGTCAGGCAACTCCATTGCTCTGGACCTGAGGTGAGAAAAAACATCATGGTGGAAGAACATGGTGGAGGAAAGCTGCTCAGTTCATGGTAGCTGGCAGAGAGTACAAGAACACAGAGACAAAACATAAAAGCCCCACAGCACACCCCCAGTGATCTACTTCCTCCACCCACACCCCACCTGCCTACTAATTACCACTCAGTAATCCATTCAAATCATCAATCCATCAAACAGATTAATCCACTGACTAGGTATGGCTCTCATAATCTAATCATTTCACCTCTGAGCAGTCCTGCATCAACACATGAGCTTTTGGGGGCAACACCTCATATCCAAACTGTAACAGTCACCTTAGCAGTTTCCCATCACTAGTTATATGAAAAAGTTAATTTCTGCAATAAACACAATTTTAATTATTTTTCTAGCTTATTTCTAAAATAATATTTTGTCACAGTTTCCTAGAATCTGCCCTTCTGGAATCCCACATATTTAGTTTGAGGATTATCTTTTTTAAAATAAGGATCAACACAACAGTTATACACTTCATCTGACCATTGACAATGCATTGAATATTTCATTTCTTAGTTCCACTAAGTAATATAATAGTTTTTTTGGAAATTTTTACATTTATTAGTTAAAAAACATCAAGGTTGGGGCTGGAGATATAGCTCAGTTGGTAGAGTGCTTGCCTCACATGTACAAGGCCCTGGGTTCAATCCCCAGCAACACCATAAAAAAAAAAAAAAAAAAAAAAAAAAAAAAAAAAATCAAGGTTGATTCCAACATAAGAGAAGGCAAAAGTAAAGATTAGTAAATGCAATTTACATATCACTCCATTAACTCTAGCTTAAGATATTTCTGCATGTACTATGCAGAAAAAAATTATTTGAAGAGTTGTCACTATATTTATGGCAAAATTGCTGTGTTTGTGTTTTATTCTGGCTGTTTAGCGAATGGAAGACTGAATTTTCCAGGAGTTCTTTAAAGTACAAGTTTTAGGACCCTGGTTACCAAAGGTTAATTTTCATCTCTCTCTAAGTTAAAATAGATTCATGGATCTTTTAGACATTAAAATAAAAGTCAATAACTTGGGATGGGGGAGTAGAGCATAAGATAGGCCATTTATAACTGTAAGACTTTTTTTTTTTAATGACTTGCCCCCTGCTCTGTCTCTAGTTTGTGGACATGATGCTGACTGCACATCTGTCAGTGTGCGGGTGGGGCCACATTTGCCAAAGTATCTGGCTTTTGCTAGGAGCTAGATGTAATAACATTCTGCTGACTTGCAGGTTGCAGAGCCTATGATTGAGGGTCATTACACCTGGAACCTGATTTGATGTTGGTAACTGACCTTCTTTTCACCTTCTTCCCCAGGAACTTCTTGACTTAGTATTTCTAAGGATATTATGCAGTGCCATCTTGCTGACTTAGACTAGGTAGTGACAAATTTAATGTTACTTCACCTCTGCTAGGAGGAATTCAAGATCCATCACTGTGCCCAGGAATCCAATGGCATATTTGAATGTTCTAAACTGCAAGCCTGGTTACATTCTGGAATAGTACAGAAATGGTGAAAAAGAGCAAGTCATGCAAGAAACTGTTCATCTTCTGGACAGTGTTGCCTCAGAGGTCATAAATTGCTTTTGTCTAAAGATGCTTGAAATGGCTTAAGAAATAGCCTATTTGTGATCTAGGCTAAGGGATGAATAACCTCTTACACCATGCTTCACATTCAAGATTCTGTGGTTTACAGGATATGAACATGAGATAGAAAACACAGATCTAGCCAGTCACAGTGGCACATGCCTCTAATCCCAGGGACTCAGGAGGCTAAGGCAGAAGGATCAGCAATTGGAGGCCAGCCCAAACAACTTAGCAAGACTGTCTCAAAATTTAAAAAATAAATAAATAAAAAGAGCTGAGGATATAGTAGCTCTAAAGCAAAGCACCCTGAGTTTAATCCCTAGTACAGAAAGAAAGAAGGAAAACACAGGTGGTCTATTGCTTTTTCCTGACCTCAATGTTTTTAAAGGACAGTTTGTATTTTGGTTCATTTTTCACTGAAGCAAAATACCAATTTACATTTCAGTTGTGGTTTTCCCTAGCCATACTAAAATGTAAAGTTCTTTAACATGTCAGTCCAGCAGCATTTTTTACAGCTAATGTTCCAGTGTCTACAATGATGTGACATATCATCTATACCACCTTCAGGATGCTATTTTTGTCTTGTATAAGAGTGTGTTATGAGCTTTATACTTTTAGTAATATGTTTACTCCCTGAATTTAAGAGCAGGCAAGGTCAGAAGTTACATTAATTATTTGGGAATGGGTTCTTTTGGTCAGTGTCATCCAATAATTTTCTGAGAGCTCCACATTAGTCCAGTTATTGGCTTAACTAAAATGCCTAGTGGGCTAAAGTAAATGATTATTCAGTTCAGTCACAGATAGTTGATCTGGTAGGCCTAGTTGACAGTGTTCTAATTAATGCATTATAATAGTCAATCAAAAATTACTTAGTGGGCACTGATCAGGTACATTACACTGATATTCAGTAGGGAGCCAAGAGGAAATAACCCACCAAGGCATTAGCTAAATAAAGACATAAACTGGAACCATAAACTTGAAGTTAATGAGGTAGACATTTGTCATTATAAGATATCAAACTGTAACTACGTAATTGAATGACCCAAAATGTACACTTGTGTTCAGGATCACCCAATTGAGAAGGTAGCCAAAGGAGCCAAAACTCGCCCCTCTTTAAATTGGAGCTAACTCTGTCTTGGAGAATAGGGAAGATAGCAAGTTACGGCTGGCAGTGAAATGACCATCTAGCCTACATCTTCTCAATGGCAGAAACTCCATTAATATTTGTATGAGAACCATCTGGGGATTGTGGTGCTTGTACAAGGTCAGATTCCTACGACCCACAGGAGACCAAATAAATGCAAATCCTGCATATAACTTTTTTTTTTAAACAAACGCTTCATTTAATTCTGAAGTAGGTAATATACAGTTCACACATGCAGAAATACACTTTGTAGTTTTACTTAGATCCCTAAGTGTTTCCTGTTTGTTTTGGTAATATAACTTAAGTGCATTTTTAAGGTTTTATAAAGATTGGTTTAGAAGTATAAGAATTTGGAATAATGAGATTATTTTTAAGTTATTATTTCAATTATCATTTGTCTTATTTACTCAAATCAGAAGCTGCAAACTTATGGCCTGCTGACAGATATGGTTGGTCCCTCAGGTATTCTCTGTAATTGGTCCAAAGGGTACTTTAAAATTAGTTGTCATGATTGAAGATCTGAATGGTACTTATATACTTTGTATACAAGCAGTTGTATGTAAAAAGATACTATACTTGTGCATGATGAATAAGTAAATAAATAATAAAAAAATTAAAAAAAAATTAGTTGTCAATATTGACCATTAGGAGATAATTCTAATTCCTCTTTAAAGATCAGATGATTTGAGGGTATTTTGTTTAGTTCAATAAGCCAAACATGGAAAGAGAAGTACTGCATGTTCTCTCTCATATGTAGTAACTGAAAAAGTTGACCTCAAAGTAGAATAGCCATGATTAGGGAAGGGCATGGCAGGTGGGAAGTTAAAGGGTGGTTGGATATGATCAGTGCATGCTGTGTGCATGTGTGGAAATACACTGAACCACATTAATATGTACAGTTAATATATGCTAATAAAAATAAAAACAGTGAGTAATTAAAAGTTAGGTAATTTTAGAGTATTGGCCCCCAGTTTTTACATGGCTTTAGTCACCTAAAATTGAAAAGCAGCTGCCCCTTTCCATGGCCAGTTTGTCATAATCCCATGACTCAGATCATCTCCCTAACACCAAAGGCCAAATGTCAGGTGCCATTTGTCACCACTATGCTTCAGATCTTTCTTCTACTTAGCCCAGTTGACTCATTTATATCACCTGCCTGGATCCTCTAGACACTTGAGTTTATGACTGCAATCTTAAGGGTACTTCAAAACCTATTACTTTTGAGCAGTATTTGATGGGATGAAGATAGATCATCCACATTCAGATGTGTTTACTGCATTCCCCTGGGATACCCCTACTATGCTCCTGGGCAGAATGTGGACTAGTTCATTTAAAGAATGCCCATTAATCAAAAGAAGGTCCAACCTAACTCAAGTCTTTTTAAGAGGCTACATAACTTGCCATGTCTAATTGATGTGCATATTTTATGTTATATGTATTTTCTATAATACAAGGAAAGATGCTGCTTATAGAGATGATACAGAAAATGCAGCTGTTTCCAGTATTTTTACCAAAAGGAGATGTTTTTATAAACCACTCTAAAAAATTCATCCTTCAGTAATTATGATGTGTCAATGTAGGTTGATCAATTGTAACAAATGTCACATTCTGGTGGGGATGTTGATAATGGGGGAGGTTGTGCATATAAAGGGAGCAAGGAGCATATGGGAAGTTTCTGTACTTTCCTGTCAATGTTTTTTTTTTTTTTTTTTTTTTTTTTGCAGGGGGTACCAGGGATTGAGCTTAGGGGCACTCAACCACTGAGTCACATCCCCAGACCTATTTTGTATATTTTGTATTTTATTTAGAGACAGGGTCTCACTGAGTTGTTTTGCGCCTCACCATTGCTGGGGGGCTGGCTTTGAACTGGCTATCCTCCTGCCTCAGTCTCCCAAGCTATTGGGATACAGGCATGGCCACTGCACCTTGCTCCTCTTAATTTTTCTGTAAACCCATCACAGCTGGGGAGGGCAGGGTAACAAGCCCCGGCCTGCAAGAATTCCAGCTAGGCCCTTCTGCATGCTTTTCCAGCTCGGCCGGCCCACTCAGGAGCCACGGGTATTTTCCACCTCTGCCTACAGGTCAGGGAACAGGCCGCGGGCCCAGGAACAGGGAATATTACATGGGGACACCCATCTTTTTTTTCTCCTACTAACACCCTAATTCCCATGATTACTCTCTCACTAGTCAAATAATCTAATACCTCTATCTTCTCACATCCTACCTCACAAATGTTTTAGCCAACCCATAAGTCCCCCCTTTTACCATTAGATACTGTGAACCACCACACAAAAATACTGACTAAATGGTAGAAGATAATTGATCTCATCATTTATGGTTAAAGTGTCAAAATTGTAAATATAAAAATAGAAACTAACTGATATATGGCAATACGTTGGGTACTTTGAATGCTGTACTATTGATCTTTCCCTTAAAAGTGAGGCATCGGGTAACCTGTAGGGAAGATATAAGACAATAGGACAGAAACATTAATACCTTAGACTTACACTGCAAGAGAGGAAAACACATAGATATCATGAAAAAACAAGGGAGGAAAATGCCCCAAACAAACCAAGATACTACAGCAATAGAATCCATAGAAAGCACAGTAGGTGAAATGTCAGAAAAGGAGTTCCGAATATACATAATTAAAATGATTCGGGATTTAAAAAATGACCTAAGTGAGCAGATACAGGCAAAAATTTATCTCTCCAACAAAGAGATAAGAGAACAAATACAGGTAGCAAAAGATTACTTCAAGAAAGAGAGAGTGTGAGAAAAAAACCAAACAGAAATACTTGAAATAAAAGAAACAATAGGCCATTTTAAAAATTCAATAGATAGTATCACCAATAGATTGGATCACTTGGAAGATAGGACCTCAGACAATGAGGACAAAATATATAATATTGAAAATAAAGTTGGCCACACAGCAAAGATGGTAAGAAACCATGAACAAAATATCCAAGAAATATGGGATACCATCAAAAGACTGAATATAAGATTTATTGGAATTGAGGAAAGTGCAAAGAATCAATCCAAAGGAATGCAAAATCTCTTTAATGAAATAATATCAGAAAATTTCCCAAACAAGAAGAACAAATTTGAAAACCAAATACAAGAAGCATATAGGACACAAAATGTACAAAATTACAACAGATCTACACCAAGGCACATTATAATGAAAATGACTAGCATACAAAATAAGGATAGAATTTTAAAGGCCATAAGAGAGAAAAATCAGATAACCTATAGAGGAAAACCAATTTGTATCACAGCAGATTTTTCAACCCAGACCCTCAAAGCAAGGAGAGCCTAGAACAACATATACCAGGCTCTAAAAGATAAGGGATGCCAATCAAGAATCTTATATTCAGAAAAATAAGCTTTAGATTTGATGATGAGATAAAAACCTTCCATGATAAACAAAAGCTAAAAGAATTTACAACAAGAAAGCCAGCACTACAGAACATCCTTGGCAAAATATTCCATGAGGAGGAATTGAAAAACAATAATGAAAACCTTCAAAGGGAAGAACAACAACAAAGGAAAACTAACCATAGGAGAAATCAAGTCAAGCTAAATACCAAAAATAAAATAGAATCAAG
Organism: Tamias sibiricus; assembly: GCA_025594165.1. NCBI lineage: Eukaryota > Metazoa > Chordata > Mammalia > Rodentia > Sciuridae > Tamias > Tamias sibiricus. The sequence goes on along the minus strand of CM046660.1, from coordinate 69,328,911 downwards.
TAAAATTTAAAATGACTGGTAATACAAATCATATCTCAATAATATCCCTAAATGTTAATGGCTTAAACGCACCAATTAAAAGACATAGGCTGACGGATTGGATTAAAAAAAAAAAAAAAAAGACCCAACAATATGCTGCCTTCAAGAGACACATCTCATAGGAAAAGACACCCACAGACTGAAGGTGAAAGGATGGGATAAAAATATACCACTCACACGGACTACGTAAGCAAGCAGGGGTTTCCATCCTCATATCAAACAAAGTAGACTTCAAGCCAAAGGTAATCAAAAGAGATAAGGAAGGGCATTTCATACTACTTAAAGGAATCATACATCAACAAGAAATAACTGTCATAAATATATATGCTCCAAATAACGGAGCATCCATGTTCATCAAACAAATCCTTCTCAAGTTCAAGAACCAAATAGACCACAACACAATAATTCTAGGTGACTTTAACACACTGCTTTCACCACTGGATAGATCTTCCAAACAAAAGCTAAACAAAGAAAGTGTAGAACTCAATAATACAATCAATAGCTTAGAACTTAACTGATATATATAGAGAGTATATTATCCATCAATGAGTCAGTACACTTTCTTCTCAGCAGCACATGGATCATTCTCTAAAATAGATCATATATTATGCCATAAAGCAACTCTAAGCAAATATAAAAAGGCAGAGATACTACCCTGCATACTATCAGATCATAATGGAATGAAACTAGAAATCAATGATAAAATAAGAAACAAAACTACTCCAACACCTGGAGACTAAGTAATATGCTATTGAATGAACAATGGGTTGCAGAAGACATCAAAAAGGAGATTAAAAAATTCTTAGAGGTAAATGAGAACACCGATACAACATATCAAAATCTCTGGGACACTATGAAGGCAGTACTAAGAGGAAAATTCATTGCATGGAGTTCATTCCTTCAAAGAAGAAAAGGTCAACAAATAAATGAATTAACATTACACCTTAAAGCCCTAGAAAAAGAAGAACAAATTAACCCCAAAAGTAGTAGAAGACAGGAAATAATTAAAATCAGAGCTGAAATCAATAAAATTGAAACAAAAAACACAATTGAAAAAATCGACAGAACCAAAAGTTGGTTCTTTGAAAAAAATAAATTAAATTGATAAACCATTAGCTATGATAACTAAGAAAAGGAGAGAAAAAACTCAAATTACCAATATATGTGATGAAAAAGGAAACATCACAATGGACACTACAGAAATACAGAAGATAATTAGAAATTATTTTGAAAATCTATACTCCAACAAAATAGAAAAAAATGAAGACATCGACAAATTTCTAAAAATATATGATGTGCCCAAACTAAATCAGGATGATATATACAACTTAAATAGATCAATTTCAAACAAAGAGAGGATGCCATCAAAAACCTACCAACCAAGAAAAGCCCAGGTCCAGATGGATATACAACCGAGTTCTATAAGACCTTTAAAGAAGAACTAACACCAATACTTCTCAAACTATTCCATGAAATAGAAAAAGAGTGAACCCTTCCAGACTCATTTTATGAGGCCAATATCACCCTGATTTCAAAATCAGGCAGAGACAAATCAAAGAAAGAAAACTTCAGACCAATATCACTAATGAATATAGGTGCAAAAATCCTCAATAAAATTCTGGCAAATCAAATACAAAAATACATAAAAAAAATAGTACATCACAATCAAGTGGGGTTCATTCCAGGAATGCAAGGTTGGTTCAGCATAAGGAAATCAATAAATGTTATTCACCACATCAATAGACTCAAAGATAAAAATCATATGATCATCTCAATTGACGCAGAGAAAGCATTTGACAAGATACAACACCCCTTCATGTTCAAAATGCTAGAAAAAATAGGGATAAAAGGAACACACCTCAACATTGTAAAGGCCATCTATGCTAAGCCCCAGGCCAACATCATCCTAAATGGAGAAAAGCTGAAAGCATTCCCTCTAAAAACTGGAACAAGACAGGGATGTCCTCATTAGCCACTATTTTTTTTTTTTTTTTTTTTTTGTGGTACCGGGGATTGAACTCAGGGGCACTTGACCACTGGGTCACATCCCCAGACCTTTTTTGTATTTTATTAGAGACAGGGTCTCACTGAGTTGCTAAGTGCCTCCCCATTGCCAAGGCTGGCTTTGAACTCGCGATCCTCCTGCCTCAGCCTCCCAAAGTGCTGGGATTACAGGCGTGCGCCACCGCGCCCGGCTTAGCCACTATTATTTAACATAGTTCTTGAAACTCCAGCCAATGCAATTAGACAGATGAAAGAGATAAAAGGGATATGGATAGGAAAAGAAGAACTCAAACTATCACTATTTGCAGACAATATGATTCTATACATAGAGGATCCAAAAAACTCCACCAGAAATCTTCTAGATCTAATAAATGAATTCAGCAAAGTGGCTGGATATAAAAACAATACCCATAAATCTAAGGCATTTCTGTACATCAGCAACAAATCCTCAGAAAGAGAAACTAGGAAATCCACCCCATTTACTATAACATCAAAAATAAAATAAAAATACTTGGGAATCAACATAACAAAAGAAGTAAAAGACCTGTATAAAAACTACAACACACTAAAGAAAGAAATTAAAGAAGATCTTAGAAGATGGAAAGATTTGCCTTGTTCATGGATAGGTAGAACTAATATTGTCAAAATGACTATTCTACCAAAAGCACTATACAATTTCAATGCAATCCCAATCAAACTCCCAATGTCATTCCTCATAGAAATAGAAAAGGAAATAATGAAATTTATCTGGAAAAATAAGAGACCCAGAATAGCCAAAGCAATTCTTAGCAAGAAGAATGAAGCTGGTGGCATTACTATTCCAGACCTTAAATTGTATTACAAAGCAATAGTAACTAAAACAGCATGGTATTGGCACCAAAATAGACCAGTAGACCAATGGTACAGAATAGAAGACACAGAGACTAACCCACACATCTACAGTTATCTTATATTAGACAAAAGTGCCAAAAACATACATTGGAGAAAAGACAGCCTCTTCAACAAATGATGCTGGGAAAACTGGAAATCCTTATGTAATCAAATAAAATTAAACCTCTATCTCTCTCCATGCACAAAACTCAACTCAAAATGGATCAAGGACCTAGGAATTAAACCAGAGACCTTGCACCTAATAGAAGAAAAAGTAGGCCCAAATCTCCAACATGTTGGATTAGGCCCCAACTTCCTCAATAAGACCCCTATAGTGCAAGAACTAAGATCAAACACTAATAAATGGGATGGATTCAAATGAAAAAGCTTCTTCTCAGCAAAAGAAACAATCAGTGAGGTGAACAGAGAACCTACAGAATGGGAATAAATCTTTACCACATGCACATCAGATAGAACATTAACTTCAAGGATGTAGGAGCCCTAATTAAGGAGATAGCTAAGATTGCGGGGCAGCAACACAAGGATATATAAATCTCTCAAAAACCTTTACACCAAAAAAAACAAACAACCCAATCAATAAATGGGCTAAGGAACTGAACAGACATTTCTCAGAAGAAGCTATACTATCAATCAACAAATATATAAAAAAAGTTCAACATCTCTAGCAATTAGAGAAATGCAAATCAAAACTATTCTAAGATTTCATCTCATGCCAGTCAGAATGGCAGCTATCAAAAACAAAAACAACAATAAATGCTGGCAAGGATGTGGGGAAAAGGGCACACTCTTACACTGCTGGTGGGGCTGCAAATTGGTGCAGCCAATTTGGAAAGCAGTATGGAGATTCCTAGGAAAACTTGGAATGGAACCACCATTTGACTCAGCTATCCCACTCCTCGTTCTATACCCAAAGGACTTTAAAAAAGCATACTACAGGGACACAGCCACATCAATGTTCATAGCATCACAATTCACAATAGCTAAACTGTGGAACCAACCTAGATGCCCATCAATAGATGAATGGATAGGGAAACTTTGGTGTATATACACAATGGAACATTACTCAGCACTAAAAGAGAATAAAATTATGGCATTTGCAGGTAAATGGATGAAGTTGGAGAAAATAATGCTAAGTGAAGTCAGCCAATCCCAGAAAACCAAAGGTCAATTAATTCCTTTGCTAGGATGATACTGAATTATAGTGGCAAGGGAAGGGGGATGAGAGGAATGAAGGAGTGTTAAATAGAAAAAAAGTGGGGAGGAGAGGGAAAGGGGCAAAGGGATAGAAACAGTGGCAGAAGAAGTTTGACATCAATATACTAAGTGCATGTATAAAAACTCAAATGGTATGAAAATATTTTGTGTAAAACCAATGACTTGGAAAACTGTGCTGTTTATATGTAATATAAAAGGAATTGCACTCTAAAAACATGTATAACAAGTTAAATTAATTAAATAAAAAAAAATGGTAAAAAGATTTTTTTTCTGTAAACCTAAAACTGCTTTTTAAAAAAGTCTTTAAAATTTTTCATTTTAAAACCAATCACATGGGCTTTATTACCCATGACTATTCAGTGGACACCATGTCCTATATTTCTTCCATTTCACTAAAAATATAAATAGTTAAAAATATTTCATGTATTTATTTCTCAGTAGGGCCTTGAAAACAAAACATGTTGGCTTTCCGCAAGATCAAATATAACCTGGCACTGGAAAAATAAGCCTTTTCTCTCATTATTTTTATTCCTTTGATTATGTACATTGAAAATAAGTCTCAAGAAAATTCAAGGTAAAAGTCTGTAAATAAAATATTAAGTCAAGGTTTAAATTTAGAAAGTCCATTTTCTGGTATTATTTTTCTCCTGTAACTCAGGTTTCTCTTTTAGCAAGGGCAAGTTGAAGACCCATAGTGAATTCATGAGATTTAGATCTGTGTTTCCAGTCTCTCACTTTTTGGCTGTGTGAATTTGAGCTAGTCTCTTTGTTTCTGACTTTCTCTTTATTTATAAAATGGAATAGTAATCCTACCTCATAGATCATTAAGAGGAGATATGTAATTTGATGGAAAAAGTATGTGGTACAGATTCAATAAATGATAGCCTTTATTTTAATTAGTGAGGGAACTTTCTCTTTACTGACTGCGCAATATTTTCAAAGAACCCAAGAAAATGTTCTCCAGAAAAGCAGTAGTAAAACCTTGTTTCAAGTTTTCTTTTAAGTAACTTTATTCTACCTCCTCACCTGGTTAAAAAAAAAAAAAAGGGGGGGGGTGCAAATTTATTTTCCATGACACAACACTGTTTAGGTGACTGTTTAGTCATCTTTGTTACCTAAGACTCCATACTGCTTGTCTTTATTTCTCAGATGTGTGCTCCAAAGAATTCCACAGAAAAATAACTACTGGTTTTTTAAATTGTTTTACTTTGGAAAGTAAGAACAGAAAGGCCATTGACACAGATCAAAAAGGGGTTGCCTGAAAGCTGGTGGTCAGAGAACAGTGCTGAAGAAACATGGGGCCTGTACCTGGTCCATCAATGTGAGCAGAAGGCATTCCCAACGTGAGCTCCTTTGCAGCTCTTCCTCCAGGTGTTGCCCCATCTTCTATAACCCTGTCATTCAAGCGCCTGCTTTTCCTCCTCAAAACAGAAAACTGAATATGATCGATGATAAGGATGCTATTATAGTTAATCATTTCACTGAGCTATAAATAGTGTTTATGGGCCTTACCTCAATTAATCTTGACAAAACACAGGGAGAAAGAAATGATTGCCCTGTGTCAGAGGTTGGTCAAATCACCAAGTCCCAAGGCTAAGGCTGGGACAGAAGCTTGAGATTCCTGGATTTCAAGCTGCTTATAAATGCAATAGTGATTAGTAGTGTTCTTGGTATTATTTTAAAGCAAGTAAATGAGCTTTTTCAGTTTTTCCTATTAAAAATAACCAACTTGTTCTTTGCTTGAATGAATTCACAGTTGTTGACTTTCTTTAGTTGTGATTTTTTTTCTTTTTGCATAACGAGTTACTGGTCTCAATAAATTTAAATGTGTCAAACTTTTGCCCTAAATGGTTTCTTTCTCCTTTTTTAAAAAAAAATTTAAAGATGTTGATAGACCTTTTATTTTATTCATTTATTTATATGCGGTGCTGAGAATTGAACCCAGTGCCTCACACATGTTAGGCAAGCGCTCTACCACTGAGCCACAACCCCAGCCCAAGTGGTTTCATTTTTATAGTTAAACCTTATTGTATGATTTAGGAGTGTATTCTTCTAGAGTTATGATTGCCTCTTTTAAACATTATAATCCAAGACATATTTATTAAGTATTTGTGAGTTGTATTTAGCTTACTGACATTTCCTGATTCTATTTTCTTCATCCCCAAAACATATCAAAGCTGTAGATTTTATTCCTTCCATTATTATATATTATCAAAACCTTAATAAAATTCATATGGAGTTTTATTTTTTTTTTCATATGAAGTTTTAAATGTTTAAAAATTATGGTGATTCCATGGCTTGGGAATGTAGCTTAGGGGAGAGTGCTTGCCCAGCATGCCTGAGGCCCTGGGTTCTACCCCTAGCACTGCCAAAAATATATTAGTGATTCTTTATCTGTACCTTAAAAAAACCTTACCTTTGACTCAGCAATTCCACTTTTCATCACATTTTCATATCTTATTGTCTTCTTTGACATGTTTTGGGATGTTATTTCCTTTTTTCTAGATCTTAGAATCTTAAATTAGAAGAGGCCTTAGTAATAATTGTTATTCCATCGTCTTACAGTTGAAAAATTAAGTTTCAGAGGCTTACTCAAGGCCACATAGCTCATGGTAGAGCTGAAAATTTTATTCTGTGCACTTTCCAATTTTCTATGCTTTCTTGCTCATTATGTGCCAAAAACATTAGAAACAAAAACTTCTATTAGGCCCACAAATTGCTTTATAGATTTATGTGACAATAATTTCCAACACAGTCTATTAAAGCCATACCTCTTCCCAGTCTCCCCCGCTCCTTACTCTGATAACTTGTTTCCTTTTAGATTATGTTGTATTTGTTCAATCTATTAATTTCAAGTCTTTGGACTATTGTTTAGTCAAATGAATTTAATTTTGTTGGGAGGTTTGTTCTTTTGTGCACATGAGGAAAGAAATGTTAGGAGTCATGGTGGCAGTTCACCATGAAGGGTCTGTTATGGTCTGAATGTTTGTGCTCAAAGCTAATTCCCACTGTGTTGCTATTAAGAGGTGGGCCTTTGAGAGGTAACTAGGTCATGAGAGTGGAGCCCTTATGAATGGAATTACTGCCCTTATCATTAAAGGCCTATGTGAGCTTCTTGACCCTTTTTTGCCTTTCTACTACATGAGAGGGTACCATCTATGATTTAGAGACCTCTCCGTAGACATCAACTCCGCTGGGACCTTGATCTTGGACTCCCCAGCTTCCAGAAACACGAAAAATAGATCTCTTGTTGTTTGTAAGTAACCCAGTCCTTTAAGGTTCTTTTTTTTTTTAGCAGCCCAAATGGACAAACAGTGCAAGTTTGCATTTTATTTTTCAATAATTCAGTTTGTGTTCTCCTTAATATTTGGATGTATGGTCCAGAGCAGTTGTCAACATTTCCTCAAACTGATCTCCAGTCACTTGGATATTGGCAACTTAAAATGGACAAAAGTAGTGCACTAGATTGACCCTGGTAAGATTAATATTTTCTTAAAAAACAAATTCCTGTTTTTTTAAAAAAAAAGTATGCTGAAGCAAAGTGGCCTCTTGTCTGCAATACACATTAAAATGAATCAGAAAAACAACAACAACGACAACAAAATATATATATATAAATATATACACACATTTGTCTTTATCTGTTTTATGGTGCTATAACAAAATACCACAGACTGGGTAATTATAATTAAGAGAAGTGATTTGACTTATAGTTTTAAAGAATGTGAAGTCCAAGATGAAAGGGCTGCTTCTGGTGAGGCATTCTTGCTTGATCATAACATAGTGGGAGTCATCGCATGGGTGAAGAGATAGCAAGAGGGCAAGTGTGGACCAAATTCCATTTTATTGAAAAAATCTTTCCTGTGCTAACCAACCCACTCCCAAGATAACAGCATTAATCTATTCATGATAGTGGAGCCTTCATGACAGGAACACCTCCCAGCAGGCCCTACCTTTAAACAAGGTTGCATTGGGGATCAAGATTCCAACACATGAACTTAGGGGACACATTCCAACTATAGCATTCTGCCTCTGGCCCCTAAAATTCATGCCATTTTCATTTGCAAAATATATTCATTTCATCCCAATACCTGCCCTCCCCACATCCCTCCCACCCCACCCCCCGCACTGTAACTAGTTCCAAAATCAACTCAAAAGTACAAAGTCCAGAGTATCATTTAAATCAGAGACAAACAAGAGTCATGGCACAATTCATCATGAGGCAAATTCCCTTCAACTATGAACCCATGAAATTAGCACAAGTTACCTGCTTCTAGAACACAATGTGGGATAAGCAAGAAAACAAAGGAGTAATAGGCCCCAAGGAAGTCCGAAACCCAACAGAGCAGAAAACATTAAATCATAAGATTCCAGAATAATCTTTCACTCTATATGCTGTTTTATGGCCACATAGGGTGATGGTTGGACCCCAAATCTCCCAAGGCACAAGTTATATCTGGACCCACTGAGCAATGGCTGGCTTTGCTTAGGGGCATCACATTGGAATTGCAGGAGCAGAGTCCCAAGTCAGCACTGGGCATTGAATGATGAGGACCCTACATTGCCTCTCTGCAAACATTGCCCTCATGGTCCCAGATGCCTCAAAGATCTCTGCATAAAACCAGGCATCCACCTATCCTTCTTTATCTCAGCAAAAGATTACTTGGTCACACACTTAGGATTCTGTACTCAACACACGTTTTCATTCTTTACACAACTACGTTGTTTCCAACTCTTCCCATTCTTCTTCCCTTTTTATTATTAATCCCATCTTTAAATTATTTCTCTTTTCTCTCATTTCACTGTAAGCAAAAGAAGCTTTGTGGCACTTTGAACATGTTCCTGCTTAAATTTCACCTTCCATGAAGTCCTGGGACGTGGTCACAATTTAGTCAAATTCTTTGCAATTGTACAACAAGGATAGCCTTTACTCCAGTTTCTAATACCTAGTCTTTATTTCTGAGACCTCCTCAGAATGGCTTCTACTGTCCATATTTCTACCAACATTCTGATCAAGACTACTCAAGCAATCCCTAGGAAGATTTCAGGCTCTTCTTATGGCTCTTCTTCTTCTGAATCCTCACCAGAATTGCCCTTAATGCTCCATTCACAGCCTTTGGCTCTAGGGTTTTTTTCCCAGCCTGCTCCTCCGAGTTCTTCCAGCCTCTACCCAATACCGAGTTCCAAAACCTCTTCTATATTTTCAAGTATATGTTGAAGCAACAGGCACTACTTCTTGGTACCAATATTCTTAGTTTGTTTTGTGCTGCTATAACAGAATTATACAGAAAAAGTAGTTTATAATGAACAGAAATTGATTTGATGAATGGTTTGAAGTTTGGGAAGTACAAGATTGAGAGGACACATCTGATGTGGGCCTTTTTTTCCCTATATCATAGGATGCATCACATGGGCAAGAAAGTGACAGCAAAAGGAGTCAAACTTGCTTTTTTTTTTAATATATTTTTAGTTGTTGACAGACCTTTATTTTATTTATTTATTTATATGTGGTGCTGAGAATTGAACCCAGTGCCTCACACATGCTAGGCAAACACTGTACCACTGAGCTACAACCCCAGCTATTTGCTTTTATAATAATAAAATAAACTTTGCCCATAAAATCACGTTTAATCCTGAGATAATGACATCCATTCATGATGGTAGAACCCGCATGATTTGAACACCACCTACTAGGCCCCACCTCTGAACAACTGCATTGGGGATTTAAGTTTCCCACACATAAACTTTGGGGGAAAGATTCAGACCATAGCAATACATTTCGGAATTTGTATAATACACACATGCATATATATACATATATATACATGTATAGTTTTTTTTTTCTGTATATGTATAAATACACATGCATACATTTTTATATAACCATTTTCATATATATATAGATATTATATATAATACATACATACATGTGTCACCATTATGTATACACACACATGTTATATAGTTGTATACATAAGTGAGAGGGCATATGATAGAACAAATGCTAATATTTAGGACATCTCGTAGGAATACACAGGAAACTTTTCTGAGTACTTCAAAATACAATAATTAGCAGTATTAAAACTTGAGATGCCACCTAGACACTGACCTCTCCCTAACTACAGAAAAATAAACAGAATTGTAAAACTACTTTTTCACTGATTATACTCCACATTCTTAGATATGACAGTCTTTATATAATCAATTTTCAAATAACAAATTCTTTAGCGTAAAAATACTTTTGTTAGAAGTCAGGTATGTTAAATTAAAACAGAAAAAGAGAAATCTAAATCAGGGGAAGTGGAGGTATCTGAATTTTTGGGGATGTCAAAAATTCCTGCTTCACACCAGGGCTTCTATTTTACTTAGCCCGATTACAGCAACTTAGGTAGAACCTCGGCGATAATTCCACAAATACTTCAGCTGTGCCTTTTGTTCCAGGATCCCTCCACTGGAGCCCCTTTCCCAGCACTATAATTTGCTGGTGGCCAGATGGACCCACTGACTTTGAACTGAAATTCAGTCTGTCTTAAGTGTTCCCTCAACAGCCCTACATTTTAAATAGGTTAGGTTTAATTGTGGATGGAAAGACCCTTTTGAAGGGATTTTAATTATTAGCAAGCAGTGGCGGAGACACAGTTGTGTGGGGAGAATGTGCTGTATTCACGTGTGCCCAAAAGAGGTTCTAAAATCACTTTCAGACCACAAGCTGATAGGAAAGCTAAGCCAAAATGCCTAGGAGTCATTTATTACTGCTGTCATCACAAACTGATTTTGAAGCAAGTTCCCTTTTACACATTTTTTCCTAGTAAGAATATTCATAGCCCTTTCTTTTCTAAGAATTCATTATCTAAATGAGTTTTTCATAAACCACATATTTAATATTCATGAAACGTTCTGCCAGATTTTAGGATATGTGGTTTAGGAAGGCTCCTGTGAGGTCTCAAATGGCACATATAAAATGTGATTTGGGAGTTGAAGTAAAATTATTCATTGTAGTCATAGAAGCATCAAAATTTCAGTTGATACAAAAACAGAAGTGGTAGTTACAGATGTAAAAAATATTTTTAAAGGAATGATTATTAAAATAAGCTGCTTATTTAGGATGTATTATTTGAAAGAAATAGGAACTCTCAAAACAATATTGTGCTGTTACCCAACTGTTATTCTACATCTGTAAACCAAATTTAATTTTTAGATAATGATCATAATGAGTTAAAATAAAATTAAGAAAGACTTTTCCAAAACATTCAATAGAAAAAATAATTCCTAAAATAAAAAAATTTAAACAACTGAAATAAACATATCATTCAAAATAATTCTCAAGTAGGTAGTAAATAGTTGTTATTTTCATTTTTAGAGTGTAGATAATCAATAAAACAATGAAAACCTTATGTCAACATGAATGGGTAAAAACAAAATTAGCTCTTCAATGGATAATGATATATCCATGACACCCAGTACCTGACATTTAATATTCAGAAGTAGGAATAATGCATTTGAACTATACATCCTTCTGCCTATTAGCTATATAAATTTTGGCAAATTACTTAACTTTCTGACCCTCTGTCTCCTTTTCTTTTTGTAAAATGAAGAGTAAAGTGCCTGGCATGTAGTAGACAGTCAACAAATGGTAGCTAATAATAGCTAAAATAATAATTGTACTGAGTGTTGATTGTGTTCCAAACTTTGATAAATGCTCTAAATGGATTATTACAATTAGATAGTAGAGATCATGCTGGTGGCAATAGTGAGATTTAACAGGGTGTTACAGAAGTGAAGTAATAATTTTAAAATCAATTAAAATAATGACTTGTAGGAAAATAAAATCTGAGTCTAAAGACTCAGATTTAGCAAGACAAGAGAATCAAGGGTTGGGCTGAAGCGCAGGGAATCTTGAGTTGTTCAAGCCAAGGCTGTCCTTTCCCTAGCTGCTCTGTGGGTCAGGAAGCCTCCCTCTCCTATGAGGCACTGCCATTTCTGGTGCCCAGATGACTTATGACCAGGAACCCCTCCAGGTTCTCCTGAGCTGAAGCTCCAAGCCTTTGACTAACTGATTTCTGTATCCCTAACAGAGCTAGTGAAACCAGGATAGGGAGAAGGAGGCTTATTCAGTTTCTATCTCCTTAGGAAAAACTTTAAACAATGCACAAAGAATGAAGTTTTACTGGTTTAATGCCCCAATACAGGAAATAAAACACTCTATTTATGGTATGATTGGAAATCAGGGAATGGTTGATGTAGGGGCAGGAGTTTAAGCATTAAATTATATTAAAATACCTGCAGAGTAACATGATTATTTTATTGTTATCACAGCTCTTCTCAGCTCCATTAGATTAATTGAGAGTTGATTAGTGAAAATTGATATGCAATTATAATAATGTCCATAATCATGTCAGGATAATTAACCATGGCAGGTTTTCTTGCAAAAGCATTGCTCTATTTGTAGTTATGGTAATACCTTATTACTGATAGGACATTTCTCATTGGCTACAGAATAAACTCAATCATGATAAAGTCTTAATTCTACATTCTTCTTTTAAACCAGTGAAAGACCACACATTGTAAGAATTTCTGAAACATGTTAATAGATATTTTGTTATCTAATTTTTTTTTCCAAGTAGGTTTTAATATTCTACTTGTAATTTTTTGTGTGTGTGTGTGGGGAGTTTCCAGGGATTGAACCCAGGAGCACTTAACCACTGAGCCACATCCCCAGCCCTTTTCACTTTTTATTTTGAGACAAGAGTCTCATTAAATTGCTCAGGGCCTCATCAAGTTGCTGAGGCTGGCTTTGAACTCATGATCCTCCTGCCTTAGCCCCCCCGAGTCGCTGAGATTACAGACATCTGTCTACTTGTTTATTTTATATCAATAGTGTATAGCTAAGCTTTCCTCTTATTCTACCAAGTAAATTCTCCATTCCATTCAGTCCAGTATCCACACTGTAATGCTCATAAATGAAGAATACTGGACATGATGGCATCCCCTTTTCAATTCTCACTACTGATCAAAATAATACTATGTTCAAATGCTACACAAAATATAAATCACCCTAATGGTTCTTCAAAATATTGTGCTCTCCTATTTTTGGTTTTATGTTTGGCCTGGAATGCTCCTCCACTCACCTCAGTAGGTCCAATCCCACTAAGAGCTACTATAACGTTTATTATAGAATATTGTTATAGCTGTTGTTTTATATTGTTAATTTCTTACTGTGCCTAATTTATAAATTACACTTTATCATAGGTTTAAAAATGGTATGTATAGGGCTTAGTAGTATATGCAGTTTTTAGAACAAATGCTCCCAGAATAAAGGGGGCTAATATAATATTTTTATATTCATCCGTGTTGTAGAATAAATCAGGAGTTTGTTCTTTCATTTCTTTATCTATTAAAAGTTGGTGGTTCTTACATTGTTTATAGTTTGGGATTGTTGTGAGCAATACTGCTATTAAATTTACATGCAAGTCTCTTGTGGACATGTCTCATTTCTTTTGAGTGGATTTGTTCCTAAGAGTGGAATTGTTGGGTTGTACAGTAAGTGTCTGTTTAACTTTCTAAGAGACTGCTTGTTTTCCAAAGTGGCCATACCATTTTACATCCCAACCAGCAATGTATGAGCACTCTCGTTTCTCCACATTCTTACCCAACTTGTCTTTTTTATTATAGTCACATCAAGGGGTACAGGGTAGTATCTCACTGTGGTTTGAATTTGCATTTTTCTAATGACTAATGAACTGATGATGTTGAGAATATTTTTATGTGCTTATTCATATATTTTATTTAGTCAAGTATTCTTCTTCTTTTAAGTACAGGGGATCCAACCTAGGGCCTGTAGCATGATAGACAGGTACTCTACCTCTGAGCTACAATTCCTAGCTTTTTTGTACACTTTTTAATTGAATCAGTGCCTCCTCCTCCGTCCCCCCCCCCCCTTCTTCTTCTTGTGCTTATTTTTATTTTTTATTTTGAGTCAGGGTCTTGCCAAGTTGCTTAGGGCCTTGCTAAATTGCTGAGACTGGCTTTGAACTTACCATCCTCCTGCCTCAGTCTCCCAAGCCACTGGGATCACAGGCATGCACCACCACACTTGGCTCAACTTCCTCTTCTTCAATGGTAAGAGCACTTTAAAATTCCAGATGCAAATCTTTTTTTTTTTTTTTTTTTTTTTTTTTTTTTGTGGTACCAGGGATTAAACTCAGGGGCACTCAAACACTGGGCCACATCCCACATCCCCAGCCCTTTTGTATTTTATTTAGAGACAGGTTCTCACTGAGTTGCTAAGTGCCTCCTCATTGCTGAGGCTGCCTCAGCCTCCCAAGTGCAGGGATTACAGGCGTGTGCCACCGTGCCCGGCGCAAATCTTTTAACAGATATAAAATTTGCAAATATTTTCTTCCAAATGTAGTTTGGTTTTCATTTTCTTAAAGAAAATGTAGCATTATTATTCTTTTTAATTATGAGAAAGTCCAATTTGTCAACTGAAATGAGGTGGTCTAACCTGTCCAATTTTGTTCTTTCCCAATTTGTTTTGTTATTCCAGATCTTTTATTCTGGATAAGGATCAGTTTATCAACATGTACTACAACAAAGTTCACTGAAATTGAAAGGGATTGTGGGATGAATCTATAAGTCATTTAAGAATTGTCCTTTAATATAATCTTTAGTTTTCCAGACCATGAATATAAAATTCAATTTCTCTTAGCCATCTTAAGTAGTTTTCAGTGAACAAATCTTGCTTTTCTTTTATTACACTTATTTCTAATGTTTCTAAATTTTTTTTTTTTTTTTTTTTTTTTTTTTTTTTTTTTTTTTAGTACTGGGGATCTAACCCAGGAGCACTTTCCAACTGAGCTACATCCCTAGTCCTTTCTATATTTTAAGACATGGACTCACTCAGTTGCTGAGCCTGGCCTCAAATTTGTAATCATTCTGTCTCAGGCTCCCAAGTCATTGGGATTACAGGACTGTACCACCTGGCTAGATTTTTATTCTTTTGATGCTCGTGGGAGTGAAACTGTTTGCTTGGTTTTATTTTCCTTAAATCAGGAATGCCAACTTGTAGCATATAGAAATACATTTACTTTTGTATTCTAAGACTATGTCAAACTAACTTATTTTCATAGTTTGTGTGTATGCGTGCGCATATGTGTGTTTTCCTTAATAATTTCCACATACAGGATCAGGTCATCTGTGAATAGACTGTTTTACTTCTTATATAATCAGATGCCTTTTAGCTGTTTCTCTTAAGGCACTGGCTAAAACCTCCAGTACAATGCTGAATAGAAGTAGGGAGAGCAGAGAGACTTCTTTCTTGTTCCAGATCTTGGTGAGGATGCACTCAGTGTTTTACCCTTAAGTATAATGTTGGCTCTAGGAGGAGGATGCCCATTATTAGGAGGAAGAAGTCCCATTCCTACTTCTTTTGGGTTTTTATTATAAATGTGTGTTGGATTAGAATAATGCCTTTCTACACATATGGAGATGATGCTATGATCTGAATGTGTCCCCTTAAAATTCATGTTGAAATCATAACCCCCAAAGTGACAGTATTCAGGGGTGGAGCTTTTGACAGGTGATTAGACCATGATAAGTGAGATTATTATCCTTACTGAAGAGACCACAGAGAGCTAATGTCCCTTTTCATGATGTAGAACACAGCAAGAAGGTGCTATCTATGAGGAAATAGGCCCTCACCAAATACTGAATCTGCTGGCGACTTGATGGTGCCTCCAAGACTGTGAAAAAGCAATTTTTTTTAATAAGCCACCCAGTTTATGGTATTTTTGTTATGACAGTTCAAACAGACCAACAAACAATTGTATGTACTTTAGTCTGTTAGTATGGTGTTTTAAATTGATATTTTGATGTAAAAAACAACCTTGCAGTCACAGTGCATAATCAATCCTTCATATGTAATGCTGGATTTGTTAATACCTTGCTGGGAATTTTTGTATGCTCATGAGGGATATTATCTGTAGCTTTTTCTTGTAATGTGTTTTTCTTGCTTTGGTATCAGGGTAATAACAGCTTCATAGAATGACAACAGTTCTGTTTTCAGAGTTTGTATATGATTACATGATTTCTTCTGTAAGTATTTGATTAAATTCACCATTAACTCTATCCTGGCCTGAGTTTTCTTTTGTGGGAGGATTTTGTATTATTATTATTATTATTATTATTTTACTTGATATAGGTCTGTTATGAGTTGAAGTGTGTATAGGTTTTAGAGAAAGCATGATCCTGCCAATACTTTGATTTTGGACTTCAGGTCTCCAGAACTCTGAGCAAGCATCTGTTGTTTTAAGCCACCTAGTTTGTGGTACTTTTCTTTATATAGCAATCCTACAAAAATGAATCAAGGGGCTAGAAGTATAGCTCAGTGGTAGAGCACTTGGATGCATGAGGCCCTGGGTTCCATCACAGCATTGGAAAAAAAATTTTTTTGATAGAATTGAATGGAGAACTAAACAATAATAGTTTGATATTATTTCAGCTAGGTGTGGTGCTACACACCTGTAATCCAGTGGCTCATGAGACTGAGGCAAGAGGATTGCAAGTTCAAAGCCAGCCTCAACAACTTAGGCCCTAAGCAACTTAGTGAGACCCTGTCTCAAAATAAAATACAAAAAAGGGCTGGGAATGTGGCTCAGTGGTTAAGCACACCTGGGTTAAATCCACAGTTAAAAAAAAAGTTTGATATTTCAATTCAATATCCTACCCAATAATGGGTAGGATAACTAAATAGAAAACCACTAAGTATATATAGAAGACTTGAAAGATACTTTCAATCTAATTGATAAATAAAAACCTCTGTACTTGATGACAGTAAAACTTATATTCTTTTTAAGAAGTTTATTCTCTAGGATAGCTCACGTGGTAAGTCATAAAACATGTCAATTCTAAAACATTGCTGCCTCTTCTTCAAGCCTTGGTAACAATTAAAAAATTATTTTAGACCATTGAATTTGACACACATTATATGCAATACGCATAGTGTTATTTTTTCTCATGATACCAATAAATACTTGAGCCTTTAAGAATTATTATTATGTAAGGTTATGTAACAATTACATGTCTTTTATGTTAAAGGACTTTTGGTATTGGTTCTTTAGTATTTTAATCCTTGTTCAGTGAAAGGATTCTACTGACTGCCCCATGTTAATGTTTAAGATATGCAGTTATTATCCAGGTGATACATGCCAGTTTAATTGGGACTTGAGAATGACACAATATACTAATTTCATTAGAAACTTAAAAAATGTCTAGTCTGCTCAACAAATCATATAGGATAAAAGAGATCATTTAAAAAGATTCTTTTTTTGTCCTCTAAATGTCTATGAAATTTTTCACTGATAATATTTGAAACAGAAAAACAATTACCTAAGTACATTCTTAATCCCCACAACTGCATTTTTACAAGATTACTATTCTGAGACTTCTTGATTTCTCTGAAAATCACCTTTGTATTTGATGTATTGTGATAAAGACAAGAAAAATGATGCAATTATAGAAATGTGCAGTGGGTGATAAAAAGAAAAAACTAGATTAGTTTTAATTGAATGGAAGCTTATGGTCACGGATCAGAAGGATAAATGGGGACCCCTTCTTTTTGAAAAATTACATTTATCATTTTTTTTCCTAGGGAAATATTTCTGTAGATAATTTACTCTTTTCCTCTTACATTTGACTCTTTCTGGGAATGCAGTGTCTCACCGTCAGAGGAATTTTCTAATCAATATAGTATTTTTTAAGAAATAATTTATAAGGCTCAAGTAACATACCTGCAATTTACTAAAAATCTTATCATTCTGAAGTCTCAAATACAGACACGTATTTCCTCTAAAGGAGCCATAATATCACTTAATTCTAAAATAAACTTTTCTATGAAGAATTCTGGCAATCACCAATGACAGAAAATAAACTTTTCTGATTTAGGCAGTTTTTGTTTTAATAGGCAAAACACAGCTGCTACAACTGCCAATAAATAAAAAGCAGCATAAAATCACCTGCTTCCGGATTCCTTCTTGGAAAAAGTGAATCTTTTCCCTAGTTTTTAGAATATCTTACACCAAAAAGATAGTTTTCTCCTATGAAATAAATACAACGTCATAACATTTAACTTAGTCTGACTCCAAAGACTGAACATACAACCTGTTTCAGAATGAAAGCAGAAAACAATTAAAAATGCATCAAATGACACGTGGCTCCCAAATACCTAGCACCTGAAGTCCCTATAAAGGACAAACAGACTCCGCAGTGCAGCCTCTGAGCTAGGCTTTAGGGAGTGAAATGTACACCCCCGACTTTGTTCGGCTGGCCTACTTTCTAATGCTGATAAGTGGCTCTCGCGCAGTCTGGGGAGAACTTTTGGGAGCAGGGGTTTGCCTCCCCCACCAATCATTCCCAGGCAGTAGTGGACTTCACGCAGAGCTGCGCAGGAGCCTGCAGCACCACCGGACCCTAGCAGGCAGTTTCTCAGCCCCGAAGGAGCCAGTGCGCAAGTAACTCGCCCTTCTCCCTACATCCGATCCCTCGAATGCAACCGCTCCTTTGCGCGTGGCAGACGGCCATTAGTTATTTATGACAATAAGCAATGTTATTCTGCATGTTTCTCACGGAGCCTGCAGTATGAGCAGAGAGAACAAGCTCATCCTCCTACAATCTGCCGCGGTCCTTGCCCGCAGCGGCCTCGCGGCCTCCAGCACGCGAAGAACCAAAGGACCGACACGCACAACTGAGCATGCGCTGCGGCCGGCCTGCACGCTTTACGGCTCTCTACTCCCCGGCCCGGGGCCCGTCGCGAGGCTGCTCAGGCTCCCTCTATAGCCGCGGGAGAAGGAGCGTCTGCTATCGGCGTCCATGCGTGATGACGCACGTGCGCGCGAAGACGTGTGGACGCAGGCTGGCCGTAGAGAGTGTGAGTTTCCACGTCTGTTTGGCCCCTTTCGCGTAGTTTTTTCTGCGCTGCTTCTCTCCCCTTTTCTCCGGGCTGCGGCCGCTGGCGGCTGGGCGGGGGCTGCGGGGAGGCGATCGGCGCCTCCCCGGGAGGGGCCTGGCGCGGGTGAGGGTTGGAGGCGCGCTCTCCCACAGGTCCGAGGGCGGGCCGGAGTTTTCTTTCCGCGACTGTGCCCGGGTGTCGTGGTCGTTGCACCTCTCCATGCCTGAGGCTTACCTCACCCGGGACGAAGTACGGAGACGCTCAGGATGGGGTTGGGTCTAAGGGAGTTTTGAAAGATTCTTTTTGAAAATAGGAAGTTTACGGCCACATTGCGTCAGCACGGGACAGTAACTTGTACTTCTAAACAAGTTGTGGCAAATCCAGTCCTAATTTCAGATGTGATATTTAACTTAGGAGAAGGGAAATCCACCTAAGCGGATTTAACCCTTTTCTGCTCAGACATCAAAAAACCTTTGGATACTTTTCCAGAAGTGGATCACATGCTTATGTTTTTCCATAAAAACTCTTGAAAACTTAGGCTTATTATCAGAATGAATTGTTGCATAGTTATGATTCCGTTGTTGAGCTGCGTAGGTCTCTTGCAGTAGTTCAGTGGCACTCAGATATTTTTTTTTCTTGAAATTGCATTTAAACAGGCTTTGATAGCTCTCCTGTGTCTCCCCCTTTCCCCCTTCTGCTTTTCTAATAAAACATGAACGACTTCTGACTTGCTGCTGGTCTGGATGACTTGGGAGAACAGGTGATCTTTCAAAGGAGGATAGGGATGCATTGGTTCCTAGGTTGTTCCATCAGCATCACCTGGGAACTTGTTGGAAATGCAAATTTTGGCGTCTTATCCCAAATTAGAAGTTATTTTAGCTAGCCTTCCATTTGATCCCCAGTGCATCTGGCGCTAAGGTTTCAGAATAACTGACATTAGTGATAATGCCCATTGTGGAGTCACAGGGGAATTTGAATTAAGGTCAAGTGTAACCTACATATAGAACCTTGGACAAGTCGCTTAAATGTTACTTCATGGGCCATGTGAAAACGAAGAAAAGCATTTATCACCAATTCATAAAAATCTCATCAAAGGTGAGATGTTATTATGTTAGGGCTGCCTGAAATTAGCACGAGGATTGTGCTGGCAGGATTCTTTGTTGGATTAAATAAAAATTGTGCATTAGAATAGTGTAAGCAGGGCTTAGAGGATATTTATTCTGTTATAAGTAGTCAATGTTATTGGATACAGGATATTCTGTTAAAAGTTAGAACAGTTCTAATACTAATGCTATTAAGGTTGTAGTATTGTTTTGAAAATAGAATCAGTAAATATGTTAGGATGTGTTTTAATGTTTTGGCATTTCTGGTTTCATTAACTTAGTTGCAGTTAGTTATGATCTTTTGACCCAGAACTTGGAAAAGACTAGAGATAAATACTACCTTTAGAGTTGAAAAGCATTATAGAGTAGTTACTAGTAAAAAACAACCAAGCCTTATGAAACATCTGTCCTTGTCTTTGTTCCTGTATGTCATACAGCTCCCCTATAGCAAAAAGGCCTCATATCTACTTTCCATACCTCCATTTTCTGGAAGGATTATGGGAGTCAAGCTAGATGTACCTTCATCCTGCTGTTTCTTTCAGATTGTCAGATGCATTGTTTTCTTATAGCTATTCCTTTCCCTTTTCAAGGTGCCACTGGAGGGTGAGAAAGAGAAATATTTGGGATCTGAACCTGCTGCCCTAAAGCCTTAGCTCATTGCAGTGTTGAGAAGGGTCAGTGCCAAACCAGGTTTATGCAATATGGTGCTTTGATTAGAGAACACTGGGTATTGTAGGTAAGAGTTTTCAGATGAACATGTCACTTTGGATATCAGATTCTATAAGGAATTTTGTTGACCCTACCACCAAATTGACACTACTCCATCATGAAACATTTGTTTTTCAAAGGCCCCAGATATTTTCTTATTCTCCATACAAGAGAGGCAAACGTGTAACAGTGGTTTGGGGTCATACAAACCCTGCTTTGAATCCTGCCCCTACTATGCACTGATTGTACCAGACAAATTGACATCATTCCAGCATTACCTTTTTATTCTATAAAATAGAAGTCATAGGGTGCCGAAATAGGCCGTTGAATTAAATGAAATAATGTGTAAAACATGTCCACCATATGTTAGGCATATGTAGGCTCAGGAGTGTTTACTTTTGGACCAGGGAAGAAAATGTATTTATTGCTTCAAATCTAACCTTGATCCATTCATTTATTCTTAATATTTTGATATATGAAGTATATTTTTAAACCTAAGTGTACTGCTTTTTAAGTAATAAAGATGCTGAAGTAGAGTTAAAACTTTCACGTAATCGTGAAAGAGAAACACTTGGAGAAAGTTAAAACTAATTGAGGTAAAAAAAAATCTTCAGTTTTATCATAACAGAAGCTTCTAGAAATTGTTTTGGTGTTTACTGAAGATCAGTGCATGGTTAATATTTGAGTATCTTCAGTGATTCTTCTATAGCTGATTTCAGTGGGGACAGTCAGGTATAATAGGGGAAGATATCTGTTATAGAAGATGATACCTCAGTGAAAATATACATGAAAACATAAGGAAATGCTGTTAGTCCTGAAAGAACATTTTTCAATTTGGATGCTTAGCAATAGCAACTGAAACAGTATGTGTTCCATTTTTTAAGAAGTAATAAAAACACTTTATATTTCTAGATGTTGTTATGTATATATGGACATGGAAAATACTTGAGAATAATTCTAGGTGGTAATTTAATTTACTTGGCAGTGTATTGTAACATGGAGATGGGGAACCAAACATAAAAATAAATAATTTATATCATTGTAATATGGAGGTGGGAGTAAGTACAAAACAAAATAATATATTTACGGGAGGTTAAGTATGTGCGTGTATATGTAAAAATTATTTTAAAAACGACTAAAATAAACTTACTTAAAAAGGTTTATTTCCTTTAATGCTGCAGTTATGTCCTCTAAACAGAGAACTCTCAAACACTGTCTTACATGAAAAGTTTAGAAAGTTAGAGGCTTTGAGATCAGTGAGGTAAAGAGCTCTTGATTCTGGGTACCCACCTTTAGAGGAATATCCAGGGAATTTAAATTTAGTATTCTCAAGAACTAGGCAGGAAACTACTGAAGGGATACCAAAATCTCAGGACATATGAACTATACCTAAAAATTAATGACATTAAGACTTCTGATGAATGGGATTCACAAACTTTTATTGATGACAGTTCTGTTTTCCGCAGTGTCAGCTTATGTATGGCTTCTCCTACAGCACTGTTTTTTTCAGTGTAGCTTTTGATTTGACCCATATTTTACAAACATGGGATTTTGTGCACATTTTCGAGAAATCAAGATTTTTTTTTTTTTAAAAGAATCTCAAGTTGTGACAGCTGTATCACTATTAAAAGCTATTTAGTATTTTAAGCAACTGCTGTTTAGCATTACAAATGACTCAGGGAAAAAGGAGGAGTCAAAAGAAAATATACAGTATTATTTGTGTTTACTATCTGCCATATTTTGTTGTAAAGGCAGCTGGCCTGCATTTATATGATAAAGTGTTTTTTTTTTTATGGTTAATAATGAGCTTTTTATAAGAAAAATAATTTCAGATGATAAGTGTTAGATTGTTATTAATAGTGATAATAGTAATAGTACATTGTCTTTTTTTCACAGGTTGGGGAGGGTTTCCTGGTGACAGCTGGAGTATGGGGGAGGGGGAGTCACTTTCAGTCAGCCAGCTGCTCTGTGTAGCATCATGATGGATAATTTTGGCTGTATTCAGAAAAGAATATGTATCCGATTTCTGGGATGCATTAGATGGTGTGCAAGAGTCCTTTGGGATCTAGATGATAGCCAGCTAACAGTGTATGTATTCAGGTTTGCATGTTGGTGTTATTTACCATCTAGTTTCTTGGACATTGTTACATGCACATCATAATTACAAAGCAATAAAGTCTAGTTCCATGGGGGGAAAGGCTCATTACTTTATGGACAGGAAAGGAAGATGGAATACAAAATTTACTGGTGTGCTTTCATGTAATACACTATTTGTTCTTCACAATGACTCTAGGAAGTAAGTGGAATTTTTCTCATCAGGATAGAAAAACAGAAGCTCAAAAAGATTGATTACATGATTTGCCCAAGGCCACCTACTAGTAAGTGACAGTATGTGTATTTGACCCTAGTTCTTGTGGTTTTAGTTCCATGAATGTTGTCATTACACCAACAGCTATTTCTCCATTGTGCTAACTTGCTTATGCATTTTTAATCCAAAGCCACAGTATCAGGATAGTAATGAATGAAATTTATATACATACTAGAGTGCCTTCAATTTTATATAAATAATACATAGGAGTGTGTGTTTTGGCAGCTATGTATAATTTGGGTTTTTCCCCTGGGGGAAAAAAGTCTCATAGGCAACAATGAAAGAAATTTTGCCACTCTGTTCATGTTGCTAGTACCAGCAATTATTAAGTTGTTTGTTATGATGAGTCAGTTGTGATTCTATATTTGAACAAATGTAGAAATAACTGTGCATCTTGCCCATATGACTCTTCCTTCTTACCATTATATTAAAGGATATTTCCTTTTTTTCTTTCAAGGATTGTTAATTTTGTATTAATAAGGAACCTTTTTGGTTTTTTGAAATTACTATGTACTACATAATGAATGAAAAATAAATTTTTTCATTTTCATGAAATATTTGTACTGTTTTTTGATGGTGGGTTTTCAAGAGTCATTTCATCCTCTTCCTCATTGCCCATAAAATAATATCGAGTACTTTTTCTTCTTTTTCTCCCTTCCTCATGTCATATATAAAACTTTTGAAATTTATTTTTGTTGTTTTGTGAACACTTTATGCACTTTTACATACTTTTCTTTGAGGGGGGGTTATTGTTGTTATTTTTAGTACTGGGAACTGAACCCAGGGGCACTTTACCACTGAAATGTATCCCTAGCCCTTTTAATTTTTTTTTTTTTTTTTTTTTTTTTTTGGGACAGGGTCTTGCTAAGTTGTTTAGGGCCTTGCTCAATTGCTGTGGCTGGCCTTGAACTCCTGCTTCAGCTACTGGGATTACAGGCATGTACCTCCATACCTGGTTTATATAAAGTATTTTTTGTTGTTGCCATATTTTAATTTGTTCTAATTAGTTATTCATATCAGTAAATGCATTTTGACATATTGTACACAAATGGAGCACAATTTTTCATTCCTCTAGCTGTACATGGTGCAGAGTCACTCTAGTAGTGTAGTCATACATGTATATGGGGTAATAATATCTGTCTCATTCTACTGCCCTTCCCATCCCCACAACCCTACCCCATTCCTTGTCCCCTCTACACAAAGCAAAGTTCCTTTATTCTTTCCCGCCCCGCCCCACTATGGATCAGCATCTGCTTATCAGAGAAAACATTGGCTTTTGGTTTTTTGGGATTGGCTTATTTCAATTAGCATAATATTTTCCAGTTCCATTCATTTACCTGCAAATGCCATAATCTCATTCTTCTTTAAGGCTGAGTAATATTTCATTATGTATATGTATCACATTTTCTTTATTCATTTATATGTTGAAGGGGATCTAGGTTGATTCCACAGTTTAGCTATTGTGAATTGAGCTGCTATAAACATTGATGTGGCTGCGTCACTGTACTATGCTGATTTTAAGTCCTGTAGATATAAATGGAGAGTGGGATAGTTGGGTCAAATGGTGGTTCCATTTCAAGTTTTCTAAGGTATCTTCATACTGCTTTCCATAGTGGTTGAACCAATTTGTAATGTATGAGTGTACTTTTTTCCTCATATCCTCACCAACACTCATTATTGCTTGTATTCTTGATAATTGCCATTCTGACTGGAGTGAGATGAAATCTTATTTGATTTGCATTTCTCTAATTTCTAGAGATGATGAACATTTTTTCATGTTTGTTGATTGATTGTATATCTTCTCTGAAGTATTTGTTCAGTTCCTTAGCTCATTCATTGATTGGGTTTTATGTTTTTTGGTGTTTTTTTTTTTTTCTTCTTTTTTTTTTTTGGTGTTTTTTGAGTTCTTTATATATCCTGGAGATCATGCTCTTAATTTAATTCTTAGTTATTCATCATGTGATAATGTTGCTGTTTGTATCTTTGCCTCTCTCTCTAGGCTGTTTCCTAAAAGAATAGCACTTGTCTCTTAATAGGAAGATGTTCAAATATTTGTTAAATGAATGGATATAGATGGAGAGATACAAAATCATGTGCTTATTGCTGTAGTTTTACATTTATTGGTATTCTTTTCTGGGCTCGTGATTAGAGAAATGTGATGATATGTATCTGTCCATGAATTGTATGATAGTAAAGAAGTGAAGGAGTAAATTTCTTTGTGGAAAACCGTGTAGAACCCTTTCATGTTCCTTCCTGAAGGTCATGATGTTGAAAAGATTGATGAAGCTTTTTTTTTTTTTTTAAATATTTATTTATTTGCTTTAGTTGTACACAATGTGTTTATCTGTACGTGGTGCTGAGATCGAACCCGGGCCGCGCACATGCCAGGCGAGCGTTCCACCGCTGAGCCACAATCCCAGCCCTGATGAAGCTTTATATTCAGTTTTGTTTTGCGGGGGGTAGGGGTGGGGGGCTGATGAATCTGTATGATTTGATTTTTCTGAAGTTCTAAGCAGAACCTTTCATTGAGTGATAACATTTCATTAAATGTATAGACTAGACTTCTTTTGAATGATGAACAAAGGCAGGAGGTCCAGTATTGGGAAAATCAATTCAATAATCAGAAGTATCCTTTAAAAATATCAACTTTGTATAAATAGAAGACAAATTTTAGATTGTCTTGTTTTCCTTTTGAGACATCATTCCTCATCCAGTGTCCAGGTTTACACACTATCTATTTGACTAAGAGGACTTTGTCTAATTTATAGAGAAATTGCTCTCATGCACACATCGTTAGCTCTGTGCATTATTGCTTTCTTTAGGAATAGCATGTGCATAAGAGATATAGCCTGTATAACTTCTGCATTTTGGTTTTTCTATGTGTTAGAGTGTTGTACTCAGTAGAAATGGAAGTTGGTGATGCTTAAACTAGGATCTGTTTATCAGCCCTTTGCCAATGCCTCTATTCTGGGTGGGGTTCTTCACTTACAGGCAGCAGAAACCAGGTTATCTAAGTTTAGTCCACAACAGCAAATTTATTGGAAGTGTATGGATCAGCTCAGAGAATCAACAGAAAATTCAAACTCTACCCCGTTGGTAAAGGTAAGCATCTAGGTGAGCTCTCAAGTTTTGAGTAGACTGTGTAGGTCTGGAAAGCTCTTCAAGTTAACATTCTGAGTATCAGCTCCAAAATTGTTGGTCCTAGTTTCTCTGTACTAGTTCTAATTCCAGAGAGTTATTCATTCATTGTCGCCTTTGAATCAATGTAGGAAAAGTCACCTTTTATTGACAGTCCTGCCTTCTCCTTCAAGACCACATTTAATAGAGTTGGGGAATGGATTTCTGTTACTGAAAGAATAGGGTATTGATGCTAGGCAGGCAAAACTTCCTAAACTGTCCCCTACCACCAAGTAATTTGTGGATGTCCTATGTATTTTGTGGGAACATAACATGTCTTTGAAGTCTGACATGCTTTCCCCACTTCTTGACTAGTTCTTGTGCAGAGAAGATTTCAGTCACATAAATAATTCAAAAACAGTTCTTACACAGAGATTAAATGAGGGGTGGCGGTGGTGGTGGTGGTGTCTATCGCTTTTCATGGACTTTAAGTAGACAAAGAAATATGATGTGGAGCAAACATGAAAATGGAATTCCTTAAATCTTCTTGAAGAGAGTGATCTTGGGATACTGGCATTGTGGCTCCCCATGTGTCGCCTAGTTTAAAAACCTTGGTCTGAAGGGCTGTCAGTTGGAGACTTTAATGAGCTCTCATTACACTAAAACTTGTGGTCTAAGAGAGAAGGGATTGGCTTATGATTGATACTGGAAATCATAAGTGATGATGGGTCAGAATTGGACTTGGCACTAATTCACCTAGCTGTAGAGCAAACTTCAGGATTATATACCAAATCTAGTAGTTTCATTTTATTAGTCACTTTTTATGTGTAAATATAGTCTAATAATTTCTGTTAAGACTATAACACTTAAAAGGAGGGAAAAGCAAAAATTATGCCAGCTGACATATTGTGATTTTTTTAAATCTCAAAACAATGAAGGCTCATTAAATTCTCGAATCATCAGGATAATCTTGATAGAAACTCTTATTTGAGATTTTATTATAAAATTTATTTTAATTAAAACCTTTTTCTTTCATGTTTCTTGCATGTACTCTATTTTATGGTTTTAAAAGTAAATGTATAATTGAATCACTTAATGCAGTTTAAAAATATAGGATAATAGAAAATCTTAGAAAATAATTGGTACTTTGTTGTAAAAAATACTTCAAAACTTTAAAACATTTTTATCTTCAGTTTTATTTGTTTAAATGTATAAAATACTATCTGTCCAATTTATGGTTATATTTATGAAATTTCATTTAAAACCAAATGAGCCTACCTTATCTCTTCTTATAGGGGAGAAACTGCAGTTAACTGTCTTAAGGCCACATGGCTGGTGTGTTTTGAGCTCTAGCAAGGGACATGCTCTTAATTATACTGTCCTGTACTGCCTAAATTAATATTGCTGGCCTTGTGTATAATTTTGACAAAAGGCACTGGGACATTTTTTTCCCAGAGCCTATCTATTTACCCCCAGTTCCCTGACAACTTCTTTATGTTCAGAAACTGTTAGAATGTGTTGTATAACCCATCATCTTGTACCTCTGTTTGTTGTGAATGTGGCAGTATCTCTTATAGTGCAGCAGTGTGCACCGTGAAGTCTTTTGTCCTTTCTGTCTTAGAGCAGGTTGACAGCTTTCATGTTGAATTCAGCAAGAGTGCTTTTCATTTAACAAACTAAATGTTGTTTTCTAGGTGAAAAATAATTAAATGCTTTTAAAGATGTATTTGATTAACAGGAGGCTGAGCTGTGTAAATTAATTGTAACTGTAATGATGTCATAGCCCTGTCTTTTGTTATTAACCAGGTAATTGACCAGAAGTTTAGAAGCTTATTGTAACTGACAGTAGTTTGACCTTGTATGCTGTTTGGAAGTGAAACATGCACAGTGAATGTAAATGCAGTTTGTTCATTGAGCTGCATGTGTTGTCAGAGCATCTGATCTTAGGTTCTTATTTTTATTCTTCCATTATTTCTTTGCTGAAATTGGTGGTTAGGGTTATATCCTTGAACCAAATATTATACTTATTTCTCTTACTAAAACCCTCTGGCTAAACACAAATATTGTCTGTGTCCTTGAATAACTATAATCAGAAATGAAATGTTGGCACATTTAGTACATGCAGTCCCGTAAACAAATGTCAAAATTAAATGAGTCTTGTTTTAAAAGTGTATATGATGGAAGGTAAAACAACTTTTGATAGAGAAGCCATAAAGGGGAAAAGTAGGGGTGTGGTTGACAGATTGAGAAATATATTCCCTTTTACTCTAATTTGTTCAAGAAAGCTAAGAGCATACTTGGGTGATGAGAACCTTTACCTTTGGTGAGTTTGGTTAAAGAACAAGATGGAATATAAGAGTAGGATGTGGAGTAGAAGTGGGATCATAATGGCTAACAGCCAGCAGTTCTAGGTGTTGGGCTTCCCTCCTACTTGTGCTAACTGTACAGTTAGCCCTTCGAGGATATGATGTTTGTATTCCTGAAAATTACCGTACTAGGCAAACTCATACAATAAAACCCACAGAGTTTCTGAACAAGTGTTGTCAGGAGTATAGCACTCAAAAACTTTGCCAGTGGCATATTGGGAAAAAAAAAAAAAAAAAAAGAGACCCTAATTATTTGATAGCACAGTTTTATACATGTTAAACAGTTAAGAAATACATAAGCACTACAGTAAGTATGGCACTTTAACTTCAAAATATCTTGAACTTTGCTTTTGGAAGTGGTCATCAGAAGAATTGCAGTTTGAATTATTGTCAAGTGGTGGAAGGAGGGTCATCTGATGTTGGGATGAAAAGTTTTAACTAGAGATGTGTATGAGCATAACTCATAATGTACTCTCTGAACTAAGGTAGCTGGAAGAGGTTTGAGGAATATAAGATTGTACCTTTCTTGAATTTCTCTGCCATTTCTTCAGGCGGGTGCAGTTTTCTGCATGTATAGTATGTGAAATTTATATTATCTATTATATGTTTATATAATTGTGTACTTGTATATTTATAATGTATGTTTGTATTATGTTATATATGTTTATATATGTGAAATTTATGTTATACCCAAATTATTACCTTACATATCAGTTGCATTTGAATGTATTTGCTCATTTCAGAACTTGCATTATAATAGGATTGATGAGATTAACTACTGTTATTTCTCTAGTTGTTAATTCTTAAGCTGGTCTACACTGGGACTCCGACAATTCATCAAAATTACCACTTATGTGTTCCTACCAATTACTTCCTCTAGTATTACAGTTCCAGGTAAATTGATCTTGACTGTGATTCTCTATATCAGCCACTCTCTTCAGATTGCAGAGGAGTAGACCGACTTGACTCCTCAATTGTCTGACAAGTCCAAAAAATTTTTTTATTTGATTTTCTATTCACCTTTTTTTCTTGTTTGGGGGACAAGCTCTTTCCATGTCAGAACTCAGACTGGAAGTTAGCTCTATATGGCTGTACTTCATTTCTCTGTGCTGAAGCACATACATGCAAAATTATTTTCTCTCTTTAAAACTCCTTTCCTTCTTTATCTTTCTACACCTGGTCAGGTGAGGAACCTTCCCTACCATCTCTTCTCTGAATTGACTTAACACTTTCTATATTGACACGTATGTGTATATTACTTGCACATTTCCAAAAAGTGATGACATAAGACACAAGACTATAGTAAAGGAAAATGACAACACCACACCCAGATGGCTGCATAGCTCTCAGAAGAAGAAAGCAAGTTTAATAGGGGAATTTAAGCTTTTTCTAAGTTTGATAGTATTTTACACAAGAAATAGTAAGTCTAAATGGTGTTTTATTACAATACAAAAGATGGTTCCTTCAGTGGAACCTATGTCAAGGCCTCTGATATCAAGGTGCATTTCTGCAGAAGCCATTCCTCAGAGGCAGAGTGATCTGTGCAGCTTTTGGTGATTTGGGAAAACACAGGGATAAAAGTTAGGATAGTGATTCTTATACCAGTAAATCTTAGGTGAAAAAGCAGTTTTTGACTCTGTGACTTCCCATTCAGATGAAACTTTGCTTTGCACAGTTAGGCCAGGGGGTGAAGGAATGCAAAATAGGGGATACTTTACAACCCCAAACCTTCCTTTCAGAGTCCTAGCCAGCCAGATGTGTGGTCCCAGTGGGGTCCTCTGAGAAGGCAAAGGGGCTTTTGTTCCCCACCTTCTCCATTTGTTTCTATGAGAAAAAGAATTAGAATTTTAAAAACTTTTTTTAAGTGTAGCTGTAACTAATCATAGTTACAAAAAAAATTGGGTGTTTGAACAATACTTTGTTTTATTCCTCTAAATATAGATTTGCAAATTGATTTGTATTAAGAAAACAATTGCAACTGATGTGGAGTCAAAAGTTTTATTCAATGAGATTTCCTATATTGAAATAGTTTCTAAATACATGTATATGTTTGGGCATGTTTAATGGAAGTACCAGCTGCCTTTCTTGGGAAGGACTATTATTCATACTGAGATTACGTCCTTCTTATTTTTTGTGTGATTAAAGTGTCATATTTCTTATTAAATGACAGTAAGATAATATCCAATCTGAGCTCTGATACAGAAAGAGCTTGTCCTCCAAACAAGAAAAAATGCTGAACTGAAAATTGAATTTTTTTTTTTTTTTTTTTAATTTGTCAGTCTGAGTGTTGGACTAGCTTGAGAGTCAATAATTTCATTGCAAGAACAGAGACTCTGAAACCAGATTGTTTGGGTTAAAACCTTGCTCATCAATAAAACAATAATACCTGCTTCATGAAGTTTAGAATATTGAATGTGGGGTAATCATAAATGTGAAGTTTGAGAGCAGCATTACCAAAGATTAGCTAGTGATGTCTGTATGTATAACTTTAGCCAGTGTCCTGACTTTTCTTTTTGATATGTATATTAGAATAAACATCTGTAGCAAAATACGTATTTCTTTTTCAGTCATTAAAACAATAGCTACTAGACTTACACTTTCTGAGCTTTGTATGATGCAAAGCAACTTGATGATTCACCTCTGTCTAAAGAAACAGACTGTTTAGGAGGTCGATCTTGGGTATCTGATGAGATTGGGTGCATTCCAAGTGGTGTGGCTATAGACTGATCTTGGGTATCTAGAGCCACAAAGTTAGGAGCTAAACCAGGATGAGCAGGTCTGGTACAGTTGATAAAAGCAGAGGAGGAAGTGTTACTTCTCTGATGAATATTCATTCCAATTATTTTTTGTTGTCTTTGCTGTTTTGTGTAAAGTCTGCATTGCTGGGGACTGCGTGTATCACCCACACTACTAAGGCCTCACTTTTTCCTTTTCACTTTTATAGAAGTGTTTCACTTTTCACTTTTAGTCCCTTGGAATAAACTAGCTGTGAATCTTTTTCTTTTTTTTTTTTTTTTTTTTCTGGTAATGGGATTATTTATATTTATTTATTTTAAATTATTTTTTATTCTAAGATGTTATAAATGACAGCAGAATGCATTACATTTCACACTACACACACACATATAGAGCACTTTTTTACAAATCTCTGGTTGTATGCAAAGTATATTGACACCATTTGTGATTTCATACATGCACTTAGGGTAATGATATCCATCTCATTCTACCATCTTTTTTTTTTTCTTCACCCTTTTGCCCCCCCCTCCCTCCCCCTCCCTCCCCATTGGCCATTCTAGGATTCCTCTAATCCTCCTATGTTCCCCATCCCAACCCGACTGCGAATTGGCCTCCTTATATCAGAGAAAACGTTTGGCATTTGGCTTTTTGGGATTGGCTAACTTCACTTAGCATTATATTCTCTAATTCCATCCATTTTCCTGCAAATGCCATGATTTTGTTCTCTCTTATTGCTGAGTAATATTCCATTGTGTGTATATGCCACATTTTCTTTATCCATTCATCTACTGAAGGGCATCTAGGTTGGTTCCACAGTTTAGCTATTGTGAATTGTGCTGCTATAAACATCGATGTGGCTGTATCCCTGTAGTATGCTGTTTTCAGGTCTTTTGGGTAAAGACCAAGGAGTTGGGATAGCTGGGTCATAAGGTGGTTCCATTCCAAGTTTTCCAAGGTATCTCCATACTGCTTTCCATATTGGCTGCACCATTTTGCAGTCCCACCAACAATGTATGAGTGTGCCTTTTTCTCCACATCCTCTCCAACATTTATTGTTGTTTGTGTTCTTAATAGCTGCCATTCTGACTGGTGTGAGATGAAATCTTAGAGTGGTTTTGATTTGCATTTCTCTAATTGCCAGAGAGGTTGAGCATTTTTTCATGTATTTATTGATTGATTGTATATCTTCTTCTGAGAAGTGTCTGTTCAGTTCCTTGGCCCATTTATTGATTGGGTTATTTGTTTTTTTGGTGTTATGATTTTTGAGTTCTTTATATATTCTAGAGATTAGTGCTCTATCTGACGTGCATGTGGTAAAAATTTGTTCCCAATTAGTAGGCTCTCTGTTCACCTCACTGATTGTTTCTTTGCTGAGAAGAAGCTTTGTAATTTCAGTCTATCCCATTTATTGATTCTTGGTATTAATTCTTGTGCTACAGGATTCTTATTAAGGAACTTGGGACCTAATCCAACATGTTGGAGATTAGAGCTTACTTTTTCTTCTATTAGGTGTAGTGTCTCTGGTCTAATTCCTAGATCCTTGATCCACTTTGAGTTGAATTTTGTGCATGGTGAAAGATATAGGTTTAATTTCATTTTATTGCATATGGATTTCCAGTTTTCCCAGCACCATTTGTTGAAGAGGCTATCTTTTCTTCAATGTACATTTTTGGCGCCTTTGTCTAATATAAGATAACTGAAATTATATGTGTTAGTCTCTATGTTCTCTATTCTGTACCATTGGTCTACTGGCCTATCTTGGTGCCAATACCATGCTGTTTTTGTTACTATTGTTCTGTAGTATAATTTAAGGTCTGGTATAGTGATGCCACCTGCTTCACTCCTCTTACTAAGGATTGCTTTAGCTATTCTGGGTCTCTTATTTTTCCAGATAAATTTCATGACTGCTTTTTCTATTTCTATGAGGAATGTCATTGGGATTTTGATTGGCGTTGCATTAAATCTGTATAGTGCTTTTGGTAGTATGGTCATTTTGACAATATTAGTTCTGCCTATCCAAGAACAGGGTAGATCTTTCCATCTTCTAAGGTCTTCCATAATTTCTTTCTTTAGTGTTCTGTAGTTTTCATTGTAGAGGTCTTTCACGTCTTTGGTTAAGTTGATTCCCAAGTATTTTATTTTTTTTTTGATGCTATTGTAAACGGGGTAGTTTTCCTCATTTCCCTTTCAGAGGATTTGTCACTGATATATAGAAATGCCTTAGATTTATGGGTGTTGATTTTGTATCCTGCTACTTTGCTGAATTCATTTATGAGTTCTAGAAGTTTTCTGGTAGAATTTTTTGGGTCTTCTAGGTATAAAATCATATCATCAGCAAATAATGATAATTTGAGTTCTACTTTACCTATCTGTATCCCTTTAATTTCTTTCGTCTGTCTTATTGCTCTGGCCAGCATTTCAATTACTATGTTGAATAGAAGTGGTGAATGAGGGCATCCCTGTCTTGTTCCAGTTTTTAGAGGGAATGCTTTCAATTTTTCTCCATTTAGAATAATGTTGGCCTGGGGATTAGCATATATAGCTTTTATGATGTTGAGATATGTTCCAGTTATCCCTAGTTTTTTCTAGTGTTTTGAGCATGAAGGGGTGCTGTATTTTGTCAAATGCTTTTTCTGCATCTATTGAGATAATCATATGGTTCTTATCTTTGAGTCTATTGATGTGGTGAATTACATTTATTGTTTTCTGTATGTTGAACCATCCTTGCATCCCTGGAATGAACCCCACTTGATCGTGGTGTATTATATTTTTGATATGTTTCTGTATCCGTTTTGCTAGAATTTTATTGAGAATTTTTGCATCCATGTTCATTAAAGATATGGGTCTAAAGTTTTCTTTTTTGGATGTGTCTTTGCCTGGTTTGGGGATCAGGGTGATGTTGGCCTCATAGAATGAGTTTGGAAGTACTCCTTCTTTTTTTATTTCCTGAAATAAATTGAAGAGTATTGGTATCAGTTCTTCTTTGAAGGTCTTATAGAACTCAGCTGTGTATCCATCTGGTCCTGGGATTTTCTTGGTTGGTAGGCTTCTGATGGCATCTTCTATTTCGTCGCTTGAAATTGGTCTGTTCAAATTATGTATATCCTCCTGCTTAAGTTTGGGCACATCATACATCTCTAGAAATTTGTCGATGCCTTCGGTGTTTTGTATTTTGTTGGAGTACAGGTTTTCAAAATAATTTCGAATTATTTCCTGTATTTCCGTAGTGTTTGTTGTGATATTTCCTTTTCATCGCATATATTAGTAATTTGAGTTATCTCTCTCCATCTCATTGTTAGCCTGGACAAGGGTCTGTCAGTTTTATTTATTTTTTCAAAGAACAAACTTTTTGTTTTGTCAATTTTTTCAATTGTTTCTTTGGTTTCAATTTCATTAATTTCAGCTCTGATTTTAATTATTTCCTGTCTTCTACCACTTTTGGTGTTGGATTGTTCTTCTTTTTCTAGAGCTTTGAGATGTAATTTTAAGTCATTTATTTGTTGACTTTTTCTTCTTTTGAGGAATGAACTCAATGCAATGAACTTAGAACTGCCTTCATAGTGTCCCAGAGATTTCGATATGTTGTGTCTGTGTTCTCATTCACCTCTAAGAATTTTTTAATCTCCTTTTTGATGTCATCTGCAACCCATTGTTCATTCAGTAGCATATTATTTAGTCTCCAGGTGTTGGAGTAGCTTTTATTTCTTATTTTATCATTGATTTCTCATTTCATTCCATTATGGTTGGATAGAATGCAGAGTAGAATCTCAACTTTTTTGTATTTGCTCAGAGTTGTTTTGTGGTCTAGTATATGGTCTATTTTAGAGAAGGTTCCATGTGCTGCTGAGAAGAAAGTGTATTCACTCGTTGAAGGATGAAATATTCTATATAAGTCAGTTAGGTCTAAGTTGTTTATTGTATTTTTGAGTTCTGTAGTTTCTTTGTTTAGCTTTTGTTTGGACGATCTATCCAGTGCTGAAAGGGGTGTGTTAAAGTCACCCAGAATTATTGTGTTGTGGTCAATTTGACTCTTAAACTTCAGGAGAGTTTGTTTGATGAACATGGATGCTCCATTGTTTGGGGCATATATATTTATAATTGTTAAGTCTTGTTGGTGTATGGTT
Source organism: Tamias sibiricus (assembly GCA_025594165.1). Classification (NCBI taxonomy): domain Eukaryota; kingdom Metazoa; phylum Chordata; class Mammalia; order Rodentia; family Sciuridae; genus Tamias; species Tamias sibiricus. The sequence continues at coordinate 69,293,296 of CM046660.1, read as the reverse complement.
CCCTTGAGCCATATAGTGTCCTTCTTGAGCCATATAGTGTCCTTCTTTATCCCTTTTGATTGACTTTAGCTTGAAGTCTACTTTATTTGATATGAGGATGGAAACCACCCCTGCTTGTTTCTTCTGTCCATATGAGTGGTAGGATTTTTCCCAACCTTTTACCCTCAGCCTATGGATGTCTTTTCCTATGAGATGAGTCTCTTGGAGGTAGCATATTGTTGGGTCTATTTTTTTGATCCAATCTGCTAATCTATGTCTTTTGGTGAGTTTAGGCCATTAACATTCAGAGTTAATATTGAGATGTGTTTTGTATTCTCAGCCATTTTTACTTCTGGTATTTACCTTGACATGGTTTCTCTTCTGATTGTTTTTTCCCTTTAGTGTAATACCTCCCTCTGTTGATTTTCATCATTGTTTTTCTTTTCCTCTTCATGGAATATTTTGCCGAGGATGTTCTGTAGTGCTGGCTTTCTACTTGTAAATTCTCTTAACTTTTGTTTATCATGGAAGGTTTTTATTTCATCCTCAAATCTAAAGCTTAATTTTGCTGGGTATAAGATTCTTGGTTGGCATCCCTTTTCCTTCAGAGCTTGGAATATGTTGTTCCATGATCTCCTAGCTTTGAGTGTCTGAATTGAAAAATCTGCTGTGATACGAATTGGTGTCCCGCTATATGTGATCTGATTCCTCTCTTTTGCGGCCTTTAAAATTCTATCCTTGTTCTGTGTGCTAGGCATTTTCATTATAATGTGTCTTGGTGTAGAGCTGTTGTAATTTTGTACATTTGGTGTCCTATAAGCCTCTTGTATTTGGTTTTCCACTTCATTCTTCATGCTTGGGAAATTTTCTGATATTATCTCATTAAAGAGGTTGTGCATTCCTTTGGTTTGAAACTCTGTGCCTTCCTCTATCCCGATTATTCTTAGATTTGGTCTTTTGATGCTGTCCCATACTTATTGGATGTTCTGTTCATGGTTTCTTACTATCTTCATTGTGTGGTCAACTTTATTTTCAAGATTATATACTTTTTCTTCATTGTCTGAGGTTCTTTCTTCCAGTTGATCTAGTCTGTTGGTGATGCCTTCAATTGTGGTTTTTTTTTTTTTTAATATTTTTATTTATTTGCATTAGTTGTACACAATGCGTTTTATTTGTACGTGGTGCTGAGGATCGAACCCGGGTCGCCCACGCGCTAGGCGAGCCCTCTACCGCTGAGCCACAATCCCAGCCCCTTCAATTGTGTTTTTTATTTGGTTAATTGTTTCCTTCATTTCAAGGATTTCCAACTGGTTTTTTTTTTTCAGAGTTTTGATCTCTTTTTTGAAGTAATCTTTTGCTACCTGTATTTGCTCTCTTATATCTTTGTTGTAGTGGTCAATTTTTGCCTGTATTTGCTCATTTAGGTCATTCTTTGATTCACAGATCATTTTAATTATGAACCTTCTGAACTCCTTCTCTGACATTTCATCAACCTCGCTGAGCATGGGTTCTGTTATTGTAGAATCCTGGTTTGTTTGGGGTATTTTCCTCTCCTGTTTTTTCATGATGTCTATTTGCTTTACTTTTTGCAGTGTAGATCTGAGTTATTACAGATTCTTCCCTACATTTTTTTATACCCTTGCAGGTTGTCTGTGCCTCCCCTTAGCACTGGACTAACAGAACCTGCCATTGACTGTCAAAGTATGCTACCTGAAGCTGGGTTCACACTGGTTGGTGCATGCCGAACTGGTTGAGTCTGAGCTCTTGTGGTGGTCTGGGACTAACTGCGATGGGGTGAAGGTCAGTAGGACTGCCCTGGGCCCGCCTGAGATCAGGCTGAGTTGGCAGGTCTGTCCTTGCTGACTCCTGCTCTGGGGTGGAGGCTGGCAGGACTGGATGGAGCCTGGGCCTGGTGGCGCTCTGATGTAGGACCCCGGGACTGCCCTGGGCCTGCCTGCACTCTAAGCAGAGTTGGCGGGTCTGTCCTTGCTGTCTCCTGCTCTGGGGCGGAGGTCAGCGGGACTGGATGGCTAGCTGTGAATCTTAATTTTATCACCTTCATATAATTCAAGCTTACTTTAAACTGACACATGCACCTTTTGTTTTTGTTGCTGTTACTGTTGTTGAAACTAGTTCAGAGCATTTCCTAAACTTGCAGTTCCTTTCCTGATTTTTCTCCTTTTACCTGAAACCAACACATTTCCTTCGTTTTTTTCCCCCCTTCAGTAGCCAGTCCTCAGTGTAATAAATAGAAAAGGAGTTTTTTTTTGTTGTTGTTGTTTGTTTGCTTGTTTGTTTTCTGAGGTGGGTGGTGGTGCTATTTTTTGTTTGTTTTCTTCTTATATTTCTGTATTCCTTTATCCTCCTCTTCACTGGCAACAACAGGGAAGAAGCTGAACTCTTCTGTTTAACCTGATGTACTTTCTGCTCTGCCATGCTCTGCCACATTCCTTCTCAGATGAAATTTTCCTAACCTTTCCATGAACATGCCAAATCAGTCTTAATGCTGATTGAATTTTGTTGAATCCATTGCATAGGACTGACTTATTCAGTCTTGACACTTTCTTTTTTGGCTTGGACATGTGTTTTTATGGCAATCACCTTCCCACATTTAAACTTTACTTTTCCCGGATACCACCATAATTTTGCCTTGGTAATTTTTGTGTTTACAAAAATAAATTTTATGAAAATGCTGGCATGCAATTTAAATTCAGGATTTGAAACCAGAAATTGTGTTGACTTTAGAATACCCATGTGACAGTATTAGGAGGCAAAACACATGGGAGGTAATTAGTTCAGGGAGACAGAGCCCTCACAGTTAGGATTAGTGCTCTTATAAAAGGGACCTTAGAGATCTCTTAAAAGGGACCTTGGAGATCTCTCTTGCCCTATATGAGGATACAACAAAAAAGATTGCAGTCCGCACCCTGTTAGAGGTCTCTTACCAGATCCCAACCATCCTGGCATACTGATATCAGATTTCCAGCTTCCAGAACTGTGAGAAGTAAACTTCTGTTGTTTATACCATCTAGTCTGTGTTCTGTGTTATAGCAGCCAAAGGCAATATCTAACTAAAAATTTATTGTTCTATTTTATCTTTTTTGGTAAGATCTGATTTTTCATAAAAGGAAGACTTTTGCTTTTAATCGGTAAGCATCAAAATCTTCCCACCTGACCACTTATTTTTTCTTGTTCATTAAGTTTTAATTAAATTTTATACTTTATTATAAATAAACAAATAAATTTTATACTTTATTACAAATAAAGAACTAAAATGAAATAATTATTTTAGTCCCTTTTAAAATTAAAAAAGAATTCTCTCAAACTTTATCCTCCAAGAAGCATTTGTGTGAAAGAAAGTAGCTGACATATTTTTATAAGAGTTTCTAATCTAGTGACTTAAGTTAAAAAATATTGGATGTGAAATAGAACATTGAACTGTTGACTATTATAAGACCTTTCCTAGTCTCTAGATCATAGCCTAGAATTTAAAAAGATTTTTATATAACCACTTAAAGGCATTTGAGACATTTGTTACATGCAGTAGATGTACAGAATGTGGAATTTCTTGAGTGGTGGGAGAGCCAGGCTGCTGGGTCTTTCACAGACATAGTAGCAGTTACAGTTGCAGTTTGCAGGAGGCAGAGAGTTGAAGGGCTTGACAGATGAGCAACACTGTCAGGTAGGGAGAACTGGGTTCTAATAGTCCAGTTTATGGGCATTGTCATCTTGGTTTCTTATCTCTATAAAAAACATGGAATTTCTGTCTAATGGTTTCACACTAGAGCCACTGAGATTTTCACTAAATTAGGACTTATATTGAGAGTGGTAAATACAAAAGATAAGCTTAAAATATAAACTGTGGGATGTGTTTGAAATTCACTTTGGTGACCTCTGGTGGTTGGAAAGCCCATATGATTGCCCATCTGTGGAGATGGCCTTGCTTATTAAGCACCTTGGACAGAGAAAGCTGAGACCTGACATTTCAATACCTGCAGAAAGTCTCAAAGTAGAACTCTATTGAGTGGCTTCTCATTTGGGCAACTCTGTAGGGCATGCTTCAGAGTGGGTAGCAGGACAGTTAGATAACTTTCTTGGGAAGTGCTGGGTGGATCAGTTAGTACATAAAGTGTAATGTTATTATCACAGGATTGTGAGAATTAAGTGAAATGAAGCAAATTGTACATAATTATTTTTAAACTATAATACATAAATATTTGTTATTGGAAGGAGGTTGACTATTATAAGACCTTTCAATTCCTGGGCTGAAGAGCTTGAACTTGATCAAGACAATGATAAGATTTAATATCAACTGGTAACTTTTATAGTTTTTATTACATTTCAGGCATTGTTCTAGGTATTTTTACATATGTTGATCATCAGATATATGGTGCAAGTCTTATTGTTTAGTGTCTGTTTTATGAATAAGGAAACTCAGGTATAGGTTAAGAACTTACTAAAATACCACACACACACACACATATTTCTAAGCAATTAAACCAGGATTTGAATCTGGGCCATTTAGCTCCAGAATCCATTCTGTTAACCATGATGCTATTTTGAGTCATTTGGTGATAAAGCATAGAAATCCATTTGATGGATTTCAGGGGAAAGGTAAGATGATGAAATTAGATTTTAAGCAAATTGAGTTAGGTATTATGTTAGGTAGACTGGGTGGGGGTGTAAGGTGGTAAAGGCCTGACTTTTGGGTGGGGTCTGTTGCCATATAACACATGTGGTTATTGATGGTTACTTATAACATTATTCTTATGTCCATTAGTTGTCTCAAATTCTACTCCCTGGAGTTCCTGTATTATGCCTATATATGCCTTCCACATGAGTGGCATTGATATGTAAGGCAGGTCTTATGAAAGACAATTGGACTTTGCTTACTAAGGGATAGAAAATTTTGTATTGTATTCAGTTTGGAAGGTGGTGTGTGAAGGAAAAAAGAGGAACTATTGCATCTTAAAAATGTCAGTCTGCTCGCTTAACATCACTTAAGATTTAGCCATTGGCATTAGAGAGATAGTCTAATGGGTGTGCCAAGCTGGGTGAGAGTTACTTAATGTGGTTATAATGATGAAGTATATGAGTTTGGAGATACATTGTAATAAAGGTTTCAACAGCCTTCAAAAGAAGAAAAGGCTCTTAATTCCCGATTTCTTGTGGAACAGAGTTCAACTTGTAGATATTTCCATGATTAGATACTGGAATGTAATTACTAAAAGTGTCACAATATTCATAAAGACTAGATTCCCATTACCTTTGTATAATTTGATTCCAGTTTTCATTTTTAATTCATGAAGTCAGTTTTCATCCATTTAGTTATCTTCATTTTTTTTGTATCTGAACTTTTAACGTGAAATAAGAAAACAGCCCTACTCTGATTCTCATTGATTTTATCATTACTGTAGCTCATGAAGTCACTTAACAGATTTAGATGGCCAGAAAATATTGTCATTTATGTGCAACTTGTCATCAAACAATTATGCTAGCTCACAAAGATTCTACACTGTACCCCCAGGAGTCCCTATTTACTAAGCAACTTAGGTAGGTGATGCATTCTGGTAAATTGAACATGGTGTAATGATGTGAAATTATACCATCTGCTATTATATTTAATATTTAAATATTTTTAAAAGTACGATTTGCATGTTATTCATAAAACTGCATATAGCAAAGCTTTTTGGAATCCATTTATGTATTTAAAAAGAGAAACCAGATTTCTTTGCAAGTATTCAGTTAATGAATTCTTGTTTTTCACTAAATATAAATGTATTTTATACTATACCATTTTTTATTTTCAAAAATATCTTAAAATTCTGCATTTCATGATTTGGATATTATGGGAACTAAGAAAGTTAATAACTTTTAGGAAAAATAAAATTATACTAAATTTTATCAAAGAACAAAGGACTTTATTAATCTGCTAAACCACAAATTCTCATCCAATGATTCTATATTAACAAATAGAGAAAATAGTTTCTTAGTTTGAACTCCAAAAGCCATGAATGATAAGACCTTTGGATTAAGAAAAGCTCTAGTTCAATTTATTAGTAGAGAAAGCAATCCATTCTAAAATGGAATAAAACTGTGCAGTATTTTGTGTATATTTTGTCTGAGTTAATGTGCTGTTAAGCACTAATTTGTTATTCTTGCATTTCAAAAAGCAAGAGTAAGATTTTATGTTTAGTGCAAATATTTGCTGTTTCCATAGCATTTTTGCATTGTTTGGAGCACTAAAACATACTAACCCTCTGTTTCTTTTTTTTTTTTTTTTTTTTTAACTCAGGGGCACTCAACCACTGGGCCACATCCCCAGCCCTTTTTTGTATTTTATTAGAGACAGGGTCTCACTTAGTTACTAAGTGCCTCGTCATTGCTGAGGCTGGCTTTGAACTCATGAGCCTCCTGCCTCAGCTTCCCAAGTGCTGGGATTACAGGTGTGCGACACCGCACCCGGCCTAACCCTTTGTTTCTTTCAAAATGATTTTACAAAATATTCATAGTCAAATGCTTTGGCCTACGCCATGCTATGTTATTGAAGTACGTTCACATTTCCTTTCAGCACTTATCATCACAGGGGAATGGTAGTGCTACAGTTTTTGCAACTTAACCAGACAGTTTCTTTGTGGTTTCACCTTTCTAAAGCTTTCTTTTGATTTGAGCTTGTTAAAAATATTCTTAGAGTCAGACAGACAGACTGAGACAGAGAAGGAGAGAGTGCAATAGTGGGAGAGAAGGATGGAGGAGGGTGAGCATACATACTCATCTCTGTGTCTGTGAACCTGTTTGGGTTCATATTTTATTTGAAAGCAATGCAAATTTAAGCACTTAGTATCATTAGCCATTAGGGAAATGCAAATCAATATTACTTCGTACCTATTAGGCTGGCTATAATAAAAAATATGGATTAAAAATAAGTACTGTTGAGGATGTGCGAAATCAGAGCAGCCCTTATACATAGTCAGAAGGAAAGTAAAATGGCACAAAAAATTTGGAAAACAAATTCTTTGTCCCTCAGAAAGTTAAATATAGAGTTGCTATATTCCCCAGTAATTTCACTCCTAAGTATGTACTCAAGAGATCTGAAAATGTGTTTCTATAAAGAATTGTATATGAATGTTTGTGGGAATATTATTATAGCCAAAAAATGGAAGCAACTGAAATGCCAATCAGGTGATGAATAGATAAATAAATATGATGTATCTATGCAATGAAATATTATTTGACTATAAAAAGATGAATATTAATTAATACTTGTTATAGCATGCATGGATGAACTTTGAAAACATTATGCTAAGGAAAAGAAGCCAGACACAAGAGGATACATGTTATATGATTTCATTTGTATGACATGTCCAGAAAAGGCAAATCTGTAGAGACAGAAATCAGATTAATAGTTTTCAGGGGCTGAGGGAAAGGAGGGAGAGTGACTGCTAGTGGGTTTGAGGTTCTTTTTTTTTTTTTTTTTTTTTTTTTTTTTTTTTTTTTTTTTTTTTTTTTTTTTTTTTTTTGTGGTACCAGGGATTGAACTCAGGGGCACTCGACCACTGGGCCCCATCCCCAGCCCTTTTTTGTATTTTATTTAGAGACAGGGTCTCACTGAGTTTCTAAGTGCCTCGCTGAGGCTGGCTTTGAACTCGTGATCCTCCTGCCTCAGCCTCCCAAAGTGCTGGGATTACAGGCGTGTGCCACCGCGCCCAGCTAAGGGTTTGAGGTTCTTTTTGAGGTTATGCAAGTTCTGGAATTAGTACTGTCATGGTTGCACAACCTTGTGAACAAATTAAGAACCACTGGATTGTATACTTTAGGAGAGTATTTATCGAGTATTTATCTCTGTTTTTAAAAATCACAGCTTAAGCATCTGGAAAGTTAGCTATTAACAGAAAAGTACTGAGCCTAAGTAATAGTAGGCCTTTGATAAGTACTTGCCAAATGATTTGAACAGACTTACACTTCCCCAATTTTATTTGAAATTTGAAGAAAAAAACTATTGAAGATTTGAAAAACAATTCCTCAAAGATTGATTTTTCATAAAATTGTAGTACACCTATGATTTTTAGAGTGTATGCTTAACATTCATGAAACTTAAATTTTCCAAAGGTGTGAAACTAGTAGTCAAGTTATGGCATTGATCTTTCTGAGATATGTAACAATCCACCTTAAGTTTTAAAAATTCTTATAATTTAAGATAGTTTCAGTGAATAATTTTATAATTTGTACTTATATAGAAGTCTCAGTCTTTGAACAGCATTTGATTACTCTCATTAAGATTCTGTGTTCTCTTTCTTTCTTATAAAATTAATTGGGAATAGAATTTATAGATGGTATGTATTCTTGCAATTTAATAGTCTCAATTCTTATTGAACATTTAAATCTGAAAATTGAGATATGTATTGCCTTGGTAAATGATAATGATGAAATATTTTCTGCTTTGTAAGTAGAATTGAAAACCACTGTAATTAGTTCCTTTTCCCTTTTTATTCCTTTCTTTCCCCCTTGAGACACATTGGTTTCCCAAGTTATGAATTCAGTTTCTTTTGTTTGTTCTAGCTGCTTAGTTTTTCTTATTACATACCTGTTTAATTTTTAATTTCTCATTATAAGTAAATATGGTTAATTTTCCTATCAATATTTCAAGAAATCTTTAATTTCTGTCTGCCACAACCTTGATATAGTGCTGTCTAGTGTGTATTACTACATAATGAAAATGCTATTTTGTTTGTCAAATAGTTCTAGCAAAGCAACTTATCTACATTTTAAATGAATCAGAGGTTTATTTCTGTAAAGTTGAGATAGATGTTACAAATACTGTTCTGAAACTAAAAATGCTAAGTGAAATAATATGCATAGTGCTATGGGAAAGTTGTTAAAATCACAGGAAAAATACTTAAATATGAATATATTGGTATTCATATATTAATTAGTTTCATTTATCATAAGACGTAGACACATTAAAAATAATAATCTTGAGTCATTTGGGAAGTGCTCTTTAAGCATGGAACATACGCCAGTCACTGTGTATTTATGGTGATCATGTGGTTCTTCTGGGTAACTATGGTAATCAAATTGGATAAGGTAATTCCTGCCCTCTGCCATAGATGCTGCAATCATGAAAGTTCCTTTGACCTGGGAGCACCCATATGGCTGGAGTAGAGTATCTAAGGCAGAGACTATCATGAAATGAGAGCAGAGGTGGGCAGGGCACTGGTGTTCATGAGTGTACAGTTAAACAAAGAATTTGAACTTTATTCTCAAGGTAATGATAAGTTATTGAAAGCTCACTACAAGTGAGTTCACTTCAGTTTTGTGCAAGAGTACTTAGCATTGGTGGTAAATGTTCCAGTGTTAGAGGAGAAGCAGAGAATCCAGTTAGAGCATTTGTTGTAATCAGGCAAATTATGCTGGTGGCTTAGATCAGAGTTATTACTAGTCTAGAGCTAGAAAAAGAAGTAGATTTATAAAAAACTGGAAGAATTTGATCAAGTCAACAATTTGTGTCTCATATATTAGGTATATTAGATTGAAGAATTTGTCCTGGGTATTTGTACTAACACATACTAAAACCAAGTCAAAACATCAGCTAAAAGGAAATAATTCTGATATAAGCAGTAAAAGAAATCATTATATTAGTTAAGAGGAAATTTTTCTGATATATGTAGTAAAATGGAAATGATCTAAAAAGATTGTACCACATAATTTAGGCCAAATAAGAATCTAATGTATCATGATGAACTCCTCTCCTGTTCTTGTACTTTGCTTTACGTTTGTAAAGGACTTGATGTTTTGGGTATGCATGCAAGAGGTGACAGGAAATAGAAATTGGGATTATTCTGATTAATCTGAGTATGCTGGAAAAAACAAGGAGTGTCTGAATGTTTTGCAATGTTTAGGCAGAACCAATTACCAACAATTTCCTAATAACCAATAGGTAGTTTATGAGTAGAGTCTACAATACCAGAAACAGTTGTTTTCCTCTCCAGAGCATGGCCAGGATGATGCTTCATTTTGTGACTAATATATGACTTGTTGCTGTAATGAACTGCAGGGTCAGATGTTCAGTTGATCCTGAGAATTAATAAAACTTTATGGATGGAATTTAGAGATAGGAAAGTGATGAGTGCAAAGGACATGCAAATATGATTTCTACATCTTTGATGTGAACAACTTGATAAACGGAGATTCCATGTCATGAGGTGGGGAACTGAGAGGAGAAGCAGATTTGGAAAGGGTGTGGTCCAGTGTCCATTTTGGGACATATTGAGTCTGGGGTAGGGGATGTGTGTTAGGGAAGCAGGGAGTATGGTGACTAGCCTGAGTTCTGGTCCAAGTTAGAGTGTATAAGTTACTTCCAAAACCAAATAATGGTATAGGTTTCCAGTTCCTAGACAAGTGGCTATCATTTATTATTCCTTTGTGGTCTCTCATACAATACAGCACTCAAAACATTTCTGTGAATTTGGTGGGTAGGACATTAACAATATTCATTATGTAGTCAATGTTCACTTTTTGTGTTGTTTTCCATGGTGTTCTTAGGACTATGCCTGTCTTGCCCACAAGGTCAAGTTACAGATTCAATCTTCACATTGACCAGTTAGATTCTTATCCAGTGACAGGATGACTAACTTATCATCAAAAAGGAAACTGTCCTATTGACTTGTTATGAAATAAGACTAATTTATCTTTGTTACTTAAAATTTATGTTCTACCTATTCACTACTCTAGTGGCCTTTGTAAAAGTAGAACCTAAAAGATATTATATTTTTTCTCACTTTTACTGTGGTTAAATCTGCTTTTGCATTAAGCATGCATCCACTGAGGATTCAGAACACATAATATGATTCATCTTTTGATTTACTGCAACCAGTTTTTTTTTCCCTTTAATTTCCTTAACACATACAAATTGTCATTTAGGGGCTGGGATTTTTAAGTGTTTTGTTCTTTGTTGTACTTTCAGTGCTTGACATAGGGACTGGCATGCATTTAGCCCTTAATAAATATTTATTATATAAATGAGTAAAAGAAAGAATGGCTGAGTCATCATTCTGTGGGAAAGGATAATATATTTTTCAGAAACCAAGATATCAGGCAGACTGTACTCTTTTTTTTTTTTTTTTTTAAATGCTATTCTTCCTCTAAGATTAAGTCCCTGAAATCTGCAGAGAAATCAAGTCTGAAAAATATAAAATTGGGAATCATGTAATAAAAGTTGTTAGAAATTATTAGGACAAGAAGTTATTTTGGAACGCCATGGTGGAAAGGGATGGTTTATTGGGGTACCACATGGCGTGGTAGGGGACAAAAGGGCAGGGAAAGGGAAAGGAAGGACAAGGACAGGAACAAGCACGAACAGAGAGCGGTTTCAGTCCGGGGGTGGCTTAAATAGAGTGGGGGGTCAGAAAGCCCCCCCTGGAGTGAGTCCTTGCCTTATAGGCTACCAGAGGTCATAAGGTAGTGGCCAGGGCACCTGCTGGTCAGTTTTTTGCTGGTCATGCTGAGGATCCTGGGAGCTGTAGTTTTTCACAAAGCACCTGGGGAGGTGTGGCCTTCTGCCTGGGAGGCGCAGCCTCTTGCCTGGAATCCAACAAAAGTAATTATAGAAACCATGAGAGTGAAAGTCCATAAGTGTGTGCAGGAGAATGAGGATAGAGAAAAAGTAAACAACAGAGAAAGGTGGATTGGAAGGAGAGAGAGGTCACAAGAGAGCAAGGTGGAGCAGGAGCAGTCAACCTGTGGGGAATGAGAACTGAGAGGTGAGAAGGGATGCAGATGGAAGGAGAGCTTTGGTTGTGGTCAGAAGTAAGGAAAGTGTAACTTGAGCCTGGGTGCACAGTGGGGAGAATGGTGAAGTTCTGTCCTTTGTTTTATGCTTTTCATTTACTAGTGATTGAAATCAAGGGGGAATTATCTATCTACTATCAATTTTTTATTTTTACTTTTGTGTGTGTGTGTGTGTGTGTGTGTGTGTGTGGTTCTGGTTTCTAGGGATTGAACCCAGAGGCACTCTACCAGTAAGCATATTCCCAGCCCTTTTAATTTTTCATTGTGAGACTTAGTTCTTCAGACTGGCCTGGAACTTGGGATCTGTCCACCTCAGCCTGTGATTAGTTACATGCTTCTATGCCTGCCCTAGGTATGGGTGGAAGGGAAGCTTTTTAATAAGCAAAGATATAATTAGTTTTGATTGTTATAAATAGCCCAGCATCCATAGGACCATGTTTGCACTGATATTGAAAAGTTTATTTTATGATCTCTCTCTCTCTCTCTCTCTCTTTTTTTTTTTTTTTTTTTTTTTTTTTTTTGGTACTGGGGATTGAACTCAGGGTCACTCGACCACTGGGCCACATCCCCAGCCCTTTTTTGTAATTTTTTAGAGACAGGGTCTCACTGAATTGCTAAGTGCCTTGCCATTGCTGAGGCTGGCTTTGTACTCACGATCTTCCTGCCTCAGCCTCCCAAGTGCTGGGATTACAGGTGTGTGCCACCATGCCCAGCTCGCTCTCTTTTTTTTAATAGTGGAGATTAAACACTGGGGCACTCTAGCACCAAGTCACATATTTAGCCATTTTTATTTATTTTGAGATGGGGGTCTCACTCAGCTGTCAGGGCTGGCCTCAAACTTGTGATCCTTCTGCTTAGCCTCCTGAACCTTTGAGATTATAGGCTTATGCCACTGTGCCCATCTATTTTGTGATTTCTTATAAACTGGTTATTTAATGACCAAGGCCCTGTTTTTTCATTACTCCTTTTATAAATAATGATATATTCACATACATGTATATTTATCTATATAAGTGTGTGTGTGTGTGTGTGTGTGTGTTATACACATGAAATTATTTAGGGTGATTACAGATTCTCAATTAAAAGTTGACCTGCGTCCCAATGTGAAAAAGTCCATTTTTCCAAAGTTATTTGGGAGCTTCTCAGTTGAAAATTCATTAAATTTCTCTAATTTGTGAGAATGCTACAGAGCTAATATAATAACAAGCCCTTTATAATAAAGAAACTTGGGTGTACTAGTAATGAGTGTGAATATACACATGCACACACACATTTTTGTATGAATAGTTTTTCAAGGGTCATTACTTTGAGTATGATACTGATAAAAATCCACATTTGAGCTTTATTAGGATTCTGCCATTTGCAAGGCAACTAATTTTCACGTAAGTGATATACTTTATAAAAACAAAAATAATAGCTATCATTTATTTAGCACTTTGTTTGGAGTATGTTGAAGTAATCCTTGGAGGAAGAGGTAATATTCCTAAAGTGGAGAAATTAAAGTTCAGAAAGTTTAAGTGATGTTGTAGTCAGAGAACTAGTAAGTAAGAGAATCTTGCCCTTTTTTACTTTAAATTCTATTTATTGTCCAGTGGGCTAAGTTAGAATCCTTAGGGTGTCCGAGTGAGTTCCTTGGTTTTGGGGGCCAAGAAATCTCCATAAGAAAGCACAAATCACTAAATGAGAACCTTTTTAAACATCCCATCCCCCATTCTGCCACTTTATATCTATACCTGACCTTTTTTTTTCTTTGTGTTAAGAGGAAAAGTCTCTTCCCTTTTGTTTCTTTTTATGCATTTCTTGCATCTTTAGTCTATATCTCTCCCTCTTTTGTTACTAGCTTCTCATGAACATAGACCAGTCCTTCTCCAAAGTAAATATTCTATATTAGGTAGTAATTGCTGTGCAAAACTGACCATTCCAAAACTTGAAGTAAACTGAGTACCACTTATTTATGTCACTGTTCTGTGAGTCAACAAATTAGGTTGGGCTCTCCTGAAGTCACTTATGCACCTGTGGTCAGCTAGACCCCTTTGTTTCTGGAGCTTAGGTACCCAGTGGCCAGGACCATCAGGTGACTGGAACATGTCTTTCTTTCATCATTCAGCCAACTTGCCCAGCCTTGTCCACATGCTTGAAAAAGATTCAAGAGAGAAAAACCTGCAAAAGCCTCTTGAGGTCTAAGCTCAGAGTTCATGTAGTATCCTTCCCCAAGCCCCAACCCGCAAGCTGTCAGCCGAAACTTGCCACAGTTCCAGCCCCAGCTTGGAGGGTGGGGAAGAGTCTGTTGAACCATGGAACTCCTGTTGCTAGCTCGAGTTCACCCTTTAAGACTGTAGTCCTGTCACCACCTTGGGCAGAATTGTGTACCTGGGCCCTGAGCTCCCTCTCTCATTGTGTTTAGAACATGTGTGGCAGTTGTTGGTCAGTGGAAAGCAAGTTCCTTAAAAACAAGCACTGTTTCATTCAAGGATTTGCCATATAGTGGATAACTTTTAAAAACTGATTTTTTTTTTTTTTTTTTTTTTTTTGTATGTGAAAACATTTAAGAAGTTGATACCTGGCAGGATAGAACATGTATGCTTGAATCTTAAAACCTGCTTGTTGACATCTTGAGTATTTCTTAAAAAAAAAAAAAAAAAAAGATGGGAAGGGTAAAACTTCCTGGCCCAGGATTCTTTGTAGAAATTGTTTAATATTTTATACATTATCTTTGTAGGCTTTTCATTAGATTACAAGTTTTTTTTTACTTTATAAGGAAGACTGATTATAATTTCATGATATGAGTGTCAGAAAAGCATACCTGTCCGTTAACTAGTCCATTGGAATTCGGGATAACATTTCTATGGTAAAATGCAAAATGAAGGAAGTATGTCAGGCAGCATCCTGGATGTCACTTTGGGAGACACTGTCAATTTTTCTGTTAGAATAGGAAGTAAGATATACCTAATATGAGCTTATGTTTAAGTGAATGTCTTATCAGTGTACCCCTTCTTAACTGATACATTTTCACACGTATTATGTTTTAGGTTCAGCTGTCTGTATGCCTCCCCATATTCCTAAAATCTGACCATATTTCCTCATCACTGGGCTGTTTTCCTGATATATAATCATGCAGCGAAGATCAAGAGGGATTAATATGGGGCTATTTTTGCTCCTTTCTCAAATCTTCCAAATTGGGATCAACAATATTCCACCTGTCACACTAGCAACTTTGGTTCTTAACATCTGGTTCTTCTTGAATCCTATGAAGCCACTGTATAACTCCTGCCTTAGCGTGGAGAAGTGTTACCAGCAAAAAGATTGGCAACGTTTACTGCTCTCTCCCTTTCACCATGCTGATGATTGGCATTTGTATTTCAACATGGCATCCATGCTCTGGAAAGGAGTAAATCTGGAGAGAAGACTGGGAAGTAGATGGTTTGCCTATATCATCACTACATTCTCCCTACTCACTGGGGTGGTGTATTTGCTCTTGCAATTTGCTTTTGCTGAATTTATGGATGAGCCTGACTACAGAAGAAACTGTGCTGTGGGTTTCTCAGGTAAGGTGGACAAATTTCTGTGGTAGTAGGCATGAAGGCAGTGAAGGTCACATGGCTGCATAGGTCCCTAGTTGGTGACTCCTTAGAGGGTAAGGGTTGCTAGGCCTACATCTTGAAGAGCAGGCTGATTGGAGCACAGGAGGGACATTATTTTTGCAGTAACCATCATATGCTGCATCATTTACTCTTTTGTCAGTCTGGACTAGGACTTGCTGGAAGGTAGTTTTGTAGGCGATGTCGCGCTGGAGCATGCACTGGCCCCATCATGGGAGGGCCACAGAAGGACCCACAGATATATTTGTGATAGGGAGTTCTCAAGAAAGATGAGTATGCCTGTGAAGCAGGTTCATGTGCACTGGTTGCCAACTTGTCTGAGTATAGTGAGACAGAATGCACCCATATACCACAGATTACATGAAGCAAATATGTTACCGATAGGCAGCAAGGGACAACAGAAGCCTGGGATTCATTGTGAGCTAGTTCTCCAAGGCTCAGAAAGCTGCCCAGGGTAGATGGAGTCTTGACTGTGTGTGTTCCTCTTGTACACCACAGATGGGTTATATGCCTAAAGGCCATGAGTTACTGAGGAAAGCTTTGAAGGACATTCTGTTTTAGTAGGGGGCTAGAAAAGAGCCTGGACCAACCTGGACAACTTCCATTTTAATCTCAGGATGTTTCATTTAGCACATTCCAGTTATTCTCAAGAACTGCAAGCAAGAAAGGAGGGCTGTTAACAGTCCAAGGCCATCAGGAGAGCTGTCATGCATGTGCCTCTCAATTTCAGTTTTTTTTTTTTTTTTTTTAGTGGTGCTGGGGATTGAACCCAGGGCCTTGTGCATGCAAGGCAAGCACTCTACCAACTGATGCCTCTCAATTTCATTAAAATAAATGTTCCACACCCTTCCATGGCACACACACATATGTTTTAGGAGCCATGATAGTCACTGTACATAATTTGTCCTATTCAATTCACATGGAAGATACACAGGGAGGTGGCATCCTCTTGATATTGTAGTTGAGGAAGCTAAGACCCTGAAAAATGAGGTAATTAGTTCAAGGTTACACAGCTAGTTATTATTTGAACCCAGCTTGCATGACTTCAGCCATGTGGCTCTCATCTTTCCCCCTCATTGCAGATATTTTGTGGGACTGAAATTTCCTTGAGGACTCACAGTAGGTGTTCTAAATATTAGAATGTGAAGGGAAAGGAAGGAAGTCATTAAACAAGGAAATCTAATCCTCCCTTCTGCTTTCCCTGTCATTCCTCCCCCTTCATTCTAAAATGTGTCCTTATTCATCTAACTGTGGGAGAAGAAAGAAAATACAGTCTTCCTTCAATATGTCTTTCCATAGAGGTTAGAAAAATACACATTATTAGTAATTTTTTATTGAGTTAAAATTCATCTAGGGTAAAATTATCTGTATTAAAGTGTTCAATTCAGTGGCATTTAATACCATTTCTGGTGTCTTATTCCCATTTTATGTGTTATGTATTTAGTAGCATACTCTTAAGTTCCTATGAACTTCTGTTAGTGACTGCCTTGAACATTGTCTTTTAACAAAAGCTAGATGAAGAGTAGAAGATTATGTTTCAACACATGAAGTGCATGAAGTTAGATGTATTGAATAATCATTGTCACATTTAATTAATTTTCGTTGTAAATGTTAATTCCACATTTAAATTGTTGATATTTCTGTGTTCTTTATTTTCTTTTAGGAGTTTTGTTTGCCTTAAAAGTTCTTAACAATCATTATTGCCCTGGAGGCTTTGTCAACATTTTGGGCTTTCCTATACCCAACAGATTTGCTTGTTGGGCAGAACTTGTGGCTATTCATTTCTTCTCACCAGGGTAAGTGTTTACTCTTAGGGAATAAAGTGAAGAACTTGATGTTCCATGGAGAAAGAATTGTAATAGTAATGAAGTAACCATTTCTTTTTTTTTTTTTTTTTTTTTACAGTGAAGCTTATTTATTAACTATAAAGATAGAATTGAGTTTAATGGTTTTAGTATCAGCGATTCATAGATTTAAATCTTATCAACTGAGTTATGTCATTTTGGGGTACTTTTGTCTTAACCGAGTTTCAGTTTCCTTACCTTTTAATAGGCGTAAGAGACCCTAACATACAGATTTGAGAATTAATATTATCAGCCAACCAAGAGTTAATTCTAATAATAATATTCCAAAGAGGTACATAAAACTCACATAATCGTAAAGATAAAAAAGCCTACAAAGTGTGTTGATCTAATGTTTTCTTTATTACCAAGACAACTCATAGCTATGTTAACATTTACTCTTGGTCAGTCTGAACTAGGACTTGCTGGAAGGTGGTTTAACATAGCTATGAATTACCTTAGTAATAGAACCCCGTGACAGGAGGTTTTATTCAGAATGCCATGTATAAAACGGATCAACTCTTAAGTGTCCCAAGTAAGAGAAAGCATAAGGCCCAGTTTCCTGTGTCATTTGGTGTCCCTGTGGCTGCCTCAGAGGCAACTCCATGAGCAGTTTCACATGTGCTGAGTTAGATGAGTGCTTTCTTGTACAGATGAGAACACGGAGACTTGGAGGTTAAGTCTTGTGGTAGAGTGCCCCCCTCCTCAAGTGCCACCCCCATTCCTTTCTCTGCTTTCTGTTTAGAAAAAGGATAAGTTGCGTTATTTTTTCCACCTCTTCCACTTTCACTTCATTTCATCTATATCATACAACTGGAAACACATGGTTGGTTTGTTTCTTTTTACTCTGGGGACCTGACCTGGACAATGTTTGGAGAACCAGGAATATTCAGAAAGGAGGAGTTTTGTTTTGTTTTTGCTCCTCTCTTTTTCAGACCGGAGTTTTGCTTTGGTTTTGATTTGTGTGACTGTGTTGGGTGTCATACCTTATTTGAGAATATTCTTGTTGGGCTGTGTGTCAGGCCAGTAACTTTGACTCCTTCTTAAATGCTAATTTCCCATCATGGGCAGCCATTGGCAGCTGGTGTATAAATGGCAGTGATGTGGCACTAAACACCACTCATTTACAATTGTATTGTTACTTGTGACAGTTCAATGAAAAAAGCCTAACAAAATCTTCAAAGTTTTCTTTGAAAAAGGGTCCAGTGATGTCTGTCCCTGATCTGAACAGCCCTCTCTATACCTTGTCACTCACAGCTTCCCTCACTTGCTTGATGTGACTTGGTTCTCTATGTAGATGATAGGCTCTTCTATGTGACTGGCAACACCCAACATTCATATGAAAATCACTCCCTCTGGTACTTGAACTTTTTATACTATAATGAGTCCGCTGAATAACAGAGCCTTTAATATTCTCATGTAACTATTTCTGAAGAGCTCATCATGCATTTTCTTTTTCTTTTAGGTCCCTTTACATGGAAAAAGTATTGGTGCATTTTTGTCTAATATGCTTATTTTATGAGGAGGGACCTGATATTCTGAGCATGAGAATTAAATACAATTTCCTATCTTTGAAGTTTGAAAGAACAAATCTTGGTTTTTAAGATTTGACTGCTTTGAATGATCAACTTCTAATATCCAAGCATCTAGTTATACCTGTGTCCAAAAAAAGACTGAGCTAAACACTGGTCCAGGGAACCTAAGAAGCCAGTGCTTTTTTGAGATGGATCTTGGCAGACTGGGAGAAACCAGAGCTCTCATTGCTTTGTATTATTTTTTCTTGGTGGTTGTCAATTACAATTTTAATTGGGGAAACACTGTAATCTTTAAAACAAAGCCTTCTTTTCTCATACAACTATATAGGCTGCCTTTTGGGAGGGAAAAAAAAATCTGCCAAAGCAAACATTTGGTGGACCTCTATGTTTCATTAATGCCATGGAATTAGTAATTTCTCCCAGTTACAAAGTTTTATGAAGGCAAGGCACTCTAGGCACTGCGAGGGGTGGACTTGACCACCAAAGTATTCCTTGTGTGTCCTTATTTATGTAATTGCTCAGCCTCACTCTTGTCTTTTCATTTGCCTTCATGTCCTGGCATGCTGTGAGATGATTGTGTTTCAAGAGTTGTCCCTGCTTCTCAGGTGGCCCAGGAGGCCACTTGAAGAGGCTGCCTCCTGCATAGACTGGGCTTCCTTCCCATTTCTCACCCCATCAACATTCTGTTGGTGGAAGCAAGTGGGATATGGTACTAAGATTTGTTTCCTAGTTCAAATTATGAACCTCTGCAATTTTTCATAAGAGTTTTAGGCTATCTACGCAGAACATTGAAGCTCAGAGAAATGAATGTCGCCAAGAGTAAGATAGCCACTCAATGAACACATTAGAGTAGGTGGTGGTCAAGCATGGGAGGATCAGGACTCATGAACCAGCCAGGGGATCTCAGGCAAATCATACATCCTTTCCAAGCCTCATTTTCTCAATCTATAAAATGGCAATATCTCTTACCTCTCTGTTTAATATGTTACTGTTAAGGGATCAAAGAGGTAATTCATATCAAAGTACTGTATAATTGAAAAAAAAAGTGTTTAACCCAAATTTTGAACTAAGTCACTGGAAGTGTGCAATGTCCCTAAAAGGAATCATACCTAATTTCCTTTTCTTTTTAAAATTAATAAAACAAGTCAGCTGTTACTTAATTTTGTTTGCTCGAGTTCTACTCTCCACTCCCTTTGCTCCTGTGTGATTTTTCCATCCTGAATGACAGCATTCTAAAAATGCCCCTAAGCCACTCACAAACACTAATTAAGCAGGTCATGACTGCATTTGGGCCCTGGGAGATTCTTTGGAATAATATGGTAGTTCTGAAAACATTAACCCCTTGGCTTTGGGTACTGCTTCACTGTTAATGTTTGACAAGAGTAATTACTTTGACCCTACTAAAAACTTCTTGGTTAGATGGAGCAAATGAGAAAAGTATATTTAATAGTTTTTTTCCTTGTTTATATTTTTTATTATAAAAATTTTCAAAATAAAGCAAAATAACTGAACCATTTGAAAATAAATTTTAGATGTCATAAAAACTTTACCACTAAAAACTGAAACATGCATGTTCTAAAAATAAAGGTATCCTTTATATAACCACATTACTTTTGTCATTCTAAGAAAAATAGCAGTGATTTTTCAATGTTGTTTAGTTGTCTAATGTACATATTCAAATTTTTTGAAGTTAAAATGTCTTTTAGATTTTTTTTTCAGCTGAGGAGGACCAGGATCCAAAGTTTGCATACTATATTTGATTATTACGTTTCTTTGTCCTCCTTAGGGACATTTCTTCCCCCTTCTTATTTTTCCATGACGATGACATTTGGAAAATATCAGATGTCTTGTTTTGTAGTACATTGCCACGTCTTTGTTTGTTTCTTTAGGGAGTTAGTTTGTCCCTCTAGCCCCTGCATTTCTGGAAACTCAAATTAGGTCTAAGGCTTGATTAGATTCTGATTAAACTGGTTTCTTTGGCAAGAATGCTACATGGGGCTGGGGATGTAGCTGAGTGGCAGAAAGCTTGCCTAGTATGTACAAGGTCCTGGGTCCATCCTTGATATCACCAAAAAAAAAAAAAAAAAAAAAAGACAGCTCCACAGAGGTGATGGGGCATCATGGTAGGAAGGATATAAAAGCCAGGAAGGCAGGTTGCCCCCCACACATACATCATCTCGGGAGCTGCCAAGCTCGCTCAGGTTTCACTCTGTAGCTGACAGAGCCTGTGGACGTTTCACTGGATCCCAGCCACTCTGGGCATTGGAGCCTCTGGGAACAAGCCAGAGAGGTGTGTGAGGAAGTGAAGTTGTACAAGAATGCCCAGGAGAGGGAGAAGTATGACAGCATGACAGAGCTGGATGCAGTAGTGAAGACAGTGCAGGCACTGGAACAAGTAAACATCAAGGACTGCGTCACTCCCAATGAGTACACTGCAGCCTCCTCCTCAGCGATTGGTCCAGTACAGAGCTGCCTCTGGCGGGTTCAAAGCTCTGAAATCAGCTCCATTGTGAATTCTGCCACAAGTTCTGCCTGGACTGCCCACTAGCCATGGAGAAGGTCAAGGACAACAAGGGCAATCTCAATCGCTGTATTGCCAATGTTGCCTCACTTGTCATCACAGTTGTGGACAAACTGTACCTGGAGATCGGCTCTGTGGATGAGATCCAGCCTGACCTGTGGGAGCTGATGGAGACCATGCATCATGTGAACCACCTGCCCCCAGACTGCGAGGGCCACCAAACAGTCAGCCAATGGCTATAGACCCTGCACGGCACATTGGCATTTGATGAGCTGGATGACTTCCAGGTACGCCAGATGCTCTTCGATCTGGAGTCTGCCTCCAACACCTTTAACTGCTTCCTGCACACCTAAGCCTCAACTTGGCCCATGGGGGATGTGGGGTGGCTACTCAGGGGACAGTTCTTCACTCTCGGCCACAAACCGCCCTAGACATCTTTGTCAGACTTGATATCTAGAGCAGCTGTCTGTGTCTGTGTTGTGAGGACTCACCCCCAATAAAGATGCTGTCCTTCCGCCAAAACAAACAAAAAGCCAGGTTGTCCCTCTATTAGGAATTATAAGTTTAATCACTTAAGTTAATCAAAGTCAAAGGGACAAAGACTTGCAATTAGCAAGCAGTCTATAGGGGTGATACATGGACATCATTAGGTAGGTAGCTGTTCCCCATCACTTTTACCTTTTGGTTTTAGTATATATCAGTGATGGTTCTTGTCTGAATTGGTTATTTCAAGGAGACTTGTGAAGAATGACTTTCTGATTCTATTATTCTTTCTATGCGTCAGTTTCCTCATCTTTCTTTTCTTTTGTGGTGCTCGGGATTGAACCAAGGGCCTTGTGCATGCGAGGCAAGCACTCTACCAACTGAGCTATATCTCTGGCCCCCATTTCCTCATCTTTTAAATGATAGAAATAATTATTCTTCCTTTACAAAGTTGTTGCAGTGATGATATGACATATGTATTAAAGAACTTACAATGTTTCTTGACACGTAGAAATTTCTAATGCATGAGAATTATTTTTGTTGTGACCCATAAACTGTTAGCTGGGCCTTGGGAAACTTTCTTCTTTTTTATATACTTGTTCCTTTTATATCCCCTCAACCATTATATTAGATCTAGTCTTCAGTTTTTTCTCTATGTCACTAAATTAACTAGACCCTTGCTACCAGTATCGCAAATCTTTGCACTGTTTCTTGAAATCTATAAATAGGAAATTTTAAATTCCTTACTATGATTTACTCAAATACCAGCTAGAGTTTGAGTATTTAAGGGAGAGCCAAGTATATAAGCTTCAGCAGTCAGGTCTTCCAACTCATACTCTAAACCAGTGGTTCCTTAACTTTTGGGTCAGAAGACCAATTTAAGTCTGAAAAATTATTGAGAATACCAAAGAATTTTTGTCTATAGGGATTATGCCTATAAATATTTACTGTAACTAAGATTAAAACAGGATTTTAAAGAACCTAATATTTATCAAATTAAATTCATAACAGTCTTCATTAAAATTCATTTAAAATAACAGTAATAAGTTCAGTATGGGTTGACATAAGTAAAAGTTTTTGTAGAAAGTATATATAGCAGTACCTCTTTGTCTACAGGGATATATCTCAAGAACCCCACTGGATGCTTAAAACTGCTAATAGTACTGAACCCTGTATGTACTATGCTTTTTTCTTTGACAAAGTTTATAAAGAGTAAACTTTTAGCCGGGCGCGGTGGCACATGCCTGTAATCCCAGCACTTTGGGAGGCTGAGGCAGGAGGATCGCGAGTTCAAAGCCAGCCTCAGCAATGGCGAGGCACTTAGTAACTCAGTGAGACCCTGCTTCTAATAAAAATACAAAAAAGGGCTGGGGATGTGGCCCAGTGGTCAAGTGCCCCTGAGTTCAATCCCCGGTACCAAAAAAAAAAAAAAAGAGTAAACTTTTATTTTACAGTTAAACATTGTAAGAGACTAACAATAATTAATAGTAAAACAGAGTGCCAGTGAGGTCTGTCACCAGACAGGGACACAGTATAGGCCCCCAGGGTGCCTGCTGGGACCCCAGAAAGGATGTGAGGGCAGCCCAGGCTTCAGCCTCTCACCGTTGAGCTGGTCAACATCGCCACATGCCATACCCAGAGCCCAAGTCTTGGCATCCCCCACACCCTCTCTCTCATATTGGGTGACTTGCCAATATAACAGTATACTATAATTAAAGTTACATGAATGAGGTTCTTTTCACTCTCTGTCCCATCCATCCCTCTCCCCTCCTGTTTCTCTGTCTCAGAGTGCCTTAGTAGCCATTTCGGCAGATTGTTGCAGAGTTGCAGTGCTTATTATATTCAGTTCAAAACACAAGACTAGTAATGCTCGCCATAGTGATTGTTCTTGACTTAATAAAACTTTATATATTGACATTGCTAAAATGCATGGTAAGAATGGATCTTCTATCCATGAAATTTTGAAAAAAAAAAATTTCTGATAGTTTTGCTATGTCATTGACCATAGGTAACTGAAAGCATGGGAAGTAAAGCTGTAGCTAAAGGGATGGCAGGAAAATTTTGTGAAATTTTTAAATATGTTGCTTAAGGAATAAACATAACAGCTGATTCCTATATTTGCAGAGGAATATCATTTAATCTGTGGAGAAATACATTTTGATTGAAACATTTGGTTGAAAAACAATTTGTCTTTACATAGGAATGTATGTAAAAAGGGTAGGAGGGAATGTTTTAATAGCCTTTTCAGATAATTGTGGATGTTATTCTTTGTACTAAACTAAAATTTGGCAACTGGTAGTTTCTTGAAGGTTAGTTCCATTGTTAAATCTGAAACTACATCTGTGAGTCATTCCATATTCTGAAATCTTGAAATCCATTGGTCTGTCTTGAACTTAGAAGGAATCTTTCTCCTATGTGTGATGTTCTAATATTGTCCATTGGTGGTTTGCTGATTAGGTAGACTTTGTAAATTCTGAAAAATTCAATTTTACAATATCAAAATATCACGTTTGTTAAAATCACCACTGATCTCATCAAAAAATCTTAAGTACTTGAAAACTGTCTAAGCTCACAGTGGTTGAAGTTTTCTAAAATTCAAATTTCCACTTAAAAGCTCAAATTTTATTATTGGCAATAAATAATGTCAGCGGTTTGCCTTGAAGGCTCATTTGGTTCATTTTTAAGAAAATGTATACCCTTTTACATTTATTTAAATGGAGTTTATCATTTTTTCTTTAAATTTTTATGTGGAACACAATACAGAAAAAATTTGAGAAGAGCAGTCTTAAAGCAGTTATTTGTTGCTTAAACTAAACTTAAATATATGTATAAGATCAACATCATTTATTACCTTCAGCAGAAAAGAGAATTTGATTGTCAGGACTTTGGTGGTAATGAGAATAACAGGCCACACTCACAGATTTCTAATCATCTGTTACCTTTGTTACAACAAGCACTGTTTGTTCCTAAGCCCACTCACGACTGTGCTCTCAAGATAGTTGTCTGTATATGGAAGTGAGTGCTGGTAGATTTATACTTCACCTAAGCCAGAAATGCTAATAACAAGTTTTCAGTTATAAACAAAGTTATTAATAAAACCTTCTGAAAATGGAAGGAGAGTTATCTACAGCAAAGGAGAAAATGAGGTATAAAAGTTAACACATTTCCCCAAATGCAAGCATAACATATCATAGTAAACTTTTTGAAATGTAAAAGTATTTCTAGCTGCATAGTAGGAAAAAAAAAAAAAAAAAAAAACCAGTGGATATTGCGTCAAAATATACATCAGGAGTTAGTGTAAACAAGCAAGTAACAAATATGTAAATCCAGTGATATTTGAATTAATTATGCTTGGGAGAGAAAGCCTCTTTTACAGAAATGGCCTGATGATTGAGAACTGAAGAAGGAATTTTGATGATTTCCTCAGGGTTTGGTCAGTATATGTGGCAGCTCACTTAGAGGTGAAAGGGCTGCTGTTTGGAATTCAGGTTATTCAAGGATAGCTGAAGTTGTTTTTCAAGAAGTTATGCCAGTTTACTGGATTATTTTTGACTGTTTAGCACAAAGTGGTCTGTGTGTACATGTACATGTGTTCATTGTCCAGGATGAGAGTTTTCTGAAACAATTTTTCTGTTTCTATGGTAGCTAGCATCACATGATTTATCTTTGTATCTACTGGGACCATCACATTTTTCTAATAATCTTGGATGACAAATGTACATAGAATGAGACTCATCCTTTGTTTTATTTCATGGAAACATGTTCTCACAACTTGTTAAGAGTTCAGTTTAAATCAACATTCCAGGACTGTCCGGAGCAGATTAGTAAAGTAGAGGAAATTTTTCTTCTGCATTCCTCACGTGTCCATTTATATATTTCCTCTCTTTCTTCTTTATATGCTCCCATAATGGAAAGTTATTTGAGTCATATGAAATACTTAATTTGTCCTGCCTCCCAGGAGGGCATGCAGTTGAATAGAACTCAAGGTGCGAGCAATACTTAACCCAAAACAATGATTCCCTAGAGTTAGATTTTATAAGATGAGAATGAGAAATTTCCAAGCAGGAGACTTTCCCTCCCACTATTGTTGGAACTTTTTGAGGGAAAGGGAGAGTATAAATTATCTCCCTGGCTCTGCCTTTGAAGAGAGAGAAGGCCCAGCCCTGTCCTACACAGCTGGACTGAGTGGTCCACCCATTCCCTGACCACTGTGGAAAGAATGTAGAGCTTAATGGGAATTGAATGAAGAGCAGAAAAGACTATTTTATCTGACTGCTGCTGCATTTTCTTCAGTTACTCTTTTCTAAGAGATTTAGTGTATCAATTTTGTGGGGACTGGATATTGAATTCAGGGGTACTCGACCACTGAGGCACATCCCCAGCCCAATTTTATATTTTATTTAGAGATAGGGTCTCACTGAGTTGCTTAGCACCTTGCTTTTGCTGAGACTGGCTTTGAACTCATGATCCTCCTGCCTCAGCCTCCCAAGCAGCTGGGATTATAGGCATGCACCACTGCTCCAAGCTTAGTGTGTCAATTAAAAAAAAAAAAAAAAAATTTGTTAAACATTTAATTAAACTGAAAAGGAAGCAGTGTTTAAATCAAAAGGTAACCTTATTTCCCAGCTTCTGATTGAAAGAGAAACATACTACTGTAGAAAAGTCAAAAATATATACATGTATGATGAAGAAGACAAACTGCCCACAGTCTCCAAACCCAGAAAAAATTACTATTAGCATTATACTGTCACTTACCTCTACCCTTTTACACAATTATATTTTTTACTTTTTCATTTAATATCCTATAAACACAGATCTCTAAAAGCTTCAGTTTTAATGGCTGCCTAGTAATTCCTTAATTTAATTTTTCATTCACTAGTTTTACATACTAATGTTAATACTGTTCATTCAGATTACAAATGAAGATATTTTCAGAACATTACTTACAAGTCCCTAGAGTCCTTCCTAGAAGAAGGTTAAATGTTTGAACTATTTCCATGACTCTTGGTACATATTATCACCTTGCTTTCTGTTTGTTCCAGTTTATAGCTGACCAGCAGCATCTGAAAGTGCTCTCTTCTTTACTTCCTCAGCTCCTGGCTGATCTAAATGTTCTCTTAAAGCTCTTGGAAATTTGATGCATAACAAGAATTATTCTATTGTTTTTTTAACAGTTCTTTTGCTCACTAAATGAGATATTTTCCTTTCCTTTTTAGTCATTGTCTGTGTTTATGCCCTCTAAATATTTTCAAGAATTTGTGATTGTTCAATGTTAATGAATGTTGATAATGAATACCAGGTGGTTCTTTGTATCAGATTATGTGTACAAAAGACCTTAACTACACAATACAATTTTAGTTTCACTAAGTAATGACTTATAGAGAATTTCTTTTCTGCTAACATTAATGGATAAAGATATATTCTAAACCATAGCTAAGAACAAGAAAGTCTTTTCTATGGAGAATAAAGAATTTTTTAGGGGGAGATTAAAGACATTATGTGTTTTAAATAAATTTTGTTAGTATGGTTTTAGATTAACAGAAAAAATTACAAAATGTATAGAAAGCTCCATGTACCCCCACACTCATTTTCACCTATTAGCATCTTAATATTATTATGGTACATTTGTTACAATTATCAAACCAATATTGACACATTGTTATTATTGAAAGCCCATACTTTATTCAGATTTTCCCAGTTTTCAGTTGACATCCTTTTTTTTTGTTCCAGGATCCTATCCAGGATGCCACATAAAATTTGGTCCTCATGTCTTCTTAGGCTACTGTCTTAGCACAGGAGGGCATAACAAATAACATGGACCATGTGGCTGAAACAACAGAATTTATTTCTCACAGTTCTGGAGCTAGAAGTCTAAGATCAAATTGCCAGCACGAAGCCACTTTTCCTGTGTCCTCATGTAGCAAGGTGAGAAAGAAAGAGAGACAGATAGATGGATGGACAAAGGACACATGTTGCAAAGGCCCCACCCTCTCGACCCCATTGAACCTAATTATTTTGAAAAGCCCTCATCTCCAAGTACCTTTACATTGGGTGTTAGGGTTTCAGCATGTTAATTTGAGGAAGGCACAATTTAGTCCATAGCAGCTCCTCTAGACTATGACCATTAGTTTTATTTATTTTTTTATGAAATTACAAAATATCATTTCTGAGTATCTTGTAGTAAACATCAGCTCTCATTTGCCTTCATGAAATTTAGAAGCAATGTCCAATTAGCCACACAGCATGGTTTGTAAGCAAGTTTTAATGTAAGTGCATGAATAAATATTGTCTTCTGCAATTGGGCAGGCATGCTGTTAAAAAATAAACACATGGGGTAGCTCAGTGATAGAGCACTTGCCTAGCATGCATGAGGCACTGGGTTCCATCTCAGCACCACATAAATATAAATGAATAAAATAAAATAAATGTATATAAAAGAAATAAATACATGGTATACAGAGATACAAATATGTATGTGAGAAATTGCCATACGAACCTGGCTACACAAGCTGCAAATTAGACCCTATTTAGGGTCTGTTCTATTCAGTTGGCCAGATCAGAATGCTGGTTGTAGAGCAGTAGGTAGAATCTAGGAAGCAGCTGCTTTTCTAGTTGAACAGAATTGTCTGGATTAAGGTTCACTACCTGGTTGAACCTAATTGGCCAACAGCATGCTGTGATATAATTGTGGGTATGTAGATGACAACACTAACTTAAGCTGTATTTAACTAACTAGACTTGTTAATGATCAACTCTGGTGACTTGGTGACAGGTGCAAGACTTGGGTGCACTGTGTTGAATGTCTCAGATAATGACGACTGGAGGTTATTTTAAAAAAGGAATTTTTTAAAACTCAAGATTTAAGTCATGTTCAAGGTTATTAGGTGATATGCATAAATATATCTATTAAATTGAAGAGTGCTGTATAATGTATTTTACACAAAAAGAATGCTTAATATTCTGAAAAGTTAATTATAAATTTAACAGTAATTTTGGCTTGATTTTTTTTCACTAATTTTTCTTTTCATGAAAAAAATTGTGAAGCCCATTTATTTTCTTTAGAGTCTGTAGAATATATACTTTGGCCTATTTGGATTTTTTTTTTCTAGGAGACACTATTGGAGATAAATGTTATCCAATTAAATATTCATTTTCAACTAATAAGATGATAAATCACATCTCTAGAGATTTCTGATGTATTTACTTAATTCTTCCCATTTCAGTATAAGGAATGTTTTAAAATAGAGAGTTCTTTATATTTGCTAATTTCCCCTTTTTCTTCTGTAGTATTAAGTGATTTTTAGTTAAAAGTCATGGGAGTTAAATAGGCAAGAGGACTATTTTCCATTTACATTCAGGTTTGGTTCAAATTATGCAAAATGAAGACAGTCGGTGCTATGAATTGAAATCATTAGTACATCAATTATTCTGTGATAACCAGCTGAGAACAGACTGCAGAGTGCATAAACGTTCCTTCCATTAAAAGTTGGATTCTCATTAGCTTATATGAGAGATAAAATAATTTGGTTCTAATTTATCTCTCTTTAAATGGACATTGTTCCCTTCTGAATTCAAGAGGAAAGCATTTTAATTTTATAGTCATTCATAACACACAGGTCAAATAAATAACAAGTTTTATTTCTAACAATATATGTCACTTCCATAATTTATATTGCTATGGTGGCTTGATTCTAAGACATATCTTTTTAGGACATAATATGCCAGAAACATGATAAAAATAACATAAACAATCAGTAGGAAAAGTGAGGGTTATTTAATCAATGGAACTTGAAGAATTTCTTTTTTTACCATTTGAAAAAAAAACTAAATTTAAGAACTTTATTTCACAGATTTCTGATGTTTAGAAAATAGGATGTACAAAATGTCTAAGAATATGTGAAGGAAATTTAAATTTCTGTTTTGTTTTCTTGAAATGGAGTCTTGCTCTGTTGCCCAGGCTGGCCTTCAATTCATCATCTCAAGCTTCCCAAGTAGCTGATTTTATTGGTGCCTGGCTGAAAATTTAAATTTCTAAGTATAAAAACATTGAACATAACCTCAAATGAAGACAAAAGAAACAGGTGTTTTTTTTATTTTTCAGGTACATTATAAATTAATAAGGGGCCAAAATAAATAAAATAATAAAGGGCCAAAAATGTTAGAAATAAATTAGAAACAAAAAAAATTTGTATCTTTAGGATGTACACTATTAGCTGCAAGAAAAATACCAGTAGGCAAATTGGCAAAAGCCATCAGAAATACATCAGTCAGTGCCTAATGCATATATAACATAAAAATTCACAAGTTAAGTAAAGGATAATTAAAATAAGCTATTTTACCTATTAACTAGTTAAAAAATTACCTACTCTCTATTAAGGTTTGGTAAAATGGGAGTTTATGTAAACTTCTAATGGGACTAACAGTACATTGGGACAAACATTCTGCAAAGTTATTTAATAAACATTAAGAACTATTAGAGATATATACCTTTTTATCAGTTATCCTTTGATACAACAATTACCTTTCTAAGAATCTAAACAAATTACAAATAAACAGAAACTAAAAACAGATTAGTATCAGTCTATTTATTGTTATGAAGAATTGGAAAATGTGGAACCACTTAAACATCCAACACTAGGTAAATGACTCAAGAGATAATGATGTGATGGGGTACTATGAAGCCATTAAGATGGTGTTGTCAGAAATTATGTTAATATAATTGGAAAATGCTCATGATAAAGGTAGAAGGTAAATAGAATACTATCAAGATTAGGTGTGTTGGTACACACCTGTATTCCCAGCAGCAGGGGAGGACTGCAAGTTGGAGCCAGACTCAGCAATTTAGCAAGACCTTCAGCAACTTAGGGAGACTCTGTCTCAAAAATATAAAGGTCTAGAGATGGGGACATAGCTCAATGCAAAAATGCCCTTGGGGGTAAGTCTTCAGTACAAAAAAAAAAAAAAAAAAAATAGCAAATATTACATACAATGTAGTTTTCATTTTTTTTTTTCAAAGTAAAAATAGTCATTCAAAAGGGCTTGAGAGAAACATACCAAAATATTTAGTGGTTAACTCAAGATGATGGGTTTATTGATATTATTTTTCTTTAAATTTTCAGTTGTTCCTCCAAATTATTTAATGAGAATGTTATTTGTAGTAGAAAATTCAAGTTATTCAGATTAACTGTATAGTAGCATATTTTTCACAATCTTATTTTTTATCTATGTACTATGGTTTGGATCTTTAATGCCCCCCCCCCCCCCCCTCAACAGCTTGTGTATTAGGCAATGAAGGAATATTCAGAGGTGAAATGATAGATTATGAGCTATAACCTTATCAGTGGATTAATCTATTCAGTGGAGTTAAATGGTCTACCAGGTGGTAACTGTAGGCAGGTGGGGTGTGGCTAGGAAAAGTAGGTCTCTGGGGGTGTGCCCTTGATGATTATGTGGCTCCATGCACTGTCTCTCTGCTTCATGGCCGCCATGAGATGACAGCTTTCCTCTGTTACATCCTCCTGCCATAATCTTCATTTCAGGCTCAGAGCTGTGGAGTTGGCCAAGTATAGACTGAGCCTCTGAAAACAGGAGCCCCAAATTAAGTAGTTCTTATTGGATAATTTGGTCACAGTTACACAAAACTAACACACCATTATGTCTTGTGCTCTCCTCATACCCACTGTCTAAAACAGTGGTTGGCACATATCAATGCATGTTGGCTGAATAAAGCAGAGTTTGGGGTGGCTGGTCCAGTCAAAGATAAAAGACAGAGTACAAATAGCTGAGTTAAGGACCCAGTACCAGAAGTCTAGAGTGGGTAGTAAGGAAAGACAGTCTCATGTAAAATCAGTGTACAGCTAAAGGCAAAGTCTGAGATTCAAATGAGAGATGGGAAAACTGAGCATGTAGAAGCCTTGAAGATGCATTTCAGCAACTGGAGGACAGTGAAAGTGACCCCCCCCCCCCGCCCCCAAGGCAATGCTAGGAGTGCCTGGCCCCAGGGGCTCTGCCTTAACTCACAGGAAGAATCTAAGATGAGGCTTCAGAGGCAGCCCCAGTCATCTCTAAGAATATGGAAATCTTGTAGGGCATTTTCCTAGCTCACAAGATGATGATAATGACTTTAAAAAATTAATCAAATAGGCAAGCCTGTGGAGGGTTTAATTTTAAAAATACGAAAGAAAAAGCAAGTAGATTTGAGAACAGGACACATAGCCACAAATATAGAGGAAGCAATGAATTTCGAGAAAAGATATGTATTTTGAGGGGAATAACTTTTTTTTAATATTTATTTATTTGCTTTAGTTGTACACAATGTGTTTATTTGTATGTGGTGCTGAGGATCGAACCCGGGCCACGCACATGCTAGGCGAGCGCTCTACCACTGAGCCACAATCCCAGCCCGGAATAACTGTTTTAAGACTATTTATAGAAGAGTCTCTGTTGGTTTGGATTTTTTTTTTTTTTTTTAAGTTTTAAACTAATAATTAAACCTAATTTTCTTTTTAAAAGAAAACCTCACTGAGATTTCATGATTCAAACAGTATTTAATAAATAATCTTTAAGAAGTCTTTTGAGTCTCTCTGATATTTGCTAACTGCTCTATCAATTAGAACTTTTGTTTTGTCCCAAGTTGTGGTTTCATTCAATGAATTCTTACCCAGAGTACCGTCAATCATAGTGTCAGTTTGTTGAGAGTCCATAATCCTGTAACGTTTGAGGGAGGATTACTCAGCGTAACCAACATACAGATTTTGAGGGTGGTATAAATTCTCTGTGTAAGAGATACCAAGTAATTTGAACTCTAAACACAGAGTCACATTTCCTCTTATTTTTATTAAGCAGTTTTGTGAAGTGTGATGCACCAGTTGGTAAAAATACCTTAGGACTTGCTAATGAAAGATAGTGTGTACAGAATCTGCTTTTCTAGCACATATTTTTATAGATGTTGAAAAGGCTGTTGTCAAACAGCATTTAAAAAACTGTCAGAGGTGTGTGTGTATTTTTCAAATGAGTTTTAAATAATTCAGTACTATGCAGGCAGCAGAAAAATGACTTTATAAACTTGTAGTGCTCTTTTGTGTGGAATATAAAGTAGTGGTTCTGAATTAAAAATGAACACTCTGATCCATCTTTTTACTAATAACCAGTGTAGTGCCAATGGAACTCTGCCGTTACCATTGTTGTTTTGGCCATTTTCCCATTAAAGAATTGCCTTAAAAGTCTTCTCAACAGATACTACAGAAGTACTGATGGTGAAATAGGCTTATAACAGCAACCTGGTTTAGCTAACTTTAAAGCTGGTCGTGTGGCACCCTTCCTTTTTCTCGCCTCCTGTGTACTATCTGACAGAGCAGATACAAAAGATGGTTCCCTTTGAGTAAGTGAGTTTCCTCTGTGCTTGCCCATCAAGCCACTTACTGGGTGAGCAGCATTGGAAAAATATTAAAAAGTCCCCTCTCTAATTCAGAAGCCCGAGAGTGAAAAAGTAAGGACCACAGATTGTTATGAATCTTAGCCACCTCATTTCTCATTGACTCATTATTCATGCTTCTCATCTTTCTCCTGCTCTTCTTGTCCCCAGATTTCTTTTTCAAGGTGTGGCAAAGGAAAACTTATTTTTGTGGAAAGGCTAAATGGATGCATAATATTGTATACATCTCTTCCTCCTGCCAAAGGGCTATAAAGAACTGTGATTTTCCTTAAGACAGAATTTTATTATTATTATGACTATTATATTTTAATTATTTTCCTCAATGATGTATTTTACATGAACAATAATGGTATTAGTTATGTTCAGGTGCTAACAAATCTCTAATCTGAGGATCTCTGAGTTTGTAATTAATTTCATGACAAGATTTAAGATATATTTGCAGGGATTAGGAAATAACTGAAATCATAGTCATGAAGGGGATTGTGGTAAGACACAAAAAGGTTGGAAACACCTGTTTTGAAACATTAAGTTTAAAGCTATTTGCATTGCAGCAGTAATTTTAAAGATTGTCCCTAAGAAACTGTAAAAGTTCATTTAAAATTCATAAATTCCACTCCAGTGTCTCTCTGAGTACCCTGCATATGATTGCTATCAAATGTCTTGAGCATGCTAATTATGTGATGTTTAACACACTTGTGTGTAATGGTAGTCTGCATACTGCAGAACCAACTTATCCTGTTTATTTGGTCTGAAAAGGACTCATCAGCGCTGTTGTCACTCATCTGGGTGGAGGTAGACTGCCCAATTATTTATGTGCTCCACATTATTGTAAGATTCTTCTCAGAGAACCTTAGAAGTTTTTAATGATGGTTTGAGGTCCCCTTTTGATCTGGATTTCATAGAATTTTTGCACATTAATTTCAGTTGACCTTTCTTAGGGGTCAGCTAAGAATCAATAGTAAAACAAGGATTGGAAGTGAAAAGGGCCGGGCACAGCGGCGCACACCTGTAATCCCAGCACTTGGGAGGCTGAGGCAGGAGGATCATGAGTTCAAAGCCAGCCTCAGCAATGGCAAGGCACTTAGCAACTCAGTGAGACCCTATCTCTAATAATATACAAAAAAGGTATGGGGATGTGGCCCAGTGGTCGAGTGCCCCTGAGTTCAATCCCTGGTACCGAAAAAAAAAAAAAAAAAAAAAAAAGTGGAAAGGGCCACAAAAGTTCTCAGTAGTAAAGAAGATTAAAACCACCTGGTGAAACAAATTTTTCAGTGAGTTGAAGAAGACATATATTTTTTATAAAATTTTGTTGAGGAATGCAAATTAGAAATCAGTAGATTATTTTTTGGAAGTGTTTTGTGGGTCAAAACATGATCATTGTATTGTTAGGCTTGTGTTACATGAATAGTTACATGGCTTCTAGTCACACTTTTGTTGGCGTTTATGTTCCTCATTGCAGATTAGAAATCCTAATTATACTTTCCCAGGCACACAGAAACTGAGTTGAGTGGCAGAAGGCCTGTCAGGGAGGGAGTACTGAGGATGGGTTTACTACTGAATTTTTTTCTTTCAATATACCTTTTTTGAGTGCCACTTTCACCCTTAGCTCTCCATTTCATAGCTCCGAACCCTTGGCTCAATTACTTCTAAGTCTTGGTTCCTTATCTGTAAAGTAAGACCAATAATAGTTCCCATCTCATGGATTTGTCATGGGAGTTAAAAAGGTAAGAAGGCCAGAGTGCATCTGTAATCCCCACTCTCACGAGGCTGAGGCAGGAGTATTTTGAGTTCAAAGCCAGCCTCAGCAACTGAGACCCTGTCTCTAAATAAAATGTAAAAAAGGGCTGGGGATGTGGCTCAGTGGTAAAGTGCCTCTGGGTTCAATCTCTGGTACCCAAAAAAATATCAAGAATAAAAATAAATAAAAATGTAATAAGGAAAGTGCTAAAATTGGTGTCTGGCTAATAGGAAGACTGCTGTCACTTCAGTGTCCCTGAATTGTCACCTGTAGGTACATGTGGAGAGGCTGATAAAGCTGAAGCCAGTGACAGCACATCAAAGTCTTCTGGAACTATGCAAAACATGTGATCCCTTTGGAAGTATCTGCTAACACATACTGAATAAAATAGCTATGGATTTTCAAAGTGTTCTTTAATAGAGATAATAAGTGCTTAAAAATAGTGTTTCTGTTTTGTATTTTAAAAAGTAACATTTGAATTTTGGCTTGCATTTTGTTTAATATCTATAATGTGTCAGACCTTATATAAGATACCTTATATAAGGTATATGTGTTTTCTCTCTTAATTCTTGAAATGTTATCTCCTGCATGTGAAGAGTGGAACTACCTAGTGGCTTAGAGCTACACACATTTCTTACCTCAGCTTTTGTAGTAGATCAGGAGTGTGGGCATGGCTTTTCTGGGTTGTTGGCTTCAGGCTCTCACAAGGCTGCAACAAACATGTCAGTCACACCTTCTCATCTGAAGGTGCGACTGAAAAAAGATTCACTTTGTCTGTTGGAAAAGTTTAGTTCCTTATGGGTTGTTGGACCAAGAGCCCACAGTTTTTAGCCCCTTGGATGTCTCCCTAGAATGGCTCACAATATGACAGCTTCCTTCAAAGAAGAATCTGCTGGTGGGGCAGAAATAAGTCTGATGTTACATTCATGGAAGTGACATGCTATATGCTATATTCTGTTGGTTAGAAACAAATCACAGGTTGCACCCTTGCTCAGAGTGAGGGGATTATCAAGACATGAGTAGCATTAGGGATCACCAGTGGTCATTTTAAAGTCTGTCTACCACGGCTTCATTCTCAGAAGAGCTCTCTCTACATGACGAAAGCTGATGTTAATTCCTGTCTTAACATCATCCTGTGGGTAGCAATCCTAGGAAAATAGAGCCACTATCTCCTTGGCATTCATTCTGGCAGACAAAACTACAGAAGGACCTATTGGAAGGGTATATGGTCACTTCTAGAATTACTGAGAATGCTGAAGGACCAAACTGGAAAAAATTAGAGAACTGGCTGTTCACTTGTTGCCATTGGTATTTGCTTCATTGGACTCTCATCACTAAATTCTTAGCTTTAGATTCAAGGAGTAGCTTGCACATTAGTTGATTGAGGTTGCCTGCCTGTGTTGAGCTGCCAAGAAGGAAAATGAGGAACTTCTGCCCTTTGTGGGACTCCATTAGAGGTGAGAGAATGTTTCTTTGATTGTACGCTGTTGTAAGATGAGCCCATTTGAGTCTTGTCTTCACTAGCATCACTTTTGTCCCAATATTCAGCCTAGCAGGTCGCATAGAAGTACATATATATAAAAACAAAAATGATGTGAAAATACTTTATGTAAAACCCATGACTTGAAAAACTGTGCTCTTTATATGTAATATAAAATGAATTGAACTCTGCAAGCGTGTATAACAAATTAGAATAAATAAATAATTAAAAAAAGATTCACCTCTAATAGTCAGTGTTCAGAACTCTGTAGCTAATGTTTCTGTGCTCTTGTTTAACCTTAACTGTGCCTTATAGATGTCCCAAATAAAGCTGCTATAGAAGCAGAATGTGGTATTGATGGCATGTTCAGGTCTTTGAGTCATGTAGTAGATGAGGCATTTCTATTTCTCATAGTCAGAATTTTGATTCATATCAGATTTAACTACAAACAGAATTTGCCTTGTCTGAAATTATATTCTAACTTTATTTTTTTTACTTTTAACAATTTGTTCTTTTTAGATATATATGATAGTAAAATGTATTTTCACATATTATACATACATGGAGTATAACTTTCCATTCTTGTGGTTGTACATGATGTGGAATTATGCTGATTATATATTCATTTAGGAACATAGGAAAGTTATGTCCAATTCATTCTACTGTCTTTCTTATCCCCACACCCCCTCCCTTCCCTGCATTCTTCTTTGTTTAGTCCAATGAACTCTTCTATCCCCTCCCCACACACCATTGTGCATTAGCATCCGCATATCAGAGAGAACATTCAGTCTTTGGTTTTTTGGGATTGGCTTATTTCATTTAGTATGATAGTCTCTAGTTCCATTCATTCACCTGCAAATGCCATAATTTCATTCTTCTTTATGGGTGAGTCATAATATTCCACTGTGTACATACATCACATTTTCTTTATCCATTCATCTGTTGAAGGGCATCTAGGTTGGTTCCATAGTTCAGCTAATGTAAATTGAGCTGCTATGAACGTTGATGTAGCTGCATCACTGTAGTATGCTGACTTTAAGTCCTTTGGGTATAAACTGGGTAGTGGGATAACTGGGTCAAATTGGTGGTTCCTTTCTAAGTTTTCTGAGGAGTCTCCATACTGCTTTCTAGAGTGGTTGCACCAGTCTGCAGTCTTACCAGCAATGTATGAGTGAACCTTTTCCCCCACATCCTTGTCAACATTTATTGTTACTTGTTGATAATTGCCATTCTGACTGGAGTGAGATGGAATCTCAGTGTAGTTTTAATTTGCATTTTTCTAATTGCTAGTGATGTTGAATATATTAGTTCTTCTGTGAAGTGTCTGTTCAGTTTCTTAGCCCATTTATTGATTGGGTTATTTGTTTTTCTGGTGTTTAATTTTTTGAATTCCTTATATATCCTGGAGATCAATGCTTTATCTGAGGTACAGGTGGTAAAGATTTTCTTCCATTCTGTAGGCTCTCTCTTCACATTCTTGATTGTTTCCTTTACTATGAAGAAGCTTGTTAATTTGGTACCATCCCATTTATTGATTCTTGATTTTACTTCATGCACTTTAGGAGTCTTGTTGAGGAATTCGGTTCCTAGGCCAACATGGTGAAGATTTGGGCTTACTTTTTCTTCTATTAAGCACAGGGTCTCTGTTCTAGTGCCTAAATCTGTGATCCAGTTAGAGTTGAGTTTTGTGCAGGGTGAGAGAGAGGGTTCTGATTTCATTTTGCTACATATGGATTTCCAATTTTCCCAGCACCATTTATTGAAGACCTGTCTTTTCTCCAATGTATGTTTATGGTGCTTTTGTCTAGTATGAGATAACATGTGGATTTGCCTCTGTCTCTCTCTTCTATTCTGTACCATTGGTCTTCATGTCTGTTTTGGTGCCAATACCATGCCATTTTTGTTACTATAACTCTGTTGTATGATTTAAAGTCTGGTATTGTGATGCCTCCTGTGAGAGAAGTGAAGCAGGAGGCATCACAATACCAGACTTTTAATTTTATGATCCAGTTTTTCTCTCAGTCTTTGTGTTGAATCTAGGGATTCAAGGATTACCTCAACTCTGCACTGTTGTCATCTTTGGCCATATGACTTTTAAAAATAAATCTAACTTGTAAATCTTTTAAAATAAGTTCAGATGTTTGTTCACATGCATTTGCAAAGCTGTACTTACCCATTTAGCATTAGAATATGTTATGTAAAATCTCTTACCAAGAAGGGAAACAGATGTCACTTCTGCGGGATAAATTGTGAGGTTCAGAGTCTTGCCTACTCCCCAAATGTTTTTGTTTTTGTTTTTGGGATACTACGGATTGAACTCAGGGGCACTCGACCACTGAGCCACATGCCTAGCTATATTTTGTATTTTATTAGAGACAGGGTCTCACTGAGTTGCTTAGTGCCTTGCTTTTGCTGAGGCTGATTTTGAACTCATGATCTTTCTGCCTCAGCCTCCCGAGCCACTGGGATTACAGTTGTGTACCATCATGCCCAGCCCAAAATGTTTTTCTTATTGGCCTTGTATGGAAGCTGACATCTCGCTATTGGTGTTAGAATTCTGGGTTAAGATCAATAATCCTCAACACTTTAGGATCACCTGCCAAAAAAAGAATAAACAAAACAGTGTCAGGGTGCTACCCTGAGGCGATTGTGCATAATTTCTAGGAGTGGGGCCCAAGGAGCTCTTAGAACCTTTTAAAGGATTTGGATGTACGGCTAGGGTTGAGAACTGGCAGACTAAGACTTGGACCTAGGAAGAACAGCCCTGTTCATTCATGTTATGGTATGTATAAGGAAAGTGTAGATATCAGTTCCACAGCTGAGACGCTTTCTTACAGTCCTTTCTTTATGTGCTCCCTTTAGTGGAAGTCAACCAAGTCAGTCTCTGCCTGTGATGTTAAAAAGCCTGACTATCATAGAGCAATGGAATTTCTACCTATGGCACTGATTCTGGAAATCCTTCCAAAAAGCTGAGCTCACAAGAACATTGTCTATTTGCTTCATATAGTAGCACATGTTAAAATCAGGCTCTAAACAATCCACCCTCCCTTTTATTTTATATTTACTTTCTGGAGGTGATATACAAATAATCATTCATGTGGTATCCAGAAATATTTTTGTCTATACTAATAGCAGATGGCAGAGTGCTTTACACATGCCAGGTTGCATTTATTCCACCACAGTGCAATATGGAAGTGATCATGACCTCTTTCAAATACTCTAACTCCCCATGTGCATTTCAGTTGTGCTGGGAAGTTTTCTTGTATATCAGTTCAATATGTTGTAGATTTACTTGGAATCCTTGGAATTTGTGTGTAGTGTAGTCACACAAGAAGTGCTTTGAAAAGAAATATTTTGGGGCCTCATGATTAAAGGTCATCAATTCAGCAAACGTTTAATAAGCATATTCTGTAAGCCAGTGGTTTTCCACTGGAATGGGTGGCTTGGTCCCTAGGGGGAATTTTGGAAATTTACTGAGTTGTTTTTAGTTATCATGATTAGTAGGGGCACTACTGGCATTGGTGTGTGGGGACCAAAGGTATTTGCTGTCTTGAAGCTTGTAGGACAGTCCCCTGCACCAAGACTGGTTTTCATGTGTACATGCATGTGCATGCACATGCCTGGTCTGTTGAAAGGACATTCATGTAGGTGAAAAACCTGTTTATGATTATCTGGACCTAAAACCTAATTGTACTTTTCATATAAACAAAATGTTTTGCATAGATTTCATATATAATGACTTTTCCAGGAAAATTGTAAATCAAATTATAAATGCAAATTGAGGGAAAATTGTGCTTTGTTTTGTTTAGAATCAGAATTATTTATCCTCATATAAGATCACATCACTGCTGGAACAGTGAGTGTGATGTTTGAGTCACAGAAAGCCCAACTATAACTGCCTGCATTTGTTATTCCCATTTTTATGCAGATTCCATACATAGTGCAAGCAAAGAACTACTTTATATGTCTCCTGGTAGTATTGTGCTGAAGCATTTATAATTCATATTATTTTATTATGTTGTTTTTATTTCTCTCTCTCTCTCTCTCTCTCTCTCTCTCTCTCTCTTTCTCTCTGTCTCTCTGTCTCTCTCTGGTACTGGGGATTGAACCCAGGGGTGCTCTACCCTGTGCTGTATTCCCAGCCCTTTTTTCCTAAATTTTGTTAAGTTGCCCAGGCTGGCCTCATACTTACAATCTTCTTGCTTCAGCCTTCTGCATAGCTGGATTACAGGCTTGTGTCACTGTACCCAGTATGTTTTTTCTTGTTTTTATAGCTAGAGCATTATGTTGTGATTGCATGTGTATGTATCTGAATTTTCATAAGCGTGTCTGTCAGTTACACTATTTTTCAATTTCATATCAAGCAAATAGGGGAGCATTACTAAATATTTGGATTCTAGGGGGGCATTGGGTGTGGTGGGGTTCAAAGCCAGTGGACTAAGCATCAAGACAGTGGTAGACAACTTTATACTCAAGGGAATTCCAGAATGCTAGAAGAATGCAGAGGATCCTGCAGTAGCTGGAGGAGCATCCTCTTTCAAGTCATGAGGGAAAGCTGTGGCCCAAGTGGGGTGTTTTGTTAGCTGGGTGAAGTGGGAGGCAAAGGAAATAGAATAGTGCATGCAGAGTCCTAAATTTAGGGTGGAAGTGAGGCTTTTGGGGAATGGCTTCTTTGCTCTGGGGACTGGCAGTAGGGAAAAAGAAGGCTGGAGAGTCAGACAGAAACACATGAAGAGCCTTACAAGCCTTGTGTATCTTTTATTCTTGAAATGCTAGGGAGGTACCAAAGGGCTGGTGGATTAGAATGAGGTTTGCATGTTATTCAGACATGCTCATTACAGTTGTTAAAATGGGCTGAATCAGGACAAGGCTGCCTAAGCCAGAGAGCAGCGTGAGCTAAGGCAGTGGGAGGGCTCTGGAAAGTTCTTGTGGACTGAGGTGTCACACTAGGCATCCCCTGTACTCTCAACTACTTCTCTGGATTGTCCTAGGGGCAGGAATGGTCATGGTGTTGTGCA
Source organism: Tamias sibiricus (assembly GCA_025594165.1). Classification (NCBI taxonomy): domain Eukaryota; kingdom Metazoa; phylum Chordata; class Mammalia; order Rodentia; family Sciuridae; genus Tamias; species Tamias sibiricus. The sequence continues at coordinate 69,251,881 of CM046660.1, read as the reverse complement.
GAGCAGATGGAAGGATTTTGGCAGATAGGTTCTACTCAGGATCACATATGGAAGGTATGGGGAAGAAAACTCAAGGATGAGTCTGAGTAAGGAAAATGTCTGATGAGGATAGAATACAAGGTTCCCTAACAATTTCACCAATTTTAACTTTTGTTAAAGCAGTTTATTTTGTGCATTATGTCATTTGTTGCTTTCATTTAATTTGACACACCTTTCATTTTGTTTTGACAGATACTAGAATAACAACAAAGATTCTAAAGAAATTTAGTAATAACTGGACATGGTTAGGCAGCCTATAATCCCAGTGACTCAGAAAGCTAAAACAGGAGGATTGTAAGTTCAAGGCCAGCCTCAGCAACTTAGTGAGGCCCTAAACAATTTAGCAAGACCCTCCTCAAAATAAAAAATTAAAATTGCCAGGGGCATAGCTCAGTGGAAATGTGTCTCCCTGGATTTAATTCCTAGTACTCCCCCCCTTCCATGCTACCCTTCCCCAATTATCTTGTTTAACATTCTCTAATAGCTTCCCATTACACTTAAAAAACAACTAATTTCTTACACATAATTTCTTACTTACACACTAATTTCTTACTTACACATAAGGCCTGTATGATCCGACTTTTGCCTTTTGTCCAAATTCATGTCATGTAGTACTTAGGGCCTGTGATCCCTGCTTATTGTGCTAAGCCAGCTAAGAGCCACATCAGTATTTTAAAAACACAATATTCTCCTTGCTTTAAGCTGTTCCATAAACACTTGCCTCTGCCTGAAACTCTCTTTGCCACCTGTGGGTATGCTGGCTCCAAATCCTACAATGTCATTTCAGAAGACACTGTAAGGAGCCATCCCACATGACTCTGGGGAAAGTAGACTCACTTTTATTACACTTACCACAATTTGTTGGGTGAGTATGTGTGTGTGTGTGTTTGTGTTTGTGTGTGTGTCTGTCTGTCTGTCTAGACACTAACCACTAGATTATAAACTTCAGGAAGCAGAGACTGTTTTTGTCTTGTGCATATATTAGTTAATAACTATTTAAATGAATACTACTTACTTGAACCAGTTCAGGGAATTGTCTTGTTGCCTGTGTAAGGGCATGGAATTGAGAGCCAAGTAGTTGCTAGGCATCATTGATTATCTTGGAAGCTTTTTTTTTTTTAAATATTTATTTATTTACTTTTGTTGTACACAATGCAATGCATTTATGTTTACGTGGTGCTGAGGATCGAACCGGGCCGCGCACGTGCGAGGCGAGTGCTCTGCCACTGAGCCACAATCCCAGCCCTATCTTGGAAGCTTTTTGTAAAAGAGACTTGACTTTTTTTTTTTTTTTTTAAGGCTGTTGTTTTTTATGCAGAATATGGTTGTGCCTCAAGTAAATGTCAGTGGTCAGTTCCCAGCCCCATGTATGCAACTGGTGCCCTGTTTAATAAACCAAAATAGATAGTGGAGGGTCACTGCCAACATTTGCTTTGGGTGATGTCATATTGGAAAGTGGCTGCTTTTGCTTCTGTGGCTAAAGGTGGTGGGAGTGAGAGAGCTGGGGAGGTATGGTGAAGAGGGAACACATAGAGCAAGTCCCTCTCAAGTTTCCATTGCCAAAGATTATGCTGTGATAATGATTGAAGAAGGCGTCAAGGACAGGAAACAGGTGATTTAAGAACAGTGTGTCTTGGGAAGAAGCAGGCTTGTCAAGAGTCTCCCTAGTGGCGTTAATATGCAAAAACCTGAAAAATTCTCACTATATCTTGTTACTCTGCTGCTAATCTAAGACCAGAACTTCTGGTCAGCCCAGTCCCCAACCTGTTATTATCAGCTTTTATAGGAAGAAATTATAGAAAGTACAATAGGCTGCTTCTCACTAACTGACTCTTACCTTACCTTGTTCCCTTATCTTGTCCAACACTGCCTCTCCAGCAAGCTACATCCTTAATGAGGTCATTTGCTCTGCATATACCATGAGATTATGTCTTAGAGTAATACATTTTTTGCTTTCTGAGCCATGCTTGAGAGGACAGCTTCTTTAACTGTAGAAAGAATTTGCTGTTTAACAGAGGAGGACCTTTATAGCTTGTCACAGCTTTCAATCATAACTCTAGTTTTTTAGTCTTGAACAGTGGCACATGAGAGCAGGCACATTTTGCATAACCATTTAGCTCAACCTTACAAATAACCTTTTAAAGGGCTAAGGATCAGTTATGTTGGCTTAATAGGAAAGAACACTGTTGATGTTAATGATATATGTATATAGTTTGCATAACAGATATCCATAATAATACCTTAGTTTTACTCCAAAATTGTTTTCTACCATTATTATCTCTTATAAATAAGGAGTAGCAACATTGACTTGAAGTATTTCCATCTTTAATAATTTTAATTTTAAAATTTTTCTCATAAGTGTATATTTGAATATATTTTTAAGAAATACATTAAGTACTACATATCTAGAGGTCCATGGGACAAAAATTAATGACTGAACATTTTCCAAAATTGTAGAAACACTTGAGACCTTATGTTGAAAAGCACAGCAAATTGCATGCAGGCTAAATAAAACAAACCTACAACCAGAATGATTGTGGTATAATGACAGTATGGCCAAAATAAGGAGGAACTCTTAAAAGCTGGAAGAAAGACAGATTGCCTACAGAGGAGTGACTATCCAATTGACAGTACACTTATCACTAGCAGCAGTAGATCCTATACCTATCATCAAAAATAGAATGCCAAAATAAAGACCTGTTAGGATACACAAAAACCAGAAGGATTTTTTTTTCTTTAAACATTAACTGAAATTACTAAAAGTTGAATTTTAGCAAAAAGGAAACTGAACCCAGAAATAGTTTTTACCATCACAGAAGCAATGGTACAATGAAGAATTTGGATAGTATGTTAACAAACTTAAGTAATCTGCGTAAATAGCTGCCTCTTTACAATCTTTGAAAATCCTTGTTTGTAATGAATTCAGTCTTAGGGTGTCGGCTTCCATGTATAGCTACAGAGAGAAGTCACAGGCTTATTTTCTCTTGAGAGCAAAACTTCAAAACTTGTGTTTAGTGTGTATAAATGTGGTCATAATAGTTTTTAAAGCTATTGCATTTGAAGGTCAATCCCAGCCACTGATCAGAGCACTCCAGTTTGTCTTTCTTAGGACTTCCTTTGCCCTTCACAGAGCCCTGGGGTCAGGAATAAAGTGCCCTAATTCTATGGCAAGGGAGCCATCTTCCCAGATCACTCTTTGGTTTTCTGCAGGTCCATTTCCTCTTTCAAGACATGTCCTAGAGCATGAAGGGAGGTGATTTGTCAAATGGTTATTATCAACTGCATGGCAAGTTAGTATACTTCTTAAAATGAGTTGCAGCCGGGCATTGTGACACATGCCTTTAATCTCAGCGGCTGGGGGGGTGGTGGCGCTGAGGCAGGAGGATCACAAGTTCAAATCCAGCCTCAGCAACTTAGCGAGGTCCTAAACAACTCAGTAAGACCCTGTCTCTAATAAAATACAACAAGGGGCTGGGGATGTGACTTAGTGGTTAAGTGCCCCTGGGTTCGATCCCCAGTACCAAAATAAAATAAAATTAAATTAAATTAAAAAAAGAGTTACATTTCCTTTATCATTGGGAGAATTTACCCCTTTTTGTTTAATGAGATTCTCAGTTTTGGTTGAATAAAATTATAATCTTTTCATATTTTTTATTTTAAAAAGGAACACCTTTATAGAGCTTAAATGAAATAATAAGAACAGCTAAATGTTTTGAGATGGAGCTTTCGTGGAAAATGCTGAATACTAGAGATGATGTTGTGTGTTCTCTGGCTGGCTGGTCTCCTTCTCTGGTTATTTGCAATTATATTAGGGCAATTAAATCATAACTTGAACTTCTGAAAACCCATTTAGATAAGAAATTCATTTTACTGTATTATACTCTAAATTGTAAATGAGATTCAAGATTAATTGTCTAATAGGTTGTGATTTTAAATTGAAATTTTCTTCCATGTTATTTTATAGTATATGATTCACCATGAAGATTGGTTATAAAAGTTTAAAAATATTGATCTTTTAAATTCTTTTCAGTTAAACTGAAGTTTTATGTTTTTTGTTTTTTTAAATTTCACCCTGGCTTCTTTGTATCTTTCAGACTACCACTTTCTTTCCCATTTTTAGAACTTAATGGAGGGTTTTATTTAGCCTGAACAGAAAATCAAATCAGTATAAATTTTTTGGAGGGGAGGGGGGTTGGCTAAAGCAAAGCAGAGTTTATACTGTTCTTTCCAGGAAATGGGAAACCAGTGTCCAATCCTTCATTATTATTATATATTATTATTATATATGAAAATAATCAGTGTCCTGAAGAAATAATTGTGTTTGTGGCATGTATGTACATATGTGTAACTTTCAGTGTGTGGGAGCTTGTCCACGAAGTGGTAATATTTAATTGACTGATGGGGACAAGCAGCAGTGCTCATCTGTCTACAGAAGTTTCTGGTCATCCTTTTTTTTTTTCAAGTGTTCCTCCCTCATTGCCTATTCTTTTCCTGAGATCCAACAAATCGTTCCATAGTTCTGAGACAATGGAAATAACTTATACCTGTCTTTCTTATGGTATCTTGGGGCTTTCCCCTATATGTCACTATTGCTGTAGGCGAAGTGTATCAGTTTTAACTCAAGACTACCACCACGTCTCAGCACTCTATGTTGAAGATCTGATGGTTTTAACTTGCCAACTGAAGCTTTTAATGAAATGATTCTGGTGCACTTGAATCATTCATTTGGTACCTGTTTGCATGCCTATCATGTGCCAGGCACTGTCTTATGTGTGTGGAATATCTATATGAAAACTATAAGAATCACTGTACTCTTAGTTTACATTAGGATCTTTGCTAACTCTCAGTTGCCCTCCTTCTGGAGAAGGGAAATCACTCCCCCAAGTTGTGGAAATCTATTCATTTTTTTTGGTGTGTGTGTTTGAGCTTGTAATGGTACATAACATCATTATTACCCTCAGAGAGTTTGTGTGTGAGATCTAAACACAGAAGATGGACAGAGGGGCAAACATGTAGACACCTTGCTACCCAGCAGACTGGATGCATACTATTATAAAGGTAGAAGCAGCAGTTGTGGGGGAAGGCAATGCAAATAAGGAGTGACTCTTCAACCGGTGCATATTTTTATGACAGGTACGTTTATCCTTAGTCTTGTGGTCACTTGTCAGTGCTTGGGGTGTGGAGATGGGTGTAGGGTGATGGGGCCTGGCCACTGATACAAAAGTGAGACCTAAGAAAAGTCCAGTTTAAGGTGAAGATGGGCATGTGATTGTGTCAGAGGTTGCAGATAGAACTCACTGTGTAGGTCTCATCTTTGTGGTAAAATGTGGAAGTCATTAAGAGAATCTCTAGTAACTTCTTAAACTCTGACTAGGACATTATTTAACAAATGAGCTGTTCAGAAATAACCTATAGCCCACAACAAATGAGGCACCACAGGTCTCTAGGGGTGTTGTGCCTTTGGTAGAAATGTACCTTTGAAAATAAATTTTAAAAGTGATTGTCAGTCTTAAATGCTAGTTCAAGAAGAATGGAACCAATACATTGCCTTAACTCATCTTTCAAGTTTGAAGTCTAAATTTTTGTTTCTTTTTGCTGGGTGACTGAAAGATGCATATGAATACAAATTGGGGGGGGTGCATGTGGGTATCTCAATCTCTTTGCTGTTTTTCATTTACTTTCTTCCTTACTAGTCAGTGGTATAGAAAAGTGCAGCAATCTGCTCTGCTGTAAACACAGACATCCCCCCAATGGCTGGATGGTTCCAGATTTAATTCTGCACAGAGAAAACCATTGATATTTTGTTATGAGAGGTACAAAGAATAACTGCAAGAAATATAATGACTTGTCTTGGCAAAATGCTTCTGCTGCTCTGGAAGAGTCAACCCACTTCTTTTAGTCCAGGAGAGGTGTTGCATTTTAAACATGTGGTAGTTGTTATTCATTATACTTTTTCTTTTTTTCCTAAGGTAGGAAATGTTGTTCTTTGGTCTGAGTTAAATGCTGCTCAGCATAAAAGATGTGATGTGGAACAAAGACTGCAGACTGTGACTAATTGACATGCACTGGGCTAATGAGAAGACAGAATGTCTCTAATCAGCAGCAGAACAAACACTCACAAAGGGTCTCCTTCCCTCATAGGACTTCCTTCGCAGGGCATCTGGCTGGGATTCTTGTTGGACTAATGTACACTCAAGGGCCTCTGAAGAAAATTATGGAAACATGTGCAGGTACAGAGCAAAACGTCTTTGGCATGACAAGTTGGAAGTTCATCTTAATTTTAATGTGAACAGAAGCAACCCCAAATCTCTTTGTGGTTCAGCTTAGGAATCCCCTAACATGCTCATCTTTTCTTTTGAAACCAAGTGATAAAACAGCCAGTACAGTTCCTCACATTGCTCCACAATGTGGATGCAAACCCAGATTTCAAATCCGAGGCTTTCTTAATGGACAAATATTGGAATACATTTATACCATTAACCCTAATACTACTTACGAAAACTTTTGATTTTCTCAAAAATGAAAAGAACTAAAGTAGGTTAAAATAATACATTTTTTTCTATAATATTCCATGAATGAATAAATGTGCAAGGCAAAGTTAAGAAAGAAAACCAACCTAGACTGGAGGACAAGGCTAGTATTTTAAAGAATTAAGAATGACCTCGAGGTCCCTGGTGGGCAAGACGTATATTCATGCATGGCCAAGCCATGTCTATTATGGCTTGAAGCTTGACTCCTGCTTTTTTCCTTCATTTTTTTTCTTTGTTTCTCCTTTAAACTGATGCTCAATGAAAATACTTTGTTTAGAAATAAATGCATTTTTAGACCTCTTAATTTAAAATGGCATACTGGTTTGGGCTTGTAAGGAAACTGTTTTGCAAACACTTGTTTTATAGACCATGTAGTTCCAATATTTCATCTTTTATTCATGGAAAATCTTCTGAGACTATTTTACCTTCTCTTGAACCATAAATAATTTGTTTTCACAGTTTGTGCCGATGACTGGTATTCTTGAGAACCATATAATATTCATGATATTAGAAAGCTTTCTCAGCACTGTGCTGTCGCCTCTATTAGCAGGTGGCGTTTACTTCGCAATGATTTTTACAGACTATGTTGCATCTAAGCAGCGTCCCATTTTCCTACATTTGCCCATTACTGTGTTTCCTCCTGTAAGCTTGAAGGAGGCAGCCGAAACTTCATTTATGAAAATGTCCAGGTTTATTGTCTTTTCAAAACAATTTAATTATGGAAATCCAGTAATGTGTACTGATAAAGGAAAAGAAATGATTCTCAAGAATTCATTGTTTCATTTTTCTCCATGTCTCACTCAGGATTAAGTGGCTGTTAAAGCTTTCTACAGACATGTTACAAAATTTAGGCAAGTGCTTGGTTTAATTTTTAAAGAGGATTTCCCCCACTCCCACAATTATAACATTTAAACTCTTAGTTTTCCTCCTTTAAATCTTGCCTGTTTCCTGTTGAGATATTCTTACATCAGTCTGTTTTTTGAAGTAACACAGCAGAAAATTAAATATGAAAAACTGAAACACATTCAAGGCAATTTGCAAATAACCTATGGACTCTCTGCCTGTTTTCTGGTAAAGCAAAGAAAGGATCTAGAATGAACTGAGAATTGAAGTGACACAGAAACATCACGAAAATGACCCAGCCTGTGGAGGCTGCAGTCTGACAGCTATTAGAGGAGTAGGGTGGCACTGAGGAGGTGTCCCAGCCCTTTCTTTCTGCACATCAGCTGTGCTGAACTAACTATACAGGGGCAGAAAGGAGAAGATCCCTTAGGAAGGGCGGGAGCATGATTCTCCTAACACCCTTGTCAAGAGAAGCCTCTTTTTAGCCAGAGCATCTCTACTTGTATAGAGGCACCAGTTAAGCTTGACACCTTATGAGGCAAAGACTGTTTTAACTCAACAAAAACCTTTAAGGAACTGCAGTGAGTATAAATTAGGATTTCATTACCTGACCCCCAACATCCTGTCTCCTGGCCCCCAAACAAAAGGGAATTTATTTTAACTGTTTAGAAATCATTTGAAGTGACGCTAGACTTTGTTGTGAAGCCTGTGGCTACCATTAAAATGCTTGTTTCCTTTATGTCTAGGCATCTTCTCCTCTAATATTGGTTACCCAGGACAACAGTACTACTTTAATAGTTCAGGTAAGTGCTTTCATTTAATTTTAACTTTTTTTAAAAAAATTATAGTGTTTACCAATATAGAGCTACTTTAAAATAATACTGCTTTGTACTATGGTAGAGTAGCTCACATGTTATGTAATTGTACTTCTAACTTGCCTGGCAACTATGTAGGGAGGGATAACCTGGGACCAAATTTGGGTGGGTTATCAGAGAAAACCAGGGAATAAGATAACTCTGGCACACAAAGCAACTTCCTGATTGGTATGAGCTTTATCATATATGGTAAAACTCATACTAGACCTAGGTCCCTTGATTCTCAGTCTGAGACTGTACTGTTGGCAAAGTGTCAGAACTTGGTTTCAGGTGTATAGTTCTCTGTGTTCTATTTCATCTCCATATTCAGGTGGACTCAAACTTACCCTAAGATGCTAATATAGGCATACCTCTAATAAATACCATGTGACTTAAAGAAGAGAGTATGTTTTTCTAAATGTCTTCCATAAATCAGTAGAAAGAACTTCCTGATAATAGCAAAAGACTTGTTTTAGGCTCAGGCCTTTCTACTTCAGCCTGGGGCAGTATATTAACTTTTTGTCACTATAAAGAAATAACTAAGGTAGGCTAATTTTACAAAGAAAAGAGGTTTATTTAGCAGACAGTTTTGGAGGTTCAAGGGCATGGTTTTGGCATTGGCTCAGTTCTGGAGATGGTCTTACTGGCAGTCTAAGGCAGCACAAGCTTCACACAGTGAAAGACAGAGCACCTGTAATTATGTGTGTTTGGTCTCTGAACTTATAAAGCCACCAGGACTCAATCATGGAGTCTCCATGTTAATGATCTTTTAAGCATAATCCTTTTCTTAAGGGCCCACCTCTAAATGCCACAGTCAGGTTAAGTTTCCACCTTCTTAATACCATTAACATATATGACTTTGGGGATTAAACTCCTGCATGAGTTCAGAGGGACAAACCACATTCAAACCAAACTAAGCAACTACACTGTAGTATCTTGCACTAGTACCAGCAGACAGGTGTTAAAGCTACAGGTTATGGACCCAGTGGGTGTCTTAATGCAATGGACTGAATGTGCCTCCCTCCAAATTTGTATTGTGAAATCCTAAACCCCTAAGGTGATGGTATTTGGGGGTGAGACCTTTGGTAATAAATTAGGGATTGGTGTCCATATAAAATGGACCCTAGAGAGCTATCTAGCCCCTTTTCTATTGTATGTGGATACAATGAAAGGTTGGCAGTCTACAACCCTGGAACAGAACCATCCCTTACCGGAAGTGACCATGTGGATACCCTCATCCTGGACTTATGTCTTCCAAAACTATGAGAAATGAATGTTTATTATTTACGCCACCCATACTGTGGTTATTTGTTGTAGCAGCCCAAATGGACTGCTGTAATATATATTCATAATATATATCATATATTCATATCAATTGAGAGCCACTATAGCTTAAATTTGGGTTCAGCAGTCTTTTCTACAAATTCTACAAAGGGCCAGATAGCTAAAAGGGCTTTATTGGATATATGGTTCTGTTGCAGCTAGTTAACTCTCCTTGTTGCATGAAAGCAGACATAGACATTCATAAACAAATGGGCACTATTGTATTCCAGTAAAAACTTATCTACAAAAATAGACAGTGGGTTGGATTTGGACCTTGAGTTGTAGTTTTTTGACCCCTGGCTTAAATAAGGTTATCACAAAGAATTATTGCATGTCTGGGTGTACATGTGTGATTATGTATAATTACACAAATATTTAAGTTTTGCTTTATTTCCCCAGTGTTCTTAGCCAGGGACTGGCTTACCCAGTAGCATCATGTTGTGCAGAGTGCCAGACTGGACACTGGGGGAGAGAACAAAAGAGTAATAGTGCCTATCTGAGAGAATTTACAATCTTGGAGCGGAAGTGTAGGCACGGATATGTCTTTGAAAAGATGAATCAACAGAAATAGGAATTAGGGTATAGAAAATTGATCTAAGGTATGGGGTGGTAGAAAACAATGGGATGATAGCTAATAAGGCTAGTCTTTGTTTTTACTAATCTCCTAATCAGTTCTTACGCCAGATCTTCTGGGTGTTCCTCAGCTCAGGGTGCCTACTGTGTTCGCTCTGTTTCCCTCCCTGCACTCCAGCCTGGGAAGTGCTTCCAGGCTCGTTGTCTTTATTTCTTTTTTCTCAAGATTCAAAATTCTTACTATACAGTGTTTGAAATATGTTTTCTCTAGTCTTCTACTTGATTTTGGCAGAAAGGCTAACCTAGTCCAGTTGCTCCTTCCTGGAAGAAGCAGACGTTCTATCCAGCAGTATTAACTTAGAGGGTCGGTGTCCAGCCTGAGAGGGACTAGTGGGATTGCTTTACAGGAGGCCATTGAGAGGAAATGGAACACTGGGTCTTGATGGATGGCTAGAAGTTAAGGACAACAATGGAAGGAAAGGGCTTTCTAGGGAGAGGAAGCAGAATCTGAAAAGGCCTGTTTGGGATTATCCAGAATGTGCTGTAGAAGCACTGAAGGAATAAATCGGTTGTGCGACAGTCTTGTAGTTAGTTAAGCTGCTTTTTTTTTTAATGTGTTTTCAAGGCTTAGATCATGATTATGAATCCTGGCTGTACAGTATCTTCTGAGGCCACTTTTATAACCTAATAATACCTTGAATGCCTTGAATTCATCCCAGACCAATGAAATCAGAATGGAGGTAGAAGTAGACTTAAAAAAAAAAAAAAATCCCAGATTATTCTGATGAGATCAGAAACAAAAATCATAGCCTTGGATGAGTGGAGTTCCCTAGGCTTGGGTACTACAGAAATAAATGCTATCTGTGCCCCATGAAGTTCTCACTTGTGAGTCTTTCACCTCTGCTGATTCGAATCCTTCAAATTCTAGAAACTTAATCTGGATGTAGAGGAATGGTTGTTGGACAATACCAGCTCAATTGCCTCTACCTATAGACTCACCCGAAGAGGCAAGATGTGCTAAGTAGTTATAGACTAAGCTAGTAACTAGGTTATTTGAGAGAGCACTTTAGAAAGTATTTTACACTGACAGAGGAAAGAACTTCTTTCCTGGTTCATGTTTTTCAATTTCCTAAAGAAACAGTGATGCTATTCTGGGCAAAGAGAATAGAAAGAATATACATGAATGTACAGACATGTCTTAAACTATGATGGATTGCCTAGTTGTCACATGTTGCATGACAGCTGGGAAATTGAGACTTAAAAAGGTTAAGTAGGGCTGGGATTGTGGCTCAGTGGTACAGTACTCCCCTAGCATGTGAACGGCCTGGGTTTGATCCTCAGCACCACTCAAACACAAAGGCATTGTACACAACTAAAACAAATAAGTAAATATTTTTAAAAAAAGGTTAAGTAATTTGGCCAAATTCACTCAGGTATTTGGTGGTAAAACCAGGATAAAGGTACAAGTTGCTGATTCCCAACTGCTACTTTTTCTCTGTTGTACAGGGATGTGAGATGGGCACTCTGCCAATTTAATCTTATAAAATAGGGCAGTTTCACTTACTGTGTTTACTCTCCCCCCCCCCCCCCCAGTTATTTAAGAAAACAAAAACAGCAACAGAGAAACTCGCTCATTTTCTTTTTCACAGAGAAGAGGCATAGACACAGAAGTCGTACAGGCCAGAGAATTCAAGGCAGAAATACAAGTTCCTTTTACCTTTCTTTCTAATCCTCTGTAAGTTTGCCGTATGTATATTACTTCCTCTGAAGTAACTGGATTTCTTCAAAGGCAAAGCTACAGAAAGCCAGGTGGCCTTGCTAACGGTCATCAGGGGAACTTTTATGAGAGCATATGTATCTTACAAGTAATGATTTATTCTTAATATGGCCATTCTTTGCTGGGAAAGTCAAAGAATCTCATGAATGTTTAAAAACCTGTTACCAATTTTTCTAATCTTGTGGTGTTTCTTGATCTCCTTTGCCATGAAATCCTGGTATGTGTATAAGGAACAGATGGAGTAGTTAATATAATAATGATAACCAGAGTTTCTTTTACTGTAGAGCCAAAGTATATACCTAAAAAAGAACATTAAATGAGTATTCATTGCAGGATATAATTTAAACTTATTTATCTTAAGTGTTTGATTGTTAGGTTTTTCAGGAATGTTTATTATGAAGATTTAAAAACATCTGATTGGGCCAACAGAACAGCTGTAGAAAATTTTTTGGTCCTACGAGACCTGTTCTTCTCATCATAATAGATATTGATGGGATTTTTGCTCTTGTTGATGATTTATGACTGATGATATAGAACATTTAACCACACAAGTCTTTTTGACTTAAGCCACCAAAACTTTCCCATTCCCTCTCCTCACATTCTGTCTGACAAGTACCAAATTAGGTTCTAGAATATTCAGATGTTTAGAGTTGTTTAGTTTATTTCATTAAAGCACTGCTAGGTTGCTTTTAAATAAGAAATAATATGAAGAAAAATGTTTTTCTGTAGGAAGAAAATGTTGCCTAAAATCACTGCTAATGTACCTGCAATTAAAACTGCAATAGACATGTGCAGTGTCTATATGCCAGGAATATTTGGAGGCTTTGGGTTATTTGGATTTTGAATTAGCTGAGTGTTTTGGGGTTGGATAGGTAGAAATGCTGCTTAGACCTTCCATAACACAGTGACATTCCACAGGGGTTTGAAAGTGATAATGAGCCACATGGGAAATTACCTAATATGCTTTTTGTGTTTCAGTAAAATAATTGGCGTTCTTAGAGAAATGGGCAGTCTCTCTATTCAGAGATTGCTAAAGTATCCCATGGTATTTGGTGACTTATCCAGAAATATTCTAGTAGTGTTTCGAAGGGGTTTCCCTTTTCTTTTATTCTTTGTGAAGTAGATATATTAATTTTGGTTTGGCCATTTGCTCTCTTGTGAAAGGCTTATTTTTTTGGTGAACGATATGGAAAACAAGATTTGTAATTGTCTCGGTCTCCTCTACTCTCAGATATGAAACTTGCTTGAGGGGGTGGTTATCCCCAACACATCAGTGGAAGCTAAATTTTTCTGATGGTTCTATTGAGGGAGGAGTATCTGTCTTTAAAATTGTAACCCTTTTTTGGATAGGCCATTGTAAGGGTTTGGAAAATTTACTTGTCATCTTCTCCTGTTTTAAATACCAATAATATTAACATTTTGACATGGGAAACATGTATGAGAGAATATGGAAGTTGGCTTATTTGAAGTAGTTAGTAAATCCTCACTAAATTTATTTTGCATTAGGTACAAGGCTTTTCAGAATTAGCTCCAAAATGCTAAACAATTTTTAAAGGTTTCTTTATATAATTCATTTTTATTACTTTAGGGACATTTAGTAAAAGAAAAGCAAGCTAAAACAGTATTGTAATAATTAGAAGCATACAAATTTCTCTTTGGGGATGATAAAAATGTTTAAAACTGGTTGTGGTGATAATGGTACAACTGTATAAATATACTGAAAACTCTTATACACTCATCTAGCAGTCAATTTTTTGAAAGTGTTGTTAATAGGAACTCTAGTCTCTGGCATAGAATTATAATTTCAGAGAAATTGACTTATATATTCGCTATCACTTCCTGAAGTATGCCCAGCATGGACATTCTGTAGTGTATATACTAAACATTGGTCTGCCTCTCATTGCACTGAGCCACAGGGCAGTAAGGCCTTATTGACTCTTTCTACCATTCTCTTGAGTCAAGTCAAAGCTTCACAGAAAGACTCCATGTACTGAATAACTTTAAGCTGAAAGAATTTACTCTGTATGTCAGCAGCCCATTCTCTAGTTCCTTCTCCAGGACCTCTGACTACCTTCTAAATTAATATCTCCTGTCTTCATGGATACTTAAGATCTCACTCATGTCTGGGACACATTGGTCACTGGGTATAACGGAGACAAGATAGTCATTGCTCACCCTTGTGGAGGCATTCACCATTGGTTACCCTGTCTCATTTTGAGGGTAATGACAGTAATTATTTGCTCACCTTTGGTTATAGAAAGCAGGAAGTCTGAAACAAAAGAATAGTCTGTTGTTATGTCCTGTAACCTTTTTGTTGTGCCTATAGGCTATTCTGGATATCAGGATCATTATCCCTATGGCAGGCCAGGGTACAATGAGGTGCCTAGGAACTATGATGCATACACAGCAGGACTGAGTGAAGAGGAACAGCTGGAGAGAGCATTAAGAGCCAGCCTCTGGGACCGAGGTAAGAGTCTTGTGCCCTTCAGTTATTTTGAAGCATACCTCACGTGGTCAGGTGGCCTGAAAAAGGGCTATTTGTAGAAAATTAAACTTTAAATAGTTTACAAACTATATATAGATGAAAAAATGTGTGCAAATTGTAATTACAAAAAATGGGGTGTGATGCCATATTCCTAGCAACCTAAGCTAATAAGGTGCCAGACTGTGTACATATTGTTAAAGCTGTTCTTTTTATAGGCCTGCTGCACTTAACGCTTTGACATTAAAGTCAAGAAACTTAAAAAATTTCTTAGGTGCATGAACAAAGGGGTTACTTTAGAACTTGTATCTGTAAAGCAAGCTTTGTGTCACTGTATATCAGGGAGTTGCCGTAATCCTCCCACAGATCTCCTTCAAAATCACAGGAACCATACACACTCAAGTTTGAATTCTGCTGAACCAATCTCTCTGGGAGCAGAGCCTAGGAATTTGTATTTTTGACAGGTTTTCTAGAAGATTCTTCTATAAACTACTAAGTGAGAACTAGTGTATTCATCTGCCATCTTTGTTCTGTGTTTGACTTATGAGATTATTACTGCTTTTATTGTTGTTTTTTGTTTGTTTTTAGGAGTGACTAGAAAGCACCCATTCATTCACTAAGCATTTATGAAGGTCTTATTATGTTCTGTGTAGCGTACTGTGTTAAGTATAAATGGAAAATAGATAAAAAATGGAACCTGCCCTGAGAAAGTTCACACTCTCTAGCAAGGCAAATGCTTACATACTGCACAAGTAACCATAATATCAAGTGATGATCCTGCCTAAGCAAGACTCTGAGTACTAGAGGCAAAAAGAATCAGGTGAGCTTTTTCTTAACTAGAGCTATCAGATTTTCACAGAGGAGGTAGCCTTTGAACTGGACCTTCAACAATTTGTAGAATTTGCAGAATCCTGGAAGGGCATTCTAAGTAGAATTCTGAGCGACATCTTGGACACAGAAATAAGAGGTGTGTTCAGCCAGCCCTCACTGTTGAACACAGCATTAGGAGAAAGGGGGAAGAAGAGTGGGAAGCTAGGCTGGTGCTAGAAGTCCTAGAATTAAAGAGCCAAGTGAAAAATGGATCAGCATATGGCATAAATATCAGTGAAGCTCTGCATGAGAGTCTGCTGTGTTCAGAGTCTTGTTTTGTTTATGAATCCAGCAGCAGTCATTCTACAAACAGGATTGAGTACTTCCAGGGTACCAGGCATTATGCTCGGTTGTGAGAATATACAAGACAATATAGTTTCTAACTTTTCAGAATATAGTCATAGAAACAAAAGTGTGCATGTTGGTAGAGGATGATAGCAAATGGGTAGATACAAGCTAGAACACTGTATCCTAATAGTCTGAACAAGAAATAAGAACCTGGATTATGACGGTGACAGAAGTGTAGAAGAGATAAATCAGTATTTCTCAAGTGAAGAGAATCCGAACTATGTGTCAGTAACCTATCATGATGGACAGATGACTCTGAAACTTGTGGTTTAAACGGGAATCATTTATTCTTTTTTTTTGGGGGGATGAGGGGGGTACCAGGGATTGAACTCAGGGGCACTCGACCACTGGGCCACATCTCCAGCCCTTTTTTGTATTTTATTAGAGACAGGGTCTCACTGAGTTGCTAAGTGCCTCGCCATTGCTGAGGCTGGCTTTGAACTCAAGATCCTCCTGACTCAGCCTCCCAAGTGCTGGGATTACAGGTGTGTGCCACCGCGCCCGGCATCATTTATTCTTGCTCAAGAGTGTGTGGGGGTCAGCTGGACTAGGCTGCCTGAACTTGGCTGGTGAGCTACAGTGTCTGCAGTGGTCTGTTGGAGGCTGGCTGGTCTAGAATGGTCTCATTTACATAACTGACTGTCCTGTGACATTGGTGATTGGGCCATGCATCCATCCTCATGCAGCAGACTAGCTTGGGCTCATTCACAAGGACACAGTGTAAAGTTTCCAAGAGAAAATGTGGAAACAATCAAGGCTTATAATAACACAGTGTCATTTCCATAGTATTTTCTTATCTAAGTAGATTCACAGGAAAGGGAAAGATAGTTTTCCCCACCTTGTTGGAGAATAGCAGTCGCATTGCAGAAGTTATTGGTAGAGGGAAAGGTAGAGCATTGGGGCCGTTTTTGTAATCACTGCATTACATGTGATTGGTAGACAGCCAGTATCATCATCATTAAAAGCATGCCTAGGCTGTGGCATTCTGAAAACTGGGAGAAGAGTCCCAGAGCCTGTCTTTTAAAAAAATTTCATGGTTATTCGTATGCTCAAGGGTTTAGTCATTACTGAACTAGACATAAAATATAATGGAACAAGCAGGGCAAGACAGAGCTTCTCAGCACAGATTTTGTATAGCCTGCTTCATCCCCTTCCATGTCAAAAATTACTAAAGGGTGATAGAAAGTCAGAAAAATCAGGTATCCTGAGTCAGGATATTTGAATGGGGGTGTAGAAAAATCTCTATGTGAAATGTAGTCAGAGAAAGGAAATGTAGACAGATGAATATACTTTTTGAAGTTTTATTTCTATAAGCTTATTATATGCCCCCATCAGTAGTTAGGCAGGTAATTAATAATAGAAGAACAGGTATCTTTCTCAGAAAGAAAAAGAAAGTATAACTTCCTTTTTCTGCGTATCAGAGACAAGAGTGCAGGAGATGAGTAGGTGAAAGCCTCCTCTGATGGACCTGGTGAGTTTGGAGTAATTCTAGGGCCTGGAATAAAGCTGCAGAAGAGTCTAACATTCTGTTGATTAGAAGGAAGCTCAAGTAAATTTCTGTGTCTTTTTCATTACTGAAGAATGTTTAACAGTAGGCTAATGTGAAGTAGTTAGTATTTGTTTTTCATGCTTAAAAATAAATAATATTTAAGCATTTAGTAATAGGGGAAAATCAGACACATACTACCTAATATGATATTAATGTTGATCTTTTTCATAAATTTTATCCTATTTTTAAAAACTTCTTTAAAACAACTCAGAACAGTATATTGAATAACAATAGAAATAACTTAAAATATTCTTGTACCTTAAAGTAATTTTTATGTTTTGTTATCTTTAAAACATTACAGTGAAGTTAAAAGAATTATTTTTACTTTACAAAGAAAGGTTTTTATATATCAGAGACTATACAACTTAATTACTTTTGGTGAGAAGACTATTTCTGAGATAATTTTGAAGCTGAGGGTTTTGTTTCTAGCTCTGCCTAATTAGTTGTTTGGTTGGAAAAATTTGGCTTCTACTTTGGGGTTAAGTTTCAAATTCTTATAATGTAAAACTGCTGTGACAGAGACAAGCAGAGTTGGTATTCAACTAATTTCATCATCTCACCTTTCTTTTTAACAAAGTCATAGATTTTTCTCTTCTTTTTCTTCTACAGATGTATTTTCTTTCTAGTCACAGAAAAATCACAAAAGCACTGAGTACTTGACATTTGTCACCCAAATAGCTCCTCGATACTCCTGAAACACAGTGACCTTGTTTAGCATTCTGTATTACAGTGAATGTATTCCACTGCCAGCAAATCTAATGTTTTTTATTTTATGGAGTAGAAAACTTATATTGTTAGAAGATTGTTTATTGAATAAATTGTGCTGGGTTAATTAAGTAGCTTGAGGAGAAAAATAGTTCTTATCATGACAAAGTAGTATACTTCACATTCCAAACTGAATGAAATATAAAAACGGGGAAATAAATATTTTTTTGAAAAGCATAAAAAGAAGAAATATAAATGAGTGGTTACTGTTGATTTTTGGATACAGGACTTTTTAATCAGAAAAACAATGAAAAAATTATAGAAGGAAAGAGAACTAGATTTTTTTTAACAAAACATTTGACATTGTCATTAATGTAAAGAATGCATATAGTACAATAATAAATGTTAACCACATTAGGAAAATGGAAATGGATTTGAATGTATAATTCAAAAAAGATTTACAAATGACCAGTGTGTATCTGAGAATAATTTACTATATATTAGCAAGAATTGCTTTTTTTTTTCTGTCTTACTACAGTAAGTGTTGGTAGTGATGCAGGCATTTCTATGCTGCTGATGAGAATGTGAATTGATATAACTTTCTGGAAAACACATTAAAAAATATATAATCAAGAGGCTCAATTCTGTGATTTCTTGACTAGAAATCTAGCCTGAGGAAATGTTAAGAGTGAAGGTCCGAAATTGGTGTATCAGTTATTTATTTTATAATTCAATATAATAGCATAAACATAGCCCATTAAGTCCAAGCTTTCAAGTTCTACAAATGTTTAAGCAAAATTGACATAGATGCATTCAAATAAAATGGAAATGATAATCTAGAGCTTAATGTATCTTTTTAATATATTTTCATATACATATGAACTGTATACGAATATATCCATTTGCTGTAATCATTCACCCATTTTTCAAGAGAATAGAACTATAAAAATATAATATTTATTTCAAAAGTTACTGTAAGAAGTATATTTGTTGCTTAATTTAAATTTTTATAGGTGTTTCACATAAGGACAATGGGACTAATGGGTTAAGTAGATTGAGTACTACAGTTTGAACAAGGGTTAAATCAGTGATAGTTTAGTTATAAAGGTAGAATATTATGCAACTATGAAAAATGACATTTTTAAAAGGTAGTGGTGTGAAACTATGATTATAACATAATTATTAAATAAAAAATATCAGGTACAAAATTGTGTGTACCACATGATCAGAAATTCATAAAATAAAAGTCCAAAGCATGGGCTGGGGTTATATCACAGTGGTAGAGTGCTTGCCTAGCATGTGTGAGGCACTGGGTTTGAGCCTTAGCAGTACATAAAAATAAAATAAACAAGTAAATAAAAAATAAAATAATTTTAAAAACCCCAAACCACGTATTTTCCCGTAGAAGAAAAAGTAAAAAATTATAATGAAGACCTTTAAAAAAATGTCTCTCTAGTGTTTTAAGACAAAAGGAAAATAAAATTGAAATTTAATTAACAATTTGTAAAGCTAATTGCTTTGCTGTCGTCTGTTACTGTGTAATAGGCTTCAAGAAGTCTCTTTAGACCTGTTGTCTTGAAGCTAGTTCCAATGCTGTTTAAAACATTCATTGGAAATAAAATTCTGTGATTGAACAAGTTTGGAAAACATTCATTTAATAAATTGGTTTCTTAATTGCAGAACTAATTACTCTCCAGTATACCAGGATTATTGTAGATTTTCAAGTGGGTATAGTTTGCAGTTTTTCCCAAGTTCATTTGAATGTAGAGCTGGTGTGTGTGCGTGTGAGGGTTCAGGAGAAGATGGATGGGGGAGTTGTCTTGGCTGAATCCTTGGAAAGTGGGTGTAGACATCCTATTACTTTATCTTTAAACTCTTCAGTGTTCATCTCTGAAGAGTAAGGGACCTTCTGCTGCTTATCCACACTACCATTGTTACATCAAAGAAAATTAGCAGTGATTTCCAAATAAGATCTATTTTTTTATTTGTTTTAATTAGTTATACATGACAGTAGAATGCATTTTGACACATCATACATAAATGGAGTATAACTGCTCATTCTTCTGATTGTACATGATGTAGAATCACACTAGTCATGTAGTCATATATGCACATAGGGTAATAATGTCTGATTCATTCTATTATCCTTCTTACCCCACTTACTCCTCCCCTCCCTTCACTTCCCTCTGCCTAATACAAGGTACCACTATTCTTCCCTAGCTGCACCCCCCTTACTGTGAGTTAACATCTGCATATGAGAGAAAACATTTGGCCTTTTTTTTTGATTGGCTTATTTCGCTTAGCATGATATTCTCCAGCTCCATCCATTTATCTGCAAATGCCATAATTTCATTCTTCTTTAAGGCTGAGTAATATTTCATTGTGAGTATGTACCACATTTTCTTTATTCATTCATCTGTTGAAGGGCATCTAGGTTGGTTCCGTAGTTTGGCTATTTTGAGTTGAGCTGCTGTAAACATTGATGTGGCTACATCACTGTAGTATGCTGACTTTAAGTCCTTTTGGTATATACTGAGGAGTGGGATAACTGGGTCAGGTGCTGGTTCTATTCCAGGTTTTCTGAGGAATCTCCATACTGATTTCCAGAGTGGTTGCACCAATTTTCAGTCCCACCAGCAATGTATGAGTGTACCTTTTTCCCCACATCCTCGCCAACATTTACTGTTGCTTATATTCTTGAAAATTGCCATTCTGACTAGAATGAGATGAAATCTTAGAGTAGTTTTGATTTTCATTTCTCTAATTGCTAGTGATGTTGGACATTTTTTCATATATTTGTTGGCCAGTTTTATTTCTTCCTTCTGTGAAGTGTCTGTTTAGTTCCTTAGCCCATTTATTGATGGGCTATTTGGTATTTTGGGGGGGGGGGGAGTGGGGGTGTTGAGTTTTTTTTAGTTCTTTTTATGCATCCTGAAGATTAATGCTCTATCTGAGGTGCAGGTGGCAAAGATTTTCTCCCATTGTATAGGCTCGCTCTCCACGTTCAGGTCTTCTATATTGTTCAGATCTTCTGTGTTTATTTGCTTATTCTGTGGAATATGGTGAGTCTTTTGAATTACAGGGGATTCACATGAGCAATATTGAATTTAGACTGTTGCTTTCTTTATCCTGGATACACCAAAGGTTCAGTTTCTTCTAGTATTAACCTTGTTTGGAGGATGGGGCTGATTTGCTTAGAATGTTTTCCTTAGTGCCTGCTGGAAACTTGGTTTCAGGTCCTACTTTTGTGCTGCAGCTCAGGAAGCTTCTCCTTCCTCTTACTCCTGCCTCTCCTAGTGGGATGCTGCTGTAACTTGTTACTCTGAACCTTTGGTCTGGTGGCTGGAGGCAAGTGGGTCTGTTCTGATTAACCTTTAGTCCTGGCAGTCACTGTGTCCCGGGGTTTGGCCTGTGTCTTCTCAGTGTTCTGCTAGTTCCCTAAGGGAGAGACTGGTTCTTGACCTCCTTCCAGGCCCAAGGCTTTTGTTCCATGCGGCCCTAGGGGGAAGATCTAGGCAGCCTCTTGTACCTTTCCTTCAGTGGCTGCTCCAAGATGGAAAAGGACATTTCTCTGGACTCTCACCAGTCTTTTGTGAGACTAGGTGAGGACCTGAGAATAGCCTGAAAGTGGTTGGGGATTTCTTTATATCACAGCCCCCAAGAGTTCTGTATTCTCTTGCTAGCTCATACTCAGCCTTAACCAGTTATCAGCTTTGGCCACATTCTTCTGGTATCCAGCACCATCTGCCCTCAGTAAGCAAGTGTCCGTGTACCGATTTAAATTAAGGTTTAGTTGGTTTCCCAGCCACTGCTGCTCTTTGATAGGTTCAAGGAAAGTTCTTAATTTTTCATTGTTCCAGCATTTATGTTTGTTGTGATCATGGGAGTATTGTTTTTTCCAGCTTTCTAGATACCTAGTGGAAGCTGGAGCATTCCTTATTCTTCATTGGGGTTTGAATCTATCATTCCTTACTCATTTATTTTATTAGCTGCTGCTGCTCCCTGTTAACAAAAGAATTTTTCCTTTATGAAATTGGTAGAAATTATGGTTCCTACTAAAAAGACTTGAGGAAATAGTTTTTTCTTTGATTTCTGGTTTTCCTATGAAGGAGTGTTAGTGTAGTAGCCACCAATAATGCTGAATTTGAAAGGGCCAACTAACAGAAATTCATTTGGTAGAAACAATGCCAGTCCTGCACCAATTAATTTCAATCTGTTCTTTATTTGAATATATTATAAAGATAAATTAAAGAATAAAGATAGCAATTTTTGACTTCAGAATTTGCCATTATCATATTTCTAATAGTACCTGGCCATAATTACAAGTCCTAAAACTCATGCTGGGAATAATACCCAAGTAGCTTTTATAGAAAAAATAATAAAATGTCTATTTATTTCAAGGACTTGAACACTTAGTAATGTTAACAGAAATCTTGTCTTGTTCTGTTGGCAGTCTCAGCTTTTATAAACAAGTCCAAGAAGCAGCTGATACCATAATAATAGAAAAATTTTGGAAGAGAGCCATCTCTTTTTGAGTCAAAAGGCAGATGCCAACCAGGAACATTAGCTCATTTCGGGTTTTTTTGTTTTTGTTTTTGTTTTTTCTTTCTTGTCTCCCCTCCCCCACATCCCTCCATGTGTAATTTGTGCTTCTTTTTTTTCTTTTTCTTTTTTCTCTTTAATAGCCTGCCACTAAGTTCAGCTGGCATTGGGTACAAAGCTCTGTCCTTTTCAACTTCTGTCTGCCAGCCTGGAGCATGTGTACTGGTTAAAGCTGGAAATCTTTACTGACATGTGGAATAACTTGTGCTTCTCTTCTTAGACTCTTCTGAAAGGCAAATGGCCACAATCACACTTTGGCTGTCTTGTGAAAATCAGGCAGAGTTGTCATCCCCCACCCTACACTGTGCAGTTGGGGTAGCTGGTTAGCCATATGTGAAACTATGGTAGAATATACTACAAAGGTCTTGGCTTGAGAATGAAACTGATTGCTGCTTTGTCTCTTAGTCTTTAGATGTAAAATTTCAGGGGAAGACGTATTAGAAAATATTAGATTCAGAATTAATATCTAGTGCTTTTGTTGTTAACAGATCATTTGATGATATCTTTGAATTTTGTTTATAAGCATCATGTGTTCATAGAGATTAGTTGATGTATGTTTTAAGTTAAAAAAAAAAAGGATTTGCTTTAAGTTGTACATTTTCTTTTACTGAAGCAACCTCAAGGTATATGAAAGTAACATTTGTCTTGTTCCTTTATTATGTAGAAATTTTTGAGAAAAATAAATTACATCTAGTTTTTAAAATCTGTAAGGAAAGGATGGGAACTTCAGCAGCCTAAGTTTCAATCTTATCATATCCATTAACTTTATTTGAGGTGTGACTTAATAAATCTGATCAGATCTCCATTTTGTTATTGTTTGTTTATAAAGAAATTGAATTGGGTACTATTCAGTATCCCTTCTAGTTCTATTATTCTCTGGTAATTGAATGGAGTGGAGGGGATAGCAACAAAGAGATGGAGTATTGGGAAATATCAGGAATATGGTGTCTGACATGTAGGTCTTCAGGCTTACGTATGAAAGCTTTCTGGAAGATAAATTCACATAATTTGATAAATACATGCATTAGATGGTGGTATCTTACTCAATTGCATGATTATATGAGCTTTCATGGGCCCAGTGCAAGCATAGGCAGTTGGCAGTTTTTAACATATGCAAATTTTCACTGCTGCCTTGCTTGGTTAACTTAGCAGGAACATTACAGCCAGGACAGAGATATGCTGCTAATTCCGTGTGACCACTTAGCATTTTTTTTTTTTTTTAAGTAATTTTGTGTGTTTTCCCCTAGGAAAACTTTCTATGTAATAAAAAAGTACCATCTGCCAGATTGTCTAAAAGCAATTTCAGTGCAGAACAATCACTTGCTTTAGATTACTAGTTCCTACTTGCTACTCTATATGTTGGAGGTATTCATTTCAGTGAATAAAGTTTGATATTGGAGATGTGAAATGGTGCATGTAAAAAATATAAGTACTATACATGATTTTTCAACTCTGTAAAACAACACGTGAATATTTCAGCCAGGAAGAAAAATAATAAAGTGTACCAGATTTCTGTTTAGGTCCCTCTTGGGAAGTGGCAGTCTTCTGTTTAGGTTCCAAACTTTAAAATATTAACTATAAGCCAGCTATTACTTTAAAGAAAGAGCAAGAGAGACATGTGTACATGAAATTAAACATGTTTGGGAAATTGACAGTGTTACATGTGAATTACTTTATAATTTTTTTCTTCCACCTACCCTCCAAATCACCATTTATTGAAAGTCATTTTTCATATGCTAATGAGTGCATTTAACAATAAAAGTACAAAAAATATTAATAAATACTCTAATCCACCTATTACCCAACCACCACAAACAACTTTTAGGTTACCAGGTATTAATGTTTTCAGAATACTGCCTTGCTCATTTGTGATGTTGCTGAGTATTATTATTCATTCAGCCACTCAGTGAGTCCTTATTTGAGCCCCTCCTATGTATCAGCATTATAAGCAGTAAAGATACAGAAGTGAATAAATCTTGGTCTTCACCACTAAGGTAAAAATGTTCTCCTCTTTGGTGAATAGTAGGAGATTTAAGTGACCTTTTTCAGTTCCACTAAGCAATATATTAGAGTTGGGAAAGAGATGTAGTTTATAATGAAGATGTTGAATTGAGTACTCTTCAGAAACCCTTCCAGTTCCATTCATTGGTAAGTTACTTAAGTAAGGTGACCACTTTACTTACTAGTGCTATGTTCTCTGTTTCAGTTATCATGATTCCCTAGTGTCAGAATTTATGGAATATGAAGTTTATCAGTATAATGGTTTAGATACTCATTTATGTAATTTTAATCTTAGGAGCTATTGATATGTATATTTAGTGTTGTATAAGATCAAGTACAATTGGAGAAAGCCATTAGTATTTGCCTGATTCAGAATTACTTATTCTCTAAAAATATATTATTTTGATAAGGAGATAATATCAGATAGCATGTTAAAATTGCCATGGATCTTACCTTCTTTTTGGTCAAAAAATTGAGGTTGTAAAGAAATTTTTAATGCTGTGTATCTGTACTACAAAAATGACACATAACAAAATGGTAACCCTGCCCCCCCTTTTAAGAAAAGGCCCCAGACTTTGTTTTAGAAACTCAATAGTTTATATTTTCAGTTAACAAAATCTTATTAATTTTTAATATCAGTTTTCTAATTTTTTCTTCAGTATCATAAATACATATAAAAATATATATAACACTTTTCAAACTGTGTCTTAACATTTTATCTTCAACTTTAGTGGTAATTAACTGCCATTAAGTCTTGGGGAGGGACGTGTTAGTATTACTGTGATCCTTTGCTTAGTTTATTTGTATGCATATTATTATGATATCACTTTCTACCCCACAACTATATATGATTATAATTTATCAAAATGTTTAGAAACCCAAAAATAAAATATTTAACTTATTTCTACAGCAGATTATGTTTGCATGGTTTCCTGACAATAGTTTAAAAGTTATAAAACAAATAATTTGTGTAGGGAAGGAATGTCCTTCTTATATAAGAAGCCTGTACCTCATATGACACCCCACCATCACCACCAAACAAATGCTTACTATAGACAATCATAAGTAATCTGTTGGGTTGTCAGATATTTTTGCCAAAAATTATAACACATAATAGTTTGAAAATATTGGGATTTTTGGTTCTCTTTTGGTTTTTGAGATAGGGTCTCACTACAGTGCCCCGGCTAGTCTCAAACTCCTGATCTTGAGTTATTCTCCTACTTCAGCCTCCCAAATGCTGGGACTTCCATGCTCACCATCATACCAGGCCTTAAAAATACTGTTTTTAGTATATACATATTAGCAACATGAATTAAGGATATTTGCAGTATTAATTTAAATAGAACTCAACTTGTCTTTAGTAGTTTTCCTTTTACAAAAGAAATGATTCATAACAACAACAACAACAAAAAAAACCAATAAGTAAAAGTGTTCCCATTAAGTGTACCTTCAGATACCAGAATTTTAGGTTGAGCTACTGCACATCACTCAGATTACTTGTCAATAGCAATTATTCATATGAGAATCTTCACTACCGTCTGCTTCACCTCTTTGAAGCAGTCTCACTGAGGGTTGCTCATGTTCTCCTATTTGTTGCTAGAGAGAAAAACCAAGAAGTCATATATTGGTTTCTATTTATCATATAATCACAAATAGCTTTCAGAGTGGTCTAGTTTCATCAGATGGCAGTTCTCCAAGGATTCAAATTATTTATAATTTTGTTGTACTTAGTTATAGAGAGCCAGATGTGAGAGTCATGCATAATATATATTTATGTATCTCTACCAATCTCAATTAGAGGATGAAAAGATGATCTTTTATCACATCTGTTATTTAAATCTACTTTTGTCATAATATAGGACCCAAATTGTACAATGTTATTAAGATTACTATAAATATTAACCTAATTAAAATTACATTGTAATCATTTGCTTTGGAAAATTGCAAATGGCCTAATCATGCAGAGATATGAGACAAGTTAAATAAATCATCATATAGAATAATACTGAGCCATTAAAAAGACAAAGAAGCAAGTTCATGGTGTGTCAAATGAGAAGCAAGGTGCAGTGTTTCTAGTAAACTCATTTGTTTTCCTCAGACTTAGTAAATGTACTATTAAAAAGGTAAAAGTAATATTTAACAAAATGCCAGTTATCTTTGCTTTTTAGGAACATGATTATAGTGACTTATAATCTCTTGTTTGGCTTCACTTCAGCTCTAAAATTTCTTCATATAGAATATTTATAAAGAAAAAATGTATTATTGAAATTACTTCATACATTACCAAAATATTCCTATGTGAGACATAAAGCTGTGTTTTGTAGTGAAATGCAGGGAAAACTGTATCTCACCCAGTTTTCTGCAGCCTCTGCAGGATGTTCTGGCTGGACAGAGAGAGGAGGGAGAGTGAGCAGAGCCCAGGGCACTCAAACTGTGAGCTCTCCTGCCCTGCTCTCCCTTTTGTTTTTGTATGATCCCTTCTTTACTTTTTCATCTACTCCAAACCTTCCAGACTAAAGTTATCGATTGCTCTTGTTATTAGCAGCTAGTTGTCCCTGGTTACTACAGTGATTTCTTCCTTCCCCTTCCCCTTTATTTTTATTAGTGCAATGCATAAATCACGGGTGTACAGACAGCTTAATGAGTTTTTACATATGTACGCAATCATGTAGCCACAGTCTCAATTAAGGATAAGCACTCTTCTGACTTCTGTAACTGTAGGCTAATTTTACTTGTTCAAAGTCAGTGACAATCATCATTGTTCATCAGGGAAATGCAAAACCATAATGAGTTACTACCACACATACATTAGAATGGCTAAAACTTAAAAGACTGATAATCTCAAGTGTTGATAAAGATGTGAGCAACTAGAACTCACCTACATTAGTTATAAAATAGTACAACTACTTTGAAAACTGGCAGTTTCTAATGAATTTAAATAATGCCTACATTATAACCCAGCAATCTCACTCTTAGGTGTTTACCAAAGAGATTTGAAAATATAAATCCACACAAAGCATGCTCATTGCAGCTTTATTCGTAACAGCCCCAAGCTAGAAACAAACAATTTCTTTCTTTCTTGAGGTTTCGAGAACACACTGGATTCAACCTTAGTTTTAGGCTGCTTTAGCATACCATAAGAACCCAGGCAACAGGCCCTTCCATTTACCTTGCAGTGTGCAACGTTGAAAGCTCCATAGGTTTTATTGAATGCAATGTTTTCATATCTGCTCTGATTAACCTCAATGAATGTTTGAGTGAGGTGACTAGAACTCGGGGTTGGGTTGGCAAGGGAAAGAGTGATCTGGCATTCTTCCTGTGGAAGAGCATTTTTTGTATTGCAAATGCAGTTTTGTATTACTAGAGAATAATATGAATTGACTCTTGAATCTTTGTGTTCAGGATTCTTTACAGATCAAACTGAAACAACCCAAAGCCCAGTAGTATTTAATTTTCAGCTCAGTGAGACTAAAAGGAAACCATTTGCTTTTAGCTAGTGTGATGCTGAAATAAAATGTAGCTAGTCCATGGACATTAAGGGAGATAAAGTGTTTAATAAGTGTCTTCTAGAAGAAGTGACATTTGTATGGAACACCTGCTGTCTTCATTATGTCTTTAAATAAACTGTGTCTCAGGGGGTTAGCAGGGCCCTTCTTTTGGCACACTGTGCTGTGACAAAGACAAATTTTAAACCTCAAGTAATTTACTGAGGAGGATGCTTTTTGGCAAGGAGGGAATTAAACCCCTGGCTTACATAATGCAGGCCCAGTGAGGCCCATTTGAGCTTATCTTTGAGATTATGACCTTTGTCAGGTTATGACACATTTCCTACCCCTTGATAGGACTAATTATTTACTGTTAGTTTAATGTTTTATGTAACATAAACATTGGACATGTGATGTAGCATGTAGACAGTGCACATGGACAGAGCTTCTTGGTATGTAGGCATAGATGTTTAGAGGAATGCTGTATTTCTTTGTGTGTTTGTGTGGGAGTTGGATCTGAGTGGCCACTGAGCAGTGCCTGTATTGACAGCTTATTTCTGTTATGCTTTTTGCTCATTACCATCCTGCATGCAGTAGGAACAGGGGAGGGTGGAAGTGAAAGAGCACCAATGAAAGCTGTTCTCTGAATGCCTTTTAAATCAGTTGTCATTTTCACAGATTACAATTTAACCAAGAATGATTTTCATAACCAATGGTTATAAAAAGCATATGTGGCTCCAGAAAATAATATTTAATCAGCACTGTTGTTCATCTTGTTAGCCTCAGCAAAAAGCAATTCACCACCAAATTCTACTCTATCATAGGTAGGATTTTTTAAAAACCCAAATCAAAACATCTTGTTTTTTAGCTGTATGAACCTAATGCTTTGTCCCCCTATAGGGGCAGCAGTTATATAGTTGCTATGCACTCTTTATCTCAGACCTTGACATCAGATAAGGGGAACATCATCAGAGTTAATGAGCAATTAGGACATTTTTCCCTGTCAATTAACTGGCAAAGTAATGAGACCAAATAAGCACTGTCCTTAAATCTGTCAAGACTTGTACATATTAAAAAAAAATTTTAAAAAGACATCTTTCTCTGCTCTTTGTGGTTACACGAGTAGACAACTACTTAACTTTAGAAAAATAAAATAGAAATTGCACCTACAGTAAACAGAAGAGAGAGGTGTACTGATGGGATATCATTTACTCTAAACTCAGAATTTATGGATTTTGGCTGGGTATGGTGGTGCACACTTGTAATCCCACTGGCTCAGGAGGCTGAGGTAGGAGGATTGCAAGTTCAAAGCTAGCCTTGGCAATTTAGTGATTCCCTGAGCAACTTAGCAAGACTCTGTCTCAAAATAACTAATAAAAATAAAGGGCTTGGGCTGGGGTTGTGGCTCAGTGGTGGAGCACTCGCCTAGCAGGTGCGCAGCCCAGGTTCGATCCTCAGCACCATGTAAAAATATATGCATTGTGTACAACTAAAGAAAATAAATAAATATTTTTAAAAATAATAAAAATAAAGGACTGAGGGTGTAGCTCGGTTGTTACAGTGTTCCTGGGTTCAATCCCTGGTAGCCTCCCCCCCCAAAAAAAAAAAAAAAAAAACACGTGGATTTTAGTGACATTTCAACATCTATCACCTTATTTTCTCAAAGGTCAAGGGAAAAAATATAGAGATAGTGAACATGCTTTTATTATGTGTGAATGAATGTATGAAGTGTAAGGTTGGGGCAATCTAGGTATTGATCCAAAATTTGAATAAATGTATTCCAAACCATGGCCCATCTATGGTTTGTTTTTTGATTTGGTTTTTACCCTGAATATAATGAGAAGTTAATGAAGGATTTGAATAGAGGAGTGAGTGAAGCAGAGAAAATGAATAAAAGTTCAGACATGGGAAGATGGTCTGTTGGAGGAATGAAATAGGTTGTGGCTACAGTATTTTTCAGTGTGGGGACCAAGATGGCAGGTTATCAGGATGGAGAGAGAGAGAGAGGTGGGACACAGGTTATGAAGGGCCCAGTTTCTGAGTTTAAGGGTTTTGCCTTTAATCCTGAGGACAGTCTAAATCTTTGAGAGGAAACAACAATATCAAATTTGGGTTTTAAAATCACTCTAGTTGGTGGGGGGAAAGGTAGATGGAATGTAAGTGAGCCATAGCAAAGCAGGTGCCATTGTAAGTGACCTGTGTCTGTATGTGTACCTGTGTGTGCAGAAACTCAGAGGCTCACAGCTCATATTTGATAAGAAATAGAACTGAGATTGGAACCCAGGCAGTCTAGTTTCAGAATCTGCATATTTAATCATTACATTATTTTGCCTTTCATGTATTGTAGAACATGATACTGGTGGCATTTTCATTAATTTATAATTAATATAAAAATATTAGTTTGCTATTTTAAATCAATATGAAAAAAATTTATACTAGTTTCCTAGGGCTGCCAAGCAAAACATCACAGACTGTGAGATTAAACAATGGAAATTTATTTTCTTACTTCTCCAGAAGCTAGAAGGTCAAGGTGCCAACGGGTTTGATTTCTCCCAAGGTTGCTTTCCTTAGGTTGCGGATAGCTGTCTTTTCCTATGTCCACATGTGGTTTTTCCTCTTCTTGTATACATTCCTGGTTGTTTTAGTCAGATTTTGCATCACAGTGACCAAAATGCCGAACAACAAAAACTTAGCAGAGGAAAAGTTTAATTGGGGTTCATAGTTTCAGGGGCCTCAGTCCATAAACAGCCAATTCCTTGCTTTGGCCCCAAAATGAGGCTGTACATCATGGGGTAAGGCCTTGTGGAGGAAGGCTGCTCAGTTTTTGGCACCGTTAGGAAGTAGAGAGAGAGAAAAAAAGAAAGGGGCTGCATAAAAACAACCCTTCCAGGACAGTTCCCCCGTGAAACACCTCCTCTAGCCACCCAGTTCATTCAAAACTAGGGTGAACTATAGTTACAGCTCTTACAATCCAGTTGTTTCACCTCTGAACATTCCTGTGTTAATCCAGGAGCTCTGGGAGGACACCTCATATCTAAAACATAACATTCTGCCCCTAAAAGCTCATGTTCATCTCGTACTGCAAAATGCAAAAGTTGGGGCTGGGGATATAGCTCAACTGGTAGAGTGATTGCCTTGCATGTGTAAGGCCCTGTTTCAATCCCCAGCACCACAAAAAAAAAAAAAAAAAAAAAAAAAAGAAAGCAAAAAGTTCATCTCCAGGAGTCCTATAGTTTTAACAGTTTTAGTATTGCTGAAAAGTCCAGTCCAAGTGCACAGTCTCCTGAGACTCAAGGTAAACTCTTGCCTGGGAGCCCCTGTAAAAAATTGAAATTCCATTCCAAAAGGGAGGAATAAGGGCAGCGAATGAAGAGGTGGGGCCAAAGCATAGCACCTAGGACTCAGTGTCAAGATGTTCTCTATAAAGGGTTTGGGCAGCCCCACACCTTTGCCCATGGCAGTTACAGTGTACATGGGCTTTCTTATAGCCTGGCTGTCTCCACAGCTAGCATCTTTTCTCTGCAGACAGTCAATATCACTGACATCTCTTAATTCCTGGGGTCTCCATTCCTGCTTTAGCTTCACCTTTACAGTTTCAAGCATCACCCTCTCAAAGGCACCCTATGGACTCCCAACTCTATTGCATTTTGCCTGGCCTCCCAGGCTTTCCTTTGAAATCTCAGTGGAAGCCTCCATGACCCCTTAAACATCCCATATTCCCACAGAACCAGAACCATGTGGGTGATGCTAAGGGCCTGCTAACAGCGCACATAATACCTGGCCCCCTGGAATCACAGCTGTAGAGATGTCTGAGCACCTCTGTGGCTCAGGATGGTGAAACAACTTTCCAGGACCACTTGTGTGAGTAGGATGCTCCCATGATCTCTTTTCAAAGGAATTTTCCTTTTTCCATCCATGAGCCTGAAATGGGTATGGTCTTGAAAATTCCTGAGATGCCCATATTTCCTATTGTCTCATTGCAAAGTTCTTAGCAGTCCCTTGGGGGCTGTAATCTCTTCAACAAGCACACTTTCCTTCGCCCCAGCTTTACATGCACTTTTCTGAACCTGCAAGTTTTTAAAAATTTTTAACTCTGTGTTCTGTTCCTATTGTGGCCAGAAAAGCTCCCAGCAATATCCATGCCACTAACTGAATGCTGTGCTATCTTGAAATTTTCTCCATCAGGCTAATTAGTCCATCACCTTTAAATGTAGTCTCCCGGAAACTTTCAGCTTTAGCCTAGACAAAAAAAAAAAAAAATGTAGTCAACTAAGTTTTTTGCCTGGTCTTAGGAGACATTGTATACCATCACAAGTTCCCAAAATCTGGCTGATGACTTCAGGGTGTAGATCAAAAATTCTTCTGGGGAAATAAATAACTTTTTTTTGGGCTGTGTGTGTGTGTGTGTGTGTGTGTGTGTGTGTGTGTGTGTGTTTCTTTTAGTTTTCAGTGTTAGTCTTGGGCTACATCTTCTATAACCTTCTCTCTGTCTTAGGGTTTAGAGTACAGAAATGATTCTAATTATTAGTTTTCCTTTTCCACAAAACAGTAGGCAGAAAGACATGACTCCTCCGTGCTCAGAAATTTAGCCAGACAAGTGACAGAAGCTGCAACAGGAGATGAGGGAAGAGACACACACCAAAGCAGTGACTTGCAAGAGTACTAAGCATGATGCAGAGATAGAGGTGTCCCCTTGCTGCTTGTCCTCTGGCAGTTAGACCCACTCTTCAACAATGTGATATTCCAAAGCTGAACCAGCCCAAAGTGTGTCCCTCTGCCCTCCTAGTTTATGAGTGTTCCCCACATCTATTGCTGCATTTTTATTTACTTCCTGTGTCATTGTCAAAGAAGATGAATATCTCTTGATGTATGGTCTCAATGAAGTATCTTGAGACTGTGGAATTTCTATCTATAAGAGAGCTCAGCAGAAATCTATTCTGTACTCATTTTACTCATGCTGCCTGTAGGATGAAATTCACAGCCATTTCTGGTCCTGTGTAAAGCACAAATACCAAAGGACTGGATCTTAAGGCATAGCAAGCAGTGGGCATGGTTTAGAATCAGTAGCAGTGAGTAGTCCTCAGGATCAGGTATAGAACCAGCCCACTAACCTAAACTTGAGAACTAACATTGCAAAACTTCTAGAAGACAATATACATGTAAATCTTCATGGACTGGATTAGATACCAAAAACAAAGCTAATCTCAAAAATCCAAATGCCAAATGTTTTCTCTGATATAGAGAGGATGATCACAGCAGTGTTGGGACAGGGAGCATAGGAGGATTAGAAGAACACTAGAAAGGTCAGTGGGGAGGGTAGGGAAGGGTGGGGGCAAGGGGGTAGAATGAGAGGGATATCATTACCCTAAGTGCAAGTATGAAGACAAGAATGGTATGAATATATTTTGTATACAACCAGAGATATGTAAAAATGTGCTCTATATGTGTATGATGACTTGTAATGCATTCTACTGTCATATACAACTTTGAATAAAAAAAAAAACAAAGCATCAAATGAATAATAATATGAATTAGACTTTATCAAAATTTGAAACTTCTGCTGCAGGGAACACCATCAAAAATTGAACAGAAAATTACAAAATAGGGAAAATATTTTCAAACCATATATCTGATAAAGAACTTTTATATGGAAATGTAAAGAACTTTTACAACTCACTAATAAGACAGCCCACTTAAAAACTGGGCAGATGATCTAAATAAACATTTCTCCAAAGATGCCATACATATGGCCCCTAAGCACATAAGAGTTGCTATATCATTATTCACTGAGGAAATGCAAATCAAAAAACACAGTGAGACACCTCTTCACATCCACTAGGATGGTGTGTCTGTGAGCTTTTGGTTGCTATGACCAAAATATCTGATGAGAACAACTTCATTGTGGCTCAGGATTTCAGAGGTTCAGTCCATGGTAGTCGTAACTCCATTGGTGTGGTCCTGAGGTGAGGCAGAACATCATGGCAGAAGGCATGACAGAGGAAAGCTGCTCAGCTCAAAGCAGCCAGGAAACAGAGAGAGGTCCCACGGACAAAATAGAATCCCCAGGGACATATCATCAGGGACCTACCTCCTCCAGCCACACCCTACCTGCCACAGTTAGCATCCAGTAATCCATTCAAATTATTAATCCATCAAATGGAATAATCTACTGATTAGGCTACAACTCTCATAATCTAATCATTTTGCTTCTGAATATTGCTTCATTGAATATCACGTTTCCAGTACATAAATTTAAGGGGGAACACTTTATATACAAATCCCAATACAGGACTATGATAATTTTTTTTCTAAAGGCAGTCATAAGTGCCAGCAAGAATATGGATCAATTAGAACCTTCTTTCACTGCTATGGAATTGCAAAATGGTATAGCTGCTTTGGATGACAGTCTGGCAGTTACTCAGGTCAAATGTAGAGTTTAACCTTAACATATAAACCAGTAATTTCTAAGAGAAATGAAAACCTATGTCCACACAAAAACTTGTACATTAAAGTTCATGGTAACATTATTTATATTAGCCCCCCAAAACTTAAAACAACCCACTAACTATTAGCTGATAATGGATGTGTGGAATAAAATGATGGAGGAAGTCCTTCTTCCTTCAGCCATGCCCCACTTCCTTTCAGTTACCACCCAGTTAGTCCCTTTAACTTATTAGTCCATCAAATGGATTGATCCTGTGATTAGGCTACAGCTCTTGTAATATAATCATCTCACACCTTAACATTCTTATATTAGCAAGAACTTTTGGGAGACACCTCCTTTCTAAACCATAACAATTATGCAACTCCATGAATATACTAAAAGACATTAAGTTGTCTACTCTCAATAGGCGAGTTGTGTGGTTTAGAAATTTAATTTCAATGAAACTATTATTATTTTATTTGTGTGTGTGTGTGTGTGTGTGTGTGTGTGTGTGTACTGGGGATTGAACTCAGGGGCACTCGACCACTGGGCCACATCCCCAGCCCTTTTTTGTATTTTATTAGAGACAGGGTCTCACTGAGTTGCTAAGTGCCTCGCCATTGCTGAGGCTGGCTTTGAACTTGATATCCTCCTGCCTCAGCCTCCCAAGTGCTGGGATTACAGGCGTGCGCCACCGCGCCCATCTTCAATGAAGCTATTATTTTTTAAAAAGTACGTATATCATTATCCTAATAGAATGGAGAGAAAAACCAAAGATTAAAAAAGTGTGTTGTGTCCCATATTTAACAGTTTAAAGTTTAGGATGGATTTTTCTGGTGACTGAGTGTGTATGTGTGTATTTAAAGCTGTAATTTCAATATTTTGGATGCCAGACCCCTGGGCCATGTCTCCTTTCCCGCAGACACCAGAAGCGGTACCCAGTTCCCTGGTCTTCTGCCATACCCTCTCTCTTTTCTGAGTTTTCTTTCTCTTAATTCAGCAAGAGCTAGACATAATATGAGTCTTATTTTCTTCCTACCTTCTGCTGTCTTTGAGATCTCTTAAGCAAGTGAAGGTTTTACAAAATCACATTTTGGGTTAAGATAATAGACCTGAAAGAACTTAGTGTATATGCCAGACGACTTATTGTCCTATTGGTAATAGATGTCTTTAGCATAGGGCAGGCTTTGCAAATCTTTGGGAGCCAAACAGTTCCCCAGTAAATCTTGTGTACACAATGGGAAATTGTGAGGCCTGTTGGGCTTTATTTTCTCAATTGTGAAATTTGGATGGTGGCACAAAATTTATTCTCAGAATAATGACTTTCTTTATATGAAGATCAAATGACATGATGTTCGTGAAAGTACCATGTAACCAGGCATGGTGGCACATACCTATAATCACAGCTATTTAGGAGGCTGATGCAGGAGAATCCCAAGTTTGAGGCCAGCCTAAGCAACTTAGTTTCAAAATAAAACTGAAAAATGTCTGGGAATATAGGTCAGTGATAGAGCACTTGCCTAGTATGCACGAGGCCCTGGGTTATATCCCCAGTACTGTCAAAAAGAAAATATCATGAAAAGAAAGCGTAGAGAGCTATATAGATGCTAATTTAAAGTTTAGAGAGCTATATAAATGAAGGCTCTTCTTTTCTCTAGGAATTTTTAAATATTAGTTTTTACAATTTTATTGAGATATAAGTGTGATATGATAAACTGCATACATTTTAAATGTGCAATTTGTTTAGCATTGATATATGTATACACCTAATCATCATGGAGATAATTAAAGTACCCATCACCCCTGTTTCTTCTGTCCTGTGGTCATTCATCTCTACTCTCCCTCACTCACACTTATCCTTCAGCCAACCATTGATATGCTATCACAATGTTTTAGTTTGAATTTTCTAAGTGTCTTTTTATAAATGAAAACATACTGTATATAGTCAGCCCTCCATATCCATTGGTTTTGCATCTGTGGATTCAACCAAAAATTAAAAATACTTGAAACAAAAAATCATACTGTACTTGTACAGACTTGTCATTATTCCCTAACCAATAGAATTTAACAACTCTTTGCATAACATTTAACATTGTATTAGGTATTGTAAGTAATCTAGTGGTTTAATGGTTAATCTAATGGTTTAAAATATGGCGGAGTGTGTGCACAGATTATTTACAAATACACCAATTAATTTAAGGGCCTTGAGCATCTCGAAGTTTGGTGTCTCTAGGGCATCCCAGAAACAGTCCCTCTGGATACTGAGGGACCAACTATACTTTGGTCATTTAATTTATTTCACTAAGCCTAGGTAGTTGGTTTGGGCTTTATCCATTTCACTATGTATATTAACAGTTAATTCCCTTTTATTGAAAATAGTATGTCATTGTATAGATATTCTACAATTTATTTATCTGTTCATCTGTTAATGAAGTTTTGAATTGTTACCAGTTATTTGGCTTTTACAAGAAAGCAGCTATGAACATCCATCCACAAGTATTTGTGTAAACATATGCTTTGATTTCTGCTGAGTAAATACCTAGGAGTGGAATGGCTGGGTCATGTGAAAAGTGCATATTTAATTTTTAATGAACTGTCAAACTGTACTCAAAGTAGTTGTAACATTTTACATTGTGTGTGATTTTCATTTTCATTTCCTTAATGAATAAAGGTGTTGACTACCTTTTCTTATGTTTATAAGTCTGTCCCTTTGGCATTATTTCTAATCTACTCTACATATAAAGGAATTTCTTTAAGTGATTGCATACCCTAATTGGAATGCTTTCTCATATTAGTATAGGAATGCTGATGGATTTTCTGTTACATAGTTTCCTAGTATTTAACAAGCATTCTTGTGAAAGGATCCAGAACATCTTCCTACTAGGTTTTCCTCCCTTTTCCTGTACTGGGATTGAACCCAGGGTCACTTGACCACTGAACTATATCCCCCAAACTTTTAATTTTTTTATTTTGAGACAGGATCTCACTAAGTTGCCCCAAAGCTGGTCTTGAACTTGTAATCTTCCTGCCTTAGCCTCTGGAGTAGCTAGGATTACAGGTGTGCTCCCCTGTGCCTGGCTCAATTTTTTTCCTGATGTGTTGTATTATTTTGATTCTATAAAAATTTTGGCCAGAATTTTAAGATATTTCTTGATTTTCAAGGCAGAATTAGGGATCATCAACTTATATTTTATTAATTATCTAGTTGTATAAGTTAATTATATAAAAGTAGATTTTCAGTTGAAGTGAGCTCTGATATTGACATCATGCTATGTCCAGAAATATAAGGTCTGAATTGGAGGATGCTTTGAAGGTATCGTGGCCATTCTGTAAGTGTTCCCTGCAGTCTCCAGGAGAGCCTTCTCTTGCTGTCAGACATATGATCTCTGAAAGGATGAGTAAAATAAAACAAAAATAATTCTGTTTTAGACTGTCACCAAGTCGTTACTGAAGGGATTAAAACTGAAATAACGTAATGAACTGGCCTTAATTTAAAACTGTGTTATGCTAGGGATGTTATGATAGTCATCAGGTACAATTTAGCTAGCCAGAATAAGCTCTGCCTATTACAGATTTGGTTACTGTAGTTTAAATATGTGTAAAGGGGGAAATGTAGGCAGAAGGGTTTATAATCTGTGTCCCTTCAGTCTGTAATGAAGCCTTTTGCAGCTTGCTTTCACAACTCCAGCATGGTTCAGGCTTTGCAGCACATCAGGCCTCAAGTGGAATCCAGCTCAGATTTACAAGGCTGTTGTGAGTAGGGAGTTACACCCTCCTCATGGGGCAGCCCAGATATCCACCTGAGGTGGGAGACAAAGGGCAGCTGTCCCTTGGTATATGCCCTCTTCTTGCCTCTTACTTTACCTTTCTCTTCTTCCATGTGTTTTCTCTCCCCACTTACTTGGGTTGTTAATTGAAAATTTTTATTTTTGCTTCCATTTCAATCATTTTGGGAGATAATAATGGTAATGAACTTAAGCACTGACATTTAGAAAGCTTCTGTTATGTACCCAGGCATAGCATTTCTTTTTTCATTTACTTTTCACAAAAACTCATGCAGGAAGTAGGGTACAGGTGAAGCTTAGAAGAAATCTAATGAGTGAGGGAGCTGGTGTGTGATTACAGGTCTAATTCCAGTGCTCTTTATCACTCTGTATATTGCTCCTGTGAGCTAATTGTGGGAGTGCTTAGTTCTCCATGTTTCCACCCCCATCTCCAATGATGATGATTATGAAAACAGCAGTAGCTGGCACATACCTTGAGCCAGGCACTGATCTGTGCACTTTCCACATACTAACTCATGTAAGTTTCAACATCACACTTCACAAGTTCTATTGCTGTCTCCATTGTTCAGAAGAGGTTAAGTAACTTGACCATTTACCAAAGTCACATAGAGTTAAAATTGGAATTCAAACTCTGATTCAAAGACTATCACTTCAACAGTTCTTAAAATTTCTTTTTCAACCTATTTTGGACTTATCAGAGAAGAGATAGGAACTCCCTCCTGCTCAATTTGTACTCTTCCAGTTTTCCAATAACTTGTAGAATTCTTTCCTTATCTTTGTTTCACTCCGTCTAAAGTGTGTGTGTTGAATATTTTCATTCCAAAACTAAACTGAAACTGATGCCTAAGCAAGGGAGAATAAATAGCAAATTCATTAACTAAGAATCTATTTACAGTCAATTCCCAAAGCTCATTGTGCAGTCAGTGCTTCTGCATCATTTAGAGTTGCTAATAAATGAGTCTTTGCATTTTTCTAAGTGTCTTGATATTTACAAGTCTCATATTTTACCACAGGAAGTAGTTTCAACAAGCATATTCATGTGTTGACAGTTCTAATTAATACAAGTAATTAGCCTTGACAGAAGAACTGTGAAAAGAAGACCCATTCATAAATTTGCTAATTACATTACTCTGCTCAGAATTTAATTGCAGTCTGATCTTTAATCTATATACTCTAATCATTTTTGTATATGTGCAAAAGGCCACCTTACTAAATTCTTCAGACTTTCACATTTACTTTGGATAAAGAAATTTTATCAATGTTAATTTGTGGTGGAATTTAATTTTCCAGTATGCAGGAACTGGTTAAAATCAGAGATGACCATCTTTATGGACAGAAATAAACAAAAGGATAGGAAAAGCCAGGCAAGGGAGGAAGATGGAAGAAGAAGAAATCACATATATACCATAGGCTCTTTTTCATATCTAAAGCTCGTACTTTTTGTGTACTTATTTTGATACCCTCTCTGAAAGCTTAAAGTAGTTTTATTTAGACTGTTAGTAGGTTTATGACACAGAAAATGTGAAGATGTTTGGTTACTGTGATTCAAAGTTGAGCCCTCTTCTCTCTGATATGAACAGCCTACTTTTCAAGTGTTTCTGTTATAGAGCAGGTTCTCAACCTTGGCACTGTTGACTCTGGGCAGGATTCATTGTTGGGAAGAGTGGAGCTTTCTGCACATTATAGGATAATGTGAAGCATCCCTGTCCTCTCTTCACCATATGCCATCACATACTCCTCCAGTTGTGACAGTCAAAAATATCTCCAGAGTTGGCCAGTTGACTTTTGGGGAGCAGAATCACCACTGGTTGAGAATCATCATGCTAGAATTTAACTTAAGGCAAAAAAAAAAAAAAAGAATTGGATAAAACCCACAGAGGATACTAATGTAGAACCTGCTATAACAAAATTAGTGAAGCACCTTTTCTTGTAGTCATTTATCAGGCATCATTTAGAAAAAATTAAGTGATGAAGTATCTAGATTTGCAATGATACCCCTTAAGCTATTACTTCCTTCCTACATTTTCAGTATCAAAGACCCACTGATCTCCGTGGTAGAAATAGAGCTCTACTTGGTAGAGGGTAGCCATATCTAAAACCCCCTTACTTCTCATGAGAGACACACCAGGCTCTTAGCATTCATGGATTTAATATTTGAGTTTTCAACTACTTGTAGATGAGCCCAAAGTTCTGAATAATCAACTGTGAGTGTTCTTTGGCCTCCTTTCCAATTTGGTCCTTCTCTTGTCTTGCTTTTCTCCCTACCCTGCTTAGATTTCTGATCCCGTATTTCAGTTACTCTTGTATAAATATCTCTTACCTATCTGAAAAAAAAGGCAAGTATGGGTGAGCCTGGACACTAAGCTTCTTAGACCTGCTGTCTGGCAGCTGAGCCTAACTAGGGATGTGACCCAACAGAGTGGACTGAGCTTATTTTAAATGTATGTCAACATCTCAGCGGTCCTAGACTTCCTTAACCCATTTTGTCCCATGGGCTCACATGTGGAACACTTATCAAAACTCAGATTAAGCAATAACTATACCTCTAGAGGTAACTTTGAAAAAATTGTTTATATTCCCAGAATTGAAAACTTGGCACTTGATGGGTTAAGAAAGTGGAATCTCCTGTAAGTCATGGCTTCAGCCACCCATCATGGAAACTGTAAACTTACCTATACTTTACCCATCCTTTGCTCATCTCTTCCTTCCTGAAAAGGGAGGTCTCCTTCCTCTTGTCCCATTTCCTCAGAAAAATGTTTTTTTATTATTATTATTATTATTATTATTATTATTATTATTATTGATTATCCCTTTTTCCTTTTGTTTTCAGAGAAAGGAAAGAAAGACCCTGCAGCCAGAAACCCACAACTGCTTTTTAATTTCCTTTCCATTTACATTTATATTCCTCTGAAGAACGTATTGTCTTCATTTCATCTTTAAATCTTATCTCCACTACTCTGATGAAGTAGTTCTAGCTAACTTCCCCTGTGACCTCAGTGTCAACAAGGCCTAGTGTCACTTTACTGCCTCGAATTTCCCTACCGTGGTAAACTTCTCCGTCCTTGCCTGTTCCTCCCTGTCTTCCCAATGTTACATTTTCCTAGCTTTCCTATTGCTGCTCCCACCTTTGTCCTTGTTTTCTTTTGTAGACTCACCTCCTTCTATCTGTGAGTATTGGCTCCTCTAACGACCGAATTCTAGGTCCTCTTTTCTTCTCCTAAGGCTTTGGTTATTATTAATATGCCTGCAACTTCCACCTTTATCTTCTTAGCCCAGATCTCTTTCTCAGCTGTTAAAATTATATATAAGCCTACTCAAGGGCATTTCAGATGCAGCCTGTGCAAAACTGAATATGTAATTCTTTTCCACTTCCATTTCTTATCACTGTTGCCTCCTGGATATAGTCAATAGCCAAGCCCTCTTGGTGCTAGCTCAAAATATGTCTCCAGTCCTTCCACCTCAACTAGTCTGAGCCACTGTTACTGGATGGTAGGAGATGGGGACAGAGAGGTACAAACCCAGATCACATAGTCTTTTAGTCTGGTCTAAGGATCTTGGTTTTTCTCTGAGTGAGATGGATGACATTAGAGGATTTTGAGGGGAGGAATAACATAATCTGACATAACTTTTAAAAGATCACTGTGACTATTATATTGAAATAATCTATGGGACAGCACAGTGGGTTGAATTGTATTCCCCCAGAAGATATGCCCACCCAGAACCTCAGCATATGACTTTGTTTGGAATAAGGGTCTTTGTAGATGTATCAAGGATCTTGAGGTGAGGTCATCCTGGATTAGAGTAGACCCTAAGGCCAGTGACAGGTGTCCTGATCTGAAGACAGAGGCAGAGACTGGGGGGCAGTCACAAGTCAAGGAATGCCAGATTTCCAGCAGCCACCAGAAACTAGGAAGAGGCATGGAATGGATTCTCTCTGAGCCACCAGGATTTAACCTTGCCAACATCTTGATTTTGGATGTCTGGCTTCCAAAAATATGAGAAAATTAATTTTGTTGTCTTAAGCAACCCAACTCTGGGAAATAGATTCAGTCAGTGAAGGCAGAAGCAGGAAGACCAGTGAGGAGTCTGTAACTTACCAGGTAAGAGAGGACTATGGCTCCCACGTGGGTAGTATCAGTGGAGGTGCAGAAGTCAGCTTCTGGATACACTGGGAAGGTGAAGCAAAAGGATTTTTTGACAGAATGGTGTGATCGTGAGGAAGATAAGTGAAGAGTGACTTATTTTGACCAAGGCCATTGGAAAGTTGGAGCTGCCAAAGACATGCACTAAGAGATAGAGCAGGTTTGCAGGGAAAAATTGGAGTTTGGTCTTAGAATTGTGTCCAATGAGAGGCTTATTAGAGGCCCACCAGGAGGTGGTGAGTAGGTGGCTGAGTGAGATCAGAAAAGAGACATGGTCTAAGAAGACATCATTGTGGTGCAAACAGTATTGAAGTTCAAGACAGTGGATGAAATTGCCAAGGGGAGTGGGTATAGAAA
The DNA here is from genome assembly GCA_025594165.1 of Tamias sibiricus. Taxonomy (NCBI): domain Eukaryota; kingdom Metazoa; phylum Chordata; class Mammalia; order Rodentia; family Sciuridae; genus Tamias; species Tamias sibiricus. The sequence goes on along the minus strand of CM046660.1, from coordinate 69,209,192 downwards.
GAGAACAGGATCAAGGACTGAGTACTGTGCTGGAGAGAAAATGAGGTGTGTGGGAAAAGGGACCAGTGAAGCAGGATGAGCAAACTGAGAAGAGAGTGCACAGTTCTGGGAGACAAGACAAGAATCTTTCTTCCAGGAGGGAGTATTCAGATGTACCAAATGCCATTTACTCTCCCCAGTCCTGGTAAGATGAAGACTGAGAATGATCAGTGGATTTAGCCTTGTAGACATGAGCCATGTCTTGACACAAGCCCTTATAGTTCAGTATTGACCTTCTGCTTTTGTCTCTCACTCCACCATAGTTAAAAGGGATACTGTGTATTTTTAGAGGCTCTGAGTTTTGAATCTCTCCCACTTTTGCCCCTGTTAAAAAATAAAAGGAAAAAACATGATGGCCAACATAGGTTGCATTACTACTGCTGGCTTTCCTAGCCCTGTTTAGGAGAGTAATTAACTAGAGCCAAATAAATAAATTCCTGATGTGACTCATCCTGGAGCTACACAGAGTCATCCAGATGAGAAACTGGTAAACAGCAAGCAGTGCCTGTGTTTTGGACCATTGGCCCTTGTGCTCTTTGGTGTTGCTGTTTTCTCTGCTTATAGCACCTGCTTGAATATGGAGAGAACTTTCCTAGGGTTCATCTTTAAGTAGCTCTGCCCAGGAGAACTCTCTGCAGAGATAGGCATGTTCTCTATTTCCATTGTCCAACATAGTAGCCACTAGCCATAAGTGCTGAGCACACGGAATGCATTTAGTACAACTGAGGAACTGAATTTTTAGTTTTACATAATTTTAATTAATTTAAATTTTACAAGTTATGCATGCCTAGTGGCCATTGTATAGTGCAGATCTAAGAGCACTGATTCTTCAAATGTGGCCTGGAAACTTGTTATAAATGCAAAAATTTTGGAGACTAGCCCAGATCTACTATACCAGAAACTCTGGGGGTGAGACACAGGATTTTGTCTTTTAAAAGTTCTGCAGGTGATTCTCGTGTGTAAAGTTTGAGAACCAGTGTTGGACTCCTCCCCCAAAGTTCCTGATTTATTGGGTCTGGATGGGGTCTGAACATTTGCTTTTCTAACAGATTCCCACATAATGTTGTGATGCTGGTCTGGGAATCCCACTGAGAACTGACATAGGAGATGGAGCCCCTCTTAGTAAGGTGTTCCCAAATTCCAAAGACTATGTTCCAGAAATGCCACATAACAAATATTTTAAGTCAGGATATTCCAAATGTATTTTCCAAAAATCTTTCCAGCTATTATCTCATGATGTGGTAACAAACTGTACCCACCTTTTAGGAGTTCTCAAGTATTTGTTCAGCTAATAAATTGATTTCTATAGATTACCCTGAATAAAATGTTTAAAATTGAAAATTCTTATTCTACCTGTAACCTTATGCATTTGATGGCCTTTTGGCATCCATGATAACTTACTAGATTTCTACTTTTCTAATCCTGTAATTCTGCAACTCATTTTAGAAGTCATTTATTGAAAGAATTTTTATGTTGTAGCTTGTTAAATGTGCTATTATAGTAAGAAGGCAGTTCTTGACTAGCAATCAGTACAGTGTGCCCTCCAGCAGACAGTTTGAAGTGTATATGTGGTAGGGCATTTTGGTTGCCACAGTGTCAGGAGCCAAAGGTAAAGGCAATGTGCTTATCCTGCAGTGCCTGGAGGCCAGAAATGTTAAATGCCCTGCATGTGCAGTACTCTCCTGTACAGTGAAGAGAGACACAGCAACTGGTTTTTATGTGATAATAATATCTCCTTGGTGAAATGACCCCTGAGATTCTGACTAACCTTTTCTGGCTCTAGTTTCCCATGAGTATCTCACAAGAGGTCATGGTCTTACGTGATATAATTTAATTCTTCCAGCAAATATTTATTCATATGTAAGACTAAGTGCTGTGTGATTTACAAAGACATCTGAGACATGTACCTACCTACAAAGAAGTCACAGTACCAGCAATGAACTAGAAATGGTGTAAGAATTATATAAACTGAAAGAACACAGAAAGGGCATTACTTGGTATATCAGTCAAGGTTCAATGAGGAAACAGAACCAGTATGAGATGTGTGTTAAGAGCCATTACAAGGAACTGGCTTATGCAGTGGAAGGGGCTGACCAGGCAAATCCAAAGGGCAGACCATCAGGAAGGGTAGGCCAGAATTCTCAGGCAGGGCTGAAGCCGCAGTTCAGGGTAGAATGTCCTCTTCAGGCGAGCCTCAGCTCTGCTCTTAAGCCTGTTAACTGATTGGATCAGGTCCACTTAGATTATCTAAAATAATCTACCTCTAAGTCAATTGATCATGGATGTCAGTCACACCCATTGAATACCTTCATGGCAGCACCATCATGAGTATCTGATTGAATAACTGCAGACTGTAGCCTCGTCTACTAGCATACAAAAAGATCATCATACTCGAAGATTGGGTGTTTAAAGATGATATGTTGAAAGATGGGAATTTTCTTCCCTCCTTGAAGAACGGGAGGTTGTTAGGTGGGGAGCTGACATTTCTAGAGAGCATGACTACTAAAATTTAACCAAAACAAACAGGAGATGCCAGACAGGAAAGCACAATGGATGTCCACAGATTGGCTGCTTTTGCAGTGTGGGCTTTCTGAACCTCAGTTCTCAGTTTCTCCATGTAAACCATGGGTCAGTACTTGTCAGAACTATCCCCAGGATAGAATGAGGTGTTTGAGCATGTCTTTGGAAACAGTAAGTTCTGTGAATGCTACTGTTTTATGGTAATGATGGTGGTGGCATGATGGGGGAAAAATGGCCGGCAGGTCAAACAGAGCCTTTTTGTTCCAGGCATTGTCTAAAATTTGTATCTTCAATTAAGAAGAGGAAGTAACATTATCTCAATGCTAGTTCTTAGTGAACTAAAAGAGAATTTAAAAAACAGCTCTGTGTGTAAATTTATGCTGAGTTATTAGAAAGATACAATAGCCATTTGCTCTGGGCTTGAGATATTGTACAAGCTTTTATTTACAGAAGTAAATTCTAGTTTTGATGATTGAGATATTGGAGGTAAAGAAGGATTATTTATTCTAAACTTATTGAATACTTTGCCTACATAGGAAAGGAGAGACCATTTCCAAGGAAGTTATTCCAAGTTTCTTAGGTAATGGCCATTGTAGCCAGTTGACATAGTCACCAAAGAAAGCACCAGAAAAGGGCTGCCAGAGTGGTACAACTTGACAAACTTCTTTCTTTTTCAGAGCTGTGCTCTACAAGTGAAGCTAATTTTGACCAACATGTTTCCCCATCCCCCATCCCTGATTTTTAAAGCCATATGTATTTTGAAGGAAATTTAATCCATATGTTCATGAGTCCCTTTATGCCTAAATCATTAAGAAGTTATTTTGTAATTGTGACTTCATGTTTGAAATCTTTTAAAGAGTATTTTTAGTACATTTTCATTCTTCACAATGCTGAAATTTCCTTGGTTTGTTTTCTTGTTGTATTTAAACATGCTGTATATCATCTTAACACATCCTGTGGTGAAGCACAAAGGGAATCTTAAACCCAGAAGGAGGGTCTTGAGTACTGGAGTAACACACTAGAAGCAGCCAGTTTCTATTTGCAGATGTTTATAATTGTTAACCTTCTTCAGTTTTTATGTTTCTTTTAACTTGGTCATATCACACCCCAGTCTGCTCCCACCCCATTTCCCAACTGGGTGCACATGAAAGAGGAATATAGGGAAAAAAGAACACAGACAAAGACTAAAATTAAATCACCTCCTAGAATGTGTTTCTTTGTTATGCTACATGATCTTTTTTCAAAATTGAGTTCATTTTCCCCTTTTACCTACTACCACAGCTAGCTTGGAGAGTTAAGGTATTTCATAAAATGTCAGCCTACAAAGGAGAAAAATAAAATGGAATATAGGAGCACTCTCCAGCTTCTCATTCTTGGGACAAATAAAAGTGTTGTCTGCTTAGGGTTGAAGCTAATTTTAAAACATTTTCATTTTTAACTAAAATATGCTTTAAATACGATAACTGTATTTGAGTCTCATGGTATCCATCAAGTTTCCTCTATACATGAAGCAGCGTGGTTTGTATGTGAGTTTGTTAGGAGCATCTGTTGGCTACAGAAGGGCAGCAGAGCAGTCTTATTTAGGGCATGGTGGAGAGTCTTTCTGTTTGGGCACCTGGGCCTGCATAGACAGGTGCAGAAGCATTCACCACCTGGAGGAGCAAAGACTTAAGTTGTTTAACACGTTTACTTTCTGTCTCTGTCAGCCCTTGAAATACTTTCCAATCTACACTTTTATTTGATCCTCAAAACTTCTCTGAGAACTGTGGTTCTGGTTTTGATTTCTGGCTTGTTTTCATGAAGAAGTTGAGGCTCAGAACTATTTCTTTGACATTTTACAAGGTGATTGGCTGTTTTGGTGCCTCTGTTTTCACTCCATCCCATAAACTCCAAGAGAGTAAGGATGTCCAGCTCCCTCTCGGAGGACATCTGAAGACATTTGTGAGCTTTTACTTTGCAAGTCCCACCCATATAATTTCAAATGTATTAAAACATATGCAAATCCTATCCATAGTATTTAAATACATACTTAAATAAATAAATATAAATGTGTGCATGCATATACATATATATATATATATATATATATATATATATATACATATATATATAAACCCTAACATATATCATCACATATATGAGTTGAGTTATAAATGGCTGAGATGGTACTTTTCAGAGACATTTACTTAAACATTATTTTTAATTTTATGCTTGCTTTTTCACTTTGGAGCCATTTGATTATGTGAGATCTCAAACATTTTCACAAGCCCCTCTCAAACTCATACTCCCTCCTCACCGTGCATCCCTTCTGTGGAGGAAGCCCACTGCCTGCTCTTTTCTTCACTCCTGTGTCCCTCACTCCTATGACAGACCCCAGGAAAGGGCTTCATAAATATTTATGTGTAAGAGAAGGAATAAAAGAGTCAATGAGTGAACAGCTAGTGCATGATGAAGTCTGGCATGAAAGCCCATCTAAACCCCTTGCTGCCTTATTTCTTTTCCACTGCAATCACAGAGAAACCAAAAGGACGTTTTACAGACTGTGTATTCAAAATGTGTTCCTTGTGTTTCTCTCAATGTTCTTTTCCAGACCAGTTTTTTTTTTTTTTTTTTTTTTTTTTTTTTTTTTTTTAATTACAGCTAAGGCCCAAGAAAGAACAGGCTACACGGTTTTTTTACTTGATAGTTCTTATACAAAGCAGTAGTAGCCAGTTTCAAGTCCTAATCATCCCTTTCTCTCTATTTAATTGCTGTAGTTTATTTTTCCTTACAAGTATGGGATACATGTAACTTGTGACGATTCAAGTATTCAAATATATTTCTTGACAAAATGAAAGGTTTTTGTTTGTTTATTGTTTTGCCTGTATGTTTTTTGGTTTGTTTTACTTGACATTCTAGGTTCTAGGTATTGGCTCATAGGTATTTCTCAGGTGCTTTGTGTGTTTTCATGGATGTGACTTTTTTTTTTCTTTTTTCTCTTTTTTTTTTTTTTTTTTTTTAACCCAAAACTGAATCTCTGTGGCCTTTCTTCAAAGTTCTAGGATTTGGTGTCCAGGGACGCTTCAAACATGATAAAAAGTTAAGGAGTGGACTCTCTCTATGAAGGAAAGAAACACAGAGGGTCTAAATGAGAAGGAGGAGGAGAAAGACAGGATGACCTAGATGGAAGAGCCATCCTTTCCTTCCTTAGCCCTGATTTTCCCCAGAGAAAGGTGGTCTGCACATGTAAAAGGACACTGGGAGCCATTTCCCCTTTGGGGTCATCTGTACCCCCAGAGTCATTGGAGGGCATGGTGGACCTTGCTGGATGGCTACAGGGCAGACTTAGGCTAAACTCAAAGCCTGCAGTGTCGCTTCATGAGCCAAGTTTCTGGGTCAGGGCAGGAGCTGGAAATGGTAGAACTCTTGTCTTCCCTTCATGAAAATTCTTCAGAGATTCAGTCATTTAGCACATCTATCAGACACCTATAGTAGTAATACCACAGTGAACAAGACAGATGTACCCCTGGGGACTAGAGGTCAGTCTGTTTAGTTCGACAAGTTGTTGCTTCTATGGTGATACCTTTTTTGAAGTATATTTGAAGTGGTTTTGGTTTCTGTCTCAGTTTTTGATGTGTGTGTGTCCAAGTTGCTTGAGTATTCAAAAGACAGAGACCTTCTGATTGTCACCTTAGAGTTACAGGAGGGAAGGGAGCCTGCAGCATAAAAATGGGGCATGTAGAGCTTGAGTTTCTCCACTGCTCTCTTAGGTTCCCGTATTTCTTGGTAGGCCCTGACTTCAGAAGATAGGTGCAGAACTTCTTTAGTTTTTGTTGCGCACTCTGGTTCCCGCCCTTCCTCTCTGGACTTCAAGCATAGGGACACTTGTTCACTCTCAGTATTTCCTTTCTTGCGGCATAGTCATGCACTGCTGGACTGTGGATATGTTCTGAGATCTGCATTGGTAGCAGTTTCATCACTGTGTGACCATCATAGAATGTACTTACACAGGTTAAGGTGCTGCATGTCACTAAGTGATGTAACACCAAAATATATGCAGCTCATTATTGACTGAACCATTACCTGCACATAACCATGTGTGTGTGTCTGTGTGTATGTCTGTGTGTGTGTGTGTGAGAGAGAGAGAAATGTACATGCATGTGCCAGAGTGAGTGTGCACATGTTGTATTGTCCTTAAATGACCTTTTTCTAAACTCACCTAGACTATTTTAAGTTGCAGTAGGAATCCCAAAGTATATTTTCCCAAGAGAAAAAAAAAAATGAGATTTTTGTGGCATCTTTTTAAGGAAATAATTACTCAAGAAAAGTGCGTGAGATGTCTGTCTTCTCTGCCAGAGATGCTAGTAAATATGAAGTGGATGCCTGGGGGAGATGACTGGCCCCATCATCTAAGGAAGGTGGGAAGATGGTGTCTCCCCCTCCACTGTTTCCCATTTGCTGTGCCATTAATCCTAAACTGTTCCCATCCAAAGATTGTTGCATATTAATTAAAAACAAAGCTCTACACCATTGAGGTGTTTCAGAAGATGATTCCAGTATGTAACCTCTCATGTTTACTTTCTCCACCATCCAATGCCCTTCAGCAAGGACTTTTTTAAAATTTTATGTTTGAGTTGTTTTCTTTCAAAGAAGAAAGTACGACCATGAGTAAACAAGTCTAAAAATGTAGTGATTTTCATTCTCACAAGTTTCAGGCCATTTATTATGGTGGTTGTTACTGTTTGAACAAGTGATTACGTGATGGGAAGGGCCCTGACCAGCCTCTTCTCTGGCAAGATTGAAGCTATTGTACCATTCTCACAGCATTTCTCTGAGCATGAGAACAACTCCAGAGTCAATAAGTAAGAGTATTCTGTGATAAGACTTTAATTCTACCTCCTTATCCCCTCAGCTGACAGTCCTAAGAGGCCCTTTTTGCTTGCACAGCCTTGCCAGGTGGCAGAAGGACTGTCTGCCTGTGGTGAGCACCAGGGTTGGGGAGGAGGCCTGGCCTGCCTCACAGCCTGACCTCAGGCCTCCTTCCTTACCCCATTCCACATGCGTGGATAGTTGGCCCAGGGGTTCCTCGTTCATGGTTCCTTCTCACATAGCACCAGGTGTGACAATTTAAGTGAATAATTAGGATTTTGACTCTCTGCACCCTTTGCTTTCACCAAAGCCACTCAAAGTTCTAAGCATACCTGCTAGTCAGCATAGGTCCTAAATTTGGTCTGGACTTATCTGGGCCTTTTGCTCACTATTGACTCAGGGAGGAAGAGGAATCAGTCAAGAAACAGAGTTCTTTGATGGAAGGTTAACCGCCTGCCAGCTGCACATTGGAGTAATTGTAGCCCAACCTCAAAGAGAAGTCATTGTCCTAATAGCATTGGGTTAGGGTCTACATGAGCAGCTGAGCCACAGGAGTGTGACCCCTTTTGTTTGAAAGCTATTGATTACATATGTTGTTTAAGATGATAAATCAGAGGTACATCAGTGCAGGCCATGAGAATGAGGAGAGTTAAATTCCACTTCCAAAGTTGTCACAGCTGAGGCACCTTAAGTAAGTTTCTTAGTTCTTTTGAACTCACTTTCAATATCTATAAGAGGGTGTCTAGGTAGCTTCTGTAGTCCACCCAGCTCTAAAAATTCTATATACATCTTAATGAGGTTTTCATTGCACAGATCCCATGGATGTGAATATATGTACTCATGTAAATCACATCTACATTCTCCATATGATTGAACAGGCTTCTCAAGAGAAGAAACTGTGCTTGACTCACCCTTGTGTCCCCTCAGTCCACAGTGATGACCTACACAATATATCTGTTCAGTTGGTATTGGTTGTATTAATTAATGAAAGAGGGAAAAGGCAGATTACCAACATTAAAGACAGTCAGACAGTTTGGTATTATTGGAAATGACAAGTTTCAAATTACAGGAGTGATTGGAGATATAAAAATTTAAAAATTAGCTTTTTTCTCCCCAGGTCTATTACTGGTAAGGCAGATTTTTTCCATAATTGTTATGGAGTTAGATAATATGTGCCCAGTGCTTAATACAGTACCTGACACAGAGTAAGTACTCAACAAAAATGTTACCTGTTAATCATAGGAGACAGAAGAAAGTTTTCTATTTAACAGGCAGTTGTCATAATAGGTGGATCATCATTCAATAGAACTAAAATTTGGGAGCATAGGTATTTATCACCAAGTTTTACTGAACCCAATGTTTTACTATCAAAAATTAAATTTTGCTGTGATTCAGAAGATGGTCTGGGATCCTGCAACCATTTGGTGACTGTGGTGTGGTTGTAGAACATGAAACAGGTTATGTGAACAGGACTTGAGCCCACAATATTGTGTGGTGTTACCTATTAAGTCCTGAGTATCCACGTGTTGACGTCTCTAGAGTTACTTGCTTATTAAAATGAAGATGTTCAAGAGATATCTAGTTGTTATATTTTTCAAGTTTGGTTGAAAAAATAAATGGGAGTTTTCCCATGGTTGTGATTTGGATATGGGTTTCCAGGCACCAGGATACTCTTCAGTGTGCTCCACCCATTTCACAGAGCAGGTTGCTCACTACCTGCAGTATGAGAGGCCATGCTCCCTCCCACTTATGGTGCCACTGTGCATTGGGGAACAGTTCCTTGGAAGTATCACCCATGCACGTGGCTCCAGCACATCCCAGCAGTCTTGGAGCGCCCTTTGTATCTGTGGCAGTGTATGTCTTCCAGCCTGGGATCCAGTTGTACAACTGAGTCCCAATCCCACTACTCTAAAGGCCACATGTGGGCCAGCAGCAGTGCCAGTTGCTCCAACTCACTGTGATAACTCAGTGGTGGATATGGGAGAATTGGGTCTCTGGTAGAGGCAAGGGAATTGCATCTTTAAAGTGATCACTTCTTCCTTTCCTGTAGTCAGCAGTTTCATTTTTAACTTAATAATGTTTCAGATCTGAGTTCTTAGAGTCTTGCAAGATTCAATATAGTACCAGAATAATGAAAGAGAATAAAAAACACCTTTTAAAACAGGAACATGGAATAGATGCCCTGAAGTCAACGAGCTTGATTGATTATGGTGATCAGTCTTCCCCATCTCTCTCTAGTATCTACATCTATCTATCTATATCTATATGTATAGATATAGATATATCAGTCATTACATTGTATACTTTGAAAATAATACTTTTTTATGTGTCAGTATACCTCAGAAAGCAGGTGGAACATTGCAAATTCAAGGACAGTTGAGTGAGAAAGGATGCTTCCTCCTAAAGTGAGGTATTTCCTCATTTTCCTGATTCTTTCCCTTTCCTCATGAGGCCACTCAGAAGCCAGGGCAGTCCCTATTCAGGTGGTAGGAAGCCTTGCTAGTTCTTTTAATGAATAGGGGCAATTTGGTCAGAATGAGGACATCTATTTGGGTACAAAGATAGTGTCAAACTATGTTCCAGTATAGGGGAATATGTCAGTATTTTTGTACAGAAGGAACCCTTGGAATTCAACAAGGCTTAGGATTTTCAGCAATGATCTGTACGTACACTGAAGCATTGCCTTGTACACTGGCATATTAAAGTTATGGTGATTACTTGGAAACAACATATTATTTAGAAAATAGTTGAAAAGAGATAATACACACAAAAGCAAGGTTTTATTATTACAGATAGGAGATGATCTAAAAATGTCCCTCTGAAGGTTCTGTTGGGTGTATTTAGTAAAAGGTGAAAGATTTATATGATCTGAAGAGAAACCAGAGTATGTTGTTGGGTATATTTAGCTGCAGGACTAATCCTTCTGGATTGAGGGTGTTGTGTTCTGTATGTAGATCCGAGCAATGGAGACATTACGCTAGTGGTTCCAGTTGAAAACAGTCAGGCTTCTGTACCCAGTAGCACTCAGTACCTGGCTGGTCACAAGTCCTAGTTGTTTTGTTTGGAGACTGTATGCAGTATGGATCGGAGAGATGCAACCCCCAAATATTTGGGGACACTGAGAAGGTATGACAAACCAGGCTGCTGTTCTCTCAAGAGCAGACACAACATCCAGCCAAAGCCTGTGGGGGGCATCCATGGTCTGGAGCTCCATCACTTAGCTCTCCCATCTGCCATTTCATCTTTATCGTGTGTTTGTACTAGAGCTTGAAGAGGTGAGGCACCACTAGACAGAGAAACAGGATGCCTAGTCAGTGACTTGCTAAGTCCAAAGCAATACTTTGACACGCAACAGCATCAAAGGAGCACTCTTCCAGCACAGTATCCCAATATAGTAACTATTTGTGGTAAATTATCAAGATGTGTGAGCCTGCACATCTCTCTCTTTGAAACTCCCTTATGTTGTCCCCTTTGACCATCCCATCTGTACTTTGTGGGAAACTCACCTGCCACACACTTATGCATTCACTTGAGTTGAGTACTACTTCGACCTTAAGCTCCTCAAAATTATTTTATTATTATTATTACTATTATTATTTTTTGGTACTGGGGATTGAAACCAGGCCCACTTAGCCATTGGGCCATGTTTCCAGCCCCTTTTATTTTTTTATTTTTAGACAGGGTTTTGCTGATTTGCTTAAGGCCTCACTAAATTGTCAAGGCTAGTCTTGAACTTGTGATCCTCCTGCCTCAGCCTCCTAAGTTTCTGGGATTACAGATGCATACGTACCACCATGGCCAACCTTAAGATCTTCTACAACATTCCTTTCCTTGATAGAAAGACAAAAGAAACCAGACTGAATTCATATATCAGATTATTGTCTCTTGGCAAGGAAAGGAAGGGAGACAAGAGGGTTAGGAGCACCCTACCAGTGCCTAAATATTGCTTCTGAGTGTTGCAAGCACAAAGATCATGGCAGGTCTGTTGGAGACCTCTGCAGAGCAGACTCCCAGGCCATGGGTCCCAGGAGCAGTGATGAGTGTAAGCAGTCACTATACTCTTCTTATGACTGCCTCTCCCCTTGGTGGTGTTTCAATTATAAAACTTGAGGAGTCATTTGTCATGCACTCCCACCCCCTTAAAGAACCATCATCTCTTTCTAAGAGGCCTCAAACAAACAGGTGACAGTGAAAGGCCTCCTATTAGGCATGAGACTCCAGGCCTGTGCACCATCAGGCTGAGAGAGGCTGGCCTTACAAATCAGGTTTGCCAGCAAGCCACTGCTGTCCTGAGGTTCCTGTCTTCATGGAAAAAGGCCCCTTTGTGATTTTTTTGGTTTTGTGCCTTTGTGTTCAGAATAAGGAGCTCAGGGTCAAGAAGGGTCAAGGACATCACTGGACCTGTATCTCTGGTGTCCTAGATTGGACTCTTTGTGCACCATCAGCTTTCTTCCAGTTCGTTTCATCCCATTCACTGTACTTGCATTAAATATAATGTTGCCTTCATGACTGCTGCCTCCTTTTTCTCTGTAAACATTAATATGAAGTATGTTTGCTTTGCTTTGCAGCCTCGCCTGCCCCCTGTGTGTCCAAAATAGCCAACTGGAATTCATGAGAATGTTATGTCTTTAGATGTTTATAATCCAAAAGAATCCCTTATGGTTTTTTTTTTTTAATAACAAAACAACTTGGATGTGGGTATTTTGTGTTGGAAAGGCGAGCCAAGTTCACAGTGCAGCAATTACAATGTAGTGCATTATGTGTAATTTGTAGCCTGCCCCAGGAGCAATGGTGAGCCATGAAACACCATCCTGGCCCTACAGCATAATTAGCAGGATCGCACACTACACAGGGAGAAGCACAATGGTTGTCATCTGAGGTAAATAAAAGTAAGGAAAAGTTCTGATAAAAGCAGTACACTCAGAATTATATAAAGAGCAGTCCCTATATCAGGCGGCAGATATGTCAGGAGCCTTCATTGCTAATTGAAGAAACCTTTTGAGGTTTAGCAGCTCATAAATTTGCACTGGGAATCGCCCCATTGTTCTGAGGTTGTAAGTGTTGTCTTTGAAATTTAACTGTTGTACTTTTATATTGCATTCCTCCAACAGTACCACTGTAAACATGAAGGGTTTGCATTTTAGCACAAATTTGAACAGTGTGGTTTAAAAAGAGTTACCACATCAAAGAGAGGCTGTTTGGGCATGTTGTATAGATTCTTTTCTCTATAGTATTTAAGGCTACAAATGACTCATAGAAGTATGTTCCATTTAGATCAGTCAAGTTGGTAGTATCCTCACTGAGCTTTTGCTACCCTTTTTATTTTGCCCTAAGAGAATTATCTGAAAACCGGTCTGGACCTTTTGCCAAGTGAGATGCCTTTAATGAACTGTCCTTAGGTCTACAGAAACAATTCTGGAAACACTGTACTTGATCTAAACAGCAACAAATCGTGTACCTCTTCATGGCCATCTTTTTCCTTTGTAAAAAGTTCTCACAGTAACAATTTGCATTCTCCTCCTCCATGCCAATTATAGCCCTTCTCATACCCTCATAGTCTCCATTCAAAAAACAAACAGGAAAAAAAAATAATATTTTGCCATGCCTCTGGTCAAAGTGAGGCAAGAGCAAGTAGTAAAGGGAAAAGTGTGGGCACAGTTTCCAAAGCAACGTGGAACAAATGAACGGGACTGAGATCTGACCTTGGACTCAGGGGCTCTGAGACGTCAGGTAGTCACCTTCCTCAAAACTTCACTCTTTCCCCTAGAATGAGAATGGTCGTTAATACTCTTCGTCTTTCTGTCTCCCTTCCAATCCTGCATTTGTTCATTTCTTTGTCCATCCCAAGAACACAAACCCTTGTAGTTCTTGCCTCTGTAGCACTTATAATCTAATAAGGATGAATCTTAATGAAATAATCAAATTCATGAGTAATCATCTGGTATCATACATTTTGAAGAAAGGGGATCCTTCAAGAGTCTAATGTGAAGGACCCTCACTGGGGCCGATTAAGGACTCATCTCCTGAGGGTGTGGTGTTTGCACAGAGAGCTGAAGGAAATAAAGCAGAGAAGAGGAAGGCTGGGTGAGGCAAGGTGAGGTGAAAGCCAGACTGGACTGGGCCAGCAAGGAGGCCAGCAGCCACACCATGTAGGGCTTTCTTTTCAATTAAAAAAAAAAAAAATGTATTTTCTTCTAAGCTAAAGGGAAACCTTTGAAAGGCTTCAGGTAGAGGAGAAAGTTGATGAAAGTTGTGTTTTTAAAAAGCTTTCCTGGCTATTGTATGGAGAATGGCTGGTATGAACACTAGAGCAATTTTTGGAGATCATTTAGGGACCCAGGTCTGATCTGGGCTCACCATACAGGTGACTCACAGATGGTGACAGGGCAAATGGAGACGAATGGACATATTCGGGGGATGTTGAGATTAAAATGACATGTTTTGGTGATGGGTAGAATTGTATGATTTGGTGATGGATGGAAGAAGAGTGTGTGCAGAAAAACTAGGGTCATGGCATATGTGGCTAACAGGATGGATAGTGGATACATTCCTAGCTGGGGCAGGGATTATTAGTATAATAGGTACCATTTACTTTTGATTGCTTGGGTCTAGGTGCTGGACCTCTTTAATTCATTTGGTCTTCAGAATACATCTAATCAAGTAGATATCTGCATTGCACAAATTTAAATAGAGGATCAGTGTAAGAAGCTACTTGTCCAAGGGCACAGAATAGGGCCAGAGTTGGTCAAGGTCAGATAGCTCCCTTTGGCTCCAGGGCCAGGTAGCAGAAGGGCAGCTTTGTACAACTCCAGCATCCACTCCTGGTAAATAAAGTTTGGATTATGCAGAATAAAATGAGTGGAAGAGAAAAAAAAGGAAGCCAAGTGGTATGAGAAGACCACCAGGAAACTTAGGGTGTTGTTCCACCTCTCTGAGTGTTAGGAAAACCATTTTCCCTTTGGACTTCAATGTCCTAGCTCAGAAACAAGCAGGTTAGAACCACCACCCCAAAAGCTCCACTGCCCTCTGAAAATCTATGGATTTTAGGATCTCCTGAATGCACTGCATGCAAAAATCCCTCTCGCTGTGATCAAGTCCATAGTGTTTCTTTCTTAAAACCCTAAATAGGCCTTTCAGTACCAGCTTTTTATTTGGCCAAACCACATATTTAGGTATTTCCCAAGTTGCTCAGAGACAATGTGTTCCTCCCTCTTATCCAAGTCTCCAATTATTCAAGGTGGGCCTAATTCTAGATTCCTAACTTGAAATTTAAAGCTTAAAACAATTAGTTCTGGTGTCTCCCTTTCTGTTGGCAAAATAAGTTTGATTTTACCAGAAATTATTAACAGACATTTAGGAATAATTCATTTTTATTATTATGAAATACCTCTCCATAGCATAGACCATTTTAAAATCTTTTCTGAGCTTAATTCTAGCTCAGTTGAGGCACTTGGAGGGAGGCTATTTCAAAAGTGTGAAAGGTCTGTGAAAGCTCTAGGGGTCTTCCTGAGGCTGGGAGGGCTCCCTTCCCAGGGCTGCCCCTTGCCTTGGTAGATTAACACACACATACATATACATGTACAAACACACATGTACAAACACACATGCCCATACACAAACATGCTTTATCTAGTGGATCACAGACCAGGACTGGCAGAGGGTAAGAGTTAATCAGACCTAGAAAAACATACAAAAGGTGGTAATTAGGCTCAGGATTAGGTTAAATACCCTTGAATATAGAAACTACCATGTTTTTTAAACGACCATCCTGCTTCTAAGATAGTTCATCACATCATAGAACCTGGCTTCCCAGCCCCATGGTTCTGGGCTGACTGAACCACTGGAGCGTTTTTAGCTCTGAGGAGCAAAGAGCAAGGCTCTTGCTTGCTTGTGTGTTTGTCCAGATGGCCTCTTATACCACTTATCTCACGGCATTATCCACTCTAGAAGGATAAAGGTTGGGCTGTCTTCACCTCCAAGTTTTCTAATAAGCACTTAACACTCAGAAGTCATAGATACCATACTTCTGAAAAGTATGTTATTCTTCCTTTACTTATTTTTTCTGTTTTTATTAGTGTCTATTAATTATATAGAATAACGGATTTCATGGTGGCATAGTCACATGCCATCACTTACCTTCTACCTCAGGCTTCTGCCTTTTTGTTCTTCCTCTCTTCCCTCCCCTCGCTTTCCCTTTTCTGCCTGGCAAGCACATAGCTGACCACAGGCCTCACATTGCTTTTCTTTCCTACAGTGCGGCTGGGCTGGGCAGTGCTCCCTGGTGCCTTCAGCCCTGCCTATCCTGCTGGTCGTGAGTCACTGTAACTGCCGGAGTTACACCTGCAGGAGAGGGATGACAAGGGGCTTTCAGCTTTAATGAGGGCTTTAAACTACCATGTCCTCCTTGGCCACTAAGAATCTCAGGGACAATTTCCTAGGTCAAGGGTTATTTTTGTAATTATGCATTGATATTGGTACCTCTGGACATGTAGTTATGTACTACTCAGGCTAATGGTATTTTAAAAGTTGAGATACTTTGAATTTTTAAAGCCTTTAAAACTGCATTCAGCATAGATGGATATAATACATCTCATATCTCGGACTACTTCTAGTATCTTTTTAAATCTGTGTCATCCAGGGATGAACATAGCACAAACTGGGAAACTACCAGAGTCTCTGGTTCATGGGAAGTGTGACCCAAAACCTACTTATACAAAATCAAATGCCATACTGGTGCAGATGGTCAAAGATCAGCGTAACCCCAGGAAACAATATGACATTCCTCTGATCAAAGTTTCTCATAGTAGAGGTCTAAGAGCCAGTGGCATCCAACTCTTTTAAGGTGCCTGTTAAAAATGCAGATTCCCGGGTCCCACCACAGGAATCCCAACTTAGAACCCTGAATCTGCCTCTTACCAAACTTCCTCCTGTGAGTTTGGGAATCACTATGCTAGATCTGGTCTTTTGCCCTTTGAGACATGCCGTGTTCTTTGCAGGATGTGATGTAGAATCATCAGGTAGCTGCAGAACCTCTTACAGGGTTCACTTATTTGCTGCTGGTCAGTCCGCCCACCTTACCTCAGGGCCTCTGTCCTCACATGAAAGAGAGCAAACTCTGGTCTCTTTAACCCCCTTCTGTTATGATTTAGATATAAAGTATTCCCCAAAAGCCATGTGTGAGACAACGCAAGAATTTCCAGAAGTGAAATGATTAGATTATGAGAGTTGTAAACTGATTAGCGGATTGATCCACTGATACAGATTAACTTGGTGGTAACTGTAGGTAGGCATGGTGTGGCTGGAGAAGTAGGTTACTTCAGGTATGACTTTGGGGTTTTTATTTTGTCCCTGGTGAGTAGAGCTCTCTCGCTTCCTAGTCACAATCTCCTGAGCTGCTTTCTTCTTCCATGCCCTTTTCTTCTTCCATGCCCCTTTCTTCCTTCATGATTTTCTTGTCACAGCAACACAAAGCTGACTAAGCCGCCTTTCATTCCCAGGCCCATCAGCTCTCGTTCTCCAGGCACATGGTTTCTCTAACAGTTTCCTCTCTGACCTGGACTTGGCCACTTTGGGGTGGTTGCTCTCAGCAGAAGGGGCTTTTTGTCCCTTTCCAAAAGTTCTCTTCCCACTGGCTCTCCATCTCTTTTCCTTATTCCTCAATGTCTTGAGAATGTTTACTCATACTGCTTTGTTTTGTTTTTCCATGCGCAACAGTTAAAAGATGTTTTAAGAAGATTGAGGTTTCTGATGAAAATATTAGCTAATTTTAAATGATCTGTGATTTGATTTCAAAAGTCAATGAAAACGTATCCTTTATCTCTTGCTTAAAGAGCTGGAAATCGGGCCATTTCTGGTTTGAAACTCAAGTGGAAGGGAGTGAGAAGCAAATAGATCTAATGCTTCTTTAAGCCTTCATCTGCTCCAGGGCCTTGAGAGCTTGGACCAAAAGCAGTGGTTTGGGAATTTTGTCATTTGCTGGTAGAGGGCCCCTCGCCATGCTCCTGTAAGAGGGTGAACCATGCAGCTGGTTAATAAACAGAGTATTCCAAAAGTCCTAGAAGTCTGCAAAGGAGTCCACCACTAATGGTTTCCCCAGGAGAATTTTTTATAATTCCTTAGCCTAGGATCCCAGGTAATTAGCTGCTGCTGTCCTGCCTAGTTGGTCTAGGATCAAATAGATCACAAAGGCATCTGCTGTGGACTGAAAGTTTGTGTCCATCTCAAATTCTTATGCTGAAATCCTAATCTTCAACGTAATGGTATTTGCAGGTGGGGCCTTCAGATGGTGGGTAGGTGTATATGAGGTCATGAGGGTGGAGCCTTGAAGAGAGATTGCTGCTGTCCCGGGCAATTATAAAACCACCACTTGGGATAGGGCTGTAGCTACCAGGAAGGGCATCCTCTCACCCCTCAGATGCAAGGGGCCTGCCCAGAAGCTGCCGAACCACCAGTTGCTGATCTGCCAGCTTCACAGATGCTCTTAGTCAGTTTGGGCTACTTTAACAAAGTACTGTGTGATCAAAACAACAGAAATGTATTTCTCAAAGTTCTAGAGGCTGGAGATCCCAGGTGCTATCATAACTGGGGTCTGGTGAAGTCCCTCTTACTGGATTACAGGCTTCTTACTGTATCCTCTCATGGCAGAGAGAGCAAGCTCTGGTCTCTCTGTTCCCTTATAAGGACATTAATCCCATCATGGAGGCTCTACCCTCATGACCTCATATACACCTAACCACCCTCTGAAGGCCCCACCTGAAAATACCATTACATTGAAGATTAGGATTTCAGCATAAGAATTTGAGATGGACACAAACTTTCAGTCCATAGCAGATGCCTTTGTGATCTATTTGATCCTAGACCACCTAGGCAGGACAGGAGCAGCTAAT
Source organism: Tamias sibiricus (assembly GCA_025594165.1). Classification (NCBI taxonomy): domain Eukaryota; kingdom Metazoa; phylum Chordata; class Mammalia; order Rodentia; family Sciuridae; genus Tamias; species Tamias sibiricus. The sequence continues at coordinate 69,190,899 of CM046660.1, read as the reverse complement.
TACCTGGGATCCTAGGCTAAGGAATTATAAAAAATTCTCCTGGAGAAACCATTAGTGGTGGACACCTCTGCAGATTTCTAGGACTTTTGGAATACTCTGTTTACAAGTCCTCATTTTGCATATTAGCCCAGTGTAAGCCAGAGAAACCCCAAAGTCAAACCAAGTTCTGACTGTCCTTAGACAGCTGTCCACACTGAGCCACTGCAGTCGGACATAGAGTGGGAGCTACAAGACCCTCCTTTTATCTCCCTTGCTCCCTTCTGATATTTTGCTGGGGTAGCAAAAGGAAAAGGGGCAGAAGCAAAGAGGAGAGGGTTGGGGACAACTATAAATAGGGGTCTGGGTGAAAATGTGAACCAGTGAACAGAACCACTTTGATTAGGCTTAAAATAAATCATTTTTCATATTACTGCATCCAGGATCAATTGTCTTGCCACAGATTGTATCTGTTTATCTTCTGATTTGTAGTTAGAGTGGAGAGGAGGCTACAGATCGGCCCCATAAAAGCACTCAGTGACACAAGGTAGTGTGCACAGTAGCAACAGGACATTCTACATTTAGAACTTGTTAAAATATCTATATTCATATCCATATCTTTTTCTCTCCCAATGCCTTGTCAGTTTCCTCTGCTCGGGAAGAATTCTGATATGACATAGAAACTGCTAGATGCTGGCAAATAATCCCCGGGTTTCAGACCATCTAGACAATAAACAACTCCATAATATTCAGTGCAGCAGCTTCTGTAGAGCCCATCTGTTTCAAAATAACCCTAATTCTGCTTACAATGCGGAATGCTTTGTTGACTGGAATTTGTCCTAGTTTTCTTCAGCCTTCTCAGTGTCATAGGCTTCTGGTTCCACCTGCTGGCAAATGCAAATACTGGAGTGAAACCTGTGGGGGATATTTTCAGTTAAAAGAGAAATCTGAGTTGTTGTAGCCTTTGGTGCTCAAAGGGTGGTATGCACCAGTCAAAATACAGTGACTCTGTAGCAATCAAATCAGAAACTATTTCCTACCCCCTATGGTGACATGGTGTCAGACCAGTGTTAGAGAACTGCTTACCGTGGAATTCAGGAATCTGGAGCCCAATGTAGGGGAGGACTTATTCCACCCATCATATCCAACATAGCTCCACATAGAAGATAATCAGCTGACAAACCTGCTGGAGATACCTACCCCCACTGTTTCCAGTTTATCCTGGAGGCTCAACTGCAAAGGTAGAAGCTTTATTCTCTTGGAACTCATTTTTTAAAAAATTTAAAGTGGAGAAACCTGGCAAAAACACCCCTTAAGGCAGGGTTCAAAGTTAACATTGAAAAGTCATGTTGCTAGCATGGACCTGTGATGGGTGATGAGAAAGCACTTCACCAAAACCCACACCCCAGTCTAGTCATGAGGATGAACTTCAGACACACCTAACTGATGGGCTGTCTACTGGATTTCTGGCCACTCTGCTCAAGGCTGTCAAGGTCATGGGAGACAAGCAGAAGACTGAGAAATTGCCACAGACAAAAGAGACTAAGGAGACATTTTAACCAAATGTACTATGGTTTCCTGGATTGGTTCCTGGAACAGAAAAGGGAAAAGGCAATTAGTGGAAAAACTAAAACTGAAATAAATTCTGGAATTCAGTTCATAGCAAAATACCAATGTTGATTTCTTAGTTTTGGCAAATGTACCATGATATTGTAAGGTATTAACATGAAGGGAATTGAATTGCCTAATATCTTTGCAACTTCTCTGTAAATCTAAAGTTATTCTGAAATGAAAATTTTATTTAAAACCATTTTAAATGTTAGGGAAAGACAGGGATGGCACTGAACAGACCCATGAGTTGGAAGACAGGGCCAAGGAGGACAACGTGGCTGGTTCTCTGCCCAGCTACCAAAAATTGTGGGCAGGCTGGCTGATAGGTCAGGCACCATCTTTCAGAGTAGCCACCCAGGTAGCAGGCAGCCGACAAGGCAAGTTTATACTCTCCAGAGGAGGCAGCCAACCCTGATGTCTCGCTGAGAACCAAAAAGTCATGGGCACTTAGTATCAGATATCTAATCCAGCCCCCTCACCATACAGATAAGGAGCCTGAGGCCCAGGAAGGGGAAGTGATTGTGCAAGCTCCTGAGGGAGCCAGGATACAAACCCACACCTGGTAAAGTATATTCTTTCTACAGCATTCCTTAGTAATTTTATATATCATCTGCAACTAAATCACCTAGGTGCTCATTCAGATGTAGCTTTCTGGGCTCCAGACACCACTTATTATATAAGAATCTCTGGTGATGGAATCTAGTAATCTGTATTTGGCCCACTTAAGATGGAGGACCACTTGCCATTCATAGCAAAGACCGTATGGCTTTGCTCAGACCTCTCGGACACTGGAGCTATTGAAGAGCCAGGACCCCAGCTCTGACTCAGCCTTCATTGGCCAGCTCTTTGCTGTTTGATGAAAACTACTGTGAGAGGTGCAGGGCCACTAGTGGACATAAAAGAGAGAGCTCAGCCATAACCCTTCTTTGAGGATGAAGGGCAAAGCAGGTGGTGAGCAGCAGGGACCCACTGTGTCTTGGGAGGAGCTAATATTTTATACATTTTTGAGTTCCATTTATTATAGTTTAAATACTCTCTTTTCTGCTGCCCTTTCCTTTTTTAAAAATAATGCTATTAAAACTTACTCTAAGATAAGCCCCAAAATCTAGGAGCAAAAGACTAGGAATGAACAGCTAACTGGGCTCCAAGGAGGCCACCTGAAGGTCCTTCCTGCCTGCCCTTCCCCCATCATGCCGCACAGTGACACTTTCAGGAAAACCAGGTTATAAAGAGACAGTCTGCTCTGCCCCATCCCAAACCCCAACTCCCAGAGAAGAGACAGAGGGCCCAGATGCCTGAGAAGTTCCAAGCAAACAGCATTTTTTACTCAGGGAATTGTTTTAGTCAGCTTTTTCATTGCTATGATTAAAAAGACCTGACAGGAACTATTTTAGAGGAGGAAAAGTTTATTTGGGAGCTCACAGTTTCAGAGGTTTCAATCCATAGACAGACAGCTTCATTCCTTAGGGCTCAAGGTGAATCTGAACATCATGGTGGAAGAGTGTGGTGGAGGGGAGCAGCTCACATGATAATCAGAAAGCCGCCGAAGGAGACTCCACTCAGCAGATACAAAATATAGAGTCTAAAGACACGCCCAATGATCCACCTCCTCCAGCCACACCCTACCCACCTTCAGTTACCACTCAGTTAATCCCCATTGAGGGATTAATTCACTGATTGGGTTAAGGTTCTCATAACCCAATTATTTCACCTCTGACTATTCTTGCATTGTCTCACACATGAGCTTTGGGGGGACACGTAATATCTAAACCATAACAGGAATCCCTCTAAGGCCTGTGGTCTAGTGTAGTTGAGCAAAGATGCAGGCCAGGGAGAAAGTGCAAAGAGCTGCCCTCACTACACTAGGTCCCACCATGACCCTTCTGCAAAGATATGGAGTCTCCATCAATATCAGAAGAGGCCAAGAACTGCAGCCACCCCTCCTAATGGAGTCAGGCACATTAATATCACAACAGGCTTTCATCATTTTCTAGCATTTTCCATACACACACACACACACACACACACACACACACACACAGTGTGTGTGTGTGTGTGTGTATCTTTTACCACTCACTACCCCCCACCCACCCCACCAGGACTTCTGTATTATTCTACCTTCAGTTTTCTTTTTCCTATAGTAAAGTATATTCTCAAACCTGTATCTCAAGACAGGGCCTGTGTTCAGCTTCTCTGTCACCACAGTTGGGCAACAAGGCCTTCATGAGTCAGATGGCGGGAACACGGAGGTGAAAGACATAACCTCTGTCCTCAAGGAACACCGTGTCTAGTTGTCATGAGTTTTCATATATTTGCCTAGCGACTATCTTTAGATGATTTTTAATTGGAAAAAGAAAAGTCCTTAAGAACATGAACAGGGAAGGGGCTTGTTGGAGATGGTCAATCTCTTTTCAACCCTCAATGTCAAACAGGTACTTCCAGATACTAACCAAAGGCATTCTGGTTTAGATGAAGAAAAATTTAGAGCACCCTAAAGCATCATTAAATGTATATAAAATGTCTTTCAAAATCATTCCCAAGTTATGCACAGTGGTCACACCTGTAATCCCAGCGACTCAGGCAGGAGGATTGTAAGTTTGAGGCCAGCCTCAGCAATTTTGTGAGGCCCAGTCTAAAAATAAAAAGGACTGGGGTATAGCTCAGTGGTATATGTCCCTGAGTCAAAGATCATTCCTAGTCTCATTAAAATCCCTCTTAATATAGTACCAAAGTGATTAAAAAAAAAAAAGGAAGAAAAAAAAAACCTTTAGAAGAATTTAAGACATTGAAGACATTGATTTTCCTAAAAAAAATAGAAAAGCAATTTTGCATCAAAATCTGGTTTTTTTTTTTGAAGAAAGGTTTGTGTTCAGTGACTCCTAGTAAAAGAGAAAAAGAAGCTCCATTGCTTGGCTGCTTCTGCTTCTTCCTTCCTGGTCCTCCTCCAGCAGTGAGGCAAAAGGATCATGGAGAGCTATTTTTCTTTAGGAAGTTATAAACCTTACTCTATTTTTAAAAATACTTGTTAGTTAACTACCAAAGCTGGCTTTTGCAAGAGGTGCCTATCTATTGGTAAATCTTACTCTTTGTCAAAGTAGATGCTAATTCTAGATACATTCAGGGGTCCAAAGTAAAATCTTACTATTTGCAGTGAGCCTTAATCTAAGGCAATATGTAAATTTTTTTCTGCTGTGAAAGATCCAGTCTCCAAATCATTTGAAGAATCTCCAAATCAAGGCAGTGATGCCCTTCAGAATTACAGATTCTGAGATTGAGGGAAACAGGTGACTAACACATCTGTTTCTGAGGCACAGCAGAAACTGATCTGGGCTTGAATGTTGACTCCACAGGGTCCACCATGTGGTCTGGAAAGTGACTTCAAATCGTTAAGCCTGAATTTTCATCTGTAAAATAAATGAGGAAATTCTACCTGGAGGGATAAATGGGATAAAAGACACAGATCACAATATGGATGAATCTAACAAACATAATAAACATTCACAGAGAGTGCCTATTAAATGGATCCGCTTATGGACAAAAGTAGGGAAAATGAATCTGTGCTGTTAGAAATCAGAATAATGGATACTCTTAGATAGTAACTGTACAGTGTAGATGGGGGCTTCTGAATGCTTGGAACATTCTATATTTTTACCTGGATCTTGGTTCCATATATTCATTTTAGGAAAATTAATCAAGTGATGCACTCCCAAAAGAAAGGTAGTGGTAAATGGGATGAGCATACAACAATTTCCAGCAAATGTTCTTTGTCTCTCCTTAACTTTTGTTTTTGGATAGTCTAGAGGTCAGATCATATGCTGTCTGTATATGTGCAAGAAACACTAAACATGACATTTTTAATTTACTCAGATTGCTAACTGGATTATAGTCTATTGGTTTTAAGTCACTTGTGTCCACTAAATGTCCTCAACATCAACTAACTGCAGTGGGAAGAAAAGTACAGCAGGTAAAGTAGGGACTGTGTTCCTCCCACTCTGAGATTCCAGGTATTTTTTCTGAATTAGGAAATGCTCACTATTGCTAATTTTCTTGGTTGAAGAGACAGGAGTGTGAATATATTCTATCTCAGATCATATCTACATTTTACCCTTCTCATAAGTCATAATGAAAGTTTGATTTATATGAAATTTACAAGGTTTTAGATGAATTTCAAACTGTTTTTTTAAAAGAAATCATATTATAATTAGTGACTTGAGAAGTAAAGTGGTCTCACTATCCCTAAGTGCCTCCCCCTTTTTAGAAATGCCTTTCTAGATTGCTAGATTGCTGGGGTTTCTTCCAGACCTTTTTGGTCTTTGTCAGTAAATGACTTAGCAACCATCCTTTCAGGAGGCTTTGCAATTCATGGGATTCTAATAAAGTAACATTCTTGAAAGAGAGAACGTGGGTCCCATGCTGCTGCCCTCCTTTGCCAATAGAAATCCCAGAGAATGCTGGTGATTTATTTAGAGCTTTCCTGTTTTTTCTTTCTTTCTTTTTAAGTGATTTTCTCTTTAGCTCCCTAATTTAAGGGATGGATATTATGCTATCCTGCAGCTTCACTTTAGTATAATTTCACTGAGTGGCATAGAGTGCTCATCAGATCATGGGCAGATCTATGAATACCAGGCAAATTAAACATCTCTGTTTACACGGACGACGAACAGTGGGAAAAATGGCCTTCAACTGATGGCATAACTCTTTAGCAATTCTTATCTGGAGAAAATTGCTTCTCTTCCCTTAGCAGTAAAATGCAGAGGTTACTGCATTATACATAAGGGTAGAAAACTGAAAAATTTTCCATCAAGAACCACAAATCAATAAATCTTGTGATCTCACTACTGGTGCTATAATTGAGCCAAATTGTCCTAAGCTGGGCAGTGTTCCTGAGGTTCTTTAACGCATACTCACTGTTTCTTTGAGTAAAATTGAGGACTGACCTTCATTTACAGGAACTCAGAGGAAAATCTCTTAAATACTAATATTCTGTACCAGGTTCCTAGGAGCAGGGCCATTTCACCCAGGCTGGTGATGTTCAATTTATGATATAACTAAACAGATAAAAAGAAGGTCTTGGCTGGTTATCCCAGCTTTCCCAGTGACCCAAAGGCTCCTCCATGTTACAAAAGTGAGCTATTCAGTGAAAGTTGTTAATCACCTTTTTTTTTTTTTTTTAATCAGTTCTTAGAAGGCAAATATTTAGAAACTCCACACTTTGTACAAAGTATTGCTAAAATGATCTACAAACATGATTGGGCTCTTGTCTTTAAGAAGTTACTAGTATGTTATTTTGTTTTATATACATACATATCTTATACAGAGCTGGTTAATAGAAACAAGTGAGTATTTAACACATGAGTCTTGATGTTAGAGATTAAAAACCAAAACATTCGGTGTTCAACAGACCTAGGCCTTCATTACACAGGTAGCACTCAGCTAAGCACTTTATATGTATCATCACTTGTGATCCTCTCAATACCCAGCAAAGGAGCAATCTTACTATGCCCACTTCGCAAATAAGGAAACTAAGACCAAGACAGGGTAGCCCATTGCTCATGGTTCTAGAGCTGGAAATTGGAGTAGTTGGGGTTTAATCCCAAGTTGTTGGATTCCAGGGCCAGGGAAAGGACCCTATAGTTACCTTGCTTGGTACCCTTCCCTCACATGGGAACCAGTCAGTGCCTGCTGAAATGTAGAATCTGGTCCACAGCATCTCCACAGCAGAGTTGGGAAGCCATCTTCCAATTCCCTATCCCTGCGTACTTAACAACTCTAAGTACATAGCAAAAACCCAGGGATGAGACCCTCTGAGACACACCTGGTGAGGATCCTAGAGGATCAACTCAGCAACAATTTCTGTGACACAGCAGAAAACATAGGAATGGTTAGAAGTAGGTGCAGTGCAGGACATTGCAAGGCAGGGCCTCGCTGAGGCTGAGAGGAGCCCAGAGGCCTTGTCTCTAGCATGGTACTGACCCAAAGTGCACACACAGCAGACAGTGGGCGAGTGGCTAACTGCCATCAAGTTTGTGGTTCTCTTTAAAATACAAAGATTATTTTATAGTTAAAATCTTTGCTAAAATTTTAACTAGAATTTAGAACAGTGTAGTGTTCAGAGACAAAATGAAGCAATTCAATCATTCCTAAGGTAATAGTCAAAAACACTAAGTTTTAAGGATTTAAAATACCTAGGAAATCAGGCCTTGCTGCTGCTGTGGTGGTGGTGGTGGTGGGGTTAGTGGTGGTTGCCCCTTTTGGTGTTCCTGGAAAACAAAACCACTCTAGTGGCCAGCAGGACTTAAGGAGACCCGTGTTAGAATTTCAGAGTCACATCTTTTTTAATAACAGAGTCCCTTCAAGTTAAGAGCTTAGACTGAACCTTAATATTTTTTTAGTTTCAAATAGCAGTGAGCTCCCATATCTCATGAAGAAAAAAGATCACTGAGTTGGGGCAGGAAGGCTAGAGATAGTGAGAAGGTGTGATGCTTAACATTTGGTGTTTGAGAAGTGATGGCAATTGAGGAAATGGGAAGAGAATCAGAAGACTTAGGTTCAAGTTTTGCTTCCCTTTGTGTTAGCCTCGTGCTAGCTTAGATGTATTCCTAACACTGTCAAGTCTGAGTTCCTCATCTATAAAATTAGAATGATTAGATTGGAAATGGGGCACCTCAAAAGAACTGTATAGGATAAAAGGCCAAGATTCTTGGTGCTCCCAATGTGAGTTTTCTACTTCACTGTGTGGCATCTCTTCTGTTGACTCAGCCCTGGTTCTCCTTGAATGCCCTGCAGATGAGTCAGAGCATGTATGCTGGCTGCTCATTTTGAGAGCTGGACCTGAGGAACCTTCAGAGTCTGCCTCTTCTAATTTCTCCCTGCTTTTCCCTTCATGGAAACATTAGTTCATCCTCCCAAAGGGAATTGCAGTATCCTCTATTGTGTGAAATCACCAGATGATGCTGTGTCTCCCACTGGGAGTCTGAGGACTCTTCCAGCGTCCGTGGGTTGGTGCCCTGTGGCCTGATATCAACATGCCACATTGAGCTTACTTCTGATTCTGCTCACAACTTATTCTAACAGAGCTCCTTGGAACAGGGTGTCACATGCTAGCTTGAACTGAGGATATTATTGTTAAAAACAACTGTGGAAGGCAAAGTAGGATTTGGAGCTGATCACATAATGCAATTTTGAGCAATAAACTAGTGATGATTTGATTCATGAATTTGTTGTTTCAGAGCATTTACCATCTTGAACAAAGAAAAATTCCTTTACAAATACGTGTAACAGAAATCACATCTGACAAAACTTTTAATCTTACAATATTCATACAATCTTTATGAATTACAGGGTCTATGGCCTGTAATATGCTGAATGACATCTTTAACATAATAACAAATTGACACATATTTCACCAAAAAAGCCTTACAGGAGAGATTTACTCAGCAATAGTGAACGTGGGGTGAGGCTTTCCTATTCACTTCAGGTATGTGAGTTGGGAAGGGAGACGAGGGGTTCAGGATTGTCATTCTTTCCTCAGCAGGAAAGGAAGGCCCATTATGGGTAGGTTGATCCTGTTTTGGATTTCTCTTTGATAAGTGAAATTCCAGTCCTGGCTTGAACAGATGAGTCTTAGTTTCCCATTGCTTTAGGAAATGTTATAGTTTTAACAGTTATCATGTTGATGTAAACATCTTTGAAGAGGTGCCACTTTTGGAGAATGAGCAAGAATGATCTAGCATTCACTTGCTTTCTCTCCTGAGAAAGCAACTCCTCTTGCCCAACCAAACTGCCCAGCTAGGACAATACCACTGGAATATTGTCCCACTGGATCAACCATGTCAGAACCTCAGTGGGCCGTGTTGGATGATGCTGCTTCACTATAGTAGATCCCCTGGGAGTCATGGGCAGGTGCTATTAAATCCCTGTGTTTATTGGACAACAACTATGTGCTAAGGACTGTTTCAGGCACTGGGAAGCAGGGAGAAAAATGAAAGATGTGCCCTGCCATTTTAGAGCTTATGATACTAGTACGAGAGGGAAGAGGTGTATAAATGGCAACACTATGTGGTAGGATGTAACAACCACTGAATGAGAGCATCTAATAGGAAGGTGCTGAATTGGGAGAGTTCCCTAGGGGGTGGCCAGGCATTGAAGAGGGAGGAATAATGCTTTTGGTTGATGTAGGTGCTGAGTGGGGGGAGTTCAGGGAAAATTAACAGGGTTTGCAGAGATGGGGAAGTGAGAAGGTGCAGTCTTTTGGTCCAGGTGCTTGAAAGTGGGCCAGCTACTTACCTGTTTGTGGTCCTCGTGGAGGACGTGGAGGCTCTCTGATTAGGTGTTGGCTGCTGGTCCCGTGACATCAAGGACCGTATGGTTTTCTTCCTTTATTACTGACTTATGCCTGAAAGTGTTTTCTATAGTGACTGGAGTGTTTATGTCAATATAAACTACATTTTGGTATGTTTGTAGAAACTTAATATGAAGGGTTTGAAAAATTTCAAATGGAGGGTTCATAGGAAAAATTCAGGCACAGTAATTTAGTCACACTATTTAAAGATCTTATGAAGGATCCTTCATATGAAAGTCCCTTCATATGACCTTTTAATATCATGCCTGAATTTTTGTCTGCCTGGCCAGGTGTCCATCAGTGCAACTTCACTCTTGTTCTGTGCCCCATGCTGTCCCCATGTATCTCATTCAGGTATGATTCTGTGGGATAGAATGTGGGAGGTTAGAGGGAGGGAAGGGGAGGCCCCAGAGGGCAAATTAGTAGAGATAGATGAACATTAAAAAAGAAGAAGAAGAAAAACTAAGCCCTAGACATTACGGATGGCTAACTAGGCTATGTAATGTAAAATATGGAGCCCGGTGCAAGGAAAAAGGAACAGAGGAGGAATATTAAGAAGAGCCAGAATTAATCAAATTAAGTTCCAGGGACTAAACCACACTAAAAGTATTTACTTGATGTTGAAATTAATATTAACAGCTGAAGTTTAAATATGTTTGTTATATATCTTCTTCATGTTAAAATAAAAATGACACCAAAGTGCTGTGTTAACATGCTTTTCCCCCTCAGAATCCTAGAGTACATGATGCCCTGTTACGTCTCAGAATGATGGGTTAGCCAGTATTTGATTTTCCCTTTCCTTTCTCACTACAGGAAACACCAGAAATAGCCCACCGTCCTATGGGTTTCGTCTCGCACCAGAAGAAGAAATGAGGCGACAACGGCTTCACAGATTTGACGGCCAGTGAGGTAGCACAACATCTTGGGAAGACATGGTCCAGTTGTGTAACTATTGCTCATTTGGTTCACTCCTCAAGCTCCTAATTAGTTTTAAGCAAAAACAGAATAAACCATTGTGGTTCCAGATTGCTCATCTTTGCCGTGGGCCATCACCCCACGGCCCCTGTGAGTCCAGATTGCCTTTTCTGAAAACTGGACTTGTCCAAGGCAGGTTCAGCTTCTGGGAGTGGTCCTTCTGCCCCTATTCTCTGCCCTAACAGAAGGTCACTTCCTCAACCTGGGGACCAGTTTCCACATTCCTTCTCTCCTGACTCAGTGGTGCCTCTGCCCTGTTTTGCTTTTGAAGACTTGGAAGTTTTGTCACAAGATGGAAAGATCAATCCCTCATTCTGCCTGGAGTGATTGTGCTGACTTGGCAGAAGATGGAAGTTCCTTGTCCTCCAGGCACATTGCCATGGTGACTGCCCAGGAAGAGGATGTGGCTACCTTCCCAGCACACTATTCTCTTCTCCTTCTCCCAGGCACCTCAGCTCCTCAGGCTGCCATGTCTGGGTGCTGGTCACAGTGTGCTTGCTCTGCTTTTGTGTTGCTCTGCCTGTAGAATGTTTTACTGAAGAAGTGTAAGAATGACCTAAGATGGAGAAAACACCTGCACACTGTGTTAGGTATCAGGTGGCACCAGCAATCTGAACTAACAGCCACCTTTCCAGTGGCAATGTGTGCACCCAGGAGATGGGACCTGTCATGTATCTCATCAGCATAGCAACAGCAGCCACTACAGAGTAGAGTGAAGGCATTCAGTGGATGGAACACTAGCAATCCTTCTTATAGGAAGTATTTTTTCCTTCATAAAAGTGCCTCTTCATTGTCCACTATAACCACCATTTGCCCTGGACAAGTGTTCAGCATGCCCCAGGGCTCTGCAGTGTTGTACACAGATTGTCTGTCCAAGTCATTTAAGGCATTTCCTGGTGCTGGTGTTTCATGAATAAAAAAGGACAAAGCCAAAACATCATTAATGTTGAATTGTCATGGAGATATTTATTTTTAAAGAGATTTAGAAGCAGTCAAAATCTTCATATTTTGACTTATCTGTCATTTGTAATAATTTTCTGATTATGAAAATAATAAATATGCCTTCTATATGCATAAAGCAAACATTAAGAAGGAAATATACTAAGTGTTAACAGATTATCTTTGGGGGTGGAGTACATGGTTTCTTTTTACCATTTTATATTGCTATTTTTTAAGAGTGTGGGGGGGGTACTGTAGTCAGGAAAACTGTTTTATATAATAAATCAAAAAATATATAACCAATAAAACAGATGTAAAGTACTGTGTATCCACTGAGAAAATTCACAGGATAAAACAGTAATACCAATAAATACATACACAATTTTAAAATATACCCACCATTTGGAGGTAACCAGGGTTAATATTTTGGGGGCAGTGCCTTCTCAATTTTTGTTTGTGTACATTTCACAAATTTTGCAGCACGCTGGCTATGCAGTTTTTTATGCGGTTCCTAATCTGAATATACCTGGAAGAGACCTTGACACCTGCATATAAAGGAGCTAAGAAAACCACAGGGGTCCAGGGTGCACTTCGACCCCCTGGCTGGCACAGTGACACCTGAGCTCCTTGGTTTAATGAATAATTGATGTAAAACTATAGCTTATTGATAGTGTAAACTGTATCCAAGTCTGATATCTTTAAATAATATTTATATTAAAATGTTCAAAAGTTAAATTATTATTCTCTCTCAGGCTCTATAAATTTGACTTCTATGACCCCAAGAAGTAACCTCTTTCTTACATGCCGTATTTTCATACACACAGGAATTATGCTGTAACACTTATCTCTGGCCACTGCCATCATCATCTGTGTATAACTACACCAAGATGTGCCTTCTACAAGGGAGTGAGGGTTGTGAGTGACCCTGGAATTAGACCTGAGTTTTATTTACCTTTCTGTGTTCTCCCTGTCCCCCCTCTACCAGCCATAGGCTCGTGGTAGGTAGGGAATTATTAAATGTTAGTTTCCCACCAAAGTGTTTTTCCAGTTTCTTTTTTTTTTTTTTTTTTTTTAACATTTGTTTATTTGTTTTAGTTGTACACAATGCCTTTATTCTTACGTGGTGCTGAGGATCGAACCCGGGCCACACATATGCTAGGCAAGCGCTCTACTGCTGAGCCACAATCCCAGCCCTCCAGTTTCTTTCAAAGGTTTTCTGGAAGGTTTTCTGGTTTTGTTTTTATTGCTGGAGTCCAATAGTAGTACCTCCTTGCTCTATGTGATTTGTCAGATACTAAAACACTGGAATTAGATTTTGGGTGGTATAGATATAATATGCATGCTTTCTTTAGTTATGGAGTGGAAGATTATCAAACATTCAAAGATGTGGGAAAGGTCATTTCAGTAATAAATATAAACCATTTATTTTTTCACAAAATAAAAATGTTGTAGAAATTATTATAATTATGTTTTTCAGTTAATGGGCTTGCCTGTAACCAATGCTTGTTGTTCTCAGTGTCCATTTGGGGGTTGGGGGCGGGTATCATTGCTTTTTCCTCTATGGTAAGGAATCCCCAAAGTTATGTCAACAAACTGGAATTGGGTTAGAAAAAACAGATAAAGGCAAGTGCCTTAAACAAAGTGTCTCTAACAGGGAGTGAACATTCAGAGCTGATTCTTCAACTTGGTTTATTTCTTTTATCATAGTTTCCTGATCATCTGTTAAACACCCAGTTCCCACAGTTTGGTGTGGTAAGTCAACTTAAGAGACCTTTTAATTTGGACTCTTTCCTTGGTTCTCAAAAGGAAGTAGTTAGAATCACTTCCTGTTCATGGGTTGAAATGCTTTGCCTGGGATTCCACAGTTGTGCATAGTACTATTCAACCCTCCTCCATCTTTGTAAATGCCTGCTGGACAAGCTCAAGCTGAGCAGTAAATAACTAGTTTGGGTGGCACTGGGGCCAGTCTACATATTTGGCACATGTTCTGCTGCCTGGGGAGTAAGCTAAGGAAATGAGAGGTGACCCCTTCACACACAGTGGACCAGAAGGTGAAGTTGGGATGGGGAAGACCTTGCATCCTTGTTCCCAGTTGTAGTTTCTCTCCAGAGATTGATTATTCAAGAAAGAAAATATTCAATTAGTCATTTTAAAAAAACTTATCATTTCTTCCTTTCCCTTCCTATGGATCACTACAGTCATTTCCTAATTTTCTCTCTGTTTAAATTTTTGGGGCCCCTAATATTTCATTTTAGAACCACAGACTCTCAGAAGGACCTTAAAATCTTTCAAGTCATTATTCTGCTCAGTGCTTACAGTGTCTTCATTCAGTTCTCCATCAGGCTGAGCATCTAGGCTTCCAAAAACAACTCTTTTGCAATGCCACCTGTCATCTCAGATGCCTTTTATTGTCTGTTGGTTACCAAAGGATAAAGGTGGGAGTCAGTAGCCTGGACAGCAGGGCTCCACCCAGGTTTTGGACCCCACCCCATTTGTGCCCAGCAGAGCCTGCTCTCTGGCGTCCCCACCAGCTGGGACCCAGTATTTTCTAACCTATCCACAAATATAGAAAGTTCCTGAGAGGTGATGGTGTCATGGGTGAGAGCACTGTCTATAGCAACAGGCAGATTGGGGTTCAAGTTCTAGGTACTGACTGACTCTATGACCTTGATCAGGTTACTTATTCTAAAACTCGGTTTCCTTGTAGGTAAAACAGGATGGTTGTGGGGTTGAGAAGGAGCACATATGATAGAGTTTGTATGGTTTCTGTCACATAGTAGGTGCACAGGAAATGTTAAACATCCTTATTTCCCCCGTCAGGTAAGAGTTTTGACCAAATACCATTGAAGTTCCCGTACATTTAAAAGACTAAGTCCGAGAAACTTATTGACGACCTGAACTCCACCTATCCACAAGCCCAGCAACACAGGGCGACAGGTTACATTTCATATTTCTATAGCTGACTCACATACTTTTAATCCTGGAGAATAACCCTATGAAGCAGGTGGTTTCATTCTTGCTCTACTGATGAGACAACTGAGGCCCAGAGGTGTTTGAGCCACACACTCACTATCGAGGCAACTCAACGGATGTAAATGCAGCCCCTGTGCCCTCAGGCCTGGTTTTGTTTCTGTCTCCAGTACTGGGTGCAGAACTGTGCTTCATAGAGGCTCAGAATCCCATCCTTTCAAGCCTCTGATCTTCCCTTTTCAATTCGCACATCCACCAAGGAACATTCCTTATTTTCCCCACTAGGCCATTTCCAAGGGTGGGACCCATTTTGAAAGAGTTTAAATAAAGTAAACCCAATTTGGCTTGAAAGAAAATAAGTTCAAATGAAACAGTTGTTTAGGGAAGCCATCACAGAACTTTATATATAAGGAACCATATTATAAAAGTGGTAATACAGCAAAAACTTAAGTGTCAATGGCAAACCGGGCACCTTGCAGAAGTTACTTGTTCAAGTTACTTGTAGCTTTACAACTCTAGGTTAGAGAGAAGGATTCAATTTATTGGCCATGTTTCACATTTTTTCCATAAATCTTTAAATATTTAAGCACCATAAAATTCAAGCATTTCACACAAATGTGGCAGCCAGCCTTGGTGGTTTAAAATGCATTATGCAGAGCTTCTGGCAGATAATAACAGTGACAATTGCACAGTACTGATCTTTAACGTCAATTGTTTGTTCCCCACAGAACTTACCGGTAATGTCCCTGCAGGAAATTATGATTGTGTGTGTGTGGATTTGGTACAGTAATTTTGAGGATTGAAATAAAATAGCATTCCCCAAAACATTAAGAATTGACCAGGTATAATAAATTGAATCAGTAATTTATATGCCCTTTGAGAATCATCACTCTATTGTGTGAAAAAAAAAAAACCCAAGGAATATTTTTCACATTCCATAATTAAATAAAAGATGTGGACATAATCAATGCATGATGACAACTATGTGTGAGACAGGCAACCTCACTTTAACTTTCAACACAAGAGTAGGTGTTATGTCCTGTTGGATAAATGAGGGAAGTGAGGTGGAGGGAGTTGTAGAACTGGCCCAGGTGACCCAGCTGGAAAGAGATGGAGCTGGATCAAGATCCGGGTACAACCAACTCTAAAGTCATTTCCCCACCATTCTTGCACCAAACCAAGTAAAACTTACAATTGTCAAATTATTGCAGTGAGCTGATAAAACACAAACATAATTTCCTGGAACACGGATGGTTTGCTAATCTAAAATAGGTTCCAAGTAAATCTTTGATAAAAATCTTAAGTTTTATGGATCATTCCACTGGCTATTTTCCTAAGCACCATTACACACACACCAATTTTAGAGAGGCAGCCTTGTACTAGGAAACTCTTAAATCATGAGGGAATAGTGGTTACAGTATGAATTGTCATGGCGCAGTACAATGAAGGGTCTACTCTAAGCCAAGTCTTTCAAATCTCATCATTTCTGAAATTTCATTTTATACTTAAAAAAATCTATTTTGGATGGGAAAGTGATGACTAAAGCTTAATTGCCTTTCTGGCAGGAGTTGTAGTAGGAGATTGTGGTGTGCAGAATGTTGAACATTCTGATGTTTTGAAGTAAGAAATGGCTTATTTACCATTTTA
The DNA here is from genome assembly GCA_025594165.1 of Tamias sibiricus. Taxonomy (NCBI): domain Eukaryota; kingdom Metazoa; phylum Chordata; class Mammalia; order Rodentia; family Sciuridae; genus Tamias; species Tamias sibiricus. The sequence goes on along the minus strand of CM046660.1, from coordinate 69,174,440 downwards.
CTATTGAGGACCTTATATGCAGACCCGAATATCTAATGCCTAATGAGGCTTGTGGAATTATCATTGAATTAAAGTGTTGGCAATAATATGCTCAGCTCTTCTAGCACTGGACAAATGAAGTGTGGTCCCTGCCCTCCAGGGGCTTAGATTTTAGTTAGGGAATGAAGGATGTTTGCTGAGACATTAGAGGAGTACTGGGGGGGGAACAGAAAGAGAGGCCAGCCCCACTAATTGTATTGGGGGCATCTGAAGAGAGTCCAAATCTCTTTGGGAGAATTCACATGCATGCCCCTAACTCAATCTTGAAAGATATGTAGACAAGACCTCTGCCAAGTCAGTGGACCAGAGGGAAGACATGGCTGGTATAAGAGAAGAAACCAAAGGCACAGAGGTACTGTGAGAGTTTGCAGAACAGCATGCAATTCATGGTGGCAAGAGATACTCCCAGGTGTAAGCCATGGACAGTTCATGCTGGACCTCTCACCCACTGTAAAGTCATTTGGACTTCATGGGCAATGCAGTCATTGAACGATTTTAAGCCAAAAGATAACAAAACCAAGTTTGGATGGAACTTGGATGAAAACTGAGATTTGAAACAGGAGGATCCAGCCAGAAGATGTCTACTACAAGAGCGTAGTTGGAGAGCCTTGTTAGGTGCAAGGAGTCTGGAGAGGAGGCAGCAATCCAGAAGATGACTTGGGTGCAGCCTGGGGAGTGTAAAAGCAGAAGGAACCCGCCATATGCAGCATGGAGGACCTCCTGGTGTCCTCCCCAGAATAAGGATCCAGAGAGAAGTAGCTCAGTCCTCCAGCGTGAGCCTCAGTACTTCCCACTAGGCAATCAAGGTCCAATCCAACCAGTCATGGGGAGGGGGATTTTGACAAGGATCATTATCAGTGATGGATTAGAACACATTCATGGCCTTCACAGAGAAAGGGTACTTTAAAGCACAGTGATATATAACCAGGTGAAAAAATAATGGCTTAAAATAAATAAGATGGTATTCTGTTCCAAGAAGTTATTTTTCCTATTCTGTCAAGTTGACCATTTAAAATACTTCTTCAAAACCAGGAGGGCAGAGTTTGGGCTGTATTTAGAGAGGACTCCTGTGATGTCAGTATTTTGAACTACCTTATACTCACTGTCCCAGATGCACTGTGGAGGAGAGTCCACTTAATGCAGCCTAGTGTTTGGTTGTGTTGTTTGTTTTACATATTGTAAAGTTTGCTAAGATAACATTCTAATACCAGAGTTACTACCATGCACTTTAAATAATTATATTTAAATTATTTAAAATAATTTAGCAAACAAGATATGATTCTGACATTCCATTTATCACCCTTACCTCTTCCCAGAAACTGTCCTCAGATGAAGTTCAAATGAACTTTCAGGGAATTTGACTTTGGTAATAGAAAGGTTTTGGAAATAAGAATAATTACAGATAAGGTCAAAATAGGCTTAAATTTGAGCTACCCAGAAGTATTTAACATGCATAGCATGGTTAAAAGGGGGGGGAGGGGAAATGAACTAAGTAAGAATGTTTTGCTACATCAAGAAAATATTTCACCTTAAAATATACATTTATCTTTTTAGCAGAATGTACCCGTAAAATAGATTGCCCTCCCACAGGCAGCCCCTAGAAAACACATTTGAAATCTATTCTACAGAGAAGAGCTAATTACTAATCAAAGTTTGGCAAGGAAAACATTTGTTATAAACAAAATTTTAATTGAGTTTTCTCTCAATTATTTTTAAGCACATTGAAAGTAAGCACTAAATAACGAATGTTACTTTCATGAAAAGTTCCTTCGGTTTTCTCTTAAACGACATTTCTTTATGTGAGGAAGATCAGTTTTCTGAAAATCTTTTCTAACAAATCTTTTTTTTTTAGGATTAGACCACCAGATTCCAGGCAAAATAGAAAAGAGACCTATTCCTATTCAAAAAACATATTTGAAAGTGACATAGCTTCTAAACTTTTATGGAAACTACTGATGCCAAATGTCAAATGACTGCCTTGATACAATACTAATAAAAGGTACGTTTTTAAAATTGGCAAACTGGGATGCTCCTGTAAACACCAATCAGAGGAATATAAATTCAAGTTGTCGATTGTCTTTGTTTCTTTTAAAAAACCATCCATACCTTCCTGGTGGGGTGACCCTGACTTAAATGAATCTTCTTACCTAAGCTTAATTAAGTCGGCCCTTAATTTCCTCCCAAGTGCATAATGATAGCCCTGTCATGTCCCCGTGTGAGCTGCCATTATGTGTGTGGAGAGAAAGTGTCCATTGTGAGCTGCAAAGAAGCTCTGCAGGTTCTCCTGGGGCGGGAGAGAGTCGCTTTGTAGAAACCTTGTGCCCGCCTGAGTAAGCCCCATGTGGCTTCAGTCCCATTAGCACTGAGGACCCCGACTGGGGAAAAGCGGTCTGTTTGGGAGCTCACTGCAATGGAGAGTCAATTTTTGTGAATCACTACTTTAATATTCATTAATAGCTTTTAGGCTCCTGATCCCTTATTGAAATATATTTTTTCCATAATTGCTACTTTTCAAAAGGGTTGCCAAAGTAGGCATTTCTATTCTCTGAAAAATGCAGAAGAGAACATAATGTTTTTATATTCATCTGTGATGTGTTTATGCTAATGTTGCAGCTCTAGAATACAGTGACTGTGGGCCTTCCTGGCACAGTGATTCATTCTGCTTTGAAATGAACTGTTAATGCTGGCAGTGTGGATTTTTTTTTTTTCTTTTTCTTTTTTTTAATCTCTTTGGGTCGTGGTTTTACAATTATTTAAAGTGTGTGGAAAAAAATAGATTACAGAGGAAATCATTTTTGAAATGTTGAAAATCTCTACTTTCTGGTTTCATTTGTTGCCCTATTTTTTCCCCCCTGTAAAATCCATTCCAGAAGCCACTGTATTATGGAGTAATTGACTTCATTTGTTTGAGATACTGTTAACCAATGGATGAAATTTTCAGTAACATAATTTGTAGTCTGACTTTTACCATCGACTCACCTTTCAGGGGATTAGCATATTTTCATATAAAGCCTATACTCCATCATCCTCAATAAAGTAAGAATATGTGGGCTTCATCTAGATTCGTGGGTAAAAACAAATCCACATATGTAACACTTGCTTAATCTGTAAGGAAGGAGGGAGGAGGACCTGGAGGGCTGTGGGAATGACCACCTTGAGACAGGGAACAGCGCAAGGTAAAGTGGGGTCCAAAATGAGCACCATTGAATCTCTTAGCACAGCTAGGGAGGCCTGAGCTCCCTCCGAAGTGTCTCTTGGCACACGCTGGCGAATTCCACAGTCCCTAGCTATACTTCACACAGACCTGGCACCTGCTGATTTTCTGGCGCTGGGCCTGGCCTTCTTTCAAGGTGTCTGGTGAGGGGGCAGAGGAAAACTGCAAGTCCGGTTTCACCGACGTCAGCCAGAAGCTGTACTCATTTGCGAAAAAGTGGCAAGTTCCCTGCCGGCCTTGGCATTCAAGGAACGGTGCCGCTCTGAAATCTTCCAGGCAGCTGCCAGGCGACATGAGGAACTGCCCTCCTCCTTGGTCCCCGGCTCCTGTGTGCTACCCAGACAACAAGAGAGGATTAGGGCTCAGACACATGCACACAGCCATACCCAATTTGGGGGCATGCCCAGGTCTGGGCCTGCTGTTAACATTTTTCTTTAAATCGTTCCATAAAGAACAAAGTACAATCTGGGAAGTAGTAGGAAGCACGTTGGGGGTGCACATGGTAGGGCCAGTTTTGCCAATGGCTAAAGCAAATCCATTTTCTAAATTGTACCAAGGTGATAAAAAAAAATTGACAATAAAAAATAATAGTGGCCCTGTATCTCAACCCTCTGTGGTTTGTAATAGCGTTCCGTTCGTGACCTCACGTCCTACTGCTGTCTGCACACAGTGAGCAAAATTACTGTCCAATCCAGAGAGAAAGGGCAAGAGAAGGTGCTAGAAGACGGCAGGTGTGTCAAGACCCCAGAGCAGGGCACTCACCATCAGGAAGGAGTACCCGATCCAAAGGCTCCTCCAGGCCCGTGGGCACGGGGGAATGGTCTGGTCCTGGCTGTGCACCGCCACCGCCTGGGCGGGGGCCTCGCACACAGCACAGCGGCTGATGTACGGGCGGATCTCCTCCTCTGCAAGGGGCATCATGGGCAGGGGCGCTGCGCTGGCTAGCCAGTAGGACTTGTCGTTCCTCCGGGCGTAGTGGCACACTTGGTGGATGTTGCAGTAGGCAAAGGGCAGGGTGCTAAACACCGGAAGGCAAGACCCCGCCAGACCTCGAAACAAAGAAGAGACAGGAGCTTGAGCAGCCTAAGCTGTGCGAGGTGACATATGGAGTGTGCAGACATCTGCTCTGGTCTGTGGAGGCCCACACCACAGCCTACTTGGTGGCATCTACTCATCCCTCCCTCATGAGCCCAGCAATGGGCAGGTGCTGGAGGCGGGGAGGATTATCTGTCTGTCCAAATGAAGCTCAGGGCCCAGGCAGAGACAGATGGGCAGACAGACAGTGAAAATCCAGCCTGACAACCCTTCGAAGGAGGGGTACCTGGAGATCTGGGATTGACAACTGCAAGGAGTTATTTGGAGCTGGGACTTGAAATATAAAAAAAGATTGAGTCAGGGTTGGGGATGGCGGCGACTATTGGAAGAAGAAGGTGAAGCAGGGGAGAAAGCCAGAGGTCCAGGGCATGGCCTCAGAGAACTCAACCGGGGCCAGTGGCTGGTGGGGGAGAATGTGTCTGTGTGTCTGCTCATCTCAGGGGTGTCTGGAGGCCAGAGGACAGGAGGCTGTGGGATGGGTGTTCTGGCCAGACCAGGGCAGGAGAAGCAAGACTGATGGCAGAGAGAGAGGGGGAGAGAAGGAAGCAGATTCAAGACGTGAAATGTTCCTTCTTCCTGTCCCATGATCAAGGGAACTGTAATGGGAAAGGTCACAGCTGTACCCAAGGAGAAAGGCAGATGGGTGTGTGAGCAGCTGTCACCCTAGGCTTGTGCCTGTAACCCCCTTTCTAAATATGGGTCACAGTCCCCATGGTGCATTAATTCATATCGCCCCTCAACCACTGCTGTCTTGGAAAGACAGTGTTTGCTAGCACCCAGGACTTAAACACTTGCCCTGAAATGGATCCCTGCAGCTACAAACCTCCTATGAAAACTGGCAAGGAGCACTGAGGGGTGACCCTCAGGATAAAGTCTTGCAGTTTAACAGCAAAGTGGAGTCGAGCAGGGAGGTGGTGCTGGCAGGAGCTGTGAGGTATAGCCACCAGGCACAGCTGGGTGCCGTTGTACATGCATTAAATACAGGAACTCACCAGGTCCTGATTAAAAAGTTCACATTTGGGAGTAAAAACTGCCTTTTATGAGAGAGTTATATTCACCTTACTGTGGAAGAATCATTTTTATTTATTTTTCTGTAATGAATAATAAGTGGCCAGATAATAATAACTATACCACAATGAGTTTCTTTGGCACCTCAAAAGATAGTTGGTAATTAGCGTAGTAGTTTTTTAAGTAATAATACTCTCATAGAAGATGAACATTGATGAATCTAATATTAACCCTGAGGTATTATTCTCCAAAAGCAAAGGAATCTTGTGGTATGTCCATACCAAGGTCTTGGTTGTGAGCTTTCTCTTGTCCTTCCAGGTATAACAGACTATACCCAGTCCAGAGCTTGGGCATGCCCACAGGGCAGGAGGGTTCTTGATCTGTCTGACTGTGGAGTACTAGGAGGAAGCCACTGAGGTATCCAGGGCCAACCCCTTTGGGCCCAGGATCACCAGGGGGACCAGGAGGGCCTGGAGCAATAAAGAAAAGAAAAGTTTAGGGGATTCTGTTCAACAAACATTTCCAAGAACCTCTATTCCAGTGCTGTGCTGAGCACTCAGAGAAGAGGGAAGCAGGACGCAGGCTATTTCCAGGAGTATCCCCCTCACACAACTGCAATATACACAACACAATTCCTCCAGCAAGTGTCATTGTCATCGTCTTTCTGCATCTGCAGGTTACACAGCCATGGGTCCCACCAACCACAGATTGAAAATCCTCCAAACAAAAAATTGCATGTGTACTTAACATGCAGACTTTTTTCCCTGTCCTTACTCCCTAAACAGCACAGTATAACAGCTACTTAGATAGCGCTTACATGGTATGAGATATTAAAAGTAGTTCAGGGATGATTTCAAGTATACAAGAGGATGTGCATAGGTCACGTACAAATAGTATGCCCGAGGAAAGCAGCCTCAGATGTGGGCATGTGCAGGGAGTCCTGGAACCAACCCCATCCCTGTGAATCCTGACCATGATTTTATTTGGTACCAGTAGTAAGTGCTCGCAAGAAAAGAACAAGAGCATTTAAGTGTGCTCTCCCTGCCTTCTCAGACCTGGCTGGGAGCAGGCATCCTCAAAGTTGGTCTTCCTACATGTGCCAGGCCTCCCTGGCTCCAAAACACCAAAACATTATGGGTTCCATTCTCAGGAGGGGCTTGAGATCCACACATATGATTTTGAACTCTCTCTCTCTCTCTCTTTTGGTGCTGGGGGTTGAGCCAAGGGGTACCTTACCACGGAGCTACCTACCCCACCCACCTTTTTTTTTTTTTTTTTTTTTGCCCAGGCTGTTCTTGAACTTATGAGGTTATCTTCTTTTATAAGGGAGTGAGATGGAAGGAAGGGCTAGTTTTACAATTCTTGTTGGCAGATGGGAAATAAACATTCTATAAAAAGCAAGCAAGGTCTGTCCCCTCCGACACCCCAAAGGGGCTGACCGGTGACTAGGCCCACGAGCTCTTTCTAATTGCCAAGAACAAAAGGTAAAGTTAGACTTTGAAATTCAAGGTGTTTTGTTTTTGCTTTAATCAACTTGTTCCCGCAGGACTGACAGACTCTCCCCACCTACACTGTAAACCAGAGATTACAGTGGCTGCTTGTGGACTGAATCAGGCCTGCTCATGTGTTTTGTTTGACCTGTAAAGATTTCACAATTCAAAATTTTATACTTAATGGGCTGGGATTGTGGCTCAGCGGCAGAGCGCTTGCCTAGCACGTGCGCGGCCTGGGTTCGATTCTCAGCACCATGTACAAATAAATGCATTGTGTACAACTAAAGCAAATAAATAAATATTTTTTAAAAAAATTTATACTTGAAAGAAAAGTGTGTTGGGTGTGCGTCTGTACAGGCAACAACTGGCCAAGGCCGCATCTTCTAGATCCAAGCTCCACTCTGCTGCAGGTTCTGTCCATCCAGCCCTCCTGGCTCATTACTGCTCATTACCAACTAGGGGTAGACTTGACACCCCTTGACAGATGCTCTCCGAAGATAAGATTGTGTCTTAAATCTTTGGGTCCTCATGCCTGAAATGTTACCTGTTGCTTTTTTCTCTATTTTTTTTTTTTCCCTTTTGATGTGCTGGGGATGGAACCCAGAGTCTTACATATGCTAGGAAAGTGCTCTACCACTGAGCTACACCCCCAGTTCCTGCATTATAGTTCAGATTTCTATTCTGAAGAGTCATATCTCCCTCTTACCTACTCCCCCAGTTTTTTCCTTAAGAGCCTTGTATTCTATATAAATGTATTGGTAACTATTCCAATAAGATCAAGTGCCAGGTGCTGGGGTGTCTGCTTATAATCCCAGCAACTTGGGAATCTAAGAGAGGAGGATCACAAGTTTGAGGCCAGCCTGGGCAACTTAGCAAGATCCTGTCTCAAAATAAAAAATAAAAGACTGGGGATGTAGCTCAGAGGTAAAATGCCCCTTGGTTCCATTCCCAGTATCTATATACCTACCTACCTACATATACACATGAAGAAGAAGTAAACTCACAAAACCACAGGCCAAGCAATCCATCCACTTATACGGGGTGGAAGTACACCCACTGTGCCTAAGATCCTCAGCAGTCTCTCAAAGGCAATCACATAGCAAGCCAGACCCTTCAGGACCTTGAAAACTGAACAGCTACAATAGCTGAGCCATTCGTGATGACATGGAGCAGTCTGGGAGAGTGCTGACAGGATACATGACCTAGACCTGTTTTTAGGATGGTTTTGCATCCATTAGAATATGGGAGATGCAGCCACCCACTTGCTCATGTCTCCCTAGTACTTGCTGAGCTGGTTTCTAAGGCAAATTCTTCTAAGAGCATCTTGTTTGCAAGGCTGCTTGAGAGGACAGAGCATCTTAGGTCCCCAGCATCAGAGAAAAGAGGACAAACAGAAGCCCCTTACCTGGGGCTCCAGGGCAACCAGCCTCTCCATCATCACCTTTGTGTCCAGGAGGTCCAGGAGGCCCAGGGATACCATCATGGCCCCTCCTGCCATCCAGCCCAGGTTCTCCTTTGCACCCTGTGGACAAATTCATGACGGTGGCAAGAACAGCATGGCACCTATGGCCATTGCCACATGCACCCAGGTGCCAGCGTAGGGCTTCCTTCTTGACTACACTGCACCAGTTCATTTAGTCTTCTTGGCTATGGAGCTGAGATTATGCCATCTCCACTTTGCAGCTGGGACAAAGCAGTCGATGAGCCTGTAAAGGGCTGGCCCGACTCAAAGCAGGAGACCAGGAGCTATTGAGAAAGAGCTTTTCCTATTTCCTTCAATATTGTATTTTTCCTTTAGAAAAAAACTTAAACATGTATGGCTTTTATAATTATGTATTATCCTTTGTAATGATTTTTTTTTAAAGCCTGAATGGAGGAATGAGTGAAATTTAATAGGATTCAGTTGGGGGTTAAGTTAAATTTGGAGTAAGTTAAGAGCAGCAATTTTTAAAAAGAGCTTTTTAATTGAGTGTTTACGATGGGCTAGGCATCATGCTAATCCCTTCACATGGATTATACAAGTCACTCTTCCTGGAAGTCATAGGACAAGATACCCTCTTATGCCAGTAGATATCACCAGCTAAGAAAACTGTGAAAGAAGCATGCAACACACAGATATACCTTTTGCTTGCAGGAATCTCCACCTTAAGGGTCCGTTGGAAAGAGAGAGAGCATGCCTGAAACCATCCTATCCATCGAGGAGAAAGATATTCGAGAAAGTTCAACACAAATAAGGCAAGGGATTAGGTTTCAAGGGGTTGCTTGGTAATGTCCTGCAGTCAGCAGATTGACTGACATCTTGGAAGGCCACACCTATCTCAGGTGCTATGTGGGATCAAAGACAAAGCGAGCGAAAAGGACACATACATCGCACAGCCCAGTCAGAGCAGCAGTGTCAGTCCAGTCCCCTCATGTTCTCAAATGCTCATAGCTCACACACACAGCCCATGGCTGGCTCATGACAAGTAGGAAGACAGGCTCAGGCCATGGAGCTCACCGGTATGGTGAGCAGCAAACCTGGCCCAGGGAGCCCAGTGCAGAGTTGCTGCACCAACCCCAGCCCCTATAGAATCTAGGTGCATTCCTAGAGGATGAAAACTTGGAGACGGTGGCAGCAATCACGCATCCTGGAGGGGTTAGGTGCCTGGCTACTTCTTTTGTCAAGACATCACCGAATTGTTTAGTCAGAGTGGCAGACATGGTCATTGTCTTTGGGGAAGTTACTGCCCTAGCTGCCTGAATTACAAGCCCTCTCCAGGTTTCCAGTCTCTACTTCTTTGTTGTTGTTTTGTTTGTTTGCTTTTTCCTCTATCTTCCACAAATTAGCTTATTAGGGATGGATTTGTGCCACCGTCCTCCTAAATTGATATGTTGAAGACCTAACTCCCAGTGTCTTAGAATGACTATACTTAGGAACAGGGCCCTTGAAAAATTGATGAAGTTAAAATCAGGCTGTTCAAGTGGAGCCTAATCCAACCTGACAAGTGTCCTTCCAAGAAGAGGACACGTGGACATACAAAGAGACACTGGGGGGGTATGTACCTGGAATGCACAGAGGAAAGGCCACGTGAGGACACAGAAGACCACCATCTGCAAGCCAAGAGAGAGGCCCTGGCAGAAACCAAACCTGCCGACACCTTGATGTTGGCCTTCCAGCAGCCAAGGCTGTGGTAAAATTCTCTGTTGATTCAGCTACTCAATCTGTGGCATTTTGTTCGGTGGCCTGAGAAAACCAACGTAGCTTAAAACTAACCGTTAAGTCAAAGGGGGCTCTCTTCAGTGGCTTTTCATCTTGCCTCCTACCTCTGCCCTCCCATAAGGATGTGAGGATAACAAAGCTGAGGATGCCAATCAATCTCTGCACGTCACTGAGATCCCCTCCCCTGCCCTATTTAAGAAACCAGTTTTGCCCCATGACTTGGGCCTCAGCCCATCAAATCGATGGATTAACAAAAGACACAGACACAAATCCCACGCCTTAAATCATCACCACCCCTGTCAAGCAAAGGATGCGTGGAGGCTTAAGGAGGGTTGATATGGTTTTGGCAAGCCAGCAGATATTGGATATTCCCACAGAGTTTCCTTCTCTGTCCTGTTTCTGAAAGGCCCCTCCCTGAGCCTCTGTTGCCCCAGGTTAGGCCCTAATTGCAGTTACCTATAATCCAGTCCCTGGCCTCACCTTTCCCTGCCACCCCATCTGAGCAACATCCTAATGGCACAGGCACTGCTGGTTGTGAGAACAGAAGCCCAAAGAAGTTCTCAAATAGTGGTCTTCCTGCTTTGCCTGAGCAGGGCTGAGGGGGGCCTAGGAGTCTGCATTTCTGAGTTCCCACTCGTTGCTGTGTTCAGGGACCACATTTTGAGAATGACTGTTCTCAATTATAAATTAAATTTTAGAGCCAGGCACGGTGGCACAGGTCTGTAATCCCAGCACTTAGGAGGCTGAGGCAGGAGGATCATGAATTCAAAGCCAGCCTCAGCACTGGTGAGGCACTTAGCAACTCAGTGAGACCCTGTCTCTAATGAAATACAAAAATGGGCTGGGGATGTGGCCCAGTGGACGAGTGCCCCTGAGTTCAATCCCCTGTACCAAAATAATTAATTAGTTAATTAATTAAATTTTAAAGCTAAAATTTTCCTGGTAATAAAGTTGGTTGTAAATTCCAAAAATCCTATATTTCTGCCTATTCTTTTTGTTATTGTTATTATTATCTTTTTCATATTTCTACCTATTTTTAATTTTTTTAAGTTGTAGATGGGCACAATATCTTTATTTTATTTATTTATTTTTATGTGGTGCTGAGGATCGAACCCAGTGCCTCACACTTGCTAGGCAAGCACTCTACCACTGAGCCACAACCCCAGCCCTCTACCTAATCTTTAAGCCAGAAATTCTTCTTGGAATTTATCTTAAGGAAACAATACCAACACTAACAATAGCAAGAAGATGTTCTGTTTGTTCAGTCAGTTCTAAGTGCTTTCTCTGATATTTAACTCATGTAATTCACACTACCAGCCCCTTTTTTAAAAAAATATTTATTTCTTTGCTTTAGTTGTACACAATTTGTTTATTTACGTGGTGCTGAGGATCGAACCTGAGCCGCGCATGTGCTAGGCGATTGCTCTACCGCTGAGCCTCAACCCCAGCCCCCTACCAGCCCTTTTAACAGATGCAGAAGCTGCATCACCAAGAGCTTATATGGCACAGTACATGTAGTCCAGACCCAGAATCTTTCTTCCTAACTGTTAGTTTTTCTCTTTATAATCAGGGCTGCTTATGGGTGATTATGGGTTGCTTTTACCCAGAAAGACATTCATTGCCAGTTGTTTATTATGGTGAAAAATGGAAGCACCTTCAATCAGAGAAGTTCCTTTAGGTTTGTCCCTGGGGCAGCAGCAGCACCACCTGGGAACTTATTCAAAATAAGGAACCTCAGAGCCCTCTAACAAGCCAGGGGCCCAGAGTGGGGCCTGGCAATCTGTGTTTTCACAAGCTCTCTGGGGGATTCGGGTGCCCCATCAAGCTTGAGAACTAAGGCCTTAAATATCTCTTGTGACCCTCTGTCCCTGCCTTCAGGTTAAGTTCCACTGCTACAGATTCCCACATCACCCTTTCTTAACACTCAACACAGCTATACGGATTTAGTGAATCCCTTCATTTTCTGCTAGCCTGTTGCTCCAAAGGGCAGGGCCTTGTTGGATTAATTTGTTTCTTGCAGAGCAGCTTGCACTAAAGTAATCAATAAATAATTCATGAATGTGGTAGTTAAATAAATTATGGCACAGTGAAATAATGCAATATTCTGCAGCCACTACAGATAATATTGTAGGAAAATATGTAATGACATAGAAGTAATGGCACATTAAAAAGAGCAGTTTGCAAGAGTATGCATAGAATGATCTCTCTTTAAAAACATGCAGAAATGAGACTGGAAAGATATACAGGCAATAGTACCTTTTAAAATGTTTAGTTTCTTTTTTATAAAAACTTGTACAATAACAATTTTCCCCCTTTTTACCAAATCACTATCCCCTAGGCTAATGCTACCATCTCCCATCCCTTACCATACATACCTCTCTCTACAGTTCTCAACATCAGGTGGTTCTGCCCACGCCCACCAGGGGGCGATTGGCAACATCTGGAGACATTTTTGGTTTACCTTTTGGTTGAACAGTGAGGAAGGGGTTTGATTCTGACATCTAGGGCGTTAGAGACCCCGAATGCTGCTCAGTAACCTATAATGCACAAGATAATCCATTGATTATCTGGCCCCAAATGCTAATGCTTGAGAACCCCTAGGCTGAGAAATGATGCTGTATCTTGTAGGTTACACCCAAGGGTCCTGTATTCATCCCTCAAATATTCATCTAACACCTTCTATGACCCAGCTGCAACACTAAGAAAAATCCTGCCCTCAAGCCACTGAGGCCTCACCACAGGCTAAGCTAAGTCTTTAAAGCAGTGGTCAGCAAATCACAGGCCATGGGCCCCACTGCCAGGCATGTGCTATGGTGATACTGGACACATGTCCATTCATTCACATGTTATCTGTGCTTGTGTGTCACAGAAGACAAGCTGAGAGGTCACAACAACAGGTGTCTGGCTCCAAAGGCTATGAAACCTACTGTCTGATTTTTACAGGAAATGGTTGTAGCCCCTGGCCACAAAACAAGCAAGCAAATACATATACCTCTGGTGACACAAATGTGACACTAAGGATGGTAAGTAGTGTTGCTGCCTGAAGCGATTGCTGCTTGGAGCAACAACGCCACGGGAATAAGTTCAGAGGCGGACTGGAAACAAACAGGCTCTTTATTCTGCTAGCTTCTCTCTCCAGCTCCAACAACAACTCCTACCCGCAATCCACACTCCTACCACCACAAAATGACACTGACCCCGTCTGCATTGTCCCGGGCCAAGTCTCGCAAGATCATGCAAATGGTGACAACCCAGTCTGCAATGTCCCAGGCCAAGTCCCGCGAGAGCATGCAAATGGTGCCGACCCGATCCGCAATGTCCCGGGCCAAGTCTCGCGAGATCATGGAAGGTGGTAATGCTTTATGGCTCACAGATAACCGCAATCTTAGCTATCTCCTTAATTAGGCCTCCTACATTTCCCCCCTTTTGTTTTAAAAGAGGGGATGCTCTAGGATGTCCTTGTGCAACCAACATTCTCACCCGTCATCGGATAATCAAGGCTGTGCCCTTGACTCCTGTCTTAGGTTTATATGTCGGCCACATGAGACTATCCCGTGCGACTGTGCCTGTCTTAGGTTGTCCCCCTCTGGGGATCTTACCCATCATTGGCTACCAGCCATCCAATCGAGCCCTTCAAGATCGACTGTGTATGATGACTAACAGCTGTCCAATTCTGAGGAGATGCTGCGGCTTTAAAGCGACAAGCTTTCTGCTGACACGCCAAGTTGCATAGCATATCAAATTCTTTAAGCAAATCAGCTGCCCTGAGTTCTATCAAGTAACACACTGAGTTCTCTAGACAAATACCCGCAAGGCATTGTCACATAAAGTCCCAAACAATGAAAGATCAAAATGTCCACTTATTATAACACGTTGATCTAGGAGGCCCCATGCATGCAGAGCAGAGGCCACACTGCTGGTGAGGTTGTTTGCTGCTTGAGCAGCAGGGATGCTTGCAATGACCATGATCCCTGCAGCTGTAGCAGCAGCTGTCTTTTTTATGTCTAGACAATGCCACCAGCAAATCTTCAGGGCCCGCTACCTAGAAACTCAAGCATCAATTATTAAAGGAAAGGCAGTGCTATTCCAGCACTGAGTCAAGGGGCAAGTTGTCAAACTAAAAAATAGAATTATTAGATTAGAAAATTAAAGTTGATTTCTGCTCACACCCATTGCTGCTTGAGCTCCCACAAACATAAGCTGGCAAAATATCATATTCAGAACAAAACAAAGAAAGACTGAGGGTATTTACTGCATTAAAGATAGATTAAAGAAAAGCTAAAGGCACTTTGGAAAAATAATTTGTTAGCTGGAACCCTCAAGTCTCTGTAACCTTCCATGTGATTATCTGTTGAAATAACTCAAATTAATCAGCTATAAAACAAATAAAGTTAATTACAAATAAACATTCCTATGTGAAAACACCAAAATATCAGGTTATACAGCACTAGTCATATTCTTCACTAAAGAGAAATCCCTGGGACACCTATAAATCAAAATTGAAGATACCTTCACTTATTAAATTATTTACCCAAATTGAATACTCTCAAACTTAAATTTGAATTAAAGTTATTTGGATCCATATATATATTTTTTTTCATAAGTGCTTTGTTATTTGTGATGTCACACTGGACAGAAGCACAAACCTACAAACATATATTTGTGACGTCACATTTACATGAAATTTAGACAAATAAAAAGAGAAAAAAGAAAAAATACAATTGTGTGCACACTAGAGAGAGATCTCCTCATCACAGCTGGGAGAAATGACACTTAAGTTGTGAAATATTTTGAAGGACCCTTTTAAGGGAATCATTCCATACCTTCATGTTGGTCCTCTTGATTTTGTACCTTTTTTATTAATCTTGATTCCTCAACAACTTCATCTTGATCCTTATGATTTGGTACCTGCTTTATTAATCTAGATGGTATCCATATTGGAGAGGATTCATGCTTTGGAAAAACACAAACAGATCCTTTCCCCCAAATTAATACTGGATCTGGACCCTTCCATGTACCTGAAAGAACATCCTTCCAGTAAACCAAAGGTTTATGTTGTTGGTGTGGGTTCCAATGTCTGTCTCCAGCAGAATAACCATTAGAGGCTAAAATTAAAAATTTTAAGGTAAACAGGGCAACTGCCAATCTGTCCCTAGGACTTTTCCAATTTCCTTCTTTTGTTTTAATGACATGATTTTCAGTGTGCGGTTTGCTCTTTCAATAATGCCCTGACCCTGAGGATTGTATGGGATGCCTGTTTTATGGGATATATTGAATTTTGCGCAAAACTGTTTGAAAGATGAGGACGTATATGCAGGGCCATTATCTATTTTAAGCATTTTGGGGATGCCCAATGCAGCAAAAGCTTGCAAACAATGAGATGTAACATCTTTAACTTTTTCTCCAGAATGTAAGGAAGCAAAAATCATGCCTGAGCATGTATCTATGGTCACACGAATAAATTGCAATTTTCCAAAACTTGGCTCATGAGTAACATCCATCTGCCACAAATGATTGGGCATTAATCCTCTAGGGTTAACACCATAATGAGGATTGGGCAAATGTGTCATACAAGATTTACAATCTTTTACAATTGTTCTGGCTTGCTCCTTTGTGATTTTAAACCTACGCTGCAAGGTGGTGCTATTGACGTGAAACTGGGAGTGAAATAAAGTAGCTTGCTGGAGCGCTGAAAGTATAAAGATTGTTTGGGTAAGGGCATTGGCCTTTTGATTACCTTCATGGAGGGGACCAGGCAAGTTGGTAAGTGCTGTAATATGCCCTACGAATAGAGGTTCTTTTCTTGCCCGCAAAAGTTTTTGTATTTGATAAAACAATTTAAAGGCTGGAGTATGAGGTGCTATTGGTCCTGCTAGCTCTAATTTTGGGACGGCATGTACAATATAGTGGCTATCTGAAAAAATGTTCATGAGTTGCTCTCTAAAATTTTCCAGAGCTCTTACCACAGCTTCCAGTTCCACTAGTTGAGCTGATTTGTGTGCAGTTATGTAAGTCATATTTTCTTTTTTAGTGACTACTGCAGCAGTACCATTTGAGGACCCATATGTGAATACATTTAATGCCTTAGGAATAGGTTGATTTTTTTATTACCTGTGGAAATATAATAGGATGATTGATACAAAAAGATAATATAGGAGACTTAGGAAGATGATTATCAAAATTTGCAGAAGTAGAGCATCTAGCTATAGCCCAATCATTATCATTGAAGCATAAATATTCAATCTGTGACAATGAATAGGGAGTAATAATAGTAGCAGGGTGAATGCCGAATATTTTAGTAGAAGTCTTAAGTCCTTGAAGAATAAGTTTAGCCACCATGAAGGTATAAGACTCAATTATACTTTTAGGAGAGACAGGCAAATGTATCCATAATAAAGGCCCTTGTTGCCAAAATACTCCTGTGGGTGTATATTGTGAAGAAATAATAATCAATATCAGCGGTTGAGTTAAATCAAATCTATCACAATGAGCTCCTTTGATGGCTTTTTCTACTAGCTTTAAAGCTTTCCTAGCATCAGGAGTCAATGTTCATGGTGAATATGGATCAGGGTCCCTGCGAAGGATGTCAAATAAAGGTTTTAGTTGGCCAGTAGTGAGGTTTAGTGTAGGGCGAAGCCAATTAATATCTCCTAGCAATTTTTGAAAGTCATTGAGAGTGGCCAAATGCTCCTTATTGATTAATATTTTTTGAGGCCTAATAAAAGTGTCCATAATTTGGAATCCTAGATATAATATTGGAGATCTAATTTGAACCTTTTCCTTAGCAATGTTTAGTCCATATCATTTCAAGTTTTCTGATATATCACTAAATATGGTGAATAAGACTTCTTGATTAGGATGAGCAAGCAAAATATCATCCATATAATGGAGGCACATAGGCTCTGGGTATTTATTTTTGATAGGCTGAATAACTTTATCTACATAGATTTGACACATAGTGGGGCTATTAGCCATTCCCTGCGGCAAAACTTTCCATTGATATCTCTGATCAGGTCCATTATTGTTAATAGAAGGAACTGAAAAAGCAAACCTGGGGGTATCCAGAGGGTGTAGAGGAATAGAAAAGAAACAATCCTTTATATCAAAAGAAATAAGATGGAAATTTTTTGGAATAGCTACAGGATTAGGAAGTCCAGGTTGAGTAGGGCCCATGATTTGCATGGTTTTATTAATTTCTCTAAGATCATGTAACAATTGCCATTTTCCTGGTTTTTTCTTGATCACAAATATGGGGGAATTCCAGGGAGAGGTGGAAGGTTCTATATGTCCTGCTTCTAGTTGTTCCTGAACTAGTAGGTGGGCCACTTGTAATTTCTCTTTAGATAGGGGCCACACTGGCTTATCAGAAAGCCATGGTACTTTCAAAATTATTTTCTCAATGGCCCCGAAAAAAAATATCTTTTTCCTTTATGATAATGATTTCTTTTAGGGTTAAGATTACCCTGTACCTTTTGATAATGATTTCTTTTAGGGTTAAGATTACCCTGTACTTTTTGATAATGATTTCTTTTAGGGTTAAGATTACCCTGTAGATTTTCACATTTAACATCTGTAGGCTTGGTTGCAAGGTGTACTCCCATTTGTTGCAAAATATCTCTTCCCCATAAAGTAACCAGTAGGTTAGGTAAAACATAAGGCTGAAATGTTCCTTTATGCCCTTCATCATCCTTCCATTTTAAAATTACTGCACTTTTCTCTGGGAGGTTATTATATCCCAAGCCTCTTAAACTGGTTGAAGCTTTTTGCAGAGGACAGTGCTTGGGCCATTGCCGTAGATTAATGATGGAAGAGTCAGCTCCAGTATCTATCAGTCCCTCCATCTCTATTCCTTGGATTTTTATTTTACACATAGGCTTCCTTGAACAATTCTGAACCCAGCAAGCCATGGGTCTCGAGTCAGTGTAACAAAATCCTCTATTGTTCCTTTTTTGAGGCATACTCATTTTAAATGAATTATGTAAATTTGAAAGGAGAAGCAACTGAGCAATTCTATCTCCTTGATTAACAGAACTTATACTTTGAGGTGAGCTAAGCATTATTTTTATTTCCCCTTTGTAGTCTGAGTTTATTACACCTGGGGTCACTTGCAAACCTAATAAGCTTTTAGGACTTTGCCAGAGAATAAGTCCTACAGAAGAGGTCCCCTGACTCCTGTGGGAATCAGTTGAACCCCCATTTCAGGTGTTAACACTATTCGGGCGGTGGAACAGAGGTCTAATCCTGCATTTCCTCCTGTTCCTCTGGCGAGGGAGTGGATGGGTAGTAGGGATTGTGTCGGGGAAGCATCTGAGTGGATGCTTGAGGATACTCCTCCTCCAATGCCTCGTACATTTGTGGGCCCCAGGGCATTGGGCCCCGTGCCCCATTTTTTGAATTCCTGAACAAATGATTTCCATAGATGTCAAATTTTGAATGGCATTTATTGGCCCAATGATTTCCCTTTTTACACCTGGGGCAGCGGCCTGGGGCACGGTATGAGCTTGGTCTTATTTCTCTTTGGGGATTTTGCCCAGAAATGCCTGATTGATGATGATAATTTTGCCTGGAATATCCTGATTGATTATAATGTCTAGGTTGAGCCCTTATGAAATTTTGAGGGGAAACACCTCTCATTGCCGCTGCATTTCCTGTGACAAAGGCGTCATTTATATCTTTACATAGTTGTATATATATGGAAAGATCCTTTTTATTTCTCCATGGCCTGATGGCTTCCTGGCAATATTTATTAGCATTTTCGTATGCTAATTGAACAACTAAGGGCATAGCTTGATCAACGTCTCCAAACAATCTACCTGCAGTTCTCAAAAGTCGATCAGCAAAGTCAGCATACGGCTCATTAGGTCCTTGAATCACTTTTGACAAGCTACCTTGTAGATCCCCAGGTCCTTGTAAAGTTTTCCATGCCTTTAAGGCAGCTGCATATATCTGAGCATATACACCTGGGACATAATATTTTTGAGCCTGTACGTCTGCGAACTGCCCCTCTCCTGTGAGCATTTCTATATTATGGTCTCCAAACCCTGCAGCTGCGTTTCTTTTAGCTGTTTCTATGCAAAGTTCTTGAAACTGCAATCACCAAACCAAGTATTGCCCCCCACTTAATGCTGCTTTACATAGACTTTTCCAGTCTGAGGGGGTTAAGCTTAAGGTGTTAAGGGACTCCAGCATACTCAATGTGAAAGGAGCTTGGGGCCCATATGTCATTATTGCCTCTTTGAGATTTTTTATTGTTTTGAAATCTACTGACTGGTGGACCCTCTGTCCATTTTCATTTTCAAATACTGGCAGTTCCCAATGTATCTGTGAGCTACCCTCGAGAGCGCATAAGCACTCAGAAAGACTTTTTATTTCTGTTTCTAGGGTTTGTAAACGCCTAATAATAATAGGCGTAATAATAGTAATACCCTTCATATTTTCTGTAATGGATTCCACCCATGGGAAAGTAGGGGACACAAGTGGTTCCTCTACTTGACAGTCCTTTTTCTTTTTTAATTTCTTTTTGTTCTTTTTACTGGAGACTATGCTCCCAGAATCACCTTTTGATTCCTTTTCACTACTATCACTTTTACTGGTATCCTGAATTTCAGCTTCTAAGGAGAGTACATATTCTTCAGCTAATTTCAATAAGTTTCTGATGGCTTTTGCAGCTCTTACTTTTGAATTTACACCACTACTCTTCTCACTGGTATTAACTGACTCAGAGGCTATGCTTTCTTGATCACTTTCCTCACTATCCACTGAGTCTGCGATATCGAAAAACTCATCCATGCTTTTATTATCTGATCTTTTGTTACTTTTGCTCCCATTTTCAGTTCTTACCTGCCAGCCGAATTCCCCGTACGGGCCACCACCTGTTGCTACCTGAAGCGATTGCCGCTTGGAGCAACAACGCCACGGGAATAAGTTCAGAGGCGGACTGGAAACAAACAGACTCTTTATTCTGCTAGCTTCTCTCTCCAGCTCCAACAACAACTCCTACCCGCAATCCACACTCCTACCACCACAAAATGACACTGACCCCGTCTGCAATGTCCCGGGCCAAGTCTCGCAAGATCATGCAAATGGTGACAACCCAGTCTGCAATGTCCCGGGCCAAGTCCCGGGAGAGCATGCAAATGGTGCCAACCTGATCCGCAATGTCCCGGGCCAAGTCTCGCGAGATCATGGAAGGTGGTAATGCTTTATGGCTCACAGATAACCGCAATCTTAGCTATCTCCTTAATTAGGGCTCCTACAAAGTAGAGGATACCATAGGAGCAGAGAGAAGGGCTCCAGCCTTGGGCCTTGGATTCAAACAGGAAAAGCTCATAAGGAAGGTGACCTTGTGGTTGAGAAGTGTACAGCACAGTCCAGATGAAGGGCACTTGGGCAGAAGGAACAGCATGTGCAAAGGCCTAGAGGAAAGTGGGGCATGGCACCTTTAGGACCTAAAGAGGGCAGCTGGGGACACTTGTAATTTGAGTTATGAAATTGAGCTGGAGAGGAGAGAAGGCACAGACTGGATTTGTCCTTGGAGAAAACTGGGAGGCTCTGGAGAGTTCAGAGCAGAGGACTGAGGTGTCAGGTGACACAGCACATATCCTGCTTCCCTTCCCCCACCACCTCCTAGAACCTTCTGGAATGTGTGCCCCTCGCTGCTTGTATTCTAACACACAGCAGCCTGTTCAAGTCTTCCCTCTACCTTCTGTTCCCAGCTGGTCTCCCCACTCTGCACCAGGTGGTTGAGTTCTATTCAGTGAGGACATTCTGGTATTTGATGTGCTGACATCAAGCCTTTGGTATTTGATGTGCTGACATCAAGCCTTGTATTACAAACAAATTCTTTTCAAGTGCCCCATGGTGCCTAGACTGCATTTTTTTATTCCCCCTGGCCTATTAGGGATGGAACTCAGGGCCTCACACAGGCTAAGCAAGTGCTTTGCTTTACCACATCCCCAGCTGACCGGGGCTGCATTCTGCATGAATGTAAGTGAGAAAAAAAGATGTCTCCCTACTGGGGGAGCAGAGCCTTCCCCCTTCATAGTAACTCGAAGGGAGCCTCATCTCCCTGGGTACGAGCTGGCATGTCTCTTTCCACCAGATTCAAAGAGAACATCAGTTCTTTGGGAAGGTCCCCTACACTGAGGTCAGATTATGCTCAGAGCACCCAACAAGATGATTCCTGCATGCAGCCACTGTGCTGTTCTGGAATGGGCTGGAAGGAAACCTTGCAGATCAAAGGCTTCTGAAAGTGGAAAGCATTAGACCTTCTGGGTGGAGGATACCTACCAGAGGCCAAATTATACTCAGCATGGCTGTCACCTGCTTAACCTAGGCAGGAAAGAACCATAAGTTTGGTTTTTCTCTGCAAGTCCCAGCTCCAGCAGCTAGTAATGAATCTGGCTTAGTGAAAGTGAAGGTTTTGAAGTAAAACAGGAGGAAACCAGCAATATCATGGCATGGGGAGGTGTTTCTTCTAGTGGCAGCTATTACTACACAACCAGCCATAAGGGTGGTATTACCCCCACCCCAAACACACACCCTGCAAAAGAATTACCTTCAGAAAATCATGGAGAGCAAGCAACAGGTGCTGCAGGTGACCCACGTCACTCAGGGTCGGGCCACTTTAGACATTCAGGATAGACTTGTCTCCTTAGTAACTAGATAGGACAATAGCAGGGATAGACTAGATGGGAGAGGGGAACAGGAAAATATTGAGAGTGAAGAGGCCTCCCTCGTAAACAGGAATCTAGAAGCTGTATAAAAGAAGAGGGGCCCAAAGGACAGTAATGGCTTCAGAGCAGGTACACAATGGGATAAAAAGAACCCCAGGGGGACTGAGCCATGGGTAATGCAGTTCACACTGTGAAACCCTGGAGAGAGGATGATGCTTTGCCTGGAAGAATGAGGCAATATTTTTGTTTTGTTTTAACAGTAATTACATTCTGTAACAGAGATGTGGCCTTGGGATGTCCCTACTGCCAGCCAGCAGGGTCAGAGATACCAATAAAGAGAGGACATAAGAAGCCAGGGATGGTCCCCTGCAGATGATCCTTGCAACCTACACCAGGAGGAATTAGAGAATGCAGGTGATCACCCCTGGGCCCACACAGCAGCAAGCAGACCCTCCTTAGGAAGCTCACAATCTTTTGAGAGAGAATCTTGCATACACCCAGGATCACTATTAGGCTACAGCATACAGAACTTACCCATTTGATATTTGCTCTTCTCAATTATTATTTATGATTGTTTTCCAAAGCTGCCATGATGGTTGAATCCAACCATCCATCTGTTCTCAATTTTGATGCTGAGGCAAGGCAGTGGTCTCAACCCTAGCTGCCAGCCACAATCAGCTGCAGAATTTCTTTTCTTTTTCTTTCTTTTTTTTTTTTTTTTTTTTTTGGTATCAGGGATTGAACTCAGAGGCACTCCACCACTGGGCCACATCCCCAGCCCTTTTTTGTATTTTATTTAGAGACAGGGTCTCACCGAGTTGCTAAGTGCCTTGCCATTGCTGAGGCTGGCTTTGAACTCGTGATCCTCCTGCCTCAGCCTCCCACGTGCTGGGATTACAGGCGTGCACCACTGCGCCCGGCAGCTGCAGAAATTTTAAAAGCACTAACAATTAGGCTCCACCTCCTTTCACATTTATTGGTGTCAAATGAGGCTTTGCACCAGTCCTTTTTTAAGCTCCTGCAGGCGACATGGACCTACAACTAAGACTGAGTCGCTATGGAAGGTGTTATTCTTAGCTGAACCTTTTAAAGACAGCATTTATATAAGATAGCTAGGGTTTCTCAAACTAGAGCTTGTAAGCAAATATCTTGGGGATCTTGTTCAAATGCAGATTCTGCTGCAGTAGCTCTGGGAGTGGGGCTGAGTTGCTACTATAGCCATACTCAAGAGCATCAAGGAACTAGTTGATTCTTAGTTCCCAGGTTAATAGACCAACCTATACCCATTGGGCTCCTATCTCCTCCCTGATGGACAATTCTGGCTCCTCAAAGCCCAAATTTCCTTATGTCTCTGCTCCAATGTCAGCTTTTGCTGGGTCTTAGCAGTCCTGCAACCCCCCATATGGATTTAACCTCTCTCTGCCCTGTTCTCCTGTGCCATTGGCCTGCAACTCCATTAAAACACAAATTACAATCTACCATTGAGTTACATATGTTCTGCTGGCTGTTTATGCCATGAGGCTGTGAGACCCTGGAGGAAGAAATCATCTTATTTATCTTTGATTTGCCCACAATAGCACTATACTTTATAAAGTGTAGAAGGAATCTGGAAGTATTTGCTGGATTGAATTTGCTGGACCTCACTACAGGCCACATCTTGCACATGTGAGAAGTACTTTTAATAAAGTTGTTGGGGGGAACCCTAGATATTGCAAACATATGTATAACATATATGTTTGGGTTTTAAAATGAGATTGTGTGAGTTACACTGACAGGCACAGAGCTTTACCCTGGTTTGAGTGACAGAGGAAAAAGACCTTACATAAGCACCAACCCAATTCCAGTGCTCACAGGCTGTTTAGGAAAGTCACTACAACTGACACTGAGATTTTGCATGAACACAGACACAATGCAGCAAATACCAACAACAAAAACCCATGTTAATTTGAGGAAGGCACCAGAGATATTTTGCTTCCACCTGAGAACCACACAGACTCCATTTGAGGGGGCACTTCCTGGGTACTTAGGAATCACAGGAATAACCAGTGGTACAAAACTCAGTTCTACTTCCAATTCCTTTATCCATGAACCAAGAAGAACCCAAATCACAGCTGGGTAGAGGGGAAATAAGAGAGCAACTGGCCTTCTGATAATCTGCACACAGGTTTTCCGGACTCGTGGGCACTGCCAACTGGTCTCAGGAGACCAGTGACTTCTAGATGCCCAGTCTCAGACTCCCTGATCTTTTTGTAAATTACTCATCATGGAGGAGATATGCGAGAAGAAAATAAACCACTTGGAGAATGTTGTTTACAGAATTGTTCGGTTTAAATACTCATAAGGATCCTGCCACCTTGACAATGGTTAAACCAGGTACAGATTGGTTAAATGAATAATGTAGTCATTGCCCAAAGTCAAAGCAACCTTCCTTCAACCTAGCCTTCTTCTAAGTGACACATCTCCTTCTCCTTTCTTGAAGACTCCATTTCTGCTCCACCAAAGCTCTTAAAACCAACTCAATAGCTATTCAAGGTGATTAATAGGGCATCCCCTAGGCATGTAGGATGCTGTCATGCCAAGGGGTTTCCAAACTCTGCATCCAGAGCTGGCCAAGCATAAAGGATTTAAGTAGGAGCTCAATATAAAACACTTCTCGGAGGCATGTGGATCTAGTAGTGAATGATTAAATCTTCAGGTCTATGTGGAAATAAATAAAGAGGAAGAAGGAAATTTTCATTTTTACTAGTGGCTTAGGCTCCATACAAAAAGCTATACAATAAAACACCTAGATTTTCATTTCAACGATAAGCGATGCAAATAACAGAGTAAGGCTCATACCTGGTCCTGGGGGGCCTCTCTGTCCTGGGAGCCCCGTGGCTCCTTCTGGTCCTCTTGGGCCAGGCACTCCAGGAAGCCCTGGGATCCGGGGACAGGCATCCACATCTGCAGGTGGCCCCGGTTCACCTGGAATTGGAATCACCGCCTGTGTGACGGGTTCAGTGCTCATGAGCAAGATCCTCCTGCACTCTCCAGCTAAGGAGAGACTTCTGACACTACGCTGAAATGTCCACAGGAACGTCCAACGGTCCCATGCCCATTCCATGAAGGCAGGGGCTTGTCTTGCTTACTGTATGGACACAGAGAAAACTTCCAGAAAAGTGTTTGTGGCACAAATTACTGGCTTGTTGTAACAGGCAAATGGGATATCAGAGGGAGCCGAAGTACAGCTGACAGACAATAATAATTTGATGATCTTTACAGGATTTCCAATCTTTGGGCCATTCTTTTTTTTTTTTTTTTTAACTGGGGTGCTAATCACAAGAGGGACTTGTGGGTCCCTAAAGCTCAGCTTACTGTGTCCTTAATTCATTACTCTATTAGTAGCCAGGTAGATTTCCCTAATGTACCTAACTAAATTTCAGGATTGCTAGGGGCTCTAAAACAGTGACTTTCAACCTTGAAAGAATTTTTGGAATAAGCAGGGGGAACTATAAAAATATTCTGAAGTCAGGATGTAACCTGCACAATGCCCTTAATTTGGCTGCACAAAAAACCCAGATGGAGAGCTTTTCAAAAGATCCCCAATCTAGACTCGTTGCACAAAGCTGGGCGCGGTGGCACACGCCTGTAATCCCAGCACTTGGGAGGCTGAGGCAGGAGGATCACGAGTTCAAAGCCAGCCTCAGCAATGGAGAGGCACTTAGCAACTCAGTGAGACCCTGTCTCTAATAAAATACAAAAAAGGGCTGGGGATGTGGCCCCGTGGTCAAGTGCCCCTGAGTTCAATCCCTGGTACCACAAAAAAAAAAAAAAAAAAAAAAAAAATCTAGACTCATTGCACATGAGTTCTGGGGTGAAACCTGGGCATTTGTATGTTTTTAACCACCCCAGGTGATTCCAATGTAAGCCAGGCCTGAGAAGCACTATCATGAAGCTTAGTTCTGACTTCAGCATATCAGATTCATCTGGCCAATTTGTTAGCCACCAGAGCTTTTGAGTGGAGGTTTGAGGTGGGGCCTGGCATTTGCATTTCTAGCATCTTCCCAGGTGAAGTGAATGATGTTGTGGACCTGGGAATCTCACCTTGAGAACCACTACACTAAAGAGCTGGTGTTTTAAAAGTCTTGGTTACACTTAGAACTTCAAGACATTTTCCCCCCTAAAGCTTTATTTGCTTACCCTGCAAACATCCCACAAGGGACAAGAAATAACACTGAGCAGTAAATAGCATCCAACACCTACTGAATGCTCCCAGGCTCCAAGCCTGCATTTCTTCACTGCTAGATCCCCTCCACAGCTCCACATGGTGCTACTGTTATTAGAACGTCACAGGTAAGAAAACTTGGTGAATACATGACATAACTCATGGTCTCACCACTAACAAACTGCAGAGTCCAGACTAAATACAGAAAATTCCAGCTCCAAATCCATGCTCTTAACCCCCATGTCATAAAACCTCAAGAACTCTTAATATCTGTGTGATGAGTTCTAGAAATGAACACTTAATAACATACCAGTTGATTAGTTATAGTTTCTTAAAATTCATGCAAATGTGCATCACAATTTTAATAATAGCTGATAAAGAAGCAAGAAAATTCTAGCACAATGTGGCCACAATCACAAGCTCTGGTCTGCACAATTCTTAATGTACTGTATAAATTGCACTTGAACTCTATAGGCTATTTGGAATGTAACCCCTAATAAATCATGGTATGAAGCCACAAGCAACACAGGGAAAGATATATTTTCACAATCTGCCTAGTTTAATGTAAAACTTGGCTTTTCCACCATGAGTGATTTGGGGGGGATGCATGGAGACACTTCTTATTTTTCCTGAATCATCTTGGGCCTTTCCATGGGTGGTTGGGGGATGGGAACTTGGCTGGTATTTTAGATTTAAAATTCCGATGTTATCTCCAAATGTTATCTACATATAATCACCACAGAGAGAGAACTGAAATGAAAACTCTTTAAATATATGGCTATGATTTTTAAATATTAGCATTTAAAATAGCAAGATTTAAATATTATTTTGCTTTGCTTTTTATTTTTTAATAAACCAGATGCTGAAAGAAAGGGGCCAAGGTGTCTCTTCTAAGGGCCCTAAAAATAATACATAGCATCTGTATTCAGGGCGATTTTCATTAGGGTTTATAAGACGCCTGGAAAGAGTAAATGCAAACATTCACAATTTTTCTTTTGAGAAACACTTTGTATTCTCTTTGAAAGTGCCAGACACTCACACACGCACAAATACATTTTTTTGCATCACAAGTGAATACTTTCTTTTTAACACAAAGAAGTGTGCTTCTTGAAAAGGGACTTCAGGGTATGACAGAAAAGGCTTGTAGCAGTTCTTCATTGGCTGGCAAGGGCTCATCTTTTAATAATGTCCATACTACTTCTTTTAGGGATGTTCTATATATTTATATTGTAAAATCCAGAAAAAGAACTTACATGAGCATGTGCTTTGGAATTTGAGGGAGGGAGCGCTCATACTGGATGCCCCGTGGAAAACAATACCAGTGGAGCATCTAAATGCCTTGGCCACCACAGGGCTGGAGGCATTAGGATGCTCTAATAAGAGGTCACTGTGTCTGCAACACGGAAGCAAAGCATTGAACCCTGACATCATTACAGCACCCCATCCATAACAATGGATCAGCTTATTTCACAAATACAGCAAAATGACAGAGAAACCAGACAGAGGGGAAATGATCAATTGCACAGTTATGCTTACCTCTGGGACCTGGAGAGATTCGAAGCCAAAAAAAAAACGAGGCCGTGCGAAGATTTTCACGTGGTGAAAAGAGATTTGAAATTTGTGAATTAGGACAAAAATGACAAAGATTGTTTGAGAACATAAATAATAATTTGGGACAGCATCAATGACAAGTAGAGTGACAGCATCTTATTTACATGAAAATGTCCACATCAGTGTGACTGACAGGAAAAGCTATGATTTTGTACTAATGGAGTTTTCATCTCTAGAAAGACTTGAAATGCAACTCTCTTGAGAAATATAAAATTCTGGTTGATTTCTTACAGCAAGTATGCCCTGAATTAATGTGGATAGGAATTCTGTCTATTTAAAACCTTTTGAAAATTCTGTACTAATTTGCCAAATTTCAGAGGCTATGTGCAGAAAGGAAATATAAAAATAGTCCAAGTGCAAGTCCATTGTCTTTGTGCTATGATGCCCTTTATTTGTTCTCTAAACTAGAGTGCCGATTTTGGAGACTGCAGAACATTATGAGTTATCACTACGTTGCTTGATATTGACCCCTAGACTCTTGAAAGGCATTATTCCTGCCAGCTTCACATGCACACATCTGTTTAACTCTACAGAGTTAAATAGCCTTTAACCTTCAAAGGTACCAAGCACTTTATAGGAAGTAGTTAAACACCTGGTGAAATCCATGGAAATTCATGGAAAGGTAGTGAATATATAATACCAAAAAGCAATAATCAAATCCATCTTTGCCTTTTGTGAGAAGTAGCATGTGTTTGCTTAGAAATAGTGTATGTAACAACATCTCTTAAATTTTTGAACTCACTCATTTTGATAAAAAAATTTTTTTAGTTTATCAAGCATGAGTCTTCATGATACAGCCTGAAAAAAGCATACTTTTTATATTCACGTACTAATAATTTCAGAATAGTTTAACTACTCTGTGAATGATGACTATTAGGACATGTTTAGGCTGCTCAGGGGATGGCCATGCATTAGAAGTTTACCTGGAGGACCTGTGGGCCCTTTTCTACCTGGAGGTCCAGGTAAACCCTTCTCTCCAGGTGGCCCCAGAAGACCAGGTGGCCCTGGAGGCCCCGGAAACCCCATTGGTCCTAAAAGAAATGCAGACATGAGGGCACTGGACTGAAGCAATATGAAGACAAGGACATTTGATTGATTTTGGACACCCACTCCAAGAAAGGGCCCCAAAGTGGAGATCAGCCCCCTGTCTGTCCATAGGGCAGCAAAGAGCTGCCTGTATGAAGGGAACAGTGGTCAGTGAGAAGGACTAAGGAGGACATGTCCATGACCAAGATGAAACTGAAGCAGAATGAGAAGCCTGTTATCCTGAACTTTCCCTGGTGTCTGTCAGAGGATTGAACCCCGGGGAAGTAAGGAAGGAGGTTTGAGCCAGGTCCCCCCAGCTGGCGGTCCTATCACCCCCGGCTCACTCTCTTAGTTCTGGAACCTCCAGTGGCTCAATTCTTCCCCTTCCATCAAGTCCTCTCGTTGCTTAGAGTTCATGCCAGGCCCCATCTCCTTAGGGAGGCCCTCTCTGAAATCCCAGCCAAAGCCCAGCAGTTCCCTCTGGGCTCCTGGTTCAGAGCACTGAGCCCGGTTATGGTGGTGTTTCCCTGTGTGTGAATGTCCGTCCTCCATCGGGAAACAGCACTGAATGAGAGTGGGCTGTTTAAATCCCATAACTGTTATATTCCTGTGGTGCCTAATACGTGCTGACGAAATAGAATATTTCCTACTGTGCATGTGGTTAAAGGTAAACTGGTCTTCTCTACAACAGAGCTCTGTCTGCCCCAATGCCCTCTGGGATGGAAGTGAAGAAGCACACTTACTGCTTCCACCAGTACTCCTAATTCCCTGCACACCCTTGAGCTGGTCACTATGGTTTACATGGCCTGCTGTTTCCCTGGGCCTGGAGTTTATGTCCAGGTGGAGATTGAAGAGTGTCAGCCAGCCCCCTTTCTTTTTCTTCTGCATGATCAGAACATGTCTGTCCAATTCTGATGCCCAATAATTGGAAACTCACATACTTGCAAATAAAAGCCACATCATCTGAAATCGATTTTATTGCTAATACAGATGAATAGGGTTGCTGCATGCTGTTGTATAGATGTGCGTTGCACAATTCCATAGGTGCCATTTGCACTGTAGTCATGGAACCCTGCTGGTGGTTTTGATCTCCCCTCTGCCCTAATCTTTGTCATGCTTCACATTTGGGTCAGAAATAAGGCAAGGTGCTAGCTATTGGGCTCCCTTGGCCAACTTCAATAGCTGCTCTTCTGATATATAGCTCCCTTATTTATGCAATAAGGAGGTTAAAATGGATAATCATTAGTGGCCCTTTTCCAACAAAAAAGTTCTATGAACTTAGTAGTTCCCTCAAATTCTCATACAATGCAACTAACCACATATAAGTACTGACTACTGAGCATTTGAAATGTGGCCAGTCCAAACTGGGTTGTGCTCAATGTGTAAAATACACAACAGACTTTAAAAGCAGGAAGAGTGGCTTAATGCAGAGAATAACTAGGTTTGCACAATCAGCTGTGTTATCTCATTGATAATTTTATACTGATTTCATGATGAAATAAATACTTTAAATTATGCATGTGACTTACATTATATTTCCATTGTTTGGTTGTGATCTAGGAGGGACTAAAGAGAAACTTGTATTTTTTATTTTTACATGTCCAAATTGTACCCAAACTTAGAGACTTTTGGGGGAAGTCAGGACATTTTGGATATATCTCCCTGTTTCCACAAGAAAAAGGAATGACATCACGGAAGGACAATACCCCAGGCCCTCAAGAGGAAGAGAAGGAAAGCCTTCACATACCACTTAAGGAACAGCTTGTATTCATACCTTTTTGGCCATCTTTTCCATCACATCCTGGAACACCCTGGCACCCTGGAGGGCCTGGTGGCCCTGGTGGCCCTGGTGGCCCCGGCAAACCACAGCCACCTGGTTCCCCTCTCAGACAGTCAACACTCCCAGGAGGGCCTGGAAGCCCAGGTGCTCCTGACCACAGGGAGAAGGCAAAAATGTTTCAGTCAAAGACAAAGGTATGTACTGGATACCTGAAAACTTAAGAAAAGTAATTTAATGATTTGCAAGCAAGGAATATAGGGGATTAGAAGAATAAGAAAGTCAATAGTATCAGAAGTGAAAGGCAGAGTGTGTCTCTTGGAGCCCAAGCTGAGAAATGGTGTAGATAATGGGTTAGCAATTGTCAGACAAAATGAATCTAAGCAAAATCTTCTTCCCTTTCAAGGCTATTCCTTTTGAAAATATCATTTTATGGATTTTGTTTGTATTATTATCTCACTACTTTAATTGGATGGATGGATGGAAGAGTGGGTGAGTGGGTGGATGGATGGATGGATGGGTGGATAGACTGGCAGACAGGAGGATAGATAGGCTTTTGAGAAAATATCACATTAATTGATACAAAAGAACATTCAATTTATAATCCCATTTGCAAATTAATGTCTGAAATAGGAATGAATCGACCCCAATTCTTTCTCCACTTAGCTTCTATACTTCTTAGCAGTTTTTCTTGCTTTTATTCTTATCAGCACATAGTTCTACCCTCACTACATCCTAAAGATTCCAAGATGGTGGACTCCCTCTAGCAGGGAGTATGAATATGGCTGTCTGCACCGGGCAAGCCAAAGGGCTGAGCCAACTCCTCTCCCAATCAGCTCTCCTCTACTCCAACTTGTCAGCTTGTCATAACTTCCAAAGGCTTATACTGCCAGAGCTCATCCCTGTTAAACAGCAAGAGGAACAATATGCACTGTTAGATGCCCATAAGGAAACGTTTCTGGGTATACGAGAGGCCTGGGTACTGCCACTCTGGGCCAATGGACAGGTGGTAGAAACCAACAAGGAGTGTGTGTTTCCCTCCTACTAGGCACTTCTGAAGATTCATGGGCAGCATTATGCTAATAATGAGAAATGCTTACCCTACATCAGTTTTTGCCTGGGCAGAGGTACCTGACAGAACTGACACAGAAGAGTGAGGAGACCTACATTCTGGGCCTGAACAAGTCCAAAACCCACAATCCCACCCAACTGGGTCTCACTTATCTACCTGCCCAATTGATGGGACTGCCTAGGTGCTTCTGCTCTGCCATTCTCTCATCCTAGAGCCCTGCAGAGCTGGTAGCATCTAATGAAGGGAGCATTCCCATCCTTCACCATGATGCTGTCATACCTCTTGTACCATCAGAGCCAGGAGGTCCCTGATCTCCAGGTGGACCCGGGTCAGGAACGTCACCCTTAGGAGCTCTTCCTGGGACACCTGCAGGACCAGGTGGTCCTGGTCTCCCTGCGTAAGCACATGTTTACACATTAGCCTCATTGTATTTGAAAGGTTTTGAATTAATTACTTAGAAAGGGACAAAACATTCTGCTTCTTACCTGGGGGACCTGGGGGACCTTTTTCACCAAAAAGGCCAGGAGGAGAAATTCCTGGGCTCCCAGGGTCTCCTGTCTCCCCTTTTAGCCCAGGTAGTCCCACTGGACCAGGTGGGCCCATTTCATGTAAACCTTAATAGGGAAAAACAGCATGAACACATCTTCATCTTACTTGTCCTTGTTATGGTACTTGACAAGGAACCATTTCCCAAAAGGTATGTGGCCCCTTAGTGGCTGGTTCTGCAGAGACCAACCTCTGGCTACAATGGTACTTCCAAATGGTGACCTGACCCATCACACTGGTCAACCACTGATTTGATTTCTTTTGGTTATTTCCCAGATTTAAAAAAAAAAAAAAAATGAATAGGTGAGTGACAATACTAACCTTCCAACCTTTACAATGGACAAAGCAAAACCAAATGAGATGCAATAATAAATAATTTGGGGACTAGGGTTGTATCTCAGTGGTAGAGTGCTTGCCTAGCATGTTTCAGGCACTGGGTTCAATTCTCAGCACCACATATAAATAAATAAAATAAAGATCCATTGACAATCAAAAAAAATTTTTTTTAAATAAACAAATAAATATGGATAGACTTCTTTGAAATTTGAATGGAAGGTGGCATCTAATGAGAACTATGGTAGCATGGAGTTTCCCAGTGAGAAGGAACAATATCACTGGTTTCCTGGAAGAGGCACAGATCTAATCAGGCTATTTGGAAGAGCCACTAAGTGAACCCCAAGTGACCTAAATTACATTTCTTTTTTCTTTGCTTTTAAATATTTTTTTTAGCTGTTGATAGACCTTTATTTTATTTATTTATATGCAGTGCTGAGAGTCAAACCCAGTGCCTCACACATGCTAGGCAAGCGTTCTACCACTGAGCCACAACCCCCAGCCCCTAAATTACTTTTCAATGTTCACAATAAATAAAGGTGTTGTCTCTCCAAAACACCTAGCAGCACAAGTCACCTTTCCCCATATTCTCTCAACTCTACATGTTGAGTTACAGCTTTGATTATACTGTTTTCTGAGAAACTGACACAACCAATGTGTGTGATATGAGAGGAACAAACTAAAACACAGCTGTTGAAGATCAGCCTATCTGTGATATTGAAAATAACAGCAAGTAGTTCAGGTAATTTTTTTGTTTGTCTTTTTTAGCAGTGGCAGTAAAGGAATGAATGTTAAACATGCTGATTAGATCCACATGGCTATATGAGACACTGCTGTAGTTAAAATTTTTTAAAAAAACTCAGACTTTGTTTGTTATTCATAGTACTTCACAATTGGCTCCACGTAGGCAGTTATTTTTAGTAGAGAGTCCCAAATAAGACCGACAGAAGGCATTACTAACCTCCCTTCTTAAGGAGGTTTTCTTAAGTGTCCTTTTTATATGTCATCCTCAGTACTAGAAATAGTTCCCATACTGTGTCTCTCTCAGCTATGACAGATTTTCAGTTTCACTCCCAAATCTCGTGGAGTGAGAAGCTACCCGCGAGGGTTCCACTTAATCTCATGGCCACCCATGGAAGCTCAGTTTCCTGAGGATGCTTTTTAAATCTTACCTGAGGCACCTTTGCTTCCTTTCTCACCCTTCAAACCATGCAAACCATCCAGGCCAGGAGACCCTGAAGGACCTGAAAAACAGACCAGGCCTGTATCCCGAGGGTCAGAGCAGCCCCTGATACCAACCTTGGTCACTACCCCAACACTGCCCAGCAGAGGGCATGCCATAGAGCAAGGTGGACATCCCACACTCTGGAGGTCACGATCAGGGTAGGACTCCAGGCGATGGTTACTTAACATTCATTTGATGGAGGTTTGTAGCACAACAGTGTAACATGTTTCCCTGGTTTTAAGGCATCCCTGTCTGTTTATAACCATATCATGATCAGCTGCAGTCCAGAATTACTGACTCTTGGTGTAGGAAGTAACCCTTGAGTTAATGACAACAAAATCATTCTAACTGAGAAAAGACTGGATGAGAGCAAATCCATACCTCCTACCTCCCAGGCTTGGTCTCTCCAACCAGGACCCGCAGGTCCTACTGCCCAGTCATGCTATAGGTTAACAGGGCATCTGGCCACTATGGGACAGTGGGACATATGTGTCCTCCCTGGCTTTATTTTAAGCACTGCTGCTCTGGAACAACAGACCTGCAGGTCAAATTTGGCTGTAGCTGTTTTTCTTTTTTTTTTTTTTTCAACCAGTTCTTTCAAAACCATTCTGATTCCTTTTTACAACAACCAAATTTATTTCATGATGATCATCAAAAACTCCAAGCTCTGTCATTAGACATTATCTCAGAGATGCCAGAGCCATCTCTAAGAACCTTCTGTCGGGCATCCGCACAGTCCTCACAGCAGAATCTACCAGCCAAGCTTCACTTCAGCCTTCACTGAGCGCTTTCAGTGGAAAATTTTTCCTTAAGGTTTTTCATAAATACACTTTGAGTGTGTTTGACTGTCCCCAAATGGGTATCTTTTCAAATGCAAGTTTGCTAATTGCCCAGCATAGAGTTGGAAGAGGAAGAAGAAAGGGCAAAAAGGTTGGAGGAGAAAAGGGTGAGAAAGTGCAAGTGACCAGTATCACAGAGCATCTCCTCAAGGCTGAGCCCTGCCAAATGCCATCCCTTGTGTCTTATCCCACTGATGACTGGGAAGAGAGGCTCTTCCTCAGGGCCTGGCCAAGTCTGGTCACCTGCCTATTTCATTGGTGGACCTTCCATCCATTTTTTCCCCATCCTCACCCAATACTAAGGTCCTATTAGTCTTTCTGCCCCCACACTCCACATACAACCAGCCATTCACTTAGTGTAAGGACCCGTCTCTCTCAAATTTGGGACAATAACACCCTCCGTTTATATAACTGAACATACAGCAAGCACCCTTGCCTCCACTTCTGAACCTATATGGGATGCCCTGATCAACTACACCTGTGTAAGACTGACTCCCCAACTAAGGGTCAATCAAGAGTGTAAGGCCAGCCCAGTGCAGTGGCACACGCCTGTAATCCCAGCACTTGGGAGGCTGAGGCAGGAGGATCATGAGTCAAAGCCAGCCTCAGCAATGGCGAGGCACTTAGCAACTCAGTGAGACCCTGTCTCTAATAAAATACAAAAAAGGGCTGGGGATGTGGCCC
Source organism: Tamias sibiricus (assembly GCA_025594165.1). NCBI lineage: Eukaryota > Metazoa > Chordata > Mammalia > Rodentia > Sciuridae > Tamias > Tamias sibiricus. The sequence goes on along the minus strand of CM046660.1, from coordinate 69,139,400 downwards.
AGTGGTCGAGTGCCCCTGAGTTCAATCCCTGGTACAAAAAAAAAAAAAAAAAAAAAAAGAGTGTAAGGCCAGGTCCTATTAGTCTTTCTACCCCCACACTTAGCATATTTCCTGACACACAGTAGGTGTTCATGAATGTTGAATGAGCAAATGAATGAGAAAATGTGGATCAAGGAGGTCAAGAGAGAAAAACATATTTTTAAAAAGTGGCCTGTACTTTCTATTGGCTTGTCACTTCTTTCTTTGATACATTTATAGGATACATATGACTTAGAAAACCTAGAGGAATCCCTTTGTCCATACTTAAGTTGAGTGCTGTTTATTATCTGTCCATTAAAGCAGGCTCTCTGAGGACTCCTTCCTTACTGGAGGGTGGCAGAGTTAGTCTCCTCCTTTCTATTTATCACCAGCACTTGAAACAGTTGTTATTCTCTTTTGAAGATCTCAACTTTAGATGGATTCAAGTGAGTTATATTCTCTTGCACTGAAAAAATGGGAATGCCTCTTTATTTTCCCTTGATCTCTTATTCCTAGCCATTTTTAAACAGCCCTGGCTTAGTCTATTTTCCAATCCTCTTTCCTGTTTTATGAGCCAATATTTCAAGTTTGCACCAAAAGAACACAATGACCTTCTTCATCTGCCAAATCTGGATATTTATTGCCATCTATCTGAAATGATAATAAATTTTTGAGACCACTTTGCTAGTTCCATGTGTTTTGATCTCCAGCTTTTGCCACTGAGATTGATGGCTTGGGGGACTTGGCTAAGGGTGGAATGTCCCAGCCTCTGCCAACTCTCCATTGTCACATCAACGCATCCAGATCCCACGTTGTCACAGCCTAGCCCCTTGCCATTGTTGAACTGGCCGACCCTTATCTGACCTAATGTTATCTTTCTAAATTGAATGCAGCTACATCTGGGTAGGGTTTTAAGGGTAATTTTTCCTTTTGACTGAAAGCTTTTTATCAATCCCATCTCTAAATCAGAAAGTTGTTCATGCATAAAATATATACAGTGCAGATGAGAGGCAATTAGGCTAACAAAGCACATTCCTGGGTAATGAGGAATTTTTATTCACCTCTCTGATCGTCCTGTCCTTTTGCTTAACAGCCATCATTTAAGGCTGCATTGAGCTGCACTTGGGGAACAGGGTGCTCTTCCTCTAGTCAGTAAATCTCATCTCCGCTCTAGCACAGTTGGCTTCCCATCTGTCTTAGCCAGCCCGCTCTTTGTGACTGGATTCTCACTCTCAGGTTATATTTCTGTTCTCAAACCTGAAAAGTCTGCACCCCAGGAGCCTTCTCCTGGTTTACATTTCTAATAGGGCGTCTGATGTGTCCCTGCTAGCCTGGGACTTTTCTCCGTGTAGCACCAGAAGTTCCACAGTGTAAGATAATCCTCCAATCCCAGGCAAAAAGGGAGAGCTGGCCACCCCAACTTTAAAGCTGATGGGAAGGAGGGACTTTCATGATTATGGGTAATGGCCGAAGAAACTTGAATACTCTTATCAAAAATAATTCTGCAGTGAGAGTTTAAAAATTTTTTTAAGAAATTCATCAAATGCAGGAATGCCTTCTGAGGGCACAGATAAGGTTTCCTATTGCACTGAGCTTCAGTGACCAAGTGTGTCTCATGACACACTGATGGGAATGTGGGAAGCAAGAGAGAAATAATACCTATCATGACAGAACAAACAGGCAGTGACATCAGGTGTGGTAAGTGCGGCAGGGGTAGGCAGGAGGGTAACAATCTAGCTGTACAAAGGAGGGACATGTCTACTCCAAGGCACATAGTATTGTTTTCCTGACAAAGGACATTTCAGAGAGCTTTTTAAAAGTGAAACGTTTTACTTGCCACAGCCAGAATACTCAATCCTCACTCTTTATGATGTTGTTAGTCTATAAATAATTCTCTTTAGGTTTCCCTCATGACCATCTTACATGAATGCCCATCCCAGAATGGGGTGTTTTAGAGGGAATATGTACTCAAAAATTTAAATCTCGGAATCAAGCCACTTTTAGCATATGCTTAAGTTAAAGTTTAAATCTGACTGAACGCAAGCAGGACTCAAAATCCATATGGCTTGTTCTAGCAGAGCAAACAACTTTGAGTTCAGCAGCTGGTTTGTTCAAACAAGATAATCAGTCCCCCTGACTTATTTAGAACATACTTCAAATATTTAGTTTCTCGGTTCAAAGTGTTTCTGCTGGAGTGTGGTTCATTTTGATATCAGCGTGATCGACTGCAACTGTGGGTTTGCGCTGTAGCTGTTTTAACCTTTAGGAATGTATTTCACTGCTTTGTTTTGTTTAGACGGATGGTTTCCTGGGCTGTCAGCAGTGAAACAGTGTCACTACATGGCCAGGAAGCACCACTGCAGCTGCTGCCAGTCACCCCCTCCCTGTCTCTTCTAACAGACTCACCAACATACGATGTGATCAGAGATCACTTTTCATGAAGATTTGTTATGGGTCAATTCATCAACTACTAGTCTTTTAGTGACATGTCATGTTGAAGTTGTGTGATAAATGCAAACTAAATCAAGGTAAAGAAGAATCAACAACAGTAGTATGAGTCTTTGTCATTTGGGTGACACTGGGTATATATTATGAGAGTAGGAAGGAGTGGGAATTCAGTAGAAATGGTTAATAATAGGAAATGTTTTCTTTTGGTTCTTTACCAACTTCATTACAGACATACACTCAAAAAAAAAAAAAAAAAAAAAAAGTCAAGAAATACCCCATAAGGGCTGCAGGGATTGCCAGAGACAGAGGGGAGGGGAGGGGGTACAGAGGTAGGAAAGATGGGGTGAATGAGATGGACATCATTACCCCCAAGTACATGTATGAAGACACAAATGATGTGACTCTACTTTGTGAACAACCAGAGAAATGAAAAATTGTGCTCTATGTGTGTACTACGAATTGAAATGCATTCTGCTGTCATGTATAACAAGTTAGAATAAATAAATAAAACAGAAAGATTATTTTGCTTGAATCCCTAAATTCATCACCAATCTCTGGACCTCACTGAAGATGTCAATCAAGAGGCAGAATAGTGTCAAGTTGTCCAGTGACCAGGAGCTTTCCTTGTCAAGTTTAGAAATTTTCCCGTGTAGAAATACACAAGTTGTACCAATGCTTCAAAACAGCTTCCCTCTGCAGTCTTGCCCCAGGGAATACATACCACACTACCACGTGCTGAAAATTAGGAATTATTTGGAAGCTATCACATGAATGAAGAGGAGAAAGGATGGAAAAACAGAATCTGGATTTTCAAAATAATAAAATGGTTAATCCTAGAACTGGTGTCCACTCTCCTGAGAGGAGGCTTTTTCCACTTTCCTAACATTCAGTGTATGTATAAGTCAGTGAGCAGAAGTCAGGGGGTGAGGGGCAGGGGCAGACCCAGGAGCAGGGAGAGACCCTTACCAGCAGGTATGGCTTAGACCTTCAACCTCACGGCTACTAACTCAGTTGCTCAGTCTTGGGTTTGTCTATTTGTTTACTCACACTGCCAACCAAATACTTTTTTTTTTTAAATGGGTCTCTACTGGGTACCAAGGATATAAAAATGGTCTTGCTTTTTAAAAATCACCTTCCATTTGGTAAGAAAAGCCTCTAAGCAAACAAATGGATACAATGTAAGAGTTATGCTAAAGGTGTGCATGAAGTACATATAGAGAAGTACCTTTTCCCCACATTCTCTCCAGCATTTATTGTTGTTTGTGTTCTTAATAGCTGCCATTCTGACTGGTGTGAGATGAAATCTTAGAATGGTTTTGATTTGCTTTCTCTAATTGCTAGAGATGTTGAATATTTCTTCAGGTATTTGTTGATTGAATGTATATCTTCTTCTGAGAAGTGTCTGCTCAGTTCCTTGGCCAATTTATTGATTGGGTTATTTGTTTTTTTGGTGTTAAGATTTTTGAGTTCTTTATATATTCTAGAGATTAGTCCTCTATCTGATGTGCATGTGGTAAAAATTTGTTCCCAATTAGTAGGCTCTCTATTTACCTCACTGATTATTTCTTTTGCTGAGAAGAAGCTTTTTAGTTTGAATCTATCCTGTTTATTGATTCAAAAGGCACACTCATACTTACTGGTTGGACTGCAAAATGGTGCAGCCAATATTGAAAGCAGTATGGAGATTCCTTGGAAAACTGGGAAAGGAGCCACCTTATGACCCAGCTATATCACTCCTCGGTCTATACCCAAAGGACTTAAAAACAGCATACTAAGGGACACAGCCACATCAATATTTATAGCAGCACCATTCACAATAGCTAAACTGTGGAACCAACCTATATACTCCTCAGTAGATGAATGGATAAAGAAAATGTGGTATATATACACAATGGAATATTACTCAGCAATTCTTGAGAATAAAATCATGGCATTTGCAGATAAATGGATGAAGTTGGAGAATATAATGCTGATTGAAGTTAGCCAATATCAAAAATCCAAATGCCAAATGTTTTCTCTGATATAAGGAGGCTGATTCACAGTGGGTTGGGACCGGGACCATAGGAGGATTAGAGGAACACTAGAATGGCCAATGGGGAGGAGGGGAAGGGAGGGGGGGGCAAAAGGGTAAAACAAACAAAAAACCCCCACAAATGGTGTGAATATACTTTGTATATAACCAGATATGTAAAAATGTGCTCTGTAAGTGTAATATGAAATGTAATGCATTCTGCTGTCATATATAACAACTCAGAATTTTAAAAAAAGAAAAGTACCTTTTCTAAAAATAAGAGAAATGACTTCAAAAGAGAAGTTTCATGGATAAGTGAGCAGTTGTGAAAATTTGTTAATAACAAGTATATTATATTATTGTAGCATATTATACACAGATTTACACCCAGTCCTTGATTGCTTTGAAAGGTCAAATATTTCCACCAGGAACAATTTTTCTTTATCTACAAAGATAATGAATACTGGTTACTCTTTTTCCATAACACCTTACTCTTTTTCTCCCTCCCCTTATCACAGTTGGTAAATATGTATCTATTTACACATATTTTTAATGTTAGCCTCTTCTACTAGATAACAAGTCCCATGGAGGCTGAAACTTGCTACCTAGTAGCAAGTTCCTCAAAACTGCATGCCCAGGGCTGGGGTTGTGGCTCAGCGGTAGAGCACTCGCCTAGCATGTGCGAGGCCCTGAGTTTGATCCACAGCACCACATAAAAATAAATAAAATAAAGGTATTATATCCAACTACATCTAAAAAAATAAATATTAAAAAAGAAAAAACTGGGCTGAGGTTGTGGCTCAGTGGTAGAGCACTTGTTTAGCATGTGTGAGGCCCTGGGTTTGATCCTCAGCACCACATAAAAATAAATGAATAAAATAAAGGTTTCATGTCCATCTACAACTTAAAAAAAAAAAAAAAACAAAAAACAAAAACAAAAACAACTGCATGCCCAGCACCCAACACAAAATCAAGAGCATAACAGGAGCTCAACTGTCCTGTGGTAAGAATAAAAGGGTAGAACGAACATAGTGAAAAACACTGGATGAATGCCTAGAAGTGATGGCCATACCCTGCTGTGGACATGCCCTGGTGGAGGCAGGTCAAGGTCAAGATGGGTACTGCCTCAGGCCCTGTGGGAAGAAGAGCAAGAGGTGCTAATGGCACTCATGAGAAAGTGGCATGGCCAGGAGGAGTCACTCAAGGTTCTGGAAAGGTGCTATGAATCTGCTCTTATTGGGCTGGATCTGTCTGATGGGCTGGGCATCTTTTTGACTTACCTTTTATTCCTGGAGGTCCTGGTAGCCCTGGATCCCCCGGGAGACCTCTGGGCCCAGGCTCTCCCATGTCTCCTGGATGGCCCTTCTGCCCAGGCATCCCCTGATCACCTGAGGACAACAGGAAAGTTGTGCAGACACCCTGATGATGTATGAAAACATTCACTGGGAAATTATCTACATTTTTAATTTCTAGGTAACCAGGAATATTTTCTTACTTTTCCTTCCTAGATATCTTAACTCTAAGGAGAAAAATTAACTTCAGAAGGAGAAAATATACTTCAAAATGATTGAAGTTGCCATTTATGATTTTAAACTTGCCCCCTGTTTTCTGAATTGACAGGAAAAGGATTATTAAAACACTGGGTTATAAAAGTGATGTTTTCCTTGGGTCTAAAACAGGGGGCAGGGACAGCATTGTGAGTGGCAGATGAAAGGAGGAGAGCTGGAATGGAGCTGCTGTTGTCAGACCACCTCTGGAGGGGGTACCATGCCAGCACTTACAGGTGTTGTCTTGGTTACGCCCAGTGACCCAATTAGATAGACCAACTTCATAGGTGAGCAATAGGTCAGTTTAAGTGGCCTGTCTAGAAGCTCAGACTGGGAATCAGAAGAGCCACATGCAAAAAATCAATAACAATCCCTAGAGTATGTGAAGACTGACTCTCTCCAAACACCAAGAGATAAGGAGTGCTCAGGAAGTTTCCAGGCTTCCTTTCAAGGTACCTGGACACCCTGGTGGTCCCAAAGAGCCAGGCAGGCCTGGCCTTCCTGGTGGTCCTTTCAGTCCTGGAACTCCAGTCAAGCCTTGATCTCCAGGGGCTCCAACATGTCCTAAAGAAGGAAGGTAGAAGCCTGAGTAGCTGTAGATGGTCTTTGAGACATTGAATCTATTAAACAGTTAACTGCAGGCCTAGATATTCTTTTCTATCCTTACTTTCTTGCATTTAAATCTTTCTGCTAAAAGATAACATTAAGGAATAATTGAAAAAAAAATGCCCATAATCCAACCACCTTAACAGAGTTTTCCATATGTATATGACATGAAAATAATACCCAGAATTTTATATTCTGGATTTATAAATTACTGTTATAAGTAATTGTTCAAGTTTGTCATAGTCCTCTTAATTATCATTTGTATTGATTCAATCTTAATTAAATTAAGTATTCTAATTTTCTCCTACTGTTGGACATTCAAGTTATTTCTAACTCTTTGCTATTATGCTTATTGATCTTTATACATCTCCCTTCAATATTTCTCCTAATCAATTATTTCCTTATGAAAAATTCCTAGGAGTAGAATTTCTAGGTAAATAGGGTAATATTTTGGTTCTTTTAAAATACATTTTTAAATGTCAAAGTGTTTTGAAAAAAGTCACAGTCATTATGGAATTCCATCTTTTGAGAAGTTAAAGCCTGAAACATTTTCTTACATTGCAAAAATAACATTATAACAGCCAAAAAATTAATGACAATCTCTAATATCATCTTATTCTCATTCTATACTTAAACCTTTAATGTTCTTCACAGTTGGTTTGTCCACATCAAGTTCCGTGCCAATATCACAGATTGCATGTAGTGGATATATTTCTTAATTTTTTTTTTTTTTTTTTTTTGTGTGTGGTACTGGGGATTGAACTCAGGGGCACTCGAACACTGGGCCACATCTCCAGCCCATTTTTGTATTTTATTTAGAGACAGGGTTTCACTGAGTTGCTAAGTGCCTCACCATTGCTGAGGCTGGCTTTGAACTCATGATCCTCCTGCCTCAGCCTCCCAAAGTGCTGGGATTACAGGCGTGCGCCACCGCGCCCAGCTGCTATTTCTTAAATTTTAAAAAATATGAAACGTCCCCTATGTATGACAGTGACTTTCTGAAGAGAAAAATTGAGATCCTCTCTTGTCTATTATTATTATTTATTTATTTATTGTTTGCAGTACTGGGGATTGAACCTGAGGTCTCCCACATGCTAGGCAAGGGCTCTACTACCACTGAGTCATATCCCAGCCACTATTAAAAAATCTTTATTTTGAGGCAGGTTTGCTAAATTTCCCAGGCTGGTCTCAAATTTGCCTTCCTGCTGCCTTGGCCTCCCGAGTAGCTAGGATTAGCAAATGCATGCCACTGTGCCCTGCTTAAAGCCTTCCAAAATAGACCATTCGGCATCTGGTTCTTGTCACAGGTTACCCATGGTTTGAAGCAAGGTACTCACATCCTCAACCACTACATGTCACTCATCTGTAGCTCCAGGACCACAATACCAAGAGCACTCCATGTTTTTACTAGGGACTTTTCATTAGTTGGCTTATTTTCTTGGCAATTTAATAAGAATAAAATGACACTTCAGATACTTTAAATGCCATTTCTTTGGTTACTAGAAAGTATGACTATTTGCTCACATGTTTATTTATGATATAGGACTTTAATTCACGTTTACAGGATGAAACAGTAGTCTATGCTGAAAATCAATGGCCAGATCTGCAGACATGCTCAGCTCTGTACTCACAAACCCACAGGGGGTGTAATCTTTATGTAGTACAAGCCCGTGTCTAAATGTGTTCCCTGATGGAATTTAACATTTATCAGCCTCACTCTGTGTTATCTTATTTACCCCAAGAACATTCCTGCAGGAAAAGTATGGCAGCCCTGTTGTCAGCTCCAGATGAAAAAGAAGTAATCTGCGACTTGCCTCATGAATTTAGGGTGTATTAAGAAGAATATCTAGCTGGGCACGGTGGCGTACGCCTGTAATCCCAGCACTTGGGAGGCCGAGGCAGAAAGATCGTGAGTTCAAAGCCAGCCTCAGCAATGGCGAGGCATTTAGCAACTCAGTGAGACCCTGCCTCTAATAAAATACAAAAAAGGGCTGGAGATGTGGCTCAATAGTTGAGTTCCCCTGAGTTCAATGCCCAGTACCAAAAAAATAAAAAAAAAAAGTATCTGAGAATCTGTTCTCTGTCTCCTCTCTGAATTGAAGGAACAGGCGACAGACCAACATAACCATCACCCCAGGACACATTGCACATCTGTGTCTTCTTGTTAGGCTCCTACAAATTCAAGGCAAGCTTTGCCCAAGCATATTTACAATCTTTCTGATGGTGAATAACACAGAACTTTAAAATTCTAAGCTGACGCCACAGCATGTAAGAAAGGGAACACTTTACATGGCAGTAATCACAGGAGACCAGGCCAATTAGGCTAGCACAAATATCCTGCAAAAGTTTAAGTGCGAAATAACTCAGACTCATGATTTTTAACTTAAAATAGTAGGTAATATCAAAGGCCTCCAGTTTGAACTACTTTGAGCTTATAAAATGGTATATCTGCCTGGTTTGCCATAAAAGTACCAGTGAGTGTGGAAAAAAAATCTTCTCACAGTTGTCTGGCCTGTGGGTGAAGAGGACTGCTCTTTACAACTGTGGAGTAATCTTTTGTTTCCAATCTTATTTCAAAGTATCTTATTTGATCCTCAGAACAATCTTGTAATATCCACAGGCCCAGTTGAGGAAATTGAGCAGACAACTGACTCACCCAAAGCCACCGCAGTAAGGGTGGTGACAGACCTCGGCTCAGAAGTCTCTCTGGCATTTATCATGAACCCCCACAATGCTGACCACAAAACTATTTTCCTCACCAACTATATATTTAAGTTATACATTTCAGTTAAAATGTTGTGCTATCTAAATGCACGTGTCTGTGTTAGAGATAAAAGACTCATACGAAAGGGAGTGAAAGGACTGTGGGACAGGAAGGTTTTTGTCACCAGAATAGCTTTCTTTTTTTCCTGTTAAATTTCCATTTTAATCTTGTGCTACAAAAACAAAGAAAATAAAATTTTCCATAATAGTTCAGCTTAAACATAGTTTTTGTTATATGCAATAAGGCATGGCTGTCACTAGGGGGAATCTTTAAAGTAATGTACAAATTTATTAATGCAAAATATTTTAATTTAAAGGGGCCCATGTAAATACAAACCTGGTCTTATTTTAGGTGGGGGCAGGTACCAGGGATTGAACTCATGGGCACTCAACCACTGAGACACATCCCCAGCCCTATTTTGTATTTTATTTAGAGACAGGGTCTTAGTGAGTTGCTGAGTGCTTCGCTTTTACTGAGGCTAGCTTTGAACTCGTGATCATCCTGCCTCAGCCTCCTGAGCCCCTGGGATTACAGGTGTGCACCACTGCACCTGACTCAAACCTGGTTTTTAATCTTACACTATCAGCTGAATGCTCTTGGAAAAAAGCCATTTGAGCAATAATCTGTGGATGAACATTTCTTCTATCCACGAAGTGGGTGTTCCTGTGCATGCATCTTTGTACACTTGTCTGATTGCTGACTTAAGATAAATTCTGAGGAGTAGAATTTCTAAATCAAATAGGGCATTTTTTGTTTGTTTTTAGTACTGGAAATTGAACCCAGGGGCACTTTACCAATGACCTCTATACCCTGGGCCTTTTTCTTTTTCTTTTTTTTTAAATTTTTATTTTGAGACAGGACTTGCTAAGTTGCAGGAGCTAGCCTCAAACTTGCAATCCTCCTGCCTCAGCCTCTCCTGTTCCTGGGATAACAGGCATGTGCGATCACACTCAGCAAATGGCATGCATATTTTAAAGATTGATGTGTGTTCCCATAGGATCCAGAAAGGAAGTAGAAATTTATACTCAACATTTTCTGAAAGGTAAACATGAGTAGAAAGCGAGGCAACAAAATATCCTAAGACCAATTTCCCCTCTGGGGATCCTGTTCTGTTGGCTTGAATGCAAATACTCCTCCTTCTCCTTATAAGGGGTGAAGCTATGCAAAGCGCCCCCTCTCCTCTTCTCTGCCACAGGTCACTCCTGTAGCTGGCAGTGTCCTCAAAGGAGGACAGGGACTCACTGATCCATCATACTTCCTTCTGAGGGATTCCACATGAATTGTGAATGATAATTAAGTATCATCGTTTGAATGGCTTAGAGCACTTATTAACTATGAGGTTTGGTGTTTTTTAGTTTGGACTGATTTTTCATAAATTGTAGAAGATTCATTGATAGTTCCACAATGGCATGCCTCACTTGCATTCTCATATGCTGTTCTCAGTAGGAGACAGAGGACTGTGAGCAGAACCTGTGGCTCTGTTAAACTGCAGAGGTTGCAAATGGTACAAATTTTAATTGCGTGCAATATTCACTTTTGACTTTTGTCAAAATATAGGCATGCAAAGGGGAGTGTATTATCATGTCAACATCAATGGCTATGTGAGCATGATAGAAAACAGAATCCCTGGTGTGTGATCCTTTCATCCACCAGGCTAGAGGTGCCAGGGCAGCATTACACACAATCCTTCTGCTATGTATCTTAATGAGCAAAGAGGAAAGAAAATACTGATACCATCATTGCCAGCTTGAAGGATAAAAGTAATGGTTCTATTTTTCAAACTAAATTACTTTTTCTGTTTTAATAAGAAAAACATGTAGCTATACCTTGACATCCAGGGCTGCCTGGGTCACCCTTAGGACCAGGTGGGCCACACTGGCTGGCAGGCTCACCTTTGTTTCCTGTGAGTGATAAAGTACATGGAGCATTAAGAAAATTAAATTTGCTTTCATACAAGTGACTTAATAACCTTCTTATTTGTCTTTATAAACTGTTTTCAAAGTTTCCAGGGTAAGATTTTTTAAAAACGACTATTTTTTTTCTAAAGAACAGACACATGATTTTATAGTTCATAATGATCATAAGAAACTATAGATATTGAGAAGTTTGAGTTCTTAGGTCCCCCCAAAATTTTCAAACTTAGGTTTCTTTTTAAGAAATTACTCAGCATTGTGTGATCCTGTTCTTATGTTTTAGAAACAAAAGCAGAGATTGTCACTGCTTCAGAAGGAAGCTCAGCTCAGTGTCCTTGTAAAAATAATATCACAAAGGCATGCTTTATTGAAGACTTCACAAGAGATGCATACCCAAAAGCTACTCTAGACAATGCCTCCTGCAGGCCCACAGAGCTCTTTATCCATGCTGGTATAATTCCAGTTACAAAGACTTATATTATAGCTGGGAGCCAGTTTTAAGTGAGGGACTCAAAGTGGAGTGGGAGGGAAGGGCCAGACAACAGGAGGGGTTATGAGATAATAAGGAAAGTAGTTAGTACCTGCCCACTAAGGCTGTCTTCTAAGCGGTCCCACTTAGGCCTTGTGGCAATGACGCTTGCCCCTGACCCCACTCTTAATCATGGCTAATTGCTCAAGGGATTGGAATCCTGTCCATGTCACTCAGCCAGTCTTTCCTTAAGAAGTTGGAATTAAAAACTGAGGATTTGGGATCCTGGGCTACTGGGGCAGAAACCCAGAGTATTATCATGAGTTGTTCCACGTAGAACATGTTGGAGTACAATCCAACAATATCCAGAAAGGCCCAGAAAAGACACAAAATAGGTGGTGATGAAACCAGTTGGTAGAGAGATAACTTAAAAAAACAGATCATGGAGAAAAAAAAAGCAAGACACCATGCATTGCCTAAGTGCTTGAGCTTTCCGGTCTGACGGAACTGTGTCTCCTGTTGGTGGGTTGCCTTTGTGATATTATTTTTACAAGGACACTGAGCTGAGCTTCCTTCTGAAGCAGTGACAATCTCTGCTTTTGTTTCTAAAGCACAAGAACAGAGAAAGCTTTTGCTCCTTAGATTCATGTGCACTTCACCTCCTTGCAAACATGGCCTAATACAGATACAAAAGAAATAAGTAGAGGTAGCTATGCACTGTGAAGGAGACAAAGAGACTATCATACATTCATAAGTGAGCACAGGAGAAGTGATTTCTGAATGCTGAAGGCTTAAACCATCAAAATCAAATTAAAAATGTCCCTATTTGTGACCATTTCTGGGAAAGAGATCCAATTGCTTTTACTGAATAGATAAGCATGCACAGTTCATGTTTTTTATTACAGTAATTCTATTATTTATAAAGTGTCTCTCAAAGCATGAGCATGTCTCATCAGATGTGAGAAGATCTTAGATGGTTCATTGATTACTATTTTATAGTTTAAAGCTTTTTAATTTTAATTTGTATTGGAGGGGGGAAGGGAATAAAAAGGACAGTAGAATTAATCGGACATAACTTTCCTAGTCTTGTATTTGAATACACAACCAGTATTACTCCACGTGATGTACAACCACAAGAATAGATCCTATTTAGAATAAGTTATTCCATGTATGTATAATGTGCCAGAATACATTCTACTGTCAAGTATGTCTAAAAAGAACAAATAAAATTAAAAATTAAAAAAATACATTAAAGTAATATATATCTACATGTCAGACCTGTGAATTCACACAGTGAGGTTAAGGCTATGATTTAAAAGATGAACCATGTTAAAATAAATTTAAAGAAATATATTAACTCACTGATATACCCATAGTGAAACTATTAAAGCTTTTATGCAAACATTGTAATTTAAGATATCCTGATTTTTGTTTATTTGTTGGTTTATCCTAACAAAGGATAAATGAAACATCTCTTTTCCTATGATATTTTTTCACCTTTTTTTAAACTTTCAATTTCACTTTCCCCCAAAACCTGATAAAGGTACAATGTCAGTTGTGTTTACCAGGCAACATTATTTTTGTCACAAGATAAACTAAGACCTGTGAGGCCAAATCCAGTCTGCTATTTTATTTATTTTGTAAATAAATTTTTATTGGGATATAACCACACCCCTTTGTTCACACACTAGCTAGGGCTGCTTTCATGTAGTTGTGACTGAGGTCATGTCCCACAGAGCTGATAGTTTTTATGATCTGGTCTTTATTTTTGGGGAAAAAAGAAATTGCTGACCCTTGGCTTGTGTAAAAACAATTATAAATTATATCTGGTTTGGGAATTCTTAAGTTAACTGTAATACCTGTTGGGAAGTCATAGCTTTGGCTGGAAACCTAATAGCTGAGCTTATGAAGTCCTTAGAAGAAAGACTGGCTCCTGTGGGACATGGGGCTTCTAGCTGATGGGGACACTGCCCACAGGTGTGAAGCTGGTCTCCTTGCACCCAAGCTGCCCCTTGGGGAGCTGTGGTTACTACATGTTCTGATGCTTAGACCCTCATCTGAGGAGGAAGGGCAGCTGAGCCTGCAGACATAACATCTCCTGTCTGGAACCCTTGGATCTGAGAAACAAATGAGAACCCTCTCTAAGGAGAGCCCCGTGGATGTTCCAGCTTGATATACTTCATTTATCATGCAAAAGATGACCACCCATGGTGTGCAAGTACCCAGGACTATGAGCTTGACAGGTGTCTACTATGTTTCCAAACCATACCTTTTGGTCCTTTTGCTCCATCAATTCCTGAAAATCCAGGGGGGCCTGGAAAGCCCGGCTCACCCTAACAATTTAATGAAACAAAAAGAAGACATTACTTGGGTTTCCAATGCAAGTGGCACTGGTATGACATGATCCAGTTATAATTTTCTGCTATCAATTTGTTTTCTGTAATTCACAATGGTAAAGAAAATTGGGAGTGCATTGCAAGCATACTATCACATGTGTCTAGTTTTCAAAAGTGGATAAAACTCCTTCAGAATTAGAGCTACTACTGTCAACAATTAGCACACCATCCTCTGTTCATGCTTACAGAACAGTACCATATGACTTGAATTTTAGGTTTTGAATGAACGAATCAATATTAAATAAAATAGTATTAGAAGTCCTGTTACGCCCTAAACTTTGAAAATCCATTTTATCCCAAAAGATGGATACTGAGTTGTACATTTTCAAGAAGTATGATACAGGCTACTACATATATTATACATTGTGGTTCTCCAAGAGTATGTTATTTATGATTATGAATACCAAATGTGCTAAAGCAAAATCTGAAAAGGAGGGTTAGAAATCAGAATTTGGGTGGTTTTTCAGGATGACCTTTCATCCCATTGAACCAGCAGCCATGTGGCGAGTCTCTATGGAGGTGCTTACAGCTGGTTGGAGAGTGTGACTTGCCCATCTACAGTAGGGGAACCAGGCATAAGTACGGGTCAGGAATTTAAGTTATACCATGGCCATCTAGAGGACTCCAGGCCTCCTCCTGTGACCCCTTACATCCCAACAGCCTATGAAAGGGAAACAATATACACTGGCAAATCAGGGCTCCTTATGGGATCCTAAGGACAGAAAGGTTTTATTGTTTCCTCACTCTTGCAGCAGTAACCGTACCTGGTCTCCTGGAAACCCTGGAAAGCCAATGATCCCTCTTAGGCCAGGTGGGCCTGGAGGGCCAGGGGGTCCAGGAAGCCCATGCTTCCCATTTCGACCAAGCTCCCCTCTGTGGAATCCAGGTAGTCCATATCT
Source organism: Tamias sibiricus (assembly GCA_025594165.1). Lineage (NCBI taxonomy): Eukaryota > Metazoa > Chordata > Mammalia > Rodentia > Sciuridae > Tamias > Tamias sibiricus. Next base: position 69,124,329 of record CM046660.1, on the reverse strand, counting down.
TCCTGGCTCTCCTCTTCTCCCTTGCATTCCAGGACTTCCTGTATCACCTGATGAGGTTGGAAGATTATAAATCTTTTGGCTAAAATTTTGAGCTAAGTAATAGTTATGCCACAGGGCTCAGTCCTACTTTTAAAAGATGAAGTCAAAGGCATTGGACATTCTGACTTTCCCCAAACCACATCTCCATGGTTTTTGCCATCCATGACCTCACTGTGAAAGAGGCTGTCCAGGAACAGATTGGGGACTACCAGAGGAAGGACAGAGTGTGCAGGGTTATTGGCTCCAATACACTCATTTTGCAAATAAGGAAGAACTTAGCAGAGAAGTTGAAAGATTTTCCCCTGGCAACTAGCCAAAGAGAAAGCCAAGACAAGAACCCAGGCTTCATGTAGATTAAGCCTGAACTTGCTAGAAAGTATAAATGTGGTTGTTAAAATCCTTTCTATGCAATTTTTCTAAGGACCAGCAGCATGGCAAGGGCTGCTTGTTAGAAAGACAGCATCCCTGAGGCCCCAGGCCTGTGGAGTCAGAATCTGAATTTTATAAGATCCTCTGGTGATTCATATGCACATTGAACTTTGAGAGACACCAAAGTGACTTAGACATTGAATACTAATCAATTTAAAATCAATGACTACAAACAGAAGTACTTTAAACCTGGATTCAGTAATTTATATGTATCTCAATTTGATCCTAGTTTAGTTTGGAATATCCAAATCTATAAATATGTACGAGTTTTAGCTAAGTGTTTGCATGTAAGAGCAAAAAAAAAAAAAATGCATTACAAAGTTTATTAATGTGTAATTATATCTGAGAAAAGATCTTTCCTGATCTCCATGTTAGTGTAGGAGTTGACTTGAATTATCTGTAAAGATGACATGCATACCCATGTTCATAGAAGCACAACACTATAGCCAAACTATGGAACCAGCCTTGGTTGGATAAAGAAAATGTGACATATATACACAATGACATTTTTATTCAACCATAAAGAAGAATTAAATTATGTCATTTGCAGGAATATGGATGGAACTTGAGAACATTATATTAAGAAAAATAAGCCAAATTCAGAAAGTCAAGGATCATGTGAATGTTTTCTTTCCTGGGAAAATTAGAGAGGAAAAAGGAAAAGAAAGATGAGGGGAGGGAGAGCTCATGAAAATCAAAGGGAGATCAGTAGAGTAGAAAAACAAAAAAAAAAAAAAAACTAGAGAGAGGGAGAAGGGGAGGGAAAGAGGAAATACTAGGGAATGATATTGGCCAAATTACATTGTCATATTGTATGCATGTATGCATATGTAATAATGATCCCACTATTATGTACAGCTACAATGCACCAATAAAATATATGGGGGAAAAAGAAACCTTAAATGTTTGTTTACCTCTCTCTCCTGGGAAGCCATTATCCCCAGGAGGCCCAGGTTCCCCAGGTTTCCCCTTTTTGGAAATGATGGCCATTTCTCCTTCAATTCCAGGAGGTCCTCTTGCTCCTGCAGAAATTAGTTATGCCAGAGAAAAAACACACACCATACCTATACCTTGTCTGTTGCTCACTTCACCTCCAGGTTACAAATCCCCTTTAAACACTAAATCTACTTCACTGCATTAGAGTTAACAGGATGTACAATTTCACCAGCTTTGACTATCCCAAGGAAGGGCTGCACCTCCTGAATTCCTGTCCCTGCTGGTCCAACCCTGAGGGACCACAGAATGTCTGCTAAGTTCAGCCCAACAGGTCCCAGAGTCTTCAGTGAGTTCAGACATGTTTGAAAAACTCCAATCTACAAAACTGTCTGTTTATTCTGTAAAATCTGAATTGCCCATTTCTGGTTCCATCTCTTCCCCTTCATTAACACCCTCTGTTATTTCCTTTACGTTGAAAGAAAAGACACGTTTTAATGTAGTTTTCCAGAGACTCCCAAAAGGTAGGAAAAGGAGTAACATCTTCCTGCCAAACTTTGCCAATACTTACTGTCTAGTGGCTGCTAAATTACTGGCAGTTCAGATCAGCCATGGAAGATTATTTATATCTCAGTGGGAGTATTTGTACCACTGCAGTCAGCAATGCTGGGCATTTCAAAAAGAAAATTTCAAAGAGCCTGTTTATCACCACATCACTGGAATTCATCCAGATTTTAATTTTTATTGGAATAATTGGAGCATTGCAAACATCACTTATCTAAGGTAAGAAAGGAGTGACTTTTAGGTTTCCTGATTCTATGAAAGCAATTTACAAGCTAGTAAAGCAAAACAAAAACTACTAGGATGAGTCAACTAAAAAAAAAAAAGAGGTAATTTGAATTAATATGAGACTATTTACCCATAGAGATTTAAGGGGCAAAATCTTGTTTCTAAAAACAGCCACAAGTTCCTCTTGACACTGGAAATGTTACCTTTGCCCACTGCAGCCTCAGGGCAGAGAAATAAAAGTAAGCTTTGAGCAGGGAGGGGGGCACAAGACATTTGAATCCCTGCTCTTGAAGCTTAATTTTGTTTTTAAAGCTCTTTCTTTAAATGAAACTTGGGGGCAACTGAACTCATGGCCCAGATGAAAATCAGACTCATTCTAGTCCAGAGGTCTGCAAACTGCAGCCCACGAGCCACATCCCTCCTTCCTGTTGCCAGTTCTTGTACAACCCAAGAGCTGGGAATAATTTTTACACGTTTAAATGGTCACAGGGGGGTGGGGCAGGACTCCAAGACATAAAACACAAAACAATATTTTGTAAAAATTATATAGATATTTGTGCAAATAATAGGAAATTTAAATTTCAGTGTCCATAAATAAAAATACATTGGGAGATTATATTTTATGTTTGTTTTGTCTCTGGCTTCTGTTTGTGCTTGCAAGACTAAGGTGTGTAGCTGTCCCAGAGTCCATGCAGCCTGCAAAGCCTGAAATATCATTTGTCATGCTCTTTAGAGAAAAAGGCTACCAATCCCTGGTTTAATAGAAACAGAAGATGGGGGACAGGGGCTTCCAACAGCTGAGAAAGTGCCCTGAACCCCACCATCTGTAAGTCCATGTTATGAGCCACTGTTTTTTTTTTCTAATAAGAAAAATGAATTTTGTTTAAAATTTTGAAACAATATACTGCAGAGCTAAAAAGAAGGGGAATCTTAAACGATAGAATGGTCCCATTTTATTTTTCAGAGGCCAAATTAATAAGTTCTGATCAAACACCAGAAACAAACACTGTGCCTTGCTGTCCTGTTAAATGCACTTACCTTTGACGCCTCTTGCTCCCTGGTCTCCCGGGAAGCCAGGCCAGCCCTTGTCTCCAATCTCTCCCTTTCTGCCAGTTTGTCCCTCTGGACCTGGCTTTCCTCTCTCTCCAGGAAAACCTGCGAAGCCAGGCAGCCCCTGGGGTCCTGATGGAATGAGAGCATGAGATTTTAGGGAAGCATTGTAAAGGCTGATGTGGTTCTGGTGTCTGGGCTCTCACAGTCCATGGAGAGATATGAACTCACACCTACCTGAGTTTGCAGGGTCAGTAAACAACAGTTGTCAACTCCACCACATTTAATAGCTGTGCTCCCTCTCCCAGTCCTATTTTCTACCCTCCAGACCTGACATGTAGGCCCTGATGATTCTCAGTCCTGATCCCATAATGCTTTAAGAGGACCAGGGGATGGGATGACGATGAAGAGTCCATCCAAAGTGACATGCATTAACCCTGACCAAGGACTGTATTGGTGGCCAGTCCTCTGAGCTGAAGCGTCTGTGGGTCCTTTTCCCATTTACCTACACTAGGACATTCTTCCACTGGAAATGATAATACCAGGGCAAGAAGAAGGAAGACATCATTACTAGAAAGACAAAGTCAAGCTAACAGAACAGTAAATTCTTGAGTATGACCATACACAGTGGCTTTACTTGACAGTGGATCTCAAGTTTATAAAATGGGGAGAGATCATGGAAAAGCACTATTTACCCTTTGGGCCTGGAAGACCAGGCAGCCCATCTTCCCCAAAGGGTCCTGGGATTCCTGGAGGTCCTGGGAATCCATCTGCCCCTGGTAGTCCTGGGAGCCCAGGGAGGCCCTTCATTCCAGCTGGCCCAGGAGACCCCATATCTCCTTGCTGCCCTTTCCAACCTGGGGCGCCTGAGACAAACCACAGTGAGGACAAGGGATGAGCAGAAAGCTGGCTTCACACATGTGCAGCAAAACCGTACCACAGAAGCTTAAATTATGTATCTGTGAGTCAGGTGTGGTGGGGCACACCTATAACCCCAGCAGCTCGGGAGGCTGAGACAAGCGTATCATGAGTTCAAAGCCAGCCTCAGCAAAAGTGAAAAGCAACTTAGTGAGACCCTGTCTCTAAATAAAATACAAAATAGGGTTGGGGATGTGGCTCAATGATTGAATGCCCCTGAGTTCAATCCCCAGTACTCCCCTCCACAAAAATTATTTATCTGTGTCCCATTAAACAAAAGCAAAACAATATCAACTAAAATAATGGAGCTTCTTCTCATACATCTAAGAATCTGCTTTTCTGGATGCTACAAAAAGAAGGGGAGATCATGTGAGTAAATATTTCCCAGCAGGGATGTGTGAAGATGACAAAAAAAATTTTTTTAATGGAAAATGGCTAGGCATTAAAAACAAAATTTTATTTGTGTGTGCTTTTAAAGGAGAAAAACTACTAGAAGAAAATTGCTGGAAGAAAACTTTTCAGGTACTTCCTGAAGCTCTGGCCAAGCGATCTCCAGGTAGGCTGTTAGCTGTGATGAGAGCATTGTAGAAATCAGAGCGGCACCATCTAGCATTACTGGCACTAGAGATAAGGCTGTAGTAGCAGGTTTTGCCTCAAGCTTGTTTAGATTTTTCAGGTGGGCACATTCTTGCATTTGGACAAAAACAATAACAAATTTAAGTAACAGAACCAACAATATGAATAATAAAATGAGTATCATATTAGAAATAGTCCCTATTATGGTCTGAATGAGTTCTCTAAAACCCATGTTAAAGTTTAGCTGCCAGTGGGATTGTATCGAGAGGTAGGGATTTTAGAAGGTGAACGTCATGAGGACAGAGGCCTCATGACTAAGATTAGTGACCTTGTAAAAGAGGTATGAGGGGTCTGGGGTTGTAGCTGAGTGGTAGAGCACTTGCTTCGCATGGGTGAAGAATTGGATTCGATCCTCAGCACCACATAAAAATAAATAAATAAATAAATTATGTAACAGAACCAACAATATGAATAATAAAAAAAAATTTTTTAAAGGGGTATGAGGGAGTTCTTCTGCCATGCAAGCACACACAGAAGCTGCCACCTCTAAGGAATAGGTCCCCAATCCTCTGGTGCCTTGTTCTTGGACTTTCTAGTTCCCTGGACTATAAGAAATAAATTTATCTTTAATTACCCCACAGCAGCCCCTTAGCATCTGTACTGGGAGACAGTTCTTCATAGGTCTCTTGCACTCTTTGTGTCTTTCTGGGGATGGCAAGAATGCAAGGTCCTGATGTCTTAAGGTTGAGTTTGCAGTGAGCAACCTTGACAGATGGTATGGCTCCCCCACAACATAAAGCAGGCTTGCTTGGAGGCTGCTGTAAAGTCGTGGTTCCTAGGCTTAGCATCTCCCTCATTTAATGCAACGCACTGTGAGTGCAGCATCTAGCCAGCCCCCCACACACTGTGCCATGGGACTTGGGTGACATGGGGAAATGAACCAACACGGAACTCAGGAGTAATAAAGTGTTTTGTGTTTGATTTGAGACTCTTGCTTTCTGCCAACATCCATAAGAGATCAAAAGAACAGATTTATTTATTTTTAAGTAGGGTAAGCCACAGACCTCATAGGTTCTCAACACCTGCTGACACTTACCTGGACTACCTGGAGCCCCAGGGAGTCCTGGTTGGCCTGGGATTCCTGGCGCACCTCTCTCACAGGAATGACCAGGCTCACCTGGGATACCTGGAAATCCAGAAATTCCTTCTCTGCCTTTTGGACCTTTCAGACCTGGGAGTCCAGGAACACCAGGTACCCCTGAAATGATACAATACCTGCATGATATTCATGGCTTCAGATTCTACAGATGGCCTATAATAAATTTTCCATGCATGTCAATACTGGAAGTAAACATTTGATCCTGACTCAGGGCTCAAATGAGCTAAATTTCTAAATGGATTTTTCTTATCATAAATGCAATGAGTTCCAAATGAATGGAAAAACCAAGCGTTGCTAAGTGAGTTACTTGATAAGGTTATGTGAGTGGCAAAGCAGTTACCTATGCAAATAAGAAACCACATGGTTCTTCCTGATTCTAATTAACCTCTACCTTTGCAGCAGGCTTTACACCGAATCTCTATAATACTTACAAACTCAATTTAAACTGTATGAATTTGCATTTTGTAGGAGATTTTATCACTTATACTCTCAGATTTCTATACTGGAACCACAGTGTTGTCATCTTCAGAAAGAAAAATAAAGCCACCATAATTCCATACCTGAACCTAGAAAATCTATTTTTCTATTTTCATTGTATTTTGGTTCATTTGTTTACATTTAAATAGTAATGACAGTGCACAGCTATTGGATTATTTTACAATGCACATTAAAATCTGCAAATATTTTCTGACTATTGTAATCTTTACAAATATGATTTCCATTGCTAATAACAGTAGTATTTCTTGAGCATGCGTGCGCATGTGTGTGTGTATGTGTGTATATGTGTGTGTGTGTTTACTTAACTGTCTTTATTATTTCCATTGTTTCCTGTGCTATGGATAATACGAGAGTCTTTCTATAACATTCATCTTCTATTGAACATTTTCCTTAGATACAGTTTTTAAATGAGAAAGTGCTATTATTGGATCTTACTAGTTTTCAATTGTTTCTTTGTATGTAAGTATTTAAGTATTTTTGAATTACAAACTACCATGTAAGCTCCCTGAGGGAAAAGACAGGGCCTTATTTCCCTAACTGCACTGTATAATTGTCCCCTGTTATCCTCAGGGAATTGGTTCCAAGACCACCCCCCCTCATCCCCACCCCCCCCACCCCCAACCCCGACCCTGTGGATACCAAAAGACTGAGATACTCAAATTCTTGATGTAAAATGATTTGGTATTTGCATATAAGCACACACATTCTCCCACACACTTCAAATCACCTCTAGATTACTTAGGATGCCTAATACAATGTAAAGGCCTATGTCAATAGTTAGTATACTGCATTGTTTAGGAAATTATGACAAGAAAAACATTCTATATACATTCAGTACAGATGCAGGGTTTTTGATTTTTTTTTTTCCTGAATATTTTTGGTTAATGGCTGGCTGAATCTGAGGATGAGAGATGTGGATAGAGGACTGACTGTACTAACCTGTGCTAGTGGATACCTAACCAATGCTGGCACATCCACTATTAGGAAAAGACTCTGAACAGCATCCGGTCCGTGGACCACACTTAGATTACCCTCACCCAATTACCCTCAGTGAAGTTCAGATCCAGATGTAAGGAGTCAGAATTTTTAAGACTGGAGCCCTGAAGATGATCATTTTAATGATACCTCCCAGATTATTTTTATATATAAAAACCTGGAAAACTCTACTCTGGATCCTAGAAAATTCCTTACTGATTTCAGAAAACACAGAGAACCAGTGTCCAGGCCATCCTTCCACCTTGAGTTTCACTGTCTGACCTCCTCACCAGCTGCCAGCAAATGTCCCCCAGCCCTGTCAACACTGGCAGACATGCATTGTTGCTGTGTGGAAAGTAGTTGACTGAGCCATGCTCAGCTGCCCTGCACTTGAAAATAGCCAATAAAACGCAAAGGCAATGGAAGTGATGCAGGCTATTTGAAATGTAACCAATGCCTACATGTGAGGAAAAGCACTTGGTGAAATGTTTAGATTCTACCCAACTAAAGCAAGATAGTCTAAATGTTCTTCAGGGCCTGTTCCAAATTTGACATGGAGACTCAGAGCCCTTCCTACCTTCTGCCCCTGGGCATCCGAGATGGCCTTTGGGTCCTTTCATCCCTGGAACTCCTGGAAGGCCTCTGTCTCCAGGGGGTCCTGGGGGGCCAAATGCAGGATCTCCAGGGATTCCTTTCTGACCTTTCACTCCAGGTGGCCCAGGAAGGCCCGGAGGCCCAATAAGGGAGGATCCCTTTTCACCTCCCAAGCCTGGATCACCCATGTCACCACGAAAACCTATTGAACAACAACAAAAACATTCAGTTGTCATGGCACAAGTATAGCACCAACACACATAAGAATACTGATATTTGATAAAAACACACTTCTAAAAATACAGGAGTATGTACTTAATACTTAGGAGAAGTTTAAAAGGTAATGCTGTTATTACCTTAGAGAACTTAGTAGGTACCATTGTTTTTGCCACCCTTAGTAGGGAGATAAATTAAACTTTGCATTTTCTATAAGCCAATGATGTTTCCCTTATTGCTTTCTTTCTCTGGCAAACATTCTGCCTGGACCGAGCAGTTTCAACCACATAATAAACAAGTAATAGACTATAACTCATGCTTCCAAGTAGAAGGAACCTTGACATTTATAAGATTGTTATAATCTGCAAGTTATCACAACATAGCTAAGGGTCTAATTTATCAAGAAAAACCATTTCCCCATTACTGATGAATCCCTAGACCACTTCCTTAAAGTCATCCATTTTTAGAAATATTTAAAAGTTCCTAATAACATTCCCAAAGCAGGAAAGTACTTCATTTACCAGGTGGACCTGAAATTTCTGGTATTCCTGGTTTGCCCCGTTGGCCCTTCTGCCCATCTGGACACCTTGGTCCAGGAGCCCCCGGAGGACCGGGACATCCCTTTGGACCTAAACAACAGCAACAAAACATACACTCAATAAAAACACAAATCAAATGGGAACAATGAAGTTTTTGTTTTTTTTAAATGTCTATGTTAAGTCTCTTTTAGAGTATTTATATTTTATGGAAGCAAAGATGTTGCCTACCCTGGTTTGCAAAATTATTTCATGAAACATATCCTCCAGATAAGTATTTTGTAAAGTGATTTTGTTAAGGTACTTTCTCAGCAGCTATACTGTAAAGGAATCTTCCTGAAAGCCTTTGGTATGAACACCACCATTCAGATGAATTTTTGGTATTTTGCGTAACGCAAAATACCAAATCTGCAGGCCTAATCTGTTCTCGTAGGAGGGCCAGGTGATGGCCAGTGTCTAACCTGGTGAGAAAGCACCATAATAAAGGCCAAATTTATTTCCCTGCATCTTACTGCATCAATCCATAAGTGAAGAATAGGCACAAATGCCTGCAAAAGAATCGAGATTTTACTTTAAATCGTTTGTGATTTCCTGCTAGGACATATCTCAGTTAATATAACCTACAAGTTGTGAACTTCAAAGGAAGGCCAACTACCATCATGAAGTTTAAGTGTTCACTTTCCTTGAAGCTAAGGCTGGTGAAAGCAATGAAACTTTTTTCATCCAATCATGACAAGGCATCATTAGAAGAGGAAATGAATGTTCATTCATTCAGTTAGCCAGCAGTTCTTCACTTCACTGATATAGAATTATACTTCTACACTCTTACCATTGCCTTAAGGTGGGTGGAGTGTACTACCTCCTGCCCTTTGACCTGGGGCTTGGTCATGTGACTGGCTTTGGCCAATAGGACATTAATGGCTGTTATGCAGTACAAGGTGTGAAGTGAGCCTGTGAAGCTGGGCCTGTCCTCTTGTGTTTTTGCGATCACATGAGGACCCTCCAATGGGATGTGTGTTGCAGACCCAGACTTAACTTGGAGCCAGAAACCAAACCAACAGACTCCATCTTAGATCAGCTGAATCCCCACCAACCTAGAGACCCATAAGAAAGAAAACAAACATGTGTCCTTGTGGCTCACTGAGATTTGTCATCATTGTGATAGAAGCAAATGACTCTAGAGGACAGGAGAGAGCTGGGCATCATTCAACCTTTAGCTACTTTTGGACAAGAAAAATCACCTTCAGAAACTGTGATAGTGCTTAATGAGTTGATTTAAGCAAAGTCTAAAGAATAAAAATGAATTTGGGCAAATGCCTGATACAGATTTTGGGTTTGATTCAGCTAAGACCAAGTGATGGATTCAAATGAAGCAGATGCATGAAAGTGCTATCAGGAATGTAGGCATGTGCGATTTTTCAGAATATGTCTGATCAGAAGTATGTCCTCTCGGAAAGGTGAGTGGAGTGAAAATCACAATCCATAAGCAAGTGATCCTCTTCGGACACAGGAAGAAAAGGAAAATAGAGCTTTAAAATTCTCAAAGAGGACATTGTAGCTGATATGTGATCAGATCAAGGTAAGTTCTGGGCACCAAGATTTGATAAGCCCATCCAGAGTGTGCCCAAGACAGTAGGCTAGGGTTCCAGCTATAAATTACTCCAAATGCTGTTTTCCCCTAGTCCCATAATCCCTTAAAACCTTATAATAATTTTACTATTATTCTAACTTGTTGTCAGGATTTGCTATTGGTTTATCTGTCTTGCTGGTTCTTTTGCTCTGGAAGTGTATAAGACAATAACTCCTCACAGATAGTACCTGGAGGCCCATCAAAACCTGGAGAGCCTGGCCTCCCAGGATAGGTTACATTACAAAGGATGGTGTCACCTGTAATGAAAAGAAGAGAGCCATTTACATAACTGATAGCCCCATGCAAGGTGAGCCTCAGTGACAACTTGCTCAAGACCTGTTCCCATATAGCACATGTAGAATTCAAAGGAAAACTTGAATGACACTCACAAGTATCATTCAGTAGATTACTTAAATTGCATTTATCCAAGCCAGGCTCAGTGGTGTGTGCCAGTAATCCCAGTGGCTCAGGAGACTGAGGCAGGGTGATCACAAGTTCAAAGCCAGCCTCAGCAACTAAGCGCCCTGAGCAACTTAGTGAGACCCTGTCTCGAAATAAAAAATAAAACAGGCTGGGGATGTGGCTCAGTGGTTAAGCAGCTCTGGGTTCAATCCCTGGCACCAAAAAAAAAAAAAAAAAAAAAAAAAAAAAAAAAAAAAGAAAAAGAAAAAAGAAAAATGCTTTTATATAAAATTCCTAGAACTATCCTGAAATCTGAATTTTCCTGAAATCTGAATTTTAGCTGTCTGAAACATTATCAGCATAATGAAGATAAGAAAAACACTGTTTCTAAGTATGCATCAATAATCCAAAGAAAAACAATGTACATACAGATCCATGGGCATCCAACATGATGGAATCAGAAGCATTAATAAATCATGAAATAGCAGCAAGGGCTCAACACAGAGTTGAGAATTGGCTCCTTGTTTGCACAATAGGGAATTATACAAATGAAGAGACTAAACTAAACACTAATAAAGCTGCCATTCAGTGAGGGCCTGCTATGTGTCAGGTGCTTTAAATATATTGTCTCTGGTTCCTTTAATGACTCAGCAATGTAGCTGTTATCATCCCCATTTTAATTGATGAGGAGAATAAGACTCCAAGACTCCATGCCTCGGAGTTCCATGATCCTACTAAATTGAAGGTGTCTCCTGTAAAAGAAATAGCTCACAATTTATTATTTCATGTGCTTTCAAATCCAAAACATACAAGATGAGTACAAACTCTGCATGGTGTGGCAGAAGCTAAGGGAACTGGGTTTGCTAGAGTAATTCCAAGAATAGGAATGTATAAGCCTCAGAAGTTACTGAGGTGGCCTATTCTATCCTAGCATAGAGGAAAACAATACCAGATGAATAAAAATGATTCACTGGGTGCGGTGGCACACACCTGTAATCCCAGTGGCTTGGGAGACTGAGACAGGAGGATGGTGAGTTGAAAGCCAGCCTCAGCAAATGGTGAGGTGCAAAGCAACTTAGTGAGACCCTGTCTCTAAATAAAATACAAAATAGGGTTTGGGATGTGGCTCAGTGGTCAAGTGCCCCTGAGTTCAATACCCGGTGCCCCCCCAAAAAATGATGCTAGATTTTTGGGGTCCTTAGACTTACATCTTTCTTTTCTCATTTTTTAATTTTTTAAAATATTTATTAATTTGTTCTAGTTGTACACAATGCCTTTATTTTTACGTGGTGCTGCTGAGGATCAAACCCGGGCGGCACACGAGCTAGGCGAGTGCTTTACCGCTGAGCCCAGCCCAGACTTACATCTTTATCAAATACAAAAACTTATACCTTATCAAATAGAAGGTATTTGTTAATCTGTGTCATCAAAGCAAGAAACAAAGAATTTCTTTATTTTAAAATCTCAAAATTAACAATGTAGGCCAAGATATATATATATATACATTATAAAAGAAATCTTTTTGATCACCTTCCTAAAAGCTTTTGCTATAACCCTGAAAATTATTTTATTCTGTGAAATTCATACAACTATCCAATATATTTAAAATTATCCTCTTTTTTTTCTTCCCAGAATGCTTACAACTGGTTTTTCATGGACAATGATTCTTTTAAGTGACATACTAGTGTTTCTCACTGCACTATCTCAAAAGATAACAAAAGTAGATATTTTGGATACATATATATGCATATATAATTTTAATATAGTCAAATTGTATGAGTTTATATTGAGAAATGAATGAAAAACAATTTTGGCATACCAAACAAATAAATCAACAAAAATAACTAGGCATTTTGAGAATTTGTTTTAAATATTGATTGTGTTGCAATCTCAACTATGTGCAAGGTACAGAAAGCATGTGGGTGCAATTTTATTTATCTGGTATGCCATACCCATAATCACTTTGCCCAGCAGAGACTTACTATAGCTTTCATGATTTTACTTCATATTCTGCCACAAAAGCATTAAAAATTACCTTTCTGCCCCTTCAAGCCATGGGGGCCCCTCACACCTGGGTGGCCTGGAACTCCTGGTGGACCTCTCTCTCCCGGTGGACCAGGAAATCCCAGTCCTGGAGGCCCCACAGGTCCTGCTTTCCCAGGGGGGCCTGGTACTCCAGGAAACCCTTTATCACCTGGGGCTGCGTCTTCATGATCCCCCTGGGAATGTTTATATCATGAGTCAATTACCAATCTTTGAAAGTCCATGAACTCAAAGTATTCATTGTAGGTTAAAAGAACAGGCAAAAAATTCATTAATTCCAGGAGACAGTTATTCTGTAGCAAGAATAACTTAAAATAATTAACTTTGATTCTTCCAAATATTTTACAAATATATTTTGTATATTTACATACACACATATGATATGAATGTATGTGCTATCCCTCAAATACACAAAATCAGGTGCATGTTGTACCTTAAATACAGAATAAAAATTTTATGTAGAACTGCTCTCTAATATCAAATATCATACAATTTAGAAATAAGTGCATCAAGGGATGTGGTGGGCTTATGAATCTAGTGATTTCTTATGTGTTTGAAATTGTTTGCCTGCATTCTATGAGAAGGTACAGAGATACACTCCATCACCCTCTGTACCTGTGGGCAAAGGATGAAAAAAATCTTTTCCCCTTCTGCATGAGACTTTGACCTTCATTGGCAGTCTACCTCTGTTTCTCTGGAATCCTGCTAATAATTAGATCGTCAACCATATTCCTAGGCAACATTGCTTATGGTAAAACGGATCCCGAATGCAAAGTTTGCATCTGTCTGGAGGAACTGTAAACACCTGTAGGGAGTCTTTACAGTTGGTACTTCCCTGAGTGGTAGCACCTGTAAATGGCATGTCTGCAAGCTGTGAGTGGAGATGGAACTCCGTGGGGCATGAGGCTTTCAAGTCAGGGCTGCTCCCACACCTGTCATATGTAATTTCATCTTCCTGAACCACTACTGAATGAACAGCTGCAAGGATTCTTGAATGTGAGGGACACCTGGCACTGCCCTTTGGCAAGTTGAGAGTCCTATCTTCCAGTTTCCTAAGTGGCCTATCCTCACAGTGGTCTATGATAATCTTGTGGGTATGAATTCTTTCAATTAATCTAGGAAGAACCTCTCCCCCAAACCCCATCAGTGTGTGTTGCAGAAAAGTAGATGTTGTAGAAATTCCTCTCCCAATTCGATCTGTAAATACATTGTGTTTTGAACATTTATATGAGTGCATTAGGACAACGAACATTTAGTTTCCAAATAGTTTAAGAGGAACAATGAATAAAGCAACAATTACCAAACCTAAAACAGAGATCATTCATATACTTGATACCGGCCAAAGGCCATAAAAGCTATAAACACCAATTTTCAAGCTCTGTCTCTTGTCCACATGTATTTGGTTCAAGGGGTTTCCTGTAAAATCAGATCATAGCCCTTCCTACTACAACACTCTGTGGTTTCCCATCACATGTGGCTAGCACACTTTGGAGTAAAACAGACTGAAATTTTTACTTCTATTTATCCTGCTTAATAGATGGATAACCTTGAGTGACATACTTACCCTAAGCCTCCATTTCTTTTCTACAAAACTGGGGAGATAACTGCCCTCCATTAAATTGCTCTTACCAACACCCAGCCCAGTCCCTGTGATACTATATTGAGCTGCATCTTGGTAAATGGAGGAGGAGAAAAACAGATGCATGTGTAACTCTTTACAAATGGAAATTAAATGGTAGGAGAAATGCACATACCCGGGGTCCCGGATCCCCATTTTGTCCAGCATGTCCATCCTGACCGTGTTGTCCATGTTGTCCTGGAAATCCTGGGGGCCCATCAGGTCCTCTTTCTCCTTTGTGCCCTAGAAACAGAGGCCAAAGGACATTCAAGCTCTTATCAGCAGGGATTTAAGTAGAAGGAAAGTGAGGACTAAAGATAAAAACAATGGCTTGACTCTTGTGTGGGTTGGTAGAGTTTCCTGAGTGTCTCAGTTGTAAACAGTCACATAAACCATGCCAAAGCCAGAGGGGAAAATGACAATTGTCTAACCATTTGAACCACCCGCTTCTTCTCTCTCTCTCTCCCCCCCTCCCCCCCCCCCCCCCCCCCCTCCCCTCTCTCTCTCTCTCTCTCTCTCTCTCTCTCTCTCTCTCGTGTGTGTGTGTGTGTGTGTGTGTGTGTGTGTGTGTGTGTGTGTGTGTGTGTGTGTGTGTGTTACTGGGAATTAAATCCGGGAGCATTTTACCACTGAGCTAAGTACCCAGTCCTTTTTATTTTTTATCTTGTGATAGGCTCATTCTAAATTGCCTATGTTGGCCTGAAATTTGCTATCCTTCTTCCTCAGCCTGGAATTACAGGTGTGCACTACCTAGCACCTAGCATCTAGCCTTTCACATGTTGCTTAGGTAAGTCAGTAAATACCCTCTCCCCAAACTGCTCCATACTAAGTGTCTGTCACAATTAAAACACTCTAGACTAATACAGGACACTATAATGCAGGAGCAAACAGAAGGCAATTCAAAGGAGGTTTTGCTTCAAACCCAAGTTCACTACAATGAGGATTTGAGTATGTGACTAAAGGAGCATTTATGTTTTCAAATAAGACAGGGTATTTGGGACTAAACATTCATACCACTCTACAAAGGGCAGGAAATATTTTTTTAGGCAATATCAACAATCCTAAATTATACAGAACTGATTTGTGGTCACAAAGGAAATAAATGCAAGATCATGGACCATATGCCATTCATAAATGTCAGAGGGCTAAATGACATCCTACTCACCTTTAACTCTGGATACAACCATGTCACCCTTGGCTCCTTTGTCACCAGGGCCTCCTGAAGCACCAGGTTTTCCCTTGATGAAAAATAAAAGGTGAAAATTCATTGTGATGGGTCAAAAGTTATTCTCCTTCAATAGTTACAAACATTCATATGTATCTAGTCTCTCTCTGCTTTTACCCTGAATCTCTTGTTAAAGATTCTGGCTTGTCATTCTTAGTTTTGCCTCCCAAAGTGGTCCTACCTTATAAAAGGCTTTCAAAGTACACGTGAAAGGTACTGAAATCTAAATAAGGTCCATATCTGAGTTAATAGAAACGATCAGTGTTGATTTCCTGAGTTTAGCAATGAGTGATGGTTACCTAAAATATCATGGGGTGGGGGGGAAGATGGGGGAAAGATCCATGGGAACTCCTCATGATTGCACAACCTTCTGTGAGTCTTTTAGAAATTACCCTGGGACTGGGGTTGTGGCTCAGTGGTAGAGCACTTGTCTAGCACATGTGAGACACTGGGTTTGATCCTCAGCACCATGTAAAAATAAATAAAAAGAGGTATTGTGTCCACAAACAAACAAACAAACAAACAAAAACAATTACCTTGGGCTATGTACTATAGACTTGAGAGCAAAGAGGGTGAGTTAAGCAAAAGAGCTGCCACGGAGCTGAAGGTGGAAGACTGGCATGGGAACATTGGGTGTTGGGGAAGCTGAGACGCAAGAGCAGGGGACCAAGGCTTTGGTTTGCACGTTGCCTCTGTCCAGCAAGGAAACAGCCAAGTCTGGCTGGTGGGCTCAACACCTTTGACCATTACATTGCCCTATTTGAGACACTTTTTAAGTGTTATATATCACTGAGTATCAAACCATGACAAAATTGTGGAAACCTATTCTTGTTTTCATACAGTCTAAAACCATGTTCAAGGCTGCTTCATTTTCTCTTAGCTGGACGCTAATTTAGAAGCTGTGAGCTGTAAATGGGAGAAAGGCACCAGTAAGGATAAGGTTAGTGGCAGAAATGAGCAATTACAGAGAAGGGGAAGCCCAAAGTGGACATGACAGGCATCAAAACCTGAATGGGCAAAATGGCTGGGAGTTGTTTAAGGTAAAGAAAAATTAGCTCCATACCTGCGATTCTGCCCACCCCACACCCCAGGAACACTGCTGTAGCAAGCCACCCCATCTGTAACTCAGTCTATGAAACATGGAAACAGAGGGTGGGACAAATTTCTTATTGAATGGATACACTAGACAGAAAAAGAATTTTGGCAATCATAAAGTGCTAATAGGGGTTAAGAGTTACTTTAATTTTAATTTTTACTAAGTCATACGTGATAATAGCACTAGGCCAAAGTGTGTGGCATACAGTATCCTGTGGAGGAAGGTTGTAAGCTGCCTGGTACCGAAAACCGGGAGGAAAAACTCTCGGAGGCAGAGTTAAGCTTTTACTACTTTTACTTCTACTTTCTTAGAGCTTAGAGAGGGAAAGAAAGATTTTTAGAGAGAAAGATTAGAACGAGCTTTTCTTCTTGTAGCTTAGAGTTAGAGTTAGAAAGATAGAGCTTAGCTTAAGAAAGATATAGAGCTTAGCTTAGAGAAAGATTAGAGCTTCTTTCTTCTCTCTTCTTTCTTCCTTCTTCTTTCTTCTGTCTTCTGTCTTCCTCGGGAGCCTCGGCCTAACTCTGACCAGTCATTACTTCTTCTATCTGGTTTCTCTTCTGTCTTCTATCTGGTTTCTCTTCTGTAACCGCTCTGCCTACGTTCTGGCCGCTCTGATTCTTCTGACCGACCGAGTGACTGCCCGACTGACCGAATGAATTCGTTCTCCTAACTCGGACCGCTTTCACCCGGTTATATACCTTCAGGTTTGCGGGTGCCTACAGGTGCGTCACATACATATCAGGTGGAACCCATGGCTTCCAGCTAGCTACAACAGCCCTTCCTAATTAGGGCTCCTTCATATTCCTTCCCTTTAGTTTAAAAAGGTGCTTTTGTTCTATTTTCTCTATTTTATTTTCTCTATTTTCTTGTCCCTACCTAGCTTTTCACTTTTATTTTTGAAAGGGTGGATATTTGAGCCCTTTTTGAGAAGGTGCTGTGGCTTTAAGGAAGCCTAATGCTGAGGAGCAGCTAACGCACCTAGTTAAGCACAATTGCATAAGCGGCTTTGACTTTTTTTTTTTTTTTTTTTTTTTCTCCTCTTCTTTATTTTTCTTTATGGCTTTCTTGCCAAAGCTCAATGGCTTTTTTTTTTTTTTCTGCATGGTTTTTACCATGCTATTTAATTCTCTATTTTCTTTTAAGCTCATGGCTTTTTTCTTTATACTAAAGCTCAAGGCTTTTTCTCTATATTTTTTATGGCTTTTGGCCGGCTACTCTGCTTCGGCTTTTGGCCGGCTTGCTTCGGCTTTTCGCTGGCTACTCTGCTTCAGCTTAATTCTTAACTGGCCTCAACTGAGTCAGAGGCTATGCTCTCTTGTTTACTACTCTTTTTGCTGGTCTCAACTGAGTCTGAGGCTATGCTTTTTCGTTGCTCTCCTTATTTCTTAGCTTTTCTTCTCTGCCTGCCGAGCCCCGGACGGACCACCATTTGTAAGCTGCCTGGTACCGAAAACCGGGAGGAAAACTCTCGGAGGCAGAGTAAAGCTTTTACTACATTTACTTCTACTTTCTTAGAGAGAGCTTAGAGTAAAGAAAGATTTTTAGAGAGAAAGATTAAAGCGAGCTTTTCTTCTTGTAGAGAAAGATTAGAGCTTCTTTCTTCTCTCTTCTTTCTTCCTTCTTCTTTCTTCTGTCTTCTGTCTTCCTCGGGAGCCTCGGCCTAACTCTGACCAGTCATTACTTCTTCTATCTGGTTTCTCTTCTGTCTTCTATCTGGTTTCTCTTCTGTAACCGCTCTGCCTACGTTCTGGCCGCTCTGATTCTTCTGACCGACCGAGTGACTGCCCGACTGACCGAATGAATTCGTTCTCCTAACTCGGACCGCTTTCACCCGGTTATATACCTTCAGGTTTGCGGGTGCCTACAGGTGCGTCACATACATATCAGGTGGAACCCATGGCTTCCAGCTAGCTACAACAGCCCTTCCTAATTAGGGCTCCTTCAGAAGGTAAAAAAAAAATGTCCTTTGGGAGGATAAACTGTCAAGTCAGAAACCTATTCACATAGCAAAGAACCAAACTCTCTCCAGGGAGAGAATGTCATGGGGTGCTTCCTAAGAAGCCCCTGGTGCTCTGGAGAATGATCCCAGCCTGGGAGGTCAAGCTGGCTATTGTTGAGCACGTTGGAGACTTCGAACGGACTAGGGTTAGTTTTCATGTTTTGTGGATGTAGGATTTTCAGTACAAGGTCAGATCATAGGCTTACTGGATCTAGTTTGGAAAAAAAAAGTATCAGGGTTGTCTTCAGATATCATTAAAGAAACATTTACTAAAATGTTAGAGAACATTTTGAAAAGATACGAAATAGGAGACATTCCTCTGAGTACTGAGAATTCAGCAGCTGACAGGACCATCTTGCCCTTGTGGCATGCTATTACTAGTGAAACAGGTGTTTAACCTAAGAGATTCCTGGGCAAAAGTTCTTCACCGCAGCTTTGGGATTGAGAGCGATTTCTCACAATCCTAACACCTGAAATCGTAACCATTTGTGTTAATACAACAAAAACTCCAAAGCAGCAGAGGTTTGTCTCTGCAGGACACATCTGAGTTGTCATGTCTAGATCAGAGACTTCAGTTGCAGATGCCTACAGGGGTCGTGCCTGTCCCAGGGAAGTTGGTGGGTGACATGGTGGGAAGCTGATAGGCGCAGCCACCTCCGCAGACATACCCAGGCACTGGTGTAAACCCATTACCCTTGTCTTCCTGCGTGTACAGTTTCTCAAGGGAAGCCATCCATGTCATGTTAATAATCCAAAAGAAACGCCTGAGTTCAATCCCCGGTACCAAATAAATAAATAAATAAATAAATAACAGACTTAAAATGCAAATTACTACATTACCATCTCATTTAACTTGTAGGCATCAAGGACCAGCTTTCTGTGAAGTAGACTTTGCAAGCATGCTTTATGTGATGAAAACAGGGCTTGGAGACCTTAATTGTTACCTTTGCTTTAAGCCCTCGGGTTGGAACCTTCTTTTCATGATATCTTTCTGGGAGAAATGGAGAAGAGTACTTTGGACTTGATGGTCAGGCCCAGGTTGCCCTAAGACTGGTCTGTGATCTTATTCTGAGGGACCAGAAAGCTGAAAGTCTCATTTATAACTGTCAGAAAATAAGAACTTGAACTATGTCTCAACCATCTGGCACTGAACATCTCACAAACTCTGACCAAACCAGTATCTGGACCTCCAGCCTAGACCTCTTCTCTGAATCCTGAAGTTGAAATCCTCCCACGGCCTCCTTGACATCTCAGCTTGCTTGTCTAATAGACACTTGCTTGTTTAGAATGCCCCAAAGGACACTGCTTCCTTCCCCACCAGTGCCTGCTCCTTCCAGTGTCTTCTCCATCTCAGTCTAGGGCAACCTTCTTCCAATGACTCAGGCCAAAAACTTAGCTACATCCTTGGCTTCTGTTTGTTTTTATATCCTCTGTGCAAGCTAACAGTCAATCTGTTGCTTCCGTCTGCAAAATCTACCTAGGATCTGACCACCTCTCATCCTGCCCAGCACCACTACTTTAACCCAGTTTCATCAGGATCCCTTGGCTAGCCTTCTTGCTTCTTCTCTTGTTTGTGGTCTGTTCTCCACAGAAAAACCCAAGGGAGTGATTCATTCAAAATGAATGTCAGAGTGTGTCTCTTCTTAAAACCCTTCCCTGGCTCTTCCATGATGCCCAAAGCTCAGATCTAACTCACCTGCCAAGTCCCATGCTCTGTGGCCACGCCCAACGCCAGCCACCTCTTTGACGCCATTTCTTCCTGCTCTGCCTCATTCTCACTGGAGCCACGCTAGATAGTGATGGCCTTTGTCGCCATCTGGTCTGTGTCCTTCCTGAAGCTCCAGGAGGGAAGGGACTGTTTCTAGTGCCTACTGTATCCTCCCCACCTGGAGCAGTGCCTGGAACATAGTAGGTGCTTCATAAATATTAATTTGTTGAATAAATGAATGATGAGTGGATGAATGAATGAATGAATGAAAAAATAGGTAATTGTTTTAAACTTTATTTTATTAAATTTTTTTAGTTGTAGATGGACACAATGCCTTTATTTTAATCATTTATTTTTATATGGTGCTGAGGATAAAACCCAGTGCCTCACACATGCCAGGCAGGCACTCTACCATTGAGCTACAACCACAGCCTTAAGTACCTAATCTTTTAGTCATTAAGATGTTTACAGGTTCAAAGCATAAAATATATATACCAGATTAAAAGCTAGAAAATGGCACATTGAATTCTATCTCTGTCTCTTTTAGCTGGAAAGATTCTAAGTTGTAGGAGGTACTCACTGGTGGCCCTGGAGATCCTTCAGCACCAGGAGGGCCTGGGTCACCTCTTTCTCCAAGAAAGCCAGGTAGTCCTAAGTCTCCTTTACTCCCCTGCCTCCCAGGAAGTCCTGGAGGGCCAGGAGGGCCCATAGGACCAGGTTGGCAGGCACAGAGTCCTTCATTTCCTAGGCAAAGGATAAAAGTTGGCTTTGTCACATTTCCTGAACAAAATCCCCTATAAGAGCTTTATTATACAAAACCACTAAATAGATAACAAAAAGACTCTGATGTACACAACTTTTTATTACAGCCAAGCGGTAACGTGGGGTGAAACATGGGGGCAGGTTGCAAGGATAGCTAGGCTTTGTCCACATGAAGTGAGTGTATATAAACACAGGGAGTGTTTTATGTCTTAATGAACTCCCCCTAATAAATTCCAGGGGGAAAACTGATATCCAATTCCACTGAAAGATTGAGAACTCTTTATTTGGTTTCCATTGAGGAAACAAACAAATAAATATGTTAGGACATAAACCCTGAATAATCAAGGAAACAAAATAATATACAAAGAGGGATTATTGATGGCATTGCTTATGACAATTGCTAACACAGCAGAATGCAATGCCTAGTCATCAGCCAAGGTGGTGGCAAACAGGATGAACTGTCACGCTGTGCACCTGATAGACCCCCAGGCCCTGAACATGGGGTTGTCTCCAGAAACCCTTCCCTTGAAGCATACTTGCCTTTTTCTCCTTTTGATCCTCTTCCTCCTGGGGGACCCACTTTGCCCTTTATTCCTGGTGGTCCAGGGTGCCCAGCACTACAATATATCACTGTATGGTGGGCAAGGGGGGCAGGAAGAGTCACATCAGTTTGGTTAATGTTTTCTATAGAAAGAGAATCTCTCGCACTCACATCCTCCTCCTCCCCATTTCCCCTGTCATCCCCAAGCTTCATTCCTTTCTTTCTTCAGGATTCTCTCTCCTGATATAGGAATATAAACACATCCAGACCATGCGACACTCATGGATGGCATGTTAAGCTGATAGAGTCCTCATTACCCTGAGCTGTAAGTTAGTGAGCTACAGAACTAGAACTAGGTAGTGGACAGCAGTCACGAGAACACATCAAACAAGTTTCTTCTTCTTCATCTTTTTTTCTTTTTCTTTTCTTTTTACAATGGGGTATATAGAAAATATTTTTCCCCTTCAAATAGCAGTCATTTGTTAATGAAGAAAACATAAAGATGGCTTGCAAAAGCAAGAAGTTGGAGGCCTTGGGTTAAAGATGACAGATAAAACACCAATGATAAGTTCCTAAATCCCAAACAGTGTTATGTAAAAAGGTGCTCTATATATATTATGAATTGTAATGCATGCTACTGTTATATATACAACAACTTTGAATAAAAAAAAAAAGAATATTAGAAAAAGGCATAAATCTATAGGACAAAGGAAGAGGAACAAACAGGCAAAAAACAAGGTAGGAAGTCCTTATAATTTCACCTTAAAATTGCTGAAATCCAAGCAGGCCATGGGGAAATCTGGGAAAGAACTGGATTTGTATCAGACCCCCCCACACCCGCGCACACACACACTGGTATGACAGTGAGGCTCAAAGAGGGATTTGTCAAAGGAAGAGACAGGAAGAGCCCCTTCCTAAAGACTGCAGCAGGAAACAGACAATAGTCCTTTCCCACCCTAGCACCCCAAAATTGGAGGAAATAAACACTGCAGCAAGAAGAACACTTTTACAGAATCTGTGTAACTAAAATAGCAGATGAGGGAGAGCATTTCACCCTGAAACAAAAGGAAACATTAACAGAGAACAACAACACAATCCTCAGAAACTGAAACAAATACATGTTGATCATGAGAGTTGGAAAATGGAGTCAATGACATCTCCTCAAAAAAATGTTACTGGAAAATAAAGAGGTAAAGAGTAATCAAGAGAGATTAGTTTTTATTTTTTAGTAGAAAAATTAATATAAAGTCTGGAATGAGAAAGGGAGGGGAGGATATATCAAAGAAATACTTGAAGAAATTTTTCCAGAAATGAAGGATATGTATTGAATTGAATACACCAGTTGAATGAAGCCATTGTATACCTACAAGTAAATGCAAATGTACCCACACCAAGGCAAATCACTGTGAAAAATATTAATATATATATATATATATATATATATATATTTTTAGCTGTAGATGGACTCAATACCTTTATTTTCATTTCTTTATTTTTTTGTGTTGCTGAGGATCGACCCTAGTGCCTCACATGTGCCAGGCGAGGGCTCTACTACCGAGCCACAACCTCAGCCCAAATCACTGTGAAACTTACGACTCTGAAAACAAAGAAAAGTTCCTACAAACTTCCAGAAAGGAAAACAGATTTCAAACAAAGGATCAAGAATCTAAATGTCATTGAACTTTGCAGTAGCAACACTGGAGTCTAGAAAATGATAGAGAATGCCTTAAAATCCTGAGGAAGAAGGTTTGCAACCTGGCACTTAATACTTAGCCAAACTATCAATCAAACTCTGCAATGGAATAAAGGCATATTCAAACCAGATCCCCAACTTTGTGCTTTTATTTATACCTTTTTTCAGGAAATATAATAAGGGAGGAAGGAGTATACCATTGGAAAAATATGAGTTGTGGAAAAGAGAGAAAGAGAGTGAGTGAGAGAGAGAGAGAGAGAGAGAGAGAGAGAGAGAGAGAGAGAGAGAGAGAGAGAGAGAGAGAGAATATGAAGAAAATTCTTAGGATAGGGGTGAAAGATGATCCCAAGATCTCACAGTATCTCAGCAACAAATCAGAAGGGCAACCTGACATAATTTGAAGAAATCAAAAAGCTCCAGGAAAGACTTACTCAAAGAGATAATAATGGTAGAATATTTAGTGAGTTAGAATGTACAATAATGACATTTACATAATTCTGGGTGGTTAGAAGTTAGTTAATAATAACTATATTGAAACAAAACAAACACACAAAGAAAGAAAGAAAATTTACAAAATGCTATGGGGAAAGTTTAAAATATTATGTGGTTCAGCTGGTGAACAGCATTGTATAACCATTAAGTGTAAACACTAAATATTTATGTAACCAAAATCATGACAATAAGTATATTAATATCAATAGGTCTGGGGTAGAGAACATGCACATGTGTGGTTGGGTGGTGGTAAATGTGGGTGGTGGGTCAAAACACAATGCTCAAACTGAAAAGTTAAGGAATTGCAATACAAGTATGTTGAATCACAGTAGGGAAACAAATAACAAACATCCGCTTATGTGTGTTGAAATAATCATCTCTGGGGAGGTAGAACTCCTGAGATTTCTATTCTTCGTAAGAGGTCTATAGAACAGTTTGACTTTTAAACCAGTTCCATCTATAACTTTGATAAAAATAAAAACTATATTTAAAAATAAAAATGGTATTTATTTATAAAATTCTGTCATTTGTACTTAAACTCCCAAATAATTGTACATACTTTGATATGACAATCCAATCTCTCTTATATTTGCAATAGATTTTAATATTATTAAGTTGGCTGACAAAACATGATACACTTTTTGATATTTAGAAAGTCCTGCTTTCTGAATGACCCTGCACATATCAAATGCAGTATAAATGCCAGTAAATGCAAAGAAGGAATACTTTACCATCTGATCCCGGGGGTCCCTGCTGTCCCGGGGCTCCAGCCCAGCCAGGTGGTCCTGGCCTCCCTGGCTTTCCTGGGGCAGAGTCTGGTCTCCCAGGAATACCAGCTGATCCTGGAAACCCTGGAGGTCCAGGAAGCCCTGGTGGCCCAGGGGGTCCCACCATGCCTGCAAGATAATTTAAGAATGAAAAACCACACATGCTCACAGAGTAAATATTTCTGTAGATGAAATAAAAATCAGTGCATTCTTATCCAGATCATGAGATTTCTTAAAGAAAAAAGTCTGGACTCATAGGACAATTAGGCTCAGTGAAATAAGCCAGACAACAGTAAGAGGAAGATCACATGATGTCACTTACATGTGGCATCTAAAACTGTCAAACCCATAGAAGAAGAGAGTAGAATGGTGGATTTCAAGGCTGGAGGGAGGGGCATGGGGTGACATTGATCAAAGGGTTCAAAGTCTTAGCTCTGGAGATCTAACTACAGCATGGGTGGGAGTTAACAATACTAGACCGTGTACTTGAAAAGCTAAGAGGATAAATCCTAATTCCTTTCACCACACACACAGATGATACCTACGTAGAGGTGACAGACATGTCAATCAACTGAAATGTGGTGATCATTTCACACCATATGCCTAGATCAGAACCTCAAGTAGTATACCTTAGACTCATAATTTTTAGGTTAATGGAAGTTTTATGAATATATATATTTTGGCACCAGGGATTAAACCCAGAGGCACTTAACCACTGAGCCATATCCTCAGCCTTTTTTATATTTTATTTAAAAACAGGGTCTCACTGAGTAGCTTAGGGACTTGCTAAATTGCTGAGGCTGGCTTTGAACTCGTGATCCTCCTGCCTCAGCCCACTGAGCTGCTGGAATTACAGGTGTGCCCCACTGCACCTGACAGATAAAGCTTTTTTTTTTTTTTTTAAATAAAAAGAAAACTGCTCTCAATGATAATGCTCAAAAGAAGTAGCAAAAAAGGTGATGTTTAAGAAGTTTGCTTTTCCATAAGGCAGATTGCTACCTACCTATAAAATAGGAGTTGTAGTAGTCTGAATAAAGTGCATTTTTAAAAAAGGGGGAAATGAAAAAAATAACTGAATATCCCAGCTATTAAAATGTCTCACCCCCTTTGAAAAAAAGACACAGATGGAAACAGATTTGGACAATCAAATTTTCTTACCTTTCCCCCTTTCTTTAGGTTTATTGGTAAAGAAGTACATTTATTTAATTAAAGTTGGTACTTTTTCAATTTTTCTACCTTAACAACTTGGTAAAAAATAATTCAAATAATTTAGCCCATTTAATGGCTAAAAACATAGATTCACATAACCATCTCTGTGGAATATAAAATACCCTACTTCTTCTCACAGCAACTCAGGGTGGTGGGGAAGCACAGAGGTGAGATTTGAACTTGGCCTCTCCTGTTCTAGCCACAGGACCTTAAGTAGGTTGTTTAGCTAGCAAATCCTGTATATCTACCTGGTAGTTTTGTTATGAGGATTAAATAAAATAATCCACTCAAGGAGTTTAGTACAATATTTAGCAATATCAAGGGCTCCATAAATGTTTAGGTGTTCAGGGTGTTCGGACAAGGTCCAAACAACTGCAGGATATCCTGCAGGAAAGACAACTGCAGGAAATCCTGCCTGCCCCTGACATCTGTGATGTCTGTGGCTTAAAGACAGCTAGCTGGAAGCTTGGGACAAGACTAATCACTTGTGATAGCTCCTTCTGCCTATGTTTGCCTGGTTCTTGAATCCTTCCATGGAAGACTGCATTTCTCAAAGATGGCCCCACAATAGCTCCAGTCCCACATGCCCTTGTAGAACCTTCACCTTTCCCTACTGAGAAGCGGGGATGTTCCCTTCCCTTGAATGTGGCTCTTGTGGAAGCTCTTGCCTTGTGAGCTGAGATACTTGGGACTTGGAGTCTGGAGTGACCAAACTCTGAAGTCCCTGGTGCTGTGGGGAAGCCTAAATAAGGTACAGAGTCCACAGAGATAGCCTGGAACTACAAGAGCAACAGGAAAGAGATGCCCTGCCAGGCCTGAATCTCCAGTTCCAGCCCTTCTGTGATGGCAACAGGGGGAAAATCCATGAGCCAGAACTGCTCCCTTCAGCCCTTCCTGAACTCTTGAACTTCAGAGTCAGAGGTGACATACTGATTGCTGTTGTTTCAGACCTCTAGGCTTTAAGTAGTTTGTTCAGCAGTAGACCACTGAAACATGTCATAATGGGTAAGCACAGTATGCTGGTTAAGTTAATGGCTATCATTATTGTATGCACATGTGCTGGGGCTTTGCCTATATTTGCAAAAATTATCTTTTTCTCCTCAAAGAACTCTGCTGCGTTTATACCTTATAGATAAGGCACAGAAAGTTTAGGCCAAGTATCTGTGACGATAGTAATAACTGACACATTGAGATTTTGCTGTGCACCAGGCTGAATTTGAAGGACTGTATACATATAACTTTTTCAACCCTAACAAGACTCCTTCTTACAGATGGGAAATTTGTATGTAGTAGAAATTGGAACCCATATTTTCCTTCCAAGTAAGTGATTGACTGGTTTTAGCATAGTGCTCCTTAGCCCTGGATGTGCATTAGAAATGCAGAGCCTAGCATTCTGGGTTTGCTCTGAATGCAAGCATCAGTTTTCTTTAAAGCTGATCTCAGTCTCAACTAAAGTTGAGGATCGCAGGAGTGGGTGTGAGGTAGGAAATCTGGCATGTGAGATACAGGGGGTTCCTACCTGGACAAGTGTCCCCTGGTCTGCCCGAGTGACCTGGGGGACCAGGTGGTCCAACATCCCCCATTTCCCCGTAGCGGCCAGGGAATCCCGGTTCCCCCGGAGGACCTGCCGAAGATCATAACAGATGTGAATAAACAAATGTTACTATACATTTTAAAATTCAGACACAATGATTTTTGGAGGGAGGCTTGATGAAGTCTAATTAGGAGACTCAAGCAGTTTTTGCCAGCTTTTAAATGGACTATCTTAGACTGGATGCCCTTCTGCTGTCCCTCCTCTGCAGATACATGAACTTTGAGCAGAGCTCTCTTTGCTATTGATTTAGGCCATTCCTTTCTTGGCAGTAGCATCTTGATTGGTGTTAGTAAAAAAAAAAAAAAAGATCTGATACATTTTTGGCAATTAAAATAAAACTACTTCTGATAGATGACAATAAAAATCCTAGCATCCAGTTTACATACTAAAATAAAATTTGATGTCTTATGGCTCTACCTGCACATGTAGACTATATTTTCATGCTATAGTTTATGTATTTAACCTTCCTAATGTACAAGATATAAGACCACTGGGCCAGACTCTTGTGTGGATCACTGAAATCCCATTTCTGCAAAAATTATGGGGGAACAAAAAGGAACACAAACCTTTGAGTGGAAGAGATGGAGTTACCAAAACACCTGGTGGTCCAGGATGCCCACGGTCTCCAGGATCCCCCTGAAATTATTCATTCAAATTTTTTTCAAAAATACTAATGTTTCACTCATGTTGCCTTGGTATTAAACATGTTAGAAGGACTATGTGTGCATTCTTATAAGAAGTAAATATTATAGGCTGACTGGAGAAATGATTGACTTATGGAGTCGTAGGAGGACAAAGATACACCTAATTTACAGCCCACACATGGAACTAAATGGTGA
This sequence comes from Tamias sibiricus, assembly GCA_025594165.1. NCBI lineage: Eukaryota > Metazoa > Chordata > Mammalia > Rodentia > Sciuridae > Tamias > Tamias sibiricus. The sequence goes on along the minus strand of CM046660.1, from coordinate 69,095,999 downwards.
CCTGACAAAGCTTTCACAAAAGAAAAAGCAATTTTAACTCCAACAAAATTATTCTATGCCCATAAATTAAATACTTTGGAAATCACTAAGTTTCTTAGATGTACTCTGATCATTAATGGCTTAACTTGGTACTCTAGTGCAAATAGCTTATTCACCTAACAAGATCTGAATCTACATTTTATTTTAGCTGAAAATATTATCTTCTTTAACCATGTCCTGAGCTAGGACTGAATGTGAGGTCACAGAGGTTACAAAAGAAAGAAAAAAAACAAATGCAATGGTGGTAAAAAGCAGACCATTCCCCAAGACCCCATCTCAAAACCATGTAATTCCATGTGATTATTGAAACTTTCATTATTACCTACTTTCAAAAGAATTATTTCTCAAATGTAAAACATAATTATGCTTAATATGATAATGATATAACATTGTAATCATGAACAATAATGTATGGCACACATAAAAATAGTGTATACAAAATTCACTCTTTCAAAAGTTACATTTTCAATTCTTTGAAATACTTTTTTAAATGCTTTTTAAAATAAATTTGATAATATGAAGGGTGTAAATTTTTATCTTAAATAGTCTCACAATTTTACCTTTGGACCAAGAAATCCAAATAGCCCAGGATCTCCAACCGGTCCTTGTTCTCCCTAAGAAGCAAAAACATTCATTTAAAAAAATCATATTTGATCAGTTGACAAGTTGCCTCATTTTCATTTAATTTGGACAACACACGCTAACTCAGATTCCGCTCTCAACACTGCTCTCGGGCTATGTCAGGCAGTTTTGTGCTTCAGGTTTTGCACCCACAACTAAATCCTGCAATCCATAAAATGAATGCTGGCCTTTCCAATTCTGTGAATGTTGGCATGCAATAGGTCAAATTCTGAATGATTCTGAACCGCATTTGCTAATGAAAAATGCATTTATCATCTCTATAATGATGTATGTTTACCTTTAATCCTGGAAAACCTGGAGATCCATAGGAGCCAGGGTCACCCTAATAAATGGATGAAAATCAACAAGCAGGGTTAAATGAACATGTATGTGCCTGCTCAATGCATCTTTTTTTTTTTTTTTTTTAACCTTAGCAGATTGTTCTATGGATATTTAGTCTTCTTTGCAAAGGTAAGCAAATAAAAGGAAATAAATATAAAAAGGATTCCATTTCTTTATGACATCAGATACTTTAATTGATCTTTAGTCTTATTAAAAAACAACTCATGTCATGGCCAGTGTTTCAATTAAGAATGTGTTTTTATTGCTGTTTTTCTTCAAATTTTATTTATTTAACTAATGCTCGTACTGCACCAAAAATGTTTGGAATTGCGGCAATATAATTTGTCTGGAAGTTAATACTTGCCCTATGCAACATCACCAATAAAAATGGCCACGAAAGCCAATATTGAACCATTCAGTACCAAATCTAGCATCAAATAAGCTCAGTGCCCATGTCAGCTGGGGACTGGCCTCCATGGTGACCCATGGGGCATCCCATTCATGACATGTGTGATGTTTGGGGCCTGACATTGTGCTTTTTCTTCTATCAACTATCTCTGGATCGGCACCTTATTTTATGAAACAGGCTTAAATTAACCATTCCAAGTGACTATCACATTGACTCTGAGCCAGAAGGATGATGTCACCACCCTGTCTCTTCCCCCAATTCTTCTGTCTTCTGTGTGCTTGTTTTATCTAAATAAGATCAACTGAAGGGATGCCCTGGGACATACACAACTCTTCTTTTAATTGATTGATGTGAATTTTTTTTCTTTTTTTTAAAATTACATTTTCATATTATACTTATAGAGCACATTTTTACATATCTCTGGTTGTATACAAAGTATATTCACGTACACAACTCTTGTTGTGCAAAGTATGTTGTTCTTATGTGAGCTATTCTCCACTGTTGAGCTCATTGGAGCACAGCTCATCACACAAATGTGTGAAAGATCCGGGCCTCCAGATTCACCAGAGTTAATGACGAAACCTTACCCGAGGTCCTGGGAATCCAGGGATACCCTTCTCTCCTTTTGCCCCAATACCAGGCTCTCCCTTTAAAAGATGACAACGTTTAGAAAGGCTCAAGCCACAATATTTCATCAACATGGAAAGAAAGAACAAAATGAGAAACAGAAACAGAAAAAACTAATACTGTCCACAGCTTAAAGAAAACTACTTTAGAATAGAGGTCCCATAGGATTATAGCAAGATGGTGAAAAGTTCTATTAAGATATGTTAGCATTTAAAGTAATAACAAGGACCATGCAAAATAAAATTTTGAATTAAGACAGTATCTCACACAAACGAAAAAGTAAAGGCCCTTAAATAAATTACCTTGTGTCCTGGTGGTCCCGGCAATCCAGTCATCCCACGAATTCCTTTTATACCCTAAAAATCCCAATGGAAATAATCTGACTTATTATTTAGCATACTGAACTCTATCTCTTACAGAAATCATCTCTTGTGATGACCTGTTTCACTAGTTTACTATAATGAGGAATTGTCTATCACCTGTCCCTAGTCAGCAGCTGAGATCTGAACACTACAACTCTGATACTATTCAGACCACAGAAGAAGTATAGAAGCATGGGGGTGGGCTACCCTGCAACCAGGGCCCCAAACAGGGAATTCTGCAAGTTGGAGATGCAGCTGAGGAAAGATGTGGCTCATTTTGAGCAGGGTTGGGAAATTTAACCAAAAATTGGCAACAATGGAGTCTAATATGGACTTGGTAATATCTGTGCTGGAGGCTAACGGAGGAATTCTTACTTGCAAAGTGTCTATTATGTGCCTACCTCTGTGCATTTGTTACCTTTTCAATCATCCATACATTTAATCCATCCACAATATCTGAAGGACAACTGGGATCCAAGTGGCCTTTTCTGTCCACATATCAAAACAACGTACAGGAGGCCCTGTGTTTTGGAGGACTTGGCACAGTTTAGCAGCCCAGCTAGGTCTGCCACTCAGCAGCTGGGTAGCTTTGAGAACAGGGTAACCTTGCAGGCCTCACTATTCAACCCTCTGCAGTGGGGACAGTTCCCTACAGTGCCACCCTGTTAAGGCAGCTTGAGGGAGTGGTGCAGGGATGCATATGAGGAGCTCAACACTCTAGGGCCTCAGGTGCATGTTCAGAAAATGCTTTCTATTACGACTTCACCAAGGTGACTTATGGGTGGGGTGTTACCTTTTCTCCTTTGTAGAGACAAGAATCGGGGGGCTCTATCAATAGGGTGGGTCCAGGAGAACCTTGCTGGCCAACTTCACCCTTTAAAAAAATTAAGAGAATAGAAATTTCATATTAAGTCACATTTTGAAACAAAGAAAACTTTCATCCATGTATGATGGTATAATTCTTCTAATCCTGCAGGTCATGGATTTAAAATACCAATTTTGGCAAACACATCATATAATTTAAAATATTTATCATTTTTTTTACTAAGATGTAATATATGGTTATGGTTAAAAACAAATTTAAAAAATCAAAATGATACATAATGTTACCATTTAGAGATGATCTCCATTAGAGGTTGGTATAGTTTTTTTGTGGTGTATGTATATCCACATATATATGTGTGCATACATATATGCACATGTATTGACATATGTGTACATACATATATGTGAATAAGTGGTTTGTTAAATGCAATTTAACATATGCTATTAAGAGAATGATGCCATGTAATTTACTTAAGCATGATTTACAATATAAAATATAACTGATATTTTATTAAATTCTTAAGTAATTTTATACTTTTATGACAATATTTTGTGAGAATTTTCCCCTCATGTAAAACTGCAGAATCATGATTTTTAATGTCTACCAAATAATCTATCTTAAGAATGTACTCGAATTTATAAGCTACTCCACTCTGGTTAGTCTTTTTCTAATTTATATTCAATAAAATGTAGGTTGTTTCACATTTATTTTAAGTGATATTTTAAATTTCTCTACATAAAATAATTAGCCAAAAGTTTTTATTTGTGTCATTATAGATACTTTTCTCTTGAAGGGGAAAAAAATGTCCCCTGAATTGATTTTGCCACAATACAACCATTAATTGTCACCCTTAACTAGAAGATAGTTTTTTTATACTTTTGTGAATGTTATCATTATTCTATGCTTAGAATTATTATATTTTTCTTGATGCATCTTGGCAGCTAACACATTCTACAGTCACTGAACAGTGTAATACAAGAGTCAAAAATATATATGAAAATATCATAGGATGGGGAAAACCCTCTAATAGATGTGGGGCAGAAAATACAAATCAATTTTGTAAAGGCAAAAATATATTACAATACACACTTATGGGACTCATGGCCTCATCACTTCACATTTAGCACTACTAAGTGGCTTTACATGTACAGCAATGTAACAGCTGTTCTATGTGGTACATGAATATGTGATTGATCGTACAGATAAATAACACTAAGGTAAATGAGCAGCATGTATTGGTGAGGACTTTCCTTTCTAAGATGAGCCCAAATGAAACCCTTAGAGGCCAACAAACCTGATGTGACTTTAAAGTATGGGCCATGTTTTTTCATACTATGAAAATACCCTATATTCAGTGCAGTCAAAAATACAAAGCAGGAAAATAGGAAGGCTGAACTTTAAAAGGTCTATAATCAGATTGTCTGGGAATAATTAGTCATGACCATTTAGGGCTGTGTTTCTTAAAACAGGATGGGAAAACAGATTCTTCAACACTGGAGAGATCTGTACCAAAATTCCAAACAATGCTTTCATTCCCCTGCTAATCTAAAAGACTTACTATAAGCATCTTTTGGATCATTTGAGGGGCCAGCCCAGAGCCAAATGCCTCCACCTTGTTCTACAGCCTGAGTCTGCAATTGCATCCAGCTGTCCTGGCATGGAATGGCCCTGGCTGGCAATGCTCACCTGGCCCTGTGATGTCCTTCCTGTCTCAAATGGAACTGTGGGCTTTTGCAGCTTTGGCAAAGGTATTCGTGAGGGTCTGCAACTTCCCAAGTTCAAAAAAGATAGTTTTAGTGTATTTTTCATTCAGTAATTTCTCTGTGTCAGTGGTTCAATAATGGTTTTAGTAATTATATATTTGAGAACTTACTTTGTTCTTCTCAATGTATGGAAATAAGCATTTTATGTGCATTATCTATTCAATAAAATAATACTTACAAGTATGCAGTATTATGTCCCCCATTTCACAGAGAAGAAAAGTGAGGTTTAGAGGAATTTAAGAGAGGTTCAATAGTGGGTTGGATACCCCTTGGTAATGTACTGACAGTTTTAGTTGTCAAAATGGGGTTGGGCATGGAGCATGCTCCTGGCATCTTGTGGGCAGAGGTCCAGGATGCCGCCAAAGATCCTGCAATACATGGTCTAGCTCCCCACAATAATGAGCTATCAGGAGTATTGAGGTTGAGAAATCCCTCTCTAATGTATATTTTAATATCTTTTTGTTTTTGCTCCTTTTACAATGTTAGGTTTCTACTTATGTAACCTGTACTCTCTGCTCAACAGTCTATCATGGGCATTTCCCAATATCATGAAGTCTTCCTATGTATTTTTTATTTTGAGATGGGGTCTTGCTAAGTTTCTTAGGGCCTCATTAAGTTGTTGAGACTAGGTTTGAACTTGCTTTCCTCCTGCCTCAGTCCCCTGAGCTGCTGGGAGTACAGGCATGCACCACCACGCCTAGCTTCCTATGTATTTTTGATTATTGTGTTACACTGTAAAATGACTATCTCAAACTTAAGCATGTAAGAACTTCCTGTGAGCAGGAATCAGGTCTGTCCTACAAAGTCCCCACGTTCAGTATCCATCTTGGCCTTACACAGAAGAGATGCTCAGTATCTATTTGCCCACAGTTGCTGAAAGAGCCACTCACCTAAGACATTCCGATTATTTCCAGATAGCTGCCATCTTAAATCACTCTTCTCAAACTCATCTTTACTAAGTTTCATGCTTCAGCAGAAAGGACTGTGGGTGTGAGGGAGGCAGGAAAGGGGACACTGAGGGGGTTGGAGAAGTAGGGGACATTGAGGAGAGGTGGAGGGAGGGTGAGCATGTTACTAAATGCTCTTGGATCGAGTTACTTATATTTATGTGTGGAGCTTAGGGTTCTAATGAAATTAACTCCAACAAATTAGTAATTACACAAAACTGTCACTCTAGATATATTATCAAAAAATGCAAAATCTCTTTTTGCTAGGGTGAAATGTGTCACATAAATTAACTTGAACGTGGTGTTAAATTTGGTCAGAACTGCCATTTTACAGTCAAGGGTAATGGTGCCATAATAATTCATCAAAAGGAAATTCTCAGTCATGAAACCAGGCAAACACTAGACATGAACACAATGATCTAAGTGCCTCCGTAACTAGACAGCATACACATTTCAGCCCAGGCTCCTCTTGGCAAAAGGGGGTCCTTACCGGGTCTCCCATTTGCCCTTTCACTCCTATACCAGGATTTCCCTGAAAAAGAAAATAAGTCTAATTGCTTTTGAATGTTAAAAGGGTAATTAAAATTAATCAAGACTACTGACTAACATTTAAGTAATTAAATGAAATTAGATGAGGTTTAAGGACTCTGGAAAGCCTGATAGGAGGAAAAAGATAAATCTGACCGATATGGGTGACTGGTATTTCTCTGAGCATGGGCTATGTCTAGGTACCTTACTCATGACCACCTACCTTCAAACCTGGATTCCCAGGATGGCCCAGAGGACCCTAAATCAATGACAAAAAAAAAAAAAAAAAACAAAAAAAAAAAAAACCACAAACACACACAAATCAATGATCAGTCCTAGACATCAGAATGTATCTTCATTGGTCACCCCAAGCTTCTATTTGGGAAAAAACACTTGATTTTAAAATATGCATAACATATTATCACTCATATGTCGAAGCCAAAAAAAAAAAAAAAAAAGATCTTCTAGAAGCAGAAAGTAGTAGAGTGGTGGATACCAGAGGCTGGACAAGCTGGGTAAGGGGAGGAGGAGGCAGAAAGAAGGGTTGTGTGATGGGTACAACAGTTAGGTACTCTTCTAAGAAGATTAAGTTCTAGTGTTTTGTAGCATAGCAGGCCGACCACAGTTAACAATGATTTATTGAATATTTCAAAAATGGCTAAAAGAGAGGATTTTAAATGTTTCAAACAAAAAGTTTGAAAAATATACAAATAAACAAAGTTATTATTAATAACAAAGTTTGAAAAATAACAAAGTTTGATAAATGTTTGAAGTGATGGCTATGCTAATTAGTCTGATTTGGTCATCATATACACAAACATGTATCAAAATATCACATTGTATCCCATGAATATGTAAAATTTTATGTGTCAATTAAAAATAAAATACATAAAAGACTGACTTTCTTTGTACTGGGGATTGAACCCAGGGGCACTTTACCAGTGAGCTAAGTCCCCAGCTCATTTTGATTTTGATTTTTTTTTTTTTGAGGCAGGGTCTCACTGAGTTACTTAGGGCCTTGCTAAGTTGCTGAGGTTGGCCTCAACTTGTGCTTCTCCTGCCTCCGCCTCCAAAAGACTGACTTTTTATCATGGATGGGCTACTACGAGTCTACATGAATATGAAGACAGTGGCTTATCACTGGGGGCCCTGTGTGTGAAGATGGACTCCAGAGAGTAATGGTGGAAATTTTGCTGATTGAACAGATTTTATGATCCCTCAAAGAGCCCACCTGTGCCTGACCCAAGACTGATACTTGACCTTTTTCATTTCACTGTATTTTAATGTTGACTTCAGGTTTGTAGAGGGATGGCATCAGCAGAGCTCTACCTACCACTAACCCTGGTGCTCCAGGATATCCCATGGGGCCGGCAGGTCCTCTTGCACCCCTAGATCCCTAGACAGGAGAAAAATCAGCACATTCATTTTGATCAATCATAATCACCCCTCACGGCAAGACCCGCATATAATCCCAAATAGATAAAAAACCATCAAAGCAATCGATCCCCCTGACATGTCCTCAGCAGGAGCAGTGTCCACAGAGCCTGAGGGCAGCAGTCTCCAGGTGATGCGATAAACCCTACAGTAGGGTCCTGCTAACGTCCAGAAATCAATCTACTTTTTTACAAATAAATCTTGTGGTAGGAGAAGTTGAGAAGAAAACTTGTTGCTAGCTACTGCCAAGATTTCTACATATTACTATGTTAGTATATATCAGGATGCTTCAAAAATATTAATATTAGTATATGTTAATTAATATTAAAATGTCCATGTGTTTATAATTTTTATCGATTCTTTTTAGCTCTACATAACATTAAGACTTATTTTGACAGAATGATACAAGCATGGAACATAAATTTCTCTAAGTCAGTCACTAGTACTTCCTTTTTCCCTTTCCTTCTCCCTGCTCCTGTTTCCTTTCCTCTATTCCACTAATGTTTCTGCTATTTACATGGAAATTCTTTTTTTTTTTTAATTTAGTATCTTTTGGATAAACCTAATGGTGAGATTCATTGTGATATGTTCATGTATATACATAGGAAAGTTAGGTCAGATTCATTCCACTGTTCCTCCCTTATCCTGTCCCTTCTTCCTTCTCCTCAATCCCTTTCCTCTACTTCACTGATATTTATTCTATTTTGATGGAATTCCTTCTATCCTTTTCTTTCTTTCTTTTTTTTCCCCTTATTTGGGTCTAGTTTCCACATATCAGAGAAAACATTTGATCTTTGACTTTTTGGGTCTGGTTTATTTCACTTAGCACGATAGTCTCCAGTTCCATCTATTTACAAGCAAATGCCATAATTTCATTCTTCTTTATGACTGAATAGTAGTACTCCATTGTGTATAGATACATTTTCTTTAACCATTCATCTGTTAATGGGCACCTAGGTTGGTTGATACATTTTAAAAGCATAGCCATAGACCAACATGAATAGAAAGTTGGCCCAATTCAGGACCAAGCAGATACAACCATAGGCAATTTTCTGCGACATGTACATCGTGGTATAACTGTGAACACTTTAGCAAGGGAAGGTTACAGTTGGGTCACTCTGGAAGGGTGGAGAGAGGCCCTCTGCTCCACTGCTCCTGTCAAATGATTTGCGAACGTGTAATGAAATTGCCCTCCTTAGGAGAAGGAACAGAACAATTGTTACTTTAACAGTGCCATCAAGGACATCTCATTTGCTACAAGACTAATGTCATCACTGAATCACACACCTCATGGAAGAGAATGTGGAGCAAGATATTAAATATGATATGCAACTGCCGATTTGCCAGGCAAAAATGGCACAGATAGGCCAAGCAAAATAATTCCCACTTGGTATATGCAGGAGGCCTATTATATATGTGTTTTGTTTTTTTTTTTTTTGGTACCGGGGATTGAACTCAGGAGCACTCGACCACTGGGCCACATCCCCAGCCCATTTTTGTATTTTATTAGAGACAGGGTTTCACTGAGTTGCTAAGTGCCTCGCCATGGCTGAGGCTGGCTTTGAACTCGCGATCCTCCTGTCTCAGCCTCCCAAGTACTGGGATTACAGGCATGCGCCACCGCGCCTGGCTTATATATGTGGTTTTTAAGCAGACTTACTTTCCTAAATATTAAGTGTCTGCATAGACCTGATCAATCTAAATGATTGTTAAGAAAGAAGGGAAGATAAGGGGAGAGCCGATGAGACCAAGGCCTGCTTTGTGTGCCTGCAGCCTGTGTGTCTGTCAGATGAACTTAGGCTCGGCTATCTCCATCTGAAGTTCTTAATAATTGTCGAATAAGGGACCTACATTTTTATTTGGAATTAGGTGGGCCTCTCAAATTATGCAGCTGGTCCTGCTGGGTTTAAAACGGAGTGTGCATGGTAGGCTATTTGTGGAAGAAAGAGAAGCACTGGCCTGCTTGGGAGACTTACTGGTAAGCCCGGTGGTCCTGGGTCCCCTCTGTCTCCCTGTAATAATAACAACATATTGTTTTATAAGAGCAACACAATTTCCCTAAACACAGCTGATGTAAAATTAGAAACACACACAGGAATTATTTGGACAAGACTAAGGGTGGGGTTTGCTCAATTTTTCAGTGTTGGGAAGATCAACCCTGTGGAGGTGCTGTGGAAGTGACTGTCTTTCTCCATTCCCAGACCCTGAATCCTCCTATTCAGTGGGGACTGTCTACTCTCTGAAGTCATGATGACATAGAACGAAGATGAAGACTATCTTTCTGTTTAAATTATTCCAAGTTCTCAGGGCACTGGCCCTACCTCCTTGCAGTTTGCCTGTCTCTGGTCTCATGGCCACACCTGGCCTTGCTCCTTTGACCACCCAAAGGGGATGTAGAAGGGGTTCATGGGGAGTGTCTCCCACACTTGCCTCTGTCCAGACATAATGATCAACTCTGCCCTGAGACTCAACCTGCTTTAGATGATCAAAGCATGTGTGTTCACTTAGTTATAGACTCTTTTAAAAAATATAAATTATGTATAAGATTTCTTAACCTCTTTGGGGTGTACAATTATTTCTGTGGCATTCAGTGCATTCGCATTACTATTTAAGCATGACCATCACCTATCTCCAGACTTTTCCGTCTTCCCAGTGAAAGCTTTGTACCCATTACACACTAACTCCCCCAGGCACCCTCTCAGCCCCTGGCAGCTGCCACTCTACTTTCGTCTCTAGGAGTTTGACCACTCTAGGGCCTCATGTAGGTGGAATCAATATCTGCCCCTTTTCAAATGGTTCACTCCCTTAGCATTATGTGAACAAGGTTCATGCATATTGTTGCATGGGTCAGAATTGCCTTCTTTTTTAAGGTTGAATAATATTCATTTGTAGAAATGCACCCATACATATTCATTTGCCTATCCATCCATCTGTTGATAGACACTTGGGCAACTTCCACTTTTGGGCAATTGTGAATAATGCAACTATGAACATGGATGTACATATACCTGCTCCAGAGTCTGCTTTCAATCTTTTGGGTTATGTACCCAGAAGTGAAATTGCTGGGTCATATGGAAACCCGTGTTTAAATTTTTGAGGAACTGCTGTATTGTTCCCCAAAGCAGCTAAGCCATTTTACATTCCCACCAGCAATGCCCCAGGGGTCCAACTCTCTGTGTAGCCATGTCATTTTTTTTTATAATAGCCATCTGAATGGGTCAGAAGTGGATATGGACTCTTAAGAGCATTGTTTCTCAAAGGTAATTGATCTACGGACTGTTTTTATTTGGGATCCTCTGTTTCTGCTTAAGACAAGGAATTCTCTATTGCTCCTCTCCTTCCACTTGTAGTCTATTGCCATAGTTACAGAAAAAATGATAATAATCCCCATAACTAATGTTGGAAAGTATGTTACAGTTTACAGTGTCCTGCAATTTGAATTGTTATAACAGGTCATCTTAATAATGCTGAGAGGAAAGCAGGGTAAATAATATTTTAATTTTCTTCCATAAGAAAGGGAAATGAGTGTCAAGGGAGTGGCTTAAGGTCACATGTAACTAAGGGTCAGTTGGCTCCTTCCAACACACCACACTGGCTCCTGGAATGACCCTGTTTTGCTATTAAGTTTATTATGTTATTTAAGCAATAAAGAAAATCATAATTCTTGCTGTTCAATATGTATGAATGGATGCAGAGGCTACAAATAAATACTGTGAGCTTCCAAAAATGATCACCACTCTAGTGTGCCCACAGAACTTAGGGTCTAGTAGTAGTCTGGGACAAGTTTTATTTAATTGTTGTAGAATATTCTTCCTTTAGAAGGTATAACCACATATCCTGAAAATGTACTGTATTTCCTCTTGATCATCATTTTCTTTAAACATCCTTTATTTATTCATGACTTCTTGTATTGCAGAGATGAGTTGGTCACTCAAGAACTTATGTTGGAATGTTTGTACATCGGTGTCTGCTAAAAACACAGAAGCACTTAATGTATTAATGATAGTGCTAGAAAGTTTTCATAATTTACAAGATCAATAGTGGTGACTTACTATACATGAGGTCAAGTATTACTATTAGAATATTTTAACTATGAATAGATAAGTGGTCCTCAACAGGGGCTGATTTTGCCTCAGGGGACATTTGGTCATGTCTGGAGATGCTACCTACACCTAGTGGGTAGAGTCCAGAGGCTAGGTGTGCTGCTCAACATCCTACAATGCTCAGGAAAGCCCCCACAGCAAATGATTATCTGGCCCAAAACGCCAAGTGACAAACTTGAGAAATCTTGAAATAAATGTATCCTTGCAACTCTGAGGTGAGGAGGCACTGGAATTGTATAGCCAGAGCAGCGAAGGCCATTGCCTTCACACAAAAAGCAAGGGGCCATCTAAGAATGTCAGGGCAATGATAAAAATCAGTGCATCCAGTGACACTTCACAGGAAATCCCTATCCAAGTGTTTCCCACACAGCTCACGTCCTTGGAAGAAAAAAATATTTCAACCCACAATGATCATAATACTTACCTGAATACCTTTAATGGTACCTAAGATGAACACTGAATCTCCTTTTTCTCCATTTTCTCCAGGAAGGCCCTGGAAATAAAATAGTCACTTAAGAGGAAAAGGAATGTTACTATTTCAATATTTTCTTTTCTGTATGAAGTATTACTCACCAGTAAAATTGCCATTGGAACAATTTCACTAGTGGAATTTACCATCTTAATTATTATTATCATCCTAAGGTTTATATAGTTAGGGTCTGTTAAGGAATCTCCTAAGACATAGTATTAACTAATATATAGTTATTTACTAATTATTCAGCAAGAAGATTGAATTTTCCTCATAATGTAATGTATAGACATTATTCTTAAAATATTTTATGCAATTTTAATTTATGCATGAAAAAAGTAAAAAATGAAAGTATTACTTTTTATCCATTTCAGTGTTTGTATTTAAAATAGAGCTTATATGTAAGACTTATATAAGACAAACTTTTCAAAACTATAGCATGTTCCTTTGAGAAGACTTTTGTATGTAGCTGTTATTGGCTTAGGGTATTTTTAAAAAGTGAATAAAAAGCTTCAATGTATTTCCTTCGCACCACAGGTTCTCCTATGCTGCATCTTAATATCTTATTTAGTATCTTAATGTATCTTAACTTGGTCACCTCAAAAAATTCTACCTTCTTCATTCAAACTATTATGAAAAACATACAAATTTCAAAGTTGACCTGACGTATAAGAGCACCAACTTTTCTTCCAGTAGGAAATACTTAATGGTTTTACAGTGACATTGCAAGAGTTTGAGGAGTCACATGTGCCTATACAGAGCATTTGGTTTTGTACAGGTCCAATCTGCATGAATTAAGTTCCATAGTTAAATAATACCAAGTCCTCCAACAACAGGGAAATTAGTTGAGTAACTGCAGAAAAGCCAAAATTCCCTGCTAGCTCTTCAGCCAAGAGATCACTACAGGAATAAGAGATGTCAGTCATAATCACTGAGAGATGATGTCATTCTTTCAAAGCCTGTCTGTGATTGTTTACTGCACATCTATTATTCACAGCACACATTCAGACACACATACAGCAAGGCACAGAGATGAGAGAGTGTCGTCTCTCATCTCCCAGGCCAAATGACATGTTATAAAGATGGGTCCATGAAAGAGGGAATCAGCCAACAAGAACAAATACAGGAAAAAATGTCCATGTTGAAAGTGACATTCAAATGGAGCTGACTATGAGAATGTGGACACCACTGTCATTTGAGGGACTCCACACACACAGCCAGAAGGCAGGGAGGACAAACTCTGCAACATAAAGAGGAATGGGTTGTGATGGAAGAACGAAGAAGTAACACAGGCAAAAGCTTCCTAGTAAAGGAACTCCATGTGATGCCCCACCACACTGAAAACCAGTCCACACTTACAAAGGAATATGACATTTTGTCAACTCATAGAAAATATGTTCATTTGGTTTCATAAATCATGCAATGAGAATACAAGCACAGTTCCAACTACTCTTGATAAGTTTTTAACAAAGCAATGAAACACTTTGATTCTCAATGTTTCAACTTATAGTGTACTAGGTAAATAGTAGTTTTAATTTTTTCATTTCTATTTTTATTAGTGACAGTAAGAAGATTTTTAATGCTTTAACAAAACATATTAAATGTCACAGGACAAAAGTGAATTTTCTCATGGGTCAATAAGATTGCTCGGTGTGGTGCTAGCTTGCATGGTCATGGTTACATGACCATGCAAAGCCTCCATAACAAGTGAGGGAAGGAAAGGCAGTTGATTTGCAAAGAGACCACAGTGACACGCTTTAGCACTACTGTCAGCGCTACATGCTGTGTCAAAGCTACAGCTTGGAACTTCTTTCTTGGATGTGTGTGGCTCAGTGGAATAAGGTTGGGTCCAATTTGAAGAGCTTAAGAAATGTGCATCCAACAGCCTGTGCTCAGATCTGTAAATGGCTGAGTGTGAGGGCAAAGGGTGGTGGAGGCCCTTCACAGTGAAAGATGGCTCTGGTACCTATGTGACACCACAAGAAAAATGTGAGCACAGAATTCTCTTTGATTCTGTATTCAGACTAGTTCCACGGGGACCCAGAGCAAAAGGAAGACTCATGAAGAAAAAGTAGAAGACTTTGGTGGTGAAACATATGAAAATCTTTTAGAAGAAATTTGGGAAATAATGTTTAAGTAGGGAAGAGAAAGGCTGCAAAACAGTCACAGAAAATAAATTCTGAAAGGTCAAATTATCTTGGATCTTTATTTAAGTGAGAGAAAGAGAAAAGAAATATAAAGAATAGAAGACAAATAACAGGTAGAGAGAAAGGGCATATGAGAGAATATCCTTTGCTTAAGCTGTGTTTAAATAGAAGTCCAAATTTTCAAAGAAAACTAAAGTCAAGAGCAGCAAAGTTGTCCTCGAGAGCTGACTATTGTCCAGTTTCTGGACATCCATTCCCATCCCTTTCTAATTTATCTTCTTGCCCTACACAAGCTACAGAGAGAAAAGGTACACTTCCCAGACTCTTTTGCAGCTGGATGTGAATTAAGTTCCACCCAGGAGATGTGGAAGGCAGGAATGAGGGAGAGATCTTTGTCTTGGTCAGCTGCTGCTGCCAAGCAGAAAAGTAGAAACCTGTTTACTGGTGTCTGGACATGGCGGTGAGAGGCAGCAGATAGTGCACGAGCAGATTCCTGACTCTGGATCTCAGCTAAGTGTGAGCCCTGGAATCAGTAGCCTGCGTTGGACAGAGTCCCACACCTCTAACTGTAATAAGTGCAAACTCCCTGTATTAAATCCCTTCTATCTGACATACCTAGAAGGAAGTAAACCCTGAATGATAAACAACATAAATCTTGCTAACTCGCCTCTCTGCTCCCTTTTCCTTACTACCCAGCACCCAAAGACATCTTAATGAAACATCAATCAAATAAATTTGCTTCTTTCCTTAAAACCATTCAGCACCTCCTCCTGGCATGGAAAAGAAAATCTGGTCCCATCCGTAGTCTATCAGGCCCCACTCATTCCAGTCCTGTCCACCTCTCTATCCCCAACCCGAGTCATCCCCATTTGTTCACCATGCTCCAGGCTCACTTGCCAGAACTCTGTTTCCTGAACATACCAAACCTGTTCCTACCATGGAATCTTTTCACTTAAGGTTCCTATGAGGGTGAGCTATGGGTGTCTTACTGGGGGGCCTCCCAGGCCAGGAGCTCCTCTTTCTCCTGAAAACCCTGGATCACCTCTTGAGCCATTGTAGCCATTCAAGCCTGGTTTGCCTCTGTATCCTGGAGGCCCTGGGTGACCCTACGGAAAACAAAATCATAAGTGAAGGATTTTTGCAAGAATACCATAACACAAAGTTCTATGCAATGTGGATCTCAAATTATGGCAGCTGTGACTCACGTTTTTACTTGTTTAATTTTGTGAAACTTCCTTCCCCACCTAAAAGTGCCATGCAGCATAGTGGGCCAAGTGCAGTGGCACGTGCTTGTAATCCCAGAGGCTTGGGAGGTTGAGGCAGGAAGATTGAAAGTTCAAACCCAGCCTCAGCCATTTAGCGCTAAGTGACTCAGTGAGACCCTGTCTCTAAATAAAAAATACAAAATAGAGCTGGGGATGTGGCTCAGCGGTCAAGTGTCCCTGATTTCAACCCCTGGTGCCCCCACCCCCCAAAAATAAAATAAAATAAATAAAAAATGTGTAATATATCAAATTTAAATTAATTTAGTTTGGAGTATTCTGGGAGATTTTGGAGGAAACTTTGCTTGAAATCCTTAGACTCTAATGAATTGCAAAGGTCCCCAAATACCTCTTCATTCTTCCATCTGATTTTCATGTTAGAATTGAGAGTCTTAAGCCCATTTTCACTCTTAAAGTTCACCAGAAAATAAAACATCTATTATGAGCAATATGTTTATTTCAGATCACTGCACTTGATACAGCAAGTGTGTCTAGTTTCTATCTTGGAATGTTTTTCTCTTATCTGTTTAAAAACTTTGCTCTCCACATAAAACATTTTGGTTTTGGAGTTATGGCACAAAATTGGAATGCAAGCACTTTTCCCTGCCCTAAGATGACAAAATAAAAACCAACTTGCCTCATATATATGCTTTTTGAACATGTGATCTCAAGGTTCTGATTAATGTTTCTCCATTTTTTTAAATAATGGAGAAAATTTAGGGATACTTACAGGTACACCATCCAAACCTGGAAATCCAGGAACACCAGTTGGACCCTAAAATCCCAGAAAACAAAACATATATAAAAATTACTAAATTATTAGATTAAAATTTGATTTACTCGAAAATACAAATAACCGATGACTTCATTAAAAACACTTAGTGGTCAGTGCTTTTATATTGATGAGTTTAATCTTTCAAGAAGGGGAGTTGAGGATGTGCTGGGTATTGAACTCAGGGCCTTGCAGTGGGCAAGTGAGTTTAAGCACCAATAATTGAGTCTTTTGGTGCATAGTTAGGAGGGCAATTTGCAGTGCCAATTCAAATATAGCATTCAACATGCTATGTCAGAAATGCAACTTCTCAGAATCTATCCTGGAGTAATAAACTCTTCAATGTGAACAACAATATATCGGGTTATTTTTGCACACTGGGACTACACAACGCTGGGATAGAATCTCTAATTCTCATCAGCAGGAAATAAACTATAGTCTTAGTCACACTATAGCATATGATGACATATTATTAAAGGAATACATTCAATTTATATTAATTAATATAGAAAAATCTTTAAGACATATTGTTGAGTGAAAAAGGAAAAGTTTAGCATGATACACAACATTATGCCATTTAAGTTTTTACCAACCCCCCAAACAATGCCACTCCTCAGTGGTACACACTTAAAGGGTTTTAAGTGCATAAAGGTCTAGCAGGGCCTGTTCCTCTGGAATGGGGAGCAGGAAGAGGATTGGTTGTTGCAGAAGAGTTCAGACTGAACTTATCACAATATGTAAGTATGCACTGCTTGTGATCATAAAAACCTTGCACAGCAGTAATGGTGAGAGGGAAATGTGAGTCTTACCTTGAAGAAGGAGCTTACCTTATCTCCTTTCTCCCCTGCTGCTCCTGGAAGGCCAATGTCACCTCTCAGTCCTTTCTCTCCTGCAACCCCAATGGGCCCAGGGTCCCCCAAGGGCCCTATCGGACCCTGTGGCCCTAGTGGTCCTGGTTGACCCTGAGAAGAAAGGGGCATGACATGATCTTTATGTAGTGTCTTCTAACACAAATATATAGTCACTCAGGTCCATGGAAGGCTGGAAAGTTAAGAGTTTGAGCAAGTTTGATAAGAGAAACACAAGTGTTTGATTTAATAGAACCATAAGAAGCCACGCCGCTGCCTTTCTCAAGCTAAACTCAAGCTAAATAATACTTTTGCAGTATTGCCTGTGTGTGTGTGAGAGAGCGTGTATGTGTCAACATACATAGGCTGATGGTGGTTCTTGTACTATTTTAATTCCTTCAATTGCATTTATAGATCCCCAGCTGTTAATGAAGCATAGAATTAAAATTGCCAGTCTTATCACCACTGTGTGAGTGACACTGGGAGGAAAACCACCACATCTTTTACTTACTTCAGCTGTCAGATGGTTTGAGGTCCCAAGGCTATTATCTGATGTGAGATGAGGGATGAAGGGATGCTTCACTGTGAGCTGGCACAACACGGTGTCACCCACACATGGAGACCTGGCTGGGTGACCCCAGGCACAGTGGTCTCCAGTGAGTCCCCTGATGGACGGCAGTCTCAGAGCACATGCTGTACCTCCAGAGTTTGAATACACTCCTGGTGTTCATTTGAAGTTGGGCTGTGATTTTTTGTGTGTGTGCTTCTTAAAAGTTTTCCAAAGATTTTCAAGAAAAATCATTTTATATGCCCATGTCCCCAAACCCAACCTGGATAACTGTATTCAGCTTGCAATTCCACATTGATTTGTGGACAGAAAAGTTTGAGGGATTTCAGGAAATATCTTCTCAGATCAGCTCTCTAAAACTTCTAGGGCAAACACAGGGCTGCCCTGTTTCCTGAAGAGTCCCATCCTCATGAACTGTGAGTCACCCATAATTAGTGTGCCAGCCCCATCCATTCTGGCCACCAATCTCATGTGATCCCATGAAGGAAATAATGCATATTGGCAATTGGGAGTGTTCTGCTAACCAGCCTCTCTCCTGAACCAGGGAGCCCCAGGCCAGCCCATAAGCATGAATGCTGGGAGCTTCATGGTCAGCCCCACACTGGAGAGCACCTCCATGGAAATCAGTGATAACAGACCCACTGGGGCTTAGCCCACACTACACAGTGCTGCTGGCCTTGGCAGAGTGTGTATGGGGGGGGGGTGCTGAGGAAGGGGGCAGGAGCCCCGTAACAATAACACAGGAGTATGTGCCAGAATATTACTTGTAAATTCAGGAAAAATGGGAAATCCACTCACCAGGAACTGAATGAGCAAATTATAGGACTTTCATAGAGTGGGTTGCCTCAGCCTTCCCATGTGAGTGCCCCAGAGGCCACAGGGAGGACTAGGAGTCAATGAAGAAGGCACATAAGGAACACAGAATGCCTTGGGAAGGGAAGACAGCCAGGGGAGATGTGGCACCCGTCCGTCACCACCATGGCAGCTGGAGCTCAATTCAGTGTAGAACACACATCTCAGAGTTCCCCTGCCAGGGTTAGGGAGCTGGGTGTTAACCTGGGGACCACTGGTGGTGTGTGAGACTGCCTATGGGCTTTTGGGACTTTGAAAAAGAGCTCTCAGACAGAAAGATGCAGTGTGGGTGCTAAAGTCCCCACAGCAGGAATACTGAAGCCGTGGGTCCGAGGACAATGTACAGGGCGCTGATGGCATTTGTAGGCAGCCATTAAAGAAAGCAAAGAGAGCTGTCTGGGCTGACATAGAGCACCCTCATGATGATCGTGAAGAAGGAACAGAGTGATTGCAGGTCTAGGCTCTGCAGTCAGCCCCCTGTGCACTTACTAGCTGTGTGATCTTAAGTACATTTCTTAGCCTCTCTGATCCTCAGCATCTTCATCTGTCGATGGCTTACAGCGTAAAAAGGATAACACATGCAATGTTGCTTAACATAGCACCTATCATAATCAATGCTAACTGTTATCATCAGGTATTATTATTATAAATGGTCATTGTTAAATGAGAAAACACACCATAGAATCATATGTCATATGATCCCAACTGTAGAGAAACAAAAGGACAGATGTTCTCCCTAAATATATGTTTATAAATGAAGGTTTCCAGAAGGCTATTCAAAAAATAGCAGGAGTGAAAAACGGAAGCCAGGGCAGCAGCTTCACAATCCACAGTCAGTAAGCAAATGTGACCTTTACAATAAAGAATAGTTACCATTTCCCTTTTGCCATTAAGTCACGGACCCAACAAACATTATTGATATTCTTTAACACCCACCTCAGCTTCACAAGATAAAATTGTACTTCCTGTCCTTTCCCTTTTCTTGGTGGTTTCTTGCCCTCATCACAATGGCTACTATTTATTATTTATGAAAATTCTAAAGGCCTAGAATTTTATTTCATTGGCTTTTAATTCGTGTGTGTGTGTGTGTGTGTGTGTGTGTGTGTGTGTCTCATGTCACCCAGGCTGGTGTCAAACTCCTGGACCTGAGTGATCCTCCAGCCTCAAGCCTCCCGAGTAGCTACTACAGGTGCACACCACGGCACCCAGCTTAAAGTTCAGAATTTTTTTTTTAAAAATATTTATTTATTTGCTTTAGTTGTACACAATGCGGTTTTACGTGGTGCTGAGGATCGAACCCAGGCCGCGCATGTGCCAGGCGAGCGCTCTACCGCTGAGCCACATCCCCAGCCCCTAAAGTTCAGAATTTTAAGAGAAGCTGAAATATATATAAATATGTGTTATAAAAAAGACACCAATAAAATATGAACTATAATTATATGGGCACAAACCATTTGGGCCACGGTAAGGGCAGATCAATTTAAATGGGTATCAAATAAATCCTAAACTACAATCTGAAAGTAAGAATTACGGTGACTTCATATGACCTTTACAATGCATGTGAACTAATTTTACTTCTAAGATTAATCTCACTTCTCAGTGAGATTAATTAACATATGTTGAAAAGCTCCCATTTTTTTCCCTAAGTATAAGGGTCAGGAAATAACTGCTTTTTCATTAAGTTTGGGAATTACCTTTTTATCTTGCATATAATTTATACATAAACTCCCCAATTATCTTCTGTGAATAAGGCATGTTACAATAATGTATTATTTAGATGCATAACAAAGCGCACACTTGAATATAGCAGGGTAACTGAGAAAGAGACAACCAATTAACTGGCTATAAATCTCTTTAATGTGTTTCATTTTAGACATGCAATCCTGAATCCAATGAGCTAATGGAACTTTGCAGAGGAAAAAGAAGACTGGAAGTGGTTTACTTAGTGTTAAGAGTGATAAAACTCCATTTAATGTAGCATAGAAATGCGTCCTGATTTGAAAGAAGAGTAAACTGTCCCCCACTTGCCACACAGAGCTCCTGGCCATTTCTGAACTAGCTTTGTTGTTTCACAGTTTTTGTGCATGCTGTCCTATTCCAGGCTGCCCCCATTCCTGGCCCTGCTATCTCTCAGTGCTCCCCTGGAAAGATTTCGCTGATCTCTTGCCTTTGAGAATTGGATGCCCCCAAGATGCTAAGTATTAAGCCCTCTCACCAGCACCAATGAGCCTCTCTTGATCTGTGTGTCCCTCCCAACCGCAGACCTACTGAGCATAGGTGCCCAAGGTCCTCATGGTAAGGAAAGCAGATGTATCAGTTAGCTCTTTGTTACTACAGGAATACCTGAGGCAGATTACTTTATAAAGCAAAGCTCATGGCTCTGGAAGAACAAGGTCCAAACAGCATGGCACAGTCTTTGGTAAGTGAAGCCAGAATTAGACAGGCAGTGGGTATAGATAGGTAAATCCAGTCAGGTTGGCTCAAGGAAGCCAATTTTGAGTGAGTGCCCAGAAGTTAGAGACTTGTCCCCTGAGGGATTGAAATGTTAATTCCTTTGGAGCCCTTCCTCCACCCTTACCAAGAACCTGCCCCTGCTCCAACCTGTTGCGAAGGTAACCTGTCCCAGGAATTGCCCCTCCCTACAGGGAGCTATAAAGTTGTTAATTAATGTGTCCTGGGCGGCATCATCCTGCCCTTCCCCCTTCAACCCACCTGTTTCCCACCTTTTGGCCATCCCACTGAGCATTAGTGGGCCTAGTCACATATGCAGGAAGGAGAAAGATAAGGGGAAGAGGGCAAGAAAACAAAGGAAGCCTAGGACATACAAAAAAGGCAAAACACATCACTTCTGGGGATACAAAGATACCAGCATGGCCCCCTTCTCCCTCCTGGAGAAGTAAGTCTAGGTCACCCCTTTTAAAATAAACCTGCTTTATATGCTTGCTTTGGCGTGCTTCTCTAACGTTCAAACTTCAACATTTGAGGGGAGCAGAACTCGTCACCAGCAACCAGCAGTACCATGAGGACCTCTTGGGCTATGTCACATCATGGTGGGAGTGTGTGTTCCCTCTCTCTCTCCTTATAAAGCCCCTGGGATTCAATCATTGGGACTCCACCCTAATAACCTAATCTAACCTAATCAAATCCCAGATGCCTCACCTCTAAACATCACGGTAGGTTTGAGTTTCCACCCTCTTAATGCAATTAACATCTGACTTTGGGGATTAAACTCCTGAATGAGTTTGGAGGTAGAACCCATCTTCAAACTATAACAGCAGAGAATAATAAATGCTTAATAAAATATGAAGGTGAGCCCTGCCCCTACCCCAAAGAAAGGCCTGTGTAAATGCTTCCTTATGACTGAACTGCCTTCCCTAGAACATTGGCTTGTGGTTGTTTTGCAAAACAGTGAGGATCTCATTCCACTGTGGGCAGGGTACAACTGCACAGGATGAGAAGCTGCGCTGAGCACAGCGGTGCGGAGTCTGTTGTTGAGGCATATCCTGTATGACACTGCCCCCACCACAACCATGTTCAACAGCACATGCAGCCTCTGCTTTACAAGTGGAAGAATTAACACTGAACGCCTCCTCCCTTAAGCCTGAGAAGACTTTGTGATGTTATGCTCAGCTCTGTTTTTCATATTGTTAGGTATTTTGTTATATGATAAAATTTTAAAGAAATGCATTAAGCCTTGAATAACAATACTAAAACTGTCAGAAATCTGCTCAGGAAGAGTTCCCAAACACCAGTCTTTGAGAGAGTAGTTTGTCGGTTCAGCCAATTGGAGTAAATAATTTATCCACAGCAATGTAGAGAGTAATTCCATTTTTGTTAAATTGTTTCATATAAAAAAGAGGTCAGTAAAAAACTAGGCTTACAAGTAAATATTTAGGATTACTTATTTATAAGGCTATACTAGAATTAATTGCTGGGTGAAAAGGCACAAATGACAGGCCCACAAGGATATTTATATAACTGGAGAATCATTAATCACAGGAATTTTGCATCATTTAAAAAATATTTTTAAAAGAAATATTGCATCCACTTCTAACCCCTCCACCTGAAAACAGTAACATGGCATGAAACAGGTTGGTGTCCTCATTTTAGTGTAGCGAAAATCAAAGTTACCCACAGAATGACCGACTTCCAACATCACATCCCTGATCTATTCTTGGGTTGGTGGTGATTTTCTATTTGCTTTGGTTATTATTTATTTTATTTTATTTTATTTTATTCTGCTACTGTGTGCACAAAATCGCCTTTGTGGTTTGTGACTTTCCATGTGACATGGTGAAGTCACTGAATTCAGAAACGACAATCAGCTTGACAGCTGAGAAACACTGGCATGCTGTATGAGGCCACGAGGTCATCTCAAAGGTCAGGCGGACATGGTGTGGTCAGACCCACTATCTGCGCCTCCTACCATGGCAGAGGGCCTGGGCCAGCTGTACAAATAAAGGATGAAGGCGATCAGAGCAGACAAAAACCACATTCCACCCTGCCCACAGAGGCCAGGGCATTCCTTTAGGATTTTGTCCCTGGTTCACTGTCTAAGTCAGGAACATCTCTTAAGAGGGGCTATAATCAAATGACTTGTATTTCACAAGTGAGTACTGGAGACCGAAAGATGAAAAGAAAAAAACATATACTTTTAAAAATAATTTTCAAATCAGTCTTTTCAACTGCCACTGATCTTCTTGACCCACCCAGGACCAAACCTGTGAACAACAATGTAACAGTTCCAATGTCACTTTAGCAAGATGAGGATTGGGGAAATAGCTAGAAATAGACAACTAAAAATACATGCTCCACCACGATCCTTCTGAAACTTCATGCTCTTTCCCAGCCAGAAGTTGAGTTGATATCAACCGATATGAATGAATAAATGAATGAACAAATAAATAGGAGAGCTGCTTTCATTATATTAATTCTATGGAATTTTCCAAATCCCCCTTAGACTCTAAGACCATGATATTCACTATGAGAAGTGTCACAGAAAGGCCAAGGAATTTATTTGTTAAGCTTAGTTATATGCCCATCAGCCTAAGCATTTAGCGCAACCAGCAACACTGAGAAGTACAGGTTATCAGCTCTCTATAAAGGACAAGAGCCCACCCCAGAGCCATCATTTATTCAAACTCACACGCTGGTATCTTGAATGTATACTGGGACTGGTCAGCCTCTCTCCAAAGATTCTCTTCTTCCCACTAAATCACTAAACCCTTCCACTAAATCACACATAGTGCCTACAGTGGCATTTCAATCCCCTCCTGCCTTGAATTATTTATAAAATTAAGAGCTATATATATTTATCTGAACATACTCTATTGTCCTTTATGAAGTTTCCTTAGGAAACAGATTATTAATCAAATTGATTAAAGATCTGTATTTTTGTGGTCCTCAAATGTAGTTTTCTGGTCCCTCCATCAATTTCTGACTGTTCTCTAGACTCCTTCTCGGATCTTCTTCAGCTCTGAATTCACACTCTGCTCTTCCCCCACCTGTAGATGTAGACTCTATTATTTCCATCAGGGTGGTCAGTTTTGGCTCACCCCCTTTCCCTCATTCTCCACAACTCTCCCTGACCATATCTGCCACATCTTGTCTTGAACTAATATCTTATGTCTGTGTCACCTGCATCCCGCTGGGGAGCTCCTGGGTCATCTCCAGCACAGGTCACCCCAGCACAGCCTCCCTCTGTTCCTTGACCAGTCTTCTGCCCACACAGCTGCCACCTCATGTTGTCTTCCCTTCCCTTATGTTCTTGGGCTCACCCATACCTCCAATGGGTGCAGCCTCCCCTCCACTACCCACTGACCCACAGCCCACTGACCCCTGTCATTTACACACACACACACACACACACACACACACACACACACACACCCTCTGTTCCAATCGTACTTGTTTGCTGAGACAACAATAACTTGTCTTCACCTGTAGCTCAAATACCACCTGTTCCCACCAAAAACATGATGGTGATCATAGTAACAGTCACAGCTGCTACCATGAGCTAGCACTGGCTCTGTTGCGCTCTGCCTTCTCCTTGGGGAATCTTCACAACCATACAAAGCAGAATGGCATCCCTGTACCAACTTCCTCACTCCTGAAGGAGGAAGGTGAGCCTTAGAGAGATGTGGCAGATGACAAGAGACCAGGTGGCCACGCACAAGAAAGCAGATTCAAACCCAGCTCTGCAGACCTCAAGGTTTCTCCCTCCCTTTCTACCACAGGCCTTATTAATCCCTCCTCCAAACTCTCCTGTCTGCCCTAAAATAATGAACACCTGAATAGTCTCCTCTCCTGATTTTCACTATTGTTTGGTTCATACTACTTAGTATCTGCTTAAGATGATGTCCCAGCCCCTTGGCAACTGTCTTTCACAATATCAATTTTTAAACATATATTCACAGATTGATTAATTAATACTTCTATAATAAAAATTTACAAAATAACATTTTAGTGCATCTCTTTTTTTGTGCTGCCCTTATTGTGTTTTTTCCCTTATTTAATGCTTGATTGTAATTCAATGAATAAGCCACTAGGCGTCACTACAATATCACGTAAATCCTCAAACAGGCCTCAACAAGTCACTTGGAGAATGCCCCCAGGGTCAGCCTCTCTTGCTAGAAAAAGGTTACTGATTATGAGAAACAGCTGAAAAATTAATAATGAAAAGGTGTTACTTTAAAGGTAGGCAGTCTGAGGAGACTAAACTGCACTGGAGGAATATTTTCTTGTACCTTAAGGTAAATCCATCACTTTAGCCTGGAATAACCCCTAGGGATCTTTATCTGTGTTTTCAGAAAACAGCATGGCGCAGGGGGAAGAACCCTGCACTGAGAACCAAAGACACAGCTTTGCCACTGAATAGTAAGGTTGTTCCTTAGGTGCCTGATGAATTGTTTTCCATTTTGAAACACAGAGTAACAACAGCCTGGCATGATGCACCTGCCATGGGAATCAAATAAGGCAGTCTGGAGCTCTTGGTAAGCCCCTCCTGAGAAATACCCAGTTGACTCTCCTTTCTCCAATCTGTTCTCTGCCCCTTGCTCCCACCCCTTGTTTTTCTCCTACCTGCTTCTCCTGTGTGGCTCCTCTTACTCAATAGTTGAGGGGTTCCCCCTGGAGCTCCTCAGGGCTACCTGGCCTTTTCTCCCTTTTTTCTTGGGAAAACTCACCCATTTCCATGGGATCTACTGCATCCATAGCCAAACAATCTGTCCAGCCCCCTCCCTAGCCCAGACCTTGTTCTGAGCACCAGCTCCACATGCAACTGACCTGACTCTGTATGTCCAAAACTGGACTTGTGATCACCCTTCAGATGTGCTCCCCAGTCAAATACCACTGTCCACACAGCTGCTAACACCTCTACCTGGGGGTCTTGCACATCCCTAACTGCCACCCTCAACAGCCCTGTAGAGTCTCCTCTCTGCAATCACTCCTGCCTCCCAATATTTCCAGCCCACCCATATGCCCACCTCCACAGTTGCCTCTTGCTAAGACAACACCACCCCCACTCCTATGGCTGCTGCGACCTCCTAAAGGCTCTCCCTAATATCATCCACCCACCCTGGCTATGTCCTCCAAACAGTAGCCAGTGGTTTGAAGCTTCTAATTACACAGGATGTGCTGCGTCCATTTGGTCAACTGCAATTCAGGCCAATTGCTTTCTTCCCTACTATGATCAAACCCCTCTCTGGCCATCTTTCAGTTGCCCAAAGACACCATCCTGTCTCCTTCTACTTGAGTAGAGACTGTTCTATTTGCCAAATATCTCTAGGAGGAGAATGGTACTCATAAAAGAATATATACATCCGTGTCCTCGTCCCCGAACCTATGACTATTGTCTCAGGTGGCAAAAGGTGAGAGAATGTGTTTATCTTGGATTGCCCATATGGTCCCTTAATGGCAACATGTATCCTTATAAAAAGGACACGGAGGGGCTGTGGTTGTGGCTCAGTGGCAGAGGACTTGCCTAGCACACGTGAGGCACTGGGTTCGAGCCTCAGCACCACATAAAAATAAATAAATAAGGGTCTGGGATTGTGGCTCAGCGGTAGAGCACTCGCCTAGCACATGTGCGGCCGGGGTTCGATCCTCAGCACCACGTAAACATAAAAAAAAAACAACAACAACAACAACAACAAAAAACCACATTGTGTACAATTAAAGCAAATAAATAAATAAATAAATATTTTAAAAATAAATAAATAAATAAAATAAAGGTATGAGTCCATTTACAACCGGAAAAAAATATTTTTAAAAAAGGACATGGAGGGCTGGGGTTGTGGCTTGGTGGAAGAGAGCTTGCCTCGCACATGTAAATATTGGGTTTGATCCTCAGCACCACATAAAAATAAAATAAACAAAAATTTAAAAAGAATTTATTAAAAAACAGAAAAAAAAGGGCATGGAGCAAGATTTGATACAGATACACAGTAGAAGGTAGTATGGCAACAGAGGCAGAAATTAGAGAGATGTAGCCAGGAGCCAAGGAATGCTAATTTTGCATTGCTGAGAGCCACCAGAAGCCGGAACAGGCAAGGACAGATCCTCCCTTCAAGCATGGTGGTGCCAAAACCTTGCTTTTGGGTGTCTGACCTCCAGGATTTATGGGAGAATAAATTTCCATTGTATTAAGCCACCAAGTATGTGCTAATTTCTTAAAAAAGCCACAGGAACTAATACAACACTTCCTCCAGGCAGTGGCTGGGTGACCTCTAATGCCACACATTGATCAACCCCCATGTCCTTGTGCTCTGCCACCTCACTTTCATACTGCCATGCAAAGCCAAGTTACAGCACCAAATGGTCCACCTGGGAAGGGGGTAAACACCTTTGTCTCTTCTTTTCCCTGAGGCCCACCATGCACCCAGCATGGTTCCTGTCACTGACCAGGCACCAAGAAGCAAGCTGGAACAAGAATCTCGTCTGCCTCTACTGCTGGGCTCTGAGCTGCATGCCACAGGGACTTTCTTCTTTATCACAAAGGACCCATGTCCTCAGCTGATGCCTGGCACGTGGGGAGTGCTCAGTGGTTATTTGCTGAATGAATGGAAAGGTATTACTGATTAATTGCAGTGATGGGTGTATGGTGGAGAAAAGAAAAGATAAGCACATTGGGGACAGCTGTTTCCATGGGAATTTCTTGGCAAATTATTGAAAACGAAGTTTGAAAGAAGAAACTTGCTTTTCTTTCCCAGGTCCCTTGTGATTCTGTATTTTCTGTAATTTAGTCAGATGCTACTCTGGCACTAGAGAGGAATTCTTATACTTATTGCATCCCATTTTTCTATATGGAATAATTCCCCCAAAATGTGCCAGACTCTCAGGTGCACCTGTATAGCTTGCCCTTATCTTGCACCAATAGCATGGCCACTTCCAAGTGGTCCTGACATGTTCCTCTTGAGTTCATCATGGCTCCACATTTGCTGAGCCCCGCACCTAACCTGGCCTGGGTTCATGCTGGGCCACACAAATTGGCAGTCATCACTGTGGAATTGAACTCTAACGAGAAGACCAAAGGGCCTGCTGCAAACCATGGACAACTGAATGAGGTGGCTGGCCTGGGCAGATGTGCAGAGACCCACCTTCAGACCCAAGCTGCAACTAGGGTTCCCAGGGGAGGTCTCCTTATATTAGTTCTCCCTATGCACTTGGTCCAGTGGAAAATGTGTGATGCATTCTAGAGTGTAGGAAGCAAATAGAAGCTTGTTCCCTTTTCATACACAGATGCTAGATGTCAAGGGCATCTTATCAGCATACTGATGTTAGTTGGAGTTATTCTTCCATATAGCTATCAGCTACGGCTGCTGCTTCAAACACTATTGTTACTAGTAGACCAAACAGCAGAAAATGACAGACAGGGATCCTTCCTCTATCCCCAGGTATGAGAAATACTTCCTCAGCATCTACAGAGGAAATCCTACAACTGGAGATTAATTCCGTTAACTTTTTCAAGTGTTCCACTGTTCAGAAATCATGATGGCAGCCAGGCATGGTGGTGCACGCCTGTAATCCCAGCAACCAGAAGGCTGAGGCAGGAGGATCACAACTTAGTAAGGTCCCGTCTCAAAAAATAAAAATAAATAAATAAATAAATTAAAAGGGGTGGGGATGTCATTCAGTGGAGGAGCGCTTGTCTAGTATGAGCAAAGTCCTAGGTTTGATCCCCAGTGCTGAAAAAATAAATCATGGTTAGTGTTCCTGCCAGGGAACACTTGAGAAAGCTAAATCAATGTTGTAACTTGGAAGCTGGTAGGCTGAATTCCACCAGGACATGTTTAATTGCTAGGCACTAGGTTTTAGAAAAATTCTGGATTTTTATGTCTTTATAAGACAAATGCCTTGTCTAGCTCCCCAGTCCCCAGTCCCAACAGTACTACCCCCAGAGCCCCCTCATGCAGGTTACCTGCAATCACCTTAAAGGTATTTGAGTCTGCTGCATCAAAAAGGGATTTCTTGACCAGATAATTTTTCAATGCTGACAAAATGAGCCAGGGAGTTCTTGGAGGAAGAAAATATTGGCAAGAATAAGAAAGCAAAAGCAAAAAAACTTTACAACTTCCAGTTGTTATTGGATCTTGCTTTCATCAAAATAGAACATAATTGACTTATGTGAACTTTGGGACATAAAAATGATTGCTGTGAACCACTATCAGGCCACAGTATAGGAAGTGTTTTAACCCACAGCTGTGAGAGTGATAGAGACTGAATTTTAGAACTTCATGTGCAAATAATTTAATGATATGAAAAATATTAACACTAATTAAAATTCCCCAAGTAAATTCCACTTTTATCTTGGAATGCAGCTTCTTAAAAGTATAACAGATGAGTGAATGAAATCGCAGAAAACTACTTGTATTATACATGTTTATATGTATTATATATATAGATATTTAAACTTTCCAAAGGAAAGAATGACCCCACTAATTGTCTGATTCTGAGTTTCAAACCCAAATCCTAACACAGTCCTTGAGTTTTAAGTCATTTGACCTCATTATATGAAAAACTATCAATCACATTATGAAGTTCTCTTAATTTCACAGTTGCTAAATTTCCATGGACGGTAAACCGTATGAATCTACTCTTTTCTGGAATCAATTGTAGAAGGTGTCTTTATTTACCTGGTTGCTAAAGCAGAACTTTAAAAAGTCCATCCTGGTTCATAAGGTCATGACATAATTTTTTCCTATAAAGAGGCAACCACTGAATGCATAGAGCTTCCTCCTTAAAACTGATCAAGAAAAACTTTGAATCCTGCCCAGTTCCACCCCATTCACATCCTTGCAGTGGGATCAGAATGAAGCCTGGGAAAGTGTAAGGCTGAAGTCACAATCATTTTGAAAACCAGCAGCTGTCATTCATGAACCATGCCCCACATCGCAGAACCACAAGACCTTAGAGCCAGGAGCGACAGGTCCAGCCTTCTAGTGAGAACCCTAATTTCTCAGGTGGGAACTCAGAACCTGGAAAAGGTCTAGAGCATATAAGTCCCTGGCCCTCAGCCAAGGCTCTTTCCTCAGCCACTACTCTTTGAAAAGCTCTGATTGCAGCAGAGATCCTAGCTCACCTGCCGCTCAAAGTGCTCCACCTGGCCCTACCTGAATTAACAAGGGAATTTGTACCAGGAGAGATTCCGCATCTTACAGCAGGCTTTGATTCTAGTGTGAGGGGCAGAAGACTGGCTTGGGGCATGACGCCCCACTAAGTGTGTTCCCCTGCTCTTGGAAACAGCAAGTGTCCCTATCGATCCCTTGCATGCTGACCTGGCTCCCAAATCCTAACCAGGGTGTGTATAAACTCCCCATTGTGTGCCTTGTACACGGATAATTTCAAAGTGGTAGGACAAAATGACCCCCAGCTCCCAAAGCAGGGAAATGAAGAGGACTTGGATTTCCAAAGTCTGCTATGGATCGGGAGTCAGGAAATACCTTTCACACCATTCTCATGACCATGTTTACCTAGTGCATGAGCACAATCTCATCAAGAATGTGGGCACAGCCACACTCAGCCCAGCCAGAGCTGGGGGGCAGGGAGAGGTGGAGTGGAAGAGAACACCCATGAGAGGCTGCCAGGAGTCCCAGCAGGGAAAGGGAAGGTAAGCAGGGACACTGCAGGGGGTCGTGTCAGTACTGAGTGCCTTCTGGAAGGAAATGGCAGTAGGGTGTAAGAGGATGACATTAAGAAAGATGTAGTGTTCAGAATGTCTTCCAGAGAGAGCCAGCAGCCCAATGGATGTGGCTGGGGAGTCAGAGGGGGCAGTAATAGTGATTATGGGTGGAAGATGAGTGGAGGCTGAACTTCCGGCCTCTATGGAACACTGATGAGGCTGACCTTGTTCAGCCCTAGGCACGTCCCAGTTGGCCTCTAACTCTAGCTCCAGGCTCCCATAGAGTGGTAACCACGGCCTTTACCCAGCACTGGACCAGCCTTGCTGTTGACAGTGCTTCAGCCATAGCAGTTCTGATGTGGGACTTAAACAAAGTACCCACCTAAGCATTGGTCTCCAGGACAGGAACATTTTCCTTTTTAGGGTTCACTGAGGCTATGCCTCAAACAGGCTGGGAAGCCTCAGGGAGATTCCTGCAGGCTCTGGAATTCAGGGTATTGCCACCTTTAGAGCCTATCTTGAGCTGCTACTGTAGCCCAAAAGGCAGACTGGCCGCTGGGGACCTGAGGGAGCCTACCTCCTAAACGACCTCTCAGTTATGCACGGGTCCTGCTCCCCAATTCTCCACTAGAAAACATGACCTGCACCTGCATCCCTCACAGGGAGAACCTGTCTGTCTCAGGAAGGACAGAGCTTTCTTGTTGTAGAAGCAGCATTCCCTGACCACCCAGAATCAGAGACTCACACACAGCAGAGAGCACAGCTCCGCATCTTGGGTCATCTTTGTACATGGACTGCCTTGGAGAGAGCCGAGGGCACTGGTTTGTGATTGACAGCCCAAGGAAACAGAAAGAAAAGGACCAGTGGTGTAATTTGAGAAGGCTTGGTCCCATTAAAGGGCCCACCTGGGTGTTTTCCCCATACTAACCCCAGGTGTTGGAACATTAGTGTAATTATATTTCCATGGTGGGGCAAATGTGGAGGTGAAGCCAGACACCTGGATGTGACTCCTGGATCTCCACACAAGCAGGTTAATTAGAACTTGGGAATTCGGATTCCTTGTACCATTAGGTGGAAATAACAATAACACCTGCCTTAGGGAGCTTTTGTGCGGTGACTGCTGCAGGCTGTCGGGCAGGGATCACTCGCTGGCTTGGAGCTGCACTGTGCATTGTAAGATGTTGACATCCTTGTGGCATCTGCCCAGGGGATACCTGTAGCACCCTTCCACCCAGTGCCCAACCAAAATAATGTCTTGACAGTGCCAAATGTCTCAGGGGAGGGCCCAGTTACCCCCAGCAGAGAACCATGGAATAGAGGGACAGACGTGTCAAGGCTCGGGCACAGCTGCTGACACACCCTGGGAGCCTTTAAACCACAGGACCCACCGCGGTGGCTCCATCGAAGCAACCGCCCCTCTTTGTTTTGGTTTGCTCTTCTTCTTCCCACCACAGAGCTGATCGAATCCATTTTGAGGGGAGCTCAGGCCCAAAGGTCTTAAAATGTAGATGCACTTTTTTTTTCTTTGTGCGTTGCTATAATCTTGGTATATTTGCATTAATAACCCCACCCCAAAGCTGGGATTTTTGTAAATCATCTGTACGTATACATGGAAAAGCTAAAGTACTTCTTAGGTTGCTAATTTTTAGTGTCTTAACTTTGTTTTCCTTGCTGATTCAGTTTTTAAATTATATGGTGAAAGTAGCTTGACAAAGCTCAAGATAAAATTGTGATGACCAAAATATTTCATATATTGTGCCCCCCCCCCCCGAAAAGCCATTTATGCACAAGGGGTTTGCTGTCATTTATATTCAATAAGTGGTGGCTTACAGTAAAACAGCTCAACAAAGGAACCACAGAACACACCTACTATGTGACAATGCAGCCCGAAAATATTTGGTCCTTTCTCTCAGGAAGGTAATTTTTGGTTGTAAAGACTGATCACTACTAAAATGTGCTTTTTGAGGATCCCGCACAGCCCTGTGGGATTGATGTGGACACTGTTCTGGACTAAATGTTTGTGTCTTCCCAAAATGCATATATTGACTCTAGTATGATGGTGCCAGGGCATGGGGTCTTTGGGGTGTAGTTTGGTCATCAGCATGGAGCTTGTGTGAATAGGATTAATGCCCTTATGCAAGGACCCCAGAGTGCTCTCTCTCCACCATGTGAGGACACAGTGAAGACAATCATCCAAAAACCAGGAAGAGGCCCCCACCAGACACAGGACCTGCAGGCACCCTGATCTTGGGCCTCCCATCCCCAGAACTGCAGGAAACAGGTTTGACAGCAGCAGCTGGCAGCCCATTACCCTCCATGCTGAAGTATTAGAGCAAGTAATTCTTTTTGTATATGTATATCAAAGGGTCCATCTGCACCCCTTAATTATGTACAATTGTGTGTCAATTAAAAATAAAATGTATATTGAAAAAACACTCCCATAATCTTGTAAGAAAGATGTGTGTTTCAGAAGCTATCGATAATTTTTAAAGAGCTTAAAATTTTTATGTGATATTTTGTTCCAGCAACCTGAATGGATGGAGACACATTTTCAAATAACCATTGATCTGGTGTAAAAACTGTCCAAAACTTCTGAAACACACTCCCTTTTGTAAGATTATGGGAGTTTTTTAAAATATATTTTATTTGTAATTAACACACAATCGTACATATTTAAAGGGGTGCAGAGTGGCACTTCCATGTATATATACAAAAATCACCAGAGCATTTTAACTAAAGAATTGTTTGCTTCAGTACTTCAGCATGGGTGAATAATGGGCTGCCACATGCTGCTGTCAGAACACAGTGGAGATGTTCATAAAGTTCAAGAAGACTGACAGAGAGTAACCAGGAGGGTCCCTATGCTTTGCATAATTGATAACAGCCCAATCATCACGAGTGCTGTTCTGGGTGGACTTGAGCTAGACACTAACCTGGTCTAGGCTTCAGTCTCCTACACTCCAATGTTGGTCTGATAAAGAAGGTCATGAGAGGGGCCAATAAGCCAGAGTATTTCCAGCACATATAACTAACTGCACTTGGCAAATAATAAGCTCAAAATAAATGCAGCTATTGCTGTGATTAGAACACCATCCCATGGGTTTCAGTGGGTGCCATCCATGAAAGACTGACAGTCAAATGTCTGAAAAGATTGCTTTTTAAAAATCTAAGCAGGTTTTTTCTCCCTCATCTCAGTACTTCTCAAAGCCTTTAAAACACTGATCTGCAAGACAAATGTCAAAGACACAATCCAGTTTGCATCCTGTGACAGCAGGACCCTTTCTTCATGGGACTAGGGTTGCAGAAATCATGGGTTGAGCCATTGCTGCCCAGGCTGTCTTCAAACGCTTGACACACAGTCTAATGTAATTGAAATTGCTTATCAGAATGTGAAGAACTTTGATTGTAAAAGACACAAGCATTTGTAACATAAGCATTCGCAACATAAGCATTCTCAAAATGTCAGGATCTGAGACGACTTAATGTAAGTATTCAGAATGGTTCAAAATTCAGGCATGCTGCCTGGTCTGATTGTTATGTCACTTACCCGAGAGCCCTTCTCAGGAAAGCACTGGCAAATAGAGCAATCTCTTCCTCCACAAGGACCGAGGTATTTCTTTCCACCCTGGAAACAGAAGCAGCCTCTTTATATATACACGAGTGCTCATCTCTTAGTAGGATACACACAATGCATAGCACAATAAGCGCTCTGGGTTTGCCCATCTTGCGAGAATCCCATGATACACTTTTACCTTTGGATCCATGAAAAGCAACAACTAATACTGACATTTTAAAAGGCAAAGCACATACTCTGGGGCTTCATAATAAACAGGGATGATTATACCAGCAAGTGGCTTCCAAGACTGAGGACACTTTGGGGAAAGCCATGGTCCTTCTATAGCCACTTTACTTTGGCAAGAAGCTTCTACGGTTTTTCTCTCTCCCAGGAAGACTTAATAATGTACTAAGTTGTGAGCAAGCATAGAGTATAAACGAGGCAGTTGAGCAAATCACACGAACACAGAGGCATATAGTTTAACTGATAAACATGACTTTTCTCATGATCACCTTGCTCTGCCTCCTGGCTCAATTAGCCCATCTCCCTTGTGAAGTCCTTTCCAGGACTGGCCTTGTGTCCAGTATGGCCTTGTGTTTCAGGTAAAAATTATTCTTCCTACAATGTGCCAATAGTCCAAGATGGTTTCTCTAGTGTGTCTATCAATCAGAAAACTCCTGAACCTAAATAATTGGTGTCGTCTCCCCATTTTTAACTGACTTTTCTTCATTAGAGAGTCAACACACACACACACACACACACACACACACACACACACACACACACACACCCCTATGCCCTTTGGCAAGAATCATCACTTTGTTCTCACAAATCCTCATTATCTGGAACCAGTGTCATCAACCACTTCAGTACAAAAGTGTAGTCCCAGAGATACTGTAAGTAGGTCCCTTAGGACAAAGGGCCACCATGATGTGCCTGCATTTATTCACAGGCCGGGGCTGTGCATTGGGTGGGAGAGGTGAACAGGTGTTGGTCAAAGCTGCCCTAGGTGCTGGGAACTGAGAATGTGGACAGGCGCATCAAGTCAACACCAGAGACAAACTGTCTAACATACACATAGTAATTGCACATTTCTGTAATTGCTCTTTTTTTTTTTTTTTTTTTTTTTTTTTTTTTTTGTGCTAGTAGGGACTGAACCCAGGGGTGTTTTACCACTAAGCTTCATCCCCAATTCCCAGTCTTTTTTTTTTTTTTTTTTTTTTTTTTTTTGAGACAGGGTCTTGCTTAGTTTCCAAGGCTGGCCTTGAACTTTCGATCCTCCTACCACAGATTCCCCAAGTCATTGGTATTACAGGTATGTGCCACCATGCCCAGCTTGATAGATCTTTTTAAACTTAAGTCTTTAGACCAATGTATAATGGAAAAACATAAAACAGCTAAGCTAATATTTATAGTTTAGATGGAAAACATAGAAACATATGTGTAAAACATAATACATATAAATATGCATAATACATATATATATGAACACACATGTAAACAAACATACATACACGTGTGTGTGTGTGTGTGTGTGTGTGTGTGTGTGTGTGTGTAAGAGGTAAAGGAGTCTAACCAGAAATTCTTTTCAATCACACAATTTCAACTTCTTTGAGGGAAAAAAATGCTCAAACAAAATCCAAAAGAAAATATCTGGAGCTGGGGTTGTGGCTCAGTGGTAGAGCACTCGCCTAGCACGTGTGTGGCCCGGGTTTGATCCTCAGCACCACGTAAAAATAAAGGCATTGTATACAACTAAAACAAATAAATAAAATATTTTTTTAAAAAGAAAATATCTATAAGTGTTAATGAAAAAGGCATCTTTATAAACAAAATTCTCCTGGGTCATTAAAAGTATATAAGAATTTGAAGCTTCACATAGCCAAGCAAGTAGATAATGTAAATTAAAAATGTATTTGAAGTTTCTGAAACATATGCCCCTTAAGTTTTGAGTAACATTGTTATCTACAATACCTAAGTTCAAAATCCTGATAAGGTTAAAAGAAAAAAATCAAATACCCAGGGCCAAGGTTGGACAGCACTTAAAGTAGCTAGTCTGAATACTCGGGTCATTTAAGGTTGGGACTCATTACTGTGTGTTCACTGAAATATCAAAATAACCAGAGGAAAAAAGGTCAGTTGATTAGATGGCTTGATAATGGGTTTTTTGTGTATTTTTTTTTTTTTTACTTATTTTTGCCAAGCATCACTGAGATGTTTTTAGCAAAATTACATCACAAAATAGAGTCAGTTTAAAATAGATTGTCAGATTCTAATAAAGCAACACCTCAATAAACATTTAAAAGGGGACAGAGGAAGAGTCTGACCTTCAAAAATAGATTGTATAAACCCTTTGAAAAAAAAAATAAAGACAGTATCTCAGACAACTAAACATTCAAAATATGAGCTACACTGACTGGGAATACACTTACACTCTCAAGAAACCAATGTTACTTTTCTTCAAAGGGAAAAACAGGAAAAGTCACTCTGCTTTATCTTGGGCATTTTAAAACAAATATTCACTGCATGGAAAGTTCAAGAAAATAAGTTAATTTCTAGAAGATTACTTATCTGCCCTAAAGATGGACCTCAATTTTCTTTTTTTTACAACAAATAATATAGGCACAAAACAAAAATTCAAATAGTGCAAAATACTATAACAGGAAAATAATTTTCTTTTCCCATCCTGGCCCAAATTCCCTACAACAGAGGAACAATTCCTTTACATTGGTGTCCAGCAATGAATCTGCTGAGAAAGAAATAAGAAAATAATTCCATTCATAACAGCCTTAAGAAATAAAAAGAATACATAGAAATAAATCTAATCAAGGAGGTTAAAAACCTTTACAATGAAAAATTAAAGAACATTGAAGAAAGAAGTTAAAGAAGACACAAGAATATGGAAAGACCTCCTATATTTATGGATAAAACAAATCAATATTATTAGAATTAATGTCATTAAAATGGCCATACTACCCAAGGCAATAGTCCCTATCAAAATGACGTTTTTCACAGAACTAGGAAAAAGCAGTTCTAAAATTTATTTGAAATAATAAAAGACTCAGAATAACCAAAACAAGTCTAAGCGAAAAAAAAAAAAAAAAAATCAGTGCTGGAAGCATCACAATACCTGACTTTAAATTATACTACAGAGCTATAGTAACAAAAACTGCATGGTACTGGCACAAAAACAGGCACATAGACCAGTGATACAGAATAGAAGACACAGAGACAAATCCACACAGATACAGTCATCTTATTCTTGACAAAGGTGCCAGAAACATACAAATTGTGCTGGGAAAACTGGTTGTCCATCTGTAGAAAAATAAAACTAGACCCTCATCTCTCACCCTGCACAAAATATTAAACTCAAAATGAATTAAAGACCCAGGAATTACAGCAGAACCTAAGCAACTCATATAGGAAAACATATGGTCAACACTCCAGCACACGGGCAATGACTTTCTCAACAGGACCCCTAAAGATCAGGAAATAATGTCAAATGTTAATAGATAGGATGGAATAAGATTAAAAAGTTCCTGCACAGAACAGGAAACAATTAAAATGTGAAGGTAGAACATGCAGAAAAAGTCTTTTCTAACTACTCTTTTCACAGAGGATTAATATCTAGAATAAAGAACTCAAATAGAACAAAGGGGAGGAAGGGGAAGGAAGGGGGCAAGGGGATAGGAAAAATGGCAGAAAGAGTTAGACATCAATACACTAAGTACATATATAAAAACACAAATAGTGTGAAAATACTTAAAGTAAAACCAGCGACTTTGAAAACTGTGCTCTTTATATGTAATATGAAAGGAATTGCACTCTGTAAGCATGTATAACAAATTAAAATAAATGAATAATTTTTAAAAATTAAAAAATAAAATATTAAAAAATAATTTTAAAAAAAGAACTCAAAAACTTAGCACCAAAAACCAAATAACTCAATTAATAAATGGGCAAATGAATTAAGCAGATACTTTTCAAAAAAAGAAATATAAAAAGTCAACCAATATATGAAAAATGTACATGATTAGCAATTAAAGAAATGTAAACCAAAATTACACTGAGATTTCATCTCATACCAGTCAGAACAGCAGCCATGAAAAATACAAAATAATAAATGTTAGAGAAGATGAGAATGAAAGGAATACTTTAATACTGTTGGTGGGATTGTAAATTAGTAAACCACTATGGAAACCAGTATGGAGCTTCCTCAAAAGACTAGGCATGGAACTATCATATGAGCTAGCTATACCACTTCTCAGTATTTGTTCTTAAAAATTAAACTCATCATACTACAGTGATACATGCATACCTGTGTTTATGGCAGCACAATTCACATTAGCCAAATTATGGAACCAGCCTAGGTATCCATCAACAGATGAATGGATACAGAAACTGTGGTAGATATACACAATGAAATTTTATTTAGCCATAAAAATATAAAATTATGGCACTTGCAAGAAAATGGATAGAATTGAAGACCATCATGTTAAGCAAAATAAGCCAAAGTCAGAAGGTCAAGAGTCATATGTTTTCCCTCATATGTGTAAGCTAGAAAGGAAAAAGGAAAAGAAAGGTGGGGGTGGGTAGGGATCTCAAGAAAATCAAAGAGAGATCAGTAGAGGAAAGGGACCAGAGAGTTAGAGTCAGGGAGGGAGGCAGGAAGTACTAGGGAGTGATACTGGGCAAATTATATAATTATAGCATGTGCATGTATGGATATGTAACAACAAATCCCACCATTACGTACAACTGTAGTGCACCAATTGAAAATGTGAGGAAAAAAGAATGATTTAAGAGACATGATAACCAAATGTACTTCTTATTTGGATAATGACCAAATCAACTATGAAAAGACATCTTTGAGACAATAAAGGAAATCTGAACTAAAAAACAATTGGTGTCTGGGTATTAACAAGCACATTCACACCATGATCACACACACACACACACACACACACACACACACACAAGTACACATGTGAACAAATGCACACACACACACACTTTTGGTGATTTTTTACCTACTTTATTATTACCCAAATGGTATACTGCTCAATACTTTGCCATTTTCACATAATCAAATGTCTTCAGGGCTAGGGTTGTGGCTCAGCAGTAGAGCGCTCGCCTAGCATGTGCAAGGCGCTGGATTCGGTCCTCAGCACCACAGAAAAATAAATAAAATAAAGGTATGTGTCTAACTACAACTAAGAAAAAAGTCTTTAAAAAATGCCTTAATAATCATTCTGACAGAATCTACATAACTATCCATTGCAATGGAGCCTAACTTATTCAACCACCCTCTACTGAAGAACATGGATATTGCATCAGTTTGTATCTCTACCTTTAGAAACGAATTATCACATCCACTCCTTGTGGGACCACAAGCTAGAGGGAGGGTCCAGGATAGACAAATCCTTGGTTCAGGAATTATATTCATTGGCATGGACTATAAGGGTCAAATGAAGTGAAACTTAAGACTTTGTATACTTAAAAAACATGATATGATAAAAAAATAAACTCAGAAAAATCAGGTAGGATCAACAACAGTCAGCCAGTGTTCTCAAATGCACACAAACTAGCCTTCCATTCCCCCTTAACATGGAGAAGACTGAGGCTTAGGTAGGTTAAGGAATGAGTCAGTGGCAGAGCTAAGAACCAAGGGTGCCTGTTCCTTGACCCATGTTCTGTCTGCTCCCAACTGGTAGGAAAAGGAGAGTACAAGGTAAATGTCCTGCTTCCATTTGCTTTGGAAAGACCTAAGGTAATCTGAATCTCTGAAATTGGATTGGGTGGACCTGAGCCAGTCTGGTTGTTTAAAGATCAACCTGAGTTACCGGCAGCTCGTAACTGGATTTCCCAGAAACTTCTGAGATTGGGCTTAATAACTTAGATTCTTTAGTGAGGAGGCAGAAGTGAGAGGGCTTATTACAAAATGTTCTAGGCTTATCTTTCTGCAGAGCTAACATGTTCAAATTCAACCTTATATTTTCTGATTTAATCTTGATATGGCCCAGCTGCCTCTTGTCTGTCTCAAAAAAAAAAAAAAAAAGTTTTTAAGAAAAGTTTATGTTAATTATAAAATAAAGATATCTCCAACACCCAGGCAATTCCAAAAGCAGCTTGACCACAAAATATTAAAGAAACCTTAAAGTTCCTCTAGTCCAAACCTCCATCTCCCAGATAAGTGTTTAAAAATATAACAAAACAATACATTCAATAAAGTGAATTCTCAACATGCAATCAGTGTGAATTAATGTACTTACTCCATATACATGTTGTACAGAAAAGAGAACAAATACAAGGTACCTGCAGAAAAACAAAAGTGTAGATTAATTTGAACTGTTTATTTTCATGCAAAGCAAACTAAAAAGATAAAGAGTACAGGAATTAATTCCAGAAAGCTTTTTATTTCTAATAGGCTACGACCACCAGGTTATTTGTCACCAGTGGCCAGAGAGATGTTCTGCAGTCTCTGGGCATCAAGATGACTGTCTGTTCCTCTTTTTAGTCAGTCAAGGAAGTGGATGGAAGGTAGTGTGGTCCTCATTGTGCTAAGAAGCAAGGGGACACTCTAAGAAGGTCCAGTTAGTGGAGGGAGATGACTCCAAGAAACACTAGAGGAGAGCAGGAAGGAGGCCTCTGAGTTCAGGACACCACTGAGGGCAGTGTGTCCTGGAAGTCATTAACTGGAACCAGCTATAAGGAGGGAAACCCAGCTGGACTGGGAGAACAGTTTGGAGGACAGGGGGAATGACAGAGAAGAGTCAGGAAGGAATCACCTGGTCCAGGGCCTTACAGGTGGGGAAGAAACCCAACTGGGGGTAACATCATTATTACAAATGAATTTTAACACAGGAGAGATGCCAAAACAAAAGGCCACCAAACTCTGGTTAATGTTTGCTAAAGACCTTCAATGTGGAGCATCTCATTTGATCTTTAAAATAGCTGTGAGGTGCTTGGGGCTTCTGGCCATGCCAGCCCCATGGGTGGTAGGAGAACGGGGTGGGGGGGCAGGCCTGCTCTTGGCTCTGTCTAGAGCCTTTTCCTCTCTGGAGCCACATTCTCAATGAGACTTCTTTCTACACCCACTAGTCCTTTTGTGCAGACACAAGAGAAACACTACTCAGAGTAACAAAGCTGTGGGCCTGGACGTGACCCTGACTAGGACATGGGCACCTGGGGGCAGGTCTAACCTGTATTTTCTGGCTCCCACCCTGAAGTCCCCTTCTCCTAGCCATTCTATTGGAATTCATGATAATTCCAATAAAGTCCAGTTGACATCTTAATGTAGTAAATAATTAAGTTAGAGAAAAATATGAAGGAGGTGTTACATCCAGGGAATAAACTTTAAATCAAGTTGAACTTATATTTACAACCACTGCTTGTTAAATGACTTCTTATCACTTGGGACATTTGTTAATAGGATATGTTGCATCTTTTTTTATTTAATTGTTTTTTTAGTTGTAGATGAACACATTGCCTTTATTTTATTTTATTTTATTTTAATTGTAGATGAACATAATACCTTTATTTTATTTATTTTTATGCGACACTGAGAAGTGAACCCGGTGCCTCACACATGCTGGC
Source organism: Tamias sibiricus (assembly GCA_025594165.1). Lineage (NCBI taxonomy): Eukaryota > Metazoa > Chordata > Mammalia > Rodentia > Sciuridae > Tamias > Tamias sibiricus. The sequence goes on along the minus strand of CM046660.1, from coordinate 69,053,810 downwards.
AAGTGCTCTACAGCCCCAGATGGATATGCTGTTTCTTATGGCAGCTGTGGTCACCACATAATCTCATTAAAACTGTGGACACCTTTCACAGAAGACCTAACTCAGAAATGTTGGATAATATGCACCAGAGCCCACAGGTAAAATAGCCCCCAAAGTGTCCAAGGGTGTCAGGTCTGAACCCCCTTACTGTCCCTTCACCCTATACTGTTGTCTTTCCCACTGAGTTAAATATTTTTCTTCTAAAAACCATCCACAATTAAGATTCCTTTGCAGTTTCCTTCCTTTCCACTCCACCTAAGACATGACTATGTTTATGAAATAAACAGACTCCTTCCCACCACCCACTCACTCTTCCTTCATTTCCCATAAACATGTTCATCACCTTCAAAACTTTTCACACTTATGCTATTTAAGTCTTAATCCTCAACACCTTTTAGGTCCTATTTAGCAATCTTATATTAGCTTCCTATGGCTACAGCAACAGATCACCACAAACTCGAGGCTGAAACAATACAGATTTATCATCTTGTACTTTGGGGCATCAAAAGCCCAATGTGGGTTTCTAAGGTGAAAATCAAGGTGTTTCAGGGTTCCTGAATTCAGGAGAGAGTGTGACCCCCTGCTTTCCCAGGTTCTAGGGGCCACTCACATTCCTTGGCTCATGGTCCCTTCCATTTTCAATGCAGGCTGAGTATTTCTCTGCTGCATCCCTCTGGCCTCTGCTTCTATAGTTACATCTCTTCTGATGCTGATCTCCTGCCTCCCTCTTTGACTGCTAAGAAACTTGTGATTATACTGGGCACACCCAGATGATCTAAGATCATCTCTTCCATCTCATGTTCTGCCAATGAACAACCTTAATTCCATCTGTAACTTCAAATACCCCTTTTCCATATAATATAACATAGTCACAGACTCCAGAGATTAGGGTGTGAATGTCTCTGGGGGTCATTAACCTGCCTACTGCACTGGAGAGAGAAGTTCTTTGTCCCAACTCTACTAGTTTCAGGGACTCTGCTGCTCTGGGCCTATAAGGCTTTTGCTATTCAAACCCAGTGAGTAAAACAGCAGGAACCCAGAGCCTTTAACTGCAGCTTCCCACTGGGTGATCCCTGGTACATTTCAGGGAGGGCAGACAGTGTGGTCTTCAATCACGTGGCACACACAGCAGGAAATACCCTGAGCTTTCTGGAACAACTTGGCTTTTTGATACTGAGGCATTTAGGTAATCTACACCTGTGAAACAAACACTTAGGAGAAATTATTTGATAAAAGCAGGTGATCACACAGAAGACACTTACCAGGGATCTGTGACCAAGGGCTTGGTCCATCTGAAAGAACATGTCAATAATATCATGTGCACAGGGGCTTCGCAGGGCAGCCTGGGGACTAGAAACTTCTGCCAGTCCTCTCTTTTCTTCTGGAAGATTCGCTGCCAGGTGAGGTCCTGTGTCCTGGGTTGAAATCTGCAAGTGATAAATGTAAATATGTTTCTTAAAACACAGACTTCATTATAATGTTGAAAGTAATGACTTTCATTATTCATACTAATGGAGGTATTTTCGAAAGGGGAAACTCCAGTGGTTTTTAACATAACCATCTTTCCTTAGTGATGGGTAAACTAAATAAATATCAATTTTTATTCTTAGAAATAAGAATATTCTCAAATCCTTTATATGTCACAAGTATATTTTTTGATAAGTGGAATGATATGTATTTGTGTAAAATAATTGCTTCATTTTGCTAAGTAGAATTTTCTTCTATTTGATCTAGAAAATTCCAAGGGATATTTTTATTCTTCAAAATTAGCAAAGGAAGCTTCTAGTAGAAAATTGTACACATATATTTTGTACACATATAGCAAACACAAGTAAGAATATTTTTATGTTAAAGTGTGTTTGTTGATGACTTATAAACATATGTAGATATCAAATATATGCTGTAATTGTTATCTTCATGGATCCCAGTGATTTATCCCTGTTTTAATTAAATGGTCTAGCCTAAAAAAATATATATATATATTTTATGTAAAATGATACAACCTTTATATGGAAAACATTTCCTCAAAAAGTTAAACATAGAGTTACCAAATGATACTGCAATTCTGTCCCTAGGTATACACTCAAAAGAAATGAAAACACATGCTTATTTGTAACTTTTACATGAATACACATAACAGGCAAAATGTGGAAACAACCCGATATCCATCAATTGATGAGTGAATAAGCAAAATGTGATCTCTCCATATAATGGAATATTATTCGGTCATGAAAATAAGTGAAATATTAATATGTGCTACAATGTGGAACCTTGAAAACATTATGCTAAGTGAAAAAAGGCCAATATTGTATGATTTCCTGTATCTAAAATGTCTACAATAGGCCAATCCAGAGAAAGAGAAAATAGATTAGTGATTGTCAGGAGGATGAAAGGGAAAATTAGACAAGTGTAGGATTTCTTTTGGAGATAATGAAAATGTTCTAGAATTTGGAAAGTAGTTATGTTTATACAGCATATGGACATACTAAAAACTGTTGGATTATGGACTTCAAAAGAGCTAAAATGGTAAATTTTATTTTGTGAACTTTATCTCAATAAAAAAAGGAGAAAAAATATTTTTAAACTTGACTCAAAAAATTTTTTATTTGATCAAAGATCTCTTTGGCCCCAAGAATTGAGATGTCTCATATTTAACAATCTTTGGCTTCTGTAAAGACCTGTCCTTATTGGAACTGGTAGAGAGAGGAAACCAGGAGTGTTAAATGTTGCAGGCTATTTTTAAATTTCCGGATAAAAGCTGGGTAAATTAATTCAATGCTGTATTTATGGAACACTAGTTTTCTGAGTAAGTGGTAGAACCACATTCCATGATGCTGTTTCAAAACCAAATAGAAACAGAATCACTCTGAATACCTAGATCTTTTCCACCCCTAAATTTATAATTTTAAGTATCTTTTTAAAAGTCACATTCTAGAAGCAAGTCTCAATAAAACTATTGTTTTAGAAGGAAAACACAAATTGGTTTGAGTCACTCAAATTATATTCAATCATTTAAACAAGTTGGAAACAGTCTAAAATTAAAGAAAGCCAGAGATGTTTGTATTTTAATCCAAAATTAGATATATGATGCAATTAATCTCTACACATATCCACACATCTTGTAACACAGGGTTGCCATAGTCACCTTCCAGGAAGGACAGACTGGTTGTGGTCTAACCTTGGGAGTTTCTCAATACATTTTGATTGGATGCATGTATGGGCCAATCTGCAAAATCCCAGTGGGTCTCCCACCAGCCAAAGAGAGTGAAAGGGCGATGCATGCTGGGAGCAGCCTGTGCATTCTCAGCACCATGAACTTGGTTAGCATACAAACCCTAGGACAACAGGGCAGCTGCTGTTTTTATAACCCGTAGGCTTATCCCCAGGGCCATTGTAGTGCCTGCAACATATAGCAAGTGCTCAATATATATTTGTTGGATGAATTAATTTGTAGAAGACACTTGGGACTTTAGGAATGGGAGACAAGTATATTCAATGGAGCAGCTATTAAAGGCTATGGAGGTTGTGGAGAGAGGGATCATACTAACCTTGGGGAAGTGAAGAGAAACTGACACTTAGTGATTATTTGTAGGGCCCTCTTCAGAGCGTTGACTACATAGAGTCAGTTAACTCTTAACATGATTTAGGAAAAGTGTTATCCCCACTGCATGGGAAAAACAAAGGAGATCAGTTTATGTACTTCATACAAAGTCACAGAGCCATTAAGTCACTGCAGGACCAGGGCTTTTCTCTCTGGTAAGTATTCCTTCTCCCCAGTGACACTCTGGCATGGCGGACTTCAGATTTCTTTCCTCTTATCCTCGCTTAAGAATTTTGAAACTATGCACCCTGCCCTTCTTTTTCTTCTTAAGTTAACATTTAAAAGCTTTCATCTTCTCTTTAAATAGTTGCAAAGCAAATGATTTCTGAAGTATCATTAATGGTGACCTTTAAAAATAAAACTATTCCAGCATTATTTTGATATATCCATCCAATGGATCATAATGCCACAACAATCTTGATGTTCACCACTATCAGATTAAAACATTGCACTCAAATTCTATAACAGAAATTTCATGTGGCTCGTTTTTAAATTTTGAATTCATATTTCCATGCCACCCCCCACATTTTAATGCAACACATTTTATACTTGAAAATCTTATATTGATCACCCTATCATAGTTCTCTGCAACAAAATATGTTTATAAAATAAATATTTTTATTTCCTATGATAATAAGTCTCTAAGTTTAAATTTTTTTTCCACAGGAATTTGTTTTTCCTTATAATTGTTAGCAGTATATAATTCATCAAAAACAAATAAATTTGCATATTGATAAGCAATTATTAAACATCAGAAGAATTGTATTGGAAGTGCAGGCTCTTTTGTTTCTCAATTAGTTCAGTCAGTTCTAGACCAACAGTCCTTCCTACTGGAATGACACAGTTTTAACAATTATTCGATTTCCTTCTTTATTTCCAAAGCTGTACATTCTAGGTAATCTTTTTCAACGGAAGTTTGAATGTGGTGCTGAGAATCGAGCCCAGTGCCCCACACTTGCCAGGCAAGTGCTCTACCACTGAGCCACAACCCCAAACCCTCAAAACAAGTTTTAAATAGAAAGAATTTGTTATGACAATATCACTCATTTCTTTGAACTGTCCTTGAGTTGTCTATTACAGTTTGAAGGTCTTGTCCCCCTGGAATTCATGGATTGAAATCTGATCCTCAGTGTGTTCATATTAAGAGGTGGGGCCCTGGGAAGCGATAAGGTCATGAGGGTGGAGCCCTCATGCAGGGTGTCTGTGCCCTAGAAAAATCTGGGGGAGCGTCTTTGCTTCCTGCTTCTGCCACATGGAACTGCAGAAAAGAGGAATCCTTCACCAGACACCGGATCTGCCAGCATCTTGATCTTGAACTTCCCAACTTCCAGAACTGTGAGCAATTTTGGTTGTTCATAAATTACTCAGCCTAAGGCACAGTGTGATAGCAACCAAGACACACATTGAGATTAGTGTCTGCATCATCCAGAATTATTTTTGAATTGACTACCAGGTGTAAGCCTTCACGTGTGATGACAGCCGAAGTTGGAAGCAGTGACCAGGAGCCTTTGGAGCCAGTAGGTGGAGCACTTCCTGTTTGGAAGTGCTTTGTCCTTACAGCCAGTTCTTCAGTTCTGGGACAAAACAGGTGGCAATGTCTGGGACGGAAGGGTAGAGGAATGTGCCTTTCTTTTGAAAAGTAGAAGGAACAGTGTAAGAACCTTGAACAAAGGCAGAGCCGTGCTATGAAAGAATGAACACGGCAGCTGAGCATCTGGAAACAGGCTCTTTTCATTAATTGTCCACAGAATTAATTACATAACTCTTGAGATTCTCTTTGCTTCCCAAGGACCCATGTACCTCAGTTTGAAGATCTCTGTTTTAAATGAGCTGTCAACAATAAAAATCTGTTCTGTTCACTGTTCCAACTGGAACAGACCTTAGCTGACCAAGACCATGTGCTTATCCCATGCACGTCTAGCCCAAAACAAACTACAAAGGAGTCACAGAGAATTTTTGACCGTTTTCCTGCCTGCAGTGCAGCTACTAGGTCACAGCTGAGCAGAGCCCCCATCTCGCTGTCAGCCTGACACTGGGAACAGCCATATGCACTGTGCTCTGCGATTCATAAAATGCGATCACGCATGTTATCCACAGCCGTCTCCGAGCCGCTTCTTTGTTGCAACCACCTGTGTTACAAGCCTAAGAATGTCTGCATCCACCAAGATTTTGACTGCACCAAACAAAAATAGCCCATCACTCAGAACAGCATCCCTCTAACCTACATTCCCACAAATTAATGGCTTTTGTCATGTGGGATTAGAGGGGACAGAATGTTTCTATTCAAGTTTATCACTACTACAAAGAGACAACCCGAGTGCTGTGCTACTAAAATGTAAGCAAACAGCTTTAGGAGACTGCCTACATAGGAAACTTCTGGAGAGGGTCTGTGCCTTTCAAAGGATGTGCTTTATTTTGCCAATTGTTCTTCTCAAGAAGGGACCATTGTCTTTGGCTCCCTCAGAGCCTCACCTTCAACCCAGCTGCAAGGAGGCAAAGCCAGGCTTTCCACCAGCTGGTCCTGTGTCCCCAGCCACACAGAAAGGATCAGGATAAACCACTGGACCAAAGGCGATTCCATGCAAAACAGTGGCTTAGTGGCAGACAACTCTGACTCTGGGCTGGGAGGTGGTACAAATAGAGACTGAAAGGACAGGCAGGGTGGGGGTGCATCAAGAAATGATTAGAGATAGAGGCCAGTATGAGAGGGGGACAGGCCAAGGTGAAGTGCAAGCCTGAATTAGAGGAAACCGATTCTCTGGGTAAACGTAAGATGCTGTTTACAGAGAGGAGAATTCAAAAAGAGAAGAATGATTTGGGGCAGGATGAAAGGTCGCTGAGAGTTGCCCAGTGTGGTAAAGCCATAAAAGTCAAGTCACTTTCCTTAGGTGAACAGACCTGAGGCCCAGGTGAACAGAAGACACCACAGCTCACTGGAGTCCAAGGAGGCTCCACCCTCTCTGAGGGGGAAGCTGAACATCAGCACCTGGGCCTTTGGCCAAATTGCCTGTTCACTGACCCCAGTGAGGTCCAGATGGACCTTTCCATAGAAGACAGGTGGTAGTAAGTTCTAGTACATATGTTCAGCAAATATCATCTTGCTATCTTCTTCCAACTCCCTGGGATTATTTTTTCCCTTCACTCCTTTATGAAAAGTCCTCCACTCCAAGTCCCTTGGGACTCCTTCTGAGTCTGTGCCCAGTACTAGAGTCTCTCCCAAATGCTAAGTTAGGGAACAAGAACTGAGATCTTCCAAATCAGTGTCTCTACCAGGGAAATTTGTTTTCTCTGCAACAGGATTCTGAGATGAAATACACCCTGCTGGGCTCTCATCAATGGAGGAGGGGGAATGGCCAAGACAGTGCGGGGAGGATGAACAGAGACTGGGGGTGGGACCCTTCCAGTCACAGAGAGCTAACAAAAGCTTAGTGTCTCTTCTCTCCCCAAGCAACATGAAATCTTTGAGTTCTGTTTAATGATTTTTTTTTCATTCAGCAAAATAATCAATTAACTCAGTGACTACATACATTTTCCTTTTGACCTTCTGACACTGAGCTATCTGAAGACTCTTCCTGATGGTCTGAACATCTATTTTATACACCTTTCTCTTTCCAAGATAGAATTCTTTTTGGGGTGGGGATGGGGGTGGGGGGTAGCAGGGATTGAACTCAGGGGCACTCAACCACTGAGCCACATCCCCAGCCCTATTTTGTGTTTTACTTAGAGACAGGGTCTCACTAAGTTGCTTAGCACCTTGCTTTTGCTGAGGTTGGCTTTGAACTCTCCATTCTCCTGCCTCAGCCTCCTAAGCCACTGGGATTACAGGTGTATATCACTCACCTGACCAAAATAGAAATCTTTTAGGTTCAGATTTTGTAAACAAATAAGCAAAGGGCCTCAGAGGTTAGGAAATTGTTCCCAGGAAAAGCAAGATAAACCTTAGTTACCTGCCCCACCCCACCCACCCCCGCATCTCTCTTCAGTTCCTACCCTTTCTCTGTTAAGAGTTAAACTGACCTTTTCCCAGTGTATAAACCGGCTACTTGTTTTCTTTTCTTTTCTTTACTTTTGGTACTGGGGATTGAACTCAGGGGCACTCGACCACTGGGCCACATCCCCAGCCCTTTTTTTGTATTTTATTAGAGACAGGGTCTCACTGAGTTGCTAAGTGCCTCACCATTGCTGAGGCTGGCTTTGAACTCATGATCCTCCTGCCTCAGCCTCTCAATGGGATTACAGGGGTGCACCACCGTGCCTGGCTTGCTTTCTTTCTTTTAAAAAAATTTTCTTTTAAATTTATTATTAACAGATAAATAAAAGCATAAAAATCATGAGGTACTGTGGAATGCTTTGATACAGGTATGCACTGTTTACAGTTTAAATCAGGCTAAACATACCTATCCCCTGAAACAGTTATCATTTCCATATGGGAAAAAACCATGGAAATGTGTTATTGGATCTTTTTGAAATGAATGTATAGTACATAATTACTATCTATAGTCATCCTACTGTAGTAGCACACCAGGACTTATTCCCCCTAACTATAACTTAGTATCCACTGGTCAACCTCTCCCCATCCCTCTGCCCCCATCTCTCCCAGCCCCTAGTAACAACCATTCTACTCTCAACATCCACTAGATCTGCTTTTTTATATTCTATATATGGGTGAGATCATGTAGAGCGTGTCCTTCTGTCCCTGGCTTGTTTATATAATGATCTCCAGTTTCATCCAGGTTTTGCTCTTTCTAGCATCTCATTTGGGTTGATTCTACCTGAAGACACAGGCTTTCAAAGAATTCAGTTTGGTTTGAGCTCTTTAGCAAAAACAGTCCAGCTCATCACGTAGCACCAGTCTGTGTGGTCCAGGGACCACGGCATGAGGCTGGAGCTTGGTGTTCTCTGAGAAGCAACAGGGAAAACTTGACAACTACTCAACTAAATTCTTGAACACTACTCTGAGTTCCAACTTGAACAGAATGCTGCTGGACTGGGGCCAAGCCCACCCCAGCTCTCCTTCCCTCCAGATTCCACTGAATTATCAGGGGACTGCAGAATCCTCAGTTGACACTGGATGGAGTTAGTCCTGGAGTTTGTCACCATAGCTCAGCTAACCCACCATTCTGGCAAAGTAGGCTTCTATCACCATTCTCTCCTTGAGGTCTCCTCCCATTATCAACAGAACATCTGACAGCAACCATAATAATGTCACACACTCGGGAATCACATGAAGGGGACGCATGTTCCAAAAATATACAACTGATTTTCAAACCCAGACAAGTCTTTTACCTCCAAGTCAAGAATGACTTCAAATGCTTTCAAATCTCTTATTAAAAAGACTAATCTCCCAGGTTTCCCTTGGTCTGTGTTTCCCCCACCCCAGGTAGGGCTGGACACTCCATCTGGATTTTTTTCTGGACTTTTCAGACTTCCCAGAATTGCCTTTGGGGGGAGCTCTGCCAATAACTCCTGATGACTGTGTTGCCAGCTGCGACGTGGGGCTGTATTTGCCTGCAGGACCTCTTGCCTTTGCTCCTCCCCAACCCACATAACGGAGAAGGGCATAGGAGAAATAGGGGCAAACCTGGGTGGACGCTTGGGAAGGCAGCAGACTTGACTTAGAAAGGAAGGAAATCTGGGGTAATAAAAAAGAGGAATAAGCTACGACAGTATCTCATAAGTATCTTGGAGTCAGTCTGTTTGCTTGAGAGGGGTCTGGCTATGCTGCCCAGGCTTCCCTCAAAACCCTGAGCTTAAGGTGTCCTTCTCCCTTGGCTTTCCTCATAGCTAGCTCTAGAGATGCCATTGGCCGTTTTTTTTTTTTTTTTTAAGATCAAGCATTTTTTATTTTTTTATTTTTTTTAGAATATTTATTTATTTGCTTTAGTTGTACAGAATGCATTTATTTTTTATGTGGTGCTGAGGATTGAACCCGGGCCGCGCATGTGCTAGGTGAGCGCGCTCTACCACTGAGCCACAACCCCAGCCCTGCCATTGGCCTATCTTAAAGTATCTTTTAAACACCAGGGGAGAAAAACTACAGAGAGGGAAGAATCGTCAATTAATGTGGAGGAAGAAAGCATATAGCAGGATAGTTCTAGATAGAATCACAGAATTAATTTAAATTCACTCTGAGGACACTAGAAAAAAATTGGCACTTGGTTTTATCAGTGAGTGAGTGACAGTGGCTTCCTCCCCTTTTCTCCCCCTCCTGTTCCCTCCCAACCTGCTTTTTTTTCCTTCTTTCCTGATCCCTCTTCCTTCTCTTCTTTCTCCTTCCTCTTTTCCTGCTCCTTTTCCTCTCTTCCTCCTCCTCTTTTGTTTCAGCATCATCATTATCATTATCACCTTCTCCATCATAAGAAAGGACAATATTTACAGAGGGCTACCTAGATGGTAAGCTCCATGCTAAGGGCTTTTTTATGTAGATCTGCAAAGTTCACAGTGGCTCTGTGAGGTCATCTGATTTCCTTTTTCCACAAATGAGTCACACAGTAAGTGACATTACCAAAGCCTTCCTTCTCAATCACGATAAAAGACAGTTTCATAACTTAAAGAATTCATGAGTGGATTTTAGAATTCATGAGTGAACTAACCTTGGGAATGGTGAGGTTAGCCTCTACTACCTCAGGAGCACAGAGTCAACCATAAGTGAAATGGTGCACTGATGCAAAGATATCCTGATCTCTCTGAACTATGAGATGGAGGCTTTTTATTTGGAATTTCAAGTCTAGAAACTCCTAGAGATGGTTGGAGGCCTTAAAGGCACCATTCTACATAGGATATGGGGAAGTCAAATGTTTAAGCATTTTAATTGTTTAAGCAAAAAGAAAAAAAAAAAAAGAGAAAGAGATTTAATAAAAAGCATCCAACATAACTTTAAGGTCAAGAAGAAATAGTGAGGTGAGGCAGGAAAAAACTGGTTCTAATACAGGATAGCCTAGCCCTGTTGGGAGAGGAAATGGTGCTTCTGTGAGTCTTGGGTCTTTCCTAAGAAGATCTTTGCCACATTTATCTCATGGCTGCATTCAGGGCTTCTGCAGCCTCTTAGCCTCTGTTGCTTCTGATAGGAGTTGATTCCTTCAGACCTAAAATCTTTATAGCACATCTGTCTATGAAAGATGAGACCTGCAACTGGACTTCCCTTGGTTTGCCACTCTGGAACCTAATAAAAGATTCAAGAGCATCACCCATCCCATGGACCATAAAAGCACACAAAAACAAATAAGAAACAGAGTCTACAGTGGTGTGGACTTAGACATCAACGAGTCACTGTGCGAAGCCAAGAGGTGGTTCTGTGCATGAGACATTGTGTAGACCACTCTTGGTGAAAGCGTTGACAGTGGAAAGAAGGAATTCCAGGGGCTACAGTTGTAGCTCATTGGTAGAGTCCTCACCTGGCATGTGTGAGGCACTGGGTTCTATCCTCAGCACCACATAAAAATAAATAAAGTTATTTAATTAAAAAAAGGGAGGGTTCCATAGTTAAAACGAGGTTACTTGAATTAAAAGGAGGTTCCTGAATCTTGGCAATCAGGTGTTGTTTTCTTTTTTTTTTTTTTTTTTTCTTTTTTTAATCTTCAGATATTTGAGCTAGAAAGAAATCTACATTAAAATTTTACAGCAAAAGAAAGCACAGGCATAAGTGTAAAACTAAATATAAAATCTAGCCTATATATTGGGCTGGGGTTGTAGCTTGTGGTAGAGCGCTCACCTAGCACGTGTGAGGCCCTGGGTTCGAACCTCAGCACCATAAAAATAAATAAATAAAATAAAGGTATTGTGCCCAACTACAACTAAAAAAAAAAAAAAATCTAGCCAATATATATAAAAACTGTAAGAGGCAGGTACAGTAATCCCAGCAACTTGGGAGGATGAGGCAGAAGGATCACAAGTTCAAAGACAACTTCCGCAATTTAGCAAGGCCCTAAGCAACTTAGGGAGACCCTGTCTCTAAATAAAATATGAAAAAATAATTTTAAAATATTTTAAAAAGAGCTGGGGATGTTGCTCAGTGGTTAAGCATGCCTGGGTTCAGTCCCCAGTAACAAAACAAACAAACAAACAAACAAAAAAAGACAAAAGAAAACAAAGTATAAGAAAAAGATTTCTAAATAAAAATTATTAACAATTTAGTGATGTATAAAATTTGAAGTGATTCTCTATAAACTAGCTTGGAATTAATGAAAAAATTGTTTCTAACATCACTTTCAAACAGTTTAATTCTATGTAAACATCTATGTATGATTATTAATTCAAGAAATACCTGTCAACTTCTCACATTGTGCCAACACTCTTTCTAAACGCTGTGGGAACAAAAAAAATGAATTTGATTCATCTGAAGTGATCCAATATGTACATGTATGTATGTATGTGTGTATTTCAAAAACAGCCTCTGGACTTGCCCTCAAAAGCTATGTAATCCAGAAAAGTAAATTACCTTACCCTCTCTCTGTGCTATTTAATAAAGGTCTGCATAAGCACCATGATCTTTGATCTTTTATTCTTTGTTTTTTTATGGAATTTTATTTTTTTATAATTTTTTAAATTTTTGTTTAAAGCATATTAGTGCATTATAATTATACACAATAGTGAACTATGTAATTACAGATTTGTACATGCATGTAATAGAATAACATAATTCAGTCAATTTCAATCCCTAGTACCTGCCCTGTGATCTTTGATCTAGATCGTAAAGCAAGGGCAAGTGCTCCAGACAGACCATGCAGAAGGTGACACTCAGTACTGGGAACAGCAAGTACAAAGACATGAGGCTGGGGCTGTGTACAATGAACTTGAGAAAACATAAGGAACTTGGGTGACTCAGGAGGTAACATGAAAGAGTTGACTTGGGACCACTCCATTCTATTCTAAGAAGTGTGTGGTTAGCTGTGAAGGCGAAGCACAAACACGTGACGTGATGTGTGTGATAGGTAACTACCATTCACCACCCACTCTGGCACATGGCAGGTTTCCTTCCCCAGCCCCTCCAGAATGAAGTATGGTCTTGTGACCCGTTTGGCCAATGAAGTGTGAGTGGAAATGGTATATATCCTATCCAGGGAAACTTTCAGAACAGTTTTGATTTGGCACATTCTCTTCCCCTTCTGAGACAATCTTAGAAGATGCTCAGAGTCATGCTGGTCATGACTGTGAGATTTTAAAATTTCCAGGAGGTTCCTTAGTGGCTGTAAGCACAGCCCCCACTCCACTCCACCCCTATGCCCTGCAATGGACAGGTAGCGTGAATGGAGGAAAAAAACAGACCTGTGACTCTGAGCCTCTTGGTTTGGAGGAGTGCTTTTTACTGCCCCCAAAGGAACCTCTCCTTTCTGACACCCTGTGCAAATTAAAATGATAACGCTGACTTGGGAGGCTGAGGCAGGAGGATCACGAGTTCAAAGGCAGCCTCAGCAATGGTGAGGCACTTAGCAACTCAGTGAAAACCTGTCTCTAATAAAATACAAAAAAGGGCTAGGGATGTGGCCCAGTGGTCAAGTGCCCCTGAGTTCAATCCCTGGTACCAATAAATAAATAAATAAATAAATAAAATGATAACGCTGATAATAATATACATAGAACATGGATTTCAGAGAGCCTGCAGCTGCAGCGACTGGCTGGAGGACCACCCAAACCCTCAGATGATAAATGCAGGCACCAGGGCTGGAGCTATGAGCTTAGAAAAGCAGCAAAGGAACCCAGAGATGTGATGGCAAGAGTGGACATGAGTTGATCATGACTCTGAAATTGCAAGAGCACCTGATAGTCTAATTGTTTCAGAGGTGATGAAAAGGGACAGTTCTTGAAAGAACAGGGATGACTAACAAGGAGATGAAGTTAAAAAAAAAAAAAAAGATTAAAGAAGGAGCTACAGGCACCCTGGACAAGCTTAACCCATCAAAAACAGAGGCATATCCCATGCAATGGAAGCTATAGGGAGATAGTGAACTTTGGAAGAAAACAGACCTGAGTGTGAAAGTCATTCAACTTTGCTTGTTCATTCATTCAACAACAGTAAAAAACAAAAAAGGCCCCTGCCCTAATGGGATTTACACTGAAATACAGAGAAGCAGACATGTTTGAATACTGCATAAAACAGGATGTTGTGATTTTTAAAGGGAGGCAAAAATAATTATATAGGGCTTGTCAGTGACCAATTCATTTTGTTCAAAATTCTTATCTGATGTCAAAGTCAAAAATAGAAATGTCTGTGTCCTCTTTTCAAAAAGAACTGCCACCTTCCTTTCCTTTTTTCTTTTTCACATTTAAGGAGCCAAATGTGAAAAAAATCAGTTTTCTTGACTTCAAGGTTATTTTTTTTAAAATCAAGAATTTTGTTTAATTAAGACAGCAGGTAAGTACACCAAACATTATAGCAAATTGGGTCACTTGTATTGTGGGAAGTAGGATTGATGGTTAAGCATAGCTTTTAGAAGAGCCACTTCTCAAAGTTTCTTGTACATATGAATCACAAGGCCTTGGAGAGCATAGGCTGATTCAGTGGTTCTGGGGTGGGACCTGAGATTCTTCATTTCTAACAGCTCCCTGGGATGCCAAGGTTGCTGGCCCCAGGGATGCCAAGGTTCTCATCATGTCTGTCTGTTCTTCCTTATGCACCTGAAGAATCAGATAGCAATATGTGATTGTCATGCGAAGATCTGCGACAAAAGGGCCTCTGATGGATTATTACATTCCTACAGCTCCCTGAGGTGTTAGCATGATTATCCTGACTCCAGCCCAGGGAGGTTAGGTCACACGACTAAGTGTGGGCAGGATTCATAATCCAAGTGTACTGCAGAGACCAAGCTCTTAGTGGCTCCCTCCTCACTCTGTTTCCATCACATTTCTTTCCTGCTCTGTTACTGCAGCAGGAGTGACCATTCCAACGTTGATAAAGCCAAGTCTGCTCTTCCATCAAAATGATGTGGGTTCAAGAAAAGGCAACTAAAATCCAAATGGAGAAATCTTCTGGGATTCAGCAAATAAAAGGAAAAATTAACATCAGGATAGAGATTGTTTTGTTTTTGTTTTCCAGGAAGCAATATCCATTTATAAAAGATCATCATATGCCTCTCAGAACTCTTGGACATTGTCACTTCCTCAACAGGGCACCTGCTTCCCTACTTCCCTAGGATGACAGAAAGTTCCATAAAAACCTTCCTTATTGGGGCTGGGATTGTGGCTCAGTGGTAGAGTGCTCGCCTAGTGCGTGGGCGACCCGGGTTCGATCCTCAGCACCACGTACAAATAAAATGTATTGAATAAAATGCATTGTGTACAACTAAAACAAATAAATAAAAATATTTTTTTAAAAAAACCTTCCTTATCAATCAGGAGAAGTTACTATGCATCACACTATAACATCTATGGTCTAGACATAAATTCCACAGTGTTCAAAATCCCCTAAATCTTTTTTTTTTTTTTTTTTTTTTTTGTGGTACCGGGGATTGAACTCAGGGGCACTCGACCACTGGGTCATATCCCCAGCCCTTTTGGGTATTTTATTTGGAGACAGGGTCTCACTGAGTTGCTAAGTGCCTCACCATTGCTGAGGCTGGCTTTGAACTCGCGATCCTCCTGCCTCAGCCTCCCAAAGTGCTGGGATTACAGGCATGCGCCCCCGGCTCCAAAATCCCCTAAATCTTAATAAAGATCTGCCCTCTTTATTCTACTAACAAGAGGCCTTAATTCAATGTGGCTAACTAAAATATGTAAGTAAAAGCATGGTTCTCAAACTCGCCTGCATGTGGAGATTCACTGGATATCAGAATTTTTAGACATGCCTCAGAATATTCTAATGCATAGCCACAGTTGTGAATTACTGGCATAAAATATGGAAGATTCTTTTCACTCTATAGTAAAACATATATAAATAAATAGCAGGAAGATGTCTTCACTCACTGTCAGGGTTTTTCCTCTTTATATGATTACATCTGTTTAAAATCCTGTTATACCTTGATTCTAATTGTAAATAATAGGTTCCCTTCAATCAGTGACCAACCAGAGTTCCTATTCCTACTTGGTGTTTGTGATAACCAACCATAGCAGACGTCAGCAACACTGCTTCAAAGCAAAAGATTTCAATCTGGGAATGGAATTCAGATGATCAGTGAATTTGGATGGGGAGAAAAGTGACATCTTAATTTTCACTAATCTTTCACAGCAGTTCAGCATTCTCTTCAGTTACAAATATAGGCTACAGGCCACAATAGTAAGAGTTTGAAACCATTAGTATCTTCATGTTATATTTCAGTTTAGCCAGTTTTCTCAAAATATAATTTGCTGTATCACTCCAATCTATTGCTTAATAGACCTGCAGTTTGATCTAGCTATTTAATGCAACAATAATGATGCAGAGCTGTTATTATATCATAAATTTGGTACTGTACTTTGATGATTGTATTCCAGAAAAACTGATTCTGCTTTAATTGTATCTTATTCATTTAACAACGTTATTCTGAGAAGGTCTCTAAATTCTTCACCCAATGTGCCAATTTGGTCTGTGGCACAAGAAAGAGTAAGAGCCCTGCTGGACCCGAGTCCTAACAAGACAGATGCAACATACTTGCATCCAAGGCCTCATCCACCAATAGCCTCTCAGGAGGGAGACACCCTGGACCAGAGTCGGTTCTTGTTTTCCCCTGCATTTCCGCAGATAAGATTTAGCCTGAAAAGCCAGTTCAACTCAGTGGAGAATAGGATGGGCTTTCTCTTTCCCCTCAGCTGCCTCTTGCTCTTGGCATTTTGGAATGCCCCAACTGCCAGGCCGGTAACTCGAGCCTCCAAATTAATCAAAACACACAGCGCCCAGTTCAAGCCCTGGCAGACAAGCCTGGGAGCTCTCCTCTGGTGACCCCAGGGCCACTACTCCCCAGCCAACCAATCCCCACTCCTGTCACCCTTGGATGCCTAGTCTGCCCCGCTTGCTCTCTCAGGCAGGTGCCTCGGGCCAGGGCCGCCGATTGCCAGCCTGGGGGGCGACTTACCTGGGGGAACGCCTCCCAGTCCGCGAGCACCCCTCAGCTCTGCCTAGCCCGAATCCACCCGTGACCCGGCAGCCTCTTCACCGCCTTCTCACGGCCAAGTCTGTCTGGCGGCTGCAAGTTGGAGGTGGGTTGGAGAAGGGAAGGCAGCCAGACGCACGGGCGCGGGAGCTGGGAGCTAGCGGGGCCTCGGGAGTGCAGACGCCGGGCGCGCCTCCCGCTTAATCTGGGCAGGGCCGGTGGCCACTCCCTCCACCCTGTGCAGCCACCTCCCCACCGCACACACCCCCGAATTCCTCATCTCCGACCCGCACCTCCTACCCAACCTGGGCCCCAGGACCTTTGGAGCATCACCTTCTGAACCCCTGTCCTGGATGGGCGCCCACCTGCCCCGCAGTCTCCCAGTCCTTTCTCGCTTCCTGTTCACTATGCCCAGTAGAAGGGACAGCGCCTGATGAGTTGGGAGGGAGAGGGACGAGGGCGGGACCTGAGCCACTTCTGCCCTCCCTTGAAGCCGCAACCAAAGCCTGGGTGGGGAGGGACCGCGCGGCTGAGCCCTACAAAACCCGTCCGGGAGGGCTGGCCTAGCGAGCTTCACACCAGGGGCTTCCCAGCCCGCACTGAACAGGGGACGCGGTCGCCTAAGAGCCTGTGGGTCCCTGGACACGCCGGAACCCCGAGCCGGCGCCCACCATGCGCCCCGGGTCCTTACGGAGGCCGCCGGCACTCCTGCTTCGACTCCTGCTGGTGCTCCTGGCGGCCGCGCCTGCGGCGAGCAAGGTGAGTACCTGCTGCGCGCCCCCCACTGCCGCAACTTGGATCCTCTCCCCGGGTGTATGCGGGTCCCGCCGACCCCACCCGTGGGGGCGCTGTCCTGGAGCGGCTGCCTGGCCACTGGCGCAGCTGGGGCTCCATGAAGGTCCCGACTGGCTGCGCGCAGAGGAGCTAATGGGTATGCCCGGGAACAGGTGGAATGAACGGCGCTGGAAGAAAAGGCAAGAAGGGGGCCTGTCCAGGCCATTAGGAGACAGGGATGAACAGGAAAGGCTTCCGGAGGTCAGTAAGTAGATAGATTATAGATCCTTCTATAGGAAGGATCCGTCCATCCATAGGTAGGTAGATAATTGCCCGGGTGATTCTTGAGAACACCGGATACAGGGATGCACAACTTGAGGTTGGTGAATCACAGAGGGCAGCTGTGGGTGGCTGGAAGCAGGGAGGACTGGGAGGAAAAACCTGCGGGGAGTCCCAGCCCTGCTGCATCCTAGTTATGGCCTCACCCTCACTCTTTCTGCGACTTAGTTTCCTCCTTGTCAAAACTTGGCCTTCAGTGTTCCACTGACTGTTGGAAAGCAAGTGGCATCACTGAAAAATTAAGAAAGAAAACTTGTACCAGGATAAATTAAGCAATGTCACCGATTTGATTTCTATTCGGAGTTTAAGTGATACTGGGTTCATTTAAATCCACTCCATTGTTCTTATTCTTAAGCATTGAAAATAAAGTCTCCTTAAAACTATTATGCCTCCTAGAGTCGACTGACTTGATTTTAATTTGTGGAAGTGAAATTTAACTTTTCAGATGCTTCATGTAATTTTTACACTTAATTGTTAATATGGGTGATAACATAGTATATCAAGTTTCATTTCCAAAGATGAGCAGATGTTTTACAGATTCTGTGATTGATAATGGATTGGAAACTAACAATCACAGTATTAATTATGTGTTCCAAAAAAAGAGTTTTAGAACCTATGGCCTCATATAATACCCGTATCTTTCTATTTAAATTAAATTTTAATTTAAGACATTATAGATGCAGCTAAAACTCTTCTCTCATTTTCCCAATTTCCCCAGAGGTATCCACTTTTCCACTTCCATATTTCTTTTCAAACAGTTTCTATGCATTTACATACACATTTATGAACAAACTGTATGTTTATGTTTTTAATGTAGTATGATTCCATACTACGCATATGTACATGAACATATCAATGTTTATTTTTGCAACTTATAAATCTATGTTGGTATTTAAGATTTACCTCTTTTTCTTTTCACTCTGTTGCATAGTTTTCCCCAATATGCCAAATTAATTGAACCATTGCCCTATTGATTTACATTTAGGTCATTTAGTGTTTCATATTCTAAAGGATTTTTGTAATCCATTTAATCTCTTCATGTACTTGGCTCTAACAGAAATGCATTTTTCACAGATGAGGAATGCCCAGTCTAGATGGTTAAATACTGCTGGGCATGATGGATACATCTCATGCAAATCGGTGAGGATTATCTACCAGCTTCAAATGGAACAAATAAATCTTAGAAGCAAAAATCCTAAGGGAACTATATGTTGTGGGAAGGCCTGGGAAAGGGTTCCAGAGCAGGGAACTCAGAAGGAAAGGAATGAAATTTGGGAAGGTGGAGGAATCATACTCCTGTAAAGATCAGCCTGTGACCATTCAACCGGTAGACAAACCATTTTAAATTATATTGTTGTATTCACTTACATTTTGCATGTAGAATTTTCTGTTTTGAGTTTGGCCAAATCTTGGTGACTTCTTGCTTTAATTAGTAAATACTATAATGAATCTCTCTCTCTCTCTTTTTTTTTTTTTTATCACCAGTTACAGTAAGTCTTTGTTATAAACTTCAAGGATTATCATTTCCATTATATCCACTGGAATAGACAGAAAATATGCGATTAAAATCGTGAAATGGGTCTTTACCTTCTAGAGAAAAGGAATTAACTGTGCACTGATAATTGGGAGACATGTGCTAACATGACTTCCTCCATAAACTAACTCTGATGCTGATCAAGGCAATTGACTACTTTGGGCCTCAGTTTTCTCACCTGTGAAGTGGAGGAGTCAAACCCCCTATTGGGCCAGCAGGCAGGGTCATAAGAGAGGCACCCAAGTAAGGGGAAACCTTCAGAGCCAATCAGCTGTTGGCATTCCAGAATTCAGGCCCAGTTGTGCGCCCAATCATTTCAAAAGGGAAACTGGGAACCTATTTGGTATTATAAATGTCTCAAATTCTAAATATTAGCAACTACTTGTTTAAAAAAAAAAAAGCCATAATGAGAGCCAAACAATGTATAACTGAGAATTAAATTTAGCCTCTGGGCCACGGTGGTCATCATCTTTGTGCTACATTAGGTAATACTACATTTTGCTCCAAATTTCTCCAGTTTTACTTTGGCATTGAACAAAGCATGAAGACTGTAGTGGTGTTGACCCTACAAGCGAGTTTAGACAGGGTGGAACTGTCCCCCACACAATCTGTCCTAGAGCACCCGAAGTGAATGCCTCTGCCCTAGGCTCAGCACCCGTTCCAGGCCTGGCTGTTCAGCACACTCTCAGGATTCATAGCTGACCTTGTCAGCTCACCCACTTGAGACAGGGAGGGGCTTTGCTGTTGCCCCTGGTAATCCGCATGGCAGCACAGGTACAGGGACCTCTTCTTTCTCTCCGAATAGGTGAGGTTCACCAACTGAGATATCAAGGGTTATCCTTCCACTCTGGGTCTTGAATTCCAGGCAGGGCAGGACTGTGAAGGGCAAACAGCAAGAACTGCCAAAGGCTCTAGGGAAGATGCCCTCTCACTTGATGGCATTTTAAATTCAGAAACTTCTGTCAGTCTTGGAATCATTTCAAACAAGCAAGAAGTACTGCAACCTGCACCAATTTATCTATTTCTGAGATTCAGCAAATGTTAATAAACTTGGCTTCTTGGCCTAGATTTCTCTTTTTCCACACACACTTTTGTACTTATGTTCGTGTGTGTGTGTGTGTGTGTGTGTGCATGTGTGTGTGTAGTCCCAGTTAAAAGTAAATATTATTGTTTTATGGTCTTTCTAATGTAATAAATAGCTTCACATTATATATACATGTGTCTATGGAACTTGTCTTTTATCACTCATTGTTATGTCCCTGGGTCCATGTTGACACATATTGATGTGATTTATTTGTGGAAATAGCTGCTACATAGTATCCAGTTATATAAATAAAGCCATTATATTGTTATCCCCCTAAACAGGGTTAAGTTTGCCTTCACATTTTTACTTTACAAAGTTGCAATGCATATGTAGTATATATGCCATCAAGACAACCAGAATTTGAATTCCTACGTGGCTCATAGAGAAAGCATGTTTTAAATTTATTAGGGACTGCCACATTGATCTCCAGAAGTGTTGTATCATCAATGAACCAGAGTACACATTTCCCTGCATCCTTGGTGTGCCTGGATGTTGATGAGTGTAAACTGAGGGCCTGTTTGATTAGTGAGTTTGTGAACCTTTTTAGACCTTAATTGGCCATATATATTTCCCTTTGCATTAATTGCATATACCACTTTCTTTCTATTTATCAACTGTGGGCTTTGCTTTTTTTTTTTTTTTTTTTTTTTTTTTTTGTGGTACCGGGGATTGAACTCAGCTGCACGAGACCACTGGGCCACATCCCCAGCCCTTTTTTGTATTTTATTTAGAGACAGGGTCTCACTGAGTTGCTAAGTGTCTCGCCATTGCTGAGGCTGGCTTTGAACTCGCGATCCTCCTGCCTCAGCCTCCCAAAGTGCTGGGATTACAGGTGTGCGCCACCGCGCCCGGCAGGCTTTGCCTTTTTGTTGCTAATTAATTGGAAGTTATTTATATATTTGGGCACAAAACATTTGTCATTTAACTGTATAGAAATTATTTTATTCCCATCTTTGGTTTATCTTTTCATTCAGTTTTTGGTGCCTTGATGTGTAGATGCTTTTTTTAAACCATAATCTTCTTCAATATTTTGTACTTTGCGCCTTATCGAAGAAATTGTTTTCTGGGATTCTGATGATGTTCTCCTGTGATTTTTGTTTGTTTGTTTTAAAAATGTTTTATAGTTTAAATTCTTCTTTATCCTGGAATTATTTTCTACTTATGGAGTATGACTTTATCTTTTTTGATATAGATAACAAATTATCCCAACATTTTTTTTACCAGCTAGAGCATGCTTTCCTTCAGCTTTGCAGTGTTACATCTGCAAACGTATATACTGAGTATCAGTTCACATGGGAGTTAATTAGTAAGCTCTCTGTTCTGTGTTCCTCCCTGCCCCCCTTTTGCCTCTACATCAATACCATACTAGTTTTGATTATTAACTTTATGCTAAACCTATACCTGGTAGGACAGAGTGATTATCTCTGCTATTATTATTTTCTTTAAAATTGTCTGGTTTTCTTCCCTCTTTGGATCTGTTTGTCAAAGTTTCATCTCCTTGTTCCCTGTAGCTGAAGACCTTAATTTTCA
The DNA here is from genome assembly GCA_025594165.1 of Tamias sibiricus. Taxonomy (NCBI): domain Eukaryota; kingdom Metazoa; phylum Chordata; class Mammalia; order Rodentia; family Sciuridae; genus Tamias; species Tamias sibiricus. Next base: position 69,031,908 of record CM046660.1, on the reverse strand, counting down.
TTGCTATGTTCTATGCATAAAAATAATGTATTTTTTCGTTCTGTAGTTAATTAATCGATTCAAGGCGGAGGCCATTATGAGTAATGTTGTCACATGAATCACATGAATTTTTATTTAAATGGGTTTATTTTCTTACAATGTTTTGGGTTTTTTTTTGTTTCTTTAATTTCTAATTCTTTTATATTCTTAGTGCTATTATAAATGACATAATTTAAAATTTTTAACGATCTATTAAGGAAATAATAAAACATGGTTGAATTTATTCAAAACATATACACATATATATGTGTGTATGTGTGTGTGGAGATTGAACCCAAGGATAGCTTACCACTGAGCTACACCCCCAGCCTTTTTAATTTTTTTTTTTTTTTTTTTTTTTTGAGACAGGTTCTCACTAAGTTGTCAATGACCTTGCTAAATGCTGGGATTGTCTTTAAACTTGCAATCTTCCTACCTCAACCTCCCAAGGCACTAGTATTACAGGCATGTACCACTGTTCCTGGTTTGAATTCTATATTTTTATTTTGATCAAGAAACTTTGAAAAATTCAAGTGCACTTAAGGCTAAAAAAATTTCTACCTTAGCTGCATCACACAAATTTTGATAAGTAGTATTTTAATATCACTAAGTTCAAATATTTTTTTCAATTATTTGTTGTGATTTCTTTGTCCTGTGGGTTATTTAGGTGTTTATTCCTTAATTTCCAAACACATGAAGATTTCTAGTTATCCTTTTGTGACTGAGTTGTGGTAACAATTATATTGTGACTTCAAAGGTTTCTATGTAGGTCAAGGTTTTTGATCATGTCATTAAAATTACAGTGGGTGTGTTCATGAATATTTAATCTGCAATTCAGGTTTTAATCAAACCTTAAAAATTATCAGCCATCACATTTTTAAGTCTTTCTCCTATATTCTCTCTAATCTTGGCATGCTGGTCAGACCCAGGCTGGGCCTTCTTCTTCTTTCCTTCGTGTTCTCCTAACTTCTGATGTAGAAATAAGATACCTTTCACATGCTCCTCAGATATTCTTGGCCTCATCTTTATGGAACTATGGGCCCTTCCCCCACCTCCTACCTTGACTACAAATTTTACATAAGCAAATGCTGATGCTTTTTCTAGACTCTGTCCCTCAGCTTCCCTATTGTATGCTAGAAGTGCAGGGCTTTAAAGTCTGTGGAGCAAATCTTTTACCAATGGGAGACCCAAGCCATTGGGTAAATTCTTCTCCCATGAAGAACTGTCCTGAGTGCAGAGTGTCACTCACACTCTGTGAACAGTCCCCTGAGACCATGTATCAGTTGTATAGTCCACATCAGCTTTGTCTCAATGGTTGCTTCCTGAGGCTCCAGGCCCATGTTTTAATCCCCTTTCTCTCTCCAGACCACAGGCTGTGAAACCTCCTTACATCTATCTTCCAATTCTTTAATTCTTTCTTCTGCTCCTTTTAACTGTCCATAGATTTTCAATCAACTGTAACTTTTCAGTAATGATAAAGCACTCTAAAATGATTTGATGCACATCACCACCCAAGTCTATTAATTAACAAGCTCTTAAATGTCTGCTCATCTTAAAGCAGATGCAGCAGATTTAATCTTCAGGAATTTATGAAGATCAAGTTATTTAATACAGATAATGCACACTTTATCATACCTGGCAAAGGAATCATTCCATAAATATTCAATGTCATCATTGCTATTCATTGATCTCAATTTCTATGACTAGTCTTATTTCTAGAAGTTCTCTTCAGAGTCTATCTGTTCTCTTATGTCATGTTTTTCTCCCCATATTTTTTTCTTCCTTCTTTATGCTTTTAGTCATTTTACAAGTATCTATATTATTTTTCTGCTTCTTGTTCTACTATTTCACCATCTGGAGTCTATCTTATCTCTTCTGTTTGTTTACTCTTTCTCATGGGGAGACGTTCTTAGAGAGAGACTTGGGGAATAAACCTCCTCTGACATCACAGCCTGTACCACCCATTCCACCTCACTGCTCACAGATTGGAGCTGTCTCATTCTGGAGACAAAAACAGCAAAGTGATTCTGTGGCTTCCTAGGGATTTCTCCCTAGTAAGATGGAATCACATAGTTCTGGTCTGGAAAGAGGAACATCAGCTTTGGTCTGGATGTTTGTATCTTCTCAAAATTCATGCATTGAAATGTAACCCCAAGATGATCGTATGGAGTTAGGTTGGGACTTTGGGAGGTGAACTGAATTAGTGTCCTTACAAAAGAGGCCCAAGGACACTTGTTTGCCCTTTCTAACATATGAAGACACAGTGAGAAGGTACCATTTTTGAAACAGAGAGCAGCCCTCACCAGACATTGAATCTGCTGGCGCTTTGACCTTGAACTTCTTAGCCTTCACAACTGTGAATAATAAATTTCTGTTGTTTATAAATTACCCAGACTAAGGTATTTTGTTATAACAGCCTGAATATACTAAGACAGAGTCACCCTCCTCCCATCCCTCCTACTGCTCACTTTCTCAAACATACTAGACTTCTGTTTGGTGAGGCAGGGGTCAAGATCAACAAGGACACACCCACACACTTTCTCCTCCTGACCAAGCCAAGGCTTTTGCTCCTTGAGTATTTCTCTGAGGTTAGAACAATTGTTTTGTTTTCATGCCTGATCCTCAGAAAAATTGTAAATTAAGTGCAATTTGTCTTCATTTCTGTTGTGTTACCCAGAACATGGCACTAACTGCCTGGTGTTAACTGTAAGGCGTGTTAGCTCTGTGACACGTCATAATTGATTAATGCATGGAAGCGGGGCAGCGTTTGTTTGACTCTGGTCTGGGAATGTCGTGTGTTCCTTCATCTGTGTGGAGCTGACCATACTTGTGCTGTGGTCTTCAGGCAAGAAGCAGCCATCCATCATGGAGGAAAAGATATTCCAAGATCAGTAAAAACACATGGTTTTCTGAGCATTTTTGTTCCACAAAGTTTATGTCTGGCATCAGCCTAAACTTTTTAGTCATAACAGATTTTCACCATAGGTCATTTATTTCACCTCTGTTTTCAATTTGAAGGAGTAAGGAAACTGGGATTACATCATGCTCTTAATAGAATAGCCATTTTCCTGCCCCCATGATCTTGTGTTGTCTTCATCTCTGAAAGCCTGGACAACCTGAAGGTTTGTGGACAGACTTTGAGACAATGTCGGTGAACTCCTAGCACTAGCTAGGTGTGTAAGTACAGACGGACCCTGATGGGAGTCTACCTAGGACTTGCATGCTATGGTAATGTGTTTGCCAACAGCTCCAAATAAGAAACTCAAGGCCTTAATAACTAGTGTGTATGATGGATAAAAGTCCATGTTTGCAATGTTTTGTAGAATGAAACTATCAATGTCTGCCTTAGCACAGGCTGCTTGACACAGTATTATAGACTGGCTTGAATAAATACTTATATTTCACAGTTCTCGAGGTTGGGGAGTCTAAGATCTGGGTGCCAACACAGCTGAGTGCTGGTGAGGATCTTCTGCCTGGCACACACTGCCAATTTCTTGTTGTATCCTCACATGGTTGAGAAAGAGACCTGGCTCTCTGGCTTTCTTCTGATAAGGGCGCTGATCCCAAGATGAGGACTTGGCCTTCATGACCTCACCTAAACCTAATTACTCCAAAGTTCCCATCTCCAAATACCACCGCGTGACTTCAACATACAAATTCTGGTGGCATATAAACATTGCACACAACATCATAATATTCTGCCCCTTATTTCAAGGTTTATTACAAACAGGGAGAGACTTGATGCTCTCTGACCAAAAAATTGACAATATTTGCCTAATGAAGCAGTTGAAGTTTGGTTGACCTTCTGTGAAAGTCATAGTTTATAACCTTAGTTGTGATGTAGTTAGTTTCTGTAATAAAAATTCTCGATATTATACATCAGTAGAAGTTAGGAACTATCAAAAAATCTCAATATAACAGAAAACTCTTTGATTTTCTTGGCAAAAATCATTAGAACTGTGACTTCATTGTGACAAAATATGCATAAATCTGGAAGAAAATTCTGTGTTTGCTGCTGGAGATGTAATCTCTGGCTGTTATCTTCTCAAAGCACCCAGGTCAGTCTTTCCATTCTTCCTTAATTTTTTCATGCAACTGCTAATTAAGGTCTTCAGCTTCAGTACATTTTCTAGCCAAGACTGAATTAAAGTATATGGGCTCTGTAACTTTCTACCTCACATACTTTCAGAACTTTGGGGCATATAAACATCTGTGTTTTTGTCACACATTAGAAGTATAATGTGAGCCATCATTATGAGCTACAAATGTCATTTTAAATTTTCTAATAGCCACCTTAAAAATTTTTTAAAAGATAGGTGAATTTGAATATATATATATGCATATATATACACACACACACATATATATATATATCAACACATCTATAATTTTCTCATTTCAATATGTGATCACTATTAAAAGCTATTAAAAGCATTGTTGAGATATTGTATTGTCTGTGTATTAAATTATAAGCCAAATGATCACTAGTGTCCAGCCAGATAAAAGGCTTGGTGTTATCCTGAACAAGTTAGAAAAGAGCTCTACTTTTAAAAATCTGAATATGATAATAATACACCCAAAGTGCTCAACACAGTGCTTGGTGCAGAGTAAATAACCAGCTTTCATATCCTATTGACTATAATTTCATTCCTATTATTAAAAGCCAATAGGATGTGGACAGGACGTGGGCCCTGGGACAGGTGCTGGTAAATGGACGGCAGCCCAGTAAACAGATGAACATGTACCCAGGGATTGAGGTGCTGCTGGGAGGGAACAAGATGGAGGAGAGGTCCTGACCACAGGGAGGGGAACTGGGCAGCCTTTCTAAGAAAGTGCTCAGGCTGAGGCCGGACACGGAGGCACCCTTGTCTAGCACTGAGGGATATGGTCCAAGCCAGGGCCTCTCACAGGTGGAGAGAGGCAAGACACTTCTGATTATTTTATCACTCCTAGGTTGTCAAAGAATAAATGGAGAACTTAAAAGTAAGTAAGCAAATAAAATTAAAAAATTTAAATTTGAGCTATTTATTTGCAGCAAAGAGAATGCACATGCATAAAGGAATATGATGAGTGTTTTGAGAGAGGTACAGTGAAGAAAAAGGGTGTCAGGGTACCACAAAAGGGGTAGATTCACTGTGCTTAACTTAATTAAGGATTGAAAATTGCTTGTTGGACAGTTGTGTGGATTACACAGCTTTTCATCACTATGATGAAGTACCTGAGGCAGGTAACTTCATAAACAATACAGGTTTATTTTAGCTCATGATTCTGGAAGCTGAAAGTCCAAACAACATGGCTGGCACAGGTTCTAGCAAGGGCTCCCCTTGGCTGCATCATCTCATGGCAGGAGTGTGTGCTTATTTCTGTGTGTGGTCTCTCTCCCTCTCCTGATAAAGCCACCAGGATTCAATCACATGGTGGACATGAGTGACATAATGGAATCTAATTGCTTCCCAAAGGGCCCATCTCTAAACACCATAGTTAGATTCAGTTTTCACCCTCTTAATCCCATTAACATAAACCTTTAGGGATTAAGCCCTTGCATGAGTTCTGGGGGACAAATCACATTCAAACCATAATAGGATAGTCTAAGTCTACAGACCTGTTTGTGCTGATTATGGTATAACTTTAATGTTTACTCTCAACAAATTAACATTTCGCAAAAGAGAGACAGTACAGGGCACTCATGCCATTCATGAGACAGCTGTTGATTTGGTAATGACTTCATAGTGTGGCTTGGGAGTGAGCCCACCCATAAAGTGATATGATAAAATGTTCTTTTGTTCCTGTCAACATGACTCTATTATTCTATTATTCTCCCCACAATCTCATTGGGATGGGTGTGAATTTGCTGAATGTGACTATGAAGCCCAGGGCAGGAATTCAAAACTGAACCAAAGAACCCTTATCTCAACTGATGTAGGATCAGGCCAAAGAGGTTCTAAGACAGAAAGATGAGACCCAGTTAAACCAGGCAGGAGGAAGTGAGGAACCCATCAGAAGAAAAGGAAGAGAGGAGAATCCATCCAGATCAACAGAGCAGCTGCTCAACCTGTCCCTGTTAGTGGATTCAGTGGAATTAATTTGATAATCATTTTATACACAGTAAGATGAAAACTTCAGCTCTGTGCACACAATATTAGAACTATCAAAATATATCCACGTATAATGTGAAGTATTTTATGTGTATATAGATAAAAATTTGCACATACATGTATTTAAAGATATTTCATATTCTCAGCATTTTTTATTAATCATTGCAGTGAGCAAATTATTTTAAATAGTGTAATCTTCAGAGCTATTTAAAATATAGCCATTTAAACATACTATACCTTTCTCCTGGTAGTTTGGGGTGAGTTAGGAGCCTTCCATTTTTAATCTTGAAGGTCCATGTTTGTTAATTACATAGTCCCTCTAAATTGGTTTCTTAGAGGAGTGATCTCAATGTTTAAAAACGAGTTGAGTGTATTTAGAAACATTCGAGAGATTTGTCATTATGTAGACAAAACAGTCAGGTTACTGGACTTTTTTCTCCACCAGGATATTTTTGTTGTTAGATGAATTTCCCAAGGAAAAAGTTGTATAAATGGGAAGTTGAGAAATCTGTAATATTCTCCCTTTGTATCAAATAAAAAACTATGTCTGAAGAGACCCAAAACAACAAGGCAAGATGTTTATTTTTCTTGTTTGTAATGATTGGATAATTTTATGCTGTTTCTTTATGCATAATATTCAAGTCCTGAATTTTTAAAAATTCTGTATGTGTTGTACAAAATTTGGAAAATGATTCAAATAAATAAATAAATAAATAAAAATTAACTATAATCATATTACTCCAAAATTGTTTACTGCTAACATTCTGGTCCCTTCCTTTTCAGAATTTTTTTTTCATTCAACTTTTTTCAACTAACAATAGACAGATGAAAAAATATTTTTAAATAGTACTAGGCATTGAACCCATGGGCACTCTTATCACTGAACTACATCCACAGGCTTTTCCTTAAATTTTGTGAAAGGGTCTTGCAAAGTCAGAAAGGCTGGCCTTGGACTTGCAATCTTCCTGCTTCAGTTTCCCAAGTAGCTAGGGACTACCAGCATGCACCACCGCACCTAGCTATGTCATTGATTATTATAAATATATTTTTCAAATGTCTACAGAGGACTTCACTGGGAGTTGAAAACATCCTTATCGAGTAACTCTCTCTTATTGGATATTTTGTTTATTTCTAATTATTTAGAAATATTGCTAACATAAACCTTTTTGAAAAGAAACATTTACTAAAATGACATTTTAATGATTATGTATGCAGATGTTTACTTACCAAATGTCTTGACTTGTGCATTTCTGAGAGTTAGATGGCAAATTAATATTATTCCTGATCTGCAGATGAGTCTGATCTAAGCATCAGGTTAATGGCGAAAGTGAGTTTCTAATTGAGAGTTCTAGTGATTAGGAATATTCAATAGAACTCTTTCCTATCCAAAACTTCCCAGATAGTTGAAAGAAAATACCAGATGCCACTCTGTTTATTATTTAAATAAAAGTAATATTTGAGATAAGCTTAATTTTTAAAATGCTTTTGTTATGAAGGATAAATGATTTTTTATATCCTTTTCCAATCCAAAGCATCAATTCCTTTTGTTTCATGAAATATTATTTGTCTCTGTAGTCTAGAAATAGTTTAACCTGTTCCACGTCATTACCCCTCAATTCCATGAAGACAGGTGTCACGTCTTATGCTCTTTGTGATTCTAGTTCTCAGCATCACAGTCAGCATTGCTGGCACTATGTAAGTCTTCGTGGAACTGGACCAATATTTTATGAAGCACTAAAACTGAAATGTCAGTGAAGATTTCATAGATCCTTTAATCCTTTGGCATAAGAATGTAACATTGTTTTTCAAATGAAATATTGAATACCTCATTGGTTAGTTCAACAATTCAAATACTTTTCTACAGTTTACCATACATGGGGTACAGTGCTACATGCTGGGAACAAGGTAAACATAACAAACGGGATTCCTCCTGTGCTTGTGGGGTAGGCAAATGAGGGACTCAGTAAACATGCAGACAGTAAATTTTACATTGCCCAAGAGAATTAATGGAGAAAAGCAAAATCTGAGTAGAGTTTAGAAGGAGGAAGAAGGATTGGGATGTGCACAGAACAGTGAAATGGTGGGGGGGCTTTATTTAGCAAACTTCTAAATGCAAGGATGCCATGAAGCAGTAAGATTTTTATTGGCTTAAAAACATAGTTTATCTTCCAAAGTAAAGTACTTAGAAAGGTCCACAGTGAGTTCAGAAAGCAGCAAGCAGGGCTAGTGGGTGGAACCCCTGCCTCTTCTACCTTCTATCAGGCTCCTGCTCTGCTCAGCTATTAGCTGCAGGGCTCTGAGGGGTACACATGTGGACTAGGCTCTTCTTATCATACCATCGTAGGCAAAAGCAGATTCCACAATCCCTTCCAAAAAGTGATTAAAACGAAGAACAACCCTATATCTGAAATCTCATGAGATAAAGTTTCCACAGAGGGAAGCCAGATGATGTGTCCCACACAGGTAGCAAGGCTCTCTAATTGTTGAAGATAGGCTGGAAGAGACCAACAGGGGCATTTATGGAGAACGGCAGGTGCCCATGGAACCATTCAGAGTCTCCACACAGGCCTTTCAGAGACAGAATCCTCAGAGTCCATGTGACCTGAATGAGCAGCATCCCCAGACCTATGAGGGCAATCATGCAGACAAAGCCATCTGAGGCATCCAAGATGGGTGGCTCAGGGCCGCAGGGAGAGCCCTTCATCGTGTGCCAGAGAAAGACACAGCTCTGACGGTTTGGGACAAGCCACTCGAATTCCAAGACTCTCCATTTCCTCAATCATAAAACGTGGCAGATAAAATCTGCCCCCTTGTTTCCAGAACTAATACAATTGAGCACATTTGCACAGAGTCAAGCATTCCACAGATGCCAAGTACTACCAGACAGGAATGAGTTTCAATATCGGAAAAGCAACAGTCCAAATATGTTTCTTATGCTCATGTAATTCTCCTGTTATTTTGTGACCTAGGACTTCCTGGAATATGTTAAGGAGTTTTTTATTTTCAAAAATATTATTCAGAACATTCTTTACTGCTGGTATTTTCTAATAACTTTATTTGAAAACATCAGCAGAAATGACATCCCCTCCCTTACCACTATCCCCACCAAAAAAAAAAAAAAAAAAGACAGTTTATTTACCTTACACCATCCCATGTAAACATCAGTGCTAAAACTCAGCCATTGATTTCAATGATTTTATGGTGTTTCTACAGAATACCTCAGCTAAAATACTTGTTAATTATAGAGGTGTTCCTGGATCACAATTACTATTAATAACTTATTTCTTTCTTACCTTTAAAACATGGTTGTCTTTGGCCTATATTTAAAACAGAAGCCATGGAATCTGCTTTGGTACAAAGCCTCCCTCAAATTCCATTTATTTGCAATTGGATGCAAGAGGGTCAACAGTGTAAATTCATTGTGTACATATCCACAGAACAGCTTAGGTACCATGCCCTGTGCTGAAGAAACTCTAGAAATATCCTTCAAACAAAGGATAAAGCCTTGTGAAATTTCAAAATGAAGCCGCTGGAAGCAAGTGTCAGATTGGCCATGAATTTTTTTTTTTTTAATACACTGATATTTTTTCCTAGCAATATATGAAATGCAAGTCAGTTGTGAAGATTTGAATTATATGATAAATGTAAAAACAAACAAAACCAAAATTACTTCTATTGTAAGGACCTAGCAGTAAAAAATATTGGTAGTTTGATATATTTGTATAAAAAATTGAATCTTATGGCGTAGGGGATTTTGCCTGCACATCTAATATTTTATAACAGACCCACCTAACTGAATTATTAATTAGCCCCAACTAGTATAATTTATTTTTATATCACAAATTCTACTTGTCAGATAGATACATTATTAATACTGATAGTGAAAAAGTGAAATTATCCCAGATCTTGTCAATATAACTAGAATTAATAGGTTTTTTTTATATATATAGTCTATCTTCTTATTAATGAAATGTGTGATTTGTTAGGAGCTAAAAATTGAAATTTATAAAAAAATTTCCCCAAATTCTAGCCAGTTTTTCTAGTGTTGATTCTAGAATAACCTGTTCATGCCCCATTGACTTGTTTCAGTTCTGCCTCAAAATGAACCAAAGTAATATTTTAGATGGAGCCCATATTGTCCTAGAATACAGATCTTACAATGAGCACACAGCTAGGGTCATAAATAAAACATGGAGTTTTCTGGTTAGTTTCCTTATTATGAGCCTGGAGTCAGCCAAGTGTCTGATAGATATAAAGACCCCGGCCTCCTCAGCCCATCATTGCAAGTGCCCTTCCACCTTCTGACAGCTAGGACTCTGTAATGCATAGGTTCAGAGACCTTCCAATGGTCACCATCCTCAGACATCTGAATTGGTTCAAGATCATCCCACTCATTGGAAGAGAATTTTCAATGTGTCAAAGAGCAACTTTCTCTTTTTCTATGTCACTCACTCAACCTGTCCCCTCTTGCTCTTCTCATCCAATTTTATGACCTCCCAGCAAGGGACAGTCGAGCCTAGAATCTATTAGACTTTTCCTCAGATTTCTTGAAGGTGGACCTGGCTCAAAGGATGCATCTAAAGTAAAACTAAACTGACGTCCTTATACAAAGTTGAGCAGTAAGTTGATAATCATGAGACTGCATTATAATCTCAGCAGTAGATCGTATAATGGCTGCATCAAAATCTCCGAAGTAAGTATAGTGAGGAAAAAACAAAACAAAACACCACCACTACCACCCACACAAAAACAAACCAACCCCAGCTGCAATAGAAAAGACAGGAAAACCCAAGGTTTTGTAATGGAAGAAAATGTAGGCAATTTTGAACTGCCCTTGTTGAAACAAGGTATCAATCTGCCACCTCCTGAGCTATCATGTATATAATTCAAGAACTTTTCCTATAAGCAAGTTAACATTTGCAATGTGTTTAACATATTATGATATAAAAACAGGAGACTAATACCAAATACTCTAGCATTCACCAACTAACATACTGTAAATGATTTACCTGGGAGTTGGTTTCAATAAGGTCCATCTTCAGAAAGCAGCTGAGAAGTATCCCTGAAGTCTGACCTGTTTTTCCCTGAGACAGTGGTGCTTTTCTATGGGTTACATCACTGACTTGGTATAAATAGACTGGACTCTGTGTTGACTCCTTGGTGTCATTAGAAGCTTTTCTTGACCTCTAATTTTCCTGTACATTCAATATGAAGGACAGAGCATTTTGTTTCTGAAATTGAAATGACAGTTCCTGAGCAGATTGAATACGAGGGTGTTCATCATAGCCACCATAGCAAGCTGCACCCCTGCAACCTGCTCTGGTGTGCATGGTGATGCATTAGAATAAAGCAAAGGATGGTTGATCCCAATCACACTTCCTCCCTGAACTCTAAATCTATCATTTCTCATTATTTTTAACATGAGGACCCTTTTTTCAAGCAGAACTTTTTCACAGACCCAGACTCATGTGAGATGACACTTAGAAAGTTCATCCTTATATAACCTACACCACCAAGAACGAGCTCTGTTGCTGTGGCCAAGTTGTTAAGCTGCTTTCCTTATCTATAAAATGGAGATAATGATTCTGGCCTATGGAATGCCTGTAACTGCTTAGTATGGTGCCTGGCTGTCTAGGAGCACATGGTGGTGGGTGGCAGTATTTGCCCAAATCACCTTCCAATTTTTACCTAAAGATTTAGGAGTCAGAACTCGTTCAGCTTATTTTTAATCTTCCCTTACCAAAAGCAGTAATGCCACAGCGATTTCCATGTCAACATACCTGTACTAAGAGAGCAGTTTATCTGCTCATTTCTCAAATGAGATTATGACTTAATTTTAATTTGCCAGTAGAAACAAATATGAATTAAGGTAAATTAGAATTGTTTCATATGACACTTAATTCACTCACCTTAGATTTCTAAAAAAAAAAAAAAAAAAAAAAAAGAAAGAAAGAAAGAAACTAAAAACCTGACTTTGAAACAACTTCTACATGAACAGATTCTCTGTCTGGGAGTGTTTCCACAGGAAGAAGGAACAGTTTGTTGCTTCCTTGCTTCTTTCACCAGTTTTTAAAGTTTGGAATTATAGGGATAAGTATCTTAAATTGTTTTGCTTAAAATTAGCATGGGGGAGGAGGGCAAAAAATATCCCAGGGTAACTATGGCAACTATAAAAGCAGTATGATTCTGGAGAATTTGTACAAAAATGGTGGTCCATGAATTGTACAACATGGTGACTACAATTATTAGCAACATATTGTATTCATCAAAAATGTTAAGGAGTTGATTTGAAGTATACTCTACCAAATGACATTGATGTGCATATATCAATTAGCCTGATTTAGCCATTAAGCAATATATAGATACGTATATTCCAAAGCATCATGTTATATGCAATAAATATTTACAAATTTTTTATTTTTTTTTTTGTACCAGGGATTGAACTCAGGGGCACTGGACCACTGGGCCACATCCCCAGCCCTTTTTTGGGTATTTTATTTGGAGACAGGGTCTCACTGAGTTGCTAAGTGCCTCACCATTGCTGAGGCTGGCTTTGAACTCGCAATCCTCCTGCCTCAGCCTCCCAAGTGCTGGGATCACAGGCGTGCACCACAGCGCCCGGCTAATATTTACAATTTTTATATGAGTTCACAGAAAGAAAAGAAAATGGTGCATTGGGATGGTTTTCGGTTTAAGACTTCAAGTGAAATCAAGAGTTGGGAAGCAGACAGGAAGAAGATTGACTCAAACTGGGTAGATATTAAACTTGGCCAGAAGGACCCCAAACTAAGACGGAACAGTCTGTCAAGGCCAACGGGCAAGCAGATGGAAACCAGAAATACCAAAAACAGTGCTGTGAACATCTGCTCTTTTGTCCTGGGGTGCCACTTCAGTCTTACTTTTGGAAACTATCCTCCCTTTATGCCTATGTGTCCCTTAGCCCACAGGTTGGGCACATGACTTAGCCCAGCCAGACTGATGTCCTCTTCCAGGAGTTTGAATCCTGAACTGACAGAGCAAAGAGCTTATTCATCCTGACAGCAGTGCCCTGCGCAAACTTTGTTAGTTCTTGTACCTTGATCCTCACAACAGCCCTGGGGCTGGTCTTTTCTGAGTCTTGTTTATTTAGCTTTTCTTCAATATCTGTGAGCTGCCCTGTGTCATTCCAACAAATTCCTTTTATCATTGCGTTAGCCTAAATCATTCCTGTTGCTTACCATCTAAAAACCCTGGCGAGGTGTCAGGAATCCACACAATAGTCGGGCAGCAGAACTGGTGGGTCAGCAATGATCTACCCCAGCCAAGGAGCCTCAGATTAGCATGTGAGGACAGAGGTACCCCAGGAGGGACAAATTCAGGCCAGCAAGTGCACATGGGCAAAGACTTGATAGGAAGCTCCTCCAGCAGTCACCCGAGATGAACCCGGGGATTGTGAGGACCAAGTTACTGATTCATTAATGCTTGTCACCAAACTCTGAGGCCTTTCCAGTTTTGTAGACATCTAGTGTGTTAGCCCTGATAAAAATCAAGACTGACTCAATCAATATATGAAGAGAAAGCAATGGTAACTACTGAAATATCAGCTTCTCCCTAAATGAAACTTGGAATCGCCACTTGGCCTAGAACATTCCTAGAGGTGACCTTGCAAGCCAGTGTGGGGTCAGCTTCAGCTTCTGCTCCGCCACAGTGCTTAAGAAGTTATGATCCTTACTTCTGTCTCAAGAAGGACAAGTCAGTATTTTTGCTCTACTTCTATATTTTGGTATTCATTTCCAAGTCTATTTCTAGTAACATAACCTTCTACTTTGTTGGGCTTGCCTTTTCTTCTCCATAACCAATAATTTATTTAAATGTTTCAAATAACTTAAAGTATGACATAGCAATGTATCTAATTAACATAACAACAAAATCTGAACTTGCTTAAAGTTCATACCCAGCACCAAACAAACCAAATAGAACAATTTAAGTACATAAAAATAACCATTTTTTTTTCATTAGGCACATTTTGGAAAAATTCTCTCTAAACATGTGTACACATTCTTGACCTCTGCCTTGCATAGCTGCCTCATTGGACTTTTGACATTGGCTTTAATTTATTTTTTAGAAGTAGATTCAGTCAACCAAATTATAAAAAATATAAAGCCCCTGGCCAAGAGCAAGGTTTAGTTGATTATTTATTAAGCAAAGGATGGGTGATTTGAGGTGCTTTGTCATTGGGCTCTTGGCAAATACCCCCAGGAAATTAGCATGTGGTGTTGCTATTCCCTATGCAAGATCAGATAAAATCTCCATAGGGACTAGTTAACTTTTAGCTGTGTGAGAAAAAGAGCAATCTTACAAATTGTTCTTCCTCTTTAACATAAGGCAAACCTGTCCCTACTCCTGGGAAGGCAGTGTCAAATGCAGGCTCAAGGAAGTATGTTCATCTTCAAATATAAAGGGAAAATGCACTTCCGTTAGTTGTTATACAGTGCATCCTTTCCCCCCCATGCCCATCACCATCTTGTTATTTTAGTCTCTTATAAATATTAAACCCTGGAGAGTCCTGAGAGTGAGCCCCTACCCAACTTGAATAATTGTGATCCCTACAGAAAACAGTACTTTCCTGTCACTAGACAGGAGAGAAAGGAAAGAACTGAAATTAGGAAAGAAAGCCTTAGACCAGCAGCAGTTCATAAGCATTTGTGTGAATGACAGCCGTTTAGGGAATTTATTTGACAATGCTAATTTCCTAGCAAGATCCCTGGGGATTCTGGCTCAGTAAGTCTGTAGTGTGACCTTGAAATCTGCACTTGACACAACCCAGTCCATTCTGGTACAGATGGTCCTTGGAACTCTTATAGAAACCCGGCCTCAGACTAGGGGAAGAAAGGAAATGCCTGGCTCTCTTGACATTGCCCTCTCCAGCCTGGATTTCAGACCTTGAGTCCTTAGAGGTTTCAGGTGCTCAGTGAATCACGCCTCTTATAGGAAGTCTGCCTAAAGTTGAGCAGGAAGGCCCCCAGTAGAATAGGAAGGAACTATAAGTTGTTCACCAGAATGGCTGGTTGTGTGATAGTTACTCCTTCTGTCTGAAGTTTATTTTTCCCCCATGAGGTGATGGGTGGTGGAAGATGAGAGGTTATTTGATTTGGCTTGATTTTTTAAAAATATTGTGACTTTGCTTTTACGACAAAAAGGATTGGAAATGACATAAATGTCCACCAACAGAAGAAAACATTAACAGTGATACTTTCTCACAAAGGAATAGTGCGTGCAATCAAGATTAATGAACTATCAGCATGGATCCATGGACAAG
This sequence comes from Tamias sibiricus, assembly GCA_025594165.1. Lineage (NCBI taxonomy): Eukaryota > Metazoa > Chordata > Mammalia > Rodentia > Sciuridae > Tamias > Tamias sibiricus. Next base: position 69,016,497 of record CM046660.1, on the reverse strand, counting down.
GGAAGCAAGTTTTGGACAGATATATATATATATATGATTTGGGTTGATCTCTACTATGTCTGCATTCATGTTTCTTGCATACCCCCTGCTGTAGTTTGGATATAAAAAATCTTCCAAAGTCCCATGTGGTGAAGTCCTGGCCTCTAGCCTGTGACAATACTGAAGGATGGTAGAAACTTCAGAAGTGGGGCCTAGTGAAAGAAAATTAAGTTATTGGGAACTTTCCTTTAAAGCTTTAATAACCCCAAGGGGACTTTGGGACCCTGGCCCCTTCCTGTCTCTGTTTGCCTCCAGCTGCCATTAGGTGAGCAGCTTCTTCTACCATGTATTCCTGTCATGATGTGCTGCCTCACCTCAGGACCAAAGGCAGTGGGGCCAACCTACTAGGAACTGAAACTTCCAAAACTGTGAGCCAAAGAAACTTTTCCTCTTGATAAGTTGATTATCTCAGGTATTTTGTCACAGAAGCAGAAAACTGACTAGCACACCTCTATCATAGAGCAATTATGAGAACCAAATGAGATAAAGCACATTCCATAGGGATGCATGAAAGCCAAGAAAAATAGTTGATGTTAGGTCTTTTGATGGTGAGATTGGTGAAGACTGTCCAATAGTGATGATCACCATGACACCATTGTGTTGGCTCCCCAACTAGGAATCCAAGGAGAATACAATATCACCCTCCACATGCCCAAACAAGGCCGGCCTGTGTTAATAGTGGCTTCTGTGGTTTTGCTCTCCTGAGGCCAGGGTAGTACAGGAATAGCTAATATTGGGACACCCTCTGGGGAATTTCAATTTGGTTGACCTAAGATTAGCATTACATAGGCTGCCAGTTCTCACAATGAGGTGCTTCCTCCAGGCCAACCTTGGAGGATGCTGAGTTTGGTTTTATTGTGTACTTAAGCTCTGCTATGTGTAGCTGTTAATAAGATTGGTGTGCCATGGTGGAGAGTGTAGACCATTCGTTTCTGAGAGTTAGACTATCAGATGAAATGTCCTTGGGGACACCAGTGGAGAATATAAAAACGTCCTGTCAGGCTGGGGACGCAGCTCAGTGGTAGGGCACTTGCCTAGCATGCATGAGGCTCTGGGTTCCATCTCTAGCACCACAAACAAGCACACAAACAACTACCCCGCCTTAGTCTGTTTAGACCACTATAGCAAAATACCGGAGATGGTGTAGCTTATGAACAACTCCAGAGGTTGGGGAGTCCAAGATCCAGGCACTGGCAGATTTAATATGTGTTTAGAGCCTGTTTCCTGTTTTATAGATGTCACCTTCTTGCTGTGACTCCACCTGGCAGAAAGGGCAAACAAACTCCCTTGGGCCTACTTTTAATTACACTAATCTCTACCCTCATGACCTAATCATCTCCCCAAAGGCCCCAACTCTTAATACCATCCCCATGGGGGTGAGGATTTCAACATGTGCATTTGAGGAGGGTACATGTATTCAGGCCCTGGCTGTTCCCTTCATCATTTCCCTTCATAATTCAACTTGCAAGAACCACATCCATATATATGCACTTCATAGATTCAATTAGCCACACAATTATGTTTATTATTCACTTTTGTTATAGACAATGTGAAATATATGTGAATCTATATAACAGTGAATCAAATTGATAACCACACAACCAGCCATTCTGGTGAACAAATTATAGTTCACTCCTATTCTGCTGGGGGTCCTCCTGCTCAACTCTAGGCAGACTTCCTGTAAATAAGATAATGTGGATTAAAGAAAAATGCAGCTAATTTAGTTGGGTATAGAAGCTAGCGTTTGGTCATCATCATAAACATACTTCCTTCTACACTACAGATGCATACTATAAAAATCTCCAGACAAACATATATCCCAAAATCAAATTTTGTATTTAAATTTTATTTGTATATATATATATACACACATACACATACATACATACACACACACACACACACACACACACACACGTATATATATATAATTGAAAGAAATTTTGAGTTCACCAAGAAATAAGCTTTTAGGAAGTAAATACATATTTAAGCATTTACTGTGTATACAATACACTTAGCAGGAAAATAAAATAATGCATCCATCTTAGCAATACAGAGATGAAATGTAGAGCAAATGAAGAAAATTTCATTCTCAATGATATTGTACAGCTAGGTATTTGTCAGTGGTACAGAAAATGTTTCCTGACACAAGTAGACACTTCTTGAAACAGCCCCTCCCATTGGGGTTCTCCCTTTATTAGAGAATTTCCAGATATATTTTTTAAATATTTATTTATTTGCTTTAGCTGTACACAATGGATTTATTTGTATGTGGTGCTGAGGATCGAACCCGGGCCACACACATGCCAGGCCAGCGCTCTACTGCTGAGCCACAACCCCAGCCCCAGAGAATTTCCAGATATTTTTAGTACCCACTGTGCACTGGCAGGTTCAGAGCTATGCCTTTCTCCTGGCTTTATAATCCAGAAGATCCACTGACTCTACAAGTCGAGAGCTTCCTCCTCAGGACAACAGAGTAATTCATCCATCTGCTCCATCTATCTGGATCCCAGCAGCCTTTAAGACAGTGACCTACAGAGCTGCTAAATCGGGTCTTCTGCAACCAGAAAAGACAGAGGGAGGAAGATGAAGTTCATTCTGCTCTAGCTGAGAGGAGGCTGGCATCCCTGGCAAGACTTTCAAGCAACAGTGGGCTCTAATGGTGTGGCCACTGCAAAGAAGGAGGACAGCAGCAGGGAAGCAGCATGCTGACCCCTGAAGTGCATGCACAGTGGTTTGCACATGGACGTCACAATGAGGCTTCTTCCATGGTGGGGGACAAAGACGCAGTAGCTCAAGAAGTGGAGTTGTCTGTAAATAACTTTGTAATAAGAGAAGCAGGGATGGAGATTGAGGCAGGTTTCATGGCTAATGGAATTATTTTAGGAATATGCAGGTGCTGTGACTTAGTTTCCCCACTGTTCCTTCAACAGCAAGAATTAGAGCAACTTAGAAGAGGTTTCTGCGCCTGCTGTTCCTGCCCTAGTGTGGGGTTCCATCATATGGCTCCTGCTTACACTTCTTCACGGTTTCTCTCACTTACATCTTCTGCCAGAGTCTGCCCTCTGCCTCCTTTCTGTACCTCTTGGCTCCTTCTATCACTACCAGCATAATTCTTCACATCTCCATAGAGAATCCCATTGGTACAGCCAATCATTTCACCTTTGCCTTGATACAGCGTTCAAGTCAGGGCATGTCACAGGACACGGGACCATCATCAGCTGTGCCCAAGAATATGATTCTCATCAAATACTCAGACAATCCCTATTATTTTATTTTTATGAGGTCTATAAAACAACGTTCCCAAACCACTTCTTTTTAAAAAGTAAAGTAAATGTTAGTACCTCCAGATATTATCTCATTGTTCTACTCCAGTAGAAAAGTATCTTAAGCCCAAATCTAACATTTTTAAAAAGACTTCTGATTTCTTCACTAAGTTGTTAAAGGACTTGTTTAAAAAAATGCTTTCGGTATTAACATTGGGTTTTTTTTTTTTTTTTTAAGTATCTGGAGTCAGAAAATGATAACTATATGGATATTGTATCTTTTATCCCTAGGAGATTTTTAGTCTAGTCCCATTTATAAGCAGATATTTAACACTGAAAAGGGACCCCAAATAGCCTTTTCAAAGCTCAGCGATCCATTGTGAGGCATTGGCTTAACACAAAATACTTTTACATAACCCAAGCCACCAAGAGGGATATCCGGTCAGCTATTTTTAAAGCGCTTCTCCCCCCACTACGTCTCATGTAGCAGAGTTAACAGCAGTTTGTTTAGAAACTGGCACAGTTTCTGTGATTCATGAAATGAAACTCTGAATGAAATGTTTTTTAACTTGTTTAAAACTGGAACCATTTTTACTCATGTGCCACATGAGTAAAAGAAATAGACACACATATAGGCATGTAGAATGGAATTTTTTGTAGTGATGTGTATATAACATCATGTGCTGGTTTGCAATATGAATAGTTTTCCAATTGGCTAATTTAACAGATATTTACAGAGCACTCATTGTATGTTAGGTACTATGTGATCACTGGAGAAAGAGAATGAGGAACGTGGACTTGTCCTCAGAGAGCATTCAGTTTAGTAAGAGTCAGGAACCAATGAACAGGGAATTGGAATGTCGTCTGATAGGAGAGGGATGTGGTGGTGGAGAATGCCTGCTGAAGGAACACCGGGGCCATCAGAGAAGCCTCCTTAGAGAAACTGATGTGCCAGCTGAGAACTGAGATTCAGCTGGGAGGAACGGCGGGGAGAATCTCCCAGGGAGACAGGACAGCCTCACTGTGCTGCAGCTTCCTGTGCAGGCAGAGAGAAGCCAGAGTAGCTGAGGCAGAGCCAGAGAGAAGAAGGGGAAAGGAGCCTGGGAGGCCAGCGGGCTCCATCTGCAGGCTAGTGTTTCAGAGTTTGAACTTGATCCTTAGGGGGATGGAGGACAAGGAAAGTCTTGAACAGGAGAGAATCACCATCAGACTCGTGCTTGGGGCAGTGCGGTGGCCCATGCCTGTAATCCCAGTGGCTGGGGAGGCTGAGGCAGGAGAGTTCAAAGCCAGCCTCAGCAAAAGGGAGGCCCTAAGCAACTCAGTGAAACCCTGTCTCTAAATAAAGTACAGGGCTGGGGATGTGACTCAGTGGTCGAGTGCCCCTGAGTTCAATCCCTGGTACCTTCCACCCCCCCCCCAAAAAAAAAATTAGACTTATGCTTGGGAAAGGGCAGCCTGGTGGTGGTGGGGGGAGTGGATCAGAGCTGATTCACAGAAGAGACATAGAAACAGGGAGAGCCAGAGGTGACCAAGGGAGAGGTGGGGGGACCAAGGAGGAGTGGAGTGAAGCAGGTGGGTTTTTCAGATTAATAAGCACAACTTTCAGTTTAATTATATCAATACAATCAATATAATTCAGTGCCCACACCTAAGGACTTAACAAACCTGTATCAGTTTTGAGTTTGTCCATTACCATATTAGTATGCATGCCTCTTATCAAGTTAGGAATTAAAAAGCCCCAAATTCCAATAAGCAGCCTTGTAACCTAAAACTCTCTATTCAAAATGGTGTAAGCAAATAAAAGAATTTATTTGCCACCAGAATGTAAAACTCCAGAGGTTGCGAGGTTTTCAGGTGAGGCAGGATCCATTGTTTCAATGATGTCCAAAAAGACAGGGTCCTCTCTGTCTCATCTCTGTTTCATCCTAAGGTTGCGTTCCACCATGGTCTCAACAGTATACTTCTTTGTACACATCATATCTGCTCCAAAGAGAAACCGTCCTTCTCAGTAATCATCCCCACCCCAAAACCAGGAAGTTTCATTTCCCAGAAATCCTTAGAAAAAACATTTGTTGAGTCACATGTTCTAAAGAAATCATGGTGGCCAGAGAGATGGATATGCTTTTACCAAGGGCAAGAAGGAAGGATGTCAAATGTGTGTGTGTTGTGGGGGGTGGGGGGATAGATATCTTCTACATTCAGAAATTTCCCTTTTTCTCTTGCATCTTAACTGTGGTTTTTATTGATAAAGAGTTGAATTACTCACCAATAATAAGCTAGGACATACTGAAATAGATTTTCACTTTTGATGCAAGGGTGCATGCAAATCCCTCAAGAGCTAGAAACACATTCATGTGACCCATGTGTCTCCCTTACTGCCACCCTGGTCTGTGGCTCTATAACACCCTAATTTTGGGGACGCTAATAATAGTAATAACTTAAAATGCTACAAATGCTTTTACAAAGCCAAAGACCTTCAAATAAATTTGGCAATTTCTTCAAGGGCAATGCCCTTATTAAAAATGGACTAATGAAAGTTATGGAGAGTGAAAAAAAAAGATTTTTTTCTTGAAGGAAAGAAAGAATTTGTATTTGCTTAAATTTCTTGTGACTAGGCAACAGTTAACTTTGTCATTCTCTAAAGCAAAACTTAAAGGAAAGAATATATTTGCTCTAAAATCAAGTTTTTATTTTTACCTTGGTCACAGGATGAAAAGCCAGACATGATTTGGGCATGAGTATTCATGTCTCTTATTCTTTTTGTCAATGCTGTGACAAAAACACCTGACAAAAACAACTTAGAGGAGGAAAAGTTTATTTTGGAATCATGGTTTCAGAGATTCGGTTCACAGTTGGCCCACTCTAGTACTCTGGGTCAGAGATGAGGCACAGAATCATGGCAGAAGAGTGTGGCAGAGGGAAGCTATTTGGCGCCTGGCAGCCCAGAAGCAAAGAAAAAGAAAGTGGAGTCAGGGGAATAAGATATAATCCTCAAGGACATGCCCCTAGTGACCTACTTCTTCCAACCATGCCCTACCTGCCTACAGCTACCACCAACTACTCCATTCAAATTATTAATCCATCAGATGGATGAATCCGCTGATAAATTTACAGTTCTCAGAATCTAATCGTTTAATCTCCAAACATTCCTGCATTAACAAGAGTTTTGGAGGAACCCCTTATATCCAAACCATAAAAGAAGTTACATTATACTATTCAGATGCAAAATGTTTTTGAACCAGGTGGGAAATTTCTCCCAAACAGTTATAATTCCAGGTTCTAATTACCTACTTCATCTTGAACAGCTTGTCCAAACCTAGTTACAGAATTGTGTTAAAGGCTGTGTTTGTATCTGGTTGTAACCTCTGGCCCCTATCATTTAGTTTCTCTTCTCATGTGTGCGTAATGTATTTGAAATGTTAAACAAGATTTAGCATACACTGTCACATTTAATGTGCTCATTTAATTTCCCCCAATTCTGAAAAGGGCAGGATGGAAATCAATCTCAGGCCTCAGTTTTCCCATCCACCTACTTTAAACCTGAGCTCACTGTGGGACCAATGACAGAGTGAGTGAGTGTGAATAAATGTGATCCCTTGTCCCTTGTCCCAGGGTTGGTACTGGGTCTGTGAAGGTCTCTAAGACCCTCAGGAATGGTCATTGCAGAAGGACTGCATGACAGTCTCCTGTGCCTAAATCCTCACTCTCTGCAAGTGTCCCTGTTCCTGGGACTTGGCTCAGTGTGTGCTTGTGATAGCTGTGGTCATGGGGTAATGGGGGCGGTGACGAGCTAGGGGTATCCTGGAAGGCCAGGAGAGAGGTTTGATGTGTCTCTGGATAGTGAGTAAATTGTAAATAAAGATTCTTGACAAATTAGTTCTTCCAAAATAAGAATTTGGAAAAGTATTTCTGAAACTTTTTATTGTAAAAAAAGTTTTTATTTTGTTTTGTTTTTTAAATTTCAATTGTAGTTGGGGCTAATGCAAATTATAATAACAATGAATTATTAAAAGAACAAAAAGATATTAAAATGTAAGCCCAAATATTTTTTATTTTACATTTAATCATCACAAAATTTCTCCATCAAATTGCTCCAAGCTTTCTAAATGCTTACTATCAATTTTTGTACTTAATCTCACCACAGACAGGAGAGAAACTGAGTTCTATGCTTTGAGCTGCATGGGTTAGAGGACCTGGATAATGCAATGAATTACCACCATATAGAATGTCTTATTATATCTCCTTCATACAAAGGTACATCTTTTTTCCTGGTGTACATAGAATATTTATAAAAGTTGACCATAATTTGATTACAAAGAAATGATGGAGGAATTCTACAAGTTAGATAAATTTATAGAATTAAAAAGTCAAATTTGTTTACCATGCAACAAAATTAGAAATAACAAAAAGAGAAAAAAAAAAGTGCCTACCTATGCATTTGAAATCTTTCTCTTAGATAACTGTTAGATTAAGGAGAGGCACGATCAGAAGGAAAGTGATGTATTTAAATAAATATTGTTAATTTTTAAAAATTGAGTAAGATTATATGGGTTATGTTTAAAATGTCTTCTGAGGGAAATACTTAGCAGTTGTATGGTCAGCGTCCCATTAAGAAACACATGACATACTCAAAGTCAGATAATTTGAGCAGATAATTTATCTGTAGAGACTATTTACAAAGGTGAAGTTTGGGGAAGCCATCAAATGTAGGATAGCACTCAAATTGCTTTCCCTTCTGCTTCCTCTTCTGCAGACTAGAAAGTACTGAGTTGGTCATTACCTCGAGGGTCACAGGGACCACAGGTGGAGGGACCAGAAGCTCCCATGGCAACTTCAGTGGGAGGAAGACCCAGAAAGAGAGCCCATGACCTTGTTCTGCACCCTCTCTGCCTCTATTATCTCTTGAGTATTCTGGAGCCCCTAATTACGGGACCCCTCTCTGTGGCCCCTGCAGTTAGCCTGGGACAGGGAACAGGCCTGGTGGGAAGGCTGAGGCTAGCAGTCACAGCTATGGGAGGCTAGCCCAGCAATCCCACTCTGAAACTGGGAGGTGACCCCCTGAATGTATTCTTTCTCATGTCCTCTGTAAGTTGTGGAAATTATGTCATTAAGGAAGTGAACAATTGTAATGCCAAATCCCTGGGAAATGGGCTCTGTTTGGCTCTTCCTAAGGTGCCCCACCTGTTGGCTTGTGTTCTAGGAACTGCTGCATTTTTCTCTTGGAACAGATTTAACTCAGTTCTTAGCTATCTATGTGGGCCATCTTCTGTAAGCGATCACAGGGGTGGCTATCTTCAGCTTATTGTAACTACTAGTGCCACAGCTGAGATGTGTGTTTCCTGCATCAAGATTTAACTGCGCTTGGATTTGTGAATGGTTATTACAGTCTGGTTAGAATTAGGTTCTTAAATTAAATATCAATTTAATTATCAAATGTCAAATTAGATATCAATTTTTAAAAAATTATCACAATGCTTGTTTAAAATGTAAACGTATCACTTATGAACAACATAAACCAGTATATCCCAGTGCTAAACTATATTTCAAATGAATCAAATAAAGTTGAATGTGTTGCTGCAAATACATTGGTTATGTTATCACTTCAAATGAAATAAGAGATAAACATTTTTTTTCAAGAAAACTGTCCAATAGTTTATCCATTCATACATTTTTTCTTTTCTCCTTTTAGTTATACATGACAGTAGATTATATTTTGACACATTATACATACATGGAGTACATCTTATTCTAATTAGGATCCCAGTTTTGTGGTCATACATGATGTGAAGATTTACTGTGGTGTATTCATATATGTACAAAGGAAAGTTATGTCAGATTCATTCTACTGTCTTCCCTATTCCTGCCCCCACCTCCATTTATTCTTTTTTAATAAATATATTTATGTATCAAATACTCCAGGCCACAGGCTAGTGCTGGAGATATGAAAAAGAATGAGAATAAAAAACATCACAAAACAAACTCTGACCTCAAAAAATTCTCATCATAGTGATAGATGCAGAAGTTCTGAAAGTTACTGTAAGACTATTATAGTGACGTAAATTTCACAAAATGGGAGGAAGATCCTGTACCTTTTTTTAATGAAAGGTCTTTCCCCCCTCCCCTTGCCATTTAAAACCACTTTTAATTGTATATTGAAGGCAATGGAGAGCCAGTGTCAGGTTTTGAGCTGGGAATCAACAGGTTTGCATTTTAGACAGGTGCACTGTCTGGAAGGGGAAGTGAATGGAATAGAGAGTGCAGAAACTGAGTTGGCCCTTTTGAGTCCCAGGAATCCAGGCAGGAGGCCTGGGACTTCTTCCTCCACCCCTCCCCATCATCCCACCCCTGCAAGCTGGCCCAGAGCAGGCATATGACCTTGAACAGGGGCCCTCTCTGCTTCTCTAAAAATACAAGATAGTTCTCAGAAGGCCCCATATAGAGTTCACAACGCTTAAAAATAAGATGGCACAACTGAAGGGTTATTTGAATCTTCTCCATGTCTATAAATGATTTTTCTCTGTTTCTTTGTTGATTTTCCAGAGGGGCATACCAGCTGAATTCTTTGAGGTCAGGGGATTTTTTTTTTTTTTTCTCTCATTCATTTTCATATCTCAGTACTAACAGTTGGCCTGGAATATTCATTACATAAAACAGAATTAAGGAATGACAAATTCAAGTCCGGCACACTGAGAAGCACATTGGCAATAAGTGAAGATGGGCAAGCTTGGCTCTGGGCCACTGAGAAAGATGCTTAGCACAAGAGAATGTGCACATTCCTCTGGAGGATTGACCTGTGGAATTGCCAACTGAGTGTTTTACAGCAGAGTTAGTCACCAATTTCCTTGTCTATTTCTCCTCCACTACTGGCACCCAGGATTGGGTTGATTTTACCATGGGTCCCACCTGGAAATTTTCACTACTGTAAATTCTTGCCTCTGGCACACAATTATTCTAAAAAATAAGTCTTCTAAAAATTTAAATACAACCAAGTAATCCGTGGGCTGTTGTAGTTCATTTTGGCAGACTCGGCCCATGACTGTGACTGAATCAAATAGATTCAGGGTTTTATCTCTAATCTGAAGCATTCCAAAGAGATTGATTTGAAATTTCCCTGAAGTCTCCGCGAGTCTTCAGTTTGAGAAATGACCCCAAGTCAGGCTTAATCCTAGCTTCAGTGTTCCTGAACTGTCGCCCCGTGACCCACAGGGATCACCTAAGAGAACCTCTTAAATCCTCAGAGTCCTGGGACCAGCCCAGACTAAACATTCTTACCCCTGGCTCCTGTCTACATTTGAGTCAGAATGAGGACAGGTTGTGGAGAGGGGAAGTTCACTAGGCCCTGTGCTTTTAAAAAAATCCTCACAACCAGAGATATGTAAAAATAAGCTCTATAAGTGTAATATGAATTGTAATGCAATCTGCTGTCATATATAACAACTTAGAATAAAAATAAAAGAACAAAGCCACTATAGAAACAAAAATAAATAAATAAAAATAAAAAATCTCCCTGGATAATTTTTATGCACCTAATATAAAAATGTTAGAAAAGTCTGAAAGATGGGTCATGCCTTCAAATGGTTTCTAATAGGAAGAAGGCTGAGCAAATTGTTTGTTCCTATATTTTATACGTTAATTTACAAATGTTTACTCACATCTTTGAAGGTAGCAGGCCCTGTAGGCAGATGCACAGTTTGAGCTCTTCACAGAATGCTAGAAGAGGAAGAAACCAGAGAATTAATCTTGCCCAACCTAAGAAAGCTGAGGACCAGAGAGATGGAAGCCTTTTCCAGGTGTGCACAACTAAAGGCTGGTGGCAGCTGTCTGTCACCTCACCCACTTATTTCTTCTTGTGATTGGATGTAGATTGAAGAGAAAGCAGAAACAAAGGCATGCACATGTATATATAGTTCTAAACCAGGGCTTTATTAGTTTTTTCTAAAAAAAAAAATTTAGTTATCGATAGACCTTTATTTTATTTATTTATTTTATGTGGTGCTGAGGATCAAACCCAGTGCCTCACACTTGCTAGGCAAGCACTCTATCCCTGAGCCACAACCCCTGCCTCAGGGCTTTATTATGATTTTTTTTTATCCACAGTTGCTTTCCACTAGGACATTCTTCAAACCCTGCTGAATTGACAAAGTACTTTTTTTTTTTTTTCAATGTTAGTTACCCAAATCTCTCACTCTGCTGTCCCATTAAATGCTGGTTCTACACAGATTTTCAAGCACAGAGTTTTCCATCGCTGGTCCTCATCTCACCTCTGTTCTATATCGTTAGCTCCTTCCATGTACCATGGGACTTTTTCCTAGTCCCGTGGCACACCATTGGTGTTTAAAGAATGCATGTAAATTTAACAGTCTCCCTATTTTAGAAAATAAGAAAGATGCTGGTGGACATTTCTAGATGTGCTGGGACTAGGAATCACAAAACTGCTCAGATTCACAAAATCATTCAAGCTGACTCTTCAGCAGCACAAGAAGGGCTAATATGTTTTAGGTCTCAACTGTAAATTTTAGAAGTTTATGCGCAGACTCCAAAAACAGGCATTTTATTTCTCTGTGAGTTGTACCTGTAAAATTGTCTCTGTTACCAATCAATGATGTCAATTCACAGTAAAGTTTATGGCTGCAGTGTTCAATTACAAAGGTCAAATCTCCTTAACTCTGTTTATTTTTGTTTGGTTTTACTTTGCGTTTTTCCCCCTAAAATATTATTATGAAAACATTCAAATATTCAAAAATTTCAAAGAATTATTCTTAAATATACTTGATTTTAGTTTAGAAATTATATTTTCCCCACATAATTTTAATGTAAAAATAACGAAATGCCTAGAACATCTTTAAAAGTAGTTTTACTCAGACTGATCTGATGGCAAAGGTCTAGGTTCCCAGGTACCCAGGAGGCTGAAGCAGGAGGATAGCAAGTTAGAAGCCAGCCTGGACAACTTGTCTCAAGATAAAAAATAAAAACAGATGGGGCTATAACTCAGTGGAAGACTGCCTCTGGGTTCAATCCCCAGTACCTGAAAAAAATGAAACAAGTTTTACTTTTACAAATATGTTTGTTTTAATCAGATTAAGATGTTATTTCAATAAATGTTTTTTTAGAGCTAATCAACCCTAAGAAGAAAGAATGAAGAAAGTAAAAGTTGAGCAATATTTACTTAGCATCCATGTAAAGAGGAAGAGAATATTTTCTGTGATAAAAATGCTCTTATTTATAAATTCATGAATAGTTTTAGGACATGAAACTTTTCCACTGAGGAAGAAAATAAAATCCTCTGTTGGTAAAATTTTGCATCAGTTTAATCGGAGTTGATACATTTAAGTAGGATCAAAAAACAAAATCCAAAAACATTCAACATACTTTGGGTTGGAAAGGCAAATTTGTTAGATCCCAGAGCTAGCATTGTGTTTTGGTTTGTCCTGTCCCTCAATGGTTTTAGTTCAAGTCTGCAGGCACGTAAAGAATGAAGCAGCATATTCCTTTCCATTTGACCTTGATTTCAATAGACTGTGAAATCCAAGGTGTGAGGTCGTGTGTTTAAAGAAACAAATAGTTCATTCTAAAAACTAAGAAGTACCTGCTGTTACTACAGACACTGATCAGAAACTGCCAAATCCTTTTCAGCTGTAAAACAGAGAGGATTCTGAATGGAAGGAGAGATTTAAAATAATCTGTGGGTCTGAAGCATTGCAACTGTATGCGCTTCTCCTATTGAAGTGAATGACTCTTGTCTATCAGAAACCAATGGCTAGATTTATTGTGTCCAAAGCACCTCCTGATCCCAAATGCATTGGTCTAGTTTGCCATTATTTGCCATATTCTTCAGACACTGTGGAATGAAGTATTATTAACTAAAATACCAAATGAAAACTATAGTACACTTTAAATGCCAACCTTTAACCATTAACCTGAGTGCTGGCAAAAGGACTTCAAGTGATGTTTCCAGGACACGAAGCTCCTTTTAGCAAGTCAATTTCAAGGCTCGTTAGCAACCCAGAAATACAGGTGCAGCATTTTTCCAGAATTGCCCTTGTTGGTATTATGTACTAACAAAGTTTCATTGGAATTTTCTGTTTCAAAAGTATTCTAACATTGCAGGAGGGCTGGGATCGATGCTCAGTGGTGTAGAGCTCTTGCTTAGCGTGCACGTGGCCCTAGGTTGAATTCCTAGTACTGAAAAAAAAAAAAAAAAAAGTGGTGGAGGGCATTTTAGGGTGTCAATATGAACATCACAAGTTCTAGCTTGCCCTATAGTATACAGCTCATCTGTGTTCACAGAATGGTGTAATTTGTACTTGTTTATATTTCCTTGTGGCTATTTCCATGTCATTTTTCATGTTATTGTCCTCCCTATCAAATGATATCATTTCCTACTTTATGTGTTTGTTGAAGCCCTAACTTCTATAGTGAGGGTTGTATTTCTTTGGCACCCAAGTTTGCTGCCTGTAGACACTGGTATGTTTTTTTTTCTTTTTTTTTCTTTTTTTTTTTTTTTTTCCTGTTAAGGCACATACCATAGGAGCAAAGCCCCATTTTATCTCATAATTTATTTTATTTTCAGAAACAATGTTCCACAATTATTTACCACATGTCAAAGACATACATTCTCCTAGAATACAATTCTCTTGAGCATGGGAACTTTGTCTAATGTTCACTATGAGATGTAAATATAAATAAATAGAACCTGGGAGTGCAATAGTAAAAATGATGACCCCTTGGCAGCTTGGAATTCACAGCACTGACATGGAGAGGCACCTCCATGGCCCCCAGGAGACCTCAATGACCTGGATTCCAATCCAGGAAACCAAGTTCCATCATTTATGAGGCGAGTGACCTCAGGAAATAAGTCTCTCGGTTTTTCTTCACCTCTAATGTGCTGTTGTGGATTAAATGAGTTATTAGAAACAGTGTACTTAGGGCATTTTCTGCCAGGCATGGGCAGCAATCCTGTCCCACCCAGGGCCACCTCTTCTTCTCTTCCTTCCATCTTTTTCTTTCTGACAATCTTAAGTTCTTCCTTGCTTTTTTTCTTCTCCCTTTATCTCCCTGCTTCTCCTTTACTAGAATCCTGCCTGAGACTCTCACAACATTAATTAATCTTTCTGGTGATCTTGGGGTTAGATTCCAGCATGCCTGCAGGGACCTATGATGTCTCAAAAATACAGAGTCTTTTGAGTTTCTGAAGACAGAATTCCTAACAGAATTCCTTGTTGGTATTTCCTTTCTGAATGCCTCTTTCTTAGCTTAATCCTGTTACCCAACAACGGCCAAGCTGGACACAGGACCAAGTAACCAGGGATTTTCTAATTCTATCCCCAGATTTGCCTCAACCATGCTTTCCCTTAAGCTGCTCATGTGTAGCTCTCCTGTTTAGTCAGGAAGTCCTAAGATGTTCCCACACTGGGTCTGGATCCTCAGAATCAAAAGTCATAGTGTCAGGTACATTTGTGAATGTGTGTGCACATGTAATCACAATCTCCAAAATCAGGCAAGTTTTTAATATTTCTAATGTACTTGGCTAATAACTGCTTATATGCATGAATGTACACCCAATGCATGCAGATGCATATAGGTGCGATAGCAGAGGTGGAAAATGGGATTCATTGTCCTGCTCGTTCATCTTCTAAGATGTGAAAAATGAAAATAATGGGAACATTCAATTATATTCTGAATACAGAACAGAGTTTCCTTTAGGCAGAAATGTAATTTGGTTAATTTACAAAAAGTATATAATACCTCCATATGCTATCTTGAAATAAGGAGGACTGATCAGATTTCTTTTATTTCAGTTTTAAGTAATGTTATCTATATGTTAAAGATAAAGGTTACAAACAGTGTTATGAAAAAAGATGCTCTATATGTGTATTATGAATTGTAATACATGCTACTGTTATAAATACAACAACTTTGAATTTAAAAAAATGAATAAAGAAACAGGCAAAAAAAAAAAAAAAAAGTTTACCAAAAATGACATGTGAGGTTATTCATGTTATTTAGGCACTCCATAATGCATACATATTTCAAAACATCATGTTGTATACAGTAAATATATACAATTTTGTCAATTAAAAAATTAATTTTGCCAGGTGTGGTGGTGCTTGCCTATTTTCCTAGCCACTTGGAGACTGAGGCGGAGGATAACAAGTTTGAGGGCAGCCTTGGAAACTTAACAAGACCCTGTCTCAAAATTTAAAATTAAAAAAATAAAAGGAAAGCAGCCAGCAGCAGGGAGTAAGGGGTGGCTGGGGCTGTAACTCAGTGGTAGAATGCGCTTGGATTCTCTCTCCAGCATCATATAAAATAAATAAATAAAAATCAATAATAGAGGTCTACTTTACAGATTGATGATATCTGTGGGGCACAAACATGATGTTCCCTATGACACAAGAGAATTTGTTTTTAATGTCTTGGCACATACAGTGCTTTTATTTTATTACATAAAATAATTATATAATTGATATATTTGTATTGGATATTGTTTCTATAGTTGTAAATAATCCCAGATGTGTGTACATTTTCTTGACAACATATGTTTATAGCTGAAATTGTTGTTGATTAATCTTAAAAATAATGTAAAGCAAGTAAATTGCTTCAAAAACGTCTACCAATGAGAGTATTATATTCCTTCCCACAATGCTTGAAATTCATGTGGATATACAACTTAATTAAATCAGTATCTTTAAAGGTCTACTAAGTTCTAAGTTTGAAATGTTGTCTTAAGAGCTTCATGAGCTTTAAATATCAGTAAGACCCAGCCTCTACTTTCAGGTACATTCATTTTCTTAGGTACAAAAAGACAAAGGTCTATGTCACTAATTGAAACAGCAAGGTGCCAAATGTCACATGAGAAGAGTTTTGATAAGTCAGTACATGTTATTGGGGTGTCAGAGTGGATCGGCTGAGGCTTTAGGTTCGTGGTCTTCACCCAGCTCTACTCTGGAAATTGACTGGGAAGCTGCAGAAGTACTGCTGGCTGCATGCAGTCTCCAGATACTTTTTTTTTTTTTTTAAAGTTCCTCCAGGTGTGGGGCTGGGTGTGGCTCAGGGGCAGAGGCTTGCCCAGCAGGCCTGAGGCTCCAGGTCCAATCCTTAGCACCGAGGGGGCGGAGTTCCCCAGGTGATAATAACACTCTGTGATCAAGGTTTCAGAAAAATTGAAAAATCCTCTTAGACTTTGGTTCTAAAGAAAGAATGAGACCCTGATAGGCTAGCAGAGCTGCAGGAAGACAGCCATGTGAGCAACTCAAGCAAGTCAAGGGGAGGACATGGGGGAGCAGGAAGAACTGACTAGATCTTTCTACTCCAGGTGAGATCCACAAAACTACACCTGGGAACTGTTTCACCTGGAACTGTTTTACCAAGCACACATTCTTGGGACCCTCCCCAGACCTACGGACTCAGAATCTGCCAAAATTTTAGCAGATCCCTGGGGATTTGAATACACATCACGGTTTGGGCAACTTGGGATTTGGTCAGAGATGCAGTCGTTTCTATCCGAGGAGTGGGATAGCTGGGTCAAATGGTGGTTCCATTCCCAGTTTTCCAAGGAATCTCCATACTGATTTCCATATTGGCTGCACCAACTTACAGTCCCACCAGCAATGTGTGAGTGTGCCTTTTTCCCCACATCCTTACCAATATTTATTGTTGTCTGTATTCTTGATGACTGCCATTCTGACTGGCATGAGAAGAGATCTTAAGAGTTTTGATTTGCACTTATCTAAATTACTAGAGATGTTGAACATTTTTTCATGTATTTGTTGATTTATTATGTATCTTCTTCTGAGAAGTGTCTGTTAGCTCCTTAGCCCATTTATTGATTGGGTTGTTTGTTTCTTTGGTGTTAAGATTTTTGAGTTCTTTATATATCCTGGAGATTAGTGCTCTATCTGACGTGCATGTGGCAAAAATTTGCTCCCAAAATGTAGGCTCTCTCTTCACCTCATTGATTGTTTTTTTTTTTTTTTTTTTTTTTTTTTGCTGAGAAGAAGCTTTTTAGTTTGAGTCCATCCCATTTATTAATTCTTGATTTTATTTCTTGCGCTTTAGGAGTTTGTTAAGGAAGTTGGGGCCTAATCTAATGTGATGAAGATTTGGGCCTACTTTTTCCTCTGTTAGGTGCAGGGTCTCTGGACTAATTTCTAGGTCCTTGATCCACTTTGAGTCTAGTTTTGTGCATGATGAGAGATAAGGGTTTAGTTTCATTTTGCTGCATATGGATTTCCAGTTTTCCCAGCACCATTTGTTGAAGAGACTATCTTCTCTCCAATGTATGTTTTCAGCTCCTTTGTCTAGTATGAGATAACCGTATTTATGTGGGTTTGTCTCTGTCTCTTCTATTGTGTACCATTGGTCTACATGTCTATTTTGGTGCCAATACCATGACGCTTTTGTTACTACAGCTGTGCTGCTCTTTCAGCCTGTTTGTCCATCTATCCACCAACACCACAACGTCCTTATTACTATAGCTTTGTATAGTAAGCCTTCCCATCTAGAATGGCAGACCCCTTCCCGGCTCATTTTTTTGGGGGAAGGGGTACATACTGGGGATTGAACTCAGGGGCACTTGACCTCTGAGCCACATCCCCAGCCCCTATTTTGTGTTTTATTTAGAGACAGGGTCTCACTGAGTTGCTTAGTGCCTCGCTTTTGATGAAGCTGGCTTTGAACTTGTGTGATTCTCCTGTCTTAGCCTCTTGAGCCACTGGGATTATAGGTGTGAGTCACTGTGCCCAGCCTGGCTCATATATTTAGATAGACTTTGGCTATGATGGGCCCATTTCCCTTCCATAATCTTTTCAGAATGGTGCTTCACACATTCCTGTCTCTCAATTATCCTTAATGCAAATTGCTCTTATTTTACTACTAAAAGAACATTCTCAGTCTCACTCAGAGGCTATAGATTAGGACCAGCACCCATGATTTAATGAAAGTAGTTGAGGGTTTTCAAAGTGATAATGTGTCCCTGCCTTGATTGTCTGGTTGGAAACTACAAGCCAGGTTTAAACAAAACTCGAGACCCTTGCACTAGGCATGGTTCTTGCCTCGATCAGAGTAGCTTTGGCCATTCATAAACAAACCTATTTTGGTCAAATGTTCTGGTCTGACATTTAAAAACTTGTAAACACCATAATTACTTCCTTTTATCCTGACCCAACTTGACTTCCTCCAAAGCAAATTAAGGTCATAGTGCTGGACTTGGAGTGCAGTGAAAGTTAGGTCTCTTAGCATATCTTAAATAGCTGAAGTGTGGGCTGAAACATATTCTAGAATTAAATTAAAAGAGGCGTGTGTACAGTTAAATTATGGAATCAACCCAGATGCTGTCAATAGATGAATGGATTAAGAAATTGTTGTTACCTATGCCATGGAATTCTACTCATCCATAAAAAAAGTAAAATTATGTCATTTGCCACTAAACAGATCAAAGTGGAGAATATCATGCTAAGTAAAATAAAAACTCTCAAAGGTCCAATGTTTTCTCTCACATGTGAAAGCTAGACTAAAATAAAGGAAATGGGGAGAGAAGGATAGGATGAGATAAAGAACCAATCAAATATTAATTAATAGGTGAAAGGAAGTCTAGTAGAGGAAGGAGGATGGGAGAGAGGAGCGAGATTGGGAGGGGGGAGATTATGAACTGAAATCCATTTCCATGCATGTGTGAGTTTGTTGGGATGAACCCAACTACTATGTATAACTATAAAGCTCTAATAAAAATAGCAAAATAAGGGCTCAAAAAAATGAGCCATGTGTAATGGAGTTTTACTCAGCCATAAGGAAGAATGAAATAATGGCATTTTTCAGTAAATGGATGGAAGGGGAGATAATAATGCTAAAGGAAATAAACCAAACTCAGATTATCAAGGGTTGAATATTTTCTCTCATATGTGGAAGCTAAAGCAATATAATAGAAAGAAGGTGATGGAGGGGGGATCAGATATCATAACTACATAGGGAAGATCAGTGGAGTAGAAGAAAGAGGACAAGAGGGAAGGAGGGAGGAAATGAAAGGGGAAAAATTGGATAAATTGAACAGAATCTTGTTCTAGTCATATGTAAATGTACCAACCACAGGGAATATCACCTTCATGTATATGTAGAAGAAAGGAAGTTTAGTAGAGTAGAGGGGGGCGAATGGGGGTAGGGAATAGGGATTGAAATCAAATGCATTACATGTGTGATTTTGTCAAAATGAACCCAAATACTATGTATAATTAAAATGCTCTAAAAAGAAGAAGAAGGAGAAGAAGAAGAAGAAAAAGAAGAAGAAGAAGAAGAAGAAGAAGAAGAAGCAGCTATGTTATGAAGGTAGACCCAGAAGTCAAGGTCACATAGCACAGGGTACCAGCCCATGTTCTTCTGTGATCAGCCTAAAGTCATATGGTATGAAAAACAACCCTCTTTCCAGTTCCAATTCTTTCTACTCAATAATAGGAATTGGCAAACTTTTTCTGAAGAGTCAGATCAGAAATATATTGGGTCTTGTGTGCCAAGAGGCAAGGTCTTCAATTCCCACAGCAGCTATTCCTGGAAAGGCTGTCGTTTTTTATTATTAGTGATTGACACATGATAATCTAAAGATGTGAATCCAGTCTTAGCTCAAGGGTCATGTGAAATCAGGCTGTGGGTGAAATGTCCTTTATAGGTTTTAGTTTGTGAGCCCTGCTCTAAACCACATATTAGAGATGTAAATTCTTAAATCAGTAATTTCAGTGATGAAAAGCATATGAAAAAACAGTTACAGCCTGAATATAATAATTGATTATGATTGCAAATTGAAACTATTCCTAGAAAGAAACTGTGTACTACATGCATTTGAGCTCAGTTCTGAAGACACTCAAATAAACTAGGAATATGGTCCTATTTCATCTTTCACATATTAAGAAGTCCATTAGCCTTAGGAACTTTTTGGTATCATATTATAAAACTATGAATGGTAATTGACCTGAGAATTCTCAGCTTGGTAAAACACAGAATCAGTGTACATTCCCACACATAGGCACACTTAGAAAACTGGCTTATTAATAACTATTATTCTTTTTTCTGCACTTAAAGATTATAAAGTTTGGTTGAGCTATTCTTAGAGCTTCTTCAGACCAAGTATATGTAATTATGAGCATGTCAGACAGTCTGTTAATACTTCAGTTTCTATTGCAGAAGTCTTCTTTGATATGGATTTCATCATTGATATCATCTCTGAATTAGACATGTGTCATTTCCCTCCAGACATTTTCAAGGAAGTTGTGTTTTCATGACAGCTCAGCATCATGATCTTTTCCATTTCTTGCTCTAAATGCAAGTCACTAAGAAGCATGGCAATTTTGTCTTTTTCCTTTTTTTTTTTTTTCCTTATCCCTAAAAGAGAGCCTACAAAAATATTTCACAGTCCTAATGCTATCTCAAGACATACAACTGGCTTTCCATTCCTCAAATACCATACTTATTGTGAATTCTAGACACTGGCTGTGTAAAGTGAAAAACATTTCAGAGGTTTGTGTGTGGAGAACTTGAGAATCGCCACCCAGCCCTTTGAATTGTGGTCAGCTGGGCCCGTCTGCCTCCCTCTCATCTATTCTGTGTTCATGTTCTGAAGAGCCTTCTTGCAAATGCCTAGGACTCTAGTCTGGGTGTCTGGTTTAAGAACTTTCTTATCACATCGTTACCTATGGGCCACCACAAAAAATGAAAAGTGTACCTGGAAATATTTGTTTTTGGACTGACTCATTCTTGAATGTCTGAACTTTCATATTGGATTTTTTTTTTTTTGATTTGTTAAATTGACTTAGAATGTAAGTGTGAAATGAGACATTAACATAAACTAAACTTAAAACATAGGCATTTCTCAGCAATGCATTTTTACCTCATATTTGTGGACAGGTTCACAGTCTACCATTCCAACACCATTATCATCAATTCCTTTATAAAAAATGAAAAAGTTATGTTTGTTTCTGATTGAATTAATATATGCTTAGAAATTTTAAGACAAGCCAAGAAAATATGAAGTCATATATGAAAGTCACTATAATCCCATCCCCAGAGATAACCATCATTTTAAACCACTTAACATTTTAATCACTCTGTATATATGCTTTAAGAATTTCCATCCATATGCATACATAACATGCAAAAACATGGCTCACACAGCTTAGCAGTCTACTTTCTTATTTTATGATTCATAAAGTGGAGGAAACTCAATGCATCAAGATCTGTCTCATCTTTCTTATGTCACCGTACTATTCCACTGGAGGGATATGCCCTAATGATTGTAGCCACCCTACTAGGAAATCCTGTTTGTTTTAGGTGATGATTTATGGTCCCTCAGTTTCCCCTAGCATCCCAAGTACAGGAATGCATATTAATGACCTTAGGTTTCAATGATAGATATTTATAGTACTGTTTTGAAATTTAATTTTAAGAAAACAAAGTTTTACATCCTGCAATCTTGAGAACATTATGCTAAGTAAAACAAGTCAGCCACAAAAGAAAAATACTGTATGATTCCATGTATATGTGGTAACTTACCTAGTCAAACTTATAAAGACAGAAAGGATAATGGTGGTGGCCAGAGGCTCAGAGGGAGGGGAGTTGAGGAGATATTATCTAATGAGTAGAGTTTCAGTTTTGCAAAATGAAAGATTAGTTGATTCTGGAGATTACTTGCACAATGTGAATGTACTTAATGCTACTAAACTGTACACTTAAAAAGACTGAAATGGCAAGGTCTATGTTTGCTACAATTAATTTTATAAAAGCCCAGAGGCATTTAAAATATTAGTACATGTACATTATGGTAACATTTGCTTATTATATAAACACCTCCCTTACTTACCTAACAAATTCAAACACTGAGAAGAGCAATGAAGACCAGAACAATACTACAAAGCTCCTGAACTCCACTTACCCACAGTCTCTTTATTCTGACTTCATAAGCAATTATATTTAAGTTTGGTTGCCTATCTTTATTTTTTATGGTTTGGTGGGAATTGAATCCTGTCCCTTGCACATGCTAGATAAGAGCTCTACCTCAGATGGATAGCTGCAGCCCTGATTGCCTAATTTCTTAATAAGTAGCATATATGAAACCAAAATACGGAAGTAGAGATACTTATAGACAGAAAACCAAGAGTAGAAAGAAGTGAAAGGAGAATGTATAAAGCCACAAAATAAGTTTTCCTTAAAAAAAAAAAAAGCATATTTAACAATTGAAACCATGTGCCATCCTATGATCAAGTGATATTGATTCAAATATTTCTATAAATGCACTAGTATTGTTCAGCAAATAATTATTAAGCATCAGCTATATATGTCAAGAGTCCACTATGGCATTAAATTATTCAATGTCAGTGTTTAGAAAAGGAAAATTCTATCACTTGCAGTAAATTTATAAAGACAGAGAGAATATGATACAAGGACAGGTGATCACAGTTGGGGTTCTTTAGTAGTAAATCTCAGTTATCCAGAAGTTGGACTTATAGAGAATACCTGGTTCTCACCCACGTCCAGTACAGATGAAACGAACCGGGTTTTAAAGAGCTGGCTGCACCATTAAACTAAGAGAGCAGTGAAAAAATCACGTAACATAGACATAAGTTTTTCAGCTCGAGGGCAGGACAGCTTGTAACCTTAAGGGTCAGCTTCCACACTGGAAAGACCATGGAAAAGAAAGTGTGAGCCCGGAATCCCTTTATTTTATAGCAGGGGCATCAGAGGGTCGTAAGATTTTAAAGGTGGAGTCTTGCTTCATGATGTCTCATGGTCAGCAGACTGATTTACATCTTGGTGAGTTGCACCCATCTCAGGTGCTATGTGGGATCTTAGGCAGAGCTAGAGCGGGAGGCACACCTGCATCATGTGATCATTCCCTTGACAGGCAGAGCCAGGCCTATCCCCTCATTTGGCACAACACAATCCACACACAGCCCACAGATGGCTCATAACACCTGGTGTTTCCCAACAATCCTGGATCCAAGTGTGATTCTCATCTAATAACTGTAGATAGCTGGTGACCTTACCTATCTACATGAACTTAAACCACCTTGCTCCTGTGCTGAACAGGCAATTTGTAAGCACATCACTCACACAGGTAGCAGTATATGCTCACCATGAAGGCATATTTGTTAGTGTTAAGCATTTACAAGAGCTCATCTTGATTTTAATCACGTTTTCTTGACTACTTTACTCTTTATTGGGGTATTTGTGCCAATAACCATGGTTGATAGATTTGGGGACTATAAAAAAGTCTGATATCAAACAAAAATAATGCTTGATATATATATTTTTTTTTATTCTGAGATGTTATAAATGACAGCAGAATGCATTACATTTCATATTACACATATAGAGCATTTTTTTTGCAAATCTCTGGTTGTATAATGCTTGATATATTATTGTCACATGATGGTAATTTTTTTTTTTGATCTCCCTCCTTTTACTAGAGAAGTTATACATTGTGAAAATTATCAATATATCATTTAGCAGTTTATTTTTGGTTTTAGTAATCGAATTCATTAGTAAAGATAATTACTTTTTTAAAGTGTGCTCATACAGAATCCTTGATTTCCATAGTCTGTGATGGGACCTAACTATTTTTCTTTAGAGACAAAGGAATAAAATTTGGAGGCCTTAAAGTTAAGCGTTATCGCAGACATTTCTGGCTTTGCTTGTTTCATTGTGCAGAAAGTGTCTGCAAACAATACTGAGCATGCTCCAGGAAGAAGACACGTGGCACTGCTGTAATAATCACATTCTTCCATTAAAATACATCAAGTCCCAGAGCAGGGACAATTTGGAAACACCTGAGCATGCAGTATATTAACACTGGGATGGCCATGGTGCAGCCCACAGTGCTGAGGCTCTCATGAGCCCTGGCTGCCCAAGCCCAGTGACAGAACAGCTGCACCATCTTACATATCTGATTATTTTGAATTTGTCCTAATAGCTAAAACCCCTTTTTAAGGGGTTAACTGCACATGTGAAAGGATGTCAGGTAAAATTACTGCATTTTTTTATTAGGATATGATACTGATTCTATCTCTATCCTAAGAAAACTAATTAAGATGTGCTTTTGTTGTTCTTTCTGTAGTCCCTCTTCCAAAACCAACAGTGAAGCAAGCCTGCTATGTTGATCCAACCGGAACAACCAACTCTATTTTAGCAATGACAACAAAATGTTTTTAATATTAAGGGAAAAAAGCAAAGCAAAGCAAATATTAGGAAAACATCAAAACTTAATCATCTCAGAGAGCTTCCCCAAAGATATCTGATACTTGAAATCTAGTGGCCTGAATTTCAAAACTTTGCATTCTAAATTATCTTATATTGGTCTACTTGCATCTGGGTTCTAAAATTCAGAAATCAATCAAAACTGCTTTCTCATATCCTTTTGTGTTCCTGCAAAACAGATGTTACCACTGGGCGGATTCTCTCATCCTCCAATCTACAATAAAATGGCATGGAATGAAATCTCTGTCCCCTGACCTATTATTTCCATCCTGTCTGCCTTTTCCACCCACTCTGCTTTCCGGCCCTTGCATTATTCTGCTTTTGGTGTCTTTCCTACTTACAATACTATGCTGTGCCAGCTGCTGGATTACTTGTCCCCCATTGCCAATCCTAAGGACTGTGATTATTTCTCCCTTGGCTTTCTCGTCTGCTTCTGAGATTCTATTTATTTGATATTAGTCATCTGGATGAGAAGAAAAATTCAGTCCATCATCAAAATGTCTAAAATATCCAAATGTTTGTTTTTCCAGAGCCATAGTTTTCATTTGCTTATTTATTTTCATATGACGTCTTTCCATCTGTCATCCTTTGTATTTATCTGATTATCTCTCTCCATAGTCTGTTTTCAGTGACATGAACCACTCTTGTTTTTCTTAACATTTTCCCAGTTTTATTTTTCATCTTCTTTGATTGCTTGATTAATAGTTATGTATCTTATACACAATGGAGTGTTACTCAGCCATAAAGAAGAATGGAATTATGGCATTTGCCTGTAAATGGATGGAAATGGAGATCCTCATGCTAAGTGAAAGGAGCCAGTCTCAGAAAAACAAGGGTGGAATGTTTCCTCTTATATGCAGAAGCTAGAGCAAACTAAGGGGAATGGGTGGGCAAATATCATAAAGATTTAGAGAAGATCAGTGAAGTGGAAGAAGGAAACCAAGAGGGAGGGAGGAGGGATGGAAAAGGGGAGGAAATGCATCATGAATTTAACAAAATCATGCTATGTGCATATGTAAATATACCACAGTGAATTCCATCTTTATGTGCATGTATAAAACATCAATCAAAAATAAATAAGCAAGTGAAAGAAAGATTATTAGAGTAGAGGAAGGAGAACAGAGGGAGAGAGGAGGGAGGGAAAGGGAGGTGGGCATGAGGGACTGAAAAGGAGAAAATCAAACTCCATGTGTATATGATGGTGTCAAAATGAACCCAACTACTATGTATAACCATAATGCTCTAATTAAAAAAATAATAGTTATGTATCTTATGCAGTTAAATAATTGACACCTGTGACCTCTCTTACGTAGTCAGCACCCAATAATCTTGTTTTGCAGTCAACATCTGTCCAGCCTCTTCTCTTTGTGTGTGATTGTAAATTCAGTACTATCATCTTCATCTGTGGAAAGTCCAAATTTCCCAAGATGCCGGTACTTCCCTGGGGCTTGCTTTTCCTTGGTAGCTCCTCCTGCTTTTCTGTGCTTATGGAAGACTGGAACTTAGCAACATCTCAACTTCCTCAACTATTCTTCCATTAATGGGCCAGAGCCGGATGGAGGACTTCTCGTCCAACTTCCACTGATACAAATGAACTTTACTGAAGACTTTGAGACAATACAGGGGACTTCAGCTCCACTGACAATGTACTAATTCTGAAGCTGTGATAGATGTAGAGGTATCTGGACATTATTCTTGATAATTTTTCACAGAAAATTCCACCCTTTTGTTTGTTTTGGTCATCTGGCAAACAAACCTGCTTAAATCCCACTGCCTCCCTGCAGCCAAATGTACTGTCTCCTCCCTTCCTGCTGGACTTAACTCTATCCAGAAAGTCACCTTGGCAGGTAAGCACTTTTCTCACCACCTTATATAATCTTCCACAATCTACCCTGGCATTTGATTTGCTACTTTCTGCATTCAGTTTTCCTCAACAATTTTAACTATTTAACGTGTGCAATAAATATTACGTATTTATCTCATCTGTTGTTCCTCCCCATACAAACTAGAATATAAACTACCATGTGCCCCATATTTAGAACATTGCCTGGCACATAGTAGGTACTCAATAAATATTTGTTAAATGATGAATAGATACTAGCACTTAGGGATTTGTTGATATACTTCAGTTGGAAACTAGTGGGGGAAAGGTGGTTGAGGGGAAATGGTTTTGAGAGTGAGAAAGAATGACATCAAATCACTGAGCCTGGCAGGTGACTGAATTCAACACCCTTGTTTTTTAAAATGCTCCCTAAATACCCTCAACCCAGGGAGGCTCCCACTGCTGACCTTGTTCCTGAGGTCCCCACACCCTGCCACTGACCTTGCTGTCCTTCAAGGTTCTCTGCCCATTTGCCCTTTCCAGGACTGCCTCTACTTTGTTTACTTCCTGTCCACATTTTACAGAGGGCAAGTTATCGTGTTTCTTGGCCCATTCTCAGGCCAGCGCCGGCTCCCACCACTCAGGCTATGTCAACAGGGCCCTGTTTCATATCCAAGCAGGCCCATGAAGTCATGGGTGGTTAAGAGGACAGTTTCCTGCCTGGGAGAACAACCCCTTTGCCCCCACCCTATGAACTAGTACCCTTGCCAGTAGCATAGAAGTCAGCAGAATGTGGCTTTCTCGGAGAATCCAAGTCAGGTGATGCAGAAAGGCATGTCAACAAATAATGGAAGTACCATCAGACACCCCTCATAAGAGCGTCGTGTGCAAAACAGGTGAGGGCAGCTGGCTACTTTGAGGATATAGGCAAGAAGTAGTCTTCCAGAAGAGGTAACTTTTGAACTGTTCTGGAATGAGCAAAGCAGCCAAGCAGAGTACAGGGAGAGAAGTGGGCATTGTCAACCCAAATACCCTGTGGAAAAGCACAGGAATGTGGAAGAGGGTGCAAGGTGTCACTGGGAGGAATAACACACACAGTGCCATGGGGACCAAAGGCCGCAGGCCAGGGATAAGGGGGGCACCAGGGCACAAAGAGCCTCCTACACCACACCAATGAATATAGATGTGGCATGGACAGCTGTAGGTGATAAATGCTTTTCGTCAAGGTGACATCATCTAATTTGGAGTTTGTTTTGGGTTGATCATTAATCCCACCTAGTCTATATTTTTAAAAATAAAAATGCTGTTATATTATTTCATAAATATCACAGAGGGTAATATTAATAGTTTTTAAAATCAATCATAGTTTCTTTTCAATGTTAAGGTGGTCCTCAAAGTGAGATCCGGGGAACAAACTGAACTGCTGTAATTCTCTGCGGCACTTGCTGCTTGCCCTTTTTTTTTACAGGGCAGATTCTAAGTGCCTCGCCATTGCTGAGGCTGGCCTTTCCCTCAGCCTCCCAAACCACTCAGGGCAGATTCTAGGGGGGATGGGATCCCAGGAAAAAGGAAGGGTTCTAGGGGCTCCAATAACTAAGGTATACTAAAAGTTAGGGACCACTGTCTACTTTTAGGAATGGTGAGATACCATAAATCTAAAAAGAGGATTTTTTAAAAAATCACAATTCCATGTGAATTGACGCTATCAAAGAAGTACATTATTCAAAACAAATGAAAAAAGAACCCATTCTGAACGTTTATATCTTATGTTTGAAAAACAGATTCAGAGTGTCAGGTTCTCTTCTCTTTCTTTATGGAGAGTTAGGGTGGTTGTTCATTGGCTATGTCCACCCCATTCAGACTGTTAGATAGCATCTACTGCCCTCCACTCTTAGGAGAAGATACTTTGCATAGTAGTGAGCAACTCAGATAGGAATCAACACTGAGCCCACTGAAGCCACACTGAGCTCTCCTTTCCTCTGGCGAACTCCCCAGAGACAGAGCTGGCAAGTTGGGGAGCTCTGGATCTCCAGGTGGGAACAATTAACATGCATCTTGGCTGTCTGCTTTCAAGTTTACACAGGATCCTCCCCAAATGCTCATCCAACCAAGAGAAATTGGGAAGTCCCAAACTCCAGATGAAATCTGGATCAACCCTGGAATGAGGATGACAGGTGGACGCTGAGGTCTTAATGTCCTGTGATTCCTAGCAGTGGTCTCCCTCTGGCCACACCTGTGGCTCAGGTGACCTCTGGGATTTACCTGTATCCACAGAGAATTGTCAGCTTTAAAGTTTCTTCATCAAACATCTCAATCATTTTGCCTTAAAATTTTCCTATGTTTACTCTCATGCATTTTTTTTCTACAGGGAAGTCAAAACTAAGTAGTTTTCCAAATGGAAGAAAAAATATTACCAAAGATGAACTTAGAATACTTGTTAGCTTGAGAAAACAGTTAATAAATTATAGGCTTTTAAATATAAAGTAACAGGAAATTTTCTGTGTTAAAGGTGAACTTTTTATTATTTTGGACGAACTTTCTTTTTATTGTTAATTTGGATTCTTTTAGAAAAATGAGAATAGATGGATTTTCTTTTCATTAGTGTTTTTTTAGCAAATAAAACATGCACATTATAAAAATAATAATAAAATGCTTATAATATTAAAAATTTAGAACAAAAACCCAATTCTTCCTGGCTGTTCCTTCCCAACCTCCCCTGGGGAGATAGGCAACTGATTTCAACTCATGCAGGTATTTTTCTCCCATGTATTTACCTTCATAGGTCTGGACAAAAGAAAAAAAAAAAAAAGGCTTATAGAATTATTTCCAACTTGCCATTTTTTTTTTTTTTAAGTATTTCTTGACTTATTTGGTAGACGAGACTGTCACAAAAATGAGCGCCTCATACCATGGTTTTTGGCTAATCAGGATGTGTGACAGTGGAAATTGTGTTCACTCCCAAGCCACCACTTCTCACGTCTCTACACTATTTTGAACCCTGCAGTTTCCTACTGTCACACCTGTCACATGGCCTATTTACCCCTTGGTCTTCTTGGTGTCCTCCCTGTGGCCCTCACCCATTGGGTCCAATAAGGCCAGCTCAGCATTGTCTTCCTAGGACAGCCATTCTGAGTTAGAGCCTCTCTCCCAGATGCCCTGTCTTTCTCTTTCTTGGCCCAGTTCCTTTTCTGGTGGAGCACACTACTAGCTATTTACTGTCAAGATGTGCTTGGAAAATTATCTTTCTGATTCATCGTATATCTAAAAATGTTTTTATGCTTCCTCAAACTTGATGTACCATTGGGTTGACAACAGAGTGTGGACTGAAAATCAATTTCCCGTAGAACTCTCAAGATTTTTATTTCCTGTCTCCCTGGTGATATTTTTGTTGGTATATCCAAAGCCATTTTGACTCCAAGTCCTTTGTGTATAGTTATTTGTTGTCACTTACTTTTAGAATGTTCCCTTTGTCCCCAGCAGTCTCTACTGGTATGATGATGTGCTTCGGTTGTGTGTGTTCGTGAGGGGAGGTCATTGTATGGACCCTATCGATTTGAAAATTCATCTTCTTTACTTCAGAAAATTGTTTCTTGCATTAGCTCTTCAGTAATTTTCTTCTCTGTACCTTTCGTCTTTCGTCTTACTCCTATTGATCAGACAGTGACCATCCTGGGTGGATTTTCAAATCTTCTCTGCTTTTTTTTTATTATTGTTCAACTCTGTTCCTTTTTGTCCAATTTTCTGGGAATATTTCATGAATTTATTTTTCACTGTTCCCATCAAGCTTTTCAATTTAGTGCAGGCTGAGGGTCCCTCACATGGCTGTAGGCATCAAGCTGGGTGAGGTCCGGGATTGGTCTGCAAGACAGCTCACACACAGAGTTATTGCCACAGGCCTCGGTTCCTCAACACCTAGGCCTCTACATAAAGCTGCTTGGCATGGCCACTGGCTTGCCCCAGAGGAAGGAATCCAAGAGACATAGCAGAAGCCATGATGTCTTTACATGACCTAGTCTCAGAAGTGGCATATTGTCACATCTACCTTATTTTATTGTTTGCACAGACTGATCCCAATGTAGTGACTACCAGGGAGAGGGATCACTGGGGTTGTCTTGGAACCTGGCCACCACAGGCCCTTATTCTGACTTGTGTTGTTGACTTGTTTGCTGTTTCCACTCTGTGTGTACCCACCTCTGGGAGTGCTTTCTACTGGGAATCTATAGCACCAGCAATTCAAATGGTGTTATTCGGTGTTTTTTTTTTTTTTTGCCTGTGGTATGACTCAGAGGTAGAGCACTTGCCTAGCATGTGCAAGGCCCTGGATTTAATCCCTAGCACAGCAAAACACAAAACAAGCAAACAAAATCAGTATTTTTTGGTTCAAGCCCTGACCATGCATAGGAGCCAAACTCTTGGGCACCATAGTTGGTTTCTAAACTCAGCCCAGCAGCTAGTGGCATCAGCCCCACCCACCAAGTTGTTTCTGTTCCATTTTGTTCTCCAGAATCATTCATCTTGCTTTTGAGTTTGTGTCTTTTTTCTTTTTTAAAAATATATTTTATCTTTTGATGGAGCAAAAGAAGCAAGTAAAAGTGCTCATAATCCTACCGTTCTACCTAACGGGAAGCCTCTCCACTTGACATCCATCTTTCAAACATGAATTGACACTTTTTATCAGCTTCTGCCTTTCTTACCTGTTTGTCTTGTTGGTTGGTGCATTTTTATTCTCTATCCACCAAGTTTTCTTGTTTTCAAAAGGGGAGAATGCATGTAAAGGCACTTAATCAACTCTTTCTGGATTAACTCTCACACACAAGGGAGCCTGGTTTTCCTGTTTATTATTCCGAATGGTATTGCTACTGGGGCCGTGTCCATGTTGTACAATGACAGTGCCTGAGTTTTCCCTGGAATCTGAAAGAGACATCAGGAACAGTGGCCTTGTCTTATGGCTGACTCTCGGCATCTTGGCATTCCTTTCTTTGTGTTTATAGGTTCACAGACATAAATAAATATTTCCTAGAAATGTCTTATATATCTGTGACTAAAATAAGGTTTCTAAGAATTTCTACGTATTTTCCCAGACTCCAAAACTGAAAGATGTAAAACTTTTGCAGAGACTTTGGTCCTTGTTCCTGACCGTTGGTGTATTTAGCCAAGTGAGCTCCTTTCTATTGAAAGGTAAAGCATCTGGACAGTCTCTGCATGGACAGACCTAAGTATGGCCTCACCAGCAAGCAGACCCTGGAGTCATCTGGAGAATCCTTAAGTGCTTGTTTCAGTGGTCAGTCCACGGGCACAAGCTCATCAAGTCCTCCTTGACTGAAAATGGGACAGACAGGCTTGTATGCAAACATGTGCTCTATTTCTTTTAAATAACATTTTCAAATACATTTTCTAAAAGAGACCTCTTCCTATAAATAGATAAACCAGATGTGCAACCTGATGGGCTTCTGGTACCCCAATATGTGTATCTACTTGTCAGCCTGGAGTTTTTCTATCATTGGGGCATTTGTGGCAATTTTTATAATAAGAGGTATTGGTTCCTGAAAAATTGTGCCAATTACAGGGAAGACTTAAAAAAAAATTTTTACTTACTAGTATCACAACTCTGTGAGATTCCCTTTCTTCCACTTCTCAGAAAATTCTGCAGCAATGGGTGACAAAGCAAATAGTGGCTGTGATGGTTTGGATATGAGGTATCCCCCAAAAAGCTCACGTGTGAGACAATGCAAGAAGCTTTGGAGGAGAAATGATTGGGTTACAGCCTTAACCTAATCACTGATGGATTAACTGGTAACTAGAAGCAGGGGGTTGTGGCAGGAGAAAGTGGTTCATTGGGGGTTTGGCTGTGGGGTATGTATTGTGTATCTTTTTTTTTTTTAATATTTATTTATTTGCTTTAGTTGTACACAATGCAATGCATTTATGTTTATGTGGTGCTGAGGATCGAACCAGGCCACGCACGTGCCAGGTGAACGCTCTACCGCTCAGCCACAACCCCAGCCCTGTATTTTGTATCTTGAGCATGGAGTGGCTCTCTTTCTGCTTTCTGATCGCTATGTGAGCTGCTTCCCTCTGCCATACTTTCTCCATGACTATCAGCCTCACCGAGAGCCCTGAGGAATGGAGCCAGCCTTGTATGGACTAAGAACTCTGAAACTGTGAGCCCTCAAATAAACTTTTTCTTCTCTACAATTGTGCTGGTCAGATCCTTTTAGTCACAGCAGCAAAAGAGCTGACTAAAACAGTGCCTGACAAGAAGAGCTTGGAGAAAGTAAGAGAAGCTGCTTGAGGAAGTTCAGTGCTTCCCTGTGCTGGTCAGTGTGGACTTCCAGCAGACAGAGAGAAGTGACAAAAATGAGAGTTTCCATCTTAAAGGAGCATCTTTTATTCCTTGAGCATTTACTTGCTTCCTTTATAGCATTTTAATTTTCTTTTCTTATAGAATGTATATTATTATAGTACATAATAGGTTTTCTGTTGATTGGCAGATGGGAGAGAAGGTTAGCTATTTTGTGTTGGAGTTGGTCATTGCCATAGATAAAAAGTACGAATAAGACAACCTTATGTTGGTCTGCATTTTAAAATGTTTTTATTTCACTGCTTGCTTTGTGAAGTTCAAAACATTAGGGACTTCTGAACTATGTGGCAACCCTGGTTTCTTCCAATCTTCAGAAGTGCCCTTCCTGTGTCCCCTAACCCTGAACCAAGGTGTAGTGGGGAGAGGGGAAGCAAGTAGGGAAGAAATGGAAAGAAGAGGGTGATTCCAGCCTGCTGTTCTGAAATGGAAGACCATTCCTCACTGAAGCCTGAAGCCAATTCTTCTTTTAGTTTGTATCTTCAATTTTTAAAAATATTTTTTAGTTGTCAAGGGGCCTTTGTTTTGTTTATTTACATGCAGTGCTGAGAATCGAACGCAGTGCTTCACACATGCTAGGCAAGTGCTCTGCCACTGAGCCATAATCCCAGTCCTCTATCTTAAATTTTTAATCCAACTTTTATACTGACTCACAAGGAAAATGTAATCAGCATCATTTACCCCAGGGGTCAGCAAACTTTTCCTACAAAGGACCAGATAGTAAAAACATTAGCTTTGTAAGCTAAGAGGCAAAATCAGGATATTAGGTAGATACCTACATAAAAAGAGAGAAAATAGATATTCACAACATTTTTTATTGATGAAATACCAACTTTTTCTTTAGGACATTGAAATTTGAAGTTTATATTATTTTCACGTATACATACATATATGTACAAATATGTGTATATTCATACATACATACATATATTTTAGGTGTAGATGGGCACGATACCTTTATTTATTTTTATGCAGTGAGAGGATCCAACCCAGTGCCTCACATGTACTAGGCAAGCACTCTACCACTGAGCCACAACCCCAGCCCCTCACAAAATATTTTTAAAATTTTTTTCAACCATATAAAATACAAAAACTGTTCTTAGCTCACAGGCCACACAGAAATAGGCAGAGAACTGAATGTGGTCCTAGGACTGCTGTTTGGCTTATACAGCTAATTTCATGAACTACCATGTTATGCTTGTCCTTGGGGGTTTTACAATGCGTCATTTAGGGCACAGTGACAGAGTGAGGGACAGAAACATAGTCTCCTTCCCTCAGTGTCTTGGTGGCCCACAGAGCCAGTCAAGAAACACAGTGTGCTTGTTGAGAACACAGCTCTGGGTCAAATTGCCTGGACTCAGACCCCCACCCCCCACGCTGTGCTCCTTCCACCTCTCACCTCTTGCGATCCCTATTTTCCCATCTGTCAGATGGCACAAGCTATGAATGAAACAGTACATAAGGAGGAGAGCTCTGAGCACAGTGATGGTCACAGTGCTCAAAACACACTAATATCATTATAACAGGATGAACATTTCCTCTGCCAGCACCCTTATCAAGGGATCCCATAGAGTCTATCTCACACAAATGGTGAAGGCCTCTCAGTTCTTCTGAATTTAAAAAGCTTCAGGGGAAAAAAGAGAGAGAAATATTTAAAAAGCTGGAGTTAATGGTCCAGGTGTGCCTGCCTCTCCTTGCAGTATATTAGACAGGCAAAACTTCACCACATTTATTCCCTAATGCACCCCAGAACTCTGATTGCCACCGTCTTTGTCAGAGCCAGTAATCTGCATGCTTGCTGTCATCCAGAAAATCACAAACGGGTGGCTGGCTCAGATGTCTAGACTACTGATGTCTCTCTGGACGGGAGTTGAAAGATGGGAAGTGGCAGTTGCTGTAAGATGTCTGCGCGACTAAGCAAGGTGAGGGAAGCTTCTGGGCGGGGCAGGAGGGGCGCTGCAGCCAGCAGCTCAGGGTGTCCCTCTCCTTCGCCCAGGGCAGGCTGCCAAGGCTGGCGATCCGTGCTCAAGGCAGACACCGAATGCAGGCAGGCTGCAAAGCACAGCTCATGGAGCCTGTCTGGCACAGTTTGGCCCACAGTGGTCAGCTCTTCTTTTCACACAGAAAAACTTTCACCTCGGGCTATTGGCTGGGCAAAACGTGCAGGGTCAATAATCATAATGCAAAATCAACAGACCTGCTCAGCAGGGTGTTAACCAGCTGCAAATGGTGCCAACTTCCCCTCCTATGAACCAGGCTGGACAGGGTGTGGGGGGAGGAGGGCTTGGGGAGAGGGCAGGGGAGGCCATTTCTGCTTCACGGGCCTGAACAGAAAGGGGCAAAGGGGCACACCATGTTTGGAAAGTAGAAAGACAAAAAAAAAAAAAAAAAAAAAAAAAAAAAAAACAACAAAAAAAAACACAGCCAAGACTATTTGGAAATCATTTTCTGGATTATCAATGAACAATAAAAATGTATTTGCTTAATTAGATCTTGTATTCATTTTAAGAGTGAAAAAGATAATTTTTTTACTGAATGCCAGTGCTGGGGCAGGTACGAAATTGTGAGACAGAGTTTCTACTGTGGTCCAGTGAAAGTAAAAAGCTGTCAACTCATGAGCATTTAAGGAGCGACCGTAATCTGAGAAATTAGTGATGCCCATAGTAACAGACATTAGTAAGTATTCTATGTACTTCTGCTCTTCCAGCACTTTACCTGTGCCAACCAATCAGACTCGGTTTTACAGATATATTACAGCAATTGTCTGAAGTCATACAAGTGATTTGGCTGAGTAAGAATTTAGACCCAGGAAGTCTGCCTTACATGCTGGGGCCCTTCACCCCTGTGCCCACGGCCTGCAATGGGCAGATGAGGCCTCAGCACCATGAGTTGGGATAAAGAGTGCCATAGCTCACTGTTCAGCACCCCAGAAGTGCTTTCTGCCTAAGTGTCACTTATTTAATTTGGCTTCTGTCATGTATAAGCATCAAGTACCATTGGGATCTTTGACCAATATTTTGTTTCGTGAATAAAACAAATTATGGTGTCTGTACTCATGTACAAATTAAATTTGGTTAATCAACGAATCTACTCAGTGTACTCTAAAAATACTAGTAACAGATACTAGTTCAATCACTGGTAGCATAGCAAAAGTCATTTTCAGTCTTTTACCCTTACTCTTAGAGTCGGGGCCAGTTCTCTGGCACTAGACAAACTTGAGGAGGAAATGTCTGGGAGGAGAGTGGCTGGTTCCAACTGACCAAAGAGAAGTTCAAGCAGTGTCACGCATGTCCTCTGGTGTAAGATCTCATAGTGATGGGTGGGGGTGGGGGTGTGCCCTGCTGCGTTGGCACAGGGAGATCTGTAGGTAGCTATTGACACAATCTCAAACCCGCACAAAAATGTTGCAAGAGAGATCTTGTCATTTTTACAAATGAGGCAACTTGGAAGGATTAAGGAATCTGTCCCGAATTCCAGATAGTCTCTGGCAAAGCTGGGAGCAGATCCTGCAGGATCCATACCCCATACCAATAGAGCAGGTCCTTACGTATGTGACCTATGATTTCCAAAATTCTAGACCCTTTTAGATTCTCTGCAGTGAGTTTATTTCGCATTCTAAGTGAGGCTACAAAAAACTGAAGGCAACTATTAAAAGAATGATTTCCACAAGGTGAACTATTTAATATTTAATTGTGCTAAAACATCAATGTAATCTTGAATCAAGGGATTTCAAGGGGGGAAAGGCCACAATATCACTTTTGAAGCTTTCTGTTCATGACAAATGATTTCTTACTCCTCCAAGGTATAATATAAGGAAACTAAGAGGCACTTTATGGTTGGGAAAAAATCATTAAAATGTTGCTTAAGAAATATCCATCAGTTATGTTTCCTTAGTAGCCTTAGGCCATACTGGTTTTTAAGTGATTTAGCATTGGAATACTAATTAATGGGTTATATCCCACTAAAGTAATCATGGTGGTTCAAAAACAGGTCCAAAACTTGGATCAAAATCAACAAGAATGAAAATATGGCCCCTGTATCATTTGGTCAAATAATCTATTTGAATTATTAAATTATTGAAAGATATCTACAAGTTTTAAATTTTATGTAAGGATAAATAACATAATGAAGAGAATTCACTGGAGTCTTGGGCCACTGTCCTCCCCATCCAAAATCATCGAATCATCCAAATGATTTCACTAGGCCCTGTGCCAGGCTCTGCACACCACGCAGGCCTGGTTGCTCTCTAGACCAGCAGCTGAACAACGGTCAGCCAGCTGCCCTGATGATAATTTTGAGTTCATTCAATCAGGTGGAGGATCTAAATGTCAGCAAAATTGTCACATACTCTGAAGTCCTGTCAGCCCCATTGTGCAGATGTATAGGCAGGCCATGCTTTGCCAATTTAACTAAGAATTAAAGCCAGGACAATTTTGGAGCAATTCTTTTAACCCAGACATAGAAAGACAGCTGTAGACCTGGCTTTGGAATCTCATCAACAGGCCAGGCCACATGCCCATGGATGGTAAGGTGAGGTGTAGGAACAGAGTATAGCAGATATTCTCACAGTGACTCTCCATCTGACTGACAGCTGCATGAACCATAACTTTCCATACCTTCTATGCAACAGTCTCAGTGAGACCTCGGACTTTTTTCCTAGCTCACTGGCACATGCATGTACCATGCACGGGTTTTATGATCACCAAGGGTTAGTTCTTTCCACTTTCTATTTGATTTGGCACCAGTCAGTTATAAGCATCAAGTACCTTGGGATCTTCAACTAATATTTTGTTAAATGTAAAATGAAAACAAGAGAGAGATGGCATGGCTGGGACATGTCAACAGTTGGTGAATCCAAATGAGAGGGTATAGAAGTATTTTTTTGGTACCATTTCTCAACTCTCTGAAGGGTTTAAATTATATCCAAAAGATGTTTTTAATATAAGCCACCAATGAATAATTACCCTTATGTTGACTTCAACATGTATTAAAATAACTGAACTTCCAGTTTCATCCTCCACCATTTCAACCATAATTGTCATAACTCATATGTACAGAAATAATTTTAGTCATGGCAACTGTTTTAGTTAGCTCTTTTCACCGCTGGGACTAAAAGACCCAACGAGCACAATTGTAG
This sequence comes from Tamias sibiricus, assembly GCA_025594165.1. NCBI lineage: Eukaryota > Metazoa > Chordata > Mammalia > Rodentia > Sciuridae > Tamias > Tamias sibiricus. The sequence goes on along the minus strand of CM046660.1, from coordinate 68,978,641 downwards.
AGAAGGAAAAGTTTATTTAGAGGCTCCCGGTTTCAATCCATAGATGGTGGACTCTATTCCTCAGGGCTCAAGGTGAGGCTGAACATCATGGCGGAAGAGTGTGGCAGAGGGAAGCAGCTCATGGGAAGATCAGGAAGCAGAAAGAGATCTCTTGCCAGATACAAACACATACCCCAAAGCCATGTCCCCAATGCCCCGCCTCCTCGAGCCATACCCCACCTGCCTTCAGTTACCACTCAGTTAATAGAATCAGGTGATTAATTCATTGATTGGGTTCAGGCTCTCGTAATCCAATCATTTCTTCTCTGAACCTTTTTGCATTATCTCACACATGAGCTTTTAGGGAACGCCTCACATCCAAACCATAACAGCAACCCAACACTGCCATAAAATTCATATGCTTTAAAATCCCAAGTCCAAATTAAATGTAAATAAATCAGTAACTGTGCACTCACTCACTGACCCATCTACTCAGTCCTGAGCATTGGTTCAGGACATACTATATGGCAGGGACACTGATGTGAACAAGACTGTATAACTCCTTCTCTCCTGGAACATATAGTCTGCAGGGAAAGTACCCATTAAACATATAACCACAGATGATCTGTGAGCATGATAAGAAAGGGGGCCATGTCTAGCGTGGAGATCAGGATACACTGACTTACTCAAGTCAAGACTGAAAGATTTCTAGTGGTGAATGGTAAATATGACTTACTCCAAGAAATAAAATGAAGACTGTCCCATGGCCCCCAGAAGCCTTTTGAAGGGTTAGAAGATTGTCAATCTGCACCTCCTTTCTCTGGCCCTGGGAAGCTCAGCATCCAGGTGCTAGATGGCATCTGGGAGGCAGAAGATTCAGAGATGCTCAGAGTCTGTTTTAAACAGTGGCCAGCCCTCTCTGTACATTTCATAACACCCATGCCCAGGTTGAGCTTCCTTGCCAAAGTATGCAGTGCCCTTGTGTGTAAGACTAAAGGTCCTTGCTGAGGCCCTGCATTGTGGGGAAGCAGCACACTGGTCCCTTTCCTCCTGGAACCAGGGGTCCAAGGGCACTTACCCAGAAGCCAAAGCCCAGAGGGTCAAGTGTTTTTTTTTTGTTTGTTTGTTTTGTTTTGTTTTGTTTTTTTAACATTTTTATTTATTTTCTTTAGTTGTACACAATGCCTTTATTTTTATGTGGTGCTGGGGGATCAAGCCTGGGCCTGCACATGCTAGGTGAGTGCTCTACCGCTGAGCTACAACCCCAGCCCCCAGAGGGTCAAGTCTTGAAGCAACTTCTGTTTGATCCAGAGACAAAAGCATCCCCCAGGCAAAAGAGCTCTCAAGTCTGACTACTTTAGAATGACAGAACAAAGAGATCTCTTTATGTACATATATGAATTTGTCTCAATGAATTCCACCATTATGTATAATTATAATACATCAATAAAAACCACTTAAAATCAGATGTTTGACAGCCCCCTCCCCCAACTCAGTTTCTGATTCAGCAAGTTGGAGTGGGCCTGAGAACTTGCATTCCTGACAAATTTCCAGGTGATGCTGATCTTGCAGATCTGGGAATTCAAGCTTAGAGAACAGCTGCCTTAAATGCTCAAATACATGACTGACATGAACACAGATGTTTAAAAATCCAGAAAGGCAAGGTTGAGCTAAGTCAACAGATGATTTAAAGACCCCAAACATCTGTAAGGAAAATTGGAACTATTTGATCTCCCCAAAATTCCAAATACCTTTAGAGACCCTCTAAGAGACTAGACTCCTTCTCAATCACTTCCTTTCAATCACTTCCTTTCCTGTCATATAAATTACAATATACAGTCTGGTACATGGGTGCATACATACTTCCCAGCTACTCAGGAGACTGAGGCAGGAGGATCCCAAATTCAAGGCCAACCTTGGCAACTTAGTGAGACCCTGTCTCAAAAAAAAAAAAAAAAAAAAAAGCTGGGGATATAGCTCAGTGGTAGAGCATGGGTTCAATCTCCAGTACTAGAAAGGAAGGAAGGAATGGGGGAGGGAAGGGTGAGAGAGAAAGGAAGGAAGGAAGAGAAAGACACGAAAGTGGGGAGGAAAGGGCAGAGAAGGGAAGGGAAGAAAAAGAAAGAAAATATCACAATATATATAAATGTAGTGAGGATCAATGATGAGTATGTGAAAATAACTATGCACTCTCATCTATGGCTAACAGAATAGCCTCCTGCTCCTGGCTAAGGAATTATATTAAATTTTTAAAAATTCCTTTTTTTTCTTTTCTTTTCATTCTTTCTTTTCTTCTTTCTTTTTTCTTTCTTTTCTTTTTTTTTTTTTTTTTTTCTGGCAGTGCTGGGGATTGTGCCCAGAGCCTTAAGTTCCACCGCTGAGCCCCAGACCTAGCCCTGTCATTTTTCTTGTTGCACAAACAGAATTCCTTGCTTCAGGAATATCTCAGGAAATTTCTTTTTAAAATCCCTGTAATTAGTTAGCATATCTCCTAGACTTGCCCTGCCTCTACTATCAATTAATATTTAATATTAGCTTAATGTAGTTAATATTAAACAGAAGCAAAAACAAGGAAAATGGTTAATACATAACCATAGAATATATCATGTGTGTCAAAACACATATTAAACACACTTTTATAACTATTTTTCTCTTCATTTCTCTGCTGGCAGATATTAAAAAAAAAAAAAAAACTTGACCTTCATTAGAGTTAATGTGTGCATAAGTAATGAAGGCTGAGGTTGTAAATGTGTCAAAAGAACTAGATAAGAGTTCCCCAGCTCATTTCTGAATTGTTGTTATTTAAAAAAAAAAAAAAAAAAAGCATTTGGATATTAGCTTTAGTGAATTCATTTTTTCTCTTTTAAAGACACAAAATAGGTATTGATAATCTTAACTCAGTCTCAAACATTATTTCAGGAAAACAAAAGCTTATCCCCTATGGAAGATACTGTGCATTAAATAGCTACATATGCATTATGGTGTATACATTAGGCACATGTACACATATACTTGCACCTATATGAACACACAAGTATAACAACATGTTGAATCTGAAAATTTGACTTTTAAAAAAAATTAGACAACTTTCTACCTACAACAATGGCAGTTTCATATGTTTCATTTATTATTCTGTGGGGGCGTGGGGGAGAATAGCTGATTTTTTCCACAAATAAATTATTTTTTAAAGTTTTTTGAAAAATGGATACATCTTTAATTTATTTATTTTATTTATTTTTATGTGGTGCTGAGGATGGAACCCAATGTTTCACATGTGTGAGGCAAGTGCTCTACCGCTGAGCTATAATCCAAGCCACCACAAATAAATTATTTAAAATTCCTAACTACAATAAAAAATGATGCACATTCATTTGACATTGTTTGTGTTTGTTTTTGTGATGTTGGAAACTGGACCCAGGACTTCCTGTGTGCTAGGCAAGCCTTCTACCACTGAGCTACACCCCCACACAGAACTTGCTGAATTGTTCAGGTTGGCCTCAAACTTATGATCCTCCTGTCTCAGCCTCCTGAGTACCTGAAATAGTATCCATACTCAAAGTACAAAGAAATGTTTGCTGTTGCCCTATCAAGGATCTATTAAGCTGTTTTAAAACAAACCCTTTCTCTTTCCCTCTTCCTAGGGCTGTGTCTGTAAAGACAAAGGCCAGTGCTTCTGCGATGGAGCCAAAGGGGAGAAGGTAAAAAATTTACTATGGCATCTTCTTGTTATAAATGTCATCAAGTGATTCATGCTCTTTCAGTGGCAGAAAGATCCTCAGTATGTTGTTCCATTTCCAAAATCCATTTTTCAAGTAATTATATATAAAACATTAACCTTAAAAAAGAAAAGGAAAAGGAAAGATTTCTAGAAAGTTTCAAATACCTTGTGTGTATAGTTAGATTGTAACTCTTTGGGTCTGTAAAAACTAAGTAGCAAGTTAGTGGAAAAAGAAACTTTGTACGAAGCCTCTATAGTATGCACTATTTACAATGTTGCTAAACACAAGAGAAAAAATGAAAACAGTTTGATTCACTCACTTTAACATAAAATAAACATTAAAGCCTGCAGATTTTGTCCTGCAGCATTGGTACAACATCTCCCCCTGGTGGAAGAATTCTGCAGCAGCACTCTAGTTAGAGGCCAAAATTCAGCGGAGGGTAGTAGCTCCATTGCAGAATTCAAGAAAAAAAGAATACCGTGAAATCTCGTTAGTTCGCTCCATTAACTTGCAATTTGTGATAATTAAGACAGAAGAAGAACTAAAGTTTTTTCTTTGTTTGCAAAATGCTTTCCTATGAGACACTAATTATTTAACAATATTGAAGGGTGACTATGAAAAATATTTTTAAGAAAATATGTTTAAGCTCTTTAGATAAAACAATTCACAAAAGTTATATGCTAACTAAAATAATTATTATCACATATATTTTAAAATCATTTTATAATTCACATGTAGTTTTATTTTGGCTCTTTCCCAAAGTTATGAATATAGTATACTCACTTTCGTGTTGGAACAGACCCTCTCTGTAATTCATCATGCATTCAATCATTTACTGAGTCCCAACTATTTACAAGATGCTATTCTAAAATGTATGAAAGTGAGTAGTGAGAGGAGTCTAGCACATTTTCTTTTTATTGGTTATGTGAATACAAATACACTAATGTGAACTAGCTAAGCTTGATTTTCTCTCTCTCTCTTCCTCCCTCCCTTCCTCTCCCCCCTCAATCTCTCTTCCCTCCTTTCCCCTTCTCTCCCTATCTCTTTGCCAATTGTGTGACAAAACTGACCAAGTCAATCAGTGTGACCTTTCCTGTTAGAGGAATCCCAGGATCCATGTCTATGAGAAGATATTTGTTGATAAAACTGTTTTAGCTATGAGGCCTAAAGTCCTTTGAATCACTTTTACTAGGAACTTTTCCCTAATATCTTCTACCTTCTTCTAAAACAAAAATTATTTAGCCCATGTTTTGGGATATGCTGCCCTTGATATCTCACCTCCATCTCCTACTCGCTAAATTGCTGAGGCTGGCCTTGAACTTGCAATCCTCCTGCTTCAGCCTCCTGAACTGCTGGTATTACAGGAATGTGTCATCACACCCAATAGTATTCTTCTTTTTAAGCTATGTAATAATTTTGTGCACTCTCAAAACATTCCTGGGCCTTACCTTCACCTACTCCATCCCCATCAAACACATTCCACTAACTTTGATTTTTCTAACTACTTTCCCCTCAATTGTTGCCCCTCTCTCTGAATTTCCTCCCTGCCCAGCTCCACTATTTGGGAAAAGTAGTTTCTATAAGACCAAGTGCCAGTACTCTCAAGCCTGCAGACAAATGCCAACAGCTGGTAGCTTTCTAGTGACCCATACTCTCACTGCTCGGTGCTAATTATTATTTTCATAATCAAAAACCTGCAGAATGTTGTCAAGAAATCATAACAAAGAGAACATGATGGTCATGGGAGTTTTTGTTGTTGAATAGTTGCTGTTCTGTGTGTCTCTTGTCTTGTTTTGGTTTTAACAGGGGGAGAAAGGCTTTCCTGGACCCCCTGGTTCTCCTGGCCAGAAGGGATTCCCAGGTCCTGAAGGCTTGCCTGGACCACAGGGACCCAAGGTATGTCATCCTGTAGGCTTGGAAAATTCCCTGTCCACATAACCCTTCTTCATGCATCAGCCATAGCCTTCTGAGACAGCGAGGATTCCACAGGTTAGACAACTGGTTGACGCTGATGATTTCCTGGTCTCCCATTAGCTGAGCCCTTGGAAACTCATCCTATTCAAGACTATTACAGTGACACCATGTCTTCGGCTCCCCACTCAGCTTCCTCTCCACCTGTGCAGTTTCTACACCTGTACCTGCCCAACCTTGATTGTGCTCTTTTCATCTTCCATTCAGGACCTATCTGCCACATCACGCAACTAAATCAGTCAGGGTCACTCTAGGTGACTGAATTTGGGCTGACTGAATAAAGACATAGACACAGAAAGTACCCTATTCTTTGGGTTCAATGACAGCTCCTCAGCCACAGCTCTCACAAGGGGGGGGGGGGCAAGGCAGGCAAGAAAGGGAAGGTAGCACATTCTGAAACCTTTTTTTACTGAGGGGAAGACACTGGAGAAAGTTCCAGCCCAAATTAGGCAAGGGGTCAGGTTTCAGGGGTTTGAGTCTAGCTTCCTGAAGTTTTTCCGTCAGCAGATTGACTGACATCTTGGAAGGCCACGCCCATCTCAGGTGTTGTGTGGGATCAAAAGACAGGGAGAAACATCAGTCCAGTCTGCCCGTGCACTCAAAATGCTCACAGCGCACTCACACAGAGCCCATGACTGGCCTGCAACACCTATCCATCCATCCACCTGCTTCCTGATCGCTGAGACTCCCACTGGGACCCCCACTGGGACCTCATTCCAGGATTCTGCAGCCTGACTTCCCACTTTATGTTGGCTTTTCTCTTTCAATCCTTAAACATGTAAATATTTTACCAAACTGATACAAACCTTCCTGTAGATTTTTTAGGTCCTGTGGCCAAAGGATTGTCATCTTCTCCCTGACCTTTCTGTCAAGCTTCTTGAAGGAATAATTAAACAGCAGTTCCCCTGCCGCTCACTCCTTAGCCAGTGCTAATTTGCCTTTTGTCCTTTTTGCTGAACATATCCCTGCAAAAATCACCAATGACCTTCAAACAGCTACTACCAATGGGCACCTCTGGGTCTTTATCGGTTGGAACCCCTTTGCTTTGTTTTCATTGGCTTAGATCCCTCTCCTCATTTGTCTGTCTTTGCTTTTGGAATCCCCCTTTCCCAGGTTCTCCACCTACCTGACCCCCAATCCATTGCTTCCTGGTTTCTTTTTTTTTTTAACCTGGTCCCTTAAGCATCAAGCTCCTAAAAAGAACCTGTTGCAAAATTATGTTCATCACACATTTTATCCTAAAGTCTGTGATAAATAAATACCCTGGAGGAGTTACTAAATGCATACATAACCACTAGATCTGTGGACTGTTCTTTCCTGCTGGGAATGCTAGCTGGGGACTCTCAAGCATTCATTCCACCAATGACTGGCTGTGAACTAGCTGGAAAGTTGTAAAAGATTATGATAATTAATCTATGTAGAGTCCTTTTAAAATTTGCTACTGCACTAGAATATCTACTAGGATAACATATAGAACATTTAAATGACAGTCAAAGGCAACATACTATATGCTGACTCAGGGTCATTTGTTCCCAACTGTGTTTCATTTACTCCTCACATTGACCCCATAAGTCATGGCTATGGTGACTCAACAGCTCCTATTAGTGCCTCTGCTTTATAACTGAGGAGACAGAGTACTGAAGTAATTTGTCCTGGGTCACACAGGTAATAGGTGGCAAAATCAGAATTGGAACTTGCTTTTATATTATTGTTCTCATATCCAAACAATCCTCCAGCTGTCTGAACTCCAGCTGGGTGTCCTACAGTTTGGTTACAACACTACATACCCAGAGTTAGAGCAGACTGCATGGGCTAAGAACTCAGTTCCACAGACTGTCCCCCACCTCCCCCATTTGGATACCAGTCACAAGTGATGGGTCCTCAGGTTGCCTGCACTGCTTTCCAACTTTACTACAGATTGGGAGTTCCCATGACCCCCTCATCAATTTGATTAGCTATGACAGCTAGAAGAACTCAAGAACACACTCCTGTCCACTGGCTTATTGTAAAGGATGTGACAAATGATGTATATGAACAGCCAGAGGAAGTGCTCTGTAGGCCAATGTCCAGAGGGTCCCCACAGCAGGAGCCTCTGTCCCCCCCCCCACCCACCTCCTGAAACAGGGATGTTCACCAACCCAGAAGCTTTCTGAAGGGTCCACACTATAGGGATTCGCAGGGAGGGCTCCTCTCTAGACGTGACCTGTCATTGACTCCATCCCCAGCCCCTCCCCATCCTGGGAAGATGGGGTAGGGCTGAAAGTTCCGCCCTTCTCATCACAGCTGGCCATTCTGGTGACCAGGCCCCATCTGGGAGCCCACCAAGAGTTACCTCATTAGAACAAAAGACATCCTGTCACCCAGGAAATTCCAAGGGATTTAGGAGCTCTATGCCAGAAACTGGGGACAAAGACCAAGAACTAGGAAAAAAGATGATCCCAGCACCCCATCACTCAGGAAATAAGAGTAGTTTCTAGAGGTCTGTGCCAGGAACTGAGGGCAGAGACCAAATACATATTTCTATGTCACGTATGGTGTCCAAATCAAACTCTTGAAACCAAAGAAACTAAACCCAAACTTCCAGTTTACAGTAAAAATGCAAAAGGTGGCCATTTTCTAGGAATTCTACCATTCCTGTGTCTATCATGTTCATATATGTGTTCTCTTTCTCCATCTCTCCTTTGGATCCTAATTTTGAAAAATTCATATTCTGGGCAGAGTCTGCATATTCCATTGACTTCCCCTAGGGCGTCAGCTTGGATTTTCCTCCAGCTCGCTGGTAGAGTGAATTTGCCTTTTCGGCCTTGGACTTAGGTCACCCTGGGCTTTCTCCTTTTTACCCCATTCTCTATACCCTACTCTGCTTCTGGTTCTTCAGCCTTTCTTTAGAGATGCCCCCAGCCAATTAAAACAATAGTTGTTAACACACGGTGTTTGGTTTGGTTTACACGATGTGCCAGAATTCCATAAAATCAATCCAGAAAATGGCCAGCCATATTTTAAAGCAGAGCTTATGATAACCCCAGAAGAAAACTGAACCAAAGGTAGACAATTAGAAAATAGTAACACTGGAACAAAAAGATTTTTCAGATTTATAAGCTTCCTTTATTAATTTTAAATATTTTCTGCATGAGAAAATTTATGACAGGGAAAAAAAAAAAACCTGCAGTCACTCTTCTGCCTTTTGCATAAAACAAATAACATTCTACGAGGAAGGGAACCTCCTTGAACATGTCCATGAACGCAGGAATTCCACCTCAGAAAGAAAAGGCTGACTTTGGCCTTGACAGTCCAATCTCAGAAGGCTCTGTAACATCCTTTTCTCAAATAATCAAAAATGCCAAAACATACTGGAACTCTCTGGAATGATGAAAACAGCTGTTGGACAATGGGATTTTCACAGCAAGCAGCTTAGTTAGAAGAGTTTCCATTTAAGGTTATTCTTCAAGAAAGAAGGTCTCAAAACTGTATTCATTATGTGCCCAAAGCAAGTGTATCTCTAGTTCAGGCAGTCCTTGCTTTGTTATTTATTTACTTGTGCATGTGAGGCACATTTTGTTAACAAAGTGTTTCTCCTGCTTCGATACATTGGCTGCTGTTCTCATCTGCCATTGTGATTGTGACATTCATCCTTATCAGACCTCTGCAGCTGTCTGGCTAATATGGGGCTTTTACAGTAGCACTTTAATGTGCAGGAGAATTCCCATAGAATCCTGTAGAAATACAGACTCAATATGTCTGGGGGTGGGAGGGATGGTAAGGGTGGATGATGGGCAGTTGGGGATGGGGATGTTCTGAGATTCTGCATTTCTTTCTTTTCTTTCCTTTTCTTTTTCTTTTTTTTTTTTCTCCAATTAGTTATACATGATAGCACAATGCATTTTGACTCATTATACACAAATGGAGCCCAACTTTTCACTTCTCTGGTTATACACAATGCAGAGTCGCACCATTCATGCAATGATACATGTACACAGGGCAATAGTGTCCATCTCATTCCACCGTGTTTCCCACTCCCATACCCTTTCCCCTCCCCTCACTCCCCTCTGCCCTGTCCAAATTCCTCCATTCTCCCCCCTCCCCATTATGGATCAACATCCAAATATCAGAGAAAAAACATTTGGCCTTTGGGATTGACTTATTTCATTTAGCATGATATTCTCCAACTCCATCCATTTACCTACAAAAGCCATAATTTCATTCTTCTTTAAGGCTAAGTAATATTCCCTTGTGTATATATACCACAGTTTCTTTACCCATTCATCTATTGAAGGGCAAGATTCTGCATTTCTAACAAACTCCAAGGTGATGCTAATGTTGCTGGCCCCAAACCCCTCTTTGAGTAGCAAGGTTTTTAGTGAAGTTTTTTTTTTTTTTTAATGTTTATTTATTTGCTTTTAGTTGTACACAATGCGTTTATTTTTACGTGGTGCTGAGGATCGAACCCGGGCCGTGCACATGCTAGGCGAGCGCTCTACCGCTGAGCCACATCCCCAGCCCCTTTAGTGAAGTTTTGTTTGCCATTTCCAATAAATATTTTAGCTCCAATCAAACAAGCAAATAATTGAACCTTATTAACAATGAAATAATCACAAAAGCAAAACAGCTTGGCATGTGAATAAGTCTGGGATCATAAATATATGGGTTTTTAGTGCCAATCATTTTCATACTGTTTACTTTTTGTTTTCTCACTTGAATCTAGGGTTGTCCAGGACGTCCAGGACTCCCTGGTCCCAAAGGTGTAAGGGTTAGTACTCCAACAAGTTCATCCTGATTGTTTCATGAAAATTCTTTTAAAAAGATCAACTCTGCACCATAAGTTATACACATGTCAGAAGGGAGTAAGTACATTGTGTATGGTTCCATAGAGGAATCTCAGGAATAGGTAAAATTATTCTGTACTGGTTGAAGTCAAAGTAGTGGTCACCATGTCAGGGGCAGAAGTTAACTGATGGGGAAGGGCATGAGGGAACCTTTTAGAGTGATGGAAATGCTGTTTCTGTTGGGGTCGTGATCATTCAAATTGCACAGTAAGGAAACATCCATCAAGCTATTCACACAAGACAAGAGCATTTTACTGAATGCAGAATGTACCTCTAAAGTTTATTCCCCAAAGCCTGAAACAATCTTAACCTCTTTTTAAAAGTTCTATAAATGTCAAATTTATAAATATTTGCTAAACCTTTCTTGTTTTTCTATTTATTTTATCTATTCCCAGTGATAGTTGCAGGAAGAGATTATTGCAATGGTAAATGATATTATGTTAATAGGATGAACATTTTAAAACTATTTTTCTTGTCAATCCCTCCTCTTTTCTATGTCTGTAGGGAATAACTGGATTACCAGGATTTTCAGGCCCTCCTGGACTTCCAGTAAGTAATGGGAAGAATATGTGGTTGGAAAATGAAAAACAAGTTCAACTTTAATGAAGATGTGAAGATAGTATCACAAGGAAACAAGTTGTGATACATTTGTCACATGAAGATATAGCATTTTGGAATTTAATAATATACTAGAAGGCTGGGGTTATAGCTCAGTGGTAGAACACTCGCCTAGCATGTGCGCAGCCCAAGTTCAATATTCAGCACCACGTAAAAATAAATAAATAAAATAAAGGTATAAAAAATATACTAGAGCATAGATTTTTTTTCACATGACATGTGAGTCAGACCATATTTCCTAAAATATAAGAAGAGTTGAATAGAGTAGATAGAACAGGATGATTCTGCTTAATAGCATAGAATAGAAAAATTTTGTTTAACCTCTATGTCTACTTCTCTCTCCTTTTTCCTCCCTTTCTCCCAGCTTGAAGTAGCACATTAAGGAATTTTATTTTATGTAGAAAAGGCTTTTTCTAAAATATCCACATCTCACTTGATACTCTCAATTTTAATTTGGATGGTTTTGTTTTAGCAATGTTGTTTAAATTACATCTAAAACCAAGATTTAAATTTACTACTTAATTATTTAAACATCGATTTGTATTTCAGTAGGTGTTTCATTTAGTTCATATTTTCCCTTGGGTCCCTTACTGATTTCCCTGGTCTGGGCCTGGTCTCTGAACCTGTTCTCTTTGCAGGGCCTCCCGGGCCATCCTGGGCCTTTTGGACTTGCTGGTTTACCAGGATGATGCAATGGCTCTAAGGTACGTACCACTCGCACATAGATGATTAATAGATGCTTTGCTGAGTGAGTAAGTCAAGGTGACGTAGCAAGGAGAGGGAAATAGGCTTCCTGAAACATTCTTCAGTTAGGACCAACAGTGTGATTTTGAACCAGGAGCCTTCCTCTTGCTTTCTCCTTCTGGCTTGCTTGTCAATTGTGTTGGAAGGAAGTTCTCCGATAAAACGATAAGACTCAACTGGTTGTGTATATTAACGTGGTGGTCATGTATATAAATCAGAAACTAAAGCCTTGACTGTAGCTCATCTTTGGGAAGGAAGGCCTGGGCTTTTCAGGGTTCTTTTACCTCCTTTTGTTACCTAACTGAGCTCTCCTCTTTCCCAGAATGGTGGCCATGAATGAACTAATTATTAAAGTTTCAAGGAAGCAGCAATTAAAAAGTTCTTGGCACAATTAGACTGCCATTTAAGCACAATTTGACAAACAGTAGATTCTAATCCTGTTTTTCAGTTAAGATAATAGTTTTCTGGCCTTCAGCCTCCTGACCCAGTAGCCATCAGGAATTGGAGTTTCTTTGTCTAGATTTGTCACTGCAAGGCTGAAAGAGAGAAATAGGGATATTTATCTGAATAGGCTGTTCAAGAACAACTAAGAACAATAAGACACTTTTGATATCTTCCAGGGGGAACGAGGATTTCCAGGACTTCCAGGGACACCAGGCTACCCTGGGGTCCCGGTAAGTTTGCATTTCCAGCTGCTCATCACCGACATAAAGTATGAAGAAAAGCAATGTATTCCCCAGGGCCATGTACTCAAATATGTGAGGATCCAGGGAGCCTGGGGCAGCCAATAATAAATGTTCAACTAGCAGGGAATGAATGAAGAATGCACTGTGAGTTCAGGTTTGGACTTCTAGTCCAGGTTGAGACATGCAAAAAGGGATGCATAATAGGCTCAGAGGGGAGGCCTGGGCCTCTACTTGAGAGTGAGAATGAGGAGAACAGGGACTTAGAACCAAGATGGCTCCAGCATATAGTGTCTAGGTTAAAAGTAATAAGGCTGTAAGAGAAGGCTCTAGTGATAGAGGCAAAGCCTCAGGAGGGGTGTAGTGAGGAAGCCCAGGGAGGACATATTTCAGTAGGAGGGAGGGGCAAATAGCTGCTTAAGGTGCTGAGAAATCCAATCAGATGGACACTACCATGTGGCAGTGGTTTCAGCAATATCAATGCTATTTGGCTGACCTTAGCAAGGGGGACTTCCATGGCAAATGGAGCCAGAAGGCAGATTTGGAGCTGAGGAATGAGTGGGAGATGAACAGAATGGGAAGTTTGCAGGGGAGATGAAAGAGAGGGCACTATTGGGAAGGGGGGAATTTGTTGGTTTGTTTAAATGAAGAGACTTCAGCATCTTGAAAAGCAGTAGGAAGTAAATGGTGGGAAAGAAGGCCACACATAGCAAGAAGGACAAGAAGGAGCGTGTGTGTGGCTTGCCCCTGGTGGTTAATATACTGCTTTCCCCGTAGGGTGCTGCTGGCCCAAAAGGACAAAAGGTAAGGCATTTGTGGACTATTGCTATTGAATGTGTCTAATTGTACATATGAAAAGGTCATATTAAATAATGAGATAGAAGGCATTACAAATTGGATTTCATAATCCAGTCCTTACTGATTCTGAAACCGAAATAATTAGAACATGATATTTGTTCCTATTGAACAGCTCCTTCTGGTTCCTGTTGTAAATGGGTCTTAAGGATATAGGTTTTATTGCATCCTTTAAGGAAATGGGGTCTAGGAGAAGAGAACTGATCTCTTGTCTATATCCTGGAAAGCACTTTTACCATTGAAGCAATAGGACCTCCAGTTATTGTGAAAGAGTTTTGAAAGTATTGATTGGGGTTTGATAAAATTCCCCATTTTTTTTTTTTTTTAATTTATTTTTTATTCAAATTTGTTATATATGACAGCAGAATGCATTACAATTCATTTTACACATATGGAGCACAATTTTTCATATCTCTGGTTATATATAAAGTATATTCACACCATTCGTGTCTTCATACATGTACTTAGGGTAAAGATATCCATCTCATTCCACCATCTTTTGAAATTCCCCATTTTCAAGGGTGCTCCAGCTAAAGGAGAAGATAGAAAGCTCAATGGAAGAGGTGACCCCGGGCTGCCGGGACCCCCAGGATTCCAGGTACCCCGCTGCAGGAACATCCCTTGTTCTCAGTGCTACCCCAACCTGTCCTCCCCATTTCTCTTTTCCCCTATATGTTTTTCTCATTCTCTTAACCTTATAGATATTAGTGTTTATTCTTATTTATATGCCTCCCTCATTTCATTCTAAAGGATTCACCTTATAAGAAACTACACGGTGCTGATACACTGAGGTGATTTTTTGTATATGCACCTTTTAATTTCTTCTTAAGCCTCAGTCCCCCAGGTTTTCTTGAACTTAAGGAATTTCAAGGAACAGTCAGGTTCCACTTAATCTGCTTGTTGAAATTAAGGATGGGTTTGTATCACACATTGAATACCACTTAAAACTGTAGTGATAAATGACTGCCCTCTTCAAAACTTGCATGATATTAAATAAAAGGGGGTCATTTAAACGCAACTTTCTCCCCTTGTAGTGTGCTTTACTGAACTATCTGTAGGCAGCCTGAGCCTAATCAGAATGGGCAGAAAAACAGGGCTGTGTATGCTTTACCTTGTGATTTAAAACACCTTCTTTGTAAGACACTTAGGTCTAGAAAAGGGACTTTTTAATGTAAGTTAGAATGAAAAGTGGGAACTCCTGAGTGGAGATTGGATAGTTGCCTAAGGGAGTCAGCACCAGAGTTGAGGCTGTGGGACTCCTACTTGGTGCAGCAGACTGGTTGATGATGAGCTGAACAGAAGCTGAACCACTGCAGTTAGGATCCTGACAGCTGCAGAGAGAAAATAAAGAACATGGTGGCTCTTGCCTTTTGCTTAAGAAGCAGGGTCCAGCTGCTGAAGGCAGGGAATCCTGTAGGAAGGCACAGTAGTTGTTGGGGACATGAGTACATCCTTTAAATGAGTACTGATGGCCATCACTGTACTAGTCATTGTGATAGCACTAAAGACAATACATTCATTTACATAGAAATATTTATTAGATGCCAATTATGCAGCAGGAACTATTTCTAGGCTCTGGGAATACAGCAGGGCACAAATCAGTCAAAAAATAATTTCAAAAAATCCTCCCCCTTCTTGGTGACTACATTGTAATGGGGAAACAGAAAAAAGATTAAGTGCTCTATGGTGTGTTAGGCAGTGATGACCTCTAAGGAGAGAAAGTAATGCAGGGAATGGGGGTAGGAAGTATGTGGGCCAGAAAATGGGTTTGGATTTGGAGAGGTGGAGAGGCTTTAGAGGAAGCCAACTCCATGAAGAGAAGGGAGAGGAAGAGATTCACACAGACACCTGGGGAAGAGGATTCCAGGCAGAAGGGACGCAGAGGCATGGCCCTGAGGGAGGAACGCGGGTGGCCAAAAGTGGGGTCACGGGGGAGAAGGAGAGAGGTAAAGGAAAAAACAAACTTTTGAAAACTTCTAAAACCAAGCAACCGTTCTGCTCATTTTCCTGAAAATAGTAGCATCAGCATGGTCCTGGCAGCTGGTCACACATGACAACATGCTTTTTGGCATTTATCGTCATTAACTGCAACCACTTAGAAGGAAGGCATTATACTCTTCTGATTTTCTTAAAATAGTTTGATGCATTTAACTTCTGGACTTTGTGCTTAGGTGAGAAGTACGTTTGAACTCGCTTTTTGTCTTCTTTTATTTTCAAGGGTTTGCCAGGCCCCCCAGGTTTTCCGGGACCTATAGGCCCACCTGGCCCTCCAGGATTCCTTGTGAGTACAGCCACCATTGCTATAGACTCTGAAAACAAACTAATACAGCAAAACATTTTAGGGAGTTCTCCAGCTTGATTGTGTTTCCTGTTATAATTTTAATTTGTGGATTTTTCTAGGGCTTTCCAGGAGCTATGGGACCTCCAGGGCCAAAGGTAAGTCACAGTTTGTGTTTTGTATCAGTCAGAACACCGTAACTGACCCAAAATCCAAAGCTACCTCTTCAGGAGGGTCACTGTCAGCCCCTCTCTGGACTCAGATTCCCAGAGGGGAGGTGGGTAAGACCAGGTTCTTACCTCTCTTCCCTATACTTCAGCAATTTGATCCCTAATGTAGTTTTGATGTAAGAAGCTTCCTATGGAGGAAAAAGGCAAGGATTCCTAATCCATAGGCTTTCCCTTTTTGGTAATCCTATTGGTCACCCCACACTTCATCTTGTATATTTTGACAGTGAGCTCCTTTGCAATATCCCCCTGAACTTATGCTAATAAGTAGAAGATGACTATTTATAACCATCATTTGGCTGGTCATTTTATGTGTTTCTATTAAAAAGACAATTGTTTGTTTAAGGATTGTTTTATTTTATTATATTCAAGGATTATTTATTACCCAGCCACAGACTGGGCAATTTATTTGACAAAGAAATTTATTTCTTGCATTTATTTTTTACAGTTCTGGAAGCTGGAAAGTCCATTGTTGAGGGGCTGCATCTAGTATGGGCCTTCCTGCTGGTGGAGACTCTCTGCAGAGTCCCAAAGCAGTACAGGGACTAACCAAAGAGAACTTGCTTTTATAATAAAGCCACTCCCAGGATAACTTGTTACTCCATTAATCCATAAGTCGTGATCCACCTCTTAATGCTTTGCAGTGGGAATTAAATTTTGATGTGAATTGTTCTGATCCAGTAGCCATCATTGGTGACATTAGGCTGGTCTCTGTCATTATATTACTAGTGAAGTCAGGTAGTTTGAATTCCATCTTTAGCTTCTCTATTAACTTTACAATTTCAGAATCCTGAGGTCTAGCTACCCATCCCTCCTATTTTTAGAATGAGAAAACTGGGGCATCAGGAAGTTTAGCAGCCAGCTAAGGAAGTTAACTAACCAGGAAGTTAGGTGGCCAACCGGTGGGATCAAAACCACCTAAAGGCTGAGCCAGAAAAGTCATCTGTGCTGGGTTCTTTCCCTACCTCACACCACTGGACACCACCTGTGTCATCGTCCCACACACTGAGTAAATCTCTTAATTTTTCTGCTCTTCAAGGTCTCCACCTTTATAGGAAGAAATAGCTAAAGTTACTTTCATAATTCTAAAATTAAGATTAAAATATAAATGTTCAGTTGCAAATATTAGATCTTTAATGAGATTATGCTATTCCTATTTATTTATGGTATTTGGGATTAAACCCAGGGGCACTTAGTTCCTGAGCCACATCCCCATCCCCTTTTTATATTTTATAGAGAGACAGGGTTTTGCTAAATTGCTTAGGGCCTTTCTAAGTTGCTGAGTCTGGCCTTGAACTTGCAATCCTCCTGCCTCAGCCTCCTGAACTGCTGGAATTACGGGCATGCACCCTATTTATGGTGCCCAACCCTATTTATTTTTTAAATATAATTTTATTTTGTGTTTTGTTATAGGGTCACATGGGCGATAATGTTATAGGACAAAAAGGAGAACAGGTAATTTAAATAAATGACTTCTTAATGAATAAGATATTTCAAGGTTCTTGGGGTATTAGCCTTTACAGTTTATTCACTGGCCAAGTTGAAATTCACGTGTTTTCACTGCTCTGTCTTCTTGCATAAGAACTAAAAAATGATCTTTTTAAACACAGTCAAGTCATTTGGTTTTCATTCTGGGTGTGTTTGCCTTTAGGGTGTGAAAGGATTAACAGGACCCCCTGGACCTCCAGGAACAGTTATTGTGACACTAACTGGCCCAGACAACAGAACGGTAATGCTGCAATTGGTTAGGGTTGTGCCTTCCTGTTTATGGGACCCCTTAACTCCCTTAGGAGCTCTGTGGCTAAGCCCAGCTCAGCCCATCCCCTCAGCAGTCTGCACCTGTAGGTTTTATTCCTCCCCCAGCCTTCACTCATCAACTCAGAAATGTTTTATAGGGAAGACCTGAGACAAGGGCCTCCCAGGCTCTTGGCATTTGAGCTGGAACCTGATCTTTTCCCCCTTGCTTCCCCACCCCCTCTCGCTGTCCCTTACACACAGTGTGTAGCTCTGATCCAACTGGATGGCGATGGCCTAAAGACGGAGGTGAGGGGTACCATAATCAAATGGGATATTTTAACCCAGCCATTGTAACCCTGCAGGCATTGAACCCCCCATTCCCCACCAGGAATACATGTTCCTATTATTTTGACAATAACATTTGCTTTTTGCTCCCCCAGTGGAGTGGAAGAGCAGGATTTGAGCTACACTGAATGCTTATAGAAAAAGTGAATCTGCGTTATAATACACCAGTCATACACATTAGTGTGACCCGGTGTCTGGAAGTGAGGATGAGGAATGAGAGGGTAGCAAATAAATTTATCATGGATTAACAAAGAAATAAACACAAACCATCCTTCTCTTTGAAACTTATTAATTGCTTGAAATATCTGCTTCATTAAGCTATAATTCATATAACATACATACATATTTTAAAGTATGCAGTTCACAGGTTTTAGTTATAACTAAACTTTAACAGCTTTGTTTAGATAGAATTCACATGCCTTAAAATTTACTCGTTTAGTGTATAATTCAGTGGCTTTAAGGATACTCACTGAGTGAAAATTGGAAAAAATAAAGTTTCCCTGAGGAAAAATAACTGAACTTTTCAGAGATAATCAGCAAAAAGAAAATTAGTGAAGGCTAAAACTTCATTGTCTGATAAATGGTAGGAAAAATTACATTTATAAAAGCAAAATTTGGACAATTTAATTCTGGAAAAATAATAAGGGTTGAATAAAAAGTGCCCTTCAGAGAAGAATTACATTAGGAAAAACATATACAGTCAGAAAATGTGATTATAGCTCAAACAAACCTGATTACTGAATCAAATTATCACTATAGCACTGACAGAAAACCGTTGATCCCAATGAAAATAATTTTAATATATTAGAAATGAAAGTAAAATACATTAGTAATGATCTGATTGTGCTTATAGAAAGCTGATTCAGAAATTCAGTTAGTTTATGTACCTTGATCCAAAAGATACCTTCTTTTTTAAAGAAAGTCTGCATATAGTTTTAGAGGAATCTCATGTGTAAAGTTTGAAATGTGAGAGACAGAAAGAACTACTGTGTTGTGTCATCGCGAGGCCCACTAGTAGTTTGTAAACCAGTTTATTGAATAGAGAGTAGACTTTTCCAAGTGCAGTCAGTATGATCTTATTTGATTGGTTTGTTCTTAATGATCTTGAATTGTTTTTGTGGCAGGACCTCAAGGGGGAGAAGGGAGACAAGGGAGCCATGGGAGAATCTGGACCTCCTGGACCCCCAGTAGGTCACTCTAATCACACTGTCCCTCTGACACATAAAGTAGGACCTTCAGATATATTTTGATGCATGCTCTCTCTTTAAATATTAATATTACCTGAAACACAGACTCTTGAACTCATAGATAATGAAAATACTAAAATTATTTTATGTCCATTCCTAGCTGAAATACTTGCACTGCACTATTTTACATGCATGACTTGTCTTTAGGACCTGCTATTTAGCATCTGTTTTAAAAATACTTATAAATATTTCTCTTTTAGATGACTCATTTTTAAATATGGCTGAATAATCAGAAGGAACCAATCAGTAAAATAAATAAATAAAATCAGTGTAAGTGAAAAATCAATAATATATAAAACTTGACATAACTCTGATTCATACAGGGACCACCTGGAGAATCCTATGGATCTGCAAAAGGTGCTCCTGGAGAACCTGGCTCACAGGTAAACTAGGGAATTCAGTATCATATACAGCCTGTAGTAGTAAGGACTCAGGACTCTTGAGGTTGCAACAACGAGATGCCCAACTCCAACTAGCTGAGGTTAAAAAAATTTTTTTCTTTTAAAGGTTTGGGAAGTGGGTTTTTTTTGTTCAACTATCTGAGAAGTACAAGACTAAAACTGGCTTCAAGGACTTTAGAGCCTGAAACAATAAAAGCAGGATTCTCTGCCTTACTTCTGCTTCTGTCTGCCTATCAGCTTCATGCTGTCCTTTGGCAGATGATCTTCCATGTGAGGGGACAAAGAGTGAAGCCACTTCAGACTAATGGCACTTCAGTCCAGCAGACAACTTCAGAGTAAGGACATCTGAGGGAGAATCTTTCTCCCTGTGCCCATAGAGGAAGTCCCAGAGAATCAATCTGATTGGCCTGCTCAGGTTACACGTCTCATTTTGGAACAATGGCTCACCATTGAAAGGGTTCAATGGCCAGGTCAGTGGGGCAGTGAGCTTCTTTGATTGACAGCCCTATCAGAACCACCTTGAGGGAGGGATAAGTAGCTCCCCAAAGGAAATGGGATATAATGTGCCCAGAAGTGAGATGCTAGGGAGACAATCAACAGGCACCTATTTCCCCACTGGCTCCATGTTGGAAAGATTTAAACACATATGTTGTACAAAACCTATTAAAATTATACATTGAGAAAATGTGCTCTTTTTTCCTAAAAAAAAAATTAGTCAATATGATTTTTAATTTTGTCAGAAAGGCTCTGACAGAATTAAAGTGGACATTAGAATAAATATCCTTTGTGTATATATATGTACATATGTATACATAATAGTTAATCCAAAAGCCACGTCTATTTAGATAGCACATTATACATTTTATATATATTTAAATATAGGCATATCTGGGGTTTAGGAAATTACAAACATTTGATATTAATAAATTGACTGTGAACACCTCCCTCATTCTAGTTTTCTTTTTTCACTTCTACTAAGTGCTTTCTTGATTTTTCCTTCCAAGTTTAAGATGGACAGCATCAACTCTAGTTTAACCATAGCTGTTACTTTCCTCTTTTCCTTCCTTTGACTCTAATTCTCCATACTGACTTTGACCTTGGTAAGGGAGAGTCAATGCTATCTCTGTGGTTAAGTTTTTCCTTATAAAACCTAGGTAAGAAACTTCACTCAGGCTTTCTTGCATGAGATCAAGAGGAAATGATTGTATCATTTTAGCATTCCATGTCTATTCCAGTTACACATATTTATTAATGGATATATTTTTGTTTTAGGGAAAACCTGGAAAAGGTGGTACCCCTGGCTTCCCTGGCACTGAGGTAAAGACAAAACTCTCCATTGATGTAGGGGAAAATGGCAGTCCTACCTCCCAGATGAAGAAGGACTTTGAGGAGTTGCTACATAGTTATGGACAAACAAACAGCTTATTGCTTTAAAAACTACATTTGAGAATCATAATTTTATGTTTTTATGCAAAGAGAAGTCATCTGAGCACATTACTTAACATGGGTGAACCTAGAAGACATGATAAATGAAATTAGCCAGACACAGAAAGACAAATAGCACATGATCGCACTCATACATGCAATCTGAAAAAGTTTATCAGGGGTGGGGTGTAGCTTAGTGATAGTGTGCTCATCTAGCATGCAAGAGGCCCTGGGTTCATTCCCAGCACACACCCCAAAAAAAATGCTAACCTCATATAAGTAGAGCCTAGAATAATGGTTATCAGAGACTAAACAGGGGAGGTGAAGAGGCAGGAAGAGAGGTTGGTCAAGAGGTATAAAGTTAAATAGGAGAAATGAACTTTGTGATCTATTGTACAATAGGGTGACTGTGGTTAATAACAATATAAATTTCAAAAAAGCTAGAAGAGAAGATATTGAATACTTTAACCATAAAGAAATGATAAAAGATTGAGGTGACAGATATGCTAATTAGCCTGATTTGATCATTACAAAAGTACAGTGTGATAGATAGAATCAGTGTATTGTATAATTATGTACCCCATAAATTTGTGCAACTATTAGGTGTCAATTTAAAAGATAAAGTGAAAGAAAATTTAAATAAGTTCAGACTGCTCCTGCTTCACACAGAAGCAATTGATTTCCCTTTATTCTTTTCTTTAGGGAGCCAAGGGCAACAGGGGCTTCCCTGGATTAAGGGGTGAAGACGGCATTAAGGTAACCCTCTCCCCAACAGCCTATCATCAGGCATTTTTAATCAATTTGATATTGCCTACCTTCCTGGGAACAAGGAACCTCAGTCACAGGTGCCATTGAAATACCTTAGCATATTTGTTAAAAAGAAACCAGAGACATGGCAACTTTATGTACATCTTTGAAGAGTGTTTCAAAGGGAAAATATTCAACTTATTCTGTGTAGTGGATGCTGGCTAACTTAAGACCCACTAGCAAGATTTCAGGTCCCCATGAGAAAGTGTTTGGAAAAGGGCCTGAAACAGCAGGAGATGTCTGGTCATTTGAGGTCAAGTATAGGGTGGACCCCTGACTCTCTGATTCATGGATTGCAGAAAGGTCATGATTAATTGTGAATGCATAGCACATCATTTGTTTTTGACAACACATTACAGACATTTTTAAATAATTTCTGTATGTAGGTATATGTGCAGATTCTTATCCTTTATCATATCATTTCTAGTAGCATTCTTAAATGCCCTCTGAAACTAAGGAGGTTGGTCACAGCTGAGCCACTAGGAATTGCATATAGCCCATGGCCTGGTGGTCCTGCGCCTTTAATCTGAGCCAGGACATGCATGTGCAATGCACGTGAACATCCAGGAAAGGTAGTTGAGGAGAAGCCTGAAGAGCCAACAGATCCAGTAACAACCACTTCTTCATGGCCCTGTAGTTGGAATTCCTGACTCAGATACAGGCTCTCCATGAACATAGAGACAATCTTCCTGTAACTTTAATTTGGTTTGTAGATTGTACCTAAATAACATGAACTGTTAATTTTATTGTCCAACTATGTTAATTTATCGTCCAACTGTACATTTTGCTTTTCAACTGTACCAAATACATAAATGCTTTTGGTTTACATATTCATAATCTGTAACTGTCTTTCAATGTAGGGTTGGAAAGGGGACATCGGCCCCCCAGGATTTCACGGTCCAGTAAGTGTAACTAATCCTGATACCAATGTCATCTTGGATGAAGTTCTTCAAAGTACTGAGGGAGTTTCAAGTCAATGTCTCTCATCAATCTTTGTGATAGACATGATAGCATTTACCATTTTTTCAAATGAGGGTTAAAAATAGCTGTTGGCATTATTTGTCCATTTGGCAATGGATAAATATTTCTATTTGGCCCCTGGAGTACACTAGTAATGCCTATTGGACTCTGGAGAGGAAAAGCCTGGTGTAGTCAGGCTTGGCACAAGGTAATCCTGCACCTTCTTAGCAAAAGAAGAAGGCTGCTGCTGTAGACAGCTGATGCATAGGGCAAGGACACCAGTTCCTTCTTACCCACACCCAGGCCAGTTATATAACTCTTGTGCTTTCAGGTAGCAGAAGCTCAGCCACCAGTTTGATGCAGGGTCAGCAAAAGCCAGTCATCCCAATGGGAAGTCCAATGCAGCTTACAGCACTCTCCTCCCCAGCCCAGACAAGGTTTAGATATCTGTCAGCTCCTGACTGTAGTCAGGCCACATTCTATACTCTGTGACTCTGCAGCTTCAAGAGACACAGGCTCTGAGTTCTGGCATCTGTTCATCTCCTGCCTCAAGAGACTGTGTGTCTCACATTCAGAGTGTGGAGCAGAGCTGCTATGTCTGTGTGAGGGGCATCGGGGGTATTTTCTTGTTAGAAATGCAGTCAGATCCCCAAGCTAAGTAAGTCAGCTCAGTAACTGAAGATCGCTACAAAGAATATTCACTTGTATACTAAAGCAAATGTTTGAGATGCAAGTAGTCCCCAAATACTTCTAAGGAGTTTCCAGGAAGATTAAATGGACTAATTTGTGAAAGTACATAGCAATGTCCAACACCAAGCAGATGCACACCCACATTAGTGTTTTACAGAGATTATTATGTTATTAGTGTTAAGGCTTTTTTGTGATTTTTGTACACATTGTTTAACCATGGGTTCTTGTTACCTCATCTTTAAACAAGTTAACAAAATAATGGGCTCAGGCAGCATATGAAAAACAGAGAGTTCTACATATACATACATATATTCCCATCTTTTTTCCTTCAAAATAAATGCAAAATAAATTAATTCTATTCACAATCTACTTGCCATTGAACTTCAAAGGGATTCTTAGCATTCCCAGCTTACTGGTGTTTTGTTATGCTCAACCCTAACATAACTCTGTTTGCAGTTTCTACTAACTTCAAAAGAAGGTCTGTTTCGGGAATAAATGGTTAAGGAGACCAGCTGGAGGCCCACTGGGCATGTCAAAAGTAATGTCCCTTGGTTCTTGAAGGCCAATGCTGTCCTGAAATTTAAAGAATCAATATACGTATATTTGTGGATGTGTGGGTTTCACCATACTTTGAAATAAAGTGTGTTCATCAGGACCAGCATTTTAAAACAGTAAAATAGAATAGGAAAAAAAAAAAAAAAAAAAAAACACCTCAGAGTTGATCATATGTCATAGTGGTTGGTAAGTCACTATTGTTGAAATTTAAATATCTGTATTCATATATACCTGAACATGTATATGTGTGTATATATGTGGATCACATAATAAAATATATTTCTAATTGGAAGCCCATGAAAAAATTATGAATCCAAAAACAGTCAAATTTCTCTTTAAAGTTGTCCATCTATATATGACCATACTCCAGCTAACATATAAACATATGAATTCACAAAATTAAGGAAAGTACCATTTTAGCCCAAATGAAGAAGTTGAAGCAATTTTGCATTTGGTGAACAATTCATAAATGGCTGTCCTTTCTTTTTATTCATTTCTTTTTCCTTTAAGACAGAATATTATGATGCATACCAAGAAAAGGGACAAGAAGGAATTCCAGGTCCACCAGGACCCAAAGGAGCTCGTGCCCACAGGGTGAGGATACATTTCTTCCTAAAACTTCTGCTTTGTTCTTTCTTTCTTCCAAAGTAACAAATACCACATACTCATAGAGCTAGGATTTTGAAGGTAGGGAAAAAAGAAAGAAAGCACTTGATTTTGACTAATGGTGGCATTTTTTTCTTTCAATTTTCATATTTTTACATGAAAACTTTGTAAGTAGTATACCATAGATGCTAATTAAATTATTTTTATATAGCAGAGCATGAAATGCAAGTTGTCAAGAAGACACTAACATGTCCAGAAAACAAGAAGAGGTAGTATAAGAAATCAGCAATCTTACTGTGATTGCAAAAGAGAAAAGAGGGACTCCAAAAAGCTGTAACTTGAGAAAATCCACACAACTAGTGACAAGGGCAGGGGACTGAAGCCCTACTTTTCTAGCTCTGCAACTAGATATTGTGAATTTAATACATGTTTGCATATATGCTATCATTTTTCATAGATCTGAAAGTTCTCAGGCAGGCACTCTCATCCCTAGATACATGATAGCATCCCTGGGTACTTCTAACTAAAGACCTTGTCAAGGTCCCCTCCCTGGGATTCTGATTTTATTTTCTGCAGAAGAGTCCTGAATACTGGTAGATTATAAAAACTCCCCAGATTATTCTACTGTGCATCCAGGATTGAGAATTGCTTATCTAGGCAAATTATTGATATAAAGATTTCCAAGGAGAATTTTACTTAGAAAAATAAAAAGGCAGATAAATATACACATCATGGACAGCTAGAAGCAGTCTGAGATGGAGCAAGGAACCAAACTGCAGATCCTCACAGATTCCAGTTTTCTCACATCTGAATTCCCAACAAAGTACCAAACACATAGCAGGTTCTTGGCAAATCTCTGCTGAATTATGTGAAAGCAACCAGATGGCATGATTTACTTTTGAATGTTAGACACCTAAGAATAGTTCCCTGGCTCTAATTTGTCTAAATACTAAATAAATGGTGTTTTTTAGTATTTATCCATATGAGAGCAGGGAAGAAGTATTAAAAACTCTTTGTTACTATGATTATTATAGTATCACCTGAGATTTCAACTTTACATCTTTATGAGCAATTAATTAATGTTTTGTCTTCCCAGGTCCCAGTGGTCCCCCTGGAGTTCCTGGGAGTCCTGGTACGTCTCATTCTTGGAATTCAAATAGAAATGTTATTTAAAAAGAAAATACTTAGCTCTCTTTTAAGTTTGCATGATTTATGTGGACCAATGTTCTATTAATCAATCTAAATGTGTTTCTAGCTCCTTAATTTTTATCTTTGTGGCCCAGAATGGAATAAAGAACAGAAGTTGATACAAATTGATACAGAAATGCTCTTTTTTACTTCTCAGTAGTTTTAACCAAGTGTAAGGGTCTCATTGTCAAGGAATTTACACAGTAACTTTGGGATATGAGCAGGGACCTTCAAACTCAGAAGAGGCACAGTAACAGAAAACAATGTTATTAAAATGAGTTTGGTTGGAAAATGACAGCTTTTATTACGTTTCAGGTTATACTTTTTCTGTAAAATATTAAATTTTAATCTGTGAGTTATTTGATTGTTTCCTTTTCAGAAAAGAAAACTAAGATCAGGGGTGGTTCTTAAAAAGCCCATCAATTATAATTGTACTGTGTCATTTTTAAAGGAAACAAAACTAAGAAAAAGGAACAGGGAATTGGTAAACCAGAGTAGTGGGTGCCCTGTCATTGATTATATTTTTCTCTATACAGTGCTTTATATTAAACTGTTTTGTAATTTTAATAATGAATAAAATTTCAGAATGATATGCTTACTATAATATCACTGTAGGAAATAGAGACATAATGGATAGATATTCATGTGTACCTATAACATATCTCTGCCTGGAAAAGCATGCTTCAAACTATTAACAGTGGGTATATCTTGAAGTCGGAATGGGCAAATGGATATTTTGGAGGCCTGGTCAAAGATCAAGGAAGACACCCCTTCTCCCTACCAGGACCCTAAGTTGTAAACAGGCTCCTTTACAAAACCAGTGAGTGGGAAATTACAAAGCTCTGAAACAAACATCAGAAGGATTTTTCTTTATGTTCCTGTAATAAGAAATGATCAGATATGACCACAGCTGTGTCCTTGGCCCTTAGGTGGTGACATCTCTCCTCCTAACAGCTCAACTCTGTGCAAGGCAGAGATTAGAGACTGCTCCCTCCTCGCATCTTGGTGTTTTAGGATTAGGGTAGGATTTGCACCAGCTGACTTAGTTCTCTACCCTGAGCCTCTTTTATACCTAAGAAATAGCAAGAATGAAATCCAATTACAACTTTCTTTCCATTCATTTGGGGCACTGAAAGGTAGGTATCTTCTAGTCTCTAATTAAAAAAAAAAAAAAATCTACAAAATAGCATCTATGGAAGAAGTTCTCATGAGTCCTTATAAATGAGAAGTTTACAGTGATTCCCAAACTCTGTTTCACTCCTTGTAATAAATGACACATATTATCTCCCTGGAATGGAGCATTCTGTACTTTGTCACACTGTAACCTAATTTAACAAGGCCAAAGATGAAGGAAGTAAGGATATTCACCTTTTATTTTATATACTTTATATATCTCATAATTACACAACTCTTGTAAATAAGAATATATCACTTTTTTCATTTGGAAAATAAAATATATATTAACCAGGAAAAGTATTTAAAATAACACAACTGATTATTTTCTCCAAGGATCATCAAGTCCTGGTCTCAGAGGAGCCCCTGGGTGGACTGGTTTGAAAGGAATCAAAGGGGAGCGAGGACCTCCAGGAAAGGACACAGTGGGCCTCCCTGGGTCCCCTGGCTGTCCTGGTTCACCAGGCCCTATAGGGTCACCAGGACCTCCAGGACCTCCAGGTAAAGATGGATAATGTCCACTGCCCCCTGACAGCAGTTTGCAAATCAGGGGCAATAAACTGCATACTGCTTGGCCATCAGTCTTTGGTAGTTTTTTTTTTTTTTTTTTTTTTGAGTAATCTTTGCAGTGATGTTTCATTTTAGTAGTGATCTATGAAAGAAACAATGGTGGAATGATGACTTTGCAAGGTCTTCCCCTGACTTCCCAGGAGGGAGCAGGGACAAGCGGGGAGAAGAAGGGAAGAGAACTGGTTATCACATCGACCTTGGCAAGGGCATTTCCTTGCTCAGTCCTTAAAGTCTCTGCCAAGAGGCCTGTCTCAGGATAATCTGTCCCTGGGGAGGAAGAGGCAAGAATCTATCCACCAGCTTCTGTTTCCCATGGGTTATAACTTGCCCCATGGGACAGGACAACCCGTTCCTGCCCAATGCCCCCATTCCCAGGCTGGTTTGCTCAGTTCCCAAGCATCCCATGCCTTGGCATCAGCAGGAAAGTTCAGAGCAGGAGGCCAGAGCTGTGTATCCTGGGTATGAGACAAGATGCTGTCAGGGGAAGTGGGTCAGAGGCCACAGAGCTGTGGCCCAAAGGATTTGGAGTGCACAGATATTCTTGACAATAGCATCCTGTCTCCCTGCTAAGCCACTGAGCATTCTGTGTTGGCTCATAGGTCCAAGGGTCCTCTTGAACATGTAGCTCAATTTATATTTTAAAACACCTTTCCTGGAAGGTTATGTGTTTCATATTCCACTCTTCTAAGAGACTTAAGAATCTTCTATATGTAAGGGAGTTTTAAAAATTATTTGTTTTTGGAAGAGAGGAAAGCATTTATTATTCATAGACAATGTGATTATAAACCCAGAAACTTTTTTAAAAATATGAAAAACTCTTAGTATTAAGATCATTCAGTTAAGTTCTGATTATTTAAAAAAAAAAAAAAAATTTAAAAACTTTCCTTGAAGGTAAGCTTTCAAAAGACTCAGCTTCCCATACAAAGATAGGGTAAATGTATATGAAATAACACACATATTAAAATATTTACTAGTTGGAAAAAAAAGCACAAATAAAAATGACCTTTGATGTTGTCCTTTCATAGGTGACACCATTTTTCGCAAGGGTCCACCTGGTGATCATGGGCTGCCAGGCCATCTAGGACCTCCAGGAGTCCCAGGAGTCTATGGGCCCAAAGGTTGGTTCAGATAATAGTGCTATTCTGTTAGAATAACAGCATTGTCACTGGTTTCTTTCCCCTGAGACAGCAGTGATCCCAAACACCTGCCAACCTAGGATGGATCCTTTTCCAAAAATATTAGCTGAAAATATTCCATTATCTGTCAATGAAGAATTCACTTGGCGCACTCAATTAATTGTTGGATATCACTAGAATGCGAGTTTTATCCTGCATGCAAGGAGAGATTCCATGAAATAGTCAACATTTAATGCTAGATTCTTAGAATTTCCTCTCCCAGAAGAACTATACAGCTCAGAACAAAATTGTAAGCAGATAGAGTACGTGAACTTTTCTATTTGTACAAAGTATTAGATGATTTGGGGCTACCTGAAAAATGTTTAAATGTAATTAATGTGTGGGTGGTGCACATCCGTCCTTTCTGTAGATCCAGGGTATGTTTACAGGTGATGCAAACCTGCTTTCATTTCAGGAGAACCAGGCCTTCTGTGCATAGAGTGTCCCTGTATTCCAGGGCCCCCTGGCCTCCCAGGATTGCCTGGGCTGGATGGTGTCAAAGGAATCCCAGGTACAAACAATTTGCCCACAAAGTTGTGTTTGTGCAAGGACAGAAGGTAATCATACTGGGAAATTTAAAGAGCTATTGGGTAGCCAGATATGACAAACTTGGAGAGTTTCAGAAACATCTACTCTGTTAACAAGAATCATATAAAAGCTGATATTTTTTCTTTTCCATTTTCATCACTGAACTTTAGCAAAAATTATTGTGTTAGCCAGGAATTGTAAACAGATTCCTGCAGGGTCCAGTAGAGAACTTAAAGCAGTGAAGCAACCAGACCAAACAAACACACAAGACTTCTCTGTGCATTTTCTCATGTTCCCACTTTTGACAAGAGTCATAGCCAAGTTTAAAAAAAAAAAAAAAAAAAAAATGATAGCCATGTCCTCAGAGCAGGGGATGACAGAGAATGGTTGCATGTTCCCATGGCCCAGTAGACATTTGCATTGGCATAGGGTCTTTTGGGAGGTTGAGTGTCAGTATGAAAAAGAAAGGTGTCAGCCACGGGCACATGGCCAGAGAGGAGGACACACACCTGGGCAGGGATCCTTTGTTACCTTCAAGTCCCACTCACTTATTTATGAAGACCTCAGCTACTTTGTGATGACTGCCACTGCCCTGGACCCTTGAGACAAGCCCAAGAGGGAAAGGTAGGGGACTGTTGCTCATGTAGCTCCTATGTGGTGACCAAGTCTCTGGGGGAAACGTTTTACCAGAACAAAAACTCTAAGGAATGGAGGGAGAGGGGAAAAGGAGAAAAAGATGAGAGACCTATATATTCCCTACACTTCCGGGAGCCTCACCTCTGACCCAAGGTACACAGGTGGACAAGCTGCATTATGGTACTTTCCTTAGTTTCTCTACATTTGGCGTTATAGTATAGGTATAGTCAGAGAAGTTATGGGAACAGTAAAATGGTTTGAATTCTGACTCAGTATCTTGCAAAATATGGAACTTGAATGAGCATTTGTTGACTGACCTGAGAACCATCCAAAAGATCATTAACAGGATCATTTTTACAGTGATGTTTAAACATCCACAGGAGGCATAAAATTGCACAGTAAATTGTGATTTGGCAAAAGAATCCAAAGCCTCAGAAAATTTTGTGTCCATTTGGACTTGCAGTTATCCTTGTAAGCATTTATTATGAAGTACGTATTTATACAAATTTGAAAAGTAAATATTGACATTGTTTACAACAGCTGTAAGTTGAAAAACAACCCAAATATCTAAAAACAGCAGTTAACTAAATAAAGTAAGCTCACCCATGTAGTATATTACTATCACAGTCATCTAAAATGAAGCTCTCTAAACCTATACTTACCAACATATGTATGGTAAGCTTCCAAAATAGTGTATATATAAGTCTTATGCATTCATGGACATAAAAGTTTAAGAATAATATACATTAAAATTAAGTGTTATGTTCTGATGATAGATTTATGAGTAATATTTTTGTTTTGCTACCATTGTTACTGTTTTTGCAATGCTGGTAATGGAACCCATGGTCTTGCTAGGCAAGTGCTCTACTACTGAGCTACACCCCTAGCCCAATTTTTAATTGTTTTCTTCCTGTATAATTTTCTTACATGAGTATATCACTAGGAAAAATAAGTTCTTAAATTGTAAAGATGAGAATGTTAGGAAGCTAAGATCTAAGTGTTCCTGCTTTTTGTATTATCTCTTATTCCAGTCACCTACCCCCATTCTCTTATGCTTCTGTTCATTTTACGATAAGAATTGTCTTTCTTTCCTCATAAGGAAATGCAATGTTTTCTTCATATACTGCAATCCTCGGGGCACTCAGAGTTGGTGTTGCATTGCTGATTGTGAATTGCTTTGCAGGAGGACGAGGAGTGCCTGGAGTGAAAGGAAGCCCAGGGTCCCCAGGAAGCACCGGTCTTCCAGGATTTCCAGTAAGACTTCCATGATTATAAAGCTTTAGCTTCAGTTTGGAAAACTGGTTGCTCTGGAAATATGGCTGCACCACCTGCAACCTGCAGATTATTAGTTTGTTTGGCAAAGTGTGGATGTTTAATTGATAGGCAAACAATAGGTGCTCAATAGATACTCAGTTGATTAAATGAATAAACAAATGAATACATGAATGAATTAATGAATTTAGAAATAATTTTCAATGGTATCAGAGAACGGAGATCAGTCATTACCTGGGGCTCAGGGTGGGAACAGGGATTAACTGCAAATGGATTTGAGAGCAACAGCAGTGATGAAAATGTTTTAATATGATGTGGTGATTATGGCATAATTCTATACATTTACTAAAAATCAGTGAATTGTACTCTTACAAAGGATAAATTTTATGGTATGTAAATTATAGCTCAACAAAGCCCATTAAAAAGTTAACATTTGGGCTGGGGATGTGGCTCAGCAGTAGAGCACTCGCCTAGCACGTGCACTGCCAGGGTTCAATCCTCAGCACCATGTAAAAATAAACGCATTGTGTACAACCAAAGCAAATAAATAAATATTAAAAAAAAAAAGTTAACATTCATTAACATTGTGAATCAGAAACTTAGACACAGATAAATATATTTAAATCAATTTATTTAGGGATAGATGTTAAAATTTACCAATAACTAAACATAATCTGAATGATGTTGATTGATGTATCGTATTGAATTATATTATTGTGTGTATTATATTGAATTATACTACCTAAATTCTTTTCCAGTTTTGGAAGTTAAAAACAATCAAAAGTTTGAAATGATATTTATGGCCCAATGAAAATCTGTGTTCAAAAAAAGAAAAAATCCACATTCATTAAAACTGAACCGTTCTTGTTGACACTGTTTCTAAGACTGATGTAGGACAACTCTATGTACTACCCTAGGGATTCCCAGGTGCTGAGGGAGCTCCTGGACTTAAAGGAAGAAAAGGTGAAACATCTCTGCCCCAGGGGCCCAGTGGGTGCCCCAGGGGATCCTGGGCTCAGAGGGCAACCAGGGACCAAGGGCTTGGATGGAATTCCTGGAACTCCTGGAGCTAAAGGATTACCAGGACCTAGAGGAGAACCGGTTGGTGTTTGTCAACTTTTTTGGATTAGCCCCTCCCCCATAGATGGAGTGCTGTTCCCCTACTGAGATAAGATGATTTCCTTCCATAAAATGGTTGCCTACTCAGCATGGCTCATCATTTTAACTGCAAAGGGGACATCTTCAAATTACTAGTAATAACCCAAGCAAATATTTATAGCATTTTGACAAAGTAGGCAACTTTCAATTGAAATTCTATATTGATAACAACTCTGTCTTACACATAAGTTACATTTTTATATCAAATGAGTTTCTAGAGAAGTTCAGAAAATGACTAATAGGAAAAAGTTGTAGTAAATATTTTGGGGGCAATGTTCTTTTTTTTAAGTAAAAATAAATGCATAAAAACTATTAAGGACAGGGAAGTCAAAGAGATTGAATGTTTTGTCATTTAAAATATTTTAGCTTATGTAAATTTGACATTTTGTGTAATAGAATTTTTCACAGGTTAATTGAGAAGTAATCTACCAGATCTATTCTAAAATAACTTGGAGTGAAAGACTGAGCCCCTCACACAATGTATCTGTGAGAAGTTTGCCCACACCAGTCTACAAAATACCAGTTTCTTCCAAGGTTAATCAGATTTATCCAATAAAATGGTTCCCACCTTGAACATATTTAGGGACATTGGGTAAACAAATTTAAAGATTCATTTACAGACCCTAGATATCATTATATAAATGTGACTCCTAACATGTGGACATGGAAAATCGATTTCCTGGGAGCATCTAAGGTTTCCCAGTCCCTTCTTGAGCAAACCTCTTGGCTGCCCAGTGGGCAATAGCCAGGCTTGTAGCAGAACCAAGTCTGAGTTCTTTTGGTCTAGTATTACTAGAGTTCATAAGATGTCACCATCAGCATCTCATTATTTTCCTCTTTTAGTTTTGGTAAAGATGCTCCAAAAAGTAAATGAGAAAAAGTCAAAGAGGTTATTTTTGTTGAGTCAGGTCCTGTGATTATAAAGGAAAAAAAGACGCTGGGTGTGATGGTACACGCCTGTAATCCCAGTGACTCAGGAGGCTGAGGCAGGAGGATTACCAATGCAAGGCCAGCCTCAGCAATTTAGCAAGACCTTATCTCAAAAATTAAAATGGATGGGGGAGTGGCTCAGTCATAAAGTGCCCCTGGGTTAAATCCCTTATACCAAAAATAAAAAAAGGAGAAAAACCACTAAGGCACCCAATGATCTCCAACACGTGAAGACGCTTGTAGATTTATTTGAGCCCATCGTATTGGGGCAGGAGGGCAGGCTTTGATTATTTTGTCAAGTTCAACTTCTTTTAAGCATACAACTCATTTTTAAAGTTAGAGTGTATGAATTTATTTTAATACGAGGGCAGATATTTTATGAGAAAAACTAATACAGATAGAATATCTCCTTTGAAATAAAAATACCTGGTGAAAACTATACAAACACAGGCTTGCTGTACAGGTTTTATTTTGTAAACGTATCAACAGCATGAAAGTGACCTCTAAAGCCATTTGAACATTTGAACTTAGTTTAAGTAGCTATCATCTTATGGGACACTTGAGGACATCTCAAGTGGGACTCAAGACAGTTTCAAGATGATACAATATTGCTGAATTTCAACATTGTATAAAACGACAGGAGCCCATGGTACTCTTATTTTTAATAACTCCCATTCAATGCCAACTGCTTTCCCATCCAAGGGCTTCTCAATGAAAGCCTAGCTTCATTTGCTACCCTAGCTGGTATTCATATTTGGCATGAGATTAACCTGTAGTTAGGAGATAATGGCATGAAGCACTATACAAACATGTTCTTATTGTCACAGGCCTTGAGTGGTGAGAAAGGGGACCAGGGTCCTCCAGGGGATCCTGGGTCCCCTGGGTCCCCAGGATCTGCAGGACCTGCTGGACCACCTGGCCATGGACCCCAGGGAGAGCCAGGTCCAAAGGGCACCCAAGGAATTCCTGGAGCCCCTGGACCACCTGGAGAAGCCGGTTGGTTAGTTTTCTTTCCAGTCCTGTTTTCCTATGGAATGGGTTGATGATTCCCAGGGCTAATGAAGCACCTTCAAGACCAATGAATTTGTTCTTTTTGAGGTATAATACAATTCAAAGGTGGTAAATAAAACTTAATAATACTTAGAACAAATAAAGAAAAGTTGTTGGACAACAGTTTTAAAGTTCAGGTAACATTTGGAATTCACAGGTACTGAACATAGCTCTGTATTCAGGAGAAATTAAGTTCATAATGTTTGTGGCTGGGAGTATGGTGGAAGGCAACGAGATCGGC
The DNA here is from genome assembly GCA_025594165.1 of Tamias sibiricus. NCBI lineage: Eukaryota > Metazoa > Chordata > Mammalia > Rodentia > Sciuridae > Tamias > Tamias sibiricus. The sequence goes on along the minus strand of CM046660.1, from coordinate 68,944,050 downwards.
ATGTTACAGAGAGTTTGAACCCATTTTGTCCCATCTCTCCAGAAATTTGGAGAACCTGTAAAAACAAACTGAGCAACAATTATGCCACTCAAAGTCACTCTGAAATAAAAATTATATTTACAGAATTGAAAACTTGGGACTGAATAATAACGCCACCATGGTGATCTTTTACTTGTAAAATCACTTTAAAGGGTAAGAGCGGATGAACCCAGGGTCTCCAAATCATTTCATAATATCTCCCTCATTAGTAAAAATTTTTGAGTGGACATCTTCATAGTTATTTGTATGTATTATAAATTGAATGCAACATTTCTATCCATACATATGTAAAGTTTATATGAATACATATATATAATATGTAAAGCTTATTTTATGATATATGTATATATACAATTCTTACTTTTGTCCTTACCTTACTTTAAAAGCTGTTGTTCTAATCCAGGGATTAGCAAACTATGGTGATCCATAGTCCAAATCTAGCCCACAGAACAATTTTGTATGGTTCCTGAGCTAAGAATGGTTTTTACATTTTTAAATAATTGAAAAAGAGTCTAAGAATATTTTGCGATACATTAAAAAAATTTAATTCAAATCACAGTGTTGATAAAGCTCACTGGAACACAGCCACACTCACTCATTTATGTCCCCTCTCTGTTTTTTCTCATGAAACCATGAAAGAGTTGCATAGTTGTAACAATGATCTGGACCACAAAAGCCTAAGTCATTTACTATCTTTACATAGAAAGTTTATTGACACACGTTCTGAGCCATCATTCAGCCCTCTTCTCAAGTTTCTGAAATGAATTCTTTAATGAAGAACTCATTGTCATAAAATACATTATTATCAAAATTTCCCAGCACATACCATGAATCATATACTTTTCTATAAATATATGACTATATGGCCATGTCCAATTCCCAACATGATGTAATATTGGCCACTGTGGTCATAATATTATCTTGAATCCTTATCCGTCAGGTAGTTATTATTTCCCTGAAGACAGATGAAGAACTTATTAGAGGTTAAGAAATGTGCCCAACAAAAGAACTAAACAGACACTTCTCAAAAGAAGAACTACAAATGGCCATATTTATATGAAAACATATTCAACAGCTCTAGCACTTTGGGAAATGCAAATCAAAGCCACACAGAGGTTTTATCTCACTACAGTCAGAATGGCAATTATCAAGAATACAAATAATAAGCATTGGCAAAGATGTAAGAGAAAGGTACACTCATACATTGTTGGTAGGACTATAAATTAATGTAACCACTCAGGAAAGCAGTATGGAGATTCCGCAAAAAAGTAGGAATGGAACCATATTATTCAGCTATCCCACTCTTCAGTACAATTCAAAAGATCTAAAATCTTCTCCCCAAAAAATCTAAAATCAGCCTACTATAGGGATGCAGCCACATCAATATTTATAGCAGCACAATTCATAATAGTCAAACTATGGAACCAACCTAGGTGCCCTTCAATGGATGAATAGATAAAGAAAATGTGGAATAAATATACAGTGGAGTATTACTCAGCTATAAAAAAAAGAATGAAATTATGTCATTTGCTAGTAAATGGATGGAACTGGAGACTATAATGCTAAGTGAAATAAGTCAGACCCAGAGAGTCAAAGGACAATTTTTTTTCCTCTGATATGCAGAAGCTACTCTAAAATAATAGGGAAAAACGAGAGAAAAGCAATGGGGGTAGAGGTGGAAACTCCATCAAAAAAAAGATAGGGAGAGTACAAGAAGGGGATTGTGGGGGAGGGAGGAGGGATGGGATAAGGGAAAAACAGTGAAATGAACCTGAACTAATTTTTCAATGTACGTATATAAATATAATACAGTGAAACTCACCATTATGTATAGCCACAAGGCACTAATTTTTAAAAATGCAAATAAATAGAAAAATGAGTAGAGCAGAGGAAGGGGAACAGGGTGAGGAGGAAGGCGAGGATAAGGGTAAGTACTGGGAACTGAATTGGAGCAAATTATATATTAGTATGTCAAAATGAATCCTAATGTTATGTGTAACAATTATAAACCAATAAAAGAAATTTTTTTAAAAATGTGCTCGAGCTCACAGGTCTTATAGATAGCAATGCCAAGCTTCAAGTCCAGACCAGTGTGTTGGTCCACACTTACTGTTGTGCTCAATATACTTTACTGCCTTCTCATGGAAACTAGTCACCAATAGATCAATATCCTATCAGTATTCATCAACTTAATTCTATATTTGGGGAAAGGGCTCTCATTCAATAGATCAGACTGTTGAGCTATTAATTGAAACAAGCTTTAGATGATAACAGAAGTTTATAAAAATTTGATGATTGAATAGGAAAGGTTTAATGAATAGTCATCCCTAAGCTAGTTTTGATATTGTGGAAGCAGAGATACCTGTTATTTTCCTTGGGAACATGTTTATAAATTCTTTATAATTATATTTTCTCCCATCATCCAAGAAAAGCTTCAATATGCACCCCAATCTTACCACAAATTTTCTTAAGGTCCTAAGGGAGAATCTACTATTTCAACACCAATCCCAGGCCCCCCAGGACCTCCAGGGCGCCCTGGCCATGCTGGTCCCCCAGGTCCACCTGGTGAGTATCCCTTTCGCCAAGTCTGTTGCATGACATCAGATACCTGGAAAAAAAAAATACTGTTCCTGTTATAAGGAAAAAATATATTTGTTGGTTCCAAAAGAGAGCACAAGCCAGACCTGTGAGATGAGCAAGCAGGCAGGGGACTCTCTATTGCCCTTTGAGATTACCAAATTATCTTTCCTGGTGCTTCTAACATAAAAGTTCCAAAGCATACTGGCATAATTACTTACAAGGAATTTGAGAGCAAATAATCTTTGTGGATTTTTGGAGGGTCAGCTAGGAATGTTTTCCCATGGTTAATCAGGGTATTTCCCATAGCACCTTTTCTTTGATAATGTGATCTAAAACTTTATTGTTATGCATAAAGGGAGACATATAGTTCAAGATATCTAGAATGCTTTTTTAAAGAACTAAGTTTTATTTTTAAAATTCTATGCATCTAGCCGGGCGCGGTGGCGCACGCCTGTAATCCCAGCACTTTGGGAGGCTGAGGCAGGAGGATCGCGAGTTCAAAGCCAGCCTCAGCAATGGTGAGGCACTTAGCAACTCAGTGAGACCCTGTCTCTAAATAAAATACAAAAAAGGTCTGGGGATGTGACCCAGTGGTCGAGTGCCCCTGGGTTCAATCCCTGGTACCACAAAAAAAAAAAAAAAAAAAAAAAAAAAAAAAATTCTATGCATCTCCTAATAATTGGTTGATTGGGTAGGGGTGATGAGAAAGGATATACAGTTAGGGTTATGTAAAAAATTATTTCTTAACTTCCCAAATGAGCTAGGATGACACAGAGACCTTAGACATTTTCTTTTAAAACAAGTGAAAAAAAATTGCTGATGTTTGTATGTGTATGTGTGTCTTTTAAGGTATCCCAGGATCCATGGGGAAATGTCATCCTGGTCTTCCTGGACCTGATGGTGAACCAGGAATTCCAGGAATTGGATTTCCTGGACCTCCCGGACCTAAGGGTAAATACATTAAAAACTAAAATTCAAGGTTCATTATGGCTAAAAAGTTGTAAGTATGTATAGTGAATACTATAGAAAATACCTATAACATCCTTGAAAAATGATACTGAGTCTTTTAAAAATATCACAGTAATGTTAGGTAAAAAAGCAGAATTCACATTGATTTATGCAATCTCATCCCAATCATGTTATTTTTTTAAAAAGCATAGGAAAAAAACTGGAAAGAAAGTCATCAAAATGATAGCAATTCTGTTCAATTGTGAGATTTTTTTTTCTGTGATTTCTACATTTATGTATTACTTTACATATTTTTAAAATAAGAAATGAATTATTAAATCACAAGTAGGGCTGGGAGTATATATAGCTCCGTGGTAGAATATGTGCTTACCATTTGTGAAGCCCTGAATTTAATCCCAAGCAAACCCCCCAAAATATCATAAATAGCTGATTTCCCTGTGCTTTCCAAAATAAATTAAGATATTATTTTCATTTAAGAAAAGATTTCCATTACCCATGAAAATGAAAATCCAGAAGCTAAAGTTGGCAATGGTGTAATATACCTGTAATCCCAGCTACTTGAGAGCTGAGGCAGGAGGATCACAAGTTCCAGGCCAGCCTCAGCAATTTAATGAGACCCTGTCTCTAAACAAATTAAAAAGGGCCAGGGATACAGCTCAGTGGTAGAGCTCCCCTGGATTCAATCCCCAGTACCACACTAAAAAAGAAAAAAAAAAAAAAAAAAAAAAAAGAATTCAGATGCTGAGGGATGAATAATATCTTTGAGGCTCCTGCTGATGAGTATATCAAAGTTCTATCCAGACACATATGAGGAACCTCAGTCCCTGCATTGTTGTATAGAACTTCAGCCTTTACGATAATTGCATGTTAGTTTCAGTATTATTTAAAATGTTGGTCAAAATATAATCCAATTTTTTTCATTGCTAGTTTATCCATTGGTTCTATTACCATTTCAACTTTCATACAAACACCTCTAGCTGGCTGCCTCAGAAAAGTATTACATAAAATAAAAGAGATACTGCTCAGAATCTCTCAGTAAGGCTAATCTCCAATGTTTATTGGTTTTTTGTTTGTTTGTTTGTTTGTTTTCTTTTTCTTTGTAGGAGATCCAGGTTTTCCAGGAACAAAAGGATCACCAGGTTGTCCTGGGAAAATGGGAGAGCCCGGGTTACCTGGACAGCCAGGCTTCCCAGGAGACAAGGTTTGCAGGAATTAATAGTCAGAGTAACCTGGGGAAGCAGGGGGAAAACCATAATTGCTCAGTAGGGATGCCCCGATTAGCCAGGAGGCTCTGGATATAGAAATTATCAGTCTATTGTGGATGATAAAGATGTCAAATATTCTTAAGTGTCTCTGGACCATCTTTCCTTAGAAGATATTTGAACTGGGAGTGTGCCTGTAACCCCAGCAGCTCAGGAGGCTGAGGCAGGAGTATTGTGAGTTCAAAACCAGCCTTGCTTTGTGAGACACTAAACAACCCAGCGAGACCCTGTCTCTAAATAAAATATGAAAAGGGCTGGGGATGTGGCTCAGTGCTTAAGTACCCCTAGATTCAACCCGGTATGAAAAAAAAGAAAAAGAAAAAGAAAAAGAAAAAAAAAGGTATTTGAAGGAAGGGTTGCCTCTCTATTTCTTCCTTAATGGCTTCATGAACATTGAGAGTATATAAAATGGGAGAACCCTAGGAAAAAGTGTGGGTAGCTATGAGAAAAATTAGCAAAAGTGGAGCTATCTAAATCAGTCCTTTTAAAGCATGGAGGCTACATATCCTAAAGCATAATTTTATAGCAAAGTCAGCAGCGAGAGTGGAAAAGGGAGAGAGACGTGGAGCCTCCCTAACAGGGGTTATTTTCAAGTGAACAGCCTTAGAGACTAGCTCAAAGCAATGAGGATTTGGAAGCATTATGTGGCAAAACTAACATAATTTCTGTGCCATAGGGAGAACCAGCACTAGCCAGGCCTGGAGAACCAGGAAAACCAGGTTTTCCAGGAGAAAGAGGCAATTCTGGGGAAAATGGAGAAATTGGACTCCCTGGATTTCCAGGTCTCCCTGGGATTCCAGGAAAAGAAGGGCTTGATGGACCACGAGGTACAATAGCAAGTGTGATTACTTTTCTCCACTGTGAGCTCGACTAAAATGCAACCAGCTGAATGTGTAGGTGCTCTAGCAATGAAGACTTCTTCTCAAAATAACTTCTAGTTCAATGAATAGAACCTATGATGAGGCCTAATTAATTTCCTATTCAACATGGCTGCCCTGCTTTTCTTCCTCCTTTTCTTCTCCCTCCCTTTCTTCTCTTCTTTTTCACGAGTGTTCTCTATAAAAGGCACATTAAGGTATTAAATATAGGTTGATGGGGGAGGTTATGGAAGAATGATTGGAGTAGCAACTTGGACCTTGAGTTCTGGCAATTGAATTTTCTCCTGGATTTTTTTTTTTTTTTTTTTTTCAGGAGATCCAGGGCAGCCTGGACCACCTGGAGAAAAAGGACCTCCAGGAAGGTGCCTAGAGGGCCCCAGAGGAGCCCAAGGACTTCCAGGCTTAAATGGATTGCAAGGGCAACCAGGTAGGAGGAGGACCTCCAAACCAGGCAAGAGGCAGGCAGTGACAGGGTCCGCTGGCTCTGCCCTTAGCTGTTTAACATGGGAGTTGTCCAGCAACAAATCCTGGCTGCTGTTCAGTGAGAAATGCTATTTTAGAAATATAAAATTTTACTGTTATAGGTTATTACACATAGCAGTGTACACCACCTGTAGAAGAAGAGACCTGAAGTTAACACAGCAGGTTGGTTTGTATCTTTTATGTAAGAAAATTTGAATACCAAAGACAGAGAGATAGATAAATAGGTAGATAGCTAGCTAAATAATTTGCATATGTATTTACATAATACACTCTCAGGCATATTTTACTTTTAATACTTCCGTAAGTATATTCAAGTGGTGAATTTCTTTTTGTTGAAGTAGAGAAAATTATGCAAAGATTCTAGTTTAACAAGTTGTAAGCTAAAATATGTAATTGATTGTTTTATAAGCAACATAAAAGAAAGGGCATGCAAATAAATCTAAATGATGCAGGCTATATGTTCCCGATAATGGGAAGCTTTTTCTATGTTTTTGCTCCTCTTGTCCAAATCTGGTGACTGTTTCTGGGAAAAATTCTTTAGAACTCAGTTAATGTCTATGGGCTAGTGTACTGCTCAAATGTTCACAAATAAGGTCTTGGCCAAGACCTTAATTGTTAGAGTGGCACTGTTGTTTCCAGAAGCATCCATTGACTCTCCTCCTCATGAGTGGCTCTGTATGTCTTATTTAAGTGAAAGATGGAGCCACATTCAGAAAGTGTAGTAACTGAATATGCCTCTGGACTAGGAGATAGATGTAAATATTACACTTCTATTACCGGATGAATCATTGAAACAGAAGATGTTAGAGCCAGAGTGGAATCTTAGAAATTTTATCTTGCAAAGGGAAGGCATTACACACACACACACACACACACACACACACACACACACAAGTGTGCCGTTTACCTAGAATCACAAGTAAATATTTGCAGCCACAAAATATTCTTTTTGGTGGGGAAAGCATGTTTACTGACTCACCCATGCATGTATGCATTTATTTACATATAGGCAGAAGAGGTGGAACAGGCCCAAAGGGAGACCCAGGAATTCCAGGCTTGGATAGGTCAGGATTCCCTGGAGAACCTGGACCACCAGGAAAGCCAGGTCATCGAGGTGAGATGGGACCACCTGGTCACAAAGGATATCCAGGAACTCCAGGATTTTTAGGACCACCAGGTATTGTGTAGTGTGTGTGTGTTTGCACACATGCAGGGCCATTCCATTTTCTTCTTACATCTTCCTTCACGTTTTCTCCTTAAGGTGGTTTTGTAAACTGTACCTAGGCATAGGCTTGTAACTCTATGCTTTTTTTTTTTTTTTTTTTTTTTTTTTTTTTTTGTGGTACCAGGAATTGAACTCAGGGGCACTCGACCACTGGACCATATCCCCAGCCCTTTTTTGTATTTTTATTTAGAGACAGGGTCTCACTGAGTTGCTAAGTGCCTTGCCATTGCTGAGGCTGGCTTTGAACTCACGATCCTCCTGCCTCAGCCTCCCAAAATGCTGGATTACAGGTGTGCGCCACCGCATCCGGCTTATGCTTTTCTTTTAGTTAGTGAAAGTCATTTATTCTGAATTATTTTTAAGTTTCAGGGGTCAAGGAGCAGGGAAATGGTGGTGGTGGGATAATCACATTTCGTAATTGCCCAGGATCTGGCTATTTTTGCTCTATATTCCTTTTCATATACCACTATAATATACTTACTAGTATTTTTTGAGATGTTTACATTTATATTTACAAGGAATATTGGTCTATTGTTTTATTTTTTTGCAATGCCTCTGTCTGGTTTTGGTATCTGGTCGTCGACGTTGGCCTTATAAAACTAGCCAGGAAGTGTTTCATTCTCTTGTATTTTCTGGAAGACTTTGTGAAGAATCACTATTCCTTAAACATTTGGTGGAATTCATGAGCAGAGGAATTCAGGTCTGGGTTTTGCTTTGTGGAAAGCCTTTATATTAACAATTAAGTCTCTTCACTTGTTATGGGTCTATTTGAACTTTCTATTTCTTCTTGAGGCAGTTTTGGTAATCTGTAATTCTCTAGGGATTTGTCTATTTCATCTAAGTTACCTAATTTGTTGCCATAGAGTTGTTTATAATATTTATTTATTACCCTTTTTATTTCATGGCAACTTTTAGAGTTCAGATATTTGGGGAGAATGTTCTGTTTGCAAATGGCATAAGGACTTCACTGATCTTCCCTCCAGAGTGAAGCCCAGGATATTAACTTAAGCAGACCATTTACTGACCCATCTTCTAGACAAGTAAATGATCTTTTTTTACCTCATCCACGTGGAAGTCATTGTTAGCAAATCACGTTTATGGTTGGAAACAGAATATGTTGAAGTTTTAAAGCATTCCATCCTTCTACCTCCTGACCAATAGCTTTCTATTATATCCCTTTATTTCATGTTTTTCCATACTACTTGTATCTAGGTAAACTTAGTTTTTCAATGTACTTATTATTGCTTCCTACTTTAAGAGGGAGAATTTACCAGCTGGTGTGTCTTCAGTGTCAGGAATTGTGTTGGTACATGACAGTAGCCCAATAATATTAATAAAAGGATCATTTGTCAATTAAGTTATTATCCTGGGCTCCTATCTGGAGGGAAGATCAGTGAAGATCAGTGCTATTTCTTCAACTCCCAACATCTATTTCTAAGCGTGATTTATTTTACAGAATATTTGTTTTTCCCATTCTGTACAACATGTGCAGTTTTGTGTCAATTTGCTTCCACAGGTGGAAGGGGCATGGTTGGGTTGATGGGCCATCCTGGAGCCACTGGCCCTCCTGGGCCTCCTGGGAGCCCAGGCACGAAGGGGCAGAAGGGTGAGTGTCCAGATCTCAGGAGGTATGGGCTGCATTCATTTATTCAGCAACAAAATAAACCATACATACTTCATTCTTTGGGGAGAAAATAGTTCTAAGAGAACAACATGTCTGACCTTCCTGGTTTCTGTGTTTCTTTTTCCTATTTGAGTGGAACCCTGTTTTCTCCCTGCAGGCTTATACCACTCCCCTTATGTGGCTTCCAGTTTGGGGAAACTTTCGAATTCTCAGCACTATTAACCTTGTTTCTCTTTTATTGCAATCCCCATTAACTTTGAATCCCTATGAACTACTTAAAGAATGAAGGACTTGATGTTATTACTCCTATCTCTTAGGTAGCCTCGGAAATCCAGGAATAAAGGGTGAGAGAGGACCCCCAGGAGCCAGAGGGGAGCCAGGAGATAAAGGAAACCCGGGTCCTTCTCAAATAGTTCATTTAATGGGAGATAAAGGAGAACCAGGGCTCAAAGGTAAGAAATATTCTACATTTAGAATCAGAACATTAGAGTTCGTGGTGGGACCAAGACACTAACTAGGCAAATCCCTGTAGTTGACAAATGAGGATGATGAGGGTCATGTTTAGGGTTCTATCCAAGCCATACAGCCAGCTGAGCATGCACTGGATCAGAGTTTATGTGCCTTCTGCAATAATGGGGTTACCTCCTTTATTTTTATTTCTGAGTTAATTCTGCATTTTACTTTGTTGTACTTAATTTGTCACTAGTAAACTGCTAAACTATAAACCTCAAAAGCCCCCTTTGCCAAGTGTGGGAGATAGGAAATTCCACATTAAGAAATTTTTCTGGCTGAAAAAGAAACCTCTACCCCATATTCTACTTTGTCAATTACCAGGATGGATTATTCTTTTTCTTTCTTTCTTTTATTTGGGGGTGGGGGACAGTGTGTGTTATTAGGGACTGAACATAGGGTCTTAACCACTGAGCTATATCTCCAGTCCTTTTTTATATTTTGTTTTGAGACAGCATCTCACCAAGTTACTTAAGGCCTCACCAAGTTACTGAGACTGGCTTTGAACTCATGATCCTCCTATCTCAGCCTCCAGAGCCACTGGGATTATAGGCATGCGCCACCATGCCGGGCTCAGGATAGATTTTTCTGATTGCATCTAAATACTTCTTCTCATGCTTAGAATTCCATTACTAAGAAGAAAGTATGCTATGAAATAATTAACTGTTTAGAAATACTGTTAATTGTAAGGTATGACTATTAGGCTAAAACTTAATTCCATTCAAATTATTTCAAGTTATTTGAATGCCTCTTGTGGCAGTTTTTGTCATGTGATTAATACAAACAATATAAAACCAAATTTTAAAGAGGCCTCCCTTGCAGTCCCCTTCACTATTTTTGTTTTTTTTCCCACTGATGCATCTTAATGACACAGCATAGAGGGTTTCAGCATGGCTCTTGACCAAATGCAATCCCAACTTTAGAAAAACAAAGAACTGCTGGGTAAAATGTCACCTTTGCAAATCAAACTTTCATAGCAATGAAGGAATGAGAAAAAAATGGGTTTGTAGTTGCACAGTGTATCATGTTTTGAGAAATTTGTAATGAATTTTGAGACGTAAGATCATATTAAACAAATGCTTATATGCTTGGCAAGTAAGGATTTGTAGTCCAAGAGATTTGCTTTTAAAATTCTGCACAGGGGGGCTGGGATTGTGGCTCATGGGTAGAGCGCTCGCCTAGCACGTGCACAGCCTGGGTTCAATCCTCAGGACCACGTAAAGAATAAAGGCATTGTGTACAACCAAAACAAATAAAATATATATATATTTTTTTTAAAATTCTGCACAGGGTGCTGCAAACCATACTAGAAAGACTGAAAAATTCTTTTTAGAGTTAGGGAGGGCTTCCTGAAAGTGAAATCTGACAAGCTCTTAAGAGTTATTGAAAAAAAAACAAGTGATTGAATCCAACTCATTTGCCAACTGAAAAAATAATCACTAGGAAAAATCTTATCAAAAGCTTTTGGTTTTTGTACCCAGCAGTGCTTAAACACTGAACTACATCCCCAGCGCTTTTTGTTTTTATTTTGAGACAGGGTCTGGCTAAATTGCTTAGAGCCTTACTAAATTGCTAAGGCTGGCCTTGGACTTGCTCTTTTTTTGCCTCAGCCTCAGGAGTCACTGGGATCACAGGTGTGCACCATCATGCCCTGCAGAAGTTGTTTTTGTCTATTTTTTTTTTTTCCACAAAGGAAAGCTAGGAAATAAAATCCTTTTGTGTAATTCCCATTCTTCCTGCTACTGGAGAGATCTTCCTGAGCAAACAAAAGATTGTGTACCATTTTTTAGCAATGGAATAGAAAGTAAGATGAGTTTCACAAGACTTTGCTAGATCTGGCTGAAATCAAGATATGAAAAAAAAATGCTGGCACAAATTTCTGGTCCTCACTAACTATCTGCATAGACACCACTTTACTATTCTACATTGTTTGGAGAGTGTTGGAAACATTTTGAAAAAATATGAATAGCATATCTGTGCCTACATAAGCCAAAATTTGGTTCTCTCAGCCTAAATGTGCAAAAAATACTAATTTACAATAAAATATTCCTTTTGTAAAATATAGAGCGACACATGCTATTTCTATGCTTCTAACAAAATTCTATAATTTACTCACACAAAATTACAGCATGTGTTAAAGCTCTTAGTGTTTTGAATGAATAACAAGGAGCACAGATTGAACAACAAAAATGAAACAAATAATCTGGGCCTCTCTAAGTATGATCCATTTATAAAAATTTGAATTCCTGACACAAAGACATCCACTGCAGATGTGGAAGAGACATCAAGGGTACAAATGAGCTGTCATAGTCTTCTCCTGGTGGGGTCTGCATGGGAAACTTAGGCACATGTATGAAAATATAATAAATAATACAAATGCAAATTAGTACTATTCTGTTATTGAACAAAGACCCATGTAGCATTTACTATGTACAAGTACTATTCTAAATTTTTCAAATATTGACTCATTTACTCTCACAACAACCCTAGGAGGCGATACTATAATTGCCATCATCCCATTTTTCAGATGCAAAGTAGGTCATAATCCCACTCTGATAGGAAGTGGCAGAGATTGGCCTCATGCTAATGTGACCGATTGGGAAGGCCATACTTGGCCTCCTCTCTGTGCTGCTGGGTACCCTGATGGGGAGCCTTTTGGTTGTTGAAAGAAGCTGAAAACACTGCAACTAGATTAGTTGGAGAAACCTCCATGAGAGGGGATTTAAATTGTGAGTGGAGGGCTGAGTTTGTGGCTCAGTGGTAGAGCACTTGCCTAGCCTGCATGAGGCACTCGGTTCAATCCTCAGCACCACATAAAAATAAAATAAAGATATTGTGTCCACCTAAAACAACTAAAAGATAAATATTTAAAAATAAATAAATAAGATAAATTGTGAGTGGAATTCAGATGAGCTTATGAGTTTGTGCTTGTATAATTATGTTAAAATGAACCCCAATATTATGTATAACTATAATGCACTAACAAAAAGAAGAATATGAAGAAGAGAAGGAAGAAGAGGAGGAGTGGGAGAATGAAGGAGAAAGAAAGAAAGGGAGAGAGAGAAAAGGAAATCTTTCCAAGGTTCTCCTGGCTTTAAGAATTGACTCTAGCCTGGCAGGTTGGTGCACATCTGTAATCCTAGCTACTTGGGAGACTGAAGCAGGAAGATAACAAGTTTCAGACCAGCCTGGGCAACTTAGTGAGACATTGCCTCAAAAAAGTAAAGAAAAAGACTGGGGGTGGGAGGAGGGGTGGTTAGATGGCTCAGTGGTAGAGCAACCCTAGGTTCAAGATTCAATCCCTAGTACTGCAAAAAAAGGAATTCAAACTCCTTTGCCGGGCATATGAGTATCTTGACCATTTGCCCTTTACCTATCTCTCCAGTCACATGAATTTATGTGCTCAAAAATTATTTTTTCAACAATTATTTTTTAATGTATATGGATTAAGCATTTTATTTTTATGTCCTGAATATGCAGAGGTGACCAAAGCTGACTTGGTCTCCTATCATGAAGAAACTTATTGTTTAGTGGGGAAAATCCATGGAAAGGTCTGTTAATATCTGTACAAGCCAAGTAGCAAATATCTGAGGCTTTGTGGACCACATATAGTCCCTGTTGTATACTCATCTTTGATTTTGATTGTGTTTATTGTTTTGTTTTTATATCCCTTTAACAATGTGAAAACCATCCTTACCTCTCAAGTCTCACTAAATCGAGGCAGATTTGGCCTGTGGGCTGAAGGAAATGAACACACCAAACAATATGTACTCATAGATTGTGATAAATAACACAATCAGAAAAAATAAAGGTGCAAAACAAAACAATCTACCCCTGCCACTTACCACTCCTCTGCACATGCTGTGTTCTTGCCTGGGAATCCTGTCTCTCTCATTCCTTGCTTTTTCCGCCCAATTAACTCTCATTCCAACTTCAAGACTGAACTGAAAAGCAGTCCTTCTTCCAGAAATTCTTCTCTGTGGCTTTCAGTACCCAACTCTATTTCAGAACTTATCTCACTGGTGGTAATTACTTGTTTAGCTGGCCATCTTCCCAACTAAACACTAAGAACTTGGGAAAGGGAGCCTGATTTATTTTTATTTCTAGTGCTCATCACAAGACCTGTCTATTACTTAGATGCTCAATCCATATGTGAATGAATAAATAAGTTCATAAGCAGGACAACAGCCAAGGGAAGAAAATTTGCTTGAGAAAAGGTTCAAAGCCAAATCATGCAGACTACATTGCCCCATCAAGTTAGGCAAGTTCATAATATACTCTGCAGGTAAAAGAGATTCAATGAGTGTTAATGAGCAGGAGAATTATATGATCAAACCTGTAATCTTAGGAAGAATAGAATGGTATCCTGGAAAGTTCATGAGCTTTCCAGCCATATAGAACTGGGTTCAAACCCCAGTATTGTCACTGATTGACAGTCTGATTCCAGATAGGGCTTTTGACTTACCTAATACTTACAAAATAGTCTTAATAAATGTTTTGAAAATAAAATTGTTTAGATGTTTAGTAGATAGTGTTCTGTTTTACTATAAAAAAAGAAGAGATCATAAAACCACTAAATCTTAAAACATTTTAACATTTAAATATTATAATTATTGTTAATGTCCACTGAGAGCTAGCTCCTGCCAGGCATTTTGCTGGTGCTTTACATATATTATCTCATTTAACCCTTTCTAAAACAGACACAGACTTTCATCTGTTCATGCTATTAACAAATATGCCAGGCTATAGTATAATAATATCCCAGCAGTTCAAACCAGGATGTGGATAAGTCTGATAAAATTCTAACCAGTACTTTTAACATCTGTTTTTTAACTTTAGGGTTTGCAGGAAGCCCAGGTGAGAAAGGAAACAGAGGTATTCCAGGGTTTCCAGGTTTAAAAGGCCTCGAAGGACCACCTGGACCACCAGGACCACCAGGTATTACTGATGCTCCAATAGAAATATCATGTTTTAAATTTTTGTAGCTCTACATATAACAAAATTTGCTTCTATACTTACTGGGTAGAATATGAAGCCTGCTTCAATAGTGTTCCAGCAGAAATTTGCTTCTAAATTAGACCAAAATGAAGTGTTTCATAGTTGGCATGGATTAACTAAAAAATATTAACCTACACATAGTTCCATTTTCTACTCAAAAATTTTATTTTGATATAGCTAATCTGTATTATAAATGATAATTTGCCAAAATATCACATATCAAAGATGGAAATTAGTGCTCTAGAGGTTTTCAGATTTGCCTTTTCTTTTTTAAACAATTGATTGAGTTTGCAAAGTTGTGTTTCTTATTTCATTTTGTTCTTTGTTGGTGTGGTATTAGAGAGTGAACCCAGGGGCACTTTACCACCAAGCTACATTCCCAGCCCTTTCTACTTTTTATTTTCAGACAGGATCTTGCTAAATTGCCCAGGCTGGCCTCAAACTCCTGCCTGAGTAGCTGGGATTAGAGGTGTGCGCCACTAAGACCAGCTGCAAAGTAATTTTTTAAACTATTAAAGTGGTCCCTCATTCCCCAACCACTTCAGTAACAGAAATATTACATGGCAATAAAACTTCAGTATGCAATCGGAAATACCCTTTCCTGCTGGTGTTGGTTCTAGAATGACTTTGATGTTTGAAATCTAGACCTGCTGATGAGAATGTCACTTTCTCTAGTTTTACATGTTCTGACTCCCCTGGCCTTTATCAGAAAGTATAAAGGGAGCTAAATAGGAAGCTGGGCACGGTGGCACATATCTGTAATCCCAGCAGCTCAGGAGGCTGAGGCAGGAGGATCATGAGTTCAATGCCAGCCTCAGCAATTTAGCAAGGCCCTAAGCAACTCAGTGAGACCTTGTCTCTAAATAAAATATAAAAAAGGGCTGAGGATGTGGCTCAGTGGTTAAGTGCCCCTAGGTTCCATCCCAAGTGCAAAAAAGAAAAAAAAATTTAAAAAGAAAGCTAAACAGGAACTTATACTAGTTGGTCCTACTATTCTGGATTTTTCACTAATGCAAGCAGCAGATATTTATTGAGTGCCTAATATGCTCAGGAACTATGCAGGGCATATTATTCTTCCTTTGTTCCTAAGGCCCTCGGGGAGATCCGGGAAGCCCTGGGGATCCTGGAGAACCAGGACCACGTGGTGTGCCAGGAAGCATGGGGAACATGGGTGTGCCAGGTAATGCATAAGTTCCTGTTTTGAGCCTATGAGCTGATAAGAGGTCACACTTCTAGATTTCCTATGCTACATATTGTCCTATTTTTCCACTTAGAAGGATGCTCATGTAAAATAAGTAGATTTTCTTTTAGACACAGGTATCATGTGCAACTAGAACATGAATGAAGACAAAATAAATATTTACGTCATATAAAAATTACATATAATAACTACCTGATATATTCATGATTCTGAAAAACCAACTTCTTGGGAAATGGGTGCTTTACGTGAAGGTCAAAAGTAGAAATACTTCAAGACCTCTATTTTTACCCATTTTACCTGATCCGATTCTTAATTTCAGGTTCTAAAGGAAAAAGAGGAACTTCAGGACTTCCAGGTCTAGCTGGAAGACCAGGCTTCCCAGGTACTAATGGTCTCCAAGGAGATAAGGGAGAACCAGGTTACTCAAAAGACACAAGGCCAGGACCACCAGGACCAAAGGTACATAGGCCACTGAAATATTTATGTTTGGGGGTGGGGGAAGCCCACAGAAATATTAAAAAGCATCCAGATTCCAATGTGGGCAGAGAAAATTGAAAATATTATTACTTCAATGCAGTTAATTGGATCTTTAAAAATACTACTTCCACAACTGAAGATACCTATCAGTCAGTTGTCTAGTTCAGAAATCCTGTTTCAGCCACTGTCCCTGCAATTTAAGTGTGCTCCCAGAAGGAGGCAGTGATGATAGGCCCACACTACCTGACGGGGCAGGGTTTTTTTTTTCTGTTGTGATATAAAGTGGCTAGTCTCTGCCATGGACTTATCTCACACAGACTTACAAATCTTATAATCAAAAACACTTGTTGTATTAAGACATCACAAAAGACACAAAATAAAGTAACTCAGAATTATTATTAAAAAGCAAACAGAATCCTAAGATACATCCATTTATCTTTCTTGTTAATAGAATGAAAAGTATTTTCATTCCATTACACAGAGCATTTTTATCTTGTCTTAATGTTCTTGTGCTTGTGTCTATCAAATAGAGGTTGGAGGTCAAAACTCTTGATAGTGTGTTGTGTGAAGCAGCAACCAAATGTTTTAGGAGGCTTTGGCCGCTTTTTCAAGATATACTTTCTACCAACCTTTCTGTCTACTATAGTTATAATAACAGCCAGAGCTAGACCATTGTAGAACAACCAATAGAAATTTTCATAAGTAGGGGTTTTTAACAAGGGTTCCTCGGACCTCTAGAGGAATTTATGGAATCCCAAGAAACATACTCACCTCCTGAAATTGAATGCGAACTGTTCGAATGCAAATTTTTATATGGAAGAGCCCATATTTTTCATCAGATAGTCAAGAATATACAACTCTAAAACACCAAAGTTATTACTTAGAGAAACTTCTCCCTCTCTTTTGAGCCAACAAAATATTACTTTTCTTAAAATTTTCGTATTTTCCAGTAGTAATTGCCAAAACAAGAAAGAAAAATTTTAGGTCCTTCATGGATCAAGGAAAATAACCCCTTATGAGTTAGAACACAAATTTCCTTTTCCCTTTCTATTTAGACTGGATTCTTGGGAATCCAGAAAAAGTCTCCTTCCACTAAGGAATTTTTCTCAGTAAGGAATTGTACTTGACTTTATTCACATTCAGTTAATTAGTAGTTCCATTTAGATTTAAGATTTTAATTGGTAACCATCAGAACCAATTTTTACAACTCTGCATAAGCTGGTTTTATGATGTTAGCAAGAAATAGTAACAGAGTAATATATTTTAATTAGCTACAGTGGAAATTTTACAAGTCACCATCAAACCCATATGTTCTAATTTATCATAAGACTGAAATATAGATTTAATGAATATTAAATCATTGAAAGTATTTTTTTGCATACTGAATCTGTCTGCATAGTAATTGTAGGACACATATCCATTTGGGTTAGCTATATCTTTCTTACCCCCATTCAGTCATCCAAATTTATAATTATAAATTTGTGTGATTATTTAATATTCATCTCCCCACTGGTCTCTGAAGCTCCATGAAGGCAGGGCTGTATGTATCATGTATGGATATATATCATGCATATCGATACTCAATACATACAGATGAGAACCATCACATGCTGATAAGAGCCGGCTTCAAGGGTTTGCAGCCTGTGTCATCACAAAGGTCCCATGTGAAGAAGGACCTGGGCTTGGTTTAATATTCTATTGTTGCTGTTTTGAAATTACATTTAAAAAAAAAAAGAGAGAGAGCTACATTTTTATTTTGCGTTGCACCCTACAAACCATGTAGCCAACCTGTTCCAGCACCTTACATGGTACTAGCCTATAGCAGAGAACTTGATATGAATTGATGAATGAATGAATGAACAAAGTTTATTCTTAATCCTAATCACATATCCTGCTTATATGAGAATTTTAAAGGTGTTTGACTGAATTTAAGGGGGATCCAGGATTGCCAGGTGACGTGGGAAAGAAAGGAGAAAGAGGGGCCCCTGGCCCACCTGGACGATCAGGGCCTGCTGGACCTGAGGGAGCCCCTGGAAGTCCAGGAAATCCTGGCCACCCAGGTGAGCTTTGGTTTTTGGGTTCTGAATGTTGGAAGCATTACATGTAGTAACACTACCCCCTTGGAGTATTCTTTGTAAACAATGCTTAATGCTACAATTGTTTTTATTCACCTTGGAACTTGAAACTAAGACACTAAGAAACAGTGAATTAATCAAGAGGAGTCTAATTTTATTGTTTGGGGAACTAAAATCTGAAAACATACTCCTGTAGGCAAAACTTCTGAAATGCTATCTCCACAAATTTCAGCCTAAATATATGAAATGTTATTTATCTGCATGATCTTATAATGTTTGGATGAGTTTACAAATATCCACAACAGATACCCCAGACGGGATGGCTTAAGCAACAGAAAATTTTTTTTTTTTTCCTGAGGGTCCTCAAGTTCAGAAACCTGAGATCAAGGTGCGGGTAGGGTTGGTATCTTCTGAGACCTCACTACTTGGCTCCTTCTTCTCCTGTCTTCCTTCTGGGTGTCTAGGTCCTAAACACCTCTTACATAGACACCACTCAATTGGTATCTCCATTGGATGAGGGCCCTCACTAGTGACCTCATTTCTACTTAATTTTTAACAACTCATCTCTAAATACAGTGACATCCTGAGGTACTGGAGGTTAGGGCTTCACATGAATTTGAGGACAACACAACTCAACCACTAACACATTGTTCTGATTCTTTTTTTCTGACACGTTTTTCTGGGTTGAACAGTGGATTACTTTCTTATTAGCTTATGGCTTAGATTTGTTTTCATTGTGTTTTATTGAAAACAATTGTTTTAACTATTGGATTGCAACTTCAGGTCTTAAAGACAGCATTTAAACTATCTATTGGAACACTACAAGTTTCAACATATTTGCAGTTAACTTCCATGAAAACAGCACTTCAGATACTGAGTGGTCCATGTGGTTGGTAGACTTGTGCTTTTGAAAATGGTTTGACACATCTCTGCTGTGAGTCCCTGGGAGAATAGCTGCCAAGACAAAAGCTTGAAAGGGATCTGTCACCAGAGATTTCTTGAGGCCAGCTGGAGCACAGGTGACTGCAGGAAGTGACCTTTTCAGGCACTGTTGTAAGCATTTATCTTTCCATGTTTGCTTTTCTTTCCCATCTCTCTTCATTATTAGGAAAGCCAGGTCCTGATGGTGATTTGGGACTTAAAGGAATCAAGGGTTTCCCAGGCCGTCCAGGAATAAAAGGCCCTCCAGGTTTCATATTTGCATTTTTTCTGCCCCTTTTCTTGAGGGAGCACATTTTCTCCTGAGGTTAGAATCTCTGTATACTTACTACTCTTCTAGAAGGTAGTTCCAGTTACTCAGCACCCAGACAAAAACAGTGTAGAGAAAATAGAGTTAGATGTTTCCACTTCTCTAATTCTGATTCATGTATCTGCCCATGTAAACACTCCAACACAGTCACCTCCATGATAATACTAATCTGTTCATGCTTTTCACTATTACCCTAGCTTCACATAACTAGAGCTCTGAAAACTTAGCACCTTTAATAAAATTCTGCATATCTCCCTGGTATTCACACTAGGTCACTGGTAGGAAATGTCCTCTCTTTTAATGCCATGGTTTTGGTTTATTAATTTTTTTCTTTTCAGGTCTTCCAGGATTCCCAGGACTTCCTGGACCAATGGGTATAAGAGGTAACCAAGGACATGATGGAATTCCTGGTCCAGCTGGAGAAAAAGGAGAAACAGGTACAACTTGTTCATTATCTCCTCTCCCCCCGCATTTGGTACTGGGGATTGAACCCAGGGGTACTATACCATTGAGTTATATCCCCAGTACTTTCTACTTCTAATTTCCAGACAAGTTCTTCTTAAGTTGCTGGGCTGGCATTAAACTTGCAATCCCCCTGCCTCAGCCTCCCTAGTAGCTGGTATTACAGGTGTGTGCCACCACACCAAGCCTTGATCATTATCTTTGATCCACTAAATTTTATTTAGGATAGAATCATTAGGAACATTTTAACCCTTCATGCTCTAAAGATTTTTTCTCTGGTAGAACCAATGTTTTCTAACATGTTCTTGGTATGTGATAAATAACTACCTACCTTCCTTCCTTCCTTTCTTCCTTCCTGTTTGTGTATATACATATGGATATATATATATATGATATACACACAACTTACACACATACATACTCATATTTTTAAAGTAATGAAATTAATCAAATATTAAATGTCAAAATTATCTTTTTTAGGCTTGCTGGGGGCCCATCCAGGCCCAAGAGGGAACCCGGGTGCTCCAGGTAAGCAGTTCTTTCCTGACCTAAAGAAGCACATATCCAATGACATAATCCTGTTTGATTTGCTTGCTGTATTAAATAAACTTAACCTAGTGAGTTTAAAGAAGTCTCTCAATGGCAATATAACATATTGATAGTCTTAGTATTGAATTAAAAATATTCATTATCATCACCACAAAGAGAATGGATTAGAAACTGTGATCCAATTTTGGAATTTTCTTCAATTTTTTGGGGGGGAGGGAAGGGCCCAGGATTGAACTCAGGGGCACTTGACCACTGAGCCACATTCCCCAGCCCAATTTTGTATTTTATTTAGAGATAGGGTTTCACCGAGTTGCTTAGCACCTCACTTTTGCTGAGGCTGGCTTTGGACTCGCGATCCTCCCACCTCAGCCTCACGAGCCGCTAGGAGAAATTTTCTTCTATGAAAGTCTGTTTTCAAAAAGAATTCTTATGTCATTACCTTGTTGCCGGTACGATTTCCATGTGTCCTCAGAGAAGGATGGCTTCTCAATGAGCATCCCTCCCTGGGGTTCTGAGACACAGTAGAAATTCCAATCCCTTCCTATCTGTTGTCCTCACAGGTCCAATCCTGCCCCCCACACTGAGCTTGTGGCTCATGCTGTTGCTACCTAGTTACTCTCTCAATAACTCAAACATGGCAATTTACTAAACATGTCATTCAAAGTAAATACACGTTTTGTTGTTTGACAGACTTCAAGTCTGCATTTCTCATGCCAGTGTCTTACAAGATTGGCCCCTGATTTTAGCTCTATTTACTTATTTGGTGTTGGGTATTGAACTCAAGGCTTCACACATGCCAGGGAAGTGCTCATCACTGAGCCACATCCCCAGGAGCAATATCAGACTATTCACACCTTTTCTTTTAAGCTTTGGGTTCTATGCATAGGAGTATTTCATTAACAAAGAGGCCTAGACCCACTGAAAGCCTCAGCTATTGATGCTGAGAGAACCAACAGAGAGGAGCCCAATGCTGTTGAGAAACTCACCTGGACGGGGACTGCATCTTGACCCAAGAGTTCAATATGAAAGTAGAAAAGAGCTGCTCTTTTCCCTTTGCTTCTTGATGATTGATTGTCCTTTTGGTTGAGTTCAGTGTTTTCATGTGTCCCAGACCCCTCCTGTCCCAAGAGCATGAAGCCCTCCCCTGTTCACTGTCTACTTCCAGAATTGTAGGGGGAAGGGAAACTTTCTGTTCATATTTTTAGGCTAAGCTCAAAATCTAATCTTTTGGAATGAAAACATTATAACATTTCATTGCAAGTAAAATGTGATATAAAATGACCATACCTTAGGTAAAAATGCCTTTAAAATAACAAAAGTGTAAGTAAATGATCATGGACCTCAGTCCCTCCAAGGTAACTGAATATGGAGAGTTCATTGCGACTTGGAAGGTATGAATTCATTCAATTAGTTTATCCTTCAAATCCTAAGAAGAAATCATATTGCAGAACAAAGACTTATTTTAATGAACATAGAACTTACAACCCAAGCAACTGGATGCTTCAGATCATTGCCATACAAACACAGCATCACGGAGCTCAAAGTGAGCTGAAGTCATCTAAATACTTTCTCTGAAAAGCACAAATTACAGGCACTCAAAAGCTGAAGGATGTGGATAGATATGGGACTAGATATTTAACATTCATCAATTTTATTTTCATCATAACTCTTAAGGCTTTGACACATAATAATGTCCCAAGCTCTCCTCTGAGCTTCCAGCCTCACCTTCACTATTCCCCAGCTTTCCTCGAATTTGTCTGCTATTTTCATGCCATTTACTCTCTCAAGAGTTGGGAGAAAAGAAGGAGAGATTATTTGCAGTTTGTACATTTTTTCATCCACGAATGTCAAAGCACAATCTCTTGAAGATTTTCTGAGATGAAAGAGAACAAATTGGTGACTTTTGAGGGGGCTCTTCTTTGATAAATCCAAACCTCTTGCTGAATTTGAACCTTCCAGATTAAGTGTTCTCATTTTGAGGAAGAATTAACCAGAAGACACAATAGGGACTCCAACTGCTGCTCCTTCATCTGGGTCTGGCTGGACAGTACTTCAACTGCGCATATTAGCACCATGGAGTTTAACTTTTAATACTGTATTGAATTATCAGTAGCAGAACAATGTCATTGGAATTACAGTCCATCAGATAATAATAGATGTGGCTTACATTCACATAACACTTTAGAGTTTTATACCATGCTTTTTGTCTGTATATTATCTCACTTGATCTTTAAAGAACTGAGCTGAGACAGGTATTACTTTCTCTTTTAAAATAATCTGCCAGAGGCTTTCAATAATGAAGTGAATTTTCTAGGATCAAACTGCCAGTTGAAAGAAGAACTGTAGACCCATATTCCATTTATCAGCCTTTAAAAAAAAAAAAATATATATATATATATATAATGACTCTTGATACTCTCATGCAAAGTGTCTACATTATTGAAGATAACCAAAACCTGCAAGTCCAGCCTCAGAAGCATAACAGAAACTTACCAGGCCTTCTTGTTTACAGGTGCCAAGGGAGACAGAGGAGCCCCGGATGGCCTGGCCTCCCCGGCAGGAAGGGCACCATGGGAAACGTTGGGCCTCAAGGACCCATGGGCATAACCGGACCTCCAGGGCCACCAGGTCGGCCTGGGGCAATCATCCCTGGCCAAAAAGGAAATCGAGGTCTACCAGGTTTAAGAGGACATCCAGGTAGAGGTTTACTTTTAAGCAAGGTAGATGGAAAGTCACATTTGACATCTGAAGTTCTCATCCTCTTTGTGGGACCTCATTGCTTCTTCTTTGCTTCTGGTCTCTATTCTTCCTGTACCCACGGTTCTCACAGCTGTTAGATTGTTGGTGGTGTTGAGGTAAGGCAGCCTGCTTGAAAGATTAGTAGGTACAAATCAGTGATCCTAAAAGAGAGAGGCCTGTATTTATTGAGCTTCTACTACAGATCAGGTCTAGGGCCCAGGCACAATAACAGACTTTCTGCAGGGAGAAGCTGTTCCTAACTGTAATAGGTGCTTTCCTGGCACTATCTTATTCTGTCTTTACCACAGTACCATCACACACAGCAGGGGAAAGGATTTTGTAATGATAAGGTACAGGGTTTGCACTTTATTGGAAAAATAATCTGATAGAACTTTCTAGGATCTCTTGTTGGCAATAATGACAGGTTCTTTGTGAATTCAGGTGATCCAGGTCCCCCTGGACCTCCAGGGGGTCATGTAAAAGGCATAAAAGGTGACAAAGGATTTATGGGGCAGCCTGGCCCCAAAAGGTCCACCTGGAGCTATAGGGGATACAGGGCCACCAGGTCATCAGGTGAGTGTGAAAAATTATTTTGACTTGTTACTGATGCAATATTGACTTATTATTTTTGTTATATTGTAAGTATAGTGCATATTGTCAATTTTCATACTTGCTCATTATTAATCTAAGAGTATTATTTTACTCTTGTGGGTCATTTGTCAGGATCAGATGCCTGGAGGCAACAGAAGTTTAGCATTTGTGATGTATCTGTGTGGTGCACCAAAAAACAAGGGTTCAGGAAATCAAAGAACCCTAAGAGTTAGGAAGATCTGGCCCCTAAGAAGCCTCTAAAACTTTGCTATCTCTGGGAATCACCTCCACAGCATTCTTGACCCTTGCTTAATTAAACTTTGAACAATTTCAGTGAACAAAAAAAAAAGCACCCAGTTTAGAATCATCTAAAATGACATCACATTCCCCTCTACAATAGGCTTTCCAAGCAATCTGCACTATCCTCTATATTATCTGCCAATCACATACTTCCAACACTTCTAAATAGTTGCCATTTTTTCCCAATTATTTTCTACATGGATAAATACTTGAATTTTTCAAATCAAACTGCTGATCAACCTTGCCTCTATTCTGAGTATACCCTAGTTTGTCAATATCTCCCTCTAAAATGTGGCACCTGGGAAGAAAGCCCTCTGGAAGGAGTATCCCCATGGGTGGATAAAATAGGGAAGCATCTCACCATCCTGAACACCACCATCTTGGGAACCCAAAATCTTGCATGGGCCCTTTGGCTGCCCATTACTACATTGTCACACATTGAACTTATAGTCAGTTGAGATTATGTGCTTTTTCCTCATGAACTGCTACTACATCTGCTCCATGATTTTCTTGTCCTGCTTTGTGTTGTTGATATTTGTGACTCATGTGCAGGACTTTTACATTTACCTTTTGGGGATGCCATCCTATTCATTTAGGCCCACCCAGGCTCCCAGCCCAAATCTCTCAACTTGGCATCCCTCCCTCAATGCCTCTTCCCCCAGCGTTCTTAGTAGCATATTCAATATGCTGATTCCTCTGTGTATGTTAGTCTCTTGGATATATGTAGGACAGGTCAGTGTGGCTTGACAATCATTATAGAGCATCTACTCTGTGCTGATAGACAGAACAATAAACGTACACAGTCCTCTGCCGTGGAGGAACCTGCAGTAAGGTGAAGAAGACAGACACACAAACAGGTGTGCTGAGAAGAATGTGGGAGGGCTGAGGGAACACAGGAGAGTGTTTCATCTCTTCTGTGGGAAACGTTACTTCCAGCCTGAGTCTGAAAAGATGCATAGCAGTCAACCAGAAAAACAAGATAGGTAAAGGCAGAGCCTGGAAGAGGAGCTTTCAAAGCAGAGATGATGAGTGTGTATGAGCAATGCATCACACAACTCTGTCACTGGAGGCTGTGGTAGGGATGAGGACGCATCAGGAGGAGGCTGCATGGCTAAGCAGAGGTCAGTCATGGGGGTCCAGTTTTCTAGACTAAGGAGCAAGACATCATTTCCTTATTCAAAAAGCATTGACAGAGCAGCTCTGTGTGCCTAGAGTCCTCTCTACAAGTTAGAATTAATCCCTTAGTTAACTGCCTTCTGATCTGGCCATTTACCAAGCCTTAAATCCATCCTGGTTGCCCTATGCAGCATTTCCACACACAGACATGATAGAGAGACCTGTGCTTTGACAGTTCATAGGAAAATACAGATCCTTGGTGCTGTAACTCTGATTGCCTCTTCCTCCACCCTCATCAGTGATAAATGTAGAGATACTTTGGCAAGACTATTGTCAGGAATCAAGTTAAGCTCTCTTTGGTTCTCTTGGTATTTGGGTTCTAGAATCTACCTTTTAAAATAATTTATTTTGAGAAATGAGGTATCTGTCTCTTTCCATTCTGTAGGTGCTTCTGATGTTCTCCTTAATGCTTTGAACATTGTCAGCACTGATCCTATGAAGGCATCTAAATTCTTCAAGGGACACTGGGAGGTAGAAAGTCTGATTTATAAAGGGTTCTGACATTTCAATCCCCTGGTGCTTTCATGGTCAAAAGCTTCCACATTTGCAACTGAAAGATAATTCTTCTGGATGGGTGTCTTGACTGACCCTTAACAGTTCTTTCTTTGCACAGAGCAGTTCCCTCCTACCCCAGGGCTGGTCCTGGCACTAGGCATTCCTTAGTTCCCTTGGCTCAAGATAATAGGCAGATATCAGAAGACCAAAAGTTCTTGAACAGATGGTCGTCTTTCCTCTCCCTCCTCTTTTTAGCCTCACACTACCTCATCCAAGCAATGGGACTTAATCACTTCTTGGCCCTTTGGCTTCTTAGCAATAGGACTGTTCTTTCTTTGCTCTTGTTCCTTCACAGACAGTTGGCTCAAAGGCAAGTTTTGTTATTCTTGGCATTTTTCATGACTTTCAGCTCATTATTCTTAACAATAGCATCTTTCCAATTCCTGTGGAAGGTGTGAGAGTAGATTTAACATACACTTTGACATATAGCTGTTTTCAGAAGCTCTGCTCATCTCCCCTATATGGCCTCACTTGAGCACCTCATGGTCTCAGGAGCAACCTCATGGTCTCAGGAGCAATAGTAGAAGCCTCATATGATGGGAGCACTTCCTGCCCACTCAGGTCATTGCATCCCAGCCAAATGTATCTGTCAAGAGCTTTCTCACTTTCTACTACCATCTCTGGACACTTCACTTCTATCACTCTCACCAGGAGGATCTTTACCTCCACAGCCTAATAGAATGATACCCAACAACGGCACCATCATCTTTGCGACCATTGCAAATGTGGGTGATAATTCTCATTCTGGCGGTCTTGTGCTTGTTTCTTCCTAAAAGCTCTCCTAATACTGAGCAATTGCATTCGAGATACAAAATATCTAATTGTATTCAATACTAAAAAACACATATTAACATTGGACCTAAAGGAAATTTTTATTTCTTTTAATTAGTTTTTTTTTTAAAAAATAACAATCCTAAGGAGAGGCCTAGGTGACAGAGTTATTAATAGGTGAGTCACTGGATTGAATGATAAAATATGTCTGTCAACTTTACCTCATTCTCATCAACATAATATTGCATTCTTTCTGCTTTAAAAATGCCACAAGTATCATAATTTTAAACATTCATCTGTGGTTCTGCTCCCTTTTATTTGAAATATAGGGAGCACCAGGTGCCCCAGGTCTTCCAGGTTTCAGAGGTGATCCTGGGTTCCATGGATTTCCAGGCATAAAAGGTACTGTTTTTGCACACTGCTCTTTATATACAAATAAAGCTTTCGCAATTCACATTTTAGAGCACACAAATATTTGCTGCACTCCTGTGAACACTACAGAGAGTGAGCAGTACAATTAGGACCCCAGCATGAGTAGACTCCACTGGCACCCAAGCCCACGGGACTTAAAAATTAGGACTATATTTTTAAGGATGGAAATGATAGAAAAGCTTAAAACAGAAATACTTTGAAGTTACCCATATTGATATGTGTCTGGATGAGAAAAGGGAAGCTTCATCAATATTAATAGTAATGTTCTCTAGCTATTTACCACATGTGCTTATTATTTCCGCAATTTCAAAAAGTTGAAAAATCTCAAAGAGTTATCACCACACTGTTAGTGGGGGGAAAGTAAGAAAAAATTTTATATGCAGATTTATACACTTGTTTTTCTGGTGTGTGTGTGTGTGTGTACTGGTACTGGGGATAGAGCCAAGGGCCTCATGCATGCTAGGCAAGTGCTCTACCCCTGAGCTATATCCTCAGCCCCTATATCCTTAATCTAAAAAAAAGTGCACTACAACCTTCATAAGGTTTAGAATATTTGAGTCATCTCTTAGCTGGCTAATTCCTCTGGTGTTGGTTTCCTACGGAGGAATCTCTCTCCTCACAGCCTCTAAAGATGCTGAGTAACAAGTATATGCAACGTGAACAGAATCCCATTTTCATGGAGGAAAAGGCAGGTTCCAGGGAGGACAGGTGGTTTTCTAAATACACTCAGCCACTGAGTCTCTGAGGAACAAATTTGCTAAGAATAAATCACAGCAAATAATCCTGAGAAGTCTCACTGGATGGTAGAAGGTGAACACTGCAGGCAGCTTGGGCAAAATTTGCAAAACCCAGGCTGAATAAAATATCTACAACTTGAATATGTATAAAACATCCAGTAAAATAAAACATTCTGGCAAAATATTTAGAAATAATTAGAAAGGAGATTCTTTAAATTTTTAAAAAATATTCCCTGAAACATATTCAGATGCTCTTCTCGATTTCAGAACAGGTCCATCAGCTGAAGCTCCTAAGAAGCTTGCTCTTCTTTATTTGTAAATGTTTAGTCACCAAAGGGAAAAACATATATACAAGCAGATACTCATGCTTTCTTTAAGTTGTCATTTCAAGGGGAAAATTGATAGTGTATCTGTCAGTTAACTTTTGGTACTATATTTTATTTCTTCTATTAGTATCACATTTAGAATTAAAGTCTTCCTAATTAATCAATATAATGTCTACACTATTTCAAAATTCTGTGGAGTATTTCTCCAAATAAATGGCTCTTGGTAACCTTATTTTACCTGTGTAAAAGATTATGATTAGAAAGAGAAATATCAACCAATTTGTAGTCCACATCAAACGAATCTTCTATGTATGCTCCTGAGAGTTCCTGACAAAACATACTCTGGGTTATTGGTAAGGCTATAGTAATATGCTGAGAAAGTGAATAACTATGACAACTAAGCATTATAACTCATCAGGTATTAAAATAGGTTCTAGTGTGAATTTGTATTTTACCTTAAATATTAATTTGGTTTCTGACTAAAAAAGTGAACTTGTAGGAACCCTTCAGTGTTAAAATAAAAGTCCATTTTTTTTTCCTTTATTTCCTTTTTTTTTTTTTTTTTTTTTTTTTTTTTTTAGTACTAAGGATTGAACTCAGGGATGCTTTACTACTAAGTACATCCCAGCCCTTTGTATTTTTGAGACAGAATCTCACTAAGTTGCTGAGGCTGTTCTCCAGTTTGCCATCCTCCTGCCTCAGTCTCCCAAATAGCTGAAATTACAGGTGTGCAACACAGCACCCAACTAAAATACAAGTTCTAAATGCCTACTTTGGGGCATATTTTTTTAATAGAATGATGAACACGACTAATTTTATACAAATGAAATGCCAAACCCATGTGAACATATTTAAGGAACATATTTAAGTTGTGGCCATCATCATATTGTGCCATAAAACCCTAATTATAACTTCCAGAATTTATCCTTAGAGCCAGGAAATCAGTTGTCCTATATGGGATCATTCTTTTCTTCTTCTTCTTCTTCTTCTTCTTCTTCTTCTTCTTCTTTTTAAGGAGAAAAGGGTGACCCAGGATTTCTGGGATCAATTGGACCTCCCGGGCCAATTGGGCCAAAAGGACCACCTGGTAAATATATCTCCATACAATTTACTGCTCTCCATGAAAAAAAGGGTGACTCATCCACAGAGCCATCTTCTTATTATTTTTGTATCAATAGGTGCCCGTGGAGATCCTGGCACACTTAAGATCATCTCCCTTCCAGGAAGCCCAGGGCCACCTGGCCCACCTGGACAACCAGGGATGCAAGGAGAACCTGGACCAGTGGGGCCACCAGGAAACCCAGGTGTGGACCTGGCAGCAGTGACTTGGATCTCTAGGAAGTGATTGAACCATGATACCTGTAAAGCACTTTGGAGGCAAATGATACAACTTCACAGAAAACCTTAAACATTGTAATGGTTTTTTTTGTAATCAGTTTTAGGATTGAGCTCAATTACCCTTGACCAACAGATAAAAGACCTTAGAATCTACTGAAAACTCATATATATAGTATAAACTCGGGCCCTCTTTTATTAAGATAAAGGAGGCATTATGTCTGTCTCCTCTGACAGCTATCAACCTTGGAGCTCTATTTTGAAATAACTGCCTAAATATACTCATGTTCTATGAATTTAGACTTTTCTAACACTTTTTACAGCAAAGTGTTAGGAAAAATGACTTTAAAATCTTTTTAAAAATATTTGTGTTTGGAAATGGAACTAACCCCTTTATATATACTTAGCATATTTTTAAAAAATATTTATTTTTTTAGTTGTAGTTGGACACAATACTTTTATTTTATTTATTTTTATGTGGTACTAGGATCCCCCAGGGCCAGGGCCTCACATTTGCTTGGCGAGCGAGCACTGTACCGCTGAGGCACAATCCCAGCCCATACTTAGCGTATTATAATAGACTCTGAAAGGAACTATTATGCTGTAAATGTGTGAGTCACACGGGAGTTAAGAGAGTTAAGATAGATAGTACCTATTAGTTTGATCAATACATGGGCATAGTCAATTCTGGAATAGAATAAATCAAAATGGCAGCACAATTTTAAACTTCTATACTTGATATACTAATAATTCATTTTAGGGTCTTTGGGGTGGAAGGGAGATAGTGGTAACAAGCTGGATGAGCAACCATCCCACTTTGCCCAGGACGGAGGGTCATCCTGGAATGCCGGACATTCACTGCTGAAACTGAGGAAGTCCCAGGTTAACTGGGATGGTTGGCCACCTTACCTCTTATCCTGACATTATGAAATGAAGGCACCGTTGGTTTTTGCCTAGGACCGTGTGGGCCAAGAGGTAAACCTGGCAAGGATGGAAAACCAGGAACTCCTGGACCATCTGGAGAAAAAGGCAACAAAGGCCACAAAGGAGAGCAAGGTAAACAAACACCCAGTTGATTCCTTTGCTGATGGAGTGCTGTCTCAATATAAAAGAGGGTCTTGTCTTATCCTTGTGAGTATAAGGATAATCTAGGTCTTTCCCTTTGTTTTGTTCAGATTAGACCAAAGGTCAACAGCTCATTTGGAAGAAGAAGGGAAATTAAGAGTTACTGGAACACACTATTTTTCCAACCTTGGGCATATATACTTCAAACTTTTCAGCCTGATGTACAACCTAGACTCAGGGCAGATAGAATTAATGAAGCTCTAGTGGATGTTCCATTTTCAGAAAGGCCAATATTTTAAAATTACTTATAGGAGTTGGTAGGTAATAACTACTTATAGGAGTTATTATATGAATCTAAAGTGTTATAGGAATATAAAGTGAGGAAAATATTATCTTGATATGAGTAGTAGAGCAACTTAGTATCCTTATTGAGGAAAGCCATCTTTTAACTACACCATTGCCAAATATCACTTGCATTAGTCAACTTTATGGCATTGTGACAAAAATCCCTGACAAGACCAACTTGGAGGAAGAAGTTTATTCTGTGCTCACAATTTCAGAGGTTCAGACCATAGTCAGTCCACTCCATTGCTTTGGGCCCAAGGTGAGGCAGAACATCACGGTAGTAGGGTGGCTCATGGCAGCTGGGAAGAAGATAGAGTGCTAGGGTGCAGAAAACGAACCATGGGGAAGATATATCCTTCCAGAGCAAATCCCCAGTGACCCCCCTCCTCCATGCATGCCCCACCTGCCCACAGTTATCACTCAGTCAGTCCATTCAAGCTGGGATGAATGAATTAGATTACTGTGCTCATAGTCCAATCATGTCACCTCTGAATATCCCTTTATTAACACAAACCATAACACCACTCAACAATTCCTGTGTGTGTCTTGAAAAGGGGTCTCTTAAATGTGTCTGAACATAAGCCATATGTGTCTGATAACCTGAATCCAAATCTACCTTCTGTAAAAGTTTCAAAGCACCCCTCTAGAAAATACCAAAATGTCCCAATCTTATATTTTTAGGATTGCTGACTTTGTTAAAGTAAGAAAAACTTCTACATGTGATTTCCCAGTTTATTGATATGTACATATGCCCAGATATAATAAAGACTAGAAACTTAAATCTTAAAAATTCAAATATTATGCTATTTAATATTAGCTACATAGTTACTTTTGATTTAGTATTGTCACCTATTCTCATAAGAGTATTGTTAATCTTTACATTTTCCTCACAATGTGTTTTCAAAGAGTTTTCAAAAATCCCTAATTAATAATTCTATTAATTTATAAACTTTAATGACCAAGCCAGGGTTTCAGAATGGGGCAACAATAAAAAACAATGGTACTACAATGCAAATTATGGTGAGAATTATTAGTAAGAAGACATAGTCCAATGCTATGGAGGCCTCATAAGACTGATAAACTGATAGCCTTGGCCCCTTTCATGGAGACGCAGAATAGCCTTATATACCACACATTAGCATAGAAGCTCACCTCCATCTCCTGTCCTGCTCAGCTAATCACATTACAACTCCTATGCAGGTATTGGAAGGCATTTTTGCTTGGGACCAATTATAGCCCCCTGTGAATGAGAGTAGGGGTTAGGAAAAGTGAAGAATGTGTGCCTCTCCTATATTAAAACTGTGGCAATTGTGGATTTTTTAAAGTAATCCATGAGCATTTTTGCCTTACTAATGGATCAGAAAACTTATTAAAGTTTGCACCTTTAAAAAGAAATTTCAGTATTTTCTGTGACTGTTTATTGAATTTATCCACAGCATCAGTAATTTCCTAGTATCTACTTGAACAGACTTTCTAATTTTAGATATTTTCTTTCTTTTCCCTCACATTGTAGGAGGACCCACACATTTGTTCATAAAAGATGTACATGTCACCTACCACATACAGGCCGTTGTGCTAGGCATCACAAGGGAATTCAGAGATACAGAAAACCTGATCTCAAAACACTCATGATAACACACACACAAATATCAATAATAAGAGGACTTTGTGAGTAACTGGTTAACATTTAATGATATTGCTTGGTCATTTTATAAGCCACACTTCTCTAGGATTCCTTTCTATATTTGAAGCTTAACAGATACACAAAGGCATTTAAATTAGTACTTCAGAAAACAAGTCTGAGATTCTGTTTGTGTTGCAACATTTATGGTGTGGTTTTTAAAGGACCACCTGGATCGGATGGGTTTCCAGGTTTGAAGGGAAAACCCGGAGAGGCTGGCTTGCCAGCAACAGAGACAAGAAAGAGGGGCTTTGTCTTCACCCGTCACAGTCAAGCAACAGTGATCCCCTCCTGTCCAGAAGGAACAGAGCCACTCTACAGTGGGTTTTCTCTTCTCTTTGTACAAGGAAATGAGCAAGCCCATGGACAAGACCTTGGTAATGTTCTGGTCAGAGTTTCCAGTTGTTTTGCTCCATATGCAGATTGCAAACTTTTTAGTGTGGGGTACTTCCTCTGAACATAAGTAAAAACAACCTTGAGTGTCCTCCAGTACATTTTAAAGAGAGCAACTGGCCTTTAGTCTAAGTTTCATTCCGGTATGTAAAATGCTAGGAGTCAAGCTTGTCAGGTTCAATGAAAAACATTTTCACTTAAAACACCTGTCTTATGTATTTTTAAAAATTTGTTCTAATTAGTTATACCTGTCTTCTTTTTAATCCCCAAATGATCTTTCCTAAGAAAATTTTATGTGACTATTAGTTATTATGAGTAACTGAAACTATTTGAAGCAAAGACATTGTTTCAACCAAACTACATCAGTCCCAAGTTCTAGACTGATTAGAAAGAGCCACAGGAAGTATTAAGGATGGGAATAGGAGGATTTGTTTGCCTGCTGAGGTTTTGATTTCTATCATTACTAAAACTTTTGAATATCACATTTTGCAAATAACTAACTTGTGTTGTCTTTGGTCAGGTTGCCTCTCTGTTTTAATAGAATAATCTTAATTTACTGCAAGTGATACTCAGTTCCATGTCGTATTAGGGACTCTTGGGAGCTGCCTGCAGCGATTTACCACAATGCCATTCTTATTCTGTAATGTCAACGAAATATGTAATTTTGCATCTCGGAATGATTATTCATACTGGCTTTCAACACCAGCTCTGATGCCAATGGACATGGCTCCAATTACTGGCAGGGCCCTGGAGAATTTTATTAGCAGGTAAAAATCCAGTTCCTTAATTTGGCAATAGGACCAAATGAATTGCATTGCTTGTAATGGAATGAAATGTTACAGAAAGCCGCAATGCCAGCACAATGTTCATTTCATGTTACAGATGCACTGTCTGTGAAGGTCCGGCGATGACCATAGCTGTTCACAGCCAAACCACCTCCATACCCCCATGTCCCCATGGCTGGGTTTCCCTCTGGAAAGGATTTTCTTTCATCATGGTAAGGAGGAAAGGAACAGAAAATCTGTAGAAAAGATTCCCTGCAGAATGTTATATTGTACTGGGTAAAATATGTACAGTCCCACAATGAATGCTGCCTGTTACTGTGCGCAAGACGACATGGACATTTGACAGTTTGCTTATATACTCTTATATTCAGTTTGCTTATATATATAGCAAAATAGTGTTACCTGTGGTAAGTAATGAAACATTAAAAATATAGACTTCTCAAGACACAATATTTAGATGAATAGCAACTACCATGTATTGGTAATGGAATGCCTTTTTGTCTTTTTGTGTGTATGTGTGGCAGCTCCTATATACGTATATATATATATACTCAACAATCCTAATGACATCCCTAAAAGGTAGTTTGTATTATCTATAGTTCACAAATAAGAATGAAGTAATTTCCTCAAGGTCTCATGTCTATGACTGCTTTGCACATTAATATTCTGTAATTGTTCATGACACGTTCTCCCCCGTCTTTGCTTACAGTTTTCTGTTCATTCACTCATTAATTTAAAAAAATTTTATTGAACCCTACCATGTGCCATGACTATGCTAGGCACTATAAGAATATGAGGAGGGGCTGGGATTGTGGCTCAGCCGCAGAGCGCTCGCCTCGCATGTGCGCGGCCCGGGTTCGATCCTCAGCACCACGTAAACATAAATGCATTGCATTGTGTACAACTAAAGTAAATAAATAAATATTAAAAAAAAAAAAAGAATATGAGGATCCAACGTTTCTGCTCTCACAGAGCTTATATCCTGGTGATGAAGACAGGCAATAGGCAAACAGACAAAATCACAATAATAGGAGCAGAAGTCTAGTTGGCGATAGGTGCTATGGAGAAAATCTGGCAAGATAATGTCAGAGGCTGGACAGAGATGAGGTCAAGGATAACCTTCCTGAGGTCACCTGTATGCAGATGCTAAAAGGACCAAAACAAACAAACAAACAACAACAAAAAAAAAAAACCCCACCCATCAGACATGGGGAAGGGGCATTCCAGGCAAAAGGAACAGCTTTTCCTTCTTTTTGATGACTCTATCACAACCTGAAAGATGGCTAGAATACTAGCAAATCTGGATAAAGAAGTACAAGAGGTTTAATTCACTTTCTACAGTTAGTTTCCCTGCAGTCTTAAATTAATCCCCATCCTCCAAAAAAAGTAGAGAATTGAACATTTGAACACCAATGGACAGAGATTTTATTCAGATTTTATTGTGATAGTTTACAAGCGCAGGTTCTGAGGGCGCTGGGCAAGCGCTGGCATCCCCTGGCTCCTGCTTGGAGGAATTCCGAGCCAGTCCATTTATAGAATGTCATGGAAGAGGAACGTGCAACTACTATTCAAATTCCTACAGTTTCTGGTTGGCTTCGTTAAACCCAGAAAGAATGTTCAGGTAACTATTCAACATTAAACTTAATCTACTCAATTGCAGAACTCTGCAAATGTTGTTCTATTAGCTTTTCTTAACCTATGCATTGATGTTCTCACATTTAATTCCTCACCCCATGCCAATTTAAAAAAACTTGTTTAGTTTGGCATTCCTAGTTTATAAGTGTTTTGAAATTAACAAGTCATTACAGTTTTGAACTATAGACAAATGTGGGATTTTTACTATCACTCAACATAGCTAATATTTTATGTGAATTTATAATAAATTACCAAATAAAGCCACTAAATGATCTGCTGTACTGTATTAGAAGATTTGTAAATAATACAGATTATTTGAAGGGCGGGAACAGTTTTTATCAGAAAAAAAGATGATCTTGTAAGTTTGCATCAAGGCCAATGTTTCCTGAATGCTGCTGAAATACAA
This sequence comes from Tamias sibiricus, assembly GCA_025594165.1. Lineage (NCBI taxonomy): Eukaryota > Metazoa > Chordata > Mammalia > Rodentia > Sciuridae > Tamias > Tamias sibiricus. The sequence goes on along the minus strand of CM046660.1, from coordinate 68,908,197 downwards.
CTTAAATTATAAAATGCTGATATATATGATATATATATTATATATATATATATATTATACACATATCCGTGTATCTTTCCAGAAATTCACCTCTTCTATAAAAGATGTTCTTGTAATAAATTTAGAATAGATATATTAATAAAACTTATACCCAGAAAATATTCCCTTTTTACAATAACTTAATGAGGTTTTCTGTTGCCACTGCTTTGTTTTTATTTCAGAAAACCTATTCCATCAACTGTGAAAGCTGGGGAGTTAGAAAAAATAATAAGTCGATGTCGGGTGTGCATGAAAAAAAGACACTGAAGAAGTAAAAGAAAATAGAACTTCTTCTTCTTCTTTTTTTTTTTTCTCCCGCATAACAAAGTAATGACTCGGAACAGAAATTTATTTAGGATTTTTCTCTCACCAAACCATATCAGTTTATGAAGGCTAAGTAGTACAGTTTCGATTTGTTTCTCCACACAACAAAGCATTTGTTTCAAGTTAGTTCTATGAGCCTGGTCTCTAAAACGGTATTGGTTCAAAGTTTCCTCTGGTAAGACAACAACCTGTCACAAATTATCAATGAAATTGCATTCCATTTGTACCCAGATGGCTATTTAAGTGTTGGCTGTATAAAGCTGGAATGCTACAGGATAAGAGATATTTGTCCTCTCCTCTTCTGGTCTTTGAGGCTGAGGGAGGCTAACGCAGTCTTAGATTGCCTTGCCACCTCCCTCCTGAAACAACAGAAGAAGGAGAGGGGTCACGTGGAACAATGGAGCATCACGAACAGAACTGGACTTTCAGACCTGTGGGGCAGCCTATAGCCTGAGGGAACACAGGCTTGAACTGATGAGGTTCGTGAATTTTCCAGGACCCTTTCAAACATACCCCAAACTAAGGCCAAAGAGGAGTTTCCTGAGCAGAATCATAACAGCCTTGGAAATAATGTATGGTCTTACTTTATATTTCTTTGGAGATTTGTTTTTTCATTGAATCCATCTGACTCTATCAATATAGCCTGCCTGTATTCAAAGTAGGTAAGATATTCACACTTAGTGAATTAACTTTAATAGGACATTGTTACATACACATTCGAATGTGTCAATTTTTAGCTTCTCTTGTTTAGTGTACCCTCAAAAACAACTAGGACACTACTTATTAGATGTGTACTTTATCCCCATCCCTATAAATGCTGGCACATATAGAACTGAGTTCAGTAGTTCAAAACTTCATGAAAGGTTATGATATTTTTGGGTTTATTATGCTCAATATTTTTGCTCTAAGTATTCCATTATTTGTTTTAATGTTGTACATTCTTACACACCATATTGAGCAAGACCATTGTGTATAAACCTTAATGTATAAATTGTATAATTTGGTAGCTGTACGTCTTAAGACATGTTTTGGTGTGTTTATACATTCCCAGGCTTCCTCAGTTCAACTAAAAAGCATTGTATTTAGCACCAAGCTATGTTCCATGCACTAGGCTAAATTAGACAGAGAAACATAGAAGAGGAAAAGAGGGAGAGAAAAAGAGGGGGGAGGAACTGTTTCTGATCTAGTGTCTCAGGAAAAAGTAAATTATCGCTTCTCTTCAGAATCTTATACAGGGGCTGGGGATGTAGCTCAGAGGTCAAGCGTATGCTTACCATTCAATCCCAGCACCAAACCAACCAAGCAAACAAAAACCTCACATACATGAGTTGTTCTCCCCCCTTTTATTCTTCTTTTATCATTGCTTTGACATTTCATTATTATAACTCAGAAGGCCTAAGTAAAGGTTTGAATATAAGATCTCTGTCCAGGGAAAGCCTAGGACCTCCAGCTTCTTTTAGACCCCATAGAAGCTAAGGTCTGAACAACACAAAGAAAGCACAGCTCTACAAAACATTTTAAAAAGTTATTTACATGTGCTGATAGCACATTTCGATGAGTCTTAGGAGCCAGGCATCATGAGACAGTTTTGAAGATGCTTCATGATTCACTGAGGTGGAGTCAGTGGTGCTAAAGTTTAAATTCAGGCTATTGCTGCAGACTCAATTGTCTTGTAAGGGAAAATGTGACTCCAGAGCACCCATATGGTTTACATTCTTCATTTTTCATATGATTGTTGTCAAGCCATTTTTACACCCAAACTGAGACATGCAGCATTTCGTGTAGATTCACTTGCCATTTAGACTTAACCTGCCCTAAAAATATCTTACTGTTCCAACTATACTATAGTGGTGAAGAGGGCTCATTGATCTACATAGACCAATAGTTCTCAAAATGTGGCCCCTGGATTGGCAATGTCAGCACTGTCTGGGAACTTGTTACAAATGCAAATCCTAGGCCCATTCTAGACTTAGGAAATTAGAAACAGTCTGGGTATAGGCCAGAAATCTGTGTCTTAACAAGCCTTCCACATGATTCTGATGCACTCTAAAGACTGAGAAAAGCTGCTTGCTGTAGGCAAATGCTCAAGACACTGGCCACAGTTGCCTCCTTTAAAAGTCCAAACTCACAGATGACCCAAAGGTAATCTACTTTTGTTCCTAAAAGCTCCTGACTGGTGCTAATGGCAAATGATTGGCACTCACTGGATCACAAGCTCTATCTCCTCTTGCCCTCTTAACAGTATTTGACTTCTGAGGAAGACAAGGGATGCTAAAACCTTAAATTCCAAGGAAGCCACATGAACAGCAGTTATTCAGTCATAATTCTAAGAGTGAGCATTAAAATACAGCTCATGAATTATTTTCCAGATATTTAGGTATGGCTTAAAAAGTTATGAAGATTTAACTTTGTAGATAAAACAAGTAACTTGTTTTTTTTTTTTAATTTGGGGCTTCAACATCTCGAATTTCACAGTGTGCTAAAACAACCAATTTCTCAGAGTTCTTTGTTTCTACAACATAAACATTATTAATTTATTTATAAAAGTATTAAAATGTTTAAATTTGAGTTTTATTCCTAACTTACAAAGATTTTTCTATGTATCAAATGTAACTGCTACTAAACTTAATTTAATATTTACTCTATAACCAAATGGAATATATTTAAAATATATTGAATATTTTATATTGTTATATCCTGACAAAATTACAATATATTGTAATGTACTAATATTTCTGTAATTATAGTTAAAATATTATTTTATTGTATTGTCAGAATAAAACTGAAAATATTGTACTTGGCATTTGTTTTTTCAAAATAGAAATAATTTTTTTATTTATTTATTTTTATTTATTTATTTATTGTGGTACCGGGATTGAACTCAGGGGAATTTGACCACTGGGTCACATTCCCCAGCCCCTTTTTGTATTTTATTTAGAGACAGGGTCTCACTAAATTGCTAAGTGCCTCACCATTGCTGAGGCTGGCTTTGAACTCATGATCCTCCTGCCTCAACCTTCCAAAGTGCTGGGATTACAGGCATGCACCACCGCGCCCAGCTAGAAATAATTTTAGATTGTAAAATTAGATGTGCTCTGTGAAAACAACAGGCAATACAGAAATTATGAAGAATATAAAGACCATTATGATCTAATCCTCACCCCAACTCAAGATAATTGTCAAATTAAGGTATATACCCCTCCTGAAGTTTTTCCTATCAATATATTTTTGAACAAAAATTAGTTAGAAGCATGCTTTGTTATTAGTTTTTATTTTTCTTTTCAGTTTTGGGGGTTGAACTCAAGCCCTTAGGCAAATGCTCTACCGCTGAACCATCCCCAACCCTCATTTTTTTTTTTTAACATACATTGTTAAATGTTATATCAGTAGATAAGTACTAATCATGTATATCATGGTACATAATGTGGATATACAACATAAGTCAGTGAATCCTCAATTTATGGACACTTAACTTAGTTTCATTGTGGACATGCTATGTCATTCCATATTGGTCCAATTGTTCCCTCAGCATAAATCTCAAAAAGGAAAATTAAAAGATTCACACGATGTTAGGCCTTTTTATTTTAGTGGCTTATTTATTTATTTATTTATTTATTTATTTATTTTTATGTTTGCTCTTTTTAGATATACGTGACAAGAGTGCATTTTGACATATTATACATACATGGAATATAACTTCCCATTCTTGAGGTTGTACATGATGTGGAATTACACTGGTCATGTATTCATATATGAACTTAGGAAAGCTATGTCCAATTCATTCTACTCTACAATGTTAGTTCTTTTATAAATATAAAAAAATACTCTGCAAAATGATTAGCTTTTTTTTTTTTTTTTTCAAATTTATGTTTTGTACTGGGGATTGAACAGACCTGTAGCCCTTTTTGAGATAGGGTGTAACTAAGTTGCTTAGGGCCTTCCTAAGTTGTTGAGGTTAGCCTCAAACATTCCTTTACATGTTTGCATTTTGTTTTAATTTACATTTTCCTTACTATCACTAAGGCTAAATATGCCATTTTAGAGTGCTTTTAAAAAATTTTCTGTGAAAGCCTTAATCATATCTTTATTTTTTCTATTGAAACTTTTAAGGGATTTTATAAGCCAGTAAGAAAAGCATATAGAGTATAGAAATTATGGGTTATATATTTTGATAAATGGTATGACTACTCCTCATCCAGGAAAACAATTCATAAAATTTCATATGTAGAGATTTGGGAAAGAAGAAATATAAAATCTCAGAAGTAAGGAACTTTTATTTGCTGTGTTAAATGACAATAAATACATAACCAAGGAATGAAATGGAATGGAGTGATCCTGGATAATTTTTATAAGACAAAGAAAATAGTTGCACAAATAAATATCTTAGAAATACTCTCATTTGTAGGCTAAAGATATGATTTGTAATTTCTTTGGTTAAAAAATGTACAAAACCATCTTAATGAACTTATTTTTTACTGCTGGTAAGTAGAATCAACCCTGTGATCAAGCACATTATGTTTCTATTATAAGCCTGTTTGGAAAGGAAAATCATGATCAACCTCTAATGGATTCATAACAAACTATTAGCCACTTTCAGAACATTAAGAGTGTGTGCTTCCTCTGGTTTGTGGATAGGTACTGGAAATTAACAGATGAGCAAACACAGAGGAAGAAGTAACTAATTTTTCATAACCAGGCTGAATATAAACATTCAGATAAATATGTTCCTTCTTAGGCTTTTATTGACTATGATTTTTATAAAAATGTTGCCATTGCTCCAACTCTTTTTAGAACTACTGCTTTGGAACTACCTTCAATTCCAATTTATGAGCTGAATAAGGAAATATGTCTCATTACTTTATATTTGAGATCTATAACATGCCCAATATGTCTAACTCCACAGTATATATTCAAATGAGTAAGATTCACAACTTTTTCTCAAACACAGAATTTATTTTATGGTAAGAGAAAACAAGACATATCCATGGACAATTATAATATTGGACAGAATATGTAAGTGCAACAAATAGTGATTGCGGTATTTCTCATCTGGGGATTGAGCTCGATCTCCAACCCGTTAGCTCGGGCTGTGAATCTGAGTTCTCCCCAACCTGGAACTGAGCTGGATCTCCACCTGTTAATTCAGGGCTGTGTGGGTCTAAGTTCTTCCAAACCAGGAATTGAGCTGGATTTCTGCCTGCTAATCCAGGGCTGTGAATCTGGGTTCTTCCTTGGTTATGCAAATGAGTTTGAGCCTGAGCTCCTTCCAGTTATGCCTGGAAGTTTGAGCTTGGCTCCTCTTTGCTGATGAGATGCCACTTTTATGCGACCATTAGGAATTAACTTTGTGCTCTTGATGTATTTCTGCTGTATGACCACCAGGTTCTAATACATTTAATTATCAAAAATAAAACCAGTTCTATGGCCCTGTGGAATCTAGCCAGAAGCTAGCTGAACCAGCAAGACAAGTTTTTTTCTGCTAAGAATTAGCTTTTGCAAATAACCCCTCCCTACAGGGCGCCCTGCATTGCCCATTGCCTAAAACTTCTCTCCATTGAAAAGCTAATGGTCTTTTTGTGTGTTTGGAAAAGACTCTTCCTTACCCTTCAGCAAAATCTAGGATAGATAGGATTAATCTGTAGTGTGTACTTAGGATAAATATTTGATTTTCCCCTGATTATACGACCTCAGAAATTCCTGAGATTCCTTAATGTAACCTCCTATAGCTGAAGTGTAAAATCCCTTAATGTAACCCCCAATAGTTGGATTGTGGGCTACTGTGTTTGCTGGAATATATAAAAACAAGTGCTGAGAAAAGTAAAGTAGTTGGATTTCTGCAACCTGTCTCGTGTGTGGATTATTTCATTTCGTTGACGTTCCCCTCCAGCACCGGTTGGGCTGACCTTGACATCTTTGCTGAAGCTGGCCTTCAGCAAGTGATTCAAGAGATGGAGGCTGCAGCAAATAATTCCTAAAAGAGGGGACATTTTAGGTGATCATTTAAGGGAAGTTAGGATTCTAATAAGCAGAAGATAGTCAGAAGTAGGTTGGCATTCCAGGTGGCAGGAAGAGAATGGATGATAATAAATGGTTATTAAATAATGAAACAATCCCAGGGAACAACTAATGGTTAAGAACAATACATTATACACACACATGTAAATAGAGAGGCATAGTAGATTAAGTCTATGTTAGATAGGTCTTAGAATACCAGAATGAACCTTACTTCATTGATTGGTACTGAAGATTTGGTCAAGATTTTGAGAAAATGAGTGGAATTATATAAACAATAATTTGGAAGGTCCAATATGTAGTACAGATGCTCCTCAATTTATGATGGGGTTATGTCCTGATAAACCTACAGGAAGTTGAAAATACCATTAAATGGGAAACGCATTTAATATACCCAACCGACTAAACATCATGGTTTAGCCTAGCCTGTCTTAAATGTGCTCAGAACACTTACATTAGCCTATACTTGAGCAAAATCATCTAAAACCTATTTTATGCCGGGCGTGGTGGCGCACGCCTGTAATCCCAGCACTTTGGGAGGCTATCGCGAGTTCAAAGCCAGCCTCAGCAATGGCGAGGCACTTAGCAACTGAGTGAGATCTAAATAAATAAAATACAAAAAAGGGCTGGGGATGTGACCCAGTGGTCAAGTGCCCCTGAGTTCAATCCCTGGTACCACAAAAAAAAAAAACCAAAAAAAAAAAAAAAAACCTATTTTATAATAAGGATTGAAATATCATGGTTTATTGCATAATACTGAAAGCACAAATCAGAAACATTGTTTTATATTGCTAGCCTGGAAAAAGATCAAAATCTGAAATTCAAGGTATGGTTTATTACTGAATGCATTTTGCTTTCATACCATCATAAAACTAAAAAAAAAATCATAAACTGAATTATCATGAGTTGAGGACTTTATATATACTATACTTGTCAGGCTATCTCATACTTTCAAGTTTTTTAAAAAAATTACTGGATTACTGTTACAGACTTTTGGATTTGTATACAACTATAAATCAACAATTTCTTTCAACCTGGGACTTCAAATTTGAGATGTCACAATTTATAAAACTAGGTTCCTTGTTGACTCCATGTCTAGGAGGAATTAGAAAAAGATTGGAGATGGGTAGGTAGTTAAAAGAGTAAAAACCCAGATGATGGTTAATGGCCTAGTAGTAAGAACAGATAAAGCAGATAACTGGCATTGAAGAGAGAAAAATCTAAAGCATGGGTTAGGTATTAAACAAGGTTCTTCAGAAAAAAAAAAAGACCAACAGGGTAAAAACAAGCAGATAGATTAGATAAATAGATAGATAGATAGATAGATAGACAGACAGACATACAGATAAGAAGAGAAGGAACTCATTGTGGGAAATCAGGCCATTTGCAAGAGAACCATGGTTGAATCCAAGTCCAAAAGTCTGAGAATCAGGGTTGCTGATGCGTGGAATGTTCAATCCAAGGACAAAGGCCTGAGAAACTAGGGCTACTGGTACAAGTCCTGAAGTACAAAGACCAGAGAATCCAGAATTCCAATGTTCCAGGGCAAGTAAAATGGGTATCCCAGGTGTGTGTGTGTGTGTGTGTGTGTGTGTGTGTGTGTGTGAGAGAGAGAGAGAGAGAGTAAAAAGAGAGAGAGAAGACCAGGGGAGGGGTGTTCTGCTATCCCAATCCTCAGTAGGGTGGGGTATACCCATTACATTGGGTGAGGGTGATCTTGTTTATTCAGTCCTTATACCCTCAGAGGCATACCTGGAAACAATGTTTTGTTTTGTTTTGTTTGTTTTTTTACCAGTTATTGGGTATTCTTTAATCCAGTCAAGTTGACACCACAAATTAATTGTCATTTTTAACTTGGGAGACAGTAAAAGATAACTTCAGTATTTTGAACTCTGTTGACTAGAAAAATAAATCTTGCCATTATGAGGAAAAAAAAAAAGCAAATTGAGAAAGTATCTGGATGGAGAAGAGGGGAAAACTTTTGAGTTTGAAATCCTGTTGAGATCAAAGCTTCAATGGACACTTAAGTAGAACTGGCTAGAACGAGGGCATCAGGATGAGATGAAATGGATGTACTAATTTAGATTTATGTACTATGAGGTTGCAAAGACAGTCAATGATGGAATAAATCATAAACAGAAATACCCACATTAATGAGAGAAGAAAGATCCAACATGAAGCTGCATCACACAAAAAGAGGGAGTAGAGTTTTTAAGCACATGAGAGAAAATGCCACCCATCCACCCATCCTTAAGAGAATCTACTACCAGAGAGTGTTAGGTACTTTGACATTTTACAACACTGTCTCATTTAATTTAGCAGAATCATATGCTCTCAGAAGATAAACAATGATCAGTTTTATGGGAGAAGACACTGGGTTTAATAACTCCATTACAATCTTCATTTGAAAATTATTCAAACACATTTTTTCTTTGGGGGAAGGAGGCAGGAGCAAAAACCAAACTATAAGTATTTAAGAAGTGGAAAGGTTAAAGGAAGCAATATGACCCTCATTTAAGGTTTTGATTACAGACAGTTTACCCAGCTTCTCTACCTTCCCCCAAGATGCTAACTTGGACTGACTCATCATTATTATTGAATCTATTCTTAAAAGAAGAATGGTTTACCACTATAGGGTAGCAGAATATACCATTTTGGCATAAAGATTATTTTGAGTCAAAGGCACTTGAGAAAACAGCAGATGCGAAAAAGCACTCTGGCCTTCTTTTCTCTTCCTGAAAGCAAGAGATAAAATTCCCACATGAAGGGTGACTTCCTTGTCTTAGGAAGAAAGACATTCTTATCGTCATAATCAGAGAGTCAAGGCTGAGAAAATGTGTACAAACCAACCTTGTTAAACTAGCTGTTATCTGCCCAGTCAGTTCTCCACAGTCAGCTACCCTGGCCCATACTCTTTTGTCTTCTCACATTTTCACAATTTACTATACTTTGTTCAACCTAGTATATAAGATTTGGACCCTAACTGCTTCTTTGGGTTTTCATTTTCCTAGTGATGACTCCAAGTAAAAATTACTAAACAAAATCTGTATGCTTTCCTTCTGTTATCTGTTTTATGTCAATTTGATTATTAGGCCCAGCTGAGATGCTAAGAGGGTTGAGGAGAAATTTTACCTTCCTTATGCCAATATTAAGATGGGGCCCAAGAACACAATTTGGAAAGCTTCCCAAATTATTGTAAAGACTGGTAACCTCTCTGAATCTAGAAAAGTACATCACTCATGTGTAAATAGTATTCCCACGGTAATTTCAGGGCAAGGATGAGGGACTTGGTTCTACAACCCCCAGATAACCAAATCTGTATATGGTCAAGTCCTTTTTAAAATGGTATAGCTTTTGCATATAACCTACCCACATCCTTCCATATACTTTAAATTAGTATACGTATAATACCTAATACGATGTAAATAGTTGTCAAAGTCTATTGTTTAGGGAATAATAACAAGGGGTGGGGTGGGGGGGGAGTCTGTACACGTTTAATGCAGACATACAAGTATTCCATCTAAGGTTGGTTAAATGCAAAGATAAACAGCCATAAATGCGGAGGGCCGTCCTATTCTTCCTCTGCTGTTCGTGAATATTGAGGCCTACGGTGTTTCTTGGCTTGGCGTCAGTTTGTCCTTAGATTAATGAGCACTGTTCTCGTTATGCAGCTCTGGACCCAGAAGTTCCAGAAGAAGTGTCAGAAATTAGGTCGGAGAGAGCTCCCAGGAAGCTAAACAATGCTGCGAACCACCATGAAACCTAATTTAACTTCCCCCTTTCCAGAGTCCTTCACTGGAGGACTTATAGAGCAATCAAAATCAGAGTGCATAAGAACCATTCCCAGAGTTGTTTAAATATGCAGATTCTTAGGCTTCGCACCATGGACATTTTGACGCAGGTGGTCTGAAAAACTGTTATCTTAACCGGATTCCCAAGGTTTACCTTTTAAACTAAGCTCACGTACACTAATTAGCTCTAATCGTGGATCAAAATTTAAGTACCTCCAACATCACCTGCAATCGGCGTATTTTGCCCACAACAAAGATGTCTCCCTATCGCTGTCCCGTGGGTACCCACTCCTATGCGTGAGCTGTACGTCCGCCCTTTCCCGTGTCACATGACTAGAAACCTGCTTCCTCTACGGCTGCTGCAAAGGGCCAGTCCTGGCCGTTCTCGTGTCTCTGCTGGCCCGCTGAGGGCCGCTCGGCCGGTGCTTTGCCCTGGCGCCTCAGTGCGCTCGGCCAACGGCCTCTGAGAGCGCTCACCCGAGCGCCCCGGGAGCCGGCGGTCGGCGGCCCTCTCTGGGGACTCTCCAGCGGGCCCAGAGGTAAGTGCTGACGTCTTCTCGATCCGGGGCTCCCACCCGAGCCGTCCTCCGGGCCTAGCACTGCGGCAGTGACCCTCCTGTCGAGAGACCGCGATGGCCCAGCCCGCCCGAGGTGTCGCCCCGGCCGCAGTCAAGTCCCCGGGCCTTTCCGCCTCAGCACCAGGTCGCCCTCGGGTTCTGAGGAGAGCGTGGCAGCGGAGCGGCAGGTCCTGCCGGTGTCGGGGCCCGCCTCTTCGCCCTTTCTAGTGGAGCGCCCCGTTGTGTGCAGAAGTTCGGATTTGACTGCATGGAACCTGAGCGGGGCTGGGGAGGCAGCCGGGGAGAGGCTTGCGAGCCTGACTTCGGGCTCGGTCGGTCATCTTCCCAGCCAGTTTGACCTTGAGCCGCTGTGTTTAAAGTGGCCTTTTGTTGGGTTTTATGGAAAATACTGTTCGGAAAGAAGGGCCGGTTGGAAGCCCAGGTGGGGGTGTCCGCGGGTGTCCGTGGGTTCCCGGGAAGGCCCTGCGAGTCTGTGAGCATCCTTGCTCCGGGGCGGATACCGCGTTGCTCCTCGCAAGCCCTCCACGAGCGCAGAAGCAAGGGCTTGCTGGAGACTGCCCTTCCTGCAGGAGTCCCCCTCCGGTGACAAAAGAAAACCCCCAGCTGCGTCCCACCAAGCAGAGCAAGGGGCATTTTCGAGGGAAGAGCGCTCGTTCTAAAGTGGTGGCGTCTTTTTACTGCAGAAGATGAAAAAAGATTGATCGGGAATGTTTTCTGTCCCTGGGCGGAAGACATTTCTGCCTCAATGCTCTTGGCTAATGAAATCCCAAAAGAAAAACCCTTAGGGAAATTAGAACGATTTAAATTGCACTTAGTAGTCTCCCCGTGCAATTAAATTGGGGGAACCTGCTATCTTTTTGGTTTCAAAGTTTTGTGAATTCATAAGCTGTTTTTATTTCCAAAGGAAATTATCTGTTGTCTGCTTGTCTGATAGGGCTACCTCATCTTAGAATTACAGTTTAGCTGTTGCTCCCTTCCCTTCTGGTGTTGAAATTTTCTGTGGCTAATAGATCTTTGTTAAAGTGATCTGTGACTTTTCTTTAAAAAATGAAGTTAACCCTGGATCTCAACAATTTGTTTTTCTTATACACCATAGCTGTTTGGAAAGAGAACCCAAACAGGGTGACCTAGATAAAAATCTTGAAGTAAGTCCACACAACATCTGTTAAAGAATTGGTTTTGTTTTGTTTTTGTTTGTTTGTTTTTGGTAATTGTAGAATTATATAAGTTTTTACTGCCACAATTTAACTCAAGTTGTTTCTGGACTTTCTAGACTTTATGGTGTCCTGTGTTCTGATTAGAAAGTGAGAAATTGGGCTTGAATCATTGTGTCTTTAAATTGGTGCATTTTTTTTTTTTTTTTTTAACCAGTAGTTTATAACTTGACTCTAGGTGCTATTAGGGATGAGGGTTTGTTGTAATAGTTATATTTTTGTTACATGTGTGTAACAAAATAAAGTCCATGGTTTAAGGTAGTTATTTAAAACTTCCTTTAAAATACATTACTTAAAAAGTTTTAAATCAAGTTGAAGAAATTAAGTGTAGCCAAGAGTAAATATACTGTGTGAATACAGGGGGCGGGGACCTGAAGTTTGTAATTATCTTTGATTCTGAGGGGGATTTTGTTTCATTAGCTATATAACAGAGAGTCATGTACTTGTTACCTAGTAGATTCTTAGTGACAAAACTTTTGGAATTAATATCTTAACCCCAAATGAGAAGTTTATCTATTGCTAAAAGATTTTACTCATAGTGCTCTAGTCCAATGAGGGAAATAAAATAATTAAATTCTGATCTGTTTTATTTTAGCAGAAAACACAGTAACTGAGACAGTAATGTTGAATTTTAGTGGAAAAGTTCCATTTACTTTTAAATTGAAGTAGTTCAAGTACAGGAGATTTTGGATTTTTCCAGTTTATAATATCCCAAGGCTGTTATTGTTTGGAGATATGTCTTTTCAGTGTTATTTCTGAATATAAGCTTTTACTGTGCTTCAGATAAACTTAAGAATTTAAAGAGTATCTCATCTAGAGCAATGCACCAAAATTGATAATAGATAATGCCTTTGGGGACCTGGGTAGTTGAAGACAAGATTTATTGGAACGCTTTATTTTCTCCTTATGTTCTTATGTACTTTGTGCCATGTACATTTGTTACTGATTCCATTTTAAAAACATTTTAAGTGAATGGAAATTTATTTCTTATGCACATATATATTATGCAAACATATTAATGTAAATATATTTTCATCCGTCATATTTTTTCTCACTACAAATCAGGAACAATGACAGAGATGTCTTACTTGATGAATAATCATAGGGCCCTGCCTATGGGACTAAAATTGGGAGTAAGCTTATTTTTTTTCTTTCTTTGTTTGTTTGGGGGCGGGTACTGGAGAGTGAATCCAGGAGTGCTTAACCACTGAGCCATATCCCCAGCCCTTTTATTGTATTTTACTTGGAGACAAGGTTTCACTGAGTTACTTAGGAACTCACTAAGTTGTTGAGACTGGCTTTGAACTCAAGATCCTCCTGCCATAGCCTCCTAAGCTGTGGGGATTACAGGAGTACGCCACCATGCCCAGTTCTTTCTTTATTTTTTTATTCATTTCTTAGTCTAAAGTTGTGTATCTTTGTGACTTTTATCATTTGGAGAATTTCCAATTGAAAATTGGAATTTCCAATTAATATTGATATCATCTAGTTTCTCAATTAGCTCCTATTTTTCTCTCCAGGAACAAAAGTGGCTCTAATTCCAGCACGTGCACAGTGAAGCAAGTTGAAGGATTTAATATGAAGCACAGAAGCAGATAGTGCCAAACAGCAAGCAGTAGTTGGTACACATTTGTGAGTAAAATTTTCTCTTTTGGCTTATTTTCTTAGTCTTGATACTGTCTGTATGCCCAATCCTTAAAATTCAGACATTTTTGGTAAAGAACAAAAGAAGCTAGTTAACATTCATAATGAAACCAGTTGTCAAGGCTCAGCATACTAAGGGACCTCTGAGAACTCTCCTGAGTGTCTCAGTTAGGTGGAATTTAAGGTATAGAGTACATCTCTGATATGGAGTTTAAGAAATATCCCAGCTATGGTGAAGACATTTATACTGTCTTTAATTGCTTATTGACCTGGACTTACATATAATATCATTTACTGAAAGCTTAGTGTAATTTGGTTTTTGAAATTTATATGCCTTTAAGAAAGCCATTACATATACATCAAATTTTAGGCTATCTAGTACATTTACTTTTACCCTTTACATTCTCTTTATGACTTCTTCATTTGTATTTTGTCTAAAAACTTAAAGGATTTTTTTTCCCCCTTTTGGAATATAATGATTAGAGAAGCTTTATAGCAGAGTTGATTTTTTTTTTTCTTTCTAATTTGAGTCCACATCTGTATATAATCAGTACAGTTTTTCCTTATTCTGCTTGCAAAATTTTAACACAATGACTATTCTTAAAACCATCTTTATTGTTTTTGAGATACAGAATAACTATTGAGGAGAGAATTCAAAAGTCATTTTTTAGCTCAATCCCAAGTCATATTCAAATCCAAAAGTAATGTTGAGTAAGATATTCACTTTTATTCATAGTTTTCTTATGAAATGAATTGTCAAAATACTGATTTTTATTCTTTCTTTTTTACAGCTGGAAAAGCAGTGTCCGTGTTGTTATGTACACCTCCAAAAAAAAAAGTTCAGATCTGTAGGGGAATTGTTGTGTAAAGTAAACTGAACTACAGGGTAGCAGTATTTTAATAGCTATTGTAGACGTGTATTTACTGTATTAAAATGAGTAAAAGAACAAGCAGTGACACACCACTAGGAAGGTCAGTGAAATTTTTTTCAGTTGAGTTAGTATTAAAGGTCTGAGAGACAGTGGCTTGAAAGCTGTTTGCCATAGGCTAACCATGCACTTTTATGCTTTTATCAGCTTTTTGTACTTTGGGACAATATTCTTTTTATTGCATTTCCCTGAGATCATGGATCCTTCTCCAATTTATAAGGTTATGTAATGCATTTGTACTATCTTTTCCCCAAAGCCATTTCATGCTTTTGAAAAATACACATATAAATATGATATTAAATATTAATTAGGCTGGGCATGGTAGCTCACGCCTGTAATCCCAGTGACTTGGGAGGCTGAGTCAGGATGATTGCAAGTTGAAGCCAGCCTCAGCAATTTAGGAAGGCCCAAAGCAACTTAGTGAGACTCTGTCTCCAAATAAAAAAATAAAAAGGGTTGGGGATGTGGCTCAGTGATTAAGTGCCCCTGAATACAATCCCCAGTACCCAAACAAACAAATATATAAATAAATAATGCAATTCTTTTAATCCCTCAAAAAATAAATATGTGCTTTAGGGGTTTATTAATTTGTGTATTTGTTATTCATTGCATCTCAATCATCAGATATATGTTCAATAGGAGAGGTTTTAATTTGCATTATGTGATTTTCAGGGGGTTGCATCTCTTTAGTAAATTCAGAATTAGCATTAGTCACCTTTTGGGTCTGGTTTTCATCATTGAAAGGTTTTGTTTTTTGCATGCATTACAGCAATTTCTAATTTAATTTTTATAAAGTCCAAGCAGCTTTCTCTTAAATAATTGTTCAGGGTTTTTTGTTTCTCTGTTGTTGTTTTATTTTGTTTGCAGTGCTGGGGATTGTACCCAGGGTCTCATGCATGTTTGGCAAGTGCTTTACCACTGAGCTACATTCCTGGCCCCCTGATAAGGAATTTTTAATTTAAATTTTATTTCAGACATTTTTAAGTTATAAGCACTATGCATTTCTGTTTATGCAGAGGGAGAGTATGTGTTTGCTTATGTATGTGTGTGCGCATGCGTGCATACACATGTTTGTGTTGTGGTTGTACAATAATTTAAAAATTTGTTCCTGAGCAAGCAATATCATCACGGTGCAATTTCAATTGATAGGCGAAGGCATTATGTTGAGGAAAATATTTTCATTAATCTTTTATTTTTCTTTTGTATGTATTCAATGCTCAAAAATGAGAAGTTTCCTTTTGCTTTATTATAAGGTATTGTCTTCTCATATGACAGCATAGAGAGGACTGATATTCTAATACTGGTCTTAAAATCCAGGTCTTAAAATTTTCCTCCCACAGGGTAAGTGGGGCAGCATTTCCTTCACCCACTGCTGCTGAGATGGCAGAAATTAGTCGAATTCAGTATGAAATGGAATATACCGAAGGTATTAGTCAGCGAATGAGGGTCCCTGAAAAAACTAAAAGTAGCACCACCAAATGCTGACCTGGAACAAGGATTTCAAGAAGGAGTTCCAAATGCTAGTGTGATAATGCAAGTTCCAGAGAGGATTGTTGTAGCAGGTATTTCACATTTGTTTAGAAAGTTGCCTTGTAATCTTTTTTTTAAATATATTTTTGTGAAACCTCTTGGAGTTTTAAAAACATTATTTAGAAAAGGGTTTGGGAAATACAACTTTATTTTCAAAATTTTCTACTCATTAAAATTGTTTGAATTTCAAGGAATTTAAAAATATATTTTGACTGATTACTGAGATTTTACATGCATAGTATGTGTACAGTGTACACTTGATGATTTTTGATGAACATATGCAGCTATGTAGCCACCACAGTGATACGACCATTTTTGTTACCCCAAAAGATTCCCTTGTACTCCTTCTCCATCATTCTCTATGCCTCAACTCAAGGCAACTAAAATCTCTATCTATAACCAGAGACTAGATTTATCTTCCCTAGAGTTTCATATATATGGAATATAGTATATACTGCTTTGTCTGGCTCCTTTTGCTTGTGCAATGTTTCTGAGATTCTTCCATATGCTTGCACATATTAATTATTCATTCCATTTTATTACTGAACAATATTCTACTATGTAAATACATCATAAATAATCTATTCATCTGTTGGACATTTGAGTTGTTTCCTTTTGTGAGCTTTTAGGAATAAAGCTGCTATGAATATTCATATACGTGTCTTTTTGAGAACATATGTCTTCATATCTTTAGAAATGAAATTTCTGGGTTATAAGTTAGATTTAACTCTTTCAAATGCTGTCAGTCTGTTTTCCAAATTATTGTACCATGTTACATTCTCATCAGTGATATGAGTGTTGAGGTTTTTCCACATCCTTGCTTAACAGTTCATATTTCTCAGTCTCTTTAATTTTAGTAATTTGAAGGGGTATGTAATAGCATTACCTTATGATTTTAATTACTATTTCCCTGATGATTAATAATTTTGAACATCTGCTCAAGTGTTTTTTGGTCACTCATATATCTCCTTTTGAAGCATCTATTCAGATGTTTTGCCAATTGGAAAAATTGAGTTTTATAAAAAGAGTTCTGTACATATCTGGATACTAGTTTTTATTTTTTAATCATATATGTATATATTGCATAATTTATTGATAAATTTCTGTACCACAATTTTAAATAATAGTGAAATGTCAATCTTACACTGAAAGTATAGTTATAAAAAAACTAATGCTATTGAATGTTATAATACGAAAGTGAGAGAAAGTAAATACATTTAAAACCCACCCCCTTTTTTTTTTTCTTCTTCTTCTTCTTAGGAAATAATGAAGACATTTCATTTTCAAGACCAGCAGATCTTGACCTTATTCAGTCAACTCCCTTTAAACCTCTGGCACTAAAAACACCACCGCGTGTACTTACACTAAGTGAAAGACCACTAGACTTTCTGGATTTAGAAAGATCTCCTCCAACACCTCAAAGTGAAGAAGTGAGTAGAGTTTTAGTATCAATTGAATTTGAAAGAATATGAACAAAAATAAGAGTTAAGAAGAAATTAAGAGGCTATGTAGCATATCATTAAATCTTTGCATGTGGAACACTGCTACTGTTAATTCTGATTCGTAAATTCTCCAAATATTATGCTATTATGTTTTAAAATATGCATCAGGAAAATGAAAATCTTGTGAGAAATATTATTAACATTCATGTAGACTCGAAGGAAGAACTTTTATGACTAGATGTTATATCTTAATACAGAGAAAGTTGGAGAGTTTTACAGTAGGAGGAATTAATACGTCTCTTTTTATAAAATCAATCTGACAAATGGAGCTAAGGAAACTTCTTTTCCTTTCTTTCTTCCTTTTCTTTTTTCTCTTTTTTCTTTCTTTTTTCTTCTTCTTTTTTCTTCTCTTTTTGCACTACTAGAGATTGAACCCAGGGATGTTCTACCATTGAACTACATACTTAGCCCTTTTAAAATTTTTATCTCAAGACAGGGTCTCACTATGTTGGTGATGCTGACCACAAGTTTGCAATCCTCCTGCCTCAGTCTCTCCTAAATAGTTGGGATTACAGGACTGGGCCACTGCACCTGGCACAAAGCTCTTTTTCCCTTGACCTTCCCCATTCTTGGTAATTGATGAAGTGTTTCTACTAAGTTAGCTACTATACCTTATATAACATTAGTACCCCTGTTGACTAAGCGTAACAGTATAAATTAATTAGCTTTTAGCAGTAGAGCTCAAGTCTTGCCTCTGCTATTGACTCAGGACCAATTTTTTAAAACTTCTTTTCTTGATGATTTCTTTAGTTGCATATTTTTCATTATAGTTTCTAATGTGTTGTCATGAGGCTGGCACAAAACAATAACATCAGTTAAATGCAGTGGTGCATGCCTGTAATTCTAGCAACTCAGAAGACCAAGACAAGAAAATTACAAGTTCAAGGTCAGTCTTGGCAACTTAGCAAGACCCCATCTCAAAATAAAAAAGAACTGGGGTATGGCTCAGTGGTAAAGTGCCCTGAGTTCAATCTCTAGTACTTCAAAAAACAAAAACAAAGACCATGTGCAAGCATTTTTTTAAAATTGGTCCTGCCTTTCTCTGGTTTCATTTTTCATGCAGTCCATACCAAAGGGGGCTAAGCACTCATATAAACTAGGGCAATGCAATTTCCTAGTATTAGATTTTGCTTATTTTTAGGTTTAAAGTTTCTGCTGAAATATTTGAGATAATATCCTCTTATTGTTAATATCCTCAAATTTAGTGCTTTTCACTAAGCATATCTAGAATGTTCAATTAGGTGCCAAATTGAACATTCTAGATATGTTTAGTGAAAAGCACTAAATTTGATTCTTTACATAACAGAAAGGCACCAAGGTACCTGTAAATTTTATTTATATAACAACCATTTTTTGAGCTTCTATGTAAGACCCTATATGTAGTACAGGAGTGAATGACAGCTCCTGTTCTCCAAAAATTTCCTGTCTTGCCTGGTGTTATGGTTTGGATGTGAGGTGTCCCCCAAAAGCTCACATGTGAGACAATGTAAGAAGGTTCAGAGGAGAAATGACTGGGTTGTAAGAGTCTTAACCCAATCAATAATTTAATCCCCTGGAAGAGATGAACTGAGTGGTAAATCAAGTGGTAGGGTGTGGCTGGAAGAGGTAGGAATTGGTGGCATGGCTTTTGGGTATATATTTGTATCTGGCAAGTGGAGACTTCTCTCTGCTTTCTGATCATCATGTAAGCTGCTTCCCTCTGCCACACTCTTCTGCCATGATGTTCTGCCTTACCTAGTCACCTCAGGATAATGCTATGAGTGAGGGGGAAACATCAACACATAGAAGATATAAAGTTCTTTATTTAAAAAAAAAATGATGAAGGTTATAAAGATGGCTACACAAAGCAAAAGATGCCACAGAATGCCTCCAGTTAGGGATCTACTTTCCAGCTCCCCAGTGTTCCCCATGGGAGTTAAAGCTGTGAGAAATACTGTCTTGGAATAAGAATTCTAACAGGAGAGAGATGCTTCATTTGTTATTTGACAAGTTTTGTTTTTCTGAAGATAAAAATAATGCCAGTGCATAAAATTATTGTGAAAATTCATGTTAAAACTCAATGTGTATAAATATTATTGTTATAAAAGAATAAGCATCCTATAGCAGGATCTAGGTTCTGAAAGAGAAGAGTTTCTGAGATTAGTACTAGCTACCTCCTGAAAAGCTGTGATGATGATTTGTACTTCCAAGTTTATAGAAGGTTCAGGTAGCTGTCAGGAGGTGATCAACCAATGAATGGGGGAGGGAGCCAGAATTCTGACAGCTGTTAAATATGGACTAAATTAAAAGGGCAGAGGCTCTTCATGTTGATGACATTGATGATTCATTCAGTCTATAAAGTGACATCCTCAGAACCATTTGCTCTGTAGTAATCATTCTTCAAGAGATGCCAGGATTTCTTCACCTCAGCCCTATTGACATCTTAAACTGGAAAACTCTTTGTTGCAGTGAGGCTGTCCTTTTGCATTGTGGAATGTTTAATTACATTCCTGATACCTACCTATAAGATGCCAGTAGCATCCTCCAGATCATGACAATAAAACGTTATCTCCAGCAACTAGAAGATGGAAACAGTTTAAATTTCCATCAACTAATGAATGGATAAATAAAATGTGTAATAACCAGAGAGTGACTAGTAATTGATAAAAAAAAGAAAGGAGTACTGATACATGGTACGACATGAATCAACTGAAAACATGCTAAGTTTAAGAAGCCAGACAGAAAAGGCCACATATATTATTCTACTTGTATGAAATATTCAAAATAGGCAAATCTATAGAGATGGAAAGCAGATTAGTGGTTGTCAAAGGATTGAAAGAGAGGGGAATTGAGAATGATTAGGCTGGGTGGGTTTCCTTTTGAAATAATGAAAATGCTCTGGAACTAGATAGTGGTAATGTACAACATAGTGATTGTACTAAATGGCACTGAATTATACTCTCAAAAGTGGTTAAATTAGGAATTGTATATTATGTGTATTTTATCACAATTAAGAAAAAATGTCTGCAGACATTGCCAGATATTCTCTACAGAGCAAAATTGTCCCTAGCTGAAAGTCACTGGCCTATGTCAAGAAAGGAGACTACTGGGAAAAGACTTATGAGGAAAATTATAAAATTGTTGTTCAAAAGCCTAGCTAGTGAGTTGAATATGGTGGTGCACACCTGTAATCTCAGTTACTTGGGAGGCTGATGCAGGAGGATCTTGAATTTGAGGCCAGCCTGGACAATATAGTGAGACCTTATCTCTGAATGAATGAATGAGAGAAAGAAAACATGACTGATTCAAGGAAGAAATTTATAGAAATCAAATACACTTAATTTCATAAACTGGCTTGAAGAATCCATGTGAGTCTACATGAAGGGCTTAAAACCTGACACAACATTCCCTTCAACTGGAGCCAGCGGGAGATCTTCCAGAGGACAAGAAGAGAGCAGTATGTAGAAAAAGAATTGGGAAGTGATGCCTATGAGAAGATTGACGGCTTTCAGGAGTGTGACCAAGCCAAAGATTTGGACTCAGCATTATCTCCAATCAGTCAAGCAGCAGTATGCTTTGTAAAGATCAGCTATAGTAAATGCCAAGAGCTTTATGAAAAGTCCTTTGAAGTAGGAAGGGAAAACAGACTGTAAAGGATGAGTCGTAAGAAGTTTTTGCCAAAATTCACAATTCTTGCTTCAAAGAAGAGAGGTACTAGAATGCTATCCATTTCTGTAATGTCTTTAGAAAAGCACCAAACCCCAAATGTGCCCAAGAAATGTCAGTTAATCAGAGGCGATCTGGAAGGAGCAAAACCAGTTGGTCTGTATAAACTTTACCTGATTTTGGAAGGAAAGAACAAAGGCAATGAATGTTTTCAGGGAGGAAACTTATCTCCAAACCATGTCAAATGATCAAATTCTACATCATTCCTATACAAAGTGTGCAGCCAGAACTCTGGGACTAGGAGAAATATTACCCAGCTAGAGCCAACCTCATCACCAATTACACTTAGAAAGCCATGGTTATAGAAGCTGAAAGATAACACAAAAGCTCTAGAAAGCTCTAAACTCTGTCATCCTACTGTAAGGGGGCAAGAGATTGTTATTTAGTGCCTTATTGACATAAACCCTGAGGAAGTGAAGCCAAAGACCATAGCTGATCTGAAGTGTAGGGAATCACTCAGCTATTCAACAGAGCCTAAAACAGTTGCAGAAGTCTCCTCGGGCATTCAGTGAATACTCAAGAGGGCCCTGCAATAGCGAAGGCAAGTCTCACCAACTGAGTACTGCTTACTGTGCATGAATAAAATGCACCTGGTTGGGGAGTTGTTAAATTTTGCTTACAATTGCCTACAAGTAATTTTGATTTGGGGGTTAACCATAATGTGCTTTTGCAATAGGCTCCAAATGGACTTTTGATGTTTTCAGATGTTGTTTAAATTTCACAGATCCTCCCTTAGTCTTTCTCCAGTATCTGTTGTTGAGCACTAGTCATCTCATATACTATGTAGTTAAGTCTACAGTGGTTGTGTCTGTATTGAAAACTACAGATTTTTTTTTTTTTTCTTCTCTAAGCCAGTGCTGTATAGCATCTCTTTACGTAGCATTTATTTTGTATTGCATTAGGTAACTTAAAGTGTATGGGAGGATTACAAAGCACCATGCCATTTTATATAAGGTATTTGAATATCTAATGACTTAGGTATTTGTCAATTCCTCACATGTACCAAGAAACAACTATGATTATACCAAGTAAGATTGAAACTTCCTTACATATAAACCAGAGGAACTTTTATCCAAAATAAACAAGCATTCCTAAGTTTATCTGCATTATAATTAGTAAGGATTTTTAAACAATATACATTTCTGGCAGCAATTTTTGGTTGCTTTTCCTTGGTTCCTTGTAATTTTTATGAATAACCTTGGACTAAGATTCTTTTGATGCTAAGCAGCTACTAGGCTACTAAGAATATTTTCTGTCCTCTTCCCTTTGTGCCTGAACAGATCCGTGCAGTTGGCAGGCTAAAAAGAGAGCGCTCTATGAGTGAAAATGCTGTTCGCCAAAATGGACAGCTGGTCAGAAATGATTCCATGTGAGTAGAACCACTAAGCATTATATCATGTTTGTAAGTTTTCTCAGTTTATTGTATGCAACTTTTTCTAAATAGCTATTTCCCATAGTTTTTGGATTCTGCTTTACATTTACATTAATTTTATATTTTTGCAGTACTTTTTATAGTCTTAAAATCTGGCCTTTTTTTAGTTGTATGAATTTTTCAGTAACATTATCTTATATGTGTGTCTGATACTCTTCTCTGAGTATGATTGGCTTATTTGGGAGATCTGTAAAGTATGCTTAATTGATAAACATAAGTACTCAGATATAAGCAATCTTTAAAAATGTTTAGCATATACATTGAAAAATAAAACAGAATAGAATGTCTTTATTTTCAAGTTATTGATATCATAAGATTGTAAGTCAGCCATATTCAGCTCTGTCTCTAGTGAGCTTAGCTGTTGTAAACTGTGCGGCATAGACAAGTAGAATTTCATATACCTTTCCAAGAACAGTGTTTAGCTTTCTACGTACTGATTCTTGAATTAATAGGTCCCTTTCATTTTCAAAAAAATACAAAGATCTTGCTTAAAGGACTGTTGTTTAAATTCTTCTTTCTTATTTGGTTATGTTATCACACTGTGATCTTAAAGCTACCCTAAGGTGTTTCAGATCAGGAAAATGCTTTTTATTGTTTTGTTGTAATTAACTGATTTTTATAAGTAAAATATCATTTGAAAACTGGTCAGAATTTTAAATCTTATGCCAGTAGCAGTGGTGCCTTTTAGATAGATCATTTAGATTATTTGTACAAATTAATATTCTTCCTCATTAATTTTTGATCAGTTTCCATGAATTCATCAGGAACCATATGTGTCAACCATTATTTTAGCTTCTCTAAGAACTATGAAAGAATCAGGTGGTGTTAGATCTTTTCTGGGAACTTGAAAATCTAGATAAAAACAAAATGTTTAATTTTGTATACAAACTAAGTAGAGCACAATACAATTATACTATTTATATCATAACATATTAAGTTCTAATTTGGACTTGACTAAAGAGTGTGGTGTGCAGAGGGACTTTGATGGAGGTAGGAGCTTAAAATTCAAGCTGGAAGGAAAATGTTTTTCATATATTTTTATCCTTGCTTTGAAAGAAGTCTTATGAACAAATTCACTGACATTTCCAATCAATCAGTGAGATTCCAACTTAAGTATAAATTATCTGCTTACTTTATTGAAATTCCTTTTTCTTATGTTAGGTTCAAGAGAGAATTATAACTGCTCTGATTCCTTGAAGAATCTCAAATGCCCTCTAACATAGTTGTTATTCTGTAGGATTATGTAAAGAGAGAATAAGTCAAAACGAATGCATCTCCTTTAGGTATCTAAAAGGTTCGACTATTATTAATATGAAAATGTCTGTGATTAATTGTATCTTTCCCTGAAGGTATCTGGTTGGCAGATGTGATGGCAACAAGTTTATAAAATCCATTCTTCCCACAATATTTCCAAATATATCATACAAATAATCAAAAGCTAAGTAGTTTATGGCTAAGCTAGATTAAACACACCTAAAGTCTTCTGTTATTTTCTTACTTTCTTTTTTTTAAGGTAGCAAAGTTTCTAATAAACTTTCTCACTATATAAATATGTGATTTACTACTTAGGACCTTAATTACTTTGAGAAGTTCCTCATAACATTAAAGATTAATAGTGTTAATTTTTAATTTTTACTTTAAATAGCCTTGATGACACTTTCTAGATGTTTAAAAAAACCGAAAATTTTGTTTTGAAAATCCCATTTTTGATGATGCAAGTAACATGAAATCTTTATATATTTTCACAGTGAAACACTTGATATTATATAACCATACTTTTTATTATAGTTTACACATGTTGCCATGTTCTAGTAAGATATTTAACTCATTATGTTAATAATGAAACTTTGCCCTTTCTTCTACCATTGTTAATTTTATAATTTATAAATGAATTAATCTTTAAGGATCTATATCATTAACTTTAGGAATTTTGTATAATGAGCATATTACATATTCAATGCTGTTAATGTGGTAAGAAAAAAACTTAATATAATACAGCTATAGTTACCTTTATTAAAGTAATTATTAAACTCTCCCTGCCTTTACCTACTTAACTCTTTTATTTGTAGTGGGAGACTGTGCATCATTATGCATGAACCTTTGCCTGCTTCCACTTTATTTTATTTTGTGAATCTAAAAATGGAAGTGTGAACACCTATAAAAGCAGGGGCATTAGCTTTTGTTTTCTTATTACTTCAAAGAGGCAATAAGATTGATTATTGTCACCTATTGACAAAAATTAATTCTGACAGTAGAATCATTTCTAGCTTTTTTTGTGTGTTATGAAAGCTGAATATGTAAAAGAAGCGTAATTATTATTTAAGGTGGCACAGATCAGATTCTGCCCCGAGAAATAAAATTTCAAGGTTCCAGGCATCGATTTCTGCACCGGAATACACGTAAGATTTTATCCGCTCTGCTTTTCACAAGTAGGAGTTCTAATTTTGCAGGCTTATGTTATACTAATCTTTTTTACTAGGCAATTGGTATGTACTACCCTAATTCTCTTCTTTGGCTTTTTAAGTACTTTTCTTTCAGGGTTTCTCAAACTGTCATCATACATTTATTAAGTTAAAAAAAAAAAAAAAACTTAGGAAGTTTTATGTGATTATACATATTGGTGAAAGGAAAATGGAATGATTAATGCATAAGGATCAAGCACCTTTTTCTTTTTTCTTTATTTTGCTTTGGTTAGCCTAATAGTATTCTGTAGATTCAACTTAAGCAGTTTCAGTAATCCCATTTTTTAAATTTTAGCACACTACCTTTTCTTGTTTAATTTTGATCCAGAAGGAGAATAGATTCTTTACTGAGGTTTGTTTTTGAAATTGTTTGTCTGCCTTTGTGTCTTTTTAATTCCATCTGTTAAAATTATACTTGGAAGAATTTTGTGAGATCCTTAAACTTGTTTTTCTGTAAGTGTAACAGAATAAAGTGTGGGAATGACTGCGCTCGCATGAGAGGAAACATTTTGGTGTTGTGCAGTACAAAAATTCAACAGTGAATATAGTTCTTTAGGAACTAAAGAAACCACACTAATGGCCAATAATTTTTCTCTTATTATGGTTTTATTATGCTTCTGGGAACTAGTAAATTGTCTTAGACAGTGGTAGCAAATTAAAATTTTCTGTTTCAAATTTCAAGAGAAATTAATATAGAAGTTGTGGTTCAGTTAAAAAAAGAATTAAATTTCTCTCTCTTTACCACTGAGCTTCACTCCAGTTCTTTTTATTTTTTATTTTGAGACAGGATCTCACTAAGTTGCTGAGACTGGTCTTGAACTTGGAATCCTCTTGCTTCAGTCTCTTAAGTAGCTGGGATTATGGATGTGTGCCACCATACCTGGATTCTCTCTCTCTCTCTCTCTCTCTCTCTCTCTCTCTCTCTTTTTAACTATTTACCTATTTTTAACTATTTACTATTTATATATTAATATCTGTAAAAGAGTAGTGCCTCACCAAAAAGGTTATTGTCACAGTTTGAGAAACATTATTCCTGTGAAAACCCATAGGGAAGAGGTACTTGACTTTGAACTTACCTTTTAATATGACATAGTTATGCTAAAGCAAATTTAAATTTTAGTTCTGACATTGACTAGCATCATTTATTTAACTCTTATAAGATTTTTATGTAAGCATGTGATAGAGTAAACCTTAGTGCTTTCTTCAAAATTTTCTAATCTTTTATCATATCCTGATACCTTTAAAAATTAAAATTGATATCTTGTTGTGTTTGTAACATTACTAGGATTGTTTTTCATCAAAATGCATTTTTATTAAATTGCTAATATTGTGATACTTGCTTAATCTCAGTGTCTTTGCATTGTGTTTACTTAGCAATAAAACAAACAAACAAAAATCATTAAACTTTGGCTTGGGTACATGAGAGGACAGAGATGAAACCCAACTCTAAAATCAGTGTTTCCTTCCACAGATGATACCAGTAGAGAACATTCCAACTGGTATCAGATTGACTGCTAAAATTTTTTTTTTTCTTTCTTTCTTTTTTTTTTTTTTTTTTTTGTGGTAGCGGGGATTGAACTCAGGGGCACTCGACCACTGGGTCACATCCCCAGCCCTTTTTTGTATTTTTTATTTAGAGACAGGGTCTCACTAAGTTGCTAAGTGCCTCGCCATTGCTGAGGCTAGCTTTGAACTCGCGATCCTCCTGCCTCAGCCTCCCAAAGTGCTGGGATTACAGGCGTGCGCCGCTGCGCCCGGCTAACTGCTAAAATTTTATGGGCTTCTTATTTTTCGTTCTTAAATTTATCTATAAAAAGATGAGACATCTTATTAAAGCTTTATAAAAGAAAAAAGGAATTGCTAAATTATCTATTACTTTGAATTATGAAAGTAGTTTTATTAATCTCTGATATAATCATTTGGCTCCCCTACAGATGGAGATACACATAAACAATCAAGACACTTAATCTGTACACATCCTGTCAAAAGTACACTTCAGTTTAAAAATTTACTTCCTATTTTGTTTTTGCTGTTTATGGAGGATTGCCATGTAAATGAATGAAAAGTTATTTCTTACTAATTTTTGAAACTTTAATTTCTTTGAAGAAACAACCAAAAATCTAAATACTTTTTTGACATTGGTCTTGATGAAATAAATACTTTTACTAGTATTGATAAATACTTAATCTCATCCTTTCTTTCTACATAAGTATTTTTTCTTAAGTTGCAATTGAAGATCATATAAGGTTTTCTCTATTTATTGTCATATTCCAATTTCATATGATCATAGAATCTTAAAATTGGAGGAAATTTCATAGACTTTAAAAAATTTAAATTGATTTTTATTAGTTGATTTCCTTGATATGTGATATTTAAATTAATCTTTGATATGTAACAAGTGCCTGTAGATTTTTTTAGAATCCAACCTTCTGTTCATTCTTTGCTATTAATCTTAAGTTAGTCTATGCTTGACTATTTTATAAGATAACCACCTCATTTCCTCTGTATGTGCAGAAAATAATTGTACTTTAAAATTTTAAATATATATAATTTTTTATTGTTTGTTTCTAACAAAAAGGTTTCTCTCAAAAGAAATAACTATTTTAATTGTTAGTGGGCAAAAATCCATCCAACACTGTGCATAGATTGGATTTAGTTTATTGATGTAGTTGCCTTAAGATTATAATTCTAAATATTGATTATTTTATCCTTTACTATACTACTATGTAACTAATTTTTTTAATACAGAATAATGAACAAAGTAGTCGATTTCATCCACCAAATTCAAAGTACTAATTAATTTTTTTTAAACTTACAAATTTAGCTAGGTACACAGGCAGCTCTATCAAGAATATAAGATGGGCCAGGCGTGGTAGCGCATGCCTGTAGTCCCATTGGCTTGGGAGGCTGAGACAGGAGGATCCCCAGTTCAAAGGCAGCCTGAGCAATGGCAGGGTGCTAAGCAACTCAGTGAGACGCTGTCTCTAGATAAAATACAAAATAGGGTTGGGGATGTGGCTCAGTGGTCAAGTGCCCCTGAGTTCAATCCCTGGTACCCCCACTCTCCCAAAAAGAATATAAGATGGATTGTTTTGTTATGTTGACATAGAACTGGCCATTTAAAATCCTGCTCTGGTGATACTTTTCAAACATAAACTCAGTCTGATTTCTCACAAATAGCAGGAGCTTTTCACTATGCTACCTAAAAAGAATTCTGTGTGCAATACTAGTACATAGTCTCTGTATCCCAGATGTGCTATTTTTGTTTGTTTGCATCCTTTTAGGATGCCAAGGCCCATGCCATGCGCACATGAAAACACACACACACACCGGCATATATATGTGCATGCATGTACATATATATATATATATATATATATATATATATATATATATATATATATTTCTAGTCTCTGTCTGGACAGACATAGGGTTACTAGCCATGAGACTGCATCTGAAAATTGGAGTTTATCTTTAGACCTAATTCTAAATTCCATGGTGCGTCAGCCTTGATAAATTAATTTCCAAATGTGCCAAAAAATGACTTGGAACTTTCTTTTGTAAGTAGTCTTTGGAAAACATTTTTCATCTCTATTGTACATTTCTCTTTAGACCATCAAGACACTGAAAGTTATTCCCCAAGTTTTGGAGATTATTAAAATTTTAAAATCTCAGAAGAATATTAAGTGACAGTAACTATTGTTTCAAGAATTATCCCATTATTTAGTGTTTTCTAAGCCAATACATGTTAAATTAGGAAAGATTACAGTCAAAATAAAAGATTTTTCTATTTTGGTTGTTCACCATCTGCTCTGCTTTTATTCTTTTTAAATGTAACACACAGTATTAAGTTTAGCCTAATGTGTTTTGCACTGACATTGAGAATGTTGAACCATTATCCAGGTGTGTTATAGTCCACTTGTTGTAACCAGTCAAATGCCAAGACCACATCAGTTAAATGTCTCACATAGTAAGCTATACTTCAATATTTAAAAGCTCTCTCAAAATACTGACAAGGATCTTAAGAGTTTAGGTTAGAACTCCACAAATTGCTTCATTCAAATGTGGTCTGCTGTCAGGAAGAGGCAATAAATTAGAGCCAAAAGAGGGAAGCTCACACATGAAAGAATGGCTAAGAGTACTATCACTGAGAAGCACAGAAATGGTTATCTGCTGTCTTGATGATTTAAGAAGTATCCTTCCTTCTTTTACGCTGTTCTCAGAGTTGGGAATAGTTTTGTTTTAACTGGAGAGTACATGCTTTATTTTTTTAATTAAACACTCAAAAAGTCTCAGTTTCTGAGACTTTATTTAACTTTTAAATTAATTTCATTTACTTGTGACTATAGCTTGCTTTGTTGCCTTTGTGATGTGTTTGAAATAGAATTTTTATGGAATCACTTTTGATTCATGTGTTTGGATTTTGACATCTGTGTACCAGAATTCTCTATTCTATTCTTCTGGTCATCCATAAGTTTGCAGTATTGTTTCTTAGAGGTTTGGTTTACTGAAATGGAAAATATACTACACTAAATAAAGAATGCTGCTGCTCCGACACTAGGAGTTAAGTACATTCATTGCTGTAGTTCTCTTCCCTCTCCAAAGTCATTTTTCATATCCACTTTATGTATTTTGATGTTTTGGGTTACAGAGCTAAAAGTACTACTTTGCAGTTGGTTTTTGAAAATAAAATGTCTATAAACTTTAGTTTGGTTTCTTGGGGGAAAGTGAAGGGTGGGAAAAAGGGGGCAAGAAGACTAAGATTAAAAACTGCTCAGCTGAAGTTTTATAAAAATCTGACTTGAGTGTTTTTCTCTTCGTTTGCTGTGCTTATGTGAACAGTGTGACACCATCGCCACAACAGGCTCGGGTCTGTCCTCCCCATATGTTACCTGAAGATGGAGCTAATCTTTCCTCTGCTCGTGGCATTTTGTCGCTTATCCAGTCTTCTACTCGTAGGGCTTACCAGCAGATCTTGGATGTGCTGGATGAAAATCGCAGGTGATTGGCCATCAGTGACTTGCTAGCTTTGTTGCATATTTTTTGGTGCCTTATCTAGTGGATTGTGGTGTCTTCTATGTTTGCACCTTCTCAGTCTTTTTCTCTAAGATGCAATGATTTGAAATGGCTTGCTTTGCTCTCTTTTAATTTGAAATTATTGTCCAAAATTCACATTTCATAAGATTACATTAGCTTTTGTTCAATCAGAAAGAATATTTAGTTCCTGAGCACAGGCTATGAGATGTTTTTGTTTTTTTTTTTTCCCAAAGGCTTTGCTGATTTATTTGAAGTACTTGATTCCATGTGGGGATATGCTGAAGGTTACTGTTGGATTGATTGTGGGATGTTGGACTGCTGAAGCATGCTAGTTTTCTTTTAGTAAGTTTTTTTTTTTTATTTAATTGCTTATGCAACTAATATAATTAAATAAATAAAGGATGTTTGAGATGGCATTACAGCCGCCAGTCATTTTTTTTTTTGGTCTTTTCCCCTTAACTCCATACTAAAATTCCAGTGCTATTTTGAACATCTCCAAGTAAAATCATTAGGAATATATTGTTAGTTGTAAATGCAAACATTTTTTTCAATCATTTTGAATATTTTTATCCCTGCCACATTACTATGTAGTATTTTTAAAAAGATGAAACATCTCCAAGTAAAATCATTAGGAATATATTGTTAGTTATAAATGCGAACATTTTTTTCAATCATTTTGAATATTTTTATCCCTGCCACATTACTATGTATGTAGTATTTTTAAAAAGATGAAATTGGAGAAGCTTTTTTTGGCATAGTGTGGGAAAGGTAAAGTCAGTTTCCTTTCAACTCTGAACAATTAACTGGTGACTTCTCAGAGTCAGTGTTTGAATTTTTGTTGTCATTTTATTGAACTATTAATTTTTGCACTTTGAAGAATTCTCAATAAATTAAGCTGGCCTTTCCAATAAACCTTTTTTTTTTTTTTTTTTTTTTTAAATAAACTTAGGTACTGCTGTGTCTTCTGGCTTACTCTTATTGATTGCTTTTATACTCACACATACCCAGGAATTTCTCCATAGTTCTCTTGAGCACTTGTCCAAACTATTTGTCATTATTGAATCTAAGGCCTTTTCAAGTCTTTCCAGGGCTAAGCTAGTGGTATACATTTGGACCCAAGGACTTCAAGGTACTCTATAAAGAGCTTGTAGAGACAACTCATGGCATGGTGGGAGAATTATGTATACTGTAAATGTATATGTACATATACATTTTGTTTGTTTGTTTCCCCTCAAGCATTTAGAGTTCTTTGAAGCTTCCAAGACTATCTTGGAATATTCGGAAGCTATGAGAAGCCAGCCACACAAGGTTCCAAAGAAAAAGCATGGGTTTGGAGAGTCAGATTTATTCTTGATCCACCTCACAAAATAGCTGCTTGATGGCCTTGAGCAAATTGCTTATCTTCTCTGGGCCTCCTTTTCCTCATCTGTTAAAAAAAGGTGAAAGGGGGATAATAATGCCTAGCTTTCTGGATTCTTGTGAACAATCTTCTCCCCTCTCCTACCTTTATTGAAGATTTAGAGCTACTGACTTCAGATCATTTAGTGTGGTAGGAGAGCCTCAAAAGATATTGACGGTAAAGTACCTGGCCTTAACTAATATGCATAAAAAACTATTTTCACATCTCTCCTTTAAACAGATTTATTCTCTACCATATACCCTCCTTAACTTTTTTCATTACCTAGGTTCTTAGAAGAGATCAGATTATTAGGTCAGAGTGTATCACATCAAATGGTATTATAGTAAAAATATTCAATGAGGAAAAAACATTCTAAATTCTGTACAGATTAAATAATAACTAGATGACAAAGTCCCAGTATGATTGTTCCACCTTCCACCAATACGTACACAGTTCAAATACATTAATATGGAACTTGAAAAAATATGGACATTTTTCTCCAAAATGGAAAATTATTTACCTGAGGGTCAAACATATAAAAGCAGAAATCTTACGAGTGTAAACTTTACCTTGTATTCTTTTATAATGAAAAACTGTATATAATTCTAAGTGAAATTTTATGTTGTAATGAATTACTAACTTTAAAATCCCTGTTTTTTTAATTGAGAAAGGAATTATAGTAGTAATACTTTACTCTTGGATATATTCCAGTAGTTTTTACCATGGAACTTGAGTTAGGTTCTCATTATTCTTATCGATGTTTTCATTACTGAAAGGGTCTGTCAAAGTTATATTCAAATTTCTTATGATCTAAATGTTGAGCAAGATTTGATCAGAATTTTAAGTAACAAATCAATTTTTATTTTTGCTATGAGAAGTATCTAGCATAACTTTTCAAATATCAGAAATAGGAATGTGAAATTTGGATAATATTCTTGCATGGTTGTAAAATAATACTGCTTATAAAATTTTAAGTGCTTTTATGTTCCTTTCCTTGTGCATCATTTTCTTTTCTATTACTCTTGGCTATTATGCTAATGCAATGTCTTATCTTTGGTCTTATGCCATCACATTAAATATAGTTAATTTAAGCTATAACTTTCAGAAAGAAAAAAGCTTTCTGCCTGGTTTATTATCATAAAATAATGCAGCTTCATAGTTTATCAACACAAGAGCTATTTTTGGTTTACATCTTAAGGGACACTGTCAAAAGGTTTTTGTACTGTACCTTCTTTTTCTCAGCTTCTGAGAACTTAGTTGATCTAAAACAAGTTCAACATGAAAACCAAGTTAAAGCCTAGGTACTTATTAGAAAAGTTCATTTACACAGGTCAGTGCTGTACATTTGGAAAACTGATATATTGAAAATTTACCAAAACACCTAGGATAAGCACTGTGCACTGTTTGCTCAGTTGCAATAGGATTTAAAAAGCTGTTATAATTTCATCCTTTGTTGGTTAAACATTGCCCATATCTAGTTGCTATGTCTATTACAACTGTATATGTCATTCTCCAATGTAGAATATTAAAATGTTTTTTAAAACTTATTTTATGTGTAAGAACATTATATACTGATAGATGTTATTTTAGGAGGGGCTTGGTTATTGCTATAGTTTTTTCTTAGATTATACTAGTTTTAAGTGAATAGAATAAGAAACCAATATGTGAAATAATTTATATTTTTGGCAAGTATCCCTATAAATACATAACTTAGAAGACCTAGAAACACAGAGTTACAGTTGATATATGATGTTATTTGTAATTTTTCTTTTAAAACTGTATACTTCCTCATTTCCAAAACTACTTATTTACTATAGCCATTTACATTTTCATTGCAAAGAAACATATATTCTGTTAATTCAGACCATATATTTACTCAAAAATGTCAATATGCAGGTTAACGCTGGAATTTGGTAGCCTTGGATTTCCTTCCTTTTTGCTACTTTAATTACAAAACATATCATTGAAAGATTTATTTTAAGTATACTTATGGTAGCAAGTGGTATTTTAATGAAGTTTGTAACTTTACCAAATACCTGTCTAATTTACTTTTATATTATATGTGTCAATTGCCAGTGTGAGAAGACAAAATGAAATACGTTGTGAAAGGTAACTGTATTATTTTCTGGCTCTGCATTATAAAAGGGAAATCTCTGTGGTGGACTATGTTGAATACAGCAGACCCATTTGAGCATATTAATTCACATTTTTTAAATATTTTAAAAAGCACACATCAGTGGCTTCATTTAATAATCATTCTCATATTTGTGTAACTTAAAATTAGTTGATTGATAGTCTTCCTAGTATCATAGAGTAAATCTGATAGGAAGATGAGATGAGCTTAATACCTGTCTCAAGCATATGTGATTCTTCAGTGTCTCTTAACCAACAATATAAAAGTCAGACATGTGTCCTCTAAAACGCTTTGAATCCTGTATTCTCTAGGCTCCAGATATTTTATTAAGCACCAGTAGTGCCTTTAGAACATGTGCCTTTAGGACAGAAGTTAGACATTAAATTTTTCTAGCATAAATTGAGTTGTCAGAAAATAGTAATTTGTAGTCTTCAACTGTGCCAACTTACAGAAAAAGTTAGTACAATGGTATTAAACATCTATAATTATTGCCTTGATACTTAAATTTAGGCAAAAACTGATTAATTAAAGAAAAAAATGAGACAATATAAAACAGGATTTAGTAATTCTTAAAATCTTTACTTGGATCCTCTACCCCATTCTTCTTTTTCTGGTTAATAAATATAACTGCTTATTTGGGGGCAGTTGACCAGTGGACATGTGGAGCTTTTGTCTTTTGATTTTAACAAATAAATTATATTGGAAAGGTTACTGCTTGTCTAGGTAGAAAACTAATTATCCTCTAGAACTAAAATATGTTCTGAGACTATGTATAAAGCCCCACAAAGTTTTCCAGTGCACCTTGGTCCTCATTTCCAGCAGCCCTGTATGTTACTCCTGGTTGTCTCAAGATCAGACTCACATACTTGTTTGCATTACCTGCCATGTGCTTTAGCATGTTTCCAGTCTTCTTAGCTCTGGAACTGAGGCATGCGTTTTTACTCTGGAGATCTGAGGGTTTAAGCGAGACACATCAGACATGAATCAGATTAATGAGGTGGGAGGGAAGGAATTGTGGGGAATGAGGAAATTCACAGTTTTTGAGACAGAACTGTTGATATTGATGAGCAACCATGATCATGCAGGTGCCACTAATAGGTTCTTGGCATCTTTTAAAATTGCCAGTGACTTTTTTTCCAAGTCAGAAGAAAAGAATTTCATTTTTTTTAAACACAGTTGTCCTCTGTCTTGAATTTCATAAATTACAAGCACCAAAAAGAATTATGTTGGTGCTATTTTCCTGTTTCTTCAGTCAATTGAAAAATGTTAGATTTATGAAAATCATAAAATGGAGGATGTATGAACAAAGATTTTCTAAGCTTTTGAGAGATATTATATTGTATTAAAGCATACAATATAATCTTATTTGACATTTATTTGTCTTGTTTTTGCTTTTATTTTATCATTTCTCTGTTTCCTGACTCTGTCTTGTGCCTTCTCCCGCAAAAACCTGCCTAGACCTGTGTTGCGCGGTGGGTCTGCTGCCGCCACTTCTAACCCTCATCATGACAACGTCAGGTAACTTTTGAGACTTTGTAATCACCAGGGGAAGTACAGAGTTGGGGATTTGTGTTCTGCAGAATATAATGCATGTTGCAGCTTGGACTTGACAGGTTTTCTCTTATGAATAATCTTGCTTCTAAGAAGAAGAAGTCAAAGCATTCATGACATTTGACCCCTGGTGTATGAGAGAAAATGTGTAATAATAATGGGGTGGTATGAATATGAACATCTGAGATATTTTATTTAAATACAGTTTTATAGCTTATGGGAGACCATGCTAAAATGCAGTAAAAAATGATCTCAAGTCATGTTTTATCTGCACCATTTAAATTGTTGCCTAGGTTCAGTGCAGCATTTCCTTTTTAGTTGTAAATTATAATGTCACTTTCAGAATGTAGATAATCTATTCTGTTACGCATTATCTTAATTGGGTGAAATCATCATTGACAACTCAACAGTTCAGGAAGGTGAACATTTATTTAGAAAGGGAATTTAATTTTAAGCAGTTTTATTATCATTAGTATCAGCCTTTCTCTCTCATTTTTGCCCTTTTTGCACTTTTAGACACAGCCTGAATAATTTGTTTTGTTTTGTTTTGCTTGTCATGCACTAGGGCAGATATTTAAAGATCTCAAGTGTCAAAATTTCTGTGCAGTATTCCTGTCTTCTAGGAAAACAAAAGCAAAAGCTGATTGGCATTTATAGATACTATTACTCTATTAGTTTTTTAGAGCCAGTTTTGTTTAGTGTAAGCTAAAATGTATTACCTGTAGCAGTCGAGTTAAAATTGGCAACTTTGTTTCCGTTAGAGAGACTGACACATTGTTAGGGAAGAAAAAAGGGACAATATCACTTGACAATTGTCAGTTCATGTTGGAGGAATTGAAGTGCCCCCCTTGGTGACCCCTAACTGTACTGCTGACTTTCTTTCTTTTGACAGTCTTAATTTTAATCCATTTGTTGTTTTCCCTCCTATTTTTTTCTGTTTGTTATTACTTTATATTTCTGTGAAACTATTTTTAGCCAATGATCTGACTTAGCATTTCTACAGAGATTTTAGTTGTGATAAATACTGGTTTTAGTTTAAGATGCTTAAACTAAAGCAATTGTTTTGTTTTAAATTGAATTACTGCCAGGCACAGTGGCACATGCATGTAATCCCAGCTACTTGGGAGGCTGAGGCAGGACAGTTGCAAGTTCAAGGCCAGCATGGGCAGTGTAACAAGACCCCATCTCAAAATAAAAAAGGGTTGGGGATACAGCATAGAGGTAAATCACCCCTGGGTTCAATCCCAGTGTACAGAAATATATACATAAATTGAAGTCTGTATGTAAAGTCTTTCGTCCTGTCTCTAGATTTCTTTGCAAATGAAGGTTTCCTTTACAGATTTTTAAAACCTTAGTTAATTCAGGATTTAAATTGTAAATAATCCCTGTTATTTAACTTAATTTTCTATCTTTAGGCCAGGTCCCTTTAACTTTGAGGATAAAATGTAGAAAAGAGGAATCTTGAACCCCTATTTTTTTCAATAAGTTTTTAATAATTCTGTTTTATTATTGTTATTGTTTTCAATGCTAGGAATTGAACCCTGGGCCTTGTATATGCTAGGCAAGCACTGAACCACATCCTCTGCCCTAATAATTCTGATTTAATGTTCAAAAGAATAATTAACTCAGATGTTTGTAAACCCATAGTTTGTAAGCCCAGCATGGGCAGTGTAGCAAGACCCCATCTCAAAATAAAAAGGGTTGGGAATACAGCATAGAGGTAAACAGGAACTGACAATAGTTGCAGTATCTATTTCTGAGAAGTTTACTTTGCTGATAGAATTACCCTCAGTAGTCCAAGAATACTTACTTTATTTCCATGAAGAAAGGGGGAGCTAATTAATAGCAAGTAAATTTAACTATAAGAGGATCATTCAGAGATTCTTATAGATTATCTGGGCAGTATACACTATCTTATTAAATTTCATTTTGCATATTTTATTATTTATAGATTATTTTCAACAACATTTGAAACAACACACTTTTCTAAATAGACTTGTCTTTAGCATACCCAGATGAAAAATATAATTCTATTTCATCTCCTTTTGTGGGATAATGTGTTTTTTTTAATGGGAACTGCTGGGAATGTTAGAATATATAATTTGTTAGCCAACTCTGTGGGGTTTTTGTTTTTTGTTTTCAATGCTAGGAATTGAACCCTAGTAGTAACTTTTAATTCAATTTATATTCTGCTCATTCAAAAAAGTTAGCTTGTTATTTTATTGAAATAACCATACTGGATATAAAATAGATACACATGTGATACAATAGATTGCATGGTATATAAATTTGTATCTCACTAAAGCTGTTAATTAAAATAAAATTTAAGATATGGAAATGCAGGCAAAAGGGTAGGATGCCATTTGTGTCTATTTGTTTTTCAGAAGTTATTGTCATTCATTTAAAAAATCAGTACCCTTTTAAAAGTGACTGCATTTGAACAAAAGGTACTGTTTAGTGTGCTTTTTCTGGATTCTTAGTGGTTCTTCAGTATTGTTGTTTTATCTACACCCTCTTAATTTCTTATTGTTGAGCCAATTCTGGATCTAAATGTAGTGGCAAGATGTATTCAGGAATCTGGTACAGTGGTGCATGTCTGAAATCCCAGCTACTCAGGAGAATTGCAAGTTCAAGGCCTAGGCAACTTAGTAAGACCCTTTCTCAAAACAACAAAAAGGTGGTGGGGATGGGTGCATGGATGTAGTTTAGCAGTCAAATACTTCCCTAAGCATGTGGGAGGCCCTGGGTTCCATCTGCAAAACTGCAAAAACGAAACAAACAAAAGTTGTATTCAGGAGATTTTGATTATTTCTGCAGGAGAAGTGCAGTGAAGACTAAGTAATTTGAAATAGGAGTGGTACAAGAAGAGAAAGAGAAATAAATTATCACTTTTTTTTTTTTTTTTTTGGTTAGAATTAGTTCATTCTGCATTCCCTGCCTGTGAGTCTCTGCCTGTGGAACCACACATGGTATAAGTTTGTGTAAGAATTGTTTGTTGGCATATCCTAAAGTGCTCTCTCAGCCTTTTCAGCCACAGACCCTTTTTAACATTGCCAGTCTCTCTGGTTTGAAAAGTGTCTTCAGTCAGGGTTTCTCCTCATTCTCCGTTTCAGTACATTTTCCTGGTATTGTAGGTAGACTTCATGTTAACCTTTTTCTTTTTCCTTTATTAGTGTCAATTCAGACAGTAAAATATCTTAGTAATTTATATTGTTAAATATGTCTTTTGAATGTTTCTTTGAGCAATATACAACATCTTGCTAGTCTTAGTTTTGTTTTAGTATTAACTTGTACTTTTATGTCTTATTTACTAGGTATGGCATTTCAAATATAGAAACAACGATTGAAGGCACGTCAGATGACATGACTGTTGTAGATGCAGCTTCATTAAGACGACAGGTATTTAATGAACCAAACAAGATATAATCCAAAGTTATAGTCATGTAAATTTTGTTGTGTGATTTTAACCTAACTTCATTTTTTTTTCTCATTTCATGTAATATTTTAAAGTGATAGTTGGTCGCATTTTATCATTTTTCTCTTCTGTAGAACCCATGAATTGAAATATTTGATTTGTCAAATTATTTAATAAGCCTAATTGATTTCCCATTTTTAATTAAAGACCCATTAAACCACCATCTACGTGTTTGGGAGGGATGGGGATTTGGCACTAGGGATTGAACCTAGGAGTGCTTAACTACTGAGCCACATCCCCAGCCCTTTTTGTATCTTTTGTAGAGACCGGGTCTCACTGAGTTGCTTAGGGACTCACTAAGTTGCTGAGGCTGGCTTTGAACTTGTGATCCTCCTGCTTCAACCTCCTGAGCCATTGGGATTACAGGCATGTGTCACCAGGCCCAGCTCATTTACATGTTTTTGATCAGCATAAAATACTATTACCAAAGTGAATTTATATAAGTCTGATTAATAACAAAAACCTTGACATGTCAGCAAACCAGTATAAATTGCTTGTCTGACTTTTGACATGTAATAATCACTTTGAGGAGCTTTGTTTCTACATTTGATATTCACTTTGGAAGCCACTGCTTTCATGTGCACAGTGTCTGTACATAATATTTCTTATATTTTCTAATAAGTTCTGTCCTTAAAATTTTTTTTTAAATTCTTTTTAGTTATACATGACAGTAGAATGTATTTTGACATATTATACATACATGGAGTATAACTTCCCATTCTTGTGGTTGTACCCGATGTGGAGTTACACTGGTCATTTATTCATATATGAACATAGAAAAGTTATATCCAATTCATTCTACTGTCTTTCCAATTCCCATCCTTCCTCCCTTCCCTTCATTCCTGTTTGTCTAAACCAAAGTAATTCTGTTCTTTCCTCCTTTTCCAAAGTACTTCTGTTCTCCACCCTGCCCTGCTATTGTGTGTCAGCATCTGCATATCAGAGAGAACATTCAGCCTTTGGTTTTTTAGGATTTGCTTATTATTATTTTTAGGGATTGGCTTAGCACATAGTCTCCAGTTCCAGTCATTTACCAGCAAATACCATAATTTCATTCTTCTTCTTTTTTTTTAAATATGTATTTTTTAAGTTGTGGGTGGATACAATACCTTTATTTTATTTTTATGTGGTGCTGAGGATTGAACCCAGTGCCTCACGTGTGGCAGGTGAGCGCTCTACCACTGAGCCACAGCCCCGGCCCCTCATTCTTCTTTATGTCTAAATAATATTTCACTGTATATATATTCCACATTTTCTTTATCCATTCATCTGTTGAAGGGCAAATATGGTTGGTTCCATAGCTTAGCTATTGTGAATTGAGCTGCTACGAACATTGATGTGGCTGTGTCACTATAGTATGCTGATTTTAAGTCCTTTGGGTATATGCCGAGGAGTGGGATAACTGGTCAAATGGTGGTTCCATTCCAAGTTTTCTGAAGAATCTCCATACTGCTTTCCAGAGTGGTTGTACCGCTTTGCATTCCCACGAACAATGTATGAGTATACCTTTTCCCCCCACATCCTTGCTAGCATTTATTATTACTTGTATTTTTGATAATTGCCATTCTAACTGGAGTGAGATGAAATCTCATGTAGTTTTAATTTGCATTTGTCTAATTGCTAGAGATACTCAACTTTTTTAATGTATTTGTTGACTGATAGTATTTCTTCTTCTGTGAAGTGTTTATTCAGTTCCTTTGCCCTACATTGATTGGGTTATTTGGTTTTTTGGTGTTAAGGTTTTTTTTGAGTTCTTTATATATCCTGGAGATTAATGCTCTGAGGTGCAGGTAGCAAATACTTTGTCCCATTCTGTAGGCTCTCTCTTCATGTTCTTGATTGTCTCTTTTGCTGTGAGGAAGCTTTTTAGTTTAGTGCCATCCCATGGAAAAAAATAAAATATTTGGGAATTAATCTACCAAAAGACCTCTACAATGAAAACTACAGGACACTAAAGAAAGAAATTGAAGAAGAACTTAGAAGGTGAAAAGATCTCTCATGTTCTTGGATAGGCAGAATTAATATTGTCAAAATGGCCATACTACCAAAAGTGCTATACAGACTTAATGCGATTCCTATTAAAATTCCAATGACATTCTTCATAGAAATAGAAAAAGCAGTCATGAAATTCATTTGGAAAAATAAGAGGCCCAGAATAGCCAAAGCAATCCTCAAAGAAAAAAGTGATGGAGGAGGCATCACAATACCAGACCTTAAATTATACTACAGAGCTATAGTACCAAAAATGGAATAGAAGACACAGAGACAAATCCACATAAATACAGTTATCTCATACTAGACAAAAAGCACCATAAACATACATTGGAGAAATGATAATGTCTTCAACATATGGTGCTGGGAAAACTAGAAATCCATATGTAGCAAAATGAGATTAAACCCCTCTCTCTCACTCTGCACAAAAATCAACTCAAAGTGGATCAAGGACCTAGGCATTAGACCAGAGATGCTATGCCCACTAGAAGTAAAAGTAGGCCCAAATCTCTATCATGTCAGCTTGGAACCAAATTCAACAAGACTCCTAAAGCACAAGAAGTAAATAAGTTCTATCTTGAAGTTACATTTGCATACACATATTTTTAGTATGTGTTCCTATAGCTTCTAGAATCACACATATATATGCACATGTAGAGAAGGCATATCTGGTGTTCTCGTTATGTATATGAAATAGATATAGAAAAAATTGGATAAAATAAAGTATTTTAAGTAAAGATCAATAAAGAAGCACAAGCTTCAGTAAGGCAGTTCAGCCCAGGGCTACTCATGGAAAGGACAGAGAGCCAAGGATGATTCATTCAGCCAGCAACATTTCTAGCAGCTGGGGAATCATTAGCCTTTCAGACTCAGAAGTGTCTAGGTGACATAGGGCCCACTATGATAGGTTAAATTATCAGGCTTTCTCAGTAACTCAGAGAGTTGGGTAGAGAATGCAGATAATACCAACTTAAAAATGAACGATCAAGGTTGAGCGATAAGAAACTCATGGAAGAGGCCTAGAAAGGGGCAGGAGTCCATAGTCTTTCTGCCTTGGTAAGCCTCCTGAGTGTATATGTTGTCTTTTACCAGAATAGCTTAGTTGTGAAACACTGCCCTTAATCTAATCAGGTAAGGAAGGAAATATGCCCTTTTTAACTCAAAAATTTGGAGAAGGGAAATGGATAAGAGTATTTAAGTGAATTTAAGCTGTCATGAGTAACATTTTTTCCTATTTGTGGCTGTCTTTTTGCTCCAAATGAAACTTCATGTTTGTAATAAATTCTTTCTAAAAATGATTATATTGCTTTGTTCATTAAAACTTCTATATTTTGTTATATCTTTGTTTTTTACATAGATAATCAAACTAAATAGACGTCTGCAACTTCTAGAAGAGGAGAACAAAGAGCGTGCTAAAAGAGAAATGGTCATGTATTCAATTACTGTAGCGTTCTGGTTGCTTAATAGCTGGCTCTGGTTTCGCCGCTAGAGGTAACTTCAGCACTCAAATATATTGTCTCAACAGCTGGAAATATAAAACATTTGCAAACTTCTTTGTTTCTGTCTTTGCATTGTATGCCGTTTTATAGTTCATGCTCTGAAAATGTATTTCTTCCAGAAAGTAGGGGGAAAGGACCTATATTTGTAGAAGTAAATTAGGTCACTCAGTTGTATTCACTTTAAATCAGTTCTGCAGTAACACCTACATAAAATTCTCCTTTTGCATGTTTTATAAATAGGCTCCAGTTTGTGTTTTTTAAAATGCAATTAATTTTTTGCCTCACCATTCTGAACAACTAATTCTGTGAAAGGAAGACAGAATGCATAAAGGGTGGACTTAGAAAAGTATCTGTAGAAGAAAAACAATGTTTGTCCTGTTTCTCAGACACAGTTTTGTTGGTAGACATTTTTGCATCCATATTTTAACATTAACACTTGAAGTCATG
Source organism: Tamias sibiricus (assembly GCA_025594165.1). Taxonomy (NCBI): domain Eukaryota; kingdom Metazoa; phylum Chordata; class Mammalia; order Rodentia; family Sciuridae; genus Tamias; species Tamias sibiricus. Next base: position 68,865,501 of record CM046660.1, on the reverse strand, counting down.
GTGTGGTGCCAGATTTAAGAAAATCAAACCACCTAATATTTCATGATCACCTGTACAGATTAAATTAAAATATGCCTAACAGTTCAGCAATTTAATATGTGTTCATTATGTTGCATTTTTATTTTCATTTTAGTTTTGCAGATGGTTTTCTATAAAATACGTTTTTACTAAGTCCATGTGTGAATGATTTAAAAACTACAGAATAAGGAACAATTGTAGTGTATTTAATAAACTATCAACCAAAGCATTGTTTGTCTTTTGAAAAATTTGTTTCATCATATTGGCTATGAGCTCAATATTATATTAACTTTATCTCAGTCTTCTTGTCTCAGGAACAAATGATGCACTTAGTGACTTGGCAGGCAGTAAGTGCCTCCTGTGCTGCTTTTCAGATCTTTATCCTCCTAATTGTGGACATCATTTGTACTGAAGTTGGTTGTTTGGGGTTTTGGGGGTGGTACTGGGGATTGAACCCAGGAGTGCTCTACCACTGAGCTACATTCTCAGGCCCTCTTCCCTCACCTCCCCCCTCCCCTTTTTTTGAGACAGGCTCTCACAAGGTTGCCAAGGCTGGCCTGAAACTTGCCATTCTCCTGCTTCAGCCTCCCTTTTAGCTGGGATTGCAGATGTACACCACCATATACAGTTGTAGGTGGTTTTCTAATTTATTGTCCCTATGAAGTGATTCAGATTAAAATGTTATGAATTGTGCATCTTTTTTCCCCATTATAGTATTTATTTGCTAATATGCTAAATCTCATGAGAGTTAAACACACCAATGAAACCAAGTCTTGAGTGTCTTTAGTTCTCAAAACTATTTTCCCTTTTTCTGATTCTAAAACAGGTAGAATTCAAGTAGGTATATTATTCTCCACACATCTTAAATCATCTTTCTACCAATGCAGTAAGTTTTAGAAAAGGCAATTGAGGGAAATTTCTTTTATATAGGTAGATTTCATGTTTCTGATCTTGCTTCTCCCTCATCCCTTCAAAAAAACACTAGGAAGAAGCTGGGTACAATGACGCGTGCCTATAATACTAGCAACTTGGAAGGCTGATACAGAAGGATTGCAAGTTAGAAGCCAGCCTGGGCAACTTAGTGAGACCCTATCCTAAAAAAAATAAAAAAGAGCTGGGTGCAGTGGCGCACGCCTGTAATCCCAGCACTTGGGAGGCTGAAGCAGGAGGTTCTGAGTTCAAAGCCAGCCTCACCAATGATGAGGCATTTTGCAACTTAGTGAGACCCTGTCTCTAATGAAATACAAAAAAGGGCTGGGAATGTGGCCCAGTGGTTAAGTGCCCCTGAGTTCAATCCCCAGTACCAAAAAATTAAATAATAAAAAGGTCTAGGGTTGTAGCTCAGTGGTAGAGGGCCTTTGGTTCAATCCTCAATATTGGGAGGGAAAAAAATTAGGAGGAAGATTCTTCTTTGTACCTAGGTTTTTCATGAGTTGATGAGAATATTTTTTTCTGCACATGGAAGTCTTCTGACTTTTGGTGATATCCTAGGATGAAATTACTTTATTCCAGTTTTGTGTATGTCACAAGGTAATTTCTGTGAATTACCCAGTTGAGACCACAAAAGTGATAAAAATGGTAGATAAAATTACCATCTTCTTTGCTGGACAAAGAAGACGAAAAATTAAATAAAAGTGGGAATCCTGGGAGATCAGTGCAAAAGCTATTTTCTCCCTGATGATTTTAAACAAACACCAGAGGCTAGGAGTTTTTACACTTAATGGTTGTGCAAGGGACAAAAGATAGAATTCCCTACCTTGGTCAGGAACTAACTTGTAACAGGAAAATCATGACTGAAGCTGGAGCCCAAAAAAACTACTCCCTCAGTGACAAATAAATAAGAAATCTTATGCAAAAGTAGGCAATGAAAAATGTGCCTTTCTTGACTTTGCCACATATCTAAAAGTAGAAGAGCTTGAATCTTGGACTCCAAAGTTGAGCTCTGTATTATTCTAAACTACTTCCCAATGTTGTTAACCGCTGTCAAAGGGAAAGAAAAATGTTTTGGGACTAAGAAATGAATTCACTCCTGATCAATATAATCAAGAAATACTTCTTAGATATTTGAGCTGAGCCTTGAGATAAGTGTGTGTATGATTTCAACAAAAGAGAATGAAGAAAAGGATGCCAAGTGCAGGGAACAGAGGGAAAAAAGGATATAGTCAGGGGCAAAAGTAAGAACAGCAAGTATATTATTGTTACACTACTTTCGGAATGTAAAGTGCCCCCCATCCACCCACACACACAACACTTCTGGGAACACTTGAGGCATTTGCAAGTTGTTACACTTCAAGGAATAATGTTATGAAAGTGGTGCATTGTTCTGCATGAATTTCTGCCAGTTTCTTAACTATATTTGTTTGGCATTTAGGTTGAATTGTTTTTCTGGGCCTTGAATGCAGAACTGTTTATCTATATATTTTTTAAATTTTAATGTATTTTCTCAATAAATAGACTTCTGTGTGCACACACTGATCTAAAAAGTAGCAGTTACATGTAGGAGCCCTAATTAAGGAGATAGCTAAGATTACGGTTAGCTGAGAGCCATAAAAGATATTCTAGTTTCACCTGATATTCATGCATTCATCTAAGAATCTTTTTATGGCTCTCAGCTAACCGAAATCTTAGCTAGCTCCTTAATTAGGGCTCCTACAGTTACAGAAGATATGCTACATTCCCGCTCTTAAGGAATTAACATATTAATGGAGGTGGGGGGGTAAAGCTTATTAAAGAATGAGATGATTATAGAAACAGTTTTACTAAAGAAGAGAATTTGAGATATGTGCTGAAGGATGAGTAGAGTTTTAGATGGTGATGTAGGGTTTTGTTTTTTTTTTTTTAAATAAAAATTCCAATGTGAGATCTTATTTGGGGATGAGACTGTGAATTAAGAAGCACTAAAAAAAAAAAAGAAGCAGCAGCAGCAGCACTGAGCTTTGCAAATGACTAAGTGTATTTTGGGGAGGGGGGTAGAAGGTGCATGCTCATATATGTACGGGCACGACTTGGCATTTTTAGGTACCTGATCAGAGATGGCTTTCCCTGAAAGAACTGCCACACAGGTGGCCCATAGGCTTTAGACCTTTAATTCATGGTAGCAGTTTCCATAAGACCAAAAAGCGAATAAATAACCTATCAGCTATTTCAGTTGATCATGCTACTGCCAGCCAGCTGTTCTTTTGCCCTCTGAAATAGGACTCATAAGTTACTGTCTCTTCCTGACCCTGAAGAGAACTGGAGTCATATCTCTTGTGTCAGGGTGATGAGAATACTGTAGGAACCATTGCTGCCCTGTGTCATCCACTCCAGCACAATGAGGTATCATGCATTTTACAAATCTTTTTTAATTTCTTGGCTATTAGCAGTTTGACATTCATTTAATAAGCATTGAGTCTTCACTAAATATTGGGTACTTAAGAAACTGGGTACTCTTTCAGCAAAATCTTCATAATGGCCCTACTTTTTACCAGGCACTACGTTAGGTACTAATTACACCAAGAATGAATACAAGAAACGTGTCCTTGCATCCAGGGAGCTTGTGATATTATGCAGGACTGTGAAATCTAAGAAGCAACCACAAATGAAAATGCTGTTGCAGTTGTGATAAAAGCTATAAAAGAGTAAAAGGAAGCCTACTTTTCATTAGGTGTTTAGGGATGGCCTCTGAGAGTGCTACGAAAGACAGGTAGCGGTGTGGAGCAGAATATGGGGAGAGGAGAAGCCTTACCAAGGACCTGCGAAGTGGGAAAGAATTGATGAGTAATGGATAAGAAGAACATGGTCTCTGTTTTCTTGAATTCTGTAATGATGGATGCACAAAAACATGTCATGTGTTGGGTATGATGATGACTTGAGTGAGCTCTAACTTAGATTATTGGAATTTTGCACACTGGGAAGACTTCCTCAATTAGGAGATATTTAAACTAGGTCTTCAGGATACATAGGCATTTGTTTGAGCAGATTGTCTTCAGATGGTAAATGGGTTGAAAGAAAGGCCTTATAAGTTCTTAATGTTACTAATATGTTTGGAAAGCTATAATATAGATATTGTAAGTTATGTCTAGAAACTGAAGCCCAATGAACATAAAAAAATTGAAATAAAATGGAGGAGTGATAGCTTTCAGAAAATTGTAGTTTTAGCTTTGTCTCTTTAATAAATTTTAAATGGTGAATACACTGTTTAGTTGTCGTATCTTTTAAAGAAAGATTATTTTTTTCTTGAAAACAGAGCTATTCTCTGTTTAGTTCCCCTGCAATCTGGGAATTAGATTTAAAGACTTGAATGCATGCAAGTTACATTTTTATATACATACATATTCTTTGTTTTTCTCTTAAATATAAAAAAATACAATAAATAGGCTGCATGCTACTTTCACTTCCAAGATCATTTCTGTTCTCTACCATCCTCCCTCCAGAACTGCTCCTCCCACTCCAAACACACAAGAATGTATAACTAGAAAATTGGAATAACACAGAATAGAAAAATACAAAACAAATTGTAAGCTTCTCTCCACTTTTCCCTCAAAATCAACCAGCAATGATTTTGTCTTTCCATAAGAAGGTGTTAATGCATTTACAACATGCCTTTTATGTTAAAGGTTGGGTTTTTAATCACCTCAAAGATGACTTCAAAAACACTGTTTTTTACTTTAAAATGACTTACACAGCTTTCTAAATAATGTTTCATTATTGAACTTCTAAAGGTATGTATTTTAAATGTAATTCTAAAGTTATTCAAAGTACCAATACTTATTTTATTACCATTAAACTACACAATTTGACTTCTTCGTCTAGAGACCCCACACAGACAGCCAAGAAAACCAACGACTATCTGGCTGAGCCCAAACAGGAGCTCAAAAACTCCAACAAGAAATAGACTTAAAAATACTGAAAAGTGGAAAATCCTCTGTCTGTCTTCTTCAGAATTGGAGTTAGGTATTTTCCAGTTATTGTGCATGTTTTTGATGATAGAGTTTGGGGAACCACTAGGAGATACACAAGAATCATTGAAGAACCACTGCAGATTGAAGGATTCTGGATGAAAGTCACTGAAAAACAAAAGAGATGATAAATACTCTGCCCAGAAAAAAAATATATAGTAAACAGAATGTGCTTTTGAAATACTGTGCCCAGAAACTATGGCTTTCTCAACATAGATCCACAAACCCTAATAGTTATAAAACTTCTGTTCCCTTTATATCCCATCCTTCAAAAGCATTTCTATCGAACACCTACTCTTAAGGTGAACCACATGAAATTGCTGTTTTTCTGTGTTAGAAATGGTAGAATATCAGGCTGAGTAATTCCAGCAACTCAGGAGGTTGAGACAGGAGAATCGCAAGTTCAAAGCCAGCCTCAGCAGCTTAGCAACACCCTACAACTTAGCGAGACCCTGACTCAAAATTTAAAATAATAATAATAAAAAGGGCTAGGGGATGTGGCTCATAAGTGCCCCTGGGTTCAATCCCCAGTGCCCTCCTCCCCCCCCCCCCCAAAAAAAAGGAATGGCAGAACAATGCCACATGTTTTCACCTACTTAAGCAGGCACTTTTACTTGCTGAAGATATGAAAACAAAACAACGCCCCTTTCAAGAAGCTCTGGTCTTTGTGCAGAACTGCAATGTTGTATCTCTTAACCCAGATGTATGGTTTTCACCCACCAGACATTTCAAATATATCTAATTTGTGCTTGTTCTAAAGGCTATGGAAAATGAGAAGTTTAACCCTGACACATGTATCTCAGGGCAGTTTTCTTTGGTTCTTCCTGGAATAAGACTGAGTGTTCTTAGGGAGTCTACATTTCTGGATTCCAGCAACTGATTTTTCAGCTAAGAAACAACAGTGTTTCCTGTGCTTGTAATACAGACCTACTTTGTAAAGTTGTGGGCAACCAGGATCACTAGATTATAACTGCTGTTTAGCTTTCCCTAAGGCCAACTAGATAGGTCGACCGAATGCTTCTGTCTGCAGAGCTTAGCCTGGTACATTGGCAGGCTGTTGTCACTCACTGAGGGCTAAATGGGGCATCTGTGGTTGAGATCTCTAATCTTCCTCTTCAAATCTGTTGGGAAAATTTGGGGGGTTTTTGATTCACAATCACTATACTATGCAAATGTTGAAATATTTTTCCTTTTTAGATTTAGCAAGATAAGGGAGAAGGGGGAAATGATTTTATTCATATAACCACAAAAGTAAAATCTGCTTATTTTCCATACTCACCAGCCTATACAGATAGCTAAAGAATTAGATTGTTCCAACAGTTTTTACCAATTATACCTAGACTCAGATATAAACCATCTTAAAAGACTGAAATGAACCATTTGCATTATTTGTTATTACATGACTCATTTTTATTTCCACTTATAGTATATAATGTGTCTGTTTGAATCCCTTGGCTTCTTGGCTTCTTTTAGGTCCTGCAGGCAAGACTCTACATTATTATTTATTAGGTTTTTATTAAATTATTTAATTATAAAGGGAGTGTACACCCATTGTTTCCAAATTTAATTAGTTCAGAAGTATAGAAAGTAAACATTCCCTTTACTCCCCAGGGCATCCCATATTTCCATTCTCCAAGGATGAAAGTTAGGTTTCAAGTGCATAGTACCAGAAAAAAATGTATAGATGTACACATACACATGCAACCACAGGATTTAAAAAAAAAAAGCATAAGCATCTGCCATCTGAGCTAAACCTTTTAGATATACCATACCAGAGCATTCTGAAGGTAGTGATTCCTTTATATCTATGTGGGATTGTACCTACTGGGATTAAGTGCTGAGTCCCTAAGAAGGTTTGTCCCAGTAGCTGCATCAAAGAAAAACATGGCCTTGTTTGCACCCCACACTCTAATCTAGCTGCAACTGTTCAAGACAGTAAGACAATGAAAGGTTACTTACGTTAAGTTCTTTAATGAAAATTCACAAGTGGCTGTACTGTTGCCAGGAGAGTTACAGACGAGAGGGCCTTCGAAGAGCGCCTGGATTGAGACCAACATGCAGTACACAGCACCAAGGACTGTGATTACATTTAAAAGTGATGAAAGAAGCATCTGGAAAACAAAGCAGAACCATTTCATGCATGATTACACATCCTCAGTCTGGTTCAAGCTTCTGCAGCACAGTGGAGGTGTTCATTTTGTGCTGGGGGTTGAACCCAGGGTTTTGTGTATGCTGGGAAGCACTGCCACTGGGGATATCTCCCAAGCACATACAACCTTTTTAGAAATCAACTGCTGGTTATTCTCTAATCGCTTTATAGTACTAGATCTTTGAAGATCACAGTTTGATTTGTTGTGAATTATAAAAGACATGGAGGGTGAAGTGTCTGCCATTTGATTATGCTCATATAAAAGATGGTTGGGCTTGTCACTGTCTCTGAAAAATTTTTTTTTTTCTTTTTTGGTACTGGGAATTGAACCCAGGGGCTACATCCCCAGCCCTTTTTATTTTGAGGCAGAGTCTCACTAATTTGCTAAGGCTGGCCTCAAACTTGTGAACCTCCTGCTTCAGCCTCCCTAGGAGCTGGGACTACAAGTGTGCAAAAACCACCCCTGACTGAAAAAAAATTCTCTGTGCATTCTTGAGTCTTGTCTATTTTGTCTGGCCACTGAGCACTGATTCCTTCTCCCTATTTTGTGCACTTTGTACTTCATAGAACCTCAACTAGATGTTAACCACCCACACTTTGGCCCCCAAGTCTTTAATTCAGATTTGACCCTGGAGCTCTCTGTGACAGTGGCCAGCATCCTGCTGGAGCAGCTGAGGAATGTTGGAGCAGGACTCTCAGCACCACTGGACTGGCATCCCTGGTCTCCACCCACTAGGAGTTAGTATCACTCCTCTCCTCCAACCCAGTGTGTCAACCAGAAACATCCAGGCGTGACAGATATCCCGTTCAGGTGGGAGTGGAGATTTAAAGTCGCCCACGGTTGAGAACTACTGTGTTGGGGAAAAAAACTGTAAATGTCTTTCATTTCATGAGTCAGCCATGTAAACAAAACACAGCATGGCATTTGGCATAGGAGAGAAAAGTTTGTGTGTTTTTTAACAAAATCAAACTATGCTGCTTCAGAAAAGTGATGTGATGATTGTGATAAATTTCAAAATCAGTAGAAATGAAGTAAGAAAATACTTTCCTTCTCCTTTGAAGGAAGAATGTTGCAGCTCCCAGAGCACTGGTGGGCCTGCTCTTCAGACCTCCTTCAGTAAGGGGCAGAGTCCTGTGGCTGCCTCTACAGTCTGTCAGGGACATTTGCTCTTACATGTGTTAATTACCTTACTTAATCCTTGAACAATCCCAGGAAATATATACTATTATTATTCCCATTTATGGAAGAGGTAACCACAGCTCAGGGAGGTAGACAGATTCCCCAGGATCTCAGCTGGGAAACCCTGGTACTGGGCTTGAGTTGCTATACACTCCACATCTGCCAACTGAATTCAAATCCTGGTTCTTCGCACTACTGTGACTTATGCCAATTAAATTTACTCATCAGAAAATGTTGCTGTGAGCCAGGCACAGTGGTGCACTCCTGTAATCTCAGCTAATTAGGAAATTGAGGCAGGAAGATCTTAAGTTTGAGACCAACCTGGGCAATTTAGCAAGATCCAGTCTCAAAATAAAAAGGGTTGGGGTGTCCTCAGTGGTACAGCACCCCTGGGTTCAATCCCTAGTACCAAAAAAAAAAAAAAAAAAAAAAAAAAAAAAAAAAATCCATTTTGTTTATTTTCTGGTCATCTATTTCTGATTCATCACTAGAAATGAGTCTGGCTACAGAAAGTGGTTCCAGGCTTCTGTATTTGCTTAGAGTGGGGATTTATTGAAGTGATTTAGCAAAGCTATTTCATATTCAGAAACAAAAACTAGAAAGGAAGCAAGGAAGAGTTAAAATAGGAACAAGCCTGGGTAACTCCTTTCCTGTCCTCCCAAGGTCAGACCTTTGTTGCTCTGATGATGCTTTGGTCTTATCTAGACTTAGAAGATACCAGGTGTGACTTAAACACCAGTCCTCACCTGCCTGCTAACAAGTGAAAAAAGGTGCTAAGAAGGTTTTATGACACTGATCAGTTAAATAATGCATCAATATAAACTGGCAATTATGGTTTAAATAATTAGCAATAATATTCACAGAGCATCACCAGGATTAGACAGTACCCCAGTGGCACTCCAGGAGACCCTGCAGACCCTCAGCATGGAATTAATCAGAAATCTTACTGAAGCATGACTTAATTATTTTCAAGGTGGGTGTCAGAAGCAAAGCCACCTCCTGAGTTAAGCCCAACACCTTCGTGAAAAGTGGCTTGGTTATTCCCACCTCACCATAGTCTACAAGGAGAGAGAACTTGAGTGATCTTTGAAATGATGATTACTTGTTTATGAAGTGATGCAAAGTCAAAATCCAAATTATTGTAGGTTATGAAGAAAAAGGTCAGGCAGGAGAAACTGAAGACTTCTATTGAATACCTACAGTGTATCACAAAGATAGACTAGATATACTGTAATTAAAGTAATTTTTGTAATTCTAAAGAAATAGCAAATGCCAGAAGCAGACAGTTTATTAAAAAATATGAATGCAGTTATGGATATAAATATTCTCTTTGAAACAGTGGTTCTCATCCCAACAGTACATTAGAATCTCCTTGGGAGCTTTTGAATAATACTGATGCAGAATCTTGCAAAGCCACATAGGAATTGGTAATTTTGTCCATCTTCCTAGCTGGTGTAAATGTTCTCATCTGACTGGGAATCATTGCTTTAAAACCTCCTTTAAATATATATGCCAAGCTCAGCCCGGCATCTTTACTTCAAGTGCTTGTTATTGATCTATCCTTTTAGAGAAACGGAAGAGCCCTTGGTGTCATTTGGTAGCAACATTCATGGTATAAACAGTGTATAAAAACTTAATGTTGGAGTCTGGTGGATTTGGAAAACCCCACTTACTAACTGTTCACTGTTTTAGGGTTTTTTTTCGTTTGTTTGTTTTGTTTTGTTTTGTTTGCCAGTGCTGGAGATCAACTGCAAGGCCTTTTGCAGGTTAGGCAAGTGCTCTACAACTGAGCTACTACTCTTCATCCCCAAAATTATTGCTTTTTCTGAGCATCAATTTCTTGGCCAATAAATCCCAGATCTTTCTGTTTCCCACTTAAGAGTTTTGAGAAGATTAAATAATATTGATAACATATTTGAAAGTGTTCTGAGCAGAGTGACACTCAGGTTAATGAATATGAATTTACTTTTAACTTAGTTCCAACTTTAAACAGGTATTAAATGTTTGAAAAAAATAACTGCCATCTCCTTTTATTTAATTGGATAGGGACAATTATCATTTGGATCTTGGCAAAGCAATCTTTCATATGCATGATAGAACTTAGAATACATTTTTTTCTAAGTATTTTATATATACCACAAAACCTAATGCTTGTTTGAGTATTGTGAAATTGACCACAGTTCTGAGTATGACTTATAAGTCTCTCTCTCTCTTTTTTTTTTTAACCTGCGATAGGACCCAGGTGCGCTGAACAACTGAGCCACATCCCCAACCCTTTTTTATGTTTTATTTTGAGAAAGGGTCTTGCTAAGTTGCTTAGGGCTTTACAAAGTTGCTGAAGCTGGCTTTGAACTCTCAATCCTTCTGCTTCAACCTCCTAAGCCACTGGGATTATAAGCATGTGGCACCGTGCTGTAAATCTCCTTTGAAAACTTTTGGATAAGTGAACTAAAGAATGAGGAAAGGACCAAAGGCTAGCTCCAGAGTTAAATTTTTTCTGAGAAAGAAAAAGAAAAAAAACCCTGCTTAATTTCCATATTATCATCTAATCATCCTAAATACCGAGATTCTAGGACTGTGGCCCTGCCAGTGGGGAGCCCTGCTGTGATTCAGTAAGGGCAGATGACTCAGGGTGGCTTTGCTTGGATGTCAATAGCTGTTAATGCACTTCTGCTTCCAAACTGATGGCTCAGTACTCACCCCGTCCTGTTGTTGCAACATCCTCTTTTTCTCGCTGCTAAGGACATTGTTGTTGCTGGAATGACCTGGAAATTACAAGAAAGATGAGTATTGTTTCTTCTCAGCCAGTGAAAAAGCAATCATCTTCACCTTTCATTTACCACCAGTTGTGGGAAATCAGGTCTCCAGAGAACAAGAGAGATTTGGCAACATACTTGTGAACATCTTGGGAACCTTTTGATCCCAATTTCAACCATTAAGATTAAAATGGGGGGGGGGGGGCAGTATTCAGATGGCATTTATAAAGTCTCTGGTCTACATTGTAAGTTTTCTGAATCCTCTACAGAGAAACTTGGATTTTGAATAGATTAGGGTCATTTATTTATTCATTCTGGTTTCCCATCAATTGTTTAAATGAGTCTGGCAAGCCTCCAAAAAAGAATCTGATGGTTTTATTTGCCTGGCAGTTCTATCACCCACCCCCATGTGCCTGCCAGCCTTTTCTCAGGGGCACTTTCACCTTGCCAGTCTCCCCAAGCCTCTATTTGCAAATTGCTTTGGGTTCCACCTTGTCTCTTCTGCTTCTGTATCCACGATTTCTAATGATCTCACCAATGTTCAGAAGTCTTGTCTACATCGCATTCCATGTGAAGGGAAATACATATTGCCAAGGAAAGCTGTAATAAATGCTGCCATGTTTTCGGGACTTTGGTATTTAGAGATATTTAGTCAGCAACTATGACTGAAATTCTTACTAGAAGGAGTTTTGTGTCATTGAAGGGTGGAATGTAAATTACTTCCTTCCACTTGTGAAATTTTAGCCCAAAGTGTTTTTGCCATCTCAGCCCAGCTGTCCCTGAGTGATTCTGTCTCCTGCTCTTGTTTTCTAACATCTTGCTGAGCTCTCTAACTGCACGCGAGGCTCTGTCATTGGTGATTTACATGCTGTATTTTATGCCATCCTCACAACACTCATTTGATCAAACCTATGATGTAGACACTTATTTATTTATTGGTACCGTGGATTGATCCCAGAGATGCTCTACCACAGAGCTACTTTTTATTTTGAGACAGGGCCTTGATAAGTTGTGAGGCTGGCCTTGAACTTGTGATCTTCCAGCCTCCTGAGTCGCTGAGATTACAGGCATACACCACCATGCCAATGGGAAAAACAGAGAGGCACAAGAAGTTTGAGTAGCTTGCCAAGTAAAGTTGAGGATTTGGAACTCAAAACTAGGCTTGTGGGGCTCTTAACCACTGTTCCACACAGACTGAGTCCTAAAGCCCTCCTCTCTTCATACATAGAGTTTGTTCTCATGCTCCTCAATAGCACCCTTGCTTATCTCATATCCTTCTAACTGCTACTTACTTGTTTTTTTTTATAAAGACATATAGCCATCTACATTTGTTCCTTCATAACAGGTCTAAGGTTTATACCTCTCACAAAGGCACCTTTCTGACACTTCCTAACTTACGATCATGCTCTGACTCCAGGTCACTTTGTATGTTATGAAGCTTTGCTTACATATTATCTTGAATACCAATCCTCCTGAAAATCAGAGGCCACAGGTACATATGGCTGTTTAGCCACCTGGGGATGGGGAGGCAGAGTTGAAAGCCCAGAAGGAAAAGAAAAGGAAATTTTAGCCCCCAAACAGATATCAGCATTCATGCACTGAACCTCTTATGGTACCCATACACTGCCAGTACAAGTCATTTAGGACAAGAACTGGCGAGCTATGGCCCTCCATCTCTTTTTTTGTGAATTAAGTTTTATTGGAACACCACTGTGTACATTCGTGCACATATTGTGACAATTACTTTTGTGCACCAATAGTAGAGTTGAATCATGGAAGAGACTGGCTTGCAAACTCTAAAATAGTCACATCTGGCTCTTTAAAGAAAAGTTTACCAACTACTAAGTTAGAAAGGGAATGAATCTTTTAAAAGAAAGTGGAGTAACATCAAATAACAAATGGATAAATCATTACATTTTCCCTGTTGGTATAAATTAAATTCTGATAACTTTCTTGAGGATTAACTTATTTTAGAGATACTAAATATTTATGCATATGATTCCCTTGCAAAGGGGGTTTGTAAAGTAACGGCTTGTAATGAATGAATCATCACCCAGTCAACTTCATGGCATGTCAACACATCTTTATTATGCCATGGTGGGTGACTTAATAATAACTCATTATGTTTCAAACATTTTGCCATTCAGAGCTTTGGAAATGGGAGGAACTATTTATGGGGTGGACATTAAAATGTGAAAGTGTATGTGTGTTGAGTGTGTGCGTGTGACTGAATTACACATCTTCCAGGTAACCTCCTGCCAAAATGAGTAATTATGAGAATGCTCTTTCTTTTCCATTCCTAAACATATTTGAAGGCATGAAGTTTTTTTTAATTAAAAGTCTTGCTATCTTTCTTTTATTCAGTTTTAGACATAAGTTACGTAGTTTTACCAAGGAAACACAGAAGAACTTTAGACAAATAAAAACTCTGTGACAGAACTCAGATTTCTGGGAGTTTTCTAAATCACTTGAACATGAGAGCAACACCCAAAGGCATTGTTCACCATAAATATAAAATACTATATTTCACAAATGCCTGTTATGAAATATCTTCTAATCTATTTAACTTTCAAAATTTGTTTTTTATTGAGACTTTATTAATTGACTTTGATAAATTGCCATTATGTAATAAGTGAACTAACAAAAAAAAAAAAAGGCATGATTAAGTTCAGGCTTATAATTAACTTCAGGTAAAATAAAATGGCCTTTCTGTTTATACTTTTCAAGGAACCATTTTAAATATATTTTAATACTTGAACAATAATATTTGTGTTAATCTTTAGCAGATAAGAAGTTAAAGATAATTAATTGCACATTTTTGCTTTGTAATGATTTCAAAAGATAAAAATGTTTGCCTCTGTTTGAGGTAAGTCATAAAAGCATAAAAGGAAAGTATTTCATGAAGTAATCAATAATGAATTCCAGAGATTGTATTATTAGCAACTTCCTGAAAAATGCCCCATTTTTGAAGCAGTACTAATTTGACATGCTACAGCAATTTCCTAAAGACTTCAAGAACTATGCTCAAAGTGCTTATCACAGGTAGTGATTTCTTCTTTATAAATGTTTTATGTATTTACAAGTCTATTGTGAGGTTAATATTTTGAACTAGTCAGTATTTGCAGATGTTGTAAAGATATCATTCTCTTTGGAAAAGATTCTTCCATGTTCTATAGAGAGCCAAGGAAAACATTCCTGTCTTCTGGGCCCTTCTACCACCATCTGTTTGGGAATAGCCTATAGTCTGAAGTTATTTGTAAAGTGCATTTCAGATTTTCAGAGAGTTTGATGCTTAGTGCCATTCTGTAATACTAAGGAATAGGGGTAGTCTGGCATCAAAACCTTTGGTTAATATTTATTGAGGATGGTAAAATAGATTTAGTTGTGAACAAGGAAGTCCAGATTCTCTCAAACTGATTCACAAGCATATATGACCTTTCTGGGACCAGTTTCCTGGTCACTTAACTTTATGGCTTACATTATGTATTTTATCTTTTACCTCTCTCTGAGACAGGTGTTGAGGACTATGGTACTTTGCTAGCTTTGGAATCAGATGAATCTGGAATTGGGTTTCACACCCACCCTGTGACCTTACTAACACTATTATCCTTTCTGTTTTCTGGTCCATAAAGTACCATAGATAATACCTGTTCAGATAACTAGAGAGCTTAAATGAGATAACAATGTAATATATGAACCCAGTAGCTGGCACCTAGCAAGTTGTCAATAAATAGAGGATTTATTTATGTCCCTCTATCTTTCTCTGTGTCTTTCTCTCTTCCCTCTTCCTGCCCCTGGTCTCTCTCAAAAGAAGAATATAATGGGTGTAGATATGTACCATGACAACCTCAGGCTCCTTTAATACTAGTAAGGAAATTTTTAAAAAGATTTTCATGAGGTTATGTTATGGCAAGGCCAATTTATATCTAAAGCTACATGAGTTAATTCAAATGGATTATCTTAACTCAGGAATGGTTAGAAACTTTACAGAAATTTACATTATTAAGTTATGATGGGGAAGCCAACTTCTGGCTTCTGCTTAAGCTAGATGCAGAGGAGGCTCACCTACTCAGGCAGAGAAGCTTTCTACAGTGGGAGAAACAGACACAAGGAATTGCAGTTTCTTCACACTGCTGAGAAATGTATTTTCTCTCTTTCGGCCTGAAAGAGAGTTGTCATGGCAGTCTAAGAAGTAGCCCAGAGCCAGGGCTCAAGGCCAGCCTGGCAACTTAGCAAAATAAAAATGACTGGGAATGTAGCTCAATGGTAGAGTTCTTGACTATTATCTGTGAGGCCCTGGGTACAATCCCTAAAACAAAATCAAAATCAAAAGCAAACAAAACCCAGAACTTTCTAAAAGCTTTCATGTTAGTTCTTTCTACCTAAAGCAGGTGAATAAATTGCACAGATGGTAAAAGCAAAGAAGCCATCAACCTTTCAAGATTCTTTCTAGAATGGAGTTTTGATGACAAAGTGGTTTCAAATCCAGTGTGCCAGCCCAAAGATGAAGTTTCATCTGAAGTTTAAAATATAATGGCCAAAAAGTGTTTTTATATAAGTCTGGGAATTAGACCACTAGCAGAAACTGATCATCTTTAAGAATTAGTGATTCAAGTAGGGGGCAGTGGTGCACCCCTGTAATCCCAGCAACTCAAGAAGCTAAGGCAGAGGGATCGCAAGTTTAAGGCTTGCCTGGGCAAGATCCTGTCTCAAAATGGAAGCAAAATGGACTGGGGATGTGGCTCATAGGTAGAGTACTTGCCTTGAGTATGTGAGGCAAGTTTAATACCATGTACAGGGGGAAAAATTAGTGATTCAAGTAGAAAACTGTATCCTGAATTTCTTTTTCTTTTGTGTCCTAAATTTCTTTAGAAGTTACTTCCACGTTTCATTCTCTCTAAAACAGTGTTAATAGTAGTGCTTGCAGCTCTCTCTCTCTCTCTCTCTCTCTGTCTCTCTCTCACACACATACACACACACACACACACACACACACACACACACAGAAACTCAATTCTCCAGCACTAACTAGGCCCCTTGAGATAGCACACAAATGGTAGAACAAACAAAAACAAACATAAGCTGTATTTTCAACTTCAATATCTACTGCCCTATTTTACAAATGTGGAAACAAAACCATGGCACAGATGATTTTCTCACAGTAATATATTGGAGACAGACCTATAGCTGAGATAGTTTGAAAACAGAATTTCACCATACAAATGGGTCCTGGCCAGGCCTGCTGCATCAGGGTTCCTAGGAAGGATCTAAATCTGTCTGCTGCAGATGCCTCTGGTATTTGTGATCAGGTAGGCTCCTGAGTTCTGTATTGCACTATGCAACAAGGGTAGACCTATCAGTCATCATCAAACTATCAAAGTCCATGATGTTCTGGACCCTAGGTCAGAGCCAAACTAACAAGTCCGTGAGATGAGAAACCCAGGGCTTTAGGCTGTATCTCTCACGCCAGCTCGCTTCACATGCAGGTGGTGCCACAGCCAAGCCATACCTTCTCATCACCCAGGCTGCTCATCCTGCAGGGGAATGTACCTTCTCATTCCCACTGAGCAACTTCCCACTTCTGTTGTATTCCCTATAAATCCTTAGAGACTGGTATGGGGCAAAGGGAAGTTGAGGGAATGGATTTAAAATGTCCCTATCCGGCATCACATAGTCTATTTAATTTACCATTGTTCACTGGTGACCAATATAAATGGATATTACACCACTGCTCCTAACCATCCATAGCTGACTGCAAGGCTAAAAAAAAAGACAGTCTTTAGGAGTGTTAAAAACTAGGTATGCCCTTCTCCAAATCAAGCCAAATAAACATTACTCACCATCAAACCTGCTCCTATAATTCCTGGGAACCACCACTCATAGCAAGAGATGGGGTTTTGAAAATCTTTGTTTTGCTCAACTAAGTCGATACCCAGAGGAATCGCATTGAGAATCACTCCAACCACAAGTAGAATCAGCAGGAAGATTCCATTGCAGGATGTCCACCCCTCACAGCACGTCATGGTCACCCCTGGTTCAGTGAGAAACCTTGTCCAAGTGGCTGTGCTGGTATGGCATGCTCTTGCCTTTTATCTAAACGTTCTGGTTAAAGTTTAGCACTTTTGAAAAATGAATTGCCGAAAGTAGTTCAGAGTCCAATGGGGTGGGACATTATTATGAACCTTATGATGGGAACTAAGGATGATTTTATATTATGATATGGTAAAGGAAGGAAGGCAGAAAAATATCTGTGGTTGCTGTGAGATAAATAGGCACATATAAGCTGGAAGAAGAAAAAAAGAAGGGGTTTAAGATAAGCTCCCCTCAAATATTATTTTACTAGTATGCCTTATGGAAAGTAAGGACAAGTATACCCAACATTAACCATTTTTCCTATAATATTGATATCAGCTCTGAAATTTCCTTATTTTGAAATTATTCAACTAGACTATGAACATACATGGGATTGGGAGAAAAATATTTTCTGCAAATGACTAGTCAATATATTAGGGTTTAGTCAGGCTGTTTGCTCTCATACACCTAGTAATTTTTTATGTTGTATTATTCCAGTCTTGTAGACTAGTCCATTTGGAAATAGGCCACCTAAGAAATGTGGGAAGTTTGGCTAACACTTCCAGATTGAAAATGATCAAAGATGGAAACCAGAATGAAAGATAGCAGTGGGAGAAAGATCTGAGAGAAGATTGTTTTATTTTATTCAAACTTTGAACACTTAGTGGGCTGTGTACAGTATTTTACATTTCTGGATTGTGCTTTCATAGAAACTCCTACTGGCTCAGTTGGATAGGCTTTAAAATATAAAGTTCTCACTTACACTAATTGGTGATCATGATCCACAGGGGGCCTCTGCTCCTAGTAGATCCGAGAGACCCATTGAGTGACACCATCTTGATCCCGCTTTCCACAGATACAGAGGCAGGGTCAAACAAACAAACATGGGCAGGGCAGAGCTTCCGTCTGAGTGGGTGGTGAAATTCGAACCAGTGTATCCAGGAGCATAGAATCAAACATGAGGCAGCTCTGGTATCTTATAGCTCCTTCCTTCTACCTCTGTGCAGCCCCCAGCACACTTGAGAGCACAGATTCAGCAGATGCTGTTGGAAATGAGGTGTGAATGACTGCAGCAGGCGAGTCCACAAGGAGGATGGGAAGGAAGAGGAGGAACAGATGTGGTGGAGAGGAGGCGGGGAGACCATGTGACTTCTCAGTGGCTCTCTACTTCTTGATCTCTCTACCTTATGAAGCCTGACCTCAGGTCCTGTCTTTGTTTTCCATGAGATGTCCCTAGATTATCATCATAAATTATCTCTTTTATATTTTTAATGGCTTTCTGTTTTTCTGCAACTAAGAGAGCTAAAACCAAAAGCTACTAAAAACCCAAAACAGGAAAACATTTTAATAACTTGTCACATGACACACCCAAATAGCAAAATCCTGAGAGTTTGGAAGAGGGTTCTGTCAGAGACACTGAGATCTAGGATTCCCTCAGCTTTGGAAAATGGCTAAAATGAGACATGAAAAGGGTATGAGAAGGGCATTTCACCAGTGTCAGTCACTTGCAGAAAATCAAAGTTCTGCTAGCTGTGTTAAGTGAGACAAGATGCAATTGGGGAATTATGTGTGCAAAACTGTCGAAATGGCAGGAGGACAGGCTGGGAGCCAGAGCGGCTGACAGAGCGCTTCCCAGGACACCACAGCTGACCTGGCCCCAGAGGAGCTGCTGCCTCTGCAGTAGTCAGAAAGGCAAGGAAATTGAGATGCTCCCACCAGAATGTTCCAAGTTCAAGCACTGTCCGGGAGATGCCCGCCTCTGTTCCTGTCCTTACCCTGCCACATCATCCAAGCTAGTGATTGGACCCTGAAACACAGAATTTGACTATGATTGCCACTGCAACTGCTTCTTAATTTCCACAAAACAATTTTATGATTCCAGGAGTATTAACTAGATCCAGGACTCAGTGTGCTCCCCCAGCCACATCTTCCTTTCAACAGTAATAGACTAGAGTAAGAAGATGGTTTTCACCTCATGCCATCTTCCCTGCCCCTCAAAGATTGATCTAATTGTTGCAATATCCAAACACCACATACAGAGAATTCTGGGAAAAGTGGTTTCTAATCACCCTACCTCTGCTATGCAGAAAGTAAAACCAGGACACTGAAATGGATATTGAACAAGACAGTTCATAGAGCCACCATAATGATCTTACTAAATTGCATGGAAAAACCATTTTATAGATTATCTAGGGTTATCATATACCAGATCCTTCAAAAACAATTTGAATTGTAGTTATACTGTGACTCTGGAATGACATGGAACATTTAAAAAACAAGGGTCAAGGCACTCTAGTGCCTACTGTTTTCTGCTCAATCTTCTCACCTCTTATCCCTGAAGATCCACCCTATGGAAGGTTCACATAACATTAGAATAGCTTCTAATGACACACTAAGTCTGCTGTCTGACCTGTTAAATACCCTCAGGAGAAACTTAAGTTATTTGAATGGATGATAAACACCCATCCAGGTTGCCTTAGCCCAACTTCTTCCAAACACACTCCAATCAAACCAGTTGAGAGTATCATTAGAGTGTGGTCTTTACAAGGAATACAGAGATAACTGTCCATGCAACACTTATGCATTTTCCTTTTATATTACATCTCTGCACTTCCCCATTTCCCAGCACCCCACTTTCCATCTAGGTAGGACCATGTGACTACTTCTAATAGTTAGAGAAAGGAAAGAAGTTGTGTCACAAGCCTAAAAACTTAAGAAGTGATGGGCTTTGCCTACCCTCTTTTATTCTACCATAGACAGGAGACAGCAAAGCTGTATGTATTAGAAGAGATGTTTTAAAAATGTTAACGCTTCTTTCAACCCAGATCCCTGAATCACTAAATAGAGAACAGCAGCCCCAACCCACATGCCCTTCTGCCCACCTAGAACTGCTCAGAATAGTTGATATCAACAAGGAAAAAAAAAAAACTTACATTGATTCATTATCTGTCAATTTGTCACAGTAGCTTGCATTAACCTAATAAAGTCAGTATTCCTTATCTTTCATCTTACAACCTTCCTGAGGTTTGCAACTCATGTTGCCAAACATCAGCTCCATCCCTTAACAAGCAAATCAAAACCAAGACAGAGAAATGTTTCATTTTTCTAATGTTTTATTAAGAAGTTATATTTAGGAAAATAAAGGAACATTAGAAAATGTAAGAAATGTACAATATATAATCTATACAAGCAGACATATAAGTAGAGAAATTCCACAAACAAATGTTTCAAATGAATGGAATATATTAAAAAACATTATTTCATTCGACTGAGCTCATTAATGTGAATTTTTTATGACCATATAAAGTAAGCTTTGGCTTGATTTTGTTGTAATACAGATTATGATTGATGGTTCTCATTGGATCAAGGGTGAATTTTTTTATATGAATGGATTTTAATGTCCACCATAGCCAAAGTGTAGACAGGAGAAAAATATTAAGCATACAGGAAAACTCCTCAGAGTTGTCTATGGCCATAACACCCCAGATGTCCTTGATCTCAGAAGCTAAGCGGGGTCAGGCCTGGTTAGACTTGGGAGAAATCCTCAGAGAGTGTGTGTGGGGGTTGGGGGGCATGGGGGCTTTGACTTTAGTTCTGAGAACTCAGTAGATTCACATGCTATTACAGTTGAGTTCATAGAGATTCTTACTTCACCCTTATTATTGTATAGATAAATAAGCAAGACTCAAGGAGATGGGCTGACTTTTCTGTGGGTCAGGCGTCTCCAGCAGATGGACCAGATATAAGGTCTTCTGATTTCTAGTCAGATGTATTTCTATTAAATTACATGGCTGATATTTAGGTGAACCAGAGGGGTTAAAGTACAGAAAGATCTAAACACAGGACAGAGCCTTGGCTGGCGGCCACCTAGCAGCAGCACTGCTTCTTGCAGCAGCACTTCTGCTGGCAGCAGCACTTCTGCTGGCAACAGCCCTTCCCACAGCCGCAGCCACAGGAGCCACAGCCACAGGAGCCACAGCCACAGGAGCCACAGCCACAGGAGCGGCAGCAGCAGATCACGGGGGTGCAGCAGCCACAGCAGCCGGAGCAGCAGCTACCACAGCCACCACAGCCACAGCCACCACAGCCACCGCAGCCACCACAGCCACCACAGCCACCACAGCCACCGCAGCCACCACAACCTCCACAGCCACAGCAACCCATGTTGTCAGTAGAGAGGACTCAGGTGCAATGAGGAGAGGACTCAAGAGAGGAGAGGGAGGTCTGGAGCCTCCTTCTGCTGGGGGCCCTTAAGTACCATCTTTGGCTTGGGCGTGACTCAAGCACATGATTAGTTCCCTGTTGTTGTTTATCTCATTCCTTGGGAGAATTTTGCAGTAAACTTCTGGCTTACTTCCTTCTTAGTGACAAATAGCTTATTTTAGCTCTGAATGTATTTGTTTTAAAGACATGTTTACAATAAGACAGTAAAGGTCTGAAATATTTTGCTCTTGTATTTATTTTCTGCAAAACCAAAATTTTAACTCTGAAATCTTGATTTGATGCACAAGCATGATTGGCATTGTGACACTTGCCCTTTCCCATTTGTATTCAATGTCATCACTGATTTCTTAAGAGATGGTACAAAGAAATGCTTTTTGAGGCTATACCAATTAGAGGCCTCAATATTAATATTTCCAAAAATCTCCTTGGCAGATTCAAAGAGAAGAGTCTTTGGGCCCTTTACTATCTGTTTTTTAAGCTCCTTGATATCACTGGTTGTCCTTGGGTTTTGCAAATAAGAGACATGGCTGGGAGTGTGGCTCAGTGGTAGAGCCCTTGCCTAGTGTGTATGAGGACCTGGTTTCATTTCCTGAATCAAAAAATAAAAATAAAAAAATTAGAGAGAAAGAGATAGTGAGAGTCTAGTGAGAGTCAGTTTACAACTCAAAAGTTAGCAAAAAAAGAGGACTCTTTCAGACTTGCAACACTTTGGGTTGCAGGGTCCAGACCTGGAACAGCTGGTACCCTGCAAGTCACATGAAAATACACATACACAAGTGATGTGTATACATGGGCCTACTCTTGGGGCTGTGCATCCCAGGAATATGAACCACATCACAGTGCAGTAGCTTTCCATAGAGGCACATAAATAGGATGACAGAGTAGTCAGAGAAACATATTCAATGTTGTGATTTTGTATTCAACAAATTAAACATGTGTCACCATTGAAATATAAACAAGAATGCACTACAAGTAAGTCTCATTTGTAAGCTGTAGGCCCTCCAGGAGGCTGCATCTGAGCGACAGCATCCTTATAAACAAGGATGACATGGTAGCTGAGCCCTAGCTAGGGACATTTGTCCCAGGGAAAAGGATCCCTCTTTCATGGTAACATCACAAGAGGTGATTCTTTAATAGTCACAGAGGTTTCTCATACTCTCAGCATTACCCTCAGAACTGGGAAAGAGGAGTCCCTGCCTTGGGCACTGAAATTTAGAATCTCACATATCATAATAAGCCTATTAAGAAAAAAATCTATTAAAGACCACGAAGGCCTTCTACCACTTTGGATCCAGAGCCCAGCCTGTTAGCCTGAACACTTGCTATTATGACTAACGCTGCTTAGGTACTTCAAAAGAAGTATGAAAGATGTACTTCTCCACGTCTTTTGCCCCACATCCCCAGAATAAGAGCTGCCTACCTCTAAATACCACAGAGCAATCAGCACTTCCAGTTGATTGCTTCTGAGAGTGGGGAAGATTTGTATGGCAGAAATACCAAAGAAAGAGAAAAGACAGATTAACTTGTCAAATCCTTCCTCTCAGCATGAGTACAAAATATTCTTGTGTAATAAAATATCATCCAGTAAGCAGGGGTAAGATCCTACTGCTTGCTCTTGTATGTTGTTCTTAAGGCACTTACGGTCTTGTGCAGCATTGACAATGGTTACCCATGGTACCTGAACAATGTTTTGCAATATGAAATCATTCATACTTTGCTAAGATTCAATCATGTATAGCCTAAATATTGCATTATGAAACAGGCTATGAATTCTTTACCTTGGCAATAAAAAAACACTCAACAGTAGACAAGTGAGGACTTCTACTTTCATTTTTGTTAAAATTTATTTAAAATAAGTATTACAGTAAATAAGTATTGCAGTTTCATCTAAATAATTTTCACTTAAATTTTGAATGCTTATTAATTATAATTTGAATTGTCTTAATTTTGTACATACTTTTGAAAATCTTTTAAAGAAAGTTAACTTTTTTTTTTTAAAAGATGGTATCTCACCATGCTGCCCTAGATGACCCCAAACTCCTGGGCTCAAGTCCTTCTTCTGCCTCAGTTCCCTGAATAGCTGGGACAATAAGCATGTGACACCATATAAGCTTAAGAAAGTTAACTTTTAAGCATGTGAAAAATATTTTTTAATTGTTTTCCTTTTTTTAGTTTGTTCTCTTGATGAAAATATATTCAAATTTTATACAGTTTGAATGCTACTGTATTTCATTTTATTCCTTTACAGCATTAAAAATATAATACAAATTATTTTTTTGCAAATTATTTGCAAATATTTAATAATTTTATTGAAATAAAGGTTAAAAACATTCTGGAACAAATATTTAATAATTATGTATATGTTATGGATTGCTCACCTAGCCATAATACAATAGTGATTAAATTCAGTTGTCTTTGAAATTTTACCAAGATTTACAGGTTTGAAAATAGTTCCTCATATGGTTGTTATGAAGGTATATTTGATAATGCAAAGAATGTGTTTTATTTAGTCTGTTATTTAGTCTGTTAGCGACTTATCACTTTTAAATATTTGAACGTACTGTCTGTAGGTTTCCGTTTGTACTGAAATCTTGATGCTGCCTATGACAGAGCTAGACCTGTGTGTAAACACAAATGGTGCTCATCTGGGTCCATGCAACTTGGAGAGGGTAAGGCATGTTTAAGGCACACAACTGTGTGATGAGACTGAAGAATCCGGAGGGGGGCGGTCTATGAGAAAGGAAGCCAGTGAAGAAGGTGGCTTAGAGTAGCTCTGGGAATGTTTGTGTTTATTCCATGGCTGGCTGGCAGCACTGAAGAGGTAGGCATAGGAAGAGGAAAATCCTAATAGTCCAGGCAACAAATGAGCCATTCTTTCTGCAGGGGAGGTCAGTTAGAATGTTCCAAAGTATGTCTTCTAAGAGGCAACACTGTGATGCCATTTCCCTCCTGTCAAGGGCTAAGCAGTATGGTCTGGACTGATGCATTTCAAATCTTTCTGTTATAGGGAGTTGCCTTCTTCCTAGAAAAAGAGCTGGTTGTTGTCCTTTCCTAAAACCCCCCAAAATAGCAAACTATTAAGAAAAAGGAAAGTGCTTTTTAAAAATTTTTTGGTACAAGGAATTGAACCTGGGAGTTCTTTACCACAAAGCCACATCCCCAGCCTCCATTTGAACTCGCAATCCTCCTGCCTCAGCCTACCAAGCTGCTGGGATTACAAGTGTGTGCCACCATGCCCAGCCAAGAATGCATTCTTTAAAATTGATTATCTGGTTGGTTCTGTAGTTGTCCGTGGATTCTATAGGTAGATACCATTCAGGAGGATATTGTTAAATGTGATTGTGAGGTGAGATGTGATGTATTTGGAAAAAGGGGGTGTGAGATGGCCCCATCCAGACATTTTTCTTAAGCAGGTCCTTTCCACTTCATATATCTTTGTCACAAATTGTTCCTTTAGGGATTTGGAGCATAGCTCAGTGGTAGAGCATTTGTTTAGCAAGTGCAAGACCCCAGATTTGATCCCCAGCACCACAAAAAAACACAAAAAAAGTTCTCTTAGTTCTAGTGTCTCTATTATGTGGTAACTTCCATGCTTTTATGACACATTATGTATTTCACTGCCTGTGAACATTGCTTACTGAAAACAAAAAATTGTTTATTTTAGTGTGACATTTCACTATGCATGAATCTTGGCATTTATCTTTTCTCATCTTTCCAAAATGCTCAATGTTGCTCATAGGCTCAACTTTAAACAAAGCAAAAAATAGTCAAGAGATTACAGTTCTCTACCTTCTTACCTCAAGGAAAGAGTAAGGGTGTGGCCCTGAATTCTAATGTCTTCTTTGCAGCAAAGCAATATTAAAACTTCCAGGAAAAGATCAGGGTAGCAACACTAACCATCATTTCTTATGTATCCGCAGTAAATAGTTACAAGCAAAATAACAGTGAGATGTCTTGCTCATTTCTCAACAGAGGTGGTTTTCCACACAGTCTCTGATCTAGTGACCACCCCTATTTAGAATTAGGGGGTGACTGCAATTCTATGCATGTAAAAGCATGCATGACCATGTATGCAGTATTGTTGATCATAAAGACTTACAAGGAGTTGGAGAATTGTTTGAAGCATAGCTCATTAGCTAATTTAGTTTATCCAGCAATTATTTATTGAGAGCCTACTGTGTAATAGCTCAATGTTAGGGAACTCACAAATAACTGCCCCTGAAACTTCCACATCCAGGAGAGAAAACAATAAATACAAACAGATAAATATTGAGAATGCTAGAAAGTGGTCGTTTCAGTGGATAACTAAGCAAAATAAGAAAAATTAGAAGTGTGAGGGCTGGGGATGTGGCTCAGTGGTAGAGTGCTTGCCTAATAATTGCAAGGCCCTGGGTTCCTTTCATGGAGCTCCAGTGGCTCTTGGAGGTGCCATACTTTCCTCAGGGCTCTATGCTCCAGCAGTCATCTTGTCCTGGCCCAGGCAGCTGCAGCATCTAGATGCAGCCCTCTCTTACTTCTTCCCTTGGAGTTGCCTTTATTCTTTTGAGCCAACTCTACATATAAAGAGGTCTTTGTTCCATTTTATCCAGAATTTCTAGATGTTATGCAGAGAGGGAGGCTTTTGGGGGTATCTAGCAAAAATTAAAGTTGAAAACCATTATATTTGTTCATTCGCTGTTTTTGTGGGAACATATGGGCAATAACACACCACATCACAGAAATAGAAATCTTTGCCTTTCAAGGTATTAGGAGAGACTTCAGGAAAACTGATAGAAACCCTGCTGCAGGAAGTGCTGTCAGGAAAGACAGGCCGATACTTTGCATACAAATCTGAGTCATCTTTGTTTTAAAAATGAGCATGTCGTAATTCTAATCTACGTTTTGTTAATTATAAAGCAAAATATCTTTTATTCAATACTTTTGTTTAATTTTTAAAGATGTGGTTTAATCAAATGTTACTGAATTATTTGCTATGAAACTTTAGTTTCTGTCTGTGGAGATTCGCTTCAGGTTTGTTTGTTTTATAACCCGCGTCCTTGGATAATGAAGACCTCCAGTATTCCCATTTTGAAAATGAAAATAGTAAGACTTGAAGAATTCCAGCGCTTTGCCCAAGGTTTCTCAGGTAGTGACTTAGAGCTGAGATCCTATGCCAGGTCTTGGTGACTCCAGCGGGCTGGCTCTGTCTGGTCCCTGCCTGAAGCCAGAGAGGTCTACCTCCACCTGTGGTACTGCTCCAGCCCACCTACCATTTTGCTTCTTCCACTTCTTTTTTCTCAGCCCTCTTTCCTGAAACTCGGCTTCTGTCTCCATTCAGCCCAAGGACCTGAGGTCCAGTTTGAGGTTTGCTTTCTGGGTTTCCACCTTCAGGGCAGAGACTCCCTGTCTCTTCCTTAGGCTCCACCTCTCACATCTCCAGGTAAGAGAGCTGATTCAAATGGACTGACACAGCTGAAAGGTGAGGGGCACTGGAGAGAATGTCCTACATCCTGATCTTGTGACTTCATTGTGATTATCTTGAAGCTGAGACCGGGAGCTGGCTCACTAAATGCTTGAGTCAGAGGGAGAGGTGAGCCATTGTTGCCTATCGTGGCTGCCCTGTTCCCTTTATCATTTCCCACTTAGAAGGTCTATATTTATATTTATAGACTTTATATCACATGTTCAACAAATGACTTCTTAATATCCAATGATGAAACACAATTTATAGCCTCCTTATCATTGTTAACGTAGTCTGTAACGTACTCATGACGATGTTATAAGGAAGGTTATTGCCATACTTTGTGTTTCCTTAACTTGAAGAATGCATATTATGCCCTTCAAGGGGACTAGAATTTCTGAACTCATAGACAGTAATTGACGCACAGCATTAGAATCAAGGTCAAACTTTTGTACAGTGGATATTGTCTTGAGATCAAATCATCCATAATCATGTGTATCCAGTGGTTAGGGACATTTGACACTGTTCAAATTAGATTTCATCCAGCCAAAAATCATTAGTTGTCTGTCGTATCCAGATTATTCAACCTCTCTCTGCAGTAGGGAATTTTTCCATGTAACTAAACTGAATGCTTCTACAGTTTGAGGCTGGTCCTCTTTTGTCCTCAGAATAGGTAGAAAACATTTGGCAAGTAGCAGAAATCAAATGGTCTTTAAGTATTGACTAATACTTGACAGGTTGGCTTTTAGCCATTTTTTTTTTTCCTTTTCTATCTTGTGTTATGATAAGCTTGTCGTTATTATCTATACTTCCTTAATCCCACCTGTTTCTTATTTCTCATTTTGTCCATTTCTCCCTTTTTGTCTGTTCAATTCTCTGCCATATCTTCACCCACTTACTACCTTTCCAGAGCTTCCAAAATAAAGCCCAAGCTCTGGCTGGCTCTTCAGGCCTCCTCCATGCAGTGGGTCCTCTGTCTTCCTTCCCCCGTGCCTGCACACCTTCTCTCTCTCCAGTGTGGCCAGCCTTCTCACTCTCCAGTAAATGCCTTCCTTTCTCAGGACTTTGCAATCTCTAAATTAGTTACAGGTGAACCAGGAAAAAAAAATCCACTCCAAGTACTGTTTTTGAGGAATGAAATTAATTTGGAGATTTCAATGCAAACTAATGAAAGGATTGGAACAGGATAGGTGCTCTAGGCTCTGCTAGAGAACCAGGGAGGCCAGGAAAGTACAGGAGACTGCTGCAGATGGGCACAGTGCTCAGCTGACTGACAGGGAAACCACACAGCCAGGATGTGTGAGGCCAAGCCCTGCATTTGCCAAAGCCCAGACATTCACCTGCACCCTGTGGGACACCTCTCACACCTTCCCCTTGCAGAAGTAGAATGCGCATTGCTTCCAGAACATGGGGGATAGGGTACTAGGAAATTCAGGTCCCATGCTTTAGACCCTGGGGTCAGGCAGGAATGGGCAAGGGGATGGGAGGAAACAGACCAACAAACAAGACTGGTCCTTCTGCTTCACTACTCTTGCTTCACATTACTGCTTCCAAAGGCTCTTTCCTTGTCATCACATCCACTCTTCCCAGAGGTCTTTAACAGTCCCCCCTCCTTCCCCTCAAAGATACCCCCACACAGATTATTTTATCATCTCTATCTATTTATCACTGAAATGACCACACTTGTTTACTTGCTTATTTTCTGTCTTCCTTTGCTTTATACAATTGCAGTAATACTAAATCCCCAGCAGTTGCAGAGCTTAAATTTACAACAGTGGACACTACATGCTTTGCTGTGGACCTTGCATGCCGTGTGGTGGGCGTGGGGGAGGTCCCTGCACTCATAGCTGTGGTCTCCGCACCCACAGATATTGAATTTGCACCTACTGCTATAGGACCTGTACTTTAGTCTCTGCCCTTACAATATGCCCAGCCCATAGTAAAAACATGATGAAGATTATGTTCTGAGTCAAGAGGGAGAATTTACTCTGGTTTCTATAAGGAATGAAAAGAGTTGTGAGTGAATTTCTATTGTGGAGATAGCACAATGGACCCACAATTAAAAGAGCATGAATTTAAACTTCTCTGTATATTCTTGAGACAGAAAAAAAGGCCTGACCCTCCCAAGAGGCACTTTTTCTTTTTCTTTCTTCCTTCTTTGACATCCATGACTGCCTCAAATGCCTTATGCCCAGCTGTGTCTACATCAGATGCCTGACTGCTCCAGGAAAGTTTTATTTGATATAGCAAGCTTGAGTTGTGAGTCTATCCCAAATGACTCTCTCCTGTAGCCCCTCTTGATGACTCCGCAACTCTGTAGCCTCCTAAGCTGACCCCAGTCTAGTAGGGGCCCCTCTTCTACTCATGACTAAGCAGAAGATCTGCAGGTAGCTGGCAGGACACTGCACTTGTGTGAGTCTGCCTTTTTGTCTATAGAAGCAGCCTTCCCCATACTCTTATCAGAAGAGCCCATGTACTGCTTCCTCTTATGCTACAACCTAAGTCCTAATAAAAGCTCTTTGGGGTGGTTACATTTTGCCTTTTCTTGATTTCTATTTTGAGTAGAGCAGGCTGAGCTGGTTATATTAAGAGCTGGTGACACTGAGGCTGATGGCACTGAAAGCAGCCAGCAGCCAAGGACTGGTAACACTGAAAGTGGCTAGCAGCAGGAGAGTGACAGAGAGTTGCCAGAGCTGCTAGGTCTGGATGCTGAAAGAGTTCCAGAGAGCTCCTGGTAGCTGCTGGCCCTGGCTGCCTGGAGAGCAGCAAGGAGGGCTGAGAGCTGCTGACATTCAAAGCTCAGAGCTGCTATTGCCAGGGGAGCTTCACTTTGCCTGATTGTGCTTTCTATCCACATTGAGCAGGAGAACCCTCAGGTGGTTAGTAACATTCTCAGAAGACCCTTGTTTGGGAAACTTTTGCACATACTATGGTGTTTCTAGAAGACCCATAGTTTATCTTTTAAAGTCTGCTATTATATCTTTCCTTGGAGAGATGAGAATTGTAAACTATTGGTAAGCACAGAGATTAAGAACACAGTAGATAACTACTACTCAGCGCAATCTAGTATTAATATTGCTATTTTTTGCATCAAGGACCAGTGCTGGGAAAACTGAAATGTGACTCTTTTCTTACTCTGTATACTAAAATCAACACAAACTGCATAAATACCTAAATGTAAGACCAGAAACCATAAAACTCGTAGAAGAAAACATGAGAGAAATAATCCCTGACATTAGCATTGGCAATGACATCTTAAACATTACACTACAAGCTCAGGCTACAAAAGCAAAAATAAATAAACTGGACTACATTGAAGCAAAAATCTCCAATACAACAAAGGAAACAAACAACAAAATAAAAGGCAATGTACACATTGGGAAAGAACACTGGCAAATAATATAGCAGATAAGGTTTATAAAGAACTCATATCACTCAATAATGAAAACCATATAACTTGATTTAAAAATAGAGAAAAACCTTAAATAGGCATTTCTCTAAAGATGATATGAAAATGGCCAACAGGTATGTGAAAGGTGTTTGATATCATTAATTCAGAGAAACAAAACCCACAACGTCTTAGAATGCCTTTAAAAAGAAAGAGATCCTGCCATTTACCATAATATGGATGAAACTGGAGGACAATTTGCTAAGTGAAAAAACCAGGGCTGGGATTCTAGCTGTGTGATGCAGTGCTTATCTAGCATCTGTGAAGCACTAAGGGCCATGGGGGGATGATTATAAGGAAAAAGTTAGACACAGAAATAAAAATATTGTATGATCTCACTTATATGTGTAATGTTTTTAAAAAGTAAAAAATACAGAGAGACTAAAATAATGGTTACCAGGGGCAAGTTGGAAGAAAGATGGAAAGATGTAGGTCAAGGGCTACAAAGTATCTAATATGTAGGATAAGCAAGTTGAAAGATCTAATGTATACTATAAGTCCTACAGTTATATTTAGTGCATTGTATTCAGGGTTTTTACTAAATGAATAGGTTATGACTGCTCTTGCCACAGGGGGAAATGGAGTAACTATGTGAGATGACGGATATGCCAATTTGTTCCACCACTGTAACCATCTTACTATGTATGTATCTTACAACATCATGTTTCATATCTTTAATATCCAAAACAAAATTTATTCTTAAAATTTGCTATTTCTCCTTACTATAAAGCAGGGTTCAGCAAATCTGTCTTTGTCCAGGTTTCTACTATCCTTGAGCTCAGAATGGTATATGTTGTTAAAGGGCTATAAAAACAAAAAGAGAAAAGGGAAGGGAAACGGAAGGAAGGAAGGAAGGGAGGGAGGGAGGGAGGAAGGAAGGAAGGAAGGAAAGAAAGAAGGAAGAAAAATACAGAGGTGTCTGCCAAGTCTAACTGACTCATACCAGGCCCTTTTACAGAAATATCTGTGATTCTGCTCTAAGCTCCTATCTTTCAACTGTCTTGTGCTTTACTTGAATGATTAAAATGAGAACTTAATTTCTTAATTCGGCAAATATTTACTGTTCTGATTCAAGGAGGATTTCCAAAATCTGATAGAAAACAGGGGTCCACAAGCCAGTTGGGCCACTGGGGCCTTAGGAGCCTTAGGAGCCTGACCTTGTTTATTCTGTATTTACCCCCATCCTAGCACTCATTCCCATCTAGGTGTGTCTGGGAATATACTTAGATTAGCTATAAATATCTTTTATAGTACCTCTTTGGGAACACTAAATGGACTGACAGCTAACAATTGATCTTGGGGAATTTCCAAGGTACTATTTATAGCTTTTGCTATCAGCCTGGGGTCCAGCACATTCTGAGAAAAGAGGTGCACACCCCAGTCACTTCTGTGCCTTTTCCTGCCTTTCCTCTGGCTTCCGGTTTTGTGCTCCACTTCCTCCCCAGATCTGCAGTGGTGACATTTACTTGCAGGTGGGACAGTCAGCCAGGCTGTGTGGACATTACTCTACATTATTCTTCTTGAGCTTGTTAGATCCTACGGGTATTTCTCTTGCTAGACATGTCGTTATTACTTGGAAGAAAAATCTTTTGTGGAGTCAAGTTTAAAGGGAGTTGAGTTACCCATGGACATATTTCATAGAATCAGAGGATCTCAGGGTCTTGAGTTTTTTTTTTTTTAAAGTATTTATTAAATGTTAATTCAGTTCTTCAAAAGTCCTTCCCAGTTACCTCACTAAAGCCTGGCTTGAGCCTTCAATCCCACAGCACCCACTGCACATTCTTCTTTTGCTCGAATTTCTGGGATTACACCAAGAACTCCAGT
The DNA here is from genome assembly GCA_025594165.1 of Tamias sibiricus. Classification (NCBI taxonomy): domain Eukaryota; kingdom Metazoa; phylum Chordata; class Mammalia; order Rodentia; family Sciuridae; genus Tamias; species Tamias sibiricus. The sequence continues at coordinate 68,833,450 of CM046660.1, read as the reverse complement.
GCCAACGTTACTGTTATTTTTCTCAGCCTATTTAGCAGAACATTAAAAAAAAAAAATTAGATGTTGATGGACCTTTATTTTATTTATTTATTTATATGTGGTGCTGAGAATTGAACCCAGTGCCTCACACATGCTAGGCAAGTGCTCTACCTCTGAGCCACAACTCCAGCCCACTTAGCAGAATATTTTTGATTCTCCCATAAACACTCACTGTAAGATTTCTTTAGATGCTCAGTAGCCAAAGGGTCCTTAAATTTACAAGCTTCCACCCTTCCTTGAAGGCTGTTGTGGTTACAAAGAAAAGAAAACCCATGAATTTTGATAATATTTGGTGAGAGGTGTTAGGAAAGAAAAGCTTATAGCAGTTTGTGGATCAGGGACATTGTCCCTGGGGAACACAGAAAAGAGATGAGCACAGAAGTGTGTGAATGAAAGCATCCCAGGCAGAAGCAAGGACGAGCACAGAGATGCTGAGAAAGTTTGCATAACAGGAGCTTTGCAGGAAGTGAAGGAAAGGCAGAATGTGTGGGTCATGGGGAAGGAAGAGGGAATTATTCGCAATGAGACTTAGGGAATTGAGGGGCCTGGCTAGTAATTCCGGGCAGACTCTTGCCAGGCAGCTGGAGTTCAACTTGCTGCAGTGTGCAGAGTGGATTAGAAAGGGGTAAAAGTGGAGATAGGGAAACCCATGATGCAGCTCTTGTAGGGTGCAGAGGGGTGTTGGAGCTTGGATTTAGGTGTGGCCATGGAAGTGGACGGAAAGTAAGTGGATTTTGCATCTGTTCAGAAGGGACTTAATGATTGGTTGAAGGAGGGCAATGGTCCAGATTCAGAGTGACCAGGCCACAGAAGGAGCAGTTTTGTGGCTAGGATTGGTTTGGGTGAAGCAAAGCTGTGACTTCTGGCTGAATTGGAAATATCTGTGAGTCATCAGTGCAGAAATATCAAGCAAGTTGTTGGGAAGAAATGCCTGGGACTCACAAGAGGGCCAGGGAGGAGGACCCCTCAAAAGCCACAAAAGCAAGGCCAGAATAGCGGAGAGAAAAACCAGAAATTGTGTCACAGGCACCAAAAAAGAGTGTTTTAAGGAGAGCGAGATACTAATAAGCCAGATGGTATTGAGAGCTCAAGGAAAGGAGGACTCGTGATTGTGAACTACATTAGCTTTGATGTGACAGGATCCAGGTTAGAGTGGGCAGAAGAATGCATATGCAAGTGTTGACCAGGTACAAGTGGACTTCTCTCTCCACCCAAGAAGAGCCCTGTTCATGCCTCAAGCCAAAGTAATGTCTTCCGGAGTCTCCTGAAATGCTAGTCAGGCATCTCAGACCTTAGGAACTGGCCTGAGACAATGGAGTGGGGTCAATATATTTTTATTCTAATCTCTTCTGCAACTGAAAACTGAGAAACCAAAAAAGCCTTGACCTTTAAGCACAGCCTTGATTTACTCTAAAAGACACCAGATGTGTAAAGCAGCAGTTCACTCAGCGCAAATCTTGCTCATTTCATGCTGCGGTTAAGCAAGCATGGTTCCCTCTGTGGTGCAGTCCCTTAGACACCTAGCTCAGATTTATTTCCTGATGCCGGACCAAGTTGTTCTTTGGTTTGTGAGATTGGGATAACATAAGAAAGGGAAAAAGGAAAAAACTTGGCCACTTTTCATAGAGATGATTGAGACAGAAAAACATGGATGAAATGCAATCAGAATTGTGGTCCTCTCCCAAAAGAGCCCCTTACCTGCTGCAGATCTCTAATATTTTCTAAGTTTGGCAGTGGAGTTTTGTTCCTTTAAGGTAAGGGATTATGCCCACTGAAAACAGGGTAGGTACACCATGCAGAACAACAGCGGAGAAAGCATAAGAGATTTTTAGGAAAAGGCACACCTTTGAAGGAACAGGAATTTCAAGGAAAAGTAGGAAAGTACAAGTCTCATCCCCCCTCCCCCCCCAAAAAAAAAAAAAAAAGGTTTTAAAGGCATAATCTGAGTGCGAGTGCTTTTCAATCAAAAAGATATTCTATCAGGGCTACTTGGTAAGGATGTCCAGGTTGTGCACTGTATACCTATTGGGGCACCTATAGAGGCCCTGATGGCGGTTTCTAGAAGTAAGGTCTGCACATGTGAGGAGTGGAGCCATAAAATGTACGTAGATGAAGCATGTCCATTCCTACTAGGCAAAATAAAATTATTTTAATTTTTGGCAGTATTGGAGATTGAACCCAGGGACACTCTGCCACTGAGTGAAATCCCCAGCCCATTTTATTTATTTTGAGACAGGGTTTGCCAAGTGATCCAGACTGGCCCCCAATCTGCAACCTTCCTGACACAGCCTTTTGAGTCACTTGGGATTACACATGTGTGCCACCACACCTGGGGGTCTTTTTTCACTCTTTATTTTGTAGTACCTAACCCAGGACAATAAATAACTGAGTGTTCAAAAAGTGGTTTTTATGATATCCATGTAACAGAATCTTTTATTCTGGTCTCTTTACTTTGAAAACTATAGACTAGAAGCTTGGGCCACACGGGTCCCATCCTGGACATCTCTTGGGCAAGTGACTACAAAACTGTAAATGTATTCAAGTGTTCCTAAGGCTGTGCCAGCCTCAAGGGGTGGGCAAGAGAGGGCTTGTTACCAGACAGGTGCAGAAGCTCACTGCCAAAGAAACAAATGCTGGGGAGAAAACAGATTTTATTGCAGATTCTAGCAACCTAGAAGGAGGTAGATGTTTGAATGTCTGAAGTGCCACCTTCCAAGTCTTTGAGGAAGTAAGAGATGTTTATACAAGGATCAGGTCAGAGGCTACCTGCAGAAGGTAGGATTTCCAGGAGCTTGAGCCAGGCAGTCTGGTGTTTTGGCACTAACTGAAGGTGGCAGCTCTTGGTGGTGGTTCTCTTGAGGGCTGTTTGGGAGTCAGTTTTGTGGTCAACAGCCAGTTTCTTAAATCAGCTCAGAAAAACAAGTATCACAGGAATGAAGAGCAAAGGCTGTAGACCGAGGACAAAGTGAGGGAACAGAACAGAGCAAGATGGAGTCACCGATGGCAGCAGGCTGTTACAGGCTGACCACGGCTAGAGATCCAAGGTCTTCGCTCTGCAGACAAGACCTAGGAGCAAGAGGAACAGCTTTAACTATGAGAATTCAAGCCCTGCAGATGGTCCGCTTAGACACCCACACGACGTATCTATCTGAATCTGTGGTGTGGGTGAGCGACACCAAAGAGCATCTAAAAAGTGATTCGAGAGGCAATACATTGGGAAGGAAGGTTCTGGGGAATGAGATTGATTAAAGTATGTTATGCACATGTACGAATATGGCATTATGAATCCCACTACTATGTATAATTATAATGCGCCAATAAAAAGATTTTTTAAAAAGAAGAAAGGCAACACTTTCACATGGAATCGCTGGGAGAATACCTTCCGTTCTTATTTTATGGTAGAACTAAGGCTGTTAAAAGACTTCGTGGAGCTGCGCTTCAGCAGACGCAGAACCCGTCTTGCCTGATGCGTCACAGACGCAAGAGGGCGATGCAAGCTCACTCGTCAACCTGGGCGAGGACCGGCTTCTCCCTCCGTCCGGAATGCCGGGCTTATCTCGCAAACCCAAGAGGCATTATTAATAAAGGGTGTTTGGGAGGAGCAGGATGAGCCCTGAAACCTCATCACCGAGGCTGAACGTGAAGCCGGAATGTGCAAACATCCTGCCACGAGCTCAGAGGAATTCCTACCCTTGGTTTCAGAGCTGTGCAGCAATCTGCGCTCATGATCGCTACAATGGAGACTCAAAGAGCCTTTGAGATGCGGAGAATCAGCGGCTGTCCTATCCCTGCTTACAAAACCTACTCTTGAGAAAGCCCCTCATTCATCGGAGGGAAATGGACCATCCTGTACTTGTTCTGGCCTGGGCCCGCGTCCTGGGGCTCAGAATTCAGCCCTGTGTGGAGCAGCCCAGGCCCCTGCCCGCTGGGAGACGAATCAGTGACCTCGGGCACAGATTCCATCCTCCGTTTCTTTTCTCTCTGAGCCAGTCCCAAACAGCAATGACTACACCATCTATTCTTATTCTGAAAGCGAATGCAAGTAACACATTCGGTTTGCAATCGTGGCTGCGGGCCACATTTTTTCATAGATACCATCTGGTTCCCGTTTATCTGACTGTCTAGTGGAGAGCCGTGATTCTAACACCCTTCCACCAAATCTAAGGGGATAGTGGGGGAGGGCTGTGTTTGCCATGGAGGTGTCTCTGGGCTGGCCTGATCTCACTCCGCTGTTTTGTTTTAAATGTACTCAACTAACTGAGCAAAGCTTGGTCCCTCATCAGCTAGAAAGAACCCCTGGCTCCTCTAAATCCCTGTACTCCATAGCACTTGGGAGATACCTGCTACGCCAAGTCCCAGACCTCCACGTTTTATGTCATGGCTGGCTTTTCAGTATTCTAGAACATGCCTTGCCATTGGCTATTTTTAAAATGGAGATTTGAGGAAGGAGGAACAAAAAGGGTACATTTGTCTAGTGAACCATCCCTGCCCCCAACACCACCTGCTGTTAGATGGTAACAGCCATGGATCTAGCTGCCCCACAGAAGCTGTTTTTATCTTGCTTGAATGATATCACACACTCTCCACGGCCCTGCCATATCCAGCCTCTGGCAGGGCAACATGTTGAAGGTTGGGGTGTATCACCGGTGGCTGGGACTGGCGTTCCAAAAAAGGTTAGAGGGAATAGCAAAAACAACTTTGGGGCATGACCTAATACCTAAACCTCAGCACACTCTTGTCAAACAGGCGGGTGGAAGCAGGCCCTCTGCAGTTTTCTGCTGCAGGAGCTGTTCTGCCATTGACCCTCTCCTGTAATTCCTGTTCTGGCATTAACCTTGCAATTCTCTGGCACGTGGCATTTAGAGGGGGGTCATTATTGGACACAGGGAACCAATGTGCTGTAAAAATGAACCCTAATAACACCATGTCCCTTGCGGAAAGTAGAACTCTTACATTTTATGTCCATCAACTCCGAAGATTTTTTTTTTTTTTTTTTTTTTTTTTGTACTGGGGATTGAACCCAGCAGCACTCTACCACTGAGCTACACCCTCAACCCTTTTTATTTTTTGTTTTGAGACAAGATCTCACTAAGTTACCCAGGCTGCCATCCTCCTACTTCAGCCTCCTGAGTAGCTGGGATTATAGGCGTGCACTAGGATGCCTGGCTAACTCAGAAGGAAGTAAAAATACCCTGCTATGAGTTGGATGAGCATAGAAACTGGATGAAATGATTAAAAACTGCTGTGATTGGTTGGGTTGGCAGTAAGGAGGAAGACATGGTTCGCAATGTGCTTTGTGTGTTGTTCTACCTTGGTTTTGGCAAATAGTTACAATTTCTGCCAGATGCACCTTCCTCTGTCGGTGAGCACAGTGTCTCTTCCAAGATACTTCATTCTATCCATCAGGCGTAGCTTCAGACTGTCTTTCCTGTCAGAAGAGTTTAATTCATCATTTTTCTCAGGCCTTGAAAGAATTTCTTACTTTAGAGGAAAAGTAATGGTTGGGGATTTTGTGACAAAAAAAAAAAAAAAAATTTATAGATCTTTCTTTATACATCATCTTAAAAGTTACTCATTTCTGAATAAGCAAAACACACAGTACAAAGTCAAAAGGTTCAAATGCATAAACGGTGGTAAAACCTTCATGCTCTCTCCCTCCCATCACTCAGTTCTGCTCAACAGAGCCTGTACTAAGGCCTTACATCTTTCTAAAGATGGTCTCTAAATAAATTAACACAAATGCTGGGCAAGCACTCTACCACTGAGTTACACCCACAGCCCTTCATATGTCTTTTGAGAGCATCTTTTTCTAGTTTCTAAATCCAGATGGATTCTGAAAAGCAATAGATTAAATATACATAAACATATACTGAATGTATTAACATGGTTTATCCAATTAAAACACCATTCTAGACTACATAATTTTTTTTTTTTTTTGTTAGATCACTCAAACAAAAATATGTCTGTACTTATAATCAGTCTGGAAACACTATAGGTCCTCTGGAGTCTGATGCAGCAGGCTTCTTTCCCTCAATGTCAGATTCTTCATTCCTGCGTTAAGGCTTTAGGTTATTTCCCTTTAAAAAAGAGGAAAGGGCTTCGGATCTTAAGAATGAGGGAACAGAAATTGTAAAGCAAGGTCTTTTTTAGATCCAGGAAACAAGGTAGTTGGAGATCAAAGTGGCCAGACTTCAAGACAAGACACTTAATCACTGTGGGCCTTGGGTAGTCAGGGAAGAAATTGGGTCTAGAAGGACACATATCTGGTAGATTCCTAGAGCTAATAGGAGCCACAGCAGCTGGTGTAATGATTTAAAAGGTGCTTTGGAGAGCCGGGCACCATGGCACACGCCTGTAATCCCAGTGGCTTGGAGGCTAAGGCAGGGAGATCGCGAGTTCAAAGCCAACCTCAGCAAAAGCGAGACACTAAGCAACTCAGTGAGACCCTGTCTCTAAATAAAATACAAAATAGGGCTGGGGATGTGGCTCAGTAGTTGAGTGCTCCTGAATTCAATCCCTGGTACAACTCCCACTGCCACTCACCCCTGCCCCCCCCCCCCAGCCCTCAAATAAAGCGCTTTGGGGGCTGGTGGTGTAGCTCAGGATGCTTGAGACCCTGGCTTTCATCCCCAGCATGGAAGGAAGGAGAAAGAAGGAAAGACGATAGAAACATGGCTGGATTAACTCTGATACCTGGATACAAAAACATTTGTTTCAGCCATCCAAGAGTCTGATTTCCTGGCTACAAGATTTGCCTCAGGCATAGAAACATATCAGTGTGTAAATTCTCCTCCTCAGCCCATTCAGCCATTCTTGTGCATATGCCCCTTGGCTGTGTGGGGAGTTGCTAAAGTGTAAGAACTTGGGACTTGGTGACCAATCAAAAGCTTCTAAAAACCTCAGCTTCCTAAATTTTAATGTATCAACACCCTTACTAATTTCTCAACTGCTTTTCACAGTTGAACCATTTATCTCAGTGAATGCTTTATTTAGAGGTTGACAATTCTTGGTAGCCCCAGGCAGCCAAATGTGCCTCCTGTGACAGGGACCCACCTCCCCCTTGTTGCAAGCTGTGTGACTTAAAAAGGATTCTTGAGAAAGGAGGGCAGGCCTTCTGTTTGGGTTTATTAATGCTTCAGAATGTGTCTGGGTTCTTCATGTCTCTTTCCTCCTCATTCTTTCCCATGGACCAAAAGAAGAAAGCGTTTGGGGCCTACTGGGAGATGCTATTGACTCCGCAGATATTAATTCTTTAGAATTTTATTAAGTCCAGTCTCCCAGTGCAATAACTCAACACAGCCATTCCTGCTCTATAAGAAGAAGTCACAAGTTTGGAAGATAAGCAGACACCTCCAGGACACAGGTGAATTGACCATCCTGTCTCCTTAGACCCCTGGGATCTCTGTAATCGTGGAGGTTTCCTGCTGTGGTCTTCAGGTTCTGGTTAGTCTAGTCTGGTTGCCTTTTGATTCTTTTGTTGTTGCTGTTTTTGTTTTTTGTTTTTTGTCTATCAGCAAGCCCAGGCGAAACGACTACCAGTTCCTACCTCAAACCCAACGAAAGGAGATATGGGGATTTCCTGAGGTTTTATTTTTACCTACTGTTCCCAGGCAGTAGTTCCTTCACACAGAAGTATTTCTCTGTGTCTAGTTTGCACTTTAGCTATGAGTAAATGAAGAAACTGAGCCCAAGACCTTGACATTGAACCCCCAGCTGGGTAGAACAGCAAGGAGCTGGAGTGAGGCATTCTCTGTGGTAACCTTGTGGATCAGGACCTCCCTGCAGGGGAGCGAAGGAGGAAGGAAAGGAAGGAACAGAATGTCTGTGGGTCCTACTTCTGTTCACCTAGTGGGGAGGCTTCCGTGCTCTCCATAGCTAAAGGTCACCATTTCTATCCCTCCATCACTAACCTCTATGCTCTGGCTTTACTCATCTTTGCTGTTTGTCCCAACATCCCTGTCTCCCACCCTTCTCCCCTGCAGAAAGTGAACCCCTTGAGAATAGGATATTTCTAATTTGCTTTTTGCTGTATCCTCAGTGCCTGAAACAGTACTGTCTTATTTGTGGGGAAAAAAAAACAACAACAACAACAAAACCTTGTTAAATGGCTAAGGAACCTCCACTAATCCCAAGCACTGTTTCAGACCACATTCACACTTACACATTTAACACAGGTAAGTGGAGAACATAAGGAGTAACATATGAGGTCACGTGATCACACAAGATCAAGATCACATGCTTAACACATAGTTAAGCTGGGGTGTAAACCAGGATAATCTGTCTCTACAACTCTGTTCCTCTGTCACATGCCAAAACTAAAAGAATGTTTAGAGGAGAATATGTTTCACTCTTAGAATTATCTCAATTTTCTACACAGGTATAATTTAGGAAAATAGAAATGATGGCAAAAATATAGAGAAAGAAGGTCCTCAGTTTGGTACAATGCTGTGCAGGCAACATGCATTCTAGTAAAAAGCATACTCAGAATTCTGAATTTTGATGTTTTCCTGGGCTGGTGATGTGAGTTATCACACTCTCTCACTATGGCCAGCTGTAGGCTAACGTAGGTGTTCTGCACATTTAAGGTAGCTAGGATGTTTGCTACATTAGATGTTCTAAATATGTCTTCAACTTTTATTTTCAACTAATGATGGGTTTGGGGGAGTGACCTCATTTTAAGCCAAGGACATACATATAAACTGGGAAAAGCTTCCTCAGGGTTATAATGGAATCTAAACAAGCACACCTCAACACAAAATACTCTGAACTGAGGATAAACAATTCTCAATATCTCCAAGGGTTTAATTTATTTACTTAAAATTCTTTGATCAGCCACCTGTATTACTGAGGTCCTCATTCACGTCAGGTTCTGTGTTAAGTACTCAGACACAGACAGAAGCCCAATACCTGTTGGGATTACTGTCCACTGGAGAAGAGAGAACCCCAGAGAGCTAAGATTCTGGGATCTGTGAAGAATGAAGAAGAAATGTACAGTGATCAGGTGAGAGTCCCCCAGACTGTGGGCAGAGGAAGGAGGTCAGGGAAGACCAGGAACTAAATTTACCCTGAAGATTATAGTAGTCCAAGAAAAGCAAATAGTAAATAACCAGAACTCCCAAGACAAACATTGCAGGAGCACAGAGGAAATGGAAAAGAGGTAGTTAGGCCAGGGGCAGAAGCTCAGAAATGAGGTATGGGCTGGAACTATATAGTTGGAAGTCATCAGCCTTAGAGGGTGAGTGAAATCAGAGGTGAAGAGGAGATCACCTTGAAAGAAATCATATAGCAATAGGGACAGGGAGCCCAGCACTGGGCCTTCAGGAAGCCTACCATTTGGTGGCTTGGAAGAGGAGCAGGTGCCAGCAAAAATTGAAGGAAGGAGCAGACAGAGGAGCAGGAAGAAATTTAAGGGGTGTGGGCATGCTAAAGCCCAGGGAAGGAAGCTCACATGGGTCACCTGTGTGGGACTGACTGAACTGACTCTGCTCAGGCAAGAGAGGAGGGCACAGGGATGAACTGGCAATGGGAGGCCACTGGTGACCTTGGAAGGACTGAGTGTCAGGTGAGAGCTGGGTGAGGTATAGAGGGGAAGTCAGGAAAAGGAGACAGTGTTGGCCAGCAGTCTACAAACCTGGGCTTTTTCTTTCTTTCTTTTTATTTATTTATTTTTGGCAAGGTCCTGTTCTGTAAATAAGATTTCTTTAGAACACAGGTATACCTAATCATTTACCTACCCTAATTTTTTAAGTTATGCGTATTTAAGGTGTACAACATAAAGTACATATACACACACAATGAAATGATTTTTACAGTCAAGCACATTAATGTATCCGTCACCTCACATGATGTGTGATCATGCCTATGCTACCTAACATCTACTCTGTTAGTAAATTTTCAGTATACAATACTTCCTTAGTCTGTTTTCTGTTGCTATAACAGAATACCTAGAACTGGTCAATTTATCAAGAAAAAAAAAAGACTTATTTAGCTCCTGTTTCTGGCTGGGGAGTTCAACAGCACAAGGTCTACATCTTCTTGGCTTCAGGTGAGGGCCTTGATCCTTCATCATAAAGTGGTGGAGGACATCACATGGTGAGACAGAGCAAGCATGCTGGACAGGCCTTACTAGTGTAAAAAAGTCATTCCCTCGACAACCCATTAATCTGTATTTGGATTAATCCATCTATGAGGGCAGAGCCCTGGTGACCTAATCAGTTTGCAAAGGCCCCACCTCAAACATATTAACCTATGAATTTGGGGATTAAACTCATGAAATTTGAGGTGTAGTAAATGTATATTATTAGTATTAATTTTATATGAAATCTGCGCTTACTTGAAATACCATTTCCTGGTGACATTAATAGTATTATTAGTACACATGAATAGCATTATTAGTATAATTATTTGTATAATTTCCCTCAATACGAAGTCCTAGCCCCAGTATCTCAGAATGTGACTATATTTAGAGATGAAGATAGTCTTCAGAGAGGTGATTAAATTAAAATGAGGTCATATGATAGGCCCTAAGCCAATAGGATTTGCATCCTTTAAAGAAGATGAAATAATGATAGACATGCACAGATGGAAGATCACATGAAGACTCAGGAAGATGCCACCTGCAAGCCAGGGAGAGAGGACTGCCTTGATGTCACACTTCCAGCCGCCAGAACTGTGGGAAGTAAATGTCTGTAGTGCTTTGTCATGGCTGCCTGTGTAGACCAATCGATGTTTCCACACGTAAAACAGTTGAGTAGTGGCCACAGTGGTTATGTGGTGGATAATGGGGTGAGAAGAGCCAAAAATACTCAATAGCTAGCCCTTCACACAGATGGTTTGCTGACCTCTGGTGTAGACGGTTGTTTTGAGGTGTTGTAGCTGGCACATTCCACAGTGAGGATTTCAGCCCAAATCCCGTACCCATCTGCCTCTGCTTGGCCAGGAGTGCTGACGTGGGTAGAGCCGGCGTGCTTTTTCTTTTCTTCGGTTCCTGCTCTGACCTGTGGGCAGCTGTTGTGGGGAAATGCCGAGTCATAAATAATTCTTACATTAATGCCAAGGCAGCTGGAAGGGAAATGTCACCAGGAAATGGTATTTCAAATAAGTACAAATTTCATAATTCAGCCAATTTTTAGACCATTTCTCACAGCATTATTTCCTTAATTTGAGTTATGGTAAAATGATAATCATTCATAAAGGTGGAAGAAACTTATATTTGTTTGGCCATTTGGCCCACATATACATATGATTCAAAAATGAAGCATTCTCCTGTTGTTTGGAATGGGTCGAACAGACCAAAGCAAAGAGAGGAATAATTGTTTTATTTACATAACTGACCCTCTTATCTTTAAATCACCCAATACAATTACAGTATTGTGACATTCTCTCTTGGAGCTTACCATAGGCTCCAGGAAGCTTCAGCTCTACTAAAGAGAATGACCTGTGAGATTAATTTCATTCTTCCAGAAAAATGTCACACCAGGCAGCTCTCACAACCCCCACGAAGGCCCCTCCTGGGTGGTGCCCAGGAAGCAGGGACTGCAGAGCCCATGCCAAGCTGCTGGGTCAAAGATGAAGCACTGAGGTGGAGGGGGCAGCTGCCCCCCCCCCCCCACACAGTGGCCCTGAGGAAATGCAGGCCAGCTGTTGCTGTTCCTGAATCTTCTGCTTTTCACAAGAAGCCGGAAATTCAGATTTCATCTGAAAGTTCCCAATTTTTAAATCTTGGCAACTAATCCAAATGAAAAGGAAAACACCTAGGCCAGACATTTTTGTCTGTGAGCTAGATGGAGCCATGGGACAGCCCCACCCCCATGACGCCTGCTCTGGTCAGACCATATTGCGAGGTTGAAGGTTCAGATAGATCTGGACCCGTGTGTGTTCCTCATTACACAGGCATTTCAAGACCCTGCTTCTGTGTGTGGTCTTCTCGTGTGCATTTTTGTGGCTGTATCTGACCACCCAGACTCATGCCCAATTTCTCTTTTCCCTTTATTTCTGGATACTGGAATTCCTGGGGTTATTGAAGCCACTGCTGTTTGAAATGTCAGCTTCTGACCTCATGTTCCCAAGCAAGGATCTGCCCCATGAGCTGAGTCAGCAGCAAGGCTGAGAGTCACTCTGACGATGTTGGCAACACCTGGTATGAGGCTTCCTGACTCTGTCTCTGCCACTGGTCCCAGAGGAGCTTCCAAGAAGCAGATGAAAGGGACTAAAACTATAAGTTTTGCCATCTTTCAGTTTTTTTTCTGTCTGTAAATGCCTACTCACTCTCAAATCTCCATGTTTTTCTCATTTGTTCATTCATTCTTTCATTCACTCAACACACATTTATTAAGCAAATATGTGTACCAAATATCATGTTAGGTTCCAGGAAGGCCAAGACAAATCAGACTTAGTCCCCGCAATTGAAGGGACTTAGGTGAAGTGATGTTATGGAGTGAATGTTGATACCACTGTGCCCCAAATACTTATGTTGAGATTCTCACTCCAAACATGATAGTATTTGGAGGGGGCCTTTGGGAGGTCATGAGGGCTCCATCATGGGATTAGTCCCTAATGGGATTAGTGCCCTACCCTGTCTTGCTCCCTTTCTGCTATGTGAAGACACAGCAAGGAGGCCATCTATAAACCAGGAAGCAGGCCCTCACCAGATGCCACATCTACAAGCACTTTGATCTTGGACTTTCCAGCTTTCAGAACTGTAAGAAAGAAATATTTGTTGTCTAAGCCACCCAGTGATGGTATTTTTGTTAGAGTAGTCCCAAAGGACTAACTTGTGTAAGTTCCTGGGATCATCTGGGACTACAGCTGAAGTATATATGGGAATACAACCCCCATATAGTAACCCTTCTCCCTTGCCACCTTCTCCCAGGTACAGGGAATTTGGGCAGGAAGAGTGGAAGAGAACAAGAGATACTAAATTGAACAGGATACCGTGGGACTCCTTAGGAAAAAAATCATGGTAGCTGGGCTCAGTGGTGCATACCTGAGAACCCAGCAACTAGGAAGACTGAGGCAGGAAGATCGCAATCAAGGACAGCCCTGGAAACTTAGTGAGACCATGTCTGAAAATAAAAAAGGGCTGGAGTATAACTCAGTTCAGTAGTAGAGAGCCCCTGTGTTCGATCTCTAGCACCAGAAAAGAAAAATTATGGCAGATGCCTTTAAACCAAGCAATAATTTTAGTAAAGGCATTTTTAAATTTTACCTTTGTTTTTCTTAATAGACTTTATATATTAGAGCAGTTTTGTGTTCACAGCAAAATTTCAAGGCAGGTTCAGAGAGTTTCGATGTTCCCCTCTCTCCCTGCGTACACCCTGACCCACGAGCAAACCCTCCACCAGAAAGTGCATTGGTTACAGTGAACCTACATTGACCTGTCATCCTCACCCAAGCCCACAGTATGTATAGGGTTCACCCATGGTGTATGGTCTATCAGTCTGGACAAATGTAGGTTGACATATGTCTACTATAGTATTACACAAACTAGTTTTAGTGTTCTAAATATTCTCTGTGCTCTACCTATTTGTATTTTTTTAAACATCGAAATGCTTAAGAACAGGCTCAGTAAAATATTTATAACCCAGACAAAAGATGATTTGATCACTTTAGGAATGGTCTGTTTGACATCACATCAGAATCCAGGGAAGTCACAGATTCTGATGCAGGAACATAGAATATTCCCCCCAGTTAGTTAAGATTATCTAATAGTGTTAAGGCAGTTGCCTTTGATGGACTAGCTAACAAGGGGTCAGAGCAGCTGTACTGGAACTAATGCCCCCCCCCCCCCCGCCCCGCCCCATCCCTTCCCCCATATGGACCATTCAAGCCATGTGAAACTCCTGGTTCTTGAAGTGTTGTCAGGCTCCTCCTGCCAAGAAAATTTTTTGTTCAATTTGAGATTCCTTATGTCAGTGAAGAGTATTTATATTTGTTAAGCAGATCTACCAGGAACAGAAGACATCTACCAGGAAGAAGATCTGGAGCAGCAGTAGCTCCAGGACAGCTACCCTGTGCCCACTTGCTAGCTATTCTATCACAGGTAACTGCCTTAACACTAGTAGATAATCTTCTTTTTTTTTTTTTTTAATTTTTTTGGTGGTGCTGGGATTGAACCCAGGGCCTTGTGCATGCAAGGCAAGCACTCTACCAACTGAGCTATATCCCCAGCCCAGATGATCTTAACTAACTTTGGGGGGAATACTCTGTGTTTCTGCATCAGAATCTGTGACTTCCCTGGAACAGAAGCAGATCTACCAGGAACAGAAGACATCTCCAGTCCAACTGCTACTGGACATAAACTTGAAGACACCTTGATCAGTCCAGCCCTGGAAGAAAATCCTCCTCAAAGAAATGCTTGCAAGCTATTACATCTTGTTTTATATATGTATATATAAACATTTTGACATATTATTCTATATTAACATTCAATATGTACTTCTATGTTAAAGGTTTTCACATTGTTAACTGTTCAGAACACACCAGCTTGTGTTTTATTTTATTGTCAAAATGGATGGCTCTAGATTCATGGTTCAAGTGGGTTTCCAGGTTTGGGAGAGATGATGAAGCTTCAACCTAAGCCAACTCTGTTTGTGACTATTATTCAGAAACTATTAGGTCTTAAAGCTGAGTCACCTACCTTTGAACTCACTTCTGACCCACTCAGAGAAATGGAGGTGCAGAAGTGGCCCGAGGAGGAAGGACTTGGTTTGAAATTACAAGAATGGTGGAGTCAACTATGTTTATTCTCAGGTCCAAATAACTCTGCGTATGGGGACATTTAAGAACAGAACCCAGAAAACTGTTCCCTAGTGGGTGGAGTGAGATGAGACCCACTGGCCAGAATTATGAAGAAGGAGAGATTTATACTCTCAATCTCTAATGTAAACTGTATTACTCATTTAGCTTCTCGATGACCTTGTGATATTGGAGTAGCCACTGTTTCCCATTCCATCTGACCCACTGATGGATGCCCCCATCCTGTCTGGCTGATGGCCAAGCCCCCAAACACTCTGCTTCCCCAGGCTAGACCCACACCAACCAGGCTCCCAGCCCTGGGCATACCTTTTGTATTTATATTTCCAATCACACTGGCTGATAAAATAGTGTGTAAACTAGACAATGTACTAAAAGTATAAGCATGATTTTTATAAAAACCTGGTTGTGGGAAGGTTACTTTCAACAGTGATACAAGTAGATAACATGTGAGATGGGCTTCGCCCCTCTGTGCTGTTCTTCCCCTGGGTCCCTAATAGTCTGATCAGGAGAAGAGCATCGGAAAACTCTACATTCAAGGCAGTCTGCATGACATCTGGCTGGTATTTCTCTAGACCATCAAGGGGGAGAAACTGTCTCAGTCCAGAGGAGACAGGGATACAGGACAACTGAATGCAATGTGGAACTCTGGATGTTGGACTGGGGGACAGAAGGAAGACCATGGAAAAGGATACAAAATACAAATGAAGTCTGGGTCTAGTTAATAATAACGCACCAGAGTTGGTTGATAAATGTTGGTTTTGGTGAATGTGCCCTAGCAACAGATGTTAACAACAGGGAGGATGGGATGAGGGGTATTCTGGAACTCTCTGAATTATCTTTGCAACTTATCTCAAAATCTAAAATTACTCCAAAATAAGATGTTTGTTTTAAGAACAACAACTAAATTGTGGGCTTTGGGAGATTTGATAATGGTAGGTTGCTCCTAAACAATGCTGTTAAATTAGGTGTGGGCAAGACTTAATAGTAACAGATACAGAAAAAATTTTAATCTTGCTTTACAAGGTTCCTACATTCATGCTCCATTTTAAGGAAACCGTAACCAGAAATTTTAGAAGATTCTCTATGGATATAGTTTATGCATAAAGGACAGTGCCCTACTCCCACCCACAAACTCAGACTCAGGGTGGTGGCCTGGATTAAACACAAATGAATGTGCATTCATTGATGTCTCCACACAAAAATATGTCACTTATTGTGATTCCCAGATTTTAGTGCATTCTTAAATCTACTTACTAACTACTGGTCTCATCCACACTGAATAGGGCAGATTCTCCCCAAAACTAAAATAAGATAATCACAGGTTGTAAAGAGCATTCTGGAAGAAATGGGCAGGGTGGTGCAACAGAGACTGACAGGTGGCTTCTTGGGGGAGGTCAGGGAAACCCAGGGAATGATGTTTGCATAGTGGTCAGTACATGGCTCAGGCATGCGTGCGCGCACACACACTGGAAGCCTATTTTTGTTTTCATTGTTACTGTTGTATCTTTATGATTATTTTGCCCAATGGTCTTGGTTTGTCAGACTTAAGAAAGCAACAGAGAAAGTGTTAATAATGTCAATTCTGTAGCCCCTACATTGTGAACAGCATAAAAACTTGAGGAAATATCCTTCTAGCATTCAAAATCTATTATCTGATTCAGTTAAAGTCACTTGTATTCCTGACGAATGAATAAAGTTCCAATATACATCTCCCTTGCTTCATATTCATTATTAGAAGCTAAAATGGCAACCAATATTCAGGCTGAAACCACACTCATTTATCAGCTGCTCTACAGAATGGCTGGAGTTACAAGAGTTCAGTAAAAACCAATGAAAGCATTCTGTGAGTATGAACTAGCTGTAATGGAATTTACAATAAAGATTTCTGTCTTGTTTCTTCTTATTATTTATAAATGGTGTGCTATACATTTATAACTATATCTACATCTATATTTATAGCTATATTTTTTGCAGTGCTGGAGATCAAACCCAGGGCATTGCACATGCTAGACAAGCAGTCAACCACCAAACCACATCCCTAGCCCTATCAGTAAAAACTTTAATAAACTTAGCTGCACATAGGCAGACGTTTTCCTTTTCCGATTTGCTGGCTTTTATGTATTATTCATCAGCACACTCTCACTCAGGCTCTGGTTTAGGTACAAAGGTGAATGTAGGTGGTGGGAAACAGGAGGAACGTTTTGAAAAAGAAAAACCGGGGTTCAATTTTGGATATTCCCCAACTATGTTACTTTCAAATGGGTGTACTTAGCATCCAACCCCACAACCCATGAGTAATCCTAATTTCTTGCTAAATCTTAAATGGAACAAAAGGTTTTCTGTCCTTCCTTCCTCTTTTTCCTTTCTTTGCTTGTTCCCTTCTCCCTCCTTCCTTCCCTCCTTCCTTTGCAGTGTTGGGATTGAACCCTCTAATGGTTTTCTAAAGCCATCAAATGTCCACCCATATTCTCAGTCCCTAGTGAAGCAAGCAGACCGCTGTGTGTGGCTGTTCACTTTCTGCCCTGAAGGAGTCATCCCCAATGTAGTCCCACAAAACACAGATTGAACTCTTCTCTGTCTTCATTTTCAATTGTGGCAAAAAGCACAAAGCAGTTCAGTGGTATCAAGTACTCATTTGGTTGTACAACCAATCACCCTTTTTCATCTTGCAAACTGTAACTGTATACCCATCATATGACAGATGACTATTTAAAAAAAATTTTTATTGGTGCATTATGGTTGTATATAATGGTGGGACTTGTTGTTATATGTTAGTGCATGCACACAATGTAACAATGTAATTTGCCCAATGTCACTCCCCAGCACATTTCCCCTCCTGCCCCACTCTCCAATCCCTGGTCCCTTTCCTCCTGAACTCTTTTTTCATAAAATCAAGAATTTAATATAATTCCTAGAAACTAACTCATAGAATATGAACCACAATTCATAAATATAAATAGCAAACTATAAAAGTTACTTTTCCCCCCGAATGGCACTGTGTAATGAAGTTGTGGCTTTCTTTTTTACTTTCTTCACTTTTAGGACAAAAGAGCTTGGGTTCCAGTTAAAGATTCTCTCCGATATAGAAGGTACTCTTGCTACTTACTATCTTGTGGTTTTTATTGGTGCTCTCCTACCCCTCCCCTGATCCTCTCCTTCTACTCTACTGGTCTCTCTTCTATTATTATTTTCAATTAGTGCATTATAAGTATATATAAAAGTGGGATTCATTGTGCTATATTCACACATAAACACAGCATAATTTGGTTAATTTAATTTCTCAGTACTTCTCCATGCCCCCCCCTTCTTCCTCCCTCCCTCTAGGTCCCTTTCTTCTACTCTATTGGTCTCCCTTCCATTTTCATGAGATCCTTTATTTTATTCTCCCCCCCCCCACCTTTTTCTAACTTCCATCTGTGAGAGAATAAATTTGACCTTTAACTTTCTGAGTCTGGTTTATTTCATTTAGCATGATGTTCTCCAGTGCCTTCCATTTACCAATACAATTTTATTCTTCTTTATTGCTGAGTAGAACTCCATTGTGTATATATGCCCCCTTTTCTTTATCAGTTTTATTGACAGACACCTAGGCTGGTTCGGTAACTTGGCTATGTGAATTGTACTGTTATAAACATTGGTATGTATGTGCCACAGAAGATTCATATCTATTTTACAACGAAGAAACAAAGGCATAGAATGTTAAGTAACTTGACAAGGGTCACATGACTAGCTAGTGACTGAGCCAAATTTGGATCATGGAGTTTGGGAGCTTCATCTTGAAAGTACCCTGTCTCAGATCAGATTTTCAGACAAAATCTGAGACTCAGTTTGGGGTTAACTAGTCCCAAGAAAGAGTCGGATCATTCTTTTTCAGTGTATCCTCATCCCATCCAGCCCCCAAACCATCCTACTTCAAAGGATCCAGATAGCCTGTTGAACCTCTTCCTCTGCCAAGGGCTGGACGGTGCTCCCAGGTTGATTGTTGCCCTGTGTCCTGTGCCCTGAGGTAGACTTCTGCTCTGCCAAGGAAGCATATAAGTGATGTGCTCACGGAGCCATCTCAGCCAGAACCTGGCTCTGTTCTGCACTCTTTTTCAGTAAAATGAACCCCATGCTGAGTTTTCCAATCTATATTCTGCAGAACAAGAAGGGCTTATGTGGAAGAAGTGTTCGTAGGTTACTTAGGTTGTAAATGTTTAAATACAGTGAATGTCAAAGTTAAATGTATTTTAATGATTGCAGGACATCTCAGAGCATTGAATTGGCTAATTTAGATTGTCACTCTCTCATGGGGGCTAGAATGCACGGCGTGTCTCTGCTTACTTGCTCACAGGATTATATTTTCTATACATGTCTCTTTTTCATGATTATTTGCTATGGTTCAGATGTTTGTGCTCCCCAAAATTCATGTTGAAAAATATTTGCTACATTACAGAATTAAGAGGTGAAAACCTTTAGAGGTGACTGGGCCATAAGTGATCCACCTTTATGAATGGATTAAGGCCATTATCCTGGAAGTGGGTTTGCTATAAAAGGTGAGTTTTGTCTGCTTTTCTCTTTCTCACCATCTCTTTACTCTCCCAACTCCTGATACCTTCTGCCATGTTATGACACAGCACCTTGATGTTGGACTTCCCAGCTTCCAGAACTTGGGCCAATAAATGCTGATCTTTATAAATGGCCCAGTCTGTGGTATGTTGTTATAACAGCACAAAACAAACTAGAACACAATAGTGAGAACAATAGCTTGACACACAATACCTGGGTCAATCCCACCAAATGGCAATATTGGGGATAAAAAGTGGCTTTTGGGCTGGGTGCTGTGGTGTGCACCTGTAACCCCCAGCTACTGAGGAGGTGAAGCAGGAGGATTTTGAGTTAGATGCCAGCATAGCAAGACATGAGGAGAAGTGGGCTTCTTCCATTCTTCCATCAGTCTGGATGAATCTCTCTTCTTTAAGGCCAACATGTTTGTTCCAATGCTTTAGTTCAAGCAGGGCATTTTCCAGCCTCAGAACCCGGGTTAGGTTTAAACCAACCATTTCTATCACAAGTGATTTGGAAGCTGGAATTTTGAAATGGCACACGCTTTGGCTAGAATGGTTCTTTCTATGCATTTTTTAAAATTATATTCTAAGAAAAGAATGTTCTCATGTTAAGCAAGTCATTTTTAAATTTGGAATTTGCTAATTTATAAATGGTGATAAGAGAATCCACAGCCCCTCCACACAGATGTTTCTCCATATTAATAATTTGATTCCTTAGAAATGCCTGAAGGAGGGCTGGGGCTGTGGCTCAGGGGTAAAGCGCTTGCCTAGCATGTGTAAAGCACTGGATTCAATCCTCAGCACCACATAAAAATAAATGAATAAAATAAAGGAACTGTGTCTATCTACAACAAAGGGGAAAAAAAGAAGCCTGAGGGATTTAAATTAAGCAAACATGGAGTATTTTTACCTATTAGCTGCTTCTGTAGCTTGTTACTGGACATGCTATGGACAGCACTATGGCTGTAGAAAAAGTAGAAAAAGAAACATTTTCTGTCTCTCAATAAGCCAAAACCACTATGGAAATAATTTAAATACTTCCTTTTCAACAAAGAATGTCCCACAGAGCACTATAGACAATGAATATGACAATATTGTGAATCTGACAATATCGTCAGATTTATGAAGCCAGTGTGAGAGAAATGACAGAAAATCAGGGGTAGAAAAGGCCTGGGGTCTACATGAAAGACCCTAGGATTCAGAATCACAGGATGTTAGACAGTCACGAAGATCACATAGACCTTCCATCTTGCAGATGAGGAAAGTGAGTCATAGAGAAGGGCCTTATACAAGGATACCCGGTCAATCTGGTAGAGTCAGCATGAATGAAAGCCATTACCTTTTCAGTAGACTTCTCTGTTGTACTCTGGGCCCCTAGAGTGGCCATATCCTGCCTCGCTCATGTGGGTTGGTCCAAGTTCTTATGTGGGTAGGAATTACTTTTTGTACTTTCAACCTTTCATTCCAGAGGAGTGAGCCCAATTTCTATGGTATTTACTGACCCTTGTTGCTCACCTGTCCTTCAGGAATTGGTACTGCAATGTAAAGGCATCAGAATTTCATCACCACAGGAAACAGCCCATTTCACAATCCCTTTCCAAAGCTGGGTGAATATCTAAGCTCCAGTGAGACAGAACAACTGAAATCCTATTATTTAGGATCAAATATGAGTAGAGTCCTAGTTTTTTTTTATCTCCTCAGAAGCAGTCAATATGCTCTTTTTCCCCCTTGTTTCTTCTTTTCTTTTTTGTGTGTAATACAAAATATAGGCATTGTTTTATGTTGGAGAAATCTTTTAATAGTGGGAGAATTTTTTTAGATAGAAAATATTTGCAGCTTCTTTAAAAAAGCAAGCAAAATTTTCATGAGAACCTAAAATGCTCATTGCAGACTCCTTAAAACAGTTGAGATAAAATAACATACAATGGAGAGAGTGAATTTCTAACAGTCCAGTGACAATCTATTGAATTTTATGCATCAGCATAGGCAATCAATCAATAGATAAATAAAAATCATATACATAAAAACCATGAAGTTAGTTCACATGACTTAGTACTTCAGTAACTACTGTATTTCACAAAGCCAAAATGAATAATGTTAAAATGAACAGCATTTTTTGAAAGAAACAGCTTTCTTACTGAGGTAGAGTTACAAATACTAACGTTCATCATATAAACTCAGTGAGTGATCTTTGACAAATGTAAATGTGTTCATGTAACTATTGTAACCATCACCATAATCAAGAAACAGAACATTTTCTTCGACCAGAAAATTCTCTCATGCCCATCTAAGAATAAGTTGTATGTGGGATGATCTTTTACTCCTTAAATATCTTAGTTTGTGTTTCCTGAAACCATGAATTCCCTTGATATGACCACAGCACAGTTAT
This sequence comes from Tamias sibiricus, assembly GCA_025594165.1. Classification (NCBI taxonomy): domain Eukaryota; kingdom Metazoa; phylum Chordata; class Mammalia; order Rodentia; family Sciuridae; genus Tamias; species Tamias sibiricus. The sequence goes on along the minus strand of CM046660.1, from coordinate 68,811,718 downwards.
TAAAATCAGGAAATTAACTCTGAAACAATGCTATTATCTCATCTAAGTCCTCATTAACGTGTTGTCATTTATGCCAATACTGTAAAAGGAACCAACATTTGAATTTGGTTATCTTGTCTCAAGTCTCCTGGATCTTTCTTGTGACACTGGCATTTTTGAGGAATGTGGGTCAATTAACTAACTCACTCAGGTTTGTGGGTGTATCCTCATGATGAGGTTCAAGTTACACACTTTTGGTGGGACTATCATAAGAGCAGGGTTCATCTATTCTCAGAGCAGACTACCAGGAAACATTCTTGACTGGCCCCATGGCTGGGAGGTTGTCATTTGGTTAAGGTGTCTGCCAGGTTTCCCCACTGTAAAATCAATCTTTTACCCTTCGTATTTAAATAGTATTGGGGGGGGGGTTCTTCTTTGAGATTAAATATATTTATATTTATATATATATATATATATTTAATATCTTTTAGTTGTCAATGGACCTTTATTTTATTTATTTATATGTGGTGCTGAGGATCAAACCCAGTGCCTCACACATGCTAGGCAAGCGCTCTACCACTGAGCCACAACCTCAGCCTGATAGTCACTATATTATTCAGCATCTATTCATGAGCATTTGTCTCCTAAGACAGCAAAATCTGAACTGGTTAGATTCAATTAAGTGCATATTTGCCTTTGCTATTTTTTTTTTTTTTTTTTTTTTTTTTGGTGTGTGTGTTGGTTGGGGGGTTGTCGGTTCCTGCAACCTAGGGAGAGGAGAGAACTTGAAAAATGTTTTATAGCTGCCATCAGGAATTATCTCTCCAAAAGGATTTTCTAGGGTCCACCTCAAGTTGTGAGTACTGGTCAACCCTGGCGTCTGCTGTAGTTGGCTCATTATTACAGACGTTTGGATTCCTCAGATGTCAAGGATTAACTCAACTGTGAGAATTCTTGTGTTTAGAAAGGCTGTCTCTCTCCAGAGAAGGCCCACATTCTCCCTTGAACATGTATTTCTTACTTTACCCTAAAAATACATTTCTAAATTTTTTTTAAAGCCAAAAAGCTTAGATATTTTAGCAAGACTTTCCACAATAGCTATTGAAGTGCTAAAACAAAATTTCCTATTTAAACTTAAATAAAAGTGTTCTGATTAATTGAGGTTCTTGAGCGCTTCAGTCTTTAACAAATATATTCCTAAGAAATACAACATTGTCTGTATGAATATTGACAGGGGTGTTTTATCTCCAGATTGACACTTTTATGCTTTTCTACACATATGTGAGATTATATTAATGGATGCTTGCTTTTAACCACAATAATTTCCCTTGTCATTTAAACTTCTGGGTTAACTGTTTTTAAATGAACATTCCTGGCATCAAATCATGTGGTAATTAATGGGTAGGCATCACATTCATTCTCTAAAATCATCTTCTAGAATATTTATTTCTTTTGTCTCTTTAGAGAAAGTGTGGGAAAATGTGCCACACACATTTCTCAGCTAGGCAGTCACCACTTAAAAACAAAACAAAACAAAAAACAAACAAACAAACAAACCCCAAACTGATAGATTCTAAATGCTTACCAATTGCTGCAAAAGCTCTCACATGGTCATGTTTACTGAAGCCCTAGGCCCTCCAGTTTCAGATGCCTTCACTTTGTGTTCTGTGAAACAGGAAATGAAGACTCAAGAGGACACAGGGATGAACTAATTTTTAGTATGACTGAGTCTGTAGCTTCCTCATCAATTACATGAAAGCACAGCCAGTGGAAGCACTGAAACAAAACCAGGACTCAGCACAGAGAGGCCACAGAGAGGTGGGGAGGAGGGTGGCCTGTGGACGCTCAGTTGACAGCCTCATCCTTCACAGGCCTCCGCCACTCCCCCACTGGCCGTGAACTGCTCTCCTGTTGGCCCCACATTGCTGACCATCCATGGCATGTGGCTGTGTTGTGGCTCTCACTAAACTGGAGACTCCTTCTTGTTCTTAGTGGCATCTAGGACACCAACATAAGTTCCTGACACATGTCAGGCAATCAAAGGGACAGTTGAGGGAAAGGAGGGGGGATGGAATAGGAAAGATAGTAGAATGAATTAGACATTACTTTCCTATATGAATACATGACCAGTGTAACTCCACATCACATACAACCAGAAGAATGGAAAGTTATACTCCATATATGCAGAATATGTAAAAATACACTCTACTGTCATGTACAACTAATAAGAACCACCACCACCACCACAACAACAAAAAACCACAAAGGGATAATTGAACACTTCAGAGGTTTAATCGATCAGATAATATTTTATAGCCAGAAAAAGACTTAAAATAATCCAAGACAAAACAACATTTTATGAAAGAGGAAAACAACTCTGAGTGTCACTGACTATTTAATGATAGCACAGGACTAGAACTTATCTGGCTCTTTTTCTAGGGCAGCCTGTATTTAAAAATTTAATCTTTATCAAACCAGACAAAAACAAATTCGAGAAAATGTAGAATCTAGTCTCCCCCACATTCTTTATTTAGTGTTGACATAGGTCCCTGGAAGAATTCCCTTTTGGGAATGACAGACTCAAAGATCAGAGTTAATGGCTAGTGATGGATAACCTCTGACAACCTTCATATCAAAGTGATCTTCCCCAGGGACCAAGTGGAACCTGCTTCATTTAATGTCATTTTCACTTTAGAACTGAGTGCATAGATGACCCTAGAATCTTAACAAACTTAAACCCTTATTCCTAATAGTCTCTGCACTTGAAATGCTTTCTTCTGTCCATAAAAAAATTCAAGACATGGGTCTAGGAATTTAAAAAAATATTGAATGAATAAGAAAGTTGAAGAAATATGATTATAGCATGACATCATACACATACATGTTTTCTTTACTTTTTTAGATGCAGTAAAATCCTCTCTTCTTATTCAACGGTTCTAGGAGTTTTTACAAATGTATACAGTTGTATAACTACAACTGTAACTATGTTATACAACAATGAAGATCTAGAATAGTTTCATCACCACCCCCACCCTGGCCAAATTTGCTTGTGCTGCTTCTTTATAGTAAAACTTTGCTCATCACCAGATCTCTGCTGTCTGGCAACCACTGATCTGTAATCTGTCACTCCAGCCTTTTCCAGAATGTCACACAAATGGAATCATATAAAATGTAACCTTTTCAGACTGGCTTTTTTCACTCAACATAATGCTCTGGAGATCCAGCCAAGTGTTACATGTATCAGCTGTTCATCTTTTCATTGTTAGGTAATATTAAATTTTGTCAATAGAAAGTTTATTCAGAGACATTTACTTTATGTTCAGTTTTTGATGATTATGTATAAAACTTCTATGAATATTTGTGTACAGTATTTGTGTGAACATATGTTTTCTTTCTTTTTCATACTGGGAATCAAACCCAGGGCGCTTTACCACTGAGCTACACCCCAGCCCATTTTATTTTGTATTTTGAGACAGGAACTTGATAAGTTGCTTAGGGCCTTGCTAAATTGCTGGGGTTGGCCTTGAATTGTGATCCTCCTTCCTCAACCTCCCCAGTTGCTGGGATTATAAGTGTGCATCACTGTGCCCAACTGAACATGAGTTTTTGTTTCACTTGGGTAAAAATGTAGAAGAGGGATTACTAGGTCCTATGGTAAGTTTTGTTTACAAGGAAGTGCCAGGCATTTCCTCACAGTGACAGTATGAGAGGTTCCATTTCCTCCACATCCTAGCCAGTGTATGGCATCATCAGGTTTGGGTTTTAGAATTTCTTAGCCTTTCTAGTTGGTACATAGCAGTATTTCATTGTGGTTTAGTTAGGCTTGTTCTAATTCCTAGTAAGTTGAACATGTTTTCATATGATTCTTTTTTACTATCTGTGTATCTGTATATCTTCTTAGGTTTAAAACTTTGGCTTATTTTTAAAAACTGGATTTCTTCTTTCTTTCTTTCTTACTTTTTTTTTCTTTTTTAGTACTGGGGATTGAACCCAGGGGAGCTTACCACTGAGATACATGCCCTGTCCTTTTAATTTTTTTTATTTTGAGATAAGGTCTTGCTAAGTTGCCCAGGCTAACTTGGACTTGTGATCCTTCTGCTTTAGCCTCCCAAGGTACTGTGATTATAGGCATGTGCCACCACGACCCAGCTCTTTTTTAAATGTTGAGAGTTATTTATATAATCTCCATGTAAGTCCTTTATCAGATATGTGATTTGTAGTTTTCTTTTTTTCCTTTCTTATTCTCTTAAGGGCATATTTTAAGAAGAAAAGTTTTAGTCTTGATGAAATCTAATTATTAATTTTTCTTACATAAATCATTACTATTTGTGTCATTTCTAAGAACATTTTACTGATTCTTTTGTCTTCAAAAAGTTTTACATTTTACATTCTATGTTCAGGTCAGTTATCCATTTTGGAGTAATTTTTTTGCACAAGATACGATAGGCAAGTTTTTAAGCCACAAAGCCTACTATACATAACATATAATCATCTCAATGTATAATGAGAATAAAAACTAACAGAGATGTTTGTCAGGATGAACCCAACTACTATATATAATTATAAATCTCTAACCCCCCCCCCAAAAAAAAAACTAACATGGATGATAAATACAGGGGGTAGGAAAGAGGATCATGAGACTGGGTAGAATTGATGACATCTTCAACACAAACTATAACATTTTATTTCCTTAAAAATAATCAATCTTGGAGTTATGAGAAGATGACGTACAAGTAGTTTTTCCTATTCCTCTTGCTAAGTACAACTAAAAAGCCCAGATATTATAATAAATAACCACAAGATTGTGAAAGGTAGACAGAACAAGGCAATTTAACAGGGACTATGGGGCCTAAGGGATGACATACTGGTGGTTCTCCTTTATGTCTTTTTTTTTTTTAATTCTAATTTGTTATACATGTTTTAAGAGTAGATTTAATTTCATATTACATATAAAGAGCACAATTTTTCAAGTTGCTGGTTTTATATAAAGTATTTTTACAACAATTGTGTCTTCATACATATATTTAGGGTAATCATGGATAACTCAGTCTGCTATTATTCCTATCCCCTTGCCCCTCCCCCCCCCCCTCTTTGTTCTATTTAAAGCTCTTTCATTCCTCTCATCCCCACTCCCTTGCCTTTATAAGTTAGTATCTTCATATCAAAGAGATCATTCAAACTTTGGTTTTTTGGGATTGGCTAACTTCACATAGCATTATTTTCTCCAACTCCATCCATTTACCTGCAAATGCCATGATTTTATTATCTTTTAGTGCTGATAAAAGCATACCTCTTGTATTTGATTTTCAAATTCATTCTTCCTGCTTGGGAAATTTTCTGATATTATTTCATTGAAGAGATTGTGCATTCCTTTGGTTTGAATCTCTGCACCTTCCTCTATTCCAATAAATCTTAAACTTGGTCTTTTGATGGTATCCCATAATTCTTGGATATTCTGTTCATGGTTTTTTACCATCTTCACTGTGAGGTCAACTTTATTTTCAAGATTATATATTTTGTCCTCATTGTCTGAGGTCTTATCTTCCAAGTGGTCCAATCTGTTGGTGATGCTTTCTATTGAATTTTTTATGTGGCTTACTGTTTCTTTCATTTCAAGGATTTCTGTTTTTTTTTTTTTTCTCAAACTCTCTCTTTCTTGAAGTAATCTTTTGCTACTTGGATTTGTTCTCTTATCTCTTTGTTGGTGTGATCAATGGTTGCCTGTATTTGATCTCTTATCTCTTTGTTGGAGAGATCAATTTTTGCCTGTATCTGTTCACTTAGGTCATTTTTCAAATCTCTTATCATTTTAATTATGTATATCCGGAACTTCTTCTCTGACATTTTACCTACTGTGATTTCTATGGCTCCTATTGTTGTATTATCTTGGTTTATTTGGGGCATTTTCCTCCCTTGTTTTTTCATGATGACTATGTATTTCCCTCTCTTGCAAGGTAAGCCTGAGGTATTACAGCTTCTGCCCTTTTGTCTTATAAGGTCCCTCCAGGTTACCCAAAACCTCACTTTTTAGGAAAATATCAATATTAGAGCTTTCAATGTACCCACTGTGTATCCATATATCAGTTAGTTTCTATTTTTATATTTACAGTTTTGTCGCTGTGGCTCCTTAGTAGGTGGGCCGAGCTAGAATGGATGCAGGTGGGCGGGGCTTGTTCCCCTGTGGGAATGGCCTCTCCCAGGTGGGAGGCAGAGCTGGAAAGCCTGCAAGTGGGCCCAGCTGGAACTCACTCCGGGAGGTCTAGCTGCGAACTCCTGCAGGCAGGCCAAACTGGGAACCCATGCCAGCAGGCCAAACGAGGAACTCACCTCTCCTCTCCTTTATGTCTTATTTATATTCCAAACTAGGATTGAAGAAGTCGGCAACATACCAAGAGGTACATATGAAAAAACAAAAACAAATAAACAAACAAACACCCAAAAAAAGCTTTCTCATACTAGCCAAAGACCAGGAAAGAGGCAACCTAGCAAGACAAAAAATAAAATAAATAAAACCACCTTAGACAAAAATTGCTATTCTCATCAAACTCCACAGAAAAAATATGTCCTCCTCCACCATGTGAGCAAAAGTTAAGTGTTATTATGGTGTAAAATTCATATTGAAATCTAACCCCCAAGGTGATGGTATTGAGACAGAACATTTGAGAGGTGATTAAATCATGAGACAGTGCCTTCATAAAGGGGATAAGTGTCTTTTTTTGGGGGGGGGCGGGGAGTACCAGTGATTGAACTCAGGGGCACTCGACCACTGAGCCACATCCTCAGCCCTATTTTGAATTTTATTTAGAGACAGGGTCTCACTGAGTTGCTTAGTGCCTCACTGTTGTTGAGGCTGGCTTTGTTTTTTTGTTTTCAATATTTTTTTAGTTGTCAATAGACCTATATTTGTTTATTTATTTTTATGTGGTGCTGAAGATTGAACCCAGTGCCTCACACGTGCTAGGCAAGTGCTCTACCACTGAGCCTCAACCCCAGCCCTGAGGCTGGCTTTGAACTCACAATCCTTCTGCCTCAGCCTCCCAAGCTGCTGGGATTACAGGCGGGTACAACCATACCTGGTGGATAAGTACCATTACAAGAGAGGCCCCAGAAAACCTTCTTACCACTTCTACCATGTGAGAACACAATGAGAAAGCACTATCTATGAGGAAGAGGCTCTCACCAGATTTTTCAGCATTCCAAGAACCAGTATTACCTCAAACTGAATGAAAAAATACAATCAATAGATCCACCACCAAGATGATAGTTAAAATTATCTGGGAAAGTTTTTTTTTTTTTTTTTTTTTTTTTTTTTTTTTTTGGTACTGGGGATTGAACTCAGGGGCACTGGACCACTGGGCCACATCCCCAGCCCTTTTTTGTATTTTATTTAGAGACAGGGTCTCACTGAGTTGCTAAGCGCCTCGCCATTGCTGAGGCTGGCTTTGAACTCACGATCCTCCTGCCTCAGCCTCCCAAGTGCTGGGATTACAGGCGTGCGCCACCGCACCCGGCTTCTGGGAAAGATTTTAAAGCAGCCATGAAACAAATGCTTCAACAAGTACTTACAAACATACTTGAAACAAATCAAAAGTTGGAAAAACCAAGAAAGACATAAAAATACTCAAAGAATTAGAAAATATGAGAATCAAATGAAAATTTTATAACGGAAAAATGTCAGAACAGAAATTTAGAAAACACAATGCATGGATTCAATAGCAGAATGGAAGGGACTGAGGAAAGAACCAGTGTGGTGGAAGATAGAACCTAGAAATGACCAAATGTGAACAAACAACAAAGAGAAAACACTGAAAATAAGTGAACAGAGCTGCAGGACTCAGTGAAATTACAAAACAAGATGCTGCATTTAAGTCTTCAGAGTCCTAGAAAGAAAGGAAAAAGAAGGCAGGGCTGCAAAATATTAGAATAATAACTTCCCATATTTAACAAAAACTTGAGTCAAGAAGGTAACTAAACCATAAACTGGATAAAGCCAAAGAAATCCATGCAGAGATATATCCTACTTAAACTCTTGAAAACAAAAGACAAAGAAAAAATATTTTAAAAATTAACACACAAAAATCATACATATTCATGGTATATCACGTGATGTTTGGAAATATGTACACATTGTGTAATGTTCAAATCAGCATAAACATATCTATTTCCTCAAACACACCATTTCTTTATAGTAAAGACATTCAAAGTCTTCTAGCTTTTTTGAAATACATAGTACATTATTGTTATTTACAATCATTCTACTATGCAACAGAATGCCAGCACTTATTTCTCCTATCTAACTATAACTTAGGATATGTTGGCCAACCTTTCCCCCTATCTCCTCCCCTGCTACTCTCCTCAGCCTCTAGTAAAGAACAATTTTAAAGACAACATTTGGGGGTCAGGGGAACATCTTATCTATAGGAGATGAATAATTCAGATGACAAAATATTTTCCACCAAAAACCACCATGGAGGAGAGAAAGAAGTGGCACAACGTTTTTCAAGCACTGATATAATCCAATTGTCAACTTAGAATTCTATACCCACCAAAAATATGCTCTAGGAATAAAGGAGAAATAAAAACATTCTCAGAAAGAAAAACTATCAATTTCTAACAGATCAACTCTAAAAGAATGGCTAAAGGAAGTTTTCTAAAAAGAGAAAAAATGACAAAAGAAGGGACTGTGGAATTTTTGGAAGGAAGAACAGATATAGTGAACAAAATTATGGGTAAATAAGATAAATTTTCCTTTTGAGTTTTTCAAATTATGTTAATCTGTTGAAGCAAAAGTGATTACACAGTCTGACATGGTTCTCAATGTATGTAGAAGAAAGTTTGAGGTGATATTATAAGTAGCATGAGTGTAAATGGATGTAAAGAGAGGTAAGGCTTTTCCACTTTAGTGCAACTGCTAAAATGATAATACCAATAGACTGTGATAAGTTATATGTACATGGCCTCATACTAAGAAAAAACAATAAAAAACTATGCAGAGCAATATACTCAAAATGTACAGACACATCAAAATGAAACAATAAAAAAGTTCAACTAACCCAGTGGAAGGCAGAAAAAAGAAAACAGAAAAACAAAGAAGGAGAGGAGAGAGAAAAAGAAGAAGAAAACAACAGTAGCATAATGTCAGACTTAAACCCTAACATGCCAGTTAGTGGTCTAAATACTCCAATTTAAAGATTGGCAGATTTGATTAAGAAACATGATCTAGCCATGTACTCTTACAAGAGACTTACTTGAAATACAATGATATAGACATTGACTATAAAAGGGTGGAAAAACACATATTGTATAAACATGAGTCAGAGGAAAACAGGAAGGGCTATAGCAATATCAGATCCAATAGAGGTCAGAGCATGAAAAATCACCAGAGGAAAAGTGGGACATTGTACAGTGATTGAAAAGCTCTATCCACCAAGAAGACAATGCAACACCAAATGTGTACATACCACAGAGTGGAGCCCAAAATATGTGAAGCAAAATTTTTTAGAAATAAAAGGAGGAGGAGACAAATCCACAATTATAGAGATGTCAATGATTTTCTCTCAAAAATTGCTAGAATGAAACAGAAAAACAGTACTTGCTGTTTACTGAATACAGAAGTCAACAACAGCAACAGCAAACAGAATCAAACTGACATTTATAAAACCGAAAAAGATCAGAATACACAATATTTTCAACTACCCATGGAATATATACTAAGACAAACCATAGCCTAAGCCCCAACACAGACCTCAAAAATTTTAGAAACATTGAAATCATACAGAGCATATTTTGTGACCACAAAGGAATCAAACTCCAAATTGAAAATAATATAATGATAGCACAAAAATTTCCAAACAGGGCTGAGAATGTAGCTCAGTGGCAGAGTGCTAGCCCAGGATGTGGAGGACTTGGGTTCAATTCCTAAAACCGCAAAAATCTCCTAATATTTGGAAACTAATCCTCACACTTCTAATTAATCCATGGGTCAATGTGGAAGTTCTGAAGGAAATTAAAAATACATCAAGATGAATTAAAATGAAAATAGAATTTATCAAAATTTGCCCACGATGGCAACATGATTGTCCACACTGAAAGACTCCAGGGAAGAAACAATACAACAAAAACTCCTGGAAGTAATTAGTGAATTAAACAAGGTCATAGGATATGAGATAAACTTACTAAAAAAAAAGTTGTATTTTTATATACTAGCAATGAATATATGGATATTAGGATTCAAAATACAATATCATTCACAATAGCTTCTAAAAATGAAATAGGTACAAATCTAACAAAACACATTACAGCACTTGTATGATGAAACTTTCACAAATACTGTGAAGGAAATCAAAGAACAACTAAAAAAACTGAGACACACTGTGTTCACAGATTGGAATACTCAGCATAATGGTGATGTCAATTTCTTCAAACTTATATACAGTTTTAATGCAATGTCTAACAAAATCCTGAAATATATTTTGTGGTCATAGGCAAAATTAGTCTAAAATATACATAGAAAGGAAAAGGAACTAGAATAGCTTTGAAAAAAACTAAGTGGGAGGCATCAGTCTACCTGATGTCAAGACTTACAGATAGTTATAGAGTAACCAAGACAGTGCAGTATTGGTAGAGGGATAGGCAGACAGGTCAATACAACAGAACAGAGAACCCCAAAATATAGCTAAATGTTTGACAAAAGTGGAAAAACAATTTAATGGAAGAAGTACAACCTTTTCAACAAATGGTGTATGAATGCATGGACAACCACCCACAGGCAAAAACAGGAATCTCAATCTACACTTCAAACCTTATAAAAATTAGTGTAAAATGGATCATGCACATAAACCCAAAACATAAAGTTATAAGACATTCTGAAGAAAATATAACAGAAGTCTTTTATATATAGGGATAGGCAAAAAGTTTTGCCAACAAAAATACAATTGCCAAAAGCAACAACACAAAAATCCTGTTATGAAGATAAAAAGACAAACTTCAGAAGGAAGAAAATATTTGAAAACCACATGTCAGACAGAAGACTAGTTTATAGACTATATAAGGAACTTGAAAAACTCAACAGTAAAACAAAAACCAATCCAAAATGAGAAGAGTCAAAAAGACATAAGGAGACACGTTACTAAGAAGGATATACTGATGGCAATAAACACACTAAAAAATGCTGAACATCATTAGCTATTAGTGAAATGCAAATTAATAGCGCAAGAGATATCCCTAAACACCTATCAGAATGGCTAACCTAGAAAATATCAACAACTCACAAGATGCTGGTGATGATACCAAGAAACTTCATCAGTCATCCCACCACCAGTGGTATCTTATATGTTACAGTCCCTTTGGACTGTAACATATAATTTCTTTAAAAATTAAGTATGTAGCTGGGCATGGTGGCGCATACCTGTAATTCCAGCACTTGGGAGGCTGAGGCAGGAGGATTGTGAGTTCAAAGCCAGCTTCAGCAACGGCGAGGCACTTAGCAACTCAGTGAGACCTTGTCTCTAAATAAAATACAAAAAAGGGCTGGGGATGTGGCCCAGTGGTCAAGTGCCCCTGAGTTCAATCCCCAGTACCAAAAAACAAAAACAAACAAAAAAATTAAGCATGTAACATATAACCCAGCAATTCCATTCCTAGGCATTTATTCTAAAGAAACAGACTTATTTTCATACAAAAACCTGTATGTGAATACTGATAGCAATAGAACAATGCTTATTAGTAATAGCCCCAAACTGGAAACAACCCAGCTGCCTTCCAATGGATGAATGGTTCAACAAACTGTGGAATATCTTGGAATGCTATTTAGCAATAAAAAGGAATGAACCACTTACATATACAACAGCTTGGATGAGTCCCTAGAGAGTTATGTCTAGTGAAAAAAAGCAAATCCTAAAAGGTTATGTTCCATAGAATTCTATCTATGAAGCATTCAAGAAAGGACAAAAAGTCTAGAAATGGGGAATGGGTCACTGATTTCCAGAGTTTATGGAAAAGGTCATGGTAGGGGAGATGTTAGCATTGCTGTGAATGGACAGCATGAAGGAGTGATGGAGATGTTGGGTCTTGAGTATACCAATGTCAATGTCTGTTTTGAGATCTTATACTACATACCTCTGCAAGATATTATCATTGGGGGAAACTGGGTTAAACTTACAGGGATCTCTACATATTATTCCTTATGTTAAAATAATTATTGAGAGGCCATCAGGCTGAAAGGGCCACAGTTCTCTGGGGATCAGTCCCATATAAGCAAACTGAAACCTGAGAGGAAGTGGTAATATCATAGGAAAATGAAACTTTAGTTTAACCAGTCAGAAACTGCTAACTAACCTCTAATTAGGGACCCAAAGGCTCTATTCCACTTTAAATAATCAAATATTTTATTTGTCTTACTTCCATGAACATCTTTTTGTCTTTTATTTACTTTTTTGACACTGGGGATGTGAACCTATGACTATGTACATGCTAAGAAAGCACCCTACCATTGAACAACATCCCCAGTCCTTTTTATTTTGAGACAGGGTCTTGCTAAGTTCCTCAGACTGGCCTTGAATTTGTGACCCTCCTGCCTCAGTCAGCTGAATCACTGAGATGACAGGTGTGCACCACTGCACCCAGCTACATCATGAACATTTTGTAAGAATTTTCCTTTTATGCCCCCTTGGAGGAACCACAACTACTGTGGTTTGTTGTTGCATGATTCATGAATCAGTCTTCTCAAATAAAGCCTTCAAAGTTTTAATGTGCCTCAGTTAATATTTTAACATGACTACATGTGAAGCTATACTCATCTCAGCATAGGAAGTTCAAGTACCAGCCCTTATTTTTTGTTTTTTTTAAGCTTCAAATCTCAGATCATGTATCTCCTCCACTGAAGGCTCCTGTCAAGTAGAATTACACTAATTGCTCTTTCTCTGAGATTCCAAAGGGGTAAAATCAGAATGGGAAGCTCTTAAAAAGCATGGTGGTATGCTCCTGTAGTGCCAGCTATGGGAGGATAGTTTAACCAATCAGAAACTGCTAACTAGCCTCTAGCTAGGGAGGGCAGAGGCAGGAAGATACCTGAGCAGGAGTTTGAGATAAGCCTGCAACATAGTGAGATCTTGTCTCAAAAAACAAACAAACAAATAAATAACAACTACAAAAAAGAATGAGAGACCATCTTACCCGCAACACCACATTCATTACCCATTGCTCCTTACACCTCTCCCCAAACTCCTGCACTTAGTCCAGTGCCTTGAATGCAATTGATATTCTTATCCACACTGTTATTTGTATCAATTTTGCTGTCTTAGGGTTCTAAATTACAAAGATGAAAGGGGGGAAAACACACCATTTAAGTCTTTACTCTTATCAGGAAAAAGAATAATAACAAGGCCAAAACAAACATGCTGTATATTGTAGAAATTCAAAGAAAGCATAAAGATATTCAAAGGTAGCCACAGTGTGCTTTTCTACAAAACAGTTTCTTTGTCCAAAGGGACAAAATGGGGTTTGTAGAGTAGAAATTTCACTTTTGTTTCTCTGATGCTTGCTTCCCTTACTCCTCAGGATGTTTCTGGTGTCGGGTAACAGATACTGCACTTCATTGGCTTCAACAACAAGAAAGCCTGGGCATGCAAACTGGAGCGTTGAGAGCATGGCCGGGGTTGGCCACATTCAGAGACTCCAGTTCCATCTCCCTGGGCTCTGCTTTCCCCTGTGGGCTGACTTCCTCTGTAGGCTAATACAGCCAAGTTGGGGCCTCAGAGTCTGACATGATGGTTTCCAGAAGGGGAGACAGATCCTCTCCTCATCTTGCTTTCTCCTTAGCATGAGGAGACTCTCCAGGATGTCCCAGGAAACCTCTCCTCACCCCTCCCAGCTCACATGCCATCATTGGTCCAGTCACTGACAGCTGGGCTGGGTCCCCATAGATACCCCCCTCACCCAACCTGGGAACTCAGCTGCTGCTGAGCGACTGAGGTTGTCTGGGGGAGGGGTAGTTACCTGTACAAGCATGAGGATTGACAGGAGTGATGGAGGGTAATATAAACTTCCTCCACTTCTCCCTGGCACACTGCAGCTTTACGTCTCTTTCTACAAATTGGTTTGGTTTTGTTTCTATTAATGAGATGGTAGGGCGGGCTGACTTGAACTTAGAAAAGAGAATCCCAGCTACTGGAGGCTGAGGTAAGAGGATCACAAGTTTGAGGGCTGCTCTGGCAACTTAGTGAGACCCTGCCTGAAAATAAACTAAAAAGAGCTGGGGATGTGGCTCAGTGATACAGAGCTTGCCTGGCATGAGCATGGTCCTGGGTTCAATCTGGAGTAACAAACAGAAGAGAGAGAGAGAGAGAGAGAGAGAGAGAGAGAGAGAGAGAGAGAGAGAGAGAAACTCTCCCTCTCCTCCATTCCATGTGTTTTATGTTCAACGTAAAGTTGGCAGTTCTTCCTAAGATCAAATTGGAGGCCTGACTAATGCCATAGAGAACCTGAGGGGCAAACCCAGAGACGGTGGCGTGTTCCCAGTAGGTGTTTAAAAACATAAAGATTAAGATATGTCCAGGCAGCAAGACGGGCCAGGAGAGTGATGCTTTCCTGTTGAGGATTTGGAGGGAATGGTGAGGTAGCAGTACCTTGAAGCAACAAGGAGTTGAAGGACACAGGACCATCGTGTCAGGTCTGTGACCCACTAACAAATACCCCAGTCCCACATGATCTGTGGATGTGCAGGAGCAATGCTAGTTTAAGCCCCTGCTTAGTTTCAGCAAATGAAGCCTGTTTTTCTGTTTGTTTGTTTTTTGATTAAAAAAAAAAAACAGATAGAAAATTTAAAATGAACTTGAGAACCTAGATTAAAAACACACAAATAAGAGAAAATATTGAAGGCTGGGGAGAAATTATCTGATCTGCCACTAATAGTAATCACCGTCTCTTACTTTCTCAAATTGTTTAACTTTTTTTTGGAATAGCTTGAGGTATTTATGGTACTGGCCTGGTAAAGATTTAGTGGTGATATATAGTACTGTGAGCTCTGGGGAAAAAAAAAAAAAAAAAGAAATTGGGGCACAGGAAAAAAAATAATTTTTCTATTCTCCTTTCTGAAAATTTCTAGGAGAACATGTGAGGAACTATTAATAGTGCTTACTTAGGCACAATGGGAGTTGGGGCCAGGCAGACAGGGAAAGAAACTCCCCATTCACCACCCTTCTGTGTGGTAGGCATTTAAAAATACATCATGAGCTTATGTGACTGGCATAATTTTTACAAATAAAATAAAAATAATGAGCTTATTAAGTGTACCACCCCCACCTCTGCCAGCTGATGGAGGAAGCTGGGACCTGGTTTACTGAATAGCTCTGCTGTGTTCAGTGCTGCGGTCTTTCCTGTGAAGCACTCGTGTTTGAGTTATCCTGGGCAGCCCCATTCAGCAGGGGAGGAATGTGGGCGACAGAGCTCAACAACGAAAAAGGATGGACGCTCTCACCTGTTTGCTTTGTACAGATGCTTCAAGTGCTAAATATCACCACATGTCTCCCCTACGCCTCAGCTGCACTGTGCTCAGACCCTAAGAAGTGCCCAAAGATCAGACATAATGCATTAGAGAGTGGAACAGAGTTTTGACCAAACACAAGTGACAGATTTTAATCCAAGTTAATGTAATTGTGCAGAAAAGTTCAAAAGTTAGGGGGAAGCAGGGATGAGGAGAGGATACAAACCAACGTCGCAATCTGTAAGAGCCTTAATGAGGAGGTAGCTAAGATGGCGGCTGGCTGAGAGCCAAAGAGGAGGCGTTTAATTGTTTTCTCCTGACCTTATTGTAATCAACTAAGAATCTTTCTGTGCCGGTTAACACTGTGTGACGCACCTGTAAGTTGAGCTTGTGACACCTGTATACTTGTTAAGGTGAAGAGTATTTAACCAGGTAGGGTTGGAGTTGAGTGGGGGTTGTTGTTGGAGTTGGACAGAGAAGTCAGAAGAGAAAGCAGAATAAAGAACCTACTCATTCCCAATCTGCCTCTGAATTCTTTCCTGCGGTATCATTGCTGCAGGCGGCAACAGCAATCTAGGCAAGATTTCAAGGTGGGGATGACTCCTCAATAAGCTAATGAGTAAAATCTAATATTTCAAGTACAAACATTATTTTGACAATGGACTCAAAGAGTTAGAAAAAATATATTCATTTGTATGTTTTTTGAGGAACAGGGTTTCACCATGTTGTCCAGACTGATCTCAAACTCCTGGGCTCAAGCAAACCTCCTGACTTAGCTTCCCAAGCAGCTGAGACTACAGGTGCACACTGCCATGGCCTGGCCAAAATAGCTATTTATAAGTATATATATTTAATAAGGATCTCAGTAGAACCAGCTACTTTCCATACCTTCAAAGTGTCTGGGCTAACATGGGGTTTGTAACAACTCTTTGGTCTTTGAAAGTATTAATTCATATAAGATTCACAAAACTGGGAAGTCTAGGCAAACAAAAATATGATGACATGTGGCAACCTTATCCCAAGTATTTATAATTCCTGTTTATTTTTTTGATGATAGTCTTTTGGTAAAAGTTCATAAAACCAATTGACTTATCCATTTTTCCCCTGACCCTGTAGCATTGAAATCTATATCATAAATGAGATCAAGACCACTGACAAATTCTATGGCAAGTTGGGAACAGAATAGTCAACTAGGAGCTTTAAGGTCTTTTTAAATTTGCAGAGATAAAACTTGTGTTCTTCTATCCTTGCCTTCCACTTTCTTTCCCTTTCCTTCTTCATATCCCTCCATCCTACCTGAGTTCTCTGTTCCTTTTTTCTTCTCCCCCACCCCCAGTCCTGGGGATTGAACCTGAGGGCACTCTACCATTGAGCTACATTCCCAGCCCTTTTATCTTTTATTTTGAAACCAGGTGTTGCTATGTTGATGAGGCTGGCTTCGAACTTGTGATCCTCCTGACTCAGCCTCATGAGTCACTGGGGTTCCAGGCCTGTGCCACCATGCCTAGCCAGAAAGTATGTATTTCTATAATTATTTTATTTTTCCCTTTTTTTTTTTTTCCCTCAGCACAGGGGAGTGAACCCATGCCCTCGTGCTTGCCAGGCACCAAGCTACCACCAAGCTACATTCCCAGTCTTTTTTTCTTCTTAATAAAGGGTGAATGGTGGATGTTGGGGTAAAAGAAAGTCAGTACCTAGGAAGATGTGCTGTTCCTGGTGATTTTGAGAAAAGGACTCAGAGAAATGTGACAATGAAGGAAATGGACAAGGAAACGGGCCCCTTCCCTTGTCTCCAGTCTTTAGGTGAGGATCAAAGCAGAGAGACCTTGGTTGTAAAGTAACGAATGTATTCACAAAACATCTGAAGAAACCTACCCATGCAGCAAGCAATACCCATCCTGTATATTCCCCTGCTTGAAGGTGCCCTGCGACCCTCCATTGTGTCCCAGCCTGCCACCACTGCCCAGGAGCATGTATGTGAGTAATGAAATGTCCAAACCCTCTCCACGTTGAGTCTTCCAAGTTCTCTCTTTGGGATCAAGAAACAGCATCCCTGGGGTTGAACAGAGGGGTATGATGGGGGAAGGGGGAACCTATTAAATTCTCCTAAGATTTTTTTTTTTTTTTTTTTTTTTTTTTTTTTTTGCTATCAAAGGTTTTTCACTTAAGGTTTTGACTTTAAAGATCTTCTCTGCCCATACAAACTTTTATTTGGAGAATATATAGAAACAACGTTACAAGTTTCCAATTAACAATAGGGCTCCACAGATCAAGGCAGTTATAATGGTTTCTTTTTCCTTTTGCAATTTAATCGTTTCTTTTCTGTAAGTCTGTAGAAGGTTATTTATTTGATCTGGAGTCTTATTAAAGTCAACACAACCTAAACCTTGAAATAACTAAAATAGGTGATTTTGTTTCTCTGTATAATTGTTAATACTTGCTTATCTTGGGACCAAGAATTAGTTAAGAATTTTATTGGAAGGGCTGGGCATGCTGCTCAGGGCTAGAACATGTGTGAGGATCTGAGTTCCAACCTTACCACTGGAAAAAAATTTAAAAGGTTATTTCAAAATACTGTGTGCTCCTCAGAGCCATTTAGCAGGTCAGGTGGTCTGCTTTGCTTGGACTTGAGTGATGAAAAAGTTAAGAGTAGACTTAAATTGGGGTTTCTCAGCCTCGGCTCCTTGACATGCTAGGCTGGAACATTCTTTGTCATGGAGGGCCAGCCTGTGCACTGTGAATGTTCAACAGTACCCCTGGCCTCTACCTGCTAGGTGCCAGTAGTGACCCCTTCCCCCCCCTCACTCCCCCCCCCCTCGTTGTAACACCAAAAAAATCCCTGCAGATGTTGCCAGTATCCCAAGGGGGACAAAATTGTCCCCAATAGAGAACCACTAATTTAACTCAAGCTGTGTAGCTGTTTTATGATCAGTCTCTCCCAGTTACTTCAGAAACTTTCAAAAATTAAAAACGGAAGCAAGATAAAACTTTACACAGCTCTAAATTTTCCTTGGTCATTTGCCTGAGACAGCATGTCACTGTCTCTCCCAGACACTTTGGGCCTACTCCAGGAATGGACTTTGATGACCTAATAGATCTTTTTCCAGTCTCAGTATTCTGGCTAATGACAGCATAATCAATGCATCGAAGCTGAAAACATGCTGAGAAAACAATGGGAACAAATTCTTCTGAAGAGCTTTTTTTTTTTTTTTTTTTTTTTTTTTTTTTTGATAGCCTGGGCCAGACATAACATGGCAATAACATGGCAGTGTATATTTTTCATAGGGTAGAAAACTCGAGTTATCAAGAGGAAGCAAAAAGTCAGCCTTTTTATCGTATTCAAGTCCAGCACACAATTATATATAGATGGAGCTAAAATGTAGTCAGAAGAGGAGAAATCTTGAAATATGCTACCAGGTGGCTTAAAAATCACAGCCAAATCAACATATTCAATTTGGCAGTAAAGCGCCTTACTTATTTCCTATTTGGGAAATAAATCACACTATGCCTCCTAGATTAAACTGAATTATGAAATGTAGAAATTGAGACTTAAGAACAAAAACTATTTTTTCCCCCTCTCTCCTGGTTTCTTTCGATTTTTCCTTCCTGCCCCCTTTTTTTCTTCTCTCTCTGTTTACACATATAAGAAGAGTTGACTCAACGCATCTGGATTGTGAAATAAAGCATGCGGTGTGGATGGGTCAGTACGAGTATCATGTACTGTTAATGTTTGATTGGATATTTGAAACTCAGCAGCTGCCTTTGCAAGTTCTGTGAAGAAAGGAGTGTGAGTTTTACTGGCTTCACTGTAGCTTGAACAACCAACCAAGGACAAGTCTTCAGTTATAGAAGCCCTAATGGCTTCCTAGGGGGTGAACTTGGCCCACTGCCTGCACCGCCCACATGGCATTCTGGGTCTGAAAACATCTGTGAGGAGAACCCAGAGGGGGTCAGACCAGTAATTAGCTAATGTAAGAATTCTATCTCATTTTAATTATTTTTGTGGTATTGGGGATTGAACCCAGGGACTGTTGCCTGTTAGCCAAGTGCTCCACCACTGAGCTACATCCCCAGACCTTTTTATTTTTATTTGAGACAGGGTCTTTTTAAGTCACCCAGGCTGGTTTTACACTTCAACTCCTCCTGCCTCAGCCTACAGGCATGTACCATTGTGCTCAGCAAGGATTGTGCCTTATTGAAAGATTTTTATTAACGATGTCTAAACCTCATAACAGAAGTCAATGTTAAAGTTAAAAACCAATAATGATCTGACCTTCAAGCATCCTATGCTATAGACAAACTGAATTCTCTATCCTGTTCTTTTATTTTCTACCAACAGCTTTAGCCAAGCTTGTTTCCTCTGTGTGGGCCATTTGTCCTCCAAATCCCGCTCGTCATAACTGGCACCTCCTCCATGAAGTCTCCCTTCCCTTTCCTTCCAGACCAGGGAAGTCATGTTTCTTATGAACTACCTCAGCACCTTATCTTACAGCTCTTGTATTTTATCTTTTTTTGAAGATCATTTCTGTGTTGTTTCCATTACACGGAAAACCCTTTCAGGAAGGGTCTGCATCTGGTTCTTTGTTCCATTCCCCAACATGTAACTTTGGACTTTGTACAATGTTCAGCAGACAACATGTTAAATAAATGAGCCATTAGATGTCATGTCTGTACCTGATATTTGTTCTACCCAGAGTGTGTCTATCTGGAGTGTGAGATAATGCAGCTAAGCTCCCCTCCAAACCCATCAGCATTCCCAGGTGACGAAAGGCAAAGGGCAGTTATAGATCAGATCCCTGAGGTAGTGTTGTAATTGTTCCCTTTGCAAAGCGCGTGCCAGCATTTCTGCCTCCATATCTTTCTACATATCTTCAGTGGAAAAATGCCCTGGGAAACCTGGGCTAGTTATTGAAATGGGGCATATTACTAAAGACACAGCTGTTCTTTTTCCTCCTCTGTTAAATAACATATCCACCTGCTCATTCACATTTAGCAATGTAAAAAGCAATTACATCACCTAGTCCTATCCTTTTGTAAGGATCGCAGCCAGAGAGATGTTGAAATGATACTACCCCTGACCTTTCCAAACAAGACAAGAATGCAAACTCCAGAAGACAGTTCTCACAGATAAGGAGGGCCAGTGTAGAGTTCTATACAACCTAGGGGATTGCTACCTTATGCAAATCCATATTTTAATGAAAGGAACTATTTGAGATGAGAATCTTCTCCTGAGAATGAGAATTGGATTTCTTTAAATTGGCCTGGCTCTGGGTCTGTCTTCCTCCTTGTAAGAACTGAATTCCAGCAAAACAGTTTCACAGTTTCTGCTAATTTATGGGCATTGCCTATTTTGCAGTGTTTGAGATTCATCTAATTTTGTTGTCACGGTGTTTTGACTTGACATTCATTGGGTCTCTGCTGGGACAACTTATGGAGGAGGGCCTGTGTCTAAGTCCTGGCACTGCCACTGCTGGCAGTCTGGTTTGGGGAAACCCAGCTAACTCTCTGCCTCCCAATCTCCCATATGAAAAATGGAGATGAGGATGACACACATCTCCCAGGATTGTTGTGAAATTGCAACGAGACAGCCCAGATGAAAGTGCATTGTAACTCGGACACGGTGGTGCATGCCAGTAACCCCTACCACTCAAGAGACTAAGGCAAAAGGAATGTAAATTTGAGGCCAGCCTCAGCCATTTAGCAAGGCCCTATCTCAATGAATAAATAAATAAACAAATAGATAAATGAATAAATAAATAAATAAATAAATCTGGGGAGGTAGCTCAGCGTACCGAGTTCAATCTCCGGTGCAACAAAAAAATAAAAAAGTAGATTATAAAGTCTACAATCCTATATAAATGCTAATTTTTTTATTGCTTCACCAGAATATGGCATCCAAACAGTACATTCATTTCAAATCAACACTTGTGTTTCTGTACACCTTCTCCATATGAGGTACAGGAGATAAAAAATTCAGTAAGAGATACTGAACTTGCCTTCAGAGAGCATCAGATCTGGAAATGAAATTAAGAAGACAAATGAGTTTAATCATGTCTGCTTTGTGTGTCTGGAAAAGTAGCTTATTTTCTGAGTTTTGGTTTCCCCATCTGTAAAACAAGTGAGATAACATACATCAGGCACTGAGCCTACTACCTAACATATCTATTTGCTCAGGAAACAGTACCTTTCCAAGGAATAAGAAATGTGCCAACCTAGAATTATAAGCATTCAAATTAATAACCAAGAACCATTTTATCTGGTTGGAAAAATTTGGAAAGCCTTCATATGATTTAGAATCTGGGGCTGGGGATATAGCTCAGTTGCTAGAGTGTTTGCTTCACATGCACAAGGCCCTGGGTTCAATCCCCAGGACCACAAAAAAAAAAAAAAAAAAAAAAAAAAAAAAAAAAAGATTTAGAATCTGCCTGGAGGCTTAATGGATAAATAGATTTCTGCTATTGAAGATAATAGTATCATGCATTGTTCAAAGAACTTTATATGTATTATCATCTCATTTAACACTAAAACAAGGCTAAAACTATTTGCAAATGAGAAGACTAAGGCACAGAAGAGTTGAAGTAATTAGCCCAAAGCCCCACCAATGATTCAGAGCAGAGTAGGCAGCAGATCCAAGAAGTCTGGCTCCTGAGGCTTAACTCATAACCACCACTTAGAAAGGGACAGGGGGCTGGAGGTAAGGGGGTTAAAGAAGGACAAGAAGCATTATAGGAGTAGAGAAGACAAATGAAAAACCTAAGATCTTACTCTCAACCTAGCGAAGAGAAGAAAGAGGCACAGTTAGAGAAAAGCCCCATATAATGGAAAAAGTTGAGGACAAAAGGGCAAGAGGGACAGGACTGTCACAGAGTCACAGGCCACAGAGGGGGACAGAGAGTGTTTTGCCACTGAGCTCAGCTTAATGCCTATTGATTGTGTAGGCAGATAGCAGGAGGGTTCTAGATTTTGCAAACCTAGGACAGATTTAGCACGTGGCCTGGATTTTCTTGGGAGGTTACCTTGTCAAAGAAACCAATATAATCCTTTCATTAGGTCTTGGAAATTACATGGAATTTTTTTTTTTTTTTTTTTGAACAGTACTGGAGGTCAAATCCAGGCCCTCACGTGTGTTGGGCTAGTGCTTTTTCATTTATTTATTTTAATTTTGAGACAGGGTCTTGCTAAATTGCCAGGGCTGGCCTCAAAACCTATGATCCTTCTGCTTCCTCTTCCCAAGTAGCTGGGATTGCAGGTGTGGGCCGCCACATCCAGCCATAAACACTTCTTTAAAGGTTAGACTTGAGTTTTTTTTCAGGTATGCACAGTAGAATGTCATTGTGTGCATGTTTAATTATTCATGTCAGAATCTAGCAACCTGCAAAGCACACAGAAGGAAATAACAAAGCTCCAGTTTTTCAAACACAAACATCAACAAAAATGCCGATTTTCTGGGGTTGGACCATAGCTCTAAGTGAGCACTTGCCTGCTGCACATGAGGCCATTGGTTCTATTGTCAGCACTGCAAAAAACAAGAAAAAACCCACACATTTTCCTTAAGAAGCCTAAAGACTCGAGGTACATCTACTCTGTAATGTTATTTTGCGTGAGATTTGCCCTCCACTCAAATTCAGGATGCTATGGACACATTTTTATCCCGCCTTAAGTGTCAGACTTCTTCTCTGATGGAATCAAAATGTCTTCACAGGGCCAAATATTGTTAACATCTAGATTCAAAGTTGCTTCCTCTGCAAAACTTAATTGGGTGGGATGATGATTATTCAAAGATAACACATTACATTGCCTGAGTGTGACTCCTGGGCCTATATTTTGCTGACAGTTTAGAGAGCACGTCTCACTAAAGTTTTTTGGCTCCTAATCATATGAGCTTACCTCTGAATGCAAAAGTAGAGTGGCGGAAAAGTAGGTAGCATAAAATATTCCATCATACAACCACAAAAACATCTTTCTTTGGCAAAATATTCATGACTTTTAAGTAGTTTCCTTGTATGGTCATTTCTGTTTCTTAAATAAAGGGAAGCTTGGTGTTTGATTAGAATAATATAAGCAACAGTTTTGTTTTTAGTTTTTTTCCAAGAAGACCCAAAAAACTGCTATGATTTTCTTTCATTTAAAAAAATTACTGCTTTATGAAAAAAAAAATTACTGTGAAAACTATCTGGTTGTAATTTTGTCAACTTTCTCCCATTAAAATAGGTAAAGAGATTAGTGCTTACTTTTTTTTCTATTAGGTGTATCGTCTCTGGTCTAATTCCTAGGTCCTTGATCCACTTTGAGTTGAGTTTTGTGCATAGTGAGAGATAAGGGTTTAACTTCATGTTGTTGCATATGGATTTCCAGTTTTCCCAGCACCATTTGTTGAAAAGGCTATCCTTTCTCCAATGTACATTTTTGGCACCTTTGTCATATATAAGATAGCTGAAATTATATGTATTAGTCTCTGTGTCCTCAGTTCTGTACCATTGGTCTACCGGTCTATTTTGGTGCCAATACCATGCTGTTTTTGTTACTATTGCTCTATAGTATAATTTAAAATCTGGTATGGTGATGCCACCTGCTTCACTTTTCTTGCTCAGGATTGCTTTAGTTATTCTGGGTCTCTTATTTTTTCAGATGAATTTCATGACTGCTAATATCCAACATGTTGGATTAGGCCCCAAGTTCCTTAATAAGACTCCTGTAGTGCAAGAATTAATTTCAAGAATTATAAGTGGGATAGATTAAAACTAAAAAGCTTCTTCTCAGGAAAAGAAACAATCGGTGAGGTGAACAGAGAACCAACTAATTGGGAAAAATTTTTTACCATATGCACATCAGATAGAGCACTAATCTCTAGAATATATAAAGAACTCAAAAATCTTAACACCAAAAAAACAAATAACCCAGTCAATAAATGGGGCAAGGAATTGAAAAGACACTTCTCAGAAGAAGATACACAATCAGTCAACAAATACATGAAAAAATGTTTAACATCTCTGGCAATTAGAGAAATGCAAATCAAAACTACTCTATTTCATTTCACTCCAGTCAGAATGGCAGCTATTAAGGACACAAACAACAATAAATCTTGGAGAGGATGTGGGGAAAAAGGCACACTCATACATTGCTGGTGGCACTGCAAAATGGTGCAGCCGTTATGGAAAGCAGTATGGAGATTCCTTGGAAAACTGGGAATGAAACCACCTTATGACCCAGCTATCCCACTCCTGGGTCTATTCCCAAAGGACTTAAAAGCAGCATATTACAGTGACACAGCCACATCAATGTTTATAGCAGCACAATTCACAATAGCTAGGTTGTGGAACCAACCTAGATGTCCCTCAGTAGATGAATGGATAAAGAAAATGTAGTATATATACACAA
Source organism: Tamias sibiricus (assembly GCA_025594165.1). Lineage (NCBI taxonomy): Eukaryota > Metazoa > Chordata > Mammalia > Rodentia > Sciuridae > Tamias > Tamias sibiricus. Next base: position 68,786,880 of record CM046660.1, on the reverse strand, counting down.
TGGAATATTACTCAGCAATAAAAGAGAATAAAATAATGGCATTCGCAGGTAAATGGATGAAGTTGGAAAATATAATGCTAAGTGAAGTTAGTCAATCTCAAAAATCCAAATGCCAAATGTTTTGTCTGATATAAAGAGGCTGATTCACAGTGGGGTTGGGTTGGGGAACATATGAGGATTAGAGGTACACTAGAAAGTTCAAAGGAGAGGGAGGGGTAGCGGAAGGGAGGGAGCAAGGAGTATGGAGGGGGAAAAAAAGAAGGTGGTAGAATAAGATGGATATAATTATCCTAAATGCATGATTGAAGACATGAATAGTATGAATATACTTTGTATACAAACAGTGTTATGTAAAAAGGTACTTTATATGTATATTATGAATTGTAATGCATACTACTATTACATATACAACAACTTCGAATAAAAAGAGAAAATAAAATAGGTAAAGAGGGGCTGGGGCAATGGCTCAGCAGTAATGCACTTGCCTACATGTTTGAGGTACTGGGTTTGATTCTCAGCACTGCATATAAATAAAAAAAATAATGATCTATCAACAACTAAAAATAAATAAATAAATACAAACAAGTAAAGAGACATAAGGGGTGATGTTTAGGGGTGATGTTCTTGTACTAATCAATAGTCAACCTAGAATAAAGGCTTTGCTCATTTATTCATTCAATCATGTATTCATCACATATTAATTAAGCACCTATTAAGTACCTAGCACTATTCAAGCAAAGGACTTGGAACACATTGGTGAAAAAACAGGAAATGATTCCTGCCCTCTTGGGCTTCCAGTTTTAGGGGGATAGTTAAATAATAAACAAGAATAATAAACAAGTAAGATAATTATGAAGTATCTAGGAAGTTCATAAGTGCTCTAGAAAAAATAGAAAGTGGATTAGGGTAAAGAGTGGTGTGCATGGTGTGGAGATGAGGAAAAGATGGAATGACATGTTAAATAGGGCCTTCATGGACAGGCCCAGAGGAGAAATTAAGGTTTGTTGTTCAAGCCAGAGTTTGACTTCAAACAGAGGTAACAGTTCCCAGGCAGGAGCCTGGTGAGTTCCAGTGTGGCAAGAAGGTCACTATGGCTGGAGTGAGTGAGCAGAGGAGCAACCTCATGAGGAGGGAGAGGACAGAAGTGCTGGGCAAGGGGTTGGAGGTGGTCTGGGTACTGTGGGAATGTGAGTACCAAAGTGACAGGATTCCAACTTATTGCTTAACTGGGCATGGTGGTGGCAGCTGTAATCTCAGATACTAGGGATGCTGAGGCAGGAGGGTCCCAAGTTTGAGGCCAACCTCAAAAAAATTAGCAAGACCCTGTCTCATTTTTTTTGGGGGGGGGCACTGAGGATTGAACCCAGGGGTGCTTTACCTCTGTGCTACATCCTCAAGTCCTTTTAATTATTTATTTTGAGACAAAGTTTTGTTAAGATGCTCTGAGCCTCTCTAAATTGCTGAGTCTGGCCTCAGATTTGTGATCCTCCTGAGTCACTGGCATTACATGCGTGCACCATTCCACCCAGCTAAAATTTAAAAAATTTAAAGGGCTGGGGGGGATAGTTCAGTAGTAGGGTGTTCCTGGTTTCAACGCCAAGTTTAATGTCATAAACACAGAGACTCGCCCAGGGAAAAAAAACACCCTCTAGTACTATGTTGAGAAAGGACAGCAGAGGAGGTCACTGTGGCAGTAGGGGGACCAAACTACTTGTTTCTAAAGTCACACCAGAAAATATTAGAAGCCTTCATTGGCTTGCATTGTTTTAAACCAGACTTAGAACTAGAACATTAAGCAAACAAACAAACAACCCCCCCCCAAAAAAAAAAACAAGCAATAACAACAACAACAACAAAACCATTTCCTGCTCAGTCACTCTTTTGGACTTCTCCCTCACCTGGAAACCTCCCCAGCCTCCCCAACACAGGGTCCCACCCCTCTGGCTCACTGCTTCTTCCACTTTGCAGGAGCACTGGATCCCTAGAAGCCAGCTAGGCAGCTCCTTCCCAGGGAGGTGCAGTTACGTCACAGAAGACAATCACTCAGGGAGGGCCACTGAGGCAAACACAAGGTTGGAATGTTCCAGAAGTAGTTCTGGAATGCTTGGTGATGCAAGCAAAGTGTGGCTCTTAGGAAGGGGCAGGCAGGGTGCTCCTCATGTCTCACTGATATAATAGATACACAGTGCATCTTCTTTGACATTTAGTGATAAAATGCAAAAGAACATTTCTTCCTGTGCTTTTCTGTCATCTCTGCTGCACTGCAGACTTCATTGGTCTATTGTTTTTTCTTTCTCAAAATCCAATGGTAGAGATATAGTCCAATGAATAAGAGAGAAAAACAGAGCAAGAAAGAGAGGGGCCTGGAGTGGGGGAGATCATATGTAAGAGGGGATAAAAAACAAATGAAGACCCAGAACCTAAGAGCAGTAATAAGACTGAATTTAAAACTTCTGAAGAGGGACTGGGGCTAGGGCTCAGCAGTAGAGTCCTTGTCTGGCCTGTGTGAGGCCCTGGGTTTGAACCTCAGCACCACATAAATAAAATAAAGGTATTGTGTCCACCTACAACTAAAAAATCATTTAAAAAAATAAAACTTCTGAAGAAAGGTCTTCCTAGGCTATATAAACATACATAAGTTATAAGCAAGAATGCTTAGGGCTGTCTTAATTATTTCACATGACTAAGAATGAAGGAGTACAGCTATTCGAAGAAATCCTAGGAGAGATTACTGCCCTAAAAAGAGAAATCTCCAGGCCTCTGCTGAACCAAGTAAAGCCATCTGAAAGTTTAAGTGGGGCTACAGGGAAACATCCAATCACAAGGGGCTGCAAACGAAGGTCATTTAGTTGTAGGGCAAACAGGGAGCAGCGCTCACTGCTAACCTGGACCATCCAGAGTAACCTCAGAGCAGCAAGGATCTCAAGGCCACGCCCCTGTGGGTTACACATGGTCCAGGTAGTTAAGGATGTCTGCTCTGGGCCGAGGTAGCAGGATCAGTGTACAAAGATGTCATAGTACTTAACATTCCTGACGAGTGGTACTCTTGCCTTCATATCTGTCTACATTCCAATCATTTTAGAAAGATGAGCTGCTGGTCTATTTTTAAGAGGCCTGAAGAGGACATGATAGAAGCTGTCTTCATGAATGCAAAGATTGTTACTTAAAATGAATTCTTCTTGGGTTATCCAAGGCTTGCTTGCGGGAACGTAAAGCTGTTTTCTATTGTCCTGGCCTCAGTGGAGAAGGGAGGAGTGCCATGTCACACAAATCCACTGTGGAGGTCCCACTACCATCTATGTCTAAGGATGAGATGTTGGACTTTGCTTCTGTCCGTCCCCCTCCTTAGCCTTCATAGCTAGGTGCAGTGATGCACACCTGTAATCCCAGCTTCCAGAGGCTGAGGCAGGAGGCTCACAAGTTCAAGGTCATCCTGGGCAGCTTAGTGAGATCCTGTCTTAAAATAAAAAATAAAAAGAGCTGGGAATGTAGTGGTAGAGTGGCCCTGGGTTCAATCCCCAGTACAACAAAAAATAATAAAAAAATGAAAAAATTAAAAGGCAACCAAACCCAACCAGGGCTCTCCTCCCCACCTTGGCCATCACTGCAGATAACCTGGGGACTTCAGACTGAGAGGAGGGAACCTGTTATCACCAGGGAGATGTTGATAGGAAAATCTGGGTTCCTGTTCCAGTTCTGTCACCAGATTCTTCATTTTCCTCAGTAAAGCAGGGGAGATTTTAACCCGGGCACCTGCACCAGGCTGAGAAGATATTTTATATATTGAGTGCACAGTTCAGGGAACAGCGGTTGGTATCACTTGTCAATTCTCAAAAGGGCTGCACCCCAAAGCAGTCTGGAGTCACTAGCCGGGGTGATTCCTAATACTCTTCCTATTTGAAACTTTGTAAGCCAAGATCCCTCTTCATGTAGTGGATAATTACATGTCATGCTCACAGTTGGGAAATGTGGCAAAACTCACTTCACATGGAAATTTTGCTCTTACAAAGAATCAACCCATATTTATCAGATCTGTGGAAGACGCTCAAATAGACCAAAAATGCAAGCCACATTAAGAAAGGGGAAATAGAAGTTGTTAAAAATGACTCTAAAAACTATAGAGTATGAAAAACGCAACACTGTTCTCGACAATTTCTTGTGTTTTAATGACTGTAAAATGCTCACAGGGGACAAAGGTTGCTCGCTGGGTTCCCTGGGGACAGCAGCGGCAGGGCAGCCGCAGCAACTCATGCTGGCTGTCTGTACTCCCCACAGCTGCCTGGCTGCAACGAGGCTGCAGAACTTCGGGTGGGTGCTGGGAAAATGGTTTAGCCACTCTCACCAAATGTGGCTGTTGTCGACCAGATGAAGTAATGTGTGTAAGAGCACAGAAGGGCTGGGAGGGTGACAAAGTGGTATTACTGCTGGAGAGGGGTGCTGATGGGGGAGTGTGCAGTGAAGGGTTAGGAGGAATCAGATGACGAGGGACTTTGTATCGGCTGCCTTGGTGTCCTAGGGCTGCAGGAACAAACCATCACAGCCTAGGTGGCTGAAAACACCCAGGGATTCATTCTTGTAGCTCTGGAGGCTGGAAGTCCAGCATCAGGGTGGCAGCAGGCCTGTGCTCCTTCCAAACACTCTAGAAAAGAATGCTTTCTTGCCTGCTCCTGTCTCCAGTGGTCCCCTGCATTCCTTGGCTGGTGGCAGCATAACTCTAATTTCTGCCTCTGTGGTCCCATGGCCTCCCTCGCTGTATGTCTGTATGCCCTCTGGACTGAGGGTCCACTCTAATCAGATGATTTCATCTTGACATCCCCAAATAATTCCATCTTTAAAGACCCTATTTGCAAAGGTCACAGCCTGAGGTTCCAGGTGAATGTGAAGTTTTGTGGGGATACTTCAGCCCACTGCAGCAACATTGTATACAGTTTAATTTACACACACACACATATGTAAAATGAGATTGTATCCATGTATATAATTTAGGATACTAAGAAAGAAAATGAGCCACTTCTATAATCCCAGCTACTTGAGAGGCCGAGGCATAGGGTCACAAGGTTAGCATATATATATATATATATATATATATATATATATATATATGTATATATATATATATATATATATATATATATATATATACTTATACACACACACACACACACACACACACACATACATACAGGCTTACTCTAGCTGGAGTGAAGAGAGGTGTGGTTGGTGGGAAGAGAGGGGAATAGAATATAATGATCCCTAATGATCTCTATCTGCCAGACACTAACTGATTTTGGTGGATTAAGTCACTTAACCCTCATAGTAATCCTATGAGGTAGGTGATATTATCCCCACACAGGTTAGGAAACTGAGGCCCAGAAAAGTCAGTTAGTTGCTCAGGCTTCCAGGGGAGATCTAAGACTGGAACCTGACTGTTGGCCTTGGACCCTGAGCTTTTAATTTTTTTTTTATTCTAAGATGTTATAAATGACAGCAGAATGCATTACATTTTATATTACACATATAGAGCACTTTTTTACAAATCTCTGGTTGTATGCAAAGTATATTCACACCATTCGTGACTTCATACATGTACTTAGGATAATGATAATCCCTGTGCTGTCCTGTCTCCTCAGGCACAGTCACACAGTGGAGGTAGAGTTCTGATGAAAGGAAAGTTGACACCATTTCCTAAACACACACACACAGCTCCCCTTCCCACCCCACATAAAACATCAAGAAATGAGCATGCTGCTGCTGCTGCAGTTAGAGGGGGTCTGGAGTATTCTGTCTATAAAACTGAGGGAACGGAACACTGTTGGGTATTTACTTGCAACAAATGGAAACTTGCGTGGCCTGAGAACAGTGGAGTGGTTCATGCACACCCCGACTTGCCTTTCAGACCACAAGTGATTCTGACCAATCAAAGTGCAGCTCTGGTCAAAGGGTAGCCACATAGGAGGTGGCTCGCTCACAGCAGTTTCTGGCGAAGTGCAGCTGAACCTCAGTCGTGGTTGACGTGGTTGACATCCTGCCTTACCAGCAACACACTGAACCCAGAGGGGACTGGTAGGTATGTTCAGAATAGCAGTAGTAATGACAGCAGTGCTTACATTTGTGCCAGGTGCCAGGAGCATCTTCTCACTCCGTGTTTCCATGCCCTTCTGAATCATTAGTAGCCCAGGGCAGAGTGATGATAAAGCAAGAGGTTATCTTATGGTAAAAGTGGCTATGGGCTTCTCCCAGGCACTTCCTCAGGGCTCTCCCACTGTGGAAGGCCACTTTGCAGTATGGCTGTAAGCACACACAGCAAGGACCCATCTGCACAGTGACAATTACTTAATTGAATCTTTGGGACATTTTCAGCAGGGTAGTTTGGTATATCTAACTTTTCAGGTAATTTCCTTAATATAAGTAACTTCATGAGTGAAATTAAGTCTATGGTGGGCACAGCCTGAAGCTCTGGGCGTAGGCTGGCTTCCTTAAAAAGCAGAAACAAGCCAGGCGCGGTGGCACACGCCTGTAATCCCAGCACTTTGGGAGGCTGAGGCAGGAGGATCGCGAGTTCAAAGCCAGCCTCAGCAATGGCGAGGCACTTAGCAACTCAGTGAGACCCTGTCTCTAATAAAATACAAAAAGAGGGCTGGGGATGTGACCCAGTGGTCAAGTGTCCCTGAGTTCAATCCCCGGTGCCACACAAAAAAAAAAAAAAAAAAAAAAAAAAAGCAGAAACATCAGGCTAAACAAGCCCAGTTAATGTCCCTGGGTGTTAGTACCACTGGAGTCTAGCTTAGCTTAGCACAAGGAAAGCAGCACCTGCCTCCCAGCTTTTCCTGCTCCCTGGGTTGGATTCCCAAGAGGATCTGATGGAGCATGGTGCTGACTGAAGCAAAACCACTGGCCTTCGAATTCAGCTTCTTGGCTTTCCATGGCTTGTCCTTGGCAAGCTCCTCAACCCATAGCTTTTGTTTCTTCATCTGTAAAATGGGTGTAACAATAAAGTCTACCTCCAAAGGCTTCTGTGAGGATTAGTGGGCTTTCTCTACAGAAAGTACTTTGTGTGCCGCCTGGTACTTAGCACTGGAAATGCCAGTCATCATTTTTGGGGTATCACGAGGGGAGAGTTCTGTGCAATCAGATCTCTCCTCCGGGGATGGGGGGCAGTGTGCCATCAGTTGCCAGGGCTCAAGGAGTTACCCTGTGCTCAGTGCACTGCAGTTGTCTGATGAACCACTACTTATCTGCTAGCACTTTGGTGAGAAATAACAAAGGGGAAGAGATGAGCTTTTTGTAAGAGACCCACTTTTAAAATACCACCTCCATCTGACCTCTTCAAAATGGAGGGCCGATGGGTAGGGTCCATTTTCCTTTCCTGTGGGTCGAACAAGCGCTGTGGGTGTTTCTTTTCTGATAACTAGAGCAGGTTTCTTTCCCCACAGGGGCCCCTTTCTTTCCCCTGAACCAGATGGGAAGATCCCCTTTCTCTTTTCAGTAAGGGCAGGAACAACGTCCCATTGACAAGGAGAATGGGGCGTTTCTTACCCAGAACTCTCTTCTTGCTGTGGAGGCAGGGACCTATCCTTTCTCCCTTGGCTTCTGAAGATAGTGATTCAAGTTCTCTATGGGCAGTTAAGGCAGCCCAGGACTCCCGGTGCCAGCACCAACTAACCACAGCAGGGAGGCTGCTTGGCTGCAGAGTCTCCTAGCCAGGTTGTTTTATCTGCATTTTCTGATACGTGCAATTCTGAGAACTTCCTGTCTGTCCCACAGGCCTGCACCTGCCTGACCAGCTGGCAGCATCCCCCCTTTTCACACTATGTTCCCCAAGCCTGCTTCATTTTCCATTCAAGTCCCTGGTCCACTATATTAATGTGTTTATTGTCTGTTCTCCCTCTCGTGGGAACACAAGACTCCCAAAAAGGAAGAATCTTGCCTTGCTCATTGCAGCAGCCTCAGTTTCTAGCACAGAACCTGGCAGATAGTAGGTGCTCAGTACATCTTCAATGAATGAAGGAAAGAAGGCTGAAAATGACTTCTATTTTCCCTCTGCAATCCAGAAAATGCCTTTCTGATAAATGGATAATGTTAATTCCAGGTGAAGTTGTTGTGAGCTTCCAGAACTGTCCCATGTTGATCAACCAGCTGGCACAATGGAGCATCTTCTATGTTCCACAAAGTGGAGACAGAGAGGGCTATGACCTGGTGTCTGCTCTCAGAGAGCTCAGAATTCTGCTGGTGAGAGAAAGCTCCCAAATGAGAATGGAGAAATGAATCCAGGTAGAAGACAAAGCAGGTCTTTGGGGCGTCTGTTTTCCTTGGCATCTGTAAGGAGTCGGAGGCCAGGTGACCACCTGTCAGCACTAGTGCTTTGGTGTTGAGGGGGTCCTGCCCTTTGGGTGTTTAGCTCCTGTGCACCTATGCTCTGGCAGCTCTATGCAGCGTGTACCCAGAAACCACACCAGTATTTCCAGGAAGTACACACCAACTGCTGTTCTCTGTAGGTTTTTTCCCCGTCTTCTTTTTCTCTCTGGGTGCTTTTTGCAAATTAAAAAGCAAGTCAGGAAGCAATGTTAAAAATAATCAAACCACAGCTAAAGGAAAGCAGTATCAAAAGAGAAGAAAAAAAAAAAATCTAGTTGAATATTATTCCACAGTGCTTTAATGCTTGAGGTCCTGTGATAATTCACTCTGAAATCTGCTGGGGCCTGGGGAAGTTCACGGGGCCAACATTACTTTTCTTTTGCATTACTTACATGGGCCATAAAATTTAGCATTGGCTTCTTGGCCAAAAGCCGGAAAAAGTCCAGGCACAGGGAGCAAAGAATGTTAATCAAAATGCAAAACTCAAAGCTCCACTTTCCCTACACTGCAAATACTTATTGCTGTCAGCAAAGTCCTCTTTGTACTCAAAATCAGCTTTCAGTATCAGGGGTTGGGGGAAGGGTGGAGGAAGAGCTGAAGACCCCAAGAATGGAGAACAAAGCTCCCCAACACCTTGACTCATTCAACTGAGGCTGGGTGTCTGGGAGGATCTGGGGCTTCTGAAGTGCTCTGTGCTTCAAGATTTGGGAAAGATGGGAATGGGGGGCTCAGGAAGAAGGTGAGTGGCCTCAGATGGAACTCATGGCCACTTCAATTTTATTTTGAGGCTCCCAGCACATTAAAATAAGATAAGATATTGGGCAGGTTTTTAAACAATTTAACTTAAGTTAGCCCTTTTCATGTGCAAGGAAATAAAAGAAGGCAACTGGGCTGTTCACTAGCAAAGTCCAAGACTTATCAACAGCAGGAACTCAAGAGTGCTGTAGGTGGCAAGGAGGGCCACATGGGTGTCTGTCAACAGCTGCGTTTTGTTGGTGGTCTCTGCCACACCCAGGTATTGTCAGGAGTTTCAGCTGAGGTCCTCCCTGAATGAGAACCCCTCTTCTCTTTACTCACACTCCCCAGGGGTGAAGCCACCACTTGTCAGCCCAGGTCATTTGTCTTTGCTTGTCCTACTTTGCTCTCTGGTAGACACAGGGGGCCTCCTCTGGGTGGGGAGGGTGTGGGAGGGCGGGGTGGCCTAGGATGAGTTGGCAGCTCCCTTCCTGGCCTGCTGGCTCCATGGGTCCTCTCCAAACACCCGGGTTTGCTCAGGACATTTTCTCTGACTCACCCCTGGTGATAAGGCCTGCAAGAGCCTTTAAGCGAGTCAGTCAGTCAGCATTCAGGTGGCTTTCGATTCTTTACCATTGCAGGTTTGGTTTCGTGAGTTCCTTAACAAAACTATTGTAAGCGTTGACACAACTGTAGGCATTCTGAGAGCCAAAATAGCAGAGACAACAATAAGCTGAATATTGCATCCTTTGCATAAGAGTGAGGAAAGCTTTAATCTTTAGCACCCCACTGGTACATTTATAGATTCCTTCAACGAATATTTATCAAGCCCCTTCTAAGTGCCAAATCTCATGCTAAGTGATGGAGAAAAGATGGCAGACCCGGTCCCTTCCTGAATGAAGCCTTGCAGTGTGTGTATACAGGGGGGGGGTGAGAGACCTCATTGAAAATCACAAAGCAGCATAAACAGACACAGCGTTAAGTGCTAGCAAGGAGAGGTTCACGGGGCTAAGAGCACATATTATGGAACCTGACTTGGCTAGCAGGTCAGAAAAGGATCTCTGAAAAATAGATACTCAGCTGGATTTGAGGGATAAGAAGGAAAAAAAAAAAAAAAAAAAAAAAAAAAGAGAGAGAGAGAGAGGGAGAGAGAGAGAGAAAAAAGTACTCCTAGAAACAAACAACAACAAAAAGCATATGCAAAGGCCCTGTGGGGGGAGAGAGGAGAATATATAAAACTGACAGGTAGGTCTGGAGCAGTGGTGGAGACTTAGGGTGGTACTTGCAGGACCCAGGGCAGTGTAGGACTGAGCCAGGGTGGGAGAGACCTACTGTGGTGGTCAGGAGGCTCCTGGGGTTTCTTTCATCCTGAAAGCAGTAGGAAATGACATAAAGGCTTAAGTTTGGGGCAGGGTGTGAAGGCTGGGGATGTCAGAATTACATTTGCATTTTGAAAAGATTTATTGTGGCTGGAGAGCTAACATCTCTGAAAGTAATTTCTGTTTTGCACATCCAGTAAAAGCAGGGTCAGTATTTGGTCACCAGAAGCAGAGGCTGGTACTTTGCAGCCAGACCTGAATTTGAATCCTAACTTCATGCCTACCTTGGGACATGGCTTCAGTCAAGCCCGGGCCTTTCACAGAGCTCCAGTTTCCTCATTTATAAAACGTGGCTAATAATACCTCCTGTGGTGTGATGAGGGCTAAGGGAGGGAAAATAAATAAATAATCTTGCTGGATACATGGCAAACTCTGCCTGGGATTTTTAAAAGCAGAAAGCTCCTTCTGATATTATACATGGCATGAAAGAGCCAATGTTCCGCAGGTCAGTTGGACTTCCAGCTTCACTTGAAAAAACCATCTTGGATTTCACCTGCACTTCATTTTCTTATAGATCAATAGTTTGGAAATACCTGCCTGGGCCTCTTCAAACTGCACAGCACAATAATGAAACACCCACACACTCACCATTTGTATAAGGTGCTGCAGTCAGGGCTGCTGGTTCTGGAATGTATCAGATGATGGCCCATGGAGACATGAGCAACCATACCACAAACAAAGGACAAGTGAGCATGGCAAATATAGAAACAAGCTGCTGGCTGTAATGGGGGGGTTGCTGGTAATGAGAGAGAGACTGGGTGACTTCTAGTTGCCAGAGTTGGGCTGGCGAGTCAGCCAGCCTTGTTTTGATCCGTCAAGGATTCGACATTTCAATGCTCTCATCTCTTGAACAGCTCAGGGCCTGCCAGAGCAGAACACTATTTGACCTTAAGTCAGGGTCTTGTCAAAATACTCAGCCAACTTTAAGAGGCTCCCCCTGGCCAAGGATGAGATGATGTGGGCATCAAGGACATCAAATAAGTCTAAATCCTTGAATTTATAATGATCTCCACTGGAAGGTGGAAAATTTGTAAATAAAAGAATCAAACATTTATCCTGTCTCTCTGCCATGAACTGTACCAAACAGTAGACGAGACGTTTTCTCTTTGTGCAAGTATTTCAGCAAAAATAATGAAGCAGGAATGATAGAATCAGAATATCATTATTTTGTAATCCTTAGTGAAGGATTGGATTTTAATCATTAAAGGTTGCTCACATTGTAAAAAGATCCCCCATCATGTGCTTTTGGAACTCTAGTTTTCTTGGTCTCCCTTTGAGAAATAAGGGGTAGGGATGGTTTCTAACATCCTGCGGGCAGCTGATACTTGCAGTGGTGAAGAGATTCCGGTTCTGCAGTGTGACTGGGTTGGAATCCCAGCTTCTGAACATGAATACTCAGGTAAATCTATTTGCTCCCTATCAGTTAACCCTCCTAATTGGTGAAATGGAAATAACAATCACTCTTGCCTCGAAGGGCTGAAGCAATGATTAGATACATTTCATGCATTCATTTAATAAAAACTGAGCACTTAAGTGTCCAGTTCTGGGAGGGAAATGGATGAAGCAGTGAAGAAAATGCAGGGGCCAGGCTAGGCTTTAAAGGGCTAGATTAGATGACACAGTAAGTGCTAATTAAGATGCAGTATTTCCAACAGCTGGAACTATGAAGAAAATACAACATAGCAATTTGACAGAGAGCAACTTTCAGGGAGAGGAGAAAATCCTGGCACAGTCTGGCTAAGGTGACAGTTGAGTCCCAGTGACTAATGGGAGGTGCCTGCCATGGAAGATCTGGTTGTCCACATGCAGTAGTGGTTTTCACCCACCTAAATCTCCCTGCATATTTGGCAGTTTCTCTGTAGTTGGGTTGCCACAACTGGGAGAAAGGGGGTGTTCTGACGTCTAGTGGGCAGAGGCTAGTGTCCTACAACGCACAGGACAGCCTCCACACTGAGAAATTAACTGGTCCAAAGTATCAATAGAGGCAAGGTCAGCTTGTCGGGTTTGGGCAACAAACGCAAACCCAGTGTGACAGTGGATGAGGATGAGATGGAAGAGGTAAACTAGGCTGGAGAGCTTCTTGGGACACAGTGGGGAATTTGGACTTATGCCCAAAGCAGTGGGCATCCCTTGGAGAGTTTTAATCAGGGAGAAAGGAAACCCATGTGAAGCACTTAGCACACATAGGCGTACAATAACATTATCTATTATTTATTATCACCACTGAGTCTTCCCTACTCCGCCCAGCCCCGACCCAGGCCTCAGTGTGGCCGCAGTGACTCCTCCTGGCCAGCAGAGGGCGCCGGCCGACACTTGGCCAGCGGCCGCCCGGGGCGGGCCTCCTCTTGCCGTCCCCCTTCGTCGTCTTTTCCCCTCAGGAGAAGTCGGGAAGGTGGCGGCGGCGGCGGTTGTCCCGGCCCGGCCGGTTGGTGTGGCCCGTCAGCGCGCGCTCTGCAGTGTCCGCGCCGCGTGGAGCCCAGTCGAGCCGAGCAGCGCTGCGGCCGTCGGGTCCGGCGCGGGCGGCGCGCGCTGACGGAGGGCTGCGGCCGCGGCCAGGGCGGCCCGTGGGACCGCGGGCCCCCGGCGCAGCGCCGCCTGGCTCCCGGCCCTGCCGGCCTCCTCCTTCGGCGCCGCGGCCATGGCGGCCAGCGCGAAGCGGAAGCAGGAGGAGAAGCACCTGAAGATGCTGCGGGACATGACCGGCCTCCCGCACAACCGAAAGTGCTTCGACTGCGACCAGCGCGGCCCCACCTACGTGAACATGACGGTCGGCTCCTTCGTCTGTACCTCCTGCTCCGGCAGTCTGTGAGTGCTGGGCGGCGGGCGGGGGTCCTGCCGGGTCGGGGGACGCTGCGCGGCGCGGGAGGCCGTTGAGGAGCCTGCTGGGGCGGGGGACGGCGGCGGGGCGCAGTCGCCGGGCGGGGCGTGGGAGACGGCTGGCGGGATGCGCTCGGCCCGGGCGATGGGCCGGGATGCGCTTTCGGTTTTGCCGGGCGAGGGTCCAGCCACGGGGCAGCCTTCGTGGGTGGGGCGAGGGCGGCAGTGGGTCCGGGAGGCGGCGGCCGGGGCGAGCATCCCTGGTTGCGCCGAGCGGCGGCCGCCGCCTGGGCTCCCGGCTGCGCTGCGAGGGCCCTGCGGGGCTGCGGGAGAGACGCGGGGAGGCTGGGGAGGGCCATGCGGGTCCTTTGTGTGCCCCGCCTCTCGGCCGCCCGGGCGCTGCTGTTCCCAGCCAGGCACCTGCCGGGCGCCGTGCGGGGATAGGGGGAGGCGGGATGGGTGCGAGCAGACTCGGCTGGGGCCCCTCTCCTCGCGCCCAGGTAACGGTGGGAAAGCAGGCACTTAGGAAAATGATGGCAGAGATGTGGGTCCCAAGAGAAAAGTTCGAGGGGGAGGTAATTGCAGGAGGGGGAGGCGGAGAAACAGATATGAGGTTGTAAGGTTTTGGCTCTTTAGTCAGAAGGAAGTCTTGAGGAGTTTGGGGAAAGTTTTAATGGAAATAAGGTGCTGGTTAGGAGTTGGGTAATTTCTAAATATGGTTGTGGTATCTGAGACCTCTGGATCAATACGCGAGTGTCCTGGCTGTACACAGAAATGGGGAGCGATGGGAAGACAACATTGTTTAAAAAAAAAGAGTGCTGTCTTGAATTAGATGGTTTGTATCCTTTTTTTTTTTTTTTTTTTTTCTTAATTAAGCTTTAGTTTGGTGTTTTTTCCTCCTGTGAAAATAATTTTTTTTTGAAAATTGGATGACCCTTGGATGATTTTGAAACTGATAAGGTGCTTTTATATACTAATTACGTTGGGTTCAAAGTAAGTTACTAACAAAGTGGGAGTTTCTGAATTTTCTCAACATCTTTGTAAGATTAATAACTGAGAGAAAAAGTAATAAATAGGAAGACGGATTTTCTAAAAGTTGGAAAATGCAGGATGTTCCCGTTAGTGTATTCTTTGCTTTAGTTTTTTATTTTATTTGCACGAGACATTAGTTTTCCATGATTGTTACAAACATTTGGGGGGGGGGGTGTACTAGGTTTTATGTGAAGCCTTAGGTGTACTGATGAATACAGCAAAGTCCTTATTCTCTTGGCACTTATATTCTCATGGGGGGAATGGTAATACATAAATAAGAAGTGTCAGGGGTAAGTACTATGCTCAGCGATAAAATAGTGTGATAGGAGAATCCCTAAAGTTACTTTTTGGTTGTGTAGTCAGGGAAACAGAAGTTGCCAGAGGTAAGTGGTATTTAGGAAATATTCTGGTTTGTGTTTTTGATGTGTAAATGAAGTAAGACCTGGGAGTTGTGTGATTTATGTTGGCAACTTTGGTTCAGATATTAAGCTAATAAGTTTGTTTAAAGTGTGCTTGACTTTTAAAAATATTTTGTTGTATTTATTTACATTTTTTACAGTACTGGCAATTGAAACCATGGCTTCACATATGCTAGGCAAGCACTCAGCCACTGAGCTACATCTCCCAGCCTTTTATAAAAGAATTTTACTGTGAGATAGGGTTCTGCCAAGTTGCCCAGGCTGGCTTTGAATTGCTATACTGCTGCCTCAGCCTCCCTGGTAGCTGGGGTTACAAGCGTGCTCCACCACACCTAGCTTGTATTTGATTTTTAATAGGAGCTTAAGAAGTATGTCTTGCTTTTACTAAACACAGGTCCTTTGAGATGTTTAAAGTATTTGGTTGGAAATATATATATATTCCTGTTCTAGTTTTCCAACATTTCTGTGTAGTCCTTGAAAAGTACAGAAAGTACTTTCCTTGTAGCAAATATGTAATATAAAGGAAATATTTTCAAATTTCATCCTAAACTCTGTGCTTTAGAAACATTCTATGTAAAAGGATATGCCAGTATAATGATAATTGCTTATTTTAGTGGAACTTAATCTGTAATAGATAGGACTTCATTTCTCTATTGTTTTACTTTGTTTGTCACTAATACTGTGGAAAGCACTGGAATTATCTGGATCCCATTATCCTTACAGAGGTTGCATTCTAAGCAAATAGACATTGTCACAATGCATTGTAATAATTCCTGTCTATGAGTGTATTGTGAAATGCATCAATGGATACAGAAGTCTTCAAAGAAGAGTTGATACCTGAGTAAAGACCTTTAAAGACAAGTTCCACACAGCAGGCAGCTTCCTGTAGTTCACAGATCCAGTGTTTATGAGCTAGTTAAACCTGCTTTTGAATTCTGGTTCCAAGTAATAGCTATGTGGTATTGAGAATGGTGTTCAATACTTGAGTTTACATTTTCTCATATATGAAATGGTGAGGGTAAAATTCCCTTTGTAGATTTTGGATGTAGATTTGTTTAAACATCTCATACAATGCCTTGTATATGATAGGTGCCCAATTGATGAGAAGCATTGGAAAGGACATTGCATGTTAAGAAACATCCTAAAACCCAAGTTTGGAATTTTTCAGTGTAACCTGAAACCTGACTCAAATTAATTTAAAAATCTGAAGGAAATTTATTCATTGGTGTAAAGTGAGACTTGACTTAATCCAGTATTTTAATGATATTGTTTAGATTTCCCTCATCCAGACATAGTTGCCCCAGCTTCTGGGGCCACATACTGTCTTAATTATGTTGTTGGTCTACATTTTCTGAAGTTCTGCCTTTCAGCTTGATTGGTGAACTTAGGTCCTGTCCTGTGGCTAGTACTCTGGTTGGACACACTACTTTGCCTTCATTGGAACAAGGATCCCCAAGTAGAGTTCTCAAATCAGGAATTTCAGATTCTTGGAAGGATACAGGAATCTCAACCAGCAGATGTTTTCTGCAGAAGCTGGGTGTGGTGGCATTCACCTGTAATTCCAATTACCCTAGAAACTGAGGCAGGAGATACTGAGTTGGGGGCCAGCTTAGGCAACTTTCTGAGATCCTGTCTTAGAGTGTGGGGGGGGGGGAATTAAAAATCTTTTTTTAATCTATTCAATTTTAATAAGCTAGAATTCTTAGAATTAAATTTACTGTAATAATCAGAATGCCCACAAAATTGTAGAGAATAAATTATTGTCTGATTGTGAAATTCCAAGTGTGTTCAATCTCCACTATTGCAAAATATTGGGGGATAGAGGGGGAGTCTGCTGCAGAATATTGAAGGGACAGTAGCTCCTGAAAATTTTTTTCTATAAAAAACAAAAATGCCAAAAATTGACTTAGGAAGAATAACATAACTACTGAATTTAATAATTATTATGCATTTATTATGTGTAGATTACATGGCATAATTGAAAGAATAAGAATTTTAATGTCAGATTTTGACACTATTACTGGTTTTGTGACTTACCGCGAAGTATTTAAGTGAAGCCATTGTTTGCAGGCTGGCTTGGATCCATCGCCTTAGCTTCAGTTTTAAATTTGTGTTAAGAGCTGGGCGCTGTGCTGCATGCCTTTAATCCTAGTTACTTGAGAGGCTGGGGTAAGAGGATTTTTCAAGGATAGCTTGGCAATATAGTGAGACTATATTTTAAAATGAAAAATAAAAAAGGACCGGGAATGTAGCTCAATGATAAAAGAGTGTTTTGCTGGCGTGTGTGAGGGCCCTGGGTTCTATCCCCAATATTGCAAAAGAACAACAATACATAATATATTATGGGGGGTGGGACTCGGGTATAAATATGAAATGAGGCATATAAGATTACCCTATTTAAAAAAATGATTCAAGCTGGGCGCAGTGGTGCATGCCTGTAATCCCAGCACTTTGGGAGGCTGAGGCAGGAGGATCGCGAGTTCAAAGCCAGCCTCAGCAATGGCGAGGCACTTAGCAACTCAGTGAGACCCTGTCTCTAATAAAATACAATAAAAAAGGGCTGGGGATGTGGCCCAGTGGTCGAGTGCCCCTGAGTTCAATCCCCGGTACCACAAAAAAAAAAAAAAAAAATTCATAAAATTTTCAGTGAGGGTTTAGATAAAATTAAAAATGACATTTGCAAAAGTTTGCCATTCTTAATGGCAGCTATTTTATGTGGCCATGTATTCAAACTTGGAATTTCATAGGTGGTAAATGTAGCCAGATAGTAACTTATTCTCTATTAATTTTGTGGGATTTTTTTTTTTTTTTTTTTTTTGTGGTACCGGGGACTGAACTCAGGGGCACTTGACCACTGGGTCACATCCCCAGACCTTTTTTGTATTTTATTTAGAGACAGGGTCTCACTGAGTTGCTAAGTGCCTCACCATTGCTGAGGCTGGCTTTGAGCTCGCGATCCTCCTGCCTCAGCCTCCCAAAGTGCTGGGATTACAGGCGTGCGCCACCGCGTCCAGCTTGAACGGATAATTTTTTTAACAGATAGATTGCAATCAAATACTCTTAGAGCTCTGTTTATAATATTTAGGACCTCATGAGGTTCCTAGTGGGTAGAGATTTATAGTCCTAATTTCTTTTTTCGCTTGTTTTGATTGTCCGATGTGACTGTATTCAGTAAGATGTTTTAACAATGTAGTAAAATTTCAGTTTATAATAAGTGGCAGAATTATTTGATGCTTTTTTTTTAACCATAGGCTTTTTTATTGAGTGAGACACTAGCCCATGTTTTAGGGATTTAACAGTTAAGTATTGTCAAAAATCTAACAGTAATAATAATTACTAATACCATTTATTGAATGCTAGCTGTGGAGCTGGCATTATTCTACTGCTAGTCATGTGAAGAGAAGGTACTATTATCTGCCTACAATTTTCAAT
Source organism: Tamias sibiricus (assembly GCA_025594165.1). Taxonomy (NCBI): domain Eukaryota; kingdom Metazoa; phylum Chordata; class Mammalia; order Rodentia; family Sciuridae; genus Tamias; species Tamias sibiricus. The sequence continues at coordinate 68,768,711 of CM046660.1, read as the reverse complement.
TGTAAAATTAATGTACATTTTTAATCCTTTGCTACAATACCTTGCTTGATGTTGGGATGCTGAACTAGTATTGATTTCACTTGTAAAGAATGTATAATTTCTAAGCTGAGTGTGGTAGTAGCCCATGCCTGTATTCCTAGAGACAGGAGGCTTAGGTAGGAGGATCCTAAGTTAGAGGCCAGCCTCAGCCAAGCAACTTAGTGAGTTGTGAGACCCTGTTTCAAAAAATAAAAGTCTGTGCCCCTGGGTTTGATCCCCTGCGCGTGTGTGCTGGTGGGGGTGGTGTGTGTGATGTAATTTCCTTGTATTACTTGTAAATTATTTTGATTCTTTAGGGAATTTAAATGGCAGAACAGATAGTTTATGGATGTATCATACATGTATGTGTCTTTTTTTTTTTTAAAGAAACTTAGCTACAATATATGTGTTCTTTAGATTTTATTCAGAAACTGCTATTGTATATTCTGGATACCGCGGGAATGTTGACCGTTCAACAGCAGTTTTTTTTTTTTGGTACCGGGGATTGAACTCAGGGGCACTCGACCACTGGGCCACATCCCCAGCCCTTTTTTGTATTTTATTTAGAGACAGGGTCTCACTGAGTTGCTAAGTGCCTTGCCATTGCCAAGGCTGGCTTTGAACTCGCGATTCTCCTGCCTCAGCCTCCCAAAGTGCTGGGATTACAGGCGTGCGCCACCGCGCCCGGCTCAACAGCAGTTTTTTTGAATTTGACATATCCATACTACCATGTACTGTGAGTTTCTTTCTTTTTTTTTAAATATTTATTTATTTACTTGTACACAATGCAATGTATTTATGTTTATGTGGTGCTGAGGATCGAATCTGGGCCGCGCACGTGCGAGGCAAGCGCTCTGCCACTGAGCCACAACCCCAGCCCAAGAGTTTATTTTCTTTACTTGAACTGTAAATAAAACCCCTCATTCTGTGCAGTCAGGATTGATAGATTTATCGTAAATCAGTTAAAGCAAACAAGCATAAAAGCATATCATGTATACACAGATCCATTTATTTATCAAGCTGAGCTTTTATTTTAACATATAATTTGCCAATGCTTTTATGGAGCACCACATAAGACTTCTTTGAATATGAATCCACCAATTCGATGCTTACTCTTTTTTCTGTTTTTTTATTTTTATTTTTATTTTTATTTTTTTTAAACAGGGTCTTGCTCTGTTGTGCAGGCTGGCCTCAAACTTTTGGGCTCAAGGGATCCTCCTGCCTTTGCCTCTTGAGTAGCTGGGACTGTAGGCACATGCCATCACTCTTGGCTCTTTTGTCCTAGATTTTTATGATATTGAAAAGAATTTTTACAGTTTTTGTCCACAGTTAAATAACAGCTTTTCCTAGTGACTCAATTTAGTTGTCTCTAGTATACTTCATTTAGTTTACATAGAAACAATTTTACTTAAATCATTATTTTATATAATATTCAGTTAAAGTGTGTACTTTAGCTAGTACTGTAACAGACAAGTGTAAAATACAGTTGGAAGGATAGAGAGAGAGAGTGGCTTTCTAGCCATGAGTATTCAGTGTGCAGTGGGCATTAGCTATAGATTTTTCAAAGGAAGAAGCAGCATGATTTATCCAGCAGATGGGTTAAGAAGGGGATTCTTGGTACAGTGCTATGAGTACTAGGAAAGCTCTTCAGCATTCAGGGGGTTGTGACATCATTTGACTTCTAACTTGGTATGATGGCATATCCACATTACCTTTGTCCTTTAGTCATTGGTCTGTGGTTTTTGGCACAGTGTAATTACAAACACTTTGCCCCTTAGTTCCAAAGTAGATAAAGTATAGTATACCTAGTTTACATTTGCACTAACATTTTTAGTATCAATGAATTGGATTCTAAATGCAAAGAGTTAAGAAACATTGTCTAAGAAACTTACTGACTGCTGGATCCTAATTTAAAAGCCATTCTCTGTTTCAGAAGTATTATTTGGAAAGCAAGCAGATCTTCTATACTGATATTTTTAGTTTTTCTATGCAATCTATATGACTTGTGAGAAACTCCTGTGGAGCTCTTCAAGACTACCCCTCCAATTTTTTCCCAGTCAGTAATTTATTCTTCAATTTAAATAGTCAAAGCAATGATTGTCTGGGGAAACACAACTAACTTAAATACCTTTAATGTATATAAAGATGTAAATTATTTATAACTTTTGAGTACTTCCATTAGTAAGTAATAGGTTCCTTTTGACATCTTTTATAACCTCATACATAAGAGCTCTTGCCTTAGAGAGACACCTGATTAAACATGATTAAAATGAAATTGGTCAACTTTACAGTGGGGATGGGAAATTTATTTGGATTATTTGAAATATGGGGAATGATAGTTTTTTTAAGTTAGCGCATATTTTGTACAAAGACTTCTGAGTAAGATATTAATCTTCTCTCTCTCTCTCTTTTTTTTTTTTTTTTTTTTTTTGTGGTGCTGGGGATTGAACCCAGGGCCTTGTGCATGTGAGGCAAGCACTCTACCAACTGAGCTATATCCCCAGCCCAAGGTATTAATCTTCTTGATTGATACCTTATTTTTTTTTTTAAGAGAGGGAGGTCATAATTACACCTTTTATTATGATTGCTTTTTTAAAGACATAAACAAACTGGAGATCAAAGTAGAAAGATTGGAAACTCTGTGAAACTTTTGCTGGAACCAGATTGTTATAGGTTAAATGAGAAAATACCGGGAGGGTAGGGAGCAGTACATAATGATCATGGTTTTGGGGTAATTTAAAGCCTGTCCTTGAAAGAGATAATAGATTTATTTTGTTCACTTTAGGAGGAGGTATACTACCAATGTATGAAAGTTATAGAGAAACATGTTCAGAAAAGGAAGAGGAATTTTCCTTGTAATTGTCAGATTCTAACTTTCTTCCTTATTTTGTTATATTTTGTAAGCTCTTTGATAGGGGAAGTATGAAAATTAATAGAGCTAATAATTTAAGAAAATGTGAAAACTTTTGTTCATTTTTCTCTTGAAACCTTTTTACCTCTTGGTGACTCTTGGTGGTCCTGAGTTTGAACATTTGTGTTTAGTAGATACTTCTTTAAAAAGATTGCTAGTATAAAGAAACTTGATGCTTTTGAAATTTAAAAAAGTTCCTGAGGTATTGTAGGAATGTATTTTCATCAGTTACAACAACATGTAAATAAATATTAATTGAATTTAACTTTGAAAAGCAAGAACAACTTATTTTCTGTTCTTTTGACTATTTTAATTCAATTTTAACTTTTAATGAAAGAATAAAGCACATAAACATCAGTAACCTATTCTTTCCCAGTTTCTGATTACCATAGAAAGTGACTTTGAACTCTTAGACTGTTCCTTCCTTCCATATTTATTTACCTTGTTATTTTTTAACTAACATAGTATTGCTACTTTTTTTTTTATTTTTAAATTTTATACTGTAGTCGGAGGAGGATAAGAATTTGGTCCTTCTTAACATTCTTCCCCACCCTCTTCACCTATGTAGTCTTTCCTCTCAAGTTTATGAGTGTTAGGTTTTTCTTCATTTGATTTTGACTTCCATGTGTTCATTAATATATTTCTAGATAAATTATCTCTGGCTGAGGTTCAAATTTCTCTCAATATGATCAGACAAATTATGTACTCTTTCCTAGACCCATCATGTCCCTAATAGCCACTGGACTAAAGGTGAATGGGAAGTCGGTTTTAGATCTCACTGGCTGTGAAAATATCTTATTTTGCCCTCATTTAAAAAAAAATGTATAGTTTATTTACATTCACAAAGATGAAAATACTTTATTCTTGGAACTTTATAGACAGTGGTTAGTTTTCTTCAAATCTTTAGTGTTGCTGTTGAGAAATCTAGTGTTATTCCTAGAAATCTAGTGTTCATCTAGTGTTACTGATTATTTGTGCTATTATCCCAGCTGGACCTCATGGAAGTATTTTGGTGTAGGTCTTTTGTTCAGTGTGATAGGTTTTTTGTGTTTAGTTTGGAAACTTTTTTTTCCTCTTGTTTTTCCTTCTATCTCTTTTAGAGATATTTGCTGTAATCTTTTGGGGGAGATTAAAAAGAAAAAAAAAGCCTGGCTTCCACTATTCTGGGAGCCAAGTTCAGGGAGGTGACTGAGGACATAGAATTGACCATTTGGTATGTAGAGTCTCACATAATCTCCAGTTTTCAGCCTGACACACAACAACAGTCCTCAGCTGTGCTTGAGTCAGAGTCTTTTTTTAATAGCCTGTCTACATTAAACTTTCCTTCAGACTCTGCTCAGGACCTGTTGCAGGAAGGCTTGTGGCTGTTGAGGAACTGGGAGTCTTATGATTTTTGGCCTATGTTAAGCCTCTTCCTTCAGTGAATCTTCATAGGTCTTGTGGGTGGGAATTAACTTCCATTTGACTTTCCCCATTCTGCAGGAGCTTCTGTTTTGACTTTCTCTACAAAGTCAGTTATTGTTGGCATATCCATACAGAGTGTTTTGAACATCAAGAGTTTATATTATCTTGATAGCTTACTAAAGCCATCTTCTCTCTGTTCTAGATTTTAAGTTGTATAATTTTCACAATATGAAGCATGTATAATATTTTGCTAAATAACCAAGATCATGATAGATCTAATGTCAAATTAACTTTATTACTTTGTGCCAGTAGAATTAGTAACATAAATTTCCAGAGTCTATTAAAATGTTTTAACCAGCTTCTACCCCAGCAGGAGAAAAACAATTAATAAAACTAATGAAATAAGCTTTCTTATTCATCCAGCACAGATTGTTATTTGAATTGAGCAAATGGCTATTTGCAAGATTGTTTGAGGCCTGGTTAAGAGCAGCATTCTTGTGGACATATGGAATGAGTCATACCATCTGGTTACAGTCATACCTGGGTGGTGGTCATTAAATGAACACCCCTGGGGATCTGCATATGACTTAATTATACTACAAAAAACATATTGGACTGCACCAGTAAGTTACTTTGGAACTTGGAACAAATTAACTGGTGAACATACTTTCAAAACATCAATACTGCAGTTATTCAATGAGTAAAAAATTTTTTTTGGAAAAACCTGAAGACTTAAAATGTGTATTTTAGGATTTGGAATGGGTGGTACCTCAGTATTGGCCCTGTAAAAATGATGTGGTTTACTTGCCCAACATTTCCATCAAATAGTTATGACTAATATCATTACAGTAAGTATTTATAAAACACTGAATTATTATGGTAGCTAGTCTAGGCTTAGCTATAAAGGGAAGTGGCATCACTTTTCAGGAATACACATTAAAAATAAACATTTCAGTTTTGTTCTATTAAGAATGTGGTTATAAATTAGTCTTTTTTTTTTTTTTTTTTCCCTTTTAGGAAGGGGTTGGTACTTAGAAATTACCCTTACTTTCTAAAAAGTCCAGAAAGTGTTGGAAATTTTATTTTTTTAAGCATTTTTATTTTTAAAATTTATGAAAAGGCAGAGAAGCATTTTCATAATATCTAGTCTACCAAATTACTGCTAAAAGTAGAATGTGATTAAATATGCAAGGTGCCAATTAAAGTGCTTAATAAGTTTGCATTTTCTTCTGCCCTAGAAACTTGTTTTTGCCAACCAGTTTCTTTACAGTATATGGTTCATTCTTGTTTGTTGTGGTGGACAATTTTTATAGACTGTTTTCTAATTTATATGTATGTGCACATATATTTTAAACTTGCATATTTATTTTGTTATTATTTTAGAGAGATTAGTTTCTTTCTTCTGTTATTATCTTAAAAGTTATGGAAAGATTGAATTCTTTTGTTGCCTTTGGAGCAAAGTATAGAATGTTTTGGAGAAGATTGAATTTATATCTGAATAGAGATGCAAAGGAATTCTATTAGGTTGGTTTTCAGGGGAGGGGAAGGGGAAGGGTTTGTGTGCATGGTTCTCAATTGGCAGTTTTTTCCCTCCAGAGATTTTTTTTGGCAATGTCTGAAAACATTTGATTTTCAGTATTTGATGGAGGACACTACTGATATTTAGTGAGTGGAGACCAGGGATGCTGCTTAAGATCCTATAATGCATAGGACAACCCCGCAAAATTAATCTGGCCCTAAAAGTAAGTAGTGCCAAGGTTAAGAAACTGATTTAGGGCAGGTAAGGTAAGATAAGGTGTTGGTGCTGGTGGGTGGGTATCTAGGATTTGGGAGGAGGAAAGGTTTTCCCTTAGAAAAATCAAAAAAGTGGTCCTTGCCTCCCCACACCCAATTATTCAGCAAAGATATTCACACCCATAAAGCCAGGTCTTAAAGTCTAGATTCTCTGACTGCCATTACTAGTCAATTAGACTTTCCAGTGTTTCTTGCCATTTTTTGAGTTATAGAATAGTACGTATTCAATGTGGAAAACTTGAAGATAACAGAAAATTAAAAATAGAAATTTTTTTTCTATCTGCAAAGGACTGCTAACATTTTGGAATATTTGGTTGGTTTTCTTGGAAGAGAATTTTTGATGTAGTTCTGGAAATACTAATAATTTTTAATTTCAAAAAATTAAAACATAAGCTTCAGTGTTCATAATCACTACCTTTTGGTATTGAAGTCTTTCTAATGTTTTCCTAGTATGAATAATGTTTGGACAGCTTGTCCATATTATTTACATTTCAGATGCCTCTTAGTATAGCTTTCCCAAAGTGGTATTTTTGGGCCAAATGGCATACATGAGGTAGTTGGCACAAATTGGTGCATTTATCTTATCACTGTATGAGGTTATTCATTTTTCACTGTGAACTCATCATTCTGTTACTGAAGAGATTAATACAGTCTTCAGTTTTTCACTACCCTCTTTTATAAGCATTTGATAACCATGTACATAGCTTTTGGAGGCTAAAATAAGAAATCCTTGTATATTCTTGCATTGGGTATTTAGTTGATCTGCCCAAATAAATGGAATATACAAGAACGATTAGAGAAAGCAACGTGAATACACATACAATCTTTTTGGGATTACTCAATTTATTTAATAAATGTAGTCTTGCAAAATTGTCTGCCATTTTTCTAAATTGAGCCTATTTTAAATGTATTACAAGTATGTAGTTGAAGAAATTCTGTAAAGGAGTAGTCATATTAAGTGGAAAAAATGTCCTTTCATAGTTTGGTTATGAGTACATTCTGGTTGAATTTGTTTCCTAAGTTATTTCATTCATTTATTTAGGTAATATGAATACTTCCTAGTACTGCTAGGAGATAAATAAGTTCACTATACGTTGTACTGCATTCATGAGATTACATCTATGTAATGTACCTTTAAAATGTCAGAGTTAGCTTTGTGAATTGCTCTCTCCTTATTGAACAATTTGAGAGATAAAGAGGAGTGTAATTCTTTGCTCTAAAATTTCTGAAACATAACACCTTTATAGTACTAGTGTTTGATCCTCAAAGAAGGTTTTTCTTTCTGCCTTTTCTGTTTTCAAAAAGGAGCTATTACAAAGGAAATGGGTAAAAACTTGTCTAGAAAAAGAAGATAATGAGGGAACAAGGAGACCCTAAGTTGCAAAATGAGAGGAAAGGAATAGATGCATTTGAGAAAAAATAGTAAGATAATTTCTTCTTAAATTGTTTTGGGACAAGGTCAGGTATCAAAATATGTATATGTGCATATATAGACATATATGTATGTGCTAATAAACTTCCCCCAAAGAGGTAAATTCAATCTCGTTCTTACAATGTAGATAGACTGGAAAACAGTGCAATGTTTTAAAATGACTAATAATGACTTCCCACTTTTCGAAATTTATTATAAGTATTCTCAAGGTTTAAAAGTAATCTCTAGAGCCTTAATTTGTGATTGCAAACAGCGCTTTGCCAGGAACCTGTTATTGGAGTCTTCTCTGTACATCTTTGGAACTAATCCTGCAGTCCAGAAACCCAGGTGTGGAGATTGATCCTGCGGCAGAAAGGGGTTCATGGTGGCGGATGACCTGAAGTGATTTCTGTATAAGAAGTTACCAAGTGTTGAAGGACTCCATGCTATTGTTGTGTCAGATAGAGATGGAGTACCTGAAATTAAAGTGGCCAATGATAATGCTCCAGAACGTGCTTTTGAGACCTGGTTTCTTATCGACTTTTGTCCTTGCTACTGACCAAAGGAGTAAACTTGGGCTTTCAAAAAATAAAAGCATTATATGTTACTATGACTCTTACCAGGTGGTTCAGTTCAATCGTTTGCCTTTGGTGGTGAGCTTCATAGTCAGCAGCAATGCCAATACAGGACTAATTGTCAGCCTAGAGAAGGAACTTGCTCCATTATTTCAAGAATTGATAAAAGTTGTAGAAGTTTCTTAATGGGATAGTGGTTTCTGATGTGTATATGGTCTTTATTGTAACAACACAATATCAATCCAGCAATCTTTAGAATACAATAATACTTTTATCTATATACCTGAAAAGGTCCCTTTTCCCCCACCTTATACTAAAGAAAGAGTCTATAATGTATAGACAGATCAATTATTATATTTACTTGCATAAGGTCTTATTTAGTGAGATCTGGGGATACCACAGAAATGGTTTGGTCTATCACAGCTCCCATGGAGTTTGTCCAGTCACCAGATATAAATAAGATTCTATTCAGTGGATCAGAATCAAAATGGTACATTGATCAACTTGAGCCATTATGTGCTCCCTATTGTACAATACTCCCAGGCCTGCAAGAGTGCAGCAGACCCTTTTTATTGTGAATAATAATGACATATTTTTCTTTATATTGTTTTATTTCTTTACATTGGATGTGAAGAAGACAAAGTGGCTTAGTAAAATTAATAAAATCAGTACAATCACTAACGTTCATTTGGATGTATTATTTTGTAGTGTATATGAATATTAGTAATTGATTTCATTCTCAGAGGGTTCTGCTCTTTAATGAAAAGAAAAAAATATAGCTTATGGTGTTTTTTTTCTACTTTGCTTTCTATAACCAATCAGTGTTTTAATGTTTGTGTATCTTATAAAATTTAAATGTGATTTGTTATTGAATTCTGTTTCCAGTATTGGTATGTATATAAACATGATAGTATAGTCTTTTTTCATACATGAGTTTAAATAAAATAGTATTTTTTAAAAATATTTTTTAAAAAAGTTATTTATATTGAAGCTGTTCCTTCACAGTTAAATTTGAACATTTAACTAGAATAGAATTGTTGCTGTTTAGTGTCTCCCCGTACAATCTTTATTTCTATTATTTTATGACCTATCAAGAGCTGGAAGGAAAGCAACATATTAATTAAAATTTAAAACAAGGAAAGCAGAGATAATATGGAAACCCAAGTTAACCTTTCTCCACTCAAAATGTGAAATAGAAAAAGTGTAACTTGTCTTAATTTAGATCTTGACCTGAATGATATGTTATTCATCACTGACAAATGATGGAGGTTGGGGAGAAAGAAGAAGGATATGAAAATTGAGGAGCTTCTGTTAATTCTGAACCTTAGTGTTTTGACTTAAAATAGTGTGCATTTCTAGAATATTATATGCCATGTTTAATTATTTTAAAGTGTTTTCTGAAGAGTTTTGGAAGACCTTTGGTTCACTTATATCTTTTAAGTCTCATATTTAATTAGCATGGATGATTACAAGTTGACTATGACGAATTCCATAAAAATATTACTAATCTGCTGTAGAACCTCTGTCCAAGTAAGGACTTTATCAAAGGACATGACCGCAAAGTAATTTTATGCATGGATTTATTTAATCATAGTTCTTGTGGATGGATTAGCCACTGCTATTTAATTTTTCATGTTCCTGATGAAAGATCATCAGATGAAGTCTTTGTAAGCCCATCCATATGAAAAGGCTTCTAGATTTAAGGACCTTAAATGTTGATGAAACATATATCCAATTGTTTCTTAAGCCCTTCTCTATGACCCTACTGTTTCCTCTTGAACATTTACTACCCTCTGAGGTGATTGAATGTGTTCTTTATTATAAATACTTATTGAATTGATGGAGAGATGGGACTTTATACATACTGGCTAATTACCTCAGGCTTCCTTTCCTTAGTTTATATAGTTTCCTAAATTAGCCTCAAACTTATTTAAAAATAGTAGCTCCAATCTTTAACACATCATTGTCTTTTTATTAGGAAACATTAAATATTTAAATAATTAAATTTTAAATTCTTTTCATAGTGTTCTTTATATATATAGTCTTTTCCCTCCACTGAAAATACTCTAAAGCAGTATTTGAATTTTCTAGATACCGTGTGTGTCATAGGAGCTGTGTGTTCCTAGGTAGTTTATTGAATTCTATCTTCAAATATATAATTTAGTATCAGTCTAATCAAACTTATTTTGACATCTATTGTGAAGATTATTAGTTTAAAGTAATTTTTAAATACTTTTAGTTTATGGAATGAGAACACTTTCTGAGTTTAAATGTGCTAATTAAAAATGAATTATTAGGTATCTCATTTTAAAAATATAATTTTGTGAAATATTTTGTTTTTTAGGCGAGGGCTAAATCCACCACACAGGGTGAAATCTATCTCCATGACAACATTTACACAACAGGAAATTGAATTCCTGCAAAAACATGGAAATGAAGTAAGTGTTTTTACAATTTTTCAACTTTTTTGTTGGTAGTCATTTCATTAAGATTTAAGAAGTTGGGGTTGTAGTTGTGGCTCAGTGGTAAGAGCACTTGCCTAGCATGTGTGAAGCCCTGGGTTTGATTCTCAGCACCACATATAAATAAATGAATAAAATAAAAGGTCCATCAACATCTAAAAAACATTTTAAAAGAAAGATTTAAGAAGTTGTTTAAAATGGTGAGTTTTACTGTCAAGGTGTTATTTTTTCATTATATATTTTAGGATGTACTCATCAACATCTTTGAAACTATTGTTTACTACATTAATACTTTCCCTTAAACCTGAGATGAAATGTTTTACCATTCAGAAGTGTTGAATGTTACTGGTGTTTTCAGAGAAGATTTAGTATTGAAATTACTTTTATTCTATTATTATTAGTCTTTAGTCCACAGAAAAAGACCAAAAGGAAGAGAATTAGCTCTGTGATACTGTGTTAAGCTTGTTAGGCTGTTTTGCAATTGGCTTTCACTCAAGGTCTTCTTCCTTTTTAAAAAAATTTTAACTTTAGTTGTGTATGTGATATTTAATGTTTAGCAGGTAATTAATAAAAAAGGGGAAGGAGTACTGAGGGGCAGCCTAGTGTCATGGGGATCAGAGTTAAGATTTGGAGGGGAACTTTTCCTTCTTGTTTTCATTAGGCTTCCAGTAATTCCATTCTGTTTGCTTATTTATTTTGGTTTTTGTGTTTTGTTATTAGTAAAAGTCAATAAAATCAATAAAATAAAGAAAAGTGGGTATATTTTATAATCTTGGTAAGAGTGAGATGGTCAGCCCAATTGATGAATAATAATAATTTTTATTTCAAAGGAAAGTCTTATTTTCTAGAAAGGAAAGAATACTTCAGTTGTCTTATTCTGGTTGCATATCTTTGAAATTCTTAGTAGACTTAAAAGAAGTTAAATGTTAGGATTTTATAGTTTCAATCTTCTCTTTACCCTTAGAAAATGTATAAGAGCATTTTGTACTCTACCTTTCTTCCTAATACTTAGTTAATATTTAAGATTGTCTACTTATGATGTACATGTTTTTGGTGCTAAAATAGTGAAGAAGAAAGTATAAATTGACAATGATGTATAAGATACGTGTTTCAGAGAAGAAAGTAAATTTTAAAGTTTCCAAATGTGCCAGTGACAAATTATTTTGGGTAACCGGATTTCCAGAATGATGTGTGTACAGTATAAGAAAATATACAATTGTATGAAAGGGTAGAAGGTTTTTAATGGTAGTAAGCTTAGAATAATATATTTATTGATTCATATACAATTGAACTATTTGTCTAAAGTTTTTTGCAACTCAGATTTGAAGTTTATTAGAATGTTGGCATTACATGCAAGATTTTGAAAATCTGAATGCAGTCAGAAATAAAATAATATTATTCTGGTCTTAGATTAAAAATATAACAACAATAGATAAGGTTACAGTTAGAGACCTGGAAAGGAAACAATTCACTGGAGAAGAAAGTAAAAACATGCTAATATGTCCTTAGTTAAGGTATAGTGGAGAATGGTCTCAAAATACTAAGATTGAAGGAAAAAGAACACTTACATGAGATTTACCCTCTTTATAAATTTTAAGTGTACAATACATCGATGCTAACTACAGGCATGCACAGTGTTGTACAGCAAATCTCCAGAATTTACCATAACTGAAACTTTATACCCATTGAATAACAATTCTCCATTTCTTCCTTAGTCCCTGGTATCTTCCATTCTACTTTCTGCTTTTATTGTTTTGACAATTTTGATCTTGTTGGAAACTGAACCCAGATCTCCACCACTGAGCTATATCCCTACCCCTTTTTTATTTTTCTATTTTGAGATAGGATCTTGCTAATATTTTCAGACTGGCCTCAAACTTGAGATCCTCCTCCCTCAGCCTCTAGAATAGCTCAGATTGCAGGCATGTGCCATAGTGCTTGGCAGTTTGACTATTTTAGAAACCTCAAATAAGTGGAATTACATAATATTTGTCCTGTCACTGACTTGTTTCACTTAGCATAATTTCTCAAGGTACATCCTAGTCATATCAGAAATAACGTTGTTTATACCAACATTTAGTATATATAAAAAGATGGGTTTTGAACTCATCAACCTCCCTCCCCCAAAAGGGAAAGAATAAGAATGGATCATGAGTGAATCTAAAATCATACACAGAGGCATGCAAGTTGATAGACCACTTAAAGTACCATGATAGTTATTGTCCTAGGCACTATGTATTCAGTTTTAGTTGAATCACACAGGCTTAGCCAACAATGGGTTCACAGTTGGTTAGACAGACAGGTATGTAACAAATAATTGCAATATGATATTAGTTAAATAATGATAAGTTTTGGAAGTAAATGTGGAAAAGAGACTGAATCTTGGTGTGAAGGAAAGGATTGGGAAGATAGAAGAGGCAAAACATTTGCTGGTTTTCAAGTATGGTTAGGATTTAAGTTGGCAGAGAGAAATACAGAATTGGAGTAAGCACAGTACATAAAGAAAAAGGGCAAAATCTGGAAAAAAAAAGGCAAAATCTGTTTTTAAACACTTAAGAGATGTGTAGAAGGTGAGGATGAATATTTTGAAGTGCAGGATGGTTGGTACAACTTCATAACCCAGACTTTATGGACTTGAGGTGCAAGTGTCTTATTATCAGTTTATCTTAAGCACTTAAATCTTAATTATCACATTCATAGAGAATATAATTTATTTCATAAATTTCTTTTTTCCCCCTTAACACTGTGTTTTGAATCAGGCTCCAAGTAAGGCCCACAAATTATGAGTGGGTTAATATGGGATTTAAAATTCTTGTACTACTTATAAAGCCTGGATATTTTACATATCCATCTTGCCATGTTTCCACTGTTAACTTCAATAGTTTGGAAAGAACCATATTCATATATTTAGGATTAAAATGGCACTAGTATACATCTTCATGAATGGATTCATGCCTAAAGATAAGTGTTTCTGAATTTAAAAATCAGAAAATATATTGTCTTTGGCAGAATCTTCAATCTTCTGCCCCAATAGGGGAGTTTTAGTCTGCTGGGATACATGTTTGATTGTTGTTACCCTTAGAAGATGTCGCTGGCTTAAGCAGGAAAAAACCATGGATGATGGATGACATTTATTTATTTATGTTTATTTATGATACTGGGGATTGAACCTAAGGGTGCTTTACCACTGAGTGACATCCCTAGCCGTTTTTAAATTTTGAGACAGGGTGTTTGTAAGTTACTTAAGGCCTTGCTAAGTTACTGAGACTGGCCTCAAATTTGCAATCTTTTCTCAGCCTCCTGAGTTGCTGAGATTATATGCATGAGCCACTGTACCTGACTGATGGAAGACTTTTTATGTGTTGAACAAAATTAATCTGTATGCCACACGCTTTGAATGTTTCTCTAGACATTTACATATGGGAAATATATGTGTACAATTATCTGTGAAGGAGCCCCAATTAGGGAGATGGCTATTGCGGTCAGCTGGAAGCCATAAGTTCCACCTGATAATAAGTATGTATGTGACGCACCTGTAAATGCACGTGAGGCACCCGCAAAGCTAAAGGTATATAACCGGGTGAAAACGGTCGGAGTCAGGAGAAGAATTAATTCATTCAGTCAGTCATGCAGTAGCTCGGTCGGAAGAAGAGTTCAGGTCGGAGAAGAAGAAAAGAATCAGAGCGGCCAGAACGTAGGCAGAGCGGTTACAGAAGAGAAACCAGATAGAAGAAGTAATTCTTGGTCAGAGTCAGGCCGAGGCTCCCGAGGAAGAAAGAAGAAAGAACAAAGAAGAAAGAAGCTCTAAAAGCTAAGCTCTCTCTCTCTCTAAAGAAGAAATCTCTCTCTTTCAAGCTCTCTCTCTTTCTCTCTAAGCTCTAAGAAGAAGAAGAAGAAAAAGCTATCTCTAATCTTTCTCTCTAAGCTCTTTCTAAGAAGAAGAAAAATCTTAATTTCTCTCTCTAAGCTCTCTCTAAGAAAGTAGAAGTAAAAGTAGTAGTATCTTTACTCTGCCTCCGAGAGTTTTCCTCCCGCGGCGTTGTGGCTGGCCACGACAGGCAGCTTACAATCTGCATATAAAACTTAATCATGTCTTAAATACATTACAGTTGTGAACATTATATTGCCAAAGAAAGTCATGCTTCAAGCCCAAAATCAGTGTGAGAGGGAATTAACCAAAATACAAGGCAAAGAGCATGGATACATGGAAACCATTATTTGATACCATCAGTGCAATGACTTATAATATGTGTAGCTAGGGGAGATTTCACTTCTGAACTTTTATTATCCCTGGTAGCACATAAAAATAGAAACAACTAAAATAAAGGTATTGTGTCTATCTATGACTAAGAAAAATATTAAAAAAAAAAAAAAAACAAAAAACAGTTCACTGTTTTGGAAAATGCAAAGTTGATGGCAGTATTAAATGTGTTTGAGTCGTACATAAAGTAACTCTAGATTGGTCTGTGTTAGTAGCTGTGATAAGCAAATACTTTTATTTATGAATATACCTCAAGGCCATACTTTTTACAAAGCATGTCATTAGTTTCTGCAGCTGTGGTTTTACAGATTACTTGACTAACTCTTTAGCATTTTCAGACTTTACCACCATGTTGACAGCAAAGCACTTCATATTTATTTGCTGAGTAGGGTTTTCATCTTTTCTTCCAAAAGTAAATTATTTCACAAGACATTTCTGCATATTTATCTTATGTGTATCAGTCAGCTTTTGGTCACTATGACAAAATACTTGAGATAATTAACTTATAAAGAAAAAAGGTTTATTTTGGTTCATAGTTTTGGAGGTTCCAGCCTGTGATTGATTGACTTCATTGCTTTGGGCCTGTGTTGAGGCAGCACATCATAGTGAGAATGTATGGTGGTGCCAATACACTCTTGCCAGCTAGCAAAAGAAAGTAAGAAGAGGGCTGAGTTCTGATCAGAGTCTATATAATTCCCTTTAAGGGCATGCTCCATCGATTTTAATGAACTCTACTAGGCCTTACATTCCAGAAGTTCCATGAAACACCATGCTGGTGAATAAGCCTTTAACATTTGGTCTATTACTTCTTTCTTTTGTATCATATGGTTATTTTTATTTTTTTTTTTTCTAATTATGTCTTCTCTATGTCCTTTTTTTGTTAATTGTGGATAAGGCATGATTTTCTAGTTAAAGGAATTTCACTCTTGGCTTAACTTCTGATGATCAAAGTTAATGGAAGGAGGACCAGTGAATAGTGCTATAGATAATAGGAAATAAAAAGTAGAAATAATTTTATTTGGAAGCATTTATAGGTTTCCTTTTCTAGTAGTAAATTAACATCCCTCATTATGTTTTAGGTCTTAGAAGGGGAAAATCATTATTATTACTGATGCTCCACAGACATACACTCAACATGTAGAAATAAAATCATTCATTGCTTACTACTATTTGATTTTTTTATGGTAAATTCAAAACAAAATAATTACTTTTAAAATAAACCCTTAAGGTTTACTTTTCCTATTCTCATTCATGATCAATTTGTTCTTTATTCTTGAAGCAGAAATTTATTAATCACCTCCTGTATGCTAGGAACTGTCCTTGAATAGTATGAATACATTTATGAGCAAAAACATACAATAAAACTTGCAGTCTGAGTAAGAGAAAGAATTTTTAAAAAGTACATGTATTTAGTGGATTTATAGCAAAAATACCTGAAATAAAATTAACTTATGAAGAGAAAAGTTTAAGTAGATTTTATTTTATGATACAGCTCTACAAGCTTTGGGGAAGTTACATTGTATCTTCAGGAAAGATTGGATTTTTTTTTTTTTTTAAATAATCAGAAACAAGCACTGCCACAAATTAAAAATTTAAAATTCCAAATTATTGTGTCCTAGTGGTGCAGTAATATCCAGATATGTCATTTTATGTTATGCTGAGTCTATTATAAAATGGAACAGGATATTAGTGAATATTTCCTAAATCATCCTGGCCTATAAAATATAAGTGGTGTTCATTCTCAATACAGACTATTAAACTCTTACATGGAGTAAGGAAGACCAATATGAGAAAAAACCTATGAGACATGAGAGTGAAGAAAGCGAACATTTGGATGAATTGTAAATCAGTGCCTGGAATGGTCATTTAGTATTAGTTTGTTTTTAAGTTTGGTTAAAAATGAAAGAACCTCATCCATATTGCAGCTCTGTAAAGAAATTGGTGAAATTTGGAGAGGACTTGTGAAATATTTCTTTTCTTTCTCTCTCTCTTTTTATACATATTTTTTTGGTTATAGGTGAACACATTACCTTTATGTTATTTTTATGTGGTGCTGAGGATCAAACCCAGTGCCTCATATGTGCTAGGTAAGTGTTCTACCACTGAGCCACAGCCCCCCTCTCTCTTTTTATTAATGGTACCTGGGAATTGAACTAGGCAAATATAGCTTACCATCGAGCTACATCCCCAGACTTTTTCTTTTTTTTTTTTGAGACAAAGTCTTGCCAAGTTGCAGACTGGCCTCAAATTTGCAATCTTCCTGCCTTAGCCTCAGCCTCCTGAGTAGTGAATATTACAGGCATGTTTCTGTATACCTGGCTTGTAAAATACTTCTTGAAATTCAGTGATCTTGGGCCAAAGGATCAGACTCACAGGCTGCAGGTTGTAAACTTTGGACAAGATGCCACTGAGCTTCAATTTCTACCTCTATAAACTAAAAACAGTATGCACACACGTATGTGGAAAGGCTAGGATGCTTCAAACTCAACCAGCTTCTGAAAATTCTTAATATATTTTTTGTCAAATAATATAAATACACAGATATTGAATATGAATGTAAAATAGAAATAAGAGGGATTATGAATATTTTTGTTCCTTCAGGTGATTTCATTAGGAGACTGTTTTTTTCAGTTTTTATAGAACCTAGTACTGTCATTTACATTTATATTTGTGCTATGCAATTAAACATCTAGAGTATTTTAACTTTGATTTTACATTGACCTTAAATAGAGTAATGAAAATCGACCTTTATTTCAGTAAAAATATTGTGGTTGGTCTAAAGGGCCAAATAGTAAATATTGTTTGCTTTGTGAGCCACCTGCAGTCTGTGTTGTATATCTTGTTTGGTGGTGGTGATATATATATATTTTAATAGTCTTTTAATTTAAAAACCGTTCTTAGATCAGGGTAGTATAAAAACAAATCAAGGGCCCAATTTGGTCTACAGGTAGTTGATTAAAAACCTTTGTTCTATATAATTCTATAGCTTCTAGTTTGTCATGTAAATCCTCCTATAATCTGGCTGATGTGGGTTTTTTTTTTTTTGGGGGGGGGGAGTTGTGAACCCCCCACGGATGCTTAACCAATGAGCCACATCCCCTAGCACTTTTTATGTTTTATTTAGAGACAGGGTCTCACTAAATTGCTTAGGGCCTCCCTAAGTTGCTGAGACTGGCTTTGAACTTGGGATCCTCCTGCCTCAGCCTCCCTAGCCACTGAGATTACAGAACGCACCTCTGTGTCTGCCCTGTTGATGTTTTTCTTAATTCATTCCCAGAAGACATGTTTTAACTCAGTAATCTTTGCTTTTCTTATCATACATGCTTTTTTTTCTAATTTTCTTGCCATTTTGCTGATATTATTTTTTGTTTTTACATGAATCTTCTCTCTTAACCCTATTGAATCTCCTTTAATTTATACTCATGTCTTTCAGGAGTATTTCATCCAAATGCCTAAATGTGATTTAAACTTTTGTTTTGGTAGCCTTCACTGTAACATTTTCACAGTTTTTTAAAAATATCTCTCATTGTTCCTTTTGTACTGTTCTATCTGGTCTCAAAGTATACATATTTCCATGGATGATTGTATGTACTTCCGTTATTACACCTGAAGCAGTGAGAATGTACGTGAATATATCTGTCTCTATCCAGATGAATAGCAATTATTAGGAATACAAACAATATTAAATGTTGGTGAATATGTGTGGGAAAAATGTACACTCATAAATTGTGGAATTGCAAATTAGTACAACTACTTCAGAAAGCAGTACTAAGATTCCTCCAAAAGGTAGGAATGGAAACATATAACTCAGCTGTCCCACTCCTTGGTATGTATCCAAAAGATCTAAAATCAGCATACTGTAGGGATGCAGCTGGATCAGTATTTATAGCAGTTCAGTTCACAGTTGTCAAGCTGTAGAGCCAGTGCCCGAAACCGTCAACAGACAAATGGATAAAGAAAATGTAGTTTATACACAGTGAGGTTTTACTCAGCCATAAAGAAGAATGAAATTTATGTATTTGCTGGTAAATGAATGGACGTGTAGAACATCATGCTAAGTGAAATAATTTGCCAGAGCAGAAAGGTCAAGAACAAAATAAGGGGAGAAAATTAGGGGAGAAGATTTCCATGAAAATAGAAGAGAGGTCAGTGAAATCCAGAAAGGGAATTGATGGCGACAATGGCAGGACTGTAAAAGAGAAAAGGTGAATGAGTCTGTCTAAACTTTCCTATGTACATATAAGAATATGCTGCAGTGAATTTCATTTTTATGTATATCCATAATTGCCGGAGTCCAGCTCCGGTTGCGGGGGAGAAGACGTCGGCGAAAAGGTGAGAGAAAGACCACGCAGCACACAAGTCTGGAGGCTAACTCTGACTTTACTTCTTTTACCTGAGTTTTTATAGCCCAGACAGCACAGTCTTTTGCATTACAGCTTTTGAGGTTACATTAAAGAATTTCAGAGTTATACATTATGAAGGAAACAAGTTACATTAAGGAATTTCAGGGTTATACATTTTGAGGGAAACAGGATATTGTTCTAAGTACATATTACTGATTAAACTTATCTAAAAACGTAAAGAAAGCATATATTGATCAATCTTAAATGTCAAGAACAAAAACTGATTTTTACCTAAAACTATTTTTACAGCCCTTTAAGATCACTCACAATGTCCCACACCTTGATTGCCCTAATACATCATAGCTAAACCTTGACTGAACTCAGCTTACTATTGTTTCGTATAATAACTTTGTTCTGAATTTGAAAGAAGGAAGTACAGCTATTTCTCAGAAGTTAAGCTAACAGGTATTTTTCCTTTGATCAGGTGTTAGCTCTAAGGGGTCTCTACTATGGAAAGCTTATATCAATATATCTTAAACTAATATCCTAAACTTACCTAAGATAAAAGAATCCTTATCAATCACAAGAAAGCCTTATAACTATAACTTAAAACCTTATAACTATAACTTAGAAAAGTCTGAACTATGGGGCACAGCAAGAGCCATAAGTTTAATCATTACTTACAAGCCTAATGTCTAATTATAAACCTGTTTTTCTCATGTACTAATGAATTTGCTATAGAGCTCCTGACTCAGACTTCACAATGTAAATTTGTGTGATCAGATTTATGTTTAATAGCTAACTTATGAGCCCCTAGTGGTCACACAGAAACACAGTGAGAATAGGGAGATAGAATTAACCATCGTGGCGCCATTTTTGTCTAATATCGTTCCTGGAAGAGGGAGAGATGCCTTGCTTTCTGTTCCTATTATTTCAGACAAGGAGCCTTGCTCACTTGACCCAAGGAAGATGTGACACATAATGTACTAATTAGGAAAACTATAAATAGAAGAAGGATCTGTAGAGGAAAGGGAACTGGAAAAAGGGGTAGAGGGGGGAAGTAAGGGAGACTGGATTATAGCAAACTGTATTTCATGCTTATATAATTATGTCAAGGTGAGTCCCAACATTTATGTATAACTATAATGAACTAATTAAAAAATAAATTTCAAACTTCACATAAGTTTCATTGGAATTATGGCAAGTTTTGTTTGTATGTTTTTGTTTGGCAAAAATTATTGGACTCTACTCCTTAAAAAGATTTTGATCCTAGATGTGGGGGCGAGACACAGGAGCATTTGTCTGCATTTCTAACCAGAACCCCAAGTAATTCTGATACTGATTGCTCTGGATTATCATTTAAGAAAACTGGCATGGTAACTAATTAAACTTTTAAGACTAGGGCTGAAAAAAATCTGTGTTTAGTTTTAGTACTACTAATTTGATGGATAAAAGCCTAAGCCTCATTTTTCTGTGTAATCCATGAGAAGTTCTGCTATGTCTATTTTATGAGGTTTGAATTGAAGATAGTATTTGTGAAAACATTTGAAAATTAATGTAGATATACAATGGTGATTTTATGTGTAGGTACTTTTCTAATTGGTTTGTAAGTTTAGAAAATAAAGGATCATACAAAAACATGATATGCTTTGAATGAATTTTAGCGTAGAGAGTAATTCTTGAATTTCAGTCAGTATTATATTAAATATGTAGGAAATATTTTCTTTTTATATATTTTGTAATGTAGATCTTTTTGAATATTGATTGAAAACTCGAAAGTATTGTAGAAACAGCTTAGATGTTTGTAGTTATGCAGAATTTACTTAAATTTTTTATTAATATTGATATCCTAGGTCACAGCATTTCTTTCCTTCTAACCTTTTCCCTTGACCATTCTAGCTTCTTGTAATCTTTCAGCTTGCTTTTCTTTTTTGTCATTAGGAGTATTGTCTTTTAAAAAAAATCTTATTTGAGGGGCTGGGGTTGTGGCTCAGTGGTAGAGTCCTTGCCTAGCGCATGTGAGGCCCGGGTTTGATCCTCAGCACCACATAAAAATAATAAAATAATAAAGGTATTCTGTCCATCTACAACTTAAAAATTTTTTAAAAAAAATTTATTTGAAACTAATTACAATATAAATACTTATACTTTTGTTCCTCTTAAAAACTACTTATAATGTAATATTCTTTTATCTATGCAAATAGAAAATAATATACTTCTATGAATTCCTGGCCTTATTTCTTTATTATTTTGAAACAAATCCAAGATACAGGTTCACCTGAAAATTCATCGACTCTTATTTTCTCAACAAAACAAAACAAGGACTTACAGAAGTATAAGAATAATACCATTTTCATGCCTATAAAAAATTAACAATAATTTAGTCCTCTAGGTACTGTTCAAATTTCTTTTTATTTCTTACATTTCTTTATTTCCCCTTAACACTTTGTTTGAATCAGAATTGAAGTAACACTTGCACATTATGAATGCTTAATATAGGTTTAAAACTCTATTGCTTATAAAAGCTTGGATGATAGCTGATTCACAGTCAGACCTGCAGCCATCAGTGGGGACTGTGCAGCTTCTTATGGCTTGCATCAGTGGTCTGTGGGATAGAGCCATACAGGAGTTTGTGTTGAGAGTGGGGGACCTTCAACCAAGTGGCTACTGTGGGACTAGAAACTTACCTTGTAAACTGGGAGGCCCTGCATGCTAAGATCCTTTAGAAATATAGTAGCTCAAATAACTTTTAGTGCCTTGTTAGGCAACTCAGGTGGCATGGGTGCTGCCTGGTATATCTGAGTACTTCCCTTGTGTCTTTTCCATTGCTCTGGTATCAGGTTCCTAAAAATTGACACTTGGTTATTCAGAATCAAGAGGTCTTGTCTCTGTCTCTTGGCAAGACAGAATGCCATCTGATTTTGGGTGCTTTATGAAGAAATTAGAAACAGGCTCTAGGCCCATAGAATTTCAGATTGATGGCATTGAGTTTCTTGGTTCTATTTCTTAAACTTAAAGCCCTTCTGCTTGGCAAGATCAACTTCAGGTACATGTACTCAAAGGTTGCACCCACGGGAACTTCTTGGAGATTTGAATATTTTTGTCAAGTCTTCTGTTGAACCATGGATTCTACCACTTCCCCAAGGATGATCTCCTCATAGTCTCTGATCTTTCCAAGGGTTCCCTGGCTGTGAACAGTCATCTTCTGGTGTAAGATGATGACTTCTGGTTGTCCCACTTTGTGCCACTGACAGATAGCAGCATAGTGCCACAGGTCTTACTGCAGGTGAGCATGGTAGTGCTAGCAGCAGCTTTGCTGCAGGAAGCCTGGTTAGGCTACCTACTGTGGTATAGAATCTCTGTAAGGTATAGCCACAGCAGTATCTTGGTCCTGGGCAGGGGTTGCTGGAATCCACAGCACAGTGGCCAGATCTGTCTTTCTTCCCTTCAGCCCAAACACATGTGAAGTTGAAAAATTACACAAGTATAATAAACATTATGCTGTATTTATTTTAGTGGCTGTCTTTGTTGTCTTTCATCAGTCCAAAGTAAGTTTCAAGTAATACTTTACACTGCCTCTAAAATCTTTGGCATATCTGTCATTAGAGTTCAATATTAGTTCAGCATTTTTGAGATATATGTACAGCTGAATTCAAGAATCTTTATTCTACCTTTGGAAAAGTTTTTTTTTTGTTCTTTGTTTTTTTTTTGCAATGCTAAGTACTTTTATCGCTGAGCTATACCTCCGGTCCCTGGATGAGTTCTAATAATTACTTCCAGTTTGGCAACCCAAAAACCTCTGTAATGAATGATATAGAACACAGATATCATTCTCTGATACTCCTTCCCGTTCTTCCCCTCTCAAGAGATACTATTTTGTTTTTTATTTGTATTCACAAAAATAAAATAGTAAAGAATGTGCATTTTTGTGTAATACTTTTGAGAGTTATATGTGTGGATGCATATACATTTTCCTTTTTATTACTGAGTCGTATCCAATGAATATATCAGAATTTGTTCATTCTTTGTCATCTATATCTTTAGTAATATTTTTTTAAAAATTATTTATTTATTTATTTATTTGCTTTTAGTTGTACACAATCCATGTATTTTTACGTGGTGCTGAGGATCGAACCCGGGTCGCGTACGTGCTAGGCGAGCGCCCTACCGCTGAGCCACATCCCAGCCCCTATCTTAATATTTTCTCCCAGCCTATGGCTTTATTTGTTTACTTTCTTACTGATGTCTTTGGCAAGCAGAAGTTTGTTATTTTGATGAGATGTAATTTATCAGTTTTCAGTTTTATAGTTAATGCCTTCTCTGCCCTGTCTTAAGAAATCTGTTTCAAAGTCATGAGAACATTCTCATTTTATATTGTTTCTCCAGTATTGGTTTTGTTTTTTTGTCAAATTCTTGATTCTGCCATGGTAGGTGCCAGCTGAAATATCTGCTAAATTTTTTAGTCCTTAATTTAACACATGGCATAAGTAAGGGCAAGCCAGAGATTTGGGCACAGTTGATACGTAGGTTTGGTGATACCTATTCTCTTATCTCCCTTCTGGAGATTTATCTGCCACTTTCCAGTTGCTGAAATTATGGTGGATTCTTATGTTTTAAGCTTTGTGGATTTCTAAACTTGAATTTTAGCAGTCCTGTGTAGTGCTGCTGGTGGGAGTGTGTGAAAGGCTGCTTTTAAGTGATGATCCTTTAAAAAATAGTAAATACTACTTTATTATTTTAAATTGTAAGTATATAACATGATTCAGTTAGATTCATTCTGTATTTCTTTCCCTGTCCCTCATTATTATTATATGCTGGGATGGTATTATAATACTGTAGTTGCAACTATGTCAAGAATTAGCAAATTTTTTCTGTGATACATCAGATTTTATGCTGTGCTGTCTGTAAGGTCTTTGTTGTAACTACTTAGATATTGTTCCCTAAAATGGTTAGTAACACAGGAGACAAGTGTGTGGGCCTGAGTGTTTCAATAAAATTCTATCTACAAAGATCTTAGGCCACACTTAGCCCATGGGTTGCAATTTGCTGACCTGTGGCCTATATATCATATAAGCAATTTCGTTCACTGAATTTATTATTTCTGACTAAATAAGTTGGGAAGCTAAATGTTCTAGGTCAGCATGTATATTTTAGATGGAACAAATGAAAAAGAGATAATTTTTACTGTACATGCATTTTAGGGATGTGAAGTAAGTTTCTTTCACTCATGCAATAGATATTAAGTGCCTACTATGTTTAAAGTACTGAGCATACAAATAGTATTAATTAGAATGTTATGTCCCTGTCTCATGAAATTTGCATTTAAAAATTGCAAAGTAAAGGGCATGAAAAGAAATAATGTGTTGTATAGTGTATTTCTGGGATTTGGTGTGGGCAGTAAGTGTTGCCCCCTTAGATTGGATGGTCAGGGATAACTTCAGAGGGAGAGGAAAATCTGGCTGGAAGGAGTGGTATGTAAATACCTTTGGAGAGTTAATAAGTTGTATTTGAACTCTCAGAAGTCTGATAGTCTCTCATGTGTCTATTTATGTGTGTGGTTCACCAAGGTTCTTGTGTCGTAGTGATGTGCATGTATAGCTTATTTGTGCCAATTTTTAGTTATTTGGTTGCATGTTTTAATTTTTGCTTATCTCATTTTATATAACCAAATGTTAAGATGGAATATACTATATAGTTTCTAAAAAGATGTATATAAATATGGGACTGTCAGTTTCTCTTGCATGAGTCATGTGGATAATGTTTTTTGGTTTTGTTTCTACAAACATTATATATTGTTATAGATATTCTGTCACCGAGAAATATCTATTATCTGGTGGTCTAGAAATATTAACATAGTCAAGCTAATGTAGGCTGGTTGGGTGGAATTGTTAATCACATACTTATTTTTCCAGGATTTAGCTTTGAACCATGGCATAATATGTGCAATAATTTTCCAATTGTGAACTTTCTCTGTTGTTTCTCTGAAGACAAAATAATATGTTGGTGATAGGCTGAGGTTATAACTTCATAAAAGTGCTTGCCTAGCATGCAAAAGGCCCTGGGTTTGATCTCCAGCACCACCAAAAAAAAAAAAAAAAAAAAAAAAAAAAAAAAAAAGGAAAATAGTTCATAAGAGTTTTTCTATAGGTCTGTGGGAACTATCTTGAGAACTTTTAATGCTATTTCATATTTGTCAGTATTCTGTTCAATTTTTCTTTCTGTGTCTAAAACGTGGATATTACTTATTGTTTGTGAAAATTTCAATTATAGGCTCTCCTATTATTTGTTTCTGTGCTTCATGACAGTATTATTAGATGTTATGATTTATCTTACATATAGACGAAGTATTCTTTAATCCCTGCCAAGGATAGATAGGATTGAAAAGAGTCTGAAATCTAGTTGCATGTATGTATATTGGCTTAATAAAAAATTATTGTCTAATTCTGAGCTTTTTTCTGTTCTTACCTTATTCTTGTATCTTTCTGTCTAGAAGTTTTAAGTAGAATCATGTCACATTGTTTATTTTTGTCCTTTTTATGAGAATAAGGGTTTGTAACAAGTTTCTTTTCATATACAAGTAATTGGGAATAAGTATGAATGTTTCTTCTTTTTGGTGTTCATAATTGAATTTGTTGAATTGCTTGCCCTGTATATATTATCAAGATTTTAATGCTATGCTGGATAGCTTATACCTGCCCTTCTAGATCTAGCCTACACATTGTTCTGGTTCTAGGTATTTGGCTTATCTGGACTTACAAATGAACTCTTTTCCTGTACCATCTGGTTGGTTTCAACTGATGGGGAACATTGTCATTAGAAGGAAGGAGGAAGGAAGTGGGGTGGGGTGGGGTGGGGTGGGAGGGAGAGGTTGGGGTTTTAACTTTCTTGATTTCTTCCCTGTGATATTTCTGCAGCCTGGCTGCATCCTTTTTTTTTTTTTTTTTTTTTTTATTATTAAATATTCCAGCTCTTAGGAGGCAGTCCTCTTTGTTTTATAGTGTTCTGCTCTCTCCTTCTCCTTCCCCTTCCCCTTCTCTTCCTCCTCCTCCTCCTCCTCCTCCTCCTCCTCCTCCTCCTTCTTCCCCTTTTATTGCCAGTGGGTGGTAGTAAGCCCTACTGTTATCAATCCTGGGATACTACCCTCTCGTGTGATTTCCTTACAGATTATCTGTATTTTGTAATAGTCTCTTGATCAAACTCTCCCCAAATTACTGAAACTTAAGTGTACTTCCATATCACCAAGGTAGGTCTTTCCATCTTCCCTGAGTTCTTCTATGATTTCTTTCTTTAGTGTTCTATAATTTTCCTTATAGAGCTCTTTCACCTCTTTCGTTAAGTTGATTCCCAGGTATTTTATTTTTTTTTGTATGCCTATTGTAAATGTGGGTAGTTTTCATACATTTCCCTTTCAGTGGCTTTGTCACTGATTGTACAAAATGCCTTTGACTTATGGGGTATGTTTTTGTATCCTGCTACTTTGCTACCAAATTCATTTCTGTTGTTAAGTTTTTTGGTTGAGTTTTTTAGGTCTTCTAGTTGGATTAACATGTCGTATCAGCAAATAGTGCTAATTTGAGCTCTTCTTTTCCTAATCTGGATCCCTTTAATTTCTTTCGTCTGTCTAATTGCTCTTGCCAGAGTTTCCAGTACTATGTTAAATAGCTATAGTGGTGAGGGAGGGGGCATCCCTGTCTTCTGTTGTTCCCAGTTTTTTTTAGAGGGAATGCTTTCATATTTTTTTTTTTCCCTCCATTTAAGATAATGTTAGCATAATCTGGGGCCTTGCATAAAATAGCTTTTTTATATGTTGAGATATGTCCCTGAGATTCACTAGTTTTTCCACTGTAGTGTTTTGAAAATCATAATAAGGGGTGTCTGTCATTTTAGGTTCAACATTGCAATGCCAACATAAATCTATTGCTTTTTCCTTTTTATTTCACTTTTTTCTTCTTTCCCTGGCATGCTATTGATGATTAATCCTATAGAACATGATTTTGTATGTATCTTTATGTCTATTGATGTGATGTATATATGTTTAGTGGGTTTTCACGAATGTTGAAGTCGAACCACAGGCAGCCTTGGCATAATCAACCTCTGGACAATAAAAAAACCCCACTTGATCATGGGCTGCCAGCTAATCTTTTTGGATATGGTTTTTGTATCCGATTTGCCCACCAGCAATTTTTGTTTGAGGGATTTTTTTGGCTTGAGCTATGTTCATTAAAAGGATTATTGGGCGCTAAATAAAGTTTTTCTTTTTTTTTTTGGAATTTGGTCTTTTTGCCTGGACTTTAGGGAATTAAATAATGTACAATAATTCTTGAGGCCTCTTAGAAAGATGTATGGAACAGAGACTACTATCCCCTCGATCTTTTTTTTTATTTTTTTTCCTAATTTTCTTGAAATAGTTTGAAGAGTCATGTGGTTTAATTTTAGTCTCTTACTCTGTTGAAATGTCTTGTTAGAACTCTGCTGTAAACACGACACCAATTCAGGTCCTGGGAACCTTTTCGCCTTGTTGGTTAGTCTTTATTGGATGACATCACTTCTTTTTCTTGTTGCATTGTAATCGATCTGTTTTAAATTGTGTATAGGAGATAAGCCTACGCAGATCTCCAGTTTAGGGCAAATCATAATGACTCTAGAAATCTTGTCAAATGCATTTCCAGTTCAAGTCATTTTCTATTTTGTTTAGAGTACAAGTTTTTCAAAGTAATTTCTTAATTATTTGTCTGTATATCTGATGAGTGTTTTTTGCTGATATATTCCTTCTCCCTTTTTTTCCTTTTTTTTTTTCATCTCAAAATGTTAGTTGATTTTGAGTTTTTTGTTTTTCTTTTTCTCTTTCTTCCTTTTTGTTAGCTATATTATTGTCTATATGGGTCTGTCAATTTGGTTGATTATTTTTCAAAGAAAGAAACCAACAGTTATTTAGTTATTGGTCAATCATCTTTGAGAATTGTTTCCTTAGTGCCTCCAATTTTCATTAATTTCTCTGCTTCCTCGTGCCTATGATTTTAATTTATTACCTGTCTTCTCCCTGCTATGCTCATTTAGATGGTAATGAGGTGTTGCACTATGTTTCCTTCGTTTTTTTTTTCTATCTAAGTGCATTGGAGGATGTGATGTAAAGCGTCGTTGTTATTAATCATTATCTTTGTTTTAGGTGTTATCTGCCATTTACCCCGACTTTTAAACAAGAATGAAAACTCAGATGCACGTGAAATGAATTTTTATCCTCATTATTACTTGCCGTTCATATAGTGTACCCCAGCAGTTTTCTATATGATAGTGTATTCTGTGTTCTCATTTTACCTCTACAGGAATTTTTAAATCCTCCTCTTTGATGTCTTCTTCAAACCCCCTTGTTACTCAGTTATGCATGTTGCTTAGCTTCAGTTGTTGGAGTATTTTATCTTATCCTTGTTTTGTCGTTGATTTCCAATTTTCATCCCATTTAAGGTCTGATAGCATGCAGGGTTAGTTATTCTATTTATTTTAAAATTTGCTGAGATTTGCCTTTGTGACATAGTATATGATCTATTTTGGAGAAGGAGCCATGTGCTGCTGAGAAAAAAGTGTATTCATTTACTGAGGGATGAAATATTCTATATATGTCCGTTAGATCTAAGTTATTAATTGTTTTTAAGGAGGCCTAAGATTTCTTTGTTAGTTTTGTTTGGATGATCTATTCCATTGGTGAGAGAGGTGTGTTGATACCTGGAGGGACCAACAAGTTCTTAGGTGACCCTCCTGCTGCTGGTCCAGGGAGTTGGAGAATCATATATTTTTTTGAGATTCTCTTCATTTGTGTTACTGTTCAACTGCCAAGGGCCTTGGGGGAATGGTGAGGACTTCTGAGCAATATAGTAAATAGCTATTGTGGCATAACATAGTAAGAAATAAGAGCTGAAGCTGGGTGTGGCTCAGACCTGTGATCCCAGGGAGGATTGCAAGTTTGAGGCCAGTCTTAGCAACTTAGTGAAAAGGCCGTAAGCAACTTAGTGAGAGCCTGTCTCAAAATAAAAAATAAGAAATGACTGAGGATGAGGCTGAGTGTAAAAAACAAAAATGCCCCTGAGTTCAATCCCCAGTGCCCCCCCCCCCCAAAAAAAAGGTAAGAATTGAATAATAACATCGAAGAACTTTGATAGTGAGATTCAAGCAGTGGGTCCAGGCAGCTAAATTTCATGACATTCCCTAGCAGTTTGACCTGTCAGTTAGCATGAGCAGAAACAGCAGTTATTAGTATGGGATTTTGGGTTAACTAGATAGACTGCTTGTGTTAAATATCCATAAAGTTGGCCATTAGGTACTCCATCTTTGCTTTGAATTACCATTCTGAGCACCAAGATGCAGCTTTATGATTTATCTGACCATATGCCCACTTCTTTCATTTTTTATTTGTACATATTTATTATTCATTTATTGCTTTTAGTTTAAAAAAATTATATGCTAAATACAAAGATTTAGATGTCATATAATATCCTAGATATAGATAATTTTATCAATTACAGTTATTAGTTCTATGACTCTGTCTCTTTATTTTCTTGTTTGTGAAGTTTTAAAATATAATTAAAAACTTATAGTGCCCCCATTATGATTGTAAATGTAGTTGCAGAATCCTAAAATATTACATTTTGGGAGAATTAGTAGTTAGGTTTCTGCCTAAGGAGAGTACTATGTATAGTTCTTTTTGTCCTTACTGCCTGAGAAATTATTATACAAGCTGAGTCCCTTTAATATAGCATTTTTGACAGTAAGTCCTGTTACCATTCCTGGGTATCTGAACTTTTCAGGCTTTGTCACTGAAATGTTTTTTATAATGGGATTGTGCTTTAGCCTAGGCCTTACGTGTGTTAACTGTTAACCGAACCGCCATGATGACTTTATAATATCTTTTCTGTGACTGGCATAGAAGAGAACCACAAGAAATGGTTATTTTTGAAGCATGCTTGGGATGTGATGGAAAAGAAAGTTTGAGTCCTTTTCCCATTCTTCCTGTTTTTTTCTTTCTTACCCAGTAAAGTGAGCAGGTAAGACTGAAAAGCATGCTTTTCCTTCTCTGATTTTCCAAGTATTTTTTTTTTAATATTTATTTACTTTAGTTGTACACAATGCGATGTATTTATGTTTACGTGGTGCTGAGGATCGAACCCGGGCCGTGCATGTGCAAGGCGAACTCTGCCACTGAGCCGCAACCCCAGCCCTGATTTTCCAAGTATTTGTCAGGTTTTTTAAATCACATACTCTGTTCCTTTTGTAGTGTCAAATTGGTTATTCTCTAAACTAATAAAATTTTGGAAACATTTGTGGACTTTTATATATAGATTTACTGAGAAATAATGGATTATAGTAACTTATGCATATTTAAAGCATACAGTTTTATGAGTTTTGTAATGTCTACACTGAACCCACCACCACTCTAACAATGTAACAGATTTCATCAAGAAGGCTTTGTGCCCCTTTGTAATGATTTTATTCATCTGTTTTTCTTGCCTATGGAGAAGTTTTTATTTCCTAAAATTTTAAATGAGTGGAATAATACAGTATATATTTTTTTTGGAGGAAGTTTTGACTCCTCAGTACAGTTATCTTAAGGTTTATTCATGTTTCTTGTTTCTTTTTTCTTTTTTGTGGCACTGGGAATTGAGCTCAGGGGCACTTGTTCACTGGGCCACATCCCCAGCCCTTTTTTGTATTTTATTTAGAGTCAGGGACTCACTAATTTGCTATGTGCCTCAGCCTCCCGAGTGTTGGGATTACAGGTGTGTGCCACCACGCCTGGCTTATTCATGTTTCTTGTTGAATAATTTGCTTCTTTTAATTGTTTACTAATATTCTACTTTGACAATTCCAGAATTTGTTTATGCATTCAGCTGTTTATGAACATTTGGTTGGGTTATTTTCATTTTAGAGTTGTTAATAATAAAACTGCAATGAATATTTGTATGCAAATCTGAGTGGACATGTGTTTTCATGATTAGGAAATGTTCATTAGGAATGATTAGGTCATGTATGCTGCATATATGTTTAATTTTTGAGAAAAACTCTCAAAACTATATTCCAAAGTGTTTGTTACCATTTTACATTCTGGAGAGTTCTGTTTACTCCACATTCTCACCAACACATGATATGGCCACTCTTTATTTTAAGCGTTTCAAGTGGTATAGTCTATGGATGTCTTTATCATGGAGTTTCAGTGTCATTTTAATTTGCATTTTGTACTTGACTTGTGATGTTAGGCTACTTATTTGAAATGTGTAAATCTTTAGTAAAGTAACTGTTTAAATGTTTTGCCCCCTCTCTATTGGGTTGCCTGTATTTTACAGTTGAGTGGTAGGGGTTCTTATATGTTCTGGCTTCAAGTTCTTGAATATCTCAGATTCACATTTTTTTGGCCATTAGACCCGCCTCCCCCCAGAAAAGCACAGAAGGCAATTATAAAGCTAGAGTTGTATTTGTGTTTGTTATTGTTATACTTTAATAGCAAATCATTTATGATCCAGAATTTTTTCTTTTTGATTGATTTTTAAACTTGTTAAAGGGCCTGTAAAATTGCTACTGATCGAGTTTGTTTTATGGGTGAGGAAACAGGTTTTATAGATTACATGATTGTGCTAATAGTTTATGGTTTATGATCATGTCAAGATCAAACACAATACCAAACCCTTGATCCTCTCAAATCTTGGTTTACTATGCATTTTTTTTTATAAAGTGCCATCTTTCATGATTCTGCTAAAATTTTACTGTGTATTGCAACATATTAAAATAAATTCAGTCCTTTGTGATTATAATAAATATCCTTCTTGAATGTATTATTGAAATTATTAAGTATGTTGGCTTTCTGAAGGAAATGTAATTTCCTCTTATGTCAGTAAGTGAAGAGATTGAATTTGACACTTCTTTTTTAATTGTTTCCAAAGGTCTGTAAACAGATCTGGCTAGGATTATTTGATGATAGATCTTCAGCAATTCCAGACTTCAGGGATCCTCAAAAAGTGAAAGAGTTTTTACAAGAAAAATATGAAAAGAAAAGATGGTGAGTGAATAGTTTGTATTTCCACTAAAGCCTCACAAAATTTTATTAGTTATGGTTGAGGTTAATCTGATATGATGAAGGAAGGCAGATAAGAAGAAAATAAAGAAGTAGCTAAATACGTTGGTAGGTAGGATCTTGTTATCCTTCAGGTTATTATTAGATTTGTTTTCCAAAAATGTTTACTTTTTTTAATCTTACTGCACTATACCTATTAGCAGCCTTTTAATTATAATTACCAGGACTCAGTCAGTTTGCTACCTGGTTAGGAAGGGAGCATTTATACTTCCCTAACTAAATCCATTATTTTAACAGGTTGTACATAAAGCTAATGTGTCTTTTGTAGCACAGCAAGGACTACATCCACAGAGCTAGTGTTCAGCTACTTGGGGCTCCTCATTTTTAGCTTTATAGCACAACATAGGTATAGTACTCATTAACTATGACCTCTTTTGGTCATTTCTTTAACAGTATTGAAAAATGTGTTTACTTCTTTGGAGGTTAAGAAGATAGAGGAGTCAAAAATAGAGGGAATAGATAATGGGGAAGTAAACTGCCACTTTTCCCCAACGAATGATCTATTCATAACCTGTTTTGGTCCTGAGAGAACACTTGCTGTGGTTTATGGGGGAAAAGATCTTGACTCTCAGTGAGTAAGCACATTAGCTCTGATTTGTATGCTCTGTCAGATTTGTAGTCTTAGTGATTGTTAAAAACAGACTACTTTTTGCAATGCAAGATTAACCAGGAGTATATTCACTGGTGCTAGGTACATTGGTTATGAATATAGGTAGAAATATACCACTACACTTTTAGTTCAGAAAAGAAAAAATATTAAAATGTGATAATAAAAATATAGTGGAATGAATGATTCTTTTAAAATGAAAGAGTGATATTATCCTTTTACCATTTAATTCTTAACTTCCTAGACTTTCTGCTCTATAGGAAAGAGTGTTCTCCTTGTATAGTCCTGTCGTAATTTTTGGTTTTCTTATCAGTGTTACTTTCAACAGCTAAGAAACTATGTCAGTTTGGTTAGGATTTAGCTAGGATTTTAGATAGGGTAGTATTAAATGTGAATAATGTTGATAGAATTAAAACCATAGATTGACAATCCTGTATTTATGACAATAATAAGTTATTCCTTCAAACTATAAGATAAATAACTAAAAGCCTCAAATAATTATAAGTCATTGTTTTCTTTCCCAAGAAACAGAATAGTAATAGCAAGAATAATGCAAATACAAACTGCAAGTGGTAGATAGAGAGGGGTGACCGTTATTTTCAAAGGCCAGAACCTACATATATCTTTTAACTCTGTTCTTGATTGCACACTTCTGACATGTACTGTATTTCAGTGCATAATTGTTGCCACTGTATTAATGTATATATCCACAAGTATTCTGTGCATGCTAATCTTGCACCATGACAGCTTTAGTGATAAATGATTTTTAAGTAATACCTGCATAATTTTTATTAAAAAAGCTTCACACAATAGTGGTCTCATCCTACTGTTGTGTTAAAAATAAAAAATTAGCATTAGACCTTTAGACCTTCAATAGCTGTGCAGTGATAGTTTTTTTTTTTTTTTTTTTTTTTCTTTTGGTAAACATCCAAATACAGTCTCCCTAAGACTCCTTAATATAGGAAACTGCACTTATAACAGTGATGCTGTTGTTATTCATGATTTTTTGAAATTGTTTTTGAGAATCATT
This sequence comes from Tamias sibiricus, assembly GCA_025594165.1. Taxonomy (NCBI): domain Eukaryota; kingdom Metazoa; phylum Chordata; class Mammalia; order Rodentia; family Sciuridae; genus Tamias; species Tamias sibiricus. The sequence goes on along the minus strand of CM046660.1, from coordinate 68,734,778 downwards.
CCTCAATCTTGTAGATTAGTCCCTTTACTTTAAGTGATCTTTTGAGCCATAAACTCTTATCTGGTTTTATCATTTGATTAGACTTGGCTGTACTCAAGAATTTATGTCATCAGTGGAATGCCCAGTTACAGGAAAGCATAGCTTCTTTGTATTCATTCTTATATCTCTTGTCATTTCTACCATTTACTTTTTTTTTAAAAAAATTGCTCATGATTATTATAATAACTAGCACTTCATATAGTTAATGTACTAAGAACTATTCTGAGTGTTCTACAAATGGTAACTCATTTAAACCCCACAGAAACTTTTATCTCCATTTTATAGATGAAAATGAAAGAACAGAGTTGAAGTTTGCCCCAAGGTTTCACAGCCATTAAGTGGTGAAGCTGGAATCTTGTCTCTGGAATAGGTGCTCTTAACAATGCTATTTTTCTACTTGTCCAACCTATTTATTATGAGGGATGGGATGGAGAGTAGGATAGACCCATAATTACAGAGAGCAGAAGCTCTCAATAATTCTACGTCTAGAGACTAGCTTCACCAATTTTGGGGCATTTTATCCTTACTGCCTTTTTCCTTCCTTAATTGCCCTCCCTCCTATGAATCCTACCATGATGAGGTCAAACCTAAAACACCCATGACATGGGCGTCTTTCATGTTAGGCAGAGTAGCTCCATAGTATTATTACAAATTTTAGCATAATCGCTTTAAATATTTTTGTTCTTGATGGATGTACGGTTTGCCCCCAGTTTTTAAAAAATTATTGAAATTTCTGCAGTAACATGCATGTTCATGTACCTATACGCACTTTCCAAGTTAATTCCTAAGGATATGTTTCTGGGATGGGTACTTCTGAGGCATAGAGCATAAGTATGAATGTGTTTCAGTAGATAGCAACTGAAAATTTATAAAGTTCACATGTGGATGGGAGATAGCTTAATTTTACAGTTGTCTTCCCTTATAAGTTTTCATATCTGTCTCCTTTTATGAATTGGTTTGATCCATTTTAAAATGAATTTGTTGATCTTATTATAGATTTATAATAGGTCTTTATATTTTAGACTATTAACTATAATAAAATAAATGTTTCTCTACCTTCTCTTACATCTCCAAATGTTTATGATCTTAATATATTATTGTTTTTAAAAATGAAAGTACATGCTATGTCCATGTAAAAATATACCACAATGAATTCTCTCTCTCTCTCACACACACACACACACACACACACACACACATATGATAATGCATTAATTAAAGTAATAATAATAGAAAGGTCAGTAGAGTAGAGCAAATGGATCAAGGAGAGGGAGGAAAAGATGGAAAGGGAAGGTACAGGGGAATGAGATTTATCAAACTACGTGCCTGTACAAATGTGACATAATGAATTCCACTATTACGTATAAATATGCACCAATATAAATAAATAAGAGCTGAATAATCAAATTATATTGCAATAAATAAGTATTGATACATGCAATATAAGAAAACAAAATTACAGTATTAACTATTCATCTTCTGTTTTAAAAAACCCCTGGTATATTGTATTTATAAAAATAATAAATATATAATTTATTATAAAAAACCATTAGTAAATAATTGAAAAATAGTTTTTTGGTTAGTCTGTCACGTTCTCTGGGTGTTCCCATTACGTGTAGTCTTAAGGTATCAATTTTAAGTGAGATTTTTCAGATAAGATTAATGTGGAAACAGTTTTGTACAAAATTAGAATTGAGCTCATCTTTTAGTGTAGGATTCCTATACTTTAAAAAGTAACTACCTATTCTAATTTTCATATTTTTAGGTATGTCCCACCAGAACAAGCCAAAGTGGTGGCATCAGTTCATGCATCTATTTCAGGTTCCTCTGCCAGTAGCACAAGCAGCACACCTGAGGTCAAACCACTGAAATCTCTTTTAGGAGAATCTGCACCAGCACTGCACTTAAATAAGGGCACACCTAGTCAGGTGAGTAGTTTTTTAATCTTTCTAACGACTTCCACTCAAGGAGGATTGAATATCAAGAATTTATGTGTGTGTGTGTGTGTGGTTGTTTTGTGGTGTTGGGCAAGCACTCTTACCACTGAGCCACATCCCCAGCCCAAGAATTTGAGTTTTGTTTTTTGTTTTTTAATTTGAGAATCTAAGTCAGCAATGTAACCTATGTCCTAATGATTTGTAATACATTAAATGATTATTGGGTAAGTGGTAGGAATGTGTTTTTGTTCTGTTTATGATTGCTTTAACTTCTCTGCACCTTTATGAAGGTGTATAGGAATGTTGCTAAAGCTATCTATCTTGATAAACAATTAGTGAAATATGAATCTGTAGTGACAGAATAGGATAGCTTCTGTTGTGTACTTTAATGGGATATAATAAGATTTTCCCAAATGTCTGATTGTATAGCATGTTTATCATTGAAAGTCAGATGGCATTGCCTTATAATATATTCTAAAATTCTGTGCAGTCTTCATAGTTGATTTCTGAAGTTAGTACTTTGTTGTACTAGTACTAGATGGAGTTGTGACATCTGATTCTGTGTGGCATTGCAGTTTAAATCCTATACAATGGTTCTGAAGTATAGTACTGTAGATTACATTCTACCATTTTTATAGTGCATTCTAGGGCTTTTGGATAAATTGCTTTGTTTTTTACAAAAGGTCTGGGTGAAAAATATGAAGAAAGGAGTTAAGTCAGTATACTGTAACTCTTCCTGCATATAAATGCTTGATGAATTAGAGATAGTTTTGTATAAAATTCAGCAGCTCTTACTGGAAAATCTTCATAGTTGACATGTGGTTTTTAGTCCCCAGTCGTTGGTCGCTCTCAAGGACAACAGCAAGAAAAGAAGCAGTTTGATCTTTTGAGTGATCTTGGCTCAGACATTTTTGCTGCTCCAGCTCCTCAGTCAACAGCCACAGCCAATTTTGCTAACTTTGCACATTTCAACAGTCATGCAGGTATGTGTCTTTGCTCAATGGCTTTTGGATGGTATATGTATAAAACACAAACTTTTTTTTTTTTTTGTATCAAGGATTGAACTCCGGGGTACTTAACCACTGAGCCACTTCCCCATCCCTATTTTGTATTTCATTTAGAGACAGGGTCTCACTGAGTTGCTTAGTACCTCCCCTTTGCTGAGGCTGGCTTTGAACTCTTGATCCTTCTGCCTCAGCCTCCGCCTCCCAAGCCACTCGGATTACAGGTGTGCACCATTGCACCTGGCTCAGCATTCATTCTTCATTAAGCATCAGTTCAGTTGAGGGTATTTGATCACCCTTAAATATTGAGATATAATATATAACTATGTAACAGTGGTACTTTTTAAACATAGAGATTATATCTGAGATATTTGCATGTCCTCTTTTCATGGAAAAATGGGAGAAGACTCTGTGTATATTTATATCCTTTATCATGGAAAATTGCAAATATTTAAAAGACTGAATAATATAACTTTTATGTACTATCATTTATGACTAAATTTGTTTCATTTATCTTTCTCATTATTTTGAAGCAAAATTTGGACATATTTATTTAAAAGTATGTCAAATAGGACTTTTATTTGTTAAACCTCATAGGATTATCATTGTTTAAATATAATAATAGTAATAATTCATTAGTATTCAAGTTTTTATTTCAGCTCAAATTTTTTTGTGTACATAGTATCTTGTGAGTATGTATATCCACATATATACTCTGGCACACATGCATATATACACACATGTGCTCATATACATATGTACCTAAAATTTGTTTCAGTAAGGTTTCAAATAAGGTGTACACAATGCAGTTGTGGGGTATGTCTCTCTTAGGTATTTTAATCTATAGGTTCTTTTTCCATCATTTTTTCCTCTTATGTAAATTGTTATTTGTCCTTTAGAGTTTACTGTGGCCTAAATTTGTTGATTGCACCATTGTGGAGCTGTATAACAAGCTCCTTTTTCCCATATATTTCATGTAGTTGGATCTAGAGACTTGGTCAGTTACAGATATGTGTGTGTTGGGTTGCTAGGGAGTTAGCGATTCTTTGTGGGAGGAATAACTATGGGACTAACTACTTGGGATTTAAGAGGCACATAATTTTGGAGTCTCTTTTTTATAGTATTAACTGTTCATAATTAATACTTGGATTCATTATGCCAAATAATGGTAGATCTAAATATATCATTCATTATTTATTGTATTGGATTTATATTAGAAACATTACATTTATGTTGAAAAATACATAGAACCTATTTTGGATACTAGTAAGTATTGATGTCTATCACAGAAGGTATACCCATCTCCATTTATGAATGATTAAAGAAGCATCAATTCAAATGTAAAATACTAATTTAGGAATTAATTTAGTCATTTAATGATTTTATTTGCTAATTCAAAACTTTGCTTTATATTATTTTCAAATGTGTGGATAAGTTATTGCCTAAAGCTGATTTCTATAACTATAGATAGGAAAAATCTAAGACTTTATCTTTCTGAAGTATATATTTCATGATTTTAAGAGCATAACAGAAATATTCCTGTTTATTTCATGTTTCCCTTTTTCTGTATATGTAGTTTGAGTATAGATCAGAGATCATTGTTGCACTTTTTTGGTTTTTTGTTATCTCCACGGTCTATAATTTGTACCATAATTGTACTCACACTTTAATAACTCCCTTAAAATGTTCTTTGAAAAAATAGCCATTGTTGTAGAATATGAAAATAAAGAAGAAAGAAACCTGTTTTTACAAGATCCATAGAAGGTGATAGATTTTTTTAACTATTCTGTCACATATATGGGGGAAATGATAGATGAATGTGAGGAAATAGCTTAATAACCATGTAGCTGGGATACGTTGTTTAAAGGAATAGTCGTTTTTTCAGCCTGAAGTTCTTATCTACAAATGCCTAATCAAATCTACCCCCCTCTCCTACTTTTATTTGATTCTAGGAAAATGCCTTTTTTAAAAAGAAGCTGCTACTAAATTACTCTGTTTTCCTTTCAGTAAATTTGATACCATGTTGACATTTTGCCTTGGAATAATTTTTAGATGTAAATCAATGTTATGATTCCACTGATATATCTTTTTCTAGCATTGAAAGCACTGTGTATTCTTATTTTTCCATGTGTAGTTCACAAATAGTCATTGATGAATGAGTTTCTCACACTAAAGTTCTCATTAAAAATTAGGTGAAGAATTTACCCTTATTCTTCTGTAGATAATTGAGGTGGCTTAAAAGCTAGAAATCTATACCTTTCATAAGAACATTCTGGCTGAAGTAGGTGTATATGAATATGTGGGGTCCTTATTGTGTTCAAAGAGTCATCTTCTACAGAAATAGGAAGTTAGAAACATAATTCATGTACAGAGTATTTTGCTTGGTTATAAATATTGTATCACAAAACCTGTGAACTGTAGTTTTGTCATATGTTATGGATCCCTCAAATGACACAAATGAGTCATTTAATGCTGTGTGGAACTGTGATGCCCTTTTTAAAAAAGGAATATTCTAATCTCCTATCACTGCATGGAAATATGGGCTCAGGATTATTGTTTGTTCTATGTGAAATGCCCTCTTTTTTTTTTTTTGGTACCAGGGATTGAACCCAGGAGTGCTTATTAATCACTGACCACATCTTTAGCCTTTTAAAAAATTTTCTTTTGAGACAGGGTCTCACTAAGTTGCCGAGGCTGGCTTTGAACTTGTGATCCTTCTGCTTCAGCCTCCCAGGCCACTGGGATTATAACTGTGCGTGACCACCACTTCTGGTGAAATGCCCTCCTTTTAAATATTGGAATTGATGGAAGAACAAAAAATGTTTAGTACATTATAGGTGAAACAGCCATTATATGTGAGGTGAATTTGCTTCGGGCTTTCAGTTTATATCCTGTGGACTCTCTATCTTCCTTTCTTATTAGTATCTGTTTCTAATTGAAGAGGGAAAGACAGCTATCAAAAAGACTCAGGCTCATTAACTTGGTGCGTTAAGCTCCAAACAGAATTGATTTCTTTTGTACTTTTTGAAACAAGATTATTTAAGACTTCTTCACTGTTTTGTCACATTCTGTTTAGTTTGGATTCCTTTGTGCAGTTTGCTTGAGGGTCCAGACAGTAATTTTTTGTATTACTGAATTTATTAATGTTTAATTTCTAAAGTTTTTCCAAAGTTAGATTCCTCAGCACTTAATTATCAGTTGTTGAAGATAAGGGATAGATCCGGTATCTAGAAATAACTGAGATATAAATACTACAAAGCCCTGCCTTGCCACATTGAATAAGTATTTGATTAATGTTTGGGTCTCTGGTTGGAAAACACTAGGAAAATATAAATGTGATTTTTAAAAAAATGGCTTGACTAACAAAAATGGTTTGCCTTGAATTGATTTGTTGTTCTCAAAAGTACAAGTAATTTGTTTAAAAACAGTGTAACTTGCCTTTGGAGTATAACCCACTCCAAATTTCAGAATTTCAGGTACCATGTTTTCTCTTCGTTGATTTATAGTTACATAATCTATATATTACATTTTTTTGGTTTAGAACTTATTTTATGTTCAAGTAGAAATTTAGTATTTCAGAGCTCTTAAAGAATTTGTTTCTGTTCTCTCAGAAGTTGAAGTACAATAGTGGTGGGTTTGCAAATAGAAGTTAGTGAATCTTTCCATTTTAATAAATGAGTGAACTGGGAAGACCAGGGCAATTGAAGGATTTGTCCAAATTACTTAACGTTAGGATGGAATTTTTTGATTTCTAACCCAAATTCCCTTTTTACTAAACTGAACTGCTTACTGGTGTTTTCAGCATTTATCAAACAACAGTTGTGTTTAAGCTTGTACTTACTGTTTAATCTTGTATAGGTGTTTCTTCCAAAATATTTTTCAGGAAATTTATTTTTAAATTTGTCATTTATCTAATATTTTCTAGAAAGTAAAATTTTTGTCATATTAAGACAGGAACAAAGACAGCAGGGTATCCAGAACATTTCTGTTATATTTTAGATATTTCTGTGTAGTGTTTGGGAGAGCTGGAAAACACGTGAAAAAAGGTTTTCAAGAACAAAGTATGAGCAGTGAGTGGCACAGAGGGTAGTAGCCTGTATTTCAGAACATAAGAAGAGATGGCCCAGGTACCTGGTATAAGGTTAGGTACATTTTCTCCCCTATTTTCATACCCATTCAGATATATACAAAACAGTAATTACATAAAATACTGTTAAGTTTTTCTGATTTTCTTTGTAGGATAGGAAGAAATATGTTTAATAAGTTGCTTTGTTGGTAGAAGTTTTTGCTTAGTAACTTGTTTTGGTTTGTTACAGTAGAGTAAGTGTAAAAGCTCTACAAATTCAGTCATACATAAAAGAAGAAAATTATATTGATTAGAAGTCCCACTGCTTGGGGTTAACTAAAAATGCAAATTTTGTAGAGTAAGTGTCAAAGCTCTACAAATTCAGTCATACATAAAAGAAGAAAATGATATTGATCAGAAGTCCCACTGCTTGGAGTAAACTAAAAATGCAAATTTTTGTTGCGAATATAATACCATGTTTAGTTGAACAAAATTGAAAAATATGTCTGGAATTTATAATTTATTTTTCTTCACATAAACATTTTTGTCCAGGATTAAATATTTTTTATATGAGTCTCAATTGCTTCATTGTAGTCTGTCTTATAATGTTTCATAATATTTTTAGGTGATCCCTTTTTGGTGGTCATTTGAGTTTCTGATTTTTTATTATTATAGAAAATAAAACTATGTAGCTTTTAGATACAGCTATACTCACTTGCAAGGTTATTTCTTTATAGAAATTCCTAAAAGTTGAAATTGCCTGCAACCTTTTACTGTACTACTGATGTTTATTCTTTCTCTGTCCTTCAATATGCTTTTCATTCTTGCCACTGAGCATTCCCTTTCCCATGTACCAGGCGTTTCTTATTCACATCATATCTTCTTAGAAAATTCTTACTTAGCATCTCTTTTGGCCTTTTAAAATTTTTTGAGTTATTTTCTTTATTTACATATTTAGATTGAGAAAAGTCTGCACATTTTCTCCTGTGTTGAAGACCATCTAAGTTGAGAAATGCATCTTGATTTATTTTAACTGAATGTTGGATACAGTTATAATTCCTATTATTTTTCATTGTTTCTTAAATTGTAACATGAATTTAAAATGGCGGCCTTCTAATATAGTGTGAATATACTCTATTTGGTGATCATGTCCTTACACATTCAAAAAATTCTTTTCATATTCATATGCCTCTGGTGCCACGTAATTAAAAACTTTAAAGGAACCCCAAAAGAATATTTTACTAATATAATTAAACCATCTGTATCATTATTTTAGATAGTTAGATTATTCCTGAAATTCACATAAGTTATTATCTCTTTAAATCAGTGAAATTTCCACATTCTTGTTTGCTTCTCTGTAACTCATATGTTTAGTGTTCTGAATTTGTTTTCCTTTGTTAATAGATTCACTTTTATAGTACAGTCCTTGAGGCTATTCAAAGGGTATTGTGTACAAATATCTTTTCACACAGTATTTTTTGGAAGTTTTTGGATATCCGTTAGTAAATAGTTATTATATTTGGGTTAAATTCTTGCAGTACTTAAAAGTCTGATTTCTAAATGAATTCTCTTTAATGTGCGTTTTGATGCCTTGACACTTTTCATAAAATTCACATATTCATTTGTCATGAATTTTCATTTGTAGTTTTCATATTCATTAACAAATGTTGTTCCTTGCCATTACAGCTCAGAATTCTGCAAATGCAGATTTTGCAAACTTTGATACATTTGGACAGTCTAGTGGTTCCAGTAATTTTGGAGGTTTCCCCACAGCAAGTCACTCTCCTTTTCAACCCCAAACTACAGGTAGAGCTTCTCCAGAATTATGCTTAAATGTTTACTTAAAAAAACAAAAACAAAACTCCGTAGGTATAGTTTTGAAAATTAAAAAAAATTATGATTACCTGACTTTAAAGTAGTTCTGTCTTACAAAGCTCTGGGGAAATCTGCAACCTTTATTTTTTCTGTTCTTTTTGCTTTTCTGAAGTCTTTTAGTATATTGTCTAATTCACTACATTAATTCTTCTCCTTTTCCTGCACATGAATCTTCCTTAAATTTCCCATGCACAGGGACACTGAAGATTTTTAGGTTCATGGAGCACATTGATTTAGGCTGACATTTTATGTCTGAATAAGGGAAGCTAATTGCTTCCATAGAACTAAAAGTGGAAGTAACTTCAAGAGCAACAAGCTTGAGAAATAATTCTAAATGTTAGTTATCATAGATTATTAATGATCACTTTAATCAAACATGGAAATTGTTTTCTGTGCAGGAATTGGTCTTTAAACATTTAATATTCTCCCATAAACTACTGTTTACAGACAGTCATTAAATCATTGTTCAGATATTTGGCTGATTACTTTTCTTTCAACTTTTTAATCTGTATCATCTTAAAGCCTTTTCTTTCAATTTTCTTTTTTTTTTTTTTTTTTTTTCTTTAACTGTCATCATTTACATAATTTCTGGCTGTCCAGCACTTAGAATGCTTTCATCTAGCTGCAGTTTTGGTGAATTTACTTCAGCTTTTCCTCTCCAGGCTATCCACAGTAAGTTCTGTTGTCCAGTAGGCATTTTTTTTTTTTTTTTTAACTAATTTGTATGTTTTGTGCTATATTTCATGGGTGTTTTCGATTATAGATTATTAATCATTTTTTAATACTAATCCTTTATAAATTCATACTTTTACTCTCCTCTATTGAGCTCAGTTAAAAACCACCTATATATTTAATCAAATTTAACTGGTGGTTTTGAAATGAAAAATTTTTTTTTGTGTGTGTGTGTGTGGTACCGGGGATTGAACTCAGGGTCATTCGACCACTAGGTCACATCCCCAGCCCTTTTTTGTATTTTATTTAGAGACAGGGTCTCACTGAGTTGCTAAGTGCCTTGCCATTGCTGAGGCTGGCTTTGAACTTGCGATCCTCCTGCCTCAGCCTCCCAAAGTGCTGGGATTACAGGAGTGCACCACCATGCCCGGCTTGAAATGAAATTTTTCATAAAAATTTTTAGAAGTTTAGCATTTGTTTTGTTTGCCAGTTCCTTGTAACAGCTCACTATCTTTTAAATAAAGCATACTTTTTTTAGTTTAAATTCGAACAACCACAGTTTAATTCCTGAAAAATTTTTATCAATATATTATTTTAGAATGTCTAAAGAACTGACTGATGAAAGTGTTTGTGGGTTTTGCATAGAAGCACCTTAAACTTGTTTTAAATGTATCTTTAAGTGTACTTTGCTGTCACTTTAATGTATACCCATATATATGCCATTTTGATTGCTGAAAGTATGGTTTAGGAATGAAGAATGAATACATCAAAAGTGTAGGATCAAAAGCATGGTATGAAATATACTGACTTTATTTTTTGTCAGTACTTTAGGAAAGTTCTAAAATAGAGAACATTCCAGTTAAGTTGTGTCAATGTGTAAACTTCTTTTGATTAAAGCATTTTTCTATCAGAAAATACAGTATAATTGTTATGTCTAACTATGGGTTTACTGTGAGCATCATGATATTGAATGCACACTAAATTACTATGTAAAATTAAATAATAGGTCTTCAAATGAAACTAAAAGTAAAGCTCAATGGCTATCTTTTAAAAAATTTTTGATCAAAATAATACATTTTTAAATATTGTTAGCCTCTGTCTCTGGGATTTGTTTAAACTGTGTTGCCATGGAGCTTCAAAAGCTTGAACCCTCCAAGTAAGATATTTTGCATCTTGTTAGTATAGTCTGTTGAAGGAGAACTGTGCAAAGGTCATAGTATGTAGCTGGATGTTCAATGAAGTAACTGAATTTTAACCAGTTAACTACCCCGAACCCCTTTGCCCCAATAGTCTTCTCTCCAGGGTAGTAGATGTTATCTTAAATATTGCCAGGTCTTTTGAAATCTAGTTGCACAAATTATAAAAAGGTACATATAGATGATTAAGGTTCAATGCCCCGCCCCCCAAAAAAAGAAAAATAAAAAGATTCAGTGCCATTTACCAGCACTGATTTTAAGAATGTACATGATTATAAAGTCATATATGATCGTATACATTATTTCAAGAATGTATATGAGCATAATGTCATGTACATCATTATAAGATGTCCTATATAATCTTTGTAAGACAATATAGAAAGAAATGATCAAATTATCTACCAAAGGGCATTGGGAAAATGTAGAAATTTTAAGTGTTCTGTTTATTTTGTTACAGGTGGAAGTGCTGGATCAGTAAATGCTAATTTTGCTCATTTTGATAACTTCCCCAAATCCTCCAGTGCTGATTTTGGAACCTTCAATGCTTCCCAGAGTCATCAGACAGCATCAGCTATTAGTAAAGTTTCAGCAAACAAAGCTGGTTTACAGACAGCAGATAAATATGCAGCACTTGCTAATTTAGATAATATCTTCAGTGCTGGGCAAGGTATCAAGCTTTTTTTTTTTTTTTTTGGTGGTGGTGCTGGGGATTGAATCCAGAGTCTTGGGTGTGCTAGGCAAGCATTCTACCCTAAGCAGCATCTCCAACCCCTAGGTATCAAGCTTTAAACAAAATAAACAGAAATTTGTATATCAAACAGTACTCTAAATTTGGTTATATTTATTAAAATGTGAGGATATAATATTTTTCCCATTTGTACAGATGTCTACACTATTTTGAATAAAATATTCACTTTGAGGTTTTTGGACCCAACTTATCAACTACAAAATCGAAAACTTAGACCCAACTTATCAACTACAAAATTGAAAACTTAGAAATTAATTTTTGAACTTACACTTTTAAAAGAAAATAATTGAGAAGAATTTTATTTTATCCTAGAAAGCAAGCTTTATTATTCTGTAGCAGTAAGGAGCCAATAAATTTTATTAAGAGAGGTGGCTGAAGGGTTATTTGGTAGTTTCTGTATTTTGAACTATTTTCTGTTATTATTTGGTATTTTTTAAATCCAAAAGCAATATATTTTCATACCACGTTTTCATTTTAAGGTCATTATTTTACCTCAAAAATTACATAGTGCAATGGTGAACAGCAGGAATCTGGTGTTAGACTGGATTCCACATTCTAATCTCTGGGTTTGTTCTTTTTTTCATCTCCAAAGTGAGAATGATAATAGCATTAAACTCATGAAATTGTGTTCTGTGTATTACTGCATGTAAGGTAGCATTGCCTAGCACATAATAAGTAAATGCTTCCTATTTTAACTTTTTTTGTTTTTTTAACATAAAAAACTCTGGGAAAATGATAACTAGTAATAGATTGTTCACCATAGGTCCAGCATTTTATGAATTTATATGTTCATTTGAATGAGATCCACCTGTCTTGGATTTCTTTGAGAATTTCTTCTTTAGCATAATATAGACATGTTATACATACTGCTCTAGAGAAAAATAGCATTTTGTCTTTACTATAGTGGTATGTATAGCAACTAATCTTGTCCAATATTGTATAAAGTAGTTACTAGACTAAAAGAGCCCAGAATCATGTTCATATATTATATTATATTTATTTATGTATGTATGTATTTATTCCATGTCAGTTTTAAGTTTATTAGTGTTTTGTGGCAAATGTGGTTGATAAGGTAAAAGTATAATTTTAAAGTTTTGGTGTTTCTTTTGTTCATTCTCAGGTGGGGATCAAGGGAGTGGTTTTGGCACCACAGGTAAAGCTCCTGTTGGTTCTGTGGTTTCAGTTCCCAGTCATTCAAGTGCATCTTCAGACAAGTATGCAGCCCTGGCAGAATTAGACAGTGTTTTTAGTTCTGCTGCCACCTCCAGTAATGCATATACTTCCACCAGTAATGCTAGCAGGTATTTTGTCTTAATATTTCTGCTTTGTGTTTTTCTTTAAATTTTTTTCAACTCTGAGTAATGTAGTTCGGTAATAACTGTTTGGGGGTATAATATAAAAATGATTGAATAATCTTAAACCTGAGGCATTTGAGTTTAATTTGTTAATTAGAATATAATCCTTGAGTAATTTTCATAATTTTATCCTTCATCGAAACAAGTTTTTGTTCCTTTTCATCCTTGAGTGCTAAAATGCAATTCAGAGACTATGTACACATCTTTAAATGGGTGGTTACATACAGATTATACTCATCATATAATCCATTTAGCAGTCAAATTACATACTCATAAAGTTCAGTTTTCAGAGTACAGTGAAAGTACTATGAGTTGACTTAGTTTTTGTAACTGTTCACACGCAAAACACAATAAATTCAAAGATCTCCCAATTTTTTGTGTGTTTGACATGCAGAAATTCTTATTTTTTTTTAATATTTATTTATTTGTTTTAGTTGTACACAATGCCTTTATTCTTACGTGGTGCTGAGGATCAAACCTGGGCCGCACATGTGCTAGGCAAGCACTCTATCGTTGAGCCACAATCCCAACCCCAGAAATTCTTTACAGTAGAAAGTTTTAACTCATTTTAAAGATATTAGACTTTGAAAAAACTGTTCATTTTAGGGTCAGGGAAACAGACCCAGAAAGAATTGCCTGTACAGTTTTCATCATCCCTGCTTTTCATTCCTGTGGATTGTTATCTGCTTTTTTCTCTTATTATTTTATTTTCATACCCATTTTAGAGAGAAATTGCAGAATTCTAACACTACCTCCTTGACTGTTTGATAATGAGTTTTTTGTATGCCAGATGGGAAAAAATTTAGCATATATGTATTAAGATTATCCACATTGGATATTAGTAATGGACTATAACAAGGTGACCATAAACTCAGGAAACTTTTAGGATAAATGGTTTATTGATATTATATTGCTGTATGTTGGTGGTGTGCAAAGAGTAGTCCATAGGATGTTTTGGGTACCTAAAATTACATCAGGGAAGCTGGGCGCAGTGGCGCACGCCTGTAATCCCAGCACTTGGGAGGCTGAGGCAGGAGGATCTTGAGTTCAAAGCCAGCCTCAGCAATGGCGAGGCATTTAGCAACTCAGTGAGACCCTGTCTCTAATAAAATACAAGAAAGGGCTGGGGATGTGGCCCAGTGGTCGAGTGCCCCTGAGTTCAACCCCTGGTACCAAAAAAAAAAAAAAAAAATTATTTCAGGGAAAACTGAGGTTAAAAACCTTTCTGCAATAATTCTGAAAGTTTGTTTTCTTTTTTAACAATTGACATTTGTATTGATGGTGCAAATAATGGCAAGTGAAACTTGTAGGTGTCTTAACATAAATTAAGATAGTGGTCATCCAGTAGTCACTGTGTTTCTCAACACCACACGTTGTTTTACTTATGAATATTCCTTATCAGGTTTTTCTTATTAATATTCTTGATGAAGCAGTAATATTTTAAACTTTTATTACATTTTCATCCTTAATATGTCTTTATTGATTTTTCTGTGTTGAAATAAGGTATACACGAAGTACTTCTGGTGCATGTAGTTGTCTTGAAAGAAATTACTTGTATAGTTGGTTGAGTTGTGGAAAGAAGTATCCACTTATTTTATAGAACACTATTTTTCTTTGACTCATAGACTATTCTGATTTGAGTATTTGTTAGACATTCAAAAAAATGAACTTTCTGGGTCTGTCACTAAAGAAAATAGCTGATGAAATTGATGTTTTCCACAAATATTAGAATTTTGGAAAATTAATTAATAGACTGTCGTGAGCTTGACAGCTTCTCATGAATTTTCAGATATGATGGTTGACCATATTGATGTGATTTTTAAATTTTGCGTAAAAAAAATACGTCAACATTTGGAAGATTGTCATAAGCTGATAAAACAAGTGCTTTTCTTTCTTCTTTTTGGTACTGGGAATTGAACTCAGGGGCACTCAACTGCTGAGCCACATCCCCAGCCTTATTTTGTATTTCATTTAGAGACAGGGTCTCAGTTGCTTAGAGCCTCGCTGTTGCTGAGGCTGGCTTTGACTTTTTCGGCCGCCTCAGTCCATGGAATTACAGGTATGCACAACTTCGCCCGGCCTAAACAAGTGTTTTTCAAATGACCAATACATGATATAAAATTGGTAAAAGATTGATTTAAAGTACAGGATAGACCAGTGAACTTTAGTTTAATGGAGTACAAAAAGTTCATTGATATGTTTTCAAATTCCTTATTTCAATTAATCTTTAGGAAACTATCACTGTTTTCTGTATGATTTCAAGAAAATATCCACAATTATCTAAAAAAGCTCTTAAAGTATATCAATCTTTGATCAAGCCAACCATTAAAAGGATTTTCAAAAAATATAAAACAATCTATGCTTCTCATTAAGTTCCTTTTATTTTAAAAATAGTTATTACAAAAGTATTATTTGTGTTATTTAATAGCTTAAATTATTTGTAAACCTGAGGAATATTTTTCTAAAGTTCTCAACTTTATTTTTTCTATGTACAAACTGATGAATATAATATACATAAAATATTTGTCTGTTATTGGTATCATAAAATGTTTTAAAATGTAAATACATCTTGAAACTTATAGTTTGAAAATTGCTGTATACATGATATGTTCTGCGTTATCTGTTTTCAGCAATGTTTTTGGGACAGTGCCAGTGGGTGCTTCTGCACAGTCACAACCTGCTTCTTCAAGTGTGCCTGCTCCATTTGGAGGTATGTGCTACTGATATATATTGATTGGTTTTTATAGAGAACCTAAGTATGTATTGTGTAGCATTTTCTTAAGGGTACCAGAGGGCAGTCAAAGCTCATGTTTTCTATCTTCATAAATATAGTGAATAAATATTTAAAACCTTGAATACAAAATAAATTAGGATTTTATAGTATATTTTATAATTTTTTAAAGCTACGCCTTCCACAAATCCATTTGTTGCTGCTGCTGGTCCTTCTGTGGCATCTTCTACAAATCCATTTCAGACCAATGCCAGAGGAGCAACAGGTAAGGGGAAAAAAAGACCAAGTATGAAACAGTAGTTGGGGAAGTTATTTATCACAAAGACACCTTGTGAACAACACTGCAAAATGGGGCCTGTGTCTTACTAAAGTGAATGGAAACTGAAAAGAAGAGTTTGTCCATAAAGACAAAAGCTAGTGGGAAGTTTGCACAATTTTGGAATTTAACAGTTGAGAGGAACCTTAGAAAAGATGTAGTGTTCCCCTTCTAGCCAAACCTTTCATTTTTCAGGTAGGGAAGATCAAACAGGGGAATGAGATTTCCTTAGAACCACACAGCTAATATATGACCGAAGAGGAGCTTGAACCCAGTAATTTTTGTTGGTCTGGGTTTGAACTAAATAACGTTTGTTGGTCTGGATTTAGAATTTCTGGCTGTGAGTAATTCAATCTTAATAGAACATTTTATGAGAATTTTGTTTTTCCCCAAGAGATCACATCTGATGAATGGGATTTGTTACATCTTTCTCATATTGTATTTCTTTGAGTTTTGTCTTATTATGCTATACATCAGAGCTATTTGCCATCACCTTGGAATGTCAGCAAGTACAGGTGTGGTATGACAGTATTCATTAAATGTATATTTGTAAGCTTTGTTTTTATGTATATGTCCTAATAGTTCTAGAACCAAAGTTTTAATTCCAATTTTAGCAAATATTGTTATAAAATATTGAGAGCGTAGGTACTTACAACATTGCAATTAGATTAAATCTTTTAAAAACAAGTGATTTTGAGTGAATATATTTGTCATTGTTAATAAGAATTGTGATACTAGCAGTAGAATAACTTCTTATTTTCATCTTGCATAAATGTCTTTGGTTATGAATTTTTTGGTATTTAATATAGGTGTTTAAAATAACTTTGAATTTCACATAAAATTTAATTTTTAAAAAAATGGTTTATTTTTAAATTTAGGTCAACCTAATAACAATGATTATTTAAAATTTCTATTGTGCTTTTGCTTGTCAAATATACCTAACTAATGATTGCTTTAAATTTCTATTTGTATTTTTTTTTTTAATTTGGTATATGCATCTTTTTCTTGGCATAGTATTTTGATTTAGTGGAAGGAATTTGTAAAATGTTTCAGTGACACAATAGGCTTTTACACATTGTCTCATTTAATTCTTGTAGCTCCCATCAAATAAATGTCTTAATTGTGGTGTAAGAGTTTAGCAAACTGAGGCTTAGAAAAGTTAAGTGGGTACAGCCATATTCAGTTAAGTGGGTACAGCCATAATCAGTGTTCAAATCCTGATTTAGCATTTATCTGCTAGGTGATAATAAGAATGGTTTTTATATCTTATTAATGAATGGGATAAGGATGATAGTGAGATGCATTAATATTTGTTAAAGGTATTTGCAAGGTACCATTGATGAGTTTATAGATAGCATAACTCATTTAGCAACTGAGGAATGAAAACTGAAAACTTGACTGAGGTTATATTGACTAAATTTCCTGATCCTTATTGCTATCTTTATTTATAAAATGTGTTCAGTATTCTTTGACTGTCAGGGTTGGTGTGAAATCAAATGATATAAATCAAATCACCGTGTGTTCTTTGCATTTTATTATATATTTAATGCATGGTACTTTAGTATTTTCTTCTCATGACCGTACCTCTAAGTTCTGTCCTCAGAATTAAGAACTCTTTTGCTTATTATGTTTAGAATATGAAAGTCTTTTAAAAGCTATGATTCTACATAGGATATAAAATCATATAAAATGTATAGATGATAAGTAAATTTTAGTATGAGCAAGGTTTATTAGGATGTTAAATATATTATGTCCATAAATTTTTATTTCAAGGTAAAATATTTTTACATTATAAGTCGTTTTGAATTTATCACAATGGTCATCTTTTTAGGTTATCACTGAATTGAATGCATTAAAGCAAAAGTTACTTGAGTGTTTCTGTTGAAGCTAAAATGTGAACAGAACTTTGATGAATTGTGCTTATTACTAGGAATTTGCACTGCTTTATATGAACAAAATTATGATAGCTTTTGAAAAAGGACATTGCAGAATAGTTCCATGTGAAATTTGAAAAGTCTTACCAATGTGTTTCCTGGATTTACAAGACTTTGGAGCTTTAACTTTTAACATATTATTTTAAGAACCTTCTTTAGGAGATTAACTTACATGGTTTATGAACCTTTTTAATTTTATGGTTCTGTGACATTTAGCAGGGTCCTGCCCCAGCCCCAGTCCTTAAATCCAATTAATAGAATTAAGATAATTTTCATTTATTAGGCAATTCTCTTTAACAACTTCTCTCACTTATATTATGCCTTTTTTTTTTTTTCCCAGAAGTCCTTTTGAGTGACCTTTATTTTCTGTTTAAAAAAAAATTTTTTTCCCCCAGGTAGATAAACTTAAGAAATGTAGAGCTGAAAGATTCCATAGGTAGTATCAAGACACCACAGCCTTGTTTTATTGTTTGCCTTTAGTTTTCAAAAAATATTAAGTAATGGCTAATCTTGATACTAACATTCAGAATACTTCTAAACCAGTACTTTTTTCATTCCAGTATGATTTTGCATTTATGCGACATACACTGATAAGCACTATTTCTTGTTTCAGTAGGCCCACCTCACTCTGGAAATGAGATTTTTAAAAAAGGGATGGGGGTAATTGAAGAAAAACAAGAAAACCGAAGTAGAGAGTTTCGTTAGGTTGTGTACGACATTTTTTTTAATAGAGGAGCTGATTTACTCACTATGTTCCCTCTCACCCTCAAATTGCTCTTAGTATTTGGACATCTCAAACATTTAATGATTTGCAGTTGGTACTTTAAAATGGAGATAGATAGACAGATAGATAAAAAAATGAACACAACAAAAAGTTAAAACTTCATAGCAGACTGGTGAAAATATTTGCAAGTCGCATATCTCATAATGGACTTATTCATAATATGTAAAGAATTCTTACAACTCAATAATAAAATGACAACCCAATTTAAAATTGACAAAAGATTTGTATATACATTTCTCCAAGAGGGCATATAGTTGGTAAACATATGAAAAGATACTATTAGTCAGTAGGGGAATGCAAATCAAAATTACTGTGTGTTGCTACTTCACACCTAGGATGGCTATAATAATACGACAGTAATTATTAGTGAAGATGTAGAGAAATGACAAACTGCATACATTGTTTGTGGGAATGTGAAATGGTAGGTCTTTGGAAAACAGTTTGACCATTGTTCCAAAAGGTCAACATAGAGTTAATTACCCTATTAGGAATATATCCACAAGGAATGGAAACATTCACACAAATGTTCATATCTGTATTGTTCATAGTACCCTCCCAAATGAAAACAAATGTCATCAACCCTATATACATTAACCCAAATATCCTCAACTGAAGAAGCCAAATAGCCATATAGTGGAATTTTTTGATGAGCCTTGAGATTTTTCTACACATTTATGGTTCCATTTGTATAAAATGCAGAGAACAGTCAAATCTACAGAGACAGAAAATAGATTGATTTATTGTAGTTGATTCGTGGTTGTAGGAGTCTGGAATGGTGGTAATGATGGGGCAATATGGTAAGTAGCAGCCTTTGGATATAGAATTTCTTCTAGAGGAGATAAAAAAGTAACCTAAAATTAGATTGTGGTGATGGTTGTATAACCCCTGTGTATATATTAATAATATTGAATTCTGTACTTTCAGCTAGCAAATTGTGTGACCGTGTGAATTATATCTCAAAAGCTATTTAAGAAAAATTTATAGCATTTTTGGTACTCCAAAGCTTAGGGGTTGGCATTGTTGTTCCAGACTGAAATATAGTCTTTACTGTTGATTAACAGTCACTATTGACTGAGATGTTGTAGCAGTATTCCATGGAAAAGAATTCTATGCTTAAATACATATGGGAAATGCCAGGACTTCTTAAAGCTTTAGTGTTCTAAAAAAGGAGATATACGTCAAGTGACCAAACTTAACACAGAACATTCCTTCAGTTAACCTTTTGTTGAATTTAGAGCACAGTATGATTTTTTTTTTTTTAAATTTAGGAAGAAAAATACATTTGTTGACTATACTATACAGCACTCTGATTCATTGTTACATTTAGTCTTCTTAACAGCTTTGTGCCCCCTATTAAGTAACATTGTGCTGCTGGAGAATGGCAGAACCAAAATTGATTCTCTTAATCACTCAAGTTTCCTCAAATTTATGCTAATGTTAAAAGTATTATAATTTAAGATGCATAGGAATATATTTTAGAAACAACTCTTTCCTTTTTTTGTTAAACAACAGAGAAAAAAGGTTTTAGTATTCAGCAAAACCTGTTTGTATTCTGTTAATTACATATTCTTATATGTAACCTCTTTATCTTCAAACATTCCAAGTACGTAAGATGCACAAGATAGGTTTTTCTTTTCCTCTTAAAGGTGATTGTATTTTAAGCTGAAAGTCCCCACTCACCTTTCTAATAAACCATATTTAATAATTTTACCTGCTTGATTCTTAGTTCATTTGAGTCATCTCTATGTATTTCTAGTTAATGTGTTGAGTTGTAAATAAAATGATCTGACATTGTTCCGGTGCTTTCTCTAAGACTTGGGGTTTTAGATGCTAAATAGCATTTTTGAATGTAGCTCATGATGTGTACGAATCCTTTTATATATATTTATATATACATATATAAATTATATATACATATACATACATACAGTTGTTAACTTCATCTGAAAATAATGTCAATGATTTTTTTAGAAATTGAATTTCATGAATGTTTCTTCATTTGGTATTTATTCTCCTAAATTTTGCTTTATTTTAAATGGTATAAATATTATAGTGTTGTAAATATAGTTGGAATAAAAATGCTCATTTTGTGATTGTGTTTTAATTTAATTTTTATGCTACCCAGTTGGCAACAGCACATTCTAATTTGAAAATTATTTAATGAAACAAATTTACTTTTATTTGAACAGTAGTTGTTCACAACTTAATTGACATTGGTCTCTTTATGGCTTTCCATAAGGCCTTTCTGGAGCAATGCATTCTCAAGTGTTTCCTCACGCTCATTTTGGTAGGTGGCCACAACTAATATCTGGATTTGTGTGGCAATTTGTCTACCTGCTTGTTGAAGCTTCTGCTAGTGTTCTGGATCCTTGCATGTGGAATTAAGTTTTTCCATGTTTTAAAATGGAGTGGGCATGGATGCGTGGCATCAAGATCATTTTGTATTATGGTTATATGAAAATCTTTTTGTAGTGATTTATGTTTTAATGCTGAAAAGCATTATTGCTTACCTCCATGATCACAATAGAATGTTAGTAGCTTTTTTGATTGTTTTTCTTAAGTTTGGTTTCATAGTACTTTAAGTGATATCTCTTTTTGATATACCAAACCATTTTAACATATTCCATGGAGTTTGGTTTTGCTTAACTGTATCCCAGTTTTGCTTTTTAGTGCTTTCTTAAACAGCAACTTGTCAAAGTTATGTCAGTGCATTAATGTCTGTAATACCTTCCTGTTTCCCTCTCACTGTGCTGCTTATTCTTTCACTTGCTCCCCACTGGCCTATTTTCCCTTTTTTTTCATGTCAGTAATAATTAAATTTTAAAATTTTGATGTGTAATTAGAATTAATTTATTAAGCAAAATTGCATTGTTATAAACATTAGAACTCTTGTATTTGGACAGCATCTATAACTTGTTTTTTATTTTTCTTTTTTAAGAAGAAAAATATGATAGATTTTATGGAATATTTTTGGTATTTATTTTAGTAATATTTGTGATTTAAATCAGTGACCATGTTAAATTTGTTAAGGTTAGGAAGTTCAGTGTGTTATTGTGACATTTTGATAGCAGCACACTCACAATATTTCATTATGTAATTACTAGAAGTTTATTTAAATCACTATCTTGTTTTACTGAGTCCCTTCTTATAACCAATAGTTGGAAGGTGCTATTTTAAATATTTACTAGAAACAAATAACACTGTTCTGCTACTACATGTTTCTGTTGTGTGAATTAATTCATAAATGATTCGGAAGTGTGGTAGGTAGTTCACACACAGATCTCCCCCAACATGTTTATGCTTTGTCTATTAAGTCATAGCAGTTGGACACGAAGCCAAGGAGGAGTACAGTAGTACTGTTACCCTCTTACCCTACATTCTTTTTTGTTCTGATTTTTATAGTTTCTCAGTCCT
Organism: Tamias sibiricus; assembly: GCA_025594165.1. Taxonomy (NCBI): domain Eukaryota; kingdom Metazoa; phylum Chordata; class Mammalia; order Rodentia; family Sciuridae; genus Tamias; species Tamias sibiricus. The sequence goes on along the minus strand of CM046660.1, from coordinate 68,712,707 downwards.
CTTCTAAAGCTGTTTTTATTTACCTTTCAAAAAGGTTGAGAACTCTTGTTTTATTTTAATTGATATAGTAGGAACTGAACATGTCCTTTTAATTGTGTCAGTGTTTTGTTGTTTTTGTTTTGGTACTGGGGATTGAACCCAGGGGTGCTTTACCACTGAGCCACATTCCCTGGCCCTTTTTTTGTTTTTTGAGACAGGTTCTTGTTATTGCTGAGACTGGCTTTGAACTTGGAATCCTCCTGCCTTAGTCTCCCAAGCCACTGGGCTTACAGGCATGCACCACCCATCTGGCTGTGATAGTGTTTTTGGTTTTCAATTGATTTTTTTTTTTTCTTTTCTTTTTTTTAGTTACAAATCTACATAGTGGTCTGCCTCTAATCTTCCTTCTCCTATAAGTCCAATTATTTTTAGTGAACTCTTTTATGGGGAATTTAAAATGGTTTTCCAGGGACACATAGATTACAGAATAGTAGACACTTTAGTGAATAAAATTAAAATTTTGATTATTAGTGTATATGGCAAAACAAACCTAAAATAAAAATATATACTCATATACATGTGAATTGCATTTATAATGGGCTTTAAAAAGCAAACTACTGTTTAGACTTTATATAATTTGAGAAATTTGCTTGGACTTTGAAATGACAACTTTCATAGTTTCACTCTGGTCATTGGGTTTCAGGAGAAGAAAATTTCATAGGTTTATTACTTACTTTGTTGGAATTTCAAATGCCTCTATGTATGTCTTAGTATTTTTCAACATAAGTTATATGTATTATACAATGTTGGATATGAGAAGCATACTGTACTTCTTCTGCATAACTGATTTGCCCTGTTTTTCTTCTGTCAGCGGCAACTTTTGGCACTGCATCCATGAGCATGCCTGCAGGGTTTGGCACTCCTGCTCCCTATAGTCTTCCCACCAGCTTTAGTGGCAGTTTCCAGCAGCCCGCCTTCCCAGCCCAAGCAGCTTTCCCTCAACAGACAGCTTTTTCTCAACAGCCCAATGGTAAGATCTAACACTTGAATAGCTGTAAGTCCACTTTAGATATCCTGTATATATCATAATATAAGGTGTTTGGAACAAAGACTTACCTAAAGAATGCTATAGTGTTATGTACTGAGTCTTTACTATACAAAAATAGAAGCCTTCAGTGATTTTGATCTCAGAAAACTAAATGAATTTTTTTTTTTTTTTTTTTTTTTTTTTTTGAGTTTCTGTGCCCAGATTACAGATTTTGGGAAAAACAGTGACTATCTATAAAGAGTATACCCCTTCCTTCTCAGAGTCAACCAGTATCTTTTTTTTTCTCTTTAATTCATCTTGTATGTTTTTTGATTTGAAAAGGAAACTAGGCTTTTGCCTATTAGTTTTTTTTTTTTTCCTTGTCATCACAAAAATGTTGCCTGTTTGCTTTTTTTTTGTACAAGGGGTGTGTGTGTGTGTGTGAGAGAGAGAGAGAGAGAGAGAGAGAACAATTTTCTAAATGGAAGATATGAGAAGATATTTTGTTTTACTTATTTTTCACATTTGCTGAAGTATAAAATCTATGGATTTGTTTATGATTATTCTTGAACCATAGCATATTTTTTTGAAGTCCGCAGTTAGAGAAAAGTCTGAAAATATGGTCTATGGAAGAGCCATAAATGATAAAGTATTTCCAAATAAATACTGTGATTTATGTAGAAACTGTTGTGTTGTCCACCTACACAACTCCTCCCAGATAGTCACAAGTTATCAGTTAAGTAAAGCTGGAATTAGCCATTTCTTTTTTATAGTATTTGGTGTGTATATATACCATATTTGCTTTTTAAATTATATTTTCTTTAGTGCATTTTAATTATGCATAATAATGGGGTTCCTGTGACCTATCATACATGCATATAACATAACTTGCTTCGTTTCATTTTCTAATACTTCACCTTTCCTTCTCCTTCCAGTCACCTGAGCTCCTCCTCCTACTATAATGGTTACCCTTCTATTTATTTATTTTTAATTGGTGTATTACAATTATACATAAAAGTAGGATCCATTATGCTATATTCATATATATACATAGCATAGAAATTAATCATTTCTTAAAGGGCTTTGTGAGAACTCTTTTAAGACATGTCATAGGAAGTTTGTCTCTGGCCTCTGAAAGAACATTAGACATAACAGTTTAACTTTGGTTATTTTTATTTTTGCTCCTCTGGTAAGAATTTCTCTGAAAGTTATTATTAATGAGACTTCATAAACATCAGATTATCTGTTGTAGAGGTGTAGGTTATAATTGAGGATTCTGTTTTCAAAAGGTGCAGGTTTTGCAGCATTTGGACAAACAAAGCCAGTGGTAACTGCTTTTGGTCAAGTTGCAGCTGCTGGAGTATCTAGTAATCCTTTTATGGTAAGTGAAATTCAATTTTAACTACTGTATAAGTTGTTGCATCTTAATTTTCAAGGAAAAACAGGTTGTGAATATCCATACATGCTGTTTCTGTTCTGATATGACAAATGTACAAATTGAGACAGAGTCAATTATGCATGTTCTTTATCTGACCTTTAAAAATAATTAGTTATAAATCAAAACACTGATAGTAAATAAATTTTATAATATAAAACAATCTGCTTTGTTGTCAAAAGAACACTTTAGGAGAGGCCTTAGGATTTAGTGAATCAGTATGAAAAGGAGTCAGAGTCAGAGATTTTTGTTTGAGAAACAAGTTCTTCTATTAAAGGTCCAAGTCTCTTAGATTATCTTACAAGAATTATAAAGAAAGAAATAATGGCTCTGAAAGATACAGCACAGTCTAGGACACATAATAATAGTAGTATTATAGTTTGTTGCCAGTAACCTTTATTAATAAATATTATTGACAATAATAATAATTCTAATCAAAATAAAATTTAATTAGATAAATATTAAGTAGAATTTAATGTTTCATAATTTGCACATACATCATTTTTTGTCTATTTTGTCTTGTGTTTTCCTTTAGACTGGTGCACCAACAGGACAATTTCCAACAGGAAGCTCATCAACCAATCCTTTCTTATAGCCTTATATAGACACTTTACTGGAACGAACTTTTATGTGGTCACATTACATCTCTCCGCCTCTTGCACTGTTGTCTTGTTTCACTGATCTTAGCTTTAAAACACAAGAGAAGTCTTTAAAAAGCCTGCATTGTGTATTAAACACCAGGTAATATGTGCAAAACAGAGGGCTCCAGTAACAACTTTTAACCTGTGAATTGGCAGAAAAAGGTAGCGGTATCATGTATATTAAAAATTGGCTAATATAAGTTATTGCAGATACCACATTCATTATGCTGCAGTACTGTACATATTTTTCTTAGTAATTAGCTATTTGTGCATATCAGTATTTGTAACTTTAACACATTGTTGTGTGAGAAATATTACTGGGGAAATAGATCAGCCACTTTTAAGGTGCTGTCATATATCTTGGAATGAATGACCTAAATCATTTTAACCATTGCTACTGGAAAGTTACAAAGTCAAAATTGGAAGGTTTTATTCGTTCTTGAATTTTTCCTTTCTAAAGAGCTCTTCTATTTATACATGCCTAAATTCTTTAAAAAATGTAGAGGGATACCTGTCTGCATAATAAAGCTGATCATGTTTTGCTACAGTTTGCAGGTGAAAAAAATAAATATTAGAAAATATGCTATTGTTTTTGTGTTCTTGCTGCAATGCCTTTACCAAAGTGGCCTTAAATATGAGTAGTGAATTGAGAACATCTTGAATTCTTAAAGACTTCTAGTGACTAACTTTTTATAAAAAGGCCATGTAGAAAATTTATTAAAACTACTAGTACTGCTATATTCAGGAATATGTCAGTGGTAAAGCATTTAAATGTAGCTTGTCAGATTCACCATAATACTTCTACTTTCTTTGCAACTTCTTAATTTTGTGAAATTTGTATATAAAGAATTTGCATGTATGTGTTATTTACAAAATTTTTTTAAAGATTTTGAATTTCTCAAGACTGCAAAAGGCCTATTTTAACTATTGATTTTTTTTAATTTTTATTTTAATTGTCTTTGAATGTATTGAAAGCAGACATGCATTAACTGTGACATGATTGCACCTCAGTTGTTCCTCCTCCCCACCCCACCTTTTTCTGGACAAACTGATATTATTTATAGGACATATGTTTATGTTCATTTTGGGGGGAAAAAGCTGGAACCCAATGTTACCTTAAAGTTTTGGAATACTTTGTTTAAAAAGGCAATGATACTAAGTTTAGTTATATCTTTTTGTTAATATTCAAATGAACTTGTTTAAATATTTATATATAGTAATGCTTCATTGATCCAGAGTAATCTGGCAGTCTCATCAAAATAGAACACAACCAAGAAACTTGGAATAATTTTTAAAATATGTGTCTGAGCAACTTATCTAAGTCATAAAATTTATATGTTAGAGCTTACGCATTTGTTTTTGTGTGAGATTTTAATAATTTTGATTATTTGATTTCCTTGCTCATAGCATATTAATAGTTCAGAAGTGATGACTTGAAAGGAAGAAGGTAAAGAAACTGAAGAGCATACACTGTTCAAGACCATTTAGTGTAGGGGCAGGCAGCCCAGCCTGGAGAACATCAATATATCATCTTCTGATAATTGTCTGTTGTTACAACTCTGTGTCATAAAGAAAAGGTGAAATTACATACATAGATATGTAATATATATGAAAAGTTTTATCTTAAAACAATTAAAAAACTTTAAAAGCTTTGGTATTAAGAGGTGAACATCAGTTTCCTCGAATATTTTATTCAGGTTGAAAGCCTTTTGCAGTGATGACTACATGAGTTGTTACCTTAGTTTTAAAATCTTTATAGTGTTGTGGACTTTTTAAGAATATTGCTGTCCAGTGCACATCTAACTGAAAGGATAGTTTATCTGAACTGTTTGGATAAGCAAGAAGACTGGGAAATCTCTGCCCCTTTTCTGAGCACTATGCCTCTTAGAATCAAATAATTGCTGCATTGGTCCAGGTATGTGTGGGTATAGTCTTGAAATGTTTCTACATTTTGGGGGATCCCTCAACCCATTTTTCATGAAGGGAAAATTTAAGAAATGTTTTGAATTTCTGTTGTAGATTGTATTGGGTCCAAATCAATTTCATATGTACAAAAGTTATGCTATATAATTGTAGGCCAGTACCCAAGTACCAGGGTTTCCTTCTAAGAAGTATAATTAAACAGTTGTTATCAAAATAATTTTATAAAGACTATTTTTTTTCTGGGTAAATCTTGAAATTTGTAATTAAATGGGAACTTAAGGACTTAAAGTCCTTATAAAGTTAAGGTGGTTAGGTAAGATTAAGAAGACATCCAGCTCTGAAATGGATTTTCTCATGATCTGTTCATTATTTTAAAAATCAACCTCATTTGCCTTCTGTGTTCATATTTGCTTCTAGTTTTATATAGACTATCAGAATTATGTTGACTGCTAAAATGAAAATCCTTAAAAGTAACATCACTAAAGACCTTCAAATGTCCTGGCTCACCAGTTGAATCATACCTTCTTGAAAGACATTTGTCACTTCTTTTAGGATGGCAAAAACTTGTTCCCTATGATTTAAAAGCATATTTTATTGTTTTTTGAAATAAAGAATGTTTTATTCCCTATTTTTGTGAAATTAGAAGGTAAGGTTATCGCTTTCTTCTTTAAAATAGTTTCTTCTACATATTTGAAAAGATCAGTCTTTACCTGTGAGATCTCTTGCCTCTGACAAACATCCTCGCTGGTACAGTGCCTATAAATTGGCAAGATGGAGAGGGAAAACTATCTGCTTTTTACCATTGCCTGCGACAGTTATGAAACATTTTGGTCTCAGAACCATAATTATAATTATCTAAATGTTTTGGAGATCCCAAAATATCTTTTGTGAAACATGTATTTTTCAGAATTTACTATATTAAAAATCAATACTGTCATATCTTAAAAACATGTTTATTCATACAAATATAACTGTAACAATCTTATAACTTTCTAACAAAGAAAACATTTTTTGATGAAAAAATAACCATTCAAAACCAAAACTATGAAAAACAGGAGCATCGTTTTACATTTTGCTTATCCTTTTAATGTCTAGTTTAATAGGAACCACTTCTCAGACTGCTTTTGCATTTCTATTTTCCTTATTTTGCATAACCTAAACACTGGAAAACTATATTATGCACTTGTGAAGTCATAAGTGTCAAAAAGGAATATAATATCTTTGCATTATTTTGAAAACAGTTTGATCTTGTACAGCTCTTCATAGTGTCTTAGGCACTTTCCCTGGATTACACTTTGAGAACCCCTATATTTAAATTTGCACATTTTTTGAACAATATTTACTTGTATGTGGGGTGGAGGGTGGAGGTAAACATAACTACTTCCTGCACTAAGATATTTGTTTACTTGGTGGGAAAAACTGAAATTCCAGTTGAAATTGCAGACTTCAAACATTGTTGAACTATTTCAAAGTAATTAATAGTGGTTGTATTATGGGTTGTGGCTTTATTTGGCCCTTTATATCAGGCACTTCCTAATTGCTTTTTTTATACTATCTTATACAGTCCTTGAAAGGAGATCCACAAGGCATAGAAAACTTAAGATAGTGACAGCTTTTGCTCTTGGGAGCAGATACCTTTTTGTTGGATTACAATGCTGTTATATTTACGTGTGAGTAGATTCTTTTATAATCTTTTGAAATTTCAAGAAAGTTACTTTCTATATCATGTACCAAAAATAATTTGATCATTTAGCTTGAATTTCTTACATAATTTGATGAAATTATATTTTCTAGAGTTTTATTTAAACTTTAGGGTTAATATTGGAACATATTTTAAAATGAAAACATCTGAAGTATCACAGTGACTCTTGTTTTGTGATGTGTTCCATCTTTATTGATGCAGTTTGTGCCCTGTACAGTTATAAAAATTGCTTTAAAAAACATATTAAACTTTGTATTACATTATTCTGTCATTGAATTCACAAAAAATTTCCTTTGTATATTTTAAAGCAGTATCACTAAATTTTTTATGTGGTTGAATTTGAGCAAGTGAATATATGAGCATGATGTAATCCATTGTTGTACTAGTGAGTGTTTAACAACTATTTCTTCTTTTTAAAAAAATTTTATTTATTTTTATTTATTTTTATTTAACTTGTCTAGAAGAAGTTAACTTGTTATAAATGACAATAGAATGAGTTTTGGCAGAATATACATACATAAAGTATAACTTACTCTATTAGGTTTCCACTCTTATGGTTGTACATGATGTGGAGTTACCCTGGTCATCTATACAAATACATGGCTAGGAAAGTTATGACCCATTAATAACAACCATTTCTTATGAAGGAAAAGAGGACCCTCTCTGTGGTGTTTACAGATACTTGTGATAGTAAATACTTTCAATATGACTGATTTGACCTGCCACTTTGATGAAATGCAGTTTGAAAGAGAAAATAACCCTGTGAATTTCCTAAGCATTTGCAGGCCAGCTCCAGCATAGCATTGATGTATATTTCCACAACTCATTCGTTAAATTCATTGGTCCTTTGATGATTGGATCATGTATTTGAAAACAAGCCATTTGTTTTACATTATTCATTCAGCAAGCAGTTGAGCACTAGTTCATTTCTAGAAGTATAACAACGGGCACTGAGGTATTTAATCTGTTAAGACCTTCAAGTATTGTGAACCCTGAGATTAGTAAAATCCAGTCATTTTACTATGTAGGGGTTGTACTTCACAGCCCACACTCTCAATTTTGTCTGCTGTTTTATTTGACCAGTATAATGTTTTTAAAAAAGTTGACTCTTGAATCCCCCAAGTCCCGTTTTCTTAGCTTCACAAGCTCAGGTGCTTTTCAAGGCCTTTGAGTTGGCAATTCTGAACAGATAGTATAAAGTAGGAAGTGGTTTTTCCTGTGGCACTTTTTATTCTAATTTTGGATTTATTTTAAGTTTCAAATTGTGATGATCTTTTCCAGGGAAGTATTTTCCAAGAATGTGTACCCAGTAGCCTCTATTCATTGTTTATTTTATGCCAACAGGTAGAATTCATTATATATTTGAATGTATTTTTGAAATCTATGCTATCTAACATACAGGGTTCTAGAGCTTAATGACAATAGAATATTGTAATTCAGTCTTTTTTAAAAAGAAAAAAGTAATTCTGGATAAAACATTTTAATTGCTGACTAAACTACCCATGAATTAATTATTTTATTGTTTCTCTAAGATCTTGTATAGCTGTTATCCAAGTTACAGAGTAAGCAATAAAAATGATATTTGAATTGTAAATTCTCAGCATTTTCCCTTCGTTCTTGAGTGGCAGACAGAGTAAGCAAACTCCAAGGAGCCTTCTAATTTTGACTATCATTAACTAAAGATAGCAAAAGGTTACAGACTAATATAGTCAGTGTTTCCTAGTATGCATTGGGTACAAACAGGTTTTTTAAAGACTTTGAAATTTTTTTGGTATATTCTAAATTAATACATGCTTCTTACTTTAAAAATTATGCAGTATAACCGAGGGTATTTCTGTCTGTGACTTTATTCCCACACTCTGGAGGAATATAATGTCTTATATTCTTGTGTCGTCTTTCAGAAATGTTATTTATTTTCTCTTTCTCAAGGTGGTCCTCCCTTGTTTTAAATGTATAACTTTGTAACTTGGTCCTTTTTGTCTTAGTTGTCTTTCCATGTTTGGCAGATCCATCTCTAACTCATTGTTTTAATGCCTTCAGGATTCTATTAGATGTCCCTTCGAAAGAACATTTTTTTGTAGACTTTTTTTATGAAATGCATTGTTAAAATGAGAATATGCGTATGAATATATGAAGATTACTCTTGATTCTACCTGCCTGGAAAGCATTGATAAAATAGATACTTTGCTTTAAGGCTTATCAGCCATTTAAGTGTGATCTTGTGCTTCCATTTAAGAAATTCTTCCATGTAAGGAAAAAAAAAAAATCTCTCAATTGATTGTCTTAAGATAGTTGAAAAATCCTAGCATTTAAATTGTTTTGTGAAGACATTCAGTCAGTTTGTTGAAAGACTGTGCAAGTTTGCATTTATTTTGCACCTTAGTTTTTTTCCATTGCTCCCGCCTCTGACGCTTACAGTTTCTAAGTATTGTTTGGGACTTTCTTTTACAATTTATTGGTATTGTGTCTTCCCTTATCTGTGTTAGCTTAGAATAGACCTTATTTTTAAAGAAGAGAAAACACAGACTCACTGTGGCAAAGGCTATTTTGGCGCAACCACATTTTTATTCATTTTCTTTTCAAAATTAGTTTGCTTTGGTAAAGGTTTGAGCAATGACCTGAAAGTTTTGATTTTTATTTCTCACAGTTCAGAAATTTTTAAATATGTATTTACATTTAGTTAAGCACAGGACTTGCTTACATAGAAAACTCTTTCTATGAGGAATACTTGCCCTAGTATCCGATTAAAAAGTAACTTTGCAGGGAGCAAGGGATCTTATTGAGAAATTCAAAGAAATTTAAGAGGCCCTCTAGTCAACAGGAATGCTTGGGAATGTTAAAATGCTCAGACTTTTGAAGACTTATCAGTGCAAGAGATGGTTTTAGGTATTAGATGAAAATTTATGGACTGATTTCAGTGTTTATTTCTAAAATATTTAGAATGGCAGATAAATTTGGTTGAGTTTTTGTTAAGTATTTTTGGTAGAATTTTTTTTTTTTTAAAGACTTCTGAATTTGTACATTTGGGATATCCTCTTTGTCTTTCTTTTGTCATTTACATTATGTATTTCTATAGAGCAGCTCATGTCTCTTCCATCATAACCTTTTTCTGATAGCTATATATTAATAACTACTAGAGCTACATTTTTGTCTGCTTTTTAAATTACAAAACATTTGTATTTTTAAAAAGCTGGATATATTTGTTAATTGCAAATTAATCTGTTCCCTACCCACCTAAGGAATGACCACCTTTCTGGAGATACATGTTGGAGTAGCATTTTAATGGGGTTTTCCCTGTCTTACTTACCTGTAGAAATTGAAAAGGTAAATACTGAATTGCCCCAGGTTTTCATCTGCTAATCTTATATTTCTGTAGCAGCCACTATTATTTGTTACAAATCTATTCCAATTATTTTGTACATTTTTGTTGTTTTAAATTAACCAAAACCAATACCAGAAGAATATTTAGTTTCCTTAGAATATTTCCACCTCCACCTGAACCCATCCCTTGAGGAACTAAAATGCTGTTTCTTTTTGAATGTTCTAATATATATAGATTGAGATCCTTTTTATCTTTTTTTTTTTGGTAAATGACATTGTAATGATTTTTATTAAAGTCTAAGGATTGGGGCTCTTTGAAATTTTAAACCAGAGTAAAGTTTTCTGTGTTCACATTCTGTATTTGGGAATTTAAATGCTTTCAGTTCCCTAACTTTAAAATGAGATCTCTTCCAACTACTAAAGATTCTCATGAGCTATTTAGAATATATATTTAAATTAGTAATTAGCTTTGGGAATTTGAACGAAACATTTCAGAATAATAGCTGGTTGTTTGAACACAAGAAACTAGCGTTTTCTATATCAAAAACAGCAGTATAATTGTGTACAGTTTGAGCTACTAGTATGACTACCATATATTAGTCATGCTATGTACCTCATATAATTTGATCTTCAATGGACATTGAAACCCATTAAAGCAATATTCATCACAAGAAAACTGATACTTGAGTGTTCATTTAGCCAAGATTGCACAGCTATTTATTAAATGGCAAAAGTAGAATTCTAACTTTAAAATTTAGCCTGTCTATATTATATTCCTACTTTGAGCAGGTTTTTTTTTTTTTTTTTTTTTTTTTTTGGTACTGGGGATTGAACTCAGCCCTTTTTTGTATTTTATTAGAGACAGGGTCTCACTGAGTTGCTAAGTGCCTCACCATGGCTGAGGCTGGCTTTGAACTCTAGATCCTCCTGTCTCAGCCTCCCAAGTGCTGGGATTACAGGCGTGCGCTACCGCCCCCGGCTCTTGAGCAGTTTTAATGAATAAAAATTTGAGTATAAATTTTAAAACCCCAGATGTTTCAAAAATATCATTAGAAGTCAAAATTCACAATTGTTTTACCCCAAATGATCCAGCTTTGTTTTCACCCATCACATTTTGTTCTTGCCCACATGATATTTTGCTTGTGCAATATTAATGTTTAATACTACTATATTCCCACATAACAATTTTATTTTCTTTCTGGTTTGGTTTGGCACCAGGGACTGAACCCAGGAATGCCTAATCACTAAACCACATCCCTAGACCCTTTTATTTTTAATTTTGAAACAGGGCCTTGCTGAGTTCCTGAGGCTAACCTTGAATTTGTAATCCTCCTGCCTCAGCCTCCCAAATTGCTGGGATTATAGGCATGTGCCATTACACCTGGTCCACAACAATTTTATTGTAAACAGAGTACATTTATTTTCTGATGGTGAAAATACATGCTCATGCAAAGGACCTGAAAATACAGAAAATATTTTTATAAAGATTTCATGGTCCTGTGCATGTATATTTTAAGTACTTTTGGTTTCTTTCATGTAGATGAAAAAAGTAGATGTTAAGACCTCTTATAGGATGGGAGCATACCATGCTTATTGTTTTGTACTTCCCCTCAATACATCATGGGTTTCTTTTGTTGACAGATACAGATCCACATTCTCTTCAATGGTGTATCACTATATAGAGTTCTCAAAATTCCCATGATAAACATTGGGATTGTTTCCAGTTTTTCAAGATTGAAATATTACCTGTATTTCTGTGTAAATAGTTTGGGGCTCTTGTTTTCTTAGAAACAAAATTGATGAGCAAATTGTGTGCATATTAACATTTCAGACATTTTCTGTATTACTGTGTGTAGCGTTCATGGTCATGTCATTTTTCAGAATGTTAATTGAATACATCACAATGTAACCTTTCATTTTGGAACTCTTGTAATAAATTTTATAAATCACACTGTTGGCTTATAAAGATTAACTTTATCCTCAGTTACTATTTAAAGGGATTATTTAATTTTTACAAGCACCAAAAAGACATGTGGGTCACTTTTTTTACCCCCAACCTCCAGTTGTCTGAGTGAATTTTTAGTGATTGCTAATTTAGACTTAGGAAATAATACCTCATCTTTCCCTTTTTTTGGTACTGGGATTGAACCCAGGGCTGCTTAACCACTGAGCCACAGCTCCAGCCCTTTCTATTTACTTTTTATTTATTTTGAGACAGTGTCTCGCTAAGTTGCTTAAGCCCCTGCTAAATTGCTGAGGCTGGCTTTGAACTTGCAATCCTGTCTCAGTGCCCCAAGCCTCTGGGATGACAGGTGCCCATCTTTCCTTCTTTTGATTACTGGTAAGGTTTATTATCCCCAGGATTTCCTAGTTGCATTTTCCCAATTTGTGAATTGTCTTTAAATTAATTTTAAAATATTAGTTGAATTACCCAGGTTGTGTTTTTATTCATCACATATCTTGGAATTATAGAGTCACATACTAGGACTTTTCTTCTTAATATTGTTATCTGTAATGAGGGTATTTGAAATTTAAAAACCACAGTTGATAGAGATAAATAAAATCTAGTTATTGCTAAGTTTCCTCCTACTTCCACTATTATTGTCAAAGAAGCATAACTCGCTAAGAGCCTCTAGTTGGCTGATGATTATTCATGTTTACAAGCTCATCTTTTCATCCTACGCTGTATATCTGCTCCATAGAGAAATGGCTATCCTTTAGTGTTTTAAATTCACTATGGTGTGTCTAGATATGGGTGTTCTATATTTCACATGGAATTCAATGTACCTTGAATGTATGTTGCTATTTTTACCAGTTTTTCACTCCGTTCTCTTCTTGAGTGACCTCTAAAGATTATAAACACTTTAAAGAAGAAAGTAGTATGTAAAGTTTTTGGAATCATTTGGAGAATTTTAATCATTTAAAATGTTTATGGTTACCAATACCAATTAAGACTAAATTCCCATAAAGTTATCACAAAAATATAAATGTAGAACATGTGATTTTTAAGACAGTACAATTTCAGCCTGGTTATTCCAATCACTAGCTATATTTGGGAAGTTCTCATAGAGAAGAGATGATACCAGGCCTTCCTAATAAGATTTTTAACATCCTAATTTGTGGGAATTTTAGATTAGAAAATCTTGACAATCCTAGTGGGCCATTCAGAGACTTATGATGTTCTTTTCCTATTTAGAAATATTACTTAAGAAAAAGAACAATTGTAACTTTTTAAGTGGTAGTCTAGAAAAAAATCTCTAAATGTTGCATATCATTGTAATAGTAGCTTCCATTTAATAGGACTTAATATGGTGCCCCTTTGCAAGATGACTTTTTAAGTATTTCCTATAATTCTCAGCATAATGTGTATTAGGTATGGCATGATTACTATTTTCCCAGACAAAACAAGCTTAGGAATGGTGGTATACTTTGTCAAGTAAATTTAAGTGCAGAACTGAGCCATGAACCCAGCTTATTCTGAAGCAGGTACTCAGAATTCACCACAGTGCCTTCAAGGGACCAGTAATCTAGATAAGGAAAGTATGATGTATATGTAAGTGCAAATCAAGTGCAGAGAAACAGAACCCCAGGAGAATAGAAAACATTTCAATCCAACCTCATGTAGACTTACAAAGGAGTAGTAGAATTTGAGTCTGAGGGATGGGGTGAGCAGAAGTTGATGGAAGCAGGAGGACTGAGTTGTGGTGTGCAATTATGTCTTGGGTTTGCAATACTGGTGGCAAAGCAGCTATTAAAAATATGTTGGATGGTTTGCTTAGGGTATTTGATTAGGGTGTATATGGCACAGGAGGCATATGGCTGTAACCCTAGGGACTTGGGAACTGAGGCAGGAGGATCACAAGTTTCACAAGTTCAAGGCCACCCTGCGCAATTCAGTGAGAACTTGTACCCAAATAAAAAAGGGCCTGAGGGTGGAACTTAGTGGTGGAGCACCCCAGGATTCAGTGCCCAATACTGAGGAGGGAAAAAAAGTCAATAATTTTAAATCTGTGTAAAATAGTATTAGGTTGGAATTATCTACACACATCTATTCCATTTAAGGCTTTGAAGGTGATTGCAGTCATTTGGTAATCAAAATGTGGTCTGAAGACCTGCAGCCTGGATGTACTTACCTGGGAACTTCTTAGCCACGCACAGTCTCAGGCTGCATCTTTGGATAGTAAATCAGAACCTACATTTTAACGTAATTCCTATGTGATTCGTATGCAAAATAATCTGTCTTTTTAAGTATTAAAGTTAATTTAGGTTGAAATCATTGGACAGTCTTGAAGAAAACCTCATCAAAAGCAATTATGTAACAGTACGTTTGTCAAAGTTCATTTTCAAGTGTTTGCAGTTTTAGATGTGTTTCCAGGAATCACAATTCCATACAGAATATTTTATTTGTTAAAAAAGTAGTAACATGCCAGCATCAACCTCAAGCACAAGTTAGGCAATGCTGTGCAGTCAGGAATACGCAGTCAGGAATACTTGTGAAGGCAACAACACTTTCCTTGGGTGCGTATTGTGGAAAAGGGAAATTGGAAAAGCACAGGTCTCCCTCTTGCTGTGAAGCCATTCACACAACAGAAGGAGACTCTGCAGATGACAGAATTGGCTGGGGATACCTGAAGAAGTATATCTGAAGTCTACGTTGAAGCAATATGTTAAAAGCATAGCCATAGAGGAACACAGTGCTTGTCATGGACACTGCAGTCATGAGCTATGGCCCAGGTCCTGCAAACTGACTAAAGAGACAACGTGTGAGACATTTTTCTTAGACCATTTTTCTCCATGAACCTTCATAGGTCTTTTGCTTCGCATTTTTGCAAATGTGTGTTGATTGAAGAAAAGTACCCACCTCCAAATTGTTGTTATTCTCAACACCCTAAGGCCACCAATGCAAACATTTTGGTGTTTATTTCCCAACAATTACGTGTGTGTGCATTTTGTAGAATTTTTTTCTTGTATACAATTTATGCAAATGCTGTATGTATCTGCTTTTTAAAATTTAATTATTTGTAAGTTCCCTTTCCCTTGATGAAATAGTGTGCAAAGTCATTAAATGACTGCATTCCATGTCTCTTTTTGATCAGAGCATAAATTTCTTTACTAGTCCTCTTGATCAGAGGTGCACAAATTTTAAATATTTAAATGGCTAGCTACTGTGTGTGTGTGTAGAGGATTATTGTTATATATAATAAATTCATTTTGACATTCAAAGAGTGGTACAGGAACATGGCTGGTGTCAATCTCAAACTCATAAAGGCATGCTATGCTCTCCATGTACCCTGGGTCCTGGGGAAGCATTGGGACTGCCCTTGATAATCTAGAAGAATTTAGTCATCTATGTGAGGAAACCTCGTTGATTGAAATTTACTGGAAAAGTTTGACAATTTGGTGGGAAGTTTATACAAGGAAGAGCCAGGTGAGGGCTGCCCATTTAATTGCTCTAGAAAATCCTCATGAAAATGTATTGTGGATCCTTATATAAAGTCAGTTTTGGCTACAAGGACTTGATTCTGGGTGCACAATAGGTTCCTCAGAATATAAGTAGAAAATAGTCATTTATTTTTGAAAATCAGTTTGTAAAGTGAGTGGGGAATACAAAGAAGAATAAAATTCTCTGCCCTGAAGGAGGTTATATGATGCATTTGAAAGGAGTAACATAACACATGTGAAGATAATTTAAAATTTCCACTTAATTTTCCCTAAGCTTGTAGAATCATTAAAAGGAATAATTACATAAAATTAGTACACTTCCATGCTAGATCACAGGTCAGGTAATTCCCATATTGCCTGGTGGCTAAATCTGACTCTCCTCCTATTTTTGTAAATAAGATTTTCTTGGGATTTATCCACTTCCAATTTTTGTTTATTTTTTATGTACTTTGGCCCAGTGGCAATGAGAGTTGTGTAGCTGTGACAAAAGACCTATGACCTATAGAACTTCACAGAAAATTTTGCTGACCCCTGCTCTAGATAATTAGATAAATGTAAAAAGAAAAATTTAACATTTTATGTGAATTTATATGTGTACATCTTATATGTCAAAATTTAAAATGATTGTATATTGTTATGTACACATTTTTTACCCACAAATTATGTTGTCAAATATTGGAAAAACAAGGTTTTTCAGTGTTGTCAATAGTACTGGTAACATAGATCCCTAATAATTTACTAGACATTGTCCTATTTTTGTTGTTTTGAGTTAGTGTGTATGATATTTTAATAAATATTCTTTTACATAAATCTGTGTGTATAGTGCTTTTGGAGAGAAATTTTTAGGTTTAGACTTACTGAATTTAGTCTTTTCAAGGTCAAATTACCAAAGACATTGTACTCTATCATTAGGATATGAATGTTCATTTTCCTTGGTCCTTATTAGTATAGATGTTTAACTGATCTTGGGCATGATAAGCAAAAAACAGTGTTTCGATGTCATTAAATTGCTAAAGAAGCTGTTTTTTCCCCAAATGTTAATTTGCTTATTCTAGGTTCTCTTTTTAGAGTTGTCTATTTTTGTCCTTAGCTTGTTACTTGTTTATGTAAGTACAACATATTTTATATATTATTTTTAGTTGTTGATAGACCTTTATTTTATTTATTTATATGCAGTGTTGAGAATCGGACCCAGTGCCTCACACATGCCAGGCAAGTGCACTACCGCTGAGCTGCAGCCCCAGCCCCAGTACATTTTTTCATGCTGGAAACTATTCATTCCCCCAATGCTCATTCCAAATATAATTTTATTACTGCCAACTATATTTCTAATTACTTTTTACATGCTTCTGATTTTAGCATAATATTTATAATTCATTTGGTTACCCACTAGACAGTGAACTCTTCCATAGCAGTAGCTCTGTGTTAGTTACCTCTGGACTGCTATGACCACCACTGGGCTACATATACTAAACACTCAATAAATGTTGTTTGCGTGAATTAGTGTTTTTGTGGCTTAACTAATAAGAGAATAAGAAAGTTATAAGGTCATCACAGTAATTTATGTGAAAAATGATGGTAACCTGAGCCAGCATGAGATTTTACAGGTAAGGGAAAGTGATGACTCATGACTTGTAGTTTAGACAGTTGGGTAGCTGAGAGTAGTGTTAATAAAGGAAGCAATTGGATGATTGAAAGATATTGAGTCAGTTTTAGACTTGTTCATGGAAGTCATGTGTAGATGTAACCAGCAGGCATACAGACTCAAGTACTAAGTTTTCTGTCTTTATACTTTATTGCTGAGCACTGCCCCAAGTAAGTTCATGTGAAATAACTCAAACTTGATCCAAACAAGGCAGACTCCACAAGCCAGCCAACACTGAAAGAACTAAACTGATTGCTGCTTATTTCAGGGGTGGTAGAGTTTGGAGTTGAGACCAGCAAAGCTAACTGCTTGATAAAATAATAGGTTAATACTTTTCAGAGGACTATAATAGAATATAGCAAATCAGTACAATATCCAAGATTTTCTTTTTTTTTTTTTATTTGATGAATAACACTACAACGTCCTGCATATCTGGTAAATATCTGTCAGTTGCTGATCTTTTTTTTTTTTTTTTTTTTTTTAGTTGTAGGTGGACACAATATTTTATTTGTGCTGAGGATTGAACCCAGGGCCTCACACATGCGAGATGAGTGCAGTAGCACTGAGCCATAGCCCCAGCCCCCAATATCCCAAGATCTAATCAACAACTGCTAGATGTTCGTTCTAGGGAACACTTTTTGTTTCAATGACCAGGTAGCAAATATTTTAGGTGTAGCAATTCATATGGCCTCTGTTTTCACCTCTCCCAGTGTAGCATAATAGTTGTCATATATGATATAAATGAATAGATATGGATGTATTCTAATTGAACTTTTAAAAAAATGGACCATGTACTAGAAGTCATAATTGGCCAACCTCTTACATACAAGAAGAAATAGGAAAATTTGACCCATACTTAAGAAGCCAACCCAGAATAACAGACAAGGATTTTAAAACAGCTATGCTTAAGTGTGTAAAGAAAAATATTATTGATTTTTAAAAATCAGACTATCAAAGGGCTAAATGACTGAGTTGAAAAATGCAAGCTCTGAAATTTTAAAAAAAGTATTGATGTATTTAATAAAAAGAGCCAGTGACTTTGAAAATAGTCCAATAGAAATTACCCACAAATAAGAAAACAACGTAAAAGAGACAGTCTGAGTAATTCATGAGACAATATCAAAAGGTCAAATTTGTGAATAATTGAGTTTCAGAAAAGGAGAAAAAACAGCAGATAAAAACATGCTTGAAGAAATAATGACTAAAAATTTGCTAAAAGCTGTAGATATATGGGTCCAAGAAATCTTAAGCAGAGTAAGAAAAACTAAGAAGACAGCCAAAGGATCAGCAGCTCTCAAGAGTTAGGGGGCAGGAAGGGATGAAAAGGAAGAATGCAGGATTTCTAGAGCGGTGAAACTCTTCTGTATGAATCTATAATGGTGGATAATGTAATTATACATTTAATATACATTATGACTTTGGCTGATAATTCTGTGTCACTGCAGATTGTACAATTTGATTGTTAACAAATGTACCAATATAAGTGGAGGATGTTGAGAGTAGAGGCTGCTCTGTGTCTGTAGGAGTCAGGTGTCCTACCTGATTTTTGTGTGTGTGTGTGTGTGTGTGTAGGTTCACACGTGTATGTGTGAACCTAAAACTCTGAAATATAAAGTCTATTTTAAAAAGTTTCTAGGCATATCATAGTCACACTGCTGAAAAACAAAGTTAATGAAAAACAATGTTGAAAGCAGAAAGAAAATGATGCACAATAAAAAAATAATTCAGATTTGTTATTAGAAGCAATGGAGCCCAGAGGATAGTGGACCACCATCTTTTAAATGCTAGATAAAAGATTGGTGAGCATCCTACATCATGTGAAAATATCATTCAGAAACATAGGCTATAATAATTACTCATGTAAATGAAAAGTATAGATAATTTGTTCCCCCGAACTTGCACTATTAGAAATGCTCAAGACTGAAGGTAATGATATCAAATAGATAACTTGGATCTTCAACAATATTTTTTAAAGTCCCAACAGAGTAGGTATATTAAAGTGAAGTGGTTAGATCTGGGGTAAAACCTTGAAAAACATTAACATTTAAGCAATAAGCTATCAGGGATCCCACACCTCCTGCAAAGTTCAGAGAGTTGCTGGGAAAAATCATAATCAGATTTGAAGGGAAGAGAACTTTAAGAGACAGAAAGCATAGTCAACTTTATCGAATCCTTTATGGTAAATAAATAAAATTACAAATATTTTTAAATGCAGTGGATCAAATAATGAAGAAGATCTTAGTAACATTAGCAATAGCACATTCAGTGGCACCGCGAGAGCAGAAGCTGCTGTAGTGAGTAGAGACAGGCGAGAGTAGCAGGTGAGGCCCTAGGGACCACAAGTGTGGACTAGTTCAGGAAGTTCAGCCTAAGAAAGAGAAGCTGGTGTAATTGCTACAGAATAAAAGTCTTAAGAATGGGGGTATTATTTCTGGCCCTTTAAAAGACAGGTATGACATACGCATATTATTAAAACACTTATGGGAAGATGGTAAAAGAGAAGGAAAAATTTTAAATGTCAAAGGTCCTGAATTATGGCTTCTATTTTCTCTCTAAAATGATTGTTTGTATAACCCAGAGAGAACATGGAGATGGCAATAACGTCAAAGACATGAAGAAAACTAGGAGTGATTTAGGGAAAACACAGAAGGATTCTGCAATGGACTGAATCTGCTTCTGTCTGCCTTCACATATTGAAATCCTGACCCACAATGTGGTGGTTTTTAGGAGATGGAGCATTGGGTCAGTAATTAAGTCATGTGAATGGAGCCCTCATGAGTGGGATTAGTGCCCTTATAAAGGGCCCCAAAGAGTTCTCTCATTTTCTTTCGGTCACATGAGGATACAATGAGAAGTTGGCAGACTGCAACCTCAAACTCTGGTTAAGGCCCTGGACTAGCTGGTACCTTGAGGTCAGACTTCCACCCTCCAAAACTTTGAAAGATTTCTGCTGTTATAGCAGCCTAAACTAAGTTGCTTTACTTTCTTATCCTCATCATCCTCTCTCCTCCTCCTCCTTCCTTCCTTTTATTCTTTTCTTTGTTTCCTTTCCTCCCTTCCTCCCCCAACTTTATTTCTTTCTTTCACACTGGGGATTGAACCTGGGGTGCTGTTCCACTGAATTAAATCCCTAGTCCTTTTTATTATTCTTTATTTTGAGACAGGATCTTAGTAAGTTGTCCAGACTGGCCTCCAACTTGTGATCTTTCTGCCTCAGCCTACTGAGTAGCTGGTATTACAGGCATACATTACCATGACCAAAATTACTAGTCTAAAAATAATCAGAAGCAGTTTTACAGTGGAAATGTGTTACAATTACAGAATATTACATTGTGTATAAAAGACAGATTTCTAAGCTGTTGGGATTTAAGAGTAGACATTACAGTGGTACAAGTCCACAGTGTGTGTGATTTTTCTCCTATAATAATACATGCATCTCAAACAGAGAGGACAGGAATTTGGATTAACTGGGATTGGCATTTTTCCAGGCAAGTGTCATGAAAGAACTAGTTGAGGATATTGGTAGGGGAATGGTTGTCCATGGAATGAAAGATAAATAAGGAAAGAATAAAGAACAAAATTAATTCATTGAGTACACTCTAGAGGGTTCCAGTTGATAGGAGTTTTTCTAATGATTTTGAAGAATGGATGAAAGAAGGATATTCTGAAAGTGATAAAAGGATAGGAGTTGTCTGGAGTGTTTTGCTTGGATTTGAAACGTTAAAGTAATTTTTTTTTGATCGGGGGAGGAGCAGGTGGAAGAGGAGGAAGACGACTAGGCAGTTTTAAAGACATTATAAGTGATGACTAGTCTGGGGTCTGACTTTGATAATGTGATGTTAAAATCCAGGGAAGGTATTGATTGTTAAGATGCCTGGTAGATTTCCCATGAAGATGGGGCTCACCAAGAGGCAGTGAAGAGGGACAGTGACAATTGTCAGTGAATTCGGAGAGTTACCACCAGAGATTAGTAAATGAGAGGGATGAAATGAGTAAAATCTGGCAGAGGCAATGAAGAACAGAAAGCCCAATCATGGGGTATGTGCAGTGTGAGGGCATCATCAATTTCCAGTGGGGAAGGCAAGGCAGTAGAAAAGGTGGTTATCCTCCAGAGAGTCTGATTCCAGCGACACTGCACCCCGCAGAGTGGGTGGGGATGCACAATGGGTGGGGTGTGGATATGTAGGCCAAGCCATCTCTGAAGTCCTGAGTCAGGTTCCCTGAAGGAACTTGAGCCTGGAAGGCAGGTTCTAGAAGTCAGTGATAGAAATTTTGCAAAAAAAAAAAAAAAAAAAGTAGGTGAGGTTAGGTCTTTGGAATAAATAGGAAATGAGATAAGGATGGGGGATAACATGAGAAGTTTCTTCCTGGACAGTGATATGAAGCATGATGGTCATAACTGACCATAATTCCCAAAGAATGCAGCTCAGCATGGCCACAGGGGTGGGTAAGGCAGGAGATGATGGGACCTTTCCTCTGAGAAGGCCCAGGTTGACTGGGTTAGCAAAAGATCCTGGTCCACATGCAGGGCACTCCCAGATCTGGGCAGGACAGACTCTGGGGGACCCTATTCTGACCTACCTCTTCTAGCCCTGGCTCTCCTCAATGGACAAGAAATTCATGAGATGTTCTCCCTCCCAGCTGGTATCCCCCAGGCAGTGGGGATCTCTGAGATCTGTCCAGATTCAGGTTCACTGCCAGGTGAATGTACCTCATTCAGATCCAAAGCCCAGCCTAGTGACTGCTGTTTGCCTTGAGGTGGGAGTTGGTATGTAGATGGATCCTCTATTTCCTCATCTGCAAATCGATAATAATAAAATAAACACAAAATACAGGGCCCAGTTTGCTTTGAATTTCAGATAAACCACATTTCTTTACATAAAAGTTCGTTTCATAAAATATTTTGAACATACATACTAATAATTTCTTCATTGTTCATCTGGATTTCATACTGAACTGGGCATCCTGTATGTTTTATTTACTAGAGCTGACAACGCCTATTCTTTCCTCTTGCAAATATAGTTCTTGCAAATGTAGATTTTCTCTTCAGTGATAAATTGTGTTCCCATTTATCATAAGGTATCTTCTTGCTCAGGTCTCAGCACTCATAGATACACCACTTCTCCCCAGGACCCTCAGTATACATAGGTGACAACTCTCTTTTTAGCTTGTCTCTCCCCATTTTAGGCTTCCAACTTTACATTCAGCAAATATTTGTTGACTATCTACCACATGCCTTCATTCAGCCACATGATGGGATGAAGAACATTGAAAACAAAAAGCAAGGCTCCAGCCCTTATGAAGCTCAATTCTGGCAAGGAAGGGGATTTCCATTCACTATTACTCACTTTGCCCTTTTAATTGGGCACATGACTTAGTCTTTTTTGACTTTGTTCTTGGCCTCTGACTAGCTGTGGCATTCTAAACTGTGTGCATTCCCAAGAATCTTTTGGGCCAGGCATGGTGGCACACATCTGTAATTCCAGTGACTTGGGAAGCTGAAGAAGGAGGATTGCAACTTTAATTTTGAGACCAGCCTCAGCAACTTAAGAAAATTCTAAGCAATTTAGTGAGACCCAATCTCAAAATTTCAAAAAAAAAATTTTTTTTAAAGTAATAAGCTCAGTGGTAAAATGCCCCTGGGTTCAATCCTCAGTACCCCAACAAAGATCTGTTGGGATGATACTTCTCCTGTCCCAGTAAGACTCTAAAATGGATCTCCCTGATCAACCCAGGGGCAACCCTTACCTCACCTGTCTGGCCTCCTTAGGAGCTAGGACCTGGGCAATATATCTAATGCAGAAACACTCAACCTTTGGGGGGGGGTAATTAAAAGTTATTTATAGACTTAATTATAAAAACATATTTGAGGTGATTAAAATAAAAGTACCACGTTAAAACTTTGAAATTTTTTCTGCTAAGCCTCCAAGATTGGACAATATCTCACATAGGAAAGGGAAATGTTCAATCTCCTTAGAAATGAAATTGTCACATTCCCCAGGAGACATTATAGTGTATTAAATAACGAATATGCACCACATTTGTTTTGACACTTAGAAAAAGTTTTCATTTCTTTTAAAATGCATTTGTGGCTCTAAGTATATGAACTTATTAATAATTATTGATGGCTACTAGATGTCTAATTGTTTGTCACTAGAAAAAAATCATGTGGCCAGTTTACAAATGAAGAGCTTAATAGATGACTGGATGTCATGGCTGTTGAAGAATTATTTATTCTTGTAGTAAAATCCAAATTAATGTGATTTTTGTTTACTCTGTTTAAGAGTTGGTAGAGCTTCTGAGCACTTCTTATGTTTTCCTTTTGTATGGTAACTGTCAGTAGAGCCTAATTTCCTAAATATCAATTTCTAAATTATCCAAATTACAAGAATATTGTATATTGTAATAGTGTTTATAGATTAGGCATGTATTTCAAAATTGGGATAACATAATGTGTAATATATTCCTTTTATACATTTAACTTAATGGAACAATTCTTTTTTAAAGTTGTAGTTGGACACAATATCTTTATTTTATTTATTTATTTTTATGTGGGGCTGAGGATCGAACCTAGTGCCTTGCATGTGCTAGGCGAGCACTCTACCACTGAGCCACAATCCCAGCCCTGGAACAATTCTTAAAACAATAAAAAGACTAATAACTAAAAAAAAATGAGCAAAAAACCTGAAAAGACATTTCTCCAAAAGTGATACTCATTGGCCAATAAGCCTATGGCAAAGTGTTCAACATCCTTAGTCATTAGGGAGATACAATCAGAACCACAATAGACACCACTTTGCACCTATCAGGATGACTATCATTAAAAATATGGACAGTAACAAGTGTTATGGAGGATGTGAAGAAATGAATTGTAACACATTACTGCTGGGGATGTGAATGATGAGCTGGTTTGGAGAACAGTTGGGTAGTTCCTCAAAAAGTTAAACAGGTACTGCACAACCCAGTAATTCAACTAATAGGTATATACACAAGAGAAATAAAAACTTGTCTATAAAAAAATTGGGCACAAATGTTCATAGCAGCATCATTTGAAAGAGCCAAATAGTGGAAACAACCCAAATGTCTGTTTATCGATAAATAGACAAGTAAAATGTGGTATATCCACACAATGGAACATTATTCAGCAATAAAAAGGAATGATGTATCAATTCATTCTGCAAGGTGGATGCAACTTGAAAACATCACACTAACTTGAGGAAGTCAGACACAAATGGCCACTTATTGATGGTTCAATTTATGAAGTGTTTGGAATGCGCAAGTCCAAAGTGACTGTAAGGTGAAAGGGGTTGCCTAGGGCCTAGAGAAAAGCAGAAATAGGAAGTTTTTTATGGGGTGGAAAGTTCTGAAGTTAAATGGTGAATTTTGCAACTACATTAAAACTTGAGATATAATTCACATACTATAAAAAATTTTAATGCAAAAATAAAATAACATGTCAATAAAACATTCAAATACTTATTCTTCTTTATTGGACTGTGGTGACTTCATCTGATGCCCCGGCAAACAATCAGCGCCTGGTAGTTGGTAGGCAGGCACTTTCTTTTCCCCCAATTCAGCAAGAGCTGAGTGAGCTAAATGCAGATACCGTAAATAAAATTCCCTTGACTCATTTCCCCAGGGTAGTGAAATTGAGTGTCTATGACTCATTTCCCAGTGGTGATGTGCTACCTCCCTGCAAGTGGTTCTTTCATTTCCCTTCCCGGAGGAGGTTTCACCATCAGCCATTAGCCAACAGGATCCACTTGCTCAAGTGCTATGATGAGCAGCCTCGCCACAGCTGACCATGTTCTGGCACTTTGTTGATCATTCCAGGATTTCACGGAGCACACCAGAATCAATAACGTGGATCACAGAACCAGGTAGTCCTTCTGCCTTCACGGATGTGAGAGGGAGGAGAATGCAAAAACCTAAATGGCAGCCGTAAAAGAAAGGGCCATTGTAGCCAAGAGACAACTGAAAAATAGTGGTGCCCCAGTTTAGAAAGGACCTGTTATGTTGTTTCTTTGCTACATTTTTCGTAATATCACACTGATACACCTTGCATCACCATTTCAGGAAATATACGGAAGACAAGTAACTTGTCTCTCATGTTTCCTGAGAAGGTGATTCTCTTTAGAAAGAATGAACAATGCCAGTAGTTGCTGCTCAAATATACAAAGGTATCCAAACCTCACCCCCCCACCCCAATCACTTTGCCCAGTGCCCTGTTTCTGTGGCTCTGCTGGTATTTGCAGTGCAGTAACTAAGAGGACAGTCTGTAGCATCTCTCAAATCAGGATTCAGATCCCAGCTCGATACCTCAGAAGACTTGCTTATTTAATTTCTCCAAATATTAGGATATTTTTTCTATTTGTAAAATGTGAATCATGATATTGATCTTTGATGTGTGTACCATATTTAAGTTAAATGAACGCATATATGACTTCCCTAAATACTAACTATTCCTAATTTTTGGTGGGGAGGGAGATTGGGATTGAACCCAAGGGTGCTCTACCACTGAGCCACATGCCCAGTCTTTTTTTGTTTTGGGACAGGGTCTTGCTAAGTTAAGGCCTTGCTAAGTTGCTGAGACTGGCCTTGAACTTGCGATCTTCCTACCTACCTCAGCCTCCCATGATGCTGAGATTACAAGTGTGTGCCACTATGCCCCGCTAACTATTCCTATGAGTTTTATTTTCAAGTTTTTCCTTGTTCAGAGTCTAAATTTCCTTTAAGTGTGAACTAATTTAGTAAGATTTAATTAAAACTACAAATCTAACATTAGCTGTTAAACCTCTCATGATGGAAAAGAAATTTCACTGAAATCACTTCACACACTAGTTTTATGCATCAAGTTAAGAAAAATGAAATCTTCAATCCAGATCTGGTAAAAAAAAATAACTGCTTTTATCCTCTTTAGACAAATCAATAATTCCCTTAATAAGCATATATCTAGGAATACTCTTTTGGTTAAAATGGATCATTCTGTATTCTCGTTGAACTCACTTAAGAATTTAAAAGCTAAAAGGGGCCCTGGGGAGAGTGTGGCCTCTAATATATACAAGGGAAGAAGTGGAGGCTTGCAGAAGTCTGGGGATTATCTACAGACAGCTGCACAGTGATATGAATCAAACCAGATTGCACTGTCCCCTCCCCCCATTTGATGCTGTGTTAAGACAAATAATGAGATGGGTCACTTATGTCATCTCTTCAGTTACCTGTTTGCACTCCTTAATGCACATCATCCATCTCACTTGTCCTTCGGATCTATCCATCAACCTTGCAACACCCAGGCTCTTTTCCAACCTCAAGTGCAAAAGGCTTCTTAGAGCTGCCAGTGGTAATTATAGCCTCCCACACAGTGTTCCCACAGTTGGATGAACAATTACAAGCTGGTTATTCTGGGTAAAAGTATTCAGCCCCATATCCTCTGGCTCTCATCGAGAACTGTTTGATCAAGATTTTGGTCCTACCTGCTGTGTTAGCAATGTTGCTCAGGTACCTGTTTTATGTTCCCTTCAATGCCTCTTAGTTTCTAATTCTTTATTCTGTTCAGTGTCAGAATAACTCAAAGAGAAAAGAATATCCATTAACATCTTCCTTGAAAAATAGTCAAAAGCCATTTTGAAGACCTTGGGTCTCAGGAAACAGATCTATCTCTTTGTTCTTGCTTTGGTCCTGCTGGCAAAACTTTTTACCCCAGGATCAAGGGGCTGGTGGTTGAACTGAACAAAAGAGCTGCCCCTTGGGGCTAGTGTAGCTGCCCAGCAATTCCAACCTGGGCACCATGCTGTTGCAGACTGGCAAGCAGGTCACTCTGGAGGCTGAGTTTTCGGCCTATTGAAAACCGGTTGAGAAAGTTAGATGGAGGGTGTCATAAAGCAACCACATTTTTTTTTGTTCAACAAAATTTTCCTTGTCCAACTAGTTGGCCTGGTTTTTAGTCTTTCTTTCTTTCTTTCTTTTTCTTTTTTTTTTTTTTTTTTTTTTTGTAGCTCAGTTTTGTTTGTATCTGACTGTACTTTTTGGATAACAAGCAACAAAAGTTACAAAAACAAAAACCATAGATGAATTGGGTTATCTTCTTGAAGTGCACCAGCAGAGATTTATAAAAGGATGTCTGCTTTTGAGATGATTTCATTATTTGCATTTCTATCAGCTGCTATTGACCTCCTGGAAGCTTGGTGGACCCCAGAGATCACTTGACCATCCCTTCATTATGGAAGCTATTTATTCTGTTTTGAATGAAATTTCATTGGATTGTTTTCTGATATTTACATTTTCCTGCTGTTTTAGATGTGTGTGTGTGTGTGTGTGTGTGTGTGTGTGCATGCGTGCGTGCATGTGCGTGCATGCGTGTTTTAAGTTTCAATTCAAAATATTTCTAGGAGATTGGGTTTGTAGATTTGCAGCTGTGAAGTTTCCTGTGTGGAATGGCTTCAGCCCAGAGCCTGATGGATGACACAGCTAATCTGCATGCATAATGAGGTTTTCTGGGTCTGACCCATTCACCTCATGTAAGACACTGTTCAATATCCATCAGCGCTGGCCTTGTAAATGGCATTAAATGGATTCTTGGTGACATGACCACCTGGCATCATCCCCTGGAAAGAGGGTGAAGTCATTCACTGATCAAATTTTAATGGATGCCATCTACCATGAAAGGACCTGGGAATCCAAGACCCAGACTATGTGGTTTCTGTTCTAGGGAATTTCAAGGGCTTGTAAACTGGCACAGGTGTCACAGCATTAAGGCAGGAGCAAGATCTGTCAGAGGCAGGTGCTGCACAGCCAGAGTAGTATTGAATGATTAGGAGGAAGGAAGCTGGTGAGAGAAAGAGCCGCTGAGGTTTCCCTTACTCTACAATAGTCATCTATTGAGTATGTCCTGGCACTGGTGAAGGCACTGGGAACACAGCACTGAACACATGGACAAGCAGGTAGGAGTCAATGTCCCAGAAAGACAGAGAGCAGGAAATAAGGGCCAGCCAATGGGCAGGTATCAGGTGTGTGCCGACAACCGCACCTGAGAGTACTTTCTGATGGAGCAATCAAGAAAGACGACTCTGAGAAGGTGATATTTAGTTTTATACCCCAAAAGGAAGCAGGAGTCCATGGTGCAAACATCTGTAAAAGTTATTCCAGGCAGAGAGAACAGCTAGGGCAAAGACGGTAAAGAAGGGACCAGCTCTATGTGTTTGAGAAGTGGAAAGAAGGCCAGCATGGCTGGTGGGTGAGGTGGGCCAGGTGCACAGGAGTGGATCAGGTAGGGTCTGGTGGGACTGGACGGGGGTCCATGGAATGAGGAGGAGCCATTGGTGGGTGTGATACGGCCCAAAGCTGCTGTGTGGCAAGTGCGACGTAGCAGGGATAAAAGTGAGGCAGGGAGGGCCATGGAGAGGTGACGCTAACTGTTCAGAAAGAGACAGTGGCTGTGCCAGAGGAAGGAGGGACGGTTTGTGCAAGAGGAAATGAATTCGCAAGTCCCCACAAGGAAGGTAGGACGATCCAGACAGAGCAAGGAGCGAGAGAGGATTTTCATCAGTTATTTATGGTTAGAGCTGAGAACAAGAACATGGAGTGGCCAGAAAGGAGGAGAGATGACCTTTGGGCGCCTCCTTTTATTTAAATGCTATATTAATGTATGCAGCTTCCTTGAATTTTTTCTAAATTTACTTTTTTAGTTTTTATTCAGAGGTGTTGTAGAGTCATGTGCAGTTTTAGGAAACAACACAGAAGAATCCTTTACCCTCTTTCCCTCAGTGTTAACCTCCTGGGGAACTAGTGCAGTGTCACAGCTGAGAGGAAGACATTGCCCCGACCATATCTGCACTTCACCAGCATTACATGTGTGCATCTGTGTGCTTTCACTTCTATGCAGTTTTGTCACAATGTAGATCTGTGAGGCCACCGCCACATCAGGGTACAGGTCAGTCCATCACAAAACCCCCTATGCTTCTGCTCCCCCACCTCTAACATCTAGTCATCGCTAATCTGTACTCCATCTCTGTATCTTTGTCATTTCAACAATGTTAGATAAATGGAATCACATAACATGGATCCTTTCAAGACAGGTTTTTTCATTTGACACAATTCCCTTGAGATCATGCAAGTTTTCTGTGTATCAGTAGCTTGTTCTTTTTCATGCCTGAGTGGTACTCCATGGGGCAAATATAGCAGAGTTTGTTCAGCCATTCATCTGTTGAAGGACACTAAGGATGTTTCCAATTTTAGGGAATTATGAAATAAGTTGCTAAAACCATTCATGTATAAGGTTTTTTTTATGTGAGCATAATTTCTCATTTCTTTGGAATAAATATCTAAGAGTCAAATTGCTGAATTGTGGAGTGCTTACTATATATTTGCTTTTGTGAGAAACTACTCTATACCTTTCTAGAAGGGCTGACTTTAATTCTTCAGCATAAATACCAAGGAGTGCTATAGCTGGGTCATCTGGTGGCTCCATGCCTAGTCTTTTGAGGAACCTCCATACTGATTTCCATAGCAGTTGTATTAGTTTACAGTCCCACCCACAGTGTAAAAGTGTTCCTTTGTTTTCACATGCTATTCAGCATTTATCATTATTTCTATTCTTGATGACTGCCATTCTGACTGGAGTGAGATGAAATCTCTGTAGTTTTGATCTGCATTTCCTAATTGCCAATGATATTGAACTTTAAAAAAAAAAAAAAACTTAACACCTAAACAACAGCAACAACAACAAAAAAACCCACAAATAACCCAATCAATAAATGGGCAAGGAACTGAACAGACACTTCTCAGAAGAAGATATACAGTCAATCAACAAATACATGAAAAAATGCTCAACATCACTGGCAATTAGAGAGATGTAAATCAAAACTACCCTAAGATTTAATTTCACTCCAGTCAGAATGGCAGCTATTAAGAACACAAACAACAATAAATGTTGGAGAGGGTGTGGGGAAAAAGGCACACTCATACATTTCTGGTGGGACTGCAAAATGGTGCAGCCAATATGGAAAGTAGTATGGAGATTCCTTGGAAAACTGGAAATGGAACCACATTATGACCCAGATATTCCACTCCTCAGTCTATACCCAAAGGACTTAAAAACAGCATACTACAGGGACACAGCCACATCAATGTTTATAGCAGCACAATTCACAATAGATAGACTGTGGAACCAACCTAGATGCCCTTCAGTAGATGAATGGATAAAGAAAATGTGGTATATATACACAATGAAATATTACTGAGCAATAAAAGAGAATAAAATAATGGCATTTGCAAGTAAATGGATGAAGTTGGAGAACATAATGCTAAGTTAGCCAATCCCCCCTCCAAAAAAATGGTAAATGTTTTCTCTGATATAAGGAGGCTGATTCACAGCGGGATTGGGATGGGGAGCATAGGAGGATTAGAGGAACAGTAGAAAGGCCAATGGGGAGGAGGCAAGAGGGTAAAAAAAAAAAAAAAGATGGTAGAATGAGATGGATATCATTACCCTAAGTGCATGTATGAAGTCACGAATGGTGTGAATATACTTTGTATACAACCAGAGATATGTAAAAATGTGTTCTATATGTATAATATGAATTGTAATGCATTCTGTTGTCATATATAACAACTTAGAATGACAGAAAAAAATATTTGTTGGCCATTTGTTTTTCTTTTTTTTGAGAAGTGTCTATTTAGTTCATTTTTAGTTCATTTTTCTATTTAGTTCATTTTTAGTTCATTTTTCTCTTTATTAATTGGATTTTTTTTGGTGTTTTTTTTACTTCTTTATATATTCTAGCTATTAATACTCTGTCAGAAGAATAATTATCAAAATTTCTCTCCCATTCTTTAGATTCTTTCTTCACATTTTTTTTTTTTTTTTTTTTTTTTTTTGGTACTGGGGATTGAACTGAGGGGCACGCAACCACTGGGCCACATCCCCAGCCTTTTTTTATATTTTATTAGAGACCGGGTCTCATTGAGTTGCTAAGTGCCTCGCCATTGCTGAGGCTGGCTTTGAACTCACGATCCTCCTGCCTCAGGCTCCCAAGTGCTAGGATTACAGGCGTGCGCCACCATGCCCAGCTCTCTTCTCATTTTTTATTGTTTGCTTTGCTTTGCAGGAGCTTTTTATTTTGCTGACATCTCATTTATTAACTCTTGGCATTATTTCCTGAGCATTAGGTGTTCTATTGACAAAATCCTTATCTGTGCCTCTATGCTTGAGTTTTGCCCCTATATTTTCTTCTAGGAGTTGTATAGTTTCTGGTCTAATTCTGAGGTCTTGGATCCATTTTGAGTTGACTTTTGTGCAGGATGAGAGATAAGGGTCTAGTTTCCTTCTTCTACATATGGATAACCAGTTTTCCTACCACCATTTGTTAAAAAGGCTGTATTTTCACTAATGTATATTTCTTTCATTCTTTCTTTCTTTTTGGTACTGGGGATTGAACTCAGGGGCACTCGACCACTGGGCCACATCCCCAGCCCCTTTTTTGTATTTTATTAGAGACAGGGTCTCACTGAGTTGCTAAGTACCTTGCTATTGCTGAGGCTGGCTTTGATCCTCCTGCCTCAGCCTCCCAAGTGCTGGGATTACAGGCGTGTGCCACCAAGCCCTGCACTAATGTGTATTTCTAGCACCTTTGTCAAGGATCAGATGACTGTATCTATGTGGGTTTATCTCTGTGTCTTCTATTGTGTGCCATTGGTTTATGTGTCTGTTTTTATGCCAGTATCTTCTAAGCATCGGACAATATCATCTGCAAACAGTGATAATTTGACTTATTCCT
Organism: Tamias sibiricus; assembly: GCA_025594165.1. Lineage (NCBI taxonomy): Eukaryota > Metazoa > Chordata > Mammalia > Rodentia > Sciuridae > Tamias > Tamias sibiricus. Next base: position 68,680,818 of record CM046660.1, on the reverse strand, counting down.
TTCCTATTTTTATCCCTTTTATTTCCTTCTCTTGCCTAATTGCTCTGGCTAGACTTTCTAGTGTTATGAAGTTTTTGTTACTATAGTTCTGTAATATAATTTGAAGTCTGGTATACTGGTGCTTCCAGTGTTACTTTTTTGTCTTAGAATTGTTTTGGCTATTCTGGGTCTTTTATTCTGCTAAGTGAATTTTAGGACTGTTTATTCTAGCTCTGCGAAGAATGCCATTGGCATTTTGATGGGAACTTCATTGAATTGGTATGTTGCTTTTGATAGTATGGCAATTTTGACAATATTTATCCTGCCTATCCATGAGTGTGGGAGGTCTTTCCATCTTCTTGTGTCTTTCTTCAATGTGATGTAATTTTTATTGTAGAGGTTCTTTAACCTCATTGGTTAGATTTATTCCAAGGTATTTTATTTATTTATTTTTAGGCTACTGTGAGTGGGATTATTTTACTGATTTCTTTCTCAGCAGATTCATCATTCGTGTATAAGAAAGCTAGTGACTTCTGTGTGTTGTTCTTGTAACCTGTTACTTTGCTGAATTTGTTTATTAGCTCTAGCAGTCTTTTGGTGGAGTTTTTTGGACCTTTTAAGTATAGGATCATATCATCTGCAAACAGTGATAATTTGACTATTCCTTTCCTATTTTATTCCTTTTATTTCCTTCTCTTGCCTAGTAGTTAGCTAGAATTTCTAGTGCTATATTGAACAGGAGTGGTGAGAGTGGACATCCTTGTCTTATTCTGGATTTTAAAGGAATGCTTTCAGTTTTCCCCCATTCCTATGATATTCGTTTGGGGTTTGTTGCATATAGCTTTTATGATACTGATGTAGGTTCCTTCTATCCATAGTTTCTACTTTTTGGTTAATCATAAGTTGGTGTTGATTTTTGTTAAAGGCTTTCTCTTTATCTGTTGAGATAACTAAGTGATTTTTTGTCTTTAATTATATTTATGTGTTGAATTACATTTATCCTTACATCCCTGGGATAAAACCAACTTAGTCATGATGTACAATCATCTTAATATGTTGTTGAATACAATTTGCTAATATTTTACTGAGAATTTCTGCATCTAAGTTTATCAGGGATATAGGTCTGTACTTTTCTTTCCTTGACATGTCCTTATCTGGTTTTGTTTGAGCTTGATACTGGCTTCATAGAATGAATTTGGAAGTGTTCCATTAATTTCTATTTTATGGAAAAATTGAGGAACACTGAAATTAGTTCTTCTTTAAAGGTTTGGTAGAACTCATCTGAAAATCTACGTGGTTATGAATTTTTCTTTTTTAGAAATTACTGCTTCTATCTCATTGCTAGTTATTGATCTGTTTAGATTTTTTATGCCCTCTTAATTCAATTTTAGTATGTCTTTTGTGTATATAAAGGAGTCCATTTCTTCTGGGTTTTCCAATTTATTGGAGTATAAGTTTTCAAAATAGTCCTGAATGATCCTCTGGATTTCTGTGATGTCTGTGGTGATTTCTTCCCTCTCCTCCTCCTCCTCTTCTTCTTCTTCTTTTATCTCTAACTATTAATTTGGATCATCTCTCTTTTGCTTTTGGTTAGAATGGCTAGAGACTTGTCATTTTTTTGTTTACCTTTTCAAAAAACCAACTTTTTGTTTCATTGATCCTTCATTTGTGTGTGTGTGTGTTGTTGTTGTTGTTGTTCTCAATTTCATTCATTTCAGCTCTGTTCTTAGTTATTTCCTTCCCTCTACTGGTTTTGCAATTGTTTTTTTCTTCTTCATCAAGGCCCTTGAGAGTATTTACATTTGCATGGTATGTCAATTTCTTTTTTATTTTTTTAATATTTATTTATTTACTTCAGTTGTATACAATGCAATGCATTATGTTTATGTGGTGCTGAGGACCAAACCCAGGCCGCGCACGTGCAAGGCGAGCGCTCTGCCGCTGAGCCACAACCCCAGCCCCATGGTATGTCAATTTCTATCCTTTCGCTTTCAGCCTGTGGCTGTCTTTGCCTATAAGGTGAGCCTCTTATAAACAACATAGATTTGGGTCTTGTTGTTGAATCCGTTCTGCTAACCTATGTCTTTTAGTTGAAGAGTTGAGTGAGACCATTTATATTCAGTGTTCCCACCAGCTGGCTGGGCTGATGAGATGAGCTGGGTTCAAAGGAGCTTGCTGCAACAATAAACTAAGAAAACAGCGAAGAAACCATGCAACACATGAACATGAGTTTCAAGGGTGGGACTGCTCTGTGACCCTAAGGGTCAGCTCCACACTGGGCAGTGCTGGAAAAAGCAAGAAAGGGAGCACACCCAGAACCCCTCTATTGGGGAAAAAGGCATTTAAGGGAATATTCCACCCAAATAAGGTAAGGGATAGGGTTTTGAAAAGGGGAGTCTTGCTTGGTGATGTCTTGTGGTCAGCAGATTGATTGACATCTTGGCAAATCACACCCACCTCAGGTGCTGTGTGGGAACACAGGCAGAGTGAGAGGAAAGGCACACTTGTGTCACATAGCCCAATCAGCACACAGTGCCAGACCAGTCCCCTAATATGCTCAAATGTGCATAGCTCACACACACAGCCCATGGATGGCTCATGACACACTATTATTATAAAGAGGTTTATTCATTACTGCCATTTAAATTTATTTTTTTATGTTTAATTTGGTCCTGTTTCTCATTTGCTTAGTTACTCTTCAAATGAAATGTGTTCATTTGTGAGCTCTGGGTTTTGTTTCTGATTTCTTCTGTGTGAAGTATTTCTTTAAGTATTTTCTGTAGTTTTGTTTTTCATATTTTTTGTTAGTAGTCATGAATTCTTTTAGTTTCGACTTGGAAAGTTTTTATTTCTCCTTCCATTCTGAAGGACCAATTTGCTGGATATAGCAATCTTGGTTGGCAGTTATTTTCTTTCAGGACTTGAAGCCCTCCTGGCTTTTAGCATTTGTACTGAGAAATCCAAAGTAATTCTGATTGCCTTGCCTCTAAATGTGACCTAATGTTTTTCTCCTGAGGCTTTTAGAATTCTATGCTTTTTCTGTATGCTAGGCATTTAAATTTAACGTGTCCTGGAGAGGTTCTTTTTTGATCTTGTCTATTTGGGGTTATGGATACATCCCAAATCTACATGTCCATCTTATTCTCAAGGCTTGGAAAATTTTTTTGTTATTATTTCCCTGAAGAGGTTATACAGTCCATTAGCCTGCATCTCCCAACACTTTTCAATTCTAATGACTCTCACATTTGGTTTCTTAATGTTGTCCCAAAGCTTGTATAGTCTGGTAATTTTACTTATTATATTTTCTTTAATCCTATCTGAATGTTCAAGTTCAGCTACTTTGTCTTCCTGCTCTGAGATTCTGTCTTCAGTATGATCTACTAATAGAAAGACTTTCAACTGAACATTTTATTTGATTTACTGTCTTTTTCATTTCCAGGATTTCTGGTAAGATCTTTTTCAATATGTCTATCTTGTTGAATTTCTCATTTATATCCTGTACTGACTTCTTAATTCAACCAGTTATTTGCCTATTTGCCTGTGTTCTTTTGGAATTCACTGATCATTTTTATAGTCATTCTTTTGAATTTGTTATCTGATGTTTCATCCACTTCAATATCTTCAGAATCTGTTGCTATTGAATAATGAACTTTAGGATGCATTGTGTTACCTTTTGTTTATATTTTTTTGTAAAACTGTTCAGTTTTATGCATTTGTTGGAATGGAGTTCTCTCCCGCTCTTGTGTGGGCCTCTTTAGGATATGACCTTCTTTTGCCAAAGTAATCCAGATTGAGGCCTCTTGTAGGTGTGTTATCCATTGCTTTTATCTTAGTTTTCTCTGTTTTTTGTTGTAAGAGTGAATGTCTGTGAATGGGACATGAAGTTTTTCCACACCAGCTGTTCCTACTTGGGGCCTGGCTGTTAGTTTTTTCTCTTTTCTGTTCTTGGTACTAAAGTATAGCTGAAGTTTGAGTGTTGTTTGATTTGGATATGGAGTAAGGTGCACTGTCTTTTGACCAGTTTTAGTTCAGCAGCATAGTACCTACCCTGTGAATTTGTAATGTCTCTGTAGATTCCCACCTTACAGAAAAGGGGGAAGCAAACAACAGGAACAACCAAAGCAAACAGTATACAGAATTAAAATGTCTGGAGCCTGCTATGACATCTACAATGCTAATTACCACAAAAACAGGAGTGGTGGGGTCAGCAGTTTGATAACAGCAAAACCCATAAACAGAAAGGGGGGGGGGGGAGAGAGAGAAAGAGAAAGAGAGAGAGAGAGAGAGAGAAGGAGGGCACTTGCAAGTGAGCAATCCTATCCAAGGAGCAGAGGTTGTTCCCCTTCCTCTTTTTGTGTTGCTCACCAAGCTGCCAGTTTGGAGTGGGCTAAAACTGAAGCTTCCCTTCTCACCAGTATAAGGTAGGCTGGAATGAGAAGTACTGTCTACTGGAGTTTTGCCAGAAAGACCAGATTGACGTATTCCCTGGGTGGGGATGCTGCAGAGATCTATGAGGGGAGTTCATGGCTAGGGCTTAAGTCTATATAGGCCTTTGGGGCTTTGTTGGATGATATCTGCTCTAGAAAGATTAGTCAGCACATCCCTAGGGATAGGGATAGGCAGATTTTTGTTGGGAGTCTAAATCTCATGGGCCTCCTAAGAATTCTACTCATGGGGCAGGGGAACAAACCCTCCACACACTCTGCTGCCCACAAATACGGTCCCAAATATAGCCTTCCCAGGCTTAGTCCCTGAGCTTATTTCATGCCTGCCTATTCAGTTTCCTGACCCTATTTGGCTGGTCACATGACCTGCCAGACTGACAGGGAAAGCAGACTGCCCCTCTCCTCTGATTTTCTGACTTGAACCTGCCTAGGTACAATCATCTCTGAGCCCTTTTCACTCATGATCTGCTAGGTGCACCTAGGTCACATGTCTTGCACTTGCCGGGGCAGTGTGGCAATGCTTGCTGTGATTTCCTGGGTTCCTACCACAGCCAGCTGCAGCCTGGCTTCCTCCAGATGGCTCCCGCCTCACTCTCTGCTTGGCAGTTGAGAAGTACAAGTACTTTTCAAACACCGGTTCACTGTGCAGTTTGGATCAGCTAGGTTCAGGCTGCTTTTCTGATTTACCATGCCAAATTTATCTGTTGTGTTTCTCTGTGTGTGTTGTCTCACATAACTTTTTATGCCACAACCAAATTGGCTTCAATGTACTCTTTCTTGTTCTTTGTTCAATGCACCCAAAGTTTTGAGTCTTGGGTATCCTGACTGTCCAATATTGAATTTAAGTGAATTCTCTCTTTCACCCACCTCACTGAGAAGCAGTACTCTTGCTACTTGAATCTTGAGCCATGGAGCAACTAGAAATGCAGCCTTTGTCTACTCTGCCATTTTGAATCTCCCACACATTTTTTTCTTTTAATCATTCTGATAGATCTCTAGTGGTATTTCATTGTGATTTTAATTTGTTTTTAACTAATACCTAGTGATATTGAACTTCTTTTGTGTGATTATTTGCTAAATATTCAATTTGTGAAATCACAGTTTATGTCTATTGCCCATTTTCTAATTGTCAAGTTTTACCATTGACTTTTGAGAGTTTTTTATGTATTCTGGATATAAGTCCTTTGCTGGCTACATGGTTTTCAAATATTTCCTTCCATTTTGTAGCTTGTCTCTTATCCTTTCAACAGGGTTTCATAGAATAAACATGTTTCATTTTGATGGGATTCAATTTTTCAATTCTTCTTGATATGATTCTTGCTTTGGTATCAAGTCTGAGAACTCTTAACCTTGCATCTCAAATATTTCTTCTTTGTCTTTTCTAAAATTTTTATAGTTTGATGTTTTACATTTAAATAAATCATGATCAATTTGGAGTTACTTTGTATATGTGATGTTGAGGTTGAGAATTTTTTTTTTTTTTGCTTATGTGTTTTCAATTGCTTTAGCTTCTATATTGAAAAGTCTATACTTCTTCCAGAAAATTGTTCTTGTTCTTTTGTAAAAAATATAAAAAATCATGTTGGCATTATATATATTGGTTTGTTTTTATATCTTTTATTTTGTTTCATTGATCTCTAATTCTATTTCTCTTTCCACATACCACACAGTCTTTTGTTTCAGTTTCATTGATTTCAGCTCTGATTTTAATTATTCCCTGTCTTCTGCTAATTTTGGTGTTGGTTTGTTCTTTTTCTAGGGCTTTGAGATGTAATGTTAAGTCATTTATTTGTTGACTTTTTCTTCTTTTAAGAAATGAACTCCATGCAATGAACTTTCTTCTTAGTACTGCCTTCATAGTGTCCCAGAGATTTTGATATGTTTTATCAGTGTTCTCATTTACCTCTAAGAATTTTTTAATCTCCTCCTTCATGTCTTTTGCAGCCAATTATTCATTCAGTAGCATATTATTTAGTCTCCAGGTGTTGAAGTAGCTTTTACTTTTTATTTTTTCATTGTTTTCTAGTTTCATTCCATTATGATCTGATAGAATGCAGGGTATTATCTCTACTTTTTTGTATTTGCTAAGAATTGCTTTGTGGCATAATATATGGTCTACTTTAGAGAAGGTTCCATGTGCTGCTGAGGAGAATGTGTATTTGCTTGTTGAAGGATGAAATATTCTATATATGTCAGTTAAGTCTAAGTTATTGATTGTATTATTGAGTTCTATAGTTTCTTTGTTCAGCTTTTGTTTGGAAGATCTATCCAGTGGTGAAAGACGTGTGTTAAAGTCCCCCAGAATTATTGTGTTATAGTCTACTTGACTCTTGAGCTTGAGAAGAGTTTGTTTGATGAACGTAGATGCTCGATTTTGGAGGGCATATATATTTATAATTGTTATGTCTTGTTGGTGTATGGTTCCCTTGAGCAGTATCTAGTGTACTTCTTTATCCCTTTTGATTAACTTTAGCTTGAAGTCTACTTTATTTAATATGAGGATGGAAACCCCTGCTTGCTTCCACAGTCCATGTGAGTGATATGATTTTTCCCAACCTTTCACCTTCAGTCTGTGGATGTCTTTTCCTATGAGATGAGTCTCTTGGAGGCAGTATATTGTTTTTTTTTTTTTTTTTTTTTTTTTTTATCCATTCTGCTAGTCTATGTCTTTTGATTGGTGAGTTTAGGCCATTAACATTCAGTGTTATTATTGAGACATGATTTGTATTCCCAGCCATTTTTGTTTATTTTTGGTATTTAATTTGACTTGGTTCCTCCTATGATTAGTTTTTCATTTAGTGTAATATCTCCTTCTGCTGATTTCCATCATTGTTTTTCATTTTCTCTTCATGAAATATTTTGCTGAGGATGTTCTCTAGTGCAGGTTTTCTAGTTGTAAATTCTCGTAATTTTTGTTTATCATGGAAGGTTTTTATTTCATCATCAAATCTAAAGTTTAATTTTGCTAAATATAATATTCTTGGTTGGCATATATTTTCTCTCAGAGCTTGTTCCATGATCTCCTGGTTCTGAGAGTCTGGTTGGAAAATCTGCTGAGATATGAATTGGTCTCCCCCTATATGTGATCTGATTCCTCTCTCTTGTGGCCTTTAAGATTCTATCCTTATTCTGTATGCTAGGTGAAGGGCAAAAATCACACTGGGGCCAGCCGTGCAGCCAAAGGATTTATTCACCAGCTTTTATGGCTGGTTAAGGGTAGAAAAGGAATGGGGAGAGGGGAGTCAGGAAGAGGGAAGTGTGCAAGCTCAGGAAGTGTGCAAGCCCAATAAATGTGCAAGCTCAGGAACGGAAGGTGGGAGTCTGGTCGCGCCAGCTGTGATCTCTGGAGCTATCGGCTAGGGCAACTGCTGTCAGGCTGGAGATCTCTTCTTGTCACCTCTCTGGCTTGTCGCCTCTTTCTCTTCTCGGGCTCTTTGTCTCGCTGGCTCTCTGTAGTGTTGCTCTCTTTGGTCTGGCTCGCTTGCTGGCTCTCAGCTCCTCTGTCTGGCTCTCCAACTTGGAATGGACAGGAGTTTATATAAGGCTAACTGGTAGGGGGGGGGGGGTACCAGAGCAAACTTTAAGCCTATTGGCTCCTGCTTGTGATGTGAGGGCAGGCTTCAAGCCTATTGGCTCCTGCCCGGGATGATGAAACATCCTGCCCAGAGAGCAGAGTGTACTTTTGACCCTCTGTGGAACAGTGTGAACTTTTGATGACCTGAAAGCCTATTGGCTCCTGCCCATGGGGTGAGGGCAGCCTTGAAGCCTATTGGCTCCTGCCTGGGGATGATGAAAATCTCCTGCCCAGATTGCAGAGCAACCGTTTAGCCCTGTGCCTGTGGAACAGGGTGAACTTTTTGCGACCTTTAAGCCTATTGGTTCCTGCCAATCTATCACTAGGCATTTTCATTATAATGTGACTTGGTGTAGATCTGTTGTAATTTTGTACATTTGGTGTCCTGTAAGCCTCTTGTATTTGATTTTCCAATTCATTCTTCATGTTTGGGAAATTTTCTGATATTATCTCATTGAAGAGATTATGCATTCTTTTGGTTTGAAACTCTGCCTTTCTCTATCTCAATAACTCTTAGATTTGGTATTTTGATGCTATCCCATAATTCTTGGATGTTCTGTTCATGGTTTCTTGCTATCTTCACTGTGTGGTCAACTTTATTTTCCAGATTGTATACTTTGTCTTCATTATCTGACATTCTTTCTTCCAAGTGATCTAGTCTATTGGTGATGCTTTATATTGATTTCTTAATTTGGTTTATTGTTTCCTTGATTTCAAGGATTTCTGATTTTTTTTTCAGAGTTTTTATATCTTTCTTGAAGCAATATTTTGCTACCTGTATTTGCTCTCTTATCTTTGTTGGAGTGATAAATTTTTGCCTGTATTTGTTCATTTACGTCATTTTTTAAATGAACAGATCATTTTAATTATGAACATTCTGAACTCCTTCTCTGACATTTCATCAACTGTGTGGTACCTGGATTCTGTTATTATAGTATCCTGGTTTGTTTGGGGCACTTTCCTCCCTTGTATTTTTTATGTTGTCTATGTGTCTTCCTTTCTTGCAGTGTGGATCTGAGGTATTACAGTTTCTACCCTATAATCTTGTAGTATCCATGCAGATTATCTGTACCTCACCTTGATGTTGGGTTTCCAGACCCTGCAGGTGTCCCTCAATGTATGCTACTGCAACTAAATGTGGTGGTTGCAATAGTGGGCATAACTTGAGACAGCAATGGAGGTGCCCCAAGATGGATACAATGTCTTTCAGAGATGGGGCTGAAATGATGGGCCTTACACTGACTTTGGAATGTTTGCTCCAAGATGCAGCTGCTTTTAGGCTCTGTCTGTTGTCGAAAGGTAGAGGCTACTGCATGGGGAAGGCTATGGGGACGGCTGCAGTGTCCCAAGATGGAAGTGGGTTAGGCCTGGGCTCCCAGTTCGGGGGGGGGGGCGGGGAGGGTGTGATGGACCTGGGCCTACCCTGGGCCTGGGTCTCATGCAGGTGGGCAGAGGTGGATCTGGGCCGGGCCTGAGCTCTAGCAGGGGTTTGCTGGCCGGAGGAGGTGGTCCAGTGCCAGAGCCTGAGCTCCAGCGGATGTCTGCTGATGGCAGGATGGACCTGGGCATACCCTGGCCCTAGGTCCCAAGCAGGTGGGTGAACGTGGACCCAGCCTGGTTTCTGGTAGCAGTTTGCTGGTCAGAGGAGGCAGTCTTGTGCTGGCGCCTGACCTCCAGCAGTTGTCTCCCACACAGTCTTTATTACTGCATTTTTTTTTTCAAAAATTGTTTTAGTTCATAAAGGTCCAGGTCCATTCAAATTTTAGAAAATTTTTCTATGTCTACAAAAAAAGTCTGGGATTCTAGAATTACATTAACCTATAGATCAACTTATTTATGTTCAGTCTTCCAATTTTCAAAATATAATACATATCTGTACTTATTTATCCTTTACATCCTTGATTTCTTTTTTATTTTTCTTTACATTGTTTTTTTTTCCTTTCCGTGACTGGGGCCTGCATCACCAGCCATAGTTCTTTGATTTCTTTCAACTGTATTTTGTAATTTCAGGATCCAGATCCTGTATATTTTGTGAGATTTATCCTTAAGTATTTCATTTTGGGAAAACAATTTTAAGTGGCATTGTTTTAAATTTCTTTCTAAAGTTTATTGTTATTATACAGTTTATTTTTTTCCCTCTCTACCCCCCACTTATTCTCAGGTGAAATAATGTATAACTTCTGAATATACATTATTAATAGAATCACCAGTCAATAATATTGATTTCCCAATCATAATTCAAATCCTGAATTTCTGGGAACCTTCATCTGGGTAGGGGTCAGAATGCCTCTGTGTCTATAGGACCCTCTAATGTTTGCTTGGGCTACTGTGAATTTGTGTGTTGAGGAAGAGGGACTGTGGTTTCTAGAAGAAGAGGTTTAGGTGGTGTTCGTATGGCTACTCTACTCTCCGCATTAGCTCTGTTTGACCCTTCTGATATTTCTAGAATTGGGCTGCTAACCTAAAAGAATGTTCATACAAGCTAAATTTTTTTCTTAACTTTTTTACCATTTGATTTTTGTATTTGGTTGGGAAATACTAAATGTATTTTCTATAAGACATTCTTTATTTTCTTCGCTTGAGTTTAAGAAACAATGATAAGATAAGTAATTTGAGGGTGGCAACTCTCCTATTGAGGATAGAGCTAATGTTACAGTTCACCAGCAGCTGTGAACCCAACAACTATTGTTGTACTTTTTGTATAATTGACTAACAAGATGAAAGGAATGTTCAACACCTGACATTGCTAGGGTAGTCACACTTCAAATCTCCAAATTGAGCATTACAGTTGAGTAAATATGTTCTGAGTTATTATTTGTTCATATGAAAATTGCATGTATGTTGAGATATATGTGTCCACATATAAACCTAGAAGTATAAGGTATGCATTTTGAGTTATAGTTGTGCAAATTTAGAAAATGGGATGGTCTTAGAAAAGTTGCTGTTTTCAAAATAATGAACTTCCTCAGTGCATAGATCTAAGAAAAGATATGGAAAGAAAATACTGAAGCAAAGCAAGCATAGGAAATGTCAATGACTAATGCAAAGGAAGAGCAAAAAGATATTTTCTCTGGTTTGAAAAATCTCCACTGGGAGAATGAGATTGAAATAGTTAGCTAGTTGTTTGTTATAAATGGTGTGGTACTCCCAACTTAAAATGAAAGGTAGCTTCTTACCTGTATTGAGACAGTCTCATGGTTCTCAAACTTGAGCATGCATCAAGTTGGAGGACTTAACAGAACATCCCACATCCCAAATTTCTGAGAAGCTGCATTTCTAACAAGGTCCAGGTGCTATTGATACTTCTGGTCCCAGGGATCCCACTTTGAAATTTAAAATCTAGTCCATTGAAAATTCCACTAAAGGCTAAAAAAACTGGGGCTACTGGATATCAGGAAAAAGCCTAAAGATTGTCCTTAGAACTATAGAGTTTTTCTGAACATACTACTCTTGGGTCTACAGTGGACCAGATACAACATGTAAGGAAAGGTTTCAGTTGTGCTTATGGAATACCAACTGCATGGGTGTTAGTGCATTGGAATGTAGGCACAGATCTCCTATACCTAAAGTGCTTCTAAAGAAAACAGGCCATTGTTTGTCCTAAATTATTTATAAGTTCTCCTTCCTAGAGGTAAATAAATGACCAAGTTTCTAAAAGTGTAGGCTATGTCACAGACCAGTAGAGATTAGCTCTTTCCACTTTCTAAACCTACTATTATAGTCATTGAAATCTTCAATTATGTACATGTTTTCTCTCTGTGACATGTGTTTTCATAATTATGCATATGGGGTATATTCTTGGGTCTTGAACAATCAGGCACTTATATTCTTAGCTTGACTGCCTAAGCATCATCTCAGTCTTTATTCTAAACTTCACACAGAACTTAAATATCTTTACCCTCTCACACATGAAAGTTCATCAGTAGTATGGTGGTCTTGATCAACATCTCACATTCATTGTGTACTTTGATTTTGCTTCTTCTCATGAGATTATTTTGATGTAGAATCACTCTCAGAAGCTGGCAGATATACAATTAAAGTTTTACGAGGCTGATTATAGAATAAAAACAGAGAGATTGGGGACCTAGCTCTTCGGGTGTAGGACTAAATTGATGTCAATGAGTTTGATAGCATTTCAACCCACCCCAGCATGGAAATACCTCCTTGCCTGATCTGCCCACAATCTCTTTGGAAAATTCATCTTTGTGATAAGTATTCTGTATTGAAGGCCATATACTTCCAATTGGGATCAGAAAAAGAAAAGAAGGCAGAATTGAAAATATATTTGTCTTAAGATTATCCTTTTCAGGGATGGGGTAGGCTGATTTGGGATAAAATACTTGCTATTTTTCTGGTGCAGGAACAACCCAAATTGGGTTCAATGCTCCTTTGACCCTACCGAATGAGTGGAGGGAAGATGCAGGCATTTTTGAAGTGAATAAACATTTCTATTGACTTCAAAAAATGAGTGTCACAAGCATTAAGATAGGGAACTTGAACTTGGGCATATAAGGTTGCTCTAAAACCTGTTCCTACATGTTAACAGTGTTTCTGCTCTGTGTATTGAGTCCACAATGCATCTTGGCATGACTTTGATCATAAAAGAAATAAAGGCAACAGTAGAGGAAATTCTTTCCAACAAAGATTTCTTTATTTAACTTGAATGGATTTATAAAATACAATAATCCTTTCATAGCAAGATAACAAGTAAAAGTATAAGAGATCTTCACCCCATTAATAATGGTACATTATTTTGTGCATTAGATTATTGGAGTCATGGCTATAAGAGTACAGTAGAAATGGCTTATAGTATATATGGCGCAATGAAAAGACTTACAGGTACTGAAGTTGTATGAAAGAATTTCAGAAAAACATAGAAAGTTAGTAGCTACAATTCCATTTTCTATTAGTTAAACGTGTGAATTATTTTCCCATAGCTGAGCTGCTCTGGTTTTCATATTCTTATCTACCACCACTATACATCAGTATTTTGAAAGTATGGATTTGTGATGTGACACAGAGGTGGTATCAAATTTACGATTCTTGAATGCACATGAGCAACTTCAGGTCATGGGAAGAGAAGTAGGAGGAATGGAGAAAGACTCACCAGTGTGCAAGGACATCCCAGCAACTGCCATCAAAGCCTGGTGGCCGCCTAGCAGCAGCACTGCTTCTTGCAGCAGCACTTCTGCTGGCAGCACTTCTGCTGGCAACAGCCCTTCCCACAGCCACAGCCACAGGAACCGCAGCCACAGGAGCGGCAGCAGGTGCGGCGGCAGCAGCAGATCACGGGGGTGCAGCAGCCACAGCAGCCACAGCAGCCGGAGCAGCAGCTACCACAGCCACCACAGCCACAGCCACCGCAGCCACCACAGCCACCGCAGCCACCACAGCCACCACAGCTGCCACAGCCACCGCAGCCACCACAACCTCCACAGCCACAGCAACCCATGGTATCAGTAGAGAGGACTCAGGTGCAGTGAGGAGAGGACTCAAGAGAGGAGAGGGAGGTCTGGAGGCTCCTTCTGCTGGGGGCCCTTAAGTACCAACTCTGGGACAGGACAGGGAGGGCACATGACCACTTCCTTGTTGTTTCAGTTTCTATAGGAAAACCTCAGACTCCTCATTTTCCTACTAGACACCTGTAGTCTCATTTTAATGTCACTTGTTTTCAGTTTGGATGAATTTACCTCTGTTCCACCCACTGGGGATGTTTAGCAAAGGAGCTCATATATGCAAGTACAGCCAGTCTTGGACTAGATGCATCTGCTCTTTGATGTTTTCCTTGCTCACTATTATTTTCCCAGGGGAATTCTATATTTATCTTGACTCCTATCCAGGGAACATTCCTAGGGGTCACTTCAGAAGGAGAAGGAAAACCTAACCTAAAGGAGGTATCTTCCAACACCTGCCACTTCCATCCCTGGTCTGTAATTCACAGTTCAAAGAGGCCCCTCGCATCAAGATTGGTGGCAATGTTGTTCCTACCTAGGAGGGAGGTCCTAACCACAAACTCTGGACTCATTCAGGGAATTATCAAGATCACCCTCACTGGGGAAGCCCACAGTCCACAGGTCCATCTTCTCACATGTGAACTTCCGTCTCATAATAAATTCTTCTTGCATGAGTCACGTTTATAGATCCAGTCTTAATGATAGAGGTGGCCACAAAGTAACCACAAGGTGAGGTTTCAGAGGCCCCAGGAAGCTCCACTATCCCCCAAAACACAACCCTCCTCTGACACCTAGTTTGGCAGGGTTAGCTCAAAACTCAGGAAGATAATTGTCTGCCAAGAGGGAATAGTCAATCTTGGGCTTCCCAAAATTTGTTTGGTACAACCCTAGTTTCATAGGATATTAAAATGTACTGCACAGAAAAGGTTCAAATACCTTTGAAAAGATTAATTTAAATAAAGCCAAACAGGCTTTTTGATTCTATTCTTCTCAGAGGCCTTTGTTTGTCACATGCTCTGTGAGTCCCTGAGGGGCAGGGGAGCACACGGCACCCCCAAACTATTTAGCCTCTGAACTGACTTCCAATCTATAAAGTATTGCTTCTCTCCCTCCTCAAAGAAGCTTGTGCCCAGGGCTACCCCCACATTCAGATTTTGAAAAAACACATTAACACATTTACCATACAGAAAGGATAGAAAAGCGATTCTCAAACTTGAGCTTCAAAAATCCTGTGCTCACAAAAATAATTAAGGCCTCAGATAGCTCTTGTTAATTGGCTGATATTTATACATATTAACTGCATTAGAAATTAACACTGTTTTTTAAAAAAGTATTTAAGAATTAGCTGGATGTGGTGGCACAAACCTGTAATCCCAGCGACTTGGCAGGTGAGACAGCCTCAGCAACAGCAAGGCACTGAGCAACTCAGTGAGACCCTGTCTCTAAATAAAATACAAAATAGGCCTGGGGATGTGGCTCAGTGGTAGAGTGCCCCTGAGTTCACTTCCTGGTACCAATATATATATATATATATATATATATATATATATATATATATATATATATAAAATAAAATATATAATATTTTAATAAATATTATAATAAATAAAAATATATGTATTATATATATGTATATATGTATTATATATATTTTTTAAAAAATTGATTTTAAAATAACAATATAAGCCTATTTACATGCTCACATAAATAATACATTTTGTGAGAAAATAACTACATTTTAAAAAATTCAGTGAGTACAGTGGCATTGTTTTATATTCCTGCTTTAATGTCCAGTTACTCAAAGACAGCTGGATTCTCATGTCTACTTCTTCAATGAGTCTATTACATTGTGCTCTTTTGATTGTAGCATGAAGAAAATTCAGTCTCCTGCAGATATGGAGTTGGGGGAAAGACTATTGTAATAATGTGAGGGGCCTCCAGAGTCCTTGGGCCACACTTTGAGGTTTTCTAGGGCAGAGATTGGGAAGCTGCTGATCCCTGGCAAAACAAACTACTTTAAAATATTTCTTATTATTCACTTGTGCTCCAACTTGTTTAAATCTCTATATATGGTCAATATGTGGGATAATGATACTTAATGCTATTTAATGGAATTTAATGGAATATAGTTCTTCTATACTTAAAAAGCTACCCTAGCCTGGGGATGTAGCTCAGTGGTAGAGCACTTGCCTAACATGCATGAAGCCCTAGTTTCAATCTCCTGCATGGAGAAAGAAAAAGCCACCCCGTGCTGCTCTTTTTTCTAGTGCTACCTATTTCACTCCTACACAACAATTCAGATTCACCAGTTGGCATTAAATGCCTCAACAATGTGGCTTCACTTTGCCATCGCAGGCTAGTCTCCCCGCCAGGGCTCCGGAGTAACCTAAGAAAGGCTACATGAGAAGGGTGAGTTTGTGATTAAAACTACTACTGCTGGTAGTTATGGTAGAGATGCTCAACATCATGCTAAGCCCTTAGAAATGAGACAGAGACAGATACAATGAGACAGGCAAGATCCTGCAAAGACACACCAGCTAGCCAAGAACAGCACCCCTTGAGCAAAGAAACCTGGGATGGAGGTGGCAGGTGCAGGGCACACACCAGATTGCTCCTTCAACACAGGCCTTTGCTTTCACAAAGGAAGCTCCAGTCACACAATCATAGCTTAATCTCCATGCTTCCCTGTGGCCATACCTTAGCTGAAAGCTCCTTCTTCCAATGCTAACCTTCTACTCCTCCTTAAAGATGCAGGCCAGGGCTGGGGCTTTAGCTCAGTGCTAGAGTGCTTACCTCACACTGTGAGGCACTGGGTTTGATCCTCAGCACCACATAAAAATAAATAAAGATATTGTGTCCATCTACAATTAAAAAAAAAAAAAAAGATGCAGGCCAATGTCATCCAGTCATGATGGCTCCAAATGAAATTTATCTTTCTCTCCCCACCCCCTCTGTTTTAGTTGTATCATTATAATAGAGGAAGGAGAGAACAAGGCAGAGAAAATAAGAAGAAAATGGTGTTGGGGTAGAAGGACACAGGAGACCAGAGGGAGCTAAGATAAGTCAATGACCCCAGAAATGGTATCCACCAGGCACAAGTGCAGCCTCAGCTATGCCCCTTTCTGTGCCCACTCACCCCTTCTCTCTCAGCTGTTGGATTTCCCTCTTCCTGCAAAGACTACCTCAAAGCTTCCCCTTTCTTCAGCTGAATGCCTCCTCGAGCCTCTTCAACTCTGAGAAGGTGGCACTGGCACTTCCTACCGTGGAGTTCATAAAATGGCCATGGATCTGCCCAATCCTCTTCTTTTCCTTGGGCTAACAATTGAGAAGCTGTGTGAGATTCTGTCCCCCATTATTGCAGCCATCAAAGGCTGTTCCCTCCATCTGTCCTCTCAAAATGACCCTCCCTGGTTTTCTAAATCTCCTGGGTTTTTGTTGTTGTTGTTTGTTTGTTTGTTTTTTCCTTTAACGCCCATGCCCCTTGAGCATCTGTGAGGCGCTGCCCATTCTAGATGCTGCAAACAGAGCGCTGAACTCCCCCAGCTTTCTTCACCCTCCTCAAGAGCATCAAAACCTTTTCATGACATTCCTCCTACCTTCAAATAGGAGAGCATTTATTAAACCAGGCCCCCTCCAGCTATAGCTGTCTTTTGTCTTTCTTCCTCTTGACAGCCACACTTGCAAGAGGAATTGTCAAAAAGGGGTGCGGGGAGGAAAAGTTCCTTTCAGATGGTAAAAATGAGCATGGTGACATTAAAAAATAAAAGCACTGTTAGCATAAATGTGGGAAAGGGTGATTAGCAAAGTATGCATAAGACTATGCACAATAAAATGTGTATTTATGTCTTTCAAACATAATTGCTTAGATAGCCACATGCATAAGAATGAAACTAGAAAACTGTCTCTCACCAAATTATGAAAATTAATTCCAAATGGGATTGAAGTCTTAATTGTAAGACCTAAAACTCTGGACCTACTACAAGAAAACAGGGAAATGCTTCAGAACCTTGGTCTTTTAGTGGCAGCTGTCACTTTTTTTTTTTTTTTTTAAGATAATTTGTCAAAAATCTGCTCGTGTTTTTAATTCACTTGCAACAAATTCATCAATAATTTTGGGAAGGAATGATATCTTTTAGACATTGAGATTTCCCATCTATGAACCTAGTATATTTCTTCACTTATTTTTCTTTTATATCCTTCAATATAATTCAACAATTTTCTCCATAAAGATGTTCCAAGTTTTTAAAGTTATATGCTGTTACATTATAAATTTGTTGCTACTTTAAGTGGGTTCTTTTTTTTAAGTTTCTACTTGACATGTAACAATTGCTTTATTTCTGAATATTGATTTTTTTAAAGTCCTTCAAGGACTTATTACCTCTAATACATTTATTAGGGTTTGGATATTTAATGTCCCCTCAAAAGCTCATGTGTTAGGCAATGCAAGAATATTCAGAGGCAAAATGATTAGATTATGAGTGTCACAATCTCATAATCGGATTAATCCATTTAATGGATTAATAATTTGAAAGGACTACTGGCAGGAACTGTAGCCAGGTGGGGTGTGGCTGGAGGAAGCAGATCACTGGGGGTGTGCTGTTGGGATTATATATCATCCCTGGCTCTCCCCTCCCCTCCCGTTCTCCTCTTTCTCCTCCTTCTCCTCCTCTTCATCTTCCTCCCTACCCCCTCCCCGCTCCTTCCTGGCTGCCATAAACCGAGGAGCAGCTTCCCTCCCCCATGCCCTTCCACCACAATGTTCTACCTCATCACAAGCCTAGAAAAATTATGTCAGCCAACTGTGGACTGAACCTCTGAAATCCTGAGCCCAAAACAAAATTCTTCCTACTCTAGGTTGTTCTTGTCAAGAATTTTGGTCACAGCAATGAGAAACTGATGAATGCAATATGAATGTGAATTTCTTAAATGGCAACATAATATCCAACATTTCCTAGGCTTATTGGACTTTAAAAACCATTTTCATAGATATTTTTTGCGATTATTAGTCTGAATTGTCAACTTGATTGAACTAAGACATGCTCAAGACTAAGAGACTTCAGGGTCTGTCAGTGAGGGTGTTTCTAGAAATGATTAGCACATAAGACAGCAAACTTAAGCAGAGACCTGCCCTAAGTGTGGGCAGCACAGTCCAATAGGTTGGAGGTTTGGGTGGAATCAAAAAGTTAAAAGAACAAGGAAGCAGCAGCAGATGCAGGCCTGATTCTTCTTGAGCAGGTTCTTGACTGCTGCTGTAATCACTTGAGGATATCAACTCCAGTTCCTTCACTCTTCCAAAGAGGACTCTGACCAGTGACTCTCTGGGAAATTTTTAGGCCTTCAGTCCCTGACTGGGGCCACATCATTGATCCTTCTTGTTCTGAGGCTCCAGCTTCTTGCACTGAGCAGCTACTGGTTCCTCTAGCTCTCCAGCCTATAGACAGCCATTGTAGGATTATCCACAACTTCTGGTTGTGTAAGCCAATCTAGTAAAACGTGTGTGTGTGTGTGTGTGTGTGTGTGTGTGTGTGTGTGTATCCTGTTGGTTCTTTTCCTCTAGAGAACCCTGAATAATGTGGTCTATACACCTAAATCACATAAAGAAAATGTACATAAAATGTACAGACAGAGTAAAGCACAGAGCTAGGACATGGCATTTTCTTCTCTGAGGCTAGCCCTGACCTGTGAGATCTGAGGGGAGCTGGGTCTCATGGGCTTGAGTAGTGACTACTAACCCAGGGAATTGTTCCCTCGGACAGACAGATGGGGAAATGCAATTTGTTACTAAATATTTCATTCAGTCAGTTCTGATCCCATTGTTGAAACAGAGGGGAATCCATCTAACATTGAAATACAAATCATGTGCACCATGAGGGAGTAACCAGCAGGAAGCAAGTGTCCACCACAGAAACTGGCCAAAACAACAACAAGGAAGTGACCGTGCCATGTGCCAGGTCCCACCGGCATATTTAAAGGCCCCTGGCAGAGGAAAGCACCAGACCTCCCTGTCCTCTCCTGAGTCCTCTCCTCACTGCACCTGAGTCCTCTCTACTGACACCATGGGTTGCTGTGGCTGTGGTGGCTGCGGTGGCTGCGGAGGCTGCAGCAGTGGTTGCAGTGGCTGTGGCGGCTGTGGTGGCTGTGGCTGTGGTGGCTGTGGCTGCGGTGGCTGTGGTAGCTGCTGCTCCGGGTGCTGTGGCTGCTGCGGCTGCTGCACCCCCGTGATCTGCTGCTGCCGCCGCACCTGCTGCCGCTCCTGTGGCTGCGGTTCCTGTGGCTGTGGCTGTGGGAAGGGCTGTTGCCAGCAGAAGTGCTGCCAGCAGAAGTGCTGCTGCAAGAAGCAGTGCTGCTGCTAGGGGACCACCAGGCTCTGCCCCTGCCCTGTGACTGCAGGACCCACGTTCCATCCTGTTGGTAAGAATTCATGTCACCCCATTCTCTCCAATCCTTCCCTCACCTGTCACCAGTTTATCCCCTTCTGCTGGGTAGGGCTCAGGCTCTGTCCTGCTGAGATCTTCCTTTGCCTACACTGCACAGACTCTCCCAAACCACAGATCACCTAAAGAGCCCGAAGCCAAAGAGCTGGCGGTAAGATAACTGGGTAAACTCAGAGACCAGCTGGAACCTCATAGATTATTATTAAAAAATGTTCCATCTTCTATAAATATTCAGACTTGGATTTGGCCATTTTGATGTTTGTTGCAGTCTTTTTCTTTTGTTTTTTTTTTTTTTTTTTTTTTTTTAATTTTCCTATTGCTTTTGTCTATGTGCACTCTTTTATATTTCCTAATAAAATGACTTAAGAAAATCAAAAGCTCTTCATTAGTCATGTTTTCATCAATCGCTCTGTCAGCTATCCTGTCTGCACTGTGATCCCAGTTTGGGCCACACTCCTGCTTTATCCTAATGCTGGCCAGGGGCCTGGACCCTGCACCTGTAGCCATTTGTTAGAGGGGACACAACCCCCCAGCTGCTTCCCTGAAATAATATTTTCCCTGAGACGTCTGTGTCTTCAGACTTCCCCCAGATTTTCATGATGAGGGTGGTGGGATTGGGATTGTTGATGTTGGTGGGGGGTTTGTTTCTTGAACCTTAACTAAGAAAAAAAATGGGCTGAAAGGGAAGGTGAAGGTGTGCAGCTTCTGCCCTGTGGTGCCCAGTGAGTTCCAAAGAGGCTGGAAAACCTTCCTGGGCAGGAGCTGTGTGCTCTGGGGTTCTGCATGGCTCCTGGCCTCACTGTTCACCTCCATTCTCTTCTGCTGATTACATGCAGAAATCTCAACACGCAGCCCCAGGGGAAAAGAGACCTGCTACTCCCCAGCTGCTAACCAGGCAGGTTAATTCACCTCAGCAGGCACGAGGGGGAGCCCCCATTTTAAAAGCTTTTTTTCTGGTACTGGGGATGAACCCAGGGGTGCTTTACCACTGAGCTACATCCCCAGCCCTTTTTATGTTTTATTTTGAGACAGGGTCACACTAAATCACTGAGGCTGGCTTTAAACTTGTGATCCTCCTGCCTTAGCCTCCTGAGCTGATGGGATTATGGGCATGCACCCCTGCACCTGGCCTGGGAGCCCCACTTTGATGTCAGTCCAAACCCTGATTTCCAGAACAATTCTGCAGCAACGCTGCAGAGGGGCTCTCTCTGTCCTTTTGCCCATTCAGTTCCTTGGCCTCTCAGTGTACATGGATGCTTCCATTCCTCATGACAACCCTGGGAGGGGGTGGTATCAGACTCATTTCACAGCTGGAGACCAAAGCTAGCGCCCTTAGGAAACTCACCCAAAGAATCACAACTAGTAACTCATGATTTAATCCCAGTATTTTTTTTTAAAACACACATCTCGCTCCAAACCTCTTTTTATACTTTACTGAGACCCAGAGCTTAGAACTGTTTCCTGTTCCATTTGCTCTTCCACGCTCCTCACTTCCCAAGTTCACAGATGCACGTGCTGTCACATGGCCCTTCCTGTCCTGCCAGGCGGGCCTTAGATACCGTGTCCTAAGACCTACACTCTGGCTTCATCTTTCTCAGCCCTCCTCATGGGAGTGCCCTTCTTGCCAGGTGACAGCTGGCCACTCATTCCTGGTGGGATGTAAGCATCTCCTGACGCTTCGCTTTGGAAGGCAGTGATTCTTTCTTTTTTGTTTAATTTTTAATTTTTTTCTTTTATTCTAAGTTGTTATATATGACAGCAGAATGCATTACAATTCATATTACACTTACAGAGCACATTTTTACATATCTCTGATTGTATATAAAGTATATTCACACCATCCGTGTCTTCATACATGCACTTAGGGTAATGATATCCATCTCATTCTACCATCTTTATTTTTACCCCTTTGCCCCCTCCTTTCCCCTCCCTCCCCATTGGCCTTTCTAGTGTTCCTCTAATTCTCCTATGCTCCCCATCCCAACCCTACTGTGAATCAGCCTCCTTATATCAGAGAAAACATTCGGCATTTGGTTTTTTGGGATTGGCTAACTTAGCATTATATTCTCCAACTTCATCCATTTACCTGTGGATGCCATTATTTTATTCTCTTTTATCACTGAGTAATATTCCCTTGTATATATATGCCACATTTTCTTTATCCATTCATTTACTGAAGAGCATCTAGGTTGGTTCCACACTCTAGCTATTGTGAATTGTGCTGCTATATAAACATTGATGTGGCTGTGTCCTTGTAGTATGCTGTTTTAAGTCCTTTGGGTATAGACTGAGGAGTGGGATAGCTGGGTCATAGGTAGTTCCATTCTCAGTTTTCCAAGGAATCTCCATACTGCTTTCCATATTGTCTGCACTGTTTTGCAATCCCACCAGCAATGTATGAGTGTAAGGAAGGCAGTGTTTCTGAAGTTGCTGAACTCATTCTGGATTCCAGCATAGATTACCTAGGAGACATTCGGAGATGGAAGCCCTTAGCTATTTTCCAAGTCTTATTACTTACACTTCTTGAGTCTACCCAAGGCCATTTAGAGGTGGCGTGACTTTCCAAATTCCCTCCTTTTCCCTTAAGCCTTCCCCACCTCTACTTACCCCAGGGAATTAGAAGGTCTCTGAGCTCCATTAGTACTTGTTTCTTTAGTATTAGATAACATATACTTTTAAGATTATTATTGATGAACAAAAGATAATAGAGATATTTTCCTCTTCATAAAATTCTACACACACACACCGCGCAATTTTTTTTTTTCTGTTCTGTACAACTGATGTATCTCTATCTGTTCAGGCTCTAGAAGGAAATTGCACACACTTCAGTCACTGGCTGGAGGCTGGGGAGGATGGTAGGTAAAGGCTCCTAGCCCTGTGGTATTCACAGCCTAACAGGAAAGATGAGCAAGTAAATGACACCCACTGCATAGTACAAGTGCCATGGCTGAGAGCATCCTAGGGTGCTTGGAAATGCAGGCAGTGTACCCTGCTCAGGATTTGGGGGGTGAGAGGGCATACAAAGCCTCATGCAGGAGATGACAAGACCCAAGTCATGAAGGGTGAAGGCTTTAAAAGCTTTGGAATGAGGGGGAGTCAGGACATGACTGGGGAGGGCTATTTCAGCCAGGGGCAATTATGAGCAAAGACCAGGCAGCATGAGCAGCCAGGAATGGAGAGCAGAGTGTGGTGGGAGATGAGGTACAGAGGTGAGCAAGGTCCAGACTGGAAAAGAGCTTGCTCAAGTGTTTGGACTTATGCTCTGTGCTACGGAAGGGTCTGAAGGATTTTAGGGGGAGAGTGACATGCCTTATAGAACATTCCAGTCTGACAGCACAGGGAGAATGGATTGGAGGGAGGTGAGTCCTGGGGCAGAAAGACTAGACAAGAAGCCATTGTAGTGATCAGGGGACTATTCGCATGGGCTCCTGAAATACAGTGCAATGGAGAAATTTGAGAAATGTTTAAAGATTATGCTGGGATTAAGTGGATTTGAGGAGAATCCAAGAATGATGTTTCTGGCTTGGACAGGTAGTGTGTGATCGGACATGGGCAGGGGCGGGTAACAGGGCAAATGGATTACCTGGTCACCCACGGAGATGGTGGTGATGACAGAAACAGGGCAGTGAGCACCATTGCATTTAGTCCTTACAACAAGGCCAAGAGGCAAATGCTGGTGTCAACCCACCTGTTTCCTATAGAGAACAGAGGTTGGGAGAGGTAGTTTCTCAGCCATTGTGTAGTGAGGCTAGGATTCAAATCCAGTCTTCTTGACACCAAAGCTCATTTTTTTCTTTCTTTCTTTTCTTTTTTGGTGCTTAGGGATTTGAACCCAGGGCCTCATGCATGCCAGGCAAGCAGTTTATCACTGAGCCACATCCTTAGCCCAAAGCTCATTTTCTTAATTCTAGCCTGTTTGTCAGGGAGGATGGGGCAGGAAGTTATGCCTTGTTTTTCTCTCTGGTCATTCAGAAACTGGTACAGTGTTTATGTGGAGCCTCTCAAGAATGTTTCTTGGAGTGAATATAATTGAAACTGCTTGGTGGGAAATGATGAGACCTTCCATTCTTTGGATTCCGGGTCACGTGTGTCTTCCCTCCTTCTACAGTCTTGACCAGGCAAGAGGGAGAGCTACATTGGCATTTGCAGAACCACGGTGCCATTTAAGAACCTGGTCAGTACTAAATCGTGTCAAACTCTTTCAAATTAAGAAGCCAGGCTGAGGCATGGTGGAGGCCGAGTTAGGCAAGGACAGGTCTGATCCTCTTTCTATAGAATTTTGACATTTTGCTCATCATGGATTTTTTTATGCTGATTTAGATTTTTAAATATATTGATCTTGATAATTTAACTTATGTTTTTGGTGCCACCTTAAATTTTGCAGTCCAGGAAATTGCCTCACTCACTTCATTTTAGTCCTGGAAAGAACCGTTTTTTGGATCCAAATACTCCCACGGCTGTTAGCTTTGTATTTAACCTGGATTAATGCGTATTTGTTAGAAAGAGTGACCACTTCAGACTGGGACTAAGCATCAGTGATCATGAAGAGCTTATATGTTAATAAGAAAATCGTCCTCATGGTGATCATGGGAACCAGACAGATTTCTCTTCAGAGGGATGTCAGCTGTGGAAGCTCTGAGAACCATAAGGCACATTCATTCCAGGTGTGTGAGAGGCTAAAAACTCCAGACTCAAACTGCACCACAGCTCACCACAGTGTATCCAGTCTAATGCAATTTGCTTACAGTAAAAATAAGAAATAATAAAAAATATCCCCCTTTAAAATATTTTAAGGTCTATTTTAACTGGTAAATAAAAACATAAAAATGGTGCAGATGGATAGGGTACTAGGTTCTATTTTGAGCCATGAATGCATTGTGTAATGTTTAGATCAGGTAAAGCATATTTATTGCCTCAAATATTGATCATTTCTACATGATGAAAACTTTCAAAATCTTTTCTTCCAGCTTTTTGAAGTGCACAGTACATTTTTGTTATCTTCTAGCCATCCTACTGTGCCAGCACACCAGAAAATAAAGCAAGGTCAGATGCTCAGAGGCAGGTGGCAGTGTGTGGACCCCACGTGTGCTGTCAGGACCTAGGGCTCTTCCACCCTCACCAGGGGAGTGCTGACCTTCTCTCCTTTCATACACACAGGAAAACCCCTTTGGCCAAGTGTGCGCATGGCCCACCCCTCTTGGATAATGTGATGGCTCCTCTTCCCAGTACAGCCTTCTAACTTGAAACAGACATGCTTCGGAGAAGCCCTGCTTCAATAAAATATTATTTACAAAACAACGGGTAGGCAGAAAGCAGGTCTCAGTTTGTTGACTCTGATCTAGACATTGAAGATGAGAAATCCAGTGGTGTGCAGGGTCCAAGGTCGGGCTGCCTGGGTTTGTTTCCCGACTTTTCAACTCCTTTGTGATCTCGGACAATGAACATTCCAATATTCTTTGGAGCCTTATTTCAAGAATAAACTTAAATGTTACATGTAAAATACTTAGAACATTATAAGATGTTCAGATGCCTATAACATTATAAGAGCTCAAAAATATTTGCTCAGAAAACCATTCATTTTTTGGGCACAGTGGCACAGCCCTATAATCCGAGTGGCTTGGGAGGCTGAGGCAGGAGGATCCATAAATTCAAGACCAGCCTCAGCAACTTAGTGAGGGCCAAAGCAACATAGTGAGACCCTGTCTCAAAATAAAATATAAAAATGTCTGGGGAGGTGGTTCAGTGGTTAAGTGCCCCTGAGTTCAATCCCCTCACCCCCACAAAAAAAAAAAAAAAAAAAAAGAAAACCAGAAAGGGTTAATGCATTGTGGAATTTTAGAGGAATGACATGTAATACAGATTGGACTTTCTTAGCCATCTGGGGATCATTTTCTTTGTGCTCCAATGAACTGGCAGACCTTGATCTTGGTCAGACCATGTGGGGCACCTAAGATCTTTCATGGAGTAAACTCTCACCTTAGCTCTGATTTCATCTCCCTCCTATGTTGGGCCCTTGCAGTTACTCTCTCCCATGACCCATGACCCCTCACATAAACCCTTTGACTTTGGACTAAGAGCATCTGTTCTGTTTTCCCTCAGCCTTTGAGGTGACAAAAGTGCACAAGCAGACCCCCATGTTGGCCACTTCGGTTGATCACTCCTCTCTCCCAGTCAAGCTCTTAACCCAGCACAATACCTGGCAAAGAGATGGGCAACGTGGTTTCGTTCTTCTTCCTGTCAGCAGGAAATAACAAGGAACCCATTTAGCTTATGCTTCTGTGGTCCACTGTAGTTGCTTTGGAGAATTATCCTTATTGTATTCATTAATGTAAGGTATTATGAACAAAATTTTCAATAAGACTGCTTGTGTTTGAGAATTTTGACTAGAGATGAAATTTCATACCTAGAGCCATCTAACTGGCCTGTCTCTGGGTTTTCATCTTGAACTTATCCTGTAAGCTGCTGTCAGATATATCCTCCTGAAATACCATTTTTTAAAAACCATGCCATATAATTCATTTGCAAAGGAAACATCAAGGTCTCCATGGCCTAAAGTTCATTATTGTCTCAACTTCAATTTCCACCTTGAATATACTTTCCACTATAAAAATTTGCTTTCCTTTCTGTGTCTTGAATAAGTTTTCTCTTTTCCCTAGCCTACCTTGAAATACTAGTAATGGCTAGCATCTATTGATGTCTGAAGCCCTATTTGAAGAGTTTCAGATGTGTTATCACATGCATGCTTCACAATAGCTCTGTGAAGGTGCTATTATTTCCATCAGGGAATTAAGATTGGGTCATGTTTTCTGGAGGTGGAGGATCAATTTACGCAGGATGATCACAGACCGTGTCCTGTGCCCTCTGTTCCTCCTTCCTCTCCATCTATTCAAGTCTGGTTTTCCACTCCCAGCCCAACTCCTGCTCTGTCATCTCTATTAGTCATCTTCTTTTTACTGTGTAATTGGAAGTGATTTGTCACTCCTCTTTAAAGTCTTAATATTCAGCTGGAACTTCACCAGCCACTGCTTTGAGACAACTTTTCTTTTATTGAACTATAAATCGTTCTTTTCTTCCTTTTCCCAATTATTTCTTCTCATCTCTCTTATGGGTTTGGAGTAATTTAAATGCACATTTCTTTGGTTCACCGGTATTGCCTTGCACATAACAAGGGTTCAACAAATGGGTGTTGATTTGGTCCCATTTTGCTCAGCTGTTTATTTTTCACCATGGAACTACAAGCAGGAAGTTAATTGATGGATGCACCAAATAGCATCCTCTATGTATTTAGGACAGCAATACCTGGCTGTTTTTAGCTGGCATGCTGAAAACATGTAGGGCTTTATGTAGGAATTTATGCTACTGACTGCTAGGTTCCACACTGGAATGCCAGATGGCTTCCAGTGACCTGGGTTTTACAGGTTGCCTGCATGGGGGTTGGGTTGATTATCCCCAGGCTGAGCTGAGCTTACTGCCTATAGGCAGACATATATGAATGCAGATGCACTTTGAATGAATTTTGATCATTGCCTGATTTATTTTTTCGAATTTTGGCCTAAAATTGTTTTCAAGAAAAGAAAAGTTTTCATTAGCTGATATCCATGTAGGAGTCTAATATTTTGGATAATTATAGGGACTCCTACTTTTTTTTTCACAAGGGAAACTTCTTGTTAAATTCGGTATGATGGCCCAGGACCTATGGGTGATATTGGGGTGTCCTGAGTTCTGCTTTCTTCAGCTTCTCTCTGCCTTTCCCTAGCTTGACCATTCTTTCCATCAGCTCTTGCCTTTGTGAAATGTCTCTAACACAAAGTCTTTTGCCACATTCATTGACATCTGTTTTTTCCTCTAGGGCAACAACACTAATGTGTACAGAATTTTTTTGTCCTTTCCTATAAGAAGGAAAGAAGCAGAGTAGGTTTTTAAAAAATTATTTTTATTTTTAATGAAAGTATTCTTTTATCCACTTGCTTGCAAAATACAGAAAAAATGCACAGTTACAATATAAGATAAAAACAAATAATTCCATTTCCTTTAGAGACAACCATAAACTCATGTGTTCCTTACCAGTCCAATCACAAGTAGCGCCCCCAAATGGCAATTTCCATACAGTCTGGATTCTTGTTAATGCATGTCTGCATGTCTGGCTTGATAAATGGCTTGGAGCACGGGAACCCCATGAAGCACTTCTCTATATTTTTTTTCTACTTGACTTTCCACAAATACACTCTGGGCACAGAATGGCACATATAAATGTAACTGTAGCCTGATTTTATGATGAATTATACCAAAAGACTGGGCAGGAGCCATTATGTAGAGAGAAGGTGTAAAGGAGACCAACTTAGCTATTAAGCTAGAAACGAGGATTTGGAAAGCCTATGGGTGGCCACAAAAGTTTATCTGTTCCACTTCTACGATGTCATTTATACTTGGGAGTGACTGTTCCAGCTTGAGATTAAAGTACCACTGGCCTGGAAATTCTAAGGTGTTTCATTAAGTTGGAAAATGTGAAATGGAGCTTAAGAATAGGGGATACATCCTAACCAAAAACAAAACAAAGCAGAACAAAATCATTTTAACAGAAAGAGGACAAACAATGAACTTTGGTTCTATTAACAATGCCCCAGTTCTTAGATAAGTTTTGAGTGGTGTATATAATTATGAGTTCATATGTATATTATTATAAATAGGAAAAGATATACTCTAGGTCCGCAGCAATTGTACACCACTGTGGATCTGTGCATGAAACATGTGGAGAGAAAACAATGAGAAAAATCCCTTGTGAGACATGGAGAGTCCTACATAGTATTTTGGGACCAAGTAACAGAATGTGGCACAAAGCAGGGGAAAGACATTCTTTCCACTGCATCAGATTGTTACCAGGGTACAGGGTACATCAGGGTGACCTTGGCATAGATGTGGTCAGAAGTGTTGGCAATGGCAGAACCACAACATGGTTTGGTGGCTGGTGACAGTGATGGGCTCTTCCATGGCATAGCTTTGGCATGGGACCTCCAACCAGCACCTGCAGGAGGTGGTATCCACCAGGACCCTACAGAAGACTTTTGCTCATAGGGGCTCCGGGCTGCTCTCTGCTAGGCCCGAGCGACCAGCCAGGATAGAAAGACAAGCAAGTGGAAGGACCACTCCACAGGGCAGAGGAGAGTGGTGTGTCTGTGAGCACAATGACCCCTCTGTGGACCCTCAAAACAGTGATTGATGGGGCAGGAGGGCTTCAAAGGAAGTGAGAGGACCCATGTAGTAAATAATGGTGGGTAACTCAATTTATCAACTAGTTCATTAAAATATTCAACGAGTATTTATTGCTCTTGCCTAGCAGGCATAGAGACCTGGATTCAATCCCAAGCATCACACACAAGTTTTTATTGACAACTTATGAAATGACTAAGCAGCAGATCCAGCAGAACCCTAATGATTGCTATTACCATGACACTGTTTTCTCTACTGCAAAGATGTCCCTTAAGAATGTTGCATGTCCAGCTTGTCTCTTTTTCCCTCTCTTACTAACCCTGCCTTTGGCCCACTGAGGACCATATGCAATCTGGCCCAAACATTGCGAAAGCCCCTTAACTGGTTCCCTTTTGGATTCTCACCTCCCAAGTCCTGGTTCTGCTGTTGGTCACCTTCCTGAAACATGGACTACAGTTCCTTCCCACTTACTCATGCACCTCCAAATGCTTTTTCAACACAATACCCAAGAATGTGCTCATTTTGACTCCACGTTTACAGGTGTGGCTCTGACTATGCCTGGGCTCCACGCCTCCCCTCGTCTTACCTATGTAAGGCTCACCCAGTTGTCCTTTGGGTGTTTTTGCCTGATTGTCCTTCATTTTCCCATCTCCAGTCTTTCCTGCAGCTCTTACCTGGAAAGCCCCTTCTATGACAGAGTCCCTGCCACAGCCTTCTCAATTCTGTTTCTCCCATGTGCACTCAGAGTTGGCTTATTTCCCCCTCTGCTGCTAAGAAAGTCAGTCTGCAGGGTGGTTCAGGTTCTTGTTCCAGCTGCTAATTGAAATTTCTTCATAAGTTTCTTACCATACCAAGAGCCTGTGGATTCTTCTTGCTCTGTTCTCACGGTGCCCCGCCGAGCCACTTCCTCATCGGAGAAGGCACTTCAATAACAGCTTATTAGATTGAATACGCCGCTCCCCATCCAAGTTTATATGATGGAAAAATTATTAAGGAAAATTAAAGTAGAAGTTTATAGGCCCTTTTAAATAAAAACAGACAAATCCTGGGGATTAGAGAGTTCGGGGAGAAACATATACCAGATGAAGGCATGGAGGGAAAGCTTTCAGGAACCCATGAAGGAAGTACTCAAAGGCCATGTGAGATTCTGCTGTCGATGTTTGCATAACAACAACAGGGAAGTGACACTCACTCTAGGTCAATTCTGCCCCCAGAGTTGGTACTTAAGCCCCCCCGCACTTGCAGAAGGAAGCATCAACTCTCCCTCTCCTCTCCTCAGTCCTCCCTCCTCACTGCACCTGAGTCCTCTTTACTGATACCATGGGTTGCTGTGGCTGTGGAGGTTGCGGTGGCTGCAGCAGTGGCTGTGGTGGCTGCGGTGGCTGCAGCAGTGGCTGTGGTGGCTGCGGTGGCTGTGGTGGCTGCGGCAGCTGCACCACATGCAGATGCTACCGGGTGGGCTGCTGCTCTAACTGCTGCCCCTGCTGCTGTGGCTGCTGTGGGGGCTGCTGCAGCACCCCTGTGATCTGCTGCTGCCGCCGCACCTGCTGCCGCTCCTGTGGCTGCGACTCCTGTGGCTGTGGCTGTGGGAAGGGCTGTTGCCAGCAGAAGTGCTGCCAGCAGAAGTGCTGCTGCAAGAAGCAGTGCTGCTGCTAGAGGGCAGGTGCAGCAGGTAACTGCTCTGGGTTAGCTTCCTCTTTCTGTCTCCTCCTCTCTGTCTTGAAGGTCACAAGCATGGCCTCAGCCCATCATCAGCTCTGGAAAATCCCACATTTCCATAGTTTTTGTGATCTTTTTCAGTTCCTAACCACCAACCAAAGTAATAAATGCTGTCTTTTCTGTCAATCACCATTCAAATCATGGCCTCGGCACACTGTAGTAGAAATAGTTAATGCTATACCTCCTTAAAATGCCTCTAAAGGTCTTTATTTATGTCCTGGTTTTACCACTGCATTGGCATATTTTATACGCCAAGCAAGTCTTGTCTTAATAAATAATGCTAAATCAGCTTTGAAGAGTCGTCTCTTTTTCTCTTTCTGTCTCTAAGCTGTCCACGGGGGAAAAATGAGTTTTATTTCAACGGATAAGGCCAATGCTACACGTGCAAAGAGCAAAAATTGATATAAATTGCTTACAGTAGGCACAGATAGATTAGGGGATGATTAATACTTTGTGGGTTTATTGAGAAGGGAGGGGTGGGGAGCATTTCCTCAACCTTGGCACTTCAATGTCATAAACCAAAATGGTCCCCAAATCTCTCCCTTCATGGAGTATTTACAACTAAAGTCTGGTGTAAAAAATATTGATCCGCCTCCAAATGGTCACAAGATCACATAAGAGCATGGCTACCTTTGAGACTTATAATTCCTGAAGCTCCCTATTTGTCTACTTGTAGAGTTTTTTTCTACCACATGTTGATCTTGGTGGCCCTGGTTTCATTGCTGACAATACTCCAGAAGGCAACATAGCCAGAGGACTCAGGTCTTGCTGCATTTCCTGTCCATTAGCTCTGTAGTCCACGTTGGGCTTTCTGCCAACTGTGGCTCATTACGAAGCCTCCCTATCCTCTGACTCATCTCTCCGAGATCCAGACATCTGAGCAGAGCTCTAGCCACGTCAGGTACCGGGGAGTCCATTTATCAACTGCTTAAAACCAGAAGATCAGCGTTAGTTGTAGCATAACCTCAACATTAGGATCATAGCAATCGAACCACGCCCTGATGTCCACCTGCACAAAAAAGTACGTCCCCAAACACCTCTTCTGTTAATGCCAAATACTGCTCATTTGGCTCTCTCTGTTATAGTCTCCAGATTCCTGAATGATTGTGGTTTAGTTAGCAGTGTAGCAAGAGTTAACGGAGGCAGAAGGGGCCTCCAGCTGGGGTGGGTTCTGAGGTTGGGGCCGAGAGAAACCAAGCTTCTTGGGTGTATCTCCCAGGAGGACATTACTACACTAATCCAACAAGGCCCAGGTGGAGAGTCTTCTTGTCACTCCATGCAGAGTCGGCCACAGGATAAGAGCTTACACAGGCTGAACTGACCCAATGGAATAATATAAACACAGGAAACACAAATTCAATAACCACCTCTCATCAGACCTCCAAATAGGAGTCCATAGAAAGCTAATCTTTTTCCCATGGAAGTCAGGAGATGGGGCTTGAGGAGGGCGTGTGGACAGATGAGCCTCCTAGACTCCAAGTTGACAAGGATGTTTGGGTACTCACCTGGCCCTCCCTCTATGTCCTTTGTAACCCACCAGAGCCCTGATCCTCTAGTGCCCTCAGGCTACCCAGAGGTCCTCCATTACTCTCAGCGTCTGGTGTTCATGCCTGCAGCCCCCACCTCTGATTCAACTTCTTCCTCCCACATACATCCTTATGACTGCCTCTACCTGTAATAGCTATCCTTACTCAGGCGGGCTGTCAGGAGATGAACTCCAGTTCACCCATGTCTCCCCAAGGCAGAGGAGAAGACCCCTTGAGTTAATTTTCCACGCAGCAGTGTTATCAGAAGAGTTCTGGGACATGGAGTCCCCTCTAAAATCTAAGATCCAACTCTGCTTAAGATCCTGAGCTCCCCATCTCCCTCATTGGAAATGTGAGGTTGTTCTTAGTGGAGATAGAAGATGTGTGCTGTGAGTGTTTTCTGGGTGTCATTACCCAGTGTTGACATGGATCTGTGAAAAAGGAAAAAAATCCAGTACGTGTATAAGTGGACTTCATTATTTTAAAAACGAGATGTCAAACATGGTCATGAGAGGAGACAGAGGAAAGGCTCAGGGAAGGAGTTCATTCCATTCACAGGGCCTGAAGTCACTGGGAGGAAGAACTGGGAGAGGGCTCAGACAGCCAGGTGAGAGGGGAGAGGGAGGGTAGACCTGGGCTTGTTGATGGGGGTCAGGGTGGAGCTTTCAAGCAAAAGGCAGAAGGGGTTTCATGGGTGCCTCTGAGTGTTACTAGGTGTCACTCAGGGAGGACAAGAAGGGGAACTTATGGCTGGGTTCCCTTATCTCATGGTGCACCTGGCCACCAGGGAGGAATGCTTAAGATTTACATCACCATTTGTTGAACATGCACCTTCCAGACATGGTTCTGTGACCTACTGGGGACACTGAGATTCGGTTTTTCTGCTACATAGGTGACAATTTATTACGGAAAAGTACAAATGGTTACTAGAAACAAGAGCAAAGGACACACGAGGCTAAACACAGGTCACCCAGCAAAATGTAAACGGAAGACAAAGATAAAAGGTCTCTCTGTTTTGCTGGTCTTTTGTTATGGGCTGAATCCACTCCACCCCCAATTCATAGATGGAAGTCCTAATTCCAAATACCAGAGATACTGTATAGAGATAGGTAATATTTAAAAAGAGGCAATTAGGTTAAAATGAGGTCATTAGGGGGGGTCCTATTCCAGTATGACCGATGGGAAGGTGGGAGGCCACAGGGATGAGGAAAGTCTGGCCTTCAACAGACGTGCTGGCTGGCCTTCTCATCACAGGAACAGCCCCTGCCTTGCCACCACACTGTCCTCAGCCTGGAGCTCTTGGCAACACTGGTCCAAACTATACTGGCCTTGACAGAGAGAACCCATACTGGCAAGTCCATGAGGAACAGGGAGCCATGGACTTGGTGCTTGGAAGCTATTCTGAGTGTTTTCAGGAGAACAACATCCCCACCTCTGATAGGAGTACCATGCAGTTACCATTCTTAGCCTAGGATGTATTTTTATGCATGCCTTCCCCACCAAAGGCACTCCACTGCAGGGTCTGCTGCATCATTGAACTTGCCTCAGGTCCCCAGACCTGCCTTTGTATCTTAGAATCTCCCAATGAACATTTGTTGACAGCAACCAATTTTCTTCTGAAAATTTTTAATGCTTCCAAAGACAACTCATGTTCTGAGTCATAAAATATCATTTGTCTTTCTATTTGAATCATCAGTGTGACTGATAGCTATTGGAAGATAACAACAGTCTAGTCTCCCCTTAGATATAAAAGGAATAGATCCTACTTTTATACAGAGAGGCTGTTCTATCAGGACCTCCACCTGCCAATCTGGCAAAAGAACACAGATTATGGAACTGACCAAGGACCCTCTAGGATCATGAGTCCAAAAAATGAGGGAAAAAAAAAGATGAACAAAATATAAATCACAATTTAAGAAAACCCAGCTCTTAACAGTACTCTAAGTATGGTTAGATTGATGCAGACCAAAAGCATACAGTAATTATCTTGAAGACAGGCAGTGAGCTTAAAGGCTGCTTCAAGAGAATCATGATAACACTGACCCATCCCATGTTTATTGATGCCTACCCATCTAGCACAACCTGATGGCATTAATTGTGTAGTTAGGAAGATGGAAGAGCTAAATAAATAACACCAAAGTTCTAAATGTGCATGGCTGGCTGAATTTATGGGGTGGTGGTGGGGGGTGGTTGTGGTGGAGTGACAAAGCAAAATCGTAGCCAGCCCTGAGAATCTTCCCTCTAGGCCAAAAGCAAATGCCCCCAGCAATGTGTCTCTGTAATTTGTTTGAGTTGTTTCTCTGTGAACAGAACAGGATCTCCAATGAATTTGCAGAAGTTGACTACCCGTAACCAAAACCCCTGCCTCAAAATTGAACTCAGATGACAGATAAAACCGGATGTTCAGGTATTCCTACCTGGACTGCATGGACAGCAGAGGCAGGAAGGCTATTCACAGGGTCACTGATGACTCTGCCACTACTGCTGTCCAACAAAGATCTTTTTTTCCTTTTTGGTACTGGGGATTGAACCCAGGGGCACTTTACCACCAAGCTACATCCCCACCCTGGTTAATTTTTAATTTTTAAATTTTGAGACAGTGTCTTGCTAAGTTGCTGAAAGTCTCTATAAATTGCTGAGGCTGGCCTCAAACTTGAGATCCTTCTGCCTCAGCCTGGTGAGTTGCTGGGATTACAGGCATGTGCCAGTGTGCCCAGCTCACCAAAGACCTTTTAAGAAGGATTAAGATTTTTCAG
Organism: Tamias sibiricus; assembly: GCA_025594165.1. Taxonomy (NCBI): domain Eukaryota; kingdom Metazoa; phylum Chordata; class Mammalia; order Rodentia; family Sciuridae; genus Tamias; species Tamias sibiricus. Next base: position 68,645,725 of record CM046660.1, on the reverse strand, counting down.
GATGCAGGATATGGTCACACCAAAGTAAAGACAAAGAGAAGAGTTCAATGCTAAATTCGTATTTTATTAGAAAAATTTACAATAGCCATTGACTACGGAATACAGAGAGAAAAAGCACAAAAGTGAAGATAAAAGCACAAGAATGGGAAGGAAATAATCGAATACATCAAAAAGTATGTGGGGCCATGTTCTGTTTTGATCAGACATGATGTGGGCTCCTTTAGGAGCTGGGCTGTCTCATGCCTTGTGTGGGCTGTTCGTTGTTAGATAGAAAACTCCTCTGATAGGAGGACTGAAAACACCAAAGTAGGAAAGACAGTGACCCAAAACATAGGAGCAAAGTCACAGGCCAGGGGGAGAAGCCTCAGATGCCGGAGGACAGGTAGTGCTGGTGGAGAGGTTGCAGGGAAGTCCCTGCATCTCCTGCCCAGGATCGGAGGCACAAGTGAACCTAGCAGCAGCACTGCTTCTTGCAGCCGCACTTCTGCTGGCAGCACTTCTGCTGGCAACAGCCCTTCCCACAGCCACAGCCACAGGAGTCGCAGCCACAGGAGTGGCAGCAGGTGCGGCGGCAGCAGCAGATCACAGGGGTGCTGCAGCAGCCCCCACAGCAGCCACAGCAGCAGGGGCAGCAGTTAGAGCAGCAGCCCACCCGGTAGCATCTGCATGTGGTGCAGCTGCCGCAGCCACCACAGCCACCGCAGCCACTGCTGCAGCCTCCGCAGCCACCGCAGCCACTGCTGCAGCCACCGCAGCCACTGCTGCAGCCACCGCAACCTCCACAGCCACAGCAACCCATGGTGTCAGTAGAGAGGAGGACTCACCTGCAGCGAGGAGGAAGGAGTGAGGAGAAGAGAGGGAGAGTTGGTACTTCCTTCCGCAGTGGGGGGTGGGGCTTAAGTACCAACTCTGAGAGAGGAGAAGGAGGGCACATGACCACTTCCTTATTCCTGAAGTGCATGCAAGAATCTCAGCAGCTCTTAATTACTTCCTTCACAGATATCTTTGTCTTCACTACATTCTTAGTTTTGTTTACCATTTTCTTAAAACTACATTCCAGTATAAACAAAAAAGGCCTAACAGTTCCTGGGGAGCATTCTGGGAGCCAGAGGCATGACAAGGCTGTCAAAGCAATATGCAGCCTTCTCCCTCTTCCCACAATGCTTGGAAAATTGTGCACCTAGTGTGTGAGCTCTGGGTAAGGGCTCACTGACCACAGGCATTGCCTGGAGCCCCTGGGCCAGAGGCTGTGAGCTTCTCAGATGCAGGTGAGTGAGGTTTAAGGCTCAGTTCTGACTTCAGGGCCTACACACAAAGTAACACTGGCAACTGAGAATAGGAAATGCCAACTGAGTCAAAGTCACTACCAAGGCCAGATGACATCACCACCTGTATCATTAAGCAGTGGAATCTGCTGGTGGAATTTTTACTCCTTCATTAACCACTTCTTTTGAAGCATGCCATGTGGTTTGTCTTCTGCACACCCAGGCCTTAATGATTATTTCAAAAGCAGAAATAAATCTTTATTGAAGTCTGCATGCTAGCGGTGCAATTCCTGTCATATGTTACTTTGGGTGAGGAAGAAACTTTTGTCCTTGATTGGAAGATATTAACTGAGATGTGAGAGAAGCACCTCAGTGCTAAATAGCCTGACCTGGGCCATCTAGATGGCGGTCTATCTGGGCTCTATCTGTGGCATGCACAATCCAGAGATCAGGAGGGAGGAGAAAACTGACAAGGGGAGAAAAGGAGGTTATAGCTATGAGATAAAGATAATACCTGTGGATCCTGGTGGATTGACAGTGATCCAAAAGGAGGCTATAAAAATATAAGGAAACAGAGGTGAAGGCTAGCGGGCTATTCTCAGATGCTCTGATGCAGGAGCTTCTGTGTCAATCAGTGGGAGTTCAAGGGACAGTGTTCAGACCTTCTACCCTTCTGTTTGTGAGAGGCTCACTACCCAGGTCCTGTTTTCCTAGCTTGGTAAACCGTTTTTAGAAACTGATTGAGAGGAAATGCTGGAGATCCTTAGGGCTGATTGGTGGTGGTGGTGGTGATGGTGATGGTGTGTATGTGTGTGTGTGTTGCTAGGGATGAAACCCAGGCCCTCACATATGCTAGGAAAATGCTCTACCATGATAACAGCTGAACTACACCTCCAGCAAATATTTTTTTCTTCCTTCTTCTTTTTTTTTTCCCCCTTTCTTTTGGCAGGATCTTGCAATTTTTCCTAGGTCAATCTCAATTTCATGGGCTCAAGTGATCTTCCTGCTTCAGCTTCCCAGGTGGCTGGACTATAGGTGTGCAGCACCACACCCAGCATATTAGTGACCCTCATCCATCTGTGTGGTCCTTGGATCAGATGAAGATTTTGTAAGGGCTCAGGAGTTGCTTGAATTGGGTGGAGTTTCTGTGGAACTATGGATGTGTGAATATGTTTTGCAGCTTTTTTTTTTTTTTTTTTTTTTTTTTTTTAATGGTACCAGGGATTGAACTCAGGGGTACTCGACCACTGGGCCATATCCCCAGCCCTATTTTTGTGTTTTATTTAGAGACAGGGTCTCACTGAGTTGCTAAGTGCCTCGCCATTGCTGAGGATGGCTTTGAACTCGCTATCCTCCTGCCTCAGCCTCCCAAATTCTGGGATTACTGTTTTGCAGCTTTTAATGAGACAGAATCAGCATAATTTGGTGAGGACAGATACAGGACTGAGAGAAAGAAAGGATTCAAGATGGCTTTTTCATGCACTAACAATGTATAGATAAAGAAGGGGGAAGGAAACACTTTGGTAGAGGGTTGGTGATCTGGCAGAAAAATTCTTACTTGAGTCTAGAGCATGTGACATTGGAGGTGCCTCTGAGATGGCCCACAGAGACAATGGAATCTGAGAGTTGGCTGTGGATGGAATAGGTGTTTGGCGGTGAGTCTAAACAGGAGACACACTTTTGAGGAAAAATCAGGGAAAGTACATGTGCAAATTCAATCCATGGTTGTGAATGTGACCAGTCAGGAAGGGTGCACAGGGTGAGGAGAGAAAGGAACTTCTGATCAAGACTTTCAATAGGCAATTTAGGGTTTTTTTCTTTCTTTTTAATAGAGTGTCATTTCCTATAAATATTCTTTTGGAAATACAGCTAGGAACATGTAAATTCACAAGAAGAAAATTGATCAATGTAATAATAATATATAAGGTACACAAATATGGAACTCAAGAGAATTATTGAAAAGAAGATGTGTTCCATTTGGATGCTCATAATTTCTCTTTTGTATCTGAGAGCTCCTGTTAATCAGGGTGAGTCAACTGGCTGTTGGGAGGGAAAACTATCGAAGAGAAATAGGGACAAGTCTGGCAGCAACCCTGAGCCTCTACCTAATTTAAAATCTGAAAGATTCAACCTTGTCACTATGAAAATGAAGATCACCTCCCAGATGTTCCCATCTCTTAGCTTGCTTCTCAAATGGTTTTAAAAAAGAAAAGTTAATATTAGCAAATGCATTGGGTCAAATGAAGCCTATAAGGATGTAAACAGGGAGAGTACAAGACAATCTTATTTTGGGAACTGCAGTAACAACAAGGAAGTGAGCACTGATCACGAGTCCTGGGTCTTTCCCTTTTCCTTTTCCCAAGATGGTACTTAAGGGCCTCCAGCAGAAGGAGGCTCCAGACTTCCCTCTCCTCTCCTGAGTCCTCTCCTCTCTGCACCTGAGTCCTCTCTACTGACACTATGGGTTGCTGTGGCTGTGGAGGTTGCGGTGGCTGTAGCAGTGGCTGTGGTGGCTGCAGCAGTGGCTGTGGTGGCTGTGGTGGCTGCAGTAGTGGCTGTGGTGGCTGCGGTGGCTGTGGTGGCTGCGGCAGCTGCACCACATGCAGATGCTACCGGGTGGGCTGCTGCTCTAACTGCTGCCCCTGCTGCTGTGGCTGCTGTGGGGGCTGCTGCAGCACCCCTGTGATCTGCTGCTGCCGCCGCACCTGCTGCCGCTCCTGTGGCTGTGGCTCCTGTGGCTGTGGCTGTGGGAAGGGCTGTTGCCAGCAGAAGTGCTGCCAGCAGAAGTGCTGCTGCAAGAAGCAGTGCTGCTGCTAGGTGGCTGCCAGCCTCTCCACTAGCCACTCTTGGTAAGACTTTCGTCCATTCCTTCCTGTTCTTCAGTCTCTCTCTGGACCTGGACTGTGTTTCTGGTTTTCCTTGGTATTTGAAGTCTTTCTGTCTGAAAACTTTCCAAACTAATAGGAACCATCTCAATGCCAAAATATGCTTGATCCTGGCACCTGGCACCAAGTCACTGACCTCTGCTAAATGAGGTCGCTGTTCCCAGTGGTCCCTTGGATGGGTGGTCACTGTCTTTCACTTCTCTCTCTGTTTTACTTTTCCTTTTCTATGTGAAATGTTTATTTTCTTTTTTCCTTTCTGTTCTTAGTTATTATGTAATACTAACCAAATTTTCTAATAAAGTATATGCACATAAAAAGTATTCTTTTTCCCTGTGTTCTGTTTGGCCACATGAATCCTTGTTTGTTCTGAAACTCAGGGGTGTATTATTTTGAGGAAAGACCTTGAAACACTTGTAACAGTAGCATCTCAATCAAAGGGTCACATAAGAAGCTATGGGCTCCTGGGCATAGTGGCACATGCCTGAAATTCCAGTGGCTCTGCAGGCTAAGGCAGGAGGATAACAAGTTCAAGACAAGCTTCAGCAAATTAGTGAAGCCATAAGCAACTTAGCAAGACCCTGTCTCAAAATATAAATATGAAAAAGGGCTGAGGATGTGGCTCAGTAGTTTAAGTGGCCCTGGGTTCAATTCCCAGTACCAAAAAAAAAAAAAAAAAAAAAAAAAACAAAAAAAAGGGCTGGGCTTGTGGCTCAGTAGCAGAGCGCTTTCCTTGCACACGTGATCCTCAACACCATATAAAAATAAATAAACAAATAAAGATTATGTATCCACATATAACTAAAAAATATTAAAAGAAAACAAAACAAAAAGCACAAATAAACAACTATTGCTAGGCTATTTATGAGAACCAAAGCCTTCCCTCAATGAAATATTCAGTTATCTCTGTAAACTTCCCCTCCCTCGTGTCTTCAGTGTGTATTACCCCCAGAAGATTCACAGTCCCTATTTTATTGATCTAATATGACATAATCCTTGAGCTGCAGCCCCACATACCCAACATGGGCATTCCTATCAAGATCAAATATAGTATTGAATGGCAGGCCTGAGCCTATTTGGGCTTTGTTGGGTTTCTTTTTACATAATTTATTTAGCCAAATGTACGAATTAAAAATGTAGTCAAAAAAAAAAAAAAAAAAAAAAAATGTAGTCCCTACAACTGGTTGGAATCCACGATATCTAACTAGGTGACCTGTGTTAGTAAATTTGGCCGGATCCAATATGTGTCCCTTCCATAATGTGTAAGATCCCTTCCTACACATGTTCTCCCAATTTATTTTTATAAAACTTGAAAGATTATGCAGTTCTTTTGGTGAGGAGTGCACTACCTCATGGGTCACATTTTGTAACTTGCCCTTCAGGGCCTGCTGGGACTTCAATGTAGTTTTTTTTTTTTTTTAAATATTTATTTATTTACTTTAGTTGTACACAATGCAATGCATTTATGTTTACGTGGTGCTGAGGATTGAACCCGGGCCGCGCACGTGCGAGGCAAGTGCTCTGCCGCTGAGCCACAACCCCAGCCCCAATGTAGTTTTAAGTCTCCAGCAAAGAGAGGAGGCAGGGATAATCTATGGTTCCCAGAAAAGGAGCTGCCCCAGGGAAGCCACTGCATGTCCTTCAGGTAGAGGAGGTAACTGGAAGAGCTGCATCTGCTGCAAAGAAGATTGGGCAGAATTGGGGGGTTAGCTATCCCCAGCTTCAGTAGGATTTTCCCTGTTTCTCTTCCAATTGTCACAATTCCATTCCTTTCTAATTGATGTCTGACTTTATGAGAGATTACTGAAACCAAAACAAATCACACTTTTATAAGGTATGGCCCAGAAGGTTAATATATTATCTATTATTAAAATAAAAACTCCCTGCAAGGCTTGGAGTTTAACTTACATTGTAGGATGAGATTTTGGGTTTGATTTTTCAGAATATTAAGTTCATGGTTATGGGAGATAAAAGTTTCTTTGAGGTCAAATACAGAATTTTAAGTCATTAATGTGGTCCTTAAACTGGGAATTCAAAGTCCCTGAATCTTTCTCCTTTCTTCTAGTTCCTTGTTGACAAGTTTCTTAGCTTGTCAACAAGATAAGAAATGTCAAGGATTGCTGACAACCATCAGATACTAGGAAGAGGCAAGGAAGGACCCACCCTGAAGGGACTTCAAAGAGAACGTGGTCCTGCCAACACCTTGATTTCAGACTTACCCTCCAGGACTGTGAGACAACATGCTTCTGCAATTTAGTCTATTCACTGTGCACAATTTCTTATGGCAGCCCTTGGTGTCTTTATACCCACATCACGCCATGATTACTAGTTCCCTCTTTAACATTGCAAATAGATTCATTGTGGCTTTAAATTTAACCAGAGTAGTTAACCAATTCTAGGAAACCCAGAAACAGTTCAGAAAATTTATTAAGATTCTTTCCTCTGCAACCATGACTGTTACCAAAATCTACATCAGAGAAACAGAACCAGTAGGATATATAGAGGAAGAGGTTTATTTCATGACCCACCTAATTCAGGGACTGGAAAGGTGGTTCAAAACTCATATGGCAAGTCATCAGGATGGGTTTAGGTAGAACTCACGGGGCATACGTTGAAGCTCATATCCACAGATGGAGTTTTCGATTTTCAGGGAAGCCTGAGTTTGTCTCTTATTAAAGATCTTTCAGTTGATTGAATCAGACTCACCCAGATATTGTAGGATTATCTTTTTGAATTAAAGTCAGCTAATTATGGACTCACATCTGGAAAATACTTCAGTTATACCTAGGTCAGTGTTTGAGTAAATGAGGACTGTAGCCTAGTCAAGTTGATGCATAAAACTGACCATTAAAAATTGAATTAAACTTTTAAATTAATCTGAGAAGAATTGAAATTATTATAATATTTAGCCATTCCATACAATGTCATGGTAAAAGTTAACTGAAAATTTTCCTTTGATTTCATTTTTCTGCTTTAGTTTGTGGGAATTGAATATGAATATCCATTCTAACTTTGTGTGCTAATGTGCAATATTAGTATAATAATCATGGTTATCACGTATTGATCATTTAGCTTAGATCTGCCCTGATCTAAATTGTTTATCTATTACTGAAATCAAAACAAATTACACTTTTATAAAGGTAGGGCCCAGAAGACAACTTTTTCAAAAATTTGTCTTTAAAAAGCATAAAAAAAATGACTTATTTTCAAGCCTACTGTTAGCCAAAGCAACCTATAACAGAATGCCTACTGTTTACACATACTTTTTGTAAAAAAAGATAAAACTAGATTTGTGATCAGGAAGGAAACCAACAAGAGGTTTCTAGGTATTGGCAATGTTCTCTTTCTTGGGTGTGAGAAGTGTAATATTTGTCTTATAATTACCTGCTATAATGACTTGTTATGCTATTGGTCAACCAGTACATTTGTTTTATATACTTTTCTCTATACACGTAATAGTTCAAAGTGTTAAAATAAGTTTAAGAGATTCATAAGATCATGTGTGTGGAAAAATACAACAGATAATATTACTACTGAGTCACAAAATGTATTTGAGAAGGAATATTCCAAATTACGTGTAGACCAAATTTGCCTCAGAAACTCCAAAAGATTGTGTAAACTAACTCTGGATAGTGGGTGAATATTTGCATCTTTCTGATTTAATTAAGTGGTGTTTTAAAATCACATAAATATTAAGAACTAAGACAGGAAAAAAAGGATTCCACAGAAGTTTAACAATCAAACCACAACAAACAATTCCTTGATATCATCAAGTCAGCAATCAAGTTTCCCTAATTATCTCACAGTATTTTTAGCTTTATTGAATCAGGATTCAAATGAGTTCACACATCGCCATTGATTGACACTTCTCTTAAGGAACTGTCAGTCTCTGTTCTCCTTGCATTTTGTTTGTTGAAAAAAAAAACTGTAGCTTTCCAGATTCAGGTGTTTTTTTTATTCTATTCATGGATGCCATTGAATGAATTCTATGTCTTCTCTCATACTTGTAAATTGGTAGTTCAATGTAGGAGTTCATTTGCTATTTTAGTGATAATTGATGTATCTTCATTTTTTTTACCCTTCTGTTTTTCTTGCTCTTTCATTTCCCCCTCCTTTCTTGAATATTGTGTTAATGTTTTTCCATAGTATATGTTTTATTTCCTTTTTATGTATATAACTTATGTAATGCACTTCTGATTTTTTAATAGTTACCCTTGAAATACTTACATCTTAAATAAAGCATTGGTGTGTCAAGGATAGTGGAAGTGGTGGGAGTGGTCTGCCCTGGGTTAGGGCAGTAAGGGGGAGAATGATCTGTAGAGAACTTTAAAACATTAGTAAAACTGATGGAAAGCAATAGTAAAACAGTCTGCATTTTATTACTGCTATACACAAACAATCCTCAATGATGATGGTGATAAAGTATGCCTGATTGCCAGGTGGACAGCTATTCTCTCCCTGCTAGTTATGCTACCTTTCTTAGTCCATTTTAAAAAATATATATTTTTTAGTTGTAGATGGACACAATACCTTTATTTATGTGGTGCTGAGGATAGAACCCAGAGCCTCATGTGTGTGAGGCAAACACTCTACCACTGAGCTACAACCTCAGCTCTCTTGGTCCATTTTTTGATTACTATAACAAAACAGTTGAGGCCAGGGAGTTTACAAATAATATAAGTTTATTTGGCTCATGGTTCTGGGGTCTAGAACATTGAAGAGCATGGCACTGGCATCTGGTCAGCAATTGGTGAAGGCCTTCTTGCTACATCATAACATGGCAGAAGGCCATTGCATGGTGACATGGAGCAAGTGTGCCAGCTCAGGTTATTCTTTCTCTTCTTATAAGGTCACTAATGCATCAAGGGGCATCACCCTAGTGACCTCATCTAAACTTAGTTACCTTCCAAATTCCCTACCTTCAAATACTGTCAACATATGATTTGGATGTTAAGTTTCTAATTTGAGCTCCCTCTACCCCTGTATGTCCAGGGGCAGAGCACCCTTCCAGCACTGTGTCACCTTATGGCATCTCTCCAGGGAGATGCTGCAGCTCAGAAGTGGGTTGAGGCAGCCAGGGACAGGACTGGCCACTTGGGCCTCTGTTGGGCACCCTTCTGGTACTCAGATGCCTAAGAAGGCTGGTGTGACAAATGAGTAAAAGCCAGAATCACTTCCTCTCTTAGGTCTATGTGGCAGTTGATTAAGTTACCAAAGCCATCCATACCAAACCTGACTCCAAATGAAGTTCTCTAATGGATTTGACAACTGATGCTATAAATGTAATATTGCAGCACCTCTGTCAGAGGGAGAGGCTAACACTGAGCTCTGTGAGTATCTTTGCAAGGCCTTAAAAACTCAGGAAGAGTGTCATGTTTTGGATAAGGATGGAAAGTATTGTGAACACATGGTGAAACTTTTGACAACTGCAGAAAAGATCTTGGAGAAAGTATAAAAGGACAGCCTCTTCAACAAATGGTGTTGGGAAAACTGGAAATCCTTATGTAATAAAATGAAATTAAACCTCTCTCTCTCTCCATGCATAAAACTCAAGTCAAAATGGATCAAGGACCTAGGAATTAAACCAGAGACCTTGCACCTAATAGAGAAAAAAGTAGGCCCAAATCTCCAACATGTTGGATTAGGCCCCAACTTCCTCAATAAGACCCCTATGGCACAAGAACTAAAACCAAACATTAATAAATGGGATGGATTCAAATGAAAAAGCTTCTTCTCAGCAAAAGAAACAATCAGTGAGGTGAACAGAGAACCTACAGAATGGGAGCAGATCTTTACCACATGCACATCAGACAGAACATTAACTTCAAGGATATATAAATCTCTAAAAAACCTTTACACAAAACAAACAAACAAACAAACAAAAATACCCCAAACAACCCTATCAATAAATGGGCTAAGGAACTGAACAGACACTTCTCAGAAGAAGATATACAATCAATCAACAAATATATGAAAAAATGTTCAACATCTCTAGCAATTAGAGAAATGCAAATCAAAACTACTCTAAGATTTCATCTTACTCCAGTCAGAATGGCAGCTATCAAAAACACAAAGAACAATAAATGCTGGCGAGGATGTGGGGAAAAGGGCACATTCTTACATTGCTGCTGGTAGGGCTGCAAATTGGTGCAGCCAATTTGGAAAGCAGTATGGAGATTCCTAGGAAAACTTGGAATGGAACCACCATTTGAGCCACCATTTGACTCCTCGGTCTATACCCAAAGGACTTAAAAATAGCATATTACAGGGACACAGCCACATCAATGTTCATAGCAGCACAATTCACAATAGCTAGATTGTGGAAACAACCCTGATGCCCATCAATAAATTAATGGATAGGGAAACTTTGGTATATATACACAATGGAATATTTCTCAGCACTAAAAGAGAATAAAATCAAATCATGGCATTTGCAGGTAAATGGATGGAGTTGGAGAAAATAATGCTAAGTGAAGTCAGCCAATCCCAGAAAACTAAAGGTCGATTAATTCATTTGCTAGGATGATACTGAATTATAGTGGCAAGGGAGGGGGGATGAGAGGAATGAAGGAATGTTAAATATAAAAAAGGGGGGAGGGGAGAGAAAGGGGCAAGGGGATAGAAACAATGGCAGAAGGAGTTTGACATCAATATACTAAGTGCATGTATAAAAACTCAAATGGTATGAAAATACTTTGTGTAAAACCAAAAAAAATAATAAAGTATAAAAGGAAATCATAAATAAGTAAATAAATACAATGAAAAGTGAATCCTGAGGGATTTTTAAATTTCTAACCATGAAGAGGCTGCTAAATAGGAAAATTGTTATAGTTCAGATGTGAGGTACCCCCTAAAAGCTCATGTGTGAGACAATGCAAGAACATTCAGAGGTGAAATGATTGGGTTATAAGAGGTTTAACCTAATCAATGCATAAATCCCTTGCTAGGGATTAACTGGGTGGTAACTGTAGGCAGGTAGGGTGTAGCTGGAGGGGTTGGGCCCTGGGGGTGTGCTTTGAAGTATATGATTTGTCTAGGGTAAGTGGAACTCTCTCTCTCTCTGCTTCCTGGTGCCATGTCCCTAGTTGCTTTCTTCTGCCACCCACTTTTGCCATGGTGTTCTGCCTCATCTTGAGCCCTGAGGAATGGAGTTGGCCATTTATGGACTGAGACCTCTGAAGCCGTGAGCCCCCAAATAAACTTTTCCTCCTAAAATTTTTCTTGTTAGGTCTTTTGATCACAGCAGCAAAAATGCTGACAAAAAACAGAAATATGTTTAAGTTCAAAAAAGAACATGGAAAAAAAATATATATATATATAAATCAGACTCAGAAAAGGTAGAAATTTTTTTAAAAATCCACGTATTTAATATACCATGATAGGTGGCAGTTAGAACCTAAATCCTTTGACTCCTCATTGAATGCAGTTATCTAAATTGTAAGCTAAATAACAATATCTCCACAATGTTTCTGGAATTCTGGGGATCACCTTCTAAAACAATTTTCAGGTAACAGAGGAAAACCTTTCATACTGTTTTTGTAGTTTTACTTTATATTTTAAGATGCTTATCTAGGACTGGGGTTATAGCTTAGTGGCAGAGTGCTTGCCTCACACATGTAAGGCACTGGGTTCGATCCTCAGTGCCACATAAAAATTAACAAAATAAAGATATGTGTCCATCTACAACTAAAAAATTGTTTTAAAAATGATGCTTATCTAAATGCAAATTTTTTTACATATTTTTAAAACACATATGCAACATTTTGTAAAAAATTAAATAAGAATCATCAAGACTTGTAATCTAATGTTAATTATTTTTGAGAAACCACTACATTTTCTTCCTCCTCAATAGTAACTTGCATCTTCAAATCCATTGATTCTTACCAATCTCCAAAGATCCTTCAAAGAACAATGGGAACATGGAAGCAGATTAAAGTTGAAAAAGATAATAAATACTTTTTTAAAATAAAAAGGTTTCTAACACATGAAATTTGGGGAGCCATATTAAAAAAAAATGGTACCATGCTGGTAGTAACTTATCAACCATTTTTACCTTCTCTGGAAGAGCACAAAAATCCTTAGTTTTGGACACACTATTACTGTCCAATATGTTAGTATTTTAAAAAAACTTTTCAAGATAAAAATATAAGCGTTGGGCTGGGGTTGTGGCTCAGCGGTAGAGTGCTCGCCTCTCACGTGCGCGGCCCGGGTTCGATCCTCAGCACCATGTAACAATAAATGTATTGTGTACAACTAAAGCAAATAAATAAATATTAAAAAAATATATAAGCGTTACTGTTTTGCTTTGCCACTGTTTGCTTGGGTTTCCTGCATCTTTAGTTTTCCTCATGGCCCCTCCTGCATCACATGCCTTCTTTTTGGGGTAACTCCTCCTTCCTCAAGTGCCTCTTTCAGAAATGGCTTCTGTAGGGTTTGCTGATGATAACACTGACTCCATTTCTGTTGATCTGAAGATGTTTTCATCTTGTTCTTGTTTCTAATGTGGTCTTCTCCTTGTGCATCACTCCAGGCTGGCAATGATTTTCTCCAACACTTTGGAGATGTTATTCCACTGTTTTCCTGCCTTCCACTGAACCCTGGTGAGAATGCACTTGTCAATCTAATTGTCATTCCTCCTAGGTGATGTTTATGTCCCTCTGGCTCTGTTTTTTAAAAATTTCTTTCTCTTTTCCTTTCTTTCTTTTTATTGGGGGAGGGGTATTGTGAAGTTTCCCTACTGTGTGGTTACATATGAATTTCTTTTCAGTTATCCTTTTGGAAATTTCTAGGCCTCCTAACTCTGAGTGATAAACCAGCCTAATTCCATCTTAAGACCGGGAGCCATCCTGTCAAAAAGTTATGAAAAGCCCACTTCAGTTTTCTATGAAATGCTAGGATTCCTGTTTGGCCTGAGCTCATTTTAATGTTTTAAAATTGTTTGGCATTCATGCCCAGGCCTTGAGCTCACTCAGGCCTGGCTTTCCTTGACCAGATAACAACTCTCTCTCTCTCTAAAACTAATGGTGCCTCATAAACTTTTGATGTGGGGTTTGACTATACCCCCTCCCTTGGAATGCAATGCCATGTAGATTATTAGTTTGCTACTTGCTCTTGAATTACACATGTCTGACTTTGTTAGCTGTAAGTGCCCAAGATTTTTTGTAACTCTTTAAACTATAAAAACCTTGTCTTCCCTGAGAGCAGTGCTGACCAGTGTTTGGGAGGGGCAGCCACTGGCCAGCTCTCTTTGTGTGTACACAATATAAGCTTGCTTTAATTTAAAATTGGAGTTGGTGGTCCTTGCGTCTTGGATCAACATGAGGATTCATGACTTTTATCTCTTTTTAAGAATTCCCAGTGAACATTTCATTATCTGTCCCTCTACCACTTCTATCATCTTCTCAAGTAACTCTAAATTTGCTGAATTTCACTTTAGTTCCCATGTATGATAATTTTTTTCCATTTATACTACTCTGAGCTATAAATCTGATTACTTCTAGTTTAATAGTTTTTTTCATTATATGAATCTAAATTGCTCTGAACATGTTTATCAAGCTTCTAATTCTCATTAGTTTTATTATGTCTCCAAATACTCATGATCATTTATGATGAATCTTGTTCTACTCTTATTTTCCTCTGTATGTAAACCTATTAAACATATTTACTTTCTAATGCTAAAGGTAATTCCTTCCATCTCTGATGATCATTCTATGTATTATTTCAGTTGACATGTATATAATACTATATTCTTGTATGACTTTTGATTTTTAAAAATCATAGGCTCAAACTGAGCAGAATTTTATCAGTGGTAATACTTTTCATTTTTTTTTAATGTCATTGGGTATTGAACCCAGGGATGTTCTACCATTGAGCTACATCCCCAGCCCTATTATTATTATTATTATTATTATTATTATTATTAAATAATTATTAAGACAAGGTCTTGCTAAGTTGCTCAGGTTGTCCTTAAACTTGTGACCCTCCTGCCTCCTAAGTTGCTAGAATTACATTCAGTGTGTGTCATGGAGCCTAGCTTGTGGCAATGTTTTGATTCTAGTGTTGGGGGCATTCTCTAGAGATTATTTGCCTTTGATACACCTGAGGACATTGCTAATCAGGACCACTTTAGACTAAATTAAAAAATGTTTTAGACAGATGTAGCCTGTAGGAATTGATTTCCAGAATTTTGTGAGTATTGGTTTATGAAGGCAAATTCTTCCAGTAAATTCCTCAGACTCCATCCAAATTAGTCTTCTTTGTCTAGGTTCCTCCTCCTGTAATTTCATATTTTGCTCTGATTCACCATTGAGTGGAGACGGCAGGGGGTGATTCGTCAGTCTCAGGCTCCACTGTTTTATGAACTATTGTAATGTTCTAACTCAAAGAACAGCTGAAGCTGAAGACCAGCTTTGTGTTATCAAATGAAATAACAACTTATGTGGATTTTCAGTGAGTTTGGGGTCCTGATCATTCAGACATCACAACAGAAAGTAGGAACTTTCTGTTCTCGTGGAGATGGACTCAAGGCAGTGACCTTGGAGGAAGAGTACTAAGAGATTGAGCTTGCAGGAGAAGGGGGTAAACGGGGGCGTCTGAAATTTTAAAACAGTTTAATAAGTGTTTTTAAAAAGAATAAATTAGGAAAGCTCCATCAGTAAAAGCAACAGCCTTTCAAAAATTATTAAAATAAGAAAGGTTTAGTTTCATTAAGCAACAACAAACTAAATATCAAAAAGAACTTTACACTACAAAACACTTAAATTTCATGGATATCAATTTTTTAAATGTAATTATAAATGGCTGATAGTAGAAAACTAGGAAAAATCCTCACAGGCTGAAGCAGGAATAAGAAACCAGATAAATAAGGAAATGCCACTTGCATTCTTATCTGCTGACTCCTCAGTGACCTAGAGTTTTGATTTTAGTGGCAAACCCCACACCATTGTGAGTTCACGAATGTAAGAGGAAAACCCTCAGCTGAGCTCTCAGGACGGTCCAGAGTCACATACTCTGCACTCCAGGGAGTATGTCCCCTAGGAGGGGGATGGTGAGAGAGTGGTTAATGGCATCAGAACAGAGGTGGGCAGTGAGGAGGCAGCTCTGATGTTATACAGCCCAACAGGACAGCTCTAGTCTACAACACCAAATTACATGTTTCCAAAATAACTAGAAGACCTTGAAGTTTCCTAACACATAGAAATGATAATATCTGAGGAGACAGAAAGGTTAATTACCCTGATTTGATCGTCACATATTGTATACATGTATCTGATTAGAACAGTGTAGCCCATATTTCAGTGCAAATATTCTGCCAATTAAAAAATAAAATAAGCTGGGTATGGTGGCACATGCCTGTAATCCCAGCAACTCAGGAGGCTGAGGCAGGAGGATCAAGAGTTCAAAGCCAGACTCAGCAAAAGCTAAGTGCTAAGCAACTCAGTGAGACCCTGTCTCTAAATAAAATACAAAATAGGGCTGGGGATGTGGCTCAGTGGTTGAGTGCCTCTGAATTCAATTCCCAGTACCAAATAAACAAATAAATAATAAAGTATGAAATAATAAATAAAATAAATTAATTCTGATATATCCTGATATATCGGAGGCTATCTAAAATTCAAACAAATCCCCATTTCATGCACTTAAAATAATAACATCCTGTTTTACTTTTTGTGAGGTCATCTTTCTGAGTAGAGTGCTCCTGTCCTTAGTAAGCCTTTGGGAATTATGACTAGAAATCCAATTTTGTGATTCTAACTTTTATCTAATTAAAGGTAGACTAAAGTACCAGTTATCCTAGCTGCATAATCTAATGGAGCGTGCAACCAGGGGCCGTCCATCAGCTGGTCCCAGAGCAGCTGCGCACCAGGGCTGCAGGCCACAGAGCTGGGGATGAAGAGTCACTGGCTTTCCAAGAGAAGCCGCCAGAGAGGAGCCACAAGGCGCTGCAGGTTTTATGAGATCAGGGTGCCACTGTGCACAGCCAGCTTTTCCTTTTTTCTTTTTCATGCAAACTTCTCAAATTGGCAAGAATTGCTTTTCTGTATTTTAAATTTCAAGTCCCTCAGAGGAGGCCAGGGGTCTTTTTGTCAACTCCCTTGATCAAGAATCAGTGTTCTCCTACTCTGTTCTCCATTCCAAAGCATCTGTCTGCAAACTGGGGGATGCTACTGGGGAGAGGGAAAGGGGTGGAAAGATCTGATAACGGGTATGCCATGACGCCTGTGGGGTGTTACGACTTCATTTACCTAATTAAAGGATTATTTTAAAAAGTTAACTGTTTTGAGAGGTTGTGTGGTCATTTACCCACCACCTCCAATACCCTCTTATACTCAGAGTTGTGAATCCCATCTCTTTTGTAAAAGAGTCTCCCCAAAAGTATTTTAGATCATCAGTACATCACACTTCCTATGCCTCAGTTCATGGCTACGACTCCTTGCACAACTAGCTGTATACTTAAAGATCATTACTAAACTACTCCTCAGATTTTTCTTGTTAAGATAAAAATGCTCCTTTTGGCTTTCCTCACGAGCATTTCCTCCTAATCTCTCACTTGTTTTGTAAGATGTGCCTTGAAACCTCCTTTTAAGATCGTCCTACTCCCGAAATTGGGAAATCTATGAGCAGCTTACACCCCAGGACCAGTTTGGGAAACACTGAGAAATGAGAGAAGTACTTCAGGGTGTCACCAAGCAGCCTTTGCTTGACCCATTTCTGTGTCCTATGAAATCACGGACAGGGTTGATATTGTCTGCTATTTAGATTCCAACCTTTTAAAGTGGCCTTTTGCCTTGTGTTCACAGAGTCAATGATCAACAGACATTTGTGATTGAGATTTGGGGGGTTTTAATCAATTTGTTTTCATATTATTTGCTCTTCAAAGTTTAATTCAAGCATACTTACATTCCTGTCAAAAGTCAATTTTTAAGAAGACTGCTTTAAAAAAAAATTGTTCTTTTTAGGTATACAAGACAGTAGAATGTATTTTGAACATATTCTACATACATGGAATATAACTTATTCTAAACTGGATCCCATTCTTGTGGTTGTATATGGAGTTTTACTGGCTGCTTTTAAAAACCAGGGATCTGCAGTAATATATTATATACTTATATATAATATATATATACATTTATATATTTATTATTACATATTTGTATATTTATTTCAGGGAAATGTTTATAGGACTAACATCTGTATTCTGTTATGCCTTTGAATTTTATGGCTTTTATTTCTGCTCTGGCACCTGGCTGACCTGTTCCCTTCCTTAGGAGCTGTGCTTTAAAATAACTTAGAACTTAATAGAAAGTTGTTCTAGAGCTGAGATGTCAGCAGAGAATAGAAGGTTTGACAGAAATACAAAGGAAAATTCTGGAAAAGTTCCTTAAGTCTCTATTTCTCTTGGTTGGGAAGGAAAAAAGAGATTTGGAGTCCTTGAACTCTTTGGGGATAGAAAAGATAAAGCTTGGATTTTTTTCTGTTAAATTTTAGATTCCCCCCACCCCCAGATTTCCATACTTGTGTGACATCCCCTTCATTTAGACAAAAGACTAAAATGTATTTATTCATCAACAGAGAAGATTTTTAAGACAGGTTATACAGAACAGGGGCAGAACAGATGACGCATGTGTGGTCCTTTTCATCTCTAGTCCTGCCTTGCCTAACTCAATTATTGAAATTCACTCATTTCAAACTAAGACATAATGGATTTGGGGGAAAGTAAAGGAAATATCTGAAGATGATTAATGTAAAAGTCCTTAGAAAATGTAAGTGCGTCCTAACTGCTGACTTACATGTATAGATGTTATTCAGTTTGGAAAAGAAAAAGACACATCCATGTATTGAGGACACTGTGGAGACAGGACTGTGAGTCTTAGAAGCCAACACTTAACCTTGTGTGAGAACTCATGAAGTAGGCCCTATACGCACTGGCACTGCTTTACTGATGAGAAAATGGGACACTAAAGAGATTATATTTGGGGGTTTACTTCAAAGTCATCCAGGGGCAGGGGAGAGGAATATCATGGGAGTTACAGGTGGAAGAAGTCTGTCTGTACCCGGATCATTGTTAAAGCTGCGGGACAAGAACATCAGGCTTCCTGGCACCATTCTATTTTTTTTTTTTTTTTTTTCAAAGTCACTGGAAATTTTTAAAAGTGAAAAGTTTCTGAAAAGTCAATGATAAACATGAAGATTGAAACTGAAAATTTACTGACTCCAGCTTTGTTCTTTTTCCATCATACCACACACATAATGATCTCTGAAAAATTGGAGAGCAAACTGCAAGTCACATAACAGCTCAGGAATTTAACTTCACTTCAAAAGTTACACTTGCTTTGTTGTGACCTCAAAATGTACTCAGTCTACATGAATCTTAGTTTTAATATTTATTAAATGGAGATATCTTTTTACCTATTGAACCAGTGTGAAAATAAAATAGATTTTAAAAAAATATTCTGGTATGAATTTGAGGTTTTTCAAAATTATTTCTTTTTGCCTTTTTGTTTTAATGAAAATAGTTCAATATACTAAACACTTTCATTGAATATTTAAGAAGTAGGTAAGATTGACCATTTTGCCCATGAGACTGAGTAGGTTTATCGACATTGTGAACCAAGCTTTAATGAGATTGAATGTTAAAGGGAAACCTTTCACTGTGGGATGAGAACTACTCCCCCTGGGATGACTGGCGGCTCTATCTTACACTCTGCATTTATTCTCTCACTTGTTTAGTGAAAAGTCACCTGTTTAAAGAAAAGATTTCTTAAGAAACCATGCCATATTTATATTTCTTAATACAGAATTATCCCACAGAAGACATTATGCTAAATGAAAGAACCAGAAATAAAAGTCTATATATGATACAATTCCATTTATATGGCATTCTAAAGTGACAAATGATAGGGATAGAAAACCCATCAGTGGTTGCCAGGGTCTGGGGTGGGGAAGAGGGGTTGATGACAGGACAGGAGAGCATTGTTCGGGGTGAAGAAACTGTTCTTTATCTTCTTCATGGTGGTTACACAGTTATATTTGCTCAAATTCACAGAAGTGAACAAGAACGTGTGAATTCACTGCATGTAAATTATATCTCAAACCTGATTTTAAAAAGCATGTGTGTGTGTGTGCATATATGCATAATTCACTATGTACAGTAGTATTTATATATTGTAGAGCAGTAGCATATCGTGTGTGTGTGTGTGTGTGTGTGTGTGTGTGTGTGTGTGTAGAGTTTTGAATTTATGTCTCTCTGTCAGTGAGAGCACAGAGGCCGTGCTCCTACTTGAGTGCTTACTGGACTGTCCTTGGTTGTCAACCACAGTCACAGTCATGGTGGTCTGAATCACCAACGCAATGAAGGTCTTGATTTTGAACATCAAGGAATAAGTTCCATGCTGAGATTAACTGCAGTCTGAAACCTAACATCATGAACACAAAAGAGCTTGACACTTGTGTGGGCTTTTAAACACAAAGCAGTGAATTGTGTTCTTCCTCAGGTCTTGATCTGCTGAGGAAGCTCACGCTTTTGCTTACTCTTCTAGAAGATCTTCTAGCAGGGATAGAAGAAATAGGGTAAACTGGGTAGCGGAATGTATTTTATCATTCCATGGGATGAGATGTATTGTGATAATGAGCTTAAAACTAGTTATCCACTTAAATTAAACCAAATAATCTAAACACTCCGGAACCAGGGAACAACAAATGTTGCTTAGGATTGATATGGATCAACAGTCACTTGTTGGACATTTCAGCAAGTGGAAACAGGTCAGTGTGATGAAACTTTGTTATGTGGAAATTTGATCACTGAATCATTGGTTGTCTAAGTGAGTAAAAGATAATTTTTTTCTCTGGAAAACCCACAAATTATTTTCTTTCACAGTTGATTAAGTCCAACTATCAATTCATTTTGAATAATTTTAAAATTTAACCTGTCAAGATTAACATACATATTTTTAGAGTTCTTCCATGTAATTTAACCAAAACATTTATAACACAAATTTACAAATATGAAGTCAAATGAAAAGTTTTTACTATTTGTCCTATCCAAAAAATCCTCAGATAAAAATAAATAAATACAAGTATTCTAAGATTTCATGATTTGATGAATATGCATTATTCCTATGTAACTAATTACCAACTAAACATAGCAAACCCCCAAAAATAACCCTAGGTTGTAAGCTGCCTGTCATGGCCAGCCACGGCGCCGCGGGAGGAAAACTCGGAGGCAGAGTAAAGCTATTACTACTTTTACTTCTACTTTCTTAGAGAGAGCTTAGAGAGAGAAAGAAAGATTTTTCTTCTTAGAAAGAGCTTAGAGAGAAAGATTAGAGAGAGCTTTCTTCTTTCTTCTGTTCTTCTTAGCTTAGAGAGAGAGAAAGAAAGATAGAGCTTTTCTTCTTAGAGCTTAGAAAGAGAGAGAGCTTGAAAGAGAGAGATTTCTTCTTTAGAGAGAGAGAGAGAGCTTAGCTTTTAGAGCTTCTTTCTTCTTTCTTCCTCGGGAGCCTCTGCCTGACTCTGACCAGGAATTACTTCTTCTATCTGGTTTCTCTTCTGTAACCGCTCTGCCTACGTTCTGGCCGCTCTGATTCTTTTCTTCTTCTCCGACCCGAACTCTTCTTCCGACCGAGTGACTGCATGACTGACTGATTGAATTCATTCTTCTCCTGACTCCGACCGCTTTCACCCGGTTATATACCTTTAGCTTTGCGGGTGCCTCACGTGCACTTACAGGTGCATCACATACATACTTATTATCAGGTGGAACTTATGGCTTCCAGCTGACAGCAATAGCCATCTCCCTAATTGGGGCTCCTTCACTAGGTGTCATGCAATGAATGTGACAGGTGGTCCGAATGAGACTTTTAATTTCAGATATTTCTTCAGCTAACGATTTTTCCCTTGAACAAATGTTTTACTAGATTTTTGCTTTTGAAACCCAGATTAAATCAAATGGCAGATTTCCTTTTAGCATGCAAATCATTCCATGTTGAAATCTTCACATAATCTGTGCAGATTCCTAAACAGCTTGACAATGATTACTTTGTTTTGAATAAGACCAGTGCATGTGGTGAATTCAGAAAAAAAGACACAGTTCTGATGGAGGCTGAGAGGGGCACTGAATCCTAAGAGTTTCAGTTCAAATTCAGAAGTTGTTTCCAAGGAACCCCAAATGACATGAAGTCATGCTATATAAAATCTTATTTGGAAGCTCTATTGGGTCATTTCACAGTGGCTTCCACATGATCTCTGTAGAGATACAGAGCTACTGTCCAGAGAGTACAGGTTTTAGGAAAACAATTATATTTATATTGTTCTATTGGGCATTTAGCATGAGATGAACTTCTGGGATGGTCTATAATTTAAAACAGAACCACCTTGAAATGTTGTTTGATCAGGTACGTGCTGTGTATTATAGAATTATGGGATTGACATTTCCCAGTTTCTCTATAACTTAAAAGAAAAGTAATAAGAATATTTTCTAAGGCCTTTAAAATATTAGTTTGTGCCTTTATAATAATGAAATGGTTAAATTAATTAATAGATCAAAGTTTTTTTTTCATGTTTTATTAATTCATTTTTTTTTCTTTCAAGTGCTTAACATGAAACAAGAACAAAGGCAAATACTAGAGGCACACAGTGTGAACAGGCTGGACAGTGACTCTGCCCTCACATAGTTTGCACTCCATCTTGGGGGAAAGATAGGGCTCTACTTCTGATAGGATGTCGAAGGACAGAAAAAAAAAAAAACATGGTAATGATAAGAAAATATCAGTTAAGCTTCACATAAGGAAAAATAGGCATAATCAAACAAAACTAAAGTATGTAAAATTAATCAAAAGAAGAAAACCATCATATTTAGGAAAACAAAAATGATAATGACAGCTAATTCCTCGATGCAAGCCAGGAGACAATAAAATGACAACTCTTTAAAAGGTTGAAGAAGCTGGGTGCAGTTGCACACATCTGCAATCCCAGTAGCTCAGGAGGCTGAGGTAGGAGGATCACAAGTTCAAATTCTGCCTCAGCAACTTAGTGAGGCCCTAAGCAACTTAGTGTGACCCTATCTCAAAATGAATAATAAAGAGGGCTGGGGATGTGATGGGTTGAATAGTGGCTTTTTAAAGGATGTCTCTAAGTCGCAGGTCCCAACTCCCTGAACCTGTTAATGTGACCTTGTTTAGAAAAAGGGTCTTTGCAGATGTAATAAAGGATTTTGAGATGAGGTTGTTCTGGATTTATGAACAGTCCTAAATCTAATGTCTGGCATTGTTATAAGAGAAAGCCTCTTTCTCACCATAAAATGTGAGTTATATCTATTCATGTTTTGTGGTCTTGCATTATAATTTCTAAGGCTTTTCTTTATACCTAGAAAACAACAACAATGACAACAATAAAAGCATTTTCCTTTGCTTGAGAAGGGTGGGGGTATCACCCCTGTTGAGTGTATGCATGGTTTAAAATCACAAAATATAGAAAAGAGAAATTTAAGAATAAAGGAAGATGTATCACCTTTATTGATAACAACTTTCAACACTGTTGAAATGTTTTATTTTTATTTTCCCCAAATTGATCTATGGATTCAAAACCATCTAATCAAAATCCCAGCAGCCCCTTTTTTTCCTTTGTAAAGAAATAGATGCTGGGCGTGGTGGCGCATACCTGTAATCCCAGTACTTGGGAGGCTGAGGCAGGAGCATTGAGAGTTCAAAGCCAGCCTTAGCAATGGAGAGGCACTTAGCAACTCAGTGAGACCCTGTCTCTAATAAAATACAAAAAAGGGCTGGGGATGTGACCCAGTGGTTGAGTGCCCCTGAGTTCAATATACAGTACAAAAAAAAAAAAAAAAAAAAAAAAAAGAAAAGAAAAAAGAAAGAAAGAAATAGACAAGCTGATTCTAAAGTATATACACATATATAAAGACCCTAAATAAGTATAAGTAAGTCAATCTCAAAGAGAACAAAGTTGGATGATTTCCATTACCTGATTTTTAATACATAGTGTGAGACTAGTTAAAACAAAACACTGTGATGTTGGTGCAAAAATAGGCATAATGGTCAATGACACAGAATAGTTCAGAAACATTCCCTTGAATTTTCCCAAAACGTTTCTCACAATATCACTTTATTCTGATTTTCTCCCTACAATTCTTCTGAAATAACATCATGGGAAAAACATCAATGGCTCTCTCCTCAATGTTTCATACTTTTTTGTGTAGATGTTTTATATATTTTTAATAATATTATTGCTATTGGATGTTTTAAATACTATTATAAATCATGTTAGCTTTAAATTTTTATTTTAATTATTTTCTGTTAACACATAGGATGATAATTTAGTTTATGTATTGATAATGTATAAAAAAACTTCCCTGACAATAAATACAAAGCATTATTTTAGATACCTTTGAACAGCCTCCATATATAACTTAAGTGAAATAATGACAGTTTTATACATATCTTATATATATCCTCCTGATTTAATTTTTCCTTTGCTATTCTTTTACATTTTTGGATGGGGAGTTGGGTAGTTTGATTTCAATGTGTAGAGTCCCCACTATGTCTTGAACATGAAACACTGTTGGTTTAAAGAAAGAAATAGACAGGTTGGTGGCAGGTATCTTTGCCTTTCTTGTTATTGATTGGTGTTGGTGGCAGGTATCTTTGCCTTTCTTGTTATTGATTCAGGGAAAAACCTTCACTATGTCATCCTGAGTGTGCTGTAGTTTTTTGATCAGGTAGAGAAAGTTCCCTATTTTTATTCTTAATTTGGAGGGGGGATGGTACTGGGAATTTAACGTAGAAGTTTTTTGCCATTGAGCCCACAACCCCACCCCTTTTTAAAAATTTCATTCTGAGACAGGGTCTTGAACGTGAGCACTGTTGGTGGCTAAGTTGTCTAGGCTGGCCACATATGTACCATCCTCCCGCCTTAGTCTCCCAAATCATTGGGATTATAAACACATGCCACTGTGCCTAGATATTCCTAATTTTTAAGAGATATTTACTTATTTATTATGTTTAATTCTTGAATGACTTTAATTTTGCTGAGGGCTTTCTCCACATCTAACCCGGTCATGATATATATCCACTTAGTTTTTCCATATTCTGTTAATCTCATGAGTCACATAAATTGCCTTATCAATATTCAGTTAATGTGGCATTTCTGCAATAAACCAAACTTGCCATGCTATATCATTGTTTTTAAGTACACAGTTGTCCTTCAGTATCTATGGGAAAATGGTTCCAGGACCCCTAAAGATATTCAAGTCTATACATGCTTGAATCTTTCATGTAAAGTTGCATAGCATTTGCATACAAGCTACACAATGTAAATGATGTAAATACTTGTTATACTGTATTATTTAGAGGATAGTGACAAGAACAAAAAGTCCACATTTGTTCAGTACAGATGCAGGTTTGTTTTGGTCAAATTCGATCAGCAGATGCAGACAGTGTTGTAATAGGGACAACTCTATAGTTGCATATGACTAGCTACTATTTTTGCATGTATGTTCATTAGAGAATGACCTGTAATTTCCATTTCTTGGAATGTTTGCGGCAGTTTTTGGCAAGGAGGTTATGTTTATCCAATAAAACAAACTGGGAAGCATTCCTTGTAAATATTTATATAAGACTAGCATTATTTCTTACTTGAATATTTCACATAATTTATTTGTGAAACCAAGTTGGCCTGGAGTTTTCTTTCAGTGAAGATTTTTATTTAAGGATTAAATTTCTTTAATGGGATTCTTCAGGCTTTTTATTCCATTTTGTGCGCATTTTAGAAAATTGTGATTTTTTAAGGGATTTATGCATTTCATCCAAAATTTCAAGTTTATTGGCATAAAGTTAGTAATAAAATCTACTATTGTCTCTTTAGTATTTGAAAGATATGTAATCGTGTCTTCTTTTTCATCTTGATATTGATACTCCCTCCTTTTTCTACAAACAGACTTTCCCACAGTTATTCAGTCTTTTCAAATGACTAATTTGATTTTTCTGTACTCTATTCTATTCTATTGATTTAATTTTTGCCCTTATCTATCATTTCCTTCCTTTAGCTTTAAGTTTAATTTGCTATTCTCTTTTAGCATCTGGTGATACATGGTTAAGTAATTTGATTTTATTCTTTCTTTTTGAAAAGAAATAAATCCTAGACTCTATGTTTCTTCCTTTTCACTGTTCAGCTATGTGATATAAATTCTGATTTTCATATTTTCGCTATCAATCATCTCAAATTGTTCTCTAATCTTGACGATAATTTCATTTTTGACTGTGTTCTTTTTAAAATTTCAAAACATTTGGTTATTTTTAAATCACAATTTTGTTAATGCTTCACTGTGATTGTCAGAATACATATTCTGTATGAAATTTGTTGAGGGCTACTTTCTAACCCAGTGTTGGAGCCTGGTTCTGGCCAGGATTCCTTGCCCACTTGAAAGGAATGTTTACTCTGCAGCTACTGGGTGCAGTATCCAGATCTTGACTGTTGGGAATGTATTGAACATGAAGTTCAGTCTTCTCATTGACATTTTTGTCTCTCTGTTCTTGAAAGAGGTGTGCTCATATTTCCAACTATGAGTGTGGACTTTTTTATTTCTCATTTGAGCTTTATCAGGTTTTGCTTAATGTATTTTGATTGATATATTTCGTTTAAGATGTTTTGTACATATTGATTAACCTTTTTACTATTATAAATTAATCATGAAATTTACCATAGTAAAAAGACAAATCACTTTTGTATTATTGTTTGCTTGTCTGATATTAGGATCACTAAACTAGCTTCCCTTTGGTTAGTGTTTGCATGGTATAGCTTTTCCAATCCTTCAGCTTTCAACCTTTTGGAGCCCCTACTTTCAAGAAGTGTTTTAAAAGCCACATAGGGCTGAGGATGTAGCTCAGTGGTAGAGACTTGCTTAGCTTAGCATGTGCAAGGCTATGTGTTTGATCCCCAGCACTACCAAAACAAACAGACAAACCAATGAATTAATAAAAAGCAAAATAGTTCAGTTTTTGATTATTTTTAGTTTATTCAGCTGACTTTTTTTTTCTTGTGCTTGGAGTTAATAGTTCAGACACATTTAAATGATCTTATTGGTCTATTTGCTCTTAAATTTGCCACTTCATTTTGGCTTTCTGTTTGTCCTGCCTGGTATGGGCTCTTTCTTCTCTTTCTTGCCTTTTGTTGTATTAAGTTTAAAATCACTTTCTTTCTTATTAGCTTACTAGCAATACCTCCTTTTACTCTTCTTTTAGTGGTTACCATAGAGATGAAAGCATGTATTTTTGAACTAGTAGAGTCTACTTCTTTTTTAACAGTTCTTTGACATACGAAAATGTTGCAGTACTTTCATCCACTATTCCTCCTTCCTTTTGTGTTGTTCTACATTTTAATTCTACCTATATTTTTATTTTTTATTTTTGAGGGGTACTGGGAATTGAACTTACGGGCACTTGACCACATCCCCAGCCCTATTTTGTATTTTATTTAGAACAGGTTCTCACTGAGTTGCTTAGTGCCTTGCTTTTGCTGAGGCTGGTTTTGAACTTGTGATCCTCATGCCTCAGCCTCCTGAGTTGCTGGGATTACAGGCATGCACCACCGCGCCTGGCTCTTACCTATATTTTTAAAGGAAGAAACACTATTATTGTTGCTTTAAAAATAAAAATTGTTCTTCAATTTACTTGACATCCACCCTTCCTGTTATTTTCCTGCATTGCTGCCATTCCATTCCAAGTTCTTCTGCCTAAAGAACTCCCTTCAGTATTTCTTCTAGTGTGAGCCACAACAATTTTGCCAAATTTTTGTTTGTCCCAGAATGTCCTTATTTTGTCTTAATTTTTGGAGAATATTTTGCCAAGTATAAAATTCTAGGTTAGTCATTTTTAACTTCCATTGCTTTACTGTTGCATCAAGGGAAATGCTTTCAGAAAAATAACCAGGAAGTGTGAGGTGATGTCCTGTCCTTCACCTGTCCTTCCACCAGCATTCCTGGCCTCCCTAGGTCGTTCTCTTACCCTTTTTTTTTTTTTATTAATCTGCATTAAATTTTTCATATTTTAAACTTCAATGTGATATTTATTATACTTGTATATAGTTTTATAGAGTAGCTACACTTCTATAACAGTCCTAAGAAATATTTGATATGTTATTTCAAAAAGAATTAGACTAAATACACTCTGATGATTCAAGTAGGCAAGGAAACTTGGGGGTGGAAACTAAATTAAGTCAAAGCTCCCCAGAATCACATCATACAACATTATGTTGCCAAATAAGACAAAATCAAAAACTTATAAGTATGTCATTGCTTATTAGTTGTGAGCACTTTACTTTGTTCCCCTGATTAGTAGTCTTAAGCAAGTCCTAAGTGAAATTTGATTAAAATAAGAACATAGTCCCATTGTCTCTTGTAGGAAGCATTTGCTGTCACATTGCAAAAGGCTATTCAGAAGGAATAAATAAACACATTTTGTTGCTTCAGATTTAGACTGTTAAAAGAAAGACATAATAAACAGTGCTGTGGTTATAAGAAGCACGTAATTTGACTTGAATGCCAAAGACTAAGCACAACACACCCAGATATTTGGTGTGACTGCATGAGAAACGGGGAGAACTCATCTGCTGCAGACAAGGTCCCTGAGACCAGCTTTCCCAGATTTCAGTTAATTTCAATAGACCACTGTGAAGGCTGCCACAGTCCCTGAAAAGAAAAGAATCAATGTATACTGTACCTTGTTAGTTTCTTTATAGTAAGGTAGCCTATAGGATTGTTAAAATCCATATTATAGAAATGTTGAGCCACTTTCAGGGTAAAAAAAAAATACTGACTTACTGCAGATTTTGAATGAAAAAGTCACTCGATCTAGTTCTCTTAGAGTTTGAAATAGATCAACTGAGTTTGTGTGTGCATAAATCCATACCCTGGAAAGGACCTGGGGAGCCCATTTTTTTTTTCTTTCCTCTTCCCTTTGAAGATGATAAAATTCAGGTGCAGAATCCTGGTGTCAAGTAAAAACAAATCTGGACTTAGGGAGAAGCTTTTTATTTAGAAGAGAGATGACTGCAACAGGAAGAATGTTCTGATCACAGATATCTGTCAGTGTCCCAGAAACAAACAGAAAAAGGGTGTTCTTTTATAGGGGAAAGGAGGAGCAGGCAGAGATCAGCAGAATCCCTGCAGGGGAAGTTGGACGATCACAGGGAAATGCTCCGTGAGGCCAGACAGGAAAGTGTCCTGCCTTGGTCAGCCAACTCCCAGGAGGTGCTGATAAGGGGACACATTCCTCAATTTCTGTGCTTGCTCAGGTTTGGGACCAGTGGAGTTGAGGAGCCTGATTCAAATTTGCCAAGATAAAGCAGAAGGTGAGAGATGGTGATCTGTGACCAGGTGGCCAGGGGAGGGAGGTGTCCAAGATCTCCAGCCTGGTGTTGTCTAATCTGTGGTGCCCTCTCTGTACCTCCATGACCTTTCCACCTGCCCTCTTCCCCAAGCTCTCTCCCTTTGCCTTTGTCGTGGTTTTCTCTTTCTGTAACATCATTTAAAAAGTGGCCTAAGGATACATGACAGATACCAAACTGCTTTTCAAGAATTCTTTCTAAACACTCTCCCAACTATTTGTGTGATCGTTCCTTTCTTTATTTGCTCATCCATTCTTTCACTTACCCTTCAAGCATTTTTGAGCTTCTCTATGGCACAATATGGTAGTAAACTTTGGTGTCCCTGCTCTTAAAAACTGTGGGAGAAATTATATTAGTAAATTTGTAGTTTAAATACAGCAGGGTAAGAGTTATGAGGGGCTGCTGACCCTAACCATAATCTAAACCTATCTCTAGTCCAGTCCTTCTCAACTAGGAGTACTTTTCTTTCTGGGGCCCAGATGGCTATATGTGAAGATGTATTTGGTCGTCATGATGAGGAGCATCCTGCGTCTAGGGTTTAGAGGCTGACGATGTGGCCACACATCTTTCAAGAGGCAGGACAGCCCCTCCTCCCCAGCAAAGGATTATTCAACTCCAAACATCAATATGTTGAGGATAGAAACACTGACCCACGCTCTGACCTAACTGATCATGTGTTGGGAAGCACATGTGGCTATGGACCTATCCCAGGAGAAACTCATCTTAAAATGTGCATTAAATAGATGTTTTATGGTATATTCCTACAATGTGCTGAGCTGAGTAGACAGTGTCAGATTTCACACCATTTCCAGCCTCTTCAAGACCTGGCTTAATTAATGTGGGGCCTTTTAGCAACCAGTCTATTTGGTTTTGCCTAAAAATTAGACACTGGGTTCTTGCTATTACAAGGATACTAAAAATCATTTGAGTTTAACGAGTTTCAAATACTGACTTTGCTGGAATTTTACTTTTTCTATACATGTCTCAAGTAAGAGTGTATCACAGGACTGGGAGTGAATCTACTTCCCTTCTCCCCAGGAGCAAGTATTTACAGTGGAAATGACCTAAATATGATCAAATCTTAGAGAAGGTTTCTAGAAGTCAAATGGGAACTTTCAGAAAGGAAAAGGAGACTAACTCAACAATGGATCCTGAAGTTTTCAATACCTAGGTGGGTGTGGAACAGCTCAAGTTCAGAATAAATATCTTCAAAGTCTCATTTGATGTGAGAGCTTTGTTATGTCAGGGAAATACATGTGCATTGTTGGGGTAACTTCAAAGACGGCTCTGGGCTCTGCTTTTCTTATCTTAGGCCAGTAGGGCTTGCATACCACACCCCCCCCCCCAACCACCCCGGAGCACTGATGCTTGATGGACACTTTGCCTGTCCCTCCCTGCACCTCCTTCCTTTGGAGAAGAGTTTCAAACATGACAAAACATAAGCTGGCAGGGAAAAGGATCTAAAAACCTCCAGATTACTGCAGCTTCTCAGCTGGAGGGACATTTCGAACCAGCAGAAAGTTCAGGAGAGGGTTTGAAATTGGATACTGGATCTGGAAAGCCTCAAGCACCAGCGAGCTTCTCAGGGCCCTCCCTGGTCACCGAATCTTCCTGCCTTTTTTCCTACTGGGTAAAATGCAACATCAGAACCCCATCTAAATGAATAAGGATGAAGCAGACACCAGCCAACCCCAGTGAAAGCAGTGAAATGAATACTCGGTACCAGCTTCTTCCCCAAAAGAGGGGGCTGCCTCACCTGCCACACCTTACCTTGCCCCACCTGGTGTGCTCTTGGCCTTCTGTTGTCACTATCACCACAATCAATAATTACAACTTTTTAGGGGGAGACTTGTCCCTGGTTCTTACCAACAATAGTGGAATGATACGCATAGGGCCAGACAGAAAACGATGCAGGACAGCCCAACAGTCTGGCTGTGGAGATGGGAGGGGAAGTTTTCAGAATTCATTGTTGTTCTTGCAGAAATCTGGATGCAAAAGGGAATGGAGAAGTTGGGTAGGGAATAGTCTTAAATCAGAGAGCAACTTATGTAGAGTTAAGGAAAGAAGCAATATAATTACTGAAGTTGTCAATTTGAAATCTTTGAGATATGTTAACCAAATCTCTTTGGCTATAGCCTGGAGGAAAAAATTTATATACTGACCATCACATATATATGAATGAGAACAGAATTTTCACAAAATAGAATGTATCCTTGTGAGAGGATATGCTCCTTACATTACCCACTCACCCACCCACCCTATCTTACCCAGTCTTGTCTGATTTTTTGGTTTAAATACTGGTCAGACTGGGAATACTGCTCAGTGGTAAAACACTTGCCTAGCATGTGCAAGGTCCTGGATTAGATCCACCGAAACAGAAAGAAAGGAAGGAAGGAAAAAGGAATAAAATAAAACCTTGGTCAGCAATCCCATTAAATTGTTCAAGATTTATAATCTGTACAGGGCCAATATATCCTTTTGTTACAGAGCTGGGGCCTTCCAGGAAAATGAGGCACTTCAAAGATCCCCCCCATGCCCCACCAACTCTGATTCTTTCAATCAAGTCAGAAAGATTTCCGCCATGTTGCTCAGAGTAATAGGACTGAGTTTATTGAAGGGGTAGGAAAAGGGAAAGGGGACACTCTCAAGGGAAAGAGTGGGTCCTCTAAGAAAGGAGAGGAACAGTGTGCCTCTCCTGCACTCCAGTTTTATTAGGGATCCCAGAGTAGTTTCCAGAGAGTCCCATCCAGGTTTACCTCTTGAGTTTTGACTGACAGCAGGATGACATCACACTTTCAAGTCCCCACTGCCATGGCAACTCTAGGTTATTTTGGTCCATGCTGACTGGTTCTAATTGAATTCTTTACCACAAATTCCTACAGACTTTATGGTTAGGAGAAATTATCCTTATCTTCCTGAGTTTTGGGATCTGGTCTATGAAAAGGGTCACAAAGTCTCCCCATTCAGGGCAACTTGGGTTTCTTTTATCAACATTATTTCAGGCCTGCATTTCTCTTGCAGATAACAGGTAGTTTGCTGAGGAATGTGACATACCCTGTCCACTTAAGCTAGGCAAGGCTGCTTAAATTGCTTCTTAGAAAAGAAAGCATGTAGGGGTCAGCACAGTGGGCCCAGTTTATAGAATTATTCCCTTAACTTTACGTTCACATTTGTCTGTCCCCTATCACTTTGGGCTTGTAAGCCACATATCTTTTTCTGTTTATTATTATTTTTTACAATTCTTGTCACATATTGTTGTTGCTGTTTTTCTATAACTCCTTAAAAATGTACAATGCACTGTGATGCGCCGTCACTCAGTTTGCACACCTCATATCAACAGCTTGCGAATAACAGTTAAAGACTAGAGTTAGTGAAAGACTAGAGAAAGGAGAGGGTCTTGATTGTTCAATCTTAAACCTCTAGCTGTCCACGGACAAGCCCCATTTGGTCAGTAGGATGCTACCTTGCCGCTGCTGTCCTTAGGAATGGGTGAAGTTTCATCAGTCTTTTATGACATCAGCTGCCTCTTTTGAATTTTGTAACAAAAGTCTTATTTTTTTTCAAACAATCTGGTATTCAGTGTTGAAATCACTACCACAATGTTATCCAAGATTATAGTTCAAATGCTTAATAATTCATTTTGTGTTAAAAAATTAACAAAAAAATCCGTTTTTTACTTAAGATGCTGCAATATACAAATACCTTTACATGTGTGATCCCTTTTGGTCTTAAAAGCAATCTTATGAAAGAAGCTAGCAGGTATTATTCTGGTCTTTTGGGAGAATAGAGTGGATTAAACTGGAGTTTTAATTGACTTGCCCACTTGGGAAGTAATAGAACATGGATAAAAACTTGAGGCAGTGTTTTTTCCCATTGATTCAGTGGGCCACTTTGGTATAAATAGTGAATATGTCACATTAACTACATGCTGTATACTCTTCCTAACCTTAGTTCTTGTCATCTGAGGTCTCATGAGCTTTCTTTTCTCAGGGCTCCACATCACTGAAATGCACTTATTATGGTTATTTCCAAACAGCCTAACCATTTTTTTTTTTAAACCATGGAGTATCTCAGCTACACAAAATATGCACATTTCCCACACATGGATAAGATAGAGTCTTGCATACCAATCTCCCAAGGTTTCAAGGGCTTCTACTGCTCCATTATAGATTGAAGAATCTTGGGATGGGGCTTTGTCATCCCACAGGATCTGCACATAGTTCAAAACCTGGTTAAAACCAGCTGTGGAAAAAGCCCACCACAGGGACCAGTAGAAAAGATACTTTGAGGAGTAGCACTCCCACAAATCCTGGAACCACTGCACACAGTTCCTCAAAGCCTCATGTTGTGGCTTTGGGCTGCTGGGCCGGCTCTCCTCCCCATGCCTGGAAAGGGTGCCTGCTTCTTGGTGGGCTGTCTCGTGACCTCTATGGGCTTCCTCTAGGACAGCATCCTGTCCTGGTGTCTTTTGAGAAGCTTCTTTGCTGGGCCGTGCATGGAAAAACATGCTCTTCTTTGGCATTGGTAGAAAGAGTGAGAAGAAGAAGGCCACGGAGACAGAGGCCAAGGTGATGACGTTGAGGTAGAAGCAGGACACACCTGCCAGGGAAACCAGGAGCTGGGCCAGCACTGAGGCTGCTGTGTAGGCCACCAGGGTGACACTCCAACAGTAGCTGCTCACCTTCTGGTAGTGCTCTGGGCTGACCACACTGTATATGTAGGCATAGTAGGCCACCTCGGTGGCTGACACCACACCATAGACAAATTCAACAAGCTGCATGATCTTTACTCCTTGGCCAAACAGGAGCAGCAGCCAGGTGATGATGAAGCTTATCCCCTGTAAGACAATGACTGGTTTGTAGCGGACGTAATCCGTGAGGACAAACACGGGGAGCAGCAGCACCAGGTAAGAGTAGGTCCAAAGTGGAAAGTTGTCTTCTGTGGTCTGCAAAATTAAATGGGGAGAGTGTGAGGGCAGAAACACCATGAAGTGAAATGAACTGTGGTCTCTGACACAGACATGGTTAAGATGATGAGCATCAATCCTTGGACACATGGCTTGGCCTCTGCCAAAGTGGGTCCGATTTCATATTTTACATGAAGTTCTGACAATATGTTGAAAAGCAACACAAAACCCAAATTCAAGGTAACAAGTTGGGAAAATGACAGATATTTGTAACCAGTGGCTTCATACCTCCAGGAAGGAGGAGGAGGAGGAGGATATCCTTGGCCTCAGTCTCTGTGGTGCCTTTTTCTCACTCTTTCTACCAGTTTCGAAAAAGAGCATGTTTTTCCATGCTCTTAGATGAGTCACCTGTCATTAACTTTTTTAAAATGTAATTTGATCTGCATAAGCTACTGAGGTTGGGGAAAAAGGCCAGAATGCACAAGTTAATCTTTTTACACTTTGAATAGCCAGGGCATGGCAGGACTGCTGAGGTTCTGGGCCTGTGAGCACTTAACAAAATAGCTTACTCCTCTTCAAAGTCAGAATCAGAAGGTCAAAAAGGATGACTCAGTACTGGAAGAACTTGATCATCATCACCTTTGATCCACATCGGTGCTTGAATGAGATACCATTGAGATACCATCGGGGCAATCAGGCAAATATGGTACAAATGACTGGTTTGAGGTTGAAATTCAGATAAAGAAGTGTGTTTGAGTCACTCCTCTGCATTTCCCCATTCTTGGCTCTGCTTCTTTGGCTGCTCTGGAGGAACCAAGAGAAACTACTTAGCTCCCTTGCTCAAGCTAATGTTCTCATGGAAGCATTAGCAAATTATCTGAACTCGTCAGTAGCACATGAGTTTCAGTTTCCATAAAGGAAATGACGAATGGATGGACGATGACATAAAGGAGGCAGGGTTAGTCCCTCTCAAACCTCTGTTCTCTCTGAATTTTCAACCCACTGATTTTCTGAGCCAGAGAATATATTTTGATTTGACCTATCTGGGACCTTGATGTCCCAGGTAGACCTTTACCCAAGTGCTCCTGTAGTTTGGAGAACTTTCTTCCTTGCTTTTAGAAATAGCTACTAACCTGGGAAAGGCTGTATTCCAGCTCAGATTTACTGAGAGTCTCTGGAGTCTAAGTCCAGCCCAGTGAATCTTCCAGCTAAAGCAGTTTGCGCCTAATGGCAGTCAAGATTTGCATGTTTATTGTGAGGAAAATGGTAAGTTGGGTTAGGAGCAGTTCTGTTGGTGTGGCTGGAGGCTAGGAAAAAGAAGCCAAAGAAGAGAAAATTGTGATCTTACCATTTACTATTGGCTGAATAACCAGGCTGTAAAATAGAGGTTAGTAAATTATTTTCCTGAAGAAAATGAACCAACACAGTAACTTCTTTGATCTTATCAATGCTCAACAGCTTAAACCAGTGGTTCTCAAATTTTAGCATATGTCAGATTCACCTGGAAGGTTTGTTACAAAACAGACAATAGGACTGGGTCTGAGAATTTGCATCTTAACCAGTTTTCGGGTTATGCTGATACAGTGGTCTGGGGGGCCACACTTTTAAGAACCAGCAGACTCGAGGTTTCTTAAGACTAGATCCTTTGACATGAGTGAAATTTAAAAGCAGCCTAATATTTAAACATAAAGAGGGGGAAATTTTCAGAGGCCTTTTCACATTTCCCCCTGCTCCTTCTCCACCCCAAATCTTCTATTATCCTCTAAGTTCTATATATTCCTAAGTGGGGATGGCTTGGTGTTAGGTTAATGATAATAAGCAAAGAAGTCCTGGAGGTTTGTTTTTGCATAGCCAGAAGATAAAGTAAGTTTTTTTTTTTTTTTTTTTTTTCACCTACCACAATTTTGTTGTAGCTAGAATTTTTATTTCTACATGACCAATACATAGACATGTTGATGCCCATTTTAACAAAGTTGACATCTGAGGTCATAAGAAGTGTTGCTATTTTGCTCCTCCCCAAAGTGTTGGACATAGTTGTAACTAGTTAACTTAGCACACTGAGGCTCATGTTTTTGTCTGGTCCTATTCAATAAGCTATGATAAATGGCTCTGATAGTTTTATCATTGAGAAAAAAAACAAATAAGCAGAGAATTACTATAGGAGAAACCCAGGAATGGCTTGGTGAAGTTTGGCAACAAGTCGTGCTTGGTTAAACTGTCATATAAAAATTTTAAAACCAAGTTGGAAGACTGGTGATCAATCCAATTGATTTCTTTTCATAAAACATGCATTTTATTCTCCATGTTCCTCTTGTACTGTCAAAAATAAAAAACATCCCTGTGACCATGAAAATAGAACTCAGGTCAAGATACGAACTTGAAACTTTGCTTTTGGGTTTCTTGTCTTAATGAGAAAAGTAATGATTACTTGAAAACACTGTAGGAAGAGATTAAGTTTCATTTCAATTGGAACCATGGTGTCACTGATGAAAACCTACAATATGGCCCAAGTAAGCCAGTCAAATCCTCCATTAGTCATTTAGTTCCAAAAATCAGGGGATTTTTCCTGAGGCAGAAATTTGGAGCGGAAGATGAGAAGGTAAGACTGGTAGCTTTAGACAGGAAAGACAGCCACCATCAGACTCACTTATTAAGCATCCATCTCTCATCACCTTCATGAGCTCCTTACATGTCACTATTGCTAAGTGGAGACTAATTTTAGTGAACATTTAAATACAGAGAATAAAGTAGCCTTTGGGGAGTAAAGATTTTTTATCCATTATTTATTGGTGCATTATAGTTGTACATAACGGTGGGATTTGTTGTTATATATCTGTACATGCACACAGTATAATTTTGTCAATATCATTGGGGTATAAAAGATTTATAAACAGGCATAGGTCTCACTTTTTCTAAGAATTAAACTCAAAATGAACGTTGAGAGCTCCTGACAGCTGGGATCAGCTTTGTCACCAGGGTCTAACACAGCGTCTGACCCAGCAAAGGTACCTAAGAGGCATGGAAAAAATATCGCTCGCCATTTCTGAGGTCAGGGAGACTAACTTCAGCCTTTTATGTTAGAAATAACTGCTGGTTCCAACCTCATGAGACAGCCTGTTTATAAACGCAGAATGTCTAACTCAAAAATGGTTGAATTGGTGGGTTTGAGTAGATTAGGGAATTCATCAGGACCACAATGAAAAGACCTACATAACAAGTGACTCCTGCAGAGAAGGAGAGGGCTGATTCCCTCTAAATGGGACATTTCCACTACTCAGCTTAGGATGGGCATCAAGTTCGCCCCCTGCTGGTATCTTCACTTATTGTCAGAGCCAGTGTATTTTTATTTTATCTGTCAAGTGTTCTGCTTATGCAGCCCCTCTCAATGAAAGGGCTTTCTTTGTGGTCTATAGAAAACTAATGACTACCTAGGAAGAACTTTGAAAACATAAAGTGTACAATATTCTTTGATTACGTGGTCTATCTGAAATTGAATGGAGCAAAAAAAAAAAACTGGATGTGAAAGGTTCAAAGTGTCCTTCCTTAGGGCTCTTTCTTCTAATTCCAAGGCATTTATCTCTTTCTAAAATTAATGATGGAGAGAGAGAGCTGTGAAAAATTTCAAACACTAGATTTTCAATCCCAGGTCAGTGGCATTATTTTTAATATTAAAGCAGGTAGCTGTTTTTTAGTTAATATTTAATCCGATGCTTCAAAGGTCATTGAAAACCAGTTAAAATGTTACCCAACAAATGCTCTGATTCACGCATAATGATGTTAAAATGTAAATTCCTAGCCTTCCTGAGGAAGACGGGTCCTTTGAAAGTAGTGGATTTCCGGTCCAGGATATTTGGCTAGCCTAGCCTTGTTTTAGATGGGGTATCCTGGAGCCTTGGGACTCTGGCTGCTCAGAGCTGGTTTACTCCCCAGCAGGAGGGGGTTTCATATGGGATCCAGCTATTACTGTAAGGTGTGCCACCATATATACGTATGTGTGTGTGTGTGTATATATATGTATATATATACACACACACATACGTATATATATATACGTATATATATATATACATATACATCTATCTATCTATCTATATATATATGTATATATACACACACACACACACATTTCTGGTTTACTTGATCCTAGCTGTCTGACATTATTCAAATTCCTAAATGTTTCCAAAACCCACTGATTAACAGAAAATAAAAACTACCCACATTAGCATTTGTGAGTAGTAAATGAAATCAATGACTGATTCTCTCTAAATGGGGAATCAGTAGGAAAGAACTCAGGACAGTACCTGATACAATAAGTACTCTGTCTTCCTCTAAGAACCTGGTCTAGGCCCAGCCATCCAGAAAGTTACAAGGACCAGCGAATTGTTAACAACATAAAAAAAAAAACCTCGTAATGTCACACCCTGCTAATTCAAATTGTTGATCATCTGTATTAACTATGTAATCAGGGGCTGGGTGTGTAAACCAGTAGTGGAGACCTTGCCTGGAATGTGTAAAGACCTGGGTTCCATTCCAGTAACACCAAAGAAAAACATGTAATCAGTTTCAAGATTACAAAAATACAGACTGATGAAAAACTGATTTTATTTTTTAACTGAGGTTGCAAAAAGAGCAATTTCATTAAAGAATTATATTGTCTGAAAGTACTTTATCACTACTAAATAAAACTCAAAAATCATCCTTATCTTTCCTTTAGTCAAAGCTGCACAGTTGTCCACTCTAGGCAACACCTGGTCAGCTTAGTTCAGTTCTGCTCAAAATACAGAAAATTCTGTCCACATGCATGTTTTCCTATTTGGATATTTTACTAATGCATTTATATTCTTTACATAGTCTACCTTAGTGCACATTTACTGTATGTGCTTTTGAAAGAGTTGCAAGAAAATGATCTCTATATTCCAGCTCATCATGACTCAGCATTAAAGGTATTTTTATCCAGATCTCTTAAGTCAGCATCCCATTTGACAGCTCCCATTGGAACACTGGTTTGCTATTTTCTTACTGGCAGTGTGGGTTTATACACACTGATGATACGACCGCATCATTTTTAATGCTGATGGGGCAGATCTTCTCCTAGTTCATTTTCAATGGTCAAATCACTGATCTTGCTCTTTAGATGTCATGAACTAGCATCAGGACAATTGGGAGACAATGAATTATTTGATAGCAATTTTGGAAAGTGGGATACTGCTGTAATAATTACATAAGTGGCTTTTTGGGGTTGTGTAATAGGTGGAGGCTGGAAGTATTTTGAAGCATTGGATAGAAAGAGCCTAGACAACATGTAAGAGACTGTTGGTAGAAATACAGTCATTACAGGTGATTCTGGAAGGGGCTGAGAAAGAGGCGAGGAGAGATACAGAGAGATCTTCCATTGTCTTAGAGAACCCATGCATCTCCATGTACAGAATGTTGCTAGAATCATGAACATCCATGATACTTCTGGTGAAGTTTCAGATGGGAGGAAGAGCATGTTATTGAACACTAAAGGAAAGGTGATGTTGTTACAAAGCAGCAGAGAATGGGTTGTGCCATTGGGAAGAAAGTAGAGCTTGTAACTGACGATGAACTTGGGTATCTGGCTGGGAAGATTTCCAAGTATGGTGTGGAAGGTGCAGCCTGATTTCTCCTTGTTGTTTATAGTAAAAATGTGAGAAAAAGAGAAATAAATTGAAGCAGGCATAGCTACACAGAAAGGAGTTGGCACCTGGCGACTTGGACAGTTCTTAGCCTCTCTAGATAGTGTATAACAGAAACAGCCAAGAGTGTGTCTCAACAACTGTTTGCTAAATAAATGAGGTGTGTGACTCATGGATGTACTCAGAGATTTCAGCCGAAGCCAGGAAGTGAGAGGCAGTCGTTCAGGAAGGATCTGTGCATGATCCTCTTGTCTGGTGGCTTGGATCCCTGTGATTGCAAGGGAAGCTGACAAGGTTTTTGAGTTCTATAACAGAAACATTTTCAGTCTGGACTGAAAGGCACAGAACAAAATTAAGGAAGACTAACTTAAAGGCCAGAGCCTTGGGTGGGGAGGCCTGGGTCTATAGACCTCCTCAGGCAGGCCCACTGCCCCAGTGGCCCAACAGGGTGGGACTGCTGCCCCTTGGGCCCAGAGAAAGAAGCATCAGACTTTAGAACATTGTTCTTAAGCCTTGAAACAGAATGAGATTTTCCCTCCTGGGTTTTGGGTTTGGCAGGAACTGATGACCTCTTTTCTCTTCCCAGATTCTCCCTTTTGGAAGGAAAACATCTATCCTATGCCTAGATACTGTATTTTGTAAGCACATAACTTTTTCTGATTCCAGAA
Source organism: Tamias sibiricus (assembly GCA_025594165.1). Taxonomy (NCBI): domain Eukaryota; kingdom Metazoa; phylum Chordata; class Mammalia; order Rodentia; family Sciuridae; genus Tamias; species Tamias sibiricus. Next base: position 68,605,951 of record CM046660.1, on the reverse strand, counting down.
GTCCATATTTGGAGAGAAATTTTGCCCCAGAATGAATCATGTTCCAGCCTTATCCATGACTGCTTTGGATGATGAAATTTGGGACTTTGAGTTGATGAATTTAGATAGCATTTTGGACTTATATTCAATGGTGGGATAGTTGAGACTTTTGAGGGTGTAGGGGTGGGATGCATGTACTTTGACATTAGGAAGACATGATTTGGGGGGTCTAGAGTTGACTGTGTCCCCCAGAAAGGCATGTATAAGTCCTAACCCCCAGTAATTCACATGTGATCTTTCTGAAAAAAAGAAAAAAAAAATACTTTCAGATGTAATTAGTTAAGATGAAGTCATGCTGGAGTAGGGTGGGTCCTAGGTCAATAGCTAGTGTCCGTATAAGAAATGAAGAAGAGACACAGAGACATACTAAGTGAGAAGACAGCCAGAGGCAGAGAATAGAGTGATGTGATGCATCTACAAGACAAGGAACACTGAGAATTGCAGGTAAACACTGAACCTGGAAGATGCAAAGAAGGATTCCCCGCTTCTGGTTTCAGAGGGTACATGGCCCTGTCCACATCTTGATTTAGAGCTTTTAGCCGTTAGACTTATGACACAATAAACTTTTGTTATTTTAATATACATAGTTTGTAGTACTTGATTACAGCAACCATAGGCATTAATACAGATTCCAGTGCATCTGATATGAATTTTTGTTGTTTGCACAAAATATGTGATTAATTAATTGCCCAAGAAACAATGCAGGGCTGGGATGCAACTTAGTGATAGGGTGCTTGCCTCCAACTTCAGCACTGAAAAAAAGTTATTTTTCATTTAAACCTGCTTTGTCCTGGTTTTCTGTTGCTATATTTCCATTATTATAAAAAATAAAACAGGACAGATGAAATTTTATTTATGTGTGAGGTGAAATCTTCCAGTTTATTTTGTAGCTGCCCATAAATATCTTTAGCCAGGTAATGAACATTAGCCAATCCCATATAAGCATTTGAAAACTGAGATGTTCTCATAAAGGACTGCAATGTAAGTTTTAAGAACTGAACGTTATAGGAAATGTAAAGCGCATAAGGGGGTGCCTAACCCTTGCAGGTACTCCACCTTTTTAAGAACATTGTAATTTTCAAATAAAAATTATTCATTTCTTTGTAGCTTAGTCATTACTCTATTTGTAAATTTAGTTTATATTGATTTCTCTAAGACACTGGTGTTTATGGCCTCACCTTTCCTTTGTCAAGCTTTCAGGTTGGGGAACAGTGCATCATGGTGGCAATGAAGGTGTCTCTGGCGTGGGCGGTTGATGCTGCTGGGGAATATTTGGCAGATCCTTCCTTTCAGCCAACAGAGTCTCATTACCCGAGGTGCTCAGGCAGCCTTTGAGGAAGGAGGAAGGACGCAGGGAGGGAAGGAGGCTGTTTTTTGGGTAGTTGTGACAGATTTGCTCTGACTCATTTTATCCAGACTCCTTGGTCATGAGCAGAGTCAAACTGTGGCATGGCCTGGCCAGCAAAAATTTGTGCTGGAGGGAACATCCTGTCTCGGTGTTAAATGCAGGCTGGCTGAACAGGGTGTTTGCTTCAACTCTTCAATGCAAAACCTGTTGTTTGCAACTGGCGTTATCAGCATAGAAATTTTCTTTTAAGGAAATTTCTGGAGATGTGGCTCAGTGGTAGAGTGCCTATGGGATCCCACAGTCCCCTTCAAAGGTGGCCCCCAGTGATCTGGAGACCTCCCACTAGGCCACACCTCTTGAAGGTTTTTCCTGGGTGACAGTCTCAGCTCCTGGGTTACATCACATGGCTTGCTGCTCCAGAGAGTCACATTGGTATGAAAATAGGTTTTGTTCCAAGTTAGCTCTGAAGGAAGACAGAATAAACTTTTTGTTCCATCTTTGAAGGCTCTGAGCTGGAGGAAAGGTTTTAAAAGAGAAAAGGAGGCGAGATGGGACAAAGAGCAGGAAATATGCATACACGTCTTAGTTAGCTGGGCTGGACAGGCTGGGGCAGGGCAGGTGGCCATCTTCATTCTCAGCCTTCTTAGTGTCCCCCAGGCCAGCGGGTGGGGTGCAGCTCTTCTAGCCTTTACTCTCTGCTGTCCATCTCGGAGGGGCCTCCAATGTCATTCTGCTTCAGTTTCACCACCTCCCAGCCGTGCCCTGGGCTGAGAACCAAGTCCTCAACACATGGGCCTGTGGGAGATATTCCAGATCCAATCTATAGCACCAGGTTTCTTCTAGAGCCTTCTTTTGTTATTTGTGGCAGTGTTACAAAGAAATCGGCTGTGGGTATTGTTGGAAAGGACATATTCATATTGAGACTGAAAAGGCAGCTCAGAGTGAAACCTGCTGAACATGCCAAGTAGAGAAATTCTGTTTGTGAACTTTGGGGCTTCCGAGAGGCTCTGCCAAGCCTGTTTTTTTGTTTTCCCTTAACTGAAAGCAATATGGCACAGAAGTCACTACCACTCTACCACTGCCACTGGGAGAGGAGCTCATCTGTGAATTTGCTCCTCACCTGGAGGGCTTGTTTCTGCTCTGACGGTGGACCCCATCCTCAGTCACTGACTCAATGGGACTTGCGGAGAGGGGCTGGGACCCAGCATCTTCACTTCTAACCAGTTCCCAGGTGATGCTGCAGGTGGTGGGGTCCTCACTTTGGGAGCCACCTTTAGCAATTATCAGTTTGGGCCACTGCTTAGGCTTGAAGGTTCTGTGGTCATTTCAACATGGCTTCCCTTGATGATGACACCAGAGGGCAGTGTTACAGCATATGGGCATGGGGTGCAGACTGACCTCCCACTCAATTCAGCCAGTGTTTTCCAGCCGGGTCAGTGGACACTTGCTTCCATTCGTGTATTGGTTTTATCTGTTTTGTTAAGGCATCTTTCACATAGGAACTTAAAGATAAGAAAGGTCTCCCGCTAAAAATAAGTTGAAAATCTGCCGTATCTCCTCTTTATTTTAAAGTCACATACCTACCAGCTGCAGAGCTGGTGCTCCTGATTTGTATGATTTTGTTTCCCATTATCCAGGGAATTTGAGTATTGAGAGAGAATTTGCTCTTTGAGTCTAAATGTGCATTCAGTGACCTCAGTTCTATTAATAATGGAGAAAAGTTTTAAGACTGAATGAGTCGGGGAGCACTGAATTCAAGTTATACAGGCTCCATTACTGGGATGCACCTCAGAGCCTTGATCTGTACGTTGGAAGCCACTGGGAGAGGATGTGGCACGTGCCAGGAGAGTAGATTTGAGGTTTTTGGAGGAGACACAAGTATATGGGTCGTAATTCTTCATTGTTTCTATAGCAATCAAAGATGGACTGCCAGGAAGTGACAGCACCTGTCTCCTGACTGCAGCCCAGGGTACAATTCCACAGGATCAAAATGCCTATGGGACTGCTCCAATGACAGCACCCAGGCAGGCAGATGCACTCCTCTGCAGGCCTTGGGTCTTGCCCTCCCACCTGTAGAATGCTTCCTCAGGATGCCTGTGGACCACATTCCATCACTTCCTACAGACTGTGCTCAGACGCTACTTATCACACCACTGTCCAAAATGACCTTCTTTTTGACACTTTTTTTTTTTTTTTTTTTTGGTACTGGGGATTGAACTCAGGGTCACTTAACCACTGAGCCACATCCCCAACTCTTTCTTTTAAAAAATTTTTATTATTCTAATTTGTTATACATGATTGCAGAGTAGATTTCATTTCATATTACATATAAAGAGCACAATTCCCAACTCTTTTTCATATTTTTAGATAGGATCTCACTAAGTTGCTGAGGCTGGTGATCCTCCTGCCTCAGCCTCACTGGGATTACAGGCATGCGTCACTGCACCTGGCCTTTTTAACACTCTTTATTTTCTTACCTAGCATTATCACTAGCTGTTATCTAGTAATATGCTTAATTGTTCCCTCTAAAAATAGAAAAGACAGTATCGAAGGAACTTTATCCATCTTGGTGGCTGCTATATACCTCTCATTTTGTAGGTGCTCAATTAACATATATTTGTATTAATTAACTAATGCTATCAAAGTACACAACATAAGACTCATTGTCCAATCAGTCAGAGGTCTCCAAAGAAATAGAACCAACAGTAGATAAGTCTGTGTGTCTATATACATACTGTTAAAGGTGCTTAAATTGTTAAAAAAAAAAAGGTGTCTTTTATGAAATCGTTCTAATAGTACACAGATAGTCTGAACATTATATTAATTTGTAGAAAAAAAATCCGCTTGTATTTCTTGGTTTAAAAGTATAATACCTGATCCTTTCTAGTAATTGTCTAAATTTAATGACATTTTATTTTTGTATACCATAGTTATGTTAGAGAATATTCTTCCAGGATTTAGGCAATTTAAATTTAAATACTGCTTAATAATAGATATTTATATTTATCTAGAGGATTTTCTGAGGAAGAATTCTACACTGGGGTTTGACTGTAATTAAGATAACCACAGCCGGGCGCGGTGGCGCACGCCTGTAAATCCCAGCACTTGGGAGGCTGAGGCAGGAGAATCATGAGTTCAAAGCCAGCCTCAGCAATGGCGAGGTACTTAGCAACTCAGTGAGACCCTGTCTCTAATAAAGTACAAAAAAGGGCTGGGGATGTGGCCCAGAGGTCGAGTGCCCTGAGTTCAATCCCTGGTACAAAAAAAAAAAAAAAAAAAAAAAAAAAAAAAAAAAAGATAACCGCCTTGGAGAATGCTGGTGTTTTTATTTATTTATTTATTTTTTTTTTTCATTTTATTTTCCACTCTCCACATCTCATAGAAGCACCTGAAACCTTACAGACCTACTTGAGACCAGGCAAATGTTGTCCAGGATTTCTTTTAGGAAGAAAGTAGAGGAAGAGGACCCTGCAGGTGGTGGTGGTAATGGTAACATTGAATTGCCAACTAATAACAAGCAGGGACCTTTCAAAGAGAGTTTGAAGTTTACCAACTTACCATAAGGCCCATCTTCCCCTCCCTGCTGAGTGTCACCAGATTTTATCTTCTCCCCCTGAATCACAAGACCTTTTCCTCCCCTGCTGACCATGAAGTCATGAGGGTGGGAGTGGAGGTGTGTGTGTGTGTGTGTGTGTGTGTGTGTGTGTGTAACAGAGACTGTGTGTGTGTGTGTGCGTGTGGTCTTAGATGTAAAACAACACCTGAAAATAAATGGTGATGTGCTAAAAAAATGATGTGTTAAATACTTGACTTCTGGATTCTCATGCAGGAGTCAATCCTGTCTATAGTGAGAGCTGAAAGTATTTCTAGAAATGTATTTATGCTTACTTACTAGTGACAGTCAAGTAGCGCTGGGTAATTTTACTTTGAAATAAGTCTAGAGACTTATGATGGTCATCATAAGATTGCATAATCTTGGGTGGAATTCTGGTTCTCCGTGGGGGAAGGACTTGGGGAGGAGGAGGGCACTATATTGGCTGAACCCCACTCTGCTCTTGCACAAGGTAGACCCAGATGAAGATAGTTTTTTTGGAGACCAATTAGATGAACATCCTCTTCCCTGTGGTGAAGTAAATACTGTTCCAATTTATGTCAACTGAGCTCTTGCTTAAGCCAAGTAGGTGGCAAAGACAATCGGAACCTGGATTACATCAACGAAGAGCAAAGCTAAGAATGAGAGTCTCCAGTGATTGAGTTGAGGCTGACTGCTTTCCATCCACTAGGGTTTTCTAGGTCTTTCTTGGGTAAGTATTTGATGAAATGACTACCTGTTGAGCCATCTATGAGTTTTACTGGAGCCACCCATTTTCTGTGTTTATAGAAGGCCACTCACTATCTTCCTTCTTTCATTATATCTGACCTCAAATTGTGCAACTCCATGGCTGAACCATGAGCTGACTTCCAGTCAACCAGATGCCTTTGTCCTAGGAGCTGATATCTACCAACTTCCTTGTCTCTCCTCCTTACTCATTAAACTCTTTGGCATCAATTCTTCATCCCAAGCCCTGCCATTACCTTGCAATTCTTTAATATCCACATGGAATGTGTCTTGTCTTTCCAGTTCCTCCATCTCAGCCTTTTCAAAGACGCCCTTTCCCACCCTCCCCCAGCTTCGCCTTCTAAAGGCCACACTCTGTTCTCCCTCTAATTCAAGAAATCCAGCCCTCTGTCTGTCTACAGCTCTCTCTCTCTTTTCTGTTTACTTGCCACCTTCTTTCACTACCCTTCTCTGGCCTAACAGGTACCTCTATTCTGCTTTCAAACTCCCAGATTTCTCCTCTCTTCACTCCCCTTTTTAGTATCAACAACAATCATACCAATGCTTCAAACACCATTGCCTGTCCATGTTTTGGTCACACTTGTGTGAAAGATCTAGGGAAGAGCTTTCATCTGTGTCTTTCTGCTCGCTACAGAAAGTCACACAGAAGGCAGAATAATTTGATGATCAGTTTACAGTTGACAACCTCAAGTGGAATTCAGCAGCATGAGGCAGTCTTTTGGGGTCTCTTGACTGGGCCAGTTCTTCTACTCTCCACAGGGATGTTCCTCATTCTCTCATTCCCCACCCTCCCTTCATTCCCTGCATCCTACTTGACAAGAGGGTAGCCACCAAACGCCATCTCCCTCATGCTGCCAGCAGTAGACTACTGTCCCCAGGCCTCATCTCACCTGCTCTGCTCTGTGACCCTTGCTCACCCTTCTTTCTAGGACCAGTCCCTTCATGAGGTCATGGTGTCTCTTCACCATTCTGGGAACATTTACACATTTACACTACAGCTCTTTATCTTTTGCTTTCTTTACTTCCATGAATCCTCCTTGTTAAAAACTTAGTCAACATTTTCCATTTTTAGAAAACCCTTTCTTGATGTAGCACCCCTCTTCCATAGCAGTTTGAGCTCTGCCTCCTCCATCACAGACCAACCTCTTGAGCAAGTTATTTGTATTGTCTCTCTCTGCCCACCCCCACCCCTTCTTTTAACTCCTCTGAAAGGATCCTCTTCATAAGGTCAAAAGTAACTTGCTCGCTTGCCAATCCAATGAAAGCATTTCGGCAGGCTACTAGTTCACTTTTCAGTATCACTTGACGCTATCAGTCACTGCTTCCTGCTTCAGATAATCTTCTTCCTTGACAGCTATTACAGCCAAAGTGCATTTGGTGTTCCTTTCCCCACAGCCTCACCTAGGTCATTGTGCCTGCTTGTGCTTCTCTAAATGAGCCCCAGTTGGAACTCTTCCAAGTGTCTTCCTGGACCCTCTTCTTTGTTCCTTCTCCCTCTGCAGTTTCATCCCTGTTCCTGGCCTCTGTGGCCACCTCTGCGGTGCTGAGATGTTTGTGTCTTAGGCAGAGACATCCTTTCTGGATCCTGGAGCTGTGGTCTAAAGCCTACATGGTATCTGAAAGGCTTTACAAAGGCAGCATGTTCAGATTAGCTCAGGGTTTCCCCACAGACTCAGCCTTTCTCCATTGTTCTCCATCAGAATAATGGCACCACCCAAAATCTAGACCTTTCCCCTCCTGCAACTCTATATTTAATTCATCCCCATGTTCTACCAGTGTTACCTTAGTCCTCAGGTACTTTCTCCTTTTCATTTCTAGTTCACATCTCCTGATGTCAGCACCATGGTGTTTGGTAACCCATTATGTCCCAGATCCCATATGTAGGACACCTATAAAAATTTAAATTGAATATATCACTGGTAACTTTGTTGCTCAGCTAAGTTTTTACAGGCGTTCTACATAAGGGATGCAGAGACATAATGGATCTATTAACTGCTCTCCTTGTAAGTCCTCTGGCCCTGACTCCTACTCATTCTTCACTCAATAGCCAGTGTGATCTTCCCAAATGCAAAAAGTAATTATGGTATTTTACTTAAAGATCCGCCCTATCATGGCCTAAAAAACCATGTTCATTATGCCTTTTCCTCTCGCTCAGCAGTGTTATATTGACTCATTCTTTCTCTCCTGCTGGCTGATTGCCGTATTGGTTACCTTTCAGTTCTTCAAGCACATCATGCTGCTGTCTCCCACAGGGCCTTTGCACATGCTTTACAGAGGGTAGGACATTTGCCCTCACCTTTTACCTTGCTTGTCTACTTTTAACTCCCAGCTCTTAGCTTAGGTGTTGTTTCCTCAGAGATATATTCTCTAACTCTCCAGTTGAGGTCAGGTTCCTTTGTCCTCTCATACGTAGTCTTCTTACTGAGCTTGTTTCTTAGTTGGTGATATGTACATTCATTATTGCACTTACTGAATGAACTGAGGTCTCCCTTGGGCTGTAAGCTCCATGACATTAGGGATTGAATCTGCTAATGCTGTTTGCCAATATATCCCCAGAACAGGGCAGAGTAGGGTTTAATAAATATTTTAAAATTAATGGAAAATTTACTGAATCCCAATTGTCTCATTTTGTATGTGTTGTAATAGAGCCTTATAGGAATTCTGCGAAGATAAAGTGAGATATGTGCTCCTACCCAGCTCAGCGTGTATCTGGCTTGTGGTTGTTGCTCAGCACAGTTTAAATTCCTTCTTTTTCCTTTCCCCCTTTTCTTCTTCCCATTTTATCACCACAATTGTCTACTTCTCTTCACAGGTAGGAAGTGTCTGGGTGCCCTGTGGTCCAGACCCTGATCTTGGCAGATGAAAACTGTGAGTAGTGGTCTGGAGAGAGCACAGGACTTATCCCTGAGCCCTGGGGGTGGTGTTTGGGGGGCTCCCTAGAAGCATTTTCTAGACTCTTGCCTCACTCACACTATACCTTAGGCAGGTGCTTCAGCAAAGCGGGGGGAGTGGTGACAGGAAGGTGGTCTTCTCAGAACTGAGTCAGACATCTTTATTCTTGCCAGGATGACAGAGAGACTGGAGTCAGGTGGTGGAGAAGGGCTGATATCTCTGCAGTCCTCAGAGAAGCCTTCAAGTCTCTGCCACAGCCATCCAGGCTGATCTTCAGCCCAACTCTAAGAGCTGTTGGGGCTGCTTCTGGGCCTCAAACCCTGCCTCTCAAATGCTCAGATGCAGATGCCCCTTCAACTCTGCCTTTATCCACTATTGGGTGACTGTCCCCATTGATTCATTTGTGCACCAGCTTCATCCTTTGATTTCTCTCTCATTCAGGCAATTTGCCCAAGACTAATGAATGACTATTAGCATCAGATTCACTTGGACAGCTCAATAAAAATGTAAATTCCCTGACCATTCCCAGAGCTTCCAATTTAATAGGGAAAGCCTGAAGCCCAAGAACCTGCACATTTATCAGACACTGGTGTCACTGAGGGAGTGACTAGTTTGACACAGTGGACCTGGTTTCTAATCTTTTGCAAAATTCACCAAGTAGGTGTGTAGTCTTTATTTGCTGAATGAGAAAGCAGAAACTCAGAGAGACAGAAAGTCCAAGACACTGAAGTTAAGAATCCAGTTCTATATGATCGCCAAGACTTTCTTCTTTTTCTGACTAGGTTGAAGCATGATATTTTCAGTTCCTTTATCTAATTTCTTTTAAGTTGTTCGTCTTGTTTTCTTCTTTGTTGGCTACTCCCCAAAGTTGAATCTGTGAGGTTTAAGATTAAGATTGTCATCTAAAATGATGAGTCTTAATAAATGGTCACTTGTTTTCCCCAAGTGATAATAAATGGAGCATGAATTTTTGAAATCTGTTCAGTGGATCTTTGAACAGTTTCAGCTTCCAGATGGCTGCCTGGGCCAAAGTGATCCTGTACTATTTGCTGCTAGTGACATCTACTGGGAGAAGTTGGGAAATTCACCCTCCATTTATCATCACTCAGGGAAATTAGTGCCCATTTACTTTGCATCTTCACTTCCTGGGTCAGTCAAATCAGACACGAATCCTTCACGCTCTGCTGCAGCCACCAGTAGCCCACACATATCTCCAAAGTTTCTGCTTAGAGCTCCAGCCACAGGATGAGTCCAGGACAACTTATCCGTGTCAGGAGAGACCAGGCAAGCTGGAACTTGGTAGTAGAACTAATCTTTTGGTTGAGAAACAGAGAAGGGCTTTAAGAATGGATGAGATAAACACAAAAAAAGTCATGTGATATCCGATCCTACTAGACTTGGCTGGGTCAGTATTTATAACAGATAATGATGCAGATGCTGTTTCTTGCATTTGAACTTTTGGAATTGTTCTGCTGTTAAATCGTGGAAGGCTCTTCAATAACTACAGAAAGGAATAAGATGCTGTCACCAAAGACATTGTGAAAGCAGGAGAGACTTTGGAGAGCTGTAAGAAGAGAGGAGAGATGGGAAGAGCAACTAGGGGGTCTGGGAGCCTCTCTTTAGATATTGGGAGGAAAGATAATGTCTGGGACACAAGAAATAGAGGACATAGGAAATGCTTTGACAAGTCATGTTCAATAGGAGCTCCAAACAGGGATATATTTTTATTAGGTACATGTGATTTTTAAGTTATCTAAATCTTTGTTTTAGCCATAAATCAATGGGTAGTATTAAAAATTGATAGATAAAAAAAAATAGGTGGACTGGGATTGTGGCTTGGTGGTAGAGCTCTTGCCTCGCATGTGAGAGGCCCTGGGTTTGATCTTTAGAACCACATATAAATAAATTAAATAAAGGTATAAGAAAGAAAGAAAGAAAGAAAAAGAAAGAAAGAAAGAAAGAAAGAAAGAAAGAAAGAAAGAAAGAAAATAGGTCTATGTGTATTTACCAGAGAATGGCGATACCCCTATGAGAAAGTGTCACTGAGGGAAAACCTGAATAAACCCTCTAGCTTCACTTGCTCTCAGTTGACTTAAAATCACTGATTTTGGAGGTTGCACAGCACTAGCTTTGCTGTAGATGACACTCCTGACATGTGGGTTGGGATGATAATGGTTGCCTAGGATCCTTTTCAGGGATGCTTTTGGTGAAAGCACTGACTTGTCACTTGGGCCTGCGGATGTCCCATGGGACTGGAACTGTTGTGTCTGTCTCCTTTGCTGTCTTAAACTTTGGGCCAGATTTCTGCTCAACTCTGCATGTAGACATGGTGACCATTTGAGAGATGTTTTGTCCAGAATTACAGTAGGGGTTAACTTGACCCAAACTTGCCGAGCCTCTCTCCTCCCCTTCAAGGCTAAAGGAACAACTACCAGCTGCCACATCAGAAAACCCCAGATCATGAGAGGAGCAAAACAAGGTGGCATCCAAGCTCCTGGAAGGTCTCTGTCTATTCCCACAAAAGACATGAAGATTCCTCCTCTTTATTAGTCTCTCTTTCTCTCTCTCTCATTGCTTTTACCCTGTATTTGTGACTCCCCAACCCCTTGGAGTTGAGAAGGTGATTTGCCAGAAAAGCTCCCACTTCTCCATTCTTTGGCGATTGAATAAAATCTTTCTTTCTCCCCAACACTTGTCTCAGACATTGTGCAACGAGTTTCTGGAACCGAGCAATAAAATCTAGGTGGTTCCCCTAAGAGATGAATGGGACTGAGGAGGGAGAGAGATGAGAGAGGAAGAGTTACCTTCCCCTGTATGCATTGCTATCCCTTTTGATTGATTTGCTTTGATAAAACATTTTAAAATACATAAAAAGAGTCAGGCATGGTAGCACAGGCTTGTGATCCCAGCTACTTGGGAGGCTGAGGCTGGAGGATTGCAAGTTGAAGGTCAGCCTGGGCAATTGAGTGAGACCCTGTGTTAAAATAAAAAATTAAAAAAGGGCTGGGGATGCAGGTCAAGTGCTCTTGTGTTCAGTCTCCAGTTCTGCAGTCAATCAATCAAATAGAGGATGCTTTATCAGAGAGAAAACTTACCAGCCAAAAGGAAAATCTCCCAGCACTACAAGGGACCCTTTCAGGACCCAAGAGACTGGCTTGGTATCTGGCGAAGCCAGAGTGTGCAACTATAACTAGAAAGACTGGATTCTCCAGCTGTGTCTTGCAGCATGTAAGTAAAGCGCGGTTGGCCTTACCTTTGTAGTCTTTAAGCAAGAGTAGAAGAAGATTTGTATAAAAGGAGAGCGTCACCTAGTCACAAAGGGGTTAACAAGGTGAGCCTGAGCTCTGGACTCTGTTCCACTGGGACACAAGGCCAGCCACAATCAGCCACCATCTCAACATTCCCATCCACAGCTGACAGATAGCAACTGCCATAAATCTCCATTGAGCAATGAAGCCCTGTGTGTGCCATCTTGCTCTTCAGCACATAGAAGTGACCGAGTCAGAGTTGGGTGACCACAGATTAATGAAACCCCCGCCTCAGCCTGGGCAAGAGCGGATTTGTCCATGAAGAAAAAATGAGTCACTGCTATCTCACCAGCAGCTTCTTGGAGAAGCTGTTTTCAGATTCCTTCAGTACCTAATTTTATTAGTGAATAGCAGATGCTCATATTCCTGCTATTTTTAGTTTCCCATTTTTATATCATGCCATGGGGTTGTTCCAAAGGCACAATTTTCTCTCTGGCACATTGAGTAGGATGAATTTTTAAGGCTTCACCCATTCCTCTTTTCCTCTAGGACATCTTTGTGTGTGTGTGTGTGTGTGTGTGTGTGTGTGTGTGCTTAACCACTGGGCCACCTCCATAGCCCCCTTTTGTATTTTATTTAGAGACAGGGTGTTGCTGAGTTGCCATGTGCCTCACTAAGTTGTTGAGGCTGACTTTGAACTCATGGTCTTCCTGCCTCAGCCTCCCTAGTTGCTGGGATTACAGTCATGCACCACTACGCCTGGCCCATGTTATTTAATTCCTATCTCCTATTGTTTTATTTGATAAAGTCTCCATTTCCAGCATCTCAATAGTAACTTGGTCTCTCAGGATCAAGGGTCAGACATCTGACTCCTTTTATTACAATGCTAAGTGCTAGCACATTTTCCCGTCACTTACAACCTGCTCTTGGGTCACCTCCTTCAAGACTGCGGACGCTGCTCCAAGCCTACATTCCTCCCTGTACCTATGGCTAGCTCGCTGAGCCAGGCATCTGTCACTCTGCAGTGTAAATCTCACATGGTGGCCCGAGGCCCCCCAAGCAATCTTCCACTTCTCCTCCTCCTTTTCTCTTGCTACTCCTCCTTCTTCTGAAAGATTTTAAACTTTTGATTCAATTTCCTTTAAAGCAGAATTTATGCTTTTTCCAGTTTCAGTATGATTCATTTTTCTATGTCCATTTTCTCTATTTTCAAATGTGTTGGTATAAATTGTTTCCTAACGGTCTCATCCTTTAATCTCTTTTGCCTCTAGATTTATATATCTTTTTAATTTACAACAACGATGTTTGGAAGGGGGTGATGTCCCTTATTTTGTGACCAATATTTCCGGAGGATTTTGAATTTTGTTAATATTTTTGCAGAACTCACTTGGCTTAGATGGCTCCATTGTATGTTTGCATTTTATTTAAATTTCTATACATATCCCTGTTGTTTCTTTCTTATTTGGATTGATTGTGTAATTTAATAGTTATTAGTTTTTCTTATCAAATGTATTGAGTTTAAATTTATAGATTGTCATCTGAGCACTTCTCTAGCTCCATTGTACACATTGTTTTATATAGTACTTTCAAGCTGTTTTTTTTTTTCTTACTACGGTTCTGTCATATAATTTCAGGTCAAGAATTGTGATACCTTCTACCTTGCTTTTCTCACTTAGTATTGCTTTGGCTATTCTGGGTCTCTTATTCTTCCCAATGAATTAAAAAATGTTTTATCTAATTTTGTGAATAATTTCATTGGTATTTTGATGGGGATTGCATTGAATCTCTCTTTCTTTCTTTTCTTCTTTGGTTGTAGAGGAATTGAGCTATCCTAGGACTTTGCACCTGCTAGGTAAGCTCTCTACCACTGAGCTATACCACAGCCATTTCCTTCTTTCTGAAATATATCTTTTGATGGAAATTCCTTCAGAGAGGGTGTCTCCCCAAAGTCTTTGAAAGGGAGTTTCTTTTGGACACACTTATATCCCAGTCTTCTGACTTTCATTGTGTTGGAATGTAAGCTGCCTGTTGTGGCCAGCCACGGTGCCGCGGGAAAATTCTCGGAGGCAGAGTTAAGCTTTTACTACTTTTACTTCTACTTTCTTAGAGCTTAGAGAGGGAAAGAAAGATTTTTAGAGAGAAAGATTAGAACGAGCTTTTCTTCTTGTCTTCTTAGCTTAGAGTTAGAGCTTAGAGTTAGAGTTAGAGCTTAGAGTTAGAGTTAGAAAGATAGAGCTTAGCTTAGAGAAAGATTAGAGCTTCTTTCTTCTCTCTTCTTTCTTCCTTCTTCTTTCTTCTGTCTTCTGTCTTCCTCAGGAGTCTCGGCCTAACTCTGACCAGTCATTACTTCTTCTATCTGGTTTCTCTTCTGTAACCGCTCTGCCTACGTTCTGGCCGCTCTGATTCTTCTGACCGACCGAGTGACTGCCCGGCTGACTGAATTCTCCGTTCTCCTAACTCGGACCGCTTTCACCCGGTTATATACCTTCAGGTTTGCGGGTGCCTACAGGTGCGTCACATACATATCAGGTGGAACTTATGGCTTCCAGCTAGCTACAACAGCCCTTCCTAATTAGGGCTCCTTCATATTCCTTCCCTTTAGTTTAAAAAGGTGCTTTTGTTCTATTTTCTCTATTTTATTTTCTCTATTTTCTTTTATTTTCTTGTCCCTACCTAGCTTTTCACCTTTTATTTTTTTGAAAGGGTGGATATTTGAGCCCTTTTTGAGAAGGTGCTGTGGCTTTAAGGAAGCCTAATGCTGAGGAGCAGCTAACGCACCTAGTTAAGCACAATTGCATAAGCGGCTTTGACTTTTTTTTTTTTTTTTTTTCTCCTCTTCTTTATTTTTCTTTATGGCTTTCTTGCCAAAGCTCAATGGCTTTTTTTTTTTTTTTCTGCATGGTTTTTACCATGCTATTTAATTCTCTATTTTCTTTTAAGCTCATGGCTTTTTTCTTTATACTAAAGCTCAAGGCTTTTTCTCTATATTTTTTATGGCTTTTGGCCGGCTACTCTGCTTCGGCTTTTGGCCGGCTCGCTTCGGCTTTTCGCTGGCTACTCTGCTTCAGCTTAATTCTTAACTGGCCTCAACTAAGTCAGAGGCTATGCTCTCTTGTTTCTACTCTTTTTGCTGGTCTCAACTGAGTCTGGCTTCTTCATTTTTTATGGCTTTTGGCCGGCTCGGCTTTTCGCGCTACTCTGCTTCAGCTTAATTCTTAACTGGCCTCAACTAAGTCGGCTTTTGGCCGGCTCGCTTCGGCTTTTCGCTGGCTACTCTGCTTCAGCTTAATTCTTAACTGGCCTCAACTGAGTCAGAGGCTATGCTCTCTTGTTTACTACTCTTTTTGCTGGTCTCAACTGAGTCTGAGGCTATGCTTTTTCGTTGCTCTCCTTATTTCTTAGCTTTTCTTCTCTGCCTGCCGAGCCCCGGACGGACCACCATTTGTCGCTGCCTGAAGCGGAAGTCGCTTGGAGCAGCGAACGCCACAGGAAAATTCGGAGGCAGGATGAAAATGAAAAAAGGTCTTTTATTCTTCTCCTCTCTCCAGCTCCAGCAATCACTCCAAATGCTGTAACTCCAACCACCACCTTCTTCTTCCCCACACACACTAACGAACCTCACCCAGTTATATACATATAGCTTTAACAAGGACACGTGCTTACAGCTCGAGCTTACAGGTGCGTCACGCAGTGTTCACGGGCATACAAAGATTCTTTGAATAATGTATCAACATCAGGTGGAAACTAGAACATCTTTTATGGCTCTCAGCTAACCGCAATCTTTAGCTATCTCCTTGATTATAGGCTCCTTCATTGGAACATCAGCCATTGGATGAATGAAGCTTCCTTTGGAGATCAACTCCCTCTTCTTTCCGGCTGTTTTTAGATTTTGTTTCTCTTTTGTGTTCTTGAGTTTCACTACAAGGTGTGTAGTCTTCACTTCTTTGATTTTACCCAGTTCAGTATTTGTTGAGACACTTGAATAACAGCGTCTTTATTAAACTTGAGAAACTCCCAATCATTATCTTGGGATAGTATATCTTCTCTGTTTTCTGTATCATCTTTTTTCTTGACTTCAACTAGACATTTTCTGAACTACTTTTTCTGGACAGGAGCACTATTGTAGATCTGGACGGGAAAGCCCTTGCAACATGGGACTGTTCCTTATATTATGGGGCATTCTACATTCCTGGTTCCCAGACACTAAACCATGATGAAGGTGCTTCACATTTTTCCAGATTCCCCTAAACTAACACTGTGTCAAATCTTTGTCCCACTGTGACAAATCTTTCTTCCATATATTTCTTCTCACTTTTCATCACTTTTAAAGCCACTTGCCTCTCTTATGCTGAGTTTTGAGAAATTTATTAAGTACTGCATTCTATCACCAATTTTCCCTTCAGCTGGGTTTAACAATCTCTTCAACCTTTCCAGGTCGGGTGCGGTGGGGCACGCAGGTAATCCCAGTGGCTCAAAGGCTGAGGCAGAAGGAGCGCGAGTTCAAAGCCAGTCTCAGCAAAAGTGCAAAAGCGAGGCACTAAGCAACTCAGTGAGACCCAGTCTCTAAATAAAATACAGAATAGGGCTGGGAATGTGGCTCAGTGGTTGAGTGTCCCTGAGTTCAACCCCCAGTACCGCTCCCTCCGGTCCCCTGCCAAAAACCCTCAAAAACAAACAAACAAAAAAACCTTTCCATTGAGTTTTACATTTAATGGTTTCATTTTTTTATTTCTAGAAGTTTTAAAAATTTGGTTCTTTCGCAAATGTGCTTGGTCATCATTGATAGTGTTGTATTCTTTTGTTGTATTTACATTATCTTCTTTTATTTATTTTAACATATTAATCCTTTTATATTTTTTTATATTTCATTGAGCCCAGTTTGCCATTGATTATAAGAAACATCACTGTTTATATGTCACTAAGAAATATTAGAGGATCTCTCTGTGATAGAAAAGTGTTTTTATAGTCTCCTGTACAGAGTGTTATTTTTTTCTTTTTGATTCAGTATATGGAAGGGTGGACAGAGTGTTATCCATTTATAGAACCTGATCAAAGATCTCCCATTATTTACTGAGATTTCTCTGTAATCTGAATCAAGACTTAAGTTTTAGGAGTATAGTTGGGAGGCTCAGTGTATTAGTTAGCTTGAGCTGCTATGACAAAATGCAGCAGACAGGGCAAATTTATTTTCTCACAGTTCTGGGGGCTGGAAGTCCAAGATTAAGGTGTTGTCAGGGTTAGCAGGGCCTCTGCCAGATTTGTAGGTGGCTGTCTTCTTGCTGTGTCCTCACATGATCTTTTCTCTGGGTGCACATAGAGAGCTCTGGCATCTCTTTCTCTTCTCATAACACCAGCCATCTTCAATTAGGGCCCCACTTCTATGACCTTATATAATCTTAATTATCTCCTTAAAAACCTAGCATGTTGATGTTAGGTTGGGGCATCAACATATGAATTTTGGAAGAATACCATTAACTCCATAAGAGATAATGACTCTTATATAATTCAAATTTCAAAGGAAAATCTTGTTGGGACACTACCTAATACATTTCAATTACACAGATTATTTTTTATAATTACTAAACTTCTATTTTTTCTATCCATAATACCATCTTTGCAAATTGATACATCAGGTGTGGATGATGTTTATGTTTCCTTATTGTCACAAGGATACGTACTTTCAGCTGTGTGCCTAGAGCTGATGGTGATTAGCTATGAGCTTTACACAGTCTCCCACCTGGTAGAGCTGTCAGCCACCTTATGCATTTTTAAGACAACAGATCTTAGGTAGAGTTTGTGGACATGAAAATGGAGTATAGCTAACTGGTCTGTAGAGCAGTGGAACCTGTTTTCTGTCCCAGGTCAAGTCTTGGTGGCCCTTCCTTGATGACACACCCCACCTGGCCCTCTGGGGCTGCCCACAGCTTGGAAAAGAGGCTGCTTCTCCCCCTGCACCCTGTTCTCACTGGCTGTCCTGAAGCCCTAATTCTTGGGCAATTTTTACTCCACAGTGGCCCTGGCAACCTCGCCAGCAGTTGCTGTCCACTGTGCTCTCTGTACCTCTGCAGCTCACTGAGATGCTCTGGGTCTTTTCTGCTCCACGTGGCTCCTGGGGAACGTATGGGGTCACTGAACAGGTTATTGCAGGGAGAAGATGGATGTCAACTTCCACCTGTATTTTTTTCTCCCCATTTTCTACTGAGGCAGAGCCACTTGTGTTTCCCTGTCTTATGTGTGACACCTTCTGAGCTTTTTAAGTCTATGAGGCCTGGTTCTTAGAGTATAAATGGAAGCTTTAAAACTTAGCACTTTTATTAAACCAAACATTTCTAGCAAGGATACCAATGAGAAAGAATTCTATTTTCTTTTCTGGAAATAAATAGTAACAAGGAAGTAGCATTTGTCACATGTCCTGGTTTACTCTATCACCATCCTCCTCCAGATGGTACTTAAGGGCCCCCAGCAGAAGGAGGCTCCAGACCTCCCTGTCCTCTCCTGAGTCCCCTCCTCACTGAACCTGAGTCCTCTATACTGACACCATGGGTTGCTGTGGCTGTGGAGGTTGTGGTGGCTGTAGCAGTGGCTGCGGTGGCTGTGGTGGCTGCAGCAGTGGCTGTGGTGGCTGTGGTGGCTGCAGCAGTGGCTGTGGTGGCTGTGGTGGCTGCAACAGCTGCACCACATGCAGATGCTACCGGGTGGGCTGCTGCTCTAACTGCTGCCCCTGCTGCTGTGGCTGCTGTGGGGGCTGCTGCAGCACCCCTGTGATCTGCTGCTGCCGCCGCACCTGCTGCCGCTCCTGTGGCTGTGGCTCCTGTGGCTGTGGCTGTGGGAAGGGCTGTTGCCAGCAGAAGTGCTGCCAGCAGAAGTGCGGCTGCAAGAAGCAGTGCTGCTGCTAGGCAACCATGGGGCTGTGTCTCCAGCCTGAGAGATGCTGAGACCTGCTCTCCCCTTTTAATGCCACAATCTTCCACCACGCTCTGCTTCCTTCCCACCCCTTTCTGCTTGGAACCATGGGGAGGGGGTGTCCTGCAACTTACTCCTTTAGACTGCATACTAATCTCTTTGACCCAATAGTTTAAAATCTTTTTATATAAAAAAATTCCAAATAGGAAATGGCCATTATAAAAATGTAACTGCAGCCCAGGACCTAAAGTTCAGTCCACCTCTCTGAGCCCTTATCAGGGGTTCTCTTACATGGGCGTTTATTTGTCCTTCCAGCTTTTGGTTTTGCTTCTGTGTTGGTGTGCACAGGGGTTTCCAACCTTTCTATTGCTTTTTTTTTTTTTTTTTTTTTTTTTTGCCGTCACAACAACAGTTATTGTGTAATTTTTCTAATAAAATAAACTAAACAACCATGACTGATTCTGCCTTTTCTCTGCCATGTAAACAGAATGCATATGAGATGTGTGCTGCTTTGAACAAGTCAGTGATAAACCTGAGTTGACAGCAATGTAAACCCAGGGTTGCAAGGCATCCTGCAACCAGGGCTCTAGGGGGACTGTCCTCACCCCTAGCCACTGTCATTTTCCATCTCTTAGAGATGGTCTAATTTCAGTAAAAGTGAAAAAACCTAAAAACTGGTAGCCAGTAGAACAAAGAAGATTGGTTAACATTTTTCCAAAAGATACATGCTCATTTATTGTTGTATCAAAGAGAAAAATCTTCTTAGGAAACTGTTCTGTGGGTGGGAGTCACCAACCTTGACCGCTCACGTTTATTTCTATTGATTATAAACCTCAAGTGAGTTGACCAAAGCATTTGTGACCATTGTTATCATATTAGCAGCAAAGCAAAGCTATGCTACATAGGTGGTCATCGAATACAAGCAATAAAACCACAAGCAAACTCGCCTGATCTCAGTGAAGAGGAGATTAACACGAACCTCTCCAGTGTCACCTCTGAGAACTATGAGTATTAGCAATCTTTGTGAGGCCTGTGCTTTGCTGGTCCAAGCAGACATGGACATTTTGGAATCAAATACCTCTTTATATGAGCTACGTGTTCTCAAGGAGGGTGGTGTTGCTCTGTGGGGTTCTTGGGAATTTGTGGGGATGGTATTGACTATCACAATGAAGACAGCAGCTATTAGGAAAGACAGGGTTAGTAGATCCTGCCATACACAGGAGTCCCATTCAGCAAAGACCTGTTTCGTAACTTCAGATGTCCCTTGGGTGTATAATTATGGGAACCTATAACCAACTCCTCATATAAACAAAAAGCATTCTTTGCATGGTTTACTATACAATGAAGTTTCGGGAAAGCTATTTTCTGTTTTGCTGGGGGAGGGATTTCGCCAAGCATGGTTCCTAAACTTGGAGAATTACCTCACTGATAGCAATGGCGTTTTAAGTATTTGAGTCATTAATAAAATATACCTGCTTCAGGCTGGGTCTGTAGTCATAGTGGCTTAGTTGTGGCCATTTATTCATTGAATGACATGAAGTTTTGCTGTGTATGATATTTACTATTTATTTATTTTACATTTATATTTATTGATTTAAAAATTTTATGTTTGCATTTTGTTTCATGGTAGTAAAGGGGAGGAGGTTATAAATATTCTTGTAGCAATGCACCTGACAGTGTTGGGAATAACTATTTTCTCTTTTGATTCACTCATGTATTTAGAAGTATTTGGAGAAGTACTCTAGTGAAATCCAGGAAAAGGCTTAGGTTTCTTAGATCAATCTTTCTCCTCCCTCTTACAGTGTCTTTAATAGATGATAAGACCTGCCTATTTCAGTTCATCTTGAGATGGCAATCTTTGGTTCTGACTGGTGAGATTGCCAAGTCACAGGAGCTTTGTGTTCTCAGAGGTGATACATATTAATTCCTAAAAGATCGTATGAGTCTGAAGTAGAAGCTGAATGATGAATGATATCACAGTCAGTCACATGAGCTAGCTATGACAGGCTCATTCTTTTTAACTTGAAGTTGAGGATGGTTCTTGTAGCAGAGAATTTAACAGGCTAACAGATTTCAGACTTTAATTTTTCCCTCTGGATTTCTGCAAACCAACACTTTTTCCCTCCATAGATAACTTTTGCTATAATATTTCATACCTAAAAGTTAATATAAGGTCCTAATATAACAATATTTTTATCATAGAATGAAGAAGGTATCTTGATAAATTTCCTGAGTGGATTATAAAAGAGAAAAGAAAAAGAGAAGATACAATTTAGCATATGAATTCAAGCATAAGTTTTTAAGTGATACCATACAATTTGATTTTATTTGGCAAAGGTAAATGCTTTTGAAAACTTGCATGATATCTAGGAGAAAAGCTTGAATGTTAGATTTTTTTTTTTTCTAAATTGAATGTTTTGTTTTCTTTCTACAGTTTCTTCAGGTGAATTGAAATATACTGATTTCTGAAGAAATTAATTAAGCCAGCTTAATTAATTTTTAATAGAAGGATTGCAAGTGGCAGAAAAGAAAGAGAGTCCGGTCTTGGATTTTATTTATTTATTTATTTATTTTTATCCGAGCAAAAAGTGATTTGTTCCAAAATAAGTACTTGCAAAGAGATGAGTACTGAAATAAAAAGTAATTTCTTTTGGGGGAAAACAAAGAAAACTTTCCTTAAAATAGTCAAAGTTCCATACACGCATAAGCTAAGATATCATGGTTGTTCATTTATTAGAAAAATAGTTTTACTTGATTAAAGAACAACTGTATTACTCAAGTTCCAGACACATCATCTCTATTAATCACTCACTGTGTCTTATATAAACAAAAAATCAGCTTTGTTGAGCTATAATTTACATAACATATGATTCATCCATTTACAACGTAAGATGCAATGTTTTTCAGTATTTCAGGTGTTTGTCCATCCGTCAACACTATCTAATTTTAGAACATTTTGTTCTCCCTAAAAGGAACTCCATACCTATTAGCAGTTTATCTCCCTTGCCCCACTTTTCAAGATTGCATGGCTATTCTGAGAGCTTTGCATTTTCATACACATTTTAAGAAAATTTATCAGGTTAACAGACTTTATGTTTTTTTTTTTTTTTTTTTTTTTTTTTTTTTTTTTTTTTTTTTTTTTTTTTTTTTGTGGTACCGGGGATTGAACTCAGGGGCACTTGACCACTGGGCCACATCCCCAGCCCTTTTTTGTATTTTTTTTTTTTTTTTTATTTAGAGACAGGGTCTCACTGAGTTGCTAAGTGCCTCGCCATTGCTGAGGCTGGCTTTGAACTCACGATCCTCCTGCCTCAGCCTCCCAAAGTGCTGGGATTACAGGCGTGCGCCACCGCGCCCAGCCAGACTTTATGTTTTTAAGTGTCTCAATATGTAGGGTTGGGCGCGGGGAAGGCATCTGGGATTCCACTAAGGATTGAGTTGAACTATGTAAGTCAATCTGGGGAGGGCTGGTATCATAACAATGTTATCTTCAATCCATGAACATGAGATGCCTTTCCATTTATTTAGATTATCTTTAATGTTTTTAATAATTTTCAGTTTTAGTATACAAGTCTTATACATGCATTAAATTTGTACATAAGTATTACACTCTTTTGATTTTGTACTTGAAAAATTATAGATGTGAAATTACTAGAGCTCTGAAAAAAACCTTCTTACATAGTTGCACACAAGAACCGTGTGAAGAGGAATCCCTTTTCTCTGGAAAAGTGTGAAGCACTTTCATCATGGTTTAGTGTCTGGGAACCAGGAATGTAGAATGCCTCATAATACAAGGAACAGTCCCATGCTACAAGGAGCTTTCCCATCCAGATCTACAATAGTGCATCTGTCAAGAAAAAGTAGCTCAGGAAATGTCCCTGTGATCTAAAATCAGACACTGCACAAATATCGCTAAAAGGAACATTTAGGAAGTCTCTTCCTTAACAAGCAAAGAGAATGGATAAGTAGCGTGAGGTGCTAACTTATTATAAGGTCTTTGTTTGATGCTCAGTCTTCTCTACTAAGTCTTTAAACAGTAAGTGTTTCTCTAGTTTTAAAAAACATATCTTCATGGACATAGTAATCACTGTGAAACTCCTAAAGAAACATTTTAACAGTTGCTTAAATTAATCACTAATGTTCCATACACTCAGTTCAACTTGCAAAAACATGTCTTGCTGTCATCTAATTTCAGATGCTTCTTGACAGTCGTTTAAAATACAGTGAATGAAAGCATCACACAATTTGGTTCATTTATTCACTTTACAGTTAATTTTAAAAATTAATGCTTTGGGGCTATGGTATAGCTATGTGGTAGAGTGCTTAACTAGCATGTGCAAGGCCCTGGGTTAAATACCCATCACCACACATGCACAAAAATGATTAGCAGTTTTGGCATTTGGTAGATAAACTTATGTCTAGAATATTACGAACTTTATTGCTGATAAAGTTCCGTTTTTGTTGTTGACTTATTGGAAACAATTGTAGATTATAGATTTTTCAAACCCTATGAGTAAACCATTCAAGCAAAGTGTAAATGTACAATAATGATTGTGTAATTTATCCAAAGCTTTATTTAGTTGTTTTTTAAATGTACATAAAAAATGACACATTAGGGGCTGGGATTGTAGCTCAGTGGTAGAGCGCTTGCCTAGCACGTGTGAGGCACTGGGTTCCGTCCTTAGCACCACATAAAAAAAGAAACGAATAAAATTAAGGCAGTTGGTCCATCTACAACTACAAAAAATAAATAAATAAAATAAAAAATGACACATTATGTATGTTTTAGGTTTTAATATTTACTTCCACAGCTATGAGACATTTTAATGCAAGAAAGCTGCCAAACCAAACACACACATGAGCCACCTAGTGGTCGAATATTATTGGCACTTTCAGTTTATGGTTAAACTAAAAGCATTATCAGCCCTAAACAAGTACTGGACTGAACTTGTGTTTTAGAAAGCTAGATTGGATCAAGTGATAGATTTTGTTTAATACGCATATCATTGCATGTAAGTATCTTTTTTTTAAAAAATATTTATTTATTTACTTTAGTTTTACACAATGCAATGCATTTATGTTTACGTGGTGCTGAGGATCGAACCCGGGCCGCGCACGTGCTAGGCGAGTGCTCTGTCGCTGAGCCACAACCCCAGCCCCACATGTAAGTATCTTTATGCTATGTGATGTCTGCATAATCTGTCAGTGATAGCTGGTTTTGGAGAAGATTTATAAGAAGGTGGTTTTGGATGCGACACAGCCATCTTAAAGCAACACGTGGTGACGTTGAAGTCACACTCTTTGCAGTCTCTTTACAGAAATCATTCTTCCAGCTCTTAGTATAATCATGCTCTGATTAAAGAAAACTGTGAAACCATTATGAATGCCATCTTGTTTGATAGCTGGAGAAGCTGAGAAAAGTAGCCCTGATGTTGCCCAGGACTGGTTTTCTGCAATAGCTCTGGGCATGGGGTGAAACTTTGGATAAGGAAATAATGGTGAGTTAGTTTGATTGACATGTTCAAATATTACTGCATCTTTGACCTGTTCCTAACTAAAAGGACCAGCAGGGACCCTAGTGAAATTTTATTGCCTTAAACATCTGACTCGAAATCATGGCTCAGCTCGGCTCCTCCTCATATGTGCATGGGTGAATATTGCCTGCATCTTGATGTGTTTGTGTCAGCAGCCATTTGGATTGTAGGACAAGCTTTTCTATCTGTTTTCTTGTCCATTCAGCAGATACAAAGGTGTTGACTTGTTTAATGATAAGAATGGCATAGAAATGAAAGCTGTAAGTGGGTCTTTAAACACTCAGAAATTAAAAAGGCCATTTTTGACTCATTGTGGTTGTTTGTGTGGTCAGAAGCAGCTCATAAAAAAAGCAAGGAAAGTCCCACTTCACTTTAAATATTCGTTTTTACTTTCTCTTAAAATGTTTCCATTTAGTATTGAAACATGATGACATGATTTGCACTTTCTTTTCCTGAGCTCTAATCAAATTACTGAAAGGCAACAAAATATACAACCAGCAAATGTTAAAAGTCAATAAATAAAACATTTTTCCTCCCAAGGAAAAGACCTAGATAAGCAATCCCAGAGGAAATTTGAGTTCACTCTAGACATGCATATATGGAAAGTTGTTGTACCCATTTCAATCTTTTATGAGATGTGTAAAATTATCAGAAATAAAAAAGGAACCGAGACAAAAAAAAGCAAAGATTAAAAATGTTGATGATCTCCAACAGGTATTACTTTGCCAATATCACTGAAATGAGATTCTCAAACCTATTAAGACATTGAAAGACATTTCTAATATGGCAGAGATCTAATTTCACTGCAGAGTCATGGGTAGCATTGTCAGCCTCAGAAGACACTTTGGATACAATTCACAGGACACTGGTACTGTATCAAGAGAAACGTGAGCATAGGTCAGGATGGGCAAGAGTTGCTTGAGCTGCACATCCACAGATCATCACTTAAGCTCTATAATGAACACTCAAACTTCAAATGCTTGAATGAAAGTTGATATTCCCTATAACTTATATTTCTAGGAATAGAAGCAGTGTGAGGAGCAAAGAAAGAAAAATAACTGGCTTCAAAAATGCTAGAAATGAGAAGAAACAAAACAAATATGAGTATGTATAAATGCCCATGTACCATTAAGATAACAATTAAACAGGGAAAAGAAATCAAAAGGTAAAAAGAAAGGGAGAAAAAAATGAAAACTTAAAGAATTCTTTCCACTGGAGTTCAAAATGTTCTCAGTTTCTATTCTCAGCAATTTTAGGTGGGGTGGTCAGGATTGTTGGAGTGAGAGAAGTAATCCCATAGGTGGAGCTCCTGGAGGAAGGGTTTAAGCTTGTGGGCTCCAAGCTTTTGGCTGAATGTCAATTGGTCTAGAGATTTTAAATCAGTGTACCTCTAGCACCCAGTACATTCTGGTCCATGATGGAAGACTACTTACCCTAGGAATCTCCCCTGTGTTCCACTCGTGTGGTGGAGGAGCCAATTCTTAGTCCCCTAAGTCATCTTCAGACCCTGCATTCCCTTGTTGTGGGTTCAATCTCCAAACTCAATCTCTCCTGCCCCCTCCCTTCCAAGTTCCCAGCCAGGTGGGTCTCTCCCAATCAATAAGTGGGCAAAGGAACAGAACAGACACTTCACAGCAGAAGAAATATGAACGGTCAATAAATATATGAAAAAAATGTTCAACATCACTAGCAAATAGAGAAATGCAAATTAAAACTACACTGAGATTTCATCTCACTTCAGTCAGAACAGCAGTTATAAATAATACAAGTAACAATAAATGTTGGTGAGGATGTGGGGAAAAAGGCACACTCATACATTGCTGATGGGACTGCAAATTGGTACAACCACTCTGAAAAGCAGTTTGGAGATTCCTCAGAAAACTTGAAATGGAGCCACCATTTGACCCAGTTATCCCACTCCTTGGCATGTGCCCCAAAGACTTAAAATCAACATACTATAGTGACACAGCCATCAATGTTCATAGCAGCTCAATTTACAACAGCTAAGATCTGGAACCAAATGTAGGTGTCTTTCAATAGATGAATGGATAAAGAAAAAGTGGTACATATACACACTAGAATATTACTCAGCCTTAAAGAAGAATGAAATCATGGCATTTGCCTGTGAATGGATGGAACTGGAGGCTGTCATGCTAAGTGAAATAAGTCAATGCCCCAAATCCAAAGGCCAAATATTTCCTCTGATACGTGGATGCAGACTCACAATAGGCTGGGGGAGGGAGGAGTGGAGGTTTACCTGATTGAACAGTGGGAATTGGGGGCAAGGATGGAGAAATGGGAATGGAAAAACAGTAGAATGAATTGGACATAACTTTCCTGTGTTCATATATGAACACACAACCAGTGTAACTCCATATCCTTTACAACCACAAGAATGGAAGAATGGGAAGTTACATTCCATGTACATATGCTATGTCAAAATACATTCTACTGTTATGTATAAAAAGAACAACAACAAAAATACATGATTACTATATGAACAACCCAAGATAGGCTTTGTATATTTTGATGGCGATCCAGGGTTAAAATGTCAGGTAAGCAGATTGGCTATTGGAATGTCCTAAATTACTTTCCCAAATTCTTTTATAGTTGAGGTCATGATTATAGGATAATTCTGGTAGAGCTACTAGGGTTTTCTTTTTTCATGCCTTCTACAGGGTTGCTATGTTAAGAAAACTGTCAGTTTCTATATACTTACTCTCTATACCATCTCAATGTTTAGTCAAGATTCTTGGTGATATGCTTATAACCTCTGGAATAATAATTTTGCCTTTTCCTTTCTGATTGCTTGATTTCTGATGTTTTTTCTTTTTTAATTGTGCTAACACCTTCCACACAATGAATCACATAACGAAGGTGATGTAGCCATCTTTCTTTGCTTATTAGAATAAGTGTAGAATGTCATCAGCTTTCTCCACTGGTGTGTAGTTGTCCCCTGTTGTCCCGTTGTCCATGGGGAATACATCCTAAGACCACAGTGGATGCCTGGATGCCACAACTAGCACTGAACCCTTCATGTACAGTCTTTTCTTCCAATACACACACACCTACAACAACAGGCTTCTCTCTAGTACGTTTGAATTCCCAGCATCGCTACTGCTGCATTTTGAGGTCACTATTTAGAAAAATAAGGGTTGCTTGAACACAAGCACCCAGCTACCACCAACACTGATCTGAAAACTCAGAGAGCTGCTGGGTGAGTCCATGGATATGCTGGACAAAGGGATGATTTACGTCACAGGCAGGACAGAGAGAAGACCAGGATTTTATTTCTGCTACTTGGAACACCATGCAGTTTAGCTTATGAATTGTTTATTCCTGGAACTTTCTACTTACCATACTGTAGCTGAGATACCTGAAATGATGAAAAGCAAAACTAGATAAAGGGGAGCTGCTATGTTGGGTTTGGGACTGAATATTATTTTCAGTCTAGTGAATGAATTTTGAGATTTGGAATGAAGAGTGTTTGAAATACAAATCTTATTTTATTTATTTATTATTTATTTTTTCAAGTTGCTGGTTTAATATAAAGTATTTTTACAACAATTGTGTCTTCATACATGTATTTAGGGTAATCATGGATAAACTCAGTCTGCCATTATGAAATACAAATCTTGAATCAGTGTTCTTTATTCCCAATGGCTGACTGCTCATCATAGCTTCCACTGTAAGTTCCAAATGATGAATATGTTCAGATAACTTACAGCAGAATTCTAATAAAAAATTGGACTCTTTAAAAAATGTAAATGCACTTTATTTAGCACAATCTCTGCCCTTTAAAAATTAAGAGTTTATGGGATGGGGTATAGCCCAGTGGTAGATCTCACATTTAGCCTGTATGAAGCCATGAGTTCAAATTTCCAGCACCAAAAATAAAAATAAATAAATACAAATCAGGTGCTTAATTCCCCCAAGTGTACATATATTTTTTATAAACACTGCTAGAAAACCCTGGGAATTCCTTGTACAGTGTTCTATTTTAGATAACACACTGATGCAGCATTACCACACCTATCTGGGGTCACGGTGAGGAGAAGCCTCCCTGCCTCTCCCAGGCCACTGAGAATTGATGTGACTATCTTCCCCTGGACGTGCAGGGGTATCCAGAGCTATTCTTGAGGTAGAGTTTCAACACAAAGCTCAGCCAAGTACCAAATAAAAAATAATCATGAAAAAATTAAAATGGCAAAAGTATTAGATCCTAGCTTGTGAATAATGCTGTTTTCAAAGTCCAAGAGCAACCCTTAGAAATGGGACCAGATCTTGTTATTCTCTCAGAGAACTGCAAAATTAAAACAGAGATACACTCACTGGAAGAGGAAGAAAAATGGCTTACCAGACAAAAAAGTGTCCCAGGTGTTGGCTACTTAGATCCGATAAGCATCTAAGCGAAGCAACAGGGTCCGCCAAGTTCATATGTCTGCTCAGGAACAGGAACATCAACTCCAAGATCAGGGTTTGTTTCCATACCATTTGCAGGTTCTTACAAGTGACTGGAACTGGAATTTCCAGTTACTGCTCTTCAAGGGGGTCCCCAACATGGGTTGTTCATCTGTGATGAGTGACTGACTGCCTATAGCTCAGCTGGACACACAGCCATCTGCTCTAAAGCTGAGGTTTTGTTGTGGTTTTGAAAAGGCTCACTGGAGCCCAGAGTTGCAGAGCGTTGTTGATGGGCGACAACACATCTCAAGCTCTCCTCAAAATCCTGCCTTTCCATTCACTTATTTGAAAACCAGCACAGTTGATGTAATAAGGTTAGAGCTTTGTTGCCATGCCCACGCTCCTGGGCTCCTCTGGGTGGGGCTGAGCTGGACTCTGTACTTCCTTTCGGCATTTGGCGGAGTAGAGAATGTATATGCTTCTCATTAGGAAAATTCCAGCAATGGCAGCAAAATAACTCCCATAAACTAAAAACTGGAGAGAACAAAATTAGCCACATATAAAATCTGACCACCTATATCAGATTATGGAATGATGCTGTCAGTTTGCTTGGATGATGGGGTAACTGAGACCCAGGATATGAGGATGGGTCAGGTACATTAGACAACATCCTCTTCTATCTTAGAAGAATCAAGTGTGAAAACATAAGCAATGCAGGGATGGGGAGTCACTGGTTTGGGGGTAGATCGCCTAGATTCAAATCCCAGCTGCTGTTATCAATAGTGAAAATACATTAGATCCCACAGATCTATCTAAGTGTCCATGTTTGGAAGCTGGAATAGTGCTTTGTGCTGTGTCTTAAACTCTTTTTTTTCTTTCTTTCTTTTTTGGAGACAGGTTCTTGCTATTTTGCCCGGACTGATATCAGACTCCTAAACAAGTGATCCTCTGGCCTCAGCCTCCTGAGTGCTGGGACTGAAGGCCTGTACCACCAGTCCTGACTTCTGTGCAGTATCTGTAAGGAAGAATTTAAGACCCTGAGGCTACTTCTTACCTCCCTTACCCAGGTAAATGTCGACCTTCATGGTGTCATAGTGTAATTAAGAAATCGTGTATTTTTAAGTTTGCCTAGCCAAGGAATTCAAGAAATCAAAATATTGCTAGTTGTTGAAGAACTCTGGAGGCAATCTAGTTATTCTACATTCCCAGCAACTACATGAGTAGGAAAACAGAAGTCCTGAGTAGGAAAACACCACGCACTTACCTGCGTGGTGACTGGCAGGTTGAGCCCTCTCTGATCCACCACAATCACAGTCATGACAGTCTGAATCACCAAGGCGATAAAGGTGTTCATTCCAAACACCAGGGCATAGCGCTCCACGCTCAGGTTCACCGCGATCTGAAATCTACCATGAAATGTCGAGTAAGTATTTTAACCACAAGATGCACGAGAGTCTTACCACCAAAAGATAGAAACTGGAGAGAAAACAGTGTTGTTAACTGTGCTTCTTGTCTAAATCCTCAGTATACACAGACAGGCAGAGCAAAGGAATTAAATACCATTAAAGGCTGAATTAAAGATAACATATGAAAATTCCTCCTATCCAATTTAGTGCTTTCCAGAAATTAAGCCTGAGTGTTCTAAATTCTCATACCTTGAGAATATTGGCTGTCATCTGATTTTAGACACTGTTTCACAGTGAATTTTTTGTGAAAATGTAAGGATTACCCATTGCTGGCACTGACAAAAGTTTGGTGTGTGAATTATTCTTTGGAAGATCCAGACCTTGAATGCTTGTACAATTGAGTAAATATGAATTTAATTTGTAATTATATAGATTTTTAAACTCTTACTATATTCTTTGAAATACAGGCTTTGGGCTTTGAATTTTTTTAATGTAAAGAAAAGTAGTACTACCTTAAAGTCTTTACCTTAAAAACAACAACAAAACCTCAAGACATGAGTTTGACCCATTAAGCCATGGCAACACAGAGGGAAAAATTCAAATGTTTCTCATCTCTTTAGTTAATACTAAAGCACATTTCCTGTATGCAGCTTTAACTATCCCTATACGAACCAAATCATTCTTTAGTCATTTTCTAAAACATATCTCTGAAAAAGAAATGCAAAGATTATAGGAAATTCTATATCCCAGATATCTTCTTTAAGAAATGAGTAAACACTATTAGGTTCCATGTATCAGGGCAACCACATGTTTCTCTTTTTTTTTTAAATTTAATTTGTTATACATGCTTTTAGAGTGTAATTCCTTTCATATTACATATAAAGAGCACAGTTTTCCAAGTCATTGGTTTTACACAAAGTATTTTCATACCATTTGAGTTTTTATACATGCACTTAGTATATTGATGTCAAACTCCTTCTGCCATTGTTTCTATCCCCTTGCCCCTACATGTTTCTTTTAATCTCTGTATCTAGTTTATTTCAGTATCCAATTTTTTATAGCTTTTCTGAGAATATTTGGTTCACAGAAAAGAATGTGCTTGGAATTACTAAAGCAGCTAAATGAGATTAGGGATGAAATCTAAACTTAAGCATTTAAAATTAAATCACATTACACCTTGTTACGGAAAATTATTGGAAATAAGAAACAAAACCCTGATGATGTATCATTGCTTCTGTTTTATCACAGAGAATTGCTGGAAATTAAAAAAAAAAAATCACTGAAACCAGACAATGTATCATTGCTTTTGATTTAGAAGGTAGTAGAGATTTCTTCCCCAATGACTAATCTGAGCAATATTCATATAGCAAACAGTTAAATGGAAAATGACTTGGTAACATTAGGTTTAAAATTAAGTAGTTTTAATATTGAAATTGAATTTAATATTGCAATGAAATAGTGCAATCATTTAATATTACAACTGATTGCAATATTGTGATTTAATCTTACAATTACATTTAATATTGCAATTGATTAAAATTCTTCTGAAGTTCTCAGAGGAACTGCAGGAGTAGAAAAGAATGGAAAAAAATGCTTGGTAATACTCACACTGCTATGGTTATGAGAAGCATATAGTTGGACTTGAACACCAAATAGCCAGCATAGCACACCCAGATATTGGATGTGTAATGCATGAGGAGCAGAGACCCTGCATTGAAAGTAGAGAAGATGGCCAGAGCCAGCTCCCCCAGGAGATCCCAGTTGACTTTTACATAACCCACTGCGAAGGCAGCCAGAGCCCCTAAAAACAAAACACGGGGAAGATCAACATACTGACTTTGCACACAGGAACCTTCAGCACACCTAAAACACCCAGCTCTCAAGCAATTCTGAAAGATGAATACATTGCTTTCATAAAAACTGTGTGATCTGTCTAAATGAAGATGTATCCTTATTCATCCAGGTTTCTTCTCTTTTTATTTCCTATTTTCTCAGTTATTTGGTCATATACTTTAAACTAGTATCTATAACATACCAGGCATTAGACAAGGCAGAGGGTCCATAAAGGTTCTTACCCACTGCAGGAAGATTGGATAATTGACAAGAGATTGGATAATCAGTAGTAATTAGGTTTAGTAATTGTGGTTCTCCTTAACAAAGTGAAAAGCATTTAAGTTTCAGATGACTGAAAACCGATGAATTAATTTTCCCACGTGATCTAAGAATGGGCCATATCTACAAAGGACTATTTCCCCCAAGAATTTGGAAGGTAGGAGCACAATCATTCCAGTGAGCCAATTTGGGCACAGTCTTGGTTTTTGGAAGTGACATTGAAGCCCCCGCAAAGGTAGACAATAACAAAACAGAGACCACGTGAGTTTTCTGAAACTTTTTGTATGAGGGTGTGGAAAAATCTCACTTCCTAAAAAATATCTTCAAAGCCTCGTTTGACATTTGAGTTTCCATTTGCAAGGATGTAAATATTTATTGTAGAATAAACTTCAAAGGCAGATTTCTCTCTGATATTAGAGTCTTGACTCTCACACCTCTTCTACCACTCATTAAAAAAACAAAAAACTACTTTTGAAATTGGTGGTATATAGGATTGCTAGGATAAGTGCTAGTTAGATCACTGGCAAGACTCTTTCAGTGAGATTTTGGAAGCCTTAATGTATTTTCTAAAATAATTAATAAGAAACTCATTACTTAGGTAAATCTTTTTCCTTTTGATATTAAAAACAATTCTGAAAGAACAGGGAACACTATGCCACTTATCCAAATGATGAAATGGAGTCTGAGGGATTCAACTACAAATTAATAGTTTGGTTCTAAGGCCTGCGCTCTCGAATTACTTTTAAGTATACACAACACATTAAGTAAAAGGTTATGATACTCCTATTTTTCCAGAACATTCCAACCTTGAAAAAATTTACTATGCCTCTGAACTACTAGGGCTAATTATTTACCACTATGGAAAAGTTTAGAACCTGGAGAAATGAATTTAAAGTGTAGCCCACCAAGGAAGATAAAGTGATGTTTACCTACCTCCAAATGTAGCAATTGCTTCTACTGCTCCATTATAGACTGAAGAATCTCTGGATGGGGACTTGTCATCCCACAGGATCTGCACATAGTTCAAAACCTGGTTAAAACCAGCTGTGGAAAAAGCCCACCACAGGGACCAGTAGAAAAGACGCTTTGAGGAGTAGCACTCCCGCAAATCCTGGAACCACTGCACACAGTTCCTCAAAGCCTCATGTTGTGGCTTTGGGCTGCTGGGCCGGCTCTCCTCCCCATGCCTGGAAAGGGTGCCTGCTTCTTGGTGGGCTGTCTCGTGACCTCTATGGGCTTCCTCTAGGACAGCATCCTGTCCTGGTGTCTTTTGAGAAGCTTCTTTGCTGGGCCGTGCATGGAAAAACATGCTCTTCTTTGGCATTGGTAGAAAGAGTGAGAAGAAGAAGGCCACGGAGACAGAGGCCAAGCTGATGACGTTGAGGTAGAAGTAGGACACACCTGCCAGGGAAACCAGGAGCTGGGCCAGCACTGAGGCCGCTGTGTAGGCCACCAGGGTGACACTCCGACAGTAGCCACTCACCTTCTGGTAGTGCTCTGGGCTGACCACACTGTATATGTAGGCATAGTAGGCCACCTCGGTGGCTGACACCACACCATAGACAAATTCAACAAGCTGCATGATCTTCACTCCTTGGCCAAACAGGAGCAGCAGCCAGGTGATGATGAAGCTTATCCCCTGTAAGACAATGACTGGTTTGTAGCGGACGTAATCCGTGAGGACAAACACGGGGAGCAGCAGCACCAGGTAAGAGTAGGTCCAAACGGGAAGGATCTCATTGGTGATCTGCAAAGGAAACACAGCATGACCATGAGCCCTGGGCATCTCTAGGGGAACTGCAGTATGTACCTCATATTCTGTAGATTACCAGATATTCTGTGGAATCACATGATTGAAACACAGATTTTCCAGGAAACCTCTAAAAGACATTCCCCTTTCCCATTGGGGTGCAAAACCAACCAAAACCTTTCCCTCCACCCAAAACAAAACAACAACAACAAAAAAGGCAGGGGAGGGAAATCCCAACTAATTTATGTACTTACTATATCCTAGTAGAATATATTGGGAAGACAGGAAATCAGAACTTTATATTAAATGTAAGTTTTAATAATATATAATTAAGTGAATTAGTTAAAAGCTGCCCCGCCCCCTGGGTTTTCCAAGTTCTTAAAAAAAAAAATCCCCCCCCCAATATTGGGGATTGAACCCAGGGGTACACTACCTTTGAGGTCTCTCTAAATTCAGAAGGTTGGCCTTGAGTTTGGGATCCTCCTGCCTCTGTGTCCTGACTTACTGGGATAACAGGTGTGACCACCACCCCTGGCTCCTTTGTTGTATGAACTGCTTCAGTCTGAGACATGCTGAAGCCATTACCCCAAGTGATTTTACAGAACAAGCTTGCCTTTCTGCCAGGCCACCTCACCACCAATAAACCAGCTCTAATCAGCCCTCTAGGTGGAGCCACATACTCCACAAAACATTTTCATGGCTGTGGCTGGAGGTGGGAAAACCAGCCCAGATACTTTTCTAGCCGGTGAGTATATTTTCTGGTTGCATTCATTATAAAGAAAAAGAGCCTTTGGGGGGAGAAGGTACTGAGAATGGAACTCAGGGGAGCTTAACCACTGAGCTACATCACCAGCTTTTTTTAAAATTTAAGATAGGATCTTGCTCAATTACTTAGGGTCTCACTAAGTTGCTGAGCTGGCTTTGAACTTGCCATCCTCCTGCCTTGGCCTTCCAGGTTGCTGGGATTACGGGTATGCACCACCCATGTCCGGTGAGATGGATCGTTTAAGTAAGAGAATTTGGCTTTCTAGGGAAGGAAGGAATGCTGAGAGAGAGAGCTGTTAATGTTTCACCTGCTGTTAAACAGTTTTTTTTTTTTAATTTTTTTTAGTTATAGGTGGACACAACACCTTTATTATATTTATTTGCTTTTATGTTGTACTGAGTATGGAACCCAGTACCTCACACATGCTAGGCAAGAGCTCTACCGCTGAACCACAACTGCAGCCCCTGCTAAATAGTTTTTTAAAAACTGAATATGAACCCTAAAGAGATATGGTCATGTGTCATTTGACAATGAGGTTATATTCTGAAAAATGCATCACTAAGCAATTTTCACTGAGCAGTTTTCTTTGTGTACTTACACAACCCCAGATAGCATAGTCTACTACATGCTTAGGTATGTGGTAGATATGGTATAGCCAATTGCTCCTAGGCCATGATGAACAAAACACGAGATTAAATTAAGCTCCAGAGAAAATGGTGCAGCAAGTGATGAGGCAAACACGAGATACATAAACACACACAGGCATAAAGATCTATGAGGCTGCTACTGGTGGTCCCGGGC
The DNA here is from genome assembly GCA_025594165.1 of Tamias sibiricus. NCBI lineage: Eukaryota > Metazoa > Chordata > Mammalia > Rodentia > Sciuridae > Tamias > Tamias sibiricus. The sequence continues at coordinate 68,570,409 of CM046660.1, read as the reverse complement.
ATGAGGTTTCACAGCAAACTTGTGTTGTTACAAGTATGACTATACTCTAAAGCAGTGATTAAAAAACCACAAAATGGTAAATGCATAAACTAGGAAGTCATTTATTATTATTAAGAAGTATTATGGGTGGGGCTGTGGTAGAGCACTTGCCTCGCATGTGTGAGGCTCCATATGGAGTTTGATCCTCAGCATCACATAAAAATAAATAAATAAATATATATATATATATATTTTAAAAAGTATTATAGCCAGGCACTACATACATGCCTGTGATCTCATTGACTTTCGAGTTTGAAGCCAGCCTGAGCAACTTAGTGAGACCCTGACTCAAAATAAATAATAAAAAAAGGGCTAGTTGTGGGCTATGGCTATGGCTCAGTGGCAGAGTGCTTGCCTAGCACATGTGAGGCACTGGGTTTGAGCCTTAGCACCACATACAAAATAAACAAATTAAAAAAGCATGCTGCCCATCTACAACTGCAAAAAAAATTTTTTTTAAAGGGCTGGGGATGTATCCTGTACCCTTCGGTTTAATCAAAGAAAGAAAGGAAGGAAGGAAGGAAGGAAGGAAGGAAGGAAGGAAGGAAGAAGGAAAGAAAGAAAGAAAGAAAGAAAGAAAGAAAGAAAGAAAGAAAAACAGAGAGTATACACTATATATGGTACACAATTATACACTTTATAATATGGATGGCAGCATGGTAGATTTGTTTATACCCACATCAATACAAACACATAAGTGATACATTGTGCTGTGACTTAAGCTGGCTATGACATCACTAGATGAAAGGAAGTTTTCAGCTTTTTCAGCTCTGTTGCAATCTTATGGGACCACCATCATGTGTGGGATCCTTCATTGACTTTAATATTGTTGTGTGATGTACAATATATATATATATATATATATATATATATATATATTTTTTTTTTTTTTTTTTTTAGATCTTGTTTATACCCAGCAGCCTTCCAGTTCACTAGGACTAGAGCCTGTGCTTAGCATTGACTTTTTTTTTAGGGAAAGTATAATAAAGTCAATGAAGACTAATGTCAGGACTCTATAAAAGTTAAAATATTTATTATACAGTATTGTGCTTTGGCTGCCCAGTTTTGCAAACCTGAGAAGGAAGTGTAGCTCCATTGTGTGACAAGTACTGTGAAAATGAAACTCCCTGAGGTCAAAGTGCCTTTCTTATTTCAAATTAAATGAGACTCTATGTCCTTGTTCAAGTCCTATAAAACTGAACTCTATTAAGATATGTATGTGTATTAACTTACCTCTGTGCTGGTCAGGTTTTTACTTGGTTCAGATAAATACGGGATAAGGAATGGTTCTGAGGGTCTCATCATGGAGAAAAATCCAAATAAACAGAGGATCACAGTGGGATAAATCCAGGAATTGCTTGGTGAAGTTCTCAAACAATCCATGGCTAATCAAATGGAAACAAAGCAAAAATTAAGTAATATTTATTCTTTTTGGCATCTAGGATGTAACAAAAAGCTGATTATTCCTTTTTTTTTTTTTTTTTTTTTGAGGTGCTAGGGATCAAAACCAGAGCCTTATGCACGCTAGGCAAGTGCTTTCTCTATGAGCTCCATCCCAGGACCCTCTACATGTTTTATGAAAAGACAGAGTTTCATCCATTTGTGTTGAAACAAAAAGGTGAATAATGAATAGCTGCTCTCAAATATTGCTCGGGTGAGCCAGTCATGCCCTCCTCTGTCAATTAACTTCCTTTTCATTATCACTGGGGAAAACAATAATGGTTATGAGTAGCTACTGGTTGTTGATAAGCAATGGGCCAACACAGGCATGAACCTAAGTAAAACGCCAGCCAATGGACTGGTACATGTGCCAGGTAAAGCAGTCCCAAAAAGAACAGATGGAACTAATCCAACCTTCCACTCTCTGCCCACTCTACCAGGCAGTGATTCTGGGACTTTTAGCACAAGAAAGGGCATTTGTTTATTCACGCATTCACCTCTCCAGCAGACTGTACTTGCCTAGCATTTTGATTGACATATAATAGATATCCAAGATATTTTTTAGGTGTGTCCCATCTTCTAAGAATTTATAATTCTTCATTTAAAAGATTAAACTGGATAAAGACCTGACTTCTGACCTTTGTCACTGGTACCAACTCTGTTGGGAATGGAAGGCATCATTTCTTAGGCTATTATTTTATTATTTTATTTTTTTTTTTTGTGGCACTGGGGCTGTGAATGCCAGGCAAGCCCTCCACCTCTGGCCACTTCTCTAGCTCTTCCACTTTTCATCATAGCTGGGTTCTCCTCTAATCCCGCGGTTTCACACCACTCAACGTGGGCAGGTAGTCAATTAATACTTTATACCTTTTCCTAACATAGAAATTACCTGAAATTCAAACTTCAGACACATAACACAGGAGGGGTCTCATTTGTCACTGCACATAAAACAAACAAAACCAACCTTATTTTATGGTGGCTGAACTTGAAAACATTTGCTTTTTCTTGATGATTACAGTGTGTGCAAGAATATTCATTCCTATTCCTTTATGTTTGAGATTCAACTTAGTTGTATTTTTGGTGGTCCTGATTGTGGTTAACTTCTGAGAATAGTCACAGGGAGAAAAGTAACCTGCTGTAGGATGCTTTTCTGTCTATTATCTTATAAAGACTCATAGCCACTATAAAATGCATCATCTCCCCAAATTCTGAGGTGACTGTATAGAAGATCCAAGATGTCCAATGACTGCATTCAAACCACAGGGTTAAGATCTGAAGCCCGGTGACCCCAGCTCCCATCCACCTCAGCTCCCACCACCCCAGCTCCCACCACTCCACTGGCCTCACTCCTGTGGCCCCTCCCTCTCTGCTGCAGGGGGTAACCTAATGACACCCTCTTTTCACAGTGAGGAAAGGAAATGTTTTCATAAACATGTCCATACAAGAGAGTGTGGCTTAATCTAGAGAGTGTTCAGAGGCAATGACAATTTGGAAGTGGGCCAGAGAGAGGTAAAAGGGTGCTCCTTCCCGAAGAATGAGTCTCCCGGGTGGAACTCCAGGTGTCCAGGTGGAGGATCTTGCTGAGTCATGCTGCAGCAGTCACCCACCCAGCCCTGTCACAACCTGGCTCCACACAGATGCATATTTTTTCTCTTAAGTTAAATAAGGTAAACACCATTTTTAAGAAATGGTGTAGAGAACAAGATGATCAGATTTTGGAACCAGGATTGTGACAACAGTGAACAATGATGACAGTGTAAAAGTGCTGTCCAGGGCAAATCGGGGTGATGTCCTGGGCTTATTTCCTCACACCGGAAACCATGGGCTGGGGCTGGGGTTGTGGCTCAGTGGCAGAGCACTCGCCTCGCACGCACGTGCGCACGTGCGCGGCCCAGGTTCAGTTCTCAGCACCACGTAAACATAAATGCATTGCATTGCGTACAACTAAAGTAAATAAATAAAAATATTAAAAAAAAAAAAAGAAAGAAACCATGGGCTTTCTCTTCTTCCTGGGCTGCTGCTGGGTTTGCTGGGAACTTCTTACAGGAAAGGGCATCCTCAGTAACCGATTACTAAGGTCATCTTTGGAAGGGTTATCTTGATGGGGTGGCATGTGCTGACTCTACATCTAGAACATTCTGTCCATCTGTGCTGACCATGGATTTGACAACCAACTCCAAGCCATGTATCTCAGAGAGCTAGGACTACTCCCATGGTCACTGGCTATTAAAAGTTCCCTGGATTGCTTATCTGTTTGTTTCCCTATGCTCTGGATATTGCTGCCCAACTAGATATAGCTGGGAAGGTCAAGCAGAAAAATATGATAGATGTCCCCTAGAGTGTAAGCCCCAGAGGGCAGGGCCTATTGTCTGGTTCACTGCTGTATCCTGAGTGTCTCAAACAGTGCCTGACACACAGTAGGACCTCAAGGAAGACACTGAATGAATGGAATAAACAAACAAGTACAGACTGCTTGGTCAAGGGTGGGGACAGACAGGGGAGGTGTTAAGAATAGGCAAGGATATGGGAGTCAGGGGAGGCAGTCCTGCAGAAAGGATGAGAGTCTAACTACCCCAACCCCAACTCTGTCCCGCTGAGAATAAGAATAAGGGCTGCCTGGTTTTCCTGAGTGAGCTTCCCTTTCTAGTTGCATCAGTGAAAGGCCAGGGAGGTCCTCAATTCTTCCAAGAGCCTTGTAGTTCAGTCTCTCATCTGTAAAATGGGACAGCAATGTAGGCTGCACCAAGATCATTAACTCTCCTCCTGGGGAGTTTGTAGCTAAAGGTCTCACCAATAAATGGAAGTCATTACCTATCTGTCATCATCTTTTATTTTTATCCTTTTTTATTTCCAGCACTGGGGATTGAACCCAGAGGTGTTCTACCACTGAGCTGAATACCCCAGCCCCTTTTATTTTTTATTTTGAGGTAGAGCCTTGCTAAGTTGCTGAGGCTGGCCTCCAACTTTTGATCCTCCTATCTCAGCCTCCTGAATTGGTAGAATTAAAGGCATGCACCACTGTACCCGGCTCTCTACAACTTCTAACCCAGTGACTGAGTCCCACAGTATGTTAGTGAATATATCCACATGCATGTTTATATATTGCTAACCCAAACAGAAGTTGCAGAAAAAAAAAATTAGCTATACCCTGTAATGCCTTCTGATAATTAATATTTTTGCATCATTAAAAATTGAGCTTGCAACTCATTGGATTTCTTTGACACCACAGTCTGAAAAATACAATATAAAACAATGGAATTGGAATGTTGGGGACACCGCTGGGCTTTCTTGATACAAGGTAAGAGAAAAGATTAGTGAAGCTGGAATTAGAAAAACTGAGTCCAAGTCCAAGCTCTGATGTGCAAACAAGCACAAGAGCACAAATCTTACTGCCTCTGGCTTTCCTTTCCCCTTTTGCTGCCAGGGGAATAGTAACTGTTTCTTACCTGATGAAAAAAGCCACAGCTGTCCCACCAGGGACCCTCAGTGCTCTACCATTCCATATCCAAATCCTCTATTTTGGGCCATTTCCACATGTACACACAAGGCCACACATTTTATTGCTGCTTCCCTTCAGGATATGTGAGGTGCTGTAATTCTTTGAAGAATGATAATTTCCTTGCTAAAATACCTAATGCTACTTCATTGTAAAATGCTCAGGATTTTTCTTTCTCTCCTATAAAATGTAAGATTTATTTGTATTTGACTTGGCTCAAGTTTGCCTGGAGTGGCTTCTCATTACTTTTGTTGTCATCTACCTTGGGAAAATTTCTTTTTATGTCACCTGTTACATGCTTGTATTTTCTTGGTATTAGAGATCATTTTTTTCTCTTCTCTTTTTTTTTCTTCTAATTATTACCATGTTGTTGGTTTTTTTCCATTTTGAACCACTTCCTTTAGTTGTTTTTTCCTTTACAGTAAGAAATAATATCATATTTGAAACTAACATAATTTTTTTTTTTTTTTTTTTTTTTTTTTTTTTTTGTGGCAGGGATTGAACCCAGGGGCACTTTAACACAGAGCCATACCCCCAACCCTTTTCTGCATTTTGCTTAGAGTCAGGGTCTCACTGAGTTGCTTAGGGCCTTGCTAAGTTGCTGAGGCTGGCTCTGAACGTGATCCTCCTGCCCCAGCCTCCTGAATTGCTGGGATTACAGGAGTGTGCTACAGTGCCTGGCAACTCACTTCTTATATTAACTGCAAGATATGCTCATTGGCCATCTTAATTCTGTGGTATGGAGGAAAAAAGGCTTTCTTCTTCTGTTTTGAATATAGGAAGCACAACACTATGTCATTGCCAGGATCCCAGGAGTGAGTTACCAGAGAAGGTTAGAACTTGTTTACTGATTCCACTGCTGAGTTTCCTTTAGTTAGCTTTAACTTACAGAGTTATTGTGTGAATTAAGCCCTTCCCAAAATTGTGTACCCTGATGGGGCACCCAATCTTCACATTCCTCCCCAGAGCTTTACTATAGTCAAATGAGAGCAACAGCTTGATCATTTTAAATAAAAATCTTATGGCCTCGAAATTCCAAAGGGTACAGGCAGCTGAGCCAGAGACATATGCAAAAGATGTCATTTGTCCCAAGTTTTCAGGTGTTGACCACATACATATTGGGGAAACCATATATGCTTAGTTGGGAACTTAAGTCAACTTGCACCTTATCTAAATTTCAGATATGGACAGTGTCTTATTTCCTAACTCTTAGGTAGGTAATGTGTGTGTGCATAAATTTACATACACAACAAAACCCAATGGCTGCAGATACTTTTAGGTGTATTTTTCATTTGTGTGGAATAGGCAACTATTAAAAGTCAAGAACTGCAGAAATTGGAAGCACAGGAGGGCTTCCAGAATCCCTGGCGTGGGGGAGGTTTCCAGCCAAGGAGGAGCCTTAGTTGATTGACTTTTTCCAAGAGAGTAAGACAGTGGAAAGGAATCTCTTCTTCAAATCCCTTTCCATGTTTGCTTAGAAGATACTGCCGGAATCAACCCAGATGCCAATAATGTTCAAGGAAACTATCCATAATCCCCAGTCACTACCCAATTCCAGCCCAACCCCTCTTCACTAATCACTCCAGCCCCCTGAGACAGGGTGCGTGATGGGGCACCCAAATTTTAAATAAAAATCTTACAGCCTCGAAATTCCAAAGGGTACGGGCAGCTGAGCCAGAGACATATGCAAAAAATGTCATTTGTCCCAAGGCCCAAGGAGCCTTAGTCTGCTAGGAAGGAAAAGCCAGCTATTTTATTCCCTTCTGCACACAGCTCAGAACTGTGCTGTGACCAGAGGTGTGGCAGGTGTTCCCCTCACACCAAGCAATCCCCTTCGGACACCAATTGGACACCAATTGGGTGTCTGCTCTTTCAACCCAGTCCTGAGGCCGTCCACCCAGAGAAAGTGAGATAGCGTCAGATTCCCCAGGTTAAGGGGCTCAGTCCCACAAGGCTGCAAGTAGTAGCTGACAGACTGGATATAAACTGGGGTTCCCACTACCCCCTTCTTAGGTTCAGTTAATTTTCTGTAATGGTTCCAAGGACTCAGGGGCTAACATGTTTACTGCCCCTTGCTGCTCCCCTGGTACTGGGGATTGAACCCAGGGGTGCTTTACCACTAAGCTATAGCCCAGCCCTTTTCATTTTTTATTTTGAGACAGGGTCTTGTTAAATTGCTCAGGCTGGCCTGGAACTTATGATCTTCCTGCCTCTGCCTCTGCAGTCACCGAGACTACAGGCATGCACCACGGTACCTGATGTTTTGCTGGCTTTTTATAAGGGCTATTAGAAAGGATACAGATGAACAGTCAGATGAAGGAATGGACTACAGGAGGAGGTATGGGGGTCATGGAGCTCCTATGTCCCCCCAAGGGGGTGCCAGCTCACCAGCACCTGTATGTGTCCCACAACCCAGCTCTTCCATGCTATGGTTCAAGAGTTTTCAGACCTTGATCTCCAGCCCCACGCACCCCCACTTTCTGGTGTTCAAGCCCTCTAATCCGTAACCACTGGGTGTCTCCAGTGACTGACTAGTTCTATCCCGAGGTTATCTAGGGGCCTCGCTCTTAAGATTATCTCATTAGCAGAGACTCAGTGTTGTCCACCAGTCATTGTGAATAACACAAACACTCCTATCACTCCGGAACTTCCAAGAGTTTTATCTCTGTGAGAAAAATCTGGGAAGATGACCAAATACTATATATTTATTTCCTAGTAGTTACATTTTCTAAGGAGTCCATCCTTCCAGCTCTCAATACTGCCAGTCAAACCCCTCATCAGACAGAAGCAGACAGAAGTCTGATTACTAAAAAATAAAAATATTTGCTTTTAGCTGATGGCAGAGTACAACAACTAATTATGCTTCTTATCAAATTATTACTAAAATAGAGAATTTAACTTTGAATAAAACATCCAAATAAAGCAGAGTTGCAATCTGCTTAACTCAAGACAAGTTGCTGGAGGAGGGCCTGGGTTAGTGATCCAGGCAACTTAAAGGATGAGATTAAAAGACAAAGAGAGAGAGAGAGAGAGAGAGAGAGAGAGAGAGAGAGAGAGAGAGAGAGAGAGATCAATTAGATTTCACAGCTGTTCATTGAAAGATACTATTTAAAAAGTGCTAAGGGAAGCTGCACACTTAAAACTTACTGCTGGCATCAGACAAAAGAACTGTGTCCAAATAAATAATGAATTCCTAAAATTCAATAATAAGTGGGCTGGGTATATAGCTCAGTTGGTAGAGTGCTTGCCTCAAGTGCATAAGGCCATGGGTTCAATCCCCAGCACCAAAACAAAATAAAATTCAATAATAAAAGATGAACAAAAGATCTAAATGTTTCATAAAATATGGTAAATTTTCAGTAATCACAAATTAAAACGATGAGAACATCTCACAACCACTAGAATGGCTTAGCACAGAAAGACAAGCAAGCAAATGTCGGCAAAGATTTGAGCCACTGAATTTGTATACACTGCTTGTGGGAATATAAAATGGTACCAACTCTTTGGAAAATCATTTGCAGTCTATCCCAGAAAATTCATATATTCATAACAGTAAAAAATAAGAAAGCAACTGAAGTGTTCATTAAATGGGGAATGTATACAATATGGTGTATTTTAACAACTAATAGCAATGAGCAATAAAAAACAGTGTACTACTTCAAAAACTTGGGCAAATATGGAAAACAGGATGCTGTTCCAAAGAATCTAGACACAAAAATGTATATAAAGTCCTAAAGCAAATAAAACTAAGCTATGATGATAAAAACTAGATCAGTGGTTGCCTGGAGTAAGAGATAGGGAAGAAATGGTTGCAAAAGAGCAAAAAGGACTCTTGGGAGTGATAAAAATTCTCTGTAATTTGCATGTAGAGAGGGTTACAAACTCCTATCCAAACTTCATGTGCTGCATGCTTATAATGTACAGTTTATTACAGGCAAATCACACCTCAACAAAGATTATTTGATACATGGAACAGAACAAATGAATCTTAAACATTATCCTTCCTAAAAGTATCCAGACACAAAAAAGACATGCTGTATGACTGTATTTGTATCAAGTCTCCAGACAAAACCACAGTACTTTATGTTGATATCAGAACTGTCATCTCTGAGCTTGGGGGTCACTGATTGAAGAGGGAAACTTCTGGTTTGATTCAATATTCTATGTTTTGATGGGGTGAAGTTACATGGATATATACAATTAGAAACAAAGAAACTTAAAATTTGAATCTGTACCATATGTGAATCACACCCCGTTTTAAGCAAATGCACCTCACTTTGTCTCCTCCAAACCATTTTCCCCGCACAACTCTCTCAGCCTGGACCTTTGCTACTGGTACAATGAAGAAGGTTAAATTTTAAAATTTCAGCTCAGGGCAAGGCTTCTGCATAATCACAAAAAAGAGCAAGATCTTTGAATCTGGGTCTGACTCAGAAAGTTTAGAATGTAAATAGTGCCCATAAATCAAAGCTAGGACAGGCTAGCAAGTCTCGCAAATCTGGCCAAGTAGAACATTCTTTAAATTAATTCAGAGAGAATCAGTTACCTGTTCCTCCTGTGCCCTAAATTTACCTCTCTGTGTAAGCAGGATTGGCTTCCTGACTTCAAATTGAACTTCTGCTCCTTCCAGCTGCCAGCCGCTGCAAATCCCAGTCACAATGCCCCTTCTTCCTGCCACAGCAAGGTCTCCTACCCTTTTTCCAAGGTCGAGTCCACGCCCTACAGCAACCACCCTCTTTTGGAATCCCAAGGGAAAAAACAGATTCCACAGCTACACCAAGGAGACCTGGCTCCTCGGTGGGGGACCGGGAAGCCCCTTCCAGAGTGCAGGCGTTTGGGGGAGAAAGGATCGCAAAGGTCTCCCAGAACTTTCGACATCACCATTAGACAGACACTGAGTCTGAGCGAAAGAAGATTTAAATATTGTGCAACAAACCCGCGTGACTAGTGTCTCCGGACCAGACTGCACTTCCCGCAGGAGACGGTGAGAGGTAGGACCCTGATCCACCTTAACGTGTGCACGGAGGAGCAAAGTCTCCACGCCTTTTTCTTGGATTTTTTTTTTTTTTTTTTTTTAACCCTGTTTCCAACATCTACAAGGTCCAAAGGTCTCCATCTTTTATTTACCCCCCTACTTTCTTTCTAACTGGAACTGCGGGTCCTCAGCCCCCAAATCTGTGCAGGAACAGAACTGTTTCTGGCACAGCCCCGCTGGCAGCTCTGGACTGCAACAGGCTGAAAGGCTGAAGGCAGGGTGATAGAATCGGGGGGCTTTGAGTCTGAGGATTCCCCAGCGCACCAGCCACAGTCTGGCAGTTGGGAAGGGCTAGAGTTGGGGGAAATTTTCCCGGGACTTCAGGGCCGTTGCGCGCCCCTGTACTCACTGAGACTCGAGATGCGGGATTTTTTCGAACTGCCTACCCGGGACAGCTACCTAAGCAGAGGACTTTAACAGTCCCGCCCACAGCAAGACACCCTCCAGCCACTCTCAGGGAGATTAAGTATTGGAGACTCAGACCCACAGTGACACCCGGGGCAGTGCGGAGCAGCAGGCTGCAGCTGTGACTAAGTAGCGTGCTGGGGCTCATAGGGTCTTCACAGGGTCTTTCCCGTGCGCAGGCTGGGTGCCCTGGGGAACCCGCAAGTGAGCGTACATAGCCTGCACCTCACCCCGGGAGAAGTGCTGGGCACCTCCTCAGATGAAGATTCAATTGGGCATCGTGCCCTAGGGAGGGCAGGCTTACCTGCAGTTGGTCCCTGGGACAAGCCATTCCACTCAGAACACAAGCTGCTCTTCAGCCTGGGGAGGTTCCATCAAACCATTCTAAGAGATTTTAGGTGACAAGGAACACCATAAAAACTCTGTAGCCTTTACCCCGGCTTAAAAAGAAAAGAAAGTTTGTAAAATTCTGTACTAACTGGACCTATCCATTCTGTTTCTCTTGCCATCTTCAACACTATCTTACACTCTCACCCTCTTTTTTCTTGCTTATCATGACACATCAAGGAAAGAAAATTACTGATGAACATAGAAGCAAAATTTCAATAAAATATTGCAATCTGCATTCAAACACATAGTAAGAAGATTGTACACCATGATCAAGTTGGTTTCATTCCAGTGATGCAAGGTTATTTCAACTTATCAAATTAATAAATGCAATTCATCACATAAATAGAAGCAAGGACAAAAATCACACAATCATCTCAATAGTTGCAGAAAAAGCCTTTGACAAAATCCAGCACCTAATGATGTTAAAAACACTGAAAATGTGTGGATAGAAGAAACATACCTCAGTATCATAAAGGCTATATATGACAAATCCAAAACTAACATCGTACTGAACAGAGAAAAACTGAAAGCATTTCCTTAAAAATCAGGAACAAGACAAGGATGTTCACTCTCACTACTCCTACTCAATATAGTTATCGAAACTCTACCTAGAGCAATCAGGCAAGAGAAGGAAATCAATGGGATACAAATAGGAAGAGAAGAAGTCATATTTTTCTGTTGCTGACAACATGATTCTATACTTAGAAAATACAAAATGTTCAACCAGAATACTTCTAGAGACGATGAACAAATTCAGCAAAGTAGCAGGACATAAGATCAATATACAAAAATCAATAGTTTTACTATAGCATCAAAAAAAAAAAAAAAAAAAAAAAAGAGAGAGAGAGAGAAAGAAAAAGAAAAAGAAAAAGAAAGAAAGAAATTATTGCTTGGGAATAAATCATCTAACCAAAGAGGTGAAAGGTGTCTACATTAACAATCATAGAAAAAGAAAAATGAAGAAAGAAATTGAAGAAGTCCTTAGAAGATGAAAAGAACTCCCATATTCTTGGATAGGCAGAATAAATATCATCAAAATGGCCATAGTACCAAAAGCAATATACAGAGTCAATTCAATCCCCATAAAAATGCCAATGATATTTTTCATCCTACTAGAAAAAGCAAAAAAAATTCATATGGAAGAATAAAAGACCCAGAATAGACAAAGCAAGGCTGGAGTTATAGTTCAGTAGTACAGCATTTGCATATCAAGCTTAAGACCATGAGTTCAATATCCAACGTGCTTTTCTCTCTCTCTCTCTCTCTCTCTCTCTCTCTCTCTCTCTCTCACACACACACACACACACAGAGAGAGAGCAATATTGAGCAATAAGGGTGATGCTAGATTTCACAGTACCTGATTTCAAATTGTTACAGAGCCATAATTACAAAAGCAGTATGGTATTGGCATAAAAAAGATATGAAGACTAATGGATTAGAATAGAAGACACAGAGAGAAATGCACATAGATACAGTCATCTAATGGTTAACAAAGGTGCCAAAAACATATGCTGGAGAAAAGACAGCATTTTTAACAAATGGTGGTGAGAAAACTGGATATCCACATGTAGAAAACTAAGACTAGACCCTCATCTATCACCCTGCACAAAAACCAACTCAAAGTGGGTCAAAGACCTAGGAATTAGACCGAAAACTCTGCAACTGCTAGAAGAAAACAGGGTCAACACACCAAAATACCGGTGCAGCACTGACTTCCTTAACAAAACTCCTAAAGCTCAAGGAATAAAAGCAAGAATAAATCAGTGTGATGGCTTCAAATTAAAATCTTCTGCACAGCAAAGGAAACAACTAAGAATGTGAAGAGAAAGCCTACAGAATGAGAGAAAAATCTGTGCCAACTACTCTTCCAATGGAGATTAATATTCAGAATGTATATATATTATATATACACACACATACTACTCAAAAAAATTAACAACAAAAAATAAATAAAACAATAAATAAATGGGCGAAAGAATTAAAGACATTTCTCAAAAGAAGAAATTCAAATAGCCAAGAAATATATGAAAAAAATGCTCAATCTCCTTAGTAATCAGGGAAATGCAAATCAAAATTATAGAGATTTTATCCCACTCCAGTTAGATGGAAATGATCAAAACTACAAATAATAATAAATGCTAGTGAGGATGTGGGGTAAAAGGTACACTTACACATTGTTGGTGGGACTTCAAAGCAGTGCAACTGCTTTTTTTTTTTTTTTTTTTTGGCAAAAGGATGACATTTTTAATAGTTTATAAACCTAATGTAGCAAAGACTGTGTACATCTCCATATTGCACTTTTTTATGTACAAGAATAAAACAGTAAAGTCAAATGTATTGCATACACTAAGAACAGCACAACTTTGTCACAATTAAACTTAATGCAGAAGCAGATGTATTAAAAATGTAGAAATGTAATACATATATGTACAGAATGCCGAGGCTGTATTAACAAACTGTATGTACATAGTGATATGCTGGACTAGTTTTTACTTTTTAGCACAATTATGTTTGTTAGTACAGGCCTTTGGTTCTAAACTGCTTGACTAGCTTTAAGCTCACATAGTTTCTTAAGCATTCACATGTTTTAAATGCAGGGAATGAATATAAAAGCACTAAATCTCCTCGTTCACTGATACAAAAATGACAATGGTCAGTTTCCTTTGGAAAGTAGCATGCACATTCCTCAAAAGACTAGGAATGGACCCACCACATAACCCAACTCTCCCACTCCTTGGTATTTACCCAAAAGAGCTAAAATTAGCATACTATAGAGATACAGGTATATCAAGGTTTATAGCAGCATAATTCATAATAGTCAAGTTATGGAACCAGCCTAAGTGTCCCTCAATAGAATACTGGATAAAGAAAACGTGGTTGTGTATATGCAACAAAGTTTTACTCAGCCATAAAGAAGAATGAAAAAATGGAAATTATGGAATTTGCTGGTAAATAGAAGGAACTGGGAGACATAATGCTTAGTGAAATAAGCCAGACTCAAAATCATAAGATAAATATGAATTTTTAAAAAGGCAGCCTGGCAGGGGGATCTCATATAAACAGAAGGGAGGACAGTGAATTAGAGGAAGGGGACAGAGGGGAGGGAGGAGGAATGGAAAAGGGGAGGAACAACAGAATTAAATTAACCAAACTTCTTCATGTACATATAGGAACATGTCACAATAAATTCCACTTTTCTTGTTAAGTATATGCACCAAAAAAAAAATAAATCAACAAAAAAACCAAAGCTTTGAAATATATATATAAAAGCTCTCGCTAAAGGGGTGAAGATTTGATCCTTACTGTTTGGATACAGTTTTTGTATAAATAAGTTCACATTTCCCCATTCAAATAATAAATATTTTAATTGTTTAATCAAATTAAAATTTATTTAGACATTTTATAATTAACAGTATTATCTCCTATATTATTAAGAATATTACTATTATTATTAAAATATGTTCCAAGTCTGTCAATAAATATGAGGGCGAGACAGTAACAATTCACATTGAAATTTATTGGCGGGTTTGAGAAGTTTTATGTTTAAATTTCCTAACTTATTTATTTTCCAAGTATTACTGCTCCCATATTTCAGGAGTTCTTAACACAAAGAGTCTGGAAACAGTTCTTGCAGTAAAGAACATTAAAACGAAATTGAAGATAATAAACTCTGTGAATTCATTGATAAAACATACCATAATTTTTTATTTTGAAAATTATTTATTCATTTGGTTAAATAAATTACTATGTCTAGTAATTCTGTGGGGGATAAAAATATTAAGTATTTAAAAAAATCTTTCACATTTTAATTTATACTAAAAAACAATGCAAATTTTATATTAAAATTATGCAGTGTCCAGTTTAAAAGTTGTACATTCAATGTTCCATAAAAAATGTTGGTCCAGTTTGGAATGATGGTATATATAGCCAATTATATAAAGGACACATCAACTTAAAATTTTACTTTCTAATATTATAAACTAAGGAGATTGGAGGAAAAAATATACACACTGCAAAAATTAAAGGGAATATTTGAAATAACTTGTAATAAATCATTTTGACTATCAAATATGAAATCTTTTATTGGCTATCTATAATGGTCCCATTTCACTTTCATTTGAAAAACAATTTGATAAATGTGGTATATATACACAGTGAGTTTTACTCAGCCATAAAGAAGAATAGAAATCATGTCATTCGCTGGTAAATGTATGGATTTGATAAATATTGAAAATATTTTCTTTTAATTGATGACCAAGGAAAGCATTTTATTTAAATGAATTTTTGAATCTTTCTTATTTCTTACTGAATTGGTCTACTTGATTTCATGCACATCTCTGTTATTAGTTAATAAATGAGGCAATAATAAAAGTTTCATATCTAATAAAAACAGATTAATGTCTTTCTGAAACATAAATGACTAGCGAGGCATACAAGTTAAAAATGCTTTCCTTTGTATGTTATTATTAAAGTTATCTAATTTAGTTTCTCTAAGTGACTTAGACTCTCAGAAAACTAATCTGGTATCCTATTACCCACTGATAATCCTTTATGTCCCCTCCACCCCATAAAAAAAAATCTTGCTGGAAACAAAGCACTTCACACAACTTCAAAAGGTGTGCGCTGAATTCAGATGTTCAATAAACTGGCTGAATAGTTCTGCTCTGGTCAGCAAGAAGCTGGGTGCAGTGGCACACACCTGTAATCCTAGCGTCTTGGGAGTCTGAGGCAGGAGGCTCTTTAGTTCAAAGCCAGCCTCAGCAAAAGCAAGGCACTAAACAACTCAGTGAGACCCTGTCTCTAAATGAAATACAAAATAGGGCTGGGGATGTAGCTCAGTGGTTGAGTGCCCAAGTTCAATCTCTGGTAATGCCCTCCCCACTGCAACCAAAAAAAAAAAAAAAAAAAAAAAAAAAAAACCAGCAAGAGTAGAAATGAATAAATGAATGACCCTGGAAACAGATGCTGTGGCATTCTGTTTTATCATAGAGAGTATAGTTCCTTTTACTTGTAGAAAGCATTTGCTGATGAATTAAAACCATCACTTCTCCACTTATGTTTATGTTCTGCATGTTCATCTAGTATTAATATTTCTAACTAAATCACAAAACTGTGGTGGGCAGCTTTGATAGAAAGTCAACCAACCAAACCTAGATATGGAAATGCAGTGTTGGCCTTTGGTCAAAGGCATAGAGTGGTGATGGAGAAGTTTGGGAGAAGTTTTGATTCAAGGAAAAACTATGGGATGTTTAAGCTATTTTAGAGCTCTGTAACTGCAGTAACTGAGACAGAGTGAAATAATGCTTGTTTATAGACATGCAAGTACATTTTATCCAATAAAGGGACAATATTCTTTGCCCTGGCCCATGGAATATCAGTGTCAATATTCCCAATCTATATTGCATTACTTATATTCAATATTCCTGTTCTAAAACTGTATCCATCATTTGGATCCTCCTTCCATGTGGTTTTAACAACCTTACTTGTTTTCTCACTAATGAACCTTTAACACATGTTTATTTTTATACTGGCAAAGGAGTCATAACTTTACTTTTTTGAAAATATTATCTTTTAATATTGGTTACCATTCATCATGTCTCTAACTATCCAAATAAATATTCTTCTGAATTAAAATTAGTTGCTACTAGTTGTTAAATTATTAAGTCAGCTTTAACATTTTGATACCTCACTGCAAACCTTCCCAACTTTGAACTCCTGCCCTGGTCCAAGTTTGGGTTTGCAGTGGCCAGTGTGGTTCAGTGGAAAGAGCTTGACTTTGGAGTCTGACACTCTGCTTCCCTCCTGGCTCCACACTTGCTTATGGCATGTAAATGACCTTTCCAAGACTCCTTTTAATAAAAAATGCAGGTGTTTATACCTCCATCTCAAGACAGTCTTGGGAAGTGCTTTTTAGCAAAGGTTTTTAGCAAATAATAGATACTCCATAAACTTTCCTTCCCATTCTTTCTCATGCAAGCACACAGTATAAATTCAACCAGAACTGGTAATTCTGTGCAAAGTCCAGGGACAGTAATCTCAGAAAGGTACATAGTAGATAAATTTACCTTAACTGCTAAGGCCAAGAAATTTATCTTTGACTAGTTTATACCTGTTAAATCAAAGATCCAGGAGTCCACTGTTTCAAACTAAGCTCCTGAACTAGGGTCTCATAGTGAGGCTACAAATAAAGATGGAGTCACTCAAGCCCAAGTTCCAAGCTGAAACTAAGTTGTTTATCAGAATGAAGTTCCCTCTGCTTTAATTCTTACATAAAAGAAGTAACCTGAGATAACTTGATGCTAGCTAATCAGTTGTTTTTCTGTTCTTTTGGTAAAGTAACTTTAACATGACTCATGGATTTTTTTGTTTTGTTTGTGCTTTCTTCACTCTTTTTCTGCCTCAGCCCATTGGAATACTTACTCCACGTTAAGGATTGAAGTGTTGCACTAGAATACAAGATAAAGCCAATTAAGAGCACAAAGCTAAATTGCAGTAATTTTGTACTTGCACATTCTTGACTGAACAAAATCGGTATTTCTATTCATTTCAGCTACTTCTAAGACAGTGTGAAGAAAAACATATCTGGAAAGTTAGTTATGTTTTGGTCTATTTAAAACAAATGGTTTACTAAAAAAACACATTTTGCCTTAGCAGAAAACAATGGGTTCCGATATTGGGTAGGAGCCAATCACCTGTGTGAGAGTACTTTAAAAAACCATTATTTCCTTCACCCTTTTCAAACTTGAAGCGCGCCATAGGCTCCAACCTTTGGGTATTTTGGCTGCGACCCTGACTTGATAAATAGATGTTATACATGTTCATTGACAATCAAGTATCTCTTCCAGGAGTGTTATTGCAATACGTGGTTGTGTTTTCATTTAGTTTTTATTGAACAGTCTCGGTTCTCTTAATTTCACATTCACCTTTCTTTTCCTCACTAGAAAGGCCCTTTGCCCCATTTTTGGATTGGGATTTGGAATTTTGTGTTAAAATTTCTTTTCAGCTGAAACCTGTGAACCCGGGTGTAACCATGGGAGTTGCTGATACTTTGACCAGAGTCGTGGTTGTATTCAATCTGCTTTTCCAGATGGTTACATGGGGGAGTTCCAGCCAGACTTGGCTGGGCGGGACTCAGCCGGCAGAACCCAAAGGGCAACAGCACCAGCAGGCACGACCAGGCCTGCAGGTCCTGAAGAATCGCTCAGCTACAGTTAGCCCCAAAGTGAGAGAGAGGGGAGAGGGCTTCGCCTGGGGAAAGCAGGAGTTTCTCCAATCAATTCACCCAGAGACGTTTCTACCTGGAGAAGCAGGTGTCGCTCACTTGCCCCCAACAACCACGGGTCCGTAGGTGGACCCAGGAGGTAAGGAAGGCGGGGCGGGGCCGCCGAGGGAGCTCCCCTGGGCCCGAGGCCACGCCCCATCTTTTCATATGCTAATTAAGGTTCCCAGGCCCAACTTAGTTGTGAACCCGGGTTTGCATAGAAGAAAGAAGTAAAACTAATAAGTAGAGAAGCCTGGATCTTAGTTGGGACATCCTGGCTCCAGAGCCAATGTTTTTAATCAGTGTGTGTGGGTGTGTGTGTTTAAAGGAGGTGGGGTGCGATGGCCCTTTGAGAGCCTTTGATACAAATAATTCATATATTAAAGTAATGCTTCTTATTAAGTGAAGTTTTTTATTTTTAACATAAAGTTGTTATTGGTTAAATGGAAAAATTTTAAGTAACTTTTTGTTTATCTGTTGATGGAATTAAAAACACTCTAACCATAGACATTGACTGATTTCAAATGGTTACTAGCAGAAGTAAGAATGGTAAAAGGTCCTCCAGGTATCTTGCATACCTGTTCCACTGGTTTGGATTTTCTGTGTTCACCCTCCGATGATTTGTGAGAAGTCGGCACATTACTGAGCTACTTGTTGTGCAACATGTTGTCTTTGCAAATTGCTGGGCTCTCCCAGAGAACATTGTAAAGCTTTCTGAGCACTGAAGTGCCCTGATTTCCTCCACAACTCTCCAGGAGAGATGACCTCGAGTGGGATCTTGACAAATTTACTAATGTTTCTCTATTTCATAGCCACTGTCTAAGTCAGAGAGAGATGAGAAGGAACTCATTCACAGCTACATAAAATGACAACTTTTCAAATAAGAAGATGGTGAGATCTGGATTTTATTCCATGTGATCCAGTGGTGGGAAGAGCATGGGTGGGGTCATAAATGACAAGGGATTGGCTATCTGTTGGTAATTGTTGACTTGGGTGATGGTTCTTAGAAATTTGTTGTACTATCTCCACTTTTGTGTATATTTGGCATTTTCCATAACAAAAAATATTTTTTAAAAGAACCACTCACTAAAAAATTCTTTATTAGCAGGACATGGTGGTGCATGCCTGTAATCCCAGCAATTCCAGAGGCTGAGGCAGGAGGATCACAAGTTCAAGACCAGCTTTAGCAACTTTGTGAGACAATCAAAAACTTAGCAAGACCCCGTTTCAAAATAAAAAGAACTAAAAGGACTAGGAATGTAGCTCAGTGGTAAGTGTCCCTGGGTTCAATTCTGAAGAAGAAGAAGGAGTAGGAGAAGGGAGGAGAGAGGGAGGGGGAGAAGGAGAGGAGGAGGAGTTGTTATTTATAGAGTTTATACTATGTGATGGAAACTATTCTAGATGCTTGGATTCATCCATGAACAGAGTTCAAAATACCTGCCCTGAGGAATTCACATTCTGGATGAGGGTGGGATGGGGTACAGGAAAGAATAGTAAACATAAATCCATGAATTTTATGGTATGTTAGGAAGTATTAAGAGCAGTGGAAAAGAAAAATAGAAACTAGAGAAGATCATGTGAGAACGTAGATCTGATGAATGAAAGGATTAGTGTCTGAGACTTGGGGTTCTTCCTTTACCCTACAGAGGAGACTGAATAGGAACAGAAGGAAGGGCACAAGAATGGCAGTGGGGTGAGGAACTTTATTAGGAAGGTGAGAAGAAAGCCAGGGGAGGAAGTGCGTTGGGGAAGAGGGAGTGGTCAGTTGTGTCAGATGTTATGGGAGGCCACATGAAAGCCCCCCTGGGGAGAATGGTCAGCTTATCTAGCAGGTGAATCTTGAGGCTGTGGTCAGTAATGTGGCTATGCGGTGCACACAAAAATCTATTTCAGTAGTTGATATAAGAGTAGAAAAGGGTGACCAAGCAAAGAACAGCTGACGTTAAGGAGCTGATAGAGTAGTTGACTCTAATTTATCTGTTTCCCTCCTAGATGCTAACCAATGCTTCAGTCATAATTCAGTTGCAAGAACTCGACTCAAGGACTCTAGGAGAGGGCAGAAATTTCCCTGTATGACACTGATGGCCAAAGGTTGGAGAGTCACTCTCAATTTTTACCTTCAGTGTAAAGTGCATTCTAGGATGCTATGGGACCAAGCATCTGCTAATTGAAACCTCTCCCAAGTCTTCCAATGTCACTCACTGTCCATTGTGCCATCCACCTCACCCATGAAAGGGAACACATCTTACAAACAGACAAGAAACACAACCAGATAAGGAGAAACTTTGCAAAAATTTATTTAAGTTTTTTTTTTTTTCTTTTAAACAAAGACATAGAAATAGGAAAGAAGTTAGTGAAAATACAGCATGAAAGAACAAAAAGCTTATTAACATTCATAATTTTTTCAAGAAAATGAAATATTAGTTATCATTTTTTTTTGTTAAGCTCATAATATAAATACTTCTTTTGTGTGTTGACACTGAGCCACATCCCCAGCCCTTTTCATATTTTATTGTGAGCCAGGGTCTCACTCAGTTGCCCAGGCCAGCCTGGAACTTAAGGTCCTCCTGCCTCATCCTCCCTAGGAGCTAGGATTACAGGCATGTGCCATGACACCCAGCTTTTAAATACATTTTGACATGAGTGGCTGTACTTTTACCATTAATGTTGATAATATATGCCAGTATTTTATCTTTTCTTCCAAATGGAGATGCAATTACAAAGATGAAAGAATATATATAGTTACCAGATGCTAAGTCCTGGAAGATACAGAGGAAGAAATGGAAGTAGTCATGACATCACTGTGAAGGGAAAGAAACAACCCTGAAACCTCAGAGCACAAGGGTCAGAAAGAGTGATTCCAATGCATCTACGTAGACAGGGCAGGGAGGAAGTGCACAGGAGAGGTGGCGGAAAGTCTTACCAAGTACTTTGAGCAACGAGCCTCTCTCAGCCTAGAGGCAGAGCCCCTAGGCTGCCTAGCAGCAGCACTGCTTCTTGCAGCTGCACTTCTGTTGGCAGCAGCACTTCTGCTGGCAACAGCCCTTCCCACAGCCACAGCCACAGGAGCCACAGCCACAGGAGCCGCAGCCACAGGCCACAGCCACAGCCACAGGAGCCGCAGCCACAGGAGCGGCAGCAGCAGATCACGGGGGTGCAGCAGCCACAGCAGCCACAGCAGCCGGAGCAGCAGCTACCACAGCCACCACAGCCACACCCACCACAGCCACAGCCACCGCAGCCACAGCCACCACAGCTGCCACAGCCACCGCAGCCACCACAGCCACCACAACCTCCACAGCCACAGCAACCCATGGTATCAGTAGAGAGGACTCAGGTGCAGTGAGGAGAGGACTCAGAAGAGGAGAGGGACGTCTGGAGCCCTTTGCTTCAGGGGCCATTAAATACCTGCTTTGGGGCAGACCACGTGGCATGGGGCCACTTCCTTGTTCCCGAAGCTTCCCCGAGAGAATTTCACAATACCCTGTGTGTATTTCCTCATGGAACCCTCCTCACCTTACAGAAGTGCTTATTTTAGCACTTAGTTCCTCAAATTGTGCTTCTAATAAAAAAAGAATTTCTAAAATATTTAGTCCTGCTTTCATCTACTTCTTCAAGTACACGCGTGACCTGCTGAATTGCCTCTGATGAGAGTGCACTGCCTGCTTCCCACGTGTGGGATGCCTCTCCCTGGTGTAGACCTCTGGGTAGTGGACCCTTTCTGTTATCAGGGCTCTCTGCCTAGTGGAAGAGGAGCTGGCACCTCTTGCAGAGTGGCAAAGACCCCAAAACCTCTTCTTACATGTCGTGAGGTTTTGATGCTAGAATATCAGTTTTTTTCATTTATTATCAGGTTGATGTTTTTCCCCCAGTCACAATTCAAAATGCAGGAATACAGGACATTGGAAAGAATCACCCTGGGTTGGAGGCCTTGTCATGATGTATTTCAAAATGAGTGTTTATCTCCCCCTTTTCTTCTCATGTATTCATAGGGTGGTGGGTGATGGAGCCAAAATCCCCTGCTGCCAGCTTGCTTCATGTCCCTTACAAAGCCACCATCCCTCTGTGACTCAGATTTTTTTCATTGAGATGAAATCAGGTCAAGTTAAAAAAATACTTTAGGTGTTTAAGGCAGTTTTAGGGTGGTAGCAGAGTCGAGGGGAAGTAGAGGGAGCTCCTGTGTACCTGGTGCAAGTGGCCTTCTCTCTGTCACCATCTGTCCCAGAGGGGTGCGTTGTTATTGTGGATGAACCACATTGACATATCCTCACCCGCAGGCAGTAGTTCACGCTAGGATTCCCTCTTGGTATTGTGCGTTCTGTGTGCTTGGACAAACGTAGATGATACTTATCCATATCATATGTATTACATAGAATAGTTTTGCTGTCTGAAAATCCTCTGTGCTCTGCTCATTCATCTCTTCCTGGAAAACGCTGGTGTGTGTGTGTGTGTGTGTGTTTGTGTGTGTGTGTCTATATGTTTTGACAGTACTGAGGATTGAACTTGGGAGCACTCTCCACTGAGCTACATCTCCAATCTTTTTTATCTTTTATTTTGAAATAGGCTCTCACTAACTTGTCCTAGTTGAGCTTGAGCTTGCGATCTTTCTGCCTCAGCCATTGGGCCTGCTGGGACTACTGGTGTGTGCCATTGCACTGGCTAAGCATTTTGCTGTCTCTTTAGTTTTGCCTTAATCAGAACGTCCTACAGTTGGAGTCATAATTCAAGTCTAGATTCTTAAATAACGTATGTAATTCATGACCTGTTTAGATTTGTGTTAACAGGACTGAAATAATATCATAACAATCACACATTTATCTTGACTACTACTTAATGAGGTCACAATAACTACAGGAAACTGACTTTGTGCACCACTTGTAGCTTCCATTCCCAGCTGCTGAAGAAGACAGGAACTGTCCCGTATACACAGCTTCACTCCTGGTATTTCACCATCTTTACCCTCACCGTGGTTCTCTGAGGTGGATACTGTTAGCTGCTGTGGTTCACAGAGATCAAGAGACATGTAGAGGGTTGTACATCTGCTGAGGTCTGAGCCAGGGTTCCAACTCAGCTCTGCCTCACTCTGGAGCACCAAGAAAGGAGTTTGAGTCCTTCTCCATCTAAGATAGCTCTGTTTCCTCATGACCTATGTCTCCAAATACAGGGCTACATTTTATATGTTCATTTACAACTTTGGAAGCCAACATCAATAGCAGTGATTACAATTTTGTGTGTGTGTGTCAGATTGAACCTACTTTTTCTATAACAATGGCTACTTGAGGCATGTTCCTCTGGGGAAATGCCTGCAATATCTCATTGATGCCCCGCTACCTCTCTTCTGGAGGAGCGCTTCTTGCTCATTACCACTTAGGGACCCTCTGCCAATGTCACCTTGATTATAAGGTGGGAACATTTGCTGGGGGAACAGCAAATGACTTTTGCTATCATGCCCCAAGTTAATCTCTTGGCCAGGTTTTTATACTTAGAAGGGTGACATGATTGGTCATTTAAAAAGTCCTTTTTAAAGCAAGACACTCACCTCCACTCCTTTCCCACCTGTGGTCTCTTGGAACGTTTCTGGTCTTTGTAAGAACTCATGGATGCACCTTCCCTCCACTGTCTTTTGCATGACCTTACACATACCTACTTTGCACTTTTCTTCTTCCTTTTTTTTGTATGCATATTCCAGATCATGTGGCCTGTGCTTCAAATCTGATCAGGAGCCCTTGAAGTCTGGGATCATATTTTATGTCTATTTTAATCCCCATATCATGAAGACTGAAGTGAACTGACAAAGGCGCAGGTGTGTGAAGGGCAAGGATCTGACCAGGAAAAGAACTGGCAGAAGCACCAGTCAGCACGAGGTGAAATTGCAGGACAGCAGTTTGTGTAAGGCACCCTCCTGGCTCTGGTTTTGTGCTCCCTTCTGCTTCGTGGAGCATACCTTTATTTCCCACAACCAAGGTTTCTTGAAAGCTCTCTCGAGCTTCCTGTGGTACCTGATATATTGTAAACAGCCCAGTGTCCCTGGGTTCCTTCCCCAGGTCCCTGCCTTTTGCATTGTGACTCAAGGCAGCCAAGAGTCAGAAGTCAAGCTCTCTGGTCCCGCAGATGCACCAGCCTTCTCATGAAGCTTGCATTTCTCTGCACTCCTCCCTGCCTCTTACAGGTTGGTAGGAAGACTCCAACTTTTTCAAGGTTGGTATAGCCTTGCCCTCAGTTTCTCTTTGAAGACTGCAGTGTGATTCTTTTTTGGCTCAATTTCTTTTACCTGGTCATATCCTTGCCCCACATCAAAGTGCACCTTAGAATTGATTCCAGGACTGCCATGGATACCAAAATCTACAGATGCTCAAATTCTTACATGAAATGACAAAGTATTTGCATAAAACCTAAGCACGCCCTCTAGCACAATTCAAATTATCTCTGAAAATACTTCTAGTACATAACCCATGTAAGTGCTATGTAAATAGTTGTTATACTATATTTTGTTCAATTCAAAATGATTTATTATTATTATTTTAATCTTTAAAAAATTTAAATTTGTTTTATTAGTTATACATGACAGTAGAATGCATTTATGTGCTTTGATAGATCATACATAGATGGGGTATATTTTTTTATTTTTTCTGATTGTACATGTTTTAGAATCACATTGGTCATACAGTCATATATATACATAAGGTAATAATGTCTGTTTCATTCTACTATCCTTTCTATCCCCATATCCTTTTCCCTCCCCTCCCTTCACTCCTCTCTACCTAATCTAAGGTAACTATTCTTCCCTAATGCCCTCCCACTATTGTGAATTAGTATCCACATATCAGATAAAACATTTGGCCTTTGGTTTTTTGGGATTGGCTTATTTCGCTTAGCATGATATTCTCCAACTCCATCCATTTACCGGCAAATGCCATAATTTTCATTCTTTTTTAAAGCCAAGTAATATTCCATTGAAATATATATATACCACATTTTCTTTATACATCCATCCATATGGAATCAGGTTGATTCCATAGTTAAGCTATTGTGAATTTAGCTGCTATAAATATTGATGTGACTGTGTCACTGTAGTATGCTGATTTGAAGTCCTTTGGGTATAAACTGAGGGGTGGTATAGCTGGGTCAAATGGTGGTTCCATTCTGAGTTTTCTGAAGAATCTCCTTACTGCTTTCCAAAGTGGTTGCATCAATTTGCAGTCCCACCAGCAAGGTATGAATGTACCTTTTTCCCGACATTCTCAACAACATTTATTGTTGCTTGTATTTTTGATAATTGCCATTCTGACTAGAGTGAGATGAAATCTTACAGTAGTTTTGATTTGAATTTCTCTAATTGCTAGAGATGTTGAACATTTTTTTCATATATTTGTTGATCGATTGTATATCTTCTGAGAAGTGTCTGTTCAGTTCCTTAGTCCATTTATTGGTTGGGTTTTTTTTTTTTTTTGGTGTTAAGTTTTTTGAGTTCTTTATATATGTTAGAGATTAATGCTTTATCTCAGGTGCATGTGATAAAGATTTTTCTCCCAACCTGTAGGCTATCTCTTCACATTATTGATTGTTTCTTTTGCTGAGAAGAAGCTTTTTAGTTTGAATCCATCCTATTTATTGATTCTTGATTTTACTTCTTGTGCTTTAAGGGTCTTGTTAAGGAAGTCAGATCCAAGGCCAACATGGTGAAGATTTGGGCCTATTTTTTCTTCTAGTAGGCACAGTATTTCTTTTCTAGTGCCTGAGTCTTTGATCCACTTTGAGTTGAGTTTTGTGCAGGGTGAGGGATAGAAGTTTAATTTCATTTTGTTACATGTTGATTTTCAGTTTTCCTAGCACCATTTATTGGATAGGCTATCCTTTCTCCAGTGAATGTCTTTGACACCTTTGTCCAGTATGAGATAACTGTATTTATGTGGGTTTGTCTCTGTGTCCTCTATTCTGTACCATTGGTCTACTTATCTGTTTTGGTGGCAATACCATGCCTTTTTGTTACTGTAGCTCTGTAGTATAGTTTAAGGTCTGGTATGGTGATGCCTCCTGCTTTGCTTTTCTTGCTAAGGATCACTTAAGCTACTCTGGGTCTCTTATTTTTCCAAATGAATTTTATGATTGCTTTTTCTGTTTCTGTGAAGAATGTCATTGAGATTTCAATAGGAATTGCATTAAATATGTATAATGCTTTTGGTAGTATGGCCATTTTGACAATATTAATTCTGCCTAGCCAGGAGTATGGGAGATCTTTCCATCTTCTAAGGTATTTTTCAATTTCTTTCTTTAGTGTTCTGTAGTTTTCATTGTAGAGGTTGAACACCCCTTTTGTTAGATTGATTCCAAAGTTTTGTTTTGTTTTTGTTTGTTTTGAGGCTATTGTGAATGGAGTAGTTTTCCTAATTTGTCTTTCAGTGGATTAATCACTGATGTCTAGGAAGGTGTTTGTTTTATGGGTGTTGATTTTATATCCTGCTACTTTGTTGAATTTTTTATTAGTTCTGTAAGTTTTATGGTGGAATTTTTTGGATTTTTTTAGATATGGAATCATGTCATTGGCCAATAGTAATAGTTTTATTTTTCTTTACCTATTTGTATCCCTTTAATTTCTTTCATTTAATTGCTCTGGCTAGAGTTTCAAGGATGATGTTGAATAAAAGTGGTAAAAGAAGGAATCTTTGTCTTATTCCAGTTTTTAGAGGGAATGCTTTCAATTTTTCTCCATTTAGAATGATACTGGCCTTGGGTTTAGCATATATAACTAAAGTTGAGGTATGTTCCTACTATCCCTAGTTTTCTAGTGTTTTGAACAAGAAGGGGTGCTGTATTTTTCCAAATGCTTTTTTTTTTTTTTGTTGCATTTATTGAGATGATCATATGAGTCTTGTTTTTAAGTTTATTGATAAGATGAATTATGTTATTGATTTCTGTATGTTGAACTAATTCTGCATCCCTGGGATGAACCCCAGTTCTTTGTGGTGCACTATCTTTTTAATATAGTTTTGTATATGATTTGCCAGAATTTTATTGAGAATTTTTGTTCACCAGGGATATTGTTCTGAAGTTTTCTTTCCTTGATGTGTCTTTGTCTGGTTTTGGTATCAGGGTGATATTAGCCTTATAGAATAATTTTGGAAATGTTCCCTCCTTTTCTATTTCAGGAATTCTTTGAGGAGAATTGGTGTTAATTCTTCTTTGAAGTTCTTGTAGAATTTGGCTGAGAATCTGTCTGGTTCTAGGCTTTTCTTGGTAGGTAGTCTTTTCGTGGCATCTTCTATTTTATTACATGAAATTGATTTGTTTAAATCGTGTATGACCTCCTCATTCAGTTTGGGTAGTTTCTATAGAAATTTGTCAATGTCTTCAATATTTCCTATTTTATTGGAGTATAAATTTTCAAAATAGTTTCTAGTTATCTTCTGTATTTCATGTATATCCATTGTGATATTTCCTTCTTCATCACAAAGTTTAGTAATTTAAGTTTTCTCTCTTTTTCTCTTCATTAGCATGACTAGGGGTTTATATATCTTATTTATTTTTTCAAAGAACCAACTATTTGTTTTGTAATTTTTTCAATTGTTTCTTTTGTTTCTATTCCATTGAGTTCAGTTCTAATTTTAATTATTTCCTATCTTCTATCAGTTTTAGTGTTGATTTGTTTTTCTTTTTTCTAGGGCTTTAAGATGTAAATTTAGGTCATTTATTTTTTTAATTTTTTATTCTTTTAATGAATGAGCTCAATACAATAAACTTTCCTCTTAGTATTGCCTTCATAGTGTCCCAGAGATTTTGATATGTTTTATCAGTGTTCTCATTTACCTATAAGAATTTTTGATTTCAGGGCTGGGATTGTGGCTCAGCCGTAGAGTGCTTGCCTAGCAAGTGTGCAGCCCTGGGTTTGGTCCTCAGCACCATGTAAAAATAAATAAATAAAATAAAGGTATTACAACTAAAAAAATGTAAAAAAAAAGAATTTTTTATTTCATCCTTGATTTCTTCTACTATCCATTCCTCTTAAATAATGTATTATTTAGTCTCCATTTGTTAGAATAGCTTCTATGTTTTTTAATCATTGATTTTTAATTTTATTCCATTGTGATCTGATAGACTGCAAGATGTTATCTATGTTTTTTTGTATTTCCTAAGAATTGCTTTGCAGCATAAGATATGGTCTATTTTAGAGAAAGAACTGTGTCATTATATCATATTTATTTGTTCGAATTAGTTTTACGTGACAGTAGTATACATTTTGACATATCATACATAAACAGAGTATAACTTCTCATTCTACTGGTTGTACAAGATATAGAATCACACAGGTTGTGTAATATATGTACATAGGGTAATAATGCCCATTCTTTCTATTATTCTTCCTACCCCCATTACCCCTCTCCTCCCTTCACTTCTCTTGGGACTGTTTTGATCCCTGTTTGGTTGGATCTGTAGACATGGAACCTGCAGGTGTAAAGGACTGATTCCTTCTTTCTCCTTCCTTCAGGGATGAAGGTTTGAATGCCAGGTAATGCTGGCTAAAAAAACAGAATAGACTTCAAAATAATTTTTATGCTTTGCTTTTTCTATTTCATTTTTAATAAGAAGTGATAATTTTTTTATTTGGCATCAGTAATGTCTCCTGTGGTACTCTTACTTATTTTATTTATTTGTTTTGCAATGTGGAGATTGAACCCAGGGCCTCCTGAATGCTAGGTAAATTCTCTACCACTGAGCTATATCCCCATCCCCAACCTTTTTATTTTACTTTAAGACATGGTCTAGGTCTAGCTAAGTTGTGCTGCTGGCCTTAAACTTGTGATCCTCCTGCCTTAGCCTACTGCATAGCTTGGATCATAGATGTGAGCCACTGTTCCTGGCATGTTCTTTTTATTGATATCCTGACTTCCATGTATATGACACATGAAAAAACCCCAGATGACAGCACAGATCAATTTGTTCTGACAAACTTTCCCTGTACTTACTTGTCCCCTGCCTGGCACCAGGTGTAAACGAGAAAGGAAGAGGCCCCTCCCGTCCTCTTTCACCTACACCCCAGGTGTTTAACACCTTTAAGATCATATGCCCTCAGGATTTCTTACCAAAACTTCAAAAGGAAATAATTTTATGCTAGATCCTCTTGCAGGCTTTAAGGGGCTGTTCCTCAGCTTGCATCCTTCAAGAGAGTGCTGTGATGTGGGTTTCTCTCTCTCTCTCTCTCTCTCTCTCTCTCTCTCTCTCTCTATATATATATATATATATATATATATATATATATAATTTATTTTTATGTGGTGCTGAGGATTGAGCCCAGTGCCTTGCATGTGCTATTCAAGCACTCTACTGCTGAGCTGTAGGAGTCCTAAATAAGGAGATAGCTAAGATTGTGGTTAGCTGTGAGCCATAAAGATGTTCAAGCATTGCCACCTTCCATGATCTCGTGAGACTTGGCCCGGGACATTGCGGATCGGGTTGGTGCCATTTTGTGGTGGTTGGAGGAGTGTGGATTGCCGGTAGGAGTTGTTCTTGGAGCCAGAGAGAGAAGCTAGCAGAATAAAGAGACTGTTCGTTTCCAGTCTGCCTCTGAACTTATTCCCGCGGCTTTGTTGCTGCAGGCGGCTATAGCTTCAGTCAGCGACAGGTGGTGGCCCATACGGGGAACTTCGGAGTGGACAGGTAAGAACTGTAAAGTCTCTAAAGATGGGTTTGAATATAACTAAATCCCAAGTGATAAAGGATATGGAAAGAATCCTTGATATACCTGACTCCGTTGTCAGTGAGGAGGATTTAGAAAAAGGTGAAGGCAATCATGAAAGCGTAGCTTCCGCTGAGTCAACTAAGACCAGTGATGAGAGTATTAGAAGAGTCCCCAAAATGACAAAAATCCAAGCTGTTAGAGCTATTTGGGATTTATTGGAGATAGCTGAAGGATACTTGCTCTCCATTGAACCTGGGACTCAGGATATTGCTGTCAGTGAAATTAGCAGTAGTGAGGAATCTAGTAAAAGTGATCCTGAGAAAATGAGGAAAAAGAAACTAAAAAAGACCAAGCAAAAGGACCATCAAGGAAAGGAACCACTTGTATCCTCTACTCCCCCATGGATGGAATCCATTACAGAAAATATGAAGGGTATTACTAGGCATTTGCATACCCTAGAAACAGAAATAAAAAGTCTTTCTGAGCACTTATGCACACTCTTGAGGGTAACTCACAGATACATTGGGAACTGCCAGTATTTGAAAATGAAAATGGACAGAGGATCCACCAGTCAGTAGATTTCAAAACAATAAAAAACTCAAAGAGGCAGTAATGACGTATGGGTCCCAAGCTCCTTTCATGTTGAGTATGCTGGAGTCCCTTAATACCTTTAACTTAACCCCCTCAGACTGGAAAAGTCTATGTAAAGCAACATTAAGTGGGGGGCAATACTTGGTTTGGCAATTGCAATTTCAAGACCTTTGTATAGAAATAGCTAAAGGAAACGCAGCTGCAGGGTTTGGAGACCATAATATAGAAATGCTCACAGGAGAAGGGCAGTTTGCAGACTTACAGGCGCAAAAATATTATGAGCCAGGTGTATATGCTCAGATATACGCAGCTGCCTTAAAGGCATGGAAAACTTTACAAGGACCTGGGGATCTACAAGGTAACTTGTCAAAAGTGATTCAAGGACCTAATGAGCCATATGCTGACTTTGCTGATTGACTTTTGAGAACTGCAGATAAAGTGTTTGGAGACGTTGATCAAGCTATGCCATTAGTCATTCAATTAGCACATGAAAATGCTAATAAATACTGCCAGGAAGTCATCAGGCCATGGAGAAATAAAAAGGATCTTTCCATATATATACAACTATGTAAAGATATAAATGATGACTTTGTCACAGGAAACGTGATTGCAGCAGCAATGAGAGGTGCTTCCCCTCAAAATTTCACAAGGGCTCAACCTAGACATTATAATCAATCAGGATATTCCAGGCAAAATTATAATCATTCAGGCTATTCTAGGCAAAATCCCCAAAGAGAAATAAGACCAAGCTCATATCTTGCCCCAGGCCGCTGCCCCAGGTGTAAAAAGGAAATCATTGGGCCAATAAATGCCATTCAAAATTTGACATCTATGGAAATCATTTGTTCAGGAATTCAAAAAATGGGGCACGGGGCCCAATGCCCCAGGGCCCACAAATGTACGAGGCATTGGAGGAAGAGTATCCTCAAGCATCCATTCAGATGCTTCCCCGACACAATCCCTACTATCCATCCACTCCCTCATCAGAGGAATAGGAGGAAATGCAGGATTAGACCTCTGTTCCACCGCCCGAATAGTGTTAAAACCTGAAATGGGGTTCAACTGATTCCCACAGGAGTCAGGGGACCTCTTCCCTCAGGGACTGTAGTACTTATTCTCGGGAGATGTCCTAAAAGCTTATTAGGTTTGCAAGTGACCCCAGGTGTAATAAACTCAGACTACAAAGGGGAAATAAAAATAATGCTTAGCTCACCCCAAAGTATAAGTTCTGTTTATCAAGGAGATAGAATTGCTCAGCTGCTTCTCCTTCCAAATTTACATAATTCATTTAAAATGAATATGCCTCAAAAAAGGAACAATAGAGGATTTTGTTCCACTGACTCGGGACCTATGGCTTGCTGGGTTCGGGATTGTTCAAGGAGGCCTATGTGTAAAATAAAAATCCAAGGAATAGAGATGGAGGGACTGATAGATACTGGAGCTAACTCTTCCATCATTAACCTATGGCAATGGCCTAAGCACTGGCCTCTGCAAAAAGCTTCAACCAATTTAAGAGGGTTGGGATATAATAACCTCCCAGAGAAAAGTGCAGTAATTTTAAAATGGGAGGGTGATGAAAGGCATAAAGGAACATTTCAGCCTTATGTTTTACCTAACCTACTGGTTATTTTATGTGGAAGAGATATTTTGCAACAAATGGGAGTACACCTTGCAACCAAGCCTGCAGATATTAAATGTGAAAATCTACAGGGTAATCTTAACCCTAAAAGAAATCATTATCACAAAGTACAGAGTAATCTTAACCCTAAAAGAAATCATTATCACAAAGTACAGGGTAATCTTAACCCTATAAGAAATCATTATCAATAGGTACAGGGTAATCTTAACCCTAAAAGAAATCATTATCATAAGGGAAAAAGATATTTTTTGGGGGGGGGCACTGAGAAAATAATTTTGAAAATACCATGGCTTTCTGATAAGCCTAGGTGGGTCCCTCAGTGGCCCCTATCTAAAGAGAAATTACAAGCGGCCCACCTACTAGTTCAGGAACAACTAGAAGCAGGACATATAGAACCTTCCACCTCTCCCTAGAATTCCCCCATATTTGTGATCAAGAAAAAATCAGGAAAATGGCAATTGTTGCATGATCTTAGAGAAATTAATAAAACCATGCAAATCATGGGCCCTACTCAACCTGGACTTCCTAATCCTGTAGCTATTCCAAAAAATTTCCATCTTATTACTCTTGATATAAAGGATTGTTTCTTTTCTGTTCCTCTATACCCTCTGGATACCCCCAGGTTTGCTTTTTCAGTTCCTTCTATTAACAATAATGGCCACGATCAGAGATATCAATGGAAAGTTTTGCGGCAGGGAATGGGTAATAGCCCCACTATGTGTCAAATCTATGTAGAAAAAGTTATTCAGCCTATCAAAAATAAATACCCAGAGCTTATGTGCCTCCATTATATGGATGATATTTGCTTGCTCATGCTAATCAAGAAGTCTTATTCACCATATTTAGTGATATATCAGAAAACTTGAAATGATATGGACTAAACATTGCTAAGGAAAAGGTTCAAATTAGATCTCCAATATTATATCTAGGATTCCAAATTATGGAAGCTTTTATTAGGCCTCAAAAATATTAATTAATAAAGAGCATTTGGCAACTCTCAATGACTTTCAAAAATTGCTGGGAGATATTAATTGGCTTCGCCCTACACTAAACCTCACTACTGGCCAACTAAAACCTTTATTTGACATCCTTTGCGGGGACCCTGATCCATCTTCACCACGAACATTGACTCCTGATGTTAGGAAAGCTTTAAAGTTAGTAGAAAAAGCCATCAAAGGAGCTCATTGTGATAGATTTGATTTAACTCAACCACTGATATTATTATTTCTTTACAATATATACCCACAGGAGTATTTTGGCAACAAGGGCCTTTATTATGGATACATTTGCCCGTCTCTCCTAAAAGTATAATTGAGTCTTATATCTCCATGGTGGCTAAACTTATTCTTCAAGGACTTAAGATTTCTACTAAAATATTTGGCATTCACCCTGCTACTATTATTACTCCCTATTCATCGTCACAGATTGAATATTTATGCTTCAATTATAATGATTGGGCTATAGCTAGATGCTCTACTTCTGCAAGTTTTGATAATCATCTTCCTAAGTCTCCTATATTATCTTTTTGTATCGATCATCCTATTATATTTCCACAGGTAATAAAAAATCAACCTATTCCTAAGGCATTAAATGTATTCACAGATGCGTCCTCAAATGGTACTGCTGCAGTAGTCACTAAAAAAGAAAATATGACTTACATAACTGCACACAAATCAGGTCAACTAGTGGAACTGGAAGCTGTGGTAAGAGCTCTGGAAAATTTTAGAGAGCAGCCCATGAACATTCTTTCAGATAGCCAATATATTGTACATGCCGTCCCAAAATTAGAGCTAGCAGGACCAATAGCACCTCATACTCCAGCTTTTAAATAGTTTTATCAAATACAAAAACTTTTGTGGGCAAGAAAAGAACCTCTATTCATAGGGCATATTAGAGCACATACCAACTTGCCTGGTCCCCTCCATGAAGGTAATCAAAAGGCTGATGCTCTTACCCAAACAATCTTTATACTTTCAGCGCTCCAGCAAGCTACTTTATTTCACTCCCAGTTTCACGTCAATAGCACCATCTTGCAGCATAGGTTTAAAATCACCAAGGAGCAAGCCAGAACAATTGTAAAAGATTGTAAATCTTGTATGACGCATTTGCCCAATCCTCATTATGGTGTTAACCCTAGAGGATTAATGCCCAATCATTTGTGGCAGATGGATGTTACTCATGAGCCAAGTTTTGGAAAATTGCGATTTATTCATGTGACCATAGATACATGCTCAGGCATGATTTTTGCTTCCTTACATTCTGGAGAAAAAGTTAAAGATGTTACATCTCATTGTTTGCAAGATTTTGCTGCATTGGGCATCCCCAAAATGCTTAAAACAGATAATGGCCCTGCATATACGTCCTCATCTTTCAAACAGTTTTGCGCAAAATTGAATATATCCCATAAAACAGGCATCCCATACAATCCTCAGGGTCAGGGCATTATTGAAAGAGCAAACCTGAAAGTTATGTTATTAAAACAAAAAGAAGGAAATTGGAAAAATCCTAGGGACAGATTGGCAGTTGCCCTGTTTACCTTAAATTTTTTAACTTTAGACTCTAATGGTTATTCTGC
The DNA here is from genome assembly GCA_025594165.1 of Tamias sibiricus. Classification (NCBI taxonomy): domain Eukaryota; kingdom Metazoa; phylum Chordata; class Mammalia; order Rodentia; family Sciuridae; genus Tamias; species Tamias sibiricus. Next base: position 68,535,864 of record CM046660.1, on the reverse strand, counting down.
TGGAGACAGACATTGGAACCCACACTAACAACATAAACATTTGGTTTACTGGAAGGATGTTCTTTCACGTACATGGAAGGGTCCAGATCCAGTATTAATTTGGGGGAGAGGATCTGTTTGTGTATTTCCAAAGCACGAATCCTCTCCAATATGGATACCAACTAGATTAATAAAGCAGGTACCAAATCAAAAGGATCAAGATGAAGTTGTTGAGGAATCAAGATTAATAAAAAAAAGTACAAAATCAAGAGGACCAAGATGAAGGTATGGAATGATTCCCTTAAAAGAGTCCTTCAAAATATTTCACAACTTAAGTGTTATTCCTCCCAGCCAGGATGAGGAGATCTCTCTTTAGTGTGCACACAATTGTATTTTTTTTCCTCTCTTTTTATATATGTCTTTATGTCTGTGCATTTGTCTAAATTTCATGTAAATGTGACGTCACAAATATATGTTTGTAGGTTTGTGTGTCTGTCCAGTGTGACATCACAAATAACAAAGCGCTTATGAAAAAAATATATATATATGGATCCAAATAACTTTAATTCATTTAAGTTTAAGAGTATTCAATTTGGGTAAATAATTTAATAAGTGAAGTTACCTTCAATTTTGATTTATAGGTGTCCCAGGGATTTCTCTTTAGTGAAGAATATGACTAATGCTGTATAACCTGATATTTTGGTGTTTTGACATAGGAATGTTTATTTGTAATTAACTTTATTTGTTTTATAGCTGATTAATTTGAGTTATTTCAACAGATAATTTCATGGAAGGTTACAGAGACTTGAGGGTTCCAGCTAACAAATTATTTTTCCAAAGTGCCTTTAGCTTTTCTTTAATCTATCTTTAATGCAGTAAATACCCTCAGTCTTTCTTTTGTTCTGAATACGATATTTTGCCAGCTTATGTTTGTGAGAGCTCAAGCAGCAATGTGTGTGAGCAGAAATCAACTTTAATTTTCTAATCCAATAATTCTATTTTTTAGTTTGACAACTCACCTCTTGACTCAGTGCTGGAATAGCATTGCCTTTCCTTTAATAATTGATGCTTGAGTTTCTAGGTAGGGGGCCCTGAAGATTTGCCAGTGGCATTGTCTAAGCATAAAAAAGACGGCTGCTGCTACAGCTGCAGGGATTGTGGTCGCTGCAAGCATCCCTGCTGCTCAAGCATCAAACAACCTCACCAGCAGTGTGGCCTCTGCTCTGCATGCATGGGGCCTCCTAGATCAACGTGGTATAACAAGTGGACATTTTGATCTTTCATTGTTTGGGACTTTATGGGACAATGCCTTATGGGTATTTGTCTAGAGAACTCAGTGCATTACTTGATGGAACTTAGGGCAGTTGATTTGTTTAAAGAATTTGATATGCTATGCAACTTGGCTCGTCAGCAGAAGTCTTGTCACCTTAAAGCCGCAGCATCTCCTCACGATTGGACAGCTGTTAGTCATCATACACAGTCGATCCTGAAGGGCTCGATTGGACGGCTAGTTAGCCAATGATGAGTAAGATTCCCAGAGGGGGACAACCTAAGACAGGCACAGTCGATCCGGATGAGGTCGTCACCCATCCACGGGACAGTCTCATGTGGCTGACATATCAACCTAAGACAGGAGTCAAGGGCACAGCCTTGATTATCCGATGACGGGTAAGAATGTTGGTTGCACATGGACGTCCTAGAGCATCCCCTCTTTTAAAGCACAAGGGGGGATATGTAGGAGCCCTAAATAAGGAGATAGCTAAGATTGTGGTTAGCTGTGAGCCATAAAGATGTTCAAGCATTGCCACCTTCCATGATCTCGCGAGACTTGGCCCGGGACATTGCGGATCGGGTCGGCACCATTTTGGGGTGGTTGGAGGAGTGTGGATTGCAGGTAGGAGTTGTTCTTGGAGCCGGAGAGAGAAGCTAGCAGAATGAAGAGCCTGTTCGTTTCCAGTCTGCCTCTGAACTTATTCCCGCGGCTTTGTTGCTGCAGGCGGCTATAGCTGCAGTCAGCGACACTGAGCCACAACCCAGACCCTCTCTTTATATTTTTATAGAGCAGCGGATTGCAAATGGAGGAATGATTTTGACTTGGCAATATTTTGAGAAAGTTCTGGTTGTCATAAGTGGGACAGAGGTGGTCATAACTAGTGGGTTGAGGTTGGGGATACTGCTCAGCATCCTGAAATGTATAGGATAATCCTCCAACAAGAAATATTCTGGCTCAAAATGTTGGTAGTGCCAAGGTCAAGCAACTTTGCTGTAGTATCAATTTTTTAAAAGTATTTTTTAGTTGTTGATGGACCTTTATTTTACTTATTTATTTATATGTGGTGTTGAGAATCAAACCCAGTGTCTCACATGAGCTAGGCAAGCACTCTACTGCTGTAGTATCAATGTTTCCAAAGCATCCCCATATCTATTATTTCAAAACAATGTAGTTGCCTGAGACTGACAGAAAAGGAAAGTTTTTTCAATTAATTAACAAAGATGCATTAAGCCCCTGTCATCTACAAAGTTCCATGCTGAGAGCTTCCATAACTGAACAATTTTTGTGCTAATGGCTTTTGAATGAGAGGGACAACTAGGGTGGGGTGGGGTGCCATATGTATTAGACCAGGGAAAGCCATGCAAAATAGGTCGTGTCAGTTGGTTTCAAACATGTCTGTGTATTAACTAGTGAATTATGTGTGCATGGTTAAATTCCTTCCATGTCCCCTTCCTTGCTTACTGTCTAGCCCACTGTGTGGCTCTGCATCTTGGTTTTGTTGGCTGCTTCTACTGATAGCTGCCTCTACACTTCTTATTATTTCCCCCATGTGACTCTTTCTTTGTTGCCAGTGTTAGTGTCTGTTCAAACCAATGGAGATTTAATTCCCTTTTATCACTTTTGACAAACCTGCATCATTATTTTTCTTTTTACAAACCTGTATCATTATTTTTAGTAAAATCCATACTGATGGCTACTTGATTGTTGTGCTATAAATGTTGCTCATGATAGAGTCAAATAGTCTACTATGATTAAATTCCTTTAAATACAATTTTATTTTAGAGACTGATTTCTCTCTCTCTCTCTTTGGTTTTAATTATTTTAATCTATCTTATTGTGGGCTTTATCTCTTGACATATAGATTTTCCTCTTGGATATCAATTGATAAAGCTTTTTGAGCACCCAAATTCAGTTTTAGTTCTAATTACAAAATGCTTATCTGTTTTAAGTGCAATAAGAATTTACCAGAAAAAAAAAAAATAGTCCATTGCGCAAGTTTACTTGAGCTTTCCAAGCAGTCAGTGTTCAAGACATTGGTACCATGCTTTGCAACTGTGTGAGAGGAAGTAACACCTTCCATTCCTCAGTGGACAAGCTCTGGCTAGGGGTTCAGGGCTGCTTCTGCAGTTATGCTTGAGATGACTTTCATTTCTCCAGCCTTTGCTACAAAAACTTTAGGGCACCAGAAAGCAATCGTCTTCTGATCATTTTTTTGTGGTGTTCAAATGTGAGACCAACAGATCAAACATTGCATGTTGAACTATGTGGGTCATCTGAGTGTCCTCACGGCTCCCAGGAGGTCTCACTGCACTTTTTAGGGCATTTGACTTAGGAAAAAAAAAAAAGCAATCTAATAAACCTAGCTGGCATTCCAAAGGGAAGTAAATACACATGTGAGATTCTCTTGTGACACAGTTGAGTCTGGCAACAACAAGGAAGTGGTCATGTGCCCGCCCTCTCCTCTCCCAGAGTTGGTACTTAAGGGCCCCCAGCAGAAGGAGGCTCCAGACCTCCCTGTCTTCTCCTGAGTCCTCTCCTCATTGCACCTGAGTCTTCTCTACTGATACCATGGGTTGCTGTGGCTGTGGAGGTTGCGGTGGCTGCAGCAGTGGCTGCGGTAGCTGTGGTGGTGGCTGTGGTGGCTGTGGTGGCTGTGGTGGCTGCGGTGGCTGTGGTGGCTGCGGTGGCTGTGGTGGCTGCAACAGCTGCACCACATGCAGATGCTACCGGGTGGGCTGCTGCTCTAACTGCTGCCCCTGCTGCTGTGGCTGCTGTGGGGGCTGCTGCAGCACCCCTGTGATCTGCTGCTGCCGCCGCACCTGCTGCCGCTCCTGTGGCTGTGGCTCCTGTGGCTGTGGCTGTGGGAAGGGCTGTTGCCAGCAGAAGTGCTGCCAGCAGAAGTGCGGCTGCAAGAAGCAGTGCTGCTGCTAGGAGAACCTGAGCTGGCCACTGCAATGGACGGTGCTGCAGGTAGCTGTCTTGGTAAGATTTTCCTCTCGTCCTACCTGTCTCCAGGTGTTTCATCCACATCCCCTGGGCTCTGAGATTCTGAAAACACCCCCACATACCTTATCTAATCAGAGCAGAAGCCCATAAACAATGGATTGATGATTTTTTAAAAATATTTATTTATTTACTTTAGTTGTACACAATGCAATGATTTATGTTTACGTGGTGCTGAGGATCGAACCCGGGCCGCGCACGTGCGAGGCGAGCGCTCTGCCGCTGAGCCACAACCCCAGCCCCTGATGATTTTTAATGCTATGCTTTTTTGAAATTTCATTGTTGGAATATTTATTTCTATTTCTTTCCCCCTTTCTCTGTAGCATCTGTGTTTTATGTTGCAGTTACTATTTTCAGTTTCTGTAAATCTAAAGAAATTCTTTTCCCAATAAACCACATGAAATTGGCATCAAAGATTCATTATCCTGTTCTTCTTTGTCTTATTTTAATGTGTCTAATGAAAAATACAATTAAACCCAGGGAAGTCAGGCTCCTGGTGTTTGTTTGAGGTGGTTTTAAATTAGTCATGGATAATCTGTCCCTGTAATTCCAGTGGCTAGGGAGGCTGAGGCCAGAGGTTTGTGAGTTCAAAGCCAGCCTCAGCAACTTAACAAGGCCCTAAGCAACTCAGTGAGACCCTGTCTCTAAATAAAATATAATAGGGTTGGGGTTGGGGCTCAGTGGTTAAGTGCTCCTGGGTTATTTGGGGTTTTCAGCTATCTTTTTATATAAATCAGAATAAAGATCCTGAACCTGATGTCAAATGACTCATTTTTCATCAGTTTCTCTTCACCCTTAGATTCAAGTTTTCTAACAGATTTTAATCTCAGGGTTTATAGCCAGATGAAATACAATACCTAGAGCAATGAATATCAATTTAGGTCTTGGTTATTTTAGTTTGGTTTTGTTAACCGATTAAAATTTGATCATGGAGCCAGGGGCAGTGGTGCATGCCTGTAATCCCAGCACTTGGGAGGCTGAGGCAGGAGGATTGCAAGTTCAAAGCCAGCCTCAGCATTGGCGAGGCACTTAGCAACTCAGTGAGACCCTGTCTCTAATAAAATACAAAAAAGGGCTGGGGATGTGGCCCAGTGGTGGAGTGCCTCTGAGTTCAATCCCCGTACCAAAAAAAAAAAAAAAAAAAAAAAATTGATCGTGGTTTAACAAGTTGTTTTTTTTTTTTTTTTTTTTAAATTCCATCACCAGTACTAGCTAACTATCTCTCTAGCAGGTTATGGTCTCAAAATAGTTGAATAAATCTATTCATAAGAGTTGTGAATTACTGAATCAATTTATCTGTTTGATTACTTTCTATCATAAGTAAGAACATTAGAAGTGCTATAATCCCAGCTGCTTGGGAAGCTGAGGTGAGTCCAGGAGCTCAAGACCAGCTGGGTAACATGGTGAGGCCTCATCTCAAACCAAATCAAACCAAACACAACAATGATAACAATAACAACACAATAAAGAGGTCACAAGGGAAGCACCTCTGAGTCCCCAGCAAGTGAAACAGCATGCAGTATATGATGTTAATCAAGCTGCCTTCTGAACACAATGCCCTTTTCTATAAACAATCCCTTAGAACTTTGCACCTGACTTTGTCAAATGTGAGGGATGGAAAAAGTGACTTAGGAGGTGATTTACTCCCACTGGTTTTATCCCTGAACCACAAAGATCTCTTCTCTTCTACTTGTGGAAGTACCCTCAGAGAGTCAATGTTTTGGAAATATTACATTGAAAAGAATTGCAGAAGAGACCCATGCAAGCTTAAAGTTCAGGTCAAATACCAATGTCATGTCAGGTGCAGTGGTACATGCCTGTGACCCCAGCTATTCAGGAGGCTGAGGCAGGAGAATTCAAGTTGGAGGTCAGACTCAGAAATTTAGCAAGACCCTTGTCTTAAAACAAAAAATAAAAAAGGATGTAGCTAGGATGTAGCTCAGCGGTAGAGCACCCTTCCGTTCAATCCCCAGCACCAATAAATAAATAGATAAGTTAATTAATTAATTAAAAATAACAATTCCAGGATGCTTCTAAGAAGAACCTATGGTGATATCTTCACAAAGCCCAAGGAAAACGGGTACTTCCTCCCCAGCCCAAGTCTGTTTTCAGATAAACATAGAAGATGAAAGGCTACAGTGTTGGCATGGCAGAGGGATGTTATTCCTTGTTATTGCCTGTCTGACTCAGCACTAATGTGCATCCAAAAACCTATATCGACATAAAGTGAATGAATTTGCTTCAACATACACCTGTTAATCACCAACTTCAAGTTGACACTGGTGGGCACAAAGGATATGCTAAAGTGAGCCCTTTCTGGGACCATGGCTGTCCTATTGGAGGGAGTTAGATCTGAGTAGTAGTCCTTACTTCTAAGGATAATAGGAAAATAAAAAAATGCATCAGTGGCATTTTTTTTTTTTTTTTTTTTTTTTTAGTACCAGGGATTGAACTCAGGGGCACTCAACCACTGGGCCACATCCCCAGGCCTTTTTTTTTTTTTTTTTTGTATTTTATTTAGAGACAGGGTCTCACTGAGTTGCTATGTGCCTCGCTATTGCTGAGGCTGGCTTTGAACTTGTGATCCTCCTGTCTTAGCCTCCCAAGTGTTGGGATGACAGGCGTGTGCCACCACGCCTGGCTGGCATAATATTTATAGGTGCATTATATCCACTCATTTGAAACATATTTATCAAGTGCCTACATGGTGCTGCACATTGTTCTAGGCACCAAGAATACTCAATGAACAAAACAGGTCAGAATGTCTGACCTGATAGAACTGATAGACTAGTGATGGAGGTAGATACTACACATAAGAAATAAATATATTATATAGCAGGTTATAGATTGAGACCTTGAATGTACAAATGAACAGCAGCCAGATTCTTTGTCAAGACAAAACCCTGACCCATGGTCTGCAGCAGTTGTCCCCAGAAACCAACCCATTATCTGTCAAAACCACCCTAGTGGCCAGCCTACTGTTGACATGAGACTTACAGGAAGTCACTACTATCTCACAAACACTCCAACAATCCCAAAGATGACAATCGGCCCCAAATGGCCAGGACCTGATTATTACTGACAGCTTCTCTAATTCTAGTCCCCTTTTCCAACTTAGGACCAACCAGAGAAAGTCACATAAGACCCTCTAACCAATCATAGAGGAGGTCTCATTCCCAGTTAACTCATCCAGGGCTTCCCCTTGCAAACAGCCCCCAGCCCAGCACCTCTGGGGCCTTTCCTTTTTCCACTATGCAAATCTTTACCACTCCTTTGCATGCTTTTGAATCTCTGCTAAAATATAAACAGTGGACTAACTTCTTTGCTATAGCAAACACTGAGTAAAATAAGCTTTTTGGAATTCTACTCTGTGTATAAATCCTTGCACCTGGGTTCCAGTGAACACATACAAGGCCGCTCCTAGCAGCACTGTCAAAAATAGCAAAACTCTGGAAAAATTAGGAATTCCAATTGTCTGGAGAGAAGGTGCACAAGTAAACTATTGTATATTCACAGAAAGGAATGCATTTAGCTGTAGTAAAACCCTTCCAAAGAAAAACAAAGTCACAGGGGCTAGTGATATAGCTCAGTTGGGAGTGCTCTCCTCACATGCACAAGGCCCTGGGTTCAATACCCATGCACCAAAAAAAAAAAAAAAAAAAAAAAAAAAAAAAAAAAAAAGGAAAAAGAAAAATAAAAGTCATGGCAAACACAGGCTTTAGGGTAAGGGCTACCTTGTGGGTAGGGATGCAGGAGAATAGGTTGTGTGGTGACAAGCCTTATTGTTAGACTATATTGTCAAGGTCCTAGGCTGTTACATAATCAAAATGAGTAGCAAATTGAATAAAGAAGGCTAGGCTTAGAGAATGTGATTAAACGAAAGAAAGAGATTATGGTCTATAGTTTTTGTGCTCCTTAAAAATAAATTTTGTTAAAATGAGGCAAGTTTTAGGGGAAAAAAATAAAGCAGAGTAGGAAGGATTGGAACTGAGAGAAGGGTAGATGAGATTGCAAAATCGGGTGGTCTAAATAAGACTCAGGTGGAATGTGACACATGAGCAAAGACTAAAGAGTGATGAAGGAGTGGACGGTCCAGTTATCTGGGACATTCTAGAGCATTCTAGAAAGTGGGAAGGCCAAATGAGAAGGCAGTTTAACTCAACCAACTGAATAAGGGTGCCAGTAGAGCAGAGGTTAGGAAGCTAAGGGTGTGGGAGGGCTGTTGTATTTCACAGGTGTTAGTTTAAGTCATTGCAACTTTGGCTTTGACTGCTGGTGAATGGGAGAGCTGGCAAAGGTTTGGGTCTAGAAAGGAGGTCTCCTAACTTCCATGAAAAAGGATCATTCTAAACAGTTCCCTGGGAATGAACCCTGAGAGGGGCCTACTTCGGCCTGCACCATCCTGAGGAAACCTTGTCGGATGGAGCAGATGTGGCCTGGACCTGTGGGACAGGGGTGCAGACCATGAGGGGTGCTGACCCATTCAGTGCAGGGTGTGAAAGGAAATTAGGATGCAAGGCGGCAACAATGTCTTTTTGGTCAGGGCTTGAGTGTAAGAGGTACTGCAGGTGGTGGCTATTTTGTCCTGAAGTGACTTCAGCCGAACTTGGGCAAAAGGCAAACCCACATCCACACGGGTAGGAGTAGGTTGGGCTTTATCCTGAAGGGAGCAGATAATCTGTCTATCCATTACTTTAAGCCCCTTGGAACAGGGCATAGGTAAGGCCCTGCTGGAGGGGGTTTCTCCTTCTTTCATTGCGCTTTTTTTTAAAATTCAAAGTTGTCGTATTTATAATAGTAGTATGCATTGCAATTCATAATACACACATAGAGCATCTTTTTACATAACACTGTTTGTATGCAAAAATATATTCATTGCAGTTTAATTGTGATTTCTGGCTGGACTCTCAGGGGAGTGAAGATGCCTGAGGTCATTCCTGTGGGAGGAGAGAGGGTGGCAGGTGCTGCCCCTCTGAAGGCAAGGTGCAAGAGGGTGGAACCCAGGTCTGAGCCCTTGCAAGGCTTCCAAAGGTTGTGCTTGTCATGATTTTAAATTGTTGGCTGTTGTCCTTGGACCTTTAGTAGAAAATTGCCTCCAAATTATAACTTGGAATCTGAAAAGTTGTGCTCGCACCTTTGGATAGAGTATGGAAAAGGAAAGTTGAGCCTGAATGATGGACAAATAGTGGAAACCAGGAGAATTTATAGGAATTTGATATGATGTATGGGTTTTACTTAAACAACAACATCAACAACACACACAACACTATTTTACACTGTGCTCTAGTTGTGTAAGATGGTACCGCTGGGTTAAGAGCATCTGGGACCTCTCCATACCAATTTTGCAACCAGGGCCTGTGATCATTTCAAATTAAGGAAAAAAGAAAAAAAAAAGAACATTTTGTCATTTCATTTTTCTGATTGGTATCCAAGATTTTTTCCAAGTGGTCAGCTAAATGTGTAATTGCTTGAGTACTTAATGATGGATATGAAATGATTATAGAAATTATGCACATAATTGCCTATTATGTGATGCTGTGGCTTGAATATGGTTTGTACCCAAAACTCATGCTGGACTTTAATCCCCATTGTGAGGTACTTGGAGCAGGGAAAAAAATTCAACTATGGGAAATGATTAGGATTAGATAAGGTCATTATTTAATGACTATGATTAAATTTTGCTAGCTTTCTAAAAAGAAAGAGAGAGGCCGTACATGCAGACACACAGGTGTGCCCCCTGTATTTCCTAAGTGATGCTTCTCACCACCCGGGGACTCTGCCAGCAAGAAGGCCATCAATACATGCAGCCCAAACTTGACCTTGCACCTCCAGAACCATAAACCAAATAAAGTTATTTTTGTTAAGGCTTACCCAGTCTGTGATGTTATTATTAGAAACAGCAGATTAGTACATGTGGTCATTTAAAAGTTTCTAAAATGTAAATATTTAATAACAAGGGTATTTATACGTGATTAAATATTAAGTCAAAAATCAGGTCACAAAACCATACATTCATAATGCTTTTACTTTTATCATGTAAATGCACAGGAAATAGTGCCATATAAATTAAAAGGGGAAAGGATGGATTAGCAATGGAGTTAGCAATGCTAGTTGGGTGGTTACATTGAACATCACCAGTAATGGAATAAGTGTACACTACACACTTCTTGATGTGATCCATGATTAAAACCCACCAACTGTGTAATATTCCCACAAAAATGTTAAAGCAGAATCCCACCATGAGGAAACGACCATAATGTCCATATGGAGGGTTATTTTCTAAAACACAAGTCACGGGGGCAAAAATACAATATTGGAGGACCATTCTAGATTAAAGCTGACTAAAAAGACTTCTTTGACTAGATCCAGGATGATACGTTATTACAAATGCGGATGTAAATTATAGGACATTCTTGAGATAAATTAGGGAGATTTCAGGTCAATTGCATATTACATGGTAGAAAGTGTCACTTAAATTTCTTGAGTCTGATCCTTGTTTTGTGGTTCTGTATAGGACAGTATCCTTGGGAGATATAGGCAAAAACTTTTAGGAGTGAATGTCATTTCTCTAACTTACTCTCAAGTGGGAGAGAGAACAAAAAAATATATGGCAGAATGTTCACACTGGTGAGCTGAACTAAATGGCATACATGATGTGAATATAATATACTTTGGACTTTGATGTGGGTTTGAAATTCTCCAAAATAAAAATATTGGGTAAAAATAAAGCATAGGGAATTGATGGAAAGCTAGATGACAAAATGGTTAAGATGGCTGTCACAGACATATTCATTTTCTCCTTTTTTATTTTCTATACAGAAAACACTTTAAAATTGTTTATAATGAACTTGCAATTTTAAATTCAGAAAAAAAAAAACTTTTAAAGAAAGACAGAAAAGCCTTTTTATATTCCCCATTTTTCCCTGCTAGTATGCGGGGTCAGTTTTCCTAGGTAACAACAGGTGGCTTGGGAGCAAGGTAGAGGTTGGTGTTCAGGTGCTACACCAACTCCAGAGTGCGGGAGGGCTCTTACTATCCACAACCTTCTGGAACAGCCCTCACATCTGCTCTGAGTATGTTTTGGGATGAGTCTCTCTCACCTAGATAGTTTATATATAGCTAATTAAAATAAATCACCTAGCTGTCACATATACCTAATTAAAATAAATTAATAAAAAGACAAAAACTTAACATTTTAATAAACATGGAAAAGAGAGAGAGAGAGAGAGAGACAGACAGACATGAAGGACGAGCTCTCTATAGCCGTGTCCTTTTAGTGCAGGATTGCGGTGGTGTTGCCAGTGACAGTTCTCTCTTAAACATTTCATTGTTGCAGAAGGGATGGCAGAACTCACCTGAAAGCTTCAGAGCTCCAAAGGCTGATTTGTTTACCTCAAATGTGAACATGAAGTTATAAACCAGGAGCAGGATTGTGTTCTGTTACAGAGAATATTGAGATTGTAGGTAGCTCTGGACTTGGCTAAAAATCTGGGGGAATCCATCTTTTGTTACTAAACTAAGTTTTAAATTCAATTACAGAATTCCCCTTGTCAAGAAGATGCCATGCCCAAGTTGAATTTAAACTATATAGGAAATCCATATTTTCATTAAATTATTTTTTTTCCTACGAAGGAATATGCATGAGTAGCAAGGGCAGAAATTCTGATGCCCAAGGTGGATTTTGTCATTTGTGTGTATATGTGTGTCGTTGTGTGTGTGTGCCATGGCTATTATTATCAGTTAATTTACCCTTTTTGAAAAAAAAGAAATATTTCAGGTCTCATGCAAAACAGATGAAACATTAAAAAAATTTAATAACGATTTTTTGTTGTTGTTGTTACCAGGACTTGAATCCAGGGACGCTTAATTACTGAGCCATATTCTCAGTCCTTTTTATTTTTTATTTTGAGACAGGGTCTTGCTAAGTTGCTTATGGCCTCGCTAAATAGCTGAGGCTGGCTTTGAACTTGCAATCCTTCTGCCTCAGCCTCCTGAGCCTTTGGGATTACATGTGTGTGCCGCCGCGCCTGGCAAATGTTGATTGATGTAGATCTGCCATTACAAAAGTAGTTCAAATTCACAGCAAATTCATGTGATACAAGAAGTTATTTCCTCTCTACTTGATACTGTCCCTCTATCCTCTCTCAGAAATAGTTACCAAAGAAGAGACTTTTGTGAATCGATATTTTAAGGTCAATTTAGTATCATTTATTAGACATGGAAAGATCGTGGAAATACAATGCAGCAACAGAGAAATCAGGAATCCACTGTACTCCCAGTCAGGAAAGGTGGATGCTGGTATACAGAAACCATAAACACACGCTAGGAGCAAACTATTGAGAATCAATTCCCATTGGTCTAGATCCCATAGGGCTGGTGTTCAGGTGCAGAGAGGCACGCGTATCTTTGAATAGAACAGCTCATACTGGTTTAGACACTCTTCAATTGGAAAGGCTCAGCTGCCCCAAAGGGAAAGGAAGATCACACAAAAACAAGGTTCAAAGACAGAACTGCAAGAGATCAGTCCCTCACAGCAGGGCTGGTAGGTCTGGAAGTAGCAGACAGGACCAAAATGAAGAATCTTCCCCCCATCCACAACTACAGATTCCCCTAGGGCAGACAAACTAGCAGCATCTAAATACTACAGTCCCCACAGAAATATCATCAGGAGGTTTGCTACCTTTGTCTTTGGATGACATTGTAGGAGATATTACTAAGACTACAAAAATGAAAATGACTTCTTAAGCTACAGAGCATAAGGGTTAAGGAGGCATGTGCCTTAAAGCCCAGGCGACAGGGAGATAGCAGGGAGCAGCCAGGAGGGGGAGGATTCTTAGCAATGAGAACAAGCAGACTACCAGCAGCACCTGCAGACCCACCTGCCTAGCAGCAGCACTGCTTCTTGCAGCCACACTTCTGCTGGCAGCACTTCTGCTGGCAACAGCCCTTCCCACAGCCACAGCCACAGGAGCCACAGCCACAGGAGCGGCAGCAGGTGCGGCGGCAGCAGCAGATCACAGGGGTGCTGCAGCAGCCCCCACAGCAGCCACAGCAGCAGGGGCAGCAGTTAGAGCAGCAGCCCACCCGGTAGCATCTGCATGTGGTGCAGCTGTTGCAGCCACCACAGCCACCGCAGCCACCGCAGCCACCGCAGCCACCACCACAGCTACCGCAGCCACTGCAGCCACCACCACAGCTACCGCAGCCACTGCTGCAGCCACCGCAACCTCCACAGCCACAGCAACCCATGGTATCAGTAGAGAGGACTCAGGTGCAGTGAGGAGAGGACTCAGGAGAGAACAGGGGAATCTGGTGCCTCCTTTTACTGGGGGACACCCTTTTATGCTGCCCCATCTCCTTCAATTTTATCCTGGTTTCCATGGAAGGCTCTCACAAGACCTTTTATTTACTTCCTTCTCCAGTTTACTTGACATAACATTGCTATTTTTAGCACAACCGTCTTTGACTTTTCTGCTATGAATAAAATAATTGTGTTGTTTTTTTTAGTTCAGAAGTAGAAAATCAATGGCCAAAATATAGGAAAAAGAAGTTCTTGCCCCCTGAAAGTGCTGACTAGGTCTCAGCAGTCAGCCACTGTAGACATTTCATGAGTGTCTCATGCATGCAGTCAAACTTCTCAGGTCATTGGAGATCAGAAATGGAGAGCAAGGATTCCTCCAACCCCTTGGTTGATGAGAAATATATCAAGTGAGGCATTTTAAGGCTTCTTTCTCTAGTCTTTTACAATGTAAGCTTATGAAGCAGATACCCTGGTAAACCCTGGGACACCAGCATTCTGGGGAAAGTACAGCCCCAGTAAAGCCAGGTCACCCCCGATCCCAAACCTGCTGAGTAAGTCCAGGAAAAACCAAGGAGTGTTTTCCACAGTAAATACTCAAGCCTATTCAGTGGGTTGCCTGTAGAACCTGAATTAACCATGTATTCCTTAAATTCCAAGGGTGGTAAAGCAAGTGCATACCCCTATGGGCCAGTCCTCATGCTCACAGGCTACCTGGGACAGGAAATGGAAGCCAGGCAGGTAGAGTCAGCAGAGCACTGCAGATCAGCATCCATCAGTGCATGGACAGGCTGACACTGAGTCCCTGCTCCAGTAAATGTCAAAGAGGTACAAGTGACCAGTCACCAGATGGAAACATTTTTATTTTTGTTTCCCCAACTATTTAACAGACAAACAGCAAATAGGTACCTTGCCCTTAGCAGATAACTTAGGACCCATAAAATTATATTTTTAGCAAGTGACATCACATGATTAGTTTATTATAATTTTTAGTAATCAAGCAGTTCTGCTGAATGAAGGATCTCAGGCAGCCAGAAAAAGAACATCTGTGTTTTAAGATGAGATAGGATGTGATGTGTAATGAAATTGGGAGTGCCTACTCTGTCTCATTTGATTCTGTTTTTTTTTTTTTTTTTTTTTTTTTGGTACTGGGGATTGAACTCAGGAACACTTGACCACTGGGCCACATCCCCAGCCCTTTTGTTGTATTTTATTAAGACAGGGTTTCACTTAGTTGCTAAGTGCCTCACCATTGCTGAGGCTGGCTTTGAACTCATGATCCTCCTGCCTCAGCTTCCCAAGTGTTGGGATTACAGGCGTGTGCCATTGCGCCCGGCTTGATTCTTGATTTTTACTAATTCTTTCAAGAGCATTTTCTTAATTTGGGGGTGTGAGGAGTTCTTATGTGGAGAAAATGTTCTGTCTGACCTGTGACAATTAGTAAGTATAAATGGAAACACAGGACTTTTATTTGATTGGATTCAGACTCTCATGATATAGAAAGATTATTTAGAATATATTAGGCATTTGTTTAATTCAAAAGATACCCATTGAATACTCATATCGTGCCAGGTACTATTCAAATCTCCAGAGCAAAACATGTACACACATTTAAGTTCTCATGGACCCAAAGGTCTTGGAAATACGTTCTAATCTAAATATAGAGTTAAGAAATGAGGAAAAGTTAAATCTAGCAATACTAACTGGTCGAGAGTCATCAAGGAAGGATGCACGAGGCCTTGTGAGGTCTTTTATGGGGATTGGGATAAACAACAACAGGAAACTGGCTACTGGCTGCATATTTAGGGCTGAGATTGTTGGGAGTTGGTATATAAGCAGCTCCCCAGCAGAAGGAGGCTCCAGACCTCCCTGTCCTCTCCTGAGTCCTCTCCTCACTGCACCTGAGTCCTCTCTACTGATACCATGGGTTGCTGTGGCTGTGGAGGTTGCGGTGGCTGCAGCAGTGGCTGCGGTAGCTGTGGTGGTGGCTGTGGTGGCTGCGGTGGCTGTGGTGGCGGTGGCTGGTGGCTGTGGTGGCTGCAACAGCTGCACCACATGCAGATGCTACCGGGTGGGCTGCTGCTCTAACTGCTGCCCCTGCTGCTGTGGCTGCTGTGGGGGCTGCTGCAGCACCCCTGTGATCTGCTGCTGCCGCCGCACCTGCTGCCGCTCCTGTGGCTGTGGCTCCTGTGGCTGTGGCTGTGGGAAGGGCTGTTGCCAGCAGAAGTGCTGCCAGCAGAAGTGTGGCTGCAAGAAGCAGTGCTGCTGCTAGGTGGCCGCCAGCCTCTGGGCAGGTGCTGCCAGGACCCTTTCCGTTGATTAATCCACGTGTCTGCAGGTGCTGCTGGGAGTCTGCTTGTTCCCCTTGTTAAGGCTTCCTTCCCTCCCATTTTTTCTGCTGTGTGCTATCTCTCTGGCACCTGGATTCCAGAACATTCCTCCTTGATTCTAACACTCCATAGTTTTAGTCTTTCTTCCCTCCTTCCTTCCTTCCTTCTTCCTTCCCTCCCTCTCTTTTTCTTTCTTCCCTTTCCTTCCCTTCCTCTCTCTTTCTTTCTTCCCCTTCCTTCTTCCCTCTTTCCTTCTTTTCTTCCTTCCTCCCTCTTTCCCTTTGTTCCTTCCTTCCTTTCTTCCTCCATCTATTCCTCCTTCCATTCTTCCTTTCTTCCCTCCCTCTGCCCCACTCTCCCTCCTTCCTTCCCTTCTTCCTTCCTTCCTTCCTTCCTCCCTTCCTCCCTCCCTCCTTCTCTTTCTCCCTTCTCCCTTCCTTCTTTCCCGCCCTCCTTCCCTCCTTCCTTCATTTCTTCCTTCTTTCCTTTCCTCTTTCCTCCTTCCTTCCTCTCTCTCTTTTAGTACTGGGGATTAAACCTAGGGGTGTTTTTACCCCTGAGTTACATCCTTGGTCTTTTTAAAATTTTAAAGAGGGTCTTAATAAGTTTCCAAGGGCCTTGCTAAGTTGTTGAGGCTGGTCTTGAATTTGTGATCCTCCTGTCTCAGCTTTCTAAGTCTCTGGGATTGTAGGCATGTGCCAGCATCCTTGGCAATTTTTCCCTTTTTTTTAAGGAAATCATATGGGCATCCTATGCAATGCCATCCAAGAACAAAGATGGAGGATATCTTGATTATTGAGACCAGCAAAGTGGAATAATGGCTTCTACCGTGTTTTCTTCTTTTAATTTTTTTCTCACATGAGGTTTTCTTATGTGTACCAAACTTGACCTCAACTTTCTGTAGTCTTCCTAGACAATGTCTTAAAAATTTCTTAATAAAATGCAAAAATAAAATCTGAACAGTTTCCTTTGGTTTTATTCTTTAGTTATTTTCATTAAACTACCATTAATTATGATCTTCCATGAGTTGCAGCCATCAAGGATGTACAAATAACTATGTCCCCATATGATTTTAAATCCCGTCATACACAAATGACCAAAAACACAAGGTAAAATAATAATGAATGTGGTAAAAAGTCGATGTTGATGTGGCATATCATGGGCAGGAGGTATTTTGTGTTGGATGGGAAGTAGGTGTACTTCAAAAGAGCTGGAATGGTCATATATAATAAATTTTTAAAAAGAGCTGGAATGACTTCAAGAAGGAGGTAATGTTATGATTTGGATGTGAGTGTCCTCCAAAAACTCATGTGTGAGACAATGCAAGAATGTTCAGAGGCAAAATGCTTGGGTTATGAAAGTTTTAACCAAATCAGTGGATTAATCCACTGATATGGATCAACTGGGTGGTAACTGTAGGCAGGTAGGGTGGGTGAGAGGGTGTAGGTTACTGGGGGTGTGTCTTTGGGGCTTATATTTTGTCTCTGGTGAGTAGAGCTCTTTCTCTGATTCCTGTTGCCATGTCCTGAGCTGCTTTCCTCCACCAGGTCCTTTCTCCTTGACATTTGGTCTCATCTCAGGCCCAGAGCTATGGAGTCAATCAACCACGGGCTGAACTTCTGAAACTGTGAGTTCAAATAATCTTTCCTGCTCTACATTGTTCTTGTTGGGTCTTTTAGTCCCAGTGAAGCAAAAGCTGACTAAAACAGGTAACATTTTGGAGTGTGCTTTGAGGAGTTAGAAATGTTTTGATAAGTGGAGATGATTGGGGGCAGATGTTCCAAAAAGAGGACCAAAAAAAGAAGGAATGGGAGAGTTTAAGACACACATTGGAGCTTGCCACCACCATAACTTTGATGAAAAGCCTATGACCATAAATAGTTAGAAATAAGCAAGGAAAGGAAGTCTGATAGTTTAACCACAGAAGCAGCATCTACAGCCAAAACAATGAGCATTCATGTTGCCCTTAAAAGCCAGGCATTCTTCTAAGAACCTACATGTGCCACATATCACATGGTGATGGAAGAACTATTATTGTGCCCACTGCAAGGACAGGAAAGAATACAGAGAGGTAGCAAGTGACTTGCTTAGAGCACACGGCTGCTGCTGCTGGAGCTGGGACACACAGAAATGAGATGGGCCCGGAGGTTTTGGAGAGGGGGTCTAACTGCAGCAGTGCACAGCACTGGTGAGTTCACTGGGGACTTGAGGCTGTGGCAGTAATCCTGGAGATGGCACTGCAGGCCTGAAACAACAGCAGAGTGGTAATGCTGGGAATCATGGGAATTAAAGGCCCAATACAAAACCAAATAATGGAGAGCAATGCCTACAATCACAGCACAGATGACAACACTGACCTAGTGATACACAGTGACTTTTTTTCTGACAGATTTGGGAAACTCTACAAGGTAGCCCGATTAAAAAATTATATTAAGTGTAGTCAGCAACTAGGTGAAAAACTGATCATTTCCTTTAAAGTTTTTTTTTTTTTTTTTTTTTTTTTTGCTGTTGTTCTGAAAAGTATAGAGGGAAAGGAAGTTGATAAACTAAAAAAGCTGTCTAATAAAGGTATATGAAAATTCCCTCATAAATTGCTCTAATCTAGTCATGACACATTTTTTTCTATTGTAGATGCAACCTTATATGGTTACTTTGAGAAGAAACAGATCTACTCAATTTTCTTTATTAGTCTGATCTGAAAAGACTAGGCTTGAAAAAAATTGCTTTTTTGCTCGACTTATCTAATCTTGATATTGTACATTCATTTTAAGAGGAATATTTGTCTGCAAACTATAGACCTAAAACATACTCTATGTGGATCATGGGGTTGGCACACATTGTGGTTTGCTAATAAATATTTTAGAATGAATAGAAGCTGCATACATTATACATGGAGCATCTTGTGTAACCTGATCTATGTTATACAGATAACGTGCTTACATATGCTATTGATATTAGTTACAGTTTATTTATGTACATAGGTCATATTTTAATATCTAGATCATAAACAGGTTATTAATATATGCACACACATATACACACTAGATTGTATTGTTACATATGTCAAAACTCTACCTGCACACCTATACATTTGCATACACATATACATGTTCCACAGTTTGAAACTCTGTGGCTCAATAGACGATTCTGGAACATGGCAATTTGGGAAACGTGTTCTCAAATGTAGTCATTCCTGTTGTTAAGTCTGGCATCCATCTCCCTCTGTTCCTTCCCCATCTTGGGGTCTGCTGGGATTCTTAGGACTTTACCTTTGTATTTAGCTCATGCTCTATGGCCTCCAGGAGCCAAGTTATCACAAGTTAGAGTGTCACTACATCAAAGACATTTAGGCACTTCAGTTCAGCTGAAGCAATGACAGAGGGATCTTCCATATAGATGGTTATGTCACTAATGATGGGGTATGTTCTGAGAAGAGTGTCATTCTGTGATTGTGCAACTATCATAGAGTGAACTTACACAAGCTTAGGTGGATAGCCTACTTACACATGTAGGCTAACGGGTATATACAAGTATGTGTGTGTGTGTGTGCGCGCACACACGTGTGTAACCTTTTCCTAAGATTGTGATGGATGAATGAATATGAAATTTAATCTAGCATGAGAGGAAATCCGAGTCTGGGTAAACATAAGATGTGTGAGGCTGCTGCTGGCATAACACAGCATACTGTTTACAGTGAATTTTTTTTTTTTAAATAAGTGGGAGCCTATTACGAAAATAACAATTAAAAGTATAGTGTACATACACAAACCAGAAGCGTAGTTGTTTATTATCATTACCAAGTGTTATGTCCTATACATAATTGTATGTGCTATGCTTTTGTATAAAGACTGGCAACTCTGTAGGTGTGTTTACACAAGCTCTCTGCAAGCATGTGAGTGATGAGCTGCTTCACATCACAAGGGCTACGATGTTACCAGGGCATGAGAATTTCTCAGCTCCATTATAATCTTATGGGACCACCTAGCATATATGTGGCCTGTTGCCAACCAAAATAGCACATGATTCTATTTAATGTGATGAATGTCCTTGAATTTTGTGTTTGTGCTGGCTGGCTTAAGGGGAGGAAGGCAGGCATTGTGAGAGTGTGGGAGCATAACTGGGGAAGGAGGAAGATGAGGGCAATGATGAGTGGCTTGCCCTTAGATGCTGGAAAGATGTCTGAAATGGTCAGAAAACCACCAGAAACTAGAAAGAGGTGAGGAAAGATTCCTACACAGGTTTGAGAGGAGCAGCTTGATCCAGCAACGTGATCTTCAACTTTTAGCCTACCAAACCATGAGGCGACAAATCTGTCATTTTGAACTACTTGGTTTTTAGTCTTCTGTCATTGAAGCTCTAGGAAACTAATATGCAGATGAAGTATAGAAAGAATAGCTATGGGTTTCTTTCACTTGGTCTAATATTCGTTCACCTTTCTGAGCTCTCTTCCTAGATCTAATGCCTTGTCAGCTGATTCTGTTGATATTTCCAGGTATACTTGTCTTGTTCCTGATAGTAAATGGAGTACATGTAAAGTCCCTCTGTTAAATGAAATGTTTGCTGTGCCTTACCTGGACATTGGAATAAGAGGTGTTCTTTTTAAAAAACAAAGAGGTACTAGTTTTATGATAGGCATTTTCTGTATCAATTGAGGTAGACTTCTAATTTTTCTACTTCCATCTACTGAATTTTATAAGTGAAGTGACTTTATACATTTCTTTCCTTATATGATCCTTACCTGTTTGAAATCGATATTATATCTGCTTCATAAAATGATCCAAGCAACTTTTACTATTTTTTATTTCTAGAATAACATTGTAAATAAGGAATTAGGTATTTTAAAGAAATTGGTAAATTTATTAAAATGGGGGTGTTTAAAAATGTGTGTATGCTTCCTTGTAATTCTTTTAAAATGCAAAGTAAAATAAAAAAGTAAAAATGATTGTTTTCCAATGGAGGAAAGAGGAAACAAAGTTATACTTTTCTGAATGCATATTGCTTTCTACATTTTACTTCGGAACCATGTGAATATTTTACATTATTAGCCAACCAATTAAAAAATTAAAATCCCTAAAAGGTGAAGGTAGAATAAAACCAGGGAGCTTAAACGTATGTTAAAGAGGTGGTGTAACCACAAGAAGCAAATAGCTCACATAACTTTAAAGAACTGTGATTTGTCATGTAATTTGTCTCTAGTGAATTATACTCTAAGGGCAAACAAACAAAAAACAACAAAATCCAAATAAAACACAATGGTGTTTAGTAATTGTGTAGGTGTGTGTGTGTGTGTGCATGTGTGTGCAGTACTGGGGATTGAATCCAAGGTTTCACACATGCTAGGTGGGTGCTAGAGCTCTACCACTGAGTTACATTCCCAATCCCCTTTTAAATTTCTTTTTAAGACAGAGTCTCCCTACATTGCGCAGACTGGTGTAAACTTGTAATCCTCTTGCTTTGGAGCAGCTGGGATTACAGATGTGCGTCACCTCATCTGTCCTTCAGCCATTTATTTTTGGTGGTGGTTTGATGTTAGTCAGAGATGTGTGTGTGTGTGTGTTTGTGTGTGTGTGTGTGTGTGTGTGTGTGTGTGTGCACATGTGTGCACCTGCGCTCAGTAGAGAATGAGAAAATGCAGTTATGTGGATGTTAATTGGTAACTGGGATTTTTTTTTTTTTTTAACATGGAAGAGTGGATGTGAGGTAAGTGAGGCTAGTTAGAAATATCAGTCTGAATTTATGGCATATTTCAAATTTATTTGCTCTGTTTATGGAAAAGATGTAGAAATTGATCACCCTAGTAGCAATGACTACTCCTGGAACAGATTGTGGCCTCTAAATACCATTTGCCACTAACAAGAACCAGGACTTTTCAGAGGCCTCAGGAATCAACTTAGGAGGTCCCCACTGGTCATAAGTCAGACAATCTGAGTATCCACAAGAACATGTCTCAATAAATAAAATATTTAATGTGTCTAAATCTATGAGTTCATGTTGATTCTTAATGAAAGCAACCTATTGGTCACATGTTGGAAGATACTGGAGAATCAACTCATTATCTTGAAAACTGGTAAATAATCATTCATCCTGTCTTTTCATTCTGAATCCTATCTTAGGGTTATCAAATAGTTGATAAAGAAAATTTTAAAATAGAGAAATAGTCAAGCTAGTAGTGGAAGAAGTGTTTATAAAGTTAAACTATCACCATTTTCACCACTGAATGAGATAACAGATGTCTTAGTCAATTTTCTGCTGCTATAACAGAATATCAAAAATTGGGTAATTTATTAAAACAAAGTTTATTTGGCTCACAGTTCTTCAGGATAGGAAGTCCAAGAGTATGGTGCTGATATCGTCTTGTCTGAGGACCTTCATGTTGCATCATAACCTGGAAAAATAGCAAACAAGCTTGTGTGGGACACAGGGGGAAATGGATCAAACCTGTCTTTTTAATAAGAAACATACTCCTGAGATAACTAACCCACTTTTGTGATATCAGCATGTGTCCATTTGTGAGGCCTATTTAAAGTCCCATCTCTTAATATAGTTACAATTACAATTAAATTTTAACATGAGTTTTGGAGGGGACAACCAGAGTAGTGGATATGGATTTTATAAAGCTAAAAACCTGGCTACCAATTTATAGGAGATCCAGAACCCAAGAAGACAAGAGAAATACTCATTAATGCAATATATGACTTTGTTTGGATCCTGAATTGAGCCAACTAAATATCTATCTATCTCAGGGAAGTTACATTATGACTTGATATGGAATCATTTTTCTTTCTTATTTAGTTGTGATGATGGCATTGTATAGTTATGAAAGAAAGTTTTTTTATCTTATAAATCTACTAAAAAGAATTTCAGAACTATTTATTTTGAAATGATATGTATGATGTTCAAGATTTATTTAAAAATATTCTGGGAAAAGAATGAGTTGGGTTGTTACACGAGAGCACGCGCACACACACACACAGAGTCCCCCACCTGGTACATCACTTGTAAAATCACCCAGCATGGTGATTCCTCTCCCACTGGGAAGTCTGTAACATCTCAATTTATCCTGTATTAATTAATGATTGGAAAATCATTCATATTTGAATACTTTTTAGTTTCCTTTATGGTTTCACTTTTAAACCCAGGATTATTTAGTGATGTGTTTTTCTTTTTAACATGTGGGATTTCTCTTAATTATTCTTTTACAATTAATTCTTGATCCTATTACATTTTTAATTATAGAACACAACATGTCTCATAGTGATCTTTTAGCCTTTTCTAGTTTTCTATTGCTCCACGTGTTATTGAGGGGAATATGTGTTCTCTGTTGGATACTGAGTTTTTCATAGATATCATTGTTTGAGCTTATGAATTGCATTTTTCAGATCAGTGAAGAGCCAAAAATAAGTGGTAATTATTTTTTCCTGTCAAGAAGGCATGTTTTATCACTCTCATTGTTAGAAATTGCTGGTTCAGGGCAACAGCACTGACTTTTACTGTGATTTATTGTTATAAGATTCTCTATACACAATGCATCACCTTCTTGCTTGGGAGGGGCCACTTCCCTTCAAATGCCTGCTTCCCCCACCCCATGCCACTGGTTCACATCTTCAGCTTTTTCTTTGGGTGAAATCTGCCATTCTGGTGGGATCATGTTAAAAGCTTCAAACTAAAATGGTCGGCTTATCTATTTCTTCATGAAGTCTGATCAGTTCAGGGATGTGAAGAATGAAGTCCAAGGTGGCCTCCCCAGCCTATACCAGTTTTTTTTTTTTTTTTTTTTTTTTTTTTACCAGCAGGCTTTTTGTTCTGCCCAAAGATTGTCCCAAGTTAACATGAATAAAATGTAAGAACTTCCAACTTTCCTATCATTTCATGTGGTTGCTTATTTCAGTCAGCGTTTTTGCCACCGTGATAAAAAAAAAAAACTTGACAAGAACAACTTTGGAGGAGGACAAGTTTATTTGGTGCTCATGGTTTCAGAGGTCTCAGTCCATAGATGGCTACCTCCTTTGCTTTCAGCCCAAGGTGAGGCACAACATCATGGCAGAAGGGCATGAAGGAGGAAGACAGCTCAGGATATGGCAATCAGGAAGCAGAGAGATCTCCACTCACCAATATAAACCCCAAAGCCATGCCCCTGTGACCTATCTTCTCCAGCCACACACTGCCTGCCTACAGTTACCATCCAATTAATCCCCATTAGGAGATTAATCCACTGCTTATGTTACGACTTCATTATCTAATCATTTCACCTCTGAACCTTCTTGCATCGTCTTACATGAGCTTTTGGGAGATACCGCACATCTAAACCATAGCATTGCTGTGCCTCCTTCTTCCCTCTGCCCCACCAAGAGAACTCCCCAGCCATTTGCACACACCAGTTCAAGAGCCTTCAGACCCTGTGTGTTTCATTAACTTCAAGTCCCAGAGTTTTCCTTCTGCTTCTAAAACTCCCCTGGGGCTCATATTAGGTACAGAAGCCAGAGCCTGCACTGGTTTGTCATCTTGACAGGAAATGGAGATAATATCTGGACAGCACCAAGTCAAAGCTTGTTATGGAGAGCCACCTGGAGTGGGCATGTTCACTTATGAAGTCAGGATTCAGTCTCTAGGAAAGTTCAGTGGATAGGGCTGCTTTAGAGAATGCCATTGTATTTGGGTTATTTCCTATTTGGCAGTACTGGCTATGGAAGCAAGTCTGGTTTGCTTTCTTTTAAGGTTTTGTTTTCTTTCCTCATGCCCTACACTCTCCTGCTTGTTAAAATTCCTAGCCAACATCTATCAGGATAGTCTCTACCAAAATAAAGTTAATTGCTTTTACTACATTGTGACAAAAGTACATATTCAGTTTTTTACATCCATTGCAGATTAGTTGTGTGAAGGCTCCTGGTCCCTTACCAAATCAGTGGGATATGCAGACATAAGGATTGGTGTTAGAGTTATAGAGATGGAAACAGTGATCTGAAATAACCAGAAAACTAGCATTGGATGTGCTCATGCTTTGTTTAACCAAGGGCAGAACCTGGAGACGGTCGTTCAAGTAAGTACAGCCCCTCTCACCCTATTCTCTTCCAGGCCTCATGAGATCTAGAACCTAGAATATTTGCTCCAAGAGCCAGGATGAAGTCTCTGCTTACCTTGGTAAGATCATGTGGAAGAAAAGATCTCCATCTGTTCAGGCCGGCTCTAGATTTAGTAATGTGTCAGGTAGTTGTCTGAAAAATATACCCATCTAAAATTGTTTGTACAGTAACATGTCAGGGAGATAGATTTTGCTGTATGAGAGCAGTAGACACTTTTAAATTTATGAATCCAAACTGCTCAGAAGCAGACAGTGGACATACCAGAAGGGAGAGAGAAAAACTGTGATTCTCCCAATTGCTGAAGGATGGTTTTTCGTGAAATTGTGAGTCCATCTATGCATGATTTGGTGCATTTCAGTTACTGTGCTAGAAATTATACATGGAGGGGAAAACACAAATGATCAAGTCAAGAGACTAGAAGATAGAATAATAAGTCAGTATAACCATGTTTCCAAAATTGGACAAGGACAGTGCTAAAACCCCAAGTTATATGGCAATTCTTACTTGTGAACATGAATGTAAAGCTTCTAAATGAATTGTTAATAAATGGAATTCACATATATATGATATAATAACCAAGTAGGCTTTTCCCTAAAAATGAATAATGACTTATCATTAGCAAATCTATTAATGGAATTAACTACATGAAAAAAAATTCACAAGACTATATCAATAAATACAATATAGAAAAATAATCTGATAGCTTCTCCTATCCATCATGCTAAAATACATTAGATTTGGAACATGCACCACAAAAGTCATTAACCTGACAAGACACAGTTACCAAAAACTATAGCAATATTGTATTTTTGAAACTTCCCTTTAAAGTTAAGAACAGGATGCTGTCATCATTCGTGTTCAATTATAGTGAAGGTCTTAGCTAATACTATTAACACAAGTTTAAAAAACTATAAGAATTGAAATTAAAAAAAACTCACTATTTATAGATAAGATAATTATTTCTCTAGAAAATAAAAATGAACCTCCAACTACTGAATAAGAAAGAAATGTTGCTGGAAAACAAATCAACACAAAATATTAATTATATTCTCCTCTCCATCAACAGCCAACAAAAATGTAATAGAAATACATCATTTACTCTTCTAAAACTACCTACATCTAAAAATAAATTTAGGAAAATGTGGAATACCATCAGTGACAAAATAGCAAAGTACTTAAGGGCATCAAAGAAAGCCAGAGCTAATGAAGAGATAAACAATGTTCATGGATGGAAAAACCTCAATTTTGTGAATGTCTATCTATTTTCCTCCAAATAAATAATACATACATTTAATGTAATTATGAAACAAACAACATTTTTAAAAAAAGAATCTGATGAACCAATCCTAAAATGTATGTAGATGTATGAAAGAACACAGAGAAAGAATACAAATAGAAGAAGAGTAAGGATGGGTATTTATCTTTACAGATGTTAATGTAATAATTTAATGTAAGTAACATATCTTTTCAGTATATATGAATTAAACAGATTAAAGGGTCTAAGCACAAATCCAAACCTTTCAAACACTTGATCTGGGATGGTGTGGGTTTTATAATTTACTGGGAGAAATGAAGGACAACTCAATAAACAGTGTTGGAGAAATTGGTTCATCATATAGAAAAAAACAGGACAAATTTATATCCTTACATAATGACATTAATAAAAATAAACGGCATCTGGTTTAAAGATTTACATGTGAATAGCAAAGCCTTAATGGTCTTCATTTTTAAAATTTATTTACAGTACTGGGGATTGAACCTACTGATACTTTACCACTGAGTTATATCATCAGCCTTTTTATTTTTATGTTCTATTTTAAGACAGGGTCTTATGAAGTTACCCAGGCTATTCTTTTTTTTTTTTTTTTTAATTAAACGTTGTATATATAACAATAGCATTCATTACACTTCATATTACATATATAGGGCAACTTTTAACATAACAGTGTTTGAATATAAAGAATATTCAAACCATTCATGTCTTCAATCATGCGTTTAAGATACTGATATCCATCTCATTCTACCATCTTCTTTTTTCCCCCATCATAGCCCCTTGTTCCCTTTCTCCCCCTCCCTTCCCCTTGACCTTTCTAGAGTTCCTCTAATCCTCCTCTGTTTCCTAACCCACTGTGAATCAGCCTGCTTATATCAGAGAAAACATTTGGCATTTGGATTTTGTGATTGACTAACTTCACTTAGCATTATGTTCTCCAACTTCATCCATTTACCTATGGATACCCAGGCTATTCTTGAACTTGCAATTCTCTTACCTCAGCTTTTCAAGTACCTGGGATTATAGGTGTGTGTCACTGCACATGGCTTTAATGCTCTTTAAACAATATAAAGTACATAATATCTTTATGATATCACAGTTGTAAAAGGTTTCTTAAACTAGATGTCAAAAGTACCAACCTAAAGGAAATGATTAATTTGATATCATGAAAATTAAACACTTCTACAAGAAAGTCCCATAAAATTAAAAGTCAACTTAGCACTGCATATAAGTAAATAAGATAAAGGTATAAACTGAATAAATAAATAAATAAATAAATAAAAGCAAAGTGGTAAAATATTTATGACATGTAAGACAAAGTGTATACTCTAAAATATATGAATTCACCCACAAGCTTAAAAAGTGCCTAGAACCCAGCAGAAAAATAAACAAAGTAACTATGTAGGTAATTTAAAAGGAAATTCAAAGTAATTCTCAATCTCACAAAAACATAAATTAAAAGTATAATGTTGTATCATGTTGTATCCCTCAGCTTAGGGGTGTGTGTATTTTTGTATGTATGTATCTGTGTGTAAGAGCAGGGACTAGCAGAGATTCAAGGAAGCAGTAACTAGCATACATTGTTTTTTTTTTTTTTTTTTTTTTTAATATTTATTTATTTGCTTTAGTTGTACACGATGCAATGCATTTATGTTTACGTGGTGCTGAGGATCGAACCCGGGCCGCACACGTGCAAGGCGAGCGCTCTGCCGCTGAGCCGCAACCCCAGCCCAGCATACATTGTTGTTGCAAGCATAAATTGATACAACCAATTTGGAAAGCAATTAGGCAATATGTTTTCAACTGTGCATATAGTTCAATTCAGCAATTAAATTTTTCAGATTTATGTGTCAGAATAACTTCTAAATGTGTAGAAAGCCAGACATACAAGGATATTTGATTGACATTCATTGTTAGCATTCATTGTTAAGTAAAAAATTTTTTTTAACAAATTGTAATATTTTTATATGAGGATACTATACACTAGTTAAAAAAATGAAGTAGGTCCAACTGAATTAACATTGACATAGATCTTGGGAATAATTAGAAAAGAAAGCAAGACATAGAATTATATCACTTATATAAATTTTAATAACATGCAAGGCCTTCCTCTATATCACTACATATTGATTTGGATACATATGTATACTGCAAAATTATTTAAAAATTGATTATAAATGAGAAGGACATACATTTCATGACTGTCTTTTGGGGCCCAAGAAGAAATCAGTTAGTCCTGTTTATCGAGAAGGGGTCATAGCTTGGCACAGTCCTTGCTAATATAATCTGAACTAAATGAGAGTGTGCTTTCAATTCTGTGAATAGGATATTGAGAGGGTCTGATAACTTGTTTCACCTGACTTTGAGAAGAAACTTAGAATGGATGCTTCCATCCTCACTGGTGCTGAGTGGGATCACACAATGTGTGTTTCATTGTATTAGACTTTCCCCTTAGCCTTGAACTTTATAGCTCTGCTGTTCCTTTGTCACTGGTATTCAACTCTTCTCCCTGTGGTTTTTATTTTTATTTTTTTATTTTTTTTAAAGCCACCTCAAATCCTTTGTGAAATGAGGTGTGACATATACGAGGGAGCAGCAAATACCCAAACAAAAGCCATCTGCACTTCAACCAAGAAAAATATATTGGCTAATTTTCTTTCTCTGCTGGAGCTTGGCAGAATTCAGCTTCTTTGGTTTTATTGATCTGCCCTGAACAGTTTTCTTACTACTGGAAGAGTGCCCAAGGCTACCTATGTAAAACCCTGCTGTCTACTGTCATTTCCCCCAAACTTCCATCCGTCTTATTTTGATGCCTGGTGGAAACTAAACTCAAGGATTCCTTGAACCAATAGGTTGTGTATAATGCTCAAGAGAGGTAGATAAGACCACCTGTTCCATGTCAATCACTGGCCTTCCCCTCAGCCAACAGATCTTCACTGTCAAATTCTGTGGAGATTCAGAAAAGTTGCATTTAGATGATCCATGTAAATTCTTCTTCAGTGGAATCATGCTTTAAATATATTTTAGAATCACTTCTCTTGTCCTTTGCCATCCATCAGGGTCATACCTGTTAACAAAGACTTTCTCCATTCAAGTGAAGGAGAAAAATTGTCAATTCCTAACACAACTTCTTGTTTTCAGATCTTATCAGCAATTCAATTATTTGCCTCTTTATTTTTCTCACATCAAGATTGGTCTCCAACATTCAAAGCACAACTCCATATTTTTATTGTGTATTCATTCAATGCTATCATTGAGAACACTTTTGTGAAATGTGTCACTGGCCAATGTTGTCATTGCAAAAACATCCTAGAGTGTGCTTGCACAAACTGAGATGGCTATGATGTCACCTTCTAGGACCACTGTGGGATATGTGGTCCACTGCTGCCCAAAACATAACCATTCAGAACATGAGTGCACTCAACAATGCAAGTACTGCTGATGGAGAAAGCAAACAGAAATTTGAGACCCCTTCTCATGACTTCAAAGAATCTTTGCCTGTATGGAACTCACTCCAGATAACATTCTGTCTTTTCTATCCTTGTTTCTGTACTTGCAAAAAAATGTAACATCTGTGTGCATGAAATAAAGTGGCAGATGACTCATAAATAAAAGAATGAAATGTTAGAAAAATATTTTTCTACTTTATTTTTATAGAAGACAAATAACTCTTCCAGTGGCTTTTTGGTAAAGAATTAAAAAAAAAAAAAGCATTCTCATAAAAAGTAGTTAATGAAAGCTTGCATATTTTCTCAATCACATCACCAGTTCCACATGTGACACTAAGAAGACTCCCATCTCAACAGCATTTCTTGAGCCTTTTCTCCAGAACTTGAACTTTACAGATAAAGACAATTAGCAAAGTCCATAGTCAGCTCTCTGCAGCACAGGATGCTGACATCTCTGCATGGTGCATGGATGCTGGGCACCCCAATGATTCCGGGCACCCTAATGATGCTACTTAATGAGAGGCAGTTGGCTGGAGTCCAGTTGAGGGATCTGTCAGGGCAGGCCTGAAGCAATTGGTGAATAAGTTAAGGTCAGCCTTGGTGTCCCTGCTGCTGCTGTCACCATTCTGTGCTTCAGGCTGCTGGCAGAGCTGGGAGGCTCTTGTCTTCCCCTGAGTTCAGTGTTCCAGTGTTCCTCCTCTTTTTCAAAACCAATTTTGAAGAAATATTTAATAGCAGAAGTCACTTATTAAAAACCGTGAGAATATATTTAAGGTGACATTCTGCACACAGTCTCATTTAACATTTTACTCTTAACTGGAAACTGTCTTTGAAAGACCATCAGCCATGGTTACTAGTTGAGGCTGGAGCACTTTTGTGACATTTGGAACACATCTAGGTTTAGAGAGGAACCCTGGGTAGGTAGATACAGTGAAGATGCTGATCACTTGAGTGGCAGTTCTGCAAAGCAAGGGTTAATGGTGCACGCAGCCATCATTCAACACTCCCATGTTGTCACTTTGGCACTCTGCACAGAGACTAAAGGGCACCAGATCCAAGAAAGGGTGCATTTAGTAACTATAACATCTTTATGGTCTTTTCCGCACTATTTTTATGCTGAGCAGAATGGCTTCTTAAATGATTAACACCATTGATAGTTATTGCTGTTTGTCTTCAAAGGAGCTCATGGAAATTTGTAGAATATGTGCATATTTGTGCTTGCTTGGGCACCTTAAACATTAACAAATTCGTGGAAGGTTCTTTGTTTTCTTTTCTTGTTTTTAGCCATTTGACTCTCATTGATCCCACAGCTGAGGTGGGATCACTCTCATGTCATGTGCATGTGGGGTTGCAGGACCTGAGATAAATACAGTGAATGTTACAAAGATACATGCTATTTATGCATGGATATGCATGCCTTCCTGCCACCTGGGAGTTTTTGAGTTTCAGAGCTCTGAGTGGAGAGCTGAAAGAAGCCCAGAAAGACAAAATGCATTTAAAATAGAGAGGAGAGAGAAGAATTAGATCAGGTAAGGCAATAGGTGAGATTCCAAGAGAAGAAAACCTATAGGGAGTTCTTTGGGAATTTGGGGATTGTTTTCAGAGCATGGAGTACTCTGTTAGGGAGGGACACTGGAGAGACCCATGTTTAGGATGTTTTTCTACGGCTCCTATAATTGCTTTCCCACATTTTGTTAAGAAATTGTAGTGGATTCTCCTTTCTTTCTTTCTTTCTTTCTTTCTTTCTTTCTTTCTTTCTTTCTTTCTTTCTTTTTTTTTTTTTTAGATAATTGTGATTCAGTACTGAAATGAACCACATTACAAGGAATGCAAATACCAGGGTATCTACCCCTCTATCTAAACTTACATTAATGTTATATTGAAAAAAATAGTCTATCCACAATTGCTAGCAATACAGCCAAGTATTACCTTTAATTTATATTTCTTTTTATGCCTCAAACGAATCCCTCCACAGGGATTAGTAAATTAGTATATGACCTTAAAGAAAAATTAAAAAATTAGATTCTGAATATATCAATTAGATGGTTGCTTCCTATATTGGAAATTGGAAATGTAAATTTCCATAAAAAACTCCTTAGAGTTTTAAATATGGCCAAGTTACTAGATTCAATCATATGCAGCATTTTATCATCTTTGTTAATATCTAGAGTGACATTTCTCAGGTGCTGTGCATTGGCTTTTTGTCTCATAGTCACCTTTGAGTCTACATAAAATGCAGATTCCTGGAATCCAGAGGCTCCAGGCTTAAGTGATCAGAATCCCTGCAATGCTGCTCCCAGGAACCTATGTATTCCACAGACAAGACCTTTGTCATCTGCCAGCTTTTTGTATGAATTCTGGCACATCTGAAATGTTTTGGGGGCCTCAGTTGTGCCTGGTATGTGTTGTGCTTTGGATGGCTGAATAATGGCACCCCAAAGATGCCTACTTCATAATCCCCAGAACCTGGTAATATGTTACCTTATGGAGTAACAGGGACTTTGCAGACCTGATTAAGTGAAGAATTTGAGATGGGCACATTGTCCTGGAATATCTGATTAGGTTAATGTGAACTTCTGGGTGCTTAAAGCAAGGAGAAAGAGGGTCAGAGTTGGAGGAGCTGTGACAACAGAAGCAGGGGCTAGAGGGACATGATTTCTGGCAAGGACCATGAACCAAGGATCTCTTCCAAAAGCTGGAAGAGGCAAGGGAATGAATTCTCCCTTAAAGGCTCAGGAGAGTGTTCAGGACCCACTGACACCTTGAAGAGAAAACCATTTCAGATTCTGGTCCTCCAGGATTGTACAATAATAGATTTGAATTTGAAGCCACAAAATTTGTGCTGATTTGTTATAGCAGCAATAGGAAACTAATACACCAGGCGTCACTATCTTTCTGGAGATGGATTTGTTCTTGGCTGAATGTGCAACCATGGCTATTAACGTATTCTCAGAGCTAGCCTAGGAGAGGGTGATTGGCTATGATTTGTTGAATAAGTGAGTGAGTGATTACTGCCTATCCTCATGTGGCTTTAACTTGATCCCCTCTCTAAGAAAGAAAATGGCTTGGATCAGAATGGTAAACTTCTTAGAAATGTGTATGATATCTTTGGCTGTCATGGTCTAGCTACTGGTCCAGGAGGAGAAGACCTCCTCTGGGCCCCCCGTCCCACTTTTTTTGGTACCAGGGATTGAACTCAGGGACTCTGGACCCCTGGGCCACATCCCCAGCCTTATGTTGTATTTTATTTAGAGAAAGGGTCTCACTGAGTTGCTTAGCACCTAGCTTTTGCTGAGGCTGGCTTTGAACTCATAATCCTCCTGCCTCAGCCTCCAGAGCTGCTGGGATTACAGGTACATGCCACTGTACCTGGCCCTTCTTTTTTATGATGAACCACAACTTGATACTTGGTCAGGCAAACATTTGGATTTTACCTGGGACTAAAATCTCAAATTTAGATTTTAAGCATGTAGACATTTCTTGGGCATTTTTATTTCAGAAAATTGTATGTTTACTCAAATAAATGCTAATTTCCCCTAGTCAATAAATTTCTAAGGAAAATTTAATACATATTTTGGATATAAAGAGTTATCATCTGGCTATTATTTTTCTCCATCTTGCTATAAAATAGAAAGGGTGGACCCCAGGTAAAGTTGAAAAGGATTTATGTTCCACTCAAGTCAATTTATGATACTCTTAATGGGTTCTGATATTTTCCCCCAGGCCCTGGGCTCAGAGAAGGATGGAACTCGCCTGGCCCTGCCTAAGGAGATTCCAGTCTTTTGTGTCTGATCTCCTCAGCCACTGACCACAGATCAGCACAGGGCAGTCCTATGCAGTCAAACTTCAGGGTAGTCACGTGAGGCAAAGGTGGAATCCTCCAGAAAATTCATTAGAAGTTAATGGGATGAATTAGGATTTAATTAGTGGAGTTAGAAAATAAGTAATGGAGCTAATTGACTAATTAAGTCATGACTGTAAGAATGATTACTTCCTTTATATATGGCTGTGTCACAAGGCACCCCAAAGTTAGAGGCTTAGGCCACAGACATTTCATTAAGGTTTGCAGTGCTGTGGGACACTGCCTTAGGTGTAACTCAGATGACAAGTGGAGCTGGAAGGCTCTTGGCTCTGTGGGGACAGGAAGGCTGGTGTCTCCCTCTCCTCATAGTCACTGGTGGCTGTCCCTCAGGTGACCTCTGTCTCTCTTGGGAGGGGAGTGAAAAGAAATTCACGGCCATCTTGACTGTGCTCTGATTCCTCCTCTATCACTCAGCATGATTTCCTGAGCTTTTAAGGACCAAGCTTTTTATTCCTGTCTCCCAATATAGCCATTTTGATGGGGGGAAAAATATGCATTTACATATAACTGAAGATTATCTTTATTAAAAAAAATGAATCAACTGGTGGTAACTACCTGAAAATCTTTGAATGAAAGTCAGATGCCAGCACCAGTAATTATGAGGCTGTTCAACAATTTCCCCCAAGGAATATAATACAAGAATGTATCATATTTGCATACAAGAATGTCTACATTGTTATTAACTATCACCACATTATAGTGGTGAGTACAATGTGAAATGGAAATACAGAGGAGAGGTATTTTGGGGGTTAAAAGGATAAAAATCTTCATCAGAGAGCAGTTCATGGGCTGGGGCTGTAGCTCAGAGGTAGAGCGCTTGACTATCTTGAGCGAGGCCTTGGGTTTAATTGCTGGTGCTGTAGAATAAAAAACAAGATGGATGGAGGCATGACCGGGGAGGTAATCTGGAAACACACTGGGCCTTAGTAAGCTGGGCAAAGGTGCTCAGACGTTACCACCAGGCAACTGTGAACCAGACAGGACTTTGAAGCAGGGGTGTGGCTGCTCAGAACTAGCTCAAGACAGTTCCTCTGAGGGGAATAAAAAGGCGAAGGGTTTAAACAAGCAGCTCACACAGGGGGTTTCACAAAAGGCCTGGAAACTTAAATAATTTGGAAAAAAAGAAACCACAAAGATAGTATTAAAGGCTTCTGTGAGGTGGATTCTTCCATTCATGTTTGAACAGGAAAGATTAATCATAGTCTGCTGGAAGGAAGAGACACTTAAACAGAAGTTTATGACATAACATCAGGCATCTATATTGAGCTTTCCACCTTGGGACTTTTGGAGCACTTTTCATATAAGAAGTCAAATAATTGACACAGCAAGCTCACAAAGCAGATTGTCACTCTTTGCATATAACAGATAAGAAAACGAGGCACACAGAGCCCACAGGTGTCCTAGCTAGTCTTAGCAGAACAGGCATTTGAATTCAGGCAATGGGCGCCTGACACGGAGCTCTTAAACACAGCCCTGTGCTGCCACCTGGTGGCTCACTATGGTAAATGCAACAATGGAGGTGTGGCCTGGCCAGTGTGGGTTACCAGGTATGGTTCCCCAGCGGATGTGAACTGGAGACAGAAATGAGCAAGACTGGTCTGGAAGACAAGCAGAGGGAGCAGCATGAACCAAGGCATGAAGTTATTGCACCCAGTGCTGGAACAAGAAAAATGTGTTAGGAGATTAAGTGTAGAGGGAGTGGGCACTGGGCTACTGGAGACCCCTTAGGACATGGTAAGTAAGGGACTTTGACTCTGTTCTGAGACTGACAAGAAACCACTGAAAAGCAGTAATCACAGGAGTGCCCTGGGCAGATCTGCATTTTACATACATTCCTCAGTGTCTGTGAGGAGAATGGACGTGGGGGTCAAGATCAGGGGCAGGAGGCAATGAAGAGCAGCCAGAAAAGAGGTGGTGAGTATCCAAGTGTCCAGGAAGCAAGCCCTGGGGGCCTGTGGGGAGGAGCAGGAACTCAAGACATGCTTAGAAATAGACAGGAGCAACATTTTCAGGACTGGGTGAGTGGGTAGAGGGACCGGGAGACAGAGCAAAAGTCATGGCCAAGTGCAAAACTCGGACAACGCCGGGGTCAGTGATCTGAGGTGGATAAAGCACAGGAGAAGCAGGTTCCAGAACCATGGGAAAATACATGGTTACAGTTGCTTATTTGTGACGTTTGAAGCTCCATAGCAGTGACCCTCAGCCAGGGGCTTTTGTTCCCTAGTAGACCCTTGGAAATGCCACAGCTGGAGGGGGCAGCAGAGCTAGCGGGTGCTGCTAGGCACCTTTCCTCTGTGCCCAGGGCAGTTCCCACCACAAAGAATCCTCCAGTGCTGAAGATCAGACTTAGGAGAACCCAGCTCCTTGGGGGGGGTGGGTCAGCTGCTGAGTGGAAACCAGGTGCAGGGGCACAGGCTGTCTCCGTCATGCTGCATTTGTCCCCTGTCACTCTGATCAGTGAGGCCACGACAGGGGACACTTGCCAGCAATGCATCTTCTTCTTCTTCTTCTTCTTTTTTTTTAACTTTTTATTATTCTAATTTGTTATACACGTTTGCAGAGTACATTTCATTTCATATTACATATAAAGAGCACAATTTTTCGAGTTGCTCGTTTTATATAAAGTATTTTTACAACAATTGTGTTTTCATACATGTATTTATATTTAGGGTAATCATGGATAACTCAGTCTGCCATTACTCCTATCCCCTTGCCCCCCCTCCCCCTCTTTGTTCTATTTAAAGCTCTTTCATTCCTTTCATTCCCTCTCTCTTGCCTTTATAAGTTAGTATCTTCATATCAAAGAGATCATTTGACCTTTGGTTTCTTGGGATTGGCTAACTTCACTTAGCATTATTTTCTCCAACTCTTAAAAGAAACAAGGCCAGGCATTTGGGTAGATTCCAGGGGATTCCACATAGGCCCCTATCCACGGTGACTCAGTTTCCCTAGAGGCTGGGTTTATAGGCTTCTGTGAGCTAAGAACTGCATTCCAAGGCCCAGATAAGATCATCTCCTCATTTCTAGGAAGCTTATAGAAAAAGTTGGAGGTGAATAAATGACTTCCTCCTTTACCCAGCATCTCTTTTTCAGGAGTAGAGAAGCCAGACCATGAATTTTCCCAGAACTGCAGCTTTATCTGCCCATCGTCAGCCTTATACTCTTGTACCTGTGATAGAAGACTATGGTACAATTTAAACATGGGCAGGCTGCAGAGTATCTCTACAGTTAATTTCAATGAAAGGGACACCAGAGAATTAGAAACAATTTCACATCATAGGGGAGAAAAAAATTTCTCATTAGTGCAGACCCTGGTTGGGTGGTTTTATTTTTTTATTTTTTTGGAGAACCTGGGATTGAACTCAGGGACACTTGGCCACTGAGCCACATCCCCAGCCGTATTTTGTATTTTATTTAGAGACAGGGTCTCACTGGGTTGCTTAGTGCCTTGCTTTTGCTGAGGCTGGCTTTGAACTTGAAATCCTCTTCCCTCAGCCTCCTGAGTCACTGGGATTACAGGCGTGTGCCACTGCGCCTGGCTGGTTGGGTGGTTTTGAGGGCAGCATGTTGGATGCTGTTCCTGCATCTTCCAAGATTTGCAAGGACCCCCATCAGTTGGAACTCTACTGCTTGTTCAATGGACCATTCCAACCTCTAGTCGCCAGTTTCTTTACCAGTGTCTCAGTCTCTGCCAGGGTAGAGACCAGTTGTCCACTGGGTGGGTGGATGCAGAGGAGTGATGAATTCTCTAGGATGTTTGGGGGGCCCTCTCTCTGCCTAGCAGCTTTTGGGCATAGCTTCATTTCAGGCAAAGACACATGCCAGCCTCATCCTTAAAATCTTACTGTGCTCTTTGGGAGAGGGTGACCTGTTTCCCCAGCTGATAACACCAGGCTGATCCACTGAGAATGAATTTCTTATGTTCTGTGTCCTTCTTTACATACATGCAGGAGGATCTGCAGGGTAGACAGAAAACTCCCTGACAGGAATTCACAGACTCCTCATGTATCAGTCAGCACATTCTCTAATATGTTTCTTTTCTTCCTTGGGGCAAAGACAGAAAGAAAAAAAGAAATGCACTTGCAATTTTAGGACTCAATTGTAGATAGCAAAAGCCCAGGTTAAAGTCTAGATGTCTGAAGCCTTAAGAAATAGGAATTTTGGCCAGCGCAGTGCATGCTTGTAATCCCAGTGGCTCAGGAGGCTAAGGCAGCAGGATTGCAAGTTCAAAGCCAGTCTTAGCAATTTAGTGAAACCCTGTCTTTAAATAAAAATAAAGAAATTACTAAAAAGGGCTGGGGATGTGGCTTAGTAGTTGGGCGCCCCTGGTTTCAATCCCTGATACAAAAGAAAGAAAGAAAGAAGGAAGGAAGGAAGAGAGAAAGAAAGAAAGAAAATGATTCTGTAAAGATTAAGACATTCTTATCAGGTGCTAAAAAGGTGTATGAAATGAAAGCCAAAGAAGGGAGTATTGGTTAAAGATACCTATCCCATATTTTCTAGCAGTAAGCTCTGTGGTTTTAGAATGTTATTTGCCTCAATTTCTCCATTGGTTTTGAAAAATGGCAATATCTGTTTTTATTGGGGGGTGGAGTAGGGGCCATTGTTTAAATGCCTGAGATAGGAAGGTGAAGGGTAGTGAGCAGCACAAACTGCAGATTGTTGAATATACCAGGATGCACATTATTCTCACATATGAAGACACGTTGACATTTTCCTGGAGTCTTGCTCCTCCTCCAGCTGAAAGATTAGTAATCTCTGTTGTTCTCAGTTGAAGGGGGAACCTCACAAGTGTTTGCACATATGACAGAAAAATACAAAGGAATGTCATGCCGGCTCATTGGTTGTTAGTCTCTAACAAATGCCTTTAACCATTGTCAACTTTCTTCAGGGATTTAACTATTGGCTATTTAATGAGTAACAGGATGAAATGAGCAGTCCTGCCACTGACCTGTGGCCTGAGGTGCCCAGGTGGCCTGAGGCCTCCACATCCTTTAGAAAGGGAGAGTTCCTCTTGCAAGATGTGGTGATTGGCCAGGCTTTGGGGCCTGCGGCCTCAGACCAGCGAACTGGCTTTAGGTGAGGAGTTGGTCCATCGGAGACCTGCACACCTGTGTTTGGCTGGGGCATGATGTCTCAGTCCTGGGGGAGTTTATCCAATACCAGAGTTTCAAAAAGAAAGGCCCGGAATCTCAAGATGCAGAATAGTCTAAATGTGTGATTCTCTTTGGTTTAGTCCATTTGGGCAACTCTAACAAACTACCATGAGCTGACTGGCTTATAAACAATAGAAACTTATTTCTCACAGTTCCTGGAGTTTACAAGTCCAAGGTCAAGGTGCTGATAGACATTCCGTGATTCTGTGCCTGGTGAGGGCTCATTTCTCATAGATGGTATCTTCTCGTGTTGTCCTTCCATGGTGGGGAGGATCAGCTAGCTGTCTGGAGGCCTCTTTATGAGGGCAACAATCCCATTCATGAGGGGGAGCCCTCAAGAGCTAATCACCTCCTCAAAGCCCCATCCCTTATCACCAGCACCGTGGGGGTTAGCTTTCAACAAATGAATTTGGAGGACACAAGCATTTAGATCTTAGTGTTCCTTTTCAGTTTATGTCTACTGGAAGAATAATGTTGCCAGATACTGTTGATGTTTTTAAACTTGTTCATGACTTAAAAGAATCTATGCTGGTGAAAGGACACAAAATTTTAGTTAGACAAGAGAAGTAAGTTTAAGAGATCTATTATACACTATGGTGACTGCCGTTAATAACTACATATTGTGCAATTGAAAGTTGCCAAGAGTAGATTTCAAGCGTTCTTACCACACACATACAAAAATAAGTATGTGAATTAATGCATCTGCTTAATAGCTTGATTTAGCATCCCACAATGTATACATTCATATAAACCTCAAACTCTTAGTTAATTAAAATCAAACGGAATAAAATAATTAAGAAAGAAAAGTATCTAAAAGACATTTGCTTGGAAATTGTTCCTACCAGGTTACAATATCATACCCCAGGCTCACGTATTAATTGGGAAATTCTTTGGGACTTGGAAGTGTTTGTAGGGTACCCAGGAAAGCAGTATGAGAAAGACCTTGTGGAGTAGGGAGCAGATCCCGGGTGAGGCCTCAGGGGCCAAACAGAAGGTGGGGACTCCCCTGTGCTCCTTACCTGCTCTGCTGGCTTCTGTGGGATAAAAGGAATTGATCACCTTGACTACCTGAATTAGTTGGTGGCTCAGAACAATACACATTTGTTCTCTTGCAGTTCCTGAGGTCTGGAGTCCCAAATTGGTCTCACTGGGCTGAAATCAAGGTCCCTGCAGGACTGGCTCCTTCTGGAGGTCTGAGTGCAAAACCTTCCTTCCCCCCTGACCTTTCTAACTTCCCGGGGCCTTGTGCATATCTAACTCCAAACCCCATCCTGTGTCATGCCAACCTTTGGTTCCATGGTCACATCCTTATTTCCTCCGCTGCAGTCAGATCTCTGTCTGCCTCTGTCCTATAAGGACATTTACAAAAACTTTAAAGACATTTAGGGGCCATCCTGGGAATCCAGGATCATCTTTCCATGTGTGCAAACCCCTTTTTTCCATGTAAAGTATATTCATGAGTTCCAGGGATTAGGTCCTAGACATCTTTGGGGTCCATCAGTCCCCAAATCATAGCACCTTTTCCTTTCACATAGGTCAGGCCAGATGACTTGAAGGCTCATGTTCAATCAGCAGGAAAAGCTCACAAGATCAGAAAACATTTGCAA
Source organism: Tamias sibiricus (assembly GCA_025594165.1). Lineage (NCBI taxonomy): Eukaryota > Metazoa > Chordata > Mammalia > Rodentia > Sciuridae > Tamias > Tamias sibiricus. The sequence continues at coordinate 68,495,554 of CM046660.1, read as the reverse complement.
AATATAAGGCCGACATAACTACCCTAAAGCCAATGTTTAAACTCTAGCAAGTATTATCTGTTCAAAGCAAGGGCTTCCTCTAGAATTCTTGAGGAATTCAACCTGTCTGTAAATAAAATATTTGCTTATTAAAGTTTACTTGCATAGCATCCTTTCATTATATTTCATATTTTAATTTTATGTTTTCTTACAGTTGATATTGCCATGGTAATGTCTGCTAACTTCACCCAGGGTTGTATTACAGGTGTTTTTTTTTTTTTTTTCTTAGAGTTTCCTTGTTTCTAGAACTTCCTTTCTTCTCTGTTGAAGTGATCGTGGATCTGCTGAGCTCCGCGGCTGTGTTTGCCCACCTGAGCTCCTTCCGGGAGCAGGATTCTACTGAGGAACAGGCCTGCAGGATTGTGGAGGAGTGCCAGCCCCTCCATGTGGACATCAGTGAATGTCCTGGAGGCTGTGGTCGAGTACCCAGGGCAGGTGCAGGCCCAGGCGTGCTTCAGGGTAGGTAAATTTGGTTTTCCCTGGCACTCACCTGAAGAGCAGGTTTGCCCACTTTAGCCTTTGTCTCCTCATTGTGTAGGGGAAGGTTTACACTGGGCTCTCTGTAAGCTCCTTCTTTCCCACGCTGGAATTCTTGCAAGTTCAGTTTCTTGCAAGCTCAGCTTCCTCACTGACTGGTGAAGGCCTCCATGGGGACATTCGGGTCATTATTGAGGTCTGCTTCCAATAGCTTCCTCTCTGAGAGCTTCAGAGTAGCCACAATAGGACTGAAAGCATGAAGCAAGCAAATATGAGCAGTAAGCAAAGGAAGAGTGAGAGAGACTGTGACATGACGGCTGTCATGTTTATTTGCTCCTTGACTGGTGTGACCAGGTCATGTGGTATGGATGAAGATCATCCCGGGTGGCCAGTAAACCACACAGCCCTCCCCGTTGGCCACATCGACCCCTCTACCACTGTGCACGGTGCCAGCAGGGCCCACTCTGTTCCCTGGCTCTAGCTCCAACACTCTGGCAGGTGGAGCTCTACTAGGCCTACTGCCTTTCTCTCCCAAGGTCCCATGGTGCCAGGGACAGCCTGGCTGGGTTGGTTCCTAGTCACTCTCTGACCCTTCCCCTCCTCTCTCACCACAACCAGGTTTCCATTGCTTTTGAATCCAAAGCACCACAGCCTTCTCTTGTTCCCTGAACTTGTATAGGGGGAGCTTTCACACCCAGGAAGACATCCGGTTACGAACACAGTTCCTTCTTGGAGAGGGTCTCTGGCATGGGCTGTTAAAATAGCAACATATTAATTCTCTGCGTACTTATCTATCCTATGATACTAAAGGAAAGGGAGAGGAGTGTTGCAAAGGGGATTCCAAAAGAGATCTTGGGCTCTTAATATGGATGTGATTTTGCCCAGAAAGCATGGTTTTTCTCTAGAGCAAATAGTGTAAAGTAAATACTATAAAATAGACATTTTATAATAGAAATAAATAGTGTAATATAAAAATACTACAAAATTAATACTATAAATACCATAAAATATATATTTATGTATTTATAAGTATAAATAAATAAAATAACAATAATTGAATGGATGCTTTTCTATAACTGACAACTATTATCTTCATTTTATCCTTTGGTCTTTTTTGGATTATGAATGCCCTTTCTTTGAAAGTAATGATTCTAACATTTTACCTTTTTATACATCAATTAAAAAAAAAAGCAGAAAGGAATTTGTGGGGTACATGAAAGACCCACTCCAGCATTAGAAGACCTGGGTGGGAGTCCTGGTTGTCCACTCTTGAGATGACTCACCTGGGAAAGTCACTCAGGGACACTTCCTGATGGGAAGACCTGTGCCGTAGAGACTCTCTGCTGAGTCCAGGAAAATGCCACTGAACTCAGGTGGGTCACCTTTCATAGTGGATTTTTTCCACATTGACATTGACTTTAGACTGTCTGCAGGTCTAGGTAAGACAGCTTCAAAAGAGAGAGAGAGAGAGAGAGAGAGAGAGAGAGAGAGAGAGAGAGAGAGAAATGATGAGTCTACTGTTTTCCATTTCTTAATTTTAAAAATCAGAGTCCTGGTGTCATGTATCAGAATTCCCATTTATCATGAAAGTGACCTCTCATGATAAAAAGTGGCCTCTCCTCTGTCCCTCCTGGATTTACAATCTTTCATTTCTATGCCACCTGGCATAGCAGTCCCTTCCTGTGCTCTTAGCCTTGTTGATGGTCTGGTAAAGCAGAACATCTGGTAAAAACATTCTGGTAAAATATCTTCAGTGACAGGTTCCAGGAAAGCCTGATTTTCAAAATGTATCCTTATAATTGTGTTGCCTGCTCTGATAGAAGCTGGAAAAACTCCCTTCCATACTCCAAGAACTGGTGGGAAAAATGATGCTAACAGTAAAGGTCTTTCTTGTAATGAAAAGACAATGCTGATATTTGCATGTTTTTGTTCAGCTTTTTCTTCCTGCTTGTGTCTGACAGGAGCTGTCTCCACACACATAATTCATTTGCTACCTGTTAGGCTTCACTTTGAATCACTCCAAACAAGACATTTGCTTTAAGAATAAAAAAGTTCAAGAATATGCCGCTATATGTTCATGGGTTCTACCACAGATGGTGGGTTGCCAGGGGGTGGTTTGACCTTTAGAAGATGCTGGTAAAAAGGAGATGGGATTAGATGGTGTTGGCAGTATTCAATAGCTCTTGCTCAGAGGGTGTGTGTGTGTGTGTGTGTGTGTGTGTGTAAATGACAGAGTTAGAAATGAACAGAAGTCATCCCAGTAACCAGATCCTAACTCCAAGGAAAATTTAAGACCAAGGTCTCTCAATTTTCTTTGAATTATTTAGGTGAAGACTGAAAGGAAAAGGAAAAGAAATGAACTCTTCCTTGGGAGGAAGAGAAGAAGAACAGCTGCAGCTGCAGAGAGGGCTCAGGCAGGCACTAGGAACCAGCGAGGGGAAGATGGGTTTTTGCCTCTGGCTGTGGAGAAGTTCTTGTGAAAAGTAAGCTATTTCCTGAAAAATAGAGGAGAAACCACAAGATTAAGCTAAAAATATGACAATATCAGTCTGCTTTGATTGCACTCATGTTTGTACCAAGATTTTATTTCAAATTTTGCTGTTTTACTTCAGATTAAATTTAGGCTTACAGGAAAGTTACAGAGATAGTACAAAGGGTTTTGAGACTCAAATCATGGCGGGTCAGGAAGCAGAAAGCAGAGAGAGTGGGGAGGGAGCCACATGGAAGACTCAGCTTCCAGGGCACTCCTCCAGTGACCCACCTCCTCCAGCCACACCCCACCTGGCTATAGTAACCATCCAGTCTGTCCATTCAAACTAGGATGGACTGAGGAAGTTATATCTCTCATAATCCAATCCCTTCACCCACCTCTGAATATTTTTGTATTAACATAGGAGATATAAGAATAAGACATTATTATGCTACCCATTCTGTCTTTACCTCCAGCCCCTGCGAACTCCAGCCTAACCCTATCTCTATGGATGTGCCTGCTCTGGGCATTTCCCATTAAGTGAAATTATCCAATATGTAGCAGTCTTTTGTGTCTGGCTTTTTTCACTTAGCGTGATGCTTTTGAGGTTCATCACTGTTGCAGCCTGTACCAGTGCTTTTCTTTTTCCCTTTGGTTTGGTATTCCATTGTATGACGTGCCACATTTTATTTTCCAGTGACCGACTCTGTGAGAAGGGGAGGGGCAATCCAGCAGAGCTATGACACTCTGCTGGCGGTGGACTGGGGGAAGGGAAGAGAAGATATAGCTGTCTCTTTAAAAAGACTGGCTTGCCATAGGGTATGGACTTCTGGAAAGCAAGAGCCACATTTCTATTATTTTCCTTGTGTCTCTGTGGTCCTGTGGTCCCCAGCCCCACAGCTTCCTCTGCATGTCTGGGACACCTGCATCTCCACTGGAAGGTACAGCATGGCTCTATTTTTAGGATTTTTTTTTTTTTTCAATTTTGGAGGTGGAGAGTGGATTTAAGAAACACTACCTCACTGTTTCCTAAATAGTATTATCTCAGAAGATGACAATAGACAATCTGTTGAACAACAACAAAAAAAGGAATTCTGCCATTGAATGTATTTGGGAAATGGTTTATGTTCCCCTATTGGAGACATTCAAATGAATGTGTGTGTGTGTGTGTGTGTGTGTGTGTGTGTGTACAAATCCTCCTGAAAAAACATCACTCAAGTATTTTGTGAATTTGATTTAGCACAGGACCACCCAGGGTTGACTCCCACTGTCTCTAGTGACAATGGTGTCCAAAGAAGAGTGGGGAAAATGCTTTTAGGCAATGCTCTAGGCTCTGTTCCCTTGCCCAGCCCGATCTTGGACTATGGCTGTGATTTTTGAATTGCTGCCCTAATTTCTGGGACCAAAGCCATACTTCAGTGCTGGAGCCTGTCCTGTCTTATTCTTGAAGTCAGTTTTCTCTTAACTAGTTTACTCCAGGAACCCAGCCCGACCCTGAAGAATTGGCCCAGGGACCAGGATCTCTGTTACCTCCTGTTGGATTTCCCAGCTCTCTGCATCCTTGCCCACCTTGCTGAACAGGCCCATCACAGTCTGCTGTCTTCTCTTGGGACACTCAGTTTCTTCCATGTTCTGGCGCCATGTTCTTCTGCCTGGATGATCCACAGCCAAAGTAGCACTACTCCCAATTCCTGTGGTGGCTGTTCACTCTGTTCCTGTCCCACTGGCTAGCCAGTATTCTTTGTTCCCTGGGTGTTTGAGACATAGCAGAGCTTTCAGGAGTGTCTTGTGCATGTCAAATGCCCAAACTCTGCTGAAATTGTTAGCAGGGTGGCGACAATGTGTTCAGCCTCCCATGGTGTTCAATTCTGTACCTCTTGTTGCTGAAGAAGCATGAGTTTTAGGGTCAGGCAGACTCAGGTTTCCATCTTGTCTCTGGGACTTGATAGTGTGGCCTGTGACAGGATATAAATTTATCTAAGCCTCAGTTTACCCCCCTGTAAAGTAAAATGGGATGATGTTCTCACAGTAGTTGCAAGGACTGATTTAGAACTGGGTTAGACAACTTTACTTTTAGCAAGGATACTGAGATTTGGGTATGAATAGTTTCCAAATATCATTCTGAGAGACATGAGCATAAATGATAGAGAATCCCTGAGCATGGAATTTTTCTACTTCATAAGATCTGAAAATCACTGAGAAAAAGGCAACGCGTTAGGTGTTTGTTTAAAAAAAGAGATTTGCATGTTTCTTCCCTTTAGATAGTAAGAATCTGTGAGCCATTGGCTTAAGCTCCAGTGAGAAGAATCTGGAGAACCAGTCCTATGATTCTGCTGGTCTTTCCAGGAGTGGGGGCTGGGCCCCTCCATGCCAACCTGGAGCACAGAATATAGCCAGAACTCCAAGCAGGCAGAGGTGAATTCCATTGCACCTTTAAGGATATCCTATCATCCAAAGGAATTAAAAACTGAGTGAATATCAAGAACTGTTCTGATTCTCAAACCATTAAGTGATTCTTCACGTGCCTACCTAGGGTAACCACCACCCCAGGTGCTATCTTGAAGACCCCTGCTTGTGTCACTAGAATCTACCCCTACACGGTCCCTCATCCATCCACTGTCAACCCTAGCATTATGACCTTTTTCCCCCTTATCCTGTTTTCTGTTCCTTGTTTCATTTTTCCATGTTCACATAACACCAGTGAGTGACAACCTCCAACAGCTAGGGAGATGTGTGTATGACTGTGGCAGCGACACCTGAACACAGACACCCAGTCACTTGTAAAACGGAAAGGCAGTTTCTTCTTGTTCTCTGTCCTGCAGGAGCTGCACTTGGGAGGCAGAGGTTTGAAAGAGCTGATAGACATTTGGGGTAGGTTGTTTCCTATGGGAAAGAAAATAAGGTTAATGAGCTGCGGAACACTCTGGCCTGCCCTTGGAGGGCTGCTGAACCTCCTAACAAGCAGAAGCTGCTGCCAGCCTTCTACTATTCAATCAGCTGTCTTTGTAGATTTGATATTTTATTGAGGACTTAGGACCCATCTGAGCCCAGAAAATAGTCAGTTACTAGACTTGGCACTATGAGACTAGCTGGCAAATATCAGGTTTTGTGCTAGTCAGATGTGACCACTACCTCAGTCATTACTTTGTCTTGTGTACAAGCGCACATGTTTTCAGACTGGATGCTACACAGTTAAGTCTGCATATCTGATCTGTATTATCCGGCTTAGGCTTATAGCCAGGAAAATTGTTCCCATGCAGTAGGTGTCTACATCCTCCCGTTTTTATGGCTAAGGAGCTTTGTATATAGAATTAGAAAAATGCTGATTTGAGTGGGAAAAGAACATGTGATGTCTTGGGGTTGGTGAAGCAGAATATTTTAGAGAGAGAGAGAGAGAAAAAAAAAAAAAAAAAAAAAAAAACCCTCTTGAGTCTGCAACTAACTAATCTTAAGACTTTCCTAAGATTCTTGGGTGTTTGGTTGACTTGCACGTTGAGCTGGGTGAGTGAATTCCAAAGTCACTCACAGCACTGAAGTCTTACTGTGCATTGGGACATTTCACACACCTCTCCCTCTACACCAGGTTTTACACACCTAACTTGAAGCTCTGAGATTACAAAAATAGGCAACAGGAATTAAACGGTCCACATTCTTCATGTTTCCCAATAGGTGTGGGTTTTCTTTTGGGGGAATTTTTAAAAAAGAGAATTGATTGGCTCTGGGCCCAGTATGAGAAAACTACCTGCTCAGTCAAGCAGAGTGGAAAAGGCTTGAGATAAAGAGCCTGGGAACATTTATCACTTAGTTTTCCTAAGGAGGAATGACCAGGCAGCACAGCACAATTATCTGAACAAGGATTATGGAGAAGAGGGAAGTGACAAGGCTGGGAAATTACCAGCCCTAATAAGAGGGATCCTGTGATTCTGCCCATGGTAAAAAATGGAAGGTGGATTGGGGACAGAAAAAACTCTGGGCATTTAAAAGATGACAAAAATGGTCATCTGCCTCCCTAGAAAAATACACCTAAACACATAGACCCAACATCTTAAATACAATTTCTGGGGTTTGGTAATCATCTTTTTATTTTTCCTTATTCGAAGTTGTTGTATATGACAGTAGGATGCATTATAATTCATAATACACATATAGAGCACAATTTTACATATCTCTGGTTGTATACATAGTATATTCATACTATTCATGTCTTCATAATGCACTTAGGGTAATGATATCCATCTCATTCTATCATCTTTTTTTTTTCCTTTATACCCTCTTGCCCCTTCTGTTCCCCTCCCTCCCCATTGACCTTTCTAGTGTTCCTCTAACCTTCCTATGCTCCCTGTCCCACTGAAGCTCGTCTCTAGGAGTCTGGTGTGGTGGGGCATGCCTGTAATCCCAGCAACTCAGGAGGCTTCAGCAGGAGGATCACAAGTTTGAGTCCAGCCTCAGCAACTGAGCAAGACTCTGTCTCACAAAACTAAAAAGGGTGCTGGGGGTGTAGCTCAGTGGCAGAGCACTCCTGGGCTCAATCAATCCCTAGTACAAGGGGAAAAATGTATTGTAGCAAACTTCATTAAGCAATAAATAATTAAGAAGCAAGGATAGTGAGGAAAGATTTCATAGAAGATGAAGTTTCCTTTAACAATACAATGGAGACTGTGAAAACAGACAGAAGCAAGGTTACAAGGCTGGAAATGAAACAAAACTGTAGGAACAGCTTGGGGTTTTGAAGCAGATAGGTAGACACTAAATCTCCAATTCTGCTACAGTAGAGCCGAACACCTCGGGCAGGGGTGGTTACCATGATGCTTGGAATCCAGTAGCCCTCATCTTCCTCTTTCTGTGGCCAATTAGGGCACAGATTATTAAGTAGAAACAGTGTAGACTGTGGATTTGGAATGATCTGGTGAAAACCCCAGCTCTGACATTAGTAGTTGGTTGGCTTTAAGCAAAGTACTCAGTTTTCCACGTCTCTTAACTCTAAGAGAGGTAAGGACACATGTGCCCAAAGGATTATGCATATATACATAAAATTGTTACTTAGAGAATTCTTAATTAATAGCTTTTAGTATGACAAAGGAGGCCAATTCAACTTTAACAGAGGTCCCATTTTCAGAGGAAGCAGCTGATCTGTGAAGGACCTAATGCTAAACTGTAAATATCAAAGAGCTATTAAGCACTTTCCTTTTGGGGGTAAGCTTTAGTCATTTAATATTTTGTATGTCTTGCTATGTCACTTCTTATTTAAGATGTTAGAGTGTTTTTTGGAGGTAATGGGTTAAGAATAGGAGTGGTAGACAAAGGCTGCATTTCAGAGGGTTCTGCAGGGCAGGGTGATTTCTGGGTTGTCCGGCTCTGCCAGTGATTTATTGATACACCTTTGCCTGGGTCACCTGAGCTTTGCAGACTTTGCTTTCTTATTGAGGGGGTACATGAGATAATTTTCTTGTGTATTCAGATTCTATCATCCTGAGGTTCTAGTTTAGGCAGTATAAGGACAAGACACTTTTGATCTAGTCTTTGTTCACGTGGCATTGTAAAAAATCTGTGAATACAAATACAAATTTTCAAAAATAAAATTTACCCTAACATAGGATTTCTTGCAGCGGCAGTGTGATGTTTTCCCTTAGTTCAAAAAACTTTCAAACTATTCCCTTCAAACATTTTTTTCTTCTGGAGACTATCGTGCCAAGTGAAATAAGCCAATCTCCCAAATCAGAATGCCGAATGCAGATGCTAACACACACTAAGGGACGTGGGGGTGGGGTGGGGTGGAAAATAGAAGTTCATTGGATTAGACAAAGGGGAATGAAGGGAAGGGAGGGGGAATGGAAATAGAAAAGATCGTAGAATGAATTGGATGTAACTTTCCTGTGTTCATAAATGATTATATGACTAGTGTAACTCCACATTATGTAAACTACAAGAATGCAATCCTAATTAAAATAAGTTATACTTTATATATGTATAATATGTCAAAATACACTGTACTATCATGTATTTAAAAAATTATGTGAAACTCAAGCAAATGAAAAATATTGAATTAGATATTATATACAAGAAAAATACTGAATTTACTAACTCCTATTAGTGCAAATACATATTTGGTATAATAACAATAAGAAAAATAATAGGAAGGGATTACTATTAATATTTTTTAAAGAAACAGCTTCTTCCTTCTCTAAAACTTCAAACTTCTTTACTGGAAAATCTTTTTTATCTTACTCTCCTTATGTAATTTCCCCATCTTTCTTTTTCTTTTTTTTTTTTTTTTTTTTTTTTTTTGGTTTTGGTACTGGGGATTGAACTCAGGAGCACTCAACCACTGAGCCACATTCTCAGCCCTATTTTGTATTTTATTTAGAGACAGGGTCTCACTGAGTTGCTTAGCACCTCATTTTTGCTGAGACTGGCTTTGAACTTGAGAGTCTCCTGTCTCAGCCTCACAAGCCACTGGGATTACAGGCATGTGCCAGCACACCTGGCTATTATTTTACTTTTCATTTACTTCTTCTCTTCAGATCTAGCTAGGTTCTACAAAATAATCTTGCTTGTGTCAAAAAATAGCTGCTTAGAGAATATGAACTTGTCTGCCAACATCTTTTTCATCCCTGGGGACCAACTGGTTAGATGGAGAAAATTTTCTTTTATACCTTTTTAAATGTTATATGTGTTTTTTCCCTATTTTCATTGGTGCATTATAGTTGTACATAATGGTGGGATTTGTTGTTACACATTCATACATGAGCACAATATAACATTGTAATTTGTACAATACTATTCCCTAGTATCTCCCCTTTCCTTCTCCTCCTACCTCCCCTGGTCCCTTTCCTCTATTCTACTGATCTCCCTTTGATGTTCATGAGTTCCCCCACCCTCTTCTTTTCCTTTTCCTTTTTCCACATATGAGAGAAAACTTATGACCCTTGACCTTTCGAGTTTAACTTATTTCACTTAACATAATGTTCTCAAGTTCCATCCATGAATAATTTCTTGTTGCTACTATTTTACTATTCTTTGACTTTGAGACAGGGGTGAGGAGGCCACTCACTCTGTTAAGCAGACACCAAGTTCTGAGATCTGAGAGACTAGGAAAACTGAGGTAGGAGATAAATGAGTCAAGGCAAAGTGTGAAAAAGACCCAGTGAGTGATGGAAATAAGGGTGGGAGGGGCCCTAGGTGGCTTCAGATGCTTCCTTCATCTGGCACAGGTCCTGGAACCTCTAGGCATCCTCTGCAAGGTGCTGAACAGACAGGGACGGGGGATATAGGTGATTCTGTGGTGTGAAAACCAGTGGCCCTGTGAAGTTCAAAGTCAAGAACTACTTCATCTGACACAGAAATCCCCCTGGGAAAACAGCCTTTAAAGTAGGTCTTGAATGACAAGTAGAATCTAAACATCTAACAACAGTGATGGGCCGGAGTTACTCCAGGGTAGGGGGCAGGCCTGGGAGAGACCTTCGGATCTATATGTGCCCACTGCTGGGGGAGACCTAAGTGTACAGGTTTCTGAAAGTTGTCTTGGGATAATTGAATTGCAGATGAGGGGTGTGAGCAGAGGTCCAGCAAATGAGGACTCTGCTCCTTCTGAGGGTGCTCCCAAGCCCACGGATATGCGTGGCGGTGTGCCCACCCCAGTTGCCTTTGCAGTGGCGAATATCTGAAGGCCCTCAGAGGCTGGAGGACTCTTGGAAGGAAGCCCAGTTGCTCCTTCTGCCCACTCTTGACTTGGTCTTTTGTCTGAGGCTGACAGGCGCTTTAGGTTCCCTTTCCTAGGCATGGTCTTCCCACCTGCCTCATCTCCTAACCCTTGTTTTGACTCACACTGACATTTCCTCCTGCATCTCGATTGCAGCCCTGGGGGACCTGTTGGATTTGAGATGCTCATCTCAAATCCCTCCCTGAGTTTCTCTGTGAAGTCATTCTATAGCCTTGGAGAAGAGGATCAGATGGTTCAAGTGGGAGCATGCTAAGCTGCTGTTAGTCACTCCTGAGAATTGGATATGGTTCAAGTTCTGAAGTTTTGGCTGGGACTAGACGCTGACAGATTACTTTCTACTCCGAAGTCAAGTCTCTTCTTGGTATGCAGGAAGTGAGAAGTAGGTCAAAAGAAAGGCAAGACTCAAAGCTCAGCATCATCAAGTTGCAAGTCTCGAAGTGAAGGAGGAGGCTGGTGGAATCCCTGTTGGACCTCCAGAGAAGACAGCACGTGTGCCATGGAAAATTTTATAGGACAGTGTCATGCATACTGTGGGTGGATTGCAAACTTTTTTGGAATGTCAAGAAAGGAATAGGGTGTGGATTTTTTTTTTTTTTTTTTTTTTTTTAGGCGTGGCACACAAGAAATGCCTGAGTGCCAGGAGGGGACCTTACCACATCCAGGAACTTTCTTTCAACGGTTTTTGCATTGGTATCGAGTGAGGCATTTAAAAATAATAATAATTATTTAGAACAGTTTCATCCCTTCCATTTCCAGAATATGTTTTTTTCCTCCTTAGCTCAGGAAATTCTCATTCTTATTCATGCCTAGACAAACATCGAGGTAACAGTGAGGGAAAAATGCGATCAACTTCATTTCTTTTTTTTGTTCAAAGGGTCGTGTGTCAGATTCCTATACCTCACCACTTCATAATTCAGTGGTGCTCTGAGGGTAGAGAAAGTTCTTTTTTTAAAAAATGTTTTTAATTTGTAGGTGGACGCACACTTTTATTTTAAATATGTGGTGCTGAGGATTTAACTCAGTGCCTCACACATGAGAGATGAGTGCTCTACCACTGAGCCATAGCCCCAGCCCCAAGAAATAGTTCTTAAATCTCCATTTTCCTGAGAATACCATCAGAGTACATTTTCAATAGGTTGTTGGGTGGATGCAGTGGTGCATGCCTGTAATCCCAGTAGCTTGGGAGGCTGAGGCAGGAGGATCACAAGTTTGAGGACAGCCTCAGCAATTTAGCAAGATCCTGTCTCTAAATAAAAAATAAAAAGGGATGGGGATGTGGCTTGGTGGTTAAGCCCCCTGGGTGCACATACACAAAAAAATAGGTTGTTGTTACTTCAATAAGTCTCCTTTAATAACATGAAATATGGAACTTACGACCTCATTTTATACTGTTTATTTTTCTTCTTCTTCCTATCTTCTTCTTTCTCATTTCAGGAGGTCCCTCTCCTTGTCTCTTCTTTCTCCTTCTATGGCTGTGTTCACATCTCATGTCTGTCACTTACTACCTTTGATCTTGGACAAGTTACTTTATATTCCCTTGTTGTAGTTTCCTCACTTGTTAAATGGGAATTATAATATATGTCATTGTAATATATAAAATATAGAACATATACAATCACGATGCCTATCTTATTATTATAATGGTTAAACAAAACGATATGCCTAAGTGCTTTTAAAAGTGCCTGTCAGTAAATTGCTATCACTTTGTCATGGGTTTATATTTTATTTTTCTAAGTAAATTTTAAGTTTCTCAATCTCAAGCCTATCTCTGGCTTAACCACATTGCTTAGAGTAGTGGAAATGGCATTCATAATAATAGTTTGCATTTGGTTCATACTTTCTTTTGATCTCCTCACTGGTCCTCTCAAGGATACTTAGGTATATGTACAAGACCACTTTTTTTGGTGCAGAAATGGAGGCTAACCCTAAGGGCTTGATCAGAACCACATGGCCAGTATGTGACACAGGTGACACTAGAATTCAGCTGTCTTGGTTCCTGGCCCAGTGCGGTGTCCTCCAGGCAACCTGACCTTATGGCAGGTGCTCAGCAGAGGTCCATGTGTGTGTGCGAGTTTCTCTAACATGCTCTTTCACCTGCTGAAGAGTAATTTGGTCGTGATTGCATTTAGCATTCATTTTTTATTTACATATTTTGACCTGATTAAAATTCCTGAAGGAGGAGGACCTTCAACCTTTCTAAAGTGTTCTGTGGCTTTAAGTTACAGAAAATAGAACATTTGGTCTTTTCTTCCTGTTTCAATGAACATCCTCTTTGGATTTAGTTTGCCCAGTGGTCAGAATAATTCTTTGCATTCCTGTACCTCTTATCTACTTATTGTGACATTCAATGATGATCAAACTCCCTTGGAGGTGAAGGAATGAAAAACTTGTGCCTGAATGATTTTTTTAGTTGCCTTTGGCTAAAACAAAAGCTTTCTAGTTTGTAAGGCCAGAATTCTGTGTTTGAGCCCCCAACCTATTCTAAACTCCAAATGTCTGTGGTAGAATTTGTCAGTGTCTTTTCTATGAGAGTAGAGATTGGAAATGAATATGTTTTAATCAATAACTAAAAGGGCTAACATTTTTTAGACCCAGTATTTGGTATGGAAAGCAAAGAAGAAGAAAAAAAAGAGGTAGGAATAGAAGGAAAAAACCTTACATTTTATATGTTCAAACAAATGGGCTACTTAAAAAGAAAAAGAAGCTGGGTATGATGGCACACACCTACAATCCCAGCCTCTCAGGAGGTTGAGGGAGGAAGATCATAAATTCTAGCCCAGTCTGGGGAATTTAGTGAGACCCTATCTCAAAAATAAATAATAAAAAGGACTGGGGATGTAGCTCAGTGGTAGAGCACTCTCATATTCATCCCTAGTATCTCATGAAAAAAATAAATAAAAGGAACAAGAGAGATAAGGTAGTAAAAGAAAGAAAGAAAAAAAAAAGAAAGAAAGAATAAAAGGAGACAAAAAGGTGAGAAACCAGTGAGTTCAAATCCCCAAGGAAAGCAGAAGTAATACTAAAATACAATAAGTTGAGAAGAAGCAAAATGAATGAGAGACATGGAGAGGCAGGGCTTCATGTGCTACCTACACTCAGTGGTGTTTTGAGATGCTTTTATATTGTAATCATCTTTCTAAAAGTGATTATGAACCTCTGTTAACTAACAACAACCACTTTTAGCAAAAAAAAGTCAGTGACTTTTACAGTGAGATTCATAGTTTCTCAGGAACATGTTACAGCTTCTTAGACTTTCTTTCCCAAGTGGCCCTGATAATGCTCCAGCTTGGGTGAAAATCATCAGCAACCCTTCCTGGAAAACTGGGTCTGAAAGGCACTTTGGAAGGGTTTGACAGTTTTCATTTGAGAGTCCCTACTGAGGGGAATCTGTAGTGGTCACGTAGGGTGCAGACATTGCAAAAGATACTTGAAACTCCTTTCGTCACCCAAGGTGGATGGATCCTGTTGGCTGATCATCATAGAAGTCTTTCGATTTGTTCTGGATATGTTGCACTAATTTTTATTCCAGTAGAAGCCATGTTTGTTCTGATCCATCTACACATTGTATCCTGCATTCACATGGTAGGCTTGGATTAAGTTCTAGAAGACAGAGGTAATCAACCAGCCCATTCAGTAATGGCTCCAAAGTTTTGGCCTTGTTAGTGTCATTTTCTGGCTAGCTGCTATATCACCTCATTCTAGTAGCAAGCCTGCCATCTTTGGAACTGAGCCAATGGTTCATTTAATCTTTCTGAACTGCCACAATGACTCTAAGCAGACCGGAGTCTCTTGGAATGAGCTGGAGGGCATGATGGAACATTCCAGTGGCTTATCTGGTCCTACCTTTGGGTTTACTCCCAAAGACACCTGTGAGCACTGGAGAAATGTGCCCTAAATGTATGTAGTCGTAAGTGACATGGTGGCTTAGAATTTGCCTGACCTCTGATGTAAGATGGAAGGATGACAAAGATGGCATGGTGTGACCAGCTGTGAAAAGATTCCATGGTCCAAAATGAATGCTAGCTTTGGGTCAGATCATGGTGAAAGGCAAGAAAGTATCTATAAGGCTACTGGTTGAACTGGCTTATTATAAGCTGGTTAAAACCATGAAGTTATAATACTGCAAGAGCATAAAGTCATTTCTATATACAGTAGAAATGAAGCTGCTAGTTAATAAGACCTGTAAAAAATTCTTCCACATCATTAAATCAGATTATATTACTTCCTGAAAACTATCTAGAAAGGATAGTTTTCTATCCATTTGCACGCTGCTAATTTTCTAATAAGAGACATGAAGACACAGAGAACAAAAAGACTTTCCCAGTGACTCTATAAGTTATTGGCATGGTAATTAGTCATTCTTCAACCCTCTTTAGACAATGGAGTCCATCCTTCTAAAGGGTTTTATATGCCTATTTTTCTAACTGAATAAAGTGACTTCACAATTAAGTTCTCAAAAAGCTTATTAACCATGTAAGCTATTTCCAGTAAGTTTTCACTTATTTTGTACTGTAAATCCCAGGCAGGATATAGCACTGATATTTTCCTGGCAGAATTTTCTTTCTTCTAGGGCCAACTACTGAGTTAAAGGGGTCATGCAAATTTTGCAAGGCTAAATGTAATATTTTTATGAGAGTCTTGTATGAGAAATTCCGAGGGATAAGATCCTTCTTTCTCTCTCATTGGTGATTTTTATTGGAAAGTATTAAAACTATGAATAAGTGTATCTCTTTAGAATCATATTTGTAAATCATATTTCAATATACTTCATAGACTAGGAACTGGGGTTCTTTTTATACGTGGTTTTGAAAACTTCTGATTATAAAAGCAATTCATATTTACTCTAAAAATTGATAAATACAGGAAAACTATGAAAATAAGAGGAAGAACCTCCCATTACCAGAGATGATTTCTGCTTTCATTTTGGTGAATTTCCTTCTCCTCTTTTTTTAAGTGCAAGAATATAAATATGCACAATTTTGTATAATGAGTTTACATTTACAGTTTTGGTCCTACTAGTTTCATTAAGGTAATACCATTTCCCCTTCACAAATGTACAATTATTTAAAACGATGGCATAGGAAGTTCATTATTTTTGTCTTGGTTCAAAAGAATCAAATGACAATGATAACCCTATTTAATAACAACCTTCCTCTCCCCTATGCTATCCTATGATTTTAATCACTACACTATTAAATATTTGGGTATTTTTTGTTGTCCTGCTTGTTCTAATTGTGCTTCAATGCAGAGCTTCACATGTAGTCTGCACATTTCTGATTATCTGCTTAATAGATACAAATTGCCTTAAGTAAGTAATTAGGCTTAGACATTCTTAAAATAGCTCTAGAAATATAAAACAAATGGACATCTGTACTCTCCTATCCAGAAGCACAGTCAACTTAAATCTGCATGAAACTGAAGTATCAAGTGTGGCACATGGAACTTGGATCATGCCAACATGCTGGCACTACAGCTAATGCCATTCACAAGAACCAAGTGGGATCTTGTGACTCTAACCTGAAGCTACATGCTGTGAAGGAACTTGGCGCCTTGGTGCCCAGACTGAGCAGAATGCCTTTACACTTTTTTTTTCTCTGACTAATCAGAAGACTATTATAGCTGACTTCTTCAGGGCAGCTTTGAGAAAGCATTGCAGGGGGATTTTCCAACTTACAACAGGGAGCTACCAAGATTTCATCATCACAGCAATGGCTCAGTTACACATTTAAAACCTTTGGTCTGGTAAATAAATATACTTTGTACCCAAATTCTCCTTTGGAAAGTACGGGATTAATAGGGGCTTCCCTCCCTTCTTCCTCTGGTTCTCTTCTTCCGGTTCTTCGATTTCCCTGGCAAAATATTTACTTTAAGAGTTCAGGGTGTGACACGCACACTTCACAGGGCTTGTTCTCTTCGTGCCAGAAAAACAAATGCAAAGTTCCCAGCTGTCAGTGAGGTGGAGGTTAGGACACATCGCCATAGCTGTTGGTTCGGGCCAACTGTCACACTGGAGATTCACGGGGAGAAGAAGCTGTTGCTTCCACAAAGTCCCAGGAAAATTCATTTTTATTTATTTTTTGGTACTGGGGATTGAACTCAGAGGCACTTGACCACTGGTCCACATCCCCAGACCTTTTTTGTATTTTATTAGAGACAGGGTCTCACTGAGTTGCTAAGTGCCTCGCCATTGCTGAGGCTGGCTTTGAACTCGCGATCCTCCTGCCTCGGCCTCCCAAGTGCTGGGATTAAAGGCATGCTCCACCGTGCCTGGCCATTTACTTTTGGACATTGTCAATTCTGCAGAGAAATGTTGTACTCAATCAGAAATTCTGGAAGGTAGTTTTGCAACCTTAAAACTGTTAAATATATAGACGCTTTTGGTCCCCAAATTCCATAATGTGAATTTGTCTTAAGAAAGTCTTTGGGAATATGTACAAAGATTCATCTCTAGAATGTTCTTCATAGTATTCGTTATAACAATTGAAAAATTAGAAACAATCTATGGAATTAAATCATGGATAAACTTTCAATAGACAACTATACAATTATTTAAAATGATGGCATAGGAAGTTCATTATACAATTGAAAAATTAGAAACAATCTATGGAATTAAATCATGGATAAACTTGCAATAGACAACTGTACAATTATTTAAAACGATGGCATAGGAAGTTCATTATTTTTGTCTTGGACCAATGACTGTAATGATAAGCCTTAAATGAAAAGGATAGGTGAAAAAAATGCACACTATGATCTAATTTATGTTAATTATATGAATAGAAATCAGTCCAGAAGCTATCCAATATTTAACACTGTAATTTATAGATGGTGAGTTTATGATTAGTCTTTGTTTTCCTTTTCACTAATTGATAGGTTTAATTATTTCAACAGAGTATGTATTATGGTAATATATTTTTAAAAAGTACAGAATGAGATTTAAAACTGTTCTATTTCACACCTTGGGAGTTTCTCTGACTTTCAAGAGAAGAAAAGACATTAACAGATCTATGTATTCAACTTAACATACCCATTTTGTCTTTGTGACAAAATCTCCTTGCAGGAAAGACTAAATATTCAACTACTAATTAAGACCATTAACAAATTCAGTAGCAGATTCAATTTTAGTCCACAGATGTGATGCCCTCCTGTCACAATCCACTTCCTCAAATCACCTTTCCTAACCCACCATGACACTTGTCCTCAGTGCCTTTCACTCAGCCTTAGAATCCTTCTCAACACAATACTTCATACAAATAATGAACTTCCTATGCTATCATACAAGGTTGGCAGGTATTTGCCACCTCAGGAAATTATTGTATTGAGGCAATTATAAAATTGTTGAAGAGGCTGGGCATGGTAGCGCATTCCGGTAATCCCAGAGGTTCAGGAGGCTGAGGCAGGAGGATTGCAAGTTCAAAGCCATCCTCAGCAAAAGTGAGGTGTTAAGCAACTCAGTGAGACCCTATCTCTAAATAAAATACAAAATAGGGCTGGGGATGTGGCTCAGTGGTCGAGTGCCCCTGAGTTCAATCTCCAGTACCAAAAATAAAATAACAATAATAATAAAAAAAAAACTGTTGAAGAATATTTGCTGCACTTTTCCTTATGACTTATTGCCATAACTTTACTAAAGCACGAAGCTTAGCATTTTGTCTATTAAAGCCCTTTAAATAAAATATGATGGATGCTCCATAATATTTAAGGAAAAAAACAAAACCTAATTCTAGAGTGATGAATCTAGTGGTTGAAATATGGAAAACCATGAATATTTTTGAGGGACAACAAATCAGGTGGTGTACATGTGTGAACAGTACTCACTGAGAGAATTTAGACGTGTCGTAATTGCACCATATACACATACACAGACATCTGGCGTCAACACTGCTATGCTATGTTGCATTTATCTCATTTCTTTGGAGAATTTTAATCCATGACTCTTTGTTTCGAATTGTAACCCTGAGTCAGTCTGGATTTCAGGGAACACACAGGTCCTGCTTGAGCTTGCCAGGCTGGACTCCCTCAAAGCAAAGAAAGGCATGGCTGGTGGGGGAATACTAACATTTGAAAAGTTCTTATTTCCTAAAAGATTTAAGATAAAACAACTCAATCACATTGGCAAAGTAAAATTGTCTTGCTGGAGTAGATTCTTTAGTAAAAGGAAAATTTAGTTGTGGGAAGTTGACTGACTTGATTATGCAAATTTTTATTATATTTTTAAATTTTTAAATTTTTTGTGGCAGAAGTGATTGAACCCAGAGCTGTGCTCATGCCAGGGAAGCCCTGAGCTACATCCTTGGCCCTCTGGATTTTATTTTGAGATAGGTTCTCACTGAGTTGCTCAAGCTGGCCTTGAACTTGGGTTTCTCCTGCCTCAGCCTCTGGAGTAACTGAGACTATGGACGTGTGCTGGCTAAATTATGCAAATTATTTTGACGTGGTACTGGTAATTATTTTGCAGTTCAATGACTTTAAAATTGGCAGTGGAAAATTCCTACTAAAACCTTTGAACTCTCCTGTACTGTGATAATTAGAAGAGTCTGCATGATAATAAAAGGTTCCTTGTAAGGCAGCCAAGTCCTCTACTTCCTCCTGCAATAGAAGCAGTGAATTGGTATAATTAAGAACAAAGGATTTTCTTTCATAATATCTGATAACTAACTCTTTTTGTCACAAAATATTGAACCCGCACACAAAAATGAAGGAAAGATGATGCATTTGAAAGCATCTTTAAAAAATCACATGGTGTGCTCTACATGTAGAGGAAAAGTTTTGTGTGGTGGACATGTGGCACTTTTCCTCTGGGGGTAGCACATCCTCTCTTGTGTAACTTTTTGTGGTTTCTGTTTCTATCAGACACATTATATTTTATTCTCGACATGGAGAAGAAATTAAATAAAGGACTTTTATATCTTGGAAGGATTTTAAAGGATAATTTTGAATTATATAAAACATTTTTCTCTTGAATGTCCACCATTCTTTTCTTTTTTTCTAGGTAACAAATTGTGTGGTACTCATAGGAAGATTCCTTTACATGTATTAATGGAAAAATACATACCCTCTCCCCTTCGTCCCTCTTTCTCTCCTTCTCATTCTTTCTTTTCTTTGGGGTATTAGGGATGGAACCCAGGGTTTTGCACATGATAGACAAGCATTCTATATCTCCAGTCATTTTAAACTTATTTTGAGACAAGGTCTCTCTAAGTCAGATGGGCTGTTCTTGAACCTGTGGTCCTCCTGCCTCAGTCTCAGGAATAGCTGAGGTTATAGGTGAGTTCCATTGTGCCTGGTTTGTTCTTGATGTTTTTTCTCTTTATTTTTTTGTTCCCGTTTTGTTTTGTTTTCATATTCAACATCCAATTCATATAATATTTTAACTTTGACATCTATTTCCAATTGTTTTATATCTGACCATCTCCACCATGTCTACTCTAGTCTAAATAAGCCCCCTTATTGCTCTTCCTGCTTTTAGTCTGCTCAGAATACAGTGTTCCCCTGCACAAACTCATCCAATGGTATTCTATCTGATTTTGAACAGCTTGCAACCTCCTTTCCAAAGTCCATGAGCCCAAGAGAGTCTGTCTCCAGGAGACTTCACTCCATATTTTCTAGCACACCATCCTTCCTGTCCTTCCTAGTGCCCAGGTGCTCTCCAGTCTCAAGGTCACTATATGGGTTTTTGCCTCCTCTTTGTGTTCTCTTCCTTTAGTTGTCTGTATGGCTGTCTCCCTTCAGGTCTTTGTGCAATGACCTATCAGTAGAGATGCTTACCTGATCACCTTATCCAAAATGGTAACCACGTACACTCTCTCCCTGTGTCTTGCTTTCATTTTCTTCATAGCACTTTCACTATTTGATAGAAAGTTACTTCTATTTTAATTAATTTGCTTCTTGCCAGTATCATCTGTTACACTGTAAGTGACTGAGGGTAAAGATTTTGTCCTGTTTACCACTTCATACTCGGTGCCATGAACACAGTCTCCACCACAGATTAAGTGCATAATAAGTCTATATTGAACGAATGAGTGAATTTCTATCCTTCATCTTCAGCAAAGAACAGCATCCATGTACATAAGTCACCCTTTGGGTAAAATAATTCATATCCTCCCATACATAATTTTGTCCTGTGTGTGTGTGTGTGTGTGTGTGTGTGTGTGTGTGTGTATGAATGAATGCATGGATGTGTATATTTTAAAAATTAATAATGAGATTATTTTCCATAGCAGAAAAGAAGTAGCCCAAGTGGTTTCATTAATCAGTTCCATTTGAATTCCATACAAAGAATGGAATTTAATGGAATTAAAATTCCATACAAAGAATGGAATTAATTTCATCCCACCATAGTACGGTGGAGAAAAAACATTATCCAGATGTCTGCGAAGAATATTTCTATTTTTCCAGTGTCAACAACAAGCACTCATGAGTTACCTGTTGGGCCCTCCCAAGACTTAAGAGCATTATCTGATGGACCTATGTTAAGTTTCCATAACATTTACTATCACCTGAAAGTGAAGAGAGAATCCATAGTTTGTCAAAAAGCAGCTGAGAAGGAGAAATTGAAGGGTGTCAGTGTATGATGATAACTAGTCTTGATGGTCTCCTGGGAACTTCTGGTGGAGGCAAACCCACCTTTTTAGGCATGGTGGCTACTAGAAAGGACCTCTGTGGCTCTCTGGACAAATTTTGCTAACTGGAACTCCTCTATCTGCCTATGTCAGAAGTACCTCAGGTTATGTAATTCAAGGAGATATAGTAATGGGAATTTTGACTCTAAGAGAAAACTTACAAACACATTAGCAAAACCATTTAAGAGTCAGCCACATGTCGGACTCCAAGACGGGGATAATCTCATTAGGAGTCTGAGGCATGAGAAAGAAGACCAGCACCACAGTGGAGGTGATTACAGATCTACCTGCTGTTTCTAGAGAAACCCACCAGTGGCTTAGATGCTCCAACCTCAAATGCAGGGCTACTCTGAGGATGAGGTCAGTGCAGGGAAGTCCTACTCTCTTCTCCATTCCTTAGCCCTGTCATGTCTTCTTCAAACTGTTCAATAACTTAACCTTGCTGGCTTCTGGAAGGGTGCTGTTCCATGTTCCTGCACAGAAAATTTTGGCATTTTTGGCATCTCTGATCACCAGCTGTCATGAGGCATCCATGGGCTGTGTGTGTGAGCTATGCGCATTGGAGTTATATGAGGGGACAGGTCTGGCATTGCATGCTGATTGGGCTGTGCTCTGTAAGTCCACCTTTCCCCTTGCTCTACCTGTGATCCCAAGCGTGACTTGCCAAGATATCAATTAATCTGTTGTCCACAAGACATCACAGAGCAAGACTCCACCTTTGAAACATCATCCCCTGCCTTATTTTGTGAAGAACATTCTATCAAATTTCCTTTGTGGGTCCCCCCTATAAAAATAAAGAGTTTCTGGGTGCACGCTCTCTTTCCCAATTGACTCTTAAGGTCGCAGAGGCATCCTGCCCTTGATCTGAGAAACTCATGTCCCTGTGTTGCGTGATTTCTTTGCTGTTTTCTTATATTAATGTTGCAGCCAGCTTTTTTTTAACCCAGCTCTTCTCGTCAGCGTGGGCAGCTGGCAGAGAACCAGCATAAGTCCTATAACAATGCCATTGACAGACTCCTCTGCTGTGATTCTGAACAGAAAACAGGGGGGTAGGAGACCTGAGGAAATCCAAGAGTTTTCCTATCAGCATAACAATACACAGAGAAACTAAACTTGAACCAGATGGACTCTCAATAGGTCAAGATTGTGCTCTGTGGGTCATCACTCAGGCAGGAGTCTGCTTATTCAAAAATTTTATTTGATAAGCCTCAAGGCCCCCTTCCTATGACAATAGCACCAGTTATTATTGGACTGATTATAGGTGTTCTTTGACTTAAGTAACAACTCTCTAGGACTTCATGTGAGAGTTGGTTCCTGCAATGGCTTTAGTACTTTTTTAGTAGTATATATTTTGGTTCTTGAAAAAAAAAAAAAAAAAAAAAGGAATTTATGCATGAATTTATCAGTGACAATTCTAGAGTATCCCCACATTTCCTCAGAAGACTGAAATGAAGTAC
Source organism: Tamias sibiricus (assembly GCA_025594165.1). Lineage (NCBI taxonomy): Eukaryota > Metazoa > Chordata > Mammalia > Rodentia > Sciuridae > Tamias > Tamias sibiricus. Next base: position 68,472,769 of record CM046660.1, on the reverse strand, counting down.
CAGGTTGAAGAGTGCCTGGTATTTAATGCTGGGCCCGAAGTCCAAGGTGCAAGCCTTCTTCATCATGGTGTTTTCCTCAGGGTACTTGCTTGGACTTCCATGCCTTGGGTCTTATTATCTTTCAGGTTGGAGTGACACATAAAAATAAGGTCTGTGGATGGGTGGTATGTTCTGGAGAAGGCTTTTACAAAACCGAAGGATTGAATTGTGCTGGAGTCTGTGGCAGAAGCATCTGATCTTAGCCCCTAAGACAGCTGCTTCTAAAGAATCTTCTCAAGCTAATTGTGGTCTCTACATATCCCTGAAACCGCATGTCATGTGCTTTCAGCTCCCCGCTGGATTTCACCACCAGCTGCGGTGTACTCCAACAAGGGAGCTCAGGTGACCTCCTTCTGACCACTTGCTTCAATTGTGCTTTGCTTGTCTTTCAGTCCCAGGACCTGTTCTGAGGTGAGGGAGACTGTTGGCACCCGCACAGCATGAAACTGAGCAGGGTTACCGCCTATGAGGTCATCTTTAATTAATGAGGGATGGGAGCCACCTGAAGTGTTCTCTCTCTCATCTTTCAGGTGGGTAATTCTGGAAGACAACCACTTGTTTCTCAGGAGGTTCTGATGAAATCAATTCCCCAGCACCCATGGAATGATCTTTGAAGCTCTTCCCTGCTCTGTGTCTCTGTCTCACCTTCCTTCTTGAGGTTATTTCATAAGTAAATTATCTGCACCCATAGCTTTGCTTTCAGACCAACCCAAGCTTAGATGCAAAACAACCAAGAGGCTTGATTTATCTTATGTAGTCATTGTGATAATTCATATTGTTGCTCTCCTTCATTAAAGTTGTGGCTTTTATTTTGTATTTTATTTTAATTTATTATTCTGTTATATTTTTATTTTATATGACAGGATCTCACTATGTTGCCCTGGCTCTCCGTGAACTGAACTCAAGTGATCCTCCAGCCTCAGCCCCCTGACTACCTGGGACTACAGACATGCTCCAGGATATTTTATTTTTAACTTACTAATCTTTATAATTCCTCTGTCTATGATTAAGGCTGTATGGGAGTTATTGACTTGTATTACTATCTGACAGAAACTGAAGTGCAGGCCAATGTTATCTGTGATCCATTTGTTTAGATAATAAACCCTCAGGAGGAAATGAGAAACAGTACATTGACCTAGGGAGGAGACCAGAATTCCAGTTCTACTTCCTGTCCTCACCATTCGACACTGGTGACCTCAACTGTCTTTCTGGCACGGCAATCCTCATCTTTAAAATTAAGACATTGAACTGGACAGCCTCCATGTTCTTTCATTTTAGCAATTGTATATAATTTGGCACTATTGAAAATGTAAAAGGAACAATATAATTATTCACATGTTGTATTGGAAACCTAAACACAAAACATGTTGGGGACTTAGTGGATACATTATATTGGGAAACAGCCATCAGAGAAAGTCATATACCCCTTTTATGCACTTATCAAAGTAAAAAAACAAAATCCTGTGAGAAGAATAGTAATGCACTGGTTTATGTAAAAAATCTCATCTGAAGCTTTAAAAAACATAATTAAAACCACTCACTGAGCCTTTGTCCTCAGTGTACAATGGGTGTGGGTATTTGAAATTTGAAGGTGATTTTAAAATTTATTTATTATATAATACCTACTACCAAATTAAAATTTAAAACTACATTATAATTGTATGAACATAGTCTTATTGAATAAGTGTGGATATTTTTCTTTTGTAATTGAGGAAATTCCTGTTTGGGGTATAAATTTGTGTACAATACCTTCTTTATTCCAAAGATCATGACTCCATTGGTCTCTGTGTCCTGGTACTTGCTGGGGTGCTTATGTTAAGTTCCTCTTGTATGGGAGTCAAACTGATGGCCACTTCTGACTAGTGGCTTGGAAATCATTGGATTTACACTTTATCAAGTTGTAGTACGTGACTTCACCTCCTTCCATACATTTCCACCAGTACCCTATTTCAGCATAGCATCTAAAAAAATTGTCTTTTTCACACTAAGTGGGAAAATCTCCCCTCCCCAAACATTCAGGAAAGAAAGTAGCTTTCAAATACTTCCGGTATTTATCTCTGGTGGGGATTTAGAGAGAGATTCTGACCATAAAACTTTTAGTTCTAGGACTGCTTGCAGTCCTGCTTTTTTTGCTCCAAAATAAACCCTGGAGGGCTAAGGGTGTACCTCAGTGTAGAGTAGTGCCTAGCAATGTGTGGGGGCCCTGGGTTTGATCCCCAGTACCACAAAAACTTAAATAAATAAAAAATAAAGTTGTATATGAAACTCACCCTTGTTCCTATCATGATGTGATCCTTAACAATCTTGCTCACATGCGCACGTGCATGCACGCACACACACACACACACACACATACACACTTGCACATACACAGGGTCTGGATGCTGCTGATGGAACTAGGTATTGGGTATTTGGGCATAAATAAGAAATAATGCATGTTAAAGAAATTGTGTTTGAGATTATGAACAAAAGGAACCTTGGAATATTTTCAGAAAAGCATGAGTTTTGCAAGAGTGAAAAAGTACACACTCAACATCCCAGAGTGTGAGAGATGGATAAGCACACAAGGGCACATGCTCATGGAAAAATGGTTTTGTTATAACAAAAGCTCAAAAGCTATAAGCAACTACCAGAAAGAAATGCATTGAATAAACTAGTTTTCCAAAACAATGGGAGGCTGTGCACCCATTAGAATTCACATTCTAGAGTAAGATGTTGGGAAACAATTTTGGTATAAGGCGGGATAATAAATATTTGGGGCCTTCAGGGCACGGAGAGGTTTCTATACTCAACAACTGCATAGCTAAAGAAGGTGTGAACAAGAGAGTGTGGCTGTGTTCCAATAAAACTTTATTCACCAAGCAGGCACTGGGCCGGATTTGGCTTCTGGTTTGGACAGAGTTTGTGGATGCTTGATTTAAAGAATATTCAGTATGTAATAAAATGCTCATGATTCATTGTTTTTTTAAAAGAAGCAGGACACATATAGTCTTCTATTTTCTTTGAAAATAATTAGCTAGACATGCAACAAGTGTTCATCGTGATTTGCTTGGGACAGTGGCTCTCTGATGGGGATTCTTTTGTCCTCCAGGGCACATTTAAAAATAACGAGAGACATTTTTGTTTGTCACAACTGGAGGAGGACACAGTGGTTGCCACTGTGTCTAGAGTAGCACGGATGCTGCTTAATGTTCTTGGATGCACGGGACTGCTCTGCCCCTGCGAAGGATCACCCTACACGTATGTTAATAGTGCCAAGGCAGAGAAGCCCTGGAGAAGGTGGGTTTGGTGCATGCTGTTTCTTCTCATCCTTTGTTTTCTTTGTTTCTTTACAGAAAATGTGTATCTTTCTAGTAATGCAAAAATAAACTTAGGCAAGAAATAACTGTATGCATATGAATAACTGCATGCATATGAACAGTGTTGACTTTTTTTTTTTTTTTTTTTTTTTTTTTTTTTTGTGGTACCAGGGATTGAACTCAGGGGCACTCGTCCACTAGGCCACATCCCCAGCCCGTTTTTGTATTTTATTAGAGACAGGGTCTCACTGAGTTGCTAAGTGCCTCGCCACTGCTGAGGCTGGCTTTGAACTCGCCATCCTCCTGCCTCAGCCTCCCAAAGTGCTGGGATTGCAGGTGTGCGCCACCGCGCCTGGCTAACAGTGTTGACTTTTCAAGAAAGCATAAATCTGGGAAGACAAATGTGATAAAGGAGGAAGAAATCATCAAACAGTAACACTGGCAAAAGCCTGCATTTTCAGACAGTAAACAAGTCAATATTGGTCAATGATATTATTATTTTGGAGATAAATAGACAAACTATAGTTACCGTTTTCTGAGGGGAAGTGTGTCCCAGCGTGAGTGGTAAGTTTATATCTTATAAGTCTATATGATAGTCTATGATAGTCTGTACTATTCCAGCAACATGTGTTTCTAAGCAGATAAGGAGAGACTCCAAAAGATACTGAGTACTACTCTTGTGGGATATCTCTTGAAGCTAAAGTTAGTTTTTTTAAGATCAATGGAAGGACATACAGTTATGCATTGCTTAACAATGGAGATACTGTCTAAGAAATGCATGCCTAGACAATTCTGTTAATGTGTGAACAGCAGAGATTATATTTGGACAAACCTGGATGGTAGAGCCCATAAGCGGCTAGGGTGTATGGTGTAGCCTATCGTTCCTAGCTACAAACCTGCAAAGCATGTGACTCTATTGAATATTGCAGGTATTTTCTTTCCTTTTTTCTTTGTCTTTTTTTTTTTTCTTTTAACTTATTATTATTATTAGTAGTAGTAGTACTGGGGATTAAACTCAGGGGTATTCTGAGTTCTTTCTTCAATAATAAGTTAAGTTGGCTTATTATAATGTTTTTATTTCACAAACTTTTTAATTTTTAAAAATCTTTTGACCCTTTGGTAATAAGACTTATCTTAAAACAGATACACTGTGCACCATTGTACAAAAGTATTTTTTCCCCATATATCCTTATTTGATAAGCTCTTTTCTACTTTAAAACTAGTTTTTATTTTATTTTACCTCTTACACTCCCTTATTGAAACGAGATACAGGCATACACATTAGCCTGGGCCTACTGTGGGGATTCCACTTGACATGGATGCAGCCATTTTGACCTGTTGTCCCCATAATTCCCTCTGAGCACTCTGTTTGATTTTCCCCACATAGTTTCACAGCATGCTCCAGATGGACAAAACCATTAGAAATGTATTTGGAGCTTTAAAACTGCATCCGGATGCCAGGAATATGCCTGATTCTTTGATTTTGGCCTGAGATAAACCAGGTATATTCTGGCTGGGATGAGATCACTTCTGTTCTCACTATTTTATAAGCCCCTGTCTTGATCCACCTGGGAGGTACCAGGCGTCTGCCAGTAAATCCCCAGTCAATTAGACTCTGTGCAATCCTGGACCTGTCTGCCTCTTTCTTCACTCTTATGGCACCTTGGGGCTGTTTCTCGTATGCTGGGACCAGGTTTATCTGGAACCCCTCAGTAGAATCAGGATTGTCAATACTGCCTTCTACCTCCACACCCTGTTCCACTGGAAGGGTTTCAGGAGCTGTAGCGTGCTTGGAGATATCACCCTCTATGTAACTAACTACACCTTCTGGAATACTTCACGGAACACCTGCCCGAGGCAGCTTGACAGTTGACTTCTACAAATAGAATGTGTACACTCTAAAATAATAATAAAAGTGTAGTAGAGTAAGTATGGAAACCTGTAAGTCATTTGTTGTCATCATCAAGTATCTTATATTGTACATAATTTTACATTCTATACTTTTATACCACTGGCAGGTTTGTTCACACGGGCATCACCACAAACATCCCAGTAATGAATTGTGCTTTGATGACAGTTATGACATCATTAGACCATAGGAATTTTTCAGAGTTATTAAAGTCTTAGGGGTCAACTATCATGTAAGCAATGTCGTGTGGCACTTGACTGTATTGTTTTATATAGTTAAAAGCAAACATAAGGAATGAGTTGAACCTCATATTGGAAAGGAGGAAAGGGGAAAGAAGATGTTTGTTGAAAACCTGCTGTGTGCTGTGAAATGCTTTATTATCCCCATTTATGATAAAAGGACTGAGAGTCAATGTAAGTCACGTGCTTTGAAAGTCATATGGGGTGTAGCTAAGAGTTTGATCCATATAAATCCATAATTTCCCCCCCAATATTCATGCTGATCTTTTTAATAGTAAGAGATGAGATATTTAAGGTTGGTAGTTACTTGGCGATCAGGAGGCAAAGTTGGAAATGTTTGAATCTGATATAATAAAAGGAAGTTCCTAATTAGCCTTCAAGTCAAAGCTCAAATGCTTCTCCTACCCTGTCCCCAAAAGACCCTCATTCCTCTTTCTGCCCGAGCTCTTGATTTATCGCTGATACAGCACTTTCCAGGTTCTAGAATGGTATACTTAATTCTTCAATGATTTCTTTCCTGAAATGAGTTTTTCTTGGTAGGGATCAAATATCCTGCCTGCTTGCTTCCCTAGCACACACCCTGGCACAACAACTTGCACTTAATAGGTGTGTGATAAATGCTGCTTTAAAAGGAACTCCTTTCATCTTCCAAAGAAAACTTGCCATGAGCTCTACCAGAATATTTTTTGATGGATGCTCAGGTTAGTAAGCATGACAGGTCTAAATGTCCATCTGTCACAGAAACAGAAAGGGAGTTAAGCAACTTTTAGGTGATCACATTCTGCTGACAATTTGTATGATAATGTTTCATAGAATATGAATATGAAACATACCCCATATTGCCTTATTCTATAGGTATTTGTGGGTGTATTGTTTTAAGTCCCCCTTGAATCCAGACATCTGGTTCTATCTGTCTCTATATACCACTAAGCCCCTTCCATAAAAGACACTTATCAAATCTCTTTTGGAGTGAGGAGAGTAAGATATGGAGAACCTACCACATGCAGGGGTTAGACTTCCTAGGAATATGCCTGAAATATTAAAAAGAAATGGTTGGATGATAAATTCTAGTATAATAAATAACATTTAATAAATTTGATTCGAAACCATTTTCTAATGTTAAACTTCTCATTAGCACATTCACTGACTCTCACCTCCCCAAAAGAAAAGCCAACTAACCATCTAAACAAATCAGTTGAGGGTCACATTTTAGTAAGTTTTCAAGTGATAAATACGAAGTGATGCATCTATCCCATTATGCATAGGGAAGTCAACTTTCAATATAGAATACTAAAAAAAAAAAATCTTATGGCTACGAAAGGGAGAAAAAAAACAAGATGTGATTAGATATGAGAAAGACACAGGAGAAGGCGAGATGACAGGGATGCAGGAAGAAGGAGAAATGAAAACAGATTACAAGCAGCCCAGAGCAGTAATAAAAGCAGGAAGGATGGTGGGTGGGGTGAGTGTTAGACCCAGTAGAGGGACAGTTCCTTTGTTGTTGTTTTTAATCAGCTTCATTGAGATATGATTGACATACCATAAAATTCACCCTTTGAAATGTACACATTGATGTATTTCAGTTATATTCCAGGTGGTGCAACTGTTATCAATCTCTATTTTTAGATACTATAGAAAAAAGAAAACACATGCTATCAGGAGTGGCTCCCCATGCCCTTCCCCTCCCCCAACCCCAGCCCAGCCTGTTTTTACTTCTGAACCATTGATCTGCCAGTTCACATAAATGTGATTCTACAATATGTGGCCTTTTGCGCTTGGCTCTTTTCACTTAGTATGGTGTTTTCAAGGTTCATTCATTTTGTACCTTCCTTACTTCATTCATTTTTATTGTTGAATAATATTTTATTGTACCAGTTTCTCATGTTCTATTTATATATTCATCACTTGATGGCATTTGAGTTGTTTCTACTTTTTGGCTATTCAGAGTAAAGTTGTCGTTAAGCATCATAAGTTTTTGCTTTTTTCATTCTCTTGGGGTGTATAACTAGGAGTGAAATTGTTCGGTTATGTGGCAATGTTACGATTAAACATTTGAGGAGCTGTCAAACTGTTTTCCAAAGTGCCCCCACCATTTCTTATTCTCTGCAGTGCTTTAGGAGGCTACAGTTTTCCCTAAAACAGGGGTGACACTTCTTGTCTTTTTGCTGACTCCCATCTTACTGGTGTGACATGGTTTGTCTTGGTGGTTTTGTACAATTCCCTAATGACTAATAGCATCCAGCATCACCTGCTTGTTGAACATTTATGTATCTGTTTTTTTTGAGAAATGTTCACTCAGCTATTTTATTCAGATTATAAAGCAGCCCAAAGGAGGTTACCAGGGATTGAACTCAGAGGCACTTGGCCACTGAGTCACATACCCAGCCCTATTTTATATTTTCATTTTGAGATGGGGTCTCACTGAGTTGCCTAGTGCCTTGCTTTTGCTGAGCCTGGCTTTGAACTCACAATCCTCCTGCCTCAGCCTCCCAAGCTGCTGGGATTACAGGCATGTGCCACCATGCCTGGCTATTTTATTCATTTTTAAGTTGCATTATTTATCTTCTTACTGAATTCTAAGAGTTCTTTAATATATTCTACATATAGGTGAAAGTCCCTTAACAGATATATATTTTGTAAATACTTCCTTCTTGTGTGTCGTCTTTTCACATTCTTTCCAGTAAACTTTGAAGCACAGGAGTTTTTAGTTTTGACATAGTCCAGTTTATTATTTTGTTACCTGACATTTTGATGTTGTGTCTAAGAAAAATTTTGTCCAACCAATGTCATGAAGATTGATTCCTATGTTTTCTCCTAAGTTACATAGTTTTAGCTCATATTTATGTCTCTGATTGTTTTCAATTTTGAGGTAATTATTATGTATGGTGTGAGCTGAGGGTCTGAATTCATTCCTTTTCATGTATCCAGCAATGCCAGGGTCATTCTTTCCCCCATCGAGTGCTGTGTCATTCTAAGCAAACATTAGTTTTCAAAGATATGGGGCTAGCTTCTGGCTTCTGAGTTCTATACCATTGATTTATAGGTCTATACTTCAGCCAGTACATGTGTCCCTGTTAGCATAATTTTGTAGTAAGTTTTGGAATCAGGAACTGTAAATCCTCCAACTTTTGTTTTTATTTTTTCCCTCAAAATTGTTTCAGTTCTTCAGTATTCCTTGAAATTTCACAAGGAATTAACTTTTTTTTCTTTTTGAACATAGAGCCTTGTGCACGTGAGGCAAGCACTCTACCAACTGAGCTATATTGCCCCAGCCCTCACATGAAATTAATTATTGGTTTTTCTATTTCAACAAAGAAACCAGTTGGGATTTTAATAGGTTTTGTCTTGAGTCAGGGAATTTTGTCACCTTTATTATATTAAATCTTCTAGACCCTGAACGTGGGATGTTTCCGTTTATTTATGTCTCCTATAGTCTTTTAAAGAATGTTTTGTAGTTTTTGGTACATTTTTACTTCTTTTGTTAAATTTATACATACACACACACACACACACACACACACACACACACATATATATATTTGATGCCATTGTAAAGGCATCAAATTCTATTTTCATTGATGGTGTACAGAAATGAAATTGCTTTTTGTATATTGATGTTGAATTTTGGAACCTTGCTGAACTTTATTAGTTCTATTTTTTTTTAATGGTGTCTTTAGGATTTTTGTGCAAAAGATCACATCATATGCAAAGTAACATAGTTACTACTTCTTTTATAATCTGAATTCTCTTTTCTTTCTGTTTCTTTCATGATTGCTTCTGTTGGAACCTCCAGTAAAATATTAAACAGAAGTGTTTAAAGCAAACATCCTTCTCTTATTCTTGATCTCAGGGAGAAAACATTAAGTCTTTCAATATTAAATTTGATACAAATCAAATTGTACCTTTAGCAGATTAAAGGCCTCTCTACTATCCACAGTTTCTTGGGTGTGTTGTCATGAGGAGGTGTGTGGATTTTGTCAAATAACTTTTCACATGTTTTTTATTTTTCATTCTAGTAATATGTTGCATTACATTTTCTTGGCTTATGATGTATAATATTTTTTATGCTGTTGAATTCAGTTTTCTAGTATTTTATTGAGAATTTTCATGTCTGCATTTGTTGACGTGAAAATGTCAGGGATATTGACCTGTAGTTTTCTTTCCTTGTGACTTTTTTTTTCTTATCTTGGTATTTTTATAATCTTATACTCATAGGATGAATTGGAAAGTGTTCTCTCCACTTCTGTTTTTGAAAAAAATTGTGAAGGATTGATAATTCTTCTTTGGTAGAATTTTCAAGTGAAACAATTTTGTCCTGGGATTTTCTTCATGGAGAAAAAAAAAAAATTAGTTATTGATTTGATGTCTTTTGTTTACTTGTTATAGAAGAATTCATATTTTCCATTTTATATTTGAGTCAGTTTTAATAATGTTTTTTACCTGTTACCTAATTTGTTGGTATAAAGCTACTCTAGTATTCACTTATAATCCTTTTATTTCTTTAAGGTCAATAGTTATATGCTCTATACCTCTATATTTGCCTTCATTCTTGAAGAAATTTTTTCTTTTCTTTTTTAGTGTGAATCTTGTTAATTTTGTTGATTATGTCAAAGAATCATTTTTTTTTATTCTGTTTATTTCCTGTATGTTTTGATATTCTCTATTTTATTCATTTCCTGCTCTAATAATTTTCATTTCCTCCCTTTTGTACACTTCGAGTTTAGCTTGCTCTACTTTTTCTAGTTTCTTAAAATAGAATATTAGCTCGTTGATTTGAAATCTTATTTTTCTATTTAGGCACCTGCAGGTGTAAATTTGCCTCTAAGCCCTGCTTTCACTGCTTCCCATACATTTTAGTGTTTTATTTTTGTTTTTCGCTCATCTCAAAGTACTTTCTATTTTCTCCAATGATTTCTCTCATGACACATTGGTTACTTAAAAATATGTTGATTAGCTGGGTACAGTGTCGCACACCTGTATTCCCAGCACTTGGGATGCTGAGACAGGAGGATCGCGAGTTCAAAGCCAGCCTCAGAAATGGTGAGGCACTTAGCAACTCAGTGAGACCCTGTCTCTAATAAAATACAAAAAAAAGGGCTGGGGATGTGGCCCAGTGGTCGAGTGCCCCTGAGTTCAATCCCTGGTACCAAAAACAAACAAACAACAAAAAAGAATATGTTGATTAATTCCCACAAATTTATGAACTTCCTAAATTTCCTTCTGTTATTGATTTCTGACTTAACTCCATTGTGATTTGAAAACATACTTCCTATTATTTCAATCCTTTCACATTTATTGAGACTTGTTTCTCATATATCTTAGAGAAAGTTCCATGTGCACCTGAGAAGAATGCTCACTCTATCATTGGGTAGAATGTTCTACATGTGTCTATAAGGTCTAGTTGGGTTCCTGTTTTCTTGTGGATCTTCTGTCTCGTTTTTCTATTAGTTGTGGAAAGGGTGATGTCTTCAACTTGTATTGTTGAATTGTCTTTTATTCCCTTCCTTCTGTCAGTTTTTCTTTGTGCATTTTGGGGTCCTATTTTTAGGTGTGTAGATGGTCATAGTTTTTAATTTTTCCTGATGGATTGATCCTTTATCATTTTTAAAGTCCCTCTTTAACTTTAATAACTTTTTTGTTTTAAAATCTATTTTGTCTGACAGAGATATATAACAACTTTATTTCTCTTCATCATTTGCCTGGTGTACCTTTTTGGTTCTTTTGCTTTCAACCTATTTCAACAGTTCTTATGATACCACCTTAGATCAGGAATTCATGATACATTATCATCATCACTATTAGTGGACTTGTTTTTTTTTTTTTTTTTTTTTTTTTTGTGATTAGCCACTGATGATGTTTTTTTCTAGCTCTGCTGAGGCTGTGCATTGAGCTATGAATGCTGAACATCAATCATGTGGTTGTGAAGGTGTGCCCTGTATGTCTGGCATCCCATCTCCTCCTCCTCCTCCTTGAAGGCTGGAAAGGAAACAGTTTTAACAATAGAAGTGTTGGAATGTTCCTATCAGGGGCTGATCTTTGTATCACTGCTCTTCTATTTCCAGAGACTAACGAGCTTAAGTTAAAATTGGAAAGAAGCCATGGGACTGAGTTACTTTTCCTCTTTGGAAATGCAAAAAAAAGGCTTAACAGAATTCTTCCTTTCTCAGTCCTCCCTGCCCTTCACCCTGACCCTCACACCTTCCCAACATTAGGGAAAGGCAGGAAGTTTTCTTTGTGACGACACTGGTGGGGCAGATTGATCAATGGGGAAAACCCCATGTGAGAACATGCCTTCTGTGTACATTCCCATTATTTTGCTATAAGTAGGGCTGTTATTAGAGCAGAACAGCACTCTCAGGGCACCGGGTACACAGTGCTGAGCACATCTATTCTTCGAGCTGAAAATGATGTGCAGTGGCAAGAGTTTGCTCCTGGCTGCCCTGGTGTCAGTGCTGCTCCTCCACCTCTGCAGCGAGTCAGAAGGTAGCTATTCTCTTTTCTGCTAGGATGGAGTGGGGGAGAACTGTTCTTCTTTTCCTGTAAGCCTGGAGGTCCTGGGGGTCCCCAAGGGAGCAGACACTGTTAGTAAGTGTACAAGAGGGAGGGGTGGGATTTGTCAGTTCATGGGAGTAGAGGGGGCCAGGGTTATTGCAGCCAATCAGCTTTCCTCTCTGCTGTGAATCCCAGCAGATTTTGGAAGTGGTGGGCTTCCAGATGCTCCAGAATTTCAGGATGAGACCAAAGTGCCATTTTTTGGGGTAGTGATGTAAACTGTGTAACATTTGCCAGTATGAAAATTCCTTCAGAAGTGTAGAGAACTCTTCCACTTCCCGAAACTTTTCCCTCCCAAAGAAATAATGTTTGTAAAGTTCAAAACTTGTCCTTTAGGCATAGACTATGGCACTTGACTTTATCAGTTCCATGAGGCCAGGGACATTGCTTGCCAACTTTGAGATAACATTTATTCCTTATCTTACAGCAGGTTATAATTTAATGCAGAGTAGTGTCCAAGTATTGCTTTATTACTGAGGAGTACATCTCTTTTAGCAACAGGTGCATGCTTGAAAATTCACATGTTACAATTTTATGAACAGAATTTTGAATTACCATCAATTGGTGTGGCAATTGCAAAGTGCTTTAGCTATAGCTTCTAAAAAAATCACTTTTTACTTTCTAAGGCTATTTCTCAACATTGATAACAGATACTAGATTAAATCTACCAATTTATTAATTTTCTGAATTTGGAAGATTTATCTATAAAGTTTTTTTTTCCCCAAATGAGGATGTGGAGGGTGCCTATATTTTTGAGTGATTATGGTAGACTGAACTAAAATATTGTCAGTTTGCATTTCTTATTAGAGATGTTTTATTCACGAGAAGCCATATGTTTCTAAACTATTATTGAACCTAAACTTCCCAGAACACCATTTTTAAAAAAAGAATTGGAAACTAGGTTAACCTGAATCCAGAGAACTAAAACAGGTTTCAAATAAATTAAAATTCTTCCATAAAATAGATTATTTGGTGCACAAATCAGATTCACTAGATTTTTCCCAATTTCAGGTAGTTCAATAATATCAGTTGCAGAAGTTCGTCACATAGATTTAATACCTTTCATTTCTCTTTTAGCAGCAAGCAACTTTGACTGCTGCCTGCGATATACAGAGAAGGTGTTTCATCCCAGATTCTTTATGGGCTTCACACAGCAGCTGGCCAATGAAGCCTGTGATATCGATGCTGTCATGTAAGTCCTTCACTGATTTTAACTCAACTATACCAAGAATACATGGGAATTTCAGAATTTTTTTTTTGGCCTTTTTAGAGTTTCATTCAGAAGTAACTGACATGGCAAAGGCAACTTTGTGTTAGTAGTACACATCTACTTTAAAGTTTAAATAGGACTGAAGTAAGGCCAAAGCTTACTTTTTTTGGGAAAAAAAAAAATAGGGCAGAAATAATTTTCTCATATAAACGTATAGACTATTAAAATGCTACCTCAAGAATATATGGGAGATATATACTTTGAAATCAATATTTTCTACCAGAAAATATTTGGGCCTGTAAGTAAAATCTCAGACTGATTATTCTGTTATTTAAATATTCTTGATTCCTATAGGATATCATATTTTGAAATGATATAAGTTACTGATCAGATACACACACACACACACACACACACACACACAGACACACACAGACACACACACACATATACACATACATATTCCACGTTAACCACTACCAGCAAAATTGGACAAAAATTTTGGAACTTTATATTCCTGCCATTGTATAATCATTTGTTACATTGCAGAAAAAGTCAAAGATAATCATTTTCATATCTTGTCTCAAGATTTATCATGGACAATTTTTTTTTTTTCATTTTGTTTCACCTCTTTGGCTGAAATGTTTAGTGTGTAGAGCAATTGATTGAAATAGGAAATGTCCACTGCATGTTCTGTGAAAAAAAAAAAAAAAACATTTAAAATCTTATTAAACACAAATCAAATTTTCTGACTTTTCAGCTTTTACACAAAGAAGAGATTAGCTGTGTGTGCAGATCCAAAGAAGCACTGGGTGAAGAAAGCTGTACATCAACTCAGGTATGGATGACTGACAATCAATCAACCTCTCTCCAGGTGGAGGAGAAAGGGTTGTGTGCAGAGGGCTCCATCACAGACTTGCTGGGATTCTTCATCCTATGTGCTGTGGATCTTTTAAAGGGAAAATATTGGGTTGAGTCATGAAAATAAAAAGACATTTTCCCACTTATAGATCATTATCTGCATTATTATTTTAGTTTAGTGATAGTTCACATGAAGTATTAGATTCCTCTATGCACTCTTCAGTCACTAGCTGCTCTATTCCTGTTGCAAAGATGCTTCCTATTTACAAAATTTACACACTACTTGATGTTTGAGTGTTACAAACTGAAAATTAAGCATTAGCTACAAAGAGCCCAATGGTTTTGATTTATACTGATGATACTAGAGAATAACATTTTATCAATAGATGGCCCCTAACGCCATTGTGCCATAGACACTGAACTTGGAAACACAAGATTAGTGTTCACGTTCTGTTTCTGTCATGGACTAGCTTAGCTATTCAGAAAGATGCATCGTCTCTATACCTGAGTTTCATTAAGCAGACTCTGAGCTGCTTTACATCCTGAGATGAGATTAAGGGCATGTGAAATGAACTTCAGGTCCCAAGCCATTCCCATGATCCAGCTACCCTGTCTTTGCTTACACTTTCCTTCTTTTTCTCTTCACAGTCAAAGAGTCAATAGGATGTAAAAACAGATGCTCTTTTGGAATGGAATTAGACACAGCTCAAGAACAACAAGATCCCAGATGGGGTTGGAACTCTCACGTGCACATTTTTTGGCACTACCTGACCTGTGCTTTATTGGACTTGTCCAATGGATGAAGTTGATTCATATTGCATCATAGTTTGCTTTGTTTAAGCATCACCTTAGTTATGCTCTATTTTATGTTAAGTTATTTATAGCTATAGGTATAGCTATTTAATAAAAATTTTCCATAAGCTATGTGGCTTAGTGCAAGGTATGGGAATAAGATTACATGGCCTTCTTGTAAGCAATAAGCTATTTAAAAAAAACTATTTAACATTCTTCTGTGTACATAATTTTGTCTCCTAAATTGTAATGATATTTTAAAAGACAAAAATGATTATAAGAAGGATAAATATTGAAAATAAAACAAAAAAACCCCAAAATTTGCTTGCTGATTATCATTTATTAAGACATGTATTGAAAATACTTGAAGACACATCAATTAAGAACATTTTTCTGAAAAATTATAATCCTCACTTATTTCTGCCTGAATATTTCCCTTTATATCTATCCCTCATAGCCCTGGAATTGATTCCACAAGAATTGTAATGCAAAGGTTGTTTTTATTTTTAAATTCAAAGTCATCCAAACCAAAAATCAGAAAGATCTTACATTAGTGTTTATTGATATAATTTTTTAATATCAAAAAGTATTCCATAGACTTTGTGACTGCAAGAGGAACACAACAATCATTGAGAAAATACCTGGAGAAATTTCTTGGTCCATCCATCTTTCACCAGCCAAGATGCTTGGAATAGTCACCCCAGCATAGGAACCTTTCTCTAAAGCCCTCCCGAGTCATCTGTAAGTAGTTTACAAATGGGAAATAAGTACTTGGACAGTTTTTAGAAACTGACCACCTCACTAGTTAGAGAGAATTCAAAGAGATAAAACCCAGTAGCAACCCAGCAAGAAGGTGCAGGGATCATGAACCAAGGTGGCTGCTATTAGTGTTGATGCGCTGAAGTTCATGATTTACCTCAACATAGCACTTTGAAGTGTCTGCCTTGGTTTGGGAGGGTCATGGAGGATCACTGGAGGCGGGTATGCTGATGATATGATGCAAACTCCAGACGCACACATCCATAAAGAAGGGCAGAGGTGGGTCATTTGAAGAAGAGCCAGAAGAGTAAGTGGCTCAATATACCTTAGAGACATATCTGTGCCCAAGAATAGTAACCTTGAGTCATCAGGGAAAGTATGCTCAACATCCTGTTGTTTATTCAGCAAGCACAGGCTTAGTACTTTTATGTACCAGGCACTAAGCCAAGAGTTGGAGAGATTAAGTCACTTAAGACTTGGTAACTTGCTCAAGGATAATAAGGGTTGAGCAGTGTGGCACGCAGAAAGGACAAGTATCCATCTATTACAACACATGGTGGTAAGCACTTTGGTAAAGTGCCACTGGGTGCCACAGGACATCATTAGTGAGGGCTTCCAGAAGGAAATGATATTCAGTTTCACCATATTGAATCACTGATGTTTTGTGTTCTTGACTTATGAGGAAAGCAGTTGTATGTGGTTCAGACCAAAATTTGAGCTGAGGTATGAAGGACCAGTAGGAGGTAGCCCATTGGCAAAGGGGCAGCTGTGATGCTTGGAAATATCCAGGGGCATGCTTTAGTTATCACAATATTTGAGGGTGGGGTACTACAGGCATTCAGTGGGCAGGAGCCAAGGATGCTAAACCTCCTGGAATGCACAAGATAGTTCTGCACAATGCAGCATTGTTCCATCCCAAATGGCCATCGGAGCACCATTGAACAAGAGTGAATGAAGCACAATGTTTGGGCGTGGGAGTGGAGTGGCTGAGGATTAGGTGAAACTATTACTGCAACCGAGCGTAGTTATTTGAACATGAACATGGAATTACTGGGGAACCATTGACCAAGTCAAGGCAGGTGTGGTTTCCTCACGGCAGAGCAACAGGGGGTGGGGCAAATGGAAAGCAGAGGTACCAGAGACAGCCACAGAGAATAAGGAGAGAAATGGTGAAACCTCAGTTAAAGCCTCGGAGAAAGGAAAGGTGCCAAAGAGAAGGGTTTGTGAATCCTGAGCCCATCCTGGACACCCCTCTTGCCCACCTCTCAATTGCCCTTTCTTGGAACAGCATAGATGATGGTGGGCATTGTCAGGAGACAGCAGATTTGTCCTGACTTCTCAGAAGCCTCACCAGGTAAGCCTTGTGGATTGAGAAAAGGAGAAAACTTTGTTAGCACTTTGGAGGTGTCTGAATCATTTAGGACCAGTACTACTTAGTAGCTATGATGAAGTTTCTGGAGACTGAAATCTCCAGGCCAGATTGCCAGTGTATTAGTTAATAATGAAAGCATCCTGGTGTGAAGAGCATGGGCATAATCACATGGAAAGATTAACTGAGCAAGCCACAGGAGAAGTCAAACTGGATCCCAAAGCTGGTTTGTTAAGCTTGGGATCAGAGCATAGAGCTGCACTTTGCAATTTGAATATTTAATGCGTTGATTTCATGGCACTAATTGTGTTCTTGGATTAGGGATGTTGCTCTCAATTCACAGCAATTTCTTTTCCATTTTGGAAAATGTATATCTATTTAATTTTTAACTCTTGTATAATTTACACGTAGTAAAGTACACACATTTCATGTATGCAGCATGATGAACTTTTACATGTGTACATGCCTGTGTAGCAACCCTGCTAAAGATATTAAATGTTTTTAGTAACCCAGAAGGCTCCCTCACACCCTCTGTACAGCCAGAGATGCTGCTGTTCTGACTTACTCACAGTACAGCAGTTGGCTTCTTCTTGATTTCATATATACGGAACCATACAAAATGTACTCTTGGGTGTTTGGCTTCTTTCACTAGAGTCTCTGGTGTTTTTAACTTATTTTTAATTCCACATGTAATTCATGATTTCATTTCCATTCTTTGATTCAAGCAAGAGTGATAAAGTGAATATAAGTGATAGACTTTTGCCAGTTGAGGTTGTAGGGAAAGAGAAGCCCAGTCACAGTGAGTTGAAGAATGAATGGTGACCAATTGTTCAACAATGAAGGTAAGAGGAGAAAAATCTAGAAACTAGAATACTTTCATATGGATAGATAATGGAAAAACCAGGAGAGAGAATGAGAGAGGAGGGTAATTGAAAACACTATAGTACTATAAAAAGTTGGAAGTTCTGAGACTGGAGCAAAGGGTGATTCAACTTCTTTCATGAGGCAGGAGAAGTGGAAGAAGAGTGAAAATACATGGCGAGAATTTTACAATTTGGGTTGGAGGACGTTGGTGGAGTTTGAATCAGTGGTGATGCTTTCCTTGGTGGACAACTCATCTTCGAGAGTGATGAGTGAGTGGGCTGGATTGGAGCTTTGAGATGAAAGGAGCTTCAGGATACTGAAGGATACAGGGCACGCAGGAAGATGGTTCTGTGGTGTGGGGGCAGTGAAGCTGCTGTGGCTACAATTGGGATGGATCAGGAGTAGGAGCAGAGAAGGGTGGTTAGTTAGACTGGCCAGATTAGGCTTTGCATCCAGGTGGGAGCACCAGTGATGGTGGTGGGCAGAGAAAAAGGTTCAAATGCTGAACCACTGGATCTTGACCACAGATAGCAGAAACCTGACAGGGAGAGAATGGAGAGGCCATTCTCTAATGTGGTCAAAGGGCAGGAGAGGGGTGGGCCAGAGGGTATGGAGCTGCTCCAGGAGCCAAAGTCCAGGGTGTGACAGGGTGTGTAGTTCAAGTGCAGTGGGGCCTGGAAGGCTACCAGGTTGGCTTAGTCATCACCATTGGTCTTCCTTCCATGTTTTACTAGGGAAAATACAAGAGCAGGAAGACTCTTAGAGGGAGGCTTCATGTACCCATGGCTCAATGACCTATTTTATCTATAGCATTCAATTAACTTCTCCCTACCTGTAACTTCTGGATTACTTTATATAGCAATTCTTTGACATCTAAGTTTGTCTATAAATATTTCATTATACATAAAATATAGAGATTTTTATCATAGATTTAAGAGTCAACATGAATGTCCTAATATCACCAACTATTTTTTCTTTTCTTTTATTCTAAGTTGTTCTATATGACAGCAGAATGCATTACAATTCATATTACACATATAGAGTACGTTTTTACATATCTCTGGTTGTATACAAAGTATATCCTCACCATTCGTATCTTCATACATGCACCCAGGGCAATAATATCCATCTCATTCTACTATCTCTTTTTTTTTTTTTTTTAACCCTTTTGCCCCCTGTTCCCCCTCCCTCCCCATTGGCCTTTCTAGTGTTCCTCTAATCCTCCTGTGTTCCCCATCCCAACCCCACTGTGAATCAGCCTCCTTATATCAGAAAACATTCAGCATTTGTATTTTTGGGATTGGCTAAATTCACTTAGCATTATATTCTCCAACTTCATTTACTTGCAAATGCCGTTATTTTATTCTTTTATTGCTGAGTAATATTCCATTGTGTATATATACCACATTTTCTTTATCCATTCATCTACTGAAGGGCATCTAGGTTGGTTCCACAGTCTAGCTATTGTGAATTGTGCTGCTATAAATATTTATGTGGCTGTGTCCCTGTAGTATGCTGTTTTTAAGTCCTTTGGGTATAGACTGAGGAGTGGGATAGCTGGGTCATAAGGTGGTTCCATTCTCAGTTTTCCAAGGAATCTCCATACTGCTTCCACATTGGCTGCACCATTTTGCAGTCCCACCAGCAATGTATGAGTGTGCCTTTTTCCCCACATCCTCTCCAACATTTATTGTTGTTTGTGTTCTTAATAGCTGCCATTCTGACTGGAGTGAAATGAAATCTTAGAGTAGCTGAAAAGAAGCTTTTTATTTTGAATCTATCCCATTTATTGTTTCTTGATATTAATTCTTGTACTATAGGAATCTTATTAAGGAAATTGGGGCCTAATCCGACATGTTGGAGATTAGGGTCTACTTTTTCTTCTAATAGGTGCAGTGTCTCTGGTCTAATTCCTGGGTCCTTGATCCACTTTGAGTTTTGTGCATGGTGAGAGATAGGGGTTTAATTTCATTTTGTTGCATATGGATTTCCAGTTTTCCCAGCACCATTTGTTGAAGAGGCTATCTTTTCTCCAATGTACATTTTTGGTGCCTTTGTCTAATGTAAGATAACTGTAATTATGTGGGTTAGTTTCTGAATATTACCAAATATTCAATATTGAGATTTCCCTGCTTGTTTTTAAAATAGGCATTTTTTTTTTTTTTTAAGTTAAGTTGCTTGGAGATCCAAATGAGAGACCCACACTGCTTTTGTGTGGCTAGCTTCTTTTTTTTTACTTTTTTTTTTTTTTTTGTGGTACCGGGGATTGACCTCAGGGGCACTCCACCACTGGGCCACATCCCCAGCCCTTTTTTGTATTTTTTTTATTAGAGACAGGGTCTCACTGAGTTGCTAAGTGCCTCGCCATTGCTGAGGCTGGCTTTGAACTCGCCATCCTCCTGCCTCAGCCTCCCAAGGTGCTGGGATTACAGGCATGCGCCACCGCGCCCAGCTAGCTTCTTTTTACTTTTAACCTGCAAATTCTTCACTGTGAGCACTATTTTTCTTCTGCAGTTTGTCCTGGAGGAACTGGGACACTTGTTCTGTGGTTGTCCACATTCTGGGTTTTGCAGATTGCAAGCTGGTCATTTATTGAACATGTTTGCTGTTCTCTAGTTAGAATTAGGTTGGATCTGATGACAACCTGTTTGGGGGAGGAGCGCAGTAACACCATATGCTTCATGGGTATGAAGCTGCCCAGCTGATGTCAGCAGCAGGCGAGAAAGAGGTTCAAGACCTTCACAGTGTGATGGTTTAAACACATCCACATGCTTCAAAGAAGGTGATGGTGCAGGTGTGTAGGGATGGAGAAGAGCCATCCTAGAAGCACAATGTTAGTCTCCACCCACTTCTAGCCCTGTGCTAGGAGAGGGAGAAGAACCCCTCTGTCTTGAGAGGGCCACGGCAGAAGCAGTGTTCAAACTGTGATTTGGTGGTTTAATTAGCACAGAGCAGCATTGACATCCACTGAGTTTGCTGATGTTTGCAATATTTTTTCTTTGTCTCTGACTCAAAACAAGCACAGAATGCTTATGAATAAGTCTGGCATAAGAATGTGGTTGTAGAAGATGCTGCCCAGAGTCCTGATTGGCACAGTCTGTTCTCCATCCCTTTAACGATTAGCATCAAGGTATCCTTAGCAGGGAATAGGCAGAGGCCTGACAGGTGAATGTGGACTTTGTCTTTCTCTTTTCTTGTTCCAGCTTCCTTCCTCCTCTATGTGATTAGCAATTACCTTAACAGATATATATATGAAACTAAATATCACCAGGCGATAGGGAACACATTTGATTTACATTTATTCAGACTCAGCCATAATATTGAGCTCAGTCTTTCAGGGGCCCAAATTCAGCAAAGAAAAGGACGGCTCATCCCAGAGTGTTGAAATCCAGAGGGGGATCTGGGTAGAACAGGACCTGGTGACTAAGAGGCCAATGAGAGCAAAGGGCAGCTGACCCTGTGGAGTTTATCACGTGTATTTGTAAATTTGCTTCTCATGTTGCCCACCAAGACTCTGTTTTTATGAAAGACCTTCGATTCCTTAAGAGAATATTCAGCTATAAGAAGCTTCCCTCTGTCTATCTTAGACCTGTTTTGGGGGTGGAATTATGCTTACCAAGTGGAATAGTCCTAGCGAAACTTCCTAGCGAACATTCTAATGAGTAGAATGTTCCATATTACCTGAATTATTTGGCAGCAATATACATCTTGAGCCAGAAGCTGGCACACGTGGCCCTCCTCCAAAAGCATGAAGGGTATCATTGTGTGTCCTCCTCCCTGCCCCTCTGGGCAGGAGAGGCAGTAAGCTCCTCGTCCCACCCTTGGCATTATGTCAAACACACATAGGGTAGGCGTTCCAAAGAGAAAAAGACCAGGCAGTGCTGTCTTCTCTAATAAAGCCAAGTCTAAGGCAATCCAGCGACTGCCCCACCCTCTTTCCCTGCCCTGCTCCTGTGGCTCCCTGGATTTGGCGTGTTGGGTGCAGCAGTCTCATCAGGCCGGATGTTGCGTTTTGCTTGTTGAAAGCACGCCATTTCCTCAGTTTCCACCCTCAGGGCTCCAGGAGCAGGGCTCGCCCTCCCCACCTACCTCCTTCTGCTGCCACCATCCAGCTCAGCTCAGCCCTGACCTTGCCTGGGCCTGACCTGGCTTGCCTTTCCTCCCTGCCCTACTGTAAAAATTAGTTCCACTTTCTCTAGATGGTGAAGTCTGCCTGCAAATGAGTCAGGCTGAGTGGAACAGTCAGTTGGAGGGAAAGTATGTTTTCCATTTTACAACAAAAGAGATCAAATGTCATTCCCCCAAACAAAACCCCCCTAAACCCCAAAACAAACCCCCTAACTCCCACATTGTAACTCAAATTGAGGAGGAGGAAGGGATTTTTTCTTTTCTTTTCTTTTCTTTTTAACTCATGAAAGCAGTCTCCTTAATAGAAGTGCTAAAGAAGTCAAGGAACAGGCTGTATTTGTGAAGTCCACCTGGGCTTCTAAGAAACAGAGGTGCTGAGTGTATCAAGGATGCCTTTGAAGCTGTTTAGGTGAGAATAGCTGCTGTTCTTCTTCGTCCTTATATTCCTTTTCCTTACATCTGCTTCGTTTTATTTTCGTATCATGCAATCCTCTAATTTCTTGATTTCTCCTATTTCTTTCAACTATTAAAAAACTTTAGTTCTTTCCCCAGCCAGCCCGAATCCCAGGATGAGATACCTAATCAATTCTTCCATTCACATCCTGGTCCCTTTGCTCCCTTGTGCCATATCCAAGCTACAAAACTCCACTGGTGGATTAGGCTGCCTTCCACCCTCTTCATTTGCAGGTGGTTGAGCACCATGACAATGTTCCACTATTTGTGGCCTGGTGCTGTTGCAAATTCATGGTTTCCCAAATGGCTGGGCTTTCAATATCTCCATCAAAGCAAAAGCTCTTTTGGATGAGGTTGAGCTGGTGAGATTATTACAATAGAGGAGAGAAGCCAATACTAAAGCTGGACTCAACTTTGCTGAAAGAGAGGGCAGAGGAGATTATAAGTCCTGTGGTAGAGTGTTTGCTAGTTGGCTTTACCAAAGGAAAAATGAGCTTTTTTTATATCTTCATGATGGAGACAGTTTTACAACTTGGAGCAAGACACCTGTCCACTGAGGTTTGGCTCCCTCCCAACTATGGAGCAGGGAGATAGGGCACTATCTTCTTTGAAGATTACATTTCAAAGGAAAGGCTCTTGGGACCTTGTGAATACCACTCCAGTGTTTTAAACTGGCAAGACTCTTTTCAAAAATTACATCTCAAAGGAGCAGGGAGAGAATTCCCAAGAAGAAGTTTCCAATGTAGATACTCAGAGGAAAGGAAGGTCAGAGCCTGGAGGCAGGAGGAAACTCTGAAGTTGGGTCAAGCCAAGGGCAACTGCAAGGTATTCTTGTTCCTGGTCATGTGGTGACCTTGGGCACCTTTCAGGTGAACTTAGCAGCTTCTCCTCAGTGTTGACTCCAGGCTGGAGCTTGCTTTGTGACTGCCCAAGGGTGCCATGCACAGCTTCCTATGGAGATGGCCTCTCCGGAGCGAGGACGAACTCTGAGGACCTCTCACGTGTATCCTCCTGACCTCCAAGAAGCAGCCTGTTGCATTCACCCTGATTTTAGGGTGGAAGCACCATTAGCCCAGGTCCCACTGCTCTCCTCAATCTCATCTTCTTCTCCTCTTGATCCTTCTCACAACCTTGCTCTAAAAGTTACCTTTTCTTTGTCCTATCTCTCCAATGTTTTTCCCTCTCTTGCCTTCTTTCTTCCTCTTCCTGTTTTCCTGACAATCTCCTGTAGTTTTGACCTGCACTGATCCCAAAGGCACATGAGTCAAAGCCTTAGCCCCCAACTTGGCACTCCTGGGAGGTGGTGGAAACTTTAGGGGGAAGGGCCTAGAGGGAGGTCTTTAGGGCACTGGGGCTGTGCCCTTGAGGGGGACTGTGGGACTCCAGTTTCTTCTTCTTTTCTTTCACTTCCTGGCTATGAGATGAGTAGTTTTGCCCTGCTACACATTCCCACCTTGATGAGCTACCATAGCCCTAAAGCAACAGGGCCAGGTGGTCATGGACTGAAATCTCCAAAACTATGAGTAAAAATAAACCTTTTTTCTTTATAAACTGATTTATCATAGGTATTTGTTTCAGTGAGAGAAAACTGTCTAAGACATTCCCACACCTCACCTGTGGCTGAGACTCCTTGCTATCTTCTAGTTAACTGATTTGTCTCTATTCCTCATCACTCAGGCTCAAACTTCCAAAAGTCATCTGCTCATTCCTCCAACTGCTAACCTGGCACTGATTCTGTTGATTATGGTTTGTAACAATTGCACCTCTGCTCTGGGCTTCCATTCTCAGTGCCCTCACCTTCTTTCTGTGGTTCTCACCTCCTAAGAGGGTTTTCAGCCTTTCCCTTCAGGTCACAATGCGTCGTGAATACCACTGCCATATTTATGAACTAATTTTGATCTTGCCACTTTCAGGATTATAAATTGCTCCTGGGTAGGGTACCTTTTACCTGCCAAATCCTCTGCCGGGGCTTCAGGATCCCATCTGCCTCCTGGAGCTGCTTGTGTTCCACATACCTAGGCAGACTGGATTCCTCCCCATGTTGTGGGTACACCCTGCCATTTTCTTCCCATACTTCCCATCCATAACTTTGCCTGGAATGCTTCCCCAGCCACTACAGAGAACAAGACCCAGCTTGAGTGCTTGAACTCCTACATGGACTGTTTCTGGATTGGTCCAAAGTTCCTATCACGTCCCTCTCAGAATCCACAACACATGTGTCCCACTGAAGGAGTACCTACCTTGTTCTCCTGTGCACTCCCATGTGCTTGCCCTGTGTACCTTACCTTTGCACAATTCTGTACTCTCAGTTGCGGAATGTTGCATTATCTTTACCTCTTTGCATTTCTGGTAGTGCCCAGCCTAAGACCTTGCGTCCAGAAGGTGCTGTTTGGATAATTTGGAAACGCTATAAAAACTACTTGATAATTCCCAGAGAAATCAAGCACTCATATATGATTGGTGGAAGTGTAAATAAGTAGAAATTCTCTAAATAAAAGATTTCAGAGTGTATTAAACATCTTAAAGATGTGCATGCATTTCACAGTATCTGCATTTTCTACAAATTTATTCCAAGAAAACAACTGCATAAGAGCACAAAACAATGTAAGTATAATAATAACAGTGTTGCTTGTTCATAACAGTTTTAAAAAATTATCAAAATATTCAAGCAGCAGGGATAATTGTAACACATTATGGCTATGTAATTACATACATTTAGTATATCCATAGATTTATTTTGCTGGTATCACTTATGGTTGTTAAAATTATTAGAATGCTTCTCTTCCGATCCATAAAGTTATATCCTTCCAACTTTCAGTCTCCATCCCAATGCTTTCCCCAGAATACCCAGAATTCTCCACAATCTGGAAACTGAAGGGAAAACTGCCTCAAGCTGTAGGATTCTTTATGTTAACTACATTTTTAAAAAAAATCCTAGACTTTGGGGCAATGGGCCAATTGTGTTCTTGTTTTCCTTTTTGCAAAATTCTGTACCATGTACATGTGTTAATTTCACAATTAGAAATGAAGTCTTCAAAAAAAGAGTATAATCTAATATTTACACTTAGTAAAATTACAGAATGCCTAGGAAAATATCTGTGAATCTAAAAGGGCAAAAGCATGTTAATTTCGGAGAAAACCCAGGCATGAGAGACAGCTTTAACAAAGTACCATCTGTTAACCCTCTTTCTTTCTTTGTATCTCCTATTTAAAAAGAAAACAACAACAACCATAACAAGACATTTTTAGGCTAATCCTGGTGGCATGCAAAGAGATTAAAGGGCTACTTTTCTATTAGCACCTTGGGAGAAAAACTCCCCCTGTGGTTAACAAGCCATCTGGTTTTAGCTCTTAATTAGATGTTGTCCAGGACTGTGTGATCCTGAAATAGTGTTTCTCCACCATGCTCGTTAAAAATAGAAATCCCTGAAAATTCTCATGTGTTAGGTCTAGAGTGGAGTCCAAGAATCTATACCAGCCGATTCTTCTCATTAGGTGAG
The DNA here is from genome assembly GCA_025594165.1 of Tamias sibiricus. NCBI lineage: Eukaryota > Metazoa > Chordata > Mammalia > Rodentia > Sciuridae > Tamias > Tamias sibiricus. The sequence continues at coordinate 68,446,795 of CM046660.1, read as the reverse complement.
TTTGGTTTCTGAGCAAAGTCCATGGGTGAGTGAATAGGCTGTCCATCAGAGACCGGCCAGCAGAGGTCCTATCTGGATGGATCTCCTAAGGTGGAGAGTTGATTTTAAGAGGAAGTTTGGAAGGAAACTTTTGTACGGCACCCCACCCTCCACTAGACTTCCTCCTTTCAAGGATACAGTGAACTTTTTCTCCCTAAGCTGTGGGATAAGGCCATTTCCATTTCCAAGGCGGTGCCATGTTGGTGGACATGTTCACCTGGGGACCAGGAGGCAAGGAATGACAAGTGGGAGGAGCATCCAGAGCCGCATGTTCAGCAGAAGGAAGCCAAGTTCACCGGAACTGCTGAAACACAGTGTGTGATTCTCTTTATGAGTTCTAAACAGCTACATTAGTTTGTTTGTTTGTTTGTTTTTTTCTATGAACTCATCTTGATAATCACTGTTCTAGGAAGCAAGGTCTGATTTCTACCCTAAAACTGGAGATCCTGACACTGTATTTATCAGAAGCAGAATCTATGTGAAACTGTTAACCATGAACTTGCTTCTTAACACACCTGGAAGGGCTTTTAAATGTGTCTCATGTTTATTTATTTACTAATATAAATTCCTTACCCTGAAGGTCAGTTCAGACTATTCTTCTGATTTTTGACTAACATGTAGCCTTTCAGTCTTACAATTATCAAGGAACTCTATGTAGTTGATACTCGGAAGAGGGATGAGAAATTTAAAGGAACTTGGGCACAGCTGTGGTCCACCTCAGTAATCAACAGAAAGCAATGCCAAAGTCTTACTGTCAAAATCAGAATATTGGGAGGGGATGGGCTTCCAGTCTCAATTCCTTCTCAGGCTTTCAAAGGTGTAGTTGGAGAGAACTTTGCCTTTTCACCATTTTCCGATTAAAGAGGTATACACATTTCCACAATCACTTGTCTGTTTGAAAATTACAGGTCGTTGTTATTTTAAATTATTTTTGTTTTTCTTCATTTTATAATTCATCTTGGATCAGCTTTCCAACTGTTTATGTTAAAGCAGGATGCATGGAAGGGGTTAATTGACATCCCAAGTATGATTGTAGTGAAAATTAAAGAATGATTAAAGCAAGGGAGTGAACATACATTGAAATTTATTTGAAAAGATCCCCAAATGCCCCCATTAAATACATTGCTTTTTGTTCAACCAATAACTGAGTAAAAGACGAAGGAAAAGTTCTCTGAATTAATCTCCCCCCAATGTATTTATAGTGAAATATGCCTTCTACTATATACAAAAATTATTCTTGGGTTGGGGATATAGCTCAGTTGGTAGAGTGCTTGCCTCGCATGCACAAGGCCCTGGGATCAATCCCCAGCACCACAAAAAAAAAAAAAAAAAAAAAAAAAAAAAAAAAAAAAAAAATTCTTAAAGCTGCTTCTAATCTTGTAATTCCATATTTTCATAATATACTGCTTTGAGATCCCGTTTTAGCATGTTAGTGTTATCTGGAATGTGTTTTTCAAAATATACTTTAAAAAAGTTTTAAGTTGTTGATGGACCTTGATTTTGTTTATTTATATGAGGTGCTAAGAATTGAACCCAGTGCCTCACACATACTAGGCAAACATACTACCACTGAGTCCCAACCCCAGCCCTGGAATATGTTTCGAGCTAATAAGTATGCCTTTAAAAAGCTTTGTTGTCTATCATGTACTATTACATGTTTAACATATGTTTTGTGAAATAAAATGTAGATTTTTAAGTCCGAGTTTAACTTGGGCATTCACCTTATTGCGTAGTTTTGAAAGGAATCATTTCATTCTTTCTGGGAAGGTAGCTTGCCTTAGAGGACAGTTCCTGCTAGGCTGATAAATCACTGCAGGCAGTGTTTGTAATGTGTAGAGAGGAAGATTGGGAAATAACAGATTGTCAGCTGCTAGAAGCCATTGGTGACTGACCCAAGCATGGACTGAGCAATGTTGGAGCCATTATTCAGGGAAGCCAGGTAGCAGGAATTCCCAGTAGCAATCCACTGATTCGAGATCGCCTGATTCACGTGGTGCCCTGCCTAGCTCACCGCTCAAGTTCTAGCTCAGCTCCGTAGTTGGGCTAGAACTGCTGGATCCAGACAACCTTGCGGAAATGGGTATAGCTTGTCAAATGCCAATCAACCTGTGCACCATAAGACCCCTACAACACTGAGAAGCAAGCACCCAAACAAGACACCTCCCACTGAAACCTTAACCCTGCTTTTGATGTACTCCCCCTTAAATAAGAATGGGGCCTTTTTTTCAGTTGTTCTGTTCAGTTCCCCTCAGGACTGGAAGACCTACCAGATGCCCTGCTTTAAATCTAATCTGCAGCTGTCTCTATTTCTTACTGATTATTTCAGACTCTTTATTTTCCCAGGCAGCTCACACCTCCTGGGCAGGAACCAGGTCTGATGGGGTGTTGGTCACCTCCATAGTCAGCACTGAGATTCTTGCATCAGGTAGCAGGTTGGGTTCCATGACATCTACATGACCTTATGTCGTAAAACCTTACATACCAGCCCTGGTGCTTCTGTGTTGGGCAGATTGCATGATAAATACCTGAAGATTTAAATGTATTCTGGGCTCCATCTTGAGAGGTTCTGATCCCATGGGTCTGGGCAGGAATCGCAAAATTATTTTCTTTCTTAAATGTTTAAGGTGGTTTGATGTTCCAGATATTGGAATCTCTACCCTTATAATGCATTCCTATTGTTTAAAAATATTTTATTATTTTTTAGACACTTATCGCTTAGGTTCACAAATTTTATCAGTCAGAATTTAGTGTGGAAAATGAAAACTATTCTGGGTATTTTAATCAAAAAAAGATTTAGTACAGAAAATTAGTTCTTAGAAAATTATTGGAAAAGCTGAAGGAACGTTTTCAAAGTTGGGCCTCTGGGAATAATTCTAAGAACATAAGAATGGACTCACCATGGGGCTAGACAGAGATCAAGGATGTTGATAGGAATGACTGACTGCTGGGGTGACTGTGCTCCTACTACTGTGTCACCTCTTGATGACCAGGATACTGGAAAGTGGATGCCCAGACTACCGTCCAGAGACTCAAGGGTCTGCTCAGGACCTCATGTTCCACGGCTTCTTCAGATAACAAAAGCCAGAAAGAAGGGAGGGGCAGATAGCCCTGCCACACATCTGCATTGCAGACCTTGAGCCAGCCAGCTCTCTAGCTGGAAGGCAATTTGCAAAATGCTGCTTTTAGCTTTCCACCTAGAAAAGGAAGAAGGAAGATAGAATGGAGCTTGAGTAAGCCTATCTACAGCATTCATCACACCAAGACAAAGGAATCTTTGGTAAAGAGGTCATTTTTATGTAGAGCAAAATCACCTGTCTGGCTGTGGTGGGGACTATGAATAGGAGTATGTCAGGAGGCATCCAAAGGAAGTTGGAATGAATCCTAAACCACTGAAGAATGAATATTGTGATCTGATCTTGTTTTGAAAAACCATTTTGACCGCAAGGAACTGGACGGAGTAGAGGAGACAGGATCAGAGGCCAGGTACACTTGTATTACTTACCATAAATGGAGCTAAAGTTTGTTTAATATATTCAAATAGTTTTATTTTAAATGCATTTTAATTTGGTATTGTCTTATTTTAAAATCACACTCTATATTATAATTTATAAAATATTGTATTTGCTACTATCTATTATTTTGTTAAAACTCTTTTTTGGTACCAGGGAAATTAAAAACAGAGAAGGTTAACCACCTCCCTGGCCCTTTTAATTTTTTTTTATTTTTTTATTTTTTAATATTTTGAGATAGGGTCTTGTTTTGCTCAGGGCCTCTCTAAGTTGCTGAGGCTGGTTTTGAACTTGTGATCCTCCTGCCTCAGTCTCCCAAGCTCCTGGGATTACAGGCAGGCCCACCACACTTTATATTATAAAAATGTTAAACATACTGAAAAAAATCAAAAGGCTAGAATGAACAGCCTGTATCTAACAACTAATTTCAACACTTGGAAACATTCTGCCACATCATAATATTGCTCTTGTGCCCCCCTCTGATTTATTTAGATCAATTGTTTAAATAATTTATAGAGATGATGGTACTCACCTCCAAGAATTTGGCATGAGTCTTTTGAAATTAATGAAATTCTGTTTTGTAAGCAATATGTCTATATTGTACCTCATAAAATTAACAATCATTCTCTAATATATCTAGTGTCAATCTATATTACACTTCTCCTGTTAGGATGGTAACCCCCCCCCCCCCCAGGTGGGCTGGAATGTTAGGATAATAACCCCTGCCACCAGGCGGGCTGGAATGTTAGGATAGTAGGATAGAAACCCCCGCCCCCAGGGGAGCTAGGATGTTAAGCCCTGAGGCAGGCTATTTGAATTTCACTCTCACAGGCTATTTGCTCGAACAAGGACATAGGTAATCTGAGGCTTCTCTTTGTTCAGGGTGAATTTCGAGCACACGGGCAATGACTTAGGTAAAGGCTACATAATCTGAGGCTTTCCTTTGTTCGGGGTCTTGCGCTTCCTGCGTGTCTTCGGCAGAGCTTGACCCCAGCTAGCTGGCTCAATAAACTCCGTTTGTGTATTACATTACTGACCTGCTTCTTTGTGGTTCGTGGGAAATTAGCAAAACTGGACCTTTGCACTCCAAACTGTGCTCCTTACATCTTTTGGCTTTCTTTTTCTGTCTCAAATTAGATTTCAACATTACTTCTGTTGGTTATAACTTATTTAATCTAAACACTGCCCTAGATTTCCCCTATTATATCTTTTAAAAATCACCTCTATATTTCCTTCAAACTGGAAGTTAAGTCCAAAAGCTGAGTAGTTTTGGGTAAAAGTTTCAGGGGTGAGATTTGCATTACATGCAAAGCACATAATAATGCCAGCTTGTCTTACAATTAGTAATGCTAATTTGATTCCTTGGGTAAGACTGTGACAGCCAGGTCTCTCCACCGTAAGGGAGGTTTTCCCCTTTGCCAATAGTAAATATTCCATGGCATGACATCATGCCAATATCCTTATGATTTTTTTCTAGGAGTTTTATATCTACGGATTACTCTTGCCTGAAGCAATTAGGTATTTGATGGTTAAAAATCTCTTCTTATTCCTTCTACATTTATTTGCTGGAAGTCTGAAAAGAAGAGCCTTCCCTCAGCACCTGGGTGTAATCTATAGCTCTTAAAAAGTTGGCATTTTTCAGAGTAAGGATTTGGTATGATAGATAACTGTCAGTGACAGAAACTGTATGTTTCTTTTCCTCGCTCTCTGAGTGCCAGTAGGGATCTTTATTTCTTCAAGATGTCAAAATCACTTACTCTTTGTGGAGAGCATATTGTCCTAAATTTGGGGGCTTCCTTGCTGTCTGAAATGGGAGGTCCACGCTTGTCTTGAACTTTCTCTCCCTCAGTCCTGGAATCAGTTGTTTCTCCAAGAAGTTAGAGTCATATATATATATATTTTTTTTGTTAGTAACAGATGATTTTTATGTGTATTTTCATATAACCCTTATAATGCTATGATAGATCTTATTGTCTTTCTTATTAATGTTTGTCTTTTTTAAAATTTTGTATTATTCTAATTTGTTATACAAATTTTTTATTATTCTAATTTGTTTGCAGAGTACATTTCATTTCATATTACATATAAAGAGCACAATTTTTCAAGTTGCTGGTTTTATATAAAGTATTTTTACAACAATTGTCTTCATACATGTATTTAGGGTAATCATGGATAACTCAGTCTGCCATTACTCCTATCCCCTTGCCCCCTCCCCCTCCTTCCCCCCTCTTTGTTCTATTTAAAGCTCTTTCATTCCTCTCATCCCCTCTCTCTTGCCTTTATAAGTTAGTATCTTCCTATCAAAGAGGTCATTCAACCTTTGGTTTTTTGGGATTGGCTACCTTCACTTAGCATTATTTTCTCCAATTCCATCCATTTACCTGCAAATGCCATGATTTTATTATCTTTTAGTGCTGAGTAGTGTTCCATTGTGTATATATACCAAAGTTTCCCTATTCATTCATCTGCTGATGGGCATCAGGGTTGGTTCCACAATCTAGTTATTGTGAATTGTGCTGCTATAAACATTGATGTGGCTGTGTCCCTGTAGTAAGTTGTTTTTAAGTCCTTTGGGAATAGGCCAAGGAGCGGGATAGCTGGGTCAAATGGTGGTTCCATTCCAAGTTTTCCTAGGAATCTCCAGACTACTTTCCAGATTGGCTTCACCAATTTGCAGTTCCACCAGCAATATAAGAGTGTGCCTTTTTCCCCACATCCTCACCAGCATTTATTGTTGTTTGTTTTTTTGATAGCTGCCATTCTGAGTGGAGTAAGATGAAATCTTAGAGTTGTTTTGATTTACATTTCTCTAATTGCTAGAGATGTTGAACATTTTTTCATATATTTGTTGATTATTTGTATATCATCTTCTGAGAAATGTCTGTTTAGTTCCTTGGCCCATTTATTGATTGGGTTATTTTTGTGTGTGTGTGTGTGTGTGTGTGTGTGTGTGTGTGTGTTAAGGCTTTTAAGAGCTTTATAAATCCTTGAGGTTAGTGTTCTATCTGATGTGCTTGTGGTAAAGATTTGCTCCCATTCTGTAGGTTCTCTATTCACCTCACTGATTGTTTCATTTGCTGAGAAGAAGCTTTTTAGTTTGAATCCATCCCATTTATTGATTCTTGGTTTTAGTTCTTGCACTTATAGGGGTCTTATTGAAGAAGTTGGCGCCTAAACCAAGATGATGAAATAGAAAAAGAGGGAACACTCCCAGATTCATTCTATGAGGCCAATATCACCCTGATTCCAAAACCAGACAGAGACAAATGAAAGAAAGAAAACTTCAGACCAATATCTCTAAAGAATATAGATGCAAAAATTCTTAATAAAATTCTGGAAAATTGAATACAGAGTCATCTTGCAGGAAGGGAGACGATGGTATGTGGAAACCAAGATCTGAGTTCTAAGGTGCTTACTGCAAAGGCTGTCACTGCTTCTAGTTCCTTCCCAAGGGGAAGAACTCAGAAATATATCTGAAAAACTAAATCAATTAATATTGATATTCCTAACTAAAATTTAATCATATATATATATATATATGTGTGTGTGTGTGTGTGTGTGTGTGTGTGTGTGTATATATATATATATTTGATACTGGGAATTAAGCCCAGGGGTGTTTAACTACTGAGCCACACCCTCAGCTTTTTAAAAAATTTTATTTTGAGACAGTGTCTCACTAAGTTGCTTAGGGCCTCCCTAAATTGCTGAGGCTGGCTTTGAATTTGTGATCCTCCTGCCTCAGCCTCCCAAGCCACTGGAATTATAGGCATGTGCCACCATGCCCAGCTAATTACATTTTTTTTACTTCTTTTACTTTAGATTTCTATCTTTTACATTGACATTCTTGGTTCATAATAAGAACAAAAATATTTGCTTGCTTACTTGCTTTACTTATCCTATGGTATAAATAAGATAGTTTTGGAATCAAAGTAGCAGTATTACTACTAAGAATCAGACCACTGAATTCACATTTTTCAAAATTAATAGAAGGATATTGAACATTACACTAAAAATAAATGTTAAATGTTTGAGGTGATGGATATTGCTAATTTGAGTTGATCACTATAAAATATGTACAAATATTGAAATATTACATTGTACCCCATAAACTTGTACACCTGCTAGCTATGTATTAAATTAATAAAGAATATTCAAATAAATGGATTTTGGAAATAAAAATAATAAAGCTATTGAATAAAGCTCCTTTTTAGATTTAGCTGTCCTTGGAATATATCTTACTAAGTTCCTACAAAGTGCTATGTTAAAACTCCTTCCTTCCTTTCTCCTTTCCCCTTCCCTCTTTCTCTTCCTCCATCTCTTCTTTCCTTCCTCCCCCCTTTCTTCCTTCTTTTGTCCTTCCTTTCTTCTTCCACTCTCTCTTCCATCTGTTGCTGTGCTGGAGATTGAATCTGAAACCTGCATATGCTAAGTGAGTGCTCTACCACTTAAGTGCATCCCTGTCAACCCCAAACTTCTTGAAATAATAGATAATTAGATTCATTTCTTTTTTTTCCTTTTTTTGATATATTATTTTAGCATTTTACTATAAAAAAATTCCAAACATATAGAAACATTGAAATAACTGTACGGTGAATATTCATCTAGGCACTAACTAGATACTCTGTTCAATATATAAATACCTAGTTAATTCATCTCCTAAATCTATCCATCTATCAATCCAACATATTTTTTGATGAATTTCAAATAAGTTGCAAATGTTAGTATACTCTACTTCTATTTCAATCTATGTGTCACAAACTATGGTTCAATATTTTTTGAAACATTTATGTTCTTTTTTTTTTTTTTTTTTTTTTTTTTTTTGTGTGGTACCGGGGATTGAACTCAGGGGCACTCGACCACTGGGTCACATCCCCAGCCCTTTTTTGTATTTTTTATTTAGAGACAGGGTCTCACTGAGTTGCTAAGTGCCTCGCCATTGCTGAGGCTGGCTTTGAACTCGCCATCCTCCTGCCTCAGCCTCCCAAAGTGCTGGGATTACAGGCGTGCGCCACCGCGCCCGGCCATTTATGTTCTTTTTAAAGGTAGGTTTTATAAGATGCAAAGTGCAATTCTTAAGAGTGCCATTCCCTGAATTTTGACAAATGAATACACCCGTGTAATTCAAACCCCAAGGAGATATAACATTACATCACCGTAGAATGTTTTCTCATTTCTCTCTTATCAATACTTATTACCATTCCCAGAGGCAGATGCTGCTATCATTTTTCCACCATAGATTAGTTTTATCTGTTCAAAAACTTTGTACAATTAGGAATAATATAACATGCTCTCTTTTGTGTTTGATTTAATTAACTCAGCATGTTTTAAAAATCTATCAATGTGTAGCACATATTAACTGTTTTTATTGACGAATAGTATTCCATTGTACAGACATAGCATAATTCTTTCAGGAATTTACCTGTTAATGTACTTCAAAGCTATTTCCAGATTTGGACTATTATGACTAAAGTGCATACATGCATTCCTGTACTAGTCTTTTTTTAGGCATACTTTTTCATATTTCTTGGGGAAATAAATATGGGTGGAATTACTGGGTCAGTGTAAATATATATTTGGTTTTATTTAAAAAATGATGAATCCTTTTCTTAAATGGGAAACGGTTCCATCTACAATGCATGGAAGTTTCATTGCTCCAGATACTTGCCAACATTTAGTATTTGTTGTTGAATTTCTTTTAGCCATTTGACATCTGTACAATGGACTTTGTGTTTAGTTTTATCTTTTGACTATGTAAAACATTATATTTCCCTGATTAAAAAATGCTTTTGCTTTCTCATTACTTCTGGGCCTAAGTATTAATTGAACATATAAATCAAAGCCTATGTGTGATTTTTGGATATTACCTAATTTCACTCATTTTAAAGGTCAGTAAGTTGAGACCCAGGAGAGCTTGTTCAAGGCTCTAGATTGTGGGCATTAGAGCCCTGGTTCAGAGCCTATTTCACTCTACAAACCCTTGCAGTTTGATTGTGTCTTTCCATCTTACTGATGACATTCTCTTCTTGCAAAAGTTCTCTTATTCCTGACTTTAAAACAACAGCTCAACTGGCCAGGAGGGCAAATAGGATCATATTGAATAAAGTTTTAATCTCTTTTTTGTTCTTGTAGCTGGAATTCAATAATAAGAATTCATCCATCAATTGATAAAGTTTATAAAACTAATAACTGGGTGGAATAAAGCTTAGAGTCTCTTTCATTTTATGTTTCTCAAATACTGCTTTTTTGAGAGTGTTAGAACAATCAACAAAAATTTTCAATTGGCAAATATTTTCTTTCCCTACCAACTTGTAAGGAAATTCTTTTTAAAGGGAAATAATTTCTTTGAGAGGCATGTATCTAACATTTGATTTGAATAACGCTTTCAAATATACATTATCTAAAGGAGGAAATAGCAAAGGTGGAAAAGATTTGAGGACACCCAATGGCATTTAAAAATATCATAGAGCAATAACTTGTGCATTCAATTAACATCTGAATTAAGAAAAACACTTGTTTGTAGGTGGGGAAATTTTTGGTATCAATTTCACTGCCATTCAAAACAAATCCTTAGACATGTGTTCACAAGTTTCAGTTCATTTGTGCTTCACATCTCATTTCTACTGGTGCCCTAGTAAATGATCTCTAGAGAAGAGTGAGGGTACAGAGTTAGGTCTATCCAAAAATACCTCCTGTACATCTTTTAAGTTAAGAAAGAATCAGTGCATGAATACTTGTAATTCTGGAAGATTCATTGCTGGGCATGTGTTAATTTCCTGGGGGTGAGGGTTTAAGGAGAGGCTGGGAATGTACTTTCTGTTTGTTTCCTGCCCTCAGAGTTAGCAGAACTCTTCAGGAATCCCTGGTAATCTCAAGTCTCTTGAATCCATAACTGTGCTGTGAAAGTGGAGGTGGAATGGTTTCTTCTGAGCTAAAATATATGGAGACTTTTTCTCCAACCTTTGACTTGGGGCTCAGGACATTGGCTATGTGCTGTTCTGTAGCCGCCCCCATCCTGTCCCATACTAGGGTTATTATACCCACTTCCCTATGTACTAGCAGTATTAGTAGAACAAATATATGAACTAATGAAAAACAGATTTTCAGATTAGGTTTTTTCCATACACACTGTCCAGAAGTCCTCCTGAAATAGATCTTGGGAAAATTTCAGACCTGGAGTAAGTCAATAATGATTCATAAACATGACAGAGTTTTATGAATTAACAAATGGATGAAAACATCTACCCAGAAGTCAAATTGGTAGTTTCTGGGCATGTAAATATGAAAATGCTACCCCAGCCCATCAGATGAGCAAGGGTTTTGGCAAGGCTGTGGAGCCAAAGGAATTCCCATGCCCAACTGCTGGGAACGTAGACTGTTACAACATCTTTGGAAAAAATCAGTTTGGTATTTTCTACTAATGCTAAATATGCATAGTCTCTGTGACTCGGCAGTTTCTTCTCAAACATGCCCTTGAGAATTACATGCATATTATGTGCCAAGATTCTTGTACAAGAAGGTTTTCAGAAGCATTTTTGTTTTTTAAATAATAGCTCCATGTTAGTCTATCAACTTCAGAATGGGTAAATGAATTGTGGATATTCAATACAGTGGAATTCTGGATGCAAGAGAAAATTAATGAACTAGAACTAAATATGATAGCAGCTTGGAATCTTAAACATGGTATTGAGTGAAAGAAGACAACAGAAGAAGATACCTGCGGAGTGACCCATTTCTATACAATTCAAAAGCAGGCAAAATTAAATTAAATAGTTTCATTATGCATGCAAAGGTAATACAATGATAATGACAAGTGAGGAAGTCATTACATCAAGGTGAGGAAAGTAGTTATTTTCAGGAGCTGGGAGCAGTATATGACTGAAATGGGATATGTGAGGCTTTGGGGAGTGCAGATTTATATGGAGTTCCCATGAGCTAAAAAAGTTATTATTCAGTATCCTGTATATTTGTTTTATATATTCTTTTTTTATGTTGTTATATTTGGAAAAATTTTAAAAATGTCAAATCCCATTTTGAATTTAGATTGATAAAGAGGTTAGGTCCACGGAGTGACAGATGCATAGATGAGATTTGACTCACTAGGCCAGGAAGGTCAGGAGGTAGGTGGCACCTTGGTTCAATCTTGGAGGAAAGAAAGCAGAGGAGCAGATAAAGGGAACAGCATTCCAGGCAGGAATGAGGCTCACTCCATGAGAGTACGAAAGTGGTTTTGGTGACTTGCACTGCAGGTCTGTGCAGGAGGGGATAGACCTGGGCTGGCAGGGCAGGGACCAGACCAAGCCCTGATGATGTTCAGGATTAATTTTTTGAAACAGGCATATTTTGTTATGAAACATGAAGAAGATCTGAAATATCCTTCCTCTTTTAAAACTAAAAAAATCCAAACCTAGCAAACAAAACCAGGAAGATCCAAAGAAAAGAAGAAATTAAGGAAAACTTAGAAGGGAAAATTGAGGCCTAGAATACAAATGGAAGAGAGAGTTGGGAATGAATCCAGGAGGGAGACTGAGAGAAAGATTAAAGACATAAAAGGAAAAAGTACAGCAAGAAAAAGGGAACATTAGGCCAAGCAGACTCCAGGGCTTATAAGAAAGAGGAAAAAACCAATGAAAAGGGGGAAAAAAAAGTTTTGGCAGAAAAAAGAGATATTGCTCAGAAATATTGAAAAGAAACACGAAAATTAAAAGTTCACAGAGCAAGAATAAAATGAAACTATTTTTACTTCTTGTTTTTAAAAGAAAAAACAGTTATAGGAAATCAGGACTCAAATTTCAAAGATCAACAAAACCAAGCAATAGAAAAACCTTGAGAAGATGAACAAGAATGACATAAAAGTCTGAGCGATTTGACTCGCAGAAGATGCTAAGGTAAAATAATTAAGGGAAGGGACCAGTGTGATGCCCCAGAAAACACTCAAGAAAAACAGATAACTTCAAGTCTCCTTTTATCTTACTTTGCTAAAAAGAAAAAGACAAAGGGAACAGAAAAGATGGCAACTGCCACAAGGCTACCCATTTGGGTCACTCCAAGTCATTAAAACAGGGAAAAACCAACCATTGCAGAAAGGAATGTCCACACTGGTAAAAGTTGGGAGGCTGGTGGGAAGCCAAGCAGCAGAAGGTTGCTCAGCTATGACTGAGCTCATCCTTCCTCGCCCCTCCTCTGGGGTAGCTTGCTCCACTGGAATGGCAAGTTCCACTCAGACAGGAGCAGGAGGAAGTGACTTCACAAAAACCTTCCTCTGCTTTCTGGTAATTTGTACCTTTCATGATTTCACTCAGGCTACCACATCTTGACCTAGTTGAAAATTGGGTCAGACCATTTCTTTCTTTTTTTTTTTTTTTAACTGAAGCCTAACAGCCGCTGTTCCTTCAACACATTCATAGTTTGCATTGTTTTCTATACTCAGTTTCCATTCTACCATTTTGGAGATGCTAAGAAAAGCTGCTCAAGTCAGTCGAGGACCCTGGACTCTGACTCTGTAGGGAAGGGAAAAGGAATTGGGTTTTTTGCGGGAAAGTAAGAGGGCTTGTGTACAGACATCTCCTTGTCTGGCCCTGGGTGTTAACTTAAATGACATTTACTTGGCTCATTTCCTTTGTGAAATTTCTTCCTCTCTGAGCAATTACTGTGATGCAGATGGATTCCATTTGGGCTGAAAAATTTCCATGAGGGACAGAAGGAAGATAGTGTGTTGGGAGCTGGGGATGTGAGGAGGAGAGATCAGACATGAGGCTGCAGAGCAAGATTAGGGGTGGGGACCCTCAGGCCACACCGAGTCCAGGGGGATTCTAAGATGGGGCAAGAGAACCAGACTCAAATTTTGAAGTGGATCATCAGGGGACTAGTGTGACTGGTGGAGTGATGTGGAAGACACTGCCCAGAGTATAGAACCAGCATGGGAAGCTGCTGCTTGATGAACAAACTCACTGGGGCCTGGGCCATAAGTACCCCTTTGAGCATGATTTCTCAGTGCTGTTCCTATCTGGCTGGTTGAAGTAATATGCCCCCTCAAGGAAGGTTGTTACATAAAATAAAAGGAGGATGCCCAGTTACCTTTGAATTTCAGATAAACAGCATAATTTTTTAACACAATTGTGTACCATCCAATATTTGGAAACCACTCATACTTAAAAAAGTATGCGCTGCTCATCTGAAATTCAAAATTAATAGGACATTCTGCATTTTTATTTGCTGAATCTGGTAACCTATCCTCAAGGCAATCCTAGAGAGCTAGGAGTAGAAAAACGTGGGGGAAAAAGAGGCAAAGAGACTGGGCCTCTGCATCAGAGGTCCTGGTAACTGCACAGGAAGCCCTCCTAGGTGTTAGGACTTCTGATTTCCCAGAACTATAGGAGAATGAATTGTGCTACACCACAAAGGTCGTGGAAATTTGATAGAGTGACAATAGGAAATATACATTACATTTTCTTTTCCTTCCTTTTCTTTTTCCTTTGTCCAACCTGGAGACACAGAGATTGCTACAATTGGAAAGGATATTGGAGATAATCACAGTCATTTACTCAGCTTTAGAAGATAATCCCTATAATCCACTTATTCTCACCTTTCTTTCCTTGTGCTGCTCATAAACTTGTATATTTTCTTCCTGTTTTTCCTCTTTTTCATGTGATCATCTCCATCTTCCCAATTACATCTCTTCTTCCTGTTTTGATTGCCCATCCTTTTCTTTATCAACTATTCAATGATCTTCCATCTACCCATCCAACCATCCTCTATCCACCCACCCAACCATCTTTCATCTAGCCACTCAACCATCCTATATAATACATCCACCCATCCATTCATCCATCTTCCATCCTTCTACCAATCACTTCATCCTCCATTCACCCATTAGTCCATCCATTTATCCATCCTCCATCCATCCATTCTCTATTCATCCATACATCCAACATCATTTTCACTGCTTTGTTTTCATTATTTCAAAAGAGTACTTGTCCCTACTTTCCAAAAATACTTGATGCATTTTATCCTTTCATTATGGTGGGGTCACTTGTTATAGACATCTGTTCCATTTGAACGGAGAAATTTCCCTTTTAAAAATACATCTCCTCTAGTTTGTTTGCTGGATTTTGGTATGCATCTGGGACACTTGTTAGATGCCAATATTTTAAAGATACTCCTTCAGTAGGTTTGGGTGGGGCTCGGGTATTCGTATATTGGTTAAAACACTTTGAAACGCACTTTGAGAAACCACCCGGTTTCAAGACTTTGGGATTTCACAGATAAGATATATATATATATGTGTGTGTGTGTGTGTGTGTGTGTGTGTGTGTGTGTGTGTGTATGCAGTGCTGACTACATATATTGAATACCCTCTCCATATAAGCCCACCTAAGAGTTCTTGTAACCTTAATACAAGATGCATGCAAGACCCAGGGGAGAAGCTCTGCATCTCTTTTTCATATGGGATTTGCAGCAACACTGTTTTCTTCTAACTAGCAAGTAGTCTTACAGTGTGATGGGTGAGTTTTACATTTATTGTCTTTGTTTCCAATTCAGTTGACCAATTTGCTGCTGTTCCAGATGCAGAACTGTATGAATACCCCAGCCACCAACCACAAGGTGAAGTTAAGAGACTTTTGGACAGTTTACAGTTCCAACAACATCCCAGGCTCCTACCAAGTATAACCACATCCTTTGGAAATGCTTCCATTTTTGCAATTTCAGGATATCCTAACTTGCTATGAAATTCCAGATTTGTTTTATCATTCAGTCTTGCTTCACAGAAAACTTCCCAGGAGCCATTAACTTTGGGTGGATACAGGAGGCAAGCCCTCATGCTTTTGGCTACAGTTGGGTCAATTGCTTTTTTGTGCATGTCCATCTTTATCAGAGAAGGAAGTTGGTGAGGAAAGTTTCTGGCAACACTTCCTGTTCTTTATGGAAACTCAGCATTATTTTCTCAGCTCCAATAATTCCTTGTCACCCTTTGGCTTTGTATACTTCTCTTGCATGGAGGAAATCCAGGAAATTTTACTTTTAATGAAGGGGGCCATATCTCCAGTGCCCAAGGTATAATCACATATACCATCTTCATCCTAGGACAAAGCACTAGTCCAGGATGAGGGAAAGCAACCCTCCTGTTAACTTGCTTCTAATAAGGTCAGGTTAACTTTGAAAGGGTACAAACATTGTTCTGCAAATCTTCATCTTTAGGAAAGTATGATCTGATTGTATAAACTCTGAGGTAGGAGTCAGCAGGGGTGGTTGAAAAAAAGAATTTTTACCCCATCAATTGACAGCAAATGCTGGAATGCTCCTGCTGGACCACTGGTAAAGGCCCAGGGTTCTTAGTTTTCCAATTAAAAACTGTGCTGAAGAATGACCAGGATACCCTGACCACTGTAGAAAAGACTTCACCATAGACATTATGGACAGGAGGACCTGCCAGGAAGAATTGTCCATTGGAACAGTTGGAGAGGTGAGTGAACATTCCCCTCACTAACCCACACATATCTTCCCACTCATGACCGCCATTCCTGGATATTCTCAGCATCTTTAAGGAAAGGACATTTTAACACCATAAATGTGGCAGGAACAATTTCAGAATGAAATTCTGAATAATGGAAAACACTTAAAGAAAGTTTTAGAGGTATACGTAGGTTGATATATAAATGTCTTTTAAAAAAAGTGTATTAAAGCATTCAGACAGATAAAAAATAAATAACAGCACAACATGTATTTGACTTTACTTGAGTGCATTATTTTCTCTATATGAGCTAGTCAGTTTGTACATCTATATTTGGTGCAGTGTGAAATGAAGTGACAATATCCTACTTCTTCCTGGCTTCCATTTAAATCAGTTTATTGTTGAAAATCTGTTCTCACATGCATATGTGGACAGAAATAGAAATATCTTTCTTAAGGCTATTTTGCTGGATCTAAAATATACTTGACAAAGATAGAGAAGGGACTTTATGACTATGACTTTGGGCATTTCTCCTACCTATTCCCTGTGAAAAAGAAATTACTCTTTTTTTTTTTTTTTTTTTTTTTGGTACCAGAGATTGAACACAGGGGCACTTGACCACTGAGCCCCATCCCTAGCCCTATTTTGTATTTTGTTTAGAGACAGGGTCTCACTGAGTTGCTAAGCACCTCATCATTGCTGAGGCTGGCTTTGAACTTGTGATCCTCCTGCCTCAGCCTCATGAACCACTGGGATTATAGGTGTGCGCTACTACGCACAGCCAGAAACTACTCTTGTTGGTGATTTTCCCTGGTGGGAAGGAAAAGAGCCAGGGGCACAAGAGATCACTCTTTCCCAAGAGCCATTCCCACCCTGGACTGATCCTTGGGGAGCTTATGGCTAAGCACCTGGATACATACAAAGGAGGTCTGGTCCACAGAATCCTCATCCTGAACAGGTATCACTTCACTGACTTCTGTTTGGGAGTTAAACTTTTTTCATCATGTTTAAAAATATGATGGAATTTTTCTAGCCAGTGGTTTTTCATGCATACCAGAACCACAGATTTAGAAGCATGTGGAGATTTAGAAGCATGCAGTTACAAAGTCCCACTTCACACCTATGGGGCCAATTTCTGGGGGCCTGTGTACTGTCTTTTGCTCAGCTATACCACTCCTCCATATTTATTCTAAAGAATTAAGTCATCATACTACAGTGAGACATGCACACCCATGTTGATAGCAGCACAATTCACAATGGCCAAACTATGGAACCAGCTTAGGTAGGTATCCATCAACAGATACATGGATAAAGAAAATGTGATACACACACACACACACACACACACACACACACACACACACAATGGAGTTTTATTCAGACATAATGAAATTATGTCATTTGCAGGTAAATGGATGGAACTACAGATCACTCTGCTAAGCATAATAAATCAAACTCAAATGTTGATCTCATATGGAACTAGAGAGGAAAAGAAAAGAAACAGTATCGCCTGAAGCGATGGCCGCTTGGAGCAAAGAAGCCGCGGGAAGAAGTTTTGAGACGAACTGGAAACAAAAGCTCTTTATTCTCAGAAACTACACCCCGACACGCCGGCTCCTCTAACCTCCAAATGGCGCAGACCTTCCGCAATCTCGCTCAAGTATGCCAAGTCTTACGGAAGGCGCCAGTGCCCAAACATGTTCCACCGCTCTCCCCAAACAGGGCTCCTGCATTTCCCCCTTTTTGTTTTAAAAGAGGTAATGCTCTATGTCATCGGATAATCAAGGCTGTGCCCTTGACTCCTGTCTTAGGTTGATATGTCGGCCACATGAGACTGTCCCGTGCGACTGTGCCTGTCTTAGGTTGTCCCCCTCTGGGGATCTTACCCGTCATTGGCTAACCAGCCATCCAATGGAGCCCTTTAGAGACTAACAGCCGTCCAATTGTGAGGAGATGTTGCGGCTTTAAGGCAACAAGGAAAATTGTTTAAACAAATTAAAGAAAGTAACACACTGAATTCTCTGGACAAATGGGGGTAAATTGTCCATTTGTAACACGTTGATGTAGGAGGTCCCTGAAGAGCAGAGGCCACACTGTTGGTGAGGTTGTTTGATGCTTGAGCAGCTGGTGACCGCGTTCCCTGAGCAGCAAGAAGATAATGCCACCGGCAAATCTTCAGGGCCCGCTACCTAGAAACTCAAGCATCAATTATTAAAGGAAAAGTGTTATTTTGAGTGAACGAGTTGTCAAACTAAAAAACAGAATTATTGATTAGAAAATTAAAGTTGATTTCTGCTCAACATTGTTGTTTGAGCTCACACAAACATAAGTTGTCAAAATATCATATTGAGAACAAAAGAAAGAAAGCTGAGGGTATTTACTGTATTAAAGATAGATTAAAGAAAAGCTAAAGGCACTTTGGAGAAATAATTTGTCAGCTGGAACCCTCAAGCTCTGTATACACAGCAATTTTTTACCTGTTGAGATAATTGAAATTAATCAGCTATTAAACAAATGAAGTTAATAACAAATGAACAATCTTATGTCAAAACACCAAAATATTAGGTTATATAGCACTAGTCATATTGTTTGCTAAAGAGAAGTCCCAGGGATACCTATAATCAAAATTGAAAGTACCTTCATTTATAAAATTATTTACCTAAATTGAATACTCTCAACCTAAAATGAATTAAAGTTATTTGGATCCCTCTTTTTCATAAGCGCTTTGTTCTTTGTGACGTCACACTGGACAGACGAACAAACATACAAACATATATTTGTGACGTCACATTAACATGAAATGTAGACAAATGTACAGACATAAAGACATGTATAAAAAGAAAAAAAAAATACAATTGTGTGCACACTAAAGAGAGATCTCCTCATCCCGGCCGGGAGGAATGACTCTTGAGTTGTGAAACATTTTGAAGGATACTTTTGAGGGAGTCATTCTATATCTTCATCTTGGTCTTCTTGATTTTGTACCTTTTTATTAATCTTGATTCCTCAACAACTACATCTTGATCATTTTGATGTGGTACCTGCTTTATTAATCTAGATGGTATCCATATTGGAGAGGATTCGTGTTTTGGAAAAACACAAACAGATCCTCTCCCCCAAATTAACACTGGATCTGGACCCTTCCATGTACCTGAAAGAACATCCTTCCAGTAAACCAAGGGTTTATGTTGTTGGTGTGGATTCCAATGTCTGTCTCCAGCAGAATAACCATTAGAGTCTAAAGTTTAAAAATTTAAGGTAAACAGGGCAACTGCCAATCTGTCTTTAGGACTTTTCCAATTTCCTTCTTTTTGTTTTAATAACATAATTTTCAGTGTGCGGTTTGCTCTTTCAATAATGCCCTGACCCTGAGGATTGTATGGGATGCCTGTTTTATGGGATATGTTGAATTTTGCGCAAAACTGTTTGAAAGATGAGGACGTATATGCAGGGCCATTATCTGTTTTAAGCATTTTGGGGATGCCCAATGCAGCAAAAGCTTGTAAACAATGAGATGTGACATCTTTAACTTTTTCTCCAGAATGTAAGGAAGCAAAAATCATGCCTGAGCATGTATCTATGGTTACATGAATAAATCGCAATTTTCCAAAGCTTGGCTCATGAGTAACATCCATCTGCCACAAATGATTGGGCATTAATCCTCTAGGGTTAACACCAAAATGAGGATTGGGCAAATGTGTCATACAAGATTTACAATCTTTTACAATTGTTCTGGCTTGCTCTTTTGTAATTTTAAACCTACGTTGCAAGGTGGTGCTGTTGACGTGAAACTGGGAATGAAATAAAGTAGCTTGTTGTAGCGCTGAAAGTATAAATATTGTTTTTGTAAGTTCATCAGCCTTTTGATTACCTTCATGGAGGGGGCCAGGCAAATTAGTATGTGCTCTAATATGGCCTACGAATAGAGGTTCTTTTCTTGCCCACAAAAGTTTTTGTATTTGATAAAACAATTTAAAAGCTGGAGTATGAGGTGCTATTGGTCCTGCTAACTCTAATTTTGGGACGGCTTGTACAATATAGTGGCTATCTGAAAAAATGTTTATGGGCTGGTCTCTAAAATTTTCCAGAGCTCTTACCACAGCTTCCAATTCCACTAGTTGAGCTGATTTGTGTGCAGTTATGTAAGTCATATTTTCTTTTGTAGTGACTATTGCAGCAGTACCATTTGAGGACCCATCTGTAAATACATTAAATGCCTTAGGAATAGGTTGATTTTTTATTACCTGTGGAAATATAATAGGATGATTAATACAAAAAGATAATATAGGAGACTTAGGAAGGTGATTATCAAAATTTGCAGAGGTAGAGCATCTAGCTATAGCCCAGTCATTATCGTTGAAGCATAATATTCAATCTGTGACGATGAATAGGGAGTAATAATAGTAGCAGGGTGAATGCCAAATATTTTAGTAGAAGTTTTAAGTCCTTGAAGAATAAGTTTAGCCACCATGGAGGTATAAGATTCAATTATACTTTTAGGAGAGACGGGCAAATGTATCCATAATAAAGGCCCTTGTTGCCAAAATACTCCTGTGGGTGTATATTGTGAAGAAATAATAATCAATATCAGCGGTTGAGTTAAATCAAATCTGTCACAATGAGCTCCTTCGATGGCTTTTTCTACTAACTTTAAAGCTTTCCTAGCATCTGGAGTCAGTGTTCGTGGTGAGGATGGATCAGGGTCCCCTCGAAGGATACCAAATAAAGGTTTTAATTGGCCAGTAGTGAGGTTTAGTGTAGGGCGAAGCCAATTAATGTCACCAAGCAGTTTTTGGAAATCATTGAGGGTGGTTAAATGTTCTTTATTTATTAAAATTTTTTGGGGTCTAACAAAAGTATCCATGATTTTAAATCCTAAATATAATATGGGAGATCTAGTTTGAACTTTTTCTTCTGCTATATATAATCCGTATTTTTTAAAATTTTCTACCATGTCACTGAATATATTAAATAAGATTTTTTTATTAGGGTGGGCCAGTAAAATATCATCCATGTAATGTAGACACATGAGGTTTGGATAGTTATTTTTAATGGGTTGGATAGCCTTGTCCACATATATATTTGGCATATGGTGGGGCTATTAGCCATTCCCTGTGGTAAAACCTTCCATTGATATCTCTGATCAGGGCCATTATTGTTAATAGAAGGAACTGAAAAAGCAAACCTGGGGGCATCCAGAGGATGTAGGGGAATAGAAAAGAAGCAATCCTTTATATCAAGACTAATAACATGGAAACTTTTTGGAATAGCTACAGGATTCGGAAGTCCAGGTTGAGTAGGGCCCATGACTTGCATGGTTTTATTAATTTGTCTAAGATCATGTAATAATCGCCATTTTCCTGATTTTTTCTTGATCACAAATATGGGGGAATTCCAGGGAGAGGTGGAAGGTTCTATATGTCCTGCTTCTAATTGTTCCTGAACTAGTAGGTGGGCCGCTTGTAATTTCTCTTTAGATAGGGGCCACTGAGGGACCCACACTGGCTTATCAGAAAGCCATGGTATTTTTAAAATTATTTTCTCAGTGGCCCCGAAGAAAAATGTCTTTTTCCTATATGATAATGATTTCTTTTAGGGTTACGCTTATCCTGTACTTTTTGATAATGATTTCTTTCAGGGTTAAGACTACCCTGTATTTTTTCACATTTAACACCTGCAGGTTTGGTTGCAAGGTGTACTCCCATTTGTTGTAAAATATCTCTTCCCCATAAAGTAACTGGTAGGTTAGGTAAAACATAAGGCTGAAACGTTCCTTTATGTCCTTCATCATCCTCCCATTTTAAAATTACTGCACTTTTTTCTGGGAGGTTATTATATCCCAAGCCTCTTAAACTGGTTGAAGCTTTTTGCAGAGGCCAGTGTTTGGGCCATTGTCGTAAATTAATGATGGAGGAATCAGCTCCAGTATCTATAAGTCCCTCCATTTCTATTCCTTGGATTCTTATTTTACACATAGGCCTCCTAGTACAGTCTCGAACCCAGCAAGCCATGGGACTCGAATCAGTGGAACAAAATCTTGTATTGTTCCCTTTTTGAGGCATACTCATTTTAAATGAATTATGTAAATTTGGAAGGAGAAGCAGCTGAGCAATTTTATCTCCTTGATTAACAGAACTTATACTTTGGGGTGAGCTAAGCATTATTTTTATTTCCCCTTTGTAGTCTGAGTTTATTACACCTGGGGTCACTTGCAAACCTAATAAGCTTTGAGGACTTCGCCCGATAATAAGTCCTACAGTCCCTGAGGGAAGAGGTCCCCTGACTCCTGTGGGAATCAGTTGAACCCCCATTTCAGGTGTTAACACTATTCGGGCGGTGGAACAGAGGTCTAATCCTGCATTTCTTCCTGTTCCTCTGGTGAGGGAGTGGATGGGTAATAGGGGTTGTGTCGGGGAAGCATCTGAATGGATGCTTGAGGATACTCCTCTTCCAATGCCTCGTACATTTGTGGGCCCCGGGGCATTGGGCCCCGTGCCCCGTTTTTTGAATTCCTGAACAAAGGATTTCCATGGATGTCAAATTTTGAATGGCATTTATTGGCCCAATGATTTCCCTTTTTACACCTGGGGCAGCAACCTGGAGCACGGTATGAATTTGGTCTTATTTCTCTTTTGGGATTTTGCCTAGAATAGCCTGATTGACTATGATAATTTTTCCTGGAATATCCTGATTGATTATAGTGTCTAGGTTGAGTCCTTGTGAAATTCTGAGGGGCAGCATCTCTAACAGCTGCTGCAATCATATTCCCTGTGACAAAGGCATCATTTATATCTTTACATAGTTGTATATATATGGAAAGATCCTTTTTATTTCTCCATGGCCTGATGGCTTCCTGGCAATATTTATTAGCGTTTTCATATGCTAATTGAACAACTAATGGCATAACTTGATCAACGTCTCCAAAAACTCTACCTGCAGTTCTCAAAAGTCGATCAGCAAATTCAGCATATGGTTCATTAGGTCCTTGAATTACTTTGGACAAGCTACCTTGTAGATCCCCAGGTCCTTGTACAGTTTTCCATGCCTTTAAGGCAGCTGCGTTTATCTGAGCATATACTCCTGGGGTATAATATTTTTGAACCTGTACGTCTGCGAATGGCCCTTCTCCTGTGAGCATTTCTATATTATGGTCTCCAAACCCTGCATCTGCATTTATTTTAGCTGTTTCTATACAAAGTTCTTGAAATTGTGATCGCCAAACCAAGTATTGTCCCCCACTTAATGTTGCTTTACATAGACGTTTCCAGTCTGAGGGGGTTAAGCTAAAGGTGTTAAGGGACTCCAGTATACTCAACGTGAAAGGAGCTTGGGGTCCATATGTCATTACTGCCTCTTTGAGAATTTTTATTGTTTTGAAATCTACTGACTGGTGGCCCCTCTCTCCATTTTCATATTCAAATACTGGCAGTTCCCAACGTATCTGTGAGTTACCCTCAAGAGCACATAAGCGCTCAGAAAGACTTTTTATTTCTATTTCTAGGGTATGCAAACGCCTAGTGATACCCTTCATATTTTCTGTAATAGATTCCACCCATGGGGGAGTGGAGGACATAGGTTCCTCCACTTGATGGTCCCTTATCTTGGTCTTCCTTAATTTCCTTTTGTTCATTTTTTCAGAATCACTTTTACTTAATTCCTCCTCACACTACTACTACTCTCATTGGTCCTAACTGACTCAGTAACATCCTGAGTCCCGGATTCAATTGAGAGCATGTATCCTTGAACTATCTCTAATAAATCTTGAATAGCTTTAGCAGCTCGGATCTTTGTCATTTTTGAGCCCGCACTGATACTATCCTTACTGGCCCTAACTGACTCAGCCGAGGCCAAGCTTTCATGATCACTTTCACTTTTTTCCAAATTCTCCTCACTAATAACTGACTCAGCTATATCAAAGAATCCATCAAGAGCCTTGTACACTTGGGTCTTAGTTATTTTCGAACCCATTTTAACCGCTCTGACTAGAGACTCCTGCGAGGTTCCTCAGTTCTTACCTGCCGTGTCGATTCCCCGTCCGGGCCACCACCTGTAGTCGCCTGAAGCGATGGCCGCTTGGAGCAAAGAAGCCGCGGGAAGAAGTTTTGAGACGAACTGGAAACAAACAGCTCTTTATTCTGGCAACTTTTCTCCCTGGCTCTAACTACACCCCGACACGCCGTCCACGCTCCTCTAACCTCCAAAATGGCGCAGACCTCCTCCGCAATCTCGCTCAAGTCCCTCGAGATCTCCGGCCAAGTCTCGCAAGATCCCGGGCCAAGTACGGAAGGCGCCAATGCCCAAACATGTCCAAAGCCAAAGCCCGTAGTCCACCGCAATTTAAGCCATCTCCCCAAACAGGGCTCCTGCAGGGAATCTCATGAAAATCAAAGGGAGATTAATAGAGAAAAGGGATCAAGTGATGGGAGGCGGGTATATGTGTGGGGGAAGTCCTGGGGATGATACTGACCAAATTATATGGTTATATTATGTATATGTACAAATATGTAACAACAAATCTCATCATTATGTACAACTACAGTGCACACACACACACACACACACAATCATGTGCATCAAGGGTTCTCTGCTCCTGCTCTGGCTACACATTGCAGTGAACCGGAGAGCAGAGCTTGTGCCCTACCCAGGACTGCTTACACAGGAATATCTGGTGGGGAGATCCTGGGCATCTGAAGTTTTTAAAGTCTCCCAGATGATTCTATGGTGTACTAGGTTAGAAAATTTGGTAAAAATGCCTGTATCCATGTAATTTTTGTATACCATTCCAAGAGCCCAATATGACAGGATGATACGTGGGATCCATTGTCATCCACTCCTTAGTGGGAGTGTGTAAGTCAGGGGCTGCCTTAGGAGGCAGGGTAAGCACTGCAATAGTAACTAATGCTTCCTGAGCACTTGTGAGTTGGCCGTCTTGTGCTAGGGGTGGACATGCATTTCTATATCTCCCAAGGACTCAAGGAGGTCAACACTACTCTTTTCTTCACATTTCAGGGTAGGGAATGGAGGTTAAATCTGCTGTGTGGATTCACGCAGCTGAATCTGGTGTAGGCTCAGTAAGTACCTGCCTCTTAGCCACTGCTGGGCAGGACGAAGAAGAGTCTGCAGGGAAAGGGTTTGGAAGGGGATTGTTAAAGAGGACAGTTATGTTGTGGGCAGTTTTGATGGCAGATAAGGCGAGTCCAGGGAGAGCCTTGCTAAATGCAGAAGCTGAAGGAAAAATGTTCTTGGGAAGGAGAGTTGGTGCAGGAGGTTTATTTGAGCAAAGACAAACTTCCCTGCCCTAGCTCAATACTCTCAGAGGAGAGGACAGAAACTGTCTTCTAGTATGAATTGGAAAGTGTGTTTTGGGGGTGAGCTCTTCTTAATTATGATATGGCAACTCCCCCCCCGCCCCCCACGCCTGCTCTCATTTGAATGAATGGAAGGTACAGTGCTGGACCTGAAGTTTCTGAACTCAGGAGAACATCATAGGGCATGGATGGCTCTAGACTTCCAGTCTCTGGACTGAAAGAGGTGTGGCCCTTTTATGTTGCTTAGACTGTACCAAGAGAATGAGCCATGCTTTGAAAAGAAGAAGACAAGAGGAGGAAAATGCTTGAAGAGGACAGTGGTATAATGATGAGGACCTTGGAAACTGGTGTGAGGAACCAGCAAGGTCTCAAGATGATCTTTTTTTTTTTTTTCTTTTTCTTTTTGTACTGGGGTTTGAACTCAGGGGCACTTGACCACTGGGCCACATCCCCAGCCCTTTTTTGTATTTTATTAGAGACAGGGTCTCACTGAGTTCTAAGTGCCTCACCATTTCTGAGGTTGGCTTTGAACTCAAGATCCTCCTGCCTCAGCCTCCCAAGTGCTGGGATTACAGGTGTGTGCCACCGTACCCAGCCTCAAGATGCTCTTGAAAGACAATTTTATCTGGCTTCTGCTGAGTTGTTCTATAGAACAGCAATTTGACTTGCTGGGTATGATCCCAAGGGCTAAACTGTGATAGATACAGGCAGGAGGACCAAGCCTGTTAGGACAAACTAACTCCAACGGCTTTGCTGGAAAGTGTGTTCTTTATTGCTGGAAAGAACTGAAGTAGCTGAACATTGACTACGGAGAGTGTATCACCCTTAAGGTCTTGTAACTGACATTCCATGGTTCCAAGATGCTTCCTCAACCATGCTCAGATATTGAATGAGAATTTATTGGTCTATGCTAAGCATGAGTGATACAGTGGTGGACACACAGACTTGGGAAGCAAAACAGACACAGATAATCAGCACCACTCCTACACTCTCCCAAGACCTAGACTCTGAGGTTGGATTATTTAGCGCTGTGTTTCTTATTTATATTTTAGAGTTAGTCTCTCTCATTATCTGTTTCTCTTTCTTTACTTCTAATGATTCCTTTTCTCCACATTCAACTATCTCTTTCTTCTTTTTTTTTCTTTTACTTCCTATTATTTCCTTCATCTACTTCCTGTTACTCATTAATATATGGTAGGAACTAATATACTTACTGAATAATATCTGAGTACTAATGTGTGCATATAGCTTTATATGTATACCCCTAAGTATCTGTTCATTGTTTCTATATTGCTATTTACAAAAAGAAAAGGCAAATTAATGTAGGCTGCAAATATTTAAATATCACACATAACTTTCATCAGGCCCATGATATATTTCAATGAGAGAAAAAATAAGTTCCTTTTCTCCCCTCTGCCAATTCTCAAAAGGGGAACTTCCTCCTTCCACCCTGGACATGGAAAGTACTGAGTAGTTTATACCTATAAAATACATCATGCATTGTATACTTTGCTACTGGATGATGAATAGCTTTCTTGTTCTTCCCAGAGCTATCAGGTGCCAGACCTTTCTAGAACAACAGCTTTAGCAGCACAGCCAAGCCTGACCATTCACTTCACTCCATTGTTTGAAAAGCGGTGGTTTCCACTGTGAAGAAACAGTTTGAATTTTTATTCTTTTCAGGTATGGGGGTTAAAGTCATAGGTGAATTCTGAGAACAAGCATTTCAAATAGTTCGGCTTCCACCCGAAAGTGCAGGGCATGTCACGACATATTGAAGGAAGTTCAACTGGAAAGTACTAAAAAAGAGTTCGCTGGAGCCAACCGCTGTGTGTATTTCTCTCCTGCTTCAGGAGATGAATCAACCAGGATGGAAGAGGAAGCAGGAGACTATGTGTGCACACAGTTCTATCCCCTGGCCTCTGCCAGCTGCAGATAGATACTTAACAATATTTCTGTTGGGGCAGTGGCGTAGTCCAGAAGTATTAATGAGATGTTGGCTTTGCTCTCCAGAGGAGGCCTCTGCAAAGATAACTTTTCATCTCCCAAAAGAGATCAGACCCCAGTTAGGGTAAGATTTCCCCTGGCTCATGCTCAGTTAGATAAAATCATAAATTCTTTTCTTATCATTCCTGTAACGTTGCACATTTTTTTGCTCATTCTCCCTGGAAAAGACACGAGCAGTTGTCTGACTGCCAAACTGATTTATCGATTGTTCAGGGATAGAACCGACATTTTGTGGTTCGTGCCAGGTGGTTTACGCTTATTTCTCATGATAATTCTTCCAGGTATGAGTTATTATTTTTTCACATGTAATATTGAGGCTCTGAGCTCTGAGAAAGCCGATAAATTTTCCACATTCTTATAGGATTTGGTAGCATCCCTGAACTTTCCATTTTGGCTAAGAAGATAGCCCAAATCTAGGTTTAAAGAGTCTTCTCCATTCTTTTGCACAGCTCATAGGGGGCTTGGGTGGCAACGTCACATGGGGCTATCTGAGCTGGAAGGATATCTGGGAAACGTAGCTTCCAATACACAGTAAGGCCAGGCACAAGGGGTTGGAGTGGGGTTGATGGAGACAGTATTCGCTTTTTACCAGAGACCAGAGCTTTGGCAACTAGACACCCATGCTTGCCCTTCTTCCTGCACTTAAAATGTCAAACCATAGTAACAGCAACAAAAACAACAAAATGCTCTCATGGTGATAATAAAACCACCCCTCACGCAAATGAGGATACTTTCAACTTCTCCCCAAATGCAGAGAACCCCAAATGTGACCCCGCTGCAGCATTTATCTCTGGGTGTTGGGAGGAAGGACTGCCTTCCTCCTTTACTTTAATCACAGTCCTGTTTTGTTACACTCTGATCTGTAGACAAAATTATGAAGTTAACAGCCACCAATATGTAAAGTAGTAGGGAAAAGGGGAAAACTATGACACAGCAAGGACAGAAGAAATGTTCATTTCTGCAACTGATCATAAGGTTTACTTGATATTTATTCTTTGTATATTCCTTATTTGAATTTTGTGTTCCTTATTTGAATTCCAATTATACGTTCCCCTGGCTTGCTGCTAGCCCTACAGCAGTTAGGGCCTCTATTCAGGAAGTAACCCAGATCTTTACTAGTGAAGGGTAGGAACCTCGAGGAAGCCTTTGTTGTATTGGTAATCATCATATTTCATTGAATTTTTACTGCTTGACATGGTACCATAATGGGCCATGCCATAGGATTTCTGAAACATTCTCCCTTTGACTGCAAAATTTAACAAAAACTTCTTTTCTCCTTGATAATCAATCTCATCTCCCAGTCAATGAAGTAACCCCTGATTTTTTTGCCCGTTTATCTAGGAACATGAAGAACCTGAAATGGCCATAGGAAGTTCATAACCATGGGAACGTGGTTGTGTTTAATGGTGGAGTAATTCTGTCCCTGGCATCTCAGACTTTGGAGGCAGCAGAACCACAGTTGAAAAGATGATGATCACACTTTTGTGAGTAGGTTGTTAAGTGGAATGTTGAGAGATGCCCAACCATTTTCATCCTTTGGATCCCAGAACAATGTGTGCAGACCTGTGGGAAGATCAGTACCCAATATGACCACTGGCTCACAGCAAACCACCCATCAAAACAATATGCCTCAACCTGACAGAAGGTTGCTTTCCAGCTGGGCCTGGAGCTGAATGCTCTGTTACCCATTTGCTTCCAGGTTATGAGGTGCATGGTAAGAGCAGGAACCCGGTGGCTGCCTTTGTTCTTGTGTCTGGATGAGTTTCTGGTCGAGAAGCAAAATTGCTTGGATACGTGCTGATGGCTAAAGCAGATTGTGTTTCAGGAAGGAACACAGTAGGGAGAGAAGGAAATTCTTATCAGGCCTAAGTTTTCCACTGGGGGCAACCTCCACTGGCCCTCTCCATGGTGAAGTACTTCCTTCTGATGGGTGTCAGCCTGGTCCTCCAGACTATGGGACAAGAATGGAATTCCTGGTTGCTTGCTACTGAAGGCGGTTTGGAATTCAGCAGGGCAGTAGCAAATCAGCCCACTGGCAAAAGAGAAGTCAGCCTTGCCAAGAGGAAGTCCCCTTTGAACCACGTCTTAACTTTCTCTGTGCCTCTAAAGCC
Source organism: Tamias sibiricus (assembly GCA_025594165.1). Classification (NCBI taxonomy): domain Eukaryota; kingdom Metazoa; phylum Chordata; class Mammalia; order Rodentia; family Sciuridae; genus Tamias; species Tamias sibiricus. The sequence continues at coordinate 68,417,373 of CM046660.1, read as the reverse complement.
ATTTTATTCAAGAGCCCATTGAGCAAACTGTGGGATTGTGGGGGAAAAGGCTGACTGAGAGCTCCAGCATTGCTTTCTTTTTCTACTGATGATCGATGATCTCCATTCTATTGGAGGTCTTTGATGAACATTCATATGGGACACAAATATTTACTTCCTTGTCACCAAACTCCCATTTTTCTCCCCTGAGTCCTTGAACTTTTGCCTCAATTATAGCAGCTGTCCATATGCCAGACCATCTCCCTAGCTCTAGGCAAAGTGGACTTCCAGATGGGCTGTTCCACGTTCAGTCCCAAGCATGATTTTCCATTCTCTACTGTTCTTCAGGGCCGCATCTGACTGAGGCTGTAATTTTGTAGCAGTCCAATTCCTACTCATGAAGATGTGTGTAGATAATATATTTGATTTTTTGATTTGATATTTTCTACTTTAATCAATTGGTGGGAGTGCCCCACTATAGGTGTGAGCAGAGGAAAATATGTCTATGTATCAAGGTAGGCACATGGAAGTTTACTGACTGGTGCTTCAGGAAATTCTCTAACCAGACTCCTTAAATGCTTTACTGCTTAGCTTGCTCTTGGTTCTACCTGACTTATGGCTTGATAAGCAGACAATACTCAGTTCATGATAGGCATCTCACTTTACAAGGTCTTCTGGTATTTAGTCTCTACTAGGGCCCTATAGCAAGTTAAGAACTATTTTTCAAAACAAGAGTTACTTAAAGAAGAGTGGATAGTTTGCTTGAAATCCAGGGGTCTGAGCTGTGATTATTCTATCAAGATGTGCCAGAAGCTTTGCATGGAATCCTGAACAGCCCTTTGACTCATAAGGGCTGAGTGGCAGAGCTTTTGTATTGCAGCCCAGAACAGCTGAAAACCTTCCTTATACTCAGCCCCACTTAAATTGGTTGCTTTAGATGCTTACTCAGCAAATGAGTTGAGGCTGTCCCACCTCAAAGAGTCCTCACATTTTCACCAAGTCCTTTGCCTCTTAAGTGAATAGGGGCAGATGCAACATCTTAATTTTCTCTTCATAGGGTACATGCCAACCACCCCAAGAACACTGTTCTCTTAGGAACATCTGTAAGGTGGCAGGCTGTTGCATTTAGTAGAGTTTATCTTTGAACCACTGGCACCCAAGGGTCATACTAGGACATTCTTCTACTTCTTGTTCAAGCTGTCTTAACAGCCTGGTGTTGCCACCTAGAGAATCAGAGTGGTTTCCTGCAGACAGAGAGGATCAAATTCTGGCATGCTATAGATGCTCCATATCTCATTCTGCAATGGTCACTGATAGGAGCATGTCAGATGGCCCCTCCCAGACTCCCATCTTTGAGACATGGTTGCCTCTAATCACTACTCTTACCAATTAACGATTGGGAAGAGCTCAGTGGTGGTTTGAACTAAAGTGATAAAAATAGGGAACTGGAAGTTTTCCAAACCACTGAAAGGCGGGTTGAACAGATTCCGAGCAGAACTTCCAGGTGGGTCTACCAACACCACACCACAGAGCTAGTCAATCAAGTTTGTGGCCAGTTCTGCTGTGACAATGTAGTTGGGGGCCAAGATGCCAGCACAGAACTGATGGCTAGAGGGAACACAATATTACTAGCATTTTCATGGCCTGGATTCTGCTTTTCACATCCACGAAGCCAGAGACTAGAGGCAGAGAATTCTGTAAAATTGCTGCAGAAAAGGAAAAAAAAAAAAAAAAAAAAAAAAAAAACCACACTGCTTTTGTGACTGAGCAAACAAGCTCATCAGATACAGCACAGAGTGTGCTGGTCCATATTGCTTCTGCTTCCAAATGGCACTGGTGTCACCTGGGTGTCACTTGTCTGATGGCCACACATGGAACCTGGGCTGTGAGGATACTTGCAACCTCCAGCAGGTGCCAGGCCCCAGCAGGGGAGGAAACAGCTGACTGAGCCAACCTGCCAGATTGGTCAAAGGGGCTCTGTAAGCATTTTGGAAATAAAAGGGCCTGTCAGGTGGTTAAATACAAGGAAAGAGGGAAAAGGAATTGCAGAGGCAGCTGAAGAGAAGCTGACTTGAGAAAGGAGCTGCTACATAGGAGGAGTTGAAGACAGAAATGTGGAACTCAAAGGGGGTGGGGGAGAGGGGGGAGAGAGGGTAGGGGAGAGATATGGATATCAGAAAGGCAGGAAAAAGCCAAAAACTTTTCAGGAAGGAAGGAAATCAGAGAAAAAGGAAGAAGGGGGAAAGATCAAGAATACCATTTGTGGTAGAGTTGCCAAGATACGCTCAGCTGCATCTTCCCATAATTTACAATATTGCTATTTTGAGATACTGAACAGTTCATGGGATTTAAGTCCTGCGAAAAGAAGAATGACAGTTGCAGCAACATAGGTCCTAAAAATCTTTTATTTTTGTAAATTTTAAAAATATATTCACATGGAAAACAAAAGGAAATCAGGGCAAGATGATTTTTCCCTGTTAGTGTTAAAATTGTACTTTTTGGCAAGCACACATTCAATTCAGTTGATATGCATGGTGAAAATCCCGGCTGAGAGCTGTCCAAACCATTACTGTTTTGTTGTCTACACTGATGGGTCCTGTGGGGAGCTGGCACATGGACACCAAGAGTAGTATTATAAGAAGCTCTTCATTCACGGTGAAAAGGTAACATTCTGGAAAGATAGAAGAAAGTAGAATTTCAGTTTTCTAAAAATAAAATCTCTGGAGTAAAAGACAAGCAAAAACAGTCAGCTGAATAAAAGAACTATATAAAAGAAGAAGCCATAAACAGAGGAAGCTTAAGCTTTTTAATCCTTTTAGAGTCTTAGTTTCTTATCAGTAAAATGGGGACATTGGATCTTACTTTATAGAGATTCATGAAGATTAAATTAGATAATAATTGTGCAGGACACAACATGGTGCCAGGAACAAATCAGGTACTCAAAAAAGGTTAAGTATTATTATTACCATTATTAACATATTGTGTGTCATTAGCAGGGCTATTCTGACCATAAGTTTAAACTTTTTTTACAGCTATGTCAGCCACAATTCTTACTATTTAATTATATATTCAGAAACTGGACTTTTTTCCCTCTACATTAAATATATTAAATTATGGCTGAGAATGTAGAAGCAATACAGAATGAAAATTAAATGCAATAGGAAATGACAAATAAATCTAGTTCACCATTAAAAATTTTAACATATTTTAATGACACATAGTAATTGTACATGTATTCATAGGTATGATGTGAAATTTCAAAAAATGAATATAATGTAGTTCACCAAAGTTGAATATTCTTCCAAAGCAAAGAGAGAGACCCTTCAGATAATAAAAATTTTAACAAATAAATACATTATGGATAAATGCATGATTAAAGATCTGAATGGTACTTATATACTTTGTATACAAGCAGTTGTATGTAAAAAGATGATATACTTGTGCATTATGAATAAGTAAATAAACAATCTAATAAATAAATAAATAAATAAAAAAGAAGAAGAAAAAATAAATACATTATGGAAAAAATGAACAAAATTCTTTATTCTGTGTTATATATTCTGGAGTTGCCTTTGAAGATAGGTTTCAGGAAGCTCAAAGGAAGCAGTTTACTTGTCTCAGTAATTTATACTCTTGCTCTCACTCAGGCTATGGTCTTCCAAAAGAAAATATTATTCCTCATATACAATCTGTGTACACTGCTGCTGCCCCCTACTGACGGCGAGCAGTTTAGCAGATAGGTAACCATCCATAGACAGCAAAAACTCTCAAAGTGATATTTTATTTGGAATAGATGGTTAGATATATTATGTATGTTGATATGTAGTCCAGACTTAAATTCAGTTGTAGAGGTGGACAATTTCCTTATGATAACGTTTAAAGAAACGAGTATTCTAAATGCCTAAAAATTGGGCATACCGTGTACTGAATTTACATCATTTACTCTGTAAGGTAGTCTCACAAGGCAAAGAGTATTATTATCTTCATTTTAAGTTAGGGAAACTGAGCTTCTACAACTGAATCTACCAATAAGTGGCAGAACTGACATTTGAATGTCAAACTCCTCTCACTCATTTGTGTCCTTGTGAGGTCACCATGCCTTCCTAAAGAGGACACCTATAATCCCAGTGATTCAGGAAGCTAGGGCAGGAGGCTTGCCAGTCCAAGGCTAGCCTCAGCAACTTAGTGAGGCCATAACCAGCTCAGTGAGATCCTGTCTCTAAATAAAGAATATTTTAAAGGGCTGGGGATGTGGCTCAATGGTTAAGTGTCCTTGGGTTCAATCCCTGGTAAGAGGGAAAACAAACAAACAAACAAACAAAAAAACCAGGATGTACTCTGACAACATAAAAAATCTGACTCTTGGCAATTCTAACCTAATCATGTGCTATACCATCTTTGTCTCCACTTCTTTTTCACTAAAAAGCATTTTGCAAGCCAATGCAGATGGTCCTTGATGTAGAGTGGGGTTACATCCCAATAAACCCATTGTAAGTTTTCAAAAAACCACATCCAACTTGGTGACAGTATGCTACAGAGAGTTGGCTATTTACCACTTGTTGTCGTGGGGCTTGCTGGGAACTGTGACTTTCATTATGTGTTTCTTCTGTATTCTTAGCCCAGCACTCCAGAATGTTGTACAATATTGCAAACCTGAAAAAAGATCAAAATTCAAAGTACAATTTTTATGGGGCATATATTGCTTCTGCAACATTGCACAGCCCCCCCCCCCAAAAAAAAAAAAAAGAAAAAAGAAAAATTTTAAGTCAAACCATCCTACGTGTATAAATGTGGCTGGCTGGGGATTTGGTCATCTCCCAAAACCCCTGCCAGGGAGATTAAGAGGATGAATGGGGTGAAGTCTGCCCTTGCTCAGCTTCAATATCCCACCTCTGGGAATGTCCCCATTAGGCCTCACCCTGGAGGCCCTGGAAGTGTGAGGAGATATCCTCTAAATCAGAGGTGACACCTTTTCATAATCTGCCCCAAAGCATGGCCTGTGCTAGAGGTGGCTGGATGGGTTTACCTGCCTGCATGTAATTCACAGCAAGGGCCTTTTATCTCCAGCAAGGTACCCACTACCAGTGTCACCTCCAAGAGCATATTTAGAAAATGACTCCTTAACTCTAGCGGGAGGGAGAAGAGCGACAGTTGGTCATAGAAAGATGTAGGAGGCCAAGATAGAACTTCTTCGGAATTTTTGAATTAAAGAAGAATGATATCAAGCTTCCCTGATACTGGCATTCAAAAAGTCTCACAAAGGAGCTTTCATGGGCTACAGAAATAAGTGGAAATTGAGCAATAAAGGTGGCCAAATGTGGGCTGGAGAGAGTTCCCTAATTTATATCCTGTCACACTGCAAGTCCTAAGTATTCGAAAGTTTTTTTGTACCTCAGAGTGCAGTGTGGAAGTCACAGGTGCTTTATGGGTCCTGTGGCCAAGAGGAGACTCTAGACAGCTATGCAGTAGACTATCTAGCTGGGTACAGATGCAGAATGCAGGGACACCTCAGCAGATAGCTGCTGTCAAGGTGGGAAGGAGCATAGGACCAAGGATAACCAAGACTGAGAATTTAAGGCCTTTCCTCCATCCATCAACAATAAGTGCTTATTGAATAAGATCCTTCTGGAGTTTAGAATAAGCCTGTTGGGAAGTTCCCGGTTTGTGGTCTGAATATTTTTGGTGATGGCATAGATAGTAAAAGACTTCAAAGAATATAGATGCAGGAATGGCTTCTAACCTCGAATAAGTGACCCTCTCACAATGCCAGAATCATGTCCAATACTGGACAATTTGCAGGGTGGCTTGCAGGAGTTTGTATGGCTCTCTGACCACGGGGTTAGCAGATTTGGAAAGATTTTTCACACTCCTGAATGTTTCCCAGAGCAGATCATGCAAACTGTGGGAGAGTTGTCATACCCCTCGAGTGGCCAAAGGCAGCAGAAGCTTCAGGCAAATGTGGCCCATACCTGATCTTCTGAGAGTTAAGTCTTAGATTTTCTCTGAAGTAAATCTTTTAGCCTCTAGCTTTAGGATTTCCCGGGACCCTGGTGAGAAAGGAAGTTCACAGTATCCTTCTAAGACTGGAATTCTGTGCCTAAGTTGGTATATATAATATGTTCTTGTAGAACTTTTGAATTCTCTAGTGCCTGGAAAACATAAATCAGAGGTAATAGAGTAATTAAGATGAGAAAAGAAAGAAAAGGTGGAGTGATTAAAGATTTGATAGGAACTAAACAGATTAACTAGATGACAGGATCTAGTCTAATCAGTAGAAGATAGTAGGATTCAGGACAAATAAACAACTTTGAATGTAGTGGAGTTTTCCATATGAAGTGCTGAGGAATCACCAGGGTCATGTGAGTGTCCAAGAGTGGCCAGATGTGGGAGTCTTCACAGGAGCTCAAGGCAGGATGCATAGTAGGACCATTCTGGAGTCTGTGATGTGAAATCCACACCCACCACTTGCTGTCATATGAAATTTCATTGAGCAAGATGATTCCAGCCTGGGAGGCTTTAAGACAGCTGAGGTAGGAGTCTTATCAGGTAGTAGGAATGACAAGAACAAGAACCCAGTGCAGGGACTAGCACTCGTGGTATGTGAGAGCTGAATGGAATGAGAGAAAATCATCTGAAGTTGATAAGGGTTGGAATGACAAATGATTTACTTAAAGGTCATGGATGAGAGAGCCGGGGTTGGAATTTCAGACTTCCTACTAGTCACCCACTATTTTTCACCTTTCGGTGCTTATTCTCATGTGCAAATGCACCAACAGCACAGATGCAATTGTAGAAGCATCAGGGAAATTTTGTTTGCTTTTGTCTCAGCCAATTTAGTATTGTGTCTGTAACCCTCCTGGCATCTGGTCAGACTGCCTCAGTTAGAACACTTTCAGGGCTGGGAAATTCTCTGGATTTTTGGAGATAGCTTGTGATAGTCAGTTTTCCATTACTGAAATAAATACCTGAGATAAAACAACTTAAAAAGCAGAAAACTTTATGTTGGCTCACAGTTCTGATGTTTTCAGTTGGAGATCAAATGACCCTGTTGCTTTGGGTGTGTGGTAGGACATGAGATAAAGCAGAGCTGCTTACTTCATGGCTGAGAAGTGAAAGATAGGAAGTGGCTGGATTTTCACTAACTTCCTAGAGAGCACACCCCCAATTCAATGTCCCAAGTAAGGCCTCCCACTAGGCCCTCCCTCTTAAAGGATCCACCACTTTCTAATAGCACTAAGCCCAGGCCAAGCCTTTAGGGCACCAGCCTTTGGGGGAATCATTGGGGTCACGTGAGTGACCCAAAATATAGCACAGACTGATCCATTACTGCACAGACTGGCACAAAATTCTTTATTGAGCTGATTCCTACCTCTATGCATCCTGCTCTTTTAACCATCTCCTCTAGTCTTACATGAATTAGTTTTTTGCTCTTCTAAGTGATCTTCCAGGTTCTCAAGCATCACTCACTAAGCAAGCATTATTATGTGCTCTCATGACCATCCCAGGTCCTCCCATCCAAGTTCTGAACATTCTTGGTCCTTCTACATCTTTATTACCCTTCCCTGGACTATCTCTAGCTTTTTAAATTTTAGATCCCTCTCCTTTCTTCTAAATCCTCACAGCCACTTGTTTAAGAATACAAACCTATTTGGGTCCACAGAGAAACTAGTTGTGTCCTAAGGAATGTAAGCTAGATGAAATATTTATACCAATTGTACTAGTAATAATTTACATACTTACTAAGGAACACTTGTGGTTGAGTGCCACAGAGGATTCCAAATTGCATGGAAGTGGTTACTGGAACATTGCTTAGCTGTATTTTCAACTCAAATGGAAAAAATATGCATATACCCTCTCCTCAGTTTCAAACACACTTAGGATCTGATATGTCTTCTATCTTCACTCTCCCTAAAACTTACACAGTGTTTCCAAATAAGCCAAACTTATAGCAATAGCAACTCTGAATTGGATACCATGACAATTTTCAGTTTTCTTGTGACAAAACTGAAGTCCAGAGGAGTTATGGACCTATAAGTGGCAAAGCTGTTGTTTATCTCCATGCTAAGGTCACCTGCATATCTCAGAATTAACTGTAGTGAATTTTCGGAACTGACTAGTGAATGTGAATGTGAATCCATCTCCCAAAGCATGCCCATCATTTCAAATCCACTTGAATTTTGATTCTTCCCATGAAGATTCTCTTACAGTGTGTTTTTCAGAATTAGACCCATGTGACAGTAATATATTGAGCACCAGCAGATCTTCAATACGTATTTACAAATGATTCAATTAGCAGTCCCTGGCCCTGTCAGTTTTTGAGTCCCAAGTAAGATCAGATGCTTTTGAGTCCCTGAAGGATGCAGTCCCTCTGGTCTGGGGCCTGCTGCTACCAGACCACCTCTGTCTAACCCCTGTGCATAGTTAGCTTTTCCTGTCTGGATTGGAACATCCATGTCTACTCCTTCTACCTTTTTCTCCAGCGGGGAACTAAGTCCTTCTTTTTAATCTACTGCTCTTTACTGAGGGCCCCGGACACTAGTGCTATAGTCCTCTCTTTGAGGATATGGCTTTGTCTAGGAGGGGCTGTGCCAAATGGGAACCACAGAGTCCAGTGGTAAATGGAGGCTATACCAAGGTCAGCCACACGCTGGGACAAGCACCCGAGTCCTGGGCAATGTCAGAGTTTTTTTTTTTTTTTTTTTTTTTTTTTTTTTTTTTTTGTGGATTTCCATACCAATGGCTCTGCACTGGGGGTGAATTAGTGTGGAACAATCATTTTCTTAGGTGGAGACCATGCAGCAGCTTCTGGCAATGAGTGATGATGAGTCAATCACAGCTCTAACCTCTGTATAAGCTAATGCCAAGAGAGATTTGCTGGAACTCTAGAACTCTTCCTATTGCTGTTTGGATCATCAATTCATTTGCATACAGCTCTATTATCTTCAGGGAAAGGGAGATAGGAGACTTTAGATTGGATGCTTGACAAAGATTCTGGACTTACAAATTAGGACATTAGGAGCTCTATTTGCATAAAAGTCTCCAGGTCCTTGGAAGAAACTGTTAGGACTTTGGAAACCATAAATAGAGGTCAATGTGTTTGGACATTGCTGATAAACTGCTGTCAAACAAAGAGCAAGGTGAGGCCTACTGACCCCTGGTGTGCCTTGGCCCTGGGAATTTGGACCTCACACCCAAGGCTTGGTACTTCAGAGTTGGAAGAGGGCTCTTGGATATGCTGGGAAAGTGTCCACCAGTCAAGAGCTCTCTGGACACTTATGTGGGAGAACTTGGCATAAACTCCTTGAACCATGAAAGGAGCTGTCAATGGAAGAGCTGGGATTCTTTTAAAGACCCAAAAGCTCAACCCTTGCATAGCTGTTTAGGAACTAGGGAAATCCTCCACCTGCAATTGGAAGCAAAGAGCAAATTAGGCAGGACCGGAACCCCTGGAAATCAAGGTGAAGGGTAGGATAGGCTGCAGTGATGCCTGCTTTGGGTCCCATAGTGAGAGGGGGGTGGAGATGAGACTAGGGACAAGGCAGGGATTTAAATTGGGGTTATCTTAACAAAATAAAAGTAGAGCCAAATACTTCTGCAATTCCATCTATATCCTGGAGTACTCTGAAGCTCAGATTGGTCCGCAGGACACAAAAGCCATTTTTATTTTGTAATAATTTTAAACTTAATGGAAAGTTGCAAAAACCATACAGGGAACTCCTCAAAGGAACCTCTTAACTAGATTAAACATTTTGCTCATTATGTTTTTTATCATTTTTTATAAATCTATTGATCCAAACACATGCACAAATCTATGGATTTTTTCCAATAATTTGAGAGTTGGTTACAGACATCTTGCCTTTTTTATTTCTGTGTGCCTTTAAAATTAATCAGTGTGCCTTCCCTAATAAGGAAGACAGTTTCTTACATAACCACAATGCAGAGATCAAAGAAACTTAACATTGATATAATACCATCATCTAATCTATGATCCCTACTCCAATTTCATCCCTTTTCCCAATGATGCCCTTTATAACTAATTACTTCACTGGTCTAGGATACAAGATTATTCAATATATTAAGTTGATCCATCTTTTTTCTATCTTTAACCTGGAGTGTTTCCTCAGTCTTTTTCTTTCTTGACTTTGAAAGCTATTTTGTAAGATTTCCTCAATTTGGTATTCTTTGACAATTCCTCATGATTAAAGACAAGTAACACATCTTGAGCAGGGCTGTTGAGATTTGCTCTATCCTGTCCGTGCTTTGTAAAGTGGTTACAGGATGTCAGTTTGTTCCCAAATTGGTCATGTTAACTTAGATCACATGGTTCGGATGGTGTCCACCAGATTTCCCCATTGTAAAGTCATTTTTTTCCAATTTTTTTAATTGATGCATTATAATTATACATAATGGTGGGATTTGTTGTTACATATTTATTCATGCACATGATATAACAATATAATTTAGCCAGAATCATTTCCCAGTATTTCTCCTTTCCCTCCTCTCCTTCCTCCTCTTGGTGGTCCCTTTCTTCTCCTCTACCGATCTCCTTTTGATTTTCATGAGATCCCCATTCACCCACAGTTTTTTTTTTTCCTTTTCCTTTTCCTCTCTAGCTTCCATGCGAGAGAAAACAAACAACCCTTGACTTTTCCAGTTTGGCTTATTTCACTTATCATCATGTTCTCAAGTTCCATCCATTTTCCTGCAAGTGACGTGATATCATTCTTCTTTATGTCTGAATAAAACTCCATTGTGTATATATACTACATTTTCTTTATCCATTCATTCACTGGTGGACACCTAGGCTGGTTCCATAGTTTGCAAAGGCTACATTTTTAAATGGCATGAGCACAAACAATAAAAATACTTAATTTCTATAAAATGAATTGTTGGTCTCTCTATTTAAATCTTTTCCACCTTGTCTTAATGACTAGGAGAAAGGTGAAGCAGTTTCCCAGCTGTGGGATGCTCGCGGTGGTGGGTTAAGCTGACTTTTATGTGCTGCATATTTCCACTAGGTTTAATTGGGCCACTATTTCCCCAATCTTTTGAGCACATCAGAAGAAAAGGCTCAGTTGGGTGCAAGCCTATCTTGAAAATCTCAAATAGTTGCTATTCTTTTTTCTTTTAAACAAAGAAAGGGAAAGTCTTGGTTCAGAGTCTCTGTAGACCACCATATAGTAATTCAATAGCGTTTCAGAAGAATTGCATTTACTTTTACCTGCTCTTTCCTGAAACATGAAATTTTCATTACAAGAGTTTATTACTTTAAAAAGCCAAGTTAAATAAGTGAGCCAATTTAAGGAAATTTTACGAATGTAAAGAAAACTGTTAGCCTTGGAGACTTGGTGGCCCCGCGCCAGCCTTGCTCCGTGCTCTGTGTAGGGTGCCCCAGGCAGTGCACCCGCCTGCGCTCGCAGCTCTGCGCCCCAGCAACCCGGAAGCGCCGCGCATGCGCGCCCGCGATCAGCAGCTGTTTGGCATTTCCATGGCTACGAAGCCCCTCCGCATGGGATCCGAGAGCGAGAAAATGAAGCTCAAAAGCCTCCTGCTCCGGTATTACCCTCCAGGTACAGGCCCCGCCCTCACGTGGGGTCCGGGTCTCCCAACTGCGCGGGTCTGGGGCGGAGGAGGGGTCCGCGGTGTCGCGCCTGAGCGACCCCGGCGGGTCGGGAAGACTGATGATTCCAGTTTGAGCCCTTCACTCTTCCACATGCTGGGCCCTGGTCCTCAAAACTTTTAAAGTGACTTTAGAAAGTCTTTAAAACTTTTAAATGCCATGTTTTTTTGGGTTCCTGGGACGAGGTGGGATGGGGCCTGAGACGTGCTGACAGGTGGTCTCCTGGGGTATTTGTTTCTGGAAGGGAAGACAACAGAAGGACCACGTTGCCTTTTATTTTAAATGCTCCAGAACGATTAAGTCAAGGTGTACAGAGTATGAAAAGAAAAATGCAAACCCAGAGAAGCATGTTGAGTTGGTGAATGTATCGGGCCTGTGCTTGTCCATCAACACCTTTATTGAGAGCCCACATTTTCTGCACTGTGTGCTCCTTGCCAAGAGACTTTAAAGAAAGTCCTAGTCCTTGATCCCAGTGAGTGAAATAATTGTGAAATAACCCCATCAAATGCTATAGTTTTAGAGTAAGGTGTTCTCTTCTCTAGTCCCCTTGTTTTGGAGTAGAGGACCAGGTTGCATTTAGAGAATTTGGGGTGTGCACTGATCACCCAGCTAGTTAGGACTTGAACTCTTGACTTTTAATTCAGAACTCATTAAAAATAAGAATATGAATTAAAACCTGCAGAAATCTCCCCAAAGCAAGAGATGACCAAAGTACACTTGCCCAGTGTGAGGTTTGGATGAGAAGTGGCATAAAGATTTCAAAGGAGGGAAGGATCTCTTTGGACCAGTTTGATTTAAGATATTTATGAGAGGTGAGGCCTGAAGAACTTGAGGGCGAAAGTTTTTACTTTTCCCAGCAGTGTGGGCAGCTGTTTGGTTAACACCTCAACCAGAATGTCTGATAGAGAGCTCCTGGTTCCTTTTCTCTGATCCCATTCTGATTTTGTTGCTTTCTCAGACTGCGCTGTCAGTTGATGGCATCATCATCATTCATCTAGTTTCTCTGGCAGGAACTTGGCTGGCTTTTTTTTTTTTTTTTTCTTCCTGGTAATCCCTCACCACCACTCCACACTCTCTTCCCCAATTCCATCAACAGATTCTGTTGGCTCTACCTCCAGAATATTCTGTGAATCCATCTGATTGTCCCTTTCCATGGCACAGTTTTCTCGATATAATGTCCCTTCCAGATACCAATCTAGCCCAGCCCTCCATTCTGGCAGTCACCACCTCTTACTGGACTGCTTATGGTCCTGGTTTTCATGCTCATCCTTTGCAATCTGTCTGTCACCAGCAGCCAGTGAAATCTGAATTAAACATTTCCCATAGTCTCTTGTTATGCTAAGAATAAAATACACACTCTGCAGGATTTGGCTCAGCCTGTGCTTGTTGGCTTCTAAAACCTCGGTCTTCCACTCTCTCTATAATTCAGACTTCTTTTACTGTTTTTCCAAGACTTAAGGAAGATCTTTCACTCACTGTTGTCTTTCTGGACCTAGTTTTCCCTAGGCCTTGGAATGGCTGTCCTCTTTATTTGGTTTCGGTCCTTGTCACCAGTCCAGAGAGATCTTCTTTTACCATCATTCAAAGTAATTCCTCCCTGATTTTTTTCTATGCCATTTGTTGTTTTTACTGTATTCATCATTATCTGACACTCTATATAGTTGACATTTTAAATCTTCACCTCTTTCTCATAGAATGTAAACTCCATGAGAACTAAGACCTTGTGTCTTTTGTTCACTGCTGTATCTTTAGCTCCTGAAAATATCCTGGGATGTAGGAGACATTTAGTGTTTGTTGAGTGAATGCACAAATGTGGATTATGAAAGAGGTCAATCCAGGCATCAAACTGCTGTGAAAAAAAATGTTTAAAAGCTCAAGGGATGCAAGGGGAGGCCTGAATGGCCACTTTGCAAAATGTAAAGTTCATATTTATAGAAAACATACTCAATTTCTCTCTTAGGGTTCCAACTAAAATAACATGAAGAGGCTCTAGATAAGAGGGGTAGTACAAAGGACATTTTAACTTAAGAATAATAGCCTGTTTTCTTTAAGCAATCCAAATTTTCTTTTGCCTGTGCTCACACATGGGCCAGTACTATTTCCCATAAATTACCTGATAAATGAATGCCTTGCCTTTGTTGTGGAGTATGGGTTAGAAATGTGGGCTCTGAAGATTGAATAACTGACTCTCCCCATATACGATTTTCCTCTTGGGCAATTTGTTTTGATCTGTGTACTGTAAGCCAGATGGTGACAGTGGCACTCCCCTCTCAGACCTGCTGGTCCCTTCCAGCTGCCAATCCACTTGCCTTCTCCCTTCAGAGTAAACCTCCCAGAAAGAACCCTTCCTCCCAGTTCTCTCCTCTTTCCTGTCTTGAGCTTACTCCTATCATGCTTTCACTTATCGCTTCCCTGAAACATCCCTGTTGGAGATCCCTGGTAACCTCCATATTGCTGTACCCCCTGGCCATGTTGTGGCTCTCATGTTTCTTGGCCTGACAGCAGCATTCCTCCTGTTTGACCATTCTGCCTTCCTTTGGTTTCTGGGTTCATACTGTTTTCCCTTCTGTCTTGCGGTCTCTCCTTGGTCCATCTTGTTCTGATCTCTTAATGTTGGATGGAGGCCCCAGATCTTTGCTCGTGGACTTCTCTTTTCTATCTGCACTCATTAGCTGGGTGCTCTCATTTATTCTCACTGCTGAAAAGTCATCCTAAGCAGTCCCTCCCAAGTAGCTGTCAGCGCGACACTTTCCTGTGGGTATCCAATGTGCATCTCGCATGGGGTGGGGTCCTCTAGTGTCCCCCATTTCAGCCAACTGCAGCTTTCACTTCTCCACTGCTCTTGCCAAAATTTTGGTCTCCTCCTTGTCTCCCCTTTCATACACAACATCTGATCCAATGGAAAATTTTATTCTGTCAGTACACCTTCAGAAATCCATATGGAAGCCAGGAACTTCTCCCCACCCTCACTAATTTTTTTTCTGTCTCCTGCTATGACTTCTACCTGTGCCGCATTTCAGTTTGTTCCACCACAGCAGCGGGATGATTGTTAGAGCACACATCTGGCCATGCCACTCTACTGCCCTCCAAGGATTTTTTTTTTTTTTTTTTTTTTTTTTTTTTTTTTTGGTACCTGGGATTGAACTCAGGGGCACTCGACCACTGGCCCACATCCCCAGCCCTTTTTTTGTATTTTATTTAGAGACAGGGTCTCACTGAGTTGCTAAAGTGCCTCACCATTGCTGAGGCTGGCTTTGAACTTGCAATCCTCCTGCTTCAGCCTGCTAAGTGCTGGGATTACAGGTGTGCACCACCAATGCTTTTTATCTCACTAAAAGTAGGGCCACATTCTACAAGGCCCTACAGGACCTGCCACCTTTTGCCTCTTACACCCGCCCTATTTCCCCAGTACTCCTCTAACAGTACTACTCTTCTTTGTAGGCCTTGGATGGCCAGGTGTGTCCCCACTAGGGACCTCTGTAAAACTGGCACTCACACGTTTGTTGACTAAGTGAGTTTAATGAGATGATGTGTGTTAAGTAGAATGTCAGAACTTTTCCCCAAATGTAGACTGATAAAGTGTACTTATCTGAAGTGACCTCCATATGTGCTCCAGCTCAAAAGTCAGTGGTTCTAGTGATGATCTCAGACTCAAGTAAAGATTTAGATTCAGGCTTGCAACTGTTGCTTTAATGATTATCTTATAATGAGGTGATATTACTTACATACTTAGATATTTAATTCATGAATTCCAGTCTTTGGTGAGCCGCATTATATGCAAGTTTTCAAGATACTAATGAATAGCGGGTGGGTATTTCAATAACATTATCAAACAGGGAAAAAAAAATCAGTCACCATGGGCCTCATTCTCACACTTCCTTTATTACTTCTGCACAGAGAGCAATTAGAAAATTCTCTGATTGAGGTCCTCCCACTGACTCTGGAATGACATAGGTCTGAAACATTCTCTTGTTAGCATCCACTGACTTAGCCCTCTCCCTACCTGAATTCCAGGTGACTGTAAATAGCAGTGATCTATGGCTGAGCAGACATGGGACATTCCCCCTCTATCTTGGCATGTTGTTTAACTCAGGAAGTCAGGTTCATGAAGTGGTGTAGGTGCTGACTACGTGCCTTTCCACTGACTCAGTTTTGTCAACCTTTGTCTTTTTTTTTTTTTTTTTTTTTTTTTTTTTAATGCAGTCCCTAGTTCTTTGGCCAGAAGAAGGAACTAAATAGACATCTGTTATTGTGAGCACTTTAAAGGCTTCTGTTGATCTGAGTAATGGATGCTAATACCTACTGAAGCACAGCCTTTTTAATACACTGCAAAATGTTGAGGGCAGAGGCTTCTTACTGACTGTTTTGAGAATTACGCTTATTGCCTCTTTGTCCACGACTAAGAGAATCAGAATGTCAGGAGGCTTTGGACATGATCACTGAGGGAAGACAAGACTCACTTGCATCAGCAATTTTGTGTCTTTTCCAGTTATATGTTCTTTACAGCACACGTCACAGGATCTGCTCATCTCGGAGCTCAGGGAAGGATGCACATATTGCCTAGATCTGTTGCCATGATGAGGCAGTCAAATGCACACATTTAGATTTTGCTCTTTCTTTTCCAGATCCATTAGTTCAGTAGCGCAACTGATCTTTAATAGTCAGCCTAAGGGCTTTGATCATTGTTCATTTTGCTAGAAACAAAATCATAGTGAATATAGAAAGCCGACTTTTGTTCACTTTTTTGCTAGATGTTTCAAATGTGTTTCCTTAGGTTACTAGACTAACCTGTATGGGTTGTCAAGTGCTAATTTTTCTGGTCTTTTTCGTTGAGTTACATGTGATTATGGCTTATTCATTGTTTATATTATTTATTTGCTCAAATATTTATTGAGTGCTTACTTTCCTCAATAATAGTAAATATTGAGTGCTTTTATATGTAATGCTTAAAACTTAAAATTACAAAAAAGGAAAGACACAATTATTGATGGTAATAGTGACTTTCATTTATGTAGAGTTTATAGTTTTCAAATTATTTTAACTTACTTGAGTCAAAGGACCTTGCAGGGACCTTGTTCCTCAATAGTTTATATTCTAATCATGTTGACACCTGTAATTTTCTCTTTTCTTCATTTCCTTATTTTTGTATGCTTTTTCTATTATAAAGGGAATATTTACTGTGACCAAGTCTTATAAAGGCATAAAGGAATAGCTAAGACCGTCCCCATCCTCCTGAAGCTGTGACAGCTTCTTGAACAAAGTTGCAACCTATCTACCAACAGTTCTAAAAACACCTGTTTGGTTCTTTTTTTTTGAGTTTGCTAATGCTGAGCACTAATAGTCCCTGTGATCTTTGCTAATCTAATAGATAAAACTTATAACTGTTATTTTATTTAGTGCTTTTTCTTATTAATGAAATTCAAAGTCTTACTTTGGCGTATTTACTGACCATTGTCTATTTTTGTTTTGGTTGTAAATGGGACATTTGTGCCTATTGTTCATTATTCTTTTTTAAAAAATCTGTTTTAGAGTTCTTCATCTGAAGTTCTC
Organism: Tamias sibiricus; assembly: GCA_025594165.1. Lineage (NCBI taxonomy): Eukaryota > Metazoa > Chordata > Mammalia > Rodentia > Sciuridae > Tamias > Tamias sibiricus. The sequence continues at coordinate 68,400,224 of CM046660.1, read as the reverse complement.
TGAGCTTTGTTGAAGTGATTTTGCTGATCATCATTTGTATTTAACTTTGTGGTATCTTTTACTATGCAGAAGTTTAAGAATTGTTTCAGATAAATGTGTCAATTTTTTTCATTTTTAGCTGTTGTTTAAAAAGTTGATTGCAGACACTAAAATATGTATATGTTCTATCACTCAAACTATTTTTGTTTTATTTTTAATATTAAAATTTCTAATCATCCTTTAATGCGTTTTTGTAAATTGTGTGTAGTAGAAATCTATTTTTTCAAAAGTCCAGCTGATTATTATAGCATTATTATTCCACAATTATTTCTTCCTCCATTGATTTGAAATGTCACTTTCACTTTATTTTAAAACTTCCATGTGTAGATAATTCTATTATATTGACCTAGCTTTGTATCAGAGCCATACTTTTTTTTTATAGTTGATATAATATCTGGTAAAGTAAACTTTCAAGTTTGAAAAACTTAAATCCTGACTTTTTCAATTCCATAGATTAATATCTTTACATATATTGACTTTTTCTCATTCAGCAATGTGTCTCCCCATTTATTATAATTTTCTGTCACTTCCAGTAGTTCAGCTAGATCATGCCCATTTCCCACCAATTTTATATTTAAATATTCAGTGGTTTCTTTAGCAGTTGCAAATGTCATCTTTTCCTCAATGATACCTTCACTTGCCAGTTCATCTCTTTATTGTCTACTTCTAACCTAGCTTTTGGTATTTTATTTATTTTGCAAGCCCATATCATTTCTTCACATGACATATGAGTAGGTTTTAAAAAGATTTAAAAATTTTGTAATGTCCATGCTTTGCTGTAAAGTTCAATATGGCAGAAGAAGTCTTTATTCACTCTAAGGAAATAAGAATAGAATTTTTAGTGGTTGGCTATCTGCAGAAAAATCCCTGCTTTCTTTTTGTTTCTTAGCCTGGAGAGCTAGAGCTTGGTTTCAGGTCTTTATTAGTTCTTGGGGGAGGGAGACACCCAAACCAAAACTGTCAAACTGGCCTCTTAATTCTAGTTGTTGGTCTCCTTTGCATTGGTGTTCTGGGAAGTTCTTGAGTCACTAGAAGCATTTAACATGATTTATCTGTTCTAAAATATTAAACTTCATCACACAACAGCTGCTTGGGTACCCATGTAGATTGTGCCAAATCTGTGCAGAGAGACTGTTGAGATGAGTTCCTGCCAAGATAGTCTCTGTGCAGCTGAGGGTGTGGTGATGCTCTGGGGACGGGGGTGGGGGATGCAGTCTCCAAGGGAGGATACTGGCCTTGTGTCAGGTGAAGGCAAATCACCACATGTGTGCAACTCAGCAAAGGACTCCACTGGAGAGTCTTAGTTAGCAGTTGGCATATTGATGATCATTAAAGCCAAGGGCATGGATGATTTTAAATAGGAAAGAATGTACAGCAAGAAGAAACAAATCCTTGGACTTGAAGACTAAAGACTACCAGTTTTTAGCACTGAAGGAGAATGAAAAGTCACAAAGTAACTGGAGAAAGAGAAAGAGGAAGAGGTTTCAATAAAAGCCTAGAGAGGCTGGAGTTATGGAAGAAGGAAGTTGGTTGTAGAGCCAATAATTTCTGAAAGGCCATGTGGTTTAAAGACAGGGAACATCAATTGGATTAAGTAATCTGGGACTCACATACAATCAATGTACTGGTAATTCAGGTATTTGGCAAACACTCTTTGAGTCTTTCAAAAGATTGAGAAAATAATGGGGGAGACACCATTGCAGGAGTAATGGAAGCCAGAGAGGAAAGGTGTAATTTTCATGTGTTTGACCGTGTTGCTTGTATTTGACCCTGGCCAAATCATGTGCCTGCTGGCCTCCATCTTCAGGACTGGTTCTGAGGAGGGTCCAGTTGGAAACACAAAGAAACCATGATATGTTGTGTTCCTTCACAGAAGCTTCAGCTTCACTGGGAAGAAATGGCATAAGGGTTAATTGATACAGAGTAATTGTGCAGGACATCACAGGTAGTATTTGATTAATAACTAAGTAGTAAGCACTAGTCAACTAGATTTTTCTATATGCCAAATGCTTTGTATCTATCTTATTTAGTCTCAACCTTCAAACTCCAGGTATTATTGATAGAGGAGAGAACTCAGTTGTAATGTGATGACTTTGTTGATATCATGACAAAAGGAAGGGATTGAACTGAAATGCAAGCTTGCATCTCCCTGGTGCCAAGTGCCTGCTTTCTCAATTCTGCTACATTCCCTCTCAATGATTTGGTGCTTTTGAAAAGTAGATACAGGGATTTGATAGAATTTGCTATTTCCCCTTGATCTGAAATGCCGCTGGAGTCATGTGTTGCTTCGGATTTAGTCCATAGCACTGATTCTCACACGTAGAGGGACCCTGAGGCCTTTGGGACATTTCAGTGGTGACTCAAGGTCAAATAGTTGTCATAATACTAACAAGGTGCTATTTGAATTTCCACTTACTGACATTTGCTCTGATGGTGCAAAAGCAATGCAAGGAGAAAGAGCTTGGGCCTTACAGCAGGTCACAGAAACGTCATCTCAATCTGACAGTACTCTTTCTCAGGACAGGAATGATGGCCTTCATGAAGCCACAGGAAATCAGTGCAGTGAAATGCTGTGTGAGTGCATGCCCTTTGAGTACTGTGGGAGAGACCCATAAAGCCCTTCTGCTGTGCAGTGAAGACAAAGATTGTCTTGAGGAAAATACTTGTGTGGTTGTTGAATTCTGGAATGAACTGGTCTACTGGTCTTTTTTTTTTTTTTTTTTTTTTTTTAATGGAAGACCATTTTTACTTGAAACAGAGAGGCAAACAAGCCCCCCCCCCCTTTTTTATTCCCAGATTTATTTGGCCACTTGGCATACATTTTCTTGAAAATGAACAAAGTGAGCCTGAAAGTTTCAACTGAAAACTGTCCGTAGTTCTTCCAGTAATAAAATCTGAGCTTTTAAACAAATATGGAATTTCAGAAAAGTTGTATCTCCTACCATGAGCTTGCCAACAGTTAGACTTTTCTGATGATAGAGATTGGAAGTGACACTAACAAATGCGATTTTTGATATTGTATGATGAAATATGTCACCATTTACAAAATACGCAGAACTCAGACACTATTTTTCAATCATGCATTGATAGACGATCGGATTTTAATGGAAGCCAGCATGGAAGAGCTCACAGTCATGGTTTCAGTTTCTACACTGCAAGCAATTTTTAAGAAAGTACCATTTGTTAAGTTAAAATGTAGTGTCAAAGAATAATAACTGTAATGCTTTGAAAATGATATTAATACAGTCTTTCATCTTTCTGGCTACATATCTATGTTTAACTAGATTTTCTCTCTTCTCTTTTTTTTTTTTTTTTTTTTTTTTTTTTTTTTTTTTTTTTTTTTTTTCCGGCATTGGGGATTGAACTCATGGATACTCAACCACTGAGCCACATCCCCAGCCCTGTTTTGTATTTTATTTAGACAGGGTCTCACTGAGTTGTTTAGTGCCTCACTGTTGCTGAGGCTGGCTTTGAACTCTCCATCCTCCTGTTTCAGCCTGAGATTACAGGTGTGTGCCACCACGCTCGGCCAGATTTTTTTCTTACACTTCATCTAAAGCAACATATAGCAACAGCTTGAATGCAGTGGCAGAGATGAGAATTCAGCTGTCCTCAATTAAACCAGCTAGTAAAGATCTTTGCAAAGTGTAATGTAGCGCTACTCTTACTATTTTTTTTTTGTTTGTTTTTGGGGGGGTAGGAAGATATGGCTATTTTCATAAAACTTTGCCACTTGTGTTAAAATACTTAATATATTTTTAAAATTATTAATTTTGACATTAAAAATATTACAAAATAAGAAACCTTTGATATGTTCAGTAATATTTAAAGGTAAGATGGCCTTAAGGCCAATACTCTTGAGTTTAGAGGTGGTGGAACATATGCATAGGGAAAGGTGGCTAAGTGGCTCTGCTCATACATTCTAGTCTCTGGTCTCTCTGTTGTTCAGATTGAGTATATTCTATAGATCTGTATTCAAGTTCACTATTTCTGTCCTGTCATCTTTACTACTGAGCCCCTTCAGCAAGAGTCGTGTTTAGGTTAATGTGTATTTCAGCTCTATAATTTCCATTTGATTCTTTTTAGTAACTTCTATTTCTTTTCAGAGATTTTTCCACTTGTTTTAATGGATGTGTAATAGTGAAAGGATTTTTATGACCCTCCCTTTAAAATCCTCATCAGATAATTTCAACATCTGATTCATCTCAGTATTGGTATTGGTTGGTTGTTTCTTTCTGATGTTTGGTGATTTTCTGTTACACCCTGGATATTGGCATTTGTTGATTTGCTTTTTTTGGTTTTGGTATGTTGGGAGATTTTTGTTGTAGCTGCTGTTGTTTCCTGGATATTTTGGTTATTATGTTAGGAGACTCTTGATGCTGTGTAAGTCTTCTATTTAGATCTAGTATAGAAGTTCTGATCTACTTTTGTAAACCTTAGTCCCTGTTTAGTTTTCAGAGCTCTTGCAATGATACTCTGCTCTGCTGTGTTTTTTCTGGTCCTGCTGAACCTCCTTTTTAATCCCTGCTGGTACAATCATTGGGGGTCATGGAAGGACAGAGGTACTTCCCTGGCTTACCTGCTGTCCTGGGTCAGCCCTGAGCCTGGTTATGTTGCTTATTCGAAGGCAGGGAGACACAGGTCTTTATTGATGCTGCTTCAGTGTCTGGTTGTGGAGTGGGGCCTGGAGCGTTCCAAGTAGATGGAACCCACTCACCAATGGCCCAATTATCGAATGGGATCTAGGAAGTCCTAGAATTTTATTGGTGCTGCTGCAGGTAAATCAGACCTCCACTAGGGCTCTGGTTGTGGAACAGTGACTGGAAAGTTCTGGAGCTTGGTTGCTTTTGCTGCTGCAAGATGGGGCCCAGTGTGTAGGGTAGAAACTGGGACAGACCTTTGTTTCCATTGGGAATCAGATGCCTGAAGGGGCAGGGTTTAGGGCTCCCCATTGTTTGGCTTTCCTTTTCCTGGTCTTTTGGTCCCAGGGTGAAAGATATTTTATTTTTTGTCTCTATGCCTCTAGGTGGTCCTAGGCTATAGGCCCCTTGGTCCCAGTTTGGGGGAATATGGGAGATATTCCGTATTCAAGGCTCACCATGTTGTCATGCCTAAGGTCAGGCCCCTATCCATGCCACCTTTTCTCCACAGCTGTCAGTTATTTTCATTATTGTCTGTTGAACAATTTTAAGGGTATTTGGAGGGGAAGGCCAGGAAAGAGCTAGTCTATACAACCTCGTTTCAGAACCAGCACTTCATGTTTTTTTATTTTTTATGTTGAAAACTTTAAAATTTGAAAAATTGAAAATGAAAGAAATTATGTTAAAGTAGACTAACTTTTACCACAGGCTGCATCCTCAGTGGTTTATAACATGTTTGCTTATTTTTTATAGGAATTATGCTGGAATATGAAAAAAGTGGGGAATTAAAGACCAAATCCATAGATTTGCTTGAGCTTGGCCCTAGGTAAGTTACCTGTATAATGCAGCATATATTTCATATACTCGCATTTTCTTAGAAAACCCTAATGTAGGGGGATGTGTGGATGTGCCTGAGCTACAGTGCACTATTTAAAAAGCCTTCTTCTGTGGCTCCCTATTTTCTGTTTGTTTCAGTGGTTTGTACTTTAGGGTCTTGCTGAATGAAGAGGTGGCAGTGGAAAAGTGGTCACCAGTCTGCCCTTTTTCATCTAAACAGGACTATTATTATTATTATTATTATTATTATTATTATTATTATTTAATTTAGCCTTTTAGCCTGGAATGGTTTTGAGAAGCTGTGAAGACAGAGTTCCCCTGTACCTCACCCCCATTTCTCCAGTTGTTAACATCTTAGTCTGGGAGATTTGTCACGGTTGTTGTACCAGAAATGGTGCATTATTATCAACACAAGTCCACAGTATGCGGTTTTCCTCCATTTCTCTCTAATTCTCTTTTATTTCCAAGATCCTATCCAGGATTACATCTCTTTTGGCTACTCTTGGCTATGACAGCTTCTTAGACTTTCCTTATTTTTGGTGACTTTAACATTCCTAAGGAGTAATGATTGTTGAGTTTAAAAAAATATTACCGAGCCCATTGTTTCCTCAGGAAATATTTCATGAGGCTGATTGCTTATGTTCCTGCCCATCATTTGTGATAGGGCAGAGGCTGGAGCCCTAATCTCTACCTCTGAAGCCTGCTGTGATCCGGGAAGAGATCTGTGAGGTCATAATGCCTGGGATTCACTCCCATCAGGAGATCTCTGTGCAAATCTCCATTGTAAGAAATAAGAGTAGTGATTATACCTGTGGGAGTCCAAATTCAGATAGGTGAAGGTATTCTCAATGGTGTGGGGGAAAAAAAAGAACAAAAATACCGTGCTGTAGAGCTGTGGCCTGAGACAGCAGAGGGACTCACACAGAAGGCTTCACTGCAGTTTTAAATAAGACTAGTGGCATGACAGCCAGAGAGAGAGGGCTCCCTTAGTCATGGAGCTGCTGCCACTTGGGAGTTGTGGTGTTTAAGGGACACTTGTCCTGGTGAGGATGGAGCATGGCTTGGGGGATGCTAGTCTAAGTAGGGTCCGACATTAGTCTAGGTGCCTAGGACAGAGCAGTTACTCAACAGGTATTTTTTTTTAAAATCAAAGAATAAATGGTGACACAGATAATGCCATTTAATTTCATCTACAACAATCTTTAACACTCATAATTTTTGTAAACGGAATCTGTTACTGATCTGTGTGACTCTGCTAGCATGCAAGAAATTTGTTAGATGTTCTTTATTTAGTCTGCAGTGGGATATTTGCTTCTCCCACATGCACAGTTCCATTGAGTTTTATTTAATTTTTAATTTTTTTTTTAGCTGTGGTAGACACAGTACCTTTATTTTATTTATGTGATGCTGAGGATCGAACCCAGGCCCTCACACATATGAGATGAGAGCTCTACCGCTGAGCCATCACCCCAGCCCCCCATTGGGTTTTATAAGAAGCTACACAGTCACTAATCATAACCTCAATGGCCATATTGTTTGTTTTGAGAAATAAATTGTAGAAAACAGAGCATCATTTGAGTGGTACAGATAAACTTGAATATGAGAGAGTAACTTCCAGCTGGATGTTCAAGAAAAACACGGTTTATGTTTAAAAGTATAGATCCTTGGGTGATTTCACAAAGGACAGATGGAGCTGTGAATCCAGGAGCTCTTAATGCTTTGATATTCTCCGTTGCTGCCACAGTCACTCCGTAGTGTCATGTTCTGAGGAGGTATAAGTGGTGGCCACCCATAACCATGGCGTTCACTCATGATAATCCAGGCATGATAGTGTGGGAAAGTAAATATATCTCAAAGTTATAACGTATGGATCTTATTTCTAGTTCTTCCCAAGAATCTGAAAGTATTTGTGCGTATAAAAAAATACTTGCATTATAGATGACACACTGAAATTATTGTATAAGAATCTAGCTATTGGAATATTACAGGATCAGGTGTCCAGATTAAGTATTTGGTTCATGCAGACCTTGATAACAAATCTGTTTGGATTCACACTAGCTGTTGAAAATATTTCCATGAGGTATTATCATTGTTTTAATTTTTATGAAAGTATAATTCTTTTGAGAACTGAGTATCTCAGAGTTTATCCATATAATGGTTATAAATGGTCTCTGATTCATTTATGTTCAAAATATTCACTACTTTTCCAATACATAATAATTTTTGAGAGCTGGGATCACATTTTACACTCACAGGGCCTAAGCTAGGGTAGGTATTCAACAACCAACTGAACAAACAGGTTTGCCTTGCATAAGAATGGAGCTCAGGGAATCTTTATTTAAGAGGAGGGGAGGAGGATGTTTATCAGAGATCACATTCTGAGGAACAGATGCTGAGACAGAGTCAATGGGTAAAAGGTTTTTTGTACAGTGACATCTGTGACAGATGATCACATGCAGCAAGACTGAGCAGGAGCCGCCATCTGTCCATGGTGATGCATACTGGACAGCAGTCTGCAGGCCCAAGGGGAGCCTGCAGCAAGGCATGCTAGTTAGAGGAGTCGCTCATGGGAGAGAAATGGCCAGGCTTTTGCACAGCTCTTTGCTCATCCATGGGCTGAGGGTCGCCTAGGAGGGTCTTGCCCTGGCTGTAGTGCTGAAGTTGGCCCTGAGGGGCTGCAGCTGGAGCTCACCAGCCAGCTAGACTCCTCTCCAGTAGCTGGGCCTGGAGTTATTTTGTGAAGGGGAACCCACACAGTGCGTCTTCTAAGCTTATGACCTAATTTGAAAAACAACTCTATTTTTGATGCTCTGTGGTAGATAGACATTAATACTTTCTTTTTGAACCAATATTATTGTTGTAGTAGCAAATTTTACCAAAGTTTCTATGGATTATTTGAATACTGGGAAATTCTTGAATCTCTCTCTCTCTCTCTCTCTCTCTCTCTCCCCCCCTCTCCCCCTCTTTCTCTCTCCATATATATGTGTACACACACACACACACACACACATATATATGTAAATATATATATATATATATATATAATTCTTCTTCAGAGAAATAGTATAGTCCAGAAAGAAAATATATATATATTAATTTTTTAAATATATATATATATATTTTTAAAATATATATATATTTAAAATATATATATATATTTAAAAAATTAATTCTTCAGGGAAATAATATAGTCCAGAAAGAATATTACTAATCAATATTCTTTAAATGTTTATAGTGAGTTTATAGTGAATTTCACTCTGCATTTCTAAAACAGTTATGATGAAAGTGTTACATTAGTGGGTTGTTACAGTACTAAGAGAATATATGTAAATCAGAGAATATAGTACCAGGCATACTCAATATAAGTTCAATGAAAATAAGCAGGAAAAAAATAATGAGTTCCTCACACTCAGAGTTAGTATACCCTCAACCTTCCTAAGTGTCTTAGTCTGTTTTGTGCTGCTCTAACAAATACACCTAAGGCTGAGAAATTTCTAAAGAACAGAAATTTTTATCTTACTGTTCTGGAGGCTGGCAAGTTCAAGATGGCGGTGATAACAGGTTTGGTTTTTCTCTGCTTCCAAGATCACACCTAGTGTTGCGTGCTCTGGATGAGAGGAGTGCCATGTCTTCATATAGCAAAGAGCAGAAGGGCAAACAGGACAAAATCCTTCATCCAAGCCCTTTGTTAGGTAGCACTCTCATGATTTCCTCCCTGCCTGAGGGCCCACCTCTCAGTGCTGTTGTGTTGGCAATTTCAGCATGAACTTTGGAGGGGAAACACACATTTAAATCATGGTACTAGGTGAGCATCCCAGAATCTTGGCACTCCCTCCATGAGAAATGTCCCAGTTATGGAAACATGTTCTAGAAAGTTCAAGCATTTTGACACTATATGCTCCTGACTGATGTGCATGATATTTTCCAGAAATCTCTTGGAAAAAGGATGGTGTTCTTAAGATGTTACAAATGTTATGCTTCATAAAGCAAAAGCAATTCTTCATGTAATGAATGTATGTGCAATTTTTGACATGAAACATTTTTGGGGGTGAATTTCAGTACTGATGTCAGTGCTTTGGTGGAAGAGATCCAGAGAGCAGAACCTCTAATCACAGCCTCCCGAACAGAGCAAGTCAGCCTCTTGGTTCAGAGATTGCAGGAGAAGCTCAGACAGCACAGCAACCACAGCTTCTACCTGTTTAAGGTAAGGCCTGGTTAAAAAGAACTGAGGGAAGAGTTTTGGTGAAGTCATTGATGCTTCATGAACTCCTCTTTTCCTGGAAATAGGTTTTGCTTTCCTTAAAAATACGTTTTTTTTTTCCAAGAAAGATGCTTCCTTGTGGTTTGTTTCAGTGCCTTGGATGCATTTGCTAAGAAGTTTCAATAACTGCTTGTTGAATAAATGAGCAAAAATCAAAACATTTATTCCTTAAGACATTAAATGAATATTTGTAGGAAGTTTAGCTCCCCTTTATAATGATAAATTTAAAGTGTTATTACCATACAGTTAGTTTTAAGTTAATAAATTATTAAAATTATCTTTCAGCCGGGGCGCGGTGGCGCGCGCCTGTAATCCCAGCACTTTGGGAGGCTGAGGCAGGAGGATCGCGAGTTCAAAGCCAACCTCAGCAATGGTGAGGCACTTTGCAACTCAGTGAGACCCTGTCTCTAAATAAAATACAAAAAAGGTCTGGGGATATGACCCAGTGGTCGAGTGCCCCTGAGTTAAATCCCCAGTACCACAAAAAAAAAAAAAAAAAATTATCTTTCAGAGTAATTTTAGGAAGTCGTGTTTCATGTTATATCAGTATTTCATATTTTCTGTTTTTATGTCAACTATGCTAATCTTCAGTAAATTGTTTATTAATATGAATTATATAATTTCAATTATAGAGATATGCTTATTTTTCTCTCTAATTGGGATAACTAAAGTAAAATCATAACAAATGTGGTCATTTTAGTACTCTTAAGAACAGTTTTTTATTTAAAATTTTAAATTTTAGTTTATTCTAAAATTCCTTCCTATCACACTGTTTTTTTATGCTTCAAATATAATTATGATTATAAATATAACAAGTATTTATGTGTTCCTCTATCTGATATAAAGTATCCAGGTCTTTGGGCATCAGCTCTTCATTTTTCTGGAAAGATGAAGCTATTATTATAATATTTTTGCTTCCAGCAGGTGGCACTGTCCAACTACTAATAGGAGCTCTGTTGCTACAATGACCCTATAATTTATCAGCCAAAGGGAACATTTTTGATAGTTAAAGGGGCACTATTAATAGTTACATCTGGCAGCAGACATAGCTAGAACAGTCCTAGTCTAGATAATCACTCTATTAATAGATTATTCAATTTTTGTATATTAATTCAATGAATATTCATTGAGCAACCACAGGGAATGAGAGATAATATGACATCACCTAACTTTAAAGGGGTTTTAGAACTCAGAAAGCAATAACACATTATAAAAACATCTTTGAAATATATTTGATGTATTTCCTATAATACACTATATATATATATATATATACACGTATATATATATATACACATACACTAAACAATACGCAATATGTAAAAATATTAGGAGTTAACTCTATTTGGTATCTTATTTAACAGCTATAACTTATTTTAAAGGTAAACTGGTACTGATGGAAAGTACCATCAGTGTTCTGTAATTATCTGTAACTACCAAAAGTTTGGTTTGTCTTAGTAATAGGAGGTACAATTTGTTCCTCATTTGTTAGGATATTGAATATTGTCCATTTATTACATATAATTAAGACAACATTGAATGTCTTTATTTGCTGGAAGTTAAAATAAAAATTAAACTTAATTGGGTTAATTAAATTAAACTTAATGGTTTTTTTTTTTTTTTTTTTTTTTCTGTTGAAGGTTCTCCGAGCACATATATTACCATTGACTAATGTTGCACTGAACAAATCAGGCTCATGGTAAGGTTCTCTTTTTATTTTTAATCTTTAATAATCAAGGGATAAAAATGTTTTGAGTGTTTGTAAAATATTACAGTTAGTTAAGTAGCTAATGTCTTCATTTCTGTGATTTCTGTGTCCTACTGAACAATCTTCTAATCTAAGTTTCTATAACATTTGTACCATCTTAGGTAGAAATCATACTGGGGTCTCAGAAAATATTATAGCTGTGAAGAATTTGACTCAGGAATAGGTCAGTTGGGGTGACCTCACTTTGGCCTTGGCGTTTAGAGCAGTCAGATGGGGCAGCATCGTGGCTGGTTGTGACCTGACAATTCAGAGCCAGTACTTTATTTTTGGTGGTGTGATGAATAGAACCATTAAGCCTATGTGCAGAATTGCACCTTTGATGAGTTTAGAATCTGTGGTGAAAGGTAGGAAGGATGGGGTAGAAGACATGTATGGACACATGAACATAGATATGATTACGCCTGATTTGTTTGCTAAGGCTGCCATAATAAATCAGCTCAAACTAAGCAGTTTTAACAGAAGAAATGTATCATTTTACAGTTCTGAAGGTTAGAGGTCCCAGGACAAGGTGGTTCCTTCTAAGGGCTGTGAGGAAGAACCTGCGCCACACCTCTGTCCTGGAAATTTGCTGGCAGTTAAAGCACAAGCCTTATTATGTTGTCATCTTCACATGACGTTGTTTCTGTGTGTGTGCCTAGTTCCAGATTTCCCCTGCTTATAAGGACACAAGTCCTACCAAATTAGGGGCCTACTCTACCCCAGTATGACCTCCTCTTAATTAATTACATATGCAATGGTCCTGTTTTCAGATAGTCACATTGTGAGCTACCAGGGGCTTAGGACTTCTATATAAAAATTGTAGCATGACACAGTTCAACACACAACAATGCCTATGGTTCATGTGTGTAGACTGGCAAATACAGATCTGTTTGTAGCCAAAGGCCAGAGAAGCCAGAAGGAAAATGCCTAGAAGAGAATGGTTTTGTTTGTTTAAGCCAGAGATGGAGGCAATGGGCCTGGGAAGAAGTGGCCGTATTAGGGGTGTATTTTGAGATGGCACTAGTAGAATTTACTGACAGAGCATGTGTGGAGTGTGCTGGAGAGGAAGATCAGGGTGATGTGGGAATTCTATGGTCTGTAAAACTGTGAAAGTGATGTTGTCACAGAGGTAGATGTAGAGTTTCATAAACTGCTGATCATTATATATCCTGTTTAACAGTATAGAAATATATATTATGGAATGTAACCATTGTAAGAAAAACCACAATTTTATTTAGGGACTTCTTTTATTGTTTGAGATGAAGATAAATTTCGAAGTCAAAGGATTTAGCTATTGCTCTTAATTTCGTTGTTCTGCATACATGAGTTCCACTGTAAAAAAGCAAAATAAAGGAGTTATCCTGCTGGTAAAAGCTGAAGCCTCTATTAACATACTACCATCCTGCCATGTTGTTCATATTTCTGTGTTAGCTTTATCACAGGGAGCTATGATCGGACATGCAAGCTCTGGGACACTGCATCTGGAGAGGAGCTGCACACCCTGGAGGGTCACAGAAACGTGGTTTACGCCATAGCGTTCAACAATCCTTATGGGTTTGTTCATTCATTCACTTACTCCTTCATTAATTCATGTGTTCATTCCTCTGTCTATGGGGGTTGAAGGGAAGATAGTTCATTACAGTGTACTGGGTGCCTGCTACATGTTTTAAAAGACTTTCAGTTCCTCCTGCAGTGTTTAAAGAGCCTTTGGGATAGGTATTATTTTTATAAAGATCAAGCTCTGGTGCCCCTCCCAGCATCACACTGTGGTGAAGGGGGTAGCTGGAGTTCATGTTCAGCAACACTGTCTCAGCCCTTGGGAGTCCCTGAGAGGCAGTTCCTATGGATGTGTAGAGTACTGGGCAGGTGGCTCTGGGGAAGAAGAGATGGAAATGCACTGTATAACATGCAGAAGTTAATTTTTATTCTTGCCAGGTAGAAAAAAAAATGCATGTGATAGCATGCTAAATAACTGTGCCAAGAAGAGTAGAGGCATTTAAACACCAACCTCTGCTTGGCTGAGGCAGCAGATCGAGGGTGCAGTGTGTTCTGTCCTTCTGCACAGTGTACAACTGATGTCGTGGCACTGGGTGTTTGTAACTGTGAGGCACCCCAGCTCATATCTTCCACAGTGAGGGTATGAGCATGTCTAGGGCTAGTTGTATGTATCCATGTAGTGGAATTTAATTACACAAATTATTGAAATACTATACAAACTAATGAAATGTGAATGTGAAAAGAAAGCAGTTGTCTACTGCAGAAACAGATCAGGTAAACCTTTGAAAACATTGTTACTAAATAAAGCTGTAGAAAGATCAATGTCAAATTAGAAAACACATCTTAAAAATATGGAAAAATTCTGCGCTCAAGCCAGGCACTGTGGCACCTGCCTGTAATCCCAGCAGCTTGGGAGGCTGAGACAGGAGTATTGTTCAAAGCCAGCCTCAGCAAGGCTCTAAGCAACTGAGCAATACTCTGTCTGAAAATAGTAACTAAAAAAATGGGCTGGGGATGTGACTCAGTGAGTAAGCGCCTCTGGGTTCAATCCCTGGTATAAGAAAAATAAAAAATAAAATAAAATAAAATATTCTGTGCTTAGATTGTTCTGCGAGCATATTTAAATTCTTTAAGTTTCTCATTTCATTTTAAAGAAAATAAAATTACGAACTGTAGAGTTTTGATAGGATTTCTTAACAGATGAACTCTGATTAGTTGATCTGTAGTCAAAGAAAGGGCCCCGACCTTTTGTTAAGAGATTGGCAAATAAGTGTATGTTTGTATTCATTTGAATAAAATCATTTTAAAGATTGTTAATTTCAAAAATCAAAAATGACTTTAAAACTCTTTATTTTTCATGATTGTTCACTCAAAGTGAGTTTTTCCATTAATGAAGTTGGTTCAATAAATATGGTTATTTACAATGAGTTAGGACAATACAGTAAATGGTTTAAAAGCCAAGAGGAGAAGGAGACTATGATTTCTCCTGGTTCAAGTGTTTTTAAAGGTGATGTGGGACTAAAGCCTAAACCTGGAGGGTGGAAGGTGGAGGAGGGGCAAGGACCCTGGGAGGGGCTGTCAGCAGCTCAGGATTGTAAGGTGAGGAGTCCTCAGGCCAGCTAAGCCAAGCTGCCAGGTCTCTGGTGGAATTTCCTATGGAGGGTCACAGGGGTGAGGACAGAGCTTCCTGGGAGTGTGAGCCCTGCTCTGCAGGCCTGAGTGGCTTTAGAAGGCTTCTGAACACAGCAGGGGAGCAAGGGCTGCTCTTTAGGGGGCTTGCTCTGCAGAGGGACGGGGTCAAGGGTTTTGGTGATGGGAAGAAGCTGAGGCAAGAGGCAAAGAGATGGGTTAGGAGGCAGAGCCACCACCCTGCTCAGGGGGAATGAAAACTTCCCTGACAGAGTGGCAGAAGAGAGAGGAATTTTATAAAAATTTGATGCACTTAGAGTAGAAATTTTATGCTGCACTTAAAAAATTAATATCCAGGTTGCTAATGACATTGTATCTTTTTTAAAACATAATAATTTTCAAGACACATGAATTGTGATCGTACAATCAACCTTAATTGGTACATTAAAATGATTAAACATTGCAATTACAGAAAATTTAACTTTATGTGTTTTTTTTATATTATAGAGAATGACAATTTTTATAAAACCTTATTATACCAGCTTGTGGAAGTGAAAAATTTTTATTGAAATTATAAATAATTCTGGTTCACTGTATAATTCCTACATTCATTGCAGTTCGATTCTCTATAATGTAATGTGATATTCTTTAATAGTCTACTTAACAGATGTGATCTTTTTTGACATCTTTCTGAGAACAAAGTTTTCTGAGAAAAAAGTCGTAAGGAGTACATTCTGTCCCTTCTGTTGGATTCTACCAAGAGCCCCTAATAAAGAAAATCCCCCTTGTCCAGTTATGTAAACAGTTTTCACAGTCCGATGATTTATTTATTTGCTAATGCGGTGTCTTTGATTGCATTTCATGGCCTGTGGGTTTCAGCAGAGTGAGTTAGAGCCAGCCACCTAAGAATAAGTTGGAATGTGTGTGTGTGTGTGTGTGTGTGTGTGTGTGTGTGTGTGTGAGAGAGAGAGAGAGAGAGAGAGACAGACAGACAGACAGACAGACAAACACTTCCACCAATTTAGTGTTTCTTTCTTTTATACATTGGGTCAGGATTGAGTTTTGTTTCAATATAATAATTCTAAAAAATACTGACATTAGTAATATTTATAACACGGATATGGATATAAAGAACAGTTTGTGGCGGAACAGAAATCAGTCAAGAAACAATGGGCACTCTGAGACTGATGTATTTGAGGGTCAGGAAGGATGGAAAACAGACTGAGGTAACTTGCAGGCCTTTGAACTTGTCTTGAGCAGAAATGTAAAGATGTCAGCAAGATGCCAAGGAGAAAGCCAATTCTGAGACTGAGGGGCCACCAGCCTTCAGTGACAGGGGCTTTGGGTGGTTTGTAGTGGCTCCCCAGGACAAGCTGCCCTGGAGTGTAGATAGAGAGCACCTCGTTTTCCTTTAGTCTGAGACTGCGGAGGCACTATGTGGGTGACCTGGGAACAGAGGCAGAAAACAGGACTTTGGTGTTACTCTGGGCCAACAGAAACTCTGCCACTGTGCTGTGCATTTATAATTTGCTTTAGGATATGTGTCAGGTCTTAAGAACCCTGCACTTTTGAACAACAAACTTACACACTAAGTGCTTACCCAACTGAGTGAACATCTTGAGGACTTCCTATAAAGGCTAAATTTGGGTCAGGAGTAAAAGATAAGACCTTGGTGCCAAGACCAAATATTAGCCCAGCTAATCTACCTCTAGCCCTTGGATGGGGGCAGTAGACCTGTCCTGTAGTCAATTGGGAGCCGTCAGTTTAAAAGTGACGCCAGTCTTTACCAATCTTCTCTTTCAATTCTTACAACCTGAGTAATATTGGTGTTATTTTCCCAAGGAGTTCCTTACTGCCAAACTTCTTGAAAACTTGTTAGCCATTTGGTTAATTGGATTTATATCTTTTTATTTCTCTTCTTTTAAATTCAATGTTACCTTGCATGTGTACCTGTTAGCAGAATTTATCTATGCTCATACAGCTGATTCTACATTTTATTGATATCCACATTACTAATTTTTTGAATGAAGCTTTTACCATATTAATTGTTAATTTTAAGAATTGTTATAATCCCAAACAAATATATTTATCCCTTTAATGTAAAAACTTTAACATTAAACATATAAATTGATGCCATTCAATCAGACCTTTATTTGGTTATCCACTGATACAGGGTTGCTTACAGTGTTAAAAGTGAAGTACATTTCTAAGTAGACAGATATCCATGTGATGATACCTCTTGTCTTCATTCAGTGTATCATATAATGTGACTATATATGTTTCTAAAATTCTTATTTTAAAAAAATTGCAGTGACAAAATTGCTACTGGGTCCTTTGATAAGACTTGTAAACTGTGGAGTGCAGAAACAGGAAAATGTTACCATACCTTTAGGGGCCACACAGCAGAAATAGTGAGTATATTTAGCATTTTGAAAATATATTTTATGTTGCTGTTTATTTTAAGATTTCACTATGAAATTACTTTTATAATTAATTTTCAAATTCTATCCCTGTATTGTTTTAGTCTGCATGGATTTTACATGGTGGTGGTGATATAATTTAAAAATGACTTAAGCTTTAATAATCTGCAGATACTGTCAAAAAGCAATATTCTGTATTGACTAAGTGGATATGTGATATGATAAATATGTGAGGATAATATTCAACTTTACCTTTTCATTAACTTGTCTTTAAAGAACTGACTCAATAAAGGCTGATGAAGTTATTAAAATAGCTATAAAACAACTTTTAACATCATATTTAGGATTATTATTTTCTGAGTATCATTAACACTCCAATTTGAATAAATATTCTGATACTCTAAATAGATTTCACAGCTAGGGGCCCCTTGCCCTTGGCCAATTCTGTGTTAAAATCTTAAAACAATTAGTGAGCCAATTGGCATTGTATTGTTAAAAATAAACAGCCTGCTTATTTTAGGAGTGAATTTATATTCATCCTTCATCTCGCAAGGTAAGTCTAGACACAGGTACTGCAGGGAAACATTGTAAAATGACCCTGTAGGGGCTTATAGTTTAGGAGCTACTGTTCCAAGACTGCTACATGTCCTAGCTTAATTGTGTCTCCTAACAACCCTAAGAGGTAGGTATGCCCATCTTGAGGCACAAATGAGGACACTGAAGCATAGGGAGTAACTTGCTTAAGGTCAAGGAGAGACATAATCCCTTTTACAGAGAGCAGCACATCTCTATCCTTCCTTGGAGTTTTGAAAAGGTTTTCTTTATGTAGAGTTTTTAGGCTGACAGTTATCATTTCTCATAGTTTCCCACTGTTACCTATATGTAAAACCCTGGCCTCCAAGCTTGTTACCTACCAGGAATGGATGCAGTTACTGTTCTCCAGAGATTTTGCAGTTCAGTAGGAGGAGTAGAGGCATGGGTGAGTAGGTGCAGAGATGTATCGAGATGGCGAGAAGTGGGCTGGGGTTCAGTGAGGGTCAAGTAGCCATATCCGTGGCCAAGGAAAGAGCTCTGGGAAGACTTAGAGAGATGGCATGGGCATTGCAGGCAGGTGAGCAGCGCTGGCCAATGCCTGGAGGAGGTGTGCAAACACACATGTGCTTGGGAGCTCCAGCAGCTGTGTGATGACAGCAGACCCTCCTGACTGTCCTCTGTGAAGGCATGCACATGGTATGCTACTGTGGGCGTGCCACCTGCTGCGGGGAGTTGAGGTGATGGGTACGGATCCCCAGTGCTGCCCAGCTGCCTGGATGAAGAACGCCAGTGCCTTGGCACACCAAGAGCCCAGTCAAAGCCAGATCACCAGGCAGGAGTAGTTGAAGTGGGAGAGGCAGGCAAAGGATTGTAGATTTATGGATGGCCTGCCTGTGCCATGCTGAGACATTTGGGTTTTGTCTTGGAGGTCAGGCCACGCTGTTGAGGCTCTACAACCTCAGCCTGGCTCTCTGGGAAGACTGTGTTTGTGGTGGTTTTAAGGAAAGCTGGGACATTGGTGAGGTCAGGCATACAGGCCAGTTGGGGACCTTGCTGTTGCCAGATGATAGGTGATGAAAGCTTGTCTTCAGGCAGATGAGAAGGATGTGAGAGATACAAGGGAGTATAGGGAGTAGTACTTGGTTACCAAGGGGGGTCTGAGGCATGAGTGAAAAAGGGGGATCTAGGGTGATTCCCTGATTTGGGGTGTGGGTGATTGGTAGTGCCACTCACCAACTGTGTCATAGAGGAGGAGCAGGTTTGCATTCATAGGATCTGGAGTCTTTGGTTGATTAAAGCTGCCTGTATGATACCCATGTTGGCTCTTTGGGGCTGGAACTGAGCAGTGAGTTCTGGGGAGGAGCCCTGGTCTCCAGGTAGCAGTAGAAACCACTGAGCCACTGAAAATGCCCAGAGGAAGGGTTACACACACACACAAGAGAATGACAGAATCCTGAAATATAAAAAAGACAAACCTTTAATTGATATACCCTCCCTGTCCCAATAATAACAAACAAATTAAAAAGAACACAAAAGAAAATGAGAAGAAAGAGGAGAAAGCAGAGAGCTCTTAAAGCTGTACGAATATCAAAAACAAAGGAGTCAATGCCACAGGCATCAGGGAGGTTAAGTGGGATGACCAACAGAACATTTAGATTGGACCCAGCGAAGAGTGAGTCCAAGATGAGCACAAAGTGATGATAAATTATTTTTTCCAAGGAACTTGGTTGTAAAGGGAAAAAGGTAACTGAAATGGGCACCTAGGGTCACAGGAGAATGTGCTTTCGAGTGAGAAAAGCTCAAGCATATTGACAGGCACCTGGGAAGGATATAATCAAGAGGGAGGGAGAACTGATGGCTATGTCTCCTCTAGAAATTCAGGGAAGGGGATTCTAGAATGGGCAAAGGGAAGGCAAGCAAGCGCTAGGCAAGGAAGCTCCCAGCTAAAAGGAGAGTTTTCTCAAGGAAGCAGTCAGGGGCCAGGTTGTCTGTTGAGGGAGAGTGAGGGTGAGCATGGGCAAGGGTGGGAACAGGTGAAGATGGAGCCAGAGGCAAGTTTAACCTGGTGGGCAGTGGTGCTGAGGCCCTGGGGCAGAGGCATGAGTGAGCCACACCAGTGATGGATGCAGTTTTCTTAGGCTGCCTGGGTAGATTGATGGGCAGGAAGGGTGGACGACTAATTAAAACCCTGGCTTGGTAAAAGTGCAAGTTCAGAGCTGGTTGGAGGGTGTGTTTGAAAGAAGGTAGGAATTGAAAACATGGAGGCTCTGGCAGGAGCTCTGCTTCCAGGGCGTCAGGTGAACATGGAGGGCAGAATGGGAGAGAGGCAGGGATCTCAGGATTGCAGGGAAGTCAAAGAGTTTGTGGAAGGGAACATGAGAGAGAAAGCTGAAGTACTGGGAGATGGGGACCATCGATTGGTGGGTTGGTGATGAATCTCCTAGAGAAGGTGATGTCAAGGTGAGGGGCAGCCAGAGGGGCAGGGACTGGAGATGAGCCCAGGGGTACTGGATGTATTGCCCCATGAAGGCCACCAAGGGCCTAGAATGGACAGTGTGAGCCAGTGTCACAGTCCTTTGTTGAGGGGCATTATCATAACAACTGTGATACTAGCAACAAGGGATGGGCGTTCTTCTGGCCTCAAAAAGTGGCAGAAAGGGCCTGTGCCCCTCTGTGCCCCTCTGAGCCTGAGCTGAAGCTGGGGGACTGCTTCCAGTTCTGCCTGGCACATCGGGTTTCTCCTGCTTGAGGTTTGGTTATGTCCTCATACAAAGACTTAAACTGAATCTGTCAAGGTCATTGCGAGACCACAGAGAATTCACAGTTTGAACCTCTGTCCTTTTAAAGCTTCTTCCATTTCATGCAATGTAGGTGTGCTTGTCGTTTAACCCTCAAAGCACCGTGGTGGCTACTGGGAGCATGGACACGACGGCCAAGCTGTGGAACATCGAGAACGGAGAGGAAATGTGCACCTTGTCGGTGTGTTGGTGATATCAATGCGCCTGTCTTTGTCCTCGTTTTTTTTTTCTTTTTTTTCCTGTATCTTTGTTACAATGAACGCTGTTAGATGATGTCCTCAAAGTACTAGTTTTCAGACTGTAGCAGGGAGTGTTGCAATTGGCTCACTGACTGTCCCAACAGACTTGGTGGGGGGCTGGGAAGCCAGATGAGCTTTTATTTTGATGAATTTTATTCTGAAAAACACAAACCATAGCTTTGAACCCACACAGTCTCTGTGGCTAAAAGAAAAGTAGGCGGGCTGGCCCTGTTTGGAAGAGGCAACCCGGGAGGTCCCTGCAGGAGGTCCCTGCAGAAGGTCCCCTAGAGGGGCGCAAATCCACGCTCTCCTCACCTGCAGGTCTCTGGGCTCTCCCGTTAGATAGATTCCGATGACAAGGGGGTGGGACTACGGCAGAAAGGCCAAGGCATAGCCCACAGAGTGGTGCTGATGGGTTTGCTCTTCTCACCTGAGACCCCCACACACCCAGCACCTTCCCCAGACCTGCAGCCCTCCCCGTTGTCTGGCCCTGACCCACGTAACCACCACAAAATGGGCCTATTTATGCTGTAATCAGTGGGAACAGCTAGACAGAAAATCCAATCTCCTTATCCTTTCAAAACTGTAAATGAATATAAAAGCATGGTTCTTCACCTAAGAAAGTTAACAGAGGATTAAAACAAGAGAAGACAAGTCACCATTTAAAAGCAATGCCAAGGGCTTTTCTCCCTTAACTCTGAGTACCCAGTGTCACTGAGGGGCCTATCAACGTGTGTATGCTCTCTGATCTTGGCTGTCACATTTCAAGGGCCCCTGCTTCCTCACTGCCTCTTCTTTCAGGAGAATATGGCTGGAAAAGCCCTGTTAATACCCGCAGTTCAGCTGAAGGGACCTCCTTCTCCTGACTGTGCCTAGGGCACTGGGGCAGAGCCCGTCCTGGGCTCACACCCGCCCGCTGCCAGAGGGCACCGTGTGCTCAGAATTCTAACATTCAGCCTTATTTCACTTTTGGCATTTGGAATCAGCCAGAAAATCAGTTTGAAAATGAACTGTTGCAATACTTTGTTATTTAAAAATATGATGATGTTAATTTACTAATAATCAGGAAAACTCGGTGTATGCTCCAAGCAGGAGATGCTCATCAGAGTTGCAGGATCTGCTCCAGGGAGGGGCTTCTTCCCACTGGAGTCCCCGTGTGCCTGTCGGCGTTTCATCGCCGTGACCAAAATGCCTGATGAGAACAAATTAGAGGAGACAGGTTTATTTTGCCTCACCGTTTCAGAGGTTCAGTCCTTGGTTGGCTGGCTCCAAGGCAGAAACATCAAGGCCAAGGGGCGTGGCAGAGGAAAGCTGAGAGAAAGTGAAGAAGGGGACAGACAGATATAGTCCCCAAGACCCTCTCAACCCCCAGTGACTGACTTCCTCCAGCCACACCCACTTGCCTACACTTACTGCCTACAAGTCCCTTCAGATTATTACTCCATCAAATGGATTAATCCACGGATGAGGTTACAGTCCTCATGACCAACTTTTTTTTTTTTTTTTTTTTTTCCTTTTTTTCTGAAAGCCCCATCTCTGAAGCTTGCCACATTGGCAACAGTGCTTTCAACACATGAGCTTTTGGGGGAATATTCTGGATCTGATCCATAATACATTAGCAGTACACTGTAACCAGGAGAAAGTCAGGCCAAAGGCCAGGTGCTTGTTAATCTGTTTCTTGTAAATTCTGAAGACTTTCTTTCTTTAAAGTTAAATTTGTTTCATATACTGTTTTCATTTGCCCATCCATCATCTATTGTTGGATTAGATCAGATACTGTTCCTTTTAGCACTTCAAGATAATAAGAAGCTGATTTCCCCAAACATGGACTCTCCCTCCTTCTCTCCCTCCCTGCCCCTTTCCTTCCTTCCCTCCTTCCATAGTTTTATTGAGTTAAAATGTAAGGCAGCAATTTTTAATAATCTCATAGAACTCTACACCCATATGGAAATCAACTTTTAGAACATTTTTATCATCCTGGAAAGAAACCTGTGCCCATCTGTAGCCACTGTGCACTCGCAGCCCGCAGCTAGCCACTGGTTTCCTTTCTCTCTCTGTGGCTCTGCCTTCTCTAGCATTTCCTTTTTTAGAGTATGACGTTGTATACTTGTAGAATTATTTTATCCACAGGTACACATGACAATATCTGGTCTTCTTCTAGGGACACTTGGCAGAAATCATTTCCTTGGCATTTGACACCTCTGGAAACAGAATCATCACTGGGTCCTTTGACCACACAGTTGCAGTGTGGGACGCTTCTACTGGGAGGTAATTCTTGAGGAGTAAAATTGATCACATTGCGTTTGTATGTATATATGAATAGGCCACAATGAAACCCTGTTCTGCATAAATAACATGTGCCAATAAGAAGAAAAATAATGAATTTTTAACCTGGGTCAGGGGGTTAAGAAGACCTTATATATTTTATTGGTTTTTACCTTGTACCTAATAACTGTGCTTTGTATTCTACAGGAATAGGACACATTAACAACATAAATTAACTTATTCTGTAATGATACTTCTTATCCACAAAATAAGTGCCTTTTTAGAGTTTTGAGCAAATAATGTCAAACAGCTGCAGAAAAGAAGAATGTTAGCAGTAGCCTGGTATATAGCTATTATTTATCCTATGTACTAAATAATCAAATTTCAATGATTTGTTTTTTTATGGTAGAGATGAGTATCATGAATAAAGAAAACCTATAGTCAATTTCCCAAATTTAATTTAGTCCAAGAACTTCAATTTCCTTCCTAGTTGCTAAGAAATTAACTAAATTACCATATTTATGTTGGAAAACTCCATGGTTGGACTTGCTTACATTTTGATAGAGGGGCTCATTATCAGAGGTACTGACCATGATGTGCTCAAGGAGAAATGAGAGGAAAGAGGGCCTGTCAGTCTTCTGATGTGTAGTTTCTGAACAACCAGGGGTCTGCTCATTGGCATAAAGACATGTCTAGAGTTTCATCCTGCCTTCACTATTTGTTACCTATTCCTTTCTGAAATGTTGCCTTAAGTTACATTATATATATATATAATATATACATATATATTATATATATAATGTAACATATATATAATGTAACATATATATAATGTAACATATATATATAATATATATATTCTAATTTGTTATGTATGGCAGCTGAATGCATTACAATTCATATTACACATATATGACACAATTTTTCATATCTGGTTGTATACAAAGTATATTCACTCCATTTGTGTCTTCATACATGTACTTTGGATAATGATGTCCATCTCATTCCACCATCATTTCTAACCCCCTGTCCCCACCCTTCCCCACCCACCTCTTTTCAAACCTGCCTAGAGTTCATCTATTCCTTCCTTGCTCCCCCTCCCTACCTCACTATGAATCAGCTTCCTTATATCAGAGAAGACATTTGGCATTTGGTTTTTTGATATAGGCTAACTTCACTTAGCATTATATTCTCCAACTTCATCCATTTACCTGCAAATGCCATGATTTTATTCTCTTTTATTTCTGAGTAATATTCTATTGTAAGTTACATTATATTTTTTAAAAAATGCTTTAATTGTACATATTTATAGGGTATGGTGTGATATTTCAGTGCATGTGTACCTTGTGTTCTTATTCAATCAGCAAAATGGAATGAACTGGAGGACATTATGTTAAGTGAAATAACTGACCCAGTAATGTTATCTTTGATTGTTTAAAATTTAAGTACATTTTTGTTGATATGTAATTAGTAGCTTCCTTCTGAGCTATAGTAAAGCAATATTTGTTTGGTCATAAAAGATATTATTATCCAGAAACTGAAATTTAAATTATTTCACAGAGGTGGGCTTGGTTTCATTATTGCATGTACATCTTTCGGCAAATTTGGTCTTTTGCCCATTTGCAGGAAGGTGTTTACCCTGATTGGCCACTGTGCTGAGATAAGCAGTGCCTTATTTAGTTGGGATTGCTCACTAATACTGACTGGTTCCATGGACAAGACCTGCATGGTGAGCTCCAGATGCTTCACACTGAGTCTTTATCCCAAGTCAGATGTTCATCATACCAACACAGTTCAGAGGTGACATAAAATTAAGATATGATTTCATAAATGATAATTGGTAAGCGTTTATGTCAAGTTTCTGATTTCCCAAATTGGAAGGAATTATGAGGTGGTAAAATTTTTGGTTGCTTCTCATGTTTTAAAGTTCTGATTTAAAAAGGAACATTATTTTTGTCTAATATTCTGCTGTTCATTTATTACGCTTTGATGAGCATGGCCCTCTAGGAGCCTCAAGTATAACCTTGCCTCTTAAGTTTCTGCACTTAAAAACATGGTTGCTAATGGCTTATCCTCTGGGATTACCATTTGATTATCAAATGTGTTATAAACTTATCATGTACTTTCAATTTCTGGTATTGTAGTTGGGAATCAAGCCCCTTTTCTTCTGATGTCCTTCCTGTGAAAACCCTTCAACTCCAATCATGGAAATAGACACTTGAAGAAATTTTCTCTTTTCCTAATTTGTGGCAGATTCTAAATGCCTGACTTTGGTCCTTTCTGTGACCAAAGTGTGCCTTGACAGATGGTTGGCCATAGTCTCTGGTCATCAATCAAGGTAAAATTAATTGAACAAGTGAGAATTATATACAAAATACCTGACTTGAGCTCAGATATTTCACCCCCATAGCACGTCATGAAGCCCCATTGCCATCATCACACTTTGTACATGAAATTAGTTTTCTTCTTCTTCTTTTTTTTTTCTCTTTCTATTGCAGTTGTGGGATGCCACCAATGGAAAATGTGTGGCAACCTTAACAGGCCATGATGATGAAATTCTAGACAGCTGCTTTGATTACACTGGAAAGCTTATTGCAACTGCCTCAGCTGATGGTAGGTAATCTGTTATATATTTAATTTATAGAGGAATTTTTGCTTTGCTTTATACACATGCATGATTGTACACCATGGATCATCCGCCTGAGGAACAACTATGATAAAACTATATATGCATTATGTCCAAGATGACCATATGTGTCACCACAGTGTGTCTGTCCGTGTCATATTCTTGATAACCACACAGACATGTGTAAGTCTTTGTCATCTCCATAATAAGTACATGTGATGCTATATTCTGGATCACCTCCCTGGTGATCATATTTGATGCTACACTGTGTTGCCTCACCCACGTGACCACCGCTGATGGTACTATAACAAGTCTTCTCTATCACTATAACTACATGTTCTGCTCCACTCCGTCCGGCACATCTTTGTGATGAACACATATGATGCTGTGCTATACTTTGTCTTTTGATTACCACTTATTAATTGTATGCTGTGTATGTGTCATTCTACTGCTAACCATAGACATATTGCTATACTAAGTGCACCTCAGTTTCATGAAGGCCATATGTGATACTACACTCTGTCATCTCCCTGTTGACCATGCGTGGCATTGCATGTGTGACCATGTGTTGTTATACACTATGTTTGTATTATTCTCTTAAGTGGTGTTATGCTGCCTTATATGTATTAATCAGATTTTCATCACTGTGACCAAAATGCCTGACATAAACAACTTGAGGAGGAAGGCTTTATTTGGGCTCACAGTTTCAGTCCATGGTCAGCTGGCTCCATTGCTCTGGGCCTGAGGTGAGGCAGAACATCATGGTGGAAGGGTGTGATGGAGGCAGGCTGCTCAGGTCATGACATCATGACAACCAGGAAGCAGAAAGGTAGAGAGAAAGGGGGAGCAAGGAATGAGAATGGAATGAATCAGGGAGAAGAAATACCCTTCCAGGGACCTGCTTCCTCCAGCTAGATGCCCCCCCACTCAAGTTTCCACCACTTTCCGATCAGATAATTATCCGTCAGTGAATGAATCCACTGCTGAGGTCAGAGCCCTTGTTATCTAATCATTTCTGAAGATCCCACCTATGATCATTGCTGCATTGGGGAACAAGCCTTCAACACGTGAGTCTTTGGGGACACTACACATCTAAATCATAACTCTATGTTTTCATCTCTTTTAAAGCCATGTGCGATGCTAGGTCATATCCATATCATGTCCTTGATAGCTGCTGACTACAATGTCTATGCTATTTATTTGATGACAACACATTATACTTTACTATAACTGTCATGCCATCTCCTAATCATCAAGTGAGGTACTACATTCTGTATGCATCATTTCCCTGATGACCCCATAGATACAACACTGTTGGCGTCATCTTGTTGGCGGTTATGCTGTGTGGGATAACTCACTATGCTTGTTTTATCTTCTTAATATGATGTTGCCCTGTGTCTGCATCATCTCACTGAGAACCACATGCAATTTATAATCTTTCCAAAGACCACAGATAATGCTATACCATGACTCTCTTATCCACTTGATGGCAAGGTGTGAAGCTACACCAAGTTTGTGTCATTCCTTTGATAACCTATATACCTGGCTGTACGTTTTAATTTATACTTCCTCTTTATAACCATGTATGGTACTATGCCACATACTTATCCAGTTCTTTTTAACCATGTAGGATACTATACCATGTGAGTCCATTCCTGGAAACCTGTGTATGATGCTATAATATTTCTACTTCTTCTCCCTGACAAACACATCTATAGGCCCCACCATGTCTGCATCCTCTCCTTTAGAAAAGCATATGATTCTTCATTATGTGCACATCATCCCTTGAAGTCTGTTACAGCACTGTACTCATATGTCACATCCTTGAGCACTATGTGTGATGCTCAAGATTCTGCTCATCTCCACTGTATGTGTGATGTTACATGGTGTTGAGGACTTGGAAACCTTGTCCTGTCATTGGTCTCCTCCAGTTATGCTACCTAGTATTGCATCATTTCCCAGACAGCCGTGTGTGATACTTACATCAGGCATTTCCAGAAAAACAGCACAATAGGATATGTATCCTATAGATCATATATATGGATTTTTTTTTAATGGGAATTGGTTCACATGATTATGGAAATTGAGAAGTCTCACCACATGCTGTGTGCATGATGCTGCCGAACCACAAAACCTGATGCTGTAATTCAGTCCAAGTCTAAAGCTTATGAACCAGGGGGCCAGGTGTATCTCAGTCCAAGTCTAAGCACCTGAGAACTGGGGAGGCTACAGGTTGAAGTCCTGGAGTCCATAGGCCTGGAAACAGGGGGCTCTGATAATCCAAGAGCCAGAGAAGATGGATGCCCCAGTTCGAGAAGGGAGAATGAGTTCATTTTTCCTCTGCCTTTTTGTTCTGCTGGGCCCCTAGATTGGTGATGCCCACCTGCAGTGGTGAGGATAGGTCTTTACTCGGTAATGCCCTCACATGCACACTTAGAACTATTGTTTTATCAGCGAGCTGGGTGCCCCCAGCTCCGTCAAGCTGATGCAGAATTCAGTATCTCACTACCACACCATCTCTGACACGTCAGGACAACCGCGCATGACACTGCACTGCGCCTCATCCCCTCGACAGCCAGCGAAATGCTGTGCTGTTGTGCGCCACTCTAAATACATGCATGAAGCTGTGTGTCCGCACCACGTCTTCACAACAGGTGTTGAAGCTGCACTGCATCTCTGTCGTTTCCTTGATTGTCATTTGTAATGCAACATCAACATCATCACCATGGTGACCACAAAGGAAGCGCCATCATGTCTGTGCCACTCCCTGTATCCCACTGCTCCAAGTGTGTGCCCTCTTCCTGAGGACCATGCTGACACATGTGCCTGCCAAACCTCAGCGTGTGATTCTTCCCTGACATGTATGTGAACTTATTTGAAAAGCATGTGTCTTCAAAGCTTTGTCATCGCTTTTGGAACCATGTATGGTGCTATGCTAGGCCTCTCATTTAGCCCTGTGTGACTCTATACTATGTCTGTGTCAACTCCTTGATAACTGTACTTGGCACTATAGTATAGGTTATCTTTTTATCACTATGTTAAGGTGAGATTGCAATAAATCACCATAGTCAATCTTAAAGAGGAGACGGAAACTTTATTCACCAGCCAGAGGTCCGGATCCACCAACTGGCGGGCCAAGCAGCAGGCTGCAAGTCTACATCCTTTGACTCCCCTCCCAGGGTTTGAGTACACCTTTTATAGTCCAAAACCACATTAATCATAAGTGGCTGTTGCTGTGATTCAAAGCCATAAACAAACATCGTAAGATCTAAAATCATAAGCAGAAAAGGGAGTGGGCCAAAACATCCCTAGTTGAGTACAAGTTAAAAGAATGGTTACTAACATCTAGACAATCAATCTCTGATAGAGTACATTGTCCAAGAAAAATAGGAAACAAGAGAAAACAATTTTACATTGTAAAAGATTGTCATTTTGTGTTTCCAAACATGCTATGCTAAGTAACTGTTGATGGGTATAGAGGCAGGGCTTTCCCATGGGAGAAGCAGTTTTTACATGATGTGGAGTCTCAGAGTAAGATGGAATCTGGTCATTGCCCATATAGCCTGGCCCATAACAACTATATATGACATTTCTATATCTCTGTATATCTATAAAGTAACGTGTGTGTGTGTGTGTGTGTGTGTGTGTGTGTGTGTATCACTACACTAATTTCTGCTTCATCTCTGGCAACTATAATAATGCTAAATAACATCTACATTATTTTCCTAATATTCAAGAAAAATGATAAATCAGACTGTATCTTCCACTTGAAGGTATTTATGATGTCACATTATTTTGGTGGCATCTCTAAAGACCACAGAGAACCTTTTGTCATGTCTGCATCTGCCTCACTTATTTGATAGCCATGAGTGGTACCATACTGTGTCCTCACCATCTTGATAACCTTGTATGATCCTGGAATCGGGGCCCTTGTCTTGGTGTTATTCTGATCATTAGCCAGCGTTCTGGTCATACATAGATGGGATATAATTTCTCATTTTCCTAAATGTACAGGTTGCAGAATCATATCGGTCATGTAGTCACATGTATACATACAGTAATAATGTCTGTTTCATTCCACTATCTTTTCCATCTTCACATCTCCTTCCTCCCCTCCAATCACTTCCCTTTACCTAATCTAAGGTAAAGCTACTTCTTTTCCCCAGTGCCCCCCACCTTATTGTGAATTAGCATTCGCGTATTAGAGAAAACATTCATCCTTTGGTTTTGTGGGATTGGCTTATTTCGCTTAGCATGATATTCTCCAATTCCAACCATTTACTGGCACATGCCAGGATTTCACTCTTCTTTACAGCTGAGTAATATTCCATTGAGTATATATACCACATTTTCTTTATCCATTCATCTATTGAGGGACACCTAGGTTGGGTCCATAGTCTAGCTATTGTGAATTGAGCTTCTATAAACATCAATGTGGCTGCGTTACTATAGTATGCTGATTTTAAGTCCTTTGGGTATAAATCAAGGAGTGGGATAGCTGGGTCAAATGGTTAATTTTTGATGATCATATTTGATGCTGAAGATGTCTGCATCATTTCCTTGAACACTAAGTGGGATGCAATACCATAGCTGTGTTTTTTCCTTGATAATCCTATGAGATGCTAAACTGTTTCATTACCATCTTGACACAATCTCTGAATATCTACAATATCTAAGAGATAGCCTTAATAACTGTGTATGATGTTGTATATAGAATCATCACTTTGATGGCAGACATCATCTTATTACTGCATATGATGCTGTATAGCTGCATCTTTTCCTTGATACCTATGTCTGATGCTACACTGTGTATGCTTTAGAGATGAAGCACTGTATGTGGTTACTGTAAATTTGCTTGATTTCGTTGAATAATCAAATGATGTAATATTCTATCTGATTCATCACTTTGATAACCATGTGGGTCTAAATTAATTATGCATCATCTCCTTTATAATATCTTGGTGATACATTGTAGATAATCTCCAAAAAGAATACATCAGATGATACATTATATCTATCTTCATCATCTTCTCCATATTCACACATGATTCTATAGTATACATCAGCCCTTTAGGATGTCAGATTGTGTTAGACCTTTGAAAACATTCCTCATGTTATATTGTGTTATGTCCTTGATCACCACATACAAATGTACACAATGTGTGCCTCATCTCCAGAGGAGCTGTACCACACCTCTGTCATCATGCTGTGCTGTCTGCATTGTAGGATATCCTTATACACATTTCACTATGTGTATATCAATTTCTAATGACTGTGGGTGACACTCCATCTGGATCATCTCATTGGTCATGCATGATGCTTCTCTATTTTTGTCACATCTCAATTCTAAACTCTTTGTCATCTCCTTGTCAATAATGTGCGACACTACACTATTTCTAGGTCATCTCTCTGGTGATTGTGCATGACATGACACTATATCTGCATGGTCTCCCTAATGAGCACATTTGGGTCATTTCTTTCATTACCACCTATGACACCTCCCTGTGTCTGTCTACATCATTTCCATGATGACCATGTATGACACTATGTCCCCCCCATGAATGCATATCATGCTTACTACAACTGTTATTGTTCTGACAGCCACACATGAGCCAGCACTATTTCTAAGCCATTTCTCTGTTAAGCACATACAAGGCTACTTATGTCTGTCTGGTTCTCCTAAAGACCACGTGACTCTACGTCATGTATGCACAAGTTCCCTGATAGTTACTTGAGCAATTCTGACAAAACAAGGTACTTTTCCAGGTGTGTCATGTTCTGTTTCCTTTGATTTGCTTCTTGTGATTAACATGCTTTTACATAGTCACCTATCTTTTGTGCTATGATCATATGTAGAGTTTTGTCACTGATTTATTTTAATGATATCATCTTCATTTCACTATCCCTTTCCAAAATTACATTGCATGCTTGCTTTCTTAGTCACTAGAATTTTTAATGCTCCTCCTTTGGTACAAGTCCTTTTATATTCTAAAATGTAAATACCCTGCATTTGGGGAACATTGTTATCATTATTATTATTATCATTAATTTTTATGGTGCTGGGGATTGAACCCAGGGCCTTGTGCATGCAAGGTGAACACTCTACCAACCGAGCCATATCAGGGGAACATTATTTTTAAAGTAACTCTTTACTTTTTCATCTTTTTTCAGGTCTTGTCTTTTGAAACCATCCTCAATTGTAATTAATCCACCATTTTCTATTTATGTATTTGTTTGTTGGTGCTGGACTTGAACCTGGGACCTTGCTGAGCATGCTGTTTATTGCTGAGCTATGCTGCCAGCCTGAACCTTTCACTTTAAATGTCATTTATGCAGATAGAATTCATTCATCAGTATGTGCTGGAATAACTACTTCATGCCAGGGATTGTCTCAGTGAACCAAAGAGAGAAACCAGGGCCCTTGTGGACTTATACTGTGGAGAGCAAGAGGAAGCCTGAGCAATTCCATACCTGTATCCTCTGTAGGTCGCTGCACTACGCAGAGCATTGGGGCGGATGGCTGTGCTGAGGGCTGGCTGGGGTAAAGCACAACTTCAGTGCTTCCATCTGTTTTCTCTGTCATTTATCTCCCCAGCAGTGATCCTGTTCTTTCCTTGATCAGTATTTCAAAAATATCCACCCACCTTAGAGTATTTGTAAACCTTTTCTTATCTTGTGCTTCCTAAGAAGTCTTGGTGTTTATCCAATCATTTTTATCTTTCTCTGGCCTTTCTCCTAATTCCCTTCTTAAAAGCTGGCTCTCATTCATTACATGTGTACAGCTACATCTGTTTCTTTATATACATCTCCTTTTTCTTCCTCCTTGGAGTTAATCTCATGTCTGATTTTATTTTATTTTAGTGTCCTTATTATATTCCTCTTTTGTATCTAGAAAGTTTAGAGCCATATTATTTATGTATCTTCTGAAGTTTAAAAATGCTTTTGTAAATTTATTAAGGATTGGTCTATGCAGGATATTCCCTTTTGTGCTGTCAGCAAGTTGGTTGGCCCTTTTCCTTTCAGGATTTTGAAACATCTGTGTAACAGTTTTGTTTGTTTGTTTGTTTTTAATCATAAAGCCTTTAAAGTAGCATTTTTAAAAATAATTTTATCTACTTCCTTTGAAGTTCACATTGTCAGAAAGGTAAATAAAAATATTTATTATGGTATCTTACTTTTCTCTGAATGCACAGTAAGTAACTAAAGTTCCCTTCCCTTGCTGTATTTTTAACTTTATGTAATACTGAAAGCATCTGGCCAGGTCCACTATAACTTTTTCTGAGAACTGTTTCAGTGTCCATGTTTTATCTTTCTATGCTTAGTTAACGCTCCCATTTCTTAATCATAAGGAAATTTACATGCCACTTTGATCCATCCATCCATCCATTCATTTTATATCTTTCTATTCAATCTCTGTGATATGGTGGCACTTCCTTTCACGGACACAAAATGTTCTACAGCACTTTCTGTGGAAAGGGCCCTGCAGCCTCTTCTCTGAGCAGAGGCCCGGCTCCTCAGGGAGGCCTGTGCACTCCCTGAGTGCAGACTCAAACCTCTTGATTTTCCTTTTTTGCCCTTTAAAACATTTTTCCTTCTTCATTCCTGGCCCTCACTGCTTCTTCTACCTTGTACCCATTATCTCTTCTAATAAGGTCACGGACAGGGAAGAACTCCTTTCACCTTGGTCTACATGAGACCAGCTTGCCTCTAACAGATAAGTGGTTTGCTCTTTCTACGGGCAAGAACTCAGCATGGAGCTTATGTATCACAGGGTGGATATTTGGATAATTTAAACTCTTTGGCCCAAAGTTCTACATTTCATGTGAATTGATATATATCCCCCACACCTTTCCAAAAGGAACAGCCAGAGTTTACTGTGCAGCCACAAGAAAATGCATCACCAAATTGGAAGGCCATGAGGGTGAAATTTCAAAGGTGAGTTACTTCCTCATTTATTTACTTTCAAAAAACAAACAGCACGTTTTATATAAATAACGGTAATCCTTTGATTTATAATATTTAATAATTTACCATTAAAATGCCTAATATTATGTGTATTAATATGGAATAAATGGAGAAGAAACGTTCCTGACAAGTGGGTCAATCCAGGGTGAACACAGTCAAAATGAACAGGATCATTGTGTGTTAATAAGTCTCTGTGAAGTCCAAAGTGGTGTCAGGTATAGCTGCTCAAGCTAATGGAGACACATTACAGAAGGTGCAGCAGTGGACCCCACTTGTTATGTCTGCATTTGACCATTATTTTAAGATGCACATCCATTTGAATCAACTGATAAAACCTCTTGCAAAATGTGCACCAGTCAAAAAAAAAATTACAATCTCATTTGCCTGCCATCTTTTCTGGATATGTTCATTGCCAACAGTGGTCTTCCCTTCTGAGCTCTGGACACCAAGGAGTTAAAAGTGAATTAGACCAGACAGCCTTTACCTGTACATGATTGCCTTTGTAGGAATTTAAGAATTTAATGAAATTTCCTTTTAAAATATTCACAACCACTTTTAGTCTATTGAGAATGGAACCACCCAGTGTTCACACATAAAACCCAGGGTCTCCAAAAATTTATAAAGACTAGATCTGTTGGGACAGTGGTACTAAAGTTTGTTCCAGTATATCATATTTTCTTATAATCAATTACGTAAAGATACTGTAGAACGCTCTTACACTGCTATGTCAATTGGGAAAGCCTATTTTGAAAACATATCTTGCATTCCAATAATTCCATTTCTAGGGGTCCATCCTAAAGAAATGTACAATGAAGCCGGGGGCAGTGGCACATGCCTGTAATCCCAGCACTTGGGAGGCTGAGGCAGGAGGATTGTGAGCTCAAAGCCAGCCTCAACAATAGCTAAGGCACTTAGCAAGTCAGTGAGAGTCTATCTCTAATAAAATACAAAAAAGAACTGGGGATGTGGCTCAGTGGTTGCGTGCCCCTGAGTTCAATCGCTGGTACCAAAAGAAAAAAAGAAATGTACAATGATAGTGTGCGTGTGTGCGTGCACGCGCGCGCGCGCGCGCACACACACACACACACACACACTTCCTCACTTTACTAAAGTCTGCTTGTAGTAACCAAAAAATGAATACAACAAAGATCTGATTAAATGAAATATGGAACAACTAACTACAGGACTGTAGATTGCCATTCAAAAAGATGCAATCTCTATCTCTATACTGTCATTGAATGTCTAAGATACACTACAGAGTATAAAACTTAAGTTTCAGAACAATTCATAAAATACAGTGTAACTCATCTTAAACTATATGTGTATGTGTAAAAACACTCATAAATGAGCACTCGAACATTATAAAAAACCTCCCACATAAAAGATTTGGAAAGACTCATAGCAAACTCTTGTTAAGGGCAAAAGCATAGGCAGGGATTTACTTCATACTTCATGCACAGTTTTTTCTGTCTGCCTCCCCACAAAGAATACATTGAAAACTTCTGTAATTTTTCTCTTGAATTTACTTTATATTTTAAAAAAAGTCCAGCAATTAAAAAAAAATAAGATGCTGTTGTAGTCAGGGTTCTCTAGAGGAACAGAATCAACAGGAAGTATAATTATAAAAGGGGAAAGTTTTAGGTTGGCTTATGCGATCAGAAGCTGGATAGTCCACACTGGCCGTCTGCAGGCTGGAGAGCTGGAAGAACCAGTAGCTGCGCAGTTGAAGAGGCTGAAGCCCCAGAACTAGAGAGATCAATGGTGCTACGCTAGTCTGAGGCCAAAGGCTTCTGGAGAATCTGCTTTGGAAGAGTGAAGAAGTGAGAATCCAATATCCTCAGATGATATCAACAGCAATCTAAAATTAGTTGAAGAAGAATTGAGCTTGCATCTGCTGCTGCTTCCTTGTTCTTCCAACTTTTATTCCATCCAAGCCATCATCCTATTGGTCAGTGCTGTTCAAACTTAGGGAGGCTCTCCATTTCAGTTGGCTATCCCACATGCCAATCATTCCCAGACACACCCTCACTGACACACTCATAACCCTCTTAATCCTTGGCATCTCTTAATACGATCAAGTTGAAAATTCAAATTAACCATTACAGATGTTATTTTTAAGTATCCTCCCTAAAACTCAGCATAGTAAATTATTTCTCAAACATTAAAAAAATTACAAAGTAGCATTCAATTATCAGCAAAAGATTTAGTGAGCTGAAAATATTTAATGCAGCAATATAAGGGGTTTATGAAGAGTGTTTTCTGGTTCTGGTAAACACATTATGCAAACACCGTGCTGTGCATCAGGTATCAAGTGTTGTGTGAATAAGATTCAACTGAGGAAGTATTTCCTGAAAATAACTAACACTTCAAGTACACAATTATACACTTTGAGATTCTAGAGCTGTATCTCAGGATTTTGTATAAACTCTTCCCAAATGCTTACTCATGGAGCAAAGCCACCCAGTGGGTGCTCTGGTGCTTACCTGTGTCATGTTGTAAACAGTGACTTGGTGGCTCTCACCTCCCAGCTCAGCCCAAATCTCCAGTCTTGTGCCTGAGGTCATATCTGCTCCTTCCTTGGGCAGGATCAGTTTGATGGTTTCAGGCTTGGGCAGGCCCCGTTCCAGACCCCAGAGCTGCTCCTGCTGTGCTTTGGCACCTCCTGCCTCTGCACCTGCTATTGGTGGCCCTTGCCCACTTTGGTCAATTCTGGTCTCCTTCGCAACACAGCCCACACCCTCTTCCTGGGCTGAGAGATGTAGCAGTGGCAGGAGGGGCAGGGGAGGTGGGACATGGAGGGCAGGATGAGGAGGGAGCCCTGGCCCTGTTCCTGAGTGTCTGGCTTTCCCCTCAGCAAGTACACATCTGGTTTTTATGGATGTGTAAATATAAAGGATTCTTAAACTGAGCATTTTAAATATGCATGTTAAGTGAATATGTCACGTATGGAGTGGCCATGTGGTAATGGCGTTGCTGTAGGAGCCAAAACTAAAGCATTTATTCACTTATGCCACTATTAAGCCCTTTCTGATAGCTTCTGCTGTTCTGAGCTTTGTGCAGGCTCTGGTGACACAGCTATGAGAGACATGGCCCTGCCCTCTTCACACCTGCAGTCATAAAAGAAGTTGCCCAAATCATTGATCAGAGAGGCATATGAGTGTAACAGCCAAAGAAGTGGGGACAACACATTCCTCTGACAATGCTGGGTACATGGGAGGCACCCAAATATTTATGGAAAGTGCTAGAATTAGGGCAGCAATAAATGAGGAAGTTCTTTCTTGTAGGCCTGGACATCACTTATCTTATAGCCTGAAGGGAGATTGATATACTTTTGATTACAGAAAGTTGTGTTGCAGAGGTGACGTGGGCTGGCATGTGTTCCTTTCCACATCAGGAAGGGATGCCTCTTTATTTGTCTAGTTCTCTTGCAGGGATTACGAGACTTTGGAAAGAAGTTGGTGGGGAATCCTGTAATTGTTAGCATGCTTTGGTCCTTACCTTAGAATTGTGAGGGGCAGACAATTAAATTTCCCCATCTTGATTTCTGTTTTCATGTTCAATATTTTTCTGGCATGAAAAAACTGCTTTGTTTAAGAATAAATACCAGGCTGGTCAGGTGACAGATGTGTAGTTATGTCCCCTTTCTGCTGATGAAGACCTCTTGGGAACCATTACACAAACCTGTGATTGTTTTCCCTTTTTTCTTTCTTTTTGCAGATTTCTTTCAACCCACAAGGGAACCGTCTTCTGACTGGCAGCTCTGACAAAACAGCCCGAATCTGGGACATGCAGACTGGCCAGTGCCTGCAGGTCCTCCAGGGACACACTGATGAAATCTTTTCATGTGCTTTCAACTATAAAGGCAACATAGTCATCACAGGTGTGGGAAAATCATAGCCACAGACTTGGTTTTCCTTTTAAAGGGGCTGTTAGAGTTGTCATACTAAAGGCTACAAGAAGTTCACCTCTGACTCCTACCCATTTCCAAGGTCCCAGGCTCATCTTGGCAAGCCATTTAATTCCTGTTATTTAATCTTAGTTGTATCAGGTCCCACAGAGTGCGTTTTGCCACTGACTCTAAGGGTTTTTGAGTTGCTCTAGTTAAGGAAGTGGTTTGGGAGTCTGCCTTGCAGGTGACCTCATTTCCCCATTGTTCCTGGGTGCAGTGGTGCAGGAGCCCTGTTTGGGGAGATGGCTGAGATTGCGTTTGGCTGCGGGCCATGGAGATGTTTAGGCATTACTGCCTTCCGTAATCTTGCGGGATTTGGCCCGGGATCTAGAGAGACTTGAGCCGTGACTTGGCAGATCTGGCCGGCGCCATTCCTGCTTGGGCGCGTGAGATGAGACCTGAGAGAGAACGGACGGGGTTAACGCTATTGTGTATATATATTGTAGTTTCTTGTAAGAGTACGTGCCTTGGTTTCTTGTGAGAGTGTGTATGTGGTGTTAGAAATTACAAGACACAGAAAGAGAAAGATAAAAGAATTTTTTCGTTTCCATCCTGTCTCCGGGCTCCTTCCCGCGGCACCGCCATTCCAGGCTGAAAATCCCTTTCCGGTGGCAACACAGTGGCTGATACACAGTAACACTGAATCTTAGCCACCCAAACAAGCCAGGCCTGGAGTCCGCAGTAGATTCAGAGCTCATTAGAGATTTTTTAGCTAAGTTGCACTGTCTTCAGGTTTCCTCTGATAAAATGCTAATATTTGTGGAAAAGAGCATATAGTGAGCATTTCCCCAACCAATCATTGACCATTTATTGTGAGTAACATATCAGGAGCATTTTATAAGAACTGGATTTGAAAAGGTTAATTCAGATTGTGGAAGGAGAGACACATGACAAGGTCAAGGCGACAAGGTCAAGGGGTGCAATTAGTGTGGTGCCTCTAGGAGAGGCCTCTTTGGGGAGTGGCCTGGGGATGCCCCAAGTGGGCCCAGGCCTGATACACCTAGTTCTCAGTGATTTTCATTCTGTCAAGTAAATTTTTAGGTTTCCAAACTCATCTAAGAAGTTAAGTGTCCTACCGTCAAACTTGGCTTTACATATTAGCTGATATTTTAGATGTATTTTAGTCAGGGTTACTGATAATTATCTATCCTTGCCCTTCAGAATACCTTCCATTTCTATTTAATTGGTGGATGAGTTCTAAAATTACAGGTTATTTTCTTAGGGCTTATGATTTTTGTTTTAGTTCGCTTTTTCACTGTTGTGACCAAAAGACCTGATAAGAACAATTAGAGGAGGAAAAATATATTTTGAGGCTCATGGTGTGAGAGGTCTCAGTCTACACATAGCCAGCTCCATTCCTCGGGGCACGAGGTTGAAATGTCTGGTGGAGGAAAGCAGCTTGGAACATGACACCAGGAAGCTGAGAGAGCTTTGCTCAATAAAGACAAAATATTAGCCAGGCACGGTGGCGCATGTCTGTAATCCCAGCACTTGGGAGGCTGAGGCAGGAGGATCTCAAGTTCAAAGCCAGCCTCAGCAATGGTGAGGCACTTAGCAACTCAGTGAGACCCTGTCTCTAATAAAATACAAAAAAGGGCTGGAGATGTGGCTCAGTGGTTGAGTGCCCCTGAGTTCAATCCCTGGTACCAAAAATAAATAAATAAACAAATAAATACACACACACACACAAGCCCCCCCCACACACCCCAAAGCTACACCCCAGGAACCCACCTCCTCCATCCACGCCCTACCCACCTATGATTACCACTCAGTTAATCCCTACCTAGGGATTAATTCACTGATAAGATTAAGGCTCTTATAACCCAATCATTTCACCCCTAAACCTTCTTGTATTGTCTCACACATGAGCTTTTGGAAGACACCTATCTAAACCACAGCACCAGTGTTAACTAAAATGTGGATATTCCTAAAACTGGCCACATGCTCTATTGTAAACCCAGTGTCAGATCCCTTCCCATGAGGAGGAAAGTCATGAGAGGCAGCAGGATATTCCTGCAGGAGCCCTTGTAGGAGGAGGAAGGTGGCTGTGTAGGCTCTGAGGGACCCACCTGGAGTTTCAGGTGAGACTGGCTCTGAGGTGCCTCTTTCCCCAACCAGTTTCACAGAAGACCCTGGAGACTATAGAAAAGGATGTTAGTTGTCTGTGCCTTGTTTAAGAGCAGGCACTTAAATTCCTGAGCTCTTTAAAGATACCATTTTTTAAAAATTGTATCCCAGAGCATCAAGTGCTAAAAACCAGCTGACTGGATGACAGTTTGTTAGAGTTGGGTGGCACCTCTGTCTTGCCACCAGCAGAACTCCACTTTATTGAACTGGTTTGTCCTATTTTCTGGGTGGAATCTCCTGTGATTAACTGCATATACTTTTTAGTGCGCTGTCTGAGGTTGGCTTAGAATCAAAGATGGGCAGAAAAGTGGCCAGTGTGTTCTTCCTTCTTTTCAAATGCGAGAAGTCTCCTGTGGGCTGTGCAGTCTCCAAAGGCTTCCCCAATTCCTGCAGCCCTTACCCTTCCAGTAATGATGGCATAGACCTGGTCCCTGGAGGAGAGAGAACTACAGCACCACTGCTGATGAGGAAACCTACTGACATTCTGAAAGGCCCCATAGCTTGTCACCTAATCCTAGAGATACTAGGATGTGAAACTGTTCAATTTACAGTTGACTGGTATCATGGGAAAAAAAAAAAAAAAAAAAAAAGGAA
This sequence comes from Tamias sibiricus, assembly GCA_025594165.1. Taxonomy (NCBI): domain Eukaryota; kingdom Metazoa; phylum Chordata; class Mammalia; order Rodentia; family Sciuridae; genus Tamias; species Tamias sibiricus. The sequence goes on along the minus strand of CM046660.1, from coordinate 68,360,057 downwards.
AACCTCTATTTCAAAAGTGCCTGAGCTACTCAGAGTCTCTGCAGGTAGGTGCTAAGAGTCTAGCACATTTAGCATATTGCTAAGTGTCAGTGACCCAGAAAATGTCAGCTTGGTCAAAGGAGAGAGTGAAGTGAATAAGAAGGAAAAAAAATGACTGTGAACGTTTTTTTTCTCAGGTAGCAAGGACAATACCTGTAGGATATGGCGCTGACTGGAGAGATCTGTGGGTGAGCAGACTTATCAGCAACTGTGGTCAAGACCTGGGGCTTCCTGAAGAAGAGCAAACATCTTTTGATGTTTCACATACTTTCTCTTCTTCTCTCTTCATGCACTCTGTCTTTATCTTTGCACATATAACCATTAAAACTGATGGTGCCTTATCATTTCTTGATGTTGTTTGGTGGAAATGGCGGGAACAGCTTAGGGTTTGGTGCCTGTAGTGATTTCTTTCACAAATTTATTTTTAATAGCATTATCATGCTGATAAGTGAAACCAGAGTGATTTGGCAGTGTGCTATCTGAATTCCACTTTGAAGGCCATTGTTATAATTTCTGCTCTCCCCCTCCAATCTGGCTGCTTGCAGGACCAGCTAGGAGAGACACACCTGGTCAGGGATTCAAAGGGGGAAGGGCAGTATTGAGTTTGGAGTCTGAACCCAAGACCAGGAAGCTTGGGATTCAAAGATGACTTAATGGACAAAGAATTGGCTCCTCCACCACATGAGTAGAACCAAGGGGGAGATCCTGGGGTGCAGTTGTCCAGTGTGGACTGGCAGTTGCCGGGCCATGGAGGTGTACTGATTTAGAATCTCCAGACTGATAGGCATCCAGTGAAGAGCTTGGAGCCTACATAAGACTAAACTCCCACTCTAGGAGTTCCACCTATGTGATTACCTCTCTCACTATAGCAACATCACCCTGTGCGTGGAGCAAGCATCATACTTCAGACAACCTCACCTAACTGCTGAAAAGGGAAGCTGAGAATCTTTTGATCTCCAATGGAAACATTTCTTTAACTTTTCATTGAGATCTTTTTTTTTTTTTTTTCCTTTTTCCTTTCTCTCCTTAATTTTGACCTGATGATTCATGGACATTTATACATATTCATACTTTCTTTTCTTTTCTCATTTCTAGCATTTTTGAAACCAGTTATTTTTTATGGATCAATTCTTTGATGACTAGAAGGTTTGATTAGTACATTTCAGTTTTGTTTCATATTCTTTTATTTTTAATTTTTAAAATTTTTATTTTATATATTTTTCTCTTACCTGTTTCCCTTGAATCTCTTTTTCTTTACTTCTTCTAGAAGCTAATCTCTATTGTTCTTTCTTTCATTCTTCCTTTCATTTTTTACTTCTATCCTCCCTTATAATCATCACATCCTCTATCAGTTCTGTTTTCTGCCTATCCACCATTTAAATTGTAAATATTTTTACAAACTTACTGTTTGTATTGTAAGCAATAACTGATCATATCATTTTTGTTTGTTGGGACAGCATTATTGATGTTATAGCAGGAACTATTTGGTTTAATGCAGTATATTGTTTGCATTGATTGTTGCTATTATTTGTGTTCCCCTAAACAGTAAGGTACTGGAAACTTTCAGGGACACTATAAGTCTACAGGGTAGAAATGCTACTCCTCAGATTGATACTGTTAGTTGGGTAGACACACAAACAACATGAAAAAGGAAGGAACAAATCACTCCAAACAAACCAAGATACTTTAATAACCTAATCCATTGCTCCACAATGTAAGAAATGTCAGAGAATAAAGGCGGAAAAAAAGATGGTAGAATGAGATGGATATCATTATCCTAAGTGCATGTATGAAGACATGAATAGTATGAATATACTTTGTATACAAACAGTGATCTGTAAAAAATGTACTCTCTATGTGTATTATGAATTATAATGCATTCTACTGTTATATACAACAACTTTGAATAAAGAAAAAAAAGAAGAGAGTATTAAATAAAGGTGATTCTAAAGAGAGAGAGAAAAAAGAAATGTCAGAGAAGGAGTTTAGAATGTACATAATTAAACTAATCTGTAAAGGTAAAGGGTGAGATAAGGAGAGATATCAGAGAGAAAATACAGGAAGACAAAGGTCAATTTAATAAAGAGATAGAAATTCTGAAAAAAATCAAGCATAAATCCTGGAAATGAAGGAATCAGTAAGACAAATTAAAAACTCAATGGAAAGCACGACCAGCAGACTGGACCACTTGGAAGACAGAATTTCAGGCAATGAAGACAAAATATATAATCTTGAAAGTAAAGTTGACCATGGAGAAATGATGTTAAGAAACCATGAACAGAACTTCCAAGAAATATGGGAAAATGTGGAAAGAAAAAAAATTAAGATTTATTAGGATAGATGAAGGCTCAGAGATACAAACCAAAGGGATGCACAATCTTTTCGGTGAAATAATCAGAAAAATTCCCAAACCTAAAGAATGAAGTGGAAAATGAGATATAGGAGGCTTACAGGACCTCAAATATACAAAATTATGAAAGACCCATACCAAGACACAATATTATGAAAATGCCCAGCATTCAGAATACAGATAAAAATTTAGAGGCTGCCAGAGAAAAATGACAAGTCATGTTTAAAAGGGAACCAATTCAGATCTCAGCTGAATTCTCAACCCAGACCCTCAAAGCAAGATCTTGGAATAATATATACCAATCTCTGAAAGAAAATGAATGCCAGCCAGGAATACTATACCCAGAAAAATTAAGCTTCAGAATTGATGGTGAAATAAAAACCTTCCTAATAAACAGAAGTTTTAAGTATTTACAACTAAAAAGCCTGCACTGCAAAACATACTCCATAAAATATTTCATAAAGAGAAAATGAAAAGTAAAAATGAAAACCAGCAAAATGAGGAACTACACTAGAAGAATGATTAATCAAATGAGAAACTAATTCAAATTAAAAACCAGAAATAAATCAAAATGACTGGGAAAATAAGAATCATATCTCAATAATAACATTGTATGTAAATGGCCTAGATTCATCATTCAAAAGACATAGACTGGCAGATTGGATTAAAAAACAAGACCCTACAATGTGCTGTCTCCAAGAGACTCACTTTATAGGCAAAGACATTCACAGACTGAAGATAAAAGGATGGGAAAAAATATACCATTTACATGGATCTCATAAACAAGCTCTATCCTCATATCAGAGTGGACTTCAAGCCAAAGTTAATTGGAAGGGTCAAAAAGGACATTTCATACTACTTAAGGGCATTATACATCAACAAGACATAACACTCATAAATATTTATGCTCCAAACAATGGAGCATTTATCTACATTCAACAAAACTTTTCAACTTCAAGAATTAAATAGAGCACAACACAATAATACTGGGTGATTTTAACACACCTCTCTCACCACTGTAGAGATCTTCCAAACAAAAACTAAACAAAGAAGCTATAAAACTAAAACATAAAATTAATAATTTAGACTTAACATACATATATAGAATGACTGAATACACTTTCTTCTCAACAGCACACAGATCCTTCTTTAAATACACCATATCTTAGGCTACAAAGCAACTCTTAGCAAATACAAAAAATTGACAAAACACATTGCATTCTATCAGATCATAATGGAATGACATTAGAAATCAATGATAAAATAAAAAAATAGAAACTACAAATCAACACCAAAAGCAGTAGAAGACAGTTACTGAAATCAATGAAATTGAAACAAAGGAAACATTCCAGAAAATTGACAAATAGAAAAGTTGTTTCTTTGAAAAAATAAATAAAATTGATAAATCCTTAGCCAAGATAACAAAGAGAGAAAGAGAAAGAACTCAAATTACTAAAATTCATGATGAAAAAGGAAATATCACAGTAGACACTTCTAAAATGCAGATGAAAATCAGAAACTGTTTTGAAAATTTGTACAAATAAAAGACAAAAACTTGAAGACAACAACAAAGTTCTAGAGACATTAAGACCTACACAAATTGAATCAGGACATAAAAATTAAAACAGATCAATTTCAAGCAAGGAAATTAAAGACAAGAAAGCCCAGTACCAGAGAGATTCTCAGCTCAGTTCTATCAGACCTTCAAAGAAGAATTAATACTAATCTTTCTCCAATTATTTCATGAAATAGAAAAGGAGGGAACCCTTCCAAACTCATTCTCGGAAGCTAGTATCATCTTGTTACAAAAACAAAAGACACATCAAGGAAAGAGAACTTCAGACTAATATCTATGTTCAACATAGATAAAAAATTATTAATAAAATACTGGCAAATAGCATACAGAAACATATTAAAAAGGTAGAGCACCATGATCAAGTGGAGTTAATCCCAGCAATGCAAGGTTGTTTCAATATGGAAATCAAGAAATGTAATTCATCACATCAATAGACTTAAAGACAAGGATCATGTGATTATCTCAATAGATGTAGAAAAAGCATTTGACAAAATATAGCATCCATTTGTGTTCAAAACACTAGAATAACTAGGGAGAGTAGGAACACACCTCAACATTGTAAAAGCTATATATGCTAAACCCAAGCCCAGCATAATTTTAAATAGAGAAAAATTGAAAACATTTCCTCTAAAAACTGGAACAAGACTTGGATGGGCATAATTAACATTGTCAAAATGACCATACTACCAAAAGTGCTACATAGATTTAGTGAAATTTCTACTAAAATTCCAATGATGTTCTTCATAGAAATAGAAAAAGCAGTAATGAAACTCATTTGGAAAAATAAAATGCCCATCCCAGTGACTTGGGAGGCTGAGGCAGGAGGATCATGAGTTCAAAGTGAGCCTCAGCAATGGCAAGGCACTAAGCAACTCAGTGAGACCCTGTCTCTGAATAAAATACAAAATAGGGCTGGGGATGTAGCTCAACAGTTAACTGCCCCTGAGTTCAATCCCCAGTACCTGCCCTCCCCCAGAGTAGTCAAAGCAATGCTCAGAGAGAAAGAGAAGCATGAGGCATCACAATACCAGACTTAAATTATACCACAGAGCTACAGCATTAAAAACAGCATGGTATTGGCACCAAAACAGACATGAAGACTAATGGGACAGAATAGAAGACACAGAGACAAACCCACATAAATAAACTTATTTCATACTAGACAAAGGTGCCATAAACATACATGGGAAAAAAGGTAGCCCCTTCAACAAATTGTGCTGGGAAAACTGGAAAGCTGTATGTAACAAAATGAAATTAAACCTCTATCTCTCACTTCTATCTCTCTATCTTCTATCTCACTCAACTCAAGTGAATGGAACTAGAGACTACCATACTAAGTGAAATAAGCCATTCCCTAAAAACCAAAGGCTGAATGTTCTCTCTGATATGTGGATACTAAAACACAATGAGAAGAATAAAACTTCAGTGGCTTGGACAAAGGGGAATGAAGGGAAGTGAGGGGGGATGGGAATAGGAAAGACAGTAGAATGGGTCAGATAGCTCTTCTATGTTCATATATGAATACATGACCAGTGGAACTCCACACACCCATTAGCTCCCATAGTTATCTTTTCCCTCTTGTGGAGAGCATACTTAAGATGTATTCTCTGAGCAAATTTCAAATATATATTATTTCCAACTGTAGTTACCATGCTACACTTAGATCTCCAGACTTTTCAACTTTAATTACAAGTTTGTACCCATTGAGCAACATCTCCACATTTCTCCCACCCTCTGGTCCCTGGAAACCACTTGTCTATTTTTTGACTTTCAGATTCTACCTATAAGTAAGATTATTCAGGGTTTATATTTCTGTGTTTGGGTTGCTTCATTAGCCTAATGCTCTGGGTTCATCCATGTTGCCAGGACTGTCTTACTTTTCTAAGCTGCAAAATATTCCATTATCTATGTCTATATCTACATAGCTGAACTTTTCCTTCTGTTTATTATTTTCTTTTTTTGTGGGGAAACTCTTTAGTATGCTGTAGTCCCATTTGTTCATTTTTGCCATTTCTGCCTGTGTTTTTGGTGCCATATTCCAAAAGTTTTTGCCAAGATCAATGCCATGCAGTTTCCCCCGCTTTCTTCTATGAGTTTTATGGTTTAAGGCCTTAATGCTTAAATTTTCAATCCATTTTGAGTTGATTTTTGTATATGGTATATGTGCGTTAGTGAACTTTCCATCACTATTAACAAATTCTTGAGACAATCAACTTACAAAGAGAAAAAGGTTATTTTGGCTTGTGAGTTTAGAATACTCACTCTTTGATCAGTTTTCTGGATTTCCAGTTTTCCCAGCACCATTTGTTGAAGAGGCTATCTTTTCTCCAATGTATGTTTTTGGCACCTTTGTCAAGTATGAGGTAACGGTCTTTATGTGAGTTTGTCTCTATGTCTTCTATTCTGTACTATAGGTCGGTCTACATGTCTGCTTTATTTTTTTTTTAAGTCATGTATCTTGAGAAGTTTATTTTCTTTTTAATCTCATCAAGTACAAAAGAGAACTACAATCATTATCCCTAAGTATCAGTAGGGGGGCTGGTTTCAGGGTCCCTCTTGGATACGAAAATCCATAGATTCTCAATTCCCTTATACAGAATGGTCCAGTGTTTAGCTTTGGCCTATCCATACTCTCCTGTATACTTTAAATGATCCTTAAATCACTTACAATTTCTAATCTAACATAAATACTGCACAAATAGTTATTTTACTGTATTTTTTAGTGGATAATTGAAGGAGCCCTAATTAGGAAGGGCTGTTGCAGCTAGCTGGAAGCCATAAGTTCCACCTGATATGTATGTGACGCACCTGTAGGCACCCGCAAAGCTGAAGGTATATAACCGGGTGAAAGCGGTCCGAGTTAGGAGAACGGAGAAATTCATTCAGTCAGTTGTGCAGTCGCTCGGTCAGTCAGAAGAAGAGTTCGGGTCGGAGAAAAGAATCAGAGCGGCCAGAACGTAGGCAGAGCGGTTACAGAAGAGAAACCAGATAGAAGAAGTAATGACTGGTCAGAGTTAGGCCGAGGCTCCCGAGGAAGAAAGAAGAAAGAAGCTCTAAAAAATAATCTTTCTCTAAGCTAAGCTCTATCTATCTTTCTTTCTCTCTAAGCTAAAGAAGCTAAAGAAGACAAGAAGAAAAGCTCTCTCTAATCTTTCTCTCTAAAAATCTTTCTTTCCCTCTCTAAGCTCTCTCTAAGAAAGTAGAAGTAAAAGTAGTAATAGCTTTACTCTGCCTCCGAGTTTTTCTCCCGTGGCGCCGTGGCTGGCCATGACAGGCAGCTTACAGATAATGGCAAAGAAAAAAATCTGTATATATTCATTACAACTTCCATGTAAAAACATGCTTTTCATCCACAGTTGGTTGAGTCCGCAGATGCAGAGGGCTGAGGGCATTTACCACCGCCCTATTCCTTTTACTTGCTGGGTTGCCTTAGTGCTCATCCTACTTAGACAGGAATCATCATTGACTTTCTCCCTTATTTTCTCAATCTACCCACAAAATTGTAAACAGTTGCCTCAATTGAAAAATTAATCTGTGCTGCCCAGTCATTTTGCTCTTTTGCTCTGTAATCTATAATCAATCTCATCATCAATATGGTACTAGAAACTGAAACAATCTTCTAATTAATTGCCCTGGCTTCCTTCTGTCCTGTCAGATTACTTTCTGAAATGAGCAGGGGAAAAAAACCCCACCAAAATCTGTATATTTTATAGCTAACAAAACTTTTGCACAAAGCAGTTCTTAAGTGGAATAAAGTTGGGAGTATGAGCCCCAATGTAGAGATGATAACCTGTTTAGAAGTTGGTTTAACTTGAGTCTTTTACCCCATTTCGCCACCACCCTCCCTCACCAGCCTTTTCCTCTGGAATACCTTGGTTTTTATGAGAAATTCTCAGGATGGATGATGTCTGAGAATAGGGAAGGGACAGGAAAAAGTAGTGGGGAAGTTCCTTGAGTTATACCAGTTTCTCCCCAGTCCTAAATTTCCTCTTGTGATTGGAGTTCCGGTTGTATTATCTAGAGGCTTTAAAATGAATTTATGACTTGTTTGTGGACTTGCAAGACATGGGAATTCCAGATAAAATGGGAGCTGTAAATACCAGGAAGGTGAGGGTGTCATCTGTTTAGCCCTTGGGAGGTGTTGGATGCTTAGCTGGGAACAAAGCTGCCTCCACTGCACGCGACTGTGGGATATTAATCGAGCAATTGCCACAGCAGCTCAGTGTCCCTGTGTTTTACTGAACGACCCCCACGGGTAAAACCTGGGAGAGGTTGTCCTGTTTTTGGTTCATAAACTGGCACACTTATTTATTCTCTCCTTCCAGCAGGTGGCAGTGTTCATCTTTTGGCAGGTAAGCTCCTGCTTTTCTTATAGTTACAGATGAAGAATATGGAGTCAACTACTTACCCTATGTCCCTTTACAGATCAGGGTTGTGTGGGGAGATAGAGAAGTGCTCAGGTTGTGGTGTGGCTCAAAGCTCAGGACCGTCTTGGCAGATCTGGGGCAAATGCCACATCTCATCAATCTTTGTGCAGGGAAGAGACACTTTCCCATCTGCTCTTGAAGACACACAGGAAGGTGAACAACAGAGGGCTCCGGTTTTCTTTGTAGGTCCCTCTGTTTGGAACCATGTTATGATCATTTATTTTATAATAACACAGTCTATCAAGGAATCAAAAACTCATTTATATCTTTTAATATTAATATTTGATCAGAGTGAACATGGATTAGTTTTATGTTTTTAAAAAGTTTATTGTAATTTCAATTTGATTGAGAGTCTTAATACTGTGAGTACTTCTAATTTTATGAGTTTCATGTACTTGTAAAGCTAAAGGGTCCAACTGGTTTACGTTTGGTTGTCAAAGACAAAAGTCTGGGACCCAAGTTGAGAAAGGCTGCTTACTCAAACTTGTGGCAAGAGAGCCACCTGCTGTCCCTTTCTTTTCAGCAGAGGTCAGAGATTCAAAGAGAGTCAATTCTGTAGAGTAAAAGGAGGAAATGCTTGATGGTGTCTCACTGACAAGATAGGAGCTTTGGAAACCTTCTAACTGGTCTTCAGGGACATGGAACTGTCCTTGGTTACCACATGGGGTGTGCAAGAAATTTGGAGTTTTCAAAAAAGGAAGGAAGGCTCCACGTTGTGTGTGTGTGTGTGTGTGTGTGTGTGTGTGTGTGTGCATGCTGCCCATTTTCTGAAATATGTGGAGGTCATGGTTGCCTTTTTGTCATCAGACCTTTATAATGGTCCTTGTCTAGGGGGAGCGGGGAGAGCCATGCCTGAAAGATGCTTGTGAGTGACAGTATCTTGGTGAATAGCATATGGACACATATCAGAATGCCTGTTTTAATATCCTGCCTCACTGATTTTTGGGTCCAGGATGTTGAGAATGCAAACACTGCATTACTCAGTTTCCTTATCTATGAAATGAAATTAATGACAGGATGGGGAGAATCTGTGAGGATTAAATGATTCAATAGCTACATGAAAAGCCTGGTACATAGTATACCCACTTAGTGGTAGCTAGTATTATCCGTGGACACTGCTTCAGTGACTTGGATTGAATGTATTCAAGACCCACAAAAGCATCCAAGGCACATTCAAGGCACATTTTCTCGTTAATATACTATGGTTTGGAGCATCCTTGAGATAAAGTGCTCCAAAAGGGAAGTTAAAGAAATTCAGGGAAAAACTTGAGCAATCAGCTTTTGAGAATTCTTATGCATTCAGGGATAAGAATAAAATTTTGGCTCAGTGTAATAAACATGTAGTGGTCGTGACTGAATCAGCACCGGGTTCTGACGGAGCTTCTCCCATGTGCATGGTGCTGAACTTCTCAGTAAGTGAAAAGCCTCTTCCAAGCTGTACATGGTGGAAATCATTGCTGATGAGGAGGGAGATGTGAATATCATTAATTAAGTGGAATTTCAAAATTCTTCTTGAAATTCTCTTCCCAGTACTGGACACAATAATATATTTTTATTAGAAAAATCAGAATTTGTCAAATACTTTAAAAATATCTTAAAGATGGAAGCATTCCCTAAGATGTTCTGATGTGATCACTCAAATTTCAGTGCTTCTCGTATATTGAAGGAATTGACAAATACTGGCAAATTTGAATTTTAATTGCCTACAGTGCCAGTCAAAGAAGCCAGCGCCCTTTTAGAATAAGTGGCTCCTGATGCACTTCTGGTTGATCTTTTGTATTTTGGGTTTTGGTTTATGCCAAACATTTGAGGACCCCCTGGGAAGGAAGCCTTTGTAGTGTTGCTCCTAGATTAGTGTTTTATTTTATTTTTCTATATATTTTCTTATTAGCAGATATTTCTAGGAAGCTCTTTCATCTTTAGTTGTGTAAATAGCAATTCCAAGAGGGAATGCCTGGATTTCTGCTTACTTCGAATATGGTTTCCCGTGTTTTCCCAAAGGAATGTATATTCCTGGACTAGAGAATGATACTGGGCATTTCCCCCAGGCAAGAGACTTGTTTTCTAGGTGTGCCTGAGGCAGAAGGACATGCACAATGCTTTTCTAGGCCAGATACTCTCTACCAGGAAGTCGGGGGTAACAGTTACAGAGCTTTTGGGTTATTACCATGAATAAGCAATTAGATCAAATCATGAAATTGCCAATCTTGACAAATTTTGACCTACAAAAAGTAATTTCATTTGGTTCAACCTAATATATGGCTGTTTCTGGGCAGGGTGAAAGATTCTGTGCCCCAGCTGTCCTCTGGCAGATCCTCGGTAGTGGCCCAGTCCCCCGTTACTGCAGCTGGCTGCAGAGGCAGAGGCAGAATCCAAAGGCTGCAGAGTCCTTGACATACCTGATCATAGAGAGAAAACTCTCCTAACATGGGTGTGGCAAGGGCACGGATTTTGGAATAGCACAGTGTTCCGCTCACTCTTCTGTTCTTTATGAAGAAGTCATTTCTTCCGCCTTGGTGTCCTCATGGATCAAATGTAAATATAATCATAGAATGAGATGAGATAATATCGAAGAAACACTCGATCAGGTATAGTCAATGGTCAATAAGTGTTCTTGACTTGCCCTTTCTCCATCAGGAAGGCACAGTTTAAGGTTGGGTCAGGCTTGAGTGATGGGAAAGTGGAGGGTGAAGCACTGCCCTCTCCCAGGTGCGCTGGGAGCAGCCCCCCAGCTTCTCTGAAGCCCTGTGCCCAGTCCTGCTGCAGCACCCAGCTGTCCCTCTTCCAGTGCCTTCTGACTCCCTTGGGCAAAGCAGGTGGCCTATATTTAGAGCAGCCTCCACTGCTTCCTCAGCATCTGCGCTGATGTTTATAAGGACTAACCCAAGCTTTTCCTGTGGCATTGGCTCCATTTTGTTTCAGACAATCTTTTAAATATCTGTAGGGTGTTCCTCTCAGATTCGGTTTGAAGGAAGAAAATAGAAACAGGAGAAACAGGGCAAAAAGAGGGAAGACTTGTTACAACATATATGCTATAATGTGGACAGATCATTTATTTGTGAATAAATCATGTTAATAGATCCAGCCTCCAATTTGAATGTCTAATGAGGTAACAGGTGTCATGTCGGGTGTTCATAGAGTCTGCTCTTCAAAGGAGTTGAGACTCATTCTTGCGTTCCAAGGCATCTGATTCTAATCTACATTTTCTGCCTAATCTTTCCTACTCCCCTATATCCTAGGTGGTATGGGATATATTTTGTTGTTCCTATAATTTATATGTTGCAGCCCCAACCCTTGGTATCTCAATATGTAATCATATTGTAAAATCCAGTCTTTAAAGAGAAAAAGTTAAAATAAGTTCTTAATGTAACATGACTAGTATTCTTATGAGATGAGAAAGAGGCAATCAGGTGTGTGTATGCCCAGAGAAAAGAGCATGTGGGCAAAAAGTGAGGAGTCCATCTTCAAGCCAAGGACAGAGACTGCAGAAGAAAACACTGTGTGGGCACCTTGATCTTGGACATTCAGCCTCTAAAACTGTGGGAAAAGTGCTTCAGTTGTTTTCAGTTTTTGTTATTTTGTTATGGCAGCTCTGGCAAACTAATAACTAGATTCTTCACTGGGTCTCAAAATAGTTTTACTGTCACCTACCTACCCTAAAATTGCTTTTCCTGTGTCTACTCCTGGGTGATTCCACTTCCCCCATGCTTTATAATTTACTCCAGATATTGTGGTTTTCTTGAACTCTTGGTTTCCTCTACTAACTTCCACACCTCCAAACTGAAAAAAGATTTCTTCACAAACTCCATTCACCCATGCTTATTGATCATGCTCTGCTTGTGTATGAGGACTGGGGTTTCCAGAATTTAGGCTAGAAATGGAAAAGACAAAGGAGCTGTGGGTCATTGGAGGTAATTGTGCTTTGGCTTTAAGATCATGGAGGTTTACACCTAGTTATAGACTGAGGAGCTGGTCCTACTGAAGAAAAAAAGGTTGAAGAATTAGAAAAATATTGTGTTTGCTGGAACCTGGTATTGAAGGAGACAGAAGGGCTGAGCAAAGAGAAGAGAGAGGGAGCAGTTGACAAAAAGAGAAGAAAAAGCTCGTGTTCTGAGGTTGGGGTGGGGGAAGATATGAGCGAGAGAATGGTTTTGATAAATTTGTGGTTTATTATTTCTGAAATCATTAAGAGCATGAATTCCAGAACCACACTCCTGGATCCCTCCCCTCATTTTCCTGGAGCTGTGACCTGGATGGATTTTTATCTCCTTCAGTCTTAGAGCTTCCATGCCTACAGTGGTAAAAATCACTTCTGTTATCAAAGAACTACATGTGCACTTAGTACAGAACCTAGCAAAAGTGACAATATTAGTAATTATTATTACTATTGTCAATGCCCTCCAGACAAAGAATACCAGGACCATGCCTGTAGCTGAACAAATTAAATTGATGACAGTTTGGAGAGAGACTGCCCTTCCATGGGGAACTATGGGGTGTCTCAGACAGAATGGTAAGAATGACTTATCAGAGGATTTGGACTTGTGTTAGGTTATTTTGAGGGGAGTTTGGGGACTCATCCAATCTAAAGCAATGAGCAATGAGTTCTAGGTTGGATGTTGTCCAGAAGTGACAATAATTCTGTGATCAGGTATTTTCACACATTTCATCCATGAGGAAAGCAGGCTGCAGCAAAGCTGAGGCTGTTATTGGCAAAGGAGCAGCTGTCACTGATCCAGGACACGGGGATGTTGTGTTTTGTGTCTTGGTCATTGTTCACATTCTGTCTCTGTTCAGACATGACTATACAATGCCCTTGTTTTTTCATTTTGATCTTTCTCAGTCAGAAAGTGGCCTTACTTGTGTTGATGTTCTGTGAGGTTGTCTGTGCACAGCTGGAGAGCACCATGGCCTGGTTCTGGTTATCAGGCCAGGAGCATCAAGACCTGGCTGTTCACTGCCTCATGACCTTGCTTCTGGCAGGGCCACATTAGGAAGGTGTGGTACTTAAGGCCTAAGATGGACATTGACAGTTTTTTGGGGGGTGATCACTGAGGAGCATCACAAAGGGGTGATGAGCAGCACTGGGGACCCAGCCAAGGTTGGAGACTACAGATCTGCTGTAGCCACTGGCATTCTGGTTGTGCGACTCTCTCCCATGGTGCTTGCCTATGTAGCACAGGAGTGGAGAAGGTACATTCTCACAATGGTCCTGACCAAAAAGGACACACAGTCAGAGTTGACAGTGACAGAATAGCTGTGTTGTGAGGAATGGGCAATATGAATAAAAAAGAATAGAGGGACTCACCATCAAAAGAAGGCTGAGTCTCTCAGAGGGCTTTTCGAGTAAAAGCATCTTTGAGTGATGAGATCCTGATGGGAAAGAGCCCAGGGCATCGGAAATGAGGAGTCTGGGGAAAGAGTGGAAAGTCTGCCTTGCAAGATGGACCCAGCAAGTAGAGGCTGAATTTTTCATGAGCCACTTTGCATTTGTCAGACATTCTGCCTTTCCTAAGACAGGACGCGGGCAAGGTGATGACAAGTACTCCTCCTTCTGACTACTGTGCCCCTCCTTTTCCTCTTCTGATAGATGACCTTCCCTCATATCTATTTTTAGAATATGTTCCATCTCAGGTGCCTTTTGGCACTGCCTCTGTGTTGCTGCATGGCTGCCAACTAGCTTTGCTGTTGGCCTAATGTTGCTCAGAGATTTTTATGATGGAGCAATTTTATTTTTTCCTCTTCTCCCTAGGGCTCTGGCACAAGTTCAGGGAGGAGAGATGAGGTCAGAGAAAAACCTGGCAAGCACACATCCACTGAGTTTACAAAGGTCTGCCTCTTTGTTCAGGGACTTATTATCTCTGGAGTAAGCCTTAAAGGCCTTAAAGGGTGCCTCAGGGCCTCAGTCTTGTCCAGAAAGACTCACAACCCAGGGAGAATAATCACTGCCTTTCAAGCTGGCCCCACCATTGGGCAACACACCTTCTCATCTCATTCTGAGCTTCTTCAGAATGTAGAATGCTGCAGCACTCAATAGTTGAGAATTGATTGATAAAACAAATGAACAAAATAATGATGTAAGAACTGACTTTCAATCTATGGTTTAATGCATAATTAGCCATTTTTTAAGAGGTTCTTCAAAGGTATCTATGGTAACAAGTAAGGGGCTGAATACATGGAATTCCATCCTTTACATCTTACTAAAATAAGAGCAGCTTCATTATAAAGACTTTATTTTGGCTTCTGAGTAAAATGCATTAAAAAAGTTTGTGAATCTTTAAAATTATAGTATATAATTATATATAGAAAATTATATATAATAATTATATATATATACATATATATAATTATATATATATATATTATTATGTACACAGAGAGAGAGAAAGAGAGAGAGAGTATATGGAAAACCACCAACCACCACACCACCACTGGCTAAAAGAATAAAGTTCTGAATTCACTGGTGCAAAATCCAGTCATATTCTACTGTCTACACTTTTGCTTCCCCAACCTCCATTCTCCAACCCCAGGTCCTATTGCAATTCTTACCCCATCTCCATGGCTAGATGAGTTTGTTCCTCATGCTGAATTCTAATAGCATTTATTGTGCCTTGTGGCCCACTCTGTATGTTCTGACCAGATGGTTCATTTGTTTATTCATTCCACATATGTCCACTGGGGCCTGTTATGGACCACACATGTTGCCAGGTCCTGGGATTCGTAATGAGCAAGACAGATACCTCTACCTGGTTTACAACTTAATGGGGGTGAAGGAGTGTATCAGCCAAGGTTCGAGCTGAGAAACAGTAAGTGGGAGATGCAAAGAGATTGACTGCGAGGAACTGGCTTACATGGTAGGGGGGCTGACAGGGCAAGTCTGCTGTCCTCAGGGCAGGCCATTGGGATGAGCAGGCATACACTAACACTGCTGTACACAAGTGGAATTTCTCATTCTTTCTGAAAGACCTTAGCTCTGCTCATGAGTCTTTCAACTGATTGAATCAGACCCATTTCATATATGTAGGATAGTCTCCCTTACTTAGTCAGCTGAATATGGATATTAATCAGCTCTACAGAACACCTGTGCAGCCACACTTGGATTAGTGTTTGTTGGGTGCCTACTTGTGGCCTAGCCAGGTTGACATATAAAACTGATCGTCACGGGGAGAAGTATTAAAAAATATTGTTACAAAATAGAGTACATTTCAGGAAAGAGAAATATGTTTATATTTTTTCTTGAACTCTAGAGTTAAAATTAATGTTTAATTTTAAGATTATAGACATTGAAGGAGCTTAATGCAACTATCACATTCATTGAGTCTGTTACTAGGGATTTTGAGGGATTTTGGTGTGTGGGCTCTACTCTGCACCAGTTAGAAACTGTAGGGGTCTAGGGCTCTGGCACTGGTACTTTGGAAATATTACCCATGTGGGTCTATTAAGTATTCAGGGTTAAGAACAACTGTTCTAAATGGAGTTGAATTTTTTAGTTGTTCTGTTTTATGTATGTTTTGATATTAAAATGATCTTTTCATCCTCTTTGAAGATAAATGTCTATATGTTAGAAATAACAATTTTAGCTAAAACATAGGTGTTATTAAAGCCACTGTAAGTCAACTTTCCTAACTGTAGCATTGGAGGGCAGGTACCATGTGTTATTCAGTTATCCCTCAACTAGGATAGGTAAGGTTATGCTGTAAAACAAACATGATTTTTTGCTTTTCAGGAGGTTAATAAAGGAATTTACTACTCATTTATACAAAGTCTCCTGTGATTCCATGTGATCCTTATGGTGGTTGTGTCTCCTCTTCAACATGTGGTTAGTCCTGTGGTCACTGAGACAAGGGGAGAAAGGCTAGAGTTGGAAATTGGCGGCTGATTAATGTCACTCCAGTCACCTTTCTTCATCAGCTGGCAGTACTTAACTTAAAAAGGGTGTGTGTGTGTGTGTGTGTGTGTGTGTGTGTGTGTGTGTGTTATGTAACCCTTTGAGTATGTGAAATTTGGAGAGAAATAGATATTGATGAACAATAATATCTACTTGGTACTATAGGTCCTCACTTAGCCAATTAATTGGCACATAGTAGACTTACTAGATATTGGCAAATCAAAATACCATATTTTCTTTGCTTTTAGATATTGTGTGTGATCATGTGTGTTGTGTGTGTGTGTGTGTGTGTGTGTGTGTGTATGTGTGTTCATTCAAATTTCTCTCTCTAGACAGGTGCTCCTCAGCACATTAACCCCGCAGAGCCACAAATTTGTGACTCCTGGTGTTGCTGCCTGAAGCGGAAACCGCTTGGAGCAACGAACGCAGCAGGAAAATTCGGAGGCAGGATGAAAATGAAAAAAGGTCTTTTATTCTTCTTCTCTCTCCAGCTCCAGCAATCACTCCAAACACTCTAACTCCAACCACCACCTTCTTCTTCTTCCCACACACACTAACTAAACTCACCCAGTTATATACATATCGCTTTAACAAGGACACGTGCTTACAGCTCGAGCTTACAGGTGCGTCACGCAGTGTTCATGGGCATACAAAGATTCTTTGGATAATGTATTACTATCAGGTGGAAACTAGAACATCTTTTATGGCTCTCAGCTAACCGCAATCTTTAGCTATCTCCTTGATTATAGGCTCCTTCATCCTGGGAGGGAGGGATAGAGCAGGACTGGGATGCCCATATCTGTGAGCTGGAGTGACCACAGCCACAATGATGTGCCAGTAAACAGAAGCTCCCCTGACTCCACATCCTCCAGTGGAGCTCCCCAGACTCCCCTAATTTACACCCAATAATAAAGCAAATAAGCCTTCTGAAGTGTTGGCTGGAGATTATAGCCCAGCCCAGTAGACCCATAAAACTGGCCATCACCAGGAAGTGTTGCCGCCTGCAGCAATGATACTGTGGGAAAGAAATCAGGGGCAGACTGGGAATGAGTAGTTCTTTTATTGTTCCTCTTTCTTCTTTATTTTTCTTTCTTCTTCTTTTTTCTGTTCCTCTCTACAGTCTGGTTAAATACCCTTTCTCTCCTCACAGGTGCATTAGCTCTCTTAATAAGCACACACGTGTCTCATAACAAGCTCAACTTAATGCTACAGCATGCAGTGCCCATGAGCATGGAAAAATTCTTGGCCAATCACTATAAATGTCAGGTGATGATAAGTTGTTTGACAAACAAGTAAGCGCCACCTCTTGGCTCTCAGCCAGCCGCTATCTTAGAGCTACTTCCTCATAATGATATATCAAAGGCTCTTACATTTCCCCCTTTTTGTTTTAAAAGAGGGATAGCTTAAATGGGTGGGTGACGACCCTCACCACATCAGGATCGCCTGTGCCTTTCTTAGGCGTCTGCATGTGCAACCGACATTCTTACCCGTCCTCGGATAATCAAGGCCATAGATAGAGTGCCCTTGACACCTGTCTTAGGTTGATATGTTGGTCACATGAGACTTTCCCGTCTTTTACTACCAGCTGTCTAATTGAGCCAACCAAGCATGAGGAGATGATCCGGTTTCTAAGGCGGCAAGCGCATTTTTAATTATAATTTTGTCTTTGCGCTGACGAGCATGTATTTTACATAAGCAATAGAATGACAATCCAATGAGAAAAAGAAGTAGTAAACAAAGCCCCAAAATACCTGCCCATTTTTGACCCCAAGATATAATATTTTTAAAGAAGGACATCACATCACTAAAAGAGGGCACAGACACTCTTGTGGAATTGACTAAAACTATTTGAGCTCTTAAGGTTCTGGTCAGATTATCAAAATTATGGTTCCAAGTTCCATTAAGTAGCGTACTAAGTTCTCTTGACAAATTAGCTGCCCTACTAAGGTTAAGAAAAGGGATACCCGTAAGGCATTGTCCTGTGTAATGTCCTAAACATCCTATGGTAGAAAGATCTGCCAAAATGTCCACTTGCTCTTGGAGAAGATCAACACGTTGATTGAGAAGAACAATTCAAAAATGTAGATGCTAATTTAGGAGGTCTTGTATATGTAGGGCAGAGGCCACATTGCTGGTGAGGTTGTTTAATGCTTGAGCAGTAGGAATGCTTGTAGCAATTGTGACCCCTGCAGCTGCAGCAGCAGCAGCCGTGTCTTTTATGTCTAGACCATGCCACCAGCAAGTCTTCAGGGTCCGCTAAGACTGGCATAGGGATGTACCTAGGAACTCAAGCAACAATCCTTAGAGGAAAGGCAGTGCCATTCCAGCACTGAGTCAAGAAACAAGTTGTAGGAGTGCTATTCAAACTGTCATTAAAAATAGAACTATTAGATACTATGAATATGAACGGTGGGGCTACGCAAACAGGGGTAGGTTGGAAGGTCATATTGATAGTTTGAACTACCGAGACATTGGTTTCAAATGTCACTGATGAATTGAATATATAAGATCCATTAGCCAAGAATCCTCCTAGAAGCATGGACATAAGTGCTATGTCCGTACAAGCCCATTTTCCACATAAAGATCAAATATCAAAGGAATCGGCCGTTTCTGCCAGAATAAGATTTTGAAAAGAATAATTGAATCCCCAGAAAGTTTCGTTAGAATAGGTATTGAATTTAGTAGCAAATGTAAAAGTTTTCTGCCCTTCTACAAAAGTCGCTCGAGATGAACCTTGACAATTGGTCCACAAGTGAGGCCACGTGGGAGAAGGTTTCCAACAACGCGGACCCCATCTAGGTTATAAAGGGACCGTAACATTACCCTTGGGAACAGGTCGGGGAGTAACTCCCGAAAGAATAGAGACATTGCCTATGGTAGCAGACATGTGATTAATAGGCCAGAATTTACCTAAGGTCTGATTCTTTAAGATTATGCAAGGAGAGGAATCAGAAGAGTATGGTTTCTGCAATTGAGTCATCCCATGGGAGAGCAGAGGCACAAGTGGTTTCTCCACTTGACGATCCTCCATCTTGGTCCTTTTTAGTTCCCTTTTGCTCATTTTATTGGAGACTGTGCTCTCAAGATCGCTTCCACTTAATTCTTCCTCACTAATATTACCCTCACTAGCCCTAACTGACTCCCTTTCTTGTACCTGTCCCAAAGCTTCGGCACTTTCAGTAACACTTTCCTGAACCTTAGGTCTAGTTGAGAGCAGGCTTTCCCTAACTAAATGCCACATTGGAAACATCCCTTTCGGAAGGGAAATCCTTGTTTTTCTGCCGCTATTAGATCTGGCTTATGAAGTTCCCATTGTGGTATGGTAAATAGCCCTTCCTCTATAAACCATGGGCTTACTTTCATTAGCGTTTGAACGTATTTCTGCACAGTACTCAATTTTACTGCTGTTCCATTGCTCTTTAACAAATCTCTAATAACCTTGACCATCTGGTTCCTTGAAATTTCTGAACCCATTTTTCCTCGCCCTTAACCGCTCTGGCCAGAGACTCCTGTGAGGTTCCTCAGTACTTACCTGCCGTGCCAATGAGTTCCCCGTACGGGCCACCACTTGTTGCCGCCTGCAGCAACGAGATTGCGGGAAAGAAATTGGAGGCAGATTGGGAATGAGTAGTTCTTTTAAGGAAGAGCATGAAACAACTTGTTGAAAAATGTCATGCTAAATTTCAAGAAAGAGTCAAATATTTCTATTTTCTATAGACTGTTAAAAAGTCAATTGGTAGTGAACCTGGCTAAGTTCTGTGGAGAATCAGTGATGAAGTTTTGGGATCACTTCTCTGGTCAGATAAATACCACTGGCCATGCTGTCCCCAGCATATCCTGGGACTGCACAGCTCTGAGGAATAGTAGCTTGACTGGGAACAGGAAGACAGGCTGTCCTGAGGTCAAGGACTCTCAAGAATCTTCCCAGAGCTCTGCCAAGCTCCTATTTTCCCAACTGCTGCTTTGTAACCTCATAAGAAAGGGTCACTTGACAGAGACTTCCATAGGATGAACTCTCCATGAACCCTCTCTCCAGAGACAAATGAAAATGAGAACATTTTTATAGCAGAGTGGCTAGGAGGGCAGACTCATCTTTATTCAGAAGCTAAATTTTCACAGAAGAGACTTGATTTATATTTAAATTTCATAAAATTTCCAGTTGAAAAATTAGATGCACATACCCAGGTTGTCCCAACCACATTTGAAAGTTGTCCAATAATTAAGTTGAGTACCAAATAATCATTTTCCTTTAACAGTTGTACCCACACTGACAGGCCTATTTTCTTTTAAAGAATTGATTTAAATTACTTTGAAGCAAAAGAATCTGTTTGAAACTATTTATTCAGTTTAAACACATTCTATAATTCTTATGTTAACACTATATTAATAATATCGAATTGATAAGTAAAATAAAATATTTGATCGTATTGGTCATATTTCAAGTACTCGATATCTGTATATGTCCAGTGACCATCATATTGGATATTCCAATAGAAGATGATATACATAATGATATACATAATTCTGCATAATGTTATAAATGTTATAAATGTTAGATGCATTTATAAAAGTTACTCTGTAGCCAAATCAAGGCAGTGCCCAAGGTCAGGAATACAAACAATACTTCCTTTTTCCCTTCCTGGCTTGGAATTTCACACTTTACTGGCATATTGATTCTAATGTACTTGAACCATGTAGTAGCCATGCTCCTGGCTAGTCCAGGACCTTGACATGGCAACCAGTGCCTTTCTGTGTGAGGCACTCAAATATTTGTTCAGTGGTTGCAATTCTATTCACTACTTATTTGTAGCTTCAAAATAATGTTCAAAATTTAGCTCACTTTACCTGGAATCAATATTTGCTAAAACCTATTTAAAGTAAAGACAGATTGAAGTACTCATCAATGCCTCCAATTTGCTACATGAACTTGACATACTTTCTGCTATAGTTTGGATATTAAGTATCCCCCAAATGTCCATGTGGTAAAGACTTGCTGCCCAGGGTATCTCTGATGGCAGCTGGTGTAGCCTTTAGGAGGTGGAGAGATCTTTAGGTCACTGTGGGGAAATTCCTGAAGGGGGCTCCTTGGATTCCATCTCTTCCCTTCTCTCTTTCTGCTTCCTGACCATGAGATGAGCAGTTCTTCTCTGCCACGTGCTCCCACCATTATGTTCTGTTCACCCAAAGCAATGGGGCCAACTGATGAGGGACTGAATGGTGAACCAAAAAAGTCATTTATCTTTTTAATTAGTCAGCTCAGGTATATTTGTTATAATAATAGAAAGCTGTCTAACATACTCTTTCCCATAAATTTAGCTTTATCATTTCTGAAATGATACCACCAGAAAACATCTCAAAGCAAGAGCAGTAAAACATTCTAGGCACAAGTTTTGAAGATAAGCCTGACTTTATTATTTAGCCTAACTCATGTCTTATCCAATTCTAAAATATTGTGATTTAATGATTTTTTGGAAATATGTCAAAGAGAGGTTTCGTGTAAATTCAAAGAAACTTTCAAATTTGAGTTGTTTCATTTTCTTTTCATATATTTGTAACAATAGAAAAAAGTTTTAAATTTTAATTCTATTGAAAAGCACAAAAGCAAAATATTATGTGGATATGCATTTCTCAAAGGAAACTCCCCTAAATTATATTGGTATCTCTTTTGACAAATCTTTAGTCACCTGTATCTATTTTTAAAAATATCAACTGGCAATACAGGTATAATTTTATCTGGGTTGAAGTTCTCAGTTTTAAAATAAGGAAGACAGAGGAATTACAGCACTTTCAGTTGTAACCTATTCTGGCCAATGAGCTTTGACAGAGCCCTGTAGAAAATGGTGCTTGGGTCTTTAGATGAAGGTGCCTCGTTTGAAGTAATGGGTTCATGTACTATTATTTCTTCTAACATAATCTACATGGCCCTTTTACATTAAGAGCTAGCATTTCATAGCAGTTTTATGGAAAGCATGAAATGTGCATGTACACATAGACATATCTAATTATAAAATTGAAGATAATAAAGAAAAAAAAAAAAAAAAAACTTTCAGAAAATAATTAATATATGCGCCATTTGCTGTGACTAGTCTCTGTGGATTGTAATTATTTGCTTGCAAGAATGTTTGAGGAGCAGGGATCTTGTCTATAGTTTTGGTGTTCCCAGGATGTTTGGGTATTGTAATGTTTAATATGTATTTGTTTAACAATTAAAGTGTCAATCAAGGTAAATCTTAGACAGGCAGCTGAGTGCATCTTCCAATAATTAAGCTATGCTTATAGTTGTCCTTGGAGGATATTTCACATGGGTTGTAAAAGTTAACACTTCTTTATTCCTTATGCCTGGTTCTAACTAACTTCAGATTTTTTTCTCTCTTTTTGCTCATATTGAAATCTAGAGAAATGGCACACATAAACCAATCACAATTTCTCTTTTATTATCAGAAAAGGACCATTAAGTAGCAGGTTTGAACTTTAACACAGTTTTCTCCTTTGCTGGAATAATTGATGACAGTTGAACTATTGATAGTCTCATAGGGTCCATTGTTTTCCATGAAAGAAAATATATTTGCAGACTGAGGTCTGTTATAGAATATATTTTCTCCAAGTCTGTATTAATACTTTCCAATATATAAAAACATCATTCTTCTGAGTTCAGAGTGTAGTTAATTGAGGGCATTTTGAAAGGTTAATTTGAAGTGTACCTTTCAGTGTTTGAAGCAGACCCTCACCTGTACTCATCCTGTTGATGCTGGGGGGCTGGGCTTGCCCTAGCATGTGGTAGGTACACAGAGATGAGTAAGTATGCTATGTTCTGGGAGGGCTGCTTCGTGGGACCCAGTTTCACAGGTGAGTGTTGATAAATATGTCTGCATGGTCAGAGTGAAAATATAAGGTAAATCATACTTGCATTTTGGTACACGTGTTTTCTCTAAAGACAAAAAAAAACCTGCTTTATCAGTTATACATACCACATTTGTATTAAAAAGAATCTGAGAATGGCCTACTTTCAGGAAATGGAAGAATGACTTTTTCCTTTGGTTACTAAATAAGAACTAAATTTATTACTTAATTATCTCAAGTCTGTTTACTTCAACTTTGGAATCATCGGTGCTCTTGGCCTGGAACATCAATTTTCTAAAAATGGAGCCAGAATTAAGAAAATGTACATTTCTATTGCTGTGAGTTCTTATGCAATAGTGATGTTGATTTTCAGAGCATTTCTCTTCAAATATTTCAGACATTTTATCACAAAAATACTCATTAGATAAAATTTTAACTTTGAGTTTGAAAATTAAGTTGTTGACACCGAGGAGAGGGAAAAGAAAAGAAAGACATTTATATTTGTCACTAAATGTCTAATATGTGGCAAATGATTTGTAAAGGTTATCATTTTTAAATTTCATAAACTCTCTGGAATTTAAGAAGCTAAGTAACTGACACAAAATAACCCAGAATATGAATTTGAAACCTAATGTTTGCTTAAAAATATCTTACACTTTTCATTATATGTGTTAGTCAGCTTTCCCTTGCTATGAACAAACACCTGATATAAACCACTTAAAAGGAGGAAAGGTTTATTTTGGTACCCAGTTTCAGTCCATGGTCACTTGGCTCCATTGTTTCTGTCCTGATCGTCAGAGGCAGAACATCCTGGCAGGCAGTGTACAATGAAGAAAAGTGGCTCAACTCATGGTGTTTGGGAAGCAGAGAGAGATAGATATAAAAAGTAGATGGATGAAGGTGGAATTTATGTAAGACAGAGCAGGAAGGTTTGTCTGTCCAGTGGTGTGTGGTGCTTGGACTGGACACCTCCTAGGCTACCCTCACTGGGAATATCAACAGGATATCAGCAGTAGATGCCAACAGGAATACACATGATCTCTTCAGCATGGAAATTTTAGCATAGTCTCATTTTAAAAAATAGATGGATGCTGAATTTCCTCATGGTGAGTACCCAAAAGCACCAGGCAGAAAATGCGAGGCATTTAGTGACCCAGCCCTGGAAGTCATACAGCCTTACTTCCACCAAACCCTCTTGTGTGAAGAAGTCAGAACCCCAATCAGATTTATAAGGACAAGGGACACAGACACTGCTGCATTTTGGAGAAGTGCCAAAGAAAAATTACCATCTTAAAAGAAGAAAAATCTGGAAAAGTCTTGTGAGAGGCATGAGTTAATTGTAATAATTTAATCAAGTTCATCTGATATGATCTTTTTTGTAGCCATAAATTAAAGTTTATTTTTAATTCAGATACAATCATCTATTATGTCATAACATAAAAATGTAGATGGTAGTATAAACATGAGTTCTTTCACCCAGTCCCTTTCATCTCTACCTGTCTGTATTTCTTTCTTTTTTAATTTTTTCTTCATTTCTATTGGTGTACTATAGGTATATCTAATGATGAAATCTGTTGTTATATACTCGTACATGCACAGGATATAATTTAGCCAATACCACTCTCCAGCACTTTGGTACGATCTTGGTTGGGTATCTATTTTAAGAGCTTTATAGGGCTACTTGTTATTAGAGGAAAGATGCCAAGCTTATGTGTATTTCATTCCACAGAAAGATACCAAAAGACTTCTGGGAGAAATATTTCATCAATTTCTTAACTTTGATTCCAGTATTAGCTAAAATGTTTAAAAAAATTGTCAGAATGACCTTTTCAATGTTTATAGAGGAATAAAGTTTAGTTCTGGGAAACCTCAATTCAACAGAACCATATATAATACCACAAATGCTTAGTGAATAAATTAGGAAAATGGAAAAATAAAAATAAACCAAAAATACCCTCTGTTCGGATCCGTCTATTTAATCAGACCATAAGATTAACCAAACTTTGCCTAACCATCCAGGATCAATTATATGACCAAGGAAATAGAATGCAATAGTTGTTGAAACTGGACCTGTGGAACCCTGGGAAGTTTCCCCATAGAGTGGGAGTCATTGGAGTGGGACAAATAGGTGCTAAAAGAGCCACTTTCAAGTGTCCATAATGGGAGGATGCATATTCTGCACAGAGAAAACAGCTTGTGTAAGGTTCTGCAAGGTCATGGATCATTTGAGAGGAAATGGCAAGGAATTGTTAGATTTTCAATAAATAATAACTAAAACAGTTGGCCTTTAAGAGCACAGGGCGTAGACTGTAATTATATCACACTAAAAGGTGATTGCCTAATTGTTTCACTATCAACACTCTCAAAATAGAGACATGCGTTCTTATAGGATTGGAAAGTATACAGCATCAGACGTAATTGCAGAAGGGTTACATAAGAGCTTCATTCTTAAAAATTTTATTGTTCCCCAAGATCTTAGCAGCTCTGCTTCGAGCTCAACTTGACTACCCTCAATTATAAGCTCTATTCATGGGTCCGCAAATTTGACACTTGAAAGCTTCCCTTGAGATTCACCTGTCAAAAATATGCTTTACCCAGATCAAAACTAGGTTTATAAATACTTCTGCCAGTTTTAACTGGCTCTGTAGACTTCTGTGTCATTTCTCAAGCAGGCCTCATTTAGGATGACCTTTACAAACAGAGCCAAGGATTCAGGAATCACATTGGCACTGTACTTTGTTGCTTATTGAGCCAAATGTTGTAAATGTTGCCAAGTGAATACTTACAACAACCCAGTAATGGAGGTTTGCTGATCCACCTTTTACAAAAAGGTAAACAAGCTCAAAAAGGCTAATGCTTTCCCCCAAGATACAAAGGTGGTCAGTGGCAAATGAGGGTCAAGGCCACATAGGCTTTTACCCCAAACCTAGCACTCCTCTGGCAGAACTCCTTCCTTATTTCCTATCATCAGTTAAGCAGAGGACAGCAGAAAACTCTCATCTCTCCAGGTGTAATTTGAATCACACAATCCACCTTGTACTGGAAGCTACTCCACGTAATTGGTGTATTCAGAATACTGGAATAATAGAAAAATAACAGGTAACCTACTTTCACTGTGATTTTGGTTGAATATTATTATTTCAAAAATTATCAAAAATTTTCATAAAATTATCAAAATGATCAACACACACAAAAGAATAAAAACCACAAATGTGTTTAGGGCACCACATTGCTTAGATGGAACCCACATCTTAGTGGTATTATCTGAGGCCTTCCACATTTTGGCTCCAATGACATCCACATTGCGAGTTCTGTCCTGCTCCCTATATTGTCTTGATTTGGTGTCCCCATACCATTGCCCACACTTTTCCTTTTGCTTAGAATTACCCTCCCTTTCCCTCTTACCTTCCTGATTTCCCATATCTGACCTGTGCTTTCATGCACATTCTACCTCTGGACTCTCAACTCTCATGCAAACCTCATGGTCATTACTCACAGCTGACCCCTCAAGAGAGCTTGCTTTAACTCCATTTATATCCCAGTCTGTCTCACTATGTGTGGGACAGTGGAAAGGCAGATGGGAACACCAAGCCTCTCTAGACAGTTTCATAAATTACCCCCCCCCCTTTTTTGTGTGTGTTGGCACAAAGCTTCCTGGCTTCCAGGTTTCAGAAGCAGGCCAGCCTGGTCTTGGTTTTTCTTCACAGTGGGCAGCCTGTGTAGTCACCAGGGCCCATGGTTAGAAAGGCTATGCACACAGCTTCATGCTCTGTTGCTGCCATCTTGAGATTCTTCATAATGTTTGAAGCCTGCATTTCCATTTTGCACTGGGGTCTCCAGACTCCATAGCTGGTCCCTCCTTCTTGGTTCTATTTTCTCCAACAGATCGGACTGAAAAGGATGGAGAAAGAAAAGAAAAGCCTTCTTCTAATTAAATGACCAATTCTAAGCCCTCGTTCTCAGTCCATAATTTTACTCTCCCCCTCCCTCCAGTACCCTTCCCAGTCCCTAAATGTCCCACCTAAGGTTTTTATACCCCATTCCCCTTTTCCTTCTCCATCACTATGACACTATTCCATTCAATACTTCTAAGAGGTTGATGTATTGGTTTCTTTAAATGAGCGAGAACATGTGGTATTTGTCTCACAGTGCCTGGCTTGTTTCGCTCTACTTCATGTTCTCCAGTTGCATCCACGTTGCTGCAAATTACAGAATTTCATCTTTCCATGGCTGAGTACTATTTCATTGTATAAAAATATCACCTTTTCTTTGTCCATTTACCTGCTGAAAGGCATCTGGATTGATTCCATGTTTTGGTTATTGTGACCAGTGCTGCTGCAATAAACATGGAGATTCAACTATCTTGTTTTTTTTTCTTTCTTTTTTTTTAGTTATAGATGGACACAATACCTTTATTTTATTTGTTTCTATTTTTATGTGGTGCCAGGGATCAAACCCAGTGCCTCATGCATGCTAGGCAAGTGCTATACCACTGAGCCACTGGGGATATAACTCAGTTGGTAGAGTGCTTGCCTCACATGCACAAGGCCCTGAGTTCAATCCCTGGAACCACACCCCCCCCCAAAAAAAAAAAAAAAAAAAAAAAAACCCTCAACTATCTTTTTGGCATTAAGATGTTGGCATAAAGATTTCAACTCCTTTGGGTACATGTCCAGTAGTGGAATTGCTGGGTCCTAAATTAGTACCATTTTCAGTGTGTTGAGGAATCTCCATACTGTTCTTCATCATGGGTACTACTTCACATTCCCACCAGCTGTGTGTGAGTTCCGTTTCCCAACACCCTCAACTGCATTTGTTCTTCTTGTTGTTGATGATGGCCACTCTGACTGGGTGAGACGATTCCTCACTGTGGTTTTGGTTTGCATTTCTCTGGTGACCAGTGAAACTGAGCATTTTTGTGTGTATTTTTTGGCCATTTTCTTTTCAGAAGTATCTGTTTCATTCTTTAGCACATTTTTAAGTTGGGTTGTTTCCATGGTGTTCATCTCTTTGAATTTCTTATGCATTCTGGATGTCAAATCCTTTTCACTTTTACCACTTGCAAATATCTTCTCCCATCTGTAGGCTGTCTTTGAATCCTATTGAGTATTTCCTTTGCTGTGTAGAAGCTTCTTAGCTTTCACAATCCCATTAGTCTGTTCTAACTTTTGTTGCCTGTGCTTTTGGTGTCCTATCTAAAATATTGCTGCCTATACTAATGTCTTGAAGCACTTCCCCTATGCTTTCTTGAAGTAATTTCAGAGTTTCACGTTTAAGATTTAGGTCTTGCTGGGAGTGGTTGGGCAGGCCTGTAATATCAGCAACTTGGGATGCTGAGGCAGGATGTGAGTTCAAAGACAGGCTTGGCAATTTAGCAAGGCCCTAAGCAACTGAATGAGATCCTGTCTCAAAGAATAAAAAAGGGCTGGGGATGTGGCTCAGTGGTTAAGTCCCTTTGAATTCAATCCCCCATACCAAAAAAATAGTTTTATTTCTTTGATCCATTTGGAGTTGATCTTTGTGTTGTGCAAGAGAAAGGGATCTAACTCTCTTCTTTGGTATTTGCATATGCAATTTTGCCTGCAACATTTGTCAGAAAGACTGATTTTTTCTTCACTGTTTGTTCTTGATACCTTTGTCAAAAACCATTTGGCTCAAAAACTTAACACCAAAAAAACAATAACCCAAATAATAAACGAGCTAAGGAATTGAATAGACATTTCACAGAAGAAACACAATCAATCAACAAATACATGAAAAAAATTTCAACATCTCTAGCAATTAGAGAAATGCAAATCAAAACTATGCTAAGTTTTCATCTCACTCCAGTCAGAATGGCAATTATCAAAAATTCAAGCAACAATAAATATTGGCAAGGATGTGGAGGAAAAGGCACACTCATACATTGTTGGTGGGACTGCACATTGGTGTAACAATTATGGAAAGTGGTATGGAGATTCCTCAGAAAATTTGGAATGGGACCACCATTTGATCCAGCTACCCCACTCCTTGGTTTATACCCAAAAGACTTAAAATCATCATATTATAGTGACTCATCCACATCAATGTTTACAGCAAGCAGCTCAATCACAATAGCTAAACTATGCAACCAAACTAGGTGCCCTTCAACAGATGAACGAATGAAGAAAATGTGGTATATAAACACAATGGAATATTACTCAGCCATAAAGAAGAATGAAATGATGGCATTCGCTGGTAAATGGATGGAGCTGGAGATTATCATGCTAAGTGAAATAAGCCAATCCCAAAAGACCAAAGGCCAAATGTTTTCTCTGATATGTGGATGTTAATTCACAATAAGCAGGTGGGGGCTAGGGAAGAATGGATGTATTTTGGATTAGGTAGAGGGGAGTGAAGGCATGGAGGGGGTATGGGGGTAGGAAGGATAGTAGAATGAATCAGATGTTATTACCCTATGTATATATACGATTACATGACTGGTGTGATTCTACACCATGTACAACCAAGAGAATGAGATGTTATATTCCATTTATGTATAATGTGTCAAAATGTATTCTACGGTCATATAAAACTAATTAGAACACATAAAAAAATACAGGTGTCTAAGAGTTTGGACTGACTTCTGGGTTCCCTATTCTGTCCCATCAGTTTATGTATCTATTTTTATACTAATACCATGCAATTCTAATAACTTTGTACTTTGTAGTATATTTTAAGTCAGGCATTGCGATGCCTCCGCTTTTTTTGTGTTTTTTAAACTTTGGTTATTCTGGGTCTTTTGTGGTTTCTTATGAATTTTAGGATTGTTTTTCCTATTTCTGTGAAGAAATTTACAGAGTTATATTAACTACAGAAACAATTGAGTGTGTAACGGAGAATCATAATTGCACTTCCAGATAAAGAAGGAAACCTTTGCCCCGTTTCCCATCCATCCCTTTGGTGCCCAACATTGCTGGAGATGGGACCAAAAAAGGCAAAAGAAGGGGAAATAGCAGACACTGCCCCTCTTCCAACTTTAAGCTCCCTAGGGCTGGAGGTGCTCAGAAGGTTGTGGGAGAAGGGTTTTGTTGCATGCTAAAGTCAAATCTTGAATTAGACTGGCTGGAAACGGTAGTAATTAAAGTGACCAGAAACTACAGGAACTTCCCTAGATTCATCATAGAATGGTAGAGATTTAACAGAGCACAGTTGGTGCAGTGGTTGAAGAATAAAAATCCATCATGGTTTCTATTGTCTCATGTAATACGAATTATTTAATAAACCATTTACATTAGCAAGTGTGGTCTTGTTTGGCTACCAAAATACTTCCTTGTTCCATCTCATAATGTGGGGGCAGGGGGAGAGGGAGAGCGCACAATAGAGTCCTCCAAAGACCTTGTCCCTTCAAATTGGGTCAACATAGGTGAACAATTGCATGAAGTATTCAGATAAAGGAAGACTGAACTCTGTTGGGCTTGTCCAGTGGCTTCACCCACTTGGCAGCTGGGATGGTGAGTTTTTCTCCCATCATGTGGGTTATACGAAGTGGATTTCCATGAAAAAAAAAAAAAAAAAAAATCAGGTAAGGAAGAGAGGGAGAAGGGATGCTGCGGACTAGGCCATCAAAACTCTCCACAGCATGGGGGCCACCATATGTGACAGTCATCTGCTTTTGTCTTGGCTGTGACCCGCATAGTCCTGGACAGTGTCGACCAATTTCCTTTGGGCTGCTTTGTGCCAAAGATTTTCCTATTTGTCATCCGTTACTGTCCTTGCCCAGTTTGAGATGGGACACTTGTCATCTCCAGCATGTAACTGGTGATCAGCCGATCGTGTGCTGTGGTCATTCCCTCATCCCTACCTGCTCCTTGGCAGGCCATAAGGGAAGGTTCCTCTCACCCACAGACCCCTGGGGAGTCAACCTTGGCATCTGTTACTTTGAAAATAACCTCCCACTGAGTTTTTTTCTCTTTTCTTTCTGTTTCTTGGACTTGAGATCTAAAAACAGAATTTAAAATCATCTCCCAGTGTGTTTATGATTTGTTTTGTTCTTCCCATGCTGAAAATTTGGCTGGTACACACTTCCTCTGTGATCCATTGAACAATGCTGCTCTTTAGGCTGCTGCTTAATTTTTCCTTTTGAGTAGATGAATGGCACAGCATGATCAGTCAGGAATGTTTAACATAACATTTTAAAAGCTTAAATATCATATAACATTTAAAAATATTTCTAAAAACCTTATCAAAGAAGCCAGATACATTTTTGTGTGTGTGTGTGTGTGTGTGTGTGTGTGTGTGTGTGTGTGTGTTGAAAAACAATTTTATTTCAAATTCAAGTTTTAGAAAACATTTTATAACCAGTTTTTTTATTTTCTCCCAGATTGAGGGCATCTTTACATGTCGCAGTTGTTTATGCAAATGATCTAGAAGTATACTCTCCTTCCCCTGGGGTGCTTTCAACTAGTTCACCCAACCTTATAAATAGACACAGACTTCACTTTCCCAGTTTTAACTGCTCTCGAGTAAGTAACATTATTTTGTCTCCTTACATTGGGAAAAACATGTTGGCTGAGACTGCATATGACTAAACTGATAAAGGATGATGGTGGTCTGAACCTACATTTCTCTTTCTCTTCATTATCCATCCTTTGACCTCCTTGCTTCCCATGTCTCCAATTTATGTGAGTTAGAACTGCATTAAGACTTAGGAGTATGGGATCCAGAGTTCATCTACCTGGAATACATCCTGTTCTGCATGTTTCTGGTCTTAGAAACTTAAGTCAGCTGCATATTGTCTTTTTAAATTTGTTCTAACTAGTTACACATGAGAGCAGGATGTATTTATGCACTTTGATACACCATACATAAATGGAGTATAATTTCTTATTTTTCTGGTTGTACCTAAAAAAAACAAAAAGAAAAACAAACAAAAAAATAACAACAACAACTTTGGCCATGAAGTCATATATGTAATAGGGTAATAGTGTCTGATTCATTCTATCCTTCCTCCCCCCATATCTACTTCCCTCCTTCACTCCCCTCTACCTAATACCAAATCCCACCTCCCTTATTGTGAGTTTACATCCACATATCAGAGAAAACATTTGATTTTTGGGATTGGCTTATTTTGCTTAGTATGATAATCTCCAGCTCCATCCATTTACCAGCAAATGCCATCATTTCATTCTTCTTTATGGATGATTAATATTCCATTGTGTGCATATACTACATTTTCTTTATCCTTTCATCTGTTGAAGGACACCAAGTTTGGTTCCATAGTCTAGCTATTGTGAATTGAGCTGCTGTAACATTGATGTGGCTGCCTCACTGTAATATGATGATTTTAAGTCCTTTGGGTATAAACCAAGGAGTGGGATAGCTGGGTCAAATGGTGCTTCCATTCCAAGTTCTCTGAGGAATCTCCACACTGCTTTCCACAATGGTTGCACCAATTTGCAGTGACACCAGCAATGTGTGAGTGTACCTTTTCCCCCACATCTTGCCAAATTTATTGTTGCTTGTTTTCTTGATAATTGCCACTCTGACTGGAGTGAAATTTTAGAGTAGTTTTGATTTGTATTCCTCTAATTGTTGAACATTTTTCCATATATGTGTTGATAGATTACATTTCTTTTTCTGTAGAGTGTCTGCTCGGTTCCTTTGCCCATTTATTAATTGGGTTATTTGTTTTTTTGGTGTTAATTATTTTAGTTCTTTATATATCCTAAAGATTATCTCAGATGCTCTATCTGAGGTGCATGTGACTTCATTAACAAGACTCCTAAAATTTCAAGAAGTAAAATCAAGAATCATGGGGTGGATTCAAACCAAAAAGCTTCTTCTCAGCAAAAGAAACAATAATTGGAAGAGAGAGCCTACAGATCAGAAGAAAATCTTTACCACAAACTTATTGTCTTTGAGCTCCAAGTTTTCCCATAACCAAGTGATAATGATAGTAACACTTTGGATGGCTATTGTGGATACGAAATACATCAGTGTATGCAAAACACTTAAACTGAATCTTGCACTTAGAGTTAAGTGCTCAAATAAATGTGAGTTCTTCTTATTATTACTGTTATCTTTGCTGTCGTACTCAGTTCCCTTTATACTACATGTGTTTACCTGCAAAATTAGGTTCATAATTTCTCCCCACACTCAAATGAAATACATGGACCTGAACAAGGAGTACAAGGAGGAATCAATACTAAAATGCTGGCTAATTAGCTTTGGGAGCTTCTTGCCAAGGCTGCCCTGCATTTCCAGAATCTTTAGAAGCTGACTGTCCTCGGACTTCCGACAGATGCTCATTAGCAGATGCCCTGTCTTCCAACTAGAGGGCTGGCCAGAACCACCTGCTGAGCCAGGAAACTGTGTTTTCTTCCAGGAATAAATTCATTTATGTTTAAATGTTATTTGGTCATCAGTCAGGGGAGTTCCAGAGACGACAGCATTGCCCTTGACATTCTGAAAGGTGAGATTCCCTGACTCAGGCAACAGTGTGCTCATGCTACCAACCTGTACTCACACAGGGCAAGTAGACTCAGCAAGCGGGGGCAGCAAGAGCAGGAGACAGTCTGGAAAACATCTGTAGGGAATGGACTGGGATCTTAGTGGAGCCTGGAAAAAATTTATATCTACATAGGTATCTTTCTTTCTCTCTCTCTCCATCTGCCCTATTTTCACCAGGCCCACTGAGGCATTTCCCAGTGCTGCAGAGCAGACAGGAGCTGCCTTGCCTCTTGGCCTCATTACCCTAAGTCGCATTCAGACTGACTAAGGAATAGGTGGTTGGGACCATTTCTAGTGATAACTTTTTAACTTGTTTAAAAACTTTTGAGATTTACCTAATGATGCATTTGGAACCAGGAGGTTAGGAATGATTGAAGTAAACATTTGCTATTACTTTTGAGCCTTTACCCTGCTTTTACATTATTTTTTTCCCAGCATTTTTCACCAATGCTGTAGGCTCACCTGTTTATTTCAGTACT
The DNA here is from genome assembly GCA_025594165.1 of Tamias sibiricus. NCBI lineage: Eukaryota > Metazoa > Chordata > Mammalia > Rodentia > Sciuridae > Tamias > Tamias sibiricus. The sequence continues at coordinate 68,325,991 of CM046660.1, read as the reverse complement.
GTATTTTGGCTATGGACCATCATCTCTATCCCTCACAGGATTGGATTTTCTCATGCAGTCTGGAACAGTGCTTGGCATGCTTGGTGTTGAATAAATATTTATGGAGTGAATGGCTAGATACCAAGGCCTATGGGAATGCCAGGCATACTGCTGCAATATCAGGAAATGCTTAGTTAGACATTAACAGGCTGTTTAGGACATATGTTATATCTTCTTATTTCTTCAGGAAGAAAGAAGTTCTTCAGAAGAGATTGTTTTAATTGATGTGTTTTTTTAAAGTGATACATTTCATCTGCGTTGAGTGGTTAGAACTGTTGCCTCTGATTTCAGCAAATCTAGATGAAGGAAGAGCAAAGGCACTCAGTGAGATTGGAGAACTGACATCAGTGCCTCATCCCCTAGCAAATGAGGAGAACTCAAAGTCGCTGATGTTGAAAGGAAACCTCTTTAGGATCATGAGTGGGGCCCAGCACTTTTATTGATGCATGAAGTAGCCAATGTAGACAACGCATCTTGTCATGTTTTAGCCATGACGTGCTATAGAAACTACATTCTGTACTTCTACTGGATGTTGAATTTTTTTTTTTTTTTTTACTTTTAAAGTAGTGTATTTCTTGCTGTGAGACAGTGGTGCACAGTGGCACACACCTGGAATCCCAATGACCCAGGAGGCTGAGGCAGGAAGATCCCAAGTTGGAAAACAGCCTCAGCAACTTAGCCAGACCCTGCCTCAAGATAAAAAAAAAAAAAAGGGGGGGGGGCTAGGGATGTAGCTCAGTGGTTTAGCACTCCTGGGTTCAATTCCTGGTTCAAAAAAAGGGTGGGGGGCTTGGTATATAGCTCAGTGACAGAGCACTCCTGGGTTCAATTCCCAGTAATGAAAAAAAATGTATTTTTTTGAAGAGTTACCCTTTTCCCCCCCTTCTTTTCTCTTTTTTCCTTCCTTTCTTTCTTCCTTCCTGCCTGTCTTTCCTTCTTTGATATGTTCTATTAAAAAACTAAATAAATCTTGAAAACAACATTTCTTTTGGTTGGAATCTGACTCTTTTGAGATGTTTTCCTTACAAATACTTGAGCTCTGGTTTCCTTGAACAAAGGTGTGAAAGACCCTCTGTGGGCCAAGATAGGTATTGGAGGGGGTTCTAGAAGGTGAGAGACTCTACTGTCTAGAAGCTAGACCTGGGCTATGTAAAAGGCATGAATAACGCCCATGACTATGCAGAAAGTCCCTGAACCCTGTATTTGCAGCTTTCCTCAGGTGTTCAAAAGAGCCTTTAACACAAAAATGTTGAGAATGATAGTTACATCTTTCTTTGTTTCACTGGACACTTGCAAATTTTTCTTTGGCCAGAATGGCTCAAATTTGGACCTCTCTGCCTGGCTCCATATTTCAAAGGAAGCCTCTTCTAAGCTTTACTTCTCTGAGACACCAGACCCTGCACAATTCTCTGCTCCCCGTGATGGTTTACCTTTACCCTCTTCTTTGCCATTCAGCAATTTGTAAAATGATCAGTTGGAAGACATTTTATATCTCACTTTATCTGTGCAATTTATTGGGTTATAGTAGAAAAATTACTAAATTTCAGAAACATTTAGTAATATGCTGGAGGGTCCACATTGGGACTACAAATTACTGGTTTTTCTACTTATCCCTGCACCTGAATTTGGAAATGAGATTCTGCTGTCAAAAATGGATAAGGAGATAGATATTATTACCCTAAGTGCACATATGAAGTCATGGATGGTGTGAATATACTTTGTATACAACCAGAGATATGTAAAAATGTGCTCTATAAGTATAATATGAAATGCAATACAACTGCTGTCATTTCAACTTAGAATAAAATCTAAATAAATTTAAAAAAAAGGATAAGGGGCTGGGGTTGTGGCTCCCTGGTAGAGCGCTCGCCTAGCATGTGCGCGGCCCAGATTCCATCCTCAGCACCACATAAAAATAAAGGCATTGTGTACAACTAAAAGTAAATAAATAAATATTTTTTAAAAAATGGATAAGGAGCCAGGTGTGGTGGTGCACGCCTGTAATTCCAGCGGCTTTGGAAGCTGAGGCAAGAGGTTCACAAGTCAGAGCTAGTAAGAGGATCACAAATTCAAAGCCAGTCTCAGCAATTTTGTGAGGCCCTAAGCAGCTCATCGAGACCCTGTCTCTAATAAAAATATAAAAAGAGAGCTGGAGATGTGGCGTGGTGTTTAAGTACCCCTGTAATCAATCCCTTGTACCCTCCCAAAAAAATAATAAGAAAATAACTGATTTAATTTAGTGAGGCTTTTTTCTAACACTTCTATGTATGTCATGAAAGGTCAACATGTGGTCTACTGCCCTTATTACTGAAAATATTGCTATGTTGAAAAGAATTATCTTGCTACTTGAAATAGAAGAGCACTTCACAAATGCCACACCAGGGCAGGGAAAATTCAGGGCACTTTAAAGGCCCTTCCTGGTTTTATCCACCTTCATTCTATCTCAACAAGGGGTGGTTCCTCATGCTTTCCTCTGTGAGAAGACTAACTCGTATTCCCACTGTATCTGTGCTGTGTGCTGCTGTTCGTAATGTGATAAGAGAGACAGATGTGTGTGTATAAAGATTGAGGCCAGGTGTTCATCCCAAGGGCAATACAATTTGCCATAAAATAATCTTTGTGCCTGGGTTGTATGTGCTTGGAGTATCAGAGTAGAATCTGGAGTCCCTGTCACACTTGGAGAGAAACAGTGAAGGGGACAGTAATAAATGGGATAGAGTTCACCACAACAGTGGGAATTATCCAAGGGCAAATAAAAATATATTACTAAATATTTAATGAAAGACCATCTCCAAAGAAAAGAAGCACAGGAAGGATCTGTGAAAATCAGAAAGAAAAATGTGGAATGGGAGGTAGAACTTTAACAAGCAGCATTTTTGAAGGGATTAAAAACTTAGTCAAAGGAGCTTTACAATAATAAAAGTGAATTAATATTTTGTTGTCTTTTTTTAATGCACAAATAATTTTGCTATTAGGAGGGAGGCTCAAATGAATTGTTTTTCCCCTGTTCATTTCATTTAAACCAGTTTGCCTTCAACTGGCCTTTGATGCCCTGAATATCACTTAAATTCATCCCAATATGACTTTTATTTTGTTATCACCATTTTTTGACCTGTTGAGAGGAAAAAGAGACCAATACCACTTTTTAAACAGTTTTCAGATTCTTAGTATTTGAAATGTTTCAGGTCAAACATTCTATGCAATTAAAATAAAAGGCAAATGTTTATAGAAAGTTTCACTTGCTCAAATCCAAACTAATTTCATAAGGAATCCTAAGCCATTTAATATACCAGGTAACAGTCTTTGATAAGTTAAGAGGAACAGCACAATAATATTGTATTTCTACAAGTAGTGGTTGAACATTTTCAGATGTAAACCAAGATCTCAGTTTCCCAAGACCAAGCTTTTCCAGTTCAATTGATACTGCTATGGAGAAAACATAGTTCTAGGGACTTTGGAAAATCTCACACTTGGGTAAAATATGGTTCCATCCTCGAGGAACTTGCAATAAGTAATGGAGACAAATGCATTCAACTTAGCATGCCACATGACAGGTGGTGATAAGTGCCAGTGTTTGAAGGGGTTCACTCAGGAGGCCTGGGTTGCCCAAACCCTGCATATTCCACAAAAAGACCCATTTTCAGAACCAGTTCTTGGTTGGCCTCTAAGAGCTAAGTGCTGAGTCTCTGGAATGTTCTGCCTGATTGAGAGTATGAGAGTGTTTGGGATGCCTGATGCCTTGGGTCATGTGATGTCAGTATGATCACATAATTTATATTACTAATATGATTTATCATAAACCCCTGGTTTTGCTCCTGTGGTATGCTGAAATACAAGCAGCTGAGGTTAGTCACATGGGTGCAGCATCCTTTGGGACTGACACCCAATAAAAAACTTGGACACCACAGTTTGATGGGGCTTCCCTGATTGGTGGCACTTTGCCTATGTTCTCACGTATCTTTGCTGGAGAATTAAGTGCATCCTGTGAAACTCCACTGGAGGAAGCTCCTGGAGGCTTGCACTAATTTCTCCTTGTCATTATTGATAGATGGGCAGGAACCAATAGGCTTAAAGGTCGCCAAAAGTTTGCCCTGTTCTATAGGCAGAGGGCCAAAAGGTTGTTCTGTTCTCCTGGCAGTATGTTTCATCTTCCCTGGGCAGGAGCCAATAGGCTTGAAGACTGCCCTCACCCCATGGGCAGGAGCCAATAGGCTTTCAGGTCACCAAAAGGTCACCCTGTCCCACAGGCAGAGGGTCAAAAGGTCGCTCTGTTCTCTGGGCAGTATGTTTAATCATCCCTGGGCAGGAGCCAATAGGCTTGAAGGCTCCCCTCACTCCATGAGCAGAAGCCAATAGGCTTAAAGGTTGCCCTCACCCCACAGGCAAAGAGCCAATAACATTAAAGTTTGCTCTGGTACACCCCCCACCAGTAATCCCTATGTAAGCTCCCGTCTGTTCCAAGTTTGGCAGGGAGATGATGAGACAGAGAAGACAGAGACAGAGGAAGAGGAAGATGGAGACAGAGGCAGACAGAGAGGGACACACACAACAGCTCATCTCTGCTGAGAGAAGGCAGTCACTGCACCAGCCTTAGACTCACCGTCTTCAGCCCAACTACAGCTGCCCCAGCCAATAGCTCCAGAGATCACAGCGGGCGTGACCAGACTCCCACCTTCTGTTCAGAGCTTGCACACTCTCCCACCAGAGCTTTCATACTTCCCTCTCCCTGAGCTTGTACACTCCCCTATCCCTGACTCTTTTCTCCCACCAGAGTTTGCACACTTCCCTCTCCCTGATTCCTCTCTCCCTGTTCCTTTTCTACCCTTAACCAGCCATAAATGCTGGTGAATAAATCCCTTGGCTGCATGGCCATCCCCAGTGTGATTTTTGCCCTTCAGTTATCCTGTATGCCTTTTTTCTTTGCTGATCTGATTCCACCCCTTTGTCGCAATTAATCATAGCTGTCAACACATGGTTTTTGAGTTCCATCAGTCCTTCCAGTATATCATTGAGACTGAGGTTGGTCTTGGGAACCTCCAATGTACAGCACTACATGAGGAAAACAGGTGATATAGATATGGGGAATTCCTTTATACAGGAACTAAGTAATCTTTCATGGCATTATACCAAGTGTAAGTTATTGCTTAATGAGTCACATATACATTCACATTCTTTCTTTTACGTGTACATCTGATTTTGTATCTCCTTTGATTGAAAAGACTCATGCTTAAAAATACATTTGGGAATCTGTGGTATAAATAGAAAGATTCTTAGAATGTGACTTCAATTTCAATCCCCAGCTTCAAATGTAGTACCTTCTTCAGCTCACACCTATGTTATAATTACATCAATCTCCTGTCTGTATCTCAGACTGCATGCTCAGATCATGGCTCATGATCTTATTTTTGCTCTAAATGTTCTTCCTTCAGGCCTTCAGAGTCCTTAATTCCCACTTAAAAGATTCCCTCATAATCAAAAAACCAAACTTGAATATTTTCTCCTTGAAGGTGGCTTTAATTGCTACCAGACAGCAATAAATACTCCCTTCCTGGTGTTCTCTCCTTTGCCAGTCTGAAGAGAGTTCCTTTTTAGCAATTATTATACTGTGTAAGTAGGTTTGGAAGTGTCTGCTTCCCTGTAGCCTATGAGTGCCATGGTACCAGATTGAGGATCCTCGTTCTAGCTGTCCAGCATGGTGTGGACACCCAGTAGTCACTCAAAGAGTGTTTGTTAAATGGGAGGACATGCACTTGTTCTGTGGAAGAAAAACACTGGGACCCAGCAAAAGGTCAGGGGTGATGCTTCCATTAGGACTATTCATGGGGTCTTGATACACTGTGAACTTTACCTGAGCCCTGTGATACTGCTAAACAATTTTCCCCTAATATTGTGTTCTGGAATATAGCTTATTGCAAGAAGTCATTCTTCCTTGTATAACTTAGATAATACTCACAGATGTCCCCAGTGTTCACCCATGACAAGCTAGTCATAGACCCTCTAAATCCCCACCTTGGGTTAGCTAAACTGTACCCATTGGTCTATTGGAACAGAGTACTTGTTGGCTAAGCTTAATCTAAGCTTTTTAAATTTTTTTTTCTCTTGGGCCTCTGGACTTTGACTCATCCTGACCTGATGCAGCATACAGCCCCTCCCCCCAAAGCCCCTCCTGAGTGTAGGCTGACCTGATCATGCCCCCTGCATGGTTGTACCTATCCATCCTATGTCCTCATACCTGGTCCTTTGAAGCCTAGTCATTGAGACCCTTGCTGATCTCATGGTTGGAATGTCACCAACAGTCCCCGTTGCCTCTGAAATGTCCTCCCTCCCCTTATAATCATCTTTTCAAATAGTTTCTCCTTACTAATGTCCAGAGTTGCTATTTGAAGATACCCCTGGCTGACTGAGAATTCTTCTTCACATAAACAAACTCTTGCCTTCTCATTAGTGAATAGTGTGCCCATGATTTTCAAAGCTTTATTTGCAAACATTCTTGTTTATTTCCTGAACCCAAGGAACATTGGTGCCTTTACCTCTCGCCCTGCTGAATTCATCTTTGTTTTACTTGAGTCCAGATTGGTTAACCCCAGGCCTGTAGACTCTTTGTTGGTCTAGTGTCTCTTTCTCCTGTCCTCCAGACTTAATGTAAAGGCCACATCACATGGGCCTTGGTTAAGGGATGCCTGGTTTTCAGAACTCTCTGGACTAGAGGCTCTAAGCTCCTCCTCCTTTCCTGTAACACCTCCTGAGGCCTCAGAGCCTGTCCCTTCAGTGCCTGCATTATGCCAGTGGTCCTAAACCAGTCTTTACTTTATCCCCTGGGAGACATTTGGTAATGTCCAGAGACGATTTTGGTTGTTGCAACTGGGGGGAAAGCCGTTATTGGCATCTAGTAAATAGAGGTCAGGGAGACTACTAAACAAGACAACCCTTGGAACAGAGAATTATCTGACTTCACATGTAAATAGTGCCAAGGATGAGAAACAGATTTACATGAATTTTACTGATTCTATCATATTTCATCAAAGAACATTTACTTATTCAAAAATTGAAAGCAGGGCAGCAAAACTTATCTAAGGGGTAAAACTACTTTTATCTAATCACACCGTGAGTTTTTCTAAGAGATGTTTAATGTTCTTAGAGAAAAAAAAATGATTTAAAGTTTGGCAACAGAAATTTATTGATTAGTTTGCAACGTTAGTACAACATATATAACTTCATCACATGGTTACAATCCAGTATTTGTGCTTTGTAGGATAAGTAAACATTTATTCAAGCACAAGAAACATCTACATACAATATTCTGGGATTGTTTAAAAAATAAATCTATCATTTTCCACTTAGTAGCACAAAGAAGCACATTTCAATTTGAGATAATGGATGGATTTTAAAATTTGGTTAATGTATCAAACTAAACATACAACTTAAATTTGGACCATCTGTGTAATAAATGCCCAGTGAGCACTCAGAAAGACTCCTGGCAATGGTGGTGGTGGGGGAATATGGCTTCCAGGAAGCTTTCTTGGCATTTCAAGATGTGAGCGCTAGATTCAGTAAGGCCAGTATGATGGCATATGGCCTTGTTCAGATTCAAAACGACTTCTCAATCTTTAAAAACACAGTAAAAGCAGAGTATTTCAGAAGATTCTTATTAAACAACTCTTTGATCAAGAAAGTAAAAGTTAGTGTAGCTTATTTAGTTGGAAGGAAAGATGTGTTAGCGAGATGTTAGATACCGTTAGCTTTCAAAAGAGTAAATATTATTAAAATATTTAAAATGTGACAAATCCTTTTTCCCAAATTGAGTGCCATTATCATTGAGTCAGAAGTCTGAAATCCCAGCTACCAGGTCAGGTCAACACAAGGCTGTTACCCTGACTCCATCCCTATAAAGATCTTGGAAGAGCAGGGCAGCCATACAGGTCCCTCCACATTCAGAATACAAACCCTGATCTCAATGCCAATGCATGACTTAGGACAATCTTTTCATGGTTTCTGAACTTCTAAGCTACTCAATATATTATTTAAGATAATAATCTCTCCATAATTTACAATAAAAATAAATCAAAAGTTTATATTTCATATAATTCAAAACACAAGCAGATTTTATCTCAAAGAACTATTTCCTTTTCTTTTCTTTTAAGGAAAAAAAGCTTTCCCTTAGAATAAAAATTCTGTAATATTTTTTTACCCAGGTTAAGCAGTGATGAAACCAAGGCAGTATTCAATCTTCTTCTGTCTAGTTGAATGCCACTAGTTTTCTGGTTAGCTAGGAGCCCAGAGACTGTTGGCAAAAAGTGGGATATTTATTAGTGGATTGCAGTGAATACATGAAATCACCTCAGTGGAGGACACTGTTTCATTCCTGTTACTATCCACTGATACTAGTCTGAAAGTGGAAATTATTTATATAAAGGTCTGGGCATTTCTCCTACATATTCTAAGTGTCTCCTTGGGCTATCAATCCCTCAATCTGCTCTGAAAAGTAAAATGGACGTTATAGCATAGTTTATAACATTATTTTAATCAGTGAGTTTGCTTCCAGTTGATTCATGTAATCGGAGACATGACATCTCATTTTACATTATTAAACTTGTGTGTGAGTCCAGCTGTCCTGGAGCGTGGGTCTAATCATGAGCTTTCTAACATGCATTCCACTGGAGTGTCTCTTCTGGCTCTTCTAACACAAGCTTTTTTTGATAATACAAACAGGTTGTATTGATTTGTAGGCCTTTATTTTGTTTTCCTTCAAATGTATTCCATGTGCAGTGGACTTGGGCAGTACATTCCTTATAGTTCTGCTAATGAGATGTGATGTTTTGAGAAAGTTCAGAGTGTTCAGAGCAAACCACTGTGATCTATGCCAGGATAAAGGAAGGACATTCTCCAGGACCAAGCTGCCTTATCCTAGTTCTAGGAGCCAGTCAAAGAGACTTGGGGTCCCCTCTTTTTGCTCCTCATGCATTTTGCAGTATTGGACAACTGCATGAAAGATATCTCCCACCTTCCAGGACTTCTGATGGACCAGCCGCACGACATCTAGAAACTAAAGCAAAACAGAGTCAGAACTCACAGAACACAATGTCCTCAAAGGCATCTTACTGAACCAACCTTTCAAGGCCAGTGGCTCTCCAGTCTGTGTGAGTCTCTCGAGTCTCAGAGGACTATTTTCTGGGACAGTCTATTTCCTCTTGAGAGATTTCAGATTATTAGAGGGTCCCTTCAACTGAACTGGAATTTTCTACATAGCTGCTACCCTGCATGGACCTGGACAGCAGGGTTATGTTGATTCTTCTTTTCAATGTCAGATTTTTGCATGCTTAGTGTTTCCTGAAGTCTGCTTTTCTCTGGGACAGACCCCTGTAACAGGGCTCTACAACATGGCTCTCTGTCACTTGTATCACTGTCACAAATAATTTATCATCGGATGTGCTTATTTAGGTCAAACAGATTCAGTGCCAGCTTTCAGGAAGGTCCCTGTATTGGTTTCTCATCCCACCTTGAGAAGCATCTCTCCTCCTCTTGTGCTAAGATCAAGCACGAAGATGGTTTCAAATAGGAACAGGAAAAGGAAAGATTGAGGAAACACCCTAGATCTGTCATCTGGGTATTTCTATGAGCTTCAATTGTTCACAACTAGAAACAAAAATTCTAGACTGCCAGTAAATTGTGGGCTTGTAGGGATGGAAGACAGGGAAATCACTGTTGGTCATTATCTTCATGAAACTATAGGATAAAGCCCAGTGTGAAACTCCTTAGTCGAATATGTTTAAAGAAAAGTAACAATTAATAAGATCCAGAAGCAGCAGGAAGTACTTAATCATATTTAGTCTCATTCCCTTTGAATGCCTGGGAAGCAGCCATTCATAATGAAAGACCACTGGCTTCAGAAATGAGAAGTTGGCAGCAGGGTCATAGACTGTGGTCCAGAGCTCTTTGGATGATGACATCCTTCTCTATTTTGGTACCAGGACAGTATACTAATATTCACTTGGAGCATGAAACTAAAGGAGAGGTTCAGAATCCTGGTATCATTCTGAGAAAGAAAGCCCTGTTTGTTAAAGAGTTTAGGATTAAGGTTCAGTTATATTTCTTTAATGTTTATTTTTTGGACATTTTAAAATCTCTGCCCTGCCCCCTTTTTTTGCATTTACTTAGACTTCAGAGATCAGCAAGAAACTGGAATGCTATTTTCTTTCCAATTTGGATTTGTTAATTCATTTCAATTACTGAGAAGTTGTCTCATGGAGAACCACTGTTAAATTATGTTCTTTCTGCCAGCTGTGATGGCATCAAACTATATGCATAGTTACAAAAATCAGCACTTTATTGTAGTTGTTTGCTTTGTATTTTGCATAATCAAAATAAAGCAATTTTCTAGGCTGAAAAAATGAAAGACTTAACTTTTAATACCTGGAAATATAAATGTTGTCTTTAAAGAATTTTAGGATGATGTAAAAGGAGACACAGATACACAGATGGGAGACAGGTGGCCACCATGTTATAGATAATAATCTCCCAGGAAGGATAACATCTTAGGTATCTTTTCATATCTTGTGCTTGCACCTAAGGAGTGCTCAATGAATATTTGCTGAATGGGGGGAATGACCAGATGTGAATCAAGTACATTCAAAGTTCTCAAGAAAACTTCTGGAAATATGGACGGACATCTAGCATCATTGAGGGTCAAATTCTACCAAGTATCCATTCTTTAATTTTAGGTAATATACTTGCATGCATATAATTGAAAAATAAACATGCATTTTGGGGGTGGGGGGCTTGACCAATAATTTCCTACTAAGGTGATCTATGAAAATGTTTGGAGGTCATAGATCTAGGAAAAGTCCAAAGAAAACCTGGAGTGGGATGATGGTAGTGGGCAAGGAGCACAGTAGAAGCTAGTCAATAGGGCCTGCCTCCTATTGGGTCAATAAGGCCCAAGAGTGGGAAAAGACTCATCTACCTCCTTTTACTGCTCCCTACAACAGCAGTGGACAGTTGGCTCATTCAGCTCCATCTTTCTGTTAGAATTTCAGAGAACACTAGTTGCCCGGGACATTTCACCATCCTGCCATTTTCCTGCTTTGTCTGATTCCTAACATTTTAGGAACAGATACAAATCCTTAGGTGAAGGCTTTGCTTGTCATGCAAATACCCTTAGGAAGGGGAACATTCCAGGTGGCTATTAGTGATCTATGGAGGTACATAGAAAGATTTTTGTGAACCGTTGTTTATATTTTTGTGCATGAAAGCTTCAAGTCACATCTTTGATTGAAGCGGAGGAAAAGAAGGAAAGGGTGAGACTTTTCATGTGGAATCAGCCTTTCCTAGCACTTGCTAGAAACCTGGGAAGTAGATGCTCCTGGTGGAGAAGGCCTGCACAGCAGGGTTCTGGGGACCCACTGAGAGAGGCTCATGGTTCACTGATTCTTTCTCATGGTTTCCCTGAAAGGTTATGGGTGGCCTTTGGTGAAAGTCTTTTCTTAAAGGTGCATTCTCTTCCTTAGCAGGCTTTATAAAGATGTATTCAATGCAAAATACACAGAAATATAAAACCAGCCCTAGCTCCTTTCTGTTTTCTCTCTGTAAACCTTGACTTTCTGGGCTACCCCCTGATCAACTTTGATCTCACATTCATTTCCCTGGGGTGGAGGAAGAATCAAAGCTCAGTGGCAGATGCCAATATTTGCTAGACCCTTCCAGACTTACTGCTTCAGATTTTTCTGGAAGCCAGACTGAAACTTCTTTCCATCTCTTTGGGGCCGGTGAAGGAGAACATCTCACTGCGGTGATGACCACAGGATGCTGATGGCTGACCCAAAGGGGCAGAAGTGCCCCAGCAGGTAAGTCACTAGGTCAGGAGTTTGTGGAATGGCCAGGAGCTAGAAACTCTCTCACAATTGCTAAGTTTCAATAGGTTGATGTTTCAATAGAGTAGTTTTTAAAAATGATCTGACCCCACCAAACATGTTCTAAGACTCTGATGACTTCATTTTGGACATTGAAACCTTGAAACATTTGTGGAATTGATAAGCAGGAAGGTCTCATGCTTTCTTTATTAAAAAGTTCATATAAAAATGAAATAAGATTGTGAAGAAGCAGAGAAAGGTATTTCCACTTCATTATTATGGCCTTTAAATCCACATTTATTTAGCATCTGCCCCTAGAGTTTCCATCGTGCCTGTCATACCATTGTCTGTATTTTCATCATCAGCTTTAGCATGCTAGAGTCTGGGTTTTTCTTTCAAGTGTATTAAAAAATAAAAACAAAAAAAATATTTTCTGCCATCCACTATCAATACTAATTATATTCCTTTATTATAGATCACAATTGGCATTTCTTGAGCATTTGTCTTAGGAAACTAAAATAATCTATGTTCTGTGAGAGTTTACCATCAGCAGACTCATTTGAAGAAAAAGCATCAAATAGTAGATAACTTTTGTATTTTGATAAAATCATATGGTAGGATCAATGGGAGCCATTACAGGCTGTTCACATTTTTGGAAACATTCAGCTAACACTTCTGAAAACAGCTACTATGTTGTACTCTGTTGCCGCCTGAAGCGCTTGGAGCAACAGAGCCGCGGGAAGAACTTCAGAGGCAAACTGGAGACAAACAGCTTTTTATTCTAACTTTTCTCTCTGGTTCTAACAACAACTAACACACGCCAAACACACCACCACTAAAAAATGCGCTGACCCGATCAGCAATTTCGGCCAAGTCACTCGAGATCCCGCAACAAGTCCCGTGAGACTACGGGTGGCGACAATGGCCAAATCTCCACGGCTCATAGTCAACTGCAATTCAAGTCAATCCCCAAACAGGGCTCCTGCAGTACTCCAAGGCAGAATTAGATTTCATTAAGCACAAGTGAGTTGGTTGGTGCTTATATTGCTCCTAAACTCATGGGCCTATAGAGCCATGATTTTGGGCTTGGCTGTGTCTTGGAATCCCTTCACAAACTCTGATGCTTGTGTGTCCTCCAAGAGAAGCTTCTGAACTAATTGGTCAGAACAGTGGGTTTGTAAAACTTTCCCAGGTGATTTTAACACTCGCTGAATTTGAAAATCCCCACTAATGGATTCTGTTTCCAGACAATTTCTTGGGTTTACAAATGACAAACCTTTGCACCTTGAATGCTTCCTTATTTTTCCCTTTTTGTGTGACATGTTTCCTTAGAACTCATAATTCAACTGGAGTTATTTTGGGGAAAGTTATGTCAATACCATCGACATTTTCCTCTCATTCTCTTTCTATCACTTTTCAATATGGAATAAGAAATCAGAGGAAGGCCACTTCTCTTCTGGCCCCCATTTTCTTAAGAAGGTAAGCATGTATCTGTTACTTCTCTGCACATTCCCCTCTACTCTTCCAAGAAAATAAAATAATTTTCAATGCAGGTTCAAAGGTGAAAAAGGCACTGGATTTGCTGTGGGGCCAGTCATCAGCCTACCCCAGCTCATGAAAGCTCAGTGACCTTAAATAGAAGAAAAAGATGTACAGAGCCAAGACCTTTGGATCCAAAAATCATGACTATTAGCCACTGGGCTGTCTTTTTCTTTTATTAACCAGTTTCCGCTCATGGTTCTTTCTCTGTTTTTTTTTTTTTTTTTTTTGGCCTTGAATTAATTGGGTAAAATTTAAATGATTTTAAAGATGTTATGAATTAAATTTGTAAACATTTTCCATTATCAGGTGTTAGGATTCTCAGCAGTCTTTCCCTTGGAAGTTAGCATATTTTAAGACCACCTTGAATTCTGCCACACCTTCAGGACATCTACTATGGGAGGGGATCTCAGACTTTAGAGATCATCAAGAATGAGACCAGAAGGAACCCAGGAATCTGAACTCTGAATAAATGCCCCATTTGATCTTGTTTTGTATTCATTTGGCTCATGGTATGCTTTGAAAACACATTTTTCTCTGTGTTGCTCATTTTCCTTGTTCAGAATGAGCTGCCATCACATCTCGAGGTCACGATTTGAGCCTCTTTTGATTTATGTTCTCCCTTCCTTGGCTTCCTCCTGAAACAGAATGTAAACTCTGATAGAGTAGGAAGTTTTTTTCTTTTGTTCCCTGGATTCCTAGAGCTTAGAACAGTGTCTGACAGGTTGAAGATACTCCATAAACATTTGACAAATGTTCTGCATGTGTGACTTTCAAGGGCACATAGTTTGTTAACGATTATACAAAATGCTAGTGGAAGGGAAAGTTTGGGAAATGAAGCTGTCATGTATTACTAGAAGAGTGACAGTTCACTGGGCTCCCAGGATATTTGAAAGTTGCTTGTGGATTTGAACTAAAGCTGGAATCAGTTCTAAGCTGTCTGTAAGTGCCCTTCAGCTCCAGGGCCAAGTTCACTAGCAGTGATGGGAAAGATGAGCTACTCTAGTAGACATTCATGAGATCCTCTTCCTCTTTAGCACTCCTTGTGAAATGTCTATATTTTCATAAGGTAGGAAGGTTACTAAGTTGAGAATATCATAAAGAGAAACATGATGACTGAATTAATTTATCCAAAAAAAAATGAAGTCTAGGTGCCCCACTTAACAATGATTACATACCCACTTGTCCAGTTACAAAACAGAATGAGGTCTCAAAGATCACCTTTGATGAAATCAGGTGTGTCTAAATGTTGTTTAAGGGCTTCATTTATTTACCAGTTCTTCCCTAGGCAACCAAAGTTGGTGCCCATTTATGGTAAAGCCACTATATGTAGATAGCCATAAATGGATGATGGATAAAAAATATTAGAAGATTTAGCCCCTAAAACTACATTATTTAGAATTAAGTTCCTTGACTTATATTAAATAATGAGTAAAACATTATTTAATGTTTTTCTTTTTTTAAAAATATTTATTTATTTGCTTTAGTTGTACACAGTGCGTTTATTTGTACGTGGTGCTGAGGATCTAACCCGGGTCGTGCACGTGCTAGGCAAGCGCTCTTACCGCTGAGCCACAACCCCAGCCCTAATGTTTTTCTTAATAACACTATTGGAGGATTTATTTTCAGAAAAAATATTTATGAATGAGGACAGGCATTCTCTTTTAGAAAGGAAAATCAGATGGGGGTAAGCTCATATGATTTCCATAATCAAGGCATTAGTGAAGCACCCCTAACCCTTGTATCAGTTGAGGATTTATGAGATGCATTTGCATATAAAATGGTTATTTCTTTCAAAGGTGGGTTGAATTAAAATCTGTTCCATCAAGACACCACCCAAATGCTTCTATCTGAGGAGTAGCTAGAGGTAAAGTTGGAAACCAACCTGTCTGTGAACCTGAGAACATTCACAGTTCCCCTCCCTGTTGTATGAAGTGTGGGAAAGTGAGATGGACTTATGCTCTTTCACTCCGTCCTTTGCCCTGAGAAGGCTGGGTGGTAAGAGGAAGAAGAGTTTATCAAACAGTGACCTACTGGCCACTATGCAGAAAGAAAGCATGCCCAGTGTAGGAGGATGCCTAGATTTAACTGGTTGGAGTGGTACAGGACTAGGCATGCAAAGAGGTGTGCACTACTGGTTGGACGCAGAGGCTGAGGTAGAAGAGGGCATGAGTAAGGAGTTAGATCTCCTTGATTTTTCCAGTAGTAAATCCCATTGGCTGGCGATACAGAGACAAGGAAGCTATTCTAACTACCAGAGGAATGGACAAGAGGGTAAAGAACATTTTATTTCAGGCTACTAGGTTTTGGTATTAAAATGAAATTACACATTAAAAATATGGAGATTAGCCAGCTTGGTGGTGCACACTTGTAATCCCAGCGATTCAGGAGGCTGCGACAGGAGGATTGCAAGTTCAAGAGCAGCCTCAGCAATTTTAGCCAGGCCCTAAGAAATTTAGTAAGACCCTGACTCGAAATTAAAAAAAAAAAAAAAAAAATTAAAAGGACTGGTGATGTAGCTCAGTGATAAAGTTCCCCTAGTTCAATTCCTAGCAACAAAAATAAATAAATAGATAAATAAATTCCAGATTGTAATTCATTTAACTTGAGAGAGGTACATTTTAGTAAAAGAACAGCTGAGAAGTGTCTTATAGAGAAAGCAGGGCTTGGGAACTTGGCTCAACTATTACTATCAGACCAATGTGTCACATACCAGCCTCTCTGACTCCTGCTTTGCTCATTAGTAAGAAAGGGACAATAAAATCTATTCTGCAGCTGGGCACAGTGGCACACGCCTAAAATCCCAGCTAGCCTCAGCAAAAGTGAGGCGCTAAGCAACTCAGTGAGACCCTGTCTTTAAATAAAATACAAAATAGGGCTGGGGATGAGGCTCAGTGGTCGAGTGCCCCTGAGTTCAATCCTGAGGCTCCTCGTGACAATATGACATGAAAAAGACACATGGTGGCTGTGACAGGTAGGGTCCTAAAATAGTTCCCCAATTTTCTGCTCTAATCCCTGGGGCCATGAATGGCATTAGAGAGCAAGTCTTCACTATGCCACCTTACATGGCTGCAGGGATTCCTCAGTTAATTTTTGCTTGATCTAGAGGGAGACTATCAGGGGGACCTAATCTAATCCTTTGAAAGCAGAGAATTTTCTCTATCTGGTGGCAGAACACACCAGACTGACAGCATGGAAACACAAAGGGGACATGCAGTGAGGAACTGGGTGGCTTCTAGAAGTAGAGAGAGACTCCTGCCTGATGGAAAATCCAGCAAAAAAAAAAAAAAAAAAAAAAAAAAAAAAAAGGAGTTCCAGTCCTACAACTGCAAAGAACTGAATTAAGATAGCAACCCAAATGATCTTAGACATGTATTCTTCCCTGGAACTTTCCAGAGAAGAGCTCAACCAGGCTGTCTATGATTTCTGCCTTGTAAGACCTGAGTGAAAAATCACTGTCAAACTCATCTGAACTTCTGGCCTACAGAGCTGGGTGTTGTTTCAGCTGGTAAACTTTAGGTGATTTGTTAAGCAGCAATGGAAAACTAATATGGTGTTTCTATCAATCTGATATCTTTTAAATTATGGGAGCTTTAGTTTGAAGACATGGCAGATGGATTCACATGGCTAAGATTCTATTAGAGATAATGGTAGGTTTTGGAAACAGGGAATCATAGCAACAGTTGCTGTTCATTGTAAAGTTGGCTTAAGATCTACTCCTCAGCTTTGTATTTCTGGAAAATGAAAAATGATAATGAGAAGTTTCCCCTAATGTGAAACTGCTTAGTAGGGAATTAAAACATGTCTCCTCTTTGACACCACATCACAGCTTGTTTAGAACATCAGTGTGGCCTCACTTTAGTTTCTATTATATATTGGGTCATTTCTTCCCACATTTGATTATCATACAACTAATTGTTACAAAGAGGCTGGTCTCCAGAGCAAGTTAGCCCTAAAATATAACAAAAATATACTTTTTGCTATTTACTTTTCTCATTGCCACCAACCAGTTGAGACCAATGGAGTGTCAAAGGAACGGCAATCATGACCATACTTGTATAGATGGAGGGTTTCAAAGTTCTTTGCTACAATCTTGAGGCCCAGAAAGGTCAAGATGAAATACTTCAAATTCATAAGTGTTAAGTGGGCATTTATTGAGTTTCCAGGAGTGATTAAATACACAGCATTACTGATAACCTCCCCAAACATGGAACATGGTACCTTTTCAATCCTGGTTTCCTGAGATTTCTTAAAGTAGATTGTGGGAATCCCCAGTTCCGAGGCAGCAATCCACTGCAGAGTAGCTCTAAGCTCAGCGTCAGGACACTCTGGCTCCAAGTCAAAGTTGATCACCAGCAGGCTCCTCTGGTGGCTGGTGGCTCTCACTGCCATTCCTGATGCCTGTTCTGAAGAGACACGACCATGGCTTTACTCCACTTCCAAAGGGAGAGCCAGGGCAATTGTGTGTCAAAATTATGGAACGTGGCTTACCCTTTATGCTCTCGGACTGTTCTTTAAGAATCTCCTTCTCTTCTACTAATTCACTTTGGAAGAAAACAACAGAATAAAGTTGGTAATGTTTAGGAAGCATAGACTATAAATGGAAGATGAGGTGATGGATCTTACTGAACTGAAAGTTCCTGGAATTCATTCTAGATTTATCGTTCTCACAGAGCAACCTAGTGCTGGGGGGAAGTACCCATGTAGTATGACATAGGGTGGCTGTCTGCAGTAAATAGCCCCCTCCACCTGTCCAATATGAGTGGCTTTAGTTAGGACAATGGGTGTGGGAGACCCTAGCCTCCTTATCTTCAGCCTCCTTTCTATAATACTTCATAGGGCTGAACAGTCAAGGAGAGATTTTGGGTAATGAGTTCTGATTTGGGGACTTATCCTTATCATACATTTTACTTGTCTTTCAATGGACCATATATTTCCATCTTGTCAAAATGCTTTTTTCCCTTGCTCTATGCTAGCCATATATATTTGCATTTTAATAGAGGAAGTTAGTATTTTACTTGTACATCATTCTTCATTCTGGAGTAAGGTAAAAGACAATGGACAAACTGCAGAACTTAAATTTTACAGCAAAATATCTCTATGGATGGAAATTTTTCTTTTTTATTGTGGAGAAATATTGTAGGTTGGAAGTATTTTAAAACAAGGTACTCATCACTAAAGGTATTTCATTAGCTATGGTGATGTTATTTAATATTGGAGGTGTTTTCACCTGGTGTGTACTTATTACAGAGCCTTGTGTGTAGTGGGAAGCCTCAGTAGAGTTTCCAAAATGTGAGCATATGGCCCACAGATGGAAGGAAGTGGCCATCTTGGGAAGCCTGTGAATGTCTTATATTTTTATATTGTCTAGAAAATTGAATTTAGGCTCTTAAAAGTGTACTTTTGAGAATAGGGAATTCTTTCATGTTCTCTGTTGCTATTGAGATCTGGCTCATATGCTTGATTATATTGATGAATTCCATTGTAATGATAAATTTCACTGGTGTTGAGAGAAAGAGTAGAGCTATTCTTTTCATTCATACCTAACTATTTGTAGAAATGCCGATTTCCTAAGGGTCTAGATTTTTTACTTGGTCTGTATGTGAGTGATGTCCATGGAACTGCAGGAGGCTGTGAATGGGTGATTGTGATCTTGACTTTCCCTGAAGACAGACTTTCCCTGAGGTCTAGGTTCTTACTGCAGAGAATGATGGCAAAAGTTGCTAAACAAATGTTTCTTGAAGGAGAAAAATTTATTTGCCCCAAAGTAGCTTTGTTTTGGGGTTCTCCTTAAGAAAATAGAAATAGTGTGTTGAATAATGGCCCCATGGAACCACATAGGATTCACCGTGACCTTCAGTTGCTGAGGAAAACCCCTGAGGAAATGGTGAAATAGATGTAGACAGTGACTGAGGAAATAGGTTAGTGAGCAACTTTAGTCCTCAACTTCTTTTTTATTTTTCTAAAATTTCAGAAATCTCCAAATAGTAAGCCAAGCCATCATATTTCAAAAAATATTTTGATTCACTTAATTTTCCAGAGCAATCACAAATTCTTAAGTAATCTTGATTTTGTGATGCCCTGCCTTTCTGTGCTGTAGTTATATAGTACATATTACATTTATCTAAGCTCTTTTTCCTTTAGTCTTTAGAAGTCCCCATGTGGGAGTCACACATCTCCATCATGACAACCATTTGGCTAGACACGTTTAGTTGTGAGCTCAGGTGTGTCCACAAACATAGGAAAAATTGATCACTTTGAATCGATTGAAGTGAGTATATTTCGTAGTGAAGAACAGTAAATAGTACAATTTAAATGGGATTTTTGTTTCTACATATCCAAGTAGGTAAAATTACATACACTTCTGATTATAGTGATAAGCTTTATCTGAAATAAAATTCCATAGGGGTCGGATCGGAAACCAAGAAAGCAAGTAGTGATAGGGCAGGTCTGTTTTAGGTCCTGAGTCCTTGCTCTAGTGACATGAAACCACAGCAGCACAGACACAATGGAATCAGTGGTTGGGCAGAACCTGAATGATCGAGATGGATTGCCAGATGGAATTGGAGTGGCGGTCTCACAATCACTGCATCTCAGTAGCTACTTACTGAATCATAGGAGAAGATGGTATGCTTTCCTGATAAATGTCCAGCTCCATAATGCCAAGACTGCTAGTGGCACTACTGTTGCCATTGCTGACAAAGCAAAAGTTTACATATTAATGCCCATCTCCACCCCCTGACCATGCTGTTGACACTGATGTTCCATTGTTGTAAGAGGTCCTTCCCTAGGTCCCTGGAAAAATATTGCTGTGTGTCTAGGAGTTCTTCACTGATACTGGTTTCTAACCAAATTAGGAGAAAACACAAGACAGAAGCTATTTAACAGGCTCATGCTAATAATAATACAACTATTTTATCGTTATTATGATAATTTATAGTTTTTGAAGTGGTATTACACCTGTCAGATCCTCTAGTGGGTAACAATCAGAATTGCTATTTCTTCCTTCATTCTGGTTAGAGAGAAAGGTTTTATCTACCATCAAGAAACTTCCTGCTTTGGGGTTTGTCTGCACAATGAAGATGTTCCTGAAAATACTGGCTGGGAGAGATATCAGAATGCTTATCTGTTTGCTTCTTGGGTTTTGATAGAAACCTATGGACTCAAACATGTGCTCCCTTTGCCATTTATGGATTTTTCTCAGGAATATTCCATAGGATTTCATAGGATGTGCACCTGGCTTGGCGGTTTCTTATAAGTACCAAGTTGGGTAATGTCTTATATTCTTCCAGAAGGGATGACACATCATAGACAAGGAGGAGGATCACATAGTGTGTCACTTTCACAGGCTGCACAATCCACACATGGTCTGGTTGCCAGCCTGGAGCTTCCTCACTGAAACACAACAGAGAAGAGCCCGATTGGAGGCTCTGTCTCCCCTTGTGCAGTGGAATGTGTCTGCTGTTAGCAACTCACTGAGTTTCCCCACACTTTCTCTATTGCCCAGTGGTGTCTTCCAAGCAAGGTTTTGAAAGGGTGTGTCATGTAATGGGACTGTCTTGGTCGTCCTTTAGGAATACCCTGAGTAACCAACCTAATTCCCGCCATTTAAAATTCTTGTCTGGAATTTTAGGTGAGACATTCAATATGTTCACAGATTGAAATCTGATGAGCCAAAATTATACTGGAGGTGATTAATCTATAAACTCCTGCTGTTGAGTGAAAAGTCTCAAGTTCTTTCTAATTTTTGTTTCTATTCCGTGTCATTTTCCCCATTAAAAAAAAATTAGACAAATTATTTAAAATTATGAAATATCCCTAAGTCTAAACAGACTAAACTGTCAGAAATAGAATTTCCAGAGAGACCTACATACACCCAGATACTTTGGAATCCCACTTTCCAATGGCCCTCTCTGGAACATCTGTGGATTTGCTGGTTCAATGTCAAATAAGACTTTGCACAGAAACAGAGATTCTTTTGGAGGTTCCACCTCACAGAAGAATAGCTTTTAGTTTTTATCTCCTGATTGTCTCAAGTCTTTCCAAATCTTATCTCTCCTAAAACTCCTCTCTGCCTTTTCTGAAAGAGTAATATGGAGGGCTGGGGAGGGAAAGGGAAGGAACAGTCAGGCCAAGAAACACAACACAGCTTCAGTCATTTAAACCCAGCCTGGGTTGCATCTGAAATACAAATGAACCAGAAACAAAGTTCAAACACACCAGTGTAATAGAAGTTCTCCATTAAAAAAAAAAAAAA
This sequence comes from Tamias sibiricus, assembly GCA_025594165.1. Lineage (NCBI taxonomy): Eukaryota > Metazoa > Chordata > Mammalia > Rodentia > Sciuridae > Tamias > Tamias sibiricus. Next base: position 68,304,310 of record CM046660.1, on the reverse strand, counting down.
AAAAAAAAAAAAAAAACAACAACAACAAAAAAAAAACCAAAAAGCCAAACACAGTTTGTTATCACAGAATTCATTAGCTGGGATTTGAGGTAAGGGCACACAGCTAACTCTTCACTTTGGTCAAGGTAATTTAAGGCATAACTGGATATTAAGATGCCTTTCAGCACAAATCATGACAGGCAGGAACCTTGACCCAGTGGAAGCTTTCTTTTTTGCTTTTTTTCTGTGTTAGGGACACTTTGCAGAGAACCCTAAAATGCATTTTTGTAATGTGTCGAGAGAGCAGCCTCCCTGGGAAGTCAAGTGAAGAACAGGTACCTCATGGATCGCTCACTGAGCTGCAGAAAGCTACTCGTGTCATCTGGGTTGTCCTCCTCATTCGCCAGCTGGGACCAGCTACCTGTACTCTCCTCGCTGCTGCTGGGAGGGTTGTGGAACTCATCGGGGGCTCTGGCTTCTGTCAAGACTTCAGCCCCTGGTGCATCTCTGGCGTCAAGATTGTCACTGCAGATGGAAGACATTATTAACAGGAGGGAGGTACAACATGGTCTTTTCATGGAGACCATTCTGGACACTGTTGAGCCTGGGTCTCCACATAGTGAATAGGATGTCATTGTCACAGGTGGAGACTTTGTTTAGGCTTTTCCTTTCTTTGGTGCCCAAGATCCCATTTTGCCTTTTCAGGATTCTCCATTGGCCTTGCTATCTCTCTAGTTGATCTTTTTCTACTGACTCCCTCTGCTCACTAGAAAAACAGGTTGAATCACCTTGCCTTGCACAGATCAGATTTATTGAGGGACACTGGTGTTTAAACTGAAGATACAGAAAGCATTCTCCAGAGCAATTATGGTCCAGTGGTTCTGGAGGGAGGCCCAGGAATCTGAAGGTTTACCAATCACTCCAGAGATTCTGATGTAAGTGGCCTATGGACCATGCTAAGAGAAAAATACCCAATCCTATTCTGGAGTGTTCCCAAGTCATTTTTCCTGCAAATGTATCTGAACATATTTGTACTTGCAGCCACATTTTACTCTGTCCCTCCCCCTGAAACCTGACTTACATCAGTATCACCTCTTGGGATTATTACATTTTTAGATCAAGAAACTCTCCAAAGCATTCAGTCTTGATTGCTCAGTCCTTTGTCCTTTCTTTTGTCCTTGAAGTGTCCTTTCCCTGGCCTCCTATGAATTTCTACCTCTCTGGCCACTCCTTGCCCGGAGCCTAGTTCTTTGTTTCTCCTTCAAGTGTCACTATAGCCAGTTCTGATTGATTCACTGACCTCATTTCCACAGTCTGTCCCTAAGCAATCCCATCTATTTTCCTGTCCACGTCAATAGCTTCCAAATTTGGACCCCACTCAAGATTCCATGCTTGGATTCAGGGGCTTCTTTTTCAGTTGGCCTTCTGACCATCTCCAGTCTGTCTCATAACATCTCAGAATGGGCATATCTAAAATGAATTCTGATGGCAATCCCACACTTTTCATGTGCTTTTTATTTTCATTGACCTTTGCTATCAATCACTATGACCTTTCAATCCCAATCTAGAATGTATCTCACATACTCAAAACTGTTTCTGTAGGGCTGGGCGTGGTGGCACACACCTGTAATCCCAGCATTTGGGAGGCTGAGGCAGTAGGATTGCGAGTTCAAAGCCAGCCTCAGCAATGGTGAGGCACTTAGCAACTCAGTGAGACCCTGTCTCTAAATAAAATACAAAAAAGGGCTGGGGATGTGGCCCAGTGGTCGAGTGCCGCTGAGTTCAATCCCTGGTACCAAAAATAACTGAAAACAAACAAACAAACACAAAAAAACCCAACACTGGCTTTGTGCTCATGACATTATCTTAATTTAGGAAGGGATTTCTGCAGATGAGAATATAGAAGCCCAGTCAGGTGGAAGGGTTTATCCAATGAGAGTTGGTACCAAACTTTAGACCTTGACCAGTAGGTGTTACACATCACTCCTTGTTGAACCACATTCCTTCAACCTTTCAGTGGTTGTACCCCAGCTGTTACTGGAAACCTTCACTATGTTGCTGCTAGATTAATGTTCCTAAAAGATGATGTCGGTTACTCTGTCAAGAACCTTGAGGAACCTTTGAAAACTGAACCCTTTATGGGGGTCCTCTGCCTATCCAGCTTTATCTGCCTCCACCTGGTCAGTATGTGGCCAAAAAACTGTATCTGTTGTTCCCCATACATGCCACCATCTTTTGGCCTTCTGTCTTCTGCCTAGTCACTTCCTCTGATCAAACATTGGAGAAAAGAGTGTTGGATATAGACTGAGGAGTGGGATAACTGGGTCAAATGTTGGTTCCATTCTAAGTTTTTAAAGCAATCTCCATACTGCTTTCCACAGTGGTTGTGCCAATTTGCAATCCCACCAACAATGTATGGGAGTACTTTCTCCCCACATCCTTGCCAACATTTGTTGTTACTTGTATTCTTTATAATTGCCATTCTGACTGGAGTGAGAGAGAATTTCAGTGTAGTTTTATTTTGCATTTCTCTAATTGCTAAAGATGTTGAACATTTTTTTTTTTCATTTTTTGTTGACCATATTTCTTCTGTGAAGTGTTTGTTCAGTTTCTTTGCCCATTTATTGATTGGGTTATTTATTTCTCTGGTGTCATTTTTTGTTGTTGTTGTTGAGATTTTGTATAACCTGGAGATTAATGCTGCATCCAAGGTATTGGTGGTAAATATTTTCTCCAAAGTACTTAAAAACAGCATATTACAGTGACACAGCCACATCATTGTTTATAGAAGCTCTCTCTTGAATTCTCAAAACTATGTATCTGTTTTCTTTATTTTTACTTCCTAATTTACACTTTAGTGTATATAGTTTTTTGTATTTACGGCATGGATTATTATGCATTTTGTACTTTTTGATACATTAGAAACAGAGCTATGGATGAATAATGTTCATCTTCAGATGAATATGTTATTGTTAAAAGTGTTTAGTTTTATAATTAGACCTAGATTTTCTATTTAAATGGCTCCACTTGTTTGGTCTAAAACTCTGGAAGATCTGAGATGCACTGCTTGCAAGATAACAGCATTTAAAATAAGTATGGTATTGGTGTGTGGCAGTTTCTAGTATGTTCTACTGCTATACTTGGTAAAAGTGGATGCTTAGTAAGATTGATTTTCCATTTGTCTGCCTGCTACAGTTGTATGCGTGTGTGCTCGCGTGCGCGTACACACACAAACACACACACACACACACACACACACACAGTTACTTGTACTCTAGATCTGGGGTCTGGATATCCAGACATTCACAGAGCTGTGCACCTCAGTCCGCATGCTCTAATTCCCCAATGCACTGTACACATGATGTGAGGTGAGAGATGTACCCTCAGAATTGTGAAGCCAGAGCTCATACAGAAGCTCAGGGATTTTTGGAGCATCTGTTCTTGCTCCTCACCCACCCCCAACAAAATAGTGTCCGATAAAGAGTGAGAAAAAGAGGAGACTGAAAGAGGGGAAGGGGGCATAGAGAAAAAGGGAGACTGAAATTGATTGACAAGGGGGTATAGGAGAGAGAGAGAGAGAGAGAGAGAGAGAGAGAGAGAGAGAGAGAGTGAGAGAGAAGAAGAGGGGAAGATCTTTGCTCTAGAATACAAACAATTCCAATCTGCAAAGTTTGGTTTCTGCTTTACAACCCTGTAATGTAGACAAGAGGCTCCAGGTCCACACATCTCTGTATCTCTAGAAATCTATCTTTTGGGTTGGTGTTCAGTCACCCTTTAAACCAATTAGCAGTGTTCTTTACTTCAGGAGACACTGAGTGCACCTAAATGTGACCATTTTCCTGGGAGTTTGTATTCTGATACCACCTATAGGATCATCAAAAACAAATAGTGCAGAAGATAACGATAATAACGACTGCAAACAAAAAGCAAGAGGGCAGTTTTTCAGCTGACGCTAAGAAATACAGCCACTTGGTGCCATAGACACTGGGATGCCTCTCTCCAGGCCATTCCACACTGATTGTGGATAATACTTTCTGCTGACCATGCACATTGGGAATTACCCTTGCACAAAGGATTGCCTTACCTAAGCCCTACACTTTCCCAGTGAGCATCCCAATGACTGGTTAACACAGAGATATAAAGCCCTACTCCTTGGATAGCAAATATGATGGGCCATCTGGCTTCTGGGTTCCCCCAGGATGTGCCGAATTGCAAGCTCAGTTGAGGAAACCTTCTCCCTTGCCCAGTCTTGCCTTTCTACTTCCTTACCCAGGCATATAGAGTGCATTTACCTCTGGAGAGCAGTTCCTAACAAGTTCTCCATCTGCAACTCTCCCTCTCTGGGTCTGTTGCCAGGGAACACAATCTGATTCACTAGGCCTCTTTCATTTAAAGCAGCATATTGGCTACAGAAAGTTCTTTGTGATTTTTCTCCATCTAAGTATTAGTTCTATTATCTATTCTTCATGGTTATACTATAAACATTTTCAAAAATTACTTCTAGCATGGAAAGTGGCATTCCAAATGCATGACCTTTGGGGTATGTATAAACATCTCCTTTTTGATTGGTGAACTTTGTAATAAAGAATTTTTTTTTTAATTGTACCCTTGTCCCCAGCATTCTTTCTGACAATATGCTGGGTAGCTGTGGTACTGAAGTGTGGCTGTCTTTTGGAAGCTCTGCTACTTGACAAGCTTGGATTTCCTTCCTAAAATGTTGAGATCTTTCCAAATTGAGCAGGGAGAAAAAGGGAGAAGGGATGTATCCAAGGAGACAGAATTACTTACATTCAAATGAAGGAAAAATTCACTGACAACAAATGAAAACAATAACAAATTGCAAGAAAATATGTAAATGAGCCAGGTGCTCAGATAAAGAGAGGGCTCGGACCCTATTTATATATCTAGTTAAAAAGCAATTTCCTGGATTAATTCCTTACTAAATTAGGACCTTTTGTTTTCAGAGGACAAATTCATTCCAGGATATTTCTTGATAAAAAAGGACTTAAGTCTGTGATTGACATTGAACATCCAGGTTTAAAAATGAGTCTCTCCAGGCATTTTATTTTATCTCAATTTCATGCTCTATTTACAGTAAATCTCATGTTCCATGCCACATAACTGGAAGTGGAGAATGAATAACAATTATTCAAAATGGTAGTTCTCAGTTGTTTTTGAGAGAAATTTATAGCTTTACTCCTTTATGAATGACAACTGATGTGTCATGCAGATGTCACGCAGGTGACCTTCCTCTTTTGAGCTCACGGTTCACACACAAGCTTCACAGACTCTATGCCCTGAGCATCAACAACACTTCTGAGTTGGCAGGGATCCTCAAGGGATCCTCAAGCCCAGTTTTCTCCTAAACTTCCTTCTCTGGTTAACCACTTTCATGATGTACCTGTATTCTACCTATATCACACAGCATTACCACAATTTCTTTAAATCAGTTTACTTTATATAACCTAATTATGCTTATTTTAAAAGGAAGTTTTAAGTCATTACTGTCAATGGAACATTGCCATAGGTAAAAGATGACAATAACAATAAATACATAGCTATAGTAAAAGTCCTCTTTTGAGTGGGTCATACAATCAGTTACTATAAAAAGTTCTTTGAAAGAGGAAATCATAAAAATTAAATGTTTGGATCTTACTTATTCACTTCAACTTTAAATACAAAAATATTTACATATTTATCAGAGTTTGGACTAAAAAATTTTTGTTTTCATTTCACTGAATTTCTCTATTCTGCTTCTGTAATCAATGTTTTCTGCTCCTATTTTTATAATTTCCTTCCTTATACTATTTTAGGTTTAATTTGATGATCTTTTTTTTAACATCTTAAGGTAGAAGTTTAGATCACTGATTTTACACTATCCATTGTTTTTTAAATAGAAATATTTATAAGTACAGATTTATTTCCTAAGCACTGTCTTAGTTCTATCTCACAAAATCTGATGTTTTTTCATTATCATTCAATTCAAACTTTGTCCAAATTCACCTGTGACACTGTTTGACCAATGGGTAATTTAGAGGTGTTGTTAATTTATATCTTGGAGGATTATCCAGATTTCTTTTTATTATTGATTTTTTAGTTCTATTATGATCAAAGAACCATACTCTGTAGGATTTCTATTATTTTAAATTTATTAAGGTTTATTTTATGGCCCATGGGACATCGTTGTAAATATTTCAAGTGGACTTGAAAAAAAATGTGTATTTTGTTTTTGTGAATGCAGTGTTTTATAATGTTAATTAGATTCAGTTGACTGTGAATGTTGTTCAACTCTTTTTATTTATAGTGGCTTTCTATTATTATGCAATTAACTGAGAGCAACATTTTCAACTATAATTTTGTTTGCTTATGTCTCCTTCTGACTTTTGTTTCAGGTGGTCTGAGGCCCTTTATTGAGGCAATTACATGTCTAGGATTAGTATGTCTTCTTGGTGAATTGATCCCTTTAATGTTGTAAAATATCTGTATTTATCCCTGATAATAGTCTTTATCCTGAAGTTTACATAGTTGGATATTAATATAGTTATTCCATCCATCTTAATATATTATTTTCCATTATTTTACTCTTGACCTATTTGTATTTTTATATTTGAAGTGTATTTCTTATAGACAGCTTAAGCTAGAGTCTTGTTGTTTTGTTATATTTGACAATTTCTGCTTTTAAATTAGAGCGTTTATTAATTGATACAATTATCAATGAGACTGGGTTTAAATATACCACTAATAATTGTTTTCTATTTCTCCCATCTGTTCTTACTTTCTTTTTCTTTCTATCCCCGACTTCCTTTGGATAAACTGAGAAATTTCGAAGCATTTCATTTTATTTTTATTGTTGAGTTGTTATCATAACTCTGTTTTTATTTTTTATTTTCTTGGTAGTTCAAGATACTGTAGTTTCCCCCCTTTCATTCTTTGTACTACAATTGACACAATTTGGTTCCTCATATATCATAAGACATTATTTTTTTTTCATTTTAAAGTCAATATCTTTTAGGGAAATGCAAAAAAGTGAGAAAAATATTTTATATTGGCTTTCATATTTGCTCTTTATAGTATTTGTTGTTCCTTTATGGAGATCCAGGTTTCCATCAGTAATCTTTTCCAATGATGTATGATTTTCCATTAATACTTCTGTTGTCTAAGCATACTACTGGCATATTTTATTTGTATAAAAGTTACTATTTGGCCTTTATCTTAAACATTTTAATAAGCTTTATTCTTTAGAGTAGTTTTAGGTTCATAACAAAGTTGAGTGGAAAATAGAGTTCTTCCCCCCCTCCCCCAACAGGTATAGCCTGTTAACATCCTGCACTGGATGGTGCATCTGTTCCAATCAATGAACCCATGGTAACACATCATTATCATCCAATTCCATAGGTTGTATGAGGGCTCACTCTTCATGCTGTATGTTCCATGTTTTTTGACTAATGCAGTGATTGTCTTGATCTGCTTTGAGCTCCTGTATTAGCATACCAAAGATTGGGCATTCTTGCTGTGTCATGCTGTGGTGGAAGGAGGAAGGGCAAGAGAGTGTGAGGGAGTAGGAAAGAGAATACAGAGCCTCCAGCCCATTAATCACTGGCACTAATTTAGTCATGACCAGAAATCTCTCAGTAGGCCCATCCATCTTCTAACACAATTGTATTGGGATTAAGTTTTCAATCTGTGCTTTTTTGTTGGACACTTTGGAACCATAAAAGTGGCATTTATCCACAATTATTCTATCATACAGGAAAGTTTCACTGCCCTACAAATCACCTGAGCTCAGCCTAGTCATCCCTCCTTCCCCAGGCTCTGGCAGCACTGATCCTTTTACTGTTTCCCGCCATCATTTGACCTTTGGGGTGTCACATAGTCAGAACCATACAGTTTACAATCCTTTTAAGATTGACTACTCATAATGTTTGCATTTAAGCTTCCTCCAAGTCTTTTCATGGCTTCAGGGTTCATTACTTTTTAGCACTAAGCCATGTTCCTTATTTGAATGTACCACGACACATTTTTCTATTCACCTACTGAAGAACATCTTGATTGCATTCATGTTTGGAAATGACAAAATAAAGCTGCTATAAATTTCCATGTAGAGGTTTTTGTGTGGACATAAGTTTGCTACTCATTTTGGTAAATGCCAACCAGCATGCCTGCTGAATAGCAGGGTGAGAATGTTTAGTTTTTTAAGAAACTGCCAAACTGTGTTCCAAAGTGGATGTTCCATTTTACTTTCCCACCAGCCAAGATTGAAAGTTTCTGTGGCACAATATTCTAGCTAGGACTTGGTGTAGTCAGCATTTTGGATTTGGCAATCCTAATAGATGTTCAGAGGCATTTCATTATTTCAATTTGTAATTTCTAATGCTATGTGATGTTGGCATCTTTTTATATGCTTATTTATGTATCTGTATATTTTCTTTGATGAAGCTTCTGTTCAAGTCTTCTGTTCATTCTTTAATCAGGTTGTTCATCATCTTATTCTTGAGTTTTAAGAGTTCTTTGTTTTTTGGGAAGTGGGGGTGCTGGGGATTGAACCCAGGGCCTTGTGCATGCCGAGGCAAGCACTCTACCAACTGAGCTATATTCCCAGCCCAAGAATTTTTTGGATATTTTGGAAAATTGTCCTCTGTTGAGTTTGTGTTTTACAAATATTCTCTCCCAATTTATGTCTTGTCTTCTCATTCTCTTATCAGTAACTTTAGCGGAGCAGAAGGTTTTTATTTTAATGAAGTCCAGTGTAAGAGCCCTAATTGAGGCTAAGATGGCGGTTAGCTGAGAGCCATAAAGGTGTTCAAGTATTTTCACCTGATATTCATGCATTTATCTAAGAATCTTTTTATGCCCGTGAACACTGTGTGACGCACCTGTAATCTCGAGCTGTTAGCACTTGTCCTTGTTAAGGCAAAATGTATTTAACCAGGGTGAGGTTAGTTAGAGGGGTGTTTGGAGTTGGAGAGGTTGTTGGAGCCAGAGATAGAAGTTAGAAGAAAGAAGAATAAAAGAACTTTTTCATTTCCAGTCTGCCTCCGAGTTTTCTCCTGCGGTATCATTGCTGCAAGCGGCAATTGCTGCAGGTGGCGACAGTCCAGCTTATGAATTGTTTCTTTTATCAGTCATGATTTTGGTGTTCTATCTATCAAGTTATCCCCATCACCAATTTTCTCTAGATTTTTTTCTTATATTATCTTCTGGGAGTTTAATATTTGTGTGAGTAGTTTTTAAGTCTGTAATCTTTTTGTGAGTTCATTTTCATAGAGGGTGTTAGGTCTGTGTGTATATTATTGCTACTTTGCATGTGGATGTCCAGTCATGTCAGCACCATTTGTTGAAGAGATTCTTCTCTCTATGTGCTCCCTTTGCTCCTTGTTAATGATCAGCAGGCTGTATTTGTGTGGATCTATTACTGGGCCCTCTGTTCTGTTGCCCTGATTCATTTCTATTCTTTCTCCCATACCTGACTGTCTTGATTATTAGAAATTTATAGTAGGTGTTTACTGTAGTGTCAGTTCTCTGTCCTCTTCTTCAGTATGGTGTTGGTGGTTGTGCATTGTTTGCTTTCCCACATAAAGTTGAGAATCTGGTTATCGAGATCTGAAAACTCTCATCACTTGATAGGATTTTGATTAGACTTGTGTTGAATCTGTAAATCAAGTTGGGAAAAACTGTCAGCTTGAGTCTTCTTAACTGTGAAGAGCCTTCATTTTTGGAGGATAGTTTTGCTGGATAAAAAACACCAGGGTGACATTTTTTTTCCCAAGCACAGTAAAAATGTCATTCTTGGTTTTTTTATCTTACATTGTCTCTGATGAGAAACTCCCATTTTTATGTTTCTCAGTATGTAGTATTTGTTTTTCTCTGGGCTGATTTAAAAAAAGATGTTTATCATTATTTTCACATAATTTGATTAGAAGGTACCTAGATGTAGCTTTGGTTTTTGCTTATTCTGATTAAGGTTCATTGTACTTCTTGATTCTTAAATTTATTATGTTAAAAAAATCATGTTTATGTGTATCTTTTAAATCTTTTGGGCATATTTGCTGCTATTTAAAGTTCTTATCTGATTATTTTGTTTCCTCTGTAATTTCTGGATGTTTCTCTCAGGTATGGTTGACATTTTTCTGCTGCTTTATATGTGTAACATCTTGAGTGAATGTGAAATTGCACATTTTTGGTTTTGGTTACTGGATTTTGCCATCTTTAATATTGAACTTCATTCTGGGCTGCATTATTTTCAGTTAAGCTTACTATTTTCAATCTCATTCTTAAGTTTATTAAGGAAGTTTAGATGAATCTTCACTTTTGGGGCCAGTTTAAGCCCTGCCTTGTGATCCTTTCAGGGTCTCTGTTAAATAAGGCATGTGTTTACATAGGATCTGTACTTTGGCTGTTGGAACTAAACCTCTTCCTAGTCTCTTGTGAGCAGCATGTGGAGTTGTTCAGGCCTTAGCTCTCTGGCTCCATGGAGTTGTACATAGGCATGCCTAGATCAGTGTTCAGTAACAGCAGGTTCTGGAGTTCTTTCTCTGCACAGCTTTCTCCAATTTCTGTCTCCTTAACTCAGTAACCCCAAGCTCTGCTCAGTTGGCCTTCCGTGCACTATTGTCTTCAAAGGAAATCAAGGCAGAAAGTTGGGGCAATTATAGGGCTCACCATGTTTGTTTTCTTCCCTCAACGTGCTGTTTATTGGGCATTGTGTGAAAATAGTTGCTTAATACATTTTGTAAATTTTTTCCAGTTTACAAAAGAATAGCCCCTCTGCTTCAGTAACTCCATTGTAAGTGAAAAAAGAAGTTCTTTCACATTTACTTTTTTCATTCCTTCCTTTTCAAGTATGCTATTGATACTTCTTTTTCAACATTTAAAAATATATATCTGGTGGTTTATTTGTTTCAATTATCATAGTTTTCATCTTTATAGTACTTGACTTTTTATATCTGCCTCGCTCTATTCAGATTATAGTTTGCTCTTAGTTCCTGGTCTGTGTATCCTTATAAAATTCTTAAAATATACTTATATCATGTTCTTTCTCTGATAATTCTGGCCTCAGAGATCCTTTGTAGGGTTAATTCTGCTACTTGATGATTGTGCTGAGTCTTGCTTATGTTGCCTTAATTTCTTGTGAATTTTGCAGTTTGAAGTTCTTAGCTCATATTTGACAGGGCTTTGGGATCCTTTAAGACTTGGACTTAAATCTTCAGAGAAGTATATTTGCTTCCTGTCAAATTCTTACAAGGATGTTAATCTAAGGTTCCTTTAAGGTAATTTACCAGGTTGGGGTTTCCTGGGTCACACAAATAGCCCAAATTAGAACTCCAAACAAGATGTAAGAAAACTGTGGTTATAAATTCTTAGGGAGTTTTGTTACATTTTGCCCCAAGCCCTAACCCTCAGAAAATTTCTCATTGGCTTCCTTTTCTAGTTGGTAAACTTTTCCCTTAGTTTGTGGATGGTTATACCCCTTTTGGCTCTGGAGGTGGCTTATGTTGGAAGTCCTTATGTTCTCTGAGTTTATGAGTGGAGAAGATTTGGAACTCAAACCAACAGTCTCATTTTCTGTTTTCTATTGGACTTTAGAAGATCAATCCACAGTGAATCAGACTGGTAAATGCCTCAAGAGCAGCCACAGAGTCAGCTATAATTTACCACTATAATTTCCATATTCTTTAATTTAGTCCAAACCCAAAACAGAATTTCCCTAGATTATTCAACTTTCTGTTATCGAAGGATCATTCAGATATGTTAAAAAAAATATGCTGACATAAAAGACAACAGGTATTTGTTTTGGGGAATGCCTTCCAAAATGCATTTGAAGTTGTTATTCTTTTAGCTAATAAAAAATAAGAAAGTGATTTTTATTCAGTGTGTCGAATCCTAATGGAATTTTTAATAATATGAAAATGTCCCTCCGAGAGTCACCTAAAGATATCTTTAGGCCATGATACCTCCCCACTTCCAAAGAAAATTGAGAGAGCCTGTGTCACCTACCTCACTCTTGTGCATAAGTGGGTATAACTCCTTCACTGGTAATTATGTTCTTTATTTAGTTGTTTTGACAAATCAAATCCCATGATGAAAACTGAGCTTAGGAAATGTAATATAATGATGACCAAATTCCACCCCCTCTGGCAAATCTGTTTGTTTTAATAAAACTCGCTTATTTTTCATGACAGGTTTCTTTTGGGGGAAAATAATTCTCCTGGAATAAAGGCCACCATACACCTTCACTCTAAAGAACAAACGACAGATGGTAAAGACACCTTAAGCATTTCCTGAGTGCTTGCAGCGAGCAAGTCACTGAGTGACATTTTATGACGTTATCATTATTATTATTCCTATTTACAGGTTCAGGGAGATTAGCAACTGGCTCAGGCAGCTGCAGCTCAAGGTCTATTAGTAGAGTTCATGGTCTCTAACAGTTTGTTATATTGTTCCACAAAGAAAAATATTTTCAAAACTTTACAGGTGGATCCAGCTTTTGACTTTCTAGGGTAGATAATTTCACATTCTTTTTGTTTCGTTAGTGGAAAACCAAATCAGAAATCCATTTTAGTGTTGAGGGCTTGTGTGCTTAGGTTATATATGAAGCAGAAGCCTGAGTTAGTAGGAGGTCTTAATCACACATATTAAAAAAAAATTGGAACTCCCTAGGATTATACTTATTTTAAGCACAGTAGCAGTGATATTCAATTCAAAATGATGTAATGTACTTATTTCAACTTCAATGACAATTTTTATTTGATCTGAGCCTACAACCTTGAATTTTGTTGCATGCCAGTTCATAAATTCTGCCTACTTAGGTGACTTCTGATTGAGTGTCAGCTTGGTCATAATCTCTATATTGAAGCAGAATTTAAGTCAGACACCTGGAATCTACGATCAGGGTTTTCCATTTTCTTCTATTTCAAGTGAAGTTAATCCTAAAGGATTGCATATTGGCCATTTTGAATCTAATTCTTTGATTTCTTTTTAGAAACTATAATTTTCCATACTGCCTGGACCCAAGTCTTCAGTAAATATTGTCTATTGCTGGAGAATTGTTGATATATAAAAGCTCAATTTCTTGGTCAGCTCAGCCAGTGTCATTTATTTAACTTTATCTCCTGTCCTTATGTTTTCATGGTTTCTTCCCCTTGTTCCAGAATTTCACTGAATTACAAAGTAAAGTTCTGAGCACTAAGTGGCTAAGCAGGAAACATTCAAGTCCAACTGGACCATGTACCAACCACACCCTGTAATGATGCCCTCCAACAGGGAACTTTAGGACTTGAAGGTACACCCCTTCTGCTTTCCTGGGGGAGATGGAAATGGATTGGGAATGTTAGAAAGCTGCTGAAAGTCCTTGATGATGGCTGTGTTCAGTTTGTTTATTGCAGCAAAACATTGAAAAATCACAGGCTCTTTGGAAAGAATGAACAACAATCATTCCTTTGAAAAGACCACACTGGTTATTTCTCCAATTTTGTGTGTATAAAGCTAGAAGCTTAATGTTTTGCTTTTGTTTTTCTATTTTGCTTGACTTTATAGATTAAAAATAAAGGAATGATGCAAATGATACAATAGTCTCATATGAATTTTCTATAAAGTTTGGAAGTTGCAAAAGGAATTGACATCTCTTTGTTTGGCTTGAGAGAAATAATTACTTTGCCTCAAATTCAAAATGTATTGTCAACTGCATTAGGATTTTTTTGGAACAAAACCATTCAAATGACAATACTTCAGTGTTGCTTTTCACTTACACTGCCATGATTCATGAAAGAGCCAGCCCCTGGGACACAGTGTTTTCACAAAGATCTTTAGAAAAAAATAGAAAAGAAAAATCTTGAAAGGTGGAATTCTAGAGATATGATGCCAAAATATTTAATCTCAAAATCCAATACTAAAATTAAACAGTTTTAAATGAATAAATTGGCATTATGTACTATTATTTTTGTTTGAAAATCACCATGAATGCATTTTAAAAAGTAGCCAATCATGGGATATTAGTTTTAAAGGGAAGGAAAGCTACCTATTTCTTCTGTGATATAAATTAATTTAATTTTGGAAATTAAAAAAAATCACTGCCATCTTATAAAGTGTATATTAACTCAGGAAGATCATTTATAGTCTAAGAAATTCATTTCTTGCATCAATACAGTCCCCATATGTCTTAAGATTCAGAACCAATACTAATCAAGATGCAGACTCCAGTGGTGTGCACCCCTTTTAGTCTAAGAGATGATTCACTCACCCATAGTTGTGGCAGGTGCTCATGGCTGTATTGCTGCCTCTGGCCACATCCGGGACTTTTTCCTCACTCAAATGGTCTTCTGCTTCCTGTGGAGGGCCACTTCCAGATAGGGAGCATTCAGGTTCTCCTTCTGGTTCTCTGATATCCTCTTCTCTCTGCTCTGTTTCAATCTGAATCAAAGGCACATCCCTTGAGCAAAGTGACCTCCTGGTGTGATTTAGAGGGCCAGCATCACAGCATGAGGAAGTTTCCTTTGTAGAATCTAAGCCATCGTGGTTTGTAAGAGGAGAAGTTTTGCTTGGAGAAGACACCAGGGGATGTTTGCTTTCAGTAACAGAGTCCTTCCTCCGGCAATCAACAGACTCCTGAACAAGCAGAGGTGGCCCGCTGTGTGCTCTGCTGGCAGCTATTCTGTCTGCACACTTCTCCCCCTGCAAGGGAGAGCCCCCGGAATTAGGACCGGCTTCAGCTGCCTCTGCGTCATCTATGAAAATTTTGTTCTTTCGCATGAGGGCCTCAATTGAGTTTGCCCACGTTTCATGAATCAACATGTTTGTGATCTGGTCAGTCCCACCTCTTCGATACAAGCAAGAGTCAGATTTGCAGAGACCAGACGAGGAAGCTCCGTTGACGTGCTGTACGCTTAGGAAATCTTGTGGGCAGTTTTGGGCAAAGCCATCTAAGGAGTTAGCTTTGACTGGCGCATTCACTGTTAACCTGGCGCATGGGGACCTGCTGTCTGGCATGGACGACTGTCTGTAACACAGCGGGGATCGTGCAGTGGGAGACAGTAAACTCACTGTCCAATCCTGGCTGCTTCTTCTGGAGGAGGCGCTGTCTCTGCTTTCTCTTTCAATGTCCCTCAGCATGTACCTATAGAACTCCTCGGTTATGCTCTCGGTGCTGGACTGCTTAGAGGGGCAGCTCGGCCTCACACTAAGGTGGTCGTTCTTCCGGCACGCCTGGTGCATCGCAGAGCTCAGAATACTGCTGGCGTTCTTGCCAGCATAGTAATCCAGCAGCAACTCAAATCCTCGCCCTTCATTTTCCATCTGGTTGACCATGAACCTGGAGAACTCATCAGTGATGCTCTCACAGCTCGACTGTTTGGAGACCGAGCTGGCCCTGCTGACTGGCTGGCTTAAGGTGCTGGTTAATCCCAGGCTGTTGACATAGGCCCTGGCCTCAGAGTCCTCCTCCGGGATGCTTTCACAGCTGGAGGCCTTCAGCCGGTTCCACCTGTCTCCCCCCAGTAACCGATTCCGGGAATAGCTCTGGGCTTGCCACATGCCATCCACCATGGAGAACTCCGTCAGGCTCATGATCTTGGCTGCCACTTCATTTGCAAAAATATTAACTGAATCGGGAATATCCTCTAGGTTCATAGACTCATCCACCACCCTGTTCATCAGCTTCTCTTTAAGCTCAGGGTGCTCATCCGTTTTCCGCTTGATCTCACTGAGCCGTGGAGGCTTGTGCTTCCTCAAGCTGCTACTACTACCCTGACTTTCCTTCTTCCTCTTCAAGGGTCGGCAGGACACGTTGGGGGTCACCAGAAACTCATTCCCTCTTTTCCATGCGCAAAACCAGGGTTGTTTTCCATAGGAGTTGTCAAGACAGATTGCTGCGATTTCAGTTGCCATGGAGACAACCGTCTCTGCTAATTCTTCCGCAAAGTCTGTAATGCAGTAGACCTCTGCTTGCTTTGCTTGTAGTGTGGATTGAGCAGGAAGCGCCAACTCATCTAACAAGGACAGGTGAACTTGAACTTCATTATTCAGTGATGTTTCGATGTTTGGATTGATACTGTCGTCGGCATCCTGGGAGCTGCTTCTACACTTGTCCACTGTGGGTAACTTTTCTGCTTGGAAAGAGGCTCTGCGTTCCTTCTCTTTGTGCCTGGGTGGCTGAAGAGGCTCCTTTGTGTCTTCTTCCACCATTCCTTCTGTACACATTTCCTTGGAGGATGTTTTAGCTGTTGAAGAATCCAACACTCTGCGACTACAGGACAGTTCAGATTGCAGTGTGGGATTCTCTATTAGGCCTGCCCTCACTCTGCTGTTTTGCTTCAGGTCCATAATATCACTGGTGACAAGACTAGTGCTTTGTGCTTTGCTAAGTGAATGGTCACCCCCATATTCTGTGTCTTTTGTGCATGCTTGTCCAGCAATCTGGTCAAATGGTTGATAGCTTAGGGGTTCCATTTCCCTCCATCTGACGGTCTCTTTAGAAAGGACAGTAGGACAGTGACCAAGCTCCACTATCTGGTTCATCTTCTTAAACGTGCAGCATATCATGCTGTGGAGCAGTTGATTTGTACTTCCCATTAAGGCGTCCAGTGTTTCAGATGAAAGCCTGCCATCATTGGGGTGGATTATTTTATGTTTCTGATGAACTTCATCAATGGAATGCTTCAGAATAACATTGGACAGGGTCTGTGCCAGTTCATTCCTCTGGATATTTTCTGAGCACAGCATCTGAGACTTTGAAGCAGATTCCATGATGCTCTTGTTCACAGATTCCATGAGGTCACCAATGCTGCTATAGGTCTGAGGCTTAGTTAAAACCAGAGCAGCCTCTGTGAGCAAAGCCTCTGCAATGGCTTCCTTCCCCACCTCCACATTCCTCTCTGTTGCTGAACTACAAAGTGGAGGGATTGCTTCTGCACCTTCTGCTGTAGGCAAGAGGCTACTTGGGGACACAGAACAGGTCACCTCTTCCCTTTCACCTAGGCCACAGACGGCTATGGCACTTGCCACCTGAGTCATGCCACACAAAGCAGATGGAAAGGAGTATTCACCGATGGAAGTCTTCTTGAGTCCTTGAGATGCCTGTTCTTGCAGTGTTCCATTGCCTCCCTGGGCACAGTTTGTTACTAGGGATTCCTGTTCCATTGTGAACCTTTCTGTGGCCTGTGGACTGGAGATGGTTCCAATCACAGTGGCTGCACAGGCCAGTGCTACTTCGACAGCACTCTGAGGGTGTCTGCTGGGGTCCTCTCCTGGCAGGACACCTGAGGCTTCAAAAGAGACCTCCATCTCAGGCCAGGAAGAGATGCCTGGCTCAGGGACAGCATCACTGCCTTCTGGACTCTGCACAATGACGATTTTGGGGAGTTCATCCCAGGACCGAGGGACCAATACATCTTTTGTGGAGCAGCTACTGGGAAGCAGAGGACTTCCTACAGAAACACTGACTGCAGATTCCTGGGCTGGTGTAGGTTGAGACTGAGATAATCTGATAAATGCATCTTGCAGCACAGATTCTGCTAAATTTGTAGCATACTTGCCAGTTGTGGCTTCTCCATCTTGGATAGGAGGAAGTGAGTTTCTTGGGTCCTCATGATCTCCTGGATCTAGGCTGTTGCCATGTTCAGTGACAATACCATATGCAGAAGGTCCATCTTTCTTAACCATCATGGAGAAATAAGCATCACTTGGAATACACAGTGCCTGAGATTTTTCCACTTGACCTTTAAATTGTTCTAAATAATAATAATTTGCAGCTGGTTGCTCATTCCCCATAGCTTCACTCTTCCACTGGGATGGCTTGGTAGAAGGATCTAGACTCTGCAAACCTGTGTTCTCTGCTACCTTTTCCAGACATCCTTCTGTTTTAATCAAAGGTGAATATTTGCTAATGCATTTGTCTTCCAAAGCATAAAGCAACTTTTCTTTGTTGTAATCCTGTGCCTCTGGGGTGACTCCTTTTGGCTTTTTACTTTCCAAAGCATTAGCTGACACATTTATATTTTCATAACCTAGTAAAGAGAAAATGAGGGCCACTGTTACTTTTTGGATATCAGGTTGCCATGGGTCTAAAATAACAATTACTTTCCAAAATTGCCATAATGCACCAGCGATCTTATTTTTGTTTTTTCTTCAAATAAAACTTTTTTTTTTTTTTAAAGTGAATCTTAAAAATGCTTTTGAATTCCATTATGGAATGTCACTCAACAAAGTGGCTTTTGACGCAGGAACTGAAGGCTGGTCACCATTTTTCAGGGGAAATAAAAGTTCAGGAACACAAATAATTGCATCTTAGAACTTTCTAGTGGGCACATTGGGAAAGAGGAGGATGTTTAGAGCAACCTCAATAGTGAGCCTTGTTGCAGAGATTTACTCTGAAGTTTTCATAGGACTTGCCCAGCAAAAATGGCAAGAAATCTGGGGTATCTTTTCCTCTGTGGCTAAGGGTGAGGAAGAGGAACACATTCATTGAGCTCTAGGGGTCAACAGAACCAGCTGAATAAATAAATGCTAAGCACTTTCCTGGACTCCCTCTTTCTAGCCTCACAAAGATCAGTAGCTATAAACACTATTGTACTCTCAAATTATAGATAAAGAAACTGGGGCTCAAAGATTAGATTGATGGCCCTATGTCTCACAGCCTCAAAGTGACAGTTCTGGGATTCAAATTTGGGCCAGTCCAACTTGGCTCCAACTAATATTTGCCTTTTATGGAAGTCTTAGGGAAACTAACTGTCCTCCCAGGAATAGCTTCCATCTCTGCCAGGTAGGAAAATTTCCTCTTAAGCCCGACAGATTTCCTTTAGCATCCCTAAGGCATCTTTTGGAAGTCTGCAATCGTCCAACTGTTAAGTCTGCAAAGTACATTAACCAGCATCTTTACCAGTGTTCTCTTATCTTTCTTCCTTCTCAAAACCTAGCAAGTGAAGACTGTTTTGTGTCAGCCAAACTGAAACTTTTCTGAAATCTCACACAAACATTTTTATATGGTGACTAATTTTGGGATGTGCATTTTCCTCATTGGAAAGTGCTCACCATTCTTACATTCTTCCACCTCACTTTCCTCCTCCAAGTGCTCAGAGGCAGTGAGAAAGTCTTCCTCAATTGAGGACAAGGAGCAGTTTGTGTCATCCTCCAGTTTCAAGATACTCGTTTCCAGGTGGAGCTGCCGCTCCTGCACCAGTTCCAGACCAATCAAGAATTTGTTGATTTCAAAGATGATGCAGTTGGTACTGTTCGCTCTGTTCCCTCTTGCACATTGGACCAAGCAGATATCTGGCAGCCAAGGGCACTACAAGCAGAGAGAAAAGAAGGCAGTGTTCAAGAGGGAAAATAGAATGTTATTGCCTCTGGCTTCTACTGTGCACCAACCTCTCCTGATAAAAAGAGTGGGGAATCTTAAAAATATTTCAAATGTCTTCTGGCTTATGTTGATGAGCTGCTTGAAAAAAAAATTCAAGTGGCATTTGGGAACACAAGGCACCCAGGAGAAAGCTAAACTTACAGGAAATTGGACCAGCTGTATCACATATTTTGATTTTCCCTGGTCAAAGCAAAAATTAATCATGGAAAGTTCAACAGGCAAGAGATATTTTATTCAAGGCTGTCAAATAAGGGAGAAAAGTCAGAACTCAGACCACATCTGCACTGAAACATGGGGCCACAAACTTGAGATCTGAGGGGAAGGGGCAGGTCTAAGGCCATCTCGGTTTGCTAACGGGCTTGACCCTAAGCAAAAGTAAGCTTTCAGGAGTCTTTGTGACAAGAGTTGGTTTCATGACTTGGTGCAGGTTGCACAGAGGAGTTCTGTTCTGACTGTCCCACAGAGATAGGAGATGGGGCACTAACATCCTTGATGAGGACTTTTCAAAGAGATGGCCCCCAGGTCCTGCAAAAAGACATTCTTGAGTCCTCAATCTGGAAAGATGGTTTAAAAAGCGATTTACATTTCAAAGGGGCAGAGAAAGAATTTACCATGATAGCTTTACTAGATTAAATGCTCTATGGAAAGGAAGCCAAGGTCTGGTGTCAGGAAGAAGCCTGGGAAAAGCTGTGTGCATGCTGGCTTGGTGGCCTCTTTTGATTAAATGGAGTTCTAGCTCCTCAGGCCAATATCCTCTCTGCCCTGATGATGTTCAGCGAAGTTTCTGCCAGAATTTTGGATGCACGGTAAATATTCTATCAACAACAGTTATATCTTATCATTTGTACTGCTCATCTGAAGAAGGAGTCAACATGAAACTTAAAGAAAGCTGCTGGAAATTAACTATCTTTGAAAGACTAGCTTATGGGGGAAACAATGATCAAAAGGCCGAAATTATCCTGCAGTGTCTCAGTTAGACCTGTTAATTCTTTTCATTTCTGGGGTTTCAGACCATATGCCTGTTCTTCAGGACACATTTTCTCTATACATATTATTTTCATTAAATAGCAATTAAAAGTTTCAATTGCTCCTGGACAGATTATTAGTAAATCAAAAAAAGGTCTTGGGTCTGCATGGGTTTTTATTTTCATAAGAGAAAATTTTTAGTGATAATTCTGTGAATGGAAATAAGAATTCACATTCAGGGGATTACTAAATAGATTTATTTTTTTGAAGTGGAATTTGAAATGTTTGAGGAAAATATTTTTACATCTCAATGCTCACCTTAGAAGAAAGAATTATTAAATCATATGTTTATATGTGGTTGGCGTTTCTTGGTTCTACTACTAATGAACTTGCCATTCTGGAGTCCCCGAGTCTTAATGTATGTGTTTATAAAAGGTGAATGTGACAGAGGGCTACACCCACATAGACATCTGTACTATATTTTCTAAAGTAGCTTACTTTTTTGTTACATAATTTATCAACTTTCAATTGACCATTATACCTAGAGTTATTCTAGAAAAGATTAATATAAAATGAAAAATTCAATCATTCTTCAAGGGGTTCTGCAATTTCTAGATGGTAGGAAATAGAACTCATCTGTTATGGTTGAGATATGAGATGTTCCACAAAAGCTTATGTGTCAGACAATGAAAGAATTTTCAGAGGTGAGACAATCATGTTATGAGAATTATAGCCTAATCAGTGAAATAATCCATGGACATAGATTCACTGGGCAGTAATTGTGGGAAGATCACCCACTGAAGGGATGCACCTTTAGAGTTTATATTTATCCTTGGTGAGTGGAGGTCCTTATGATTCCTGGTTTCCATGTCCCGAGTTGCTTTCTTCCACCATACCTTCCACCATGATATTCTGTCTCACCTTGGCCCAGAGCTATGGAATAAGCTGACCATGGACAGAACCCCTAAATTGTAAGCCAAATAAACTTTTCTTACTTTAAGTTGTTCTTGTCAGGTATATTGGTCACAGCCATGCAAAGCTGACTAAAACATCATCACTGTACATATGTGATTGGAGCCATTTTTCAGTGAAAGTGGTCCACAATCTGGCTTTGAAAGTGTGGCCTGTGGACTCATAGCCTTGGCTTCTTGTGGGAGCTCCTTAGAAATGTATCATCTCAGACCTCACCCAGGACCTACTATGTTATAAGCACAAGGAATATGTTGGGGATCTCTACATACATTAGCATTTGCAATGCATTGGTTTATAGCTTTATTGAATTCACAAAGTGGCTATGATCCCCTGAATGGTAAGGAACTACTGCATATATTAATGGTAACTCTCTTCATTAATTTTCCTTCCACTGAATTTAGACATAATACACTAAGCTGCAACTTACCAGACATTTTCTGAATGCATATTACATGTAAAGTACATCATGAGATGCAAACATGAATCAGACAATTACCCTGGGAGACAGGGCACAATATCCTGCTAGTGGCTCAGCCATGGATAAAAATTATGAAGTTGAGCCAGGTGAAATCTCCATGCACCAAGTCACCATGTAGGTCAAGATAGTTGCATATTAGTCATTACATATTATTCAAATTAAATATTTACAACATAAAGTAAAATGTGGTAAGAACCAAAGAAATAGTAACAAAGTAGCATGAATGGTTAAGTAAAACTTTAAGATAGATGAAGAAAAAGTACTTTATGAAATGTGCACTTTTACACAACTATGGTATTCTTAGACAGAAAAAATATTTTCTTGGCAATCTTGTTGAAGGTAAATAAAGGAGGAGCTGAGTGTAGTGACACATGCCTGTAATCTCAGCTATTTGGGAGGGCAAGGTAGGAAAATTTCAAGTTCAAAGCCAGCTTGGGCCACTTAGTTGGCGAGCCAAATGAAGGTCAAATAATACAGCTGGTAAGGTGATGGTAGATATCATTATATAATTTTTATGGCAGTTTACTGGGTACTTTGTATATCTTTACTTCCAATGTGAATAATATTTTTATGAGGTTGGTGGTACTATTGCTCTTTTACAGATTAGAAAACAATGATACAGAAAGGTTCACAAGTCCTTTCAAGGTTATATATACATAAAGTAGAAAAGCCAGCATTGCAATCCCAGTTTGAACACAGGAATTAAATCTTTATGTCCTTCATAGTGCTCCGCGTGGTATCCTGGTTCATACAGGAAAGGGGCAGGGTCAAGAGACCCGTGCGGTTTAGCAAGGACAGAGAGCCACAGCTGGGCCTCTGCAAACTTGTGCATGTCCAGTATATCATGTTTGCATCTCATTGGAAGGACAGCCACAGGAAGAGATCACACTGTGGCACATCATATGCATCTCAGAAATATTAGCTTTTGTAGGAAAGCTGATTGATTTCACTTGTATTTTCCATTTAGTAATTTACTTAACTGCTTGTGATAGTCTTGTGGTTATTATTTTTTCCTAAGGTTTTTTAGAGTTCATCCTAAAGATGGTTTGAGAAAGAGAAAGGAAAGTGTGTCATCTCCTTATTTGTGGCTCACTGGACTTTTGAGACATGTGCATGGAGGATTGTGTATGTGCTCACGTATTAACTAATACCCATGACAAATCAAGCCCAAGGGAATACTCAACTGTAAGTTAGCTCCATGAAGGCAAAATGTGTGGCTTGTGCATCACTAAATCCTTAGCACCCAGACAATTAGTAGGTGCATAATAAATATTTGTTGAATGAACACATGAATGAGTGAGAGATGCTATGAATTTTTATGGATATTTCCCAACATTTTGCCAATTATATCATTTAACTATAAAATAATGTAGCAATATGAATAAAAAGAAGCAATGAAGTAGTTTGTTGAGGTGAAAAGAAAAAGACATAAAGAGAAAACTGCTCACAGAAAACAAAACTTCTCAAGAATTTGTTGAGAATTCTCCATATCATCCTTGCAATATTATTCTACCGTTTTGCCCCCCAAACCTCACCAGTTGGTGGCTGGATGGTTTCTCTTGGTATTAGAGCTCCTTCTTGACACCTAATTTTGATTTTGGTGATTTTTTTCTACCATGTTCTTCTTTATTTTTTTCTGAATATGAAAGAAAATTCTTTGAATAGTCCTTTGTACTTTTCAAGATGTTTCATAAAATTTTATCAAATCCTTACTGTTACAAGTTTCTAAGAATGTTTATTATTATTTTTTAATGTCAACTTTATGGACTAGAAAATTGAAGTTAAGAGAAATGAAATAACATGTTGCCTGGTCTACTGAAAGTTTCAGGCTTGTTACCCAAAAAAAAAAAAAAAAAAAAATCTCCTTTGATATTTTAATTTCCTGGGTCAAAGATTCAATGTGATTTGTTTATTACCTCCTTCAGGGTTTCATGGGATTCTTAGCCAAGACATTAGGACAACTGATTCAGACATCCCAGAATAACACACCTCAGGTTGCCTCTGCAGCTAGCTCCATCTTAACAGGTCACAAAGTTCAATGGGCAAAACAACCAAATCTAAACTATCCCTAAACAAGTAAATTCTTGCTATAATTGGCTGGGGGGCGGGGTCAGCTGCCCCCATACTGTTGATCTATTGGAACATACAGGTTGTGATACCTAAAAGTGATTTATTAGTTTTGGGAGATTGCAGAAAGGTGAAGTGATACCTAGGAAGTAATGGAGATCCTTATAATACAGAGGTGTGGCATGTTTAAGAGTGAGGTAGCTCACCAACAATTTTTTATAGTTCTTAGAAAAAGTATGCTGAATTCCAAACCCATTTTGTCTGCTTGTTCTTTGAGATGGAGTCTCACTCTGTTGCCCACGTTGGTCTCTAGAACTCCTGGGCTCAAATGATCTTCCTGACTCAGCCTCCTGGGTAGTTGCAATTACAGGCATGAGCCACATGATTTTATTAATGATCTTTAATGAGTCCTTGACCACTCAACTTTCCTTGATCTCAGAGAACATATTTGATGCTTTTCTAATCCTGCATCATTTTTCCTCTGGTTCTCATACTCTGTGGGTCACCACATTCTGCCCCATTCACTGTCCAAACAATTCACATAGAGTTTATTTATCTTCAACTCCAAGGGTGATCATGTGACTCAGGCCTGGCCAATCTGAACCATGCATTGCTCAGGCCACAGTGATTGGCTCAAAAATGGGCATGTGTACTTATGAGCTCCAAGGACGCAAAAAGATCTGCTGGGAGCCAGTTGGAAGGGACTCTTTTTTTTTTTTTTTTTTTTTTTTTTTAATTCATCTTGAATGTAAAGAAATATTGTCTCCTTGTGGGAGGAACTTGTGTGATAATTGGACCAGTGGAGAGAAAGCAGAAAAGAGGCTAAAAGAGAAAATCCATGTGTCCTGATGACATTGTTCAAGTCCCCACATCTAATCTACCCCCTGAGTTTGTTTAGCTATGTGAGGCAGTACATCTCTTTGTGCTTAAGCTAATTTTCTATCATGTTTAATTAAGAATCCTGAGGTTAATCAGAGTCTAGCAAGTTCAACTCAAGGTCAGATCCAATTAATGTCAATATCAATTTTCATAGTCTTTGGAAGGAAATTGGAGTTTTCAAATAATATCTGCTTTATCAAAATTTAGAAAAAATGTTCTATAAAGAAAAGCCACTTTGGTTAAAAAAAAATAGAAAACAAGAAGTGTTAATGTTATAAAGAAGATAAAAAAGTTTTTATTCTCTGCCATGTTTTAAAGACGTAATTTGCAATTTGTTTATAAATTACAAATGACTTGGGATTTCTGTAAAATCTATAGTATACATGCCTTGTAGTAGCTACAAAATCAAAGATATGTAAACACATATCAATAAAGTCTTCTTGCTTATTAATTGACTTTTCATATTATTTAGAAAATAATTATTGTAAAGCTTGAAATTCAGACATAAACCATTTTCTCAGGAATTGGATTTTCTTTGTCTATGGAAAATATTTTCAATTGTATAGTTTTGTAAAATGCTTGGTTTCTTAGGATTTAACTGTAACTCCTTTTCTTTGTCGCAGAAACTAAAGTTTGTTTTAAACAATTTGCTTTTTTACCTATTTCATGTCATCCCTCAAATGAATCCTGCAAAGTAGAAATTGTTTCCATTCCATTATTACAGATGGGTAGACCAAGCTCAGAAGGATCTACATCTTTTGGCTTCAAATCCAAAATGATGTCTCTTCAGTTATAACGGTTCTCTGGTTTGCAAGATTCAGTTATGGATAATGAAATTCCTGCTTTAAGAAAAAAAACTTTTATACCAAGTGCAGATACATGCTCAGACTGAGGGCCTTCTGTTTTTATTTACCATGAAAAGAGCAAAAGCTTTGGCTTCCAGGAGAGCCAGTCTTCTATATGGGCTTCTTTACCTGGAGTTCCATTTGTTATATTAATGAGCTCCATGTCCCATGAAGCAAAAATCTTTTAAATGGGGGTGGGGGATGAAGGGGAGAAACTCATTGCCAGGGTGTAGCAGTAGAGGTGATACAGACTTATAGCACTAATACTTGTGAAACTCAGGTTTGAACATTATTTCTGATCACCCTAGTTTTGCCTAATATAGAGGGCATGTAGAATCATTTTCTATTATTTTTCTCTCTCTCATAAACCAAGACTCTTAACTCAGGGAAAATACTATTAAATAGGAGTTTTGATTAGAAAATTGTGATGGGCTGGGGAGAAATCTTCATGAAGCATCTAGAGATGAGCTAGTATAGTGCTAAGCTTCCTATGGTTTGGGGATTTTGAAAGATTGAAGGAAAAAATTCAAAATTGAGAGCAAAACTAAAACCTAAGGAAGAACAATATGGTAGGAAGCTAATGCTCATCATTTTAATCTGGAGCTATGTTATGCTTCACTATAACAGACCTGGGTATATTTTCATTGCAAATTGAGCAGCTTTACTGGTATTTCCTTAAGTAAGTGTTGTGATGATGATTTATATAATAGTAATGAACATGAATGCACCGAATCATAATAACAGTATCTTAGTTCCTGCTTTATTTTTAATAATATTCCTTTTGTCTGGGAATTTTATTCTTTGGTCCAAGGAAACTTGCTTTCCATTCTTGGGGCTGCAGGTATTTATTTACTAGCTTCGACTAGTTTTGGTATTTCCTAAGGAGTAAATACAACCTAGAAAGATGATGTTATAAGATCCTAAAATCACATGCTATGAGTTGGGATTTTGATAATGTTCATAAAAGAAAAGAAAATTTTGGTTTTGGTTATCTACTAGATTTCAGAAAATCAAGAAAGTCACTGCCCAGTGTGTCTACTCTAGCTCAAGCACAACTGAATATCACTGATTTTTGAGAAGATATTAGAAATTAAGAATTAATGCAAGAAAAGCTTTGTCAATCTCCAAGTGACCATAGTTTGAAAAAATACAAATAAAGACTATGATCAAATACAGAGACAATGTTGATTCTTATGGTACAGGAGCTTATGTGAGGCATCTGTTTTGGGTTCATATCAATCTGTACTGAGCTGACTTTGGATAACATTACAAAGTGAATGTCTTATCAAGAACTTAGCTTTCATACCTGTGAAACTTCAAAATCTGCCTGGAGATTCCCTGATGCTAACCCACTCAGGAGGACAATTTCATTTTCTTTCGGTTGTTGGACATTCATGGTGCTGATAAGTTTTGGAAGATCTGGAGAAACATTGACCAGTTTCTGTAGAACAAGAATCTTTATTAGTTTAGACTATTCCTTTTAACTTCCATAATAATAACCCCCAAACTATTTTATGTCCAAAAATGACTTACTCATGTAACTGTTCATAGTTCAAATTGCTCAATCTATTAAAGCTATTACTGGAAGAAATTATGTAAAATGAATACATAAGAATTAAGATTGAAATAGAAAATTTAAGTTTTAGAAACTCTTTAGCTCTAAATTTTCCAAAGTGATCATTTAGTAATTAATACCACACCATAGACATAAATAATAGCATAGAAAAATTCCCCCCTTAAGACTTCAAACAAATAATTGTTCACCAATGATTTTCTGTTTAACAAAGTCAATAATAATGGTAAAGATAATAACTAACATTGATTTTACTTTGTGTACCAAGCACTGTGCTAAAGACTGTTCATATCTTACATCTTTTTGTATTTAATCCTCATGACAGTCCTGTGTATACTAGGCACCATTATTACTTTTATTTTATACAGAGGCAGCCCAGAGTTAGTTCCTGGAACAATTCAGTGCCAATGTGCCTGTTCCACATCACGCCAGGAGATTGTCTCAAATCACTCACAGTGTCCTGGACATGCCTACTTGCTTTCATCCTCCCTGTTCTCTCTTTAATGAACTCTGCATCATAATTCCATTAAATAAAATTATATGTACACTTGCTTTTGGAAATCCTTCCAGTAATACATAGATGATGGTAGTTGGAGCTTGGTAAAAATTTGTAAATGATAATCTGTGTGGATAACTGGTTTCAAGTTGTTTTGGTACAGCATTACCAGGAGAAAATATGATAAGAGTAACTGAGTGATGGTCACTATTGAGTATGGAGTAATTGGGTACCTGATACTGAGTAACTAAGTAATCCTTCTACCATTCTGTGACAATCAAGCTGCAGATGGTATACCATAAACAGTATTACACCAAATGGCAAGGGCAAACTGTCAGCCTTGGGCATGGAATGACAATCTTATCACACCACTTAATTCTTCCCATTGTCCTGCAGACTCTGTTTCCAAAGAACTCCAAGTGCTTATGTTCTGTCAAGGATTCACATCAAGGTTCTCACAACCTTGGATGTGCTAGGGAACATAAGCTGCTACTAGGTACATAAAGTTCAAGCCCCAGATGGGTGTAAAACAAGGAAGTCAAGGTTAGAGAGAGTCTGATGGAAGCAGTAGGAAGGAGCAAACCTAAGAGCCAGACGAGGGGTTGGCTGGTATCATTCCGGCTTTAGAAAAAAACATGGAAAAGAAGGAGAGAGTAGATACATGGAGGTACTGGTGGCCCAGAGGAAGAGCATACTCAAAACAGTTCTGACACAGAAAAGCAAGTTTCACAAACGTCAAGAAAGGCAAAGTCATGGGAAGTTAGCAAGGAGGGTTGGGGACCCAGGCTGTGATGAAGCCCTCTCACTATAGTCTCCTTTAAATGAGCATCATCACTTAAGCATGGGATCAGATTGGGCAGCCCTTACGCTGAGTTCCTTAAGAGTTCAGCTTCCAGGTGTTACCTGCTGCAGGTGCTCTGTGCTGCTTGCATCCTTGTTGACATCCAGGTTCACAAAGCAGACCTGGGAAAGAGAGGAAAAAGCAATCAATTAAATGAAAAGCCTAACAGTCTTTTCAGAAGAGAGCAGGAATCAGTTTGGGAACTGATTTGCAAGTCCACACATTTTATAAAGGTTGGCATAGAAACAATCACTTCACCTTTGAGTTCCTACACAGATTTTCAGGGCACTGCTTAGAACTGCCCAGTGGTCCCAGAAGATGCCCTCTTCCTTTCATGGCCCAAACACAGCAAAAAATGCCCGCTTGCATTGGAGTCATGTAATAGTCCCAACGATATCTTCAGCTCTGTAATGTGTTTTTGAATCTCATGCAACTGGTAAGAGGAATTGTAATGTTCCAAGCTCCCGTTCACAACTCTGAACCCTTCTGTCCATTTCCCTGTGTCTTCTTGTTTCCTTCCTCTACTCACTTTCAATACAGTTGGGATGAGCAGATCTTGATGCTTTGGCATTTTAGTTCATTTTAACTGATTTAGTCTGGAATAGTTGCTTCTTATTCTGGTCATCTTAGATCAAAGAGTGAATAAGTTAGCTTAAAAACAATAGGTACACTATTAAATAATTTCAAATGATAAAATAATTTCTATGATTTAAATTCCAAACTCATCACATAGATAGAAAACTACTATGAACATTCAGAAGAGAAGAAAGAGAGAAGAAAACTTGAGGAAGAAAACGAACTATGTTCTTGAAAGATAAAAGGCTTTTGTGGGGCATGGGATGGGGCAGGTGTCCATAGCAGGTTAGAAAGCAGGAGTAATGCTTGGAAGTGAGAAAGTACAACACACTGTCAGGAAACCAAAGAATCTGATTGAACCCAGCCCTTGAGAAAGGGTAATGTCAGAAATAAGATCTTGGAAGGATCATGTTAAATAGAATAATGTGAATGAGGTTTTATGTTTTGCTAAAAATCATCATATTATATATAACATATATATATATATAAATATAGTATTTTTCTTAACCAGTTAATTTACCCATACACACTTAGAAAATTAATTATTAGGACATTTAATTCAATGTTTGGATTTATTAGATGCCTACTGATATCTGCAATTGGTTGTTTTGGTGTCATGGTTTTTTCAGAGTGCATCTATTTTTAAGATTAAAATAACAACATAATTGAAAGCTTTTGGAAAAGTCCCTTAGAACTAAAATATGTTGCTAAAGTATAAAGATTACTACTGCTGAACTCCCAAATACTGGGAGCTTTCCTCCAGTGTCATGGGCTCACAAGATCCTGCATCACTGGGACACAGTGTCTGCCTGTTAGGTAACTTAATGAGCACTGGGGAGGGAGGGGGCTTGGAATGCTGCCTACATGCTCATTCACTGGTTCTCCTCTGGGATGATAGGATAGAAAATAGGAAGGAACTGGGCATGAGTCCCTTTGCAGACAGCACAAATGGAAGCATAAATAATAGATGAAGCTCAGAAGTAGTTCATGATCTAAGGCAGCTTGAGAACATTCATACAATAATTGCAACTTTGCCTTTGGAAAGCTGGTTCAATATCCATTAGTGCTCAGGGACTTTTAATAACATGTAGGGAGGGCTGCAGTTGCTGAACTGATAGACAATTTTCCATTCACTTTAAAGAAAGGCCCATTACCTTGTCGCTGGGCATCCCACAACTCTTCTTATCTTGTATCATAGCAGGAGAGGGTGAAACAGAGACCAGACACCAGTCACAGGCATCTATAATAGTGCTTCATCTGCCCTCCAATATTGTCTTCCCTTTTCCAAGTATGAATTCTCTTTTCAGTCCTTCTTGGCTCAAAATGAAATTCTGCCTACATCTGAGGGAAATCCTTCACAATTTTATTTCTATCAAGATAGAAACAAAACCAGATGCAGACAAAACCTGGTTTTACCTGGAGTGTGTGTCTTCCTATCTCTTTGTAGTAGAAGAAATGCAGAATTTTTCTTTTTTCTTTCTTTTTGTTTTTAAGGTCTAATGTATGTACATGTATGTGTGAGAGACCTTCTTTAAGAAAAGGTGTAACAAAATTCTAATTAAGTATGAAAATTAATATTTATTTTTTAGAAGAAAAAATAAATTGCAACAATAAATTACAACAATTCAAATTTGGAAAGGCTAATACCAAAAACACTGAAAATTTCCAGAAAAAAATTTTATTTTAACTAATTAACTGCTCAACACTGATATTTTTGGCTGCATCCTCTTTGATCATCTCTTCGTATCATGACAGTTTTATAATATCATTTTATCTAGGGAGAATAGGAGAATAATTCAGTCTTTCTCCAGTATGGCTGATTGAGCTTTTTTCAGCTACACAAATTTTTATTGACAATATCGTATACATTTTCAACTTGATATCAAATTTAATGGGGAATTATTATAATTTTTTTCATGTACAAGTTACTTTTTATTTTTATTTATTTATTTATTTATTTTTTGAGTACTGGGAATTGAACTCTGGGGTGTTTTATCACTGAGTTACAATCCCAGCCCTCCAACCCCCCACCCCACTCCTGTTCACCTCTAATTGTTTGAGACAGGGTTTCACTAAGTTGGTGAGGGTGGCTGGAATTTTATATTCTTTCTGTTTCAGTCTCTTGAGTCACTGTGATTAGATGCATGTGCCACCTTGCCTGGTTTATATGAGTTCTTATAGGCACACTTACTATTTGCAATATACTTATAGTTTTGTGCTCTACAAATGTAAGTTTTAGATTAATTTTCTCTTGTGTTATTCCCATGAAAAAGAAAGAAATGCATGGTGCATTTACAAATTTCATTGCTGCAATATCAAATAAATTTTTTTCTAGTAGAGAAATTTGGATTGAGTAAGTATTAACGAGAAAACAGTCTTGTACTTAAATTTTGCATGTCTAATGGCTGGAAGGATTCTACATAGACTAGCTACTGGTGCATACATACGTACACACATACAAGGTAGAGAATGGTTTCCTCTCCACTCCCTGTGGAGTTTTGATGTTGGGAACTGTAGGGCATATTCATATGACATGATCTCTGACCTGACAGCCTTTCTGTTGCAATGTATGATTGAGTTGCCACTCTCTGTGGTAGGAATATTTCTGAAAACCTTTCCCACATGCAGATGGTTAGCAATCACTTAAGCATATGTGAGAGTGACCCCAAGCCACATAAATATTCCTCATGTAAACGCAATCTCAATGAATTTCCCTGAAGCCAGATCCCACAAATGCCCAACGTTAATCCTGTGAGGGACAATAAGATGTAATAGGAGTCTGGATGAAGAGAGATAATTGTACCTAAAACATATCACTTTTGAAAAAAATTTACAAAAATAACCATGTGAATACTGTTAGGCCCCATTCCAGCATCTTGGGAGAGGCGTGAAGCACCCTCAAACTTGAGCTTTGACAGTTTTACACTAAATCTACTTCTTGGTGAGATGGTCCACGTGATTGCATCACTCATGGCAAATTTCCACTCTCTATGACCTTGGGCTGTTTCACTGAGGTTTAGGTGTCCATTCATGCTGTGCTCCAAGTGGAGAAGGTATGATAAGCTTTGGTCTAGAAGAGCTGGGAATGGTGGGCCTGGGATAGGAGGTTTTGATGAGGAGACTGTGTTCTGCCTCCTGTGGGCGTATGGTCTTTCTGCAGGGTGCTCAGAAAATAATCAGTTCAAGGGATTGTTCTTGCTCTCAGGGTTATGACCTGTCTAGAAGCAGGACATATTCCTAAAATGAAAAACCTTGGGCAGTGTGGCAGGAGTGACAAGTCACATATAATGGAGGAAGATATCCAGAGAACTGGGTTCATCACAAATGCTATCCCAGAGAAGGCAGGTTTTGAGGTGAAATTTGAAGTCAGTGGGGACACTTTTAAACGCACGAGTTGATACTGCATGGACAGTGAACGGATGACTTTGCTATGATTAACACCTGTTGAACCTGGTAAGAGGCTCTATATTAAGCAGGAGGGGAAGAAGGAGGGAAATTCAGGACAAGACATGCGGCCTAGAACTCCAAAAGTAAAATCAAAGGTGGTGAGCAGAATGCCTTTCCTCTTACACAGTGAGGACTCTGGCCACAATTCAGCAGGTGGTGAATGAAAGCAGGAATAATGAAATAATGAAAGATACAATTGTATGATATGCTTCCTGAGCAATAAGGATTGAGAGACCTGTAGGTTATAAACCCCGAGTCTGCTCTCTGCTTGATGGGTTATTGAAGGAGGTTGTAATGGGAATTTTTGTTAACAGGAAACACAAAGGAATTGGAGTGAGTGTCACGTCTGACTCAATATTGACACCTGGGAAACTGTGCATTGTGATCCAGGGGTTGGAGAGAATTCTGTGCTGGGGAGCCTGGGGCTGCAATGCCGACACCAGCCCCCTGAGAATTAGGTGTAACTGCTGTGTTGGCTGTTCACCTCCTTCTGGAGGGGTGCTCATAATGTGTTTACAGAATTACCTTTCTCCTTGAACATGGTCTGTCTGCCTTCAGTCTTCACTAGTTGTTAGTTCACGAGGGCAGGCCCAGCACATTACTCTATTTTTAGTGACTGACACAATGCCCAGCTTTAGTAGCTGCTCAGTGAATTCTTTCTGGTAAATACGTATGAATGAATGAAGGGGAAGCCCTGTCTCTGATGATAGGCGTACAATGTGTGGACACTAGTTAATTATGTGATTATTATTTCCCTTATTTTTTTTTTTATTTTATTCTCTTTTATTGCTGAGTAAAATTCCATTGTGTATATATACTACATTTTCTTTTTTCTTTTTTGTATATCTGCATTTGGGATTTCCTTTTTTTTAAAATTTATAACAGTAGTATGTATTACAATTCATAATGCACATATATAGCATCTTTTTACATACAACTGTTTGTATACAAAGTATATAAGTACCATTCAGATCTTCAATCGATGTCCTCAATAAATAGTTTTCTTCCAATAAGGGCATGGGGAATATATGGAGAATTTGTGGGAGAATGAACTGGGCTAATGTTAATCCAGCTATTGGTTATAATTTAAAGTTCTTAGACTGGATTCTCCAATCCATAAATAAAGATTTGTTAAAGAGCTGGGTGCAGTAGCACACACCTGTAACTGCAGTGGTTCAGGATGCTAAGGCAGGAAGATCACAGGCTCAAAGCCAGCTTCAGCAACTTAGTGAGGCTCTAAGCAACTTAGCAAGACCATGCCTCTAAATAAAATACAAAAAAGTCCTGGGAATGTGGCTCAGTGGTTGAGTACCCCTGGGTTCAATCCCCAGTTCAAAAAAAAAAAAAAAAAAAAAAAAAAAGATTTGCTAAAGAAACAGAAAGAGATACAATGTTGAGAACCATAATTAGTAATAAAGACGCATAAAAGGAGATAGAATGGAAGCTCTTTTCTTTTCCCACAAAATAGATTTTGGTTTGCGTTTCCACATGTGCTTGTTTGGACAGCTGCAGTCATACTGGGCTAAAGCAGATGGAAACACAACATCTTCCTGAGACAACACAAACATTTCTCACCCATTCAAAAAAGCTACCTTTGTGGGTGTACTCTAACTTTCATACTCAAATGCCACTTTTCTGTTCTTATGGTTTTAAGAAGAAATACTGAAGGAATAAACATCACTCAGAAAACAATGCCACTTTATGATTTTGACTTATATAAAATAAGTGCCTCTTTATGTAAAACAAAACTTTGAATGTCTACAGGCAGCATACAGTTTAATCTCTTTAGTATTGTGCATTATTGAGTCAAGCAATCTCAATGATTTCTATTATTTATAACTTCCTTTTTACAAGTGGTGTTCTTGTAAGCATTTTTTTTTAAAATAAAAGTTTGCTGTAAAATTTTATTAGCTAGTTCATAAAATATATTTTGGTGAAAGACTTGTGTGAGAAAGAAGCTGACATTAAAAATCTAGTAAAACAGGATGAAATAAAATCACTTTCAAGTAGGTTGTAATTCATAGTGACTTTTTGTGAAGTGACTATATTTACAAATTAAGTCTGCAAAAAAACAGTACCATTCTATGGGATAAAAAAGCATGTCTGGCTTTTGAATTGAATTTACGACCCCCACCCCCCACCTCCCACCCCCCCCGCCCCACCACCACCACCACCACACACAAAACTGGTGATGATTTATCATCATGCTGGTGAGCAGAATGCCTTCCTCTTACATGGTGAAGACTCTGGCCACACTTCGGCAGACTTAAAGAAGGTGAATAAAAGAGGGAATAGTGAAATAACGAAAGGAATAATTATCTGATATGCTTCATGAGTGCTAAGGATTGAGACAGACCTGTGGGTTACAAATCCCGAGTGAGTCTGCTCTGTGCTTGAGGGGTTATTGCAGGAGGTTGAAATGAGAGCTTTTGGTAACAGGAAGCACAGAGTTTTGTGGAGGAACTGGGGTGAGTGCTGTGTCTGACTAAAGTATTGACACCTGGGAGATTCTGCATTGTGTTTCTAGGGGTTAAAGAGAATTCTGTGCTTGGAACCCATAAAACTGTAACCCAGCAGCTGTAAGGACAGTTTTAAGTTTCAGTATGTTAACTGTAGTCAATATTTTAGGTGATTCAGAGGATCAAATGCAGCAGTGGAGAAATAACTTTGTGCTTTGTGTGAACTGAGGACGAATCACTAAGTGAGAGGTTAGATGGTAGCAGGTTTTCATCCCCAAAGTGAGATTCTGACTTCCTCTGCTGGCAATCTTTCTAGCTCTCTTGAAGTCAGCCAAAGCCCATTAAGGAAATCATTCTTATGGAGATCCTGCTTAGCAAATGTTAATCAAAAACAGGATGTCAAATTGCCTTTAAAATCCAGTCATTTGAATGTTGAATATGACCAAATATATACTTATGGTTTATCTTAGAAGAAGGCCAGTTCCTTTTTGCAGCTTCTAACAATGAGCCATCTGGCCATGTGAGATACGACAAGATCTCTTAATTTGATGGCATCAAAATGCTGATCCACAAAGCTTCCAAAGAAAAAATTGCCTGCTTTCTTCCCCCAACCAAAGACTTCTGCTAGATTCAGGACCATGGACCAAAATTATCTTCTGAAGAATATCACATTTTCTCTGATTAGTACTTTAAGCTGATGATACTAAAATGGCAATTTTATATCAATGTTGGTATCATCATGCTGGCAGACATTCTGGAACATACTTGACCACTGGAGAAAATACTGCATTTGTATCCAGTTATTATTTTGAAGTAATTGCAACCATCTCACCAAGATGAAACATAAAGTGGTATTTACTCTTGAGACTGTCAAACGTCTTTGCTTTTTTTATTGTCACTATCTTTTAAAAAATATATCTGAAATGCTGTTTGGGGGTTAGTTTATTCAAGCAGTTTGTGAAAGGTCCAAAATTTTTCTAAAAGATAAAAGATGTTTTACACTAACCATACAATAATCCAGTTTTATTGCAAGCTTAAAAATAATTTTAAAAAAATTCTTTTTAGTCATATACAACACCAGGACGCCCCCTGACATAATCACAAAGGCATGGAACACAATCTGCTCAATTCATCCTGCCCAACCTCCACTCCTGGATCCCTCTTCAATCCATTGAGTCATTTTGTTTATTTAAATTAGTGTCCTGTGGATATACTCCATGCCAGGATCCACTGTGTCATATCTATGCATGCAGATCAGATTTTTATTGATCTTGATGAAATTTCCCAACTCCCTCCCCCATACGAACTCTTCACTGGACTTGTAATGTAGGACCTGTTCTTTAAGTTTAAGGAAGATTCTACACTCTGGGATCAACATCATTTTTACTGGTGAGGGCTTTCAGGGAGTTAAATCAAGGTTCTTGAAACAGTTGTTCATAAGAAGTCAGGTCTACATTCCTTGAAGTCTTAAGATCCCTAAAGAAGGTATAATCTCGGCATGCGGTACTTGTATAGTAAGTGAATCTGGGAGGTGGTAGTGGTCTAGGGTACTGGCCAGGAAGGGGTGCTGTCACTGGCTCTACTCTTGGCTCCTCGGCTGTTGTGGAAAGGAGACCATAGTCAAGCCCAGTGGCTTGTCAGTTGTCAAATGTGCCCTAGAAACTGAGTAACTAGTTATCTTCTACCAGTCAGGAATCTTAATGCAAACAGTACCTGTGAGGACCCTGCTGGTTTCCTGAAAGGGTAAGGAGAATAATGGAAGTGAAAACTGAAGAGCTAGTAGTATGAGAGAGAAGAGAAAGAGAAAACAAAGAAACAAGGACTTTAGCAGGGCTCAGCATCGTGTCCTGGCTAGCTTCTAGAGGGAGTCGTGTTTGAGATGTGAAGCTTTGGGTCTGCTTCTCTTGGCTTCCTGTGAGAACCAAACCCCTCTGGATGGCACAGCAGAGGCTCTGGGTGGAGCTCTGCATTTGCGTGTCCCTGGGCTCCACATCAGCACTGCTCAGTTACAGCCTCTGGGTTTAGAGCCTGAGGATATTAGTTACGGTTATTATTAATTATAAAAGATAAAAACTTTATTGAGACATAATTTATATATTGTATGGCATAGCCATGTATAGTGCATAATTCAATGGCATTTAGCATATTCTTCATTCTCCAAAGAAACAGTCACTCTCTATTTCCCCTCAGACACCCTCTAGCTAGCCCTGGACAGTGCCCATACTTCTTTATATCTCTATAGGTTTGCCTGTTCTGGACACTGAATATGAATGTATGTGTTTTGGGGTGTGACTGACTTCACCTAACGTTTTTAAAGTTTATCTGTGCCATAATGAGTCTTAACAATTCCATCACTGCTTTTTTTTTTTTTTTTTTTGCAAAATACTATTCATTGTATGGACAAACTGCATTTTGCTTATCTAACCATTTGTGAGTGTTTGGTTTGTTTCTAAGGAATGTTTTTATTGTTGTTTCTCAAAATCTTCCCTGGTGAGTGAGGATTTGGAAATCCTGAGATAAAATAATCCTTGAGCAATTCTGTCACCTCTCATCTTCTTGGTGGTGTGATCTTGCTCTTGTGATCCTCTCCCACTGGAAGGTGTGGCCTTAAGAAAAAGTGACACGGAGAATGATGAGCCACATTTCCGTTGGAACTGGACTTATTTAGAAGTTTTACTTTGTGAAGAAAAGAAAAAGAATATGGTAGACTTGGCTCCACTTGGTTTACATTTTTCTTCCTGGAGGTTATTTAGATTACTAATATAAAATAGGTTTCATAAATTTCTGAATTTCCAACAGTCATACCCTGGGAGAAAGCAAAGAAAAGCAGACTAAGTAGATGAATTATTATAGGCACTGGGGATGATGGTGAGGGGTCTCCTGTTGTGCAGCAAAGTCTTTTTTTGATCAAGATGGTTACTCAGACTTCCACTTTGCCCACTGAGATGAAGACAGGCTGCAAGAAGCCTCTGTAATCATCAGCAAGTTTAATCAGAATCACCTTTTTCTGGGGTGCATGGAACCAGTGTGTGTGGAGCATGGGGGTGGCAGTGAGAGGAGTCACAGTGGTTGGCAGATGGGTATGGCTTCAGGATGTGGGAGGTGAGATGCTCTCCTTGCTGATCCTGGAACATTCAAGACCAGCACCTACAAGTCTTCACTGTTCTCAAGTTAAATAGGGTGGTTCTAGACTTCTCAAAATTCTTCATCCTCAACGGCCTTTCAAAAAAACTAAAATAAATAAATAAACCCTTACTCTTCTTTTGTATACATGTAGTTCAAAGCTGCAACTCTAGGGCATCTGGGCAAATGTGCTTTGAAGAAAGAGTGACTGAGGGAGAGGGGCTGGATATGGGTCAGAGAAGCCAGGAGTAACCCAGATCCCCAGCGTCTTCTTAGTGAATAACATGACCAAAGAACTAAGGAAACAAAATTGGAGAAGTAAGTAAACAACTAACTCATTTTCAGATCTTCATAAGGAATCCTATGTTTTCCAAGTAGAGAGTTCATTCTTGGTCTAAAATGTGAGAAGTTCCCAAGTTTCATCAAATAACAAGGGAGGAAGCCCAGGCACTGTGATTGAGGTGTTCATACTGATGCTAGAGGATACTCAGGGGAACATGCTGCCTCAGTGCTAGA
Organism: Tamias sibiricus; assembly: GCA_025594165.1. Lineage (NCBI taxonomy): Eukaryota > Metazoa > Chordata > Mammalia > Rodentia > Sciuridae > Tamias > Tamias sibiricus. Next base: position 68,265,745 of record CM046660.1, on the reverse strand, counting down.
ATGTTCTCTTCCTCAGAAGCAGGAGAGTGTACAAGTGACAGAAGATGGCTGTAGCTGCCCAGCTTCAAATCCAAGCTCCACCCACAATGGATTCTGAGGTCTTGACAAGCCACGGTAGGGATAATGAAGTACTTGCTTTGCCCAATTTCTGTGTAGATGAAATGAAATACAAAATAGAGAAAAGCATTGTTTGGTCTCCCTTTTCCATGGGCTTGTTTCCACACTGAATTGGATGACGTTTTATCGATTTTTGGACTGCAGTCTGGGAGTGTGAACTACTGAATATTGCTGCTCTTCAATTTCTTTCATATAAAAGTGGCAGTTTTGTAAGGTTCAATCTAAATTTGAGATGATATATTTATAAAGACTAGCTATTTCTGAGAACGCAAAACAACTAAAATTTGTCTTCTTGTGGTAACTACCTTTTATATAACTGAAACTCTATTTACTTGGAATAAATATTTATTTCAGTTTAATTTTATAAACATTATTTGCTGACAAAAATCATAATTAGCTTTTCTCTAAACCTTTATGACATACATGCATGTACAGACTGTTAACTTGTTTTTTCAGGGCTATGGAACACTTAATTAAGAAATGCCTTCCCTCTTGTTCCTGGAGGCATTTATAATTTAATTCGCCTAATGCACGACAGTGTTATGGTTTTGGCTATTATCAGGAGTTATAAAACTAGTGGTTGATTGTAAGAGACATGAAATTGGCATCCAACTAACTCTATGGAAGTACCCCAAATTACAACTTTCAATAAAATTGTTGATATGTTAAAAATGCCACTATTGCTGAATCATTATTTATTAATTCCTAAAAATGCACATGGTTTTTGAGAGAACTTATGGACCTGAGCCAATAGAGCCCCTATCATTAAAAAAAAAATCTTGAATCAGAATAATACCAACTCTTCTATGCAAATAAGCCTCTTGAATCCAATGCATAGCTTCATTGTCTCAGCACAGTGTGTGAAAGTATAAAAGGTTTTACTCTGTTCAAAACATTTTAAAATAGTTGAGGGGGCTGTAGGTGTAGCTCAGTGGGACAGTGCTCGTGAAGCATGTGAAAAGCCCTAGGTTTGATCTCCAGTACCACGAAAATAAATTGCATTAAAAAATAATTGAGGGTGCACTGTTCATCATTGTTGACAAGCTAATCAGATAATTGACAAAAATATTCAGGTGTGAAAAGGCAATTATATATCTTTGACTATGGAAAAACAATGCTATAGACATGGTAAATTGACCATAAAGATAATATGCTTTTAAACTTTATAGAGTTTTATGTTTTTAATCTTCAAGTAAGCCTCCATTATAGGTAATTTCTTTTTCATCTTTTAAGTAATGAGATAACCTCCAGCAATTACCTCTTTTCTCTTCTTGCAGCCCTATACATTTGCACAAAGAAAGTTTTAAAAAAAAATGTAGACACTCAGAGTAGCTCAATTATTTTAGCCTGTGTCACATTGTGATGTTTTGGTCAATGAGAGCCCACATATATTATGGTGGTCTCAGAAGATTATAATGGAGTTCAAAAATTCCTGTTGCCTGTTGATATGGTAATGTATACATATTGCAATGAACTACATGTTCATGGTGATGCTGGTATAAACAAACCTACTTAATTGTCAATTATATAATAGTACAGCATATATGATTATGTGCAGGACATTATACTTGGTGATTATAAATGACTATATTACTGGTTTATCTATTTATCATTTTTTTAGTGTAGACATCTTCTATTTATAAAAATGTTTATTCTAAAACAGCAAGCCATGCTACACCAGCAATAGCCTCATGCATGTTGTTTACTATGTCTCCTGATTTTATCATTTTTTAATGTGCTTGACTTAATCTCATGTTGTTTTGTCATCATGACCCTAGGAGCAATAAGCCATACCATATAGGCTATAATGCATATATATACATACATATATATATATGTAAATATATGTATAAATATGTTTATGTATAATTATACATATATTATGACAATTATATAATGTATATGTATGTATATATGTGTGTGCATATATATATACACACACACACACTTGTGCACACATACTATATAGCTTAGGTATATAGTAGGCTATACCACCTATATTCACATAAACACACTCCATGATGTTTGCACAGTGACAGTATTGCCCACAGGCACATTTCTCAGAACATATCCATGTCATTAAGTAAATCATGACTACAGATAAAGGGCAATTTAAATAATTTCCATCACTGGGAATAAATGATCAGAAAGCCTCATTTTAAATAGTAAATTATTTATCTGAACTAGATCTCTAACTTGTACCTCTCACACTTTTGACTACCAAACTACTAAATGACAAACACTACCGCTCCAAATACCTCAGGTCTTCTTGAGCCCACATTGTGTTTCTTTAGATAAGCAATGCTGAGATGCCTTAGTATAGTTAAATCATATGCAGACTAAAACTCAGTGGCAACCACTAATGCACATTTTGGATGACTTTGTGCAGGGAAGTGGTGATAGAGGGTTCAGCCCTCAAGCTTAGCTGCTAAGGGAGGCAAGGTACTTCTTTATTTGGACAAGATCTTTATTTATCCAGATTGCTGTCTATATTGGTAAAAGGCTTTGAAAGTGGTTCTCAGTCCTTTTTCCTTGGATTGCTAAGAACCACACTATTTGGCCTGTTCTAAGTCTACCAAAGATTTTAGTTCAAGACATGTATCCAAATTATTGTCCCTGTAGAGTGGATTCATAGGTTGCTTAGAGATTCATTAATTTCAATGTTCTAAAAGACTGGCAGATATTGAGAAGTAACTCGCTTTTCCAATAAATGACCATTAAACTCAAGTCTTTGAAAAATGGAATTTTGAGGCCTGTATTTCCCACATAATGACTAAATAGATAAAACAATTAGAAAAAGTCAAGGCCAAACAAAGCATGAGAGGGAACATATATCAGAGAATAGGATTAAAATGTCTTTCATGTTTTTTTCCTTTGATAACGATTCTAAGTAATCACTAAAACAGAGCTTGGATGACAGTGAGCTAAGTGAAATAAGCCAGAACCAGAAAGGAAAATATCATATGATTTCACTTACATATGGAACCTAAAAATAACTTGTAGAAATAAAGAATAGATTGGGGGTTATGAAGAGCTGGGGGTAGGGAAATGGGGATAAGCTGGCCAAAGCCTACAGACATCCAGGTGTAAGATGAGCATGTTCTAGGGATCCAATGTACAGCATGGTGATTATTGTCAACAGGAACCTATTATCTACCTGAATTTTGATAAAAAAGCAGGTTTTTAAGTGTCTTCACCTAACACATGTGCAAATGCACACACACGGTGACTACAATTGGTGAAGAGTGTGTCAGTTAATTTGACTCTAGTCATCAGAACACAATGCAGGTATCAAATCATCACATAACAGACCCTGAACATATGCTATTTTTTGTTCATTAAATATTTTAAAGTAAATTTAATTTAAAAAAAGCTATTTCAAAAGATGTGCTCTAATCATGTGAGGCACTGGGTTCTATCCTCAGCACCACATAAATAATCAAAATAAACTTATTGTGTTCATCTACAACTAAAAAATCTTTTAAAAATGATGTGCTATAAGATGGAGACTGTTATTAGAGTTTTTGCTTTCTATTGGTAAAAGTAATGTGCATTCTGATTTATGCTCTTTTTGTCCAATTTACTTACTTCCTTGAACTTCATTCGTTTAAAGTAATGACTCTTGGAAAAATTTGCCTTGGTGATGTGGGAGGTAATTTGAGTTAGCTCCATTGTTAGTAAGATATGGCAGATAAATCTTGGCACTTAAACCCTAGTTGCAGAATCAAATATTCAAAATAGATAGGCAATTTAGATGTTTGTTAAACACTTTTTATATAAAGTTACTAAAAATCACTGACAGTCACAGGGCAGGGAGCTGGTTTTTTTTTTTGTTTGTTTATTTGTTTTTTGGATTTTTTTTGCCTTCCTTTTTAAGTTTCTGACTTCTTTCACTGAGCACCCATTAATTTTGCCTCAGCATTTATGGAAGAAAAAGGGAGAGGGGAGAGAGAGAGAGAGAGAGAAGAGAAGAAAGGAGAAAGGGAGAGGGGAAGGAGAAGAGAAGGAGAAGGAGAAGGAGACAACAACCAGGAGGAGGAGGAGGAGGGGAGAGGAGGAGGAGAAGGGAGGAGGAGGGGGGGAGGAGGAGGGGGGGAGGAGGAGGAGAAGGAGGAAGTAGTGGAGGAGGGGAAGGAGGAGGAGAAAAGAATTATTTGTAGCATTATATATTCCTGTCAGAGATTTAAATTTCCAGTTGCAACTGGAGAATTCTGTGAACTATCTATTTGTAGTCTTCAAAGTATCTAAAAGAATCCCCTCCCTGTGCAGAGACAACACTGTTTGAGCAAAGCCAGCAGAGTAAAGTTCACCCCTTCTTTGCTCCCAAACCTCATCATTATCCCAAGGCTTGTTATCAGCTGACCCTTTCCCACTTGAAAGAAAGGCAGAATACAGTTTAAAACCATCTTGGGTTTCACATATCTACTGTGAGAACATGAATAGGAAAATAAACAAAAGTTGAATAACTATCAAAGTCAGTTATGAGGATATGTATATAAATGTGTTTCTGGTATTTTAATTTTAATTCACAGAATTTTAGAGAAAGTGGCTTTAAATATCACCTGGTTCAGCTCCCTATCTGCAAGGAAACGAAGTCCCAGATAATTAATGAATACATGCCCTATCCTACAGTTCTGCACTCATTCCTTGGTCCTTCCTTCATTCATTTTCTCACTCCATTCACTGCTCATTCCTTTATTCTTTTGGAGAACATTGGAAGGCAGACTCTCTATGCTTCCTGAGCAAGGTGCTGGCATAGTTTGATGAGATTTACAGGTAGTTGTGGTTCCTGCTCTTCCTTACAGTTCAAAGGACTAAACTAGTTTAGTTGTTTGTTGAACTGAGACTAGAAATAGGATTCCTCTACATAGAGATAGCGTGCAATGAGTTGCTGGAACAGTAGTGAAAACACACGGAACACCCAGAGCCTTCCAAGGCTAGCCTGGGTAAACGGCTCCCTCCACCCCACCTCAGAAAGCCTGCAGATCCATGTTAGCTTTACATCACTGTGACCCAAATAATTGACAAGAGCAACTCAGAGAAGGGAAAGTTTATTTGGCTCACAGTTTCAGAGGTTTAGTCCATCACCAGCTGTCTCCATTGCTCTGAGCCCAAGGTGAGGCAGAACATCATGGCAGGAAGAACATGGTGGGCAAGTGCTGCTCCCTTCATGGCAGCCAGAAAGCAAGGGAGGGGGAGCCACAGGGAAGGTGAACCCTCCCAGAGCACAGCCCCAGTGACCCTCTTCTTCCAGACATTCCCCACCTGCCTTGTGTCACCAGCCAGTTATCATTTAAAACTAGAATGAACTGATGGGGTTACAGCTGTTGTAATCCAATCACTCACCTAAACATCCCTATCCTTTAGGGGACACCTCTTATCTAAACCATAACACCCCTCCAATTTCTGTTTTAGCTCTACCATTTCTACTAGAAATTAGATTAGATTTTGGATTTCTTCAGGCTTTTATATCAGATATGTTATATGATATAAATATCATATATAATATGAATATTATAATATATAAATTTATATGTATAAATACTATATAATATTTATACATAATATTTATATTGTATACAAAATATAAAGCCTTTGGCCTTTATATTATTTTCACTTTCTTTGAATTTTTGTTTTACTTTCTGGAGGATTGATCTCCCTTGACTTCATCTTCCAATTTCAACTGAATTAGTATATTTGGGCCCTCATAATTTTAATTTCCACTCCCCCTTTTTAAATTATTGCTTAAAAGAAGGAGTTATGTTTTTATTTAATGGATACACTCCTTTTCTTATTCCTCTAATAATAAACTTATGTATTTATTCATTTGTGACAGGGTTACTTTTGTTTCCTATGTCTCTTTCTGTTTCTTTTGAGATTTGCTTGTCTGTTTTATTAATATATTTCATATTTGAGACTTTTCTTTGGACTGTATGTACTTTGTTACACATTTGTATTTAGAAGTTTTGAACAAACTGGAGGTTTCCAAGTGGTGCTTGTTAACTACTGGATTTCTCTGGAGGCTGAGATGCAGTCATAATCTTGGGACACTCCTTACCATCAGTATGTATAATACCTTAGTGAGCTCGCTCAAACTGCTATAACAAAAATATCATAGAGTAGATGGGTTAATTAAAGGAATTTATTTTCTCATTGTTCTGGAGGCTAGATGTCCTTGATTAAGTGGCTGTGGATTTGATTCCTTTTAAGGACTCTCATCCTAAATTGTGGACAGCTACCTTCTCCCCGTTTCTTCACATGAAGAAGAGAAAGCTCTGCTGTCTCTTCCTCTTCTTATGAGAGAATCATACCTGTAAGATTAAGGCCCCATCCTCAACCATATTTAAACTTTGTCACCTCTTCACAGGCCCTTTATCCCAACACACATTGGGAGTGACTCAGTGACTCACCTTAGGGCCTTAGCATATTAATTTGGGGACATATGAACATTCAGTTATAATGCTGCACTCTTGTAGCCAATCAGTTTCTCCAGAGAGGAATTCTCCAACTTATTGCTTGGAGTGTGCATGTTAAAAGTCTGGCTTCCAGTTTCCTTGGATTTTGGTGGTGCAGGTACCTGGAAGGTGTGTCAGTTAGTGTAGGGACTCACTTTTAAACTCATTTTTCAGCATTTTAATTTTCTCTTATCTTTCTGTGGAGCTTGGTTTAGTATCACTATGGAATAAACCTGTAATTACATTGATTTATTAAAAAAAAAAAAAAACCAGAAAGCTGGTAGTCAATTGCTTACTATGGACCAGCTACTCTGTGGGTGCTGGGGGTGCAGCAAAGAGCAAAGAGCTCTTGATGAAGTGGTGGCCTCTTACATAGCCTAAGAAAGAGAGATTAGCATCCGAATTCCTTCCACAGACTCCATCAATACCCCGTTTCCAGGCCCTGCCTATCTGTCCAATAGTGGTTTGCAATTACCAGTAACTTCCTGGATTTGGGGTGTGAGCCAACATGGCATTCACTCTCTGAAGCCTTACAATTCAGCATTCTTAGCTCTGGTACAGTCTGCATGGTGTTCATTCTCTGGAAATTTGACATTTCCCACCAATTGTTCCATTCGCTTGTCCTTCTTTGTTTTACACATCTTTTTTATTACTCTAAGTATGGTTTTAGGGTGGAACAGAGATAAGAGTCATGAATTTAATCATCTGTATTTAGTGGAAGCGCCTCAACCATTTCTTTGCATCCAAGAGAAGATTTTTTTTTTTTTTTTTTCCAGAATGAAATTCTGGAGCCAGTAATTAAGAATCCAGTTGTAGTCATGGGTTGCATTGGGATGATTGCCTTAGCAGTGATGAGACAAGGAAATATAAAGAAATCATTGAATATAGGCAGTAGAAGCAGCCAAGTTATAAGACAAAAGGTGCCACCAGACATTTCAGAGACAGCTGGGGAGGAGTTGATGACTATATGAACAGTAGTGAGGGAGGAATGGAAGTCAAGGCTCTGTGCATTAATTTAAATAATATATATGTTGCATTAAGGATAGAACCCAGAGGCACTTTACCATTGAGCTACATCTCAGTCCTTTTATATTTTAATTTTGAGATAGGTTATTGCTCAATCACTAAGGCTGGACTTGAACTTTCAGTCCTCCTGCCTTATGCTCCCAAGTGGCTGGAACTACAGGTGTGTGCCCTTAAGCCCCATTTTTAACATACTCAGTTATCTGGATGAAATAATGCTTTTCAGGTAAGGCATGAATGAGGGTGAGGACACAATGCTATTCTAGGAGAAGGAGCTAGGCAGATGATAAAGGAAGAGCAAAATTCAGAGACATTGTAAGGGTTGGCTGGAAGATATTGCAGTGAGCTGAGGAACTGCTAAGGGAAAGTAGCATCCAGATTAGATCTCTGTGAGAAGTTTAGCAATAAACCACTTAATTATAGACTGATACAATCAGGTGACCTTAGAGGTTATCTTATTTAGGTAACCTCAACTGGGGAAAAGAATGGAGGAGATATCAGAATTCTCTAGAGAGATTCATAAAATGTGCAATTTTGATTCTATACCATCTTTTATAATCGGAACTTCTAGCAGCAGGACATAGGCATGAGAGCCTTTTGGAAAATGACCCAGGTGACTGTTGAGTATTTACAGAAGAGCTCTTTGATATAAGCAAATGAGGTTAGGAAATATTGCATGTCTTTCCCAGGGTCCTTTGAGTGTACTGAACATTACATCTGGAGTTAGATTTCAGTTGGCATACTGGAGTTCTATCACTCTGTTCTAGTTGGGGTAAAAATGTATGGTTTAAAAGTGGTTTGACCTCAAGAACGGGATCCTAATTAGAATAAGATATACTGTATATATACATTATATTTCAAAATATACTCTACTATCATGTTTATCTAAAAAGAACAAAATTTGAAAAGGGGAAAAAAGAATTCTACACCTAGAAAATAAATATTTTTCAAAAATTTTTAAAGAAAGTGGTTTGACAAGACTGGGGAATCAGAAGGGGGATAGAAGAAGATTGAAGATAATAGAGATTTAAGTACATTTATTTCCCAGTTTAAGAAATTCAATGGGGAGGGAGAAATGGAGAAGACAGTAAAGAAAGGATAAATGGTCCAGTAATAGGAGTAACAGAAATGAACATATTAAACTTAATTGAAAACAGCACAATGACAGTATAAATGTGAAATGTCAATAATTAACAAAGTGCCATTTACTAACCAGCATCTGGGATTTGTTTTCACAGGGGGAAAGTTCGTTTCCACCATTGTTTCTCTTATGCCTGAAGGGGGAAGACCCAAGGAACAAAGTGGCTACAGTGAGAGACTATGAGAGCTTCCTGCAACCACCTGTGGCACCCTGGAGGTTCATGCTCCCTCCTGAATTTGCTGTGACCACAGAAAGGACTGATGTGGTGGGTGAGGCAGACTCTCAAGTGAGTCTCAGCTCAGAAGCTAAGAGGAGCTGGAGCACCCTTGGTGCTGAGACTTTCTGCATACTGATGGGAGCTGGTTTCCCAGCAATGGGAGCTGCAGCTGCTGTCTGAAGCCTACTGCTCCCTTGAAGGCTGTGCTTTATGGCAAACCTCCACCTCCTGCAAATGCCAACAACAGTAATTAAGGACTCAGACATCAATCTTAGAGATCCCAAGATTCCAAATTGCTACTCCACTTCCAATGGGCATATTGCTGCTAGCACCTTCTGTAGTCCTCACACTTAGTGCTGCTGGCGCCTTCCGTAGTCCTTACATGTTGTGCACAACAGGGCTCCTCCTTCTAACTTCAATGATCAGATAAATTTAAGAGATGGGGGTGCATATATTCTCTCATCTTTAGAACTCCTCTGAAGTGCTACCTATTTAAAGTAACTTTTCCTGATCACCCTACTACTACTGTCTCTTGCAGCACTATGTACTTCTTCATAGCACAATGTGTATAAACATTATTTCTTGCCCTTTTTTTGGAGGGGTGCTGGAGTTTGAACCCAAGACCTTGTAGTGATAAATTTGTGCTCTGTCACTGAGCTATATTCCAAGCCCCTATTTCTTTTTCTTTCCTTCTCAACTAGAAGTTAGATTCATGAAGAGACAGACTATGATCTTTCACTGCAACTGTCACAGTCATGGTAGAGCAGACGTTCAGTAGATGATCACTAAGTAAATGAAGAACGACCAGGTCATTGAGGGATATGTTGAAGTCACCATACATGTGTCCTATATTGGTGCAAGTCTGTGTTGTCATGGACCATTTCTTCCAAACCCTAGCTGGTTGGGAGCTATGTTTCAATGAATTGTGGTGTAATCTGCTGGTACCTACTTTTCCTGGTCACTGATATAGCAATTTTCATCCTTTCTGTTTTGAGAGTTTTCTAACTGTGTTTTTATATATTAAATCTGAACAAAAGGATAGAGTAAATAAATAAAAATTCTCTTTACTATTCATAAAGTATTATATGATATACAAGCATGAGCCAGAGAAAATAATATTTTGCACAGGGAGGAAATGAAGTCAATAAAAGCTGTCTTGTACAATATTGACAAGTGCACTTTCAAACAATTATTAGGTAGCTTTGAAGTATAAGGAGACATGCCTTCTTGCTTGCACCAGAAAAGTCTCTTTTCCTTTGAATGGCAGCCTGTGTATATCTTTAGGCTTATTTTAAGGTCTGTTGGCCTACCAATGTTCCCAAGAGTAGCTTGGATGGCACCCAAGGTTGACAAAGAATTGCCAGTGCTCAAAAAGGCACATGAACTAATGGTACATCAAAAATCTGTACTTGACAACTTAAGCATAGGCTCTCAATGCCACCACACAATTAGGAAGGGAGGCATGAGTGAAAGCAATAATTGTCTAGAATTTATCTTCCACTTTTTTCTTCAAACTTCTCTTATATCTCTGGATGCAAAAAAAAAAAAAAAGTTCTGATGTTCTGTACAAGTATTCTATCATATCTTAAATAAACATATTATTGAAACAATATTCTCTAAATCATGCTTTAGGCAATTAATATCAAATTGGCCTTTGCATTCATATAACTTCTATGTATTATAAACTCAAAATAGTTTGAATTAATATCATTGATGTTTAAAATATTTTTGTTGAGGATAAAATTCTCAGACTCTAAGCAAAACTCAAGCAAGATCATCTATTTAAACTCTATCTTCTCCATTTTTAAATGATTATTGGAAGTTCAGAACTTACTTGTTTTATTCTTTCCTTGAAAAACTTATTTACATGCTTATGAGAGCAATCCCTTAAAAATCAAAATTACGAGAAAAACTTCAAGGAGAGCCAGATGGACTGATAAAAGAGGAGAGGAAGCAAAATCTGAGCAAAGATTTGAAGGTGTTAGAGACAAGACAGGTGACCCATGAGGCAGTTGTGGAAAGGATTCCAGGTTGGGAACAAGCAGCATTGTTCAAGGCTTGATAACAAGAAGGAACAGAGTGCATTTAAGAAACCAAGAGGAAGAGTGCTCAGGGTGCAGGCAGTGAACTGAAGAAGAGTGGACATGGATGCCAGATTATGCTGGCTGTTAAGACCTTGTCTTCATCCTGAATGCAATGGAAAGCCAGTGAGGACAAAATCCCAGACTGGGGATGCTGACATAATCATATGGACAGATCGTTGCCCCTGTGTACTGCTCCCCTCCCTGACCCCAATATTCCACTAATTAATAGCCTCAGTTCCTTGTGCCTCCAGAGTTGCTGAGACAGGCTTGCATCTCTCCTTCTTTGCTAGCTGCCATGGCCTGATTGAGGATTTCATTGTCTGTGGCCAGGAGCAAAAACTTTCTCTGTCATCCTTGACCCAGGTCTCTCTCTTTGGGCCCATTCTATATCTTGCTTTTCTCGGGCTAAGCTGCCATTTTTCCCCAGCGTCTGGAGGAACTTTAGCAAAAAGTTTGAGTCATTCCGCATGCTTAGTGCCTAAGTGTCATTATGTCACTCTCACATGTTATGTTCCCCTTGTGTCCTTGATCTCACTTCACCATGCCAGCACACATGCTCTAGAGCACACGCTATGCTATTTAATCCTCTCCACCCCAGATAAGATAGGCATGGCCATTTTACTACATTCTGTCAATTTTGCAACTTAAACTTCAACTGCATCAGACCCATGATCTTCCCTGAACATGCCCAGCATATTTTTAACCCTGTTCCGGCCTTGAGAGCTCATGCTTTAGCTGTGCTGCTGGGCCCTGTTGCCTGCGCCTTTGCCCCCAGCAGAGCATCGACTCAGACCCCAACCAACATGCTGCTTTTCCTAGTACCTATATTGTGCAGATTTTCAAGTGTCCTGCTCTCCTCTTAGCATTTGTGTTTCAAGAGATGCTATGTGATTTTGTAATATTTACATGGTGTTAAATACAAAAGCCTGCTTTTCGTAGTTTATAAGCTCTCAAATAAAAGCATCCATTTATTCACTTACACTTAAAGAAATATGTTTACAGACAGTAAAGATCATCCTAATAGTATGTAGTTCTAGGAGATTTTACACATGCAGAGACTTTGTAAAGTCCTCAGAGTGTCATGTGTTGAAAGCTTGGTTCCCAAAGCAGCAACCAACCTTCAGAGGTGAGGCTTTGAGGAAGTGATTGGATTGTGAGGCCTCTGATCTTATGAGTGGATTGGTCCCCTGATAGCTGAATGGACCACTGGCAGGTGGTGAATGGACTACCATCTATGGCCCTGGATAGAGGGGGTAGGTTACTGGCGGCATACTCTGAGAGGGTACTTCTTGTACCTAGCACTTTCTCTAGCTCTGTCTCTGCTTCTCAGCTGATGTGAGCTGAGCAGTTTTTCTTCACCATGCCCTTCTTCCATCATTTTCTGTCTTACTTCTGGCCCAGAGTAGTGGAGCCCACTGACCCTGGACTGAAACCTCTGAAACCATGAGCCAAACTAAGTTTTTCCTCCTCCAGTTGCTTTTCTGAGCTATTTTGGTCACAGTGACTAAAAGCTGGCTAACACACCACCACAGGCTACAGAACAATTCCAACTCCCCCACCCTCGAAATTCTCTTGTGCTCATTCCTCTTCTCATCCTTAATTCCAGCAATTTGTGATCTGTTCTCTGTTGCTATAGTTTTGTATTTTCCAGATTTTCATCTGAGCAGAATCACATGTACATAACCATTTGGGACTGGGTTCTTTAACTCAGCAAAATGCATCTGAGGTTTATGCATGTGCTTGCCAGTCATTTGTCTGCCTTTGTTGCTGTGAGGTATTCCATGCTATTGATGTGCTGTGGTTTGTTTATCCATTTGCTTATTTATCTAGTCACTGTGTTCAGTGTTCTGTAGGAACATGAGATTTCATTCCATTTGGGCAAATACATGGAGTGAGCTTGCTGGGTTGGGTTATAAATGCACATTTACCATTCGAGAAGCTGCCAAACTGTTTTCCACAGTGGCTGCAACGTTTTTCATTTGCTGCTTCTTGAGCTGCAGTCATGGTCTTGTAGAGTTCACTTAATCCTCATAACAACCAGATAAGCTTGACACTGCTACTGTACTTAAATATACATGGATGTTTTTAAGGGCAGAGGTATTAATTGATTTCCCATGGTCACACAGTTAATGAATAGTGCAACTAGAAATCTGATGCTGTAGACTTCTCTTTTAACTAGTACATCACCAGGCCAACTCTATGAAAATGGTACTGAAAAGTAAATGAGCCAATTTATCAGCATCAAAATGAAGTGTCTCAATTTCCATGAAATTCAAGTGCATTTAGGTATGCAAGCACATGCTCTTTGTGTAGAATAGAGTATATAAAATTCATGGCTTATTGTTCAATATAGAATTCCTGGGCCCTGACTAGTAAAACTGCATAATGTGAATAAATTCAAATGAAAATATTGACACAAGATTACTCAAGATAGTGATTCACTTCTATTTTGCTAATGTTGTGGTTCAGTGACAAAAACTCCTACAAATGCTTAAAAATAATCCTGAGTTATTGGTGGTGGACGTTGTTTTGTTTCTTGCTGTTGCATTAAACAGTGAAACTTTGATCATTACTTGAAGTAAAAAAAAAAAAAAAAAAAAAATTCAGTGAGTTTCAAATGGACAAGAAAAAGACATGGCTGTTCTTGTACATGAAAATTCGTACCTGCCAGGTGAGACATCAGCAGATGTAAGGCAGGTAATATAAACCAAATGAGAGGAAAAGACTGAGATAATATTAACATAAGCATTCATTTTTAAAATTTGGTACATAGAATTATTTTTCCTTGAAGCTTCTACTTGATTTAAAAAACAAAAAACAAAAAACAAAACAAAACAAAAAACTCCTTTTTCCTTTAGGCCCAAAAATTATTTGAGGGTTTGTATGAAACTTTCTAAGAGAGTCATCTAGTAAGATTGTGTCACATAAAATTTCCCAAATTATGACAAAACTATACAGTATCTACTTAACCACACACATTCCACATCTTAGTGTTTCTAAGATTCTGGTAACCAAGGTTAAGGTGTTTACTTAGTGAGGAAATCACATTTTTACCAGCTACAAATGAGTTCCAGAAAAGAAGCCACATATTGAATGGTTTATCTCCCTAAGTTTTTATTTCTAGATAATAAGAATAACTCGCTTTCTCTAACTTCTTGAGAATTACAACTCTTTATAAAAGACGTTAGGCAGTATTTGTGAATGTTTTTCATATCAGAAATGTTACTGTTCATCTTCCTCTTCAATTCCTCCTTTGTTTTAGTCAGCTTTTTCACTGCTGTGACCTAGCAAGAACAATTATAGGAGGAAAAGTTCATTCTGGCTCATGTTTTTGGAGGTCTCAGTCCAGAGCTGGCCATCTCCATAGCTCTGGGTCTAGCATGAGGCAGCACATCATGGCAGAAGGGCATGGTGGAAGAAAGCAGCCCAGGATATGGCTTCCAGGGAGCAGAGAGAATTTTGCTTGTCAGGAACAAAATATAAATCCAAAATCCCATTGATCTACTTCCTCCAGTCACAAACTATATACCTATGGTTACCACCCAGTTAATCCACATCAGTGAATTAATCCACCAATTAGGTTAAAACTCACATAGCTAATCATTTCACCCCTGGACCTTCTCACATTGTCTCACACTTGACTTTTTGGGGACACCTCATATCTAAACCATAATAACCTTTTTCTCATAGAAATACCAGAAAATATGCAATATATAACTTCATACACATATACACTGTATTTTTCTATGCTTTTTGCTTCATGAATGGGTCTTTGCCACAGAAGGCTTAGAATTTTTAAAAGAGGAAAAGGGAAAATATAAGAAGGAGGAAAATACTGTAGCTAAAACAAAATAATTAATAATTACTGATCAAAAATCAAGAAGTAACTAACACTTATTGAGCCAGTGCTGTATAAAATATTCTATGCCATTGTTTCTCTTACTCCTCAAGTGATCCTGTATGACAATTACTGTCACTCTTCTCAGGGACCAGGCTCAGGGAAGGAACTACAGTGCAGAAAACTCTGTGCTAAGAGTCACTGAGGAACATTAAAAAATTTCTACCTTGAGGAGCCAATATCTAGAAGGAAAAATAACAGCTGAGATAACATCTACCAGTCGTATGTTTTATTCTAAACAGAGTGCTCTGCTTTGTCTCAGTCCATCCTCCAGCAGCCCAGTGATGTCACTGTGGCGAGCTCTGATTCACAGCTGAGAAGTGTCTGTTCAGTTTCTTGGCCCATTTATTGATTGGGTTATTTGTTTTTTTGGTGTTAAGATTTTTGAGTTCTTTACATATTCTAGAGATTAGTGCTCTATCTAATGTGCATGTGGTAAAAATTTGTTCCCAATTAGTAGGCTCTCTGTTCACCTCACTGATTGTTTCTTTTGCTGAGAAGAAGCTTTGTAATTTGAGTCTATCCTATTTATTGAAAGCCTCAAATTTAGTTGGCTACCTAAATTGTGCAGTCATGCAACTACAATGCCTAATAATAATTAAAAACAGCCTGTGCTACTTTGCTGGATATAAAGTCCCCTTATCTGAATAAAGCCTTCATATTTAGGAACAAGGTCAAACACTTTGAAGGAATTTGCCATGCTCTGGTTTACTAGCTCCTTCATGTTCTGGACTTCAACCTTCCTTAGTTTATGGTTATGGGCTACCAGGGGCTGGACACCAGGAACTGTAGTGTGACTCCTCTCCAGTGATTTCAAGGCACAAGGAGAACTTAGACATTGTATTTCCCACCCTAATAAATATTAATTCCCATGTACTAGAATGTTCACAGACATCCCAGCATTCTCTTGTTGACTGGGTTAGAATGCAGGACCCCAAAGTATTTTGCAGGTTTGCCAACAAATTTAAAGTTTGAAAAAAATTACTGTAAAGACTTACTCATTGAACTTTCCAATATTCGTATGTTCCTCCCGATCTTCTGATGATGACAATGGACCTGTACTGCTCCATCTCTCTCCCTAAAGGACATTTCACTACCAGGATTTTCCTTGGAATGATTCCTTCTGCAGAAGTCATTTTTGGGGGTGCATTGGGGTGAAGGGAAATGAAAATATTCACCAAACTGTGGGATTGTACAGTCTTCTGGTCCTCCCAACTAATGATTTTAATTGCAAAATTAATGTGTTCTAAACACTGCCCTTTAGACATTATTTTGTGCCGTTTCTACTGACTCCTTTTTGTGAAATGAGTTTTTAGCAATGGAAAAGTTGAAGGGTTTTCATCCTATCCCTGGCAAGAAGAGAATGAGTTTTTTGAGTTCCTGATGGTCGTGGGGGTTGTAGTGTAGGTAGGTCTATAGTATGAGACCTGCCCAGGTATCAACTGCTACACTGAAATGAGCTGCTCCAATCTAAGGTTTCTGCTTTCCTTTTTGATGATGAATGAAGACTTTAACATCAAGGCTAATTAAATGAAGAACTTCAATGATCTGATATTTGTATGTAAATTAAAGAGAGAAAGGTCACTTACATAGGTGATCAGCTGAGGCCTGAGGAACTAACAATAGCCACAGTGGCAGATAATTTCCTGATTTGTCCTCTGGGCCAGGCATTCAAATTTCCTGAAAATCCTACAAAGAAGGTGCTATTGCTGCTTCCAAAATGCATGTGAGGAACACAGGTAGAGAAAATGCAAGTAACTTACATTAGGTAAAAGATCTTCTGAGTGACAGTCAGGATTCATTCCCAAGTGGTCTGTTTTAGAGCTCTGTGCTATGCTGTGTTCATGTGAGCAAAGAATTTATTAGATATTATATGTTATATAAAATACTATGTAATATACATATGTACTGCATAACATTGTATAGTTAATGCTATACTTTTTTAAAAAACGATGAATTAGATAATCTATTAGTATTTTTACTTTGATTAAGAATTGAATACACTTTCAGCTTTCATTTTTGCAGTCATATTTTTTGTTGTTGTTGTTTTGCTTTGTTTTTTTTTTTACATGAATTTGTGATATTTACTTCCATGACTATGGTATATATGTAGCTGAACCCAAGATGACGGTGGAGGATTCATCCCTTCAAGGGACACCTAATGTTGGGCTCCATAGGTGGTTTGCAGAAAGGCACAAAGAATCTGAAAAGGAACCAAGATGAGTGGCAGGCATTTGGGGCTCCTTGAAATGCTCCCCTTTTTTTATATGTGTGCTTCAAATGCAGTGTATGTGAATTTCTTTTTCTTAGTGCCAAGCCTTCTCCGTAATGTGACACACTAATACTGGATAATAAGATCAGGTGGCTGTGTTCTGCTGGTTCTAGGTACATATACACAGGGAAGGATGGCTCAGGTACAAGACCTTCTGTCAATTAGTTTGATTATTATTTATTTTTAATATTATTATTACTTACTGGGTTCGCAATTTTACCAATGATGTGGTAAAGATGAGTTTACAATATGTGATCCAAACAGTTCTCTTCTTGGCAGTAACTGTGATATTTGGGCTGAGATATTTATGCTCTGAATATCCAGGAAATGAAACTTCTTGTTAAATAGCATTAGCTGTAGCCATATAAAAAACAAACTGGACAAAACAACTCTTTCCATTGAAAAATGAACAACACTTCTTGTTACTGATGGTAGCTCCTGAGGCAGGAGTCTCACCCAATTCCTTTCAGAGGTTACAAACTGGTACTCTGGGTCCCCAATTAACTGTTACCCAGTCTGGAAATGTGTTTGATGTGGAATAAAAATGATAATTTAAGTGAAGTGAAAGAAACTTTAAACAAATGGGTGATTTCACATAATAAATCTGGATTTCTGACATCTTTTATAAAATAAAACCTCTGAGAACAAAGAGGTTTGCATTTTGATAAAGCATCAATTCCCTGGACCCTGAAACATGGCATGTGCTCCCTATTAGCCATAGCCCCTACCACTTCCTGCTTATTATATCTTGGACACAGGTTTAATGGCAAATGCCCTCTGTTGTTGTTTTTTGCAGTTACATTTTTAATAGTGCATAAATATGTCTCTGTGACATGTCTCTATTAAAAATGGAAAAAAAGGAAAATGTCAATAATGCATTTTAGGAAAAATGGCAGTGTGTACTTCTTTGTGCAAATGAATACTGGATTCACTTACTGAACATGAAAAGTATATTGTACTTAAAAGAAATGAAAATAATCATAAAATAATACTAGAAAATAATCCATCCTAAGGAACTATACTGGTGGTACACAGAAAAGACATGTAATGAAGCAACTGGTGATCTATAAAGGGCTGAATTTTGAAGGAATTTTTTTGATGTAAGTAAAATAGCTGATGATTCCATACAATTAGTTATCTATTAGGAAAAATAAGTTGCCTGGGCAATTGCTTTTTACAGATAGTAAGTTTATTGAATAAAGCCTATTCAGTAAAACGAATCATGTGTTCTGAACAGAAACAACATTCACAAACAAAATTCTAGCTGCAACTACTATATCTTGGCATGTAAAGCTAAGACTTTACTATATATTTATGTGGAAAAACTATTTGTGGTGTATGAGGAAGGCACAGATTGATTTCTATTTATCTATCTATCCATCATCTATCATTTAATGTCTAATATTGTCCATTTCACTACATTTGTTCTTGGAGTTGATGACAATTTTGATTTAACCCAGGAAAGAGATAGAGCACCCTGAATGCATAATATCATGAAATCACTTAATTTAGTGGGAAGTGATGTTTCTTTTGTGGTTGATATTAAAGTCAGTTTAGTGTGAAACTAATGTTTGTTGGCAATATTTTGCAAGAATGTGAAATTTTGATTCATGTAGTATATTATGAACTTTTTTGTTCTTTTTATTGTTGTTAAAAATTTAAAACTGGACAATATTATGAACTTAGCAATTAACTCCAGTAACTCAGTGCTGCTATGGTTTCTGTCAAGGTGATATAACTAAAAACAAAAGAAAAAAAAAACTGAGTTGGGGCACCACAGAGAGCTTAGGTGAGTTGGTCTCAGGAAGGTGCTGAAAAGAGTTTTAACTGTGGAAAAGACATTGACTTATTTGTGCATCCATGATTGAAAAGACTGTTAGGGATGTGTCAAGTTTAGGTGGCAGTTCAACCAATCCAACCTTTGAATAGTTATAGGAAAACATTTCATTGTTCCATTCATCCTGAAATTATATATTTGGAGTGTCATTTAGGAATAAATTACTGGTTACATTTTTATAGGCTAAAATCAGATTTTCAGATGAAATCAAATCACATTCCCCACACTATGGTTTTGAAAGCTAATTTGTTTTAAAAAGTTTGCTCTGATTGATGTTCACTTCAAGCAAAATTAATTTACACTGCTCAACATTTTTCTCTTAATATTTTAATTGAAAAGGAAGACTATCAATGAAAATTACTGACATACAGAATCATAACTACTGCGATCTAAAAATAATAACATTGGGGCACCAGAATTCTATAATTATCTCAGTCTTAGCTACCTTAAATATAAGCACAAGCCCATCAAGTCTTGGTGGCCCCTGCATTTGGGAGAAGCTCTTTACACTATGGAAAGTAATAAAAGTGACTTATCACACCCATCCAAAGCAATCACAACTGAAGTTCATACTGTACATTGCAAGTGAAAATATCAAACCTGTCATCAGCATCTTGGGTAGATGAAAAGTTTAGATTTTTGTTTTAGATCAAGTTCTAATAACTTGCAATTCAATACTTCAATCATATGATTTTTCCCTTAGTGTTAATATTTTTAATATCTGATTTTAAGATGTTATTTTTATATCACACATATTTGTACTGTGTTCAATATTTTCATCTACTGTGACAGAGGACCATATTTATGGCTTTACTTCTGATGTATGTCACTCATTTTAATTGCCTTCTTTATCCCTGTAGAATGTGGGTTTTTTTAAAATTCCTGATACAGACGTTAATTAAAGCCTTGATATCACAAAGGGAAAGAGCATGTAAAGAAGAGAGGAGAGACCAACATGTAGCTCTTTAATATGCTGGCATATGGGTAGAGTAGAAAACTGACAAAGGACACATAGTCAGAAAAGTAGCTGCAAAAATAGGAAAGTATGGAGCTGCAGAAGCTGAGGAAATACACTGTTGGAGGAGGCAATTTATGCAGCAGCAACCTTAAGGGAAGAGATATTTTCTCTTTTCCTCTTCCTGAGAAGGAGCAAATTTGCTAAAAAAGCAATGCATTCTCTAAGCTCAATATTCCTTGGTTTTGCTGCAAAATCACCGTATGCATGACAGCCATCTGGGACCCAGCGGTGTTGCCCCTGCCTGTGGTTTTTGAGAGGCAAGGGAAATTGACAGAGGCAACCACACTGACTCTCTGGCTATTGTTGTGCTGTGAGCAATAAAGTCCTTTTCCTCTGACACAGGAGTCTTATATCTTTTCCCAGCATTTATCAAATGGTAACACACTAGCTTATTGGCTTGAAAGTAGGGTGACATCTCAGATCCTTCACAGTCTTCTCCAGGCACTAATTCGAGGAGGCTGATACTAGCATTTCCAAGAGGTCAAGGAGGATAAAGATCAAAGACAGCATGCTGACTCTCAATGAACTTGAAGAAGAATGGTTGCAGGGAGTCCTGAAGACCGAAGCTTGTTTGCAGTGACTTTAAGTTGCTGCAGTACAGACAGGACAGGTAGACTATTTCACAAAGTTTGTCTAGAAATAGGAGTGAAGAGGGCAATTGCCAAAAGAAGAAATGTGTTCAGAAGTGAATTCTACTTTGAACTGTGATATTTTAGTTATTTACTGGAATCTCTCTCTCCTAGGCTTTCAAGCTCATGATTCTTTTTGTTGTTGTTGTTTTTAATTTATTTTTATTTTTTATTCAAAGTTGTATTTATAACAGTAGCATGTATTACAATTCATAATACACATATAGAACATCTTTTTACATAACATTGTTTGTATACAAAGTATATTCGTACTATTCAAGTCTTCAATCATGCATTTAGGATAATGATATCCATCTTATTCTACCACCTTTTTTTCCCCTCCATACCCCCTTTCTCCATCCCTTCCTCTCCCTCTCTTTTGACCTTTCTAGTGTTCCTCTAATCCTCCTATGTACCCCGACCCAAAACCCCTTGAATCATCCTCCTTATATCAGAGAAAACATTCGGCATTTGGATTTTTGAGATTAACTAACTTCACTTAGCATTATATTCTCCAACTTCATCCATTTACCTGTGAATGCATTATTTTATTCTCTTTCATTGCTGAGTAAAGCTCATGATTCTTAACTTAAGGCTTTTGGTTGTGCAGTGTGTGCTGTGATCTCCAGGGGGCACAATTAACTTCCTAGTCCTGGAAAGATTGCAGGGTGGCAGTCTTTCCAAGAGAGGCACATTGGAGGAAGGACAGCTCTCTGGGCCTGTGACAAGCTGCCTCAGGAGACTCTCAGGATGGGTGTGCCACTGAACAGAGCAGTCTGTCCAAATGCCTGTTCCCTCTGCTCCACATAGTTGAGCCAGTTCTACAGCAGAAATGTCACTGTGAGGATTGCCTGAGTGGAGATGACAGTTCCAACCCTCAAAGTTCTAGGAGGCTTTTGGGGAAATATGGATGCTAACCAAGCAGCGCATGAACAGTAAGGAGGAATAGCCACCAAAGTGGAAGGCAGAGGGTGTGGGGCAGACAGAATCCTTTGTGTAACATCTTTGAGTCTGAATGACTCAAGTGAGAGCAGCTAGCAGCCATGGATGAAGCTTCAGGTGGCATCCTATACTCAAGAAGATCCTGTAGTTTAGGTTTAAAGGGAAAAATTCACAGGGGTTCTGATATTTGTCCTTAGTCTGACAACCAAGCAATACTCTATAAAATTACCAGGAAGGAGAGGGGGTCAGTTAGCTATTCTTAATAATTAGACAGTTGAATAAGACCTGAGAAGCTCAGAGTAGTGCCTTTTCATTTTTCTCATGTTTTTCCTTGAATGTATCTTCTACTGGTTTTCCAACAAAATGTGGTTCTTTCTAGTGTTGAAACAAGCCTATGTTCAGACATGTCAAGCTAATCGAGCTGTTGGGAGTAAAAGGAGAATCCATTCTTCCATAATAAATTCTCGTTGCAGCCCAAACTTATCAGAGAAAATAATCTCTTCAAATTCACCCATTGTTTTTTAACACCCATTTAAACTAAGCCAGTAGATAGGAGGGATAATACTTTGGAGACTGTCAGAATGTTTCAGATGCACTAGGCTATCAACTAAGCTCTCCTTCATTTCTTTGTTCTCTTGTCCTGCTTCATTATCTTCTCCTTAATGTGAAGCAATCCAGGTTGTCCTTCTTCACCTAATTCAAAAATTCACTTCCATGACTATAAAAGTGTGAGCCACAGATTCCACGTTCAAAGACTCAACAACTGTGTGTGTGTGTGTGTGTGTGTGTGTGTGTGTGAGTGAGACAGGGCAGAAGGGCATTCTACTTTCCTATTGCAGCACAGGTATAAAAAGGACTAATACAAGGCAGGAGCATTTGCATCTTCTATCTACTATTACAGAAGTATCGGTTGTTTGAATCACATCAACACACTAAAAACTGCTGGACAACAGTGATGGGTGCTCCCTACTGCAATAAAAATGGATCTATTTTTAGATAAAAGAAAATTGAAAAAAAAGTTTAGATATAAGCTAACAATTTTACAAAAACACAAGATTATACACAGTCTGCACATGTGGAGTTAGAAATCTGAAGGGAGCAGTACTTCATTTCATATGCTCTATTAAAATCTTCTTGGCTTAGAAATCGATGGGTTCTCCTGAGGGCTGAGGCAGCCAGCCATCAGACAGATGATGAGAGAGACTGACACTCAATCAGTCATCTCTTACTTAAATAAGGACCTCTGGTTCAGAATTGTGAATGGCTGATTCTAATTAAGTGTCCTGGTCTTCAAATAGCACTTATACATGTCTCTGTTTTGTGTACTAGGAGATAGGTAAGATTTCATTCAGAAAACTTATCTTCTGTTTAAAAGAAAAGACATTGATTCAGACCATATACATAAAAATATATGAATTATTTACAAACATACATACATCGTTACTAGAATTTTAGCATGAATTATTAAATATATGTAAATGTGAAAATCTTCATTTCTATTTGGAACCAAACCATCGTTAAAAATGTTAACTGAGGTGGGTTAGAGTAGAACAGCAGTAATATTTTGAGCGCCTTAAAATTTTAAGTTCAATAGATGCAAAATTTTTTAATAAAATACAGGTAAATCACATACAAAAACATATTAAAGTGATAGTGCACCATGATCTAGTGAGATTCATCTCAGGGATGCAAGGTTGATTCAACATATGGAAATCAATAAATATACCTCATCACATCAATAGACTTAAAGACAAGAATCACACGACTATCTCAATAGATGGAGAAAAAGCATTTGGCAAAATACAGCATTAATTTATGTTCAAAATACTAGGAAAACCAGGGATAGTAGGAACATACCTCAATGTTGTAAAGCTATATATGCTAAACCCAAGGCCAACATCATTCTAATTGGAGAAAAATTGAAAACATTTCCTTTAAAAACTGGAACAAGAAAGGAATGACCTCTTTCATCACTTCTATACAACATAGTCCTTGAAACTCTAGCCAGAGCAATCAGACAAGAAATCAAAGGAATATGAATAAGAAAAGAAGAACTCACACTATTCCTGTTTGTCCATGATAGGAGTCTATATTTATAAGATGCAAAAAACTCCACCATAAAACTTCTAGAACTCATAAATGAATTCAGCAAAGTAGAAGGATATAAAATCAATACCCATAACAATCATTTGTCTTCCTATAAATCAGTGATCAACTGAAAGAGAAACTAGAAAAAACTACTCCATTCACAATAGCCTCAAAAAAAAAAAATAAAATATTTGAGAATAGATCAGATATTTTAAAGATCTCTACAATGAAAACTTCAAAACACTAAATAATGAAATTGAAGAAGACCTTAGAAAATGGAAAGATTTCCCATACTCTTGCACAGACAGAATTAATATTGTCAAAATGGCCTTACTACCCAAAGTGCTATACCAATTCAATGCAATTCTGATTAAAACTCCAATGGTTTTCTTCATAGAAATAGAAAAATCAGTCATGAAATTTATTTGAAAAAACAAGAGACTCAGAATTGCCAAAGCAATCCTTACCAAAAAAAGTGAAGCAGGGAGCATCAAAATACCAGACCTTAAATTATACTACAGAGCTATAGTATCAAAAACAGTGTGGTATTGGCACCAAAACAGACATGAAGACCGATGGTACAGAATAGAAGACACAGAGACAAACTCACATAAATGATCTCATACTAGACAAAGGCACCATGAAAATACATTTTAGAAAGGATAGCCTTTTGAACAAATGGTGCTGGGACAACTGGAAATCCATATGTAGTAAACAAAATTAGACCTCCCTCACCCTGCACAATACTGAAAGTGGTTCAAGGACATATGCATTAGGCCAGAGACCCTGTACCTACTAGAAGAAAAAGTAGGCCCCAATCTCCATCATGTCACCTTAGGAAGCAAATTCCTCAACAAGACTCCTAAAGCCCAAGAAGTAAAATCAACAATCAATGATGTCAAATGAAAAAGTTTCTTCACAGCAAAGAAATAGTTAAGAATGTGAAGAGAGAGCCTACAAAATGGGAGAAAATCTTTACCACCCACACCTCAGATAGAGCATTAATCTCCAGGTTGTATAAAGAACTCAACAAATGTAACACCAAAAAAACAAATAACCCAATAGATAAATTGGGCAAAGAAACTGAACCAACATTTCACAGAAGAAGAAATACAATCAATCAACACATACATGAAAAACTGTTCAACATCCCTAGCAATTAGAGAAATGCAAATTAAAACTACACTGAGATTTCATCTCACTCCAGTCAGAATGGCAATTATCAAGAATACAAGTAACAATGAATGTTGGCAAGGATGAGGAGAAAAAGGTATACTTGCACATTGCTGGTGGGACTGCAAATGGGTACAACCACTCTGGAAAGCAGTATGGAGATTCCTCAGAAAACCTGGAATGGAACCACCATTTGACCCAGCTATCCCACTCCTTGGCATATACCCAAAGGACTTAAAATCAGCATACTACATCAGTGTTTATAGCAACTCAATTTGCAATAGCTAAGCTATGGAACCAACCTAGGTGGCTTTCATCAGATGAATGGATAAAGAAAATGTGGTACATATAAACAATGCAATGTTGCTCAGCCATAAAGAAGAATGAAATTATGGCATTTGCCAGTAACTGGATGGAACTGGAGACTATCATGCTAAGTGAAATAAGACAATCCAAAAAAACTGAAGGCTGAATGTTCTCTTTGATATGTGTATGCTAACTCACGATAAGTGGTGTAAAGGAGGGAAGAATAGAAGCTTCAGTGGATTAGGCAAAAGGGAATGAAGGGAAGGGAGTCAGGATGGAAATAGGAAAGACAATAGAATGAACTGGACATAACTTTCCTATGTACATATATGAATAGACGACCAGTGTAACTTCACATCATGTACAACCACAAAAATGGGAAGTTATACTCCAGGTGTGTTTGACATGTCAAAATACATTCTACTGTCAGGTATAACTAAAAAGAACAAATAAAATTTTTTTAAAATTACGTTCAAGGATTCTTTAGGTATCTTTATATGTATTTATAAATACTGAATGAGTATCTGGAGTTTCAAACACTTTTTCTTGCTTCAAGCATTTTACATTTTATTCCTACAGATTTTAATATTTCCCTGTGTTCTGCTTTTTATGAAGTAGTTGAGCTCTGGTCTTACAATCATGTGACTTCTACCTTCCTTTCTTTTAAAGATATATTGGATTGTTTTCTCAGTGTGATGTTAAACTGTGTTTATGGTCTTCTGTATTTCTCTTCGGTTGTGATCCTGCCCCTGCCTAGAATTCTCTGTCATGTATGTTTTGTCCAATTATTTTTTTTTTCTATTTTCAAGCCACAGTTTAAAAAAATTTCATCACCTGAGGAGTCTACTTGGGCTGTTTAGTTTTCTTATTCTCTTCTCTGAGCAGAAATTACCTTTACCTCTCCTGCCACCTCTCCTGTTTCATTCATGTCTTTGGTACCAACAAAAGGAAGAATCGATAGAATTTCCCTAGCTCTGCTGAGGGCTATGTAGATATAGGGCTCTGGCTTATCTGGATATATTACATTTATTTTAAATATGCATTTTTTCAAATAATATGCTCATTATAATATTAGAGGCATAAAACATGTAAAAGCAAGATGGTTATTTTTACTCTCCCTCTGATCTCTTCCCTTCAATACCCATACTCAGTGTGGTAATCAGTTTTAACAGCATGGTGTATCTCCTTCCACAACTTTTTACAAACTAATTAATATTCATATATGTATGTGTCTACATCTTTTTGATTTCTTAATTATTTATCTATCAATGTAATTCTATCTATGTAATATACATGCACACATTCAAAAATTTTATTAAATTGTTTTGTAATAATACTTTTCTCTCATGGACACATATATTTGACTATACATTTTTAAAACTGTATGTGCAAGTTATGTATTTGAATAATTACGATCACAATATATGCTGGGGTTTTCATCCACAACATATGAGAATGTTATTATTATTTTTTTTCTGAGAGGATAAGAAAAACACAGTACTCATTTTCTTTTTAATTAGTTCCACTCACTCTTTACCCTATCACTTCATCCCACACCTCTTTCTTGTGATAAGAGCTTGGCATATAGCATATATTTTGTGTGTGTGTGTGTGTGTGTGTGTGTGTGTGTGTGATGTATATATGGGGATTTGGACATTGATTGCCTATTAAAATGATGTAGTATTGTATACCTTTATTTATATTTGACTTTTCTCATTCAACAATGTGTTCTAGAAATTCTTAGCCTGTGTGTTCTTTGTAGTGACTGCTTCCTATTTCATGAGCTGAGGTAGCACAGTTTACCCAGCCGTTCTTATTAATAGGAACGATTTTGCTTCTGGGTTTATTGGGAGTTTTGTTTCTGCTTTTGCCCTGTGACGAATGCCACCTATAGATTCTCACTTTCAGCTGCTTTCACGCATTCATTTCTAAAAGCAGGATTTTTTTTGTTTTTAACAAATGTTTGTGTTTTCAATCTAAACAGGTTGAAATAACATTCTGTAGTTTCTTTTTAGATCAGGTAAACATTTTTTCTTGATTATTTAATTACTGCTTTCTGCTTATTTTTTTCCTTTTTTTCCCTCTGAAGCTTATGACATGCCATGTCAGGTTTCCTAGGTCTATTTCCCAACTTTTGTATGTGCTTTTATTTCCTAAAATGAGAGGGTTGAGATATTTCTTTTGCTTATCTCCCAGACTATAAATTTTGAATCTGTGGAGTCATTCAACCTGTCTCCTGAAGTCATTAGTTTTAAAGTAATGGTTTTCAGTTTTAAGACTTCATTTCTATGTCATGAAGTTTCCCTCAGTGCTCTAGACTGTCTTAGCTTGGTCAGTCTAGAAGCCTAAATGTCTTTCTCACTCAAAGGAAGGAGCTGGGTTAGAGTCAGAAACAGATTTTTAAAAATGACATAAGACTCCTTGAACCATCTCCTTCCAGAAATATTCTGACTTTTATTTATCTTAGATTGTAAGAATTTTGCATTTAATCTAGTATATAGATTCTTCCCTATTAATATTTACTAAGTATATTTTTTAAAGTTTACCATATACCAGTTTCCTACAATAGCTAATGTTCTTGTTTGTATACAACTGAAATGGATTTGGGCTGATATAAGCAGAAAAGAAATGAATTGCATAAAAATAAAAAAGAAAAGAAATTAATTGCTTTGATGTTGAAAAACATATCCACAGCCAGAAGGGAGAATGCTGATGTACCAAGCTTGGAAAACAAACAGGAGCCACAAGAAGCTAAATGGCTGGATCCAGTAAAGGTCAGGCCATGAGATGACTGATTAGATCTTGCTGCTGTGGTCCCATTGGTAGCTGTGACTTCCACCACTGCCACTCAGAATCAGATAGTTTTGCCATCAGAACATGAATTCTGAACTTCCCCACCTCTGCTGGCCTCAGAAGCTTATGACTGAACAAACTTCAGTTAGGTGCCTGCATGCTTAGTGGAGAGGGAGTACCTACCTGTCTGTCCTTTTCAATGTCTACAAAAAGTAAATGCTAATTGATCCCTGAAATATGAAGGGCTTTCATTTCCCAAGCAGACAAAGAACCTCCAACAACAGTGTGACCATTAATTTTATGTGTCAACTTGACTGGGCCTCTGAATGTACATGTAGCTGGGCAGGTCTAAGAGGTGTCTCTGAAAGAGATCAGCATTTGAACTGATAGAGTAAACCATGTGGCCCTCCCCAGTGTTGATGAGCATCATCCACTTACTTGAGAGCCCCAATAGAACAAAAAAGTAAAAGGATGAGTGAATTGCTATCTTCCTGACCAAGGAGCAGAACATTGACTTTCTGCCCTCCACTCTCATGGTTCTCAGGTCTATCATAAATACTGGAATCCATCAGCTCACCACTGTCTACTAATCTGTGTGCTACTTTTTTTTTTTTTTTTTTTTTTAATCTAGCTACATTTGCTCTTTAATATTAGAACTTCAGGAAGGTGGGAATCATGGAAGATTAATTCTGTCCATACTAGACCAAACACATTGAGAAGCTACTTTTGCATGATACGATGAGGTATTTTCCAGAGTTGGTGACACCATGTATCACTTCCACAAGCTCAATGCACCACTGACACTCCTCCATCAAGAGGCAGTGCTAGTGTCATTTCTCTTTTTATCTAGGTGGGTTGTGCCAATAGTGAAAAGGATACTGGTGACTTCTGAAGATAGGACATTAAATAGCTTCTACCTAGTTCTTGGGATGCAAAACTTGGGAACCCTGAAGCACCATGTAAGAAGTCTGGCTCCACCAATGGTCCTGTACTGGAGAGACCACTTAGATAAGCCACATGGGGAGGCCACATGGAAGCAGAGAGGAGGCCCATTGTTTGAGATATCAGCTGTTTTGAGTCTTTCCAGCCCAGATGTCAGATTCACAAATGAGCCAGCTTTCCAGTGATTCCAGCCCTCAATATTCTGCCAACTAAGCTGATTCCCATTGAAGCCAACCTTTGAGTTCCAGCTGAGCCTCAGACAGTATGCAACAGAAACAAGCCACCTGCCCCATTCCCTACCTGAATTCCTGGCACACAGCTCCTGTGAGCATAATGAAAGGTTGTTTTATGCTACAGATTTTTGGGATAATTTATTGTGCAGACATATTAACTGAAACAGATAATCAAAGAATCACAGACTTTTAGGTATGGAAAAGAACTTTTGAGAACATGTAGTTAAATCAGCTTATTTTAAAGACAAGGAAATTAGTTCAGAGGAGTAGTATAGGTGACCCAGCACCTAACAGCTCATTCATGGTGTAAATGGCGTAAGTGGTATTTCCCTCCTTATGATGAGAAGAGAGTATTTGTCTGTATGGAACACCCCAAGATACTACTGAATTGGTATAAAGCTTTCATACAACTCCACATTCTCAGAGTGGATTAGTCAAGCCCAAAGTTGCTCTGAGGTCTCCAAGAAGCCCTCTCTCCCTCTCTCCCTCCCTCTCATTCATTAATCAACAACATGTACTTCTGCCAATCAAGTTTCTGTTCAGCAATGAGATAACAAATATTACAAAAAAAAAAAGAGGTCATTTTAGTATAAAGACATGAAAAATTTTGGCTTCTAGAGGACAGAGGCTATGTCTATCACAATCACAATTATAGCTTCACAGAGTAAGGCAATGACTATTAAATTAGGAAGAACCTAATTTATATTAGGCAAATATAAATTACAGAATATCTTCACAAAAATGGCTCTCAATTGGAAGGTCTCTATATTATCTACATTATTTCTCTTTTGCCTTAAACATAGCATACTGACTTTTGGTACATACAGATATATGTGTTTTTCAAAATTACCAACAATCTAGGGCTCAGTATACATGTCCATGTTTTCTTCCCCAAATCTGAGGCCCAGAAATAAGAAAATGTATACTCTGATTGCACCCTCCCTGAATTACCAAAGGCTTACCATCTTTTTCTAAAGAGCTGATGAGTATTGATCCTCTCTCTGAATTGCAAATCACATTCAAATCTTCCTCTATAGCTGTGGCTTTTGTAATTTCCAATAGGTTGTGACTAACAGACTATCGTAAAATGGGATGGAAAATTAATATTTGGAGAACTAAAAATACTGTTAGTAATTACAATTTTGAGAAAAAATAAGAGCTAGATTTTTCTAGGAACCTATGTTATTCTTGCAAAAGACACCAGATTTCTCTTCAGAGGGAAAAGACAAGGGAATGTATCTGTCTAACTCTCAGACATACACATGTGAAACATATGTAATTCCTCATGACATTCCAAGCAGTTAAATTACAAGAAGCTAATAACTAAGTCAAATAAAGGCAAATTGTTAGGAAAATGTCATTTGAATAAAAATTTAAGTAAATCCATGATTGGGACAGTAAATTCAGTACGGAAAGTAGAGATCAACCAATTGAAATTTTGATGGTGAGGAGTAAAATTCTTCCAACACTTAATGCAAAAAATACCTGAGAGGTTCTTCAGATATATCACTGTGCTTCTATTCACACTAAGCTCTCATTCCAGGGAAGTGGTATTTGTCTTTCCAAGTGTTAGCTGTTTGCTTTCAAACAGATGATGACAAACATTTTTTGTAAAGGGCTACATAGTAAGTATTTTAGGGCTGCAGGTCATAGGGTCTCTGATGAGTTTACTCAGCTTTTCTGTTGGGGTGGGAAAAAAGTCATATACAACACATAAATGAGTGTATGTGACAGTGTCCCAATAAAACTTTATCACAAAAACAGGCCATGGGCCATATTTGTTGGAAGGACTGAATTTTCCCTCTTGAAAATCATAGATATTAAAACATATATTAAATCATGGGTATTAAATAATTTTTCCCAACTACTTCTTTAATTGGCAGGTGATATGGCCAGGAAGAGATTACATGGCATTTGTACTTGGAAGACCCGAGTTCAGGCACCAATTCCATCACTGTATGATCCTCAACAGGCATTTAACTTTTCAATACCAATGCACAATTCTTTGCTTCTAATATCTATTTTGGCTGCTTCACAGGGTTTCTGTGAAAACACAGTGAGATAACATCAGTGGAAGCACTTCATAGACTTGAGCATTATAAAAATGAATAAACTGATGTCATTAACAGGTGGTGAACAGAGAAATTCTCAGAAATGCACTTATAAAGATAGTAATAAAAAGGATGAAAACTTGTGAAATCACTAAGCAATTACTTTTATAATGAAAGGGCCCTCTGTCTCTGCATAAAAAGGAGCGGGCGTATTGTTCAGCTGCTATGAAGTCACAGGGCTAGTCATGCTATAAACAGTGTGGAGACAGCTCAGGAAGGGCAGGAAGGCTGGATTCTTAGATTGTGTGGGTCTTATTCTGACTCCACCAATTACTATCCATGTGATATGGCTTTGTCATCCAAGTCAGCCTCTCCAGGAAAAAACAGTACTGTCTACACAGGAAAGATATTATTTGAATCAATGAATCCATCGAATGTGCTTAGCAGAAATCCTGGTAGACCAGAAGTACTCAGGACCTATCAACTCTCCATTTTATCTGAATGATGTGCAAAATCATACGGAGTGGAAGAGCCCAGAGGTCCTTTAGAGCACCATCCATTGCATGAGGGACTCACCACTAAGATGCCATGGCTCTGTTTCACTCCACCTCTCTTTTAATACTTCTTTTATTAACAAGCTCATTACTTTGCACAGAACTTCTCAGTAGAGGCAATACATTTGGCACTACTGCTAAATAACAAATTATTTCTTCATTAAATAAAATTAGCAGTAATTGTGCTGTGCTGTCTCCTTTCATTTGTCCCACCCATTTCTAGTCCTCAGTGAATAAATGGGAAGTGTCTGTCAAGCTTATTAAAGAGGGCCTGCTGGATACAGACTGTGGAATGCCACAGTGTCACCTTCACCTGCTTCAAGGAAATGATCAGTAAGTTCATGCCCATTTAACCTTACACAGACTGCACATGTTATTTTTAAACTATTAGAAATAAATGCATTTATTATAGTTATAGGCATAGGTCAATACATAAAATGCAACCATTTTATAAAATGCAATGAAAAATTAAAAGATCATTAAAAATACTACTTAAAATAACATACGAAGTTCATAATTGCTAGGAATAAATCTAATGAAAATTTACAAGTCCCCTAAAATGAAAGCTATATAATATGTCTGGTAAATATTAAAGACTCAAATGGATATAGACTCATGTGCATGTATTTATATATTTTTAATATGCAATATCTCTCCAAGTAGACCTATAGATTTAATACAACATAAATCAAAATTTCAGCAAGTTACTGACATCCCCTTTTTGTTTTGTCAGTTGATTTTTTGTTGTTGTTTAATTTAATTTTCAATATTTTCTATTTCTATACTATTAAGTTCCTTGATCTTTACTACAGAATCTAATATTAATTCCAGCCAGAATATTTTTTATTTTAGACTGTGAATTTCATATTCTGCAATTTTTATTTTTAGGAATACATTACATGTTCGCGCTTTTGCTATCTTATTGAACATCTAGACTATAGTTTTAATCTGTTTTAATGTCCTTCTCTGGGAGATATATCATCTGTGTCATTTCTGTGCTGTTCTATTGATTAATTTTGTCCTCATCCTGAGTTTTTGTATTGGTATTCAGACATTTTGATTTCACCTCATTTGATGATGAATAATTTTGTGCTTATTTCAAGATTCTTAAGCAGACTAGTATTATGATTAGGTTTTCATTTTGAGAGTGACATATCTGATAAAAGATTTTTTTTTTGGGGGGGGGTACCAGGGATTGAACTCAGGGGCACTCGACCACTGGGCCACACCCCCAGCCCTTTTTTGTATTTTATTAGAGACAGGGTCTCACTGAGAAGCTAAGTGCCTTGCCATTGCTGAGGCTGGCTTTGAACTCGCGATCTTCCTGCCTCAGCCTCCCAAGTGCTGGGATTACAGGAGTGCGCCACTGCGCCCGGCTAGTTTTTCATTTTGAAAATGTCCTAATTTCAATATATAGGTGCAAATGGAGAAAATGTCACTGAGATAAGAAAGTTCAGTTAGAAAATTGTAATTTGGAAGATAAATTGTGAGAGTTTAACCAGTGCCTAGCATAGTGACTGTTGAATGGTAACAACTGGGTAATTTTTTGTGGTATTGTACTGATTCTTGATTAATGCATAGGAATTAGCTATACATACTGCCATTTTTGGTTTACAGACTATTTTACATTGGAAAGCAATTCTATGCTGAAGGAAACTAAAGAAGAAAGTAGTAAAGTCAGAGATTAAAATCTTTCATATCTACGACTATGGTGAAGTTTTGTGCATGCTGAGTTATTCGAGAACAACTTTCTCTACATCTTAGAGTTTTACATGTAAATGACTCTTTATCTTTAATATGCTTTTCTTTCTCTAAAAGAACTTCCTTTACAGTTGTCCTTTCCAAAAGACTTTATGGACCGAAACCAATATGCTCTTCTATTAAAAATGTGTTTTAATTGTTTTTAAGATAAAGAGATCTAAAGAGTGTATATTTCCTATGCTTCAGTAAAAACAGAAGCCATATATGTGTAGTTAACTTGGGTAGCTGTCATTTGTATGGAGGTGAAGCAATTATACCCATGTCCATATCCACCTGCTGTAGACCCCTGTCACACATGGGAAAACAGACCAGGGTTACAGATTATTTCAGTTTTCTTTGAAAAGCTAACTGGCTTCTTTGGCATTAGATGCGTGCTTTGGGGTTTTTTTTTTTGTTTGTTTGTTTTTGTTCTTTTTCATTATACATTACAGTAGAATGTGTTTTGACATATCATAGGCAGTATATATTATGAATTGCTTCCTGGCATTGATCATCTTTTAAAAAATTCTAAATATAAATATGGTTAATATGGGTTATGCTATTAATGAGAGCATCCCTACAAATGGAAGATTTAAGAAATCACTGCACAACTGATTACAATTTGAAGTAAGCTAAATTCTGCATGGATATTTCTTTAATTATCAAATGCCTAAGAAATTTCAGATTAGCTCACCCCATTTGCACACAAATATTGTTTATTATAAATTGGTCTTATAGTTTGTTATCAAACAACTGTTGTGATGTCAATTTTCAGGCACTGTAGGAATCCATTATTTTGGGCTCATCTTGTATGTCTTGTGGAGCTTTGTTTTAGGCAATATCTAAAATGTTCACCATTGATTGATTTTGGAAAGTGTTTTCATAATCAAAAATCCACTGAACTTTTTCTAAGCAAATTAATTCCCAAGACAGTTTCCAGGCACATGGGTTGAAGTGCAATTCTTTGCCTTTCCTCTTTCTACAGATCAAAGGGCTCTCTGCTTATAGGAAGAAAGAAGGTTAGGATGGTCAGAGAAAAAGGGCATTTTTTGCAAACAAACTGACTAAAGGAAACAAAATAAAGTCAAGTTGTGATAAGAGGAGGTTGGGGCCTGTGGCATTGATTGATGAATTCTTTTTGACATTAGTAAGGTAAACCAAAAATACACCCTTAGTTCCTTTGCCTCTTAAGTAATTCAACAGAATGTGTTTTTCACAAAGTTTCAGAATATTGCAAACTGCGGAGTCAACAGAACACCATGGTAAAGGTCAGAGTAAAAAAAAAAAAAAAATAAATATATATATATATATATATATGTCTATATGTAGCAAAATTATGCTGCTCTTACTAATTAAGCTAAATATTACTTTCCTCTAATATGCACTGTCAGGAACAATGAATAAGCTTTTGAACAGAGTCTTAAAATTGGAAGGAACACTTGAGCTCACAAAGTCCAAGTCACTTGGGAATTATTTATTGTGGCAATAAATAATGTATGACTTTTAATTTTAATATCAGTTCTTCAGCCTTATTTATGAATGCTGCTAGACAAAAATTGCAATACAGTGACATGCTTTAGTAAAGGTACACTAATCCATTAATTTGTGGTTGAAAAATATATAAAAATTCTTGTTGCTCAAAGATAGAAGATTCAGTTCTCTTGTAGGTAGATGACATGATCATGTTGGATTAAATGAGTGGTATAATTAAACAATGTGGCTTGCTGTCCAGTTAGTACCACAGAGTGACTCAGCTTCAGTTATTCAACGTTTATCATCCTTTGCCTGTCCTGTCACCTCAGTCCTCAACCCAACAACTACATTGAAAGTCAATGCACATAGTGCCAGAGGGAACATTTTACACTCAATTTATTTTGTGGGCTCATTTGGAAATTAAATTTTTTAAACAATCAGTGCTGTTTGATAAGTAAGTGTCTGCTTTGGACATTGAGTGATGCTTGTAAAATGTTTTCAGAATAATATTAACAAAAGCATTGTTTGAATTTGGGCTGCATGTATTGTAAGAAGCCCCAACATCTTTCCTGAGAAAAATCACAGCTCTTTCTGCAATTATTCACTTGTCAACTTTATACAAAAATGAGATGTTCTTTCTCAGGGACATTAGATGCCTTAACTCTCTCCACCTTGGATAAGGCTAAATGCCAAGGGAAATAGCTACCTTTAACCAAAGACATGGAACTGCTGTGTGTAAACTTACAAACTCTTCTTGGCCACAAACTCAAACACCTCCAAGGACCAAGCAGGTAACATAGACTAAGGTGAGCTGCTGATGTGAAAAAGAAGTGGATTCCAGGCCTGGGATGACAGCATGAGGAGCCATGAGGAACAGCTCCTCAGTAAAACAAGAAAAGTGGTCACACACACACATGCATGCACACACACACACACACACACACACACTGTAATTCTCTAGAATTGTCCTAAGCAATCATAAAAGTAAATATATATATATATATATATATATATATATATATATATATATATTTAGGAAAATGTACTAAAAATAGGCTAAATCAGGGGGGGGGGGGGGGCGAGATGTGCACACGTGTGAGAGAGACTGTGGCATTTAAACAACATCCCATGCTCTTCTCCCTCAGCTCACCATGGCAGGAACTCCATCTTGTGGGTCTCCCCAGAAAGAGTTCCAGTATTTCACTGGGAGCAAGAGACCCCAGCATTCTTCATTCCTGCCAACCCTTAGCTAAAGAGGCTAATTTTCTAGCTAGTAAATCCAGGAAGTGGAGAGTGACTTTACACCACCTGAGTTCTACCCATAAGATTGAGGTATTGTCCTAGATGTCCTCACAGGGAATAGTAAGGCCCAGAATACCCTAGAAGATTTTCCCCACCAAGAGAGCCAAGCAGAGCACAGAGGACACCACCATAGCCCCCTGCTGTCCAATCTCTATGAAGGTTTAATGGAGAAATTCATTCAAATGCCAGATGTGCTCACTTTTTCAGTTAAGTGATTTTTGTTATTCTTGACTCAACAGATACTTTGAAAAAAATGATAAAAAGTCAGAGCCATAGTGGGATAGAGGAGGAAAGTTGATTTAAAAAAAAAAATGCCACACACATACACACAATTTCCATGTGCTTTCAGGGGCTCAGTGACCTCACAATAGGAACCCTGTCTAGATGCAGTAAATCTGCCCAGAGGAAGCTGGTCATGGAGAGTTTGTATGTGGAACACAGAATTTGGATCCTGCATAGTACAGCTTTCATTGAATTGGACTTCAGTGTTTGGCCATCATTAAAACTTTGGAACATTTCTGGAAACAGTTGAAGGGCCCTCATTGTTGTAAAGATGACAGAGACTTAAATCAAATGAAGAATGTCATGATACCTCTACCTAAGGATTCATTAAAAAACTTCCAGAAGTCTTAGAATGAGGAAGAGTGAGACTGCTCCGGAGTGATTGGCAAACTTCCACTCTATGATGAGAGATGCCTGCCTATAAACACAGAGCAGAAATGCACTGTTTTAAGGCAAAAGTTTTATATGCTAACTATCCAGCTGTGGCCTTGACTTTTATTTTTCTTGCTCTTAAGCTCCATTACTTTGGTATGCTCATTTTTTTACATATATTTTTAATCTCTTCATGGTGCATGACATCTTTCATCTGGGAGACACCTTCCTGCTGCAATGGAACATGGTGGGTCTAAAAGAATAGTAAACTGATTTGATGACAAAACTCTACATTATGTTTAAACTTATTACAAAGAGCTCACATTGTCAAACCAGTGGTTTCTCTTACGTGTGTGTGCTGGGTGGGAGGATAAGATGGAGACCAAAGTGGAGGACAGGGGAGAAGATTCAATTGTGCTTATTACTACATGGAGGAGGGTACCTTTCCTACAGGGGGTGTTCCTCCTTTTCATACTTGTTCAGCTGTCTACCCTCCACTGATCTTTGTACTGACGGCATATTTTTTGTTTGGGCTTTACTCAAAGTATTCCTGCTGCCTGGTTTTATCTTCTGACCACATTTCCATGTGTCTTAATCCTACACACTTGACAAGGCCCATCTCAAATACAATTAACTTCATAATTTTTTAAAATGCTGCTTTAATCAAGCCAAACTTAATATCTTTTTGCCTTCCAAATTTAACCCTACTTTTTTCATTCTTCTCTGATCCATAACCTTCTACATTGTGCTAAAGTTAACTTGAATGTAATTGAGTTTCTTAAGATTCAGGAATCTACTTGGCCCATATTTTTATATCCCTCAGAGATTCTGGCATAGTGGTTTTTACATTATTAAGACCCAATCAGTACCATGCCATTTTTTGTTACTATTGCTCTGTAGTATAGTTTGTGATACTGTCTGCTTATTGCTTCTCTTATTTTTCCAAATAAATTTCATGACTGCTTTCTCTATTTATGTAAAAAAAATCATTGAAATTTTAATAGCAATTTTATTAAGTCTGTATAGCACTTTTGGTAGTATGGCCATTTTGACAATATTAATTCTGCCTGTGCATGAGTATGGGAGATCTTTCCATCTTCTAAGGTCTTCTTCAATTTCTTTCTTTAGTGTTCTATAATTTTCATTGTAGAGGGCTTTCACCTCTTTTGTTAGATTGATTTCCAAGTTTTTTTTTTTTTTTTTTTGAGGCTATTGTGAATGGGATCATTTTTCTAATTTCTCTTTCAGTGGATTCATCACTGATGTATAGGAATGTTTTTGATTTATGGGTGTTGATTTTATATTCTGCTACTTTGCTGAATTTACTTATGTGTTCTAGAAATTTTCTGGTGGAACTTTTTGGATCTTATAAATATAGAATCATGTCATTGGCAAATAGTGATAGTTTGAGTTCTTCTTTTTCTATTTGTATCCGTTTAATTCACTCCAGTCAGAATGCCAATTATCAAGAATACAAGCAACAATAAACGTTGGCAAGGATATGAGGGAATAGATATACTCATACATTGCTGGTGGGACTGCAAATTGGTGCAACCACCCTCAAAGCACTATGGAGATTCCTCAGAAAACTTGGAATGGAACCAACATTTGACCCAGCTATCCCACTCCTCAGTTTATACCCAAAGGACTTAGCATACTCCAGTGATGTAGCAATATCAATGTTTGTAGTAGCTTAATTCACAATAGCCAGACTATGGAACCAATCTAGGTGCCCTTGAACAGATGAATGAATAAAGAAAATGTGATATATATACACAATGGAATGTTACTCAGCCTTAGAGAAGAATGAAATTATGGCATTTGCAGGTCAATGAATGGAGCTGGAGAATATCATGCTAAGCCAATCCTAAAGAACCAAAGACCAAATGTTTTCCCTGATATGTGAATGCTAATTCACAATAAGTGGGGGGGGGGTAGTAGGAAAAAATAGATGTACTTTGAATTAGCCAAAAGGGAGTGAAAGGAGGGGAGGGGGTTTGGGGGCCAGAAGGATACTAGAATGAATCAGACATTATTACCCTATGTACATATATGATTGCATGACCAGTGTGATTCTACATCAGACACAACTAGAAGAGTGAGAAGTTATACCCCATTTATGTATGATGTGTTAAAATGTATTCTGCTGTCATGTATAACTAACTAGAACAACAACAAAAAGACCCAATCAATATTAGTTGAATGACTAAGTGTAGATGTTGCCCCTTAAGATGACTGAGGATATTGTCATTTTACTTGATGGAACAGACATATCAGATGTTAATGGCATTTATAACTGTGGAAGAGATTTGAGAATGTCTTATATATAAGCATATACCAACCTTGAATTTATGAAAAGCAATCAAAAGGTTAAGTACCTAGGAACTTTTTAAAAATATTACTTTTGGGTCTTGATCATGGATTAGTAAGATAGATCTTTTAAAATTCAAACAGGATAATCTTGTAATAAAGAATTATACCTTTTATGACACTTTCATAAAATTATTACAATATTTAGTGTGTGTGCACGGGGGGGGGGGGGCTACCATAACATTGAAAAATGCTATGCTCCCTGAACTAAGAGCTGGTGAACTTGGACCTTAGACCTGGCTTTGCCACTGATTTACACTGTGGCTTTGAGAAATCCCTTCTTTTCATTGCTGTTTCATTTCTTCAACTGAAAAATGAAGTTTTTGCAATTTCACAAATGGAAACTTATTCGTTTGGCAGAATAAGAGAACACTTGCACGTTCTCTTTATTTAGCATATGGTGTAAATACATTCACCAGTTCATCTTTTACTTTGGTGCTACCACTAGGCTCTGGGAAATGAATGTTGAGTGTGTTTCCAATGTCAAAGTTTGCCCATGTCAAAGTGTTTTTTTCAGGGGTCTTGCATTTGGTATGGTACTTTCAAAATGAGGAGAAAGATGGTGAGTCAGTTCCTTTGGAATTAATATCCAGTTCAATTAAAAACAAGAGCCCTAGTCTTAAATTAGATACTGAGCTGACTCAGCAGCCCCTGGAGAATTAAGTGATGTGGGGGTGGCAGTGGGTGGCAGAAAACATAGTTATTCATACCATTGGACCCTTAAAACAAATCTAAGAATTAGGTGTTGCAGAGGATCTCAGGGGAAGATGCCAATGGCTTCTCAAAGTTGCTGGTGTCTCTTTAGCTTCTTTTCCTCCTATTTATTTTCTCTTGATGTTTGCATATTGAATACTTAGAAGATACCTATGAGACTGTAGGCAATAAAATAGTGATGCTGGGGCAGAAATGAGTAGCCAGAGTTAAAAACTAAAACAACTTTGATAACCCATTTAAGATGAAGAGTGAAGGAGAAAAGACAAGGTGAATGTGACGCTGAGGATGAGAGCTGGGGTAAATGGGCAGATTACTGAACTATCAAGAGAAATTTAAAATTCGGCAGGCAAAAACATATTTTTGGATATTCACTATCAGAAATTTTGAGTTTGGGATATTGTTGAGGTCTGTGGTGGGTGTATCTGACAAGTACTTGGAAATAAGGCTACAGTCTGGAGATGGTGGTCATTAGCACACAGCTGAATCAGGGGGTAAGGATGAAATGGCCCCATGGGGGCATCAAGGGCACAGGCTTCAGAGAGATCTTTGGGAATCATTATATCAAAGTGCCAGGCTGGGCATGGGGAGCTGCAGCCCTGGGTGGAGTAATGATTAAAAGTAATGATTCTAGAGGCAAGAGAAAACTTAGAAGGGAGAATGGTATTCTTGAAGCCATGGAAAAAATAGCTTGTTTTCAAAGGTTGGGGAGAGGTGTGACTTCAGTTAATCCTACCGACAGCCAAGTAAGGCAACCTGGGAATTTGTGTCAGTGGACTTGATGACACTAATAAGAGTGATTTAAACAGCATGGGAAGAAAGGTGAGTCAGATAGTAAAGACAGTATGCTTTTTATTGGATTTTAAGTTTGATGGTCAAAGGAAGGAAGGCAGGGTACATGTTTTGACAGGTCAGTGAAGGGTTTTTTGTTGTTGTTGTTTTGATTTGTTTTGTTTTTTGATTTTTTCTTTGCATTTAAAGGGGAAGGTGGAGAAATAGTATTTATAAAGATAAAGGATAAATATGTACAAGAATATAAGAATGCAGTGGTGAAGAGTATTTTTATAAAGAATGGTGACCATTTGTTGTCTTTTAAGACAAAGAAATTTTTAAGGAGCACACAATCGAAATAATACAAAAGCCAGCTGTCAGTTCTAAGAAAAGTAAGAAGTGCAGAGAATTTCAGTAAGTTTTCCAATAATTCATCTGAAAAAAATAAACCTTTTTCTCCCTGCCTGAATGACTAATGCTTAAAGATTGAAATGACTATTTTGCATGAACATAGTTGAACTGAAAAAGTCAGTAAGGATTTATAAGGCAGCAAGCAGGCGCCAAGGTAGTCTAGGGTAAGGAAATCTCCTGGGGAAAGAAATACAGGTATTTGAAAGATGTCAAGTATTCTAATGAAACTGGATTGAGGGTAGTCAGGAGAAGAGTGGCACATTCCAGAAGAAAAAAATTGGACAGGATAGAGGTAGGGGCTCTTGAGTCAGATGCTTTGTGGCAAATATCCCTACTGGGTCAATTTTTATATTTCAGATCACTCTTGACTGAGTCTTCATTAAGGGAACTGTTTAATTACCAGACCAATAGTTTCAATAGAGATATAGTCATACATATGAATAAAGAAAATAGATTGTGCTAATCTACATCTATTGTCCTTTATTTCCAGGTTAGATGAGATTGTTTTCTAAATTATATTGTGGAAGTGAACAGGGGGTAGATGTAGCTGATTATAAAAAGTAGGAAAATTTGGACAAAAGGATTTGGGCAATGAGAAAGGAAGCTATGGTAACCCATGGCTCTAGACCAGCAATTTTTGAGCTGAAAAACATGTGTGGGATTGTCCCACCATCCTGAATTCAAATGCCCATAGAAGTTTTCAGTTAACAAGAGTGAAGCTAGATGGGCATACATTAAAATGATAGATTTTAGAACCTGGAGTCCCAACAGCTGGTTCTAACCCACAGATGTGTTCCAATTTGCTTACACAACGTCAAAAGAAAATGATAGTATGGGCCAACATTTAGAATTCACTAGATGTAAAATAGAAAGAAAAACAAATTCTGACTTTTCTTTACAAATTGAAGATCTTCAATCCAGGGTTCATGTTCCCATTTGGAAACCAGATGAGTCAACATGGTTTTTCATTCTAGCTTGTGTGGGAAAGTATTGAAGGAAATAACCTGGATGCCAATAATAGGCCCATTAGGTAGTGAGATTAGGGTGCTTTTCCTTCTTAATGCTTTCAAATTAGCTATTGTTATTGCATTATATCTGATAAAATGAAAGACGTGCAAAATAAATGTAGTATAGCTCAATCTGGAAATTGGTGGCCTGGGATGTTCCAGTGGTATTAGATTCTATTTGGTGGCACAGGCAATAGCAGTAAGTTAACTGATCTTGAATTCTGGGCAGGTATCTGAACTAGTCCTGATTGTCACATGGACCTTTCCTCTTCAGTGCACATCACCTTTGATGACAGCAACATGTGAGCTGTAGTCATTTGAGAGGAGTGGATACTAAATGATCTTCTATGACTGTGGAGGAGTGAGGTACATCTTGAGTTGAAGCACATGACTTGCCTTGGGTTACCTCATGGGTGACTGAAGGCTAAAGTTTGAAAAAAATTAAATTGTTGTTGTTCCTAACTGGATGTGATTTCTGTCATCCTCTCTCATTTCCTGCACTTTGTCCTGATTGTCACATGGACCTTTCCTCTTCAGTGCACATTGCCTTTGATGACAGCAACATGTGGGCTGTAGTCATTTGAGAGGAGTGGATACTGAATGATCCTCTATGACTGTGGAGGAGTGAGGTGCATCTTGAGTTGAAGCACATGACTTGCCTTGGGTTACCTCATGGATGACTGGAGGCTACAGTTTGAAAAAAATTAAAGTGGATATGTTTTAACTGGATGTGATTTTGTGTTATCCTTCCTCACTTCCTGACCTTTGTCCATATCCAGCGGACATTAGCAATGTCTGAA
This sequence comes from Tamias sibiricus, assembly GCA_025594165.1. Lineage (NCBI taxonomy): Eukaryota > Metazoa > Chordata > Mammalia > Rodentia > Sciuridae > Tamias > Tamias sibiricus. Next base: position 68,222,733 of record CM046660.1, on the reverse strand, counting down.
GACATTTTTATTTGTTACCATTTGGCAGGTGGCTACTGCTGGCATCTTGGGGTAGAAGGCAGGGATGCTACTAGATGTTTTACAGTGCATAGGACAGCTGCCTTACAAGAGAGACTTATCCAGTCCAATATTTCAGTAGTGCCGTAGTGAGAGACTTTGCTTTACAAGAATTCCCTCAGGATGCCTGGTAGAATTATCTTTGTTACCTCACTTTGTTATTCTGTGTAATAATTACATTAAACCAAACCTAAGACAAAATTTAGCAGGGCACAAACTTCCTTCACCCTACTCAGTACCTTCAGATGCTTCTGGAAGGTGTATTAAATGCATACAGATAAACCAATTAAATTCTGATGACATTGCAGAAACAACAGACCATACAAATATACCAAGTGTTCTCTGTGATATAAAACGAGGGCTGTCTCTGGTCTATAAATAAGTACAATGTGCAGTGTGGTAGAATAGGAGTTCTGTTTCAGCCTTTAGCATTTTCTCATTTCCTAATAAATCTCTAGAGTGAGTCTGTCTCATTACAAAGATGGAAATTATAATCTAAAGACTGTAAACTAAAATAAGATGTCCTATGCAGTTATTAACCAGGCCCAACTCTTTATTCTCTTAAATTCTTTGTAGATCTGTCCATATGCATAGATAGATAGATAGATAGATAGATAGGAAGGTAGATAGATAGATCTATGTATGTAGACAGATCTATGAAGAAATAAAGATATGGATGTTCACCTTGAGAATCTAAGTTTAAAAAAACTATTATTTCTAAGTAGTTTTTTTTTTTTGGATTTTAGAAAAAAAGTTATTAGGAAGCAGGTTAATCTAAACAAATACTTCTGCTAAAAAGAAACAGACAATTATGCCATTGATACCCTTGAAGTTTAAAGGTATTCTAATGAGAATAACTATTCATTGTTGTTGATCTTCTTGACTGATAGGCTTTCACCTCAGAGGAAAATTGCTATAATACTGGGAGTTACTATAATAGGAGGGAGTGTTGAAAATTTGAAACTTGAAGCTATTCTGAACCATTTTAATAATGTATTCTTCTGTCAAAATGAATTAAAAAATAGTTGAGAAGTGGTATAAACACTCAGGTTTTAAAAGCACTCTCAGGTATATTCATCTGATTGTATTTTAACTGGCAAAAATTGTCAGGATTCATAAAATACTTTGGTAAGTATTTGAATCTCAGGCTTACTTGCTATATAATAATCTCTTGCTACCTCTAGGACCCTGAGACATGCTGGTCACTGACCAGGCACTTAGTCTCAGAAAGTCCCAGAGCTTAGCTCAAGCCCCTTCCTCTGCCTACATACCCCCCTGGCTGGCTGATCTCTGCTCTCTGGGGGACATTCTGAGGACTCTCAGATCTCTACTTCTTGCCCTGATCTTGCTGGACAGCTTCAACTTGTACAGCCAGCTCCCTACTTGACTTCCCCACTTTGGTGCTACAGGACACACAGCATCTTGTCATCTTCCCAGTCATCCCCATCGCAGTAGAGGACATATCCATTTACATAGGAGCTCAAGCCCAAATCAGAGGAGCTATTCTTGATTTCTCTTTTCTTCATCCAATCCATTAACATCCTGTTTTGTTTTCAAATGATTTTTGTTTTTGAATAACTTGTATTGTGTATATTTAAGGCATACAACATGCTATAAGATATATGTGGTAAAATGGTCACTATAATATGTATCATCTCATGTAGTTACTCATTTCTTATCCCCTGAGGCAAGAGCAGCTATAATCAACTCATTTAACAAAAATCCTGAATACAAAACACTATTATTATCTATATTCTTCATATTATATATTAGATTTTTCAACTTGCTTGTCCTACATATTTTATAGCTCACTTCTATGTATAGTCACACTAGGAGACTTATTAATTTCTAAGTGCTTAAATATTCTTCGGAAATCTGGTTTATAAAGGATGAATAAGTCTTTATGGTGATCGATCAAGTCGTCTTTCTAATGCATTGCCTCCTAGAGACTAGGTAAGGTTTCATGGAAATTTTTTAAAATTACTTTTAAATATTTATTTATTTGTTTTAGTCGTACACAATACCTTTATTTTTATGTGGTGCTGAGGATCAAGCCAGGGCCATACACATGCTAGGCGAGGGCTCTACTGCTAAGCCACAACTCTAGCCCCTCATGGAAATTTCTTTTGATTAAGAATCAAAACATTTTCTCTAGGACTCATGGGTTTCCTGAGGGGCCCTGGGTCATGCACAGGGTGAGCAAGGCCACATGGACAGGTTGTAGGTCTACTGCTCTACTTCTCCGAAGCTGTCTTGCTTTATCTGTTTGAGAGCTGGATTTCAAGTAGCTCCTGTCTGGATCCTTCTAACAGCATTGGGTATGAAAACCCCTGCAAACACATCAGAATGAAAGAAATAGAGCCTACTGGAGCTTCTCTCCTGGAGAGTGGTACTGGGTGAATCTGGAAGGAATAATCTAGGTGTGGGGACTGAGAGCTCTCTTGCACCCCTTCTTCTGAGAGCCAACCTGCTCAAGTGACCCTGGATGTCTGCTTAAACTGCTTCCTAAGTTGAATGGGTCTGCTCAAGCACAAGGCTTTGGCTTGGCTCAGCCATTCTGCCACCACCAGTGTTTGAAATTTTTAAGAAGCAATAGCGTCCCTCGAATTGAAAAAAAAAAAAAAAAAAAAAAAAACAAAACAGATTTGATATTTTTTTTTTTTAAAAAATAAACCCCATGTGATGGTTTTCTCCTATAATTCCAGTCACTAGGGAAACTGAGATAGGAGAATCACAATTTCAAGGCCAGCCTCAGCAATTTAGTAAGACCACCCAGCAACTTATAGAGACCCTGTCTCAAAACAGAAAAAAAAAAGAAAAAAACTTCTCTGTTTTGTAGTTATGCATTTCCTTGATCATGTGAGTCTAAATTCTTCAACAGAAAAACCTAAGTGGGGTGATTGTCTCTTTCTTACTTTTTAAAAAAGTTTCAGAATAGATGTAGATATATCTGGATAAATAAATAAATTTAAATACATTCATGTGAGGTTTTTTTTTTTTTTTTTTTTTTTTTTTTTTTTTTTTTGCCTCTGGACTGCTTCAGAACATTAGACCTATAGAAGAGCTGGCAGTTATCTTAGTTTTGCAATACCATGTGTGGGCTGCTGAAGGCCACTTAAGAACTCTACTTATTTGCACATTTAAGGCAAACATAACACATTTTAAAATACTGTGATTCATCAATTAAAGTGTATGCAATGAAGAGGACATAGCTTGTTTGGAGGGTGACAGCTGGGAGTCTTATAGTGGTCATTAAGGAAAAAGGCTGAACAGAAATCACATGAATAATAATAACCTTCATGATGTGGTAATGCTAATGAAGTATTGAATCAAAAGGTGATTCCTGAAAAGTCAAAACTTAAATTCCAGTGAATAGCCAAAAACAGTAGATGATTAATAAGGACTATTGTAACTTAAAGAGTAAGGTATTATGAAAAGTCCAGTTCCTCTGTTGAGATAATGTCTTAGCTGTTGAATTTTGGAGAATGGCTTAGAATTTCATTGTTCTCCTATGCATTCCCTCTCTTATCAATGTCTAAGTTGCAAAACAAAGCAAAATAATACCCCGAAGGTTAGTATAAGAATATATTTTTCAGAAAGTCAAATTAGCAAAAAATAAAATTTTAAGTTTGATAAGAGAATTCTATTTAGGAAAATCATAACACCTTTGGAAAAGCCATTGGAGCTGACTTCAGGGACTTTCTGCCTAGTGGCTGTAACATTCCTGACTGCTTCAAACCACTATTGGCTAAGACTTCTCTCATTAACTGTAAAAGGATAAAGTCCTCTACTGAAGAAATAACTACAATTCATGGTCTGATTCTTGAAAACAAATTGCCATATTGAGATGTGTACATAATTCCCTGAATGTTTTCCAAGCCAGAGATTGTCACCCACCCCAAGAAATTTCAAATAGATGTCTTAAATTCAGAAAACATGGGGACACTGAGGTACTTGGTTTTAAGAAGCCACAAATCTGAAAACCTGGAATTCAGTGTAATAAACATCAAACCAATTTACACTGAATATGAAAATGTAATTACTAATTTTGGTCAGGAAGAAAAGAGTTTATAAAGCAACAACTAACTTAAAGAAGGATTCCTCAGAATTACAAACAGATTGCAAAACAGTACAATATAGGACAGTATTACTCAGGTTCCTCAGATTCTGCTGTGATTATGTACAAATAGATTCAGGTTTGGGATGATTTCATGAACTAATTGTTTAAGAATTAAACTTTAATAAAGATATTATTTTTAAATGAAGACTCCCCACCTCAATTTCACTTTCATTTTTCATGGTGATGTGGAAAATGTTTTTTTTTTTTTAATTTATTAGTTAGACATGACACTAGAAAGCTCTTTGATTCAGTGTACACAAATGGAACAGAATTTTTCACTTCTCTGGTTGTGCATGAAGTAGAATCGCACCATTTGTGTAGTCATACATGTACCTAGGGTAATGATGTCCATCTCATTACACCATCTTTCTTACCCCTTTACCCTCTACCCCCTTCCCCTTTGCCACATCCAAAGTTCCTCCACTTATCCCATGTACCTCCCCACCATATGGACTAGCATCCACTTATCAGAGAAAATATTTGGCCCCAGTTTTTGTTTTTATTTTTATTTTATTTTTTGGAGATTGGCTTATTTTGTTTAGCATGATATCCTCCAACTCCATTCATTTACCTGCAAATGCCATGATTTTATTCTCTTTTAATGCTGAGTAATAGCCATTGCATATATGTACCACAGTTTCTTTATCCATTCATCTATTGAAGGGCATCTAGATCGATTTCACAGTTTAGCAATTGTGAATTGTGCTGCTATAAACATTGAAGTGGCTGTATTACGGTAGTATTCTGATTTTAAGTCTTTAAGAGTATAGACTGAGGAGTGGGATAGCTGGGTCAAATGGTGGTTCCATTCCAAGTTTTCTAAGGAATCTCCATACTGCTTTCTGGATTGGTTCCACTAATCTGCAGTCCCACCAGCAGTGTATGAGTGTGCCTTTCCCCCCAAGTCCTTACCAACACTTATTGTTGCTTTTATTCTTTATAACTGCCATTCTGACTGGAGTGAGATGAAATCTTAGGGTAGTTTTCATTTGCCTTTCTCTAATTACTAGAAATGTTGAACATTTTGGAAAATGGATTTTAAGAGGGAATTAAATACTCTCTCCCTGTCTGGAGACTCCTACTTGGCTCTTTTGCTAAGCTCCTTGTCCTGGTCCAGCACCTCTAAACTTGGTCTGTGTTTCTCCTGTAGATGACAGTTTCTCCTTAGCATTGTGGAACTCTGGTCTATGGTTTATTTCCCCCACCCTACATATCTGTGCCCACCCAGAAAGAGAAGGGATCTCGAAATTAAGAAAAAATGACTATAGGGTACTTTTTGAGAGATTAGGGCTAAGTATTCATGGGGACCACAATTTATCTTGAATATAGAATTACAGATAATTTTTAATTTTTGTTTCAGTTTTAATTATTACAATTTTTGGGGGGTGGGCAAGTAACCTAATTTATGCCTTTTGCTTTTGTTTAGGATTTTCCCCTTTGGGGAAGAATAAGAAGAACCTTAAAGGCAGGATAAATCAGCTCAACCTCCTCTGACATTAGAAAGGAACAAAGAATAAAGAAAAGAGGTCATAGTTTTAAGTCCAAATTTAAGTCTACTGGGTTTGGTGAGGGATTGGGAGAAGTTTTTTTGAATATAGGATAATACATGGTAATCTTTAAATTCAACTAGAAATTAGCTAGCATTTCTAATTATAGACCTACAACACAGACTTCCCAAATAGGAAGTTTAGAGAACACCTCTTAGCCCTTCACTGTACCATTTTTAATGCCCCAAGTTCTGTGCATTCTCCAAGTGGAAACACCTTGCAATACTGGGACAGTTCCAATGACAACATTGACCAATGTGTGGTCCCTAATAGCTTGTACCCTATATTTCTCTCTTTTACCTTTAATACCTGTTTAATTGCACATTGGTGTCTGCAAATGCCGGTACTTTCCAACTCACTTCAGAATTGACTTTGCAAAGGAAGTATCACTGTAAAATTACTTGCCATTTGATCCTTTCTTGTTTTCCCCAGAGATTTTTAGCAACTAGTTTTCTGGACAAGCAGCCAAATGTACTAAAAGTTGAAGATTCCCTAAAGAAAGATGTACTGAAGAGCGTCAGTGAACTTGCATTTCTTGGGCTATGGAAGCCTGCTGTGTGAGGTGTTTTACATCCTCTGTCTGCCAGTTCTGGTCTGCTCAGTATATATAAAAAGCCTCCCATCCCATTTTCAGCTTTTCCCTTTTAACAGAAATGCTGGCATTCAACTTACCTCCAGGAATAGCTCAGAGCTGATGCTCTCAATTTAGTCAGGAGAATTACATTATATTTCTCTCCTTTTTGAAAACACTCTTCCCCATCTCTATAATCATGACCCCATAAGAGCTGGATGAGTTCAATAAGAATGAAAAATATAGCTTCGTTGAGCATATGGGAAGGAGCCTATGTCACATCAACAGTATACATTTGCATTCTGAGCTGTAGGAATTGTATTGTTGATCTGGCAAAGAAAGGTTTTGTATGTCAACCACAGCTACAGTGTATTAAAATCCATGCTTCTTTATTTCTTAGGTTGAGTTTTCAGATTATAACTATAACTCAAGCATGGTGGAAAAATTTTACATAATATTTACATTGGAACATACCTGCTGGCAGGGATTGTACAATAAATTTAAAAGAATCTAAGAGCATTATTGAATGGGTTTTATTTATCATCCTACAAATCTACTTCTGAACCTTTTTCTCAGTTGCTTTTGAAAATTTAAACATTTTTTTTTCTCTTGGAAAATAAATTTATCCCTTGGAGAACTGATCTGATGCAATGAGCAAGTTTGAGGTAGAAGTATTAGCTTTCCTATGTCCCTTTGTTGACAATCCATACAAACTAATTTTGTATTCCCAAAAGGACACTTTCCCAAGCTTCTATTTTATAAATTACAAAACTTCTATCTCAAGCAAGGATGCATGTGCCATTTCCCTGTTTTAGCCAGGATGTTCCCAAGAGTTCTGGATACTCACGGAAGCACAGTTTTCAGACTTGTCTTCCACAAAACCAATCTGGCAGGGCGTCGTCTGATTCTGCAACCAGTAGTCTGTGGACTCGAGCAAGCTATTGCTGCGGAGGACCTGGGGGAACCCAGACAAGTGCTCAGTGCTTATTTGGCAATGCTTTCTACTTAAAAAAGTATCTCTCTTCTTAAAAAAAAAAAAAAAAAAAAAAAAAAAAAAAAAAAATCATGTAGGTGGTTTTTGTTTGTTTGCTTGTTTTTTAGAGTATCTGAACATTAGGGAAAACAAAAAAAAAACAAAAAACAACAAAACACTATGGGAAAATAGTGTTTTTTGTAAAATATTGCCCTGGAAATTGGCATGAGAGGAATACATTGATACTGACACTAATTCCTTCTCTCATCAAATCCAACATGTGGAAACTTCATTGTAGGTGTGGCCTTTCCATAATATGCGATCAGATGGTTATTTTGAGATATGGCTGAATTGGCAATGAGGGAAATATTTCCTTTAGTGTTAGTGTTCTTTCATAATTCAAATACATTTTAATTTAAAAACTAGATTGTCTTCCCTTGTGGTGAAAAGTTGATTCTTTGGTTCTTCAACTCTGCTAACATACTTGTGAAATAAGGCACAGCTCTCTAGAACACCTAGGACATTACGTTAAGCTACACATCATTAAGATTGACTCAGTTGCTTTGAGATAACCATTTTTCCATTTTTGAGGTAGTACGGTAAAACACAAAGTTGAATTAGTGAATTAACAAAACCAAAAATAACTTATAAATGCCTTGTTTTAGGACTTGGCTTTTAAAATAAGGAGGAAAAGGCATATTCAGAGCCAAAATATTTTTGTAGATTAAGTCTCATGAATAACCAAGTGATTCGACTTCTCATGTGTTCTGCCAGTTTCCAAATATTGTATGACATGTCTGTCTGTCAGCTTTTCAAGATTCCCAATCTATGCTGGCACTTTCACATGTATTAAGTTATGTTATTAAGTTATGTGTCTAATAACATTTGACTACTACCTTTCCTTAAGCAACATAATATTTGATCAGTTTGGTTAATGCCAATAAGATAGAATGACATTTCAAGTACATTTCATTTTTACAATGAAGAATTCTTTTCATTTATTCTGCAAAGTTAGAAATACATTAATTTTGGTCTTTGAATAGAGTTCACAAATATAATTCTGACACTTATTTCTGTAACATCTTGATTTTAGACCTGTAATATTACTCGTAAAGCTTTTCTTACTTGATGCTTATCATTACTTTGTGATGACAATTATTTATCTCTCTTGAGGTATTTTGGGGAAAAGGGGCAATCGAGTGATGACTTTGTTATACTGTGGACTAAAGTTGGCTGTGGAACTCCTCAGTCCTCTAGAGGTTTCACCTCAGAACGCTAAGGCATTATTTACTATTTTAACTCTGCCTCCTGAGTCTTCATGGCATTTCTTGGTGGCTGTGTGACCGTTGGTGGTGGCAGGACAGAATGAATGTGGGGCAGAACCTTAATGCTGACTCAGCTGTCTTTCCTGCAGGAGGACATGGAGGAGACTTGCAGACATGTGTGACCTCTCTCTAGCCTCACTCAAGGCTTTGTTTTTGAAAATAGGTATTTTGCATAAAATATGCTATGTTAGCCTATATTTATTATTTTTAAAATAAAATATTTCTTCACTTTAATTTGTCATATAGAAAAATATCAATGAGCATAATTCATGTAAACACAAAAGCTTCATGAGGTCCCTAATCACCTTTTTTTAGAGGGCAAAATAATTTTGAGCTCAAACAGTTGAGAACTGTGGCCTTAGATTAACCTATGATATGCTATTGTCCTATATATAGAACACCTGGGAGAACCTATAAAATCTTACAGGACACCTGTAAAATTGTTCCTTTTAAGTTTTTAAAGATAATCTATACACAGGCAATGAGACATAGTGGTTTAACTTTATTTAAAGTAGAAAAAAGCTGTGTAGCTTGCCCCACCCCCACACTGGCATTCATTTTTATTTCCAACATAGGATAGAGTTCACGAGCGTGAGCACCAGGGATCCCACAAGGTTAAAATCCTGTCTTGGTCATTAGGAGCTGGATGAGCTTGGGCAGCTGACTTAAAATCTGAGCCTCAATTTCTACATCTGTGTATGGGGACCACAGTACCCACAAGGTGGGCCCATTGTGGGAATTCATTGAACTGCTGCACATAAAATACTGAGCCTGGCAGATGGCAGGTTACTTTCTGAGACAGTGGTTTTTACTGCTACTATTTGAAAGGATTACAGATAATTAGATGTCTTCTGCCTGCAATTACTTGGTGAATTTATATCAGCTATGTAAAGGCAAATTTTCTTTAGCAAATATTCTAGTGTATGGAGTAATTTCACTTATTCATTTTGTAGTATTAATAGTTGTATCTACTATTTTTGCAGGGTTAGAATGTGCTAGGAATTGCACTAAAATTTTCTTTCATATATTTTTAACATTAATATTTAGTTGTGAAACTACATTATTTAGTTCAATAAATCTTCTAACCAGAAGCACTTCTTTGTTTTTTTGTGTGTTTTGTACTGGAGATTGAACCCAGGGTTGCTCTCCCACTGAACTACATCCCCAGCCTTTTTACTTTTTGAGGCAGGGTCTCATTAGTTTGCTGAGGCTGGCTTCAAACTGGCACTCCTCCTGCCTCGACCTCCCAAATTGCTGGGATTACAGGGGCGTGCCACCATGCCCATCTCAGAAGCACTTCTTAGTCATTTCAAAGCTCACTCCTCAAAAATTAGAACCTGGACCTGGTCTACATTCTCATATGTTCAGCGCTCATAATTTTATGGTTACAACAAAATTTGTCAACAGGAAAAGCAGCTGCCACAATAGCAATTGATATATTCTTGTCCCAGGCAAACCCGAGGAGCTGGACAAAGTTCAATGTCAATTCACTTGTATCTTTCAAAAAATTGGTGGGCTGGCTCACCACATTTTCTTGAAGAAACACAGAAAGGCAGAGGAGGAAGAAACAAAAGTCACCAGCCTGTCCCCTCCCCCCTGGAGATTCCTGCAACTGAGGAAGGGGCTGTCTGGTGACGAGGTTGGCTGAGAGCTGGATTTCTCCTGCATTTCATTTCTGTAACACAGGGAAACCATTGCAGAAAGATTAATCTATGGAGTCTTCTACATTATAGACATTTATGTTTTGAATTTATTTTTTAAATAAACATTAACCAAATATACACAAATGCCTTGCTCTGTCCTATCCTTAGAAGAAGGAAAAAGTGCTTTATATGCCTGCTCACTCAATGGAAAACTGTAGAAAGACCGTTCAATGGGCTATTCCGCATGCTGAAGATGTTGAATATCTTCCTTAAGACATCTCTTTCCTTTAAAGGAAATAGAAATGGCAGAGGAAGAAAATGGAACTTAAAATAAAACTTGAATCTTCAATGCTTAGGAAGAGATATTTTGAGGAGACCTCTTTGTGTGGTGAAAGTGTTCATTCACTCTAAGTTTGGATTTGGAATGTCCACCAAAGGCTCATGTGTTGAAGACTTATTCCCCACTTCAGCGTAGTCCAGAGGCGAGGCTTGGGGGAAATGATTGGATCATGAGGGTTCTGACCTCACCAATGGATTAATTGAATGCATTATTGGGAGGTGATGGAAACTGTAGGAGGTGGGACCTAATTGAAGGAAGTAGGTCACCGGGTCCTTTAAAGGGTGTATCTGGGCCTCTTCCTCTCTCCCTCTCTCTGCTTTCCAGTCACCATGAGGTGAGTAGCTTTGCTTTGCCAGGCCCTTCCTCCATGTTATCTGCCTCTCCACAACCCAGAAACAGCAGAGCCAGCAGACTATGGGCTGAAACCGCTGAAACTGTGAACCAAACTAAACAGTTCCTTCTTTAAGTTGTTTTCCTCAGGTATTGTTTTTTTTTTTTTTTTTTGGTCACAAAACGAAAAGCTAACATACTGTTTTAAAAACTTCATTATTCATTATAATTGAACAGTTCATTTGATTACATCAATACTTAAAATACATTTACACAAATTGCTATTAATTATTTAATATTTATATTACTTAATTATTGATCTGCATTATTAATACTGCATTGAGAACTGTCTGAACTTAGGTTCTAATGCTATCTGAATTAAACCTTGAGATTTGTAGGGTGGAATCTGCAAGCTAATATACGCAGAGTGTGTAAGGTATTAGTGTCTTCAGTGCTTAGGATATAGTTAGGGCCCAACAGACATTAGCTATCACCAAAAATCATTCCCTTTTTCCAGGCTTGAAGGGCTCAGTAAGTGAGTGAGGGCTGAACAGGCATTTGAGGCAGGCTCTCAGACCTCAGAATTTCCACTTAAGCAGTGCTGTGTTACATGGTGATGAAATTTCAGTTTCCCATCTTTAGGACCTACCAAATCCCTGTCTCTGCAGTCACCCATTTCTCCCTCAGGGCCCTGCGATGGATGGGGGTGGAGTGGGGTGGGCAGGAGGTTTGAGTTCCAGTCCTGACTCACTGTGAACTATCTCTGTGGCTAAGTAGGCCACAGCTTCCATCCTTTGTCAAACATTGGACCAAGCTATCTTATCTGAAGGCCACTTCTGCAGCAAGCATCATGGAATGCTCTTCCTCCCTCCCTTTCCCCTTATACATCATGAGCCAAATACACATGAAGAGTTAGAATTCAGGCTTCAGTAAACCACTTAGCCTCACATGTTAAACAGTTTTAACCTGTGAAATGCTTTGGGCCTGATGGTTTGCTTGAAGGAAGAATAGGTGCTTGAGAACTTAATGATTTTGAAGCTTTCTGAGTATAGCCTCCCTGCTGAGAGAGCCATTTCTGAGAGGAAATGGAGAAAAACTCTCCAGGATCTCAATGGCTCATTTATTTGTCTGCTATTTTTAGTTCTGGGTTTACTTATTGCAGAAGAAGAGCTAATAATGAACATGCTGTGTATTTGCAAGTTTGAAATAATAGTGGCACGATTTCTCTTAACATTTCACGAGTATCTTAAATGAGAAAGAAAGGTTCTTATACTGCATGAGAGTTACTTTCCCTTTGATAGAAAGAACCAAGATGCAGGAACTCAGTATGCATATGATTCAGAGAGAGGGAGATAGACGCTTCGTAAACTGGACACAGCCCTGAATGTTGCTGATAAGTTTTAACTTTTCAAAGTAGTTAGATTGGTAAAGACAGTAAATTATGGTTGGCTACAGAGATTTGGAAATAGAACTAAATTTCTGTCTAATTGCATCACTTACTGAGTGGACTTAGGCAAGTCACTTACCTTCTGTGGGACTTAGTTCTTGCATCTATTCCTTAAGGGCAATTAAAGCCAATTCAGAAGGTTGTTTCAAGGAAGAAATAAGATGTTTGCAAAGGGCTAATCTCTCAGAGCAGGCAATTGGTACCTGATTGTGATCACTCTCAGAAGGCAGTGATCTCTTCCATCTTTACGGTTTCTTTACCTTTCCATGATGTTTGGCAATTTCTCTTCTTTTATTTATTATGTTTTATATACATTTCTTACTTTCCTCTTTCTTCTCTACTCTCCTTCTGCAGTCAACATTCAGTCAAATGTTCATTGAGTTCTTTTGACATTAGCCACCAGAGGAATATTAAAATGAATAAAACTGACCACTGCCTTTTTGGAAATCAAAAGAGAGGGAAAAGAAACACTCCCAGGATCATGAAAGGAAGCAGGTGTTTTGATCAATGGAAGTCTAAATCAGATATCCCAAGAGTGGAGTGGTCAGTCCTACCTGGAAGGAAAAGGAAGCAAAAGACTTTGAACTTGACCATAGTAATGACAGATGGAGCTGAGTTGTCTGGACTGACTGGGAGGCTGGGGAGGACATGTTCCTTCCTCTTTTTGACTAGCTTTTCCTCCTCATAGCCCTAGGTGTAAGCTTTCCCTCTAGTCTGCCTTCAGTGTCTTGCTCTTTTCACCTCCCTCAGTCATTTTCCTTGGAAAGCCCAGGGATGCTCCAGGCATTAATTATGACCCAGCAGATGACTCAGCCATCTCTCTCCCTCCAGCTTTGACCTTTCTCAGAAGCATGGCTTTTCACATTGCTCACTCTTGGTGATTATACTTTGGATCTCCTGCTGTCATCTTGGACTCTTTGTGTCTAAATAAAAACTTCCTTCCTCCTCAATGAAAATCCCCAGAGGAAACCTAATTTTCCTTTTTACTGTTGAGGACAAAACCATATTCACAGTTACCACCCTGGATTGAAACTTATGGTCCAGCTAGAACACCTTTGTAGGAGCCCTGTTTGGGGATTGACTTGAATTGCGGTTGACTATGAGCCATGGAGATTTGGGCTTTGTTGCCTCCCGTAGTCTCACGGGACTTGTTGCGGGATCTCGAGTGACTTGGCCGAAATTGCTGATCGGGTCAGCGCCATTTTAGTGGTGTGTTTGTTGTGTGTTAGTCGTTGTTAGAACCAGAGAGAAAAGTTATCAGAATAAAAAGCTGTTTGTCTCCAGTTCGCCTCTGAAGTTTTTCCCGTGGCTCCGTTGCTCCAAGCACTTCAGGCAGCAACACACCTTGTCTATTTCTAGTTTTGCAGTCTGCTCTCCAAAGTTGATTTTTTTTTTTTTTAATACGTGTAGCATTGGTAATATTTTTAAGTGCGTACTACATATGGCCTAGTCTTTGAGTAATACTTTGATGAGTAATGTAAAACTGGTCCTTATATTTAAGAAGCTTAAAATGTGGCAACAAAGCCAAAGGGTAAATAAAGGAGCATTGAAATACATATTCATTTGTAAATTGTGGTAAGCATCATGAGGAAATCCATGTGATATTGCCAGAGATAATAAAAGAGATGCTATGATCTGAATGTTTGAGTCCCTCCAAAATTTCTACACTAAAATCCAGTGTCCAAGTTGTTGGTATTAAGAGGTGATAGGCTGTGGGAGCTCCACCCCCATAAATCAGATTAGCAACCTTACAAAAGAATCAAGAGAACCCTTGTGACCTTCCACCATGTGAAGGTACAGCAACTGTTGCCATCTGTGAGGAATGGGCTCTCCCCAGACCTGAGTCTACTGGAGACTTGGTCTTGGATTGAGCCCCAGGACTCTGTTGTCTATAAATTACCAAATCTAGAGGGTTGTTTATTATTATTATTATTATTATTATTAAAATATTAATGGACTAAGGCAGCAGTGATACCTGGGCACAAAAGGGAAGGTTGGGTCCCTGAGAGGCCCTGAGTTATCAAGTTGTAATTGTGTCTCTTGTCTCTCTACCTGCCTTGCCTGTCTGTCACCTCTCAAATCCATTTAGCTCACTGAAACCAGAATAAAAAATCAGAAAGTAGCTTTTGAAGACACACCTGGCTTCAAATTCCATTTCCCCCCCCCCCATGAATTAACTGCCCTATGGCAATTCACTTAATCTCTTTGAGATTCAGTTTTTCCATTTACAAAATGAGGGAGGGCTCTTGGATAGACTTTGGAAATAGTGAGTGTACAGTTTTTAATTGTTTTACATGTTCACAAATAGTATCTGTTGTTATTATTAGTATTGTTATTGTGGTTATAAATTCCCTCCCCAAACCTTAACATTAATGGATTAATGAACCCAATAAGTATCAGTGAGGACCTTCTAGAGCTAGAAACAAGAAAGAAGTACAATATTGTCGTCGATTTTATAGACTTCATGCCAGACTCTGGCTAACATTCAAGATAGTTCTTAATTCAGGTCCTACCTGCTAATCGCATAATGAATATTTATCGATGTCCAGTGTTTAAGTTATATCATACTTGGCTCCCTGAAGTTTTTCCCAAACACTCTGATCATTCCTCTGCAAACATACTCTCTCTGCAATAATCCACTAGTATACCAAAAAGCTCAACCACACAGATTTTATGTCACATATCATTTTTCTTCATATCATTTCAGCTGCCCCCTAAAATTTTCAACAATGCTCTTCCCCAAACATTAAGACCTAACTGAAACTGAGCCCAGTTCCAGTATCAAAGATTTCTCTGCTGCTGTGAAATCTTTTTAATGGAAACATTTCTTTCTACTTTATCTCACTCAATTCAGATTTTGTACATCTCCTACCAAATTGTTGCTACTGACCCACTGGTTTTTTTGTTTGCCACAAAAATCTCTTTAATTTTATGTCATATACATTTGTATTTTTCCCCAATGATGTGTATCTAAAAGAACATTTGTGAGTTTTTTAATCACATGATTTATTCAACATGAAGAAAAATTGATAGTCAAATCTATGCCCACAAGGATGTTTTACTTTTCTGCAAGGTTTTTCTAAAAAAGTAACAAAGGATTTTATTGTGGAGGAAGATTTCTATTTCCTTGTATTACGCTATCAAAACATTTCATTTTCTGATCTGTGAAGCAGCCTCAACACTTTCGAGAGAAGGCTATTTCACACACGATGTGCTGTATTTCCTTAATGTATGCACTGTGGCTAATGATGGGCCACTGCTTAAAATTAACTATGTGTCATCAGAACAAGCAGTTCCCTCTTTTCCAAAGCAGAGATGTATCCTCTCCTCAAACATGTGAATTTCAAGAAGCTAAGGTAAGTGGAGATTTTGAGACATGAATGCTCTCAGCAGCCCAGAGGTTGAACTGACCCTGCGGTGGCTATTCCAGAATAAGCACCCCGGCCATCTGTTTACTCAAGGGGTTCAAAGAAATATTATTTTAAATATGCAACATGATGCTGAAATGATGTGGAACCACCTTGAAGAGGAATCAATTAATGAAATTTAAATGACTGTATGTTGGACAGGTGGAAACAAAAAGCAAGAGGAACTGTAAGACAAAGAAAGGCAGAGAAGCCCATTTAGAAATCTGTGAGTTCATTCAGAGAAGGCTCTCCAGGTCTCCATTGCTATCCTGGACTCTTTCTAGGAAACTCAATTAAATTTTTAAAATTTTATTTATAAAAATTATAAAGTGAATGCTTCAGTTGGATTTGAATAGTGAGTGGTAAAGAGGGCAAAGAGGAGATGAACCTGAAGGCAGGGGCTCAGAGCTGTCACCTATGTGGTTGGCAATACAATGACAACCCTCCTTCAATTAATATTCTCTTGATAGAGATGCCTCGTTGCTATAAAATGCAGCTTATTTTTACATAAAGTTCTATGAATTTTGGAAAGTACACATAGTTGTGTACACACCAGCCCAATCATCAGTCTCCCAAAATCCCTCCTGCTCCTCAAATGTCAAAATGTCACATGTGTCCCAAGTCCCAGCCCCTAGGGGCTTGATCTGATTTCTATCCCTCAAGTTTTGTCTTTTCCAGAATGTCATAGGCGTGGACTTTGTAGCATGAAGCTTTTAGTGACTTAGAATAATGCATTCCTTAGTTTTTCATCACTGGGACCCAAATAACTGACCAGAACAACTTAGAGTTGTAAATGTTTGTTTTGAGCTCACAATTTCAGAGGTTTAGTTCATTGTTGATCAACTTCATAGCTCTGGGCCTGAGCATGAGGCCCAGCATCAAGGCCAAAGGGCACGGTGGAGGAAAGCTACTTAGATCATGGCATCCAAGAAATGAGCAAGAGATCAAGGTTCCAGGGACAAAATATAACCTCAAAGTCATACCCACAGTGAACTACTCCCTCCAGCCACCTGTGTGTATGTGTGTGTGTGTGTGTGTGTGTGTGTGTGTGTGTGTGTGTGCGTGCATGCTCCTGCATATGTGCGTACCCATCTGTCTATATTTACCACCCATTTAGTCCACTCAATTTAGTACGGACTGATAAATATATGGCTCTCATAATTGAATAAATTTTCCTCCTGTGTTATTACAGGAACTTTTGGGAGACATCTCATATCCCAACCATAACAAATGGGTTTTAAATTAACCTATGTTATTGTGTATATGAGTAATTTGTTTTCTTATAACCAAGTGATATTCCATAATATGGATGTATACAGATTAAAAAAAAATTATTAGTTGAAGGACTTTTGGGTTATTTCTAGTTTGGGGCCAATATTGAAAACAAAAGCTCACTATAAATTTGCTTGCAGGTTTTTGTCTAAATTAAGTTTTATTTATTTATTTTCTTTTGCTTGGGTAAATACCCAGGAATGGGATTACTAAGTCATTTGGCAATTTTAGAAGAAATTAGTAAACTGTCTTCTAAGGTGAACTTACCATTTTCTATTTCCACCAGCAAGGTATGAAACTCAAGTGGCTCCATATCCTTGTCAATGTTTGGTTTTAAATTTATTTTAGTCATATGAACAGGTAGATAGTTGAATTTCATCATGGTTTATTTTCTTTTTAAATTTAACATATCTTATTCCTTTTACAAATACTTTTCAAATTAAGTTTTTGACTTGGATTCCATGTTGGTTCATACTATTTTCCAAAGCCTCACTTAGACTATATTTAATGTTGACTTTGGATGCCTTGATAAGAGAAGGAGTTTGCCATCCATACCAAGGTTTGGTTCACTCTTTCATTTATTCAACAACTGCTTGTTGAGTGTCTGCTGATTTTTATCAGGCACTCTTTATCTAACTGTAGAATCAGTGAACAGAACAACATCAAAATGGAGAGAGCCTAGTTTTTATTCTCTTGGGTCAGGACAGAAACAAGTAAATCAAATGCATAATTGATAAATATATAAGTCAAATAATGAAGGCTACCAGGAAGACATATGGAGGCAGATAAAGGGATAAGGAAAGAAAGGATGTTATCCTGGAAAGCATGTCTTGGCAGGTTTTTCTAATGATAGCACTGAACAGAGATCTGAAGAAAGTGAGTTGCCACTCACACTCCATCTGAGGAAAGAGTAGGGACCTGTCATCAGCAGAAACAAAGGTTCAAAGCACTAGTGTGCCCTGTGTTCAAGTACAACAAAGAAGCAGGGATGGCTGATGCAGAGAAAGTGTTGGGGAATGAAGTTTCTCAGAAGTGGGAAAATAATCTTTCATCTTTCAATAAAAAGAAACCCATTGCTGAGCCAGGCCACCTATTTTTTAATACCTGGAAACACTCTAAGAGTCTTCAAAATTCTTTTATTATAATTTTGGAAAGTTTAGTTATTGGTATCATTGATATTTCATTGCAGAATTAGGTTTTTATGATAATTTAAAATTCTAGTATACCCAGGCAGTCACACACATCTAGAAGTCAGAAGATTTGTGCAATTTTACACACTTAATTTCATGTTAGTCTAACCCATGCCTTAGTAAACTTTCCGGAGTCTTTTGTTTCCAATCTGGGATTCAACACTAGTCCATTATTTCAGAGGGAAACTGTGAAATGCCCATGTAGAGTACACTGAATTACTAGGAAGAAACAATGACACAAACTATAAATAAAATGACTACACAGAAGGAAAAAGATGGCACTGAAACCTCAGTGGTCCAGTCTCCAATTCTCAGGAAGTTTCCTTAAATGTTAACGTTTTGCTTTCAATGATGATTTTACTTGATGACGGCCTGAGTTCTGTGTATTAGCTGCCTTTGACAAAATGGAGAAATGGATTCCAAAATGTGAATAGTCAATTCATGTTTGATTACTCATAGAACATAGTTTGTTATTCTGTCTGGGTGGATGTGAAGCATTCTTAAACCATACAATTAACATCTACTAAAATTTGGAAATTGTGTTACTGATTATTAGAAAAGTACTGGAAAGAAATGGAGTTTTTAAGCATTTAGAAGAGAGCAATCCTTCCTTATCAAGGAGGAAGACAAGTCTAGAAAACACCACACCAAAGATTGTGGCTTGTTTGGGAAGGTTGTGCAGGAAAAGATTAGCAGCAGACTTGGAATTCATCCTTTCCCCAGTGTAGAAGAAGGTGATGAGCAGGCAGACCTTCACATCATCATATGTTGTGGTTAACAGACTCTAGACTGGCCTCCAGGTAAATTAATTATACTCTTCTAGAGGAGAGTCTTTATCTATGGAATGCTTTTAGCAATATGTACTTAGTCTAAGTAAGTTTGCTCTTTGAAAATAAATATGGAATGTGTTGATTTATGGAGCATTCATCTCCAGCAAATGCCACCTAAGGATATAACTACCTGAGTATAAGAGGGAGATGTTTCATGACAAGAGTGACTCTCTTCTTTGAAATTAATGATCCCATGCATGTAATTTAGAAGCTTTGTATGCTAACCTCATCCAAAGGGCATCTTAATATCACAAGAAATGAATTGTGCAGCTCTAATAGAGTCTCTAGTGTCTTTCTGCCTTTCTTGTGCCACTCAATTACCTGTACCCTGGAAGCTACACTGTATCTCAACATAGTCACAACAATCACATAAAAGCCCAGAGGACTCTTCAGAGTTTGGAAACTGTTGGGACTGGTAACACATATCAGGCTACACTGGCTACTTCTGCCATAACCCCCAGATGTGAGCTGAAGAATGTTTTGAATATTGATTACAGCTTTTCCCACATTGACATGATAACCAATTTGGGTATAGAGTATGAAATGCAAGGGTTATAAAACCAGATATACTTAGGAAATGCAAATGTAATACAATTTATGAATAGTCAGCAAGGGTTTAAACAGAATCAACTTATATTTCTAAATACAGGAAAGTTGAATAATTGCTATTTAATTGCTCTTTAAAATAGGTACAATGGTCTAATATTTATAAGATCAGTGAAAGGAAAGTGATTTTAATGTTAAGAGAAACAAAATATTAGAAAAATACACATAGAGAAAAATATGCATGTGCTTTGAAGTCTACCATTGATTTTGGATTATTTGTACAGGTATGCAAAACACAGGTAGTGCAGAATTTGCCATTGGACAAAGGGACAGTAGATTTTATGGCCATGTGTCACTTGAGTTTTAATGCATGTCTTTGACCTTTGACAATTAAAAATAAAAGTGGTAATTTTCTTTTCTCAGACTCTTCTTGGGAAGAAGCTACTGGAAACAACTAGCTTTTAAGATGCATGCAGACAGACACATAATTGAAAAAACACACACCTGCTTCTTAGATGCTCACCATCTGGCAGAGGATGAGCCCTGACAGTGATCTTTCAGGGTAGGTTGCCTTCACAAAAGGCAGAAGTGAACCTGGTAAATACAGGTGCACAAACAAATGGGTTCACTCTGTGGGAGGATGCTATGATGGGTGGAGGGAGAGCCTACTCCAAGTAACTAAACTGGGAAGATTTCTTACACACAGGCCTGAAAGGAAAGAGAAGAGGGCCCAAGGCTAGCGATAGCGGGCAGAGTGGCTGATCTTTTTGCAAATACCCAAAGACAGAAAGGAGAACTGTGAATGTCAGATTGGCTATTTTAAAAGTTTAAGGCTCCCTTCATTCCTGAATAGAGAGATATATTACAAATCATTTTTTAAAAAGGTTTAAAGTAATTACAAGAATTTTGGGGGTAAAAAAATGATCATTTGCCTAGTTCCAATAGTGTAGTATCACCCTCAAATCTACAAAATATTCTAAGTTATTATGAGTTTTCAGAGTCCTAGTTTTTAGTTAAGAAAGAAAGAAAGAAAGTGAGAAAGGAAAGAAGGAGGGAAGGAAAAAAAGGATGGAAGGAGGGAGGGAAGAAAGGAATTGCAAGATCCTTCTAAGAGTCCGTCATTCACAGCAGAAAGGATGCTTCAGGAACAGAGCTGTAGAAAACAGGCGAACACTTTGAAATCTTAAACACTGTGTAAGTAGGTTGTTGGAGGCAAAGAGAGGTGGATAGAGTCCAGAGATGCTGAGTGCCTCTGTCCACATCAGAGAATGAACCCCTGCCAGCAGCCTTCATCATTTGCATTTGTCCTCAGCACAGCCCTGAAGCCTCCTAGATGTGGAAGTGGCAAAGAGAAGTTTCCTAAGTCGGTCAGTGAAATTGCCCCCAGACGGAATTTTGTGGTTAGCGTTGTTGGGGCAACTGGGCTGAATCTAGACTTTTGGTCTCCTACTCCTAGCTGTCTCTCAGTCCCCCTTCCCAATGGTCTCAACAGTGCCACTGCTTGTGGATACCCTGTCCTGAATGGGCACCATTCATTCCTCTGCACAACCCTCTCTGCTGGAGTCCTGCTGAACTTGACCCAAACATGATTGGGTTCCCTTTTTTCTCCTCCCATTGTGTCTATGCAGATTCTACCTCTCCTTGCCCCAGTCTCCCAAACTCACCAAGTGTGCCCTCCTAGACCCCAATTCCCTAAGAAATAACCTCCAGAACTACCAGATTAGCTTTCCTTAAATATCACTTTTGTAAAACAAACACCTATTTCTTTTCTTAAAAAAAGTTCTGTTTCTTGATTTTGCAGCAGAAGGGTGATAAAACAGGACATTTAGTTATTTGACAAAAATTTGATGGGCCTTTGTATGGTATCAGAAGCTGGACCTGAAAACCATGGATAGTCTGGATGATCAGAGCTGAGGGGAGTGTTTATACCCAAGGGGAACACTGACTCTCTCCTTCTGTAGAACACAGCTCAACCATGCTAAATTTGTTTTCAATTTTATTTATTCTCTTTCCTTCCTTAAGGAAACAGCTTCTACAGAATTTTCTAACTATTTTTTCATCATGCAACTATCCAGCTGTCACACACAGTGAAAGTACTTCTTAGCTTATTGGAGGTGTTGGCACCTTTGTCCCTGAACCATTCTAACTATTAAGAATGTTTTAGAAAGATGACTGGGATTCTGAAAAATCCACACAATGTGTTTGCCCATGATGGCACCCATTAATTGAATTGCTTTTGTTATTTACATGTCATTAAAAAATATATGAGCTTAGATGAAGGTGTATTTTACAGAGTGAAATTAAACACTGAGGGACATCTACTCTATCATTCTCCTGATATATCTGAAGCAAATTTAAGTCAGTTTAAAGGGGGTCACTCATGGCAAAGAAATGCTCTTGTAACTTCAAAGAGCTGATCAAATGCCATATTAGGATCAAATTCTGCCTCTGGGAAGCTGAAGTGTTTTCAGTCTGTTGCCTTCGATAAATCCGAGTTTATGCTGTATTTAATTAACATGACATAAAAAAAAGGAGGGTATTTGGAGTGTTGATTTTGGTCCAACAATCCTTTCCTTACATCAATCTTACTTGTAGACTTGGTTTCACTACATTCCAAATAGCAAATCTTTAGTCTGTGAGGTAAAGCATGGATTGAAAATGTCCAGCTATTGTGGAAGAGAACACTTTCAATGCAGAGGAAAATCTAACTGATATCCCACATTATTAAGGCACACAGCACGCCATGTTCCCCTCAGTTCTTAAGTTGTATTTTGATAAATTTGACCCATGTGTAAAGATAATTTATTTGGAATTAGCTAATGTTTATTGTGCATCAGCCATGTGCCAAGATCTTACACAAATTGTTTTGTTTGTAAATGTCATACCAACCCTAAAGAATTAGTAGGAGAGGTTTACATCCCTGGCCTAAGACCACACAGTAAGAGAAACCTAGGATCTACTTCAGATATTTAGATTCCAAGTTCACCCCCTTTTTTGGGGAGGTACGAAGGATTGAACTCAGGGGCACTCTACCACTGCCACATACCCAGCCCTACTTTGTATTTTTATTTAGAGACAGGATATCCCTGAGTTGCTTAGCACCTTGCTTTTGCTGAGGCTGGCTTTGAACTTGTGATCCTCCTGCCTCAACCTCCCAAGCCACTGGGATTACAGGTGTGTGCCACCGTGCCCACCACCACCCCTTCTTAATTTTTTTTAAACACAATATTGCACTACCTCCTTAGAGACAGAAGATTTTGATTTATTATAAAGAGACTATAAAGATCTTTCACTTAGTATTTATCAAATAAAAAATAATAGCATATATTATTTTATCTCATTTAGTGAAAATCCATTTGAATCAGTTTACCAATGGTGGTTCTGATTGTCTTAGAAGGAGTGGTCATATGAAAAAGCAGGGCACCACGCAAAGTCTGTATGGGATACAATTCTAAGACTACCCAGGGAGAGTGCTAGTACCCTCCTTCCACTGGTATCTCTTCTCCATTTTTCTTCAATTTTTTTTTCCATTTTAAATGCATTATTTCAGATAATCACATTACACACATTAAAACTCACCCTGTATCTCCATGCTCATTAAATTAGAGTTGACATAGAGATTATCTCACATTCCAACTTGGATGGATTGAAAGTGTCTGCTTAGAGCTCCAAAATGAGCAGACGTCTGAGGTCATGCCAGGTTCAATCGACTGAATTATCAAAGCCAGTTAGAGGAGGGCCAACAATTATATTATTAGTGACCAAGTTTTATTTGTCTGCACTAGTTCAGGCTATGCAATCCCTAGCAACTCAGTATGAATGCATCTGGGGACTTTCCAAGCTTTTAAAAGAAGATGAGAAAGGCGAGCAGGGATAATTCTGAAACTAGAGCCAGGATGACCATATAAATTATCTCGCATGCCAGAGCATGTCAGAGAGCAAAGGGACATTTATTAGTGAAATGCCAGGACAATATATGTAAACCCTTACTGTGGTTAGCCGATTTTTCATAGCTGTGACCAAAATAACCAACAAGAACCACTTAGAGGAGGAAACATTTATTTTGGCTTACAGTTCATAAGTTCTGTTCATGGTGGACTGAATCTGTTATTCTGGGCCAGTGGTGAGGCAGAACATCATGGTGCAAGGGCTTGGTAGCGGAAAGCTGTTTAGTTCATGGCTACTGGGAGGCAGAGGTTGCGGGGAGGGACTGCCGTGCTCTACCTAGTAACCACCCAGTCAGTCCATTCCACTAGGATACACTGATTAGGTTACAGCTCTCACAATCCAATTATTTCAGTGCTGAACATTCCCACATTAACAAACCAGCTTTTGGAAAACACCTCATATCCAAACTATAACAGGCAGTCTCCCAGTATCAAAAATATGTATCAATAGTTCATTTTTCAAATAAGTCCATCAAATTCTTTGTACTGACGCTATAGCTTTTGCATAGATGTGGCTTCCATGGACCACATTCCCTCCTCTGCAAAGAGGAACTTCAGTAATTGTGCTTGGGTAGGACTCCCAGAACCTTAGAAATGCATTACAAAACACACGAAAGAAATTGATTTGCAGCTTTGCAAAGGCTGATAATCCAACTAATGCATTACCCTCTGGACCCTTGTTTTATTTCCTCTTCCAGTTAATTTAGCAATATGTCAGTTCTGATAAGAAGGCTTGATTAAGAAGGAGATGAAGCTATCACTTTAGATGAGTTTGGAAATTACCAATAAATTTCAATTTTTCACATTACTCTGAGTGAAGGGTGACTGACTGTTAAGAGTAGGATTCCGCTGTGTGGCTTTGCTGCTTCTGAGATAACTGTCCTTCTTTCAGCTTCTTTTGTACAGAACATGCATTATATGTGCATTTATGTGTGTACAGATCTTTACTTCCCTAGCCAGGGCTATTATCTTGTTAATCTGTGATTAACAAAATTAAAAATGTGGACAAATGGCCATTGAAAGTAATTTGCAGTAATAAAATAACCAATGAAGAAATGAAACTGATATTCAATGCCTTGCTATGTTCTGGTTACAAAGAAGGACTAAACATTGGCAAGTTACTGTTTTGAAGGGGAGATAAACAATTACAGCCCTCAAGGCATGTGACCCATGGTGAAAGAGTCAGTACTAAATAGTCTTATAAATGAAATTATTATGCCAGCTTCAGAGATTACTTGAAATAAAAGGAAAGTATTATGAATATTTTAAAAATTACCAGTACATAAAGGTATAAAGATTTTCACATCATTAATTTGCAGCAGCCCTTCATAAATTTGGTTTGATGTTTTGTTCACCCATTCAAATCTTGGCCATCCTTCAGAGCCTAAATTATAACCCACTTCCCTGCTGCTATCTAAGGTCTCTCTTGGCTCTTAGCATTCAGTGATTATTAATTTTTATAGTATTTTGAAATATTACTATAGAGTTATGTTACATAATTATTAAGATTATGAATTACTGTTTCACTTTTCACCAAAGAAGCTTGTATTATCTACCAAAACAGATTGATTGTGAATTCATCAGGTTTGGGAGTAATCTAGCCCAGTATCTTCCTCTATGATCTAAAAGGGTTTTGAATTTATACAGGTTGAACTCTATGAAATTGCCTAAATTGGATCATTTTTAATCTACAAGGAAAGCAATTTCTTATGATTTAACCTAGAAATGGTTGCTCTAGAAATAAGTGTGAAATGAGTGGGATTATATTTAAAATTATAAATTCTAATTTGAAAAATATATTGACTACATGTGTGTACACAGAAATAGATATATGCTTATCTAATATACACATATGCATACTATATGTGTATATATTTATAGAGTATATATATGAAGTAATTTAAAACTGATGATTGGGTTTTGGTTTTAATTGTTTGAGGAGATGAGGCATTCAGCTGCAAAAACTCTGTTCAGGAGCTTCTAGACATGATTATTTCTTTTAAAAGAAACATATGACCACCATTATTCCGGGAAAATAACCATAACAGAGATAACATTATAAATCACTTGCTCTAACATTATACTGATACCAATATCAAATTTTTATGTGAGATTGTATACTTGTTGATAAAATTATTCTGTAGAATTATATTAGTATGAAGTAATCTTTCTTTCGAGTGTTTATAATAAGCCAACACTGTTCTAAACATTTGACATCTATTAACTCAATGAATTCTCTCCTCCATCCTACAAAGTATGTAATATAATTATCTTCATTTTTAAGATGAGAAAATTGAGGCAAGAAGAGGGAAAGTCATTTGCTGAAGTTCAGACAACAGGTAATGATTTAGCCTATTGTCAAATTCAGACAGTCTGACTTTGATCCTTTACAATATCATACAGAATCAGTCAGCTATATTTATCTTAAAAATTAGAATGAATTAAAAATTCTTTGTTTTTCCAAAATGTACAACATCTGTGAATACTTTATAATTTGAAGTTACAGAGTTGAAAAAATATACCTAAATCTTGGAAACCTGCAGTTTTA
Source organism: Tamias sibiricus (assembly GCA_025594165.1). Lineage (NCBI taxonomy): Eukaryota > Metazoa > Chordata > Mammalia > Rodentia > Sciuridae > Tamias > Tamias sibiricus. The sequence goes on along the minus strand of CM046660.1, from coordinate 68,196,640 downwards.
GGTCTCTTATAAGAAACTCAAAATCATTTTGAAATATATATGTCAGTTTCCTGTATTAAAAACTGGAATTTATAGCACTGACTCTTAAATAGGTAATTTATAAGAGAAGAAAGAATAACAGATCATATGATCACATATGATTAAGAGCCCTTAATTAATTAGACAGGTTTATTTATTTATTTTTATTTTTTGGTTATGAATGAATGCATGTGGTATGGTTTGGATCTTAAATGTCCACCAAAGGCCATGTGTTGAAGTTTTGGTCACAAGTCTGCGTGCTCCTGGGAGGTGGTGCAGCTCTCTGATATTGGCACGTAGTAGAAGGAACTTAGGTCATTGGCGATGAGCCCTTGAAGGGGCCACTGGGACTTCAGCCCCACACCCCACTCTGTTTCACTCTGTCTCTGTCTCTGTCACTGTCTCTGCTTCCTGGTTACCCTGAGGTGAGAAGCCTCCTCCACCATGATTCCTGTCATATTGTTGTACCTCATCACAGGCACAAAAACAACAGAGCCAAGTGGCCATGGGTGGAAACCTCTGAAATTGTGAGACAAAATAAGTCTTTCCTCCTTTTAAGTTATTTACCTTAGGTATTTGTTACAGCTATGGAAAGCTGACTAATACAGCCTGCAGATACTTTAATAAAGTTTTTTTTTAATGCTGCTTTTCTATATTGATCATGTTTTCTAGAGCAGATATTTATTAAATTCTTAATACTTTAAGAAAGTTATACAAAATCATACAAGCAGAGATGAATAAGGCTTATTAACTGGGTATAATAATCAACAACTTGATACATACATAATATGTGTGTATAGATGTACACACATATGCATGTATATAATATATATTACATACATATATATAATATATATGATATATAAGTTAGTAACAGAATTTGTCTTTACATCTACAACATTTTAAAATTATTTTCCCAATAAATGAAATAATCCAGTGATTTCCTTTAAGTCTGAATGAGAGGAAGCATTCTCTTCTGAAAATCAGCATCAAATGGTGACAGAAACATTAGGTGGGCTATTAGGATTTTGGGTATTTTGAATTGTTTCTGAATCTTAGTAGATTGATTGGAAAAGTGAAGTAGTTAAATTAGATGATGTTTGTCATTCAAGTGACAACTTTCTTTAAGTATCTTTTTAATTTTGTTTATTATGTTTTTACTAGTGCATTATGGACATATGTAATATTGGTATTCAGTTTGACATAATCATATAAGCATGGAAGATAATTTGCTGGATTGTTTGATAGCTCTGAAGTTTGCATTATAGGCAATGCAATTTTGCTTCTTTTGTTTGCTTTTTCTTTAAATTTGTTTTTTTTGTAGCTGTAGAAGGACAGCATGTCTTTATTTAATTCATTTTTATATGCAGTGCTAAGGATCAAACCTAATATCTAACACATGCTAGGCAAGTTCTTTGCCACTGAGCTACAGCCACAGCCTGCAATTCTGCTTCTTCAATAAGATAAGCTAAGCATACCCTACTTTAAAAGAAAACATCAAAAGGAAAACAGCCATGACATTTTCATTAATACAAACTTGTGAGTTCAATACAATAAATGAAGTCATTCAAACCTGTGAAGACTCCCCCTCCCCAAGGAGATCCAAGAAGCTGTTATCCATGGATAAATTGGGAAGAGGTACCTTGGGAAGAGGTGGGATGAAGGTGGTACAGCAATGCAGGCTTATAATTTTCAAGTTATATTTTTTGAATTGATTCTTTTGATCACTTCCATGAATTACATTTTTTTAAGTGTCATCAGGGCCGGGTACGGTGGTGCATGCCTATAATCCCAGCACTTGAAAGGCTGAGGCAGGAGGATCACCAGTTCAAAGCCAGCCTCAGCAGTGCCAAGGCACTTAGCAACTCAGTAAGACCCTCTCTCTAAATAAAAATACAAAAAAAAAAAAAAAAAAAAAAAAGGGCTGGGGATGTGGCCCAGTGATCTAGTGCCCCTGAGTTCAATCCTTCGTACAAAAAAAGTGTCATCAGGGATTATTTGGGAAAACAAACTATGCATCATTTTGCTGTTTGCTTTGGTTGCTTAGACTTTAGAAAAAGTACTTGAAAGATCAAGCCCCACTAGCTTTCAAATTCAGTTCCTGAGAAGGAAGTGGAGTCTGGCAAGGTTACCTTCTTACAGGCTGTGATGGAGCCACCCAGGCTGCTTCCTGAGCCGCTGTTGCTGCTGCCCTGCTGCGCCTCCGACACTTCATACATCAGTGTTGACTCCGAGTTGCTGCTTGTGTCCCAAACACAAAAAAAGAACACATTCCAGTGAGTCATCTGTTTAGAAATGCAGAATGAATGAGGCATGATATGATTTATCAAAAATCGTCTTTTCTGATTGCATTCAATGCTGCCAGTTCTCCTGCTGAAACTGACATTTCTTTGTTGGGCACATTTCTGGGCTAACCTAGTACGAATACAAAACTGCAGCCCAATGCCTTCCATAGTGCTTACACGGACACAATCGCATCTGTCCAACTTGTAGCAGTGTTAGCAACTTTTCTTAAGCATGCAGCTTTAAAACCCAAATAAAATCTTTTCATGTGTCATTTTAATTCAGCTCTTCTAGTACCAACACGTCAAAAAACACTCATTTTTTAAAATGAGGGTAAAATGTAATTTTCATTGGGATGCTGAATGGTACCATGAAGAGAGTGTGGACTTCAGCAAACACAGCCCATCCCTTGACCACCTCTGTGGCTGGAGACTGTCCCTTGGGACTCATACTCCTCTCCCCACCGCGATCAGCTCTTAGTGGGTTTGAGTATGCATGGTACTGCACAAATATGTTAGACTAAAATTTATTTCTACATCCTCAAGACGTCATAAAGATCGAAACTAATAACAAACCTGTTTTTCATAATATGCCAGGAAATTGAAAATTAAGCCTCATTTTAATACAAAAAGCTCTGAGTCATTTAAGCCCTTCTAATTATTTTTTTTCTTCTGGAAATATGAAAATTTGGATTTTAAAATGTACTCAAGCCATATTGTTGACCACATAGAACATGTAGAATTCATTAAAATACATTTTTGGAATATAATTGAATATTTCTATAGGTAATTTTCAACCCAAGATGTAGACTTTTTTCCTCTTGAAATGGATCAGTTAAATAAATAGTGTATTTCAACTAACATCTAGCTCTCATGTTTCAAGCTCTGAATGAATCAGTTTTTATCACACTGTGCATGAGTGTAGTCTGTTGGAATTTCTGTTATTAAGTACTATGAATGACACTTTTAAAATGACTGCTGATAGTACTGTTTAACAGATCATAGAGTCAGGCAAAAAATGCACAGAACAAATGAGGAGAAATATATTTTGTTTAAAAATTTCAAGTATTATATTCTGAGAAATTGCACCCTGTGGACTAGAATATATATAAAGTAAATGAACTGTTCACACCCACATCATCCTTGCTAAGGTGGGTGAAAAGAAGAAGAGAGAGAAAGAGAGGAAGAGGGAAAGGAAGCATGAGAGGTAAGGAGAGAATGATGTAGAGGAGGAATGGAGGAGGAAGAAGAAAAGAGAAAGGGAAAGACAAAGAGGACTTTGGATCCTTTTTCTGGCTCTTGGTCTCTAGCTACTATGTACCTAGCCTTTTCGGGCTCAGTCTCTTCATTGTAAATGACATGTGTGGACTGAAATCTGTATTTCTTTCCTAAATCTGGAAGTCACATGCAAAATATCTTAGAGGACTGAGTTTTCAGTACCTATTTCAGGATTCTCACAATGTGGGGTCCATAGCCTTTCCAGCAGCCATTTAACTGTGACTCCACCTCAAACCCAACTGCAGAAGTCCCACCAAGCAGGTAACAGTATTAGGTTTCAAATTACTAACATGTGAAGGATATGACTGCAGACTAAGCTAATTTGGCCCATGATAACTCAGCTTGGGAGTGAAGGAAATAATTTATGTTCCTTCTAGGAGTCAGCCAAGCCCCTTATGCAGGAACTCAGGAAGGCAGCTCTGGCTCTTGTTGCTATTGTGTCCCCAGGCACATCTGGTAAGCTAGTGGGTCACTTCCATCCAAGCCAGAGTTAGGACATTTCTGATGTCTTTTTACAGGGCTAGCAACCTTGGAGTAGGGCGCAGGCAAGCTAACAGTCATGTTTGGGAAGATGGTAGGTTGCTTATCCTTGATCCCATACAGCATACACAGCACTTTAGCAATCTCTAACTTTTCTGGAGGGGAATCACATCTGACCTAGGCTGAGTTGGGTAGGTCCCAATTCAGTGGATAATGTAAAACCTAAAGAAAAGTAAAAGATCAGTCTTGAAACTTACTTAGTTGCCAACCAAGCACATTTTATGACTTTAGATACATTACTTTTCACCCACCCAAAAGTTGAAGAACCGCTGAACTCATCTAGTAGAAAGAAGAAATGTCAGTTCTACCCACAGAGCCCTCCTGTTTTCCTGACTGGGAGACTCTAGTTGGGAATGAAGTTGCACATAGGAGTGTGAAAGTTCTGTTGCTTTCTGTAGGGCTCCCTCCATTTCTTCCAAATCTAAGTATATATAACTTTAATAGATAAATAAATTTAAAAAATAGATAAATAAAACAATGTAGATCCGCACATATCTATTTGCTTGTGAGAATTAAATGGGGAAGCAGAGTCACATGACAAGATTAAAATCAGTGTACTACTTAATGACAAGCCTATGTAACTCCACTGCACCAGTATGGAGAGCAAAGTCATCTTGTTATTTCCAGAGTCATTACCTGTCACTTTCCTGATGTTTAGTACCTTAAATACGTACAGAGGCTTTTATATTAAATCATGCTATAGATGTGGAATTTCAATAAGTGAATTTACAACTTGGCCCCATCTCTTCCATGGCCTTTGAGATGGAAATGAAAGTTGACAGTTTTTGCAAAGAAGCTGTCCCTGGTCTCCAGAGAGGTAGAATGTTTCCTGCTCCAGGATGAGGCAGAGTTGGTGGTAACATGAAAATCATGCATTTATTAAAATGAACTCAAAGTGACATTAAAAGAGCTGCTATCAAGATGCAGTATAGCCCTATAACTTGCTTGTAATGGGTAAGACAGCAAATTCTTCCCTAGGACACATTCCTTTGATTTTCATAAGGGTTGACAATATTTATTAAGCACATACTTTCAGACTCCTTTCATGCTGCAACTGCTATATGTGTTTCAGTGAGGAGGTGGGTAAAGTGGGAAAGACACAAATGCAGTCTGTGAAGTAGTGACTTTAAACCAGTCTTCTATAAAACAGCCTTCTTTACTGAAAAATGTCATATCTGAATAGATGAAGTGCTGAGTTGACACTGTACTGCACCATCAATAATTCATGCAGGTGAATAAGCAGGTCACTTGCAACACTGAAGATGGTCCAGGGAGCTTTCAGATTTCCCCAGAGACAGAAGTGCTCAGTAACTGGAAACTGAGTTGTTTAAATATCACTACTCAAACTTTGGCCCATGAACCAGCACCAATGGTATTGCTTAGGAGCTTGTGACTCAGGTCACTCCCCAGGAATACTGAATCAGAATGTGCATTTTTATATTAAACTCAGGTAATTTATATGGCCACTAAAGTTTGAGAGCCACTTATATGACACATTGAATTGATTGCACATTCTTATTTGCTCTTGGGCCTTTGTTCAAGTTGTTAGTTCTTTTAGGGAATTCTTCCTAATCCTTCTCCTTCCTCCTTGATAATTCCTGCTCTGTCCTTTGGGTCTCAGATTATGACTTGTGGTGCCTCTTTCCTCCCTAGCCTCTGTCAAGGTGACCTCTACTCCTCTCCAATGTACCACTAAAGCCCTGTGCACATGCAAATATACCCCCATTCCCTTCTCTTCCCTGGTCCTCCCAAGAAATAAGACAGGTGCTGTTCTTGTGCGTTCCAACAGCAGCCAGAGCCACATGTCCTGTTATAGTTTCTGTCAAAAAGGCATAAAGATTTGTAGTAGTTGTCTGTCTCTCCCTTTAAGCTGTAAATTCTGGAAGCACAGGGACCTTTTAGGACCTAGGACAGTGCTGGGCAGTGATAGATATCAAAAACCACCTATTGAGGTTTTTTTTTTTTTTTTTTTCTATCTTTCTGAGTATCCTGCTTAACCTCAAAAGATCAGGCACAAACAAGTGTCTGAATCCAATGCTTAATTTGCTGCAGTGGTGACAGATGGTGAGATAAGCTGCATCTGAGATGATAATTTAAAGAATTTCCCAGGATAGTTCTAATGAAAAAGGATCCTGCTGTTATTATTGCTAAAATGTCAAGTTTAAACACAGTGTAAAGTTAAACAATTTTAATAGATTCTAAAAGACAAGCTTTGCTCTTATCTTCTTGCCCTTAAAGAGTGCTTCTAGTGAAATGTAGTGATTATCTTCCATTTGATCGTCTCAATCCTATCAAGGGTATCTGCCCTTGAGCTTCACACCAAATCTCTTAATCTCAACACTGGAAAAAATAAAAACTCAGATCTATCAGAAGAGATCTTGAACAAGAAATTGAGATGCTCTCATTAAACTCAATTTCACAACATACTACAGACAACAACTTAGAGGATTTTAAAATATGCCTTTGCACAGTTCAAGATGAAAGTATGCTCCAGTGAACGTCCTTATTTAACCCTCATCCAAAGGGATTTACCTGTTTGTTTTAAAAATCTCCTGATGTGTTAGTATCTCCTGTCTTCATGGACTGACCAATCTGGGACAGACTCCTTCCTAGACCAAGTTTTAGTAGAGCTCCTTTTAGCTCTCTTTTTAGTTACTCCTGCAACTTGGTCTGCTGAGCCCATTCATCAATGAATCCTGCTAGTCAGTTTAGCAAGAATCCAATCCTGCCCTACCCTTGCTATCTGAGCAACTTCCTCACCCTCTGCCCTTGATAGTTTAGTCTTTGGCCTGCCTTTAGCAAGAATCTGTTAAGCCAAGATTCCCATCCTTGCTATTTCCTTTCAGTGATTTTTTTTTTTTTTTTTAATCTGCTGACCCTCTCACTCTGCCCATGGGATGTAAACTCCACTCGCCCATGTTCTGGGGAGTAGAGCTTAGTTCTACACTGATGTCTATCTCTGTACCACAGCAGCTTGCATGAAATCTGTCTTGTCATCTTTAACAAGAATCTGTTGCAAAATTTTGATTTTTACACTGTGTACTTTTCTGGATTTCAAATATCTCCCAGGCAAGAAGTTTGTTTGTCCTTTATTTTAAAATTTTATTCTTTTGCTTCCTTACTCAGACTTTTCTTTTCTGGGTCAGAGATGACATGTCATTTATGCAAATTAAATGTGTTACCAATTTACTGATGGCAAAAAGATTTACAAATTTGTATTCATTTTGTAGGATTTTAGTAAATGTATAAGAGAGAACAACTAGTCAAACCATGAAGGTATTTAGAAACCATCATTATATATCCTGTTTCAATAATTAAAGGTGGCTGAGTAACTGTAGAATGAATTCCAGACTTTTGCTCTTCTACACCAGCAGAATTAAAATAACAATATATCAATGCTATGACATAGCCAGCCTTTTATTTTCTCAAATAAAGCTCTAAAAAACAAATGACAACAAAACACATTACTCTGCTTTTACCATAATGCTTCAAAGAAAAGACATTGAAATGATGTAACAAAATTATGTATATAATCTATTAATGAAGGATATTCATTTTGAAAGAAAAGATAGTTGACAAAATTGCTATCATTTTTGTCCTCAGATCAGTAATAAAGTTGTTGCAGACCTAAGTTTGTGAAAAGTTTGTAAATGACAATAAAAAAATATAAACAGTTCATTCACTATTAGTCATAAAATCAGTGGTCATTCTTAGCAGAACATGTGGTCTCAAATCAGCTATACTATAATTCAATCTACTAAAAAATATGCAAAACAAAATCATAATAGAGCATTATTACTTCATTTGGGATATGGTTTGTAAATACCAACAGCTGGTAAATTTCCTATTTTTGACACTAGCTCTGTTGAAATCTTTTATACTGAAAATGATCTTGAATATTGTTAATTAAAGCTTTTTTATTATGGAACTCTAAATCTATCAGATATATCCAGTGAAATGTTAAACCATGTCTTAAATATTTACTATGGAAATAACTAGATTACAATAGAAAAAACAGTCAAGTAGTAAACTCCCTAATTTAACAAAAAGGTTTCACTTTCCAACATAATGTTATTGGTGACTGTATACATCATATATCATTTATTGCATGATTTTATCTGTGTCAGATACTGTGCATATATTGCAATACTCTCATGTATTGCCTCTAGAAAGGAGGTGACGGCAGATGATGTTCTGATGGGTAAAATCACTACTATACAGATAATTAGCTTTTATCTTAAGAAAGCTCTCCTACAGTTGCAGTCTTCATCTAGATCCCCAAATGTAATTTTGATACTATAACCACTTGTTCAGAAAAGAGATTAAGCCAGAGAGCATGATGGCCTAGCTGTTTGTTCTTCCTTTTGTTAATGAGGACTATAGGGAAAATTTTCAAAACACGTGTCCTACTCATGGAGTGTGAAAGTATTATTTTAATGTAAGAGCAAGTACACATAACTGTGGCTCACTTAATTTTGCATGAATATGTATTTATATATAAATACCATTAGATGCTTTCTACAGAAATATGTATCCCTAAAGTTCTTTATTTTTAAAAAGTTACAGGTGTGTATTTGTTTGTGGTTAAAACATATTGTGTTTGTCACTGCATTCAGCTGTATCAGACTTTATTTCAGATACACTTAGAATAAGTGTTAGAGTTACCACCTCATCTCCCTTATGTTTTTGCTCTTCTACCAACCCATGTGGGCAGGTGGTTCACTCTGTGATATAATTCTCCATATCACTTCCAATAGTGATTATCATCATTTAGTGCATCTTTGCACTGTATGGTATGTTTTACATGCTCATTTAATTGTGCAAACTTTATAGATGAGAAGTATTCATGAGGTTAACATATAACCCAAGGTTAGACTGCAGCCAAATTGACAGATCTGATCTGCTCCTCACACTATACCATCCTATTTTCTGCTGTGACCTCCAGCATTCCTTCTAATTCTTTGCTTCTATAACCACACCATCTAAATGAGTTCAAATGTAACCTGTTTCTAGTGCTTTGGCATTTAAGAAAACTAGTTCCCCTTTTGCTACTTACTATATGTGAAATTGGACTTGTTACTTAAACGTTTGTTTCTTCAAAGATAAAATGCCAGTGATCATAGGGGCTCTGTCATGGAGTGTCATGGTGGTTACCTGGCATTTCCCATAAAGCTGGTTACATGGCATTTCCCATAAAGCAGTAGCACAGTAACCAAGTAAGCAGTCCATATTAAACTGAGAAAAAATAGTTTCTCCCTTTACATTTAAATAACATTAAGCCCTGTACACTTATTTATTTGTAAGGGTCTCCTTATTAGGTTTCAACACATTTTGAGAAGTTAAATGGGATGCATACAGACTTTTTGAATAAATGCACAAATACTTATCCTAGTGACATTTCTCTTCTCCTTACTCAGACCTGGGTTCCCAAAAAATACACTATAAAAATTTCTGTACTTATGCTGGCACTTGACTATTATGAAGTTATAAAATGAAGAATACCAAAGACTTTTTGAAGTCCAACAGAACACACACACACACACACACACACACACACACACACACACACACAAATTCAGTCATTCTAAGACTGTTTAGGAACACAGTTTTATATTCATTCATATGGCAAAATATCAAGATGGTTAAAGAAAATCTCAAGAAACTCTTCAAAAGATTAATTTGGCATTGTTGAAAACCTGAATTGAAACTGTTTCTAGAGGAAAGTAGTTGTGCTGCTAAAATGCTACTTTAATTAGCAACAATTTAATAAGATTACTCCAATAAATAGGTAATAATTATTTTTTGGTATCTTCTATGTTTATTTTTTTCTTCTGTGTTTCCTTTTGCCTTCCTAATTGCCTGGCAAATCTTTTCTTCCAGAGATCCTGGAAGTTAGGCTTCTGTGGGGCTCTGCTTCACTTATAAGTAAAACATTACAGAACTGAACAGAGGAAATGCTCCTGGAGGGAAGAAATAGGATTGGAGTCCAGCTTTATAAAAGGACAGGTAAGAGATGTGTTTGTTAAGAACACAGGCAAGTGCCCTTCTGATGTGTCTGGTGATTTCCATGTAGAGTGCGGATTTAAAATTTTTTTGGATAAATCAGTGAAGGAATGAATTTTGCTGATCTCTCAAATGTTATAGTATTCTGTTGGTAAAAAATAATATGCATTTCATATGTTGCTTCTTAGAGTGTAAATTCATGGTTTTTCTGGGGAATTATCTGGCCAGGCTTTTTAAGGCTCTTAGCCATGCAAGCCTGTTACCCATCAATACCTTTTAATAGGCATCTATTCAAAGGATAGAAAAAAAAAAATAAAGACATATGCATTATTATTATTATTAATTGAAAAACACCCTGAAAATTAACCATATGTTCATCAATGTGTACGTGGATAGAGTTAGCATGCACCCAAAAATACATCATGGACAATGCACCCCTGATAAATGAACCCAGTGGAAGACAAAATACTATACTGCATAGCTATTAACATAGGTGGCAGCTTCTCACATAAAAGGGCTGATCCAGTTATTCTGTGCTGAAAAGCTTATAATAATTCAGCATTTCAGTCCAGCCAAACTGTAAGCCCTTGAGAAGCACGCACAGCTCATCTGCCTGGACTCCCTGTTGGCTCTGACACTTGGTCTCCTCTGCATTCCCACCAGGCATGACAACAGTTTGGAGCTTCCCCAGGTGTTGTACCAGTCAGAACCTGCTTTGCGAGAGATCTGCACATCTCACTTATCACCCCTGCAGGTCTCTTAAATGCCACCTTTTCAGTGACACTTCTTCCCCTGACTACAGTTTCTGCAATTGCCCTCTAGGCCTCGCTGTCTTTGGGTTCCCAACATCTCCTACCCTGCTCTATTTTCTCAGTATCCATATGATGTTCTAACATTTTATAGGATGTATTCATTTCCTGTGTCTATTATTTATTGCCTTCCTCTCCTCCCTCCCCCCACTGCTTGCAGGTTATAAACTCCATGAATGCAGCTATCCATGCTGGGTTTTAATGATATATCCCCATTCCAAGAATATGGCATAGTAGGAGCTCAGCATAGTAGGAGTATAGTAAGAGCTCAGTAAACATTTCTTGAGTCAATGAGTTAATTAAAGCTTTAGTCATATAAAGTTTCATACTCATGGAAACAAGAAAATATATTAACAGTGGTAACCTTAGGATGATGGGTTTATTGGTGATATTTTCTTTCTTGTTCCTTTTCATAGTTCCTATACATTTAGTACATATTATTTTGTGGCCATAGAATGTTTTCTATTTTAAAATGGGTGATAGAAGGATCTTTGGAAATTTGGTGCTTATGGACAAATTAAGAAATGCAAAATTCTATTATGTTTAGAGCTCTAAGGAATTTCTCTGGTTAGTAAATAACTTTTGCCTTTCAAATCACATGAAGTTGGCAACCCTCACATATATGACATTGCTTTAGTGAGGACTTGTCATGGGTCCTTCAGAGGTGACAGACATTTTAGCCAGCACAGTCAAAGTGGACCAATGTGACTGGAGAAGCCAGCAGAGCTTACTTAAACCAGAGGCATCCTTCACAACAAAAGCTTCACCTGTCTGAGAAAAACATTTGCAGTTGCCTGTGAACTGTGCCTTGCCTCCCTTATGTTTCTGAGGTTGTGGCTTTTGAAGGATTTTGTAACTGTCCCTGTGGATAATTAATGAAAGGAATTGAGCTGGGACCACCCTGTGCAGTACCTCATCAGTTCTGGGTAATGAAACTTAGATTAGGAGTTGAAGCTCTTGGAGGCTGCCAGCTGAAATTTCTGGCACAGTTTTAAAGGATATTATCATTCCATAAATACAGACCCCCTGAGAAGGAGCACCTCCTGATGCATAAGAATGGCCCAAACTAATGACTTCACTTTTCCTTAACAACCTTAGTGGACTCAAGAATTTTATTGAGCTCTTTATTGGGTACATTATTTTTAAAAAATATCCAAGCCAGGAGGACGATTTTGAAGAAGTACTAAAACAACCTCAGCATGTTGGAATGGGTCTGAAGAATAATCCTTAAGTAAGGTTTGGGGGATAACCTTGGCCAGGTAATTCCTGCTAATAGGCATTTTGGCATACATATTAGGATTTAATGATTGACTCTGCAAAATGTTCTTGGAGTTGTTATTATTACAGTTGTAGATTATTTTCACATGGTGCAAGTAACTCAGTTCCTTAATTAAATTAAAATCAATGCATTTTCATTTTATGACTTTCAAAAGTGCAGCTTGTTAAATGTCAAAAAATTATAAATAAAAATAGAATAAGCTTAAAATAGAGATAGTTTTATATCAAAAGCACAGCAATGAGAATATAACAGGACTCACAAACTGAGAGCCATATTGGCCTGCACATTATTTAAAATATTTTAATTTAGCTGCCAACAGTTGGAAAGTGGAAGAATGCATCCCCCCAAAAGACAATATTTCTGTCTTCTCTGGAACAAACAGTAAATCAGGCTGCACTGGGCAGTAATTGGTGAACTTGGGACCTCTCTAAAACATGCTTTCTGAGCCTGCTGCCCTTGTTTTTCATTATAAGTATTGGCCTGGAAAATATTTGATTATGTGACACTGGATACAAACATCCGGAACATATTTTTCATCTCAGATTTTCCTCTCTGGGATTTTCTGGTTTTTGTTTTTGCCTTTTGGTTTTCGTTCTTGGAAAACTTTATATTTTTTAGAGCACTTTTAGGTTCACAAGAAATTTAAGACAAATGTACAGAAAAAGTCCCCTGTATGCCCTGCCTCTCCCCCACATCACCTCCCTGTTGCCAACATTTCCCTGTGTAGTGCTGCACTTATTAGCATTGCTAAACTATACACTCAAGATGGTAATCCCCCAACATCCTCAATCTGCACCAAGGTTCACTTTTGCGCTGTATGTTCTATGGGATTAGAAAAATTAATAATGATATGTACATATTATTATAGTATCTACAGGTGTTCTCATTACCCTAGAAATCCTCTGTGCTATGCCTATTTGACCATCTTCAAACCACCCTCAGATTTTTAGAATTGTATTAACTATTCCATGAGTTAGTTTTGTTCTCAGAATATTTTTAAATTTGTGTGGCATTTTGAAAGAAAGCATACAATGTCTGCCAACTGGTCAGTTCTCCATAAATGTGGTTGAGAAAATGATGAATTTACTTTTAAAAATCTTGTGACTTTTCTTTAAGTAAGCCATGTAAAAACAAAGATGATCTTTTAATTTTGCTTTCCTACTTTAGGATGTGAGGGTCTATAGTTCTGAGATGAGAGTTTTAGGGAACCTATCAGAGATACCAGGTAGTGAGAAACAATATATGCTGTAAGTAGAACTTTCCTACTTTTAAAACTCATTATAAAGTACATGTAAATTATAATTGCAATATTTGAAATCAGTAGAATGAACGAAGCCATGAGGTATAACAATACCCACGCATTAAACCCATGAGAAGATTAATAGTTAACTTAAATGTGTCAAAATTTCAACACTTCTTCTGTCATGTGATAGAGTGAAAATGCCACTGTGTGCTAGAAGTAGAAGACTTGAATTGGGGTCCCAACTATGTAATTTTCATCAGTTTGACTTTGGCAAAGTTATTTAATCTTCCTGAGCTCTGGGTTCCTCATCTGTTAAATAAAACCAATTAGTAGATAACATCTACAAGATTCATTGTTGCTGAATCTCAATAAATAGTAATAGCACAGTTAATAGAGCACCTGCTTTCCTCCAGTCATTGTGATAGGATCTTACATTGGTTGATTCAAATCCTTACAGCATCATGGTAAGGCAGATGCCCTTAGCTTATTATAGGCATAAGAAGACTGAAGGCTTGACACCTTCTCAGAGTAACAGTTTTTCAAGAGGCTTCTTTGGGGTCTAAACCTGCCCCCTGCCTGTACCCTTTCCCAGATGCTCTGCTGTCTTCATTCTTTCATTACATGCCATCTGTGAACCATTTTTCCTATGGGCCTTCCCACTGGATTTGGACATTGAGGTCTATAGAGAGCAATGCAGACAAGGGTGAGGGTTGGCATGAGACCTCTCCATGGCTGCACCAGGTTTGTCTACTGCTGTTGAGAGAAGAGGGCTACTGGGGTCATGGAGGAGTATCACCAAACAATTCCAGGCCTGGACTTACATGAAAATTAAATAGAAAATTGTACTCCTTTTATGATTTGAGGCCTGAGAAAAGCCCTGCCTGAGTATAAATTTCTGCCACCTGTCCACCTTGATGCTGAAAACCCTATTACTCTCTTGCAGTCATTCAAGATAGAAGAGGGCAGAGGGTCCTGAAGGGATGGGGCACAGAAGGGGTGAAATGTACCAGTGAAGAAAAGGTCAGGTGCAAGAGGACTGTATACCAGGAAACCTATGAGGTCAAGGTCAAAGCCTTGGGATGAGTACCCAGGAGGCTCACTGGATGCTAGAAGGAAAGAGGATACCCTGATCACAACTTGGGTTTTTAATCCCCTGGACCCCACACCCCACAACCAACCTGGATTCCTGGGAGTGTCTCTTGGCAGGCAGGGCAGCAGAGAGGCAGGTAGGAGAGTTTGGTTCAACTACCCACATGGCTGATGGAGAGGACCACACCCACCATAAAGGAGTTACAAACACCAGCAGATTTGGAGAGGAAGCAATAGAGGAGAGAGTGGGGAAAAAAAGAAACAGCAGTTTTAGTATCATTTAAGAGGAATGACACAGATTCACAGTTGGCTGTCTTTTAAAAAAGCACAAAAGTAGCTAAATGTTGAATTTGCAACAATATTATCTTAATTTTTTTTTTAAACTCAGAAAAGGGTTCAAAGATTACAAATGTTTTTCAGTGGTATCTGTCTTGGGTTATGCTGAATTTATGTTTGTGATTGAGCTTCACATCTTTAATGCATCAAAAGGCAATTTACATTTTGCAGATGAGAATTCAGGGCATTTTGACCTGTTGTGTGTATATCTGTAAGTGAGGAGCACACTTTTGTGTTTCTCAAGCTTAATGTTTTAAAAGGGAATAGCTAGGCAACAGATCCAGCTTTTTTGAAGGCTTTGTAAAGACGATTTCTACCATATGTATGCACCCAAGGCATTCCCTTTTCAGTGCAAATCAATAGTATATCACTTCAAATTTCAGAGGTTGTAATGTTACTATAGGTATGAAAAATAATACTATCTGTAGGTCTATCTATTTACCTATCCATCTATCATCATCATCATCATCATCTATTTATAAGCAAAGAGTAAAAAGGAAGCAGTGAAATAATCTTTGCATCTCATTGCCCAGTAGCCACTGGCAAATCATTAGAATACAATAACATTTTGCTGTCTGAATGAAGATAGCAGAGAAGAAATAAGGTAGAAAATTGTTAGAGTCATCAAAGCAGAAAATACCTGTGTATGGGAAGGGATAAACATATTTGCAGATATGAATGAGCAACCATGTGGTTACATGAGATCTCCGATCTAAGCCACTCACAAAGTTCTAGAATTCTTTTGAAAGGTATTACACATTTACTCTGAGAAAGTGCATATTTATTTGTAGCACTGTAAATGTTTTCTTTTTCAAGTTTCACTTTTTGTTTGTGACTCATATGAAACTACAGTTTATCAAAGTGATTTGATTTACATTCAGCAAATGTGCTAAATTCATTAATTAAATGAATAAATAATAATAAGCTGTAGATTATTTTGTATTTTTAGGTACACAGTCAAATGAATTGCAAATGCTGACAGCTTTAGTTTCTTCTTTTCCAAATGTGTATATATATGTATATATATATATATATATATATATATATAAACACACACAAAAATATATATATATATAAATATATATATATATATATATATATATATACAGTTTTTGTTCTTATTATTATTGCTTTACTGTGGTGGCTGGAATATTCAGGAAACATTGAATACATTAATGTAAAAATTCCTAAATTTATATCACTATGTACTATGTTTTCTGCAGTATTTTTGTTTGATTATTTGTTTTTTGTAGATATTATTTTACTAAGTTAAGGAAGTTCTTGTCTATTTCTACTTTAAATATTTTTTTCTAGTGCTTTTATTCTATTACTTATGACAGAATATTATATTTTATCTGGTGCCTTTCTGGATTTATCAAGATAATCATATGATTTTTCTTCTTTAGATGGTTAATATGATTGATCATAATAATTGATTTCATTAAGCCAGGGTTAGAGGTGTTTATCTTCTTTTATTTTTCAGATGAGTTTGCATGCTATTGGAATTATCTGTTTTATTGAATCATATTGAATCATGGGCACAACTCTCCAGTAGAGCTATCTGGGAGTACAGCATTTTTTGAGGGAAGGTTTTCAATCAAAGAATTAAATCTTCGACCTACCTTCCTTCCTTCCTTCCTTCCTTCCTTCCTTCCTTCCTTCCTCCCTCCCTCCCTTCCTTCCTTCCTTCCTTCCTTCCTTCCTTCCTTCCTTCCTACCAGAATTGACCCTAAGGGCTCCTGACCACTGAGCCACATTGCCTTTGAGACTGGTCTCACTAGGTTGCTTACAGCCTCCTTGAGTTGCTGAGGCTGGTTTCAAAACTGCTGTCCTCTTGTTTCAGCCTCCAGAGCTTCTGGGATTAAAGGTGTGCACCAACATGCCTGTTAAATCTTTAATCTTTATATATCATTCATGGCTTCCATTTCTTCTTGGGTTATTTAGGTAACATGGTTTTACTTGAGATTGCCTGTTTTATTGAATTTTATTGTAATTTTGTCTATAGTATCTATAGTAATGTTCTTTTTTTTTTTCTTTTCACTCCTACAATTGTGTTTTTGTTCTATCAGGGACAACTTGATTTGCTTTTCTAAGGATGAATCTTTATTGGTTTGTCCTCTTTGGTCTATATTTCCTTTCTAATGTATTAATTTCTGGTCTTATTACTTCTATTTCTCACCTTCTTTGGACTTATTTTGTTGTTTTCTAATGTTTACTGTATAATCTTTAGTTTATTTTTAAAAATGTACTCATTTACATTTTTATCTTATAGTGCTTTTACCTGCATTCTATGTTTTAAAATATGCCATTTTATTACCTATAAATTATAACTATTTTATAAATTTCATTACAGATTTGAAGGTGCATGTACATTTGAAATTGCATTTTAATTTTTATTTATATGGAAATTTTTAAATTTATGTTTACATTGTTGATTTCTGGTTGAATTGCTTTCTCCTCATGTAACATGTTCTGCTTGCCATTTGTGTTTGGTCTTTGTATAAAATTCCTTTATAAACCAGTGTGGATGGTCAATTTCTGTAAACATTGTATGCATTTTGCAGTTTGGAGTTTGTATTATCCAATATATGCATATTAAATTATGTTGGTTTTGATGTTCAGATATTTCTAAGTCCATATTGGATTTTTTTGATAATTTCTTATTTTGTCCATTTTTACTGATTTAATTTCGAGGCAGTTGTGTTGGGTGAATACAAATATTATCATTGTCTTATTTTTAATTTTTCTTGACACTATCGGGCATTATTAATATTGTTTATATAGCCAATACTTGCTTAGACTTACTAAATATTTAAAACATTCTTTACATTTTGTTTGTTCTATATTGCAGACCTCACATCTGGGACTGTCTTCCTTCTGCTTGGAGTAAATCTCTTATAATTTTATTTAATGAGAAATAATGCTCTTGGTGTTTGTATGAATATGTGTTTATCCTTGTGAGATATTTTTACTGAATACAGAATTCTAAACTGGAATTTTTTTTTCCTTTGACACATTGAAGATGCTGCTTCCTCATCCCTGGTAGCCTCTTGTTGTCTTGTGGATACCAGGAATCACTGTGATTATTATTTTTGAAGGTTTGTGTCTTTTTTACTGACTGCTTTTAACAATTTTCTATTATCATTGGTACTATCATTGGTGGTATGATGATATTTAGCTGATAATTCCTTATTATCTTATCTATTCTTTAACTATTTTAGTAAGTATAAAAATATTTTATTACCCATTTCTATCACTTTCAGCAAGAAGTTTGATAAATAACTTTGTTACACTACTAGAGCTAAAACTCACCGGCATTTAGAAGTTACCCAAGGTGTTTGGAAGAGTCACACAAAAAAGGACAACAGTACCAATGGCTTCAAAGGCTGAGAAAACATGGGAGGATAAGGGACATCTACCAATATTTGTGAGCAGAGAAGACCCAACTAGAAGAACAAGCTTATTGCCCAAAAAGCTTTTCATAAAGAATTAGAAGTAGCTGGACAGACAAGGAATTAGACAATTATTTTGCCTAGAGATACATGGTTATGCAATCATTTTGAGCTAAAGCAATGAACAGTAGTGAAAACATCAACAGTAACAGTAATTACTATACAGGTGGATCCCTTACCAGAAATGCTCAGTGTAAGCTGCCTGGTACCGAAACCCGGGAGGAAATCTCGGAGGCAGAGTAAAGCTTTTACTACTTTTACTTCTACTTTCTTAGAGAGAGCTTAGAGAGGGAAAGAAAGATTTTTAGAGAGAAAGATTAGAGCGAGCTTTTCTTCTTAGCTTAGAGTAGAAAGAAAGATAGAGCTTCTCTTCTTAGAGAGAAAGAAAGATAGAGCTTAGCTTAGAGAAAGATTAGAGCTTCTTTCTTCTCTCTTCTTTCTTCCTTCTTCTTTCTTCTGTCTTCTGTCTTCCTCAGGAGCCTCGGCCTAACTCTGACCAGTCATTACTTCTTCTATCTGGTTTCTCTTCTGTCTTCTATCTGGTTTCTCTTCTGTAACCGCTCTGCCTACGTTCTGGCCGCTGTGATTCTTCTGACCCACCGAGTGACTGCCCGGCTGACTGAATTCTCCGTTCTCCTAACTCGGACCGCTTTCACCCGGTTATATACCTTCAGGTTTGCGGGTGCCTACAGGTGCGTCACATACATATCAGGTGGAACTTATGGCTTCCAGCTAGCTGCAACAGCCCTTCCTAATTAGGGCTCCTTCAGCTCAGCACCAGAAAAGTTTTGGCTTTTGGATGTTTTCAGAGTTTGAAATAATTGCATATTCATGATGAGCTATCTTGGGAGTGGGAGCCAGGTCTAAACATAGTAGTTTTATACAATATTTTTAGTGTGCCTGTGCTCTTACTGCCCCCTGTAATATGTAGTCAGGTGTTTTCTACTTGGGTGTCATGCCAGTGCTCAGAAAGTATGGGATTTCAAAGTATTTTGAATTACAGGTGTTTAGGGATGCTCAACCTGTATGTCACCACTTAGAAGTTTAATAAAACCATCTTCATTTTTTAGTGTAGATACAGGTGGATCCCTTACCAGAAATGCTCAGCACCAGAAAAGTTTTGGCTTTTCTGTAACTAAGATGACCATGTAGCTTACAGTTTTCATAGTAAACCTGATTTAAAATCATTTTCTGAATTACACATCAAAAACAAATACTTGACACAGTAGGTGTCCTGATTTTTAATTTAAACAAATGCAGTATTCTTACACACTTAGCGTGCAATATGCTTCTGGAAAGCAACATGCTTCAGAGGAAGTTTATCCCCATACCATACATTAAAATGCTCAGGCATTTGGGAGCTATTGATTATCTTATAAAGTCTTAATTTCATGCTAAAAATTCAATATAACAATATTCTATCGTTGTGTGTGCAGTTCTAATTTTTCAGAAAAAGCTTAGGTAAGTGGCTTAAATTCAGACTGCAGGTGGGAGGTATGCTGCCTCTAGGCCAAGTCTAAATTGCTTTCACCACAAAGCATTTTCACTCTGATGGAGGTTGAATAGCACAATCCAATATATTAGAGAGGGAAGTAGAAATGATCAATCTTTTCACGACCCTTCAGTCAAGTTCAGTTTAAAAAAAGGCAACTTAAAAATGATCAGGTTTTAGAATGAGATTCAGAAATAAAGGAAAGAATAAGCATCTCCCTTCTCTTTTCTCACATGAATTTTCATTTGACTACAAAGAAATAATTTATTTAAATTGTTAATAAGAAGACAAAATTTAAATCACCATTTGAAGTCCCAAACTCTAAGCACTGAGCTTACAAAGGGAAAAGTATTCTACCTGTATTTCCCACTTCGTGAAAAAAAGCTTGTGAGCCAAGTCAATGTTTAAAATATTATCACAAGACTATTAGGCACATTTTACAATATTTGTCTAAGTTTTTTTTATATCTGAAGGAAAAATTTTAGTTAAAAATAATAATAAAATTTTCATTTGGGCAGTACTTCAGGTTTTGCAATAATCAATATTAATGACAAAATTATATCTTTGCACAATTTGCAAATAAAGCTTTTTAAAGCCAATTACCTATTTAAAGTATTATTTAATCCACCTAAAAACATATTTTTAAAAGATAGTATAGCAACTGTTTTTCTCTCTCTTTTATTTATTTATTATTTTTAGTTAATTCCAGAGTACAAGTGCATTTCCCAGGCACCACTAGGTGTTTGATCGCATTTTTTCATACATTTTGATCTCAATTACTGTGGCATTGCTGACACAATTTTATTATTTTGTCCATAACCCAATCTATTTTTTTTTTTTCAGAAGGCTCAGAAATGGGACCAGCATTTGTGTCTGAAGGTTAGCAAGGAATACGCTTTCCATTCCCCCAGTAGTAGTCGTTTCTGAGATAAAACTTGGTGGAGTAAGAACCTTTTGCCTTCTGAAGGTAGATAATGAGAATAAAATAAGTGGAACACAGAATCTTACATAGTTACAACCCGAGTGTGGCTTTTACTGATAGGTGCCTCAGGTATTAGGCCCCATTTGAATCAAAACAACAAAAAAATGTTGCTCACTAAAAAAAAAAAAAAAAAAAAAAAAAAAAAAAAAAAAAAAAAAAAAAAAACATCAAATACATATGATATAAATATTCATTTCAGGTTTTATAACTCCATAATTATCAAATACAGGGTTCATGGAACCTTGGTTTGTTCTTGGAAATTGGATCTCATCCTTTCCAGGGGAAGCAAGGCACGGATTTTACAGAGGCCAAGCAGATGAATGCATTCTCTCATTATTAGGACAACATAGCCATTGGCACAGCAGGCTTCACTGCTGCCTTGTTAGATGCCACTGAGAAAGTGAACTGAGGGCAGAAAGTGAGCAAATTCAGTGAGAACAATTATGTAGAGACTTCTGGGCTTAGTCCTTAAAACAGTTGTTTTCTTATTTGTCAAGTGTTCAGGGGTGCTATGAACATGTTACTGAGAGAAAACCTGTATACATGTTTTTAT
This sequence comes from Tamias sibiricus, assembly GCA_025594165.1. NCBI lineage: Eukaryota > Metazoa > Chordata > Mammalia > Rodentia > Sciuridae > Tamias > Tamias sibiricus. Next base: position 68,175,284 of record CM046660.1, on the reverse strand, counting down.
TTTTTCAAATTGTAGCTGCAAATAGGCAAAGGAGCTTCCATTTGGCATAGGAGAAAGGGGCAAAAAAAAAAAAAAAAAAAAAAGCCCAGTGTTAAGGAGCCATTGTTAATTGGTGCTCAGGGAGGAAACTCAGCAGGTCACCATCTACAAGCCAGTTTCTAGGTGGAGCGGAACAGAATGTGTCCTATATAGAAGAGAGTTGTGGTTAGAATGTCTTCCTGTCTGAGGGATTATTTAAGCCAAGATGTGTCAACCAAGAGAACAAAACCCACTGTGAGATAAGATTGCTCACTTACATGTTTACTTTCATTGTGTTTACAGTTTCCCAAGGAATCTGACCTAAGTGTCTCAAATGCAGCTAACATTCCAGTTGTGACAGAACTAGAAACAAGAGCTTGTAGAGTTTGGATCTTAGATGTCCCCAAAGTCCCAGGCATTTAAAGTTTGGTCCTTAGAATGGTGTTAATGGGAAGTTGGGGAGCCTTGGACAGGGGACCTCCTGGGAGATCTTTAGGTCACTGGGGGTATGTCCTTGAAGTGGATTGTGGGATGCTGGTCTCTTCTTCTCTTCCTGGCCATAAGGTGAGCAGTTTTGCTCTGCCACATGGTCCTACCATGATGTGCTGCCATAAGCTCAGAGCCAACTTTAAAACTGTGAGGCAAAATACACTTCTTCTCTATCACATTGATTATCTCAGTTATTAGAGTAGCTGAAAGCTGACTAACTGAGGAGCCAGGAGGAAGCTTTATGTCTGTTAGTATTCCTGATGACTATTGCATGATTGCTTGAATGGCTGAATTCTCTATTGCTTCAACCACGATTACAAATTTAAGGGACAACCACAATAAATAGTCATGGTAACATGTCCTAGACCGTCTTGTCATGGTTCAGACTTACTTCTGAGGTTTTCATTTTTTGAAGCAAAGGTTTCTAGAAACTACACAAGCATTTGATTTTTCCTGAAATGTGAGGTCAAAATGAGATTCCTTTCTAATAATTTGTTTACAGCTCCCACTAGCCAATTTATAAGCATAATAGGCAGAAAGATCATACTCCTTCTAAGTGATCATAAAACTATGTTGAAACCCATGTGCACATTCATTCTTTTAATCCCCAACAAATGACTACCAAACCTCAAACACTGTGCAAATTACTTAAGATACTGCAGTGAATGAGCAGACGAAAACCCCAGCTTCATGCGTTTATGTTGCATTGTATGAGACAGACAAGAAAAGCAATATGGTAAAACATGCCAAAGATAAGGAAAATAACCTTTAATATTACTCTTACCTGGTAAGTATTTTCACATGAGTTGTATAGTTCTCCCTACACACAAATAATGAGAACTAGGTCAGGAACTATTCAGATACACATTCAAGGTAGTTAAATAATTTTGCTAAAGTCACATAGTAGGGCACAGAACATGATTTAAAACCCAGGTTTTCCAATCCCATGCCTAGGAATTTTTTTATGACAAAGCACTGCTGCATTATGCAGCCCAAACAATGCATTGAATGGTCCCAAAGAGCTGTGTGTTGAATATCATGGGAAGAAAACATGTAGATAACCTGACACTGAAAGTGTATCTGAATATTTTAGGGTTTTCCACTCACAGCCTCACACAAAGCAGGATGCAATTGGTGACAGTAGAATGAAGCAGCTGGATAATCAGTGATAGAACACCTGTTATTCTTGTTATTCTCCTCTTCTAGTTTTTTATTATTTAAATTGCTTTCAGAGGATTTTGAGTTCATTTAACCCATTGCAGGTACTTAGTTACTTTTTTTTTTTCTTTCTCACCAGGCCTAGCAGTGCCTGCTGGGAAAGGTATCATTTTTGGATGAAAGTGGTGGAGTAGAACTAGGGGACAGTGCATGAACCTGATCATTTTACAATTGCTCAGAATGACTTCGCTGGAGTATCTCGGAAATAAACATAGAGATACTATTTAAGTGGTCACAGGGGGCAGTGGTTGCTTTTGCTAGGTCGAGCAATTATGATTTTTAAAGAGACAAGAAAATCACCAGGTAAACAAGGCATTCAGTTTTAAATAGTGTTGATTATTTATTTATTTATTTTTTGCGCCATAGTTTTACAGTTGCTGCAGAATGTGCAAGATTGATGTGGAAATGCCAGGATCACGACAGCGTGTCAAGCTTAGTGGAGCTAACGATGACTGATCTGCTTGCAAAAAGTCAGGACGTGTGCAGCAGAGTGGACATCATGCACAGACTCATTTCTTCAGTGGCTGTGCTAAAGCAACAGGGAAATCGAGCAATTATCCAGTGAATTTAATCAGTGCTGCTGTTCAATGCTGACTGTCCATGCAAACAACTGCTATTTATTGTCTAAACTGTCCACTAGCTACATTCTTCTTGTCTTGTCTTGTCTCCTTTCCAGACCTCGGTGGAATAAGTGAAGGTGACACCTACAGATGTCAGATCGCTGTCATGGGATTCACTTCTGTCTTTTTCAGCACTGTGTGGTTTTATCCCAGAGAGGAGAGCTGAGAGACCAGTCACACCCAGCACCAGTCTGGAGGTGGTTAAAGTGGACAGAAGTGGGAAGAACCAGAGGCAAGTTTTAAGAAACAGCTGAGGAAATGTGAAAGGTCCAAGTCTAAAGGCTGACCCCCACTGCTGATTCCATAGAGTGGACCTGGGGCCACCAGAAAATTTTTAAAAATATCAAAAGATTCAAAATTCAGTAAGAACAGAAGTAGGAGTGAGAAAAGAACAGCCATTCAGATCTTTCTGATAATTTCAGCCTGGATTCACATTCTCCTTCCAGACCTCCTTCCTGGAATTCAGAGTGGAAGGCCCAGAAACCTACCAGATGTCTACATTGTATAAGCTCTGCATCCATCTCAAGTTCAAATTCATCCACCTCATCTACTTTTCCCTTGGAGTTTTCAGCTCCAGTTTTTGTCATTAAAATCATCTTGAATGATCTAAACTACATAAAATTTGGATTGACCTTTGAATCCTTTTCCCTTCACCTTAGATATTTAACAAATTACCAAATCTCTCTCCAGTTTGTCTCTCTAAATATGCCTGGCATCCCATCCTTTTCTTCTTTTCTTTTTTTGCATTCTTATTTTCATCAAAAGAATTAAAACCTTCTTCATAAGCCGTAGATGAAGAGACCAGGACTGGATGCATGTCATAAAGACTGAGGGATGGAACAAAAAGTGGGCCCCAGTTAAAGAGTTAAAGAATAATTTATTCAAGGTCACTGTAGTAGAGGAAATAGAGAAAAGAGACCAGAATGGAACCTGCATTCAACTTGGCTTGAAGATCAGGAGAGTTTATTGAGAGCGGGAGAACGGGTCATGGTCATCTATGTTTGTTAATGTATCTATAGTAAATGTCCTCATGTCTTTATGACAGGAGGGAGTTTCACAAGGTCGAACAAGGCACCCACAGAGGTTATGGTCCTAGTCTCCCCCAGATACTGGGAGATATGAGTGCTGTCTGCCTTGATGTCTACACTTCAAGTAGATGGTTCCCAGACCCTTAAGAAAGTTTGTAGAACTGATAAGAAGCTTTCAAAATGATGAATATCTCAAAAGGTCAGAGAAATAAAATACAAATACAAGTTTTCTAAAGAAATTGCTCTAAGAAATGGGGGTGTGGACCTAGAGTCAGGAAGAAGCATGTCTAAACATTAGCTTAGCAGAGGGACATGTGACAGCTGTCTTGGTCAGTGGATGACAAGGGCTTCCCTTCCTCCCCGTGCTCACTTCTGTCCACAGTGAATGGGAGGAGGCTTTGCCTCTGTGCCATCACAGCTCTGTCTGTGCAGCTAATTTCTCCATGAGATGTCCTTAAAATTTCCCTCCAGACCAATTTGTTGTTCGGGAGCATGGTCTGGTGCTATGAAGCTGGATAAGGAGTTCTCTCACCCTTGGTGACATGCCTCATCCTTGTCTGCCAACAAGGTCTTTAACATGGGAACCTTCATCACTTTGGGAAAAATTAAAGGCCAAACTACAGATTAGGGAAGAGGAATTCTGTTTAGTTTGGTGTTTAGAATGAATCTGAGCTGATGCTATCAATGGACTTATGGACTTGGAAGCAGGGATGTGGAATATTTTCCTCATTGTGTCTCTCTTCCCCAGCATAATGAAGTCAGTATGTTCTTTAGCTAGATTATGTGAACCCTCTGAATGAAATACTCAAATAGATTTATGTGGTTAGGCGTGACTTATATGCCAATCAATTATACATTTATGGGACATTTATGTTTTTTAAGCATACTCTTTTGACATTTATAAACCTTGGTGTTTATGTGAGGTAATAAATGTTTACCTCGTGTGGTCTGGGCCCATTTCCTCTTTCTCTACACTGACTTTCTTGGTTTTTCAAATAATATATTAGCGTTTATGTTCTCTGTGCTTGTAGGTCAACTTAGCCTATGGACTACAGATAAAATGTATTTCCTTATTCATTTAATAAATGTTTATCTGAGCTGATATTGAAAGAAAATATAATGCTAGATGCAGCCGATACAATGGTGACCAGAGGTGGACATGAGTTCTGCTTTCAACAAACTCAGTGTGTGGAGCAGCCAGGAATTAAGCAAATAACTATATAAGCCAGTAGAAATGTCTTAACTGTCATGGATTTCAATGACATGTGGAGGGGTTTGACTTAGTGCAAGTAGAGGGGAGGTTTCACTAAGAATCTGGCTGCTAAGGATGGATGGGAATAACCAGGTGAGGAAGAGAAGAGGGTATTCCAAGCAAAGGGGCCTGGTGTGTAGGAATGACCCAGGGTGGGTCAGTCTAAATAGCAATGGGAAACGAAGTCTAGAGAAGGTTGAGCGGGAGCACAGGATGTGAGACCTTGTGAGACCTTAGTATTCTAGGTGGAGGTGAGTGGGAGAATACAGAGCTGGCTCAAACTAGAAACAAGGGTATTTTGCTTCAGAATGTTAGTTATCCAGGCTTTTCTGCCCTTGTTTAAGTGTGCAGTAGTCAGTTCAAATGCCTTGTTGATGGGATTGCCAGTACTGTGGACATTACAGGACTGTCGACAGCTTTCCCACATACTGAGTCACTTTAAATTCAAGCATTGTAAACATTATTATTCCTTCAGAAGTACAATTCATGGGCAGAATTGGTGGCCCAAGGAAGGAGTCAACAGATGAAAAAATGTTCTTACAAATTATTAGGAATATGCTTTGCTTTTATTTTTGGTAGATGCTGGTTGTAACCTACCCATATTCTTTCTCTAAGAAATAACCCCTGCAACCTGTGGATCAGGAGCTAGCCCTCATCAGAGGCCTAGGCTTGCTGTTTCTATGCACTTGACCTCCGAACAGATGAGGTCAGGGTCAAGTAGATCCCCAGAATAGGAAGCCCCCTGCATGCCTGCCGCCTTTTAATAGGTGCACTAGAGCATCTAAGGAGTTAAGTGGAGAATGTGGGTGAATTTCAGGCATTAGTTATGACATAGGCATTAATATTTTATGAAAAGTTCTCTTATATTTGAAATATACTCACTGGCCACATCAGTTAGATCCTAAACCAGATTATTTATTGATAATTTTTAATCTTGGTTTATGTTTGAACAAGACCACTGGTTTGGCCATTTTTGCTAAATGATATTTGTGCGTTCATAAAAAGTTTTTGATATCTACCTAATGGGAAGAATTCCATGAAATTATTTATTCACTGCTGATGCTGACAACAGGGATTGTGTGCCACACATACTTCACATATTGCTATATTACCTTGAGCTTGAAAAGTAAGAAAAGATAGGAAAGGCATAAAAGTTGCAGGACCCATAAGATGAGGGAGTTCAGACCTTCTTAAACCAAATGCCACAAGGAAGTGGCAAACCTCTAGGAGCCGCCACAGTTGGTTTGTGCCCATAGAAGCTGAGCTATGAAGCACTGGGGGTCCCACATGAAACAGATCCTGCTGTCCCACTTTAAAGTGAGCAGGGAACGTCTGATTGTCAGTGAAGAACTAGTGAGGAGCTGGGGCTGCAGACACCATCCAGCGTTTTATAGTGGACTTGGATTCATGCATGACCCCAGAGATGGAAAGAGAGACCCTTTAATCATGGAAACTATTAGGGCAATTGAGTAGCAGACCCAGAGACCCAGAGAGATAGAAGGGTGAACAGGTATACATGAGAGATTTTAAGAACACAAAGAAAATAAAATGATCTCTACTGAACACTTAGCAAACCAGCTTTAGTTCCTGTCATGTGCAATGCAGCCCAAGGAAGCCAAGGGACCTGTTTCTCTCCTCCCCCAACATCTATCCATTCCCCTGCTCTCTCACAGGCACTCTTGCTCTGGTTCTCTGCCATCCTCTTCCTCTCCTGTTTCCCCATCTTTCTTCCCTAGTACTATAGAGGACATGCTGACTGTTTTACCTACAAAATGCACAGAGGGTCGGGAAGGGCATTTGCACTTTCTTTGCTACCTGCACTGGAGAACATGGTGATATCTCAACAAACATCACAGGGAAGAATTCTCCTGGTGGCTGTCTCTGTCTGCACGGCACATGACCAACCTTTGGGTGTCTGTTGTCTGTTTATCTCTAGACTAGAAAAACCTTTACAGCATGCTCTTAATGACAGTTGCTACTCTTGAGTGACCCTCTTCTGCTGATCTTGTTATCTTAGCCCCCTATTCCTCTCCTTTGCCCTCAAGAGTTGTGCTACTGAATTATGGATAATTATAATTGTAATTAATAGGCAACAATAACAACTCCTGTTTATGGAGTATTTGCAATATACTAGGGAGTGTGTTCTATCCTTTATGTGTATATTTTGATAAGGGTTTCCAGGCACCTGTAATTTGAAAAGCTTCAGTGATACCACATTAGTTTTAGAATAAGCATCTACTGGTTCCCAAGGCTTAGCATACTCTGGCCTCTAATGTTCAGGTCCCATTTCTTTTTTTTAATTTAGTTTAATTTGTTATACATGCATGCAGAGTGCAATTCCTTTTGTATTACATATAAAGATCACAATTTTACAAGTTATTGGTTTTACATAAAGTATTTTCATATCATTTGAGTTTTTATACATGCACTCAGTATATTGATGTCCAACACATTCTGCCATTATTCATATCCCCTGTCCCCTCTCCTCTCCTCCCTCCCCTTTGTTCTATTTAACATTCCTTCATTCCTCTCATCCCCCCTCCTTTGCCACTATAATTCAGTATTCTCATAGCAAAGGAATCAATTGACCCTTGGTTTTCTGGGATTGGCTGACTTCACTTAGCATTATTTTCTCCAACTCCATCCATTTACCTGCAAATTCCATGATTTTATTCTCTTTTAGTGCTGAGTAGTGCTCTATTATGTATATATACCAAAGTTTCCCTATCCATTCACCTATTGATGGGCATCAGGGTTGTTTCCACAATCTAGCTATTGTGAATTGTGCTGCTATAAACATTGATGTGGCAGTGTCCCTGTAGTAAGCTGTTGTTAAGTCCTTTGGGTATAGACCAAGGAGTGGGATAGCTGGGTCAAATACATTGCTGGTGGGGCTGCAAATTGGTGCAGCCAATCTGGAAAGCAGTATGGAGATTCCTAGGAAAACTCAGGTCCCATTTCTTTCTCCCCTCTTCCTCATTTCCTATACCCCAGGCACCACCTGGAGTTGACAGGAACTCCTTTTTTTCAGCTGATTTTACCTGGTATACACTAAAGGGTCAATGTGGGTATTGAATAAATAAATGAATGAATGAATTCTGTTTTCCCAAGGCTTGTATCTGTCCTGCACTTGGCCTCTACTCCCTATCAAGAAGCTTATTTCTGTGGTAACACTTTCTCACCTGCCTTTGAGGCTTGTGGAGTTATTATAGGGATCAGTGAATATAATTGTGAGGGAGTAGGCAGACATTAATCTCACTGAGGTCCTGGTCACTATAGACACTGCCAGAAAACCACTGCATGGCTTTAATATAATTGACCTTCCTGCTATCTTTTAGATTTTGAGCAACATTGTGGTCCCATTGAAAGAGAAGAGGAGTGACATTTATGGAGGGTCTGCTATATCTTGGAACCATAATGCTTTCATATATTCTATTCAAATTACTACCCATGTATCAGAAAGAGCATAATAATTGTGAGGTATTTTGAAACCATAAAGGCCTCTTTAATGCTAGCTCTACTGAAGGAAGGATACATTCAATCTGAAACATCTGACTGCAGCTGCCTTGCTCAGTCAGACAATCCACTCATGTATAGACAATGTTCGTGAAGCGGGAAAAGATTTCAAAAGTGCTATTCCTTGAAGAAAGTCTGGTAAATTTCGTCACTGCAAATTGTCCCCCAAAAGATCAGATGTCCTTGTTACTTACAGACCAATCCCTGCAGTTGCTAGATTGTATATGAAAGTTCAAGTTTTATTAATAGACTGAACATATAAGGACGAGTCTCCAGTAAAAAAAAATCCCTCCCTCTTTGAGAATTTCTACCTGTCAAATAAATACCTTTGTATTATACAACAAACAATTGTCCGTTGATGGTTTAAGAGGTGGTGACTTTTATTTAAATAAAGTGCTAATTAGTTGAAATGACAAATCTTGGAGAAGATGAAAGATTTCAGAAAGGTGAAGAACACAAACTGTTGGAAAATTCTTTAATCACAAGTCAATCACATCACTAAATGGGAATCTGGCAGAAGGAGACCAGATAATATCAAAAGAGGAGAAAATCAATGAGGACTGACAGGACAGATGCTTCACACAAGTAATGGATCTGAGAGTCAAAGAATTAAAGGGAGTGTTGTCAAAATTGATGAGGCTGCTGAGTATGGTTACAGAAATGACACTGTTTCTGATCTTGAGACAGAATACCATGTTCACACATAATTTTAAAGGGAAAATTATGATCTTCCAATCCAGTCACACCTAATTTATTATCTGTTCATTATGTCATTCAGATTTCCTTTTAAGACATTGATAAAATGAACTAATTATAATGTTATTTTTTTGAAGGGCAAATTTCCAACCAATCATACTAATGTTGTTCACGATTCCATATGACAAGGACATCTTTGGAGCAAATTTACTTTACACATCTTTTTCTGGGTTCCATTTATCTTCTTGTGATAAAGCACACATTCAAGTCACTAGAGTCTTTCCCTTTAAACAAGCAAGTGAGCACTCCTTCCTTTTTTTTTTTTTTTCCCACTCCCAACCATCCATACCAGTACTGTAAGTCTTCCAGCTTAAAACCTGGGTTATATCTCCACCTTTTCTGCCTTTCTTTACATATGCTGTATCCATCCTGTGAAGTCTTGGACTTAGGATAAATATTGAAGAAAATGTCATTGTTCACACTGCTCCCACATTCATTTCCCTGTATGAAGAACGGCTATGATCTTCAAGGGCTCAGTGTCATTCAGTTTGTGATAACAGTGCTGGGATATGGCACTTTCTATGTATATCAAATCTCTTCCTTGCGCACTCCTTCTTGAGCCATTCATGTGGTGAAATTGCAGCTCGTTCCCTAAATTACATGATTCCTGTGAAGTCACCACATTTTCTCCACCTTTGCAGGAGAGGAAGATTAACACTGTTTTAACAGAATGCCCAGTCAGATCACTGACCTGCTGATAATTACATGAGTGGAATGCAGTGAATGCACCTGTTTAATTGCTACTTTGGAGCACTGTTGATTCATTAGAAAAAACGATAAAAATTAAAAATCTTCAAGTTATATTAAGTGCATGAGTCAGCAATGAATATATCCTATGGGGCCAACATTTTACTTAGAGAAAAAAGAAAGTCTGCAGTTGGTTATTTTTATCTGAATAGCTTAGATAAATTCTGTGATTTTATTTGTCCACATGAACTAAGTAGAGCAACTGGCTACTCAAACTGAAGATGAATGAATACGTCTATTTATAGACATAGTTTATCAAAAGCAATTTACTGTGTCTGTTTATATTTTTAGTACAAAATCATAGACTTGTAGGGGAAAAGTAAATTTTTTTGCTTAATGTATGGTAATCCTGAAGTATAAAGAGAGAAAAGGATTAATTCTCCTTGTAACTTTGAAAGCAATAGTAAATATTTTAAAGTTCTTATAATTTTATTCAGTGCATTTTAATATTTGAGGAAAGCACACTTAAGTGTGAAGTGTACAACTGAAAAGGTATTTTAAGTATTAATTCCCCTGACATAAATTAATAGCCATTATATGTATAAATTACATACATATTCATGTGTAACATATATATTTGATAAATAGTTGAGAAATCTCTTTCCTAAAACTCTAGCAGTATATTTTATTATATATACATTCTAAAACAGTTGGTTTTACTTCAATGCACTAACTATTTTAAAGAAATTACTTAAAACTTTTCAGATGGAGTATCTCGTTGAAGAAAGTATAATTAAATAGAAACAGGCCATTGCCATATATAAGTTCAATTGCTCTGATATACAGAAAAATTATCATTTTCCTTTGCTTATAATGAAATGATTGGGTGAGTGATTGATTTAGCATGAATATTCCATCTTGTTTCACTAAGAATTTGTGATAGCTAGCAGAAAAGATATATGTGAAAAAATGATAAAACATGAGTTAAAACTCAGGGCTAGGGAATATAGAAGTATAACAAGAGGCCCATATCATGGTTAAAAACAGCACAGATGTTCAAATCATAAACTTTACTCTGCTATAATACTTGAGCTCTGAATTTATTTCTAGGAATTCTAGAAGCTGAAGTGCCATGATGACCTGAGCAGTTGCATCAACATTATTTTTCTCATAGAAAAGTGAAGCCGGTTTTTAGAAATGGGTAATAGACATGTTGTACCAGAAAATTCTAAGAGCTCCTGATTATGTTTTGTAGATTAGTATTATTGTTATTGTTGCTGATGTTGTTATAATTTTAAATAAACCCAGTGTAGTAAGAAGTCGAATCAGGAGTTCAGGGCTTTGTTATCAGCTCTATCTCCAAATATTTGTGTGATTTGAGTAATTCACATCACCTTCCTTGACTTTGGCTTTTCCAGCTGTAAAGGACAGGATTGATGACCGGGCAAGATGACCTTTGCCAAAGTCCTTTCTACTTCTAATAGCCTCTGCACTACGTGTTCTCATTTTTCTAGCACAGAGAGAATATCCCTTGGTGTTTCAAAAGGCATGATTTATAGTTGAATTTCTCCTTAGGGAAAAATTATTTTAAGAAGTTATGGGTTACCTGTCAATCATGTCAAATGTTGTTGACAAGTGAGTGGAAGGCTGATCAGTATGTGTAGTTTGAAAGTGAACATTTGGAAATGGAAAGAAAACGATTGCCCAGGGTGTCCCAGTATCTGCTCTTTTGTGTGTCTCTCCTTTCTTCTCCACATGGCTCCAGCTGTCTCCAAGGTGCACACGCTTGTGTGCTGATCACAAGGAGGACAAGGGCTTGGTCTTCTTCCCTCTCTCCAGAGCCTTGGTGGTGTCAGGAGACTTTCTACCCAGTGAATATTGTCTGAGAGTGGACTGACTCTTCAACCTTCCCCTTGCTGATACAGATGCACTACCAAGGAGGGGATTCCACAGGGTTTCAGGGTCCATTCTGGCCTGGCTCTATCCTCTGAACAGTCTTTGTCAATTGGATGGTTATTTCGACTCAACTACACTAAATGACTTGTGTATCACAGAGGAGGAACCATTAGTCTTGTCACCTTCCCCTTTTATTTAATAAAGAAAGAAAGAAGGAAGGAGGAGGGAGAAAGAGATGGAAGAAATAAATAAATCGCTCTGGCTAAGTCTCAAGTACCATTTGAGAGCCAGCAATGGTCAATTTTCAGTTCGATTAATGCTTGTGGCAGACAGACAAATGATCCTCCCAAAGACATGCACATCCTAATCCCGGGAAGCTGTGAATCTGTCACGTTATATGGCAAGGCAGAATCAGGTTTCAAGATGGAATTAAGGTCATTGATCAGCTGACCTTAATATAGGAAGATTATGCTGGATATCTAGGGGGCCAATGTAATCACAGGATTAGTAAGAGAGGGAGAAGGAGGCAGAAGAGGTCAGAAGTTGGAGAGATGCCAACTGAAGACTCAACCCTATCTCTCTGGCTCTGGAGAGAAGGAAGATAGTCATGAGGCCAGGGGACTGGCAGGCTCTGGAAGCTGGAAAAGGCAGTGAGCCAGTTTCTCCAGAAGAACCTCCAGAAATGCAGCCCTGGCAAACGTTGGCCTTACCCCAGTGAGATCCACGTCAGACTTCTGAAACACGGAACTGTGAGATAATGAATTTGTGTTAAGACATTGATTGTATGGCAATTTCTTAAAGAAGCATGAGAATAATAATGCAATGTCTTTATGTTTTTTGAACTAACCTGAATGTCCAAAATCATGTCTACTCTTAAGAAGTTTCGAAGTTTAGGCTACTAGTTTAATAATTTGGTTATGTATGTATTTAAAATAAAAGGGATAGAAGGAGACATGTCAGTCTACATGTGTTTTTGTTTGTTTGTCTTAGATAAAAATGTTCAAACCCTATTGCAGAACATGCCAACTCTTGTATTTCAAGTGGAAATGTAGTGTGGTGTACAGGTAGAGATTTTAATGCCTGGATTTTAGTGTTCATTGGGAACAAACACAGATTTTAACTCATGTGCTAAATCCCATTGACTGTCACACCCTATGTTTCCACTGTTTTCCTGTGATTGTGTCAAAATCTCTATCATACCCGCCTGTCTTCATGGTGCTTGTGATTCAGAGATCATATTTTGAGACACATTGAATCAAAAGGTGTTCAGAAAAAAATGACAAGTTGATATTACAGATCATGCTAATTAAGGGCGGGAACCATTTCTGACTCATTATTATACATGATTCAATAAGTTTTTTGGAACAGGAGATCAAAAATGTCTAAAATAAATGAAGCCCTGTGGCAGAGGAGGTCTTAAAGAGCCCCAGTGTGGGAATGCACAAGCACTAGGAAATGAAGTGGAACAGGGAGATAATCAAATGACATTGGATTTGGAATTTGCAATTTTAGAGTTCAAGCTTGGCTCTTTTGTTCCCTGAGTGACCTTGAATATGTCATTGAATCTCTGTGAGCCTTCGTTTCTCATCTTTAAAAGGGGGGTATAAATAATAGCTCCCACCCCAGTTTTCACTTGGGGAAACTGTCATCCTGCACACTATGTCTGATTTCCCATAAAATAATTGCAAGTCATATGAAAAAGCAAGGAAAAAATTAAAAACACCCCCAAGGGATAAAGGAACCAACAGAACCAGACCAGACTCAGGTATGACAAAGAGCTTAGAACTACCTTATAAGAAATTAAAAATAATGATTACAGCCGGGCGCGGTGGCGCATGCCTGTAATCCCAGCACTTTGGGAGGCTGAGGCAGGAGGATCGTGAGTTCAAAGCCAGCCTCAGCAATGGCGAGGCACTTAGTAACTCAGTGAGACCCTGCTTCTAATAAAATACAAAAAAAAAAAAAAAAAAGGGCTGGGGATGTGGCCCAGTGGTCAAGTGCCCCTGAGTTCAATCCCCAGTACCAATAATAATAATAATAATAATAATAATAATAATAATGATTACTCTTTTCATGGTTCTGGAGAAAGAGGTGGGCTGCATGCAAACTCACTTGGGTAATTATAGTAGAAAGATGAAACTGTAAGACAAAATAAAAATGTGAACACTGCAACCAGATGAACAATGATTTTAACCAATTAATCATCGGTAGAATCAGCTCAGTTGAGAAAAGGATTGATGCAATTGAAGATAGATCAGTGCAAATTACCTGCCTGGTAAAGAGGAAAGACAACAAAGATTACACCAGAATACAGCATCAGAGAGGAATGTTCAAATGATTTTTGCAATTGGAAGAGGTTATTTCTGAACTTTTCCCAGAATTAATAACAGGTACACCAAGTCACTAATCCAAGAATCTTAGAGAATACCAGTCAGGATAAATACAGTGCACACACACACACACACACACACACCCTCCCTTAGCACATCACATTCAAATTGCTCTAAACAGGACACAAAGAACATCTGTAAGCCAGGAAGAGATGGAAGACAAAAGACATAGAAAGGATCAAAAGTAAGAATGACAACAGTTTCTTGGCAGAGACCATAAAAGTCAAAAGACAGAAGAGGACTGGTTTTAAACAGTGACACACAAACACACACACACACACACACACACACACACACACAGAGAGAGAGAGAGAGAGAGAGAGAACCTAGAACCCCATTCTCATAAAAATCCTACTTCAAAAAGTCAAGGAGACGCAAGCTTTTCTGGAGAAGCAAAAACAGAATCCACTGCATGCAGACCTGCTTTACAGGAAATGAAAAGGAACACACTCTTTGCTCTTGGGCCACAAGGTATGTAGCCAGGCAGGAGGTAGAGTTGTACAAATGGGTGTCAGACATGGAATAAGCTAAGGGTAATACAAATTCACTTTTTGTTATTTCTGATGTTCTGAAAATTCTGGTGGTTTAAAAGAAATAAAATACTATACAGTATGTTTATAGCATAAATATATAACATAAAACAAAAATAGGACCAAGGATCAGAGGAGAGAATTTGGAATGTATACCTGAAAAATGCTTACACTGGATGTGGAATGGCATATTATAACTTGAATCTAGAATGATTAATAAAAGGTATATATTCTAAACCTCAGGGGACCCCAATGTTTTTGACAAAATATAAACAGTCAATAAACGATATAAAATGGAATTATAGAACATTCTCATTTAACCCAAATCAGAGAAAGAGAGAGAAAAGATGGCACAAATAGAAAACAGCCAACTGGCTGATAGATTTAAATCCAGCCCTACTCAGAATAATAATAAATATGAATGGTATCATTGCATCAATTAAAAGAAAGGGATTATTAGATGAGATAAAAAGAGTATGATAAAACACCCTGTCCAAAATAAATAATTTTAAATGTGAAGTCCTAAGTAGATTAAAAACAAAAGGATGGAAAAAATAAACCAAAAGAAAATCAGAGTAGCTATACTAATTTCAGAGAAAGTAGACTGCATGTCTAAGTCATGTGAGCTATTTACTAGTACTGATGTTTAAAATCTATTATGAATTGTATTTTCAGCAGTTTATCCATTGATATGCATCAAAGCTCAAATGTAGCACTGTTGCTTGTCCTTCACCCAGGCTATCTCAAATTGTCCTCAAAACATCCTTTCCAAATGTTTGAAGTGTGTTTTTTGTTCACATTTCCTGGATGATGAAAACAAGTAAAGAGTAGATAAACATTTTTCTTTGGAATGGATAGCTAGTAACTATTATGATAGAACCACAATCTTAATTACTGTGCTGTCTTATTTGCAAAAGAGTAAACTTTTATTGCACCTTCTGTAGGCATAATGTTTCTCTCCTCATATGGGGGAATATTAAAACAAATCACCCATGCTCTAAGCCTAGTGTTCTCTCACACGTGTGGGTGTTGCTTCAGTTCTTTTTAATGCCTTAATTTCTCCTGTCTCTAAGAACATGAGATGTTGATCCACATAGTGCCCAATTGAGAGCTACCCAGGCTGTCACAGTCATTCATTCTCCAAAAGGACTAAACACCAGGTCTCAAGATACCAAGTATATCACTATCTCTTTTTTTTTTTTTCTTAAAAATCTTTGGATCTTTCTAGAGTTCCTCTAGAAAGGTCAATGGGGAGGAAGGGAAAGGAGGTGAGTAAGGAGGTAAATAAAAAAGATGGTGGAATGAGATGGACACCATAATCCTAAGTGCATGTTTGAAGACAAGAATGGTTTTAATATACTTTGTATACAACCAGAGATATGTAGAAATGTGCTCTATATGTGTAATATGAATTGTAATGCATTCTGCTGTCATATATAACAACTTAGAATAAAAAAAAAATCTTTGGATCTGAAACTCACACACACATAGAAAAACTGCATTCAAATGAGTAGTACTAGCTAAAGGAGACCTCTTCAAAACAACATGCTTCCTACTAGTTAATTTACAAGTTGAGTGGTTTTAGTAGGTATATACATATTTTACTGAAGACACCCCATGGATAGAGGTCAAGGACCCGTAAAAGTTGCCAGTACCTGAAGTGCAGTATGAGTGATGGACTTCAAGACTTTCATGAAGTTGTTTCTATTGGAAATTGCTGTCAGAGTTCCCATCTCTTCACTAGGTACCTGTTACCCAGTAGCAATGCAGGTTCCCAGAATCTTGGCCATCTGTATTTACTAATCCCCAGTTGAACCTTGTGGGTGGCATTGCCCTGACATTTATGAATTGGTCAATGTGGCTGCAACTCAGCGTGACCTTAAGGACAGCATTCCAGGGTGAAGCATCATCTAAGTTTACACCTAAGGCAGGATCTGATATTCATTTCTGTTCCTCAACTCACTAGATTAGATCAGTTTTTCTTCTCAGAGTTTTCCAGAAACAAGACACAGACACGTAAATGTACACTTGCATTTCTCCTTTTGAGTGAAATTGAGAACCTAACCATTAAGTAAAACCTTGCTGATATAGGGCTCTTATTAATACAGTTTAATTTAGTTTTCTTTTTTCCTCCTAGAACTGATTCTGACAGACAAAATCTTGAAGTTCTGGTGAATTTTAGTAACATGTTGCCAGGTGAAGCTTCAGATTAATTAAAATAATCTGACAGGAAACCTAAATCAATATGCCTAATTGTTTTCAAAAGTTCACCTCTGATCAACTTTGGTTTTCTATGTGAGTCATGTCAAAACTTTATTATTAAAATACAATCGATAAGCTAAATTAAAAGAGAAGAAAAAAACTATAAGCAAATATTTAGGAAATAAGAGACTTCTTTTTTAAACTTCCAACTCAAGTTTAGATGTGGTCAAGGTGACAAATTATTTCTGTTTGCAAAAGAAAGAAAAATATTTTCAGCACTTGTTGCCTTTAAAAGATAATCCTCTTGCGTTTAGGCTGCCCCCTTGTGTTCTGAGAACTACATCAGTTATTTGTCCAAATTGTGGCTAGAATTTCTCCCCCCCCCCCATTTAAAATAAAGTGTGTGGGTTCTCAATCAATACAAGAAAGAAACCTGAATTTGAACCCCAAAAGAACTTTTGGGGGTGACCTAACCCTGAAACACACTATTTGTGTAAATTTTTAAAATCCAATTATTTTCTTTTGTTTTAGATTTTTTGATAGGAAGTGGATAAATATCTGTCATAATTAATACACAAGATATAATGATCGCATTACCTAACAAGGAATAACACTTGCTAAACAAAAGGGGCTTTGTTTCTTGAGGGGAAGCTTCCATACAATAAACATGCTACAAGGATGTGATGGACGAGAGACGCTGGATTCTCTTATTTTCCTAAAACCTAGTTGCATATCCTTAGCAAATTAAATAAACTTTTTGTAAATTAGATGACTGAAAAAACTCTACCAAAACTTCTAAATAAAATTGCTCCCACTCCCTAACAAAAAGCAGCTTCCTTTAAAATTTGTTCTTTCTTTAAACTGGACTACTAGTCAGAAAACACTTGAAATCTGTGTTCATAATGCAACTAAGATTCTGGATTTATAATGCAACAAACGAAAAAGCATTTAATTCCTCCACAGCTCAGTTTCCTTTTTGGAAACCTCTTTCAACTTTGATGAACAGTGATTTTGAGAAATTTGCAATGTAATCCACATAATCTATTTTGCATTTGAAAATGAAAATATTCATAGTAAAAATGAATTGGAGCTTTCACAGCAGCAACATAACATAGTATGTTAATTCAAAGAATCAACATTTTTCTTTTTTAAAAAACTCATGTTTTAAAGTTTATAAAGTGTATGAAGCAAATTAAATTTTGAACTCAATCTTCATGGAATATTGCTTGATTAAAAATCTCATTTATACATTTAATTATACACACTAAGAAAATGGAAAATCCAAAAGAAAATGTGTTCTTTAATTAACTCAGTATATGACCACATCATTTTTTTTCTCTGTCTGGTTGCTGAAAGGAATGTCTAAACTGTTTTATATCCTTGCTCATGATATCCTTGTTATATATCCTTGCTCAAGAGAAGCAAGGATTTATAATCACCAACTTAATCTTATCAGATACTGAAAATGTTTCAGATTTGTACAATATGGGCCTTGACTGATACTAATTTGGTGTTCCCTAATCATTGTCATTTTCTTGAAAACATTTGTGTAGAGTATCCAATCATCAATTCTTTGAAGTTCAAGGTTTGTGGACAAGTCCTATAACTAATACACGTTTGTATACATAATTTTAAATTCTATTTTACTTTGCATATGTAACTCATCTATTGGAGTTAATCTACATGGTTAAGGATGCTAATAAAATAGATGAAATTACTACACCAATTTGTGAAAATGTGATATCTCTGGGAGAACAAGCAGCCGTATTCCAAAAGTTTAATTTTCTGCAGCTGATGTTAACTCCCTATGGAGAGTTGAAGAGACTACTACAAGATATAGAGCAATATCAGTGCAGTCAGTCTGTTCTTTATGAGCCCACGATGTAGAAACAATTTTACGAAATTATTATTACAATGTATATCTAATATTTTAGAAAATGACCCCACATTTGAATAAGAGTAAACCATGATTCAAATCACAGTGGTATTGGTCTGTAAAACTCAATTTCAAGTAAGCAATCTATTAAAACTATTGCTATTAGAATGGTGGGGACACTTAGTTCACCATTTCAAGTTTCATGACCTTTTGCCCTAAGTAGTAGAATAGATGGTATAGAAAGTAAACCTCCAATTTACTTGATTTTCAAAAGGGCTTTCACTTATACCATTTTTTTTTTTAAGTTTAAAAAATCTTACAGTAGTTCGCACTTTCCTCTTTGTGCATTAAGCCAGAATTGAAAGACTTAGTGGTCCTTTGACCATGTTTGACTCAGAGTATTAGAGACTTTTCACTTAAGAACAGCTTTGGGCATTGCATAGAAATACCTGTGGGCCTTTTAGGAGCCCTTTGGTACCCTCATGGCAAGATATGCTTAAGGAGGAAATGACGGTGGAGTTCTGGATGTATTCATCACAGGATAGGAACACTTCAGGTCTTTAGATGGCGGGCTCCAAAGCTTGGAAAGGCAGTCTCTAACCTCCTCTACCACCTCGACCACACTCCCACCTCCTGCTTGGCTACTTGGCAATATAATATCAGCTACATGTGTGGCGAGCCTGTGGGTGTTGGGTCTTGCTGCTGCTCTCCAAGAATCCAGGCTTAAAGTGTTTATTCCAGTGCCTGATATTCTCAACTGGACTGGATGCTACCACATCTAGATGTTTGGGGAAAAGAGGAAGTAAAAGATGATAAGAGGATCAACACTAAGCTCCATAGGAGGAGAGGTGAGGCGGTGCGGGCAACAGCACAACCCTGGACCTGTGTGTACAGAATCCTCTTCCCCAAGGTGTGCATGCTCCCCACCCCGCACCCCGCACCAAGCATGGAGAGAGCAAAGCTACCTGCCCAGCTGGAGGACCACAACCAGCGCCAGGACCCCAATTTACCCCTGAGATTTACGTCGCAAGAAAGAGAAAATTCTCAGGTTCTTGGATTCTCAGATTGTGTCTGAAGGAGAGCATATAGGGACCAGGGGAGTGGAGGAGACAGGAGGAGACTAACACTTCATCTGGAACCCTCAGCGCCCTAGCCTCAGCGCGGAGAGTCTGGAAATGTTAAAGGAGTAATTCGTAGACTGTTCGCGGGTGTAAGGCAGCCCGGAGAGGATGGACTGGAAGGGGCTGAGGTCTTTTCTGTTCGGGATCACTGTTGGGCGCGGTTTAGGTGCCAGGCGGAGGTTGGGGCCGTCTATCCTCACCCCTACCAGCCACCATTCCTCACCCCAGCACCGCCAGACACCCGCCCAGGTCAAGATAAGGGAAGAGGGGGACAGTTTGCCTTAGTCCGGCTTCATCCGGTTTTCATCCCTACCTTAGAAACCGCGTCTCCGACAAGGCGGAAAAGACCTCTCCAGGGTCGGCTCCAGGGTACCTCGCAGGGCAGAGAACATCTCAGTCCCAGGGCCCTAGAGGAGGGCACGGAGCTGTCCCCCATCCCGTGTAGCCCCTAAGCTCAGGCCCCACCCAACATCGCGCCCAGCGGGGGCAGCTGGCAGGGAAGGCGATCACGGGAGAGCGGCTCCCACAGCCTGTGCGGGACTTGATTGCTAGAGCAGCGACCCCAAGCTCCTTCCTTGGTGATGCGTGCAAACCGAAGAGCCCCAGGGCAAGTTGCTCAGAACGGAGTTTGAGGGCCATTGGGTTGGGCATAGGGGCAAGTGAGTCTTACCTTGGTACCGAGAGCAGGGAGGTACCATCCATTGTTTATAGGCGCTTGAAGAAAGGCGGAAGATGGGAAGTCGCTGGTGCAAGAAACTGGCTCCCAAAGAGCGGGCACCGATGCGCGCGGAGACAGATGTGCGCAGGCTGGCGCAGCGGAGGCAGCTGAGGCTCGCTCCTCCCTGGGGGGAAGCGCCGAGCGCAGCGACCTCCCGGCGGTTTCCTCGCACGGTTGAGTCAGACGGTGCTAGAGCGCTCAGCGAGCGCTTCTACCCTTCTGCGAGGCTGCTGCCTTCCTCCAGGAGACCCTACTCTCAGCTGCCCCGGGTTGCTTCTCAGCTTCCCCTACCACTCCCCGCGCCCAGCAGCGGAGGTGGCTCGGATACAATTTCTCTCTCCCCGCCCCGCCGTCTGGTCCCCTCCCCTCCGGTTCTCTCACGTCAAGGCAAGTCTGAGCCTTGAAGTTGCTCACCCACTTTCTCGCAGTCGCGCTGTCCTGGCAATTCCCGCTTTCTCCACTGGTCGTGCACCATGCCTTTGGCTGCCTCTCGGTTTTATTTTCGTTTGTCTTCTGGCATGTGATGGTTGACCGCTCAGAAGAGTGCGCCCAACTCTTTTCCTTTAGCTTGGCCTTTATCTTCCGTTTTGGGTCCTCACATTTCTTAATCTAATTCATTCCCCTTAATTGCCACCAACCAATCTCTTACCGCGTTAGAATCTGTGAGCGCACAGATTTCAAAACGGGTGACACAACCAGAGATATGTAAAAATGTGTTCTATACGTATAATATGGAAAACAAAACAAAACAAAGAACAAAAACAACAACAACAAAAAAAGTGGTGACAGTGGCCATCCTTCTGAAGCCAGCCCGGAGTCTGGAGGAAGAGCTGTCACAAATGTCTCTGTTGACTGCTCAGTATATCCTTGAGCAAAAATGACCATTGTTTTAAAGAGGATAGCATAAAATGTCTCTGTTAAGATGTGGACACAGTTTTTTTTTTTTTTTTTTAATTAAAAAGCAAACTAAAAAGGAAAGCATGAGGCTGCCAGGATTGGGAAACTGGAATAAATGCACTTTTCCCTAGTGCTCCTTGTAAGTACAACTAAACCCGTAGAGATTATAAAACAGACAAAACAAGAAGGGGAACAGAGCCTGAAAGGCATCCAGGGACCTTGAGACTCAAGGAATATCCCAGGGGTGAGTTTCTGGGCTTTTCTTTCGGCTGTATCCATCCCAGACTTGGGCTCAAGAAGATGACAACCTGTCGATGTCAAAGATAGCAAGAGAAAAAGCCCCAGTAAAGCTCCCTTCTCAGCGAAATGTTGAGGGAAGGGACGGCCTAGCAAGTCAGAAAATTTACAGACAATGACTGCTTCACCCTGGCTGAACACACAAGAGAAACCCGAGACTCCACTCTCAACTGCACATCAAAAGCTAAAGGAAAAGTCTGGGCTGAAAGAATGTAAGTGACCTCTCTGGGTCAGGTGGTATCAACGAAGGCTGAATGGGGACCAGAACTTTCATCCCTTCTAGGACCTGGCAAAGTTAGGACTTTTAACCCCTATAGACAGTAGTAATCCTCTTTCCCCACCTTGGTGTCACTGCCATCTTGGGGACAACTTTCACATCCACACAGCAGTAATTGTTTTTCTCTCCCACTCTATACAGGACTAGTATAAAAGAAGCCATAGTCCAGATGTGACACCCCCTGTCTCAGTCACTGGAGACCCTACGGCCAGGGATATCTGTGGAGGGCAGAGAACAGCCTGAATTCCCTTCACTACATAGCAGCACCGAGGACCCTTACCATCTAGTGTAAACAGAAGCCCAGAGGGAACCTAGATCCCTGCACCTCCTGGTAGTAATGGGGCAGCATTACCCCATATGCCTTGACCTACAGTAGCAGTGTCAAGAGGAGCCAACTAAAACAGATGTTTAAACAAGATTTGGAAACTTTAGGCATCATGGCCTAAATGAGGAGGTATTAATAGAAAATTGCTCTACCCTATCAAGTACCAGGAAGATTTCAAGCTGGATGGAAAATAACCTCCACCGAGATAACAGAGATATGAAAATGATTTGCCAAAGCTTTTAAGGCAGTCATGATGAAAATACAGTTGGTTTTTCATGGTCATAGTTCCCACTTGTCAGCAAATATGTGAAATAAAAAGTGTATTGAAAGCATGAAGACTTTTTTTCTTGCTACTATTCCTTAAGCAAATGCTATGTACATAGCATTTACATACTAATCTAGAGACGATTTAAAATATGTAGGAGGGCGTGCATAGGTTATATGCAAATATCATGCTTCAGATTTTGGAGTCTGCTGGGAGCCTGAAACCAATACCCCCAAGCAATGGATACCAAGGAAGTACTGTAACTCACTGAGCAATACAAACATGCTTGAAGCAAATAAAAAAGAAATTTAGCAAAATAAAGCACTAAATGTTTTATCAATAGAAGAGAAATATCACCTTACCCATGGTGGGGGGAATAATTCAAATGACAGTGATTTCTCATCAAAAGCTATGGCCACCAGGAGTAAGGTACTCAACATTGATGGAGTGCTGAGGAAAAGAGTTATTGACATACAGACTCCCACATCCAGCTGACCCATCTTCACAGACTGCCCTGTGGAGGTTCTCAAGACAGGTATCAAACTGGAAAGGACTCTTGGACCATCAGGGAAGAGGAACACAGTAAGCATAATATGGTAAATTCAACGGGATTTCCTTCTCCTTTTGAGTTTTCTAGACTGTATTTGTCAGAGCAAACAACATTTTCTGATGTGCTTCTAAATATAAGTGAACATTTAAGACAATTGTAAAGGGGAGAAGACATAGAGATATATGAGAGGTAAGATTTATACACTTGGTTTAAATTGAAAAGTTGATAATGCCAACTGAACATAAATTACATGTTTATATAGCTAATGGGTAGAAAAATCACTTTAAGAACCAATAGAGAAATATGTTTAAAATGAATATACTTAAATCATGTTAAACTTAAAAATAGTTTTGAGCAGCACACAGTAGGGCTAGAAAAAGGAAACAAACAAAAAGGGGAAAATAAACAAAACAAAACAAAAAAAACCAAAAATGTCAGTTCAGAGTCCTTACATATCAATGATTACATGGAATGCAAATTGTCTAAATTTTACAATTCAAAGACAGAGATAGGACAGAGAAAGATAACATAATTATACTCTATCCATCAGAAACTTTCAAATACATCCATATAGAAGGATTGAAAGCAAAAGTGTGGAAAAGATATATTATGTGAACTTTATTCAAGAGAAAGCATAAGTGACCATATTGATATTGAAGACATAGCAGACTATAGAGCAAAGAAAATTACCAGGGGCAGAGAAGGAAATCATTTAATGATAGAAGGTCAATCTAACAAGATGACATAGCAACCCTAAATGCATACACACCAGACAGGAAATCTACAAAATATGTGCAGCAACAAGCTGATAGAACTGAAAGGAGAAACAGACACATCCACAATTATGGCTGGAGTCATTAACTGTTCATTCTCAACAATTGATAGGACAATGAGACAAAAAAAAAATCAAGAATATAAAAGAACTCAATACCATCAACTAAGGGGGTCTAGTTGAAAGTTGTAGAGCAGTCCACTGAAGAAGAGCAGCACGGGCTTTCTCCAAGTAGCCATGAAACATAAGTGAAAATTGATCACTATCCCGTGACACAAAGCAAACTTCAACAAATTTAAAATAACTGAAATCATACCATGTGCCCCCAAACACAACAGAAACAAAAAGAAAATCAAGAGCCTACAGATAAGCACTGAAAACAATCAAATACTTGGAATCTAAAGAATACACTTCTAATATATGGATGAAAGAAAAAGTCTCAACGAAAATTTTAAAACACATTGAATTAAATGAAAATGAAAACACAGCTTCTTAAAATTTCTGGGATGCAATTAGGAACTTGCATTTTTTTGCATTAAATGCATACACAAGAAAAAGTGGGAAATGTTCAACTCAATAATCTAAGCTCCCTCTTCAAGCAGCTAGTAAAAAGAAAAAGAAAATAAACTCAAACCAAAAACTACAAAAATAATAAAGTCACAAACAGAAATGAATGGAATTTAAACAAAATAATAATGATTTTGAAAAGATGAAACTAAGAGTCGGATGTTTAAAAAGATCAATGAAATTGACCAAGAGCGAGAAGGCACAAATCACCAATATCAGCCATGAAATAAGGGATATCGCCACAGAAACTGCAGAGATCAGAAGGCTAATAAGGGAATTCTATGAACAATTCTGCGTACAAAAAAGTTGACACTTGCCAGGCACGGTGGCGCACTCCTGTAATCTCAGTACTTGGAAGGCTGAGGCAGGAGGATCGCCAGTTCAAAGCCAACCTCAGCAATCCCGAGGCACTTAGCAACTCAGTGAGACCCTGTCTCTAACTAAAATACAAAAAAGGGCTGGGGATGTGGCCCAGAGGTTGAGTGCCCCTGAGTTCAATCTCCAGTACCAAAAAAAAAAAAAAAAAAATTGACACTTCAAGGAAAACATGCCTGGTCCTTGAAAAAATGCAGACTACTGGTTATGAGTTAAAGGTATCTCTTCTTTATCTCAAAGAAAAAAAAAATACTCTGAAGTCTTAACCTGCAGTACTCCAAAATGCAATTTTCTTTCTTACTTTCCTTTTTACTTTTTAGAAGTAGAGTCTACAGATTTAAGAGGTATTCAGGTGAGCCCTACTCACTTATGGCTGGGGACCATGCACAAAGGACCATTGAGTGAAGATGGGAGGAGAGTCGAGGGGATGCACGTGAGACTGCAGTTAACAGAATTATACTGCCAGGAACCAAGGAGTGCCAGGAGCTAACTGAAACTGACCATGAAGGAAGGAACAGCAGGGAGTGTGACTCTGTTGACACCTTCCCTTTACATTCCAGCCTTCGTATCTGTGAAACAATACATTTCCTTTGTTCTCAATCACTCTGATTAAGGTGCACAGTCATAGGAAACTAATATGTTACTTATACAGACTTCATATAAAACAGATCATTTGAGTAACCTTGCAACTCTTAAGGAGATTGAATTTGTAATTAAAGAAATTCCTCTTCACAAAGAAATCTCCAGGCCCAAATGTTTTCACTATAGAATACTACCAAGTATTTAAGGAAAAATTAACCCACTTCCAGGAAATAGAAAAGGATTAATTATACTAGGTTGGTATGCCTTGATACGTAAACAGGAGAACAAGTAAAAGAAAACTACAGACTGTCATTCAAGATACAATATCCTTAACTGAAAATTAGTGAACAAAATTCAGCAGTATATAAAAAGAATTATACATCCAAGTGGGGATCCAAGTGGGGGTTCATTTGGGAATGCAGGGATGGATCAGTATTTGAAAATTAATCAGTGTAATCTCCCATACTGTCGGTTAGAATATATGTGTATATATACATATACATATGTGTGTATGTATAATATACACATGTAATATAAACATATATATATATATATATATATATATATATATAATATGTACACAAAAGTTTTTTGATAAAAACTTTCAAAAAAGGTGAATAGATGGGGACTTGCTCGGCTTGATGGAAAGCATCTGCCAAACACCTAAGATTCTATTTGAAGATGACAAAATAAATTATTCTCTCAGAAATTAGAAATAGAGCAAGGATGTCCACTCTCTCCACTCTTATTCAACATAGTGCTCAACAAAACACATATAGAACTTATGGCTGAAAACTACAAAATACTAATGGAAGAAATCAAAGATAGTAAAAAAATGCAAGACCCACTGTGCTCATATTAAAAAACCCATCATGGTAAAGATATAAGTTCTCCCCAATTCATTAATAGGTTTAACAAAATTCCTACCAAAAGCCAAAAGTTTATTTTACAGATATAGACAAGATTATTCTAAAATGTATATGGAAAAGGAAAGGATTCAGAATAGCTAAAACGATTCTGAAATAGAATTAGGTGGTTAGGAATCGTCTCCTGGATGTGAAGACATATTTTTAGAGTAATTTAGAGTGTGTAGGGCATGGAGGGATAGACACATAGATCAATGGACTGGAATAGGAAAGAAAATACAGAAGTACACCACACAAATAAATCCAATTTTTAACAAAGATGCAGAGCAATTCAGTGGAAGAAAGATATCCTTTCCACAAACATTGCTGAAGCATATGTTAAAAAATATAAAACTTCTAGCCTTTTCTCCACTTTTAAGGACTTAGTGATTAATCAAGCCACCTGGCTAATGTACGGTAATTTCCTCTCAAAAGCCTTAACTTCATCATACCTACAAAGTTTCTGTGGCCATGTGAGGTAGCATGTTGCAGTTTTGGTGGTTTGAGACATAGACATCTTTGGGAGGATGCAGTTCTGCCTCTAGTCAGCCATCTGAGTGGCTGGTGGTGGGTAGTGAGGGGACAATGTTCATCTCTAATGCAGTGACATGCCAGGAACTTTGTTCTAGATGTGATCTGATATTGCAACAATCCCTGGATTGTCTCTGGGCCACACCTCATATTTTTGGAGATTCTAATGTATTGTATTTGCTGATTTCTTTTTTGCCCTTGGTCTGTTCATGTTCTCATCATTTAACAAATGCCTCTTGTCTTAGTCTGTTTGGACAGCTAAAACAGAATACTGCAGACTGGGTATTACATAAAGAACAGACATTTATTTCTCAGGGTTCTAGTGTCTGGGAAGTCCAAGATCAAGGTATTGGCAGATTCAGTGCCCATTGAAAGACTGTTTCCTGACTCATTCTCTACATCCTCATATGGAGGAAGGGGAAAGCAGCTTTCTGGGGCCTCTTCTACAAGGGCATCATGTATTGATGAAAATGTCCTGTTCATCTCTGGAAGGTCCCACTCCTGATAATATCATATTGGTGGTTAGGTTTCAACATTAATTTTAGGGAGAAGCAAACATTCAGACCTGCTGAAGGCCAGCTTCAGCAAAGATGTCAAGGTCAGCCCGACCGATGCTGAAGGGGAAACGTCGGCGAAAGTGGGAATAATACACACATGAGACAGGTCACAGAAATCCTTCTACTCTGATTTTACTTTTCTCAGCATGGTTTTTTATACATCCCAACAAGAACAGTAATTTACATTTTCAACTATAGGAGGTTACATAAAAGAATTCCAGAAAAGAAGGTTACAATAAAGGATTCCAGTAAAGGAGGTTACAATAAAGGATTCCAGTAAAGGAGGTTACATTAAAGAATTCCAGGAATTAACTATAGGAGGTTACTTTAAAGAATTTCAGGAATTTCCAGGGGGAAAATCAAATATTATCCTAAGTACATACTACTAAAATCTTAAAGCTAATGTTAAAAAATTCCTCAACTCTATGATGCCTGCTCATGAAGTTATATTGCCCTAGTATCTTCTTTAAACTTCAACAGGGGCTAGACTTTAGCTGAAAAAAACCTGTCTTGCTGGTTTAGCTAGCTTCTGGCTAGATTCCACAGGGCCATAGAACTGGTTTTATTTTTGATAATTAAATGTATTAGAATCTGGTGGTCATACAGCAGAAATACATCAAGAGCAGCAGAAATACATCAAGAGCATATACAGACAAAGTTAATTCCTATATAGTCGCATAAAAGTGGCATCTCATCAGCAAAGAGGAGCCAAGTTCAAACTTCCAGGCATTTAACTGGAAGGAGCTTGGGCTCAAACTCATTTGCATGACCAAGGAAGAACTCAAATTCACTGCCCTGAATTAACAGAGTGGAAATTCAGCTCGATTCCTGGTTAGGTAGAACTCAGATTCACAGCCCCAAACTAACGGAGTGGAAATCCAGCTCAATCCCTGGTTGAGAAATGCTGCACAGACCATAGCACCTGCTAAGAATGTCCCGTGGCTCATGCACTATTGCAGGTGATATGTATTCTGAGGGGGTATCAGGAACAGCAAGTTTCCCACCTCCTCCCAAAGACTTCATATTCTAAAGAAGGAGTGGTCTAAATGAGATACTTACAGACAGAGCTGCACAGTGTAAATTCCACACAAGAGGTAGCTGTGAATGGTTGGGGAACATGTCTCTAATAAGGGACAATTTAAAGTTATCCTAGACCAGAAGGAGTCAGATGTGCAAAGGTCTAGGGGAAATATTGGCCAACAGGCAGAAGGAATTGTTACAGAAATAGTTCCTGAACCAGTCCTACTGTGAAAATGAACTTGGTAGCTTAGAGAGATCTCTACCAAGAAGGGTGGAGCACCTTTTCCTTAGGATGGTATCTTCCCCTCACCCCTTCATAGGATTTAGCTGGTTAAAGCTTTCATTTCACAATTCATTCTGAGATTGAGTGCAAATCTGAGAAGTGTCTTAACATTCTCCATACTCTCCCCCACTCCACACAGGGTGAGTCTCCTTGTGTCCTTATGACTAATGATAGTAGTGACTAACGCTGAGGTTTTAATTTTCAAGATATCTGACAGGCATGGCCTACATTTCCCCCATTTAAAAATAAAGAAAAGGAAAAAAAAAAAAAGAAGTATTAAGAAAGAAGTCACTGCTGTAGGGAAGTGGCTCACTGTGTAATTTACAAGTCACACACTGGGATATAAAGCTTGTTATGAGACAAGGAAAATGTCTATGTGCATTCAAAGTCCTAAACATTTCTTGATCACTGAGACTGGAGCCTTAATTTATAAAACAATGTAGAACATTCGTGTATTTTGCAATTGCAATGATACCCAGGTGCACCTGCCAAAACAACCAAAGAATGAAGAGCAAGAAAATTAATTGGGGATATTTGTAACTTTTTGTGTAGTGTGTTAAAATATATAAAGTTGAAAATTCCTTTAAAGAAAAGAAGTGGAAAATACTGCATCATGGAATATTTCAAAACATTAGCTTGACTGAATTTTTTTTTCTATTTTCTTAGCTTTATCATGGTTCTCAACTGTGGTTCCTATGGCATTGCTTTCCATGAAGTGGGCCTGTGTCAATTATAAAAGCAGAAAGTGGGGCCAGGCATGATGGCACATGCCTGTAATCCCAGCAGTTCGGGAGGCTGAAGCAGGAGGATCGCAAGTTCAAAGCCAGCCTCAGCAATGGTGAGGCACTAAGCAACTCAATGAGACCCTGTCTCTAATAAAATACAAAAAAAGGGCTGGGTTTGTGGCCCAGTGGTCAAGTGCCCCTGAGTTCAATACCTGGTAACAAAACAAAACAAAACAAACAAACAAACAAACAAAAAGGCAGGAAGCAGGAGGCACAATTAGACAGATGGTTCTGGGTGGGAGTTGTCAGAATGTGGGCTCCTCAAGACACGGGAAGGTGACAGGTGTTTTTCTTTTAATGTGACTTCAAAACAGTCAGAAATTGGTAGGTTTGATTCAGATTTCTGGAAGAAGTTTGAGGAGTCAGAATGGGAGAATTTGGAAGTTTCAGATGCAAGACTCAGTGGTAGTCATAGAACTTGAAAAAATGCTGGACATGGTCTGCACGATTCTTAAGAACACATGGAAACAACCAAGATCCACCTGCATGATGGCAAGTGAAGATCCTACTTAGCTTTTAGGGTGTCAGTGCAGGGAGGAAGCAAGTGGAACCTGCTGTTTGTTTAGTCACTTAGGGAATATGGAATTCAAGTTAGTATACTCAGAGGCACAGTGAGTGGGAAAAAAACTCACAGAGCCCAGCCAGGGCCACTCTTGTCTATCCACCCTCCAGTATCTCTCCTGGTGTCTGCAGCATTGGTGACTTGACCAACTCAACAGACACACCCCATACACTTAGCCCATGTGGTCAGCTAAGTGTGATTCCTATTCAACATTAGCAGTAAGTCCCTGAACACACTTCTCAACAGGAGTTATAGGGTTTCATAGTATTCAATGTCATATTTATAGACTCCTATTAAATGACAGATTCTCTTTTAGGTACTTGGGTTACAACACTAGATAGAACAGGCAAGGCTTCCTTCTCTCTTGTTCCTTACATTTTAGCAGGAGAAGGTAGACAAGAGACAAAACAAAGAGAAATAAGTGAGTTGGTTTAAGGAGAATCGATACATGCTATAGAAAAGGAAATGTGAGTACTGGGAAGGGGCACCTCCCAGCACTGGGGGGTGGTCATTGAGGAAGGAGTGTGTGGCAGGGTATATGTGGGAGGCCAGTTCCAGGTAGAGGGAGTGGGAAAACTGTTCTACCCAAGAGGCAGAAAGCTAGCCTCTGGAAGGCTCTTGGCAGAACCCTGAAATCTGATTGGAGTTTTTGAAAGATGAGCTTGTGGTATGAGAGTAGAATCTACAGAAGCAGGAGAGGAGACAAGTGCCCAGTTGGCAGGGGTGGCAGAGCCGTGCTGATAACAAGGTATTTTTTATTTTCTTTTGCTACACACTCATGAACATACTCATGATAGTTGTCATTTTATGGATTAATGGACACATGTTATCTCCTCCATCATGCATCCAGCATTAGTGGCAACAAGAAAAAAGTTGAAAAGCAATTATATTTAAAAGTTTGGAAAGTCATTAGTTTTGAAAATCCTTTTCCCACACACAGAAGGGCTTGCTCAAATATTAGGAATCAATGGCATTTTTCTGTAGTTCAGCTCTAATAGCTGAAGTAATTATAGAGTATTCTTTGGTAGATCAAATTCATTCCTTTAATGGGAACTTAAATTTCTACAGGGCATGAAAAAAATTCTCTGGCAGAATCACATCACCCAAATAATTAAATTTGCATATTAAATATTCATGCTTATTCCTTAATTATAAAATTAAATTCTAAAATAATATTTTTTCTATCATAAAGTGATTTTTGCTTTTATTCTTTTAACACTTTGATTAAAAAGTGGCAACTGTGCAGCTGTGTTTGTTCCCAAAGCACCATGTAGTTCCTCTAGGACAGCTTGACAGTTACCCCTGATATTTTAATGCTATTACTTATTTGATGTCTGTCACCTTTATTACGTGGTAAACACTACCTTGAAGAAAGAAAAACAGCTGTTGTCTTCATTATTATATTATCATCATATTCCAGTGGCTTATTAAGATCTGGTATATGGAGATTATTAGTGAATAGTAATTTGCTGAAATAAGTGGCAAGCAACTAGTGGTTTAATTTAAAATTTGTTTATTCACATTCACTTATGAAATTACTAAATTTATATTGGGGGCTGGGGCTGTAGGTCAGAGGCAGACTGCTTGCCTAGCACATGTGAAGCACTGGGTTCGATCCTCAGCAGCACCACATTAAAATAAATAAATAAAATAATAAAAGTATTAAAAAAGATTCATATTGGGACTTTAAAAGGAACTCTGTTAAAAGCAACTTCTGTTTTATCAGATTCTTGCTAGGACTCTGTTGCTATTTTCCACAATAGCAAATTGATAAGTGATTGATTCAAGGGGGATATGATGGCCACTACTGGTGATTTTCTGCAAAATATCTCCAGAAGTGTGTTATACAACAGAAGCAGTTACACCAATAGTAAATAACTTCATTATCTAACATTTTAGCTACAGAATCTATTATAACTTAGATCTTTCATTCAGATAGCACCTTTGGTTAAGTAAATTTATGACAATATTCCCAGCTCTTCTTGATAGTGCTATTTCAGCTTTGAAAGCCAATAAGCCATGTTGCAAATTTCTGCTTAGCAAATTTCAACCCACTCTGTGAGAAAAATAAATACTGTAAGAAATTAAAGACAAACTCAGAAAACCAAAGTACACTTGGGAGACACTCTGTTCAGAAGTAGGTTTCAAGGTAGGTGCTGGAAAAGCACCTTGTTGACATTGCAGACTATAGATTGGAAGAAGAGGCAAAGATGGAGAAGACTTGAGGCACCCTAGTGAGTTTTCATGGCTGCAGAGCTATTGGGCCAATAAACTCAGCTCAGTGCAGGATGACTGCATGGTTTACAGATTACCAAGAGGTAGATATAATTGTGCAGTATCTCAGGAGGTGTGTCCCAGTGGAGGGGGGCAGCAGGAGGAACAGTTTGGCATTAAATGGGAAAGGGGAATTACCAGGTTTCTTAAAGTCTACAATTTGTAACTGAAGTGTACTAGTTTCCTATTGCTCCTTTAACAAATTACCACAAACTCAGTGGCTTAAAGCAACACAAATTTACTCCTTTATAGTTGTAGATGTCAGAATCTCATGAGGCTAAAATCAAGGTGTCGGCAGGACTTGTTCTTTCTAGAGGCTCCAGCCTCTGGGGCACATTCTCTGCCTCTGGGGACACTGGCTGCCTACTCCCCTTAGCTGTGGTCACATTACTCTGGTCTCTGCTGCTGTGGTCACATCACTTTTACTCCATTGACCCTCACAGTCTTCTCTTATCAGGACCACAGTGGTTATATTTGATAATCTAGAATAATCTTTCATCTCAAGGCCCTTAACTTAATCACATTAACTAACTTCTTTTTGCCATGTGAGGTAACTTATTAACAGGTTCTAGAGATTAGGGTGAGAACATTTCAGGGAGGGTTGGGGTCATTGTTCAGCCAACCACAGAAGAGTATTCACAGATTTTCCTATAATCTAAAAACTATAACTAAACTTGGATTGAGTAGTTTCTATATATATTTCATTATTTTTAGAAGTCCTGAAGAAATGGGGATGTGGCCCCTGGAGATAGTCCCTATGTTATCTGAAGAACCCCCAAACTGTTGCACTAATTTACCACAGAGGCTCCGTTTCCTGTAGACACATGTACTCCACATGGGAGCTCAGCAAGACTACTGCTGAGGACCAGGTCTCAAGGCCTCAAGCACCCTGAAGGTGTTGCAATGCACCTGGAGGAGAAAGCAGCTGCCACCATCAAGGTTCTCACCCCTGGCCCTGCTATTATCCCCAGGGCCTCACCATGCCTTCTAATAGATGAAATCAAAGCTCTGTGAGTGAAGCTTCAGCCACCAAGCAACTCATAGCCTTTACTGTGAATTTGTATGTAAGCACATTTACGTTTGTACCTATTTAAAGGGAACCATAGGAAGGTAATAACTTTGCTGCCTAGAATGGACTTTTAAAATTTAAATGTTCATTTCAGAAATGAAAAATCTTACTATCAATGTTTAAAATAATCCAGGATCCAATAATTTTTGATAAATATTCCATATCTATTCCTACATGTGATTGCTGATGTTATTTTATCCTGTCTGAAAAAAAAAAAAAAGAAGTATTAAGAAAGAAGTCACTGCTGTAGGGAAGTGGCTCACTGTGTAATTTACAAGTCACACACTGGGATATAAAGCTTGTTATGAGACAAGGAAAATGTCTATGTGCATTCAAAGTCCTAAACATTTCTTGATCACTAAGACTGGAGCCTTAATTTATAAAACAATGTAGAACATTCGTGTATTTTGCAATTGCAATGATACCCAGGTGCACCTGCCAAAACAACCAAAGAATGAAGAGCAAGAAAATTAATTGGGGATATTTGTAACTTTTTGTGTAGTGTGTTAAAATATATAAAGTTGAAAATTCCTTTAAAGAAAAGAAGTGGAAAATACTGCATCATGGAATATTTCAAAACATTAGCTTGACTGAATTTTTTTTTCTATTTTCTTAGCTTTATCATGGTTCTCAACTGTGGTTCCTATGGCATTGCTTTCCATGAAGTGGGCCTGTGTCAATTATAAAAGCAGAAAGTGGGGCCAGGCATGATGGCACATGCCTGTAATCCCAGCAGTTCGGGAGGCTGAGGCAGGAGGATCGCAAGTTCAAAGCCAGCCTCAGCAATGGTGAGGCACTAAGCAACTCAGTGAGACCCTGTCTCTAATAAAATACAAAAAAAGGGCTGGGTTTGTGGCCCAGTGGTCAAGTGCCCCTGAGTTCAATACCCGGTAACAAAACAAAACAAAACAAACAAACAAAAAGGCAGGAAGCAGGAGGCACAATTAGACAGATGGTTCTGGGTGGGAGTTGTCAGAATGTGGGCTCCTCAAGACACGGGAAGGTGACAGGTGTTTTTCTTTTAATGTGACTTCAAAACAGTCAGAAATTGGTAGGTTTGATTCAGATTTCTGGAAGAAGTTTGAGGAGTCAGAATGGGAGAATTTGGAAGTTTCAGATGCAAGATTCAGTGGTAGTCATAGAACTTGAAAAAATGCTGGACATGGTCTGCACGATTCTTAAGAACACATGGAAACAACCAAGATCCACCTGCATGATGGCAAGTGAAGATCCTACTTAGCTTTTAGGGTGTCAGTGCAGGGAGGAAGCAAGTGGAACCTGCTGTTTGTTTAGTCACTTAGGGAATATGGAATTCAAGTTAGTATACTCAGAGGCACAGTGAGTGGGAAAAAAACTCACAGAGCCCAGCCAGGGCCACTCTTGTCTATGCACCCTCCAGTATCTCTCCTGGTGTCTGCAGCATTGGTGACTTGACCAACTCAACAGACACACCCCATACACTTAGCCCATGTGGTCAGCTAAGTGTGATTCCTATTCAACATTAGCAGTAAGTCCCTGAACACACTTCTCAACAGGAGTTATAGGGTTTCATAGTATTCAATGTCATATTTATAGACTCCTATTAAATGACAGATTCTCTTTTAGGTACTTGGGTTACAACACTAGATAGAACAGGCAAGGCTTCCTTCTCTCTTGTTCCTTACATTTTAGCAGGAGAAGGTAGACAAGAGACAAAACAAAGAGAAATAAGTGAGTTGGTTTAAGGAGAATCGATACATGCTATAGAAAAGGAAATGTGAGTACTGGGAAGGGGCACCTCCCAGCACTGGGGGGTGGTCATTGAGGAAGGAGTGTGTGGCAGGGTATATGTGGGAGGCCAGTTCCAGGTAGAGGGAGTGGGAAAACTGTTCTACCCAAGAGGCAGAAAGCTAGCCTCTGGAAGGCTCTTGGCAGAACCCTGAAATCTGATTGGAGTTTTTGAAAGATGAGCTTGTGGTATGAGAGTAGAATCTACAGAAGCAGGAGAGGAGACAAGTGCCCAGTTGGCAGGGGTGGCAGAGCCGTGCTGATAACAAGGTATTTTTTTATTTTCTTTTGCTACACACTCATGAACATACTCATGATAGTTGTCATTTTATGGATTAATGGACACATGTTATCTCCTCCATCATGCATCCAGCATTAGTGGCAACAAGAAAAAAGTTGAAAAGCAATTATATTTAAATGTCGCTGCCTGAAGCGGAAGTCGCTTGGAGCAGCGAACGCCACAGGAAAATTCGGAGGCAGGATGAAAATGAAAAAAGGTCTTTTATTCTTCTCCTCTCTCCAGCTCCAGCAATCACTCCAAATGCTGTAACTCCAACCACCACCTTCTTCTTCCCCACACACACTAACGAACCTCACCCAGTTATATACATATAGCTTTAACAAGGACACGTGCTTACAGCTCGAGCTTACAGGTGCGTCACGCAGTGTTCACGGGCATACAAAGATTCTTTGAATAATGTATCAACATCAGGTGGAAACTAGAACATCTTTTATGGCTCTCAGCTAACCGCAATCTTTAGCTATCTCCTTGATTATAGGCTCCTTCATTTCCCCCTTTTAGTTTTAAAAGAGGGGATGTTCTAGGACGTCCATGTGCAACCGACATTCTTACCCGTCATGGGAGTCTAGGCTGTCCTGACTCCTGGCTTAGGTTGACATGCCGGCCACATTAGACTGTCCCGTGCGACTGTGCCATGTCTTAGGTTGTCCCCCTCTGGGGATCTTACCCGTCATAGGCTAACCAGCCATCCAATAGAGCCCTTCAGGATCGACTGTGTGTTGACTAACAGCCGTCCAATTTTTAGGAGATGCTGCGGCTTTAAGGCGGCAAGCCTACTGCTGACGAGCCAAGTTTCCATAGCGTATCAAGTTCTTTAAGCCAATCAGCTGCCCTTAGTTTCATCAAGTAACGCACTGAGTTCTCTTAGACAAATACCCGCAAGGCATTGTCCCGCAATGTCCCAAAATAATGGAAAATCAAAATGTCCATAAGTTATAACACATAGATTCAGGAGGCCCCATGCATGCAGAGCAGAGGCCACACTGCTGGTGAGGTTGTTGATGCTTGAGCAGCAGGGATGCTTGCAGCGACCGCGGTCCCTGCAGTTGTAGCAGCAGCCGTCTTTTTTATGTCCAGACATTTCCACCGGCAAATCTTCAGGGCCCGCTACCTAAAAACTCAAGCATCCATTATTAAGGGAAAGGCAGTGCTATTCCAGCACTGAGATCAAAAGGTGAGCTGTCAAACTAAAAAAAAGAACTATTAGAGTAGAAAATAAAAGTTGATCTCTGCTCACACACATTGCTGCTCAAGCTCCCACAAACATAAGCTGGCAAAATATCACATTCAGAAATAATCAAAGAGAAACTGAGGGTGTTTACTGCATTAAAGATAAAGAAAAGCTAAAGGCATTTTGGAAAAATAATTTGTTAGCTGGAATCCTCGAGTCTCTATATACACAGCAATCCTATACCTGTTGAAATAATTCAAATTAATCAGCTACTAAACAAATGAAGTCAATAACAAATAAATGATCCTCTGTCGGAACACCAAAATATCAGGTTATACAACATTAAACATATTCACAGCTGAAGAGAAGTCCCGGAGACAACTATAAATCAAAATTGATTATCATTATAATTGATTATCTAAAAATATTCTGAACTTATATAAATATCTATTTATCTATCTATCTATTGATTATCAAATTAGAATATTCTAAGCTTAAATGAATTAACGTTATTTGTTATTTGGATCTATATCTATCTACCTTTTTTTTTTTTTTTTAAGCGCTTAATTATTTGTGACGTCACACTAGACAGACGCACATATAAACATATTTGTGACATCACATTAACATGAAATTTAGACAAATGCACAGACATAAAGACAT
This sequence comes from Tamias sibiricus, assembly GCA_025594165.1. NCBI lineage: Eukaryota > Metazoa > Chordata > Mammalia > Rodentia > Sciuridae > Tamias > Tamias sibiricus. The sequence continues at coordinate 68,138,172 of CM046660.1, read as the reverse complement.
ATATAAAAGAGAAAAAAAAAAATTACAATTGTGTATACACTGAAGAGAGATCTTCTTGTCCCGGCCGGGAAGAATGAAATTTAAGTTGTAAATTTAATGGAGAACTCTTTTAAGGGAATCACTCCATACCTTCATTTTGGTCCTCTTGACCTTGCACTTGTTTATTCAATCTAGACTCCTCAATAACTTCGTCTTGATCCCTTTGACTTTGTACCTGCTTTATCAATCTAGATGGTATCCATATTGGAGAGGATTCGTGCTTTGGAAAAACACAAACAGATCCTCTCCCCCAAATTAATACTGGGTCTGGACCCTTCCATGTACCTGAGAGAACATCCTTCCAGTAAACCAAAGGTTTATGTTGTTGGTGTGGGTTCCAGTGTCTATCTCCAGCCGAATGTCCATTAGAATCTAAAGTTAAGAAATTTAGGGTAAACAGGGCAACTGCCAATCTGTCCTTAGGATTTTTCCAGTTTCCATCTTTTTGCTTTAGTAACATATTTTTAAGTGTCCGATTTGCTCTTTCAATTATTCCTTGTCCCTGAGGATTATAAGCAATACCTGTTTTGTGGATAATATTGAACTTTGTACAAAATTGTTTGAAGGATGTGGATGTATATGCAGGGCCATTATCTGTTTTAAGCATTTTGGGGATGCCCAATGCAGCAAAAGCTTGCAGACAATGAGATATAGTATCTTTAACTTTTTCTCCGGAATGTAAAGAAGCAAAAATCATGCCTGAGCATGTATCTATGGTGACATGAATAAATCGTAATTTTCCAAAACTTGGCTCATGTGTGACATCCATCTGCCACAAATGATTGGACATCAAACCTCGTGGGTTAACCCCATAATGTGGATTGGGCAAGAGTGTTACACAAGATGGACATTCTTTTACAATTCTACGAGCTTGTTCTTTTGTGATTTTAAATTTTTGTCTTAAGGTAGTGCTGTTAACGTGGAACTGGGAATGAAATAAAGTAGCTTGTTGTACTGTAGTAAATATAAATATTGTTTTAGTGAGGGCGTCAGCTTTTTGATTACCTTCATGGAGAGGACCAGGCAGATTAGTGTGAGCTCTTATGTGACCTATAAATAAAGGTTCTTTTCGTTGCCATAGGAGATTTTGGATTTGAGAAAACAATTTAAAAGCTGGAGTATGTGGTGCTATTGGACCTGCTAGCTCCAATTTTGGGACAGCATGTACAATATAATGGCTGTCTGAAAAAAATATTCATAGGCTGTTCTTTAAAATTTTCCAGAGCTATTATTATAGCTTCGAGTTCCACTAATTGAGCTGATTTTTGATTAGTGATATGAATCATTTTTTCATTTTGAGTGACTACTGCAGCAGTACCGTTAGAGGATCCATCTGTAAATACATTAAATGCTTTAGGAATGGGTTGATTTTTTATTACCTGTGGGAATATGATAGGATGATTGATACAAAAGGACAGTATAGGAGATTTAGGAATATGATTGTCAAAATTTGCAGAAGTAGAGCATCTAGCTATAGCCCAATCATTATCATTGAAGCACAAATATTCAACCTGTGACGATGAATAAGGAGTAATAATAGTAGCGGGATGAATTCCAAATATTTTAGTAGAGGTTTTAAGTCCTTGAAGAATAAGTTTAGCTACCATGGAGGTATAAGACTCAATTGTACTTTTAGGAGAGACAGGCAAATGTATCCATAATATAGGTCCCTGTTGCCAAAATACTCCTGTTGGAGTATATTGTGAAGGAATAATAATCAATATTAGTGGTTGTGCAAAATCAAATCTATCGCAATGGGATCTTTCAATGGCCCGTTCTACTAATTTTAGAGCTCTCCTGGCCTCAGGAGTTAATGTTCGAGGTGAGGATGGGTCAGGGTTCCCACGAAGGATGTCAAATAAGGGTTTTAATTGTCCAGTAGTGAGGCTTAGTGTAGGGCGAAGCCAATTAATGTCACCCAGTAATTTTTGGAAATCATTGAGGGTGGTCAAATGTTCTTTACTTATTAGAATTTTTTGGGGTTTAACAAAAGTATCCATGATTTTAAAGCCTAAATATAGTATAGGTGATCTGCTTTGAACTTTTTCTTCTGCTATATATAATCCATATTTTTTTAGATTTTTTGTTATTTCACTAAATATATTAAATAAGATTTGTTGATTAGGGTGAGCTAATAAAACATCGTCCATGTAGTGTAGACACATAAGGTCTTGATATTTGTTTTTAATGGGCTGTATAGCTCTGTCCACATATAGTTGGCACAGTGTAGGGCTATTTGCCATTCCCTGCGGCAATACTTTCCATTGATATCTTTTATCAGGGCCATTATTATTAATAGAAGGAATTGAAAAAGCAAACCTGGGGGCATCCAGAGGATGTAGGGGAATGGAAAAGAAACAGTCCTTTATATCAAGGGTTATAAGGTAATAGTTTTTTGGAATAGCTACAGGATTAGGAAGTCCAGGTTGAGTAGGGCCCATAATTTGCATTGTTTTGTTAATTTGTCTTAGATCTTGTAATAGTCTCCATTTTCCTGATTTTTTTTCTTAATTACAAAATATGGGAGAATTCCAGGGAGAGGTGGAAGGCTCTATGTGTCCTGCTTCTAATTGTTCTTTAATTAATTGGTGGGCCGCTTGCAATTTTTCTTTGGATAGGGGCCACTGAGGGACCCAAACTGGCTTATTAGAGAGCCATGGTATTTTTAAAATTGTTTTCTCAGTGGCCCCTAGAAAAAATGTCCTTTGCCTTTTTTATTATGATTAGGATTTTTATTCTTAACACCTGCAGGCTTGGTCGCTAGGTGTAGCCCCATTTGATGTAAGATATCTCTTCCCCATAGGGTAACTGGCAAGCTGTTTAAAACATAGGGTTTGAATGTTCCTGTATGGCCTTCATTGTCTTGCCAATTTAAGATTACAGCACTTTGAGCTGGGGTATTACTGTATCCCAAGCCTCTTAAACTGGTTGAGGCTTTCTGTAGAGGCCAGTGCTTAGGCCATTGTTGTAGATTTATGATGGAAGAGTCAGCTCCTGTATCAATCAGCCCCTCCATCTCTATACCTTGAATTTTTAATTTGCACATAGGCCTCCGTGAACAGTCCTGGACCCAGAAAGCCATAGGTCCTGAACCAGTGGAACCGAATGCTCTGCTATTTCTATTTTGTGGCATGCTTTTAAAAGAATTATGGAGACTGGGAATGAGGAGCAGCTGTGCGATTCTGTCTCCTTGATTTACGGAGATGATGCCCCTGTGTGTACTTAGCATTATTTTAATCTCTCCATTATAATCTGAATCAATAACCCCTGGTATAACATTAAAGCCTAATAAACTTTTGGAACTACGCCCAAGGATTAGTCCCACAGTTCCTGAAGGGAGAGGTCCCCTGATTCCCGTAGGAATCAGCTGAACCCCCATTTCAGGTGTCAGGACCATCCGGGCAGTAGAACAGAGATCTAATCCTGCACTTCCTCTTGTCCCTCTGATAAGGGAGTTAATGGGTAGGAGGGACTGTGACGAGGAATCATTTGAATCTGAGGGCCTTCCTCCTCTAGTGCCTCGTACATTTGTGGGCCCCGGGGCATTGGGCCCCGTGCCCCGTTTTTTGAAATCCTTGATAAATCATTTCCATATATATCATATCTAGAATGGCATTGATTGGCCCAATGTATACCTTTTTTGCATCTGGGGCATCGGCCTGGAGCACGGTATGAATTTGATTTTATTACCCTTGGGGGATATTGCTTAGCATATCTTGGTTGATTATAATAATTTTGTCTGGAATATCCTGTTCTAGGTTGAAACCTTTGGGAATTTTGAGGGGAGGAATTTTTCATCACTGCAGCAATTACGTTGCCTGTGATAACAGCCTCGTTAATGTCTTTGCACAGTCTGATATAAATTGATAAGTCTTTTTTACTTCTCCATGGCCTTATTGCATCCTGGCAATATTTATTAGCGTTCTCGTATGCTAATTGGATAACTAGGGGCATAGCTTGCTCGACTTCTCCAAAAACTCTAGATGTTGTTTTTAAGAGCCTATCTACAAAATCAGCGTAAGGTTCGTTAGGCCCTTGTATAACTTTTGATAGGCTGCCTTGCAGATCCCCTGTGCCTGAGATTGTCTTCCAGGCTTTCACAGCTGCAGTGTGTACCTGGGCATACACACCTGGATCGTATTGTAGCTGATTTTGTAGTTCGGCGAACTCACCCTCCCCTGTGAGCATATCTATATTGCGTTGAGGGAAACCTGCTGCAGCATTTCTCTTTGCTATTTCTGAACAAAGTTCCTGGAATTGAGTTTTCCAGATTAGGTATTGTCCCCCACTTAGTACCGCTCTGCATAGACTTTTCCAATCTGAGGGGGCTAAGGTTAGGGTGTTAAGTGACTCTATCATACTTAATGTGAACGGAGCTTGAGGCCCATAGGTCATTACCGCCTCTTTAAAATTCTTTATTGTTTTAAAGTCTAGGAACTCGTGATATCTTTGTCCCTGTTCATTTTGAAATACTGGCAGTTCTAGGTGCTCCTGCGGTCTATGTTGTTCGAGAGCGTATAAGCGCTCTGAAAGGCCGCCAATTTCTACCTCAAGGGCACGTACACTCTGATCAATACTCTTTATTGTTTCTGTTAGGGATTCTATCCATGAAGGAGCAGAGGGCGCTAGTGGTTCCTCTATTTGACGGTCTTTTCTCTTTTTTAATTTCTTTTTGTTCTTTTTATTGGAGACTGTGCTCTCCGAATCGCTTTTTGATTCCTCTTCACTACTAGCTTCATAATTCCTAACCGGCTCAGTAGAGGAGACTGTACTTTCATGGTTTGGCTCCTTGTTACTATTATTACTTTCACTAGTATCCTGAGTTTCAGTTTCTAAGGAGAGTACATACTCCTCAGCTAATTTTATTAAGCTTCTGATGGCTTTTGCAGATCTTACTTTTGAATTTACATTCCTACTCTCCTTGCTGGTCTCCACTGAGTCAGAGGATATGCTTTCTTGTTCACTTTTCTCACTATCCTCTGAGTTCTCAATATCAAAAATTTCATTCATGGCTTTTATAAACCGACTTTTTGTTATATTTGCTCCCATCTTTTTAAATTTTCTTTTTTCTTACCTTGCCGCCGAATTCCCCGTACAGGCCGCCACCTGTCGCTGCCTGAAGCGGAAGTCGCTTGGAGCAGCGAACGCCACAGGAAAATTCGGAGGCAGGATGAAAATGAAAAAAGGTCTTTTATTCTTCTCCTCTCTCCAGCTCCAGCAATCACTCCAAATGCTGTAACTCCAACCACCACCTTCTTCTTCCCCACACACACTAACGAACCTCACCCAGTTATATACATATAGCTTTAACAAGGACACGTGCTTACAGCTCGAGCTTACAGGTGCGTCACGCAGTGTTCACGGGCATACAAAGATTCTTTGAATAATGTATCAACATCAGGTGGAAACTAGAACATCTTTTATGGCTCTCAGCTAACCGCAATCTTTAGCTATCTCCTTGATTATAGGCTCCTTCATTTAAAAGTTTGGAAAGTCATTAGTTTTGAAAATCCTTTTCCCACACACAGAAGGGCTTGCTCAAATATTAGGAATCAATGGCATTTTTCTGTAGTTCAGCTCTAATAGCTGAAGTAATTATAGAGTATTCTTTGGTAGATCAAATTCATTCCTTTAATGGGAACTTAAATTTCTACAGGGCATGAAAAAAATTCTCTGGCAGAATCACATCACCCAAATAATTAAATTTGCATATTAAATATTCATGCTTATTCCTTAATTATAAAATTAAATTCTAAAATAATATTTTTCTATCATAAAGTGATTTTTGCTTTTATTCTTTTAACACTTTAATTAAAAAGTGGCAACTGTGCAGCTGTGTTTGTTCCCAAAGCACCATGTAGTTCCTCTAGGACAGCTTGACAGTTACCCCTGATATTTTAATGCTATTACTTATTTGATGTCTGTCACCTTTATTACGTGGTAAACACTACCTTGAAGAAAGAAAAACAGCTGTTGTCTTCATTATTATATTATCATCATATTCCAGTGGCTTATTAAGATCTGGTATATGGAGATTATTAGTGAATAGTAATTTGCTGAATAAGTGGCAAGCAACTAGTGGTTTAATTTAAAATTTGTTTATTCACATTCACTTATGAAATTACTAAATTTATATTGGGGGCTGGGGCTGTAGGTCAGAGGCAGACTGCTTGCCTAGCACATGTGAAGCACTGGGTTCGATCCTCAGCAGCACCACATTAAAATAAATAAATAAAATAAAAGTATTAAAAAAGATTCATATTGGGACTTTAAAAGGAACTCTGTTAAAAGCAACTTCTGTTTTATCAGGTTCTTGCTAGGACTCTGTTGCTATTTTCCACAATAGCAAATTGATAAGTGATTGATTCAAGGGGGATATGATGGCCACTACTGGTGATTTTCTGCAAAATATCTCCAGAAGTGTGTTATACAACAGAAGCAGTTACACCAATAGTAAATAACTTCATTATCTAACATTTTAGCTACAGAATCTATTATAACTTAGATCTTTCATTCAGATAGCACCTTTGGTTAAGTAAATTTATGACAATATCCCCAGCTCTTCTTGATAGTGCTATTTCAGCTTTGAAAGCCAATAAGCCATGTTGCAAATTTCTGCTTAGCAAATTTCAACCCACTGTGAGAAAAATAAATACTGTAAGAAATTAAAGACAAACTCAGAAAACCAAAGTACACTTGGGAGACACTGTTCAGAAGTAGGTTCAAGGTAGGTGCTGGAAAAGCACCTTGTTGACATTGCAGACTATAGATTGGAAGAAGAGGCAAAGATGGAGAAGACTTGAGGCACCCTAGTGAGTTTTCATGGCTGCAGAGCTATTGGGCCAATAAACTCAGCTCAGTGCAGGATGACTGCATGGTTTACAGATTACCAAGAGGTAGATATAATTGTGCAGTATCTCAGGAGGTGTGTCCCAGTGGAGGGGCAGCAGGAGGAACAGTTTGGCATTAAATGGGAAAGGGGAATTACCAGGTTTCTTAAAGTCTACAATTTGTAACTGAAGTGTACTAGTTTCCTATTGCTCCTTTAACAAATTACCACAAACTCAGTGGCTTAAAGCAACACAAATTTACTCCTTTACAGTTGTAGATGTCAGAATCTCATGAGGCTAAAATCAAGGTGTCGGCAGGACTTGTTCTTTCTAGAGGCTCCAGCCTCTGGGGCACATTCTCTGCCTCTGGGGACACTGGCTGCCTACTCCCCTTAGCTGTGGTCACATTACTCTGGTCTCTGCTGCTGTGGTCACATCACTTTTTACTCCATTGACCCTCACAGTCTTCTCTTATCAGGACCCAGTGGTTTATATTTGATAATCTAGAATAATCTTTCATCTCAAGGCCCTTAACTTAATCACATTAACTAACTTCTTTTTGCCATGTGAGGTAACTTATTAACAGGTTCTAGAGATTAGGGTGAGAACATTTCAGGGAGGGTTGGGGTCATTGTTCAGCCAACCACAGAAGAGTATTCACAGATTTTCCTATAATCTAAAAACTATAACTAAACTTGGATTGAGTATTTCTATATATATTTCATTATTTTTAGAAGTCCTGAAGAAATGGGGATGTGGCCCCTGGAGATAGTCCCTATGTTATCTGAAGAACCCCCAAACTGTTGCACTAATTTACCACAGAGGCTCCGTTTCCTGTAGACACATGTACTCCACATGGGAGCTCAGCAAGACTACTGCTGAGGACCAGGTCTCAAGGCCTCAAGCACCCTGCAGGTGTTGCAATGCACCTGGAGAAAGCAGCTGCCACCATCAAGGTTCTCACCCCTGGCCCTGCTATTATCCCCAGGGCCTCACCATGCCTTCTAATAGATGAAATCAAAGCTCTGTGAGTGAAACTTCAGCCACCAAGCAACTCATAGCCTTTACTGTGAATTTGTATGTAAGCACATTTACGTTTGTACCTATTTAAAGGGAACCATAGGAAGGTAATAACTTTGCTGCCTAGAATGGACTTTTAAAATTTAAATGTTCATTTCAGAAATGAAAAATCTTACTATCAATGTTTAAAATAATCCAGGATCCAATAATTTTTGATAAATATTCCATATCTATTCCTACATGTGATTGCTGATGTTATTTTATCCTGTCTATTCAGTATAAATTTATCAGTGCTTAATACAAGTAAACACATTACCCTTCTTACTGTGGATATATCTGTAAACAAAGAAACCTTAGTTTATTTCCCTGTAGAGCCTATGTCCTAGTTTAAAGGCAGACTAACAAAGCAAAACAAACTATAGTCAAATATATGTCTGTATATACAAATGAATATATCAACAAAAGTCTTATTATTAAAACACTCTTCCACACACTCCCAGATAAAGAAAATTTTTAGTTGCTAGGATTGATTATTAAAGGCCTTAAAATTGAGCACTTGGTTCTTGTTTATCATTCGGTAAGCTTGAAATTGAACTTTGTTGTAAATGTCCATTCTTGGGAGATAATTGATTAACTTTTAATTTAATTTTTGGTATTTCCACTTGAAAGAAGGCTGCTGACACTGAGAGATTTTCACACTATGAACAGCTACCTTCTCCAGATTCCCACCTCTCAGAAAAAGATGCCATAGCTACCCAGTAGTTCAAGTTCATAGACTAATGCTCATCTTCTGTTCATCTTTTTCTCTTCTTTATCTTCTGTATCCACAGATATGGAACAGCCAGTGAGCAAGGAGGTTCAAGAAGGGAGTGATTGACCATGAGTCAGTCCATTGTTCCTGTGCTATTTTCATAATTTCTTAGCAGCTCTGGTGTGAGTATGCTGGTAACATTAAAAGGACTCTGAAGGCTGTGAAGGTAGAGATGTAGTATGCAATGATTATGAGGGAGGAGAAGACACATAAAAATAAAACAATTAAAAGAAATAGAGGTTTTCTCTTAGCCAAAGAAAAGAGAGAAAGAGCATCAAGGGAAACCGATAAGTGAGAGGGGAAAAAAAAAATAAAATAGATATTATAAAAAAACAATAAAAATCAATAAAAATAAAAGAATTCAAGACAAAACCTAATATGTTGGTCAAACATTCTAGCCCTTAAGAGACTGAGCCATTAAAAATAATTGCCTTTAGACGGGCGTGGTGGCGCACGCCTGTAATCCCAGCACTTTGGGAGGCTGAGGCAGGAGGATCGCGAGTTCAAAGCCAGCCTCAGCAATGGCGAGGCACTTAGCAACTCAGTGAGACCCTGTCTCTAAATAAAATACAAAAAAGGGCTGGGGATGTGGCCCAGTGGTCAAGTGCCCCTGAGTTCAATCCCCAGTACCACAAAAAAAAAAAAAAAAAAAAAAAAAAAAAAAAAAAAAAAAAAAAAAAAAAAAAACCTGCCTCCAAAAATGTTAGAAATGAGGAAAAAGAGATAAATATGTATATGTGTACGTGTCCATGAAATATTCAGCTCAAAATTAAACAGAGAAAACAAAAGAAAATTCTCAATGAAAAGTTAAAGAATTGTTTCCATTGGAGTTAGAAACATTCTTGGCTTCCCTTCTCAGCAGTGTTAGGTGGTGTGGGTTACAGTGTGATGTCTGCTCCACCCTCAGGGTGGGGTCCTTGGGTGTAAGAGGAGCTCCCATAGGTGGAACACCTGGAGGCAGGAGTTTAGGCTTAGGTGGGCTCTGGATTCTTTGTTGAATGGTGATTGGTCTGAAGATTTTAAATTAGTACACCTCTAGGGCCCACCAGTTGCTGGTCCAGCCTGGGAGACTGCACCCCAGGAATCTTCCCTTGGTTCCACTTTTGCGGCGGAGGAGCCAATCCTATGACCCCTCTATCACCAGCGGACCCCACGTTTCCTGGTGATTGGGTTTAGTCTCCAAACCCAATCACTCCCATTCCCATCTTTGGAATTCCTGACCAGGTGCATCTCTCCTAGCTGGTCCTGCAAGTCACCAACTCAAGGGAGGGGATGGAGCTGGGTGAGTTTCCATGGCCCGTATTCCCCTGTGTAAACCTCTCTCCACGTTTGGTTTTCTCCTGGCTACTTAGGGACTCTCTATGTCATGCAGTGTGGGTTTGCCAGGCTCGTACTTCAGGCCCTGCTCTGGTTTGCCAGGAGCTGGCAGCCAAAGCTGCTGGCCCCCATGGCAGGGGGGGGGGGGGGGGGGGGGGGGGGGGGGGGGGGGGGGGGGGGGGGGGGGGGGGGGGGGGGGGGGGGGGGGGGGGGGGGGGGAGCTGAAAAATGGCTCCTTTCTCTCGCCTCCACAGGCAGCCATGAGAGATGTGGCTTCTTTCCTACACAAGGATATTGTGTAGCATATCTTTCAGTTTAGTCTAGCTGTGTCTTTGATCTCTGATTTCTCTGTACCCAGACATGCCACAGTCCTCCTAAAAATGGGGGTTCATTTAATTCCCTTATCCCTCCACTTCCCCCACCACGGGGTGGGGGATGGGAGTGCTCCACCTGGCGCTGGCTGCAACTGAGGCAGTGGAGCTGGGGACTTCTTTTTTATTTTATTATATCCAATCTACTGAGTCCCCGATCCACTTTGAATGTTCAGTGTTAATTCCCAGTAAAATTTTCCCATTTTTTTTTTTTTTCTTTCCACCCACCTTGCTGAGAAGCTGCTTATGTTCTTTCTTGGTTTCATGCCATGGAGCAGCTAGAAAAATTACCTCCTCTATCCTGCCATCTTCCCCGTCTCCCCTGAAATTCATTTTAATGTCCTTGATGCTGCTTCATAGGAGGGCTGTGGTGGTTAAATGAGCTATCATGTGAAAGGAGTCTCCCACCGTGCCTGGCATATGCTGAGGCCTTAACAAATGCTAACATCAGCTGGCATCATTATTGGAGATTACCTTCCCCGCCAGGTGGGATCAGGGTAGGGCTTTCTTTAAGCCTAGTCACCTCCTCATAACCCACATCTCAAGTACATGCAATTGCTGCAAACCTAAAGCAAAGAGTTTTAAACTTCCAGAGAGAAAAACTACCCCCATTACTTTTCTGGATTTCCTTATATCTTCCCAAAGTAGGTGCCTGTTTGTTGGGTCTCTTCACCTTGAGGCACCTGGTAAGTGAAGTACTTGGTTTTAGTTAGGAATGAAGAATTTTACATTGATGAATGAAAACAAGAATATCAAGTTTTTCCAAGGGGAATGAGCTATGGCTATTTTTCTGCTCAAAGAAAAATATTTTGCAGGTTTAACTACACTATAGAGATATATAGCAGAAGTTGTGTTGTTGCACTGAACACTTCTGTATCAGCCCAGGAGAAATTGTGAATGACTCATGTTTTGTCTTCCTGTTTCTCACCTCTCATTCTTACTCTATTCCCATGTTTCTGTGTGTGTGTGTGTGTGTGTGTGTGTGTGTGTGTGTGTGTGTTTTATACAATTCCAGAATTTCTTCCTCTTAGCTGCCTTCACTCTTCCCTTCTAAAGAACTAGCTCTAAAGTTTTAGAACTCTAAATCATCTTAGTCATATTTGAACTCACACACTCATGCACACACACAGTTCTGCTGCTCCTGAGAACCTTGACAAAAAAACAGTGTGGAGATGGGGGAGTGAACACCTGGGGCACTTCAATGCAATCTGTGAATCAGTCTTCTGCAGTGTTTATCACAGGCTAAAAGGGGGAAAGCCATGAAGGTAGTTGAATCTCAATGCAGTGCCAAAACAGGTCATAAACGAAGAGCTATGAGCAAAAAATAAATTGCAACAAACTGTGCTTAGAAGAGACAAGGTATACTTAAAGAAGTAGCTTTGGATTTTGGTCAAAGATAAAGTGTATGCTGTTCCAAGATGACTACACTAAGAGAATAGGTGGTGGGGATATTTTTGGCAGAGGGAGTGGTGTGTGGATGTCAGGGAATTGTGAGGGGACCTGGATTGTTCAAGGACATCAGGTAGGTCAGGACTGAGGGTGGGAATACCCATATGGGCAAGCAGTGAGTGAGTTCTATGAAGCATATGGGGAAGCATCATGGTGCTCTCTACCATGCTAAAGAAAAGGGAGTTAATTCCAGAGACAAAGGAGTGCACCTGCAGGTCTGTAAGAGAAAATAAACAATGATGACATCACCTTTTCAAATCTTGAACACAAGCCAACCCAACTCTGAAGAAAAGAATGTAGAGCTATAAGAATAGTTTTAAATGAAGGATGGAGTTTACATGAACACTCAAAAGGCTTTTCTTATCTAGGACTTTTAGTTTATTTTTTGAAAAACTTTTAGTAAGTACACGAGGCAGTGAAAGAAGATGGGCTGCCACTGGAAGGATCTGAGTTTGCTGCACTCACTCAAAGATTGCCTCAGAACAATTCTGCTTCTCATAGTTGAAGGATCCTAGTGCAATGCCCTGGAAGGAGTTAATGTTTAAAATGCCTATCTATTGCCAAAATCAATTGATTGTATGACATGTGGAAATTTATGCAACTCAATGTCAATTCCCTTGGATACTGAATATTAAAACAGGCAATAGAATTGCAAGACTCTCTTTGGGAAGAACACAAACTGAGAGGAACATGAAACAAAACCAAAGGCAATAGTGGAAGTATCAAATAGTTGAATGGTGCTTTTCAACTTGGAATTAGAATTTTCTTGAAAGGATTCAGACTCTGAATATGCTTCTTTTGAAAATGCAGCATGTTGACATGAAAGAGAGAATGATAATTCTATGTATTAAGCTTTTTGGTAGAGTGGTGTTGGGAGTTGTTTCTGAAATCTACAAGGGACATGAGAGATTTCAAAATGATGGGACCTCTGTATAGACTCTTGAGGTGCTAGCGCATATGGCACATGTTTATGAAAGTGGATGGCAAAATAATTTTAAAACACGAATTCCAATGATAAATATGTGATAAATAAGTCTCTTGAAATAAATTTTCAAAATCAAATAGATTCATATTAATCCTACAGCCTACACTTTATCTTTGACCAAAACCCAATGCTACTTCTTCAATGATACCTTGTCACTTCTAAGCATAGTTAGATGCAATTTATTGTTTTCTCATGACTCTTTGCTTATGACCTGTTTGGAACCTAAGGCATTGCATTGAGATGCAACTACCTTCGTGCTAAATATGTTCTATGCATATTGTTGATATGCATAGAAATACAGAGACATGTAACATGTTATCCAAAAAAAGTAATCGTTTAGGCAGTTTTAGCCTTCCTCTTTCTTGGAAAACACATGGGATTCTGCCTTATTGTGGGTAATAATAAATCAGCAAGAGTGTTGATAGCTTCAAGCACTTGATATTACATGATTTTCCCAAAGACACCAAATGTCACAGAAGAGGAAGAGACTATGGAATGTCCGTCAGTTCTTCCCAGCACATGGGGCCCGCAGACCCCTTGGGCATTTCACTGTTCTGTCCAAAATCTAAACAGACCACATTTAATTTAAAATTAATTATTACTTTTTGTAAGACACAGATGCAGAAAGGAGATTAACTTCTGTCCATTTTCTTTGAAAACCTTTAGAAAGGAACTTGGAATACTGGTCTTCCTGGAATTCTCTCTGTGTAGTTGCAACTACCCTGAGGTTCGGAAGTTTGGAGGGTGCTGTTGAGTACATAGGACACCAGGGGTGGAAACATGGCTGTGTTATTCAGAGGTCTTCATTTTGGGGTTTTTGATGAAATATACCATGGTAATGCTTGAATCAGATGGTCTTTGTGCTAATAAACAAAGCATTGCCCCTTTTCACATTTCCATTTCCTTCTCTTACACTTCAGTATTTTGAAATATTTGAATTCTTCCCTCCAGAAATCTAGAAATTTGTTTTATTAAAATGTATGAGCCATTTAGTTCATACAGATATTCTGAAATGAAAATGGATTAATAATTAGTGCAAACACAATAGTTAAATAAAGAATATCATAAAAATAGATTTTTTTTTTTTTTTTTTTTGGATTCCTGATTGAAAATTGATTGTGTGCTCATTACTTCTGGTTAATGATGCCTTCACAAAAGCTTTTTTGTGTTTAGTCTGTTCCTAAAAGAAATTGCAGAAAATAGGCAACTTGCTTTTAAAAAATGTATACATCAATAAAACAAGAATGACTGGTCAATTCTACAACCAGAATAAGTAGCGAAAGAGCAAATACATCTCTTAGACTGAAAGCAACCATTAGCTTGGATGGAGAAAGAATACAGTCTGGCCCAGCACATGCATGGTGCAAGCCAGTAACCATGTTAAGAGGAAGCATGTTTCCTATGGGTCATCCTGCAGTGGTGAAATGCCACAAGGACTCCTTTGAGGCTTTTCGAGTAACTGCTTATTTCTTACCAATGATGCTCCCAAATCTAATTTACTGAGCTATCATTACTGGGATATGCTTGTTAATGATCTCTCATGTGGGCAGCCAACTCATGGTTGGTATGGTCCCCAACATTCACATATTGAAATCATAACCCCCAATGTGATGGCATTAGGAAGTGGGGCCTCATGTAGTGAAGCTCTTGTGAACAGATGAGGGCCTTAGGGAGGAGTCCTTGCACACTTCTTTGCCATGGGAGGTTACAGTGCAAAACAGCTTGTTGTGAACCAGAAAGTAAGTCCTCACCAGATTTCAAACTCACCAGCACCTTGATCTTGGACTTCCCTGCCGGCAGGACCGTAAGATATAAATTTCTATTGTTTACAAGCCACCTAGAGTTTGGATTTTTGTATAACACTCCAAGCAGACTAAGAAAATAATTTTCACTTCTAATCCTGCCTCAGAAACAGTAGCCAATCCAGAGAAGATTATGGTCCCCTTAGATCAGCTTCCGGAACCTTCAATAAGAAACCAAATCCAACAAAGACCATCTCCTTCTCCTTTTGGTCAGTGGCACCCCGAGGTTCCCCTGGTTGCCCTCTCTCATGGCTACATGAAGTCCAAATCTGGTTTTGCATCCATATTTTCTTTTGTGTGATGTTTCAGACTGATCATTTATGACAAGATATAAATGACAGAAGGTTAAATGGGAACATAAGGCAGATTTATAATGTCAGATAAGGATGGTTTCTAGATGAAAGGAAATCATATTTCATTTTTAAAGAAATACAGTAAGACTTTATCGTCAAAATATCAAACAATGAAATATGTGAGAAATGCATATTTTTGTAAGTATACATGTGTATATACAAATATGTATGTATATAAATTATTGTTCTTTTTGTAAACAAAGTTTACAAGAGGAAATAAACAGGAGAGGTATGGCAGAGTGAGATGGACAATGTCTATGGGATTACTTAAAACTGCATCTCATTAGCCGTGTGATTTTGCAGCTGTTTATTGATTTCTCTTATTCTCAGTTTCCTTCTAAGTAGCATCTGTCTTTCAGGGTGGTTTGTAAAAGAGAGGATATAGTGCGGTCAGCCATTCGGTTGAATGTTAATTTTGTTTTGTTGATGTTAACTTTGTTTCCTTTTATTGTAGCCATCAGATTGGTGGTCAGTGGTGCACAACCACACATTCCTACAGCATTCACACATAGACACAAAGGTATTTGTTCTCCATGAGATCAACTGCAGATAACACATTACATCTTCTACCTGACGTTTTAAGATACAGTTTGCATCTTTATTAATTGAACCTCTATGAAAACCCAATAATGCTGAAGTAGAGAGTTGTGAAATACACATCATGCTATACAGATTTTGGAGTTCATCTATATGATGCTGAGTATGAGCAGTAAGTCAGAACTCTCAGATGGTACTTGGATCTCTAGCTTGGGACTTGTTTTAGCACTACTTGCAAAAATTATTTTCTTTTAAAAGCTTAGCTTGAAAAAAACAGAAGCATCATATTTATTAGCTAGATATTATACATTAATTATGTATCAACTAATTTATATGGTTTTCATTTTCATATCATATTGTCAAATCATTTCTTACTTAAAGTAAGTTTAACTTTAGTCATAGATGAAGGAAGTGATTTTCAGGATGTGTGGAAAAGAATCTCTACCTCTTGGCCCTGAAAATTCTTTTTTTTTTTTTAATTTGCAATTTTATCTTATAACTTTATTTTATTTGTGGTGCTGAGGATCGAACCCAGTGCCTCATTCTGTGCTATGCAAGCGCTCTACCACTGAGCCACAAATTCAAGCCCTGAAAATTCTTTTATCCACTAAATACCATCAAGTATTTCCACACTTCCTTTCAGAGTGTTGGAGATTTTAAATGGGAATGTCTGTAGAGAGGTAACTTTATAACACGTCAGCAATTCTTTATGCTGTCAATTTGATACTTGACAGTAGTAGGTGGAAAAAAGGAGAATTAATGTGTGATGATACTGGTTATCAAAGAAGGGTGGACTAGTTTTCCAAAGGGGGAAGAAAATTTTACCACATCAGTGAAGTGGTGACCTTGGAATTCAGTGTTAATGATTTCATAATTTTCTGGCAAATTTTACTTCAAACAATAGTTTCTGTCTGGTCAGGAGAATCCTTGGGTTTGCCTGCATGGCATATTTACTTAGGCATCTTCTGATACTCGAGACTGGTGATATTTTGCAAGGCTATGGTTGGCTGCTCACACCAGCATGTGTAAAGTATCAGCATCTAAGAATTTTACCAACATCATCAGCCCTGAGGATCATATTTACTGAGTACTTACCATGTTCCAGGCATATGATAACCACAACATACATGTTTTTCTCCCACTACAACAGCAAGGACTGTGTACATCATCATCATTTTACAGATGTGGAAGCACATGGAGCATTTGTGTAACTTCTTATTGTGATCAGGGCTTTAATGTGGCAGAACTGACCCAGTTGTGTCTGAATCCAAAGCTTGAGTGTTTCACCACCTTGATAGACAGTTTCATCCCCCTCTGATGACTTCATTTGATTTGATCTCATCTGTTATTATTAACGTAAAGTGGTTCTCAGAGTCTCTGCATGGGATGTGGAATTTGGAAGTCAACCCTCACCAAATTATCTTGCTGCAATGTCTATTTAATTCCTTTCACGACACACTACTCTCAGATCTATAATATACTTATTTGCACAAAGGCTTTTTTTTTTTTAAGAGAACTGCAATCACTGGTATCAGAGACCAAGTGATCATCACATAAAAATCATCACATGCAATCTGTAGGAAGACTTGGACATAGATGATGTTACAGAGCTCAACGTCTACTTATTTATATGTATTCATGTAAATTCCAATGAAGGCTGGATTCAGGTGAGCCTGAGGACACTGTGAACATACAAGGCCATAAGCTGAATGATGTCACTTGGTAACATGCATCCTCTTCTAGGAAAAGGCCTCCAAATACAATGGATGGAACTTGTACTTAAGTAGATTTTTAAAATAAGCTCATTTAAGGCCTCATTTGAAGACAAACCCAGAGACAATGAGTTCTTTTCTTTTGTTTGTTTGTTTTCCAGTGAATTTTTTTAATACTTTAAAAAATTTAATTTAATTTGTTATACATGCTTTTAGAGTGCAGTTCCTTTCATATTACATATGAAGAGCACAGTTTTCCAAGACATTGGTTTTACACAAAGTATTTTCATACTATTTGAGTTTTTATACATGCACTTAGTACAAGACCTTTAAAGAAGAACTAACACCAATACTTCTCAAACTATTCCATGAAATAGAAAAAAATACCTGAAAACAGCATACCACAGGGACACAGCCACATCAATGTATATAGCAGCACAATTCACAATAGCTAAACTGTGGAACCAACCTAGATGCCCTTCAGTAGATGAATGGATAAAGAAAATGTGGTATATACACACAATGGAATATTACTCAGCAATAAGAGAGAATAAAATCATGGCATTTGCAGGAAAATGGATGGAGTTAGAGAATATAATGCTAAGTGAAGTTAGCCAATCCCAAAAAGCCAAATGCCAAATGTTTTCTCTGATATAAGGAGGCCAATTCACAGTTGGGTTGGGATGGGGAGCATAGGAGGATTAGAAGAACACTAGAATGGCCAATGGGGAGGGAAGGTAAGGGAGGGGGCAAAAGGGTGAAGAAAAAAAAAGATGGTAGAATGAGATGGATATCATTACCCTAAGTGCATGTATGAAGTCACGAATGGTGTGAATGTATACTTTGCATACAACCAGAGATTTGTAAAAATGTGCTCTGTATGTGTAATATGAAATGTAATGCATTCTGCTGTCATTTATAACAACTTAGAATAATAAAATAAATAAATTTAAAAAGAAAAGAGGGAACCCTTCCAGACTCATTCTATGAGGCCAATATCACCCTGATTCCAAAACCAAGCAGAGACAAATCAAAGAAAAGAAAAAAAAAAAAACTTCAGTCCAGTGAACTTTTAAAGAATGTGTTACCATTATGTTCTGGTCAGACACAGAGCCATCAGCCATTCCTAAGTGCTTCCAGAACAGTAAAGAACCAAGTACCTGGTGGCTTTGCCAAGAACAGTCTGTTAGTCTTCGAAGGAGCACAGTTTATGAATGATACACCAATGTGAAGAATGTCATGAAAAATAATTTTGGGTTGCCATTTGTTTGACATTCTGAAAAAATATGACATGGTAGCTTTCCCTTTATATCTTCCCATGTCCTTAAACATGAAATAGTTTTACCAAAAACATATACAAAAAAATTTGAATTATAGGCCTGGAAAGAGCTACAATGATTTCTCCAATACTACAATTTATTTTTAATTAGGGAACTTCTCTAAAAGAGTTCAAAAGACTGACCCAAAGTCATGTGACTAATTACTTTTAAAATTAAAAAACAATTTTTTAAAATACCTATTTTATTTACTTATTTACATTTGGTGCTGAGGATCACTGTTGAGATTCATTGCAGCGTATTCATATATATACATAGGAAAGTTATGTTAGAGTCATTCTTTCCTATTCCTGTCACCCTTCTCTTCCCTTCATTCCTCTTTTGTCTAATTCACAGAACTTCTCTGAAGTCATGTGACTAATTATTGACAGAATTAGCCAATCAAAGTATAACTTCTGACCTCTATTTTCTTGGGCTTCTGTCTATACCATACCAAACAAAAAATATTATGAAAGAAATGCTTTTACTTGTAGTTTCGCTTTATTTTCCTGTAATACATTTAAGCCATATACTCCATTGGAGTACTAATCTGATTTTGTAGATAATTACAGCATTTTCCCTTCATTTTGAATATTTCTTGAAAATGTACAATTTACTTCTATGTTTTAATATTTTTTTCTTTGTGAACTTACTAAGACTTTTTTTTTATAATACTAATTATAGTGTTTTACATTTTAGTAATGTTTTTGGCTTTATGAAATGTTTTTACTTAGGTTGGAACACTTGAGTGAGCAGCAGCCTTGTTGGGGAGATAAATCTTCTCATGGATGGTCAAACTTGTTTTGTAACTTTCCTATTTAAAATAATTCAGGTGCTCACCATTGCAGTGAAAACCGTTTCCTAATTCATACAGGGCCTTGGCAAGATCAGCCCATTCTCCCCAGCTGACTTGTGGGCCTTGCCACTCATGGCCCTCCAGCCTAACTGACCTTCCTGGAGTGGGCCAGGTTTACCTTAAGCTATAAAGAAAAGACTAGAAAGGGGCCTGGAGTCTAGAGTCTCAGAGCACTCCACACAACACTGAGTCTTAAAAAATCAAATAATCCAATCAACAAATGGGCTAAGGAATTGAAAAGACACTTCTCAGAAGAAGATACACAATTAATTAACAAATACATGGAAAAATGCTCAACATAGCTGGCAATTAGAGAAATGCAAATCAAAACTACTCTAAGATTTCATTTTATCCAGTTAGAATGGCAGCCATTAAGAACACAAACAACAATAAATGCTAGAGAGGATGTGGGGAAAAAGGCACACTCATACATTGCTGGTGGGACTGCAAAATGGTGCAACCTTTACAGAAGGCAGTATGGAGATTTCTTGGAAAACTGGGAATGGAACCACCCTATGACCCAACCATCCCACTCCTGGGTCTATTCCCAAAGGACTTAAAAACAGCATATTACAATGACACAGCCACTTCAACGTTTATAGCAGCACAATTCACAATAGCTAGGTTGTGGAACCAACCTAGATGTCCCTCAGTTGATGGATGGATAAAGTAAATGTGGTACATATACACAATGGAATTTTACTCAGCAATGAAAGAAAATAAAATAATGGCATTCACAGGTAAATGAAGTTGGAGAATATAATGCTAAGTGAAGTTAGTCAATCTCAAAAATCCAAATACCGAATGTTTTCTCTGATATAAGGAGGCTGATTCACAGTGGTGTTGGGTCGGGATACATAGGAGGATTAGAGGAACACTAGAAAGGTCAAAGGGGAGGGAGGGGAAGGAAGGTAGCAAGGGGGGATGGAGGGGGAAAAAAGAAAAGGTGATTGAATAAGATGGATGTCATTATCCTAAATGCATGATTGAAGATTTGAATGGTATGAATATACATTGTATACAAACAGTGTTTTGTAAAAAGATGCTCTATATGTTTATTGTGAATTATAATGCCTACTACTATTATAAATACAACTTTGAATAAAAAAATGAGTACAATACCTTTTATGCTTAAATTTCTCTGCAGGATTTCTTCATTGAAGTAAATTAACAAGATGTTATTTATTAAATGGTTCAAGTCTTCAACTGGAACTGCAAGTGAGAGTGTTATTCTCAGCCAGCCCAGGTGGAAGGGTGTGCCCACTCTGAAATTCATACAGTTAACAGTAAACAGATCGGACTCCACAGGGCATGAAGGGTCAAATGTGCTGTTCTTAAATGTGATGCGTGAGTGATGCGTGAGCTTGGGAGATGTCTAAGATTTCCCACATCATTCAAATTGGGCTATGTGAGAAACCCTTCCAAAAATCTTTCCTTGAATGATTTCCAGACGAATTGGTGAAAGAAAGCATTTCATTTCGTGAAGATGTCATCCTCATGAACACTTATCAAAAGCAGATTTACTCCCAGAAGGTTATCTCTCAGCTAACTGTGCTCATTTTTGCCATGTGGCTTTTGTTGGAGGTGGGGAGAGGTTTGAGAAGAAGACCTTAAATGAGCAGGGCTTGTAAATCACACTTGGCAATTTATGACATTCTGTGACTAATCAGGCCAGAATTCTGCTAAGATGCTAGAGTTAATCTATGTGAATAATGGGGTAAAACAGGAATCAAGGTCTGAAGAAGGTGTTCCAATTTGCTCAAGCAGAAACTCGTTATCTAAGCTGTGGCTAGGGAGCATTTTAACTAGGACTTCTGTGTTTACTGAGGATGTGCACACCCACCCCTGGGAAAACTCCTAGCCTAGTGTTCCTGGTTGAGACCACAAAGACCAATGTTAGCTCTGGCATGTTTGTAAATGGCTTTCATTTTCTAATTCACAGCCCAGTTTTGCTTCAGAGGACAACTGTCAGTCTTGGATTTATATTCTCTCCAGCAAAGAAATAGTAACCAGAGCATCAAAGTGATACCAAAAAGCACTCAGAAGGAACCGAATGCTCTGCTATTTCTATTTTGTGGCATGCTTTTTAAAAGAATTAGTCTGGAGACTGGGAATGAGGAGCAGCTGTGCGATTCTGTCTCCTTGATTTACGGAGATGATGCCCCTGTGTGTACTTAGCATTATTTTAATCTCTCCATTATAATCTGAATCAATAACCCCTGGTATAACATTAAAGCCTAATAAACTTTTGGAACTACGCCCAAGAATTAGTCCCACAGTTCCTGAAGGGAGAGGTCCCCTGATTCCCGTAGGAATCAGCTGAACCCCCATTTCAGGTGTCAGGGACCATCCGGGCAGTAGAACAGAGATCTAATCCTGCACTTCCTCTTGTCCCTCTGATAAGGGAGTTAATGGGTAGGAGGGACTGTGACGAGGAATCATTTGAATCTGAGGGCCTTCCTCCTCTAGTGCCTCGTACATTTGTGGGCCCCGGGCATTGGGCCCCGTGCCCCGTTTTTTGAAATCCTTGATAAATCATTTCCATATATATCATATCTAGAATGGCATTGATTGGCCCAATGTATACCTTTTTTGCATCTGGGGCATCGGCCTGGAGCACGGTATGAATTTGATTTTATTACCCTTGGGGGATATTGCTTAGCATATCTTGGTTGATTATAATAATTTTGTCTGGAATATCCTGTTCTAGGTTGAATCCTTTGGGAATTTTGAGGGGAGGAATTTTTCATCACAGCAGCAATTACGTTGCCTGTGATAACAGCCTCGTTAATGTCTTTGCACAGTCTGATATAAATTGATAAGTCTTTTTTACTTCTCCATGGCCTTATTGCATCCTGGCAATATTTATTAGCGTTCTCATATGCTAATTGGATAACTAGGGGCATAGCTTGCTCGACTTCTCCAAAAACTCTAGATGTTGTTTTTAAGAGCCTATCTACAAAATCAGCGTAAGGTTCGTTAGGCCCTTGTATAACTTTTGATAGGCTGCCTTTGCAGATCCCCTGTGCCTGAGATTGTCTTCCAGGCTTTCACAGCTGCAGTGTGTATCTGGGCATACACACCTGGATCGTATTGTAGCTGATTTTGTAGTTCGGCGAACTGACCCTCCCCTGTGAGCATATCTATATTGCGTTTTGAGGGAAACCTGCTGCAGCATTTCTCTTTGCTATTTCTGAACAAAGTTCCTGGAATTGAGTTTTCCAGATTAGTATTGTCCCCCACTTAGTACCGCTCTGCATAGACTTTTCCAATCTGAGGGGGCTAAGGTTAGGGTGTTAAGTGACTCTATCATACTTAATGTGAACGGAGCTTGAGGCCCATAGGTCATTACCGCCTCTTTAAAATTCTTTATTGTTTTAAAGTCTAGGAACTCGTGATATCTTTGTCCCTGTTCATTTTGAAATACTGGCAGTTCTAGGTGCTCCTGCGGTCTATGTTGTTCGAGAGCGTATAAGCGCTCTGAAAGGCCGCCAATTTCTACCTCAAGGCACGTACACTCTGATCAATACTCTTTATTGTTTCTGTTAGGGATTCTATCCATGAAGGAGCAGAGGGCGCTAGTGGTTCCTCTATTTGATGGTCTTTTCTCTTTTTTAATTTCTTTTTGTTCTTTTTATTGGAGACTGTGCTCTCCGAATCGCTTTTTGATTCCTCTTCACTACTAGCTTCATAATTCCTAAACCGGCTCAGTAGAGGAGACTGTACTTTCATGGTTTGGCTCCTTGTTACTATTATTACTTTCACTAGTATCCTGAGTTTCAGTTTCTAAGGAGAGTACATACTCCTCAGCTAATTTTATTAAGCTTTCTGATGGCTTTTGCAGATCTTACTTTTGAATTTACATTTCTACTCTCCTTGCTGGTCTCCACTGAGTCAGAGGATATGCTTTCTTGTTCACTTTTCTCACTATCCTCTGAGTTCTCAATATCAAAAATTTCATTCATGGCTTTTATAAACCGACTTTTTGTTATATTTGCTCCCATCTACACAGGGCTGATTTCCATGAAGCAGCTGCATCTTAGACTTAAACGTCTCACCTTTATCTTTGTTATGCCCAGAGAATGGACCCCCCAAAACCACCAAGGAATCCAGAGTGCATGCAAGAACAAAGAGCCTTTATTTGGGCTTAAGCTTGGACTCTCAGACCTCACCAACACCGTGGATCTGCACTGAGAGCCTGGAACTGAGGAAAGACTGAGTCTTTATAGGGTTAGAAGCCAGGAGAGGAAGGGGGCTCGCCTTATTGGCCAGGGGAGCCTGTGCGTGTCTAAAGAAGTTTTCATTGGTGGAGGCCATCTCCAGAGCTATGGAATGTGCTGACTATTCATTGCAGGGTGCTGCAGGGCCCAGGACCCTGCCATTGCCCTAGTTTATTGTGCCCAGGCTGGCTTATCATATCCGGGCTTATTCCTGCCTTGTGACAGGAGACTTGCAACAGTTTGGGGCAGCTGATAACAAAATGGGGTTTCAGCAGTTTGGCTTCTATTGTCTTTAAGCCAAGCATTTTACAGAAGCAAAAAGAAACCATTAAACTGAAAAGAGGCTTGGAGCTGAAAAAGGAGGGTTCCACAATCTTCAACAGAGTTTCAGATTTTAATAAGCATCTGAGGTATTCCTAATACTTGTGGTGACATGAGCTGACTGTCTCAGGAAAACCCTTCTGAACAATATGAATAGTATTCAGTACAGATGATAGGCTGTTGGGATAACTGTGATAACACTTTTTACCTTGCACTTGATTGCTAAGAGACTAGCAGGTGCACATTTGTGCTCCACATGGGAAGTTTTTCCCATCACAGCCAAGCATGGGCATGCCTGCAAAATTTGTCTTGATGATAGAAATGTTTCTTAGTTTATATAGAAAGAAGTGAGAAGAAATGAGTAAATGTTTATAGAAACAGGTTTTGATTGATAAAATTCAATTATACTTTTATGTATTTTTAAAAGGCAAATGTTATTAAGAGGTCCTTCTTAACTGTATTCTGTAGCAAAGAGGCAGGGGGAAGACGTAAATGATCTCTAGTGAGAAAAACAGAGATCAGTTATTTCTAAGGTAGAAAAAAATCAACAACTTCATGGAATGTTTGAAAGAGTAGTTGCAGCACTGGGATCCCTTGCGGGCATGAATGGCCAGGCCTAGTGATCAACTATACCAAATGGAGGACAGTCTGAGTGACTGGTTTGGATGCAGCATTTAAAGTGATGATTATGATAGTATTCCAAATCTATGCAAAGTTTGTGTTAAAACAATAGGAAGAGGAGCTTTGGATTTTTGATACCTTGAGTAGGAGCACTCGTTCCTAGTTTCAAGAGCTACACAAGTCCCTTTGTAGAAACCCAATTGTAGCATCAAGAAGACCATTCTCCAAGTTAAATGTCCACCTTGAACTGGACTTTGAGAGCAGCACTTTGGTTACAATTTGCAGTCCCTCAGTTCCAACTCATTAGCTGGGATGGGAGTCCCCATCATGCTGACTTCAGTAGAGACAGTGATCACCCTGGTTCCCAGAGGCCCATCTTCCTGCTTTCCCAGGGCAAGGTTGCATACTTGTTTCTTGATGAAATGAAAGAAAACTTTTTGTAGAGGCATTATTCATAAAGAACCTAGTGCTGGATACTCTGGGGTATCATAAAGTTATTAAGTCAATAATTTATGAATACTTTTCCGTGCCTTGTCATTTATGTTATTTAGTATTAATCTGATACAGAGACAAAAATAAGCTTTCTGTGTATGTATATGGAAAGAGAGAAACAGAGAGTGAGAGAGAAAGGCTCCCAAAGTCTGACCAGTATTGAATAAACGGTCACTTTTGGTTGTTGTAATCAGTTTTCATTTTGGAATCCTCATTGCTCCTATTTCCTTAGCCTTTCATTCTAAAGAACATGTTTCTGCCTTGGAGCAAAGGAAGGGCCAGTGATTCCCATGCTATTATTTTCCCCCATGTTTAAGCAACATTCTTCTCAAGGAATAAGTTACCTTAGTAAGTATGTTTATATGTGTTATCTTATCAAGTGCAACTTTGATTTCATCAATATGTATAATTCCCTCTTGTGCTTGCCATAGCCCCTGGTGCTCAATTACCTATCTGTTTAGTCTGTCAATAAATAATCATGAAGCACATCATATATGCTCACTATATTATGACAGTTGCTGGAGGTTGCAATGGGAATGAGATATAATCCAAGAAAAGAAATGGTTTATGCTCTAAGTAGATCATTAAATGTGTTATAACTTTAAAGTCAAACATTAATGAGTTTCTTTATACAGTTGCTTCACATATATTACTTTTTGTGATATTCATAAGCCCATTGTGATCCTTGTAAAGCAGATGTAATTCCTGTCTTATGGATGAGGAAACAGCATGTGTGTGTGTGTGTGTGTGTGTGTGTGTGTGTGTGTGTGTGTTTGTATCAGGACTTAAACCCAGGGGTGCTTAAACACTGAGTCAAATTTCCAGCCCTTTTCATTTTTTTTTTTTTTTTTTTTTTGAGACAGGGTCATGCTAAGTTGCTTAGGGTCTCACTAAATTGCTGAGGCCTGCTTTGAGCTAGCAATCCTCATATCTCAGCCTCTGCAGTTGCTGGGATTACAAGTGTGTGCCATTGTGCTTGGCTCAATTTTTTAAAATTAATTATTATTTTTTTTTCAGAGATAAGGATCAAACCAGGATCTGGTATGTGCTAGGCAGCATGCATCACTGAGCCACAACACAGCCCTAAAACATTCTCAGTGATAATTCTTTTAATTACCAGAAGAGACAATCTTGTCACCTATAGAAGTTATGTCAGAAATAACTTTTCAGGCATAATTATTTGAAAAAATATCTTAAAGAAAAATAACACCATACTAAAAATTAATGAAATACTATTGCATGCCCAGCATATCTCATATAATTTGTCAACTTTGTAGCTAAACTATTTTTAGCATTTAAATTTACTTTTAATAAGGCTTAATGTACAAATAGTAAAATTCATTCCTCTAAAAAGGGTACAATTCAATGAATTTTGAAAAATGTAAGTACTGACCTACCAACTTCTCAAATCAAGACACAGGGTGTCAGAACCAGAATTTAATCTTTGAAATTTTCAACTACACTCTTTAGACTAGAACTCAATACTTGGATGTGGATTTATGTGACCACATGTGGCTGTGTAGGTGAGGGGGTAGTTAACTCAATGCAATCTGGCTCATCAGTTCCACTGGGGCACTTCCCATTCAAATTTTCTATTGACCAGGACCCCTACCCCAATGCTCCTTGTGGTGGGAGTAAGTAATGGAGGAGCCGCCAACATTTTTGCCCTACCTGTGTCCAGGCAAGCCAGGCCTTTTAATTCTTTTCTGGTGTATGCTGCTCTTATTTCCTCAACCACTTATCCCTGTGTACTCACTCTTCCCTATACTATCAATCAGGCAAAGTATCCCCTTAGCCTGAATAATTTCTGGTTATTTGTTGTTTAAAGGAAGGAGAGCTTTCTTGTTTTTATCTTTTTCTGTTTGGAGACACAACAAACAATTTTGGAAAAGGAAACCACAGGTAATGTGGGTGATGTTTCTGCCAAATGTAAAAGCAAGTACTCCTGTAGGCAGGGGATTTGGAAGATAACTAGAGACCTACCATTAGGAAGCCGTTCTGTAAGTTATTCCTCCGTGAAAATGGGAAATCAGCCCTTTACAAGAGCTGTCAAGCAGAAGAAGCATGTGAGCCAATAAGATGACTCAGAAATGAAAATTTTCTCTGCAAACAAAAGGAAATCAACCAGGAGCAAACAGCATTTCTATAATAGTAGTATTTGTCACTTAAGGAAACAACATCAAAATTCCGTATGTCCTTCCCTCTGTGCAAACAAGGTATTTCTGCTTTTGAAAAACTGCAGTGCAGGTTGTTCATGAAAAGCAGATGAGGGGAGTACTGACGATCATAAGTATTCACAGCACAGCACATGAAGTCCTTGTTATTGATTCTGAAGCTAGGTGTGAGAAACTTACACATGACGAATGAAAATAAAAGGTAATTTTTTCCTCCTTTATAAAATATACTAAACCCACCAGGGGATCATTTCCAAAGATATTTCAAACTGTGGACTTAGCAATTGGAAAGAGAATTAGGAGACTAAAAATAGCAGAAGCTGCGTGCTACCTTTAAGAAGAGATCATGAAGTGTTCTGTAATACCACTGAGGCTGGAGAAAGATGGACTATTTGAAAATTGATCATTGCTACTTGAAAAAATGTAACTTTTCTTTCTAATTATCTACTTGAGATGTATTTAACTTATATGTGAAGATTATGTGATAGTTTTTTAAAACACAATTTCTTTCTATATATGATTATTTATATTGACAGAAAAATTGTATATATTTATTATGTATGCATATTTTTAAAGTATGCAGATGTTATGGCCTGGCTAAATCTAGGTAATTAAATACATTATTTCACATGGCTACTATTTTTTGTGGGAACAATTAATAGACACTCTCCTAGCGTTTTTTAAAAGAATACAATATATTAACTTCAGCCACCCTATTGTGCAATAAACATTTTGCATTTATTCTTTGTATCTAACTGAAATTTTGCATCCATTGACCAACATCTCTTCAATATCCCAGTCCCAACCCAACCACCCTGAATATTGTGAATAATTCTGCAATAAATATGGGGCTATGAATATCTCTTTGACCTACTTATTTAATTTCCCTTCGTTATCTACCCAGTACATGGATTGCTAGATCATATGGTAATTATACTTTTAATTTTTAGGGAAATCGCCAAACTGTTTTACATAATGGTTGCACTAATTTACATTCCCATCAACAGTGTATAAGAGTTCCCTTTTCTATTCCTCCTTCCTTTCTTCCTTTCTTCCTTCCACTTGAAAATTGAACCCAGAAGTGTCATTTTTGCTGCTGTGAAGGAAAGACTTGACAAGAACAATTAGAGGAGGAAAAGTGTCTCAGTCCACAAATGGATGACTCCATTCTTTGGGGCCCGAGACGAGGCAGATCATCATGGTAGAAGTGTGTGGTGGAGGAAAGCGACTCAGGACATTGCAACAGGCAGGCAGGAGTGGGGGGATCCACTCTCAGGGACAAAATACATACCCCAAAGGCATATCCTCAGTGACCCATTTCTTTCAGCCACACACTACTTGCCTATAATCACCACCCAGTTAATCTCTATCAGAGGATCAATGCATTGATTAAGTAAAGACTCTCATTACCTGATGAGT
The DNA here is from genome assembly GCA_025594165.1 of Tamias sibiricus. Classification (NCBI taxonomy): domain Eukaryota; kingdom Metazoa; phylum Chordata; class Mammalia; order Rodentia; family Sciuridae; genus Tamias; species Tamias sibiricus. The sequence continues at coordinate 68,109,527 of CM046660.1, read as the reverse complement.
TCACCTCTAAGTTTTCTTGCATTGTCTCACACATAAGCTTTTGGGGGAACATCACATATGTAAACCATAATAAGTGTTTTGACCAATGAGCCATATACTCAGCCTTTTTATTTTTATTTTTTATTTTGAGACAGGGTCTTGCTAAGTTGTTGAGGCTGACCTCAAACTTGTGGTCTTCCTGCTTATCTTTGTTCTTTTGATAATAACCATTCTAACAGGAGTGAGGTGATAAATTGTCATGGTTTTAATTTGCATTTCCATAATGATTAGTGATTCTGAGCATTCTTTCAAACCCCTGTTGGCCATCTGTGTGTCTTTTTTTGATAAATGTCTACTTAGATCTTTTGTCCATTTTTTAAATTGCATTATTTGTTTTTTGCTAATGAGTTGTTCAAGTTCCTTATGTATTTTGGATATTGACTCATCAGATGTATACTTTGCATATATTTTCTAGATTGCCTCTTCACTCTATTAATTATTTACTATGCAGAAACTTTTTAAATTTTATGTAATCCCACTTGTCTATTTTTGTTTTTGTTGCCTGTACTATTGGGTCATATCCCAAAAGTTATTGTCAAGACAAATGCAATTGTGGTAGCTTTAATTTTTAAATGCAATATAGGAAAACAACATCTGAATATATATAAGCATACACACACATATATATCCACAAATAAAGTATACAAATACATATATGCACACATGCCACACATACATAGATATATATGTATATATTATATATAATGTATATATATAATGTAGCATCTTCCTTAAGGACAGGGCCAAATCGGTACAGCTTATGGTGGTCTGCCAACAATATGCTACCATCAGCAATGCTGATTGGGAGCCCTATGAACTAGGCCACAGTCCTTGACAGGATGTGGAAGTCTAAATCATCCATGGGAAGACTTCCCAGAGGCAACTGTTCTGTCCTATGTCTTCCCCTTGGCCACGGCTTGCTGGCCTTGGGTAAGCCCACCTGAAGTGCTAGGGTGGTAGTCAATGATGGGTAAGATCCCCAGAGGGGGGCAACCTAAGACAGGCACACCCTCAAGTAAGGTGGGCTCCCATCAATAAAACAAAAAAGGGAAAAAATGTTGGGGATATTAAGAACATGTCAGCCAAGAACATAACTCTCTGGCTGTCTCTCACTTCCTGATACGTAGACTTGGCCTAGCCCAGGGGTGTTACCCTGACATATGACGAAAAATCAAACCACCACAAGGATAGGCTAATGGCTGTTCCTCCAATGTGATCTGCTCGTGTTCCCTATGCTCCCTTATAACCTTTCTGCTGATAAAACCCTCTCTTTTTTCATGAAAGATATCGTGGTGCTGAAAGAGTTAACTTTGACTACATAGGTTCTCCTATTTACTTGCTGTTCTGTTTTTTATTCATACATGTGGCCACCAGGTATCACTATTTCAATTACTTATAAAGAGACTAATTCTATAAATTAATTTTTCTGGAATCTAGAGCTATAAACATAAAAACCTTTTCTATACTAAAATAACAGGTTTTTAATTAAATAGCCTTAAGAATCTTTTTATGATTGAAAATAAATCCCTCTTATTTTTAAAATAATTTAATGTAGTAATACAAATCTTTAAAACAAAAGTCCTTCAAAGTTGCCTTTCCCTTTCCCTGCTTCTTGTTATGAAAAACAATAAGTGCCTTGAAATTCCAGTCAGACAAAATTAACTTTTATCAGGCAAGTTTAAATAGTATGCAGAAAGATTGACTAAGTTAGAGATGTGAGGTAAAAATTATAACATACGCAGATAGTTACTTACGTACAGTTCATGTAACTCTCTATCTATAGGTGGCCTCGATATGTATGTCTGATATGTAATTAGTAAATTATTCAACCTCTTTCCTAAGTTTTGTGATGTAAAAGAATGTGTAATGCCAAGAAATGTTGCTTATATACTTGTACAAACTGAAAATAAACTAGCAGAAGAAGCAGCAGAAACAGAACCAGCAGAAGAAATATAAACAGCAGAAAAATCAGAAGAAGAAGCAGAAGAAATAGAGGAAGCAAAAGATTCCATAGCCTAACTCATGTCTGAATGCTGATTTCTTCTGCCACCGGCTGACTCCTTTACTTCGTGCTGCGTTGAGTGCTGGCGTAGTACCCCCCGGCTGACAACCCACTTTGGCAGCCCCCCAATAGATAGTGCTACACTGCACCTCTTGCGGAGTCTACCACAGACCTCCGCAATATAATATATATATATATATATATATATATATATATATATATACACACACACACACACACACACACACATATATGTATGTATATGGAGAGAGAGAGAGAGAGAGAGAGAGGACCAGAGATGGAGAGACACAGATAGAAACAGAGGGAGAAAGAAAGCAAGGTCTAAAAAGTCATTATTATTAGATGGAAATAAATGTTTATATTGTTAAAAATTAATACTATATCTTCATTTTATTGTTATTTGTGTGTTCCTTTTTTGATCACTTCTTTTAATTGAACAATCTAGGGGATCACGTGTGTCTAATCACATATGCTCCACCTAGGTGACACTATCGGGTAATTGATGCTAATCTTTGACAGACCCTTAGCCTGAGCAGCCCTCACCATTCTGATATTATTTTGTACATAGTAAGTGGTCAGCAATTTATATAATTTGATATGTTCTACTATTTAGCTTGTTTCCCAGTCTTCATAGATCTTAACAAAGTATCTTTTTCAAAACATCTCCATTTTCTTTATCACTCTTTCCTATCTCCTCTTGTACGCTTTACCGACAATCTGATCTTTCATTTCACAGAGAATAAAGAAATCATGAAATTACAACTCCTTCCATTCCTTCCTAAAAAATCCTAAAGACTTTCTAGAATTTACACCTGTGCAACAGTTCTTGTAATTCCCAGCCCCAGTCTTCTGAGAGCTTAGCTACCTAAGCTAAATGAAAACCAGGCACGGGTGCTCTTTCATGTGAAAAAGAACCTAGGAAAGCTTGCCTCATGACACTAGGAGTTGGTTAGGGTAACTCTGAGATTCTGCCCAACTGGCCTAATCATTAGCATTAAACAGCAGAGAGCGCACAGCCTCATGAATGAGCCCCTAGGAGAGCCACTGAGCAAGAATGGGAAACTTGCCCTGCACCCCTGTCTAGAAACTTGACCTACAGAGGGTCATCTATGCCCAACTGGGGCTGCCACGGGAAAAGTGCTATGAGTGGAATTTTAGGAGAGCCTCATAGGCACATCCAAGAGCTGGACTGTGTGTGGACATAAACACAGATGTCTGTGCTCTGGAGAATTCTGTCAGTAGGATAAGAGCAGGCAGCACTCAGGCAGCCTTTGTTCTGCTGTTTGGGGTGATCAGAATTCGTGGGTTCCACTGTGGCCCAGTGGTCACTGCCATGGGGGTGGTCTGCCAGCATAAAGAAGACCCTGAATGAAAGGGGTGGAGTGTGCTTCCAAATGTGCACCGAGGTGGAGCTACGGCAAGGCCGTGGTCAAAAGTAACATCAGCCATGTCAGGAAATGGTGTGGGGCAGAGAGCTTCTGAAAGGCTTGCAAAGGAAGTCCATAGAGTTTCTTGGAGTCCATGAAAAAGAAAAGCTTTGGACATTTGTTCCCCAAAAGACATTGAGCATAGACCACGCAGAAGCCAGCAGCTGAACTCAGAAGCAATTAATTAGAAAAAGAAAGTTTAGTCTTTTCCTTTAATCTTCTCTCTCATTTCTTGGAGGAGCTGGAAGTAGAAGCATAGAAAAATAAAGAGCAAGGAAGAGTAATTTACCAAAAACAGATGCACTCCTGTCTGTTATAACTGACATATTGACACCTGGGTCAGGTCACTCGTCAACACTATCGTCTATATTAAGGAACATTTTTAGCAATATTCTTAAAACAAATAGTTATGCCAAGAAAAGAAACACAGTGAATTTTTGTTATCATTGTTGAACTTCATATATAATCATCCTAGTAAAATAACTGAAAGAAATTTAAACAAAATAAATATTAAGGTGCAAAAAGGAAAATAAAGTAGTGAATTAAGACTTTAAAATTGTATTACTGAGTATTTTGAAGAAACAATTACGCCAACATAATAATCTATCACAGTGATGAATTTATATGCTGTATGTAACAGTTTACATTACACATTATAGTTTGTTTTCTCCCAGTTTGTAAATGATTGTTAAAATTGTATTTTGCATGTACATGCTCATAGCCTATCAGTTAACCCATTTTATTCATTTTAATTATGAAATATTTCTTTCACATATAGCAACAGATCTAAAAATAGTTAACCAAATTCTTAAACATATGATAATTTTGGTAGAAAGGCATGAAAATTCCATTTCATAGCAAGTTTCTGAAATTGCACTGCTGCTTAGGTCTTTATTTCTTCAGAGTTGATTCTAGAGGCAATCAAATATCTCTGCAGTTAAAACATTCCACCAACATATCTACACCTGAAAATTCACCACATGCTTCTGTTTTATTAGGGAGAAACTTCATAGAAAATGGCTGAATGATAGACAAGACTGATTTTAGCTGATAAACGAGTGTCCAGTTCTCCCCGAAGGTGATCAAGCCATTCAGATCTTCACTTTTTGCTATCTTGGCAGTGCAAGCCCCATCATCTTTTGTCTTTTCTTCTGTCAGTCATCTTTGAAATTGGATTTTTTTCTATATATAATTACAATTTTTTCCTTCCTTCCTTCTTTCCTTCCTTCTTTCCTCCTTCCTTCCTTTCTTCCTTCTTCCATCACACTCTCTATAAGCAATCATAAAGCCCAGTCTGTACGTTTTTCAACTTGATTCTGGCTGTTTACAAATTGTGTCTGATTGGCTTTTAAGTAAAAAAAAAAAAAAAAAAAAAAAAAAAAAAAAAATCAGATGAACAGTAACTTAGAAAAGAAAAATCAAATCTTGCCATCACTGTTTATTCTGAATCTTAATAATATGTAGGAGTCGACAATGTGAACTGTGCCCAAATTAGTTCCAGTGATCCAACACTATCAATTTACTTTTGAGGTGGAAATGTGAAACCGAGGCTGTGGGGGAGTGGGTGTGGGAAGGCCTGGACTCTACAACTGGAGGTTCTTCTCATTAGCTTCCAGGTGCAGTACTACATTTTCAAAACGGAAAGTAAGAAGAAAGTGTTCATGTTAAGTTCACAGGTGTATTATTAGAGTCCAGCAATCATCACAGCAATTGTTTAGATGTGAAACCAACAAAAACATTGGGGAGCAGGAGTATTTCACTGATGAGAATGTGTAAAATTGCCTATGCATGGTGATAATACAAAAGGAAACTGGACGTTGACAGGGTTTGTGATAACCTGTATTCTGGTTAGACAGCTCCATCCCTTTGGTGAACATATCCTGCTGCCTCTGCCTCCTTCTCATCCCAAGCCAGGCCAGTCTCCCACTGTGGGTAGGTGAAAGCTCAGAACCAGATGTGGCGAGGAAATTTTGACTTGGATAAATGCCTCTCCTTATTCTGAAAGATGGTGTTAATACAAAAATTAGATGACTATTAAGATTATCAGAAAGCTGTAGCTATAGAAATGAAGAAGAAATGAAGAAGAAAGATGACAGTGTGAGTGGTGGGGCACACTTACTGAATAGAATAACAGGAGTCTTTTTCTATAAATCATCACTATCCAATATGGTGGTTAGAAATACTATGCTATTTTCTAGAGTTGTAAAGCCCTTCCCAGTTCTACATCAGTTATTCTTCTCCCACAAAGCACAAAATACATGTCAAAATTTAAAACACATCAATAATGTTAAGCCAAAGGTTAGTTTTCCTATTCTTAATTCTGTGGTACAAAACTCATTGCATTGTTTTCTAGAAAGAAGATAAGTAGAAACCTTTAAAAAGCTTTATAATTCTTCAAGTAGAGGATTAAAAGTAGAAGGGGAAATAATGTTTTCTACATATCATCAGCTGAGTATTATTTTAAAATAATGGTCCATACTGTTTGTGCATGTGTCTAAGAGAGAAGGAAGAGAAGAAAGTTGAAGACCAAGGACTGATTTGTAGGCATGCCTTTTGTATATTTGTAATAATTATCTAATAAGGCATCTGACTATGGTAAGTCTCGGGCAACTTTTTAAAAATGCCTATGCCCTTTCCTTCTCTGTCCATTCTCCCCAGGACCCATTCCTCATCCTGCTCAGTGCACCTGCTCAGTGACCCCTACAATACTGCCTTATTACAATCCCCTACCCCTGCTTCATACTGGGTCCATCTCCTGAGCAATGCTGGTGGGTGATCAGGGTGCAGATGTCAGGGGAGAGTTTGAAACTCCATCTGCCTTGTGTGCGGGCTGTGTCTTCCTCTGCCTGTGACACTTGTCAGGTGGCTTGCTTCTCCTAAAGTTTCTTCCCCTTGCCGCTCAGGCCTAGAGCTGATAATGTTTGCCTGTTTCTGCTAGTGGTGGAGAAATGCCACGTGTCTTAATGGTTTCCTTGTCCTTGCCCAGAGTCCTGTCAATATTCTGTTCACTAACTTTGAGTCACCATATCAGCTGAAAGTCTCTTCTGTCTCCTGTTGGTACTCTGATGAATGTAATGCCTTTTGTACCCTTTGAGGAATCCCTGATGTACCTGCTCAAAGGTCTTTCATCTGCCCCCAAAATGTTATCTTCATTGCATTTTTGGTTGGCGTTATGGGACAAGATAAACTCTTACTTTCAGTTTTCTTATCAGTCTAGTGGGGGGGGGGTGATGCCTATCTACCAACAAGTACTAAATGATATAATGCAGGAAAACACATCTATCAGAGTATATGACCAGTATTATGGGGAAAATGTCCAACTGCTATTACTATAGAAAACACAGGGTTGGGGTTATGGCTCAGTGGTAGAGCGCTCGTCTAGCACGTGCGCGGCCCGGGTTCGATCCCCAGCACCACGTAAAAATAAAATGTATTGTGTACAACTAAAGCAAATAAACAAATATTAAAAAAAAAAGAAAAGAAAACATAGGTGACCCATCCTCATGATCTTACATGACCCTCAGTTTGGAATTCCCTACTTTATTCTTCACTTAGAGTCTTAGTGTCCTTGGTTGCTCTGGGTACCATGGTTTTTGTATCTTGTTTTACCTTCTTTGGAATCCAGGGCTACAGAAGTGTTTGATCATTAATTCCTTGGTCATGACACAATCTTTTCATTTGGTCAATACGCAAATCTCTTTTATTTATTTAGTCACTTATTCAAAATAATATTTTATATTGCATGTTTTATTTAAAATAACATAATATGCATCATAAACCTACCACTCAAATAAAGTTAAGTTCTTGTTGTAACCTCTAGTCTATTCTGCCTCTTTCCATCTGATATAAGCCTCAAATTCCCTTGCTTCCACTTTTGTCTAGATTGATTACATCTATATTATGTTCTATAAAAAGTAAGCATGTAATCTTCTGATTCTGGGGGTTCATTTCTTAACATACTTCTATTTTTCTAAGTTTCTTTCATATTTTTGCATGTTTATATATTTCATTAATTTTAGCCACTATCTTATATTCCACTGTCTAAATAATTTGATCATTCACTCTCTTTTGATGGCCACCTGGATTATCACCAGGTTTTTGCTGTGGTAAATAGTGATACTATTGATAGTCTTCTATAGTCTTTTGTTGTTGTTGTTGTTTTTTTTTTTTTTTTTTTAGTTTCTTTTTATTTTTATTTATTTATTTATTTTTTTTGTGGTACCGGGGATTGAACTCAGGGGCACTCGATCACTGGGTCACATCCCCAGCCCTTTTTGTATTTTATTAGAGACAGGGTCTCACTGAGTTGCTAAGTGCCTCAACATTGCTGAGGCTGGCTTTGAACTCTCGATCCTCCTGCCTCAGCCTCCCAAAGTGCTGGGATTACAGGCGTGCGCCACCGCGCCCGGCAAGTTTCTTTTTAGATATTTCTAAGAGTGAAATTGTCAGGTACATAAATATTCAACTTTAGAAGTTGTTTTCCAAAGTGCCGTCACCAGTTACCACTCTGGTGTTAGCTCTTTCATCACCGACCAAAGTGTCCAACAAGAACAACTTAGAGGAGGAAAAGTTCATTTGGGGCTTGTGGTTTCAGAGGTCTCAGCCCATAGACAGCCCAGTCCAGTCCTTTGGGCCCAAGAGGCGGCAGAACATCATAGCTGAAGAACAGGGATGAGGAAAGCTGCCCACCCAATGGTAGTCAGGACACAGAGAGAGATGAAGAAGGGGAAAGGCAACATAGGGAAGGTGACTCTTCCCAGTAACCTACCTGCCTACGTCACTGCCCTGTCAGTCATTCAAACCAGGATGGACTCATAAGTTACAGCCTTCACAAGCTAATCATTTCACTTCTGAACATCCCTGCATTGACACAGGAACTTTTGAGGGACATCTTATGTCCAAATCTAATAGAAATTCCTAATAGTAATCATATTAGACATGCAGTTCAAATCTTGTTCAGTCTTTGGTTTTATTAGGCTTAAACTTTGCCAATTGAATGGTCTGGAATTGTAGCTTATAAAATAATGACCCATCATTGTGGTTGTGATTCCTTGTTGTCTTGTGCTACGGAACATCTCTTCATTTGTTTCTTATCCTATTGACCCCCACAAAAAAAAAAATTGCTCTATTTTGAACATTTTCTCCTCTTTCTATAGGGTTATCAGTGCTTTTTAAATTGAATTTTAGGATTATCTATTCTTAGGATTATTCTCTCTCTCTCCTCTCTTAATTGTGTGTACAATCTTATTATTGTGTTTTTATTTGATGAACAAAAATAAATTTTAGTATAAATAACTATTGATACTTTCCTTTTAGTCAATCATTTTTGTCTTTTGTTTAAAAAATATCTCTCTACTCAAGATCTGAAAGATTCTTAATCATATATCTATGAGAGAGTTTAAAGTTTTATTCTTGTCATAAAAACAATTACCATAATTAAAAAAAACGAATTTGTAAACTATAGTTTGGATGCTTGCTTAAACATGGTATCTAGCTTACCTATATTCAGTGACAAAGTCAAAAGGAACCAGACAATCTGTCTATGCATTTGAAACATACTTGCTGAGAGACAGGCTCTCTTCCTTTTGGATCACAGTCTCTTACGATGCAGATCTTGCTTTACTTTTAAGAAAACAAAAGTCTGCCCAAAGCAGGGATGAATGATAGCAACAAAAAATGGGAAGCTAACCAAGGAGGGATTGGAAAATAAAACAGAAATGGGAAGAAAGCTCATAGTAAAGACCCAGGTAAATAGATACTTTGGATTTACCACCAACTCACCTTTCTGCTAAACCAGTTTGTGTTATTCAGCTTCATGTTACTATAACGATATACCTGAGATAATTATCCTATAAAGAAAAAAGGTGTCTTTTGACTCACAGTTCTGGAAATACCAGTCCAAGGTCTGAAAGACAAATTGCTTTGGGTCTCTGTGGAGATGCTAGATGGTAATGATAGGGAGTATGTGGTGGAGAAAATCTACTTATATTATGAGAAAAATAAAAAGGGTCCCACAATTGTCTCGTAGGGTAAACCTCAGTGGCCTAAGGACTTCCTACTTTAGGAAGGTCCCACTTCCTAAAGTTTCTACCATCACCCAATATCCCATTCTGGAGGCCAGGTCTGTAACACATGGGGCCTTAGAGGGACACTAATCCAAGAAACAGTACAGTTTAAGATGGATTTCAGTTCCTGAAAATTCAGTCCTGATTACCATGTGTACTCTTTCTTAAGCAGTCTTTCTCCTCAGTGAATTCTGACAAATTTATAATTAAATAAACAGTGTTTGATTTTATCGTATGCTCAATGTTTAATTTTATTGGGCACTGAATGTATTTATTTTTGGTTTATTTCATTATCCTAGAGAGGTAACAGTTTTACCATGCAGGCAAGAAGTAAATAATTTTCGACATAATCAATGTTTGATGACTACATTGGAGCCTGGCACAGAACAGAATATGTTTAAGGCTCTTCTAGAACATTTGCTAAGTGAATGAGTGACAGAGCAGGACATGCAGAGACACCAAGGAAGAGCAAGGAATTCTGATTGGAATTTAATGAGGTTGCTGTGCAAGGAGCTGGAAAAGGCTGGGAAGGTTAGCAGGAGGCCAGGTGAGGGCCACAGGTGGCACAATCCCAGGAAGGACTTTTCACATTATAGTTTACATAGATGAACCCCTGTTATACAACATGGCTATGAATGGTTCCTCCTGGCCTTTCGATGCCCAGCCCTGGGAAAAGTGACAAAACTGGAGAAAGCACCAGTTTACTTTGTCCCTGAGAGGATGAGGCAGAGAGAGGTTTATGGTTGGGAAGACATCATAAAAAACTGAATGATAATTTTCCATATCCTTTATTTGCTTGTAGTTGATCTATTTGCACATTCTAGATTCACTCATCATTAGCAATTTATTATTACTGCCATGAAATTCTAACATACATACTTTACTTGAGCACATACAAAATGATTAATAGATGCAATCCAGTTTATAAAACTATGACAAGTTCAAAGAGTCTACAGGCAATGGATTCTCAAAACAGCTGAAATAGCCCACATGTGCACTCCTATGGGCTAATGACCAACCTCCCAGTAATGTTTCAAATTATATTTTGTGGCTTTTGTTGTTGTTGTTAAGAATATTTTTTCACACTTTTATGTTCAAGTCTTTTTTGTGTATTAAAAATGAGATCATTTTTATTACATCTCACCTCCCTTGCAAAAATTGCCAAAACCCATAATAAAGCTCACATGTGTTTCCTAAATGTTATGTAACTTTCCAGTAAATAAGCAGGGTAAAATATGCAATCTTAATTTTACTGTATCATGAAATTGTTTGCCTGATGTGTGCTTTTCTATGAAAGAGCTTTTAAGCAATCATAAGTGTGATTAGCATGCATGAAAAGAACAGCTGTTTGGTTTCCACTGGCTTTCCAAAGAGTTGCACTGGTGATTTAAGGAGAAAATCCAAGTTCTCTTTGCTTCATGATACTCGTTATCAAAGGCTGTTGCCTTCTCACTGACTCAGAGCAAAGTTAATTCTTGGGCTTATTTGCTGCAGGAGCTGGATAGATCTGGGATCAAATTATGCCTCTGTGATGTTCAACCTGTGACCTTCATTTAAAGTTGCTTAACCACAGTTATTTCTGCTGTATATTGAGGATGACAATGATTTTGCTATTGGAATTTTGCTAGACATAGAATTAAAATGACCTAATATAGTATTTGATATGATCACCTTTTTTTTTTCACTCCATTAGTATTATTTTATCAGGTTATGAGTAAATTAGAAACATACTTGGTTTATTATGTAGATCTTGACCACTTTGGGATATAATTGTATCATAGAATGCCAAATACTGTACACTTGAGTTTTTCACTATTGGAAACATTGGTATTTTAGAAGAATGATAGCAAATTTCTCTTCTGACTCCAAGTTTTGAAAAATGGAATAAAGAAATTAAGAGGCAGGTGGGTGGAGATCAAGGGTATGGGGCATTTTAGCCTTTGGACCAAAGGCCAAAGGCTTCCCCTAATCTTCCACTACCACCCTGTGCAGACTCAGGCACACCTGGCTCAGAAGTTTATTCTACAGAAATGCAGACCTTATGCAGATTGTTCATGAAACAGAGGACAGAGATGAGAAATGAGTTTTTGTTTCCCAATTTACCCATGAGCTACATGCCTGCTCCTTGGGGAGATGTGTAAGAAGAGGGTGGGATGGAAGGCAGAAGGAATCTTGAATGTTTCCCAAAGCGTGGACATTCTCATCTAGTAAACAGGAGTGAGGTGTGACCAGAATGGCTTTCTTTTTAGGTATGAAATGGGAAATAAATTTAGGCAGGAAATGAAAGACAACTTGTTATGTATTTAACTGTTCTCTCTCCCTCCACACAGGTAATGATGACCATAATTATGAAGATGTCTTTCACATCCAAATTATTATTTTTATTAACATATGTGTCCAAACACTATATACAACTATAAATGTATATTATTAGTTTTGTAAAATTTACTTAGTGGCATTAAGTGCATTCAGTGGTATTAATAGACTCTTTACTCAACATTATTTTTAAGTTTTTCCATATTAATACAAATCAATGAAGTCCATAAATATTAATGTTGCATGTGATTTTTAAGTGCACATACCATATACATATTGCTAGGCATTTGAGAGTTGGTTCCCAAGTTCTGTGCTATGATCAGTGTCCTTTATATGTTGCTTATAATTACTTGTGAGAGAGTCTTATGGAATTATAACTAATTTCAGAAGTGAAATTGCTGGTGCATAGATAATTTAATTCTTCAACTGTAAGATGTATTTGCCAAATTACCTTCCAAAACAATGACACTAATTTACACTTATTCTTTGGGATATAAATTCCCACTTTCCCATATTCTCACTTTAGAACTGATCAGATTCACTTGTCCTTCTCTGGACAGTGTGACCAGCCTTATGATCCCAGAGGCCAGGTTATCGTCGATGAAGAAGAGAGAGCTAACTTATATTCAGTTTCTTTTTATGTTTACTAATGAGAGAAATCAGTCCCCAGTGTGATGTTTAATCCACTTGACAAGGATAAGAGATGCCCAGGTAGCTGGTAAAGCATTATCTAAGGGTGCCTCTGAGAGGGTGTTTTTAAAAGAGATTAGCATTTGAATTGGCAGACAGAGCAAAGGAGCTCTCCCTAACAAATGTGAGTGGGCCTCATCCAGTCCTTTGAGGGATGCACCCTCGAGTTTAACACCCATCTTCTCATGCCCCTGGATGTCAGAACTTCTGGTTCTTGAGTCTTTGGATCCCAGGACTTACACCACTGCTCCCCTCCCCAACCCCACCCTGCTTCTCCAGCCTTCAGCCTCAGACAGCCACTGACATCATGTGCTCTCTTGGCTCTTGAAACTTCAGACTTGCACTGGATTTCCCCCATCTCCAGCTTATGGACGTCACTGTGTGAGACTTCTTGCCCTTCATAATCACATGAGCCAATTCCCATCATAAATCTACTCCCATACGTCTATATATATATCCTATTCATTCTGTTTTTCTGAAGAAACCTGACTAACACACCAGGGGGAATGTGAGTTCAGGGGAAAAAATATTAGGTGCTGGAAAAAAGCACATGCTCCTTCTCCCAGCTTGACACACTTTTTAAACTGGGGGTTTTATCTTTCTCCTGTACTGGAAATGATTTGGTCACATTAGGATCACCTGCCTGCTCTATTATCGTTAGCTTATTCTGAAACATACAGCATGTCAACTCTGTCATTTTCTTCTCTATTTCTTAATCTTTCATTTTTTTCCCCATCTCTCTTTCTGTGCTTCATTCTGGCAATTTCCTCAGCTCTATTATGCAGTTAATTAATTTTCTCTTCTACCATAACCCATGCATGGAATTTTAATCAGTCAATGGCAGGTGTATCAAGAAGCTGTTTAGGGATGGGCAAGGCAGTGTCTCTCAAAGTTCACATTGGAGGTTATGTTTCCAAGATGAATTTTAGGTGGATACACAAACATTCAGAATATAGCAATATGTTTTCCTCTATTTTTTTTTTAAATATTTATTTATTTATTTATTTATTTTTGTGGTACCAGGGATTGAACTCAGGGGCACTCGACCACTGGGCCACATCCCTGGCCCTTTTTGTATTTTATTTAGAGACAGGGTCTCACTGAGTTGCTAAGTGCCTCGCTATTGCTGAGGCTGGCTTTAAACTCGCGATCCTCATGCCTCAGCCTCCCAAAGTGCTGGGATTACAGGCGTGTGCCACCGCGACCGGCTAAAAAACTCTTTATTTTTTTATTCCAAGTTGTTATAAATGACAGCAGAATGCATTACATTTCATATTACACATATAGAGCACATTTTTACAAATCTCTGGTTGTATGCAAAGTATATTCACACCATTCGTGACTTCATACATGCACTTAGGGTAATGATATCCATCTCATTCTACCATCTTTTTCTTTTTTCTTCACCCTTTTGCCCCCTCCCTTCCCTCCCTCCCCATTGGCCATTCTAGTGTTCCTCTAATCTTCCTATGCTCCCCATCCCAACCCTACTGTGAATTGGCCACCTTATATCAGAGAAAACATTTGACATTTGGCTTTTTGGGTTTGGCTAACTTCACTTAGCATTATATTCTCTAACTCTACCCATTTACCTGCAAATGCCATGATTTTATTCTCTCTTATTGCTGAGTAATACTCCATTGTGTGTATATACCACATTTTCTTTATCCATTCATCTACCGAAGGGCATCTAGGTTGGTTCCACAGCTTAGCTATTGTGAATTGTGCTGCTATAAACATTGACGTGGTTGTGTCCCTGTAGTATGCTGTTTTCAGGTCTTTTGGGTAAAGACCAAGGAATGGGATAGCTGGGTCATAAGGCGGTTCCATTCCAAGTTTTCCACTGCTTTCCATATTGGCTGCACCATTTTGCAGTCCCACCAACAATATATGAGTGTGCCTTTTTCTCCACATCCTCTCCAACATTTATTGTTGTTTGTGCTCTTAATAGCTGCCATTCTGACAGGTGTAAGATGAAATCTTAGAGTGGTTTTGATTTGCATTTCTCTAATTGCCAGAGAGATTGAGCATTTTTTCATGTATTTGTTGATTGATTGTATATCTTCTTCTGAGAAGTGTCTGTTCAGTTCCTTGGCCCATTTATTGATTGGGTTATTTGTTTTTTTGGTGATAGATTTTTGAGTTCTTTATATATTCTAGAGATTAGTGCTCTATCTGACTTGCATGTGGTAAAAATTTGTTCCCAATTAGTAGGCTCTCTGTTCACCTCACTGATTGTTTCTTTTGCTGAGAAGAAGCTTTGTAATTTGAGTCTATCCCATTTATTGATTCTTGGTATTAATTCTTGTGCTACAGGATTCTTATTAAGGAACTTGGGGCCTAATCCAACATGTTGGAGATTAGAGCTTACTTTTTCTTCTATTAGGTGTAGTGTCTCTGGTCTAATTCCTAGATCCTTGAGCCACTTTGAGTTGAATTTTGTGCATGGTGAGAGATAGAGGTTAAATTTCATTTTATTGCATATGGATTTCCAGTTTTCCCAGCACCATTTGTTGAAGAGGTTATCTTTTCTCCAATGTACATTTTTGGCACCTTTCTCTAATATAATATAACTGAAATTATATGTGTTAGTCTCTGTGTCCTCTATTCTGTACCATTGGTCTACCAGCCTATTTTGGTGCCAATACCATGCTGTTTTTGTTACTATTGCTCTGTAGTACAATTTAAGGTCTGGTATGGTGATGCCACCTGCTTCACTCCTCTTACTAAGGATTGCTTTAGCTATTCTGGGTCTTTCATTTTTCTAGATGAATTTCATGACTGCTTTTTCTATTTCTATGAAGATGTCATTGGGATTTTGATTGACATTGCATTAAATCTATATAGTGCTTTTGGTAGTATGGTCATTTTGACAATATTAGTTCTGCCTATCCAAGAACAGGGTAGATCTTTCCATCTTCTAAGGTCTTTCATAATTTCTTTCTTTAGTGTTCTGTAGTTTACATTATAGAGGTCTTTCACGTCTTTGGTTAAGTTGATTCCCAAGTATTTTTTTTTATGCTATTGTAAATGGGGTAGTTTTCCTCATTTCCCTTTCAGAGGGTTTGTCACTGATATATAGAAATGCCTTAGATTTATGGGTGTTGATTTTGTATCCTGCTACTTTGCTGAATTCATTTATGAGTTCTAGAAGTTTTCTGGTGGAATTTTTTGGTTCTTCTAGGTATAAAATCATACCATCAGCAAATAATGATAATTTGAGTTCTATTTTACCTATCTGTATCCCTTTAATTTTTTTTTTTTTTTTTTACTATCTTATTGCTCTGGCCAGCATTTCAATTACTATGTTGAATAGAAGTGGTGAAAGAGGGCATCCCTGTCTTGTTCCAGTTTTTAGAGGGAATGATTTCAATTTTTCTCCATTTAGAATAATGTTTGCCTGGGGATTAGCATATATAGCTTTTACAATGTTGAGATATGTTCCTGTTATCTCTAGTTTTTCTAGTGTTTTGAGCATGAAGGGGTGCTGTATTTTGTCAAACGCTTTTTCTGCATCTATTGAGATAATCATATGGTTCTTCTCTTTGAGTCTATTGACGTGATGAATACATTTATTGTTTTCCGTATGTTGAACCATCCTTGCATCCCTGGAATGAACCCCACTTGATCGTGGTGTATTATATTTTTGATATGTTCCTGTATCCGTCTTGCTAGAATTTTATTGAGAATTTTTGCATCTATGTTCATTAAAGATATGGGTCTGAAGTTTTCTTTTGTGGATGTGTCTTTGCCTGGTTTGGGGATCAGGGTGATGTTGGCCTCATAGAATGAGTTTGGAAGTGCTCCCTCTTTTTCTATTTCCTGAAATAAATTGAAGAGTATTGGTATCAGTTCTTCTTTGAAGGTCTTGTAGAACTCAGCTGTGTATCCATCTGGTCCTGGGCTTTTCTTGGTTGGTAGGCTTCTGATGACATCTTCTATTTCGTCACTTAAAATTGGTCTGTTCAAATTATGTATATCCTCCTGCTTAAGTTTGGGCACATGATACAACTCTAGAAATTTGTCAATGCCTTCGGCGTTTTGTATTTTGTTGGAGTACAAATTTTCAAAATAATTTCAAATTATTTCCTGTATTTCCGTAGTGTTTGTTGTGATATTTCCTTTTTCATCACATATGTTAGTAATTTGAGTTATCTCTCTCCTTTTCTTTGTTAGCCTGGATAAGGGTCTGTCAATTTTATTTATTTTTTCAAAGAGCCAAGTTTTTGTTTTGTCAATTTTTTCAATTGTTTCTTTGGTTTCAATTTCATTAATTTCAGCTCTGATTTTAATTATTTCTTGTCTTCTACCACTTTTGGTGTTGGATTTTTCTTCTTTTTCTAGAGCTTTGAGATGTAATTTTAAGTCATTTATTTGTTGACTTTTTCTTCTTTTGAGGAATGAACTCAATGCAATGAACTTTCCTCTTAGAACTGCCTTCATAGTGTCCCAGAGATTTCGATACGTCGTGTCTGTGTTCTCATTCACCTCTAAGAATTTTTAAATCTCCTCTTTGATGTCATCTGCAACCCATTGTTCATTCAGTAGTATATTATTTAATCTCCAGGTGTTGGAGTAGCTTTTATTTCTTACTTTATCATTGATTTCTAATTTCATTCCATTATGGTCGGATAGAATGCAGGGTAGAATCTCAACTTTTTTGTATTTGCTCAGAGTTGTTTTGTGGCCTAGTATATGGTCTATTTTAGAGAAGGTTCCATGTGCTGCTGAGATGAAAGTGTATTCACTTGTTGAAGGATGAAATATTCTATATAAGTCAGTTAAGTCTAAGTTGTTTATTGTATTTTTGAGTTCTATAGTTTCTTTGTTCAGCTTTTGTTTGGAAGATCTATCCAGTGGTGAAAGGGGTGTGTTAAAGTCACCCAGAATTATTGTGTTGTGGTCAATTTTACTCTTAAACTTCAGGAGAGCTTGTTTGATGAACATGGATGGTCCATTGTTTGGGGCATAAATATTTATAATTGTTAAGTCTTGTTGGTGTATGGTTCCCTTGAGCAGTATATAGTGTCCTTCTTTATACCTTTTGATTGACTTTAGCTTGAAGTCTACTTTATTTGATATGAGGATGGAAACCCCTTCTTGTTTCCTCTGTCCATATGAGTGGTAGGATTTCTCCCAACCTTTTACCCTCAGCCTATGGATGTCTTTTCCTATGAGATGAGTCTCTTGGAGGCACATATTGTTGGGTCTGTTTTTTTTTTTTTTTTTTTTTTTTTTTTTTTTTTTTTTTGATCCAATCTGCTAGTCTATGTCTTTTGATTGGTGAGTTTAGGCCATTAACATTCAGAGTTATTATTGAGATGTTTTTTGTATTCCCAGCCATTTTTATTTCTGGTATTTACCTTGACATGGTTTCTCTTCTGATTGTTTTTTTTTCTTTAGTGTAATACCTCCCTCTGCTGATTTTCATCATTGTTTTTCTTTTCCTCTTCATGGAATATTTTGCTGAGGATGTTTTGTAGTGCTGGCTTTCTACTTGTAAATTCTTTTAACTTTTGTTTATCATGGAAGGCTTTTTATTTCATCCTCAAATCTAAAGCTTAATTTTGCTGGGTATAAGATTCTTGGTTGGCATCCCTTTTCCTTCAGAGCTTGGAATATGTTGTTCCATATCTCTTAGCTTTGAGTGTCTGAATTGAAAAATCTGTTGTGATATGAATTGGTCTTCCCCTATATGTAATCTGATTCCTCTCTTTTGCAGCCTTTAAAATTCTATCCTTGTTCTGTATGCTAGGCATTTTTATTATAGTGTGTCTTGGTGTAGATCTGTTGTAATTTTGTACATTTGGTGTCCTATAAGCCTCTTGTATTTGGTTTTCCAATTCATTCTTCATGCTTGGGAAATTTTCTGATATTATCTCATTAAAGAGGTTGTACATTCCTTTGGTTTGAAACTCTGTGGAAGCTCTATCCCAATTCTTAGATTTGGTCTTTTGATGCTGTCCCATACTTCTTGGATGTTCTGTTCATGGTTTCTTACTATCTTCTTTGTGTGGTCAACTTTATTTTCAAACTTATGTACTTTATCTTCATTGTCTGAAGTTCTTTCTTTCAGTTGATCTAGTCTGTTGGTGATGCCTTCAATTGTGTTTTTTTATTTGGTTAATTGTTTCCTTAATTTCAAGGATTTCTGACTGTTTTTTTTTTTTTTTTCCAGAGTTTCTATCTCTTTTTTGAAGTAATCTTTTGCTACCTGTATTTGCTCTCTTATATCTTTGTTGTAGTGGTCAATTTTTGCCTGTATTTGCTCATTTAGGTATTCTTTGATTCACAGATCATTTTAATTATGAACCTTCTGAA
Source organism: Tamias sibiricus (assembly GCA_025594165.1). Taxonomy (NCBI): domain Eukaryota; kingdom Metazoa; phylum Chordata; class Mammalia; order Rodentia; family Sciuridae; genus Tamias; species Tamias sibiricus. The sequence goes on along the minus strand of CM046660.1, from coordinate 68,090,646 downwards.
CTCCTTCTCTGAAATTTCTTCAACTTCGCTAAGCATGGGTTCTGTTATTGTAGAATCCCGATTTATTTGGGGTATTTTCCTCCCCTGTTTTTTCATGATGTCTATTTGCTTTACTTTTTTGCAGTGTAGATATGAGTTATTACAGATTCTTCCCTATATTTTTATAATACCCTTGCAGGTTGTCTGTGCCTCCCCTTAGCGCTGGACTATGAGAACCTGCCACTGACCCTCAAAGTATGCTACCTGGGGCTGGTTTCACACTGGTTGGCGCTGGCCGAACTGGTTGAGTCTGAGCTCCTGTGGTGGTCTGGGGCTAACTGCAATGGGGTGAAGGTCAGTGGGACTGCCCTGGGCCTGCCTGGGCTCAGGCAGAGTTGGCAGTTCTGTCCTTGCTGTTTCTTGCTCTGAGGTGGAGGTCGGCGGAACTGGATGGAGCCTGGGCCTGGTGGCACTCTGATGTAGGACCCCAGGACTGCCGTGGGCCCGCCTGCACTCTAAGCAGAGTTGGCTGGTCTGTCCTTGCTGTCTCCTGCTCTGGGGTGGAGTTCTGCAGGGCTGGCTGGAAGCTGGTCGCACACCAGTGGGCGTCAGCGGGACTGACCTGGGGCTGGCCGCGTTCAGGTGAAGGTCCGCGGGTACTGCCCTGGGCCATCCTGGGCTCAGGCAGAGTTGGCAGGTCTGTTCTTGCTGTCTCCTGCTCTGGGGCAGAGGACAGCGGGACTGGATGGAGCCTGGGCCTGGTGGCACTCTGATGTAAGACCCCGGTACTCTCCTCTATTTTTTTTTTTTTTTTTACAAGAAATTCAGTGGTATTACTTCCTGTTTTGCATCTGGAGAAGCAAACATGGAGAGGTTCAGATAATCATATAAGTCTGCACAGTTCATAAATGACAGAGCTGAGGTTCCAAATCCAATCTCCCTAACTCCAGAGCATTCCATTCACTCTCTACCCTTGCCAGGGGGTTATTGCTTATTTGTAACTATAACCATTATTCACAGTATACTCCTCTGTGCAGTGGATACTTGCTGCCAGTTCTCTGAGTTCTTTTTGGCAGCCAGAATCAGTTCTCCTTAAGCAATGACATTCACAGGTGTCTCCCTACTATAAAGCTCTTTCTACCACTGGCATAAATACTCTCTGTTCCTAAAGACTATAATCTGCAATATTCTATCCTCAATCCATAGCATGGCAAGTTATGTGGAAAAGTGCTTAATATGTATTTGTTGAACAAATAAATGAAATGAACAGAGTATGATCAAAATTAGAAATCTGTCCTTTAGGGACTTGTCTTGGTTAATAATATGTAAAGTTAAGTTGATAGCCAGGCTAACTTTAGAAAGAATGTCGTTCACGGCAATAAAAATGACATGTGCCTTTAAATAAGGTCAGTCTGAGGTTGACTCTACTTTTTATATTTATAAACTCTGTAAACACAAATTGTTAACCTTTCTGAACTTGGATTTCCTCATCTGTAAAATGGTATTAACATTGATGACCTCTCAGTGTTGTTTTGTCCATTAAAAAAACTAATATATGTGAAGTGTCCAGCATATAACTTCTCAAAACATGGTATCTACTTTCACTGCTGTGTGTTTTATGCTAGGAAGTTTATAAATGCCCATAAAATCTTGATTTTTTAACAATAAACAGGAAAAGCCAATACGGGTCATTCCTAAATACAGTAAAAAAAAACCCTCAATATTCTTTTAATAGCATTGAGCACTCTTGAACTCAACAGGTCACTACATTAATAAATAAAAAATGTTAAACAATTTATACATTGCATTACAAATTCCTAATATATTAGTTTAATTGTAGAAATGTATATTAGAAATAAACTGAATGTTACTCAACTAAAATCACACCTGATTGTTGTTCAGAACTGGCTAATTTTGTGCTTTCTTATTAGTATCCAAAGAAAAATCACTAACAATAATGAATGTTTTCATGTTTTAGCTGTATGTTTTTCTTTTGTGTGATAATTTTTCCATGATTCCTGTGCACCTCTCCATTATACAACCCATTATTCTATTTTCATATATTGAGTAACTGTCCTTTATCTTAATGACATTCAATACTACTTCTGTCATATATCACAATTCCTGTTTCAGAGCTCTGTATTTAATTTGTTTGTGAATACCATAAAAGTTAACTATATTAACTCTAATGATGCTATGATAAGGTTTTTAACATCTGATAGAACAAGACCGACTTTGTACTTTTTTTTTTTTTTCTTTACAAATATTTGGGTTTATATTTGCCCTTTGCTTTTTTGTTTTTTGTTTGTTTGTTCTAATTAATTCTACATGATAGTAGAATGCATTTTGACACATAGTACATAGTAAATGGAGTATAACTTCTCATTCTCTGGTTGTACATGATGTAGCATTACACAGGTCATGTAATCATGCACACAGGGTAACAATGTCTGATTCATTCTACTCTCATTCCTATTCCCATACTCCCTCTCCTCTGTGTACTCCAAAGTACCTCTATTCTTCCCTATCCCCCTCACGACCCCTTATTGTGAATTAGCATCCATGTATCAGAGAAAACATTGGCCTTTGGTTCTTTGGTATTGGCTTATTTCACTTATCATGATATTCTCTAGTTCCATCCACTTACCACAAAGGACATAGTTTCATTCTTCTCTAAGGCTGAGTAATATTCCATAGTGCATATATACCATAATTTCTTTATCTATTCACCTATTGGCAGGCATCTGAGTTGATTCCATAATTTGGCTATTGTGAATTGTGCTGCTATAGGCATTGAAGTGGCTATAACACAGTTGTATACTTATTTAAGATCTTTTGGAAAAATACCAGGGAGTGGGATAGCTGGATTATATAGTGGTTACATTCTTAGTTTGTTGAGGAATTTACCCCTACTTACCATCGTGGTTATACTAATTTGCAGTTCCACCAACAGTGGAAGAGTGTACCCATACCCCACATCCTTGTCAGCATTTATTATTATTCATGTTCTTGATAATTGCCATTCTGACTGGAGTGAGATGAAATTGTAATGTAGTTTTGGTTTGAATTTCTCTAAGTGCTGGAGATGTATACGTTATTTCATGTATTTGTTGGCCATTTGTGTTTCTTCTTTTGAGAAATTTCTATGTATTTCTTTTGAACATTTATTAATTGTTTTTTTTTTATTTATTTTGGCCTTGAGTTTGTTATATATTGTGGATATTAATCTGTCAAATGAGTGGTTGGAAAAGACTTTTTTTCCCATTCTGTAGGCTTCTTTTTACCCTCTTTATCATTTTCTTTGTTATTCAGAAGGTTTTAAATTTCTTGTATCACACTTATTGATTCTTGGCTTTATTTCTTGAGCTTTAGGGTCTTGTTGAAGAAATTGGTGCCTGTACCTATACGATGGAGTGTTGACCCTATATTTTCTGCTACCAGGTACAAAGTTTCTGGTCTCATTTGTAAGGTTTTTTTAAATATATATTTTTAGTTGTAGATGGACACAATACATTTATTTTGTTTGTTTAGTTTTTTTTTTTTTTTTTTAATGTGGTGCTGATGATTGAACCCAGTACCTCACACATGCTAGGCAAGTGCCCTACCACTGAGTCACAACTCCAGGCCCTCATTTCTAAATTTTTTATTCATTTTTGCAGGAGCCCTGTTTGGGGATTGGCTTGAATTGCCTGATTGATTATGATAATTTTGCCTGGAATATCCTGATTGATTATAATATCTACGTTTAGCCTTTGTGAAATTTCGAGAGGAAGCACCTCTCATTGAGGCTGCAATCACATTTCCTGTGACAAAGGCGCCATTTATATCTTTACATAGTTGTATATATACAGAAAGATCCTTTTTAGTTCTCCATGGCCTGATGGCTGCTTGGCACCATTTATTTGCATTTTCATAAGCTAATTGAACAACTAATGGCATAGCTTGGTCAACATCTGCAAACACACTACCTGCAGTTCTCAAAAGTCGATCAGCAAAGTCGGCATACGGCTCATTAGGTCCTTGAATCACTTTTGACAAGCTACCTTGTAGATCCCCAGGTCCTTGTACAGTTTTCCATGCCTCTAAAGCAGCTGCATTTATCTGAGCATATATATCTGGGTCATAATCTGTTTGAGCCTGTAAGTCTGCGAATTGCCCTTCTCCTGTGAGCATGTCTATATTATAGTTTTCAAACCCTGCAGCCGCGTTTCTTTTAGCCGTTTCTATACAAAGTTCTTGGAATTGCGATCGCCAAACCAAGAATTGCCCCCCGCTTAATGTTGCTTTACATAGACTTTTCCAGTCTGAGGGGGTTAAGCTAAAGGTGTTAAGGGACTCCAGCATACTCAACGTGAAAGGAGCTTGGGGCCCATAAGTCATTACTGCCTCTTTGAGATTTTTTTATTGTTTTGAAATCTACTGACTGATGGACACTCTGTCCATTTTTCTTTTCAAATGCTGGCGGTTCCCAATGTATCTGTGAGTTGTCCTCGAGAGCGCATAAGCGATCAGAAAGACTTTTTATTTCTGTTTCTAGGGTATGCAAATGCCTAGTAATACCCTTCATATTTTCTGTAATGGATTCCACCCATGGGGGAGTAGAGGACACAAGTGACTCCTCTGCCTGACGGACCTTTTTCTCGGTCTTTTTAAATTTCTTTTTCCTCATTTTCTCAGGATCACTTTTACTAGCTTCCTCACCACTGCTAATTTCACTGACAGCAATATCCTGAGGCCCAGGTTCCAGTGAGAGCAAGTATCCTTCAGCTTTCGCCAATAACTCCCGAATAGCTTTAATAGCTTGGATTTTTGTCAGTTTTGGGTCTCTTCTAATACTCTCTTTACTGGTCTCAGTTGGCCCAGTGGAATCTACACTTTTTTGATCACTTTCACTTTTGTCTATATACTCCTCACTGAGAACAGAGTCAGGTATATCAAGGAGTCTTTGCATAGCCTCTATCACTTGGGATTCAGTTATATTCGAACCCATCTTTAGAGACCTTTCAGTTCTTACCTGTCCGCTCCGAAGTTCCCCGTACGGGCCGCCACCTGTAACCGCCTGAAGCACTTGGAGGAACGGAGCCGCGGGAAAAACTTCAGAAGCAAACTGGAGACAAACAGCTTTTTATTCTGATAACTTTTCTCTCTGGTTCTAACAACGACTCACACACGCCAAAACACATCCTAAAAATGGCGCTGACCCGATCAGCAATTTCGGCCAAGTCACTCGAGATCCCGCAACAATCCCGTGAGACTACGGGTGGCGACAAAGGCCAAATCTCCACGGCTCATAGTCAACTGCAATTCAAGCCAATCCCCAAACAGGGCTCCTGCACATTTTTATTTGACTTTTTATGTAGGGTTAGAGATAAAGATCTAATTCAATTCTTCTACATATGGATACCCAGTTTTTCCAGAACCATTTGTTAAAAAAGACCATCTTTTCTCCAACATACATTTTGGCACTTTTGTCAAGTATCAGATGATTATAAGTATAAGGGAACAATTCTGCCTTCTATTCTAGTCCATTGGTCTACATGTTCATTTTTATGCCAATACCATACTATTTTTGCTATTATAGTTCTGTGGTATAATTTGAGATCTGGTGTTGTGATGGCTCTTGTACCACTTTTCTTACTCAGAGTTGCTTTGGCTATTCTGAGTATCTCATTCTTTTAAGTGAATTTAAGGACTGTTTTTTCTAGTTCTGTGAAAAATGTCATTAGTATTTTGCTTGGAAATGAGTGGAATCTGTATATTGCTTTTGGTAGCATGCTCATTTTGACAATTCTGCCTATCTAAGAACATGAGAGGTCTTTCCATCTTCAGAGGTCTTTTTCAATTTAGTTTTCCACTATTTTATAGTTTTCATTGAATAGATTTTTCACCTCCTTAGTTAAGTTAATTCTCAGGGTTTTTTTTTTTTTTTTTAGGTTATTATTAAAGGAATGAAGGAAACACCCCAAATACATTCTATGTAGCAAGTAACCCTGATACCAAAGCCAGACAAAGACATGTCTAAGGAAGAAAACTATATACCAATCTCCCTGATGAACATAGGTGCAAAAATCCTTAAAAATATTGGCAAACCATGTTCAGAAATGCATTGAGAATATAATACACCATAACAAGTGAGCTTCATTGTAGGGATGCAAGGTTGGTTCAACATATCCAAATAAAGAAATGTAATTCACCACTTAAACAGAATTAAGAACATCTCAATAGACACAGAAAAGGCCTTTGATAAAAATACAACAACCATTCATGTTAAAAATGCTGGAGAAACTTGAGACAGAAGAAACTAATCTGTCATGGTTTGGAGGTGAGATGTCCCCCAAAAGCTCACGTGTAAGACAATGCAGGAAGGTTTAGAGGAGAAATGATTGGATTATAAGAGTCTCCCCTGATGAGATTAACTGAGTGGTACCTGAAGGTGAGTAGGGTATGGCTGGAGGACGGGGTTCCCTGGGGGAGTACCTTGGGGTAAATATTTTGTATCTTTTGAATGAAGTCTTTCTCTCTGCTTCCTGATCATCATGTGAGTTGCTTTCCTCCACCATACTCTTCTTCCATGATGTTCAGCTTCACCTCAAGCCCAGAGGAATGGAGTTGGCTGTTAAGGGATTGAGACCTCTGAAATCATGAGCCCTCAAGTAAACTTTTTCTCTTCTACCATTGTTATGGTTGGGTCTTTAAGTCACAGCAGCAAAAAAGCTGACCAAGGACTGGGGATATAGCTCAGTTGGTAGAGTGCTTGCAACATTATCTCAACATTATAAAGGCTATACATGAGAAACCCAAAGTCAACATCATACTGAATGGAGAAAATCTGAAAGTTTTTTCTCTAAAATCAGGAATAAGACAAAGTATATTCATATTCACTCTCACCACTCCTATTCAATATAGTTCTTGAATATAGTTCTTGCTCTAGACAGAGCAACCAGGCAAGAGAAGGAAATTAAAGGGATACAAATAAGAAAAAAAGTCAAACTATTTCTGTTTGATCCTATACCTAGAAGACCATAAAATTTTACTAGAAGACTTCTAGAGGTGATAAAGGAATTTAGCCAAGTAGCAGGATACAAGGTATACATGAATAGCTTGTTTTTATACTACAACAGTGATTCCACTTGAGAAAGAAACCAGAAAAACCTTCTCATTCATAATAGCCTAAAATAATGCCATTTTATTTTTTCATATAAATTCTAAAAGGGTTTTGTCTATCATAGAAAATGTTATTGGAATTTTTATTGAAAATATGTCGAGTATTTGCATCAAAGTGGGGAGAGCTGAATACTGATTCTGCTGATCTATTAAAATGAACTCTCTACAGTTTTGGTCTTTTAAAGAGGTTTAAATAAAATATATGACTTTTTTCAGGAAGGTTGTGCAAATCTTCTGGTAAATTAACATTTTGATACATTTTATGTCTATTTTCATTATAAATAGTAGTTTTAAATTTTTGTATTTGTTGTTGCCTTTCCAAAAGTTTATATATCTGTATGTGTTCTATGTTCAGATGCTTTTCTAAATTGTCTTCATTATTTTAACAATAGATATATTTGGGGGTTTATGTAGATATTCTAGTTTCTATAAATTTGAATACTTAAATTGGCTTCCAGTTATTCTTTTCCAATGTTCTTGTCAAACCTCCAGGGTCCACATCTGTAGCAGCCTCTGAGTGGCTGAGCATAGTGAAAAATCTTCCCAGGCCCCCTTGTGCTTTTAGGTTGCCCCACTGGTCTCTTCTCAAAAGAATTTTTACTTTTACTCCCTTGAGCAAGAGATGAGTGTTGTCTTGTCAATTCTTAAGATGTCCTCAAGCCATCTTTTTTATTGTCTCTGGGCAAAGTTGTTGCTTCCTGACTTGGAGCAATAACGCCGCAGGAGAAAAACTTGGAGGCAGAATGAAGATGAAAGAAGGTTTTTTATTCTTCGGCTTTAGCAATCTCTCAAAACTCTAACACTGGCTCTTTCAGCAACCTCTCTGACTCTTTACTTCTTCTGACTACTGACTCTTTACTTCCTTACTTTCTTTTACTTTTACTTTCTTAGAGAGAGAGAAAGAGAGAGAGAGAGAGAGTTTCTTCTTTCTTCTTTGGCAGCCTCGGCCTGACTCTGACCAGCAACAATTTCTTCTCTCTATCCTAGTCTGACTCCTCACCTGGTTATATATATTTAGCTTTAACAAGGAACACAGGTGCGTCACACAGTTCATGGGCATACAAATATTCTTTCAGGTGGAAACCAGAACATCTCTTATGGCTGTCAGCTAACCGCAATTAACCATCTCCTATTAGGGCTTCTTCATTTCCCCCCTTCAGTTTTAATAAAATATGACATTTCTTTTTGCTTCTTCATCTATCTTATATTTTTCATCCATCTTACTTGAAGAAAATAGGGGATGTTCTAGGACGTCCAATTTTGAGGAGATGCTGCGGCTTTAAGGCGGCAAGCCTACTGCTGACGAGCTAAGTTTCCATAGCGAATCAAGTTCTTTAAGCGATTCAGCTGCCCTTAGTTTCATCAAGTAACGCACTGATCATGTTCGCTGGCTGCTCCCTTCGGTTTTTCACTTTTTAAATTAATTCTTAACCGGCTTAGTGGAGGAGACCTTCCTCTCTGATCTCTCTTCTTGCTGGTCTCAACTGAGTCAGAGGCTATGCTTTCTTCTTCGCTCTCCTCACTATCTTTTACTTTTTGTTCTTATTTCTTATCTTTTCTTATCTGCCGGCCGAGTCCCCGGATGGGCCACCATTTGTTGCTTCCTGACTTGGAGCAACAACGCCGCAGAAGAAAAACTTGGAGGCAAAATGAAGATGAAAGAAGGTTTTTTATTCTTCGGCTTTAGCAATCTCTCAAAACTCTAACACTGGCTCTTTCAGCAACCTCTCTGACTCTTTACTTCTTCTGACTACTGACTCTTTACTTCTTTACTTTATTTCTTTACTTTACTTTCTTTTACTTTCTTAGAGAGAGCTTAGAGAGAGAGAGAGAGAGAGAAGAGAGAGAGAGAGAGAGAGAGAGAGAGCGAGCTTCTTCTTTCTTCTTTCTTCTTCGGTAGCCTCAGCCTGACTCTGACCAGCAACAATTTCTTCTCTCTATCCTAGTCTGACTCCTCACCCAGTTATATATCTTTTGCTTTAACAAGGACCACAGGTGCGTCACACAGTTCATGGGCATACAAAGATTCTTTCAGGTGGAAACCAGAACATCTCTTATGGCCATCAGCTAACCGCAATTAACCATCTCCTATTAGGGCTTCTTCACAAAGTCTTTAGTATTTATTTAGTGGCTATAGTGTCTTTAACAACTGCAATTTCTCAGCCCCAGTTTTACTCCCACCTTTCAAGTACAAGTTTTTCAAATCTGTCTGCTTTGCTTTCTGCTCCTGAATGTCACAAGAAACTTGTCTAAAAACCAACAGCAAAATCCATGCCACCACCTGAATACTATGCTGCCTGGAAATTTCTTCCACCAGATAAAGAAGTCCATCAATTTAAAAAATCAGCCTCACAGAAAGTCTCCTGGAACAGGAAAAATATAGATAAATTGTTAGACAGAATGTAACATGAATGCCCTCTAGTACACTCTTGAGCCCTGTATTTACTTTACACAGTCTTATTGGCATACTGGTCTTCTGAGCTCCTACTAGAACTGCCCATTAAGGTCCACTGAAATATTCTTAAAAGGAAAGTGAGGAACCAGGAGACTACCATGAGAGAAAAGAAAGATGGAGACCAGGCAGAAATACACACCAGTTTATTTGTCAGAGCTGACAAATAAAGGCCATCTCTCCACAGATGGAGAGAGGCAACATAGGCTTTGGGTTTGAGAATTTTTGGGCCGTGGCTCATGGATTAGAGATGGGTCCTAATGTGGGTGAGTAAGAGTGGGGTTGGTATGCCCTTGGGCGGGAAAGAATTCGGGTGAAGTATTGGGTTGGTATAAGGGAGTGGTGAGCCTTTCTCAGAAAGGCCCTTGGGCAGGAAAACCTTAAAATGGCGGCTGTCACTTAAGATGGCCACCCAAATGCTAAGCAAAGACCTTACAATTCTAAAGCTTTTTCAGCTGGCATAGCTAAACTTTCCAAAATCTCTCCAATAAATTCCCCAAAACTCCAAAAGCTTTTGAACAAATGGTCAGGTTTATCACAGCAATGACGCCGTTCCTAGTACCAATTTCTACCTTAGCCTTTTTACTTCTGTGACCAAAAATACTTGTCAAGAACAATTAGAGGTGGAAAGGTTTATTTCAACAGGGCTCATGGTTTCAGAGGTCTCCATTCATAGAAGGCCCACTTCATTCCTTGGGGCTCAAAATGAGGCAGACCACCATGGAAGAAAAGTATAGTGGAGGAAAGTGGCTCTGGGCATTATACCAAGAAGCAGAGAGAGAGACTAAGCTCAGCTCCCCAAATATATATCTCAAGAAGCATCCCCAATGACCCACCTCCTCAAGCCTATCAGTGGAATAATTCACTGATTGGGTAAAGACTCCCATAACTCAGTCATTTCACCTTTAAACTTTTTTACATTGGCTCACACATAAGCTTTGGTGGTATACCTCATATCTAAACCATAAAGTTTCAAAGATGGATATGCAAGATAGGATTATTAAGACTGAGTAGAAAGTATTATTTAAAAGCTGAGTATCTGGGGCTTAGTGGTAGAACACTTGTCTAGCTCATGTGAGACCCTTAGTTTAATTCCCCATACCAGAAAATTAAATAAACAAATACATATCTCAACAAAGTAGCACAAGGTGGGTGGCTTCAACAGCAGGCATTTATTGTCTCACATACTTCTAGAGACTGCAAGGCCAAGATCAAGGTGTTATCAGAGTTGGTTTCTTCTAAAGCTGTAGAGGAGAGTCTATTTTATGCTACTCTCCTAGCCTGGTGTTTTTCTGTCAATCTTTGTCAATACTTGGCTTATAGGACATCAACCCATCTCAAATTTCATCTTCACCTGGCATTCTCCTGTGTGTCTATGTCCAGATTTCTCCTTTGGTTGATAGTGCTGGTGATGTTGGATTAGGGACCACCCTATTCCAATATAACCTTAATTAATTACATCTGCAATGACACTATTTCCAAAGAAGGTCACATTTTGGGGTAGTGAGGATCATAATTTTAACATATGATTTTGAGGGGTCATAATTCAACCCTTATCACATAATCTATACTCTTACATTCTTATGCATTTCTTCTCTACCTTAGACATATAATAACAATAACCTACATTTTAAAAGCACTTATTATGTGTGTACCAACCCACTCTTCTAATTTGCACACACTGACATTTAATTGTCTACACTTTTGATGAAGGTGTCACTATTTTTCAGATTTGATAAAGGAGAAAACTAGAGCACAGAGAGGTTAATGTACTTACTCAAGGCCATAGAGCAAGGAAAGCCCATACCTCACATTAGTTCTGGGTGCCTGATCCTTACCACCATGCCGCATGGCCTCTCTGTTCCTTTCTCCCTCCACATATGGTACATGACTTTAGGAAGAAGAGTTATGGTTGTGGCTGGTGCACTCTTACTGTATTGAAAGGTCTGTCTGAATAACAGCTCTATTAATTATAATCTGTGATATGTCATTAATATTTATCTCTTTAAGAATGTAAGGATTTTTGAAATTGCTAATTTTAGTGTGATTTGAATAATCCTTATGGAAGTGGTTGACTTCGGTAGCTGCTTTTTGAGTTTTATGTTTTGATTCAGCAATAGAATTAGTTCAGCTCGTATTTCCCTTTGGGAAAGAATTTTTTTTCATTCCTGGATAAGGACTTTTATTTCCTAGCCTATTTTTCCAATTACACTCATGTAAGGAGAGCCTGAATTAAAAATTAGGACTCAATTCTCTACTTGGCCATAATCGAGGCAGTTTTCTGTAATAAAAACTGTCTGCATAAACATCTTTCAACTAGAAGTTTCACAAAAACAACTTAGGTTATGGATATTCTCATATATTTTGAAACATAATAAAGAAACTGAAATGAATTAGCTTTTAACAGGTGCAAGTAGTTAAAACTGGAGGTTTATAGAAAAGCACTGCTTGATACAACAGTTGGAAAAAATATCCATTTAAAATAGAAGTATCCTTCTGACCTCTACCTCTAGCGTGACATGTATTTCAGTGTTTTTCTAGCGCCTTTTATTTAATATGTCTTCCTATAATTTGCTCCTAATACCTCAAGACATATTGAAGACATATATCATAGAAGTGAGAGCATTTTTTTCTGGGCAGTACTATTGAAGTCTAAATACAAATATCTATCATCTTACTCTCTCTTAGAGTATGATCTTCATTCTCCTGGTCAAAGATAGTTCCTCAGTACGTTTTTATTCCAATCCCATGAAAGAGGAAAGAGAGGAAATGAAATATGAGGATTTCCTCTTTAATGGTCCTGGCCAGAAGATTTCACCCATTACTTGTGGTGACATCTGATTGTTAAAATGTGGTTATTTGCCTACTCCCTACTGGACAGTTCTGTGCCCAGAACATTGAAACTTGGGGGGTTCCATTATGAAGTGGATTAGAAAAGAACAAACAGCCAAGGGACATTATGAGTCTCTGTCAGTTTGCCATTCAGCCACTCTGGCATCCACATACCCTTGTCTTCCCTCACAAATGCACACAAATCTGCTTCCACAGAGCCTGCCTACAATCCCACTTAGTTACTGCTGGAGCTAAAACCCCAGGACTGTTGTGAAATGTAGTTTTCTTATCAGGTCTGAAAGTGGCTGGTTGTGATCTGGAACACATGCCTGCCCAATCCCAGGATGTACTGATGCAATAGGAACAGGATAAATCCAAAAAAAGCCAGGACTGGACAATGCAAAGAGGTCTTGGGTTCATAGCAAATGTTAAATTTATATGTACATGTATCAATACTCTCCATCTTCTGGTTGGGTTAGTTTCTTGGCTTAACAAAACTCTAGTTCCTCTCTCAGCAAGTATTTTCTTTGTCCATTTATCCCTGAAGCTTTGACTTTATGTTCAAGAGGTTCTTTCTTTCCCAAATTCTACATCATTTGGGGATGAGAGAGAGTGTCTTTTCCTCATTGTAGCTTTAGGGGATGGAGTATAGTGTTATAGGTATAAAATCATAGGTTCTTGTACTCCAAGCTTGTGGTTTCTATGGTGACATAATTCTTTCAAAACAACAAAAGATCCAGTTTCGTGAGAAGACATTTATTTTTATTTATGTATTTTATCTATTTTTAAATCTATTTTTATCTATTTTATTGACACATATTATTTGTATATAGTAGTGGGACATGTATTAATTATATATATGAGGATGCTGAGACTGTTCTTTGGGGAAATAACAGTGTTTCCAACAAATGTTCCTTGGAAAACAAGATATTCATATGAAAAAGAATGAAGTTGTACCTTTACCTAATATCATATTTAAAAATTAACTCAAAATAAGCCAAAGACCTACATGCTTGAAGAAATAAAATAGAAGGAAACATAGGGGGAACCTTCATGACATGGCATTTGGCAACAATTTCGTGAATATGTCACTAAAAACACAAGAATAAAATAAAAAGACAAAGTGGACTTCATACTAAGAACTTTCATGCATCAAAGGACACTATCAATACAGTAAAAAATTACCTTAAAGAATGAGATCTCTATTTGCACATGACATATCTGATAAAGGATTAATATCTAGGGCATATGGAGAATTAAATACTCATTAAATTTTATGCTAAAAATGTATAAACAACTCAATTTAAAATGAGCAAATGACTCACATGGGTATTTCTCCAAAGATAACCCAAACTGCCAATAAATACATGAAAAGATGTTCCGTATGACTAATCATTAGGGAAATGTAAATCAAAATCATAATAGGATGCGACTTCCTACTCATTAGGACTGCTACAATAAAAACCAGAGACAGTAATAAGCACTGAGATGATTAGAGAATTTGAATCCTTTGTGCAACATAACCAAGTGAATTGGAAGCAGAGACACAAAGAGGTATATGTACACCCATGTTCACAGCAGAATTATTCACAGTAGCCAAAGCAAGGAAGCAAATCCGTGTCTGTTGACGGAACAATGGATAGAGTATACACATGATGGAATATTATTCAGTCTCAAAAAGAAATTCTGACACATGCTACAATATGCAGAAATCTTGAGGACATTATGCTAAGTGAGATAACCTAGTCACAAAAAGATAATCACTGTCTGATCCCCATGCGTGGCACTTAAAGTAAACTCATGGAGACAAAAAGTGAAGGGATGGTTACAGGGATTGGAGGAGGTGCATGGTGGGGGGTTAACTTAATGACTATGGAGCTTCAGTTTAGGATGATTAGAATGCTCTGGAGATGGAGAGTAATGGCGGTTGCATAACGGTGTGATTGCACTTAATGCCACTGAACTGTAAGCTTAAACGTGATTAAAAATGATATTTTATATGCTTTGCAGATTTTAGCACAATACTTGTTAAAAATTTCTAACATATGTCACAGAGATGCATAAGGTCACTTCCCCAAGGATTCTGTATTCTTGAAATCATAAGATTTAAACCAATTTTATGGTATTAGCCCAGATTTCATAAGAATGCAGATGATACGTAGGAAGTGTTAGTAAAAGTTAACAAAAATAGGAGACTTAAAAAGAGGACGATAGCAGTGTCCACAATAAAAGAGCAGTTAGTTCACAGGGCTCTTGAGTGTTTATCCAAAAATACAGGGCTCATGCAGAGCCTGAATTGTTTCTGGATGGCTAAATAATATCTGGAGCACAGATGGGTCTTTGTGGCTCTTCTCATGTGTGAAATGCGATGTGTATTTGTAAGGTAACTTCTTATGGCTCAGCAAAGCACTTCTCTATTTTATATAGAAGCTATTTTTGTTCTCGATTTTACCCTTAGACAGCAACTCTGTGAAAATGCTTATTTGAACTTGTTTTCATAAGAGGCTTGTTTACTATTATTTGTTGTTCACTTGACTAGTATTATTGTATTTTTTTTGAAGTGCTGATGATGGAACCCAGGGTCTCATGCATGCTAGGCAAGTGCTTTACTTGAGCTACATCCCAAGCCCCTGTGTTCCCCAGATTAAAATAATGGATTCAAAAGCTAGTGTGTTCTTGATTACTTGTTCTCACCCCAGAGTCACAGCTAGACTTCATCCTTATTATTCAAAGAAAGTTCTTTCTTCTTCATGCGTGTATTTACATTTTTATTCCTGCTCTCTGTTATCCTAGTTTGAAATCCTATCCCTTCCCTTTAATTCTAAGTAACCTAGGCTGACAAACAGACCAGCTTTCCTGTGTGGGCCCTTCCCCATCTATCAGGGCACATAAGTCTACTCTCTTTATTAGAGCACTTGGGCCTGTTTAAAGAATGCTTAAAGAAATAGGCATGCCTATTTCCTTCCATCTTTGTGAACTGCCTAAAGACTTCATGTAAGTAAGCTCTTTGTTGCTTCTATATTTTGTCCAAACACACATAACAGGACCTGTTGTACACTACATGCAAAATAGATGATCAATAAGAACATATTGATAGCATAAATTATGAATGACATTTTAAATGTTACCCACCACCTTAAAATGTATCTATTATAATTGAAAACATATTCCATATACATTATCCAAAACATTCTTTTTGCATATAATCAGTCACCTCTTAGACATGATCTCTTAATTTTTCTAAACTATATCCATTAAAATGTGTACACTAGACTGGTTTGTACAGCTCCTAATTGGTTTGAGATTAATCCATGCTAAAATTATATTTCCCAATAAGTAATGTTTTTAGACAATATAAAAGATTATCATTATTCCCATTTTACACATTTCTGAATTTGAAGAATGAAACAATACTACGTTGCACTTATATTTCTTATGCAAACTTTTGTTATTTAGAATGATTTGGATTGGCCACTATTTTGGATAAAAGAGCTGATTTGTGGGTAAAAATCATTCCTTTTCCTATGTAGTCAACATGATGAGGCACAAAACAGATTTTATTTTTTTAAAATAAAACATAGTCTACATGATGAGGCACACCACAGATTTTATTTTAGAAGTACAATGATTGTTCTTGACCATGATCCCATTCTGACTGGGAGGCCAGCCCTAACCCTTGCCTGTGATCTCTGTCCACATCTGTAAATGAGATCAACACAAATCCTCTCCTATGCCTATAAATAAGCCAGCAATCACTCTTGACTTCACCTGGAACTTACAGAGTTGCATGGCATTGACTGATATGTGTTCCCACAGTAGTTCTCAAAGAATTGCCCCTGGTGCATGGGCAGAGGAATGACCTGAGATGTTATTAGAAATGCAGATTCTCAGGTCCCATCTGACTGCCTGAAGCAGACACTCTGGAGGTTGGGCTCCAAAACTGTTTAATCAGTACTCCAAATGACTTCAGTGCATTATAGAGTGTCCAAGCCACCAGCCTACATCCAGCACACCTTCCCTGTGAAATAATTCCTACTTGTTCAATAGCATCATGCTCACCCTTCCTCCGGCCATTGGGGACAAGTCATGATTAATCTAGCCTCATACTGTGAATTTACCTTCATCCACTTACTTTTGCCAGTGATTGGTTGAGAGGATAAATGTTTTACACCAACACATCATCCTCCCCTTGCTTTCTGCATGAATACAGATGTGTGATATGGAATAGAAGCTACCATGTTGCTCAGTAAGGAAGGTCAGGAGAAATGCAGAAACTCCAACTCAATTTTAGTCAGCTTTTTTGCTGCTATGACTAAAGGATCTGACCAGAACAACTATAAGGAGGAAAAGTTTATTTGAGAGCTCAAGGTTTCAGAGGTCTTAGTCCAGAGAAGGCTGGCTCCATTGCTTGGGGCTCCAGGTGAGGCTGAACATCATGGAGGGAGAGTGGTAGAGGAAAGCAGCTCACATCACGGTGACTGTGAAGCAGAGAGAGTTCACTCTCGTGATACAAAACATATACCCCATAGCCACGCCCCCAATTAACCACTTCCTCCAGTCACATCCCACCTGCCTCTAGTTACAACTCAGTTAATCCCATCAGGGATTAATTCACTGATTGTGTTAAGACTCTCAATTTAATCATTTCTCCTCTGAACCTTCTTGCATTGTCTCACATATGAGCTTTTGGGGGACAGCTCACATCCAAACCATAACAAACTCCTCGACTGGATACTGTAGCCCTCCTGAGTCGACCTGGAAACCACCTGTCTCTGAGTTCTTGCTGCATTAGTCCTATTATCCTTATGTTTTATGCCATGACCAGCTGGGTGTTCTGTATTTACAGTCAACACATCCTAACTGGTACCAACTGTGAAAGCTGACATTTCAGCAGACATCACCCTAGCTACAGGTTTATAAAGGGATTGCCAGCTTGAACTTAGTTTTAGATATCTGTGACTCATAAATAATTATGGGTGATACAGCTATCAAGATTTGAAGATTGTATTTTAATATCCAAACCCATCTTCTAAAATTGTGCCTCAGATTCAGTAAATTGTGGGAGCTTAGGCAAAGCAGAGGGACAGTGTATCTGTGCTGTATTAGAAGCAGGGAAGAGAGAGCCATGCCTATCTGGTGATTAGTTAAAAGGGCATAACTTTCTCCTGAGAAGCCAACATGGCTGAAATCATGGGCAAGGGAACAAGGGAATCAAAAGTGAAGTGGTAAGTAATTGGTGGATATTTATGACTGCAATCTCAGATTCAGTGGATAGTAGTAGCAAGTTTTTAAGCAGCGAGTAACACATGTGGTGTGAGAGAAGAAAAAGTTTTCAGTTGTCTTAAGGGATTGGAAAAGGTAAGTTTCTTTGGTTTTATACCAATTAGGCAACATTTGGAATGGCCCTAATGCCACTCACCTGTTTAGTGATTTACCCAGACTCATGAGAATCAGCTTAGAGTCATTCTCGTGTCTAAGATCTATCACATCAACAGAGCAAGCATACACATTTGGACAGGCAAGAGAGAAATACAGGAGCAATCTGTGTCAGGACATAGTCACCTCTCTGTGCATCCTCCCAACTGTGAATGGTCACACAGATCCCATTCTTCCTTCAGCAACCAAAGGGCTGCAATGCGTGTGTGGTGTTTCTGCCATGGAGGCCCACTTGGGCTGTTCACGTAGGCATTCTCCTCCACTAGAGCTCCATGCTCCTAGCAGATGCCCACCATGAGTCCCAAAGTATGCACCAACTCTCTACACACAAACACACTATCAGGGGAAATTTTAGAAGCCAAGATGGGAGTTAGCTAAGAGCCAACCCTGAATGCCCCAAAGCATAACCTTCTAAAGAGAACAGCAAAAGGGCTGCACTACTAACTGCTTTCTGAACAGGAAATTACAATTTAAATAATAAAATCAGACAGCATTATTCTTACACATTACACATGAAGCTGGTCAAAATACATCAAGTTCATTTTGTAATGGTTTAAGGTTGACATTGATCAACTTTACTATGGCTTTCATAGTAAATTAGAGAAAAAAATCTACAAAACTTTATTTTCCAAGGCACTAGGAGAAAACTCAAAAATGAGAACAAGAAACTGAAGTTGAGTGAATGATGTTCACTTCTACATTTTTTAAATTATTACTTTGTCTTATATCAAAGAGGTAAACATCATGGAAGGCTGATAAAAAAATTAAGGTTAACATGAAAAGTATATGTAACCCTTAGAAATAGAACAGTGTGATAAAAACATGCAACTTGTGAACTGATAGATGCTAATAACATACATAATTGTAAATATGCATATATTGTAAATACATTAAGAAATTTTTAAAGCAAAATCATAGTATAGTTTTTTACATTAATACTATGAAGAAGTGGAGTGAGGTCCCCCTTATTTTGCAGTTGGGGAAGAGATTACAGTCTCTTCCTCTTTGTGTTTCATGGATCTGTTCAACTTGCAAAAATCATAAATGTACCTAACGAGCAGAGAATAAATTTTGATAGTAGTAATGAACTTAAGTTAGTATAATATTCCTTTACCCGATCTTTCTATAGTGTCCAGCAAAGCCCAGAGTTTTTGGACCACAGCTATCTTTGAGAAAACTTATCTTTCTCCCATACAGTGGAAGGGAAAGCTGTTATTTACAGGTATGAAGCATGAGGGAGATGGCGTAAAGGATAAGCTGTCATTCCTGGGGTGAGTTTGATATTGGATAATGCAATGATATGGCCTGGAGCAAAACATTTCTGGATGTGTTTTTATTCACTGAATCTTAGAAAGACTCCCAAAGAGCTCTCAGTTCCTCAATTAAAATAGTCAGTGTAAGCTTTAATTTTGATGCTGGAATAAATGGTACTAGCAAAGGAGAAGAAGTGTCCGTATATAACTTCACCACTGCCCACTTGTCTCAAGAGACAACCAATAGGCACAATTTTGATGCTTGTTTTTTTTTTTTTTTTTTTTTTTGGTTGGGGAGAGTGGGGCAGCATAGACAAAATCCCTATGTGGAAGAAGAAAACCATACTATCTCAGATTCACTTACACAATCTAGTTCAGAATCATATATTTTTTCATATATTGTCATAAAAGGTAAAAGTGACAGCCATGGAATGGTTCTGTTACAGGATGTTGCACGTGGATATGAAGGAGTAGCTAAGAAGGACAGAGGACCTAGAATGTGCCAGGATCTGGGGTAGTTGTTTCATAGATCAAACTCTTTTAGCCTTCACAATGACTCTAGGAAACACTAACAATATTTTACCATTGATAAAGGTTAGAACTAAAGGGTTTAAGTAAAAAGCTCAGTTTCACATGGTTTTAAGTGGAAGAACTGGAAATCGGTTATAATTAAGGGCTGAGTCCAACTACCTAGGACTCCAGGCCTTTAGTATGCTGAGTAATGACCCATACCTTAGTTAAAAATGAATACTGAGTGGTTTGGAGACTAATGGCAAACCTAAGAATTTGCACTTTGGAATAGCAATTACCAAGTCTGATGTGGATGATTAAATTATGTTTTGAGAACTACTGCTTTAGAGTCTAGTCTGTCAAAAGTTAGAGAAGGGGCTTTTGACAGAGAGATTGAGAATTCCACTTAAAAAGGTGGATGTTTCCACGGGCCTATTGTTTTGCTAAGACATTAAAGGACCACATGGATGCCCTGATAAGCACAAAATCCACTCTACACAAAACTTATTTAACTTCTAGGGTTGCATACCTCCTGTTTGAGAAGGAGGTAATCCAAATAAAGGATTAGATGAGCCATTTGGTGAGGGTAATGAGGCAAGAGCTTACAGAAATCTTCGTGGAATAGAGCAGAGTTATTGATAACTGAAAAGACATTCCTCAGGCAGTGTTAGTGTCCAGGCCAATTAAAATGCACTGGGGAATATGGGTAAGTTTGGCAGTCTACACAATCGACAACTTTATGCTCCGTGGTTCCACTGAAAATTAGCTTAATTCTATTCTCAAATGGAAAAATGACATTAAGCTTAGATAACAATGCTGAACCTTTATTAAGATTTCTTATTTATTTTGGAGGAATTCAAAATTAAAATTTGTGCTGTGGTTTCAGTTCACAGCATGATACCTAAAAATATCTCAGAATATTTTTTTTTAAACAGGAAAATTATTCTCTGTAGAATTGTAAGATGGAATCCATATTAGTCTTTAAAATACAGGCTAACAGCTTTATGGATCACTTTTTTTAAAAAGTCCTTTTGAGTCCTGGTTAATAGAAACTCCTTGAACAATGACTAGCCTTTTATTACAACTGATCTTCTAAATGGAAATGTACTAAGGCAGCTTTCACAATTTTCATTGCATTTTTATATATCTCCTCTGAAATATCTCAGGCTTCTTTATGTTTTGAAAAACTGATTCACAGGTTACTCATTGTGTTTCAGTAATATCACCGACTTTGTAAAGGGCTTACAGTGATGTGTCAAAATATGATGCCAATATGTATCTCTTCTTAAATAAAAGTTTTCTCCAAGACCCTCTTGAGTATTTTCTACTAGCCAAGTCAAAAACAAAGTGAAAAAAACATCAAAGAAATAGGATTATCTTTTCTAGGGAGTATGACTTTTACATCATTACTCTTCTTTGGTAAATTGGTTCGGGCGTTAATTGTTAGAGATGAATGCCTGAATTTTATTTTTCAAAATTTATTTTTTCATTTATTGCAATTCTAGGGAGCAAATCCAAATCCTTGCATATGCTCAGTAAGCACTTTACTACAGAGCTTCGACCCCAGTCTAACACCTATATTTTATCAGGTTTGTTTTTCTCCAGAACTTTTGGTAGTGCCAAATTCATACAAATCTATGAAAGGAGAGAGGATTATCAGAACAAACCAATGTGTAGCTTTTTTTAAGCTTTTATATTTACTGAAGTATAATTAAAATATAATACAATTTTCATTTTGAGAAGGTACAATGTGATAAATTTTGACATAGACAATCCACAATGAAATCATTATCAGAATAAAGCTAATGAACATAGTCATTGCCCCCCGAATTACATGTGCCTTTTTATTTTTTTATATTTATTTATTTGCTTTTAGTTGTACACAATGCATTTATTTTTATGTGGTGCTGAGGATCGAACCTGGGCCGAGCACGTGCTAGGCCAGCGCTCTACCGCTGAGCCACAACCCCAGCTCACAAGTGCCTTTTTAGTAATACCTATAACTCTGATCACCCTTACCCATTGCCACTGTACCTAGATAACCTCTTCTATACTTTCAGTTACTAGCAATAAGTTCACTTTTTCTATAATTTTACGTAAATTATATCAGATATTATGCACTCTTCTGTGACTGGCTTTCACACTGCATAATGATTTCGAAATGCATTTGTGTTAGATAGATCAATAGCTCATTCCTTTTTATTACCTACTGATGGACAATTGAATCATGACCAACTGTTGGTTACTACACATAAACCTGCTGTAATATTTGTTTGCAAATATTTGTATGGAGATATTCTTCATTTCTTATGAATAAGTACCTAGGAATTTAATGGTTAGATCACTTGGTAGGTATGTGTTTAAGATTATAAGAAACTGCCAAGTCATTTTATTGAATATTGCTTGAGAGTCATATTCAGAGAAGTAAGACAAGATCATGTAATTTTATATGCAGAAAAAAATATGAAGATTACAATAATACAGTATTAGAACTCATAAACTACTTCAAAGTCAGGAAGGATGCAGAATATACAATCAACATGCAAAACCCAGTAGCTTTTTGAAACACAATAACAAAATTTCTGAGAAAGAAATTAATAGCTACAAAAACAAACAAGTGAGCAAAGAAACACAAACTTAGGAATAAATTTAACCACAGAAGTGAATGACCCCTACAATGAAAATTATAGAAGACTGATGAAAGAATTTGAAAGGGACACACACAGAGACATACTACCACCACCAGAAAAGAATCCCATGTTCATAGATTCGAAGAATTAACACTGTTAAAAGATCCATACTACTGAAAGTGATCAACAGATTCAGTTTAATTCCTATCTAACAATGACATCTTTTACAGAAGTAGGAAAAAAAAATCAGAAAATTCATGTATATCCACAAAAATTCTGAATATCCAAAGCAATCTTGAGCCAAAAGAACAAAGCTGTATGCATCACAACAACAGACTTCAGAACCTACTGCAGAGCTGTCATCACCAAAACAGCATGGTATTGGCATAAAAGCAGACACAGACTGATAGAACAGACTAGAGAACTCAGAAATAAATCCACATATTTATAGTCAACAAAAGCACCAAGAATATACACTGGAGAAAGATAAGTCTGTTTAATAATGGTGCTGGGGAAACTGGATATCCACATGTAGAAGAAAAAAATTTTTATCACTCACTATATACAAAAATCAACTCAAAATGTATCAAATACTTGAATGTAAGACCCCAAACTATGAAACTCCTAGAAGAAAACATAAGAAAAACAACTTAGGACATTGGTCTGGGCAAGGATTTTTTAAAAAAAATATGATCCCCAAAGCATGGGCAGATGAATAGATAAAGAAAATATGGTGACATAATATACACAATGGTATATGCACAATGGGATACTATATATCCATAAAAAGAATGAAATTCTGTCATTTGTAGACACAAATACAACTGGAAGACATTAGGTTAGGTGAAATTATTCAGGTACAGAAAGACATATTCTGCATGTTCTCTCATGCGTGGAAGATAAAAAAAGTTGTCCCATAGAAGTAAAAAGTTAAATAGTGGTTACTAGAATCTGGGAATGGTGTGCAGGTAGATGACTGGAGAATGTTTAATAGGTGCAGGGGTGCATTGGGATAGGAGGAATAACTTCTAATGTTCTGTAGCACAATGGGGTAACTATGGGTGGCCACAAATAATCAAATATTTCAAAATAGCTAGTAGAGAGGATTTTTAATGTCACCAACACAAAGAAATGATAATTATCTGTGGTACAAATATGCCAATAACCTTGATATGATCACTGGACAGTATACACATGTATTGAAACATCATAGTATACCACACACAAAATGTTTAATGACTGCGTCTTATTTAAAAGAAGAAACATACTTAAGAGAAAAAAAAACGCCTTCCAAAATTTTCTCTATTTATTTAGGTCCTGGGTAATTTTTTTTCAGTAATATTCTGTACTTTTATTGCACAGGTCTTGATGGCTTTTGTAAATTTATTCCTAAGTATTTTAAATTTCTCAATACTATTTTAAAGAGTAACATTTATCTAAATTTAAATTTCCAAATATTAGATCCTACCATATAAAAATACTTTTAATTCTTGTGCATTTGCTTAGTATACTGAATCTTCCTAAATTTACTCTGAACTGATTTTAGTAACTTCTCAAAAATTTACAATATTCTCTATAAAGAAGATCATGATGTCTATGAATAAAGACAGTTTAATTTCCTGCATTTCAATTTGTATGATTTTCAAAAATTTCCTGCCTACTGCAATGATGATAGCCCTAGCACACTGTTGAATAGAAGTGAAGAGAGAAGCCATTCATAATGTGTTCCTGATTTTTAAAGCATTTTGTTTTCATCATGAAGTATGATTTTTCTAGAGGTTTTCAATCAGAGGGAGCTTGAGAGCAGAGCTTTCCCTAGTGAAGCTTCCAAATGAAGTTTCAGTTGAACAAGTACTAGAGGAAACTCTTTCTGTAATCTTCCAAAATTTGGCAAGAAACATAAACCTGCAGATTCAAGAGGCTTACTGAACTTCAAACAGAATAAATCAGAGAAATCCTCATAAGACACATTGAAATTAAACTCCTTAAACTAAAGATAAATATGAGATAATAAAAGTATCTACTGAAAGAAAACATAGTGGAAAATCAATTCAAATGACAGCAGATTTCTCAAGAGAAGTTATGGATATCAATATATTTCTAGGCCAGGCATGGTGGAGCATGCCCGTAATCCCAGCACTTGGGAGGCTGAGGTAGGAGGATTGTGAGTTCAAAGCCAGCCTCAGCAATGGTGAGGCACTTAGCAACTCAGTGAGACCCTGTCTCTAATAAATACAAAAAAGGACTGGGGATGTGGCCTAGTGGTCAAGTGCCCCTGAGTTCAATCCCCAGTACCAAAAAAAAAAAAAAAAAAAAAAATCAATATATTTCTAGTGTTGAAGGAAAAGGGCCATTAGCTTTGAACCTATACTCATAGAAAGAATATATCCTTTAGTTTCATTTAAAAAAATACATTATCAGATAAAGGAGAACTAAAATAATTTGTCATTAGCACACCTAGCACAAAAGAATGCTCCAATAAAGTTTTTTAAACAAAACACAAAACTGTAAAAAATGAATCCAGGAAATTGGAGAAGAAAAAGAATACAGTATGAAAAAATATAGGTAATATAATGGGTTTTCCTTTTCCTCTTACATTTTCTAAATGAAGTTTGATGCTTGAAGCTGTGGTTTTAAAGAATTTAAAGGAAATATTTAAGAGAAGCATATCATAATTGGGAGAGAATGAAGGGCCACAAAAGGAGCTAAACTTTCTATATTTCATTCAAACAGGCAAAATGATAAATTAATAGGCTATGATATCATGAATATACAATGTAAAACCTAGAGCAACCACTAAAAAAGCAGAATAGAAAGCTATACTTAAAACCCTTCATATGGATCAAAACATTCTAAACAGTTATAAGTAACCCATAAGAAAGAAGAAAATGTTTGGGAAGACAAATAGACAAATGCTAGTTACCTTAATTTGAGCATTACATATTGCATGTGTGTATCAAACTATCACAGTGTTCTCTGTAAATAGGTATAATTATATATGTCAATTTAAAAAAAACAATCACTAAAAAAAATTCTTGTTTTCTGTGTCTCCCTTTTTCTTATGAATCTTCCCTGTTTTGTCTGACATTAATGTCTTACATTACATAATTGTCTGACATTAATGTCTTAAAACATTGTTTTATATATTTCATCCAGCTTTTTCCCCAGTTTTTTATGTGATTCTTTTATTTATTTATTTATTTATTTATTTATTTGCCTTAGTTGTACACAATGCATGTATTTTTACCTGGTGCTGAGGATCGAACCCGGGTCGTGCACGTGCTAGGTGAGCACCCTACCGCTGAGCCACATCCCAGCCCCTCCCCAGTTTTTTTCAGAAAATAAGATAACTCCAATCACTTTCACCCCATCCTAGTATAAAGTGGATGTTCATCTCCACTCTGTCTTTTAACCTAAGCTGTCATGTGTGGGAAGATTGTATGTCAGAGTCAGACTGTGGCAAAAATGATGGTGAGGACAGAAATTTCCTCCTTTGATGTTTTCAACGTTTTCTTTCTTTCAAGTTCCTTATCCCCAGATTCCTCCAAAGACCTCTGGCCATACTTACTCCTTCCTGATTGCAAGTCCTTCTTCATGTCCTGCTTTCTCTAGGTCCTATTCCTTAGATGCAGGTAGAAGGTAAGAGTAGTGCATTTTTTTCTGAGTTATTCTATATAAACACACTTTGGAGTGCACTAACAGAGACACAATAAGAGCATTTTCTATGGAGTATCTTGTAGGAGTAATATTCTGGGAGATAGATGGCAGGAAAAACAGTGGTAAGAGATAATCTAATTTTATAACTGCAAATCCAGATTTTTTTTTTGCCCATTCTGATCTTGTATGTGAGATAGTGTCTATATCATTCATGTGATCCATATGAATATGCTAAATTTGAGATATGCTAAATTTCAGGACTAGCAAGAACTTTTAAAATCATGTAGTCTCATTTTCTTAATTTTAAGGTGCATACTGGGATGAAGAGCTGATAGGTAGCAGTTCTAATTTCACATAATTAACACCCCTAGTTGCACTACAAGTGTTGTTGTTTTTTTTTTTTTTTTTTTTTTTTTTTTTTAGTATACATTTTCTCCTTTCATGTTATTCTATCTTCTTTATTCATTTGCATTATTTGTATTAGTTCTTCAAATTTTACATGCTGTCTTTTCAAGCATACTCCCTTTATTTTCTTTATATCCTGGAGTAATTGCTTATGAGAGCCAATTTTTATGGAGCATTTAGTTTGTAAAACACTGAGATAAATGCTGTGCATGGATTATTTTCTGATTTAATTCTCTTAAAACTCCTACAGTATAAGTACCACTCGTATTCCCACTTTAGAGGACAGAAAACCGAGGATTTAAATATTTAAATGACTTGTGCAGGATCTCATTTCTAAGACAAAAACAGAAAGTTACCAACTCTGCATTTTAAATTCCAATCCTGGCCAGAAAATATACCTGAGACAACAAAAGGGACACTTTGGACACAGTTGCTTTCAGGAGACAATTACTCAGCAAGCCATTATAGCTTATTTAAAAACAGATAAGGAGAAAGCCAGTGAATGTTTGCATAAAATTACCACAGCAATTATTTTAATCTATACTTATTTTCTCTTATCACAAATTTCATTTTCTACCTTAGCATTTTTAAAGAGGAGAATAGTTTTGTATATTTAAAGTTTAGTTTAACTAGTTTAGAGTACATTTTTTTTAATTCTGCTATTAAAAATACCTGTTTTTTATTTTTTTTTCCCACACACGTTTGTTTTAACTGTGTTTTCCAAATCAGGATTTCTTTTTCACAAACCTTTTGAAAATGAGCTCTGTAAGCACTCCCTGATTTATCTCTAATTAAATAAGTCTGTATATCTGTTAAGATTATTTTAAAATTAGGATCATAAAGTCACATTCTCTTTTAAAATTATATAAATTCAAAGTACTTTGGCATATTAATTTGAAGAAATTCAATTTTATGTGGCTCAAATTAATGGGGAAGTTGGGACTTGAGCCAACCAATCTGATTCTGGAACCTATTAGAACCTATTAGCCTGACCATTATGCCTTATAGAATATGGAAAAAATGTGTTCTAATTTGCCAGTGACAAAGGTTATTTTTAATTTTTTTCCTTAGGTCAAAATATAATACAGTTAATAACAATGTCAACCCAAAATCACACATTATTAGGTCAAAGATTAATTGAGAGGTAATATACATGTTTGAGAGGGACTCTGCCATGATACTGTATTTGTTGTTGGCTAATTTCACAATCTGGGGTCCTGTTCTAGGTCCTCAAAGATCACCCTTGGTGAATAACATTTAGAGAAAATTTTCATATTGATGAAAACATAGGTGATGACATGGATAATTGGAAAGTGTTTGGCTGGTACTTCTAAAAATTAGATAAATTTCATCTTTGTTCTTTTGGATATAAAGTGGGGTGTCTTTGTTTGCATTGGTGGTATATAAAACATCAATGTTCATTCTTGGAATCTTAGATAAAATAATTGATAGAATTCACAAAACTTTCCAAATATACATTCCATTTTGAAAGTACTTGAAACGTTTTCACTTCTTTAGAGTTCATTTTGTAATAAACAAAAGCAGCTAAAATCTCAAATTCTTTCACAAATTTCTACCATTGGTTACTTAAGCAGCATCAAGCGATTTAATTGTTTCAACAGTTATCTTTCCTTTGGGCCTTTCATGGTTGGCATACTCTAAAGAATTGGGGGCTTCCTGAGGAAGCCTGAACTCTTTTGAAAACCCTTCATATATTCTTTCTTTCCTATAAAACTCAATGACATAGAAAATCCAGATTTTTATCCTTAAAGAGAGACCCATTAAATTTCTGCAACTCCTTGATACACATTTTCACTGATGCTTGTGGATAAATATCCAAGGGATCTTCTTTACCATTTACAGAAAAGAGTTTCAGCAAAGGGTGAGAGTATTATGAGAATTTTTATTACCTTACCTAAGGGAAGAAATTGTACACTTAACTTGAAATATAAGTGCAATATCCTTTCCCTTTATTAGAAATTCAAAGGAACACATTCTCTTTAATCTATGTGTGTGTACCCATCTACCTATATTTTATATAAGTAACAATTACATGCATTTAATATATGTACAAATTATATCTCTATATATTGTTTACATCTGTACACACACATAGATATGTATGCACACACACACACACATATATGCAGGATTATCAATCTCTTTAAGGCCCGTGTTAGCAAGGTTTTTGTCACCTTGCCCAAAATACCTAACTTAAACTAGTTAGAGGAGGAAAGATTATTTTGGCTCATGGTGTCAGAGGGTTCAGACCATGATTAGCTGGCTCCATGGCTCTCAGCCTGAGGTAAGGCAGAACATCACGGCAGAAGTGGAGGCAGAGGAAAGCTTCTCAAGTCAGGGCAGTCAAGAAGGAGAGGAGAGGGGGGGGGGAGAAAAAGGGTCAGGGACAGGTATCACCCCCGATGTTATGCCCCCAGTGACCCACCTCTTTCAACTATGATCCATCTGCCCCAAATTTCTGCCACCTCTCTGTGATTTCATCTTTTTTCTTTTGAATTCAGTTATCCATGGATTAATCCACTGACAAGGTCATAGTCCTCATAGTCTAATCACTTCGTAAAAGTGCCACCTCTGGACATTGCTCTATGTCGAGTTTAATGTTAATATGTCAGTACCTGTTTTGGTTTAGATCTGGAATGTTTCCCCAAAGCTCCTATGACAATTAATATTTAAAATTGGACATGACAATATTAATATAACCTAATTACAAGAATCCTAAAATTATGGGTCCAATCTCCTCCTCTGTGAAGAAAAACAATGTCTTATATACGTGCACATACAGGACAGGGCAGAACAGACAAGAAAATACATACCAAACTTGTGAATATCATGACTACTGGAGAGAATGGAAATGGAAAAGAATGATCATGTGCTACTACTTGTCTATTGTCTCAATTATTTATAATGAGCATGCACTTTTTATGACTAGTAAATTAATGTACATGGTCTATGAAGTATGCAGGAAGAAAAGTACAATTTCTATGAGAGTATGCAACATCAGGTGGGAAAAATTAAGTCTTCCTTGAGGAAGAAGTTAGAACAACCATTCTTAAAGTATGTTCCCTAGAATAGCAGCATCAACACCTCGTGAACACAATTTGAGAATCCAAATTTTCATGTTCCACCCTAGACCCACTGAATTAGCAACTCTGGAGAAGCATGCCAGAAATCTTTGCTTCAATAAGGCCTACAAGTAATTCCAGTGCAACTAGGGTTGGAGAACCACTTGATTAGAAGATAAAGTTGAGAAAAGCTGAAGTGTTTTCCTGGTAAGCAATTGGGAGTCTCCCAGGACATCTTTCAACATAACTCTCATCCTCATTAAGCTCTGTGCCTCTCCTGGTATCTGCCATCCCACATCTTCCTATGAATCTCCCTCTCTCTGCAAACTTCCATTTACCCTCTGAAGATCAATCTATCTTCATATTAAACTCTCTCTTACTTCATCTTTTCTACCAAATATTCTCTTCTTTTTGCTCCAGCAGGTTGTTGGCTGTTCTTTAAGAGCCTGCTCCTTCTAAATCTCTCAAGTGGAAGCCCTCTTTCCTCTTTCACTACACATATGCATAGGTCTTGAGATAGGGCCAGTGTCCTTATTTCTCATGGCCAATTCCAAACCAGTTTCCTCCTTGCCCACTAACTCCTTCCAGCTCCCCTAAATCTCATGCCATCAGATTTCACCCTCCCCAAACTCTTTTGCACATGATCAGCAGACTTCCAGTTACCTTGCTCTCATTGTATGAAGATTTCAGCTCTTGCTCCATTCTTTTTCCTCTGCTATTTTGGCCCTTATTTTTGGTGATTTTTTCATTCACATTCAGAAGCAAGTACAGTATTATTTTAATATGCCAATATTTGGCTTTCATTTCCTTGACTTCCTGTCTTCCCATGATACCATCGCCCACCCTCATTTAGTTATTCATTCCTATTATCATGTGCTAGGCATTGTCATTCCCACACTTTTGTCATTTAAATTTTAGACACCAATCAGCTTCCAAACCTGACCTCCTAGATCTCCAGGGAAGCCAAGTACATCCACTCTAAAAATAATCACAGTGAGTCCTCCAGTCCATTGACTTTAATACCTTTTCTCTCTTCGTGGCTCTTACTTCTTTCTTTGTCCACATTAGAATCCATTGTTCATGATTATAATTATCCCCGGGGATAGACTGTTTAGTCCCTTGTTCTTCTTGTCTTCACCATGCTCATCAGAAAAACCCAGCCCTTATTATATCTTCTTTCTCCATATGTGGGACAAACCCACTATGTGGTTCTTCTTTTTTATTTAAGAAAGAAAAAAACATAGTAATTTCAATTATCTTTACTTAAGTTCATGATCACAGTGTTCAAATGGACATCACTGTTTCCAAGCAATGCTACAGCTGTCCTTTGTCAAAATACCCCCCACCCCTGTTTCAAGACAATTACCTCCCACCTACTCTCTCTTTCTACTGTCAACATCTCTCTCCACCTCTTATTCTCAGCTGGAAACACTGAATCTCATGTCGCTGAGAAAAGAGGTCATCTGAAGAGAATTCCTGTATGCTTCTATTACCCTGTTACCTACATAATATACAGTTGTTCCATTCTTTCTGTTTTGGTTTGGTTTTGGTTTGGTTTTATTTTCTGTTAAGAAGGATTACAATTTCTGAAGCCAGGCGCAGTGGCACACACCTGTAATCCCAGCACTTTGGGAGGCTGAGGCAGGAGGATCGCGAGTTCAAAGCCAGCCTCAGCAATGGCGAGGCACTTAGCAACTCAGTGAGACCCTGTCTCTAAATAAAATACAAAAAAGGGCTGGGGATGTGACCCAGTGGTCGAGTGCTCCTGAGTTCAATCCCCAGTACCACACACACACACACACACACACACACACACACACACACACACAAAAAAAAAAAAAAAAAAAAAAAAAAAAAAAAAAGAAGGATTACAATTTCAGGCTTCTATTTAAGGCCATCTCTTCTTCTCATGCCCTAAACCCTAAATTCTCTGGTCAACAAATGGACTTCTCACCTGCAATTGCCCACATCTATTCCTGGCCATTTAAATGTTGTTTCTTTATCACTTGCATCACCATACATGCTATGGTATCTTTCATCCTAAAAATCAAACCAGAATGAAAATCTTTGCAACTATCCCATTTTCTGTTCATATCTTTAGAGAAAAACATTTTCAGTGGTTATCTATATTTGTGGCTTTTATATTCCATGACAGGAACCCCAGTGATGTCTTTAGTTCATCATATGTTTCTCAAAATGAAGAATGTTCTAAGTGCTTTTTGTTATAAATGCTAAATCTTTATGTTCCAATATACCCATTATCACATGCCAAGTGCTGGGTGGAGTGATTGGGCATTTTCAGAATGTGAATCCAGGGCATTGATTTTGGATGTGTTTGCTTTGTCTTTTCTGGGTTATTCAGTTTTGTGACTTATAGTCACTTCTGTGTTTTTATTTTTTTGCGAGCTATCCAAGTGTAGGAATAGCCTCTACAATTACTATGATCAACTGTTACCAAGTACAGCCTTGTCACACAAAGATGAAAAACCAGAGGTTGCATTGTGGTATGGACATGTTATACCTTCCAGTCAGGGAGATTTTGTGGACCTAGGGAAGAAGCAAGGTTAGAAACAACGATCCAGAGAATAGTCTATGGAAAAATTTCCTAAACCTTGTAATTCACAAATGAAGAAATTTGTCAAAGTTTTCCCAATACAGATGTATATGGCATTGCCAATCAGACATTGTGAAGCTAAAAGAAACATTTCTAACTTATCAAATAGAACCATGTCAAAAGAAAGATAATTTCTATTCTTTTTCCACAAATTATTTTTCAAAGTTTTATTTTTTTGGTGAAGAGTTTATCAAAAAATATGGAGCCAAAAATAGTGGGAAATTAGGTATTGTGGAACAAGTTCAGTTAATTAGCTAATTAATGAAACATTTTCATGGATTTTATGATATTAGTTATATGTGTCAGGTTTTTTTTAAATGTAAAGTTTTGCTGTATCATTTCCTTCTTAATAACAATTATCTACTCTGCATTTATCATTGTATTCTTTTTGTAAATAAATGCTCCAAAATTATATAAGCTTTAAATCCCACAAAACCAAATCCGCCCCTGGACATGAAATACTGATTAATTGATAGCATAGTTATTATTTTCATCTTTATACTCTTCAGAGGAACCAGGTCCCATTTTCTTGTTAAAAATAATTGATAACAAGTTTTCATTTTATTTCAATTCCTCATTCTCTTGCATGCTTTTTCTATATAAAAAGTATATGCATGTGTATATGTATATATATATATATAAACATGTATACAGTACATATATATGTACTTAAGTTTTTTAAGTTCCTCATTTTCTTATTTTCTCTGCATATATGTATACACACGTATACATACATGCTATGTATACACTATACACATCCATGTATATTAGAAATATTATATAAAATACATGTATGTATATATATTAAATTTTTTGTTTTAATTAGCTATACATGACAGTAGAATGCATTTGTGCACTTTGATATATCATACACAGATGGGGTATAATTTCTCATTTTTCTGATTATACATGTTGTAGAATCACATTGGTTATGCAGTCACATATATACACATGAAGTAATAATGTCAGTTTCATTCTACTATCCTTCCTATCCCCACATCCCCTACCCTACCCTCCCTTCACTCCCCTCTAATCTATGGCAACTCTATTCTTCCCTAGTGTCCTCGCCCTTCATTGTGAATTAGCATCTGCATATTAGATAAAACATTTGGCTTTTAACTTTTTTTTTGGAATTGGCTTATTTCACTTAGCATGATATTCTCTAACTCCATCCATTTACCAACAAATGCCATAATTTCATTCTTCTTTAAAGTTGAGAAATTTTCCATTGAATATATATATACCAGATTTTCTTTATCCATTCATCTATTGAAGGACATCTAGGTTAGTTCCATAGTTTAGCTATTGTGAATTGAGTTGCTATAAACATTGACGTGGCTGTAGTCTCCTGATTTTAAGTACTTTGGGTATAAACCAAGGAGTGAGATAGTTGGGTCAAATGGTGGTGCCATTCCCAGTTTACTGAGGAATCTCCATACTGCTTTCCATATTGGTGGGACTACACCAATTTAAAGTCCCACCAGCAATGTATGAGTGTACCTTTTTCCCTACAACCTTGCCAACATTTATTGTTGCCTGCATTCTTGATAGTTGCCATTTTGACTAGAATGAGATAAAATCTCAGTGTAGTTTTGATTTGCATTTCTCTAATTGCAAGAGATGTCATACATTTTAAAACTGTGTCAATATATACTGTTTCCCATAGAGGAAAGAACATTTGAAATATACAACAAACTACCGGACATCCTGTACCTCAACTAATAAGGACAATGCTGGCACTTGTCGATGTCAGAAACCCTGCAATGCAGAGAAGTCACTATATAAATGTTAATATATATTTATACATTATTAATATATGTTTATATAATATACATACTTATTTATTATTAATATTTACATATATTTATATAATATTGGTGTATATTTATATATTATTAATATACATATTTATTATTAATATTAATACATTTATTTAATATTAATATGTATTTATATAATGACTTCTCTGCATTGCAGGGTTTCTGACATCGACAAGTGGCAGCATTGTCCTTATTAGTTGAGGTAAAGGATGTCTGGTAGTTTGTTATATACTGCAAATGCTCTTTCCTCTATGGGATATAGTATATATTGACAGAGTTTTAATTATTTTGATTTTTTTGTAAATCAAATCTTACAAATTCACTGTAGGCTACTTTATAACTAGAAATATATTCTCTGAGAAAATCATTTGGTCCTAGAACAGTATTCATCACTTGAGAGAAAATATAACAAACCTCATTAACAGCATAACTAAAATAAAGCCCTACTGATAAAATGTCATAGGCTATTAATGGAGATTAGTAAGGACTGAGTTCTGTGACTGAATCAAAGGATAAAGGCCTCTCTGACCGGTGTGGTTTCCTGCTTGGACACCTTCACGTGCTGATTAGCTTCTGTCCTCTTAGGTTCTGTACTCAGAGTAGAGTTCCTCTGGAGTGCTGGTGGTTCAAAAAAGTCTGGGTGCTATTGGGTTGACTTGCAGCCTGATGGGAAACAGCAGGATCTTCCACAGCCAGGAGAGCTAAGCAGCAGCCACACCCTCATATTGGCTAACTCTGCATCTTGGCTCCACCACAGCAGGAGGTTCTCAGCCCTTCAAGAGCAGACCCTTTGGGACACTTGAATCCCTTCACCTAACACAGTACCTGCACTGAGGCTGTGATCACAGGAAAGTACTGTTGAAGAGATCCCCCTGAACTGTGCTCTGTCTTTTCCATAAAGCCAATCACATTCTCATATAGTATGCTCACTTACCTACTCCACAAGTTTATTTTCTGTATCCTTTACTGGCGTGTATATTTTACTCAGCCAGGCATTTCTTGCTTTCACTGCTTGGAAAAATGTTAACTCATAGTAAACACCTAAAATTCATATAACCAATCAATCTATCTATTAATATGAATCTTGTTGATTCATCACCTTACCTGTTTTTGTCTAGGAAGTCAGAGTGGAAGGGGAAAAAAAATGGAACCCATATTAATTACTCCTTACCTAGGTACTACACAGCTTCACCCAACTCTTTTTATGTTTTCTTCATGGTCCTCTATTACTTTGCTAAATATTAGCTATATAAAATTTTCAAATGCCTCCATGCCATGTCTTGAAAATAGTATTTCCTAAACTTTTCCTCACAGAAAAGCCATTCCGCATTCATTCTAAATAAGTCACTCAAAGATGGAAATTTCACAAGTTGATTGTGCCATCCATTTTTTGATTCCACAAGGCAGTTTATTTATTTATTTGTGTGTGCATCCAAAAAGAAACAATCTAGACAGAAACTCCAGTCACAATGTTCCCTTGCATTTTTAAGATGTTGAATCCACATGGTTAGCAATGAAGGCATTTTGGACAGGAATGTCACAAGGAAGCTAGAGGGGGGGGAAACTCCACAAAAGCTGTTATGGTTTGGGGATGAGGTGTCCCCCAAAAGCTCATGTGTGAGACATTGCAAGAACATTCAGAGGTGAAATGATCGGGTTATAAGAGCCTTAACTCAATCAGTGAATTAATCCCCTCATGGAAGTTAACTGAAGGTGGGTAGGGTGTGGCTCGAGGAGGTAGGCCATTGGTGGTGTGCCTTTGGGGTTTATAATTTGTATCTGGTGAGTGGAGTCTCTCTGTCTTCTGATCATCCTTTGAGCTGCTTCCCTCCACCAAGCTTTTCTAGCCTCAATGTTCAGCCTCACCTTGGGCCCCCCACCAATGGGGGGCTGGCTGTCTATGGATTGAGACTTCTGAAACAGTGAGCTTCCAGGTAAACTTTTCCTCCACTGAAATTGTTCATGTCAGGTCTTTTAATCACAGCAGCAAAAAAGCTGATAAAACAAAAGCAAAATCCCATTTCAGACATGTTCACTGCCTGAGCAGTGAGCAAAGGTCCGTAAAGTGAATCTTGAAGCACACTAATAAGTGTGCCTCTGACTTTCTAATCTCTGAAGGAAAGCTGAACTTACCACTATACATGATAACTTCCTGGAGATCTCAACATACACAAACTAATTAACTTCATATTTCTATTCAGTACTTAGAAACAGACTGAATTGCAGGATGTTGAAACTCCAAAGACTTGAGCCCTTGGCTTTCGTACTTTAGAAATACTAAGTATCAGAGAGAGAGATTTGCAGTGCTTTGCACGATTCCACTTTTAAGGATGTTTACACCAATCTGAGCATTACCACTGACACAGCAACATGTGTCCCTGGCAAGAGACAGAGTACTGAGAGGTAGAGGAACTTCACTCAAAGTGTCTGTCATTGGTGATACACTCCTCACCTCTCCCTGCCAGTGTGATGCCTCCATGTCCCTGGAGTTAACCAAGAAGCTTTTCAATGCTGAGTGCCCCTCACTTTTGTTTGAGCTCTTCTGGCTTTTTTGCCTTCAATGTACGGACAGGCCATTCATGCTAACCTCAGGGGAAGACCTCCTTCAGGTTAATAAAGGGTGTTTTATTTTCCTCTCCTCTTCTTACCATGACTACGGCGCTCAAGTCTCAGTTTTTTAACTATGATTTTGAGATGTCAAGAATTTGGTCAAGAGATCCACCACATACATCAGTGTTACCTGCAACCTTTGGGAAATAAAGGTTGTCAGGCTCTGGTACAGAGCTTTTGGAGCAGGATCTCTGGTAGTTGAGCAGGAAAGAAGCAGTTTTTTAACATGACTTTTTAGTGAGGGTTTATTTCCATGGGCACCAAAAGCCTAAGAAATACCTGGGGAAAGAAGAATTTGATTTAGCAATAAGCAATGAAAGTCAAATGCTCAGGTTTTTTTTTTTTTTTTTTTTTTTTTTCTTCTTTTCTGTTTCATCCACAAAACATGAAAAGCTGTACTGTGGTTTCTGACACTTGTCTGAGCTCACTTTAAGTACAAAGAGCTAATTTCCCCTGTGAGTCTGTTGAAGTGATGGGCTGTTTGAGGAGTTTCTATAGAAATCTTTGATACAAAATAATGTTGAAACTGTCATGTTTTCTTACTTAAGAACCCTGTGAGATCTCAAGATATTTGTAAAGATGTAAATTCTGTGGCTTATGATATATTTGCCTCTCTTGTGTGTGATCATGTTGAAAAATAAATCTCCTTATGTTTAACTTATGAATAATTCATATCCAGTGGAAAAATGTGAAAATAAAAGTATACTGATATTTCCATAAGAAAAAACAAATTCATAATCTCCTGATTTGAAAGTCATAGTATCAGACTTGAAATTCTACAACATCTGGATATTTCTGGCTTTAACAGAGATTACATGTTTATGTAATAAATCTTTTAAATTCAAAATGAAATGAAGTCCATGTTTTTCAGTTAAATTTGGCTTTTGAATTTAGAATTCATCATTGAACTACAAAAAGAGAGATGTTTCAGTTAGTAACTACCACCTGTTTTTGAAAGGTGAGTGAATGGCAATGAAGTGAAAAATAGCTGCCTTTATCCTTTTTGAGTTAACCCATCTATTTTAGACTGTTTCAGTACTCAGTTCAACACAGAATAGAAGGCTCTATTGGGAAAGAAATATTAGTAGCAGTGCTATGTTCAAGAGGAATTGTAAAGCAGGCAAGATCTGGTTTAGGTATCCTCCGCAGCTCCTCAGTAGCATTTCCTCCTCCTATCTGAGAAGCCTTCCCCTGTCTGCCAGACTACAAGTTCTAGAATGCTCTCCCCAGGCCTCCCCAGATTTTTCAAAATATGTGGGGATAGAGGAAGGGGAAGGAGTGGAGGGAGGAAAAGGGAAAAAAGAGGCCCTGATGTCCTTCACGTGTGCTTTTAATCTTTTTATTCAATATGTTTTAAGTTTTTCCTCTGAAGATCACATATATTAAATTCATGCAGAAAAGATTTAGCATCTTTGCAGGAAGAAGGTAAGAAGGAGGTGATATTTTGATTGGGAGAATCTTCCTATAATTAACTTTTGAAGATTTCCCCTGCAATTGTTTCTCCTGTGTATCAACTGTCCTCATTTCTAATTAAAAGAATATACCATAACTGTCCAGGTAGACTGGACAGGAACACAATTGTTGATTAAAGTTACTGCAATGCTAGTGGGTCTTCCACTCAATATTTCTCATCTGATTAAACAAGCCAGCATTTATGCAGCAGTATGAGAGACATTCCCTGTGAATGGTTGTGCTAGAGTTTCCAAAGGTACATCTTAAGATGAAAGTACCCCCACCCTGGAAAAGCATGTTTGTTCTTTATTAAAATGGGCTGAGGGCCCAATGATGTACTGAGCCTCATATTTAAGATGCAGTTTTCCTGAATTTTCTCCTGGCAAATACATGAACACTGACAGATACTGTGGCTTGCATTATCGCTGCTGGCTACTTGAATAAACAGTTGTCAGAAAGGTTGGCCAGCCCATACCCATCTGCAGGCCTGGACTCTGTGATGTTTAAATACGGAGTAAGCAGATGATTATCAAGATTGGTGGAGAGTCATCTCTCTCTTTAGGGGCTCCATCCACAGGATTGTCCTGTATGTCCTGTACCATAGTTTCCCAGGGTTCTTGATCACAAATTGAAAACTGGACATGGTTTTCCTGCCACTTTTTTAAACTGCAATATTACAATTGGTTACATGATTTTTATATAACAGATGTGTATTCTGTAGAGCACTGCTAATCTTTTTAAGTGTATTTCTTCCTGAGCATCAGAGATTTGCGGTTGATTTCACAATATGAATATTTGAATCTATGCACGTTAGTTGTTAGGTAAGTGCAGTTTTCAATTCACCATCTTCCACACTGACATTTCCTAGCCTTGTGTGTTTATGTAACAGATCAACTACCCACCTGGTCTTCAGCACATGAGGATAGTGAGCAAATTCATTACTTAGCCTTCTATTTGTGGTATTTTTATTTATTTATTTAGCCAGAGTAATTATTAAGATGTTTGCAATCATTGATTACAGGTTAATAATGAATAAAATATTTCCTTGATTGGAAGCCCATTAATTATTCTAACAGTGAATATACCAGGAGGTGCAAGATTTTATGTAACACATTTTCTATTAAGTATGAATACTAGTCCACTAGCTGTGTACTTATGAAAATATCACTTGTGTGTGTTGTCTTATCTTTAAAACCAGATTAAGATAGGTAATCTTTAACTTTACTGAAATCTGATTATCATTACATTCAGCATTATAAACCAGAAAACTATGCATGTTTGTTCTACAAATAACCTTATTTGTGGCTTGCATTTATGTAGTAGGCAGTGAAACATTTATAAGTAACATTTGGCCTTGAAAACAATTCTATGAAGTAGATATTTTATTCCTGCATCATCAAGGAAGAAAATGAGTTACTCTTTCCAGATTCCACAGTTCATGATTGGGCGAAGTGGGGCTCAAACCCAGGAAGTGTGAGTGTGTGTGTAGGCACACAAGTATGGTGCAGACCACTTACCTGCATGTGTCTTTTTACCAAGCATTTATTATGGGCATAATGGACTATGTGATAGATTAAAAAAATAAAATACTAGGTCCCTTTTCTTAGAGAATTTGTATCCTGGTGAAAGAGACAAGGCATGTATGGTGTTAACTAAGCCTGGAGGTGAATAATGCAGGAAGTTTCAAAAATATTATATGAGAAGAAATTCAAAGGAATAGGGAAACAATAAATGTCATGTGTCCCTGTGCATGGAAAGAGTAAAGGAAGCTTTGGGGCGAAAAAAGTCAAACTAAGAGAAAACTACATTGGACAAGTGGTCCGAGCCTCTCTGAAAGAGAAACAAAGAGGCCAACTTGGTTTCTTACTGAGGGAGGTACACTTTGGTTTTTCTTTAGCATTTTCCCAACTTGGAGGTGTGATTCTGGATTACAGACATCTGTTGATTGGCTATATCCGTTCTTTCATTTTTTTTATTTTTTGGTACCAGGGATTGAACTCAGGGGCACTCGACCACTGAGGCACATCCCCGGCCCCATTTTGTATTTTATTTAACTGAGTTGCTTAACACCTCTCTTGCTGGGGCTGGCTTTGAACTCGCGATCCTCCTACCTCAGCCTCCGGAGTCTCAGGGATTACAGGCAAGGGCCACTGTATATTAGTTCTTTTAAAGCAGAAAGTTCAAGCTTTTTCTCAGATCTCGGGATTTCAAACTTATGGGAGTGCTGAAGGGCTGGCCCTGTTTTATGATGTGTGAGGTCATTGCTTCAGCTTAGGAGAAGAAATACTGGACTTAGAGATGAGGGGCCAGGCAGTGGGTTCATCCCTTGCATATTTTTTGATTCTTCTTCTGTCTAGAAGTGAAAGTAGAAGAGCATACACTTCTTTCTATGTGTGTATGTTTCTGTTTCTAAATCAGGTCAATAGTCATACTCATTCCAGAGGGGTATAAAAAAAAAAAAAAAAAGCTTCCTAGAAGCTTTTTTATTGTAAAAGTTTTATAGAAATTATTATTTAAATCGTTAAAATAAACGTGTTGCTTTTGTAATTCCAATGCTGACATTTTTAAAAAGGTTTTGCTGTATCCTATTGAATCAACTGAACTTTACCTTTTTCAATGAATATGGATCAGAGGAGTTCAACACCCATTCCTTTCTTAGAAAAGTCTAGGTCATATAAAAAGAAAAAAGAGGAAAAGCATATGTAAGACATTGCATGGCTGCTTAGCTCAGTTGGTTCAGAATTTGAGTTACTGCTGACAGGGATAAGCTAATCCCCAGTGGCCCTTCAATTATGATCAGTTCCAAAGCCTCAAGCTGCCAGCTGAGACTAGCCCCAGCAGCCTTTGACAAAGGTATATTCTTGTTCTTAATGAGAATCAAGTGGCAAAAGTAGCTGGTTTGGCAAATCCAAATCCAGGGTGGAAAAAGGAGCTCTCTGCACCTGACATGGGGGTCAGCAATCGCTTTAGGCATGAAGAAAACAGTTTCCTCCTGTGGCACAATTTATTGTTGGAGTATTTTTCCAATAGGCAAAATTGTCACTTATTTTTATAAGTTACTTTGCTAACCCTTTTCCACCAAAAGTTCTACTAGTGAAGTTCTTGACCACCCTAAATTCTCAGATAATGGTCTAATGTAAGTTGAATTTTCAGTCTTATCTCTAAATCTATCCATAAACATTCAATACTGCAAAGGTGTGGGACTGCTTTCTTTTCTAGTCTGACGATATTTTTATTAAAATATGACAGAAACTGGAAAAACCTATTTGATCACAGAATGGAAAAAAACACTCTTATAAAGATGTAGTTTTTCCAATATTAGTCCATAAATTCAAAGCCATCCCAACTAGAGTGCTCAGAGGGGTTTGTTTTTAGTAAATTCAAAAAAGAAAAATTGAAGCTAAAAGCCTTTGAACAAAAATACAAAAAAATCACACAAGAATATCCAGAGTCCTTCTAAAAAGAGCATTATGTTTGGGTAGACATAAAATCATATTAAGAGTTTTACATAAATTAAAACACTTGAAGAGAAGAAAAAGAAAAGCAAAGTAACACTGGAAAGAGACTAAGTTATGAACATAGAAAAACTTGTACATAAATGCTAACTTTTGGATCTAAAAATGACCCTCCAAACTCATGTGTTAATACAGGAATGATCAGAGGTGAAGTGATTACATTATGAAAGCTGTATCTACACTGGTGAAATAATCCATTTGGTGAATCAGTAATTTAAATGGACTACTGGGTGATAACTATAGGCAGTGGCTTGAGGAGGGAGGTTACTAGGAACATTGTTTTGGGATTATGTCTGATCCCCGACTAGCCTCCTCTCTTTCTGTCTCTGCTTCTTGGCTGACATGAGCTGAGCAGCTTTCTTCCTCCATGCCCTTCTGCCCTGGTGCTCTAACTCACTTCAGGCCCAAAGAAATGGAGTCAGCCAATTGTGGACTAAACTTCTGAATCCTGGGGTACAAAATAACCTTTTTCTCCTCTAGGTTGTTCTTGTCATGTATTTTGATCACAGTTATGAAAAGCAGACTCACACTATATGCCATGGAGTTTCATTTAGTCATGAAGAAGAATGAAATTATGTAATTTGCAGGAAAATTGATGCAAATGGAGACCGTAATTTTGAGAGTTAAAATAAGTCAGACTCATAAAAGTGTTTATGTTTTCTCTTATATGTAGAAGCAAGAGAGGAAAAACAGGAACAAAAAAGAATTCCATTTAAATAAGAAGGGAGACTATTAGGAGAGAGGAAAGGGGTCAGCAGGGGAGGGAGGAGGGAAGAGGGAAGAAGGTATTGAGAAGTGAAATTGACCAAATTATGTTTTTATGTATATGCATATATGCCACAATGAAAAATATCATTCTGTATAATTTATCTGCACCACTAAAAACGTAGAATGTGCTAGGTATTATTCTGTGTGATCAAGCTATGAAAGATCCAATGTTAGTAGTTGCTTTTCCTTGTTTCAGTAATCAATATACATATAAGTAAAACACTCATAGTTATATGGAGTTTGACAGACTGTGAATAAAATGTTTTACATGCAATTATTTTGCTTAAACTTTTCCAAGGAAGCTATCATTTTGTCACTACTGTCAATTGCTATTAAGAAAAAGACTTAGGGACCTGCCAGAGTAAATATATACTACAAAATTTCTTTTTCCAAAAAAAAAATATGTGGAGATATTTCTAATTTGAGGGACATAAATATAGTCTGTGGCTTTAGAATAAGAATAGGAGGGTCATTTGCTTAGAAACCTGAGGGCTGTGCTCTCTCTCACACATTCTCATCTGTCATCTATGTATTTAGGACTAAGAAGGTGAGTTTTTCTAGGAGGGAGTGGGAGGTGTCTAGGGTCCTTAAACAGCACTGTTCTTGTCTGTGCCGACCTGCACCAATGTTGCCTGCAATCCAGTCAGTTGCAGGACCAAGGATTGGGGACCAAGAAGATAGGTTATAGAGAAGACCCAGGATGAAGGAATAAGAAGCCAGAGGGCATACATGGATGTCTACAGAGCAGGGGTGCCTACAGGGGGTCTTGCACAGTTTATCTATTTGATTTCTCTTCTTTCCATCTATAAGCCAAGTGGATGCTGCAGATAATCCTCCTTCTCTTTTGTCTATAGAAAGCAGAAACCAGAAAAAGAAACTCATACCATGGCTAAGATCCTCTGGCTTTTCTGTTGGCTTGCTTGTTGGGCAGTTCTAAGGCATTTGGCTCCATTGATTTACTCTAGTAGGACACTGGGAGAATAGAGGACTATGGGAAGGATGAGAAGGGAATTTTTGCTTTTCTTTTCACAGTTGTTATTTTCTCACAATAGGTAGCAGTTATTTCTTAACCTCCTCTACCATCTGAGTGTCTCAGTCTGGATGGGGATGATCATCAAACCTACATTGATGGTCAAGAATGAAAAACAATGCTTAAGGACTTGGAGGAGACAAAGAAGGGTGAAAGTATCCATTGTAGCACTGGACTTTCCATTCAGATGAACTCAGCACAGGTTGAAGTCATTTGGAATTTATTTTAATTTATAAAGTTATCAGGATTCTATTATCTAGTACTTGTCAATGTGGGGCAACTGATTGGGGACACAATATTTAATACACAAAATGCCAAAAGACCCCAAATTTTGAATACTCTGTAGACTTATTACTACTGGAATTAAGAATCATGCAATGCCTTTTGACTTAGAGGTGAGCAGTTTAGCTTCCTAACTGAAAAGCAGAGACCCAACAGCTCTCATGATCAAGGCCCACTCTCCCTTGATGCCTCCCTATTGAGTTATATAGAAATGAGGAAACTGTTTAGGAGCATCATACAAGCACCAGGGTATTCCCAACATCACCTGAGCATTAGGTTTCATGTTTCCCACATGAGAAAATTAAAAGCCCAATTATTCTAATTGTATTTGATTTTATTAAACCTTTATTTTTATCCTTGATGTTCAAATATTAAAATGTAAAACTTGACATAGATTTTACATTTTAAAATACATACTTATGTACATGCAAACATACACACCAAGAGATCAAAGACTGCAGTGTGCAGGGAGGTTCTGCTTCCAAACCCAGACCTAGATTCTAGACTCTGTGGATGGAGTTCAGAACAGGAGGGATTGAAACAAATTTTTAAAGCTATAATGTCATGTACTGTTCATCTTAGGAGAACAAGGTCTCTGAGCACTGGTGATTAGCTAGCCATCTTTGGGTTTATGGTCCAGTAGGTAGTGGTTGGCTATGGTTGGTCTGCTGTGCTCACAGGGAGCCTACCTGGAGTCATGGTGACCAGAATCCTGTAGTGCATTTGTGTTAGTCTTAGTCAAGGTTATGGGGCCCCATCAGGTCTGCATTTGGTGACATCTGGCTCAGTGACCAGGCAAGGATCATCAATACTGATCATGTGATGAGTATTGCACTAAGAGCTTTGCACATATTTATTGATTTACCATTAATTAAATCAATGAAATTGTCACACTTATTTACCCCCCACCTTCTATTTTTTTTTTGCTGGGGATCAAAGAAGGGCCTCTCACCTACTAGGCAAGCACTCTACCTCTGAGCTATATCCTCAGCTCCTGAATTGTTAAGTATATTAATTTTCATTTTAC
This sequence comes from Tamias sibiricus, assembly GCA_025594165.1. Lineage (NCBI taxonomy): Eukaryota > Metazoa > Chordata > Mammalia > Rodentia > Sciuridae > Tamias > Tamias sibiricus. Next base: position 68,046,127 of record CM046660.1, on the reverse strand, counting down.
AGATGAGAAATTGAAGCACAGAAAGATTCAGAAGTTTGCCCAGGGCCCGGCCCCAACATTGGTAAGTAGAGGACCTGGATTGGCATGCAGGTGGTCTGGCTATAGACTATGGGCTGACTACAAATGGGAACAATGATTTAGATTTCTAATATTCACATGGTGTATTTATTCTTTTTTTTTTTTGGTTGGTAGGTACCAGGGATTGAACTCAGGGGAACTTGATCACTGAGCCATTTCCCACTCTATTCTGTATTTTATTTAGACACATGGTCTCACTAAGTTGCTTAGCATCTTGTTTTTTGCTGAGGCTGGCTTTGAACTTGTAATTCTCCTGCCTCAGCCTCCCAAGCCACTGGGATTACAGGTACGCGCCACTGCACCTGGCCACATATTTATTCTTTATTGTATTGGGAGTGAAAAAAAGAAAGAAGGAAAGGTTGCTTTTAAAAAGAAAGGAAAGGAATATTCCTTAATGCTTGGCTGGTAGATTTCTCTCTTTTCCCTTTTCTACTTTCCCTCTCTACGCCACACACACACTTTTTTTTTTTTTTTTTTTTTTTAATCTTTTTCCTAGATTGGTTATCCAGGGCAAACCATGAAAGGTGATATTTTTAAATGGTAAAGTTTTTGTATCATAGAGATAGCTTCTCTGATTACATTTCCAGTTATTACTAATTCAAAGATCCTAGTAAGCCATTAACCTACCTCATGGTGAAAGAATTTAAGAAAATACACAACTGTCCATTAGTGGCCAGAGTGATTTTAAATATACAGACACAGCAGAGACCCGGTGACAGATGGAAGAGCTTCAGGCAACAGTTGCTATACACATTCTCCTATCCACACCTCCATCTGTCAGCACAAGTGTGTTACTATTTTGGGACTCAATTTATCCATTTGGAGAACAATTTTCAGGCCTGTTCTTAAGGTTAAAATGAAATAAATGAAATCTGTAACTCACCAAGATTTTACTTTTTGTCACCGGGGGAAAAAAACACTGAGATAGAGAGAGAATCATACACTTCACAGGAGGGTAAGATGTGCTTGGAGGGGGTGATCAAATATTAAAATTTGACATTAACACAAAATAAAATTAATTAAAAGGAGAACTGAGATCATGCTTTCTGCAGGTGTGTATGTAGGCAATCGCACGCATGCTATATGCAGGGAACATGTGGCCTTAAAAATATGTTCTGGTAATAATCCTTAAAATATAGTCTGATAATTGGAAAGTACAGATTCAAAACAGAAATGTTCTTTCCACATCTAGAGAGAATTGTGAAACTAATACTTGAATTTAAAAGGAACAATCTCAGAATTGAATTTTTAGCCAAATGGATTTCTTTCTTTCACAATTAAATAGTCTAGAGGTCAGAGCCACCATGATCTTTTTTTAGTAAAATATGAACAAAATAATATTTTGTCTGTGCTCTGGTAGTCTATAAGTGAGGAGGAAGGGAATTCAAAGCCCATGTGCTTCACTCAAGCTAACAGCAGCCTAGAAGGCTGCCCCATTTCTTCTGGGGCTGAGGTTGTGGCTCAGTGGTAGAGCACTCCCCTCACATGTATGAGGCACTGGGTTCAATCCTTAGCACCATATAAAAAATAAATAAAGATATCTTGTTCATCTACAACTAAAAATATTTTTTAAAAATTTCCAGTGCACTTCCTTGTTTGAATTAACAAAGAAAATAAATGCCTGCCATTAAAGAAAGTAAGCCACACATAATTAGACCTTAAAGAAGGCCATACTGATGATTCTGGAAGATGTCTTGACATTGGCTGTCTATACACATGACCTTCAGCAATGGGTTTTCCAAAGGGGAATGAATCTGGTATTTGTTCTCCAGAAATACCTTATGCTTTTCTAGACCTTTTTTTTTTTTTTGCATATGTCTCATTAAAATTGTCCTATCCTCTCTGCTGCTTAGAGTTGTTCAATTTCTTTCTCTATTAAATTATGCCAGATTTCTCCAGTCTATGTAGTTCTCTTATTTTTCTCTACTTCTTGGTAACAGAAGATTCAGTGGTGAGTCAGGAACTCCTATTGCAATCACTTCCTGTGCCAACTGAGCAAGAAGACGCTGAGGTGGGGTTTGGAGTACAGAAATATGGGGGTATATTTGTGATAGAAAAGGGGAGAGGGAGCAAAGCGGGGCAGGAAAGTCTTTAGGTTATAATGTGGACATCTGTGAAAGGAGAAGATCAGTAGGCAGAGGTGGCTAAGGAGACCCTCAGGTTGTCAGGTAGAGCTCACAATCACTTGGGGGCAGAGAAAAAGGAAACCCAGGACAAGGACTGCTTCTTAGAGGAGGCTCAGGTCAGGCAAAAGTGGTCAGGCCCTAGAAATCTTGCTTGCTGTGCTCAGTCCTTGACTAGCAATTGCTTAGAACGACCATGGCCTTTGCCCAAAAGCATGGTGGCTGAAGAAGTTTCTCTAGTCAGAAGCTGTCTGCTAAAAGCCATCTCATAAGTTTTTTCTTAAAGGGAGATCCTAAAGCCCCACCTCCTGGATGTCATCTACGTCACCTGCTGATTGTTGTTGGGCACTATCATTTATGTGTTTTGAGGCTGTTCAACTTCCTGGCTGTGGTAGGTTGAACAATGACCCTTCCCTGTAGATGTCCACATTGTCCTCAGCAAAGAGGATGCAAATAAATTAGAGGAATTTTGTACCTGTGAGTTGGGAGTACTGAGAGAGGGCGATTATTCTGGAATTATATGATGGTCTCCAATCTGATCACTAGGGTCCTCACAAGAGGGAGGCGGTAGAGTTAGGGTCAGAATTGGGAATGTCCCCAGAGAAGCAGAGTGGAAGTGATCAGAGAGAGAAGTCATGAACCTGGGAATGTTGGTGGCATTGGCAAGCTGGTAAAGGCAAAGAAATGGAAATGAATTCTCTTGTGAAATCTCAAGGAGGAGCACAGCTTGCTGACACCCTAATTTTAAGACTTCTGACTTCCAAAACAAGATAATAAGTGTACGATTTTTTAAAGCCATCAGGTTTATTGTAACTATTACAGCGTTAATAGGAAACTAATATGCCATCTATTAATAGGAAACTAATACACCATTATCCTTTACCCATTTGGTTAGGTTGAAACCACAATTTACTTGTTCATTTAACAAAGACATTTTGATGATATATTTTTGTACCAGACATTGTGTACTGGGGACCATATAGTGCATTCAATAAACTTTTTGCCACTGTGAAACTACTACTGTATCGGGAGACTAGGAACATAAGTTCATCCTCTAAATAGGTAATATTAGAATAGATTCCCAGGGGCTGGGGTGTTGGCTCAGTTGTGGAATGCTTGCCTAGCATGGTGAGGCACTGGGTTTAATCCTCAGCACCACATAATTAATTAATTGATGAATACATAAATAAAGATATTGTGTCCATCTACACCTGTAAGAGCCCTAATAAGGAGACAGCTAAGATGGCGGCTAGCTGAGAGCCATAAGAGGTGTTTCAGTATTTTCACCTGATATTCATGCATTTATCTAAGAATCCTTCTATGCCCGTGAACACTATGTGATGCACCTGTAAGTTTGAGCTGTTGACACGTGTATACTTGTTAAGTATTTAACTGGGTGAGGTTGGCTAGAGGGGTGGTTGGAGTTGGAGAGGTTGTTGGAGCCGGAGAGAGAAGTTAGAAGAAGCAAGAATAAAGAGCCTATTCATTTTCCAGTCTACTTCATAATTCTTTCCCGCGGTATCATTGCTGCAGGCAGCAAAATACACCAACAAAAAAATATTTAAAACAATAGATTTCCAAATCAAGAGCATGCATATTATACAGTCTTAAAAAAGATGTTGCATTCAGTACAATTTTTTTCAAAAAAATATTGTTCTTTTTAGATATACATGACAGTAGAGTATATTTTCAAAATTTGTTCTTTTTAGATGTACATGACAGTAGAGTGCATTTTCAGATGTTATACACACATGGAATATAGTTTATTCTAACTAGGATCCCATTTTTGCGGTTGAACATGATGTGGAGTTACACTGGTCTTGTATTCATATATGAACATAGGAAAGTTATGTCTGATTCATTTTACTGTCTTTCCTATTCCCACAAGCCCTCCCTTTCCTTCATTTCCATTTGTCTAATCCAATGAACTTCTATTCTTCCCTGCCTTAGTGGGTGTTAGCATCTGCATATCAGAGAGAACATTTGGCCTTTGGTTTTGGGGGATTGGGTTATTTCATTTAGCATGATACCTCCAGTTCCATCCATTTACCAGCAAATGCCATAAATAGTCACTAATTGAATGATCTTGTTTTAAGGACTTTCAATAAATATAATCAAATGTATACATGCCTTATTCTTCTTCATGAAATACTCTCAAGAGACATTTTATTGGCTATCGCTAGAAGCTACTATTTGAGGGCTAAAATTTTTATCTCCCCCAAATTCCTAGTCTGAAACTTATTCCACACTGTGATGTTTTTAGGAGGTGGAGTCTGGGAGGTGGTTAGGTCATGAGGCAAAGCCCTCATAAATGGTATTAGCACTCATATAAAGAGGTCCCCCAGAGCACTGTGGTCCCTTCTAATATATGAGGACATAGCAAGAATGCCCATCCATGAACCAGAAAGCAGGCTCTCATCTGATACTGGCACCTTGATTAAAACTTACCAACTTTGGGAACTATGAGAAAATAACTTTCTGTTGTTTATAAGATACTGGCTTATGGTATTTTGTTATAGCAGAAATAGAGGACTAAGATATAAGCTGAATAACTAATTGACAAAGGTGATATTAATAATATTGGAAATGCCTGTAATCCCAGCACTTTGGGAGGCTGAGGCAGGAGGATCGCGAGTTCAAAGCCAGCCTCAGCAATGGCGAGGCACTTAGCAACTCAGTGAGACCCTGTCTCTAAATAAAATACAAAAAGGGCTGGGGATGTGGCCCAGTGGTCGAGTGCCCCTGAGTTCAATCCCCAGTACCACAAAAATAATAATAATAATAATAATAATATAATAATAATAATAATAATATTGGAACTTCTAAATCAGCTGGCTTTAAATTTTCTACCTTGTATATTAAATTTTATGCTCAAATTAAGGAACTGGAAAAAAATTCTTCAAATATCACAGTTTTGTTCTCTCAACATATATTTAAGTATGTATGTGAACAAAAGGCATCTCTAAGATCTTTTTATAATGCACTCAAATCTTATATTTTTATCAGTTATACGTATATGTTGTTACCTTCACCTCACAACTGATATACAATGATCCAAATTTTGAAGGTTTATTGAAGTAGAAAAGGAAAAACACCTAAATTATGCCATAAAACTTTAGCATTGAGACTTGACTTCAGAAAACATTTATTTTAATCATACACAGTTTGAGAATTTTCTAGGCTTCTGGGAAGTCAAGTGGCTAACTGCTATCTGGACACATTTTATAACAGTGTGTGGACTTTTCTATAAGGCAGTCAGTCCTATTATTAGTTTGACCTACATACAAATGTTTTACTTATAATTGCTCAAAGCTTCTGACCACTGGTCTTATTTTTATTCTTTCAAACGTCATAGAATAATATCAGTATCTATTTCAGAACACTAAATTTTGGAAATAGGTATCATTCTAAACTTTTTCATCCATAGCCATCCTTTCCTAAACCACAGCTTGTTTTTTATGGTGTCATTTTTGCCTCCTTTGGCTGTTTTCTGGTTTGCTCATTTTTTTTTTTTTTTTTTTAATGTAGTGACTACAATGTGAAACAATGCTTCAAGCTCTGGATCTTTCCATTGTTAGTGTTCTTTTTCTTTAGCTTTACAACTATAAGGCTTAGACTAAAACATGCAATCTCCTCATGACAATTTCATAGAACCTTCTAGTGTGTGTGATTGTGCAAGTGCATGGATGCTTAGGGACATTAGATCTTGTTGTTTCACACTTCTGTTGATGAGATATCTCTAACTGCTCTATTTTTGTCAGTAAATAAGTGCAGTATAATTCCATGTTCAGGCAGTTTTGTTTGGTTAGTGCTTAATGGAATATCTTTTGTCCATCTTTCATTTTTGACCATTCCATGAAGTCTTGAGATGACGCTTAATATTTGGTTCTTTTAAATTTTGAAATCCGTACTAGTAACTATATCATTTAATTGGAGTATTTATACCATCCAAGTGGGGTTATTTCATGTTTGTGTGATTGAGTTTAATTTATAACTTATTTATTTTCTACTTACTTATCTGTTCTCTGATCATTGTCCTTTGTTCATTTTCTCCTCAGTTCTTGCTTTCTTAGGAGTAATCAAGATGTATTATTATTCTCTTTTATCTCCTATGTTTGCTTATTGGTTATACTTTTTTATGATGCTTCAGTGATTACTATAGAAATAAGAAGGCCATTCTAATTATTTCTGTCTAAATTAGTACCTTAGCACTTAAATATTCAGGAACCTTAAAACTGCTGTATTCACTAACACCCCTTCCTGTCCTTTCTGCTATTGTTATTATATATTTGACATTTATATGTTACAACTGTCTCAAGATGTAATAAAGATGATAATTATTTAATTATTCAAACTGATATTTCAAATCATTAATTGTCATTTATATGCAGATGCTCTTCATTCCTTGTGAAAATGTCACATTTCCAAGTGGGATCATTTTTCTTCAGCCCCAAAACAAATACACACACACACACACACACACACACTTTCCCTCTCTCTCTCTCTCTCTATTTACATATGGATTGAACCCAGGAGCACTTAACCACTGAGCCAGCCCTTTTTTGTATTTTTTTTACAAACAGTCTCTCACCAAGTTGCTTAGGGCCACGCTAAGTTGCTGAGGTTGGCTTTGAACTTGTGATCCTCCTGCCTCAGCCTGCTAAGCCACTGGGATTACAGGTGTGTGCCACCATGCCTGCCTTCTTTAATATTTCTTGTAATGCATGTCTGAAGAGTAAACTATACCACAGTTCCTTGTTTTTGTCTTAAACTTTTTTGAAGGATGTATTCATTGGGTGTAGAATTCTTCATTGGTAGATACTTTCCTCCTTCCTAGCACTTTAAAAACACTACTTTCTTTCTTTCTTTTTTTTTTCCTCCAAAACTTCTGTTGAAAAAGTCATCTACCTATCTCACTGTACACACTATGCCTGACTCTCATGCCCCTTTACAGTTATTTTGAATTTTTTTTTATTTCTATCAATTTTTAGCTACTAAACTATGTATTTTTTTCCTAGAATTTGCCAAACTTCTTGAATTTGTGTGTTGTTACCAGAGTTCAGATTTTTTCAGGCATAAGATACTCAAACATTTCTTCTTTACAACCTCTCCTTTTCTTCTGAAACTCTAATTACATGACTGTGGGATCTTTTGGTTAATTCTTTATGAGAATGACATGATACTGCTTTCAGGAAAAGGCAGTCATTTTCACATCTTCAGAGAATAGCCACTTAGTGTTTACCATTGAATGCCAACGACATCATTGACATTTATTGTTCTTTCCCAGCAACAGCTGCTTTCAATATTTAGTAATAGCAGAGAATAAGATTCTAGTCCCATGCCTCGATTATGGGCATCTCTACATTACCATCCCACACCTGGGATTTAGTGCACTGCAGGTACTTCAACCCAGTCCTCCTTTTATTATCCCCATGCAGTAGCAGTTCCAAAGAACAATGACCAAGAAACCACCTTCATGCCCAGATCCATCTGTTTCTTATATATTTTCAAATCTCTTTTATATTCTATTCATCATTATTATTGTTATTTCCCTGCTACTGACTTGGGTTATTTGCTATTCAGTTATTTCAAGTATAAACATTTTATCTTCTGCTTTGTCTAATTTTCTGTTATGTACTTTAATATCATTCTAATTTCAGATATTATATTTTACAATTTTGGAATATTTATTTATTTTTTTTATGTAATCAGATTGCTGAAAATTCTCACCTTATTTTGTCCATTTTCCCTCTATTTGATTAATATATTGATCATAGCTCCTTATTCCTTGTTTATAAATCCAATACCTGGATAACCCATAGGTATCATTCTTTTGATTCTTATCTTTTGATTATTGGACACACTTCATGCTTTATTTGTCTAATAATTTTTGTTATAAAAATTTTTTATTATAAAATAATATGTTGTAAGCACCGGGATTGTGACTGTCCACTAAAAAATGTAAAGTTAATTGCCATCAATGCTGTAGAGGCTTAGATTTAGGCTTTTTATGTCCAAGGGCATGGTTTGCTCCACTGGAGTCTCAACAGAGGGCCCAAGATATTCACCAAGGTCTCTCCATTTGGTTGGACCCAATTTCCAATTCCATCATGCTGAGATCTCTGGATCCAAGATCTCCAGGCTCCCAACGGATGCTTCCTGCTTAACCTTTCAAAGACTTCCCATGGGCATATGTGGGTTGGGGTCATCCAAGGAACTGAAGTAAAGTTTATTGCAGATACTTAGGGCTCCTTGTCTGTGGTTCCCTCCTTTCTAGTAATCTGCACCTGAATTTCAAATTCCTTGGCAACCAAAACTCTAATCTCTCCTTCCCACCACAGAAAAATTGCCCTTCTCTGCTTGTGCTCTGTTTCCTTGCTCAGTAGTTTTGAAAAATGTTTTGAGTAAGCCAGAATAAATGTGTGGTCACCTGATGCATATCTCTTCTCTCAAGGACCTTAGTGTTGATGGTATCCAATAAACTCAAACAGCCGTGATACATGCACACACATATACACAAGTGTATACAATGGGTTTTTGCAAGATGGTAAGTCCTATATTAGCTCTTAAACCATGGCCAGAAAGGAATTTCTGTTACTGATTCCTTATTTTACCATTCTACTTTCTTCTTATTTGCGTATTTGTGTTAATGATATTATTGTTTATTTCTAGTTATCTTAACTTTTAAAAACTACACATGCAAAGTGTAGTTGGTAAAAAGTGGCTTTTTACCACAATAAATAAGAATATTGCACTTCTTTGTATACAGCCTAAAATTTCAATTTTAATGTATCTGTATTATTTTTTCCTTGCTTTTAGCTGAGTTTGGGGGCAGCCTTTTCAAGAGTTGATCCTAAATAGATCTCTCACATTCAGTCCTTTATGATTCATTTCAATTGAAACAGGGATATACATATATTGTTGTAGAATTTCACCTGATTAATTTTGTACCAAATTTTCCTAGGGTGAAATTTTGTTCAACCTTAGCCTGCCATATTCTGAAATGGCATTTTCTAACAGTCAGATAAATATAGCTATTAGTTAATATTTCAAACAAAATGTAGTTTTCTAGACTAATGTTTTATTAGTAAATCAATAATAACTGAAAAGTAGCAACCTATAAAGAGCTATAAATCCATCATTAGCACTAAGATATGCAAATCATAATTTTAGCAGTTGCTATTTCTGTCTCAGCATATGGTCAAATACCTGATTGAGAATGCTGTGGACTGACAGAAGAACAAGAGTAAGGCAATTATTGACAGCATGCCATTAACGTAATTTAGTGACATGGATGAGATTAACTCTGACAATTATTAAAATATATTAGATAGCTTGAATTTATTCCTCTTGTAGCAGCATAATTCTGTCCTTATTTGGAGAAAATACTTGGTCAAAGAGTATAATTTGATGATGATGTTGAATGTTATTAGTATTAAGAATTTATGAAGTTAAAAAATTTATATAATGTCTAATATGTGAGTGCTTCTGTAAGTATTGTGAAGTTGGAAAGCAAAACGATGAAAATAAATACAAAATAAGGCTTCTTATCCTCTGGGCATGTTTGTTCCGGCTAAAGAATTGTACTAATAAAATTGTTTCCAATTTTAACTCTTTAAAAATAGAAACCTGGAGTAATATATTCAAGTTATTGTCACTAATTTTAACCTCTGTAAAAATAGAAATGTATTCTCTACAGAACCAAAAAAAAAAAAAAAAAAAAAAACGGTTTTCACATAGAAAAGGCTTTAAAATGTACATAGAGAGTAACTCTATTGTCATTTCAGAGCTTATCTTAGTTATGTGATAAGACCTAAGCAAAGAGAATTTACTGAAATAAAAACAAATAAATTGGCTATGAGAAAACTACAGATTATTGACTAGTAAGTAGTGTTTCCTATTAACTGACATTTAATTTTATAATTCCTGTGTCGTGTTGGCATGTTATCAAAATCCATACTGGAAGTATCTTCCTTGTAGGTTGTAAATATCATAACTCTTGCTTCATGCATGAAATAAGTTCTTCATATGCTCTTTAGAAATGTGACCTTGACATTCCATAATAGAAGTGGATTTTACTTCTCCTTCCCCTGAGTAGGCCTTATCTTCCCTTCTAATAACAAATTGAGAGTAGAAATACTATGCAGTTTTTATAAAGTCCTTAATAAGGGTAGTAACTTCAGTTTACTGCATCTTGGAACACTTGCTCTTGGTACAGTCCACCTGGGAACCCACTTCCCATACTTTCAGAAGCTCAAGCTACATAAAGAGACTATGTATTGGGTGTAGGAACTCTAGTTAACATTTCTCATATATATATATACATATATATATATAATTTATTTATTTTTTTTATTCTAAGTTGTTACAAATGACAGCAGAATGTATTACATTTCATCATTTCTAGCTCAGCTTCCAAAAGACAGCACAAACTGACACAGTGGTCCACACTCCAAAAGAGTTCAGGAATATGCCTTCAGGTAGCTTCCAAGAGAGTCCTGCTTTCTTCCAGTGAGTTTGAAAGAATCCCTAGAAGCAGCTTTCCAGAAATCCCATCAGTATCCAAAAAAGCAAATAGCCTAATTGACAGGTAAAAGTATAATTAAAATTTTATTTATAGGGCTACTTAAAAAGATGCAGTTCTACCTAGAAGGATGTGGTATGTATTCTGAATGAGAAGCCATATATGGTGCCCACTTCCACATAATCAGAACTAATGAGCCCCAGAACCACTAAGAAACACAGATGGGAATCATTAATCTTACTATCACAATTAACTTTTGGGAATTTTGCTTCTTGTGCCAAAAATTTCAAACTTTAATGATTTGAAAGTCTTAATCTTTAAGTAGAAATGCATTGATCAGGGAATAAAACAATGACTGTGTAATTATTTTCTGTTTGTTTCATGCTTTGTACCCTCTCATGTCCTTTCCATTTGATTAACTGAATGGAATTTATGATTCAATTTTATTCTTTTGTTAACTTACTAAATATAAGTCTTAATTACATTATTTTAGTGTTTATCTTTAGGTTTGTAATATACATCTTTAACTTATCACATACAATCTACCTTCAAACAATGTGATGCCACTTTATATACAATATGAACATGTACTAGACTCCATCTCTCCCCTTCTGATATTTGACATTTTGCTTTCAGATAATTTACTTATACATATGTTTTAAATCCTACAATATGTTTTATTTCTTTTCAAAAATTAATTATTTTTAAAAACATTAAATATTATATTTTTTGTATAGTTTCTTCCTTAGTGTAGATCTACATTTCCACCTACTATCATTTTTATTTCCAACATATTTCCTTTAACATTTTTTATACTTCAGGTATACTGGTGATGGACTCTTTCAGGTTATGTTTCAAAAGTGTTTATTTTTGCCTTAGTTATTAATTAAAAAGATATTTTAGCATTCTAGGATGACAGCTTTTATTCCCCTCAGTACTTTGAAGATGATAACCCACTGATTTCTGACTACCATTATTCCTGTTAAGAAGTGTGTTGCCATTCTAAATTATCTGCACATAATCTAACTGCCTTCCCTCCCTCCCTCCCTTCCTTTCTTTCTCTCCCTCCCTCCCTCTCTTTCTTTCTTTTTCCTTCCTTCCTTCCTTCTTCTCTTCTCTTCTCTCTTCCCTCCCTCCCTCCCCTCCCCCCTCTGTCCCTCTCTCTCTCTCTTTCTTTCTTTCTCCTTTCTCCTTTTCTTTATTTATTCCTCCTTCCCTCTCCTTCTTTCTTTCTTTCAGCTACTTATAATATTTTTCTCATTTTATCACTGGTTATAAAGTTCCTTGATCTTTGATATCCAAGTTTCTTGTGCTTCATTAAACTTCTTGTATTTATACATTTTTAGTTGCCATCAAATTTGAAAAAGATGTTCAACCATTATTTTCAAAATTTAACCCACCCATTCTTTGGGGATAATAATTATAGATATAATAGATTATTTGATGTCACATTGCTCAAAATTCTCTGCTCATGTTTTGGTTGTTCTTTTGACTTTGTGTTTCATTTTGTGTACTTATAATAATGCTGTTTCTTCATGCTCATTAATATTTTCTTCTGTAATATATTTTCTGCTATGAACTCTAAGCAGAATATTATTCATGTAAGATATTTCAGATTTTATCTCTAGAAGTTTAGTAAGAGTGTTTTGTAAAACTGCAGGAGCCCTGTTTGAGGATTGACTTGAATTGCGGTTGACTATGAGCCGTGGAGATTTGGCCATTGTCGCCACCCGTAGTCTCACGGGACTTGTTGCGGGAACTCGAGTGACTTGGCCGAAATTGCTGATCGGGTCAGCGCCATTTTAGGGTGTGTTTGGCGTGTGTTAGTTGTTGTTAGAACCAGAGAGAAAAGTTATCAGAATAAAAAGCTGTTTGTCTCCAGTTTGCCTCTGAAGTTCTTCCCGCGGCTCCGTTGCTCCAAGCGCTTCAGGCGGCAACAGGTGGCGGCCCGTACGGGGACTTCGGAGCGGACAGGTAAGAACTGAAGGTCTCTAAAGATGGGTTCGAATATAACTGAATCCCAATTGATAGAGGCTATGCAAAGACTCCTTGATATACCTGACTCTGTTCTCAGTGAGGAGTATATAGACAAAAGTGAAAGTGATCAAAAAAGTGTAGATTCCACTGGGCCAACTGAGACCAGTAAAGAGAGTATTAGAAGAGACCCAAAAATGACAAAAATCCAAGCTATTAAAGCTATTCGGGAGTTATTGGCGAAAGCTGAAGGATACTTGCTCTCACTGGAACCTGGGCCTCAGGATATTGCTGTCAGTGAAATTAGCAGTGGTGAGGAATCTAGTAAAAGTGATCCTGAGAAAATGAGGAAAAAGAAACTAAAAAAGACCAAGAAAAAGGACGGTCAGGTAGAGCAGCCACTTGTGTCCTCTACTCCCCCATGGGTGGAATCCATTACAGAAAATATGAAGGGTATTACTAGGCATTTGCATACCCTAGAAACAGAAATAAAAAGTCTTTCTGATCGCTTATGCGCTCTCGAGGACAACTCACAGATACATTGGGAACCGCCAGCATTTGAAAAGAAAAATGGACAGAGTGTCCATCAGTCAGTAGATTTCAAAACAATAAAAAATCTCAAAGAGGCAGTAATGACTTATGGGCCCCAAGCTCCTTTCACGTTGAGTATGCTGGAGTCCCTTAACACCTTTAGCTTAACCCCCTCAGACTGGAAAAGTCTATGTAAAGCAACATTAAGCAGGGGGCAATTCTTGGTTTGGCGATCGCAATTCTAAGAACTTTGTATAGAAACGGCTAAAAGAAACGCGGCTGCAGGGTTTGAAAAACTATAATATAGACATGCTCACAGGAGAAGGTCAATTCGCAGACTTACAGGCTCAAACAGATTATGACCCAGATGTATATGCTCAGATAAATGCAGCTGCCTTAGAGGCATGGAAAACTGTACAAGGACCTGGGGATCTACAAGGTAGCTTGTCAAAAGTGATTCAAGGACCTAATGAGCCGTATGCCGACTTTGCTGATTGACTTTTGAGAACTGCAGGTAGTGTGTTTGCAGATGTTGACCAAGCTATGCCATTAGTTGTTCAATTAGCTTATGAAAATGCAAATAAATGGTGCCAAGCAGCCATCAGGCCATGGAGAACTAAAAAGGATCTTTCCGTATATATACAACTATGTAAAGATATAAATGACGCCTTTGTCACAGGAAATGTGATTGCAGCCTCAATGAGAGGTGCTTCCTCTCGAAATTTCACAAAGGCTAAACGTAGACATTATAATCAATCAGGATATTCCAGGCAAAATTATCATAATCAATCAGGCAATTCTAGGCAAAATCCCAAAAGAGAAATAAGACTAAGCTCATACCGTGCCCCAGGCCGCTGCCCCAGGTGTAAAAAGGGAAATCATTGGGCCAATAAATGCCATTCAAAATTTGACATCCATGGAAATCCTTTGTTCAGGAATTCAAAAAAACGGGGCACGGGGCCCAATACCCCGGGGCCCACAAATGTACGGGGCATTGCAGAAGGAGTATCCTCAAGCATCCACTCAGATGCTTCCCCGACATAATCCCTACTACCCATCCACTCCCTCGCCAGAGGAACAAGAGGAAATGCAGGATTAGACCTCTGTTCCACTGCCCGAATAGTGTTAACACCTGAAATGGGGGTTCAACTGATTCCCACAGGAGTCAGGGGACCTCTTCCCTCAGGGTCTGTAGGACTTATCATCGGGCGTAGTCCTAAAAGCTTATTAGGTTTGCAAGTGACCCCAGGTGTAATAAACTCAGACTACAAAGGGGAAATAAAAATAATGCTTAGCTCACCCCAAAGTATAACTTCTGTTAATCAAGGAGATAGAATTGCTCAGTTGCTTCTCCTTCCCAATTTACATAATTCATTTAAAATGGGTATGCCTCAAGAAGGGAACAATAGAGGATTTTGTTCCACTGACTCAAGTCCCATGGCTTGCTGGGTTCGAGACTGTTCAAGGAGGCCTATGTGTAAAATAAAAATCCAAGGAATAGAAATGGAGGGATTAATAGATACTGGAGCTGACTCTTCCATTATTAATTTACGCCAATGGCCCAAGCACTGGCCTCTGCAAAAAGCTTCAACTAGTTTAAGAGGCTTGGGATATAATAACCTCCCAGATAAAAGTGCAGTAATTTTAAAATGGGAGGATGATGAAGGCCATAAAGGAACATTTCAGCCTTATGTTTTACCTAATCTACCGGTTACTTTATGGGGAAGAGATATTTTGCAACAAATGGGAGTACACCTTGCAACCAAGCCTGCAGATGTCAAATGTGAAAACCTACAGGGTAATCTTAACCATAAAAGAACTCATTATCAAAAAGTACAGAGTAATCTTAACCCTAAAAGTAATCATTGTCATAAAGGAAAAAGATATTTTTTTTCGGGGCCACTGAGAAAATAATTTTGAAAATACCATGGCTTTCTGATAAGCCAGTGTGGGTCCCTCAGTGGCCCCTATCTAAAGAGAAATTACAAGCGGCCCACCTACTAGTTCAGGAACAATTAGAAGCAGGTCATATAGAACCTTCCACCTCTCCCTGGAATTCCCCCATATTTGTGATCAAGAAAAAGTCAGGAAAATGGCGATTGTTACATGATCTTAGACAAATCAATAAAACCATGCAAGTTATGGGGCCTACTCAACCTGGACTTCCTAGTCCCGTAGCTATTCCAAAAAATTTCCATCTTATTACTCTTGATATAAAGGATTGCTTCTTTTCTATTCCCCTACATCCTCTGGATGCCCCCAGGTTTGCTTTTTCCGTTCCTTCTATGAACAATAATGGCCCTGATCAGAGATATCAATGGAAGGTTTTACCACAGGGAATGGCTAATAGCCCCACCATATGCCAAATATATGTGGACAAGGCTATCCAACCCATTAAAAATAAATATCCAAACCTCATGTGTCTACATTACATGGATGATATTTTATTGGCCCACCCTAATCAAAAAATCTTATTTAATATATTCAGTGATGTGGTAGAAAATTTAAAAAAATATGGATTATATATAGCAGAAGAAAAAGTTCAAACCAGATCTCCCATATTATATTTAGGATTTAAAATCATGGATACTTTTGTTAGACCCCAAAAAATTCTAATAAATAAAGAACATTTGACCACCCTCAATGATTTCCAAAAACTACTGGGAGACATTAATTGGCTTCGCCCTACACTAAATCTCACTACTGGCCAACTAAAACCTTTATTTGACATCCTTCGCGGAGACCCTGATCCATCTTCACCGCGAACATTGACTCCTGATGCTAGGAAAGCTTTAAAGTTAGTAGAAAAATCCATTGAAGGAGCTCATTGTGATAGATTTGATTTAACTCAACCACTGATGTTGATTATTATTTCTTCACAATATACACCCACAGGAGTATTTTGGCAACAAGGGCCTTTATTATGGATACATTTGCCCGTCTCTCCTAAAAGTATAATTGAATCTTATACCTCCATGGTGGCTAAACTTATTCTTCAAGGACTTAAGACTTCTACTAAAAATATTTGGCATTCACCCTGCTACTATTATTACTCCCTATTCATCATCACAGATTGAATACTTATGCTTCAATGATAATGATTGGGCTATAGCTAAATGCTCTACTTCTGCAAATTTTGATAATCATCTTCCTAAGTCCCCTATATTATCTTTTTGTATTAATCATCCTATTATATTTCCACAGGTAATAAAAAATCAACCTATTCCTAAGGCATTTAATGTATTTACAGATGGGTCCTCAAATGGTACTGCTACAGTAGTCACTAAAAAAGAAAATATGACTTACATAACTGCACACAAATCAGCTCAACTAGTGGAACTGGAAGCTGTGGTAAGAGCTCTGGAAAATTTTAGGGACCAGCCCGTAAACATTTTTTCAGATAGCCACTATATTGTACAAGCCGTCCCAAAATTAGAGTTAGCAGGACCAATAGCACCTCATACTCCAGCCTTTAAATTGTTTTATCAAATACAAAAACTTTTGTGGGCAAGAAAAGAACCTCTATTCGTAGGCCATATTAGAGCACATACTAATTTGCCTGGTCCCCTCCATGAAGGTAATCAAAAGGCTGATGAACTTACAAAAACAATATTTATACTTTCAGTGCTACAACAAGCTACTTTATTCCACTCCCAGTTTCATGTCAACAGCACCACCTTGCAACGTAGGTTTAAAATCACAAAGGAGCAAGCCAGAACAATTGTAAAAGATTGTAAATCTTGTATGACACATTTGCCCAATCCTCATTTCGGAGTTAACCCTAGAGGATTAATGCCCAATCATTTGTGGCAGATGGATGTTACTCATGAGCCAAGTTTTGGAAAATTGTGATTTATTCATGTGACCATAGATACATGCTCAGACATGATTTTTGCTTCTTTACATTCTGGAGAAAAAGTTAAAGATGTTACATCTCATTGTTTGCAAGCTTTTGCTGCATTGGGCATCCCCAAAATGCTTAAAACAGATAATGGCCCCGCATATACGTCCTCATCTTTCAAACAGTTTTGTGCAAAATTCAATATATCTCATAAAACAGGCATCCCATACAATCCTCAGGGTCAGGGCATTATTGAAAGAGCAAACCAAACACTGAAAATTATGTTATTAAAACAAAAAGAAGGAAATTGGAAAAGTCCTAAGGACAGATTGGCAGTTGCCCTGTTTACCTTAAATTTTTTAACTTTAGACTCTAATGGTTATTCTGCTGGAGACAGACATTGGAATCCACGCCAACAACATAAACCCTTGGTTTACTGGAAGGATGTTCTTTCAGGTACATGGAAGGGTCCAGATCCAGTATTAATTTGGGGAAGAGGATCTGTTTTGTGTTTTTCCAAAAGACGAATCCTCTCCAATATGGATACCATCTAGATTAATAAAACAGGTACCACATCAAAATGATCAAGATGAAGTTATTGAAGAATCAAGATTAATAAAAAAGGTACAAAATCAAGAGGACCAAGATGAAGGTATAGAATGATTCCCTCAAAAGAGTCCTTCAAAATATTTCACAACTTAAGTGTCATTCCTCCCGGCCGGGATGAGGAGATCTCTCTTTAGTGTGCACACAATTGTATTTTTTTTTCCTTTTTATACATGTCTTTATGTCTGTACATTTGTCTACATTTCATGTTAATGTGACGTCACAAATATATGTTTGTATGTTTGTTCGTCTGTCCAGTGTGACGTCACAAAGAACAAAGCGCTTATGAAAAAGAAAATATATATATATTATAATATATATATATATGGATCCAAAAATATATATATATATATATTATAATATATATATATATATATATATGGATCCAAATAACTTTAATTCATTTTAGGTTAAGAGTATTCAATTTAGGTAAATAATTTTATAAATAAAGGTACTTTCAATTTTGATTTATAGGTGTCCCTGGGACTTCTCTTTAGCAAACAATATGACTAGTGCTATATAACCTGATATTTTGGTGTTTTGACTTAAGATTGTTTATTTGTTATTAACTTCATTTGTTTAATAGCTCATTAATTTCAATTATCTCAACAGGTAAAAGATTGCTCTGTATACAGAGACTCAAGGGTTCCAGCTAACAAATTATTTCTCTCAAGTGCCTTTACCTTTTCTTTAATCTATCTTTAATGCAGTAATTACCCTCAGTCTTTCTTTGTTTTGTTCTAAATATGACATTTTTCCAACTTATGTTTGTAGAAGCTCAACCAGCGATGTGTGTGAACAAAAATCAACTTTAATTTTCTAATCTAATTATTCTATTTTGTAGTTTGACAACTCGCCTCTTGACTCAGTGCTGCAATAGCACTGCCTTTCCTTTAATAATTGATGCTTGATTTTCTAGGTAGCGGGCCCTGAAGATTTGCCGGTGGCATTGTCTAAACATAAAAAAGACGTCTGCTGCTACAGCTGCAGGGATCGCGGCCGCCGCAAGCATCCCTGCTGCTCAAACATCAAACAACCTCACCAACAGTGTGGCCTCTGCTCTACATGCATGGGGCCTCCTACATCAACATGTTATAACAAATGGACATTTTGATCTTTCATTGTTTGGGACTTTACGGGACAATGCCTTGCGGGTATTTGTCTAGAGAATTCAGTGTGTTACTTGATGGAACTTAGGGCAGCTGATTTGTTTAAACAATTTGATATGCTATGCAATTTGGCTCATCACCAAAAGGCTTGTCGCCTTAAAGCCGCAACATCTCCTCACAATTGGACGGCTGTTAGTCATCATATATAGTCGATCCTAAAGGGCTCCATTGGATGGCTGGTTAGCCAATGACAGGTAAGATCCCCAGAGGGGGACAACCTAAGACAGGCACAGTCGCACGGGACAGTCTCATGTGGCCGACATATCAACCTAAGACAGGAGTCAAGGGCACAGCCTTGATTATCCGATGACGGGTAAGAATGTTGGTTGCACGTAGACGTCCTAGAGCATTACCTCTTTTAAAACAAAAAGGGGGAAATGCAGGAGCCCTGTTTGAGGATTGACTTGAATTGCGGTTGACTATGAGCCGTGGAGATTTGGCCATTGTCGCCACCCGTAGTCTCACGGGACTTGTTGCGGGAACTCGAGTGACTTGGCCGAAATTGCTGATCGGGTCAGCGCCATTTTAAGTGGTGGTATGTTTGGCGTGTGTTAGTTGTTGTTAGAACCAGAGAGAAAAGTTATCAGAATAAAAAGCTGTTTGTCTCCAGTTTGCCTCTGAAGTTCTTCCCGCGGCTCCGTTGCTCCAAGCGCTTCAGGCGGCAACATAAAACACATTGTTTTATGTTTCCATATAGCATACTCAATTTGCCTCTATATTTTGGAAGATATGGAATGTTATGGTTTAGATATGAGGTGTCCCCCAAAAGCTCATGTGTGAGACAATGCAAGAAAGTTTAGAGGTGAAATTATTAGACTATAGGAACCTTAACCTAATCAGTGCATGAATCCATTGATATAAATTAACTGTGGACAGGAAGGGTGTGGCTGGAGGAGTTGGGTCATTGGGGGCCTGACTTTGTGATAAGTATTTTGTTCATGGTGAAAGGGAAAGGAGTCAGTCTCCCTGCTTGTTGATGCCATGTCCCCAGCTGCTTTCATCTGCCACACACTACTACCATGCTGTTCTGTGTCACATCAGGCCCCAAGAAATGGACTCAGCTGACTATGAACTAAGACCTCTGAAACTGTAAGACACAAACTTTTCCTCCTCTAATTGTTCTTGCCAATTCTTTTGGTCATAGCAGTGAAAAAGCTGACAAAAACATTAAAAAAAATAACTATAATACCTGTTTTATGTCCTTATCAAATGATATATGCATTACAACTAGATAACATTTTATTAATTTATTTTATAACCATTATGAATCACATTTTCCTGTTTGATGATTTTTGATTGGATTCCAGAAATTATTTAAGCTATCAAATTGAGTGTTGAATATTTTTGTTTCCCAGAATGTATTTTTTAAGCTTAGCAGTGGATACAATTAAATTACTTCAGGACAATTAAATCATTTCTGGTCTTGCTTTTAAACTTTGCTATGCAGAACCAGAGAAGAATTTATTCTAGATGTATTCACCCCCATGCTACTCAGGTAAAAACTTTATTATCATTTTACCCTGTGCATAGGTGCAAACACAGACTATCCCTGGCCTTTGTAAGCCCTGAGTATTAATTCCTTGAATGCTTTCATATTTTTAAATTTTCCTCATACTTGGATAGTTTTCTTATTGTAAGTACTGATCATTACTCTACTGAAACTCAAGCGGTACCACTCTGCATATCTTGGAGATATCTATCTAAGCAATCTTATTCTTCCCATTTTTCCATCCTATGGACTGTAGCAGCTTTTTCCTTTTGAAATCTCATTTGTAGTTTCTCTAATCAGTAAGACCAACAGCTCCTACCTTTGTCCCTTCCAACCCTAGCACCATATCCTGGAAATATATTATAGACAGCAATCTGAGTTGATTATTAATAGGAATGACTTCATTTCTTTGTAAAAGATACCATTCTTTTACTGACATCCTCTATCTTGAAATATTTTGTTTTCGTATATTTTTTCTGTCTTTGCTTTTGATTAGATGAAAGGGTAAATTTGATTCCTATTACCCCATTCTGACTGGAAGAATGAATCTTGAATTTCACTGAGTTTGAAGATGGGAATATCAACTGGCCAATGAAATTATTAAGCACTGAGTTAACAGGAAGAAAAATGGGTTCTCTACTTGCTGAAATGATTGATCAAAATAATCTAAAGGAAACTGTTGCGTAGTGGAAGTGAGAAATACTATGTGTGAAATCCAGGGGATAATGGGAACCTTCTTGATCCTAGCTTACTGGAAATTTTCAACAACCAAAAAAGTTGAGCCTATTAAGGACTTAGACCCATTAGGGATGCAGGTTTAGACCACTCCAACAGCAGACGAACCCAAGCCAGCTGAGGTTTGACTGATGTACCCTAATGGGGCCTTTTCCACGCAGTGCCTCTCTAACCCTGTCAAAGTCCTCTACAACTCACAGACTGTGATTTGTAATATGTATTATATCTTTAAACAGACTATGAACATTCCTTCTTGCACTAATTAAAATGTGACAATACCTTACAGACACTGGCTGATGGGCAGTTCTTTTAAGAAATGACAATTTTTTTTTTAACCTCAAAACTCAATTTTCAGAGATAGTGGAGATGAAGTAGATGTTCTACTCATGTACACTGTTTTTTTTTCAAGAGTACTTTTCCTCCTTTATGTACTTAGGTAAATAAATAAATAGGTAAAGAAAAAAATTTAAAACACAATTTTTTAAAATAAATGGCATAATACATGTTGCTGTTATTTACAGGCTTTGTCTAATAATACCACAATATTTCCCACTCATTCATTGAAGGTTTGAGCACCTGGTATTACTGTTTCTATACTTATTACTAATCTTTTACAAATTCATGCAAATCAATATCTAACTCTAGTTTTGATAGAGTTCCAATCATATTTCCATGTGGACTGTTTTGACTTTTTATTATTATGTTTTAAAAAATCTCTAATTTCATCACCTATTTACTACATCCAGTCTCTCACTATCCCATTACCTCTGAGCCATTTTTGACTAAGTCTCTCACACACTGTATCCTTCCTCTTCCCACTGGCCACAATCCCCACATTGTCCTCACTTCATTCCATAAACAACTTAAATTCTACTTGTTCAACACTATTTCTAGTGTTTTGAAATCACTTTCAAATACCATGTCTCTTCTTTCTTCATATTATGCAAGTAGTAAAAATATCACCCTGAATAAATTCAATTCTATTCGACTATGATTTAAAAAGAGCAGCATAGATCTGCCATCTTCCCACTTATAAAAGGAGAGTCAGTCACACAAAGGGAAAAGAAGCTGCCAGGAAGATAGAAAGAAAATCTGAAAACTAGAATCTAAATATAGAATTTTGCATGGATTTATGAGAGTTTATGTGTCTATTAAAGGTCTTTCTAATAAAGGTCTTTCAGGAGTGCTGCTTTTGGAAAGTTCCTCCTACACAAAATGTTCCAAGTAAGGTAAGTGATCAGTTGTACCAAATGGTCCTTAAATTTCAAAAAAGACACTTCTCAGAAGAAGATATACAATCAATCAACAAATACATGAAAAAATACTCAACCTCTCTGGCAATTAGAGAAATGCAAATAAAAACTACTCTAAGATTTCATTTCACTCCAGTCAGAATGGCAGCTATCAAGAACACAAACAATAATAAATATTGGAGAGGATGTGGGGGAAAAGGCACACGCATACATTGCTGGTGGGACTGCAAAATGGTGTAACCACTATGGAAAGCAGTATGGAGATTTCTTGGGAAAATGGGAATGAAACCACCCTATGACCCAGTCATCCCACTCCTGGGTCTGTTCCCAAAAGACTTAAAAACAGCATATTACAGTGACACAGCCACTTCAACATTTATAGAAGCACAATTCATAATAGCTAGGTTGTGGAACCAACCTAGATGTCCCTCAGTAGATGAGTGGATAAAGAAAATGTGGTATATATACAAAATGGAATTTTGCTCAGCAATAAGAGAGAATAAAATAATGGCATTTGCAGGTAAATGGATGAAGTTGGAGAATATAATGCTAAGTGAAATTAGTCAATCTCAAAAATCCAAATACCGAATGTTTTCTCTGATATAAGGAGGTTAGTTCACAGTGTGAGTGGATGGGGGTACATAGGATTAGAGCAACACTGGAATGGTCAAAGGAAAGGGAGGGCAAAGGAGGGAGTGGGGGGGGGAGGGGAAAAAATGGTGGTTGAATGAGATGGATATCACTATCCTAAATGCATGATTAAAGATCTGAATGGTACTTATATACTTTGTATACAAGCAGTTGTATGTAAAAAGATGATATACTTGTGCATTATGAATAAGTAAATAATTTAAATTTTTTTTCAAAAAAGAACTGTCATGAGAATCATTCATTTTATTAGTTTTTCCTTTCTACCCAAGTTTTCTATGTTGCAACAGTTGTGAATTTTTCCCTGCCATTCTGGAAAGGATAGCTCTGCCCTCGGTCAAATGCTTTTCTTTTCTTTCTATAGTAGAGCGTCTTTCTGACAGGTCCAAGGTCTACCCTTGCCAGAGTGAAGATAAGGTAGGGTGGAGGCTAGTGCTAGGTGGGAGGAATGAGACAGTTGCAGGAGTGAGACACAAAAGAGGTCCTGGATGAACTGGGGAGTTGGGAGGGGCAGAGACAGGAAATGAGAGCAGGGATGATGTCAAAACCTTGAAGGGTGAATGCAGCCACTGAGCAACATCTGTCGTAACTAAATGGCACCACGATATCTATGGAATTTGCCTGCTTTAAATTAGCACAGATGCTGCAACAGTAGAGAGCTGTATAAAGTAACACAACCCTGAAGGGAGGCTTTGGCATTGTTGATTAATTCGATTGATGGCTTGTTTTATTGAACAAAGATGTGTTCAGAGTACCTAAAGTAAAATAGATGTTACTCTTCAGCACTTGTGTTCAGAAAGAATTTGAATTCCATTTGCATTCTCTCTGTATTTTTTACTCTCACTGAATTATAATTCAACTACATGAAGTATTTCCTCTGAACATTGAAATCATCTGGCTGACTTCTTTCCCTCTGCTGTGTTTGTCAAGTCTCATGTGACTGGTTAGCTTAGTATACAAGAGCTCAGTTCATGACATTGGATTTAATTTTTTCTGGTGGTTTATAGTGAATACTAGATTGCTTCTTCAGGATGATACTACCATATTTATCTTCTACCAAGCTCTGGGAATATCAGTTGCTGATCACAGTTCTGTTCCTCACTAGAAATTGCCCTCTGCCATGGGATGTCTTGACCAGGATTATATACTCTCCCAAGAGGTGGCTTGCTAATGACTGCCTGATGCAAAGAGACAAAGGTCCAGCAACACTAGCTGGACAACACTGAAGCTCTGCCCTTTCTCACAGAACTGGCTAAAGCCTTAGTTTGAGCAGCAAAACAGGTCAGCTTCTGCATCTGTCCAGTCCTGGCTTCCCTTCTCTTCATAGGTATCATCTGAGAGCAACTCTCAAGTCTTATATCAGAGTCTGAATGCAATTCTTGTTTTAGGGTCTGTTTCTAGGAAACTCATTGTAAGGCATGACAGGACCTGACAATCTTTGTTCTGTTACACAAGATGGGAAAGTGCACTTGGAAATGCTTGGCTATTTTCATGAGAGCAGAGGGAGATGCAAACTCATCTGCTCTGGTGGATGTGTTTGTCCAAGGTTATGGAAACCATTCAGCATATTTCTCAGATGAGGAGAAAACATATAACTTCTACTTGTGCCAACATGTAATGCAAAGGACATTAACAATCAGGAACATTTTATTACCACACTGCATTTGTTTCCCAGCAATGAAGTGTGGAAAGTCATCTTAAAATTGTTGGTGCAGCAAATGCAAATGCAGATTCTGACACCTACTGAAACTTTCTAACATAGAAACAGCAGAAAATAAGTTGCTATTTTAGATTTCAACCCATATGTTGGGCAAACTCGGGAAAAATTTGTGAAGTAGTAAGTTTAATGTGTAATAGAGATAATCTGAGAAATTGAGAAGAGGCTAAATTCAACAATCTTTTGCTTGCCTTCCAAGGTCTCATCTTTGATGGACATACTTGTTTCTATTGTTCTTGTTAGTACCCTCAAGAAGTGACTTCTACTTCTTAAGTAGCTGCACAAGAGGAATATCCCCTTTGGAGCAGTGACCTGCAGGTCATCAGGAACAAGCTTGGTGAGGGAGGCAGAATGCTAGGTGCATATTGTACTGATAAATCTCACTTTATGCACAGTCTTGCTGGCTTGTCTTCAGCCGGCATTTGCTTGTGATTCTTACCTTTGGTGACATTTTCAGCACAATGAGAGGTAGACCACACATTTCTCTTTATAGACATCAGATAAAAGAATTGAACAAGATTAAAAACTGAGCAAGAAAGTAATTTTTTTTTTTTTTTTTTGTGGTACCGGGGATTGAACTCAGGGGCACTCGTCCACTGGGTCACATCCCCAGCCCTTTTTTGTATTTTATTTAGAGACAGGGTCTCACTGAGTTGCTAAGCGCCTCGCCATTGCTGAGGCTGGCTTTGAACTCGTGATCCTCCTGCCTCAGCCTCCCAAAGTGCTGGGATTACAGGCGTGCGCCACCGCGCCCGGCACAAGAAAGTAATTTGCAGAACAAATTTCTTCTAAAGAACGTACACTATGTCCAGTATTTTCATATCATTATATAGGCAAGGATTGGCATGGCTGTAGGAATCACTGGATAAATAAGCGGTGTGTTATTTCACTTCCCAGCTGAAAACACATGTCCATTAAATACAATAAGCTGATAGGATCACAACACTGTTAAATGATGACATGAAACATTTGACCTAATAACAATGTTTAAAGGGATGTCAAGCATGAAGAAGTATTCAAAGTAAGGGTAGTTTATGAAATAAAATAAAATAGTCTATATCATTAATAATTCTGTGCTAACTTTAGGAAGAATTTGAATATGTTTAACAGTCAAAATGGTTAAGTAATGCAGCCTAGTAAAATGTCTACAGATGACCTTTATAGTTCCAATGTAAACTCTATGCTTAATTTTAAATTTGTGACATCGAACTGAAAGACGTGTAAGAATTGTACTAAATTTGAAAATTATTTTGGACTCATAAGAGAATTTGAATTTGATGATTAATTTATGAGATTTAATAAGTCTTTTTTTAAATATTGGGAAATTTTGCTTTTAAAATTGGGTTTATGGAAATTTAAGTTATAAATGGGACCAATAATTATGGGAACTTAGTTTAACTGGAGTTGATAAATATTAATGAAGAACACTCTTGAAAAGTAGCTATACAACTTTACTAGATCTTTAAGTTGAATACTATTTGTATAGTATGCCTCAAGCTCATAGGACAACCAGCTTCTTTTACAATGCTTTTATTTTCAAGATGTCCCTACCATATACATGCTTGTATATATCAAGTGTGTTCCATTTTTAATAGAATAAAACAAATCAAAGCTTCTTGTTATGGTATACAAGACTCAGTATTCCTCCATTGGGGAAATATTGATATTTGGTGGATAGTAATTTGTTAATAGAAGGGCCCTGTCTCAGACATTATGTTCGATATATTTGGCCTCAGGCACAATATACCTTTGACATTTCTCTTCTTCCTCATAGTTATTATATCAATCAAGAAATTTTTTCCTATTCACCTGCACATACATACCTGTATGCGCATGTGTGTGCACATGTGCACACACACACATACACACACACACACACGCACAAACACACACACCTCCAACCTGCAGATGAGAAAGAGTTAGCTCTGCTTACATTTCTAACGCTAATCCACCTCCATTCTTTTCCTTGTTCCCCAAGTTGGGGACTTAGTATGACTCATTCTATTCACTGAATGCAGGAGACCCACTCACCATGTGCAAGCTTTACATTGGGTCTTTGTCCTTTCCAGAAAGCTTTCTCCAGAAACTTGCTTGCGCTAACTTTTCATTAGCCAAATCTCAAGTATACAAAATAATGACTATGTTGTAAATCCACTGCTATAGTCTGAATGTCATAATTTCATATGTGGGGACATAGCCCCCAAATTATGGTATTATTGTGTTAGGGAAGAGATTAAGTCAAGAGCCCTCTGAGTAAGAGGACAGAGTCCTCATGAGTAGGATGAGTGCCCCACAGATCTGAAGGAGCTGTTCACACCTTCCATGACGACAGGACTCATAGAAGGTGCTGTATGTGAGGAATTTCCCTCACCAAATACCAAATTTCCTGATGCAGTCATCTCTGACTTCCCAGCCTCCAAAACTGTTATTTCAGTTGTTTATGAGTTGTTCAGCCTAAAATATTTTATGGCAGTTTTATTGGATCAGCATAACCTCTCAGTGTGAAATAATTACTCTCATATCCCACCCCATTCTGTTTATGGAAGTTTACCTGCCTCCTCTTTTATGATGCAATTTCTGTAAGAAGTTTTCTTCTTTTATCTATTTATAATTGAGCTATGTTTGATATCCTAGCAATACTGATTGTATAAAAAAGAACAACGAACAAATTTGTCCCTCCCCCCAGAGACTATCACTGATCCAGCTAGTTAGAATAGCTCTCACCCCACTCATTTTCTATCACATAATTTTGCCCTGCTTACTGGCACCTAAGGTGATGTATTTCTTCACATACCTTTGCTGGATTTTCACACTAGAACGTAAGCTCCCTGAAGATGCAGCTTGTCATATACTCATACACTCTCTAGCCCCTAAACTGATGCATATATCTTAAAAGATACTTAAAAATATCACTGGACAGTCAACTTCTCCCATTAAGTATCATTGTTTAAATGTTGGGGTTTTACACATGTTAAGTCATTGGTTATTATGGATTTGGCAGTATTATCTTTTATTTAAATAATTATGAAATATGCCATATTTTCCAACTATGTAAACTGATAGTATATCCATCAGCAACAACCTGAGCAGGTTCAAAATGTAGGACCAGAGGGTTTCTTACTCAACTGAGTAGAATGACCCAACACAATCAAGGTATCTCCTCTAGAGACAGAGGTGGAGAGAGCATGGAAAGTCACAGCTATTGTCAGTATAAGAAATTAATTCTTCATGCTGTGGCACTGAAGTGCTTATATCCTCCCACCTTTCCTATCATTGGCAGTTTAGCATGAGGGCTTGCTTTTCTTTAAAAACAATAGGAGAATCTCTTGATACTTTATCTTATTGTAAAGCTTTTATCAGATTAACTCAGACCCACCTAAAATAATCTCTCTTTTGATAATTCAAAGCCAAATGATTAAGAACTTTGATTACATATCTTAACATAATCATGATGATTCCCAAGTCTGGTCCACCCTGAAGGCAAGGAGATTATTATTAAGAGTCATCTTGGAATTCTGTCCACTATTCAGGCCCTCACTCAATTTTTTCTTCCCTTTTCCCATTTGCAATAAGAATGAAGAAGACACTAGAAGGTCCCTTCCATGTTTTGTTTAGAAATGTCCTTGGTTAAATCATCAAGTTCATTAGTCATATTTCTGCTTTCCACTTAACTGCAGATGACAGTGCCAGTAAATTTTCTATCACTAGTCAACAGGATTTTCCTTCTTCTAGTTTACAATAACATGTTTCTTACTTTCTTTTGAGCTCTCGCTGCCAATATCCTCAATGTCCATATTGTTACTAACATTCTGTTAAAAACAACTTAGGCATTCTGTAAAATGTTACTCAAAATCCTTCTAAGCTTTGTGCATGCCTTTCCAATCTTCACTAGCTTCCTGGTTCCAAACACAATGTCAGATGTTTAGTTAGTTTTTAATTTAACAGCATCAACCACCTCCTTATACCAAAATCTATATTATCACTAAATTACCCCTGAATGAATTATACCCAAAACATATTGGCTTAAAATAGCAGCATTTATTACTATCTCATAGTTTCTGTAGGACAAGAACATGGTGTGCCTTAACATGGTCCTCTGTGTCTGGGTGTCTCATAGGCTGCAATTAAGATGCCAGCTGAGACTGCAGGCATTGCAATGCTTGGTTGAAGGAAGGACCCACTTTAAGCCTCATTTGCTTGATGGTTGTGGGAATTCAGTTCCATGTGGAGTATTGGATGGGGGGGGGCTTGGTTCTTTAATGGATATTGTCAAGAGACTGCTTTTTATTTCTTGCCATATGATTCTCTCAAAGAGACAGCTCTCAATAGGGCAGGTTGATTCATCATAGCATGTGAGAAACGCCAGAGAAAGAAGAGCGTCCACAAGATGAGAGTCCCAGGCTGCTGCAATCTGATCTTCAGGATTAATGTCCCTTTTGCTATATCCTCTTACTGGAGGCAGATCAGTAGGTCCAGCTCACACTCAAGTGAGGGAATTATATGAGGGTATGAAAGAGAGGAAAGAGGGATTATGAGGGGTATTTTGAAAGCTGTTCACCAAACAGCTGCTAAATAGCAGAACCAGGATTAAATAATGGGCAAAGTAAGCCTTGGGTTCAGGACTTACACATCTGATACAAATACACATACACATCTGATACAAAAATTTAAGACTTGACATGGATCCAGAGAAACACCACCTGCAGAGATTGCCCCAGAACTCAGGAAGGATCTGAAGTTAACAGTGTTTTTGGAATAGCAGGTCCCCTCTGCAGAGAGGGCCTGACCAGAGGAAGGGCCCTGTCCAT
Organism: Tamias sibiricus; assembly: GCA_025594165.1. Lineage (NCBI taxonomy): Eukaryota > Metazoa > Chordata > Mammalia > Rodentia > Sciuridae > Tamias > Tamias sibiricus. The sequence goes on along the minus strand of CM046660.1, from coordinate 68,016,631 downwards.
TCCCTGCAACCTGCCCAGCTGTGACCAGAACAAGCGGTAGACACCCACCGGAAGGAGCGGCCCAGCCACCAGCCCATCCAACCACGGGCCCACGCCATCACCAGGACCAGGAAATGTAGGCTCCACCCTGTAAAAGGGCCCTGCTGCCCACCTGCCCAACCCCCACCAAAACAACTAGACTGGGAGGTGACCCAAGAGGAGGAGAGTGGATAGAAGAAAGCCAGACTGCCTGCCCCACCACACTACAGCCAGGAGGAGATCTGGAGAGAGAGGCCTGCTCCATACCCACAAATCAAAGAGGCAACCCACGTCTGTCCAGAGAGACACACCACACTGGGATTCCATAGCTACTCAACCCAACACCAATATAATTATAGGCCTGAGGCTGCCACTGCAACAAAACTGAGTTAGCTATGCTACTACCAAGGAACAACAAAAAGGTCCAGGTAAGACATCACTAAGGTCCCTGGGGATCAGGATGCACCAGAAGGTGCAACCAGTTATGCTGTTGTGAACTAACAAGGAATCTTACACGGGGTTGCCTATCTCTCGCTTCTTCTACTAACAGCCAAATTCTAAGATTATACTCTCATTAGTCAAATAATCTAATACCTCTATTTTCTCACATCTTCATAAATGTTTAAGCCAACCTCTAAGTCCCCTCTTCTACCATTAGATACTGTAAACCACCACGCAAACATATAGACTATATGGTATAAGATAACTGATCTCATAACTTCTGTTTATAGCGACAAAACTGTAAATATAAAAATAGAAACTAACTGATATATGGACACACATTGGATACATTGAAAGCTCTAATATTGATATATCTCTAAAAAGTGAGGTTCTGGATAACCTGGAGGGACCTTATAAGACAAAAGGGCAGAAGCTGTAATGCCTTAGGCTTACCTTGAAAGAGAGAAAAATACACAGACATCATGAGGAAACAAGGGAGGAAAATGCCGCCAAACAAACCAAGATACTGCAACAATAGAAACCATAGAAAGCACACTAGGTGAAATGTCAGAGAAGGAGTTCCGGATATACATAATTAAAATGATAAGGGACTTAAAAAAATGACCTAAGTGAACAGATACAGGCAAAAATTTCTCTCTCCAACAAAGAAATAAGAGATGAAATACAGGCAACCATCCATCACACCAACAAAGAGATAAGAGAACAAATCCAGGAAGCAAAAGATTACTTCAAGAAAGAGATAGAGTTTGAGAAAAAAACAAACAGAAATCCTTGAAATGAAAGAAACAGTAAGTCACTAAAAAAATTCAATAGAAAGCATCACCAACAGATTGGACCAATTGGAAGCTAGGACCTCAGAAAATGAGGACAAAATATATAACCTTGAAAATCAATTTGACCTCACAGTGAAGATGGTAAGAAACCATGAACAGAATATCCAAGAACTATGGGATACCATCAAAAGACCAAATTTAAGATTTATTGGAATAGAGGAAGGTACAGAGATTCAAACCAAAGGAATGCACAATCACTTCAATGAAATAATATCAGAAAAATTCCCAAGCAGGAAGAATGAATTTGAAAATCAAATACAAGAGGCCTATAGGACACCAAATGTACAAAATTACAACAGGTCTACACCAAGGCACATTGTAATGAAAATGCCTAGCATACAATAAAGATAGAATTTTAAAGACCGCAAGAGAGAAAAGTCAGATTATCCACAAGGGAAAACCAATTCACTTCTCAGCAGATTTTTCAACCCAGACCCTCAAAGCCAGGAGAGCCTGGAACAACATTTACCAGGCTCTAAAGGATAAGGGATGCCAACCAAGAATTTTATATCCAGAAAAATTAAGCTTTAGGTTTGAGGATGAAATAAAAACCTTCCATGATAAACAAAAACTAAAAGAATTTACAACAAGAAAGCGTGCTCTACAGAACATTCTTGGTAAAATATTCCATGAGAAGGAAATGAAAAATAATAATGAAAATCTGCAAAGGGAAGAACTACAGTAAAGGGAAAAACCAACCAAAGGAAAAACCAAGTCAAACTAAATACCAAAAAATAATAAAAAAATAAAAATGACTGGTAAGACAAATTATGTCTCAATAATAACCCTGAATGTTAATGGCCTAAAATCACTAATTAAAAGACACAGGCTAATAGATTGGATTAAAAAACAGACCCAACAATATGTTGCCTTCAAGAGACACATCTCATAGGAAAAGATGCCCATAGACTGAAGGTGAAAGGATGGGATAAAATATATCACTCACATGGTCTATGTAAGCAAGCAGGGGTCTCCATCCTCATATCAAATAAAGTAGACTTCAAGCCAAAGTTAGTCAAAAGAGATAAAGACATTTCATACTCCTTAAGGGAGTCATAGATCAACAAGATACAACTGTTATAAATATATATGCCCCAAATAATGGAACATCTACATTCATCAATCAAATTCTTCTCAAGTTCAAGAATCAAATAGACCACACAACAATAATTCCAGGTGATTTTAACACACCTCTTTCACCACTGGATAGATCTTCCAAATAAAAGTTAAACAAAGAAATTTAGAATTCAATAATACAATTAATAACTTAGACTTAACTGACATATATAGAGTATATCATCCATCAATGAGCCAATACCCTTTTTCTCTCAGCAGCACATGGATCTTTCTCAAAACTAGACCATAAAGCAACTCTAAGCAAATATAAAAAAAGTGGGGATACTACCCTGCATTCTATCAGATCATAATGAAATGAAATTAGAAATCAATGATTAAAAAAAGAAAGAAAAGCTACTCTAACACCTGGAGACTAAATAATATGCTATTGAATGATCAATGGGTTGCAGAAGACATCAAGAAGGAGATTAAGAAATTCTTAGAGGTAAATGAGAACAACGATACAACATACCAAAATCTTTGGGACACCCTGAAGGCAGTACTAAGAGGAAAGTTCATTGCATGGAGCTCATTCCTTCAAAAAAGAAAAAGTCAACAAATAAATGAACTAATATTACATCTCAAAGTCCTAGAAAAAGAAGAACAAATTAACCCCAAAAGAAGTAGCAGACAGGAAATAATTAAAATCAGAGCTGAAATTAATGAAATTGAAATTTTAAAAAAAAATTGAAAAAATTGACAAAACAAAAAGTTGGTTCTTTGAAAAAAATAAATAAAATTGATAAACCTTTAGCTATGCTAACAAAGAAGAGAGAAAACACAAATTACCAATATCTATGATGAAAAAGGAAATATCACAACAGACACTACAGAAATACAGAAGATAATTAGAAATTATTTTGAAAATTTATACTCCAATAAAATAGAAAATAATGAAGGCATCAACAAATTTCTAGAGACCTATGATATGCCCAAACTAAATCAAGATGATATACACAATTTAAATAGGTCAATTTCAAGCAAAGAAATAGAGGATGCCTTAAAAAACTTACCAACCAAGAAAAGCCCAGGACCAGATGGATACACAGCTGAGTTCTACAAGACCTTTAAAGAAGAACTAACACCAATACTTCTCAAACAACTTCATGAAATAACAAAAGAGGGAATACTCCCAGACTCATTCTATGAGGCCAATATCACCCTGATTCCAAAACCAGACAGAGACAAATCAAAGAAAGAAAACTTCAGACCAATATCTCTAATGAATATAGATGCAAAAATCTCAATAAAATTCTGGCAAATCGAATACAAAAACACATAAAAAATATAGTGCACCATGATCAAGTGGGCTTCATTCCAGGGATTCAAGGTTGGTTCAATATAAGGAAATCAATAAATGCAATTCATCACATCAACAGGCTCAAAGACAAAATCATATGATCATCTCAATAGATGCAGAGAAAGCATTTGACAAAATACAACATCCCTTCATGTTCAAAATGCTAGAAAAATTAGGGATAACTGGAACATACCTCAACATCGTAAAGGCCATCTATGCTAAGCCCCAGGCCAACATCATCTTAAATGGAGAAAAAATTGAAAGTATTCCCTCTAAAAACTGGAACAAGACAGGGATGCCCTCTTTCATCACTCCTATTTAACATAGTTCTTGAAGCCCTAGCCAGAGCAATTAGACAGACAAAAGAAATTAAAGGGATATGGATAGGAAAAGAAGAACTCAAATTATCACTATTTGCAGACGATATGATCCTATACATAGAAGATCCAAAAAATTCCACCAGAAATCTTCTAGATCTAGTAAATTAATTCAGCAAAGTAGCTGGATATAAAATCAATACCCATAAATCAAAGGCATTTATGTACATCAGTGACAAATCCTCAGAAAGAGAAACTAGGAAATCCACCCCATTTACTATAGTCTCAAAAAAATAAAATAAAATATTTGGGAATCAACAAAAGAAGTGGAAGACCTCTACAAGGAAAACTACAGCACGCCAAAGAAAGAAATTAATGAAGATCTTAGAAGATGGAAATATCTACCTGGTTTGTGGATAGGTAGAACTAATATTGTCAAAATGACCATTCTCCCAAAAGCACTATACAGATTCAATGCAATGCCAATCAAAATCCCAATATCATTCCTCAGAGAAATAGAAAAGGCAATCATTAAATTCATCTGGAAAAATAAGAGACTCAGAATAGCCAAAGCGATTCTTACCGATTCTTACCAAGGAGAATGAAGCAGGTAGCATTACTATTCTAGACCTTAAATTGTAGTACAAAGCAATAGTAACAAAAACAGCATGGTATTGGCATCAAAATAGACCAGTTGGCCAATGGTACAGAATAGAAGACACAAAGACGAACCCACACACCTACAGTTATCTTATATTAGACAAAGTTGCCAAAAACGTTCACTGGAGAAAAGACAGCCTCTTCAACAAATGGTATTGGGAAAACTGGAAATCCTCATGTAATAAAATGAAATTAAATCTGTTTCTTCTCACCATGCACAAAATTTAACTCAAAGTGGATCAAGGACCTAGGAATTAAACCAGAGACCTTGCACCTAATAGAAGAAAAAGTAGGCCCAAGTCTTCATCATGTTGGTTTAGGCTCCAACTTCCTCAATAAGACCCCTATAGCACAAGAACTAAAACCAAGAATCAATAAATGGGATGGATTCAAACTAAAAAGCTTCTTCTCAGCAAAAGAAACAATCAGTGAGGTGAATAGAGGACCTAAAGAATGGAAGCAAATCTTTACCACAAGCACATCAGATAGAACACTAATCTCAAGGTTTTATAAAACTCTTAAAAGACTTACCACCAAAAAAAAAAAAAAAAAAAAAAAAATAACCCAATCAATAAATGGGCCAAGGAACTAAACAGACACTTCTCAGAAGATGATATACAGTCAACAAATATATGAAAAAATGTTCAACATCTCTAGCAAATCAAAACAACTCTAAGATTTCATCTTACTCCAGTCAGAATGACAGCTATCAAAAAAACAAACAACAATAAATGCTGGTGAGGATGTGGGGTAAAAGGCATACTCTTACATTGCTGGTGGAACTGCAAATTGGTGAAGCCAACCTGGAAAGTAGTATGGGGATTCCTAGGAAACTTGGAATGGAACCACCATTTGACCCAGCTATCCCGCTCCTTGGCCTATTCCCAAAGGACTTAAAAACAGCTTACTTCAGGGACACAGCCACATCATTGTTTACAGCAGCACAAGTCACAATAGCTAGATTGTGGAACCAACCTAGATGCCCATCAGCAGATGAATGGATAGGGAAACTTTGGTATATATACACAACGGAACACTACTCAGCACTAAAAGAGATTAAAATCATGGCATTTGCAGGAAAATGGATGGAGTTGGAAAAAATAATGCTAAGTGAAGTTAGCCAATCCCAAATAACCAAAGGCCGAATGATCTCTTTGATAGGAAGATACTAACTTATAAAGGCAAGAGAGAGGAGATGAGAGGAATGAAAGATCTTTAAATAGAACAAAGAGGGGGGAAGGAGGGGTGGGGCCAAGGGGATAGGAATAATGGCAGACTGAGTTATCCATGATAGTACCCTAAATACCTGTATGAAGACACAATTGCTGTGAAAATACTTTATATAAAACCAGCAACTTGAAAAATTGTTCTCTTTATAAGTAATATGAAATGAAATATACTCTGCAATCATGTATAACAAATTAGAATAATAAAAAATTAAAAAGAAAAAAAGAATAGCTTAAACTCAAAAAGAAACAGTGTTTTCATCTATAAGAGGTCATGACAGTAAGCCACATCTTTGTGGGTAGGGTTTCCACAGCATGGACATGCATTCTCACTATCAGTGCTTCTGTAATTGGGATTAATCTTGATTTATGATGTGAGGAAATGAGAAGACAAACTAATATAATAGTAATCAGCAACAAAAAAGGTTGAATTGCAATAACATGGGTGAATTTTAAATGTAATATGCTAAGTGAGAGATGCTGGACACAAAAGAATACATATTGTAGGATTCCATTAAGATGAAATTCTAAAAAAGTCAAAATGAGAGTTACAGAAAATCACTGGTTTCCAATGGCTGATGTGTGAAAGAAGAAAATTAACTGAAAAAGAATACAAGAAAACATTTTAGGGTGATGAAAGTTTTCTATATTGTAATTGTGGTGGTGATTATGAAATTGCGTGTATTTCTCAAAAGTTATCTAATTGGCACACTTAAAATTGGTGAATTATATTTTATTAAATTATATCTCAACAAAGCTGACCAACTTAGCAATTTAGGTCCTGTCTCAAAATAAAAAAATATAAAGAGCTGGGGATGTAGTTCAGTGTAAAGTACCCCTGGATTAAATTGCCAGTACTAAAAAGAAAAAAGAAAAAAAAAGCTGACCAAAAAATCAAATAGAATTCATACAAATATACAGGTATGTGTTTAAATACAGGGAATATAGAGATAAATATATAAATACATACATATATATATATATATAATTTTATTTTCTAAAAAAGGAAGGGAGTAACTAATTATTTAACATGAGAACTCTCCTCTTCCAAAGTTGTTAATATTCTCTGTTCTCAAAATCTCAGGAGAATTGTAATCATAGAGAGACTGATTTCTAACCCATCACCTGGTTATCTAGAGAAATTGAAGCCCATTTTTTTAAATGTCACATTTAAAACTTTGATTCTAACAAAAGTAACACAACTGGATAATTGGGTATATTTTCTATTTTCCAGATTTTCCTTATGAAAAAATTAGAATACATTATTCACAGGAACTACACTTTTAGCACTGATATCAGATGAATCAATGATTAATTTTCTCCAATGACATTTCAATAGCAAACAACTTAGAGGGAAAATGACTCTGTCAAGAACTCTGGAGTCCACATGACAGATTGGTTTTGGGAAAAGATTTCCAGAATAAAGAAAGAAACTAACTCTATGATCTTTTGAAGCACTTTTGCCTAAAATAGTAAAGTTGGATTTTTAAGTTATGAAAATGACAAACAGTTTGAAAATTGGAAGAAACTTCTCAGAAGATTAAAACAAACATCACAAAGAATGGTGCATAGAAAAGTGCTGACTTAACTAAATATTGTGATGAAAAAAATAGGTGGTGCAATCTGAAAACCTAATGCCATGGACTGATGAGAATTTATGGAAACACTGCTTAATAGAATTGTGGCAAGACTGATGGAGGAGATAATCACAACTTAATGTCATGTGGGACTTACTTTCAAATGCAACTTCTATAGATAAGATCCATAATGCCAGATTAAAGATACTCTGTAACTAGGGTAAATGATGACAGGGATGGATTTGAACTTCTGGGTAAGGGAGGATCCCTTTTGAGACAGAAAATTCTTGTCTCCTTGTAGCTCAGCCTAGAGATGCAGACTTGGAGGAGGAACTGCTTGAAATCTCAAAGAAGGAATAGTTATTGTTTCCTGTCAAATTGTCAATAATAAAACAAGATCAACTTATCTCCTACTAACAGACTCTGATTTTGCATCTGAAATAAATTCGAATGAACTTTTCTGCTTGCTAGAATGGAAGCACTGATAGGAAGGTTTTGGCTAACCTTACTTTATCTGTTGGAAATAATTACATCCTTTGGGAGTCTTCATTTTCTTCATAATTCATCTTAGTCACCATAGAAAGAATAAGTAGGTTGTGTAGTAGATTTTTAGCTATTTAAAATATATCATTACATGCAAACATGAAGGTGAACTGTATGCACTGATTATAAATGCTAACTAAAAAATTTAATTGTTTCTGAGTTTCCAGAATTATGAAAATATTTTCCAATGTCATTTTGAGGTCTTAAAGCTGTATTTAATTAGGACAGTTGGGACTTTGCCAATGGAGTGTATAGGACTTTGTTATGACATTAGGGTGGTAATATAATAGGGAGTTAAAATGTTATTTCTCAAGCTGTAATACAGAAATTTGAAGGGCATAAAATGTTATCATACTGATATATAGGTCTGTTAAATTAGATTGTAACTTTAATCTAAGTGTCACAATAATGGAATGTTAAATCAGTAAATTATTCATCACTCACAACAGATTTATTGATTTGGGAAAAATAAATTTTATCATTGCAAAAAAAATTTAAACTATCAAATATGATCAACTAAATGCATACTGGAAAAAAAAAGAACATTCATTGACTATGAGCATTCTAAACTCTATAGTTTTATGACCAAATTTAAAGGGACTTCAGAAGAAAAATGCTGTTAATATCAGCAACAACATGAGAAATATATAATATGTCCAGAGAAGGTGCCACTTTTAATTTCCCACATTTTCCACTATAGTGTTTATATTTCTGCCATTTTATAATGATTATGCTAAATCTTTTTGTCAAAGATTATTTGAAAATACAACAAAATTATAAACCCTAACTTTAAAAAAATCCAAGTGGCCATGCCTGCATTGTCCTCAAGCGTCATGGGCTTATGGACCTCTTGGTGTCCATGGAGCATCTTCCTGGGATAAGCCACTGCTCTGAGCACTTCACACCTGTCAAGACTTGTTAAATCTCTAGGGAGACTCTTTCTATGTCTTCACAGCCCTCTGCCACTCAGAAAACCCTCCATAATGCTTGTCTTTAGCCTCACTTCTATGCAGTTCTCATCACTTTGTTCATAGTGTTCTTGTGTGGCTTGAATAGCACAGCATGCACTTTATTTTCCAAATAAGTATATCTTATAATGTATCTTAAATATATGTTCCTGCGATACTTGGAGATCCCAGAAAGCTAAGACAAATCAGTTATTGGTAGTGTCATTGGTTACCAGCAATGAACCTAATATGCCATGGGGGATAGATGTTTAATGAAAAATCCAGCACATGAATAAGACATTTTCGTTTTTTTAACTATATTGCATGGTGCCTTCTTGAGTTAATGTAAAATCTGAAGTAAATTATTAACCTTAATTAATGGGTTAGATTGCATATATAAATAATAGTAAGGACATAAATTTCTTTGTCAACTAACTGGCCAAGAAGTGTTGACTGAAGCCAAAGTTACCCAAAATCTCACACTGTGGGTATATAAAAATAAGCGGACCATTAAAAGACCTCTGAGATTCTTTATTATGTAGTTTCATCTATTTCAACGTTTTTTCTTTTTCAACGAAAGGCCAGATAGTAAATACCTTAGACTTTGGGAGTGGCTGGGGCTTAGATATACACACTTTGGCAATGGTTTTCCAGTCCCAAGTTTGCCATCCCATAACTCCATTCCAATCAACATTTACAACTTCATGAGATCCTGAGCTGTAAGTTCACAGCTTAGCCACTCCACAAAAACTCTGAGAATAATGTGCATTCATCTTTTTATAGTAACTAATTTGGGAGATGATTTGTTACACAGAAACTGATGGTTAATGTGATCCTCTTAAGTATTCCTGAAACCCAAAATATTAAACCTGTTTCAAGGAAAGCTTGTGACTTTAAACTCTCTAGTGGTTTGGAATGCACCAGCCACTTGGGTGCAGTTGTAAAAATTGCAATTTATTGGAGTAAGTGGCTAAGAGAACAGGCTTTAGCTTTCTGGGAACATGGGACTGAATTTCTGCAATTTCACTTATCAGTCCTGTCACCCTGGACACATGTTAAGTATTATGGTATTAATAACCAATATAAGTAGAGCAGTGGTTACTGTTGAGTTTATACAGGTGTTGACTCATTGAGTCCTCACAAAAGTCCTCTGAGGGGATTGTTACTCTTATTCAAATGAGGGTAAATAGCCTAAAGTGGTGCAGTGAGACTTGATTGGAAACTGAAACATTTCAAACCCACACAGCATGGAGAGACCTGATGGGTTTGGTCCATAAAGATAAAATGTGTCTGTCAGTTTATTACTTATTTATACAGTGAAAAACAACCAGAAGCCAATGAGACCAGCTTTTTGGGTTCTGGCCCATGAGGACCAGAGAGGATGTCACAAACCAAGAGGAGCCAGATGGCAATGCCAGGTGAGCTGTGGGACACCCCATTGCCGAGGATCCCATTATACACTGCAGCTGTGCAATTTTATAACACACAGCTGTACTTTTTTTCATTTATTTTTATTTTTTATTCTAAGCTGTTTTATATGACAACAGAATGTGTTACAATTCATATTACACTTATAGAGCACATTTTACATATCTCTGGTTGTATACAAAGTATATTCACACCATTCATGTCTTCATACATGCACCTAGAGTAATGATATCCATGTCATTCTACCATCTTTTTTTTTTTACTCTTTTGCCCCCTCCCTTCCCCTCCTTCCCCATTGACCTTTCTGGTGTTCCTCTAATCCTCCTATGCTCCCTGTCCCAACACCACTGTGAATCAGCCTCCTTATATCAAGAGAAAACATTCGGCATTTGGATTTTTGAGATTGGCTTACTTCACTAAGCATTATATTCTCCAATTTCATCCATTTACCTGTGAATGCCATTATTTTATTCTCTTTTATTGCTGAGTAATATTCCATTGCGTATACATACCACATTTTCTTTATCCATTCATCTACTGAAGGGCATCTAGGTTGGTTCCACAGTTTAGCTATTGTGAATTGTGCTGCTATAAACATTGATGTGGCTGTGTTCCTGTAGTATGCTGTTTTTAAGTCCTTTGGGTCTAGACCAAGGAGTGGGATAGCTGCATCATAAGGTGGTTCCATTCCCAGTTTTCCAAGAAATCCCTATACTTCTTTCCATATTGGCTGCACCATTTTGCAGTCTCACCAGCAATGTATGAGTGTGCCTCTTTCCCCACATCCTCTCCAACATTTATTTTTGTTTATGTTCTTAATAGCTGCCATTCTGACTGGAGTGAAATGAAATCTTAGAGTAGTTTTGATTTGCATTTCTCTAATTGCCAGAGATGTTGAACATGTTTTTATGTGTTTGTTGATTGATTGTATATCTTCTTCTAAGAAGTGTCTGTTTAATTCCTTGGCCCATTTATTGATTGGGTTATTTGTTTTTTTTTGTGTGTGTTAAGATTTTTTAAGTTCTTTATATATTCTAGAGATCAGTGCTCCATCTGACATGCGTGTAGTAAAGATTTGTTCCCAATTAGTAAGTTCTCTATTCACCTTACTGATTGTTTCTTTTGCTGAGAAGAGGCTTTTTAGTGTGAATCCATCCCACTTATTAATTCTAGATTTTAATTCTTGTGCAATAGAAGTCTTATTAAAGAAGTTGGTGCCTAATCTGACATGTTGAAAATTTGGGCTTACTTTTTCTTCTAATAGGTGTAGTGTTTCTGGTCTACTTCCTAGATCCTTGATCCACTTTGAGTTGAGTTTTGCACACAGCTGTACTTTGAGGGAGTAAGATAAAAGTCTTATAGCCTTTGGAATGTGGAGACAATAAGAAACCATCTTTTGAAAACATCCTAGATAGGAAGATAGGAAGGCAAGTAAGATATAGCCTCAGGACAACTTTTCTCCTGATTCAACAGTCACAGGGGTTCTGCCAACACTCAGATTAGCCAAGGTTCAAACTGTCACCTGTGTGCTTCTGTGGATATGTGCAAGGCCATGGGACATCACACTGAGACCATTCTCCTGAGTCCAGAGCCTATGTTCTTAATGAGAACTACTTATGTTTTATATACATTACCTACCAGAGCATATAAGCATATAAAATATTTAGAGGACAATTAAGACAATTCCTCTATATTGTATTACAGAATAAATAAGACCATGTGTTAAGTGAATAAGTAATACCTGATCTACAGTTAAAACCCAACATATGTAAGATATTTGTCATTTTCTTGAAAATCTGGCTTTATTTATCCAAGGACACTTTGGAAATGAGATAGTACACAGAAATGTTAGGATCACCTTCAAAGAAAGGTATCAAGATGCTTTCTGAATCAAGATAGAAAATAGGTGCAGTCAAATTTTAATGCTAGATTTCCTTATTGGGTTACAGTCATTTTAAACAGTTTTATTGAGGTATAATTGATAAAAAAGATTTAATATTGTACATATTTAATATGTACAACTTAATGAGCTTAACTAGTTCTTTAAGCATTTGTTTAAGTATGACAGCTATGGCAACTGACAAACAAAACAATATACTCCATTCTTGACCTTGCTGGATAACCATGGGTTTAATGTAACCCCTTATATTTATTTTGCATGACTTTTTTCAAGTAATTTTCAATTTTTACTTTAAAAGCAATAAGTTGCTTGCTATAACCATTAAGAAGTACATTAAATGTCCAGCATTTAAATCTCTGAGATTAAAATTTAGTTGTGAATACACTCTGCAGGACATTGTATCAGCCCATTCCCAGCATGCTATTTGTTCACAGACTAATTCATGTGTATTATATTATGCACAACTTAATGGATTTTTCAAGGAGAAACTTAAAATAATTTCACTTTAATTAAAATTGAATTTGCTTTAAATTAGAGAGTAGATGCTTTCTAAATGAGTCATTTGTTGGGTCCTGAAACCATAATTTTAAAAACCTAAGCATCAGCAGAGCTATTTCCATTGTCAGAAAGAAGAGGGAAAATTATACCAATGTTACTGAAAAAGGGTTCAGATTTTCTATATTTCTGTTAGCTGTCATGTTTCCATAGAAACAGTGACTGAAAAAATCTGTTTTAAGTTTTGTTCCTCCATCATGTCAATCTTCACAGAATAGATGCATGTGTTTAAGTGTATGTTTTATACATATAAATGCATACACATATGTGCATATGTACATGTAAAAGTATATTTATAAAAAACAATATTAATTTATTATTGTTAACACACACACTGAAACTCATATCCTCTACACAGATGTGAGTTCAGAAGGCCAAGTAAAAACTCCACAGCAAAACAAGGTCACCTTTCTTTAATTTTATGTTGCCCATTTTTATTTTATTTTGTTAATAATTAATAGATATGGTCTGCATAAAGTTCCAGATTATAGTTTAGGATTTAACCACATTGAAAAAGTCAAAAACAATTTTCTTTATTTAATCAAAATATATATTCTGTAAGTCAATATTAGATTGCTTAGTAGTAATAAAGTTATAGTTTATCACTTTAAATGCTATTACTTGTTTAGAAAGCACAAAATTTTAAATCTTCATTATGAAAATTTTTCTGTTAGAATTTGACGTATTTAAAGGCACTTTATATTTGAAACCTGTAAACCTCTAAAAGAATGTGATGAATATTGCCAATATATGTACAGGAAGTTCTGTTTCTTTAATAAGTCACTAATAAAGAAACAAGATCTTATTTCTTTGGTTATTTTTCAAATGCTGAATTGTAATGGAAAATTACTACATACTTTCTACCAATTTATCTTAATGTGCTATTTAATGTAGGATGTCAACTTTCTCTAGAGAATAATGCATTTAACATTGTTTTGGAACATAGAAGAGTTATAGCAAACCTGTGTTTGAATGTATATGAAAATGAAGTCAGGCAGTATTTCAGGTACTCTCTTCTTTCTCTGTGCCCTAACCGAGAGCTCCCTTTCAATAGTAGATGCACCTTGTGAGATTCTGAGGACTCTTAGAGATGGACTGAATGCATTTTGCATTGTGAGAATGACACAAGACTTTTGGAGATATGGAAAGAATGTTATTGTTTGGAAATGAAGTATCGCAAAGACTCATGACAGGTATTTTGGTCACAATGACATAAAGCCATAATAATTCTCTATTGAAACTTGGCAAAGAGAGCAAATTTTATGTATTATTACCACAAAAGTTAAAAAGAAAAAAAGGTAAATGTAGAAGGAAATGAATGTATTAATTTTATCTGCAGTTACTATCTTACTATGTATATGTACAATGTGTTCCACATCCATAAACTCACCAACTTTGATTCAAATCACCATGGATCAAAAATAGTTGAATTTTTTCATGTGTACTATTATATTAAATGTGTAAAAACTTTTCTCTCCAGAATTTCTTAAATATTACAGTATAATTTGTATTTATATAGCACTTACTTTACATTAACTATTATAAGTAATCCAGAGCTGGTGTAAATTATATGAGAGGATGCACACATATTATATACAAATACTGCAGTATTTTATATAAGGAACTTGCACATCTGCAAATTTGAGTATCTGTGGGAGTGAGGAGTGGCAGTCTTAAAACCAGTCCCCCACAGATTCTGAGGGATGACTGTATGTTAAAACATCATGTATTATACCTTTAATAGATGTTTTTAAAGATTTATTGTATAACGATGGTAATCAAGACTGTGATATAGTCAGAAGGATAGATACATAGATCAATGGAACAGTATGTAGAGCTAGACTCACATAAATACATTAAAAGGTAATCTACACATTTTAAACAAAAGTGCAATAATGACTCAGTTGTTTGGAAGGAATCAGGAATTTATAGAAAAAAAAACAACAACCATATATCAAGTTTCATACATCATCCTAAAATTAGCTTAAAAATGTTACAGTCTTAAATGGAAAACATAAATCTGAAAATCTAAAGAAAAATAAGAAAACCTCAGGAAAAAAATGTTTGGGATACAGAGTTAGGCAAAAATTTGACTTAACACCAAAGCTCATGATCCACAAAATGAAAAATTGATAAGTTGGACTCCATCAAGTTTAAAACTTCGTGATAAATGTAAGATGATGAAAAGATAAACTATAGACATCAAGAAATATTTGCAACTTATATATGCAACAAAGGATTCCTATCTGGAATACATAAAAAGAATGCTAAAATATCAATAGAAAAAATTTCAATTAGTAAATAGTCAAATGACATGAGCAGCCATTTAAACTGAAGAGGAACTACAGAATACAAATAAGCCCATGAAAAGGAGTTCAGCATCATTAGCCATCAGGGAAATGCAAATTAAGACAGTAATATCTATCCCCCTCTATCAGAATGTCTAAAATAAAGAGCAATTGATATGCCAAATGTTGGCTGGAATTCAGAGAAACTGGAACACTCATTCCTCGTGGGTGGGAATATAAGGTGGTTCAGCCAGTCTGGAAAATGGTTCATCATTATACATCCAACAACTGTATGACAATTCAATTGCACTCTCTAGTTACTGCCACCATTAGTTGAGTCTTAATGAGTATAGTACAAACAGGTTTGGGATGTTGACTTTTCTTTCAGACATAGAAAGACCAATCTAAACTATCATCTTTTCCAGGTTTCCGATTTTCATATTTAATGTATATGAGATGATCAAGAAAACAAAGTAATACTACAAAAATTAACTCAGAGTCAAGGTGGTTGTTTTTGGGAAGACTGAAGCTGTGATTCATCTCAATTGCAAGTAACTCTGATGGTTGAGAGAATAATTAAGAGGAAATAATGGATCTAGGTATATAGTTGTCAAGAAGTCAATGATATGATGTGAAGAGAAAGCTTCATTTCATTGAGGAAGATTGTCATGTAAACAGAACTTTCCAAGAATGAAATTGTTTGTGATTATATTATTTTACATGATAGATAATGAGATTGCACAATTTATTTTGTTTTACCACATGCCAAATGAATTATTTTGCATGAGACTATATCATTTCTTTTTCTCCAAAAATTCCTATGGATATCCAAATGATAATTTAGGCAGTTTCAGACACTAAAGTAAAGTTTTTCATCTATGAAAATTGTCTTCACTAATTGGGAATTCAGTTTTCTATTTTAGTTTACCAAAAATGCTAGAAAGCAAAATATTAATACTAAAGCTTATAAATAATTACTAGGAAGGAAGTAGAAAAATATGGATCATGACAAATTCTTTTTTCAGAAAAGTCCAACATTTACTTCTCTTCATTTTAATATTTTGTATCTATAATTTTAGAAAAAGTTCCTTTATCACAAATTTATAATTTAAAATTTTTGAATGATATCATCTAGGAAATTGTGTTACTAAATGACAGCTTAGAACATTCTGATTCAAAATCATGAATTTACATATACTGGATAGGATATTTGACTTTAGATAAATTAATTTGACATTCAACTTTCATGAATTAATCTGTCTTGCAGAGTGTTTCAGAGTTTCTATATAACACTTTAATTTTCTAGGAACTTAAAGATGTCAAAATATCTTAATAGACAAAGCTGAAATTTACCAACCTCTCATCTACACAAGACTCAACACAATCATGTGTCTCTATATTGTTGCATTTCTTAATGAAACAGGTTTCCCTCTCCTTTATCTTTTTCAGTCCTCTCTTACCAATCCCCATCTCCCATGTTTCACCCACTTTATTAACAGTAACTTCTTCTTCTTATTATTATTATTGGTGCCTGGGATTGAACTCAGGGGCACTCGACCACTGGGCCACATCCCTAGCCCTTTTTTTTTTTGTATTTTATTAGAGACAGGGTCTCACTGAATTGCTAAGTGCCTCGCCATTGCTGAGGTTGGCTTTGAACTTGCGATCCTCCTGCCTCAGCCTCCCAAGTGCTGGGATTATAGGCTTGCGCCACCGCGCCTGGCCTAACAGTAAATTATTTATATTCTATATATCTTTTGTAATTCTATATTATAGCTCATTATAATGTACTTTTTGTACTTTCTACAAGTTTTGCTAAAAATTCTGTGTTTTAGAGTGCTGCATTTCATAATGGTCTGTGTACTCCAAATTACCAATTACTTTATAAAAATTATCTCCTTATATAGTGTACATGTTACTTAAAGCTATACAGTGGACTGTGTTGTTTCTCATTCGGAATTATCTTTCATCAGATTAAACAGGACAATTATAGGGTCATAATCAAACATTTTAATATTTAAAGTTTTTACTATTTTTATGAAAAGTTGGTAAGTGTAACAAAATATGCTCACAAATTCTCTGATATCAAAGAACACTAAATCATTTTTATTTGCTACAGCATAATAATGCCAACATACACGCAATCTTCTTTCTGATGCCTCCTATCTCAACCCGGTTCAGTGTGATGGAAAAATATTATACTAGAATGAAATCACAATTTGGTTAAATTTCATGGCCATTATTTCCTTTGTAAAACTCTGTCATCTTAAATCAGTGAACATTTGCCCATTTACTTTCTTTACCTAAAATTGTATTTAGTCATTTGTATTTTTAATCCTACAGCACTTACAACCCATGAACAGGAAAAAATAAATAAAACCCAATTTATGAATACCTTAAATTCTTGTCATTACAGGAGCTATAGATTGTGCTCCCCCAAAATAAAATAATTGTAACCAAAATACAGCCAATTGAAGACTTAGACAAACATATTATTCAAGGTCTTAATGTGCAAGAATTATTAAAACCAACATTGGTCTCTTTACTTTTGAAATCAGGTTCAAGCAGTATGTACTTGAGAGTCTCTCAAGATGAAGAGCAGGAGTCATTGGTATTTCTAACAGATTGTTCAAATGTCCAGTAATTGTAGCTTTATTTCTCATAGCCACTGGAAATGTCCCCCTTTAGAAATAACAAATGAGTTCTTTGTAGCCAATATAAAGCCAGGACAATGGGACAGGACAGTCAAGTTTAAAGAGCCATGGCCATTCCACCATATGAACTTCAAAACTGAATGTTGCTATTGGCCAAATGTCCTCATTCTTTCTGCATGCTCAGCTTCTCCCAATAACATTCATGTGTCATGCAGCCAAATTCCCAAATTCTAGATTCCCACTGCATTCTTGTACAACATTTCTTTCTACCTCTTCTTAGAAGGAAGGCTGAGTTCAAGGTTTGGTCTAACCACTAGGCAATGTCATCAATGTTCTGTACCTCAGTTTCCTCATTCCTTGGTTACTAATAATACTGTCCATATAAGTCTTACAGGGATGATAAACTCGGTTAATATCCATGAATCACTTTGTGGAATAAGCACCATATAAGCCATTTTTGTTAAATGCACTTATTCTTCTGCATTTCATATGTGTCTTTCACATTCCTCCTTTGTTAACTCACTCCAGTACTCAGCATAAAAATATGTAATCCTCTTTTTCTTCTACCTTCTAACCAAACGTTTTATTTAGGCTTTGGTGTAACTGAAGTCTATTTTTCCCTAGCTAACACAACTTCCAATCCATAGCCTAGATAAGTTTAGCAACTTTAATCAAAGTGTAAAAAGACCAGGATCTTCTGTAATTTTATGCAAATTGAAACACAGATGCCTTAAGGCTGGGTATGGATTGTCTAGTATGCCCTTATCTCTACCATTATATTTAATGATGATATTAATGAAAGATCATAGAGTTCTCCCTGGATGAATATCTGGGTAGAAATCGAGCTCCATTACCATCTCTTGGTTCTCCTAAATTGAGAGTCTCTATTCAAGTGGTTTTCAAAGTGCTCTAAGCAAATGTTTCTGAAAAGACCCTTTCTCCTTTGGTTCTTGTTCCCCATGATAATCTTCAGGAATCAGGCAGATAGATCTTCATTAATAGTATACATGTTTAGTCCATCTGTTTCTAGCACAAGAGTAAGGAAGAGAAGTTAAAATGCATCATTTTCTTAAAATGAGTATAGGCATCCTGCTACACACAAAAAGAGACATGTTGGTAAATCTATAGGTTGAACAGCTTGATTTAGAAGCTTACACAAGATATTAACTCTTTTCAAATTATTGGCTTAAGCCACTATCTGTCTAGGTTCACAGGAATCCAATGTTTCTATTTTGGGGCTCTAGCAATTAATCAATGATTGTGATGCTTGTTGAATTCTCAGAGGCCTTTGGTCTTCATGTTAGTTTCAGAACTGAAAGATATTCTTGGAACATTTTGGAAACCACACACCACCACCTGTGAAACATCTACTTTAAAACTGGCTGCCGGTATTACACCTAGTTAAAGGGATCTTCTGTTTATAGCTGTTTGGGAAGGTTCATCTCCTGATAGAAATAGCTAAGTGACTTAAATGGCTAGGAACTGGTCTCCTGTTCTACTACACCAGTACTAGAATAAACCTCAACCTGCTCTCTCAGTCAAGGTGATTCCGTGCTTGAGATCATAGGTCTTCAGCCTCCGTGTATACTCATTTGCTCTTGAAATTGTATTCAAGCCCATTTTCAGCATCATACAACTGAATAGAAGAGGTTTTTCTTCTTCAGGCATGTAATGTGCTAGAAGCAGCCCTCCACCCACATTGTCCATACTCCTCTTCACATAGTGAAGAAACATTTGGATTGTTTCTTCATTATACCAATTGTGACTATCTCTCCAGGCATCCTTTTACATGTGAGAACATACTTACAGTTTTTTTTTTTTTATGTTTTTAGTACAAATAATGCTGGAATGAATATCTTTCTACTTGAATATTTGCATATCTGTCCAACTATTTTAGATGAAAATTTGAACCTTAATTTGGGGAAACAAAGATTGAATATATTTCCAAAGTACTTTCAAATGTGTTATATATTTTACCCTTCTATAGATATATATAAGAGTGGTTATTCATATCAGCTCACAAAATTCATTGCATCTAAATGCACTGTGAAATTTTCAAATTAAGTATATGCACTTTACATCCTATATCAATTTTGTAAGAGCAGCCATATTGTTTCTATTTTCCTGTAATGACAATGCAGCCACTGACACTTGATTTCAGCCTCAGCAGAGAGCATGGCCACACCCTGTGGGACTTCTGACCTACAGAACTATGACCTAATGGAGGGGCTGTTGTTCTAAGCTGCAGAGTTATGTTAATTTGTTACTTAACAGCACTGGAGATCAACCTATGGGCCTCCTATGTCCCAGGCAAGCTCTCCACCACTGACCTATGGAGATGTATTTCAGTGGTTAAGCACCTCTGGGGTCAATCCATAGTTACCCTCCTCCCTCCCCAAATTGAAGTTCCCCAAATTGAGAACTTCAGTTGCACCTGTGTAAAAGAAAAAAGAGGGGAGAAAAGAGCTGGAGCTGGCTCAAGGTCTAGGAAGAGTTTTATGGAAAGTCATTAAATGCCGAATGGCTGATGTGAAGATCCCAGTTGAGAGCAGGAGGAGTCAAACACAACAGGGGAGGCATTTTCATTAGCTCGAGGTGATACAATACAGATATGGAGCTGTGCATGCTCCTGTGTTTCCCTCTAGAACAAACAGAAGACCTGAGGGCAAGGGGGTACCAGGTAGGTACATTCATGTTTATTATTAGAAATTTAAAAAAGCTCACCTTTTTTTTTTCTGTCCTCTTTTCTCAGTGTAAATGACTATTAGAAATGAAAATATGCATTTTCAAGCTAGGAACACAATCATTAAAAATAAGCATAGCACATAAAAATCATATTTCCCCAGTGTTTGAAAGTTTTGTCTGCTAAGTGAAAATTTCCACTTCACACTGAACATAAATGAGATTGCTCTCTGGTGTGGCCACATTTTATGTCCTATCCAGGTTTATAGAATACACAATTTGGGAAACATAAACCATTTCCTACCTGTACTCTCAGCTTAAACACTTCTGAGTTTTGACTGAAAAACTGACTAAAAAGCAGGTTTTTAAAAGAATGAGGTAACCCAGTGGTTTTTAATGGAGTCTGAAGATTTTGAGAAAAAGAAAATGTGCTGCTATTGAAAACAAAAATGGACACTGCATTTTTTTAAAAAGGTGTATTTCCACATTTGGGCCCAATTTGTTACTAAACTGGTCATCCAAATGCCCATGAAGGCCCATGGTCAAGACATTCAGTGAATTTGTTCTTTGACATTCAGGAAATCTAAGGCAGCAAGATGGATGCTATTCTTTTGTGTTTTGTAAGTAGGATCTGTATTAAAAGTGTACCCATTATTAGTGACATGGCTCTTTAGAGGTCCCTAGTCAAGATTATCAGCTAAGTTAGAGAACTTCCAGTTAAATTTAAGCTTCAGATAAAGAGCAAAATGTTAAACATGTTATATTCTAAATATTGTACATAAAATACTTCTACCCCAAATATTGTTGTTTATCTGAAATTAACATTCAACTTTAAAACAATGCCATCTATTTTTATTTTCAAAATCTTGGAACCATATCCTAATGAAAATTCAGGTATTCTTTATCTGTCTAGGACAACCATATTTTGTATGAAAACAAATCTGAATTCACAGGGTGAAAAATAATGTTTGAGATGCTTTCAGACATGAGAAGTCTGAGCACATTGTTTGAAGTCCAAAATGTTAGTGTTTGGGGATGCTTTGTGGTCATGAGGATCACAACCATATATTTGCAATTTTAAATAGGTCTACAACAGCTTGTGGTTGCTCCATGTATTGGGGCGGTAGGTTCCCTTGATCTCTTTCCTGGTAAGATTTCAGAACCAGGTTTCAACTTTTTGTTTGTTTGCTTTGGTGTGTGTGTGTGTTTGTGTGTGTGTGTGTTTGTGTGTGAGATTTGGTATAATAAATCATACCACAGAGAGAGTGATTTTATATATATATATATATATATGTTGTTTGTTCATCAGTTCATCATTGAACAACAGGTAATACAAAGGTAGATTAAGCATAACCCAAATATTTTCAGAACGGCCTAGTTTTCCAGCCATCTTAAGAAATCAGCAGCAACCTGGGAGAGTCAACACCGAGCACTGTGATCACCTTGGTTTCAATTTCTTGAAATCCACTTGCACTTTTTCATTTCATACATTCAACAAATATTCATGAAAGGTTACATTAAAATAAGCAGCAAAGATGAAATGTGAGCAAGAAAGACAAAACCCTGTACTGGACAGACAGACACAGTGTTGTGTTAGAACCAACACGAGAAAAGCTTGTAATACAGGGAAACAAAATACATACTGAGATATAAAACAGGTTGTTGTGATAGAGTTGGTGGGAGGTTTCTTTAGACCAGGTGTTCAGGAAGGTCTGGTCAAAGAGGATGGTATGCAAGCTGGAATTCTGAACTTTATATTACAAAGGTGAAGAAGAAAATATTTGGCAAGATTAAAATGCAGAGCAGAGGCCAGTGTGGGTGGAGCAGAACAGCATCCTGGGAGTCATGGTAGAAAGTGAGGTGGGAGTTCAGCTGGCAGAGACCACACAGGGCTTTGTAAGTTAGGCCCAAGGCTCCATTTTATTTTACTTTATTGGGAAGACTTTGGGGTGGTTAAGCAGGAGAGTAACATGACAGTGCAGAACTGTAACACAAAGTGCCAATTTGATACCTTTTTTATGAGTCAATAGGACTTATTAATTTACACTTTGTATCAAGATAAAATGATTCTAATATGGCAAAAATTAGGAAATATCTAAAAAATTAATAGACATAGCCATAAATCAGAAAACTGAGAAAAATATATACAAATTGTTACACCATCACATCCATCATCATGATAAAATGTGAATGAAATAAGCATTCTTATTAAAAATAATGCTCCCGTGTTAGTTGATGGCAAAGAAATCCAATAAATGATTGCAGAATTTTTTGACTCATAAAAAGATGTTCATAATTTTTCTGTTTGAAAAAGAATATTCATTTCTAACTTGATTAAGTGCACTATTATATAAGGTTTAACTTTTGAATTTTAATATTGATTTTAAGACATTCTTTAGTAGTTAAAATACTAGTTCATAATTGAAAAAGAATAAACATTTTTCATAGTTGTTTATAAACATATTTGAGTGTTTGACTTTGGGGCTGATATCTAATAAACAACATTTTTAATTCCTATAAGGAAAAAAAAATTAGGTTGATAATGAGCAAGTGAAATAATAGAAATTTGTAGGGAAAAACTAAATATAACCCAAATAGCTATACAGAATTGAAGTCCTGAAATAAACCTGAGTCTGCCAGAATACTGAAAGCTAATTACCACAGTGAAAAGGAGTGACCTAAATAGAAGTGACTTCAACATTTTCCCACCTCCGAGGTACTGCAGACACAGGCAGTGTGTGTGTGTGTGTGTGTGTGTGTGTGTGTGTGTGTGTTGCAGGATGGTGCAGGTACTGCTATGTGAAAAAACACAATGTGGTAATCATTTCAAATCCTGTATTTTCCTATATCAGTAATACAATTATCTTATAATTTGTTTCTGATTACACTCTGTAAGCAATTTATAAAGGAGAAAAATGAGATCTAGGGAGAAGGCATGAAATTTCAGTAAAATGATGGCAAAACTAAGTGTGATTTAAGAAATGGTGAGATTTGGAAAGGTGAGGATTTTTGGGGGGGACCTACCAGACCTTATACTTTATGCCATATTTATAAGCCATTTCCTAGGGAATATCTTTGGTATGAATGCAAATTTCCATTTTAACATTAAGGGGAGAAATCTCACACTAATCAATTGGGAGGCAATGGACATTCAGGGCTTGGAAATCTCTGTTTATATTTTATGACCTGAGGAGACAAGTTATTTAATGTCAATGCCCATATTTAAGTAGGAATACCCCCAAGCTTGTCCTACCTTATGTTATGAACATTTAAAATGCAAGCCTAATCTAGAAAATATTCCATTTCAGAATAAAAGTGTGTTCTTCTCCTGCCATGTGAATGGTAGTTAATATCCTTGAAAGCTTCTTAATGGCAACCACTTCCAAAATAACTTAAGGGAAAAAAATCACTTTTCCTCAATATTTGCAAAGTGAGATAGAAACAACTGCAAAATTTGGGTGGGGAAGGTTTGTCATATGGCCAATCAAGACAAAGCACAAAGATGTGTTAGTTGCTGAACAAACAAGCCAATTTGTCTCAGGAACAAAAAGCAGATTGTAGTCAAAGAGGACCAATCTTTTACAGTTCCAATCATGCCTGAAAGGACATTATAATTACAGTGAAGCATTCCTCAATCACACCATATCATTGCTCAGGAAGGCAGGAGGTTGCTGGAGAAAGTGTGATGATTTTCTTTCTTATCAACTGTGAATCATGTCATTCATCTCTGTAATTAAGGCCTTTGATATGCATGGCAGTCGATAGAGTTGAGCTAATAAAACAAATCTGGCCAAATATCCTGTTGTTGAAGATCAGAGTGCTATACCAAATGCTGGTCTCCTTCTTCCTCAACTTGTGAATCTGTAAATGACATGCCCTTTTAGAAATACTGATTTAGATTTGAAGACATTGGCAAAGTCAAGATGTTGTCCATTTTTGGAAATATTGCATATTGAATTAATTGAAGGTAATGATCAATTCCCTCATTTAAACAGCTTTGATGACTTCAAATGTATGTTAAATCTGTAACAGGATATGTTCCCAGTATTTTTTTTTTTTTTTTTTTTTTTTTTTTTTTTTTTGGTACTGGGGATTGAACTCAGGGGCACTCGACCACTGGGTCACATCCCCAGCCCTTTTTTGTATTTTATTTAGAGACAGGGTCTCACTGAGTTACTAAGTGCCTCGCCATTGCTGAGGCTGGCTTTGAACTCACGATCCTCCTGCCTCAGCTTCCCAAAGTGCTGGGATTACAGGCGTGCACCACCAGGCCCGGCTTGTTTCCAGTATTTTTATAGTGATATAGTTTTATATTTGGGAAGTCCAGTCTTATTAATATTTTGTTAGAAGAAAGTTCATATTTAGAAACCTTGCTCTTTAGATATTTAATTCATTTTATTCATCTGCTCACTCTGGGTATCAGCATTGTGAAGGAAATTTCACATGTATGATATCTAATTCTCATGATTAACTTTATGAAGTAAACTTTTATTATTCACAGTCTACAGAAAAGGACATTTATTGAAAGAAAACATGTGGCTCCCCAAAGAGAATCAGTAAGGAAGAGACAGTGACCTTCAGATGAAGTATGGTTTTGAGGGCGAGGGGAGCAGGGCGAGATATCTCAGGACAATATCTAGTTGCTGAGATAGTGGTGAAACAACATTAGAGGAAATGTTGCAGAGACAAATGAGGAAATGTTGCAGAGACAAATGCAACATTGATTGTCAGACCACACACTGCAAAATAATGTGATCAACCAGGGCATTTTCTATAGGAACTGGTTGCTCCCACTGAACAAAGCTATACTCCTTACTCCTACCTTCCTTGGAACTCACTGTTTCTATGACCAGACAAATGCAGGATTCTTTCATTATAGAGGTCACTTTTAAGTTCTCTTTAATTTTTATTTTTATATTCTGATCATACATATGGTCTGTGCCTACATTTGCTAGTCTGAAAACATGTTAGCCAATTGCCCTGAGATATGCTATGAAATTTACATCTGATGAAAATGAATGAATGCTTTCTGGTCTGAGCATCTCAGAGTAAACATTTTGAGTAAAATATATAAATGTTACAACAGAAGTTGTAACATCAATTTTATTTGTTCATGAGTTCTTAGATATTGCCTTTTGATTTTTCAACTGTGTTCAGAGTAAATTAGGTGGCCAGAGAGCTGTGTTGGCTGCAGAATGGTGCTGATGAGAAGCCAGAATCATGGTTCAACAGTCCTGCATGGGGGCTGGCTGTCACCCGGGCCAGAGCTTTGAGCCACAGTCACAGATTCACACCAGTGCTGTTTTATAGCATTCCAAACAAGCATGGCATTTTTGCTTAGAGCTTTTGGTATAACGTTTTATTGTGTCATTTGCCATTGCTATATTACTAGTCCATCTCTTCTAATTATGCATAAGCTCCTGAGGCCAATGATGATGCCCTGTCCCTCTCTGTATCCCAGAAATCAGCACAAACCATGGATCACTAAAGGTGTCACATGAATGTTTACTCAATCATACCAGGAAAAAGGTGTCCATCAAACGAACAAGGCAGGCTATGAAAACAGGGATCACTCATTGTGAACTTTCTGGAAACTCACAATAACACAAGCTTCACATCAACAAACCACAAACATATTTTGTTATAGAATTTAGCATTTTAGTTGTGGATCATTTTAACAGTCAGTCTGCCAAGTTAACACTGTAACAAACTCCCACAAAACTCATCAATATATACAATTTCTCACTCAGGCAAAGATGTACATCGGAATTTGGCTGCTTTTAGGTTGGACTCAGCTGGGCCCAAGGTGCGTGTCATCTGGGCAGCTCCAACTGTCCGTCATCTTTCTCGAACCAGAGGCTGTATGTGGTGTGTTCTCACGGCAAGAGGTAGGAGGGCAAGAGAGGAACTATCCACTCATTCATGTCAAGATTCTGTCCATGTCATGTCCACTAACAACCTAAGGCAGACGGAATCACAGTCTCAGTCATGGGGTGAGCACTTTCTCCACAGTAAAGCTACTGATGATTATGGGTGAATGCTTTTGTTATAAAGAAGTCAGTAACTGGGACCCCTAAGGTCCCCCTCTCAGCTCTTTTCACTGAGAGGCAAAGGGCACAATGTCTCCACCTCCAGGAAGCAGCATTTGCAGCTTCATTCTCCTGTTACCGTTTGCATTCTAGTCTGTGTGAGGATGCTCCCTGAAGTTGTGCACTTCCTGGTATGATTATCTCACAGATTTAGAGTTGGACAGCCACAAGTTGTGCCTGTGATTAATTTTATCTTAACTTACTGCAGATGTACTTGAAAAATAAAATCTATTTATAAAATAATCCAATTAATGTTTTATTTAGAAGTACTATATTCTGACAAAACAAATCACTAAGATTATATAAAAAACAGAAGTTAAGATAAGGCCACTTTATAACTTTCTTCTTAATAGAGTTTTAGCTATGAGAAAAAAAGTCAAAATCTGTTTTTTTCCTAAAGGCATCGTTTGACAGTTATATGGAAGGAAGTATTGTATCTCTCACATATGTGTATATTTATTTATATGTAGATATATATCTCCTCATCATGCATGCATACATAAAATATATATAAATATACAAATATAAGTATATTTCCTTCAGAAGAATGGAGAGGGTGGGTGCGGTAGTGCATGCCTGTAATCCCAGCAACTTGAGAAGCTGAGGCAGGAAAATTGCAAGTTCAAGGACTGTCTCAGCAACTGAGTGGGACCCTGTTTCAAAATTTAATAAATAAATAAATAAATAAACCACTGGGGGTGTGGCTCAGTAGTAAACTGCCCCTGAATTTAAAAAAAAAAAAAAAAAAAAAAAGGATAGAAAGGAAGACATAGTATGATAAAGTCCATCAAGACTCACTAATCATGGTTGATCAAGTGGTGAGATAAGATGCCTAAATTTTGGCAGATGTAAATTTTAAGTCTTGGAGTGAGTTGGAAAGGTTCATAAATATTTGAGATGAGACTTAAGGGAAGAGAGAAAGTGAGCCTTGTAGATACCAGGAGGGAGGACTGTTCCAGATAATGGAAGAGGACTTTTGGAGGCTCTGCAAGAGAAAGATCTGCCTTATGTTCTAAAAACTGTAAGGAGGTCAGTGAGTTTAGACGAGGAGTAGAGAAGGAGGAGATGACATCAGAGAGGCAGTGGTGGCCACTCAGGTAATTTTGTGAGGCTTTCCTACAGGCCATTTGAAGGTCTTAACTTTTATTAAGATGGAGACATTACAGATGTTGAACCCAGTAGAATATGACAGGACCTGTATGCTCTAGAGCTGTTTCTGGCTGCTATGTTGCATGTAGACTCTAGGGTTGAGTGTGAAAGCAGGAGAACTTTTATCCCTCCACTGTGGTATCTCAGGCCTGAGTTAATTATGGAGTTACCGCTGGTGTGCACAAGTACCCATGTGTTCAGGTGAAAAAATCAAAGGAGCCAAATCTGTTTCTGTCTTAGAGTCAAACCCATAGAATTTGCAGATGAATTGCACATAGGTTGTGTGAGAAGGAATTAATGATATTTCTAAAGCATTTGGCTTCAGAAATTGAAAAGATTAGGTTTTCGTAAATGAAATGGAATTAACACCAGTGGAGCAAGCTGGGGGAGAAAGATCTGGAGTTGTTTTGGACATGTTAGGTTTAATATACTTAATAAGCAAATTGTTTGACATGACAAATATGCCATAGGATATGTGAGTTTCAGGTTCAAATGCCAGGGCTACACTGGAAAGGCAGAGGTGGAAGACATGATTGCTTTATTTTATCTCCCTTGTGTAATTTTTTTTTATGCATCCATTTACCATTTGCTTATGAGTCAGTTTCTAAATTGCATTTTAGCTATTATACATACATTGATATCTAAGCTTATTGCATTATGTTAGAAAAATATTTTTCCTGTAATTCTGATCCATTGTGTTTTAGTTCATAGTCAATCTCTAAATTTTCCACATGTGCTTGAAAAATAATTTTTGGTTCAAATATACATACTTACTAATTGGTGCCTTTCTCAGTCACTTCAGGAGAGGAAATTCATATCCATATTCATAATGGAAGATTTTTAGATTAGTTCTTACTCTCTCATTATTGGTTTGCTTAATGTGTTTTAAGGTCTTGTTAATTCATCTGTATTGTAAAATCTTCATGGTTCTTTGATGATAATCTTTCTTGAGTAATGCTTTTAGAGTCATTATTTAAAGACATTTTTCTTTCATTTTTTATTTGTGTGGCCTGACTTATCCCCTTCCTTTCCCTCAAACATTCTGTTTTCATTACATAACCATTTGTAATTTATCTGACATTATCAATCTGTTAACATGAGAGTTTAATTCATTACCAAACTTGTTTGTATCTAGATGCATTTTTCTGAATTTTTTATTCTTAATATCATTCATTTCTTTTTTTTTTCATGTTTTTTACTCAGTTGATCAAATTTCGTATATGCGGTTTTTCCATCTTAGCTGCTTTGAAAGTTCCACATTCACTCTCTAGTCCCTCAGTGACTATAATTAAATTACATAATAGATAGACATCCTCCATCTTTTGACAAAGTTAAAAACTGTTGGAACCTCTTCTAATTTCCTCCTACATTCGCGATCTTTTTCTGAAAATGTTTTTTGTGTGTTCTCCCTCTCCAATGCTACTTTAGCTAATTACACAATCCTAGATTGACAGTTGTTTTCCTCATCATTTTGATTTGCTCACTCTCTGTTTTTACTTATTGCACTGGAGAAGTGTGCTGATAATACAATTCCTAGTACTTTGCAGGTAACATATTTGCAAACTTATTGTCTTTAAAATTTAGTCTTTACTTTTGGGGTTCTGCTGTTCTGCTACCTTTGTGGGTGTGATTTTATTTATTGCGTAGAGGAATCATTTTTTTATGTAGCAAATTGATGCCTGTGCCACTTAAATGTCTTGTTTCATGGCTGCCCAGGGAGGTTCAGCTCTTTTGCCTACCCTGCTACCTAGCTGATACAATCAATATCTTAAGTGAGTTGATAAACATAAATGCCAGGAATAGTACTGGCACACAATAGATCCATGGAAGGTTCTGACATATAATAATAATAATAAGAAATATGAAGGAGGAGAACAGAAGAGAGAAGTTTCACAATACCTGAGAATCAGAACAGAGCAAAAAATATGTGAATCAGGGTATTGTTAATAAAGTTTGTGAAGTCAGACAAACCAGTGTGATATACTGTCATTTGCTCAAAATGAGAATTAGCACAAGGTATACAGTGATTCACTGGTAATGTAATAATGTGTCATAAGAAGCAACATCTGCCTCTGTTTCTGCAGAACATTCACAAAAGCGGTTTCAAAAGAAAAATTAAATAAGTAAAACAATGTGAAAATATTCAGTGGAACTTTATGAAATTATCTAGGTAAAAATTGGTCAATATTGATAATTTTGTGTAATTAAAAAATAAAGTCTATGAAATTGAGTTTTCCCAAGTAGAGAGATAGAAATGCTTCCTATGCAATATTATTTTTAAAATATAGATGTGAAAACTATCAAGAGAAGAAGCCAGAGATAAGGGTGGCATTAAAGGAGGAAGCCCATGTATCAGAAGCAGACTTAACAAATGGAGACAGGTCTGATTTACCTACTAGACATTGTCCCCAATTCAGAAGACAACTAGTCCAATAAAGACAAATATGGGGGAAGAAAATAAAGATTGGGTTGATGGATTACCAACAACCACTGGTATCTAACATATAGACAATTACTTGGTGAAGAGATACTGATAATTGAAAGACTTTAGATCCAGACTACTTATTACAGTAAACTGAGTGATGTCTCTA
Source organism: Tamias sibiricus (assembly GCA_025594165.1). NCBI lineage: Eukaryota > Metazoa > Chordata > Mammalia > Rodentia > Sciuridae > Tamias > Tamias sibiricus. The sequence goes on along the minus strand of CM046660.1, from coordinate 67,986,296 downwards.
CTGTTTAATGAAATACTATTTTGTCTTACCCAGACTAGCATTATCTACCTATTCATACTTTAAAGTTAAGAAATTCCTTGCAAGTGTTGATAATGCAGAAACATCTGGTATCACATGCATTCAGATCATAATGGCACATATGTGGAAGGGGTGCTTACCTGGGTATACCAGACTCTTGTCTACATAAACCCTTGTTGCACAACTAGTGTCTATGCAAGAATTGACTTTGATGAGCATAGTCAGGTAAGAAAATTTAATAAAAGGAAAAAAATGTACTCTTGTTTATGATCGATAGCTGTCATCTCTCCAGGTATTCTCTTAATTATCAATACTGTTTTAAATAGTCCCACTTAAAAACTGAACTTCTAAGGAATTGACCTAAGTAGTGCAGTTTTGTGAAAGATACTATATAATATCCACTAAAACATCAAGCATGTTTGCATTCCTACATTATTAGTGTAAACTCACAGCTGTATCTTCCTTCTCTACTGATTCAAATGATAATTGAAGATGAATTATAGTACATCTCCTTAAATTCATCAGTGCTAGAAGCAAAAGGGTTTCTCTGGAGGGAAAATTTATGTGCAGAATGTAAAGGAGAATGCTCTGTTGGCCATATGCTCTGTGGGTGTACCACTGGCAAAGTGCAGTGTTGGAAGGAAGCTAAACTTCAGTGTGACACAAGTATTGTTTCCTTGTACTAGAAGGAAAGCAGCAAAAGATTGTGATCATAAATTATATCAACAGCATGGTACACTTCTTACCAAAGGTAGTGTAGGGTTTGAGGCCAATTTTCCTTTTGTGCACCTCTCTTGCTATGACTGTTTTACAATAGGTGTGTACCAATGCAAACCACTAGTATGTGTTTCTCCTCTGCCATCAATCCTTATCATAGTGTTGAAATAGCAACAGACATTGAAGAAAGATTTGTCCCTGGGACACATTTCCTTGTGAATATGATGTAATTTAATAAGAAGTCGTATGAGTTCAGTACTGGTAACTTATTGACAGGGAAACCAATGCTTAGAAGAGTTGTGTAACTTGATGAGGTTTACATGAGCAAGTGACAGAGGTAGGGTTTGGAACAAGAACAAAATCCAGACTGTAACCATAAATCATGAGCAAGCAAACCTTAGCTAAAATGTGATTTCTGCCATCACAATTTTGCTTTAGTGAACCTTAAACATAAGTAGATAGAACTACAATGAAATAGGAAAAAAGTTCAACAAATAAACTATGTGTTGAGTCAATTATTCTATGTGCACTCTTAATATGTATTTAGTTATTCATCAGTGCTCATTACAGGAGGTGAGTTGTAGCAACAAATTAATGGCTTTCATAATATGTAGTCCATAGGATCTTGAAGAGAACTAAATAACAGAAGTTGATTTTAATTAATGTTTTCTTATTCTAAGGATCAAACTTTATTAAATTCTCAAAATTACTAACATCATATTAAAAATGTGGAAAGAAAATAGCAATTAACATAAAATAATTCTGGGGGGGCATAAAGGAGATGGATTTTTCAGATGTTCTGTAGTTTCAATTGAGAAGAGAAAAAAATTTGTTTATATTTAGCACTATCCCATTGACATATTTAATAAAAGGAAAATTTCATATTTTGTATATTAATTTTTATTCTCTTTAAAAAACAGCTTTCTCACTTTATTACAAAAAGTATATCATACTCATTTTGAAATATAGTTCAAATGATGTGGAAAATATCTTATGATCAGAGTTAAAATCGCCACTATCTCTACTACCTGAGGATAATAGTCAACATTTTATTGAATTACTTTGAAGAATTTCTTCAGGCATTTATATTTATATAAAGCCTATAAATGTACATAAATTATGAATTAAAGGTAGGGTCATAATGTACATGCTGTTTTCAAATAAGCCCTGAAAATCTGGTATGAGCATCATCCCATGACACTAAATACCAGTTGGCTTTTTTTCTGTCTTTCTTGGTTAAGTTTTTGTTTAAAGCATAACACAGAGATACAAAGGTGCATAACTAGGCCGGGCGCGGTGGCGCACGCCTGTAATCCCAGCACTTTGGGAGGCTGAGGCAGGAAGATCGCGGGTTCAAAGCCAGCCTCAGCAAGGGCGAGGCACTTAGCAACTCAGTGAGACCCTGTCTCCAAATAAAATACAAAAAAGGGCTGGGGATGTGGCCCAGTGGTCGAATGCCCCTGAGTTCAATCCCCGGTACCACAAAAAAAAAAAAAAAAAAAAGGTGCATAACTATAACTTTGCAGCTAGAAGAACATTTGCAAATTGTACATATTCAAGTATACACCACCTCAGTCAAGACTATAAACATTATTGGCAACCTAAAAGGGTCTCTTGTATCCTTTCCTGGTTGTGACCTGGTTGTGACTATTACTGCAACCAAAGAGGTGGTTCAGTTGTCTTCTAACTTCCATTATTCTGTTTGGTAAGTCTGCTGTAAGTCTGACCTACTCCTCTGAGATAGCATCTGTCCTACCTCTCTTACCTGCCATCCTCCCAACCCTTTCTACCCATGGCTGTTCTCAGGACTTTTCTCAGTAGTTATCCCATGACAATTGAAGTCACAGGACAAAAGACAGTCAATGTAGATAATAAATAATTGGATCCGATGGGGAAGATCGGGGCTGGTTAGAAAGGAAAGAAATCAAATGATGACATCTCTAAAGCCCTTCCCCCTCCTCCTTCAACCTGTAGCTAAGCTAACTTGCCCCAGAAATTGTTCCTCCTTGCAGGGATTTATAAGAGTTGTTAATTCATGCCTTCTGGGCTGGTTCCTTCCTGCCTGTACCCCTGGGCAAATTCTTTCCCACCCTTGAATCATTCCACCTTCACCTTTTGGCCACTGGTCATACATGCAGGATAGCAAGAGAAGAGAGGCAGGATAAGGGGAGAAGGAAAGCATGAGAAAAAAAGAAATCTAAAATGCTGAAAAGGGGCAGGACACCACCACTTCTTTTTTCGGGTGTTCAGTCTTCACATCAGGGGAAACAGAACTTGGCCCTGATAGAATTTCATCACTGGTGGTATCATATTTGGAGCTCCCACCAATATCACTACTGAGGTAAGCTCCTTCACAGGAACCCCACATCTGTCTGAGGTGCATCTTTCTGTCTCTTTTTTTTTTCTGGAGGACAATAATGGGCACCCATCAGCTAATTAAATGCAGTTAGTGCAAGCCACCATTCTACAAGATATGGGTGAGAGGATTCCCCAGCCTAGGTTGTTTATAATCACCTGTCCTGTGGTTCATTCATGTTGGGTTCTGCTGAAGCTGTTTCCCACTATCTAGTTCAGAGATCATTTGGCGTGAGTACACAGTGTCTTTAATCCCAGTCTTCCTTGGGTACATAGAGGTAGACAAAGGGTTGGAAAAACTGTGGGGTTCTGGCCTGGGCCACTCCCAGGTGAACCCCAAAGTTTCTTTCTCCAGACTCCTCTCCAAACCACCCAAATGGGGTGTCCATGGCAATCAGTCGATAGGAATTGAGCCAAAGGGCCAATAACATATGCGTCCATATGGGCCATCCTGCATGCTCCTGCTCCCTCTTCCTGAGCACTCCCCTCCCCTCAAAGATCAGACTCCAGCTATTAAAGACTCTAGAGTTGAGAGAGGGACATGGAAGTACCTCAGTTCACAGCTTTTAAAAGCCTGTAAAGATTCTCCCCATTGTTGTTCTTATATGCTTTGCTAGCTTATTTGACTACAAAAAGGGAGATTTAGACCATTTATACCCATAGCCCTCTGAAGATTCTTTTGGTCCACAGTGAGTATAAGTTCTGTTCCAGCCTTTACCCTTAGTGTGCTGCTGCTGCCAAACATGGTCTCAATACCAACTTTCTATCTGATAGAAAACATAACTAATGGGGGGCTCAACACAGACAGAACAAGTTTCATTTCAAACAGAGTCACGTGTTCTCCCCAAGTCATGTGGTAAGTATGGATAATCCGGAGGCTTGCAGCTTTTTCATGGCCAACCATAAAAAAGCACATGACTTATGACAAAACTGGTAAGGCAGCAGTTAAATCCAGAGGTCATATATAGAAGGAGGGGCGGAAACTGCTGACCTATAGAGGCTCCAGTAGCTAGAGGCTCCAGCATCAGGGAGGTGTTCCCTAGCCAAAGAGACAACTTCTCCATGCAGGTACTCATGGATCCTGCTATTGATCACTTGGTTCATGGTTCATGTTCATGTTGTTCAGAGAAGGGGGCCTCATCCTCAAAAGTAATGGGAGATGATGTCTCATAACTTTCTGAATGCAAACCTGGCCTGATTACCAACTGGGGTAATGAAAAAAATAGTTAAAAAGCTCTATTGCTCAAAACAGCAGCCTCACTTAGTTTCTGCCAGATCCCTGTCTTGCCCAGGCTTGCATTGAAATGTAAATTGCAGAGGCCTACAGGACTTGCAGACTCAGCAGGGAACTGACTTGGGACTGAAGGAAAGAAAGTGTTGTGTTGTCACTTTTACATCCTAGCCACTTGTGAAACCAAAATGGCTGTCTTACCTTGCTGCTTTCTTAATAAGTCTTCTTTACCTTGAGAATCCTTACCTAAATATATGAGGGCTCTCTCTCTTATTCTTTCAGTATCTGAACTTATTCTAATCTGAGCCAAAAGTAAACTCTGATCTGATAAACATGTTCTGCAGACTCCTTTGCTAGAATAGTTAATGGCTGTGTCATTTTTTAAAGAATGCTTGTTTTTAAAAATTTTATATTTTTGGAACCCATGGATTTACGGTGAATTCACATTTTGATCCTCTTGCCTAGATTAATATATTTTTCTAATCAGTCTTATTTTATCCAATTATAAAGTATTTTACACTCTGTTTTTTGTTCAGGGGCCAGTTTTCAAGGGTTAACTCTCAAATGCATTGGGAAAATTTCCTTGCAATAGACCCTATGTAAGACACAGACATGGTGATGCTGGAAATAAATCTAATAGAGGCTTTAATAAACATTTGTAGCATTACAATGAAGATCTACCTACAAAGAGCAACAAAGTCTTTGTTTCTTGTTTGTTTTGTGTATGTGTGCACACTGGTGTATTGTGTTATTTTTTTTCTCCATATGTGCTTGTGCCTATATATCATATACATGGTATCAAAATTGGCATATAAATAGATGAGCACTCATAAATTGAAATTTAAATGCTATATGGATCTGAATACCTTCAATTCATGTGACTTAAAAAGGGGGTTCAATTTTAAAAAGATGTGAGTAAAGACATCTTAAAATTTACTAACTCACAAGTTTTGTAGGATGTGGTAATTAATAGAGTGTTATTTTCTACAAAATGTCTAGAATGTAATATTTATTGTTTCTAGGATTTTTCTTCAATAAAAAAGAGATGGCCAATGCTGTTCACTACCCTTGTTTGATATCTTGTTTTTTACAGTTAGAAATAAAGAAATTAAATTTAACAACAATGGGATTGATCTTCATAACTATACTTGTTAAGGAGACATCTGATTAATTTACAACATTTAAGTGTTAGAGCATCAGCTGCTAAATATAAAATCAAGTACTCTTAAAATTCCATAAGGTAATATATTTAAACATTATGTGTATTTTTCATAAATGTGCAAATGAAAAAGGTTTAAGATTGCTTTGTGTCTTTGTCTTCACTAAAACAAGATTAGTAAGAGTGATTCCATCAGGTGTAATTTATGCGCAAAGAGTACAAGAGATTTTAGTTGGGCTTCAATTACAGTATTATAAAAACACAAAAGTATTTCATCTTATTAAAGTAGAGTAAACCAAATTCAAAAATTTCATAAAGGTTGTTTCAGAGTGTGAATTAAGAAAGGGGTCAACAGCCAGGAAAGCGATATAAGAAGGTTCTAGGTATGGAAATATGTTTTACTATGGAAAGTAGAAATAAAAAGAAATGTTTCTGAATAAGGAAGTCTTGTGTGGTAAAGTAAAATGTCTAAGGGAGTAGCAAAGGGTTTGTGAAGGGTAAATTTCAAAAAGTGTGTATCTAAATTTGTTATATATAATTAACATAATCAGTTAAAACTATTTAAGTTTTTTCCTTAAGGCCAAATATTAATGTACTGTTATAAACCAAAGTTTAATCTATGTGTTGAAGTAAAAATGATTTCTTAAAACATTAGTCAGTTCTTATTATCAAGTAATTTCTTGTGTTAAATTTTACTCTTTAGAGCAATTAGTCTTAAAGGAATTAGGGTTTGTACAACTATGGTCAAACAACAACTGTTATTTTTGGGTATTACCCTACATTACAGTGTCTAAAACTTTCTTTAGAAGTTAAACTTGGTTAATATAAAAACATCAGTGTAATTGTGGTGCTATTACTGACTCCTTTGTATAATAAATGTACTCATATCCTCCAGGTATACAAATCTTTAAAGTAGAAGGTTTAAAAGAACATTTTACCAAGCTGGTATTCTTCAAACTAAGGTTTAAAGTAAAGATTTGGGATTATAGAAGCTGTGTTTCTTGGCTCACAGCTATTATAAAAACTCAGTATGTTTTTACTCTTGTTAATTTCCTTTTTTATTGTCCTTGTAAACTTTAACTATTGTCTATTAGTGTCTTACACAAGTACAACTTTCATATAACAACCTAAGTTAATTTTAGGCAATAGGCCATCACCTACAGGACACATAGAATGTAAGGCTAACTTCTAGTACTAATACAGACACAAGTAAAATAAAAGGGGTAAATAACTGTAAAGTTATAGATATTAAAGGTAAAATCCATTACTCTTACTTTAAGAATGGTCAAACTGACTTGGTGGATGTTTAAGACCAAAGCTTAGATATAAAATTTAAAGAATATAAGGGCCAAGAAAGAAAATAGCCAATATTTGGCTCTTGCCCTCTGAGTCAGTTTGAACCCAGGAAATAAGGGGATTTTTCTAAGGCTTTCCAAATCTAGGTCACATGAGAGCTCTGAGACCCTGGAGAACAGAAAGCTGACCAACACATATGCTACAAAGAGGAGAATCACTGGAGAAGGGAGACATCCCTGATGCTTCCAAGGGAAGCCACATACTCAAAAATACTCTGACCCATCCTGGCAGATGCCACTAAAGGAGCTAAGGGGCTGCCCTCAAAATCCCAAGAGTGGGCCCCTGAGAGAATTCAGCTGAATCTTAACAACAGGTAGGGACAAGGTCAATTTGCCCAGTTTGACTTTAGACACCTAGAAAAAGAGTTATAACCAAATTACAACCATACCTGAACATTTAAAAGGAAAGACAATAATCTTTTTATCTAAGATATATGTTTGTGTTAGCCCCACCAAAAGTAAGACTAAAGGCTGCAAAAGAGGGATTCTTAGACAGGAGTGTCTGTAATGATCAAAAGAGACTATCAGAGACAGCAGAGTTTTTAAGTCAATAGTCAGTTTAAGACCTACAAAACTTCCTAACAATTTATATAGGTAAGCTTGATCTGTGTTTGCTAATATGATTATTTAGACCTAAGTAACAGAAATAAAGGCATCTCTACTAAGCATAGAGGTTATACCAATAAGAAGGTATTTTGTAAAAATCAGATGACATTAGATAATTTAAGTACATCTTATGGGGACATCTGTGACACTATTAAAGCTAAGTGTTGTTTACATTCCTGATAACTCTGGCAATGTCAAAGATTTACTTTACCAGATAAAAGCCTTGTCATGGGAACAACTTCTCAGCTCTTGAACCTCCTAGTGAGAGACTACTGGTTTCTATCATCTTCATGATATTTATTGACATGTTCCAGATGCTGTGACATTTATTTTGTATTAATCTCATTTCAGTACTCATGTCTTTTTGTTTGTCTCATAGAAGCACCCACCTCCAGATGACTTTACAACCTGTTCTTTCCAAACCAGAGTTTTGCTAAGGACCCTTCAACTGACCCCAAAACATTCCTAAGAGGGAAACTCAAACTGCTTACTTCATGTCACCCCTCTCAGCTTGAAGCAGACATAGTGGTCATCATCCATTTTTCATCTAACAGCAGTTAGAGTTGTGTTCTCAGAGTGGGGAACTGAAGCCAAGGGATAAAGGGTCATCAGTGTAGATACTAAATAAATGTGTTTGATCAGGAAGATGGGGGGGGCTGGTTGGAAAGGAAAGAAACAAAATGCTGACATTTCCAAAACCCTTCCTCCTCCTCCTTCAACCTGTGGCTAAGGTAACCTGCCTTAGGAATTGTTCCTCCTTGCAGGGAGTTGTAAGAGTTGTTAATTCATGCCTCCTGAGCTGGTCCCTTCCTGCCTGTACCCTGGGTAGCTTCTTTCCCACATTGGATCACTTCACCTTCACCTTTTGGTGATATATGCAGGATGGGGTGAGAAGTGAGGCAGTATAAGGAGAGAAGGAGAACATGAGAACAAAGGAAATCTAAAATGTATAAAAGGGGCAGGACTTCCAGCATTTCTTTGGATATCCAGCTCTGGGGCCCCTTCTCTGCAGAGAAGACTATCTTTCTTCTATCCTTTAAATAAAACTAGCTTTCTATGTATGCTTGCCTCATTGTTTCTTGGGTATTCACATCTGGGGAAATGAAACTTGACCCTGATTGATTTTCATCACCAGTAGTATCAATAAGTCTAACTGCATGTGTATGTGTTAACTTTTTCAAAAAAATTCTCTTTAGTTATAAACAACATTAGGATACATTTTTTACATTATCACCAAAGCATGGAATAAAATTTGCTATGGTTCAGTCCCCAGAACTTGCCCCTGTCCCCTTCTCCCTCCTCATGCTCTCATCCTTCTACTTGACTGATCTTTCTGTAATTTACAGTTGTGTTTTTTTGTTTGTTTGTTTGTTTGTTTTTTAATTAGTGTGTTGTGGATATACTTGTTGTTTGGAATCACTGTGCTATATTCATGTATGTGCATATAGAATTTCGAAGTTCAGTCAGATTCATTCCACTGTTCTTCCCTTTTCCTGTCCCTTCTTCCTTCCATCAATCCCCTTGGTCAACTCTACTGAACTTCCCTCTAAAATCTTGTTTCATCCTTGTTCTGTCTCTCTTCTCTTCTGAGTGTCTTAATAAATGCATGTCTCTTATGTGCAGGGAATGTTATTGTACATATGTGAGGAGTTTTTGCCTAAACTCTCATTATGTTCAGTTCTTTTCTGCTGTTAGCATAGATATCTTCTGCTTATCCTTCTTTGATTATGTCACCAATTTTCATTTCTATTAAAGCCAATCTGTATTAAAATCTATCTATAGGAATCCTGATTTCAATTGTTAACATTTTTCAACTTTAGAATTTCTTATTATAAAAAATAAATTATAGCTGTCTAATAAAATCTTCATCTTTAATCTGTTTTTGAACATTTCAACAACCATTCTTCTAAAATCAGCACTATATAATTCCAAATAAGTCAACTGTGGTGGTGTTGTTGTTTGTTTTTGAGGGTGTTTTATTTTGTAGACTGTCTTTGCTTTTTAAATTTTAAATTCTGTATACAGCTTATTTAAAATTAAAAGACTGAGTTAGATTTTTTTCCAAGAATGATTAACTCTCACCTTTGGTAGGCAGCTCAAGTGCAAGTAGGTCAACTTAATCAAGAAGGAAACTACCTGAGTCTGGGTTTTATTTTTTTCTTGTTTACTAAGAGTGACTCTGTGTGTGGAACTTAGCAGAGACCTAGAACACTTATGAGGGATGCATTTTAGTTGTTACAAAATGTAACTTTTTCCTGACTTCTCAGAACCACACCACTTTAAGATCTGTTTTTATATCTAGTAGTTTTTTTTTTTTTTTTTTTTTTTAATTATCTTCCCATATTTTCCTTTCTCTACTTAAAGAATTTAGCAAATGCCATAAGGCTGAAAGTCACACTGTTTAACTCTTTTCTCTGTATCTGCCTTCTTTCTAGGATTTGGTCCTTCAATCTGACTGCATGGAGAACCTTAAATGTCATTTTATCATCTTGATCTCTTTGGGATTTTTAGGCTCTGCTCTCTTTTCTACCCCCAAAATACATGGCCAAATGCTGCTTCCTCCCTACTCCATGAGCTTTCAAAGCACTGATGGAAAAAGCAGCTGGCACAAAGCCTGGTCTCCTCTCTGCTGTTCTCTTTTCGTCTCAGTCTTGGCTACTTAAGTCTTGGTTGCTTTATTAGCACTCCAGTGATTTGAATAGATGATATTTGTGTTTTACCAATATTTTCTATTTGTTCTTGGTGAAGGTATTTGTCAAACACAATCTATTCCATTACCTTTGATGCTATAATTGTAAATTATTCTTCATACAAAATAATTGCACATTATATACATTTTGATAAACATAAAATTACATAGCTTTTTGCCATTGTCTTTATAGTCAGATGAAATAATATTTAATATATACTATAGTGACTATTTTTTGTATTTTGTTGTTGATATTCTTTACTTATATTTATTAGGTATTTTAAAATTTATATGAGCTATTTTCAAACTAAGAATATTAATCTAATATTCAATAGATTCAAACTATTTTCCTAGTTTATTTTTTAATCCAATTGGGGCTTTTTTTTTGAACATCTAACCATTTAAAAACGTCATGGTGTCTATCCTTGTGTATGATTTTGCTGTGTCTCATTGTTAGTTTATTATTATCAAAAAACTAAATGGTTTTCATCAATATTTTATGAGTAATATTGTTTCATTTTTGTTCTGGTTTTAATTTGAGATGTCCCCCGAAGCTTCTGTCAATGCAGGAATATTGAGAAGTAAAATAATTACAATACGAGAATCATAACAGAATCAGTTTATTCTATTTTGAATGGACTGACTGGGTAATAACTATAGGTAAGTGGGGCATGAGTGGAGCATGTGAGTCCCTGGGGGTGTGCATATTCCCTGTGGCCCCTCCCTACACTTTCTGTCCTTCCTGACCCCACCATGAGCTAAGTACCTAAGCAGCTTTCCTCCACTGGGCCCTTCCTTCATGATGTGCTGCCTTATCCTGGACCCAGAGCAATGCAGTTGGCCATCTATGAACTGAGACCTCTCAAGCCATAAAACCCAAATAAACTTTTTTTTCCTCTAAGTTACTATTTTTAGGGTTTATTTTTCCAGAATGATCCAAAAGCTGACTAAACAAATATTTTACCTTATTTGATGCATATGGGATTATTTTTTATAGATTGGTATTGTAAGATGCAAGATTATATTTTTTAAATAGAAATGCTAGCCAATTACTGCATAACTGAATTTATTTATTCTTTAATATTTGTCAGGATTGCAGTGTTACTTCTTAATGGGGCCGAGGTCTAAAGTTACCCCCCTTTTGGGGCCCTAAAAGGGGGCTCCTTCTGCCAGCAGAAAGAGTTAAAGTAGCTTACCTGGCAAAGATAGGCTTAACGGGCAAAAGTCGCCGAGTGTCTCTACCCCTGCCTGATTGACAGACACCACGCCACACCCAGGGAGTTTTGGTAGAAAGCAATGCCCAAAACTCAGTTTATTGAGGAAGTTGGACGGTCTTATATAGGACATGGGCCAATCAACAGAAAGATCAAAGGGACACATAAGGATCATGGGCGGATGCCATTGGCGGAGCCATTGGCCTATCTTTGGGGTGGTTTCAGTTCTCACAGCCAGGCCCCCTGCTTAGCCTAGGTCCTGTAATAGGGCGTGGTAATGTAGCAAGCAGCCAGAAAGCAGTGTAAGGTCCCCACAAATATTAATTTTTATATCAACTTTCTCTTATATTAACATATGCTGATAAATCTTAAACTTCTCTATGATTTTAAATGGATTTTATGCCTATTTTAAGTAAAGAAGTTGTATTTATTAGATAATTTTATTTTGTGTATATTTTAAATATATTTTCATTTTCATATCAAATAAAGGCATGGCTTTCTTCTTTTTAATTCAGTTTTCAGAATATTATTGGTATACTTGGATACTTATCTTCCTAAATTAATTTTATTCACTTTTCACACTTAAAAAGATTATTCAAAAATGTTATTTATATCTCATTACATTCATATATTTATTTTTACAGTAATTTGGTAGAAATTACTAGTGTGGAAATATAGTATAATAAAGTATAAGCATTATTTTGCATACTATTTTATTATCTTTTGGATTTTAAAATGCATTTCATAATCTTGTTTAGTGTGATCCCACTATAAATTATGAATCCTAATTTTGAAAACATACTGAAACAATCAACTTTCCAAGCATAATCAAAACAGGTCAAATTTTATTTTTTTAAAAATATTTTTAAAAAGCTTTAAGTTGATGTTTAACTGATACATAAATATAAAAATTGTAGTTATTTATGGGGTGCCACATGATATTTTGAAGTTTGTACACATTATAAAATGTTTAAGTCAAGGTAAAGTTATAAATCTTCTCAAACACTCCTACTTTCTTTATTGTGAAAACATTCAAAATACTTTCTTCTAGCTTTTGCAAATATACTGAATATTATTGTACTCTAGAGTCAGTCTGCTGTACAATAACAGCCCACCAGAACTTTTTGCTCCTATTCAACTGTGATTTAGTACCCACTGACCAACATTTTCCCATTTCTCTCTACCTACTGTTCTCCCCATCCTTTGGTAACTATTATACCCTCAACTTTTTATACCTCACCTGAGTAAGATCATGTAGTACTTAATTTTTTGTGCCTGACTTTTTTCACCTAACATAATGTTCCCAGTTCTAACCATGTTGTTTCAATTAACAGGATATCATCCTTTTTTTATAGCTGAATAGTATTATTGGGTATTCATGTGCCAGATTTCCTGTCGTCATCCATCAACTGATGAATGAAGATGGACACACAGATTGTGTCCACTTATTAGCTAATGGAAATGATTCTGCAATAAATATGGGTGTGTAGATGTTTCCTTAATATACTGATTTTATTTACCTTGGATCCAGTAATAGGATTTCTGGATCATCTGGTAGTTCTATTTTAACTTTTTTTTTTTTTTTTTTTTTTTTTTAAAGTTGAGTGTCTCACTGTGTTTCCCAGGCTAGCCTTGACTGCGTGATCCTTTAGCCTCATTATCTCAAGTACCTGGAATTATATTAGTGCACCAGTCTGGCCAACTGTACTTTTAATATTTTTAGAAACCTCAAGACTGCTTTCTAAAATGTCTGTACTAATGTATGATATGCAAGCATTCCCATTTTTCTATATCCTCATTGGCACTTGACTTTGTATCCCCCCTCCCTTTGGTTACCGGGGATTGAACTCAGAGGCACTCAAGTACTGAGCCACATCCCCAGCCCTATTTTGTATTTTATTTAGAGACAGGGTCTCACTGAGTTGCTTAGTGCCTCACTGTAGCTGAGGCTGGCTTTGGATTCTTGATTCTCCTGTCTCAGCCTCCCAAGCCACTGGGATTACAGTCGTGCACCACTGTGTCTGGCTTGAGTTTGTGTTTTCCTTAATAGTGATTCTTACAAAGGTAAGGTGATAATCTCATTGTAGTAAGATGATATTGAGCATTTTTTTTTCATGTACTTATCAGCTATCTATGTTTTTTTTTTTTTAACTGTGTCTGTTACCCATTTTAATATCAGGTTATTTGATTTTGTGCAGTTGTTTGAGTTCCTTATAATTATGAACATTAATGTCCTGTGAGATGTAAAGTTTGCAAATACTTTCTTCCATTCTGTAGATTGTCTCTTCACTCTGTTGATTGTTTCCTTTGCTAGACTTGTATTTCATTTTTATTTTATAGGACTTTGGATTGCAGATTAAGAAAATCAATGTTAATAATAATGATTATAATAGCAAAATAGTAATAATTGTGTGGTGAGATATCTGCATAAGACAGTAGTGAGACTTCTTGAGTTCAAAGAGTACCTCACTTGCTCAATTAATAACAGTCTGACATTGGAAAATTAAACTTTTTCTTTCTCAGTTAGCTCATCTGTTAAATAATCAAACAAAAAACTCACGTTATTGAATGCAGAATGAGATGATGCATGTTGGTATTAGTTGCTGCTCTTTTCATTAATATTTCTGTGGTTACAGGTTATTAGACTCCTGGTACCATACCAGGGATACCAAATAATTCATCTTTCATCTTCACAAATATATGTAGGAATCACAGACAAAAATCAGATATCCCATTCAGCCTACAGTGATGTTAAGAGGTTACCATTCACGTAAAAGCTTAGAATCCTCCTAAGAAAAGACAAATAAAAGCATTTAACTTTCAGTTTCAGTAAGGTGATTTGGTGAGAAATTAGAAGTATAACACAAAATCAACTTACATTGAGTAAGTTTGGAAATTTTTTGTTTACAAAGGCAAGTGCCAGCTGAGTTACATGCAGTGTGATTTCCCAAGCTCACCTGTGAGCGTGGCTGGGATGCTGCTGTTTGTGTATGCTGCTTTTTTCTGGTACTTGGGAGGCATTTCCAGGCACGTAATGGACTATTTACAGGTACACATTGACCATTTAACTGATGATGAGAAAAGAATTATAATAAGAAAAGTAACACTCAGCACCATAAAACAGAGGGATGGGAGAGCTTTAGGAGCTGGTATTCCACAGCAGAACTTAAAGGATATTAAACCTTAACCAACTTTTTGTGGCCATCTGATCACTATAAGGAAAGTCGGTGTGACCTCATGGCATGGGTTTTAGATGACTCAAGGCCTTGCATTTTTCTCATAATAGGGATAGGATTTCTGACAGCAGATATTTGATGGTCATTTCCAAATTTGCCTTTTGTCACGTTCTCAGTCCTCCCCACTCTTTTAATGGACATGTTCTTTCTATAGATAATGGTTGAAGTCAACTTTCTCAACACCATAACTACTTTGTCTCTTCATCATATTTTCATTTTTGGTACTGTTCATTAGATCTCTCTATATCATCCTTTCAGTTCATCTTTCAGAAGACATTTTCTTTCTTCCATATTTATATCTTGCCAGCATTTTCCTCCAGCTGCTCTGTGCAAACAGCTGTTCACGTCTCCAAATGACACCTCAGGAAATAGTCGCTCAGTTCAATAGGCAGCCTAAAGTCACACAGCTGGTAAATAAGGCAATGAGAACTGAATTCAAAGCCCATGTTGTTTTTGTTAAAGTGCATTATTTGTACTTATTATTTGCAAAAGTTATGGGTAATGGGTTAGTCAGCTTTTTGTGGCTGTGACCAAAATATTTGACAAAACAACTTAAAGGAGTAAAAGATTATTTGGGGCTTGTGGTTTTAGAGGTTCAGGCTGTGGTTAGCCAGGTTCATTTGCTCAGTGCCTGAGATGAAGAGGAGCATCATGGCAGAAGGGCATGGTGGAGGAAATCATGGAGAAGCATTGGTGGCTGGCTGGGTAGCAGAGAGAACAGGAAGAGCCAGGAACAACATATATAATCACCAAGGAATGTCCCAGGTGACCTGCTTCCTCTAGCTGCAGCCCACCTTCTTATAGTTACCACCCATTTTAGTCCAATCAAATTAGGATGGGCAGATTAGGTCACAGCTCTCTTAATACAATAATTTTACCTCCTGTATTAATATAGGAAATTTTACGAGTACACCTCATATCCAAACATAGCAGAAAATCAACGTGTAAAACATGAAAATTCTCTCTCACACTTACTCTTATTTCAAACTTAAATATTTCTGCATTGTATGTGTCCTTGAAAGGTTCAGTGTAGATAAAGGAAATGCAAGCAAATAATCACAAAACAATGAGGAAAAAATGCTATATTTTAGATGGTTCAATGTGCTAAAGGTGTTATGGATAATGAGTCTTGGGCTAGAGTTGATGACATCAATTATTCTATATGACTTATATTTATAAAATGTATTGATTTCAACTAAATGAATTGGAGTCAAAAAGGCAAATATATATGTCAAAATAATCACATAGGCTCAAGATATTTTGTTAACCAGCAAATGTTTTAGAACCCAAGAAATATAATATGTAAGAAGTCTGTTAGTTTCAAAGAAACACATATTTGAAATATGAGTCAGACTTGAGGACAACACTAAAGGATGGGTTTGGAAAAATGGGAATGACTTTGTAGTTCCAGCTCTGTTCTGTGCTCCTTGATGACAAGTGATATCTTCTGTTGTTTCATATGTATGGCTATGCCATCCACACATAAATAATTAAGAAAGCAGGATAATGATCTTCCTTCTGGCCCACAGAAATATTTTCCCTCCAATGTATCTTCAGTACAATCTGATCTCAGCCCTTTTGTATTGATCATGACACTTAGCATTAGAAGTTTCCAGATTGCACGACTGAGCTAGACTTATGCTTCAATAAGGTAGACTTTTGCTCCTGTAGATTGCTTTAATGATAGCAGCTTACATTAGTAGACATACATTAGTAGACACATACTAATATGCTAAGCAATCTAAGATATTATGCCACATAATCACCACAATAAGTTTATATGATAGGCATCATTATGCAAATTTTCCTGAAGAAAGAACAAATTCACAGAATTCACTGGCCTAAGATTGCACTTAGAAGATGTCAGGGCTAGGACTCAAATGCAAGTGTATCTTTTTTCATTGCTAGAGGAAACTTTTACTCATCCATAGATGCAGGGTGTACAGTAGAAACAACCTGGACCACAAAATCAGACAGTTTTTTGGTTTAATTCCCAACCTCCCCATTTCACTAATCATGTAACCTTGATCTTTTGAGTTGGAATATCTACAACTTATATCCTTCACTTTTAAAATAAGAATGGCCACGGGGAAGATTGTGTATTATAAACATATAATTCCTGACACATGGTGAGAACTCATGTTAGGCCCCTTTTCTTCTCTTGTTTAACATGGTCAATATATGCAGATGTTGTCTGCAGCATAGAAACAGTACACAGGAACAAATTCATCTGGAGGTCAAGATTTGCCAATGAAGTATGCATCATTGTAAAGCCTCAGTGACATTGTCTGGGTTTACTGCACTTTCCTCTCACTTTGTTTCTTCCAAGGCACATTTTCATGAAAATCCAATCACCACTTCCTAGTTCCACATGCTCTCCTTCACTACTCCCTTTGCCACCATTACAGTTGGGGACTGAGGATAATCGGGAAGCAAAAAGATTCAGCTTTCAGTAGGGGAATGAGTGGCAGGAACAGATGGAAGACTTTAGATGCAGAGATAGTGATTTTGTTGATATCTCCAAAGCCAAATAAACCTGAGAATGTTAAGAAGAAAGGAAATGGATTTCCTAGGGACTTGCTTTACTCAAACTGTGTAAGGACAAATAAAAGCTATTCCACATCATCTTGCAAATATGTACATTATGTAAGTTCAAATTTTTTTTTTTTTTATTTAGAGATGTGCTAGCTTATTTCAAAGTGTTTAGGTGAAGCTTTAGGTAAACTTTGCAAAGAGAAGGATGGAACTCGGAAAATGTGGATATGGTGAACTGATGTACCATGTTCCTGGGAAGGATGATTGGTTCACTTCAGAGTGACATATCAGATAGTAGTTTACTGTTGTAGTCATCATCGTGATCACGTATCAAGTCTTCAGATTTATTTCAGACACTTGTTTATGCAAGTGTATCCAGAATAATTTAGTTTCCTTAATAAAATAACAAAAAATCACAAATCCAATTTATTAACAGAGCAAAGGCCAACTTCAAGGGGACTAGACCCTATATTTAACCAGCCAACATAATTTATTCCTACAAATTCACTTGTAAGAGATACTAATTTGCATTTGGGAGGTAGATGAGTAAGTGTGGAGTGCCAATTAATTGCACCATCGAGATGTCATTTCTTCTTAAGTCAATGTCACCAATGCAGTATGCCCCACACATGATGCTGAGGACTTCTTTAGCAAAATGAGTAGAAAGCACAGAGACTTCACAAACCCCACTTCCCACTCCCCAGTCACAATCTCCCCACCATTCTGTTTTTTTTTTTTTTTTTTTAATTCAGAAATAATGTTTAAGTTGCATTGCATAATTAAATTGCATTACTATGCTGGGATTCATTCCATTCTGAATCAATCTTTATTTCTAAGACAGGTTTTCTGGAGCAGAACTTCTCAAAACTTTAATGAACATAAAATTCATAAGGAGATCAGAATTAAAAACAGATACCGATTCATTTCCTTCTGGAGCTCAAGGTGCTTCTTTCTTAACAAGCTCTCAAGGAACAGTCTTCATTCTGAGTTGGACCCAAATCAGCAGGTCAGCACCACCAGTCTCATGTGAACACCTGTGAGAAATGCCAACTTTCAGGTCCCTCCACAGATATTCTTTATCAGAATTGCATTTTGATCAGATCCCAGATAATCCAAGATCTGTAAAATACTGATTTAGAGCACTGTTTCCCAACTTTGGGAGTCCGTTGAAATTGCCTAGGATACTTTTGATTATGCTCCACTGGCCCCACTCAGACATTACATTAGAATTTTGTATGAGGTTTGGAGAGCTCTGGACATTTGTGTGTACTTTTCAAACAAGTTAAATGATTCATTTTCTACCAAATGTCAGTATAATAATACCTCAATACCAACTGGTAAAAACAAGATTTAAATTCTAGTGAAGGACTAGGGGGAAAACAGGTCATTTTCATAAAATTAGGCATCTGAGGGCATCAGATTTCTCAGTATCCATGCACCACATGAATGCTTTCGTGCCTCAAAATTTCCTCTGTCAGATTAATTAGTCCATCACTTTTAAATTCAATCTCACAGAAAGCCTCAGGACATAGATAAAATATAGACAATTTCTCTGCCAAACTATGACAGGAAGAGCCTCTTGTCCAATTTTTAATAGAGTTCTTATTACCTTCTGAAACCTTATGAGCACAGTCTTTACAATCTACATTCCTGTTGGTTTTCTGGTATTCTGAATTTACACCAAAAGCTCATTAATCCCTGCTTACAACATTGTAAGTCTTCTCCATACTGCATCTCCAAACTTTTCCACTCTCTTCCTACAAATCAGTTCTGAAGGCTTCTGAACCATATGGTCAGTTTAGTCACAGCAATGATGCAATTTCTCAGTACCAATTTCTGTGTTAGTCAGCTTTTTGTTGCTGTGGCCAAAATGCCTAACAAGAATAACTTAAAGGACAAAAGTTTGTTTTGGCTCATGGTTTCAGTCCTTGACCAGCTGGCTCCATTGCTCTGAATCAAAGATGAGGCAGAACACCATGGCAGAAGTCATAGCAGCAAGGAAGCAGAGAAAGAGAGTAGGAGATTTGGTGGGAGTGCAAGATATAATTCCCAAGGGAATGCCTCCAGTGACCTTCTTCCTTCAGTCATGATCCAACTTCCTACTATCACCGCCCAGTACAGCAGTCCTTTCAAATTGTTAATCCATCAAATCAGGATACTGATCAGGATACAGTTCTCAAAACCTTATCATTTCACTCATGACCATCTCTGCATTGACATAGGAGCTTTCAAAGGAAACCTCATAACCAAATCATAATAATGGGGGAAGAAATATGTGAGTGATTCTAGAGGAGAATTGTGAATATAAACGAAGAGAGGATGTCTAAATTCAAAACTCAAGAAAAATAGTATCAAGAGATTATTTGTTAACCTGGAAATAACAGATGAGACAACTAAAGAAATAGACAATTTTCCTCTAGGAGTTGGAATCAGTGTTGGGTAGAGTTTGGGAAATAGGTTTTCTTTTTTATAAAAAGCACTGTCTATACTAAGTACATAGGATGAATCTTAAGCAAAATGAAAATTAGAATTTAAGAAGAAGAATATGTGGTTGTTATGAGCCCAACTCACAGGATTCAGTGACTATGCTGTAGCACTGTATTACATGCAATACTAATATGGAATATACTGAAAGTATAGTTTGTCCTTGGTCATCACTCTACAGTGCAGCCATTATGATTCTCATGTGCAGTATCTTGCATACTACAGCTATAATGGAAGTTGCATTACTATTGCATTTCTAATGCTTTTGCTTACTAGCATCTCTTTCCTAACTAACTATGAGTTCTTTGGAGAAAATTTCTATATGTCATTCATATTATTGTGTCTGTGCCTATAGTAGTAGCTCAATAACCACTGCTTGAATTAAATTGGTTAATTATAAATTTATGATATAGTTACTAAACCTAACTGTATATCAAGTTTGCTTAAAAACATATGTTTTAAAATATGAATGTCTTGCCTTCACTTTCTGATAGTCTGAGTTACTTGATATAATGTGCACCAAAAACACATATTTTTTAAAATATTCAACACATGATTCAGATATGTGCCCAAAGTTAAGAACTCTGAAATAGAGTGTGTTAGATGTACTAGGAGAAATGCTGTATACTATGAGATTTGGTGGAAAATGAAAGTTATTTTGGGGAGGGGGCTTTGGAGGAGGCATCACTGGATGGACGCGTCCAATTCTGTGTCCCTATAAAATTTATCCATGTGCTGCTCGTTCTGGCTCTCCTTGTGAGAGTCCATTGCTATCTAAAGTGTGGATTTTTAGAATAAAGGTAAACCCTGAGGCTCTACCAAGAATATTGTGGTTTAATTTTTAAAGGTTGTGTAACAGCATACTTTTTCACCAAATTCTTTATCCAATGGAGTGCAACTAGTTTCTCCCTAACCTCAAAATAATTCATATACTTTATTTGTAATTTGGTAATTTTCCCCTGGAAATATTAGAGCAAATATAGGCTGGTATTAAAAAATTAATGAGTATTGGTCCAGGCAGTGCCCATCTCTCATTAATGTTGTAGCCTTAGGCGCAAGCCATCAGCCATGCCGAGCCTGGGTCTTCCTGTATTAAATGACTATAATGATAACTGATTATTTGTTTTATAAGGTTGTTATGAGTATCTAATGAAGTGGTTCACAGAGAAGCCTAGACTAACTGTAGGTCTTTACAAATGTCGGGAAATGTTGTTATTATTACTGGTTAATCTTACTTATCTATTTTTTCATTTTAAGTAGTAAATAAAAGGGCTGCTGTACTGGGTGGTAAGTGTAGGTAGGTGACAGAAAGAAATAAGTAACTGGAGGCATGCCCTTGGGGATTATATCTTGTCCTCCCTGTCTCCCCCTCAACTGTGAGATGAGGATTGTTTGGTGATTAACATGGAAATAGCAAGCTTGAACTGAGAGACTGGTGATGAATATGGATAATCCAGGTCAAAGTTGAGAAGGCAGAAAGCTAACATCCCAGGGTATTGAAATGTCTGGGTAGGACATTATAGTCATAAAGGAAAATGCAAAAGAATGTTAGAGAATGATTGCAGGTAACAGATACTATTTTATATTTTGATTAATTTTCACTAAGTTCTGAGAAATGACTTGTGGAATTAAAAACTTCATGATACAGGACATGCAGACTCTCATCAACAGCAGAAAACTCAAACTGTGAATGTTTGAAGTCAAAAGAATGAAGTTACCTGCTGCAGCCAGATACGATGACCCACTTTTCAATGGTCTTTTTCTTTTCTCATTACAACCATACAGCATTTTTCTATCATAGAAAACTTCGGACAAGTCATCTTGTTTAGTGTTATGATTTAGATATGAGATGTTGTCGGGATAATATAAGGGGTTGAGGTCTTTATTCCCCCCCACCCTCCCGTACCCGGGATGGACCTCTTCTGTCTAGCAAAAGAGGCCAGAGGGGCCTACCTCAATGAGGAGAGTAGATTGGGAAAGTAAAGGCCGCCGATATTCCCTCCCCATCCCTCAAAGGACACAGGAACATACCGGGGAGCCTGGTCACCAGTCAGTGCAGGAACTTGGTTTATTGAGGAAGTTGGACGGTCTTATAGAGGACATGGGCCAATCAGCAGAAAGATCATAGGGACACATAAGGAGCTTGGGTGGATGCCATTGGCAAAGCCATTGGCCTATCCTTGGGGTGGTTTCAGTTCTCACAGCCATGCCCCCTGCTTAGCCTAGGTCCGGTAACAGGGCGTGGTAATGTGGCAAGCAGCCAGAAAGCCAGAGCTTTTCCATCCCCTTGGCAGACAGTGTTAAGGCCCAACAAGATGTCTCCAAAAGCTTATGTGAAAAATAAGGCAAGAAATCTTAGAGGTGAGATGACCAAGTGAAGAGAGCCTTAACCTAATCAATGCATTAATCTTCCGATAAGGATGAACTTGGTGGTAACCCTAGGAGGGGAGGGTGTAGCTGGAGGAGATGGGTCACTGAGTGCATGCCTTTGGGGTTTACATTTTGTCCTTCTTGAGCAGGACTCTCTCTCTGCTTTCTAGTGTGATGTCCTGAGCTGCTTTCCTCCACCATACTCTTCCACCCTGATGTTCTGCCTCACCTCAGGCCCCAAGGTGGTTTATAGATGGTGAGCATCAAAATAACCTTTTCCTCCTCTAATTGTTCTTGTTAGGTCTTTTGGTCACAGTAGTGAAAAGGCTCACTAAAACATTTAGGAATAATCTACCTTTAGCGATGCAAGGAAAACATTTCTCTACACCGTGTATATTCAACTAGGAGGGTAAGGATAACATCATCCTATTTTTTAAATTAAAGTGGGGCTGTGCTTTTTTTGATATCAACTATTGGTTGGTCCCCAACTCATCTCTCTCCTAGAGAGTCTTCCCTGCCTATGGAGAAAAAGTAATTTTATTTTTCTTCACAACAGCTATCATACTTTCAGAAACATCAAAAGTAATTTGCACTTATGGAAAGGCCTGTGGAAGGCATGAGAGAATGAAAAGGCATTACAGGTATCATCAATGCCACTGACAAACACAAAGTCACTCATTCTACTCTTGGCCTCTTGGAGAGGATAAACCCCAATACCATTTCAGGCCACAGGGATTTGTGTGCTGATCTACATGAAAAGGCATTCTTTGGGGAACATGAGTAATTATGAGAGGTGCCAGAGAAAATATAGGATGTCTAGTTAAATAGGAGTTTCAGGTAAATAACAAATGGTATTTTTAGTGTAAATGCAGACTGATTTTAAAACTAAGTATTTCTGAAACTCCAACTTAACTGGATTTTCTATATTTGCTAAATCTAATTATGATTTCCTTAATGTTGCTTTAGTCGGAAGTAGTCTTTAGGGTACTAAATATTATTTTTCTGTGGATTATTTCAATAAGCTAAAGTTTCTATTAACATGTCCCATATGCTATACTTGTCATTGCAGGGTGACCCCAATTTCCAGAAAGTATCAAGATAAGAGTACTGAGGCAGTCAGAATTGTAATGGGCTGATATTCCTAGTGAATGTAACAGGCATGGGCTTTGAGGCCTCTTCCCACAAGTGGAAGCTCATGAATAGGGTGTGGTTGGGAGGGTTCCTTCCTTACACAGAGAGAGTGGATTGGACCATCTTATGGGAGGGAGTGTGGGAATCTCACAACAGAGAATGTGCTAACAGATAAGAAACCCTGGGGCAGAGGGATGTCCAAGAATTTCAGGAAACTGCTGAAGAGTGTGATGTGCCCTGTGACACCTACCCATTGTCAACAACTGCTGCCCTTTCAGGACTTCTAATTCATATGGCTTTAGTTTCTTCTTTTCTTTCTTTTCCTTTTAAAATTATTGTTGTTCTTGTTGTTATTACTTTTAATGTGACACTAAGTATAGCCAGACCACCAGGGAGAAACCCACTTTGGCAATGAGCTGGGCATGCCAACTCGGGTATTTTAAATAAATGTCAAAGGAAGATGCTGTACCAGACCTAAGCTCACTGTGCTTTTGAACAATCACCACAAAGGTAAAGATATTTTGTAATTGCAAGTTCAGTGAGAACACATGGTTTGTTGTAAAGGAGTCTCAGCAGTTGATATGAACAAAACAACATTATGCACCTTTGCTAAGTTGATCTAAAAAGCTCATATTAAAGTAAGAAATTTAAATGATTAGTTAATACACCATTG
This sequence comes from Tamias sibiricus, assembly GCA_025594165.1. Classification (NCBI taxonomy): domain Eukaryota; kingdom Metazoa; phylum Chordata; class Mammalia; order Rodentia; family Sciuridae; genus Tamias; species Tamias sibiricus. The sequence goes on along the minus strand of CM046660.1, from coordinate 67,962,523 downwards.
AGAGCTATACAATTTCTTATGATATTATAATTCTTTTATGAATAGAAATAGCAATTGATAGCAGAGCAGTCCAGACATATTCATGGCCAATGTTCTATCCCACTGGGGAAAATCTGATTTAGCTGACACTATAGAACTATCAGTTCAGATTTTGTGTTTAATTACACTTTAAATTTTGGTATAAATTTACATTTATAGAAAACTCATAAAGATAATACAAGGACTTCTGGTATACCTTTCACCAATTCTCCCTAATCCTACATAATTATAGTCTATCAGCATTATTATATCAGTCGTAAAAACTTAATGCTGTATTTAAGGTCCTGGAATTTGCTCCAAATGCTGAAGTAATTTGGTGTATACCATGACAGGTACAGGATAAAACAGATTGAGACACTTAGACTATTTTATGCAATAGGTTGGGATACAGTTAGACTCCTACTTTGATTTATAACTGCTTCTCAATAAATGGTAAGGAGTTGTTTAGCCAATAGTTCTCAAATTTGGATGCATCCTAAATTCTCCTTGAAGTTACAAGTAATGCTGATGTTTTGAGTTCTACCCAAGACATTCTACTTTAGTCTGCTTTTTCACCACTGTGACCAAAAAATCAGACAAGAACAATTTTAGAGAAGGAAAAGTTTACATGGGGCTCATGGTTTCACGGATGTCAGTCCATAGATGGCCAATTTCATTGCTCTGGGCTCAAGGTGAGGCAGGCCATCAAAGCAGAAAGCCATGGTGGAGGAAAGCTGCACAGGATATTGTCATCAGGAAACTGAGATGAAAATATAAACCCCAAGGCATGTCCCCAAGGACCCACCTCTTCCAGCCACACCCTATATATCTACAGTCACCATCCAATTAATCCATCCCAATGGCCTCATGCATTGATTAGGCTAAGGCTGTTATAATCCCATCATTTCATCTATACACTTTCTTACATTGTCTCACACTTGAGCTTATGGGGGACATCTCATGTTTAAACCATAGCACATACTGATTTATTGGAATGTGGTACAAACTGGGCATCAACATTTGTGAAGACATTCTAGGTTCAAGAAAGCTTTAAATGCTTCTGTTGTACGGCCAAGTTGAGAACCACTAGTTTTAGCCTCAGGGTTCAGAATGGCAAATTCATTGAACAGTTGTGCTCTGTTCAGAGGGCATGGATCTATGAGAGGTAAATCCTGAAGCCTCCCTGAGTTTATGAGTTTATGATCTTAGTAATGGTTTTCAGGTCTGAGGATGCAATTGGAGGAGCTCTGGAAAGAGAACCAAACAGAGCAACGTGGACTCAAATTAACAATGAAATGTGGTATTTTAAATACATTGATTCCCAATTACCACAAATTCAGTGACTTAAAACAACACAGGTTCATGGACAATCGGAAGTCTGAAATGGATCTCTCTGTACTGAATCAATGTTTTGGAGGTTGCACTGCTAGAGGTTTGAGAGCGGAATCCATCTCCTTGGCTTTGGCACCTTTGAGAGACCACCTGCACCCTTGGCTGTGGCCACTTTCTCCTGTCACTCATTTCTGCTCTGTCAATGTCTTCCTCTGACTCTGACTCTCCTGCCTCCCCCTTTCACTTATAAGCACTCTTGTGATTACTTTGGGATTACTCAGATAATCTGATATTAATCTTCCCACCTCAAGAATCTCTAATCACACTGGAAACTATCTTTTTCCAGGTAATGTGACATTTTCACATGTTTTAGAGAATAAGATAGGCGTCTTTGGAAGGCCATTATTCTGTCTACCACACTGAGGAAGCCAGAAGTGAGGCAAATTTTTATAAGATACCAACTAAGTAGAATCTTGGCCATTGGGGATAAAGATGTCAGGGAGTCTATTATTTATACTAAGTTGCTTCCAAGGTATCAAGGTAATCTCAAACCCGATGGTGTGACTTCTGGGAAATCTATTCCTTGACATTTCACTAACCTCCGTAAGGGAGGCAATGTGTCCATTTTTTACTAAGGGCCTGCCTGCTATCATTTTAGACAGATTCGTCCTAAAGCTTCTTCCTCTTTCTGTCAGGATAAGCCTTCTGTAGTGTGTTATTCAGTGTTCTCTAGAGAGATGGAGCAAATAGAACGGACAGAGAGAGACATATGAAGGGATTTATTGAGAGAATTGGCTCTTCTGGTTCTGTGGCAGGCTACAGGCAAGCTGAAGAAACAGGGAACCCAGTTGTGTGGTTCAGTCCAAGACTAAAGGCATCAGAACAGGGGAAGCTGCTAGGGTAATTTATAGTCCTCTGTCAAAGAGCTGAGAACCTGGTGGTGCCGAGCCACTGGTACAAGTTCTAGAGCCTGAAGGCCAATGAACCTGATCTACTCATGTCTAAGGGAAGGACAGAAAGGATCTCCTAGCTCCAGAAGATTGAGAGAGCAAATCCACCTTTCCTCTGATGTTTTCTTCTGTTAGGGCCCTTAGCCAATGGGAAGGCACCTACCCACAGTGAGTGAGGGCAGGTCTTCCTTACTCAGTCCACAGATTCAAATGCCAATCTCCTCTGGAGACCCCTTCACAGCTACACCCAAAAGAATCATTTGAAATCTAACTGGGTGCCACTAATTAAGTGAAAAAGACATATAAAATTAACTATCACATGTAGAAAACAGGGGAGTGGGAAATTATGATTAATTTTGGTTATTTGACCCTGGACCCAAACTAATTACCAGAGGAATAAACCTTGGTTTGGTTTAAAATAACAAAGTTTTCCCTAGAGTTAAGATGGGACCATGTTCATGTTCCCCTGAACCTTATAAACAACATTGTGGTTTTATTAAAAAAAAAAAAAAAAAAAAAAAAAAAAAAAAAAAAAAAAACCCACTAAGATGGAATCATCAGAGTCCATACAATAAGATCAGCTAATGCTGATGTTATATTTAATCAACGGTCCCACTGTTGTTCCCTAGTTCCCTAGATGCTTGAGAAAGGTGAAGAATTTATTTAAGCCCAGATTCTGACATTATGAATCAATCTTCTCTTAGTCTTGTATTAGAAGGTTAGTTCCAATTGAAAGTAGGTAGAGTTTACATGACATGCATTATTCTATATTAATGTACACTGTCCTTGAATATGCCCATTTTATTTGGAAAAAATAGTTGCCTTTTCAAATTGAAGTTTTCAGTTGGTTCCACTGTAAGCAATAATTCAATTCCTTCTCCAGGAAGAGCAGCTGGTCAACCTCATGGTGTATTTTATACTTCTTTTGAACTTGGGACTGTGATTTCACACCTCCAGGATGCTTGGAGGAACTATGGGGAGAAAAAAATCAATAACAATCAGAATTCTAAACTCTCTCTCTCTCTCTCTCTCTCTCTTTTTCTCCCCACCCCCATATTGAAATCAAGAATCCCTTAGGCTCTTGACTTTCAGATATGAGGGTCAGAGGCATTCTTAATTTCTGGGAAGCATAAAAATAAGATAAATTTATCAACCAAGACAGAACTAGATTTGTCTGAAATCTTTGGATGCTTTTGAAAATAAAAGTTGAATGTACCTCTAAGTTGTCCCCACTACCTTTTTCTACACTGTAATTATTTCCCCCACAGCTTTCTCTGTTGCAGGCTATATTAGTTTAAGATTGATGCTAAAATAAATCTACACAATTTTAGTGTCATAAGATAGTCCAGGCCTTTTATCTTACGGTTCTGGAAGTCAGAAGTCTTAAATGAGTCACACTGGGCTAAAACTGAGATGCCTGGGGCAACTAGGGGAGAATCTACTCCACTGGCTGCTGAGCTTCTAAGGGCCTCCCGAATCCCATGGGTCTTGGCTCCCGCCTCCATTTTAAAGGGCAGGATTGGTCCATCAAGTCTTTCTCATACTGCCTCACTCTGGTCATTCACTTATAAGGATCCTTACATTAGACCCATCTGAAAAATCCAGATTAATATCTCCATGTCAAGATTGTTAATCACATGAGAAAGTATCTTTTGCCTTGTAAGATAACACACTTTTAAGACTTCCTGGAATTTGCATGCTGGTATATCTTTGGTGGCCATTATTCTGCCTACCACATAGGGTGATTCAAACATTTTGTCATTGATCTATATACATTTTAGATTTGTTCATTCCACTGGTTCTCAAAAGTCTATTATGGGGGCTGGGGTTGTGGCTCAGTGTTAGAGTGCTTGCTTAGCATGTGTGAGGCACTGGGTTCAATTCTCAGCACCGCATATAAATAAATAAAATGAAGGTCTATTGACAACTAAAAAATATTTTTTTAAAAAGTCTATTATGTACTAGGATTCTAATAATGAACATGCTTTCTGTTAGTCATTTTTTTCCATTTGCCTACATACTGTCTGGTGTCAGGTAGCTCTGGGTGGAATTTCTCGTCTTTGTAGTAAACACCCTGTATGTTTTCTGCCTTCCCATTTCCCATGTGCTTTTGCATCTAGCTACTCTCACACTCCCATCTCCATTTACTCTTACTGAACTTTATTTAACCTTTAAGGATCAATTAAGTTTTCATTCCTGTTGGGAAAACTTGGCTAAGGTTTTCTTCTGCAAAACTTAACTCCTCTCTTCTCTACTCTTCTTCTCTGATAACCTTTGTCTTTTATGCATATCTGCTTTCCCTTCTAGTGGAGGAGCATTCATGGCCTTCTCATTTTTATGTTTGGTATTTTGCATGTGCTGAGCAAATGTGGGTTTGATTAATTAAAATAATAAGTTACAAGTTCATCTTAAAATTACACAAAGTACCTCAAAAAATTTCAATGCATGTGTCAATCTCCAGGTTTTCAGCTCTCATTTACAGAATACTTTAAAAATTTTTAAATTTGAAAATATTATTTAAAATTGTACAAATTTGTGGGTTGCTGTGCAATAATTCAACATATGTATACAGAGCATATAATGATGAAATCAGGGTAGTTAATATTTCTATCTCCTTAAACTTTTTAAAAATTGATTAACATACAATAATTGTGCATATTTTTGGGGTACAACATGATATTTTAGTTCAAACATATCATATGTACTGACCAAATCAGAATAATTAATATTTCCGTCTTTTTTATCATGATTTTGTTTTTAGAGACTTTGAGCTCCTCTCTCCTAATTATTCATAAAATATATAATAGGTTATTGTGCATTATAGTTTCTGTAGAACACCGTAACTACTTAGTTCTTACTAAGTCTGGGTACCTGTCATTCAACCTCCCACGACTGTCCCTTATGCCACCTTCCCACACTCTAGCCAGTCACTATTATACATTTCAATTGACTTATAATGCTTTATGGTTTTAAACTAACAGTTACACTGTATGCTTCCTATGTTGGAGTTTGAAGTCCAAGTCAATTCAGCTTTTAGAATGTAAACTGTGGATCTGAGGACATGGGTTTTGTTGGATTCCCAATGCTTGGCATAGTAGTGTTCAAGGATCCTATCATAAGAATGAATAAATGGTTCCCTTCAGAAGGCGTTGTTCTTATGGTAGACTATTCCTTTAAACTTTTTTCTTTTTGCAAGCTAAAATATAATTAAACCATAGATATTTTAAAGTTTCAGACAAAAATGTATCCTTTTCGTGTGATCTATCATGAAGACACCTCCACACATTTATACTCTTATTCATAGATCAAGACCCCACGTTGATGGCAATCAAACATCCAACACACGGGAGAGCCTCAGTGGAGACCCTCCTGCTACAGCCCTGCTCATAGTGAGGGCCATTCTGGGCTCATCTACCAGAATCTTCAGCAACCTAGCACTTGTTCTAGAAATGTTTGGTAACTCAAAAAAACATTCTCTAACAGTGTTTTTTTTTGTTTTGTTTTTTGGGGTGCTGGGGATTGAACCCAGGGCCTTGTGCATATGAGACAAGCACTCTACCAACTGAGCTACATCCATAGTCCTCTCTTAACAGTTTTAATAAAGACAATAGAGTTTGTTTCTCATGTGTTTGTTTTGTCTATTTTAGAATCAGGGAACCCATCCTAAAATTATCATAGAATATAACAAATTATTTAGAGTAAAGTTTTAATATCCTTTTTATTTGATTTTGTTTACTGTTTCAATACAAATAGATATATCTGTACTATTGGCATGGAAACATTAGATGACTAGTGACCTTCCATAATTTTTAATCCTTATTAATAGCTTGCATATCTTATTTATTTCTGTGTGCTATCTTTCTTAATTACCCTAATTATCTTTCTTATGCCATTAAAGCTATGTTTAGAACAAAGTGTCTGTATTCCAAGTGCACAATTTGAAAAACATCATGAGGAAGATATTCCTCTGTTGTTAGGACCTAAAAGCATAAGGTAATATTCTTAGGACATTACTCTCATTTTGAGAGTGGATATACTGTTTGTAGATCTCATCGATAATGGTAATGAAATCTTGATATCTACAGCAATATCCTTAACCAGGAGGAGTCTGATACAAACACATTATTTTACTGTGGATCTTGATAAATATCAAGTGCTTAATATGTACAAAATAAATAAATTAATTTCCTCACCAAGTTTTATGCATTAATTTTGTACACACGAAAGCATAGTGAGATTAATCAGAGTATTTTAATGTGTATGGAAAAAGATGTGCTAGAGAGCTGTCTCATTTTTTGGCTGGGAACTTTCCAGAGCAGAAGAGACTGACTTGTTAAAAGTATTGACTCGAAAAATTCTGACAGTTTCTCCAAGGTTATAAAAATCTTCACATCTTAGCAATAACAAATGCAATCACATTTTTAGTTCAGTATTTACACAGTTAAAAAACTCCAGGAGCCTTGAAAATGCTTCAGATGTTGGTTAAAGGCTTTTAAATTACAGGCTGACCTTGACTTGTCTCTAGCTGTTTACTTAAAGCAGCCTGAAAACAAACAAATGAGTGACAAAATGGATGTGTGCATGGGGGCCAACTTGATCAAATCACTGGACAGTAAATAACTTGCCATCACCAGTCTAGCAGCAGCAAGCACACTGAGTGAGTGATTTGAGAACTTACAGTACAGGGACTGAGAATCCATGATGGCTGAGTAGCATGTGTCAAACTTACCCTCCTGTTGACAACATGCAGAAATTTGGGGCAAAATAGAAAAAGCAACTATTTAAAGGTATTGAAAAGCAACCAAGGAAAGGCAGAGTGGTTGCAAACCTTGAAGGAAGGTGAAGACCCTAGGTGAGAGCCACATTGAAATGGCTGGCTACACAGAGGGACTAAAGGGAGTGGGTCTCAAACAGAAAGCAGCCCCCACCAAGAAGTCAGAGAGCAGAGGGGCTACAAAGGCAATAGGACCTAAAGGGGAGAAATGTCTGTTCTTCCTTTGCAGCATTGATTAGATCCTTCTAAAATTCAAACATCACTTACATTTGCTTCACTTAAAAACTTGACATCATACTAAAGTATATAGTTATTCTGTCTTTTTCTTATTATTAACAGAGAGTATTTCCAGCTTTATACCTGCTTCCCAAAAGCAGATATCTTGCCTTTCTTTAGATGTATTCTTATATTTGGATGTTTCCTTTTGATGTTATTTAGTGGGTAATATTTTAAATATATATTGGTTACTTATTGCTGGTATATAGGAATACAATATACTTAAGACCTTTAGTATGATGTCAAATGTAAGTGAAGCAACATTTTTATCTCATGGGAAAGTATTAAATATTTTACCATTAAATACATTTCTTTTTCTTTTCCTTTTTTTTTTTTTCTGTAGAATTCCCTCAAGATTCTGTTTTTCACTGGATTATATTACCTATCCTGAATGGTATGTGTTCTTTGTGATGAGCTGGTACATACACATGATATTTTTAAATCAATTATGCTCCCCAGTAGTGCCCCTAAGTCTCCTCTCCTTGCTCCCCAGGTCCCCTTCCTCCACCCTATTGGTCTCCTTTCTACTTTCATGATGTTATTTTTTTCCCAACTTACATATATGTGAAATCATACAATTTGATGCTTGTCTGTCTTTCTTAGTGTAGCTTATTTCGCCTAATATGGTGTTCTCTGGTTCCATTCATTTCCCTGCAAATGACATAACTTCATACTTCTCTGTGGCTGAATAAAACTCCATTGTGTGTGTGTATTCTTGATCCATTCATCTGTTGACAGACACCACAGCTGATTCCCTAACTTGGCAATTGTGGATTCTACTATAACTAATGAGTGTGCATGTATTTCTAAAGTATGCTGATTTTAATACTTTGGAAAATTACCAAGGACAGGTATATTTGGGTCACAGGTAGTTCCACTTTTATTTTTTTTTGGTAACCTCCATGATTATTTCCAAAGTTGTTTTACTAATTTACATTCCCACATACAGTATATAAGAGTTCCTTTTTTTTTCTGGCATCCTTACCAGCATTTATTATCTGTATCCTTGATGATTGGAATGAGATGGAATCTTAACATAATTTTAGTTTACATTTCCCTGATACCTAAAGGTGTTAAACTTTTTTTTTTTGGTTATAATTATTGGTCATTTGTATATTGTTTGAAGTATCTGTTCAGTTCTTTTTCCCATTCATTGATTGGGTCATTTGTTTCACAGAAACTTTTAAATTTGGCACCACCTTGCTTACTGATTCATGCTATTACTTCTTGAGTAATGAGTGTTGTATTCAGGAAGTCAATGCCTTTGCCTATATGTTAAAGTGGTTCCCCTGTTTATTTCTATGTAAGTGGAAAAGTTTCTGGTTTTATATTTAGATATTGGGTCCATTTTGAATGTATTTTTATACAGGATGACAGATGGGGAATCTATCAATTTCATTCTTCTACATATGGATATTCAGTTTTCCCAGCACCATTTGTTAAAGAGGCTGTTTGTTGGCACCTTTGTCAGGACTCAGCTGACCATAGCTGTTCGGATTGTCTCTGTCTTCAATTCCATTGGGCTATGTCTCTACTTTTATGCTATTTTTGTTATTATGGCTCACTAATGTTTTCAAACTTGGTATTGTGATGCCTCCAGCAGTCTTCCTTTTGCTCAGAATTGCTTTGGCTACTCTGAGTCTTTTGTTTTTCCATGTGAATTTTATGATTTTTCTCTAGTTCTGTGAAGAATATTACTGCTATTTTGGTGGGGATTGCATTGAATCTGTAGATTGCTTTTGATAATATAGCCATTTAAACAGTAGTAATTCTGTCTATCCACAAACATGGGAGGTCTTCCACCTTTAAGTGTCTTCTTCAGTTTCTTTCTTCAGGGTTCTATTGTTTTCATTGTAGAGGACTTTTAACTCCTTGGTTAGGTTTAGTCCTATATATTATGCTTTATTTAAATTTTTAAAATATTTTTGTTGGAACTATTATGAGCTGGATTGTTTTCCTGATTGATTTTTAAAGAGCTTTTTCATTTACTGTTTCAATCTCTTTGCATGTCACCAGTCATTTTAGGTTTTCTATATCCTTTTGGTTCAATTTGGGTAGATTGTATATGTGCAGAAATTTATGCATTTCTTCTAGGTCTTCCAATATATTGGAATTTATGTTTTCAAATTAGTACTTAATCATAGTCAGGATTTCAGGGATGTCTGTTTTAATATGCCCTTTTTACTCTCTAATTATATTAATTTGGGGCTTCTCTCTTTCTTTTAGTGAATTTGGCTAAGGCCTTATCAATATTGCTTGCTTCAAAGAACCAACGCTGTGTTTCATTGATCCTTTGTATTTATTTTATTCTCTCTTCTATTAATTTTGATTCTAATCTTTATCATTTCTTTCCTTCTACTGGTTAGAATTGGTTTATTCTTCTTTTTTCTCTTCCTCTTTTTTTTTTTATGAGTTGATGACATATGGTTTTCTAAGACCATGAGATGCATCATTAAGTTCTTTGATATCTTTCTCATTGTTGATAAATAGTAGACTTTCCTAGCTATAAACTTACCTCGTTATAACTACTTTTGTGGTATCCCACAGATTCTGTCATGTTATATCTCCATTATGTTTGATTTTTAAGAATTTAAAGATTTTCTGTTTTGTCAGTGACTGTTCATGGTTGAAAAATTTGTTGTTCAATATTTATGTGTTTGTATAATGTCTATAGTTAATTTTCCTATTGGTTTCTAATTTCATTCCATTATAGTTGATTTTTTTTTTTATTTTCTAAAACTTTTGCTTTTGACTAACATATTATCAATTTTGGAGAAAGGTCCATGAATTAATCAAAAAAAATGTATTCATCTCTTGTCGGATTAAATATTCTGTAGATGTTTATTTTTAAATCCATTTGATCTACAATATAGTTTAAATCCAGGTGTCTTTGTTAATCTTGTCTTGTTGACCAATTTATTAGTGAGATTATTATACTGGAGTCTGTCACTATTATTGTATTGGGACTTTTCTGTTCCTATATGTTGAGCAATGTTTGTTTTATAAAATTGGGTGTACCAAAGTTCAGGGTGTAAATATTTACAATTTTTATATCTTCTTATTGATTTGTTCTTTTTCCTAAAATGTAATTTCTTTCTTTGACTCTGCTTTGTCTGAGAGTTACTATTCCTGTTTCCTCTCAAATTTGATTAGCATGGAATATAACTTTCTATTCTTTCACTTTCAGTTTGTAAATGTTTTTCGCCTTTGAGGTGTGTTTTTTGCAGACAGTGGTACAGCTGGTTCTTGTTTCTTAATCCTATCTACCAGTCTTTGTCATTTAATTGGAGAAATGAAACCATTTACATTCAGTGTTATTACAGAGAGTGTTACTTCCAGCAATTTCGTTTTATTTCTGATATTTGAAATATTCCTAATTCTCATTTGCTTATCTATTCTTGTGGTCTGATTTATTCTTTTCCAGGTTCATTTGGTTATTTTTATCTTCCTCTCTATGTGAAGGATTACTGTATATATCTTCCATAATGCTGGTTTAGTAGCCATACATTCTTTAGTTTATGCTTATCTTGAAAAGTTTTTATTTCTTCAATTCTGAAGGATAGTCTTGACAATTATAGTAGTCTTGGTTGAAGCTGTTTTCTTTCTGGGCTTAAAACATATCATTTTAAAGCCTTTCCTGGCCTTTAGAGATTTTTGCTGAGAAATTTGCTGTTACTTGATGGGTTTGTCATTATAAGTGATTGGTGTTTCTCTCTTGCAGCTTTTAAGATTCTTTCCTTATTCTAAAATTTTGGAATTTTAATGACACTATTTTATGGAGACATTATTTTCTGGTCCTGTGTATTTGGAGTTCTATGGGCCTCCAGTACCTGCATGTTCATTTTATTCCCAATATTAGGGAAATTTTCTGCTATTACTTCACTGAGTATTTTTTATGATATTAGCCTGATTTTCTTCTCTTTCCTCAAGACATATACATCTTGAGGTTTGTTTTATTTTAATGTTGTCCCAGAACTCTTGTATATTCTACTCATAGTTTCTTACTTTTTCTATACCATTGAATGTTCTGTATCAACCAGCTCAACTTTGAGTCTGGTATTCTTTCTTCTGCTTGATCTAGTCTGTTGGTGAGAGTCTCCACTTAATTTTTTAAAGTTTGATTAAGGGGCTGGGTTGTAGCTCAGCGGTAGAGCACTTGCCTAGCATGTGTGCAGCCCAGGTTCAATCCTTAGCACCATGTACAAATAAATGCATTGTGTACAACTAAAGTGAATAAATATTTTTTTTAAAAAATTTGATTAAGTTTTTCATTTCCAGGTTTTCTGTTTGGTTCTTTTTTAGTTAGAATCTATATCTCTATTGATATTGAAATGTTATTTCTTTACCTGTATTTCCTTCCTTGGTTCTCTTTTACACTTATTGATCACTTTAGCATTAACCTTCAAATTCACATCTGGCATTTCATCCACCTCAACATGTATGGATTTGGTTAAAGGGGAATTTAGGAGCCCTAATTAAGGAGATGGCTAAAATTGCGGTTGGCTGTGAGCCATAGAGATAGTCAAGCATTGCCACCTTCCATGGTCTCGTGGGACTTGGCCCGGGACATTGAGGATCGGGTTGGTGCCATTTTGTGGTGTGGTTGGAGGAGTGTGGATGGCATGTTGGAGTTGTTGTTGGAGCCGGAGTGAGAAGCTAGCAGAATAAAGAGCCTGTTTGTTTCCAGTCCACCTCTGAACTTATTCCCGTGGCATTGTTGCTCCAAACGGCAATCACTTCAGGCAGCAACAGGGGAGTTATCATCTTTTGGAATCATCTTGATGGCTTGTTTCCCATGTTTCCTGTGATTCTATCCTGTTTCTTGTGCATCTATTGTGATGAATTTGTTTTCCTCTATTATGTGAGCATGTATTTCTTGTGTGTATGTGTGTGTGTGTGTGTGTGTGTGTGTGTGTGTGTGTAGCCTAAAGTTTTGGCACTGACTCCTCTAGTGCCTGAGAGCATGGGATGTGGTTAGTTGTGGGGGTTTGCATTGTCAGGGCATTTGCAGGGAGGAAGGCATAAGACTCCTTCCTTCTCTTCTGTTTGTGTCTTAGAGCACATCACACCATGGTCATCCAGGGCATGCCTCAAGTGAGTGCCATTCACTAACCATAGATTTTGTGAACACTACAAATTTTCCTACAGAGTTTGGATAATGATTCACTCCCAATCCTAGTTCTGAGTGTTGGAAGGGCTTGTTTTTTTATTTTGTTTTGTTTTTGTTTTGTTTTGTTTTGTTTTGTTTTGTTTCAGTAAGAAGTTAGGAAGAATTGAGCTGCCATTTTCTACTGGAAGGAAGTGAGAAGATTAGTTTTTTTATCCACTTGAAAACACATTTATACTTTGTGAAACTGTCACATTGTCTCCCAGAAATGTCACACGTGGTCATCATCTCACCATTATTTTTTTCTACCTTGCACCTCCTCATGTCCTTTTCACTGAATCTTTGAACACCAATGAGATTGTTCCTTTCTTAGAGCTGCGGACCATGGACTCCTCAATCCTCCCTTTAAGCTCTTCCTTGGGACCCGGGGTCATCTAAAAGTCAACTCTCTTTCATGATGAGATGGCTGTATTTTTATGGTAACTTAAAGTGTCTGAAAAACTAATTTATGTGATAGATTAAAGTGACACAAAAACACCCTAGGCACAGTCATTTCGCATAGTGCAACAGAATTTCAAAATAAAACAGCTTTTATTTCAACATGGGATCCTCAAGAGGATTGGATACTGCTGGTTATTAAGTCCTTCATACATCATTAATTCCTGAGTAGGAAGGTGATAAATATTTCCATAACACTACTTCAATGCATGTAAGAAAAAAAAAATAGAGCTGAGATTATATTTGACTTTATCATAGACTAGAGGTACAGTCTACTTAAACAGATATTAAGTTTATGCCCAAATTCAGGTTACTAAGAAAAATACAATTTGTGCAAAGGCTGCTGAGGATATAGGTTCAAACATCACCTCACATGTTACCCACATCTATTATTGGGCTCACCTTGGGACCTTACTTTTGGAATTTCACAAGGACAAGATTTTTCATGTGTTTAATGGATCTCATGTGCATATTCAGAGGCAAGACTGTGTGCAATCTCCATAATCACCTGTTTTCAAGGAATGTCTGGGTAGTCTTCTTTCTGGACAACTCCTGGTCAACGGACATATTCTGCTTCATAAGAGACTACATTATTGACTCCTTCTAGTCTGTAGCCTGGCATGGACTGAACCCCAATGCTGTCCTAAAGAACAAATATTTATTGGTAGGAATGCTTGGGACAAAAAGACTAACCAAAACAGTGTTGGGAAGCCTGAGATATGGATAATTTTGTGGATTTCTTTCTTTAGGTGGGTTTTAAAGGAGTTAAAGTCAGCAGAAAAACTGTTAGCAATAGTTGAAGCAATGAATTTTCTAGTTCTATTTTTGAAAGGTTGTTTCCAAGGGACCCATATAAAATATTCAGCGAAGCAGGAAAAAAAAGGATACTATTTGAACCCAGTTAAAGATTATTCTTTCCCCATGACATTTTAAAAGCAGGAGCTAAATTCAATATATAAATGATTTTAAAACACTTCAGATTAACATGAAAACTTTCCCATTCTACATTCATGCAATCACTACCTAAATGGGACAGAAGCTAATTATGATGGAGAAAGATATATTTTCATTTTCTTTGGTCAATTTCTGATATGGTGTTTGCTCACTAAAATTTAATTGAGAAAATATATTTTGCAGGTCAAATAATTGGAATCAGCCTTACTTTGAGAAAGCAGAAAGTAAATGAAAAAATCCATTGTAGAAAGTTTGCAAAGGCAATATAAATTCACAATAACCATTATTCTTGAGTTTGTACTCACATCTTCAATTACAATATGTTCTACTTCAATTCTTCAAGCCTCTGTAGTATCTGCTGTATTATACCAGTCATGGGCAACAACACAATTATTGATGAACCTAACAAAATACATTATTACTCTAGCAGGGAAAATGAAAACAAAGGTGATTAAAATGAACCTATTTGTCTATGACTCTTAAGTGTGAAATACTACCATGCAGCAAAACAAAAATGGTGGACCTAGTACTGGATGACAGGAGAGAAACTATCTGGGGAATGGGTTAAAAATTTCAAGCAGATTTTTATGACATGAACAGCTTGTCAAGTTTCAAAGACATTCATGATATTACATGAGTGGGATATGATGTTATTCAATATTCAATCCCATCTGCAAAATATAAGGATAAAAAGGATCCCTGATGCTGTAGGTCTTATCTTCTATTGGTGATTGTGCTTTGCATAAGATGCAAAGCAGCTATGTAAATGTTGGAACATCCTTCACACCCATTTCATGCAACATTTATAATTCATTTATTCAATTATCAAATCCAGCAATGAATGTGATGATTAATTTTAGGTGTAAACTTGACTGGATTAAGGGATTCCCAGATTGTTGATACAACATTATTTCTTCATGTAACTGTGAAGGTTTTTCTGCCAGAGATCGTTGTGTGAGCAAGGGAAAATTTTGCCCTCACCTAATGGAAATGGGCATCATCCTACAAGCTGAGTGTCCATAAATGTCCATAGAAAAGAAAAGAAAAAGGTAGAAGAAAGCCAAATTTGCTTGCTCTGTCTTGGAGCTGCAGCACCCTTCTTGCTGCTCTTGGACAACAGAACTCCAGGTTCCCTGGCCGTTGGAGCCAAGTCATGCACCAACACTCTCCACCCCTTTCCTGGGTTCTCAGGCCTGATTTCTCATATGGGCACTTCCACCATCAGCTCCCCTGGTGCTGAGGTCTTTGAACTTTGAACTTTTGCTACCAGATTTCCTGGATCTCCATCTTGCAGATGGTCTGTCATGGGATTTCTCAGTTTCCATAGTCACATGAACCAATTTCCCTAGTATATCTCTTCTTGTTCCCAACCCAGGTCTGGAAACTCAAGCTACAGAAGAAACAAATGCCTGAGATAAAAGTGTTGGGGAGAAAGAAATGTTGTATTCAATGGTCAATGAATGGAGGAGCAGGAGCTCTCTCATAAATCAACTCCTCAACTCCTGTGGACTTGAGAAGTTACAGATACAGGAAAGGAATAATGAGAGAGAAAGATAGGCTAATACAGGGAGGGATATTTATGTCTTCTCTTGGAATTGGTGGAGCTCTTCCAAAAACTTGGGTATCAATTATTTTTTTGATCCAGTGTTTCTAGTCATGGCAGGACCCAAAGGTTAAGGCAGCAAAGTAGACAGACAAAATTTAAAGGCAGGGATGTCAAGCTTTTCATCCTGTTCCAGTCACCCATGGGACATCTGCAGGCCCAAGTGAAGAGTCAGTGTTTTCAGCAAAAATGTTTTTTCAGTTCCTGAAAAGTAACCTAGGCAACTGTTTTCATGTTAACATATTTTCATGTTAGAAATGTTATATAGAGCAAAGCTAGTGGGAGACTAATAAAGTGTTGCCCAGCTGCATGACCTCCAAAATTTGTGAGTTTAGGTCAACTAGGACCAAGTGAAGCTAGAGGGTCTATTTAGATTTTTCCTCAGTAAAACTGTTTTGGGAAGCTTTTTCACTGCTATAACCAAAAGACCTAAAACAAACAACGTAGAGAAGAAAAAATTTATTTTGGCTCATGGTGGCTCATGGTTTTAGAGGTTTAGTCTATGGTCAGCTGACTCTATAGCTCTAGGTATGAGGTGAGGCAGAATATCATGGAGGATGGTCATGAAGGAGGAAAGCAGTTCAGGACAGGGCAATCAGGAAGCAGAGAGATC
Organism: Tamias sibiricus; assembly: GCA_025594165.1. Taxonomy (NCBI): domain Eukaryota; kingdom Metazoa; phylum Chordata; class Mammalia; order Rodentia; family Sciuridae; genus Tamias; species Tamias sibiricus. The sequence continues at coordinate 67,946,398 of CM046660.1, read as the reverse complement.
TCCACTCACCAGGGATAAAATCTAAATCCTCAGTGACCTACTGCCTCTAGCTTCATCCTACCCGCCGATAGTTACCAACAAGTTATTCTTCGTGGATTAATCCACTGATTAGGTTAAAGTTATCATGATCTACTTGTTTTACCTCTGAACCTTCTTGCATTGTCACACACATGAGTCTTGGGGGATACCTCATAACTAAGCAATAACAAATATCTATCTATTTTTCTATCTACCTATCTACCATACATAGATGTATGTATATATAATATAAAAGGTTGTCTGGAGAACCCTGATTAATTCAATCATCTTTTTTTACTACAAGCATAATTGTAGGCACACAGGGAAGTCACATATCCCTTCAAAATGATTAACATTAATCAAATGTATAAAACAAGGTCTAATCACTGAAAATACCTACAAACATTTTTTCTTTCTTTCATATTATTATTATCCCTCAAATGTTTTTATTAATACTCACATTTTTAAAAAAAAAATACTGATCCATACCAATTTTACTGTTCTCTGAGTGTTTATGCTCATACTCAGGGCTGCCTTTATCTTAGTCTGATTCTTAATCTGTTTCTCCCTTTATCAGGGTATGAAAGCATAAAAGCATTTTATGAACTCACAGAGAATTCGTACCAACAATTCCTGAAACCATAACAAAAATGCAATAAAATGAAAAGAGAATGTGCTTGCTTTTCCCCTGCCACTCACCCAACCCTCAGCTTTATTTCCCTTCTTTTTAGACATGTTACTTTCATAATTGGACTAATTCCCTTTAGGCTCCAGGCATTTCTGACTAGTCTATCATGTTGTTTTGTTAGTTTGCTTTGAAGCACCATTTTTCTGAATTTAAGTGTATTACTTATTCATTACAGAAAATTTGGACAATACAGAAAAGTTCCCACTAAAAATAGAGCTGAAGATATTTCCTTCCAGCCTTCTAATACAATTTATGAAGTTTTTATTTTCCTGAGACAATTTGTCCTAAGAAAATGACACAACAAAATCCAATTAAATTTGGGACTGGCATAGGATTGTGTTGGGGCTGTCAGACTTAGCAAATGTATGTACAGGACACCCAGTTAAATTTGAATGACGGATGAACAGCAAATAATATTTTTTTAGAATGCCTTATGCATAAGACACATAATTGGAACATACTTAGAGTAACATTTTTGCATTGTGTGGAATTTAATTTTAATTTTGTGTCCTGACTTTAATTTGGCAGCAATATAGTAATGAAAAACTTGACTTGTTTGAAAACTATATATGCTATATCTTGTATTTAATAATAATTGTAATTCTAGTCATAATAATGCATTAATTATTCAAATGAATCATATGTTGCTTATTTTTCTTTTGGAGTAATATTTACTTCAACATTTTACAAAAGCTCATAAGGTCATCTTTTAGTTTACCTTTTAATCTTCAAGGTAAAATGTCACAAGTAAATTTGAATAAGTATTTTAAAATTTCACCTGTTTTTTAGAGGCCTTCTCTTTCCTTTTGGATATTTAAACCATTTTAAGCATGGCATTGCAATGGATTTCAACAGCCTTCACTATCATTTGCATTAATTTAGGAAATATTACATCTTTGACAAATTTTCAGTTTTACTTTTATTTATTTGTTTTTTATTTGCCATTTTGGAAGCACCCTATAACAGAATCAGCAAGAGACAGTAAACAAATGTAGCTGTTCAATAAACAGGAAGACCATTTGTTTCAATCAAGAAGGATTGTTGAGAAGGAACTACTTCTGTAAAAAAATAGAGAATTAATATTTTTTTTTTCTTGACATCATGACTTTGGCTACCCTTCAAAGCTTTGCCATCGCCTGAGTTTGAAGTTTTCATAATAATGAGAAATCACCTAACAAAAAACTCTTCATGCTGCTATTATTGGTAGTTGACAGTCTCTTGAGGATGTTTTCAGAAATTTATAAACATACACAAGTGTGTGTGTGTGTGTGTGTGTGTGTGTGTCTGAGTGTACAGTCAAGTGATATTTGACCAGTATATCTGTGTAGAGTGGACTACTAATTGTGTAATTACATATGTGTACATATATATATGTTTATGTACCCAAACACAAGGCTCTATACTTTATTTTCTTTACTAAGTACTAAGTAATAAAGGTTATTCCCCATTGGTCATAAAAACAGTATTGTTGTTTTACACTGATAACCTGCCTATATACTATTATTTAAACAGTCATCTACTAGTGAATTCTTAAGCATTTTGAAGAACTTATTCATATTCTAGTCCTACTGTAAAAGGAAACCACTGGAAGGTGACAGAACTGGAGGCCAGCACACTTCTATCAGGGTCATGGTCCAGTTTCTTTTAGCTCATCCACATGTGCAGTATGACCTAGATCTTCAAGGTCACTGGGTGATTTACAATATGGCTGATGGTTCCAACCATCACATTTAAGTTTAAGCAAAAAGAACTCTGGTTGAGTCAGATTTTTTAAAGGGAATTTTCTGCTGAGATTTATTTGTGTTATATGGATATGTAATATTTGTTTACTCAACACTTAGGGATTTTTTTAAAAATCTTTTTTCATTATCAACGTCCATTGTAGTCTACACATGTATAAATTACAACCTTTTAAATTTATTGAGAGTTGTTTTATGGCTCAGTATATGTATCATCCAGCTAAATGTTTTATGTACAAATGAGAACATGTCTTGCTGTTCTGGGTTGGTGTGCTTTCTAAATGCTTATTAGATTTATACAGTTGATATTATTCAAATCTTCCAACTCTTCAGGTATTTTCTGCATTCTTGTTCTACAAAGTATTGAGACAACACAATTGAAAATCTTAACTATAATTGTGGGTTTGTTTATTTGTCCTGGAGTTCTAATAATTTTTACTTCATATATTTTGAAGCTCTGTTCTCAACTATTTACATGTTTTGAGATGGTTATGTCTTCCTGAGGAACTGAATCATTTAATGTTATAAAATGAACTTTTTAATCTTGAGTGCTGTTATTTATTCTAATATCTACCATATCTGATACAATCATAGACATTCTTTCAAGGGTTAATAGGAATACCTGCTAACATTGCCCTCCCTATCACTGGGAATTTTTTTTTAATCAAAACCCAGTCACTTGATAGGTAAAAATGTTATCATAATCTGTATTATTTTAATCATTCAATAATTTTAATGTGACTTTTCTGTTTGTTTTAGGCTTTCACATTTGTTAACCTCCTATTTATTTTTACCTGTTTCATATGGAAGTTTCTGTTTTAGTCAATTGATTTGCTTGTTTATTAACCTTCTATTTCTAAGAGTTACGGCAGATTTATTTTCAATATTGTGCTTTCCCTTTCCATCTTTGCAGTCCAAAGATTTAATAATGACCAGGAAAATTTTGTGATTTTCCTCTGTGATGTGTTTTTTTTGTTCCTCATCTACTTTCACCCCACACAAATAGTTCAAAGGTGTGTTGGTCTGTTTTCTAATATTTTTCAGATATAACCTCTTACTCCATCTATACAGTGAATTCTATTATTTAAAAATATTTCTAACAACAATAAAGTATATGTTATTACTTGACATCAATTTGAACAATACAGTTTGAATAAAACTAGCATCATGAAATACCATGATTAGGCAAACTTAAATTTTTTAAAAAAATCTTAAATGTGATACTGTAGCTACACAGAGCAAGGGGCATCCCCAATACTAACTTTGTTTAAATCCAGTGTCATTTATGGAAAACTTCAAGTGATGAGAGTTCTGTCTTGGCTATAGCTTCCGACAGTGCTTGGTACTCTTTTTCTTGGTGTGACATTGGACAAAAATTAATGAATGACATGAATGATCATCTGTCCTGTTTGTTCATTCTTTAGGCAATGTCCAGCCAGAATTCCCAGAACAATTGAGACAACATAATTGAAAATCTTAACTGGAGCTGGTCAAATATAAAGAAGGACACTAAGATGCATAAGCCACCATGCAAATCGCTTCCTTCCTGTTATTTCATTTAAACTTCATGTTAGAACTTGGAATTACATATCAGTGTATGCTGATTTAATGAAGGTTTTTATGGTCAGTTTCCTAAGAGCATGAGCTGGACTATCCCATTAAGTATTCACAATTGCCTTCAAAGAAAGATAGTATGCTTTTTCTCTGTAAAGCAAATGAGAAATTATAAGATATTATGTAGTAGGAAATAGTATAAGAAAAATAGTAACATGTAATATAATGTGGTCACATCATATTATGAGTTACAATTAATTTACCTTTTAAAAGGGTGTTGTAAAGGGAAGAGTGGTTAGCATGTAGATATATTGAGAGTACAACTGCTGCACTTACATTTTATCAATTTTCAAGAAGAGAAGAAAAATAATCCTTACGAATATATTTCAAAAATGAAATAAAGATGAAGATTAATCATACTTACAATTACCTGTGTACCAATTTTTGATTTAGTGAAACGACACTAAATTTTCCATATATATGCAACTGTACCATTGCTTGAGTTCATTTCATGTTAATAACACCATCACTTTCTAGCTCAGAGAAACCTATTTTCTATCTGTACCATCATGAGGGAAGGTCTAAGGACATATCTGTGGATGATTTGATGATGAAAGCAGAGGGCTTTCAATTAAGAACTGACTCATCATTTAAGTCTGTGAACCTGATAGATCTAGTATATTTCCCACTATTTAGTCAATGAGAAAAAATTAAAAACTTCTGGCATCTGTGTTGCCTTGTGTTATTTAAGTAAATGGTTATTGCCATAAAAGAGTAAATAACAGAATCAAGATTCTATTGAGTTCAACCTCCTGATGTGTTTGTGTTGGTAAAGGAGCTTGGATAGCCAGCAATATGGTAGCCTCCAGCTTGGCCTGATTTCCTCACCTTTGCTGTTCCAAGTAGTCCACAAGAACTCTCAGGTGTAGCATATATAAGCAATTTGCATAAGCTCAAAAACATGCAAGAAGAGGAGCCATTGTAGTTGGTCAGATAATCTGACATCTCTGCTTTCTTAACACTAGTCTGTACCTCTTTCTTCCAGCTCTTAGAAGTCAGAGGCATAGCTGAGTGTAGGGTTCTCATGAATCCATACTGAAAGCCAGTAGACAATGAATTAAAGTATTCAATGAATCCATGGATAATGAGATTCCTTTGAATACTAAAGGAAATTGAACTAAATATCCCAGACTGACGATTTTGTGTACACAGGATCCACCCCCCCCCCACTCCAATGCCTCTTAATGCTTAAAGCACACCGAGTCTTCAAGGCCTATGTTACAATCTAATTCTAATTAGTGTTGTTTCATATTCCCTGTGTTTCTCCTGCCTCAGTAAGCTTCCAAAATTTCATGTGGTTGCATCTTTGTAAATTGGGAAGAGAAAACAATTTGAGAATAAAAAATAATGACACTTTTTTCAAAAATAACTGACTGGAATGTCATTTTAGAGACTTTCTTTGATAGAAAATTTTCTGAAACATTGTATTCTTTTTCTAAGATACATGTGAGAATCATCACACACAGGGTTCTAGTTAAAAGCAATTGTAACCTGGTAAAAGAATTCACAAGAGATTCTTACCTGTGTTAATATTTCATGAAGGGACATTTTTATATATTTCTTTTTCATATGTTTTCATGTCATACATGAGATCTCATGAATCCATACTGACCCAAAATTAAAACCAAGAAAATTTTTATTTAAGTTTTCATCTCCTCAGCTTATAAAATCTTATTATTAAGGTTTAAAAATAATTGACTGTTCAATAATTTTTGTACAATAAAATTGCTAATCCTTAACTCTGTGCCTGACCTTAGCACAAACCTACATAAAGATTGTGTTTTAAGGGCACTTATGAGTCTTTCATCTGACTTGGAACATATTTTTATTGACTCTCAGCTGGAAAATAACATCATATTTAAACAACAGAGCCCATACTCACTTTCTTCCCTTGGCCAGATGGTGGATCATCTTGGGAAATGGTGTAACCTGTCACAATGCATAAGTGTGACCTAGTGTAAACAAATTCTGCAAACTAGGGACACTATCTGTGGAGGCCCCATGCTACCTCTCATTATCTCCAGTAATTAAAATTTTGTATATCTCCTAACAATCACCATTGAGATTTACAATTAAGAATCACTGACTAGAGCCAACGAAGCATGAGAATTTAATGATTAAAATGGATTCTTTTTTAATCGTTTCTACCATATTTAAATTCATCTATCCTAATATCTTCTCAGATTTTAAGAACCAGAGAAAACATTTTCTCTTGAGTATGCCCAAACAACAATAAAATATTACAGCCATACATATAGAAAAAGCATGTGCATTTGAGCTGATGTGTAGACTTTGTTCCTATGGATAAATGAAATTTATAGAAGTAAAGGGTTTATGTTTTGAATGTGACTTCCTTAAATTTAGTGACAGGATTTTAAGATTTAAGACAAAGGGTCTGTTCTTTGAGTTACAAGATCTGAGTTCAAGTTGTAATTCTTCCATCTCTTATAGGACACCAAACAATTGACATTCTATATCATCTGGAATCAATTGGTAATCTTAAAATACCCCAATTTCAACATTAGTTTAAGATTGAAAAACAAAAACCTCTGGAAAATAATTTGTAAGTTAAAGATGATAGGTACATGACACTATAATTTAAAGATGAAGGAAAACAACACTGTCTGATTTCTTCTGTTTTCCTGTTGTTTCTTAATTTTCAGTCCAGATTGCTGAGAATATAAATACATATCTATTTCCATAATCCACCATAGATGTTCTAAATCAGAATCTCTGCCTTTGAACATCATTTTATTTATACTCTCTTTCATGATTATAATAGTGGGCATCCAGTAAAGAAAACAGGTAACTACTCTTCATTTTTTCTCAAGCAGACAAGGATGAAAAGCAGGAAGTTATTCACATTATATTAGACTCACTGGTTTAGAGAAATGATTTTCTAAGTGGTTACAGGGTGTTGTGGACTTAATTGTTTCCCTCACCCCAAAAATTTATATGTTGAATTGTGTACCCCCAACCTTCCCTGTGACTGTGTTGGAAATAGGGCTGTTAAGGAGGTAATTAAGATTTAATTAAGTCATAAGGCCAGACCCAATATGATAGAACTAGTTTCCTTAAAAGAAGAGAAAGAGGCAGCTGAATTCTTCCTTTTTGCCATGTGTGCATGTGGTAAGAAGGCAATTGTCTGTAAGGCAGGAAGAGATCACCAGGAACAAATCAGCTGGCACCTTGATCTAAAACTTCCAACTTCCAGAACTGTGAGAAAATTAATTTCTCTTGTTTAAGCTACACAGTCTACTGTATCTTACTCATCACACCCAAGTAAGACAGATGGCATCTTAGCATATTTTGTATTGCTAGAATAAAATACTTGAGACTAAATGCTTTATGAAGTAAAGAGGTTTATTTAGCTCACAGTTTTGGATGCTGAAAGTCCAAGATCAGGCAGCTTTATCCTATTGGTCTCTCGTGAGAGTATTCTGGCTGCATCATAAAATGACAGATAGCGTGATCTGGTGGATGTGCAAGTAAGATAGATCACCTGGTGAGAAAGGAAGCAAGAGACTAGGCAGAATTTGTTCATAATAACTCAACTTTCACTTCTGGGAGACCCAACTCACTCTGTCAGACCAGTGAGTCTCACACACCTCATGTGGGTGTTCATGAACTTATGGCCTTCCACTAGGCCCCACCTCTTAAAGGTTATGCTACCTCTCAACAGTGCCACAGTGGAGACCAAGAGACTTCAGAACAGGTACATTTGTGGGATAGATCCCATTTAAACCATAGCATATGGTGGGTGGGAGTTGGTCAGGAGGAGCGCAGCAGAATCTTCAGACTTTTTCTTAAATATAAAACCAATTTGAGGAACTAATAGCTATAACAGCCTTCTGTCATCTCCTCAACTGCTCCCCTGTGCTAACTTTATCTTTTCTCCAATTGCAAGCCTAGCACTGAGTCTGATGTTAGAAATTTTATGTCTGCTGGCTTTGATGTTGGCTATGTCCTGAGACTGTGTTATCCTTTATTGAGTGACCAACTTTTATTTTCTTACACAAAATGTTTGTGACTCTGGATTCATGGATTTCCATCTCAGGCCTCTTATTTTATTTCAGTGCCTGACAATTCAGTTCTGGAAAATATAGTTGGAAAGTTGGTGGCCAGACCGTACTTACTGTTAGTCCTGTTCCCATAGCAGCCTCCCACAGAAATACTGCTACTATAGCGAGCTGAGTTTGTACTGTTTGCAGCTGCCCCTCGCGGCACTGAAGGAGCAGCTGGTGTCACTGTGGATGCCAAAATTCAGTCAAGCCCTCTGGATAGATGAGTACCCACCCAGCAGTTCTGCTTTATGCCTAGTGAGATGTTATTTTTCCTATCCAAGAACTTAACATAATGATCGTGCAATGGATGCTAAGTGTCTGACTTTCATGAAAGTATCACCATCTCTTTACTTTTGTGGAAAATGATTAAAACTCATTGAAAAAATGAGAAAAGTACACCAATGAGGTGCCGTTTCCAAACCTTGTCCTTCCTGCCTACCCCTCTCAGAACCCAGATCTGTAAGTCCTCCAAGGTCACAGTTTTCAAATTTGGTATTTTTGTCTTCAAACATTTGTATGACCAACCCTTAATTCACAATTCAGTCAGAACTACAAGAAACTCCTTAGAATTATTACTGAGTATGTGTTAGGAAGAATTTGATGTGACCAAAGCTGTTTTTCTAGACCAAATCTCTCAACCATACCAGGGTTTCCCACTCATGTAAGACCACTTTGCCTGGGGAAAGTTGCCTCCCTGCCACCAAAAAAAAAAAAAAAAAAAAAAAAAAAAAAAAAACCTTTCTAAACAGCATGAGGACATGGCTGAGGACCATGCTTGCTCAGAGGACAACTGAAGGTAGAGAGGCTCTGATCTATGTTGCCTGATTTATCCAAGACCAAAAAAGATCATGCACCAAAAGGGGTAGGGCAACTGGCAGATATGAAACACCTTAGTTATACCAATGACCAAATTCTGCAAGTTGTACCAAAGGGGAGGACTTGAGCTCCAGGCTTTGTTCTAAGCACACTTCTAAACCTTGCTGAACTTCTCCATAGAATAAAGTGTTGGAATTGTAGGCTCTCCAAGGAAACTACACCTCTCAAGAGTCAGCAAATCTTTGATCTATAGCTCTAGCTCTAAACATTTTTTAAAAACAGTCTAACTGGAAGCTTTTAGAAAATATTATTGGAGCATAACCTACAGGCAGAAGAGTACATGTATATAATAGTATAGCTAAATTTTCATAGGATGAATACATTCATAGAACCAAACCTGAATCAAAAAACAGCATATTCCAGCAACCCCCAAACACCTGCCTATTTCAGTAGCCCCTCCCAGAAGGGAGCTATAATAATATAAGCCAGGACAGCTTTCAATAAACTGTGCATTGCTAGACAGGGAAAGGCATTTCCTAATAATAAAATACTTGATTCAATCATCAGCAAGAAACAATCCTAAACCTGGATACAGTAAGGGTTTAAAGCCCCAAGGATATAGCAAAACTCAGTCTCTGATTCTTTAAATCAGAAAAATTGCAAGTGCTGTAATATTGCCTCTGCTTAAGTCCATTAAAATGTGAGGAACTGGTCTCATACCTGTCTCTTCTTCCACTTAATGTTTCCCAGTTAAAATCTGCTTCTTATTGCACTCACGTGACTTTAGCTTTCTCCCTCCCACTCCCAACAAGTGATTAGGTCTGTTATCTACAGCACAGTTGTTCAGAAAATACCTTATTTGCCCACACTACATGTGGAATAAACTAATATTTTTTATATTCCAGTATAGGGCTCTTACACATCTCTCACTAGGTTTATTTACTATTTGTTTGATATTTGAAATTTTATTAAAAATGAAATGTTTTCCTTGAAGCTTTAATTGTATATGTCAAAACTATAATAATGTTATTTATTTTGGTATGCTGACCTTGTATGCTTAATTGACATATTGTAATGGTTGTTCAGTAAATTATTTTGGATGTTCAGATTGTATCCAATCACAGATTAAATGAATACTAATAGTTTTAGTTCTTTCTGTCCAAAAGTGATATATATTTTATTTGGTTCTCCTGCCTTATAGTATTGGCTAGATTTTCTAGAAATTACAATAGAAATAACTACAGCTGACATCAGTTTTTCCTTCAATTCTTAGGGATAAAAGTATACTTTATCTCCAAGTGGGATATTTGCTTCAGGTTTTTGAAAATACTCTTTATCAGATTAAAAAAATAGTTCTTTTCTATTTTTAACCTGCTCGGTGCTCTTTTTATTGAAGGTATGTAAACTTTTTTCAAATAATTTTTGATATATTTTATATGACCACTGTTTTCCCTTTATTCTTTAAACATGTAAAATTACAATGAAAAATATTTCAATTGTCGATGGACTCTTTCATCACATAGTATCACTACTTTGTAACATCTATCTACTTACCTATATGTCTAGCTATATTCCTATTATATTTGCATTCATTTTGAGAAAAACACTAATTTTTCATAACATCTTTTAGAAATCAGAAACAGAATAAGGACTCACAACTTTGCAATTATTTGCTGTAGCATTTTTTCTCTCTCTCACATTTTTTGCTGAAAAATCATCTCTTACTCTTGCTGTCTATATGAATACATTGTGGTGTGTGTGTGTGTGTGTGTGTGTGTGTGTGTGTGTATTCTGGCTGAGTTTACAATTTTCTCTTTGTCTTTAGTTTTGAGCAATTTGCCTGTGATAAGCCTTGGGGTGTTTTCTTTGAACTATCTTTTTAAAAGAGTTTAAAAATTCATATACTATAATATTTAATGAGTTTCAAAAATTATATAACCATTACATGCTCAAATACTGCTACTTTCATGTTGCTTTTACATTTTCCCCTAGGACTATAATTTTTACAGTGGTAGAATTTATGATGCTGTTATTATTTTTTTGTTTGTTTGCTTTTATACCATGTCCCATGTGTCTTTTGTGTTCTTTTTTATTTCTTTTTAAGTTTGAACTTACTTGTACTTCAATCTGGATTTTTTTATATTACTTTATTCTCAATAAATTCAATGAGACTGAATTTGAAAATAAGAATATTAAAGAAGTGATTAAGTTACATTGAATCCATTAGGATAAGGCCTAATACAATCTAAGCTGTGTCCTTATAATAGCATAGATTTGGATATACAAAAAGATACAAAGCATACCTGCACACAGATAAAACACCACATGAAGACACAGAAAAAGGGACACTATATGCAGACCAAGAAAACAGGCCTCAGAAGAAACGAAAAATACCAATACCTTAATCTTTCTGTCTAGTCTCCAGACTCTGAGAAAATAAATTGTTGTTTTTTAAGCCACTTAGACAATGATATTTTGTTCTATGGTATTTTATTAGGCAGCCCTACCAAACTAATAAACATATGCTCTCCATTTTGCTAATTCTATCTTTAGCTGCATATATCTTTTCTTAAAACTATGTTGATTTTTCAGTTTGTGATTGTATTTTGGAGGGTTTTAAAATTCAATTTTAAAAAATATTTTTCAGGGTTTTTTTTTTTGTTATTCTAGGGGTTGAACTCAGGGGCACTCAACCACGGATCCACATCCCTAGCCCTATTTTGGTATTTTATTTAGAGACAGGGCCTCACTGAGTTGCTATATGCCTCACCACTGCTGAGGCTGGCCTTGAACTCATGATCCTCCTGACTCAGTCTCTGGGGCCGCTGGGATTACAGGCATGTGCCACTACACCTCGGCTAATTTCCACTTTTGAGGTAAAATTATCCATATTTTTCTACTTAGAAAATTACTTACCTAAATTTTAAAATCTATGTCTGATCATCACAACAGATAGAACACCTACAATACTGTTTCTGATATCTGCATTTTCCATTTGTCAGTGTTCACTTTTTATTTCTACTTTCCAACCTGGTATCATTATATATAATTACTATTATCACTTACTTACATAGCACTATTGTGTTATTGTTATCAAATCTGAACACTGTATGTGAAAACTTGTAGATGATCTGCAGGATATTTCCTTGTAAGATAAATATGTTTTATAATATGCAGATAAAGTCTGTTCTTTTATAATATGCAGATAAAGACTTTATCTGCATCATGATCCAGTTTAAGCTTTTTGATTTTAGGTTTGCCTGTACTCTCAGGTTGCATGCAGTTCCTATTAAAATTATGAAATTATCCTCATTGGCACTCAACTCGTTTTTGTTTTTTTGGCACTGTAACACTTATGAAAACTCTGTTTAAGTAGTTAGCCACTTAGCATCTACTTTCTGCATTCGTCCTGAGCATTTCTGTGGTTTTCATTTTTCTCACATGTACACCTTAAGCATTTTCTAGTAATTAAAGGACAAACTGCATTTATAATAGTTACCCTCTTATTGTGAATTATCTTTCCACTAGGATCTTAGCCTCTCATCTGACTATATTGGTGGTTATGATCTCCAACATGTGCCTCCAAAGTCCAATGTAATTGCCACAAGCTCCAGAGAAGTGCTTTATATTTGGCCTCTGTGTCTTGTGCTGTGTCAGCAGATGCCTGAGTTTTCAAAGCTGTGCAAAAATCTTTCTTCACCTATAGGTACCTCTTCTATTTGGGGTATTGACTGCTTAAGTCCTCCTTGATTTTATTCCTTTACAATATATTCTAATTGGTTTAAAATTAATTCTATACAGCTTTTAGAGATTTTCTTGGCAAGGCTGTTGCTCAAATATCAGCACTCTATCATAGTCTAAAATGAAAGTTTCAAGCCAGGCATGGTGGTGCACACCTGTAATCTCAGTTATCTGGGGGGCTGAGGCAAGAGGATTAGGAGTTCAAGGCCAGTCTTGGCAAAATAGCAAGACCTTGCCTCAAAAGACAAAACAAAACAGAACAACAACAAAAAACAACAACAAAAAATAAAACCCCACAAAACTTCCTCAGTGTATAAAACAAGTTATTAACTCATTCAATCATGACACCATCATCTCCATTTTGTGGTTCAGAAAAACTAATGATATGGGAATATAAATCACTTGCTAAAGATCATGAAGCTATTAACGGGCAGAGCAGTATTTGAATAGAGAAGGTTTGGCTTCAGAAGTCAAGCATTTTATCATTATGTTCTACTTCAGTTAAGACAAAAATCTAAAAATAGTGGCAAAAAATTATTATATAATATCTTAAAATAAAATGTCTATGGAAAGATAGCCCAGGCTGCTGCAACAGCTCTGCAGTACATTTGTGCTTCAGTAAGTCACAGCAAGGGAGAAGAGGGACTGGTGGTATCTTCTAAAGAAAGCATGCATTTCTCCAGAAATGTGAAAAAATACATAGATATGTATATATTCACATATATATTCATATATATAAATAAATATAATACATATATATACACATATATATAAATATATATTCACATATATGTATAAATTTTAACCATATATATGTGTGTGTATATATATATATGTACATATACATATATATATACATATATGTGTGTGTATGTGTGTGTGTGTGTGTGTGTGTATGGTTAAAATTCTATAAGACTCTCCTAGCTTTCATGAACACTCTTAGCTAAAGGGAATCTGGAAGAATTGTATTTGTTGATTTTGTTCAAGTATACAACTAACAGTTAAACAAATGGAAAAAGCTTTAACTTTGAATTTTAAAATTTGCCATGTAACTTTTGCTTTTTTTATCATGAGATAATTTTCAAAAGTAATAGCTAGGCATATCAGCAGAACTCTTGGTTCTAGTCCTGAGGTGTTGATGTGTTCATACTAAGCACAGATTGTCTTGCCTGGCCACAGATGATTCATGGTATTCTAAGGAAATCCTCAAAGGCTGTAATAATTTACTTGAAAAAATCTGCATGAATTTGCTTTGTGCAGATTTCAGAAGAGTGTATGGACAGGGAAATAGGAGTTATTGTTTGGAAAAAAAAATGTGGCCCTTTTTCAGTTTTTTTTTGTTTGTTTGTTTTTTTTTTAGACACTTAATACCAAGATTGAAGACATTTAGGAACATGTTAACATTTTGTAAAACAATTGACATGTTATGCAAAATACATGAGGGTATCTAATCATCTGCCATGTCATATGTGTTTGTAAGTGCAGACCCCCGTTTTACCACAGCCATCAGCAATACAAATAGCAAGGGTGGGACATTTATTACTTTGTGAAAAAAAATCAAGATCTTTGTAGTAAGTTAGACTGGGTTAGAATTCTGTCTTTGACACTAAATAGCAACAGAAATCTGAAGCATAGAAGGCAGGCCAGAAGAGGATGGGGTGAGGATAGGGCAGACAGGGAAAGGGAAGCTCCTGGACAGTGGAATTGGTCACATTATTATGTGCATGTATGGATACATCATAATGAACCCCACTATTTTGTATAATTATAATGCACCAGTAAAAATATTAAGTTACTTTCTCTGAGACCCAATCCATAGTAGAACGTTAAGTCAATATTTACATCTAAAAATAAAAATAACTAACTTCAAAGCAGATTATTTAAAAGTAAAGATGAATATTTCAAAAGAAAAAAGTTGGCATTCAAGTTCCAAGTACCTGTGTCTTGTGTAGTGTTTGTGTTGATCTGCAGGGAGTGGGCCAGATGCTGTTTTTCCATTAAAAGATTTATTCAACTTCTTGAGTTTTTAAGCTGCTTACTTAATTTTCTAAAAATAAAAATGAAAAACAAAGTCAAATAAAGGGGTAAAAGCTGACCATGTTTATGTCTGTCCAGCTCTATTATTCTGTGTTTATGGTGACATCGTGTTACGGCAGCTGCAAATGGAGACTCACACACACAGCCAACCTGGAGGGGTGGGCAAATACCAGCCCCAAACCTGAATAAGCCCTGAGGATGTGATGCACCAGCCAGGGTCTGTGGAAAGATGTTCTCATGCAGGGAGGCTTTCTGGGGAAAGTCAGGGCGAGGCTACCTTATGAGTCCCAGATGTCTTAGGAGAGCAGGGAAGGGAGACTGATGTGGGATTTTATCGTGGATAAGAGTGGGGCTGTGAGAAGTGTTCCTCATGTGGTTTTAGTTCCTCATGTGGTTTTAATAACCCACCAGCATGACAGGAGGGAGTACCCAGGCTTCACACTGTCAGAAAACATCCAAAAATGGAGTCCAACCTATGGCAGAATGTCTGCTTTGTACCTGGTCCAGGGAGGGGAGTTTGGGCTAGGAATAGATCAAATGTGGAGGAACAGAGGACAGAAGAACCAAGGGCACTCCATAGACCTGCCTTCATGAATGATTCCAGACTCTATGGGAACAGTGCTAGGCATCCTGCAGGTAAATAAGATGCATAAGCTGACAAACGCTTTTAAGAAAGGTTTTAGGACATTCTCCTACAGCCCTCAAGGACAAAGGGCAGGAATAAGTTGAGGAAGGGGTCCTTCCTGATGCTGCCTGTGTCCTCAAGTCTCCTTGAGAGCTTTCGGATGTAGCAGCCTTGGCACCTGTCTTAGCCTTAGGCAGTGGTAAGTTTGGCTTTCTGCAAGAAAGCTGTGGAGCAGGGATCTGGGAATGAGAAAGTCAAATGCAGCTAAAGCTGACTGGGTTTTAGGCCCATGTGTCAAATATCTAGATGACATAACAAGATGTTGAACTCCTTTTGTTAGGTAAATTGGAGCAATTCCAGAGGTACTCGTGTGGTCTACAGTAGTGGTATGAGCAATATTCCCTTGGTGGAATAGGGAATCCCTAATTTCTGTCATTAATAGCTTTGATCCACAAAGTATTCCTAGACAACCACCAAATTTGGAAGCCCCAATGCTAACTTGCCTTCCCAACTGCTAAATACTCTTTTTCTTAATGTTTCTAACTGACTGAATGAGGCCCACTCCCATTCATAAGAGCAACCTGCTTTACTCAAGTCTT
The DNA here is from genome assembly GCA_025594165.1 of Tamias sibiricus. Taxonomy (NCBI): domain Eukaryota; kingdom Metazoa; phylum Chordata; class Mammalia; order Rodentia; family Sciuridae; genus Tamias; species Tamias sibiricus. Next base: position 67,930,457 of record CM046660.1, on the reverse strand, counting down.
CTGATCTCAAAGGTTCATCTCAACTAAACCAACCTTCACAGCAACATTTAGATTGGTGTTTGACCAAATACCTGTGTACTGTGTATCCACACAGCAACCAAGCTGACGTGGAATTTCCTGACATCCAAAGTGCTTTCATGCCTCTGACTTAATTGTCACTGATCTCAGACTGGGAATGACTTCTTTGTAAACTTTTGAGCATATTAGCCTTTTTTTCTGGGGTTCCCAGTTCTAAATCATCGAACATCTCCATGCCCCCTTGTGTATGCCTGTACTTTATCTTTAGCAATTTTCATGTTACATCTTGTTTCCTATTACTGAAATGCATATATTTCCCCAAGTAGGGATTTTCCTCTCGGAGTGGAGGACACTTTGATCTGCTGATCACAGTCAACAAGTGCAGGGAGTTGTGTGAAGGCAGGGGTCAGTGAATGCAAGACTAAGTCCCAGGTTCCACATGAGTCTGCTTACCGTGGAAAGTTACTTCCTTAGTTTCTTGCATTTGGAACTGTGCAGTGATCCTTGCCTGAGTTGTGAGGTGTGACCCTTTCTACTGACTTAGATTCATATCCTGGAAGCTTTATGCTCAGGGCAAGGAGAGGAAAAAGCGATATGAGAACTGGCATCTCCTTTGCATGCAAATAAATCTGTGACTGAGCTCTTCTCTCTGTGTGTGATGTGTATAACAGATATTTTATCACAAGCACAAATATTAAAGTGAGAACACACAGGTCTCCCTCTGTCTCCTATATAATTGCTCCTAGTGCTGAGGGAGAGTTCCGTGTTAAGAGGAAAACAAAATAACAAATAAGCAAGATTTCTATGCTGCTCTTGTTTTGCTTTCTTCTGTCCTCCCCAGTAGACAATAAGTGCACCACGACTTAGTGTAAGCAAAATCCTGAGACGACCTTCACTGTCAGAGCCACATCTCCCAAACACTCTGGATCTGCTTCTGTTTTTCCAGATTTTTTATAATCTATTGACAAATAAAAATTATATATATATATATGTTTTATATATATATATATTTACAGTGTACAACTTGATGTTTTATTATGCATTTGCATTGTGAAATGATTACTATAATCAAGCTGATTAACATATGCATCACCTCATGTAGTTATCCTCTTAGAAGTTTTCAAGTACACAGTGTACTGGAAACTACAGTCACCATTCTGTACAATAATGTTCCAATAATGTTCTGAGAATTATTCATCTCATCTAACTGGAACTTGGTATCCTCCAAGCAACATCTCCCTAGTTCTCCCACTCTCACCCCCTGGCATACACCATTTCCTCCTGCTTTTATGAGATCATTATTTTTTAGATTTCACAGATAAGTGGGATCATGGAATAATTGTCTTTCTGTACCTGCTCTATTTCACTTAGCATAATTTGATCTGCTTATTTTTATTAACTTATAAAAAGTCTTGAGTACAAGTGTTTAGTGAGCCAAAGGGAGAAAAAAGTGTGTGTGTGTGTGTGAAGTTTATTTCTGAGTCAATTTCATTTTCATCCGGGAACATGAGAGGATTTTGTATAGATGATTGCAAACATTTGTCATGGGCAGGGGGTAGGGGTAGAAATCCAATTAATAATTACATATTCCATTGAATACATATCATCAAAAAAATATACTTCTCTCCTATCCATTTAAAAAATAAACAAATATATCTAAAATTAAAAATGCAATAAGCAAATATGCTGGACCCCCATTGATAAGCATTTAACTGTTTACCCTTGAAACCCTCTTGTCTTTTGCAAAATCCAGATTCCATTGCATTTCTGGAGGGATTGTCTGGCTTCTACAGAAACAGAGAAGAGACAGTGTTGGTATGAATGTTCAGAACCTGGGCAGTTGTCACCAGATATTATTTATATTTTTCAGTGCAAACTCTCCTGCTAACCTCTGGAGGAATCCTTAAGATATCTTTAAAATATAATGAATATTGAGCTATTGTTAAGGTATTAAGATTTATCTTTCAAATAGATCTCCAAGATCATTCTAGGGAGACTGGATATATGTTTGTGGGAATTGAGTCAAGAGTTAACTTTACCAGATTTGAATACTTGCCTTTATTTCAAAGTGATCTTGAAGGACTGAGGTGAAGGGAAGTAAGGAAATTTCTAAATACACAAAGTCAATCACTCATCATTCCTAAGACAACTGGCAGGGGGATGGGACTCTGCCAAGCCCTTTACCTTTCAGACAGTCATCAAAGCCATTTTAGCCATTCATGGCTAAGGCAGAATGCCTCCAGAAACCCCAGAACACTTTCCCCGTCAGCATACCCTCTTCCAGTTCACTCTTCTTTCTTACAAATTAAATTATGCCTAGTATTTGTGGCACCACCACCAGTAATAGCAAAACAAAACAGTTCACCAATCTAAGTGAGACTAATCCATCTGTTCTCATGGTTTACCAGGTGCCTGTGTCCATAGCTCCAATATGTAGGTGATTTCAAGTAACTCAATGGAACGTAGCGCTCACCAAATAAAAGAGGGAGGTGAATCACCCTTAGTGAGGTTGTAGGCCTCCTAACCAGTTTGCCCTTTGCGATAAGACAAGAATGTGTAATATACCATTTTTTCATTGAGGTGAGATGTTTATGGTATCATTTGGATACAGAAGAACAACTGTGGAGAGTCTTTAAAAAGGGTCTAGGATAAATGGAGAATCACTGCTTCAGGAAATTATTTCAGAATCAAACTAGGGACTTTATAATAAAACAATTAAGAATAAATATTTTTCTTCACCTACTCCACTCAAACTAGCCATTAGCTCTTTAAAATTTGAATTTATTTATATTTCTCAGTAGACCCAATATGACCCACAGACAAAGAACTCCATCCTTTGAGAGTCCTGGAGGTTGTTGTCACTTGCAGAGTAAGTGTCCCAAGTGCCCGTTATATATATAAAGGGCTAAACTATTTTGGAGTATATAAAATTTTCTGTCCCTAAACATCTACAGGCAGGTTAACTATACACTATAAAACTTAGGAATAGGGAAAAAGATGATTGGCGGGGGGGGGGGGGGGGGGGGGGGGGGTGCAGGCATTTTTCTGCTCTTCCTGGTGACATAATGGCCAACAGAAGCAGGAAACAAGTGACCAACAATCTGACATGAATATGTTCATACTAATGATTTAAAGGTAAAATAGAACATCTAATAGTTGGTCAAATTTTCTCAATTTTCTGACTACCAGTCTCATTAAGATAGCAGAATACCATCAAGCAAAATCTATATTTAACATTTAAACTCCATGAGAAAAGATCCACACATTTTATTTGCTGCTGAATCTTTTTTTTTTTTTTTTTTTTTTTTTTTTTTTTTTTTTGTGGTACTGGGGATTGAACTCAGGGGCACTCGACCACTGGGCCACATCCCCAGCCCTTTTTTGTGTTTTTTAATTAGAGACAGGGTCTCACTGAGTTGCTAAGTGCCTCGCCATTGCTGAGGCTGGCTTTGAACTCGCGATCCTCCTGCCTCAGCCTCCCAAAGTGCTGGGATTACAGGCGTGCACCACCGCGCCTGGCATGCTGCTGAATCTTTAGTGTTCAAAATATCAGCGCTCAAAATATATTTGATAAATAACTGAATACATGAATACATGGGTGCACAATACATAGTTGCAGCTACTTGGGGCAGATATGTGAGCTGCTAAATTTGACTCATCTAGTCAACTAGTGGGTCATTTCACACAAAAGACCCTTCAAGCCTGAAGAACGGGGTAAGTAGGATTCTAAAGACCCCCCTCCCTAAGAGTACATCCCCTAGATATACAATTTAACATGAATCTAGTCCCTCGGAAATATTTATGATAATTATGCAGAAACTTAGGTTACTATGTATGGGTTCTGAAAATAGAAAGGGTCTCTTGATGCCCAATCACATGAGACCTCAAAATCAGGAGGTGTTCTTCAAATGGTTACAGAAAAATGAAGACAGATGAAAAGGACACTGGGAGCCAAAGGAAATGTCAGAAATTTGTGGGACATGAGAAGGACGCAGTGCTGGTTTTAGAGATGAGGAAGGGGGCCCCAAACTGAGAAAAGTGAGTTGCCTTAGAAGCTGGGAATGACTCCAAGCTGACACTATGTAGAGAAATAGACCTCAGTCCTGCAACCCCATACAACTGCATTCTGACAACAGCGTGAATGGTTGGAATCTCTGGAAACAAGTTTGTCCTCAGAACTTCCAGAAAGGAGCACTGTCCTGCTGCCAGCTTGATTTCTGCTTTGTAACAACCAGAACAGAGATCCAGCTGGGCTGCTATTGAATGGGAATTGTTGCAAAGTTATAAGGGGTTGGGGTCTTTAACCTCCCTGTACCCGGGATGGACCTCTTTTGTCCAAAAGAGGCTAGATCAGGAAAGCAAAGGCCGCTGATATTCCCTCCACCCGCCTTTAAAAGGCTCAGGAACATACAGGGGAGTCCAGTCAATCAATGCAGGAGCTCCTTTTTTTGAAAAGGTGGACAATGCTTTATAATGGGCCATAGCCAATCAGTGACCAGCAGGGCGGTTCTGGTTCTCATAGCCACGCCCCCTGCTTAGCCTAGGTCAGGTAACAGGGAGTGGTAATGTGGCAAGCAGCCAGAAATCCAGAGCCTTTCCATCCCCTAGGCAGACAGTGTAAGGTCCCGACAGGGAATCTAATGTGAAAGAATTCATCAAGGGAAATGGCCAACCAAGCTTGATCCAGGCAGAGAAACTCGTGATCAGGAAGTGTGATACTGAGTTTGTCTACTGGTTATAATTCAGATTCATCAGAATCTCAGGGCACACAGGCACACTGTTTCAGAAACTGATAAGGAGAAGAGACAGTAAAATTAGAGATGGGTTTCACTCTCACTAAGCAATGGAATTCCCATATTCCTGGTACCAATGAAGCCAGAACTAGAAAGGCAGTCAGTATAGATAGGTAAATCGCATCAGGTCAGATCAAGGAGGCCAATTTGAGTCTTGGGAAGTTGGAGACCTCCCCCTGAGGGATTGAAATGACTTCAGAGCCCTTCCTCCACCCTTATCAATATAACCTGCCCCTGTTCCAACCTGTTGCTAAGGTAACCTGTCGCAGGAATTGACCCTCCCTACAGGGAGTTATAAAAGTTGTTAATTAATGTGTCCTGGGCTGTACCATCCTGCCATTCCCCTTGTCCATCTGCTTCTCACCTTTTGGCTATCCCACCTGAGCATCTCCTGGGCCTACTCAGGAAGGAGAGAGATAAGGGGAAGAAAGCAGAACAAAGGAAGCTAAAAAACATATATAAAAGGAAGAACAGTTTAACTTCTTGGGATACCAGGATACCAGCTATGGCCCCCTCCTTCCTCCTGGGAGAAGTCTGTGTTACCCCTTTTTAAATAAACCCTGCTTTATATGCTCGCCTCAGTGTTCTTCTTTAATGTTCTACTTCAACACGTGAGGGAACAGGACTCGTCACCAGTAACTGGTGGTATCACCTACAGAGGTCTCACTGAGTTTGCCGTGCTATGTGGGGAGATGGAGCCAAAGCAGACATGGTACAGGAAATACAGAGGCACTCAGCCCTCTTTGCTCCAGACTCTGCCTGTTGACACTGCTCCTAGAGTGCTGCATATAGGCTTTGGCTATTCTTTCCTCCTAAATCTACTTCTCTCCCAGTCTATGGCATTTTCATCCATGACATTGCTATGTGCCATGATTTTCAGGCCACAAACCTTGAAACTATGCTTCATTTCAGTCTTTCCCTCCCAGCCCGCATGATGCAGGCTCTACCCAGCACAGCACTGAGGCCTTTGGATTCTAACTCTATTGCAAACCTGTTACACTGCTCTTCGCCTTATTGCTGCAACCTGGTCCTACAACATCCTCTCTTATTTAAGCCTCATCCAGTTTCTTAGCTGGTTTCTTTGCCTCCACACTTTCCTTATCTTGCTTCCACAAAAACCATCACTAATTCCAAACAGTTCATCTGCTACACAGAAGGTCAGCCATCTTTCCAAAGCATAAATTAAATCCTGTCCTTTCTCTGCTTGAAATACCTTTGTGTAACCAGAATATAATTTGAACTCCATTTTGTGGCCTGTAACACCTCAATGATCTTGTCCAGATATTTCTCTCCACTTTAAGCTTCCTCTGTTCTCTCCCTTTTTTGTCATACCCCAGGACCCTGGCTTGTCTATGTCCTGTGGGCAACTGGACCTGTCCCTCCTTCAGGTAACCTTGACCACACTCCTTTCTCAGCTTTCAATGTTCCTGTTGTGTTCTCAATTTTCAAGTCAAATGTCACTTCCTCCATGGTACCTTTGACATGCCACCTAAAGTTCTCCCAGGTGACATAAACTTACTGTATTGTCTTTATAATACATTCAGTTTAAAATATTTTTACTTGTAAATACATTCCTCCATTCATTTCTTCTTTCATGACTTAGTCTACTTGTTTGATGGTCTGTGTCCCTTTGAAGAGCAAATGTAATTTAAAAATAAAATAATTTTCTCTATTGAAAATATCGGGAAGATACTTTTCCCTCTTCTTTTTCTTAAAGCATTTACTTTAGAAAACATGTAATTTAAATTCTTTCTCTTTAAAATGTATGTAAATACTTTTAAAAGCTAAAAATGTTTCTTGTTAATTTGCTAACTAAGGAATATTTCTTAGGGACCTGAGAGCTGTACCTTTATATTGCAATCATCAAGGAAGATAGTGCCCCTACCTCCTAGTCCCCTGGAAATACAGGACCCCAACTATAGCTGGCACCTGGCTCCCAGTTACAAACATAGGTCAGGTCATAGATACAGAAGAAAATTACTTTTCCTTTTTAATCGCATTTAGTAAACATAGGTGGCTACTCTGATTACAAAATAAATTAAAGATAAACTATGCATAACAACATATGGTGTCAATTATCTTACTTGAGTACTAATTGTTTATCTTGAGAACTTGCATGTAATGGATCACATCTGTTTACCTGCATTAAAAGAGGAGAGTTCTTTCTGATTTTGTGATTAGTAGATTTGCTGTGATGCATATCATATTGTAGTTTAATGATTATTCAAGAATAAAGCTGTTGTCTTTCTCTTCTACTTTGTGACAATATTTTCTGGGGTCATAAGAATTTTTTTAAAAAATATTCTGTCTCCACAGCACCAGATATTGCCTTGGAACATCTCCACAGGTGTAGTTTCAGGTAGATGCAGGAGACTGCAGTTACCCACGGAGTTAACATTATTTCTGAAGAAGTCAGACAAAAAATATCTTGGATCAAATGGTTCCTGTCCAAATGGTTCCTATCCAAGTGGTTAAAACTTTAATCTGCTTCCCATTCAGTGACTATAAATGTTTCAAGAAACATAAAAGTAAACAAGAAGCAGTAGAAAGTATTATAACCTTCTTGGCCTCCTTAGCTGAGGAAAAGAGGAGGAAGGCCACTACAGTGTCAGGAAGATTATATTTGTTCTTCAAAAATGTAATTACTTATGGAATTAAGTAAACATAGAAAAACAAAATTTCTGGCTCTTTGTGAAATAAAATTACAATAATCTGTATTTTTAAATAATATTAACTTATTTATAAGCAGGAAAAATGTAAATCTCCTACCTTAAAAATAGAGAAGACCAACAATGAGAAAGCAACCTTCAGCTATAGATTTAACTCAGTATTGAAATATTCAGAATGCATTAACATTAACAATAGACTTGAAGTCGAAAACACTTCTGGCTTAAATAAGAGACTTAAAGAATTGACACCATGTTGGGGTTGGGGGCTGAGTGTGGGAAGGTGAGAGAGTATGAAGAGAAGGTGGGCTGTTCATCATCTAAAGGTTCATGGAAGATAAATGGCTCATTAAAAAAAAAAAAAAAGCCAGCAAAGGGGAATGAAGGGAAGGAAGGAGGTTAAAAATAGGAAAGACAGTAGAATGAATTGGACATAACTTCCCTATGTTCATACATGAATGAATAACCAGTGTAACTCCACATCATGTGTACCACAAGAAAGGGAAGTTATATTCCATGTATGTATAGTATGTCAAAATACATTCCACTGTCATGTATAATGAAAATTAAACAAAAAAAGTTTTTAAAAAATGGAAAAAAAAAAATGCCAGGAGTGGCCTAAAGTCGATTTTGGACACACATTGAGCTCCATGAAGTTCAGTATTTGCTCTCTATTAGTAGAAAGAACAATCCGTCTTTTTCCTTGAAATATCCTTTCCACTAGTGCTTAAAATTTTCCTCCAGGCACTTTTCCAATATGCTTTAGAAGTTCTTGGTGGTGTAGATGCCCTTGGGTATGAATTCTGCCAACCAGAAAGCCCCTGCGCAGGTACTTATTCATTACCATCTTATCAGCAAAGAACAGGGAATGCTCCCACTAATTGAAAATGGTCTTTCTCTCCTCAAGGTTTCAACAAAGGGGAGATTTTGAAGAGATGAGTCATGTAGCTTCAGGGAGAGAATTTAAAATGAGAATGCCAAAAAGGTCCTAGAGTTGCAGTATTGAAAATTTTTGATTATCTCTGTCAACAACAAGTAAAAAAAAAAATGTGAATGGAAAAAACCAGCATTGAATTGTTGGGAGGTCAAGGAAGGTCTGTGTATTATTTGTGGACCTTGATTTAGTCTTAAAATAATGCTTAAAACAATGGACTTGAGTTATAATTCCAACTTTAGCATTTGCCAAATGGATGACTTTTGGAAAGTTAATGTACCTAAACTTTAGTTTGTCAACCAAAAGAAGGGATAAAATAATGCAGGACCCCATCAAATTGATAAATGTTTGATGTGATTATATACATAGAGGATGTTACAAAATATCTGATAGCAAGTGTTAAAAAATAGTTGGTATTAGAAATGGTCATGTTAATGGTAATGGATTTCATAAGCCATGTACTAGGAGGTGCAAAAAAAGAAAATAACTTTTTAGAGCTGAATTTAACTTCTTTTAAGAATTCCTACTGTTCATCGTTCATGATGTCAGAAACCTTCATCTGTTCATTTCCAGATAAAGTGAGATGTTTCTGAGTTTTGTATTCATTTCCATTTTAAAGTTAAAGCATTGGTTTCTACTTTTTCTCCTTCCTAAAGTGATCTTCAAGATTCTGGATGTCAGTAAACAGAGACAAGGTACTGTCTGTGCTTTCAAATCATTATATACACACTTGAAATTTAGTTTAGTCTATAATAATGGGTTGAGAGTAACAGCCCAAAGTATGACATGGAATACTGTAGATTTTTATGTCAACTTCTGTGAAAATAAGATAAAATTCCTGCTGGATATGCTTTAGTTTAGATGTGAAGTATGTTGGGCTTAATTATAAATGAATTAGATATAATTTTGTGTTTTTACTAAGATCTGGTATAGTATTGCTGAATATATCTCCTACAGTCCAATAAATCAGTAAAACCAAGAATTTATCCTTACAAAATATGACAAATTGTAAGTACACTAATGACAATAGAAAGGTCTAGTTTACATGAATGGTTTTGGAGGAGAAGACCAGTTGAACCTTGCTTCCTCTTCTCTAATGGAGTTACTTCCTCCTATGTTTTTGTGTTCTCTTTACCCAAGAAGTGGAATTGTCTTTAAGTGCCCGCTGCTACGAATGTTTATTTAATCAGACAGTTTTAATATTTCTAGATAAACAAGGGACATTTGATAAATATCTATATTTCAAAGAAAAGCTCTCCCAACACATAATGAGTCCTCATCGCCTGTCTATGTAACCTCCCAAACTCATCAACAGAGGAGATGAGTGAGAATTTTTAGGGGACAAAACTGCTTATCTTATGTAGAAGTTGGATGTGATGGACATATTTTACCTCCCCGACATGTGTTTGAGCTGTGTCCACTCTGCTGACATGCACACTCCATCAACAAGCGCTTCAGCTTTTCATGGTTCAGCCAATTTGAGGTAGTGGCAGGACTTTGAAGGACAGGAGAAGGTGGGGGTTAGGGTGTTCATTTTCCAGGCTCTCTCCTGTTATGGGTCAGCCGCGTTTCTCTAGAGGACACAGCTCCTGTTGTGTGGCCCCCGCCCCGATAGCCCACTCTTGCTCACACAGGGCAAGGGTCATACTATCTGCTCTCTGACTCATTGTTCACTACACACCTTTCTGTGTTGGATCCTATTCCTCTATCTCTTCCTGTAAACAGGTTCTTCTTAATCAAGCTCTTAGTTCAGATGTGCCAATTCTTTCTTTCTGGCTCATGATTATAGAAAGGCTCTAATACATATTTTTTTAAATGGTGTCTTTTTATTGACTTATAAGGATAGAGCTTTGAAAGAAATGTCAGTGTTCACTAAAAATAATATGAAACTTATTTTGACAGTTGGGGATTATTTTACCTGAGGGGGGGGAGAGATATTATTATGGTAAGTTAAGTTTTCCTAGAAGGGAGTTCTGTAAGGCTCCACAATGAGGTAAGTGAATGGATGCTTCCCAGCAGGAATTTCTGTTAAATTCATCATCATCTTTAAAGAATCTACCTGTCTATCTGTTGAGTATGCAGGATCCAGTAACATTGAACTAAAGGGTGATAGTTGATTTGATTAATTTCAATAAAGTACCAGTGGGCTTTCTTGGAATAGAAGATAGCATTAATGGAAATGTCTATTCCTAGGAAAGAAGGAAAAATGATATTTTTATACTACTATATTTGGTTAGTTTTTGGTGTTATGTAATTCAGGTTTCAATCTGCTTTAATGTTACCTGTGCTTTAAATGGGTTTCTAACAAATCGTAATTCCTTTCCTTTACCTCCTCTGCATTCTGTACATTTAGTAAATACTTTTAGGTATAGAAGTTTGTCTCACAGGTAATTAAGATCCTTCAATAAAGTACAAAAAGTGAAATAAGAAGGTAAATCTTATTTTAACATAAAAGTTTTTCAAAAGGATGTTATATCCCTAAGAGACTAATGGCTCATTTATAGAATGGATCACATGTATACAACATAATTACAAAATAGTCTTTCTTAGCAGATTTGTCTAAGTGTTCCAAACTTGATAAATGGTTTTTGGTCAAATATTCCTATCTGTATCTCTGTCTTAGTTTGAGGGAGAATCCCTATATAAAACCATATAATTAATTATGGTATTTTTCTGATAATTTTTGTTTTGTTTGGTTGGGTTTTGTTGTTTGCTTTTCTTTTTGTTTTTAATTGTATTTCTGCAGTGCTGGGGATCCAATCCAGAGCATTGTGCATGTGAGGCCAACACTCTATCACTGAGCTACAGCATAACTATGGTATACTTCTTCCTTCTTCTCCTTCCACCTCTCATTGACCCTCTCATTTTGCCCCTGCTCCTTCTCCTTCTCTTCCTTCACCTCCTCATCTGAGATATATTCCAAATAAATAATTAAGGAAACAAGTTAATCATATTTTTGAAGAATATGTAAGTCAATTGAAAAAACAAACAAACAAACAATAATACAATACATAACTTTAACCAAAGATTAGAATGTCTTACATTTTTTGTCCTGATGCATTTCAATTAAATTTTTAAATACTAGCTCTCTTGTGAGTTAAGGTAAATTTTAACATATACATTGTCAACATAAGAAGGAAACACCATAAGAAGAAAACCTTAAAATTGGCTCCAACTCTTCAATATATAGTGAGCACAAATGTAGGGCAATATACAAGCAAATATGGTATCTATTGGCTTGGGGTTGGGAAAAATCTGTATAAGAATTACATTAGGAAACAAATCTTGAGTACCTGCCTAGCTCAGTCTTCTGTAAGCAAAGCGGTCTCTGGACCTGAATCTGGACACACAAATCTAAACTTCCCAGCACAATGAATAAACTTATTTCCCGACTCCCATTCCTGCTACCTTCCTTCCCTTCTCCTCAGGCCTTAATTCTTCTATGGTGTATACTAGGGTCTTGGGGCTGCTGGTAAGGTGGTTGTGGATTGAGATTCATATATGAAATTAGACAGGAGAAGAGCTGCTCCCATGTAATCCTCCTCCATTTTCTTTCTTCCTCATGCGCTGCTATGAAAAAACACTGGCCCCTAGAAGGATGCTGTAGAAATTAATAAAACACTATTCTTCCCTTTGCCCTTGATAAATACAGTGTTTGGAAACACAAACACACAAGAAGAAGAAGAAGAAGAAGAAGAAGAAGAAGAAGAAGAAGAAGAAGAAGAAGAAGAAGGAAGGAGGAGGATTATTACATTAGGAAGGGGATGATGGATCATTGGCCTAGGGCATCAATCACTGGGAGGTCTAATGTTCTGGTGTCTACTGATGCTTCCATGTGTGGCTTCCATCTTCACCAACGTGGTCTGATCAGAACCCCTCTCGAGATGCTGTGCACATGATGAATTATTTCATGTCGTATGTACAAGTGTGAAGAAGAAAATGTGTTTCCTATAATCAATCCCATCCTGTTTTTTTTGATGGGACTATCTTTATTTGTTAGAGCAAGCAAAATGTTTTCCTGATGATAATGGCTTTTGATTTATCAATAATAATAAATGGGAGTGAGACTCACATGCATGGCTACAAGATTTGGGATTTAATCTCTATAAGGAGGGGAGGGAATTTGATGAACAAGATCTCACAAGGAAAAGGATATCGCTGGAAGACAATTAAAGAAGAAATGATTCTGAGACCGAGGAGAAAAAGTGAGGAGAAAAGTAAGATCTCATGAGGAATTTTCCAAGGGAATACCAGAAACTATGTGAAAACAACAACCACGTCCATTCTCTCTTATAACACTGTCAGTGAGTTTTAAGTAGCTCACTAATGCATTTGATGTTATTTATTTGCATTTTAAAAAATCAAATACAAATATAGAACTTATGATTAACAAGTTGGTTTTGTTAGCAAGCACCAGGCCCTTATTATTAAGTCCCAGTTTCACTTGGGAATGACCTTGATGAAACAGTAAAATAATGTTAACTTTATTCAATATCAAACTTTAAATATACATCATTTTGATATTCTGAAGATGAATGAGACCCATGCCTAAAGCATATCCACTATAAACTCTAGTAGAATGGATTTTTGTTTTGTTTTGTTTGAAACAGGGTCTTGCTATTTTGCCCAGGCTGGATTCAAACTCCTGGGCTCCAGTGATCTTTCTGCCTCAGCCTCCTGAGTTTCTGGGACCACAGCTGTGTTTCACTGCACCTCCCTCCATGGGCTTTTCAAGGAAAAGGAACTACAGTTGTTTGAGGTGCAGAGAAATAACACCTCTTTCATGGAACATGATTTTTACTTGGAAAAATAACTGACAAACTAAAGTTATCCAGAAAAACATTTTCTAGAAAATGAAGAAAAGGAAACTATGAAAAAAAATGATGATATTTGTTGCCAAAAGGAGATTTGAACTTTCAAGTAAAAATTAGAGGTTATAGAAAGTTTATTGTGCAACCCTGCAAGTGGGCTTTCTAAAGATAGTAACTTATGTCTGCTATGCCCACTCGTTCCTAAGTAATCATGCTACAAAATCATAAGTGGGTAAAAGATCCTTCTAAGCCAAAGATGTAGCAGTAGCTTTTAAGGTAACAAACTATGATTTATGATCAGATTTCAGGTATCAACTTGAAAACAACCTTTAAGTGATCACCAATTGTTGAGGTTCAATGCAGCATTAAAGAAGAATACCTACAATGATCTTTAAAAACTATCAAAATTTCCTATTTTTCCCAACTGCACATCTTTGGGAAATTGAATTTCCTTCTTGTATTTCAACCAAACAACATGGTATAGAAAGTTGAATTCTGAAGCAGAAATGAGATTGAATATTTTTTATGAAGACAAACATTAAAGAAAATTGTAGAAAGGAAAGACATGCCCATCTTCTCATTAAATCGCTTTTATAAAAATTGCAATTTTTTCATAAATGTATATTATTCATGTTATCTTATAATGGGTTTTTTAGTTCTATTTAAGAATGAATTGATGACTACATATTTAAAATATTTCAGTTTTAATTTCTAAATTCAAAATAGCAATAAAGATATTGAAAGAAATAAACCATATAAATACAAAGTTTTGGGGTCTGTCATTTATAGAGTATAGATATGTCTTGAGACCAAAAGGTTTGAGAAATGTTGGCTCAAAATAGAAAGATCTGAGTTCAGGAATTTATAATCATATTGTTTTTTAAATCTCTAGTAAAATGTCCACACCGTAAGAGTTCTGCGAGTTGTGAAAGCTGAATATGGGGCCTGAGACTCTGCCAGCTGATACTCAGGAAGTAAATCTAAGGGAGCATTATGCCAAGATGCAAATGAACAGCAAAGGAGGCTGAGCATGGTATGTCACTCTACGCCTCAACAGTGACTTTCCCTTTAAGAATAAACATGCAGGGGGAAAATACAGCTTTAAAATATTTCTTCCTTCTATTCTCAATAAAACAGGTGACACTTCAGACACTATTAAGGCAAAAATTTCACCCAAGTGTACCTTCCTATGACTTGGATCCAGCAATTCCATTCTTTTTTTTTTATTCATGATATTGATGAATTTCATACTGCAAATTTTTAATATTTTATGCAACTGTTTGATACAAAAGACATATCCGTCTCATTCAACCACCTTCCCCCCCCCTTGCTCCCTCCCTTACCCTCCCTTCCCTTGACCATTCTAGTGTTCCTCTAATCCTCCTATGTACCCCATCCAACAATACTTTGAAATAGCCTCCTTATATGAGAACATTTGGTACTTGGATTTTTGAGACTGACTAACTCATTAGCTGTATAACCTTTGTAATAAAATTCCAGAACATTTTCATCCAAATCATCTAGGTTGATTCCACAACCTAGCTATTGTGAATTGTGCCTACAAACATTGAGAACACTGTAATATGCTGTTTTTAAGTCCTTTCAGACCCAAGAAGTGGGATGGCTGGGTCATAAGTCCATTCCCAGTTTTCCAAGAAATCTCCATATGTAACAAGTCCCACCAGCAATGTAAGAGTGTGCCTTTTTCTCCACATCCTCTCCAACATTTATTGTTGCTTGTGTTCTTGATGGCTGCCATTTGACTGGAGTGAAGTGAAAAATTTGCATTTCTCTAATTGCCAGCGAAGGTGTCTTCTCAATTCCTTAGCCCATTTATTGATTGGGTTATTTGTTTTTTTTAGTGTAAAAGTAGCTCTATCTGATGTGCATGTATTTAAATATTTGTTCCCCAATTAGTTGGCTCTCTATTCACCTCACTGATTGTTTCTTTTGCTGAAAAGAAGCTTTTTAGTTTAAATCTATCCCATTCATTAATTCTTGGTAGTAATTCTTGCGCTACAGGATTCCACCTTGAATTGAGTTTTGTGCATGGTGAGAGATAAAGGTTTAATTTCATTTTGTTGCATATGGATTTCCAGTTTTCCCAGCACCATTTGTTGAAGAGGCTATCACTGTACATTTTTGGCACCTTTGTCTGTACCATTGGTCCACCAGTCTGTTTTGGTGCCAATACCATGCTGTTTTTGTTACTATTGCTCTATAGTATAATTTAAAGTCTGGTATGGTGATGCCCCCTGCTTCACTTTTCTTGCTCAGGATTGCTTTGGCTATTCTGGGTCTCTTATTTTTCAGATGAATTTCATGACTGCTATTTCTATTTCTTTGAAGAATGACATTGGGATTTTGATAGGAATTGCATTAAATCTGTATAATACTTTTGGTAGTATGGACATTTTGACAATATTAATTCTACTATCCAAGAGCAAGGTAGGTCTTTCCATCTTCTGAGTTCATCTATAATTTCTTTCTTTAGTGTTCTATAATTTTCGTTATACAGGTCTTTCACCTCTTTCGTTAGGTTGATTCCCAGGTATTTTATTTTTTTGATGCTATTGCAAATGGGGTATTTTTCATCATTTCCCTTTCAGAGTCTTTGTCGCTGATGTACACAAATGCCTTTGACTTATGTGTATTGATTTTGTATCCTGCAACTTTGCCAAATTCGTTTACTAGTTGTAAAAGTTTTCTGGTAGAGTTTTTTGGGTCTTCTAGGTAGATTATCATGTCATCAGCAAATAGTGCTAATTTGAGCTCTTCTTTTCCTATCTTGATCCCTTTAATTTCTTTCGTCTGTCTAATTGCTCTGGCCAGAGTTTCCAGTACTATGTTAAATAGCAGTGGTGAAAGGGGACATCCCTGTCTTGTTCCAGTTTTTAGAGGGAATGCTTTCAATTTTTCTCCATTTAAGATAATGTTAGCTCGGGGCCTTGCATAAATAGCTTTTATTATGTTAAGATATGTTCCTGATATTCCTAGTTTTTCTAGTGTTTTGAACATAAAGGGGTGTTGTATTTTGTCAAATGCTTTTTCTGCGTCAATTGAGATGATCATATGATTTTTGTCTTTAAGTCTATTGATGTGATGTATTATGTTTATTGATTTCCGAATATTGAACCAGCCTTGCATCCCTGGGATAAAACCCCACTTGATCGTGGTGCACTATCTTTTTGATATGTTTTTGTATCCGATTTGCCAGGATTTTGTTGAGGATTTTTGCATCTATGTTCATTAAAGATATGGGCCTGAAGTTTTCTTTTTTGGATGTGTCTTTGCCTGGCTTTGGAATTAATGTAATATTGGCCTCATAGAAAGAGTCTGGAAGAGCTCCCTCTTTTTCTATTTCTTGAAATAGTTTGAAGAGCATTGGTATTAGTTCTTCTTTGAAAGTCTTATAGAACTCGGCTGTAAACCCATCAGGTCCTGGACTTTTCCTTGTTGGTAGCTTTTTGATGACATCTTCTATTTCTTCGCTTGTAATTGATCTATTTAAATTATGTATAGCCTCCACATCCAGTTTAGGCAAATCATATGACTCTAGAAATCTGTCAATGCATTCAGTATTTTCTATTTTATTAGAGTACAAGTTTTCAAAGTAATTTCTAATTATATTCTGTATATCTGAGGTGTTTGTTGTGATATTCCCTTTTTCATCACGAATGTTAGTAATTTGAGTTTTTTCTCTTCTTCTTTTCGTTAGCATTGCTAAGGGTCTGTCAATTTTGTTTATTTTTTCAAAGAACCAACTTTTAGTTTTGTCAATTCTTTGAATGGTTTCCTTAGTCTCAATTTTCATTAATTTCTGCTCTGATTTTAATTATTTTCCTGTCTTCTACTGCTCTTGGTGTTGGTCTGTTCTTCTTTTTCTAATGCTTTGAGGTGTGATGTTAAGTCATTTATTTGTTGGTTTTTTTTCCTCTTAAGGAATGAACTCAGTGCAATGAATATTTTCCTCTTACTACTGCCTTCATAGTGTCCCAGAGATTTCTATATGATGTATCTGTGTTCTCATTTACCTCTAGGAATTTTTTGATCTCCTCTTTGATGTCTTCTTCAACCCCTTGTTCATTCAGTAGCATGTTGTTTAGCTTCCAGTTGATGGAGTAGTTTTTCTTATTCCTTGTTTTGTCGTTGATTTCCAATTTCATCCCTTTATGGTCCGATAGCATGCAGGGTAGTATCTCTATTTTTTTATATTTGCTGAGAGTTGCCTTGTGACATAATATATGGTCTATTTTGGAGAAGGAGCCATGTGCTGCTGAGAAAAATGTGTATTCGTTTACTGAGGGATGAAATATTCTATATATGTCTGTTAGGTCTAAATTGTTAATTGTTTTGAGGAGGCTTAAAGATTCTTTGTTTAGCTTTTGTTTGGATGATCTATCCATTGGTGAGAGAGGTGTGTTGAAGTCCCCTAGAATAACTGTGTTGTGGTCTATTTTACTCTTGAACTTAAGAAGCGTTTGTTTGATGAATGTAGGTGCTCCATTATTTGGGGCATACAGATTAATGATTGTTATATCCTGTTGATGGATGGTTCCCTTAAGTAATAAGAAATATCCATCTTTGTCCCTCTTGATTAATTTTGGTTTGAAGTCTACCTTATTTGATATGAGAATGGAAACCCTGCTTGCTTCCGCCGGCCATGTGAGTGATAAGACTTTTCCCAGCCTTTCACTTTCAGTCTGTTGATGTCTTTTTCTATGAGGTGTGTTTCTTGGAGACAGCAAATTGTTGGGTCATTTCTTTTAATCCATTCTGATAATCTGTGTCTTTTGATTGGCGAGTTTAGGCCATTAACATTCAGGGTTATTATTGAGATGTGATTTTTATTCCCATCCATTTTTATTTGACTTATGGTCTTTAGCTTGCTTTGGTTTCTCTTCTGGTTGGTATTTCCTTTAGTTTAATATCTCCCTTTGTTGATTTTCATTATCATCTTTCTCTTCTTCTTCATGAAAAATGTTGCCCAGGATGTTCAGAAGTGCTGGCTTTCGAGTTGTGAAATCTTTTAACTTTTGCTTGTCGTGGAAGGTTTTTATTTCATCTTCGAATCTAAAGCTCAATTTTGCTGGATATAAGATTCTTGGTTGACATCCCTTTTCTTTCAGAGCTTGAAATATGCTATTCCAGGATCTTCTTGCTTTTAAGGTCTGGGTTGAAAAATCTGAACATAATCTGATTGGTTTCCCCCTATATGTAATTTGCTTCCTTTCTCTTGTGGCTTTTAGTATTCTCTCCTTGCTCAGTGTATTAGGCATTTTCATTATAATGTGTCTAGGTGTGGATCTGTTGAGATTTTGTTTGTTTGGTGTTCGGTATGCCTCTTGAACTTGGTTTTCCATTTCATTCCTCAAGCTTGGAAAATTTTCTGTAATTATTTTCATTAAATAGATTACTCATTCCTTTGGCTTGAAACTCTGCCCCTTCCTCTACGCCAATCACTCTTAAGTTTGGTCTTTTTATGCTGTCCCATAATTCCTGGATGTTATGTTCATGATTATTAACAAGTTTTGCTGTGTGGTTTAAATTCTTCTCTAAGACATATATTTTGTCTTCATTGTCTGAGGTTCTATCTTCCAGATGGTCTATTCTGTTGGAGATGTTTTCAATTGAGCTTTTATTTTGGTTTATTGCTTCTTTCATTTCTGGAATTTCTGTTTGGATTCTCTTTAGAGCCTCTATTTCCCTATTGAAGTAATCTTTTACTTCCTGTATTTGTTTTTGGAGTTCTTTGTCAAAATGATCTTTTGCCTCCTGTACCTGCTCCCTCATCTCATTTTTGAGTTCATTCTTAAGTTCCATAAACATTTGGCATATGTAATTTCTAAATTCCATCTCTGGCATTTGACCAACTGTGCTTGCCATGACATCTGCCGATGAGGTATCTTGATTTGTTTGTGTCATTTTCTTTCCTTGTTTTTTCATGTTGCTTGTGTGTCTATTCTTCCTGCACTGTGGGACCTTGACTGTTTCGATTTTACCTTAAAGCCTTATGTTGTTCCTGTAGTACAATGCTATCAGATCACCTTATAGTTCCTTTATACTTTTAAAACCTAACACTTTCTATTCAGAAAATCCAAGTTTGGTCACAATGTACAGATTTTGTTATCCCAGATATTATTTCCAATTTACTCTGTACGTTTCTGATAGGGTTTTATAGCTTCAAGTATTGGATACAGAGGTGTTATGTTTAGGAAGAAGGAAGAGTCTTGAATTGTTCTTTCTTGGAAAGTATGAAAAGAGATATCTATTGAAATGGTTTAGTGGAAGTGGTTTAGTATCAGTAGATGATGGAAGAAAGAGAATGGGGTTGACAATTAGGTAAAAAGATCAATTTATATATATAGTAAGTTGGAAAAGAAAAAAAATGATAAAGAGTAGGAATTGGTGTAAGAGAGAGGAGAGAGAGAATCAAGGAAATAGAGAGTAAGCTATATATAACACCACTTTGCTACCCAGTTCAATTGTGCCGGTTCTAGAAATCCCAAGTTTTGCGTATAGCTTGTTTTTGGCTCTGTTTAGTATGCACTGGCAGGATGTAAACATGAAAGATGAAGGAGGAAGAAAAGATACAAGGGTGAGAAGGAGTAAAAGAATGAAAGAAAAAAGGGGAGCGGAAGCAGATAAACACACTAACAATCAATGCGGAAGGAAAAAAAAAAAAAAGCAGAATAAAACAAAGCCAAAAAAAGAAAAAGAAAAATAAACAAACAAACATACAAACAACAACAACAACAACAACAAAAAAAACCCTCCCTGCAATCCAGAAAATCAAGCAGACCAATAAAAAGAAAGGGAAAAAAAAAAAAAAAAAAAAAAAAAAGTCAAACCCCAAGTCTCAGACAAAACGGGCCCTGGGAAGCCCCCTTCGTTTTTTTTTTCCTTTCCAGTTCAAATCAGTTGCTATTGGATCACAGTCTGTGATCCTGTCAGTGAAATCAAGGCTGCATCCTAGGCCAGCGGCTGCATGGTTCAGTGAAGGAGTGGCCCAGGGGGACTGTGTGTGTCAGCAGATGAATGGCGCCGGGAAGGGGGATCTTCCAGAAGGCACCTCCTCCCCAAGCCCACCCACAGTTGCAGCCCCCTGTGGCTGCTGCGCCAGCCTCAGAAACGCCTTCCCCTGCTGACCAACCAAGTCTCACCCAATTGTGCGTTGTCTTCAGAGAGCTGGAGAGTCCCTGGTTGGATGCAGCAGTCGCTCTCCGTCTCCTCCCCTTTGTCAGGACCAGCCCCTGCAGCTTTCAAAGATGGCGGCGCTCTCCTTCCAGTCAACAGCAGCTCCGCAGACTCCCAGACTCCCGTATCCTTGCCGATCGCACCGGGAAGCCACACCGAGGGTCGCGTCAGGCGGAGTGTGGTGTGGATTCGAACTGGTGTGTGGACCCGCGGTCTCCCGTGGCTCCCCAGCACCAATCCCGCCGGCTGTTATCGCTGGTTTTTTATCGCCGATTTCACGCTAGTGTGCAGTGAGTTTGGCTGGTGTTGCAGCAGTAGCGCGGTCTCCTCACACTGACCTTGTTTCGCAGGGCCTGTGCACCGCCCAGGCGGTTTTGCAGGAGCTCGCGGCTCCAGCCGCTGCAGACAGCTTGTCTCTTTCTCTCTCTGGTAGAGGTAATCAAACCATCCAGGATATCAGTATTTTCAGTCCATATATATATAATGAAAGGCAATTTATCTGCTTTGTTGGATTCTTTCTTGGATCCCTAAGCATCTTGGATTCCATTCTTAAGACCTTATTCATGATAAAATTTTTATGCAGATACAAAAGACATTTGTGTGAGCATATTCATTGCTGTATAATTTGTAATAAGAAATCAAAATCCGTCCCTCAACAAGGTCAGGAACAAAGTCAGTTTGTTAATGTAACAAACATTGTTTATTTGCAATTTAAAATGAATGAAGTAGTGGTGAATGTATTAATTCAAATAAATCTCCAATAATATAATTCTAAGTATAAAAAGGAAATTTGAAAAAGGTGATGTATAGCCTTATACCACTTATGCAGTTGTTCAAAAATATGAAATAGTATATGCAAAGTTTTAAGATACTATTAAAAAATGGGATGAAATGCATTATGGCTTATGAAATATTCATTTTTCTGTTATTAAGCTTTTCTGTACTTTTCTCTTCTCCCTATAATTTACATAAATTACTATTCTTACCCTCAATTTCCATTTCTGTTATAAGTACTTCTAACATCACTACTATTTTTACATGCACGTAACATTTCAACATAGATATTTACTTTTTTTGTAAACTGCACTTGATTTGCATAGAAATCAGGTGAATTGATCCCACTTTTCACTCCAGGAGACAGATTTAGTCACCCCAGGGAAGACAAAATGACAAAGCCAAGGTCACATACCCAGTAAGATCTAAAATCAGAATGAAACATGGTTACTGATAATAAATTGATGTTATTTTGCTTGCTATGTCTGCATATTAAAGTGATATACACATGACAATTCATGATTTTTTAAATATAATAACCATAATGTCAGTCTCTGAATAATCAATAATTATAAAACATGATCTTCTAAGCATAATTCCAAATGCTTTAGATATCTTAGTCAGCAGATCCTCACACCAATGGTATAAAGAATCTGCTATTCATATCTGAATAGAGCAAATGAGGAAACTGGTATAAAACATTCAGAATTTTCCTAAGTCCTACAAAAAGTAGCAGACTCAGGTAGTCTAGTTCTAAAGACCACACTCCTAACTTCCTGCCACTCTGCATCAAAAAAGAATTTTTGTTTCAAATACTCCTAGTCAAATTTATAAAGTACAACATTATTTAAAATGCATTTCAATTCTGATGATTTTTATAAAAAGGCCCTATGTGAGAGCTTCTTAAATATTTTTCATTTAGCTCAATTTAACCAAGCTTGTTTCTCAGCATACTCAGTAATTCAGTTGGCAGTAGTACAAGAAAATGACCCTAAATTAAGACATCTTAATATTATTTAAAAATTGTTTTTCAAAAATTTTCAACCTCAATGGACATTTTTACTGTTTCATTTAATTTTCTTTCCTCTAAAGATGGCAGTATAATTATTCCACATACCATAATTAACTTGCTCACTTAACTGACATTTAAGAAAGTTTTGGAAAATGAAAGAGAAAGAAGACTCCAAGAAGAGCAAGAAACTTACTGGTGAGAATTCCTTTGGTTGAATATTTCTTTTGACGAATCTGTAAGAAACCGTAATTACTAGTCAGCGTGCGAAATACCTTATTGAAAAGGGGTGTGCTGTGTTGGTGTCTGTTATGGTTTGGATGTAAGCTGTCCCCCAAAAGTTCATGTTTAGACAATGCAAGAATTTTCAGAGGTGGAATTATCAGGTCATGAGAGCCTTAACCTAATCAAAGTATGATGAATCCTCTGAGATGGATCAACCTGGTTAGGTAACTGGTATCTGTAGGCAGGTAGGGTGTGGCTGGAGGAGGTGGGTCATTGGAGGTGTGTCTTTGGAATTTCTATTTTGTCCTTTGTGAGTGGAGTGCTCCCTCTGCTTCCTGATTTCTATGTGCTGAGCTGCTTTCCTCCTCTATACCCTTCCACCATGATGTTCTCCTTCATCTTGGTCCCAGAGCAATGGAGTCAACTGTCTGTGAACTGAGACCTCTGAAACCATGAGCACCAATAAACTTTTCCTCCCTCCTCTACTTTGTTCCTGTTAGGTCTTTGGTCACAGCAATATAAAAGCTGACTAAAACATCAACATCTTTTGACATGAATGCTGGCTTCATTTGTGATAAGTAATGTGATCTTGTTCATGGAATGAGCATTTTGCACAAAGTAAAAATCAGACTTCACCAAAATGGTCAAACACAATGGACTTTGGTCTTTTATCCTCAAGAATTTTACTAATTTTTAGGGATTTCATTTTAAACAGAACAAATGCATTTATTTTAGTCTTCACTTTCTCTGCAATGTTCCACACCTTGTCACATCTGTTACAAATTTTAAATTTACCTTAGTGTCTACATATTTCTGTACATACAAATATGAATATACTTAATAAATATTCAACATTCTATTTATAGTTATATTCTAATTTCTTTGGTTAACTATTAGTGGATACATATCTCATTGAAAGTATTTGACTATTTCACCATTACCAACAAAGCTTCGATGGATTCTATGCTAGTAATTTCCCATATATGTACCCAAGCAAACTTATCTGTGGGATGAATTTATAGTAGTTTCCAAATTAATTTCTCTGTGGATAAGGAAATGACCTTTGATGTTGATTGGAATAATTTATTTCTTGCTCACAGCTGTCACTACATGTGATAGTAAAATTGTTTTTGATTATTCATTTGCCTTTCTTTCACTGACCATCTTGAGGGGATAATACTGATAATAAATGTTCTGTGCTAAAATTATTAAAATTAAAATTTAATGAGTATTAGGTTAAGTCACTTGTGTGGGAAATTATCTTGTTCAAGATGTCTATGTGGCATGATTAAGGCAGATTTTGGATGTTGTGCCATTTTTGTAGGAGTGTAATATATGAAAAAGTTCTTTAGAGTAATAACAATCCTGCTAGCAAAGAAGAACATGTGTCAGACAATGGGATTGGAGTTGTGCATATGACAAATAAATGGAGTCATGGTTTTTTGTATTTGTGACACCATGAGAAATGAAGAAAGTTTTGCATCTTCATTTATTGGGGGATTTGCAAAGTTTTTTTTTTACAGAAGATAAAGTCTGGGAGAATTAATCTGAGGGCAAGGCGAGGAATCAAATGGGATTCTGACAGCCTCTTGGTCTCCGAAATAAACCTGCTCTCTCCCTAACGTGGCTGTGACCTGTGTTGACAAGCCAAGAAGCTGGAAATCCAAATAAGCCTCCCCTACCTTCTCTGTTTTCATCATTACAAGGGGAACACTTGTCCTCAATGACGCTAGAGTTTCTTCTGGTAGCCTTGGTAAGTCAGTGTGGGTTGTGAGTGCTTGTGACTCCTGTTGCTCCCCTGCTCCACTTTTTGCACCTTAATGATGACAGCATGTAACCTCCTACCTAGTGGTAGGATGGAGACCAGCAGGTCTTTCCCATCAGCTTGCCTGTGGCATGCAATCAAGTCACCAAACATCCAGATCATCCCTAGTACTGATCACCACTCTTGATACTTATTAACCAAATAGTACACAATTCTCCATCCCTCATTCTTCTGTGTTCACCTAAAGTGCCCTCTGAGTGAGTTTTGAGCTTATCTTTGCACAGGCTACATAAGTAACAAGTGGGTCTAGAATGTTTTCATTTTGTTTTTGTTTTGCAGTACTGGGATTTCAGTACCACAGACTCATACAAGCTATGCAAGTGCTCTACCAATGATATACTCCCCAGTCCTTTTTATTTTTATTTTGAGACAGAGTCTCACTAAGTTGCCCAGGCTGGCCTCAAACTTTTGATTCTCCTGCCTCAGCTTCCCCAGTAGCTGAGATTACAGGCATGCACCACCACACCTGGCAGGGTTTTAAATGCTTTGCCAAACAAAATCTGATTTTATTTTTATCAGAGATGTGGGATCAAAGGATGCTATGGTCACTGGGAGTCTGTGAAAGTACAAATCCAAAAATACCAAACTTCTTCCATCCTCAGCACTGTATTTGATCTTTTTAAAAATTTCTTCCACATATTAAATTGTAAATATATAAAAATATCTTAAGGAAGGTATTTTCATGACAAATTTCAAACCAAACATGCTTTGCCTAAAAGGACTGATAAGAATAACAAGTGTCAAAAAAGAAACTTCAACATTAACAACACCACTTACCTTATGAGATGCCAGGATAATTTATGAAAATGTGATATATAACCTGTGTCCACAAGCCAAGCAGCTGGGCATCCAAATAAGCCTCCCCTACCTTCTCTGTTTTCATCATTGCACAGGAAACACTTGGCCTAAATGATTCTAGGGAGTTTCTTCTTCTGGTTGCTTGAGATGCCAAGACAGTTTACAAAAATGTGAAGCTAACTGAGGATCAGGGATTAAATACAATGTTCCTGTTGTTGCCAACTATCCATAGAGTGAACCAGATGAGGATTCACAGTGAGATGGTTAAAGGAATTAATCTCAAATGTGTGAAATTAGCCAAATGGAAGAAAACAGTGACTACTGATTTCAGAAAAGAAACCACATACCATCTTTGACCTTGAAATGTTAGACTTGTTGACCTCCAGCTGGGAATATATTTATAGCTTATATTCTGTTTGTAAAATATTTCTTTGAAAATTTTGTCAGTTTGGGACTTTTCTAAATATGTTTTCTTACAGCATCTTATTCTAAAGGTAAGGTACAATTATATGCAAATAGATGAAGTATATTTATGCATGTTATGCATCTGTATCTACTTTTATATCCATCTCCATATATATGATTCTATAAGTTTGCCAAGAATAGAACCTATTACAGTGCTTCTCATTAATTTCATAATGGATCAATGTATTTAATATTAAGTAGTTCCGGTGAGAATTCAGAAATAAAACCTGTTTCGGGTTTTTTCTATTTGTCTGATTGTTACCAGTGGTTTCCACTTTTAATTTCGTTCACTCTTTAACCAATAACGTGAGAGGGGAACCTTAGCCTATAATTTATTAAGGAAATGGAGATTCAGAGAAAGTAACTAATTTTCACAAGACCACAAAACAAATAGGAGGTACTGAAGAATTTAACCCAGTTGTACTTATTTCTAAGCCCCTTGGTCTTCTTCCTTCTCCATGTGTGTATAGAATTAGCATCAATGATGAACACCACTAACAGTTTCCTCACTTACAATGAAGCAGGTTTTATGCTAAGTGCTGTTTAGGCCCTGTCTCTAAAACTATTTACAAAGAAATCATCATTGTACTCATTTCATAAAGGGAGAGCAGATGTCCAGGGAAATGAGACTGATTTCCCCCATGCCATGCAGAGAGAACAGGGAAGAAGAGGGAATCAAACTCTCATAAGTTGCATTCATCGTGCACTGACTGAGCTCACAGAAGACAGAGGCAAGATTAGAAGCAACTGCTTACTTTTAACATAATGGGTTATGTTTCCATAGCATTAATTTTATGCTTGCATTATATTTTTGCTGACTATGATGGATGTTTCAAAATGTTCTCATTTTGCACCAAACATTTATTCCTCAAACCTTTTGAATCCTATTAAAAAGTACTTCTGTTCTGTTATTTTGAAAATTGCCCCATGAAAGAAAGGATTATGGATGCATTTATAGCGCCAGTGGTCTTATCATTTTCATCATTTCTATGGTTTTAAAACCATATCCTCTATAAATTCTGATTTTCTTTTCTCTTTAAAGTTTATAAGTGGCTGATATAATCCATATAAACACTGAACACAGAGTTCCCTTAGGATGCTGATTTAATTTCTACCAGAAAATTGGAAGCCATATATGCAAATTGCTAAAATTTTAAGACATTTCATTTTCTTTTATTGAATTATTTAATGCATCAGAATAAGAAATACATATTATCTATTCCAGAAAATATTTGACACCAATCAGTGAGATAAGATGAAAAGTCTTACTGGAAAAAGCAGTTTCAAGTTAGGTCAGTATGATATTTTATACTTTAATCACTGTTGTTATCAAATAAATGATTCTAGATGGAAATGTTTCAGAAAGTTGTTTGAATAAATATGTAAATGTTACAGTTTATAAAATTTGTTTGACCAACCTATGCTTTACCGCATTACCATACCAATGACAGACACAATAGAAACCTTGATCTGTCTTCAGTTAGAACAAGTTTGCATTCAATGTTCTCTTCTGCTGTTCAGTTGCCCTGACTTCTCTGTCCAGTCCTCTCAGGGCTCTAGGCACTAATTCTTCTTGATATGACTCTCATAGCAGATCTGAGAGCCCTCATATGACAGGCAGTGTTATGGGCCTCGGTTAGGGGATAAGATTATGACTCTAAATTTGTATGTGTGTAGAGGTATATTATGAAAGATGAACAGGTAAATAAACCCTCACTTCATCCTTTAGTATGGTGCACATTTTAATGTGTTTGTGAATTTCTTTCCCTCTTCTGAAGAGATGGCTTCAGGTTGAGGAGGGAAAGACATGAAATCCACCATCCAGTTCACCTGTCCTCATCCTCACGTTTATCACTGCTTTGGCTCACATTTTGTAATAACGTGGATGTCACAGATTTTTAAATTCTAATGCACCTCAATTCAGCTTCTGAGCACTGTGGAGCTGGAAACATCTGGACTGGGTTGTAATTTTGGCCTCTGAGCTACTGGGTGATTATCGATCCACAAGGGGATTGATTGTAAGAGAAGATGGAGCACTGGATGATTACCTGCAAGGGATTTTACTGTGCTTGGTATTAGTTTAATCATTGGAAAATATTTATAGCAGGATTGAATCTTTATATCTCTAATATTTTATAATCCTTGATGATGAATGTAGAGATTAGGGATTTTAACAAATCATAGGTACACTGTAAAAGAAAATAGATGCTTCAATTTGGAAAACTTCAATTTGTGGAACAGATGAAACAGACATCAATCCTTCCTCACTGTTTAATTTAACCTTGCACGCAACAGTGCATGAATGGAAACTTATATGTTAGAAAAGAAAAAGACCTGAAATCAATAGTCTAGCCTCCACTTTGGAAAACTAGAGAATGTAGATCAATGTAAGCCTACTATTCATGTTTTCAATCATGCATTGAGGATAATGAATGAATATACTTTGTATACAAACAGTGTTATGCAAAAATGTGCTCTATATATGTATTATGAATTGTAATGTATGCTACCCTTATATATACAACAACTTGGAATTAAAAAAAAAAAGAGTAAAAAAATGTAAGCCTAAAACAAGCTGAAGTAAAAAAAAAAAAAATAGGATCTAGGTCAGAGATCAATGAAATTGAAAACAGGAAATCAACAATAAAAACCAAGAACCAAAGATATTTCTTTGATAATGTAAATAAAATTGATACATATATAACTAGAATGATGAAGAAAGAGGTAAGAAGGCACTAATTTATGATATCAGAAATGAAAGGCCACCACTAATAATCCCATGAATAATAAAAGAAAATAATTAAAGAATATTACCAACAACTCAGTGCTCACAGATTTGATCCTCTTCAGGATGGAATGGGCTAATTGTTTGAAAGACAAAAACTATCAAACTCATACTAGCAAAACTAGATAATCTATAAAGGCCTATATCTGTTAGAAATTGATGACTTAGATGCAAAAATCCTTTAACAAAATGTTAATAAATTAGATCCAATAATGTGTAAGAAAAATTATATACCACAGTCAAGAATAGTTCCAAGAATAGTTCCAAGAGCAATTGATGTGATGCATCACATGAACAGGCCAAAATTAGGTTCATATAATCATATCCGAGATGAAGAAAAAGCATTTGACAAATTCTAATACCTCCTGAAGTAAATACTTTCAGAACCCTGAAAAGAGAAAAATTTTATCAACTTAATCAAGTACATTAACTAAAAAAGCAACAACAGCCAATGTGTCACATATAGTAAGAACTGCTTTCTGCCTAAGACTATTCTGTAACTTTGGAAAGAATAAAATAATAAAAATAAACTGATCAACAAATAGAGAAACCATGAAGTTTTCAGGTGAGGATCATAAAATAGTTTTTGTAAATATTGTAAATATGTTCAAGGATATAAAGTATAAAATAATGGAGAGAAATTAGGAAAATATAAAATTATGCATATGAAACTTTCAGAGATGAAAAAATGCAATACGTGAATGAAGATAACCTAGAGAAAATTAAAAGTAGATTGGACTAAAGTAAATAAATAAATATTTTTTAAAAAAGTAGATTGGACAGATGAAGAAAGAGTAATGACATCAAATCTATAGTAATCAATCATCCATAAAAAACACACAGAAAAGATATAGATTAACAAAGCTTCAGTGACCTATCTAATAATATCACATAGTTTAATATGCATGTAGTTAGTGTCCCAGGAGAAAAAAAATAAAGCAGCAGAAAAGAATTATTTAAAAATGATAGCCAAACATGTTTTAAGCTTGATGAAAAACATAAATTCACAAATTTGTGAAGCTCAAAAAATCCCGCTCAAGAAAAATAAATATGCTAAATAACCCTATATCTATTGATATTGAATCTTAGTTTAAAAACTTTTCACAGATAAACTCTAATACCTATTTATGATTAAAAATTCAAATAATCTAAAAATAGAAGGGACTTTTTCAAACTCATAAAAGTGAACATACATACACACCCAAAAATCACAGCCACAATTGTACTGACTGGAAAAGACTTGTCCTACCTAAGACCAGGAACCAGAAAAGATTTTGTCCTCACACTTTTCCACAATACTTCACTGGAGTTCCAGGCACTGTGCTAAGGCATCAAAATTGGATATAAAAATTAAATTATCTTTCTTCACCTATGATATTATTGACTATATAGAAAAACCTAACAAATATACACAATATTACACAAATGTGTAAGTGAATTTAGTAAGTTCAAAGGAAAAATGGTTGATATAATGAAGTCAATCACATTTATATGTAATTAAAACAATTAGAAATTGCTTTTTAACATTTTATAATTGCTTTTTAACATTTTATAATAACACCAAAATGCTTATGAATCAACTTGACAAAACATGTACAATGGGTTTAGTAAAACTTTGAAAGAATGCCAGAGAATTTAAAATTTATCTTAACAAGTGGATAAACCCATATCCATGTAAGAGAAGATTCAATAATTTTAAATGTCTTTTTTCTCCAAAAATTATTATAGATTCAACCAATCAACATCAAATCCAAGAAGGATATTGTGTAGAGAATTGTCAAACAACTCCTAAAATTCAATAGAAATTGACATGACACAGAATGAAAAACTTATATGGAACAACTCATATTTGTTTTGGAAATACACAGCAGCAATCACTTCAGAAACAATTTGCAGTATAATACAAAGTAAAACATACTTCCCATATCATCTTGTAATGCCAGTCCTAATATTCATCTAAAAAAGAAGGAAACACCTGTCTACACGTAAACTTGTACAGAAACATCCTCAGCAGTTTTATTTATAATAGCATAGAACTGGAAATAATTTAAATTTCCATAGTCAATGTAGGAATAGATATATTATAGATATATTATGGCATGTCCTGATATGGAAATATACCCTGTAATAAAAAGAAACAAACTATTGACAATGCAATAATGCATTTCAAAAACATGTACGTGAACGACCAAAGACACAAAAATGTATACTTTGTATGATTTCATTTACATAAAATTGTAGAAAATGCTAATTCAATTAAGAGAAACAAATAACTGTTTGACACAATTTGAGGACAGAGATGATTAGAAAGAGAAGATTAACTATAAAGCAGTCTTAGGAGCCTACGCATGGTGGTAGACCTACAGTTCCAGTCACTCAGGAGGCTGAGGCAGGAGGATTTAAATTCAAGTCTAGCCTCTGCAACTTAGATAGACTTTGTCTTAAAGTAAAAAAATTTTAAAAAGGGCTGGGGATGTAGCTCAGTGATAATGTGCCCCGGGTGCAATTTCAATAGCAAAAATATTTAAATTTTAAAAAAAGCACCAAGTAAATTTTGAGATGATGGAAATATTCTATGTATTGATTTCAGTGATGGTTCCATGGAAAATATTTGCCCAAACTCAATGAACAGTATGATACAATTAGATCTGGTACATTATATATGTATATTACATTTCAAAAAAAGCTGATTAAGAAAACTGTAAAAAACATTACCATATGCTATGTACCATATTGAAACCCCTGGTGATCCTGTGTTAATACTGCTGGGTCAGCATGTTTTTATGATGACTGTGGCTCAGGGTGTTTTTCAGCCACACCCTTAACACAGTGGTAGCTAGAGATGGCCCAGCATTCTTACCACCTGTAGGAATTTCCTATGCAATGAAAACAGCAGGCAGAAGCAAATTCTATGGGCAAAATTATTACTGCAAACTAAAATTTAGAACTTATTGTATTCTCTGAAGCAGATTCTGTAAGCTGCCTGGTACCGAAACCCGGGCGGAACAATTCTCGGAGGCAGAGTTAAGCTTTTACTACTTTTACTTCTACTTTCTTAGAGCTTAGAGAGGGAAAGAAAGATTTTTAGAGAGAAAGATTAGAGCGAGCTTTTCTTCTTGTCTTCTTAGCTTAGAGTCTTAGAGAGAAAGAAAGATAGAGCTTCTGGTTTCTCTTCTGTCTTCTATCTGGTTTCTCTTCTGTAACCGCTCTGCCTACGTTCTGGCCGCTCTGATTCTTCTGACCAACCGAGTGACTGCCCGGCTGACCGAATGAATTTGTTCTCCTAACTCGGACCGCTTTCACCCGGTTATATACCTTCAGCTTTGCGGGTGCCTACAGGTGCGTCACATCAGGTGGAACTTATGGCTTCCAGCTAGCTACAACAGCCCTTCCTAATTAGGGCTCCTTCAAGATTCAATGGTTCAGTTGACATTATAGTAACTTAAATAAATTTGCTTCTATTTGCTGTAATTTTAATAATACCATAGCATTTTTACTCTGCTTTAAATGGGTGACTTCCTTATGAGTTTGACTTAAAAAAAAAAAAAAAAAACTTTTAAAAGTTTGCAAAACTACAATTTATGGAAACTGATGCTTTGTGGAAGATGTATAATATGCATGGAGACACAATTGTATTTGTAGGTATTTGAAATTAATGAAAATTAATATATTCACCCAGTTAATTTAAAATAACCCATGTCTTCTTGAAGTAATATGTGCCTTCCATTGGAAGGAAAAAATGACACTAGGATGTGTTGCCTTTCTTATTTCAGTGCTACACGGGAAATACATTTTGTGTTTTATAAAACAGTTGCAGTGAAAGAAAAGGTGTTTTAATAATTTTGTTATGGTATTCTCAATTAGGATTGTGGCATATAATTTTTGCATTACTAAAAGTTTCTACCATGTAGTAATTTTCACTATAATTTATAAGATTAAAAAAATTCAACCCAAAAATATGAGAAGAGAGCTCCTCAATGACAATTTTCTAGAAGCTCATCACTTTTAACCTAGGAGCAACCTGTGATTTTTACACACAGGTAAACACACACACACACACACACACACACACACACACCCCACTGCTAATTCCACATCATAATCCGCAGACAACCTGCTAATTTCATTTAGTAGTACTGCTGAAAGATGAGTTCTATTTTCACTTTCTACACCTCATATTGTAGGGTAAGTGAATTGCTTTTAAAGAAAGCCCAAGTCTAAGTTCTTTGTACTGCATTCCGACAGAGTTTACTTACATTCCATAACATTAAGTGTTGGCGAGTGTTGGGGTCGGAGAATGTGACTTAAAAGAGGTGTAATATTCAATGATAAACTTCAGCAGGTATTATTAGTTCATCCCAGTAAGATTAACAAGTAAAATAAGGATTTCAAATAAAATCACTTAAAATATTAATTGAAACTGTCTTCTAATTCAGTTCAATGAATTTATAGTTATCATATAACCTCTTTGACATGAAATGAGTATTGACACAATATCAGCTTGACCCAGAGAAACAACTGAAGATGTGAATACCATCTCTGATATTGACAGCCCCAGGTTTATTGTACTTTTTAATATTATTCATCAACATGCAACTGACAGATTAATATTTTCACTGTAAGGAAATGATAAAAATTTGAGGAGATAGGTATGCTTAGCATGACTTACACACTACAAAATATATACATGTATCGAAACATCACACAGTAGCACATTGATAGGTACAATGTTTATGTAGCAATTAAAAATAAATTTAAATTAAATTAAAAAATAGGACTGTAATATATTTCAAAATTGGTAAATAAGTATGTTTTAAATGTCTCATCACAAAAAAAACTATGTGAGATTATGGATATGTTAATTATCCTGGTTTAATGATTCTATAATATTTATGTGTATCATGACATCATGTTTTGCCCAATAAATATACATGTGTAAATTATTGCTTGACTTTGAAAGGAAAATATCTTAAACAACTTTAAAAGATTCATTAGATCATGTTTGTCAAGATTCAATTAAATACTTATAATGAGTAGTATTAAGTTATATTTCTAAAGCTCAACTGTACATTTTTTGTATGGATTTACATTGGTTTTTGAAGCCATTTTCAGTCTATTTATGAGAAGATATGGGATAGTAAGACCACTCCCAGAAGCTGAATGAGGAACACACTAAAATAACTTGAAGAAAATATTAAGCCTCAAATAAACTTAATTGCTAATATTCTAAGTATTCTATCAATTCAGAGTGTCAAATTAGAAGACTGTCCTATTTTATATGCATGAGATTTCAGCAAATAGTTCTGAAAATAGGCAGATATCAAAAGTTGTCATAAAAGATATTAGGACATCAGGCAAGAAAATACAAAAACCTAGATCATAAATACCACTGTAAGTTTCATAACTATAAATATTTCTTTGGTTGAATCAAAGAGATGAGATTATAGTTCAACTAACTCCTACATTCACTCCAGGTATGAGGAAGATAAGGCAGTGGGTATATCCTACCACATTCAGAGCAAAAGATAAAACTCAACTGCATGGTCAATCACAGTAAATGTAGCTGGACTTTAAAAACAAAGCTTCATATCTCTTCCTCAGCAGCCACATAAAAGGATTTTTTTTTCTTGATGACTATGTGTTGAAAACAATGCTGAATAAGTATAAAATCAAATTTTTATTGATCTTTTACTATGTGCCAGGTGTCACCGTATGGGCCACTTACGCACCAACTCACTTAATCTTCACAATTAGAACTTGTATGAGATGCATGCTCTCATTCTCCACATTTACACTTGAGGAATTTGAATTAGTTAACTAGTCTGAAACTAAATAGCTAGAAAGTGGAGCTGGACTTTGAAATCTTCAGTCTTATTCTAGAATCTATATCCTCTAAAACCATGTTAATTCCTCCCAAAGTGCAGTACTTCTGGATCTATCATGTGATTTTTTTTTTTTTCTATGCTGGAAACTAAATACAAAATGTTGTATTCCTAGACAGCATGCAATGTCATTTCATAATAGTATATGGCTCATGTGATATGAATGAGATACATTTAAAGTTCAGCCAAAATTCAGAAGAAAATTTCTTCAACATAGGTGCCCATGTAAAAAGTGTACATATTTCAGTTTCTATTGTCTTTTAAAAGTATATCTTGGCTGGTATACAATAAAAACTATGAGGCCAGTGAAGATGCAAGGAAATATAACCCATAGTCAAAAAAATTAATAGAAACAACATAGGGAGATGTACAAAAAACACAGTTGTTGAAATTGCCAGACATAGGTTTTAAATTAACCCATCTAGGGCTGGGATTGTAGCTCAGTGGTAAAGCACTTGGCCTAGCATATGTGAGGCACTGGGTTCAATCCTCAGCACCATATAAAAATAAAAATAAATAAATTAAATAAAGGTACTGTGTTTATCTACGTAATGTAAAATAACCCATCTAAAAGTTGGATAATAAAGATAAGCGAAAGAAGACTTTCAGTAAAGACAATGACTTATAAAAATGAAATTGTATAAATCACAAAACAGAGAGTGATGATTCAATCAGTGAGCATAAAACAAATTGCTTCCATCAAAAGAAAAAATTGGTGAATATAAAGGCAAAGCACAAATTATCCAATATGAAACTTAATGAGAAAAAAATAGGAGACTGAAAAAAAAAAAAAATAGAACATAGTCTGAGTTTTGTGGAACAGCCTCAAGTAGTTTAACATATGAGGAATGGGAGTTCTAAAATGGGAGGAGAAATAGTCCAGAGGCAGGATTTGAAGAGATAATGGCTGAGAATTTGACAAAATTGGCAAAATACATTAAGACACAGAGTCAAGGAGGGTAAATACAAAGAAAACCACAAATAGTCACATTACAGTCAAGCTCGTGAAAACAAAAGATAAAGAAAACACATTTAAACCAGCCTGATACAATAAGAAAATTTCATTCAGAGAAACAGAAATAATAATGTTTATCATCAGAAAAAATAGAACTCAGGAAACAACTGAACAAAGTCTTTGACGTGCTGGAAAAGAAGCATACACCTAGAAAAAATATTCTAAAACTGAAAGTGAATAAACATATTTTTTAAAAAAGTGAAATTATTCATCACCATGAGATGTGCCCCCCACCAAACACTAAACCAAGTCCTTTAGTCTACAGGGAAGTGACTTCAGAAGCTTGATTCTGAAATAAGAAATGATGAGTAGAAGATGATAATAAATATACACAGAAATCAAAAATACTTTTAAACAATTTCTCTAAAAGAATGCTATTTATAGAAAACATAGTATCAAATTTTTGCATAGTTTAAAATGAATGTAGAAGAAAATGCATGGCATGGACAGGGGGGAAAAAAAGATGAGAGTGGTTAAATGAGTATTACACTTGCAGGATTCTTACATTATTTGTAAAATAGACAGCTAGAAATTCGAGGTAAAATGTGATGAATTAAGTTTGAATATTTTAATACCTAGAGTAAACAAATTCCAAAAATAAGAAAAATGAACAGAAGAAAATAGAGTTCAATAGAAGACATTTTTTTTTTAAATTTGTAAAATTTCCTACTAAGTTCTAAAAAGGTAGAATAGGAAGAAAGAATCCATGGAACAGAGAAGTTGTGGGGTAGCTGGTGTAAACAAATCACTGTGGTTACTAGGTTACATGCTGTGGCAGGTTCTCAGATGGCCTCCATGTTCTATGTTCCCTGCTTCCTGGAGTTTATGTATGATTCTCCCTCCTTAAATGCAGAGGGACCTGCAAATTGCAGTTAATGAATATGGAAAGTGACGAGGTGGTGATACAAGAATATCTCGTCAGCACACACACTCTAGAGACTCTTCTCTACAGCTAGGTTTGAAGAATAAGTGACCATGTTGGGAGACTTTCATGTAAAGGGCTGATAGGAACTCTGTGAATTGATAACAGTCTCCAATCAATCCCCCAAAAGGAGACCCATTCCTCCTTCCTACACTGCTAGAAACAAATTCTGCAGGCCACCTGAGAGAGCTAGGGGGTAGATTCTTTTCCAGTTGAACATCCAGACTAGGATGCAGCACTTCTGTACCCTTGAACACAGCCTATACAGAAGATCCCACTAAGCAACACACAATCTCCTCACAAGTGGAAAATAAATGTGTGCTGTTTTAAGATACTAGTTTGTTGTAATTTGCTATGCAGCAATAAAAAGTTATTACATGTACAAATAGACGAAACTTTCTAATTAAAAGACAGAGATTGTAAGGTTGCCCTTTGAAAGAGCCAACAGCCTTCTAAAAAGACTGTTTTTTAAGACTTTAAGGCAGATATATTGCAAGCAAAAGAATGGAGTGGGGGAGAATTCCATCCAAAATCTAATTGCAGAGTGAAAAACCTAATCATAAGAAAAACCATTCTGGCTATTTTAATATCAAAGAAGATTTCAGGATAAAAAATATTAGCCACGATGACCACTTCATCGGATCAAAAACGTCACTCTATAAAGGAAAGATAACAAATATGAATGTATTTAGTAGCATAGCCTAAAAATACCAAAATGTAAAACTTATTAAGAAAAGCAAGAAAACATAAATAAATCTCCAATCATAATTAAAGAAAAACTCAATCTTCTCTGAGTAGTTATTATACCATGCAAGCAAAAATATGTATAAATATATATAAGATTTGAACATTTCTATTAGTCCTTTTGCACTAACAGATGTTTGCAGAACCTACTCCCGAATAAAACATAATAAACCTTATTTTCAGTCATAGGTGAAGCAAACATGAAAATGAGTTGAGCCACAAAGCAATTCTCAATAAACTTAGAAGATAAATTTCAGTGAGTATGATTTCTGTTCCTAGTGGATTTAAACAAAAATCAGTAGCTAAAAAGTAACAGAAAATTTCCCAAATGCTTCCAAAGCATGCAATTCAATGCTAACAGCCTATAAGTCAACACACAAAAACTGGTGTAAGGATGTTCCTAGTAGCATTGTTCACAATGGTCAAACACAGAAACAACTTAAATGTTCACCAATTAGAGAATAAGGAAATGTGATATAATACCCATTGTGGAGGAATATTATTTAGGAATAAAAACTGATCAAAAATAGACACAGGCTAAAACATGAATGACCCTCAAAAATGAATCCAATTAACAAATAAATAACATAATTGATATTAGGATTAATATGTAGAATATATGAAGAACCCCAAAAAATTCACACCAGAAAATGAAGTAGTCCAATTAATAAGTGGGTAAATGAACTAAACAGATGCTTCCCAAAATAAGAACTATAAATGGCCAACAAATATATTTTTAAAAATGTCCAACATCTTTAGCAATTAGAGAAATGAAATCAAAACTACACTGAGACTTCTTCACCTCATGTCAGTCAGAATAGCAGTCATAAAGAATAAAAATGATAACAAATGCTGGTGAGGATGTGGGGAAAAGGAACACTTTTACACTATTGTTGGGATTGTAAGTTAGTATAACCACTGTAGAAATCAGTGTGGAAGTTCTTCAAAACAACAAGAAATGGAAATACCATATGGCCCAGGTGTACCATTTCTTGGTATTTACACTAAAGAATTAAAGTCAGCATACTCTAGTGATACTATAGTGATACCTGCATACCCATGGTTATAGCAGAACAACTCACAAAAGTCAAGCTATGGAACCAGCCTAGGTGTCCATCAATGGATGAATGGATAAATAAAATGTGATATGTACACACAATGGAGTTTTATTCAGTCATAAAGAAGAATGAAATTATGTCATTTGAAGGTTTCTGTGGAAGATTCCCCTTTCCTTTAGGAATTTGCAAGTGGATTTCTACCATCATTTACTTTCTGCTATTTCACATATCTGATTCCAATTTGATTATTTTTAGGTAGTTCATTTCTTTCTACCAGAAAGTTTGCATATTTTTTTTCCTTTCTCCCTGAGATTTCAAAAGTCTTACTAACACATGTCTTTCTCATAACTCTTTCTGGAAGCTTAGTGCAATGTCCATTGTGTACAAGCCCATCTTTATAAGGCTCAGAGAAACATTTTCAGTCATTAGAATATTTACTGTATATCTCCCGACAGTTAAATTTTCTCCTGAAACTCTTGTGTATGGATACTAAGTTTCTGAGTTCCATCCTCTAGATTTCATATCTTTTCTTTCAATTTCTTCTCTGTTCTCTGTTTTTGGTCTGTACTATGAAATAATTGTCTTCCACTCAATCCCCCAGTTCATTAATTTCATTCTGAAGAACAATCATTCTATGTTCAACTCACCTTCTGAATTTTCTGCTTCAAAAATTTTAACTGGAAACTTTGGAGCTTCTCTCTCTCTTTTTTTAAAATTATTTGTTATTCTAAGATGATATAAATGACAGCAGAATGCATTACATTTCACATTACACATATAGAGCACTTTTTTACGAATCTCTGGTTGTATGCAAAGTATACTCACACCATTTGTGACTTCATACATGCACTTAGGTAATGATATCCATCTCATTCTACCATCTTTTTTTTTTCTTCACCATTTTGCCCCCTCCCTTCCCCTCCCTAATTTTTTCATATTGCTATTTGAATCCTCAACCATCTTCTCCAGTGGTTTCCTTTGGCCTGGTGCCTGCTCCATGTGATCTTCCCTTGGTGGATCCTTGGATCCCAGGGATGTGTGATTATTTTTTTCTTGTGATCATATTAAGGATCAGCTTTAGTTGTTGAAGTACCCTAAGTACTAGAACTCTCAGAGGGGATGGAAACAAATGCCCATCTACTTCTGTGGGCTAAAACTTTAACAGTAGGAAAGCAACAGGAATGTTTCTATCAACGACCTGGCTGTCTCATAGTCTCCTGTTCTTGGAAGTAGAAAAAACTTGATTACTTTTTGGCTCTGTCTTGTCTTTCCAAGAACAAAGAGAACAGAAACACCCAGGCATGCAAACACATGCACATTTGCATCCAATTTTGTTCCCTCCAAGTTCCCAGAAATTCATAGATTTCTGGATCAAGATTTTTCCAATATCTCCACAATCTTTGTTCAGAGGCTTTCCTCCCACAATCTTACTAAACCCATGTAAACCCATGCAAGGAAAGCCCTTTACAACTTCTTCCTCAGGACTCTTCAACCACCAGAGTCAAAGAAGTCTCTCATCCTGGGAATCTGCTGCCTCCCACAGCCTTCTAGATGATGAGCAAGAGACACTCTTGTGATGTTGTAGAAAAAGCACAATACACAGAATCCCTGTCTTTTATCTAAAATTATTCTTCAATTTTTATTAAGATTTGTCAACAGAGCAGTTGAAAATGATATCTAATTTCCTAGTAATTGTCAGCTTTTTATTACTTTAAATACTTGATGCAGCCTATCTATGAAAAACAAAACAAAACAAAACATTTATTTAGCTCACAGTTTTGGAGGTTGCAAGTCCAAATGGTACAGTACAGGCTTGGCAAGGATGGTACCTTGGATGTCTCACCTCATGGCATGGACCACAAAGCAAGGAGAATGTGTGGGAACAAACAAGAGATTGCAAGTCAGAACAGAAGTGGGGAGACCTGGGTAGGGAGCCAGACTTGCTTCTTTTATAGCCATGCTCTCAGGAAAATTACCAGAGCTCACTAGAGAAATAACTCCTGCTCCTATTGACCTAATAACATCCCACCAGCCCCCTCCTCTTGAAGATTCTACTACCTCTAGTATCACTCCTGGAGACCAAGCCTCTAATTACATGAACTTTTCAGGGGGGGTGACAGCTAAACTGTATCAAACCATGACAATTATGGTCTATTGCCCTAGGCTAATCATCAATTCAATGTTTGTTTGGTTTTGTTTTACTTTTATGAAATGCCTGCTCTTGTGTATGGTTCATCTTTCTGTGTCTTTGAAGCCAAAGAAAAATAGAACATATAATTAATTCCTAAACACTGTTGATGGTATAGGAAATTGTCATAAGAAGTCTCAGTCATCTTTGGAGAGAGCACACTGATAACTGCTCTAGCTACAGTGAGTGGCTTCTAAATTCTTTCTTGAAATGAGGGAAAACAGAAAAGAGAGAGAGAGAGAGAGAGAGAGAGAGAGAGAGAGAGAGTTCTGTAAACCTACAATGGGTCAATATGAACTCTCAGTTTTTCTTTTTAGCATTTCTATGCAGAGAGCCACTCTTAAGTACATACACCACACACACGGGTACTTTTTCTAGAGTTTTACCAGAACATGTGAGTCAGAAGAATGATCATGAATGAGCAACACCTCACTAAATAAAGGGAGAAGCAAGCAAGGGCATAGGAGAGATGGAAAAAATATTAACAGCTATTTTTCTATGTTCTGATCTCTAATTAAAATAACCTGAGTATTCATGTCAATCAAAAATATTTATTAGCAGTTTCCTGAACATAGTTGTTGCTATCTATGTAATATTCCCAAGTAGTCTACCCCTATATTTTCATTAATTTTTACTTTACTGATTTGGGAACATAAACATTGTATATTTAGTTCCAAGAAATATGTTTCATAGAACGCTTTGTTTTTTGTTTTTTTTGTGTGTGTGTTTTTTTTTTTGAGGTGAAACAATACTGTAAAATACCATATTTACCCATCATTTACACCATCATTGCAGAAATCAAGTTAGTATACTTAAACATGCAAAGGTTCACACTATTTATTTAATTATTCCTTTAAGAAAGGTTTGAAGAAAAATAGTATGATAAAGTAAAAGAATGCTTAGATCCTTTTAACATCTGTTCTCATGCAAAGAAGAAACATTCCTATTTTTTTAAATTTTAAAAAGCTATTTTTTTCAGTGCATTTTAAAGGTGATATCACTATCGATTCTCCCAATATCAAAAGATAGTAACAAAAAATAGAGAAGGGAAATATACAAGCAGTTAGCTTCCTGAAATACACATAATAAGGAAAGCACTGTGGATAGAAAGACCCAGCCTCAAATGCCTCTGTGTGACCCGATGTGGGGCAATCTCAGCTAGGGAGGGCCTGGGAGTCAGTTTCAAACAAACCAGCTCATCCTGGAGACAAACCACGTGCTATCACAGAGGCTGTCTGAGCCATGTAGACTTATTACAGCCTTGTCTTTGGAGAGGTCCCTCAGCAAAGCTCTGCACTCAAAGTGTAAAACTAAGGCCATTTCCAAGCTGAAAAATATTATGAAACCATAAAATGAAATATTTCATTTTTCCAAGGCATATATAAATCTCCCTTTGCTATTTCCAAAAGCTCAAGGCTCAGCTTGAAGGCAACTTGTGGTCTTAAATGACAAAATTCTGAATTTGTTTTTGGTACCTGCATTCATTCACTTAACAAATATTTAGTAAACTTCTACTCTGTTTAGGGTGCAAGACTGAGTGTAAGGATCACAGATGCCTCTTGCATCCCTTGTGTCAGGGAAGACGAGAGTGTATTAGATGATACGCAACTTACTAAAATGGTGGCAAGCAATCAAAGGAGAAATCCAAGGTCCCATGGAAATATGTAGCTTGGACCTGAGCGGAAGGCTAAAGTGGGCCTATTGGGTGTGATCTTTAAGTGGCATCCTCCAAGACTCAGAGGATACAGCCAGGTGAAGATTAGGGAAAAGAGATTTGTAAACAAACAGAACAGCATGACAGAAGCACCGAGGTAAGGAGAAGTAGGAAGTGTTTAATATCCCACACTGGTAGGAGTGTTCAGGGTCAGGTTATGGCACAAAATGAGGTAGGCCCTGGGTCTATATGATACAAGGAGTTACAGCTTGTCTTAACTGGATCTCAGACCATTACCAAAAGTATGCAACTAAATTGAGTTATGTTCTAAAGTGGGAAGTGTCAGAGACTAGTGTTCAGAAAGCATCTTCCTGACTCCTAAGTAAGAATTGGGCTGTGATTGTGTGATGCCAGGCAGAGGCTACTGTAGTAGGTGACATGAAGATGAAGGTGGTACTGAGGTGGGCACAGGGAGTGCAAAAAAGACACAGGTTATTTTAAAGTCAGAAGGAACATGATCTAGTGATGGATCAGAACTGAGGGTTGGAGGAGTGGAAAGAGTCAAGAATCACTTCCATTCCATATTTCTATCAAAAGCAATGGAGTGAAAATGACATCATTTACTGAGATGAGTGACTCTAAAGGAAGAAATTGTTTTTTTTTTCTTTGAGAAAAGACCATAATTTCTGTTTCAGACATACTGATTTTCAGGTTTCTGGAGACTTCTCAATACTTAGGGTCGCTTGAATACAGAAGTTAAATTTGCCCTAAAAAAAAAAAAAAAAAAAAAAAAGATACTTGGCAGCCAGTAGCATAAAAATAGTAAAATAAAATCATAGGAGAGGATGCACTAAAGTTCCCTAGAAAAATAAAATGAGGAGAAAATAAGTGCTTAGGACTGAGCCCTGAGGAATTCCAAATGTTTTAGTGTAGAGGAGGTAGAACTAGAAAAGGAGCTTGAGAGACACTGGCCAGAGTATTACAAATGAAATCCAAAGAAAGTGGCATTTCAGGAAGGAGAGTCTGCTGATCAGGGCCAAGATCTGCCCAGAAATCAGGTGAACAGAAGACTGGAAAACCTCTCTGTATTGAATCACATGGAGTTCACTCTAGTGGTGACATCTATACAGGATGGGCACAGAGCCGTATGGTGTGTAATTTGAGTGGACCAAATGGCTATAGTAGATGGAAGGCAGAATGGAGAAAATGTGTAGAAATAAGTCTTTTTTGCACATAACTGAGGTCTCCATGAGAATGGGAGGGAGAAGTTGGAAGACATGCCTTCTGCTTTTCTTCTCCCTTGCAAAGAAATACAAACTTCTGCTGAAAATAAGGGAAACAGAGGAAGCCATGGCAAAGCAGTGAGAAATGTAAGAAGACTGCAAGGAATTTGCAACAGATGTTCAGAGAAGAGGAAGAATCTATCTGGGGGAAAAAATCTTAATGGAATAGTTGGGGAAGCACCGGGAGCTCAATTCTTCTTTGTTGTTCTTCCTTCTTCTGTTCTATATAATATTGCAATCACTACAAAGCCTAGATTCCAGAAAATGTCTGATAAGCCCAGACTGGATACTAGTGACTGGGATGGTCCATGACTTGACCTGCTCTTTTGCCCTGGAGATTGTTAGATTTTTAGGGGTTCGTGTCATAATCTCACTAATGACCTCAAGGTGTGAAAATGTCAGAACCAATCAGCCTCTGAGGGAGATATTTGGGCCAGGGATGTCAGCTATTGTCTCCATGGCCCAGGAATTATTACAGCATATTGGAAGAAACAGAAGATTGATGGAGGCCATTGCTTGTGCTATT
Source organism: Tamias sibiricus (assembly GCA_025594165.1). Classification (NCBI taxonomy): domain Eukaryota; kingdom Metazoa; phylum Chordata; class Mammalia; order Rodentia; family Sciuridae; genus Tamias; species Tamias sibiricus. Next base: position 67,886,885 of record CM046660.1, on the reverse strand, counting down.
ATTTGAAATCCATTGTGTTGGTCAGCACTTTACCACTGTACCAAATACATTAGATAAATAAACTTATAAAGAAAAAAGGTTTATCTTGGCTCATATTTTTGGAAGTTCTAGTCCATGATTGGCCATCCCCATCACTGGGCCTGTGGCAAGGCAGCACATCATTCTGGGGAGCATGTGATAGAGCAAAGCTCACCTCATGGCTGGGGACACACATGAAAAGGAAGGGGTGGAGTCCCATGATCCTCTTCAAGGCCACTCTCCCAGTGACCAGAAGACCCCCACTAGTCCCACCTTTTACATCTTCTACCACCTCCCAATAGCATCAAACTGGGGACTAAGTCTTTAACACATGGGTCTTTGGGGGATGCTTCAGATACAAACCATACATCCAGGTTTGTCTACAGCTGTTAACACATGGGTTTTAACTAGGCTATTACTTTATCTCCTCAGTAACTCTAGTCTAAGAATATTTTGATGTATCAGTGAGAGGCTTGAAGAAACCTGGACATTGGCTGCTCTTTGAGATGGACTAAAGCTGGTGATGTTTTGCAGAAAGAGGAAGAGGGAAACCAGGACACATTTATAACCTGGAGAGAGAGAGAGCCTTAGCGACAGGAGGATGTGGCAGTTGCTGAAATGTTGCTGTGAATTTCATGTACAGAATGATGTTATTTATTATCTAAATGCTACAATTTCAGGTATGGCCTCAGGTGTCTGATGAGAGCAATTGTGTTGTCAATTCACTTGTGAGATTGAGGCTGCTAATGTAATCCAAGAGCAATGCAGTTGTCACTCAGCCCAATTTTCCCTGCTGGCTCTCTGAAGAGGCATGTTCAGGTGGCTGGGAAGAGCTGACAGAGGGGGAGGAAACCTTTCCTCCTGCTGCCTTTGTACAGTGGGCCTAAGTATTCAACATGGCATCAATCTGGAAGGTGTTTCTCCATCCAGGATCCTCAAATATATTTTGAAGGCTGTGGCTGTCAAGACCAACTACATAATTTGAGGTGCTTGATGTGAAGAAAAAAGGTGGTAATCTCTTGTTTCAAAATTGTAAGTTGTGATATCAGTGCTTGAACTCTGGCTTCTAAATGTGGCTTTACTTCTATTAACTCTGTGCTCTTTGGTAAGGCACTGAGCTTTCCAGCCTCTAATTCCCCAACTGTGAAACATTAAGGTTGAGCAAAGATTTATTAAGGATATATTTTATACAACTACCATAATATACATTGTCGGCATATTGCTGTGAATACACACACACACACACACACACACAACAAACAAACAAACAAACAAACAAAAAAACACAAATGTCTCCCTCCAGGAACTCAGGAACTTATGTATTTATGTGCTATCTTAGGAAACTTACAGAAAATGATTTTAAACTTAGTGATTTAATTGCAAAATAACAAGAGATACTGTGGAGGACTATGAATTGTGATATGTATTTAAAGACAGCTTTAAATTGCTTTTAGAATCTGTCAAAATTAAATCATCTTTTAAAGAAATCTGCAGTTTTAGATGGACAGAATGCCTTTTTAAAATTTGTTTATTTTTATGGGGTGCTAAGGATCGAACTCAGTGCCTCACACATACTAGGCAAGTGATCTGCCACTGAGGTACAACCCCAGCCCTAAATCATCTCTTAATATCATTACTTCAACTAATGGGATGATTATGTGTGTCAGACACATAGTATCTATGTTATTTTAATTCACTTAATACAACCACTGAACAAGGTGGGTACCATTTAGTGTCTTAGTTAGCAAGGGGGAAAAGGAGGTGTGAATGTACTAAGTGACTTTTCAAAATGATGGTGAAGCTGTCTTGGATTCCAAGCTGAGTCCTCTATGCAGAAGTGAGAGCCATGGCTCCTCTGCAATTTTCCCTCAGAGCATAAAAAAATGGTCACATGATAAATAACAAAACCAAACAATTCTTATTCCTGGGGAACAAATCTTTTGCACTTATTTTTTTTTTCCTGGCTCATCATAACTGACTTATGACAAAGATTCCTAATATTTTTATTCCTGCATTTCCTCATTTCAAAGGCAAGAGGTTTGCTTCCTAGGGACAGATGCATGTCAGGTTTGATCAAAAATGTTCTGTATCTTAAAGCATGTGCAGGGGAAAGAGGCAGAAAGGTTAATTGAAAACCTAAATATACATTTACTAGTTTTTTTCTTTTCCCTCTCTCTCATCTACCTAGCTACTTATATATTACATGTGACTACATAAGTGATACATTCAGTATTATCTGAATCAGTATTTTTCTTCAGAATATAAGTAGTAATTAGCTATAGATAACCCACAGTAGTTAGCACTGCTTATTAGGTGTTGGGAATGATGACTTCTCCTTAGGGTTTGTTTGACAGCTCTCCTGGCCCAGCTCTTTATTCTAGGTTGAATACTTGGTCCCTCTTGGTAGAGAAATAATTAATGAATGTAAATATTATTTTATTTTCTTCATAGTGGAAGCCACACTTGATGTAGAATTTATGGTGCAAATAACAGTTTCTTAAGAACTCTTAATTCTGACAATCTTTATTCATTTTTAGCAATGAGGACATCTTCTCATAGGACCAGAAATTTTAACATTTGGGAAAGAATTTGATTTCTAGTACATTGTTTTACTTGAAAGAAGAAGTAGTAATAGTAGAAGAAGAAGAAGAAGAAGAAGCTGCTAAGAGGTTGACTTTAATACCATTGGTCCATGGCCAGTGCCCAACCTTCTAGGCTTTCACCATATAAATAAGAGGATCCTCTCAGACTCCTTCCCACACAGGGTCAGGGTATGTTACCACTGAAAGATGAGTTCCTTTGATCCACAAAATACTCTTTAAATCTGAACAATTATTTTAAGAGACCCGCTAGGATAGATCAGGCAACATGATACAGAAGTCCAAGTCATACCCTGTATATCAATCATGTAATCTCAATAATGCTGACTCAAAATCAGCAAAAATTCTCACTTAACATATCTGTAAAGAATGTGTAGCTCAACAGAAGAAATATTTAAATGTAAAAGGAAACGATTGAAATTTTGAATTGTGGTTTTTGAACATCATCAGCATTTTGGACCAAGAAACTTCAGTTGGAAAGACAATTACTATCTGCTATTGGGTTTTAATAGAGAGTATCCAAGAAAGAAGAACATGAATTTATTGTGAAACCTGAAATACCTACAATGTCTTGGGTGATACTAGACAATCACTCTAATGGAGAAGATCATGACAAAGAAAATACTATAATAGAATGGAAATGGTTTATTACAGGAACTTTCCACTGGGGGAATGCCAGGAGAAATTGTGAACAGGTGGCCTTCTCTTCCTATGACTGACTTTATTTTTTTAATTTTCTATTTTTTTTATTAGAGCACTTTAGTTATATATAGTAGTTGGGTTTATTTTGGCAAAATGATACATGCATGGAATTTGATTTCAATCCCTTCCCCCACTGTCTCCCCTTCTCCTTGCCCCTATTCTCCTTTCTCTACTCTACTGATCTCCTGGAATGACTTTAGAATAACCTGAGCAGTGGCCAGACCCTATTGCCTTTTGGACGACTCCGTAGGAACAATTCTCAATTGAAAAATAAAAAGCTGCTTGGTTTATGGATAATGGTTCCAAGGTGAATGGAGAGCATCTTATTTGGAAATCACCACTTAGACATAAGAAGACAAAAGCAAATCATTTGAGCTGAATTGTATACTTTCAGTTCCTATGTTTGCTTTTAATCAGTGTATAGGTGGGGGTCAGTGACCTGGCTTATGGTCAGGCAGAAGGACAATAGAAACTTGGCCTATTAAATAGATGCTTGGATGGAGTACAGTCCACTGGACATAATGTCAGTTTTAAACTGTGCAATATAGTTCTCTGTTGCTCTCTGATGGCCCCTCTATGCATGGGTATGGACTTACCAGGATGTACTCATTGGACTAGAGTTCCTGTTGACAAGCGAGACTAGCACAATAGCCAGACCTAACAACACTTACAAAGGTAAAAAAAGTTTGGATAAAATGATGAATGGAGAGAAGTAGGACTAGTAGTTGAGAGTGAAGGAATAAATGCTGGCTTATGCAGCAAGTGAAATTTAGGGATTCCCAAAACCACTCTCAGTTTTGTTAATTTATTGGAAGTCTTCATAGAACTCATAGAAAGCTGTCAGGCCAGAGGTACCTGGAAGCCAAGAAATCATACACCTAACATTCACAGAAGCCGGTGTGCTGTCGGCACAGCAGGTCAATTCTCAATTTGACTATCTATATTAGTCGTATAGTCATCAATATTAGTAGTATAGTGTTCTGACAATGCTAGTGTTGGACCATGTCACAGTACAGTAGATGTAGTTCAATAAAAGAGTCTAAAGATCCTAATACATTGCCAGAGTCCCAATCAATCATTAAATGAGTTGGTGTCAAAAGTTAAGGTGGTCTTGTGTAGAGACTGTGCCCTCAACCTTTATAATTAGGCTGATTTTGAGTTGGAGAAAAAGATAAAAGTAAGACTCTCATAGATGAGACATAGCAAGAAAGTTTAATTGTAATCTGAAAAGAAGAGCAGAATATTCTTAAAATGTTGATGTAAAGTTACAAGTACCTTTTAATGAAATAAATACATTTTCACTAATTAGGGAACAAAATACAAAATAAATGAAATCTGTTAATGACTACTGACAAACAGTGGTTTAAATATATTTTGTTGTTTTTTTGCTTCTATATTTCCTTTAACATTAAATTTGACTTCATAGTTTATTTATATGGAAAACACTTTTTAATAGTTTAACTTCTAAAATATATTTTCTAATTTATATTGCATATTTGAATTTTTTTAAAGCCATGAATTTTGTCTTAAAAATATTCACCATGAATTACATGCCATATGTATCTGGACATTTTACACAATAACACATAATAAAATGACTTTTTAAAAATTCTTAATCACTGAGCCATATCCCCAGTCCTTTTTTATATTTTGTTTAGAGACAGGGACTCACTGAGTTGCTTAGGAACTCACTAAGTTGCTGAGGCCGGCTTTGAACTTGCAATCCTCCTGTCTCAGCCTCCCTGGCTGCTGGAATTACTGGCGTGCACCACTGCACCTGGCCAGTCTCTCCCCTTTTAGAGTTGTTTAATGCTTTAAAAATTCTTTATTTCTCATTGGTGTCCATAGACAGGACATCGTGTCACTAGAGAGCAATGGTAATTTAGAATTTAAATGTTAGTTTATTTGCATATAATTATGGTTTTCTTTTGACATTTTATTGGGGCCATGAAAGCCTTTCAACCTTTGCTCACCATGTTAATTTGGTTTTCTTTCTAATCTCTGTCCACTGGTATAGGTTATACTTAGGCCGAAAAATATGTTGCCACATTAGCCAGGCTGTTGCTCTGCACTCGGGTGACAGATGTGCAGCTCAGTGGAAACATTATAAGAATTACATGACAGGATGAATACTTTCCTTTTCTTTTCTTTCTTTCTTTCTTTCTTTCTTTCTTTCCCCCCCCCCCACCCCCCCCCACCCCCCGGTGTTCAGTATCTTTTGTGAGATAGATTCAAGGAAACAGACCCAAATCCTGCACTTTGAATCTCTTGTGATAAAAAAGGCAGGATTATCTCTGGTATCAGAAGATAGAAAAAGCAGCTTTTCTGATACTGATACTCCTGCCCTACTACCAATATCGTTTATGAAGCAATTTTCAGTGTGAAATTGAAATACGGAAATAGACACAGGGACTTCCTTTTTATGTTTTCTGAGACCCTGTTGTTAGATAGGTTTTGCACTAAATTCTTCTTATAGCAATACAGCAGCTTCTTATCTGGGCAGCATTTTTTTCCTTCTTATTTTGTTTTCTGATTAATCAACCCTCACAGTTCCTACTGGCCTCTGGCAAGAAAACAGCAAACATGATTATTCCAGAGAGTGGTGCTAATAGACAGTTAACAGAAAATGTAAACAAACAAAAATTGGGCAGAATAAATTAAATCAGGTACATACTGAGGTTTTGAAATATTTTTAGCATACATGATTTTTTTCTGTGTTTTTATTTCTGAATATAGTATCAGCATACCTTCAGAGTGGCTATTTTCCCCACTACAAATCAATAGAAATAACAGAAATATTCATTACTACATGATACACAGTAGGCAGAGAGGGAAAAAAATAATTAAAAAGAACAATGTGTACTAAAACAGCTAGTTACAATGTATAAGCAATGTGAAAATCTGTGCAAAATATAAATAGGGACCTTTAGAAACATTGTTGCATAATTTTTAATAATTTCTATTTGCCTCAAAGAGTTAAGAGCTTTGCATCACTTAGATCAAACACACATTCTGCCCAGCTTCAGAAGACACAGCAGGCTAGCTTCTCAAACCAAACCTCACAGGTAGTGTTTGTTGGCTTACCACTAACTTTTGGAGCTCTGTGCGTTTGTGCATGCTTTCATACTCTGCAAAATATAAGTCACACTTATATGACTCTTTCCATTTAAAAAGTGTTTGGTATGTAATATATAATAATTTGGCTGCCATCACTTAGAAGGTGTGGCCAATTTAAATACAAACTAACTTGCTCTGGAGCAAGAATGTGTTGAAGAGTGTACAAATTGTCGGAAGGGACCCCGGAAAGCAAGAGGATGTCATGTCAATGCAACGTGTACGTGGAGAACCTGGTAAGTCTTAAAAGGACAGAAATGTGAACCATGTACAAGGGTCAGTTACATCCCAGAGACAATATTCCAAAGATGTCCACACTGTGATCATTTCTTCTGAGAATGAAAATATGGGAATCCCTGGCCTTTCCCAGTGTCTGTGAAGAAGGACCAAAACATCTTTGGGAACTTATGAGAAAAAGCTAGAGAGATGGGAGGCAACGTCATGGGAAGGCCCACTTGTGGGACTGTGTACTCTGCTCTGAACCTTAAAAGGCTGGTGGGTGACCAAGCGGAAAGTTTCTGTGGCAACAGAGCCAACTAAGTGTGGAGCTCTCGAGAGTCCTGAGGCCCTGCACCTCACAGCTCCAGGGCCAGGTGGGAGGGTAGCTGGGAGCAACACAGGCTCCTGTGATGTCAGCGTGGGCCAGAGGGGACAAAAGAGATTAACAAAACAAACAAACAAACAAACAGAGATGTGCTTTTTTCACTATGGAAGATAAAATAAACATCTCGTAGGAGTACAGAACCCAATGAGAAAATATAAAGCAATGCCTGAAAATAAGTAGATATACAACAGTCTCCACTTGAGATGGAAAAGAATAGACACTGTGAAGAAGAATTAGGTTTGTTTGCTTGTTTGGTTTTTGGAGTAATCAGAAAACTCTTCTGGTCAGGCAGATAAATACTACTGCCAACATTATCATTGTCATTGTTGTCACTAACATCTGACCAGAAGATAGCCAGTGCCTTCTAAAACCATCAAACACTCCAGAGGCGATGTTGACACTAGAGAAGGCAAAAGAAACCGGAAACTGGACAGAACAGAAGAGCGCCCTTTCCTACGAAGGGGAACAGGGGCTTGGGAATGATCACATTAGACCTTAATTAATTGCACAGTTAATTCTGACGAACATGAGAGCAGCCTGTGGCATCTAGGACAGCCACGGGTTGATGTTGTCGGGAGCTGGCTTGACGTTCACAGCTAGATCACGTTGTTCTCTTTTTGGAAGTAAATAATTTCACAGAAAACCAGCATCAGACAGGGTCACTCAGCAACTCTGATGAAGGGAAACAAATACAAGACCATATCACAGTTTTTTTCTCAGCACAAACAAAATACAAGCTGCTTACTGTGAAAACCACCCAGATCCCCAGCACCTCTCTCTCTTGGTAGCGTGTGTGACTGCTGTTTCTCTATGACTCCCAGGAGGTGTGGCCTTGCTCTACTCTGTCTTCCTGGATATGATTTACCAACATGCCCAGTCACAGAACTGTCCAGTTTCTGACTTTGTCTGATTGAGACTAAGTCTTTGCTTCTTTGAATTCCACCCAAGTGACAAAACAGACTTCTTCTTCACAAAAGACTTTACATACACTCATAGAGTTAAGTCTCTTGTGAAGAAGAAGAATTCTAACTTCAATGCCCAAGCACTCAGAGCTGTGCAGTCTCTCTCTCTCTGCACTGAATGATGAACCCAATTTGTTGACTCCAGGTGTGCTACACATGGTCTTTGTTACAGGTTCATGACTAATCTTCATGGCCCAAGCACTGTGTGCTGACTTTATAGCCCAGCAGCAAGGAGGATGGTGGCATCAGGTACAAGAGCATCACACAAAATGGACTTTTCCTGGGTGGTTCACTGATGTTTCCCTAAGAGAACCTATTGCATAGCAAGTTCTTAATAAATATTTGTCCAAAGAATGAACTAGCTTTCAGTCCACTAAAATGGGATGTAAATCAGCTCCTCATCAGGGAGCTGGGCACAGGCAGTGTGCACAGCTAACACAACTCTTATTGCGGATTTTATGCAGTCCCATGTGACTATAGGATGACTGCTGTACACTTGTCTGGAGTTGACACAAACACTTGCTTTGGATCCTTGCAATTAACTGCTTCTTCTCCAGTGTTTCAAGACCTTCTATTCCTAAACTTCTTTATATGTTAAAAATAATGTTTGATTGAAGGGAATTTAAGCTCTTTTTATGCAGTTCCAATCATATTTTCCTACCCAGCATTTCTGATGATATAAGATTCTGTGGTGCCAAGCCCGCTTTCTTTGTGCTTGAAATTACCTTTATCCCCTTCTTTGTTTGTTAGGTTAAAAAGTCCCTATTTGTAATTTTCATGCCCCATAAACTTTCCCTTAAGAAGAATAAATTATTCCCAATTCTCTGAACTAAGGAAAATACAGTCATATTTTTTCCATGTTACTGAATGTGTCGTGTACAGTATTTTGTGTGTGTGGATTTCTCAGCCCCTGCCGTGCAAGATTCATATGGAAAGTAGAGCCTCTGTTCCCTTTCTCTCACAGTTGGCCACCATGTTTGTGTTTAATAGGTGGTAAATAGTTTTGTGGCTTCCCAGTTATTCTTGACTTCACCTCTGTCTACCACTTCCCTCCTCAAGCATTTAATGATTCTCCTACAGAATAAAATCCTCAGTTCTTTCCTGACATCTGAGGTTATAAGAAATTATTACTTTAACCACATTTCATTAATGTAGTCCCTTGCTCCTCTGTGTGAACAACTTGCACCCATGAAATCAGAATCAGTGCATTTAGTCATTTATCCATTATTTTTTCCCTCCCAGAACGCTCTTGCTTCCTTCCACTTCCCTGAGTCCTCCTCCTTCTAAGCTCCTGAAAAAAAATTCACTCCTTGTAACACTGATTGGGACATGTGCTGGTGTATTTCCAGGTATACCCATGCACATGGTGGGCCTTGGACCCCCAGGGCCTTGCACACTATGGATTAATACCTGGCCAATGACAACATTGACAGCAGTACTTAGGAAGGAGCCCTACAGATAGGAGAGGAATTTCCAGCCAATCTCTTAAGCCAGTACCTGACCTCCCAAGAATGAGACAGAAAAGACAAAATCAAATGCTGACAGCCAAGAACAGTAGCCCCTGTTGCACATCAACCAAAGAGTACCATGGTAGGAGGCAAGGCTGGGCTGACTTCTTAAGTGGCAGGAAGTTGTGTGGGTCTGTGGGCTTTCTAATGGTTCATCATTTCCTAACTAGACGCCACAATCTGGGCTTCAGCATTGGGAACTTCATAGGTACACTTGGAACTATAAGTTCTTCCAGGCAGATCTATTGTTCTTCTTTAACATCTTACATCTGCAACCTCATAATGCTGCTCCTTCTCTTCAACTGAGAAACAATCCTTCAAAGTACCTTATATTATTTTGTACCAGATCTTCACAAAGCATATCTATTTTTAGTCATTACTGAGCATGATAGCTCCTGTTTCCTGCCACTATACCGCAATCTGCAGATCAAGGGGCACTCTTCTTCAGAGAAATAGTATCCCATTCCATACCTGTGAAATTTCTCTGGAATATCTTTGCACACATTTTACTTAAATTTAAACTTGTTTCTTCTTATTTTTCTCTAATTAAAAAAAAATTAAATGCCCAGTAAGTTATATTGAATTCAGTTAGAATTTTAATTTTTAAAGGAAGGAGTTCAATGAAAACATCATTGCCTAAGACATTATCATTTCACAACGAATCCAAATACAAAAAAGCATGTGTTTTGCACTACCAAAAGAGGCCATGTGTGAATAAATGCAAAAATAAACACAATGGGAAAACAGAAGATTTGCCTGATGAAGGGCTTGGGTAAGATGTCATAGATCAGATCTTGCTTCAACAGGGCATGGATGAATTAATCAAATTTTGACAAACAGTGATATGAAAGAGGGAAATTCTAAATTTAAAGTTCAGAAAGTAAGGTTCAAGAAAATGAAAGGAGTGTTTTAAGAAAAAATATTCCTGGTATGTATAAATTATTAGTCTATCAACTGTCAGCCAATAAAACTTCCATGTGATCCACCATATTTTCCTTGCCAACATGGCTGTACAGCATTTATGAATTCTGTGGTGGTGCACAGTTCTGTTGTGGGTCTTCACCTTTACTCCCACTCAGTCACCAACCCCCAGAGCAACTTACAGCCCTGCAGCTCCATCCATGGTCAATGCCCTATTCTGGCATACCATTTTATCCTTTATATTATGCTTACGTTCAAAATACACCACCATGTCCTTATTGTTCTTCTGGACAATTTGAAACACAATATTGCTGATTACTTAGCTGCAAACAGCAGTTATATTTGCTTTTCCTTTTTTATTCATAAGGTATCAGCCACAGTGGTAGATTGTCATAGTAACAGCAATAACAGCCCCCAATGAATCATGGTCTCCTGCAACATGCACCAGTGCCTACAATATTTGAGACAGTAACATGCTGTACAAGTTTGTAGTGCAGGAGCAGTAGGTATAGCACATAGCCTTAGTGTGTAGCCTAGTGTGGCTGCACTAGAAACCATCTAATGATGAATTTCTTGGAATGTATCCCTAAGGTTAAGAGTGGCAGGACTGTCTACATATATACATATATATTCATCCTAAGGCATGTATGACCAAATATATAATAAGCAAACTACAGAAAAGTAAAGATAAACAGAAAATTGTGAAAAATAGCCAGAGAAAGTCAGGGAAGTGGTAAAAAGAAAAAAAAAAAAAAAAAAGTTCTTCATCCAAAGGAACAGTGATTTTAAATGCAATTGCCAATGGGAGTTCTCATCAGAAAGACAGAAGACAGTGGAGCACCATTTTGCAGGGACCCCAAGAAAGACATAAAGCCCATGCTGGGAATCTTCCAGTCACTATAAAAGTCTTATTACCATAAGAGGAGAGAGGTATGGTGGCTCATGGTGTAGCCACAGTGCAGCTCAGAGACCTTCTCCGCCAGGTAGGTGGGGAGTCCAGTGGTGAGCGCCCACTGGAGGACTCCCAGGTCAGGTTGGACTGCAGTGGCTCTCACGTGCTCCTTGTGCTCAATTGTTGCTGCGAGGAGCAGAGAGCTGCAAGAATGTGCGGTGGATCCTGAACTTGCTGCAACTAGAAGTTGAAAGCTGGGGAAGACCCTCACACATCTGTGGTACTCTTGGCCTTGTCTTTGTTTTCCCTGAAAATGTCTCTGTGAAGCCAGAATCTAGGGTCTCAAGATGAAAAGGAAAGCAGCATGCATTGTCCTACAAACATGCAGTAAAATACCCCAAAGCTTTTCCTACTGTACAGATCTCTCGAGTCTGCTTTAAGTGATTTCTTCTTTATTATTTTCTTATATTTCTATATGTATAGTGAAAGAGCCTTTTGTTAACTAATTTTCTTCTTTCCTTTTAGTGATTCAGCACGATCATGTCCCTTTTTAAGCCTTACCTAAGAGAAGCAATGCCGTAAAATAAAAAAGCATTAATGAAATGAAACTATGCACAAAATAACTTTCCTTACCCTGTACTTTGCCCTCATGGGTAAAATGTTCTGTGAAGACATACAGACGCTGCAGAGTGAGTGGCAGAGAGTATTACAAGATTATGTCAGTAGGTCACACTGTATGCTGACTTTAGAAGTGGGTAGCACAACATGATGTTTTGTCTTCCATGGGGAAGCTTAAAACAGAAGGTATTTTAACCCACTTGCAAAATGTGCCTCATCTGCTTGGTGGCCCACAGAACTTACATGGGAGATTTTTATCGGGAAAGTACAGTTTCAAAACCAGCAACAGCAGCAGTACCGACAGCCCTTGTATTTGGAAAGAAGTTTAAATGCTTTACTGTTGGGACAATCTGTTTTAAACCTGACTTGGTGGCAGTAACGTGTATTTATAAAACAAGGCTATTCATATTTAGGACAACTGAAGAAAAGCTGGAAAAAAAGAAAAACAAGTAAACTTGAACACTGAAGCAACCTCAAGCATCTCTTTCTTTTGATGATATATTTTTGTAAGGAAAATAAGTATTCAGATGATCAGGAATGTATATAACTAAATGGAATCAAGAAAAGATAACAGTATGCATTTAAAAAGAATTATGAAACTATATATCAGTGCTTAGAATGGGGCCAAGAGAAGTGCTGAAATACAGTAAGATAGGAGGTAATGTAGACTGTCACCCACTGTAAATGTTTGCAAGTGGCTGTGTTTTAAATAATCAGGATTATTACAGTGATCTCTATGAATGTCAAAGCCTCAGCTTCCAGGCTTTATATTATGTATATGGAAAGAAATATGACAATCCTAGGTAATTAGACAATAGACCAAGAGCCCTTACATTGGATGCATTTTGTTTTAAAAATAGGCTTTGTTTTTCAGCTTCATCTGCAGTTCTATGTGAAGATTGATAAATCAGTTTTTTACTTGTTTTATTAATAAAACGTAATTTGGATATCTTGAGTTGATGATTTTGTGATTTAGCTGGGTAAACTATCTTTGTAACAGATAAGTTATTTATAAAAATTAAAAAAACTTATATTCTAAAAAAAAAAAAAAAAAAGAAGTTGAAAGCTGAGTCCCTGACCTTGCCCCCATTTCTCTCTTTAAAGATATTTAGACAGCATATTCTCATCACAGAGAAATATATGAATTGAGGAATTGGTATCTCATTATAGAACATTAATTATTAAAAGAATTTATCCATGCCAAAAAAAAATGCTCCCTTGATAAGTAATTCCTTTAAATATTGTCAGTTATCTAAATGCACATAACAAATTACTCCAAAATTTGTATTTTAAAATAGCAATCCTTTTTCTTACTCATGATTTTGTGTCATGGCAATTTGGATGAGGCCCAGCTGGGCAGTTCTCTGGTCTTATTTGGGATCAACTTTATGGCTGCAAATAGAAAGCTTGCACTCATATCTGATGAGTCTCTCTTGCTAGACCTGGCTTCGCCACAAGGCCACTTGACTGGTCTGACTGCAGTGAGAAAGCACTCTCCCCACTCTCCCAGCTTCTTCCACATTCACTAATGCCTCACTGGCCAAAGCAGACCCCTGGGCAATTCCACAGTCAGTGAGGTCAGATGACGCTGGTACGTAGTGCAGGACACCATGATTGATTGGGGACCATTACTGTGACAATTTACCATGGTGGCTGATGATGTTTTAGGAATAAAAAAAGAAAAGCAAGGATATCTGATGTTTGCAGCTAAGTAATTAGCAATATTGTGTTTTGATTGTCCAGAAAGGCCGTAAGGACAGAGTGGTATATTTTCAACATAAACATTGTATGATAGTCTCATTATTTTATTTTGGAATTCCAGGTAATTATTCTTTGCTACTATTATTTTATCTGCCCCTCAGTAAATGAAGATTTTAAGTTTTTCAAATGTATCAGTATAAAAAATTAGTCTTCAAAGGAGGACAAAAGTTTGAATCAAACGGATTTTGGTAAGCTTCCTGAGGAGAGCCTCAGCCTATGACTTCACATTCTTAAAAGGAAGGCAAGTATTGGAAATGTTAATTTCTATCCTGCTGATCTGAGCCCATCCTTTAACCTCCCACCCCTTGCTAAAATATCTATTAAATTTACTAAACCATTACCTTTGTGTCTACGGGAGGGGTCGCCACTCTAAGAAACCAGGGAAAGATACGTCTTCCTCCTTGAAATGTATTTTATAATGAGACAGTGCAGGTGATCCCATGACATTAAACCCCCTGATGTACAAGTACAAGACACTGGACAATAGGCAGATAAATGGAACTTGGTGCAAAAAGAATCTTGAACTTTTTTCCGCAGGTTTTTATTGATGCATTACAATTATACATAGTGGCTGGATTCATTGTTACATATTCGTACATGCACACAATATTATTTGACCAATATCATTCCCCAGTATTTCCCCTTTCTCTCCCCTCCTCTTGAATCTTGACCTTTTGATAATTTCTGAGATGTGTGCAATGAATAGGCCACAGAGACGGTCATTTTAATACAGAACAAAAAGCACAAACTAGAAAGAATAGTACGCTACATAAGAGAAGCTCACTGAAATATTGAAATGACATTGACTCCAAATGAATAAATGGAAATTAGATAAAGGGCGTGGACTGGAAAATTCTATGCTAGCCCAAGAATGAGAGGAGGAGGGAAGTGATGATATATATTTTAGCTTAATTCCTTTCAAGTTATAACTGTATACAAAAGCTTTCTCAAAGCCTGTTACAATTTTAGCATGCCTGCAGGTTAAATTGGGTGCAGGCAGTTACATTTCTCACTAAAGGTTTGTTGGATGCAGGGAGCAAATGGGAGCAATCCCTTCTTCAGTTTTCCAAGCTTGTTCCTCACTTCTTATTAATTAATCTGAACAACCCTAGATTTTATATTCAGGTATTGGTATTTTTTTAGAAAGACAGTTGAACTTTAAGATTATCCTCATGATAGTAAAGATGAATATAGTAATGAATTCATGAATTTTTTTCTTATAAAATTGAAGGGTGGCAGAACATGAAATGTAATTTTTATTTAAAAAGGAAACATGCTTAAAAACACAAAGTCATGCTAAAGATTCTGCATATCAGAAAGGGAATAATACAACATCACAAATATGCATGAACACATAATCATATAATTCACACTTTCATTTCATACCTGGGAAATAACCATTTTTTCTCCCCATTCTTGCTTCATCCAGTTTTGCTGTTATTGTTAGTTTTAAAAAAATTTTTTTTTGTTTTTGTCTTGTTTTAAATTTTACTTTCTCATTGCTCATGTTTCTAGAGACAAGTGATTTAAAAATCATTCAAATGAATATTTCATATTTGAATATGTTTGAATAACATATGCCCTGAGATAAGAGAACATTTCTCTATTAAATCATTTTACTTAAAATTATATACATGCAGTATTTCATGTAAATATTTCAGCAACAATCCAAAATGGAAATGTTATCCTAGTCAAGCAGGTGAGAGTATTACTGGACCTGTTCACCAGTGAAAATGAGAGAGATTTGGCCCCCAAATTCCCTAACTGAGTCATCTGATCAACCAACAATCACTCAGAGAGTGAATTAGTTATGAATCTTTATTTTAATTTTAAAATTATGTTCACAATTTTAGATGTCAAAACAGAAGATTCCTCTACTTTCTCTATGTAAACCAACCCCCCCAAATTCTGAATCAGGCCACCAAAATTAGATTTCAGAAAGAAGCATATTTTGTTTCCATGATCCACACAATTCCTTCAGGTTTATTCCTCCCTGATCCCTCTGCATCCCCTTCTGATTGACAACCAGAGTCATGTCACATTTGGTGCAGATCAGGGCCAGTGTAGAAAGCCTAGGGGGGTTCTAAGTACTCTAAAGTTAGCTAGCATAAGTGTGGACAAATTGATTTCCAGAGGAAGGGCGCCTTAAAAACCATAATAGAAGGACTGTCAGAGAAATAAACTGTTTCGTGACCTCCTCCAGCTAAACTGTGAGATGCTGGGCCACCATTCCCTACACCTGCAGGGAGGGAGTAATTGGCTCACAGAGCAATCAACAACTCTAACAAAACTGCCAGCTTTATAATATCAAGGTTCAAAATGTGCCACTGGGTATACAAGAGAATATATCAACAAGGGACTGCAGAAGCAGAGGACAAAGCCCATGTCCCTGGCCATGCTGTGTAGCCAAGGGCCTCTGCAGCAGAGACTGCAGTGGACACACAGGGGGTAGGCAGAGGGTGTTAGATATTTTGCCTGAGCCCACACAGAAAGGATATTGGATCAAGTTGTACAAACTGCCTTTCACATACCCATGTTTGTTCCTGTGAAAATGTATCCCATGACAAGCCATAGACAAAACTCCAGATTAAATCGATCTGGTGTTGAGAATGTTGTTTTAAGAAAATAAACTCATGGGCCAGCAACATTTGAGCACTTTTCCAGCCCACTGCTGAATTACCATCTGGCCCCCTTGGGCCTGTGTATGCAGCTGTAGAAGAGACACTGCTGTAAATTATCCTACTTCCAGAGATGATGTGACAATTAAGTTGTGCATCCTGAACCACAATTAGTCACGCTTTTCTTCTTAATCGTTTTCTCTTCTATTTTCTCAGAACGTTAAAGCTAAAGATCACACGCATCACTGTTTCATTGCTTTACTGGTTACCTTAAAATGTACTAATGGTAACTCACAATATCCTCATAATATCTGTGGACCTTAATATCTAACAATGATAATAAATGTAACCAAGCAGCCAGAATGATTAAAATGATTGTGAATTTCTCATGGAGCAAAAGACATACATTTGGGTGCAGACTAGAGAATTTATCAGAAGCAATCATGCACAATATATTTTTCCCCAAAGGATATGAAAATAGATACTATTTTTTTCCTCTTAGGATGTAAAGGTGCTGGAGGGTCACATGTGTGACCCTGCAGTTTATGGAGCCACTGGCACCTGCTTAGTCTGACACAGCTTGATGCCTGAAGGGTCTAAAGTAGTGATCAGATCCTGCTGTCAGGATGACATATGACTGAAATAAATGGGAAAAATCCAGAGCATTTTAGAATGTAGAAGACATGAAGAAAAGTAAAGTTAAAAAAATTAAGTGGGGCAATTGGGGCATAATTGTGAATGGCTGGCCAAGAAGCCTGAACCTGAGGAAGGGCCTGGGATGAGCATGGGGACAGCTGCTCCAGGCACAGAAGCAAATGTGAAGCCCCAAGGCCATGACCTTCCCTGGACATCTGTGCCATCTCCTTCACGGCTCACTTCTGCAGTGGGCAAGTCTGCTCCCCCAGCCCCATGGGTTCCCCATGGGTTATGTAGTCTCCTCCCTCAAAATTCAAAAGTCACCAAAGTGCTTTGTAGCAGGAGGGTTAATTCTCACCAGCCAGGGATGGGCCTGAGTTGTTTAGGTAATATACTTTTGATATAGGATGGAGAAGGCTGGACACCTGAGGAATTTTCGGGAAGCAGGATTATTTAAGCTGCAGCAGTCCAGAGGGACTCATGCCTAAAACTCTCTGGCCCCTAAGTCTGGAAATTCTTTTAGATGTATACTCAATGGGGTGGTTACATGACAGTGGGTGGGGACATAACAGTTGTTTTCTTATGCTAGACAGAGGTTTCACATGTTTTTTACCCAGAAAATGGAGCACATTTTTACCCAGAAAATGGAGCACAGCAACAGGCTTGATTGCAGGCCTAGCTTTTACAAGAAAGAAGAAGCTGCAAACCACACTGAGAGCTCTCTGAAAAAATCCTCCTGACATTCTTTGTAAAATCTGTTGACAAGAAGCTCAATTGTGGTGGGGTTCTCTGGAGAAGCATAGTTGTGGTAAGGGTCTTTGGGGGGCTACTTCATTTTGATGACCATGGCCCTTGGTAGTGTTGTGCTGTAACCATGGGCCTCAGGAGTTTAAGGGCAGTTTGCTGCTGTTTATTGATAATGGTGAGATTATGGACCTACCAGGGATCCCTCCCGTGGGTTTCAGGAGTTTAGCTGAGCTGGGGAAGAGAGTCAAACCTAAGTCACTGACTGTGATGGTATAAACAAGAGTCTAAAAGCAAGACACTGCTGACTCCTGGTGGCTCATTTTCTCCCATGGGACAATACACCAGCAGAGATGTGGGGGGGGTAGTCTCACATTGAGGAAACCTAAACAAAAGCTCTGGCCCCTGAGGTATATGAGTGGGAGTGGGATGGGGAGTGAGAGGGAAGACTGGCAACAGAAAAACACAAAATGATTCATGGAGAAAAATGTCCTCAAGTTTTGCCCTTCCTCCCCACTTAGAGAAGTCTCAGTTAAGGTACCTGGAAGGCCTCTTCCCAAAGCCTCTTCCCAAAGCCTCAGGTAAAGAGGCCTAAGATAAAGTTACTGGAACTAGAGATGTAAATGTGTAAAGCACTGTCAGCCAGGGCAGCTGCATTCTTGAGTAGAGCTTCTCACGGCTGCACCCATCAGCCTACCAGGTAACAACTTAATGACTGCCTATGATCTCGCCTGAAAAATCACACTTGCCAATCACACACATCAATGATTCCTGACTCAAGAAAAAAAAAAAAAAAAGTATCCAATAGGGCTGTAGGGGGCTGGGGATATAGTTCAGTTAGTAGAATGCTTGCCTAGCATGCACAAGGCCCTGGGTTCAATCCCTAGCACCACCAAAATATAAATAAAATAAAAAAGACTTCCAATAGGGTCGTGCAGAGGGAGGATAACTAGAACTTGAACTCAGCCTCTGTGGTCTCCTGGCTGTGTGACACCCTTTAACTGTAATGTCTTTTCTTTAATTCTGCAATAAAATGGAATCCTATAACTGAAATAAATTGAGAAAAAATAAGCATGGTCATTGGGCCCTGTGAATCCTTCTTAGGAATTGAACTAAAAGTTTAGTCCACATGATTGGATTCATGTCCTTATTGCAAATGTGAGTTCATCATCAAAACAAGTTCAGCCCTCTCTCGCCTTTCTGCCTTCTGCCATGGGATGATGCAGAAAAAAGGTCCTTGCCAGATGTGGACCTCTCTACTTTGTACTTCCCAGCTCCAGAACTCTGAGTCAAATAAATTTCTCTTATTTTTTTAAAATTTATTTTATTTTTTAATTTATTTTTTATTTATAATAGTAGTATGTATTACAATTCATAAGGCACATATATAGCATCTTTTTACATACAACCGTTTGTATACAAAGTAGGTTTCTGGCATTCAATTACAACAGCACATATTTCAGTTGCCATCGTATTTAACATGGAAGGGCCTTTCTTTTCCCTCAAGTTGCATGGAAATCCCAGGGGACTGGGAGACGTGAACCTGGTTGGAAACTGTGTCCTGGGTCTTTGGTGTGGCTGTGTCCGTGGCAGGGGTCACTGTGGTGCACACAGAATCACCAAGTGTCCTAGCTCCCTTGGACCCTGGAGACATGGCATTCTAACAGCAGTCATTCCCCAGTGACAAAAGGTTGAGTCACATTCTGGCAGCCACCTCCAGAGCCACAGGCTTCTACTAACTCACCCAAACCCATAATCAAGAGTGCGTGTTGTGTGCAAGAGAACCTTGTTTTTCTTTCCTAGATTCTCTTGGGAAAAAAGTACCAAAACTCACATTTGTTTCTCTCTGCAACTTTCCACTTCTGTCTCTATGTAATTGTCACTTCATCTCCCATAGCCCTGAGAGCCCTCCCATTTCTTGGATAATTCATATTGGTGACCCTCCAGGGTCATGAACTATAAAAGCTACTAAGTTGCCTCCCACCCTACACAGTTCTCCCTTCATGTGCCTGAAGTCTCAGAAGTAATTCAATAACAGTTAAGCCAAGGCTGCTCAGTTATTTCCACCCTCACAAAGGAAATCAGCGAGAAAACATTTTTCCATACCTCCTATTAAGTTAGAGGCCTCGGGTGGCAGAATAATCATCAACCTGGGACTGAGCTTGGACATCAGTCATGCTTCTCACTGGGTCCCCTTCTGCTGACTCTATTATGTTGTGTTTCAAAGGTTCTGAATAGATCGTTCCAGAATCTCTGGAGCTGAAAAAAAAATTAACAACATTGATTCCTGTAGCAGCAAGTTTTTAATTTCCTTTGAGCACGGCACCCACGTGCCCTGGCACAAAATTCCCATCCTGACAACACCCTCTCAAGAAATAATCAAGGCAACACAATGTCTTTGACAATTCCTTTAAGTTTTAGAAGGGTTTGTTTGAAATGGTGATAGCATATAACTTGTGAAATAAATTCTTTCGATTTTTCACAAGGACTTTTTACATTTCCAATTTAGACTTATCACAGTATTTCTCTATTGTTTAAATCAACTTTGGAAAATAGTTATAGTAGTTTGAATAATTACTTCCGATGATAGAAGTTCCACATCCCTGCATCATGTCAATATTTCTTTATATGGCAAAGACTTTATAGTTGTAATGAAGTTAAGGGTCTTGACATGGGGGTGAGTTTTTTGAATTTTCAAGGAGGACCCTAAAGGTGATTATAGATACCATTATAAGAAAAAGCCAGGGCAGGGGAGTGGGGGAATCTGATCACATACAAAGAAGGAAATGTGCAGACAAACCAGAGAGAGACCTGGGGATGCTAGTCTGGAGACTGGAGTGCCGGACTGCAAGCCAGGAAGCACCAGCCTCATGCAGACAGAAGTGCCCTGGAGAGGATTCTCCCTGCAGCCTCAAGGGAGGGGGTGGGGTGGGGCATGCAGCCCTGACATACACTAACTTTGACCTGGTGATAAGGATGTTGGAATTCCATTCTCCAGATTCTGGAATGAGTAAAATTTGGTTGTTTTAACTCACCAAGTTTGTGGTAATTTGTTAAAGCAGCCACAGGAAACTAATCCGATGATAAAAACGCTGTTTTAATAGGAGGCATGCTTTAAAAAGTTGTCATTTGAAGGTGTAAAGTTGAAGGCGGGAAGGAAAGATTACAACTAAAGTCACATTTTCCCACATCTTAGTGCTTCTTTGCCCTAATTATGTGCCTGAGAATCTTTCTTAAAATAAAAGCTGACATTAATTGAGTGCTTCAGTACACCCCATCCCATAGGCTTGCTCTGTATGTATTACTGTGTTTTATGCTCCATAGTAAAACTAAAAAGGAGCATAATTTTGCTCATTTTGTTTGAGAGGAAATGAGCTCATTTTGATTGAGAGTAAATGCCTTGCTCTGGGGACACAGCTGTGGCGGCCTTTCCTGAAGACCATTTTACGGGATCTGTGTCAAGGGCTTGTGTTATTATCCATAGAGTAACTTTTATATCATTGTCATACCTTGTAGTTATGAAAATGGACTTTCTCTTAGAGCTGCCTCACACTAAGACTTTATGAAGTGTCTTAACGAAGAGGCCTCTTTACCTCTGCTGACCACTATCCCCAAGAACTGTTTTGAATAGTGGTGTTTTTGTATTCAATGGTGTTAACATCAAGACATTGGGAATAGGAATAAAATAGTAAATACAAAATGAAATGTGGAATTCCTACGGAAATTGCACTGAAGAACATTTTTGAGAAATACTTTAGAAGACTCAAATAAATAGATGAATTAAATTTCTTATGGCAGATATGTGACTTTTTCAAAAAATAATATATGTTCATAATATAACAACATTTAAAAAATGTACTGGAATATTTTTTGAAAAACTAGAAGCTGACCAGAAAGTTGAACTTGAAAAAGAAATGCAGATAAATAACCTAGAATATCTTGTAAATGACCAATAATTAAAGACGAGTACAGACTAAAATAGTATTAAATTTTACCACAAAGAATTTATTGTTGATGCTTAAATAAACCGAATGTGAAGGAACAGAAGAAAAATTCAAAAAAAGCAAACTCACGTACATTTAACAGTTTAATTTATAACAAAGTTGTCATCTTAAATGTTAGAGTAAGAAAATGGGCAAATTAGGTAATAAAGAGCCCTAGTATGATTGGTTGTGAATTAGAAGAAAAAAAATGAAGTTAGAAGTCTGTTTCCTAACATTGTCTTAGATAAAATGCACAATGTGTTAAATCAACGACCACACACAACCACTGGAGGAAGCCTGCAGACACCCCTTTCAGGAGGTCCGAGCAAGCATCTCATATGCAACAGTCACTGCTGCCATCTTTGGCAGCACTCCCACAGGGCCTGACCTGGCCTGACCTAACCCTGGGCTCCAGGGCTCCTCTTGGGCTCTGCCCTCTCATCTTGAGCACAGGTTCCTCCATAGCTTTTCTACCCCAGTTGTAGGAGTCCTAATTAAGGAGATAGCTAAGATTGCGGTTAGCTGTGAGCCATAAGCATTACCACCTTCCATGGTCTCGTGAGACTTGGCCTGGGACATTGTGGATCGGGTTGGCGCCATTTTGTAGTGGTTGGAGGAGTGTGGATTGCGTGTTGGGGTGTTGTTGGAGCCGGAGAGAGAAGCTGGCAGAATAAAGAGCCTGTTTGTTTCCAGTCCGCCTCTAAACTTATTCCCATGGCGTTGTTGCTCCAAGCGACAATCACTTCAGGCAACAACACCCAGTGACTCCCTCATGCCTGTTTCCCCACGTGGCTCTCTCAGCTCCACACACAAACCCAACTGATTACTCTTTGTATCCAGTTAGTTTCCTGACAGACATTTCTAAATCTTGCCCAACTACATCTGCATCCCACATTGCTCCATCCCTACAGGAAGTCTTATTGGCTACATCTCCACAGTGTATTTCAAACTTGACCTTTCTCACCATCTCCATTAGTCCCCTTCTGGACCAAACTCTTACCTCCTCCTGTCTGAGTATCTTCGGGAGTGCCCTTGTGGGCTTTCCTCTTTCTATCTTCTCACGCTGCAGTCTATTTTCCATACTCCTTTTAAAGGAATGATTTTTTTCAAACCAGAGAGGTCAGTCTTCTGCTTAACACATGCCTAGTTCCTTGCAAATGAAACTAGAAGACCATATGGTTTACTTAGCATAATCCTCAAAGTCCTATGTGATCCTGTCCCTGTCTCCCTTGTTCCCTAATGTTCCACTCCTTCCATCCTAACATCATTAAATGTCACTTAACCAGTCGCACACACTGGCTTTCCCATTTCTCAAATAAGCCAATCTCGTTCCTCCTGTGTTCACTCATTTGTCTTCTTGGAACGCAGTGCCAAATCACATAGCTGCCTCGTTCTTCCCTTCTCAGGAGTAAACTTGTATTGTAGAGAAAAGATGATTTTGAAAAAATTTACGAAACCTCCAAATTCTAAGTCAACTGTCATTGTAAAAGTTAAGGCAAGTATATAGCTCAGGAAAAAAATATTTACAAATGTAAGAAATGAATTATAGGTTTAGTATGTAATTATCTTACAATTAGAAAATGATTTGCTTCATGGGAAAAGAACTGTCAGAGGATAAATTAATGAATTCACAGAGGAGTAAATACAAGTGGTTACCAAAATATGGACAAAATCAGATTCTTAGAGGAAGTTCACAGTACAACCAGGAAACACTACTTCCCCTTTGTCAAATTGACAATATCTCTGTAAATTCTTTCATCAATCAGCAGATGGGCAAATATTCCACCCACATATTATCTGTTGCTGAGGAATCTCACATTGCTTATTTGGAAGAGAATTCCATTTATTCATACTCCTCCTACAAGTTCATTATACACCTTAATGTCAGAGGCACTCTATGTGATAGAAATTTTATTAAGGGAAAAAATTGAAAATGCCCCTGCAGTTAACTATACATTGCATTGCTAGTTAAACAAAACTGACACTAAGGAGATGAAAGCATAAAGAAGAAAATATGTATACAGAGAAGCAAAATGCTGGATGTCACAGGAGGTGATGTCAGCAGGTATCTTTTAATGGCCAAGGATAGGTTCCCAGAAGACATGTTATTTAGACTGAGAGGTGAGTAAAGAAACAACCACAATGTATAGCTTTGCAAGGATCAGGAAAGCCTTCTCCTAAGAGACTTACCAACGCTGGTGTCTTGCTTAGTATAAAAGCCGAGTGTGTGAAGAACAAGGAGACTGAGGTGAGTGGTAGGTTGGCTGATAATAACCGTGTCAGAAAATAAACAGGCTCCAGGTCATGTGGGGCTTTGTACCAGGGAAAGAAAACCATGTTTTATGCTAGATTAAATAAGAAGGAATTGGGAGTTTTGATGCAGCAGAATAATATGCTTAGTTTATGCTTTCTAAAGATGTCTGTGACTGCCATGGGGTGAACTGGCACGTTATGGGGCAGAACTTGGGGAGGATGAAGGCAGTCCAACCCCTCAGTAAGCTGGTCTTGAGATCCCAGGGAGGGTGGTGGTAAAGGAAGTGCCTAAAAGTAGATGTAATCAGAGAATGTTCTGAAAGTAGTTTACAAAGTGCAGCAATATAGATTTATGGGGAGAGGAAGAAAACATCAAGAAAATACCTAGACTTTTGGCTGGAGAAATTCCTCAGAGGAGAGTAGGATGAATTCCACTGGAGAGTGGACAGGCTGGAAGCAAGGCCAGCAGATGCTGATGTGGGGAGACATCTGTGCATGTGGACCAGAGCAGAAGTGGGCATGTTCCAGACCTTGCCAGTGTGGTCATCCAGAGTCCTCCTCACTGCTGGGATTGCACAAAATTAAGACATAGGTCCAAGGAGAAGGAGGGTGGGGAAAATTCATGTAGTTTACCTTGAGTTGAGAAGTCATCATGTTTTCATAAATGAGACAAATGTAGCCTTGAAACAGAAGCTGAGTTGTAGAAAACCACTATGTTGACATCTTTTTTAATTGCCATGCCAAGTACATACCTAGAGGAATCATTTTCTGCTGAGCCTTGTTTATGCTGTGCCTTGCGACAGGACAGCATGTATCTAGGTGTTAGCTTCTTAGTCCTTGCCAAAAGCAACCCAAGATTATCCTCACTTTTCAGATGGGAATCTGGAGTCACAGGGGCTACTTTATTGCTGGAGGTCACTCATTTTGAAGTGAGAATGACAGTATTAGAACTAAGGCAAGACTGAAGCGGAAGAAACTCCACCTAGTTTGACCCTGAGCAACATCCCCACACATGTTCTCTCCCCGTGTCATCTTTTATGGGGGAAATGACTCATCTTGAGTTGGTGGAAGGTTTTATTTCCAACCACACTACTCCTCAGGGTTCAGGAACATTCTGCTTCTAATAGTGAGGTGCTCTCTTGAAAGCCATCGTGCTCATTGTCTGCAGAAGAGGGAAAAATTGTTATTTTTTTGCTCATGAAGATTTAAAAATTGGAGCATTAAAACTCCTAGTGTGGGTCCCCCTCATCTCTTTTCCTTTTCCCCCATTTTTATTCTCAGACGACAACATGGCTTTAAAACCACTGAAGAAACTAGAAGAAACATTCCGTAGTACTGTCAATCATCAAAGTATCCACACCCACTTTCCACTGTCTGAGAGGAAGTGTGTGGCTTAAGGAGAGAAAAGGGAGTGAACAAACAGCCTCTCTAATGGACTAAGGAAATTAAGTGTGAGTGATTGTGTCTTGTGCCAGTGGCAGTCTTGTGCATGTGTGTGTGTGTGTGTGTGGTGTGTGGTGTGGCACATGGTGTTAGAAGGAAAGAGAGGGTGGTGACATTAAGACCTCATTTCAGGTGTTGTGGATTTCAAGCGAGCCCCGTCACTCTGGTGGAACACACTACCCTGGATATTCTCAACTACACAGCTGTGGACAGTACAGACCAGCACTCACATTTAACCAGGGCTAGGGTTGAATCCAGTGAGTAGGAGGGAAAGAAAAGGAAACAAAGAATTGAGTATAATTTCACAGTCTTGATCAAGAAAGTCGACTCTGTCTTTTTCAAGCCTACCCCACCATGTAGCCAATTCGGCCCCCTCTCCAGCTCCTCTCGCTTGGTCTGCAGACACACTGGCCTCCGTGCCATGCTTTAAACATGATGGGCCTGTTCTCAACTCAGGACCTTTGCATTTACTGTTCCCTCTGGCTCTGGCCCTGTGGCTCCCTTCCCTCCATCTCTTGCCTCAAGTCTTGGCTCAGGTGCTCCACACTTCTGAGGCTTTTCCTGGACACTCCACATAAAATGCACACACACCCCACCCCTGACTTTCCACATCTCTGCTTTAATTATCCCCTTAGGCCCACTATCTGATTGATTTAGTTTTATTGTCCTCTTGTTTATCCTGATGATCTACTTATTTTGAACATAAGCTCAATGGCAGCAGAGATATTTATCTTTCATTGGCAGATCTTCAGTCCCTAGGATAGTTTTTGACACTCTTTTTCCTCCACATTCTTTCTTTACTCCACATGGATGTTTAATAAATTAATAATATTTGTTGAAGAGATGAATGGGCATATGGATGGAATCTGAGCTGAGCAGGGATAAGACATGAGAGGTGAATGACAGTGAAAAGAAGCCCTTTAGGGAGCTAAGATTCTTGGTTATTGAGGTAGCAGAGGGACTGAATAGGAAAAGATGGAGGGGAAGATCAGATGGGGTGCAGTTACAGGTAACCACAAGATTTCTTAGGATATGACAATCAAAAGAGAGAGTGGGAAGCAGATCTCTTTAGAGGTCATCAGGACATATTCCTGACTATTGAAATCACCAACAATTAGGACAGGAATAGATTGGGGCAGAATAACAGTGAGATGGGAGCTCAAATCTTCAGAGAGGGAGTGATCTTGGGCCAACTGAGATTGCTTTAGTGAGGAAAGTCTCAGAAGAAGGTCAAGAGCTTTTGAGAAGAGCTTTTGTGGCTTGGAAGTGGCCATGTGGAGAGCGAATATCACATGTAGGAGGGAAAATGTCCACTGTCTAGAGGGCTATGGAAAAGCCCTGCCTGCCCGTGTCACTAGGACCTCTCTCAGTTAGGGATGACCTCTGGTTGCTGGCAATTTCCTTTTGCCCATTGTATAGAGAAACTCCTACCTGAGATGATGTAGTTAGAGACGGCTCACATAAATCCCTAAACCTTAACTGCCTCAGGCAGTATATATATATACTGTATACACACACACACACACACACACACACACACACACACACGTTTGGGGTATTTTCCAATTTCCAGGAATGAATATGCTGAATACACATTACTTTTTACTCAGAAGATGACCCACAAAACACATAGCTGAAATAACCACTGGAATTTGACATTGAAGCCTCCTATTTATCTTTTCACCAAGTGCAGACCACCCAGGAGTGTGCCCCCTCCTGGCCTGGAGGTGCAACCTCTACTGGAGCACTTCTGGACACCACCTCCCCACCACTTCTTCCATCGTTGTCCTCATGTGGAGCTGTCTTGGAATTAATTATTGAGGACCTTACTGGGCTCTCTGGAAGGCTGGCAGAAGGCCACCATACTGTCCTGTGCTGTCCTGTGGCACCATGCTGACTCATACCATTGGTGCTTTAGGGCTTTCAGATTGGAAGAGACCCAAGGTCATTACCAACTTTCACCCAAAGGAGCTCACTCCAATGACACGTCCTGGTGTACTGCTGTTACAGAGATCTTGGGGCATCCCTTCCTTCACCTTGGCTCCATTACCACCAGATAAAATTACATTAAAAGTTTAATTGAGTTCTAACATTAATTAACAGGTACCAAGCTCTGGTCCCTGCATTTCAAGCAGAACATACCAATTCTACAATGATTCCTGCAATTAAATAGAGATATTGAATCAATATGTATAATGAGTATGCAGTGTTTTATAATTAAAATGGTTTTTAAATACACTTTCTTTCTGTCATCAAACTAATTGAAACTTTTCACCTACATTTAGAATATAGATTTAAAATTGGATACCGATTCTTGTTTTCCTGCTCATTAACTTAAACAACAAAGGTATTTAGCATGCATAGCACGTATCACAGGAGATCAAGGTAATGAAGATTGTCATTTACCAGTGGGAAAAGCTTGTTCTTTCTTCTTTTAGTCTTCACCTGCTCCAAATATATTGTAATTTGAGGCCTATGAAAGGGACAAACATGTTGACTAGATTGAGACTGGGAGAAATAATTTAAAATATAAATGGAGCAATGGTTCCTTCATTTGCTTTTCATCCTCCCAAAATTTTATTTATCAAATTTGATTTTAAAAAGTTTTGTGCTTAAGGCTTTTATCTACTTTAAACTTATTTTTTCTTCCTGAAAATGAGATATGGATATTTTCACAAAAGAATGATGAGGTTGAGATGCAGAAATGAACACAGTATGTAAAAACCTGTCCTCAGAAATCAACTCCTGGCCTTCAGATGGTACTGGGTTTGCTGGTTTCCATGCAGGTAATTGAGGAAGGTCAAGTTCTTCCTGCCATCCTAACAATGATTTTTTATAGCTCTTTGACAGCTTGCCTGGTCATTTTTCCTCCTCTGCTTAATAATTGAATGGTTTGATTTTTTTAAAAAAAGCTTTATTGAGATAAAACTTAAGTTCAAAGTTGCATGTATTTAAATAGACATATTTGGATATGTGCACACATCCATGCATACATGACCATAGTCAAGGTGCCAGACATCTCTCTCATCTCCCCAAATTTCTTGTGTCCTTTAATGTGTGTGTGTGTGTGTGTTGTGTGTGTGTGTGTGTGTGTGTGTGCGTGTGTGTTGTTGTTGTTGTTCAGTTTTTTTTAGACTCTGGGTTTTGTGTGTGTATGTGTGTGTGTGTGTGTGTTAAGAACATGACCATGAATTAGTATGAATTAGAGATTTATATTAAATATAAACTCAAAGGTCTGCAATGTCTAAGACTAGGGAAGACACTGCACACCTATGATCAAGTGCAAGGCCTTCCTGAGCAAGAGGGAAAAATAACCCAGTGATGGATAAAAAGACTGCAACTCTCAGGGGAAGGGTTAAGCTTATCCACAGCAGCAGTGGAGAGAATTACTGGGTATTTATTGATCCCTTAGACTGCCCTTGAAGAAAAACTGTCACACAGGAGATGAATTCCCAGGAGCCTGGAAATGAAGTGACCCTTCCTGGCCAAATCAGGAAAGGGTGCAGCTCACTGCCTGGAGAACAGGTGGTGTTGCCTGGAGAGAAGCCAGGTGAGTGAGAATCTCTGCTGCTTCTTAGAACTCAATATTAGAGAGCTTGGTAGACTCATGGGAAGACTGAGTACAAGTACCTGTCCTCCGAGTTTTCATGCATGTATTCAAAATGTTAATGGATCAAGTCGTTATATATAAGGAAAACAGATTTGCAGACAGAGATTTCTCAGCACCCGCATTTCTGTATAAGCTATGTTATATAATAAGGGGAACTTTGAGAAACTCATTATATATTTGTTGTTACTGTGCATTTATCAGCCAATACAGGAGAAGTTAACTTTCTATCCTTCCTCACCAGAAGGACAGATAAGCCAGAGTCCTGGGTTGCTCTCAACATTCTGGTAGGACCTGGCATGAACTTGGGTAGATGACTGCCAGAGAAACAGGGTGCTGAGCCTTTTGCACTAGGCTGGCTTAGTTATATGTCCTGCAAGCAAGGACTTCCTCATAAGAGACAAAGTACTGGGTGTACAGAGTGTCTTAGTTCACTGGGATGCAACAACAAAATATCTTAGACTGGGTAATTTATAAACAATGGAAATGTATCCCTCATAGTTCTGGAGGACTGGGAAGTCCCAGAACAAATCATGCCAGTTCAGGTGTCTGGGGAGGGCCCACTCCTCATTGGTGGTACCTTCTGTGTATCTTCACATGGCAGAAGGGACACACACGCTCTCTGGGGCATTCTTTATAAGGGCCCTAGCCCCACTCTCAAAGAATCTGCCCTCTTGGCCAAGTCATCTCCCAAAGGCCTCACCTTTCCATGCAGATGCATTGGTGACTGGAAGTCTGCATGGGAGCTTTGGAAGGTCACAAACATTCACTCTGTGGCATCAAGGGAGAGCCCACTTCAGCCAACAGCACCAGGACTTCCACACAGAACAGTTTCTTGTAGCTGTTGACCAAGGCTTCCTTGACCCTGACCTCCTGTTCACCCTGCCCTTGCAGAATTGGGCTGACCTAATCCCAGAGGTCTCTCCCCTCCCTTTCCTTAGATCATTGACTTTAGAAAATGTGTCATTGTAAATTCTTTCTTTGCCCTTTAAGATTTAAGCTTTTGTGAAACCTCTTACCAGTTTTATAATGCAGGACTACCTTTCTCAAGACCTGGTAGCCATACATTTGAAATGCATCCATCAAGCTTGATGGTGCCCTTATGTCTAGACCCTGCAGGAAGGCAGCGGTCCAACTTTAGGAGGTACCTTGTTCTAAGTTATAAAAGGATCTCCTGTAATAAAGATAAGACAAAATTTGCTTTACCTTAGGGTGAAATCAGTAGCACAGAGGGGCTAAGACCTCTCCTTCTCCACCTCAGCTCTCAAAAACTCTTTTCTGTCCTTTGCTTCAGGGACCCTTGAAGGATATGGAAAACAAAAACCCCAGGGAGAAAGAAGAACAAGGGGTCCCAGGGAGAGAAGGAAAACAATGGGCTCTGGACTTTCACAATTTCCTGTATCTACAACTGTTCCTCCCAACTGCCCAACCAACACATTCTGCAGTGATTCAATCTCACTAAACCCTATAAAATTCAGACCCCTGTTGTAACCAGTTGTCATTTCATTTTCTCTCTTGAGAATGTGTCCCTCTAGTGCTTAATGAAGCATCACTGACCCATTGAGTTCTGTCTCTGTTTCTTTTTCTTTCTCTTTCTCTTTCATTTGGTGTTGAAACTTGGGACAGAGTTTGGGGCTCCTTAACCCTCCTCATTCTGATGAACCTCTATTGCTCTTTCATATCCCCCAACTCTTTCCACTTTATATTCAAAGGTCAACAACAGTCATACTAAATGCCTGATAAGACCTGGAAAGTGACCATTGATCATCAGGCATTTCTGTCGCTCTTGGAGGCCAGGGAAGCCCCCAGCCACAACTAGCATGGCTGAATTCCCAGACTGACTGTTTTCTCTCTCTCTTCCTTTCCACCTTATAGAAGGAGAACCTTCACACTCTCCGAGTCCACTTTGGCTAAACAGTAGCCAGTACATGACCCGAAACCAACCCCATTCTTGGGCTAGGATTTTGCTGCCCCATTGCTGTGTGGACAGAGTAAGGACCACTGGACAGAGTAAGGCTCCACTGGTGTTGGAGCCATCCTCCTTCCAACCCTCTCCTCTCCAATTCCTCCCTTCACTTATACACTTAGACCTTGAGATCAGAGGCTGAGTTTTGCCATTTTGTTTCTGCATGCAAAACCAGCCTTCTCATTCTTCAGAAAGGTAAGATCCTTTCTGGTCTCTCACAGAGGTGCCCTGGCTTATCTGGGCCCCTTGGTTCTTCGCCTTTGGAATTGCAGAAGGGGACGCCCTCTCATTCTCTGGTGAAACTCCATCTGGTGACAAAAGACATCAAAGTACACTTTGATCTCAACCACTATCCCCGTGGTCAAACCTCTCCAACACGGGGCTCAGTCCATGCCACGGGACTCCTCCTTAGGTTGTCTCACAAATAATTTTAAGAATCTCTGCCTCATAAGGCTTAGTACTCAGATCTGGCCATAATAAAGAATAGACAACCTAAGTCAATAGTCTGAATTCAGAATTCAGGAACTTTCAACCAAAAATTCTCTAGGATTTAGACAATTTCCTCCAATGAAATGGCAAATGGCTTGAGGTTCCTTACTGTCAAGCTTCCTTTCACCTCCACTCAAGGCCTCATTAGGCCAACCATGCTCTGCTCCATGATTAATTCTCACTGACTCACCACTCCCTAAGCTCCCTAGATCAGGTCCTGACCCCCAGCCTTAGGTACACAACTGAAGGCAGATGGCCAGAGCCGCCCCTGGTGCTGTATGAAGGTCTCAGTTCCCAAGTCTGACCCTGACAGCCCTCAAGGGAACCAAATATGGACCACTCTCTGCCTCTGTTTCTGATTGCTTCTACTCCAATTCTGCCCATACTGTCTGCCTCTTAAACAGGGACCCATGATGAGAGATTCTCCAGAGAGAGCTCCCCTAGCTTTGAAATTAGACCGCCTTCTCTAGACTGTCATAAGACATTTTCTTCTGTACTCCCCTCATCTGGCAGGAAAAAGACCAAAAACTCTGTGTCACTTTATTAGAGTAAAACTACTAGCCCTCATCTATCCTGGTGCTAGAATCAAAATTACTTATTTTTTCTGTTGGAGATACCACTTAGAGCACTAACAGGCTCAAACAGCAGCTTCCCTTACTTCTTAGCTCCTGCCAGATCTCTGTTTCTCCATGGCTTGCAGAGCTTGCAGAGGTGATTGCCCCAAACCAGTTAGAAACCAAAAGCAGAAAAGCATCACTTTTAAACCCAAGCCATTTGCAGGATCTAAATGGCTGGCTCTCTTATCGTCTCTTGGCAATCTACCATGCTGTTTTCTGAACAATTTCCTCCCTAAACACTACAGCACAGGGAGGGAGGAGGAATGATCTCATATATACAAGTCTCCTGCACCTTGAGAATCTTTACCTAAGGATTTCAGGGCTCTCTCATTCTTTCAATATCTGAGCTGACTCACAACTGTCTTCTGCATTCACTGCTCCAGCAATAGCAGGTGAACCCCTCCTTATAGACCCCAGAATCCTCTGTTCCCTCATCCCCACCCCCTCCTCAAACCCCACACCCAGGACCCCCTTTGCTATCACCTCCTCTTACACCATCTAAAACTCTTCCAGTGAAACACATGTTCTATCTCCAAGAGGCGGCAGAGACTGAAGGGACAGTCCAACTTCATGATTCCTTTTCTCTAACAGATATGTCCCCAATTGAGGACAGATTGGGCTCATTCTCTGAAAATCCTACTAAGTTTATAATGGAGTTCACATGTCTGACTCAGGCCTATCACCTTACTTGGGCAGGTGTTTACTATAGTCTCACTTCCACCCTGACTCCTGATGAACGTGCCCATACTTGGCAAGTGGCTAGAGGACAAGCTGACCTCCTCTATACCCCAAAACCCTGTATAATAATCCTGCAGCAGATACTGCCCTCCCTATGGTTAAACCTAATTGGATATACCAACCTTAAGACTCTGGGGTCCCTAGAATCCAACACAGGATTACTTGCCTCTTTGGGGATGTGACAAAAATCCTCCATATCCAGGCTAATTATGACAAGATCAAGGAAATTACCCAAGGCCCTGATGAAAATCCTGCCTTCTTTTTGGCTCAACTTTGGTATATTACCAAATCTACCACCCTAGACCTCAATCCTCCTGCCAGTACTCTTTCTCCACATTCAATTTATCAGCGGTTCTGTACCTGATATCCATAAACAACTTAGAGAGTTAGAGAAGGGTCCTGACACTCCTGAGCACCAACTTCTGGATGCTGCTTTCAAAGTCTTTAACAATTGGTAAGATGGCCAAAAAGAAAGAAAAACATCCCAAAGTTAAATATCAACTTCTGGCTTTAGCCATCCATAACCCTAAAAAGCTCCTGCTGCTTATGGCCTCATCAGACCCTCTACTACACTCAGGGCCTGTTTCCTATGTTGGCAGACAGGACTCTGGGCAAAAGCCTGCCCTAATGCGAGGCCCCCTACCAAGTCCTGTCCCAACTGCAAACAATGGGGACACTGGAAGGACCACCCCCAGGGAAGGACACCCTTCTCTTTGGTACAACCCGCTTCCAAAGCCCCATGCATGGAATAGAAGTGAGGGGGCCTGGACTCCACTGCTCCTATCACCTCAGATGATAAATCTGAGGAGGCTTGGGTTACAGAGATGGTAAATGGCCAGGTAATTTCTTTTGTGGTCAACACTGGGGCAAGTCTTTCCCTCTGACACAATGGCATGGACATACCATTCCCATACCCCAATTATGGGAGTCTCTGGGACCCCTATATATTCACTAAAGACACCTCCCCTCTCTACACATTTGGATCCCTCTCACTATCCCATTTCTTTTATTGTCATACCACATTGTCCTGCCCCGCCCCCATTGGGCCAAGATCTCCTCCACAAATTAAAAGATTGAAAGCCTCCACCATTATTCCTTCTTTAAGATCTACTACCATTTTTTTTTTTTTTTTTTTTTTGTGGTACCGGGGATTGAACTCAGGGACACTCGACCACTGGGTCACATCCCCAGCCCTTTTTTGTATTTTATTAGAGACAGGGTCTCACTGAGTTGCTAAGTGCCTCTCCATTGCTGAGGTTGGCTTTGAACTCATGATCCTCCTGCCTCAGCCTCCCAAAGTGCTGGGATTACAGGTGTGTGCCACCACGCCCGGCTCTACTACCATTTTTAAAATACATTTCACCCTTGACCTGGTCTCTGTGCTCCTTAATCCTCCTGATTTTTCCCTACTCACTGGAATTGACCCCATAGTCTGGGACACTTCTTAACCCAACATTGCTAAACACCATCTCCTTATTCAAATCCAACTAAAAGACTTCACTCATTACGTTACCCTTCCCCAATGTTCTCTACCTTCCCCTACTCTTAGGGTTTAAAGCCCATTATCTCCCCTTTCTTACAGGCTCATCTTCTCACACCAAACCACTCCCCTCACAACTCTCTCATCCTTATAGTTAAAAAAAAAAAAAAAAAGAAAAAAAAAAAAAGAAAGAAAAGAAAAGAAAAAATTCTAATGACCAATTCTAGTACAGGACCTCAGAAAAATCAATGAGGCAGTTATCCCCACCTAGCCACCTGTCCTGTAGTACCCAAACCCTACACCCTTCTATCTCATATTCCTCCTCCCCCTCCACCACTCATTTTTTGGTGCTAGACCTGAAGGGTGCTTTCTTTACAATTCCCCTCTCTCTCACCTCATGCTCACTTTTTGCCTTTACCTGGACTGACCCAGACACTAATGCTTCTCAACAACTCACCTGGACTGTCCTCCCACAAGTCTTCTGAGATAGCCCACACTACTCTGGCCAGACTCTCCAGTGGGTCCTGGCCATCTGGAATTTATCCCCCAGCCATCTCATATAGTATGTAAGTGATCTCCTGCACTGTAGCCTCCCAATAGGATTCTACAAACACCACAGTATAATCCCCCTCAATTCCCAGGCCTCCTGGGGGTACTGGGTACAAGCCCTAGGAGTCCTTTACTGAAAGGCTGGGATAACCCCCACCCCATGGCTTTCCTATCCAAAGAACTAGCTAGACTCAACCAATCCAGGCTGTCCCCAATGCCTCAAGATTTTCCCTACAGCAGCCCTCCTCATTTCTGAGGCCCACAAATTTGCCTTGTATCAACCTATCACCATTCCTACCACACACTCCCTCTCAGATCTCCTCAGTCATCGCTCATTCCTCTCCCTCCCACCCAGCCAGAAGCCAATTACTAATTACTGCATTCACACCTCCTGGATCCCTTGACTATCTTCCAGCAAGACTCCTCATTAAACCCTGCTACTCTACTCTACTCCAGGTCAAAAAAAAAAAAAAAAAAAAAAAAAAAAAAAAAAAAAAAAAAAACCTTCTGCCCCTGTGGTTTCTCATTCCTGTCCTTTCCCATTCCTTGACACCCTTGACTTCCCAATGAATTTCTTTTCACATATAATGGATCAACTACTCCCTGACTCCCCAGACTGGTTCATAGATGGAAGCTCCCCAAAAACCGCTCCCTTACCTCACAGGCTATGCTATAATCTGAGGTAAAACTACTGTGGATTCTTCCTTCATCCTAACCCAAATAATTGAAGCTTCCCTTCTGTAGGACAAAGTTAACCCACGCTGTGAACGCTGTGTCAGTAAAAAGGGTTTTATTAGGGCCACGAGGAGGGAAGGGGGTAGGGAAAGAGCAGCCTGGAAGAGCAGGGAAGGGGCAGGGGAAAAGAAAAAAGGGCAGGGGTTTCAGTCCGGAGCACACTTAAGTAGTGCACTAGTGGCCAGCCAGACCCCTGGAGTGGGTCCCCATATCCATAGGCTGCCAGAGGTCAAGAGGGGGGCCTGTGGGTCACAATTGGCCCAGTAGGGCATCTGAGGGCTGGCCAGCAGAGCTGGCCAACCTGAGGCACTTGGGAGGTGTGTCTGTCTCAAGGTACCTGGGGGTGTGTGGCCTGGTTAGGCTACCTAGGAGGTGTGGCCTCCCTGCCCAGAATCTAACACCTTCTACTCCCAGGCAAAAGCTCCCAACAGGCTAAACTAGTAGCCCTCACTGGAGCCTTATCACTAGCCAGGGACAAATCAATGAAAATTTTTACTGATTCCAAATATACCTATGACATTTATTCACTCTAACATCTTTTTTTTTTTTTACCCTTATTTTATTTATGTGGTGCTGAGGATCAAACCCAGGGCCTCGCACATGTGAGATGAGCATTCTACCACTGAGCCATAGCCCCATCACTCTAGCATCTTAATTTGGAGAGAGGAGTGTTTCCTCACTCAGAGAGTAATGCCCATCCTCAATGCTAGCTATATAAAATATTTACTAGAGGCTGCTCTCTTACCCCATCAGGTAGCCATCCTCCACTGTGGAGGACATCATTTCCTTAGAAAATAATGAGGCTGACCCACTGGCTAAACAAGTTGCTCTCTCCAGCCACCACTCTCATTCATCACAAACTCCTAATCTGGTTTTATGTGATATTCCCACAAAACTCCAACTTCCCCCTTATGAAACTAAAGCTCTATTAACCTATCTGGACAATCTGTTTCATCCCAATCTTCACTCTCTTCAACTATTCCCAAAGAATTCCCTAAATCTATTCTCTTCAGATTTACTGTACCTCCAACAAATTTCTTAATCTTGCACCACTTGTCTCAAGGTTAATCCCAACTCCAATGTGAGGCCACTCCCTCACCCCACACACCAAGCTAGGGGAGCCCTTCCTGCCATAGACTGACAAGTCAACTTCACCCAAATGCCCCCTTAAGGTTCCATAAGGCATCCCCTCAAACTGTAGCCCCCTTACAAGAAAAATGAAAAGGCCCCTTCACAATTATTCTGACCACCCCAACTGCAGCCAAACTGCAGAAGGCCTCCCCACTTGGGTCCATTTGGGCAACTTAAAACTTGCCCTACTAATGTCGCTTATTAATCTGTTCCCACAGGCCCTACCCAACTATGCATTACCTACCTTCCAATTGTTTCCAAGGAAAAACCTGATCCTCATGCCTAAACCTCCTAATGTCAATTTCTCAACAACTCTCAGAAATGAACCATATTTATCATATCCACTATCCCTTTGTCTTTCTCCTCTTCAAACACTAGACCTTATCTGGGAACTCTGGCTTCCAGGGGCATTTGTTGACCTGACCCCTACCCCAATCTTCTTCTTCTCCTTATGTTTTCTATATATCATCTTTGACTTCACAAACAGCACACACCAGATTTAGCAAAGCCCTCCAAATTGTTCCCTTACTCATGGGACTAGGCATATAAGCTGGGATTGGAAGAGGAGCAGCAAGATTTGAAACCTAAATTCAATACTATAAAGTTTTCAGAATAGGTTATTAAAGACATCCAACAGGTTGCCAACTCAGTATTGACTTTACAAAATCAACTGGACTCCCTGGCATCTGTGGACCTGCAAAACAAGTTGGGGAAGAATGCTGTTTCTATGTAAACCAATCAGGATTGGTAAGAGACAAAGTTAAACAACTCTAGGACTGCCTGGAACAGCAGTCCTCATTGGAGGATCTAAAATGATGGACCTCCTGTTACTGCCCCTTATGCCCCCCTTAATATTCATCTTTCTCATAATCACCTTTCTTCTCTGTATTCTTAATTTTGTACAGAAACAGCTTCTTAGTAAGGTGGCCCATGTAGCTCAAACTGCCTCCCAGGAACACCTCAAAGACATTCTCTTACCTGTGCTCACAATCAGATTCTCTGAAACCACATACAGGGAACTTCGCCTATAATGACCTTGAGGCACCTTCCATAGACTCCTCTTCATTCTCAACCACTGGGACCTCCATATTTTCTCCTATAACTCTGAAGGGGGGAATACCTCTACTTTGTCCCTTCCTCAGCAGGAAGCAGCCAAATGTGATATCAACACCCCTATTCATTATCACCTTTCAGAGTCTGGAATGAAGGCTATGGAAAAGAACAAAACCTGGGGAGAAAGGGAAAACAACAACCCCCAGGGAGAAAAGAAGAACAATGGGTCCCAGGGAGAGAAGGAAAATAATGGTCTCTGGACTTTCACAATTTCCCATATCTACAAATGTTCCCAGTGACTGCCCAACTGGCACATTCTGCTGTGATTCAGTCTCACTAAACCGTATAAAACTCAGACCCCTATTGCAACCAGTTTCCTTTTTCTCTCTTGAAAATGTGTCCCTCTGGTGCTTAATAAAGCATAGCTGATCTGTTGAGGTCTGTCTCCATTTCTTTTTATTTCTCTTTCATTTTGCTTTCAAACCTAAGTATTCAGACTTGGTCCATGCCAATCCCCTTATTACTGGCAATAGTATAGAAGGGAATCAATTTCTGTTTGCTCATGTTGTCCAGAGCAATTTTTCTTTAACATACACACAAAAGGTGTAAATCTTCTTATGTGGCTAATGGAAGAAAGGAGGGCAATCTCCAAAGAAGAAATGATAATAGCATTCTCTTCAATCTTGGAAATAATAGAAAAAAAAAGGGATGTAACCATTTTTGCAACTGAGTGTCATGGACGAATTTACACTCTTCACATATATGTTCTGTTAATTATAATAAAAGCATTGAAAGACAAAAACTAAGAGTCCATCAAAGCAAATGAACAGATATAGGCTATTTTATTATTTACAAATTTGCTTGATGTTTTTAAATTCCATTTATAGTGGCTAACACTCGTTTGAACTTCAGCTAAATTGGTATTACAAGCATGAAGAGGTTGAAATAGAGCTCAGCACTAACTAAAAGCAAGCTGAGCATAATTCCCTATCACTATCTACTTGTTGTGTCATCTCAAAGTTTATAGGGAATCGATTCCACGAGACGACCCAGTGGAGTCAGCGGGAGGAGGTGCTGGATAGCAGTACTCAGTACTGAGTCACTGTGGGAAACCCATGTTTAAACTGAAGCCAAAGGTAACTTGAAATGGCTCCTACACTGCTGCTAGGCAGAACCACGCTCCAGAAAAGCTCCTACAGAGCACAAAGCACAGTGAAAAAGTGTGCAGTCAAAAGAGAGAATGCTGAGATTACAAGAATTTGGGGCCTATAAGAAAATGAGAACATGAATTTAGCAGAACATTGGAAAGAAACAAAACTTTGTTGACCTCAAGTGATAAAGATCTGAAGCAAAGTAAAGTTTAAACAACTGCATTAACAAGGCCTGGCTAGAAAAAATAGATAGTAATGGCACCTTGGAACAACTACACGATAGGTACAAACACAGACTCGTGTGTTAGCAACTGTGTGTGATGTCCAAAAGAGAATCAGCAGCATTAGGATAAGAGGATTCCAGAGGAGGAACAGAGAACTGGTTCCTTTGGCCTTGGTAGACATTACCAGAACGTTTACCAGGAAAGAGCTACAAGTTGATGTGATTATCCCATGCACAGTACTCATGAGATTGCATTTGAATTATCCCATACCAGTTCTATGACAAATCTAACCTTCCATCTCTTTTCATAAAAATCCCCTTCAAATAATTATTTGGTTTTTCTCTTAAAGATTCAAAATAAAAGAGAAGTGGTAACCCTCATGCACTACCCATAGGAGTGTTACCTGGAGTATGCATTTTTTTTTTTTTTTTTACTGTGCTAAGAAATGTTTATTTGCATAATAATTTGAACAATGCAGACCGTTAATTTACATTAGTTTCTAAAAATGAGTGGAAATGGAAAAATTTAAGTGCTGATACTAACAACACAACCTGAACAAAGGTGGACATAACTAAGTATACAAAAGTGGTGAGACTAAGGGTCAACACAACAATTATAGGACATCAAATCAGTGGGTCTAGTTAACCCTTTCACACTGTAACCAAAAGACCTGACAAGAACATTTTTTTTAATTATAAAAGGTTAATTTGTTTCTTTTTTTCTATTATTTTTTAAAATTTAATTTGTTATACATGCTTTTAGAGTAAAATTCCTTTCATATTACATATAGAGAGCACAGTTTTCCAAGTCATTGGTTTTACACAAAGTATTTTCATACCATTTGAGCTTTTATACATGCACTTAGTATATTGATGTCCAATTCCTTCTGCCATTATTTCTATCCACTTGCCCCCTCCCCTCCCTTCCCCCCTTTGTTTTATTTAACATTCCTTCATTCCTCTCATCCCCCCTTGCTTGCCACTATAATTCAGTATCATCTCATCATAGCAAAGGAATCAATAGACCTTTGGTTTTCTGGGATTGGCTGACTTCACTTATCATTATTTTCTCCAACTCTATCCATTTACCTGCAAATGCCATGATTTCATTCTCTTTTAGTGCTGAGTAGAGTTCCATTGTGTATATATACCAAAGTTTCCCTATCCATTCATCTATTGATGGGCATTGGGGTTGTTTCCACAATCTAGCTATTGTGAATTGTGCAGCTATAAACATTGATGTGGCTGTGTCCCTGTATTAAGCTGTTTTTAAGTCCTGTGGGTATAGACCTAAGAGTGGGATAGCTGGGTCAAATGGTGGTTCAATTCCAAGTTTTCCTAGGAATCTCCATACTGCTTTCCAGATTGGCTGCACTAATTTGCAACCCCACCAGCAATGTATGAGTGTGCCCTTTTCCCATAACCTCGCCAGCATTTATTGTTGTTTTTTTTTTTTTTTTTTTTTTTGATAGCTGCCATTTTGACTGATGTGAGGTGAAATCTTAGAGTAGTTTTGATTTGCATTTCTCTAATTGCTAGAGATGTTGAACATTTTTTCATATATTTGTTGATTGATTGTATATCATCTTCTGAGAATTGTCTGTTCAGTTCCTTAGCCCATTTATTGATTGGGTTGTTTTTTTTTTTTTGTTTGTTTTGTTTTTGTTTTTGTTTTTGGTGTAAAGTTTTTTGAGAGCTTTATATATCCTTGAAGTTAATGTTCTGTCTGATGTATATGTGGTAAAGATTTGCTCCCTTTCTGTAGGTTCTCTGTTCACTTCACTGATTGTTTCTTTTGCTGAGAAGCTTTTTAGTTTGAATCCATCCCATTTATTAATGCTTGGTTTTAGTTCTTGCACTATAGGGGGTTTTATTGAGGAAGTTGGGGCCTAATCCAACATGTTGGAAATTTGGGCCTACTTTTTCCTCTATTAGGTATAAGGTCTCTGGTTTAATCCCACACATTTACAGTTGTCATATATTAGACAAAGGTGCCAAAAACCTAAATTGGAGAAAAGATAGCCTCTTCAACAAATGGTGTTGGGAAAACTGGAAATCCTTATGTAATAAAATAAAATTAAACCTATATCTTTCTCCATGCACAAAACTGAACTCAAACTGGCATATGCATTTTAACCAGCAGTCTAACACTGGTGGATTAAATATATGAGTAGCCTAGGCCTTTACCACAGACGCTCTCACACAGATGCAGGTAGACATGTGTGAGGAAGGTAATCACAGTCCAGTTTGTTATCAAGTAGAGCATATCACGTTACCTAAATACCCACCAATTGAGGATGAATTGGTAAAAATACAGTATGTGCCAGAATAATACACAGAGGAAGAAGGCATTAATTCAAACTTCATAAAAAATCATCAGTTGATTTCAGAAGCATAATAGGTTTTTTAATGTGAGAAACAAACTTTATAAATACATAAAAATAAAATGGTATTTGCAGATTAACTTATCAGTTGGATTTCAAGATAAAGATTATCCTTTAGGTCTAGGGTAATCACAAGATTCTTTAAAGGATGGAAGGGGCAGGTGAGATGTCAGTGGCAGAGTGACATCCTACGTGGATAGAATGACATTGCTGGCTTTGAAGATGAAGGGCCACAATCAAGAAATGCTGCCAACTGCCTAAAATATGTGGTCTCGCCAACACCCTGACTTTAGCCCAGCGAGATTCTTTAGCGACTGCTCACTCCCAGAATTAAAATTTGGCACTCTCTAATGTTTTTAAACAGGCTATATGATATTTCATACCATATGTTTCCCATAAAATAAATGTGAATTTTTACAAAAATTTGGAAAAACCTGGAGCATAATTTCCCAACTAGATCATTTAAACTATAAAAAATGTATTGATGAAAAATTTATCACAGTGAGAGGAAAGGTGTTTGACATTTTACTAACTTCCAACAAGGCTTTTGTTGGTCTGTCTTCAATATTGCTAAACTGTGGGATCAAATAAAGTGCAGCACATTGAATGTTCAAGAGAATATTTTTCTAGTAGGACACCTGAGAAAAGAAGTCCATTAACAGGCGCATGGATTTTTTCCATTTGTTGAGTAAGCTGAGTGAATAGAAATGACTTTAAATGACAGTCTAGTTATTTATAGGGAAGCAGATGAAAGAGGCATGCCCCTTTGATATGCATTGGGTCAAACTGTGAATATTTGAAATGGTAATAAAACTAAAAAGATGAGCATGCTAGCTTTTCATATCTTTTCATGCCACACGAATTGAGAACCCATAGACCAGGCATTGGATATATAAAAACAAGACATCAGAAATACTCTGAGCAGCGGGATGTGTCTCATTCTTCTTTGTTATTGAAGGCAACACAGTTCTAATAATTCCAGAATGGCAACAGGTGCCACTGTCAAAGGTTAGCTCTGGTTAAAGCCCTCTGCCTGTCTATAAATGAATCTTCTATCACCTTTCTCTCAGATTCTTTCATTACCTTACATGCAAAAAGAGGAAGAAAGAAAAGCAGGGTTATTGCTAGAGAAAACCTGTCTGGATCCAGATCTGAAAAGAAAGTGCCATAGAAAACAGAGCAGAGGAGGTAAATGCCAGATCTCCCCTTCCTTCTCCCTCGTGCTGCCCTCAAACACCCCCATTGGCTGTGTTCAGAGGACAAAGAAGGCTGGAGGACACACTTACTTAAGATACAGATAAA
Source organism: Tamias sibiricus (assembly GCA_025594165.1). NCBI lineage: Eukaryota > Metazoa > Chordata > Mammalia > Rodentia > Sciuridae > Tamias > Tamias sibiricus. Next base: position 67,844,083 of record CM046660.1, on the reverse strand, counting down.
AGCAGGGAAAGGACAGTTAACTTGAGAGAAAATGGAAGTATGATTGACACACCAAGCAATGCCACACAGCTTATGAGCCACTTCTCCCTGCATGTGAGGGATGCCAACTCACAGCAGGTGTAAGGTGGTGTTTGCACATCCTTTTATTTCCACTGACTAGGACTGTATCAAAAGAGATTTGTGGGTGAAGATAGGATAATAAGTGCATAATTATGACTTGGATTTGTTTGTGTATGTATATTATTTTGACTAAACAATGCTATTAGATTTTGACCACACCTTTTAGTGACTTTTAAACACAATGATTACCATCCCTGCTACACACTAACTCATCTTGCATGTTGAATGAAGACAACACTGATTGTTTCCCTTTTTTTGTTTGTTTGTTTTTTGTCTTATTTTGGTGCTGGGGATTGAACCCAGGAGCTCCTAACCACTGAGCCACATCCCCAGCCCATTGTACTTTTTATTTTGAGACAAGGTCTTGCTAAATGACTGAGGGCCTTGTTAAGTTGCTAAGGCTGTCCTTGAACTAACGATCTGCCTGCCTGCCTCAGGCTCCCAAGCTTCTGGGATTACAGGCATATGCCACTGCTTCAGGCTCATTTCCAGATTTTTGCCTTGTTTTCATAAACTTTCACCTTTTTTTATACATAAGTTTTCTGTAATGTTTAAAGGTCAAATCTGTGAGAGACAATGTGAAGGATGGGATTTACTATCTATAATTCATTCATAATTTTTTTCTATAAGAAATTTTATTTGAGTGAGCCAAGATAGCTTTTAAAAACTAAGGTTCTCAAATAACAAAATAGCAGAGGTACTATGTAAGTTAGGGAAATTAACATTTATAGCTAAATTGTTTTCATCTCCATTATGATGTTAACAAAGATGAATTTTAGGCTTAAAATAAAGCATAAATAAATATAATTTTAGAGGTAAAAAATAAAATAGGTAACATCATTTTTTTTTTTTAATTGCAAGACTAACATGGAATGTAATGAGTAATGTTGAGTATCTCTACCCAGGGACTTGTTAGCTTCCATTCCAATGATTACTGGTTTTATTATTTTTGTTGTTGCTGTTGTTGTTGTTTTGTGTGTGTGTGTGTGTGTATGTGTGTTTGTGTGTGGTACAGGGGATTGAACCCATGGCCTTGTACATACTAGGCAAGTGTTCTACCACTGAGCTATGTCCCCAGCCTGGATGATTGTCTTTTCAAAGTCTTATTACCAATCTGAACTACTATTGACTACAGTTCTCACTATTGCTCTGTCCGTAGTAGTCAAACTATTGGCTCTGCAAAAGAAATATCCACACCTAATCTCTGGAATGTGTGAATGTGTTACATTACATGGCCAAGGGGATTTTGCAGTGGTAATAAAGGTTAAAGACTCTTAAGTTAGCAGTGTACTTAACCTGACTTCCTTTTATAGTCTGTGCCTACCATTGTTGATTACTTCCATGTTTTAACTTCAGTTGAAATTTGTCAATTCTCACTTTCATTTTTGCTTTCAAATATATGTGTTTCCTTGGGCTCAGTTCTAGCCACAATTCTGCATTTTCTTTTGAGAACAAAGACCCTCTTGCGAGAACATTTAGATAAAACTGTTGACTACCTAGGTCATCAGGCTTAGTTATTTGCCAAGGAGTAAAATAATGCTGTTTTATTTTATTTTTTAATTTGTTCTTTTTTGATATACATGATAGTAGAGCATATCTTGACATAGTATACATACATGAAATATAACTTATTCTAACTAGGATCCCATGCTTGTGGTAGTACATGATGTGGAGTTTCACTAGTGGTGTATTCATATATGAACATAGGAAAGTTATGTCAGATTCATTCTCTGTCTTTCCTATTCCCATCCCCCCTCCCTTCTCTTAATTCCCCTTTAATCCAATGAACTTCTATTCTTTTCTAACCCCTTATTGTGTATTAGCATTCACATATCAGAGAAAATATTTGGCCTTTGTTTTTGGAATTGGAATTGGCTTATTTCACTTAGCATGTTGATCTCCACATCCATCCATTTACTGGCAAAAGTCATAAAGTTGTTCTTTTTATATGGCTTAGTAATATTCCATTGTGTATATACAGCACGTTTTCTTTATCCATTCATCTGTTGAAGGGCACCCAGGTTGGTAGCTTAGCTATTGTGAATTGAGCTGCTATAAACAGTGATGTGACTATGTATGCTGATTTTAAGTTCTTTGGCTATATACTGAGGAGTGGGATAACTGGGTCAAATGGTGATTCTATTCCCAGTTTTCTAAGGAATCTCTACACTGCTTTCCAGAGTTGTTATACCAATTTGCAGTCCCATCAGCAATGTATGACTATACCATTTTCCCCACATTATCGCCAGTATTTATCATTACTTGTATTCTTGACAGTTGCCATTCTGACTGGAGTGAGATGGAATGTCAGTGTACTTTTAATTTGCATTTCTCTAGTTGTTAGAGACATTGAACATTTTTTCACATATTTGTTGACCAATTGTATTTCTTCTTCTTTTTTTTTCAAATTTATTTTTTATTCTAAGCTGTTAGAAATGACAGCAGAATGTATTACATTTCATATTATACTTATAGAGTACATTTTTACATATCTCTGGTTGTATACAAAGTATATTCACACCATTCGTGACTTCATACATGCACTTAGGGTAATGATATCCATCTCATTCTACCTTCTTCTTCTGTAAATTGCATGTTCATTTCCTTTGCCCATTGGTGATTGGATTATTATTTTTTTTTCAGAGTTCAGGTTTTTTTTTTTTTTTTTTTTTTTTTTTTAGTTCTTTGTATATCCTGGAAATTAATGCAGTATCTGAGGTGAGGTGCAAGTAGCAAAGACATTCTCCCATTCTGTAGGCTCTCTGTACATATTCTTAATTGTTTCCTTTGCTTTGAAGAAACTTTTTAGTTTGATTCCATTCCATTTATTGATTCTTGATTTTGCTTCATGCACTTTAGGAATTTTGTTGAGGAATTCAGTTCCTAAAACAAAATGGTGGAAAGTCAGGTCTACATTTTCTTCTAGTAGGTGCTGGATCTCTGTTCTAATGCCTAGGTCTCTGATACACTTTGGACTGAGTTTTGTGCAGGGTGAGAGAGAGGAGTTCAGTTTCACTATGCTACATATGGATTTCCAGTTTTCTCAGCACCATTTGTTGAAGAAGCTATATTTCCTCCAATGTATGTTTATGGCACTTATGTATAGTATGAGATAACTGCATTTATATTGGTATGACTCTATGTCTTCTCTTCTGCTTCACTGATCTTTATATAGTAAATTTTTAGTAAAAGTTTTTAACCTATGTACCTAAATCTATCTTAATCAGTCTAACCAGTCATCTATGTATAAAGGTAGAATGACGTTCATTTAAGGGTAATGATTTTTTTTTTTTTTTTGTCCAGTGGGAGGATTTTTAAGCTTGCTTAGAATTATTTTGTTAAGACTTTATGATTTTATTTACCATGATTCTATATATATTTTTGAAGTAAGTTTCATTACTCTAAAAATTTGTATATCATTACATCAAAATAAATTTTAAATAGTTTCATTATTATTTAATTTTTATATATTTAATCCTTCTAAGTTATAAGGATGTTAGTCTTTTCAAAAATACAAAATAAATTAATCAAGTAAAAAGAACTGTAAACTATGTAAAGTTGTTTTTTACTCTAACAAGCTTGTGATGTGAAAGCAGGATACTATGACAGAAGAATCTTCCAGGCCCTTACATGCGTGTTCCTTTGTACTCAGTTCATACTCTTTGATGGTCCTTGTTTTCAGCATGTCACAAATTGTCTTCATATTATTTTTAAGCTGATTCTCCTTTATTCTCAGAGAAAATCTTCCCAAAGCCTTTTCTCCTCCTTTCCAATTTGGATTTTATTCTCTACAGTCTGGCAACTTGACTGTCACCATCTTGCCATTCAGAGATTTTCTGGGTTGGATGGGTGGTTTGGGGATTTCATTTCCTCTTTTTACCTGGTGTATCATCTCTTTCAGCAAGTGACTCCCTTGTCAAATGGAAGAAAATTTGTCTATGTCTTTGCAGATCAGACAATGTGTTGTTGATTTTTAAATCTTCACAGTGGATGCATATTTTACCTAGATTTAAACTTTCATTAGAAATGATCTCGAAAGAACTTCAAAGAAATTGCTCAATAATTTCCTTATATCCAATGTCGCAGGCAAAAAAAGACCAATGATAATGAGTTTCTGATTCATTTGTAAATGACATATTTCCCTATCATAAATCTCAGAAACTTTTAGCATTATCGACTTTACCCCTTGGTATAATAAATATTTGAAGTTTATACCTAGGTAATATCTCATCATGTGGATTATGACTCACATATACTAAGAAAAGTTAAGAGCAAGATAACTAGACAGAAGACTTCTATCTTGAATAGATAAGCTTTTAAATAATGAATCAAACAAGAAGCATTGGACCTCCTTCCTTGGGAAGATGAAAGTGCATTGAATATAAAGAGCTGTCTGATTGGCACTGCATACCAACCTGTTTGGAGCCAGTACTGCCCTTAACCCAGGCAATGCCAGCAAAGTCCATCAAAGGTGATGCTGGCCATTGGCAATATGAATGTAAGAGTTTGGACTGAAATGGGTTAAAATGAGCAAAATATTGAAGTCAGTGCTACAGAACTGATATAGAAGGAGTCACATAGGTGATTTAAGTGTTATTAAATCAACTAAAAAGAAGCAAGTCAAATTAATTTTAATAATGTTTTACTTAAGCAACTGTCTCCAAAATACTGTCACATCAACATGAAATCAAAACCAATATGAAAAATATTATGAATGAGATATTTACTTTTTTCTGTTTTCATTCTAGGTATGTAAATTCCTGGGTGTATTTTATATTTAATGTTCATTTCCACATCCACTTGCTGCATGTCAAGTGCTCAGAGGCACATGTGTTGGTCAATACACACCTAAATAAATAGCCATGATCTGAAAATAACAATTCCAAGTTTCTTTACTATATTACTCTATTCTTTACTACATTTCTGTATTGCTTGTAGACTATAAGTATATATTGCTTTTCATGAAAATTCACATTGTAGTAAAAATGTTAACAAAGAAAACTAAGAGGAAAAAGAGGGAAGAGGAAGAAGGAGGAGGAGGAGGAAGGGGAAGAGAAGAAAGAAGAGCAGTAGGAGGAGAAAACTTGGTTGAGTTCTCTTTATATAAGGAAGGGCATATGTCTGGTTCACATCTTGGCATTTTTTTTTCCTACAGACTTTTCCACTGGGAGACTACCCCACTGGTTTAAATTAAAATCTAGATGCTCATGAGTACAAAACCTAGTGGATAACCAACAAAATTTTGGTTTAATTGACTTCAGTATTACTTAATGTATCTGTTATTATGAAGACAGAAAATTCAGCTCTTGAATGTTTAACTCTATTTTTCTTTTTCTATGCACTTGCCCTTGTGGTTGAGGATAGAACTCGACAAGTTTGCCTCCAGGGTGCTCCTCCATCATCTTAGTTATTGTTCCCATACCATATTAAGAGAGGCCAAGGTAAATCAAGATCTAAAACTTGAAGAAAATCAAGTGTACTGGAACACCCATACAGCAAAGATTCTCAAACTGTGGTCCAAGAACATCATCATCAGTGTTTCTGGGAAACTAATCAAAAATGGACCTTCCTAGGTCCACTTTAAAACTTCTGGACCAGGAATTGGAGGTGAGGGTCACTGATCTGTGGTTGAACTGGCCCTTTGGGTACATTCAGGTTTGAGAACCGTAGTTATAGAGCTCAGGGCAAACTTGCTTTTTTGTTGTTTTATTTTACTTCCTAGCTTATATTTGAAAACAGTAGTTATTAATTTTGGTTGCTTGGGAGGTAGCAAGGCATAATATGTGATAAATTTCCTTTGGGTCTCAGAAATAGCGAAAGCTTTGCTTTCTCTTTGCTTTCGGCAAAAATTAGTATATTTTTCCATGCTGAGGATTTCTTTCCTTGCCTTGTATTTTTATTTTGACTGCTGATAATCTCAAAACATATGAAGTATGTTAAATAATAGCCCCTCATGGAGTAGAAGAATAAATGAATTAATCTCAATCTGCATAGGTAATAAAGGTTGAAGGCTATTTATAATCTATCCAAAAACAAGTTTCCAAATATTCCCAGACTCACCATATCCTGAAGCTTACTCCATTTATTAAGGTTTAAATACCCCATGAAAACCATAGATCAATAATAATTGTTTTGTACTGGGGATTGAAACCAAGTGCTTTCCCTCTGAGCCACATCCCCAGTCCTTGCCTGGCTACAACAATGTTCTTTTAAATTAACCTGATTTAGAACACTAGGAACCAAGAGATATACCGAGCTCACCTCCCTTTCTTTTGACCGTGTCCTTCATAGCGACACCATTCATAATTTATAGTGTTTATCAAAAATGCATCATTTTAATGGGTGAAACAGATTTCTTGTCCATTATACTAAAAAGTGGCTGAATGAGCCAAGCACCTCAGGAGACATATTAAGCAAAATCTCTACAAGATTCATGTGATTTTGTCCAGGGCCATCAAAGAGGCTTGATGAGAATTAAAATACAGAGGTAAGAGAGATAGAAGGACTGTTCCCTGGAATTCTATATTTATCCAGGGTTTCTAAGGAAAAACTCCAGATTAATATTTGGCAACTGGAGTAAATGGATTAATTTCAGGGTACAGGGGTATCCAAGTGGCTGTTTTCTGATGGTGAAGATCATTTTAAAATAGTGGCTTAGCCACAAGTGACAGGAAGCCTTGGCAAGCGTTGCTCTGCGAGTTGTTTTACCCAGCTTAGGAGGACAGGATGAGAGGAGGGATGTTCTCTAACCCAGGAGCCCCCTGAATGTTCCAGCGACCTCTATGTGGTCATTGATCCTGGTTCCTTCTCCTACTTGTACAAGAGTTGAGAGTTAAGGAATTCTGTTAAAAGGTAGAGTAAATGTGAGGGAGGACAGGGATGGATCAGTGGGAGCCCATGAATAGTTTACATTCACTTAAAAAGAGCATCAAGGGGCAATATAAATAGGCACCTGTCCCTGAGAAGACCACTGATGTCAGCACACAGCGTCATCATCCCCTGGCGTCATCACCATGCTGCATGCCACCACTTGTTCCTTGGACGCTTCAAAATCTCCCTTCCATGAAACTCCTACAAGGAGCTTAGACCTTTTTTTTTTTTTTTTACTGAAGATCAAAAAACTACCAAGATTGTTTTGTTCCATGTCTGGCTCAGACACTTTTTCCAAGTGCTCATTTTCCATTGAATTATGTGACTCATGGTTTATATTATTTCATCCAGAGTTATATTTGTTGGTTCTTCCTGATATGATTGCCCCAGCCTTCATTGGAAAGTGCTCAGCAGTACTCCATTTAAACAATTTGGCATAGCCAAAAAGGGTGCCCTGATAATGCATATAATTATGTATCAGCTGGTTTAATTATGAGTAGTGTGTAGAGATGAATTAGTGCCAAGCAGGTCTTTCACCTTGGCCGCAAGGGAAGACTGGGGCGGGGGGGGGGGGGGGGGGGGGTGGGCAGGGGGAGAGTAGAAAACTGTTAAAACCAGTCCACTGAATGAACCTCTGTGCTTTCCTCTAGGTGATTGAGGGCACTAAGCACATCCATTTATTGAACTGTCCATACACTGGCACTAAATATAAATGATTTTTCTGGAAAAAAATTCCCTTTCTAGAGTCAAATGTGTCATCATAATGTGTGTATGCACCCGTGCATGTGTATATGTTCATCTGTGTGTGTCCTTGTGTGAGTATGAGTGTGAAAAATTTACATGGAGAAGCACACTTGAGCAACTGGAGTAGAGCTGCAAATAAGATCTTGTCAGGGAACACAGTTCTGCTCACATTTTCTCATGCTTCTGCTTTCAACACTTCTTTTCTGCTGTCATCACTCTCTCCATCACCTCCAAACCTCTGAGGTGTCACAAAGCTACCAACTATCAAAACTGCATTGCCTGCATTTTAGAAGTGGGGTTTCTCCTTCTGAAATCTTCACATCTTCCTGGGTTCTATTCTCCTCTGTTTAACTTTTTGCCAAGTTCAAGCTCGTAAGCAGCTATTTTCAACCTTACAGTCACCAACGTACCACACAGCTACTAGCAAGGAGCAGCTGTGTCTCAACAAGTTCATCCATCTATTCAATGTGATCACTGTCTGCATTTCTGTCATGTTTCCAACCTGTCTAGAGTTCTGGCTTTCCTCTTGGGGACAGGCTCCCATCAAAAAACCCTCCCAACACCGAAATTTTAGTAGAAGCATATGTAAAATACTCAAGCCGGTGAATTTACAATACAACCAGCATGCACTTAAAAATAGGCTGATTGAACTCAATCCTTATAAAACAGAATTCTGTACTGGTATTATCTACGAAAGTAAAGAGTTTGTTAAAAACACGCTTTGCATAGATAGTCCTCAATGTACCACAGGGTTTTGCAAGACAGTGTTGAAAATCTCAAGACCACTACAAACAGAGGATTTTTTTTTTTTTTTTGTAAATAATGCCAATATCTTAAATTTTTGCCATTTTTACGGATCTTGTATTCCCTTTTATAGCCTCTCTGTTCCCAGTACATACATCATGCCTTATTAAGCCCCAAAGGAGTTGACGCAGTAAGCTTTACTTACAAAACTGCAACATGAGACTCCCAGGCATCATTTTTCCCATCCAGGACCCCACAGCTAGCCATTCCCAATACAATAGTTGAGAAAGTAGACAGGGTGGCTCCCACTTAATTAATATGCAGAAGGCCATACTGCTTGTGTCCAGGATGACAATATCATAATTAAATACTGGCCGAATGATAATACACAAAAATAGTAGCAGTTGAGTTTTAATACCATGGATAATTTAATCTGAAAACTGCCTTCATGCACCCTATGAACATGACACAGCCATTAGAACTAACTACTTAGACCAGCTATGTAATTGTGACTTTGTTATTTATTTATTTCAGAAAATTTTACCAAGGGAAGACATGACTGTAAACCAATGAGTAAGTTCAGTGTTTTCATCATGAAAATCTCTGCAAAACTATTTATCTGAGATAATAATTTGCTCACCTGGACCAATAGTTTAATTTCCAGAGTACAGTTTACTTATCAAGATTCCATCCAAGACCCTCATTTCACTACATCCATTGATTCTAATCCAGTATTTCAAATTTTATCCAACCCAGTTTCCCTTCTTGAAAGGCAAGTCCTAATCCACTGGAGTCCGGATATCTAAGCCCATAAATACCCTCCCTGATTCCCGCTCTGAAACTCTGTTAAGAATACAGTACATTCTAAAACATACCTTTGCTTTATTTAACATGTTGTCTTCTTATATTGAAAAAATAAACATCTGACATAATTTGTCACTTTCAGAACTAAAGATGTATTGATTTTATTAGGCAAGGTTTTACTTTTCTGGGTTAATGCTAGTGAAGAACCATAATGTGAAAACTAATGTGTCAAACTATGTAAGTTTTATAATACCTAATGATTTTTGGATACCTAGTAAGTTCTAAGCACCATCCTCATAAATCTACATGAATTGGATCATTTCATGTTCTCAAACACCCCATGAGGTTAGCACTGCTATTTTCCTTTTGTGCCAGAGTCATGGGACTGCTATTCACAGGACTGGGATCAGAACCCAGGCTGTCAGGCCCCAAAGCCAGCCAAGGTTCCACTTGTTTATTCCCATTTCTCATTATGGAGGTGATTCAGTGTGGTTGAAATTGTGATCTGGCCTCATAGCAACTTATACACTAACCCAGTTAGTATCTTTTCTAATTTACTTCCCACCACCCTGACCGAAAAATACCCATGGCTATGAACAGAGAAAAGGTTCAGGAAAGGACTTGCATATCTCCATTTAGTCTTCTTCATCCAAAATTCCAGTAGAAGCATGTATGTGATGAAATGTTTAAATTTGAGAAGATTACAAAATTCTTTTCTATCAAAGTAGTATTTATTTTCTAAGTGACTCTTAATGAATAGAAGAAATCCCCTGTAAAAGTTCTATTTTTTGAGCTCAGGTTTTAAAAGCCACTTCCTGCCTAACTGACTATATTTTGTTGAACTTGACATCTGTCTGAGAAAGAAAGGATTCTCATATCCAGCTATTATTTACAAAATGATGGCACATAAAGGGCATCTGAAGGCAATAGCACCCATTGGGCAATAAAAGCAGAGGAAGATAGGGTGCTTAGGAGGCTCACACAGGGCGGAGAGAGGCTGACTTTTCTAAATGGTAAGGTAGCTGGATGGAGAACATTTCTCTCATGTAATTCTCTCAAAACCATGTTATTCTTCTAATCATTATGGCTCCTTTCAAAAAGCATAAGGAACATTTTTGCTTTTCAAACGAACATTTATCAAAATGGTTAGAAGTTTCTTGAATTTCTTTACTTATTTTAAACCATTAAGTAGTTTTCTGATACCATCCATACACTGAGTCTTCATTATCAATGTATCTAGCAATAGAGATGTCATAGAAATCCTCCAAATTTATGTTGATATCACTGGGAAAGTAACATTTTAAACACCATAAAAACTAAGAACTTATTGTGAGTCAAATATTCATACATTTTTCTTCTTAAATGCGATGGATTGTCACAGTTATGCAGAGTCATTGAAAATCACCCAGAATAATCTAATCTTTATTGCCCTATGGGTGCTATTGCCTTCAGATGCCCCTCATGCACCATCATTTTGTAATAATAGCTGGATATGAGAATCCTTTCTTTCTCTGACAAATGTCAAGTTCAACAGAATATAGTCAGTTAGGCAGGAAGAAGCTTTTAAAACCTAAGCTCACACTATTACTTATCTCTCTATTTGTCCATCCATATATTTACCATTTATCTATAAATCCACATTTTAGTGACAGAAGATGAATTTAAAGTGAAAATATTAAAAAAAAAACTTATAGGTCCATCAAAACCAATCATATTTATTATTTGTAAGGTTGAATTACTTTTTGTTATTGAGCATCATATAGTTAAAAATTGTGTTCCTGTAATATATATATTGTAATATATATTAATTATACCTAGTATAATTAATATAATATATATTATATATAATTACATTATTGTAAATAATTGTATTATATGTAATTAATATATTAATATTATTATATAATTAATTATGTTATAATATATGTACTATGTATATAATATGTAGCTCACTTAGTGCACTTGCTCAGAGAAAAAGAAAAATCTCATCCCCATGTTTGACTCTGTATTGACTTTTAAACCTTCTTTTGTTGTTCAACTTATAGGTTTGTCTTTTTCTTTCTTTCTTCAAACTAATTATCCTTTGATCAAATAAATCTACTAATTTGTTAAGCTTTTTTTCTGTAATATATGTGTTAAATATTAAATTTAAAAAATTTTTCTCCATAAACATTTTTTTTAATTTTTATGTTTTCTATAACTCCCATGAATAGGCAACGTGATAATTAAAGAGAAAATGGCATCAGTTGTGGAAATAAACAGGCAAACAGCTTGGTTCATTTTACATTTATATGCTCGGTGTAAAAATGGCTATTAAAACTGAAGCTGATCAGCTGTCAGGCAAGGATTGCAGATGCTCAGCTGGCACCCACAGGATCAGAAACATTCAGACCTAGGCACATTTTGCTCCATGGGCGTGGTGGATACAGGCCATGAGCAGTTCCAAAGCCATCCAGACATGCTCAACTAAGGCTAACGACTTGGATTAGGAATAGCAAGTGACATTTTCTTCCCCTCAGTCTTCTGATCTCTAGCACCAATCACCATAGAACTGAGGGAGAATTTTGAAGTTCCACTGACTTCACGAGGTGCCACCTCATGGCTTTTACACTGCTATTGTGACAGTTTGGGAGGTCTCTTGCTTTTCCCTTGGTCTCTGCTCCATCTGCCCGTTGTGATTAAGTGGCCTCTGTGCGGTAAGGTGAGTGGAAATGATGTCTAGAAGCCTCATGGCCATCATGTGTCTTGAGGCTAGGTAGACAGCAGACAGTTTTCAGGGATGGTGAAGCTATCTATTATTTCCATATGAATAATGGAAATGGAATAGGGTGGCTATATGTGCAGCCCATTTGATGAATGATAAGCAGCCTCTTCAGTTTTAATCTTGATATGACAATTTTTAAAGGAATTAGATTCCTTAAACTCAAAAATTAAGAAAACACTTGGACCACATTTACATAGTTAGCATAAAAGTCAACTTTTGGAAAGATCAAATTTTAAGGTACTATAAATTGAATTTGTGTTAAATATCTCTTTCAACATCTGGAACCAACAAATACTGCTTTTGGTCTTAGTTTCCCTTTATTTTCATTTCCTCCAAAATCTAAGAACTAGTAAAATTCTTTATCTCATATTAAACACGTTTTTGAAATTCAAACAAAATTTTTATTTGTTCTAATTGGTTATAAATGAGAATAGAATGCACTTTGATACATCATACACAGATGGAGTATAATTTCTCATTCTTCCAGTTGTACACGATGTAGAATCCCACCTGTTATATAGTTATGTGAAGGGAGAGGAGGAGCTGTGTTGGTAGGAAGGGTAGTAGAATGAATCAGATACTAAACAAACTTTTTTTTTTTTTTTGGTACTAGGGATTGAACTCAGGGGCACTCAACCACTGAGCCACATCCCCACCCCTATATTGTATTTAATTTAGAGACAGGGTCTCACTGAGTTGCTTAGTGCCTTGCCATTGCTGAGGCTGGCTTTGAACTATGATCCTTCTGCCTCAGCCTCCGGAGCCACTGGGATTATAGCAGGTGCCACCATGCCCAGCTAAACAAACGCTTTTATGATTTTCATTGAATCCATGTCTTTCTCCATACTATAAATTACAAATTCTTTATTCTTTGTTATAAGATTAATAAACAGACCAATTATAGTGGGTCAGTTTATGAGCATTTTTATTTGTTGATACAAGTTAAATGAACAGCATTCATAATTATTAGAAAGTGCAATGTTTGCATAGTAGAAGATCCATGTACATGGAGAGCCGTAGGATTTAGAGGAGCCCCAACTTTTTTGTCCTAGGAAAAAACATTGATTATCATGACAACTCATCAGAGTCTGAAAAGGCACCTTCCATAGAAACTACATATTTTCTCTGAATGACCAGTCTTTTAAGTCTCAGCACTCCCAGAAATGAAATCTTTTCTCTCCCCACTGAAGCATAACGTGGGGAGTGCCTGACTCCCAAACTTCTTGTTATTTTTAAACATGGACATTAACATACAGACCTCCTGTCTTACATAGCACAAGGTAGGTAATGGATAAAAGTAAACTGAAACTGTCTAACAGAGGATTAAATTATACCTTTCTCTAAACAAACTATGTGTTTCATAAAATATTTGTTAGGTGAAGATGGATATGCATAAATGCTTTTTCTTTTTTGAAATTGATGAAGATACACAAAAGCATAAAGCATACTCAGATTAAACCATATGATGTCTCTGAAGATGTTTATGTAATAAAAATCAGTACCAGCATGAAGGTTGCAAAAGCAGCAGATTTGATTCCAGAGGTTGTTATCCTCCACAGTGTGGGGGGGCCCACCAATCACTAAGGCCTGTAGTGTCTCCCAACAGTGCAGGTCTGAGTGTACCATTCAAAATTGTAACTGACTTTTATGGGGTTGGGGTTGTAGCTCAGTGGTAGAGCACTTGCTTAGCACATGTGAAGCCCTGGGTTTGATCCTCACCACCACATAAAGATAAATAAATAAAATAAAGGTATTGTATCCATCTACAACTACAAAATTTTTTTTTTTAATTAAACCGACTTTTAAATTGTTTTGTTCCAAGATGAAAGTTGGTGACATACAAGAGAAGCCATTTTCTTGTCTTCCTCCACAGCCACAGACTTGACACCAGCTGGTCGGTGTGGCAGGACTCACTACACGAGTTTTCTTCCATTGAAAGGTTTGGGAATAAAGTCTTTGTTTCTGGGAAGTTATAACTTTAAAACCCCTTAGGGTTGAAAACTTCATATCTAAAATAATGTTTGCCCTTGAAAAAGATTATTTGAGGGTTAAACTTTCCTAAAATCATGTAAATATTTTTAGGTTTTGTTACACTATGTATTTTTCTTTGACATGAAGTTGGGGTGGTGTATTTAGTCAGCTTACTTGAAATAAGAGTTGACTTGCATTAAACACACAAATATTTTTAAATCAGTTTTGCTAATATGTTACAAAGACACACAATAGTTCATAAACAATTTTGCAAAATAAATTGCAGGTTTGAGTGAGTTATTTTAAATCATCACCTAGAAATGATTACAGATACGGTCATGAAGTCTGTATTCCAGTTTTCCTAGTAAAAGATGAGTATACTTAGTTCTTACTGCTATTAAGCATAGTATATAATGTTCCAAATATCATTTCAGTTCTTTGTCAAATTAATTCATACACATATTCCAAAACTCAAACAGCACAATAAGGTGTCAGACTACAAATAGCCAAACCTTTCCTGCCACTTCCAGCTTTTGTCTAATCCAAGGGCACTGTTGTTTTCCCCTGTGACTATCATTTCACTTTTGTTTCCTTCAATTTTATTAAGGTATAGTTGACAAGGAAGACTTGTATATATTTAATATGTACAACTTGATTTTCTGCACATACACTTCGTGAAATAGTCACCACAATCAAGCTACTTAACAATATCCATCCCACCCCACAGTGTGTGTGTGTGTGTGTGTGTGTGTGAGAGAGAGAGAGAGAGAGAGAGAGAGAGAGAGAGAGAGAGAGAGAATGTGTGAGTAGTGAGAACACACAAGATGTGGCTCTAAGCGAGTTTCAATTGTATCATGTAATATTGTTAACCATAGTCAGATCTCCAGAATTCACCTTGCGTATCTGGAACTTTGTACCCCTAGACCAACATCCAGAAACAAACATTTTTAACTTCCAGATGGACCCATTCATCTAAATTCCTAAGAGCTATTTCTTGATCTTGCCTTTGTTTCATTATGCCACACATAGTGAACCTGGTGTCTCTCCTCAGGTCATCTAATGTTTTGATATAAAGGTTTGTTTAAATCAATAGTTGCTGTTTACATCATTAGGCTGTTACAATGGCTTCTATAAAACATTGTTCATGTTATTTCTTGGATCATTTCTCTTTACTGTTTCCTTTTTCTGAAATTTCTTTTAGTCATCTGCCTGACATCCTGGATCTTTTAATTAGTTCCTCATTAATCTGCTATTTTAAATGGCTTTGACTTTTTGTTTTACTACCTGATGAATCTTTTCCTACTTTGCTCTTTTCTCCTTTGTATGTGGTGTTAGATTCCTTGTTCTCTTTAGATTGTATTCTTCTCAACGTGTTTCTGATTCATGGTTCTATTCATTCCGCACATATCCGCTGAGCTTCTTCTATGCACAAACACTGTGTAAGTCCTGGGCTGCTTCGTGCTGAAAATGAACAACCAACCCAGGCCCAACAGAGCTTGCATTCTACACAGAGACAGAAAAGAATAAGGGAACAAAATTACATAGCAAATGAGAAGCCCTAAGGAAAACAAAAGCAGAAAATAGAAAAAAGGAAGCCCCTGAGTGACAGAAGATTGTAACATGAAGGAGAGAATTCACTTAGCAGAAGGGAAGCAGCACTGTTGGGCTCTGCGTGAGGGCTGCAATGCCCTGGAAAACTTTCTCTCCCTAGCTGTGTCTCATCTACTAATAATACTGTATTGCTTTGCATTTTTTAAATATTAAATGTCTTACTTTTCTAGAAGTTGCATTTTATTCTTCAGATTTGTAATTTGATAGTCCTTTGTGTCTTATACTTTTCTATTCCCCTTTTGTGTTTAAATATATCAAATCCATGTATTTTTATTAATTTATTTATTTTAATTAGGTATATATGACAGCTGGATGCATTTTGATTCATTGTACATAATTGCAGCACAACTTTAAATTTCTCTGGTTGTACATGATATAGCATTGCACCATATGTGCAGTCATACATGTACCTAGGGTAATGATGTCCATCTCATTCCACCATCTTTCCTGCCCCCATGCACCCTCCCTACTCTCCCTCCCCTTTGCCTAATCAAAGTTCCTCCATTTTTCCCATCCACTTATCAGAGAGAACATTCGGCCTTTGGTTTTTGGGGATTGGCTTACTTCTCTTAGCATCATGTTCTCCAACTCCATCCATTTACCTGCAAATGCCATAATTTTATTCTTGTTTATATATACCACAGTTGTTTTATCCATTCATCTATTGAAGGGCATCTAGGTTGTTCCCAAAGTTTAGCTATTCCAAAGTGAGTTGAGCTGCTACGAACATTGATGTGGCTGTGTCACTGTAGTATGCTGATTATAAGTCCTTTGGGTATATACTGAGGAGTGGGATAGCTGGGTCAAATGGTGGTTTCATTCCAAGTGTTCTAAGGAATCTCCATACTGCTTTCCAGATTGGTTGCACCAATCTGCAGTCCCATCAGCAAGTATGAGTGTGCCTTTTCCCCCACATCCTCGCCAACATTGATTGTTGCTTATATTCTTCATAACTGCCATTCTGACTAGAGTGAGATGAAATATTAGGATAGTTTTGATTTGCATTAATTTATTTTATATGCTGTGTTGGATGATTTCAGTGTCTGAAATCTCTCCTGGTAAGATCACACTAAATTTTAATTTGGGGGATAATGTTGTCTTATTTCTTTGAGTGCTCCATATCCACCCCTGTCTCTCTCTCTCTCTCAAACTCATACTTCTTGGAAGTCAATCCATGGGAAATCTTTTTATCCTGCATTTAAGTTGAGTTGCTCTGATGATGCTGGCTGAGGGTTTTCTTTGGCCACGATCATTATTCAACTCCTATTTTGAACAAGTGAAAACTGTCCAAGTTAACACCGGAGTGAACAGCCCTTAACTACCCTGGATGGAACTTGACATAAAGGCCTTAATGCTCTTGCTGCTCCTGGGGACAGTTCTGAGGTGTGGACCCACTCCCAGAAGTCCTCAGTAGCCTCACCAGGTGCTTCCAGTCCTCTGTCACTCCCCTGGGCCACTGGTGCTTCCAAGGATCATGTTCTGAATCAACTGCCTTCAAAAAGATCCTAATCTCAGAGCAGCCTTTGGTAAACCAAACCAGGACACACTTTTTACTGTCTCCTTTGTTTGTTTAGTTGTTAGCTTTCTCCTGTCTGCTTGAACTCAATACTCAATTGTAAAATATTCAATTTAAGCAGACTCATACATTTAGAATATTAATGAATTTTGTTCATAGGTAATTCTGTTCTAACTGGAAGGGTTGGTTTAGTAGAAGAGCATTTTTATGTCATTCTGTTTTATTTCTATCCTCTTTCCACTCAGATGTTCATTCATTGCTCTTTTCAGAATGGGCATTTTCAGCTGGGACTTGAGAGAAAGGCTTACTGTGTCTATTTTTTGACCCAATACCTTTTAGATTTTGTTCCCCATCTTTCATCTTTTGGTATCTTTGTTTAGTAGTGAATTTTAATTACAGAGAATAGTGGGTTTCATGGTTTCATATTCATGCATGAAAATAGCAAACTTCAGTCACATCCACCCCCATGACCCTCTTACCCTCTCTACCACTTCCCACATCCCCTGTCCCTCCTTTAATTTTTCCCCTGTTATTTTCATGCCATTGCTTTTTCTTCTAAATAACACATAGGAAGGAAACTATGCAATACCTATCTTCCTGAGTCTGACTTACTTTGCTTAACATGATGATCTACAAGTCCATCCATTTTCATGCAAATAACATGATTTCCATTATTCTTTATGATTGTGTAGTACTCTGCCATGTATATAGACCACATTTTTCGTATCCATTGATTCATTGACAGGCAGCAAGGCTGATTCCAAGTCTTGGGTATGAATTGTGTCATGATAAACATGGGTATGTGGGTATCTCTATATTATGCTGACTTTAATTCCTTTGGGTGTGGTATTGCAGGATCATTTGCTAGTTCTGTTTTTAGTTTTTTGAGGACCCTCCATACCAATTTCCAAAGTGGATATACTAACACATTCCAATCAACAGAACATAAGAATTCCTTTCCACTGAATCTTCCCTAACATTTGTTGTTTCTTGTATTCTAGATGACTGACATTCTGATTATGAAAAGTAATCTCCATATAGTTTAGATTCTCTTTTCCCAGAAAACTGGAGGTGTCACACATTTTTTTGTGGCCATTCTTACTCTTTTTGAGAAGCATCTGTCCATTTCATTTGTCCATTTATTGATTGGGTTGTTGTTTTTGGTGTTGAGCTTTAGGAATTCTTTATATATTCTCGATACTAATCCTCTGTTAGAGGAACAGTTGGCCAAGATCTTCTTCCATTGTGTAGCTCTCTGTACTGCTGATTGTTTCCTTGCTGTGTGTCAGGTTTTGTTCATTCACTTGTTCATTTGTTTTTTAATTTGATGCAGTGCCATTTGTTGATTATTGCTTTTATTTCCTGAGCTACAGGATTTCTGTTCAGGAAGTCACTGCTTGTTTTCTTCCAGCAGTTTCAGAGTCTCAAGTCTTACATGAAGGTCTTTTTTGTTTGTTTGTTTGTTTTTTTTGGTACAGGGGATTGAACTCAGGGGCACTTGACCACTGGGCCACATCCCCAGCCCTTTTTTTTTTTTTTTTTTTTTTTTTTGTATTTTATTAGAGACAAAGTCTCACTGAGTTGCTGAGTGCCTCGCCATTGTTGAGGCTGGCTTTGAACTCGTGATCCTCCTGCCTCAGCCTCCTAATTACATGTAGGTCTTTGATCAGTTGAGTTGACTTGCTTTGTGTGCAGGATAAAAGATAGGTATCTGATTTCTATATTCTCTGTGTGTCTGTTCAGCTTTCCCATCACTATTTGTTAAAGAGGCTGTCTTCTTTCCAATTTATGTTTTTTGCATCTTTCCTAAGAATCAGATGACAGTAGCTGAGTGGGTTTCACTCTGTGCTCTCTATTCTATTCCACTGCTCTGCGTGTCTATTTTGATGCCAGCACCTTGCTGTTTTTGTTACTGTTGCTCTGTAGGATAGTTTGAAATTGGTATTGTGAGGCTTCCAGCATTCTTTGTTTGCTTAGGATTGTGTTGGCCACTGGGGACTTTATTCTTTTCATACGAATTTTAGAATTGTGTTTTCTAATTTTGTGAAGAAGGTCATTCATATTTTGATGGGGATTGCATTGAATCTGTAGATTGCTTTTGATGATTTGACCATTTTAACAATATTAATTGTGCTGATCTATGAACAGGGGAGGTCCTTCCATCTTCTAGAATCTTTTTCAGTTTCTTTATTCAATATTATATAGAGGTCTTTCACCTCCTAGATTTATTCCTAGTGCATTTTTTTAAGATATTGTGAATAAAATTGTTTTCCTGAGTTTTTTATCAGCAGGTTTGTTATCTTATATAGAAAAGCATCTGGCAAAGTTTTGTATATTTGAGTTTTGCATATGGATATTTATCCTGCTACTTTGCTGAATTTGTTTATCAGAAAAAGTCTTCTGATGGAGTCTTCAGTGTATTCTAAATATGTGTTCCTATCATTTACAGATAGGAATAACTTGACTTCTTCCTTTCCTATTTCTATCCCTTTTATTTCTTTCTCTTGACTGATTGTTCTGGCTACACTCTCAAGTAAATATTGAATAGGAGTGATGAGAGTGGACATTCTTTTCTCATTTATATTTTTAAAGAAAATTCTTTCCATTTTTCCTCATTCAGTGTGAGGTTGGCTATGGGTTTTCATATGCAGTCTTCAGCAAGTTGAGGTAAGAACTTTAAAGAAGAAATAACAGCATTCATTATTCCTCAAACTATTCTATGAAATAAGAAGGGAAGGAATACTTCCAAACTCATTCTAAAAAAACCAATATCACACGATGAAAAGTGGAAACTATAGAGCAATGAATTTAGGCACAAAAATAATCCAAAAAATACCTGCAAATTGAATTTAACTTTAAAGGTCTGGTAAAATTCAGCTATGAGTCTGTTCAGTCCTGGACTTTTATTTATTGGAAAGCTTTTTATCACTTCTTCAATTTCATTGCTTGTTATTAGTCTGCTTAGGCTTTTTATATCTCTTGGTTCAATTTTGGTAGATTTTCTGTCTACAAATTTTATTGATTGCTTCTAGATTTTCCAAGTCATCTGAATATACACTTTCAAAGTCATCCCAGATGATCCTTTGGATTCCATTGGTATCTGTCATAATCATTCTGCTCTGTCCCCTTTGTTGTCACTAATTTTTTTTAATATTTATTTATTTTCTTTAGTTGTACACAATGCAATGCATTTATGTTTACGTGGTGCTGAGGATCGAACCCGGGCCACGCATGTGCTAGGCGAGCGCTCTACCGCTGAGCCACAACCCCAGCCCTGTCACTAATTTTATTAAGGGTCTTTTCTCTCCTTTTTCTCATTAGTTTGGCAAAGTGTTTATGAATCTTGTTTATCTGTTTCAAGAACAAACTCCTGTTTCCATTGATTTTTCATACTGTTCTGACCAGCACACTTTAGAATGATTATTGGGTCATGGAAGAAATCAGAAGGGAAATTTAAAAATTCCTATAATCAAAAGAAAATGGAATCACAACATACCTGTATCCATGGGATACAGTAAAAGCAGCTCTAGGAGGGAAGTTTATAGCTACAGATCTCTACATTAAAAAAAAAAAAAAAAAAATCAGAGAGATCTCGCATAAATAACCTTATGATGCATCTGAAGATCTTAGAAAAAAACAAGAACAAACTAATCTCAAAACAAGTAAAAAGAAAAAATAAAGATCAGAGCTGAAAGGAAATAGACACTAAAAGAGCAGTACAAAGGATCAGTGAGACAAAGAGCTTTTTTTCTCTCTCTCTCTCCTTGATGCCCTCTGGGAGCGTTATCTCAGCATGGATTTCAAATTTGCCAATTTGTGTATTGTATCCACTCAGATCTTTACTCCTTACTTGTTATATTTTAGCAATTATTTTATTTGTTTTAAATATATTCAATTAGTTCTTCATGGTAGCACTTGGTATTACTCTTATCTTTTCAGGAGTATTTATTGTGCTTATTATTCTCAATTTCTCTCTCCTCTCTCTCTCTCTCTCTCTCTCTCTCTCTCTCTCTCTCTCTCTCTCTCTCTCTCTCTCTCTCTCCTGAGTTCATCTGTATTTCTCTACAATATCTCCTACATATGCTTGGAATGACTTCCTTGAAGGAAGAACAAAAACAGAGCCTTTATGATAACTTGTGGTCCCAGCAGGGTGGCGTTCCTTGCTGGCACTACTTCGTGCCACTCTGGGATTCACCATATAAAAATTTTGTTTTCCTGTGTCGCAGGCACTGCTGTGTTCTGGTGATGACTACTTTCTTCACAATCATCTCAGGGATCAGACAGGATGGGCTGGATGCTAGAAAATATCAGCAGCTATTCTTCACCTCAAATCTACCATGACCCTCATATTTTTTCTTCTACTTCTGAACAGCTCTCCTGAAACTCAGGCTGGTGCAGCTGCAGCAAAATCTGGGGATCAAGTTTCAAGGTGATGTGTTATTTTGACCAAGAATCCTCTGTGCCCTAATTGTGTGCCTCACCCAACCCACCAGCCCTTGCCAAAATCTACAGATACAGCAGGAGAGATTATCAGTCAGGTTCAAGCATATCCCATTGCACCCAGGTGGAAGCTTATGGCCTGGGTCTCTGAGACAATGAAACTTAGGTTAATCATTTTGCTTCTGTCCTCTAAATCCCTCCTGTTTTCCCTCAAGCTTTCTTTTATGTCCTCTACCCCACACCTCGAGGCCCCAGTTTTCCCTTCCATTGGACCCTGAGTACTTTTGATCTGCCAGTAGCTTCTCACAGTTATGCTTCAGTGTTTGGGTTGAGCTTAGCCATTATTTCCACCCTGATCAGAGGAAGGGGCCAAAACTCAAGCTGGATTCACCATCTTGGAAACTGGAAGCCAAATATTTACTGGGATAGAAGCATTTAAGAGAAAATAAACTGTTTTTTTTTTTTTTTCCTTCTCCTTTGAAAATGATTGGGAACGAAAGGGCTAAAAGATAATTTAAACATTAGATTTTATCTAATAATTTTTGTTACTAATTATTAGAATATTTTATTGAAACTGTTCATTAAAATATATTTTTAATTGTCTATTCCACTAACTGATTTTAATTGGTATTGATGGATAACTTCACTCATGTTAAGTGAGAAAGAAAGAAATGACAGACACAAAAATCTAAATTTAGTATAAATTATCAAAAATCCATAGGCACTAAATGTAATTTCCAAATCAACATTTTATGTGCCTACTATAGTTTCAAGGAAAGTATTCAAAGATTAAGATGGATTTGTTGAAAAAATGTTCTAAATTAAATGAAATGCAAAACTTGAGTGTTTGCAGAGTCATGCATGGTGTAATATATATAATTCTAACCATACATAGGGATAAGGAAAGATGAAAATCGGACTCATTCTCACCAAAGATGGTCATGGTGAGCCTTAGTGTGACCACTCCCAGTTCATCTCATGGTCTCAGTTTTGAAGAGTATGATTATATTAGGAGGTGAAAAATCAATGTAGACACCTGAAATGGGGAATATGGGAAAGCAAAAGTTACTCTGGAGGGGATGGTGTGAAATTGTGGACTAGAAATGAGGTGGTGTTGAGAGAGGATTTAGCACATCCATTCTTCATTCTTCTCCATAAGAAGAGAGCAGCTCATTCTTCCTGTTAGATAAGAACATACAGTCTTCCAAATGCCTGGAGCCTGACTTGACTGCCCAGGTGTTTGCGTGAAGTTACAGTTTTGTCCATGCTTCAAATAGCTGTGGCTGATTTTGAATGGTTCTGATATAACAATATTTTATAAATGGCATGGACTTCCGTTGAAGAGTCACCCTTGTGCATGACCAGGACCAGCCCAAAATTGCCTTCAGTTTGAAAGCACTTTAGAGTGGCTTCTTCTCATCTCTGGGTCCCTGTCCTCCCTGTTATCCCATCCTTGCAGAATCTGACTGGACTAACCCCAGAGGTTTCTCCCTCCCTTTTGGAGTATTAACTTCAGAAAACTTTTAGTTGTAAACTCTTTCTCTGATCCTTTGAGATGAAGGTCATTTTATAAGACCTCTTCAAGAGAGGCCCTGTAACCCAGCAGTGTCTTTCTCAAGAACTTAGAAACATTCCCCTGAAATGTAATCAAGAATAGCATCTCTTTCTCTTAGTCTGTAGGAGAGACCAGGAGCCTCACTTAGATGGGTGTCTGTTCCAATCTGTAAACCTATTTCCTATCGTAAATGAAGGAGAAAGTTCACATTTCCTTTGGGTAAGGCAATTAACAAACACAGATGGCCCCAGATCTTTCCACCTTAGCCATTAAAAACCCTCTCATACTTCATTTCAGTGGAGTGGAACTCAGACTTTACTCATGGCTTTCCTCTCCCATTGAAATATCCCTGGATAAAGTCTTCCTTACTTGTTTACCTAGCACAATGTTTGCTTTGACAGGCAACACTGTGGGAAAACCAGGATTAGCTTCAGCATTTTCAAGGGTCATTTTTGACTGAATTTAAGGGTGGAGTTTGATTACTAAATGCTTACAAACTTAATTTTATTAGAATACCCATTTGAGGCAAATAATCATAGCTGTCCATTATTTCCTGCATAATACAAACAAGACACAGGAGGAGTAAGGATGTTAGAAATCCTAGACCTTCCTAATTAAATGATCAAGAAGAAGTAATCTACAGACTTTGGGTCTCAGTTTTCTCATTTCCAAAATGAGGAGTTCTGAAAAATTCACTGTCAACTCTAATATCCTATGATTACTTGATTATGTTTCTGTCTTAAAAATTTGGTTTGATCCTAGTTAAGAAGCTGGCTTCTTCCCATATCCTGATATGATCATTAGACCACATGGTATATTTAGTTGGTAACAGACTCATCATGATGGGAAGAAATGAGTGCATTGCAATAAGCACATACACCATTAGGGGCTAATTAACAGTCTTTTAATTGGCATTGCTAAATGAATAACAAGATTGGTGCCAAGGAACAAGGCTACCTCACCACCACTCCAGCTGTTGATTTTAATCTTAGCTGTACCACAGCCTGATATTCCAACATTTTTCCTTTTCTTATTTATAACCAATTAATTATTATAGAAAAAACCAATAAACTTAAGTTACATGAAAAAAAAAAAAAAAAGTAAGATGACTTCCTAATGGTTCTAGTCCATGTAGGAACTTCATTTTCTATAAAAATCCCTCTGAGACGTTTTTTTTTTTTTCCATGTTTTCTCAACATCATAAATTCTTTTCCTTAAGTTCTTATAACATGGTTACATTATTTCTGTTTGAAACATACTTTATTAGCTTTATGGGGACATAAAGTTTTTCTTTCATCCCTGTTGGTGTTTTCATATGGTGCGCCATGTTGGTCCAGGAAGACTACATGGAGCTCCTACATGGAGACCACTTCTTCTCCCTCTCCTGATGGTCAGGATAACTTGCCAATAAGGAAGTACCACCCAGAAGAGATGACGATTATTTGCCTCAGATCTCTGAAACCTAGAGTAAGGGGAGATTCATAAATTATCCATTCCAATGATCTTTTACCCAGGAGGATATTAAGAAATTTAATTCATCTGTGTCTTTAAATTTATACTTCCACCACTTGAATCTATTTTTTTTTTTTGGCTACTGTTTTAAATACATTATTGATTGTGAGTGATTGATCCAGTATTACAGGAAATCTTGAGTGGAAGAAAGGCTACAAGTTTGCTCACCTACACCCTTTTGTCTTTTCAAGGGCTTCCATCCTCTGATATCTTTCTTTCTCTCAAATCATGAATTTTACATCTTGCACATCAGCCCAACAGAATGGAAATAATCATAATCTTTGGTTTGTGACCCCATAACATCATTTTTTATTGAAAAGAGCCATCTTCTAAAAGTTTGTTTTAGTAATTCAATAACCACCCTTAAATCTAGCACCAAAAGAGGAAAATGATATCCTCTCACTGTGATCTTCCTTCCCATTACTCTGCTTGCTCCAGCCCAAGCTAAATATACTGAACCTTGTGTGATCCCTCCTTCCTTCTCCCTCCCACTCTTCCTTCCTTTTTCCTTTAATGCCATTATTTTCATATAGTACTATTCATATACTCTCTTCCTTAGCTAATTGTTTTTTTTTTTTTTTTTGCCTAACAATTTGATTGAGATATAATTCATGTGCCACACAATTCACCCATTTAATTATCATTGTTTTAGTCAGCTTTTTCACTGCTGTGACCAAAAGGCCTGACAAGCACAAATAGAGGAGAAGTTTATTATGGGGCTCATGATTTCAGAGGTCTCAGTCCATAGAAGGTCAGCTTCATTCCTCAGGCTGGAAGTAAGGCAGGACATCATGGTGTAAGTGTGGGGCAGAGGAAAGCAACTGGGGACATGGCACCAGGAAGCAGAGAGAGAGAGAGAGAGAGAGAGAGAGAGAGAGAGAGAGAGAGAGCTGTACTCTCCAGGGACAAAATATAAATCCCAAAGGCACAGCCCCAAGGACCCACCTCTTTCCACACCTTACCTGCCTACAGTTAACACCCAGTTGGTTAATCGACATCAGCAGACTAAGTCACTGATTAGGTTAAGGCTCTTAAAACCCATAATTTCACATCCATGCTTTCTTGCATTGTCTCAATATATGAGCTTTTGGAGGACTTCTTATATTGAAACCATAATAATCACATAAGAGCTTTTAATATATTCAGAGCGATGCATCATAATTACTAACAATTTTAGAACATTGCATTATCCCTAAGTAAATCTGGACCCTGTGGTTGTCATCTGCCAATCTCTCCATTCCCTAATCTTGCTTTCCTCTCCAGACCCTGGTGACCACTAATCTAGTTTCTGTCTCTACAGATTTGCCTCTTTTAGACATTTCACATCAATGGAATCATGTACTATTTAGCCCATTGTATCTAGCATCTTTCACCGAGTATAACAAGTTCATGGTTCATCCATGTCGTAGCACAGAGCAGTACTTCATTCTAATATTCATTACAATATTCTACTATATGAACATGCCTCAAGTGTTTGGATTCATCCTTCACTTGAGAGATAAGTGAGCTCTTTCCACTTTTGAAATAATGCAGCTAATAATATTTGTGTTCAGGTTCCTGTGGACTTGTGTTTCCATTTTTCTCTAATATCTACCTAAGTGGAATTGTTAGCTCATATGTTAACTATAGTTGATAGTTTGACACTGTTTATCAGAGTAACTGTACCAATTTACAGTCTCACCAGAAATGTAACATAGTTCCAATTTTTCTATATCCTCACCAGCACTTTTTATTATCTGTCCTTTTTTTTTTTTATTTCCCCAAAATTAAAGCCATCAAGTTGGCATGAAGTGTTCTCTCATCCTGGTTTTAATTTGTATTTTTGGACATTTTCCTTATAAATCCCTATGAATTTTCTTCCTATATGATATTGACCTTCCAAATAGACTAAAATGCTCTCTGTATGCTCAAAATTCCCCCAAGCATATCCAGCTACATATTAACTTATCAAATTGTATCTTTAGTACAATCCCTTGATTGTATACTTCTTCCAACATTAGTTTCCTGGCCTCTTTAAATGACAATGCAATTCATCTTCTTGTTAAGCCTAAAACAAGAACTGCTCTTGATTCATCACAACACCAATATCCAATTTCCAGGCTCTGAATATTTGCCCTCCAAAATTGCTCAAACCTACTTTTCTGTCTTAAGTGATGTTACCACTGACCACACAACTGTTAATTCTCATCTAATTTACTATAACAGAATCCCAGATGGTCTCTACATTTATACTCTTTCTTTGCTCAACCTACCTATCTTTTTAAATTGTAGCAAAATCTAACTGTGTTTTTTATTTGTATTTTTTGGGTACTGGAGAGTAAACCCAGTAGTACTTAACCACTAAGCCACATCCCTAGCCCCCCACCTTTTTGTTTTTAATTTAAAGACAGGGTCCTACAGGCAGCAACATCCTACTAAGCTATGTGAGGCTGGCTTTGAACTAGCAATCCTCCTGCCTCAGTCTCCTGAGCAGTGGGATTACAGGTGTGCTCCAATGCACTCAGAAAAACCCTAACTTTAAAAAACAAGAATTAGCTCATGCTACTTCCTTTTTTTATATTCTTCAGTGACTTTACACAACATCTAGAAAACAATAGGAATTCCTCACCATTGCCTGAAAGACTTAGCATGTTCTGGCCTCTGTTTATGTCTCCAAAGTCATGTTCTTTGTGTCTTCAAGGCTCACTTGGGTCAACAGCATTGTATTTATTTAAATTACTGAAAGTGTTCAAATAATTATGTCTCAAGACTTATAGATGAGCTTTGCCTCTTTCAATGTCTTTATTCACCAGGATTTTTTTAATTATTATTTTTCAGGCTTGAATATCATCTCAGAGAGGACTGACCACCATGGATAAGATAGGTCTCCCTGTTTTCTCTGTTTCTGAATTGTGGCTTTTTGTCCTATAGCATTTTCTCTAATCAATTTGCTCATCTGTCCCCTCCCCTTAGTGTTTCTTCCTTATTAACATGCACGTTTGTTACCATAGTGCTGGTGCGCATGTTATTCAGTGTGGTATTTCCAGCGCCAACAGAGAGCTTGGCTCTTAGGTTCTACTCAGTAAGATTCAGTCACGGGAGGAAGAGAGGGAGAGTGGAGAGAGGGAGCGAGGGGGGAGGAGCTGTTGCATCTTATTTATGGGGGTCACAATTTTCTTTGCATTCTTTTGTGATGAGGGGAGTTTTATTTTTCCCTTTTTCTGAAAAGATCCTTCATGTTTGGAATCCAAAATGAAAATGTAGTGTCCCATTTGGCAAAAATATGAACCCCTCCTTCTTCCACATTATCAAACACCCCTATAGCACCAGTATGTGGTGCATTTCAATTTTACCAGTCCACTCCTAATACAGTGTCACCTGAGATAACTAAAACACATTAATATCTCTTTAGCAAAGTGGTGAGCTACATAGTTCATCTGGTCTCCAAATAATTTTTCCTTTAATTTTCTTATATTTGTTTCGATACTATGAGCTTCTAGCCTCAGGAGCCTTCTGAAAATCATTACTTCTCAAATATTTTTGGTTATTTACAAACATTAAGCAAAGCACTGAGTTTTAAAATAAAAATAAAATATCTCCTTTTCTGAAGAAATTGATCATCTGATGAGGAAGAAGGAATGCTACTGCTAAGTTCATAAAAGACAAATAGCACTAAAATGATTAAATAATACTTGGAGAGAATGGAAAAGATATTACCACATATACATGATGGATGCTCAAAGTATCCTTTCAATTTGATACCTTTGTTAATAAAAAAAAATTCATCCATACTATATAATCTAAGTTTACACAAAAATGTCCCTTAATTTTTCCTATCAAAGTGACCTCCTTAGAATTCCTAAAATTCCATGGAGCACTGAGTAAAAAACACCAAGTGAGGAAAGCCTAATGTTTCCTCCTTACACACAGCATCTTACTCAATTCTGAAGGATATTACTAAATGAGTATTTCATGCACAGAAGAGGAAGCAAGGACATCTGAAGAGTAATATGTGTCCTTTAACTAGAAGGTAGTGCCCAGACACAGGTAGATGCTCAAAACATGTGTGTATTTCTGAGGAGCCCTGACCACCAGTGCAGTCAAACCCCTGTAGAGGTTCTCACCTACAGGTTGTTGCAATCTTGCAGGAAGAATTTCCAACTAGTCACACAAAGTAACATACAGGAGTTTAACAGAAGAGTTGAAGGGTACAGTTATTCAGGACAGAATGAATAAGTTGCCTCTGAAGTTCCATGTGGTCCTGACAAAGTTGGGATTTTTAGGGATTTTGAGTCCTCTTGTTCTTGCTTTAATTTCTCATACCCTCTTAAATGATTTATTACTCAATGAAGAGCCCTCAACAAACATTCTCTGGGAGGGTCTTGAGTCCTGGTCACAGGGGAGGTTGTGACATTGTTTCTATGCTAAGGGAGGTTCATGAAGACCTGGTCACAAGGGATAGTAATGACATGGTATCAAACATTAGGTTTCTTACTGATCATAATGATTATATACTGATTATAATGTATGGGGGAGGTTCTGATATATCAGAACCCATTTTTCCAGAAGCTGTCTGCTTTAACAAATTTCCTTATGATTTTAAGTAACAGTTTCCTTAGGGGATTATAATTGCCTAGGCCTGGGTGAGGTTGGACATTCTGGCTGCCGTACTCCAGATGTTTGCCTGAATAATAAGACTCCTGAGATCTCAGGTTTGTGACTCCAGGATTTGCTTAATGCAAATGTCTAATATCTGCCCTTCATTGTCTTTTCCCCTACCCATCTCTACATGGATGACTGACTCACCTAACATATATTTAATCAAGCCGAAGAAAACCTTAAGTGATGGTTAATTTTTGTGTGTAAATGTGACTATATCACAGGCTACCTAGACAGCTGGTGGAACATGATTTCTGAGTGAATCTGTGAGGATTTTTCCAAAACAGATTGGTATTCTAGTTGATGGATTGCATAGAAAAATCGCCCTCCCAATGTGGGTGAACATCATCCAATCTGTGGGGTTCCTGAAGAGAACCCAGAGGCAACAGAGTATTGAATTAGCTTGTCTGAGTGCTTGTGCCTGAACTTAAGTCTTCTCTGACCCTTGGCGCTCCCAGTTCCCAGGCCTTTAGACCTGACCTGGAAGCTATATTACTCACTTCCCGCCTCCCAGACCTGTATGCCATTGACTTTCCTGGTTTTCCAGTTGCACATTGTGGAACTCTTGGGCTCCTACACCACTCTGTGAGACAGTACCTCATAATTCTCTTCCCATTGCCTATTGCTTCCTTTCTCTGGAATAATACAAGTAACATAAACTTCCTTTTCTAAAATTCTCTATATTAGCCCAAAAATGAAAGGAAATAAAAATTATAACCCAATCAGCAAGGCACTTAACTAAATGTGCCATTTTTCCTAACTGACATGTTAGAGATATAATACAAAAAAAGGAGTTGAAATAAGTAAATAGGTGGTGGATCATTGTAGGTGAGGATCTCAGGTAAAGTCCTGTATCTGCCTTTAAGGATATCTGAAAGGAGCTCACAGCATTCTACCCTGAATTCTTTTCTTTTAGCAATTGATTATCAAACATAGAAATGAAGGACACACTTAACAAATGTGAGGATGATTCAAATCTGAAATAGACTGATAACTCGTAATGTAACAAAAAAAAATATGTAAAACGCTTTTAAGAGGCTCGACTAGAAGTTGATATTCATCATATGAAATTGAATAGGAGTGGATATAAAATTATTCATTGCAGTTGTCATTTGAACTGTAGAAATATGGAACTAAAGGGAGACAATACCTGTCTTAATATAATTAGTATGAAAAGATTCTAAAGGCTCTGATTGACAGTATGATTAATATGAGAACACTGTGATGTGGCTGGCAGAAATGTTAATGGTTTTTAGATTATATAAATAGAAGCCTAATGACTAGGTGACTATGCTTCAGAATCACCCCTGGATACTTGCTAGAGTGAAGATTTCTGGATCCCATGCAATGGGCACCCTGGATGTGGTGCCCTGGAATCTTCTCTGAATGTTCTCTTGTGGGCCTGTGCATGCTGGTGATGTCAACCTCAGAGGATTACCATAGAGAAAAAATGACATGCTACATACAGTGTGTGCTCAGAGTATGAAAGTTCAGAAAATGGCAGTTGTACATATTCTTTTTGTGTGTGTGTGTGTGTGTCGGGGGGGTGTTTACTGGGGATTGAACTCAGGACACTTCTCCAGCCCTATTTTGTATTTTATTTAAAGACAGGGTCTCACTGCTGGCTTTGAACTCGCGATCGTCCTGACTCAGCCTCCTGAGCCACTGGGATTACAGGCGTGCACCACCATGCCCTGCCTAGTTTTACATATTCTTTATGGTCATTTTATTAGTTATATTGACACTTTCATAGACATCTTCATCTGGATTTAACTTTCCTTTAATTTTATATGTAGGAGCTTTCCTTCCTCCCTCCCTGCCTTTCTGTCTTTCCAGCCTTCCTCTTTTCTGCCTTTCAGCATATATTAACTAGGGGCAATTCTGAGTAAGCTAGTGTCCTCCACTTTGTGGAGATTTTTTTTAAAACACCCTCAGGCTATTGATGCATTCACTTACTAAGGGAGTCCTGACCTGTATATGCATGACTGTGAAGAGAACTAAGGTGCCCTGGGGCTTGGGGAAAATGTCTGGAACTGTCTATACCACAGCAGTTCCCACCTCCCAAAATCCATGGAGCAGTAAGAAACATCATAGAAATGAGCATTCATCTCCTGCATTCTGTTTATGAAGGATGTTTCCTTCATCTAGGAGAAGCTTGGAGCAGGAAGAAAACAGCTTGTCACTTCTCACCAACCCCCAGGTCCCCCAGGCCCCTTGCATCTTTAAAATGCTCCTTGACATTGTTGGACATTATTTAATGCTCTATGGTCTTCAAAATCTAAAGGAGCTCTTCTCTAACCTCTTGTGCATTTGACTCCCATGGGGATCTACTGAAGAGCATACTGGAGTTCAGTAGGTTGGGAGACGGAGCCTGAGAATTTACATTTCTAACAAACTCCTGGGTGACTCACATGCTTTTGTTAGAAAAACTCTAAATATTAATAAATATTAATATTAATAAAAAATCAGCTAAGAGTTAAAATACTATTTTTGACAAGCAACAGAACAAACATTCAGGTGTCAAGAAGGGATCCAGAGCAAAACCATTACTCCAAATGCTTAAGGAGGCTATGAAATAATTTAAGTGTGAGATGGGAAAGTTGCCAAAGCTCATACGTATGTAGCATTGTCTGAGAAATGTATCCACAGGCGTTCCCCCACAGAATATTATGGAAGTTGCAATTAATTTTGTTTCTGCTTGAAAAAAAATAAACAACACTTTTTTATGCTACACTGATTCTTGAATTTCTCTTTATGTGTATTTATTAGGTGACAGCTCTTGTTGACAATGACAGAGAATAAATGCTTCTGGAAGAAACAAGACATCCAGGTGTCTGCTCTTGGCTTGTTCTGTGTCACATCATTTTGGGAAGTGTTTATCATCCTGTGATATGACTACAGCAAGGTTTGATCACCATCTTACTTTAAAGAGTTTCAAGAGTGTAAAGAAAATAAATTATTCCAAAAATGAAAAAAGAACAACTTGAGCATTTGGATAATATTACATTCTTAATTTAAAATAGCTTATGAAATGAATATTATGCAAATGAGAAGCAGTTTCAGCAGAGAAGTGTTCTGCCTTTTCACAACTAATTTTTAATTGAATGTTTATTAGTAAAATGAGAAACTGAAGCCTGAATAAGGTTGGAAGGAATAAATTGTATTTTCACTAACTGGTTAGAAATTTTTGTTTCTAAATTTTCATGTTGTAGTGGCACCCCCTCCCTCACAGAAAATCTTAACTAAGCATCTCCAGAAATATTCACCATAATTGATTTTAGGACTATCAGCAAAAGAATCTCAACAAAAGGGTTCAATGTAGGTAAACTTCCTATTTTCCTGTTGCTCTATTTTACTTGGTCATTGGCCTGGAAGAAATCAGCACTCCAGGTACTGAACGCCCCTTTACTAGTTTTTCACAAACATTTATCCAGTATAGTAGTTTGTAGAAGTGTGTTTGCAAAGAAAAATACAAAAAAAAAAAAAAAAAAGACAGATTCTTTAACAAGGCCTCTGGCCTTGAGCTGAAGCTTCACAGAGATGTCTACATTTCTAAGATAAGAGAAATTATCAATTGGACTCCATGGTAAAAGCTGGCAGGGGGAGTAAAGAAAGGGGACAATAAGCTCTCCCCTTCTCAGGTGTTGTCCTTGAAGGGTTAACTTGCCCAGAACAGTGAAAGAAAAAGCTGCTTTTATGTGAAATTTTGTAAACTGTGAACTTCTGAGCCCCTCCCCTTACATTATAAAATTCTGAAACTACTTGAACATTTGTGTTTTCCTAAACTGATTACAGCAGGAGCTGTACCCTCTGAGCCTGGCTGCAGCCAAATAAAACTGTTTCCTACTATCTTCAGTGCCCTGCCCTGTCTGTCCCCTATCACAATGATGCTTATAATCTTTGAAATATTTATGTAGTCTTTGAAACATCTGTAATTATGTCAGTTATTATGGTTGAATCTGGAATGTCCACCCAAAAGCTTGTGTGTTGAAAGCATGGTCCCAATGCAGTAAGGTTGAGAGTTAGCGTTAGGTAATGATTGGGATGATGAGAGCTCTGACCTTATCCATAGATCCATTCATTTAATGGATTAATAACTTGAATGGACTTACTGGGAGGTGGCAAAAACTGTAGGCAGGTGGAACATGACTAGAAGTAGGTTACTAGGGGTGTGGCCCTGGGGACTGTATCTTCCCCTCGCTACCTCCTGCCATACCCTCACCTCCTCACCCCCCACACACTCCACTCCACTTCCAAACTTCCAAGCTGCCATGAGCTGAGCAGATGTACTCTGCCATGCCCTTCCACCATGATGTTGTTGTCTCAGGCCCAAAGCATCTGAGCCAGCTAACCATGGGCTGTATCTTCTGGAGCTATGAGCCAAAAGAAATCTTCCCTCCTCTAAGTTCCTCTTGTGAGGCATTTGTTTACAGTGATGAAAAAGTGACTAACACATTAATGGGAAAATATAAATGTATTTTTAAATAAAAGATCTTGGAAGTCAAGGACTACCACTGGAAGTATCAAGAATAAAATCCTTCTAGAATAACTACAGCCTCAGATAAGAGATTAATAATACTTCTTATCTAGAATAGTATATGTTAAACTCTGCATTATCTTTTAAAACTCAGTAAGTAGAAGTTATTGTGCATAGTTCATTGCATACAACATATAAAAATATTGTCTTTCTCTATTTGAATCTCAGTGACATTGCTCAGTCCTTAGTACACAGATCTTAATAAATGTTTAACAAGTACATGATTGTATAAGTGCCTGAAAATTAGGAGTTATAGAAAAGCACAAATGAAATAGAGCAGAGGTTGGGAATTTTTCTGGGTAAAGAAACAGGATAAATATTTTAGGCTTTGTAGGTCATTCACTCTCTCATTGTAGAGCAAAATCATAAAAAAAAGTAAATGAATGGGTATGATTATATCTAAAACAAAAAACAAAACAACCCTTTATTTACAGAATCAAGCCGTTGGTATTAGGTTTGGGTATACAGACCCTAAATACAGAAAACTTGGTCACTGTCCTCGATAAGATGTGATACCTGAAGGGAAATAGGAAAACAAATATTAAAAACTCTGAATATAGTTTTTCCCTCTAGCTAAGATTAAAAATTTAGTATTCAACTTATATTCATTCCTACTGATACAAACTAAAAACTGGAATATTATAAATGTGAATGTGACTTTTATAAGTCTTCAAATGATGGTTTTAGCCAAAGCATTGAATGAATAGATGGAGGTAAATCCATATGAATAATAATGGCTTAGTCTAAAGAGAAGAAAGGGTTCAATGCTATCCACTTGCCTTTAGGTGAGTGGCTGTTCCCCCTGGGGTACTGTGGCTTCCCAGAGGGTCAACACTGGTCTGCATTATTGGAAACTGGCAAGTCAGCAGTTGTGGTAAACAGATCAGTCTTTCTAGGCATTTTTGTTGAACCCATGCTCACCACCATCCCCATGAATATATTCTATTAAAACAAACTCTGGCATGATTAGGGAAGGGAGCTTGCTGATATCCAGAAAGTGGCCCACGTTATCCTGAGTACTGAGGATGTGTGGAGGGCGCCTTAGTGACCAGTCTAATGAAACACAAAACTCAATTCAGTCTTATCTCATTCTGAGAAGTCCATTCACATGCCACATCCCCTCACCTTGCTGTCCTTAACCCTACTTCTTCCAAACATCTGACTGTACTCCAAACCATTAGCTTCTGATAAAGTGGTATAGATCTATATGTCTAGCCTTCATTTTATTTTTTACTTCTAGAATAAAAGGAAAACAATGAATTTACTAAAGATTTGCTTCAAGGAAGGATTAATTTCCCCACTAACTTTTAGGGTCACCTCTCACTCAGGATATAACACTGTGGAACTCTATTTCTAGATGGTTTGGCACATATTGTGAAATCATCTATACATTAGGATTTGTTTTTTTCTTCCTCACCCTGCCCGTCTTAGAAAATTTCCCGGTGCCATGGGTCTAGGAGGAGGAAGAAGTGGCAGTGTAGGTGGAGGAGATGTGGGGGACGTGAACCAGCCACTCATGGAACTTACTTATTACTTCAGAACTGGCTGGAACCCACACATTTATTTACCTCTTCTTGATTTTGGAGAGCTTATAAACACACCCAGATTGACTGCTTGGGGAATCAGGTGACAGCTATTCCATGACAAGCATCTTAAATCACAAGACCCCTTGACTCACCTTAATCAGTGGGATCTTATTGTGCTTCCAGAATTCCAGCAGCAAGATTTTCTAGGAAATGTTACTTTAGCTTTCCTGACCCTCCAACAAGAAGGAAGGTAAACTATCACCCTGATGTCCTATGTGATGTAGACTATCTTAAACTTGCATTTCTTCAATTCTATTTTACAAATGATTGTCATGGTAATTTGTCTAAAGTGAAAATTTGACCATACTATTCACAGTTCCTCACAAGTCATAAAGAAAATGTTTATGGCATGGTGCCTAGTGCCCCATCTGCTTGTCAGTCTCATCTCTCATCACATGCTTATAATGCACTTTGCATTCTGAATAGAACAACTTGCATTTATTGAGGGTTTACAATTTATTCATAGCCCTATTCTAAATGATTTACATATCTTGTTTAGTTGCTTATAATATTTAGAGGTGATGTGAAAGCTAATTTTATTTTAATTTGGTTGGGTCTTGTTACCCAGATATTTGGCGAAATGATATTCCTTAAACTCTTTTCTCTCTCTCTCTCTCTCTCTCTCTCTCTCTCTCTCTTTAATCACATTAGTTCTGCTTCTCCTTCTCTAGAGAATGCTGACATACATCAGCATTTTAAGCTGGGGAGACAGAAACTCAGGGTTACCAGGCTAGTGAGTACTAGCTGTGTGCGGCCTGAAGCACCTGCAATGTGGATGCAGAGTCCTGCTCAGAATCACCATGCTCTGCTGCTGGTTCCCAGGATGACACAGCTTTGAGTCCCCTCTCCTTGCACACATCACCTAAGCCCAGGTTCCCATACCTGCTGCGCCTTCTTCCTGGAAGGCCCTGCTCATCCTTCCAGATCCAGTGAGCCATTCTGTCTTCCAGGAAGTCTTTCATGAATCACTGCTTTCTGCACCTGCCAGGATACAGCAAAGTGCTTCCATAGAGCTCACAGAGCAGAGATAGCACCTAACAGAGACTCAGGAGAGGCTTTTAAGTTCAACTGGATTTGCCGGAAATTATCCACAAAGTTAGCAATTAATTGAGTGAAATATAATTATTTGTTGCACATATTGTATTTTGAGGGATAGATTTTTATTAGCATATGTAAATGGTAGAATAGCCACATGGCAAGAATACTGCTAGGACATCATGATCATGACAGGTACAAAATAATATGCTTATTTTAACTAAAACCCAAAGTCATTTCTACAATTTAAATGATTACTGATACACATGTAAGCCATTAAGAGTTATTAAACATACTTAAGATTAAAGATTATTTTCACATACTTTCAACATTTTCTCTATATTTTATCAATAATAGAGATAATTGGAAACTATGGTAGGCTGTCTCCAAACGTGGCCATCAGGGGATAGTGCCATAAAGTAGTGCCAAAAGCTGAGGAGTAAAATGAAATAACCAATCACTCCCAGAAAGCAGGAACAGTCATATCCTCTGTCCCTGGAGGAGGGCGTGAGGTGACGGGTTCCCAGCTGGATTTAGAATGAATGAAGACAAGTCACTGTGTATTGTTTGTGGTTCTTCTTTTGAACACTGAGTGCTGGGGTGAGGAGGGGAGTGAGGGGCAAACAACATGTTTTCTTCCCCAGCTTCTGAATCAAGAGTAGCTACAAAGCCTTATCACATTCAGACCTGATTAAAATCATCACGGTATGGAGGTTGAACCTGATACCAGAATATAGGCAAGTGTTTGAGGGAAGGCTTGAGTGCATTTGCCACAAGGTGTGTAAATTATTACGATTTGAAGGTGGATTCTGGGAAATTGTTTTCACATCATGACCATAATTCCTTCCATCTCTGCAAACAAATCCTTTGCTACGTGACTTTGCCATGTTTTCCATCCAGAGGTTCATTTACTTTCTATTCAACTGGGTCCACTTTGCTGGTAATTGCGTGCAAGGAAAGATTTGTTTTAAAGTTTCCATTACGGAAAATTTCAAATACATACAAAAAAGGAATAACCATAAAATGAATCTGATGTACCTGTCATTTTTCTTCGATGACTATAAATACACGGCCAATATTTTTTAACTTACGTTTTTCACCTCCTCTCTTTACAAGTTGACTTTGACATCCGGCATAGCAGCTGGCTATCTACAAATTCAGAAAGAGAGAGACACAGACATTATTTTCAGTTACTTACATGGAGATTAATCAATTCTAGCTCCACAGAGAGAAATTATTTATTTTCTTTTATCTGAACTTAACCTCCCACTACAAACATGAATTAAACAGGAAAAACTTATTTTTGAAAATATTAAAAATATGAAATAAGCAGTAAGGAGTCAAGGCATTTTAGCACTAAGGAAAATAAGGATGTAATCTAGCAGGTCAGCAACTTCTCCCAGAGAGCATATGACAAACTTGGCAAATTTAAACTTTAGTGGAATGAGAAAGGAGACGAATCAGACTCCGGAGTGCATGTGGGGAGTCTTAAAGAAGACCCACTCTCAGAGGGCTGTGCACTCCCACATGAGCAACACCCACTTGCTGTTCCAGACCCAAGCGGTATAGCTGGTACTTCCTGGGTGGGATGGAATTAGCATGTGATCTAACTAATGATGGTCCCTGACTAGTCCCCAGAGCCTGGGAAAAACAAATGAGATTCTCTTTGAAGGAAAATATTCTAAACTAAGTTTAAATTTATTCATCTTATTTTTTCCCAAGTATACTTGCCAGCAAAGATAAAGTGCCATACCATATAGCTAAAACAACAAACACAATATAAACATGCAAATACATCAGTAAATAATGAGACCTCTGTATACTATGTTTAAAGAGTTAAAGCTGATAAATTTGAAAATGTTACTAGAAAACTTGAAATTATGAAAGATGACAGCAGATTTGAAGAATAAACAAATAGATCATCTAAGAATTTAAACTAACAGCTGGAATTTGAAAGTCAGTGCATAATGAAGACAGATGAAGAATGTAAGTTAAAAATTTTGCCCATGTATTATCAGTTATCGACGATAAATAACAAGCACATCAGATTCGTTTTATGGTTATTTCTCTTTTGTGTATATTTGAAAATCATTAGAATGAATAATTTAAAACAAACCTTTCCTTGCATGCAATTAGAAAACTGGACACAGTTGAAGATATAGTAAATGAAATGGAAATTATTCAGAGTGGAGCATAAAGAATCAAAAGTAATGAAGTTGGAGAATATAATGCTAAGTGAAGTTAGCCAATACCCAAAATCCAAATGCTGAATGTTTTCTCTGATATAAGGAGGCTGATTCACAGTGGGGTTAGGACGGGGAGCACAGGGGGACTAGAGGAACACTAGAAAGGCCAATGGGGAGGGAGATGAAGGGAGGGGGCAAAAGGGTAAAAAAAAAAAAAAAAAAAAAAAGATGGTAGAATGAGACGGATATCATTACCCTAAGTGCATGTATGAAGACACAAGTGGTGTGAATATACTTTGTATGCAAACAGAGATATGTAAAAATGTGCTCTATAAGTGTAATATGAATTGCAATGCATTCTGTTGTCACATATAACAACTTAGAATGAAAGAAAAGGGGAAAAAATCAAAAGCAGACAAAAATAGTTAAGATATATAGAGGATAGAATAAAAAGGAACATAGCAAATTTCAAGCAAAATAAACTTAAAATCCATATGTTATAATTAAACTGCAGAAAAATTAAAAATAAATACAAAATATTAAAAGTGGCTGAAAAAACATTGACACATTTTTCCAAGGATCAGCAGAAGAACTGTTGCTAATATCAGCAGATACAAAGTAATAGTGTCTTTAAAGCATTTAAAAACAATTCATGACTTACAATTCTATACCCATTAAAACACCTTTTTAAAAAAGCGAGAGAGAGAGAGAATAAGGAAACTTTCAGACAAGAACTTTATCACAAGTCAAATTTCATTAAAGGAAAATTTTGAAGGATATGCTTCAGGTACAAGGAAAATTATTTGAGGTGGAAGGTCAGAGGGGCAGGAAATAATCGTTTTGACAAGATAATTAAGTGTGTTATAATTTCTAGAGTAATTATTAAAAGGATAAAACCAGGTGAGACAAATAGAATACAGAAAATAAGACGGTTGATCTAAAATCATAAAGAACAAAACATGTAGTAAGGGGGAAAGACACTGCACCAATTACCAGGCAAATGTTTTCATGCTAAAAGAGGAAAGAAAAACCTGTATGCAGGCTGTGAAAGACACATCTACAGCCTAAGATATAGAAAGGTCTAAAATTAAATCCCAGGAGGAGACATCACACATCTAATCCAGGCATTTAATACCAGGTAAGGTGAGGTTGATTTTGCTGCATCAGAACAAAGGACCTGAAGGTCAAATGCATCACTATTAAGATAAAGAAGATCACTCTATGACAATAATAGATTAAAAAGAAGATCGGTTTTTGATAATAATAGGTTAAATTCATTAGGAAAAAAATAAATATTTTAAATTTGCATGCACTTATTATTAGCATGTTTTTAAATACATGAACCCCCAAAATGTTAAAACCAAAAGAAGAAAAAGGGCCAAGACATTAAGGAAAATCATAACTCAACTTATCAATAATGATAGAAAACAGACAAAATCATCAGTAAAGATTTATAAGATTTTAACAAAACAACAAGTCTGACCAAATAGGCATACTGGAACAGAGGGCACTACATGTCACAGCTGAATAATCCACATTTTTCCCCAAGTTCTCTTGGAACATTTACATGCCAGTCTTAAGAAGAGGTAAAAAATTTTAAGTAACTAAAATTACACAGCATGTGTTCTCTTATTTTACTAAATTTACTAGAAATTAAAAACAAATCACAAGAAATTCCCATATGCTTTGAATAAAATTCAACCCATGAGCCCAAGAAGTCATGGAGTAAATTAGAAAAAAAAAAAAATTGAAAATATATCAAAATGCAGAGAAAGTAGCTGGAGGAGTATCAAGAGCAAAAAGAAAGACTGGAAACTGATGTCATGAAGCTCAGAAAAGAGCAGAATAAGTCCGGAAACAGAGGAAGAAAAGATAAAAGTTGTTGTGATAAAAGGGAAAACACACATGTATCTATCACACAAGACCAAGGAAGAGAAAAGCAGATGTTTTAAAGGACATATAATTGGTAACACTTGGGGAAGACTGATCAACTTAGGAAAAGGAGAAAGCATGAATAATCTATACCAAGAATATAAAGGGGAGCATTACTAAAGATGCTGAAGTGATGTGGTATATATACAAAATGGAATATTACTCAGCAATAAAAAAGAATAAAATAATGGCATTTGCAGGTAAATGGATGAAACTAAGAATATAGTGCTAAGTGAAGTTAGCCAATCCCAAAATCCAAATGCCAAATGTTTTCTCTGATATAAGGAGGCTGATTCATAGTGGGCTTGGGACAGGGAGCATAGGAAGATTAGATGAACTCTAGAAAGACCAATGGGGATGGGGTAAGGGGGACAAAAAGATAAAGATGATGGAATGAGATGGACACCATTACCCTAAGTGCATGTATGAAGAAAAAAATGGTGTGAATATACTTTGTATACAACCAGAGATATGTAAAAATTTGCTTTATATGTGTAATATGATTGTAATGCATTCATATATTACACCTTAGAATAAAATAAAAGAGAAATTTTTTAAAAACTTAAAACATTAGGAATGGCAGCTGTGATGCCCTGGGAAGTGGAGAGCTGGGACAAAATTCACACAGAAACATAAGAAGACAAAATCGACACCTTTTCTATAACTTGCATCAATCTCATTTGTCTCCCAAAGGGTAATGTGAGAATTGCTGCACCCACCCCACTTACATGAACACTGTTGGGCATGTCTTAGCAACTGGAAAACAGGAGGAGTGACCAGGTTCCAGTCACTTAGCTCACTGGTAGGGTTAGCAGACTGTCTTGCCAGAGCCACCAACTAGTATTGGTACACTAGAGCAGGCACTATATGAACATCTACAAAAGGGAAAGAGCAGAGCTTTGAGAGACCAGAAGATCTATGCTATGAACAGTAACCTGACTTGGGGAAGTTGTTTAACTTCCCTGTTCTCTGTTTCCTGTCTGTCAAAATGAGTGATATCTTACCTGGTCACAAAATAATTAGATGGCAGCCCAGTGAAACACACTATCTGGCAAATATTGGGTTTCAATAAACACCATCTTCACAATCTTCATTAACAGTCGACAACAGTCAAACCTTATAATTGCAGTATAGGAAATTAATTTAAGAAAGCAAGGGAGGGTGTTGTATTGGTTTTTAAAGATAACCATTCATTGTTCCAAGGGGAAAAAGAAAAATGTGCTAACAGGAAAATGTCAGATGCAATAGCTTGATTGGAAGGTGCCATAGCCTAGGACTGCATTCGAAAAGGCTTTAAGTAGCATGACCTTGTGAAACTGGTACAGTGTGAGATTACACATGCTACAGAAATGAAATATTATTCTGGCTTTTAAAATAAAGAAAAACTTTAAATGATTTGCTTAAGTTTGGAGAATGTGGTTTGAAGAGTCTTTATCATAGAGGTTCTAATTTAACTCTATATGAGAAATTTAAAAGGGGAAGCAGATGGAAGTTGGTGTGTGGGGGAGGCAGCTGCACCTTCTGCCCCAGCCCTCCCTTCTGCAGGTGTTTGGTTCTCTCTGGTTCTCTGATCGCTTGATTTGCCTTCACACACCAGTAGGGCTGCATGCAGATCACCTGCATTGCCTTTTCCTTAGAATATTTGCCCAGACATATTTCCTTACATTTGTTTATGTTCTCTGGTACCTGCTTATTTGAATAATAATCTCCAATTCCAAGGAAGAGAATCTAAGTGATCCGGGCTTTCTGTCTTTTCTGTTCAGGGTCCCAGATATAGTGAGGGTCCCAGAGTTCACCTGTAGAAGAGACCTTTCCTAGATAGAATCACCAAAGACAAACTCTTCATAAAGGACACAGATGACACTGGCACATGAGTCACATAAGAGAGAGCTTCTTCTGAGATACCCAGTGGCTTGGCCTGATGATTAATTGATGTGGAAAGAGATTGTACAAATGCTGCCACGGAAGGAAGAGGGTGTAAGTGGGAAAACATAATTTAACGAATTGGGACATACTAAGAGTAAAAGAGGAAGCCATGAATAAGTATGCAAGAATAACAGGTATAAACCAGTACCATCTATGACAAAACAGGACATATGGTCACCTCATTTTTAACTTATGAAAGTGT
This sequence comes from Tamias sibiricus, assembly GCA_025594165.1. Taxonomy (NCBI): domain Eukaryota; kingdom Metazoa; phylum Chordata; class Mammalia; order Rodentia; family Sciuridae; genus Tamias; species Tamias sibiricus. The sequence goes on along the minus strand of CM046660.1, from coordinate 67,801,390 downwards.
CTATCAAAATATAGTTCTTGAGCTAAAATTAAAATGTCACATCGCCTCTTCCCAAATGCTATAAAGTAAGTGGATTTTGGAGTATAGAAGTCAACTTGCATCTAATTCCCAACTATACCACTTACTAGATCCTAGTGAAATTATGAGTTATTCATCCTCTCTGTTTCCTATTTTTCTCAGCTATAAACTGTGCATGATAATAAGAAAATATTTCCAAAGGTTGTTATAAAGCCTAAATGAGGGAGGGAGGTGAAGGGAGGGGGCATTACCCTAAGTGCATGTATGAAGGCATGAATGGTGTGAATATACTTTGTATACAACCAGAGATATGTAAAAATGTGCTCTATAAGTGTAATATGAATTGTAATGCATTCTGCTGTCATATATAACAACTCAGAATAAAAAAATAAATAAATAAATAAAAGCCTAAATGAGTCCTGGGTTTGACACTGTATTAGTCAACTTTCGCTGTGGTGACAAGGAGGCCCCAAGTCTTAGTGGTTTACAACACACGCTTACTTCTTGTCCTTATTATATGAAGGCTGTGGGCTGGCTGGGCCTTCCTGGATCCTCTTTGATTCAGCTGGGCTTGGTTCAGCAGAACACATCCTTTCATTCCAGTCCTAGGCTGACAGTGCAACACTAGTGGGCCTAGGTGTTCTCCTAGCTGAGAGGCCCAAACAATAGATACAGACAAAACATGTAAATGTGCTCAAAGCTTCTATTTGATAAGCCCACTCATGTTGCATTATCCAAAGCAAGTCATAAATCTAGGATCCCTATTAAGGGGGTAATGACACACATTCCACCCATAGGAAAGCATGGCAAGAGTGGGCAGGGGGTGAATCATTGTGACCAAGTCACTCGTCTACTTCAAGAACTTAAAAGAATTTTAGCACATAGTAAGCTCTCCTAAAGATGTTAGCTGCTGTTATTAATAATAAATGTGCACATAACAACTTTTGAGTTACTCAAAAGGAAACTGTTCTGCACCTTGCAGTAAATTTGTGACTAAGATCTCAGTATTGGTGATTCCATTCACCTAAGAGACAATAAAAACACAAGAGAAATGGGAAATATTTTAGAGCAACTCAGAGAATTAAAACTGACTCATGTGCAGAGGTGTGCTTGCACCAGTGTGCAAGAGCTAACTGAAGTCATCTCCTTCCAACTGTTTCCACAAACGCCACATTGATACTTGGAAGTGAGAATAAACAGCAATAAATGCTACCAATCAGACAATATATATTTATTTGTTTATTTTTTAAATCTGGGTTACGGCAAACTAGTGCTTAGTCATTCACAAGGACATGCAATGAGTATTTCCCCCCTTTCCACTTCCCATTCTAATATGATCCAAAAGCCCAGGAAGACACTAAGGACAAGCAAGCAGAGGGTTACAAAGGTTTCTGTAATCCCAGAAGAAACACTTGTGCAGGGGTTAGCAGAATGAAATCATCTATGATACCTTCCAGGCAGTCATGCCAATATGCTAAACATAACCACAATGACCTCACCAGAGTTCACCTGAAAACAAGTAAGCTATGCCAAGAACACTCTCCTTAATGAACAGACTCAAATAAAACATCTAGAGAGATCAGTGTATGCCCCTTGATTGCCTGAGCTCTCCCTTAGAAGCCCAAACTCCTTCCAAACATCCTTCCATTTTCCCCTAACAGGGTGCCATCTAGCTCATTTAGGATGCACTGTATAAGTCCTGCCTACTTACGGTTCCTTAGGGTTCACTATGACCACAGGCCAGGGAATCACAAGTGGTACAGGGTCCCTCAGCCTAGACTGAGAACTTTGATGGATTCCCTCATGGGTGTCTGCTTTTTCTTATTCATACAGACAAATGAAGACCACATCACAGCTCTTCAGGTTTTGTTTTGTTTTCTTTCTTTAACCATTCCTTTTGTCCTGAATCTGGCTGACCTGAAGGTACTCACTAGTCCCTTTGAGTCCTCCTCTGACCCAAACATAGTGCTCAAGGTTTTCCTTTCTGGTGTGTTCTCCTAAGTAAGGTCCTTCTCAAAAGATGCCTTTGATGTTTTTTCCCCCATCTGAACTTCTTGTTTCATTTTTTCTTATTAAAAAAAAATCTAAGAAATGGCAATGCTTCTGAAATTATCATGTCTCACACTCATCTCTGTAAACACCCCTTTTGCTCATCCCTTCTCCCCTTTAAAGGATGGGAGGCATACTTTTGTCTGGGGTGAGGTTGCTTCACCCAGATTTGGTATTATTTAACCACCATAGTTGCTATTCCTTATTCCTTTTCTATTGCCAACACTGTGGTTGAGTTTCCTTTATTGCTTTCATTTTTTTGCCTACATGTTAAAATTTAAATTTTCTTACTGTTAGTTAACCAAAGCCTCAAAACTGCCTTTCTTGTTTCTTTGACATTATAAGAATGGATCTTCAAGGTGGGTGGAGGGAAGGGCCAAATGGCAACAAGGATGTGTCTTTAAAGAAATGAGGGATGGGGTGTGACTTTGTTTGCTTAGCATGGTCAAGACCCTGGATTTGATCCCCAGTGCTAGCCAAAGAAAATATTTTAAAAAATTGAAACATAATAATAAAACCAACTACCATCTGGTATATGCTTTTGAGTGTTAAGATGCCCTACTAGAGCATTCTTTTTCTTTTTTTTTTTTTTTTTTTTTTTTGGTACCGGGGATTGAACTCAGGGGCACTCGACCACTGGGTCACATCCCCAGACCTTTTTTTGTATTTTATTTAGAGACAGGGTCTCACTGAGTTGCTAAGTGCCTCGCCATTGCTGAGGCTGGCTTTGAACTCGCGATCCTCCTGCCTCAGCCTCCCAAAGTGCTGGGATTCCAGGCGTGCGCCACCATGCCCGGCTTACTAGAGGATTCTTAAAGTGTGTTACCCACAGTCCTGCCCTCCAAGCATGCCTCCCAAACAGATTTTGGACTTACCAAGACTCTACAATTATATGATTCTACTTCTTAAAATAAATATCTTTTCACCCACATAAAAACACACACACACACACACACACACACACACACACACACACACAATCACCTATCTTAGTGAGGTGAGATGGGTACTTGCATAAATACAAGGCATAGATCCCTCCTGAAACAATTAAATGAAATATCAAGAATCACAAAAAAATCACAGTTTTGTATAAAGTATCATTTAGTGCAGAAACCTGGGCCCCTTCATCTCCCTTTTGTTTTCATTTAGTCTTTCAGGGCACCCAAGGAGTGGACTAGAGAAGAGCTATTCACTTTCAGAGCAGAGGACTTTGATGTCCTTTGAAAATTGTCATTACTTTTTTATTTAATTGCACTTTTAGAAATTCAGAAATGAACTTTGAAAATCAACCCATTTTTGTGGCTTGCTGAAGTAGGAAAATCTTGACATTAGTTCTTTATTAATACATTTCTCCATATACGTGTGGAAGTTTTATTTAAAAGCATGCAAATAAGTATTAAAGTTGGTGCCGAGACCTTGTTGATTCTCATCCAAGTAGAAAGCACATTCCTCAGTGATATTTTCATTTCTTATGAAATAAGTGCATATGCATCCCAGTTGCAAGTGTGGGTGAGACTGTGCTCTAAAGGGAAGTACACTGTAGATAATATGACATGACCTAGTTTTCTGAGCATAAACCTCCAGTTTGGGATTTATGAAGACACAGATTTCAGAAATCAAGCAATGAAGAACTATTTCCATCAGCATATAAGAACACCATTACCCCACATCCTGAATGATATAAATGGAGATACCAAAAAAAATTATTTTCCTGTAAATCAAAATGTGTCTATAAGCAGTAGAAATGCTTCTTTGGCATTTGTTGCTCTATTTAAAGTGATAAGATACAGAAAGGAAAGGGTCTACTTCTGCATATTGGGGCTGCAAGAAAAAAATCAGCTCAATTTTATAAGAAAAAAATGCCACGGAAGAATATATGATTATGGCTTTAAAGAGGAGAAGAAGTCAGGAGTGGATACAAAGAGGCAAGCAGGCGAGTCTCTATGCAGAGAGCTGATGTTGAAGCAAATACCCCAGGGAAGGTTTCGCCAGCCTCTGTGTACTCTTTAATTTTCTTAAGAGATTACATTTGAATATATTAAATAGGACACAGTTTTAAATATTTAATATCGTATAATCTTTTGAAACATCCATTTGAAACCAGTCTACTTGCTAATAGCAAAGTCATCGAATTTGATGTCACTTCCCCATGCATTCCTGTATTTTCTTTTCTTCTAAGAATCTTTGTGAAACATTTATTTAGGAACAAGCATTTGTCCATTTCTTCCATAAGCTGTGTCACCTCTTTTAATTAAATCACTTCAATCCATTCTCTCAAGGTGCATTGTTGAAATTCTCAGGAAAGGAAGTTGGAGAGAGAGATTTCAGAAGGGCATCTCTTACTGCTAGGGACCATTTTCAGGTGGAAGAATGCTGGCCACTGAGAAACCGAGGGCCTTATGTTTGTTTTGCCATTGACAATTTTGCAAAAGAAAAGATCTCAAGAGCCCTTTCCTAACTCTGATAATATATTTGGGATTGTCAATTCTCTGAATCCAAAGTTCAGGGACTGAGTCAGTTGAGGTGTGATGATGGAAAAGAATAACAGGAGTTTAAAAAAACAAACAAACAAACAAACAAATGACAGTGACAACATTGTGGACAGAGAGCAGATTAGCGGTACCCAGAAGGCAGGGAGTAGGGGAGGAGGGGAGGTGCTGGTCATAAGATGGTAGCAGCGTGAGAGGTCCTCCTGATGTTGCAGGACTGTGCCTTAGCTGTGATGCTGTGACCCTACCATTGCGACAAAATTCTCTCACCCACTTCCAGCACCAGCGGTGGCATTTGGGTTTCCTCCTCGTGAAGCCGGCTGGCTGTGAAATAAAGCTAAGAAAAGAAGGACCCGAAAAATCCACATGACACAGAAAGTAATTTTGAAAAGCGGGAGCAGGACAGCTCTGGGACCTTAGGGTTCAAGCTTCCACACTGGAAAGAGAGAGAGCGAGAGTCCACGTTTGCTTTACTTATATGGGGGGATTTCAAAGGCTTTCTACAGAATGTTCTTTGCCAAATAAGGAATGGAGCTGGGCTGTCCAGTTCCCAATGGGTCTCACCCAACTCTGGAAATGAAATCAGTCTTCCTAGCCAAGCAGAGCGATTGTAGTGGTGCTTCATGCATGCACACATCAAAGATCTTAAACTGAACACTTCACATATATGCTGCTTATTTAATAAAGCTGCTAAGGGGCAATTCTGTTTCTTGTTGGGCTGCAGAAAGCTGCTGCTGGGGGACCTGACAGTGCCTTTCATATGTCCCTGAAGTCTTCTCTCTCATCATTGTGAGCCAGGAAGAGGGGCAGAAAATGTATCTACTCACAAAGGCCAAATAAATATTCACTATTTTATGAAGAAGGTAGTAATAAAGTTCATGCACCCCTGAGGGAGGTCAAGAACCCCTCTTGGCCTTTTGTAAAGCTGACATAAAGCTAAAGAGGATCTGGAAAACTTTTATTCTGCCTGCCATTTGTCCCAGAGCAAAGATGGAATTTAATAGGTTTAGAGAGAGGATGAGACACCAATAATGTAGCACCCTGAGGCCCTGGGCAACTTTAGATAGGCTGGGCCAGGGGCACTGAGGACCAAGATGAACACTGAAACCTGTTTCATTGACTTTCATCAGAAAGATAGGTCCCATTCATACCCTGGGCCCATAGGGCATATCGACTGAGTCATCCTGGCTTGGCAAGTTTGGATGGTTTGTACCAGGTCAGGGCATTGCTTTCTGGGGGATGAGAAGGGAAGACCATGTTCCCTTACACAGGTGAAGACCATTCATAGATGGCAGTGCCCATGCTACCTCTACCCAGCCAGAACCTTGTAGTGATCCTTCTACATCCCTTAGTGTACATTTCTTAGATGGAGGGAATAAGCTAAAAACTTGCATTCATTTGAAAGGCTGTAGGCATTAAGCATGTTATCTTTTTCCTCCAAAAATTGTTTTTAGGGAGGAAATTATTATTTTTTACTTCTGATAATTTTTGGAAATAGTTATCAGTTGGAAAACATTAACTTTTACTATTACTAAAAGAAGAGACATTTCCACCTCATGAAATACCTTGAATAGAGTCAATCATCTTGGAAAAAAAATGCTACAGTGAAATATTAATAGGCTGCTTAATATGGAGTTTTTTCAAATGTCCACCTTTAGTATTTATTGAGTGACATTTCTGTATATTCTCCCCCCAGAGAATTTTTAAAGCATTGCAGAAGCTTTGCTCAACTTAGAACTGACTTCAACAGTTCTCCTAGGATTCAAGCATAATAAATGCAAGAATGTAATTTTTTTCTTTCACCGTATGTTTGCTTGAAATATTTTAGCAATTTTCTCTAAGGGAGCACCAAATTGAAGGGCATCTGGGTTAGAGGCATTTCAATAGTGCTACCCCTCCCCCCATTTTCCTCTATAAAGAAGACAGTTGACACAAGTTAAATGATAACCAAGAGCCCTTTACTTGACAAACTTCAGCTAACATAAAGAAGAAAAAGTAAAACAATGGTGGTTTTTTTAAAGGAGGGCATGTGAGATGTTAATTCACAGAAATTACCTCCTCCGCATTTTTCAGTAGGGAATCCAGTATCATACCCAGTAACCCTCCATTCACCTGATGATCCTGCCTCATAAGCCACCACCCATCCCAATCAGAGCTCAGTTTGAAGGCAAGGGGCAGTTCTATATCTCTACCCTCTTGGAGTAAGCTGGATGAGAGCTCAAGTTTTAGAATAAGACTGCAAACAGTTCAGTTCAGCTTTACTGATTGAACTTGGGATGTTGAGGGCCAATGAATAACTATAACAAAAATAATAACTGGCATTTATTGAACACCTGTATTTTCCAGTTGTTATAGTAAACTCTTCATTTGCATTGGTCTCTCCATTCCTTACCATGATAGTATACAATGCCCATTTAGATGTGAAGACTTGGAGGCACCAGATAACTCGCCCATGGGTGCACAGCTTATAAGCACAATATTGGTGTACTCACAATATTGGTGTACTTATTATTTTACCTGGTGGATTTTTGAATGTATGATGGCATTCAGGTAACCCAGCCAATGAGTACCCTTCCATCGGAGGGAACCAGAAGGATCTGAGGTAGAGGAAAGCCAAAGTTGAGCCAGTCCAGAAGTGAACATGTTAGTTTATAGCCCTCAGCATGACAAGGTCTTCAAATTAAGGCCGTGTAAGATCAGATCCCAAAGTGGGTTGGCCTGAACCTACAGACCAGAGGGAAAGAACTTGAACCAGCAAGAGAATGCACAACAGAAGGGTGCAGGTGAATTCTACTGCCAAATATCTCCTCACTATTTTGTTCTGTTAATCTGTTTAATCAACTTCCAATATAGGTCAAAATTTTTAAAACAGAAGAAAAAGATGTGCACCTGAGAAAGCAGAACCTAGATCCCACCCCACAATTCTGGGTCATTCTTTTGCCCTGCTTGAGCTTCTAAATGCAAACACCAGCCAAGTTTCTTGACTGTTCACAGAAACTTGTGTCAAATTTTAAGATGATGTCTCATATGCTACTATCTCCTCAGAGTCTGGAACCTATTCCCAAGCATTCTGATTTAACACATCTGGATAAAGGCTCAATGCCTACAATTTAACAACTGCTGGACCACTCACCCATGAAGCCAACCATGGGCATGTGTTCTTCTGCACGTGCACCAGTGAAATGCACACATGCACTCACACTCAGACATATGTTCACACTTAACACTTTAAAACCTCCTGTCCCATTGTTCCCTGGGAAACTTTCCCAAAACTCTCTCCTCTCTGTATTAAACCACCTCAATTTTTCACAGCCTATGCCATTTTGAAAAAAAAAACCTTCTGGATGGGGGACTCATTCCCAAGACCTGGCAACTTCTAACTTTGTTCAACAGTGTGAGATTTGTGACTCTCCTGAAACAAGGTATTTAAAACTAAGAACACAAAACCTGGCAAGATTGTTGGGGTGAGGGAGGGAGAATACTTCACATTTCTTCCAGGCTCCTACAAGCAAAAGAGAAGAAGACACCAGGCAGAGGAAAAGGATTTAGACAAGTGTCACACTGAGATCCTTAGGGATGAGCAGTTGTCCGAGAGGCACCCAAAGTCTCTTGACCTTGGGCAATATTGGTGTCAACCTCTCTGATGGAGGACTCATTGCTGAAATGGTGAGACTTCCAGTGATAGCAGCCAACATTGCTATTTGTATTCCAAACCTCAGTTAAAATGGCAAGACAGGTGTGTCAGGGAAAGTTCTTAAAACTTTACTGGTTGATGGGTTGATTGACCTAAACAATAGAAATGTGTTTGCTCACAGTTCTGAAATCTAGAAACTCAAGATCAGAGTGTTAGCTAGCTCATTTTCTCCTAAGGCCTGTCTCCATGACTTGCAGACTGCTGCCTTCTTTCTGGGTCCTCACAGGGTTGCTCCTCTGTGTGACTGCATGCCTAGAGTCCTTCTCCTTGCCTCATGTCTCTTCCTCCTCTTCCTCACTCTCCTGGTTTCCTCCTCCTCCTTTTCTTTTCTTTTTCCTCTCTTCTCCCCCGTTTTGTTTGTGCTAAGAACACACTCTGAGAGCAGCCCTCTTACAGATCTCCATTTTTAAACAACCTATGGACTTACCAATTGTAGTGGCCCAAATGGTACCTCCCCCCAAAATAAGTTAACACCCTAATCCATAGAACCTGTGAATACTACCTGACAGGGCAACAAAAGTCACACAAAGTAAAGAGTTGAGAGGAGGAGGTTTCCTGGACTATAGAGGTGGACCTTATAAACAGTGACAAGTATCCTTTGAAGAATAACCAGAGGAAGATTTGACATCCAAATGCAGGAGAAGACCAGGTGAAGAAGGAGGCAGAAACTGTACCTGTGCTTCTCCACAAAAACAGATAGCAAGTGTTGGTGAGGGTACGGCGAAGAGAGAATGCATGCACGCTGTTTATGGGAATGTAAACTGATTTAGCCTTTATGGAAAATAGTATGGAGGTTATACAAAAATTATAAATAGGCCATGCTTACCAGCAGACCTACATGGAGCTCAGGATACTCAACCCTCTTGTGGGACCCCAGGCCCAGGTTAAGCCCAGGTCCACCCCGCAGCCCACCTAGGAGCCCAAGCTTAACCCACCTCCATTTTGGGACTCTGTAGCCATTGCTATGGCCCTCCCCATGCAGTAGCCTCCACCTTGTGACAATAGACAGGGCCTAGAAGCAGCTGCATCTTGGAACAGGCATCCCAAAGCCAGTGTAAGGCCCACCCTTCCAGCCCCATCTTTGAAAAAGGTTGCATCCATCTTGGGGCATCCCCACTGCTATCTCAAGTTACCTCTGCTATTGCCACCATCACCATTAGTTGAAGTAACATCCATCATGAGATACCTTAGGGTCTGGAAGCCCAACACAAAGGTGAGGTACAGAAAATCTGCACGGATACTACAAGATTATAGAGTAGAAACTGTAATACCTCTGATCCACACTGCAAGGAAGGAAGACACGTAGACAACATGAAAAAATAAGGGAAGAAATTGCCCCAAACAAACAAGTATACTACAATAACAGAACCCATGGATAGCAAAGTTGATGAAATGTCAGAGAAGGAGTTCAGAAGGTTCAAAATTAAAATGATCTGTGAATTAAAGAATGAACAAATACAGGCAAAAATTGATCACTCCAACAAAGAGAAAAGAAAGCAAATACAGGTAACCATTGATCACACAAAGAGATAGGGGAGAGGCACCCGCCTGCCCAGAAGGACAGACCCAGCCACCACTTTGCCTGGCCTCCAGGGCCCAGAGTAGCAGCTCCCTGCTACTGCACACAGGGCCAGACCTGAGGAAAAGCTCCCTCCACTCCTGGGGGGAGTGTGACCTGCCCAGCTGCGACCAGAGCAAGAGGTAGGCACCCGCCCACCCGGAAGGAGAGACCCAGCCGCCACTTTGCCTGGCCTCCAGGGCCCAGAGTAGCATCTCCCTGCTGCTGCAAGCAGGGCCCAATCTGAGGATAAGCCCCCTCCACTCTTCCACTGTGCCATTCTGCAACTGGCCAAAGGTGCAGCCTTGACTCCACTAACAGGATTGCTGACTGGACATGATCCGGGTCAATTGGCTTAAACTGGAAGGGAAAAAAGAAGGACTTCCAAGGGTCCATTTTGTTTGAGACTTGTTCCTGAGTTCAACGTTTTTTTGTTTTTGTTTGTTTTGTTGTTTCTTGGGGGGTTTTTTGTTTGTTTTTGCTTTTTATTTTGTTTTGTTTTGTTTTGATTGACAGTGTGTTTGTTTGGTTCTGCTCCTCTTTTTTTTCTTTCTTTTCTTCCTTCTCACTTTTGTATTTTTTTTCTTCTTCCTTAATCTTCCCTATTTACACCCTGCCATTGCATTCTCAACAGAGGCAAAAACAAGTTATACACAGAAATTGGGATTTTAGAATGGGTACAATTGAAATATATAGCAAAGTGGTGTTATATATGGTTTATTCTCTATTTGCTTGACTCACTCTCTCTCTCCTCTCTCTTACACTAATTTCTACTCCATGGTCATTTTTTTTTCTTCTCCTTTTCTTTTCCATCTTTCTTTATTTCTTCTCTCAACCGCTGCATAAGTTAGGTTTATATATAAATCGGTCTTTCCACCTAATCATTCACTCCATTCTCTTTCCTCTCTTGTCTGCTGATACTAAACCACTTCCATAGAACTCTTTTTTCATACTTTCTAAGAAAGAACAAGTCAATACACTCACTTCCTTCTTCCTAAACATATCACCTCTGTGTCCATTACTTGAAAATATAAAACCCCATCAGAAGCGTACAGAGTAAATTGGAAACAATATCTGGGTTAACTAAATCTGTACATTGTGATCAAACTGGGATTCTCTGAATAGAAAGTGTTTGATTTTAAAGTGTAAAGGAAATATAAGGGGATCTGATAGCATTGTACTAAAGGAGCAATGTAAGTTTTTAAGGTAAAATCAAAATAGTCAAGGTCCCACAGTGCAGGAAGAATAGACACACAAGCAATATAAAGAAACAAGGGAAGAAAGTGACACAAACAAATCAATATACCTCCTCAGTAGAGTCCATGGCATGCACAGTTGGTGAAATGCCAGAGATGGAATTTAGAAATTACATATTCCAAATGTTTGCGGAACTTAAGAATGAACTAAAAAATGAGATGAGGGAGCAAATACAGGTGGTGAAAGATCATTTTGACAAAGAACTCCATAAACAAATACAGGAAGTAAAAGATTACTTCAATAGGGAGATAGAGGCTCTAAAAAGAAACCAAACAGAAATTCCGGAAATGAAAAAAAGCAATAAACCAAAATAAAAGCTCAATCGAAAGTATCACCAACAGAGTAGATCACTTGGAAGAAAGAACCTCAGACAATGAAGAAAAAATATATATCCTAGAGAAAAATCTAGATTACACAACAAAAATGGTAAGAAACCAAGAACAGAACATTCAAGAATTATGGGACAACATAAAAAGACCATACATAAGAGTGATTGTGGTAGAGGAGGGGGTAGAGTTTCAAACCAAAGGAATGAGTAATTTATTTAATAAAATAATTACAGAAAATTTTCCAAACTTGAGGAATGAATGGGAAAACCAAGTTCAAGAGGCTTACCGAACACCAAACGTACAAAATCAAAACAGATCCACACCAAGACACATTATAATGAAAATGCATAATATACTGAGCAAGGAGAGAATATTAAAAGCCACAACAGAAAGGAAGCAGATTACATATAGTGGGAACCAATCAGATTATGTTCAGATTTTTCTACCCAGACATTAAAAGCAAGAAGGTCCTGAAATAGCATATTTCAAGCTCTGAAAGAAAAGGGATGTCAACCAAGAATCTTATATCCAGCAAAATTGAGCTTTAGATTCGAAGATAAAATAAAAACCTTCCACGACAAGCAAAAGTTAAAAGATTTCGCATCTCGAAAGCCAGTACTTCTGAACATCCTGGGCAAAATTTTTCATGAAGAAGAAGAGAAAAATAACAATGAAAATCAACAAAGGGAGATATTAAACTAAGGGAAATACCAACCAGAAGAGAAACCAAATCAAGCTAAAGATCATAATACAAATAAAAATGGATGGGAATAAAAAATCACATCTCAATAATAACCCTGAATGTTAACAGCCTAAACTCGCCATTCAAAAGACACAGATTATCTGAATGGATTAAAAGAAATGACCCAACAATTTGCTGTCTACAAGAAACACATTTCATGGAAAAAGACATCAATAGACTGAAGGTGAAAGGCTGGGAAAAGTCTTATCACTCACATGGCCTGCGGAAGCAAGCAGGGGTCTCCATTCTCATTTCAAATAAGGTAGACTTCAAGCCAAAGCTAATCAAAAGGGACAAAGATGGATATTTCTTACTACTTAAGGGAACCATTCATCAACAGGATATAACAATCATAAATCTATATGCCCCAAATAATGGAGCACCTACATTCATCAAAAAAATGCTTCTCAAGTTTAAGAGTAAAATTGACCACAACACAGTTATTCTAGAGGATTTCAACACACCTCTCTCACCAATGGATAGATCATCCAAACAAAAGCTAAACAAAGAAACTTTAGGCCTCCTTAAAACAATTAATAACTTAGACCTAACAGACATATATAGAATATTTCATCCCTCAGTAAACGAATACACTTTTTTCTCAGCAGTACATGGCTCCTTCTCCAAAATAGACCATATATTATGTCACAAGGCGACTCTCAGCAAATATAAAAAAGTAGAGATACTACCCTTCATTCTATCAGACCATAAAAGGATGAAATTGGAAATCAACAACAAAACAAGGAATAAGAAAAACTACTCCAACAACTGGAAGCTAAACAACATGCTACTGAATGAACAAGGGGTTGAAGAACACATCAAAGAGGAGATTAAAAAATTCCTAGAGATAAATGAGAACACAGATACATTGTATAGAAATCTCTGGGACACTATGAAGGCAGTAGTAAGAGGAAAATTCATTGCACTGAGTTCATTCCTTAAAAGGAAAAAAAACCAACAAATAAATGACCTAACATCACACCTCAAAGCACTAGAAAAAGAAGAACAGATCAACACCAAGAGCAGCAGAAGACAGGAAATAATTAAAATCAGAGCAGAAATTAATGAAATTGAGACTAAGGAAACAATTCAAAGAATTGACAAAACTAAAAGTTGGTTCTTTGAAAAAATAAACAAAATTGACAGACCCTTAGCAATGCTAACAAAAAGAAGAAGAGAAAAAACTCAAATTGCTAACATTCGTGATGAAAAAGGGAATATCACAACAAACACCTCAGATATACAGAAGATAATTAGAAATTACTTTGAAAATTTATACTCTAATAAAATAGAAAATACTGAATGCATTGACAGATTTCTAGAGTCATGTGATTTGCCTAAACTGCATCTGAAGGCTATACCAATTTAAACAGATCAATTACAAGCAAAGAAATAGAAGATGTTATCAAAAAGCTACCAACAAGGAAAAGTCCAGGACCTGATGGGTTTACAGCCGAGTTCTACAAGACTTTCAAAGAAGAACTAATACCAATGCTCTTCAAACTATTTCAAGAAATAGAAAAAGAGGGAGCTCTTCCAGACTCTTTCTATGAGGCCAATATTACATCAATTCCAAAGCCAGGCAAAGACGCTTCCAAAAAAGAAAACTTCATGCCAATATCCTTAATGAACATAGATGCAAAAATCCTCAACAAAATTCTGGCAAATTGGATACAAAAACATATCAAAAAGATAGTGTACCACGATCAAGTGGGGTTTATTCCGGGGATGCAAGGCTGGTTCAACATTCGGAAATCAATAAACATAATACATCACATCAATAGACTTAAAGATAAAAATCATATGATTATCTCAATAGATGCAGAAAAAGCATTTGACAAAATACAGCACCCCTTTATGTTCAAAACACTGGAAAAACTAGGAATATAAGGAACATATCTCAACATTATAAAAGCTATTTATGCAAGGCCCAGAGTTAACATTATCTTAAATGGAGAAAAAAATGAAAGCATTCCCTCTAAAAACTGGAACAAGACAGGGATCCCCCTTTCACCACTGCTATTTAACATAGTACTGGAAACTCTGGCCAGAGCAATTAGACAGACGAAAGAAATTAAAGGGATCAAGATAGGAAAAGAAGAGCTCAAATTAGCACTATTTGCTGATGATATGATAATATACCTAGAAGACCCAAAAAACTCTACCAGAAAACTTTTACAACTAGTAAATGAATTCGGCAAACAAAATAGCAGGATACTAAATCAATACCCATAAGTCAAAGGCATTTTTGTACATCAGTAACAAAGCCTCTGAAAGGGAAATGATGAAAACTACCCCATTTACAATAGCATCAAAAAAAAAAAAAAAAAAAAAAAAACCTGGGAATCAACTTAACAAAAGAGGTGAAAGACCTCTATGAGGAAAATTTTAGAACACTAAAGAAAGAAATCATAGAAGATCTCAGAAGATAGAAAGACCTACCTTGCTCTTGGATAGGTAGAGTCAATATTTTCAAAATGTCCATACTACCAAAGGCATGATACAGATTTAATGCAATTCCAATCAAAATATCAATGTCATTCTTCAAAGAAATAGAAAAAGCAGTCATGAAATTCATCTGAAAAAAATAAGAGACCCAGAATAGCCAAAGCAATCCTGAGCAAGAAAAGTGAAGCAGGGGTATCACCATACCGGACTTTAAATTATACTATAGAGCAATAGTAACAAAAAGAGCATGGTATTGGCACCAAAATAGACTGGTGGACCAATGGTACAGAATTGAGGACACAGAGACTAACACATGTATTTTCAGCTATCTTATATTAGACAAAGGCACCAAAAATGTACAGTGGAGAAAGGATAGCCTCTTCAACAAATGGTGCTGGGAAAACTGGAAATCCATATGCAACAAAATGAAATTAAACCCTTATCTCTCACCATGCACAAAACTCAATTCAAAGTGGATCAAGGACCTAGGAATTAGACCAGAGACAATACACCTAATAGAAGAAAAAGTAAGCTCCAATTTCCAACATGTCGTATTAGGCCCCAAGTTCCTTAATAAGAATCCTGTAGCACAAGAACTATTACCAAGAATTAATGAATTGGATAGATTTAAACTAAAAAGCTTCTTCTCAGCAAAAGAAACGGTGAGGTGAATAGAGAGATAACTAATTGGGAACAAATATTTAATACATGCACATCAGATAGAGCACTAATTTCTAGAATATATAAAGAACTCAAAAAACTTAACACCAAAAAGCAAATAACCCAATCAATAAATGGGCTAAGGAATTAAAAAGACACTTCTCAGAAGAAGATACACATTTAATCAACAAATACATGAAAAAATGTTCAACATCGCTGTCAATTAGAGAAATGCAAATCAAAACTACTCTAAGATTTCATTTCACTCCAGTCAGAATGGCAGCTATCAAGAACACAAACAACAATAAATGTTGGAGAGGATGTGGGGAAAAAGGCACACTCACACATTGCTGGTGGGACTGCAAAATGGTGCAACCGCTATGGAAAGCAGTATGGAGATTTCTTGGAAAAACGGGAATGGAACCACCATATGACCCAGCCATCCCACTCCTGGGTCTATTCCCAAAGGACTTAAAAACAGCATATTACAGTGACACAGCCACTTCAATGTTTATAGCAGCACAATTCACAATAGCTAGGTTGTGGAACCAACCTATATGTCCTTCAGTAGATGAGTGGATAAAGAAAATGTGGTGTATATACAAAATGGAATTTTACTCAGCAATAAGAGAGAATAAAATAATGGCATTTGCAGGTAAATGGATGAAGTTGGAGAATATAATGCTAAGTGAAATTAGTCAATCTCAAAAATCCAAATAACAAATGTTTTCTCTGATATAAGGAGGCTAGTTCACAGTGTTGTTGGATGGGGGTACACAGGATTAGAGGAACACTAGAATGGTCAAAGGAAAGGGAGGGGAAGGGAGGAAGCAAGGCGGGAGGGAGGGGGAGGAAAGGAAAAAACATTGGTGGTTGAATGAGATGGATATCATCATCCCAAATGCATGATTGAAGATCTGAATGGTACTTATATAATTTGTATACAAGCAGTTGTATGTAAAAAGATGCTATACTTGTGCATTATGAATAAGTAAATAAATAATTAAATAAACAAAAAAAGAGATAAGGGAGCAAATACAGGTAGCAAAAGATTACTTCAAGATAGAGATTCTGAAAAAAAATAAATCAAAAATCCTTGAAATAAAGAAAACAATAAACCAAATAAAAAACTCAATAGAAAGCATCACCAACAGACTAGATCACTTGGAAAAAAGAATGTCAGATAATGAAGACAAAGTATACAATCTGGAAAATAAAGTTGACCACACAGTGAAGATGGTAAGAAACCATGAACAGAACATCCAATAATTATGAGATAGCATCAAAAGACTAAATCTAAGAGTTATTGGGATAGAGGAAGGCACAGAGGTTCAAACCAAAGGAATACACAATTTCTTCAATGAGATAATATCAGAAAATTTTCCAAACATGAAGAATGAATTGGAAAATTGAATACAAGAGGCTTACAAGACACCAAATGTACAAAATTACAGCAGATCTATACCAAGGCACATTATAATGAAAATGCGTAGCATACAGAATAAGGATAGAATCCTTTTTAAAAATTTCTTTTTTAGTTGAAAATGAACACAATACCTTTGTTTTACTCATTTATTTATTTTATGTGGTGCTGAAAGTCAAACACAGTGCCTCACATGTGCAGGGTAAGCGCTCTACCACTCAGCCACAAGCCCAGTCCCAAGGATAGAAATCATAAAGGCTGCAAAAGAGAGGAATAGGGGAGACCAACTCATATCTCAGCAGATTTTTTCAACCCAGACTCTCAAAGCCAAGAGATCCTGGAAAAATATATACCAAGCTCTGGAAGAAAATGGATGCCAATGAATAATCTTATATCCAGCAAAAATTAAGTTTCAGATTTGATGATGAAATAAAAACCTTTCATGATAAACAAAAGTTAAAAGAATTTACAGTGAGGAAACCTGCACTACAGAGCATCCTCAGCAAAATATTCCAGTAGGAGGAAGTTAGAAACAACAAAGGAAATCAGCAAAGAGAGAAGCTACACTAAAGGAAAGGCCAATCAAAAGAGAAACAAAATCAAGTTAAAAACCAAAAATAAACCAAAATGTCTGGGAATACAAATCATATTTCAATAATAACCCTGAATGTGAATGGCCTAAACTCATCAATTAAAAGATGTAGACTGACAGACTGGATTAAAAAAATAAAATAAAAAATAGACCCTAGAATATGTTGCCTTCAAGAGGTAAAAGGATTAGATTAGGAGAGGTGTCGCCTAAACAGTGGATTAATCCATTTAGTGGATTAAAAATTTGAATGGACTGAGTGGTAACTGTAGATAGGTAGGGTGTGGCTGTAGGAAGTTAGGTCACTGGAAGCATGTCTTTGGGGATCATATCTTGTCCCTCTAGTTCCTCCTTTTCTACCTTTTTCCTGACTGCCATGAAGTCATCAGCTTTCCTCTGCCATGACCTTCTCCCATGATGCTCTGTCTCACCTCAGACCCAAAGCAATGGAGCTAGCCAACCATGGATGGAACTTTCTAATCCATGAGCTCAACTAAACTTTTCCTTATCTAAGTTGTTATTGTCAGGTGTTTTGGTCACAGTGATGAAAAATGGCTAACACCGAGTCTACATATCCCCCAATTAGCTTTTCCTGGTGGGTTGGCAGGTTTTCCAGCCCCATTTTGTTGTGGATAGAGCCACTACTGTGGAACATGCTGAAATAATTAAAATTGTATTAAGGGAAGGGAAACATCATTTTCATATGTAAAAAACTATTTGGAAGGTTAAGAGAGAGAGAGTGGTATTCATCAACTGTATAGAAAGTATACATTTGCTTCCAATTCATAACTTATTTAATTAACTAATTTAAAATAATGGGAATATGGATATGAGATATTTGGGGATAAAAGAAATTCCCACAAAATGAAGTGTGGATCTTGCAGTGCTGTGTGAGTGTATGTGGATGGTAAAGACAGGCAGTAAGAACACAGGCCATGACCAACAGGAGGGTGGGCAAGGGGGAGCTCAGATAGGGCAAACAAAATTGTAAACACTGACAAAAGCCAAACTTTACTACCTGAAAATATGCTTGTCATGGCTTTCTTACTCCCTTCTTTCTTTGGAGACAAGGTCATATTTGCTAGCATTTTCACTGGGAGATCAAGAAGGTCTATGAAGGACTCCCTGACAGTAGTCTCACAGGAAAGTAGAATTGCATAAGACCTTATAGACAGAATGCCAATTGTCCAGCACAGCCTCATTTACACTGGCTGCACTGGTGCAATTACTAATATAGACCCCCATTGACTTTCTAAAGTGGTTTTTATGTCTGATGATAAACTAGGCTAAAGGCACATTGTATACTTAATCCACCTTCACAGCATCCAAGAAGGCTTGCAGGTGAACTCAGAACTTGTCCACCACCAAAAGAGTTCATTCCATTATAGAATCAGCCTACCATTAATGGAGATTGAGATAAAGTCCATCTGTCACTGACAGGACAAAATCAACTTCCTATTGATGCTACTTCTGCTTTGGGGACCATTCTGAGCAATTCCAGCTCTTTCACCTTATACACTAAGAATAGGATTAGTTTCCTCCTGAGTCTCTTCCTAGACAAGCTAAGCCTTCCCATGTCCTTTATCTGTTGCTATACATCATTCTCCTCCTCTTCATCTCCATGCAGATAGCTTATGACCAGATAAATCCCAGTTTGTTAATATCTCATTCCAATCCTTACACTAAAAGTGAATGCACATTCTTCACTCATGACTTAACCAGGTTTATGTTGGAGCTATATGTATTTTTTTAAATACTATTTTTAGCTGTTAATAGAACTTTATTTTTATTTATTTATATGCAGTTCTGAGAATCAAAACCAGTGCCTCACACATGCTAGACAAGTGCTCCACCACTGAGCTACAACCCAGCCCCAGAGCTATATATATTTTTTATTGCAGATAATATGCTCACCTACCTTGAGGGAGCTCATGGCCACTTCCTTTATCTTTTGCTACCCCTCTGCAGGTTAGTTACATTATACCTCCCTAATTAAATGAGAGACAGCTAAAGCTCCAAGTAACCTTAGATGATTCTTAATTCTAAAATTTTAGAATTCATTTCACTTTGGACTTGTGAAAACTTTTGCAGTTATCATTGCTGAATTTCCTCCTATAGAGTTAGGCCATCATTTGTCTCTCAATATTCCTCTAGATCCTTATCTTGACATCCCACAGGCTTATGACCTTTGACAGTTTTGTGGCATGCACCTTTGAAAAGCATGCCTTTCACCTTCTCATAGCATTCTGCTTAGGAAGATGTGCAATGTTGAGTAAAAGAAGAAAGGAAGTAGGATTCTACATATTAAGAATATTCTTACAGCTCCTTGGAGCGAGGCTGATGTTTTCTTGAATGGATGAGCAGTGTTTCCCTCTTACTTGAATGCAGTCTGGTCCTGCTAGAACAACTCCCTCTTTATCCTTGCCCATTCTGCAGTCTTTCCAGTAAACTGGCTTTGTAGTGAATCACACAAGAGTCCAGAGAAGAATGTAGGTAATATAGCTCAAATATAGTTACACATATGCTTAGATTTTTTTTTTTTTTTTTTTTTTTTTTTTTGGTACTGGGGATTGAACTCAGCGGCACTAGACCACTGGGCCACATCCCCAGCCCTTTTTTTTTTTTGTATTTTATTAGAGACAGGGTCTCACTGAGTTGCTAAGTGCCTCGCCATTGCTGAGGCTGGCTTTGAACTCACGATCCTCCTGACTCAGCCTCCCAAAGTGCTGGGATTACAGGCATGCGCCACCGCGCCCGGCTTATGCTTAGATTTTGAGGAAAAATTTGACAGAAAGCCTTTTGAGGGACCTGTACAATATAGATTTCAGAGACCCTTTTCCATTTCATTTTATTCAGTGAGATCAACCTGTCAAAGAGTTGTGATTGTCAGGCTCATACTCTAGCTTCCCACTTTACTTTCCTTAGGAAGACAGAGATAGCACAACATGGCATAAGAAAGACTGGGAATGTTCCATCTTTTAATGCATCATTGACTTATGTTTCCACTAAGTAACCTTCTATACTGAGCAGTTGAGGGAACCATACAATTTTTTTTTTCAGACACTAAATTGTAGAAAAGTCAAAATTGGTTAGGACACAATCCTTAATCTAAGGGATTCTTTTTTATTTTTTATGATGACAGCAAGCATTTTAAAAGACTGTAATATAATAATAGAGGAGACAAGTTTAACTTTGAATGGGAAATGATATCTTGTAGGAAATGATTTTTTTTTTATTTTATAGACTCAAAAGTGTCCAGTACTGAAGTGCTTGCAAAGAGCTGTCTCCCTCCTCCACTGCCACTGGATTCAATGACATGACCTCCCCCTTGGGAACTATATTTAGCATCTAATATTTCTCAATTTCCTGAAATGCTTTGTTAAGCTAAAAGTTATGTTCTCATGCCAAAGCTTGTTGAGGTCTTCATGACACCAAAGCAGAAACATGAAAAATATCATCATTTGACTGTTTTGACTTCAAAATGTTCAAGAGGTATATTTAAAAGCATTTCTGCTATTTTTAAGCTTCAGTTAAATGATATAATAAAAGCAAAGGTAAACCTTTTATTCAAAGTAAAGATAAATATCAGAAAGAAGAAAATATGATTTGTCATTCTAAAAGAAACCCAGTTTCACATTCTGTTTCTGAGAAGAGAACTAAGAACTATTTCGGGGGACATAGTTATTGCCCTGCTTGGCTCAACAAAGCAGGACTGCCCTGATTCCTTGCATTATACTTGCCCACATAATAAAAAATCAACACTCTAATTTTTACATACTTTCTTTCTATGTAAATTTCCAGTTACCTATTTAGAAGATTACAGCTGAAGCATTTCTGTAAATCAACTATAATTCTCTTATGAAGGAGCATTAAACCATGTCCATTGGCCTATCTACATGGAAATAAGAATTACGTATGAAATAGGAGGACACTGACTCTCCTCTCTTCCCTCCTTCTCAGTGGCACCTATAACCATATGAGTTGCCCCTTCTGCTGCTGCTGTCACTCCTGACATGAGAACCACTGTGATTCTTCTCTTGCCACTTCACTTCTATTATTGGTGATGATAGCAGCCATAGCCAACACATTGAGCACTGGCTGTGTGCCTGGTATACATTCAAGCATGTTACAGAATCTTACTCATTTAGTCACTATAATTGTAGGAGCTCAATATCACAATAATATCCACATTCTAATTGTGAAAGTTGGTATAAAGAAAAATTGATTGCACAAGGTCTAGCATCTTGTTCTTTCAAGGTCAGAAATCAACCTAAAGCATGGTGTCTCCTGCATAAGTGTCCTTCCTCATCTTGGCCACCTTTGGATGAATCCTTACCAATGATATATATAAACATATATATATATATATATATATATATATATATAGTGTGTGTGTATATGTGTATGTGTGTGTGTGTGTGTATATATATATATATACATACATATATATATACATACATACATATTACATTGCAGGTTTTATATATATAATATTATATATCATATATATAATATTTATATATAATATTATATATCATATATATAATATTTATACATATAATATTTCAGGTTTTAAGTATGTGTTTTAATAATCTACTAGGCATTCTTAAAAATAATAGACATCATATTATAGCCTATTTTGAAATAATTAACCTATGGAAAACATTTCCGAGCTTTTAGTCATTTTATTTTCTGTTAAAGTAGCTGAGTTAACATACGATTTGTATTTTCCATGTATTCAAGGTTTAGCCTCTAGAAATGTACAATTAGCCAACAAGCTGGCATTATAATATTCTCAATATCCAGCACAAATATGTATGAAAGCACACATACACACTTACATGCAGATAGTTAGGCATTGAAAAATAATAAGCATCAATTGTTGCCTTCATGAGACCTTTAGTCTCATGAAGAAGATATGCATTAAAAATCATCATAGCAAAATGTATTATGGTATGAATTTTTAATGCACAATGACTATAGGAAAACAGTTTAGTCATTTATCTAACGATTATAAAAATTTCCTTGAGGGTAGGCAGTGCATCTTTCTTCTCATAGCTGTGCCACATAGATAGTTGTGGGAACATAGTAGCAATTGGAAATATTTATTGAGTGTTGAATGAGTCATCATTGGGTTATCTATTTTTGTGTTGTACATGCATCTTATCTATTTTGGTGTTTCCTAAGGATTTCAGAGAACAAATTGTAGTTCCCATGCAAAGCTGTGTGTTCATTTTGAGAGTCAGGAAACAGGAAAGCATTCTGAAGTTCCCTAGAAAGTGCACAGTATTAGGATTTTATGAGTAAAAATTGTGAATTGTCTGTTCCCCAGAAATAGCTAAATGGATATCCAATTGCAAAGCATTACTTTATTCCACATTCAACTCAACTTAATTATAACTGGAAAATCAGAAAGGCTGTGTTTCTACTAATGAATAGTTATTAATTTCATTTGGATGTAAATCTCAGGTTTTCATTCTTTACTTCCTTTCTTTGACACAAAGCCTAGGGACATGCAACCATCTCCTAACATTGTCCACTGGAAATAAAATGGGGGCATTTTTATTCCACAAAAAGTTTGAGATGATTTTATGTTGAACACTATTTGGGGACTTTGATCCAGCAACTTCACTGCTATGACTTAGGGGTCAAAATCATCTCTTCGCTGGCCTTCCCAGGACCTCAACAGTTGATCTCTCAAGCCAGAGCATCTGGAAGTGGAGTTAGTGTGATTGAAGAATGAAGCAAATCCATCTCTTCCCCAAGAACTGAGCCCTGTCAGGCAGTGTGCCCATCATAATCTTTACTGTTTGGACAACAAGTCAGGCTTACACATTTTTAGAGATTCAGGACAATACATTTGTATTCATACCAAGTGCATTTCTCAGCCTCTGCAGTCAGCCACACAACATTCATAGCTCAAAAACACATAAGGAAAAAAGGCAATTTTAATACAAAGCAAATCTTGAACTTTATCTATATAAAATAATAAGAAATCTCTTCTACAAAGCTAAATGCCTGAACACTATTGAGTAATGGATTAAAGGAACTTATCATAGGAATATGAGAATAGGAATTTACCTAGACCTATATAGACATTTTGAGAAAAATGTTATCATAGATCAAAGAAAACATTATCATTGCAGTGTCTTGTCTGGGAATCCAGACTTCTAAATTGTGCCTCAACAGGCCCAGGCTTAAAAAACAAAAGGAGACACAGAGAGATGACCTTTGTTATTCTTTGGATACAGCAATTTTTGTCCTCTTTGAATTATCTTAGAGGCAAGATTTAAGGAAAGAAAATCATTATGCATGTCCTCTTTGAGTCAGGGAAAGGAAGTTGTGACTATTTGAGGGGGAGGTAGATGGAGGACATATGGTACTCAGGTTCCTGTCTCCACATTTATTAGCTGCATTTTCTCCAGCAGCTGTCACCAGCTGCTTGAAACCTATGGCTAATTAAAACCTTAATAATTCCTTTAATATGATGCTAAACACTGAGGATTACAGCCTACCTCCCTGAGACTAGGTATCTGATTAGTGCAATGATATGTATTGGCAGCTAAAATTGATGCCGTGATATTTGTCAGGTCCTATATTAACAATTTTAGCTGAATTATATCATTTATTGTTCTCACCAATGCTATCAATCAGACCCTATGATCATTTACATTTTGCTGCTAGGGGAGAAAACAAAGCCATGACTTAGAAAGGTTATGTGATGTCCAAAAGGTCATGTAGCTCTTAAGTGACCGAGCCAATTTCAATCAGATTTCTGATTATATACATTGAGCCATTAATGATACTTCTAATATGGCCTTAGGTTTATGGCAGGTCAAATGGATCCCTGCTGATACATAAACAGCAACGGTAAGATCCTGGGCCACCCAGGTCTACCTTGGAGATCAAGAGTACAGCGGAAAGGCAGAGGCACTCCAGGAAACCATTCATCGTGCTTCATACCTGCTCTGCAGACACCACAAAGCATGGCCAAACACTTGTCCCTAAGAAACTTCCAGGACAAGCAGCTGCTTCTGATAGCATCAAGGCAGAAATGGAGGACAGACATGCCTGTTTCCCATGGGCAAGGTGTGTGCATCACAGAGCTGGCTACAAGATGAGTTTAAAGGAGACCCTGACCGAAGTTCTTCCTGACCAGAAAGTACCAACTCCAGCTCACAGTTGTGTAATGGAAGTGGAAAATACCCTGCCCTGCAGCTGTCCTCCATTGTGCACCCCAAACTTGCTCTACTGTAGGCTAGAGAGAAAGTCTTAGGTCTGTGGGTAAGCCAGAGTGGAGGGAGACGGAGGATACTAGGTAAGGAGGAGAGAAGAGGTTGGCCACACAGTCTGCACCAATGTGGGCTTTCCAGACTGAAAGCCAATGGACGGAGGGTTAACGCTAAATGAAATTTGGTATTTTGATTACTAAAGTATTTTGATTACTAAAGTAGGGACAGGCATTTTGAATTCAAAATTTGAATGAGAGTAGTCTTGGGACTAAAAATCCTTTGCATTCTCTTAGAGTCACATAAAAGTGTAGGTGACTTATCTAACAGGGCTTTCTGGAAAGGGTCATAAATATTAGAAAGATAAAAAATAGGGACTAATGTTAGGTTTATGCTTTGTCTTATTTGTTTTTTTTTTAATGCTTTTTCAAGCTTTGTTCTTGAATAAAGTTAATTTATTTAAAGCACTTTTATCTGTGCCATACAAACAGGAAGACCTAAATGAATATAAACTATCATTTCAGTGTAACAGTTTTGTCTTTAATCCCTCAAAGGGAAGAAGGGTTTAAGGGATCATTAAAGCAACAATGAAGAATTATTTGATGATAGAGATCATTGTCATGCCTGAGGACTTTCTGGTAAAGTCTGACAAGCTGATTATAAGGAATACTGTGCAGGTGTGTTGGGAGAGGATTTGTGGTTAAGACTCTAAAATCCACAGCTCACTCCACTGGCCAAGGATCAAGGTGAACGTTTACCTCAGTGTTATTGTGTAGATACGAGAAGTCCCTCAATAAGTTCATGTGATAGATAATGCAGGAATGTTTGGAGGTGAAATGATTAGATTATGAGACATGCAACCTACTCAGTGGATTAATCCACTTGAGGAATTAATAATTTGAAAGGACTGACTACTGTATTGATTGGTAACTGTAGGCAAGTAGGTAGTATGGCTGAAGGAATTAGGTCATTTAGAGTTTCCCTTGGAGATTATATTTGTCCCTGCTCACCACCCACTCTTTTTTTTTAATCTCTCATCTCTGCTTTCAATTTCCTTGAGCTGAGCCAATTTCCTTCACCAGGCCCTTCCTCCATGATGTTTTGCCTCCCATCAAACCCAAGAAAAGGAGTCAGCCAACCACTGAACCTCTACTACCATGAGCCCCCAAAATGGAACTTTTCTTCCTCACAGTTGTTCTTATCATGTATCTTAGTCATAGCAATGAAAGGCTGACAACACACTTTGGAAGGTCTCTGAGACTGCCCATTTAGGATGTCCTCTTTGCTAACCCAGAGTATTAAGCCCAAGTGCATGTTGGCTTTTCTCTCCTACTGAACTCTGGGGACACTTGGCTATTGACCTGGTGGGAGAATTAATCCATCCCGAAAGGATGAATACACAGTAAGACTCTAAAGTTCTATGTCAACAAACAACAGCAAAAAAGTAGCTTAACTTTATGAGATAAGTGGTTCCTTCTAGAGAAATGGAAAGCTGCACTAATTTCAGAAGAATAAAGAATAGAGAAGGTGTCATAAAGACTTATTGAAGGCAAATATTCTAAACATAGAAAGAGTATGTACTAAGAGCTGAGTACAGAAGAAATGTGTAAAACTCAATATACATTAGAAACCTTCTTATGCTTACCTCAGGACTCTTGGCTAGTCAGCTAGTTGCCAAGGTTCATGAAACACACATTAAAGATTGCAGTTCTTCTTAAATCATATAAATGTATTTATTCACTGATTTTTGGCTGTTAAAGAAAGGTCTTTTCCTTGAGCATGAGTATTTGTATTGAGTTAACACAGTGAATCAGTTAAAGGGAGGCTGATTCTGAGTCTCTGCTGTAGGCAAAGCAAAAGCTGGGATTCCTAGAATGTCCTTCCATTCTCTCCTGAGGGGATTTGTTTTGCCCTGAAGTTACCAGCTGGGGGAGGGGGTAGTGGCAGTTTTCACAACAAGTACTATGGCCAAACTGGAATTGAAATTTTAGAAGAATCGACTTGGCACTGATATGAGATTTGACTGTAAGAATGGTATATTTTTATGGCAATCTGAGAAAGAGGTGTAAAGGCTGCAAATAAAGATATGAAGAGATGGCATATATTGTGAACATTAAGGAAAGAGAAATGATGGGAGTTGATGGTGGGTTGCACTGGGTGGATGAAAGGCCATTAATAAGGCTTTAGTAACTGAACACCTCAGTGTGGCTTCACTAGATGGATACAGGTGAATACTGACAGAGGCCCCGATGCAGAGACTATGGAGGGGAACAACAGGCATTTCTATTTTATTATTTTTGGTGCATTGAGCCTGAGATAAATGATGAGGTATTCAAGTTGAGAAGACTTATAAGAGATATGGTATATTATATAACAGACTTAAGGCAACAAAATTAATTCTGGATTTCTATGCATTTGTAGAGGAGGGTCTCACAATATACTGTGGTTTTGTCTAAGCTAGTTTGACAGAATGCCTGGAAGACATGAACCTAGAGCATTGAGGTCTGTCATGCTATAACTGGGTGCTTCTGGGGAAACCCAGTTGTTGCTATTATTGCTTAGGGATTTGTGGGAGGTTAAACCTTTCCCAAATATTAATCCATAATTAATATTATTTTTAATGTTATTATTAACATTATTCTGTGCAACTTCACAATGTTTGCTTTCTAAGAGAACTGTAATATATGGAGTAGGACCTTAACACATATTATAGCCATGGACTTTTACTGAGTGTCTAAAATATTTTTCTGTCTTAAGCAGTTGAGATAAAGTCTTACATTTGTGTTAAGGAATTTCTGTGGATGGTGATTGAAAGTGTGTTCTCCTGAATAATCACTCTTTTTGAAGAGCCTGGCTTAGTAAGAAAGAAAGACCTACTTTCAGAAGAGGGACATGTCTAGGCCTTGGGACTCCAGAAGAGACCACAGCTCTGAAAACAGGAAGAGTTCAAAGCTCTTCCAAATCTCAGAGACTTGATTTCCCAAGCACGCCTAAAGATAAAGCCATATTAATAGGTTCCTGTTCAAACAGAAAAAAAAAAAAAAAAATCAGAGAGCAATTGCCAAAATATTCCAATCCCTTTTCCTTCTTCTTTTCCAACATTTATTACTTTAAAAAATATCCAAGCCTCTCCACAAGCCAACATTTCATTAGATACAAAAGCTGAAATTTAAAATGACTAATTTTAAGTCAAGAGAAGCTGGAGGATTTAGGGAGAAGGGCTTTTGTTTGGCTTCACTTAGTCATTTTTAACCATGAAGAATGTTCCCAAATTAACTGTGAATATAAGAACAGGAGCTAATAAATTTTTGCAATTAAGGGTCTAACTGCTATTTTGTTATCTGGTGCTTTAAAAAAAAAAAACTCACTGAGTTATCATTCTACTCTGTCTGTATACCAACTAATTAAGCAACAACCTTTGGCCCAGCTGAAGTTATTTTTCTATATAAAGGAGAAGGAACACAGGAGCAAAGTCCTAATTAAATGTTTCCACATTCTAATTTCTATAATTTTTTCCTATGGAGCAGTGTATGTCACGGTGTGCCTTATACCTGTTCACTATTTATAACTTCATAGTGCAAGTCTGTGGCTGGTGGTCTTATAAAATACCTTCATAAGGCAGTCACAGTGCCACCGTAGGCATTTCCGGGTAAAATGAAAGAGTTATCAGTGTTAAAGCATTGTTGGTTGTGTGTTCTCTCAGGAGAGCCTAGGCACAGGCTTGCACTGCAGTGCTGAAGGCCTAGATGCTCTATAGCAGTGCACATACAACATGGCCCATGGGCCAGTGCCAGTCTCCATACATTCCTTCCAGGAGGCAAAGGTCGTAAGCGCAGCAGCAATTAAAACTAACTCTTTTTTGTTTTTAAGTTTTTTTTTTTCCAAATTTATTTTTTATTCTAAGTTGTTAGGAATGACAGCAGAATGTATTACATTTCATATTATACTTATACAGCACATTTTTATGTATCTCTGGTTGTATACAAAGTATATTCACACCATTCGTGACTTCATGCTTGCACTTAGGGTAATGATATCCATCTCATTCTACCATCTTCTTTTTTTTCTTCATCCTTTTGCCCCCTTCCATCTCCTCCATCCCCATTGGCCATTCTAGTGTTTCTCTAATCTTCCTATTCTCCCCATCCCAACCCCACTGTTAATCAGTCTCCTTTATATCAGAGAAAACATTTGGCATTTGGCTTTTTGGGATTGGCTAACTTCACATAGCATCATAATCTCTAACCTCATCCTATTTACCTGCAAATGCCATGATTTTATTCTCTCTTATTGCTGAGTAATACTCCATTGTATATATATATGCCACATTTTCTTTATCCATTCATCTACTTAAGGGCATCTAGGTTGGTTCCACAGTGTAGCTATTATGAATTGTGCTGTTATAAACATTGATGTGGCTGTGTCCCTGTAGTATGCTGTTTTTAAGTCCTTTGGGTATAGACCAAGGAGTGGGATAGCTGGGTCATAAGGTGGTTCCATTCCAAGTTTTTCAGGAATCTCCATACTCCTTTCCATATTGGCTGCACCATTTTGCAGTCCCGCCAACAATGTATGAGCGTGCTTTTTCTCCACATCCTCACCAACGTTTATTGTTGTTTGTGTTCTTAATAGCTGGCATTCTGACTGGTGTAAGATGAAATCTTAGAGTGGTTTTGATTAGTATTTCTCTAATTGCCAGAGATGTTGAACAGTTTTTCAAGTATTTGTTGACTGATTGTATTATCTTCTTCTGAGAAGTGTCTGTTCAGTTCCTTGGCCCATTTATTGATTGGGTTATTTGTTTACTTGGTGTTAAGATTTTTGAGTTCTTTATATATTTTAGAGATTAGTGCTCTATCTGACATGCATGTGTTAAAAATTTGTTCCCAATTAGTAGGCTCTCTATTCACCTCACTGAATGTTTCTTTTACTGAGAAGAAGCTTTGTAATTCTTAAGCTCAAATTATCCCTATTTGAAAAAACATGATTCTATATTTAGAAGACCCCCCCCCAAAAAAAATCACCAGTTTCTTGAACTCATAAGCAAATTCAGCAAAGTAGCAGGATACAAAATTAACACCCCTAAATCAATTGTGTTCCTATACACCAATGACTAATCAGCTGAAAGAAAAACCAAGAAAACTATCCCATTCACAGTGGCCTCAAATAAAATACTTTCGAATCAATCTAACAAAAGAGGTGAAAGACCTCTACAATAAAAAACTGCAGAACTTTAAAGAAAGAAATTGAATAAGAATGAGTGTGCTTTTTCTCCACATCCTCACCAACGTTTATTGTTGTTTGTGTTCTTAATAGCTGGCATTCTGACTGGTGTAAGATGAAATCTTAGAGTGGTTTTGATTAGTATTTCTCTAATTGCCAGAGATGTTGAACATTTTTTCAAGTATTTGTTGACTGATTGTATTATCTTCTTCTGAGAAGTGTCTGTTCAGTTCCTTGGCCCATTTATTGATTGGGTTATTTGTTTACTTGGTGTTAAGATTTTTGAGTTCTTTATATATTTTAGAGATTAGTGCTCTATCTGACATGCATGTGTTAAAAATTTGTTCCCAATTAGTAGGCTCTCTATTCACCTCACTGAATGTTTCTTTTACTGAGAAGAAGCTTTGTAATTCTTAAGCTCAAATTATCCCTATTTGAAAAAACATGATTCTATATTTAGAAGACCCCCCCCAAAAAAAATCACCAGTTTCTTGAACTCATAAGCAAATTCAGCAAAGTAGCAGGATACAAAATTAACACCCCTAAATCAATTGTGTTCCTATACACCAATGACTAATCAGCTGAAAGAAAAACCAAGAAAACTATCCCATTCACAGTGGCCTCAAATAAAATACTTTCGAATCAATCTAACAAAAGAGGTGAAAGACCTCTACAATAAAAAACTGCAGAACTTTAAAGAAAGAAATTGAATAAGACCTTAGAAAGTGGAAAGACCTCCCATGTTCTTGGTAGAAGAATTAATATTCTAGGCAGAATTAATATTGTCAACATGGTCATACTACCAAAAGCTCTATACATATTTAATGCAATTCCCATTAAAATTCCAATGACATGAGTGTGCCTTTTTCCCCACATCCTCTCCAACATTTATTGTTGCTTGTGTTCTTGATAGCTGCCATTCTGACTGGAGTGAAATGAAATCTTAGAGTAGTTTTGATTTGCATTTCTCTAATTGCCAGAGAGGTTGAGCATTTTTTCATGTATTTGTTGATTGATTGTATATCTTCTTCTGAGAAGTGTCTTTTCAGTTCCTTAGCCCATTTATTGATTGGGTTATTTTCTTTTTTGGTGTAAAGTTTTTTGAGTTCTTTATATATTCTAGAAATTAGTGCTCTATCCGATGTGCATGTATTAAATATTTGTTCCCAATTAGTTGGCTCTCTATTCACCTCACTGATTGTTTCTTTTGCTGAGAAAAAGCTTTTTAGCTTAAATCTATCCCATTCATTAATTCTTGGTAATAGTTCTTGCGCTACAGGATTCTTATTAAGGAACTTGGGCCTAATCCGACATGTTGGAAATTGGAGCTTACTTTTTCTATTAGGCGTATTGTCTCAGATCTAATTCCTAGGTCCTTGATCCACTTTGAATTGAGTTTTGTGCATGGTGAGAGATAAAAAGGCACATTCATACATTGCTGGTGGGACTGCAAAATGGTGCAACCGCTATGGAAAGCAGTATGGAGATTTCTTGGAAAAATGGGAATGGAACCACCCTATGACCCAGCCATCCCACTCCTGGGTCTGTTCCCAAAAGACTTAAAAACAGCATATTACAGTGACACAGCCACTTCAATGTTTATAGCAGCACAATTCATAATAGCTAGGTTGTGGAACCAACCTAGATGTCCCTCAGTAGATGAGTGGATAAAGAAAATGTGGTATATATACAAAATGGAATTTTACTCAGCAATAAGAGAGAATAAAACAATGGCATTTGCAGGTAAATGGATGAAGTTGGAGAATATAATGCTAAGTGAAATTAGTCAATCTCAAAAATCCAAACACCAAATGTTTTCTCTGATATAAGGAGGTTAGTTCGCAGTGTGATTGGATGGGGGTACATAGGATTAGAGGAACACTAGAATGGTCAAAGGAAAGGGAGGGCAAGGGAGGGAGCAGGGGGAGAAAAGGGGGGAAAAATGGTGGTTGAATGAGATGGATATCACTATCCTAAATGCATGATTAAAGATCTGAATGGTACTTATATACTTTGTATACAAGCAGTTGTATGTAAAAAAGATGATATACTTGTGCATTATGAATAAGTAAATAAATAATCTAAAAATAAAAATTCCAATGACATTTTTCATATAAAAAGAAGCAGTCATAAAATTTATTTGGAAAAATAAGAGACCAGAATAGCCAAAGCAATCCTTAGTGAGAAAAGTGAAGCAGGAGGCATCACAATACAAGAACTTAAATTACACTAGAGAGCTATAATAAGGAAAATGGCCTGGTATTGGCACAAAAATAGAAGTGAAGACCAATGGAACAGAATACAAGACAGACAAAAACCCACATAAATATAATTATTTCATACTAGATAAAGGTACCATACATACATACATTGGAGAAAAGATAGCCTCTTCAACAAGAGGTGCTGGGAAAATTGGGGCTCAATATGTAGTGGACTGAAATTGAACTCCTATCTCTCACCCTGAACAAAACTCATTAAAATTGAATAAAGGACCTTGGCATCTCAACAATTAACTGCAGACTTATCTATTTCTGGAAAAAGGAAACTTCTAATCAGAAATTTATTTTTAGAATTATAGAAATCAGAACATTTGGTGACCTTCAGATAACATCAGCATATGTGTCAGGAAATCAGATCCCCAAGAAATATACAACCTCCCTGGACCCCCACCCATCTGAGACTAAATTAAACCTCCCCAAAATTCCTTAAGCAAGATGGCTCTTCATGATGAAAGTCCCCATCTTCCAACTTGCTGGCTTGTTGACAATAAAGATCTTTCTTCCCATCACTTTGTCTCTCTCACCTTATTGGCTCCATCAGAAGGCAACAGAACCAGACCATGTTTACAGAATCATACCTAATAAACAAATGAATGGAGTGAGTGCTAGAAACTATCTTTACTCATGTATGTCTTATAAAACCATTTGATTACCTTTTTTTTAAATTTTTTTTGTCTTAGTTGTAGATAGACACAATAACTTTGTTTAATTTATTTGTTTTTATGTGGTGCTGAGGATTGAACCCAGTGTCTCACATATGCTAGGCAAGTGCTCCACCACTGAGCTACAACCCCAACCCTTGATTACCTTTTGAAAGCAGGTCTTGGATAGTGCCTCTTCTTTCCTAATAAGAACAAGTCTGTATTATTTTTATCTAAATTGACTGTTTTAACAGAAACACCCATGTATCCACATATCTTTCATCTCCTCAGACCTCCAGCCCTTATCACAAACAGAGTTTTGTGTACATAGGAAATTAAATTCAACAAATGAATAAAATCAAAATAGAGAAAACAAGGAAAAGAAAAGGAAGGAATTTGAGATAACAAGTAGGTAAATGTCACTCTTCTGGACATCCTGTATGTATAATTTTTATTTCCCTCACAGACTGATTTCCATTAGGAGTTAAAAATGAGTCCTTGTGCCAAGTTTAGGTATCAATGTGACATCTCAGTCCTGAGATTGTGCATTGATCATAACAAATGAACAATACATATTGGAGCACTGCTATTATTCTTTAAATCTGACCGTTTTATGCTTTATTGCATTTAAGCATATCATGATCATATCATCATTTTAGGTATTATTTGTATTATTTTATATATGGGAAAATTCATTCACAACAAATCTAAGAAATTCGGTATAGGTCACAAAGCTAGTGTGCAATTATATTGCTAATCATAACTAGTCTATTTTATAATCTGTGTTTATCTCTAGGAGATACCTGGAACCTAGTGGCTTGCTTTCCCACACTAGAATGAAATGCCCTGTCTAGTGATTGACATGTTTCCACCCTACAGCTCTGAAACATGCCAAGGAGGCAGCATGTGTGAGTTGGTCAGCCTTGTCTATGAAAATGGTTTATGCCAACTTTCTCTTTCAGAATCCCAATTTGCTATTAAAGAACCTGGTCAAGTAGCCTAGTGTGGGCTACGTGTCTAGAGAAATATATTGAAAAAAAAAAAAAAAAAAAAAAAAAAACTCCTTGGATGAAACTTGGCTTTCCTGAGATTAAATCATTTTGTGTGTAACTTGGCAATTCACACTTATTCTGTGTGACTTCAGAAAGAAATCTGGAAATTATACCTACATGTTTTGGACTTCCCATGAATTAATTGTGATGATTTTCTCCTGGTGATGGTATCCTTTGCCTTTATTTAAACCTCGTGTTGGTATACTTGGTGAAGTTTTTGATTTTTTTTCAATAGTCCAAAATTTTGTAATTGGTGCAGTTGACATAGCAAAATTGTTGAAATGGCCCCAGATTCAAATGAAGTGATTAGCACTTTGTTCAGGAGGAAAGAAGATGAGAAAAGGGTAAAGAATGTGCAAGCGCTGAGGTCACTAACTGGAAAGGCTTCTCAGTGGAACTCAGAGGTCATGGATCCAGAGCAGGTGGGGAGGGGGTAGCTCATTGGATGAGAAACAAGGTAGCTATTAAATATGAAATTGGTTACAGAGAAACCCCAAGCACAGAAATAAGTTCAAATTGATTATTGCATGAATTAAGAATGTGGAAATAGACCCAAGGAGAGACTAAAAAATGCCAAGGGCCTCTTTAACCCACCAATACTAAAAACAATCTTGAGTGGAAATTCTCAAGCAGCAGACTACATAAATGGAGGGATATCCTATGAAGAAATTAATTTTGTAAACAAATATGGCAACACTAAAAGAATACCTAATGGCAATAGTTTTTACACATATGTTTTCCATTGTAAGGGGGTGTTTCTTTCCAAATTATCTTAGCCTTGATGAATTCAAGAAACCTGAAGGAAATATCATAATTGAATCTATAAAACCTTAGTATCTATCTTTGCCACTATGCATGTGCAAATTACTCTAAAGCTTTCCCCTCATTAGTTAGCCTGGATTAAACAAGGAATGCATGCAAACTTAAACATGAAAAGAAGTTTCCTCTCATCCTCACTTTGATTACAAAATAAAATACCCCACTGATGATGTTAATATGCTGCTAATATGAGACACATGGAATTAGCTAATGGCACTATAATAAAAGTTAGCTCCTTGGGTGTTTTGTGAACTCCAAATGTGACCTTTCTATGAGAGGAAAAAATTATATAAAGGAACTGGTCATGATCTTATTGGTTTAGTTACTAAAATAGAACTATGTGTGTACAAAAGACTTGAGTTATTCAGAAGAATGAAAATAACATATTTGTAAAGAGCAAGAGAGGTCAATTGAAGGAAAGATTTTAGAAGGTTAATAAAGAAGGCATGAAAAGGGGGTATATGGAGAAAGTGCCCTCCAAGGTGTTGATGAGCCAAGACTGAAGACTGGTGGCCTCCCCAGGTATTGCTGGGCTGTGGCTAGCAAGCGCATCTTCCTACTCTTTGCACATTAAAGAAATAAGAAAATACACAGAACAAGGCCATGGTCCCTTTAAAGTTGAGCAGTATGAAGTTAAGAAAGGGTTTCAAGGTCTCTTGTCAGAGTGCCCATGGGGGTCAAGGGCTTTCACATTGGTGTGGATTAAATTGTCTAGAGGTGAGAAAGGAGTTTTATGGTGTTAGCTAGATGGTGGTTTATAATGTACTACCATCAATGAATCTTACAGTTAAAGTTAAAAGTCAGTATGATTGTTAGAGAAATGCAATGATATGTCTCTGGAAAATGTAAAAGCAACATTGTATCTCTGAAGGAAAGTTTGTGAAAAGGTGTTATGTGTGAGAATAGCACCACCACTTCTTGAATGCATCATGGGTGAGAATGTGATGAATGAGATTTCTTCCTTTACCCAAGCCATAGGGAAAGGAGGTGCTTGAAAATCTGTTTGGGTTCAGGTTTTAATTAAACATGCTACTGGGAACTACTTAAAACAATTCAAGCAGTATTTGAAACACAGCATACAGGAGGTACCTGGAGACTTCAGTCTTATTGGCAGACATGCTAGGTGACTACAAATTTTGTGTTTAATATTCTCACATGACCTGGGAGAAACTGATGGGTCTTGGAGGTCAAAAGTGGATTATAAATAACTCTACAAGGTGGTGCCTTCAGTAGCATGAGCTACACCAAATAGGAGTTAACAATTCAGCCCTGCAATGAGCTCAGATAAAATGTTATTAGATGGTTAACTTTAGCTAATCCTATCTTTAAATTTCTATTTTGGTAAAAAAAAAAAAGTCAATATCCATTTTCATTAAGTGGGATAAATACCACAGATATATGTTGTTCCTGCATGGATATTTAAATTTTCCTTTTTCTTGTATAACTTAGTGAGAAGAAATGTATATCCAATGCAATTTGGAAAGCATTACTTACCATTATATTGGTGATATAATCAACATATGACTGGAATTGAACAATAATTCTGCTTTATTTTATGGCCACCACTGAGGAGTGGATGGTTAATCCTCCTTAAAAGAAAAAAAGTCCCAGGACAAATAAAGAAATTTCTAATAATAACTCAATGAGAGAAACTAGGAACATTCACCCAATCAAAATTAAAGTGTTTTACCTCCTAGGTCCAAGTCTGTAGTAAAAATTTGGCTCCTGTCACTTCCCACATTTAGTATTCTGCTAAGTCTCGGCAGAAAATCACAAGAGAAAAAGCTAATTATTTGAAGTTCTGAATAGCAACAGTGTTTATGGGAACCCTGAGGAGCCATTTCTCAATCAAGCACACTGAGGACTTAACCACATGCTTAGATGACCTTGGCGGTGGGGACAACTCCCACATATGCCTACTAGTAAGTCCTTGACTATCACCCAGCAGTCACCACTTGGATGTGAAACTACAAGTTTGATAAAGATGTTTACCTGGTATAATCTCTTCAAGTAACAGTTTTGGCTTCTTCTTGGGCCTTGAGTGAAAGTGGTTTTTTTTTTTTTTTTTTTTTTTTTTTTTTTTTGCATGAAGACATTTTTTTTTTTGACACTTGGAATATTCATCTAGTCATGGGTTTTGCAGAGTAATCCTTTAAATTATCCCCTCATTAAATGGTAACATGTAACAGCAGTAGCCATATAAGTATCCATTGCATTCATGTAAGCAGTAATTGTTTTTTATATCCTATTCTAAATCACTTGATTCATCTATCCTGATAGGTGAGTGGACACCTTCCTTTGGCCAGCTATCAGATGATTAAAGAGAAAGAAAGAAAGAAAGAAAAAAGTAGTATGGTTTTCAGATAACAGCTCATGAGTAGAGAGGGTCAGCACTAGACCTGGAAGCCAGCTACACCTTGCTCACTAGTGGACACATTCACACTGAAAAAGGAAGACAGAGCTGCCCAGTGGAGAGTACTAGAAGTTTTAAGAGTAGCGTAAGAACTAGATAGGGTGAAGAACAGGAGGATGAAGAGGAAGAAGGGATTATGATAATTATTGGGCCACAACAGTAGTAGTACAGAAAGAATAGTAGTATGTTCTGAAATTAAGTTTTTGTATATTACATGCCCAAATTATGATACTATATTATAGAAAACATTATGGATATGGATAAGGAGTAATTAAGTGGAAATATTAATGCTTACCAGAAAAAATCCCCACACGTATTGTAAAGGAACCTGAAGTCCACAGGTGGAGCCATCCCCCAGTCTTTGGAAATGGCTATGGAGGGACACTGAGCTGCAAGTCTTGAGGACATAGAACTGCCCATAGGTGGCCAGGGAATCGCACTGGCTCATTGCCCATGGTCCCAGAGGATGCTGATGAGCTTTATTGGGATAGATGTTAACCCTGAATTTAGAATGGCATTCCCTGTGATAATAGCAAATATGTTAAACATCATAAAAATGAAAGCAGAAAACATTGCACCAGGTGAACCTCTTGCTTACATACAATCTGATTAAAGAACTCATCTTCTGCAGATGACATTCAATGGCTCAACCCCTCGTAGACAATGAACTGGTAGATGGGTGGGGCTGACAAAGGATTGGATGGATGGCTTGCACAATTTAAATAAAAGTGTGAAAAGGTGATACACCTAGTATCAAAAGTGAGTCATCCTTGTTGTACTGTATCTGTTTCCTTTATTATAATCTTTCATATTTTGAGTTTTTTTTCAGTAATCTGAAAATATATGTGAAAAACCTAGTAAGTGGAAATTCCGGGATTTGAAGCTAAATCTTTTAAAGTTCAGAGTCATTAACCCCTGAAATATGTATCTCAGTAGGAAGGATTTTACTATGGATGCTTCACGAAGAGCAGATTTGGTAGCTGCAAGGGTGGAAACATGAGGAACTTGAATGAGAAGGGTCTCTGAACTGGAGAAAGATACAGACCCTGAAGGTATTGGATAGTCCTTTCTCTATCTCATGGCTTCCTTTAGAGCAAGCCTCATTAGAATCATGGTTTAATATTGATTTATGTCGGTGGCTGGAGCCGACCTCTCAGATCCAACAGCAGAAAGCCTTAACCCGTACTCATTAGATATTCTTTGAGTTATGACTCTATTTGATATTCATGAATTTTATTGATGTTTTAAAATCATAAAAGGCAATTTTCAACTCCTGCGTAAATTTTTAAAATCTATAATGTTAGTGGAAATGAAAAGAAATTACTTTTAATATGAAACCAAATAGGCTTTAGAACAAAATGTCTCAGGTCTATATTAGAGGTGACTGAAAACTGTGCCCACCTTCATTCATCAAATTTGAACTTTCCTAAATTTTAAGCTCATAGTTTTTGCTCTAATATTTAAAAAAATAACTGATAGACTACTGTTGAATTATGAGGTCATTAGTACAAGAAGACATTATATAATAATAGAGCAAATTGTTATCATAAATCATGAAACTACTGCAGGCTTAGAGTTTATATAATGCAAGTGAAAAGCTTTAAGAGACTTTTTCAGAAGCTAAGCTACAAAGACATTTTTGAACAGAAAATATTCCTTTTTATCCAGGTGGCCTACTATAGATTTCTTTGCTATTTGTTAATATTGAAGAATATACAATTGCTGCATAGCTACAATGTATTGGGAATTACTCAAACTAAATAGGTATTTTACAACCTTGTTTCATATAATCCTTATACAATTTCTTTTTCTCGATGTTCTATATTGACTTTCTTCAAAACAGAATGATTGATGCCTTCATTTCTTTCTTTCTTTTTTATTAACAAAGTAGGCTCCCCTTATCCAAGGTTGTGCTTTCTGCAATTTTAGCTACCCACAGTCAACCAATAATACCCATTTGGGTATTATTTTTATTTTTATGTAGAGATGGAGTAAGGTTCAGGTGACAGAAAGGATATTGATAAATGCGTAGGATTGAAAAGTGGGGGAAAAATTCAAGATGAGCATTTTTTTTTAAAAATTGGGTTCAACACTACCCAGTTTACTAGGCCTCTGAATAAACAGGATATGTAAAATGTATTTTTACCTTATATATATGTCATTTTGATATTGCACATACCTATCAAGCTGTGTTTAAACTAAGTACATGTTCCACTCATACATATGCCCATGTTCTATAGGTCCCTAGCTAAAGCTTTTGATTATTTTTTAACTCTAATCTCTGCATCCAGCATTTCTTTTTCTCGATGTTCTATATTGACTTTCTTCAAAACAGAATGATTGATGCCTTCATTTCTTTCTTTCTTTTTTATTAACAAAGTAGGCTCCCCTTATCCAAGGTTGTGCTTTCTGCAATTTTAGCTACCCACAGTCAACCATAATCCAAAAATATTAAATATAAAATTCCAGAAGCAAACAATTCATGAGTTTTAAATGATTTTTATTGTAGTATGTTGCTTTAATTGTTCTATTTTATGATTGTTGTTGTTAATCTTGCTGTACATAATTTATAGATTACTTTTGTCATAAATGTTTATATATAGGAAATGCATAGTCTATGGAGGGTTCAGAGCTATCCCTGGCTTTGGCACCTGCTGGTTGTCTTAGGACATACCTCTCACGGATAAAGTAGGATTACTGTACTATGTTTTCTCCTATACATACATACCTATGATAAAATTAATTTATAAATTAGGCACAATAAGATATCAACAACAACTAATAATAATAAAATGGAACAGTTATAGCAATGTACTTACTATATACTATAATAAAAGTCATGTGGATGCACTCTTTCTAAATACTTTAGTGTACTCACTCTTCTTATGATGACATGGGAAGACGTAACTACACCCATGAGTGAGGTGACATGAGCTGAGTGACAGTCACCAATGCAGTGTTAGCCTTCTGCAAAAGGGTGACCTGTCTGTGAGCACCTCAGGCCTGAGGCCATTGGATATCCAAGATGGCAGCTAAGTGATGAACGAGAAGGGAGGCACACAGCCCAGATATGCCAGGCAAAGAGATGACCAGGACAGGATGGGGAGAGACAGCGTGAGACTTCATCACACCGCTCAGAAGAGTGTGTAACTTCAAATTTATGAATTACAAGTAAAAATACAAAAAAATAAAATCTACGAATTGTGTATTTCTGGAATTTTCCATTGAATATTTCCAGACCACCACTGACCGTGGGCAACTGAAACTACAGCCAAAATCACAGATAAGAAGAAGCTACAGTACTGGATCTCAGAATGAGAAATCAGATAAACTTTGCATGACTTTCTGCCACCATAAAGTATGACTTTCTTTGAGAAAGGAAAAGTGCACAGGGCTGCCTGCCAGGACTTTGGCTGTCACCTGACAACCTTGATAAGCTGAAGGACATTGGAGGTGAGACATGTGTTTACCTCTCCGGCTGCAGGCTTGCTGTACTCTCCAGAGAGCCTCCAGACTCTGTGTTGGGCTATTGTTTAAAATGTACAGGAGGTGAACAGCGCCCGACCGCCTGCCAACCATAAAATGGACCCTTTTCAGCAACTCCTACAGGAACACCTTCCAAGGAGGGGTGATGTGGAGTGTGGGCTATTTTTCCTGTCAGGATTCATAAGAAGTTGAATTAATTAACATTTGAAAATACATTTTCACTCTCAGGAAGGACTTTAATAAATGTGGTTTTAACAATTACTCAATGTTAACCTTTTATTAAAACGCTGTCCTGGATTCAGACTTTTAACTGAAAGGTTGTTTAAGGTCTCAGCTATGAGGACCATCACTCCAGGGAGAGGAGTAGAAGAAAGGAGGCTTTGGCTTTCTAGAACACTTGGGGATTTTTCTGCCAAATACCAGACATCTATCAGCTGAGCACCAGAACTTGCTATGGGTTTCCTTTGCGACCCTCTTCACGGAGTAGCTCGTATTTAGGATCCAGCGCTTGCTTTTAGAGCATCTTTCCTGATGCTGTGCTGAAGTTTTCTTCCATGTAATTTTCACCACAGGCATTAGTGCACCTGCCAAGACCACAGAGCACAAATCTAGACTCTCTTTCCATATGACAGTTTTTCAAATACTTAATGAAAACACTTCTGTCCCTCCAGAGACTTATCTTCAGGTGAAAGGCATCAAGATCCTTGAATAAAATATCTTCAGAGAACATGACCTTGAAATCCTTCTCCATCCTTTCTGCCTTCTTCTGACTAAACTCCATTCTGTTTGTAAATTGCTTCAACTGTGGGTTTCAGATCAGAGCTGAGTATTGCTGTCCTGATCTTGGTCTTTCACTACAGATGTGCTCCTGGGAAATTGGAAGGTTTGTCCCTTTAAAAGTGACATTTCTGAAAGCAGTAAGTAGCACAGAGTGGTGATATTGGGTCCCCCCGAGGGTGGTTGACCTCTGAGAGTCAAACTTTGTGCTCACAGTTCAGCAGAAGTTACCTTTACCCTAACAAAGGAAAAAGGCTTTTTTTCACCCATACCAGTTGTTTTCCTACTTGCTATCGCAATGGGCAAAAGTGCAACTTATGCAGTCCAGGGGAGAAATAAAGAATGTCCATGCAGTTCTGCCCTTTCCAATGCTTTATTCACTCAAATCACTCAATACACTTTCACTCTATAGGTTCTTAATCAAGAAAATGACAATCCTTAATACTAGGCACTGTAATAGACATTATCAACCCACAGCAAACTTAATTCTAAGTTAATTCTAAGCATTGCAAACACACTTAATCATGAGAGGCTCATGACAGACATTCCCTCTGCATGCTAAACTCAAATGCCAGATCAAAAGTCTCAAGCCTTAGGCTGTAAGTCTAGCCGATGGACACTTATCACAGTAACCAGGTCAGGAACTGATAGAGGCCTCTCTGGGGTGGAGTTGACAGCTGGCTAAGGAGATGGTTGTAAGGAGAAGTCCTTTTCTCACCAGAGTCAGGAGTCTGCTGTAGAGTTTGAGAGCAGTGAGGACTACGCAGAGGTTCAGGCAGATGAGCAGAGCTGGGACGTCAGTCCAGGTCCTCATCAGGCTCTCCAGCAAGTGGGCATCAGTGTCAGTTGGCTGAATGTCTGTTCATTGGCGCCATCATTTATACTACATTTGGGGGGCTTCTGACCGCTCTTTCAATCCCTATCATTGTTACTGGGTTTCTCAGTGACATCATTTGTCCTGGGGTTATGACATCTCTCTCCTCTTGCCTTTGGCAGGGACTTATCAGGGTGAGGGCAACATAACAGAGACTTCAGAGTCATGAGGAGTGACTTACTTTATCAGGCTATGCCTGATGACTATAGTGGAGGGCTCCACAGATGGGCCTGGTGGGGACTGCAGGTTCAAAGTGAAGTTTTAAAATGGAGTTGCTTAGGTTAAGGCTTAAGGCTATCCTTATACTTGCCTACACTGCAGTCAGAGCAAGGGGTGGATAGTTAATACACATATGTGGGTGCCCCTCTCCTGCCCTTACCCTCTCCTTGTGGAGGCCTCCCTGTCTGATCCCTTGTCCATCTCACCCTGGCCATAGGATGGCTCTCCTTACTTTACCCCTTGCTCGATTGCAACTCATTACCAGCACTTTGTAACTGGCAGATGCATCCAGAAAGTTGATCTTCAGGACTCAGAAATTGAAGCTGAAGAGTCAGCTGTCGTCTTGAGAATGCTGGTCATCTATCATCTTAAACCCAGCTGCTACTCTATGTAAGTATCCTGTGTGACTAACTCAGGGTCTCAGTCCTACCTGCACTTGCTCTGGTTCTTACTGTTCCCAAAGCACTCTCCTTTCCTCTCACTTATCTGTGTCTACCTCTGCCTTGTCCTGCTCACAACAATTAACACACCTCTTATAACAATCAGCTTACATCTAAACCAACAGCATTAGCCACAGTGCCTTCAGATACCATTTAGTCCCGAAGGATGCCAAGACAACATTTGGCATTTGCAGCCATGAGCCAATAGTTCCACCCACATTTTCCATTCTTTCTGAATCTTCTACAAATCAATAATAAAACTCTAAAAAGCAACATGGCAAACCCACCTGTCACTTGGGAGCTGATGAGAGACAGGAGACATTCTCCTTGCTGTGTCACCTGAGGCTCCACCCAAGGGTCTGTGAGGACCTGCTTCTCACAGCACAGCAGTGCCATATCCGAGGCATGGCCTCTCCCTTCCCTCTAAGGAGCACACTTCATTGGAGAGGAGAACTGAAGGGAGGAACTTCATTTGCTGTGGGATGCTGTGGTACAGTGTGTGTAGGGGAGAGCAAGTAGCTATAAAATAGACAATGTACACCACAGAGCACACTGCCCACCAAAGGGGACCAAGGGTTGGCACCTGGGTACTACACCACATGCCAAGGCTTGAGAAGGTCAAGCTTCTCGGTTTGGAATGAATTGGGTGAGAAGCGAACTCTTGTCCCTACTGCTCTTAAGGCTGAATAGGAGACTGACACTTCTTGAGAAAATGGACTCGTCATCAGAGAACACCTGTGCCCTTGAAGACCAGCCTCTCACAAGGTGACAGAGAATCTGGATGGGGCTGAGACATAAATGCTGATGCCCCCACCCAGTGTCACCAACTAGAAAAATCATTCCTCCTCCCACAGGGAGAGATAGAAAGGGAGTAAAAAGAGAGAGAGCAGAGCATTCCTCCCATTTATTGCCCTCTGAGGGGAAAAACAAGTTTCCTCCTTTTAAGGAGATGTGAGGAACTGAGGAGGAGCCTTCTCCAACAGAACAGCTGCACAAAACTCTTTGTTTTCAAAATTACTTTCACACACTCTGACATATAAATAATCCTATCAGTGCTGGCAACACTGTAGGGCATTTAAGGATTATCTGGAGCTTGTATAAAAATAAATTGCCCAGGCCACACTACTTTAAAAACAACAACCAGTGTTAAGAGTTGGGATTTTTGCCTTGAAGAATTATTGAAGAATTACTGCATTTATACCAATGTTGTTTTATCGTTAACAGAGCTCACTGAGCCTGCATTGTGACTTATGGAAGCACAGAGGAGAGTTTCTCTCATCAGGTTTCTGGCCTCTGATGCTCAGAGAGTTCGTCCCATTAACATTCGTATGTTTTTATCAACATAGAAAATAAAGGTAGGCCTCAAAGGCAGAGATGGTCCTCAAAGTTTAGCATTGAGTAAGTACAACTAATTAAGGAATGGTTCTCTGGCTGGGGACTTCATTTTCTTCCAGAAGTATCCTTAAAATCAACAGACCCTATTTTGTCCTCCGAAAGTTTTAAGAACTGTAGTTGCCTTTGAAAATCACCCTGCAAGGGGAGTTACTGTGATGGTAGAAATGCACCAGGCCTGTGCTCTCCAGTATGGGAGCCACTAGCCATTGAGGACTAAAGGGACACCATGAGCACTGGAATGCACACACTGTGGCTTTACTGCTGAATTTTTAGTTAATATAAATTCATTTAAATAAGTAGCCATGTTTGGCACTGGGTTTGATATTGGATACCACAGCCTTAGAGCATGTTTTTTTTTCAAACTGTGGGGTGAAACATATCAACCGGCTCTGCAAACAGTTTAGAGTCTCATGTCTTCATTTAAAAAAAAAAAAAAAAATGAACTCAAATAGCATAAATAGTAATATCAGTTTCTCCCAAAGAGCATCAGTAGCAGTTGTTTC
Source organism: Tamias sibiricus (assembly GCA_025594165.1). Classification (NCBI taxonomy): domain Eukaryota; kingdom Metazoa; phylum Chordata; class Mammalia; order Rodentia; family Sciuridae; genus Tamias; species Tamias sibiricus. The sequence continues at coordinate 67,756,784 of CM046660.1, read as the reverse complement.
AAAAAAGTTTCCATATATGAAAAGATGAAAGCAGTGACTGAGCAGAGGAGAAAATGTTTTGTGTAAATTGAAGATTACTGCCTCTTGGGGTTTGTGCAATAATAGGTCTAACATGAAAAGCAGAGCAAAGAAGAAAACACACTGAAACTGCAATGCTTTCTTTGTGTTGTTTGCAGACAAAAAAGCTGGTGAGAAACCATGTGGTGATAGCGCCACCTTGAGGTTTGGGGATAGTGTTTCAAGTGGGGAAATGAAGAGTCACTCATTTTCTCCTAACTTTTGCAAAGCAACACTTTGCGTTTCTTCCTGCAGTTCCCAAGTAAAGGTTGACATATGTCAACCTTCCAGAATCTGAATTGGCCACCTCACACCTAGGTTCTAGCTAGGGTCTACAGTAAGGAACAGAATCTGCCAGGTAAAACTCCTACAAATATTCTGGGTGTAGTTTTCGATGTGCCACTTGAGAGAGTGATGAAAAAGCTCACCTAGTTTCATCCCAGAGCCAGCTCAGAGGTTGTCTTTGGAGGTCAATATTCTTTCAGGACTGCTAACACTTTATGTTCCTGTGCATGAAGAATGTATAAATTTTTTAAGACCTCAGAATCTATTAGGTGCCCTAACAAGGCAATTCCTCTCTTCTCATATAGAAGTATGGCAACTCTATATTCCCAACACTGATTACATCATGGTTGGCCAAGAGAATGTTTTTGTTGTTATCATTTATTTATTAATGTAATTCTGTTAGAGAATGGGGGTGGGCTGTTGGAGAAAGCTTCCACAGATGACAAAGGGAAAGTTTTCTTATCGGGGTTTAATTTGTATGTATGGGGGCGGGGTGGGCACTAGGGTTGAATCCAGGGCCATGCACATGCTTAGGCAATGGCTCTGCCACTGAACTACATCCCCAGCCCTTTTTATTTTATTTTGAGACAGAATCTCACTGAATTGCCAGACTGGCCTTGAACTCGAGATCCACCTGCTTCACTCCCTGTGTAGCTGGAATTATAGGAACATGCCCCCACATCCAGCTCAATTGATTACTCTTGATATATAATTTTTGAAAAGTGTATAAAATCAAGTCACTACCATTCAAAACTAGATGGAGGATATTTCCATCAACCTCTAGTGTTCCCTTGTAACCTTTCTCCTTAATCTTCGCCTTGTCATGGGCTATCTTTCTACTGATTTCTAGCACTAGAGGTTAGTATTGTCTGTTCCTGGCTTCAAATGAATGGAATCATATCCTATACACTCTTGTGTATCCAGTTTGTTTAGATTAATGTAATGTTTTTGTGATTAATTCTAGTTATATAATGTATCAGTAAATCATTTTATTACTGAGAAGTATTTCATGCTATAAATAGTCCACTGTTATGGTTTTGATACTAGATGTCCCCCAAAAGCTCATGGGAGACAATGCAAGAAAGTTTAAAGGTGAAATGATTGTGTTATGAGAACCTTAACATAATCAAGGCATTAATCCCCTAATAGGAATTAACTGGGTGGTAACTGCAGGTGCGTAGGGTGTGGCTGGAGGAGGTGGTCAGAGAGGGTATGCCATTGGTATTAATATTTTGTTTGTGAAAAAGGGAGATCCCTTACCCCCTCTGTTTTCTGGTGCTATGTCCTAAGCCACTTTCTTCCACCATGCTCCTCTGCCATGATGTTCTGCCTCACTTGGGCCCCAAAGAATGGAGTCAACCATCTTTAGACTGAGACATCTGAAATTGTGAGCCCCAAATAATTTTCCTCTGATTATTTTTCTTGTCACATCTTTTCATCACAGCAGTGAAAAACTGACTAAAATAGCTACTTTCTTTACCTATTCTTCTCTTTATGGATATTTAGATTGTTCCCATTTGGGACTATTATGGGAAAGGTTGGTATGAACATTCTTTTCAACAATTTGTGACTATATATATTTTCATCTTACTTGGGTAAATAAATGGAAATGGAATTTCTCAGTCATTTGGTAAGTATATGTTTAACTTCTTAAGAAACTGCTATAGGTAGAGGGAAATGTTAGGAGGGGAGGACAGGGGATATGGGTATAGGAAAGACAGTGTTATGAAACAGACATTATTGCTGTATGTATATATGTGACTACATGACCAATATGATTCTGCAACATGTACACTCAGAAGAATGAGAAATATCCCTTCTATGTATGATATATCAAAGTGCATAAATGCATTCTACTGTCATCTAATTAAAACAAATAATTTTTTATAAAAAGAAACTGCTATAGAACTTACTACAAAAAAGATTCCGGCGGATCCAAGATGGCGGATTAGAGGAAGCCGCACTTCAGGACAGCTCCGTGGAAAGAATCCAACAAAGCAGATAAATTGCCTTTCATCATATATATATAGGCTGAAAATACCGATCTCCTGGATGGTTTGATTACCACTACCAGAGAGAGAAAGAAACAAGCTGTCTTCAGCGGCTAGAGCCGCGAGGCTCCTGCAAAACCACCTGGGTGGTGCACAGGCCGTCCGAAACAAAGTCAGTGTGGGGAGACCGCGCTGCAACTGCAACCCCAGCCAAACTCACGGCACACCAGCATGAAACCGGTGATAAAAACCAGCGATAACAGCCAGCGGAATTGGTGCTGGGGAACCACGGGAGACCGCGGGTCCACAACACCAGTTCAAATTCACACTCCGCCTGACGCAACCCTCAGTAGTGGGGCCCGGGACAGAGCGGCGCAGAGATCTGCGATCAGCAAACAGGAGCAGAGTGGAGAGGGCCACAGTCCGAAGCAGCGCTGTCTGCACCACAGTCACAGGTGTGGCTTCCCGGTGCTACTTCGGCAGGGAGACATCCACCCAACAGCTTTGAAATCTATCGGCGAGGATATGGGAGTCTGCGGAGCTGCTGTTGACTGGAAGGAGAGCACCGCCATCTTTGAAAGCTGCAGTGGCTGATCCAGACAAAGGGGAAGAGACGGAGAGCGACGGCTGCAGCCATCCAGGGACTCTCCAGCTCTCTGAAGACAACGCACAATTGGGTGAGACTCGGGTGGTCAGCAGGGGAAGGCGTTTCTGAGGCTAGCGCAGCGGCAACAAGAGGCTGCAACTGTGGGTGGGCTTGGGGAGGGGGTGCCTTCTGGAAGGTCCCCTTCCCGGTGCCATTCATCTGCTGACACACACAAACCCCCTGGGCCACTCCTTCACTGAACCGTGCAGCCACTGGCCTAAGATGCAGCCTTGATTTCACTAACAGGATCACAGATTGTCTGGACGTGATCCAATAGCAATTGGTTTGAACTGGAAAGGAAAAAAAAAGAGGGGGGCTTCCCAGGGCCCATTTTGTATGAGACTTGGGGTTTGACTTTTTTTTTTTTCCCTTTTCTTTTTGTTGGTTTGCTTGTTTTGTTGGATTGCAGGGAGATTTTTTTTTGTTTGTCTGTTTGTTTATTTGTTTTTCTTTTTCTTTTTTTGGCTTTGTTTTGTTCTGCTTTTTTTTTTTTCCTTCCGCATTGATTGTTAGTGTGTTTGTTTGCTTCTGCTCCTTTTTTCTTTCCTTTTTTCTTCCTTCTCACTCTTGTATCTTTTCTTCCTCCTTCATCTTTCATGTTTACATCCTGCCAGTGCATACTAAACAGAGGCAAAAACAAGTTATACGCAGAACTTGGGATTTCTAGAACCGGCGCAATTGAACGGGGTAGCAAAGTGGTGTTATATATAGTTTACTCTCTATTTCCTTGATTCTCTCTCTCCTCTCTCTTACACCAATTCCTACTCTTTTATCATTTTTTTTTTTCTTTTCCAACTTACTTTATATATAAATTGATCTTTTCACCTAATTGTCAACCCCATTCTCTTTCTTCCATCGTCTACTGATATTAAACCACTTCCACTAAACCACTTCAATAGATATCTCCTTTCATACTTTCCAAGAAAGAACAATTCAAGACACTTCCTTCTTCCTAAACATAACACCTCTGTATCCAATACTTGAAGCTATAAAACCCTATCAGAAGCGTACAGAGTAAATTGGAAATAATATCTGGGTTAACAAAATCTGTACATTGTGATCAAACTTGGATTTTCTGAATAGAAAGTGTTAGGTTTTAAAAGTGTAAAGGAATTATAAGGTGATCTGATAGCATTGTACTACAGGAACAACATAAGGCTTTAAGGTAAAATCGAAATAGTCAAGGTCCCACAGTGCAGGAAGAATAGACAAACAAGCAACATGAAAAAAACAAGGAAAGAAAATGACACAAACAAATCAAGATACCTCATCGGTAGATGTCATGGCAAGCACAGTCGGTCAAATGCCAGAGATGGAATTTAGAAATTACATATGCCAAATGTTTATGGAACTTAAGAATGAACTCAAAAATGAGATGAGGGAGCAGGTACAGGAGGCAAAAGATCATTTTGACAAAGAACTCCAAAAACAAATACAGGAAGTAAAAGATTACTTCAATAGGGAAATAGAGGCTCTAAAGAGAAACCAAATAGAAATTCCAGAAATGAAAGAAGCAATAAACCAAAATAAAAGTTCAATTGAAAGCATCTCCAACAGAGTAGACCACTTGGAGGAAAGAACCTCAGACAATGAAGACAAAATATATGTCCTAGAGAAGAATTTAGAACATACAGCAAAACTTGTTAGAAATCAAGAACATAACATCCAAGAATTATGGGACAGCATAAAAAGACCAAACTTAAGAGTGATCGGCGTAGAGGAAGGGGCAGAGTTTCAAGCCAAAGGAATGAGTAATCTATTTAACGAAATAATTACAGAAAATTTTCCAAGCTTGAGGAATGAAATGGAAAACCAAGTTCAAGAGGCATACCGAACACCAAACAAACAAAATCTCAACAGATCCACACCTAGACACATTATAATGAAAATGCCTAATACACTGAGCAAGGAGAGAATACTAAAAGCCACAAGAGAAAGGAAGCAAATTACATATAGGGGGAAACCAATCAGACTATGTTCAGATTTTTCAACCCAGACCTTAAAAGCAAGAAGATCCTGGAATAGCATATTTCAAGCTCTGAAAGAAAAGGGATGTCAACCAAGAATCTTATATCCAGCAAAATTAAGCTTTAGATTCGAAGATGAAATAAAAACCTTCCACGACAAGCAAAAGTTAAAAGATTTCACAACTCGAAAGCCAGCACTTCAGAGCATCCTGGGCAACATTTTTCATGAAGAAGAAGAGAAAGATGATAACGAAAATCACCAAAGGGAGATATTAAACTAAAGGAAATACCAACCAGAAGAGAAACCAAATCAAGCTAAAGACCATAATTCAAATAAAAATGGATGGGAATAAAAATCACATCTCAATAATAACCCTGAATGTTAATGGCCTAAACTCGCCAATCAAAAGACACAGATTATCAGAATGGATTAAAAGAAATGGCCCAACAATTTGCTGTCTCCAAGAAACACACCTCATAGAAAAAGACATCAACAGACTGAAAGTGAAAGGCTGGGAAAAGTCTTATCACTCACATGGCCGGCGGAAGCAAGCAGGGGTTTCCATTCTCATATCAAATAAGGTAGACTTCAAACCAAAACTAATCAAGAGGGACAAAGATGGATATTTCTTATTACTTAAGGGAACCATCCACCAACAGGATATAACAATCATAAATCTGTATGCCCCAAATAATGGAGCACCTACATTCATCAAACAAATGCTTCTTAAGTTCAAGAATAAAATAAACCACAACACAGTTATTCTAGGGGACTTCAACACACCTCTCTCACCAATGGATAGATCATCCAAACAAAAGCTAAACAAAGAAACTTTAAGCCTCCTCAAAACAATTAACAATTTAGACCTAACAGACATATATAGAATATTTCATCCCTCAGTAAACGAATACACATTTTTCTCAGCAGCACATGGCTCCTTCTCCAAAATAGACCATATATTATGTCACAAGGCAACTCTCAGCAAATATAAAAAAATAGAGATACTACCCTGCATGCTATCGGACCATAAAGTGACAAAATTGGAAATCAATGACAAAACAAGGAATAAGAAAAAACTACTCCATCAACTGGAAGCTAAACAACATGCTACTGAATGAACAAGGGGTTGAAAAAGACATCAAAGAGGAGATCAAAAAATTCCTAGAGGTAAATGAGAATACAGATACATCATATAGAAATCTCTGGGACACTATGAAGGCAGTAGTAAGAGGAAAATTCATTGCACTGAGTTCATTCCTTAAGAGGGAAAAAAAAAAACAACAAATAAATGACTTAACATCACACCTCAAAGCATTAGAAAAAGAAGAACAGACCAACACCAAGAGCAGTAGAAGACAGGAAATAATTAAAATCAGAGTAGAAATTAATGAAATTGAGACTAAGGAAACCATTCAAAGAATTGACAAAACTAAAAGTTGGTTCTTTGAAAAAATAAACAAAATTGACAGATCCTTAGCGATGCTAATGAAAAGAAGAAGAGAAAAAACTCAAATTACTAACATTCGTGATGAAAAAGGGAATATCACAACAAACACCTCAGTTATACAGAATATAATTAGAAATTACTTTGAAAACTTGTACTCTAATAAAATAGAAAATACTGAATGCATTGACAGATTTCTAGAGTCATATGATTTGCCTAAACTGGATGTGGAGGCTATACACAATTTAAACAGATCAATTACAAGCGAAGAAATAGAAGATGTCATCAAAAAGCTACCAACAAGGAAAAGTCCAGGACCTGATGGGTTTACAGCCGAGTTCTATAAGACTTTCAAAGAAGAACTAATACCAATGCTCTTCAAACTATTTCAAGAAATAGAAAAAGAGGGAGCTCTTCCAGACAATTTCTGTGAGGCCAATATTACATTAATTCCAAAGCCAGGCAAAGACACATCCAAAAAAGAAAACTTCAGGCCCATATCTTTAATGAACATAGATGCAAAAATCCTCAACAAAATCCTGGCAAATCGGATACAAAAACATATCAAAAAGATAGTGCACCACGATCAAGTGGGGTTTATCCCAGGGATGCAAGGCTGGTTCAACATTCGGAAATCAATAAACATAATACATCACATCAATAGACTTAAAGACAAAAATCATATGATTATCTCAATTGACGAAGAAAAAGCATTTGACAAAATACAACACCCCTTTATGTTCAAAACACTGGAAAAACTAGGAATATCAGGAACATATCTTAATATTATAAAAGCTATTTATGCAAGGCCCAGAGCTAACATTATCTTAAATGGAGAAAAATTGAAAGCATTTCCTCTAAAAACTGGAACAAGACAGGGATGCCCCCTTTCACCACTGCTATTTAACATAGTACTGGAAACTCTGGCCAGAGCAATTAGACAGATGAAAGAAATTAAAGGGATCCAGATAGGAAAAGAAGAGTTCAAATTAGCACTATTTGTTGATGACATGATAATCTACCTAGAAGACCCAAAAAACTCTACCAGAAAACTTTTACAACTAGTAAACGAATTTGGCAAAGTTGCAGGATACAAAATCAATACACATAAGTCAAAGGCATTTGTGTACATCAGCGACAAAGACTCTGAAAGGGAAATGATGAAAAATACCCCATTTGCAATAGCATCAAAAAAAAATAAAATACCTGGGAATCAACCTAACGAAAGAGGTGAAAGACCTCTATAACGAAAATTATAGACCACTAAAGAAAGAAATTATAGATGAACTCAGAAGATGGAAAGACCTACCTTGCTCTTGGATAGGTAGAATTAATATTGTCAAAATGTCCATACTACCAAAGGCATGATACAGATTTAATGCAATTCCAATCAAAATCCCAATGTCATTCTTCAAAGAAATTGAAATAGCAGTCATGAAATTCATCTGGAAAAATAAGAGACCCAGAATAGCCAAAGCAATCCTGAGCAAGAAAAGTGAAGCAGGGGGCATCACCATACCAGACTTTAAATTATACTATAGAGCAATAGTAACAAAAACAGCATGGTATTGGCATCAAAATAGACTGGTGGACCAATGGTACAGAATTGAGGATACAGAGACTAATACATATAATTACAGCTATCTTATATTAGACAAAGGTGCCAAAAATGTACAATGGAGAAAGGATAGCCTCTTCAACAAATGGTGCTGGGAAAACTGGAAATCCATATGCAACAAAATGAAATTAAACCTTTATCTCTCACCATGCACAAAACTCAATTCAAAGTGGATCAAGGACCTAGGAATTAGACCAGAGACAATACACCTAATAGAAGAAAAAGTAAGCTCCAATTTCCAACATGTTGGATTAGGCCCCAAGTTCCTTAATAAGAATCCTGTAGCGCAAGAATTACTACCAAGAATTAATGAATGGTATAGATTTAAACTAAAAAGCTTCTTCTCAGCAAAAGAAACAATCAGTGAGGTGAATAGAGAGCCAACTAATTGGGAACAAATATTTAATACATGCACATCAGATAGAGCACTAATCTCTAGAATATATAAAGAACTCAAAAAACTTTACACTAAAAAAAACAAATAACCCAATCAATAAATGGGCTAAGGAATTGAGAAGACACCTCTCAGAAGAAGATACATAATTAATCAACAAATACATGAAAAAAAGTTCAACATCGCTGGCAATTAGAGAAATGCAAATCAAAACTACTCTAAGATTTCACTTCACTCCAGTCAGAATGGCAGCCATCAAGAACACAAGCAACAATAAATGTTGGAGAGGATGTGGGGGAAAAAGGCACACTCATACATTGCTGGTGGGACTGCAAAATGGTGCAACCACTATGGAAAGCAGTATGGAGATTTCTTGGAAAACTGGGAATGGAACCATCCTATGACCCAGCCATCCCACTCTTGGGTCTATTCCCAAAGGACTTAAAAACAGCATATTACAGTGACACAGCTATCTCAATGTTTGTAGCTGCACAATTCACAATAGCTAGGTTGTGGAACCAACTTAGATGTCCCTCAGTAAATGAGTGGATTAAGAAAATGTGGTATATACGCACAATGGAATTTTACTCAGCAATAAAAGAAAACAAATTAATGGCATTTGCAGGTAAATGGATGAAGTTGGAAGACATAATGCTAAGTGAAGTTAGTCTCAAAAATCTAAGTACCAAATGTTCTCTCTTATATAAGGAGGCTATTTCAAAGTATTGTTGGATGGGGGTACATAGGAGGATTAGAGGAACACTAGAATGGTCAAGGGAAGGGAGGGTAAGGGAGGGAGCAAGAGGGGAGGGAGGGGGAGAAAAAAAAAGGTGGTTGAATGAGACGGATATCATTTTTCTTAATGCATGATTGAAGACCTGAATTGTACGAATATACTTTGTATACAAACAGTTGTATGTAAAAAAAAAAAAAAAAAAAAAAAAAAGATTCCAAGTCAGATTAATTCTATCAAACATTTTGCAAAAGTTCTTTACACATTCAAGATGTTTGAATATTTATATATAAGAATATTTTGTAGCTTGTAGTTTGCTTGTTCATTTTATTCTTTTTGTTCTTTGAAGAGAATCTTTAATTTTGATGAAGTCGAATACATGGATTTTGCATCCTCTACATAAGGATGTGAGACTGTTGTTACCACTTGCCTAAATGTTTGGCAGACTTCATAGGTAAAGCTATCTGGGCATGGAGTGTTTTCAATTACAGATATAAATTCATTAATTTGTTTCAGCCTATTTCCATCTCTATCAGTTTTTTTTTTTTTTAATTTCTGTTTTTCAAGGATTTTGCTTTATTAGCATAAGATTATAAATAATGTATTATGTCATTTTAACAACTGTGCATTATGCTATCTGCTTTGCATTTTGTTACTGATTTTCATAATTTCCATTTTCTGCTTCTTGATCAACCTAGTTAGCATTGATTGGTTTTATCAGCCTTTTCTAAAAATGAACATTTTATCTTATGAATTTTCTCTATTGTTGTGTGTCCTATGTTTCACTAAACGTTTATTTTCCATTTGTGTTATTTCTTGTTACATTGGGTTTAGTTTGCTTTTCTATATTCTTATCTGAATGCTTAAGTCATTTATTCTAAGCACTTCTTTGCTTCTAATAGACATAGAGATATCCTTTTGTCTGCAATCACTTCTGCCATTCATCTCAGAAAATTGTGATGCATTTTATTTTTTAACACATATCAGTATTTTATTTTATTATCTTTTTTCTTGGATGCTTAGGTCCCTTAGATCTGTGTTATTTATTTCAAACATTTTGTAATTTTCCATATGCATTTCTGTTAGATTATGTGTAAGTCAGTTTTCTGTTGTTGGAGCAAAATACCTGGGAAACTCAACTTAGAGAAGGAAGGACTTGTTTTGGCTCACTGTTCAGTCCATTGTCAGTTGGCCCCATTGTTTCTGTGCCTGTGGCAAGGCAGTAGATCAAGAAGAAAAGCTGCTTACCTCATGGTAGCTGGGGAACAAGAAGAGGGGTCAGCAGCATACAACCCAAGGACCCACTCCTTCCAAAAAGGTTCTGCTTCCTATAATTTCCAACACTGCTCATTAATCCATTCAGCTATGAATCCCTAAATGTATTAATCCATTGATGAGGTCATAGCCATTATGACCCAAACACTTTCCCAAATCTTCAACTCCAAACATTGCTGCATTGGAGAACAAGTCTTCAGCACATGAATCTAGAACATAATATTCTACCCATGGCTCCCAAAGACTCATGGTCTATCTCATAATGCAAAATGCATTTAGTCCTTCACTAAAAATCCCCAAAGTCTCAGTAGTTTTAGTAATTCTTGAAAGAACAAGTCCAAAGTCTCCTCTGAGACTCAAGGCAAACTCTTAGCTGAGAGCCTCTGTTAAAATAAAAATTCAAGTTACGATTTTCAACACACAGTGGTGCAATAGGCACAGGGTAAGCATCCCATTATAAAAGGAAGGAATGGGGACATAAGTAGTAGGGATGGGACAAAAACGAGACCAAACCCAGCAGGAAAACATTAAATCCTGTAGTTCCATGTCCAGCTTGTGGGGTATGTTGTGGCAAGATGTGAGCAGAGAAGGAATTGGGCAGCCCTGCCCATATAGCCTTGCTGGCTGCTGTCCATATGGCCTCCCTCTGGGCTGGCTCTGCTCACTGCCAGTGGCTTTACTCAACCTATATTTCATAGTTTTGGCATCTCTAACTTCCTGGGATCTACATCACGACTTCCTGCATCACCCTTTGGGGCTGCCTGTCAGGCACATATTGTCTAGCCTCCTAAGCCTTCCTTTGAAATCTGGGTGGAAACATCCAATCCTACAACTCCAATACTCTGCATTCCTTCAAAATCATCATCATGTGAATGTGGTGTCACTGTCAGTTCTACTGTCAGTGAGAGACGTAGCTGAGCCTTCTTGGACCATGACTAAAGTGGCCTTCGTTTGCCTAGGTAGCTGAACATAGTGAAAGGAATCCTGGGCAAACAACTTCCTAGATGGCCCTGTGGAAGCAGGGTGCCCTGGCAGTCTCTTTGCAAAGCAAGGTCTTTCAGAAGAGTTTACACTTTTACACTTTGAACTCATGATAGATGGGGTCTGGCCAATTCCTGAGATGCCCTCAAGGTGCATTTCCTATTGTCCTCATGCAAAGTACTTGATATATCTTTAGTGTCACTTATCTCTGTAGAAACCACAACTTTTTTTCCACATTTTTTAATGGTGCCTTGTGGTTGTACATATCAATGGGATTTGTTGTTAAAACAACAAATTACATATTCATACATGCACACAATAGAACTATATAACTTGGACAATATCACTCCCCAGCACTTCCCACCCACCTTCCCTCCTCTCACCTCTTTGTCCCTTTCCTTTTCTGATCTCCCTTTGATTTTTTAGAAGATCCATCCCACATTTGTTTTTCTTTTTCCTCTTTAGCTTCCACATATGAGAGAAAATATATGACCCTTAACCTTATGAGTTTGACTTATTTAACTTAACATGATGGTCTCTAGTTCCATCCATTTTCCTACATGTGCCATAATTTTATTTTTCTTTATGGCTGAACAAAACACCATTGTATATACATGCCAGATTTTCTTTATCCACTGACCTGTTGATGAACACCTAGGTTGATTAGAAACCACGTCTTCCTTGGATTAATTTTATGTACACATTTCTAGTCAAACTGAAAGTTTTTAAAATCTTCCTACTCTGTTTCTTGCTCCCAATCCTCACTGCATGCTTGTCTCAAAGTGAACATAAATACTCATGCCACTGTCTAAATACTGTACTGCCCTGAAATTTTCTCCACCAGATTTATTAGTCCATCATCTTTGAATTCAGTTTCACACAAACTCCCAGGGCATGGACAAAATGTACACTTTTGTTGTTGTTGTTGTTGTTGTTTATAACCAGGGTGTAACATAAATGACCTCTAGCCCAACCCATCAAAGTCATCATTTCCATAAAAAATCTCATAAGCTCAGTCTTTACTACCAACATTCTGGTCTTCTACACTCATGCCAGAATCACCCATTAAGCTCTACTTACAACATGCTGGGGTTACTCTAGCCTGCATCTCCAAACTTTTCCAAATTTCTCCAATAAACCAGACCACCTGGCCAGGTGTGGTCATTTCAATGACTCCACTACTGTTATCAATTTTCTGTCAGTCAGGTTTTTATCACTGTGACAAAAATACTTTGGAATAACTACTTAAATGGGGGAAAGATTTATTTTCACTCACTATTTCACAGGTTTCATTCTATGGTTGGCTGGCTCTGTTGTTTCTGAGCCTTTGGTAAAGCAGAACATCATAGCAGAAGGGCATGGCATTTCACAGCTGCTCATCTCATGGTAATCAGGAATCAGAGGTAGATATATAGAGATAGAAAAGGAGGGGGGTGGAGAGAGAGAGAAACAGGGAATGAATATGAATGGAAGTATCTGGGAACAAGATATAACCTCCGAGGGCAAGCCTCCAAGGACCCGCTCCCTCCAAGTAGTTTATAACTCCTACAGTTTTCACTACCTCCCAGTATTCATTTGTTCAATGAATTCCTTCAGTGAACTGATCTATTTATGAGGTCAGAGCCCTCATAATCCAATCGCTTCCTCAAATCCCTACCTCTGAACGTTGATGTTTGGGGGAAAAAAAATTTAAATATATGAGTTTTTTGGTGGAACATTCCAAATCCAAATCGTGACAGGTTGATATCTAATTCATTTATTCAAAATAAGATTCTGGATGAATTTGATCCTTTGACCCTTACAGAGAATTATTGTAAGCCTCAGCCTATAGAATATATTGGTGATTTTTATGTGTCCTTCCCAAGAATTTTGCAATTGTGAGTATATTGTTACATACTTGTCAATTAAATAGTTGTTTGATATAACATTTCATATTTCCACTAATTTGTTATCTATTCTATCTAGAACTGATAAAGAGACACTTAACTTCCAACTCTATTTGCTGATTTGTGTATTTATCCACTTATTTTTATTTGCTTTTGAATCATATATTTAAAAGTTTGTTACTAGTTACATATTTAGGATCATTAGTTGTTATTGTTGAATGGAAATTTTGAGCACTATAGAGTTCCCTTATTTAAATCTCATAATACTTCTTCTAGATGTCTAACTTACTAATACTAATATCAGCACTCTGACTTCATTATACTTTATATAATAAAAAATTTATAGTAATGTAAATACCTGATTACTCCATTTACCCATCTCTTTGGCTTTTATTGTTATACATTTAACTTCTACACTTTCCAAAACACTGATTACATTATTATATTTTTCTTCAAAAATCACAAGTATATTAAATCAACCAGAAAAAGACAGGTAAGATTGATCTAGAATTTTCCCTCTTTGGAGAACTTTTTTAGTACTGGGAATTGAATCCAGGAATTCTTTACTACTGTGTTATATCCCCAGGCCTTTTATTTTAAGACAGTGTCTCACTAAGTTGCTTAGGGCTTCAGTAATTTGTTGAGCCTAGCTTTGAATTTGTGATCCTCCTGCCTCAGCCTCCCGAGTTGCTAGGATCACCATGCCCAACTTGCAAAATCTTTATCTTGTTTATGTAGCAATGTTTTGTTCAGAAAAAGCATGGAAATATTTTCCCTTTCCCATGCCCTCAAGTAGTTTGTTATAATGGGAGTTATCTGACCTTTGACGGTTTGGTAGAATGCTGCTGTGTAACTATCTGTGTTTTTGGAAGTGTAGGATATCTAGAAGTAGAAATGGACCTTTATGACCCTGCTATGTCCTTGGCCTCTACAGATGCTTCTTCCAGTTTCCTCTTGCAATTGAACTCAGTTCCTGCTTAGCCTTCTACTCTTGGTAAAACCCAATGTCCAACCTATGGTTAATAACCCACAAGGGCACTTCCTCCCTCTTACAATAACTCTTTGACTAGCTTTTTCTAAAACTAGCTGAACTTCAGCTATATTTCTAAATCTTGCCTTTCTTCCCCAAGATAGAATGTTCCTGCAGACCCTTTTTCATGACCGGAATTCTAAATGCAGACTCATAATTAGTGGTACAGTGACTCGTGTGCTGTACCACAGCACTTGAGATCCTGAGTAGGTTAGGACTGGAGTTGTGATGGCTGAACTCAGGCCACCTTGATGCATGGAGAACACATCAGAGACTCCCTCATGCTTCCCCTCCTTGGCACACCAGAGATACAAAACTGTGCTAGGCTTGCTCTAGATGAACAAGTGCTGATTCCTTTGTGCTAAGCTAGTATCCAATAGACTTATTTTTCTCTCCTACTTGTTCTTGGTGGAAATTTTTATTTTGATTCACCAATCAGATATCTCAGGGGCATGTGAATGGGTGGTAGGCAACAGAAAGGTCCTTGAGGCCTGATTCTATATCTTTCATTTATTGTCAACATAAGGATATGGATAATCACTAGCTACTCAACAATCATTCAGAGCAGACCCAGCCTTGTTATCAATGGAAAGTATAATGCTCATAATCAGTAGCCACTCTGGAAAACTTGGGATATGGATAATGAATATAGCCTTAGAATCCAAGAGTTCAAATAGTCTAATAATTTTGAGTGGCATATGGGGAAACTTAAAAAGAAATGGATATGTAAAACGTTCTTTTCTTAAGTTCTCAGAAAGTTTTGATAAAAATGTGAAGGAGCTGAAATTCAAACATACACTCTGCTCTCACCCTCCTTACTCAGTTTTGATTGGTCTCCCTTATGGACCTGATATTCCAAATTCCTTCTTCACCTTACTGTGCACCTCCTTGTCCCTCACCTACACCAGGCCTTCTCCTTTTCCTCCACCTCCCCTTCCTAAACATGCTTATGTCATCTGATAAGACCCTGTCAAAATGTTTAATGGCATATATTCAACCACGCTCGTCTTGCAGTTTTAACCTTTTAAATTCAGATTTGATCATCTAATTTAGAATATCCCAAACTCTTCTAAGAATTTAGGATTGTTCCTAGGGTATGTGGTCCAGAACATCCTAACCTCTGTCAATTAGTTCATCTTCTTCTGGGAATAAAAAAAAAAAAAAAAAAGGAAAAAAAGAAAGGTCAGAAAAAAGATGGGAGTTAATTAACTACTACATTTGAGGAATTCCCTGTTCTTGAAAAGGGTGAAGATATCCCAACCACCTATCTATCCCCTTCTTTTTTGTCTTAACCCTAAAGTTGCAGGTTTGGGTAGGAAAGGAAAGACTTAATTGTGGACATTCCCCCACTCTGAATGACAGGAGTTTGCTGAGCATTTTGAAACACTTTGACACAAAGAAAAAAGTTATAGATTAAGTTAATAGTTCCTTGATTTAAACAAATGTATTTAATAACATTAATTCTTTCAAATCTAGACAAAGGTACCTGTTGATATTGTGTGAAAATAGAACATTAGAAAAACAATTGCCCTACCCTAGATTCTAGAATGACATCCTACAAATTTCTCCTCTTCCCACACACATTATTTTCATCTCTCTATGCAGAATTTCAAAACCCTCCATGATTCTTTCTCTTGTCTACATACACTAAGTGACCACACACAGTAATCAGGGAATTTTCCATGTCTTCTATGCTCTCCGTTAAGCCTCGGTGGATATCCCAGATTTAGAACCATTTGTGAATAAACGAAATGGACACAAGATTTTCAAGCTGGGGGATATAATCCCAAGTCACTCGAACTTGCTTCAATTCAGTTCTTTCTCAGAGAACAAATCTGTAAAACCACAGAAATGGAAGACCTTTTGCCATCTAGCTAGTTAAAACAGGAAACATTCATAGTGATTTGATGTGGCTCATGATTTAGTGAGACTTTGAACATTACATTTCCAGTTAGTTTCTTCTTCATGTGGTTAACATTACTTGTGTTTTCCACTGGGCCAGAAATATTTTCTTGCACTAAAGCAAATGCTTTGAGTGGAGCAAAGAAACTTTCTGACTTTGCGTCCCACCTGGTTAAAACTGACCTCTGTACCTAATGATAGTGATATGGTGTCCATGTCATTGAGATTAAGGAAGTTTGTAAGGCTCTGCCTATAATCCACATCTCAAGACATCTCAAAGACAGTAAATAAATGAATGACATATTACAATGAAATTTGGAAAAATATCCAAAGAACTTCAGTTGCTATAGCTACAGATTTTAGCCTTAACTCTTTAG
Source organism: Tamias sibiricus (assembly GCA_025594165.1). Lineage (NCBI taxonomy): Eukaryota > Metazoa > Chordata > Mammalia > Rodentia > Sciuridae > Tamias > Tamias sibiricus. Next base: position 67,740,197 of record CM046660.1, on the reverse strand, counting down.
CTCACTTTGAAGTGCAGAGACTCCTCCCATATAAGAGCATCATGGGATACACTAAGTGTCTAGAGATGTCAACTCTTAACCTTGACATTGCTTTTCCATAGATTATTGTGGATAACATCATAGAACTTTAATGTAGAACACTAGCTTATCACCAATCTGTCCAAGTGGCTTTGCTTAAGGACAAATTGGAGTATCCATCACATGATCTTTAGCCTAGACACTTGCCCTATTGTGAATGACACTATTGAAAAAAATTTAACCTCATTGGAAGTGTTTACTTTAAAGTACAGATGCTGTAGTGAACATTAAGGAAACAACTGGCACATTCATTTTCTTAATTGAAAACTTTATGTCAACCTCCTAGGTTTCCATTCCAATGGATGGTCTAAAATTTAGAGCCTTTTAGACTTTCCAGAAACAGAAGCATCATGAAAAAAAAAATTTTCCCAAGACATTCAGATCAAGCATCAGACTGCTGGACACAGACAACTTCCACCCAAAACTTTTCAGATCAAAGAAATTGAAAGCCCAGAGCCTGTAAGTGCCACCCTCTTTTTGGCTCTTTCTCTTTTGTCTAATGACTTGTCCTTCCTCTCTTGAGTTGCTGAAGATTTTCAATTACTAAACTGAGATTTGAGATTCTTAAAGGTGGTTTTGTTTTTTTAATTTGTTTGTTTTTTTTTTTTTTTTTTTTTAGTTTTGACCCCAACGTTACGTTACTCAGGGTTAAGTTATCAAGATGAACAAAGAGTTAAGCAAAGAATGGACACCAAAACTCTCTCTTCTACAAACTCACGGGAAAGGGGATATGGTCAGCTGGGCTATCTGATTTTGCTGAGGATCTTGGCTAGGAAAAATATGTGGTCAGATATATCATACAAATAGTAAGCTAGCTGCAATGGTGATATTAATATTAAATAGGCTTTTAAAAAAATTACTAGAGATAGAAATTTTATATTGATGGAAAATGAATTCATTAGGAAAATATATCAATTACAAACATACATACACCAAAAAGCAGAGCTTAAGACACCTAAAGGTAAACAATCACGGAATAAAAATGGAAATATATAATTAAAACATGAGAGTTTGAGGCCTTAACACTTCAATTTCAATATTAAAAACAAGTAGACAAAGAATGACAGTTTTGGAAGACATGAGCAGTATTTTAACCAATTAGACCTAACACACATTTTCAGAATATTATACCCCAAATAGAAAAGTACATATTTTTCTTAATGATGCATAGATTATTTTTAAGATGGATTACATACTAGGCAACAAAAATAAGTCTCAATAAGTTTAAAAGGATTGAAGACATTAAAAGAGCATAAAATAATGAAATTAGGAAAAATATAAGGAAATTCTGGAATCTACAAATATAGAAATAAAACAAATTACTCCTAAATAATCAATGAGTTTAAAAAGAAATTCAGGAAATTTAAAGAGAGATTTTTAATAAAATCAAAAACACAAGAAACAAAAGGGTTGTAGCTAAAGCACTGCATAGAGAGAAAATTTTAGCTATAAACATCTATTTTGAAACACATCTCAAATCAATAATGTAACATTCTATGTGAGAAACAAGAAAAGGAGCAAACTAAATTCAGAGTAAGCCCAACATAGTAAATAATAGGATTAGCGATAAAAGAGGTAGAAAACAGAAAATATCAACAGTACTAAAAGTTTGCCAAAAAGATCAAAGCTGACATAATTTAGCTATAGTGGAAAAATTCTCAAACTAGTAACATTGGAAATAAAATGGGTACATCACTACCAATCATACAGAAATGGAGAGTGTTACAAACATGCACCACATAATGACATTTCAGTCAACTCCAGCCTGCATATCTGTGGATGGTTCCATAAGATTATAGTGGAGCCAAACAGTTCTTGCTCCTAGTGATACTGTAGCCTCTCAGCATCACAGAGCAGATGTTACTCACCTACTACTGGTGGTGATGTTGTTGAAACAAGCCTACTGCATTGCCAGCAGTAGGAGAACACAATACCTGCAAAAGTGTACAGTCCATAGTAATAAAATACGATGTTAATGGTTTATGTACATACTCCACTATACTTTTCATTATTATTTAGAGTAGAATCCTTCTGCTTATTAAAAAAAATGTGCAGAAAATAGGATGCCATTCTATACCAGCAACAGCTTCATATGTCTTATGTTTACTGTATCACTCAACTGAATTTATTTTGTGTGTGTGTATGATTTAATCTTATGTTGCTTTGTTCATCATTGTCCCTAACCATAGAGAATCCACACTAATATTGCTAACAGAAAGCCAGAGTGATTGATCTGGAAACAAAATAAAAAATGAGTAAGGACTACAAAGACGGGAAATCAATAATGGTCATTTTTGGCCAATTAGGCAGCATAGCTTGAAAAACAAGAACAAAGCACTTATTAAAACACCTGTTTCTTTAAAGGCAACAAGAAAAATAAAAATTGAAGAAGGATGTGTTAATGCAGTGATGCAATCTCCAGATGATACATTTAATGGAGGGTTTGCCCTGGCCACGGGGTGCAGGACTGTAAGAGGTAACTCAGACCAACAATGTCAACAATCAGCTAGCCTAGATAAAATAGGCAAATTCCCAGAAAAGCCCACATACCAAAACTGAGGAAGAAATAAATAATCCAAACATACAAATAGCAGGTAAAGAGATTTTATTAGTAATTTTGAAACTTCCAAGAGAGAAAAGCCAAGGTTCAGAGAGCTTTCCTGGTGAATTCTATCAATCATTAGAAAATTTCCTGGTGAATTCTATCAATCATTAGAAAATAGTTCATTCTAATCTTTTTCAAACTAACCCAAACCATGGAAGCATAAGAAACTTTCAATCTCATTCTGTCAAGCCAATATTACTCTGATACCAATGCTGAACAAAAACTTCACAAAAAGAAAAACAAAGAGCAATATAATTATCAAAATGAGTTCAAAAATCAAAACACTAGAAAACAAAATCAGAAGTACATGAAAAGGATTGTACACTGTGTTCACTCTTGATAAAAACTTTCAATGAACAAGGACTAGATGTAACTTCCTCAATGGTTATGTAAAAAGCCAACAGCTTGGTGTTCAAAGCAGAATGTGCACTCTTAATATTTCTTTTGGACATTTTCTGTAGGCCCTGTTCAGGTTAATTAGAAAGAGAAAAGTAGAAAAATTCTCATATTGCAAACAAAAAAGTAAAACTATATTAATGTGTAAAGATCACTTGATCCTCTAATGGGAAATTCCTTTCTTGGAAAATCTGTTAGAAGCAGTAAGTGAATTTTGAAAGATCTCCTTAGCAAATTCAGAATGCAAAAATTAATTGTATTCCCAAATATTAATAAAAATGGTAAGAAATAGTAATGAAAATACCTTTAAAAGTCTCAAAAATCATATCATTAAATATGAATCAAAATATATATAAATTATGAAAACAGATATGGAGATTCCTCAAAAATCTAGGAATGGAATCATTATATGACCAAATATGCCTTTTCTTGGTATTTATTTAAAAGATAAATAGTAGTCAGCATATTATAGAGATAAATGCATACCAACACTTATAGCAGCAAATACACAATAGTCAAGTTATGGAACCAGCCTAGGTATCTGCCAATAGATGAATGGATAAAGAAAATGTGGTATACATTCCCACTGGAGTTTTACTCAGCTATAAAAATCAAAATTATGTCATTTTTCTGGTAAATGGATGGAACTGGCTAAGTGTAATATTCAGAATCAGAAAGTGAAGGGTTGGATGTTTTCTCTCATATGTAGAAGTGCAGAGAAAATAGGAGAAAAGAAAGGGGTCTCATGAATATGAGGGAGACCAGCAGAGTAGAGGAAGGGAAGAGGGGGGATGGAGGAAGAGAGGAAAAGGTGGACACTAGGAAATGAAATCAACCAAATTATGTTGTGCATGTGCAAATACATCACCAAGAATCTCACCTTTATAACTTTGTACATTTAAAGTGTACAAATTACTAAAAAGACATATACAAGGCTTATAAATTTAAATCTACAAACTACTGCTGAAGAAAGTTAAATAACAAAGTAAATGGAGAGATACAAAGTGTTCACAGGTCAGAAGATTACATAGTTTTATAGTGTCACTTCTTTCCACATTGATCTATACAGTCAAAGCAATTGTGATAAAATAAAATTTAAAAAGCCTAGCAGTCTTTCCTTATAGAAATTGACAAGCTACTTCTAAAATTTCTTGAAATTGGAAAGTACCTAAAAGAGACAAAATAATTTTTGAAAATAAAAGCATTGATGATTTCCATTATATGATTTATATCTACAGTAGTTAAAACAGTGTTATTGGCAATAGGATAGGCATATAGGTCAACTGAAAAGAAGTAAACTCACACATTTATAGTCTATTATTTTTTTGCCTGCCAGGGTAACTCAATGGGGAAAGGGTGTCATGTGCAAGAGATATGAACCACCTGGCCTATCCTTTCCCAAACACTTGCACTGCAAAATTGTCAAGTAAATAATAGGTTCTTTGAAACCATTAGGTTTGGGGGTAGTTTTTAACATAGCAATGGAAAACCAGAACCAGCTTTTAAGTTGGTTTTGATGTGTAATGCAGAAATTACTCCTCACAGAAGCCTCACAGCCACAGTTAACTCTGTGTGGTTCACAAATGCCTGGGAGAGAGTGCGTGTGAGCCCTGGGGGAAATTGGCCAAGGGGCTAGGCTTCCTTCTAGACTTGGTATATCAGGACAAAAACTCACACAAGGAAGCAGAAGTCCAGGAAAGAGAGGCAGTCAGGACCAAAATGTCCCCAGGAAATCATAGAACTTTGGGGATGGACTTAGTTCAAGAAACTTTCCATAAACCTTGGAGCAGCCAGAGGGGGAATGTTGACAGCTACCCTACAATATCCAACTCCCTCTAGCCTTTTCCCTCCTTGGAAGCCTTTTTTTTTTTTTTTTTTTTTTTTTTTTTTTTTTTTTTTTTTTTTTTTGCGGGTGGGCAGGTATCAGGGATTGAACTCAGGAGCACTCGACCACTGAGCCACATCCCCAGCCCTATTTTGCATTTTTTATTTAGAGACAGTGTCTCACTGATTGCTTATCACTTCACTTTTGCGGAAGCTGGCATTGAACTCACGATCCTCCTGCTTCAGCCTCCAGAGCCGCTGAGATTACAGGAGTGCATCACCATGCCCGACTTCTAGAAGACTTTTAAGCTTATTCCCACCACTCAGAGTTCAAGGGCAGGTGTAGTACCTGGGCATTCTGATTGCTCTGCTGCCCGGGATGCTGGGGGCTGCTGTTGTGTCCAGCTGAGTTGGGCGATGAGTCTGAATAATGCATCCCAAAACTCTCAGGGTGGGAAGTGAGCTCTTTATGACCCAATCCCAATCCTCCTTCCCTGAATCTCCCCAATCGGACTCCCCACCTTCACTGATTCTAACATTTTATACTTTTCCCTTCTGCCTGGACCATCACAACAGTCTCCTGAAAGGTTGACAAGAGACACATGTAGACAACCCTGGGTCTTCCTTTTTCCCTCCTTCCTTTGTCCCCTTCCTTGTTCTCTCCCTCCCCCTCCTACAATTTCTTCTTCTGTTTGTTAGCAATTCTGAGTGAACTCAATGAAAAAAAAAAAAAAAAAATGACTCCAGAGACAGAGCTCTAGAAAGTCTTCTTTCCTAGCAGGCTATTTCATTTTCTAGGAAATTCTCATTGCTACACAGTTGACAACGTTCAGTCAGTTGCCCTTACTCTATAAATATGTAAAGCAATATGGTGCCTGGGTTCTTCTCTTGGAGCTGATTCTATGATATATGAAACTATATTCCTCTCTAGCTGGTCACCCTGTGGGATCGTTAGAGGACCAGCACCAGGCACTGCAGGCTCTTTTACCCACAAAGCATCCTCCAAACCCTTATTTGCCTGTGTGCTGTGACATCGGGGTTGTATATCGAGGTCCATGCCCCCTTCATACCACACTAGGTCTGGCTGGTGTCTGTGTCCTGGGATATTGTGTTTTCCACATAGCAACCGGAGTGTTCCTTTTAGATTATAAGATGGATCATTTTCACTCTTTTGGTTCAAAACCACTTAAAGTCTTCCAGTCTCTCACGGTAAAATTAAAAGTCTTGAGAACAAACAACCAGGCCTTTTGTGACCCCATCGTCAGCCCTCTCCCAGCTGTATCTCCGCTTTCATCTAGACCCTGCCACCTGGATTGTTCCACTCCAGACTCCTCGAAACCATCAGATACCTAAGGCCCATTCCCACCTGCAATGCTCTCCATCTGGGCTTCTCTCGGTCCTTTTTCTTAGGTCAAGGGCTATGCCTTCCCTAGAGGTTTGCTCATACTCCCATTTATAAAATAGTGTTGATTCTTCCATAGCCCCCTGTTGACTTGTACTATTAAACATTCCATAGTAGCATAGCCTGCTACCGTGGTATACACATGCAAATGTATTGCATATCTCCCCTACTGTGATACAGGCCTCATTAAAGCAGAGGTATTATTTTGCTTACTATTGTCCATCCATATCTTATGTACAGTGAGATATGCATATTGTATTAATTTAACGAATGAATGGTCCTGCAGACCTCTTGCCTTTCATTAAAGTGTTCTCTTTGCCTAGAGAATGATCACCCTGCTTTATAATTTGTGAAACAAAGACTTATAAAAGATTTCTGTGACCTGCTTCAAATTCAATATGTAATAAATATGCTTTGATTCTCTAGGCCAACTTTTATTGAAAGTGCAGTGTCCCTTTTCCAGCATCCTTTCTGGAAGAGAACTTACAATATTATATTTTAATTACAGGCTTACATTTCTGACTTCCTAACTAGATTACAAGTTTTATATAGACAAGGTCATATTTTATTCACTATTTTACTTCAGTGCCTACGACTGTATCTGGCATATCACAAAACTCAATAAGTTTTTGCTAGTGAAAGCCAAATTCCATTACTATAATGTTACTATTTTGGTTTCATCACTATTTCTCTTTTAAAAGGGGAGGTAAATTGCCCATGTTATGAGTTAGGAGGTATCTTAATGGCATAATCAATCCATGGTTATTCTCACAATCAGAAATACAGAGTCTGAGCAGTTAGCTTTAAAGTTTATGTTTATGAAATAACATATTTAATCAGTTTTGTATCACCAGCTACTTCAGAACTTTGGTCCCTTCCAATGTATTTATTTTACCATCAAATTTCTGAGACTTTCTGTGGTTACTCACTAGCAAATAAGTCCTATAAGCCAGCAGGTCTTAGATCTAAATGTGCATGCCAGTCTTGGGATTCCTGTAATAAGGCAGGTTCTGACTCACTAGGTCCAGGTGGAGTCTCAGAATCAGCATTTCTAACCAGTTCCCAGTTGATACTGATGCTGTTGGACCTTGGATCATACTTTGAGTAATAAGACTATAATCCAGAATGTTCAGGCATTGACTAAACAATCTTTATTACTGTTTGAAATAGACTAAAATCAACTTCTTTCACGGCAATGAAGCATTACATGTTTACCCAGTTCTCTGACTTTGGGAGACTGCTTTAAGGTTAAAAGTACATCATTTCTAGTCCTTTAAAAAGAAGATACCTACAGCCTTAAAATTGGAATTTAGATTAAAATTAGGTAATAGAAATTTCAATGGAAGAAAAGTTGGGAAAGTGGCCTTCTTTATTATTTCCTATATGTTTGTTAAAGCCATAAGGTATGGAATGCCTTGGGGGGTAGGGAAAGCATACAAAGCTATCGCTGTATCTCAATATTTTTTGTTTATTTCTTTACTACCTATATTTTAAAAAAAACCACACACACACATACACACACAGAAGATAATATAGAGTATTAAACCTGGAAATATCTTAATGTCAAAGCTACTAATTAGTCCAGCTGCTTCAATTAGAAAAGCAATTTAAGTCTATTCTGCCTGCTAGATGAGTATCTGAGGTAGGCAAAGTACCACAGTACTGATCTCACCTCACTGGCCTGTAAGCTGAATGTACAGGTGTGTCACCTGCTATTTGAATTGAATGTGAAGACAAACTCCAATAACAAGAGTGCTTCTTCAGAAGAATGGTGGGGAGGGAGGTGGACAAGCAGAAATTTTCCTTAGAGGGCTGGGTGTTTGTGTTTTCTTTGGTCTTAGGTCTAATGGCTGGAATATCCTTGACTGATGTTCTGAGTCCCTTGTTAAGGCACAAAGACTGTACTAAGGAACTCTGCATAATGCAAAAGATTGTAAGAGGGAGAAAGGGTGAGGAACAATAGAAGAGAATTTTGTTACATGGAAATTAATTTCTTGAAATATTAGAGTAGGAAAAGGAGGTCCTCTCTGAGATTTTTGTCTTTGAAATCCTCAGGATAACCTAAATCAAAATATGTACTACTGAAGAATAATATGCTTTGGAAAATTATTTTCTTCCCTAAGTCAACATTTGCATGACATTTACAAATCAGTGTATGAAACAATTTGTTAAATGTTATTTCCATTTCAGAAATGAGCAAGCTGAAACATTAGAAGGTTACAACTTGACAGCAGTAAAAATACCAGTTACCTAGATACCTGAAGAGTCGCTGATCTTAATGCATCATGCAGTTTTTCATGGAATTCCACATCCACTGTTTTATTTTCTTATGGATAATTCAGAATATTAAGATCAGGAACATGTAATTTATGAGCTTCATTTTAAAGCATTTCATAATGTTATCAATTGTAACCAGGTTCAGAGACCCAGCACTGCAAGATGAAATGCTAACCTTCTTGTTTGAACAGCTAATGAGTGGGGATTTTGGCCAGTACCCCATTTATAGTTTGGCAAATTTGAGGCTTGAGAATGAATCCTAGCTGACCCTGCCTTCTTGGATGAGCTCAGTTCTATTTCTAATCTAGCAGTCAGCCCTTTCCTAAATATTTAGAACGTGAAGCAGCTTCCAAATACCCGGTGAGCTTTCCATGGGAGTGGATTCAGACACCCCCTAGATGCACACCTTCCTCTTTCTTCCCCCTTTATTCCACCATCAGCTAGACCAAAGATGACTACATTACATCAACTATCAAAACATGATGTTTTGATTGTTTGGGAATCCTAATGCTTTTCAAGGATCAGAACTTATTCCAAGCTATTTTGAAAGATGTTCTAGCCAAATAAAGAATGATTATTTTAATTATTCTGAATACTTTTGGAAAAGAATTTTCTAAACACAACCAAACCATCTTATCCAATTTTGGATGGGTTAGACATACCACTTCCTGAAAAATAACATTTTTCAACTTAAAAAAAAATCTTTGCATGCCTGTGTAGCAGAAGAAAATACAGGTAAGAGAAAAACGCTATAGAAATATTTTATTTCCTATTAAAAAGAAACATAGAATCACAGACAGAGGTATAGCTTATTTCTGTCCAGACCTGAAAATGATATTTGTGATGTTTGTTTAAAAATTTACACACATCCCCACAAAAAGTTAATCAGCAAAAGAAAATTCAAGAAATACTACAGATATTTGAAACCCCAAAGAACTGAAATTTTGATGTCTTTCAAATTAAAATGTTCTATATGCTCAAGCCTTTATTTACCTTTCCAGGTTAAAAGTACATGAACAAAAAATTCAAAGGAATGAGGAAAAGAACAGATTAAGTATAAACAATGGGAAAAAAAGAGTAGAAAATAGATAAATAAGGAAAAAAATGATTGAGATGAACAACAACAAATTTTCTTTAAAAGAATTAAATTCTCTAACCAAGAATAAACTCAAAATTATGTAATATTAGAAATTATCACAGTGACATATCATAAGTGCTGTAAAAAACTGAAGAAATCCTAAGAAAAAAATCACAGAATATCAGTTGTCTTTTCATCTTCTTGAGTTATTGTTTGTAGCACAATTTTTTTTTTTTTATTTTGATGAAGATCAATTTATCCATTGCTTATTTTGTCATTTTTGGTTCTGGTGTTAATCTAACAAACCATTGCCTAACTCAAGGTCAAGATTGATTCCTCCATGTTTTTCTAAAACGTTTGTAATTTTATCTTTTACATTCAGGATCCCTATTATGGTAATGTTTGTGTATGATGTGTTCAGCTAAATTCTTTATATTGTGGCCTTCCAGTTATCCAAGCACCTTTGGTAGCAAAGGCTAATATTTCCCCACTGAGTTGTCTTCACACACTTGTCAAAATCAAGTGATCATAAATGTGAGGGTTTATTTCTGGATTCACAGCTGTATTTCATGGGTGTATGTATCTATTCCCATGACAGCATCACAATGGTTGGTTGCTGTGGTCCTGACTGGGGCTGGGGTCCAGGGTTCCCTTTGCTCATGGCCAGACACATTTCTTCATCGTCATACTCCCTGGAGACAAGAAGTGGGCCATAGGTCAAATGCCACAGACTCTTGCAGTCCTTATTTATGTTAAGATTGTCTTGAATAAGTCCTTTCCCGTTTTCTATTTGCACTTAGGGCAAATTTCAGTGACATTGGCTATGTATTTTTTCTTATTTCACCAGTTATAGTTATTTCATTGGGATGAGGAATCACAGTGCCTTTCAGAAGTCTATTTGGGCTTGGGGTTTTGGTTTCTTTCCTTTTTTTTTTTTTTTTCAGTGCTTCCCTTTAATTTGGATAGTTGCTATTGCTATGTTCAAGTTTACTGGGCTTTACTCCTACAGTGCCTAATCTTCTGTTAAAGAACCTGTGGATATTTCAGTTTAGATATTATATTTTTCATCTTCAGAAGTTTCATTTATTTTCCTCTTTCATTTCTCTCATCACTATATTCATACTTCCTTTCAAATCATTGATTATATTTAGCTTGTTTATAAGAACCATTTAAGGTCTTTGCTAATTCATCATCTCTCTCATTTTGGTTCATTTTTATTGCCTGAGTTTTCTCCTGGTTATGGTTCACATTTTCTTATTTTTGTTGGTATGGCTTGTAATTTTTGTATTACTTGCTGGGCATTCCAAATATTATGTGTTTGAGAGTTTAGACTTTTTATTTTTAGTAGAATGTTGATCATGTTTTCTAAAGAGAGTTGTTTCTTAATAGCTTTAACTTTTTGAGGCTCATGTTTAAGTTCTTCCACAAGGTAACCTTCCATCTAGGGATAGTTCAACTGTGCTGCTAAGATGTGACCTGTCTAGTCTCTACTGAATGCTCCAGAGATTTTTAAGTTCTATACATTTTTGTTTGACTTATGAAATTTCACCATAGTTAGAGCTCAAATATGTACCCATCCTGTGTGGCATAAATAAGTCTGATCCATTTCTGCATTGTGGTCTGGGGGTTGTGTTTGGTTGTTTGTTTCCTTATAACATCTTGATGCTGCTTTGTCTATCTTGACTTATGAAATTTTCACCATAGTCATGCATGGCTCAACATTCAGAAGAAGAAGAAAAAGAAGAGAGAAGAAAGAAGCTCTAGTCTTTCTCTAAAAGGCTCTCTAAGCTAAAGAAGACAAGAAGAATCTTTCTACAGGGGACTCTGTAGATTTTTCTGGAACTATTTTTATAAAACTAGTTCCCTCTATTTGTCTTCATCTCTGGCCCACAATTTCAAGAGAGGTCACCTCAACTTCACTAAACACTGAGAATTCTGTCCTCTCAATTCAACAAATGAACAATTCTGACTTTTATACATCACATCCTGTTTTCTAGTTGTTTATGGCAAAGCATAAAAAATAAGTCTGATCCATTTCACTGCATTGTGGTCTGAAATGGAACCATTGTAATAAGCTGATATGTATTTTAAGGGAATTGTCAGTAGTGGGAAAGCAAGTTAATTTCCCCGACAGAAAGACAGAAGACAGAAGCTCTAGTCAAGAAGATAGGTTTGAAAATGGTGGGAGTAAAAATACAAAGCTAAACTGTCTCAATGTCTGACTCTCATTGTTAAAAAGCTTTTGCCTCCGAGAATTTTCCCGCGGCACCGTGGCTGGCCACAATTCAAAATTCTGACCTCATTGTTAAAAATTTAATTCAAAATTCTTCTATTGAAATGCATCAGGAAAACATGACCTCCCACTTTAGAGACTTTCTTGGATATGCTCACATCCTGTATCAGAGATCCCTACCCCTGGCTATAAAACTGAACCACTGAACTTTACAGACACACAGGTAACACCTGCCATCTACTTTCTTAGCAAATTTCTAGTACATAACACAGTACTATCAATTGGATTCATCATACTTTACATTTCTTATTTTTTAAAAATCTTATAGAATACAAGTCCACAAACTCAGATCATTCTGATTCAGTTAGCCTAGGTGCAATCAATAAGTGTACTTCTAACTGATCTCCTCAGGTGACTTGAGACAGCCCAACTTGCACATTCTGAACATTCTGAATGCAGACCTGACCCATTCAGCCTGTCCTCTGAGAGCCAACAATTTCTCAGAACCATTTCTAATTACGTAAATACACCTCTGTGCTCTTTGCTTTCCCCTTCTCTTCTGAGGCTGTCTCGTAACTCAACTTCTCACTGTGTTGCAAGGTTTCTTGGAAAGCCCAGGTGGCCCGGACTTTTCCAACTGTCATGATGTGATCCCACAACAGGCCACAAAAGGAGCTGAGCAGATCTGCTTCGTTCCACTGTCAAGGCTGTTTGGAAAAGCATGTAGGGAGTTCCACTCAACACTCTCCTAAAATGTGTGTTTACCCACATAAAAAGCCTTTTGGCTTTCCTGGCTGGTCTTTCTGCCTGAATGGCTCTTATGCTTAGGGACCTAGATGTATCTCAAGAACCCCATTCTGTGATGACAAGGGTCACCAGGACACCCTTCCATAGGACTCAGACTCTTCTTTGGTGAGACTCTATTCACCCTCTTTGGGATCTAACTGTCTTGACTTCTCTTTTCACCTAGCACTATTTTCTAGGGACATTCCAATTGGCCCTTTTCTTGTAGAAAATGGGAGAGGACAATTGGCTTTTGTCTAGGTCCTCCAGACAAGCCAGCTGGCCTGCATTCCCTTTTCTGCAGCTGTGTGGAAGCTCCATCTGCATTTTGACCTCCACACCACAGAAAGTCAGTTCTGATCTGTGGTTGGCGGGTGTCCCTTGGCAGTGAATCCTGTCATCTCATTTTTCACATTTGATCTAGGAAATTAAATCCAATTGGATAATGAGAGAGGCCAAATCATTTCTAAGGTCACAATGGAAAACATTCCCAGCCCAGTTCAGTGGAGACAAGGATTTTGGACTGGCATGTTGGCAGATTAAATATACCTGACCTGAATCTGCTGAGCTTCCTTTTTAGTTCAACGAGAAGAATAAAATAAATAAATAAATAAGAAGAAAACAAATACTGGCAGTATTAGAAGAAGAAGAGAAGACCATATGTTAAATTCCAGAGGGAACATTTCCTAATTAAGATATTGGTGGAGTGGGATGAGAAGGATATTTTTAAACAACATCAGATTCTGAAGCAAACAAAATAGCTCCCACCCTTAGCGGGCATGTACTCCCAGTGGGAAGACTTGACCATGAAGGCGATAGCTCCGTGCAGATGTTCATTGAATGTGTTCTGAAGCCATGCACCCTGACCTCCACCCCTATGTCTATTCGTTTCTATCAAGATGGCGAATGCAGTCAAATGGGTCTACCAAGGTCTAATCAGAGGCAACGTGGTCAACACTAAAACCAACAGATCAAGGCATTCCAGAAATGAGGGGCGTTGAAAGAGAGGCAGTGCAACCAAGGCTTCCTGGTCACATAAGAAAAGGTTTGGGGAAGGGTGAAGAATGGTGGGAGAAGTGCATGCTGGGAGTTCATTATTCCTGCACTCAGGTGTTTATTTTGCAATGCACAAGGTACACACGAGGAAACGATCAAGGCCCTGTGCTCACAGTGGAGAGACAAAGACGTGTGCAAAAATCATAAACACGAGTAGGTTTCACTGTCAAATCTACTGCATTCATGAGCATTTCAGTGAGGGATATTATTTTAGCTTGATTTAATTGGTTTCTGCCTCCTTAATAGTAAGAAGGGCTAGTCTAGATGCAAGAGACATACCTAAACTTTCATCTAAATCTATTTGTATTCTGAATTTTGATATTAAGATTTGGAATAGAAAGAGATCTGGCATCACAGGATACCTGTGCTTGAAATTTTAGTTTAGTGTGTACTGCTTCACACAGTGGAGTGAGTGGGATTAAGGGCAAAGAGAGGTGGTTTGGGACTGTATGTCTTTGGCTGGGGGGGGGGGTGTGATGAAGGTGGTAGTTGCTCTGAAGTAGCCTGAGGCATTAGGTTGGGAGTTTTCCATAGAAACAAAGACCCAAACCTTGGGCTAGCTCTACCCCCCAAGATAACAGGACCAAGGAAGAGAAAGTGTGTGTGGTGAGTGCTGGCCACCCAGGTGGGGATCTTGGGAGCCATGTAAAGGGCCTTCCCAAGTCCTTTTAGTGGAGGAGGCCACTTAGAAAGTAAAGAGACAGAAAAGAGCATTCCACCATCTTCCTAGACCTAGCACGCCCACAAGTTCCTGCCTAGAGAAAATAGGGGGAAATGCTCTCAGTGCATTCCTGCTAATCTTGGTCCCTGGACTGTAAGATTAGGTTATACTTTACTTAAATCCTAGTAGAGGATCAAGAGTAAAAAAGGAAGTAGTCTAGAGAAAATCCAGCTTTATCCTTAATGCCATAACTTAAACCATGGGTTATAAATACAACCTCAAATTAATATGTTCTTAAAAGTGAAAAATTACCATGAAATGAATTCTGTAAAGTAGTTCATACCTAATAAACATCTTTATCTCATATAATCCTTGAGACATGAGGGAATGATTCATAGCAAAAATAATCCTCATTTTCACTCAGGATAAAACTGAGGCTTATGGAATTTAAGTAAAGTGCTCCAAGTCACATGGTAAGTAAATGACAAAGGCTGCCCTTCCCTTCACGCTGCCGGTGGACCCGTTAACTGCACAGATGAGATTGCAGAAGCCTCTTAGGAAACACAAAATCACACAAAGTTACCTGCTAGAATTTCTCAACACACAAATTGAGGAAATACTGAAAGTTTGGATTTTAATGCTTGTAATTCCTATGGTGATGAGTGTTTTCTCCATCTGGTGAAATAAGGAGGGAAGGACTCCAAGGAGGCTAGCTACAAGGATTGAAATCCCTTAAAATCAGGAAATATTCCTAAATTCCTGGACCATCTCACTTGGCCATATTCCAACTCCTTTTTAGCAAGGACACCCACAGACACTTTTTTTTTTTTTTTTTTTTTTAATAACAAGGAGAGACAAAAAGAACGGAAGTCTTGAGTAGAAGAAACTTTAGGAAGGGGGAGTTTGAAATCAGCTTGAACTCTCCATGATAGCGTCTATGGGGATGGGCGCTTGGCAGCCTCTCAGCTGTCCTCTGAACTATGCTCACTCTGTGGCTCTGGATTATAACCATGTCTGAAACCATTGAGAACAGCTGCAGTACAGTTTAAAATCCCCAATTCTCAAGCCCCATTGCTAGAGACTTGACCCTTCTTGTCTGAAGCCCAGGAATCGGTATGTTAATGACCCATGGTGATGCTTGTGCTTATGTTTGGGGAACATTGGGCACAGCTTCCTGCTGAGCATGTTCTATACATGATTTTGATGGGTAAGGTAAAAAAATCCACTCCTTGGCAGAACCAGGAGCTGTTAGCACTGAAAGAGACTGCCAATGTCCCCGTCCACACCTGGGAAACGGAAGCCCAGAAAAACCAAGTGATTTAAATTTGACTTTAGTAGGTTAACTCTTTCAAATTTACTAAATATGTAAGTTTTGGTGGATTCTTCTTCTGTTTTATGGGTTTGTTTAGTTAAACCCTGGAGTGCTAAATAATGTTAAAAATATGACAGTTTTTTAACAAGGACATGCACTACACACACACATACACACAAATCTAGAAACAGGGTAGAAAGCCTTGATAATTGCATAAGATCCCATAAATTTAAAAACTTTGATTTTGATTTTTATAAATTTTCCTATGTCCACATGGACCCTTCGTATCACAAAGAACTTGATCACAGGGAGGTCCGTTGCCTACTCATGGTTAGTGAGCAGCACACAGCAGAGGCAGAACCTGAGAGGTGGGCAGAGCCTCTCTCTTTCCATTACTCCAGGTGTAGGCAGGAGCAGCAGCACAGCATGGGCATCCAGGAGGAGCAAGTGAGAGGCAATGGCTCTGTAATGGAAACCTGAAAGCCTTCTGTGTGGTGATGTTTGCTGCCTTTCCAGAAGCAAGGACATGACCTATATCTGGCACTTTCAATAACCACACCAACACAGGGTTCCATTTTCTGTGTATAACTCACTCATTGGCTGCAAATTCTTCTCTGGTAGCTCAGACCAGAGATTGGAGACCAGCATGCAGTTTGCAGGCATTTGTTTTCTCCAGTACTTAGTTGTATTCTCAGGTTTCCTGTGGGAGGGAAAGAAGAAGGGAGAAAAAGAAAGCTAAGAAACCAATTTCATTTACTACCAAATCAAGCAATCCTTTTTTGCTTGAGGCAGCAGAGATTTGGAACAAGTTTGGAGTTGAACCCATTAGGCATATGAGGCTGTGAGTGAGAACTGGTAGGGCAGGACATCCAGGCCTCCATTTCCAGCTACAGCTTTTAGCCATGGCCCCATTATCCACCTCATCTTGGATGAACAAGTTCCTTTTGCTTCAAGTCGGTTAAATCCAGTTCTAGTTTATTGAATCTACTCATGTGCTGGACACTGTGGTAGGCACTAGACATAGCAGGGAACTTCCGGTTTACAGGACCAACATGTAAGAAGCTGAAAGTTGCAGATTCATCCTAAGAGGCCCAGAAACCCAGGCTACCAAAAGGCTGGAGCTTTGAGGCTGTGCCCTCACACTCTCTGTTGAAAGCCTGCCTACCTAAGTTCCTTTTACCCAAGTCACCATGTCCAGCTATTAAGAAAAAGCTGCACTACACAATAAAAGTCAAATAAAATAAACATTATATGTAAAGATGGAGCAAACATCAGAACAAGACCCCTGATATGGCACATACGGCTTCTGGAATTACCAAATTGGGAATTTAAAACAATTATGATTAATATGACAAGAATCAGGTTGAAAAAAGTGGAGAACATGTAAGAACAGATGGGGAATGTAAATGGAGAGATGGAAAGGCTGGGAAAGAACCAAAAATAAATGTTAGAAATGAGAAACACTGTAACAGAAATAAAGAATGCCTTTGATGGGCTTATTAGTAGACAGGACACTGGAAAGGTAGGCTTTCCCAAGCTGAGGGAAGAAGCTCTCAGAATTTCTGAAAATATCTCAATAGAAAGCTCTAAACTGAAAAGCAAACAGAAAAATAAAAGAGTATGATATCCAAAAACTGGGACTACAATAAAAGATGTATCTTATGCACAATGGGCATCCTTGAAGGAGAAGGAACAGAAAAGATGCTTGGAACAATAATGAATGAGAATTTTCCCAAATTCATATCAGACACCAAACCACAGATCCAGGAAGCTCAGAGAATACCAAGCAAGGTAAATACACAATAATAACAAAAAACTGCACCTAGGCATATCATTTTTAAACTATAGAAAACTAATGATAATGTCCTCAAAGAAGTCAGAGGTTTTATAAAATATTGTATCTATCATGCACAAGTAATACTTGTGTATGATGAATAAGTAAATTAAAAAAAAAATCTAAAAAAAAAAATACTGTATCTATCAAGGACCAAAGAAACTCATCTCTACATAAAGAAAGGAAGAGAACTGAAGAAGGATTAAGTTAAGGTAAAATAAAAACTTTCATTTTGCTTATTCTTATTTGGTCTAATAGACAACAGCACATATAAAATGTTCAAAAAGCAGTATAACTGGTATGCTAAGAAAGGAGAGAAAGTGGAGTCATTAAAAGTGCTCAATTAAGCCACAAAATGTGGGCTGGGGTTGTGGTTCAGCGGTAGAATCTCACCTAGCACATGCACAGACAGCCCTGGGTTCGATCCTCAGCACCACGTAAAAATAAATAAATAAAATAAAGGTATTATGTCCAACTACAACTGAAAAATAAATATTAAAAAAAATAAACCACAAAAGGCAGAGAAGGGTGGAAGGCGAAAATCAGAGTGAAGGACGAGGGCATCAAGCAGAGAGCAGCAAGGCACAAGGTGCGGTCAACCCAGTGATGCAGGCAGTTGCTCCAGCATCAGGGGTATGAATGCACCAGTGAGAAGGGAGAGTCAGGGTGGGTCCAAACACCAGACCTGATGCATTGTCTACAGAGGTAAAAATGTTTCTGAAGGGTTCAGCCATCTTTGACACCTGCCCTTGAAGTCACCTGCACACTGAGCTTCCATAGACACAGTGGTCTGGTGCCTGGAGTCACAGAGAGCGGGAGAAACAGACATCATCATTAAAAACAAGCAAGCAGGGCTGGGGCTGGGGCTCAGCAGTAGAGCGCTCACCTAGCATGTGCGAGGCGCTGGGTTTGATCCTCAGCACCACATAAAAAATAAATAAATAAAATAAAGGTATTATGTCCAACTACAACTAAAAATAAATAAATAAAAAAGAAAAAAACAAGCAAGCAGACAAAAGCACCTTCCCTTCACAAATGTTATCATTATTACTACAACCAACCAGTGATCACAAGAATTCCTGTTGCAACCATAAGAATGTGCTGTTGGTGCAGACTTCTGACTCATCTGTCTTGCATCCTCTCATAGATTTCATTGGTATCCTAGAAACAACAGTAGAGAGGGAGTTAGGAGACCCCCAAATAAACTTTCCTGTGCATAATTAAAAAATCTTTCCATCAGCCACAATGGCTCCCTTGCTGTTTCTTCAAAAAGCCAAGCATGCTCCCAACTTTGGGGATTTGTCCTTGTTTTACCCTCTGCCTGGAATGACTATCTCCTGACTGTACTCATGAGTAGCTCTGGAAGTAGGGAGGAAGAGAGAGATAGAGGGAGGGAAGGAAGGAAGGAGTTTCCAAAAAGAGGCAATCAGAGTTCACTTTGGGTAAAGCCTATTGTGACAGAAGAGCATGGATTTGGAGCCAGACACTCAACTCAATACCTTAGGCTCTGGGCAGTTGTTGAAGAAGCTCCCCCATGACTGTCACCTCCAGTACCTGGCAAACCCATATGCTTCCTCTCAGGTCTCCTGGGGCACTGCCTCCTCCCTCTCTTTCTTTCTCCCTCCCTCCCTCATTCCCTCCCTCTCTCTCTGAATCCACTTGTCCTGTAAACTCCTTATGACTCACCAGCTCCTCACTTTGCAGATCTCCTGTCAGATGTCACATCTTTAGCAAAGACCTTTCTGGCCTCTGCACCCTCACCATGTGGATGTCCTGATGCCATCCCTAGCTTCTCCAATGCCTGGATCTACCTGTCATAGCCTGAGGACCCACTGGCTCTTAATGTGTCTCTGTCCCTCCTCAACTGAGTCCTAAAGGACGATGCTCTTCCCCAGAGACTTGGGCAAAACCTCCAATGGGGGCAGGACTCTGTAAACACGCAGCTTTAATAATTGCAAACCTACTGTCTTTGGGAACATAGAGGAGGTGTACGAAATTCAGCTTGGGAAAGCTGGGAAGAAAACACGCTCCTTCCTTTAAGACTTGAAAGTCAGTTTTAAACAAAAGAGCAAATAATGGCCAGAAGGGAATTAGGAAAAATTGCGGACACTTTAGCTAATGCGGTTGGAATTCTATGACCGTATTTTGCTATTATTATAATGTTTATTATTTTAATCTAGAGGTTCCTTGGAGATACTGGCTTGGGGTGGAGCTTGTGTGAGATGCTTTTAGTAGGTGAGCAAGAACAATGGCTCCTTTCTGCATCACTTCCCCATTTCTACCACTAGAGGGAGACCTGAGCCCATTTATCTTGCTCATCCCTGCCTCTTCCCAGGCCCCTCCAATGCTTAATGAGGAAGGCTGCTGATTTATGG
This sequence comes from Tamias sibiricus, assembly GCA_025594165.1. Lineage (NCBI taxonomy): Eukaryota > Metazoa > Chordata > Mammalia > Rodentia > Sciuridae > Tamias > Tamias sibiricus. Next base: position 67,720,283 of record CM046660.1, on the reverse strand, counting down.
TTTGACATTTATGTCAAATCACAAAATTGTCCCACAGCCCTCCTCTGAGTGCATATATTAATAGAATCAGAATGATATTAACCACATTTAAAATAACTTATTGCTATTTTGCCTAGTTCTTAGAGTACACCAGGCACCTGCTGTGTATGGGTGTTGTCTCCCCATGATCTCTCAGCCCCAGCACAGGGACACTCTCATTTTCCCCATTTGTCACATGGAAAAAATGAGGCACAAAGATTCAGTGCTGCACCTGAGCTCACCAAGCCAGTCAGTGGTGGAGCTGTCTATAGAGTAAACAAACTTAGCCAGGGTGACCCACTGTGCTGCGGTGGGGAGGTGGGGGTGAAGAAGGAGTGGTCTGGGAAAAGGGGACAGTGGGATTCCCTTAAGAACTAAGGAAGAATAGACTAAACAACAGAGGTCATGTGATCAAGCGGTTGGAGGGGAAAGACACGCGGGTGCTCAGTGTCCTGTCACAAGCTCAAGTTTGGGGGAGCAGAAAATAGAAATGGCATTGATAAGAAAGGAGGCCACAGGGGTTGTAGGGACCCCATAGTGCTGAGGCCATGTGCCCACATAAAGAACACATTTTATTTCAAAAGGAAAGAAATCCTTTGGTATTTTAAGTTGGGAAGGATAAGATCTAGTCTGTGGTTGTTGTTTTGTTTTGTTTTGTTTTGTTTTGTTTTGTTTTGTTTTGTTTTTGTTATTGGTGGATGGAGAAGAGATTGGCAGGGGGCTGAGTAAGGGGGAAAAACAGGTGGGGAGCAACCAGCACCTGCTTAATGAGAGGTGGTGGTGGCCAGTCCCAGACAGGAGCTGGGTATGTGAAGGAGGAACACAAGCCCCTCTAGAGCAGGCTTCTCGGCCTCCACACCACGGATGTTGGCTGGGTAATGGATGCTCAGTTTCTGGGGCTACCCCAGGGGTGAGGAACAGCACCCTGGTCTCAACCCACTCTTTGCCGGTAGCACTCCCAAGTTACAACAACCAAAATACCTCCATCATCGCTACATGTCCCCTGGGGAGCAGAATGCCCCTCACTGAGAGCTGCTGCTGCGGAGGTCACCAGACACATGTGATGGAAACTGAGGCCTACAGAGGCCTGGCCTTGGGCGGGCCTAGATTTGAATCTCCCCCTTGCTGTCCATGGGATCTTGGGAAGATGACCTTGTGTCTCTGTTTCCTCCTTAGGACAGGAGGGCACAGCACTGCCTGAGAATGTGGCTGTGAGGCGTATGGAGAGTGAAGTGCCTTGCGAGCTACCTGGCGTGTGGCAAGGCCACAGGAAATGTGACTCGTGACATGAAAGTGAGACTCACCTGTGAGGGGCTGGCCCCTTCAGTCTTTATCTGGGCATTCTAGAGGGGAGACCCCCCCAGGGGTCACAAGTGCTTGCCCCCATCCTAGGGTGCCCATCCACCCTGCTCCTCCACGGGGGGACCTCCCTTCCCTTTTGGGACCAACAGTCCCAAGAATTAGGAGCCTCCTGGAAAAGCCTGACCACAATCAGAGACTACTCCCAGGGCCCTGGCCCTTCCCACAGCCCCTGGTGAGAGCAGTGGTGGGGGCTTGGGAGGAGGTTCTCGCTCACCCACGGTGGGACAGAATCCCACCTCCACTGAGCCAGAGTTGATGCCACCACCTTCCCACGAGCCAACACAAAGGGGGCGTGCTGTGTGCTATGGGGAGATGGGTGTGGGCTACCAGGGAGAAGTAGGGTCCCGCTAGAGAAGGGAAATGGGAAGGAATGTCCTGGAGCTAGGGAATACTCCAGAGTACCTCTGAATCACCCGAGTGTGAAAGTTAAGAGGATCTTTAGCAACCCCACCGTAGCAAGCACCCCAAGGACCCAGGTCCATTACAAATGGAAGTTTGGTCTTCTGGTGGGTACAGAACATTCCTGGAGCCCGGACTGAGGGTCACAGAGACCCAGGTGGGCTCTGGGGAAGGCGGACGTGGAGCTGAGGAACACCTGCCTCTCTGGGCTCTCAGGAGACGTGTTCTGGGAGTAATCTCCTTCCTCTTTACTGCAGGACTGTTTGTCTTACTAACATCACTTTCTGTGGCCTCTTCCTCCTCCATCTCTTTTCTTGTATGTGTTGAAGGAGTATTTTAATGGTGGGTCTTTGTCAAACCTGCGGATTCCGTGTGCTTGTAAACACTTCTTACTACATTTTAATGACAATCTCTTATAACCCAAGACAACTCAATAGGTTACACATTTGTAAGGTCAATTTCTTCTCCTTCAGTGCCTTTAAGAAATCATTTTAATTTCTTCTTGCATCTGGTATTGCCATTGATAAATCTGATATTAATCTGCACACCCCCCCTTTTTAAATTTAAATCACAGCCCTTTCTCTTGTTATTAAGTTTCACCATACGGCCTGTCCATGGGAGTTTACTTTTTCTCTCGTTTGACATTCTATTGTGTTTTCAACATAAGATCTTTCAGTTCTCTTTGTTTCTGCAGACTTCATAGCTATACATATATCTTTCCTGTTTCTGAAGTTCTGCTGGTTTCTGGGTTCCTCAGTCTGTCCTTCAGGGGAGCCACTTACCTCTCAGCACTATTCTTTAGGACAGCTTTGTGTTCTCGATTTCGCACCTTCTAATGCCTATTGGATCTGCTGCATTCTTTCTAATAACTCGCCATCATTGCTTCTGATGGATAATTCCCATCCCCATCTATTCAAAAGTGTTGGCAAGGCCTGTTTTAAAATCCTCATTGCAGCGAGTCTGGGGCAGATTTGCAGGTGTGCCCAGCCAGCAGGTAGCCTTCCCTTTGGGGTGACTGCTACTGCTCAGCTCTGGAGTTCTCTTGGCCTGTGAGCTCACATTCTGGGGTGGAGAGAGCAGCTCTTCTGGCTGAAGGAGTGTGAGGAGACAGAGGGAAGCCAAAGCTCTGTGGGAAGAGCCCCTGGGCAGGTCCAGTCCTTGTGCTCACTCCTGTATGGGGAGCACTCCTCAGGGCCTTCCCTGGTCAGCCCGTCCCTGTGCACAGGCAGACATGGGCAGCACCTGGAGTCAGACCTTCTCCCAGCCTGTAACCCATCCTACCCGGGGGCTGGGGGAGGCTGGAGGGAGCTGAGCAAGGTAGAACAGACCGCATGTGAGTCCAACGACTCATCAAATCTCTGCCCTTCCACAGTATTGTAAAAATGGACTCGGGGGCTGGGGCTGGGGCTCAGTAGTAGTACACTTGCCTGGCATGTATGAGGCACCAGGTTCGATTCTCAGCACCATGTATAAATAAAAAATAAAGGTCTATCAACAACTAAAAAAGAAAAGAATGGACTTGGGTTAAGAAGTAGATTCACCATTTTGGCAGGAAACCTGTCAATTTCCTATGAGATGCCATGAACTTTTCTAGAATGTATTCTAGAAAGGAAGAAAGACAAAGAAGCAGCAACAACACGAGGATCTTGGCTCTCGGGACATTTCCCTCAGCCCCTGGGTGGGAGACATGGCATCTCTGGAGAGAGGGAAACACAGATGCCCACTTAAACTTGACTTTCAGGCCAGACACGGTGGCGCGTGCCTATAATCTCAGCGGCTTGGGAGGCTGAGATAGGAGGATGGCCGGTTCAAAGCCAGCCTCAGCAACTCAAGGCACTAAGCAACTCAGTGAGATCCTGTCTCTAAATAAACTACAAAATAAAGCTGGGGATGTGGCTCAGTGGTCAAGTGCCCCTGAGTTCAATCCCTGCTATCCCCCCACCAAAAAAATTTGAATTTCAGATCATCCATGAGTAACTTTTTAGTATGAGTATGTCCCATACAATATTTTAGTTATACTAAAATTACTTGTAGTTTTGTATAATATGTGTCAAATATTATATGGGACTTACTTATGCTAAAAAGTTATTCACTGATATATTTTACCTGGTGACCTTAGGGGACTGGTGAAGAGACATATAATGTGTCACATGGTCATAACTTTTGCTGGGAAAAATAAGGGCCTTCTGTTGAGGTTAAGGAAGAGGAAATGTCTTCACAGGGTGAATCTAAATACCAGTCCCCGACATTCTGGTCTGCCATGGTCACAGCTTGCATCCTTTCTCTTGACTCTAGTATTGTGTCCTGGGAAGGGACCTGGGGAGGGTGTTCAGAAATTAGCAAAGATGAGGAATAGTTACCAAGGGAGAAATGATTTCTCTGAAGCTGAAACACAGGTTCAAAAATGATATTTTTGATCCAATCTGGACAATTTGAAACTCTAAAATGTCAACTATGTGAAGCAAAAATAAAGAGGAAAACTAGATCTCCCTTAAGTATTCTCCAAGTTTGGACAGTCTATGTTTTGATATCAGTGTCCATAAAGGTCAAGGATTCTGCCAACAGGGCTTTGTTACTACCAACACAACTCTTCTCTGCTTTCTCTTAAAACTACATCATTAAAAGTAAAATTGTTAGCCAGGTGTGATGGTACTTGCCTGAAATCCCAGAGACTCAGGAGGCTGAGGCAGGAGGATCACAAGTTCAAGGCCAGCCTCAGCAGCAAAACAAAAACACAAAACAAAGAAACAAAACAAAAACAAAAACAAAACAAAACAAAAAAAGGACTGAGGACATTGGTTGCTCAGAGCCCCTGGGTGCAATCCTCTGTACCAAATAAGCAAATAAAAAACCAAAAACCTCAAAATGTTTATTAAGGATTTGGGGTAACTGAGTTACTGCATAATCAAGTTTTCTATGCTGCATCTGATGCTTCGGAAGGACACTACTGGTGTGTACTTCCCGTGGACTTGACATCTATTGCTCACACTATGCATGGTGCAGATGACCACACCGGAGGCATCTCTCTTTGCCATACAATCATCCTTATGTCATCTGGGGCAAAAATTTAGTAGAGGTACTGCTTCCAGTTTATTTCTACCACAAGAATTATATTCTGAATCACAAAATAAATGGAAGAATCCTTTGGAAATTATAAATCATTACATACCTGTAAGTCATTATTACTTTACTCTGAGCTGCAGGTAGGGGTTCCAAATGGTTCCATCTGAATGACATCTTGCTGCTCAAGGTTCACAGCATTATGACAGATTCATCTCAATAAAATGAATACATTGTTCATCTGTCTAGTGACATGGTTTAGATGTGTTTAGAGTCCCCATGAGTTGCATCCTGATATTATCTATAGATTTGATTCTGTAATCTAGAAGGATCTGATGGAAAAGCTAAATGTATTATCCAAGGTCCAGTCAAAGGAAGAAACGACACAGTAAATTGAACAAGGAAAGTTTAGCATAAAGAATTAATAACTCTAACAGGATTGGAATGAGGAATTCACTAAAGAAACATCTTCAGAATATAGAAGCAGCAAACATTAGAAGCTGCTGCTCCTCCGAAGGTCTGAGATGGAGCACCCGTGGAAGAGATGTCCCACTTCTCCAACCTCCATGGGCTGGAGAACCATCCTTACGTGGTTCACGGGAGGGCAGAGAAATCAGAGTTTCTTTGTTGGTACAACTTGCTGGAAACCTGCCCCCTGGGCTGCTGGGAAACTTCCGTCTACAAGAAGGTGCTGCACATCTGGGTTTCCTGCAAAGCTACCTGATGGACTGCTGGGAAATTGGCTCATAGGAAGTGGTACACCCCTGGCACTGTGCTGGATGATGCCCAGGGAGGTGCTGGGCATGGAGAAGGCTGAGCAACCTGCACTGCAGGAGCTGGCCATGGCAGAACCCGCATGGTGGAGCCTGGTGCAAGGAGCTCACCAAACAGGGAGAGAAATCTGTTCCATGGTTTTCCTCCACGGTGTGCACCCTGCACCAGCAATACTGTACCAGCTGGCAGAAAGAACTGTGTGCAGGGCCCATCTCAACGACTGCAGAATAGGGTACAGGAGGGTGAAGGAAGAAGTGAGAGGCACGCAGGAAATTGGTATAGGGAGTGAGGTTTTGTCCTTTAGGAATACACCATCTGAAGACAAAGGAGAGAGAAGGTCAATCTCAGTGCCTGATCATTGCTTCTAACACTTCAGCAAGCGAGGAAATCAGTTGCCAGAATGTTTAAACACAGATGTCTGTCTGAGGACTCTGACTCAAGAGGTTCATGGTAGAACTTGTTCCTTTTATGTTTCTTACAGATTCTCAGGGGAATACTTGAACTTTCTTCTCCCTTCATCTTTAGGTAGCTTGTTTCTAATGAAGAGTTTCTTATTTTTCAATCCTAGTTTTATGATCAGGGCCACACTTTCTGTAGCCTTCTTCTAGTCCGTTATCATATATAAGAAGCAGGAAATAGCCATCTTTCTAAAATCACATATTTGGAATTTGTAATAAGATCAGTTCCACACAATTGTATATTTGATCACTTTAAAAATAACTGTTGTCCTTTTTAAAAATTTGGGATTTTCCAAACGGGGTAAAGTAAAGTAATAACTGCAGTAATATTTTCTCAATTATTCCAGTAAAATGTCTACTCACATCATACATTTAATACAATTTGGAATTTTTAATTTCACACACGATTTGGCACTAAACAATAATTTTTAAAACCTCAAGAAACCATAACCAATAGATGTTTCTATGGAGAAATTTGGTATAGAAATGGAAACAAAGATTTGAAGGAAAAAAGGCAAAAAACTCTTCTTGGCAGTTTCTTATCCTTCCAGGTAGCACCAAATGTTATGAGCAAAGAGAACCCAAACTTGCTCCATTTTTTCCTCTATAATACCTGGGTTTATAGCACATTTTCTTTAAAAAATATAACAATGATATATCTTTGCCTTAATAAAGTAAATACACATGACTGTGATGAGCTTCTCTTTGAGCCAAAGCCCTAACCTGAGTCCAAGTCCCTTAAGATTTCCTTTTGTTCTTGGGGCAGTAAACTTCACTTCATACACACAATTTTCCTTCATTTAATTCCCCAGAAGGATTATATAGTAATCTCATCTTGCTAATTACTTCTGTGACTACTGCTGTTTCTCCAATACATTAGTGAGACAGCATAAAACATAAAACCGAAGTACAGGAAAAGCCCATCTGTGAGTCATGATTCCCGGGGCGGAATCTGCATCCACCAGCTAATTTGGAGGCTCCACCAAACGCTTACAACACATTCTTTCTGAGCCCCAGATTTCTCATGTGAAAAGTGAGATTGAAACAAATTTCTCCTGGGCAAACCTGTACCTTTCTGATTCTATTTTTTTTTTTTTTTTTAGAAAATTGTCTTTCAAAATATCAGAGTGTTTAGTTTTATTAATGCAAAAAACATCAATAAAATCTCTGGAATTTTTTTTCATCGTGACTTAAAAAATAACTGAGTTTTTTGAAGATAGATGAACAGGGTTAAATAAAAGTAGACACATGCTAATGTCTGGGGGGTTTTTTGTTTGTTCATTTTGTTTTTTTTTTTTTTCTTTCAAATAACAATGTGGATAGTGGTACAGACAACTAGCTAATGCACCACAAAGGAACCACTAGGTGCCAGTAGAATGCAGGAAATGGTAACAATCCGGGGCTTTTGTGGCTACAGTGTGTGCTCTGCCTGGACACATCAGACAAAATTAATTATTTAATCAACATAAACCATGATAAACTATAGGGTTGAAAAACATTGATATCACTTTCTAGTTGTTTTAAAGAAGATCAACATTATGAATTTTGTGATAGAATTTATTCCAAGAAATAATTCTGGAATGTTGGGCTTTCTCAACATTTCAAGTATTTTACAAGATTAGTGAGAAATATTTTAGTGGTAGTTAAGGACAATGCTTATGTTTTTAAAAATAGGTATCATTAATTGTGAATTTGAAGGGAAAGGATCTGGCAAGTAGAGAAGGCTTAGTTTATTAATTTTTATTTTTAAGGTTGGGTAGTAAAGTTTCATTTGCCTCATCACCAAGCATGGCATGAGGTGAGCCGTTCTCAGGGATTCCAGAGTGAAGTGGGTGGCGGCTGAAAGCAAGGGTGACACATTCTCAAATCCTGGAATCTTCATAATTAGGACCCATTGCCTTCCCAGAGATTTCCTGAAAGACTACAGTCTAGCCCTAATACCAGCCACTAGCCACACTTTCCCTCTAGGCCTGGAGATCAGGAGGGGACCAGAACAATGTAGTGAATTCAGTGTTCATGGGGAGATGGGTCTAGTCTGTTCCAATGGGAACATGAAAAGAGTGTCCATCAGGAAAGAGGAGGCAAAAAATGATACTTTTGAAGACTTGGGCAAGACCAAAGTTCAGGCTGGGGGTTCAATTACCAAGCAGGACCCCCAGGATAGAAGGAACAAAACCGTGGGAGATTAAGGCCCTGAGATTTCAGTATAGCACACTGGAGGGACACACTCAGTAAAAACACCAAATGTTTTGCATACACACCCAACATTGATGTTTGTGCATGTATCTTTATTGCAATGCTATTTCCTGTGGCAACTAACTTTCAGCAACTATATAATTTGCTATGAAAAGCAGCACATTAGTAGATTTGGATTTTGTGGTAATTTTGCTTAAAGATGCACCTTTTAAGTCTTAGATTTTGCATCTCATTTCTCTTTTTATTTTTCGTGCCTGGAAGGGTGCCTGGCACAGAAAAGTCACCCAACAAATACAGAAATAAAAAGACACAGTGTCTGCATATGTGTTTTGTTTCATTTTTCTAGATCATGATATTTCCACTACTTAGTTTCCTGTGCTCCATTTTGAGGTAGATGTTGCTAACTCAGCCACACACTGGAATCATCCACAGAACTCTGAAAAACACTAAGGTCTAGATCCCTAACTCTGAGAGTTTGATCTATGTGGTCTGGAGTGCAGCCTGGGCAGTGGAGTTTATAAAAATTCCCAGGAGATTCTAAAGTGAAGCCAAAATTGGGAGCAACTATTTGATGTAATCTTCCTTCTGACCAAGTTTTTCTTCAGCTGTATCTAATCAAATATTTTACTCAGTCATTGAGATTTTAATTTTAATGGCTATGTTTTTCTTTTAAACATAGAAAGGACATGTGTTATAATTTTTTAAGAATTTTCTCTTTTGTTATAGTGCCATTTTCTTATATGCTCAACACCTTTTTCCAAGCATTTAGTCATTTTGACAATATTTGTTTTACAGCTTCTATTGGGTGATTATACCATCAGCAATCCTTGAGGTTCTCCTCCTGCTCTTCTCTGTGTACCATCTCTAACTTATGATTGACTGCCCTCTTGCATGTTTTATCATTTTATACTTTGAATCTAACCTAAACAGGGCTCTATCTGGGAATCCTGAAAGCTTCCATCCAAGGTAATTTTGCCTCTTCCTTTGCCAAATGCCCAACAGTGTTTCCATAGACCTAAGAAATCTGTTTTATGTAAATGCTAGTGGTTTTTGCTTCTGAATTACAAAATAGTTATACTACACCATTGCAATGGACAGAGTTCAGGCTCAAATTTGCTAGAGAAGTATTTTCCTCCCAGATCCAGCAAAGGTTACACAAAGTTGCCCCTCTCTTATGTGAGTGAATGAGTATGTTAAGATAATTGTTTTCCTTGAGGGTAAATGCTTGCTGAATCCTTACCTGGTTCCTCCAGGTCAAAGACTTCCATTTTTGGTTGCACAAAGAGATGGCTGCCCAATCCCCTGGTTTGGCTATTGCCCTTCCCTTGCATCCATCCAGGGAATGTGTACTATAGTTCACATTCTTTTCTGTGTTTCTTATTTCAGCTACAAAGATGTTTCCCTTCTTTCTTGGCATTGAAAAAATATTGTTTATATTAATTTACCTGATACTTCTACACATTTGTAGAAAAATCAAGATACTTTTTTCAAATTAGCCTGTTTTCTAGTTTATAGTGTCCCCCATTGCTTCTCCACCCAACCCCAACATGCTGTGCATGACGGATACTCAAAAGCATTTTGATTGCAAGGTCTAGCCAGCATGGCTACTCCATCAGCCCCTCGTCTCATGCTGGATGGAGCTCTCAATCCCACTGAGGGACATCCATCATCTTTCAGCTTTTTCATGGCTTATTAACTCAATTTCTTTCACTTGTATTCACAACACTTGAGTATTAGCATTTTTGGTTTATCAAGCTTGTTTATTTTTATGCATGAAAGAGTTTCTTAAAATCTCACCTGCCACAGAATGATTATAAATTACAGAGTGGTCATTTTAAAATAGGCATGGATTTTTGAAGGTTTTAGTAATTATTAGGGGGAAAAAAACATTTCACTTCTTTTCCCAGAAAGGATTTGCATGGGCACAATTTTAATTAAGTGAATTCCACAAAATATATGAGATCATTACTCTTTTTAATGCACTTAGGTAAAGTCTGACCAAATCGTGTACTTTACATTACAAACTAAGACAGAGACCTGTGTATTTGCTACATATTGAAATTTGGTGAGTTTGTTGATGACAATACTGGAAAATTATGCTGAAAGATTTTTTTAATTCTCTTTTTTAAGTTATAGATGGACATAATATCTTTATTTTATTTATTTATTTATTTATTTTTATGTGGTGCTGAGGATTGGACCCAATGCCTCACATGATTAGGCAAGTGCTCAACCACTGAGCCACAACCCAGATGTGTGCAGAAACATTTTTTAAAAATTGATCCCACATAACTTAAGGAGCAGAAAGTGTTTAAAACATTTTAAGAACTTCTCAAAAAATAATAAAAGCAGTAAGCAAGAAAAAGAGATGGCTAATTCAAAGCAATATTGGAGAAACATAGCAATATAAATAACTATAATATAAATTGAAAATTAGTTTGGAATTGCACTGCTTGGCTTAGCTTTTCAAGGAACAAAGGAAAATAAAGACAATGACAGTAACATTCATCATCAAATCTTTCAGATTGCATGAAAATGTCCCTGCCCTCAGTTAAAAAAAAAATATATATAGTGCCTCCTGCATATGATTAGCTGGGTTGGTTTTGATTGTCTCCATTATGATCTTCTTGTTAGAGTGTAATGAGATTCATCCTGCACATATGAATACCCACCACCCGTCACTGAGCCATCTGTCCAGGACTTAAAGGCATGCATACACTGTCTTCAGTGAATAGAGAAAAATGGAAATTTATATTAGGATCGTTTCTCTTTGTTCTTTGTTCATAATGTAAAACAACTCGACATCTATTCATTGGAATTCAGATATTTAGAGGCAACCTATTCAATAACTTTAAAATGAACCCTGAAATCGGGGTATATTTTAATGTTTGGACACCAGCCAATCTTTTTCTTGTACCATCTTTTTTTAAGAAAATATTGTTGTTGTTGTTGTTTAATGCTCTCTTTTGAAACAGTCATAGATTTATAAAAAAACCTGAGAAGAATCTGTAGAGATGTCATATCTTAGCCTTCTCCTTTGTTTGCCTATCTCTAACACCTGGAACTGAGGAGTCGGTGTTGGTGTATTAATGTCCGGAGTTTGCACTGTACACTCTGTTGTGCAGGTCTATGTGTTTGGCCAAAGGCAAAATGTCCTGCATTCTCTGTTCAGGGACAGACAGCCATCCATCTTTCACCTGTTCTTTCTCAGGACCAGCCCCCGGCAACCAGTGATTTTTTTTTTTTTCCCTGCCTCTACAGTTTTTCATTTCATAGAATGCCATAGAGTTTGAGTCATACACTGTGCTGCCTTTTGAGACTGACTTCTTTCACATCAGCAATATGCATCGTGCAGGTTTTTAATCACCTCTAGTAAATTCCTTATTTCAGACCAATTCATGCTCTTTTCTTCTACTTCTTCCTCCTTCAATTTTTTTATTATTATTTATTTACTTATTCATCATGCACAAGTATAGTATCTTTTTACATACAACTGCTTGTATACAAAGTATATAAGTACCATTCAGATCTTCAATCATGCATTTAGGAGAATGATATCCATCTCATTCAACCACCAATTTTTTTCCAACCCCCCCCCCTTACTCCCTCCCTCCCCTCCCTTTCCGTTCACCTTTCTAGTGTTCCTCTGATCCTATGTACCCCCCTTCCAACAACACTGTGAACCAGCCTCCTTATATCAGAGAAAACATTTGGTACTTGGATTTTTGAGATTGACTAATTTCACTTAGCATTATATTCTCCAACTTCATCCATTTACCTGCAAATGCCATTATTTTATTCTCTCTTATTGCTGAGTAAAATTCCATTTTGTATATATACCATATTTTCTTTATCCACTTATCTATTTTGACTTTTTGGTTCACTATTTGTCACACCATCAATGTGTGACAAACTTCCAAAACTGGGACAAACAATCTGAGCTAATCAACTTATGAGGAGGAAAAATTTATTTTGGCCCATGATTTCAGAGGTTCCGTCATGGTTGCATGGCACCATTCCTTTGAGCCTATGGCAGCATAGAGCATCATGGCATGAGCTCACCACAGGGTAGCCTGAAAGGGGAGGTGGGGGAGAGACAGAGATAGAGACAGAGGAAAGGGCCACGGTCCCAATAGCTCCTTCAAGGGTAAGTCTCCAATGGCCTAAATTCCTTCCACTAAGCCCTATCTTTTTTTTTTTTCCCCCCAGAGAATATATTTGTTTTATGTTTTCTTTTGCATTCAACATATACACAATTTTAATGTTTTAATAAAAATGGAAATCAAAGAAATGTAAAAATAAAAATTATTTTAAAATGCTCTACATCATTTTTTTTTCTAAAATATTTAACTTACCTACTAAAGCGAAAAGGCCAAAATACATTATAGTATGAATATCAACATTTTAAATAAAAATGATTTAATTCAAGCTCAAGTTGTTTAGCTTTTAAAAATTTAGTTAATCCTTTTGTGGTATGGGATAAGCCCTATCTCTTAAAGCTTCCACCACCTCGAATATCATCATGGGCTGACAACTAAGCCTTTAGCATATGGATCTTTGGGGGATGTTCAAGATCAAAATTATAGCAATAACACTTCAATAAGTTTGCTGCATTTAATTTTCTTATGTTGTATTCCAGAATTCATTTTGTCTGTATTCCGTTTTTATTAGCATCCACTCTCCATGCTCCTAGGTATGCATACGTACATCTCAGCCCAAAAGTCTACATTTCAGCTGCTTAGGCATGATTGCGAGGTTCGAGATCCCAGATGAATTCAGGCTAACTACATGACCGGTGCGATCTTCCTCCACATGGGACTTACAGCCCTTGCTCTTCATCATTCCTCCTTTGGCATCCAGAGGGCTCTGCAGCTCTCTTGGCGGGCTAGGCTGGGGTGTCACTTTCCGGGAAAGGGATTCGCCTATAATGCATCTGACTGCTCCCTTTATTTACTGTAATGCTTTTTGGCAGCTACAATAAATAGAGATTAGGTGTGGGCCGATTTCTTTTTTCAAGGCAACATGCTGAAACTGTGCGGACACGTCTCCCTTGCTTCAACCTGAGCAGGCTAAGGAGTCCCATGGAATCCCCAAGATTTCCACTCACTAGATGCCAGTTTGAGTAGGCTGACTATTATAAGGTGCTTTGGTACAATATTTTTCAATAGAAAGTTCCTTCGTGGTGTCAGGAGGTTATTTTCCTTGTAAAAATTGTGTTTCCTCACTCTCCATGGGGCTACTGCAGGAGAGAATTGGGTATTTGGGTAAGGAGCCAGGCCTCCTTTTACACTCTGCTCAGGTGTTTGTTCTGCCAGAAAGTGGAAGCCACCCACCTCCCCACCTGAGCCAGCAACTGGCTCTACCTTTTCTCTTGACTTCTCTCTCCTCACATGTAGACCTAAATCTCTCCCACTTTTTCTGATTTGACATTCTCTTTGTTTCTCCTTGTTCTTGAATCTGTTCGCATCTTCTTGTACCTAATGCTGAGCATCCCTTGGGGCCTCATTTTGGAATAATCACTCTGTAACCAGAAATATACTCTCCTGGGTTTCTAATCATAGGACATTCACCAAGTAGCTGAATTTTAATTCTATATCCACTAAGAGCCTATTTGATAAATATCAGTTTTCTGCAATCTATTCAAGATTGGTGGCTAATTTGGGGTGGACACAAGCCACTCAGGATAGTAGCATGAAGCTACTTCCTTAAAGCATTTTCTTAACCTGAGAACCATACATCTTATGCTGTGCATTTGAACAGCCTACGAACCTTGAGAGTCTATGCCATGGGGCGTGTGAGCATGTGTGTGTGTGTGTGTGTGTGTGTGTGTGTGTGTGTGTGTGTGTTTTCAACTATGTGGTTCATGTACAAAGAGAGGTTAAGATGTGCACACATAACAGTGAAGACAGCAGTCCATGTGGGTTTATTGTAGGTGAGCTCAGGCCACTGTATCTACACAGAATGGAGTAGTCTCTAAAACAAAACAAAACAGAATCCAAAGCAAATATCAACAACAAATAAAAAACCAGAAATCATCAAGGATGGCTTTGGTTTCCTGTGATAACTGAAAACTTCAGTGTTTTTATAAAATTCTGTTCTGCTCCTGTGACTTCCTTCAATGGAAGCTTAATTCTTTTTCTCCTTGTGTGGTTAGGAACTAACTGATCAATCTCTACAATCTCAATATTTTAACTTTTTTTAAACATAAACAACCTTTTTCTTTGATTTCTTACTCTGTTGTCTCTTTTCTATTTCACTGGCTTTTGCTATCACTGTTTTTGTATCATTTCCTCCCCTTTCTGTGCTTTTAGTCTATTTTTTTTAGTGTATTTTTAATGGACTTTTTAAGGCAAATTTTCATCAGTGATTTTCTTTTCTTCTTTTAAAAAAATTTTTTTAGTTGTAGGTGGACACAATATCTTTATTTTATTTATGTAGTGTTGAGGATCGAACCCAAGGCCTCACACATGCGAGATGAGCATTCTACTACTGAGCCATAGCCCCAGCCCTTCTTCTTCTTTTTTTATTAATAAAATCTTGTCACTATCTAAATGGTTGCCAAAAATGTTTAAATGTGTGTTCACTAACATTGTTATAAATATTTTTTAATTTCCCTTTTGATTTCTTCTATGGCCCAACATGTATTATTGAGCTTATACATATTGTTTCCTAAATATCTTTTTATCATGTATTTGTTATCTACTTCTATCTTGCTAAGGGATGGTGTGAGAGTGTGTGATTTCAGTTATTCTCAAATATTTGCATGGTTATGGTTAAGCATATGGTCTATGTTGGTGAACATATCTTACACAGTTACATAAATATAAATATATAGCATTTATTGCATTTATAGGTATAATGTTCTATAAATACCAAGGGCAAGGTGGTTGGTAGCATTATACAGATTACTTATATTTTTTCCTGACATGTTCCATTTGTTCCATTGAGTACCAACATGGGGGAGTTGAAGTCTTTTATGATATTGTCCATTTCTCCACACAATCTGTCCGCTTTTGCTTCATTTTCTTTTGGAACAATGTTATTAGGTTCATACATATTTATGATCATTATATGTCTCAAAATAATTTTTTCTATCATTGTGAAGAATGCCACTTCCTCTCTGGAAATATGCTTTGTCTTCAGGTCTGTTTTATCTTATATTCATATGGCCTTTGCAGCCTTCCTAGTTTGTTTGCATATTACATTTTTTGCCACCCATTTATTTTTGTGTTTATCTTTAAACACAGGTGTTTATATAAGCAGCATAGAGTTCTGACAACTCCTGACTCTTCAGCCTTTATAATTGGAATGTTTTTCCCACAACAATTCATGTAATTTTTGACATGATTGAATATAAGTCTTTGTGGTGTTTCTCATCTGGGGATTTGAGCTCGACCCCAACCCGTTAATTCGGGGCTGTGAGTCTGAGATCTCCCCAACCTGTTAATTCAGGGCTGTGTGGGCCTAGTTCTTCCAAACCAAGAATCAAGCCAGGTGTCTGTCTGCTTATCCAGAAATCTGGGTTTTTCCTTGGTTATGCAAATGAGTTTGAGCCCAAGCTCCCTCCAAATGCCTGGAGGTCTGAGCTTGGCTCCTCTTTGCGGATGAGATGCCACTTTATGCGACCACCAAGAATTAAGTTTGTGTGCTTTCTGTCTGTACTCTTGATGTATTTCTATTGTATGACCACCAGGTTCTAATATACTTAATTATCTATAATAAAACCAGTTCAATGGCCCTGTGGAATCTAAAGCCAGAAACTAGCTAAGCCAGTAGGATGAGCCCAATTGAAGTTTAAAGAAGATACTAGGACAACATAACTTTATGATCAGGCACACCTAGAGTTAAAGAATTCTTAACAATAGCTTTAAGATTTTTAGAATACCTTCCCCTACCTATAGATAAGATTAATCAGTAGTTGAGATAACTGATCTTCCCTAGGTGATTCCTGAAACCCTTTACAGTTAATTACTGGAAATTCTTTGTTATAGTTAATTCCTAACATTCTTTACTGTTAGTTACTGGAAATTTTTATTGTATAGTTAATTCCTGGAAACCCTTTATTGTAATCTTCTTTACTGAAATTCCTTTATGTTACCTCCCTAAGAAAAAATGTGAATTACTGTGCTTGTTGGAATGTATAAAAAGCCATACTGAGAAAAGTAAAATCAGAACAGTAGAAGGATTTCTAAAACCTGGCTTGTGTGTGGATTATTTTCCTGTCGTCGACGTTCCCTTCAGTACCAAGCGGGAAGAACTTAACATCTTTGCTGAAGCTGGCCTTCAGCAAGTCTTCCTCTATATTGTTTTCTGCTTTATTTCTCCATTTCTGATCTTATATCCTTTCATAGATTTTCCTGTTTAAATAACTTGTTATTTAATAAATAGCTTGTTATTTATCTTATTTTTATTTATTTATTCAGTGTTGTTGTATGTAACAGTAGCATGCTTTACAATTCGTAATACACATAAAGAGCACCTTTTTACATATCACTGTTAGTATACAAAGCATAGTCATATCTTTCATGTCTTCAAACATGCATTTAGGGTAATGATAACCCTCTCATTCTACCATCTTTTATTTTTTCTTCCTCTCTTTATACCTCTTTGCTCCCTCCCTTGCCGTTCCTCCCCATTGACCTTTCGGTGCTCCTCTAATCTTCCTATGCTCCCCAACCCAACCCCACTGTGAATCAGCTTCCTTATATCAGAGAAAACATTTGGCATTTGGCTTTTTGGGATTGGATAACTTCACTTAGCATTATACTCTCTAACTTCATCTATTTACCTGCAAATGCCATGATTTTATTATCTCTTATTGCTGAGTAATACTCCATTGTGTATATATACCACATTTTCTTTATCCATTCATCTACTGAAGAGCATCTAGGTTGGCTCCACAGTTTTTCTATTGTGAATTGTGCTGCTATATACATTGATGTGAGTGTGTCCCTGTAGTATTCTGTTTTTAAGTCCTTTGGGTATAGACCGAGGAGTGGGATAGCTGGGTCATAAGGTGGTTCCATTCCAAGTTTTCCAAGGAATTTCCATACTGCTTTCCATATTGGCTGCATCATTTTGCAGTCCTACCACAATGTATGAGCGTGCCTTTTTCTCCACATCCTCGCCAACATTTATTGTTGCTTGTGTTCTTAATAGCTGCCATTCTGAATGGTGTGAGATGAAATCTTAGAGTGGTTTTGATTTGTATTTCTCTAACTGCCAGAGATGTTGAACATTTTTTCAAGTATTTGTTGATTGGTTGTACCAGAAAACTTCTAGAACTCATAAATGAATTCAGCAAAGTAGCAGGATACAAAATCAACACCCATGAGTGTAAGGCATTTCTATATATCAGTGACAAATCCTCTGAAAGGGAAATGAGGAAAACTACCCCGTTTACAATAGCATAAAAAAAAAAAGTACTTGGGAATCAACCAAAGACATGAAAGACCTCTATAATGAAAACTACAGAACACTAAAGAAAGAAATTATGGAAGACCTTAGAAAATGGAAAGATCTACCCTGTTCTTGGATAGGCAGAACTAATATTGTCAAAATGACTATACAGATTTAATGCAATGCCAATCAAAATCCCAATGACAATCCTCATAGAAATAGAAAAAGCAGTCATGAAATTCATCTGGAAAAATAAGAGACCCAGAATAGCTAAAACTATTTCTTTGTATGCACTGTATTTCAAGATAGCTTATTTCAAGATTTTACCTTTGGTGTTTAGCAATTTGCATATGGTGAGATTAGGCATGGTTTTCTTCACCTTATCTTGTTTAATGTTTTTTTTTTTAATTTCTTGACTCTATAGATTTATTACTTTCACCAAGTATGAGAAACTTTTTTGCCTTTTTATTTTAACTTTTATGCATCATCTCTCTAGAACTCCAATAATACATGTATGTTATACCTTGCTGTTGTCCCATGGATCTATGAGGATTTGGCAACTTTTTTTTTCCTTCCCTGCTGTTGTATTAGCCTCACAGTACTATACTAAATATTTGAGACAATTATCTTATGAAGAGAAAAGGTTTATTTTGGCTTTGTGGAGGTTTCAGTCCAACACTGGGTGGATCCATTGCTTTGGATTTTTGCTGGGGTTGCCTGATAGCAATAGCAGGGATTGTGTGCTAGATCAAACTATTCACCTCCTCAGCCAGGAGGTGAAGTCAAAAGCAAAAGCAAAAGAGGGAGTCCCTTGGAGGACATGCTCCAAATACCTAAGCATCTCCAACAAGGCCCACTTCATAAAGGTCTCACCCTCACCCATCACTTCACTCTAGGAACCAAGTCTTAACACATGGACCTTTGCAGGACATTTATCCAAACCAGAGCAGCTATGACTGTTGACTTAACTTTGGGCTCATTTTATCTTTCCTTGTTCGAATCCATTCTACTGTTAAGCCTATCCAGGGGTCTTTATAACAAATGTTATTTTTCTCTTCTAGAATTTCCAATTTCCATTTTTTATGGTGTTTTATTTTCTTGACTGAGATTTTGCTTTTATTCATGATGTTCATTTTTTGTTTAGTTCATTGAGCATAATTTTAATAACTGTTGTAAAATGTTTGAATATTAATCCCAATATATGGATCATTTGAAATTGTTTCACATCTTCTTGGTTCATATGTCATATGATTTTGAATTAGATCATATAATCCAAATCATATCATATGATTTTGGACTATATCCAGCCGTTTAATTCTGTTAACAACCCATAGAGTATTAATTTTTATTTCTTTTGTCTTACCAGGAAATTCACTTTGTTGAAATCAAATGCAAATTATGTGGCATTTGATTAAGTAGTAGTTCAAATCTCAGTTCTGTTATTTCATTTGTAACTGTGCTTCTTTGAGTCTTCTCCATGCCTGCGTGATTCAGAGTTCACCAACAAATTTTGCTAGTGTATACATACTGCATTTGAGACTCTGTCTAGCTGGCTTTTTAGTCATGTTCCTACTTCACTGACCAATACCTCTATTTAAATTTTTTTTTAATTTGTAGATAGACACAATATCTTTATTTTATTTGTTTATTTTTATGTGTTGCTAAGGATCAAACCCAGTGCCTCATACATGCTAGGCAAGCACTCTACCACTGAGCTACAACCCCAGCTCCTGACCAATACCTCTTGCTATTCTGAACTGTCTTTCTGATTTTGGGGGATGGAAACATGATAGCTTTTTCAGAAATTCTTTTTTTTTTTCTTTTTTACCCCCATCTGTCACTGATTGCGGTATGCTTTATGCTAGTAAAAAGCCATAAAATGGGAAACACGTTCCATACCATGCCCTTCTTTCAAAAATTGGATTCCCTCTGCATGTTGCCTACTCTTTTGGCACTCCCTATTGTCTTTAACTAGACATTCTGTTCATATTTTTTGGTTGGTGGTTGCTGTCTGTGGTAAGGTCAGTCAGATGAGAACTTAATTGGCCACATGAAAAGAAAACTCCTTACAACAAATTATACTTTGATCTCCATCTACTTAGCTCCTCTATCTTTCCAGAATATTGAGTAGCACAAAATTGGAACCAGATATTAAGATGTAACAATAATCATGATAAGAGAGAAAGAATTGAAGTAGAACAATTTTAAAAGGAAC
Source organism: Tamias sibiricus (assembly GCA_025594165.1). Classification (NCBI taxonomy): domain Eukaryota; kingdom Metazoa; phylum Chordata; class Mammalia; order Rodentia; family Sciuridae; genus Tamias; species Tamias sibiricus. Next base: position 67,700,402 of record CM046660.1, on the reverse strand, counting down.
ACAAAGAATGGATGAATTTGAAATACCACAAGAATACAGAATTAATTGGACGAGGCAAAAATATAATGTGGAAATACTAAGAGATGCTCTTGAAGCTAGTAGTTTTTGCAGGTAAAAAAGCAAATGCTCACATCGCTTTGTTTAAGGGTGTTCAAAATTAAATAGGTTCATGGCTAAACCTGAAGGATAGATCAAGAAAATGTGAGTTAAAGTCTAAACGTATTGGGCCTGAGATGCTGGCAGGGCACTCAAAGGTAGCCTCTAGCAAAAAGACAAATTTTCAGGGTTAAAACCACAGAGTGATATTAGGGGAGAATTTTATATTCATGGAGCAGTACTGATATTATAGCTGGAGGTTTTAGAACAGAAGTTTCAGAGATTCTATTTTAGTTTAAACAATGTAATATTTTCATTTCTGTGGGTCAAAAGTAGCCAAGTACCAACAATGTTTTATGGTTCAACCAAATAAGCAAATCAAAGAACAGAAACACAGGGAATATCAACCTCATTAATGGAAAAAATATCAAATAGGTATCTAGCTGGGAGTTGTATTAGAGGTCAGAAAACTAGGAGATGGACCACAGGATCAGTAAATTATATAAAGCTGATATATAACTGAAGTAGTACCAGAGAATAATGGAAAAAAATTCAGTATATTTTGCTGGGATCATTGGTTATTAATATAGAAGATAGAAAATGACATCATTCTTGCTCTATAGATAATAATAAATTCTGAATATATACTTAGAAATACAAGAAAAAAGTCAAAACTTAGAAGAAAATATAGGAGAATATGGGTGATTTGGGTCATTGAATCACAACTTGCAAAATTTGATTATATCAGTATTAAGAATTTCCATTCATCAAAGGACATTATAAACAAGTGAAATGACAATGTACAAAGTGGAAAAGCAACCTATAACACCTTGATCTCACTAAAGTATTGACCAAAACACACAATGAATCCCTACAACACCCTGAGGGAAGAAACAGGCAATCTAGTTAGTAGGAAAAGTATCAACTGAAATGAACATACATTTCACAGGAAAGGAAACATGAATTTTTCAAAACTAAATTAAGTTATGGCTTATATTTTCAGCAATCATGAAATTGTAAATTTACTACATGCTGAACTAATTTGCACACATTATCTTGTCAAGATATTTAATAATACCAAGCATTGTTGACAGTGTAGATCAATAAAGCATACACACTTCAGCTGAGGTTATAACATGGTACAACTTCTGTAGAATACAATACATTTTCTCATTAATTTAAATGTTTGTATGCTGTAAGAGCCAGTAACCTAGCTCTATTGCATTTTCATGAGAAACTTACACTTGTGTATTCGGTAACACACAGAAAATTTTTCATTTATTAACAATTGAATGTTCAGTAGATGAATGCATAAAGAAAATGTGGTATATATATATACACAATGGAATATTACTCAGCAATAAAAGAGAATAAGATAATGGCATTTGCAGGTAAATGGATGAAGTTGGGGAATATAATACAAGTGAAGTTAGCCCAATCCCCAAAATCCAAATGCCAAATGTTTTATTTGATATAAGGAGGCTGATTCACAGTGGGGTTGTGATGGGGAGCATAGAAGGATTAGAGGAATGCTAGAAAGGCCAATAGGAAGAGAGGGGTAGGGAAGAGGAAAAAGGGTTAAAAAAAATAGATGGTAGAATGAGATGGATATCATTACCCTAAATGCATGTATGAAGATACGATTGGTGTGAATATACTTTGTATACAGCCAGAGATATGTAAAAATGAGTTCTGTAAGTGTAATATGAATTGTAATACATTCTGCTGTCATATTTAACAACTTAGAATAAAAGAAAAGGAAAAAAATTAAAAACTGTGATATTATATCAAAATAATCAGACAAAAAATAAGTCAATAAATTATCACATAAAAATGAAATATTATAGAGCAATAAAAATTGAGCTATAGCTACATGCTTCAGTACTTAATATTTAGTTACAAAAGAAAATTGTAGATGACTTCCTATAGTACATAGCATTACTACAAAACCTCAAATAAGCAAAACATCACAATGCAGTATTTTGGAATAAACTATAAAAGTCAAAATGTGTTAATAAAATAACTCAGGGAATAAGGACAGAGATCTTCTGTGGAGGGAGATCATAATTTGATATGTTTTATTAGTAACTATTTCTTAATAATAATATTTTCTTTATAAATATATTTTTAAAAATAACAAAAATATTTAAAGTATTAGGTATACAAATAAAACAATTATATATCAAAAACATCAGAATCCAAAATTCTTATTACATTATATTACATATGATAATATATAATTAAATAATATATATCATATTAGGTAAATTGTCTCATATTATATTATTCATACTACAAATATCTTAATATAACCATAGTTATGTTATAAATAATATCTTAAGATCCAGGGAAGATGTCCACTTTTTTTTTTTTAGTTAAATTTATTTTTAAACTGGTACTTAGAAAAACAAAAATTGTACTGGGTACCATGTCACGTTTTGATACATGCATACATTGTGTATTGTTCAAATCAAGTGAAGCAAACAAATCTGTCTCCTCAAACATTTATCATTCTTTGCGGTGAAAACACTGGAAATCTGTTCTTCTACCTTTTTGAAATATACAGTACATTATTGTCACCTACAATCACCCTACAGGACAACTGTACACCGGGACTTCTTGCCCCTGATGTCTCACATTTTAAAAGTGTCCTGAAACTAGCAAGGGAAATTTTTTTTCCAAGCTATTACATAGCAGGCTGAATGTCTCTTAGAGAGGAAATTACAATAGATATTCCATTTCTGGATAAAAATATGTCAGTGAGAAACAGGAACAAGGAATTCTAGCTGAGTCTTCTCAGGCTCAATGAAACAGCTGGTGTCACAGAAATGTTCCTGTGTTTTCCTCTTGGGAACCGAGATACTGACCATATATGTTTTTGTAGACTAAAAATAATGATTAACCTCATGCTCCAAATGAGCATTACTCCAGCAGTCCTGAAGGAGTCCATCTGCAGATCTGGGAGAGGCTCTGATAAGTACCACATCACTTCTGCCTCCTGCTGCAGTTCCTTGCACTGGGGAGAATGCTTGAAGAATATCCAGGGATTAGTACATACTCAAAAATAAACTTAAACCTGAATGAAGGGAAATGAGGTACATGACATTCAGATGGAAGGGTTGGGTGGGTGAGTAACGATGTGGGAGAAACCGTTTGGCAGTGTCATTCTAAGCTGAATTGGGTGTCGAGGGGTATGAACTGAACTATTGTACACCCTGGATGTGTCCAAAATATTTCTAAAAAATCAAAAAAATTTAATTATTTAAATAAGAAACTAAAGCCTATTGCGTAATGATTTATTCTACAAAGATTCATTGTGCATCTGCTGTGGATAAGGCTCTGTGATAGACATTTCTTTGGGAAATAAAGAGACACAAAATTTGAACATGAATGCTTTGGGTACCAGATGACCTCTGTGTCTAGGAAGCAGCACAAACACGGGGACTCAGATATTTGGCAGGAAGTGATTCTTCTAGTAAGAAAGTCCTGCCTGCGGCAGTTGTCAACCCACCTGGGATCTGGGGATGAGAAATTATTTTGCGGAAATTATTGGCTGTACAAGCAATTCCCAGACAACTTTAAGATACTGTTTGCTTTTAATAGAAGGTTTATTTGTAAGAACTTAGTAAGAGAACACTAAGAATCAAGGCTCCAGCTTAGCAAACTTCCAGAAAGTGTCAAGCTGCAGTATACAAAGCAGGGTACTTGGCTTGATATGACCTGGGTCCCCTCCTGGTCTCACCACATACCAGAAGTGGCATTTGGCAAATTACTTAGCATATAAGCACAGTTGACAATTCAGGATAATGGAAGTTTCAGTTCATTTTTTTTTAAAGAGGAATAAATCAAGTAACATATGCCCTTCAGTATTATAAGACTCAAGAATGTTAGTTTTTGTCTTTAAACTGAAGAAAAGAAAGCTGGGAAGTACATTTGGCCACTTGGCAAGTGACCAAACGTAGAAGATTTTGCAGAATTTCCTGATTGAAAGTAGAAGAAATTATAAATGCCGGATGGTATTAAGTCAGGTTTATGGAGAGGTTAGGAAAAGGTGTCATTAATCGGGAAAAAGAAAAGGGTTGGTTTGAAGATCAAGATAACTAGCTTTGTTTTAAGCCTGTTGAGCTGGAGATGTACAGGCAGGTATAAATGATCAGGAGGCTCTGACGGTGAGAGGAAGAGATCTGTGATGGAGAAAATATTTCTGTCTTCTATCATTTCCTCTTTCACCAAAGGCCTTTCATGGCTGAAATATGCAAGCCCCAAACCAACACAGCAGTGATCACTGAAACCACAAAGCAGATGTTAAGGATAGAATGTAAAGAGATAAAAAGAAGGAAATACTAAAGTCACAACATAAGGAGTGTTCTAGAAGGAGGAAGAAAAAAATTAAAAAGTGAGAGAGCTTAGAATAGACTTGGGGTAGTGTTGGAAAATAGAAGTGAGGAATGGGGAAATGTAGGGGAACCAAGTCAGGGGCAGAAAACCTTATAAAACCTAGCAGATAGGTGAATACTGAAGACAGGGATTCATGAGATGTCATTTAATTTGGTGGTTTATTTGAAGTGGTTTTGCTTTCAGTAATACCAGTAGAATCCTACAACACAAATAGGTGGCTGAAGAATAAAGTTTTTCAGGGACTCAATGATAAAGTGATGGTGAGAGAGGCAATGTTAATGTAAGGATGCAGGGACCCACATTTTTAAGCCATTGAATAATCCAGGGTGTCTGTGTTCCTTTATCATAAGGTCATGGAGCACAGAATGGAAAATACTTAGATAGGGAGGAAGAAGCTGGTGGGGAGATCACATGCTCAGCTTTTGAGGGACCTGGTAGTACTTTCATCTATTTACTAGCCCATGAGTCTCTGTGCCTGCCTGCTCGTTAAGTGGGCACATTTTGGGGTCATCTTGCAGAGTCACAACAAACTAAATTAATTCTGCATGCAGGAGATATACTCTTGTTTTTCTACCTCATGTTTGGTCAGGTTGAATCACACTTATCTCAAAGCGCAAAAAGACCTCATCTGCTGTCCCTGTCCTGAGCAGAGAACAGCATAGTAGGAAATATGATCTGTGCAATCAAAACAGCGGAAGCAAAAGCAAACAAAGAAACTAGCACATGGGAGAGACGTCAACTCCAGATACTTCTGCTTTTTGAACCCAGGTAAAAATTTGAAAAGATGATATTGGCATGAATAAGATTTCCCTTAAACTGTACCTAGCAAAGATGGGCAAAGCATGATTCTCAGGAAATGTAGGTAGGAAGCACCCTCTTTCTCTGTTCTCCCATCACACTTGGCTAATTAAATAATGTCATGTCCATTACCTTATCTAGCTGTCTCCTCTTTTAGGTAAACACTCTATATAGCAAAGGCAATGTGCAATGCACCCACTTTGTCCTTATCTTGGAATTTGGGCACAAACAAAACAACCAGAAAAAGAAGTTGAAAGGAGATCTACGTACTGAGATAGACATGAAACAGAATGTAAGTTTAGTCCTATCTGTGAGAGCTTCAGAGTCACAGAGTTAAGAAATGTCCATTGCTCACAAAGCTTTTTGGAGCTCAATCCTGATCTTTTTGCTGTTATTGTTTTTTCTGGTTTTGTGGTGCTGGGGACAGAATCCAGGGCCTTATGCATGCTAAACAAACACATTACCACCAAGCAGCAAACCCACCCCAATGATGGTCTTTTAAGCTTTAGTTGTTGAATGTGCTGAAAGGTTCTCTTCTCTAACACTGTGCAAACTAATTTCACAGAAGATGAATGTAGAATTAATGGACATGGGAATTAGCTTTAAATGTTGTACTCTAGAACACCTCACCTCAGCATTTGGCTTTGCATTACAGGTAACAAAACTGAAACTTGGAGGAATTCAGTGGGGGCCTGAGTAGGGGTCCCAAAGATACCAGATCCTAATCTCTAGAACCTGTAGAATGTTATCTCGTATATGCAAAGTTCAGGATCTCCAGATAGGGAGATTATCCTGGATTAACTAGATGGGCCCCAAATGTAATCACATGTGTCCTCACAGGAGGGAGGCAGAGGGAGATCTGACCACATATGGAGGGGAGTGTCACATGAAGATGGGGCAGGGAGACATCTGGAGATCCTGGCTTTGATGTGGTGACCCCTCAGCCAAGGATCAGTGCAGTCACCAGAGCCTAGAAGAGAGAGACAGTTTCCCTAGAGCTTAGGAAGGGAGGGGGCCCCACCAAGACTTTGCCTTTGTTCCAGTGATACTGAATTTGGGCTTCTAGACCCCAGAACCTTGAGAAAATAAATTTGTGTTGCTTTAAGTCTCATCCAGTTTATGGGAATTCATTAAGCAGCCCAAGAAACTAATATATTGAGTAACTTGTTTGGGTCTCACCCCTGTAAAAGTAGGGGTTTTTGTTGTAAGTTCAACGGGGAAGAAGGATAGCAGTGGGTGGACCATTAAAGGAGGAAAGATAACTAGTTAATATTTCTTAATTCAACCATTAATTTTGGAACACCTTCTCCCCACATTTTTTTCCCTTGGAAAGTGATCTGCTAACTGGCCCTGTATCCTTCCTACCCTCCCTCCCATTTCTTTCTATTTTGGAGTCTCCTCAAGGAAATCTAAAGAGAGTATAACATCTAAAGCTAATTCCCATGTCCATTAATTCTACATTCATCTTCTGTGAAATTAGAGTTTGCACAGTGTCAGAGAAGAGAACCACCATCTAAATTACTGCTTGGGTCTGAAAGCACAGCAGTGAGAGAAGACAAAAAGAGATATCATTACGTTAGTAAAGCAACTGTAACCGGGTCTTTACCAAATTGAAAATACGATTATATTTACTTTGCAATGTATTTCCAGCCTCTGCACTGGCTTTGGAAGGCATCCACCATCTAGTGCGCTCTGAATTCCCAGCATTAGAATTTCCTTTGGTGAATTGCTATTGTTTTCCGTCAGGTGCATAAAATCCTTGATTCAAGACAGTTTTGTGGTCCTGACTTTCAGCAGAATGCTCCTACTGCTTCCCCATGTAGGAAGCAGCTCATGGGAGGTGATTTTTGACACCCTTTATTTGCTTTATCAAGTCAAATTTGATTTTATGTCTAATTTACTGACAGTTTTTGTCCTGTATTTATGGTGAACTGCATCAAATACTTATTTTTCAGTTACTCATGTGTAGACAAGAATTTTTCTCTTTTGATTTTTTAATATGATAAATGGAGATTTTAGATTTTCTCTAAACTGTCCTTGCTTTCCTGATTCATATCTAATTTGATTAGGGGGATTATATTTTTTATATATTGCTTGATTTAATTTGCTAATGTTTTGTTTAGGAATTTTATATTTATTTCTGAATTATACAGGCTGAAATTTCCTATTGCCAATCTCCACTCTCTGGCTTTTAATTCAAGGTTATTTTGAAAAAGGGGAGTGGAGAATTCCCTCTTTTCTTTTCCACAGGAGAACAATCTGAACCCAATCAAAACCTCTAAAACCAACTGTGTGGCTCTGGTATTTATTTTGATATACCATACTATTGTTTCAATTACTTTAATATTGATAAAATTACTTTGGCTTTCTATTTCTTATTGTACCCATTTTGAAAACATGAATTCTTTTTAAATTCATCTTATTTTGTCTGTGTTGATGACATCCTGTTCTTATTGTTTACATGCCAACTTTATCCATATCACTATGCTTTATTATAATATTACATATTTGTAATTTCTTTCTTTACTTATAATCAGTTTGGCCAGAAGTTTGATAATTGGTAATCTGTTAAAGGAATCAACTTTTGATATTGTTAATCTGCCTAATCCTTCTCAGTTTTTATTTTATTGATTTTTCCTTTGCATTTATTATATACTTTCTTGCAGGCTCTTATAATGTGTTCTTTGTTCTCTCCGACTCCTTAAGTTTTTCAGCTCTAGGTATCTTCTCACCACTCTACTCCCACTTCTCTGACTTCCACCGCCATTTTGTCCTGCACACTCTTCTCAGCTACACAGTGCTCCTAGCTGTTCCTAAAAGGCATCAGGCTTGCTCTTGCCCGAATTAACTCTGCCTGCATTGTTTCACCTCCCTTTCAAGTTTTTACCCAAGTTGTATCTTCCAATGTCCTTCCTCTTCTCTTAAACACTACCATTTTATTAACTCCTAATGTAATACACACTTATTCATTCCTATTACATATTTCATGCACAACATAATACACCTGTTAGCCTCAAATGGATCACTTTTGCCTTCAAGGTTCAGTTTCTCAGTGGATGAAGTTAAAAGGGTCAGAATGTTTATATGTCTCTTTTTTTCTAATAGAAAACCCTGTAATTTTGTAATTTGAGGAGTTTTGCTTACTAAGCTCCAAATATTCAACAGTGCATGGTTCTCAATTAAGGCAAAACAATGTGTGGTCATAATTATTAGAAAACAACAACAAAGCATTTGCAATGATTAGTGAAAAGGAAGCACACCCAGAAGAACTCCCAGTTTGGGGGAAGAGGCAACAGAGGAGCGGCCACGTGATATGAAGGAGTGGATTCTGGTCTTTGCTGGGTGTCATGGCTGTCTGTGATCACTGTGAGTAACGAGTGCACTAATGCTAACTTGTTGGCACTTTGAGTTAGGTAATTGCCATCTCTTCTCTCTATCCAAATGATGAAAAACAACCTATGGAGTGAAAAAATACATTCCTTAAAATAAAGAGGTTATCCTAGGATGATATCTACTTCCTCAAAGAGCTATGAAAAGGACTCCAGAAGATTGTAGAATTGCCAGATATAGGCTTTGGGTAAATGAAACAAATCTCATTGCTGGAGAAGAATATATTAGAGAATATAGTTAAGATGATTTGTAGTCAGATTTCTGGGGTGCAATCAGTACTTGATACTGTACAAGTCACTTAATTTCTTTGACTTTTTTTTTTTTTTTTAATCTCAAAAGTGTTTTTTATTATTTATTTATTTGTTTTTGCTGTACTGGGGAGTGAACCCAGTGGAACTCTACCACTGAGCTACAAATCCAGTACTTTCTTTTCTTTATTTTGAAGCAGGCCAGACTGGCCTTCAACTTGCAATCCTCCTGCCTTAGCCTCCCAAGTAGCTGGAGTTATAGGCATGTGCTACCACATCTGGCCAAAATATACGTTTTATAATTTTCCTTCCCTATGAAATAATGTATTAAGTTACTGTCTCTGTTCTAGATACCACAGACACAACAAGAACAGTACATCACATGCCACTTCTCATGGAGTCAAAGGTTTACTCGGGGAAAATGCAAAGGGCTTCATTTTCAACAGGATGTAGCCTTGTGCACCAGGGTGCTCCCAACTCACTCAAATGCACAATGTGCTTGAGACAATTGTTATAATTCTAGTGAGATGTTTATGTGATGTCTGCATCTTGACAAGGAAGGTAGCAAGGGGAAATTATTTCTAGTTAATATATTCTGGTGGAAACACTTATAATTCCCAGACTACTTAAAATGCCTTACAGCATTAAACTAGATATAAGAAAAGCAATAAATGAATTGAGGTGAATTTGGCCTTGAAGTTATTGACTGACTCCTAATTTCACAATAAATTTTAGCAGGATGTTCTTGATTACTCTCAAACAGGAAAGCAATCTAAAATAGTTTATATGTATCAAGAGTGTCATGATCTCTGAGGAGGTCTATTTGTCACATTCTCTCCTAGTGAAGCTTTAAAAGGTAGGCCATGAATTTCATTCAATTCTTACCATCTCAGACAGTTGCAGGATGCAGGTTCAATAGAAAGTGGATGTAACTGCAGGATAGCCATCTTTAACATTTGTGCTGAACCTGCATTTTGAAAGGACCTCTGATTAGATGAAGTTAAACCCTAAAATCAAAAGCAAGTTTTAAGCAATTGCTCATCTTTCAGAGCTCACCATTTCCTAAATTATTTGTTTGGCAATAAGTCAAATGATCAAATTTCTCCTCCACAGAAAATTTTAACTGGGCTTCTCCAGAAATCTTCACCATGGCTGATTTTAGGACTGTCAGCAAAAGAATCTCTACAAAAGAGTTCAATGTAGATAAACTTCCTATTTTTGTATTGCCCTGTTTTGCTTGGCCACTAGCCTGGAAGAAATCAACACTCCAGGTGCTAGAAACCCCTTTATTTGTTTTTCACAAACAGGTATCCAGTACAGTAGTTTGTAGAAATGTGTTTGCAAATGCAAAGAGTGATAATACAAAGACGAATTCTTTAACAAGGCCTCTGGCCTTGAGCTGGAGCTTCACAGAGATGTCTACATTTCTAAGATAAGAGAAGTTACCAATTGGGCTCCATGGTAACAACTGTCAGGGGGATGAAAGAAAGGGGAGAAGCAGCTCTCCCCTTCTCAGGTGTTGTCCTTGAAGGGTTACTTGCCCAGAACAGTGAAAGAAAAAAAAAAAAAAAAAAAAAACTGCTTTTATGTGAACTTCTGTAAAGTGTGAACTTCTGAGCCCATCCCCTTACATGCTGGGTATAAAGTTCTGAAACTACCTGAACTTGGGGTCCAGGGGATGAATTGATTATAGTGAAAGCTGTACCCTCTGAACCAGGCTGCAGCCAAATAAAACTGTTTTCTGTTATCTTCGGTGCCTTGCCTCATCTGTCCCTACAACAGTAGTTGTAGTCATTAGAAATCTGTCTGAAACTTGACAGGCCAGTAGTGGGGGGAGGAAAGAAGGGGGTTAATAAATTTGAAATTAGATTAAACTCTTCTATTGGTGATTTTATATATGCCTTCATGGGGAAGCATAGATCACAGTCTAAAATGAACACATCACATTTATCATGTTGGAATATATGGTTGTTTGAATATATTTTCTTTTCTTTTGCCAATCACCCATTCATTCAACAAGCAGTTGTTAACAAACGTGGCCTGTGTCTGTTTCTTGGAAATAAAAACTACATAGACCTGTCTTCCCAGGCCACAGTACTGAGAGGAAGACAGAGCTCATGATAAAGAGGCAGAGCATGTAAGGACTGTCAGCTGGAGGAAATGCTCACAGTGCCTAAGGCAGGGAAGGAAAACTTCCATAAATGGGGCTTTGGTTAGGTAGACCCTTGAAAGAGGCAAAATGTAATGGCACAGCGATGGAGAACAGTTGTTTCAGGCACATGGAAACACAAGAAGAGGGAGGGTGTTGAGTATTGCGGAACTTCAAGGAGCTGGCATTGTCTCTGTGTTAGGAAACTCAGTGTTGTGGGACAGTATCTCTTTTTTAATATTTATTTTCTAGTTATAGTTGGACACAATATCTTGATTCCATTAATTCATTTTTATGTGGTGCTAAGGTGCAAACCCAGGGCCCCACACATGCTAGGCAAGTGCTGTACTGCTGAGCCACAACCCCAGCCCCGGGAAAGCATCTCTTGATGAGAACTGAGCTGTGGCCACAGTAGAATCCAGCTTGGCATATGTGGGTTCTTTTTTTTTTTAATTTTATTTTTTATTAGTGCATTATGGTTATACATAATATTGAGATTCACTTTGACATAATCATAAAGCATGGAATATAATTTGCTCCATTTCAGTCTCTAGTCCTTCCCCATTCCCTCACCTTCTCCCTCCCCCTGTTATTCTTCCTCTATTCTACTGGTCTTCCATTTGTTTTATATATATATATTTTTTAAATCAGCACTTTATAGATGTGCATAGAGGTGAAATTCACTGTGGTGTATTCAAATATGTCCACAGCATAATTTGGTAGGTTCTTGATTCCTATTTGCTGCATAAAATTGAAAAAGCCATGGGTAAAATGTACGGGATTCAGTTTCTATAAATAACTACCACCAAATGTCTAAGTGCTTTTGGGAAAACTGTTTAGTATCTTCTCATTTAGATGAAAGTGTTTGTTTTATGAATGATTACCAAATATTACATAGTCTTTAAAATCTTTCACATTGTATTCATTCAAAGTTAAAAAAAAATACATGTAGCTTCAATATAACAGATTTTAAAGAGATTTAAGGAAATCTCACAAACCAATAACTACAAGACAGCCAAGCCTATAGAAAAATGGGACCAAATGGAAAAGATAAAACAGAAAGTTTCAGGGCCTTTGTTGGGAAAATGACCTGACTTAGCAACCTTCCTAAGAGGATGGCTGAGGGCAAACCCATTTCAGTATGGTTGGATGCGCTTAAGTCTGGTGGAAGCTAATGTTGGTGTCTGCAGGAAACACCCTGTAGTTTCTGAGCTGCTGAAACCCTTGTAATTATTAAAGTAGGGAATTAAAGTTCCAGAATGTTGAGTGGTCCTTATCAAATCTATCACATCAAGACTTCCAAGCTGATACAAGCTAAGGAGCCTAGCAGGAGTGCTGCAGGCTTCCAAACAGGCTGAAGTTTGCAACAAAGTTTACTGGGGGATGGGTAGATAAGTATAGAAAGCAAACTGTATGAACTAAACCTGTGCACATCCCATGGAGGGTGGGGGAAAAGCAGCATGTTGATGAGTGTGTCACGGTGCTCACCACAAGAACTTCAGTTTTGCTTTTCTCACTAGCAAGCAGAGGTGGGACTTATGACACACAAGCTGGGTGGGATCCCATGAAAGCAAAGCAAAGTTTAACTAGGTCTAGATTCTAAGTCTATGGTTTTCAAATTTTCTTTTGCCTACAAATCATCCAGTAAGACAATTCTCATAGTATACATATTCAGTACTTAAAATTTTGGTTTTCTGCACCATAAGGAATGAGAATTCAAATCTAAAGCTTGAAATTGAAGGTCAACATTCTTACAGAAGAGAATCAAAAAGAAGGTAGTCCTAAAAGTTGTGTGCTTATCCAATCAAACTCTTGACTGACTCCTAAGTTATGAATGTATAAGATAAATGTCAAAATAATATAGGAGACAGCAGCCAGGATGCTTAAATGGTGATTAGAGGTTTCATTTATCTTGTGGAGACCAACTCTGGGGTTCTAAGATTTTTCAAGTTATAAAAGCCTTTATAAACTCTACTGTATTTTTCTTTAGCATCCACAAAGGCTCTCACCATAGAAGTCTTACACATAAGGAATAAGCCGGGTTTGGGAACAAAGGGTAAGAACATGCCCTCATTACAGCTAAAAGTTATAGCAGAATGATCCTCTGTACTGTATCTGTCCACCTCTTTGAAAAAAGTTAATATTTTTATAAAGTTAATCATTAAGTAGAAGAAATAAGACTCTTGATTAAAAAGGCACTTGATCAGAATCAAGGAACACAATAAACACAAGAAACAAACCCATAGTTGATTTGGATATTCAGGCTTAAACTCTTAAAAGAGAAAAAAGAACTACAATAAATATGTTTAAGATTGTAAAGAAAAATGTTGAGAATGTTCAACTCTTTGGCAGCCTAGGAAATGCAATGCTCAGATCTCTTTTCAAGAGAACTTGTTGAGAGATATAGTCAGCAGATAGAGGCTATATGTTCTCCAAGCTCCCTTAGATTTCACAAAAAAGAATTTGCTATTCCCCTCAAAATTGTCTACATTTCCTCCTTCTCTCTTCCTCTATAGGAATGGTGTATATAAGCTTCTGAATCATTTTTGGCTGCAGGTAATCATTCTACTATGAATTCCCCCCATTTTGTGATTTTTTTTCCTATTAATAAATTTATGTGCTTTTTTCCTATTTTAACTTTGTCAGTTTATTACAATGAACCTTTAAAGGGTATAGGGGAAATTTCCCATTGCTCCTACAATTTCAATGAAGTTTGAAAAGATATATGAAAAAATGTATAAAAGGCCTAGCAGACCCCCAACCATGAAGAATATGTCTGTATATCACATAAGTAAGGGAAGTGATATCAGAAAACATCTCAACTTTCCCTTGACTGTGACAGTCAGGATGACCTACAGGACTGAAAGTGCAGAGAGGTGTTTTCTCTTATATAAATAGGAAGAGTGAATAAGACACCCCTGAAGATACACAGTCCTCTCCTACGCCTTACTGACTACCAACATTGCCACCATCTTCTTGGCCAGTGGTATCATCTTCAGATGCTACACTATAATGGATTTCCACATTAAAAATAATTCCCAAACAACTACATCTTTCTCACAGCACTAATTTAACCCAAAGTTGGCCAATTAAGTGGGTATTTGGAATTAAAAACAAGACTCAGTCTAATATGGACTATTCAATGTACCTCTGAAGCTACTAGGTGGCCATGCACAGTGTTTGCCATATACAGAGAGAGAGAAGAAAATGCCTGGGTCAGGGAGACAGAGACAAGAGACAGAGGTGTAGTAGCTATGACAGTTTTACAGTTACTTCCTGATCCTAGTTCTCAGACAGCCAGTCCACATTCCCAAGTTTTGAGAGATAACCCTGTTTACTCCAAATGAATTCCCATTTCATGGTCTGCTCACTGGTTTCTGTTACTTACACTTACAAATCTTGACTAAGATTCCCAGGATCTATTTTTCCCAAATGTTAAATCATGACACAGGTAGAGGCAATATTGTAGCCCTGCTCCTCTGGTGACCCTTCACACAGTTTCACATTCTTTCTATGATAAAAACTGACTCAAGTTTCAAACTGTGACTCACATATTTTGAAGAACTTGCCTTTGAAATAGGAAGACTACCTGTTCTGTTTTTACTATTATTTCTGCTTCCCTTTTAAACTAGCATATATATATATGACATAAGAGGCAGAGCCAATGCTTTTCTCTCTATTCTGGCAGCACACGTTGGACTGAATCAGGGTATCTTTGACTCAATTGGCAAAAATCATGAAGATGGTAGTTAAGATATTTTTAAAAGGAAAATCAAAGAAATAAAGTAAAGTTTATTAAAATTCCTACAGGGTCACTCCATTTTTTCCCTCTAGTTTTATGACAAGAAAACATTCCAAATACAAAATACTTGGCTTGGGATTTTGCTTTATTTGTTGTCTTATTGTTGCTGTCGTTTTAACTGCTAATTTCCTCACAGATTGACCAGGAATTTCTAGCACGATGGACTTACTGGTGAGAAATTTCCATTTAGGTAATTTAGGTAAAGTTGTACTTTCTGTGCATGCTTCCCAGCATTCTCCAGTTCTCCATTTGCAAGGGCTCTTGTTTTGAACTCCATGAAGCCTCTGGCCTCTTGTTCCTGCGACTTTTCCATCTGGTAGCCAGGAGGTTGGTGGAGTCACATAACTTCTTCTGGCATGAGCTGCCCAAGGGTTCGGTACTGTTGCAGGCTGGGCTCACACATGTGAACTCATTTGAAATGTTTATTGCATTTTATGACTTTAACTCATTTCCTGCTCCTGTGAGGTTACCAGGCTATTTGCTGGAAAATGATAGTACACACGGAACTTCCAATGATGAAGTAATTTTTTTGGTAAAAAAAGAAAATATCTCCAAAAATTTTCCAGTGACACTCGAGTAAAAAAAAAAACAACAACAAAAAGACATTCACACAGGATGTAAAGGACTCAGCTCCTACTGACAGTACTTGAGCAAAATGCAATGTTTCTAAAAGAACTGTCAAAAGGCTCAGGGGTAAAAGACCCCTTAAGTGGGATTTCTCTTATGAGACTAAAACACAAAATAAAAACCACTGATTTCCCCACTTAGTGTTTTGTGTATATCTTTAATATTGGCTGCTATGGCTCTAGTATTATGGATTGTAAGCAGTACCTCCTAAAGATCATACAGACCAGCTCTTCAGACCCTTCTTTTTATTACAAAATGTGTTATTTTTATAGATGTGTACAAAGAAGCAAAGTAATTTCACTGCTTAGTCTCTTTCTTTTTTTAAATTTTTAAATTTGTTTTAATTAGTTATACATGACAGTAGAATGCATTTATGCACTGTGATATATCATACATAGATGGGATATGATTTCTCATTTTTCGAAGTGTACATGTTGCAGAATCATATTGGTCATGTCTGTTTCATTCCACCATCTTTCCCATCCCCAAATCCCCTCCCTCCCCTCCCTTCACTTCCCTCTACCTAATCTAATGCTATTTTTCCCTAGTGCCCCATGCCTTACTATGAATTAGGATCCACATATTAGATAAAACATTCAGCCTTTGGTTTTGTGGGATTGGCTTATTTCCCTTAGCATGATATTCTCCAACTCCAACCATTTACTGGCAAATGCCCTAATTTCACCCTTCTTTAAAGCTGAGTACTATTCCATTGAGTATATATACTATATTTTCTGTATCCATTCATCTATTGAGGGACACCTATCTCCTTTCTTGAGAGTGATAATGAAATCAAATAAATATGCACGTGGTTGAAAAGTGCAAACATTTCATAGTTTAGAGTAAAAAAAAATGGAAATTCTCCATCCTTTCCATTCTTGCTTCCCAAAGGTAACACTGTGGACAATTTTGGTACAGTGTACAGTGTAGCAACTGCAGTTATAATCATGGAATTTTTACTTTAAGTTTGCTTCCAGGTTCTCAGGTTCTCACCCACACAATAAAACAGCGACTAGGTGATTGATGTGTTAACTAACCTGAGGGTGGAAATCATGTCACAAAATATATGTTCATCAAACCATTGCTCTGCACACCTTAAATTCACAATCATAGTTGCCAATAATCTCTCTGTAAAGCTGATTTTTTATAGAAAACACAAGCAATACACATCTACGGGTGCTTATAGCTACAGAGCATATATTTTTAATAAAAGCAAACAATGCTTTGTAAAAATGAACAATATATAGGCCTTATTTCCATTTTAGAAATTATAAGCTGTTTTAATACTTTGAAAATATATATTGGGCCTAGTCACCACTAATAGTTCTCTATTTTCTTTTTTGTTTCCTTAGAAGTTTCCTGCTTATTCTCACATTTATTTTTCAAGAGAAACATTAGCATTGTTTTTTCAAGTCTGTGCTTGCCCCACAATACACACATTAGCACCCACGTGACACACACACACCTGTGCACACAACACATAGTTGTCCCTCCTTATCCAGGGGACCTAGGTTCTGAGATCCCCAAGTGGGAACCTGAACCTGTGTAGACTGTGGAACCCTATGTGTACTATTTTTTCTTATGTGTACCTAGGATAAAGTTTATTTTATAAACTAGAAATTAACAACAATAACAAATAATAAAATGGAGCAATTATAACAGCATAACATTATAAAAGTTATTCAAAATTCACGAATTGTTTATTTCTGAGAATTTTTAAGTTTATCATTGAGCACGGGTAACAAACCACCATAGAAAGTGAAACTGCTGATAAGGGTCAACTCCTACAATTTGGAATGCATTTAATTTAAACTTAAAAAATAATAGTGATGCTTTCATTGCCACTGGTATATACTGTTTTATTTATTCTTATCAAACCATAGAACTCGTTATTTCTTTTTTGTTATTGCACTGCCAACGGTCTTCAGGGCTATGCTACATAGATGGGAGATGAGCACATTCACCATAGCTGCAAGGTCAAAGGAAAATAATCTCGTATTTCCACACTGAATGTGGTGTTAGCTGAAGGGTCTGGCTACATACATCTTACTAGATTGAGAAAGTTCCAGCTTGCTGGTGCTTAACATGAATCTATAGAAATAGCCATACAGTGTTTTTCTTAATTCTGTTAAGGAAGTGACCTACATTCATTAATTTCTGACTATTACACTTATCTTGGCAAGGTCTCCTGATATCAATCCAATTGATCATCATATATTATCCCTTCTTTGTAGTATTGAATTTGATTTATTTTAATGTTTGTTTAGGGTTTTGCCTAATACCAGTCTGCTATTTTTTTCAATGTCTTTTTCAGATTTTACCATCAAGTTCCTAAAAACATCAACAGTGAACTGGGAAGCCTTGTGTCTTATTCGTTTTCTGGGAGAGTTTGTATCACACTTGTGTAACTCCTTTCTTAAATATTTGGAAAAATTCACCAGTGATACCATCTGGTCCAGAAATGATCTTTGTGAAAAAAAATTTGTTAATTTCACATTCTATTCAATGTGAATATGGGAATGTTCATATTTTATTGTTTATTGTCCTTTCAATTTTGTTGTTTTCCAAGAGATTTTTCTTGTTTCTTCTATTAATAAAATGCTTAGGTTTGAAGTTGTAGGTAGTTGTGGTAGGGTGCATGGTGGTCCAGGTTGTTCTGCTGTTAGGGAACAGACAGATGAGGATGGTGGGAACATGAAGTTAAGAGAATAGTTCTATTAAATGGGCCCCTGTGCTGACCCCCACATGCTTTCTTTTCCAAGAAGCAATTTGCCTGGCTTCAGTGGACAGGATATGTCACACTTATCAGCAAACTACCTGTTCACTGCAGGAAAAATTCAGGCCCAAAATAATGGTGATAAGAGAAGCCCCAGTTACCTTGAAGGAGGAGACTTTTGTGACCAGATCTTGAAACTAGGAGATAAGGGTAGTTCCTCCTAACCATAAAATCTGTAAGAATATATATTTAAGAATCCAGTTAGAACCAGTCAGCATGGGCGAAGGTGACCTAAAGTTGCCATGGCAGTGGGGACTTGGAAGTCTGATGTCATCTTGCTGTCGGTCAAAAGTTCAAAAGTCAAGAGGTCGACTTGGGTGAGATTCTCTGGAAACTTCTCTGGGATCCCCAATAACTCTGGAGTGCAGGAGAGGCACATTGTCCCTCTCCTTTGTGAGAGGACCCACTCTCTCCCTTGAGAGTGTCTCCTTTCCCGTTTCCCTATCCTTTAATAAACTCATTCCTGTAACTCTGAGCAACATGTCTGAAATCTTTCTGACTTAATGACAAGAACCAGGGTTTGAAGAAGGGGGTCTTTGTGCTGCCTCAATTTCTCAGAAGGTCCCAGCTCTGTAATACTGTGACCCCTGCATTTACACTGGTGTGTCCCCCACTCCACTGGGCTTTGCCTAATCAGCTGAGGCATAAAAGACCCACAGACATGAAAGATAACAAAGAATTCTTGTAAGCCTCAGAGTTTGGGGATGATTTATTTATAGTTGTTCATCAACAAAACAAAATTCTATTATGAGCTTTGCAAATGTATGTAATCTGGTTTTGTTGTGCTTTCTTCTCTTCTTTGGTCTTGCTAGAGATTTAACAAATGTATTGATATTTCAAAAAATATTGTTTTAATGTTGTATGTCTGCTTTGTATGCCTTTGAATTTTGTTTTTCTATTTAATAAAGATTTCCTTCTACATTCTGTGGGTTTGATTTCCTGTTTTTATCAATTCAACTATTACCTCTATTTATTCTCTCCTAGTTATTTTCTTAGTACACACATGTGAGACATTTGCATTTTTCCCACATCTTTTGCATTCTTTTTCTTCATATATAAATATACATATCCTTTCTAAAGATGTCTTCTGTTTCCTTTGCTCTACTCTTTATGATCCTTTATCATATATATTGAACATATTATTAGTTTCAGTCTTGTTTGTAACAGTTTTCAAATTTCCATTTGATAATTTTGATATATTTGGAGTTTTTTCTGCAGTTCGTCATCTTCTCTCCATTTTCTTGACTTGTTAGCCACCATTTTTTTAAAGGTCCTATTTGGAACCTACAATACTTGAAAATCTGTGAATCTGTTTCTTTGGTGTCCATTTTAGCATATTCATATTTTATTGGTTAAAAAATCGTAATGGTAGCTTCAAAAGTACTTAATTTTCTGTTCAATTTAGATAAAAGTCTTGTAGATCAACTTGGTCTTGTGGAAGATTGGTTTTAGGTTTCAGTAGGTATGCACTAGTTCATCTTTGACTTTTTCCTGGAGTATGCAGCCCCTCTGAGGTCTCAAGAGAAAACTTGAGTTGTTCAACAAGCCCACTGTGGTAGGTAGAATATTGGTCCCCCAAATATACCCAAGTTCCAATATCTAGGAACTGTGACTGTGTTAGGTTATATTGCAAAGGTGAATGGATTTTGTTGATAGAATTAATTTGCTAATCAGATAAGCACAAGATGGAGAGATTATCCTAAATTTTCCAGGGTGAGCCCAATGAAACTACAGCTATTTTTAGTGCAAGAGTAAACCATAAAAGAGAGAACCAGAGAGATGGAAGCATGAGAAAGATTCTGGACCAGTCATTGATGGCTTTGAAGATGAAAAGACTGTAGGCAGCCTTTAAAAACTGGAAAAGACAAGAAAGTGAATTCTCCTCTAGAACCTCCAGGAAGGAATCCTGGCCTTCTAGCTACTTGACTTTAACTCAGTGAGAATCCATTTTAAACTTAGGACATCCAGAATTTTAAGATAATAATTTTTATTGTTCAAAGTCTCTAGGTTTGTGATAATTTGTTACAATACTGACATGAAACTAAGACTCATTGCTATGGATTGAACTGTGCTTCTTGAAAGGGTTTGAGCAGAAGAAGAACCACACCAAGAAGCAGGGTTCAGCTTCTCACCTCCAAAGCCATATTTTAAAGACCTAACTCCCAAAGTCCAACGTGATGATATTTGGAGATGTGGCCTGTAGGAAGTAGTCAGGTTTAGACGAGATCACGAGGAGACCCCTGTGATAGGATTAGTGCCCTTATAAGAAGAGACATGAGAGATTTTGTGTTCCCCCCACCCTTTCTGCCAAGTGAGAACACAGCAAGCAGGCGGCCATACGAAAGTCAGGGAGAGGGGCTAGGGTTGTGGCTCAGCGGTAGAGTGCTCACCTAGCACGTGCATGGCCCGGGTTCAATCCTCAGCACCATGTAAAAATAAAAACATTGTGTACAACTAAAATATATTTTTTAAAAAGTCAGGGAAAGAACCCTCACTAGAACTCAGCCTCGGTGCTACCCTCACCTCAGGATTCTAGCTCCCAGAACTGAGAAAAAAGCTTTCTGTGTTTAAGCCTCGTAGTCCATGGCATTTGTGATGGCAATCCAAGCAGATTTTATGGACGGCATGGACAATGAACTACAGATTATATGGACTTCATTTTTCATTCCCCAACATTACTCCATTATTAAAATATGTGTAAGCTCTTTAGCCTTCTAAATTCTGCTTCCCATTGAGTTTCTTTCTTGGAATTACCATGCACAAATGCATTTCTTAGCAGTCTGTCCTTAACTTAAAGGAGTTGCTCTGAGGATATATCTGGATTCTCTCTGCTCTGGTCCCCTCTCTTCTATAACATTGTCCCTCAATATCTTGCAACTCTGATGGTCCTATCTCTAGCTTATATTGCTTCATTCTAGCCAGACTACTATTTTCAACCTTGATTCTCTTCCCTTTGCTGCAGTAAGCTGGAAACTATCTTCAGGGGAAAGATGGGTAAATGTGGAGCCCATGTTCTGTGCTTTTAAGGAGCACAGTCCACCCAATACCTATTTGTTGTGATTGTACACCTTCAGTGCCTGCAACAGTTTTCTCTCTTCCTGTTTCGTCCACATTGTACAATAGACTGTTTGGAAGTTTGGTTCATTTCAAGTTACTTTAACATAACTAGAACTTAATTCTGATCCAACTAAGTTTAAAACACTAATTATGTGTTGTAAATAGGTTGCAAGTCCCAAGGTCTTAGTAGATCAATTATGAAGAAAAGTTCTTCAAAGGAAGAATTAATATTGTACTTCTGAATGAGTATATTCCATTGCTTTTAAATTTTCCAAGCACTTCTGAAGAAAAATAAATTTGTGATTTATTAAAACTGTTGTTTAGTGATTGAACCTTGCACCTCAGATGTTAATTAAGCTCTCTTTTCTTGGATGATTATTTAGTTTTTTTAAAAGGTAGCTACAGGTACTGGGTGACATGAGAGATAATAAAATGTGGGTCTGCCTTCCAAACTACTTCTTACAAATTTCCTTTGTTAGAATAATCTCTACTTCATTGGAATTCAAAATTTACTAAGCAAGCTCTTGTGTTTTTTTTTTTTTTTATAGAATATTGAGTACAGAGAGAATGAAAGGAAGATGAAAAAAAAATAAATAAAATTTGACAGTGCGAGGAAGAGAAATGTTACACTTTCCATGAATCATTGATACAGTGTGTTTTGGACTTTTCTAAAACCTTACGGATGTCACAGTGACTTGGGGAGAGTAGTAGCTTAAGTAGTTTTATAGCAATAAAAGACTATTCTGTAAACAGCATGTATTGCTTTCCCATACTTTCCTCATTTGTGTGTTTCATTCATTCAACAATTCCTTATTGAATGGTTCCCATTCTGTGCTACCTATTTTTCCCAGACACAGGGATAATACAATAAATGAGAAGGTAAGTTTAATGCTACAAAATCTAACAAGAAGGGCATGCTGTGTGTTATAAAGAATACTACAAAAGTAAATGCTTTCATTTAAAAATATTTTTGATGTCTGTAAATGTATCATTAGGCAATTTTCATTAATTCAAATAAAATATGCTCTATATTTCATGGAATCTGTAACTGAAGCAGATTTTTAGTCAGCTTTTTCACTGCTGTGACTAAAAAATACGACTAGAACAATTTTAGGGAAAGAAAAGTTTATTTGGGGGCTTACAGTTTCAGAAGTCTTAGTCTATGGACAGCTGGCTCCATTCCTCAGGGCTCAAGGTGAGGCAGAACACCATGGCGGAAGAGTGTAGCAGAGGAAAGCAGCTCACATGATGATCAGGAAGCAGAGAGAGAGATATTCACTCACCAGATACAAATATATACACAAAGCCATGCCCCTGATGGCCCGCCTCCTCCAGCCACACCCCACCTGCCTTCAGTTAGCACTAAATTAATCCCATCAGGTGATTGATTTACTGATTATGTTAAGGCTCTCTTAACCCAATAATTTCTTCTCTGAAGCTTTTTGCATTATCTCACATGTGAACTTTTAATGGACACCTCACATCCAAATAATAACATGGATTAGAGTATAATAAAGTCATTTAAATATGTAAAAAAACTGTCTTTAATGTTTTGTCAGAGTTAAATGACATGATATGTCAATACAATGTTAAGATTCATGTCAAGCTGAGAAATCAGAGGCCCTGCTCTCCTGTAATAATAGTCTATTGTCTCTTGCATATCCCACTACGGGATGGTACTAGTCTGTATTTTTATTTCTTCACTAAGAAAATAGAAGAAATAAAGATGATTAGCAAAAGTGAAAACTTTGTGTTGTCTGGGAGAGCAAATTTGCTTATACTCAATCTGTGGAGGTGGAAGGAAGGTGGGTTTTCATGACTTGAGACCAAGACAAGGGAAACTGCCTTCCTCTTGCTGCATAGATCAAAGACCTGGCTCAGCTCTGCTTACACTGCCATTGGACTTCTGACTAACCTCTGTGCCCTCACCTCTACTCTTCTTCTCTTGATGGCAATATGAGAGCAGGGATCTCAGACCTCTATCTACCCCCTTGTTCCTGCTTAGAGTACAGTTTTATTCTACATATGGGTTGGACTAAGCCTTCATGAAAAGAAGTAGCACTGGAAATCCATCCCTCCCTCAGCCACGATAGTAGTGCAGGTCAACATTTTGCTCTGTATTTTGCAATGTGTTTTTTTGATAACTCTGGGATACCTCATAGACTGGATATGCAAGAAATTCTTGTCTCCCTTGGTTGTAGAATTTGAGAATCCCATTCTATCACAATCTTTTTCTTATACCATTGGAATCTGCAAAGGTGTTTTAGTTCATCTCCTACCAGATTTTATTCTGATTAAAGGCATACATTGCTTAATTTTGAAATATTCTGAATTGGTACCTCTTTAGGAAACTACAGTGACTTTTCATTCTCAAATTATACTTCTGGCTTTAAATAGGTTATTTCTTCTGAGGACTTTGTTACTTCTTGTTATTTTGGTTTTTAATTTTAATAGTCACTTTGAGTAATATTTTAAAATAAACTTCCCCATTCTGTAAGATCTTGAGTTAACTAAATTGAAATAAAAATTCTATAATTTGAAGCAATTTTGCAGAGGCTGGGATGTACTAAGATCATTCTAAGATTTTTGTTGAGGGAATGTTTTTTCCATACAAATGAAAGCTTCTAACTGAAAACTATCTAGTGTTTGATTGTCATAGAAACAGGTAGAGGAGGCAGTAAGGTATGGTGGCAGAGAGTGCAGCAAAGCCTAAAATATTATATAAAAGGCCTAGACTATTTTCCTAACTAGAGATTTTTTTCTAACATGCTCAAAAATTAGTTTGCTAAAAGGATAATATATAGTTACTTTTGTGAAGATGATTACAACCACAAAAACAGAAAAAGGAGAAATAGCATGTATGTATAATGCACTGGAGATCCATATATTAATACAGTTTTCTGATGAAAAAAGAATTCTGGATATTGAAACATGATATTAATATATGTGCATACATATCTCTTACATCTAGTAAAAACCTTTAAAAACCCTAGTAATATATAACTTAACTTCAAATATTAAACCAGATTATAAGCAGCCCTTTTTAAATAATTGGAAAATTATTTGTACATGAGAATATTATGTATTTTAGCAGCAAGAGAAAACTAACCATCATTTTTCCACTTAGAAATACCAGAGAAGATGGTTAATTTTTAATCTATAATATTCAGATAACATCAGGACTTTTTCTGCCTGTGAATTCCTTCAATTTCATTAAGGAGAGAATAACTATTGTTGGCACAGACAAGGAAAATGTAGAATTGTCGGTACTCCAGTGTGGCACCCTATTTTCCTCTGAGTTTACTGCCATGATTATAAAGGATGGCTTTTGTTATGAGAAAGCCATTTTTCCTCAGTACACAGCTGCAAGATTATATTTACTTTGGTATAAGCCACTCTCAGTCTCAGTACCTACTCCTACACTATCCATTACAACCCAGAGAAATTCATTTCCATTTCGTTAAATAGTCTTGTGTCTCTATATTTTTAAATCTTACTTCTTTCAAATAGTCTTTTATGCAGTCAGAAGCTCACATGACTCTTTGTTTATTCCAAATTCTTACTGAAATAAATGTGATATTTTAATTTATTTTCCCTTATAGTTTGCCACTAGAAGTAATAACATCATTTGGTATGGTTTCATTACTTCCCTTTCTAACAATTATGCATTATAATTAGTAATAAATAATTAATTTACTGAGTCCATAAACCATTTCTTAGAGATATTCTACCTATGTGTCAAGCATTCTGCTTGCTGCTGACCATGTTTTATAAAGGCATGGAGTTTGCATGGTATTTGGGAACCTATGAAAAAATTATAATGATATATGCATTTTATAAATTCATTTACAATATTCTTTGGATGATATAAAAATAGAATAAAATTGCATTGTTACAATTTTTTTTTCCTTTGTCTATAAGAAAATATTAAAATGGGAGAATAGGGGTTGTGTTAGTTCAGTCTGATATACTAGTACTTTAAATCACAATCTCTCATTTTTTATATATTCCCCCCATAGTCAAATATTTTTAATTCCTTTATGTAGACATCACATGTTTTATAGTTCTTAAAAACATGTGAATAAGTTTTATTTTTAAGAGAACACACATGTTTGCCAAACACTTCTGAGTAGTATTTCAATTTGGAAGGAAAATAATAACTTTCATCAAAAGTATTCAACAAAAAAAATCAATAATTTTGAGCATCCACCATTAGAAGCTAAGTCAGAAATAAGTGTATAAAAACATAATGCTGAGGAAGAATTCCCTGGAACAGGACATGGATTTGGATCTTAACTTCACTTATAATCCCCTTGATCTAGTTACTTCTCATTTTGGTGACTGTAAATTAAATTTTAAAATGATGTATACAATAATATGTCCTTTAGGGGCATGATGTGAGGATCGATGAATTAATACAGATGAAGTGTGTTGCCTATGTTGCTACAGCAAGTAAGTCAACTCAAAATAAATGTTACCCACTATTATTAACATTTGTATTCTGTGTATTGATAGATCCATCATCTGATTTAATGATACATTCTCATTCTTATTTTTCATAGACTTGTTCTGTTGGAAATACTGCTGTTGGGAAAGATTGTTTTTAAATATTTCTAAGTTTCTCCTGCAGCCATAATATTTCATCTTCTTTAATAATCATGAGATGTCTTAGTGTGTTTTCTGCTGCTATAACAGGATACTTGAGACTGTGAAATCCATAAAGGAGCGATGTTTATTTGGCTTATGGTTTTGGAGGATAAGAATTGCAAGAACATGACTTAGTTTCTGCTGAGGGCCTTGTGCTACTTTAGCTCATGATGGAGAGGATGTTTGCAAAGAGATGAAAGGCAAGGCCACACCTGCCTGATAACGTCCTAGTCTCATGATAGCTAACCCAGTCCCATCAGAGGTAATTAATCCCTCTTAATGACCTAATTACCCCTTAAAGTCACACTGCCTCCTAACACTGCTATATGGGCGAACAAAACAAGACTCAAACCATAGCACAGGATGAGCAAGTTTTTCTAAATTATATTGCAATAACAGCATGAGAAAGTTCATGTTTCTTCTCAGAGAGAGGTATATAAGCAGAAGGAACTCATCCTAGGATGTAAAGTAGAGGGATACACACTCAACATTTTGCAAAGTCCCCAGAGACAAGCTGTATCTTTCTTCCACAGATTCTCTCTTCTGTGAACTTAGGATGTCAACAAGTCATACCAGGAAGATTTAGGGGTTTTTGTTTTGTTTTGTTTTGTTTTAAAACACATCTCTGTGTGTGCTTCCCATAGTTGCCAACACAATTTTTAGGATCAGAGGAAACTCCTACCCATTACTTCCACCATTACAGGACTTCAGGAAGACCTGCTTCTTCTGGGTAAATTAAACAGTTCCTAAAACCTAGAAATGTACTTCTTGTAAACACACACACACACACACACACACACACACACATGAAATTTTGTTCTAAATGGCACTACTAACATTATACTCCAAACGCGACACCAAGTCTCTCTTCATTTTAAACTAACTTGCCTGCCCAACTACCATCCATTATTTCTAAGGAAACATGAGTTCCTTTGGCCACAACATTCTTTGAAAAACTGACTTTGATAAACATGAACAGTGTTTAAAAACTTTTCTTACACCAGAGTCTACTTTTATTCTGTATTAAATTATTTATTTCAATCTAAGATATTTTGAAGTACCTGTACCTGTGTTACTCTGAATCCAAGAAAGTTGCTTCTCTTGGAAATGCACTAGCACCATGAAGTGCTAGGATTAGTTTCCCCCCTAGCATGGTAAGTAATGATAGAGATGCTAATGTCCACTGCAGAAGCTCCTGTGTTTCTTCCTCACCTTTACTTATTGAAGATTTTATCATCTTTCTCCCTGCTCAAAAGCATTGCATGTTGCAAATCTTCTGGGAATCTTGCTTTTCCAAGCCTCCAAGCATTATTGCTGTGGCTTATTTCTAGAAGATTTCTATTTGTCTTTCAAATCTAACAACAGGAATGGCTTCATGGGTATGCATCCTGTGCGGTTTGCACTGAAGGACCTATGCTTGGTTTAATGCTTGCTGCTAATTCTTAATAGTTCTGTCTTTGAACTTATGTTTTGTACTGAAGTCTGATGGGATAATTCAGCACACAGGTGGTCAGAGGAGAAACAGTTAATGTGCATATTCATGGACACTTGATGTCCCATTGGCATACAGTATCCACAATGCTGTGTAAACACAGAGCTCCTTCCAGTGACCCACAGGTGTAGGAGTTCATTGTGACTCAAAAAGAGTACAAAGTAGGTGGCTATGTCCAAGACTGAGTTAGCAGAATCACTGATAACCCTGAGAGGCTACACTTCTGTTCAAACCAGAAGTTGTTTCTCTTCGTTCTTGAGCAAAAAAATAGTAAGATCCTGGGAGTGAACTGAACCATGGAGGAATGGATGCTTCCCTCCTGGAATTAAGCCACACCAACTCTCTGGAAAATGCTCTCACCAGCAAAGGTGTTTGTTAAACCCCAGAACAGAAAGCAGACAGCTCACACCTAGCATCCACTATTATGTGACAAAGATGAATTTGGGTTATAAAATTTGTTTGTCCCAAGTTTTGAGATCTCATCCAATCTCAGTTTTCCCTCCATCCTCTGTCTAATCCTTCTGGCCTGAGGTAACCCCAAACCAAAGCCCCTGCATTTGTTTGGATTTGATTCCACAGATTCTTGCTCACAGCCCAGGACTCTATCCCAACCTCTGCTCTACCCCTCAACTTAATCCCTCTAAATACCAAACTGGCCAGTGACTCTGTGGCTGAACCTTGCTTAAAACCTCTCCAGCTTTGTCCTGATCACTAGATGAAGTCAATGTTGCCCTTTGGAGTCAAAAAAGTAATTCAACCCTATAAGCCAGTCCAAATCCCAGGGGTGAATTTAGGTGTTGTTTGCTTCTGGCGTGATCCAGAAATAAAAATAATGTATGAAACCTGCAAAAGTGAAAATTGGGAATTGTACATTGGAAGATGGTTGCTATTAGGTAGAGATTTTAATAGTCCATTTTTGTGTTAGTCAGTCACCTAACAAGTATTTATTGGGCATCTATAATGCTGCAGACTCTAGGAACATGATGGCCTGGAGAAAAAGCAAGCAAAACTGCTCCCTACCTTTGCAGCACCTTCATTTGGTGCACAAGCACGTCACAGTGCCTAGTTCATTTACAAAGCTTTGATTTCCATTCCATTCAGAAGGGAAAGAGTGAATGAGTGAACATTAAAAAACAAAACAAAACCTATGGCTGTGTTAACTGCTCTTAGGACCTTACTTGGAAAGATTTAAGTACCAATTTTAAGAAAAGATTTGCTTCATGATTCCATTCAAGGTAATAGTTGCAAAAGATTTCATAATGAATGAGTTTAGGGTGCCAAATAAATAAGCATACTCCCATCGCAGTCTTTGGTTATTATTGTGACTTCTCAGTGTCCAATCTCCTTTCCTCTGCTCATGGAGTCCCTCATAGTGCAAGTTTTGGTAGGATCAATGTGAGGATTTTTGATGCACCTGAAGGAGGCTTTTGTGTGCAGAAAAGATTATGCAGAAACCAAACTTTCAAAAAAGTCTACCTAGTTATTATTAAAACTCCAACTCTGAAAACTTATTCATCCTTAACTTTAAAGTCAGATCATAAATCGTATCATTCTATTTATAAATCAATATATCGTGGTAATGTTTTATGTTTTTTGTAAGCATTGGGAACCGTTTGGTCTCATTTATAAATTTGATCCATCACATTCCTTGAACTTGAATGGATAGTTCAAATTCATTTTTAACTGAACGGATGAATTTACTACTGATGATTGTCTTTTTGAGTACTATTTTCTGAGTGATGGAAGAATCTCAGGTACTATGGTAACTTTTACAATCTAATGAATTAAACATGCATATTATTAAAGTACCTTCTCAGATGGATCGATTCAGAGCTGAGGTCAAACAAAGTTTAGCCACAAGGGAACAGCCGTTCTGAGCAATTCAAAGAGTTTGCCTCGTTAAAGGCATTTTATGGGGGGAAAGTAGTAAAATAAACATGTTAGACTGGACTTCAAAAAATTCTTATTAGGATGCTATTGCAAGCTGATTAAGGTTCCTGAGACATTTCACAAGGCATATAAAGTCAGTTAGAGTCAGAGGTTTCTAAACTAATTAATGTCTATTAGAAAGTTGTTCGGGCGTTTTATAATGTTTGTTAATGATCATCTCCCAGAAGGGGCTTCTGGTCACATCACACCACAAATTCTCCCTTGGCTCAGTATCAGAATAGTTCTCTTTCTCAAGATGATGAATCTTAATTTAACATCCAATTTTCTAGTAAATTTCTACTTCAAATCTTAACCCAATTACTCAAAACAGTTTAAATTTTGATTACTTGTTCATGAGAAATTATCTCTAATGTTAAAAATACTTAGCATGCCAAATGTCACAAAATCCTCCTTCACGCAAAAAATGCTAACAGTTTAAAGCTGATTCCTTTAAATGTCTCCATGGAAGATGAGATCATCTCAGGGCATGAGAGAAGTACTAGTCCTGCTGACGGAGGTTATCTATGAATCAGGACTCTCAACTGCGTTTGAGGTCTGGGCTTCATCTGCATGGGATACGCAGATGAAAAAATATTTTTTTTTCTGTAACTTGTTGATCCTTTTTTTTCAAAATCTTAAAGAGAGGGTTGTTGCCATCCTAGCCCACATTGTCCCTGTCCCATTTAAACTTTAGGGTGGCCCAATTCTTCCATCCAGTGAAGATCTGAAAGAGGCACAACTGGAGCTAACTTTGGTCAACATTCGTGCACTTATTGGTTATTTTACACTTAATGATTTTCTGTTTAGCCTTGGAGATGTACTGAAGTCCTTATGGTAGAGTCTTTACATCCCAAAATAGCAGTTATATCCTCTTGGGACTTCATTGGGTCTTTTCATGGTCAAGTCTGGTGGTGTCTGATGTCCTGTGAAAGCTGACACAGTAGTGCTGGAGGCCCTGTCTAGTGGCAGCAGATGCATCTGTGGGGGTGGAGGTGTCCCCTGTGCCCTGGAGGTGGCCTGGCATCCCTCCAGAGTGCTCCTGTGGCAGGCCCTTGCTGCAATTCCTGCTAACCAACTTCTTTTGGTTCCTGATTATTTTAAAGTCAGCTTCTCTGTTTAATGGTTACTAATAACTTTCCAGTAGAGTTGCATCATATATAATTGTTTGCAGTTAAGATCTCTGGTATGTAAAATTTTGCTTAAAGTTCAAAAAAAAAAAAAAAAAACCCAACAACTAATGACATAATTGGTAACAGTTGGATTTAATGTTACATGACTTGATAAGTGTATATAGGTGTTTCTTTAAATCACATTCTAACTTGGGGGTCATTTTAAAGCATTTACACCAAATGGTAAATTTATCCCATTGCTTTGCAATATGAGTATGTTTAAAATTTGGAAGGTATGTGACAAAGTATTGAAAATGATTACCTTTGTTTGATGACATTTTAGGTGATTTTTGTCTACTAGTCTGTATTTTTTAATTTTCTGAAAAACAATTTACTACCTAGATACATTTAAAAATTTTAAAGTTGTATTTTTGTAGAAAATAGCACATAGGACTTCAGTATTGCTATTTTTTAATCAAAGACTTATAAATATCAAAATTATCAAAATAAGCTGCTGAGGATACTATCCAAATGTCAGATATAATATCTACAGCAAGTTAATTGACATCTCATTAGGAACTATGGAAATGCAAAGTATTAAGCTTAAGAAAACATGTCAAAATCTGAGAGGACTATGTTACAATACCATGAAGTGAAAAATTGTTTTGTTTCATTATTTCAAATAATTTTAAATATGCTTTGTAATTTCTGACAACAGTAATCTTGTTTCTTAATTATTTATGTATACTTTAAAAGAAGCTATAAGAAAGACCACTGTTAAAGAAAAATAATATTTATATTATCTTAGCAGGTGTTTCATTGTTCAATCAACCATTGAGTATTCTCCTTGGGCATGTAATTTGAGAAATGTAAATGTGGAGTAAAAAGGACTAGCTGGTATGTAGAGACATTAATAAATCAATCAGAATAAGCAGCAATGTAAGACATTTCATGAAAATGACTCTACTAAAATAGTATATGCAGCTATCCATTTCTAAGACTTGCTTTAGACAAATCCCACAAGTTTTAATGTGCCAAATATTAATTACCATTTAGTTCAAAGGGTTTTCTAATTTCAATTATAATTTCTTTTTTAACTCAGGGATTATAGAGAAATGTATAGCTTCATTTCCAGGAAGCTAAATAAGTTTTAAAGCATTAACAATGACTAGATATTGTTTTTCTCAGAAATAAGTGTGAGCTTAAAGAAATGCTAATCCCAACTCTCAGCGATTTAGTGTGTCAACCCGAAAAGTGATTCGTTGGTTTAAGTGCATGCTGTGATGTGGACATGATTTGAGTGTGTCCCCGGAGGCCCATGTGTTCGAAGCTTGGCCCTTGATGTTGTGATATTGGAGCCTAGTAGAAGTGAATCAGGTCTTTGGGAACATGGCCTTTTGAAATGATTAATTCTGGTCTTGTGGAGTGAGCAGGTTGTTCCCATGAGAGCAAGTTGTTGGAAAAGAACAAGACCAGCCCCTCCTGCTCTCTGGCTTCCTGTCTCACCCTGGGATTGTTCTCACACATGCTCCCACCATGATACTACCCGCCATAATGTAATGCAGCCAGAAGCTTTATCACCAGAGTTGGTGCCATGCCATTTGGACAATCATCTCCAAAACTCTGAGATAAACAAATCTATTTTTTGTACATTACCTAACCTCAGGTATTTTGTTACAGTAGTGGAAAAAAATGGACTAACACGCTGGAATGATAAAGGAAGCCAAGATAGCCAACAATTCTGTACTTTTTACACAATCATTAATTTTACATTTCTGCTTTTAAACCGGAGCTCTAAGTTATTACTTGCCAATGTTGGAGCTGTCCTGACCTCTTTGTTCTGCTCCCAACTCTGTGACTGGCTGACTCTATGAACTGGGACTTTTCTAATCCATTGCCCAAAAGGACCTTCAGAATAAGTCACCATCATCTGCAAGATGAGGGCTTTCCTGTAGACCTCTGTTCTCCTAAGTTTCCCCAGCATTAGAGAATATTATGGCTCTTAGAGTGGGATGGGACCTCCAGGCCACCTGTTTCCAAGCAAGAAAGATATGTTTCCTCACTTGAACTCTGTTTGCTTAGTTGTAGAGTGAAAGAGGTGGCCTACGAGATCTATAAGCTTCTTCTATCATTGAGCGAAGTGGTTTGAAGACTGAGACTGGGGAACAGTACCCAAAGTCGTGGTGTTACTTTTCACCTGAGGGAAAAGTTTGTCCAAGTGAGCCTTCCAAGGACATTACGTACTCCCATGAGGACCCTCCCTCTAGGGACAATTAGTTGAGAAGGTTCATGGCCTCTGGGCATATGGTGGCTGGTAGGGTGTAAAAATCTTTTTTTTTTTTTTTTTTTTTGGTGGGGTGTACTGGGGATTGAACTCAGGGGCACTCCACAACTGGGCCATATTCCCAGCCCCCCTTTTTTTGTATTTTATTTAGAGACAGGGTCTCACTGAGTTGCTAAGTGCCTTGCCATTGCTGAGGCTGGCTTTGAACTTGTGATCCTCCTGCCTCAGCCTCCCAAGTGCTGGGATTACAGATGTGCACCACTGCACCCGGCAGATGTGTCTGAAAATCTTTAATGAGATACTTCCCCATGTGATGTCAGGGGCCTGAGAATAGACTGTATTCTGGGATAAGTCCATAGTTGATCCCATTGGCATTCTGACCAGAATGAATTTTATCAGGAATAAGATTATCAAATGCAAAGCAAGGAAATTGCACATATGATATTTTAAGAATTTGTAACATTAACCAATTAGAATAAAACATCAGCTTTATCATTCCTCTTCAAAATAGAGAACTGAGTAATGGTTTAGGCCATTGTGTTTTTTTCTTAACTAAACTTTTTATTTTTGAAGACTTTCAGATTTATAACAGTACAGAGACTTCTAATATATCCCACACATAATTTCCCCTATTATTAACATCTTACAATAGTATGGTACATTTATCACAGTTAATGAGCCAATTTGATAATTTCAACATCCATACTTTTTCAGATTTTCTTAAAATCTTTTTCCCCTTTCCTTTTTATGCTTCAGGATTGTGCATTGCACTTAGCTGGTGGGTCTTCTTAGAGTCCCAGTCAATCAGGCTTTAAGATGGGGTCAAACATATCTTTCTTGCTTGGAAGCAGGTGGCCTGGAGGTCCAATCCCACTCTAAGAGCCGTAAAATTCTCTAATGCTGGGGAAACTTAGGAGAACAGAGATTTATAGGAAAGTCCTCATCTTGGAGATGATGGTGACTTATTCTGAAGGTCCTTTTGGGCAATGGATTAGGAAAGGTCTACCAACAACATCCTAAGTCTTAAAGTTCTGGAAAGAACTCTTTAGGCTAGTCAAGTCACAGGAGACAGTTGTCACAAAGATGATGAGGAGGACATTTTCTCATGACACTTAGTTTACTAACATACTCTACCTTAATTCAATTTTTCTGCAACATTGAACTTTGATCACACTTAAACGGCAGCGGAGCAATGCAGTAATGTTGACATGATTGGACTTAGCATATGGACGCATTTTTCCCTAAAGTGAATGTTTTTATTATCATTGCTGGTTATCTGAAATATTTGGAATGAGAACCATTTCCAGTAAAATGTTTTTGAAATAGCACATTCTATAGCTTGCAAAGAATGTGCTTGTGTCTGTATGAAATATAGGATGCATTTATGCTGTTTCCTCTGAGTGGCCTATAGGTAGAGATATTCTTTTTCTACATAAACATTCAAACAATTATGGATCACTGTTAGGACCTGCTGTAGAATATAGACAAAACTCCAAAGAATATCAGTGTAACTTTGCAAACACAGTCTATTTTCCTGGAACATTGTCTTGTAAAATATGAGCGAATGTAAAATTTTGTGTATTTCAGAACTGGCTTTTTGGTACTATGTGCTTTTGAGAAATCTGTGGCATACTAATAGTTTAAGTGTGTGTGTGTGTGTGTGTGTGTGTGTGTGTGTGTGAAACACAAAGATCTTTGTGTGTATATAGTTCTGGGTTTTTGTTATTTAAGTGAGTGACCAAGAATTGAGCACTTAACTGTGCCCAACACTATGCTAAATAAATGATATTGGTTTTCCCATTTTAGCTTTCTAATGACCCTAAGGGGTGTTGTATCACACCGTCCATTGTGGAGAAATGAATTATTTTACTCAATATCTCAGAACCAGAAGTTACAGAGAAAAGATCAAACCCCAAATTTGTTCGGTGCAAACCTGGGCTTTTACCAGACAGGGGACATGTGCTTCTAAAGCAGGGGCTTCCACACTGGAGTGTCTGTTCTCCTGAGTTTACACAAAGACTTTGCAAGGCTGACATGGGCACAGATAAGTGTATGGGAACCAACTGCAGCTCCTTGGCCCTTCCTTATGAGTTCTTTCTTGAAACCAGTCTTCCCTAGAAAACATGGTGCTTGAGAGGACTTGAAGACTCTCCCCTGCCTGTTCTCGTTCACGCTCAACTGCTCTCTTCCCCCTTCTTGTCAGTCTCAGGGCTCCTGATCTGAGCTCTCAGCTGCTTCATTTTCTATAGTTATTTACACTGGTGGTGTTTATGATCAGACCAAAAGTATCCAGTTCTTTCTCACATTATTGGACAACTTAGACTGACTTGAGTGTGTCCATTTCTAAAATGTCTTTAAAGCATCTGCCCTTATAACCATTAGATCCCAATTTTACCTTCCTCTTTCCTCACAGAAGACAGAAACGAAGAAGCTGCATGAGATTTGGATCCTAACAAACCTGGTGACCACTGTCCACCTCCAAATCAGGAGGGTTGTCCTGATGATCATGTCACTCCCTTCCTGAGCTGGATAGATTGCCCTGGAGCACAGCAATTTCACAATAATCTTTCAAGACTAAGTTTTCACTTTTTGACAGCTCCTAAAAGTCTTTTTTTAATTAACTCTTCTATGCTACTAATAATTCTTAAGAATGATGAATAGTTTCTCTTTCAAGTATTATAAAGCATAATCAAAATAAACACAATTCACCCTATCTGTGTCCTAGGCTTCATGCAGAGCTTCCTTACATTCTCACTGATGACTGTAGGCTACTGGCATCTGGTCCTTACACCCTCGCCAAGCAGGGCCGACTCTCTTTCCCAAAGCTCAATCAATTATATTATGCTTCGGATCTTTCGGGGAGCAATTTCAAGCTGGCTCACTCAAATGCGATATGCTAGAAAATGGTAATTAAAATTTGAAATAGGATCCTAAGGGTTCACAAACATATACATACACTACCCACAACCTAACACAAACAGACTGTATCAGCACCAAAAGCAAAAACGAAGTAACTCAACCCCAGTAAATGTATAAAAGCCAAACCTATGGAATTTCCCAGGCATTAAAGATCTATGCTTCTGATATAAAACTATCAACAGGAAAGCAAAACTGAGATAATCACAAGAGACTGGATGTTCATCATAAAAGTTTCCATTGCAGCTTTATGTTGCATTTCTTAGAAGACAGATGACTTTCTTCCAAGATGAAAAGTGTTTGCAGAACTAGATACCATGTCTCTTTCCTGGCAGGATAAATGATGGCGAGACCTGGCTTTCCTAGGAGCATAACTATTCTCTAGACTCCATGGATGAAGACAGCTTGCTTTGCTACCAAGATGAGCATTAGACACACCGCAGGTGTCTCTGCAAATTGAACCCTCATTTTCCAAGCAATTAATGCTGATTCAAGCCAATAGGATAATAACAAGGGGCCACACCTAGAGGAACCTGCTGTTTCCTACAACTGTGTCTGCCAAAGCAGCTCAGCCACAAATCCCAGACAAGAGATCTCCTGGAGAGGGTGAGCAGCATGGAGGAGCCATAATCCTGCCTTCTCTAGAGTCTGGAGGTCAAAGAGTGACAATTATTCATTCTGGTAATTAACTCCTGCCTTCTGGGAAAGGATAGGATCCTCTTCTGCTCAGCCTTTGTCTTTCATAGACAAATACCCTTTGTCTTCAAGAGCACATCCCCCCCCCCCCCCCACACACACACACATAGACACAAACAGACAATAACTGTCACTAAAAACTACTGGAAAGAAAAACAAACATCAAAAGGAGCAGCCTGATCACAACCAACAGCAGGGGTGGTATGACTGTAAGAATGAGATTGCATCATGTATACCTGTGTGATTATTATTTATAATAAGAAACATACTTTGATCTTTATGCTCCGTGTTGTTTTTTCTTTTGGATTGTTTTTATTTTTTATTTTTTTATTCAGTGTTGTTGTATATAACAGTAGCATGCTTTACAATTCGTAATACACATAAAGAGCATCTTTTTACATATCACTGTTACTATACAAAGTATATTCATATCTTTCATGTCTTCAAACATGCATTTAGGGTAATGATAACCCTCTCATTCTACCATCTTTTATTTTTTCTTCCTCTCTTTATACCCTCTTGCTCCCTCCCTTGCCATCCCTCCCCACTGACCTTTCTGGTGCTCCTCTAATGTTCCTATGCTCCCCAACCCAACCCCACTGTGAATCAGCTTCCTTAAACCAGAGAAAACATTCGGTATATGGATTTTTGAGATTGGCTAACTTCACTTAGCATTATATTCTCCAATTTCATCCATTTACCTGCAAATGCCATTATTTTATTCACTTTTGTTACTGAGTAAAATTCCATTGTGTATATATACTACATTTTCTTTATCTACTCATCTACAGAGGGGCATCTAGGTTGGTTCCACAATCTAGCTATTGTGAATTGTACTGCTATAAAATTGATGTGGCTGTGTCCCTGTAGTATGCTGTTTTTAAGTCCTTTGGAAATAGGCCCAGTAGAGTGATGACTGGGTCATATGCTTGTTCCATTCCCAGTTTTCCAAGGAATCTCACTGCTTTCCATAATGGCTGCACCATTTTGCAGTCCCACCAGCAATGTATGAGTATGCCTGTTTCCCCACATCCTCTCCAACATTTATTGTTGTTTGTGTTCTTAATAGCTGCCATTCTGACTGGAGTGAAATGAAATCTTAGAGTAGTTTTGATTTGCATTTTTCTAATTGCCAGAGTTGTTGAGCATTTTTTCATGTATTTGTTGATTGATTGTATATCTTCTTCTGAGAAGTGTCTGTACAGTTCCTTGGCCCATTTAGTGATTGGGCTATTTGTTGTTTTGGTGTTAAGATTTTTAAGTTCTTTATATATTCTAGAGATTAGTGCTCTATCTGATGTGCATGTGGTAAAAATTTGTTCCCAGTTAGTAGGCTCTCTATTCACCTTACTGATTATTTCTTTTTGCTGAGAAGAAACTTTTTAGTTTGAATCTATCATGTTTATTGATTCTTGATGTTAATTCTTGTGCTACAGGATTCTTATTAAGGAACTTGGGGCCTAATCCAACATATTGGAGATTAGAGCTTACTTTTTCTTCTATTAGGTGTAGTGTCTCTGGTCTAATTCCTAGGTCCTTGATCCACTTTGAGTTGAGTTTTGTACATGAGATAGAGGTTCAGTTTCATTTTGTTGCATATGGATTTCCAGTTATCCCAGCACCATTTGTTGAAAAGGCTATCTTTTCTCCAATGTATGTAGTTGTAGTTGTGGGCATTAGTCTCTGTGTCCTATATTCTGTACCATTGGTCTACAGGTCTATTTTTGGTGCCAGTACCATGATGTTTTTGTTACTATTGCTCTATAGAATAGTTTAAAGTCTGGTATTGTGATGCCCCCTGCTTCACTCTTCTTGCTAAGGATTGCTTTAGCTATTCTGGGTCTCTTATTTTTCCAGATGAATTTCGTGACTGCTTTTTCTATTTCTATAAGGAAAGTCATTGGGATTTTGATTGGAATTGCGTTGAAACTGTATAATGCTTTTGGTAATATAGTCATTTTGACAATATTAATTCTGCCTATCCAAGAACAAGGTAGATCTTTCCATCTTCCAAGGTCTTCATTAATTTCTTTCTTTAGTGTTCTGTAGTTTTTGTTATAGAGGTCTTTTACGTCTTTGGTTAAGTTGATTCCCAAGTATTTTATTTTTCTTGATGCTATTGTAAATGGGGTAGTTTTCATCATTTCCCTTTCAGAGAATTTGTCACTGATGTACAAAAATGCCTTTGACTTATGGGTGTTGATTTTGTATCCTGCTACTTTGCTGAATTCATTTACTAGTTCTAAAAGTTTTCTGGTGGAGTTTTTTGGGTCTTCTAGGTATAGAATCATATAATCAGAAAATAGTGCTAGTTTAAGTTCTTCTTTTCCTATCTGAATCCCTTTAATTTCTTTCATCTGTCTAATTGCTCTGGCCAGAGTTTCAAGTACTGTGTTAAATAACAGTGGTGAAAGGGGGCATCCCTGTCTTGTTCCAGTTTTTAGAGGGAACACTTTCAATTTTTCTCCATTTAAAATGATGCTAGCCTTGGGCTTTGCATAGATAGCTTTTATAATGTTGAGGTACATTTCTGTTATTCCTAGTTTTTCTAGTGTTTTGAACATAAAGGGGTGCTGTATTTTGTCAAATGCTTTTTCTGCATCTATTGAAATGATCATATGGTTTTTAATCTTTACGTCTACTGATGTGATGTATTACTTTTATTGATTTCCGTATGTTGAACCAAACTTGCATCCCTGGGATAAACCCCACTTGATCGTGGTGCACTATCTTTTTGATATGTTTTTGTATTCAATTTGCCAGAATTTTGTTGAGAATTTTAGAATCTATGTTCATTAAAGTTATTGGCCTGAAGTTTTCCTTTTTGGCTGTGTCTTTGCCTGGCTTTGGAATCAGTGTGATATTGGCCTTATAGAATGAGTCTGGTAGAACTCCCTCTTTTTCTATTTCTTGAAATAAATTGGAGAGTATTGATATTAGTTCTTCTTTGAAGGTCTAGTAGAACTTGGCTGTGTATCCATCCAGTCCTGGGCTTTTTTTGGCTGGTAGCTTTTTGATGGTGTCTTCTATTTCTTCACTTGAAATTGATCTGTTAAAATTGTGTATAGCCTCCAGATCCAGTTTGGGTAATTCATGTGACTCTAGGAATCTGTCAATGCCTTTGATATTTTCAATTTTACTAGAGTATAAGTTTTCAAAATAATTTCTAATTATCTTCTGTATTTCTGAGGTGTTTGTTGTGATTTTTCCTTTTTCATTGCAGATGTTAGTGATGTGAGTTTTTTCTCTCCTTCTTTTTATTAGCATCACTAAGGGTCTGTCAATTTTATTTATTTTTTTCAAAGAACCAACTTTTAGTTTTGTCAATTCTTTGAATTGTTTCTTTAGTCTCAATTTCATTAATTTCAGCTCTGTTTTTAATTATTTCCTGTATTCTACTGCTTTTAGTGTTGATCTGTTCTTCTTTTTCTAGGGCTTTGAGGTGTGATGTTAAGTCATTTATTTGTTGGCTTTTTCTTCTTTTAAGGAATGAACTCAATGCAATGAACTTTCCTCTTAATACTGCCTTCATAGTGTCCCAGAGATTTCGATATGAAGTATCTGTGTTCTCATTCACCTCTAGGAAGTTTTTAATCTCCTCCTTGATGTCTTCTGCAATCCCTTGTTCATTTAGTAGCATGTTGTTTAGTCTCCAGGTGTTGGAGTAACTTGTTTTATTTTATTTTATCATTGATTTCTAATTTCATTCCATTATGATCTGATAGACTGCAGGATAGTATCTCAACTTTTTTATATTTGCTAAGAGTTGCTTTGTGGCATAGTATGTGGTCTATTTTAGAGAAGGAGCCATGTGCTGCTGAGAAGAAGTTGTACTCATTCACTGAGGGATGAAATATTCTATATGTGTCCACTAAGTCTAAGTTATTAATTGTATTAATGAGGTATAAGTTTTCTTTATTTAGCTTTTGTTTGGATGATCTATCCAGTGGTGAAAGAGGTATGTTGAAGTCTCCTAGAATAATTGTGTTGTGGTCTATCTGACTCTTAACTTGAGAAGGGTTTGTTTGATGAATGTATGTGCTCCATTGATTGGGGCATATAAATTTATAATTGCTATATCTTGTTGATGAATGGTTCCTTTAAGCAGTAAGAAATATCCATCTTTGTCCCTTTTGATTAGCTTTGGTTTGAAGTCTACCTTATTTGATATGAGGATGGAAACCCCTGCTTGCTTCCATGGCCCATGTGAGTGGTAAGATTTTTCCCAGCCTTTCACCTTCAGTCTGATGATGTCTTTTGCTATGAGGTGAGTTTCTTGGAGACAGCATATTGTTGAGTCTTTTCTTTTAATTCAGTCTGACAGTCTCTGTCTTTTGAATGGTGAGTTTAGGCCATTAACATTCAGAGTTAATATTGATACATGATTCATATTCCCGTCCATTTTTGTTTGTTTATGGTATATAACTTGATTTGGTTTCTCCTCTGGTTAGTGTTTCCTTTAGTTTAATATTTCCCTTTGCTGATTCTCATTGTTATTTTTCTTTTCTTCTTCATGGAATATTTTGCCCAGGATGTTCTGAAGTGTAGGCTTTTGAGATGTGAAATCTTTTAACTTTTGTTTGTCGTGGAAGGTTTTTATTTCATCCTCAAATCTAAAGTTTAATTTTGCTGGATACAATATTCTTGGTTGACATCCATTTTCTTTCAGAGCTTGAAATATACTGTTCCAGGATCTTCGAGTTTTTAAGGTCTGGGTTGAGAAATTTGCACATAATCTAATTGGTTTTTCCCTATATGTAATCTGATTCCTTTCTCTTGTGACCTTTAATATTTTTTCCTTATTCTGTATGTTGGGCATTTCCATTATAATGTGCCTTGGTGTGGATCTGTTGTGATTTTGTACATTTGGTGTTTGATATTTGGTGTTGAACTTGGTTTTCCCATTCATTCCTCATGTTTGGAAAAATTTTCTGCTATTATTTCATTGAATAAATTACTCATTCCTTTGGTTTGAAACTCTACTCCTTCTTCAATCCCAATAACTCTTAAATTTGTTTTTTTTAGGTTATCCCATATTTCTTGAATGTTCTGATCATGATTTCTTACCATTTTCGCTATGTGGTCTACATTCTTTTCCAGATTATATATTTTGTCTTCATTATCTGAGGTCCTATCTTCCAAGTGGTCTAATCTGTTGGTGATGCTTTCAATTGAACATTTAATTTGGTTTATTGCTTCTTTCATTTTCATTATTTTCTGTTTGGTTTCTTTTTAGAACCTCTATCTCCCTAATGAAGTAATCTTTTGCTTCTTATATTTGTTTATGAAGTTCTTTGTCAAAATGATCTTTTACTACCTGTATTTGATCCCTCAAATCATTCTTGAGGTCATTAAACATTTGGATTATGTACCTCCTGAACTCTTTCTCTGACATTTGATCTACTGTGCTTGCCATGGGATCTGCTAAGGAAGTATGTTGATTTGTTTGGGGCCCTGTCTTCCCTTGTTTTTTCATATCGCTTGTGTGACTTCTCTTCTAGCGCTGTGGAACCTTGACTTTCGTTTTTACCTTAAAGCCTTATGATGTCCCTATTGTACAATGTTATCAGATCCCCATATAAACACTTTAGACTCTAAAACCAGACATTTTTTTCTATTCAGATATTCACAATTTGGTCACAATGTACAGAATTAGTGAATTAAGTTATTATCTCCAATAAACTCTTTAGGTTTGTAACAGGGTTTATAATTTCTAATATTGGACACTGAGGTGATATGATTAGGAGGGAGGAGGTGAGGATATTGAGTTGTTATTTCTTAGGAAGTGTGAAGGAGAAATCTATGGGTGTAGTTTGATAACAGCAGAAAGGAGAGGAAATGAATTGGAGTGAACTAGTTAGTAGGGAGACCGATTTATATATAAACCAAACTTAAGTATATGTTGAGAGAAAATAAAAAGTGTCAAAGTAGTAGAAATTGCTGACAAAGAGAAGAAAGAGTAAGTGAGTCAAAAATAGAGAAGAAACTATATATAATACCTCTTTAATGTATTATTCAATTGCCCCAGTTCTCAAGTTCCTATTTCATGAATAAGACTTGTTTTCACCTATGTTGATAGTGCAAGGGTGAGGCGTAAATAGAGAGGTGAAAGATAAGGTAAGAAATGAAAAATAAGAAAGGAAAAATATAATAGTAATAAAAATAAAGTAATAAAAAAAGAAATAAAAAGAAGAAAGGAAAAATATAATAGTAATAAAAATAAAGAAATAAAAAAAATAAATAAAATAAAAAAGAAGTGGGGGAAACAAGACTAACGAAACCAAGCAGTAAAGAATAAATGACAGAGAGAAAAAATGCTCTTTTGTGTGCACACACACCCCACACACACACGCACAGAAACGAAAAAAACAAAACACAAAAAACAAACAACAGCAACAACAACAAAAGAACCAAAACCAAAACCAAAACAAAAACAAAACAAAAACCCCACAAAGTTGAATCCACAAATTAATCTCAGTCAAGATTCTTTAGGGGGAAGATTTTCTGGATCCCTTCACAATGAGTGGATGCAGATGTTTGATGCCGATTTTCCGGTTTCTCTTGTCCCCCTCCAGTCAAGTTATCACAGAAACCACTCTGTGTATTGTAGAGGACTTGAGGGTAGAGTTAAAGGCTGCATACCTGGTTAGCCGAGTAAGTTGGGTCGCTCAATGCGTGGCTCTGGAAGATGACGTGTCAAGTATGCGTCAACACTCTGCGTTGCTCCACAGTTGCAGAGTCATGGGCCTATCATGCTGGATTAAGATGGGCACGAGTTCCCACGCGGGGTATTATGGTACCTCCCAGGACCCCACCGGCATTCCTGACTCCCGTTCCTGTGTGTGCGAACCCACTGGGCAACTTGTGTGGAAACACGCTGTGCCACTCAGCTGTCCATGACTACTTTTCTGTTCTGTTAATGCTGCCGTTGTTTTTGTTCTTCCCCGCCATTTTCCGCTGGCTCCACCACCAATATTTCTGCCACCGTTCCTTTCTGGTGTGGGATCCGCGCAAGTCCGCAGTTTGGAGACTCATCCTCGCTGTAAGCTGCCGTCTCAGCACCCTGGAGAAGCAGGAAGGCCTTGGCTCCCCCACGGCTGCAATAAAATCGCTGGTAACGCTGCCGTACTCTCACTACTGCACCTCCATCTACTGACAAAAGCCCAATCTCTATGCTCCATTTTAACCCAGAGCTCCTAATTCCCTGAAATTTCCTGGATGGTAGGAACAACTTTTGTTTTAATGGGATGATGACTCTCAGTGGACTCTTGAAAGACCAAGCCTTGAGTAGAGGCTTGGACCTATCCTCTGGGCAGGACAGTCAGTCATCCCTCAGGCCTGCATGGTGAAGTCTCCATGACAATCCCTGCAGGATTCAGGGAGCTCCCAGGTGGGTGAAGAATACACCCATGCACCTGGAAGGTACTATCCCAGTCTACAGAAAAGACACTCCTGCACTCAGAACCTGTCTGAACCTCCCCCTGCTTATCACTTCAGCTTGATGTTCATTTTTATCCTTTAAAATATCCTTTGTGACATATTAACCATGGTAAGTAAACTATTTTCCTGGCTTCTTTGAGACATGCTAGCAAATTATCAAACTCATGAAGAGGGAAGTGGGAAACTCCCATTGGAAGCTCAGCGGAAGAAAATTGGTGAGTAAACTGGGGATCGTGACCAGGGATTGGAGCCAGGCGTCTGAAGTGGGAGCAGTTTTGTGGAACTGAGCCCTTTAACCTGGGGAGTCTGTGCTAAATCTAGCCACAAAATTGAATTGAATTGTAGGACACCTACAACTATGAACCTATGAAGAACTTCTCAGTGAGGGAAACTACCCCTCCACATATACACATTTTGGTGACCAGAAGTATGAGACTATAGAAAACAGAACAATTTGTTTTGCCACATTTATCTAGTATCACAAGCAAAGGTTTGAAAGTGTTGTGAGTACAGAAGGAAAACACTATTTTTTTTCCACATGTCAACTCATTTTGACTTTAGGCCTTAAGATAAGGTTCTTATTTATGGTTTCATATCAACAACAAAATCTGTGA
The DNA here is from genome assembly GCA_025594165.1 of Tamias sibiricus. Taxonomy (NCBI): domain Eukaryota; kingdom Metazoa; phylum Chordata; class Mammalia; order Rodentia; family Sciuridae; genus Tamias; species Tamias sibiricus. The sequence continues at coordinate 67,655,934 of CM046660.1, read as the reverse complement.
CTCAGTCACCAATGACGGTTTGCTCTGCCCCTGCCATGCTCCTCCCTTTGTTCTGGACTCTGCGAAACAATAGTAATCAAAACCAAGATCCACTTCATCGCACTTTCAAGTCCAGTGGGAGTGGTGGTGTCCAGTTGCAGGAGTCTGTGCATCTGTCTATGGAAATAAGCACTGGGGCAAAGTAAAAAGAAAGAATGCAAAAAAAAAGGAGTTTCTTAGGGGCTGGGGAGCTGAGATGCGGTGGGATGGTTCTGATTCCTCCCTGTGGGGTGGAGGCTGGAGGCAGGACCACCAGGCTCTCTGGACTATGAGGATGTGAGAGCAGAGTGAGCAGGGTAAGGGAGGGTGTGGCAGAAGAAGCCAAGAGGTAAGGAGCAGTGAGAGATGGATGGAGATAAGGATGGAGAGTGAGAGAGAGAACAGCCTGGTGGGCCTCTGTAAGATCTCAGCTTCCTACTGTGGGTAAGATGGGTGCCCTGGCGATGGCAGCATTGGGAACAGGGAGGCATGGCTGAATCCAGCATCTCATCCCATTCCCTGGGATCACGGAGGCCATGACAAACCCAAACCAGACACAAACCAATCACGTGACCCTGCAAACATTGCTTGGCCTGGACCATGAATTATTTATGGGTGTGGTATATTTCTGTACAAGAGGAGCATAATCATTTGTGAATAAGTATTAGGTAGAAAAGTGCATTTTTTTGAAAATAAATAAATAAACCACAATAACTTTCAAACTTAAAACAGACTTTAAATTACATAAGCACTAGAAAAAAACTTTGAAAATGTATTTTTCCTTAATTAAGTGCCTGACATACCTATTTCACCCCTACCCTAAACCCAATATTTTTGACTGAATATTCTTGATCACTTCTTCATATGACAGGAATTTATCAACATTTTTCTCTGTGAAGAGAACTAAGAGATAATAAGTTAGCCCTTTTTTAAAAAATTTTGTGGGTTTATTTATGTCTCCCTTGCACCCCTTCTCCAAAAGTATGTTGAAATCCTAACCCCCATTATCTGAGAATATGATCTCATTTTGGAAATAAGTTTGTTACAGATGCAATTAAGATGAGGTCACACTGGAGTGGGGTGGGTCCCTGATCCGTGTGACTTGTGTCCATGTGAAGTCACAGGATCACAGGAAAAAGATCCAGTGAGGACTGAGGCAGAGACCAGCACTGTGCTGCCACAACCAGGGGGAATGGGTTCACCGGAAGTTAAATAGGCAAAGGCAAAGAGGGACCCTCATTGAAAGCCTTGAGGGTGAACGACCCTGCCAGAATTTTGATTTCAGACTTCTAGAATTAACAATGAAACAGTAAATTCCCATTGTTTTAAGTCACCTAGTTTATGGCATGTTATTATGACAGCCCTAGGAAATGAACACATCCAGTATGATTGATGGAAATTTGCATTTTGTTATAAAGAACACAGAGAACAAAATTTTTAGCTTCACAGCATGTTATGGGTCATGTGATAGAAATATTGAGCATTGTTGACTTTGAGAAAGTCTCTACTAAGTTTCTCCCATATGGATCCATTGCACGTGATTTCACATGCATACATAAAATTGAACACACAGCGTTATCGAATAGAACTCCTATTTTGACCAGGTGTCCGTAAAAATAAACAATCCTTAACTTAAAATCCTGCAGATTGATGAGTGGAAGGATTTTGCACAGATTAGCTTCAGTTTCTGTGAATGAGATTTGTTTCTCTACCTCTATTTACTTTTTCACAGAGCCAGGAGCACAGTCCATGTTCATATTGCAGGACAATCCCTGGCCCGGCATGTTTATAACCTGATGCTGTGCAAGTTGGCACAGTGGGTGATAGAAAAACTTTTGGAACTGTTTTTCTGCACTTGGAATAGGTGACTATAATTTGACTCTACCCCAGAAACAGCTGAGAATCATAATAACCACACAGCACCAAACCCAAACTATATCCATCCCCGATTTAATTTACCCTCAGAGAAATCTCAAAAATGTCCTTGGCTGCTCAGGTATTTACAGGGGGAAGGGAAGTGTGATGGAGGCTTACAGCAGAGGAAGCAGTGGTCTTAACACATACTATACTGTTGTAGGGACAGACAAGGCAAGGCACTGAAGATAACAGAAAACAGTTTTATTTGGCTGCAGCCGGTTCAGAGGGTACAGCTCTCGCTGTAATCAATTAATCCCCTGAACCCCAAGTTCAGGTAGTTTCAGAATTTTATACCCAGCATGTCAGGGGAGGGGCTCAGAAGTTTAAAGCTTAAAGAAGTTTACATAAAAGCAGCTTTTTTCTTTCACTGTTCTGGGCAAGTTAACCCTTCAAGGACAACACCTGAGAAGGGGAGAGCTGCTTCTCCCCTTTCTTTCCTCCCCCTGCCAGCTGTTACCATGGAGCCCAATTGGTAACTTCTCTTATCTTAGAAATGTAGACATCTCTGTGAAGCTCTAGCTCAAGGCCAGAGGCCTTGTTAAAGAATTTGTCCTTTTTATTATCACATTCTGCGTTTGCAGACACACTTCTACACACTACTATACTGGACACATGTTTGTGAAAAACAAGTAAAGGAGGTGTACAGCACCTAGAGTGCTGATTTCTTCCAGGCCAGTGGCCAAGTAATAGAGCAACAGGAAAATAGGAAGTTTATCTACACTGAACTTTTTTAAGAGACTCTTTTGCGGACAGTTCTAAAATCAGCCGTGGTGAAGATTTCTGAAGAAGCTTAGTTAAAATTTTCTGTAAAGAAAGGGGGTGCCACTACAATATTACTTTTGTGACTTGCATACAGCCATGGGAATGCATTGCTAAAGTCCTTCCGAAAGGCCTCTGAAGGCCCCTCATGCAAGTGAGTATGCATCTTGCATACCATTAGCTTTAGGGTAAATTTGCTTCTGTGTCTTCCATTTTCTGTTAGCAGCCTGAGAATTGTTTTAAGGGCACAGTGGTTCCAATGACCAAACTTATAGATTGATCTTGGCCTTCGATTTATCACAAAGGTTTTAAAAGCACCTTGTATGTAAGAATCACTGTCCAGGTTTTTATTTATGAAATAATTTATAAGTAATTTAAGGGATGTTTTGAGGAAGTCATGAGAAAGTAACTCGCACCCCATTTAAGAGGAAGCCCCATAGAAGACCTTTCTAAAATCAAACCTTTCTACAAACAAGCCATGGATACATCTTCTAAGAGAGGATTAGATCCCTGCCTATTAAAATAAAGCTCACAAAAGGGAAAACTCCACCAACTGACATTAGAGGAAGGCAGGTGGCTTCAGCATGTCTTTGTTTTTCAAGCAATGCAGCCACATCAGACACAGAACAATTTCTCTGTGAATCTATTTACTGGATGAACAAAGACTAAATATTCAACATTTATGATCAATTTATTTATACAAAAGTTACATTTTTATTTTATATGAAAATAAGTGCCATGATTTAGAATTAACTAGGAGACTATGAGAAATATTTAAGCCTACATTATCCTCTGGTAATGAGGAACTAAATATCTTAAGTACCTTGGGCAAGGTCACATATTGTGATATTTGTTTCCAAAACACCTGCTAATAGCAAATGACAAATTAATAACAATAACTATTAATATTATTACAGAAGGAAGGCAGATCTCAACAGTCCTCAAAATGGCATCTTCAATCAGTGGGAAAATTTACTTTCTGCTGCTCAGATTCAGTCAGTACACTCCTGGGACCTGTAATTACCATGATTCATCCCTGAAAAAGTTATTGTGAGTGGTACTGTTCCTACAATAATGCCTTGGTTTTTGCTTTCAAAACTTCCCTAAAGTCAAACCAATCTAGAGGTGGTGATTTTGGATACAAAAATTATTACATCAGGCAAACTCATCAACCCAGTGTTTCAGCACCTGGATTTTATGTTTTTCTCTCTACTTTTAAAAGATTCCTTCTGCTCCTCCTTTCAAACACATCATTTACTTACAGACTTACTCCAACATAGTTGAAATCATGAGCTTGAGTAATTAAATTATGACTTTATCAAAAATGAAGTAAAATGTAGTTGCTGGGTTCAGAATAGAAATAAATCTTGTTTGAACTCTTTAATTTTGAGAGCAAGACTCTAAATAAACAAAAATGACTTCTCAAAAATTGTGTTATGGTATGTTAAACAAGGATTCAAATCAGCTTGTATTTTTTCTGATTTGTCTGTTGTGCAGGGCATCTCTCTTATGATGGTCAATCTCCCCAGAGCTTTGTTTTCATACTGTCATCCTCCTTCCCTCCAGGAAGAAAAATTGGGGCTCCTAAGCTTGGCATTCAAAGCTCACCCCAATTTGGGTGAGGTTATTGCACTAATAATATTTTCATTACTCCCCAGCATATGTATGCTTCTAAGATCAGTTTAATCTTTTCCCCATTCCTATTCCTGTATAGACCCACCTTGCTGTCTATGCTAGGATACAGGATATGTCAGAATTGTCTATTAGATTGATGAAACTGTCACAAAATCAAGATGTTAAAGCAAGAGATCTTACCTATTAGATAAATTATGTAAAAGAGGGGTATGTTTACAAAATCTAAAAATCAATAGTCTCTGAATTTAAGTGTTCTATATAATTGTAAAGCAGAAAATTGACAGGTAAGAAGAAAATATTATATAAATGGAAGGGCATCAATGTCTCTTCATTTATAAAATCCAGGTGGCACCAGGTAGGGTGTAGATTCCAAGAGTGTCCAGATTAGCTTCCAAAAGTTCTGGATGAAAGTGCAAACATTCAGGAAGCTAATTCCTGGTGAACATATCTGTATCTGCATTCAAGGCACCAGACTGAGCTACATGAGATTGACAGGACCATGAATTGTAGAAAAGGAAACCAAGAAAGTGACCTTGGGCCAGGCTCAGATAACCCAGCATCATTGATGACCAGAACAGGACGGCTGAGGCAAAGATGGGCTCACCTTCAGCTCTGGTCTTGTTAGTGCTGTGTAATCAGAAGTAGCAGGTGTTTCCTGGAGTGCAGAGAGGGATAATTCTTAAGCCTCATGCTTCTGGGTACTCAGAGGTCACAGCAGAAATTTGGAGCAAAAACTCTGAGCCAACTCACATGCAGAGGCATGTATATACATAGCCCCACATCAGCTGTTCCTTCTCCCTCTCCAAATTCTGCACTTCTTCTTCTTCTTCTTCTTCTTCTTTTTTTTTTTTTTTCTTTCTGGGAAATGGAGGTATATACACTATACATTTTCTTTGTTCACTTGCTTTTCCTTGGATGGTTTTATCATTGACATCTGTATTGTTTTAAAATAATTTACACAATTGCTTTAGAGAAGAGATTCAGAGCAAAATAGGAAATGAAAATCTATAAACAGAAAGACCCCAATTTAATTTAAATATGCTGGTATGTGCCTACAAAAAAAAGTAGAGGTCCTCTAAATTTATCAGTATTCAAAAGAAAATATATTTTGAGGGAGTTTCCATTACCTATAAATGATCATTCATGTAAATCTAGGAGAAATGAGATGAATACAGAAACTCAAAAGCAGGGCTCTTCATATAGTAGGCACTAAAGAAAATTACTGCTGAGGGTAAGATCAACCAGAAACCAGAAAAAGCATATTGAAAACAGTGAGAGGTTCGCACCAAAAAGTTCAGAATATTAACAAGATACCAGGAAGATGAATCACCTCATATTTTAAAGAAACTCTGAATAAAATGTTATTCTAAGACAGAACTAGCTAATCTGTCTTCTTAAATGGAAAAAAAATGGAAGAGTATCTATTAAGTTCCAATAATATTTGTTGAAGAAAGTGTATGAACTATACTTACAAAGTACAATGTGTTATATTTCTTGTATATAAACAGCGGCTATATTCCCATAACACAGAAGACTTCACGTATTAAATATTAAGGCACAATTGAGTTATTTAAGTGTAATGAATAGAGATTAAAATTCCTAGGCATCATGATGATGTTGATTTGTAAAGTTTTCTCCCCTAAGAGCTAGAATTCAAGGAAACAACCAGTTCCCTTTGAGTTACAAAAACACATTTGCAAGCTCTTCATAAGGTGAGACATCTCTCCCTTTGCACATAGGTTGTATCTGACTGCCTCCTACAGTTATTCATGCTGTCTCTAGCTAAGGGCTACTCCCTCGCCCTCTAGCCAAGTTCAATTCATGCAAAATTAGTATGTACAAGATGAGCAACATCAATCTGGTGCAGAGACTGAATAGGATATGCAAGGGAGGTACATGCTGAGGCATCTGCTCCTAACTGTCTGGACTCCTGGCCTTCCAAGGGCATTTGCCAGACATGTGGAAATATTAACTGAACCAGATTTACTGCCTAGTCTCTTCTCGCTGTCTGGTGCACACTTCTTTCTTGAGACAAATCTGTTTTCTAACTTCAGCCTGTCTGAAGACCAGGAATAAAGAAAGCCAAAAACTCTGGACAGGTTGTGAATCAAAGGGAAATATCCATTCCTCACTTGATCCAAATACAGCAATTTTCAAGAGAAAAAAAAAATAAGTACTACCTCTAAAAATATCTCCCCTTAGATATTATTTGTAGTCCTTTGAAGAAGCTATATTTCCTTATTTACTAAATTGTCCTGCTTTAAGGGTTCTTTGTTTGGTTCCTCAAAGAACAGAATGTCTTGTTCATTTACATACAGTTAACAGATGTTTCCACCAAACATAAAATTGGGAAATAGTTCTGAAACTCAATCCATTCATTGTAGCTATGAAAATCCTGGCTAATAAGAATCCCCAAAGGATACGCTGCCAGTTGTTTATACGAACAGATTATGTTATAAAAACATGTTTATGAAAGACCATTCATCTTTTGTTTCCTGCATACTGAGTTTCAGTTTAACTATTATTTCTGAGACAGGCATTATAGGCTTCTATTATTTATCTATTTGTATTGTGATAAAACTGGGATTCATAAACAGACTGGCAGTATACACGTCAAGCTTGCTTTATTGTCTTGGTTCAGCTCAGCTTCAGAAGTTGAAAATAAAATTTGAGAGTGAAATATTCCTTCCAGAGGTCATTGTTTAATCTTCATTGGTCTGCCAGAGATCATTCTTTATTTTCATCCATTATTATGACAAGTCTATTATGCAAGTATCCTTCAAATTCTAACTGGTACAGTAATTTGTATCCTAATGCTATAAGTCAACATTGGGGTGCAAATCCTAATAGTTAGCAACAAGGGATACAATTGATAGAGTCAGGCTTTGTTTTGTTTTTAATAACCTATTAAATTGGGTTGTGAAAAATTTAGCAAACTTAAATATATAAAAATATATATAAAACTGAGTGAACATTCTGAAATTATCTACTGAATCCTGGCTCCAACTCCTCCATCCCTCTATGTCAGAGGAAGATAAATTCTAGAATAATCCTAGAATAAAATCCTTAGTAGAAGAAGGTTTTGCATTTTTAGGTGGTTTGTCAAGAGGATCTCAACTCTTCAAATCACCCAAAATTTAGTTCACTGAATGGAAGGTCAATGTTTGCTCTATTAGTGAGACATTTTTAAAGATTAAAAAAGTAAAATACACCTGTAGTCAGCTGAAAGCTTTTGGTCTGTAAATAATGCTCGATCCAACACTGAGCTCTATGAGAAGATGTCACTTGACTTTTACCAAGCTGCAGGAGGAAGACGAGAGGGTTCTGAGGTGGAGTCCATAGTTGCATTTCCTTCATTAAGCACCTAAGATGTTTCAGACACCATTTCAGGTGCTAGGAATATAGTGGGGGTTAGGTGGAGACAGAGGATAAGAGATAAAATATAAGATATGCTAAATGGCCATTATTGTATAGGAGAAAAAGTTTCATCAGGGAAACAAGATACAAAATGGCGGTAGGGTAACATCTGAGAGAGGGTGAATGGGGAATTTTCCCTGGGATGGGGATTTTGAATGCAGCCTGAGGCATAACCAATGGAAAAGAGCCTATGGGTGGGTATCAGTGCAAGAATATTCCAGGTGGAGGAAACATCAAGGGTGGAGGGGAGACCCTGAGGGGATAAGGTGGTCATGAATTACCTGGATTCCCTGCTGTGCAAGCAACAATTGGCTACAGTGCCACCTGCAACTCTCTGAATCCAGCATCATGCTCAAGGTCCCCATGGGCTGCTCCCAGCCAAAGACTGAGTGTACATGGTATGGACGCTGGTATAGTCCCTTTCTTGTGGCCTGCTGGACTCCGCTAGTGGATGACTTAGAGGTCATCTCCTCAGATGAGCTGACACTCTGTTAGAATGACTGGGAGTCTGAGACCCTTCTCACCTAATTCTCTCTCCTTCCCTACTTCCTTTCACAGGTATCAGACCTTTGTCATGGTCTGAAGGCTCTGACTACTCACTCCACTTTCTCGCTCAGCTCACAGCACTGGGAGAACTGGGGACCCCTCAGCACCTAAAAACCCCATCCAAGTACCTGCACTGAGAGGCTACCAATAGCAGCATAGGGTAGCTTCCCAGGAGGAACCCAGACCCCCAGTGAAATGAGAAAGCTTAACACTGCACATCAGAAAACTCACTTTGGTTCTACCTAACACCTCATGCTAGGCCTTTGGCTTCCTTTCTTAGAGCCTTTACCAAAAGGGCTTGGAGTCGTGAATATGCATCTCTTGGAGTTCACAAGTATCTCTTCCAAGGACCTCAGAGCCATTCCTTTGAAATGTAATCACCAGGAAAAATAGGGCCTCTGTTCTCAGTCTCTGTGGGAGGATAGAATCCTAGCTTCCCTCACTGTCAGCTAGCAGACACAGCTGACCTCATTGCATTCAAATGACCAGCCCTTGATCATTTTTCACTTCTCTGACTCTACTGGCCATTTTTCTCCCTTTAAAATGCGCAAATCACCTCTGCACAAATTAGAATGCAGCTCAGCTCTTCCCCTGCTGTCAGTAGTTACTGAACAAAATCCGTTTCTACCATCTGATCTGGTGTCTGGCCGTGTTTATCTTTGACAGCTTCTCCCAACATATCTCTTGCCCTTCTCACCCCATCTTGGTGAGCACCTCAACTAACACAGGAGTACCCAGCAAGTCTGGAGTCTCTAAATGTAGGGTAGTGGCAGAGACTGAGCCCAGCAGTATGTCAGGCCATGGTGGGGACTACCACTTTTTTCTTTGAAGTGAAATAAGGAGGAATACAGAATTCAAGCAGAGGAGTGACATGACCAGCTTTCCTTTTGTAACAGGATCTCCTTTGGCTGCTCAGAGGCCTGGGGGGCAGGGAGCAGAAGGCACAGTAGAAGGCTATTGCAATAATCAAGAGGTAAGGTGGCTTATATTAGCATGGTGTCAGAGGGTGCAGGAACCAGTCACATGGGTATATTTTCAAAGAATTAAAAATATTTACTAATGGAAAAGATGTGTGTTGTGGGAAAACCAAATAGTCATTGAAGAAAATAGGCCATCAATCTAACTATCTACATGAATACTTATGGGTTATCCTGCAAGGGGTTGTACTTTGGGTTGGGAACTCAGTTTTGCTCATCTTATGTATGGGTAGAAAAGTATGAGAAAATGTCATCTTTTAGCTGCATATGAAGAGTTTTTGTTGAGACTATGTGTGTGGAAAAATAAGTAAATAATGCAAATAACTGGGGGATAATATTGAAAATGACATGTTATTTGTCATCAGTTCCTGAGTGAAGTTTAACTCCAGAGAAAAATCATTGAATTGAAATTTGGTAGATCTGATGACATATAATCTTCTGAGTCTTAGGATCTAAATCCCAAAACATGCTCAGTGGGTATGTCTGCCTGGACTGTAAATGGTACCTCTTCTCAAGCCTCAGAGATTCATAATCATGAACTCCTTTACCTCCTTCAGCAAAAGCTAACTCATCAGAAGAGTTTCTCTTAATATTTCAAAACTCCATTAATTTCAACATTGATATTTTATGATTTCTTTATTTATTTAGTTTCTTTTCTCTCAAAGTTGCATTAAAATACCTTTGATAGCACACTATAATCTATAATTGAATCCTGTGTTTCCCCAGCTCTGCAGGGTTCTTTATCAACCCTCCATCTCTTAGATTTAAGATTTATTGCCCGTGAAGTGCCTTCATTCTTCACCTGGGCTTGATATCAGCACACATCTGATGTTCCATATCATCGAAAAGAAATGATTTATTAACTTGATTGGGGATATAAAGCTAAATTTCAAATAACATTTTAAATCTCATTCCTCTTCTCTAAAATAAAAACAATTAGAAATTTAACAATTCTTTTAAATAGCTTAGAGATGAATTCTACTGAACTGAAGATTACCCAACTCACAAGGCCCATGACCTATTTTATTGTCACAAAGTGATTACTCTTCTATTAACTTTCCACTATTAATTAGTATTTGATTTATTACACTGTGGAACTCAGTAAGGAATTTAGATTTAGAAAGGTTGGTTACAATATTGACCTATCATTTCTGAACAACATTTCACTAGCCTCCAATGCAATAACAGATCAAAACTGCAAAGGGGTTTCAACATAATTTGTGCCTAGAGCCCTCACCACCCTGGTTGAACCAAATGGCAGCTTAGGCTATGTATACAGTGCATTACCAGGAAGCCACATGTCTGGAGTCCTGAGTGGGAACTGAGATATTTGGAGCAAAACCTTGAGTGACACCTACAAACCCAGAAAGCCCAGCTGTGGGTATAGAGAAATGAAAGGGGAAAAGATCTGTTGAAATCTTGACCAGCTTATTGTGGTAAGGCTGGCCTCATAATCATTAAGGAAGGAAAGAAAAGAAAAGCCAAGTGAAGCAGTAAAGATCATGTCAAGGTTTTGACTTTGACCAGATAATTAAGAGAATCACTTCTTGACAATTGAAAAATGAAGACATAAAAAGATGAGTAGGGCATCAATGTTTATAGCAGCTCAATTCACAATAGCTAGACTATGGAACAAACCTAGGTGTCCCTCAATAGATGAATGGATAAAGAAAATGAGGTATATATATTCAATGGAATATTACTCAGTTTTAAAGAGAGTGAAATTGTGGCATTTGTCAGTAAATGGTTGGAGTTGGAGAATATCATGCTAAGTGAAATAAGCCAATCCCACAAAACCTAAAGCTGAATGTTTTCTCTAATATGCGGATGCTAATTCTCAATAAGGCAGAGGGCACTAGGTAAGAATAGTGTTACCTTAGATTAGGTAGAGGGAAGTAATGGGAGGGGAGGGAGGTGATGTGGGGATCGGATAGATAGTGGAATGAAACAGACATTATTACTGTATGTATATATGTGACTACATGACCAATATGATTCTGCAACATGTATACTCAGAAAAATGAGAAATTATATCCCATCTATGTATGATATATCAAACTGCAAAAATGTATTCTACTGTCATATATAACTAATTAAAACAAATGAAAAAACCTTTAAAAAAAGATGAGTGGGGAATATCACTTTGGACCAATTCTCTTTGAAATGTTCAAAGATACCTGATCGAAAATGTTAAGACACTTTATATGTCAGTTTAGATTTTCAAAATTTGATCAAGACTGAAGATAAAGATTTGGGAGTCATTGCCTACCCAATATTCATTATCCCCCTTTTCACTGCCAACAAAACTCTGATTTTGTTCAAAGACACAATATAAACTAAAAGCTCACTCCTCAATATCCCTAACACATCAGGTTGCTCCCATGGCTCAGCCTGCTCCTGCAAGGCCCCCCAGAGGAACCTTGGTAGGAACTGCAGGGAAGGTTTCCCTCTCCTGGCAAATGTGCACTCCTGTGCCCACACCATGGGTCTTTTCCTTTCCTTCTGCCTGGTGCCATGGACTGTGTGTCTGTGTCTCTCCAAATTTACATACTAAAATCCTAACCCCCAGTGTGATGATATTAGGAGGTGGGGACTTTGGGAGGTGAGTAGGTCATGAGAGTGGACCCTCATGGAAGAAATTAGTACATTATGAAAGAGGCCCCAGACAGCTCTCTTACCTTCTTCCTACCATTGAAAGATATAATGAGAAGTCATCCATCTGTAGCCTAGAAGAAGATCCTCACTGAAACTCCAAACACACTGACATCACATCCTGAGCTCAGACTTCCAGCCTCCAGAACCATGAGCAATATGTGTCTGTTGTTTATAAGCTACCCAATCTGTGGAAATTTTGTTATAGCAGCTGGAACGGACTAAGACACCTTGAAATCATGATGTGTGTGGTGATGCAGCAGCTATATTGTCACAACATTCCAAATGTAACTGGTAATTGAAGGGATAGGCATGATTGTGATGTGGAGTGAGGAGTGAATATGAAGAAAAATCCTAAAAAACTTCAAAGTGAAATGCTTGAGTAGGGGAGAAAATGCTGGGAGAATAAAATGAGATTGAATAGATAAAATGCTAGAAGAAAATTGGAAACATGGAGAGAAAAAGAATATAAAAGAAGGAAATGTTTTAACAAGGAAGGAGTAGTGTGTCATTTTTAATGATGCAAAGAAATTAATAAGGTAATTGATAATTTCCATCTGAAACTACAAGTTAAATAAGCAGAATTTAATAAAATGTATGGGCGATTACAATGATTAAACCAGATATAACCATCAAAATCTGCCCCAGTTGAACCATCAACCCATCCTGTAACATGAATGAAACTTTTGGGATATTATTTTTTCTCCCTTGACTTGACTCTTTCCTATGGTTTCTTTGCTTGTTCACCCTCCTTGAGAAACTTCTTGTAGCTGTAGCTAGTCCTCACAGTCCCCTTTGCAGCAAAGGGGATTGAGTATTTGGGATGTTTAACTGATAATTTTATATTTTTTCTGAGACATCAATACACTGGAAGTCATGATTCTTCAGAAAATCCTGGATAATCACATAATAAATGTCAATCTTCATCTGATCGAGAAAAATCTAACATCAATATTGAAGTGAAGAAGATCCCAACCAGCATACTTATAATTGTCCTCTGTGTTAAAAAAAATTCTTCCTACATGGACATAACTTTTCCCAGCAGGCAGACCATCTGAGAATATGACCACAATTATTTACTACCATTACTGCTGAGAGACGTGTAAAAAGATAGATCATTGGATCCCTTTTATGGTTAGGAAGAATGCATTTTATAAAGATGAATGTCATAGAACATTTATTTTTACTTCAGGCCATGCCCACTGTATGGGAGCCAATAAAATATTCATTTTCTGCTGTCCTCCCTTCGTTTGGGGGTAATGGGCTGTCATAAAGAGCAATAAAACATCATTACACTAAGGAGCTTTGAGACAGGAGCCAACTCACCCTCTCTTGAAGTCAGGAATGTCTCTGGGACATTATTGTGCTGTGTGCTTGGTGACCAATTCAGTCCCCCAAAAAGTGGTCAGTGGGATAGCAAGGGGAAGATGATAAGCTAAGGAAAGCCGTCATCCAAACTGCCAGCTGTTCTCTGGTGCTGTTACAGAAAGAATATACCCATGCTGATCTCTGGTTGCTCTGACTCCTGCTTTTTCTCTGGAAAGTGAATTTCTGGCAGGTTTGACATTCTGAGATTTGGTGAGGAGTATTGGCAAGCTCTTTGGGTGGCTTGCCTTCAAAGAAGGCAAAATCAGTAACTCGTGAAGTAATTCTGTACTAGTTCTCTATTGCTGAGTTAACAACTTACTACACACTTCATGGTTTAATACGACACCTATTTATAATCTCACAGTTTCTATAGATCCAAACTCCAGGCACAGCATAACTGGATTTTGTTGTTGTTTTTGTGTTTTATTTTGTTTTGGTACGGGGTATGCAACCCAAGGGTGCTCTACCACTGAGCTACATTTCCAGCCATTTTGATGTTTATTTATTTATTCTGATGCAGGGTCTCACTAAGTTGTTGAGGATGGTCTGAGCTTGTAATTCTCTTACCTCAGACTACAGAGTTATTGGTATTATAGGCATGCACCACCACACCAGCTGTCCTCAGGTTCTTATAATACTAAAACCAAAGTCCTGGCTGATTTCAGTTTCATCAAGAACTTGATGCCCTCTTCCAAGGTCATACAGGTTGTTGGAAGAACTCAGCTCCTACTAGTTGTAGGACCACACCCCAGTTCCTCACTGGTGGTCAAGTAGGTCTCCTACCAGGACCACACTCAGCTCCTAGTTATATGGCCCCCATGGATGGGTCACAACCTGGCTGTTCACTGTCTTCTAAGCCAGCAGGGAAGTGACTGTCTCTCCTGCTTCCAATCTCTCCTTTAAGGGGCTCACCAAATTAAGTCCTGTTCACCCAGGAAAATCTCCACTTTAATATGCTGAAAGGCAATAGATCAGAGGTCTTAGTTACACCTGAAAAATCCATTTTACCTTACAATTTAACATGACCTCAGATATGAAATCCCATTATATGCCTCAGTCCCACTAACACTCAGGAGAGGGTGTTGCACAGGGGGTCTACAAAGGGGAGGGGATCTTGGGGTCATCTCAGTCTTATGCTTTCCACACAATTCTGGTCAAACTAAAGAGTCTTCTCCAGAAGAGATTGGCCATGTCCTTATTCTGCTTCATTTTCCCATAGCATTCATCTCTGTCACATACCATATCACAAGTGTGTTTCCTTATTAACTGTCTTTCCCACTAGAGGGTCCAGTGCAGTTGAGACTCTGCTGATCTTATTCCTCCTATGGATGTACCTGCATGTATCTGGCACTCAATGAGTATTGCTTAAATGAGTAAACTAATTAATGGATGATTGACTGGGCAAATGGGGAATTAAAATGCAGGGTTCAACATGCTAATAGATCACTCTTTCCCTGTGTACTGCCCACAAGGAAATGAAGAACATCCATGATTCCAATTTCCCTCTTCTTCAGGACAGCATGTCTACAGACCTCTCCCTAGGTTAACATGGACTCCGTTTTCTAGTAGTGCTTTGTAGAATTATTTCAACAGCCATTCATTTTTTTCCTATTCCATGTTTTAATTTCTAAGGTAAATTGTATATTTTTCTCTAAGCAGTCCATACATTGAGCTCAAGATAGTTTACAGGTCTAAAGTTAGGCAAACACGAGAAACCAGCCCTTCCTGCTCTTTCCACACCATCCACCCTTAGAAGCAGCTTTGCTTCTAATCTATTTAGAAATATGTACCTCAGCTGTTATTTCTTGGCAACAGTTTTGAGGAGCATGTGTTTTGTTGTTGATAACTCAGCTCCTCCTCTTGGATGACAAATAGGACATCTTGCAGGAGAAGTCAAGCATGCCGGTCCAGATCACCAGTGGGCAGCTTCCTTGCTTTGGGATCCTGAGTGCTTGATGTTTTATTTTGTTTTGTTTTTAGTATGAGAGATTCGGAACTGCAGGAGCAGAACCCAGCAAAGGACTGAAGCTTTGGTTCATTAGGGTTGAGTTGGCCGAAGTACTATAATCGTGGTCTCAACCACCCACAAGGGGATGGTGACAGTTCTTTGGGAGAACTTGACTGATTTGAAAGTTACCAGGCTACCACAGAAAGCAGAGGGAAATGCAAATGGACAGTGAATAATGGAAGCATCTTATTGACTGTGAGAAATGGCTAACCTGGAGTTCCTTCTCTCCAGTGCCAGGGCCATTTGTCATTTTACTTAGTCTCTTCCACATTCTGAGCTGCTTCTTCAACCTGCCTCCCCCATCCCTAGGTCACTGATTACTTAGTTGCCCTGTTTTCCAGCCTATCTATGCTCTTCTTGATTGTTTAATCAACCTGTCACCGAGTACAATTTCAAAGAATACCCCTTCGTATTCTGCAAGCTGCATAATATTATGTAGCTCCCCATTCAGGTGTCAGCTCTAATGTTAATGGACTTTGTGACACTGAAGCAAATTGTTTAATTTCTTGGCTTGCCTATTTTTCTTATCTGTAAAACCTATTAAACAGTTCTGTATTACCTCATAGTGATGTTGAAAGGATCAAACAAAAGTAACACATAGCTGGGGCAGCAGGATCGTGAGTTCAAAGCCAGCCTCAGCAAAAGTGAGACGCTAAGCAACTCAGTGAGACCCTGTCTCTAAATAAAATACAAAACAGTCCTGGGGATGTGGCTCAGTGGTCGAGTGCCCCTGAGTTCAATCCCTGGTACCCCCAACCCCCCAAAAAAGTAACACATAAACATTACTTACAAACTGCAAACTACAATGCACTGCATGGGTGTGTTATTAGAATGCGAAAAGACAAAAGTGCTATTGCTGAGGCTTTAGACCCACGTTTCATGGATGCCACAATCATCCCTAGAGATTGGGCAAGTCACACCATGCGTGGCCTATAATCACTCCAGCTTATGTATCACTTGATTTTACTATTTCCATGATATTCTATATTCATTACCTCTTGAAATGGGTGGCCTGAAGAAGGGTTCTGTTCCTTGCTGGTGCCTGCCACTGTCTGAGGAACCAAGTGGCTTCCTCTACTTTTTTGGCTCACCCTCTCCAGAGTTCCTGTGGGGGAGGGACATACACAGATAGTTAGATTCTCCTCACTGCAGACAGACTCAGGAACACTTCACACAGGTGGACCTTGTCTGGGCGCGGTGGTGCACACCTGTAATCCCAGCAACTCAGGAGGCTGAGGCAGGAGGAGCATAATTAAAAGCCTGTCTCAGCAAATTAGCAAGGCCCTAAGCAACTGGTGAAACCCGGTCTCAAAAAAAAAAAAAAAAAAAAAAAATTAAAAGGGGCTGAGGATGTAGCTTAATGGTTAGCTCCCTGGAGTTCAATCTTGGGTACAAAAGAAAAATGTGGACTTTAGCCTGCTAAAGGGTTTAGCAGGAGGCAGGTCTGAGACAGCCAGTACTCAGCTCACTGCCATGCTCCACAGAGCAACAGAATGACCAAATCCTCTGCTCTTAAAGGAAAATTCAGTGGAGCAAAGACACTATCTGACCACTCGGCTCAGAGCTACGGTACCAAACAACAATGATCGAACTTCTTTGTTAATAATAAAGTTTACTGAATCCTCCAGTATCAGAAAAACTGGAACTCTGGGTCATTAGGCCACTGTTAAAGCAATTTCTACTTTGGCATCACGTTTTTAAGTATTTAAAAAGGTTTTCCCATTAGCAATTTGTACAGTTCTCTTCCTTCTGACCTTGAAAGCTTGGGCAGCTGTACCAATACAACCTTCAAAGCCATGTTCTCTTTGGAAAATGAATGTCAAGGATTAGTAAGAGTGGGACAAAAGATAAATAGAGGAAGCAAGGGTGAGAATAGACAGACAATAAATAAAAATACAGTTGTAAGCCTCCACTTAAGTTTAAAAATATTTTTTTTTAATACCAGAAAGTGAATCCAGGGGTTCTTTACCACTAAGCCACATCCCCTAGCCCTTTTTAATTTTTTAAAATTTTAGACAGGGTCTCACTAAGTTGCTTAGTATCTCATTAAATTGCTGAGGTTATCCTTGCACTTGTGACTCTCCTGCCTCAGCCTCCAAAGCCACTGGGATAAAGTCTTTTTTTTTTTTTTTTTTTTCCTTACTTAGTTGCTAAGTGCCTCGCCATTGCTGAGGCTGACTTTTTTTTTTTTTTTTTAATTTAAAGTTGTTGTAAGGGATAAAGTCTTCTTAAAGGTAAAATTCTTTAACAACCAAGTCCATAATGCAAGTTTATGTCATGCATGGAGACCAAGGATTGGCCCATTGTGTATATTTTTCAGCAAAAGCCTGCATATTTTTGAATAATGATATAAGAAGGATAAATAGAAAGAACACTTGTTTCTGTTAGTTTTTCAACACAAACAAACATACAAGCTATAAAGAGAGCCTGTGTTCATCTCTGCTGTTGAAGGAGACGTGAGAAGTGGAAATTTCTACTAATAACACACTCTGCTGAATGTAGAACAGAACAAGATAGCTGGCTGTGGAAAGGCAGGATCTTTTAAACATTTTTGCCCATGAATGAATGGGAAAAATATATTTGACATTGTATTGTGCATTAGACCTAACCAGTAACTCAGTAAGACCTAACCACCCCCCCCACACACACACACACATGACAGAAAGACAGAAACGAAAATTATTATGGAGTTATGCTCAGCCCTACATTACATGATCCAGGCTTGCATTTACTGTTCTTATCTATTTACGTTTTATAAAATATAATGTGGATCATCCACATTGGATATGGCCCTGCTGTAGTCAGATTTTTGTAGCTGTGACCACAAGACCTGAAAAGAACAACATAAAGAAGAAAAAGTTTATTTGGGACTCACATTTTCAGAGGTCTCAGTCTATAGCTCACTGACTCCATTACTTTGGGACCAAGGTAAGGCAGGACATCATGGTGAAAGGGTGTGGTGGAAGAAAGCAGGTCAGAACATGGCAACAAGAAGCAATGAGGCCTCTGCTCACCCAGGGCAAAATATAATCCCCAAAGGCACATCCCCACTGACCCACCTCCTCCAGCCACAGTTACCACCCAGTTAACCCCTATCAGGAGATGAATGCACTGATTAGGTTAAGGCTCTCCTAACCCAATCATCTCACCTCTAAATTTGCTTGCATTTTCCTACACATGAGTTTTGGGGGACTCCTCGTGTCCAAACTATAACACTCTTTGAGAAATGCTGATCAAAAGGCTCATACACAAGGAAACGTGTCTGAGAATTATAATGGGTCTGCTCTGCCCTCTGGTCTCTTCCTCAGAAGTAAAGTTTTGCCTTTTGGGAAAGGATGGGATTAAGATGGGGAATTGGAATAAAAAGTCATTTGGGTGCTCAGCTTCCCTGTGTGCAGAGACATCCAAACCTTTCCTCATTGTTCCTTTAACACCTGGATGCTGGTTATCTCCGCAATTGACTGCTTTGAAGACCATTGGGCCTGGTGTGTGTCACACATTTCTTCTAAGAACAAATCTAGGGACTATTTTTTTCTACTTTTTGATACTTTCCTTTTTCTTTCCTAGTAAAAACACTTTATAAAGAAAAACATTTTAGAATTATACTCAGTGAATTGAACAAAATGTACCTTTGTTTTTACGTGCTCAGAATGTTTTTAACTGATAGAAACAGAGTTAAATTAAATGTAACTTTAATGTTCAGGATTTAGTGCCATATATATTCTGGGAAGGGCGACAGCTACACAAATGAAGAAATTCAAAAGAACAATATTTGTTCCCATGTTTTCACAAGGTAGCTTATAAAATGCTTGAGCCATAATATATACTACAGATCCATTAATTGCTAACATCTTATTCTATATTGGAAAACAAAAATTTATCATTGGCTTTGGCTGACAAGAAAGAAAAGCGCACTAATAATTGCAAGGTATTTGCTAAGTAATAGAAACTTTGTTTTTTCTTAATCTCTAATAGTAGGTCCACTCACCAGCCAGGATAAAACCACTGTTGATTTGTTCTCATTGATGTAGTCAGAAAATCCACCAGCATGGCTGTCTTACCTATCATAACAGCCTTATAGTTTTCAAGGTCCCCTGTAACATCCATACTCTTATCAAAAGTATCCTTTCTCACCACTATTACTGCTCCAGCTTTCTGGCTCCTCTACTCCAGATGTATTCTGCTACTTAGTTTATTTATTATTCCTGTCCAGGTACACTCTTCACAGCTTCTAATTCATGTGCCCAAATTTTATAACTCCACTTACTGTGACATACTAACTTTGCATGTGGAAGATCTTTCATAATGCCAAGTACTGAAGCTTACCTGTTCTTCAGGAATCAACTGAAATGCTATTATTCATTCAATAATTTGTTCATTCTGCCATATGAATTTATTATACACATATGTGATCAACTCTATTAGGGCCTGGGGATGGACGGACACACACACACACACACACACACACACACACACACACAAAAGGACTCCCAACTGTCATGCTGCTTGCTGTCCACTGGGGGAGCAGGGGAGCAAGGTGCCAATTGCATTTCAACCTGGTGATCACCATGTTGAAGGAAGTACAGGGTAGTTTTCTGGGTTTTCATAAGGGGAACATTTACAACTAATTTATTGGAATCTGGGAAGTCTTTGGAATGAATAAAATTTAGGGTCAAATTGAGATAGGTGAAAAATAAAAGGGAACAGAAGACAGTAATCAGAGCAAACGGGAAAGCATGTGTGACAAATCGGAAGTTGAAAGTTAAGCACAGCAATTTCAAAAAAGTAAAAGGGAGGTGAATGGTGATATTAGATTCTGGCATGCTGGACTTCTAGTATCTGTGGGAGACACAAAAAAAGAGGTCATGTGCACAGTAGGATAGTGGGACCTGAGTTGGAATCAACCCTGGAAAACACAAAACTTTAATAGGTTGGAAAAAGTGGGATCCCTCGAATAATTATACAGAACAACCAGAAGGTTATGGAAAAACCAAAGTGTGCATTGTCACAGAGGCAGCGTGAAAAAATGTGCTATTAAAAAAAGGTATAAGGGAGCAATGCTCCCAAGCAATCAAGCCAGGTCAGGAGTGAGATGTATGATTATAGGATTCCCATAGGTACTGGTGTGCCCAGGAAAGTCCTCATTTATGCTGTAAGGGTATCATCATGAGTAGCCCATCTCTTATTCTCCTAGGTTTCCCATTTTAGATGACAAGTGATTGAACTATCATTGGTATAATTTGTGGTGCTAAGGAATCTAAAAACTAGAAGACCATAGGCTGAGAATTAAGTTATAGAAATTAAAATAGAAACAGAGTTAACATAGTTCTTTGGATTGGTAGTGGCCACAAAAGGGAGAGATTAGCTGATAAGGTCATGGAGAAAAGGGAGGGTGAGATTAGAACTATGTTTGAATGTTGCTGGAAAAGAAAGTATATTCAAAGAAAATGCAATGAATAGAAAGAACTTTCAGAGAAGGCAGAAAAAGGTAGAATTGAAACCACAAGAGAGAAGCATTAGACAAAGTTTAATTTAGCATACACACTCAAGTGCATCCCCAGTTCCTCCTTGGGAATCCTTCCATTTTAACAAGAACAAGAGCACATCCTCATTGCATGTCTATTTCTAAAGAAACCACACTTATGTTTTCACAAGTGTGAATGTTGTTATGAAGTTTGCAATGGAATATGTAAAATTAGGACAGAACAATATAATTGGACTTTGTCTACCAGGAGTGGATAGAATTCTGAACCTAGTGATAAAATACTTGGGCTTAAATCCCAATTTGGCACCTCTTGGTGGTATGACCTTGGAAAATTGACTTACCATTAAGCCTCTGTTTATCTATAAAACAGGGATGTTGTGGCCTGCCCTGCTGAATGCAGACTGCTTCTGTGAGAATTAGGTCAACAAGATACATGAAATACACATCTAATCAAATGCAAGTTATGAAATCAAAAGAATTACTGGGGCCATCTCTGTGTGCCATGAGATGAACATGGCCCATGAGAGTGGGCTCATGCTGATGCAAGAGAGAGGACTCATGAATGGAGCAGAAAATCGGAAGAGCAATCTAGAGTCAGATGTCAATCAAATAGAACTCAACTCATCAACAGAATTCATCAATCAAGGGTTTGAGAGCTTTTTGTTTTGTTTTGTTTTGTTTTGTTTTGTTTGTTTGGGGGAATGTCTCCCACACATTCCCCACCAAACATATACATATCTCACAATCAAATTCTTAGGATATATCCTGGAATTTAAAAAAATACAGAAAGAAAGAAAAAACAGCCAGCTTAATATCTGCATCAGCAATATCTAAGACTTATACACAATGAAACTTAAATCACATTTTGTTCAATAACTTCCACTATAATATATTTCCCAAGGCATGGAAAATATAGAAGTTTACACCTAAGTTAGAGCCTCCCCCCACCCACCATTAATTCTGAGATGACCAACAATGCAATGCTATTGTTCAAGTAATTCAAGAAATTAAAGTTTTACTCTAGGCTATCATTAGACATTTGACTGTGTTCGAGCTAATTTACTTAATTTTGTTCTAGGGAATGATAAAGTTTTAGCTCTCCATCTTGAATCATCTCATCCTGCCCAGAATATCCTCCTCCCAATGACTCCATCTGATTGTTGCAGATGAGCACATTTCCAGCCGTGTTTTGCAAAGATATGTCTGGAAGTGAGCTCACTTTGAATCTCTGATTTTGCAATTTTAAAAAGGCCATTAACATGTTTTAGCAGTGGGACACTGTCCAAGATCTGCTGCTCCCCCTGTCCTTTCCTGCAAAGACCCACAAGGGTGGCAGTGCAGGCCAGGCCAAGCAGAACTCTTCATCCCTGGGTTGATGAAATACCAAGGAATACAGGAGCCAAACCTTACGATAATTAGGGGGCTCATTATTCTGAGACATTTTATCCAGACTTGCTGCTTTTCCCACTGTTGAAATTTTAAATGACAGTGAAATACCCAGAAAACAGACTCAGCCTATGGAACAGTCGTCCCCTTTCTCTATGGCATGCCTTCTCCTCTTGTGTGTTCAGGACAAGGGCTTCCTCCATGATCCGGTTGGAGAATGGAAATTATTCCAGTTCAATGATGGTGATTCTGCTCCCTTTGCCAGTAGGAACGTTTGCTAGCAGTCTGTACAGAAATAGGAATATGATAGAAATCCTAATCAATACGATATAGAAGAGAATATACTCAAAGTCTTCTGGAAAAGGTTTTTTAAATTATTATCCAATGATATTCAAACGAGAGTCATATTAATATCTTCATTTATATATAAATAGATATGTTTGAGTTTTGGGTTTTTTTTAAAGGGTTTTCTTTTTTTTGCTTTTTTTGGTCTTTTGATTTTTACTGTTTGCTGAGGCTGTGTGGACAGTTAGTTGTCTAAGGGGTTGACATCTGAAGCTGTGGCTGCTGTTCTCTGGACACATGGGGCAAGCTGGAGGATGAAGGCCAAGGTGGTGGTGTACTAGAGTGGTTACATAGCAGTGCAGAAGTTAAGGAGGTCTGAGGTCTTTCCTTAGGACATCAGGTAATTATCTAATTAAAATTGCCAGCCCACTTCAAATCCCCTCTCCCACCTCCATCTCCAGCATGTTTCTATTTATTTTTTCATTCGTTTATTGGCAGAGTCTTACTTGCTGTGTTGTCCAGGCTGGTCTCAAATTGGGCAAAAGTGATCCTCCTGCCTCACTCAGCCTCCCTAATAGTGGGGACTATAGGTGTGTACCACCTCACCCAGCCAACATAGTCTCTTGATCTACACGAGGCATTAGGGTTTCTTAACTCAAATCCTCTTTTGTTCTGATAATAGCTTACAATCAATGATTAAATAAATTTTCCTATTTTTGAAAATCCTACTTAAAATTATTTACAACTATTTTCCATAGGTTTATTATATATATACATATATGTAGACATATGTATGTGTATATATATATGTGTGTGTATGTATATATATGTGTATATACATATATATATACATATATATTGTGTATTCTATGCACTTTTTAATTTAAAACTTCTCCTGAGGCTTAAAATTGCCATCATTTGCTGGGCACGGTGGTGCATACCTGTAACCCCAGCAACTTGGGAGGCTGATGTAGGAGGATCGCATGTTCAAAGCCAGCCTCAGCAATGGCAAGGCACTTAGCAACTCAGTGAGACCCTGTCTCTAATAAAATACAAAAAGGGGGGGGCGGCTAGGGATATGGCCCAGTGGTCTAGTGCCCCTGCTTTCAATCCCTGGTACCAAAAAAGAAAAAAATTGCCATCATTTATTTTTTGTATGAACTTAATCTACCATCTCTTCTTATTTCTGTTACAAACTAGTTTTCCAATGATGTTTCATGTTTCAACCTTTTCCTTGGCCTTTTTTTCTTTTATCAGAGCCTTCCCCCAGGCCCCATGACATAGCACTGTTAGTAGAGAGTGATCGTCTTCCATGGTTTGTATTTCATGTATCATGCATGCGCGCGCATACACACACACACACACACACACACACACACACACACCACTCTGCATGAGTTAAAGAGCATGGCATTTTGAGCAAGAGAACAAGAATAGAATGCTGCAGCTCTTCACACTCTCCACAACAGCCATGAGCATCTTTCAGAGAAAGTCCATTCAATACAGCTGAACCAGTCCCCTTTTAGTCCCCGTGTTTATGCCAAATACTCCATGACACTCCTGTATGTGCTTTAAAGATTCAGCATCAAGCTCCTCCTTCACATACCTGCATCAACACAGGAGCCTCTAAGCATTTTAAACTTGAATGTGACAGTGTCATATATGACTTTCAAGTTAGTCACTCTAGAGGCTGATTTTAAAATGGATTTGAAGGAGACACATCTGGTGTCCAGGAGGCCCTTTGGGAAACTGTGTCAGTAATCCAGAAATACTCAATGAGTGTTTAAATGGAAAGGAATATCAGTCATGGAAAGGAATATCAGTCATGGAAAGAGAAGACAGATTTAAGAAATGCTTTAGTAATAAAATCACTGAGGGTTGGTCATTGATTAGATGCAGAAGTGAAAAAGGCAAAATCCTAAATGCTCCCTAGGCTTCTAGCTTGAGTGACGGGCAGTAATGCCCCAGGGAGAAGATAGAACAATAAAGCAGCAATAGC
This sequence comes from Tamias sibiricus, assembly GCA_025594165.1. Taxonomy (NCBI): domain Eukaryota; kingdom Metazoa; phylum Chordata; class Mammalia; order Rodentia; family Sciuridae; genus Tamias; species Tamias sibiricus. The sequence goes on along the minus strand of CM046660.1, from coordinate 67,631,482 downwards.
AGCTAGTGCTAACTGGGCATTCACACCTACTGAGAGTCTGTGAAGGCACACTTCAACATGGCTTTCATGTTATTTTCATTTCATCCCCACAAGAAACCTAGGAGAAATTTTATTATTTTCATTGTCAAAAAAAAGAGGTATAGAAATGTTAAATATCTTACATAAGTCACATATTTGGGAAACAATGGAGCTAGCATTTATACTGGGTCACTCTAGCTTCTGAACCTACATTTGGACTTTAAGGAGGGATTTTGGAGATGTGGGGAGGGGAGGGGTTTAATGAAGAGTTTTATTTCAGAGAGGCTGGGCTTCTGGTTCCTGTGTCAGAACCCAGACTTCCTTCAGCAAAGAGTTGGGTATGAAAATTGTATAGAGCAGGTGATACCATCTAAGAAACTGTGGAGAGTGAGAATCTGAGGCTGAAGCAGAACTCTGAGGAGCAACAGCATTGAGGAGATGGTCAAAATAAGAGCATGTGAAGAAGGAAGAAAAGAAAAAAAAAAACTTCAGACATGGTTGTAGAAGGAGAACCAAGAAAATATGGTGGGAAATTTTCAGATGAAAATTGAGAGCCATTGGGTCTGGCAGGATTATTTATACTAAAAGCCTCTATTCACTTTCTGTTTTAATTAGCTTTTGAATTGCTATAATCAAAGAACTGACAAGAATATAGAGGAGGAAATGTTTATCTTGGCTCATGGTTTCAGAGGTTCAGTTCATGGTTGGCTGACTCCATTGCTCTGGAACCAACGTGAGGCAAAACATCATGGCGGAAGGGTATGTCAGAGGAAAGAAGCTCAGGACAGAGCAACCAGGGAACAGAGAGAGTTCTGCTCACCAGATACAAAATAAACCTCAAAATCCCACCCTCAGTGACCAACTTCTCCAGCTACATTCTACTTGCCTATAGTTACCACTCAGTTAATTCATATCAGTGGATTAATTCACTGATTAGATTACACCACTCATCATATAATCACTTCACCTCTGAAAATTCTTGCATTGTCTCACACATGATTTGGGGACAACCCCTCATATCTAAACCTTAGCACTTATCAATATAAGAACAAAAATTAAGTGCCCCAAATATGATAGGGTGGGATGGGGTCAGAAGCCAGGTGGCAATAGGTTTGGAAATAAATGAGGACAGCTAAGCAGTGAGACAAATTTAATTAATTTGAAGACGTTTGTATGAGAAGAGGAGAGTGATTTGATGCAGAATCAAGGGAATTTTATTACTCTTAGTGACTATTTAGGGTGACAGCATATTAAATAGGCTGTTGCAAAATTGCCTCTGTAGTTGGTTATGAAGGGAACCTCCCACTACTTGCAGAAAAGCAAGAACACAGAGGAGAAATTAGGCTTCCATACAAACATCTTTCTATGTCCACTCCTATTTTTTTATTTTCTCACATGAATAAGAGAAATCTTAGAAAACAAAAGGCAGTTTTTCCCCATCTTTATAAATCAGATCCCTCATAGCTGACCTTGATTCTGTCCATGCCTCAGAACTACTGATTACCCCTGCTAATTACCCTGCTGTATACTTCAAGCTCACCTTCTCCATGAATACCTTCCTCTTGGTCAATGAGAAGGTCTGAGAGCTCCTTCTCTTTCCTACTTCCCCATTCAGTTTCTAACTATCTGGGTTCTATAGTCCCTGCCAACCTCTGAGTGAGATTCTTCTATGGCAACAGGTACTTTTCTTTCCAGATCACTTATTCTGCAAAGTTTTGGATCTCATAACACTTATAAATTACTCTCAAATGCCCCCACTGTTCTTTATTCCACATCTGGTGGATTGCATCCTGTACTTCTGAAAGTCCTTTATTTTACTAATAACAATTGACTTTCCTATTCTTCTTATCCCACTTCCAATTGTAAATTTTTCACCATTTCTGGTGGTAATAACATTGATTAAACTTTACAGGGTACTTATTATGCCCTACAGACTCATCCATGATATAACATCAAACATTTAATTTGTATACTTGCCTATAAAGTAGGTGCTATTACCATCCCCATTTTGTAATTGAGATTCCCATTGGGTAACTCATTCAAGAGTACATAGCTAGTGAGTGATAAATACAAAATTTAAAACCAGATAGTCTGATTCACATCCTTTGCCATAATCCCTAATTCCTGACACACTGCAGCAATCCATCCCAGTATCATGCATAGGGTGGCCATATCTGATGTTTTCCCAGTAATGCCCATGTTTGGACTGTCATTGCTATGTAATTACTCAAGCACCCCCTTTCATACTAAAAAGTGCCCCAATTTAAGTGATAAATTACATGATCACACTAACATTCAGTCTCTGCCATCTCAAGGTGCCAATTATCTGTTCCTGGCATATAACATTCATAACTAGTAAACATTGCAGCAATATGTGGAGCTTGGTTTCCTTGTTCCCAAGTGGAAACCCAGGTTTGTGCAGAGGTTAAGTGTCTCAATTAAAGCCAGATATACATTAAGTGGCTGAAACTGGAAGGACAAAACCATAGGTGTGTCTGGCTCTGAAACTTCTCTGTGGTTTTCCATCTTTGCATTTTAATCATTCTGGCACCTTCTTTTGGATGTCTCAGGTGACACCTTTTCTTCTACTGTAGGTGATAGTTATATGGTTGTCAACCCAGCAACAATGGATGGGCTTTCCACCCTCGATTCATTTTTATATTCCCCAGGGCCTACGGCATCATTTTGTCCACACAGGCTCTAAGTAACTGTGTTTTAAAACATTTTATTCTGTAGTCTATTATTCATATTTATCTCAGATTTTGAATTTAACTCCTATGATTTCCTGGCTTTCTTAGAGGCGGCTTCTCCTGTATTCATACCATGCACCGCTCTGTGCTCTGATATAGTCAGACACAGTCTGCTGAACACAATTTCCACCCAATGATTAGAAAATGCAGTCCAATCAAAAGCACATCTGCCCCAACATCCTCTGTTATAATTTGTTAGTACTGGGTGCCACCTCCCGCATTCTGAAAGCACTGGCACTGTCCCACCATCCAAGCTGCAAAGACTGATGATTTTTTTTCCCTTGGCAAAGGAGATGTGTTTCAGTTTTTATGTTCACATACTGGGAGTGGATTAAGAACAACATTTTTTGAGCCTCTATGTCTGGTGCTTAGGATTACAGGGTTTTAAATGAGTACATGATTTTAAGTTCAATGGTGGTTACAGAATAAAGTCACCTGAGGAGCTTTTAGAAAGCACTGATACCTGGACACCACCACTGACCGACCATATCAGAATCTCTGGGGGCTGGAATTGGAAGAATGCTCACCTGGCACATGCACAGCCCTGGGTTTGATCCTCAGCACCACGTAAAAATAAATAAAATAAAGGTATTGTGTCCAACTACAACTGAAAAATAAATTTAAAAAAATAATCTCTGGGTACTGGTGTCTTATTAGGCTCGCTCGGGTAATTCTAATGCAGCCTGATTGAGAGATACCAAGTTAAAAGGAATTTGCCTGTCCCCTTTAAGAGTTCTGAAAACATTCTGAAAGAATTAACCAAATAAGAGAATCTGAAAATATGCTAAAGAAACCATCCTAGTTTATGGTCCAAATCTGCAGATGTGTATCATTGCTACTTACCCAGGACATCCATTCTTGCCTCATAGGCAAAGGCTTCTTCATTTCCTCATTTAATAAAGATTGTCTTTTTCTCATGCCAGCCATTGACCACCTCTGAAGTAAAAATGAATTACTTTCTCTTTTTTTATTTTTGTTTTGGTACTGGGGATTGAACTCAGGGACACTCGACCACTGGGCCACATCCCCAGCCCTTTTTTGTATTTTATTAGAGACAGGGTCTCACTGAGTTGCTAAGTGCCTCGCCATTGCTGAGGCTGGCTTTGAACTCGTGATCCTCCTGCCTCAGCCTCCCAAGTGCTGGGATTACAGGCTTGCACCACTGCGCCCAGCACATTGCCTCTTTATTTTGCCCTCAAAACTCACACTGGTCTCTGGCAGCTGTGCTGGTAAGGGGCAACCAGAGCCTTCCTGAGTTACCTTTGGGAACACTTTTCTTCTCTGTTCTGTTTCAGTCAGTAGACTTCACACTTCAAGTCCTTCTTCATCCAAACCTGAGTGCAGAGGACCCCCACTGAACATTGGAAACCATCTCCTAAAGCTGATTCCCAATGGATCAGTGACCCGCAGCCTGTTAAAATACCCGGAGCTACATGGATTCGCCAATGTGGATGCCCTGGACCTAAAAAAAACCCCTCTGTTTCATGACATTTCAGAGTTTAGAAGAAGTGAACTGAGAAATCTCTCGGGTTGGACAGAGCATTTATGAGGTGGCCTGAAGGTGGGCAGTCCAGACAGGTGGGCAGCCAGCCTCTCCATCAAGTTTGATTATTATCTACTCTCATCTTGTTAGAGTTTCTTTCCTGTTCTAATTTCACAGATGCTAAAAAAAAAAAAAAAAAAAAAAAAAAAAAAAAAAAAAAACCTTTTAATTTTCTGTACCATTGATTTTATGGAACAGTAATTTTGTTTTTAGGAATTTTTTTTTGTAACTAAGATCATTATAAATTGAAGATTGTCTCTCTGTTCTAGACTTTATAACACATCTCTGACTTCTTTCCCACATATGTATATATTAAAAAAATCTGCCAGGCTATAAGTGGGCTATAAGTGACAATCTGAGGAATTAAAAGTATCCAACAAAATTAAAGGACACTTCATGTCCTTCCTCTGGAGACAGACAGGTGAGGTTGGGAGGTGGGGCAAGCCTGCTTCCTGCTGTGCCCTTTCTAGCTGCATGACTAAGGTTGGGTTTTCCTAATTCCTCTCTGAGCCCTTTGATCTTTGACACATGGAAATACCAGTGTCTCCCCTATCAGGTTCTTGTTAAGACAAAATTGGGTAATATGGACTCCATGTGGAAGGTTCTGTGGGCGGGGTTTCCCTCCTTCCTTCTAGCTCCAGTCCCAAGCATAAGGAGCGATGTGCTGGGTGTCCTCATTCAAAGCCTTCATCAAAATGGAACCGCAGGGTATCATGACTATGGTTGTCAATGCAGTTTGCAGACAGGAAGATGCCTCTTGTATATCATTTAGCATATTTTTATAGCATTATTTGGTCTGAGAATGTCTGCAGGACACTATAGAAAAATTAAGTGACTTCATACAAATTGCTGGCATCACTCCTTAGGAGGGCTTGAAAGGAGAAGCTGGAGCTGAAGGCCCCTCTTTGTTAATAGCCGAAGAGCCCTGGCTGGGCACCCTTACTGCTACATAGCCCGAACTCGGCAAGCCTTGGATTGTTTTCCACCCTGTCATTCAAGCTGGATACCTCCCTGTTATGTGAAAGTCTATCTCCAGTAATGACCTTGACTGAAGTATCTCCAAATAACCTAAGTGGCTTACATTTTATTGGCCCAGGAACCTGAACTGTCATGACCCAGTAATCCCATTTCTGCCATGCAATGCTGGGTCTGCTGGCTCTGCAGAGTGAGACTCGCATTCAGAATTATAAAAATTACTGTCACGTTCCTCAGGGGGCTTACTCCCAATTATACACGCCTTCTGGTGCCATCATTGAGTTCACCTTCCAGAGCACGCTCAGCTAGGCATGATAATTATGTCTGTGTTCTAAAAATGGAATATGAAAAAGTCTTTAAGATCCATATTTCATATTAATATCCAATTACATCTGGGGTGGGTTTTTTCTCTGCTTAGAAAGAACTGGTGATGAAGGTTAATGATTTAATTAAGTCCATGCCCACCCCTGCAGCAGCCTACAGTTACTCCTGAACACTGAGGCTCCCAGAGCTTGCAACAGACACAAGACAGAGGCCTTCTGCAGATTTTTCAGCTGATGACAGTTTTATTATTGCATCTTGAACTATTGTCATCAGCTCAGTGAGTTGCTGGAGAAAGTCCTCTGATCATTAATGCTCAAGTTCACCTGTGCTGGTTAAGAATAGGACTACCGCTGATCCCTAAGGGAATCAAAACTCTTCTGTTTGACAGGAATAAAGGTCTCAGTCTATGCGGTGCTACACTCTTAATCTAGCAGACCAGAATTCGAGGACAGTTTTCAGCCCAAATTATACTGCAGAAGTAGTTCAGACGCCAACTCTGTTTTCTCCCTGGTACTCAATGGCGCAGGAACATGGTCCACATCTGATGAGTGAATGGCAGAAGACAACCTGAATGTGAATCCTACTCCTGGCCACCATGCAGTCCTCTGCCAGTTCACTCACTCATTTGCTCCATTCCTCCATCCAACATTTGCTAAAGTTCCTTTCATGATTAAGTGCAGATATTTGGGATACATTAGTGAAACGGGTATTGATCTCTATCTTCATGGAGCCCACTTTTTAGAGGAGGAGAAAGCTATTGGACACATAATATGTGAATTACATAGTTTGAGAGAAGATGAGAAAACCTAGTGAAAAGACAGAAAATGAGTGGATGAGAAGACCAGGGATGGCAGCAGAGGGGAAGGATGGACAGGTTGCATTTATTATTATTATTATTATTTTTTATACTGGGAATTAAACTCAAGGGCACTTGACCACAAAGCTACATCCCCAGTCCTATTTTGTATTTTATTTAGAGACAGGGTCTCACTGAATTGCTTAGTGCCTCACTTTATGAGGAGGCTGGCTTTGAACTCACGATCCTCCTGCCTCAGCCTCCTGAACCACTAGGATTACAGGCGTGTGCCATCACGCCTGGCCAGCAGGTTGCAATTTTGAAATAGGAGGGTGTGCTGGACATCCCTGAGAAGGTGCCCTGTGAGCAGAGACACAGGAGGTGTCCAGTTTAGCCAGCAGCCAGGGAGGAACAGATGGGGCATCCTAAGCTCAAAGCCAAAGAGCAGCCCCAGTAACCATGAGCTAGGCAGGAGACGAGTCCTGGGAGTGAGAGCAGCCACTTCGCATGAGGTCTCAGAGCCGCCTGAGAACTGCAATGCCTGCTGAGTGAAGGAGGAGTCACTGCATCCTTTAGCAAAACCTAACTTAAAGTTTGCAAGAATCTCTCCAGCACCTTGAACAGACTAGAGGGAGCGCAGGCGAGATGAGAAGCAGGGCGGGTATTTAAACTCCTCCAGGCTCAGGTTGCTACTGAGCTCAGGTTGTTGTTGAAGACTCCTCCCTTCCTCCAAGGATGAGCTAATCCTGTGGCATCTATTGCCATCCATCACAGTGGTCACTATTTGGCAGTGGCATCATAGGTAGTTTTATCTGAATGCCTTCTATAACTTTTAGACAATTGCCAAGAAATAAAATCCCAAATGCCCCCAGATTTCTGTTGGGTATGGTTAATAACACTCACTCCAAGCAGTGCCACCGTGTGCTCGGTTTCACATCCCTGAGTTTCTTGACAAGCCCCACAACACTCTCCATCCAGCTCCTTGACTAGCGTCTGGGGTGACAGACAAGCTTTGCCCCACAGGATCTCCCACCCTGCCACCACCATTGAGACCCCACTGGCCACATAAGATGAGGTTTCCCTTCCCCACATCACCCCGTTTTTTAAATCCTTTCAGCCTCACTCACCTCCCTTCATCAGGCCACGATTGCACTTTCTACCTGTGCATGTGCTATTGGCTAACAGAAACACTCTTCTCCATGCAGTCCCCAAGCCCAGAGTGAAGCATCAGTAAGAGCTGGTTGGACCACGTGACTGTGCAGAATAAGCTACAGTGTCCTCTATTAATTGCGAATTATATCTACCTTGTAAAATGGTCCTTTCAACATGAAACATGCTTTTGGCCCTTTATATATGGGAATGAAAGGTTCAAAATATTATAATTCTGAGAAGTTTTTTGTCAGAACTCAGAATTTCCAAGATTTGCTTTGTTTATCAGTGATTTAGTATAATGTAAGTGCATAGAAATCTCAGGGCTAAGATATCATTTAGGAATTCTGGGAAACTGTCCTACAGCAACCTTTAAAATTTACAGGCAATTGCTAAAAAATAAAATCCAGAGGCATGACTTATAGCTCCAACTATCCCAGAAGATAGAAATTTGTGGATTCCTTAACTATGACAGCACTGAAATTCTGGGGTAAAATTTCCATAAAGAATGTTTTATGTCTCCTCTTTCCTAAGTAACATTGCCTCTGGCTTCTGAGTTATACAAAAAACACATTAGTAAAAAATTTCATAAATGCATATCATCATTTTTGTCCCACCTAAACTTAAGTAACTGTTATATATGTACTTTGAAGATAATTTCTTCTAGCAGAATAGTTTGAACTATGAAATTGCCTTAAGAACTATGAACTTCCATCTAATAAGAATGATTCTGATATTATGATACAAGTAATGAACATTCTAAGAAGCATTATGTAATCCATGGGTTATAACTTAGCTGAGACTATGTTCACATCAGCATCACTAATGGCCACAATCAGTGTGGGTTGATACAGAACTTTAATAGTATTAGATATCTGATTCTTGTGATTTTCCTATCAGATGATAAAATCCATGAGTCCTGAGAATTGTGTCTCCAATTTTGTTAGTTTATTTTGCTTTCCACAGCAGAAATGGGTTACACAGAAGAGATATGGTAAGAATTTTATCTTTTTTTTTTTTTTTTTCCCTCAACTCATCTGGGGACTAAGAGGTGGGCCCTGGAGCTTTCTTAGCATCTGTGTGTGAGCAGCTTGTCTTCCCATTGTGATGTTCTCCAGAGAGCAGCCATTTGGCAGGCAGGAAAGCCTTATTAAAGCTTCACCCCACCTGTTGCATTAATCAGTATTTTCTTTGAGCCTCTTTGCTCCCCATCCAAGTGACTTCAGGGAACACAAGTTCATTCAAGTTCATGTGAATATTATCAGTAAATTTTTAAAAAATCAATAATGTGTATTAATAGTTCTAGTAGCCTATTAATAAAGCTATGATTCATCTAAAATAGTTTCCTATGTCATTGAAGGAATCCAAATGGTAGTGTCTTTCAGTGTTAAGCTTCAATCAACTTGTCTTATTGCCTGATTGATCACTATTTCTTCATCACAGCCTTTAAGCAGAGGGGGAAAATGTAATCCATTTCCCACTGAGGAATTCAGGCAAGTAAAGTCCATTTTCAAGGTCAGGTTTCAGTACTGTATCCACATGAACAATAAAATGAAAAAGAAAAAAGGCAAAGAGAAAAAGGGCTGTGGTCTTCTTCTGGCTTACAGGAATACTTGGAGGGGGACATGAATATTGGATGAATGTGATAAAAGTTTTAGAAGGTGTTTGCATAATTATTAAAACAGAGCTGTGTATGATTCTGATTTATGAAATGGAAATATATATTTTGGCCCATCCAGGAGAAATCCTTCCAGAAGCAGATGGTAGATATAACAAAAGAAGAGTGATGCCGTGCATATGACAATGGTGTGACCTTTATGAGGAGGATAAAGGGCTCCAAGTGGTGATTACAGATGAGTTACTCCTGAGCCTGGGATTTTCAAGAGGAATCTGATTTCTGAATCTTGACACGCCAGAGAAAAAAGAAACCTATCTGTTCCTATTATTGGTAAGTAAGTGAATTTCAAACTGAAAAACAATCTGTGACTTCAAAGGGAAAGAGCTGACAGCAAAATATTTGATTAATTAATTACAGAAATACAGAGTTGTTCATTGGTGGGTTCTTAGGGCAAATTTCAGAACATCTGTGCTTGTTTCCACGGAGATGGGGCTGGCTTATTTTGTTGTTGTTAATCTACCATATGGGCACGAAAGAAATAAGAGCAAGCTACCTGATGGAAAACTAAATACAGACATTCCAGACAGTCTCTGAGAGGTTATGCCCTCCCGGCTGAGGCAGAGGATGGTTCACCTTCTTGATGAACTACGCCAAGTTCAGGGGACATTGGCTGTGGTTGGAATAGTAACACTCTTCTTAGAAATGATACCAGAGGATATTAGTTATCATACCCACAGGATAAGGTGATCAGGTTTGAAGAGTTACAAAAAAAATTTTTTTAAAGATTGTTCATTTCATTTTTTTTTTTTAAATAATAATGACTCTTTTAAGGAAGGGAGACCAGAATCTAAATACCTCTGAAAGACTCATGTGCCCTGGTTTTGTCTTCTTATTGAGCTTTCCATAGTCTCTCTCGTGGGCACATTTTCTTATTTTTCTTACACTTCCTTCTAAAGCAGAGATGTCCTTTCATAGCATGGGTTATGATTTTCCACCTAAATTTCTATCAGGGTGGAAAAGATAAATGAGAAGTAGTTTACTACCCTGATCGGCCATGTGCTTGTTGGCTTTTCCATCTTCTGTCTCCATCTCTACTTGCACTAGTTATGGCTCTTTAACTTTGGATATCTCTGGTTTCAATTTTTTAGGAAACTTCCACACTCTTTTGGAAAAAATAAAAAAAATTAAAAAAGCTGTGCTAATTTGCATTTTTTTTTTTCCTGCAGTACTGGGGTTTGAACCCAGGGCCTCACGTAGGCTAGGCAAGTGCTCTACCCTGCTAATCTGTATTCTTCCAGTGGTATGCAAGTGTTTCCTTTTCTCCATAGTCTCCTGACACTTGTTATACATTGACTTTTTCATACAGTCATGATAACAGTCATGAAGTGATAGCTGATTGTGGTTTTAATTTGTATTTCCCTGATTATAAGTGATATTAAGCATATTTTCATTTATTAGTTGCATATTTGTATGTCCTCTTTGGAAGAGTGTCAGTTCGGGCCCTTTGACTTTTAAATTATGTAATTGGAGTTTTTTGTGGGGGGGGATGATAATGATGATGATGATGATCACTGTTACTACTTCTATTGAGTTCCACTAGTTTGTTATGTATTTTGGATATTAACCCTTACTGGATATGTGTTTTGCAAATATTTTGTTCTATTTTATAGGTTGCCTTTTTCATTTTTAAATTGATTGTTGTACGGAAGCTTTTTAATTCATCGAAGACCCATTTGATTATTTTGCTTTTGTTGCCTATGCTTTTGTGACCAAATACAAAAAGCTTTGCCAAGACTAGAGTCAAAAACCTTCTCCGCCCCATGTTTTCTTCTGGGATTTTTGTGGTTTCAGGTCTTCCATTTAAGTATTTAACCCATTTTGAATTCATTTTTTGTGTGTGGGATAAGGGTCCAATTTCATTTTTTGTGTATGTATCTCCAGTTTCATTGGTGCCATCTATATAATGTTCTAGTCTTCCCCATTGTATACTCTTGAAGCTTTTGTTGAAAATTAGGTGGCCCTATGTGTGTGAGTGGATTTCTGGACTCTGTTTGATTTCATTGGTTTGTATCAATGCAGCCAAGACTTTTCCTGCAGAACATTCAGAGTTGAAGGGGATGGAACACTAACTACTATCGTTTGGCATGCTCATTCAAATTTCAATTTATTCCTGAACTTGATGGTCTCCTTCCTTGTCAGGCTAGCAAGCTTACATTCTCATAAGATATACTATTTCAAGTGGAAAAAAATTATGAGTTCTAGAGTGTCCCATGAGATGAGTGGGTATCTACAAGGGCTAAGCACTTTTGGGTTGTCTCATATGTGTTAGCAACGAAATGATGATACCAAATTAATTTCAGAAACACTCCTGAAATGCCAATATTTATCAAGATTTAGTAATTTGATACTGTGCTGTTAGAGAAACAGATGGAAGTTTTTGAAAAATGAAATTTATCTCAAAGTGGTATTTAATGTAAAGCAATATGTGAATGATGAATGGCTTTTAAGTGGTTATCCTCAAATTGATTCCTTTTCAAACACCATGCAGTTAAGAAAACATACAAAGTGGGGGAGGTCATAGTATGTATGATAAGACATCATATATGCTCTCTCATTTATTAAACCTTCTGAAGTAGATATTATTAGCTTATTTTTTATATGGCCAATTGGTTTACAAAATATTCACAGATTTTTTTCAAGGAATTGTTATAAGAAATCAATGTTAAATTCCTGTCTGTTTCACCAGGATATAAGATCCATGGGGCAGGAATCACATCAATCCTGTCCACAGCTCTTTGCCTCAGTACATACTTTATGTGGGTAGACACCTAATGAATATTTATTGAGTGAGAAAGTAATTGGATCAATTTCCAAAATCTTTTATTACCCCATGATACCATGAGCTATGTTCCCTTTAAACTAGAAAACTTGGTACAATTGTTGATCTTAATTGTCAGGAAACTCTAGAACATTTCCATTAACTTTGTTGTTTAGAAATTTGCTTTTCATATTTGAAGTATATGGGATCAGCTAAGTGAGTGATACAGGAAGGTAACAGAAGATAAAGTGCCAAATACAAAGGTAAAGTATCCCAAGCTGACACCAATTTTCTGTTAAATTCCCAACTCTAAAGATTGATGGAGAAAAGGAAATTGATCAAAGGAAATATTTATAGAACTGGTAGATTTTTAATGTTTCCACCATGGTAAACTGCTATATATTGTGCCAATAAATCATGGTGAAGATTTTCTTGAAGGGTCAGGGTGGCATAATTCAATAAATAAAGCAGAAGACTGAGAATCAGGAAATTTGGTTGTGTCCTAGTTGTCAACTCACTAGATTAAAAATATTTATGTTTTATGGATGATGATGATATCTTCCAACTACATATTAGCTCAACTAATAGAAGAAGATGAAACAGCATGGGAGAGTGACTTATTTATTACTTACAATATGCCAGGGATAATAACACTGAAATAAATGGACATTTTTGTCTTCTGAGTAATTCTGAGGTATATATTATCTTTATCCTCATTTCCTTAAGAGGAAATAGACACAGCAAGGGGAAGTTTGCATAAATAAGTACAACTGGTGGTCCTGATTTGAACCTCCTCTTCAGGGTTGATGCCATTAATCTCTACATTCCCCAGCCTCCTAAAGGTGGAAAGGCTGGTCAGAAATTCAGATCAAATTGCTGATGCTGTTCTTGCTCTACAGAGCATTGCATTGCACTGTGCTTATATTTCACAGAAGAAAAAGGAATGGCAGTAATAGTGAAGAAATGGCTAAAATTCAGATATACCTTTCTTCAACACAGCAATAGTTATTTCTCCTGAAATTTAAACTAAAATTTACATAAAAGGGAGTTTATGACAACATAAAGAAGTTGATGCATGTTGGTCATTATTATTTTTCTTTTTAGCAATGCTGGGGACCAAATCCAGCTCCTCCTGCATGCTCAACAAGGACTCTCTCCCCAAGCTGCACTCCATCCCACGCTTTTAATTTTAGCATTTATTAATGGACTTCTTGTTATGAACAAGGAGGAAGTAAGTACACTTTACTTTTCCTCTCCCCATATTGATATTATTATTATTATTAGGCTTTATAACCCCTACATTCTGTTTTGTGACCATAAGTTCCAAAGTGATTTACTCTTGAAGTTATATGTAGAAGTGACAAATATCATCCTCACTCTGTTTACTCCATATTTTCTGTTCCTAAGTTAGTTACTTTGATGCAAATGCTTTGACTAGAATTTGACAACCAAAAGTATTTTCACTTTTGGTTTCTCAAGAGCTCTTTGGCTTTGTTTCCCCTGAATCCTTGCATGTATGAGAATCTGCCCTTGCCCTTTGTACCTGAAAGAAAGTTTGGCTGGGTATAAAGTTCTTGATTACCCTTTCTCCTCTGCTTCCTCCCAACACTGTCAGATTTTTTAAATTAAAAATAATTTAAGTATTAACTTCTGTTTTTCTGTGCTGAGTATGGGTAATTCTGAAATAAATCTGATATTTTCTCTTTTTTTATTGGGAGACGTGCTTTTCAGCCCACATGCACATGCCACTCTTGCCCCTATTCTGGATGTTCAGAATGTGTTTCATTGTTGACCATTTGTTTCAATTATTTTTTCTCCAAGACATTGCATTTTCAGTCTGCAACTTAACAAACTTATTTCAGGGAAACTTCTCCTATTATATCTTTCAGCATATTTTTTTTTCAAGTCCATTGTTCTGTGGATATGTTAGATAATTTCTATGCCTTTGCTCTTTCCTCATTTTGGGTTTGCATAGACAGACCAAGAGTGAAAGGCTTAGTCATACCTGCTTTATTCTCTGTTGCTTTTGTGTGCTTTTTCATCTCTGTAATACTTTTTGCTTTATGCTTTCATGGTTTTTCTGTGCACATCCAGTTTACTTTTGTGTCATGGTATTGATTGCCTCTCTCCCTTCAATCCCTGAGTCTCTTCTTTGAATTTTTTTTTAAAGGAATAGAGAAATACATTATGTGGCCTGTGATTACTTTCATACTGAAATACCATTTTGTTTATTTATGTTTTTTAATGAGTAAGGCCCCTGTTATGGTTTAAATATTAGGTGTCCCTCAAAAGCTCATGTATGAGACAATGCAAGAAAGTTAGAGGTAAAATGACTGGGTTATGAGAGCCTTAACCTAATAAGTGCATTCATCCCCTGATAGGGAAGCTAACTTTAGGTAGGTAGGGTATGGATGGAAGAGGTGGGTCATAGGAGGTGTGCCTTTGGATTGTATATTTTGTCCCTGGTGAGTGGAGCTCACTCTCTGCTTCCTGATGGTCATGTCCTGAGCTGCTTTCTTCCACCATGCTTTTCTGCCATAATGTTCTGCCTCATCTTGGGCCAAGAGCAACAGAGTTGGCCTTCTATGGACTGAAACCTCTGAAACTGTAAGCCAATTAAACTTTTTCTCCTCTAAATTGATCTTGTCAGTCTTTTGGTCACAGCAATGAAAAAGCTGACGTAAACAACTGCTTTTATGTATATTTTATCTTTTGTCTGACTTTTGCTTACAAGTCTTTCCTTGGTATTTATCTTTCCACCAGACACTCTGATTGCATCTTCCTCCACATTCCTTCTTTTCTCTGTGAGTACATGTTCCTTCAATTTTCAGCAATAAAGTTTGAGGAACTAGCTCTATATGTTCTCTGCTCTTCCTCACTTCATTTCTGAAATCTCTAGTGCTAAATGATTGGGTTGTAATCAAGCAGAAGTGGCATTGTTGTAGTGGATTGTCCTTTAGTTCCACTTCCCCTCCAATTTTGTAATTTCTGAAAGGACACCCTTAAAGACCAACAGTAACTCCAGAGCTCCAATATGTAACCAAAGGAACTACAGAGAAAGTAATGGTGACTATAAAACTTAATTCCATTTCCTGCTTGAAGTCCAGGAACATGTGTGTATCCTTGAGTATCTCCACCTGTTTTACTGTAGATTTCACATTATTTAAAAGATAGACTTCAAAGAGGGTATGGATCAGGTATGACCATTCTCTTATTTCATCAAATTTTTATTATTTTTTTTTTTTTACCATATTCCACTATTTGTTATTTGGGGTGGTTTTAGGGAGCACTGAATAAATATATGTTTACTCTTCCATCTTCATTTAGAAATAACATTGAACTCTGAAGCCAGTTGATCAATTAAGCCCACATAAATGTGTATAAAAGCTTCAGCTTTTAGTGGGTTTTTTATTTTTAGTGGTTCTTTATGCCAACTTCCTATTTCCCTTAGAATTTCTCCCAATTGCATTTTTCTTGCTATGCTTTCTAATCATCTACTTGAGGGAACAACTCCCCTAAACATACTTTTGGTGAAAATAAACCAAGAAATCAACAAGCTAATACTGTCTTTAGAAAATATCCTATCAACAACGTCTACTTTAGTGTAATTAAATTAATGTGATCCCATTCCTGGGATTTTTTATATTTGGATACATTTCTAATTCTAGATAAAATGCAATTTCATGTACAAAAATAATTCCAGGAATCAGACAAAGCAGAAAGTAATGCATGAAGGAAGCCAGGCGTGGGTTCTAGAAACCTGAAATTACCCCTGGCCTATATTTCAGGGCAGCCCAACTATTTTCAATTACCACATGTACAGAATCAACAAATATTCTCTGTCCTATTCTTTAGTCATTAAACACTTTATGAGAAAAGCTGAGACTTGAGCTAGTGCTTTGGCATAATCTTTAATGTACCAAATAAATGTATGTAGAATAATCATATGCAAATGAGGTTTATTAAGAGTTCCAAAGAGCCCTATATTTTCTTGTATATATTAACTACCTCTGATGAGCATGGGGACACTATCAGATTGCTTAGGAAACCTTTCTTTTATTAAAAGCAAAGCAAAGATAATTTTCTTGCTAATGTAGAAATTATCAGATTCAGAATTAATAAGGTTGTATCATATCTAGGCAATTATTATTATATCAGTAATGTAACTCAATTTACTATGATTAAAACAAAATTTTCACAGTATACCTCACTGTAAATACCTTGAATATTAAATATTTAACAAAACACACTTCAGTTGTGATAGAAAGGGAAGAAACATAAGCATAAGCTGGATGAGACAGGCTTTCTGGTATGACTGTAAGCCCAGCTACTTGGGAGGCTGAGACAAAAGGATGGTGGTTTTGAGGCCAGCCTGGGCCAAATTTAGTGAGACCCTGTCTCAAAACAAAATCTAGAAAGGGCTGGACATATCAGTGGTGTCCCTCAATTGAATACCAAACACCAAAAAATAAAATTAAAAAAGACAGATAAAAGATAAAATATTCATAAAAGGGGGTTTACTCATTAAAGAAACACAAATGAACAAAAATGATATTTCATGGTCTCTAAGCACAGACAACATAATGATTTTTGATATTACCTTTGTTTTTCCAATTACAAATTCAGCACATATTCAGAGTAAAAGAAATTAGATAACATGTGAAAAATATATCTTAAAATGGGTAAAATAATCTTTAACCACATAAGCAGTATATAATCATCATTAAGATACTGAAGTACAACTGAGAATTATCTCCATTTTATGCTTTATTGTTACCAAACACATGGAACCTGGCAAACATAAGATCAGTCCATTTTCTAAGAATTGAATTATCACCAGACCATGCATTTTTCCTGATATTGATAACCTGAGCCAGGTTTTTAGATTGTATGTTCTTTCTGCCACAATAACTATGGTAAAACCAATGACTAATAGTTTGGAAGAAATCCTCCACAGCATTACACTGTTGAGGTTTAAATGTTCACGGGCAAATGTGTAAAATAATGTTCAAACATCAGACAAAATTTTGCAACCTTTGAATTTCTTTCAGAGTTGAGATTATTGCATTATGCCTACAGTTAATTTTACATTTGATATTAAAAGCATGAATGGCATTTTTGTCTTCCACTTCACAAGGATCTTTCAACCACAGTTCCATAAGCAGGACATGTGCCTGTGCGTTTATCACAGAAGACTTGTGACTTATATGTCCAAGAAAGCCTCCTGAAACCTTTTGCTAAGGCTATATTACCTTAATAGCCCATTTCACTCAGGCTCAGTCCACACAGATATTAATCCCCTCATCCAATCCCCAAGGTATATGTGCAAAAGTCACCATTTGTAATTTCCACTAAAATTGGAAGCATAATATAAGCTCCTTCAAGAAATGATAAGGAAGTTGTACTGAGAGCCCTCACTAGGAACCTTGGGAGGTCATTTTGAGTCTTTCGCATCAAGCATGTAGAAATACATTAACATTAATGTGATAGAAAGTACTCATATGCCACCCGTTGATTCATTCAGAACATTCTGAATGAAACTCCACCATCTCTGGCAGCCCCTGCTTCAGGAAAGGCAGGCACTTTGGAGGGAAAAGCCTTGATTCCTGGCTCCCTGGGCCTTCCTGAGACCAGAAGTCACAGACTGGTCATCAGACACCATCTGCTAGTTCCAGTGCCCTCTGATTCCCCTGCCTTCCTTCTGAGGTGAGTGCTTACTGGAGCCAGCAGGTTCATTTTGGGACAGCGTGGTTTCTCCCTCGTTATAGAAGGTAATCATCATTAAATTAGCTATAAAATGTTCACCAAGCATGCCTTTCTGGTTTGTAGCAAAACAACTCAATCAGGAGAGCTTAACCGGTAATTTAATATGACTTAAGTATATGATGAAACTCACTTTTACCTTTTTAAATAACATTTTAATTTTGGAATAGGCTTAAATTTATAGAAAATAAAGAGATGGTATAGAGAGCTCCCAAACACCATTTAACACAGTTTGGCCTATTATTAGCATTTTACATTTGTGATAAGTAATGAACCAATATACATACATTATTACTAAATGTTTCCGATTTCCTTAGTTCCCTGTAGACTGTGACAGTTTCTCATAGTTTTTTTTTTTTTTTTCAGTTGAACATGGATGCAATACCTTTGTTTTATTGTTTATTCATTTTATGTGGTGCTGAGGATCAAACCCAGTGCCTCATGTGTGATAGGCAAGCGCTCCATCACGGAGCCACAACCCCAGCCCCTCTCATAGTCTTTGTGTTAGGATGTGAGGTGTGTGCCAAAAGTTCACATGTGAGACAATGCAAGGAAGTTTAGAGGTCAAATGATTGGATTATGAAAATCTTAACCTAATCAGTGAATTAATCCCTGATAGGGATTAACTGTTGGCAGGTAGGGTGTGGCTAAAGGAGGTGGTCCCTGGGGGTGTGAGTTGGGGGGTCTATATTTTTTCCCTGATGAGTGGAGGCCTTTCTCTCTCTCTGCTTTGTGGTGTGATGTCTTGCATCATTTTCCTCCTCCATGACCTTCTGCCATCATGTTCTGTCTCACCTTGGGCCCCAAGAAATGGAGCCAGCTATCTATGGACTGAGACCTCTGCAACTAGAAGCCCCCAAATAAATTTTTTCTGCTCTAATTGTTCTTTTTGGGTCTTTTGGTCATGGCGATGAAAAAGCTGACTAAAACACTTTGTTTTGAATGACAGTCTGTTTTGACTATCATGTGTTTTGCAGAATGTCCCCTTGGTATTTGCCTTCTATTTTTCTCATGGTTAGACAGAGATTATGGGTGTCTGGGGAGGACGACCGTGGAAATAAAGTGCCTTCTCATATTGTGATGTGGCACTTACTACCAACATGACTCACAGCTGTTGATGTTGACCTTGATCACCTGGCAGAGGTAATGTTTGTCAGGTTTTACACCGTGAAGTTACTCTTTTCCTCCTTTTCTGTATTGTGCTCGGTGAGAGGAAATCACTATGTAAAGCCCACACTTAAGGAGTTGAGAGACAGCCTCCATTATTTTGAGGATGGGTATCTCATAAATTATTTGGAATTCATCTCCATGGGAGGTTAATCTTCATTTTAATCTATGTCGCTCCATTAATATTCAAAATGGAAGTAGGTTATGACTTCAAGTTAGAATCACCAAACATCATAAAGTATCTAGTGTCATTTTCTAACCCAAATTATTTAATTGCCTATGTGCCTGGAAGATTCAGAATTTGGCAGGTCCAAATTGACTGAATTCATTGAACACCTTGGCAGAAGGGTTTCTCTCCATTTGTTCTTCGTTTGATGGTCAATGAGAAGGGTCTTCGTAATGTTGTAGTTTTCTTTCTGGTTACAGGGTTTTTAATTTTCTACACTTTGTTGTAAAATATTTTATTAGTCCACAGATAAATTTAGGTTGAAAACGTACTTATAGTAAGTTTATGTGCCTTCTAAACAAAGTCTATTGTGAAACAAATGAAAAATCTGGGTGGACCTGTGAAAATCTCTTGACTTTTCCAGGTCTCAGTTTTCCATCTATTGAAATGGAGTTAATAATAATACTGTATTAGGTTGGCACAAGCTTATCATAGGTAACTTATGTCAAGTGCCTGATCTATATCAATAAATGGTACAGGTGACTAGTCAACAAAACCTTTCCAAAATCATCTTGAAATGTGTCCTCTTATTGGGATTCAAAAAAATTTTAAATGTCATGCCTTCAAAAAAATTATGTGGACTCTTCCTCAGTTCTAAGTCTTGTGCGGTGCAATGGGAATATGAAGAGGAACAAACAGGGGCCTTCACCCAAGGAGCCTCATCCTGTGAAAATTAGGGTTTAGATCACAAATTCTCCATCACCGTTGGTCCAACACAATGATTTGGAAACAGTGGCTACATTTGCTCACGTCCTTCAGTTCTCTATACTGTGCCCCAACTATTTCTATAAAATGTAGGCTAAAGAATATAAAAATAATTCTAATATCTTTTTTTTTACAAAAGAAACAAAATTTTCAGCTCACGAATAAATAAATGATAAGCCCATTAAGGGCTGAAGAAAGGCTTTTTCCCCCCTTAGCTGAGGAACCTGACAGAGAATTTATTATGATGTTTAAGTGCTTTGAACTGTTCCAGGGAAGGATAAGTACTGCAGGAGGCTGAATTTCTGTGGCCGTTTCAGCAGGAACTGAAGCCAGCATTTCCCTGGGCCTTTCATCAGAGCTTCAAAGTTCAGCAAGGCGCAATCACATCCTGGTAATTCTTGATAAAAAGTCTCAGTGCTCAGCCTCAGACTCAGGATGAAGAGGAAGAACTCCTGTCAGTCTTTTCACACTAAAGGGCCATAAAGCTAGAGCAGGTACTCTGTGGGGAAGAGCTATGAACGCTGAGAAATGGCTCCTACCCCTTCCTCCACCTGATTTTCTCTTGAATCCAAAGGAGCTGGTGAGTCTTTTAATCCTGCTACCTGTCTTCTCTCCTATCAAGCTATGCCCTGCTAACATAGACAGGTACATAATTTTCCAAGAGCAGTAAAAGATTAAAATGCGGGTTTTCTGTTCACAAGTATTAAAAATTTCAAGATGGCAGCAACAGAACCTTAAAGCAAAGGCCAGTCCCTTTTTAGCACATGACCCCATTCGATTGTACGGTCACGTGCCCTCAAAGCCACCCTGATGGCTAGACATGCAAAGTATTCCACATGAGAATTTGATTCTCCAGAATGTCAGCCTGAATCTCTTCTGAAAACCAGTTGGGAATGGTGAAGAACTTTCACTCCCAGGGAGCTAAGCCTAATGGGAAAATCCAGGTGTTGGGATTTTCCTTTAGCCACCAGCTTCTTGTTGAGGAAAGTGATGGGAGAGGAGAGGAGAAGAAAGCCTCACAGCCACAGGAGGGGAGGTTTGGAAAGGCAGATAGAAGACGAGAATGGGGGGAGGTTGTCCTTGTCATTGCTTCTTGAAAGAGCATGGAGGGAGGTTGTCCTTGTCATTGCTCCTTGAAAGAGCATGGGAAAGTCAAAGATTCACTCAAAGGGGAAGGTCACAAGAACAGAGTCCCCAAAAAGGCCTCAGAAAGTGATTCTTGGTGATGCTGACACAGCTGGTGGGATAAATAGACCCTTTCTACTCTTATAGATGTGTCTCAGATTAGACAGCACAATAATACACAGCAAATGAAAAGCACCGTCAGGTGAAAGTGGTTTTACCAACACCTTGGTCTAATGGCAGTTTTCTCTTGGTTTTTCTCAATCAAAGACAGATTTTCAAGAGTCTAGAGGAAAAGACAGACACATACTCTTCAGAGGGTTTTTCTCAAACAAGGGCCCTTGAGTTGGGTATTGGGAGGCAGTGAGTTTGGGGTTTCAGATCCTGACAAACTTTTGCAAGAGGGTGCTGCAGACTGAGCCTTGGGTTGACAAGCTCCTGTAACAGCTGAGAAGGCAGACAGGAGCACAGCTGGAACAGAGGACTTCATCACGCAGCCCAACTACACAAGCAGGCAAGGACTGAGAGTGAGCCTACATGGTGTCACCTATGTGACTGAAGTGGACTTCCACAAAGAAGAGAGTAGGCCGGGTGCAGTGGCACATGCCTGTAAATCCCAGAGAGGCAGGAGGATCCTGAGTTCATAACCAACCTCAGCAACTTAGCAAGACCCTGTTTCAAAATAAAATATAAAAAGGTCTGGGGATGTGGCTCAGTGGTAAAGCCCCATCTGGGTTCAATCCCCAATACCGAGAGAGAGAGAGAGAGAGAGAGAGAGAGAGAGAGAGAGAGAGAGGGAGGGAGGATGGTAGAAGAAAAGCAATAATCTCAAAAATGCTCTAATTCTTTCCTCTATAGAACTGCTTTGAACAAATTACATTTTGACCTACTGGCCCTGGTGTAGTAGTGCATATGATCTTTGTACACGCTCATAAAAGTGTCAACAACGACATTGTTGAGAATCATTGACCCTCAGGGAAAATGTCCCTTTGTTCATATTGGGAACAACAGGTACGGGGCTCCTACTTCCTACTTCTTTGTTCCTTTGATGAGGTTCCAAGAGAGGGACATTTATTTCCCATCACAATTCTCCCTTTGATAGAGTTCCTGTTTCCTATAGGGCTGAGCAGAGAGATAGGAATTCAGAAAACAGACTCCTCTTTTCAGCTTGTTCTCATGTCACATAGGGATGAGGGCAGACATCCTCCGTCAGGGGCAGGCAGCCTCCAGGGGTTGCCCAGTCAGAGGAACTTCACTGTAGGGCACCACCAGCCTCCAACTCTTGGCAGCTTTACTATTGAGAAATATTTTAAAGGGTGAAGATCCAAGCAACTTTGAAGAGGAAATTAAGATGCAAATGGCAATGAGCATTCTCACAAACGAGAGAGGGAAAGAGAAAAGTTCCACCTACTTAAAGATGATTGTGTGTGAAAGTGTGTCAATGGGTTGATTGTGTGTGTGGTGTATATGTGTATACATAGGATTGAACATGTGTATTTATCTATATGATCAAGTATATGTTTGAGCACATATTTTATTTATATAGATGATCATATATATACATATTTATATAGATGATCATATATATACATATTATTATACACATATATATTTATATATAAATTTCATTTTTTGAAGCACCCACCAGAAGTCTACCACCTTTTTTTCTGAACTTGGCTATTTCCTTAACTGAACACTGATGAAGTACATACTTAACTATGATTGCCAATATCATCCCAGACAGGTCTATGACTCGCCATGAGCGTTGGGACTTATCTGGCAGGGCCACAGGGGACTTATGTTAGCTATTCCTGTACCTGCTGCATAGTCTGTCACTGGTATGGCTGTGCTGGTCAGGGTGCCTCTAGGTTGCTTGGAACCGGGTTTCACCAACTCTCAGGAGGCAGATTCGTGGTCTCGTATCATTTTGCATCAGCATCACTGAGGACCATCTTAGAAATCCAGTCTCAAGCCACCTCAGTCCCACTAGAACAGAATCTCTGGGGAGGGGACCCAGGAGGTCCTATTCTAACAAGCTGTTCAGTTGATATGAGCTGAAATTTGTGAACCAAAGAGACCTTAGAGGCAGGAAACTGGTGTGCTATTAGGTAAAGACCCAGTCTGTTCTTCTGAGTTAGAGAAGCTGTCAGAAAACCTGTAGTCTCCAAGGAAATGAAAGAGTAGATGGCTGATTTATCTTTGGTACAGGCATTTGATAATTACTAAATGTGGATAGCTGAAGAACAGGGAGTCTTTGCATAGGGAATATGGTATTAAGATTCAATAATTGCCAGAACAACTCAGAAAGGAACATCCTGCCACAGGCAGGGATGTTTGCATCAAGAGTTCTTAATGTGGTTATGATACCTCTTAAATGCATTTCAAAGCATAACTGGTTTGATGAGCTTCTAAAACAAGATTGGTATGGATTTTGTGTGTGTGTCTATAGAGGCTGAGCCAAGAGTTATTAATTTAAAAAACATTCAGAATCCTCAGTTCCTTCTTTTTAAGACTGCATTCTACTTGTGTTGCTGTTTCCCCAAATTGTACAGACTTGTATCATAAACAGCTGAGCACCCATCCTGAAATTCTGAGGAGTGCTTGCCAAAAGAACCTCTTGTGTGTTTGTTGTTATTGTTGTTACCAATCATTTTCTAGTACTGTCAAAAAACTAGGGATCGTTCTGAACACAGGTTTGGAAACTCACATGCCCATTGGGCTCAGCATGCAAATGTATCTGGTGAGGTCCTGACTTGCAGAGGGAGAGGCAAGGGAAAGCTATTAGGCAAAGTGACCAGCTGCATGCTATAGAACTCCTAAAGCATTTGGTCCATTACCTGTGCTTTCTTTCTTGCAAATGTGCCAGTGTCTTTGAATGATTTATTTTCCCTTCTATTCCCTATTCTACTAGCATTTACAAAGCACTTTAACATTCTTAGGCATTTCTTTCTACTGTTCTGTGTGGTTGTCCAAAAAAAATTGCCAATTCTATTTTCCTGGAAAAAAAAAAAGGCACTGAGTTCAGATAAATGATGCGTCTTAGCAGCAACTAGCAGTACACAGAAGTGTTGATTTGGGAGCTCTTAATTTCTTTGCCCATCACTCTGGACCACAATATATTCTGTACATGAAATGCTTGCATTTGTTTGGCCATGCAAAGTTTACATGCTGTCATGATCAGCTAAGGCTGTAATGACCAAAAAAAAAAAAAAAAAAAAAAAAAAAAAATCATAGACTGAATGGCTTAACCAACAAACTCTTTCTTGCAGTTTTGGAGGCCAGAAGTCCAAGATCAAGTTTGGATTCTTGGCAAAGTCTCTCCTCCTTATTCACAGATGGCTGTGTTCTTGCATCCTACTCAGTGAAGAGAGAATACACACGCATGGGTCCTCATTTATGAAGGTATGCAGTGTGCCGGGGATATTGACATAGCAGAATAAAACCTCACCCACCCTAAGCCACTGCTCATTGACACAGCTAACTGTGGGGCAAGTGTTGAAGGACAGAAATGAGGGAAACAGTAGATGTCACAGAGTCCACAACGTGGACTAAGTACCAGATTTATAGTGAGAGTGTTTAAGAGTAACAGCAAGTATGTGTGCTCTCAAAATTAAAAACATGAAAACCTAGGACAGGCTTTTTTTTTTTTTATTCCTAAAGAAAACTATAATTAATAAAACTTTTCTAAGGCAAAAGGCACTGATACAGGCACTGTATTTGTGGAGTGTCACATCTACTGTTTCTCTGGTTTCTATCCTTCAGCACTTGTCCCCAAGCTAGCTGTGTCAATGAGCAGCAGCGAGAAGTGGGATGAGGTTTTATTCTGTTATGTCAATATCCCTGGCACACTCTTTTCATAAATAATGACTTATATATGATCTGAAGTCCAGCAGAGATCTTTGAGGACTAAGTGAGCAATATGAAACTAATCTCTAAGAATCTATTTCTTATAAAATATGTCAGATTTCACAAACAGCCTCCCCACCCCCCATTCATCACATAGGGTTTGGACAATGAACTGTGAGTATTATTCTTTATTTAGAGTGTCAACAGAGTGCATTTGGCTTTGGGTAAAAGTATCTGACTAGTGTGTTTCTTTGAAATTTATCAAAGAAAATTGGAAATCATAAGGTCTAATAAGCAATTGTACATTAAACTTTTCAGAAGTTATGTGCTTCCCTTAGGGAATTAGGACAGGTAAAAATCAGATTCAAGGATATTTTGCTGCTATTTTCACACAGTGAAAGATATCACCATCCTAAAAAAAAGGGAAATAATTCTTGACACAGATAAAGATTGACTTCAGTTGGTTTGTGCCCACACGTAGTAGGAAGACAGTGTCCTCCAGAAGCCACATGTGATCAGTGACCTCACAAAGACCAGCCTGAAGAGGAGGTGTCTGTGAGCAGCTTCAGACATAGGTAGAGGAGGTTAGCTCAGCTGAATAGCCCTCCAGGCCCAGGTGTGTGAGTACTTGTTATAGGAATAATCATCCGACCTTGGACCTCTTATATGGGGTGAGAATAGAAGAGCTTGCAACTAGGGCAATACTACTAGCTGAAGGGTAGAGAACTGAGGCTCAGTCCCTCTATGAGTCGAGTGACTTCAGAGAAGTCTTTTAACTTTCCAAGCCTCAAGGAATGGATATATTGTTCACAATAGGCACAGGTCACCTTATTTTAAACTCCTTGAACCCCTCATATTGTTAAATAAAAGTTATTCTGACACTTGTTAAAACAGTAAGGGAGACTTTATCTAAGACTGCAGTGACAATTGTCAAGACCCTACCAATAGGGAAGGAAGACCAGGATTAGTTCAACGGACAAAAAACGGTGGAAATTTTCCACCATGGAGCAGATGGGATAGTGGTACAGGGTCTGTGGCTAGAAAATTACTAAGAGGAAACATCAAGGGTAGGACGGATTCTTGCTAAGAGCAGGTCAGGGTGGTCAATGTCAAGGGTGGGAGGAATCTCTCTAAGCTGACTTAGCAGGATTTTGCTAAACCTGGAATCTCAAGGGCAGACACGGAAGGCCACGGTTGAGCCTAGTTGAGAAGAGGCTTAGAGAAGCCTGAATAATAAGAAGAGTTTTGATCACAATAAACTATAAAAATATGCTGCCAGCGTCATGACACTGTGGTGGCAGGTGCCACATGTGGAAGCTCTCCATACACCATTGGATCCCATTCTACTGCTGGTGACCTCTATGGTCAGATCTTGACTCTGAAGTCTTGCTCAAATATTCCATCTCAATGATTTGGCAGGGATACGGGAGATTTTATAGCAGAGACTCCTTCAAAGAAAAAGTATGGAGGGATGTGACATTGTGTCCTCTTAGAGCTGGGAGCTGCCTATGAGATATAATCTAAGTGCAACCACAGGGATCAATGACTCCCTCAAGTCTTATTTTGCTTAGTTGCCTGGGTTTCCCACCATTAAAATAATTATTCAGAGACACTTTCAAGCATATCTACCTACCTGACCCTGACACCCAAAGTATAGTTTAGCAGACTCCAAAGCACAGAAATTCAGTCAGGTTTAATAGTTATGATGCTTTCAACAAGCCACAGAAACTAGGACAGAGCTAGCTTACGTCATAATGAAACTATCATTACATACAAGGCACTCAGAAGTGGTGCAGTCTTCAAGCTTAATATGAAGGGTGGGAGAATTCTGTCATTTTAAAAATAAACAAGGTATTTTTTCCTGTTTCCTCACTATTTTTCTCCTAATCCCTGCTCCATCCTGGTCTCTAAATGGTTTCAAAGTGGCTGCATGTGAAAATCTTAATTACTTGCTTCCTTGCAGGTGATAAACAGAAGGCAGGGACTAAAGTCACATCACAGAAACTTTAAAGTGACCATCACAAGCTGCTGCAGCATTCAGCATCATTGCCACAACACAGGTGTGGCTCAAGATGTCAGCTCTACTGACATCTTTCTCTTCCTGGAGCAAGGGGTGAGGTGGGTGTGGCATAGCAGTTAGGGGCTCTGTTATAAAGAGGAAATAGGAGTGGCTAAGAGGTAACTCTACTAAAAATCTGTTGACAGTGAAGCACCGTTCCTGCTCCTCCAACTTTTTTTCCACATTTCAAAAGCTAAAATCCTGTAACTACATTTTGCAGAAACCCTCACTCAGGATACCGTTATAAATTCTTCCAAAGAGGAAGAATTTTGTGAAAGGTGAGAGGCCAAAGAAAAGCAGAAACTACAACATGGAAGGCAAACTGCAGTCTTTAGAAGTCCAGTGGCTTCCAGGCATGGTGCAGATCACCCATATGAGCAGGCAGTGGAGGTCCTACAAGCCAGCACCCTGCCTGCAATCCATGAAATTCCTCATTTGCTAAATGTTAGAGGTCTTCCCTTGACCTTCACTTCCCTAAACCTTCTGAGAGTTTTGCAAACATCTGTTTCTTGGTATTAAGCTTGCTCCTTTTTAAAGTTTCTAGAATAGTGTCATTTTCATCACCCTTGCTTTACTAGAAGCCCAGAATCCACTACACCTGGACAGAGTGACAGTGACTAGCACAAAAGCTGCTGCTTGACTCAGGGGAAGGACCGCCAAGAAAGGAAGTCATGTTCTCCTCACGTTGCTGGTCCTCCTCTCCCTCACAATACTTTAGATTGGTTTAGATGCATAACTAGTTTGTCAAATACAGTACAAACCTACATTTGGTAACCCTGAATATATACCATAAGTTGTCCCTGCTGTGGAACATAAGAACCGTAGCCGGCCTAATTGCTAAGATACTCCACACAAATGTTTGAGAACAACAGAAAAAAAGCGCAGGTAAAAAATGAAATCTGATGTTGTCTATGGAATTACAGAGAAGGACAAATAAATAATGCCTAATGCTGCCCAAAGGAAAGTACAGCTGTCCCACACATTGTAGATAGAATTGTGAATTGATCAATATTGTCAAATTTGCAATTTGGCAAAGTGTATCAAGAATCTTAAAAATGTTTGTACTTTTTGACTTGGTAATTTCAATTCTGGGAATCTATCCTCAGGAAATAAGTCCAACTTTAAAAAGCCATATGCCTTAGCTATATCTAGCACACTGTTTTTCATAGTAGTCAAAAATCATAAACAAAAATGTTCAGCCACAAACAAATTTAGTTAAAAAATTATGATTAAAATATATCAACTCAACTAAACATCCTACAGTCATTAAAATTACAGTTAAAATATTTATAACAATGTTAATATTTACTTTATTCAAAGAAATGTGAACTATTTAATAAAAATTAACAATTTTATTACTGTCAGGAAAACTGTATACAGATAGAAATATGCAAGTCAAAGACTAAGAAGTAACGTAGGATTTCTTCCTTTCTTTCAGTTTTCCAAGATTTCTGGAAAATGGAGATACTTTTACAACACACAGTTTTCCTTACAGTTATATATTTTCGTTGCAAAATACATGCTCATTATGAGAAAAATACAAGAGTACAGCATGAGCATCAGTCTACTTGGGTTGCCATTAAAAATAAAGTGGTGACAAAAAAATAAAGTGTGAAGTATTTTTATCACAGCAGATAGCTACTATCCCTCAGCTCCATGGGCTGGAAGTCCTAGACCAAGGTCTAGCAGATCGGATTCCTTGTGAGAATGTTCTTCCTGGCTTGCAGATGGCCACATTCTTGTGTCCTCACATGGTAGAGAAAAAGATCTCTGGTTTCTTTTCTTCTTGTTGTAAGGTGTGCTATTTAGTTTTTTTCACCAGGACAAAATATCTCAGAAAAATAAAATAACTTAGAGGAGGAAAGATTTCCTTTGGCTCATGGTTTCAGAGGTTTCAAAGCATGGCTTCCTTGCTGTGGGCCTGGGGTGAAACAGCATCATGGTGGAAGTGGTGTTAGAGGAGGGAAGTTGGTCATCTCATGACAGCCAGGTAGCAGAGAGGAAGAAACAGAGATGTAGGGGGAAGAAATACCGTCCCAAGGTATGCCCCCAATGACCTACTGCCTCCAAACAGGCCCAACCTCCCACAGTTCCTACCACCTCCCAGTCATACACCATCAAATCAACCACTGATGGGAACAGAGACTTCACGACCCAGTAACATGCCAGAGTTCCACCTCTGAACATTGCTGCCCTGGGGACCAAGCCTCAACACATGAATCCCTGGGAACATTCCAGCTCCAAACTATAGCAGACTAATGTCCTATGCTTATGATCTCCTTTACCCTTTAGTACTTCCTTATAGGTTCCATCTCCAAATAGAGTCAGCAGTTGCATTTAGGGTTAGGGCTTCAACATTTGAATTTGAGGGGGGACACAATTCAGTCCATTGCAATGTGCATGTAGCAAGAAATTGGAGCACCATCTCTCATTAATCCCTCTTGCTACAGGATATCACCTAATATTAGGGTCCATCCTTCCAGAGGTTTTTTTTCTTTTTTTATATTTGGAAAAATATTTAACTAATATATGCAAATATTTGTAGAAAGATCAATGTAGTATAAGGTTTTCACTGACAGTATACCAGCAGTACCACAAGCAGAATTTGGTAAATGGAAGCAAAAGAATAAAACTCTGCTTCCCCTTTACTTAAGAAATGGGAGGATCCTTAAAGTTTTAGCTATTACTTTAGCCATTCAACCAAATTTCTAACCATATGTTTATGTTATATTTTGTTTATTCATTTTTGATGTTGTCTACCAACCCCCCCATCATTGTAGATCACTACCTAGCTCCGCTGTGGAAATCTCTTCTGCACCCCATCTACCCATACTTAACTAGGCAATATATTTACACTGGCATAATTTCTAAAATTCTTTTTCTTCTCCAGATTTCGATCAGCAGGATTCGAAAGAAATCCAATAATGCTGAGCTGTTCATTAATACAGCCATAGGAAAGTGTTACTGAGCCAAAAGACATGAGGATATTTATAGTAATCTTGTCTGTTTGACATAAAGAAAATTCAAAGCCTAAATAGTGCTTTGTTACTGGTGCCAGAACAATATCCATACCAAAAAAAAGGAAAATGAAAGATAGAGAGCCTTGACACTTGACAATACCTGACACCATAAACAACCTTAAATTAAAATTAAATTTAAAATTTTGAGATGTATAATAGACTAAATATACAAATTAAAATTTATGGAATTTTATTTTTGTCATTGTGACTAAGGGAAAGATTTTTAAAACAGAAAAGAAAAAAAAATAATAAAGTAGACTTTTAAAAGAGAGATTTTAAAGCAAGAAATAGCTCTTAAAGATAAATGTCACTTCTATGCATATTCCACTGATCCAGGTAAGGCATTCAGCCTCTCCTGAATTCAGTGAGGTAGGAATGTTTATAAGTTTTCTGAAGAGAAGGTAGCACAGAGAGAAATGGTAGTATTTGTATGAGAATGAAATTTGTTTAAATGCTCCTTGGTTCACATGATGGAGAAGAACTATACCAGCAGTACCGCATGCAGAAGCTGGACAGAAAGGAAGATGTAGCACAGTGGCATTTGCATTCCTCAGAGGTCCCTGCTGTCTGGTAAATGGAAGCGACAACACGGCACTGACTCTGACTCCTAGACTCTGGTGGGGTTATGTCTCAGCACAAAGGTATCTCTTGTTGGTTGTCCTCTTCTTCCAGAAAATAAGTGTAGAGGTGAATATAACAAGGGCAACACCACACTGCAGAGAGTAAGAGCAGTCAGAAAATCCACAACATGTTTTACCCCAAACATGTTCAAAATGAACAGGCAAGATTTTATAGGTAATATTTTCTATTTTTCTTTATAAAGATGTAATGAAATATCTTTATAAAAATATATAAAAACAAATATATAAATATCTTTATAAAGAAATATAACATGCAGGTAATTAATTATGAAATTAAACATTTTACATTCTTATATTTGAGTGCACGTATAACATGCATGTATAACGTTAATGATTAAAATGTTAATTGTTGACTTATTTTAATTAAGTGTTGAACTTCTGACAAATTACATTTAAATAATGAGGTCTTACAATAGTAGAGAAAGATTATTGAGAGACTGTATTGCAGGATACATTTCTTTTTGTTTTGTTTTGTTTAGCAAAGAGTGACTGAATATTAGCACTGAGTTTATCTATGAGCAAAGACATTGAATATATATAAACCACAACCTATAATCATTTCTATTAGTGTACAACTTCTATATTTCTCTACTGAAAAATGCTTCAGAAATAGCATAATACTGGTGTTCCTAATCATACTTAATTCAAGGGGATTAAGTTGGAAGTGGAAAGAAAAGAGAAATTTCTTTGGAGACTGCTGTTGGCTTTTGTGGCCTTCTATTCTCTCTACTCCCAAAATGGAAGAGAAGATAATGGGATTTTCCTTATGTCAAGCCAAGTGAGAAGTCCTTGAGTACGTGTAAAGATTACCGTTTAAGCTATATTACTTTCCTACTCAAAAGTCTCCTGTGGTTTTCCTTCTCACTAAACAGTGAGATATAGGACCTCATGGCATCTGTTCCTTAATTTCCTGTATAACCTCATGAGCTTCTGTTCTGTCCTTACTGACTCTCTCCACTCTACACAGCCACACTGGCCCAGCACTGTTCCTTGAATGCAACAGGTGAATGCCAGCTGAAAATGAACTTTTAGCTTGTTTGCCCTCTCCTTGGAATGTTCATCCCCCAAATAGCCATGTGGCTCACTAGCTCCCTTCCCTTAATCCTCTGATGGAATACCACTTTATCTAATGACCATCCTTATGTGTATATGAAAACATGTTGAAATCCTGACCCCCAATATTATGGTATTTGGAGATGGGGCTTTTGTCAAGAAAGTTAGGATTAGATGATATTATGAGAATAGGGTGTTGATCTACTGGGGTTAATGCCCTTAAAAGAAGATATGCTAGAAAGCAACCTCTGTCTTTCTATCCATCATGACAGAATACAGTAAGAAAAACCATCTGCAAGCCAGTAAGAGCCCTAACTAGAAACCAATTTTGCTCACACCCTGATCTCAGATTTTGTATGGATTCCAGAGCATGCACATGCTTTCTTTCTTCCGTGTGTGTGTATATGTGTGTGTGTGTGTGTGTGTGTGTTTCCCTTGTTCACATGTTTTCTTTGTTCCTGATAGAGTCTAACCTTTTATACTTCTTTGCTTTCCTTCATTGTATTATTCACTTGATACATTCTGCAGTGTATTTGCTTACTGAGAATGTGCTTATTGTCTTTTCTCTCCAAGTGAAATGCAAGCTCTGTGAGAGAAAGGCCTTTATTTGCTCAATGCAGCATCCCACATACACAGAATAGCAGTGCCTGGTGGTAGCCAGGTGTTTGATTAGCACACACTAGCTGAAGCAGTCACAGGAAAGTAAGCCCCAGTGCTGAGCACAGCATTTGACATGGCCACTGAGTTAATTTCACAGGTGAGTCCTACCAAAATTTCATGACATTAACACAATGCCATTGAAAGCTCCCAAATAAGTGTCAAAATAGGCAAAACACACACATAAGTACCCATGACACCGATACAAAAAGAAAAAGAAATATAGACTTTTATAATGAATGTGACAGGTTTGGTAGGATGGAAGTAAATGACAACTTCAATCTTTCACCCCACACTGCCCAAACTCTACAGTGGATGTAGTTGTAATAATCATAACTCTGAGCCTTCCTTAAGCCTTTTCTTCTCCTCACTGCACACAGCATCTTGGAAAGGCTGTGACAAGCTGGATTAAGAATCCACTCTCTCTCTTCACCTCAACTGCCACCTCCTTGCTGACTACAATTTGAGCCTTGGGATGTGAATGAGATGGTAAAGATACAGCAGAGCTGGTAAGACACAGCTGGAATATGGCATTGGGGTCTTAAGACTTCAAAGGTCTATATACCTGGCTGTTCCTCACCCACAGTGATTACAGGAGTCCTTGGGGTGCCCTGCCTTGGGTAACCAGACAGCTTTTCTCACTCTGCCTGCTTCCCTCAACCTCTGAGCAACATCAGTCGTCCCTCTCCTGGGTCTCTTTATCTCTCTGGGCATCTCACTTGAGCCAAATCTCTTTTAGCCTCACTTTTTCACCTCTTCCCACTCTGGAGACCTCACTTCCTTGTCCTGCTACCAGTGCTCCTGTAGTCGGTTCTCCTGTGGCCCTTTATAACTGTGCCTAGCCACAAGCATGTCACCTGAGGCAAAGGAGGTGGGCAGCAGTGGTAACATTTTACAGTCTAGGCCCCCAAAACACACAGCCTCTCTCTTCTGTGCTATAACAGTCAGAGCAGTCAAGATCATGTCCCACCCAGTTTCCATAGAAGAACTAATAGACTCCTTCCTTTCCTGCTAACTGGTAAAGTTCTGGAAGAGCTTGTTACCATGGCCTACAGGAAAATGCAAAGTGCCACAGGCCTTATCTTTCCCCACTGCTAAAGACAGCTGTCACCTACTCAAGGTCTTCTCACTTGGCTTGACATAAGGAAAAGCCCATTATCTTCTCTTCCATGTTGAGAGTAGAGAGAATAGAAGGCCACAAAAGCCAGCAGCAGTCTCCAAAGAAACTCCTCTTTTCTTTCCACTTCCAACTTAATTCCCTTTTTCCTTCAAGGTGGGTATTGACTATGGAAGTGAAACAGGCCTTACCATTTCACTTGCAAATGCTGTGAAAGTGGCCAACGGCCTCAGCTTGGAAGCTGGAGATGCGGAACTTCCTTACCCTGGGACTTTGGGCATGTTGCTGAAATGGAGATCTGATTTCCATTTAAGCATTTCATTAATTAGAAGTTTAATATAGTAGCATAGAAAAGGAACAGAGCCAAATGGTATGATTTTAATTTTAGAAACACAAGGATGAGTTGATATTAAGAGGCCTGTTAACTCAATATTTGTCACCCATAACATAGACAGTAGTTCCTCTTATTCACAAAGGCTATGCTTCACTACCCCTCCCCACTAGTGGATACCACAGATAGAATCAAATCCTGTGAACAACTAAAGTGCTACCACAATAGTCACACTATATCACAGGCTGCAACTAAGTGACTATGGACAGGTAGGGAACACAGTGTGGATGTGCCAGACAAAGGGACATCCTGGACAGGATAGAGAGGGATTTCTTCATACTACTTATAAAGATGTATAATTTAAAATGTATGAATTCTTTTTTCTAGAATCTTCCATCTAATTTTTTTTTTTTTTTTTTTTTGTACTGGGGATATAACCTAAGGTGTCTTTACTACTAAGCTACCTCTTCAGCCCTTTTAATTAATTAATTAATTTTTATTAATTTATTGATTTTAATTAAGTATATATGACAGAAGAATGAATTTTGATTCATTGTACATAAATTGCAGCATAACTTTTCATTTCTCTGGTTGTACATGATGTAGCGTCACACCATATGTGCAGTTAGACAGGTACCTAGGATAATGATGTCCTCAATAAGTTGCTGAGGCTGGCCTTGAACTTGCAATTCTCCTGTCTCAGCCTCCTGAGACATTGGGACTCAAGCGTGTACCACTGTGCCCAGCTCATCTAACTTTCTTATGTTTTTGAACCATGACTGATGACTGGTAGGAGGCAAAACCACAGATAAAGAGGGGACCACTATAGAGTGCTTTTACCAAAACATAGGAAAACCAGTCTTATGGAAAAGAGGCTAACGACATAAAGTGACAAGTCCTACAGACACAAATACAAACAATGGAAAAAATGTACAACCTCACTGGGTAAATAAAGATTATGCAAAGTAAATTACTATTTTAGCATAAAAATTATAGATATTATAGAATAAGACAACTCAGTTTTTGTGAGTTCTGAGGAAGATTTTCTTTTCTTTAATGCACATATACCACATTTGCAGGTATGTGCACAGGTGCACATTTTTTCTGATTACAAAAGTAAACTATCAACATGTTACTAAATGATGTCTAAGTGTCCTTCCAGGTTTGAGGTCCTATTGTTTAAGTTGAGTATGTGAGTATTTTTATTGCAATATCCTTTAAGCAGCTCTTAGACCCTGGTTCCAAACCTTAGAACATCCATTGTTAACAAAATAAAACCAAATGTTTCTGCATAATGCTCAACATTCTCTCTTAATATTATATTGTGATGGTCCAGCTTCAGCTGTGCATACCTTGATTTGCAACATGTCAACTGACCAACTCTTCTCCCTATGTGCCTACATGTTATTTTTCCCTTAGCACTCTTTACTTGGAATTCTCTCCTCCAACATTTTAATAATGCTTAAAATGTCAAGATTTAAATCCCTTCAAGAAAGCTGGCCATGATTTCTTTGAGGAGAAGGAATCTTTACCCTTCTCCCAACCACCCAAACCCATAATTGATACAATTTGAAGAATTTTCCATTCTTCTTCTTTGTCATCTGTGCATAGGTCTCATAAGTTCATGGCAAGAGCTATGTATTATTATTATTTTGGATCCCTACTAGTACTTGGGCAAGTACTTTATACAACATTTTTTCAATAACAAAGATAAAAATGATGTTAGTTGTAAGCCTGATATTTATTGTTTACTATGTGCCTCACATTGTACAAAGCACTTAGTATGAATTATTTGAGCCTGACAACCCCTTGAAATAGATACTATTATTAGTGTAATTACAGACTAGGAATCAAAGACAGAGAGAGGATAAGTAATTTGCCTATGTAAAGACAAATCTCTTCATTTGAGTACTTTTCTTTTCCCTAATGGGCCAATCAATGAATCCAGGCTGTCTCATCACATTCTTTCAGCACATAATGACAGAGAAAGAGGAAAGGAAAAATGAGAAAAATCTCTGAAAAATAAAAATAGATGCAGATGAATTATATATACATACATTGAAAAGAGGAAGTAAGGATTACATTTTCAAGAGAACTAACAATAAAAATGAAGTAAAGAGAAGAAAGTAAAAGTAATCTCCTGGTCTGTTTCATGCTGCCATAACAGAATGCCACAGTATGGTAATTTGTGAACAATAAGAGTTGAGTTGGCTTACAGTTTTAAAGACTGAGAAGTCCAAGATCCAGTGGCCACATCTGGCGAGGGCCTTCTTGCATGTTGTAACACGACCAAAGGCATCACGTGGCAAGAAAGCAAGTGAGAACAAGAGGTGGCCAAACTCACTTTCATAACAAATCCACTCTTGCAATGACAAAAGCATCCTGTGAGTAAGGCATGGGTCTATGTATAAGGTGTTATGCTTTGGAGGTGATATGTCCTCCAAGAGCTCATGCATGAGACAATGCAAGAAGGTTTGAAGGAGAAATGATTGGATCATGACAACTTTAACACAATCAGTGAATTAGTCCCCTGATAGAATTAACTGAGTGGTAACAGAAGACTGGTTATTGTGTGGCTGGAGAAGGTGGTTCCCCGGGAGTGTGTCTTTGGGGTATTTGTATCTGGAGAGTGGAGTCTGTCTCTCTGCTTTCTGATCATCATGTGAGCTGCTTGTCTCCACCACACTCTTCCACCAGGATGTTTTGCCTCACCTCAAATCCCAAGAAATGTTATTTTTCCCTTAGCACTCTTTACTTGGGATTCTCTCCCCCAACATTTCAATAATGCTTACAATGTCAAGATTTAAATCCCTTCAAGAAAGCTGGCCATGATTTCTTTGAGGCAGACCTCTGAATCTGTGAGCCCCTAAAAAACTTTCTTCCTCTACAATTGTTCTGGTTGGGTCTTTTAGTCACAGCAGCAAAAAGAAAAAGAAAAAAAAAAAAAAAAAAAACTGGGCAAAGCCCTCATGACCTAATGACCTCTCCCAGGTCCCGTCTCTCCACACTGTTGCCCTGGGGATCAAGTTACCAGCACATGAACTTTGGGGAATACATGGAATCCACAGCAAGTAGTAAAGGCATATTTACCATTTAAAGATGGTCATCAGTTATGTGACTTTTAAAAATTGCTCCTTAAAAATAACAGGGTGAAATGAAACATTAATGTACGTGTAGACTAAATGGATGTTAGAATACACTGTGCCCTTGATTCTGCTTGAAGGAGTGTTGATCTGGAATTTCTCCATTGTTACTGATTACAGCTTTCTGTGACCCAGTTCATCTTCCCTTTTAAAAGGTGCAAAACTTGTTTAATATGGATTAAAATGTGTACTTTTCTCAGTGACTTGTCATATATTAACCCTACAGTCAGAGAACTTTGAAGATTTTGAACTGGGGTCGCTCAAGGGGCAAACGGGTGTGTCCTTGTGCATACTGGGTACTGTGCTTCCTGTTTGGAGACAGTGGTAAACCCAGACACTGACCCAGTCAGGCTATAGTGGACGGAGTGTAAGCCTCGGCCTCTGAACAGAATCTGCTGGAGCAGGGAATTCATGGCAGAAACCTGAATTTGAAAAAGAGGAATGTTAGAAGTAATGAAAACAAGAAGAAATGAAGTAAGAATCCAGGGCCTGCCTGTGCCAGAATGAGACTGACATTCTTTCCTTTGTGGGTCCCTCCCACACCTGCTGCTGCTTTCCTGGGGAATCAGCCAATGTGATCCAATTTCTAGGTCTTAGTGGAGAGAGACAATTCTATCCCAGTACAGGAGGCCAAGGTTCACATTTCCCATCCTTCTTCTCTTTTAACATTTTTGATACAGGACTATTGATTTAGTGCATGGTTCAGGGAAGGCAGAAGGCACAACTGAACACACAGAGTGTGGAAGTTGGATAATACATTTATAAATTGAATCACGAGCACATCACCTCCAGCTCAGAACTTGTTTTGGTTTTTTGGTTGGTTGATTGGTTAACTGGTGAACTGGTTTGTTGGACATCTCATGTTTGAAAAATGAGCCCTGAGAGGTAGTCAATTCTATCCCTAGATGATTTCATACATGCTCAGTTGGAAAAGGCTTCTCTTCTGAGAGATTTTGTTGTTTGTTTATTTTATTTATTTATTTATTTTATTTATTTATTTATTTATTTATTTTTTGGTGTCCAGGGGCATGGGATATAGCTCAGTTGGGAGAGTGCTTGCCTAGCATGCAGAAATTCCTGCGTTCAATCCCCAGCACCACCACCAAAATAAATAAATAAATAAATAAATAATCTTTTTTTTTTTTTTTTTAGTTTTTAAAAACTTATTATTGGAGGTACTAGGGATCAAACCCAGGGCTTTACACATGCTAAGCAAGTGCTCTATCACTGAACTACATACCTACTGTGGCTGCTCTTCTGGACACATGGTCTCTGGAAGAATTAAAAGCTGTGACATTATTAAAGTAAAAAATTATCTTACAAAAAGCATATTCCATTTGTTAAGATTTATAGGAAGGCTGTTTTAGACAGGCACAATTTCATCTATTCTGTTTTGAGCAATTGTGTGAACAGCACTGAGCTTTACTGAGAGATTGGAAAGATTATGTTTATCCACAGGATATACAAAAACTAGGATGAGAAATAAAGCAATGATGTTAAGATTGCTGTCACACATTCTTGATATCATGTTACAAAAAAAAAATCAGTCACATAGAAATGTATTTGTTTGCAACTAGAGTAAACTGGTGACATTTTTTCTTAGTCATGGTGATATTTGAAAACACATTCGTTCATTCCTAGTGTGTAGGGCAGTTGTTCACCAAGCCACTGAGCCTCAGTGTGCCTCCGTTTTCTGACCTGTGGAACAGGGACTGATGATAATAACACTTCCTAGGGTTGATGCAGGAAGCAACTGGGATAACAAAATACATTTTTTTCATAAATCTCAGTAACATAGTTCCTTTAACTATGCAAACATATCGCCATCATTAAATCACAAACACTGGCACAATACAGAATCCAACCCACATAGTAGGAGGTTTCCTAAGACAATGGGTGATATTGGGCAGTAGTGATCCTGTCCCTGGGAAGTCATAAGCATGTGATTACTTGGAGATGGCTGCAGAAGAAATCCAAGTAGTAGGTGGGTAGAAGGCCTACCTGCCTTTTAAAATTGTATTCTTTAATTTTATTATTATGCCTCACACTCTCTTCCTGGATGAAGCTGCTATTTTATTTCTTTTCCTAGAATGAATGAAAGTTAAAAACAATAACAACCTGTAATCTCTACCCAAGTGCCCCAGAAGAGACCACGAAGCTCACCCCTCTGATGTGCTCAGCCTATGAATCTGAATGATCCAAAAGACTCAGATGCCTCTGATTTCCTGTCAATCTGAACAGACTCATTGAAAATTGACAGTTTTATATGGTTCTCTTGCTTCTGACAAGAAAAACCACAGGCCAGACCATGGTCTATTTGATTTCTGAGACTTTGTAGAGTTTCTGCTCTGCACAGTTTTAGGGTGTGTTCGCCCATGACCAGGCAAGATTGGCTCAGTGCAGCAATGGAAGTAAGAGTTTTGTGCTTGCCAATTTAACTCAGCAACAGGATATTAACCAGCATTTAGCAGGAAGCCTAAAATTTCTACCTACATAAACACAGAACATGATTGGGTTTCTTGGGCGTCAGCTATGCATAGATATCAGATAGGCCCTCGTTTTTTTTTGTTTTTTTTTTTTTTTTTTTTTTTTTTTTTTTTTTTTTTAGTGCCTGTGATGAAAACTTGAATTAAATCTGCATGCCCTCAGACAGAATTCACATACATACATACCAATGAACTTCTTGATCTCCAGTCCATGGTGAGATGGGTCTTTGGTCCTGGCTAGTAGTGATTCTGTGGGTAAGGTTTGTCGAGGGAGGGCTGTACCTCTCACCTGCAATTTTAATTCATAGAATTGAGAATTAATTAATATGACAGCTTCATAAAAAACTTGCTTGTTTGAAATTAAGGTAAATAGTCTGAACTGGACTAATAAATCCAAGAGCAATCAGACCATCAGAGGGAGCCAAGAAATTAAGCCGGAGGGATAAGGGAGGAGGGGAAACTGACACCATAAGAAGTTTGATTCAGCTGGAAGAAGTTTAATTCAGCTGGAGAAATATCCTTCTTGAATTCAATTCAACTGGAGAAATTCTCTGATCTCGAGTTAGACGTTTACTGTGATTTATTTTTCAAGCAGGGCTTGCCATAAGCAATTCTAGATTTCCCTGATATCTGGTTCACTTCTACTTCCAGTCAAATAAAATATGACAGTGGCCCACCCCTTCCCCTGAACCATTGCTTTCGGTAGGTAGGAAAAGCCATGAAACTAGCTTTGGTGAATGAAATATAAGTAGAAGGTATATGCCTCCCTTGTAGAAAAGCTTCATAATAATCGCTAGTGCTTGTCTCCAATCTCTTGCCCCCTGATGTAGAGAACCCTGATGATGCTTGTTGAGATTGTGGTGCCTGAAAATGGTGGGGAATAAATACACAAAGCAGAGCCTCCCACTCACATGCAATGGATAGACAAAGCATGGAGGAAAAATAAGCTTCTGTTGTTGTTTTATGCCACTGAGATTTGGGACTTGCTTGTTACTTGGTCTATCCTGATGATACAAGGCTCATAGTCTGAATACAAAATAAGCAGCTAAAGAGTTCTAATAAATGGACCACAGTAAATGCACAACTTTTAATTAATTTATTTCTCCAAATCGATACGACATAGGGTTTTATTTTTCTAGAAACTTTTACAATATGATTATGGAGAAATTAAATATCTGCTTCCAATGTGTTAGATTCTTTCATTTTTCAGTACTCATCTCTATCATAATATCATGTAGTTAAATATGTGTTGGATTCTGGGGTTTTGTGGGAGCAAAATTTGGTTCTTTACAGTTGTCCTAATGCCTGCTGCAAAACTGTGAAAGCAGCAAACACGTGCTCAACAGTTACTGACTAATTTGGAACCTGAAGGTGACTCCTTCAGGTTCCAAATTCCACCTGTCAGGATTGTCCTTGCCTTGCCTTTCTGCTTCAGTTCAGTTTGATTCTTGAACCCCTCAGCCTAGAAAGTTTGGCTTATGCTGTTCTTTGCCTCTGGAAGGTACTCCTCTCTTTCCTCTAAAGGACTTAATACCACATTCTCCATGATCCCAATTAAACATCATCTAGCTAAGCAGTTCTCAAGCCTGATGGTCTTAGGACCCTATATACTTAAAAATGACTGAGAATCCAAATTAACCTTTGTTTACATGGATTACAGTTACTCATATTTACTGTATAAGAAATTAAAACAGATCATTTTAAAATATGGATCAATTGATTTTAAATAACATCAATAAATCCATCTTATATAAATGTAAATGACATCTTTTGCTTAAAACATTATACTTCCCATATTTTTTTTTAAAAAAATGCTTTTACTAAGAAGAACAGCATTGCTTTATATTCTCATAAATCTGACGTCTGACTTAATAGAGGACAGCTGGATTTTCTTATCTGATTCTGTTCAATTTGTTGCAATACTCTCTCTACATTATCTATCTTCTGAAAAACTCCACCGGATACTTTGGAGAACATAAGAGTAAACGTGGTAAATGCCTTGTTAGTGTTATTGTGGAAATAGTTCTTTATTTGTGTGCCTTCTGGAAGAATCTTGGGGGCTCTTGGGGGTCCTCTTTCTCCTCAGAAATGCTTTTGAATCAGAAAACCCTAAGGCAAAGTTTGCACTTGATTATCTCTGACTGTTTCATGTATCCTAAACTTGGATCCTGACTTAGATAATAAATACTGTGAGCACAGGGATGATAAATGCTCTAAGTAGAACAGAGGATGAAGCCAGCTGTAACCAGTGACCACAGAGCCATGACACAGAATCATCCACCATTAAAATGTTGTTGTTTTTAAATATGCCATTATAGAATAATCTGAGCTTTAACTCCTTCCATCTTTAGAGACAACCAAAATAATGAATTGGGAAGACATTATTATAGTCAGCTTTTATATTTTTACACAAATATACCTGTGTGCAACATTCAGTATCAATGTGTTTGTTTCCTTTATATAAATAATGTTTTGTGCATCTTCTCCTGATTTTGAGAACTAGTCCATATTGCTGATTATAGACCTAGTAAATTCACTTAAGCTGCTGTAGGGCCTTGAGGCCATATCTTATTTGTTTACTTCCTAGTGATGGACATTTCAATCATTCCCAGTGGGGCATACTACAAATAACACTGAGATAAATGTCTGTGTTTGTGTTTCCTCAGTCATTTGTGCAATGACTGTTCTAAATAAAAGAATTTTAAGTGGCACATCTGGGCCTTTGTACCTGAGCCCTTTTCCGTTTTACCTGATGTGGTCATTCTAACACGTATGTATACACCAATTGACAATTCTTCCAGCAGAACATGAGATGGCTGTTTTGCTCTTACTTCACATTGTCAGGTTTTATTTATGTTTTATTGTGCCTTTGGCACCTTGTTAGGATATAGAGGGC
Organism: Tamias sibiricus; assembly: GCA_025594165.1. Lineage (NCBI taxonomy): Eukaryota > Metazoa > Chordata > Mammalia > Rodentia > Sciuridae > Tamias > Tamias sibiricus. Next base: position 67,589,259 of record CM046660.1, on the reverse strand, counting down.
CTTTAGCAAGGAGTGCAGAAACTCCAGCCTGAGCTTGGGGGTTTTGAGTATGGACTCATCTTGCTAGCACAGGTACATAGCACTTTTCTTTCCCTACGCAATTCACACATGGACTAGCAGTCTGTCTTTCAAGTAGGCAGAAGATAAAATAAACTCAGAAGCTCCTTTGGTTGATTACTTTCCCAAAATCACTGTGAACCACAGTAGCTCTAACACTTTTGATGGTCCATATCCTTAGCCCCAAAACAACCATCCTGTCTTGGAGGTCACCATTAGCATAGTGCTGAGACAAGTGTAGCTGAAACCTTTTATCCAGGATGGAAGCTGCCAGAACCCTCTTCTGCAAACTTTACTGTGGGATGCATAGTTATGTAGTGAGAGACCGCTGTCTGCATTCAATTACGTTGCCACAAGGCTAATGTAATTGTTTCAAGACCCTACAAATTACCAGATGTCGACAACCAGCTTAAATGTGTTTCCCCATCCCTATAAACTGAGGAAAAATTTTAAAACTGAGGAGGAGGGTGGCATCTCCTTGATACCTCAAATATGTATCTTCTCATTCTAAGGGAGCTTGGACATGTGTGTAAGAAAACGTGATGATAGCACTTTTGTAGCCCAGATTGTCTTAAATATCCCTAACAGAATAACTTTGCAAACATGTGCACATTTTATGTCAGGAAGCACATATTGGAGATGTAAATAAGCTGTGTTGAATGACATACCCTAGGTACTCAATGAATTAGGTGAACTATGGGTCCACATATCCTTGTGATTTTCTTGCAAGATAATACAAGCCTGCAGTATAAGCCAATAAAATGGATCCACAAAGCATGTAATGCAATTGGAAAACACCACTGTCATCATTTAAATATGACTGTAATGGCATTTGACAAAACAATTGAGGTATGAAGTGTGAAAGTTACTTAGTAAGACAGTTTGTATACAGACCAGAACACTGCTGTCCCTGCCCAATCATAATTCTTGACACTCCCCAATTTTCCTGTATGCAAATAAAAGTTCTGGTGCTCATTTTGCTGACCTCCACCCCCTGGAGCATATCCAGAAAAAAACTCAAAGTTCACAGAATTTTCAGATTGACCCAATGATTTGCAGATTATAAGTAGTTCCTACCATTCTTGAGGGGCCCATCACTACTTCTCCAGGATATATAGTGAATGAGAACAATCTTTGGTCTTCAGGAATTTCTAAATTCAGACATGATTTTTGTTTCTTTCAAGCTTCAAGTTCTCTCTCTCTCTCCATGCTAGAAGTGAGTATGTTTATTTACCCCCTCTTCTCCAAACCTAATGAAAAGTCCACTGGGCTTTAAGTACTAAGAATATCAAATTTTAGCTCTACTCATGATGGGATCCAAAACTAATGAGCTAATAATATTTAGCTAAATTATTGTCCTAGAATAGTTGCAATAATTGAACATTCCTTCTCAAGAGAAAATAATGTCTTGTTAGAAATAAGCAAATATGGAATGGCTGTATATTTAAATATCTTACTATTATTACATACAAGGATTTCTGAGTCCTGAATGAATATTAATAAAGTGTTTAAAATATACATTTCCTTTTGGAGCAGAAACCAGGGAAAGTGCCAAGTGTTGGTTAAAGAATTCCATCAACTCTTTGATTTTTGCAGTAGACATTGGTAAGAACATACCTTTTCCCAGAGATTCATCACAAAGACAGATAATCTGGGTACATAACACAAAAACATGGAGAGGATAAAGCATGCCTAAAATGGTAAGGTTGTTAGATTGCAATAAATAAACTTCATTTAACAAAAGCAAACAAGAAATGGAAAGGAACTAATATAACCTCAAGCTGGAAAAATCATTTCAAACTCTGAAATATTTATTTGATATTATCTTTCCAAGAATAATGGAGCTAAAATAATCACATTCCTTTTCCTTTACATACTTTAGTTCAGAGAAAACAGATGCAGAATGAAGCTTTGCTTCCCTGCCAAACTGTCGACTTTGTTTAATATTTAAGTTTCATGCAACATAAATGAGAGCGGCAAATGTATGGTGAGTGCTGAGTTCTGAATTGAAATCATTTTCAACTGATCGCTGTATTTTCTGAAAATACCCATACATCTCCTCCACATTCCCCAGCTCTTTTGAGCAAGTGTTTGCTGCTAATAATCCCAGCTGTGGTAAAATGTGGAGAGGTTTTTGTTGGGTGGGTTCCTTCCATGCTTTATCCTCATTTCAAGAGGTAAAGCTTTCTGCTATCAACATTTATTTATCATCTATTTCAGGAGATTATTTTTCATAAAGAAATATTTCAGGTTCCCAAAACAATGTTCTCGTTCGAGTCAGTTGTGGTCAAAGTCAAAACTACGATAACTAATGCTAATAACCTGTTGATTCTGTGGTAGACACTAGTTTCGTTCACATACTTACATTGATTCCTTTAATTTTCACAATGACCCTGTGATGGGAATATTATCTTCATTTTAAAAGAAACTGAAGCTCAGAAAAATTAAACCAAATTTCAAAATAATCGAGTGTTTTTATCTCCCTCCCTCCCAAGACCCACTGACCTGGCTGTGAAAGACTGTTTCATCTGTCGCTGTTATTATTTGCTCACCTTCCTGCCCTACTGTGGCCCATTTCCCTCGGGTGTGTCTAACTGTTCTATCGACTTTGGTCTTGGCCATGTAGTTCTTCTTTAGCCAATGGAATATGGGTGGAAGTTTTAATGCCATATTCAAAGCAGAAACTAAATGGGCTTATGTGGTTTGGCACTGGGTTTCCTATATCGCAGTTTTCTCTATAAGAACAGCATGTCCCAGATAGGGGCTGCTTTTCCCTGGGTACCACAATGAGAAGACACAGGGAGACCTGCCAAGCCAGGGGCTGTCAAGCAAAACAGCTGCTGACCCAGAGCCTTGGTGCAACAGAAGTGAGAAAGAAATCCATGTCGTAAGCTACTGAGTTCATGGGCTCGGTGGTTACAGCAGCAAAAACTGACTGAAAACAGAAAAGGGGGAAAGTGTTCTAAACCCAATTAAAAAAAAAAAAAAAAAAAAAAAAAACCTTAGAGAGAGGCCATTTGAGGACAAAAAGTACCCAAAATGTCTGAAAGATGGAAAGTTGTTGGAGAAGTGTTGACTGCAACAGTTTAGATGAAACCACAGTTTACCAAACAGTCTGCCCTGCAGATCCTGGGTGAGGGGTTGGACCCATAGGCTGAGGGAGGTCAACACTTCCCCTTCCAGAACCCACACTGAGCCTGAGCTCCAAGGATCAGCAGCCCCCGTGGACAGTTCTCCTGGCTCTCCATTCCCCATTCTTGGCTGCCTAGCGATACTAGTCATCTGAGGCAAACCATAGCCAAGGCAGGAAAATGAACAATATTTTCATGGATAAAACATATCCTTAGAGTCAAGAGAAATCATCCACAGAGGAGAAACTTAAAATAATTCCAATTATTATTATTAGAGATATTTGAGGAGACATCGCACTTATAAAATTGGAACATACAAAAGCAAAACAGAGAATTGAGGGAAAAAACAATAAGAAGAAAATAAGAAAGAGACCTCTTTGGAAATTTAAAATATTTCTCTCCAGTATTGGTTATTATTTGATTTAGTTTGATTATTTGGGCAACATGGTGATCATCAAATATCCCTATTGAAAAAGAATGTCTCCCTGAAGAATTAAAGTTATCCATGATGTCCTACCTTGGGATAATAAATATCCTATTTCACAGTCACCTATGCAATCAACGGTTTTAGCATCTATCAATGATTCTTGTTTGAATTCAGTCATCATATTAAGAGTAAAAAAATGATGTTTCCAAATTCTCTTTTATTTTACATTTACATTTGGTCCTCTCTTTCACTCTCCATGCAATGTTCATTCATTTTTAATCTATGTGTAGTTATCCATAATTATGTTTTTTTAGCAATACTTAGTGCTGTTTGTTTTAAGTTGCTCAAACTATCTTTGGCCTCTGGGATCCCCTACAATCTGGCTCCTATGAAGGAGGTAGCTTTAAAAATGCAGAAATCTAGGTACAATGTTGTGAAAGAAGAACACCAAAACAAAAAAAAAAAAAAAAGAGTCTAAAAGTCTTCAGAGTAAAAAGCAACAACAAATGAAGACAAAAATGAGCACACCACCAGAATTCCCATCAAGCACTGAGACTTCAACATTTATTTCATCAGTAATATATCTGGGAAATTCACAAGAGAAAAAATAACTTCCATCTTTTATTCTTTGTCTATTCAAACTGTGAATAAACTATGAAGGCAAAATAGAAATATGTTCAACATTAACAGTCTCAGAAAATTTATCATGAATATGTTCTTTTTCAGAAAGCTACATGAGGATGTGTGTCAGTAAGACAGGAGAGGAAACTCAAAAGAAGGGAAAGATGAGAAATATCACCATGTCAGCTGTGCTGAGCACTGGGAAGATGTGCCCAGCAGGTAGGCAGGGGCCAGCTATCCAGAGGCAAAATTCTAAAAATAAGGGGTGGCAATTTTCTGAAGTTGCCATAAACATTACTACAGGGCAGGCACCTCAAACAATAGAAATTTATTTTCTCACAATTCTGAAGACCAGAAGCCAAGAGAAAAGTGCTAGTTTTGCAATATATAACTTTTATATGATCATAATAATGAAAATGCTGTAGATGGAATTTCAAATTTTGCAATCAAGCTATAGATAGATATAGCATGAAAGTCTTAGAGGTATTTATAGAACAAAATATAAATTTGATTGTCCTTGGCAATTTAAAAGTAAATTACAGAAAATGGACTGTGAGAGAGGAAGGATCTGAAAGACTTTAACAGAAAGGCAGGGACATTAACAGAGTCACGTTACAAAGTAGGGTGTTGGGGAAGGAATTTCTAACATTTGTGGTACAGGAAATAAAAATGGCAGTCAGTTTTGGGATGAATTGCATCCATATAATGTCATGTGGGTGTCCTAACCCTTAAGGCTTCAGAATGTGACTTTATCTGTAGATAAATCTTTGGTTTTTTGCCTTTTTATTTTTATCATTAATTAATGAATTTATTTTAATAAGGTATATATGACAGCAGAATGCATTTTGATTCATAGTACACAATTGCAGCACAACTTTACATTTCTCTGGTTGTACATGATGTAGCATCGCACCATATGTGCAGTCATACGTGTACCTAGGGTAATGATGTCCATCTCATTCCACCATCTTTCCTTCCCCCATGACCTCTCCCCATGCTTCCCTCCACTTTGCCCAATCAAAGTCTTTATAGAGGTGATTGAGTTAAAATAAGCCATTAGGGTGAGGCCCTAATACGATGTGGCTGGTGTCTTTATAGAAAGAGGAAATTAGGACAAAGAAGTGTACCTACACAGACAAGATAATGGGAAACATACAGGGGAAGATGACCATCTGCCAGCTATGTAGAAAGGCCCAGAGAGCCACTCCCCTCAGTCCTCAGAAGGAGCCAACCCAGCCGACACCCTGATGTTGGATTTCCAGTCTCCTGAATTCCCAGATAATAAATTTCTTCTGCTTAAGCCACCCAACTTTGGTATTTTGTTATAGCAGCTCTAGCAAACTAATACTCTCCTGTTGCCTAAAGTTATGAACCCATCCAGAAGAGAATTGGGAGGAGTGATGCCTCTATATTGGGCAAGGGCAAGGGAAAAGCACATCACATTTACTCCTTCCTCTTCTATAAGAGCATGACACCAGCAGAAAGGTCTGCAGCTGATACTCAAAGCTGCAGTTTTAAACACATGTTTAGAGAAACAGGAGTAACCTTCTGAATTATTAGAAACAGACCCAATTTCCTCTGGAGACAGGACTGGAGGTGGGAAGGAATAAGGCAGGGAGTGGTTCTTTTCTATTAAAAGTTTTTCTCTATTAACAGATTTTTAAGTCATGGCATATATTACTTTGGCTAATATTTAAAAGGAATTTAAAACAATATTCCCTTAGAATTTTGGGGGGAGCCAACATTTTTGCTCAAATTTCATAGGACGAAGTACCAGTTTTGCAAAGCATATCTCTATCCTATGTATACATATAAGCTGTAGCTTTCAGTTCATTCCAACTGAAACTTCTCGAGGGAATGACCAAGTTTGACCCATGCACTCAGTGTAAATCCTAGACAAGTGAGGCTCTGTAAGTCTTAATGTGCTTTAAGATGAAGAGTTAGTATTATCATTGAGTGCTTTGGATATATTAAAATCATAGTCAGAACAGAAATAATATAAAGACTGTAATATGCTGACATTAGGACGTAAAAGAATAAAACATTCTTAAGTGCATGTACTGGGCATTAGATATACTGTTATGCATAAGGTAAGGTGACAGAAAGAACCAGTTTCATTCGACAATTCAATTATGTGAAATTCAACTTCCCACCCATAGTAGGAATGCGGCTTGAAGGATTTATGGGGCCAGTGTTCAAAGATTAATGGAGCCATGTCAAGAAGACACAGGAGCTGGCTTGCAGGGGCTCCCGCTGGCCAAACAAGGGACTGTAAGAACATCAGACAGAATGACAGTGATGGATTACAACCCTTGTAATTTTGAAAAACCTGCACGTGCATTGTTATAATCAGAAAGGGGGAGGGTAGAGAAAGAAGGGGGAAGGGTGATCTTTCTAGAGAAATATAAAGGTTTGCTTTGTTCTTCAACAGAAAAATATGGAAAGACTACCATATTCTTAAATAGGAAGATCCATAGGTTTGACCTTTATAAAAATGTTCCTTTATCAAATCTTCATTATTTTGATCACTGGAGAGAATGCAACTTGATATAATAACTACATGAACACATGAAGGGTTTACCAATAAGGCATTGACCCTCATTAAAATGAATTAGAAAACTGCAGAAATTAAAATTTTTATATTTTTTACAGGAACGCACCAAGCAATCAACGAAATGGAGATGAGTACAGACATACATCTGGAATCCTGTATATGTTTGTTTCCATTATAAAATCAGTGAGTGATAAATAGTTCAATAAGGGAAGCTGGGTCGATGTTTAGTTATTTGGGGTTACAAAAAGGAAGAGAAGAAAGAGGCTGGATTCCTACCTTATTGTTTCCAAATAAACTCCAAATTAATGTCAGGTTTAAAAGTTTTTAAAAGTAAATAAATCTTTAAAATATTGGGAGAAAATATGAGTACATGTCCTAAAAAAAAAAAAAAAAAAAAAAAAAAACTGAGTGGAGGAGGGTACTGGCTAGGTTCCTATTTGCAAGAAAATAAATGAACAGTTGGCCACCTGGGGCTGTTGAAGAATAAATGCAAACCCAGCAACTCCCTAGGCACAGGCTTGGAAATGAGAAAGAGCAAGGACCAGGAGGGCAAAGCAAGTCACAGGCACTCTGCAGAGTAACCTGGGAACTACCCCTGCTGCCACCCTGAGCGGTGGATTCTGCATCACCTGGCTACATACAGGCACTGGGTACAAGTGCCACTGCACTGGGGGCCTCGAGCAAAGACTGTTGCTCCAGCCGCCACTCCCCTAGGTCTGTGTTTACTTCACTGGCTCTGATGCAAAGTCTTGGGTGGAGGCTCAATGGGCTGAACACACCATGTACTGAAGGAGCCCTAATTAGGAAGGGCTGTTGCAGCTAGCTGGAAGCCATAAGTTCCACCTGATATGTATGTGACGCACCTGTAGGCACCCGCAAAGCTGAAGGTATATAACCGGGTGAAAGCGGTCTGAGTTAGGAGAACGGAGAAATTCATTCAGTCAGTCGTGCAGTCGCTCGGTCGGTCAGAAGAAGAGTTCAGGTAGGAGAAAAGAATCAGAGCGGCCAGAACGTAGGCAGAGCGGTTACAGAAGAGAAACCAGATGGAAGAAGTAATGACTGGTCAGTCAGGCCGAGGCTCCCGAGGAAGAAGGAAGAAAGAAGAAAGAAGAAAGAAGCTCTAAAAAATAATCTTTCTCTAAGCTAAGCTCTATCTTTCTTTCTCTCTCTAAAAAGCTCTCTCTAATCTTTCTCTCTACAAATCTTTCTTTCCCTCTCTAAGCTCTCTCTAAGAAAGTAGAAGTAAAAGTAGTAATAGCTTTACTCTGCCTCTGAGTTTTTTCTCCCGCGGCGGTCTGTGACTGGCCATGACAGGCAGCTTACAATGTACCAGCACCCTGGCTACAGGAAAACTGGAAAAGTAATTTTTTCTTTACTTTAAAAGTAAAGTTTAAACTTTACAGCTTCTGATTAGCAATGGAGCTCCCAGGTCTGCCTGCCAACACATGCAGGAACTGGAATCACCAAATATGAGAAAGGACACACCTTCTGGTAACCCCAAACCACAAACACCTACACACAAAGTACCCACCACACACAGCCATACAGGAAAGGATGGTTCATTTACATCCAAATGGTTTAAAGTTGTGAAGGAAAAGATCAAAATCACAAAAGAAAGTACATATAAGAACTCTGCCTAACTCACAGAAAAGTATATTTACTTAACATAAATAGAAAACTTACAAATGTGTAAAAGTATACTTATTTAACCTGATAAAAAATGTACAAATGTGTACTATACATCAGCATGAATACATATGCCTCCAGTAATATTGACCAAAGGCCATAGCAGACATTTCAGAAAAAAATAACTATAAATGGGCTGGGGTTGTGGCTCAGTGGTAGAGCACTCGCCTAGCACGTGTGCGGCCCGGGTTCAATCCTCAGCACCACGTAAACATAAATGCATTGCATTGTGTACAACTAAAGAAAATAAATATTTAAAAAAAAACTATAAATAACAGATCAAGATGAGAAAAGAAAGTAATCAGGCTCCCAATTCATGAAATGCAGGTTGAAATTAGACATCATATCTTTCACTTTAAAAATAATTTTTTAAAATAAAATTCAGAATGGAAAAGTATAAACACAAATAATGCCTCTGCACATACCGGGCACTTGGAATGGGTGCACACATGGTATGCTAATAATTCCTCCATAAAGTCGATTTATATGAAGTTACCTTAGTTTTTTTTTTTTTTTTTTTTTTTTTTTTTTTTTTTTTTTTTTTGTGGTACCGGGGATTGAACTCAGGGGCACTCGACCACTGGGCCACATCCCCAGCCCTTTTTTGTATTTTATTTAGAGACAGGGTCTCACTGAGTTGCTAAGTGCCTGGCCATTGCTGAGGCTGGCTTTGAACTCGCGATCCTCCTGTCTCAGCCTCCCAAAGTGCTGGGATTACAGGCGTGCGCCACCGCGCCCGGCTACCTTTAGTTTTTAATGTCAATCTTTCCTGTTTGAAATACCTCATCTCCCTTTGTTCTTCGGTCTATGTACCCTCCAAGGTCAGTAGTGCTCCCAAGACCTGGCCCCTCCCTGCTCTTTTGCCTCGTGGCACCATCTTTCAGCCCAACCACTTTGAATCTCACATATGCCTCTTTCCTTCCAGACCTTGCACATACAATCATCCATCCACCTTGGTTCTTTATCAATAAGGAGTAAAATGTTTGACCAAATTTGAACAGAGTAGGTATGCATAAGTAATGGTATTGAGCAGAATGTCTTCTGCTGCTGGCTGAGCTACTATTGATGACAAAGCTTGGCCATTTCTCCCCTCTGTGCCATCAACCCTGCATCCATGCCCACAGTGAAATGAGGGTGGGAAGAGGAGATTTTTAGAGATAAGCACAATATATTTTATACAAACCCATTAGTCAGAGCAGCATTTCACAAAGTATGTTTTTTCCAAATATGAAGCCCATGAAGTAACAGATAGGAAAATGTTCATAAGATCAAATAACTATTTGAGAACACTTCATTTCCGTTCTTTGGAAATTCACAGTAGCATAAATGCAGTCCTTACATATCCTACCTCAAAGCAATCATTTTGTCTACATTTAAACCAATATTCCAGTATTTCCTAAATGGATTTAACCATGGAGATTTAAAAATCAATGCCTCAAACCCTTTGAAATTAATTAATTGGAGGAAGAAAAGAGTCATTGCTCTTCCCCCACTTTGAGGTCCTCTTTCCCTGCTCTAATGGCATTGTCAGGGCCCTCCTTGGAGTTAATAATGAATTTACCAAGTTCACAAACTCACTACTTTATGCATTTACTAAGTCAGTATCACTATGCCCTTTAGAAGATATTCTAGCAGAAGGGGTAGGCAGATATAAAACTAGCCATTCGCGATGAGTGCTGCAATAGAAGTAAGTGCATTCAAGGAGCTACAGAGGTGCGAAGGAAGTTAACTCTACCGAACTTGAAGGGAATGCTTAGGGGCAGGAAGAGGAGCCATCTTCATGATTAGAGAAGATTTTAATTGTATGTGACCCTAAAGGATGGTCATATGAAATAACATGTGCAAAAACAGGGAGTATTAATGAGCATGTTGGAGGAAGAGCAAGAGATGTGACTCCAGGTTAGGAGATGAAGGAGGAAGAATTAACCTGACCAAAAAAAAAAAAAAAAAAAGTACTGAAAAAAACAATTTGGGTGAAGTTGTCTAGGCAAGTCTTTTAGCCTCTAGCTAAGCAGTTCTCAGTTTGGAGTATGCATCAGAATTTTAAGCAAGGGGGTAAGATAAGGAGACTTTTGGTTTGGGGAGTTTACTCGGTGGCAGGTTTAATAAAAGATGCAATAAAGGTGGCAAGTGAAGGGAATAGCTTGAAGGTTTTAGCCAATGTGAGATGTGCAAGAAAATTAGGGATGTTTCTTTCCATTCTACCCCTGAGCTAGGTCTGGTCTTGAGGGGAATATAACAGAGAATATGTTTTTGATAGATATAGGAGGGAATAAAGATATACACACACTACGATAATCATCTTGACATGAAAATGAGAGAAAATATAGAATGGAAAATAACCCCAGGTTTCTAGGTTGCCATGACTGAATGAATTCATTACCCTTAGGAGAGATAAAGCAGTAGACAGACAGATCATACATACTACACTGATTGGGCAGATATGGATAGATAAGATGGGAGGAGAGGAAAAAAGTTTGGCTGTACAGAGTTTGAGCATTTTGACTTAGGGTACCTGTGGGTTAATTCCCACCTTACTATGATATTGAAGTTGGTCTTTGCTCTTGATATCAAAGAATCAAAAAGTCTTGTGGGTTATATATACTGTGGATACTCAGTGAATGGCCTCTAAAATCGGTTTTAGCTTAAGTAACTGGAATATTTGCATACCCAGGAACGCTCTCATTCCCTTCTGATACCCTGTTCTGCCTGAGCCACCCCTTCAGACACCCCCTGTTTAGAGCAGGAAAATAAGTCAAAAATAATTTATTAGCCTTGATTTACAACTAATCCCCATTTCCCTCATGAAGTTATCTTCTGAATACTATCTTCATGTAATTTGTCATCCAATTTGGAACATTATGAAAGTGAAAGTTTGACACTCTTAGGAATCTACTAAAGCCAGAGGAATAAACCAGATCTCTGAGATCAGGCAAATAGGAATAGAAGGTCATCATACCTCCAAACACCAAGAAATCTTTATTGCAACACAACATGCTAAGGGTCAAGAGTGCGTTCTCTTTCTTGCTCCCTATGTCATAGATTGGTTCTTTTTCCCCACCATTCATCTTATCTCCCTGCCCAGCCCCACCCTAATTCTGGAAGACAACCTGCATATGCATGGATTGCTATGGAAACAGTTCACATCTAAGGATGAAAACCACTACATTCAACAGAGACCTATCCAGCAATGTGGAATTGCAAGAGTGATTCCTCTCTCACCACTGGAACAGTTACCATAAGAGGACTGCAGGAGAGAACTAGGAGAAAGGGGGAAGGACAATGAGACTGCCATGCTGGCCTGCCTTTCTTGGTGGTGATGGGCTTATGAGAGGCAACCAAGAGAAGTCCCCTGCACCCTTCAGGGTGATACAGAACATAAGAGACTCAGGAGTGCTTCAGGGCTCAAGTTTGCAGGTGGCAGGGGTTAGGGTTTAGATATGAGGTGTCCCCCCAGAGCTTATGTGTGAGACAAAGCAAAAAAAAAAAAAAAATGTTTACAGGTGAAATGATTGTGTTATGAAGACTTCACCTGATCTATATTTTGTCCTTGTTGAGCAGAGCTCTGTCTCTTCTTCCTGGTGCCAAGTCCCCAGCTGCGTTCCTCTGCCACACTTTTCTGCCATGATGTCCTGCCTCACCACAAGCCCCAAAGAATGGAGCCAGCTGTCTGTGGATGGAGGCCTCTGAAACCATGAGCCCCCAAATAAACTTTTCCTCCTCTAATTGTTCTTGTCAGGTCCTTTGGTCACAGCCTCGAAAAAGCTGACTAAAACAGCACAACATGTGGAGACCTAGTGAGATCCAGTTGGTGAGAGGAAAATGGCAGATAAATGGAAAAGCAGCATAGAAAGATGGAGAGAGCCACGCCAGGCCCTGGTTTCCACAGAGCTGTGTTTGTCAAGCTCCCAAAGGGTTTTTGAGCTTCCCATGGGTGAAGGATGATCCTGAGAAGATGATCAAAATCCTAGAGCAGCACACAGCCCTTCAGTAAGCCATGAGAAGAACTCTTTGCAGAGAACAAGAAACAAACGCATGTCTTCCTCTGAGGTACCACCCACCCACCGGGAAGCTGACAGGAGCCTTGTAAAGCACCCATAGTTCATTTACACATCCCTTCCAAATTGAAAATCATATGCCTACTGGATTAAGGCAGAGACTACAGTTGGCACAGCCAGCCCAGGTCTGAGAGCAGAGTATTGAAAAACAGACTGAAGCACACTGGAAAATATACACACTTGAAATTTATTTTTTTTAATCTGAGATTATATTCTTAAAAGCTTTTGATCACTAAGTGAGACTATGTTCTTGTAAAAATGAATACATTTTACCCACATCTGGCTTGAGGCTGTGTGGTAGCCCTCTCACTGGTTCTCCTCTCCCATTGTCTTTCCTTACTGCTTCCTACTAGATTCATTGTCACATTGTCACCTTATCTCCTGAAAACAGGATGAGCCGTCACACTTTCTTCCCCTCCATACCTATTGCAATGCTTTCCCTGTAGTTTGTTCTCAACATAATAAATATACTGAATGTGTGAGACAAAGACCACATAACAAGAGTAGAAAGCCTTCCCAGGAGCATATGCTTCTACAAGAATTGAGTCAGAAACTGGGATTCACGTCTCTCTTCACTGCCAGGACTGACTTGGCTAGTGCAGCTGACTGAAGGGATTTTTCTCTCTTCCTCCCAACACTATTTATATACACAGAAAGCTGCTCCTCATCAAACAAATAAGGAACTCCTTCCCAGCTGAAAACTGTTCTTCAGTTGAAGATATGAGTGGACCATGCGAGCTTTAAAACGAATATAATTTGGAGTTAGAGTAAGTCTTTTACATAAGGTTTGGTTAAGTTGGCCCTTTGTCAGATATTGCAAATTTTGATTTTTTTCAGCCCTAGTAAAACATACCAAAGTGTTGGTTACAATGACCATAAATGAATGCCTTCTCTGTAATCTGTTGATGCATCAAAATCATGTCTGCGTGATTCACCAGCCAGATGAGGCTTGTTGCAAGCCAAATTGCATTTTGGACTTAATAAAAGATAATTATAATTTAGTAAAAACATCTGATAATTTAAACAAGCAGAACGCCACTGGCAAACACACAAGACCCTAGTACATAGTCCTTTTTTTCCAAAACATCAGATTGAGAAGATGATAAATACAAAGCATACAATGCAAAATACTCCATCATGTAGCTCACAGATGTGTCTCACATGCTCCGTCCATATTCACAAATAGCCCACAGAGAGCATTCTCAGTGGTCTGAATTATTGGGAGCTTTCAAAAAATACTTTTAGAATACGTTAGAAACAAAGGAATTCCAAATAGAGTCCAAATACCAACAGATTCCAGCTGCTCATATTTTGATGGCTAATATATCAGTAGTTCTGAGTCCCAGGGGTTAGAAAGAAGGATTCTAAATTCTGATTGGGTTGTGAGCCTAGTCCTTCCTCTGTTTTGGGGATCATCAGGGACAAGTCACTCACTTCTCAGAGTTTCCTTGCCATTTAGGAGTTTCGTATGTCCTTTGGTATCTTGAAAATGCCAAAACTACAGGAAGTCATCCATATCCCTGGAGATGAATCCTTCTCCTGTCTTATGTGTTGATGATTCCACATATAACTTTTCTTGGACACCCTGTTTAGTAAATCTTGAACTTTTTAGAACAGGAAGAGGGTTTGGAGATATGAGACTCCAGGACAGTCATGTCACAGACTACATTTAGAATTCCCACATGCAAAGCAAGAGGTGGAGTGGTCACGTGATCAAGTACTCTAGAGTCAGAACCTGTTATAGTTTGGATCTTAAATGTCACCTAAAGGCTCAAGTGTTCAAAGCTCGATCACCAGTCTGTAGCACTATTGGGAGGTAGTGAAACCTTCAGGAGGTGGGGACTAGTGGGAGGAGCTAAAGTACTCCTCTGAATGAGATACAGGGACCCCAGCCTCTTCCTCTCTCTTTGCGTTCTGGCCACCATGAGATAAATAGCTTTGTTCCACTACAAGCTCCCTGCCATGAAGTTCTTCCTTACCAAAGGCCCAAAAGCAATGGAGCCAGCTGACCATGCACTGAGACCTTTGAAAAGTTGGCCAACATAAATCTTTCCTTTTTTTAAGTCGGTTACTTCAAATATTTCGTCACAGTGATGGAAAGCTGACAAACCAGAGCTTGAGAGGGAAACCAGGCTTCTAACAGAGTTGTGTTCTTTCTAAGGCATCTCTGTGCCTCTCTAAAATGGTGGGAGTACATCGAAATTAATGTTAGAAGAGGGATATAAGCTGCTCTTTCTTTTATCTGCCTTGACAAAGTCAGTCAACTCAGAGTGGAATTAAAGCCTATATCTCTATTTGATAGCATTGTAATCTTAGATAATCATTTAAGCACACTGAACTCAGTTTCTTCTTCTATAAAACAGTTACTTCGTAATTTCATGGTTATAACTGTGCTCAGTGTTGTGGGTGAGCTAATGTATGGCAAAATGGAGCATTGACTAAAATATGACAGGAGGTAAAGATTTTATATACTTTCCTACATTAGAGTATTTGTCACCTCCATCCCTACGATCACCTATTCCCATCTCCATGACAATTTCCTACTTTTACCAAAATCCTTCTGGTCAATCATGCTCCAGGCTCCAGGCCTCTGCCCTGATAGCACAAATGCCTGTTGACCTTAATACTTCACATTGAATTGGCTACTGGGTCCTGTAATTTGTATAGTCTGAATGGTCTTTTAACAATTTTCTTTATGCCTACACCATCAGTTCAAAGGAAATGCCCATTTAAAGTTAGTAGTTGAGTACAGGAGGGTTACAACCAAGGTTTGGGGAAAGCTGGATCCAAATAGATCATCAAACAGATGTGAATCAGAAGCCAGAGTGCAACCCAAGGGTGACTAGACAGGTAGAATGTGGGCTCAAGGAGCAGGGGACAGGAAGGTCCGGGAGGGTCACTATTGAATTCCAGAGAAAGAGAGCTCATTACAAGTATGGGTGACCTCCATTTGAAAATGACCAAGACAAGAGCAGAGAACAAATGTCCCCACCTATTAATCCTGCCTGCACAGATCTTCCCTCTTTAAAAGAACAAGCTCCAATTCCTTGGCCAACCCACTCTGTAGTGAGCTCACGTTCACGTAAAGTCCTAGATCATTTGCTTTTCTGGATGTCAACAGTAAATATTTATTACTTTCTATGAGGTATCTCATTTTATATTCTGTGTGTGTGCTTTATGCTAAAATTTTCACCACTGCCCTCTGAGGTGCCCACTATTATTGCCCTCCTTTTACAAAAGAGGAAATGCTCCAGAGCCCATGTCCTCAGCTACTACATGCTGTACTGCCTCTCACCAGAAGAAAATTTAAGAAAACTCCTACTAACCTGCAGCCCAAATGCTCTTTGTGTTGATGATATAGATAATTGCTTACCAGTTTGGAGATTTGGGGTTTTCATTTGAACAAATTCATGTAGTTAGTTGAACAAAGAAAATGCAGCTTTGCTTCTTTCATATAAATGTCCTGCTCTTTTCCGGAAGTCCCCACTCACTGAACAATCAAAATATGATCCTTGCCAGGGCATGCTCTCTCAGTTGTTTTTAATACAATGGGTCTATCTCTGTTAAGTCTGAAGAATGCTTTTGTGGCTCTGCCTTCCCCAGGGAGGCCTGTGTGGAAGAGGGGGGGCTAAGGTTGCTCAAGGTCAGGTGGATTGAATCTTGCCCCTGTTGGTATTCTCTGCATGCTGCCTGGTAGGTGCTATGGAGCAGATGATCTAGTTTGTTCTCTGAAATGGAAGAGACTTTGGAGTAACTGGTCAGGGTCAGCCTTTGAGAGTTTGGGGCTCTACTGCTGGATTCTGTGAGCTGGCCAGTTGATTTCCCACTGACACATTGCCACACGTGGAACCTTCACTGTCCTGAGCTTCTGTTGTGCTCTCCATAGCTCTATGTACCTCCTCACTCTGCAGCTAGCAAATGTCAAATTCTATGCTTTCCTACATAGGTGATGGAGGAGAGGTAAGGGGCCCTACCTCAGGCTCACAGTCAGCCACCTCCTGCCACTAACCCTGAATTATGGTCCTCATGCCACACAGCACCTGGTCAGGTAGGGGTTTCTCTGACAGGCAATTCCACCCTGCTTCTGCCCCTCTTCTTACAACATCCCCCCACAAAGGGCTGAACTTTCTCC
Organism: Tamias sibiricus; assembly: GCA_025594165.1. Lineage (NCBI taxonomy): Eukaryota > Metazoa > Chordata > Mammalia > Rodentia > Sciuridae > Tamias > Tamias sibiricus. The sequence goes on along the minus strand of CM046660.1, from coordinate 67,572,593 downwards.
CTTTGTTTCTTGTCAGACAGGAACATTTTTACAGAAGACAGGGTGCAGAGAGGAAACAGCATACCATTAGGGAGTATAAAGTAGGAAGTATTTTAAATGCAAATTGAAATCATATGACAGCATATACCCTCTCTGGTCTCCATTTGGCATCTATTATAATGGATTGCACTTCTTGGAATTTGCTGAGTCCATGGTCCGGACACAAATTTCCTAGATGAGATAGTCAAGTGATCCTATTATTCAGAATTCAAGATAGGGCATATTTTAGACTTTTCTTTTAGTTATTCCTTTAATTCAATTATCAAAATTCCATATCAGCAATGTTAAATATACATGAAAAAAAATACAACATTGAGTTAGAGTTAGGATCCTTAATCTAAAGCATAGATTCAGCTAACTTGTAAATAAGTGAGAACAACAGAAGTGAAAGAGCTGATTGTCTATGACTGAGTAAATATTCCCTGTCCAGAAAGAGAAAGAGAGGGAGGGAGATAAGGAATGCAAAAATTCCAAAACAAGGCTTTGAGATGTTAGCTAGTAGTTAATCTGAGATCAGAATGACTGAACGGAAAGCATGGGGCGAAGTAAAGGATGTGAGCTCCCTTACATATGATTTGTGATGGAAAACCTAAAAGACCCAACTACAATGATTTAAGAGTATTGCTACAACAGGCACAAGCCAGGCATAAAGCTGCTGGTAGTGATGAATAGCATCTGACCACCATCAACGAGGTGCATTAAATAATGAAAAGTTACCAAGGAAGTTCTCTGCAGCGGCAGGGTGATATAAATTTTGGACTCTGCTAAACTCTTTTCTAAAAGCAAATAAAACAAAACATTTAAAAAAAAAAAAAAAAACACTTCTGCAAAACCCATCATTTTGATTAGCTGTTCATTTCAAGTACAACTTTGCTCAAAATGACTGCCTACCTCCCTGCTCGCACGCGCCATTTCAGTGTTCAAGTTCAGTGTTACAAATTGATTTACCAACAGCTTCTCGGCCGTAAAGTTCTGCCTGCTGTAGCAGCCCGACTTCACATGTGGCTCCGCCAGACATAGGAGGAGGCATGTGTCTCTGTGCTCATCCAGTGGTCAGCCAGTCCACCCTTGTGGGGACCTTGAATGACAACTGTTCTAAACACTGCATTCAACTCCAGGTGCTTTCTAGCAGCAGTCTGCTGTAAATGAAGATCACCTTCCTTCAGTTCATCAGAAATTCACAAAAGTCTGCTTCCCTTTAGAAGCCATGTTAGGAGGAAGTGGTTCAGTGAGCTGGAGAAGCTTCTCCTGTAAAAAAGATCAAGTCAAGGCAGGGAGAGGGCCATCTAAGAACGGGCTTTAAAGAGAACACAGGTTTCACTCAAAATCTGTCACATTCGTCATGCCTTTTGGTTGTGCGCACCATTTATTCACTTCACTTTAAATTATTGGATTAATCCAAAACAAAAATAGAAGCTCCATTTTATCCAACAAGACTGAAAATTGATAGGATTTATCCCACAATATTCCTTCTGTTTCTCTCAGTGATTCAGGACTACCCTCTAGGTAGTCACTCCTTTGATTTCTCATGGTCTCCATTTATAAATTTTTATAAGTGGAATCACAGAATCAGTCAGATGGAGTAAATCTAAATTTGGCTGACTCTGTCTTTAAGATTGTGCTGTCTATCTAGGTGTTTTGGAATTACATGTACATTTTAAAATAAGTCTATAAAGTTTCTACAAAGAGACTGCTGGGGTTTTTTAAGTTAAAAGTTTGCTGAATCAAATTGATATAAAAAATATGGATTCTTCTAGAACACTTCTTGAGGTTCATTAATTTCCGTCCGCAATAGTTTGTAGCTTTCAGTGAAGAGATATAACATCTTTCACTGTATATTTCTTAGCATTTAAGATTTTATGTTCTAGCAAGCCTTCTTTTTCCATTTGCTAATTTCTAGTGTATAGAAATAAAAATGTTAGCGATCTTGCGGCCCATGGCATTGAGACAGGGGGAAAAGGACACGTAGATAATAAATGATTGGGTCAGAAAAATTAGGGCTAATTATCAAAGAAAAGGAAATAAGTTGCTAGCACTTCTAGAGCACTTCTCTGCTTAAGGGGTTGCTAACACCTCGGGGGAATTGGTAGGATGCTCTTCTCAACACAAGGAGCTGCTAATGATTACCCCCTGGGCTGATCTTTCCTGCCCTTGGGCGTATAGGCAGGGTAGAAAGAGGAGGTGTGGAGCAGGGAGAGGAAATCTGAGATCTATAAAGGAGACAAGACCACCCCAGGCACCCAGCTCTGGGCCCAGACTTCTCTCCTGAGAAATTTGCTTTCTCGATGTTTTGTCTCTTTCTTAAATAAAACTTGCTTTCTATGCTTGCTTTCATGTTTCTCAAGTGTTTAGTCTTCAACACCAGAGGAACAGGAACTCCATCCTGATTTCCAAGACCATTACCATTATGAAATCCCCTTACTATTATAGTTCTCTAGAGGAATTAATTTTGATATTTTGATCAACAGTTACCATTCCTTTTATATGTTAGTACAGTCAGTGTGGTTTTCTTAGGTGTGTTTGCGTCTATGATCATTTTCTAGTCAGCTTTGAGTCTTTTGTGAGCAAAAGATAATAACAACTTAGAGGAGGAAATTTATTTTGGCTCATGGTTTCAGAGGTTCAGTCCATGGTCAGTCAACTCCATAGCTCTGGACCTGCTGTGAGGCAGAACATCATGGCGGAAGAGTGAGGCAGAGAAAGATTCTCAGTACATGAGCCAAGAAGGGGGCTGGTGGAGAAAGGGGGGTGGTGAGTGCAAGGAAGCCAGGGATAAATTAATCCCAAAGGGCACAGCTCTGAGGGTTTACTTCCTCCAGCAAGCCCTACCTGCCTGCACTTACCACACTATCTGATCACTTCAACTCTGAACATTCCTGCATTGTCTCACATATGAACTTTAGGGGATACCTTGTATTCACACCAAAATAGATCATAAGGCTATTGGATGATAATTTTTTCCTTATAATATTCTAGTTGGGCTTTAATATGAGTTATGCTGACATCATAGCTGGAAATATTTCCATTTCTTTTTTTGAAAATGCTTGTTTATCACACATTGTTGTTAATTTCAACGTTTGACCCACATACTGGGAAAAAAAAAAAAGAGTTTGAGATTTCACTAACAAAATCAGGAATACTGGAATTTGCTTGATGGAATATATTTTAATTGCAAATGAGGAATCTTTATAATGCATAAAACTATATAATTTTTCATGTCTCTTTTTGTTAGTTTAGTATGATCATTTCCAAAGAATTTATTCATCTAATTGTTGAGTGTATTACATGAAGTGGTTTATAAAATTTCCTCATCTCTTTTAAAATCTATGGAATGTGTAATAAGGTCCTTGTTTTACTATGTAATGGCATTTATACTCCCTCTCTCTCTGTCTCTGAATCACTCTTACTGTTTATCAATATATATTTTTGAAGAATCAGTTATTAGTTTCCTCTTAAATTTTCTCTCATGTTCATATTTATTTTTATTTCATTGACACTTGCTATTATTTTCTTCTTTCTCTTTCCTTGGGATTAATTTGTTCTTCTTCTAGATCTATAAACAAGAAGCTCAGATTCCTGATTTTAATTTTTATTAGTTTAGCATACACACTTAAAGTTTTAAACTTTCCCTTAAGCACTGATCTAACTATATCCAACATATTTTAACATGCTGTGTTTTCATTATCATCCATTTAAAATATTTTCTAATTTCTTTTAAGATTTCCTCTTTGACCCATGGACTATGTATTTAGAAATATGTTTTTCAATTTCCAAATATTTGGAGAAATTCCAGTTATCTTTTCAATACCATTTTAATTTAATTGGTCACAGAATAGAAATCTGCATGTTTTCAATTCTTTGAAATTCTTTTAGACCTGCCTTGTGACCCTGAATCATTTCCTTTGGTGACTATTCTGTGGTTGATTGAAATAGTGTGTTTTCTGTATATGAAGTGTTTTGTTACTGTCACTGAGGCCAACTGAGTTAAAAACATTGTTCCAATTTTTATGGATTCTTTTGCCTAACACTATTCAGATAAGAGTGCTTCAAGTATAACTATGAATATGAGCCTTTTTCCTTCAATTCTCTCAATGAATGATTCATTTTTTGTGAATGTTATTAGGTACATATACATTGAGAATGTTCATATTTTCTTAGTGCATTTTTATAATCAATATAAACATTTGACAATTAAAATATTTCTGTTACAAAAAGCATATATTTGAGAAATTTTTAAAAAAATCTACTTCCTCAATTTTTGCATTTGAATTGGTGTTTAATTCATTTACATCTAACATGTTTACCTGTGCAATTAAATATGAATTGATCATTTTATTCTTTATTCACCATCTTTCACATTTATTCTGTTCCTTTTTCTCCTCCTTTCTTCCCCCTCTATATAGTAATCTTGAATTCTTATTTTTTAATTAATATAGTCTTTTAGCTTAAGTGCTTATGCTGATTTTCATTGGTTTCTATAGATTACAGAAAGGATCTTATCACATTCTATCTTAAATATTACAACAGCTATGTATAGTTAATAACTTCAGGACAACATGTTTTTCTTTACTTTCTTCACTCTTTCTGTTATTTTCATGAAGTAGTTATAAAACTTATAAACCATGGACTATCTAGGTATGGATGCAAAGAGTAGGTGCATAAAATCTTAAAATAGTATCTGCATGATTGTAATTGAATATAATCCAGTGTCTACAAAATGGGATTCAGAAATATTGTAGCATGGGCATAGATTAAAGCTAACAAACTTGTTGAGAGCATAAATCTACTATAAAAGAAGAGACATGAAAACAGATATTTGATTATAGAAAATCCTAGAGGAATATTAAGAAAGAGTTTTGCCAGCTAAAGTTCAGGGGAATTGTCAATATTCTTTCAAAAAGAGGCTCAATGTTTTTCGTTCTAATACCTCTCACTTGACTTGAAATTTTTTGAGCATCCCAACTATTACAGGCTGGATTATGTTCCTCCTAAATTCATGTATTGAAATCTTAACCCCTAGAACCTCAGAATGTGATTGCATTTGGGAATAAAGTCTTTGAAGAGGTAAATTAAAAGGAGATCTACAGAGTAGAACTTAGTCCAATCTCATGTGTGTCCTTGTAAGAAAAGGAGATTTGGACACACAGAGAGACAACAGGGGTGGCCACCCACTGAGAAAGGATCACGTGAGGACACCATGAGAAGGCAGACAAGGCACATCAAGGAGAAAGGCCTCAGAGGAAACCACCCCTACATGCACCATCATCTTGCATGTCTAGCCTCCAGAACGCTAAGAAAATTAATTTTTGTTGTTTAACCAGCCCAGTTCATGATACTCTTTATAGTCATATAAGCATATCTATCAAGCAAGAGTAAAAATAATCATATTCCTTTCACCTAAAACCATGGTAATTGCTTAATTAAAGTTCAATGGTATTTAAAAAAATTTTTTAAGCACTGGAATCTATGTTATTTAAAGTTTGTTGATCATGGCAAAATATTTTTTTGTTATTTATTTATTTATTCATAATGCGCAAGTATATCATCTTTTTACATACAACTGCTTGTATACAAAGTATATAAGTACCACTCAGATCTTTAATCATGCATTTAGGATAGTGATATCCATCTCATTCAACCACCATTTTCCCCCCTTCTCCCCCCCTGCTCCCTCCCTTGCCCTCCCTTTCCTTTGACCATTCTAGTGTTCCTCTAATCCTATGTACCCCCATCCAATCACACTGTGAACTAACCTCCTTATATCAGAGAAAACATTTGGTATTTGGATTTTTGAGATTGACTAATTTCACTTAGCATTATATTCTCCAACTTCATCCATTTACCTGCAAATGCCATTATTTTATTCTCTCTTATTGCTGAGTAAAATTCCATTTTGTATATATACCACATTTTCTTTATCCACTCATCTACTGAGGGACATCTAGGTTGGTTCCACAACCTAGCTATTATGAATTGTGCTGCTATAAACATTGAAGTGGCTGTGTCACTGTAATATGCTGTTTTTAAGTCTTTTGGGAACAGACACAGGAGTGGGATGGCTGGGTCATAGGGTGGTTCCATTCCCATTTTCCCAAGAAATCTCCATACTGCTTTCCATAACGGTTGCACCATTTTGCAGTCCCACCAGCAATGTATGAGTGTGCCTTTTTCCCCACATCCTCTCCAACATTTATTGTTGTTTGTGTTCTTGATAGCTGCCATTCTGACTGGAGTGAAATGAAATCTTAGAGTAGTTTTTTATTTGCATTTCTCTAATTGCCAGAGAAGTTGAGCATTTTTTCATGTATTTGTTGATTGATTGTATATCTTCTTCTGAGAAGTGTCTTTTCAGTTCCTTAGCCCATTTATTGATTGGGTTATTTTCTTTTTTGGTGTAAAGTTTTTTGAGTTCTTTATATATTCTAGAAATTAGTGCTCTATCTGATGTGCATGTATTAAATATTTGTTCCCAATTAGTTGGCTCTCTATTCACCTCACTGATTGTTTCTTTTGCTGAGAAGAAGCTTTTTAGCTTAAATATATCCCATTCATTAATTTTTGGTAATAGTTCTTGCGCTACAGGATTCTTATTAAGGAACTTGGGGCCTAATCCGACATGTTGGAAATTGGAGCTTACTTTTTCTATTAGGCGTATTGTCTCAGATTTAATTCCTAGGTCCTTGATCCACTTTGAATTGAGTTTGGTGCATTGTGAGAGATACAAGTTTAATTTCATTTTGTTGCATATGGATTTCCAGTTTTCCCAGCACCATTTGTTGAAGAGGCTATCCTTTCTCCACTGTACATTTTTTGCACCTTTGTCTAATACAAGATAACTGAAATTATATGTATTAGTCTCTGTGTCCTCAATTCTGTACCATTGGTCCACCCGTCTGTTTTGGTGCCAGTACCATGCTGTTTTAGTTACTATTGCTCTATAGTATAATTTAAAGTCCGGTATGGTGATGATGCCCCCTGCTTCACTTTTCTTGCTCAGATTGCTTTGGCTATTCTGGGTCTCTTATTTTTCCAGATGAATTTCATGATTGCTTTTTCTATTTCTTTGAAAAATGACATTGGAATTTTGATTGGAATTGCATTAAATCTGTATAATGCCTTTGGTAGTATGGACATTTTGACAATATTGACTCTACCTATCCAAGAGCAAGGTAGGTCTTTCCATCTTCTGAGTTCTTCTATGATTTCTTTCTTTAGTGATCTAAAATTTTCTTTATAGAGGTCTTTCACCTCTTTTGTTAAGTTGATGCCCAGGTATTTTACTTTTTTTTTTTATGCTATTGTAAATGGGGTCATTTTCATCATTTCCCTTTCAGAGGCTTTGTCACTGATGTATAAAAATGCCTTTGACTTATGGGTATTGATTTTGTATCCTGCTATTTTGTTTGCCGAATTCATTTACTATTTGTAAAAGTTTTCTGGTAGAGTTTTTTGGGTCTTCTAGGTATATTATCATGTCATCAGCAAATAGTGCTAATTTGTGAGCTCTTCTTTTCCTATCTGGATCCCTTTAATTTCTTTCGTCTGTCTAATTGCTCTGGCCAGAGTTTCCAGTACTATGTTAAATAGCAGTGGTGAAAGGGAGCATCCCTGTCTTGTTCCAGTTTTTAGAGGAAATGCTTTCAATTTTTCTCCATTTAAGATAATGTTAGCTCTGGGCCTTGCATAAATAGCTTTTATAATGTTGAGATATGTTCCTTATATTCCTAGTTTTTCTAGTGTTTTGAACATAAAGGGGTGCTGTATTTTGTCAAATGCTTTTTCTGCATCTATTGAGACAATCATATGATTTTTATCTTTAAGTCTATTGATGTGATGTATTATGTTTATTGATTTCCGAATATTGAACCATCCTTGCATCCCTGGAATAAACCCCACTTCATCGTGGTGCACTATCTTTTTGATATGTTTTTGTATCCGATTTGCCAGAATTTTGTTGAGGATTTTTGCATCTATGTTCATTAAAGATATTGGCCTGAAGTTTTCTTTTTTGGATGCGTCTTTGCCTGGCTTTGGAATTAATGTAATATTGGCCTCATAGAAAGAGTCTGGAAGAGCTCCCTCTTTTTCTATTTCTTGAAATAGTTTGAAGAGCATTGGTATTAATTCTTCTTTGAAAGTCTTGTAGAACTCAGCTGTAAACCCATCAGGTCCTGGACTTTTCCTTGTTGGTAGCTTTTTGATGACATCTTCTATTTCTTCACTTGTAATTGATCTGTTTAACTTGTGTATAGCCTCCAGATCCAGTTTAGGCAAATCATATGACTCTAGAAATCTGTCAATGCATTAAGTATTTTCTATTTTATTAGAGTACAAGTTTTCAAAGTAATTTCTAATTATATTCTGTATATCTGATGTGTTTGTTGTGATATTCTCTTTTTCATCATGAATGTTAGTAATTTGAGTTTTTTCTCTTCTTCTTTTCATTAGCATCACTAAGGGTCTGTCAATTTTGTTTATTTTTTCAAAGAACCAACTTTTAGTTTTGTCAATTTTTTGAATTGTTTCCTTAGTCTCAATTTCATTAATTTCTGCTCTGATTTTAATTATTTCCTGTCTTCTGCTGCTCTTGGTGTTGATCTGTTCTTCTTTTTCTAGTGCTTTGAGGTGTGATGTTAAGTCATTTATTTGTTGGGTTTTTTTTCCTTTTAAGGAATGAACTCAGTGCAATGAATTTTCCTCTTACTACTGCCTTCATCGTGTCCCAGAGATTTCTATACGATGTATCTGTGTTCTCATTTACCTCTAGGAATTTTTTGATCTCCTCTTTGATGTCTTCTTCAACCCCTTGTTCATTCAGTAGCATGTTGTTTAGCTTCCAGTTGATGGAGTAGTTTTTCTTATTCCTTGTTTTGTCGTTGATTTCCAATTTCATTCCTTTATGGTCCGATAGCATGCAGGGTAGTATCTCTATTTTTTTATATTTGCTGAGAGTTGCCTTGTGACATAATATATGGTCTATTTTGGAGAAGGAGCCATGTGCTGCTGAGAAAAAAGTGTATTCTTTTACTGTGGGATGAAATATTCTATATATGTCTGTTAAGTCTAAGTTATTGTTTTAAGGAGGCCTATGGTTTCTTTGTTTAGCTTTTGTTTGGATGATCTATCTATTGGTGAGAGAGGTGTGTTGAAATCTCCTAGAATAACTGTGTTGTGGTCAGTTTTACTCTTGAATTTGAGAAGGGTTTGTTTGATGAATATAGGTGCTCCATTATTTGGGGCATATAGATTTATGATTGTTATATCCTGTTGATGAATGGTTCCCTTAAGTAGTAAGAAATATCCATCTTTGTCCCTTTTGATTAGTTTTGGCTTGAAGTCTACCTTATTTGAAATGAGAATGGAAACCCCTGCTTGCTTCCACAGGCCATGTGAGTGATAAGACTTTTCCCAGCCTTTCACCTTCAGTCTATTTATGTCTTTTTCTATGAGGTGTGTTTCTTGTAGACAGCAAATTGTTGGGTCATTTCTTTTAATCCATTCAGATAATCTGTGTCTTTTGAATGGTGAGTTTAGGCCGTTAATATTCAGGGTTATTATTGAGATGTGATTTTTATTCCCATCCATTTTTATTTGTATTATTTGTATTATAGCTTGATTTGGTTTCTCTTCTGTTTGGTATTTCCCTTAGTTTAATATCTCCCTTTGTTGATTTTCGTTGTTATTTTTCTCTTCTTCTTCATGAAAAATTTTGCCCAGGATGTTTAGAAGTGATGGCTTTCAAGCTGAGAAATCTTTTAACTTTTGCTTGTCGTGGAAGGTTTTTATTTCATCTTCGAATCTAAAGCTCAATTTTGCTGGATATAAGATTCTTGGTTGACATCCCTTTTCTTTCAGAACTTGAAATATGCTATTCCAGGATCTTCTTGCTTTTACGGTCTGGGTAGAAAAGTCTGAACATAGTCTGATTGGTTTCCCCCTATATGTAATCTGCTTCCTTTCTCTTGTGGCTTTTAATATTCTCTCCTTGCTCAGTATATTAGGCATTTTCATTATAATGTGTCTTGGTGTGGATCTGTTGTGATTTTGTATGTTTGGTGTTCGGTAAGCCTCTTGAACTTGGTTTTCCCATTCATTCCTCAAGTTTGGAAAATTTTCTGTAATTATTTCATTAAATAAATTATTTATTCCTTTGGCTTGAAACTCTGCCCCCTCCTCTACCCCAATCACTCTTATGTTTGGTCTTTTTATGTTGTCCCATAATTCTTGGATTTTCTGTTCTTGGTTTCTTACCATTTTTGCTGTGTAATCTAGATTTTTCTCTAGGGTATATATTTTGTCCTCATTGTCTGAGGTTCTTTCTTCCAAGTGATCTACTCTGTTGGTGATACTTTCGATTGAGCTTTTATTTTGGTTTATTGCTTCTTTCATTTCCGGAATTTCTGTTTGGTTTCTCTTTAGAGCCTCTATCTCCCTATTGAAGTAATCTTTTACTTCCTGTATTTGCTTATGGAGTTCTTTGTCAAAATGATCTTTCGCCATCTGTACTTGCTCCCTCATCTCATTTTTTAGTTCATTCTTCAGTTCTACAAGCATTTGGCAAATGTAATTTCTAAATTCCACCTTTGTCATTTCACCAACTGTGCATGCCATGGAATCTACTGAGGAGGTATATTGATTTGTTTGTGTCACTTTCCTTCCTTGTTTCTTCATCTTGCTTGTACGTCTGTTCCTCTTGCACCATGGGACCTTGACTATTTTGCTTTTACCTTAAAACCTTACATTGCTCCTGTAGTACAATGCTATCAGATCCCCTTATATTTCCTTTACACTTTAAAATCAGACACTTTCTACTCAGAGAATCCCAGTTTGATCAAAATGTACAGATTTAGTTAACCTAGATATTGTTTCCAATTTAGTCTGTAATCTTCTAATGGGGCTTTATAGATTCAAGTAATGGACACAGAGGTGATATGTTTAGTAAGAGGGAAGTGAGTGAACTGACTTGTTCTTTCTTAGAAAGTATGCAAAGAGAGTTCTATGGAAGTGGTTTAGTATCAGCAGATGAGAGAAGAAATAATGAATGATTAGGTGGAAAGACGAATTTATATATAAACCTAATTTATGCAGTGGTTGAGAGAAGAAATAAAGAAAGATGGAGAAAAAGAAAAAGAAGAAAAAGAAAAAAAGTGACCAAGGAGTAGAAATTAGTATGAGAGGGAGTGAGTCTAGAAAATAGAGAATACACTACATATAACACCACTTTGCTATATATTTCAATTGTACTCGTTCAAAAAAATCCCAATTTCTGTGTATAACTTGTTTTTGCCTTTGTTGAGTATGCAATGGCAGGGTGGAAATAGGGAAGATGAAGGAAGGAGAAAAAATACTAAAATGAGAAGGAAGAAAAGAAAGAAAGCATAGAGGAGCAGAAGCAAACAAACACACTGTCAATCAAAATGAAACAAAACAACAACAACAAAAAAAAAACCCAGAAACTAACAACCCCCCCAAGAAACAAACAAATAAACAAACAAACAAACAAAAACGTTGAAACCAGGAATAAGTCTCAAGCCAAATGGACCCTTGGAAGCCCTTCTTATTTCCCTTCCAGATTAAGTCAATTGACCCGGAACTTATCCAGTCAGCAATCCTGTTAGTGGAGTCAAGTCTGCACCTTTGGCCCTTTGCAGAATGGCACAGTGGAAGAGTGTAGGGGGCTTATCCTCAGGATGGGCCCTGCATTCAGCAGCAGGGAGCTGCCACTCTGGGCCCTGCAGGCTAGGCAAACTGGCGGCTGGATCTCTCCTTCCGGCGGTCTGGCAGATGCCTACCTCTTGCTCTGGTCACAGCTGGGCGGGTCACAGGGAGTGGAGGTATTGCTTCCCCAGGTCTGGCCCTGCGTCATGGCAAAATATTAATCAGAATGTCTTACACTTATATCCCAAAGCAGGTGGCCCCATGGGACGCAGAAGAACAGCTAAACCCTCTCTTAATCTCACGGGACATAATTTGTACTGAGTCCAGAGCCAAGAACATAAGGGCATGGCCTTCTTAGAATGAAAATAGTAGTTGCAGACGGAGTGGAATAGAGCATGGCTCTGTGCTGTCACTGTAGCACTGACTAAGTCAACATGTATTTGTCCACTTTGTAATTTGCCCATTCAAATACAATTATGCACTATCTACTGCATGACAGCCCTATTTCCTTATCTTTGCTACAGTCAAAAGAGTCTTGCTTTTTTAAAGCTGAATTTATGTATTTAAAAAAAAACATTTCCAAACACTCAAAGAAGGCTGCTTACATTATTCTCTAAGTAATCAGGCAAGATAACTCTCAGATACTCCAATCCTAGAAATTCCATTGTCAAATTGTATTATTTAGCTTAAATGAACCAAAGATTAAAAAATAAAAATTTTATAACCTAAACAGGAATTTGGAGATTAATTTTATTTTACATAACAAAGATATTATTTCATTCTATAGTCTACATTTTTAACTTTTGGGGGTTAAAGCAATATATAATAACAATATATTTTTTACATGTGTCTACTTTTTAATGTTTGTATTCTTACATTTTGAACAGTTATTTGATAAAAAAAAAAAAATAGACACAGACCCGTTTCCACCTTGATGCCTCACTCCATGCCCAGAACAATAGAGTCAACTTCTGAAATAATGAGCTAAACAAACTTTTCTTCTTATAATTGTTCTTGTCAGTTCTTTTGATCACACTGATGAATAAGCTGACTCAAACAGAAATTGGTCTTGAGAGGTGGGGTCATTGTTGTGACTGACCTGAAAATGTGATTCAGAAGCTTGTGCAGTCTTTTGGAAGTTCTGGTGGAAGGAATTTTGAAAAGTTTCTCGATTCAAGCTGGAAAATCTTTAGAATATTGTAAGCAGAGCAGGGCAATTCTGGTGAGAGCTAAGACCAAAATGCTGATAGGATTGTGGACAGTAAAAAACTGGGCTCATGTTTTAGTCAGCATTTTCATTTCTGTGACCAAAAGACCTGACAAGAATAATTTTAGAGGAAAAACAACTATATTTGGTGTATACAGTTTCAGTGGTCTCAGTCCATAGACAGCCAAATCTATTCTTTGGGGCTTGAGGTAATGCAGAACATCATGATGGAGGAATGTGCCCAAGGAAAATGGCTTAGGACATCACACCAGGAAGCAGGGAGAGAGAGACTTTGTTCAACAAGGACAAATTAAATGCCTCAAAACAATGCCTCCAATGACCCACCACTTCCAGCTAAACCCTACCTGTCCACAGTAAATCCCTATGAGGGAATTCATGCACTGATTAGGTTAAGGCTCTCACAACCCAATCATTTCACCTCTAAACTTTCTTGCATTGTCTCACATATGAGTTTTAGGGGGGACATCTAATATCTAAACCATTACAGTTTATGAAATTTCAAAGAAATATGACTATTAGAAAGTGGACTAGAGGCTATTTGCATTATGTTTTGGCAAGGAAGTTGTCAACATTTTTCCCATGTTCTGAGACTTTCTGTGAGACTGAGTTTAAAGGTAATGGACTGGTCAATCTGGCAGAGGAAGTCTCAAGGCAGTACAGCATTCAAGCAATGGCATGGATATTCCTGGCAGCTTTTAGCCAAATGTACTGTGATATTCAAGAGTAGAAAGAGGAACAGAAAGATTGAAAAAATTGCAGTTTGGCCAGAAAAGTGGGAGTAAAAATTGGACTAAGGAAGTTGTGGTTGTTAAAGACAGTATAGCCACTAAAGAGAGCCTAAATACTTTACCAGACATGATAGGAAAGATGACTCAAGGGCATCTCAGGAATTGGAAAGACCACATCTATCAGAGGCTCAAGGTATAAAAGTGAAAATGCCTTTGAGAAGAGACTTGTGGGGGCACCCTGCCCGGGCACTCAGAGGCTGCTGAAGTCAAGGGGCTTGGCTACTACTTGAGATGGTGGCAGACATTGGCATCAACTTTCTGGTGATGATTCTCCAGGATTGCAGGTTGCTAGAGTTAGGGGGTCAGGGATGCTTCCACTAAGATTTTTAAGGAAGTCCTGGGAGGCCAAGCAAAATGCATTAGGGAAGGAGTTCCTGTGGGTTTCCCCTGAGAGGGCAATGCATGAAAGGAAGCTGAACCTGTAGTGAAGAATCTGGGGATTAAGATATATCAGACTGTGGGCCATCTGCCAAGAAGAGCTGTAGGAATTGAGTACAGATAAGCCAAAAGAGAGGCCATAAGAGCTGAAACCAGTGAGGTCATAGGATGGTCTTGTGATAAGAGAACTAAAGGGACTCTATCTTGTTCTTCAGCAGCCATCTTAGCAGTTCCAAGAAATAGTTCTGTTTCTCAGAAATAACAGAACACAGAAAGTCCTGCCTCTGTCCCCTTTAATTGTTACCTAGCATAACGTATTTGGCAACACAAAAATAGAAATTCTTATACAATGTAAAATTGTTCTCTTTGGTTTCCATTTTTCTTGGGCAATGTACCTTGTCAGAGATTGATTGTCTAGACGTTAGTAACCATCCTCTGATGTGTACTCAACTAGGGTCATTTTGACCCCCCCCCCTTCCCTTTTACGTGCTTGCTGCTATGCCAACCTGGAAAGTCCCATGGGAAATATCAATGTACCCATTGCATTGTCTCGCTAACTGCCCCAATTCAGCTTCTGTACTGTGGCTTGCTTGCATTGGCTGAACAACCAAATATAAACCCTTGAAAATAACTGCCGGTGAGCCATTTTTTCACACTGTGTGATGTGTGAGGATGGTGGCCACTGATCAACTTAATAAAGGCTTTTTTTTTTTTTTTTTTTTTGGCTCAAGTGTGACATGGCTTAGAGTTTTAATTGGCATTTTGCTGGATACAACATTTTTGGTACAACAAACTTACATCAGCTCTTTGGAAACAACATCACAACGCCATGTGCCCCAGATACTGGATAATGACCTACAGAATTTGTTTGCCCATTGGATTTAAGTCTTGCTTTGGTCCCATCCCTTTTTTCTATGGCCCAATTTCTCCCTGGTGGAATGGAAATTCTTAACTATGTGTGGTTATATATTGGATCTATATTGGATTTCTCACAAAAGCTCATGCTGAGAGTTTGCCTTGAATCTCAGAGGAGATCTTGGACTTAAAATTTTGGGCAATGCTGGAACTGTAAAGACTATGGGGACTATTGGAAATTGATTAAATTCAGTTTGCATTGTGAGACAGGCATGAGCTTTTGGGAGGAATGTTATAGTTTTGATATGAGGTATCCCCCAATAGCTCATGTATGAGATAACATAAGGAAGTTTAGAAGTAAAATGATTGGGTTATGAGAGCCTTAGTTTTATCAGTGCATTAATCCACTTGAATGGATTAACTGTGTGGTGACTTCAGGTAGGTAGGGTGTATCTAGAAGAGGTAGGTCACTGGAGGCATGTCTTTTGGGGTATATATTTTGTGCCCACTGAGCAGAGTTCTCTCTCTACTTCCTGGTTGTCCTGTCCTAGCTGATTTCCTCTGCTATGATGTGCTGCCTCATCTCAGACCCAGAATAGTGGAGTCATCCATTTATGAACTAAGACCTCTGAAACTGAGAATGCCAAATAAACTTTTCCTCCTCTACATTGTTCTTGTCAGGTCTTTTGGTCACATCAGTGAAATTAAGTTAAGGTTGTAACTTAAGCACATGGGGCATGACTGGAGAAGGTGGGTTACTGGGGGCGTGTCCCTTCTCATTCTCACTGTTTCCTGCCTGCCATGAGGACAGCAGCTTCCTTCAGCAGTGCCCTTCCACCACAATGTGCTGCCTCATCTTGGGCCTAGAGCAATAAAGTCAGCTATCCATGGACTGAGATCTTTGAAACTATGATCCCCAAATAAACCTTTCCTCTTCTAAGGTGTCCTTGTGTGGTGTTTTGGTCACAGCAGTGGAAAAGCCCTCTAACACAAGGGGAATGCAATTGCCATAATTTCCTTGTCTTCCCTTGTTTTGAACTTAATGTTGCCCTGACGTGGTTCTCTCTGTGGGAGTCTTATCTCCATGAGTCAGAGTTACAGAGTGTTGGAGGAAGTGTTATCTTCAGAGCAGTAACATCATGTACTATATTATTTTGAGATCAATTTAGTAGTGATGTTTAATTAGAATACTATCATTTTTTTTTCTTCAAGGTTCTCATATTTCAACATTTTATGGTGAAAAACAATGGGTTACATGGGAACCATGTGCAAGCCATTGCCCAAAATTAGAAAAATGTTGATATCAGAAAAATAAATTGGTATTTTCATCACGGGCAAATTATGTACTTCTATATTTGGAGGTGCAGGACTAAGTGGGTAAGTGCATATTGAATTAGTTGCCAAAAATTGATCAGAATTTTTTTTATATAAGAAACTTAAAAAGGACATCACCCAGACAAGTAGTTGGCTAATTCCCCAAAATGTGAGAAATTAAGGAGAAAATGTTTGTTGGGCAAGAACTATGTGTTGGTCACTATGTATAATGTCACAATGACCTTTTAGATATCATCTTCATTATAAAAAGGGAGAAACAAACTTAGAGAAGTTGAATAACACAGTTGCATTCTTTTTAATTGCTGAGGGATAAAGGGACAATTTAATCTCAGGTTTGTGTGTTTTCAGTGCCTGATATTTCCACTACGAAATATCCTAGACTAAAGGAATTAAAATTTTATTGCATGGTATAAAGTCCCTAAAATATCTCATAATAGAATATAGCCTCAAATAATAAAAATAAATTCCTTGATATGTAAATGAAGACATACCCCTTAAGGCTAAGATATTTGAGTTAACCAATTAAGATAAAAAGCATTCATTTAATTAAACAAATTAATAACTTTTATTTGAGCATTTGCTATGGGTAAAAGATATACAAAGGTGACTGCTGTTGTGTCTTTTTATTTTGATTTTTGTTAATGAACTTGATTTACTCATTCCTCATCATAAACATATCACAATGTTGCACTGCACCCCATAAATATATACAACCATTAATTGTCAATGGAAATAAAATCTAAAAATGAAAAAGGAAGACAAAAAGCCCACAATATAATTTACGTAAGCATTGAAGAAGAAATAAGTAGGTATAACAAAAAACATACAAAATCATTATGAGGAAAACTGCAAAACTTGGCTGAAAAAAGTCAAAGATGAGATCTAAGTGAGTGGAGAAGTGTTTTAGTCAGCTTCTCTGTCACTGTGACCAAAAGACCTGATGAGAACAATTGTAAGCGAAAGATTTTATTTGCCTCACAGTTACAGAGGTCTCAGTTTATGTAAGATTGACTGTTGTTCTGAGCACTTGGTAAGATGGAATATCAAGGTGGAAGGGTGTGGCAGAAGAAAGCAGCTCAGGACACTGCATTCAAAACTATATTAGTCTATGCCTGACCCTCAAAAACTCAGGCATTTCTCACAATGCAAAACATATTTAGTCCATTTCCAAGAGTCCCCATAGTCTTTAAAGTTTCCAATCCCTTGACTGGGCTTCCCAACACAGCTGAGAGTATAGTTATTACACAAAAATACAGGATGAAGAGAAGGTTTGTGTAGAGAATCTCTCAGGCTGAAACCCTCAGTCCTTCTTCCCCAATTTGGCTTTATCCTTCAGGCAGGAATCTTATCATTCCCTTAGAATGAAATTTAAAGTTGATCAACTCTACTAAAAACTCAAATTTTCAAACAGTTATTTAACCATCCATGTCAAATAATAAGTAGACAACTAAGGATGAGCAGTTATCTGAAGAAATTCACTAGCACAAACAGAAAGCATAATAAACTTGAGGGGAACTAAAACTTCACACAGTAAAAAACATATAATAAAAAGTTTGAAGATATGGAAAAGCAATTGCATGAAATAAGAATAGGCTGCTATAAAATGACACATCTATAGAACTCAAAATAGATCTTTGAAATTGAAAGCATAGTAGCATAATGTTTTAAAGCCCATTTATAAGCACCTTTGAAAAATCACCCAGAAAGTATAGCAAGAAAAAAGAAAAGGTCTAAAACAGAACAGATAAAATATTAAAGGTACAATCCATGACACTCAATATCTAAATGGTAGTTTTTTTTTTTCCCCTCAGGTGAAAGATCTATATAAATAAATAGATAAATAAATAAACAAATAAGTAGATGTCACAGATTAAATATTTGTGAAAATGTGCCATAACAGAAGGACTTGAAATGTCAGATGGAAATGACACAGAATGAAACTTACCCACATAAAAGAATATAATTGTGAAACCTCAGAATTGTAGAGATGAAGACAATTCTGAGTCTTCTAGAGAGGAATATAAGAAAACAATTTACTACAAATACCATGAATTCAGATAACTTTGAACTCTTCAGTAGCAACAAAGGAACAAGAAGTCATGGAACCACATCTCTATAATGATGAAGAAAAATTCATTCTAACTTAGAATTCATTCAGACTATCCACCTCTAGGCCAGAATATTTTCGTAATTCAAGTTTTCAAAAATTTTACTTCCAATGCATCCTTTCTACAGGAGCTATGGAAAGTTGGCTTCCAACTTTAGAGGGAACAGACCAAGGAAAATAAATAATCAGGGATTCAAACTGGAGGAGGAAAGAGATAAGAATCCCTAAGATGATGGTGGAGGCAGACCCCAGGCAGATGTGCCTCCACCGGCAGTCCTGGAGGAGTCTAACACACGGGAACAGGCAGGTGAGAGGCAGTCAGCCCGCATGATCTGTGAATGCACCATCTTTATGCTGATGAAATTATTCATGAAACCACTAGAGAATACACCCCACTACAAGAAGGAGGCAAATATGACATCTCAAACCAGCGAATCCAACTTGAAATTAGTAAATCCAAAGGGGAACAGTTCAGAGAAGGATGGCAATGGTGTGAGAAGAGTCCAGAAAGGACAACAGATTCTCCAAGAGAGGTCCTGAGATTTGAGAAGGAAGGAAAGTCGTGACAAATGACCTGATTGTATTGACCTTGTGGGAAATTGTCCTGTGAAGTTATTAGAAAACCAAAAGCATTAGCAACAAGGATAAAGTTAACATACTCAATGAGAAAAAAGAAGAAACTAGATATATTTTTAAAAAAAGAATGGGCTGGGATTATGGCTCAGTGGCAGAGTGCTTGCCTCGCACGTGTGAGGCACTGGGTTTGATCCTCAGCAGCACATAAGAATAAATAAACAAAATAAAGATATTGTGTCCATCTGCAACTAAAAAAATATATAAAAATAAAATTAAAGAAGAAAAAATATCATCTTAACTCACTAAGATGTTTAAGTGTTAATATTTTCACCTTCTATGGGGCACAAGCCTGTAGTCCCTGCTTCTGGGGAGGCTGGGACAGGAGGATTATTTGAGCCCAGAAGTTCAAAGTCAACCCAGAGCACATAGCAAGACCCCATCTCAAATAATAATAATAATAATAATAATAATATAAAAATAACAAAATTATTATTATTATTAGTAGTAGTAGTATATTTTCATAGGCATAAGAGTACCACTGAATATTCATTTAATTAAAACTTATGATATAAATCTATTGGGAGGGGCAAAGAGAAACAGAGGGGAAGTCATGTGAAAAGAGCTAAGATTTCATCTAATATTAGAGGAGATCAGACAGGTAAACATACTGCATAGGATTCAGTATGCAGACATTTGTAAATTTCAGAAGAAAAGAATAAAAGGAGCAGGACTTGACGTGAGGAGTGAGAAAGGGAAGGGCAGCCCCTGACATCTGGGAGCTTACTGGGTCTCCCATGAGATATCAGCGGCTTCTTGGAACATCAGACCACCGTCTAGTCCTATCTAAACGCAGACAGAACAGGAGCATTGTCCAAGTCACAAACAGCACCCAACACCCCCTATTCTGTCTACTATGAATGATGGCTGCTTATTTACCAATGCAATTTTAGTCTTCCTTAATCATAGATAAAATTTATTATGATGGTCAATTACAGAATTACCCCTGCTTACACACAGCTCCAATCCAAGGGCTCACTTCTTTCAACCTTTCCCCAAACCTCCCAATGTAAGCCCCAAACCTATAATAAAAAGCTTTCTCCAACACCTTCTTCCTGAGAGTCCCCGCAGAGCCCCGCAGTGTGTGGTCCCCTCCACCAATCATACATGTGTTCCTGGTGGTCCTGACCTGGAGACCACGTGTAGGCATATGGGGAAGGAAACCACTGGGTTTTGTTAAAAGTGTTTTGTAAATAAATTATATATACATGTCATTTTGACAAAATATAAGTTAATTTTAAAATTATTGCATATTACTTATCAAGGTAGAAAGGCATATATACATTCTGGCTGACTGGGGCATTTTTGAGATTGTTTTAAGAGGTGTCATCTTGAACAGCGAGCCCAGTAATTTTCAGTGAGTGTTAAAAATAAATGGAACATCCCTGGTCTGAAAAGCTATGGTTTCAGACACTGGGTGTGGTCAGAAGCAACAGGAAATCACTAAACTGTAGAACTGAAACTGAATCCTTTTCACTCATTCTACTTTGCAAAAATCAAACACTAAGGGGAGAGAAAAATGAGCATAAGTATCCCACAAAATTTAGATTACTTTTCAAATAAGCTTATACATTTTTATTCATTAGTAAATCTTAAAAACAAGGTTTGTAGAATTCCAAAGTTCCAGATTTGTGTTTGAATCTATGTGGTGTTTTTAAAACTTTCTCCAGCCCCTAATTTCCTCTAAACTTGAAGTGAGATTCCGTGTGCTTCAACAATTCAAATCATCTTTTATGTCCAGCTCACCCCTCTCCCTTTCTAATATTAAGATTGATCCGAGGGTCCAGGTGATGCCAGCTTAATCCATACATTATCAAGATTTCCATCCCCTTCCCACCTAATGTTTTTGGCAGCTACTCATGATTATTATCTGCATTCATTACTGTATTAGGAAGAGCAAAATGATTATATTCTAATTCTATTATTACTTCTGCATCGACTAATGAAAATACATTTTTATAGTCAAGAGTTTTCCTCATAATAACTATCCTTCCTGAGGTCTGAAATTTTCTGAATTAGAAGTAGTAATAGGAAGTAACAGGAAGAGGATGATAAGGAGACTGATTCACAGTGGGTTTGGGACAGGGAGTATAGGAGGATTAGAGGAACACTAGAAGGGTCAATGGGGAGGGAGGGCAAGGAAGGGGGCAAAAGGGTAAAAAAATAAAAGATGGTAGAATGAGATGGATATCATTACCCTAAGTGCATTCACAGAAATGGTGTGAATATACTTTGTATACAACCAGAAATATGTAAAAATGTGCTCTGTAAGCGTAATGTGAATTGTAATGCATTGTGCTGTCATATATAACAACTTAGAATAAAAGAAAAGGAAAAAAAATAAAATAAATTGACAGATTACTCCAATTTGGATAGGCGGCCAAGAGATGGAGAAGAATAAGGTCACTGGAGATGAGGAGATGGAGGAAAAATGGGAATCCAGAGTTGGATGGATGATCTCAGATAGTGTCTTCAAAGTGGGGTGTGATCAACATGGGTACCATCATCAAGATGTAGAGATAAATATTACAGTTTCTACTTGCACCTGTTAACATCCTTGCACGTTCCTTTCTAATACATGTCTTAAATTGTATCTTAGCATACAATTTTCACTTGAGAGAACTGATTCAAATGAGCAAATAGGTAACTGAAGGCTGGAGTTGGTCAGCCTTTCATAGTGGCTGACTGGGAGTGTCCATGCTACCATATAGGTCAACATTTTCTCTCTTCAGAGAATATTTAAACTATTTTAAATTTGTTCACAATTATGAAAATGCTGAATGAATCACTCTTCTGTGCATGTTTCTTCACAGTTATTCTATTAAGACAAACCATAAGAAATGATGGGTCAAAAATTATGAATTTTCAAAGGCATAGTAAGTAAATTGGTTAATTGGGGATATAGTACTTATTGCCAAAATATCTCTGAAAATGCTAATTGTGTGTGGTTTTATTCTTGGCAAATTTCTTACTGAGTCATAAGTAAAAATGATTAATTAGAGAAGAGCAGAGGGAAAAAAGTCTAGCAGCATACACACTAGTGAATCCAAGTTTAAGGAACCTAGAGAAATAGCATTTTTTTTTTCATTTTCAATAAGATTCTCACTTCTCTAGCAATATATCCATCTTGCCAACACAGACCAGCTTGCGTGACTCTAATTTAAAGTGTCTGGGTTGCATCTCCAAAATATTTGAAAATCACTAAGCAGTCCAGAAACTTCTTTCCCACACATTCTTCCCAAATCACATGAAACAGAGATAAATAAAAGATAACACCAGGCAAACTTTGTCAAGCCCAAAGTTGTTAACCAATTCTTTAAAACAACAAAACACACCCAAAGGCCTTCAGAACAACCTTTATTTGTTTATTGTTTATACAGTTTTGCTAGTCAATATTACTATTTGATTCTTTAATTAATTAATACCATTTAATTTAATTAATTAATGTCATTTAATTTAATTAATGTCATTTAATTACTTCAGATTCCATAACTGGAAAAATCACAGGTAAAATTTAGTTGGTGAATCAGCAACATTCAACTTGAGCATCAAGTGACTTGGTACATCTAATTGGGGATATAGTAGCTGAGCACCTCACACGATAAAGTTCTGATTCTTTGTTGCTTGGAAGCTATGCTTTAAAGCACAGAATTAAAGACCTCCAACAAAGTCAAAGTGGTCATTTCCCACAGAGGAGGAACCATCCCACTAGTCTATGTAATAGCAAGAGAATATGCTGCTGCTTTGATTGTTAATTAGGTAGGCTCTCTTCTTCTAGACTGACAATGCACAAAGGAAAAGACAGAAATCTGATCGTGAGATGAGAACAGCACAGTACTTCTTAAAACATATTAACCAAGGCATGGAATTTCTGTGGTTACAGTCATAAATGCTCCCTGGAGAAGCCATTGATAATTGCTGTTTTGACTGAATGAAGTTCTTCAACCAGGCATACTGGTATAGTACTTTTTTTTTAATTATCTAATGAATTCACTGTTTTTGTCATAGTCTCATGAGACTTTGCCTTCTCCTGTAGAATTACCTTGGCCAGAGGCTCATTAGATAACATTTCTTATAATTAGATTTCTTGGCTGTTGGAGATTATTGCACAGGAAAAAACCCACATCCCACCCTCCCCACTTCCTTCTTCCATTTCTTCTGTCCTGAGCTTGTGTTTTTATTTATGCAAAATGCAAGCCAGATGTTGTATTAACAAGGGCTGATTTTCCTCAAGGAACCATTCATCAGCACAGAAGCAGACCCTGCTGCAATTTCTGGGAATTCCTTAAATTCTTTCCTTCCTTATTTTTTTTTTTTTTCTTCATTTTAAGTAGTAAATTCTAGAAGATATATTTGAAAGCAATATTACTATAAGTATAGGATTATGTCTGTTTACTGTGAATGCTAATGGAGATTTGGGGCTTTTGCAACTACATTTTAGATTTAAAGAAGGAATTTAAAACAGCAAACAATTTACTCAAGTATAGATAACATGTACAGTTGATGTGCGTAAACTTCTTGAAAAATTAATTAGAGTGGAACAGATGCCTTATCAAAGCAGCTGAGCATCTGTGAGATAAAGTTCTGATTCTTTGTTGCTTGGGAGCTATGTTTTAAACCACAGAATTAGAGGACGTTTTTATTTCTGCCTCAAAATGCCACTTGATAAATGAGTGATATTAAAACAAATAATGAGCTTCTTATACTCTTCACATGAATACATGTTCTAAAGCACAAAAAAAAATTTTTTTAAAGCATACAGTTAAATGCATTATGATTCCAAAAATAATTTCTTAAAATAGACGTGATTTTATTTCTTGAGCTATAGGAGTTTTGTTAAGAAAGTCGGGGCCTAATCTAACATGATGAAGATTTGGGCCTACTTTTTCTTCTATTAGGCGCAGTGTCTCTGGTCTAATTCCTAGGTCCTTGATCCATGTTGAGTTGAGTTTTGTGCATGGTGAGAGATATGGGCTTAATTTCATTTTACTACATATGAATTTCCAGTTTTCTGGAATATATATTTTCATATATATTCTTCAATATGTGTTTTTGGCACCTTTGTCTAGTATGAGATAACTGTATTTATGTGGGTTTGTCTCTGTGTCCTCTATTCTGTACCATTGGTCTACAAGTCTATTTTGGTGCCAATGCCATGCTGTTTTTGTTACTATTGCTCTGTAGTATGGGTTAAGGTCTGGTATAGTGATATCACCTGCTTAACTCTTCTTGATAAAGATTTCTTTGGCTATTCTAGGTTTCTTATTTTTCCAGATGAATTTCATGATTGCCTTTTCTATTTCTATGAGAAATGTCATTTGGATTATGATTGGCATTGCATCAAGATTCAATAAATGGGATGGATTCAAACTGAAAATCTTCTACTCAGCAAAAGAAATAATCAGTGAGGTGAAGAGAGAGCCTACAGAATGGGAACAAATTTTTACCACATGCACATCAGATAGAGCACTAATCTCTAGGATATACAAAGAACTCAAAAAACTTAACACCAAAAAACCAAACCAAACAAAACCAAACCAAATAACCCAACCAATAAATGGGCTAAGGAACTGAACAGACACTTCTCAGAAGATGATATACAATCAAGCAACAAATATATGAAAAAATGTTCAACATCTCTAGCATTTAGAGAAATGCAAATCAAAACTACTCTAAGATTTCATCTTACTCCAGTCAGAATAGCAGCTATCAAGAATTCAAACAACAAGTGTTGGCAAGGATGTGTGGAAAAAGGCACACTCATACATTGCTTGTGGGACTGCAAATTGGTGCAACAAATCTGGAAAGCAGTATGGAGATTCTTTGGAAAACTGGGAATGGAACCACCATTTGACCCCGCTATCCTACTTCTCAGTTTATACTCAAAGGACTTTAAAACAGCATACTACAGTGATGCAGCCACTTCAATGATTATAGCAGCACAAGAGCTAAACTGTGGAACCAACCTAGATAGATGCCCTTCAATAGATGAATGGATAAAGAAACTGTCATGTGTGTGTGTATGTGTATACACACACACAATGGAATATTATATTAAATGTTGCTGCCTATATTTTTATATATAATTCTAACAACAATAATACTAAAATATATATCTCGTATATACAATGGAATATTACTCAGCATCTCTTAAAAGAGAATAAAATCATGGTATTTGCAGGTAAATGAATGGAGTTGGAGAATTTAATGCTAACTGAAGTTAGCCAATCCCCAAAAATGAAAGGCTGAATGTTTTCTCTGATATGTGGATGCGATCCATAATGGGGTTTGGGAACATGGAGGAATGGAGGAAATTTAGATAGGGCAAAGGGGAGGAAATGAAAGGGAGGGGTCATGGGAGTAGGGAACATGATGGAATGAGATGGACAACATTACCCAAAGTACATGTATGAAGACACAAATGGTGTGGCTTTACTTTGTGTACAATGAGAGAAATGAAAAAATTGTGCTCTATATGTGTACTATGAATTGAAATGCATTCTGCTCTCATGTATAACAAATTAGAATAAACAAATAAATCTAAAAAAAAGACATGAAATCCTTAATCTACCAATCATCCCAGGATCACTCAATAAAAATTTTATAATTTTTTTAAAATATACCAAAAGCTTAGTTCTGAGTCTTTTCTCCCTATTGGTTTTGGTTCTGTAGCTTAAGCTAACTGATGTCAGGAAGGAGGTCAAGTGGAGCTCAAGGTCACACTGGGACACTGGATCCCAGGGACAAGGGCAATACTTTCCCTTTTTAACATGTGGCCCAGACATCCACTGCTTCATTTATTTATGGGTAAATGCATCCTTCAGGCAACTATAAATCCCAAGCATATCTTCTAGTAAATTATACTAGTCTTGGCAATATATACCTACTACCTGGACAATAAGTGAAATAACAGGACTAGGAACCTGGGAACACATTAATTAGGGCCATGTAATTTGTGAAAATGGAGAACTGACCATGGAAGATGGATCAGGAAAATTTGCTGTGGAGATGACCTCATAGTGTGTGTGTGTGTGTGTGTGTGTGTGTGTGTGTGTGTTTAAGTTCATTCTAGTTTCTAAGGGGCAGAGGGAGAGTGATACTGGGGACTGAATTAGAGTAAATTATATTCTATAACATTATTAATAAGTCAGAGCACCGCCTTGATTTTTATTATGGTACCATTTAAATCAAAATATACAGATAGCACTGGTTATCACTTCTCCTGCCCTCATGCGGCGTCTTAATAAGTAGAAGCTGATAACACTTGTCCTTGATTTCTGAAGCCAATTCTAGCAGTAGTAATTTGCAACAAAAACCAAAATCCTTACCAATGCCACCAGAACCATGATCCATCAAAGGACCAACCATCCCTCTATATTTGAACCTCAAAGACATAATGAAGAAGGAATACAAAGAGTAAAGAAGTTCCACCTTACTGAATAATTTTCAAAATTAAATAAAATAAAAGAGGACTGTGTTTGGACCAATGATGATCATGTGTAATAAAAAATTACAATTAATTCAATTTTAGTCACATGAGGTCCAAGAAAATATACAAATTGATGAATTATAAAGTATTTCTCTATATGCCAGGCATTGCAGTTATTTATATTATAAATATTATCACTTTAGAATGTATTTCGTTGCAAGCAATAGATAATCCAAATTTTGATAACTTAAATAAATAGTCTAGTTTTCTTAACAAAATAAGAAGCCCATTGACACATGGAATCTAATTATGATTCAGTCAAAAATACCTTCAAGAACTCAGGACTTTTTATGTTTCCTCTCAAAACTGTTTTATGCATTGGCTTTTATCCTCATCTCATGATAACAAGAGAGATTTTTCAGCTAGAAACACCATTTCCATGTTCTAATTGGAAGGAAAAGAAAAAGAAGGGAACACCTGACCATTTAGTTTACTTTCAGGAAAAGCAGAAAGAGTCTTCCCTAGGCTGCTAGTAGACACACACACACCCCGCCCCGTTTTCTGGATGTCTAGAATGGATAAGTGGGGTTATGGTTTAGATATGAGGTGTCCTCCAAAAGCTCCTGTGTGAGACAATGAAATAAAGTTCAGAGTAAAATGATTGGCTTATGAGAGCCTTAACCTAATTAATGCATTAATCCCCTAATAGGGATAGGGTGTGACTAGAGGAGGTGGTTCCCTCAGGATGTGTCTTTGGGGTTTATATTTTGCCCTTGTTCTGCTTCCTGGTATCATGTCCTGAGCTGCATTCCTCCACCACCCTCTTCCACCATGATGTCTTGCCGTACCTTGGGCCCCAAGAAGTTGGCCACTCATCTGTGTACTGAGACCTCTCAAACCATGAGCACCAAAATAAACTTTTCCTCCTCTAATTGTTCTTGTCAGGTCTTTCGATCACAGCAGTGGAAAAAAAAAAAAAAAAAAAAAACTGACTAAAACAGAAGTTGGTACAGAGAGGTGAGTTGTTGCTGATGAACCTGACCATATGGTTTAGAAGCTTTTGGAGTTTTTTGGAATTTGTAGGAAGGATTTTGAGAAGTTTAGAGATGCAAACTAGAAAAGCTTTAGAATGTTGTAAGTGGGCTTTAATGGGCAATTCTGGTGGAAATTCGAAGACCAGAAATGCCAATAAGACTGTAGACAGCAAAGACTGGGCTCATGAGGTTTCAGAGGAGCAGGAGGACTCTATTGGAAATTGTACTCAAGGTCATTCCTGTTATGTTCTAGAGAAGTTGTCTGCATATTGCCCATGTCCTGAAACTTTGTGTAAGGCTAAATTTAAAGGTGATGGACTTCTTAATCTGGTAGAGAAAATTTCAAGACAGCAGAGCATTCAGGCAGTGGTATGGATATTGCTGGCAGTTTTAGGCCAAATTTATTGTGATAATCAGGAGCAGTAAGCAAAGCAGAAAGATGTGAGAAACTTGCAGTTTGGCCAGAAAACTGTGAGTAAAGCTAGGGCTAAAGTAGGTGTGATTATTAAAGAAAATACAGTCACTAAAGAAATGCTAAACACTTTACCCAGAGACAGTAGGAAAGATGGCTGAGGGCTTCTCAGGAGTTGGCAAAACCACACCCATCTCAGGCCTAAAGGTATAGAAGTAAAAATTCCCCTGAGAAGAGACTTGTGGGGCACCCTTCTTGCACAAGGGGGCCGAGGAAGTTGGATCAATGTTCTCAGCCACCCCAGCACTCAGAAGCTGCTGCTGCCAGGGTCCCGGGAGGCTTTACTACTGTTTGAGATGGTGACAGACCTTGGTGGCAGCCATGTGGTGCTGGTTCTGCAGAAATGCAGGATGCTTGAGTTAGGGGTTCATGGAGGCTTCCAGTGAGGTTTCAAAGGAAAGCCTAGGTGGGAAGGCAAAGTGCAGCAGCATCAGAGTTCATGTGGGCTGCCCCCGACAGCGTGTGTGTGTGTATGGAAGTACCAAATGCATCCTTATTGAATCATACATATTTGTAAATAATGGTGAACAATTGCATAATGCTCACTATGAACCAGCATCAGTTATTAATTTATTTAAATTAATTTTTAAAACCATATCAGGTGAATTCTACTGGTATCATCCATTCTAAAACCAAGAAAGCTAAGCCAGATGTCCCCTACTCTAGGTTAGGACACTCAGACACAGAGAGGCTAAGTCATAAAAGTTGCCACTTGATGACTGACTCACAGAACCAAGACTCCCATGGAAGCAGCTTGCCTATGGTATACATTTTTGACCATCATGACACACCACCAGGAGGAAGGAAGGGCAGAGGAAACTGAGAAATTCAGAGAAGAGAGACTTCACTGTGTTCTTGGCAGATAGAGATGTCTGTTTAAAAAGACAGGATGTTTGCTAAGCTTTGAAGGATAGAGCAGCTTTGGAAAGGGAGGGGGATAGAAAATGTGTGCAGATGGGGCTGACTCTGCCAGGCACAACAGGGCCTTAGAAGGAATTTGTCCAGCCTTTGGTGACATTCCTTAAAGGGTGAGTTAGATCAAAACCCACTGACATTTATCATGTAAATATCGCATGCAGGATATAAATAGCCAGATCAGTAGGGGACAAAGCCGGGGGAGGTATCTTCTCAGGCAGATGCCCATGGGGAGAAAAGGAACAAAATACAGAAGTAGAGCTGATGTGTCATAATCCACAGTCGGCTGTTGTATTCAGTGTATTCTATGATTGGAGAAACAGACAGGACTGGGCTGCTCACATGGATAGAGAAAAGGAAATGCTGCTTTCCCAAGTGTCCTTTGCCAACATTAAAAGTGGTCTCCAGAATCACTGGAACAGTAATTGGTAACCACAAAAAGACTGCTTCTATGAGTTTACCATGGTGGTAAAGATGGCACTGACCAGACATACAGGAGAATGAAATCAATGCTCCATGGATTCATGTCTAAAGAAAACAGAAGACACCCTTCATAACAAAGAGCTAAAGTAGGAAAAGGCAGCCAGAGGCAGGGAAGGTCATTCCTGCAGGACTGCTGGAGGAACAGAGAATCCCCAGTGCTGAACTTGAGGAGACTCACAATCACCACCACCAACTCTGCCATGAGAGCAAACAGGAGAGCAGGAGAGCAGGCCTGTGGTGGAGGCTGCCCTGAGCCCTTGCTGAGACAAAGAAGATGGAAGGAAAGAGGCATGATGCTGACCTGGCCAAGGGCAGGAAGCACTCTGCCAAGCCAGAAGTGGGAGGAGCAATTCTCTGCCTTATAAGCAACTCTGTAAGAAGTTGGAAAAAATAGTGCTAAGAAATTTACACAATGGAATTTTGCTCAGCAATAAAAGAGAATAAAATAATGGCATTCGCAGGTAAATGTATGAAATTGGAGAATATAATACTAAATGAAGTTAGCCAATCTAAAAAATCCAAATGCCGAATGTTTTCTCTGATACAAGGAAGCTGATTCACAGTGGGGTGGGGTTGGGGAGCATAGGAGGATTAGAGGAACACTAGAAAGGTCAATGGGGAGGGAGGGTAAGGGAGGGAGCAAGAGGGTATGAAGGGAGAAAAAAAAAGATGGTAAAATGAGAGGGATATCATTACCCTAAATGAATGTTTGAAGAAATGAAAGATATGAATATATTTTGTATACTAACAGTGATATGTAAAATGGTGCTCTTTATGTGTATTCCAATTTGTAAAGCATGCTGTTATATATACAACAACAATGAACTAAAAAAAAGAAAGAAATTCACCCTCATACCAACTAGATGTCATAGAGAATGTATGCAAGACTAAAACATGGCCTCATTGCCACAGCCCTCTGAAAAGAAGTCTAGGAAGAATTTACTTATTCTTTAGTTGCAAAGATCAAAGAACTACCCTCATCTAGATAAGAGATTAGGAATGCCCCCCTCAGAGTTAAAAAAAAAAAAAAAAGCATAAAATGACAAATAGGAAATTCTACTTAATGTAGAAATGGAGCAAGTTTTAAAATGTGATAAATATATCACCACAAGCTGTAAAAACTTAAATAAGTGTCATGGACCAAATGTCATCTTAAAATAAGAGCATAAAGTAAAACACAGAAAAACAGCAATCTCAAAAAAATGAGATCCACTGGAAGCAGCAGAGGACCTGGTGGTACAACTATGAAGAGCAGCAGGCAACATGACATAAAAAGAATCAAAGCCAAAAGTAAAGAGAGAGGTGGTGGTTGTAAAAGTAATGTAAAGACAAATTAAGGTATCCTTAGAAAACTAATGAAACGGAAAAAAAATTATCTAGAGATAATCATTTCAGAATTTTTTAAAAAAAACTAGTTCTAGTAACTTCAAATATACAGAACAAATTTGGTCAGCCTCCAAGCTAAGTGATCAAGTTATCAGTAAATTAAAAATAGGCACTGCAACTGCTAGAAAAAAATGTATGCCCAACACTCTAACATGTTGGCACAGGTATCCACTTCCTAACAGGATGTAAAGCATAAGAAATAAAACCAAAAGTCAATAAGTGAGGTGGCACCAATGTAAAAAGCTTCTGCACAGCAAAGAAAACAAGAGTATGAAGAGAAAGCCTACAATCTGGGAGAAGATCTTTGCTACCTTCTCCTAAAGAACTCAAAAACTTAACACCAAATAAAAATTATTAAATGGGTAAAAGAACTAAACAGATACTTTTCAAGGAAGAAAGCCAAATGGCCAACAAATAGATGAAAAAATGTTCAACATCTCTAGCAAATGAAAACTACATTTAGATTTCATCTTCCTCCAGTCAGAATGGCAATTATCAAGAATACAATAATAAGTGTTGGCAAAGATGTGAGCGAAAGATTCACTCATACATTGTTGGTGGGAATGCAAACTAATGCATCCACTCTGGAAAGCAGCATGGAGATTCCTCTAAAATCTAGGAATGGACCCACCATATGACCCTGCTATCCTGTTCCTCTGTGTTTATCTGAAAGACCTAAAATTTGTGATGCAATCATATCAAGTTTATGGCAGCACAATAATTCACAATAGCCAAGCTATGGACCCAACCTAAGCATCCTTTAACAGATGAATGGATAATGAAAATATGATACACACACACACACACACACACACACACACACACACACACATATACACAATGAAGTATTATTCAAATATAAAGAAGCATCAAATTATGGAATTTTCTCATAAATATATTAAACTGGAAACTATCATGCTAAGTGAAGTAAGCCAGACCCAGAAAGTCAAAGGTCAGATATTTTCTCTGATATTCAGAAACTAGTCCAAAATTAAACAAACAAACAAAAAAAAAACAGGGGGTGGGGCAAGGAGGAGGAAATAACATCAGATAGAAGAAAGATCTGCAGAGTATAGAATGGGGGTTGAGGCAGAGGGAGAAAGGATGGGATAAGGTAAGAACTAACTTAGACATTATATAAGAAACATTGCTTCTATGAATGCTTAATAAAGAAAGTAAAGAACTACCATAAACTAACCAAGAGACAAATGAATGCCATTGAATCCCTTTAGCTCTACAAACAACACTGAAATAATTGTAAGGAGTATGGTTAACAACAACAGCAAAAAATGAAATAAATATTAATTCATTAAGTAATTAGTTTCAGGCACTATTCTAAAACCTCATACATTTTCTATGAAGTCAATACTATTATTATTCCCAAAGTCTATCTATCTGCACTCAAAGGTTAAGTAACAAAATACAAATCTTATCTAAATTTGATAATATAAAAATAATATAACTGAAAGAATTAGGGAAGAAAGGCAAAGAAGTAGTTGATGCCCTCACCCTCTGTAGCGATAGAGAAATGGTGTTATTTTAGGTCAAATAATAAACTGATATTGCTATGTTTATAATTCAAGTTATATAAGTGAGCAATCACTAAAGGTAAAAAAATATATAAGCACTAAAATCAATAATTTGAGAGGGATGGGGAATAATTAGAAATGTAGTTTTTTAAGTGACTGATTATAAGATGACTTTTATTTTCTAAAATTATGAAAATTATTACCTAAGTAAAAAGTTAACTTCTTCAAGTTATTAGAAAAAATGTACACAAACCAAAGACTACACACACTATATAAAGAATGATACAAGAACTAGAACACAAACAAAAAGCAGAATAAAATATGATTCTACAACACAGCATTGTGTTGAATTCAACACAATGTTATATGAAGCATACTGAAATAAAATCACAACAAAATTTTTTTTTAGAAAAAAATGTGAAAGAAGATTCAAAATAATTCCTGAAACATAAGGTCAAATCAGGCAAGAGAAGTTATTTTCTAT
The DNA here is from genome assembly GCA_025594165.1 of Tamias sibiricus. Lineage (NCBI taxonomy): Eukaryota > Metazoa > Chordata > Mammalia > Rodentia > Sciuridae > Tamias > Tamias sibiricus. Next base: position 67,539,840 of record CM046660.1, on the reverse strand, counting down.
CAGATAAGATTAAATTCAGAATAAAGGGAATTAATGAATTAAAGAAGAATACTTTGTTGTCAAAAAGGCCACATTCCATAATTTCCATATAATACGCTTGACTATCTTTCAAACATAACCAATTTTAAAATCAAGATGACAGAAAAAACAGGAGTTTATAATTCATCTCTCCCTTTATGTGAAAGATTATCAGAGAAGAAATATAAGTAAGGGCAGCACAGATGCAAATATCAAGTTAATGATACATATCAAGCTAATGTGCATAAAAACTCTGTCTTTTCCAAATGGAACAAAAGCTTTATTTTTCTTCAAGGACCCTTTGGAACATTCAAAACATTTTAGGTCACAAAGAAAACAGCAATGATTACCAAATTGTAGAAATAATGTTTATAATAAATAATTAGACTGAAAGAAAAGAAACACAGGAATTAATGACCTAGGATTGTTTCACACAGAATCCAAATGTTAGTTCGCTGATATTTCCCAAGCTACTTAAATGATTTCAGACAGGGGTTCTCAATTTTTTTACCAGTTTTTGGCTTGTGGGCTACCTGGTCTCTGATAATCTATTTAACTCTGCATCCAAAGAATGAAAACAGTCACAAATAATATATAAATAAATAGGCATGGTTGGTTGTCTTCCAATAATCTTTGATTTATAAAATAAGGCAGCAAACTTTAGTTTGAAACCCCTATTTTGGAGCAGAGTAAAAACTCCTTTCAAACTTTTTTTTTTATAAAACTAGTATAAGATTGATAACAAAACTCAATAAAGCATAACATTAGTTAGCTCTTTATTATGAATATCTATGCAAAAACCCTCCACAGAATATTAGCAAATAAAATTCAGCAGCATATTAAGAGAATAAAACAAAATAATCTGGTGTTTATTGAGTAATATAAATTAGAGTTCAGTGTTAGGACTCTATTAGCCTAATTCATTATAATAATAGTTAAAAGCAAAAGTTTCAGTATCCATTATTCATAAGAAAATTTTTCTTAAAACAGAGAAAGATAAGTCTTTAATAAGTCTTTATTAAACTAAAGTCCAGAATTATATTAACATAGAAGCAGTCAAAATATCCTGTTAAAGATTCCACCATCTGCAGAAAAAGGAAGGAGGTATACAAGTTTTAAAGGATGGGATACAGTTATCATTACTTACAGATGATATGATCATTCATCCAGAAAACTCAGAGGCTCCCTTAGAAAAACCACTGTATAGAGAAAAAGACTCAGGAAAATGGCTTATTGCTTTCTATATAAGTACCTATGTTTCTATATCAGTGTCTGAATTTGTATGTATAAAAAAGAAACAGTTGGTTTAATAAAAGAAACAAAAATTAGACAGTAAATTATGAAGCCAGATCTTATAAGAAACATAAAATACATATTAAGAAAAACTTTAAAGCATTAAAAAGGTACTCAAAAAGACAGATAAAAATACACCACCTTCAAATAAAACTCAGCGTCATTGAGCTGTCAACACTTCCTAGGTTTCTCTACAACTTTGTAAGCTTTCCAAGAAAATGGCTAGGATTTTAAATAGAGGCAAGCCAACTCTAAAGTTGATACAGAAAAACCAGCAATCAAGAGACATCACTATTTGCAAGAGGAGGTTAATAAGTTGAACCTAGCCCTATTATAAAACCTAATTAATTACTATGATGTTTTATTCTATCCTGGGTAGATAGATCACAGAAAAAGTATGTAAATAGACCCAAATGCATGCTGCATTTTATCTTAGGATACACGATCAGTGGAAACAATCTGGATTGTTCAGTAAATATTATTGAGGTAATTAGGCAGCCATCTCAAGAAAAGACTAAATCACTACATTATGCTATAATAAAATTCAGATGTATCAAAAATTTGAGCTTTAAAACATAAAAAAATAGTATTTACTAGTGTATTTATGGTGCATGAAAAGCCTTCCAAAATTAGACATAAAGTCCAGGAATCATACATGGGAAGATTCAATGCTTTTACTATATAAGCTGTAAAATGCATGCTTGGACAGAAATGATCATAAACATTGGAAAGACACATACCAAATGCTTAGAAAAACACATAATCTTCAGTCTTAATGTTTAAAGAACATCACCATAAATCAATAAAAGAATTTCAAAATGCCTAAGTTAATAATTTAGCATAGAAAGGAAGAACAAGCAGCTCTTGAAAGATGTTTGATTTAACTTCTTGATTTCATTGATTATTGCACTTTTTCCTGTCAGCTAACTTTGAGGTTAGTTTTCTCTGTCTAGCTTCTCAAGGTAAAAATTAATTATTAACTTTAGACTTTTTTATTTTAATGTAAACATTTAAACATTATAAACTTCCCTCTAAGTACTTCTGTAAATTCCTTTATATATTATATTTTCATTATCAGTCACTAAAATATTTTTAACTTTCCATGCAATATATCTTCTTTGACCCATGGGATTTATAGATAGATGTGTCCCATGAAATTTCAAATATTTGGAGTTTCTACAGATCTTTCACTGTTATTGATTTCTGATCTGTATCAGTCTTTCAGAATTTATTGAGACTTATTTTTGGCTCTGCATATGGTCTGTCTTGATGAATGCACTACATACCTTTGAAAATAATGGTCTGAGTGTTGTGTTCTATAAATATCAATGAGATTAAGCTGATTAATAGGGTTGTTAAAATTGTTTTTGCCCTTAATGATGTTTTGCCTAGTCATTCTATTGATTCCTGAGAGAGATGTTGAAACCTCCAACTATGATGGCACATTTATACAAAAATGTACCAGGATTTTTATTTTACACATTTACTTTATAAATGTTGAGACTCTATTAGTAGACTCTTATACACGCCATGTATCACTGATGACCATTTGTTAAAATTAAATGTCCCTTTTTATTTTTGATAAACTCTTTGTCAGAAAGTCTACTTGAACTTACCTTCATATACATACACTTTCTTTTTTTAAATTTTTTTATCAGCTCTAATGTTATCATGTTATACATGACAGCAGAAAGCTCTTCAATTCATTGTACAAAATGTAGAATTTTTCACTTCTTTGGTTGTACATGAAGTAGAGTCACACCATTGGTGCAATTACACACACACCTAGGGTAATGATGTCTGTCTCATTCCACCATCTTTCCTAAACCCATGCCTGGTCTCCCACTCACCTTTGCCCCATCCTAAATTCCTCCACTCATTTCATGCCCTACCCTACCCCCCCGCCCCCACCATTATGGATCAGCATCCACTTATCAGATAAAACATTTGGCCCCTGGTATTTTGGGATTGGCTTATTTTGTTTAGCATGGTATTCCCCAACTCCATCCATTTACCTGCCAAGGCCATAATTTTATTCTCTTTTAATGTTGAGTAATATTCCCTTGTGTATATATACCACAGTTTCTTTATCCATTGATCTATTGAAGGGCATCTAGATTGGTTCCACAGTTTAGCTATTGTGAATTGGGCTGCTATAAACTTTGAAGTAGCTGTGTCCCTGTAGTATGCTGTTTTTAAGTCCCTTGGGTATAAAATGAGGAGTGGGATAGATGGGTCAAATGGTGGCTCCATTCCAGGTTTTTCAAGGAATCTTCATACTGCTTTCCAGAGTGTCACCAGCAATGTATAAGTGTGCCTTTTCCCCACATCCTTGTCAACATTTATTGTTGTCTGTATTCTTGATAACTGCCATTCTGAGTGAGATGAACTCTTAGAGTAGTTCTGATTTGCATTTCTCTAATTGCTAGAGCTGTTGAACATTTTTCATATATTTGTTGATCGATTGTATATCTTCTTCTGAGAAGTGATAGACAGCTCATTTTCTTATTAAAAGGATTTTCAAGGTCCCTCTTTGCCTGCCTGTTTAAACTCCATTTATTTGTGTCATGATAAAGTGCAGTTCTTGCAGGTCACCCCAAGTTGCATTTTACTTTTTATTTTCATTTAGTTTCACAATATCTGCCTTCTAATTAGAGTGCTTTGTCCATTTTCATTTAATGAATATGTCAAGAGGATCAATGAAAAGCTTGCAATGTGTTATTTGTTTCTCCTATAGCTCTTTTATTATTGTTCTTCTGTCTCCTTTTCTTTTCTTCTATCTCCTTTTATCCCATTTTCTTTCAGGTTAATTGAATATCTCTTAGAATTCTCTTTCAATGTCTGTTATTATTTTGCTTATTTTAGTGGTTATCTGGAAAATTACAATACTTTTTCTTAAACTTTCATGATATACCTAGAATTAATATCACCACCCTTCAAGCAAAATTCAAGTACTTTGTGACCAGGTATTTCCATTTGTTGTGATCCCAGTCTGTTTATTTGTTAAGAATATATTTTCTTATGTTCCTGCACATAGTTATAATAGCTACTTTTCAATCCTTATCTGGTTATTCCAATATCTGAATTCTCTTAGAGTTGACATCAGTCAATTCTCTTCAGTATGTGTCACACTTTCCTGTTTCTTTATGCAACTAGCATTTTTAAAATTCAATTTAAATTATAGATTTACAATAATTATATATGATATTAAGCAGTGCTTATGAAAGCTATACAAAAATTATAATATTATACATTTTGAAGCATAGATTGTAGAGACTATGAACTCTGTTAAGTTCCTTTTAAAAGAGATCAGCAGAGAGTTAGGTCAGGTGACCTCAAGCTCTACACTGCTTTGAATTCATCTTCTGCTGAAATCTGTTTCCTTTGAGGCTTACATGGCCTACTTGAAGTTTACTTAATAAATATGTAATTCAAAGGTCATATACAGATTTGAAAATAGCCTGAACACAAAATTTAGGGCTTTATACCCCTAAAAATCTTCTTTCCAGGGTTTTCCTCCACAGTTTTAAAAGTAGTGGTGGCCCTGAATTCTGTTCCTTGATTTGGCTTCTGTCCTGTTCTATCCACCTTTTGAGGTGCTAACTAGGAACTGCCAATCAGAGCCTTTAAAAAAAGAATAATTGTTCAATGACATTGCTTTCTTTAAGTGTCTAATCATTTCCAGCTTCTTCCTGCTTTTTTTTTTTTTTTTCAGTACAAGACCTTCACATAGTTACATTTTTTATAGACATTTTAATTATCTTGTCCAGAATTGATAATTGGCATCTACGGAAAAATTCTTCTGAATTGAAAATGCTATATATCCATTAATGAGAAACTGGTTTAATTAGTTCTGTTACATACATACAATGCATTACCATGAAGAGAAGAAACATACATAGAGTGATTGCTTGTGCTATACACTATTCTGGTTACTTTATACACATTATCTCACACAATTTCCCAACAATACAACTGTTATCCCATCTCACATATGAGACAGAAGGTTAAGCAACATAGCCACAATGACACACATAGTAAGTGGCAGGACTGGCATTTTACCCAAGACCACGAGCTGGAGCATCATAATTCACTGTCCCCTTATAGCATGATAGTGACAATAATTATGGTTTAGATCTGGAATGTCTCCCCAAAACTCACATTAAAGGAAATGCAGCAATGTCCAGAGGTGAGACTTTTAGGAAATGATTGGATCATGAGAACTCTTTGTCCTAGTATATTAACCTACTGTTGGATTAATAGTTTGAATGGGCTACTCTAAGTGGTATCTGTAGGCAGGTGGGGTGTGGCTTGAGGAGGTGAGAAACTGGAGCAGGCTTTTAGGGACTACATGTTGTTCCTGGCTCTTTTCTCCCTCTCTCTCTCTCTCTCTCTCTTTCTCTCTCTCTCTCTCTCTCTTTCTCTCCCTCCCTCTCCCCCGACCCCTTCCTGGCTGCCATAAGCTTAGCAGCTTTCCTCCACCATGTTCTTTGGCCATGATGTTCTGCCTCACCTCAGGCTCAAAGTAATGAAACTAGCTAACCATGGACTGAAACCTCTGAAACTATAAGCCAAAAGAAATCATTCCTCCTCCAAGTTGTTTATGCCAGGTATCTTGATCACAGTGACAAAAAGTTATCTAACACAATAATATAAATTAGAATGTAAAAAAAAAAAAAAAACACAGAATATGTATAATAATACAATGATAATTAAGCAACTCTCCAATTACTAATATTAGGCAGCCCTCTGGATGTAAATTTAAGTGAAAAAGACAAGGAGCAGCCTAAGTATATAGAATTCCACTAATAATAACTAAATCATAATTTAATAATAATTAAAGGACCACATAAGTATATGTTTTGCTTATGCATAGGGTATCATTGGAGGTATCCTTAAGGATCTGGTACTTGGAGAGATATTTAGATAAGTGGGGTATACAGGATCAAAGGAGGCATTTCAATGCATTCCACTTTGTGCTTTTCGAATACTGTGTGATATCATGTCTTACCTATTGAAAAAAATTATTTAAATATCCTTTCTAAAATAATGTACATTTAATGCTTAGGATAGAGTTATGGCAAATTCTCACTCTTTGTAAAGGAAGTGATTCTAAAGAGTGAAATGCCCAACCCTGCACACAGGCAAAGAGAGAGCACTTCAGCCTGAAGACTTGCAGCACCCTTGCCTTCCCCCAGTAGCTCAGCACTGAGTGGACTGAAAGCAAACAGCAAAAAAGCACGCTGCCCAGCGCCAGAAGCTCAGCGCCCCACTTGAAGTTGGCCACACTAGCTCCCTTAATCTTAGATCAACACATTTGGGTTTGCCTTTTTCCTTGGTGCTCACTTTCGGTCTCTATTTTATTCATTTTGATGCTACTTCCTGTTCTCAAATCATGTTAGAGAAATAGAATACTTGTGCACATAAGCATTTATATATTTGTATATACAAATATATGTTTTAAAATATCTGTATGCCAAAGCATTTCCAGAAAATGGAAAGAGAAAATCTATTGCTCTCACATGACGTTCAGCCTATCCATTCAACTTGGTGAAAAACTTCACCTGGAATTGTCAGCAATTTTCTAATTTTTTTTTAACAGTGCATTTTGTTTGTTTCCAGACTTTGTAAAATAGACTTCATTTACCCTGAATGCAAACTCTAAACTAAATGATGAATCAATGTACTCCTTAAAGCTTAACTTGGAAATGATAATCACTTTCTTAAAACATCAAAAAATGGCAAGATCCTGCCTTAATGCAAAGACTAAGGTGTAAGGAAGGATTTGTGGGACTATTTGTGAATTGCTTAAGCATCTGCCACCAGGCTGAGTTTGATGCTTTCTCAGGCTGTTGAATTATGCCTTTGTATGCACCATGAAAGACGCCTAACAATTTCTAAGTAGGGGAGTTAACCCGGTTTGTGGGTTCTGCTATCCCTGAGACTGTGCTCAATACTTGTTTATGGCCCTGAGACTGTTCACTGAGCCTGAAATTTATCAAGTAATTATATGGTGGAAGCAAAAGCTGGAGCTGTGCTTTATGTTCTCTTGGCTCAAGTCAATTATAACTTCTTTAACGCAGCTCCCATCAGCTTCTGCTAATTGTAGCATATATCTCCATGACAGAAAGGAAGTTCATTGATCATCTACACTAGATGATTTTAAGCCTGAAGACAGAATTCTGTTCTGCCTTGGTTCATAATAAATACCCCTCCCCTCAGGACGTGACCAAGAGAGCTAAGGGTGTCCACCTGCCTATTTCAACTAACATAAATTTACCTTAATCTATAGATGTCCTTCCCTTAACACCTCTGCAGGTGCATAAATACATTCAGGTTATTGATTATATGGCTTCTTGAAGAAGTACCACCACTTTGTCAACCAAGTGGAAGTTCCAGGATCCACCAAGGACAGAGTCACTATGTTTCCTCTTGGTCCTGGTCCTCATTCCAGTTAACCCTTCTGTTCTGATCATCAGGGCACTTAGACTAGGACCTGCTTAGACTATGAGTCATTTAGATCTGTCTTGATTCATTTTATTTTTTTTAAATTTTATTTCTGATTCTCTCAGGCTTGCTAGATATTAGCAACTCAATCCATGGTGGTCAAGGTGACGGAAAGGAACAAATCACTGTTGACTACGGCCTGTGAGTTACTTTCCACCAGTAGAAACATCTTACTCATTAGAATCACTGGATTCTAGAGATGGAAAATATTACTGTGCATTTCCTTCTCTTTTAAGGCTGAATAGTAGTCCTGTGTGTGTGTGTGTGTGTGTGTGTGTGTGTGTGCATGTAAGTGACATATTCTTTATCCATTCATCTATGGACAGGAAGATAGGTCCTTTCCGTATCCTTGTTAATGTTAATAAAGTTGCCATGAACACGAGAGTGCAGAAATCTTTAGGAGGTGGTATTAACTTCATCTCTTTAGCTATACCCAGAATAGAGATTATTGCATTGTATTATAATTCTACTTTAATTTCATGTGTGTGTGTGTGTGTGTGTGTGTGTATTTAGTTGCAGATGGACACAATGACTGACTTAATTTTATTTATTTATTTATTTTTATGTGGTGCTGATGATTGAACCCAGTGCCTCGCACATGCTAGGCAAGCGCTCTACCACAGAGCCACAACCCTAGCCCGTTTTAAATTTTTTTAGGAACCTCCATACTGCTTTCCATAATAACCACACCGATTTACATTCCAACCAACAGTATATTAGTGTTATTTTTCTCTCCACACCCTTGCTAATATTTGTTGTTTATTGTGTTTTTTATAATAATCATCTGTTATGGCTTGGATATGAAGTGTCTCCCCCAAAGTTCCTATTAATGCAAAAGCATTCAGAGGTGAAATGATTTGATTATAAGAACCATGTCATAATCAGCCCATCTAGTTTAAATGACTGAGTGGTAAATTTAGGCAGATGGGACACAGCTGGAAGAGGTGGGTGACTAGGATGTGCCCTAGAGGGGTCCATCTTACCTGTGGCTCCCTCCTTCTTCCCCCACCCACTATTCATGACCCTGTCAGGAGCTGAGAAACTTCCCTTCACTGGGCCCTTCCCCCAGGGTGTGCTGCCTTACCTTGGACTTAGAGCAATGGTGTCAGCCATCTAGGGACTGAAACCACTGAAATTATGAGCCTCAAATAAATTTTTCCACCTCTAAGCTATTCTTGCCAGGTGTTTGGGTCACAGCAAAACAAAAGTTAACTAAAACACCATCTAATGGATGTGAGGTAACAGTAATTTCTATTTGCATTTCCCGGATGGTTAGTAATGATAAGCATTTATGTATCTGCTTGCCATTTTTTATGTCTTGTTTGAAGAACTATCTATTTAGATTTTTATGCTAAATGAAATGCCTTAACACATAAAGGAAAATATTGCCTGATTTCACTGGAATGTGGGATCATTTTTAAAAAGTCAATATATATAAAGATAGAGAGCCGGGCGCGGTGGCGCACGCCTGTAATCCCAGCACTTTGGGAGGCTGAGGCAGGAGGATCGGGAGTTCAAAGCCAGCCTCAGCAATGGCGAGGCACTTAGCAACTCAGTGAGACCCTGTCTCTAAATAAAATACAAAAAAGGGCTGGGGATGTGGCCCAGTGGTCAAGTGCCCCTGAGTTCAATCCCTGGTACCAAAAAAAAAAAAAAAAAAAAAAAAAAAAAGATAGAGAATAAAACAGTGATTATCAGGGACAGGTGGGGTAAAAAATAAAGAGAGGTAGCTCAGAAAATACAAAGTAGCAGACATGTTGAATGAAGCAGGCTAGAGACCCAATGTAAATATAGTTTAAAAACTTGTGTTGTGTTAGAGATATTTATCAAATAAGTAGATTTTAGCTGCTCTCATCACAAAAATATGCAACTACCTAAGATGATAGATATTAATCTGCTCCTATGGTAATTTTATTTATTATATGATTGTAACCCATAGCATCATGTTATAAGTTCAAATATGCACAATAACATTTATTCTAAAAAAGAAATTGTGTATTTTTCACATCCCACAGAATAGAAAAATCAATGCTCAATGAGATCACTGAACATTACTCAGCCTACTTAATTGAAAATCAGAAACAGGACTTGGGTCTTCTTTTCTTTCCACATTAATTTTCTAACCTACAATCTTCCATAGTTTTTAAGGTTTTGAATTTTTGGATTTCCTAAAAGAGAATTATTTATATTTGAGACTTTGGCCCATATCTATCAGTTAGTGGAAGATATAATAAAAGGGAAATGTGTCTTTATCTACCTACCTATACATTTGTATAATAGAGTAGAGCAATATATCTACCAGGTCATGAAGAACATTGGGCATGGAGCATAAACTAGAAATGGCCATGTTGTGTCCACTTGTGAGAAAGGAGGACTGGATAGGGTGGGGTCTTCTTCCTTGGTGGGAGCATATTGTGCAAAGATATTTACATGTATCTTCTAATATCTTAATCAGGTAAAAATGGGGGGAATAGTCAATATGATCATTGTTAGAAGAAGACAGAATCAAGCAGCAATGATCAGGCTATGCACTCAGCTCTGGGAAATTGTTCACTTACAAAACTCTGCATTCTTTTAGAAATACACTAAAAGAGGACAGTCACAAAAGGACAGTCAGTGCTTCCCAGGAGGGCAGAAAGTATCCATTTCATAATAGGCCTAAACACTGAACAGACCTATTTTTTTTTCTTTAATATCAATAGGACTTTTATTATTTTACACCTGTACTCCAATAGATTGTTATGCACATACCTAGTTTTGAGTACCATTTGTTAACTAAGCCATCTTCAGAAAATTTCCCTCTCTTTGTTGGTAGAAGGGTCATCAAAATGAAAATCGCCTACACAGGTTTTTCTAAAGATGGATGAGATAATGAATGAAAGTGCCCAGCACTGTGCCTGGCTTATCGTAAACCCTAAATGAGTAGCCAAAGGACATTCATAGCACAGGCCAGGAAGAGCTATTCCAGGAGTTATTTGGCTTTGCTTTTGCTTTTGGTGATAAGGAACATTGAAAGAAATGAAGATGCATTGAACAGAGTTTCTGCTAAAACAGAATAGCAGAGGGGCCTCTAGAATGCTATGACTGATGGCCTTGAAGGACAATGTGCCTCCTAAATCTCTGGAGTCCTTTCTGGGCAATAATCCATCGTTTTCCATGGATTCTCATCAGGGTCCCCACCACCACCACTGTTGTGACTGCCTGCACTGCCCTCTGCCTCTTCCACCACCCTGATGGGTTTTGTAAGTTGTGTGTTCTTCACTCTCCATAGCATCTTGGAGACAACATTTCCCAGTTTGTACTGTAATTTTCCCTTTCCAAGTCTACCACCTCTGTGAACTGAGCTCCTTAAGGGACAAAAGGTGACAATAACAAATATTTTAACTATTTATATTTTAATTCTTTTTTTTTTTTTTTTTTTTTTTTTTTTTTTTGTGTGGTACCGGGGATTGAACTCAACTAACATCCCCAGCCCTTTTTTGTAATTAGAGACAGGGTCTCACTGAGTTGCCAAGTGCCTCACCATTGCTGAGGCTGGCTTTGAACTCTGATCCTCCTGCCTTCCCAAAGTGCTGGGATTACAGGCGTGCGCCACCGCGCCCGGCTTATTTTAATTCTTAATACAGAGTGTCTGACACAGAAAAGTGTCCAAACATAATGTGATGAATAAGTGAATGAATGAATTACACATGCTTTAAACTACCAGGACTAGGACCCTTGAGGAAATTTTACCAGTGTGTCAAATACTTTTCTCAAAATGAAGAACTATACCATTTTGCTCTTGAATAGGCACAATCAAGGGCTGGACATTCTGAGAGTCTATCTTTTCAACAACCACCCTCAAAAGGATGTGAAAAAGAATGACATTTTAAGAAAAGAACTTTTCAAATATTACCAATCAAGGCAGAAAAAGAAACCTGGTGCCTAACCAGTGTCAAGAGGGATTAATTTCACTCAATCCCGAGTCTACCTCTTGTCTAAATGGCCTGTATGTTGTGTATTATTATTATTATTGCATCCTTGTTAAATTTCTTGGATAGTATAACGCCTTCTGTCTTGTAATATACTCACAGTGGCACCAGTCAACTAGAGTCTTCTTTGCCATCTTTGACCAAGGGTCTCACCTACTGGGGACCCACTATTTGTATCTGTGAAATGGAAACAATGGGGACTCCAGCTTCACAGGGGGGGGAGGGGGACAAGGGAGTGATACAAAGTTTAAAATAGCTTCTGTCACATAATGAAGAGTCCATAAGTTAACTGTTGCAATTTTCTTCAAATGTTTTATATGAATGTGCTATACTGATACAGATACTGGCATATAACTCAGCCACTCGGATAAACAATGAATATGTCAGTCTGTCCACAGCCATTAGATAGCTGCTTCTGTTTCCTCTCCTCTTACATTAGTACCTCACCTGCTAATTTAAAACCCAAGCAATGCAGAATGTAAGGAAATGCTTAGGTCCCCCCTGCCATGTTTCTTCTGGATGGTACCTCCTTCTCCCCTGTGTCCCTCCCACCCCTGGCAAAATCATTCCCTCATCCCCAGCTGCTGCCTTGACAAGAACTGAGTCAGAGCCTAGCATCCAGACCTATCATTTGCCACTTTATTCTTCCATCTCAGCAGGGTGCTTCCTGTTGCCAAGGATTTCCCCGCTTTGAAATGAAAGCTAAAATAGACACCTGCAGAAATCTGTTGCAAAGGGGCCCTCATCCTGGGGAAGAGCCTGAATAGGGCAGAGGGGGAAAAAATGTAAGAGGTGATAGGGGCATCACAGAATGTGCTCCCAAGGAGAATGCCTGGGCGATTGTTTTGTTCCAAAAGGTGGTTGGTTCCCCAGGGGAAAGGAAGAAAACCCAGGTTTAAAAAAAAAAAAAAAAAAAAAAGAAAGAAAAGAAGAGAAAAAAGAGAAAAAAAAAGAAAACAGAGAAAAAAAAGAGTAAGAAAGAAAAGGAAAAGAAAATAAAAAGGAATTCTACTCTCAATTATTCTTTTTCCCAGTGTATTTGACCAGGCCAAATGCTTATTCATTTTTTACTTATTTCTTATTTTTTCTAACAGACCTGAGTGGTCTAGGAGGACCACACATTTATCTGTGTAGTTAGAAGTTGAAATTGGCATAGCAGTGACAATTCAGATTTTCAGGAAATTGAACCTTAAAAGAAAAGGGCTTTACACCTTAAATCTTCAGAGACAATAGCCATCAGCTTTGCTCCTAAAACTTCCCTCCCTTCAAATCTGGCCTCACCTGGTCTTCATCAGTTGGTGCTGCTTAGTGCCCAGTCACAACAGCAGGTTGCTTTCTTTCTTCTTATCACCAGCAATTTTTCTCTGTTTTTTAAAACAGGCAGGAAATGCACCAAGTGATATCAAAACAGAATATATTGTATAGATCCTATTGCACCATGTTATGTTAAATTAGACCACAAGCAGTCCTGAGGCAAACCATCCATTTATTGAGAGAGTTGCTATTTTGCTGCAGTTTTAACTGGCTGAAGGTATTGAAAAGTGTTTCCCAGGGGAGTGTCCTTTGGTCACCTGAGACATCAGAGCCGTCCTCAAACAGTGTACTTCACCACACTTGCCACCCATGTGCTGTTCAATGCATCCCTTTACGTCAGTTTTCTCACACTTATCACCAGATGCATGAACAGAAGTATTCTGTTCCCACACAGCTGAGAAGAGAAAGTGAGGGGAAAAGGACCCTAGTGTGTAAAAAAAGCTTTGCTTGTGCATACAATTTTCTTTTCACTCAGGGGTGCTCCACTACTGAGCTATACCCCACCCCTTTTTATTTCCTATTTTGAAACAGGGTCTCCCTAAGTTGCCCAGGCTGGCCTTGGACTTGGGATCCTCCTGCCTTAGCCTCCTGAGTGCTGAGATTACAGGTGTGTCATGGTGCCCTGCTGTTTATGTATATACATTTTATTCATTCCACATATATTCATGGAGGACCTATTATGCTGTGTGTGGTGATAGATAGTGGCTTATGATGCAGGAAAACACAGGATTTCTGCTTCTTGAAGTATGTGTTCAGAAGGAAAATGGACAATAAACAAATCCTTATAAATATCAGATCCTAGATTATAGATTCTTATGCACTCTAATATGGACTATGAATCAAATGCAATTAAGGGGTGGTGTGATGTGATATACAGGGAGGACAGTGAGGGTCAGAATGCTGGTCAGGATGATCATGGATTTCTCCCTGTTCAGCTGAACCACAAAGGTTAAGAGGGAGCCAACACAGTATGTTCTTGGGGGAGGAGCAGCCAGGGAAAAGCTCTGAGAAAAGGATTTTCTTGCCCTGGGGTCTGGACCAGAGCCTGCTAGAGAAGAGTGACAGGGGAAGAGGTCTGAGAAATGGCCAAACTGCAGAGCCTAAGGGAGAGGAATGGCCATAACTTTCCCTACTGGAGAAGGAGAAGAGGGCAGGACCTTCAGCACACAGGGAGGGTTAAGAAACTGAAGATGTGCTCCATGCTACTCTAAAGGGAAAGCAAAATCATCAGATGCAGCTACCCCTTACAGCCTTTCTCTAAGAATAGGACACTGCTGCCTTGAGCAAAGCCTTTGCAAATCTGGAGCCCTCTTCCATACAGATGTCAGCCTCTCCATGCACTAGGGTATTGCAAAGACAATATGCCCAAAGACTGAAAATAATATATTCATTGGGGTCATAACAAGGGAAAAAATACACATAAAGCCAAGCATGGATGGGTTGGGATGTGCAACGTGAAATATTTCATTCAGATGGTAAGATAAGGAAATATTTAGTTTTCCTCTTTAAAGTTATCATAACATTTTCATAGAAAAGAAAATCCATTTTGGGCTTTTAGAGTATGAAAGTGTACTTTAACAACTAGGCAGAAAAGCTTTCAATCTTTGAAAGATAGAAAGTAACTTTGATTTTCATTCAAAGAACTTCATTGCTCTAGGTAATGTAAAGCGCCCTGAGACGTAATGCTGGTGATTTGAATTAATAGGCATCATTTGACAGAAGTCTAAGAGATTTCAAGAGGGAAGCAGGATTAAATGAACACCCAGCTGTTCAACAGTTAATTGAGTTTCCTAAAATGTTCAATAAGTGTTAGATACTATTATAAAGATGCTCTATATGGGTCAGTCACAGGAAAATAACACACAGGATCTCTAGTTTATGAATTTTGAGCTCAGCATGTTTTCCAGCTGACTTATAGTCCTTAGGAAATAAGTTGTTCCCCAAATAATTAAGCACTTCCACCTTTAATGTCTTTTTGCAATCTGGCCTAATGATGTGACAAGGGGCAAGAACAAAGTGTCATGTGGCCTCTGGACATGAAATTCTCCAAGTGACCTGCCAGCCTTCTGTCAGAACTGCTCCAAACTTATAAATTGTATGTTGTTCATTACACCAGCTTTTAGAAAATTCTGAATGTTTTAGATTTTTAAGTGTTTGTTTCAATAATAGAAGTTCATTATAGGTTTCAATCTTTGTGTAGTGGTCCCTTAGGTACCACTCCCAAAGCACAAGCAACAAATGAAACAATAGATAAATTGGACTTCATCAAAATTAAAAACTTTCATGCATTGAGGTTAACCATGAAAAAAGTAAAAACCAAACTGAAGACTCTCACAGTCTGGGAGAGAGTTTGCAACTTGTACCCTGATCAGGAGGAGCTGGTATGTAGAATATGAAAAGAACTTTTTAGCTCAAAAAGAAACAGACGAATAACCCCATTAGGAAACAGTCAGAGAATATGAATAGACATTACTCTATATGTTTACAAATGGCCAATAACCACATGAAAATATTTTCACATCATTCACCATCAGTGAGAGGCAAATCAATACTACAATGAGATACTACCTTACATCCACTAGAATGACTATCACTGAAAATACAGATAATAGCAAGTGTTGGCAAGGACTAGAAAATTTGCAACCATTCTACACTGCTGCTGGGAATGTAAAATGGGGAGGTAATTTGGAAACCAGTCTGGAAATTTTTTGAAAGGTTAAACTTTGAGTTAGATGTAATCAACAATTCACTCCTAGGTGTCTATCCTTGACAAATAAAAACATGTCCACATAAAAACATGTATATGCTTGTTCATAACAGTATTGTTTATGACAACTAAAAGTGAAAACAACACCAATGTCCCTCAGTGGATCAAAGGACAAATAAAATTATATGGGTATGCCCGTACAATGGAGTCTTATTTGACAATAAAAGGGAAGGAGGTACTGATACATGTTACAACCTTAAAATTAACATGGTGAGTGGAAGAAGCCAGTTACAAAAGACTAAGTACTGTGTGAATCCATTAACATAAGATGTCTAGAAAAAGCAGATCCACAGACAGAGAAGCAGATTAGTGGCTGTTAGACACAGGGATGGGAGAGAGTGAGAGGACATGGGAGGTTAGTGCTAATGGACACAGGGTTTCTTTGTGGGATGATGTAATATTCTTGAATTGATTGTGGTGATAGTTACACAATCCTATGAATAAACTATTAAATGGTACACTTTAAAAATATGAATTGTGTGATTTATATAGTATATGAATTTTATCTCAACAAAGCTCTTATTTTTACAAAAGTAAAAGTTCTTTAACAGAGATGATTACACTGTATTATTTTTCTACCTCTGCATATTCCTCACCAAAATGGAAGAACACTAAGAAAGAAACGGTCAAATGGAAAGACTAGAATCAACTGACCTTTAATGCAGCCATCCATGTCACTAATTAAGCCCTCAACATTGATTGTACAAATCAAAGGAGTCAAGAACCAAGAGATTTTCTAAAATATATAATGGTGACAAAAAATAAAATTTTCTCATGCAGAATGAGAATTCAGTTACTATATTTATTATGTTCTAGAATTGTAGCTTCCAGGGCATCTAAGCTGTCACTTTGCTCAACCGCCATGTTGCAAAATAGAGGCCCAGAGAGGGAAAGATTCTGTTCCCCGCCCCCACTGCCCATGTGCAAAGCAAGTGCTAGTCTAGGCAAAGAACAAAAGTCAGGTTTCTTAAGTGCCAATCCAGTAGAAAGTGAATTAGATAAACATTTTTCATACACAAGGATCTTAACAATTCAACCATTACTTTTTTTTTTTTACTGCCTTCCTTAAAACAGAAATTTATCTTAATTATAAACACTAAATTTAATGCATCAAGTATATTAAATCTGGCAGGTGAGATTCAACCCAAGGATGAAATTTATGTCACCAGATACACATAAAAGACACATTTTGTCATCAGTTTTCTAAGAGGTAAAACTTGGCTGTGAGAATCCCGGGGGAAGATTCTATCAGGCAGGCTTTGTGCAAACACTTGTGGTCCTGCCAAGCTGCCCTGTCCCCTCCATCCCAAGGTCTCCCAGAAAACTTCAAGGTAGCACAGTTATCAAAGGAGTAGGGCAGGCAAGGCACCAAGGAGAGAAAGAAACTCATGAAAGAGATAAGAGCTCTCTTACCCACATAACCATAAATGGGACTGAGGCAGAGTGGCTGGTGGATCCAGGTTCTCCCTTTTGGAATGGTCTAGTTTGCTCCCCAAATTAGGGACCAGCACCTAATTTGAAAATACAGACCCCAGCTGCCCCACCCACCCCAGGTCAATCAGAATCTGCATTGTCAGGAGAGTGCCAGTTGGTTACAACTTGAGGCAAGCTGGATGACCACTTCCATCTATTTTTTCTTTGAGGCACTGTTGACTTGTCTGCTTTTGGGGGGACACAGGTGCTCAAAGAAGCTCAGACAATTTGCTAGTACCTCTACATCCAGGAGGAACCTTGGTTTGGGGGCTTACAAGAAAGACATTCATTCTATCGCCAACCAAAAATGCAGAGTTAGAAGTACCAAGGCAGTCAGCTACCTCACCAGATCATCTTCAAGCCCACCAACAATTTTCTGGCCTTCTCTGATAGATGGACTACCCCCCCCCACCCCGCCCAAAAGGGAAGTTTCCATATCCTGAGCAAAGCAACCTTGTTTCATTTTTCAGGCAGGAGCCAATGGGCTTAAAGGTCGCCCTGTTCCATGGGCAAAGAGCCAATGGCGTTGGGGTCACTCTGGTGCACCTCCCACCAGAAATCCCTATATAGGGTCCTGTTTGAGAGACTCACAGACACAACAGCTCATCCCTGTGAAGAGGAGGAAGCCACTGCACCAGACTTAGACACATTGCCTCCAACCCAACAGCAGCTGCCCCATCCGACAGCTCCAGACCCACCGCCTCCAGCCCAATGGCAGCTGTTTCAGCCAACAGCTCCAGAGATCTCAGCCAGCACGACCAGGCACCCACCTTCCATTCAGAGCTTGCACACTCCCCTCTCCCTGACTCCCCTCTCCCAGCACCTCTTCGACCTCCTACCAGCCACAAAGGCTGTTGAATAAATCACTTGGCTGCACGGCTGTCCCTGGTGTGACTTTTGCCCTTCATTCTCCCTCTCTGTATTGGCCTTGATGAGCTCCTAATGGGTTCCTGTAGCATCTCTGCACATGCCTCCTCATTACATTTCTGTGCTTTCTTCCATACAAAATAAGGAAGTCCCCTCTCAGAAACTTATGTCCTATCTGCTGTCAAACTCTTCATTTTTCACAAGTTTAAACTAATTACAGACACTGATGGTATACTGTTAAATAGAGTTCTCTATTTTGGACACTTAATTATATCAACACTCCCAACAGCGATGTCTGTCTGGTGAGAGAAACCTATTGCTGGTGGTTAGTTGAGATTTTTAAAGTCATGTTGGAGAGTTCTTTATCCTAATTTCATTAGAAAGTAAGAATTGCTATGGAAACTCATGTGTGGGCTTAGACATAATCTCATTAGGATTTCTTTTGTCTAAACACTAAAGAAAATACTAGTGTCACATTATCATTTAAATACTACCTGGTTTTGAAGAGGAGTAGGTGAAGTCACACCCAAGTTCAGCTTCCTGGTCCGGGAAGGATGTTCACTTGCCCCCATCTGTAATTCATCTAGAATTCTTTTCCCAGTCACTGTCTTGTGACAGCCTCATTAACTCCCTGCATCTCCACCAGAGGGTCAGTGACTCAAAGAAGGGGGGGGGGGAAGCACTTATAATTGTTGAAGAAAGACTGCACTTCTGAATAACATTTTACTGCAGAAAGTTAAACCCGATAGCTAAATGTGTGTGTGTGTATATATATATATATATACACATCACACACACACACACACACACACACACATATATATATATATATATATATATATATATATTTTTTTTTTTTTTTTTTTTTTTTTTGGTACCAGGGATTGAACTCAGGGGCACTCAATCACTGAGCCACATCCCCAGCCCTATTTTATAGTTTATTTAGAGACAGAGTCTCACTGAGTTAGTTGCTTAGTGCCTTGAAGTTGCTGAGGCTGGCTTTAAACACAATTCTCCTGTCTCAGCCTCCCAAGCCGCTGGGATTACAAGCATGCACCACTGCGCCTGGCTTAAAATGTCTTTTTGATGGGCAAGGACTCTCAACTGTTCTTTCTTTCTTCTCATTGTCCACTGAGGCAATAGAGACTGTGACAAAGAAATCAGCATCCATGGCACTAAATTGTATGGTATTTCAGGGAAAGACACTAAGAATTTGGTTTTGGATTTACACATCAGTACTATGTGATGTGCCCTAGGACTGAAGGAAAATTCTGTACCAATGGGAAGCAATATTTGAGAAAAGAAAACGTTTGAAGTTCTTACTATAGCCAAGTAATGGTATCATTTCCAAATTCTGAAATCACTGGTCCTCCCCAGACTCTCATGGAACCAATTTAATGTGGTAGAAGTGACCCTTTACAGGTCAGATGGAACCCAACTCTAACCGACATGAAGAAGCTCATTATGAGCCATGGTCAGTTGTGTCCTCTCTCCTGCCCATGTGGCCATTTGCTTTCCGGCTGCATCACAAGTGCTGGCTTTTCAGTTTCTATTCGCCAGCGTAGACAATTATACTCCAGATCAAACATTTTATAGTGTGACTTTCACTAGATCAATGTGGGTCTGCTCTCTTCCTGCAAGTTCCAATACCCTAGGGGTATTCTTAAATAATCTTACTCTCCAAAGTATGGCCATGATCCTGCTAAAGATGTGATTATGGTAAATCCAAGAAATGTTTAAATCCATCATGAAGCATCTCACTGTTTTTTTTTCACAGTAGTTAGCAATTAATAGCAGCACAAAGTGCTGAGTAGTCCATATGGAAAATTAATTCTCCTTCATTTGGTGACAGTCAGGCATCCTGGTACTTCTATATTAGTTGAATCTAAAAATATCACTCATCTTTCTGGATTTTAATTTCCTGTTCTGTGAAATGGGGCCAAGTGTTTTGGGAGAAGATAACTCAGATGGAACCCAACTCTAGTCCATATGAAGAAGCTCTTTGAAGTGATATGATATAAAATATATAATGATATATCATATGCAGTGGTATAAAAATATCACTCATCTCTCTGGGTTTCAATTTCCTGTTCTGCAAAATGGGGCCAAGTGTTGTGGGAGAAGATCCGCTGCCTGTGGAGCCAGATTCCTTATAAGATTCCTGGGATATTACCCCCATTATGAGCTCTGGTCAAATGACAAAAAATAAAATATTTTACCTAAAATATAAAATAATTATATTTTATTGCAATATGAAATTATTACACTAAATCTATGTGTGAAATAGTTGTTGGTTCTTTCATTCAAAAAAGTGTTTCTGAGCAGTTAGAGCATTAAAATGTATTTGTTTCTAGGTGATCCTACATTTTCTGTGCCTTGAGCTGCCTCTGTATGTACCTTGTCTTATACTGTGGACCTAAGTTGGCAAACAGAGTGGACTCACTTTCATAAAAGTTCATGAATGAGAGGAAAATGTCTTGATACACTAGGAAAGTCACACAGCTCATCCAGATCTCTACATCCATATCTACCTCTGTTTCTATCCCTATCTAGGTCTTTCTGCAACTATGCCTCCCTGGAACACACACATCACACTCCCATCTCGACTTTCCCATCTGTGATAAGGGCTCTACCTGGAAAAATCAAGCTCAAGGAATGCAGAAGACATTTATATGGAAACACTTCTTGTTGCAAGTGAAAACACAAAACCTTAAGAAATATAATTCACTTTTCCCATTTAACCTAAACTGAATTTTCTACTAACTTGAGTATCAAAAAAGATTGTTATTTTGAATTTGACCTCAAAAAGGCAACAATAAAGAAAAGAGATAAATAGGATTATATCATATTAAAAAACTTCTGGATAGCAAAGGAAACAATCAATGGAGTCAAGATACAACCCGTGGAATGAGAAAATATTTGCAAACCATATATCTGATAAGAACTTAGTATTTAAAATGCATGAGGAATTAAGGACAATGCCATAGTAAGAAAACAAATAACCCATTGAAAAAATGAGCAAAGGTCCTAAGTAGGTATCTTCAAAAGAGGGCTTGCAAATGACCAGTAGGTATATAAAATAATCCTTAACATCTCTAATCACACAGAAAGGCAGATTCTAAAACCACGATGAGACATAGCCTAAAGTCTGTTAGAACAGTTATTATTAAAAAGACAAAAGATAACCTGGTGTGGTGGTACACGCCTGTAGTCCCAGCAGCTTGGGAGGCTGAGGCAGAAGGATCCTGAGTTCAAAGCCAGTGTCGGCAAAAGCGAGGTGCTAAGCAATTCAGCGAGACACTGTCTCTAGCAACTCAGTGAGACACTGTATCTAAGTAAAATACAAAATAGGGCTCAGTGGTCAAGTGCCCCTGAGTTCAATCCCTAGTACCAAAAAAAAAAAAAAAAAGACAAAAGATAACAAGCATTGGTGAAGACATAGAAAAATGGAAATCTTTACACACTATTGGTAGGAATTATAGATTAGTATAGCCACTATGGGAAAGAGTATGGATTTCCTTCAAAAACAAAAGAAAAATAAAACTGATATTCCACTTCTGAGTATATATTCAAAAGATATGAAATTGGAAAGTGGAAAACATATCTGTACTCCCATGTTCATGCAGCATTGTTTGCAATAGCCAAGGTATTGGAATCAGCCTAAATGGACACCAATGAGTGAAAGGATAAAGAAAATCTAGAATGTATACACCTAAATATTATTCAGCCCTAAAAGCAAAAGAAATCCTGTTGTTTGCAATAATTCGGGTGAATCTGGAGGACATTATGTTAAATAGAGTAAGTTAGGCACAGAAAGACAAATACTATAGGATGTCACTATGTGGAATCTTAAAAAGTTGAACTTGTAAGAAGCACAGAGTAAAATAGTAGAGATGGGAAGATGGACAAAGGATACAAAATTCTAATTAAGAGGAATAAGCTCAGGGTCTCTATTATATAGCATGATGACTGCAGGTAATAAAATACATCATGCACCTGAAAATTGCTAAGAAAATATATTTTAAATTTTATCACCACGAAAGATATAAGTATGTGGATATGTCAAAGTGTGTGGTTTAATCATTCTTCAATATACATTACACATATATGTATATATATAATATACCATATACCATAGATATAATTTCATATGTAAATTTAAGAATTAAAAAATAGCTTACAATTGAAAATTTTACCATTTATATGTATATATATAATGCCATACCATATCATAGATATAATTTCATATGTAAATTTAAGAATCAAAAAATAGCTTACAATTGAAAATTTTACAATTTACATTTGAAATTTACAATTGAAATTTTTCTTTGTTCTGAAATTACAGTTTTTGTTTATTCTATTTAGCAAATTGACTTGGTCCCTGAATGCTATGTGCTGAGATTAAATAATTAGATTGAACACCTGTGCCTATAGACATAATTCTGGATACAGATATATCCAGCAAAAGTTTAAACTTACAAGAACAATATTAGGCAGACAATAATGTCATGCATAGATACTATGGACTGAATTGCGTTTCCTGAAAATTTATGTTTCAGCTCTAACTCCTAATGTGACTGTCTTTGGTCCTGTAAAGAGGTAATTAAAGTTAAACATGGTCATAAGAGAGGAGTCTTAACCCAATAAGACTGACAGCAAGGATGCACTGGCACAGAGATCCCATGTGAAGACACAGAAGGCAGTGATCCACTAGCCAAGGAGAGGGGCCTCTGGAGAAACCAGCCCCTCCAACACCTGGATCTTGGACTCTGGATCATAAGAAAATGGATTTCTAGTCTTTAAATGGTTTGGTCTGCGGTTTCTTGTTATGGCAGCCCTAGCAAACTCACACAGGAAGTCACCTCAACTTGGAGTGGAGAGACAGCTGGGAACAGGGAGCCCTTCATTCTGGGATGGACTCAGGGAATGACTCATGGCCCTGAGGAAGTCTCACATGCTTCTCAGTAAAATAAAAAGGCTTAACTGAGAGAACTCTGCTATTTGTTCTTGCTTTCATATTTTGTCCTATAAAAAATGATGATGATGATGATAAAAAGTAGCCTTCACTTGAGCTTCTCTATGAGTCTGGCATTCTTCACTGGCACACTGTGGCCCAAGGATGCTGAAAACATTGTCCCTCTGAGCTCTCCTGGGTGTCCCAGGAAATGACTGAAGTTCTATTAGTCATGGTGCTCCGAGAACGTAGAAGACAGGAGAATGCCACTGCACTGACTTGGTCAACAGCAGCACGGAAGACCTGTCTACTTTGTACCAGAATCCCTGCAGGCTTACAAAGAAATTTTATTTGCATGATTTTATTTATTCATTTCAACAACCACATTGGGTCCCTAACTATCTACCCTCCAAAGTATGCCAAAAGATAAGAATGGTCTGCATATTGTTATTCCATGGTTTTAACTTTCTAAACTCTTACATGTACATACATACAGACTTCCTCACATAAAGGAAATAACTTTTGTGCATTGTATTTTTGAAGAAATAATCTGAACCTATTCATAATGATAATGGCTAATATTTATGTATCAGAAACTTTAATAAGCAATATATGTGTATTACCAGTTCTTTGAATTCTCTCAATAATAAAATGAGTTAAAAGTATCATTAACTTCATTTTTCAGTGAGAGAAAGCAATGCTTACCTGGAACTATTGAGGAGAAATTGAACCAGCAAAAGGTAGAACAAGGACCTGAAATGAGACCATTTCTCAGACAAGCATGCTTGACACATTTTTGCATTCTCCTTCTCTGGGAAGCTTCTAATTTCAGTACAGGACCATTTTAGGTTCAAATGTAGAAACGAACCTTCAACAACAATAAAATTCAACAAATTCCTTTCCAAAACCACTTCTTCCAAAACAATGTTTATGCAAGCTTTTCCAAGCTGTAACAGTTATCATTTAGGAATCTAAAGTAAGTTCACATACAGTTCTTTCTATATCCTCTATGAGCAAGGCTAAGCCTTCCCAGCTCTGATTTCAATAAAACTTCAAGCAGACAGCTGCATTGAGCATTTCATCTTTATCCAAACAGCATAAGTCCTGTCGGAACTTCCAGCAAAACCAGGCCTAGAACTTGCCCTGGAAAGAGATATTCTTTTTGACCCAGCCTGCTGATATCCAGACAAGATTAGGTCTGGGGGAAAATTGGCATCTGACACCTTACCCATGAAGTAAGAGCTGTCTGGTCTGTCTCCACACCAGAAGAAACACAGCATCCCCAATACACACTGTGTCCCGTGTTAGCAAACCAGAGAGAGAGAGTATTTCTCTCTGTGGTCTTTGTAAGAATGACAGATAGCTTGGACGAATATTTACAATAGTGTAACCAACCCAAA
Organism: Tamias sibiricus; assembly: GCA_025594165.1. Taxonomy (NCBI): domain Eukaryota; kingdom Metazoa; phylum Chordata; class Mammalia; order Rodentia; family Sciuridae; genus Tamias; species Tamias sibiricus. The sequence continues at coordinate 67,515,276 of CM046660.1, read as the reverse complement.
TGCTCCATTTTTTGGAAGAGTCATAGAATTGTTTTAACTTTATAGAGGAATGCCTTAAATCTGCACACTAAAAATTTCTAATTTATCTTAAAAATGATATTCCCTTAGTACCATTGCCTAGTTTTCCTTTTAAATTCAAGAAATACTTGCCTATTGTTTACAAAATCAGATAGTGTCACAAGGCTAATAACATGAACAACCATAAAGGGTAAATCGCAGTGCCTTGCCTCATCCCACTCTGCTTCCAGTTTACATTCACTGAGGAAATCGTATACAGCATCTTGATATTACACTCCCAACATTCCTTTTGTCTTTCAGTTGTAGATATTAGGCAGGGTTGTCTGTTGGTAACTCATCACCACCACTAACATGCCCACTTGAGGCCTCAAGTACTGAGTTTCCCAGAGTCCCCTTTCCTAGGTGGCTCAGGTTAGCACTTGCCATCACGTGAGGCCTGGAGAGTAAGAATGCAGCAGAATCTATTGTTCTAGGGAGGCAGGTGTGGTCCGATGCAGGTGCAGACATAACCTACACCATGGCTTCCTGACCTGTTTGCAGAAGGCACCAACTCCACTGCTTCAGAAGAGATTCTTTAAAAAGAAAAATGGGACTGGAAAATATTTGTGTTAAGCGAAAAAAAAAAAAAAAAAAACAGGCAAAGAAAGACAAGTACCACATGGCCTCACATGTAGAATAAAAAAAAAAAAAGTTGAGAGTAGTATGGTGGCTTCCAGGGACCAAAAAGAGTACAGTAAGTTACTCTGTATTTCAAAAAGCTGGAAGAAAGGATTTTGAGTATTTACACCATAAAGACGTGACAAATATTTGAGGAGATATATTTATCCTGATTTAATATTACCCAACATATGCTCGTATACATCACATGGTACCCCGCTAACAAGTACATGTTTTATGAATGAGACAAAATAAATTAAATGATAAATATATAAAAAAGAAGAGGTCCTCACTGTTTTAGATAGTTTTGTGGTTTGGGGTTTTTGTTTGTTTGTTTTTGTTTTTGTTTTTGTTTTGCCATTGTGCCTAAAAGACCTGGCAAGGACAATTTTAGAGGAGGAAAAGTTAATTTGGCACTCACGATTTCAGAGGTCTCAACCCACAGATGGCCAACTCCATGGCTCTGGACCCAAGGTGAGACAGAACATCATGGCAGAAGGGTATGGTGGAGAAAGCAGCTCAGGGCATCACACAGGAATCTCAGACAGTGTTAGTTCCCCTCTCATGGACAAGATATAATTCCCAAGGGCACACCCCCAGTCACCCACCTCCTCCAGTCACAACCTACCTACCTTCAGTTATTTCCCAGTTAATCCTTATCAGGGATTAATGATTGATTTAAGGCTCTTATAACCAGATCATTTCATTTCAACTTCCTTGCATTGTCTCTCTCATGAGCTTCTGGAAGACACCTCATATCTAAACTATAACACTCAATGTTACACTCCCCACCCTCTTGCAGCCTACCCTTGACTTTTGGTCTGCTGCTTTATCAATGGTTACTCTTTCCCACTCAACCCAGCTCTCTGACAAAATGTTTCATGCCAGCATTGAAAGCTTGATTAGCGTCCCTGACCAAACCCAACTGATGCAGCTGTCAATGCTACCAGTGATTCCAGAGAAATACAGCGCTAAGGATGGGAGTACGGGTTTTGCTATCTGTTATGACCAGATTAAAAGTAATAATGACCTATTCGATGGCAAATGAGAAATTCTGTGGTCTGCAAAAGTTGACATGTTATTTAAATTATCATTTCTGGAATGAGATACGTACTAGAGACACATCTTTGACAAATCGTGTAAAATAAAATAAAAATACCATACTGAGAATAGGCACTGTAAAGACTGTAAGGGTGGTACATGGCTCCCAAGTGAGCCATCAAATGTGGAGGGAGATGAGGAGGAGATCAGGACTGAAAGTTTCCAGGTCAAGGTTTCAGAACTTTTTAGTGACTACCCAGAATGAATTCTTTATCCTGTAGCCAGAGTCAAGATTCCTGAAGACCAAACTCAAAATATGATCCTATAGGAGGATAAATTAAATCAAAATCTTATGGAGTCTGTTATACTGAGGTTAGGGATTTGATCTGAAAGGAATAAGATTGAAGGGATGGCAGATTCTGATGAAAATGAAACGCCAAATCCTCAAATCTAGCATGCCATCCTTGATGACAGAAGCATCCCTTTCTTGTCTGTTCTCTTTGTCTTAAGAACTTGTAAACTCTTCTGAGGCAGAGGGCTTGCATGAGAATAATGATTCTCCTCAAGACCCAGCCTCACCATCACCTCTTGCTTTTAGACTCACAGTCAGACTCTACAAGTTCCAGTAGGATAGAAGCAATGTGTGAGCTAGCTGGAGTTCCCATACACATGAACAGAATTTTAAATTCTTGCCCATTTATATTGACCTAGACTTGGATAATATATGGCAATGGATCCTAAAGATGACACACTATGGCAGGGTCGGGGGAGATAATGGTTTGGGTTGAATTTATTGATATGGTACATAATCCAGTTATGCTGGATTCAATGCAATAGTTTATGTGTCAGACCAGGAGCGACCCTACAAGTTTTCCTAAAGATAACAGTGGCCTGTGCAGAATGAAGTTGCTATGCCAGAAATTCCTTGCTATACTTGGTCTAAATAAAGGCTTCTAACACTTTAGGATGATATCTAAAGGATTAGGGAGATAAGATGTTGGGAAATTGTATTAGGTGTCCAGTTCTCATAACTTACCCATGAAGCCCAGGAGATTCCAGAAGATGCTCCCCTTCATCTGAGTTTTGGGAAATACATTTGTGAAGGGAGCATACTAATCTGTGAAAGCTTTCTACTAGATAATATGTTTAAGCTAAGGAGAATGGAAGATGCCACTATAAAAATGGGGTTGTTGACTCTTATGGGATGAAAAAAATATTTCAGAATGTGAAGGAGCCTATAATCAAGGAGATAGCTAAAGATTGCGGTTAGCTGAGAGCCATAAAAGATGTTCTAGTTTCCACCTGGTATTAATGCATTATCCAAAGAATCTTTGTATGCCCGTGAACACTCTGTGACGCACCTGTAAGCTCGAGCTATAAGCACTTGTCCTTGTTAAAGCTATATGTATATAACTGGGTGAGTTTGGTTAGTGTGTGTGGGAAGAAGAAGAAGGTGGTGGTTGGAGTTAGAGCATTTGGAGTGATTGCTGGAGCCGGAGAGAGAAGAAGAAGAAAAGACCTTTTTTCATTTTCATCCTGCCTCCGAATTTTCCTGCGGCGTTCGTTGCTCCAAGCGGCTTCCGCTTCAGGCAGCAACAAGAATGGCAAGGGCCAAATGGTGTGAGTTAACAAAGAGAGACAAGGTAGACACCATGACTGTAATTGCTGTTAGGAATCAAGCAATCATCAGAATGGTTTCTCTTCAAAGATTATTGGTTGTGTCTCTAAGACTGAAATATATGGATAGTTCATTAATATTTTCTTTGACATTTAAAAGGGAGGAACTCTGTATCTCCTAAGCAGAAGATTGGAATGAGATGGATATCATTATCCTAAATGCATGATTGAAGATCTGAATGGTACTTATATACTTTGTATACAAGCAGTTGTATGTAAAAAGATACTATACTTGTGCATGATGAATAAGTAAATAAATAATAAAAAAATTTAAAAAAAACCAGCAACTTGAAAAATTATGCTCTATATGTAATATGAAATGAAATGTACTCTGCAAACATGTATAACAATTAGAATAAAAATTAAAAAAAAAAAGAAAAGAAAATCAAAACTTCTCATTCCATTTCTTGACTTGATATAGCTCACTGCTTCAGAGCTTCATAGTGGAAGGCTGATTTTCCTTAAAGAAATCTCTTGATACAGTAACAAAAATTTACTCTACCTTATGTGTCTATGTGTAGCTGACATTGTTTGTTTCCCAAACATGTGTTGGAAGCCTGGTCACCAAATTGGCAAAGTTAGGAAGTGGGGCCTAGTGGGTGGTGTTAGGTTCTTTAGAGGCACTAAGCTCAGAAAAGATTAGAGTAGTTCTCATAGGATTCTGAGTTTGTCCTCAGAAGAAAACTGTTATAAAAAGAATAAGATTGCCCCCCACCATCACTCTGGTTTCTTGAGTTGTCCTGTGATCTCTTCCTCTTGCACACATCCTGGTGATGATGTCATCCACCATCCTTAACCCCTCACCAGAGACTGAGTCAATGACACTATCTCATCTTAGTCTTTTAGCCTCCAAAGTGGTGAATTAAACAATCCTCTTTTCTTGGTTAAAAACCCAGCGTCAGGTATTTTGCTATAGTAATATAAAATGAACTGATATGTACTGTATATTTTCTTCTTATTTTTCTCCAATAGGACCTTACTGGATATAACTTACCAAAGCAATAAATTGAAGAAAGAAAAATATTGAGAAATTGGATGTAGGCATATTACTAGACACTGTTTTTTTGTTTTGTGGCATTTTTGTTTTGTTTTGTTTTGTTTTTAGTTGACACTGATTCCTAGGGACTTAAACACAATTAAGCTCTACCAGAGTAGGGGCTTATAAAAGCCAGGTGAGTTTGTCTTTGGTCCACCTAACAGTGGGTCTCCTGAGTTCCTAATCTACTGTGTGGTCATTTTTCTAGGCTTGGAAAACACAGTTGGGAAGACATATCAAGCAACTGGCAGATTCCTTGTGTTGTTTTTCTGAATGATGAAGGAAGGGATATTATAATAGGAAAAGCTAGTGGAAGCTTCTAAACCTGCTCTGCCTGCCCAACTAGCAAATCAAAATCAATATCACTCTCCTGAAGGTATTACAGAGATACCAGCTACCTTCCTATTCAGTGTTCCTGTTTGCCCTTTGCAAAAGAGAATTGACTCCTGAAGAATGACAATGGATTCTTATAAATTTAATCAGGCAGTGGCTTCAAGTGCAGATAATATTCTGGATGAAGTTTCTGGGCTGGAAACAATTTGGACTCATTTACCAGGGACAGAGCTATAGTGTAATGAGTGAATTTTTTCTTCTCTATTAATATACACTATTAGACAAAGAATCTCCTTTTCACTTCAGGGATAAATCAAGGCATACCAAATGCACAGTCCTACATCATAGTCCAGTTCTGAGTTTCCTTTGTCATTCTGCATCCCAAAAGATACTGTGTTGGGCCATCACACGGTTGCTTGCACACTGAGCAGATGTGGCAATGAAGAAGTATAGCTCTCCTGGCAAAAAGACACCTATGATGGAATGGGAAATACATCCAACAAGATTTCCACAACCCACCATCTCAGAATTTTCTGGAGGTGGAGATTTATGAAATAAGTTGAGATATATCTTCCAAAATGAAGGGTAATTCGTTGCATAGGGTGTCTTGTCCATGAGAAATAGACACAACAGCTAGAGTCTGAATCCTTGAGGCAATATACACTCACCCAGGTTGAGTATAAACCCCATGATCTACCAGGTCCTCTTCCAGGCTTCTGTTTCAGACCATCTGAGTGGGGCTTAGCACGAGGTCCATCTCTGCAGCAGGGCATGTGACTATGCAACTGTTTTTCCTTTCATACCATGTGACCCATCTGATGTCACTGCACTCCAAATGGCAGATAGGAGTGCTGTCCCATTCTCTCGGGTCAGTTAGCAAATGCCTTTTGATTCCTTTACTCTCTTTTTAGTAAACTTTTCAGAAGAAGAAGAAAAATGTGTGTATTCCATTTCTACCATGAAGCATAATCTTATTGAAGCATTTTATGAGAGATCCTAAAATTTATGGAAATTAAGGACTGAGCTGAATAGTAAAATGAACTTATTTATGTTTATTTCTACAATTCTTATAAGTCTCTAAAATACAATTCAAAGTCAATAAGTGAATTAACCAGTGATAGTTCTGCCACCTACAGTATGCTTGTGACTAGTACAATACTGAGGCCTTTTCCAATCAGAACTCTTCTTTATATTTGACCCCAGTTATAGAAAACTTGACAACTAGAAATTTGGCCTTGAAGATGAGGCCAACCATTTCCTTTCTACATGGTCCTTTTATAAAAATCACACAAACTCTGTGAGAACCTCATTTTTCTCTTATTTGAAGAATAAGTGATATTACTTTTCTCAACAAAGCCTACGTGTAAACTAATATAAGGTAATGCACATGAAACTTCCTGTGCATACCAGTCCCTCAACAATGAGAATTTATGGATCCTTGGAATAAATTTTAAAATAGCCAACACCACCTGGTGCTGCAAAGAAACATTCTCTTTGTTGGCTAGCTGCAGCTCCTGGAAATGACTTAATAAAGATCGGGATGTGCAAGTCACTTTATAAGTACTACTAGTCTTTTGGCTGGGAACATGGGCTGCAACAAGAGATCCACCCCAAATCCCCAGATGATGCATGATGTGAAACTGAACAAAGGCCTAAACACTTCTTGGCTTACAAATAACTATGCAGCCCACAATGTTTGTTGTATACAGAAAATAGAACAAAGAAAAGGAAGAAGTGCCTTGGAACCAAAAGGAATAGGTCAGTAGGCTGTAAGCAACTGGGAATTTTAATATTCAAAAATAAAGTATTAAATATCTACCAAAACTGCTCTCAGCTCTGACACTATACTTTGGGAGACGAAAAATCTCTGCCAATTTTGATATTACGGAAGAAGTTGTAAAAAGGCTTATAAGCGTATTTTTAGCAAATTAGAATTTTTTTTAACTTTGAAAAATGAAATAGGACTTGTCCATTAAAATCTATTGTTAGAAAAAAACAGCTGCTGACAATTTGATAAATTATTCATCCAAGAGTTTCAATAACCTAAAACAACTTCTCCCACATATGTTGACAGGGGGGAGAACAATCTACCAAAAATGATGACATGGAATAATTTTAGGATATTTCTAAAATGATTAGAAAACTCGTTTGTCTTCTAAATCCCTGCTTGCTCTTAATTTTAAGCTAAAATTATTGTGTATTTCTGACAAGGAGTTGGTATAACTTTTTAAAAATAAAATTTGTGAAACACAAAAAAACTATTTTAGCAGCTTATCAGAATTTGACATGCATTCAAGTGGTCTTTTGTAACAGAAATAGAAAATCTGGAAGATTTAACAGAATGCAATAATGACATCACCTTCATTAAAATTCTGACAAAGTGAAAAGTCCAAGACTTGATGGACTGAGATACGTATATAGCCCAGATCCTCCTATAGAGAAGGGCTTCCTATGAATTCCTTCAGGAATTTTCTTACCCCAGGGAGCCATGAGGCCCAGGCCACCCCTTCATATGCTGGCCACACCCAGTGACTGACTGACGGAAGATGGGTATTGAATCCTGGCCATTTCAACCCAACATGGAACTGTTCAACTGGTCATTTTGGATTCAGAGCTCTCCTCCAGGTTGGCTGAGGTTATTGTGGGGTATGTAACAAAGCTCATCAATTTATAGCCCAATCCCACTTCCTCCCCCTTCCTTCCAAGGGCTCTTCACTCAACTATTTCAGTCTACTTCCCGAGCAAACAATTTCAAAAAGAAGCAAATGAGAGAAGTTAAAAAATAATATTCTTCATTATTTCATCATTCATTCATTAGTTCCAAAAGCACTGAGTATCATCAAAGAATACAGGAAAATATATAAAACATATTTTTAGTCTACTACTAAGAAAAGAGTAAATCGTGAGTAGACTAAACTCTGCAGGAAAGCAGTGCAGAGTAAATGCAGCTGGAGAAAGATCACTGACCATTTTCTATGGTTTTGATGAGAGGCACAGCAAGAAATTGGGAGGGGTATATTGAGGTAAAAGAAATATCTAATGAGCCAGCGCGGTGGCACATGCCTGTAATCCCAGCACTTTGGGAGGCTAAGGCAGGAGGATTGTGAGTTCAAAGCCAGCCTCAGCAATGATGAGGCACTTAGCAACTCAGTAAGATCCTGTCTCTAATAAAATACAAAAAAAGGACTGGGATGGGGCTCAGTGGTTGAGTGCCCCTGAGTTCAATCCCTGGTACCAAAAAAAAAAAAAAAAAGAAAGAAAGAAAGAAATATCTAATGGCATGGAAAAAAGATGCATAAGTCCTTAAAGATCTCTTATATTCATTCTTTTTTTAAAATTTGTTTCAATTAGTTATAAATGACAGTAGAATGCACTTTCATATATCATATGTAATGGAGTATAATTTCTCATTCTCCTGGTTGTACATGATGTAAAATCACACCAGTTGAATAGTTATATATGTACGTACGGTAATAATGGCTGAATCATCTACTATCCTTCCTACTCCCATAACCCCTCTCCCATGTACAACTAATTAAAACAAAATTTTTTAATGCACTGAGTATCAATTATATAGCAAGTAACATTTCGACAGTCTGCAAGGAGAGAGATGGAGTCCCTACCTTCCAAGACTTCAACAGTCTAATGGGGAGGACTGAGCTGCAATCAAAACAGTGAATTGCAATAAAATAGGACAAGTGCTAAAGGATAGACATGAAAAGAACTTTGAAGAATCTCAAGAAGGAAAGGATTGCCTTGCCCAGGAAGTCAGGCAGGAAGCCCTGGATTTGGGTTGATTATCCTTAGATGTTTTCCCTTAAACTGTTTCCCCTTAAACTCAGAACATTGTGACCATTCATATCTATATTCCAAAGTGACAATGGGGCATTTGTGTAAGGAGGAGGTACACCATCTCCCAATCCATTTGACCAAAGCTTCTTAGAAGTCAAGGTGCATAGTATGACGAGTCCCCTTTCTTCACCAGTGAAAGAACAGCATTTTGCAGTAGAAGTTCCAATAAGCTTTGAGTTGAGAAAGCTACAATCAGTGGTTAGATGAAGTGCTATAACCCAGAACAAAACTTTTCTGCCTCTGCCCCACAAGGGACTGATTTTGGCTCCAGAAAGCCGTTACAGAGTCTTTCCATGGCTGGTACACATGAGCATAGTTTCACTTTCTCATGTTTTATTTGGACACAACTTTTCTTGGTTAGGAAATTACAAGACAAACAAGAAAACTTTTGAAATTTATTCAAAGATACCTAGCATGTAAAACTTGTCTTCCTCATCCATCTGCAAAAAGAAACTCATAGCAGGGTGGAAGGAACAAAATCTGGATCCAAACACGCGTTCACAAGAACTGAGGTTCAAATAAGATGGCGGTGCAAAGTAGAAAGACCACCAACTACCACCAACAAGCAAAGAGATGGAGTTCTGGCTCTTAACATCATTTTTTTAAGGAAAGGGGAACAGCAGGAGTACCAGGCTCCTGACCCAATCTTGAGAGAAGCACACACCCAGGCATGCTGCCCATCTTCTAGAAATCAGAGGACTAACAACACTCAGTGGTGAAGGTCAACATAACAAAACTCAGTTAAAGGAGACTGGAAGTGAGGGAATGGAATCTTTCTCCCCCTAAAATCCTCAGTAGCCTAAGAGGGAAACTGGACAAGTGAGGGATAACTGAGGGACCATCCATCCCAGAGCAAACCAGCCCCTCTGCAGAAGAGGGAAGAAGCAGTTGTCAGCCTCTGGGCAAGGCAAGACCATTGCGGGAGTGGATGGTCCACATCCCAGGGTGCACTTATTTTAGTGTGGACGTTGGAATGGAATCTCATGCATCCTTATACTATGCTTCTCCTTGGAATGGAACCTAATGCAGAGAGGGAAGCAAAGGTGGGAAATACTGAACTTTCTGAGTAAACATAAATTTTAATCTGTAGCCAAAAAGTGGAAACACCAAATATCTTACGGAGACACATAGTATACCTGAACAATGGAATACTATTCACTACTAAAAAGCAATAATCTACTACATGAATGAACCTCAAGAACATTAGGCTAAGTAAAATCCTGACACAGGAGACCACACAATGTGTGACCCATTCATATGAAATGTCTAGGAAAATCAAATCTGCAGAGACAGAAAGTAGAAGAGGTTGCCCGGTGCTGGGAGTAGGAAGTAAGATGGACTGGAAATGGGATGTGGAGTCCTAAAGGAGATGATAGAAATGTTCTAAAATCATAGTGATGGTTGCATAATCCTGCAAACTTACTAAAATTCTTTGAATTTTGCACCTTAATGTTGGTGAATTTTGTGGTGTATAAATTATACCTCAATAAAGCTGTTAACAATAAAAGATAAGTGACATCATTTTTCTTTAATACCATGACAGATAAATTGCAAATGATTTTTCAGTTCCCTCTTCCTAGACCTGAAAATCAACAGGAAAAAAAAAATTATTTCTTTCAGAGAAGGATCTGACTGTCATAGTCTAGGATATCTGATAAGAAAAATAACATGAATTATGAACTAAATGTGAATAGTTCCCTTATCTCAAAATTGAGCATGTAATTTATAGACAGCTAATTCTCAATTAGCAGCAAAGACAGACTTAACATGGCCCTAAACATAAAAATGGTCATGCTGTCTTCCCACATTAGTTCTCCAACGGAGGTAATTATTTGTTCATTAATCTCAGCTGCCATTTCTTTCAGCATCTCATTTAAGACCTATCGGTACAAAGAATCTGTCCTTCCCATGAGAAGGTTTTTTTTTTAAAAAAAGACAATTAAACTTGAAGTATGAATTCATCCTACTAGTAATTATTTAGGACTGCTTATGTGCCCATAATTTTAAAACCAATGGTAGCTCAAAGAAGACAGAGCATTCCTATATATTTAGCTATCCGCCATTTTGTTGCTAGATTTATAGAGTTTAAGGGGCATGGGTACACATTTCATTACATTAAAAAAAAAAAGTACTTACACTCCAGTGCTGTTGGGTCTCTTCTCTCTCTCTCTCTCTCTCTCTCTCTCTCTCTCTCTCTCTCTCTTGCTGTCTCTCTCTAAATAGTACTTGACAGACTAACATTGTGATATTTATTTCCTCCAAAAATTTACTGATCTCCATCACACATGAAGTCCTGTTTCTGTCATTTTTTACCGAAGATGTAACAAGACATTTTCTTTGACTTCAAAGAATTCTCTACTTAATAATTTCATTTTAACCCAGATTTTCCAATGAGAATATATGCATGATAGGTGAATTTAATGAACACTTTGATTGAAGGGTGATAAAATAACTTTTGCTGTTAAAAGCCTTTCAGGGGCCCTGGGGTGCAGCTCAGTGGCACACACTTGCCTATAGGTAAAAGGCTGTGGGTTTGACCCCCAACACCATTAAGAGAGAAAGAGAAAAAATCTTTTTTGGAAAGTTCCAAGTTATACCTATATATGGCTATTTTTTTAAGAAGAGATTTGATGTGATTTTGTATGGATTTTGCCATTATTAAAAATCTGACCTCTGTATCATATTCTTCCTTTCAAAGGGAATTTTATAGCACTCAGTTTGCACAATTTAGCTGTATGTTTAAGATGAAGAAACTGAGACTCCTAGGAGTTGGGGTGTGACTCCGCCCCGTCTGCTGCCTCCCTGGCTCTCTTCTCTGCCACCTGCACTCTCAGCTGATGACATAGAAAATGCAAGCCACCACATAAGCAATCAGGAAAGAACGTTGACAGATTCCAGCGCCACTTCTGCAGGCTTCCACAATGGCACCCATGAACTCCCAACCCTCCTGCTCTGGCCACGTGGTCTCAGTGCTCCAGCCTGAGGCGGGTCTCTCTGTGCGCTGAGCTGAACTCTCTCCCGCCTCTCATCCTAGGGGCACTATGCCAGGAACGGCTCCATCACTTTTCTGTATGTTCCATATCTCCCCTCTATTGAACTCTTCCCACTGGTGTACAGACCGGCTGCCATTTTTCCTATCATTGAAAAGAAAACTTTCACCCTGACTTCTCCTGTTGCCCCATCTCTCTGCTCCCTACTTCAGCAAAACTCCCCCAAATATTGTGCATGCTGAAGCCTCTAATTTCTCTACTCCAACTTTTTCATAAACAAACACCCAAACAAATAAAAAGGTCTTTTCAGCCCACCATGATACCAAAATCCCTTTTGTCAAAGTTACCAATTACTTTACACTGTTAAATCCAACAGGGAATTTTTTTTCCAACCTACTTGATCTCTCACATTTTGCATAGTCATTAAACAGTTCTTCAAAGCATGTTAGGCACTAGGATATTAAGAGTTCTCTAGATGTCCTGCAATCTTCCTTCCATGTCTTCTTGCTTCTGTTCTCCCTGACCTCCCATGGTACTGTCCCAAAATTGGGACACTACCTACACTCACTCTTTAGTGACACTAATGGTGTTTTAGTCACTGAGTCTTGCCTTCAAGCTACTGTTGTGTGGAGCTAGGACAGGAACTCTGTAATCACAGTTCTCCTGACCAGGGGCCCCACTGGGGCTCAACCAATAGAGGTGCAAGAGGTAAAATGGAGGACTGGCCAGGGGAGAAGACAATGGCTCCTCACATGGGAAGAGGAGGCTGATTCCAAAAGTGGCAGTTCTTCAAGCTCTCCCTGGAGAGGATCCCCTCACCCCTCATTTCCAAAGCCTGTCTCATTAAGCCTTCTCAGGAGCACCAGGTGACACCCTTCAAAAGGTCTAAGTCCCAGCTCCACCGACTCCTCTTCCAAGCCTTTTCATTTTATTAATGCCCATCTCTTCATTCTGCTTCCCCAGCTGAGGTGTGACAATTGCTTCCTGAAGTGACGGTGGTACCTGACTGTCATTTTGTCTTCTTACAGTACATTTCACTTTTTCAAAACCCAGTAATGTCTCTTTACAGTACCCCCTCCAGTTAAGGTAATGGGTACTGTTACTGATTCCTGGTTGGACTCAGACCAACACAAAGATTGGATCTAGTCACATGGCTTGAAGGAGCACCTTTATCTGATGATTCCCAGACTCTCTTCTAATCTCCACACTTGGAGCACATTGAATGATGTGAAATTGCTATTTCTACAGTTACAGACAACTAAATATCAGCAATTGCATGTGATTCGACAAACATAAAGCTAATAGGCATCTCAGATTAAACGTGTCCAGAACAAGCCCTCTGTCTGCTTTGACTCTCCGTCTCAACTGCATCCCATCTTCAAACCTTCCGGTTTTTAGGCTAAGAACCTTGAAATTGTCCCTGCCTCTCTCTTTACCTATGATCCACATTTGAATTGTAATTGTAAGCAAATGCCTTTGGCTCTGCTTTCCAAACATGCAAGGTCTGGTCATTTGTTGAACTTGCACCACCATCCTGGACTACCAGCTCTCATCTGGCTCATAGTGACACCTCCTAAGTCGTCTTCCCACTCCTACACTTATAGTGTTTCTCATCAAAACACTTTAAAAACCGGGCGCTTTTATCCTGTAATCCCAGTGGCTTGGGAGACTGAGGCAGGAGGATCGAGAGTTCAAAGCCAGCCTCAGCAAAAGTGAGGTGCTAAGCAACTCAGTGAGACCCTATCTCTAAACAAAATACAAAATAGGGCTGAGGATGTGGCTCAGTGGTCGAGTGCCCCTGAGTTCAATCCCCATACCAACCTCCCCCCGCAAAAAAAAAAAAAAAAAAAAAAAAAAACTTTAAAATGATTTAACATCAGAGGATGTTGCTTCTCTTCTGCAAACCCTACACTGGCTTCTCATTTATGTAGAAGCAAAACTCTACCCTGGCAGTGTCCTTGGTTTGACTTGAACATGTCAGGCACACTCCTGCATCAGCCAAGTGCTGGAGTCAGTAGATACCCTGAGATCTCTCTCCATTATTTCAAGACTTCATGAAATGTCACCAGTGTGGACTGCATTGTGGCCCCTCAAAATTACTAGGCTGAAATCCTAACACCTGGAACCTTGGAATGTGATTGTGTTTGGAAACATGAGTCTTTAAAGAAGCAATTAAGTCAAAGTGAAGTCACTGGAGTAGGCCTAATTCACTATAACTGTTCTACTTACAAAAAGGGAAAATTATGGATTGGGGGTGTAGCTCAGTGGTAGAGCACTGGCCTACCATGCAAGGACCTGGGTTCCATTCCTAGCACTGTGAAAAGAAAAAGAAAAGAAATAAGGTAGAAAATCTTGACACAGATGCCACATCCAGGGAGGACATTACATGAGTGTTAAGTGGTCATCTATAAACCAAAATGTCTGGACATTCTTCCCTCAAAATTGTCAGAATGCACCAACCCTGTCAACCCTGATTTAGCAGCTACAACCTCCAGACCTGTGAGACCATGAGTTTCTGTTCTTTCAGCACCCAGTTAGAGGTATTTTGTTACAGTAGCCCTGGAAAACTAATACATCTACTCAGGAGGGTGAATGGACGTTAAGGCCCTGGACTGAGCCCATGCTCTCTGCTGCCCTTAGGAGCCAGAAATATAAAAAGGAAGATCACAAGAAAACAGAAAGGAGACAGCCATCTACAAAGTCAAGTAAGAGACCTCAGAAGAGATCAACCTTGCTGACACTTTGCATTTGAACTTCCAGATTCCAGAATGGTGAGAAAATAAATTTCTGTTTATGTCATTCTGTCTGTGGATATTAGCTCTAACAAGCTCACACAATCACCTTCTCAATGAGGCCAGTCCTAACCAGTCTAGCTAAAATTGCAATCACCCCATACCTGGGCAGCATGAACCCTTCTACTTTGCCTATAGCTAAGACCTTCAACTCCGTAGTGTATTCATTTTACTCAGGGAATATCCTAGAGGACAGTATAAATAAAACCGAAACTATCTAAAACCCTAACATAGTAGAATCTTATTGCACCCATATGAACCAGTCCAAAGCAGTGTTTCTGGTGAGAGGGCAGCTTTCCTTCACATGGAGATTCATGAGTAGCCTCTTTCATTCTCCATCCCATATGGCCCTGGGGTACCTCCACAGTAGACAACAGAATGCAGCAGGACATAGAGGGATATGTCAGCCTTGGCCAGGACCTGACATCTACCAGTTCCAACCACATCAACAAGTCACTTGGCCACACGTAGTACTGAATTGTGTACCCAGAAAGTAGATTGACCCTATCTGCCACAATAGCTTCTCCATTTCTTTTCTTTTATTCTTTAATATTTTCCACCCGTTCATTAAAATGCAATCCCCACGAGGAGGGGAGATTTTGTAGATTTTATTTATTGGCTTATTCCATGAACCTGGACTAGTGCCTGGCACTGAGTAATCCCTCAAAAGAATTTGCCTAGTAAATGAATGAATAACTCATGCCATAAGCAATTGAAAAGGAGGAAAAGGAATTATCCCCACATTTGGAAAATTTGCTCTCTTTTGGGTAGCACAAAACATTCCCATAAATACCAAATTAAAGGGTAAAAAGTGAATTGGAAGGGAACATAGGACACACCATGTCCATAAGCATTGAGAGAATTCAAGCAAAGGGAAATATCTAGCTTTGTTTTGGATCAGAGAAGGGGTATTGGATTTAAATTAGCTGAAAATATAAATGCTAGCCTGTGATTTATAATTGCTTTAAAAAATAAGTCCAGAACTCTTAGGAAATATTTTATAAGTTCTTAAAATAATGAAATATTCCTATAAAAATTATTTAAAAACTTCTTTTTGAATGACTGTTAAGCAAGGAAACATGTTAAATGATTTATACAAATTGCATCATTTAATCTTTAAAACAATCCTATAAAGCTGGTGTGTTTATTTACTTTTTTATGTAGGAATTTAGGAAAATAAAATTTTATTCTAAAATAATATTCTATAATTTTCTCCATAAACATATCAAAAGATTTATTGGCAGCTATTCTACTGCTTTTATTACTAATATAAATTATATCCTTTTTGTGCTTTTAGTTACATTTTTTAATATCCAGAAACCCTGTAAGCCAGTTAATGTATGATACTAATTTGGTAATATTTTCTCTACCAGTTTTTATGCAGATAATCATAAGTATACAAAAGGAAATTTTCTCTTTCTAGCCAATCTTTCTAATTAAAGTTCTATCCATTTCATTTCAGATTTCTAATGAGGATATTCTTTAAAATTAAAGTGGAAAAATCTGATATTTTTGATTAGTTCCTGAACATAAAAGAATATTTTTAAAGATTTTTAGAGCTTGAGAAGATTATCTTTATCATATAATTTTTTCCATTTCTCAATTTTTAATCATATTCAGAACAGGTTTTTATTTTTTCTTTATTGGTTCTTTTTAGTTATGTATAACATTAGGATTCATTTTGACATAATTGTAAAAGCATGGGGTCTAATTTCCATTTCTCATTTTTAAGTGACTTTCTTCATTAGTGTTTTCACTCAAGATTAAATGTTGAATTTTATCCATTGGTTTTATGGTAAACATGAAAATAATTTCATGTTTTCTTCTTTATATGCCAATGGTGCAGGCTGTAGCTAAGTCATTGTTTCAGGCCTGCTTGACTAAGAGAAAATAGATTGTGTTCAGGTACACAGAGGCCATGTAGTTTGTGGGCTGGACTGCTCTCCAGTCCCAAGGGTAAATTCTGATTAGTCTGAACAAACCATAGTTATTCTATTGTATGTCTCAGGATTGGTTTAAATGTGGATAAGTGACCTGACCCTGGCCAATGACACATAAATTATATTCTGCTTGAGAGTTCTGGAAAAATAATGTGTCTTGAGACTGTGCAGAGAGGAAAGATGAGTGGAACCTGAGCCTCAGCCACACACTTGCAATCCTGAATTAACCCTGAATCATCCAGCCTCTGCACTTCTTGTTTCATGAGCTAAAACATGATGCTGTTTACCAGATCCTGTCTTATTTAGAGTCCAAAACAGCCTTACACACACAACACACATACATACATGTATCTTCCAAATTCCAAGTGACTTGACATATAGTTCTTTTAATTCTCTTGTGTACACCTTTCATTTTAAAACAAGTCTATATAGCCCCTTATTATACCCTTTATATTCCTAAGTTCTTTCTTCTTCCTAGCTAAATCTTGTCAGGAAATGGGTCTTTATCCATATTTTAATGTAATTTCATCTTGTTTAATCTTTATTTATTTATTTTATTCTAATTTGTTATACACGCTTGCAGAGTGCAATTCATTTCATATTACATATAAAGAGCACAATTTTTCAAGTCACTGGTTTTACATAGAGTATTTTCACACTATTTGTGTTTTTATACATGTACTTAGGGTATTGATGTCTAATTCGTTCTGTCATTATTCCTATCCCCTTGCCACCTCCTCTCCCCTTCCCCCTTTGTTCTATTTAAAATTCCTTCATTCCTCTCATCCCCCCTCCCTTGTCTTTGTAAGTCAGTATCATCATAGCAAAGGAACCATTCGACCTTTGGTTTTTTGGGATTGGATAACTTCACTCAGCATTATTTTCTTCAACTCCATCCATTTACCTGTGAATGCCATGATTTTATTCTCTTTTAGTGCTAAGTAGTGTTCCATTGTGTATATATACCAAAGTTTCCCTATCCATTTATCTACTGATGGGCATCAGGGTTGTTTCCACAATCTAGCTATTGTGAATTGTGCTGCTATCTACATTGATGTGGCTGTGTCCCTGTAGTAAGCTGTTTTTAAGTCCTTTGGGTGTACATCGAGGAGTGGTATAGCTGGGTCAAATTGTGGTTCCATTCCAAGTTTTCCAAGGAATCTTCATACTGCTTTCCATTTTGGCTGCACTGTTTTGCAGTCCCACCAACAATGTATGAATGTGCCCTTTTCCCCCACATCCTCGCCAGCATTTATTGTTGTGTTTTTGATAGTTGCCATTCTGATTGGTGTGAGATGAAATCTTAGATTAGTTTTGATTTGCATTTCTCTAATTGCTAGAGATGTTGAACATTTTTTCATATATTTGTTGATTGATTGTATATCATCTTCTGAGAAGTGCCTGTTCAGTTCCTTAGCCCATTTATTGATTGGTTTGTTTGTTTTTTTTTTTTTTTTTGGTGTTAAGGTTTTTGAGAGCTTTATATATCCTTGAGGTTAATGTTCTGTCTGATGTGCTCGTGGTAAAGATTTGCTCCCACTCTGTAGATTCTCTATTCACCTCAGCTGATTGTTTCTTTTGCTGAGAAGCTTTTTAGTTTGAATCCATCCCATTTGTTAATTCTTGGTTTTAATTCTTGCACTTTAGGGGTCTTATTAAAGAAGTTGGGGCCTAATCCAACATGATGGAGATTTGGGTCTACTTTTTCTTGTATTAGGTGCAAGGTCTCTGGTTTAATTCCTAGGTCCTTGATCCACTTTGAATTGAGTTTTGTGCATGGAAAGAGATAGAGGTTTACTTTCATTTTATTACATGAGGATTTCTAGTTTTCCCAGCATCATTTGTTGAAGAGGATGTCTTTTCTCCAATGTATGTTTTTGGCACCTTTGTCTAATATAAGATAATTGTAGATGTGTGGGTTAGTCTCTATGTCCTCTATTCTGTACCATTGGTCTACTGGTCTATTTTGGTGCCAATACAATGCTGTTTTTTATTACTATTGCTTTGTAGTAAAATTTAAGGTCTGGAATAGTAGTGCCACCAGCTTCACTCTTCTTGCTAAGAATTGCTTTGGCTATTCTGGAACTCTTATTTTTCCAGATGAATTTCATGATTGCTTTTTCTATTTCTATGAGGAATGATATTGGGATTTTGATTGGGATTGCATTGAAATTGTATAGTGCTTTTGGTAGAATAGTCATTTTGACAATATTAGTTCTACCTATCCATGAACAAGGTAGATCTTTCCATCTTCTAAGCTCTTCTTTAATTTCTTTCTTTAGAGTGCTGTAGTTTTTTTGGTTTTTTTTTTTTTTTTTTTTTTTTGAAGCTATAGTAAATGGGGTAGATTTCCTAGTTTCTCTTTCTGAGGATTTGTCACTGATGTACAGAAATGCCTTTGATTTATGGGTGTTGGTTTTATATCCAGCCACTTTGCTGAATTGATTTATTAGTTCTAGAAGATTTCTGGTGGAATTTTTTAGATCTTCAATATATGGAATCATATAGTCTGCAAATAGTGATAATTTGAGTTCTTCTTTTCCTATCTGTATCCCTTTAATTTCTTTTGTCTGTCTAATTACTCTGGCTAGGGTTTCAAGAACAGTGTTAAATAGGAGTGGTAAAAGAGGGCATCCCTGTCTTGTTCCAGGTTTTAGAGGGAATGCTTTCAATTTTTCTCCATTTAGGATGATGTTGGCCTGGAGCTTAGCATAGATGGCCTTTATTATATTGAGATATGTTCTTGTTACCCCTATTTTTTTCTAGCGTTTTGAACATGAAGGGGTGTTGTATTTTGTCAAATGCTTTCTCTGCATGTAGTTCTGGAGCTAAAAATACAATGACTGGATTTTCAATGACTATTGAAAAATGCAAATACAGAGGTTCAATAGCAGACTTGGTTGAACAAAAGAAAATAATCAGTGAACTTGAAGACAGGTCATTTGAAATTACTGTTGTTGGAACAAGAAGAGTAGAGGATGCAAAGGTGTGAAGAAAGCCTATGGGACTTATGGAACACCAAGGAAAACAATATGCATACTAGGATAGTCTGAGAAGGTGAAGAGAAAGAGAAAGGACAGAAACAATGGCTGAAACTTTCCAAAGCTAAGATGAAAGTGGACACCCAGAATCTTGAATCCCAAAGAACCCACATGCATTGACCTGAAAGAAATCTACATTATATACAGTATAATTTAATTATTGAAAGTCAAAGAGAATTTTGAAAGCGTCCTGAGAGAGGCAACATATAACATTCAAGGCAACCTCAACAAGACATCAGCAGAGTAGGAAAATATATTTAAAGTATTCAAAGAAAAAAAAAAAACTGTCAACCAAGAAAATTACATTTGCCACGACTGTGCTATAGTGAGATAAAGAAGCTCCCAAACAAAGTTGAGGAGCTTATTTCTAGTCCTGCCTTGGAAGAGGTGTTGAAAGGAGCCATTCAAGTTGAATCTAAATAGCAGTACAGATGCATATAAAACGACGTGTTCACTCTTATGTTTATTGCAGCATGATTCATAATAGCCAAGGTATATAAGGAATCTAATTATGTTACATAATTATAACACTAATAATAATGTTTACTCACATAGAAAAACATATAATACATAATTACATATAAGCATATATTCTGTTATGTGTGTAGTTATATAATAGGTAATACATACATAATACATAAATATATAATATGATTCACCTTTGAAAAAGAAGGAAACCTTGCCTTTTGTTTCAATATGAAAGAACTGGAAAACATTACACTAAGTGAAGTAAGCCAGACACAGAAGGACAAACACAGGCAAATTCATAGAGAGTAGAATGGTGGTTTTCAGGGGTGGGGAAATGGGAAGCGACACTACATGGTATTAATCAAAAGGTACAAAGTGTCAGTTATATAAGATGAATAAGTTCTGAAGATCTGCACATCACAGAATCTGTAGTCCATAATATTGCATTGTATATTTAAAATTTACTAAGAGAGAAGATCTTATTTTAAATGTTCTTATCACTAGTCATAATAATAAATAACTAAAATGGATGGAAAGAAACTCTGGCAGGTGATAAGTTATGGCATAGATTTTAGTAATGTTTTTATGGTTGTATACTTATTTACAAACCCATCCTATTGTGTAGATTAGATATCTATGGATTTTGTTTGTTAGTAATATCTCAATACCTTGGCTTAAAAAGGGCAGTTAGCTCAGCAGGTAGGTGTGGGCAGACTTCATGTCAACTTTGCAGCTCAGATGGAATGTACTGGATCCACTAACTTTTGAAAAGCATTTGTAAAATTGACTTCCAATGAACTTTCTTTTCCTCCAGGAAATTAAAAATGTACACAGAGACTGTTTCAAGTCCCTTCTGAGTTTGTTTGTAAGCAGGCACTTTGAGGCACTTCTCCCACTTTATTTCCAGTCCAGTATAGGAGGTCAAATCATTGATGAAAAATCCAGAATGCCATTAAAACACAGCTTGAGGTACAGGAAGTATCACTCTAATGGCAGGTTTTCTTTATGAAATAAAACATTTTTTCAGAAATGTGTATATAGACAAGTGTCATATTTCAGGAGCAAAATTTGAGTCTCCTGGGAGTTTCATGCTTTCTTTGAATAATTTCAGATTTAGAAGGGAACTAGGAAAATATCATCACCTTCTTCTACACTTGACTGTACCTTGTCTTTATACAGGTGGTTGTAAACAACACTGTCAGTGGCCACATAGGAAGAATCTGGAGTGTTGGAAATATATAATAGGTATATATTCAAAATTTCTTTTTTTCTGTATAAATTATATATTATTTAGCTACAAAGGGGAGCAATTACATAGTCTTAGAGAGAGTGTAATATTGGCTTAAATTAATTTCAACATAGTAAGACCTCATTTATTTGGCCTAAACTAATTTTTAAAACGTGATGAATATACAGCACTTAGAATAATTTTATTAAGTAACTTTAGGGTATGGAATATATAGGGGCAATAGTCAAACTCTACAGGAAAACATATCTCTTGCAAGAGCTTAATATATAAGTAATGGGTGTACTAATTGTAAATCATTCTTATCCACTCATCCAAAGGTTTTCCTTTAGAACTACTACAGTCTGGATATGATTGGTGGCTATATCTAGAAGCAAACAATTGATTATGCTTGGAAGTATCCTTCAGGAGTCTTATGAATTTAAACTGACTATGAGTTTGTGAACTAATTTTGTCTTGGCATTTCTACTTAAATGATGTCCAATTTCTTTTAAGAAATCACAAACCACTGAGTTCTTGTTGTAACTCGACAATTCATTGTGGCGAAGCTGAAGAAGGCTTGGGCCCTGTCTTCCTTTGGTGTTTCTCATTATCTACTTTGCACAGAGTCCAGAATCAATACCTAATTAGGTCTAGTCAAGCCAGTGAAATAGCAGACACATCATTTCTGCCTTCCTGCGTCCGAATGACTCTAAGTACTAGTAAGAAAACAAGCCATCATCTCCCCCATTACTTTAAGAGTCTTTTCACCAAAAATCAATATGTATTACTAAAGACTTTATACTCATTTGTCATTTAATTACCTCTAGAATGTGTAAATACTCAAAACAAGATCTAAGTGCTCTTCTCCATGTATGTGTCTGCTAAGTCTCAAGCTACTTCTTTCTATCAGGGGTCTTTGAATTTTCAGTAGAAACTCAAAGAATGGTTTTAAAACATGGACCACCTGCAGCTTTTGCAGAGAATTCTACAAACCACAAATCTGCTGGGATTTGGAAGTGATATTTTATGATATAAGAAAATAGCACAGCTTTTTCACACTACTATAATATATGGACACATCACTCAGGTCAGGTGGTGCAGAATACATAAGGCAAATCATTGACAAGAGAATGATTTCTTGAACTAAAATCTTACTCTCCTAGAACTACTGTACCACAGCATGGCAGATTTAGGCCATTCAATAATGTTAGTAATGTCCATATTTTAGTCAAAATGAATAACAATATTTTTCTATTTTCAGTCATTCTTTCAGGGATTTGAGAAGCAACAATCAATAGGTATATCTATTGATCTGCTTAGCTGACTCATTAGAGAGCCATGCATAAGACAATGGAAAGACAGACATCAGTCTCTGACATCAAATGGTATTCAATATATCACTTTGTGTTTCAATCAGTCACTTGATTATTTTGCCCGTTTAAAGTTTTTTAAATGAGTTAACTGTATTCTTAATAACCTCTCCCATTTATAAAATACTCTTCTTTTCTTCCTATCCATGTTGGACCTCTATTATCATAAATATGTATGAAACCCATGATAATTGTGCATCTCCACCAAAGGCATTGCAAAATGAGAAAAAATCTAGCTTACTCATTTAGCCAAAGTGAAGTCTGCAATTTTCTGGAAAATGTATACACCAATGCTTGGGTTGAGTTGATCTTGTGACATTTTTAGCTTGACAATAATCATGGGTAGAATAAGTTATATAACTGTGGGAGGGAGAGGGACAAGAAAACAAAGACTATCTTTTGTTCCATATGTCATAACACAGAAAATTGGCACATAGGATAAGCATGAGAATGAGCTTATTCCATGAACAGCATGCTGTGCCCACCAAATGAGGTAGTCTCATTTGGGATAAGTCTGTGTTAGGGAAGAAGAGACTCCTACACTGGGGAAAAAAGGGGAGAAAAATCCACGACAATGCATCAGTCTGTAAGGTTCTTCCCCAGCAGCAAAATGATTTGGGAAGCCTTGATGTTTAGAATCATAATAGAAAGAGAGAGACAGACAAGAAATCACATGAAACAACATGGGAGAAAATGAAATTAAGATATATGCAAATACATTGGATCAGTTTGTTATTAGGGTGAAGAACTAAAGGGAAAAGAGTTTCCTTGTCCTCCCTCTTATATGGTTTGGTTAGCTTCTACATCCCTGTGTCCAAAATACTCAACAAGAACAACTACAAAGTAGAAAAGTTTTTGGGGGTTCATAGTTGCAAAGGTCTCGGTCTCTAGATGGCTGACTCCTGGGCTCTGGGCCCAGGTGAAGCAGGACATCACAGGGAAAGGGGCTGCAGAAAGAAGCTGTTCCCCTCACAGCAGCAAGAAAGCAAAGAGAGAGAGTGAGGGGAAGAGGAGGTTACAGGAAGAACAACCCTTCCAGAACACACCCCCAGTGACTCACCTCCTCCATCCACACCCCACTTGCCTACAGTTACCACCCAGTCAGACTATTCAAACTAGGATGGACTGATTAGGTTACAGATCTCATAATCAATTCATTTCACTTCTGAATGGTCTTGCATTAACAGGAGCTTTTGGGGAGCTCATATCCAAACCATAGCAACCCTCAATGTTGAACCATATGGCACAATAGCACAACAAGGAGGATTTAGAGCACAGACCCCAGCTCTGCCATTTTCTCCTGCACATCCTTAGCTCTGTTATAGAGCCTTTTCAAATCCCAGTTTCCTAGACTGTAAAGTGAGGGTGACACCTGTACTGGCAACCTCATCCCACCCCTCACCCGTTCCTGAGCATGCCAAACAACCCTTGCCTGGGGACTGCTGTTTTCTTTTATGTTGTTTGTTTTTTCATCAGCATGGAAAATCCATTATTCTATGTATAATGAAATCTTGAGAGCCTCAAGATTCACACCCACCCATACTTTTTTTTATTGATCATAGCTCAAATCTCACTTGCTCTAATCTAGTACTTCTTTTGGTTTCCCTAATTCTGAAATACTTTCCTTCATAACTTGTTTTTCCCCCATTTGTTTATTCCTCTAGAACATAAGCTGCCATCATATGTGTTTGATAAATATTTGCCAAATGAACAAAGGAAGGGGATGTTGTGGGCCAGGTGAGGGTGCCTTCATTGGAGGTTGCAGAGGCCAAACCATACAGGCTGCATAGACTGGATTAAGGAATTTAGTCTTCATTCTCCTGAAAGAATTGCAATCTGCAATGGTCAGTGTGAAGACTATGACAAAGGGTAAACAATTCAGAAATGAAAACATCTTTACTAATACATGTTGACTTTCAATGTATTGTTAGAGAACGGCCCAATGAAATCAATGGTACAATGGAATCACCATTCTGGTGTGCATGGGAGATGCCGCTTCTCCTTCTAGAAACTTGAAAGTTTTTATATGAAAGTAGAATGTGAAATCCACAGGCCAGTTGCCCTTTAAAGCTGTTTCCCATTTTCAGCCTCTTGGGACAACTAACTGGAATGATGGCTTTATAAAATCTGACCTCCAGGGTGATAAAAGAACCACCTGTGTTTGATCAATTAAAAGAAGCAGAGCTTTGAAAGCATGAACAGATTGTCAGCTTTATTCTCTTTTTCCCTGATGAGCTGGAGTCCAGAAGGTTAACTATACCAGCTTCCATGCTTCCATCTACAAAGGGCCAGGCATTGCACTAAGTATTTTATTTAGGAGCACAATCCTCACAGTGACCCTCTAAAATAAGTCTTGTTATTGTCTTCCTATTACATATGACAAAATCGAGGGCCAGGGACTGTCACTGAAACAATTTGCCATGGTGCCACATGAAGCCACAGTAGGTGGCAAAGCCTGGCTTGAAGGCAGGCAGGTGGGTTTAGCATCAACACTTACCAGACTTCCTATCCTGCTCACTCCTCTAAGCAAAGAGAGCCTCAGATAAATTAAGCAAACTGTCAGTTAAGCAAATTGACAGCTGTGTTCAAATCCAAATATCCAGCACCAGGGCCTATAATTGCCTGGTTGCCCCCACTATCCTTCATTATTCATTATTCCTTTGTGACTTGGATGCATTGGCAATCCTTCCATCTACTTCAATATAAGTCTGGATATATCACTTTCCGAGTTGGATGAAGATTTCCAGATGAAGTTCTCTAAAGCCTGGGGTTAGAAAGGTTAGGGATCAACTTTTGATTCATATAAATTGGCAAGATTTCAAATTTTCATTCCTGCTGGCAGATATAATACTCCCACATTCATTTGCAAGTTATCATGCAGCTTGTGAACAGCCATTATTGGTTCTTTTAAAGTGGTATTTCCACCCTGAGTACTGCATGGCAATTATCCCTAAGCACTTTTTTTCTTAAACAGGGCTAATAGAGCACGAAAGAAGAGGGGGAAATACCAACGTTGGGTGACAGAAGCTATTAACTCAGTCAATTCTTTTACTCCTGGAATGGGAAAGCGAGAACCTTAGACTTATTTAAATAAGCTATATGATAATAACATTTCTGATTTTTAAGGATCTGGGACGGGTTGTTCATTTGGAACTTATCTGGTATAAAGAAGAAAATAACAGGGATACAATTTCTTCAAGAAATTACTTAATGCAGGAATTGGCTCAAAAACATGATCATTGTGGTTCTCTTTTTTCAAGCCAACAAAAATAGCTTATAATCTTAGTATCAGCTTCTCCAACACATGTGTCCTCAGCTTGCTTTACCAGGCCCCATCTGGTCCTCATTGGTATAAGGTATAGCCAGTCTCTACTGTTAACTATCCTACAGTTATGACAAGTAGAGAATTGCAAGCCTAAGAAGAAAGGATTCTGGTCCATTTTTTAAGAAGCGATATATTATCCCTGCTTGGATATCTCATTCTCAGATATATGCCTCGGGTTGTTAGTTCCCAAGGCATCACCAAGCCAAGCCAATGCCTCAGAACATTTCCTAGTCATGTGCTAACAATTAAGAAAGGGTCCTCTCACTGCAAACAATTGCCATTACCTCATCTTGTCTAAACAGAATGTTGTCTCTTCCTTTGATAAAAAGTGCCAAGTGTCTTAGTCTGGCAGATAGCATTGCCTTTCTACTCCATCAGTTGAGATAACTATTAAAAAGTGTTTGATTCAGATTCATAAAATAGCAATACATGTAGCTGCCACTGAAGCACAAAGCCAAGATGTCATATTATATAGATATTGAAGAGAGACAATCCTTCAGCTAAAGACCTTCTTATCAAGAATAGTCAACCTCTTGATGTCTTAACTTCTACCAGCTACTCTGCTGAATACTAGGGGAATCATAGTAGCAGAAAGGGAGTGAGTGTGATCAAAGCCTCCTTCCTTCACATAACGGTGTGCTTTCCCTTTTGCAAACAGATTCCTTCCATGCTCAAAAAATAGGAAGATGTAAGCAAGGAAACTGGGCTCTAATTTTTCGTTTTGGAAAAATCTGGAATTTGGTACTCTATTGAAGGATGGAGCATTCCATCATCCCTAATTGCTGTTGGAAACAATTCTGTTGGAACTAGTTGGTAATTCAATACAGAATTTCTCTCCAGACCACCAGTTCAGAATTGGCTTCAGTGACAAAGAATTCAGAGTTATTATCTGATGGCTGTCTGCCTGCCTGTGTGAGATAGGTTAAGGGAATGGACTGGTTTCCAAGTAGGGTGCAGGACCGTGCAAGTCAAACCTTATTAGCATCAATGCTTCATCACTCACCCTCTCTGTTCCATCTTCTGCTGTTCTCAACAGCACCAAAGCCAAAAAAAGGGTTTGAGATAAAGAATTAGTCATTAGTTTTGCTTTGTGTGTGGTCCTATCTTTCAGATATATCTTCAAGTCCTTTGTCAACAGTAATCATTGGTATGTAACTCCCAAGAATTTGCTTTTGCTAAGCCAATATGTTGGTACAGTCCAGGTCAGACTTGGATCTTTGGAGAGTGTGAGGACTAAAAAATACAGCAGTGCAACCCACACCTATCAAACAGAATGAACACAGACAGAACTGTAAAGTAATTATAGGAAGTTCGACAAAATACAGAAATGAAAACTTAAAAAAAATCATTTTACAATTTTTCCAGTTTTCTTATCTATGAGAGACTCCTGCTTTGCTAATAGCCCAAATACAAATGGAGACTGCACACTGCATACTATCACAATCTGCATGACATGCAGAATGGTGGAAAGGTTCTAAACCTAGAGTTGGAAGACCTGTAAGGTTTGACTCTATGGGTTGGGAGCTAGGACACTAGGACAAGCCTGTGAACCTCATAGTACCTCCAATTCTTTTCTTTTTAATATTTATTTATTTGCTTTAGTTATACACAATGTGTTTATTTGTACGTGGTGCTGAGGATTGAACCCGGGCTGCGCACGTGCCAGGCGAGCGCTCCACCGCTGAGCCACAACCCCAGCCCAGTACCTCCATTCTTACATCCTTAAACCAATTCTTGAGAGTGTGATGTGATGTGCCACAATGTAAAACATTAAGCAAATATTTGGTCTTAATATTTTAGTTAGCATTAAGATCCTTTCTGAATCTTTGCAAGAATTTAAAGATGTTGGTCAAAAGATAAAAATATTGATTAGAAGAAATAATTTCAAAAGATCTACTGTACACCATGATGATCTAAATAATAATATATCATTATTGAAAAGTGCTGAAAGAATAGATATCAGGTGTTCACACCACAAAAAAAAAACAATAAGCAAATTAATTTAGCACATATATACATACATAGACACACTTCAAAACATGATGTTGTGCATCATAAATATACACAACTTTTTTAACTAAAAATACTTTTTAGAAAAGATTATTTCAATGCTTTCCACTTTGTTACTTAAAATTACAGTCTCAGCCATTTTGTTCAGAAATGTTTATTTGATTTATTTTAGTATGTATAGTAACATCAATACAACAATAATGATAAATACTAGGAGATAGCCATGTATGAGGCAGTATTTTTTAGTCCATTACTTATAATAATTGATGTAATTCTCATAACAATTCCTATAAGATAGTATGATAATGAACCCCTTTATAACAAGAGAGAATTGGGGCATAGAGTATTTCAGGGGAGAACCTAAGTTTATTCAGCTAGCAAGTGTAGAGATTTGAATTCAAATTTAACTATCCCAGAACATATATGACTAAAGTATACTGACTTTTCATAAGGTTTGGTTTAAAAAGAAAGGTTCTAGGGGGAGGCCATGGAATTCCAGCATTTTCATTCATTTACTCATCCTTGTATCTTGCTAAGTACTAGGAATATGTGTAATCATGTTGCTTTCATTTGATAGGGAAACAGACAAAAGAAAAATGAAAATTTTAAAAAAGCAATGAAAGAAAGTTACAAGGAGTGCCAGAGAAATGAACCAGGATGATATGGTAGAGAGTGATTGTGTAGCTGGGAAAATATCTCCAAGAAAATGGTATTTGGACAGAGATGGAAATGTGAAGAATGAGACCAACATGTGAAGATCTAAACATCCCAAGCAGAGAGAATTGCAGGGGAAAAAAGATAAATCTGAGTTGAAAATCAACTTAAAGAAATGATCCCCAGTGTAAGTGGAAGTAGGTGGGCAAAGGAGGGAAATGAAGAGAGGTGAGGAAGAAGAATCGCTTTTTTAGGGAATGAAAAGAAGGTCAGTGTGGCTGGTGAGGAGGGTGGGAGGAAGTGGGGAGGGCATGTTGAGCCAGAGAAAGCAGGACCTGAAGACTGTGCTCAGCAGTGGAGAGCCTGGTATGTTTCCAGTACCTAGGAGCCAGAGATATGCAGGTAAAGAAGAGAAAGAAATGGAAATCACAATAATGAGAGGAGAGAGAGCATTCAGGAGACTAGGCAAAGCACAGGCAAGGAACACTTCCTTGACTGGGGTGATGTGAGGGGAGAATGATTTGACAGGTATTTGGGGTGTAAAACTGATAGGATTTGACAAGAGTGAGAAAGAAGATGGTGTTAAGGGTGATTTTTATGTCTGGTCTTGTTATGGAGTAGATATATCAGTCCCCAAAGGCATCCAGTTGCATTGAAGGTTTCCTGGTTGACTTCCGAATTCCTTGAGGTCAAGAAATGTCTATTAGTCAAGGAAAACAAAACTAAAACTCTAAAAAGTGACTTAGCGCATGTTTAATCAATGATTAAAACAAGCTCATCTCCATTTTTTTCTGACCACCATTCACCAGATGTACTTATGTACACACACAAAATTTTGACATCAGGATGTTATCAGATGAAGGGGCACATAATGAGTTGACAAATTCCAAATATAATCTCAGTTCTGCTTCTTCCCCAGATGACTTCATGGGAGACATCACCTGGCATCCAATGGAGTATCTTTACACTCTCTGTCCATGTCCTTATTCAGAAAATCTCTATTTGCCACCATTGGTCCCTACTTCTGGAAATGTCTCAGAGCAGATTTATTCTCTGAGACTGGAGGAAGAAACAAGCTTTAATTTCAGTAAACTAGTCTCAGTTTGTTCAGCCAAACTAAAGATCATTTGGCTATGAAAAATATTCCATATTGATTCCTTTGCTGATTTGGCCAATCAGACTAATCATTGGTCTCTTCCTTGTCCTATTTGCTTGTTAGAGATCACTCAATTATACAGAAAAGAGCAGCAAACATTTTCTATAAAGGACTAGATATTAAATGCTTTTTGGCTTTATAGGCCAAATGGTCCCTGTCACAACTACTCAATTAAGCTGTTGTAGAGGAAAGGGGCCATAGAGAACATCTGAATGGGCACAGCTATTTTGTTTTGGTTTTGTTTTGTTTTGTTTTATTTATTTGTTTTGGTTGTACACAATGCCTTTGTTTTCATTTCTTGAGGTCAAGAAATGTCTATTAGTACTGAGGATTGAACCCAGTCCGTGCACATGCTAGGCAAGCGCTCAACCACTAAGCCACAACCCCAGCCCCTTTGTTTTTGTTTTTTACATAAACAGTCAGGGATAGAGATTTGGCATATTGCTATAATTTGCCAATGCCCATAATAGAGCCTTTTTTTTTTTTTTTTGGTTATGTATTATGTTCTCAGATAATTTCACAAGTACTTTATGTATATATATATATACATAGGGCAAAAGCTAGAATCATAAGTGCCTTTCCAAACATTGTAGGGCATAGCTCATTTATACAATTAGGCAGCTGTTTGTTTACATTATTCCCATAGTGATTTTGCCATCTAACTGGTGAAAGTTCCCTGTTTGCATTTGAGAAAGTGCTCCTGCTCATTACATGTGCCTTAAGGTGGCTCTAAAGTTTTCCACCATTTCATCAGAGTGGTCCACACAGGCCAAGTAAAGTATTCCATTCTCCCAGCACAAAGTAAATAGTTCACAATTGGGACAAAGTTATAGAGATTTGATTACGAAATTGGGAGAGATAAATCTTTCCCTCTTCTAATGTGCCAAGCCACATAGATGATGTAACTTGCAACTCTTTAGAGTCATCTTCCAAGGATACATGAATGAAGTCATCTGCAATATCAATGAATAAGATTGATGAAATGAGATCAAAGAACAGAGCGAACATCCAGCCTTGTGATGACAGAATCTGAGACCCACAGTCTAGCCTTTGGTTACAAAAGCAAAAATAAATTCCCTTTTAAATATCTACTTCAGTTGAAGAGGATTTCTAATGCTGGCAAACAAAGGGCCTTAGAAAAATAAAACTTCCCATAGATATGGCAATATCCCAGTAAAATCAGTGATTTCCTATCTCTCACCATGCACAAAACTCAACTCAAAGTGGATCAAGGACCTAGGAATTAGACCAGAGACTGTGCGCCTAATAGAAGAAAAAGTAGGCCCAAATCTTCATCACATTGGATTAGGTCCTGATTTCTTTAACCAGACTCCTAAAGCACAGGAATAAAATCAAGAATCAATAAATGGGATGAATTTAAACTAAAAAGCTTTTTCTCAGCAAAGGAAACAATCAATAACGTGAAGAGAGAGCCCACAGAGTGGAAGAACATCTCTACTACACGTACCTCAGAGAGAGCACTAATTTCCAGGATGTATAAAGAAGTCAAAAAACTTAACACCAAAAAAAATAATAATAATAATAATCCAATCAATAAATGGGCTAAGGAACTGAACAGACACTTCTCAAAAGATGATATACAATCAATCAACAAATATATGAAAATATGTTCAACATCTCTAGCAATTAGAGAAATGCAAATCAAAACTAAGATTTCATCTCACTCCAGTCACAATGGCATTTATCAAGAATATAAGCAACATCCTTGTGTTGGCAAGGATATGGGGGTAAAGGCACACCCATATATTGCTGGTGGCACTCCAAATTGGTGCAACCAATCTGAAAAGCAGTATGGAGATTCCTTAGAAAACTTGGAATGGAACCACTATTTGACCCAGCTATCCCACTCCTTGGTCTATACCCAAAACACATAAAAGCAGCATACTATAGTGGCACAGCCACACCAATGTTTATAGCAGCTCAATTCACCATATATAAACTGTGGAACCAACCTAGATGCCCTTCATTAGGTGAATGTATAAATAAACTATGGTATATATACACAAGGGAATATTACTCCCTTAGTAATATTTGCAGGTAAATGGATGGAATTAGAGAATTGATACCACAGTCATTTGCAGGTAAATGGGTGGAACTGGAGAATAACATGCTAAGCAAAGTAAACCAATCCCAAAAAACCAAAGGCCAGATGTTCCCTCTGATAAGTGGATGCTGATCCATAATAAGGGCAGGGTATGGGGAGAATGGAGGAACTTTGGTTTGGGCAAAGGGGAGGGGGTAGGGGAGTAGGAAGGATGGTGGAATGAGATGGACATCATTATCCTAGGTACACGTACAATTGCACAAATGGTGTGACTCTACATTGTGTACAACCAGAGAAATGAAAGGTTGTGCTCCATTTGTGTATAATGAATTGAAATACATTCTGCTGTCATATATGATTAATTAGAACAAATTAAAAAATCAGTGATTTCAAAAAATAAGTCATGCCACCATATAATTGGGCCATCAGCTGACTTGATTAGGAAGAGAATAATGAGTATCCTGAGTATTCTAGTCTTATCAGAAAAATTATAGAATTTCAGACTATTAGGACAATATTCAGTGTATCATAATATAGCACCTTAGTTAATATATAAAAACTGCAGATTACTTCATAGACACAATGGATTATAGATAAATGTATCATTCCCAAATGTAGTTTAACTCTATAAGATGGGGAGAATAAAAGCTTCCAAGGTGTTTTGGAAGTATCCAAAATATAAAGAAATAAAAAGTACAAATGCAACTTAAAAATAAGGAATCAAACCAAGATGTGAAAGACTTCAGAATAAACTGATTGATTTTAGTGACATACTTAAAAGAGGAATGGTTTTGTTACCAGAAGTTGTACTGTATTCTCAACTCTTTGGTCCCCACAAGACAGGATTTGAAGCCAGACACAGGTGACATAAAAGTATAGCAAAGTTTATGGGGAGAGAATCAAAGTGGAGAAGCACGTCAAGGAAGACAGTAGGTCAGTCACCTCAAAGAGGAGAGACAGCTCCCTTCTTTGTGTCCCTGCTTTTTTTTTGGATTTTAAGGGGGAATTTCCAGAGCATTCTGCCTGAGCACCATCTGCTAATTTTTGATTGACCTTTGAATTACATCAGAGTTCAAAAATCCCTAGTGCATATGTCTTACTCACAGATGTATAAGTGAAACCCACAGAGGTGAAAATTTATAATTATAATAAGACTAAATAATATGTCTAGGACCTAAAAACAACTTTGGTCATCTTGGTTTTTTCTGAGTGTTTTACATAGAACATGTTTTGTATAGTTTTTTTTTTTTTTTTGATTCTTAGGCCAGATTAATTTTTTCCCCCTTTTATCAGAAGTGGAGTCTTGGGTGGATCACTTAGCCCAGAGAATAACATGTTCTTTGCTATGGGCTATTATCTTTAGTCAGAGCAGGGCCAGAATGATTTTTGTGTAAATTATTTCTTCAAAAACATGTTGAAAATGGAACCAACCTAGATGCTCTTGAATAAGTTAAAGGATAAATAAAATGTGGTATATATATATTTGATGGAATATCACTCAGCTTTAAAGAAGAGTGAAATTATGGAATTTGCCAGTAAGTGGATGGAGGTGGAGAATATGCCAAGCAATATAAGACAATCCCCCCAAATCAAAGGCCAAATATTTTCTCTGATATGCAGATGTTAATTCACAATAAGGGGAGCTTTGCTAGGGAAGAATAGAGTTACTTTGGATCTGGTAGAGGGGAGTGAAGAGAGGGGAGGGGATATGGGAATAAAAAGGAGAGTGGAATGAAACAGACATAATTACCTATGTACATATATGACTGTATGACCGTTATGATTCTATAACATGTACAATCAGAAAAATGAGAAATTACACCCCATCTATGTATGATCTATCAAAATACATTCTACTATCATGTCTAACTAACTAAATCAAATAAAAAAATTTATAAAGTAAAAAAAAAAATGTTGAGAACAAGCACTTATATTAAGTCTGTAGAATTTACCCCTAATCTCCATATTCCTACCATTCACATCTACCTCTTTTCTATCATTTTAAGCCATAGACAAATGCTGTGAGTCATGGGGCAGAGCGATTGAGAGTTACCAGGGGAAACAGTAGTGGTGTGGGTTGAGGAAGTGTTGGAAATGGTGATTGATCATAGCAACACCCGAATCACAAAAGATGTGAACATATAGATACTTAGGCTAAACATTGCCTGAGCTGGGTTCTTTGTTGGTGCTCTTGAAAACTTTTTAAAAGCTAACCAGATGGCAAATGAGTGCAGTGGGGAGCTAAGACATTCCCAATATTGGAGAAGTTTAGCTGAATGTGTCCTTTGTAACTGCAGTGCTTACTTAATTATTCAATTGTTTAATCAGTATGTTTCCCAATGTAGTGCTGTCATTGAACATGAATGATAAACACTGGGTTACACTACTGAGATCAGATGGCTCCTCTAAATGTAAACCAACATTATATCTGAAGGAGGAAACTGGGCCAGTCACTAGTCCTTGAGTTTAATGCCTAATCTGATTAATGATGTCTGATTTGCAATGCCCTTTCCTTGGCCACTGGTCACAAAAACCCACCCGTCTCTATTTCTCCATCAGTTATCCTGCAGTAGAGCTCCCACTCCAATCTTACAACTGAAAAATTGATAGCACCAATGACAGCAAAGTCACAAGCAAATGAGAATTTAGCAATTAAAATTTGAAGTTATATTTTTGGTGAATATTTATTTCCATAACTAAAATTCCAAAAGCTTTCTTTGCCATAATAATACTCTATTTTTTATTACATTTCTGAGATTATAACTGGGTTTTTGTTTTATTCCTGTGCCCAAACTAAAATGCTTACAAAAGAGCCTCACAAAGTATGCTAGACAGATAAGTTATCTGAGTTCACAAGTTCAAGGAACACATTGGCAAGAATATGCCACAAAGTGATGGTTAAGAATACATAATAACCAAATAAAAAACTAATATCCTCATAAATGTGTGTAGTAGATCAAAAGCATTCTTACCAATAAAATAATTATAAATAATCTGTTCTCTCTTATGAGGGAAGAAAATGTTTCATTCCTAACAGCACCAGTCATTGAAAATTTTATTTAAAAAATGATTATCATTTCCACAGGTCTCTATTATTATTTTTATGATGCACAGTTCCTATATTAACACCAATGTTTACTGGGATAGATAAAGGAAAACAAAGATGTGCAATAATGTACTAAACCCCATAACAAGCCCTGAGGGCCACATCACCTGATATTTTGTCATTAAAGCCATATAGATATAGTTATTGGCTTATGAACAGCATGTTATCATCAGGCTTAAAAGACACAGCTATTTTATGAGCGATGTCTTCCCCAGCTCTATCTAGCACTTAATAGAAAATAGTCTCCAATGAATATTTTCATTATATCAATAAAATGCCTTACCTCAGAGATAAAAATAATGGCTCGAGGTTCTCAATCCAGTTATGGTTTCCATGGAAGTGAAAAAAAAAAAAAAAAAAAAATGCTTGTCAACCTACAAACCATCTTCTCCCCAAGACAAGGATAAAAAAAAAAAAAAAAAAAAAAAAAAAAAAAAAAAAAAAAACTCAGGGAAACTTCCAAGGACTTTTTAAATCATTCCAAGACATATATGTGTCGTGTCCTATGTGTGTCCTTGAAGAATTACAATAAGGTAGTTCAGAAGCACAAATCTAGAAGTGGCCAAACCCAGAGAGCAGCCACAATGCCAGTATGTCCCTGTGGAGAAGACACTGAGCAGTAGCTGTTTTACCCAATACCCAGTATCTACGTAGATGCTTTTAGTTTACCATAATTATTGCCTTCTGCACCTTATTTTCTTTTCATTCACTAATTTATTCTACATATATTTATTGAATGCGTTCTTTTTTACCAGCCACTGTTCTGGGCTCTTGAAATATAATCGATGAGAACAAGATCCTTGCTCCCACTGTGATTTCACAATTGGATCCCAGTGAAGTGAGGAAGTCAGACAATCAACATAAATATAATAAATACCTAAAGAACTTAAAAACAGCATACTACAGGGACATAGCCACATCAATGTTTATAGCAGCACAATTCACAATAGCTAAACTGTGGAAGCAACCTAGATGCCCTTCAGTAGATGAGTGTGGTATATATACATAATGGAATACTATTCAGCATTAAAAGAGAATAAAATCATGGCTTTTGCAGGTAAATGAATGGAGTTGTAGAATATAATGCTAAGTGAAGTTATCCAATTCGAATAAAACAAATGCCAAATGTTTTCTCTGATATAAGGATGCTGACTCACGATGAGGTGGTGGTGGGGAGCATTGGAAGATTAGATGAACATTAAATAGGGAAAAAGGGGTGGGAGGGGAAGGGAGGGTGCACGGGGATAGGAAAGATGGTGGAATGAGGTGGACATCATTACCCTAAGTACATGTATGAAGACACAAATCATGTGACTCTATTTTGTGTATAACCAGAGTTATGAAAAACTGTGCTCTATATGTGTAATATGAATTATAATGCATCCTGCTGTCATGTTTAAAAAATTAGAATAAATAAAAAAGTTTAAAAAATATATAGTAAATAAGCCATATGGAATTTGAGAACAAATGCTACATTAACAAGAGTCTATGTAGATGCAAGTTTTGGGAGCAATAGCAGTTTTTATTATGGTGCTCATGATAGGCTTGACTAAGAAGTGAAAATAGAGCAAAGATTCAAAGGGTGAGCTGTAAATGAGGTGCACATAAAAGGAGGCTCAACATCATTAGCCATCAGGGAAATGCAAATCAAAAAATCAAACCACAATGAGATATTCCTTCACACCTATGAGGATGGCTATAAGAAAAACAACAGTAACAACTGCTGGAAAGGATGGGAAGAAACAGGAACCCTCATTTACTACTAGTGAAAATGTGAAATTTTATGCTTTGGAAAATATTCTGTCAGTTTCCCCAAAATTAAATATACATTCCATATGTCTCACCTCAAGAGGAATGAAAACCCAGGTTCATACAAAAACTGGTACACAAGTGCTTATAGCAGCATTATCCACAATAGTTATTATGTGGTAACAACCCAAATGCTTTTATGGACAAATAAAATGTGGTGCATAAATATAGTGGGATATTATTTGTCAATGACACAGACTCCAGGAGATCCTGGGCAGTCTCAAAAGTTCAGAATAAATGAATGAATTAATAAACTACATGAAAAAGGAACAGTGAGGTCATTGGACATGTCTGATTACAGCTTTGATGATTTCTGGCCTCCTTTGTGCCCTTCTTGCCACCCTATTGGACATTAAGTGATGGTCTGAGGTCAATGCTATCATCCTTGGGGTGGGAACTATTCCCTGTGGGTAAAGATTGCATCCAGGTGTTCCGTGCAAGTGGTCATTTTCAGAGGACATGGGGCTGGTGACAGGCCAGTTGCTGAGCTAGCGGACCTGATCCCTGGCTCCACCTCCTGGTGTCTTCTCAACTCTTTGTGGATCCATTTGTCTCCTCTTGAAATAAAGAGTGTCAACTACCCAGTGACTCTCAAACAGGGCATTACAGGTCCCTAGGGTGCATCTTGTGAAGCAAAAGTAGTGCTTTTTTAAATCTTCAAGTATAGTCCTTCACACCATGTTGAAATACATAATACTGTGAGTTAATTCTCACCCAGATAATAAGCATTAGTTGTGGTTTGGATCTGGAACATTCCCCAAAGGCTTGGGTGTTGAAGGCTTATTCCCCATAGCAGGAATGTTCAGAAGTGGGGATTATAAAAGTTATTGCATCATGAGGGCTATGACCTCATCAATGGATTAATCCATTGAGGGATTCATAGCTGATGGAAATTTTAGGAGGTGGAGGAAATGAGGAGATGGAATCTGGTTGGAGTGGGTCCTTGGGGCATGACTTTGGGGACTATATCTTACCTCCCCCATTCCCTTCCTCTATCTGTCTCTGTTTCCCAGCTGCCAGGAGGTGAGCAGCTTTGCTCTGCCATGATGTTTCTGCAGTGATGCTGTCTGACCATCCACTGAAACTTCTGAAATCATGAGCCAAAATAAATCTTTCCTCCTCTCCAGTTGTTATTCTCAGGCACTAACAAAAGCATTTATTGATGTTTTAGACTATGTCTGTGCATAGGTAGATTATGCAATCTATGATTTTAATTCAAGAAAGTAAAGAAAACCTCTTAAGATGTGTTTTCAAAGAGGGAATTTCATGACTAGCAGCTGGACACCAGGTAACCACATGGTGTCTACAATAAAACACAAAACATGGCTTCTTATCTCCTCCTCTGCAAGTTTGCCTTGTGCAGCATCATAGTTTCACCTACTGCAAATTCAGACCACACACATGCACAAGCAAAAAAAAAAAAAAAGATGTAAGCACACCTTCAAAACTTGGGCAGCAACCAGTGCCACAGGGCCATCCCCAGGCAAGGAGGTCTTAATCTGGGTGCTGGTCCCAGTCCTTGTATTGCCTCTGGAGGTGGATCTGCCACAACTCAGGGGCCATGGTCACAAGAGAACCAGGGGGAGGTAAAAGCAGGACAAGGCCACTAGCTGACTGTCAAATCTTACAAGGCATCATGACAGCTTCCTTCTCCAATCTAGCCCTTCATCTATTTTTTCCTAGCTATCCCCGTCCACTGCTGCCTTCCAGGCATTTGCAGTTTGTTTAGAGTTCCATCTACCATCAAGATGCTTACCAGGAGTTTATATTTTCTATTCTCATGACCCCATAACCAAAGTTAAAGAGAATCCATTGATTTTATAGTAGGCAAAGAGCATCAGAGTTCTTACTCTGGGCAGGGTAAAAGCCCTTGCCTTCTTCCAATCTATTCCTCATTCCACTGCCAGAGCATTCTTTCTAAAGTGCAAATATTATTATTACTATAAATTATTTAAGACCCATTAAATGGTCCCAATAGCTGGGATGAAATGCAGTTGTTTTGGTTTGGATGGGAAGTGTCCCCCAAAAGCTCATGTGCAAGACCAGGCAAGAAAATTCAGAGGTGAAATGATTGGGTTATGAAAGCCTTAAGCCACTCAGTGAATTAGTCCCCTGATGGGATTAACTGAGTGGTGACTGAAGGCAGGTACAGTGTGGCTGGAGGAGGTGAACATTGGGGCATGTCTTTGGGGTATATATTTTGTATCTGGTGAGGGGAGTCTCTCTCTCTCCACTTCCTAATCATGTCCTGAGCCACTTCCCTCCACCACACTCTTCCACCATGATGTTCTGCCTCACCCTAAAGCCCCAAGGAATGCAGCTGGCTGTCTTTGAACCAAGACCTCTGAAACCATGAGCCCCAAATAAACTTCTCTCCCTTTAAAATTTTTCTTGTCAGGTCTTTTTGGTCATAGCAGTGTAAAAGCTGACAAAAATACCAGTTTTCTTAGCCTGGACTAGCCCCGTTCATTTCTCCAGATGAAACTCTTCTTTTATCAGATTTGACGGTGAGAAGACCTTCAAGTCTGTCAATTACCCATAGTGTGAAACATACTAAATGTGAGTTTCTATAGTAAAAGGAAGTTTTGTTCATTTAGCTGACTATAAGCCCTCTGATGGTAACCCTTTAAGGGTCCCTAAATTATCCTATAGTTTTATATCCTCTCTCTGGAAAGCCACTGGTAGCACCACAGGATAACCAGAGATTTGTATTCCTTTTATGACTCTCAGAGGATGCTAATAAATAGTGAAATCACCCAAAGGAAGGACACTAAAGAAAATCATCTGAAGGAACTGCCCCATGCTGACTGAGGTAATCTGTGCTCTTGGATTGTGCTGAAATGGTGGTATTAAATGTCACTGGAATAACTGTGAGCTTGCAGCTGGGACCTGGGCACTGCTTGTTAGGAGAAATTTCCATTATCATGGTATTGACTGTGCTATGATTTGATTTGTGCTGTTGTGAATGGGAGTCCTAAGTTATTGGAGTTGCTTGCTTGATAAAGACTTGTTGGCTGTTAAAGCAAATAAAGTTGACTCCAATAGAAAAATTCCCAAACCATTCCCCAAATTGGTGGCATGCCTGGAAATATTTCAAGGTATACCATCTATATATTTAGTGTTAAACTTAATTATAGAAATCAAAGACCAGGTGGTGGAGGGCTTTTATGTTTCATAAATGTCATCCATAAGGTTTAGGTGTATTGTTTTCATCTTTCTTTCAGAACTTTCCTTCTCCCCATTCCCATGAGGGAGCTGTTTGACAAAGATCCCATCATTAGTCTTCCTCAGCAGAAGGGCAGTTCCATGACCCAAGTCATACCAACGGGTTCTTTCCTAGAACTTTTGTTAGAACAACTGGGAAAGACTTGCTCCTTTAAATCTGGTATCATGAGTAGAAAGCCTGTCTGAGAATGAAGACAAACAAAGAGAATCCAAGGAGAAAGGGAAAGAGAAATTGATAATATTATTTGACCCTCAAACATTGGCCTTATCTGAAGCCTCTGATCTTATTTATTATTTTTCATTTCATTTAAGCTAATTTGAGTTTGCTTCTGTGACTTTTAATCAAAAGTAAATATTATCTAAAATATGAATTAAGTGCTAATTACTAAATAGGAGGAAATAACACTTTCAACCATGCTCATTTTTCACTCTTCAAACTCTGTTGTGCTATGAAAAGGGCTTGCTGTAGAACCGACATGAACCTACGCACTTAATGTATCAATTAGTTCTTAAAATATGGAGTAAATGCTATTATCGTCTCCATAATCTCCTGACAGAGATTTACTGAACTGTGCCATCTTGTGCGACTAGTCATTTTCAGAGCTTTGATCCCTTCTTGCTCTTCTCCATTATGCAAATTGGCCTTCCTGAGCGCCATCAAAACACTGGACTCTTTCCAGAAGTTCAACAGTCAGTGTTCAGTGCCAAGAATTCTCCAGTTTTTCTATCCACACGTTCTGCAAACACATTTCCATAGTATGTATAGGGAGTAAGGGGACGGCTGAGCCTGCTCACTCTAGGGTTCCTTAAATCTGGGTTGAGATCTGGAATTTATGCTTTAATTACATTACCAGAAATTGTGTCCCCTTGTCCTTGATGAAACAAGGCCATAACTACTACCAACCTCAAAGGGTTGTTAAATGAACTAATGTAATGAAAGCATAGAGTGGCGGGCACACAGCAAGGGCTCCACCAATACCACAATCAAGACCCAGGCATTTGTGGTATGAGCACAGTCCACCTCTCCAGGAAAGTCTGTCACCACTCAAACATTCCAGGTGCCGTCAGTGATTATGCTGGACCAGCATGAGGCCATTCCTCCTGGAATCCTCTTGCTGTGGCTTTCTCATCTAAGTCAGCCAACACAGCACACTTCCATCACTGTACTTGTCAGAATGCCCTGAGGCCTGTCCACCACATTCCTCAGTGTCCATTCATCAGTCCTCAGAGCTGCTAAACAAGGAGTCTACCTCTAGAGAGCCGATGTATTTCATCCTCCCGGGACCAATTTCCTGTCTTAGTGTGTTTCCTCTTGCTAACTGAATACCACCAAAAGGGTAATTTATAAAGAAGAAAGTTCATTTAGGCCATGATTCTGAAAGTCCAAGAGTGTGGTGCCATGATCTGCTTGGCACCTGATGAGGACCTTCCTCCTGGGGAATGGCATGGTGGAGGGCATCACATACTGATGCTGAGACAGACCAAGGAAGGCAGAGAAAATTAAGCCACTTCTGAGATAATCCATGAATCCACTAATCCAGTAATTCATGTGTGGATAAACCCATTCATGACAGCACAGCCTTCATGCCCCAATGTTCTTTTTAAAGGTTTTACCTGCTTTCACCTCTTAACACCTTGCAATAGAGATCAAGTTTCAATATGAGTTTTGGTGGGGACATTCAACTTATTGAAGCTACTGATTATTCCCATTTTGCCAAACGCCTCACACTGTTTCGTACACATAGTGACTCTTTGACTTAGAGAAGAAGCCACAAAAGCAAAGTCTCCTTTAGAGAACGGGGTTTCACTAAGATTTCTCAACTCTCATTTTGTTGTTAAACATTGTAAGATAGGTCAAACCCAACCTGACTCAGTCTCTCCAAGTGCAGCTTATGGAAAGTGCACCAGGCAATTTTTCTGAAGTCGCAGAAGCTATAAATTACCTAAATTTATGTTTTAAGCACAGGACACTAAAGGAAGCATGAGACCACAGGGTAACTTATGGTAAACTGATGCAGCCTCAGCTGGATCTTTAACAGGCAGGAAAACACACAAGGAAAGGACTTCAGATGCCAACTCATCTCCAAAACCATTTGCAATCCCAGCCGACACCCACAGATCCCCCTCCCACAGTTTCTGAATGTGTTATCTATAGTTCATAGTTTTTAGTCATTTACTCCAGTTGATGGATCTTTGCAAAAGCTTCTGGAGCTTAGGATCTAAATGCTTTTATAGCTGTTGCCCGTGTAAGACTATTTTGGGCAAACCTTGCCCCACCACATCTCCCAGTGCCATGTGAGGTTGATTTCCCCACCTCTCTTGGTATTGGCTTTTCTAAGTCACTAGGACCACTCTGCTTACCTTCTGAGGCTCAACAGAGCGCATCTCATGGCGAAAGCTCTTTCTATATGTTCCAATTCGTGTTTATGACTCTAGAGTTTGAGGAATCTGATTGGCACTAAATCTATGAAGAACTTGGACTAAAAGTAAAGGGTCTAGGTTTCCAATAATATGTCAATTTTATTCTAGTAAAAGAGTCATTGCATACACATAATTACATGTTTACATAATGAAAGTGTATATGAGTAAATGAATGAACAGTGAACTACTGGTGAGCTGAATGCAGAAACTAATGAATAAATAAGCAAATAAATGAAGATGGAATTATGTCAATAGCAGCCCATTCTCTGTGCCAGTCACTGCATTGATGGCTTAAACGGATATGGTTTCATTCACTCCTCACAAGAACCCATAAAAGAACTAACTAAACCCAGTTAAAATTACTTGCAAAATGTCACCTAGCAAGAGAAAGAAGTTTGCCAACAGGTTTATCCACTCAAAAGTCCCTGCTTTTTAACACCACTGTAGTGCTTTTCCCAACATGAGTCAAGATACACCCCACTCTCCATTCACACTAGTGGAAAGTGAACGTGTGTCCCTGGGAGAACTGGGAAAACAGTTCAAAGAGCCAGTGATGGCGAAAATTCATGTAAAATCTCATATTTTACTTAAAAATTCATGAAAATTTTGACTTCAGTAATCCAAAATATCATTGCATTTTATTACTATCAGAATAATATGCTTTTGCTGTCATTTTATATTCTTTCATCCATATACTCTAATAAAAGTCATTATGTCCTACAAGTGATTGGCTCTGCATATCCCCATCGCACCAACAATCACACTGCAGGAGGAGAACCTGTGTTGCCCCTGGCAGGCATATTTTCATTGGGAATCAAGGACACACGATGGTATTTCTCTGGAATAACTGGCCTCTGTGGAGTGCCAGCCTTGGGAGCTGTGTTTCCAAGACAGCCCAAGACACTGGACATCCTAAAAAATATAAAACAGTATGAACATGGAAGATGAAGACGGCTAGGGTGAAAATATCTTTCAAAGTAAAAAATATTTTTCATTCATTTTTATTTTATTTGTTCCATTTTCTACCAGGCGAGGGAAACTGACATCTTTGCATCTGGATCTTTCTGAAGGAGGTGTGGAAAGGACAGTGGGAAGACAACCAGGAAAGCACACCCACTTCTGCACAAGAAGCACAATAGTACAGCAGTGAGAGCTTAGAGAACATGCGCCCACTGGGCTCTGAGTTT
Organism: Tamias sibiricus; assembly: GCA_025594165.1. Lineage (NCBI taxonomy): Eukaryota > Metazoa > Chordata > Mammalia > Rodentia > Sciuridae > Tamias > Tamias sibiricus. Next base: position 67,471,875 of record CM046660.1, on the reverse strand, counting down.
CAGAGCCATCGATCTCCATCGGGAAACAGCCATTCTGCAGCTGAGGCATATGTCATGGCAAGAGAAGCTGAGGATGGAAGCTTCCCACAGTAATGGGGTGAATCATATCTTCCCCCAAGTTTATCTGCTGAAATCCTAACCCCCAGTACCTCAGAATGTGGTCTTACCTGAAGATGCTTACAGTGGTAATCATGCTAAAATAAGGCCACTGGGTGGGCCACTGGTTGGGCCAGACTCTATTATGGCAAGTGTCCTCATGGAAAGGGGAAATTTGGAAACTGATGTGCATACAAATGTAAAGATGGCCATTGACAGGCCAGGGAGATAGGCCTGGGACACATAGACCCTTCCCCTCAGCCCTGAGGAGGAACCAGCCCCACCAACAGTTTGATTTAGGATTTCTAGACTCCACAACAGTGAAGAAGTAAATGTCTGTTGCTTGAGCACCTAGCTTGTGATAGTTTGTTATAGCAGCCCTGGCAAACTAATACACACCTTCTACCTAGTATATAGATATTAGGCCCCTGGATTAAGCCCACATGCTACCCAGTCCTTGGGAGCAGCGAACATGAAGCTCTCTAAAGCAATAAAAATTAAGGGGCTTTGGATTAAACAGCAAAAAAGACAAGGAAATTTTTAAATTAAATCTTGTGACTAGAACTCTTACCATTGTAAATTTCTGGTCCTTGAGAGAAAGTGGCAAGGTTTACAATGTTGCCTTTTGCAGACATATGTATAGAGAAATTCCTCCTGATTAAGGTCAGTGCAGAGCTCCTAGATCCATCTCTGCTGGGCAAGTTCTCTTGATTCAGTTTAAGTTCACTGGTCAAATATCCTGGATGGACACCAGCAAAGACACAACCACCATGGAGAAGCTATAAATCCAGATATTTTTTTCCTTCTGTCTTCATTTTAGACTTTATTTGTTAATATTATTATTATTATTTGTACCTTTACCTGCAAAGTAGATTAAAGTTTCCAAAAGAAATAATGATAGAGGAAGATTTATGTTTAAGTTTGGGGCATCTAAAGTTCACATTTTAGTATTAGAAAATATTATAATGTGAGCTCTTGGAAATCTCAAATTGGCTAATTAGCAGGTGACTGGACCTGGTTATGGGATCAGAAATATAACAGGGAATGAAATTTCAACATTGGGTCAGAAATGGCCATGGAATTGGTTTGAATAATCCACTGCTCTGACCTACCCTAGAGCCTTCTGGAGCAAATCGTCACAGCCCCTAGAGTCCTACCTATTAGGGTGAGTGAGGGCAAGATTTGGTATTGGGATGTGGATAAAGAACAGTCTCACTTTTCAGATCATACAACACTGAGACTAAGACACTCTCTCTAGATTACTCAGAAGAAAGCCAGGAATGAATTCCATTAGATGAGACTGTCTTAAAGTGACTTTATTACCGGGAGAAAATTAGATTAGACATGCTTCTCTAATCTTCTCCACGAAACAGTGGTAACACTCTTCCCAGAAAGCCAAATTGATTCTGTCACCTGCCTGTGTGTGCAGCAGCTGTTTAAATTCACAGCGAGTTTTTAAGGAGACTCATACAATACTCAAAATTGCCTGTGATCGATAAAAGGGGAGATGTGCTACGTCTCAGGAATTGCTGTGCTCAAATTGAAGCACACCTCGAGAAACGATTGCAAGCTTATCTGGTGCAAAGCCGGGCGTTCTCCCTGCCCACCCAATCACGGTCTCCTGGCTCTAAGTGTGTGTCTCAATGAGACTCGCTGAAGTCAGCGGAGGCTCTGCTGGATGTAGAAAGCTTTCTGTTTGCACCAGATGACCAAAGGGAGAGTGACAATGCACCTGAAGTAAACCAACAAAGGACACACAGCTGTCTGTCCCTGCTGTGCTCTCCTTCATCTATGACTCTATTTGAATTTTTATATCAAGAATCTTTAGATATTATTTCATGACTTGGAGACAAAGTTGGATTGAAATAGAGAGGGGAAAAGAACTTGGGTTTAGAATTGTTAAAACTGGGTAAGAGCCGGGCGCGGTGGCGCACGCCTGTAATCCCAGCACTTTGGGAGGCTGAGGCAGGAGGATTGCGAGTTCAAAGCCAGCCTCAGCAATGGCGAGGCACTTAGCAACTCAGTGAGACCCTGTCTCTAAATAAAATACAAAAAAGGGCTGGGGATGTGACCCAGTGGTCGAGTGCCCCTGAGTTCAATCCCCGGTACCACAAAAAAAAAAAAAAAAAAAAAAAAAAAAAAAAAAACTGGGTAAGGTTATGAGAATTAATTATGCATGGTCTCTCTTTTTGTATATTTTTGAAATCATCACTTTAACCACATTTTGGGCTATTAAATTCCTACAGTTATATAAACACATACGAAAAGTGAGTTTAACAATCACTACCAGTCTCCTTCGGTTACAACTCCTCCCCTTTCTGTTTTTCTAATCATTTGGGGAGCAGGTGCACCTCTTAGAATAATATTTTTCAGGAGTTACTATGGGTACCAAGCTTTCAGAGAAATTGAAGATGAACATATTCATGAATTCTAATCATGGGAGTATGTCTCTTGTCTTTATTTGGCCTGTGCATTCTTGAACCCAGGAACACTTTACACTGGCATCTGGCTTGCTTGTATAAAGTACTTGTGACTTGTTATAAAAATCCTTTGATTTAGAGGTAACAGGGACCACTTCAGCTCTGAAGATTGCTTTGAACTGTAGTGAACACTAGGAATTGCTAAATCAAGTCTTGTGAATCGCAACAGTATAAACACTGTGACCCAGAGGTCCTCTAGGAGTTGCAAGAGGACTTTATGTCCTTTGCAAGCAATACTAAAGCCAGTTGACATTGTTCCCTGGGGTATTACAAAGACTTTCTTCTGCTGACTCACAAATCCTAATATTTTAGTTGACTGCACCAATACAAAGTGTGGTACAGCTTTTTGTGAGAAATAGCATCACCAAATTATGCTTCTTCATCATCTCATTCTATATCTATAAAATCTTGGTAATTGTAGGGTTTTAGTTTTTTTCCACACTGCCCTACAATAGTTTTGATTTTTGAGAAAAATTGCAAAAATCACACGTGTGTGTGTGTGTGTGTGTGTGTGTTGCTAGGGTTGTCAATATAAATCTTGTAAGAAAGCTTGTTAAATCCTATTACATAGAAACAATAATTAATCCACTCAATCAAACAAATTTCTTGAGTGTTCAGCACAGTCTAGACAATGTGCTCAGCCTCCAAATAACCTCCATCTCTGCCTTCCTGGAATTTCTATCTCAGTGCTAGTGGCCCCTCTGGGAAATGATAAGAGGATAAACACTGGTCTGGAGAGGCCAGGAAGGGTTTAGGGTACTTCTCTCATCTCTATAGAGAGGGAAAGTCAAGGTCCTCCTCTCCACAGCTCCCTGCTAGGTGTGGCAAATTACTTGAACCAGCGGTTTTTTAATATGGGATTCATGGGCCTTTTGTGAGTTTTTGGAAGAGACCATGTATCCAGTTGATGTTTCATACACCCTTCCTGGGAGCCTCCATCCACAGATTTCTACAAAGTCTCAAAGTATACTGAAAGAGTTAAGACCCACTGCCTTGCCAGTGTATGAATAAAGATGACTCACAAATGGTGCGATTTTAGTTGCTCTTAGCCACTGGAGACTGCTGGTACATTCCAGTAGCAGAATACACAGAGGACCATTGAGGATGACAGATAGTTTTGCAAGGCAGGCTTGCTCATCTGTTCTTCCTTGACATGGCTCAATTTCTTCTGAGATTCATAATTAATTGTTAGAATTATTTATGCCCATAGAATATGAAAGAAATTTTGTTTACAAAAACAAGAGCAGAGAGTGCTTTTTTAAAATGATTAAATTCTGGGTTTAGTGCAGTGGTCCCACAACATAATGATCTGTTTTTCTTCTTCCTTTTAAGTTTACTACAGAGCATCTATTTAATATGTGTTACTACAGAGCATCTATTTAATATGTGTTGAACTTACTATCTTCAAATATGACTTGACATTATCCAAAACATTTTTTTAAAATTTGTTTTAGTTGTAGATAGACACAATACATTTATTTTATTTATTTATTTTTATGTGGTGCAGAGGATCGGACCCAGTGCCACACATGTGCCAGGCAAGTGCTCTACCAGTAAGCTGCGACCTCAGCCCCTATCCAAAGCATTTTAATGACATGGCCGGAGTCTTTACAAATTGAAAAGCAATGACTCTGTTTTTGATTTCTTAAATATATTCATCATTTTTTGCACATTTGGGTTGCTTGCACTTTGGGCTATTATGAACAGTGTATTATGAACATTGATAAACTGTTTTTGTTTTTATCAGTGCGATATAATTATATACAGTAGGGGGTTCATTGTGACATCTTCACATATTCGCATAATGTAATTTGTTCCAGTTCATTCTCTTAATACTTCTCGTTTTGCTTCCCTCCTCTTCCCCCTCTTTATCCTTCTACTTTTCTGGCCTTCTTTCTATTTATTTACATATATATTTTTTCATTGATGCATTATAATTATACACTATAATTATGCATGAAAGTAGGATTTGTTGTGGTATATTTATGCATGTATATAGCATAATTTGGTCCCCTTCCCCTCCCTTCCACTCCCCCCTTGACCCCCTTCCTCTCCTGTACTGATCTCCCTTCCATTTTCATGAGATCCCCCTTTTTTAGATGGCCACAATTTTCTCCTTAAAATAAACATTAGATACATGGTTAATACTTTAAGCTTTTTATAATGTCAACACTACAAAATATGCAAACTATTTTATGCAGGTGTGGAAATATCTGGTTGCTATATAAACAATATTTCTCACCATTAACAGCTTTATAGTAAGAAATACACATATTAGTTTACAAATCTTAGTTTTGAGCCCCAGACTATCTTTGAGATATTATTGTATTGCTGCCAACAAAATTCACAGTATATAACTGAAAAAAAATTAAATATTAACTGTCTAGTACTCATTTATAATCCAAATCATTAGAAAGTATCCATGTGTCCACACAGATATATAAAAAAAGAAAGATTCCATAAATAAATAAATGGGGGAAAGTACAAGAATTTCTCAAGCAAAATTCCAAATAATTTATGGAGATGCTCCATTTTCTAGATGGTGAAGTCCAACTCCCAGCTCCTTCAGTGTACACTCTGCATGGAGACCTCCTTCCAAAGAGTACAGTATGGAAAAGGAGAAAATAAGAAAGTACCTTGGCCTGGAGACACCTGACAAACACTACTTCAGCCAGATGTTCAAGGCCAACACCAACACTGATATGCTGATAGCATGAACCCTTGCTAAGACGAGACAAAATATCACTTGCTTGTGAGATCTCCCGCCCCAAACCCATAATCGCAGCCTAATCACAAGAAAACCTCAGACTCCAGTCAAGAGTTAACAAAGTACCTAGTCAGTACTCCTCAAAACCATAAGTCATCAAACTCAAGGAAAGTCTAAGGAAGTCCACAGCCAAGAGGAACCTAAGGAGACACAATGACTAAGTGTAACGCGGGACCTTGGATGTGACACTTAGTAAAAACTAAGGAATCTGAATCAAGCATAGACTTTAATTAACAGTAGTGTAATAAGCTGGGTTCACTGATGGTAACAAATCTCACACACTAATTTAAGATGCTAATAATAACAGAGACTGGGTGCAGGGAACAGGGGAACTCTGTGTGCTATAGTTGCAATTTTTCTATAAATCTAAAGCTGTTACAAAAATTGAAGGTTTTTTTTTTTTTTTTTTTTTTGGTTTTTGTTTTGTTTTGTTTTTGCATTATTTACCTAAGTGTTTTTGGTCAAAGTAATGTAAAACTAGAATTTGTGAAAAGATCCTCTGCCTCTAGCAATTCCTTTTGGCAGAATCAAGATAAGAGCTTTTAATTTGTCATCAATGGTGTTACCTCCCCTCAGAATCTCTTCCCTAATAGCAAATCATTACTCTCTATGTAATTTTAATTTCAAGTAAGATAAAAGACTTATAATAAGTATATGAGGACTTTATCCTTGGAACACATTTCTAAAATTTTTCAAAACCGAGGTCTCTATAGCAACTAATAATTGTTAACCCACCCCAAATTTGATTTCGGGCATTGTTGTCCACTTAACCACCCCACTCTTTTACCTCCCAACCCCAGCAGTGTTGAAAGCTGTCAGTGACCTGTCAGGGGCACACATAGTCATGAAGCAGAGATTCTCTGGAATGTAGCAAAACCCTACAGCATACAAAATCCTGGCATTGATTCAAAATGTAATATGTGAAATCCATTTTTCCATAAGGAACAGAGCAGGTAAAGACTTCTTATCATTAAAAGTCAAAACAAAACCTAATGTGGAGTCAGTAATAGATACAAACTGAATACCTTTGCTAGAATTTCCTGGTGGGAACTTTTCTATGCACATTTAGAAGCCTTTATTTGCTTGAGGGTTTTTTTTGTTTGTTTGTTTGATTTGTTTTTTTTAAAGAATGTCATCTTATCTTTAACTGAAAAATAGTAGGAAAAAGGAATTGTCTTCTTAGGCAAACTCCCTGGGTGATACTTCACTACTATTTTAGGATGCTTACAGACTAACATGATTTAGTGTAAACCTAACACTAAGACCTTCATAAACTATGCCCAAATCACATGGAAAGGAATTTTTTTTTTTATTTCATTCCTTTTCCTGAAGATAGAAACCACTTTTGATGACCCAAAGGAGTCACTCTCATGAGAGTTTGATATCTGCTATTAACTATTAGTAACTTACTTCCTGACACTTGCTAGCTTGGCTCTAGGTTCTAGAGGTCTGATCTGAGTTTTGCCATTAGTGAGCATTATGAAGATGATAGTAACTGATCATTAACATCAGTTATAGGAGTTACTTGTTTTCCTTAACCTTTTTGTTTGTTTCTATAGCCCCATCACAGTCTGTCTAAACCATCCATCCTCGGTATGTGTCCTGGGACCAAGAGACAATCACTTACCACTTGAAAAACATAGTTTTATTTTCATTTTCTCTGTGTTAGCCATGGATAGAGAGAGAGAAGAGAAAAGAATCAAAAGACAGAGGGAAGAGAATTTGGAAAGGGGGGTGAGGGATATGAAGAGTTGAGGAAGGGAATAGGAAAGAAGGGAGAGGAGACAGAGACCAGGGCATGCAGAGAAAGAGAGAAATCATTGCAAAACAGGGCAGAAGGGACCTTCCTGGAAGTTATTCAAACCAAAAGTATCATTGCTCATAGGAGTGGGTCTACCTCAGTTTCAGGAATGAATCAACGTGGCTTCATCTACCAATAAACTCATGGCTAAGGAAGACCTTAGGAATTACTGGACTTTCTAAATTCAGATTTCATATACTCTACCAGAGTCTGATCACTTAATTAGTTTCTAGATAAATGTACATAGCCATTGTATTTATGGCTTTTTTAGGATGAAGGTAGAGAGAAAATCACTGTCTTACAAAATTCATTTTGTAATTTAGAGAACTTGAGAGGTAATAATAACTTGTGGAATATCAAACAAGATTAATCAGAGATCACATGAAGTCTTTGAACTCCCTTTTATTTCAAATTTCCAACAACGAACTTTGTCAAAAACCTGTCGTTAACAAATTTACAAATTTTATGAAGTTAAGTGATAAGAACATGGGAGAGTTTTCAGATAACAAGTTCTAGGAATCTAAATACTAAAGTTTTCAGATTATTGTAACCTTGTATCTTAAATTTAAATACCAAGTACAATTGTAAGAGAAACAATTTTTTAACTCTTCTTGCCAAACTTCAAACACTTAACAATAGACCACTCAGTTACTCTTAAACGGTATTTTCACTTCATTATTCATCTAAAGAAACTCAAGACATGCATGCTCCTTCACCCTTGTCTTTTGTAATTACCCAATTCCATACAATATCAGGCAGACTTCTTTCTAAAACCAGCTTGTTCAGCAGAAGAATGGCAGCATCACAATCAAAATACAAGAGATCTTATTCCAATAAAAAAATCTCATGGCAAGAATTTTTCTGTGGGCCTGTGTATGATGTCAAAGTCCAGTCTATACTCACCAAGAGCTTGATGTTCCTGTCCTTCTAAACATATCCACTGTGACTGAACAAATGAGACACTCAATTCCATTTTAGAACAGACTAAGGAACTTGCCAGAGCAAGTCCCTGTGTGCACACACAGACCCACACCAACATCATTCACACAACTTCTGATTCTCCAGGTTCCCTGAAGGGTCTTCAGACAAAGGCTGAGCCACCAGAGCAGTAATGGGGAAAGGAGCTTCAACTGATGACGGACAAGTTTAGATTTACAGAGGTGAAGATATCAAATAACTGAAAAGCTTTCAAAATAAACATCATTAGAAGGTTGTTATATTTTCTAATTGCTATGCTACATTCGTATTTCCTAATTCTCTCAATTTTAATAATCTGAGAAAATTTTTGAGTCATTGACTTGTTTTGACTAACACTGAACTTTCAGAAACACACACGTATATTAAATCCTTAGAGAATTTGATAGTCTGTGTTAGTCACCTTTCTGCTGCTGTAACAAAATACCTGAGAAAATTATTTTAAAGTAAGAAAGATTTATTTTATCTCACGGTTTCAGAGCTTTCAGCCCACAGCATTGTTTTGGGGCCTGTGGTGAGGCAGAGTACACAGTAGAGCAAAGATGCCCACCTCATGGCAGCCAGGAAGAAAAGAGAGAATTCACTTTTGTAGCAAAGTTCCTCCCTTTAAACCCATTAGGCTATGAATCCTTGCATGGGTTAATCCATTCATAAGGTCAGAGCCCTCATGATCCAATCACTTCCCAAAAGCCCTACCTCTGAACACCGCTGTATTAGGGGCAAAGGCTTCAACATTTGAGTTTTGTGGAATATTTAAGATCCAAACCATAACAGCATGTCTCTATGATTGGCTTTTAGGAAACTTTGTGTAAATCTCTGGCTCATTTGCATTAGCTTTCTTTGGCTTCAAGTTCTGATTCTGTCGTTCTCTTCCCCGTCCTCATTTCTATGCCTTCATTAATTTTATCTTGCTTTTCCCTCTCCTACTGTAAGTAGTTTTTGCTTTAATTTAATTGTGGTTTTTATTTTAAACCACTTCAAATCCTTTGGGACAAGACATCATATGTGCAAGTGTCTATGTGGATGAGCAAACTTTTGCAAACAGGGAGAACAAAGAATATATCAAGTTTTAAATAATCCCTTATGTAAGCAAGTCTGATCTCTCCTTCTGTCATTTATTACAGTATTTAGTAACCCTCCATGAACTGCAAACTCTTTCTTACACAGGCGTAATGGGAGAAAATCAAATTTTTTTAAAAATGGGATCATCGTCTAAATACATTGAGAACGGACACTCTAAAGTTAAAGGAGGAGCTAGAGAACATTTAAATATTAATCATTGCTTCCTACAAAAACATCTTTATAGCTTTAAATATTTGCATAGATGGCTACATAAAGTTAACACAGTTATAATGTGGATGTGCTATTCGGGGATTTTGGTTGCAAACAACATAAATTGATTCTCTCCCAACATGGCAAGCGTTATAATTATCCCCCAAGATCTGCTTTCCCCTTCTTGCTTTAGCAATAGAACCTTCCCTCTCCTGAATTATATTGAGGCATAAAACATCCTCAGCTGAAGAATACTTCATGCTCTCCCTTGAGGCAAAGAGTGATCATGTATCTAAATCCTCAAAAATCAAATGCAAGAAAAATTACCTGCAACTCTCTTTAAAAAGAAACTGTTTATCTTCCACCACTCTCTTCCTCCTTCCACAGAGTGAAATGTGGCTATGGGGCTGGTGTTACAGCTTTGAATATGAAGATCAGAACTGCACCCTAGAGATGGTGAACAACAAGAGAGAAGGAATCTACTTCTGTGCCTGAGGTCCAGGAGCACAGTTGCCTCACAGTGCTGAATTATTTATGTATTTCAACTCTTACACAACAGGAAAAAATGTATGAGATTTTGCTACAGTATCTTAGTTTATATTTTATGTTAGTTACTAATTTAATCAGATAATGGATATATAGGAATTAGGTTGAGTAGCTTACAAAACAATCAGTAATGTTTAAAACTAGGCTTGGAAAATAGTCAATGACCAAAATCTTAGCAAGGCTTTGAAAATCAATCCACTGAATGCTAGGTTTTGCCATAGCCAACCTCAAATGCTCCCTGAATACCTTCTGTTTTTGAAATCATTCTTCTGTGATTCAAAGTTTAGATGCTGGACAGAAAACTGACAAATGCCCCCCCACAGTCTACCTTTGGCCAAGGAATTAACCTACATGTTTTTTTTCTCCATTCTCACAATTTAAAAAGGGAAAATTTCCCACTAAGATTCAGAAATCACTAATACAATTAAAAGTGTACTCGCCTTCCCAGGAAAGGATGGGAAAGTTTTCATGAGCTCTTATATGCACTCAAAGTCCAGCATCTTCTACTTCTGAATCAATCCCATGTTGATATCATGAACTGGGAACAAAATAGTAGCATTATTCCATGCATTCTGTGTTACTAGTAAGGGAGAAGGAGTGGGGATAAAAGGGAAATTAGTTAAAATATATAAATATGTACCTGACATAGGATGAAAGGAGATATGGGTTCATGCTTCCTACTCATACCTGCAATTATCCTAAGAACAAAGTTGGGTATAAAAATGTCCAGCTTCCATTACCCATTCTATGCTCTCATTGACTTGAAACAAAATTTTTGCTGATCAAGATGTAATAGGATTCGATGGTTTAATCTCAAGGAAAGGTAGTTATTCTTATTCTCTCTGGGAAATCTTCTTGATACAAATAGAAAAAGACTTACTAAATTAATAGCTGTGTACCAGGTTCCCAGGGTTCTACCGACATGCCTGAATGTGAAGACCACATATGGAATAGCAGCTTTAATTGATGTCAGCCCCTGATGAAACTTAATGTCATCCATGAGCTGTGCATGGCCACTCTGTCTCCTCCACTGGTGGGGCTGGAAAGCAGAGTGGATACATGGTTATAATTACCACCCAGACAGCTTTCACATCTTCTGTCACAGGGTTTTCTTGGCATCACATCCTGACTCTTTTCCCATTGAAATGATTTGGTCCCCACCCCCCTATTTTTGGCACTATTTTAGAATTTTAAAAATTTCCAGAAAAATTTCACAAAATTTTTGCAAAAATGTCTAGAATAATACAAACACTCTCAGATGCCCTTCAGCCAGAGCCATTTTCCTTCTTATGTCTTTCCTTATCTATTATCCATCATTCTCCTTCATTCTTCTCCTTTCCTTCTTCCTCCTCTCTTTTTTCTTTACCATTTGAAAGCAACTTGCACACATGATATTGATATTCCTTTACCCCAAACACTGCAGTGTATGTTTTCATAAAATATAGAGTTCTTTTACCTATTCATAGCAAAATTGTAAATGAGGAAATTAGGATGGATAATATATTATCTAATTCTACAGACCTCATTCAGGTGTTGTCAATCCTACAATAATGATCTTCATAACAACAAAAAGTCCAAGATAATTGACTACATGCAGTTGTTCTGTCTCTTTAACCATATTTAATTTGGAATGGCTCATGAGTTTTTTCTTTGTTTTTCATGACACTAATTTTGAAAAATACATATCAGTTATTTCATAGACTGTCCCTCAATGTGTTTGCTTGATGGTTCTTTGTGGTTAAATTCAAGTTATGTTTTAAGGACAGAAACACAATAGAAACAAAACTAACTCCTCAGCACTTAGTATCAGGAGGTACATGATGTTGATTAGGCCAGCACTGGCATTGTTCATTTTGACTGTTTGGTTAAGGTCGGTTTCTATTATGGCAGAAGATCATGTTTTCTCCATCATTATTTATTTATGTCTACTTAAAAAATTTACTGTGGTATTTATGAAGCTTGGGTTTTTTGTTTCTTTGTTTGTTGTGGGATGGGGTCTTGTTGTGTTGCCCAGGCTGGTCTCTAACAAATGGGTTCAACTGATCCCCCCACCTCAGCCTTCCAAGCAACCGGGACCATACAGTTGTGTCACCATGACTGGTTAGGAAGCTTGTTTTTTGTGCAAATGTAACTTTTGTATTTATTCCTTTTTACTACCCTTAATCTGTCCCCTTTTTAAACCTTCATTATCTTCTTTTTCTCCTTCTGGTGGTACCTGTAACTTCCTACCTATAAAACAATCAATGACTTTACTAAAATTTCCCTTTTCCCTGAACCCTTTCCTCACAAATTTTAATTGTCCTAATTCTATTTTGCCAGAGCATACTTGAAGCACACAGCATAATATTATTCTCCCCTTGCCCTCACCTCGGTCTTAATCTCATTTCAACAATCCTTTGCTCATGGCCTACCATTTTGCTGAAATTTTAGAAGCCAACTCCTACTTAATTGAAGTTCATCAGACAGTAGATTCTTACTGATGAGATCATGCATGTAAAATCCCTTGATTTCTTGAATGTTTAGAATTGTTTTTCTACCAGTCCAATACTTAAAGGCTGGATGCACTGAATATACAACTCCTGGTTCACTTCTTCACCCCTGAGATTCTGGAAGCTGCTTCTCCATTGCTGCCTTACTTTGTGTGTTGTTTCTGAGACATCTGATGCTAATATAATTCTTCCCTTGTAAGTTATTTTATATTTTCCCTAGAGGCCCTCAGGTGTTTTCTTTGTCTGTCACCTTTCATCATTCTTCTGAGACATGGCTGAGAGCTGATCATTTTGTTGCATTTTCTTGGTAATAAGCAGACCCTTTTGAAATGTGCATAGAGATCTGATTCCAGAAAGTATTATTAGAGTTTCCTTTCAGCACATAAAAGATGTTGTTCAACTCTAATTCAAGCTCTGTAATTTCTGATAAGAAGTCGCTTCTTATTCAAGTTATCATTCACCTTGATAAAATTTGTCTTGCTGCTTCTACAACTGTTTCCTTATACTGGCTTTAGGCCATCTGACTATAATGTCCCTAAGCATCACAACTTTTTTTCATTTGTTTGTTTGTTTTGGTTTTGTCTTTTTTCCTGCTTGGGGTTTGGTAAGTATCTCAAATCTTTACATATATGTCCCTCATCATATTTCAGAAAATTTCAGCCCCTAATATCTTCAAACACTTTTCTTTCTGCCCTGTACTTTCTCCACATATCAAGGCACTCTGGTTGCACCTATGTTTTACTTTTGGATTATTACCTGATAAGTTCCTAATGTTCTGCTTATTTTTTTATATTGCTTTTCTTCATTGTTTTCAAGTTGGGTAGTTTCTGTTGATTTATCTTAAAGTTCACTGAGTCTCTTCTTTGTCTTTTCCATTCAGCTATCTGTGGAATTTGTTATTCCAGTTCTCAAATTTGGATGCAGTTTCTTTTATCCATTTCTCTGGTGAGACTTCATATCTTTTAACATATTGAAAGCATATGTCCATTTATATCATCAAATGTATTTATATTGGATTCTTTAAAATTCTCATAAGCTGATTCTAAAATCTGGGTTATCTCCCATTTGGTCTCCATTGATTGTCCTTGCTTTTCATTGATGGGTTGCATTCTCCTGCTTCTTCACATATCAGGTAATTATGAATCATATCCTGAACATTTTGATGCTTATTTGTGGAGATTCTGGATTCAGTTATTTGTGTATGATGATTGCTGGTTTTTAGGGGTGGTGGTGTTTTTGTTGTTGTTGTTGTTCGTTTGTTTGTTTGTTTTACCAGGTGCTTAACTTGGTTGAAACTGCAAATATATTTCTGGGACTCAGATCAAATTTCAAATAAGAATTTTGTTTTTGAGCTCAGCTCTTCTGATTAGGCTCTAAATGTTCGTGGTTAATCAGTGCTTCAGAAATATGAGCAGACATAAATCAAGTGGTCCCTCTCTGGCTTTTTCTCATCTGAGCAAATCCCTTCCTTCCTAGTGGATCTGGTTGTAACAGTCTAAATCCTTCAGCTATTCTAATCCTTCAGAAAGACTGCAGTTCCCCCACCAACATCCCTGACAACTGCACCTTCCTCAGGTCAAAAGAACAGAAAGCAAGCAATTCCTACCACACAACTCTTGCTTCCAAGCATGGACTCCGCTGCACTCTGCTTCCCTCTGTTCTCCTTTTGTTCTCTCATACCTGTTGCTTTTTGTATTTTTGAGAATTTATCCTTGTTATCCCATAAGGGTGATACCATTCTTAGCTATTACTGGAGGTAGAAGTAATGGATTATGCTTTCAAATATTGTTTCTGTTCCATTTTTTAAAATTAATATACTGCAGTACTCCAATTACATGTATGTTGTTTTCTCTTTGATTATCTTTCATTTGACCCACACTATTCCTGACCCTTTTACTGTCTTTTTAAAAAATATGATTTACACTGTCTTCTAAATATTTCTGTTTTTCTGCAATGCCTTGTGTATTTTTTCCAATTGCATTTATTCTACTTAATCAGTGTGTAATTTAATCTTTATATCTGATATTATTGTATTTTATTAAAAATTTCTTTGGAATGAAATCAACTCTTGCTTTATTGGAAAAATTTTCCCTAGTTAAATCATTTGGGTTTTAATGCTCAAGTTAGTTTAAAGGTAAATATAGATAAATAAGGAGGTCGCAGGGAGAATGTTTTGTCAACCACATTCTTCTGTGGTAACTTACAGCTGGTCATTTAGGGTGGTTTGTGAGATTACAGGTTCAAAAACATGCCTTCAGTCAGTGAATGATTGGTTTCTTTACTCATTTAGGGGTATGGAGTAATAGGTGAGAGGACAGGCAGGGGAAGGAGTGTTAAGTCCCTCTGTGTTTTTATCTTTAATTTGGTAGAAGTCATAATTTTCTCCTCTTGCTCATTTTCCCCTTTTCCACTCAGTCTCCAAAAGGCAGCTCTTCATTCCTTCTCTCACTTTTCCCTGGAAATGTTACATTCCCAAGACTCCTGTCTGAGGTCATGAATGCATTTCGCCTGTTTTCCCTGAGTCTATGCTCTGAAGCCACACACTGTCTCTGGGTTTTCCCATGTGCACACTTGCTCTCTTATTATTGGATTTTGATCAGTTTAAGCTTGCCATGAA
Source organism: Tamias sibiricus (assembly GCA_025594165.1). Lineage (NCBI taxonomy): Eukaryota > Metazoa > Chordata > Mammalia > Rodentia > Sciuridae > Tamias > Tamias sibiricus. The sequence goes on along the minus strand of CM046660.1, from coordinate 67,456,832 downwards.
CCATACTCTCACTTTCATGCAGTGCTTTTTCAGAGCTCTCCTACCCAAAAGCTTGTGTATGATGGGAGAAGCCGGGCGTGGTGGCGCACACCTGTAATCCCAGCTTTGAGGCAGGAGGATCATGAGTTCAAGCCAACCTCAGCAATGGCGAGGCACTTAACAATCAGGGAGACCCTGTCTCTAATAAAATACAAAAAAGGACTGGGGATGTGGCCCAGTGGTCCGGAGTTCAATCCCTGGTACCAAAAAAAAAAAAAAAAAAAAAAAAAAAGAATGATGGGAGATAATTTACCGGAATTGGATGTTTCTCTACTTACTTGTAACTTGAGGTGTGGATGCTCTCTGTTTTCTAGTTGTGTTTTGGGTAGGAGTTTTATCTAGTTTTGTGTTTGCTTGTTTTTTTGAGAAGTTAAGAGAGGTGGCTCCACATGTCTTTCATTGCTTCCATTACTCAGAGCTGTGTACTTACTCTATTCACAAGGAAGGAGAGCCTTAATTATAGCACTCAAATATACTGCTTACTCTGCAGGTGAGCAAAGGAGGAGTAGATTTCTCATTTTTGCTGAAGATTTGTGTAACCACATTCAGCAATAACTAGGATGAGATCAGAGTGTATCTACTGTGAGGCAGACTGAGGTCAAAGTTTCTTTATCACTTGACTATTTAAGCTCCAAATCTGGAGTTTCTTTCTGGGTCTCTTTGAGACTATGTTAAATACCTTCAAACCTCCTAAACTGATTCTATTAAATGGCCTTGAGTCCCTCTGAGAAAGACTGAGTGAAGGTTCCTGTCCCACTGCCATGCCATCATGTGCCTCTTCTCTATGAGCACTTTATGAGGACTTTGGCTCTGTGAACTGACTCACATTTGGGAATTTGATAAACAGCTGTGTTCTCAAGGAGATCTCAAATTTGTTTGTGTTTTGTTTAAGTTGCGCAAATCAAGTAGCTGCTTGGTAAACTACCTGATCTCTAGGGCCCCATGATCAGAAAGTCATAAAAGGCAAGCTCACAGAACATTTGATTCTCCACCTTGATACTAATATGAGTACATTTTCCACCATGCTTCCAGTAATCACACGCCAGACATTGATTAATGCCTTACATATTACATATGTTAATACCATTGAAATCAGAAAGCCCACTTCAACTCCATTGTCTTCAACCTACACCATCAGCCTATAGAGACTGCCATGAAAATACTGTTTAGGAATACAAATGCTCCCTCCACAAGTGACTTTTTAAAGCCTTAGAAAGGATGTGTCCTCTATGCCTTTCTTTAGACTATAGGCGAATGATGCATGAATTACACACAATAAATCCACCCCAGCATTTCTCTTTCTTTGTTACATAAAAGAATTTATGGCATCTAAAATTAATTTAGAATGGGCCACTCCAGTAGACCAAGCAAACATTTCAAACCACTCCTGCTGTTTTTAAATAGCATATTAAATCCAGAATCTCTCATGCCTTCCAGATTTTAAAATGATTTAGCCTGATCTATATTTTCCCTATTTGTCTAGCATCCTTGGAATTCACTCACACTCTTACTACTCAGATGTTGGTTGTCATTGCTGATACAAAGGAACAAAAAACCATGTGTGTTTGATATTTTCAGATTATACCTATAGGTATGGACAAAATGAGGGACTGGAGGGCAGGAAGGCAATGACCAATGTGAGGCCCTTTTGCAAAACAGGTAAAGAGGACATGGTGTCTTTAATGAAAGCTGGAACCATTTCTTTAAACAAAGAAAAGGAGTTTGCTTCCTGTGGCTCAGCAGTACTGGGAAGCTGGGGGAGCTCCAGTTCTCCCACAGGCTGCCATAAATGAAGCCATTCCAAGTCCCCAGCATCCTGTTCTTTCTCAAATTAATTCCCTAAGAAATTTGGAAACACTATGTTTAATCAATGTCATCATTTGACAAATTGTAGCCTCTCCACAGTTGCTTTTGAATTCATGACTTCAGCAGTGCAGGTATAAGACACATGAGACTATTTTAGCAGTCATAGAAAGTTGTAAGTTTTTAGTTTGTGCTCTGAGGCAAGAATATGATGATTTGAGCTTATTGTCTCTTTCTAAGCTATCCATTGCTATTAAATGTGATCACTTCACCCTGCATTTTTTGAATAATGTATGTCTTTACACTGCTCTCTATAGCAGGAATCTCTTAGTGCCCTTCAATGGACACCACAGGTCTCAACAGGCTATAATTTCACAAATCACATTGCAATTGTGTATCATAGGCTACTCTAGTCTCATCCTTTAACGCACTGGAAGACACTAGATTTTCATTACCATTATTTCTATCCAACCCAGATAACAATCTGAGATTCACCCAACTCTATAAAGACATAGAATTACCTTAATAATCTCTATACTATATAAAAAAGTTCTTTGTTACAAAAAAAAAAATAGAAATGAATACTGATTTAAGCACAGAAAAGAAAATTTTGTTGGAAAGATATTGAGAGACTTTTATGTGGTTGTTTGCTTTATTTCCCTCAATTCTTCTTTCCTGGTATTCACAACCTTAGACTTGGCAGTGGCCATTCTTGTTGACTTTACAGTTTCCTCCACTGGGGGTACCATGTATTTCCCCACCCCATTAATGTTGGGCTTAACCATGTGATGTGCTTTGGCTAACTGGATGATACAAGATGTCATGGAGGCAGAGACTTGAAGAGTAATTGCTCAGTTTGTCCTGCTTTCTTGCATTCTTCCCTTTCTCATCAGAAGGACATGCTCCCAGTGGCTGCTGGCCCAAAGAAGATAAGGGCAAATGTGAGCAGACCTGGACATTCACAGTTTGAAACCAAGGTCTGTTAAGTTCAGATTAGAAGGCCTGATCGCCTATCAACCTCTGTTCATATGAGTTTGTTGTCAATGCTTATGTTTAATACCATTGAGCTTTTTATTTGGACAAAAAGATTATTCTGCAGAATTTCTGTGGATACAACTAATGAATACATGATAAAATCATCAAGATATCTAGAAAATCAAGTTTGAGGATACAGAGTAAAACCAAAGGAAACTAAAGATGGCCAAGAATCCACCACAGAAATAGTCTGCTCAGGCCGCCACCATGGGTGCCATGAATACCAGGGTCTGGCTTCTGTCCCACCTTATTCCACCATACACAGGTACATACAGAGAGTCCTCTGGACCTTCTTCACAGTCACAGCTCCAAGAAATGATCTTGAGAGGCCTCTGCTCTCATTCACCACTAGTCCATATTCAAAACCCTTTAATCAGCTATTCAAGTTCACGTGTCTCCATTCTAACTGCCAAAATGTTGGGAGAATATCTGCCTCCCTATGACTTGTCCCAATCATGTGATTCCTGCCATGTATTAAAGGTATTTAAATTCTGGATAGCCATAAAATGAAAAAAGTCTATTATATGTTCTTTGGCCCAAAGGGTAGTAATGATGCTTTGGAACCCACAGTCCTATTGACAAGCCAGACCACAGCCAGTCAATACAACAGCAGCAGTGACAGCTGACAGGTATTAACTCTGTACCAAACATTGCTCTAAGAGCATGATACATAGTTTTATTATGGATAATATACACCTTGTACAGAAATGATAAAAATGCAGGCCTGTTAGATCACAGCACCTGACTCTTCACCACCGTGATACACTACTTCTCAGGCACTGAAGAACCACTTCCAGGACCCCACCAGCCCCACATGTCACTAAGACAAAGAGAGTTGCTGACTCTGTGAGCATCATCTCTATTCTGCCCTGGTCTGAATTCCACAAATAGTTATTATTTTTAATTGCCTTTATGCTATCTTTGAAGCCAGGCTCCTCTTTTTGAACTCACAGAGGAAATGGGAGGTAATTGGTCTTTCCCAATCATCTGAAAACCTGTTATTAAACCTTCTTTCTGCTTTTCAACCAGATTCTCACATTTTTCTTTATCTTTTAATGCAGTAAGCTGTATTTTTCCTTTACTCTGATTCACTGAATGTTTTTGTTAGTTAGGGCTCTCAGGTTTTTTTTTTTTTTTTTTTTTTTTTTTTTTTTTTGGAGAGAAGTAATTTTCTATTTTCCCTAAGTCCTGACAACCCATGGAAGTCCCTCAAGGTTGGTAGTGAGTTGTGTGCACCTATTGTTGCTATTATTGTTGTGGCTAATAGTCTCTTAAAGGCCTGGCAGCTGGTTGTACTATGTTCCCCACCAAAGCACTGGGGACCTACAGGACAAAGAGCCATGACAGGAAGGACAGTGGAGGAACAGCCTAGTGCACCAGACCCTTGTGCTTGAAATCCTCACTTGGCCATTTGTTACCTGGCTAGGTGCCATTGACAGGGCACACATGCTATGTACCTATTCCAATGTTGCATGACAGAATACAGAAAAGAAAGAATGCTGCAAACAACCCAGAAACTGATGCCAAGGAGGTGTCCAGTGGTAAACTCTATTGCTCTTGTCACTATTGTGGTGATGGTGAACAGAGCTCTGGATCTCCCAGACCTGTGCTCTGGGGTCCATGTCTTATAGTTTCTTTTCCTGGAAAACTAGTAATAAGAATATTCCTAATAAAAAAATAATAACTGATTTTCTCAATCAGTTAAGTCTCTACTGAGAAATAACAAGAACATTTATTCCTGAATTTTTAAAATCACTGTCCCAGGGATATTTTCAGAGTTAGATATTAATGTGAGCACCTTATGCATGGCTCACGCTGTGGTTCCTGTGTTTCCATCAAGTAACTGAACTGGTAATAACCACCAACAGCCTATCCAGGATCTACGTAGAAAGCCAACCACAGGAAGAACCCGTTTTTTGTGTTCTCTCACTCACCATCCTAGGCCCACTGCCTTCACAGTGGGAGCTTTATCTTATAGGATTCTTTGTAATGTGACCATGGAGGCATGTCCCAGGGAAGGCAGAAGTGAGTTTGCAATGCTCAGGCTAGAATCTCTGCAGGGAAACTGCGGAGGGACACCTATACAGTTGGCCTGAACTGTTTTTATATACATATTATTTTCATTTGTTTCAGCACCTGACACCTAAAACGTGTGGTATCTTCAGGACTTGAAGTCAGTGCATTTCCAGCAACCCTATAAATAATCTTCCAGACAACCCATCATATTAAATAAGGGAGTTACTGAATAAATCAGGAGCCAGCTGGCTCAAAGTGTGTCATAACTGGAGAACATCATGTCGTGTCACAGCAGTGTAGAAAGTTCACTTCATGCAAGGTTGCGATTTCTCCTCTTTCAGGTATTACCTTACACCTTGACTGCCAATTCTCAAAGAGGCAAGGAATTAGTGATGTCAGCTGGAAGAACTGGGAACTGATTTTTCTTTGAATTCCATGACCCCTCATCAGCTGCATAAGCAGGAAGTGAGATCATTCGTATTCATGGAGACAGACAGGATGACATGTCATAGGCAGAGAGAAAAATTATCATGGCCTGGTTGTACTTGGAAAGGTCACTCACTGCCTTGAGCCTTTTTATAAGTTAGGAGAATATAAATCTTTAAAATTATAAGAAGAAAACTGTATTAGGTACCATAGTTAAGCAATAAATAACTAAGTATTACTAAAGTATTTGGGTAGCACTTACATGGGGACAAAAAAGAAAATCTTACTATTGAATCAGAAATAAGCTAATTAATTGAAAGCCTTCAAAAACAGTCTAGGTTATTCCTGCTTAGGACCAAAAATAAATAAATAAATAAATAAATAAATAAATAAATAAAATAAAGTAACCAAAGATATAATTACAAATAAAAGAACGTTATTTTTTTTTCCTGAATTACATTTTCACTTTGACATACTATATTTCTATACAATTTCTACTTTCATTTTTTATTCAAAGGGATATACAGTAGAAAAGATGCTCTCAGACCTCATTTATTTGTTTTCTTTTGTAATATAACAGAGCTGGATATGTGTACCAAACAAAATAAACTTATTTTCCTCCAAAACACATTCTGCTCAGCATCTGGAAAGTATCAGGGGTCACACATCATGATACTCAGATGAAAGAACTGAAGTACATTAGAAATGAAGGCATTCCTCCAAAGGATGGTAAAACATCTGTTTTGAAGATGAATTCTTACCTTCTTTCCTAAATGCATTTTCTGCTCCTTATTGGAGGCCATCAAAATGGGCTCAAGAATCAATAGCAGAGCCCAGGCATAGCTAGGCTGCTGCTTCCACAACTGATCAAGATTATTCTTGATGCTAATTGTACTCAGCACATTTTACTCCTGGTTCTGCAGGACTATCTTCTCAGAAGGCAATTGTGGTTCTGCAACCACCACCTAAAATTGCAGCCCTAACTCTGGGCAACTCAGCAGCCCATTTTACGACTGTCAGAAGTATCAGTCAAATGTGCCATTGCAAGATTGCCCCTGAAGCAAGAAAAGGTTCACTGGGGCTCTCCCTGTCTACCCAGCCTGGGACCATTGCTTACACACCATTTCTTATGCACTTGCTACATGAGAGTTCTCAACCTTTGCTTGTCCACAGATATAATCTCATTAATTTAGAGGAGGGAAATTGCCAGTTTTTTTTCCAAAATTCAACAATTTCTTCTGTTTTATTTTTTCCTTAAAATGCTATTCTAGGAATTTCAGAAAATGGGGTGCTGCCTCTACTCAATTTTATTTCATTTTACTTTTTTCTTCTTTTGTCTTTTTGTTTTGTTTTGTTTTGTTTTTTAATCAGAACCCTTCAGCCAACTGAGGGAACCCAGCCAATTATGAACTCAGTTCTCTTTTGCATTTTCTAAGAGCAGTGAATTGAAGTTCCAAAGTTTCAGAGTCATGTTCATCTTAAGAATTTCAGCATAAACACTCTTGTTGCTCAGCTTGATAAAAACATTACGCTATGGAATGATCTTTGGCTAAACTATACTCAAATAATGATGAGCAAAAGATCATAGACAGGATATAGTGGAGGGCACTAAAGATGTCTGAGTCACCAGTATGATAAAATATGACTGAACTTTTTGGTGGAAAAGGATTCCTGGGAACAGAATCACTTATGGTTAGCCAGTGATATTGTATAAGAATCTGTTTTAAAAAACACCAGAAACTGTGATCATGTGGAAGGGCATATTTTAAAGGTACTACACAAAATGTACTAAAAGTACTCAAAATTACCCTAAGAGGTCAGTAGAATTCATAGGCGTCCAAAGGAGTCCATGTAATAAAAATGATTAAGAACTTCTGCTGTAAATCAGGACAGTTATGTGTCCTACACTTTTTCTTGAGGAGATAATGGAAAAGTCTGGCGAAGTCAAGAACATATCTGGAGCGGGAGCCAGTGCAGCTACATAGGGTCTCATATTCAAGAAGATCCTGTGCTTGGGGTTAATGCTCTACAATCACTATTTTGAAATTCTCAAAACGTATCTTTCAATTTTTGTTTTGTAAATGAATTCCTCTGAACGCAGGACACAGAGTGTACCAGGACCTGGAGATTTGATTCATGCTTTGTCTACCCTCTACCACCTTATAGCCCTCCTTTTTCTCTGGGACAGGTTCTCAGCCATCATCTCCCAACCCTGCACAAAGATGGCTGTCCTGATGTACTCAGGCTTAAGGCTCGGTCATGGACACAGACAGGGTTGTAGCTGGGCCTGGGTGCAGGCACAGGCTAAGTCACATGATGAGGCCACAAAGTATTCTGTCTCTAAGAAAGCAGAACATTTAAATAAAAAAAGCTCTTGACAGGTCAAGAGAATAACTATAGACTACAGCAAAAACTGCTTTTCCTCCCTTATTTTTAACAAAGAAATCTACATGAACTTACTATTTTATTTATTTATTTATTTATTTTGGTATGGGGGATTGAACTCAGGGGCACTCAACCGCTAAGCCACATCCCCAGCCCTATTTTGTATTTTATTTAGAGACAGGGTCTCACTGAGTTACTTAGTGCCTTGCTTTGCTGAGGCTGGCTTTGAACTCTCTATCCTCCTGCTTCAGCCTCCCAAGCCAATGGGATTACAGGTGTGTGCCACCATGCGTGGCAATAATAGAATAATTTTATATTTGCAGAAAATGTGAAAATGGTACAAATACTCAACACCAAGTTCATTAGTAGTAGAGTAGGGATTTGAACTCATAGGATCTCAAGACTCATAACCATTTAGATTGATGGAACCATCATTATTTTTCCTGGCTCAGGGCATTGGAAGGGTATGTTACAGATGATTCAGTTCCCACTGAACACAGATTCTTCCTCCACCTCCATTGTCTACTAACGCTCCCCTTTCTTCCATGACTCCTTTGGAAGCTTCACTGCCACCTTCCCAGAGTCATCTTCATGACCTCACAGGACACGAATATATGCAGTGGCCAGGTCCCTAAAAATGGAATTAGCAGACTTTTTAGATTTAAAGTGAGTGTTGGGCTGGGAGTGATGCTGACTAGAGAGTGTTTACCTAGCACACATGAAGCCATGGGTTTGATCCCAACACCATGAAAACAAATAGATAAAAAATAAAGGTGAATGTTCCTAATACTATGTTTTGCAAGTTCAGAGTTCTCTAACATCTCCTCAGAGATGGAATGTGGCAGATCACTTTTTAGGCAGGAAGAATGAATATTCTACCTCTGGGTGAATCCTCACAGAGAAATGATCCAGCAAATTCTTTCCAACATTTTCTTTGACAGAAAATACTCCTTTCCATCTCTCTAAAGGGTTGGCATGACTTTTATTTTATCACTTCCAGCAATAGAGTTGGTCAGCATTTGTAGCTAGTTGATATCTACTCAAATTAAAAAATTGAATCCAGACCTGCCTTGGTTGACAACCTCTGCTGTGTTTTCAGCAATCACTGGGAGGAAGAGCCTGTAGCCCTACCTGGCCTATTCCCCTCAGAGCTGAAGCCCCTCAACTATGTATAATGGCTACATGGTAAGAACACTAATTAAACAGCTGGACTGAAACACAGCAACTTGACACGTGTTCTGCGTTCAGTATAGAAGGTCGAATGATCTCTTTGATATGAAGATACTAACCTATAAAGGCAAGAGAGAGGGAATGAGAGGAATGAAAGAACTTTAAATAGAACAAAGAGGGGTGAGGGAGAGGAGGGGGCAAGGGGATAGAAAGAATGGCAGGCTGAGTTATCCATAATTACCCTAAATACATGTATGAAGACACAATTGTTGTAAAAATACTTTATATTAAACCAGCAACTTGAAAAATTGTGCTCTTTATATGTAATATGAAATGAAATGTACTCTGCAAACATGTATAACAAATTAGAATAATAAAAAATTAATGAAAAAAAAAAAAGAAGAATTGAAATGAATCCTATTCTAGCTCTAGATTTTTGTTAGAGGGAGGAGAAAAAGCAGTCCTACCAGTGGAAAGTGTTCTGCTACGTTAACTCTCTCATTTTTCACCTGTTTCTGTGGTTGAGTAAGGCCGACCTCTCTCATGGTTAGAAAAACAGCCAAGAGAGCTCAAGATGTGAAATTGAGTATTTCTTTTGGGGGGTTTGCTTTGAAGTTTTCCTAGCATTTCATTACCCTCCAGGGCTCTGAAATATCTCATGTTTCTTAAAGTACTAAATCTGGAATCCATTACTTTTTTTTTTTTTTTTTTTTGGTTTGGTGGAAAATAATTTAACAACAGGTAGTATTCAAAATTAAAACCATGTTTGCTAAGACTGAAACACCCTAGAAAAGCAAAGGTGTATAATCGAGTGAAGCGATTCGGTAAAACAACACTCCTGAAATCATCCAGTTTTTCTTTTCCCTTTTGAATGTTTCCAAATCCTTTCTTTTCCACACTTCATACATATCTTGTGGGGAGAGTCATGGCTGAGGTCAGATGAGAGATCTGATTTCTGGGAAAGAAAAGGAGACATCTGATGTGCAGCTCACACTTGGTAACCTTGGAGTGAGGAGCGGAGAAAGTCCCAGAAGAAAACCCTTTCCTCCTCTGTTTCCATAGAATACTTGTGGCTAAAGGAGGACACTGTAATACAAGCTGAGGTCATGTGCAATCCTCAGCTCAGTGAGACAATAGCATCAAGCCACAAACATAATTTAATAAGGAAGAATCCTCACATCACTCTTCTCCTATGGGCCTTACCCCCACCACCAGTGACTCAGAACACAAAGATGATCTATGCTGTGAACTCTGTTAACAGAGAATTTGCCAATATTAAAACAGAGGCTTAGTATTACATAATGATTACATATTTATATGTCTGTCTTAAATAGTCTTCTTGAAAATGTCCCAGAAGTGGCAAGAGAATGAGAGAATGAATGCTAAGGTGACATTTAAAATCTGTTTTCAATGAAATGGGTCATTCTCAACCACTTTATAAGGAGCAGGGCTACCCGATTCAGGAAAAACAAACCAGGAGTGAGGAGTATGGCTGGACAAGGACCCTCATGGCACAAAAGCCAAATCATAGTCTCTGAAATCAAGTGGACACTGCAGATCTCTCCTCTTGGGTACAGCCGAGGAAGGAGGCACAGGCTGGCAGAAGGAGCTTCCTTGAACACTTATTGCATGAGGCTCTGCAAAGCAGGAGGTAGGAATGTGGAACCACCTAGTGAATAGAGTAATCCCAAGGCCACAAACCCAGGAGGACAGGTGGGAAAAAGGCATGGAATGCTGAGGGCCCCCTAGCATTTCATCCCTGCCAGGATGAAGCAAAGGGTAAAAGGCTGACTTACATAACCTTGACTTCCCACCAGCCTTGGGATAACCTTGGCTATATTCTGAAATAAACATTATAGGATAATTGCTCGAGAATAAGTAATGCCAATCAAATCTGAAGAATGATGATACAACTATTAGTATCACAGATATAATAGTAATACATTTCCCTCATATTTATGAATCAGGCAAGATCTGGGGATGATGCATCTTTTTATATCTAACCCTCACAACAACACTGTCACCTTCATTTGGCAGATGAGAAAACTGAAGTACAGAGAGGTTAAATGACCTAGTGGGTAAATTGTCCAGAGTCATATAACTAAGAAGGGGTAGATGGAAAGCAGACCTGGATCATCTGGTCCCAGGGTCCACGTTCTTCACCACTATACAGGTAGATGTCAAACTTTTTGATCTTAGAACCATCTCATGCTTCAAAAATTATTGAGGATTTCATGACACTCTTGATTTCTGTGGGATCTATCTGTTAATATTGACCTTATTAGAAATCAAACCAAAGTGTTTTCTTTAATGTTTAATACATTTAAACTTAACAATAATAAATACATTAAATTTTAAAGTAAATAGGAAATTTTAAATGACTGGAACTTTATTTTGTAAACCAAAATTAAAATAAATAAGCAAATAATGAAAAAAAAAATGGCACTGTTTCTTATCTTTTAAATCTTTCAATATTGGCTAGATAGAAAAATGTTGGACTCTAATACGTCCTTCTGCATTTAATCTGTTGAGATATGCGCTTTTGCTTAAAGTATGTAAAAAACATTTAACTTCATACAGATATGTAATTGAAAAAGGAATAGTATTTTAAAAGATTCAGCCCTCTCTATTGGTGGGTTCCACATCCAAGGATTCAGCCAAGTATGGGCAGAAAGTTTTGGGGGAAAAATTATATCATGTGCATATTTTTTGACATTTTACCCCAAACAATATAGTATAACAACTTTCTACATAGTCTTTATGATGCATTAGGTATTATAAATAATCTGGAGATGATTTATGCATTAGTTAGCTTTTCATCACTATGACAATAGTACCTGACAAGAACAAAGAAGAAGAAAGCATATTTTGGCTCATAGTTCTTGCTCCATGGTCATTTGACACAATTGCTGTGGGCCTGAGGTGAAGCAGAACATCATGGCAGAAAGGCTCGGTAGAGGAAAGCTGCCCTTGTCACAACAGCCAGGAAGCAGACAGAGAAAGGGGCAGACAGAGAGAAGAGAGAGAGAGAGAGAGAGAGAGAGAGAGAGAGAGAGTCAGAGGCAAAAGAAAGGATACCCCAGTGACCTACCTCCTGCAGCCACACCCCACCTGCCTATAGTGACCACCCAGTAGTCAATTTAAACCAATAATTCATCAAATGGATTACTCCACTGATGAAATTACAGCTCTCATAATCTAATCTTTTCACCTATCAACATGGTTGCATTGCCTAACACATAAGCTATTTGGGAGACAATTCAAATCCAAAGCATAACAAATTAAAATACACAGGAGGGGCTGGAAATATGGCTCAGTGGTAGAGCTTTTTCCTAGTGTACATGTGGCTTTGGGTCCAATTCCCAGAACTGCAAATAAACAAACACGCAAGATGGTGTGCATAGGTGATATGCATAAGTTTTATACAAATGATATGTCATTTTATGTAAGAAGCTACAGCATCCAGACTTTTGAGTATCCACAGGGAATCCTGGAACCAATTTGCCTCAGATACCAAGGAGTGACTGTGTAAGTTTTCAAATGATGTGAATACTCTTCTAATATTATAAAATATAAAATTTACATTTTCCTAAAAAATAGTTGCAAATGGACTGGTAAAGCACAACATGAACTTTTCTTACTTTGACATTTTAAAACCCATTGGTCTAACCTGTACTTTGAATGAATATTTTACTCATGCATGATTTTGTAATTTCATATGTTGGTCAGTTGGTTCACTGAGTTATTCAGATCTTTTAAATTTTGACACATTCTACTGTGCAATATTGAGAAATCATATCATCAACACACTTAACTCATCAGAAAAGTCAATAAATTTGGAGAAAATATCACCCTCAAAATGGCAGATGAAATTTTCCCAAAAACTACAATTTTGACTTGAATGTTCAAATGTTACCATTGGCAACAAATATTGTCAGTGATATTCCTTGATTGACAACCTCATTTGAGTCATTTTTGAGAAAATATTTGTCAAAAAACTGAATCTGAATAACCTTAGTTCTTCTGTAAGTTACTTTGATGTAAAGATGATATTCCATGCATAAGGAGGTCATTTTCTTCAAGAAAACCATCACAGGGCTGGGGTTGTGGCTCAGCGGTAGAGCGCTCGCCTAGCACGTGCGCGGCCCGGGTTCGATCCTCAGCACCATGTACAAATAAACAAATTGTGTACAACTAAAGCAAATAAATAAATATTAAAAAAAAGAAAACCATCACATATTTGTATTCATTAAAGTGCTTCATGTTTAATCTCCATTTCATTATGTCACTTATTATAAAGTCATGTACTCCAAGGAAAAATGTAATGAGATCAACCATGATTCTTACAAAAAAACTAAAAGAGAAAACTCTACCTGTGCATTTGTGGCCATGGAGACTGCTTTCTGCTCCCAATTCTCATGGTAAACTGGATTAAAGGCTTCCGGCAATATTCGTGCCACTGCCTGAGTGCTATGCTGTCTTTAATTTTTCCCCACCAGATAAACTAGATCCTCATCTTTAAATCTGAACTCACACAAACCCTCAGGTCATAGTCAAAATGTTGGCAAGTTTTTTGCCAAACTATAACATGGTGACCTCCAGTCCATTCACAATAGAATTCTTATTCCCCTCTGAAACCTCATGAACACAAACTTTACTGCCTTCATTCTGGTCTTCTGATCTCCCACTGGAATTACCCATTAAACTCCACTTACAACAATTTTAAGGCTTCTCCATCTTCAATCTCCAAACTTTTTCAAACACCTCCCACAAATCATTGCCAAAGGCTTCTGAACCACATGAGCAGGTTGGTCACAGCAATGACCCTAGTCTCAGCACCAATATTTGTGTTAGTTTTTCATGGCTGTGATCATGACACCTGCCAAGAACAATTTTGAGAAGTGAAAGTTTATTTTGGCTCACAATTCTAGAGATTTATTCCATGGTCAGCCAACCCCATTCCTCCGGGCCCATCACAGCACATTATGGTAGAAGGGTGTAGTGAAAGGAAGTTGCTCAAGTTGTGACAACTGGAAAGCAAAGTCCAGAGGAAAGGACCACAAGGAAGATAAAACCTTCCATGGCATGCCCCAATGGCCCACCTTCACTGGTCATGCATCAGCTACCTACAGTTAACACCCACCCATTTAAACTAAAATGATCTATATAGATTAAAGTTATCACAATCCAATCATTTCACCTCCAAACATTCCTGTATTAACTCAGGAGCTTTTGGAGAATACCTTGTATCCAAACCGTAACACCATACCTTGAAAAACATTGAGACACATTATTCTATATGAAGTTTAAAACAAATCAATATGGTAGCCCTGATGATCTCTGAATCCTCGCTGGGGTCATTTTTCTCTCTTCTTAAAAAAATAGCACATATTCATGGCTAAATAGATCTTTTCTCAAGCTATTAGGTACATAGAGAGACATTTAAAAAGACAAAAATTCTTAGGGATTGTATGTATATTCCCAAACTTCACATATTGAACCCTTAACCCCAATGTGATGGCATGTGGAGATAGATGCTTCTTTGGAGGTGAATTAGATTTCTGTAAGATTCTGAGAAGAAATGTCATGTTGGAATTGATGCCTTTAAAAGAAGAGAAATTGAAGACCCTCCTCGTCCTCCTTCTTCTCCTCTCCTTCTCCTCCTTCTGTCTCCCCCCAACACACACACCCTGGCCCCAATTCTTTCTCTCTCCTATGTCAGAACATAGTGAGAAGAAGATGGTCTATAAGCCAGGAAGACAGCCACTCATGAGAAACTGACCATGCTGGCATCCTGATATCAGACTTCCAACCTGAATAACTGCAAGAAAATTAATTTCTGTCATTTAAGCCACCCAGACTATGCTACTCAAGAAATGCTTCATCCTGAGCAAAATCCCTCTCTAGCTATGAACCTGTTATGCCAGGCAAGCTACACTTTCAGTGAAATGAGGGAAGACCCTAGGATAGGGTCAAGAGCATAGGATTTCATATATAAATATCTATAGAAATGGGTGATGGATCCCAATCAGGTCTAAAACCTATCAAGAAAAATTTTGTTAGTTTTTCAAGCTTGATAATAGTTCTGTTTGGCTGACCTGTTGGGGTAGAAGTCTTGCCCTCAAGCCTCTGCCGGGCTGGAAGTTCATGTCTCAAAAGCCCTGCTGTTCCAGGGTTATGTTCTCAAAGCTCTTGCTTCTCCAAGTCTGTACCAGGATTCCTGGGCCCCGGAACCTTGAGCAGAAGCTGTTTAACATGTTGAAGCCAAGATGGTGGCCTTGATGATTTCTGAATCACCACTGGTGTAATTTTTCTTTCTTCTTAAAGTACAGCACAATTCCTTGTTCAACTCATTTCTCTCCTTTTGCATTTTACTATGAGAATTACTAGAAACCCAACTTCCTTTCACCGCTCAGTGTGGAAATGTCCTCAGCTATGTATCCAATTCCATCTCTTGTATGTTGCAACTTTCATAAAACACCAGAATGCAAACTACATTCAGCCAAGTTCTTTGCCATCTTACAACAAAAAGTGACAATTCTACAATGTCCAATAATAATCAGACCTCAATAGAATGGTCATCAATATCCATATTTCTCTACCACTACCTTGTTCATGATAATTGATGTATTCTCTAGGAAGATGGAAGCTTTATAAGTTTCCTCTTTTATTTCAGAGCCCTCAACATAGTCACCCTTAACATCCATATTTCTAACATGTATCTCAAAATTCTTTCAGGCTCTCCCCATTACTCACTTCCAAATCAATTTCCATGTTTTTAGGTTTCTGTTATAGCAGCATACCACTTCTAGTACCAAATTCCATCCTAGTTAACTCAAGTCATGACAAAATATCATAAACTATATGAATCAATCAACAAAAATTTATTTCTCATAGTTCTGGAGACTGGAATGTCCAAAATCAAGGTTGAGTTTCTAGTGAGGAATCTCTTCCTGGCCTGCGAAAGCTTCCTTCTTGCTATGTCACAAATAATAGAAATAAAGAGAAAGAAAGCTCTTAGATGTCTCTTCTCATAAGAATGCTAGTTCCATGAAGACAGCCCCACTTCATGACTTCATCAAAATCAACTTTGGGGGGCTGGCATTGTGGCTGAGCGGTAGAGTGCTCACCTAGTACCTGTGCGGCCCGGGTTCGATCCTCAGCGCCACATAAAAACACACTGTGTACAACTAAAGCAAATAAATAAATATTTACCAAAAAAAATCAACTTTGGGGGTTTGGACTTCAACATGTGAATATTGGAAAGAGGCACAGACACTCCTAAGTTCAAATCACTTTCTCTTTCTCTCCAACCCCCACCCTCCAACACACACATGCATGCACACACACATGCACTCACACAACAAAATTTTAAGAATCAAACCATCCAGTATATTGTATATCTGGTATCATTTCAAATCAATGAGGAAAAAAAAAAAGAAAAAAATCACATAAAGAATGGAGAGTCAACCAGCGGCCATATAGAATAGATCAAATGAATCCTTACTCATAACTTCCAAAAACATGAAATCTAATGCAAAGGAGGCTTAGATATAGAAAATAAGAACAGCAACAAGATCTTGGTGAATTTGATGAAGGGCAAGGGAGTCAGGATGACTCTGTATGGAAAGAGTCAGGAGGAAGGATGCCCATCTCCCACCTTGAATCGGAGACAGTGATCGCCATTAATTGAAACCAGATGATGCCAGAGGGCCCGTGAGCACAGGAATGCCATGCTTCATTACAGAGCAGTCAGGAAAGTGCATCAGAAAAGGAAATGGACATATCCAGCCATCCTACTGTTAAGAGTTGAATTGGTCCCTCCTCATTCATGTGCTAAAGTCCTAACATCCAGAAATCCTGAATGCAGCATTATATAATAATATGAATTTGTGGATATCAGTACTTAAGAACATTCTAGAGTAAAGAGCTTCTAACATGACTGTGTCCTTGTAGAAGAGAGGAGATTTGTATGTGTGTGTGCACGCACGCGTGCGTGCACACACACACACACACACACACACAGAGAAACTGCTGTGGGAAGATTGGAGTGATACTGCCACAGCCAAGCAACACTAAGGATTGCCACAAACCCCAGAAGCTGAAGAGGGAGACACAGATTCTCCCTCATGGCCATCAGAAGGAACCAACCCTGCCAACACCTTGATTTAGGACTTGTCTCTATTTCTTTCAACACCTTCTGAGTTTTACACCTCACATATGCAGGTCTCTCTGAAGCCTATACAATTTTGGATTCATACTTCAAATTAAAAGAATACAGAAACATTATTCTAAAATGCTGCAGCATCTCATGGCCCTGTAAACACATTACTACAGCCTGTCCCAAGGACATGGAAGAGGCTCCAGGGCAAGGAAGAGGACCAGAAGCTCAAGCCTCATTAGCTTCTATACAATAATGAATAAAGTAAGTGAATAATGCCACGACATAAAATCACCAGTCATCTAATATAAATTAATTTTAATGGACTATGCTCTCATAGTAAAATGGGCTTTCCCACTGGATAATAAAATAAGTAAATCTGTAAACTAAGACAAAATAAAATGCCCGTCAGCTCAAACAACAGGCTTAACTAGCTTCCTCATCTCCACATCTCCCTTCCCACTCCCTGATCACACAGACAGACCATCCCATGGAGACAGACAAAACTTCAGTTTTCAGTTATCTGAGGTTTGCGGCCCTTGCGCTCTTGTTTTTAGGACTGCATTTTATTAATTCGCATGTGAAAACAAGGAACCCTTCAAAGACTGGCTCAGCTTTCAATGATTTTAATGTGGCCCAGGGTTGGGCCTCCTAATTCAAACCAAGCCTTCAGTTTCCTGGAAAATGTCAGGGGAGACTAAGTACCAGCTCGAGAAGGCAGCTCATTTCACAGAAACTGTTTTCTGCCCACGGGAAGCTGGAGTGGGAACCTGTCGAGATCAGAAGGTTTTACTTCCTCTCAATACTCCTGACCCGTGGGCATCTGTTCAGACTCACAGAGCTCAGGAGCTGACCCCAGCCAGAACAGGTGTTTGTTTTCTATTACTGTTTATGATTTCCCAGTTCTTTCTCATACCTTATATGCTTTCCTGCTCTTTTTAAAATTATATGTTTTTAAGAAATAGATTTTTTTTTTAATTTAAATGTCTCAGGCTACGGGACATTGGTTTGCTTTCCAAAGAAGTTACTCAGGTAGGAGAGAGGATCATAAGCGTTGTGAGAAATATTATTATTTTTGAAAAAAATAATCTTGAAACATATAAATCTATTGTGCAGAATAAAATATTCAATTGAGCATCCTGTTTAAAAATGCTGATTATGCCAGGTGTGGTGGCTCATGCCTGTAATCCCAGTGGCTTGGGAGGCTGAGACAGGAGAATCACAAGTTCAAAGCCAGCCTCAGCAAAAGTGAGGTGCTAAGCAACTTGGCGAGACCCAGTCTCTAAATAAAATACAAAATAGGGCTGGGGATGTGGCTTAGTAATTGAGTGCCCTGAGTTCAATCCCTGGTACCCCCCCCCAAATGTTGATTATGCTACTTGAGATTGTTCCTTGCATAGCAGTTTTATCAGAATTAAACCTGAAATCAGTATGACATTTCAAGAAAAATCTAGAAAGTCTTGGGTATTCTACAGGATATGGTGCCTTTCCTAGTCCATGCATACAAACTTTAACACCAGAATCACCTGGAGTGCTCTTTATAGCACCGATTGCTGGGCCCCTCCCCAGACAGTTTCTGAGCCAGTAGGTCTGGGGGTGGGCAGCAAATTTGTGTTGGTAACAAGTCACCAGGTGGTGATAACACAGCTGGTCCAGGGACCATCACTTTGAAAACTACTGTGACAGATATTTTATAACTCTGTACTTAGATTACTGGAGTGATATTTGGGCCATGTGGGAAAGGTGGTCAATGAATTTAAATGTATGTGGACATTTTAAATCATTGCCAAAGTGGCCATGAGAAATTGAAAATTCAAAAAATGGATGAAGCTAATAGGAGAGAGATGATGAAAGGTGAGAAGGACTGATGTGAAGTGGGCTGGAGACCCTTATCCTGTTCCCTCCTAGCACTACCCCCAAATCAGTCCACATCTGCTTGTGAGGTATTTGATGAATCTGTCTCTCAGATACACCCTTGAGGAAATAGAGAGTGGCTTGTTATTCACAACAGTGTCTGTCATGGAGTTGGGTGGACAGAGGGGTCTCCAAATGCTTGAGTAATAAATGAACGTGTGAACAAGTGCATGCGTGAGCACAGAGAGCTGTGGCCACCTGGGGAGACATAGCAGCCACAGACTGGAAAGGTCCATGGGGTGACAAGCTCCTCAGCAAGAGCAGTCCCAGGACCAGGAGGACTTGTGGTCTGTTCTCCTGGGGGACAATGCATCGTGGGTCTGGGGTGATGTCAGAACTGAGGTGATGCCCAGACCCGAAGGAAGAGGTGAGGTCTCCTGGGACTCTCTGAAGCCTGTAGATAGGATGCTGCATTGGGGAGCCAGGCTTGTCCCCAAAGTGATCACGAACTCTGGAGCTTCAGAAAGTCAGCTGTCTTGCTAGGGACAAAGAGGCCTGATCTCATAACTGGCCAGCTTCCCCAAGTTTGACCAAATTCATGGAATTACTGAAAAAAAAAAAAAAAAAAAAAAAAAAAGTAAAAGGAGAAAAGAAGATAATGAAAGGGGGCTATACTGTCTCTGAAATTGCTGAAGTGCCATTTTAAGGACGAAAATAAAATTGAGTTCTTTTTATTATGTCTTTAGGGAATGTCTCTGCTGACCAACTGAGTTTTAGTGTAACAAATCTCATTTGATTATTTTGCTTATTCTCAGAATAATTTGTGTAAAGCCTTAAAAAATATTTTTCCCTAATCCTGTCTCTAATAGATGAAGGTTTCCAGGTGTTCTTGCTCTTCCTTCCCTTTCCTTCCTTCCTTCCTTCCTTCCTCCCCTCTCCTCTCCTCCTCTTCCCTTATCTTCTTTTCTCCTTCTCCTTTCTCTCTCCCTGCTTCTCCCTCTCTCTGTTTTTTTTTTTTTTTTCCATTCCCTACTAAGATACCCAGAGCCAAGTATTAAATCTACATCATTTTGTCAGTGTCCAAAATATTTTTGGAATTGTTCTTATCCATCCAAAAGATTTTTTGGTATTGACCTTAACCCTTGATTTTTCCCTCCCCCTTATTTATTCATATATTTTATATGTGGCATAGTGTGTGCATCTGTAAGGTACTTCAAATCCTTTTGTAAAAGGACTAATTAATTAAATAAATATAAAGAACAAAGTCTGATTTGCATGGTTGCCCCTAAACAAAGTTAGCACGGACTCTGAATCCACAATGCCTCTGTATGGTATTACATTTTCAGGGTATCGGGCTCCCAATCTGTGATAAGGGAGTAGATAATAGCACTTCTCATAAAGTCACTATCAGGACTAAATTAGTTGGGCTCTGTTCAGCATGTGGTGAGTACTGTATAAGCATGTCCTATTATTAAACTTGAACTTTCCTTGTTGGAGTGGACAATATAAAGCTTGCACTTGGAAATGATGTCCATGGAACACACTGTTTGGGAAGGGTGAAGGGCTGATTGGGACTAACAAGAACCTTCAGTTCTACAATTCTTTTGTCATTATCTAGCAGATCTCTGAATGTGGGAAAGAAAAGCCTGAGGTCCTGAAAGCCAAAGTCACCTGCTCCAGGTGGCAGGGTGTGTGAGTGAGTGATCTCAGACACACAAGCAACACACTGCCTATGGTAAGAAGCAGGGGTCTAGGCTGATGAACTAAGCTGATGGTTCCAGACTGGACCCTCTCGCCACACCCAGGGTTCTTGGGCAAGTCACTGTCCTTCTCCAGATCTCTAACTGGGGGAAAGGTTAAGCCATCTCCCAAGGACTTTCCTAGTTCTCACAATTTGTAATTCTGGCCATTACTGCTCTCTTTGGGCACACGCCGAGAACTAAACTAGAAACATTTGCGATGTGGTAGAAACAGAGCTTCATAAAGTCAGAACAGAAGATTTAATATTTCCTACACCAACTTTGACCCTCCTCTGTACTCTTGCCCAAACTTTCCAATACAGAAATCTCTTTGAAGTCATTCTGACTCTGTTGATTAAGGAATCAGTTCTTCTAATCCCCCAGACTTTGATCCCCAAACAGCCCAAGACAGGCTCAAACAGATGAAAATCTCTACTTCGAAGTCACTAACCATGCTTGAACGCAGCTGCTGAATCCCAGTACCACACCATTCCAGCCACTGCTGCTCACCAAAACTAGCAGGGAACCTCAAGATGGTGGTCCAAGACCACAGCGATTGCTGCTCTAAAACCAAGCCATTAATCCATTCACAAGATATTTATGGGTCCCCTCTAAGTGGCAGGCATTGTGGTAGGCACTTACTTAGAAAACTTATAATCTAGCCATCTCTCATAGAGTGATTACTCATAGAGTCATGCCAATAAAAGCACAATTACAACTCTAAAAAGTGCATGGAAGAAAACTCTCATATTGTTGTGCAAGTATAGTGTGGGACTGTAGACCTTGCCTCCAAAGGCTGAAGAGATATTCCATATATCATAGTTGTTGGATGTAAGACCAGGGGACTGAGGCCAGGGAGTGGGTCCTGCTCCAGGCAGAGGGAGCAATATGTACAAAGGCCATAGTTGTGAGTATAAGATAAATTAGAAGATGACCTGGATACTGAGGTACAGATAACAACATGGGGTTTGGATCAAGGTCGTTGTGGATATACTTAAGGATAATCCTAAGAAACGGATTTCTCACTCAATATTAAGATACCAAGCCTCCCTCTAGGGTCCTTTCTGCATTTTACCCAGCACATGGAAACAACTACCTGGTCTTGGTTCAGTCCCTCTTACTTTGAAATGCATGAAGCCATTGCCAAAAACATAACCGAAGGCTATCCATAATGGCTCTTTCCAAATGCTCTCCCATTTCCTCTCAGAAATGACTTTGATGATGTGCTTGCCTTCATCATTAACCCAGGATACCACAGTCATACTGACAAGTATCTCCACAAATGCTTTTTTTTTTTTTTTTTTTTCCCAGATGGCAGGCTTTCCAGCGGAAATGGTTTTTGATATTACCCACTTTTGTGAATATCTCATACCATACTGTGTCTTCTGGGAAGAATTTTCACCAGGGAAACTAACATCACATTTCTATCATTTTTTTTCCAAAAATTAAAGAGCAACAGAAGTAATTCTTAAATGAAACATTTGCATATATACATACATGCATTGTATACAATTTCCATACATAAATTTCATACAAAATGGAATTCCATATTCATTAGCAAGTGAGGGACATTTTGGAAGAAGCAACACTCCCTAGTCACACAAGCATGAGAAGGCCCCTCTTGACATGGTGATATACAGAGACTACATTTTCCTTTCTATAATAAACATGTTTTCTTAGATTATGAAAAGAAGTTACAGAAGAGAATGACACACAACAAAGTCAGAGCTATAATCTCTTTCCCTGGAATAACAATCTGATTGCAAATTTTAACATCTTTTTTTCTTTTTAAAGTTGGGAAACCAAAGATAAAACCATGAAAGGGAAGTAATAAGAAAGAACTAAAATAAATACTTAAGGTGATTTTCACAAAAATGTTGGTGACAGGTACACTAGGTCCTGAAAATCACAGGGTTTTAAAAACTGAACAATAATTACGATACAATGGCTTACATTTTTAGTGAAGTTATGAAAATTAGCATCATGCCATACAAGGTTTGTTGGAGTAATGCTACATTTGATGAAATGGAAGTTTATGAAAAAACATCTATAGTAATGAAAGGGTTTCAGAAACAAAGATCTAATTGTTCAGATCCAACTCTGCTTGGAATAGTTTCAGTACTTTTTCCCTTTCTATGTTGTCATTATTTGCAGAGTGGCATTAGGCGGTGTATACAGTTGCTTCCCTTCCCCTGTTCTTGATTCACATGGGTTCTGCATTTTCACTATTGAACACACTGGATGAGAAATTAACATTATAATGGAAACAAAGAATAGTGGGTATTAAACAATGACAGTCCCAATAATGTAGAGATAATCTCTGCCTTTCATAGCAAGTATTCTCCATACAAAAAATTAGAAGAGGTGTCTTGAGTCTCAGTCTAGTTTTGTGTGAAGTGGAATAAATCAGTGTCTCTGAGTCTCAACACTCTTACCTGAAAAGTGTTTTAACCTGACACAGTACTTAAACAGGTAATGTGTAAAGATGTCCATGATCATTTGGCTTGCTAGTTCTTTCATCTTTTTATTCCTTCCTCAAGGAATGAAACCTCTGAAGTGGGCTCCAAGTTATAACTTTACCAATAAAAATGAGGCCGACTGGATAGGTGTGGCATGGAAGAGATCCAGGTGCTGAAAACATCTTTGTGACTTATCTGGACTGACTGTGCCCTATGCCCTGCTTTAGGCACTGACACCTTTGCTCACCTGAGAGGCTGGATAAGACGTCAGAGTCAAGGGTCAGGCCACCTCCCTAGGAGGGATATTTTGCAAAAGGTTTAACCTCTCTAAACTTAATTTCCCTCACCTACAAAATAAGAATAATTCCATCTGTGCTGGTTTTGTGAGGTATAAAATGAGAAAATGACATTAAAAATCTAAAGTATGATACATCCAGTAATTGTTCATTCTCATTTAAATATCAACATCATTCCAACTAAATATTCAGATTCTCAATGTGCAAAGAAGAATAGAAGGACTTAATTGTACTTTAAGTGAGTTGTAGGGAAAGGACTGAAAAGAACCACTAAAATGGCCTAGGTGAAGTTATACATTCTGACTTTCAGAGCCCTAATGGAAGAGGTACCATCCATGATACTCACTGTTGGGGGTGAAGCTGTGAACAGTTAGGAATGGCTGGTCCAACCACAGCTGGCCAGATAGCAGGCACTAAGCTACCCAGCTGGTCTAAGCCAGATGCCAATCTATTGGAAAAGTGTGAGATCCCTCCTAGAAGACCTAGATGCTGTGTGGGAAGGTAGTTACAGAGAGGGGCCAACTCTGATGTCTCCATGGTGAGTGGAGGTAAGTCATAGACTTTGGGATCAGAGCATCCTGAGTTCAGTCCTACTTCTGTTTCCTAGTCATTACAGGCTTCTGCCAACTTCCTTAAGCTTCTCAACATCAGCTCTCCATTTTAATGAGTGAATAATATCCTCCTGTAGGGTTTTGTCTGGATTAAATGAGATGATGCATTTTAAGTGTTATGTACTGGGCATATGCTTAAAAGTGTTAGCCCTTACTATTTTGGTTCCTTCAAAACTCTCTTCTTTTTAACTCTTACCCCATGGTCAAGTGCAATGGCCCAGCTAGTGTACTGTATTGCGCATATATGAAATAATCCATTAATTATGGTCTTGTACTGACCTACTTCTCCAGGAATATATCCAAGGGGTCTACAGAAGTGTTATTCAAGAGGCCCTTTTGAAGTATATTCTGAGCCTATAAAGAAAGCCTAGAACATATTGCCCCAAATCTCATATCCTCAAATACTTCCTGAGACAGCCACCAATGGAGACTAGATAGAGTCTGGTGTCACTTACATTTGCCTAAAAACAAAGAGAGACCAACTTCAGCACTTCCAAGATTGTTATATTAAAAGGAATTGCAAGGCTCACTAAGTTTTCAGAGAAAAGGAGAAAGAACAAGTTTTCCAAGTCCTCTGAGAGAAGGCCATTTTGAAGAAAAAGGCAATTTATATTAAAAAGAAAAAAAAGGAAACTTTAATCATAATCTAGCAAAGTCTGACCTTTAAAGGAAAGAATTGAATAATCAGTCTGGAAAATACTTTGCCATACCAAATTTTCCCAACTCTACAGAAGTTCTGGGGTTGCGAGCCAATCAATTACTGGTATGGGCTTATCTGAGAAGAGTGGCATTGAAGCTACTCTTTACATCCTGGTAAAGATGTCCTTTCTCAGTGAGGCAGAGGAATATGATTCTTCAGTGTGGTGCAGAGGAGACATAACCACATGGCCAGGATCTGCAGACGCAGCAACACACCACAATCCCTACATTATTGGCAAATCCAAAATTCTGGCCTTCAAAGGCTTTTCTTTGTGATGTGAAGATTTTAGTTGGATCATTTTGAGATACTTGGAAAACATTAGTTTCCCCAAAAAATAACAAGGGGCACCAAGAGGGGAGTTCTGGGCATTGGCTTAGACCGGAGTTGGCTCAGCCAGGGAAACTTAGCCTCAAGGAATTGGCTGTTGTCACACACAGCAAAGGGCCATCATGCCTGCTTTAAGCTATGTTTCTTATATTTTCTCTCTCTGCTTTCCCCTCACAACCTCATTTCCCTCAGCAGACAACCCAAACCATTGATGGCCAGATGCTATTGCAATAAAAGGAAATGAAAGATGAGAAAGGGCAAGTTCAGGGGAATTTTATCTCCTTGTAATGCATGTGCATTTCAAAAACAAAGTTAATTTTATTTCACAAAGAATTTTTTAAAATTAAATAAAAATATGCTTCAAAGAAACCATCTTCTGTTCTTCATAACTCAGGCACAACTCTGGCTGGCTGAGGAAAACTGAGCGCAGATAATGAAATTTCCCCAGAATGACAGGAGTAGGAAAGGTATTGAATTTGGAATTGAACAAACATGACCCCTGAAGCAAAGCTCAACATCATTAATGCTTGCCTTATCATTATGAACTGAATTGGGACCCCCTAGTTCCTACCTTGAAGTCCCAATCTCAGTATCTCAGAATATGACCTTGAGAATAAGATTATTGCAGATAATTTTTCAAAATGAGTTCCCAATCCAATATGACTGGTGACCTTCTAAAAGAAGGAATTTTGAATACACACACACAAGAATGCCATGTGAAATGAAAGTGGAGATTGGAGCAATGTAGAAGCCAAAGAAAGCCAAAGATTGCCGGCAAACTACCACAAACAAGGAGAAGGCAGGGAACAAATTCTACCCTTCAGGCTCTGCCAATATCTTGGTCTTTGTCTTCCAGTTTCTAAAACCATGAGAAAATAATTTCTGGTATTTAAACCACCCAGTTTGTGGTGCTTTGTTATGCAGCTCTAGCAAACTGATACACATGCATGCCTGAGGGAGGGTTACATGTGCAACATTTTATTCATTAAGCAAGCATTTATGAGCACCTCCTATGCACCAGCCACTGAGATGGGCTTTGTGGATGACAGATCTGAGGCTGTGATTCTTGCCCTCTGGGTTATGCCATTCAATACAGTAGCTACCATTCATATGTAGCTATTGAGCATGTGATGATCTGCAGAGTGTAAAAAATATACTAGATTTTAAGGACTTAATATAAGAAGAATGAAATGTTTTACTAATATAGTTTGTATCTCATTTTAAGTGATAATATTGTTGCTATATTGGATTAAATATAGTATGCTATTAAAATTCATTTCACTGATTTCTTAAAAGAAACTACTCAGCTGCTAGAAAATTTAAAATCACATGTGTGGCTGCCAACATATGGTTATTGGATGTCATTGCCTGGAAACTGTCAGGCCAGGCATGGAGAAGACTTGGAAATAAGGAACAGCTTGAAGTTCAAGTGACAGCAGAGGTGTCTTCTGGAGTCCAGAAGAGTCTAAGAAAAGGAACTAGAAGCAAAAAAGGGGAGCAGGGTGTGCCATAGCCAAGTCTGGCCCTCTTGGGAAATTGCAAAGAGCTCTTTAGGTTCCCAGGGAAGACAAGAAAAGCCAATGAAAATCTCCCAAAGTTTTGCTAGTGAGAGCTCTGAAGGCAAGAGCCCTGGCCTAGCTCCTTCACCTGTGTCCACTCCTCCATTCCCATTGCCCCTGCAAGTTAGGCACCCATTAGGCCTACTTTTCAGATGAGGAAACTGAGGCCTGAGATACTAAAGTCCCCACCCAGGGCAACACATAGTCAAGTTGGGAACATGAGACAGTGATAAAAGCTTTACAAAGGAGCTTGTGTATTGCTCTAAAAGATGAAATTAAGAATAGAGGGCTCAAAAGGAAGGAAGGAAAATATTAATCAGTTTATTTTGAGGACAGTGTGAGGATTTTAAGCAAAAGTCTGGCATAATCAAGTTTGGGTTTGGGAACAACAGAAACTCTAGAGGCCCAGAGAAGTGGTGAGGCTGGAGGTTACGTGTGAAGATTCTGTTTTAGTCAGCTTTTTGGATGCTGTGACTAAAAGATCTGACCAGAACAATGGTAGATTAGGAAAAGATTATTTGAGGGCTTACAGTTGGTCTTAGTCCATAAAAGGCCGGCTCCATTCCTTGGGGTTTGAGGTGAGGCTGAACATCATGCAGGAAGAGTGTAGCAGAGGGAAGCAGCTCACAGGTGGTCAGGAAGCAGAGAGAGAGAGACTCCCCTCTCCAGATACACAATATATATCCCATAGCCTCTTCCCCAGTGAACCACTTCCTCCAGCCACACCCCACCTGCCTCCAGTTACCACTCAGTTAATCCCATCAGGGTTTATTAATTCACTGAGTAGATTAAGTCTATCACCCAATCATTTCTCCTCCAAACCTTCTTGCATTGTCTCACACGTGAGCTTTTGGGGGACACCTCACATCCAAACCATAACAGATTCCTTGCCCGGAAATAGGAGAATAAAATGGGGAGAAAAGTTTTATGTGACTGCCCTTCAAGAAGGCATTTTATAGAAAAAAGATAAAAACATCACATGTGCAGAAATTATCAGAGCTGAGAGCAACCAAATTGTGGGTAACGTGGGGCTTTCTTTCTTTCTTTTTCAGGAGCTGCTATTGCTTGACTTCAGCCCATCCCTGTCATGAGGGGACCAGGAAAGCCTGGTGTCAATGGCAGGATTAAGAGAGAAGAAGAAAGAAATGAGAACCCTGCCTTGATGTCCCACCTAGAAGAATGTGAATGATGCCAACCTTTATCTTCAGGGCCTTCCGCCATGGACCATAGAGTCTTGTTTTTAAATTTCCGTCTTGTTTTTAAATTTTGTCTTTTTTCTAACATGTGGACTATGTCACACTGTTCTCTCAAGAGCAACAGAGAAGAAATATCACTGAGGAAACAATGTTTTGATTCTTTAAAAGTGGTATTTCCCATCCTGAAGCACTTAGAACTCAATCAGTGCTTATAATTGCTTGGATTCTGAGGTTAGAAGTCAGGCAACCACTGGGGTCAGATCAGATGGCTCTTCACCAGAACATGATCTCCGGGTCACTGATGGCCCCTCTTTGGGTTTGTGAAGCCTGTGGAGTGGTGAGGTGTCTAGCATTGGATGTTTTATGCATCTGAACTTGAATTCCAACTCTGTTGCTGCCTAACATGCAACCTTTGCAAAGTGGAGATGCCACTGTCTTACAGAGGAATAACCGTCCCAAGGGACAGTGTGTCACAGCTTGTGTACTCCAATAGTTTACTCCTTTCCTTCCCCTGTCTCCTTAAGTATAAACCCAGAGGGTTAGTGATGGGCTATAAAAGAAGTAAAGGTGGACAAGTGACCTGAAACCTTAAGGAAAAATAGTGTCGGTATTAGCCAGAAGCCCCCCAAATAGACTAAGAACTGATAAACGAGTATTTTCAAGGTGAATTGTGAAAAATATCACCTGTGGGCATGATACACCTCCTAGGCTGGTGGATTGCAAAACAGTTTCTGTTCCTACAGGCTGATGCCTGCTCACACATAAATGTTGCTACAGGAGTGGAGATGTTTTCCAATACCCACTTGGCCCTGTTTACCATGGACACTGGGCAGGGCACAAGCTGGGTGGAAATATCCTCAGAATCTCATGTGTGTGGCTCAAATAGAATTAACATATGTTCAGATGGAATGGGGTCAATGCTGTCACAAGTGCATTCACAGATCTGAAAAACTGCACAAACGTGAACTTTAAATACAAATCAGACCACTAAAAATAATTGTTACAATTGATTTACTACATGCCCTTGATTAGTTACTGAGCTTCTTAAAGTGATATACAACAATTTAATGGCCTGATAATTTAAGTGGGGGGAAAAAAAAACTAGTTGTGAAGAGTTACTTCAACAACTCTTTCTCTGAGAAAGGATCATTTTAGGGTTTAGGTTTTATTTTTAGAACCAAACATTTATACTATCTGAAAGGAAAGAGGTATAAAAATGATGGATATTTTAAAAGAAGAGAAATTTTACAACTTTCAAGACTCTGGATTAGTCTAGGGTTATGTTAACCTTCTCTTGTGTAGTGGATAACCCACTTTAACAACTCACTTTAATAAACAAAAAAAAAGTGGCCTGAAACAAGCATTTCAAGGTGCAATTTTAGTCAAGCTGGCTTCTACTCATGCTGAAATTATACTTTATCTAGTAAATTACCAATGTTTTCCCAAATAGGCTGTATTTCCTATAGCAACATTATTCATCCTGTTAATTTTTAAATTAAAAATAAACATAAAACCTAACATTTGAAGCCTAAAAACACAAATTTCTAATTAGTTTGTGTAAAGTAAACAAGCTTTCACTGTACCAATTTCTAGAAGTACAGTACTAAATTCTAGGAGAAGCTATTGCAATCAGAATGGGAAAGGCTGTAAGCTATCAGAAAGGGCTAAATTAAAGGCCCAGTTCCATCCAGGCCCCTCATGAAGGCCCCCAATGAAGATTTTTCCCCATACCCGTAATACCCTCGACATGAAGATAATCCAATCATGAGCACAATGACATTTGCTAGATGTGAGTTTTGTGCAAAATTGGAATCAGAACTACAATGTTTAGACCTATAACAAGACTGAGTCTTCACTGATCCACTTTTTGATTTACATCAAAAAGTGATCATGGATATTATAAACTGTGGTCCACTACAGAAACCATGCTGTATGGTACACTTTTAGTTTCCACATATAAGTGATATCATGCGGTATTTGTCTTTCTTGCCTGACTTATTTCACTTAGATAAATGTCCTTCAAGTTAATCCATATTTTCACCAATGACAGGATTTTCTTCTTCTTTAAGGCTGAATAGCCTTTTGTATATATACAGTACATTTTCTTCATCCATTTGCCTGCTGATGGATACTTGGGTTGATGCCATATGTTGGCTATTGTGAATGATGCTTCCATGAAAGAGAGGGTGCAGATGTCTATTTGACATACTGATTTCATTTCCTTTGGATACATAACCAGAAGTGGGGTTGCTGGATCATATAGTAGTTCTGCATTTAGTTATTTGAAGAACCCCCAGATTGTTTCCCATAATAGCTTCACCAACTAAAATTCCTACCTACAGCATACAAAGTTTCCCTTTCCTTTCTACATCCTCACCAACACCTGTTATCTTTTGTCTTTTTGACAGTAGCAATTCTAACAGGTGCAAGATGACATCTCACTGTGTTTTTAATTTCCTGAAAATTGCCAAGGGAGATTTAAACTGTTCTCACCATAAAAACAATTATGTGAAACAATGCACATGTTAATTAGCTTGATTTAGACAATCCACAATATGTGCACATTCTAGACATCATGTTGCATGCTATAAATATACGCAACTTTGTCATTAAAATAATTAATTCCTAAAAAAGAAAAGACCAAGGAACACAGCCTACTCTTGCTCTTCCTCCTAAGTGGATATTTCCTTATGTGCTTCTCTTAAGCTTCACCCCCAGAAGGCAAAGACTGTTCTGGAAGGGCAACTAAGGCAATGTAATGATAGGATTGGTATAAAACAGGTCTCGTGCAGTATCATGTTTTATTTTACAAATGTCACAAGGTTTTCAAATAACTCAACCTTTCCCTAACATGTACACTTAGAAAAAGGACCATATATATATATGTGTGTGTGTGTGTGTGTGTGTGTGTGTGTGTATACATTCATTTAGAAAATAGCTGTTAAAATAAGATATAGATATGGAAGTACTGATAATTATTGGTTAATTTATTATGAGGTGGTTGAATTTATACATAAGGCATCACTTATCTTAGTTTACTATCACTCGAGTAACTTCTAAGCCAAGCTTTCAAAAACTTATGAACATTATTTTTTAAAGTAAAAACCATTAAGTATCCCAAAGAAAATCTACTCAGATTCATGTTGAATCCCCAATTTTGTGTGCATAAGCAAAGCCCAGAAATAAACTTATTAGGGCACTCAAAAAAAAAAAAAAAAAAAAAAAAAAAAACCACTTTCCACAAGTCTGAGAGCATTAGTTGTGCTCAATTGTACAAGACCACCATGTTTAGATTCAGTTTAACAAATAGGGCT
This sequence comes from Tamias sibiricus, assembly GCA_025594165.1. Lineage (NCBI taxonomy): Eukaryota > Metazoa > Chordata > Mammalia > Rodentia > Sciuridae > Tamias > Tamias sibiricus. The sequence goes on along the minus strand of CM046660.1, from coordinate 67,425,742 downwards.
TATTTTCAAATATCCAAAATAAGGTCTATTTGCAAATATCCAAATATCCTCTAAATAATTAGCTTCTACTCTTCCCATTTTTTTTTTAACTTCTCCTATGCGTGGGCTTCTGCACCACACTTTCTTTTCTTCTCATGACTGTTATCACTTGGCACCTCTTCAGAAGGGGAAGCCAAATGTTTCAAGTTGATCAATGTACCCCCTGAAATTATTCCAGGAGCCAAATCTCAGCATTACACAGAAAAGTTGAAGATCAATCAGAATTTGGGAGTTGCCTTCTGACAATTATGGGTGTCTTCACCTTCATTCTAAATTAGTTTAATGTATCTCTGAGAGATTGGAAGAAGATGTTTTTTGAATATTGAAGAAATGGTAGACTATTAAGAATTAAGTCATGTCCCATCTAATTAAGATAAACAAATAATAAATAAATAAGAGTAGGGTAGGAAAGCTGCACTGTTCCTCAATCTTGCCAAGTTTTGCACCAATGGATCACAAACCAGAAGGTATGATTTTAGATTCAGAGAACATAGGCTCTTGCCTCCTAACATCCAAAAGAGTCTGCAATGTTTCAAGAGGTTAATAAACATAGAAGGCAGAAAGAGAGAAAAGGAAAAAAATGATGGAAGAAGCAGAGAAGTAGGAAATTTTTTCTACAAGCCATAAGGCTTCATATATCAGAATGTAAAAGTGCCCTCCCTCTGCAGTCATTCTCTTCTTTTTCAATGACTGATATAAACAGGGACAAGGTAAGACGAAAGTTCTATAATCCGCTAAATGCAGGTGTCTTGAGACACATCACCTGGCTGCCTCCTCAGGTGACGTGTGTTCTCTCGTGCAGTCACCCAGCCTGCCTGGAACACTGCCCTTATCTACAGGCAGCCACAGCTTCTTTTGGTAATGAGGTGAGGGGGCGGTGATTTTCTTCAGTAAAAAGCTATTTGCTCACCTTTGAGGAGACCGAGTGAGGGAGTTACTAGGGAACCTTCCAGGGCTCCAGGATCCTGCCCCAGAATTTGTGAATCAAACACACACAGTGATCGTCCCTTGGGTGTGTGTATCCCTCCACCTTGAAGAGCTCCTCCCCATTGCCTGGTCCTGTTAGAGGAGCTGGGGATAAAACAGGAACAAAAGGGACAAATCCCCCATCTTAAGACACTTAACACCCAAGAGATTTAAACAGACATTTACATAAGTATGTAAATAAATATGTGGTTGAAAACGCTACCAGCCCAGCGCGGTGGCTCACGCCTGTAAACCCAGCACTTTGGGAGGCTGAGGCAGGAGGATCGCGAGTTCAAAGCCAGCCTCAGCAATGGCGAGGCACTTAGCAACTCGGTGAGACCCTGTCTCTAATAAAATACAAAAAAAAAAAAAAAGGGCTGGGGATGTGGCCCAGTGGTTGAGTGCCCCTGAGTTTAATCCCCAGTACCAAAAAAAAAAAAAAAAAAAAAAAAGAAAAAAGAAAAAAGAAAATGGTACCAAATGACATGAAGCAAAATTACAGGATGCCACAGAGTCCTATACTAGAAGGACTTGATTGAGCGTTTTAATGTGTCCTGAGCAACACAAAATAAGCAAAACAGATATCTTGATTGAGGAGGAGGAGAGGATTGTGTCCATTGCCCACAGCTAGGAAAATCCCTAATCAAGTCTTTATATTACTTTTTGTGCTCAAATAAAGCTTCTTGGGCCTTGGCTTTTAAAATTCTATCATGATCAAAAATAGTTCAAAGTAAATAGCAAAGAATGCTTCTTTAGAATGGTCTGATATGCTAATTTATAATAAGCTAGATGATTTTGAGAGACATGAAAATGAAAGATGGATCTTGTGGCAACAGGGCCACAGACTGGACCAGCTATTAGAGGGATCAAACACACCCCACCTGCCTTGCCTCTGCTAAGTGATTTGTCTCTCTCAGCCTCAGTTTTCTCATGTCTGAAGCAACTGTCACACCTGCTTATAGGATATTTTTAAGTAGCCTAGGGGATAATGCACAGGAATGGGACACAGAAAAGATAGCTCAAAAAGGGAGAGTAAAAAGCATTTAAAAATATTACAGTTGGGCACAGTGGTGCACGCCTGTAATCCCAGCGGCTAGGGAGGCTGAGACAGGAAGATTGCGAGGCCCTATGCAACTCAGCAAGACCCTGTCTCTAAATAAAATATAAAAAGGGATAGGGATGTGGCTCAGTGGTCAAGTGTCCCTGAGTTCAATCCCTAGTACAAAAAAAAAAAAAAAAAAAAATTACAAATCTGGATTTTTCCTTTGAGAGGAATAACTATTGGCATCCACCAAAGACTTCATTAGATAAATTGTGTATTTGTCTTTTTATTGCTTACCAATCATCCCATGCAAATTTCATACTAATATGATCTGAATGAATTACACAGCATGTCACACTTAGGACCCTAAAGAAAGTATTAGCAAAAGACTTTTTTGCAATAAATAACCACAAATGCACTTGGGATCCAACTTTTACTCAGAGAAAACTGGCTTTGTTCTGAAATATTTGCTGTCTGGTTTGTTGATTCTCTTCCTTTCAGATGTATGTTCAAGGACAGTGGAGTGAAAATGAGATTGGGGAAAGTTCGACTGGAGAGAAAAGCCATTTCCATCACAAGAGTTGGGTAGTAATTCTCACTTGAGTTCATCTCTTTAGCAGGCATCCATATTTTCACTTTAAAAGCCTTTATATTTGTTACTGATGCCATGAAGGGCATTTCCGAAAACACACAGACTCCAAGGCCACCTGCCTCTCTTGATTGATGGGGCCATTCTGAGAAATCATGGCCTGGAGGAGATGGTTTTTAACTAGTCTCCTCAGAAGGAATCACTCAGGGCTTACCTTCCAGGATTTCAGCTTGGCTTCTCCAAAGACATACAGGGGACTTTATAAATAGCAATAATTTGCAAAATGTTCTGGAAGCACTCCTCTGAAATAAATCTATCACACCAAATAACTCTTTCCAACTGATAGTGTGTTATCTCAGTTAAGGGCGGGCTAGCAATTAAAAACAAATTGAATATTTAGAAGACAAAACAAGATTTAAAACACAATCAAGGAATGAGAAATTTATGAGCAAGTATAAAAATTTTCTTTTGATAAAATTTTCCTACTTACTCAATTTGATCTATTTTACTATTTGGGTTTGCATTGCTTAGAAAAGAAACAAACAAGTTTGAAACTCCTCAGATTTATTAACGCAAACATTTTTATTAAAGAATGAATGCATTTATGCTAAAGAATCGTTTACATATGTCGTAAAGCAACAAGCATATCTTCAGGAGACAAGTCCTCCTCAGTATGAGCCATGCTCACTGTACATGCCTGAAAACTTGACCCACACACAGGGGCACACGTACACACACACAAATACATACAAGGACGCACAGATCCACAGACCAAATGCCGACACCATCGCTCTCTGGATTATACTGGCTTTCATTTAAGGCTGCTAAGGTGCCCAGTGCCCATACCGTTACCTGGAACCAAAACAGACTTTGTAAAGGAGCAGTATTCCTTAGAAAATTACTCATCTGCTCTCAGCCTTAAATGCATGTATTTGAACCAACACATTGTATTTCAAAATCCATGAAATACATTCCATTCTTGATGGTATTTAATGATCTGTGAGACTGAGAATTCTCAGCTTTCCTAGGGAGAATTTCTCATTAGAAACCACGAACCAGTGGGCAATTCTGACTCTAAGACATCACCAACTTTCAGAGAACAAGATAAGGTTTCCCTTTAGGTTACAGTGGACGTAGGTTCTCTAGACCAGCTGCGTTTACGCAACTCGTTCCCTACTTGAGAGCAGTGTTGAGTGCTGGAGCAAAGCTTCCTCGTGGTGGAAAATGAGATCTGAAGCTTGCCATGGAGGATTCATCCAACAGGACCACCACGGACCAAGCAAGTTACCATAAATCAGGTTTGAAAAAGGGACAGCCTCCACTGGGGGTGTTATGGGCTGATCACTCGATCCCTTTTTCTCAGGGAGCTTCTGCTTTAGACTTCTGGTTGGTGTGTTCACTGTTTATTTCATTTGCTTGGTCATTTTCTTCCCTTTTGGTGTCCTGCAGTGTATGCTGAGAACCCATCCCTGCAAGGGGAGGGAGGGTGAACGGTGCAGGAGAAGGGAAGGGATTATTAGTAGTTGCAAGTATTCTAAGAAAATAGATGAAGTGAATACAATAAGAGGGTACTACTTGATATATTCGTGTAAATAAAAGCATTATCTTTAACTGCGAATTAACTGCCAACTATCAGGTTGTTAGTTGTAAAGCTTGATAATGGCTGTGCTGATTCACGTACTGAGGAGAGTCTGGAACATGCCATGGAGAGGAGCTCTTGGTCATCCTGAGCTGTCCTTCCACCCTGCAGGCTCTGCACCAGCATCAGCACCCTCACTGCCCTCCTTGCCCCCGCACCCCCAGATCTAGAGGCGCCTCTAACATTCTTGTTGGATTTCATAAGGCAGATTGGAATGGTCCCTCAAATAACAGCCGCAGAGTATTTGCCTGAGAGTGTTAAAAAAAAATCGGCATGAAGATCTCCCACGAGGAGGAGTTGGTAGGAGAACAAAAAAAAAAAAAAAAAAGAAGAAGAAGAGAGTCTAGAATCTTCCTCCCCATCCAAGCTCCCACCCTCCTCACAGTCACAGCAGCAGCAGATTTCAATGTAACGTAATTACTTTAATGATACATTTCTTTAGATTTAGAATTGCTCTTCGGAATTTAAAAAGCATGTGGTCAGCCAATAGTGTGGCAGTCTTTTCATCCCAAATTTGAATCGTTGCTCATTCACCTATCATCTGGAACTCCGTGACCAACGCTGCCTTTGCTCAGCATCTCCAGTCCATTCAGCCGTCGTCGGATTCCAATTCCTGGGACACCTCTTCGGACGAGCTGTCCCTGTGGATCCGCCCATCGCTCTTCATACTGTGGAAAGTCTTCTTGAAGGCCTCCATCATGGCATGGGCCAGCTTCTTGGCCTCCAGCTTGCTCTCGCACTCCACGGCGTGGCAGTCCATCTGGTAGGACAGGTCATCGTTGATCTCCCTGTAAACCCAGGCGAAGATGTTGGGGCTCACGTTGTGGTCGGCGGTGCAGTAGGCGATGCGGGCCACCTGGAAGGTATCCATGTGGACCGTGGCCTCACCTTTGTGGTCGAGGTGATGCAGCCACACCTGGAAGGGTCGGATTTCCAGCAGAGCATTGGCTGGGGACACGTCTTCTCGGGCAAGTGTGTGCTTCTTCCAGAGCTCGATGACCGGCTTCTCAGTGCAGCCTGATAAAAATTGCATGCCTGAAGTGGAGACTTTCCCCAGATAGGTGACCTGCAGGAGGAAGAGAAGAAGCACAGGGAGAGGTCAGCAGAAGGCTCTGCACTCCAATGGAAGAATGAATGGGGTGATGCCCTCGGTCCCAGCACCACGGTAGAGAGGCACAGAGACATCTCTCCAGCCCCCTGGACCGACTGTCATCAGAATCTTTACCTTTTCCCCCTAACAGGTCACTACTTGGCAAATGTATTGAAATTCTTTAAATAGACTTGGATTTTTTATAATTGAATATCTAGAGGACTGTTTCCCTCTGCCTTTTAAATCAAAATTGATTGATTAGGATCTTTTACATAATTTGGCATTTCCTTAACATCATAAGGTCACTCAAAGTTTCTTTTCCACCATGCACACACAGAATTTCATGACAGCAAGGAATCAAAGGATGCTGCATCTGAAAAACAAAAGCTTTATTAAACTTATCTCCTAGCTCTGTTCGCTTTGCAAGTCTTCCAGGGTTTGAGTTCAGTCAGGCTGCAGGCTTCTAGCTAATGCCAAGGACGCAAAAACTGTTTTACTTAAGTTACAGCCTGAAGCACGATTGTTTTCCTTCCCGAGATAATTTTTAAAAATGCAACAATGCTGAGTTCTTTTTCAATGTAAATCGCATTTGAACTGATGGGCATCTGACTATTTGATAATAAATGAAAGATCTACAGATAAGGCTAGAATACTGGCTTATCAAATAGCAAGATAACGCAATACTGAAACTAAGAAACATAATTCTAAATTATTCAAATAATGTCTTTAAAAAAATAAAAACATATTTAGGACATACCAAGAAGAGATTTAAGCTGTTTTATTATTTTATTCATCAAAATGGTTAGACCTACTACCATTTGGGAAATAAGCATTATGGAAATGCATAAAATCTGAGGATCAGATAAGAAATAACACAAAATAATATTTAATTAGGTTTAAAATCATCCCACTTACAAATACTATGAATGTGAGGAGAAGCAGCCCAGAAAAAGGTCCATGGAAACAGGAAGAGGTGAGAAAGAATTTTTTTGTCACAAGGATCTCAAATCAATGTTTATGTTTAGCAGGGAAATAAAGGCTACCACACAGAAGGGAGGTCCTGGTGCATCCTTTAGTGCTTTGGTTATCTGTGAAACAAGTGTTAATTGGATAGTCCCTTTACAAAGATGACTTTTAGGAAAGAGGCAGAGGTGCTATATATTCTAAAGGTTTATTGGGAACCTACTCTACACACAAGCCATGTGCTGTCGGCGATGGAGAGGAGGTGGGTGTAAAAGTGGGGCGGGTCAGAAATCGACAGGAGGGAAGCAACTGGGATTCGTCACAGCAAAGTCTTGGAGGCAAGGAGAGTGAGGTTCACATCCCAGCTCCCCGGCTCACCAGGTGGTGGTTCTAGGTTCTAGACAACCACTAACCTCTGCCCATGCACAGACACAATGGAGATGCAGGCAGACCGTGGAGAGGGCAGGCAAGGGGCACAGGAAAGTACCTGGAGAACTCAGCAGAGGAGCAATGGTGCACTGCTCATGGGAAGCCTCGGGAAGGTGAGTCATTGGATTTCAAGGCATCAGGCCTCCGAGGCTAGGTGGAAATCTATTTCCTATTTGCTAGGGGTGAAGAGGAGAAGGGAGAGGGGATGCAAGGCTGCTGCAGGGAAAGAGGCCACAGCAGACCGGCCACACATCAGGCCACAGCATGAGACAGCCCTAGAACCTCTGGCCACCACTAGAGGGAAACAGGATGAGCTTGAGGGAGGGCATATACCTGGGTGTGATGGAGGGTGTGAGCTCAGTAGACCTGCCTAGTGCCAGGAAGAAAGGGAGAGAGGAGGCCTGACTAATAGAAGTCCAGGCAGTGGGTAAGAGTGTTTGTACTTGGAGAGGAGGCCAGGAGGGTGGGGTTGCTACTGGGGCAAAACAGACAACAGGTCGAAGGGACTCAGATGCTGAAAGCACCCATCATCCCCAGGAGAGCAACCAGGTAAACAGCTTACTGTCCCTCTGGACTGGATTTGTAAAAGACGGATTTGTAACAAAATGCACAAGATGGGTTTCTTGAATAATACTTAATTGAACATGTATTTTCTGTTTATGGAATTTTATGACTATTTTATTGTTTTTTTCCTAATAGCTTTATTATTGATTTTAATGGAAGTAAAATTCACATAATCTAAAATTTAGCATTTTAAAGGACAGGATTCAGTAATATTTAGCACAAACATACACTGTACAACTACCATCTTCATCAAATTCTAAAATATTTTCATCATGCCCAAAGGAGACTATACCCATTAGTCATCAACCCATTGCTCATGAGATTCACTGACAGCAGTGTGGGCCAGGATGGACCATTATCATCACTAACCCCCAAACAGCTAACAGCCACTAATCTTCTATCTTTATCATTTAATATTTTAGATATTTAACATAACTGGAATCACATAACATGTGACCTTCCACTTAGCTTCTTCCACTTAGTATGTTTTCAAGGTTCCTGTAAGCTGCAGCATGTATCAATACATCATTCTCTTCTCTGATACCTTTGCTTATGATAGTTTAAAAGCACATGAAGCTGGAGAAAGGATTCTGGGAAGGAGACATCAGGAATATGTCTCCTACCTAGACAGCAACTGCTCTGGCAGAATCTATCTGACATAACTATTTTGAAACTCTGTGTAGCAGTTACCATCTCCTACCACAGCCCTGTGACAGGAAGCTGTGAACATGTTTCTGGAGCAACCTGAACACATCTTGCAGAATCCAGAGCAGGAAAAAAGGACTCTGCTTTCCAAATATCTGAAATCTGTGTTCTGATGGCTACACCTGTCATAGGTACAGACAGGAAGAGGGCTGCACCTCCCCACCACCACAAGCCTCCCTCCCTCCAGCTAAGGAGACTGCCAGGGAATTGGAAGGACAATGCTGTCCACCACTTATTTTTCTCTTTTATCCTTTCCAGGATCCAGACATTAAAGATCAGGACATGAAAAAACAACTGCATAGATGGGGAAACTTATGAGTGACAATACATGTCCAGAGAAAGGTACAAGGTCAGAAAAGACTGAAGACTTTAAGTTTACACCTCAGGCTTGCCCTTGGCACAGAGACAGTCCTCAACAATACAACAAAGCACAAGAAATACACAAACACAACAAACTCTGTGGAAGGCAGACAACCTGATTTTACAGTTACCACATCAACAGATTCAAAATCCAGTTTTCATAAGGCAAACAAAGAAATAGGAGTGTATGGCCCATTGGATGGGGACAAAAAAAAAAAAAAAAACACAATCAATAGAAACTCTCACTGAAATAATATCTGATGGCAGATCTACTGGACAAATACTTGAAGACCACTGTTTAAAATATTTCAAAGGACTAAAGAAAGATGTGGGAAAGTCAAGAAAGTGAGTCATGAACAAGTGGAAATAACAAAAAATAGAAACTTAAAATGAACCAAAAATGAAAGTTTTGAACTGAAAACCACAATCACCAAAATGAAAAATTAACTAGAGTTCTTCCAAGGTAGATTTGAGCAAACAGAAGCAAAACCAGAGGAATAAAATAGAGAGCTCATAAATATATACATGTAGAGTCAAATGATTTTCAACAAGAAATCCAAGCACATTCAACTGGGGAAAGGCCAGTCTTTTCAATAAATGGTGCTGAGAAAACTGGATATCCACAGTTAGCACTTTACTTAAGGCCATATATAAAAACAAACTCCAAAATAAATCAAAGGCCTAGTATCTAAAATGCTAGACCTAAGCCTATGAAACTCTTAAATGGGAAACACAAAAACTTCTTCATCTTGAACTCAGCAAAGAGTTCTTGGCTATGCCACCAAAAGAACAGGTAATAAACAAACAAAAGAGACAAAAGGGACTTCATGAAAAATGTTCTAAAGCGTGAATCAAAAAAGTAACAACAGATTAAAAAGGAAACCACAGAACAGGAGAAATACTTGCAAATTATAAATCTGTCAAGGGGTTAATATCTAGAATATGTAGAGAACTCCTAAAAGTCAATAGTGACAGCAACAAACAAATCTGGTTCTAAAATGGGCAAAGGACTTTAGTAGACATTTTTCCAGAGAAGATATGCAAATGGCCAACAAGCTCATGAAAAGATCTTCAACACTATAAATGATTAGGGAAACACACATCAAAACTACAGGGAGATATGGCTTCACACCCATCAGCATGGCTGCTGTCACAAAGGCAGAATATAGCAAGTGTTGGCAAGGACATGAAGAAGTGGAAATCCCTGTGCACTGTGGGCAGGACCCTACAACAGAACAGCCTCTGTAGAAGTAATTTGTCAGTGAGCTTTTCACTACCAAATGAAAGGCCCACATAGGTAAAGAGTGAAAGGCTTACAGCTTAGCATTTTGCAGATTCAAAGTTTAAGACCAGCCTTTGGGGGAGTGTGTGTGGGGGGGTGTACCATTGGTTTGCTGTGGTGGCTCATGGCAAGAGCATGTGTAAGAGTAAGCAGTCATATCTCAAATGGGGAGCAGGAGAAAGAGGACAAGGAGCAGGTTGGCAGCCAGGCTTGGTCTTGTTCTAACCTTCTCACTAGAAGTATCAAAGAGATGACAAGAAACATTTCATGTCCTTCATAGGTCCCATCTCCCAAAGATTCCACCACCTTTCAATAGTGCCACCCAGAGGATAAAGTCTCTAGTCACAGTGGGTATCTGGGGCACACCACCCACATGCAAACCACAGCAAACAATATGGCAGCTCACCTAAAAATTAAAAACAGAATTATAAGCAGTTGCATTTCTGGGTGTATACCCCAAAGAATAGAAAGCAGGAACTTGAAGAGACATTTTATGCCCAAGTTCATAGAAACGTTATGCAAAATAGCTAAAATGTGGAGGTAACCCAAGTGTCTATAAACACATGAATGAATCAGTAAATATGTAATATTATTCAGCTTTAAAAAGGAAGGAAACTCTGACATATGCTACAACATGGATGGACTTTGAGATCATTAAACTAAGCACAATAAGCTATTCATTAAAAGATACTGTAATCTCTCTTGTATGAAATATTTAAAATAGTCAAAATTATAAACACAGAAGTTACATGGTGCTGGGGGGTGGAATGTGGAGTTCTCATTTAAGGGTACAGAGTTCTATTCTGCAGGATATAAGGGGTTATGGGGATGGATAGTGGTGGTGGTGGTGGTGGTGGTTCACCCTTGTGCATGCATTTAGGGCCAAGTAAAATGTACACTCATGTGACTTTTATGTTCTACATATTTTACAATAATAAAAAACTGAAGGAAAAAACAAAAAGGGAAATTAGTTTCAGTGGCCAAATTAAAAGTATATTCTTTCTTACTATTCACTGAAACTAGAAATAACTATATGTTTATATTTGATAGAAAAAAATTCCTCTGGAGGGTGGGAACTCCTTTGATCTGCTCTCTAAGCTTGCTCTGTCTCTTATACAAATGCATAAATACACAAACACAGAGATTTCTTTCAAAAAGTATGTGGGAACTTACACTGTAATATAATTGAAGGGTACTTTTAAAAACTTCGTTAGAAGTTGTAGATGATATACTCCTACAGAAAAAAATTCATAGTAGTGAAACTTTGACAACTAAGAAATAATATAATCTGCTTAATAAATATTTATGATCTATAAATGTTTTAAGGGAAATAAAATTTTATTTTGGAGGTGGTTTTGAAAAGAAGCATGGAGCAGAGATCAGTATCCTAAGACAACAGTTAAAGTTACTTAATAAGAACAATTTAAAATACTAAGGTAACATAATAGATGGATGCAATCTCTTCATACTAAACTTATTATAAAAAGTAACTTATATTTGGTGATATACTTTTAGCATGACACGTGAATAGCAGACCAAAATATCAAGAGTTTAAGGTGTCAGATCCCCACTATGTATGTCCACAGCCAAAGCAAACTCCACAGACACTGATGGTGATAACTAATATTATCTTACATTTGATGGCAAAAACCATATCATATCCATTGGTTCCACTTACAGCCCTGTGGGTCAGGATGAAGTGTTATTATCACTAACTCATTTTAAAGCCTGGAACCTTAGATTCAGACGTGAGGATTGGCTACAGTCTCCTAAGCAAGCCAAGAAGTGACACTGGGATGCATCCTTGGGACAGCAAAATGTTGGGATTTCAGCAACATTTTAATAATTTAGGAGGGAAATAGCATAGAATAAAGAGTCTTGAAAGACACCTGTCAAATTCCCAGACCACTTTGCTGTTGGATGATAGCCATTCCATTTGATGCCATGTGCTCATCATTCCCATCCTTAGAGCATACGAGAAAAATTTGGTGTTATATGAGCATCCTACATGCAGGGGGTCCTCCCAAAGAAGTAATAGGATCCTGCCAGGCACGGTGGCGCACGCCTGTAATCCCAGCACTTGGGAGGCTGAGGCAGGAGGATCGAGAGTTCAAAGCCAGCCTCAGCAATAGCAAGGCACTTAGCAACTCAGTGAGACCCTGTCTCTAATAAAATATAAGAAAGGGCTGGGGATGTGGCCCAGTGGTCAAGTGCCCCTGAGTTCAATCACTGGTACCAAAAAAAAAAAAAAAGAAGTAATAGGATTCTACTGTCTGGCACCCAGGCACTTTTAATAACAAAATTTATTCTTGTTTTAAAACTGCAGAAAGTAAAACTAGAAATCTTTTAAAATTATCAGATAAAATGGAATGCACATTTTTATACACACATACACACAGAAACACATACCTATATAAAAAATCAACAACTTGATAGCATGTCTTTGTATTTATGTAATCTCATTTATATACATATATGTACACAAAATTACACATATATATGTATATGTGCATATATTTTATACACACATGCACGCACACACACTCACACACACACACACAAACACACTGTTTTAGTCAGCTTTTTGTCACTGTGATAAATACCTAAGGAAAAACAACTTATAGAGGCAAGGTTTATTTGGGCTCACAATTTCAGAGGTTTCAGTCCATGGTCAGCTAGCTCCATTGCTTTGGGCCTGAGATGAGGCAGAATGTCATAGCAGAGGGCATGGAGGAGGAAACGGGGGTGGGGGGCAGATAGAGACAAGATATAGTCCCCAAGGGCACTCCTCCAAGGACCCACTCTCTCCAATTGGGTTCTACCTCCTAGAGATTCCACCACCTCACAATAACCCATTCAGCTTTGAGTCCCTGGATGGATTAATCTGCTGATGAAGTCAGAGCCTCATGATCCAAACATGTCCCAGGAGCCCCAGCTCTGAACATGCCGCACTGCAGACAGACCAGGCTTTCAGCACACGAGCCTCTGGGATACAATCCAGATCCAAAGCATAACATATACATAAAATATTTGTTTTCTAAAAACAAGAAAAAGTGTATAATCTCTGAAAAAATGAAACAAAAGAAAATAAAACTTCCAATTTAAAAAGCTGCAGTCTTTTGGCTTTTTTCCAAAATTTCTTTGTAAAACAGAGAAGCATCAACATGTTCCACAAATACTAATCCTGAGTGTTCCATTGACTTTCTCTTGCAAAGTATAGTGTTACTAAGCTAGCAAATGGAGGAGAGCTCAAAGAGCATTATGCAACTGCTCCTCCCAACTGTGACACGGACAAGGGTCAGCAGTCACACCAAATATTTACTAGGCACACCCACACTTTACATCTACACTTGGATGGAATTTGCAAGAGAGGCCAAAGAAGAAAGGGTAGACAGACATGCCCTTCCTATAAACACATGATTAGCAATATGTCCTTCTAATGCCAGAGACTGGCCGATTCTCTAGATATGACAGTTCCATCCTTCTGCTTGAGAGGGTAGGGGTCTACACACCTCAGCCTTGGAGGAGCTCTTGGCCTGGTCTTCTTTTGAATCAAAAGCAGTGGCCCTGCTCAACCCTTCCTAAACAGTTCCAGAATGAGCTGCTCTCTGGTTCCTCCAGGATCCAGTCAACACAAAACATATGAGTCCAAGGGTCTGCAGGGTGATTCTGGTTAAGCTTTTGGAAGTCAATGAAACTCCTGTTAGCCTTGTAGAATTGATAAAAATTGTCAGGAATCTCTTGAGATCCTCTAAATACAAAGAAAGGCTATCCAGTTGCTCTTTATTGGAGAAATATAGCAAAATAATTATCTGAATGATTTTCCAAAAAATGAAATTTAAAAAAAAAAAATGATTTAAATATAATTTTCCTAAAAACGGAATGCAAGATAGTAAAATGATGTTCTAGGACAGTCTGTTCTTAGAATGACCCCTTCAAACTTACCCTACTGTCATCTACAGTGGGCCAGGTTCTGGAATTCTCTGTATCTATGTACTTGCCCCAGTGCATCAGTTTATTTGCTGCCAGACCACGTACTTCCACATTCTCCCTACAGTTCTCCAGAGGTTGCTACTAACATATAATGTTGACTATAACTCCCTGAAAAACACTAATCAGTCTTTAAACAAAAGAGAATTTTATATTTTCTTTGCAAATAATATGTCCATTAAATATAGTTTGATAAAAACATGCCTTGTGACTTTGATTTTCAAGGGAAGTGGAGTAAAACCTTTTGTAAAAATTGTCTCTCTGTGCCTGGCTTATTTTGCTTAACATTATGATCTCTAGGTTCATCCATGTTGCTGCAAATGATAGGAACATGGAATCCAAAACAGCTGAGCTCACAGAGGTAGAGAGCAGAACAGTGATCGCCAGAGGCCAGGGAGGATGAAGGAGGTGGGTGGGGACAGCAGGCCCAAAATCACAGCCAGAGAGAAGAACACAAGGAGTTCTGTCACAGAGAAGAGTGATCATAGTCAACAATAAGGCATCCCACTGAATTTTCAAATTAGCCAAAAGAGAGATTTCAAATGTTCTCATCACAAAGACAGGATACATGTTTGGGATCATAATAACTTAAATATTTGGAGCTGATCATTACATGACAGATAAATTATCAAAATAGCATACTGTACACTAGAAAGATGTACAACTATAACCTATCAATTAAAAAATTTTAAAAATTCAATAGCTTCAGAATCCCAAAGATTCAGTTACACTGTGCATGAAACCATGTCCCTTATGTATATTGGGCCAAGAAACATGTGAGTCCCAATAAAGAGAAACCCTATAGTATTGGGCATTATACCTGCATAGGTCTATATCAACACTGTCAATGGGATTGCTCTAGATACGTGGAGAAAGGTCCCTTCTTGCCACAGGAATCTTCCACCTAATGATCTGCTGTGGGCACCTTCTCCCTGTGAGCAAGAACACAGGACTTGATATGCACGGACGCTCCAGGAGGTTTCCCACCAACATAGCTGCGCACCAAGGTCAGGTCTGGCTAATGGGAATCCTGTTTTCCTTCTATGAAAGAGGTGAATGTTTTCCAGATGAATGACACCCTTGTAGGCCCCATCCAAGCTGCAATCTTCCAGGGCCACAAAGTGACAGGAAACACAAAGTCACAAAATTGGTCACTAAATTTCTCCAAAATAGTACACAGAAGTTTTTTCAAGCTATCACCACCCAGGGAGTTTGAACAAAGGGACTTGTAAATGACAAGATGAGTCTTTAGGAGGAGGAGTAAGGAGGAGTTGGAAATATGCAATAAATACTAGCATTTTTTTTTTAAACAGAGACAGGCATTGGGCAAGAAAGTTATTACAAATGAATCATTCTGAGAAAAATAAAGAGCAAAAATTGAGGGTTTTTCTCATGTTTCATTCAGTGGCATAAATTGACATCCCAAAGATGTCTGCAATGTGAACAAGTGGGCTTTGCCCAACCTTGACTGAAGAAATTATGTGAAAACACTCACAATGTGTGACAACACACAGAGGCCTTGGAGGCAAGGGGCCCACCAGGGTGTCTGCAGAGCTAACAGCGTCTGATCAGGAAAGACCTGTTGTTTTACCCAGCTTTTTCACTGTTGTGACTAAAAAGGAACTATTTTCAGGAGGAAAAGTGGGTCAGAGATAGCTGCCTCCTTTGCTTGGGGCATGAGATGAGGCACAGCATCCTGATAGAAGAGTGTGGTGGAAGAAAGCAGCTCACATGATGATCAGGAAACAGAGAGAGCTCCACTCACCAGCTACGAAATACCCCAAGGCATACCCCCAATACCCACTTCCTCCAGCCACACCCTACCTGCCTTCAGTTACCACTCAGTTAATCTCCACTGGGGAATTGATTCACTGATTGGGCTAGGATCTCATGACCTAATTTCCCCTCTGAATGTCCTTATATTGCCTCATACATGAGCTTTTGGGGGATACCTAATATCTAAACCATAATACCAGTCTCCTCAGAACCTCTCCTTCCAGCACTCCAGGCAGCTCTTCATGAATCACTGTTCTCTATTCATCTGTGGGGAAAACAAAACAAAACAAAACAAAACTGATTGCCTAACATTCATTCTTGGGGCTGTTCCTTTCTCTTGGTGGCCAGTTCCCTATTTTGCTTCAGCCTGAAAAGCTGGCACTCACCTAACACTGGACTGGACGGTAGGAAGGGAGGCCTAATGACAAGGGCCCCTAACAAGGGTATGAGACGGATGGACAATCATGTATGAATCAAAGCTCTCGTTACCCAGAGATTTTCAGCTTTCCCAACTGGACATTTCCAGCATCCCAAGCCCAGATTTGGTTCAATTTACTTCTGGTGTTCTCAGAAATGGCACATCAAGAGCAAAGACTCTCTAGAGATCTTTCTTGGAATATAAAAGATCTTGCTGTTCTTTTATAGTCTGTCAGAGAATACCTTTTCTTGGCTGATATAAAATAATGTGATAGGAGCAGAGGATGGAGAAAACTTAATTGGAAATGTTAATAGCCTTTGGAGTATAAGGCAGAAGATGAGAAAAAGGAGACACAGCACTCTTAACTCTGAGCCAAATACCCACGAGAAGCTCTTCTTCCCTCACATCAATTTCCACCTGCACATTTCAGAAAGAAGGGAAAGGGTGAGCACAGAGACTTCAGATCCCAGATTTAACCCACTCCTTCTTTGCAGGCCACAGAGGAGCAAAACTCCACCAGACACTTTGAGGAGTGGGGATCCACATACCAATCACTTGGCAGTACAAAATGCCAACAGATTTGCTAGTTATGAACATGCATGGCATGCTTTAAGCCATGAAGAATGTGTTCAAAGATAAATGCTGTTAATAGTGAAATCTATGAAGTTATTGTTCACCAAAAGAGCAGAAGTCCAGAAGAGCAGAGAGGATACTAGAAGGGGAGGTATCAGAACCAACTCCTGGCCCCTGCAACAGCAGCACGAAGCCCAGTTGCTACCATTTACCGAGGGCTTACTTTACACCAAGTACTAGGCCAAATACTTTATATGGATCATGAATCTTCATGACAATTCTACAGGTTAGGTATGATCATTATTCTGGTTCTATAAATTAGGAGACTGGTGGGAGGGTAAGTAATTTATCCAAGCCAGTGAGTGGTCAGGACTGGATCAGGCTAACTCATATAAATAGCAAAAGCAGTGATGATCTACCAACTATTTTCAGCATTTCAAAAGAGCTGAAAAAAAAAAAGTTTTCTGACAGCATCTCTCTTATTGCATATGTATCTTTTAGCAAATAATGAATTCACATTTGCATAATGTGATTTGCTGGGCAAAGGAAATTGTTCCAAAGATAGGCCCACAATGGAAACTGTGTACCTATCAGTAATCACATTGGAAACCAAGCCACTCATTTTCCACTGGGAAGTCAGTGGCTGCCCAGGTCCCATCAGTTAGAGTAGCAGCTCTTGGATCCATGCTTCCCAACTCTCATGTCTTCCAACTAAGCACATGACTCCCTGACCTAACTTCTGGGATGTGTCATATAATTAAGTACTGTGATGGTGGATTGCATGGGTTAGTTGGGCTCGTCTATGATGCCCAGTTGTTTGGTCAAACACCAGTCTAGGCATTGATGTGAAGATATTTTTAAGATATAATAAACATTTATACAAGTAGTGTTTGAATAAAGGAAATTAATTCTCATAATGTAGGTGGGCCTAATCTAATCACTTGAAAGCCTTAATACAAGATAGTTTCCCCAAAAGGAAGGAATTTGGCCTCTAGGCTGTCTTCTGATTCAAGATTGCAACATCAACTCTTCCCCAGTCTCATTTCTGCAAGATTCTTGAACTTGAGACTTCCCACGACTATATGAGCCAAATCCTTAATAATTTGTTAAAATAATTCTCTCTGTGTGTCTCTATATTCCACTCCCCACCACCATGCTCCCCCCAACATGAATACCCTATTGGTTCTGTGTCTCTGGAAACCATAACTAATAAAAATATGTTGAAATAATGAACTACCCTTTGAAAATTAACTCCTTATTTGATTGGAGGGGGAAAAATGAATGAAAAACTCAACTTACAATCCTTGCTTTCCTGATGCATTTCTAAGCATAACATTTGGCTTCCTTGGTTGGGTTCTCGCTCCACAAGACGCAGCAGTATAGCTGCCATCTGCACCTGAGTGGTGGAGCTGATGACACTCCTCCCATGCTCTGCATGGAAGGCCTCGTCACCCCAAGTCTAATACACAGTCACTAGGTGGGTACCTATTCAAGCCATGCTTTCATGGAAGAAAATAAAATGTGGGTGAGGCTTTGAAAATTGATTTACAGGGGATAATGGCTATATCCCAAGCCTAGTTACAAACACCTCCAAGAAACATCTGCTGAAAGAGACAAATGCAAGCCATAAGCTTTGGGTTGGCAGGTTAGTTCATTCTAGTGTGCAGTCAGTCATTTGACAAATGTTTGTTGAGTACCCACAAGGAACAGGCAAATTATAGGGAACGAAACTGATAAAACTTTTTCCCTATTGGGGAAAGCACCACCAGGCACACGGACAATACTTACCTCTACAGTTACAAATTCAATATGGCGTAGGTAAGTCTGGCCTTAAGAGAAGGGCATGCAAATAGCTCTGTGAGCACTTTCAACAAACCTAGATAACATCTCTTGGGTCCTTAAAGACCTTCCTCCTCACATGCTCAGCTGGAAGGAGAGATCCCCAATAACAGTCTGTTCCTTGCATCAAGCTTTGTCCCATGGAGCCTCATCAATCTACACTCACTGTAGTTGGTTCCCTGAAACAGGGCCGTGGTAGACCAGGTAGCCAGGGGCTTTGGACAGGTGCACTGAGGATCGTGGTAAGAGCCAGGAAGAGAGAAGACACATGGCAGCTTAACCTCCCAAATGAGACAGGGTGACAGTAAGAATGCCATTGGAGACCTCACATTCAACCCTGATGACTGGCACATGGGCACCTGTGGCGCCACTCTGGTACATCAAACCAATTTGTTTTTGTCATAAAAAAAAAAAAAAATCTGAGTTTTTAGGCCACCCAGCATCTATTCCAATTTTTCTTTGGTCTCTTGTTCTCTTGGAGGGCTGATTGGCAAGTTTTCTTAGAGTTTAGACTCAAAGTATGATCATTATACTGCCACAAATTCCTGATGAGTCTCGAGTGTGTCACCAGCACAATGAGATTTTTAGAAGTGAATGGGGTCATCCTAACCAACCTGACACCACTCCATTGTTGCAGAGACCACGATTCTAAAGCCCGAAGATTCGAGGACACTTGTCACAATCACTCTGCTGCTCTCTGCAACAGCAAGACATGGAGCTTAAGTCCTCCAGCCCCAGGCCAAGGCTTTTTCCTCTCCTTCAATCCCCTCATTGTTATCTTTCATTCTTATATCATCTATCTTTTCTCTGACCATTTCTTTAAGTGTCCACAATGAGACCAAGGCCTGGACAGGGACATGGAAAGGTGGCAGACACTCTACCAGGGCTTGTTAAACATTTGAACAGGGGTTTGGAGTCAGAGGCAATTAAACTGTTCTTAACCTGAGATGTATTTGCATAGCCCAGGGATTTAAATTATGCCACTAGCATCAATAATTGAAAGTGGGAGACATCATCTTCCTAAAGAACTTTGAAATGGTGCTTTACAAAGCAAACAATCTCTACTTCACAGAATGATTCCCAAGGGCAAATATTATATGTGCTAGAGTGCCGCCCCCCACCCCCTTGGGAATCGTGTGCTAACATACCAAGTTAACATACGATAAGAGATTGCTCTTCAAGCCTGATGTGTGTGGAGCAGGACTTGATACATCCCTCTAAAAAGGCCCTTGGGAGCTTCAACAAGCCAACTGAGAGGCCAGCCTCAGCTTTGCACAGAACTGGGCATTATCTCTGGCTGCAGTAGCCCTGAAATCTTCTGTGGGTCATCCTCAGGACGGTAAGATGACCTTGGATTGAAAATTGTTTTTTTATTCCTCCAGACTGAGTTTTGGATACCATTTTGAAGTCTGTTTTTTGGCATATCCCCTTCAGCCTTAATAGGGCGTGGACCCTAAGCCTAGATGTGGACAAGTGATTACTACTCCCTGGGAGGTTAGCCCTTGAAGTCTTCTGCCTACTATCTGCTTGGCCAGGATACTGTTTTGAATAGTATCAGCATTGCCAGCAGTGGAGGACACATACCTTCATCAATATGCATTTATTTCAGTAAATATTTTAAGATCATGAATATTGAAAATACTTTTTGATTTCTTGGTATTTCCCCTCACGTGTCTGCACGGGGTATGTGTTGATAGAAACTAAAAAATTATTTGTGGAAAACTAGTAGGAGATCTATTTTTCTTTTTATTATATAAATGTATATCACAGGAATAAAAAAAATCAAGTCTACTAAGAACCAATATTTGGGAATAATTAAGTACTATTTCTTAACTCTAATAAAGAGATGTACATCACTTCAGCTGTTAACATGGTATGTGTCTCACATTTAAGTATTTAAGTGACAGATGTATTTCTGTTAGCTGTATTATAACTTGTACCAATGATGCAGAGTGACTTGAGATTTTGCATCCTGTCTTGCAGGGAATTCCACCGTGCAATTTGTCCTGTCAATTATCTCTTGGAAGTGTGAAACCTGGAAATATTGTCATTGTCACTGTCAAAGACAGAAGCAATTTATCCAGAAGGCATTGAAGTGAGCACCCTGAAGACAAAGTCACTTAATAAAAACGACACCAGATTGAAACCCACATTCCCTCATCTGGTCCCTTCTGGTGAGCTGACCTGAGGATGGTCAAACCTGGTGCTCCTCCAACCAGTGGCAGAAGAGCAATTTATTCCATGACAAGTCTCATATCTTCCCCTCTGCTTTCTAATCAGTAGAGTATACTGAAAAGGGACAGAAATGGAGCAGAGTGCTCTAGGCCTGAAAATGTTCACAATGAGAAAATTCTCTACATGATACATCAATATCAAACACACTGCCTGAGAGTTATCCTGACGAATGGATTCAAGGGACAAGCACTGTGGCAAGTGAAAAATGCCACCCATTTTCATCCCTGTGGCATTTTATCAGTTCATTTTCCTTAGCATACAACTCATTAGCAATGAACCACAGAAGGTACTAAACATTTAGAAAGAGTAATGTGAAGACAATATCTGGCTGGAAGTAATAAAATACATGTACAAATATATTGGCCACAAGTCTGGAGCTCTTACTAGGTGGCCAGTAGAGGTCAGAAGCAAGAGAAGGAGAGGGAGACGGAGGCTAACTGAACTTGGAGCTGCAAGCGTTCAGAGCAAAACAGGAAGTTCCAGACACCAACCTTGACAGGAATATTCCCACTATTACCTGAAATGGCCCAAAGCTGAACACAGTCCAGCTGCCTTTCAACAGGTGACCAGCTGAGCAGACTGTGGCACACCCATACCATGAGATATGATACTTCAACAACTTGGTTGAATCTTCCAAGAATATGTTCAGTGAAAAAGAATCCAGTCTCAAGGTTATATGCTAGACAATTGCCAGAAAATAGGGATGGGGGCGAGGAGTGAGCAGGTGGTGACAGAAGGCCATGACGTGGGATAGTGGCTGAGACAGGTGTGTTTGGTAGTGGGTGTTGGAAATCCACATGTGCTCAAGTTGCACTGAACTAAACATCTACACACGTAAATGAGTAAGAGTGAAACTGACACAGCAACTGGGACTGGTGGAGTATGTGAATGTGATCTTATACTGTAGTGTCACAAAATGTTACCACTGGAGAAACCTGGGTAAAGTGTATCTGGGATCTCTCTGTACTAAATCTCAGACCTGCATGTGTATTGACAATTACCTCCACACAAAATTCAATTCATAAAAAGTCATCTCATCCACTTCACTGAATTATTTCTGTAATAAAACTACCTTTTGCTTATAATTATATTTTATTTATAGTCATAAAATATATACACACATATACATATCCATATATTTATTTATGCTATTCTGATCAATGGATATTCATGTCAATTGTATGAACAACTCAAACCAGAGAAATATTTAAAGACATGTGGTTTTAGAAAATAATTTTTGGAATTTTGAATTATTTGTCTTCTTGCAGAGGAAATGTGACAGGTGAGATATAAATGATTACACAATAGAACAGAAATCTATTCTCTTCCTTTACGGGGTAGAGATTTGACCCAAAAAAAGAAATAAATGACCTAGTCCAATCTCCTAGTCCACTTGTTAATGATAGACCTCCTTTTGTTTGCTAGCAGACCAAAACTTATCTCACGCATTCTCTCTGCAGGGTGTACCTGTTTGCTGAAAATTGATGTGGTAAACACACCTGAAATCTGTGGATTTATGTCATAGGGCTTCCAGGAAAATCTCTCACAAACTATGTAACTAAGTGTAAAATGGAAACGTTCCAGGAGTAAAAGAGTCCTCCTTCACACAAGCAGCACAGCTACAAACAATAAGAGGTATTTCTGTATAAATCTGGCCCAGATCATGTGAGATGCTGCAAAAGAGACCAAGACGCTGACAGCCCCAGAGCTCACCCAGTTTTGCATGTACCTTCTGATTATTTATTTTCTTGAAATTAATACTAAAGCTGGGACAGGATGGGATTTCTGAGTTGGATTTCCAATTCTTTGTGTCATCTCATAAGGTGATATATAAAAGACGTTTGAGCATAAACTTACAGTGGATGCCATTCTGTGGCATCTTGTTTGATAGATTTTTATTTAAAATATCTGCTCAAGATTAGAGAAATGCAAATTAAGGTCACATTGAGATGTCTTTTCTGACCTATCAGATTAATACAAATTTAGAAATACTATAACCAGTGTGTTGACAAGGCTGTGGAGGAACATTCTCGGGCACTGCTGGTTGGATTGCAAATTGGGACAACACTTTTTGAAGGGAATTGTCAATATATAATAAAGCCACGCATTGACTCCACAATGTCATGCCTAGGAATTTAAAGACACCCCTATCAACATAAAAATATATAATTACAAGTTCAGACATTGCAGCATTATATGTAATTATAAAATTATAGAAAGTCCTAAGTGCTTATATAATAAAAGAAACTGGTTGAATAAATTGCAGTATATCTTTTAACACATGTTAAGAGAGTGAGAGAGAGAGAGAGAATGAGGAAGAGTTGGAAGAGCTTATGTATTCTAGGGAATGATTTCCAGGGTATATTGTTATATATTTAAAAAAGTTAAAAAAATGACTATTTTGTATAAGCAAGGAGGGGGAATAAAAGAATATATTTTTATTAATTTGTTTATTTTTGAAAAAAGAAAGATGGAAAAAGAATAGACACTGGTTACCCACAGGGTATGGACAGGAATGGGGCTAAAATGATAGAGAAGGGATAATTTTTATATTTTTATATAGTTGTGACTTTTAGAATCATGAAAACCCAAATTAATATAATCAAGAGTGAAGGGAAGAAAAATTCAGGTGAAACGAAAGCAAAAGTGTGTAAATCTGACCGAATTGTGAATTTTAAAAAGTGTAACAACCATGAAGAGAGAAAAAAACAAACTCAACTAACACTTTAACATAGTATTTAGGTTACATGTTCTCAGGCTAAAAGAAGAAAAAACTATAAACCAATATTGAACTTTACTTACGAAGCTTGGTTTTTTTTCAAGTGGTATAGATTTGCAATTCTGAATTGACCTCATGTGGACTAATGGAGTAAAAAAGTAGCTATATTGTAATGTTGAGAACTAGGTTTCTTACCCTGAGAGGAGGAAGTTAAAAACCTGGAAAGGCAGAAGGCTAGAAAGAACCTTGTGACATTAGAGTATAATTGGAGTAATTGAAAATAGTCCATGACTTTCAGTGTATGTAGACAGGTGCACATGGTATCAATACACAGGTGGGTTTGTGTGTACACACACAAACATATGCATACTTGTATTTTTTAGCACTCTGGGAATAGTTCCATGCCAGTACCAATAAGCACACCTGAAACTGAGATACTGGTTTCTAAATATTATTCCCCACTGAAAGGAACCAGTCCTCCATGGAGAAAGCTGATTCCAGGGTTGGCACTTGAACAGTATGAGATGATACCGGAACATCACACTGCATCAGAAAACAGGAGCATGCTCATACACGACAGGAACATGTCCAAAGAAGAGAGCTGGCATGAGGGGCTCCTGTTGGCCAAGCTGAAGGAACTGTGACCATTAAAATTAATTATGATAGTAACCGTTACAGCCCACATAATAAGAATTCATGAGTCAATGTTGATGTAGATAAATGAATAAATTAATCAAAGAAAAAGAAATATAGTAGAATGCAAACTAATGTCAGTAAAAGAGAGGATAAGATTAGAAAATCACAATTTGAGGAACCTCCATAGTGCTTTCTATAGTAATTGCACCAATTTGCAGTCCCACCAGCAACATATGAGTGAACCTTTTTCCCCACATCCTGGATTCCTCAGAAAATTTGGAATGGAACCACCACTTGACCCAGTTATCCCACTTCTTAGTTTATACCCAAAGGACTTAAAATCAGCATACTACAGTGACACAGCCACACCAATGTCATAGCAGCTTCATTCACAATAGCTAAGCTATGAAACCAATCTAGGTGCCCTTCAACAATGAATGGATAAAGAAAATGTGGTACATATACATAAAGAAGAATGAAATTATGGCATTTGCCAGTAAATGGATGGAACTGGAAACTATCATGCTAAGTGAAATAAGACAATCTCCCAAAACCAAAGGCCAAATGTTCTCTCTGATATGTGGATGCTGACTCACAATAGGCAGGTGGGGAGGGGTGGAGGTTCACTGGATTAGACAGGGAGCAGTGGGGGTAAGGGAGAAGGGATGGGAATGGGAAAGACAGTAGAATGAATCGACATAACTTTCCTATTTCACATATGAATACACGACCAGTGTAACTCCACATCTTGTACAACCACAAAAATGGGAAGTTATACTCCATGTATACATGATATGTCAAAGTACATTCTACTGTTGTATATAACTAAAAAGAACAAATAAAAATATTTTTAAAGAAAGAAAATCACAATTTGGCAGCCACCATGGTAGTTAATATTTTAGGCAAGAAGAATCAATAGACTCTAAAAGGAGGGATGAAATGTCTGATTGTAAACTGGATATTTACAGACCCTCAAAGCACCTCCCCACAAGACATTTCCTAATTACAAGCAGACTGATACAACTTCAGTGGGGAAACCTAACAGACCCCATGACAACCAGTGACAGAGTTACAGGCTCTGGGGAGGGCACAGCATCACTTCTATCCCCTCCTGCCAATCACCTGAACCCAACCAGGTGGAAAAGGTGGACAAACCTGAACAGAGGGGCATGGTTTAAACTTCAAAGAAATAAAGAGCAAGAAGGAAGGACGGTCTTCAGATTAAATGACACTAATGAGACCAATCACATGATCCCAGACTGAACCTTGACCATCCTTTATTTCTCTTTTGATATAAAGTATGTTAGGACACAATTGTAAAATATAAATAGGCTCCATAGATTAGATAATAGTGTATAGATTTTAATTTTCTGATTTTGATCATGTTTTGGTTTAGATGTGGTATCCCCCAAAGCTCATGTGTGAGATAGTGCAAGAAGGTTTGGAGGAGAAATGATTGGGTTGTAGCCTTAACCTAATCAGTGAATTAATCCCTGATGGGATTAATTGAGTGGTATCTGGAAGCAGGTGGGTGTGGCTGGAGGAAGTGGTTCACTGGGGGAGTGGCTATGGGGTATATATTTTATATCTGGAGAGTGGAGTCTCTCCTGATTCCAGATTGTCTGGTGAGCTGCTTCCTTCTGTCACACTCTTCCACCATGATGTCCTGCCTCACCTTGATCCCTGAGGAATGGAGTTTGCTGTCTATGGATTGAGACCTCTGAAACTGTGAACCCCTAAATAAACTTTTCCTCCCCTAAAATTGTTCTGGTCAGGTCCTTCAGTCACAGCAGTGGAAAAGCTAACTAAAACAATAGTTATTCTGTGGTTAAGAGAACATCCTAGTTTCTAGGAACCATGTTACAATATCAATTGCAAGTTTTTGTGAAACAATGAAAATAATGTGTGTGTGTGTGTGTGTGTGTGTGTGTGTGTATGTATGATTGAATGAGTGAAAGAGGAAGAGATAAAGACAAACAATATAAATGATAAATTAAATGAATATTTAGGAAATAAGGGCAAAGGGTACGTATAGAAACATTTCATAATAACATTTTAACATTTTTGTGTCTGAAATTGTTTCATACTAAAAAGTTGTAAAGAAGATCAATGAAGACGTTTACTCCTGGATTCATGCTAATTCAAATGGAAAATAAAAGGATTTTTATGAGCATATGTTGTTGACTAAGCAATGTTCATTCATATCCTTAAGAGTCAATTTAATTTTAAGATACATCCAGCCAAAGACCTGTTTGTGGTCTAAATCCACCTCCTCATGCTGATTGGATAGATCTATTTTAGTGATGTGATAGATTCTACTCTTAACTGTTCTGGGGTGTGTGTGTGTGTGTGTGTGTGTGTGTGTGTGCGTGTGAGAGAGAGAGAGAGAGAGAGAGAGAGAGAGAGTGTGTCCAGGGATTTAAACAGAAATATGACAATCCAAATTATGTTCTACTTGCCAAAATAGCAGTTCTTATGAAGGAACATTTTTGCAATAATATCTGAAATCAATCACGACCTTTCAATGTTACATTCTACTTTCTGTTTATGAAGTAGAGCCTAATACCTAATGTGAAATTACTTTTAATGACCAGCCTCACTGTTTTATATCCTTAAAACCATCCTGGAACCACAATTTTCCTGCTATTATCTACTGAGCTGGACTGAGGAAATATTGACAATATAATAGTATTTTTACCATTTGTCTCCATACTGAAACTATCACATTATAAAAGCATTCTTTTTAAGAAAGAAGAGTGATGTCAGCTATGGAGAAATACAGAAGCGAGTACTGAAAATACACAGGCTTTTATGTATTGTAGCTTTGAAGGACATTTGGTTAAAGTCACTGCTGAGGAAGGTATTCTTAAAGAGAAAGAAAAGAAACAAGCTTTCTCCTCTAGAATGTTTTGGAAAACAAGAAACACAGTGAAAACAAGAAACTCACGGGACGTTCTGAGATCACTTCAGCAAGTGCCTTTATTTGTGGTGGGGATGCATCTGCACTGGAGCAGAGTTTTGCAGCCATGATGGATTAAAGGAAAGAAGAAGCTGCCCCATTATTCCTCAAGAAGCACCTGCTCAGTGGTACAGAGAGTGTCTTATTTTCTTATTTTAGGCTACAGTAGCACATTACTTATGAGCCAGCCAGCAGGGCAGAGTGTGCATTCACCATCTGCTAGACAGCTTCAGAATTGCTTCTCTCTGCTTCACACAGCAGGAGCAGGGAGCTGTGACTGGCCAGCCACAGGGGCCATCAGCCCAGGTGAACAGTGAGTGTGGCCCAGCACTGGAAGGTGCAGTCTTGTGACTGACGTCAGAAGGAACAGCCTCAGGGCTAGCAGAGGAAAAGTAAGGAAAACACCCAGCACCTACCCGTGAAGACCTTTAAAAGGTGGTTATCTGATTCTCTGGGCCTCTTCCCTATTTCAAGAGTGCATCCATGTAAAGCAGGGATACAGAAACCATGGCTTGTGATTGAAGGCAGGAAAGCTGATCCCTTCTTAAAAGAACTTTATGTTCATTGTGGAGGAAATGTCCCTTTATGAAGCTGAACGTGTCTCTGTATGTGTTCTAGATTTCCCTTAGGCCTTTTTGCATCCTGACTTTTTTTGACCGAGGTTTCCCAATATTCTGTGTGTGCTCCTGTGGTCTCACCCTCTCCCTACCATGAACACACACAAGGATGTCGAGATGTTTGATGGGATCAGATTTGCAAAGACCTCAAGGTCAACCCATGGTCCTTCAAGAGCACAGCTATCACCGATTGAGTTGGTGCTGATTCGACACACCACCAAGAGAAGGGTGGGATCTGTTACTGCTGCTCCACCCGCTCAGCCCCAGTAAATCCCCCCTTTTTCTCCCCTCTCCATCTGACTTCAGAGACAGCCCCAAACATCCCTTGATTCTTGCCAGCTCTTAAACTCTTTTAATAGTGATTCTATACCGACTCTAACATGTGAGACCTTCAAAGAGAAGCAGATTAGAAAGTCAGACTTGACTTCCTTGCACCACCAATTCAAGTGTGGGAAAATAATGACAATACGCCTCTTGCTCCTCAGTCCCCAGGGGCCCAGGCCAGCACAGCCTTGCACAGGAAGTGGCCTTTCTTTGCACCAATCCCCAGGGTTCTTTCTTTCTGCTTCTTGCAAGTCTCCTCTAGTCTGCCTGGGGCACAAATGTCTAGAAATTCATAATCACAGCCCATGTTAGAGTGTCAGCTAGAATGTAGAGATCCAAATCATACCAACAGCAGAACACACACTGCTCACACCCAATAAACATTAAGTAAATAAGAAATGAATTAATTCTAAAAAAGTAGATGGAAGACCAATAGAGTAGAGGGAGGGAAGGGCACAGTTCTGGAGACTGAAATGGAGAAAATCATGTTAAATGTATTTAAGAATATGTCAAAATTAACTCCACTATTATGTTTATCTATCATGCACTAAAAATAAGCTTAAAAATGCTAATCTAAAAAATGAATCGAATCTCCTTAACCTCCAACATTTGAACAGTATAACAACATAGTAGTGTACTTTTCAAATCTCTTAACATTCGGGCTAGTTTTCCTATAAAGAGTTTATTTTCCTCTTTGATGTTGCTCCCTTTGTAATGGTGAATGAATAAATAATAATTGACTGCTGATAACAATTTCAATTAATCAAATGACTGCTCCCCTAATAAAATAAAGATATCTTTGAAACTGGAAATGCAGCCAACCTAGTATTTAATAATCTTTTCAAAATTAGTTTTTCTTACTGATTGGTTAGAACAAAAGGGGGGTGGGCAGAAGAGTTAGTGGCAGCAGGTGGTTCTATTTGTTTCAGGGATTCTGTTAATTGGCTCCAGGTCTCTCTACTGCCAGGTCTCTAGGACACAGGTGACAGTGATGTCCTGTTATGCTTTGCACAAAACCTGAGAACTTGCCTGGAAGCCGGTAAGTGAGCGCTACCTTGGCCTTGGATGCGCTATCCAAGAAGACAGGTGGGGCCAGGAGCTGGGGTGGGCATTGCTGATGGAAACCTTCCTTCTGGATTCAGCTGCAGGGATGAGATCCAGGAGCCCAGCAGGAGACTGGAATT
The DNA here is from genome assembly GCA_025594165.1 of Tamias sibiricus. Taxonomy (NCBI): domain Eukaryota; kingdom Metazoa; phylum Chordata; class Mammalia; order Rodentia; family Sciuridae; genus Tamias; species Tamias sibiricus. Next base: position 67,396,804 of record CM046660.1, on the reverse strand, counting down.
AAACTGCGCCCTCTCAAGCCAAGGTGCCCTGCCTCTTGGCACTGTCTCCGGGATCACCTACACATGGCATCTCCCATAGCCTTCGCTGTCAGTCTCCATGGTGTCAAGAGCACCAAGCCCCTGCATGTCACCTTATGGCTTTGAGCGAGCAATCACAGAATTGACTGCGACAGATGGGGACCCTTCTGAGACAGGAAGGCCTCTGCTGTCTGCTTTGAGCGCAGCCAGCCCGAATCACCCGAATCACACTTGACGCTGCTCATCTCTGACCACAGTCATTCTTCCCGCTGTAGCAATTCAACCAGGGGCTAAAGGGGACACAGTGGCTCTTGGAGGGCCTCACATACTCTATCCCAGAAATTATTAACTCAACCAGGATCACACTGCAATAGCAACATCTCATCTTCAACAGTTCAAACACAAACAAGCTGACAGAACGAACGCCACATTCTCTCAGTAATCAAACCTTTGTCCTAATCCACCAAAGTTACACATCACTGCTTTCCCAAAGCTCTTTCCCTCCAAAGTTTTGTTGTTGCCATTTTAATGAATGCTGAAACTTTAGCATTCCTAAATAACGGGTGTGCGTGAGTGTGTGCGCGTGTGTGGTGGGGGAAACTAGAAATGCACTTTGCAACACAAGAAAACAAGTCTTGATTTTTCATTTTATAGAAGCACATAATGGGGAAATTAATAGATCTGGCTACATCTTACAGAGAACAAATCTTAATTTCTTCTTCACATACTTCGACTTTAGAAAATGTATGAAATAAAAACATAACTTAAGCCCTAGATAATGAAAAATGATTCCTAAACCAACTAGATTCACAGCTACCTGCACTCAGTCTTCTAAAACAAACAGGTGATATTTCCATTCTTCAAACTAGAAGCCTAAATTTGAAGAGAGATCCAAACATGGGCACCCAGGAAAACATTCGATCCCTCTGTTGAGTTTGGTCTACACAAAACATCACAATTGATGATACTATCTTGCTTTCCAAATGCACAGGAAATTCCATGATTTCAACCTTCTGACCTGACCTGCAGTCCGGCTGCCACCCACTCTGGTCTATGAGTGAACTTCACTCCCCAGCCCCCATCCTGGCCTGTGGATATAAAAGTCCTAATCTCCCAGCTTCTTTACACCCAAGTAGTATGCAAGATCGCCTGTCATCTTGACAGCTGCAAATGAGTTCCCAGTAAGAGACTACTAGTGACTTTAGGGGTGTCCTTAAGGAAGAGCCCCTACGGCCTCCAGTCTGAGGCCACTGGTGGCATCACTGAGTTGTTCCTTCCCAGTCCTGGTTGTCACTGGCTCATCACGCTGCTGTGCATGTCAGTGCAGGTAGCCCCACATCCATGCCAAGGGCACAGCCTCTGTTCAACCCTTGGGCTTCCAGAGCCACACAGGGTAAGACTTGAGCCAGGGAAAGGGCCTTCCCAGCTCTGGGCTGCGTTTCGTCTCTCAGGCCTACATGACTACATTTTGTGCTGAGAGTGGTCCAGTTTCTCTCAAGTTGATTTTCCATCTGGCCCTTATTCTCTTCCAGCAAAAGAAATCCAAACCAAGCCAAAAGGTCTGGACAGGAAGTCCAGTTCAGCCATGGAGAGAGGATCTACTGGCTCCACATACAAAGCCAAACATGACTCTCTCCACTGGAAGCCAACACCACAATAAGTAATGATCTAGTTAGAAGGAAGGAATAACAAAATGAAAATTAAATTAAAAAATTATAACAAACTTATTAAAACTTCTAATTATTTTATAAGTATCATCCAAAATATTAAAATAATGCCAGCAGCCAACATTTATTGGATGTGAGTTAATGGCACTGATTTATGCTCCTAATGTATGGACTCATTAAATCCTTCCAGTAGTCTTATGAGCTAAGTACTGTTATCATCACCATTTAGAAAGGAGGAATTGAGGAACAGAGAGGTTAAGTCACTTGTCTGAGGACACACAAATAGGCTGGAATCAAAGCTCTTAACCACTTCTCATGTATCTCTTAGAATTGAAATGAAATCTACATTCAGAAACTCTCCCTGCTGGCTCAAGGTCCCAAAGGTTTTGAATGGTTTGGCTTAAACACTCTGTTCTACATCTTAGCACAAGATGTCAACCAGACATGGTACAAACACAGAGAAAAAAAGCAAAGCACTAGACCATGCAAAGTAAGGGTGAGGATATTAAAAAAGAAAAAAAGCCCCCTTATACTGTCACTGAAACCAGTTTTGCTTTTCAGGCTGAGCCCTATAGCAGCAGATTGCTTGTTGATACATCCTGCCCGTCATCCAGGAGCTATTTTATAACTCCAAGAAAGGCTCCTGTTGGGGTGAGTGAGTGAGTGAGTTGAAGTAACATGGCGTGGGATCCAGTGATTTCCCCTCAGAACATCTGAATTGACCAGATTCGTGGACACGTGCTGAACCAAAAGCCCCTTCTGGAGCTCACCTTCAGCAGGTCTGGGCCCTGTTCACCCCATGCTTCCTCACATCCTAGTCCTGCAAGTCCCAGAGAGGAGGGGAGAGGAGGGGAGAGGAGAGGGGAGGGGAGGATGGGAAGGGAGGGGAGGGGAAGGAAGAGAAAGGGAGGGAAGGGAGAGGAGAGGGGAGGAGAGAGGAGAAGGGAGAAGAGGGGAGAGTAGAGGAGGGGAAGGGAGGGGAGGGGGAGGAAGAGAAGGGGAGGGAAGGGGGAGGGGAAGGAAGAGAAGGGGAGGGGAGGGGGGAGGGGAAGAGAGGAGAGGGGAGAGGAGGGGGGAGGGGAAGAGAGGAGAGGGGAGAGGAGGGGGAGGGAAGTAGAGGAGGGGAGGGAAGGGGAGAGGTTGGCCATAAGCTGGGCACCTGGCCAGGCTGTGTGGACTCTCTGGAAGGAGCAGGTCTCTTGCAAAGGGGCATTGAATTCCTGTTGGGGCTGGCATCCATTTGATGTTTTATTCTCTAGCAAACACCTCTCCTTCTTGGGGAATGCTAACCACAGGAAGAAGGGACTGAGATGGAGGTGGAGCTTGAGGGGAGGAAGTCAAAGGGCAAGGCAGACAGCAGAGACTAAGAATGCACAGTAAAACCATTATGTGTGCTTCATTTCTTGAAATTTTCTAAATGTAAAATTTTACTTTTTGCTCAGTTTTATTAATGAGATGTATGAAATGAAGTTTTCACAGATTTTGTTTTATAACTTCCTTCCAATTTTTAAAATAATAGTATTTGGGTGTCATGTGTAAGTATTAGTGTTGCAGTGTAAGGTTCTGTCATTTTGCTGGGATTTGGCAATCACCATGCTACCCAAGAAATTAAATGCAAGTTCAATTGTACATTTGCATTATTCCAAGAGAGGATTCATTACTTTAATCAGATTCTCAAGTGATTAGCAATGCAAAAGAAGGAGATTCTGCCTATGGTAAATTCCTAGAAGCAGAGCTGTAATAGCAATGAATAGAGCATTTTTAAGATTTTCATGTATATTAAATTGCCTTTCAGAAACACTTTGCCCTTTTCGTTCCCGACAGTTATGTACAAAACTCTGTCTACATAACAGCTGTTTTTTCAACAATGGCAATCACCATTTTTACCACCTTTGCCAATTTAACAGGTAAAATATGTTATCCTGTTATTTTAGTTGCTCGTGAGATTTATACCTTTTCATATATTTATGGGCAACCGTATTTCTTCTTTGAAATATGACCCGTTCAATTTCTCTGACTCTTTAGTTTCCACAGAGATTGTTTCTTTTCTTTCCAACATTTACACTTCATTGTGTTTTACATCGCACTCCATGGGCCAGAATGTCCAGAACAATGATAAATAATATGATGATAACGGCAGTCCTGGTCTGAACCTGAATTTATTTGAAATGCAAGGTAACTGGAGAATATCAGAAACACACCATGAGAAAATATAATTACCCAAATGAATTTCAACACCTTCTGTGATACCTAGTAACTGAGTATCAGTAGCTCTGACAATTGATAACCCAGAACTTACTATTGCATAAGAGACCTGCTCCAACATCTTTCCCAACCTTAAAAACTCAGAAATGCTAAGGTTAATTTCCTTGTGTTCAGAAGGTCATAAGAAATGTTCTCATTGTATTTGTGCTGTTTTTAATTCAAGCAGAAGGGAGGAATCATGAAAAGTCATCTACAAAGAACACATTGAGAAAACAGCTTCCTGCTACAGGGTCACGATATCCAACTGCCCTTTCCCAGAAGCACCTAATGCTCTAATAATCAATTTAGCTTATTAGTATCAGTTTATTTATTTATTTATTTAACTTAGAGAAAGTTTATACTTCACTATATCCACACACACACAGAAGTGTTTATGTCTACACATTCATATCTGCATGCATACCCCTATGGATAATTAACATTATGTAGTCAAATTCTATAAATATTGATAACAAGTCATTTGTCTACAGAACTTCTCCAAAATAACAGCTCCCAATTCCTTAGGTTATATTCTGTTGCAAATCTCACTAGACGCGTGATCCATGAAGCAAGACAAGAGAGACTATAAATCATAGCTACACAAAAGCTGCTGTAGTCGTACCTGTAAAATTCCCCATTAGAGCATGCAGTCATTAGTTTCGCATCTCGTTACATATCACAGTGCAAAATGAGGGCCAGGATGGAGGAAAACCTTGGAGTCTTCTCTGACTGTTGAAACAGATCGCCTCTAGCATAGTTCTATTACTGCATTGGTCCTCAACTGGAAAATCAGGATCTGCATTGCTGCAGCTACAAACCCATTATTTTGAGGTAGAATGGACTATCTACATCTGGAGTGTTCCTTAGTCTATCCTAAATGAAGTTAGGGTCCTTAACAACATTCCCTTTTTTTGTAGCTGCCTAATAATGGTGGATTTGAAAAAGTTCTATAAAAGCATCCGTGCTACATTAGCACTTGTGCATAACCCTCAGTTCACATGGTAAGACTTCCACAGAGATGTACCTGTCCTGTCATTAGCACAAGGCAGAGTGTCTCATCTCAAGCTGTCATTGAAGCCCAGACATGTCATTGCAGGCTCCCTACTGCTATCTTGGAAGAGGATTGAGGGATTTCAAGATCCTTTCTCTAAGTTAAATTGAGGGATTTCCTGCTCTGTTCTTCCCAGGACATGATTCATCTCTTTTCGAGTGTAATCCACTCTGTATATATGCTACCTACATGTTAAGTCACTTAGTAACTGTCTTAGGTATCAGATTGACTATTGTGGTAGTATAGTGCTTGGATATATGGTCTTAGGCATCCAATGGGGATCTTGAAATCTTGAAATTGAGGGACACAATTTAAGACAAAATAATATATATATATATATATATATATATATATATATATGTTTAGATGCCATTGCTCTTCAAATGATAGAACTTTAGTTCATCTAATATCTTCCATGAGGAAAATAACTTCATACCCATAAGATTTTACAGGTTGCCACTACCTAGAAGAACTTACAGATTAGAAACCTATCAGGCCAGCAACGTATGCAGTCGAGAGAAGCACTTGAACAGAAAGTAGACAGGAGGGCCAAGTGAGAAGTGATTTGACTCCAGGATCTCTCAGTTCCTATTTTTTTCTTTTAGTTCTTTACTATACTATCCACTATCACCACAATTCCTGTGCTCTGTAGGAACAAGAGTCCCACTTGATGACAATTTCAGGTGTGAATTTCTGGGCCTTGCCATTTTCCTCTGCATAAGGAAGTAAACTCAAATTCTTCACAGAATTTTATAGGAGAAGAAAAAGTAAATAAAAAGAAAATTTTAATTCATTAAAAAAGATATATACGGGGGGGGCATGAACAATAGCACTTAGCTCTTGGACCCCAATTTCTTGTCATTATCTGAATCATGGCAAATAATAGGGTTACCTAATTAATCCATGGTCTTGTACACATTACTTAATCTTGGTTTCTCTATCTACAACATGAGGATTCATTCAACGAAAGTATGAGTACTTATTCTCTGTCAGATTTTGAGAAAACAAAAGGAAAAAAAAAACAGACAATTGAAGTATATTATACAACAGATACACAGTTTTGCTTTTTATTGTTTCTGTTTTTATCTGTGATAAACTGTGGTCCAGAAATATTAAATGGAAAATTCTAAAAATAAATAATTTGTTAGTTTTAAATCACCTACCCTTTTGAGTAATGAGATAAAATCTTGTGCTTTCCTGCTCTGTTCTTCCCAGGACATGATTCATCTCTTTTCGAGTGTATCCACTCTGTATATGCTACCTACCTGTTAAGTCACTTAGTAACTGTCTTAGGTATCAGATTGACTATTGTGGTAGTATAGTGCTTGGATATATGGTCTTAGGCATCCAATGGGGATCTTGAAATCTTGAAATTGAGGGACACAATTTAAGACAAAAATATATATATATATATATATATATATATATATATATATATATGTTTAGATGCCATTGCTCTTCAAATGATAGAACTTTAGTTCATCTAATATCTTCCATGAGGAAAATAACTTCATACCCATAAGATTTTACAGGTTGCCACTACCTAGAAGAACTTACAGATTAGAAACCTATCAGGCCAGCAACGTATGCAGTCGAGAGAAGCACTTGAACAGAAAGTAGACAGGAGGGCCAAGTGAGAAGTGATTTGACTCCAGGATCTCTCAGTTCCTAATTTTCTTTTAGTTCTTTACTATACTATCCACTATCACCACAATTCCTGTGCTCTGTAGGAACAAGAGTCCCACTTGATGACAATTTCAGGTGTGAATTTCTGGGCCTTGCCATTTTCCTCTGCATAAGGAAGTAAACTCAAATTCTTCACAGAATTTTATAGGAGAAGAAAAAGTAAATAAAAAGAAAATTTTAATTCATTAAAAAAGATATATACGGGGGGGGCATGAACAATAGCACTTAGCTCTTGGACCCCAATTTCTTGTCATTATCTGAATCATGGCAAATAATAGGGTTACCTAATTAATCCATGGTCTTGTACACATTACTTAATCTTGGTTTCTCTATCTACAACATGAGGATTCATTCAACGAAAGTATGAGTACTTATTCTCTGTCAGATTTTGAGAAAACAAAAGGAAGAAAAAAACAGACAATTGAAGTATATTATACAACAGATACACAGTTTTGCTTTTTATTGTTTCTGTTTTATCTGTGATAAACTGTGGTCCAGAAATATTAAATGGAAAATTCTAAAAATAAATAATTTGTTAGTTTTAAATCACCTACCCTTTTGAGTAATGAGATAAAATCTTGTGCTTTCCTGCTCTGTTCTTCCCAGGACATGATTCATCTCTTTTCGAGTGTATCCACTCTGTATATGCTACCTACCTGTTAAGTCACTTAGTAACTGTCTTAGGTATCAGATTGACTATTGTGGTAGTATAGTGCTTGGATATATGGTCTTAGGCATCCAATGGGGATCTTGAAATGCTTCTGTAGCAGGTAAGGGGGACCACTGAAATAATACTTATAGTATAGAATTATTGCAGAAAGGAAACTAAATGAGGTAGTGTGCATAAATATTCAGTATAATATCTGCCTCATAATATCTCATAAATTCTTTTTGACTGTTACAAACTGATGTCACCCAGAGTTCCAGTCCTACTTGGATTCTTCTCCAGTCTTCAATTCTCTTCTCCCTGCCTTATAGTCCCTCTGGTAGATAATATGATCTTCATGTAACATTGGCCTAAATTCTTCATATGTGTTTAAAACCAGACTTAGACCCAATATTTCCCTTCAGAAAAATCCTAGCAACCTAGTGATCAGGTCCAGAGTGCACTCAAGTCCCAACTCAGCCAAAAGGCAGGAAAGCATGTGGGCCCAGAGCCCCCAGATGTCCTGCATCTTCATGGCTTAGATTCTCCTAGCTGATCCTTTCCAGGGGACCCTGGGTAGCTCCTGTCCTCCACATCACTAGCTCCATATTTTGCTAAAGTGGTTCAACAACACTCTATTGACAAAATACTCAGCAATAGGAATAAACAGAGTATACGTGAAAGCATCCACCTTGTCTTATTTATGTAGACCCCATGGTTTCAATTGCCCAGAAGAATCTACAGACTGGAAATCACCTGCTTGAGGCTACTAGAAAAATCACATAGAAATATGCCATGAGTATTTGTGCCCAAGAAGGTCCAGACTTCCTTACAATGGCTGGATGTAGAGGAAAATTCTCCAATTAAATACACTGTTTTAAAGACAATCCTGTTTTAACTAACTTGCTCAGCAATAAGATTCCATAATCAGTTCCCACTCTCAAGAGCTGATTGACCATTTCTACTGTTTCAAGGACCTTCCTACCTAATTGCTGTTTTAGATTGGACTTGGCTTAGGGAGCCTTTTCTTCAACAAATGGAGATCGATAAAGCACTTGCTGCTCTTAAAACAGATTTATGTGTTGGCCCATTTTCTCCCCCAGAAGCCCTCATACATGAAATAAATTTACCTGGTAAGCCATTGTCTAATCTGACCTGTGGGAAATGCACATCTCAAACAGGAAGAAAAAAATTGGCCTGAAAACTACCTGGAGGCTCCCTGGCATCTGGCCGACAGGCGGGGAGAAAGCATTCAATATAAACTCCAGGAGCTGGCTCTGTGTGAATGCAGACAGTCAACTCAAAATAATGAAAAGTTTTCTTCACAAGCAAAAACTGTATTCAGTAAAAGCCTGAAATACTAAAAACATAGCTTTGTCTTAATGTTTTAAATTACTTTTATTCTTTTACATGTGCCAAATAACATCATTGATAAAACTGTACTTTGATAAGTAAATGAATTTTGTGACATCTTAGACACAGATGGTTTAGTGCAACAAAAGCCTGTGTCATAAAACAGAAATATTACATAACCACTGTGGGTTATGAAGACAGGTCTCCATCCATTAAAACACTTTTGAGGCACATAAATATCATAAATGTAGCTTTGCCTCGCACATATAAGGACCTGGGTTCAATCCCAGTTCTGCAAAAATATTAAAAAATTAAAAAATACATACAGACACACACATATAAAATACACATGTGCCATATTTTGGCTGAAATTACATTAACTTCTCTTTGTCTTAACTGAATATTTCTCATATAGCTGGGTTCTTATCTGAATTTCTGTATCTATTAGGGAGAATGGTTTATTTTTTAATTTTTTTTCAATTTTTTTTTTTTTTTTTTTTGGTCCCAGGAATTGAACTCACAGACACTTAACCACTGAGCCACATCCTCAGCCCTTTTTATGTTTCATTTTGAGACAGGGTCTCGCTAAGTTCCTAAGGCTGGCATTGAACTTGTGATCCTCCTGCCTCACCCTCCCTAGCCACTGGGCTTACAGGTGTGTACCGCCACACACTGTTAAAAAAAAAAAAAAAAAAAAAAAAAAAAGGTTTAATTTGAATTACCACCAAAACAGGATTTCCAAAACACTATAAATTCAGAAACTATGAATGTGTTACACTGATCAGAGAATGAAAAGCATTTGACTATTTGGAAGTAAACATTTAGTGGGCTCTCAAAATACATCAGACCCTGCTGTAGGCTGTAGGCGTATGAAGACACAGTGGATGAGATGTGCAAGTCTCTGGGGATGCACTGCATGGACCAGGTGCTGGAGACCCCTCCCGGCTACCTGACATTTAACAACTCCTGCAATCGTGGAAGCTGCAGGAGAGTGAGAGCAATACAAAACAATACTTGCACAAAGGTATGCAAATTCTACGCATTCAAGGATCAGTGAGTAAATTCCTAACATCTGTTCATTTTGTATGTGTGAAAGTTAGGAGGTTGTCTTTTGATGAAAGTTGTTCAAGGCACGTGGCACAGAGGTCAGTGTCAGTGCAAATGGACAGAAGGGAAGAAACCAGATTCTTCAAAGAGAACTATGGAGAAGACATGGCAACAGGAAGGACTGGGAGCAACTCCCAACTCCTTCTCCACGGTCCCAGGCTTCATTTGTGCCTGGTGCTCATGCTCTCGAAATGTGGTCAATAAACAATGAATCCGCGCACAGGTGGCTGGGTGCTGGAGGAGAGGCGGAGCAGTTTGAACTTGGCTCTCTCAACACATGCCCTCTGCTGCTCCCCTGCTTCTTGGAGGCAGCTGACCTAAAATTTATTCCAGCTGCCAGCCTTTCTACCCGGGCCTTATCTCTCTGCCTCAAACCTCCCGAGGAGAAATAGAATAAGAAAAACAAGATTAATTTCACATGTTTAAAAGGCTTTTTTCTTTTGTCCTGCTAAGCCAAATTGTAAGAGGTAAATCGAAAAAATAAACAGGAGAAAATACTGTCAGGATAAAGATGAAAAGTGGAGCTGCCTCGGGCATGTGCCCCTTTGATTAATCTATCTGTGGATCACTGAAAATTGACTATGAGCATAACTGTGAATTTTCCTAATCATGAAGGCCAAATAAAAAGCATTGGGGGGTGTAATTAAGTGGCAGAGTGTGGACTTGGCATATGCCTGGTCCCAGGTTCCATCCACAACATCCCCCAAAATGAAAACCTCATATTAGTGTCTTTTAAGTTAAGACTGTGCTCATATTTAAATAAACTTACAAATATATCTACTAAATTTCGTTCTAAAAAGCTGAATAAAGTCTGAGAATATGGCTACCAATGTTGGACTTAAACTTTCTTAACACACAGCCTCATTTCAGTTTAAGAACACATTCAGAGTACATTAAAAGTCTGTGAAACATTTCCACATAAGGCATCCTACTTGATCCAAATTCTTAATATCAAGGTTCCCTTTTCTCATGCCAGCAAGTTGAGGCTGAGAGGTTGAGCTGCCTTTCCACATGAGGAGCCAGAATCTACACCCAGAACATCTGGGATTCCATCCAATGCCTCACGAACCAGAAAAGACAGGTCTTATGTACTGTATACGACCTGGGCACTTTGAGTGGCTGAGTTTATCTGTTCACGGATCTTGTTCCTCATTTTCAAATGAAACTTAAGTGGGTGCTCTCAGGAATCTTTTTCAAATCTCCTGAATCCAGATTAGCCAAAGATTAAGAATGTTGAGGGAAAGCCACAAAGTAAAGACCCAAGCTCTGGGAGATGGACTGACTCATGCCCCCAATAGTGCCCATGTGCATTCCCATTTATGGCCACATTATTTCCATATGACAAGCTGGTGGATTTTTGGGAGATCTGCTATGCAACAACATTGTGACCAGTCGACAGTTCCACACTACCTCACTGTTAGGCTCCTCACCTGCCTGTCTCTGGACGTCCCTCTTGCAAAGAGGAATAATTTGGATGATGAAGACATCTGTCTTTAGGAAACTAAACTCTGAAATGCAAAGTCTAGCAAGCACCTCAATAAAGCCACAATATAATGTAATATAAATAAATCTCTTTCAAAAAATAAAAATAAAAAATCTATTCCTCTGTGACTACAGCCTAGACTCAAATTAATCCTTTCACCTGAATTTTTTTTCCTTCCCAATACAGCCACCAAGCAATCTGATTGATCGAAAAGTGTGTACACATTTCTTGCTAAAATCAATTTCTAGCGTAATAAATTGCACTGTCAGTGTGATTAAAATAATTTTGCCTCACTGTCTCTAGTGGTCCATACTGTAATGTACTCTAATATCACAGATCCACAGAGCCTGGGTTTTCATTCCTTAAGGTAAAACAAACAAACAAATACACAAACAAACAAAAAAAGAGGCAGAATTACTTGGTTCCTACATAGCGAGAAGAAGAGAGAAAGTTATCTATTTTAAAAGGGAATTGCCAGCTTTATATGACATAATACTTTTGCTAGAACTTTTTTTTTCAAATGGAAAGTAGTCATACAAACAAGTTATCATAACAGACAGAAAATATTATTTTTCCAACTTCAAGATGGGCTGAATGCCACTGTGATATTACCAGAAATAAAGAGACAAACTCCCACAACAACCAAGAACATGAAAGGTAATCAAAAGGCTCATTTTTCTTCTGTGATTCTGTCTAGTGCTCCTTTCTCCTGCAAATATGCCGTTGTTTTTTGCATTATTGAAATAAATGTACACACTGAAACAGAACTGAATCACAGTGAGAAATTGTTTGCTACCATAATAATTAAAATCATCCATGGGAAAAAAAAAAAGCAGAATTTAGCACAAAAAAAAAAAATCAAATGATTATATTAGAAATATCACTAATGAATATCAGTCTAGCTAAAACAATAGTACAGATTTTGTTAGTTGGTAGAACTGGTCTCTTTGAGCTTTTGTTTAAGTTTTCTGGAGAGATATTAAAAGACATATGAGATTAGACACGTAAGAACAGTGCTTTTCTCAAAACTGTGATTGCAAAGAGCAGAGACAGTGTTTTCCACCAACATTCACCGAAACTGGATAGGAGCAGAAGATGCTGAAAATCAGTATGCAATATGCATTGGAAATGGGACAATGGTAACTTGCTGACCTAAGTGTTTACAGAAGAACTAAAAGGCAATTAGAAATGCAAAGCCTGTCTTCCTCTGAGGCAAGGCACAATTAGCAAGGCCAAGGGTGCAGGGGCGGGGGTGGGGGGATAATCAGTGTGTGTGCCCTTGGTAGAAGAGCAGCCAGAATAAATATAGTTCCCATGGGCTTGGAAGGGGCAGCGTCTCTGCATGGACACCTGAGTACTACAGAATTACTTCCCAGTCTTGCTCTATATTCCATCACCCCGGGATGAATACACAATAGAATACTGCTACAAGTCAGCCTGGAACATTGCTAAAAACACATTGAGTATCTTTAGGAACCACTTTTACTATGTTCCATTTCTTTAATGGAAAATATCACATTCTGAAAAGGGGAGGAGACTACCTATGTGGTAGCAGTGCTCCCAAGGTCTCTCTTTTGTTTCTGGGATCTGGTGGCTGCTTGTTTCCTAGAGTAGCAGGCACCCTGCAGAATCAGGGTGCAACTCAGGCCAGGGCCAGGTTAGAGAAACAAGACTCTGGCTAAATGAATGCTCAAATGCATGAACTGGCTCCTCTGTGCCCATGCTGGGGTGCCAGGCATTCCTGCTCATAAACCTCTGGAACTCTTTTGCTGGTTCTCTCAAATATACATTTTAGCACTGCAGCCCTCTGCCAGCCACTCATTTTCGTTGGACTTTGGTGCCCTTGCACTTTCAAGGAGACCGGATGAGGATGTAGGTCAATCGACACACCTTTAATGGCATTCACTGAGTTAATTAAATGGAGAGCAGTAAGTTAAAAAGAAAAGCGAGCTACATGAGGGCAGAGAAGGAATCTGGTTTGCCTACCACCAATTATATTGTGTCCTTAAGATCTCTTTGTTAGCCCGCAATGTGCCTGAGGAGGAAAAAAGCTCCTGAATGGCACCTTACAGACAAAGAAAGTCTTAGAAATCCACAGAAAGTGACAGAGCCCAAAGGGGGGAAAGTGTGAGAGCACTTCAAAAAAGAGATGATTGTGAAATTACATGTTAGGGTAATAATGCTCACATCTTTCTTTCTTTGGTCGTAAGTAAATTTTACAAATAAAAATTTAAAGTTATTTCAAGATTCTTAAGCTGAAAACAACACAAAAGAAAGACAAAAAGAAAATAACTGAGAGGCAAAGTTGTCCCTCTCCCTGAGTATTGTCCATGGGATAGGAGACAAGGGATGAATGGCTGAGAAATGAGGAAATGATGAGAAACAGAAGAGATTGACGGGAGAGAGAGAGAGTGGTTTAGTTGGTTAAAGTTGTATGATTAAAGTAAAATAGGGACAGGATTTCGTAAGTAAAATATAACAGCTTTGGCAAATTCTGTCACACACAGTGACCCAAATGCATGAAAAGACACAAGCATCTCCATCAACAGGATCAATGTGTTGGGTCCACATGATCTCTTAGCTCTCATTCATGGCTATATATGAAATCAACACCTCCTGAATACCTACTGTGTGCTAGGCACCAGATTAGGTGCCTTCACATATGATCTCTTGCATGTATTTCAGAATCATTATAACCTCCTTTTAACAAAGAACGAAACTGAGTCTCAGAAAAGTATATCAAGTTTTTCAGTTTTACCATCTAAAGGATACCCCCTGAGGGCTGGCACCCCAACTTTTCTGAAGCAAATTTCAGTTTGCTTTCCATCCTGTATGCTCAAGGACTTAAGAATCGAGCACTAAATCAAACAGTCCCAGCTGACAGGCTGCCTCTTTAAGTGCCATGATGTCTTTGCTTCACATGCAGATTCTAGCAAATATAATTTAAGAAAACCAACTGTAAAATCGGTTGAATGACATTTTTTATCTCACTTTGTCACAATCCCCCAAAGTGAACTTTTCTTCATTCAGTATATATTTACAGAACACATATACTAAGTGCCAGGCTTATCACAGGTTTAGGAATATAGAAACTAGTCGCCTAGGGCTTGCGTGGAGTGGGCCACACAGAGATGCAAAAACAACACCTACAGTGTGTGTGGGTCCTATATTAGGGAAAGCCCTGGCGGCCCTGGGTGCAGAGGAAGGCTCCAAAACCAGATTCAGGATCAGGGAAGCATCCCACAGGAAGGGAGTCAAAGCCGAGGCCTGAAAAGCCCAAAGGGATGGGAGGAAATCTTGAAGCTGGAGAAGAGATAAGTATATAAGTCACATGCAGAAGTTTGTGCTTTATCCTGAGTCCAATGGTGTAGCCATTCAACAGCTCCCAGCCTGTAAGCAACGTTCCTTTATATTGCATGAAGATCCTTCTGATTGCAGTGAGGGTAGTGGATTGAGGGGCTGGAGGCAGGAAGGCCAGGGGAGAGGCTGTTGCAGCAGAATGAAAAAGGATCCAGGATTTGGTCCTCTGACCAAGGATTGGCCAGATGTGCTGCATCAGAGGGTACAGGGGTGTTTGACAGCAAGTCAGATGTCCCCTGGGATACTTGATAAGTGGGCTGTAGTGCCACTCACAGAAGAAGGAACATTTGGAAAGGGAATGGTGAATTAAATTTTGGAGAGGCTGAATTTGTGTATCTACCAAGGAGTTTAGAGCACAGGGAACTGGCTAGGGCCGCATATAAATTATTATGGGTTTTTGAGAAACTTTTTCAAAAAGCAGTAAGCACTGAACTTTCTTCCAATTTTTTTAAAGCGTGAATAATCATCTCAGGATAAATACTCAAAATTTGTGAACTCTCCAATTTTTGACAATAAAAAGTTGCCATGTTAGAGGGAGGTAGAAAGCTTTTTTTGTGTGTGTTTTTGAAGAGCCATTTAGCAACTGCAAACTACCATTAATGTCTAGAAATTATCTAGTGTGGTCACTCTTTTAGTGAAGAGAAATTTGGGAAAGTCATGGTAAATGATCATACTAGAATCTTCTAAATGAAACCCTTGGAGTAAAAACATAATTAAAGAACAATAAAACGTACTTTTCTTGGATGCTGATTCCAAAGAGAGCCCACATAATGTAGACTTTATAAAGCACATAATGGAAAATGTGCTGGAGTCATGGAATGGTATGGCAATTCCTTGTAGTGAACAGATGGTAGCTATGAAAACTGTGAAATTTAATGAGCCTGGAGTAGCCTTGTAAGTGAGCCAGGCTCAGGAGAGTGATAACCAGATGCCAATCACTGGCCCCATATCGATAGTTTGCTTTTTATTTTAACAGCTTGTACAGATGAGCAGCACATTCTCAGGGTGCTTGGAAGGAAAGACCTTGGATGAGTGATAAGAGCCCAGGAGTACCAGAAACTTTGATTTCAAATTGAACTACTCATTTTGGCAACTGAGGGGAACTCTTCTTTTAATCACCAGCAAAAAATCCAAGATTCCAGAGCTACCTTCCTCTAGGAGTGTTAAGTTCTAATCCAGTTTTTAGAGGAAAACATCCTCTTTCCAAAGCAGAGTATATAAGATATATAATCACGAACGCCAGTGACTATTTTCCCATTGTTTTGACTAGTTAGCTTCTGCAGAGATGTGGTAAAAAGTAGAAACTGCTGGCTTTGGTGTGTGTGGAAGCATCTGCTATTGTATGGAATATTAATTCCATCTGTATTACAGTTTCTTAAAGGCTTCCCAATTTTACAACCATCCACGTAAAGTACAAATACATGTACCCACAAGTATACACACAGAGACACACATATGCACAGCAATTTTTCAATGAAAAGAATTAAAACCATAAGGAGATTTTTCCAAGGTTTATTGAGGTCATAATTTCCCTTTTAGGAAAGTTTTTCCCCCCATGTATTTTTTTTTAACTAAATCTGGAAGTGGGTCTTTTATGATTTAAAAATAAAGCAACAAGGCAAAATAATCAGAGAATTGTGTGTAGAATTCAGCTAACTCCAGCTGCCATCTTGACAGCCTTGAGGTCTCCTCCAACACATTTCCAAGAATTCTGTACTGGGTGATCAAGTGTATTTGCCAGTGGTGGGTTAAAGTAGTCTATATGCTCTACAGCAAACTACTGGTGCAAATATAGAGCACAGGTAAAATTTTTCATGAGTACAGAAACAGTGTAATTTACACTCGTAACCCAGGAGATCCAGACCATTGACAAACAGGCTCATGACTTCTAACACCACCACAGCTGCAAGCAAGCAAACACCCAGAGCTCCATCGTGTGCTAAAGACACAAAGAAAATCCAACCAACTGAACAGAACTGATTGTGGAAGTGAGTACAGGAATTGGCACATGGTAGAACTCAGGTTCCATTCATTCACTCGTTTACCAGACACATCACCTGTGCCATTCATGATTCCAAGAGATAACATTTTAAACAAGGAAACAGTCCCTGCCCTAAAGACCTTGCAGTCTAGACAGAAGACAGGTGATGGGCAATCCCAGCTCAGTTTGCCAGGTATTATAATGCAGCCAGGAGCGAGTGCTCAGTGAGGTTGAGGGGTCAGAGGAAGCCACTTGGCAGAAAAAAGCTGCAGGTTGGGCAGAAGCTAGCCAGGCACTTAGAGTAGTCATTTCTGAAACTATTCTAGTTTTTAGATACGCAAGAGCAGTCTAAAACACCAGCAAAACCACAGTGGCCTTGGTGTCCTGGCTAAAGTCAGAGTCTCCACAAATTGCTTCATCATGCTGAATCCTTTTGATGGTCCTTAGGCTTGATGTGACATGCTCAGGATTTTCCTCCCCTGTCCTCTGGCCCTTCAAGGACAGCTATTCAACAAAGAACAAGTTTCTATTTGGGGGGCATAGCATATGGGCACAAGACCCCTTTCTGGATGTCAAGCTTTACTCTCTCTCTCTATGAAGTCATCAAATGGTTAAAAGTTCACCAAGGCAGGCCAGTGGGGAAATCACTGTCTTAATATTAAGCATGGTTGGTGGATCTAACCACGATGGGCTCATTAAGACCCACAAATCTCTCTATAGGTTTTCTTCTTCTAACTCCCTGTGAACTGATTATAACTGAATTCTAAAATATATGCCATAATTACCTTTAAACAACCCCTTTTCTTGGTCTAAAGTCATCACAGGAATGATGGGCTTATGAAAGACCTCCAAGGGTTTTAATTGGATGAGTCAGGTGGCTGTCGAGGTGGGGCGAGGCTGGGGATGTGCACTTTAAACTCAGTTGCTCTTTATAGTGAAGCAGAGGCAGCTGACTCACCCCACGGCAGCCTGTCAATCCTCTGTTCCTACAGCTCCAGTGCATGTCCTCAGTGCCCCTCATTGGAAGCATCACAGTGCTTTTCCAACTGGTCACTAGTCTCCCTGCTTCCTTCCACACCCCTTACCCTGCCCACCCCTGTCCTCCACAAAGTCACCAATGAGTGAGACCTAAAATGCCTGTAAGATAAAGTCTAAATTCTGATTTCCCAGGCGAGGCACACGAGCCCTTCCTTAACCCTCCATCTGCAAGTTGCTTCCACCTCCTCCTCAAGCTGTGGCCACCCGCGGGAAGCTCTGTGGTGCTCTCCCACCCACCCTGCACATCCCCTGCTGTGTGGCATCTTCTCCACCCTTGATCATGCTGTCCCATCTGCTGGAGTGGACTCTCTTATTTGTGCAAAGCATCTCCCTTGGCATCCTTCTTAAGCCAAGGTCACTTGTAAGCCTGTCCCAAAATCTCCAACAGGACTCAGTTCTCAGTGCCCGTGTTCCTTGCAGGGCTCCCCTCTGCACTGCACTGAGCATGATGTGGACAGTCTCTGTCTAGACGTCTCTCCCACCTTCTAGTGGCAGCGTCTGAGGTCAGGCTCTAGGCCTTTGTAACTGCGAAGCCACCCACTATGACTGCCATGATGGAACCTGGCCTTGAGAAGGGAGTGGTGCTGGAGAAGACGTCCAGGGAGGACATCGGTGTGACTCTGGAAGGAACACCGTGTTAGGCTAAAGTTCCTGTGGTATCAGGAACTAAGTGGCTTTAGTGCTTGTCTCTAATGCTTGTTGGGTTAGGTTTGTCTCCACCTACCACCTTTATTTGCCATAGGCCACAAATAAAAATGTTTGGTAGAATTCAATTGTCTGGCTTGTTAAGTTAAAATGAAGATCAGGCCTGAGGCTCCCTGAAAAGACAAACCCAGTGAAGCCTCATATGTGGCCTAAAACCTTGCTTGATTTGCAAACCTAAGAGAAGCTTCACTGGAACTACTATTATAAATGCCTATGCTGAAAACAGAACTTAAACTGGGCCGATAAGAAGCAGCCAACTTACACTTACACTTCCACAATGAGGGACTTTCCAGGGGGAAACCAGATACCACAACTACAGGGCTGCAATGAGCCCATAGTTCTTTGCTCTGCCTCTGTGCCCTCACTGTCATCCTCCTCCCGCCACCCATCCCTTGTGTTTCCTTGCTGGAGCCTGTGAATGACTTCGGGTTTGGAGCTGTTTGATTCACTTATCACTGTTTGCTCAAATGAACTCTGAGATTTCACCAGGCCTCAGTTTACCTTTTAACAAAGCCTATCTGGGTCTAACCTGGGCCAGCCCCATGCCGTGGGACACTGGGGGCTGAGGGCAGGTATGTTCCATGGCACAGGGACCTGCTCTAATGCAAAGGGGGCTGGCAGAGGGCACACTGTGAGAAGCAGGGGCTCTACAGGCCACCTCACTTTCTCTTCATGGCACCATGTAGGTGGGAAGTAGAGTCTTTATTTTGTTAAGAAAAAGAGTGACACCCAGGGAGGTTAAGTATCTTGCCAGAGAGGGCCTGCTGCTTCAGCAAAGCTGGAATTCAACCCAAGACTGACCACCAGGCTCCAAAGTCCAAGCACTTGCCACCCATGGGGTCTTCACCCAACAGCTATCTCTCAGAGGCCCTGGAAATCTTCTGGGCAGCCTGCTGCCCTCTGCCTTCTCTCTTTTCAAGGAAGACTATCTTTGTCATGTTAACCAGCTCAACTTCCAGTTTGAACAAACATATTAATCTTATCCTCTAAATAATTATAATCAAAACTTATTTCTTTTCCTTAATGAGAAGGCGTGTTTTTAGGTTAAGGAAGAAGTCAGGTCTGGTAGAGAATTTACCTATCTTTGCTCATATTCCATCTTTCTAAAAGCAAGAGATTATCAGGTAAGTTTATAATAAATTCAGATGATGACATTTCACAAATCTCCCTCCCATGGGCTAGTGAGCTTTAGGGTCTGAGATCTGAACTTGTGATAACGAGGCAGGAAGTGGCCAGCATAGCGGAGTGAATGGCCCTTGGTATGATGTTGATGACATCACAGGGATGTGAGTCAGTGCTAGAACTTACTACTAATGAGGCTTCAAGCAATGCAGAAAATCATCCCACCAGGCTGTGAGATCCAGAGTTGATGAGCAAAAAGCAAACAGAGCAGGACAGGACCTGGTAGCCATTTCTCCCAGATACAATCTGAACATTCCCTGCATATTCACCTAGGAAGCTGCACATGGAGGCCTCTGAGGAGAAAGGGGGGATACAGAGGTCACTAAGATGTTGGCTTTGTCTTCTCAGGGATCACCACCCAGATGGGAAAAGAAGACACCTACAGGTGTGACCCAAGCAGCCTGTGATGCAAATAGCCACGGGACTGCCAAGCACTAAAATGTCATCATGACCTTGTCAGGGAAATGAGATTTGCCTGGAGGTCTCTAGTTCTTAAAAGTCTGCTCTGCTAATCTAACTGATCTTTCAAAACCAATATGTCACCCACAAATGAAAATCAATAATTTGACCAAAAAAGTCAAGAAGGCAAAAAAAAAAAAGCCAGAAAACATTCATACCTAAGTTTTGCATATCACCACACTTCAAGAGTCATTGATTGGTCACCTGATAGGTGTTGGGCCAGTGCTTCCTGGGAGGAAAGAAGCCAGGTAAGCCAACCCTGCCTGAGGGGACTGAGGGAATGCTCAAAGCCACAGCATGCACAAAGTTTTAGATGTGTGCTATGATCACTTTTAAACTTACGAGGCCTGAAAACAAGAAAAGCAAAGATGACTGTCACACTAATGTGGTTTATGAACATCATACACTGGGTTTACACAAAAGGGGAGATATGGAACCCAAGCCACCCAGACTCTTGGCCACTTACCACTTACGTAACATTGAGACTGTTACTTTCATCATATTTTTTTTTCCTGTTTTTTTTTTTTTTTTTTTAAAAAAAAAAAAAGTTTATTTAGCTCACATTTCTGGAGGCTGCATGTTCAGCACCAGCTCTGGTGAGGCCCCCTGGATGGATTGCATCATAGCACATGGTACATTTTCCCTTAGTTTTATCATTGAAAATGGGACAGCAAGAACCTCCTGTGTCAATGGGTGTTTTGAAGAATAAATGAGACAAATCAATCCATGCAAAGGGCTCAGTATGATAATTAGCAGAAAGTAAGGAATGATTATTATCCCACCTGATGATATTTAGAACATACAAATATAGATTAAAAGCTCTGACAATGAACTTAAAACCCAGTATTATTGTGATCATTTGGAAGAAAGAAGATGGACCTCCACCAAAATTGGGTTCCAAGGTCAAGACCAGCAGTGCCATCCACACACTTTTCACAGTATCCTACCAAGAAGGTAGGGATAGGTTTATTATTCACTGAATGAGGCCTTTGAGGAAGGGCAATGGGGTTCCCAAAATGGCTTGAGAGAGTCAGGAGAGGAGACTTGGCTGGGGTCTGACACTAGTTAAGAGGTGGGCCCAGGGTGAGGGGTCTGCTTGTGGCTTCCTGCTAGGGCAGGAGGGAGCCCCGGGCTTGCTTACCTGCTCCCTCAGATGGGCAGAAAACATGAAGTCTCTCCACAATGACACAAGGAATGGAGTCATCCCTTCATCACAGGGATGTGGGAAACTTCCCAAATGACCATACACAGCTCACTGAAGACAGTCCCACCCCAAACACCCCTTCCACGTGTTTTTACTTTCAGAAATCTCCACTTACCCTTGGAATGTTTCTATTCCATTACAGGAAGTAAATGTGCATTTCATACTTCATTTCCTTCAATTTTGGGTTTGCTTTTTGTTGAAAATGAGTCAGTATTACTAATACAGAGGAAGACAGACCACAGCCCTCTTCAAATGCAGCTTCACTATGATGCATAAACAAAAGCTCAGAGCAAGAGGCATCTCCAAGTTCGAAAGATTCACCCATGGGATTCCAGAGGGACCATCTCTGAACTGACCCAGGAGAAGTTTCGATTCCCACCTTAAAATTCTCAAAGCAGCAAGAGCTTTAAGTAACAACGCCACACTTGCTTCAAGTGTGAGCACTTTGCCTTGTTGTGGTGTTGCTGGTGTGTCAACAGCAGCTGCTTTGGTTGTAACTATTATTGAATGTGCTCTGACCACTTGCCCTCTCCTAAACCTTAGGCCATTAGTAATCTTACAAGGTCATCGACACTGTTGTTAGCCTATTTTACAGATGGGGAAACAGAAGAGGTGCTGTCCAGCAGTCCATCCCATGCCCTCTTACATATACATGTGTATTTACATACATATAACTAACAATGTTTTGTTTAGTTTATCGCCTTTCTGCCATACACAGATTCATAGACATGTGAAATTCTGTGTGAGGTGATTAAGTCTCCAAGAGGAAAGTTATACTATTACAACTTTGAAATAATATGGCTAAAAAATAGTGGTCTTTCAAGGAAAGGCCACAGTAAGAGAAACCCCTTCAGCACTTCCTAGGAAGTTTGTAATCATAAGCAGCTTTTTGAAGCTGTTGAAATCTATGTGACAAAAACTTTGTGGTGAAAGAAAAATAATGGCCCATTGTATCTACTTTGGTTCCTCCCAAATAGAAATCCCTATTTAATTTCTAATATCTCTTCATATTGGATGGAAAACACTTTTCACAGCATCCTTACAAAAAATTATACAATTTGTATAACAGCCAAAATAATGAAATATCCTTATTTAATATTCTCAAATGGCATATTACCATTCTTTATCATTCTGGATACCCACGGGATCATAGACAAATGTACAAAAATAACAATGACATCTCTCTCTTTTCAACAGAATTCACATTTCAAAGAAATGATGTGAGTGGTTGCATCAGTCTGAATCAAAGAATACCACTCGTTATTTCATTATGAACCAGACATTTTTCTATACATTTTTAAAGTTTGTAAGCAATAATAAGCTAAGGAAAAAATAATACTGCATGTAATTCATTGGCAATGGGAGTTTTTATGACGTTTTAGTATTATAATTTTTTATATCTAGATGTCTTTAGTAACTCCATAAAGCTGTAAATAGTTTATCCAAGCCTAGTGCTAGAGGTTTGGCTTCCCTGACAGGTTGAGCGGTGGCTTTCCTTTGTATTCGACACATCAAAAACATCTTCTTATGGATTTGGCAGCTGTGGATCTGCTACCTTCAAAGCCAAGGTCATACAACTCGACAGAGGCTTTACACACACCTGTGAACACACAGACAGGAGTTTAATTGGGTGGGAAAGATCATAAACTGGGTGCAAAAAGATCTTCTGGGAGAAAAAGAACCTTCTAAAAGATGTTAGAGTGCTCACAAAAGTGTCATCAAAGCTAAAGGAAGGATGTCAATATCCCTCCATTACCTCAGTGTTGTAGTACAGACAACTCTACTCAGCAAGGTGCTTGAACTAAATTGCAGGGTCCAAAATGGGGTTAGCTCCATAAATCAGATAATTGCTGCCATCTTTAAGCTATGGTTTGATCCAATAGCCATAAGCGACAACTTAAAAGGCAACTTATTGCAAAAACTAAGCTTAATTTTAGTTTTATTTTTTATTTTAAAATGGGAAGATTGAGTTTGTGATTCCATGCCTGGCCCTGGATGTTGCTGGAGAGAGTCTGACACAAACACATCTTCCCTCCATCAACACCCTCCTGTCTTCAAGAGCTGACACTACGCCCTGAGAGCTGACAAAGGTCATGCGCTGTCCTACCTTCTAAATATTCAGGAAGAAATCTAGACAGTAGCCTGTACAGCAGACTAGAATTACCTTTCAACAAACTCAGTAAACATCACTGATACCTAAGTACATTTTTATTAGGTTTGACCAAAATTAAAGTTAACACAACTTGCCTGGAGCTGCTGAACAAATTTTTTTGTCATTTTAGGCAATTTTGGAGGAAGCTAGGACATTTCCGTTCTTAAAGACTGTGACTCTTGGGAATAAAGCTGAAAGAAAATGAGTTTCTAATAAAAATAAACCTTACTTTCTTATTTTAGGGGCTTCAAAAGATTCCAAGGAAATCCGGTATGTTTAAGTCCACATAAACAATATCATTTCCAAACTCTGGTAAGAAAGTCGTGTTCTCCAATCATGGGGCCATACTTATCTCTCTACATCATCCAAATTAGACATGTAGTTGTTAAGCTTCCTTCAAAATAGAAATAATTAAAGCATAAAGCAGCAGCTTACAGACTGGCAAATTGTCGGATTTACATTTAGGCTTTCAGGGCTCATAAAATGGCAAGTCAGATGGTAAAACCTGTTTATAAAGACGACACAAGAAGCTTCAACAAATGCTACAATCTGTTCAGTTAATGATGCTTGAGATACTTAATTTCTCCCCTAGGTTTTCTGGGAAACAGCCCCGTCCCTGAAAAATCAGAGTAAAATTTGCATCAAGGGATGCGTATTATTTAAGAGAGAGATAATCAAAAAGGAGGATGGAGAAGCCACATGAAAGGGTCTTAGCATGGAGAGAAGTAGAATCAGAGTAAAAGAGAGGGGATGAGACAAGAAGTCAACCAGAGAAAACCAAAACATGCTAGAGCTCTGAATAACATTTTTAAAAGGCATTATTGTTTACTACTAAAAGCTAACAGGCACTTGTGCAAAGAAATAGTGTTCTTAGGAGATGATCATAATTTTCCACATTAAATGCAATCTTGTGATTCTTCATAATTCTTCAGTTGGGTCTGATTAGATAGCTCCCAAGGGTTAGAAGACATGTACCTATTTTTAAGTAGGGTCGAAATAAGGAAAACAAAAAGTAACCACTCTATTTTCTACATGTAACCAAAATCCTATAAACAGATGGAAAGATACATACTGAGATTTCAAGGTGACCTGAGCTTGCTGTTGGGAAAATCTAAGAAAAAAAAGGAAGGGACCAAACTTGTCCAACTACTATTTTTTTTTTCTTTTCTGTCCATGTAGTTAAACATATAGAATTTGTAATTAAAGAATATAAATACATTTGGAGATTTATCTATATTAGTACCCTCGTAAAATATACTGGTACCATTTTGGGCCACTTTCACATTTTTCACAAAAGCCTGGCCCATCTGTCGTGCCCGCCACATCTCAGTGAGCACTGACTGATCACTTTTATAGCAAAAGAACTTTGAAATTTTAAATGTTTGAATTTTGAAGTTTAAACCCGTCAACAAAACCCCCAAATGTGGCTTGAATCCTGTCTGTAATGACGATAGTCACATGGCTGTGCAAATGCACAGAGGGTCTATGCGCATCACCGGGAGCTGGTCACCTCTGCTGCCCTTCAAAGTGCTCTCTACATTCACTGTCCATCAAGCTCATGAAAGAGCAACTCAGCTCCTAAGTCCTTCCTTATTTCCTGAGAAGTATTTCAGAACACAGTCTCATACAGGTCCCTGCCCTCCCTTGTATCTCACCTGTTTTCCACCTCCCGTCTGGGTTTAAATCAGAATCCTTCCTGCAGGGTGCTAGCAGGATTTTCACCCCACTCTGTCATTGCCACCACCCTGCACTTTGTCCCTTACCTTCCCCAACACTTGTTTATTTGCTCCCACTCTGTCCAAAATACATTATGATCCTGCGAAGGTTGATTTTGTGTGTCAGCTTGTCTGGGCCAAGCGTTGCTCAGGCAGTCTTGAAACATTCCTCTGGGTGTAGCTGTGAGGGTGTTCAGGAGGACATTAGCCTCTGAGTCTGTGCACTCAGCATGGTAGATCGCCCTCCCCAAGGGAGGGGGCATCATCCAACTCATGGGGGTCTGAAGAAAATGGGGACATGGAGGGAAGGTGAATGTGCTTTCTGCATCATCTGGGACCACTCGTCTTCTCCTGGAGAATTCCTGAAAGCAGTCTTCCTGTGTGCCGAGAGACACAGAATGCCAAGGTAGGTGCAGCAGGCTTCCCAAAGAGCCTGAGACCCCCCCCCCCCCCGGAGGACCTAGGGCTAGGGTACAAGGCACGCTCTCCATGTGACATAACGCCAACACAGTGTGAACACCTGAAATCATCACAAACACACTGCTTTGAGTTTTCAGAGACAACACAAAGATCCAATCCAAAACTCACTATCCATCTGACACAATATGAAACAGGGTAATACTGAACCTAAGTTTTCCCAAGGTGATAAAACTTGAAAAGACTTTCCCAAGGGGATAAAACTTCGAAGATTTGGCTGGGAGCTGGGGCACATGCCTGTAATCCCAGCAGCTTAGAAGACAGGAGGATCGCAAGTTCAAAGCCAGCCTCAGCAATAGCCAGGCGCTAAGCAACTAGTGAGACTCTGTCTCTAAATAAAATACAAAATAGGGCTGGGGATGTGGCTCAGTGGTCCAGTGCCCCTGAGTTCAATCCATGGTACCTCCACCCCCCCCCAAAAAAAAAAAAAAAAAACTAAAGCAAATTTATAAATCAAGGATGAGTATAAGCCTCCAAGGGGACAAGAGGACTGGCCTTGGAGTTATGCTCCAAGTGCAGAAGAGCCTCTGCAGATGTCAGGAGCTGTCCTGGATCAAGATGCATTTAAGTCCTGAAGCAAGGGATTCTGAACAATTATTGCATTCTGCGGTGACATGGGCATTATCTCAGCTCAGATAATGAGGCATGGCTCCAGGAGTAGGTGTCACCCCCTGAGGTTGAGTTACACTCACCTATTTCTTTATAATCCTACTCCTTTTCCCTGTTTGGGATAGAATGTTCTATGGAAACTCCCCTTGTGTGTCCCCTATATAAGAATAAATAATTCCAGTGGCTCTCTCTTTCTCTCTTTATCTATGGACCCCTAAGGTCAGAAAGCCATCTCAGATTTTGAAAAGGTACTTCTGTGTGTTTGCGTGCTTTCTTCGCCATTTTCTTAGTTATGGAATAATTAGATTAGTGAACCCAGAATAGGTTACCAGCTAGGATAGATGGCCGTAAGGAGATACCTCTGATTTGCCATGGATGCTGTAAGGTTGCTTTATTCAACATATTTGCTTGTTACTTCTATTTATCCCTGTTCATCAAGACACTTCAAAGGCATTTTTTCAATTAAAAAATAGTCATCTCTATTAAATAGTTGTTCAGTTTGTTGAGCATATCCTCCGAAGAGCCAAAGGTAGGGAAGCTCCACAAAGGATTCATGAAACAGCTTCCTTTGGGTCTCTGTTCTCCTGTTGCTCAGGGTGCTTTTCTCTCTAGTGCCATTTTGGCTGCCCCGTTGCTTCCCCCAGCACAGGGCCTGTGAACACTCAAGGCTGCCCAGGAAGGAGAGCACTAGATGCTTCTCATCCTTCCTTAAGTTCAAGCCCTGGGTTTTAAGTATTTCAAGCTGTTCCATTTGAGGAAGCCATATGAAAAGAAATAAGACAAGATAAATCTTTCTCTGTGTTCTTTTAAGAATCTATAAGCCCAAAGTTAAAAGAGCAGGGCCTGGGGCCAAGCAACAGAACCTATCCAGTATTTCCTGCACCCCCACTGTACTGGAAGATGGGTTTAGGCAGAAACAGTCTCAAATATTCTAGAGCAGTGCAGTGAGGGTGAAACTACAAGGAGGAGGAGGAGAGGGAGGCAGGTCAGGAGGTTGGCACGTCAGCTGGGAGGTAGACCCAGGAAGGAGTCTTGCCCCAGGAAGAGGCAGCTGTGTAGCCCAAGGCTATGTTGTCTCCACCCCAACAGCCCCCCCTCCACAGGCAGGACCCAGGAGCACCAAGGAGCACATGTGTCCCAGCAGATGCCTGGCTAGTAATAGTCTCAGGCAAATTCTCTGCTTCCATGGCTCATGTGAAAGAATACATAAAGAAAAATAAAATACTAAAGAAAAATAAAATAAAATATGAACCTCCTCATGCTCTTTCCTTAAAGTCCTTCGATGGCTGCTCATTGTCTATGGAATAAAGTTCAGGGTATTTGAGGTTTTTCCTAATCTGGCCTCTACCTATCTTGGCAGTCCGGTTTACACCCCAGCACTCAGGCCTAACAAATAAAATGCATGACCCCGAGCACACACCCCACATACCCCCACACACTTCTGGGCTTTGCAAGTCCCACCCCTCTCCCTGCATGGCTCCTGACCCCCATCCCAGCTGCCTGACTTACTTTGTAAATGCCCCCCTCATGCTAAGACATGGTTCAAATGTCACCTCCTCCAAGGCACCGCCTCCTCCTAGCCCACCAGGCAGCATCAGGTGCTCTGGGTATAAGCTCCATTCTCGTAGAAACCCAGACTAGAATTCTTACCATAGAATAATTTAATGCATGTCTTTCACCAGGAACCCAGGACCATGCCAACGGCAGAAATCACATCCTGTTCATCTTGCTTCTTTCAGCTACTAGCAGGGTGCAGAAACACAGTAGGGACTCAAGAAACATTTATTAATATGCTACTATAAATACATTCAAATCAGCTCAATCAGCATTTTCTTAGCACACACCACACAGCAGACCTCTATAAGACCCTGAAGTTATAAAGGGCATTAAGACATGTCATTATGTGACATGAGATGCCCTAAACTTCCTAGTCCTGAATTACAAAAGGAGATTTTTCTACTTTATAAAAGTATCTTGGTTGGGAGGCTGAGGCAGGAGGATCGTGAGTTCAAAGCCAGCCTCAGCCGTGGTGAGGCACTTAGCAACTCAGTGAAACCCTGTCTCTAATAAAATACAAAAAAAGGGCTGGGGATGTGGCCCAGTGGTTGAGTGCCCCTGAGTTCAATCCCCAGTACCAAAAAAAAAAAAAAAAAAAGTATCTTGGTTGCTGCCATTAAAGGTGTTTCTATCATCCAGGGAAGGCAAGGAAGGCATGGTGCAAAAACACAGGCCAAACAAACAAAAAGGAGCTGGTGTGTGCAGAGGGTGGTGCAGGTTGGCATTTATCTGGCCATGCAATTGCCATCTTGCTCAGGAAAAAGCAAAATTATCAAAGCCAGGGGAGTTCAGGGAGAGCAGAGTGCAGCAGCAGGCACTTTCCAGGCTAGGCCTTTCAGCTGGCTTTTCAGAGAAACTTTTATCTCAGCAATACTGAAGGCAAATGAGGGAAACACAAATTATAGGCTTATCCTAACAGAAAACGTGCATGAAACCTCAGCATTCTTTAATCTTTCTCCAAAAGATATTCCCAAGTCTGAGTTGCCACAGAATCTGTCAAGGTCAGGGGCGACTGAGCCTCTTTCAGACTCCAGAGGCGAGGCCAGGAGGGTGAGGCTCAAGCCTGGGCTATGAAGCTGAGCAGGGAAGCTGCTGCCAGCCAGTTCCACACAGGGCGAGTGACCAGGGAAGCTGCTGTTCTGCCTATCTCCTGAAGTAAGCAGAACTCTGATGCTGAGATGGGCCCTCTCACCCTCATCCCTGATGCTGCCCCAGGGATCATGTAATGCCCAGTGGTGGAGGAGAGTGTGCCAGCATCACGGAGGTCACTAATCAGTTGACCTAAGGGAGCTCATCCATGTGGGTCTAATCACATGAAGCCCATAAGCAGAGAATTTTCTCCTACTGTGGCAGAGGGGGAGGTCAGGGAGTTTGGAAACGTGAGGACTCCAACAGCACTGCTGACTTGAAGATGGAGCAGGGCACAGAAGGTAGCCCCTGAGAGGGTGCCAGGGATGACACGAACTCAGTCCTACAACCAGAAGGCACTGGATTCTGCCCATGACCTGAACAGCCTTGAAGTGGATTCTTCTTCATCTCTTCCTGATGAGAAACAGCTCAGCCAGCAACTTTCTGATTTCTAAGACCCTAAGCAGAGATCCTAGTCAAGCCCACAAGAACTTCTGATTCATAGAACAATGAGATAATAAACAGGTATCATTTTAAGCTGCAAAGTTCATGGTAATTTGTTAACTTTAGAGGGTAGATGCATCTTCCTCCTAATATGATTTCATAAAGTAGGTGAATGGATGGAGGAAGGGGGAATCAACAAGGAAGGAAAGAGCCATGAAGAATAGCAATTTGGGAAAGGAATCCTGAGGGGCTTGTGGCCCCACAGGCATAATCTCTGCCCTGCTTTTCAGAGAACCCATTTCCATCAATGGTCCAATTGAACACCTTATTATAATGATGTAGATACTATGAATCCATCCCTTCAGTGGAACCACCAATCAATCACTCATTCAATCAGTGTACACTAGAATGGCTACTGTGTACCAACCAATGAAGGGACCACCATACCCAAACCATGAGCATAAGGTCAAGGGAGACTAGCTATGCTACAATTCATCACAATTCATCACTGCCCAGGCCAGACAAAGACAAGTAAGATGCAGTGTTACCAGCAAATAGGATGTTAAAATGGACAGGAGATAGGAGCTTCTGCTGACAAGCCAAATTATTGTTGGTCATAAACGTCAGTGTTAGACCAAAGAACATGAAGTGATTAAAATTAAAATGAAGTGCAAAATGGGATGACAATTCATAGTAAGGGAATGGGGGCTAGGGAAGAATAGAGGTACTTTGGATTAGGCAGAGGGGAGTGAAGGGAGGGGAGATATAGAGCTAGGAAGGATAGTTGAATGAATCAGACATTATTACCTTATGTGCATATATGATTACACGACTGCTATGATTCCTACATAATGTACAACTAGAAGAATGAGAAGCTAGACTCCTTTATGTATGATGTGTCAAAGTGCATTCTACTGTCATTTTAACTAATGAGAACAATTTTTTTTTAAAAAATGAAGTGCAAAATGTTTACTATTTAACACATAAGTGAAGAGCATGGAACCAGAGAACAAATACTCAATTGGGACCATCTCTTCAATCGGGCAGCCAAAATACATGGATGTATTATCCTTTGAGATTGTCAAAGTGATTCTATTATGTAAAGATCTCTTGGTTCCATGAGAGTGAAATTGACCCAGGGATGCTTCTGGGACTCAAGGATTCCCTATTCAGAAATAATGCGTTTATTCCAAATACAATTGCTGTCCACAAGCCCACGCAAACAGACAAAGGCATTTCATTCTACAACATCCTCAGTCACGTGCATTAGCTAAAAAAAAAAAAAAAGAAAAAGAACCAGGGCCACAAGGACCTGCCATAGGGACAATCCCCATGGCAGAAAGCCATGAAGGCTTAACTGAATATTGAGGAAGCCGCCGGGGGGTTCAACAGCTGCTGGAATTTTACATTCCTGATGTTACTTTAGCCAGGCCATGAAGTTCAGTAACTTACCACGTGCAGTTCACATAATAGGAAACATTTACTTCAGTAAATGATTATAAACAGAAGACTCTTGAAATAGCTCCCGCCAAGCCAATCAGACCTGTTAAATATTTACATTCTGCCATCTGACCAGACCCCATGTCTATTACTGGTTGCTCCAAGCAAGTTCCAAACTAGCACTATGCTCAGTGAGGGCACTCTGGTTTCCCTGGTCACACCATTCTATCTCAGAGATAACTATGTGATAAGGTCAGACCCCAAAGCCAAAGAAAACCTGTCTTCCTGCTGGGGCCACCTCCTTATAATTTATCATTGTCCTCCTTATTTACTCAATGACCAAATGGCCACTGTTGCATTCAGAGTGGAAACATTCTCTTAGCATACCTGAATGAGAAATTTTAATTATTTCTAATGCCAATAAATGGAGGGAAAATATCTCTTGTTTCTAACTAGTAACAGCGTTGACAGCTCTGTTCTGCCTCCAGGTTAACCTAAAAGCACAAGTTGGCATTAATAACTGGATTCAGCTGAGAGGTTTTCAGGCGTATGAATTGGGATTGTCAAATCCTGACCTGCCATGATAAAGGATTCCTTCTCTTGCTCCAAATATAATTACATTCCTGATTAATAACAAATGTGGAGGCTCAGGCCCTGAAGCAATGCTAGAGCAATCAATTCCACCCACCACAACATTTGTTTTATAACTGTTACAAAAGGGGTGGGGGGGCTCACCAAACTCAGAGCCAAGATGGCAAACCTTTCAGGAACAAAGGGCAAAGTAGGGTCTGCTCAGGAAACGGACTTGACCTCACCAGTGAGATGAAATGCAGAGCATTACCTCTCAAGTCGCTGAGCAAAGCGCACATTCTCTGTGATACATTAAAACTACATAATTCACAGCAAGCAAGCCCTTCATTTCTCTGTTAGGACAAGGCCCAAGAAAAATATTACTTTATTTTCCTTAGTAGTTCAAAGGAGATGGCTCATGCCAGTAGGAAATCAAGTTGCCTCTTTTCAAAAAGATGTTTTCTGTAATTTGAATGTAATAGCTCAAAAAGGAAAAACTCACTGCATATATGTCTCTTTCATCCTCATGCTACATATCTTCATTAAAAACAAAAACAAAAGGAGTGAAAGAGGGAGGACTGTCTTCATGCAAGTGAGGATCTCAACACACAATTTGCCCTTGGTGCTTCAGGAAATTCACAAGGGACCTCATGGTCTCCAGATTCCTCTATGTGTGTAGAAGCATGAATTTTTAAAGTCATCTCATTGCTCTCTGCATGTTTACCCTCAATCCCTTGCTGTGTACTTACAAGGCGTTCAATAAAGATGCATTGGACTGGATTGAACAAAGATTGCTGAACAGCCCACCAACCATGGCATGCAGGTCCTGAAACATTAGAAGCTTTGGGGTCACTGGATTGACTATCACAGACCCATCCAAATGGTAGTTAGACAATAGCTACAAAGAAGAATTAAGTGTGTGTCGTGGATATGAGAATATCTGTGATGAGTGAAAACACGAGTCACCTATGACATAAATGGAAAAGCCAATTTCACCAGTCAAAACATGTCCTTTGTCCTTCAGTTAGTCAGTTAGACACTGGTTCCACCCGACCACGAAATTCAATTTAATTTCGGTTGATCTCCATATGAAACTATAAATTGGACAAACTTGAAATTACAAGGAAAAATGAGAAGGCATTCAGAAGAGAACTAATTATAGCTTCTGAGAAATTGGTTTATGGGAAGATTGTCTATTATTTCAAAAACATACATTTATATTCAGATTAACACCATTAAAAAAAAAGGCCAATGGATTTCCTTAAGTGCCAATATTTTATAGACCTTATCATACATATCCTGTTTGGTGCAGCTTAATTATATTTAAATTCAAGACTTACTCAAAACTATATGTGGACACAGAATGAACGATCGTATCTTTACTTTTGGAAGATAATTCGTTTTGAATGATTTCTCATTTACATTTGCAATTACCTTAAATTTGTTATTTTTGAAGTTTTGTCAAAGTAAAACAGAGAGAGAGAATTTAAATAACATAATTGCTGATGCAACAGAAAATGAGACAACTCTTTGATTTCACCTACATGAAAAATTGAACTGAGAACTTACTGGGAGCGAAACTGAAGGCGAGATATCAACCAGAAAGAGATACACGTTCAAAATGTCAATTAAAGCCAGGCGCAGTGGCACATGCCTGTGGCTCAGGAGGCTGAGACAGGAGGATTGCAAGTTCAAAGCCAGCCTCAGCAACTTAGTGAGGCCCTAAGCAACTCAGTGAGACCCTGTCTCTAAATAAAATACAAAAAAGGACTGGGGATGTGCCTCAGTGATTGAGTACCTCAAGGTTCCATCCCCAGTACCAAAAATAAATAAATAAATAAATAATTAATTAATTAATTAAAATTTCCTGGTACCAGACGTGATTCAGACATCAGATCTTAAAACTTGCTCTTGTATGCAGTAATCCCATTCCATAGTGTAGCATGCTGCATAACTGCAAAGCATCTGTGTACAGATGACATTCTTTCTATCATGACACTGCTATGTATGTGTGACACATGCACATGTATACCAAGAAGGCCGTCAATGACTACCTGGCACTTTCCAACCACAAACTGCTGTCAGACGAACACGATGTCTTAGCTTTCCAAATAGCTGGAAATAAGGCCTGATTCAGTAAAGGAGCAGCTGTTGCAGTGAAACTTCCAGAGGCTGAGGCAGGCACATTGCACTCAATGGTGACCTGACTCACTAGACAACTACTTATTAAATTACATCTGTTGTTTTTTTCCTCTCTGTGGGTAGACTGTAAGATTATGCTAAGTTTTATCACAGCAAATAGCTACCAAAACAAAAACAAAAAAATCCCCAAACACTCTTTTGTGGTGTAGAGTATGCATGACCTCTTCAAACCAGCACACTTCAAGAGTCACTGCAAAGGACATGATGTTAAATAAAAGCCAGACATAAAAGATTCCTCGCTGTGAGATTCCATTTATGTGTAGTTCAAAAACAGGCAACACCCATCTATGCTGTTAGAAATCAGGACATCAGCCTCCTTGGAGTCGTGACTGGCAGTGACTACAAGAGGCACGATATGGTTGCTGCGTAGGCTGTGTGTTCTGTCTGGTGCCTGAGCAGGCTGCCTGCTGCGTGGCTATGTTCACTTTGTGAAAATCCAACAGGCTCTACACACATGATTTCCATACTTACTAATTTGCACATTATACGTCAGCAAAGTTCTTCAAAAACAGTCACCATGAGCAACCAAGTCTATGATCTCTCAAGTAGCCTTTTCCCTTTAAACACATACAGCAGAACATGCACATGCAAACCCCACACACAAGACACACCTACACCTGCACCCCCACACACCACGTGGCATACACAACATAAATACACATGTGTACCTCACACACCCAACACACAGTACATACCCACAAACACATATCCACCAAACACACACAGCCAGTATGCCACACACATACACACACACACACACACATACACACACACACACACACACATCACATTCATATGTTCTCAGTGAGCAAAGACTAAAGAATGTGAAGATGGAAGGGTTTTACCCATTAGGCCTTGATTCTCAAGTTATCATGGCCTTAAATATTGAAAATGCAGATACAATCAAAGGCCAAATTTTTACTTCCTTAGATTGTGAAAATGTCCTAATTATAGCTGTCCCCCAGAGAGGACAGGCTCAGAGAACCTACGGAAACTGCTGTGGCCTCAGGGTGATGACTCTGAAGTCAGGTTCTTGTGACCTTAAAGTCATCTGTCTGGTCCACTTTTACTGGACAGTCCTCTGGGAACAAGGAGTTAAGGCCAAGCCCTGCTCTGAGGGAGAGAGCTGTGGAATCCTGGAGCTGTTGGTCTGGTCTCTCATCTTTGCAGAAATTCCAGAATAGAAACTTCTAAGGAATCTTCTCCTTCCACACGACCTATAAGAACAGCCAAAGCAGGAAATAGCCCCCAAGAGGCAGAAGCAAGATCCTCTCAGTGACATCTTCTTGCAAATAGTTCTGGGAATTTCTAAACACAATTATGTTCTGAGGGTATAAAGATTCTTAATGAAACAGGTGGGTGTCTAGGAGGCAAGAGACACCTGAGAAAAGATGATTTTGATTTTACTTTTTGTATCAGCTTTCTATCACTGAGACAAAATACCTGAGGAAAATAACTTACAAGAGGAAAGATTTACTTAGCCTCAGGGTTTCAGAGGTTCTCATCCATGGTGGGCTTGCTTTATTACTCCAGGGCCATTCAGGAGGGAGAACACCATGGCGGAAGGGCATGGCAGATCAAATTACTCACCTCATGGTGGCCAAGAAGCAGAGAAAGAGAGGGAGAGAGGAAGGGAGTAGGGACAAGATCTTCCTTTCAGGGACATGCTGGTGACCGACTTCCTCCAACTCAGCCCCACCTCCTAGAGTTTCCACCACCTCCCAAAGCGCCACCAGCTGGAGACCATTAGGGACATTAATGGACAAATCATAACCAACACACGTATCTTCATTTTACAAACACTTTTTGATTGATGATTATTTGCCAAGCCCTAAGGATGCGACGTCGTCGTGGAGGCCAACACTGTGGACCAGGAATCCTCCCCCGGGGGAAGGGACAGGCTTTCCCCACCTCAATAAAGTGGTTTAAGCAAAGGAAAGAAGGAAGGGGAGCAAGAGACACCAGCAAACAGACAGCAGCAGAGTCTTCATGATGAAATACACGTGTGCACAGAACACATTCCCCGCAGAAACGCGAGCCCCTCACAGCACTCCCTCTCTAGCTCTCAATGCTCCACCATTAGACAGAGGAATCTGTGCGGTACACGATGGAGCTGGACCAGAGACCTAGACTGTGCCGTCAGGTGCTACCAACCCTGAATCTGACTGCAGTTTTCAAACTCACCCGGGGCCCTTACTTCCAGTTGTGCTCTACCATCATAAACCACAAAAGAAAAAAGGGTACCACTTCTCCCTGGACACTGCCTGAGATGGGTGGGACTTCACCTTTTCCCCAGTTCTCCTCTGTGTGGTTCCTGACATTAGAGCCACTAGAAAAATCTTTCTGCTGTTTGCAAAGCATCGCTGGTGATGGAGAGTTCCATATTTTCTCAGGAATATTTTAAGCTTTGCTGTTGAACGCCTGTTTGATATCTCAATTCTAACTTTGAATTGGCAAACAGAAGATAGGGAAAAGAGTCTCATTTTCACAGTATAAGATATACAAAGGTAAAACACAGGCGTGGAACAGAAGAGTGGGGAGCGTTCCCCCTGGGTGTTCATTCTTTCCTATTCCATCTGTAGCATAGCTGGGCCCGACTCACACTTGGCATTGGCCTAGGACTTGACTGATCTGAAGTATACTGCTCTGTGTATTTAAAATGTCTTGAGAGCACAGGGTTTATTTCTCAACTATGAAAGGCACTGGTTACAACGTATTTGTTATGTCCATTCCTCACAGTTACACTTAGGCCTCCATCATTTAAACTCTATGTACTTAATCTCCACCAAGATTTTAGTGCAGCAACCTTGAATAGAATAGACTTCTTTACAAGAAAAGGCAATAACCAAGCCATTGCAATAACCTTGATCCCTAGCCTCTGGCATTTCCCCTGAGCAAGCAGTTCTTATTGTCACACTAATTAAGTAAAAACATAAAGGCTTTCCCCATGCTTTCCACAGGGAACTCTCCTTGCAGATTTTATTTTATGAAATCCGTAAAATGCTAGGAGGCATATTAATTAACAGCAGCAACTCTAAACATATATTGAATACATAATTAACTACTAAATAAGATGCACTTAATACTTGAATGCTTAAAGAGCCAATTCTCAGTAACTCATCTGGGAAAGGAGCTTTTGTTTCTAAAGAAAGACAACATACATTTGAGACAGTAGAGGCTATTTCTGTTTTGCCAACTGGAAAATGTCAGTAATCAGCAACTAAAAAGTATATTTCTGTGTGAACTGCAGTAAAAGCACTCTGTTGTGGATAAATGAGGGCAGAGGGTAGAAAAGAGAGAAATAAATGAGAGAGAAGGAGACTGAAATTGAGATTGATTGTGGCTTGTGGTTCTCTAAGTAAGTAAAAGACCTATTTGACCAAAACAATTTGCACCCCCAATACGTAGCACAATGAGCATTTCTTGCTTCCATTTTCTGGTCACAGGTTATTAATTTATCCCAGTTAAATCTGATCTCAACTGAAATGCCCATGCAAAGCTCAAACTCAATCCAGATCTATCATTCAGATCTCCCTAAAATAAAGACAATTCCAAACAACCTATACCTGTGGCCCACAACAGCACACCTGAATGTTGGTCTATTGAGAATGCAGCTTTTCGTATGTCTAATCAAATAAGTTAATCAACTTAGAAGTAAAAGAACAAGATCTATATGACACAGTTCAAGTACGGCTAACCTGGAATCTGTGGAATAACAGACTAGTTGAATTCATTTGGGGGCAGGGGTGTATACTGAGGATTAAACCCAAGGGTGCTTAATCACAGAGCCACATCCCCAGCCATTTTTTTTTTTTTTTTTTTTTTTTTTTGGAGACAGGGTCTCACTAAGTTGCTTAGGGTCTCGCTAAGTTGCTGAGGCTGACCTTGAACTTGCAATCTTCTGCCTCGGCCTCCTGCGCTTAAATTCATTTTAACCACCTTTTATTAAATATTTGAGCACACACAGGACCTGAGAGAGGCACTGAGGAGGTTGAGGTCCTACACTCCATACCTCTCGTGACATGTGGCAGGGAAGTGGACATTACTTCTCATTGCTTCAGTGTGTCTCCATCCAGGTCAGGGGAGGCACGTAGTTGTGCAGGGGCAACTGTAGCATTTGATGACCCCCAGCTTCCTGATCCCCAGGTCAGATGCTCTTGAAGTCTGAGCCCTCCTCATCCACCCCTCCCAGTAATGTTAAAGTGCCCAATGATCTGCATTAAATCCCTTTTTGCTTACAATATTTAATGCTTTTGGTTTTCTGCAATTAATCCTAATTGATGCATGGATGCTCTATTTCAGTAAACTAGGGCTGAAGTGGAAGCCAGGCAAGAAATTGGAGAAAAGCCTGTTAATGAGCTGACATCATTCATTCATTCATGCATTCATTACGTGATTCACTCATCTAAATATTTATTGAGCATGTACTATGTAGGTGCAGTGTGCTGTGTTTTATTGCCAAAGAGTTTTGACCCTTGAAGGAACCAGGTGGTGATGAGGGTAAAACAGAGAACTGGGAGATCCACTAATGCTAATTCTTGTGGCTCAGGCGCCTTTATTTTGCATTGTATTTGAAATCTCTAACTGGAAGGTATGCTTCTGTCTTTCTATCTTTTACCATTCCCTCTGTAAGCTACTGCAATTCTTCCTGTGTGACATTAAGTCCAAAGAGATTGTTCTCTTCTCAACTGACTACCTTGAAATAATCACCTACAATATTCATATCACAATATAAAAATAAGCACACTGCCACTTAGTCACAACTAACATGAGACCATTACTTGAGTAAGGATATATTCTTTGGTCATTCTAGAAAATAAGAACTAAATTATTTTCAAAAAGCATTTGTACTAAAATTCCTAGATTATCAACAAAAGGGGCCTATCGCTTCTTTAAAAACAGCAGGATATTAAGGAAGCATGAATAAGGAAAAGAGAAATCACAAAGAGACAATCACCAAAACTCCCTCTGGTAGAAATGCTGAGTTAAGTGATTCCATTTTCAGGAAATGTCATTCTGCGACAGTCTGAATGCCTGTGTCCCTACAAAATTCCTATGTTGAAATCCTGACCCACAAAGCAATGATGTTAGAAGGCTGGGCATTTGGAGGTGAGTAGGTTATGGGAGGGGGTCCTCATGAGCAGGATTAGTGCCCTTGTAAAGGAAGCCCCAGAGAGACCCCTCACACCTTCTGCTATGTGAGGTTATAGCAAAAAGATAGCCTGCTAGGAAGCAGACCCTCCCCAGCACCTTGACCTTGTACCTCCCCACCTCCAGAATTATGAGAAACAAACTTCTGTTGATAATAAGCTACTCCATCTAAGGTATATTGTTAAGCAGCTCAAATAGACTCAGATACTCCCCCAATTTCAGTCACATTAATCAGACAACTTGAACATGAGCCTTGAATTTACAGTGAGCAGTAACAGGAACCCTTTGGCTGGATTCCGTTTGGATTTTTCATGGGCATCTGCAAGCATCAGGTGTCTGTTGTCCAGGAATTGACTTCATCCTTCAGCCCTGCTCTGGCTCTGTGGACACGCTATTCCTGGTACAAACAAATATTGAAGATGCACATTCAGCTAAATTACATCTAACCTCAAAAGCCCGGTAACTCTTCCTGAAGTTCATGCCAACTGTCCTGGCCCGATCTGATCTTTTGTCATTACTGATACCTATGACGTTTACAGACAGGACTAATGAGTTTACCAGCAAGGCATTTCTTATGAACCTCAAACTAACACGTTCATTCAGCTCAAAATTTAAGCATTTATTTAGCCCCTCATTATCTAAGGGTCTCCAGTGTAAGCCGATGATGCAAGGTTGAAATATACAGTATCAAGATGCTAAGAAGTGTTCAGGCTAATGAGGGTGTCAGGTGGCCCAGCAATGACAGCATCTGTCCAAAACAAGTGAAATTCAAGGATGAGAAAGGTTTAAGCCATCCAGTTCACTATCCAACCCTTGCAAAGGAGAAAAAAAAAAAAACCCACAACCAAAAACACAAACATACAGCCATGAGGTGAAACAGAAAGGAGCTGGCTTCCTTGAGCAGTCTGGCACATTCTCTTGAGTTCCTGGGGAAAGGTGGCCCCTCACCATGGTCCAAGCTGAGAGGCAGTACATCTGTTTTCTCACTCATCTAAACTATGTGGGGCTGTGTGTGATAGGCAGGACCCAAGAGCACTGTAATAAAATAAATGTTCTATCTTCCCTTTTAACCAGCCCTGACTGGGACCTCCTGAAGTCCCTGGCACCTTCAGTTCACCTATTCAAAACTGACATAGTTCTCAAAGGTGCTCTTGGAGATGCCCAGGAAACCAAATTGCTTAGATTTAGGTTTAAGCATGGCCTTTCACAAAATAAAAATCAAATGCACTGACCATGACACTATTACCTATTTTGCTAACAGATCTTTGTACATCTATCTCAATCTTTTTCTTCCCTGCCAAACTCTAGGTAAGAGCGGTCTACAAAATACTGTCGAAACTTCTTCATGATGTGTTCACTCCCTTGCAATCTGACTTTTGCTCCAATCCCACATTCAACCCCATTGAACTCCATTCTCTTTCAAGGTTAAAAATGATGCCCAAGTAAGAGACTGTGGGTCCTCTTCTCATTATCAGCCTCCTATTCATGGTTTGTGACATTCTCTTTCTCTCTCTTTCTCCTTTATAAATCTTATTTCTCCCTCCTCTCTGGTCTTTCTTTGCCAAACTTCCCTGCATCAGCTGATTTTTGCTATGGAGCCAAAATGTCAAAAGGCCAATGGTCAGCAGCAAGAAACATTTATTTTTTGTGCTCTGCAGAGCTCAGCAGGGGATCTTTGGGTCTCAGCAGGCTCACCCCTGTCTGTGCACATTGACTGCAGGCTCTGCTGTCTGTATGTTGGGCTTGATCGGGGCATTTTTGCTGGGGCAGCTCTGTTTTATGATTCTCCCCTTCCTGGGGACCACACAGAGTTAGCTTGATCCAGTCCTGCCTCTGAGAGGGCAAAGGGAAAACGAAATGGTCTCTCAAGACCTAGAGCTGAACTTGTAATAATCAATTCCACCTCATAGAGTTGGCTGAAGCAAGTCACAGGGTGAGCTCAGAATCAGGGTTGGGGTAGAAACATCTGTCTCATTAATGATAAAATCTATCAAATTGCACAGCAGAGGGCATGTATATAGGAAGAGGTGAATAACTAAAGCTCAGTACTATTAATACAATTGACTCACTCCCTCCCCATTAAATTATATGTGTGTTTATGTACAGTGTGTTTGTGCATAAATTCTCTCTCTCTCTCTCTCTCTCTCTCTCTCTCTCTCTCTCTCTCTCTCTCTCTCACACACACACACACACACACACACACACACACACACACAACAGAAGATCTCAACCACTGGACAATTGGGTCTCCCTTCACCAGGGGACATAATGCAATCACATGAATTCAGCCTGACATACCTGCAGCCATCTTGAGCCGCAACTGCTGAGAATAACACTTGTTTTTCCTGCATAGTTTCCCAGCAAACTAAATAAACAAAACAAACAAAATAGAACCATTAGAGTGCTAAGGGGAGCTTCATAACCAGATCCTCACACCAGCAAGGTGCTTGCTTCTCTGATAAACCAGGGATGCTCTGGTTTAGATGTAATTACTTTTGTCTCACCCAATACATGCACTCCTTCTTCTGACCCAGATTGCAGGAATCTGCTTGGTCTTGTTGCTAGGCAGGACCCCACTTCTGTTACTAAGTGCTCTGAATCCACACCTCTCAGAACTGATCCAACTACACATAGCCAGTCCCACTACAACAACTCCTCAAGTCCACCATGAGAACAGAACAGACTACCTGAATTCATCTCCACAGATTCCCTAACTCTATGAGCATTCACCTCAACAGGGTCACAGAGAAAGCACGTGGCTTTGAAGTCAGAAGGGCTGAGGTGCAGTTGAGGGTCTGCCTGCTACTAGCTGCATGTTTGTAGGCCAAGCCTGCAGCCCCTCTTGGCCTAAGCTGCTTCATCTGTAACATTACTTTTCTCAAGGTTGACATAAGCATTAAATTAATTAAAATGTATGAAACTCAGTAAATATTAGTTCCTTCCCAGAAATGAAACTTTGAGCTTATCTTTGGTCCAATTAATTACCAAGAGAAAGTCAAGAGCCACTACTCTTGAAAATCTTCTTGTTTTGACGTCCCACCCCATGCACACATTCTGGACACTCCCACCTGCTTAGAGGAGCCACTTGGTCTGCTAACCATTTTGGATTACTTCATTGTTCCTGCCCCATAAGATTTTTGTGAGTATAAATTAAAACGGTGTCTGCACATGCTTGACTACATGTCCAACATGGAATAAACACTCAATAAATATGTCCTGGTTTCTCCTTTTACTCACTTATTATTCCTTGTTGGCATTATGGGAGAAAAGACACGGGTAACATTATTTTTTGCTTCTAATCTCTTAATGTGCTGTCCGAAAAGCCAGCCGGGTCACTGTTTACTCAAGCCCAGGTGCTATGCTGTTCATGCTACCTCTCCATGACACTCTGAGAGTAGATGGCATGATGCTCATTCTACCGATGAAGACAATGACAATCAGAGTAATAGTAACATGCCAATATCACTCATCCTGTGAGCCACACAGCTAGAATTCCCTCCCCTGTCCCACCTCGAGGGACAGCAAAACCACACTTCCTGTGTCCTTCCCTAATCTCTACATCAACAGAAATCTCTGCTTTGTCCTCTTAGAGACACAAAAACAGAAAAAAAAATTTTTTTTTGAAGATTAAGCTGGTAAAGAGGCAGCATATCATCTCTATTTAGGTTTTTGCATCTCAAGGCCACAGTGAGAGAAAAATGCCTCCCACAATGGGGTGAGACTATCAACGCTGTGCTGGTAGAATCTGAAGCATCACTGAGGTTTACAACACCGTGGTAGGTAAGCCTCCCTGAAATTATAATACTTAGGGAAAATTGCCCATTTTGCATTTGAGGACAAAGATAATGTGGCCTCATCTTTTATTGCACAAATTTGGAGTAATTTCTGATTAACAAGTTACTTTTAAATTGTGTTCTATGCATGTTCCTTCAGAAATCCAATTACAATTTCATTATGGGGAGAAGTGAATTAGAAAGTGAAGAGAAGCTTGCATAAAATTAACATAGCAATGGTTTTCCTTGCATTGATAAGCAAATTTCTTTTCATATCAGAAACCATTCATACAAAGATGCTCATTACAGAGACATCGGGATCTGTCAGCACATTGCACACAACCCTGATCATGCTGCACCCAACATTTGCCCAAGTTCAAATAGACTCAATAGTCCTTTCCTGACAGCTATGGACTGGGGACTGCCTTTCTCCTGGATGTGGGCAGAGTTGTAAAATCTCTCTGATTTGTACCATAAAGTGATCGTTCACTCTCGAATGTGTGATAATTACTGGATGTTTTTTGGAAATTACTGGATTTGGCTCTATCCATTCTGATTTACAAGACTTGATGTTGAGAAAACAAGACATCTTTGAGACAAACCAGTGTGGGAGAAAGTCAATTATAAGAGTTTGACCTTGTATGTGAGTTTTAACCCATGGTGAAATCTGTGAACCTACTGAATAATGTTGGAGAACAGTCATATAAGTAACAGAGAAATGTCTACAAGCAGTCTACAGTTTTGTCTACAAGCAAAATTGTCTAATGGTCTATTAAGCAACATTACATATTTGAATTAGAATTATTCTTACAAGGTTAAGTGGACATTGGTCTGAAGGCCGAAACTTAGGAAGTATCTGTGTTTCCCTCTTTTATTTTGGAAAACCTGGTTAATCTGAATTGGGGAAAGGACCCATAGCAATGTCAGCATTTGCTGACTTACTCCTTTATGTTCTCCTTTTGTTTAATAAAGGGGTGTGTGCCTTTTGAGACTCCATTTGTCTTGGAGGCAATATCCATGAATGATTGCTATTGTTCACCCAAATGAGGGACTCCCTACTTATCAATTTTCCCTTGTAGTCGCCTGAAGCGATGGCCGCTTGGAGCAAAGAAGCCGCGGGAAGAAGTTTTGAGACGAACTGGAAACAAACAGCTCTTTATTCTGGCAACTTTTTCCCTGGCTCTAACTACACCCCGACACGCCGTCCACGCTCCTCTAACCTCCAAAATGGCGCAGACCTCCTCCGCA
The DNA here is from genome assembly GCA_025594165.1 of Tamias sibiricus. Lineage (NCBI taxonomy): Eukaryota > Metazoa > Chordata > Mammalia > Rodentia > Sciuridae > Tamias > Tamias sibiricus. The sequence goes on along the minus strand of CM046660.1, from coordinate 67,353,154 downwards.
ATCTCGCTCAAGTCCCTCGAGATCTCCCCAAGTCTCGCAAGATCCCGGGCCAAGTACGGAAGGCGCCAATGCCCAAACATGTCCAAAGCCAAAGCCCGTAGTCCACCGCAATTTAAGCCATCTCCCCAAACAGGGCTCCTGCATTCCCTAAGCATGTCATCAAGGACATCCTCATGTCCCCCTCTTGAAGTCCACCACGCCATGGAGTAATTCACTGTGAATGGACCACGCAACATAAAGAAGAGAGCTTTAGGATGGCAGCTCGACTCCTGGATGCAACACAATTCCGACTTCAGCTTCAGCATTCTTTATCTTCCCCACCTAGCAGTTCAGCTGAAAGATAATGATATGAGGCTCTTCAAAGAGATCACATGGGTAATATCAAAAGCACCAGAGTCTGAAGTACCCAAAGCTTTCAGAAATTCAAGTCTGGCTTATATCTCCACGGGAAGAAAAACATCATGCCTGTGTTTGGTCAGAAAAGAAAATAACTTCTGCACCGCATCTCTTAACCCCTCACCAAGGACCCCAGCAACGTGCCCTGGTACTAATAACCCCACAGTTGGGTCTCAAGACAAGGGATCTGCTTACAAGAAGGCATTCAGATGTGTCATGAAAAATAAACAAGTCAAAAGTGGAGCGCCACGTAGGAGCCTATGAAACACACCATAAATCTCCAGCACCAGGATTCAGCTGTGAAAATAGCCTGCTATAGTCGCTCTGTGTTTGATTAAAAAATAAAACATTTCTACGAAAACAGCCATGTTTGAAGTTCACTGCTGCTATGAGATAAAATGAAGGCTTTAAGGAACTTTCATGAGAGAAACACGTGAAATGTTTATAAAAACAAACTTCTGCTGGCCTCTTGTGCGAAATCCGACTTCCAAGTTGGTACACAGAAGCCTTCCTGAACACCTCAAATGGAAGAAGTTGGGCTTGGTGGGAGCAGACAGGGTCCAAACCAGGGACCAGAATGATTTGACTAAAATCCTGAGCATATTAACTTGGGAAATCATTGCTAATAGAGCTGTCTTGGATCACATCTGCAGTTATGAAAGGAGCCCCAGGCCTTTAATTAGATGTTGTCAAGTTTTGTTCTCAATTACCTCCACCCAAAGCATGAGAATCAGATATTATATGAACCTGCCAGCTTTTCTGCCTAAAATAGTTGACAATGTCAAGTACAGTTCTGAAAATCTAGAGTGCATTAAAGAGTAAAGCCTAATTAGGATTGGTGTCCCACTAATGGCTTCTGTGTTCCTTAGGTGACCCTATACAAGTACCTTCTAATCACAGTTTTCCCTTAACATTTTAAAATTCCTCTTCCTTTTCTTAACCTAACAAGCTTAAATATGTTCTCTTGATTTTTTTGTTGTTGTTGTTGTTGTTGTTGTTGTTGTTGTTCAGGTGGTCATGAAGAGGAGGACCTGCATTGATTGGCATGGACATCACAATAGTGATGGTACAGAAAAGAGAGATGAGAAGTCTTTGGGAGATTTACCCTCAATAAGTAAGATTTGCTGCAAGTTAAATGGAGCGTGGTTTATCTGAATCCTCCTGAAACAAACGTGAGGGATTCTGGGAGGTCAAACTCAAGCGGTGTTCCCTATGAGGGAACTCGGCCATCTTAAAGGCAAACAGTTAACAGCAAGTGAGCTCTGTACAAAACATTAGCCACTTGACAAGGGCAAATTTGCATCCACTGACTTTGAAACAGATCATTTTGAGGCAGGAAACTTAATACCAGAAGGCAGGGTCCTAACGGCCTTAGGTTATTGCATGAGGTTTCCAAGAATGTTGGAGTGAAACCTATATAGAGACTCTAGCCTCAACCCAGTACTTCCAGAGTGAAGAATCTTGGACAACTACTTTTTCTCTCAGCCCTCTCATTTCCTCGTTTTCAAAATGAAGAAGACTGACAAGCATTCCTTCCCTGTGTTTGTTTCATCAACAAATACCTGTGCAGATATCAAAAGATAAAAGGAGGGGGAAGGAATACCATGGTTAAATAAACTTGGAAAATGTTGTATAGGGAAATAGTCTCCTTATGACAGGACTTCTCAGAATGTTAAAATGAAGTCTATTTATTCCATGAATGCACACTGAAAGCATGCTGAAATATTCTTAAATAGCTTCCACTTGTACGGCAAGTACCCACCATGTGCCTATAATTTTCTATTTATCTCAAAAGAAACATTCTTTGTGGTTAAAACAAATAGTGGCAGTTCTTTTCTGGAGTTGGGGAGAAGAAATTAGGATAGATTTTCATCCCAACAAATGTTTACTATGCATTTATAAGCATCACCTACAATTTTATCCGTAAACAAAATCATCTAATAGTCTTTAAGCAAAGGAGCCATAATTGTGCTAGAATTACACGTATGAGCTTATGCAGACATTCCTTTTTAGAGGTGGACCTAAGGAATTTTCTTGTCTTTGCCTCTTTTACTTTGGAAAACTGGCTAATTTGAATTAGGGAAGGGAATCGCAGTAATGTCAGCATTTGCTTATTTATTCCTTTATATTCTCATTTTACTTGGTAAGGGAGCATGTTACTTTTCAGAGTCAACGACTGAGTGAAGTTTCTTTCACAAGGTAGTGTCCAGCCCTGCAGCCTCCTCCTTGATCACCTAATCCTTCCCCTCTCTGAGCCCACATCCACTCCTCTCTCCAAGGCTCTGCTCCTTCGTTCTTTCTTAGACAGCACCTTTTCCCCCAAGTGCACCACAATTTCACATTCGTAGTGAGTTAGGAGTTAAGAGACTATTTGCTTTGGCAGTCCAGAGCAATTTGCTCTCACCGAGTTCATGTTTTTTTCCAGTTTTCTTTATTCGTTTTCCCAACTGAATCTCCATCATGATTTTTTGGCTTTCTGCTCCACTGCCTTTCTCTGATGCTAAAGGGATGCTAAGGACTTTCTTCCCTCCTGCCAGAGCAAACAGCCAGAGGATGGGCCCCACCCAGCACCGTGGCCTCATTGGGGAAGTTGGACTATGCCTGGGAACTTTCTAGAACTAGAATTCTTACTCTTTCTCAACAATTTTGCAACCTTCAATCAATGATACCAGTTTCACATTCCCCACCCCCATCATGTAGTATATAATCAGTAAGCTAGTGACCAAGAAAGGAGTTTTTAGAACATGTGCTTCTAAGCGTAAAAAAAAAAAAAAATTAATTTTAATCAAAGAGAAGGAATGCAGGGAGAGAGGGGAGAAAAGTAAAAATAACAGAACTGACTCTTACTTTATTCTCCCCTTTCCCAAATAGTAGAATGTGTTTTTTTATTAGCCACTTGTCAGAGGCAAATTTGCACCCTCTGACTTTGAAACAGATCATTTTGAGGCAGGAAACTTAATACCAGAAGGCAGGGCACTAACAGCTTAGGTTATTGCATGAGGTTTCCATGAATGTTGGACTGAACCTATATAGTAAGACAGATGTATAAGAAATTCAGAAAGGTAGGAGTGTTTATTTGATTAGAAACTCAGAATAATCACATGAATGTAAAATCTAAGTCTGGTCTTTGCACAGTACTCCAAACGGGACTCTTCAATGGTGAGCTCAAATGCAGTCCAAGAGGAGAGATGCTGAGAGTCACACCATTTGATCAGAGCTTAAAGTTTTGGAGTCCTGCCTGGAAGACCAGCCTCTTGCTCAAGAACACTTCTCACTGCTTAAAAGGATCAAACTGAAAGAAACAGAAAATGACTGGGGGGAAACTTCATTGATCTCATCCACATGTGAAAATGTAGAATCATCCCCTTTCCTCTTTAGAGAAGATTTTCTTCTTACAGTGTAAAGTTGAAACACCCTCCCTTTTGCTCTGGTCTGATTGTTTATGCCTCATCCCCACCCCCAAATTCATATATGGAAGCCTAATCTTCAATATGATGGTATCAGGGGTGGGGACTTCTGGAGGGAATTAGGTCAGGAGCTCAGAACCCTCATCGAATTAGAGCCCTTATCACAATCAGCACTGGCTGGGGATGGAGCTCAGTGGAGAACATTTGCCTCTCATATGACAATGGTTCAACTTATGTCCAAAAAAAAAAAAAAAAAAAAAAAAAAAGGCCCTGGGTTCAGCCTCCAGTGCAAAGAAAGTAAAAGAAAGGACACTAGAGAGCTTGCTTCCTTTCTCTCTGCTCTCCACAATGTGAGGACATGGGAAGTCAGTCACCTGCCCCAGACCAGGAAGCAACCCTCACCAGACATCAGATCCACCAACATCTTCATCTTGGGACATCCCACACTCTAGAACTGTGACAAATAAATTTCTGTGGTTCAGTCCAGCTAAATCTATTGAATTTCTCATAGCAACCCAAAGTAACTAAGGAACCTTTATTTTGTTTTATGCTGCAAACTCCATTTTAATAGTTTGTAGTAAAATCGTGTGTGTTAAGTTTTAACTCCATGTGCTAATTTACAATTTAAATCGATTCTTTTTTTTTATCACATGAAACAACGTTTCTAGGAAATAGAAAAACTACAAAGGAAATGATGACTCTCTTAGAATCCCAGGCATTTACCCCTGCAGAGGAAAAAGTCCCAGCTCCTCACATATAGCCATGGTTCAACTTGTGTCCAAAAAAATAAAAAAATAAGGCATCATTTCTTTCCTTTTGCTTCTGGCACAGACAACAATTCAATAATATTTAAATGAACACACATACCAGATTCCCTTGTCCTTCATCAACTATGTCTATGGAATTTAGGATATCCATTCTCTACACACACTAATAAAGACATAGATCTGAGATCCGTTGGCTTCCCAGATACTTTGGTCCATTAAAAGTCCTGGTGCTCACATAAAATCCATCCTAGGCTGCTTTGGAAATAGAGATCTGTTAAAGTTGAAGATCAAGGTCCCTCTGCAAGCAATGATCAGTAACAAAAGTTTCCACAGCAGAAACCCTGCCCTGCACTTACCTGTCCCTTGGCCAACCACAGGCTCAGGGAAGTCTGACCTCATAGCATAAAGCAACTAGATAGCCCTTTGTTCTTCTAAATAACCCACGTTCTGTCCACATTTCAGCAACTCAAATACTCCATCTCTACTGAGTAAATCAAGTGATCTCTTACTCAAGACATGGTCAGTATCTGGCACAATCCAAGCAGTTGATGAAATTGACTAACAAGGGCTTCCTCCCCACATAAAAACTCAGTGAGGGTGGAAACAGGATTGCCTTCTCATGCAAACACAGAATTACTGGACATGAGGCAAGAGAACATCAATTGTCAGTGTCAGGACAGGGTGGAAAATGCAAATAGAGAGACTTTTCTCTTCCAAAAGGGCTTTTACACTTTCCTGTAAGCAAATTGAAAAACAGCTCTGGCTCCACCCAGAAAATGCAAAAGCCAATGCAGGCATGTGCAGAAACTGAGCTGCCCAGCACACCATGAAGTCCTAGGTGATCAATGATTATGAACATCTGGGATATTAGCTCTACGTGCAAGCAAATGCTCTGGAAAATGTTTGCATGGATATCATTTAAATTCACATCAGCTCCATGAGGCAGTCCTATCATTGTGCCCATTTTACAATGCAAGAAATGGACGCACAGAAAATCTAAGAGTTTCCCAAGGTCACAAAGATAGTATAGATGTTGCTTGACTGATCATCAGGCTACATTACAATAAATATTAGTAATTTAAAAAATCTTCAAGCCAAAAATGCATTTAATATACCTGAACTACAGAGCATCATAATTTGGTGACACAGCGCATCATTGACAAACACTTGTTCACCTTCACAATTGGGTGACTGACTGAAAGGTGTTCCAGCATCTGAAGAGTATCAAGTATAGCAATGCCACATGTTGCTAGCCCAGGAAAATATCAAAATTCAAAATTCAAGATACAATATCTATTGAATGAGTAACACTTTTTTACTGATATCTGTAATCAGTGGCCTTGAAACATCCATGGTTTAACTCATGATTTTTTGCTTCTCATAGCCAAATCCAGTATGGCAAAATCATCAAATCAAGCCATCATATAGTAGGGACAGTCTATAATACACTAAGGCACAAACTCACAGACATTTTATGCAAGAGAGTCTGGCTTTCAGCTTCAGTTGCCTCTGCTTTAGTTCCAAAACTTGTGCTTGGAGACCAGGAGCAAAGGGATTTGCAGAGCCTGTGGTAGGCAGAATAACTGGCCATGTCCTATGCTCTAGAACCCACGAACCTGTGCTATAGTACTTGTTAGAGAGGAGTTGACACAAAAGATGGAATTAAAATTGCCAACCATCTAACCTTAAAAATAACAATATTTGCCTGAATTACATAGGTAAGCCCAACGCAATCATAAAGTGTCATTAGTGAGGAGGAGGCAGAATACTGAACATCAGAGTGATCGCAGCAGCAACAGCAGCAAAGGACTTGGCTAGTCATTGTTGGCTTTGATCATGGGAGACACGGCCACACACCATGGGATGCAGGCAGCTTCTAGGTGCTGGAAAAATCAAAGATATAGGTCCTCCCTCGGGTCCCAGGGAGGACTATAACTATGCTGACACCTGGGTGCCATCCAGACTTCACACTTGCAGGACTGTGTTGCAATAAACTTGGGTTTTATATGATACTACATAGAACTCCTCTCTAATCAATTTTAAAAATAAATAAATAAATTTGCAGACCCATAAAAAATGAAGAAATAGGTTTGTATTTTAACTCATTAAGTTTGTGCTAACTTGTTACCATAGCATGAGAAAACTAAGAGTCCAAGATTCAGTCAGTAGGGTTTTGAAGCAAGAAGCTGACAAGCAAAAGAATCAGACGGGCCACAGGTAAGTAGCAAAGTGAGACCTTAGCGGAGGCAGCTCCTCCCCCAAACTAGTTCAGAACTTTCTCTATATGCTCAGGGAAGGGAAAATTCCAACGCAAGAAGATTCTGTTCACATTCCTATAGCTAGGCAGGGAGATACGTGTTCTCCTTGCAGAGCAAGAACTCAGTTATTCCTGACAAATCTCCCTTTCAGCTTGGTGGAATTCTAAGGAAATGACCTTTCTAGATAATGTCACGTATAGCATGTGTCCTGGAGGCCTCTTCCTGCTAATCAAAGAGTACTAAGAATAGGCAGAAGCAGGACAGAGCACCTAGAAGGATTCAGGCTGGCAAAATTGAGTTCCATTCTCTAGGCTGCAGTTTGTAATCAAACATAGTTTCCAGTGCAAACTTCCATGAGGGTTTGGAGAGAATGTCACCTCTCAGGGATGAGAAACTCAGGCTTCCTCACAATTTTAGCAGGAATTTTTATCCAGGCTCTCAGAAGCAAGGAACCTGACAACTGGCAAAGTGGGGGTTACTCCAGTCTTCAAATTTCAGATCTGCCAGGCAGGGGACATAAGCTGTGCCCAATGGATATCAGGTATTAATAATGCTTAACCTATTTAGGGCTGAGACCTCCCCCTTTTAAATTAGGGGTGATAACACTTACATCGTGAAATGATGCTTGCAAAGTGCAGTAGCATGTGCTCCAGAGATGGTAAATTTCTATTTTTAAAAAGCCTCTAGGTGTGGAAGAGACTTCTGGTACCCACCAACCTCAGGTCCCCTATGTGAGTCTTGGTACGCTGTGAGATAATAGTTCCCAGTCCCCATAGCAAGGTGAGGTCATGTGACTAGCACTTATCCAGAGGAAGAGGGAAGTGTTAATGTGGGCCCTTTTAGTGAAGGCACATGGTCCACACTCTCTTCTTTGTAACCAGGTGCAAATGTGACCAAGCACACTGGTCAGAGTTCCTATAAGACAGGACCTTGGGCCCCAGACCCTAGAGAAGATCTCTCTTGTTGACACCATACTGGACTTGGCTATGAGAAGCAAAAGCTCATGAGTTAAACCATGGGTGTTCAAGGCCACTGATTACAGATATCAGCCAACAGTGATATGTACAAAGGAACTTCTCCAAGACAGATGCTCCAGCAAGCCACACCTTCATTGCCTGTCTTTGGATCATCAGAGAAAGCAGGATGCCCTCCTGCCGATACTTCTTGTTAGGTCGTTAGGTGTTTTGCCTCCATGTACTAATAACCCTACCTTAACTCATTATTTATCTTTTCTGCAAAAGCCTGAGTTAGGAGAAGCAGGCAACTAGGTTATCTTTCTACCTCCTGCTCCGAAACAACATTACCAAATGAGCTGGCCTCAATCAATGATGAAGAAAGAAAATTCAAATCACCTGCTGCAGCCCCAGCTCATTTGGTCCAGCCTGGGTTATAGACAACCTTTCAGAGATGTCTTTGAGCTACTGCTACACACACCCCTGTAGGGTGGCTGTCAGCCTGACAAAGCAAAAGCAAGGCAACAGTACAACGAAGACTACTAAGACTTGACTTAGCAGTAAATTATGGTAGTGTCAAGTTGATTTTGAATAAACAAGCAGGTATGTTTTATCTGCTTTTTAAGACTACAAATACATAGGACACAATTAGTCTGAATCTATATAGTGTCTATCAACTGCATCACTCATTAGGAATTAATTTAATCAGAACTATCTTATGTCATCTTTCCTGTTATTTTGAACTCATAGTAAACTATTAATGACCACAATAAGCTTCCAGCTTGTGTGATCCAAACATTGGCAGTGCCTGCTCACAAATGCCCTGCTGAGATTTTCGGTCCTTACCCTGTCTTTATTGCTTCATAGACACATTCCTCTATGAGTTGATTTTCTTACCTATAAAATAGTTATAATATTAGTTCTCAACTCATAGGATGAAATGAGATGAAATAATCCATGTGAAACATTTCACACCCCACCTGGCACATAAGGAGGCTAGCTGCATTGTGAGCTGTAGATATCATTGGTGTGCAGTTTTAGGCAGGTCCCCAACCTCTAAAGGCCTGAATTTCTTCCCTAGAAAAATACAGATACAAATGTCCCTCTTGCATCACACAGCCAATGTACTGCTCAGACAAATTTCCCAAACAGTAAATAGAATCTGTGGTAAGTGGCTATGGGATCACCATGACCTGCCAAATGCTGATGTAGTGGCTGCATTTTGTGCAACATAGGATGTTTTTTAATTGGTCAATAGACTTTTGAAGTACCCTTGTGCAAGGGAGCTCACCACATTGTAACATGTTATTGCTTCATTTATCTCAGTTTTAGAATAATAGGAAAGAATTTCCTTAAGCCAGGGAGATCAGGAGCACTTCCTCTAGTCTGAACCCCAATCTGATTTGGGTCCACTTCACTCAGCAGCACCATGTGGAAAGGAAGCACCCCCACTCCCGAGGGGAGATTCAATCAGCAACAGTGGTTTTCCTTCCGGCTGCAGGCAGCTGAACGCTGAATAACCAATTAAGCAACTCTAAACCCAATCCCTCCCCTCAGGACTGAAGGAACAGTCCATTTGAGCATGGATTAAGCCAAATCTCCTGGGATCTGAGTGAGATGTGGAGAGGAAAACGTGTGGGAGGGGCCAAGGTGTGTAAGTGAGTCCACCAGCTCTTACCATTCCTCAAGCGCCACTAGTGACTTAACCCGCTGGGAGGGCTGCCAGTTCCCCAGGTCACCTGGCTCTATCTGTTTGCACAGCACCCAGCAAACTGCCTGGGAGGGAGGTCAGACCCTGGGCTGAGCTCCATGTCATCATTAATATCAGCCATCGTAAGAACCCAGCTTAGTACCCACTGCTATCCCAGGTAGAGACGAGAAAGATGAGCCCCAGAGAATGCAGGTCCCAGATGGAGCTGGTGCTTGCCCCTAGTGAATATTATTTCTACAAACATGTCTGTCCATTAAACACCAGCCTGGCACAGAGAATAGTGCACAGAGAACATCACTTTCAGTGAATACAACAAGAAAAAGACAGAAGGAAGTGGAATCCAAGAAAAGACTTACTTAGGTACTTCCTGTGTGTCCAGGAAGGCATTCCACTGAGGACTTGCCTACCAATAGGCCTCCCTTCTTTAAGTTTTTTGACATCATTATCACCTAAAAGCTCTTCTCTTTCTGTGCTACTTTATATTTGAGAACACATTTCATTACCAGCACTTTATTTGATTTTTAATAATATAGTGGAGTCAGTTTTAGACAATAGCACTGTGCTAGTCAGCTGTCCGTACCTGTGACAAACTAACTGAGGAAACTAACTTAGGGGAGGAAATATTTATTTTGGCTCATGGTTTCATAGGTTCCAGTCCATGGCCACTTGATTCTACTGATTCTATGTCTGTGGTGAGGCCGAACTTCATGGCAGGAGCATGTGACAGAGAAGCACTGTGGCCAGGCAGCAAAGAGAGAGAGAGAGGAGCCAGGGACATGATATACCCTTCAAGGACTTTCCCCCAGACACTTCCTTCCTCTAACCAGGCCCCACCTCCTAAAAAGTTTCTACCACTTTGGGGAATAAGCCTTTGACACATGAAACTCTGGGGGACATTCTAGGTCCAAATGATCCATTTTGTTTGTTTGGCCAAGAGATTGATGTAGGTCAGTGGTCTGATTGTTGGTTCGTACTAGACCAGCTTGGGTGTGCTGCGAGACAACCAGGCCCAACCAGGGGCATCAGAATCACTATGGGTGACAGCCAGAGAGAGGTGAAGTGCCTGTCCCATTAATAAGTTTCATACTGATTATGTGTTGAAAGCAAAATGCTTTAATATATCAGGTTAAATAAAATACGTTATTAGGATTGATTTCATCTGTTTCTTTTCACTTTATCAATGTGGCTGCTATAGAATTTGAAGTTACTTTGTGACTCACCTGTTTCTAATGGCAAGTCTGGGTTCACTGCTTCACATGCATTTCATACTGAACCATCCTACTTAACCCTGGAACATGGAGACTCTACGGGCCCCATTTGACAGATGAGATAACGGAGGCAGAGAGGGTAGAAGCTCTTTGCCCAAACCCACAGAACTGGTAAGAAGCAGAGTCCAGACTTGCTCCATGCAGACAGCCCATTTCATCCCTCAAGTGCATGCTACACACACTGTTTTTTGTTTGTTTGTTTGTTTGTTTTTTCTGTGCAATGTCATCTGTGTAAGTTAAATATGAAAGGAAGTAACTGAAGAAACAAAAAGGCTTCTATTATTTTGCTAATGGATCTGCTACCTAAACTTAAATTTAAGTATCTTATGCCAGAATCCAGTAATTGAAAAAATCAAAGAAGCATATATATTTTTTTTCTGGTGAGGAAATATCTTTGTTAGTAACAAGTCTTCATCAGATGCATAATCATTGAAGATAGATATTTACTACCACAGGATTCTGGTTTAGTTTTCATTGCACCCAATAATAGACTGACTATTCCTTCCCACAGACACAACCGCAGTGTGAGGGCCTACCTACGCAATGATATTGATTCTGGACCTATTTCAGATCCTAAGAACAAAGTCCAGAATAAAACAGCTAACCCCTGTGGGCTGGCTCAGGGAAGGCGGTGGCCTTGGTACATCAAGACAGAGTGAATCATGCTGGAAGGCTCTAAGCACTGAATTCCATGGGCTTTCTAGCTGAGGCTTGTGCACTAACTTGCAAATTCTCTATCTAATGGCAAACAGTGGTGGGACAGTCATTCATATCCTCAGGAGACAGGAGAAGTGAGCCAAACCAGGATTTACTTTCCATCCACCATCTTTCCCCCTGGAAAACGAGCTAGCCAAGGAGAAAGGTGGTAAAATATGAAACTGAATCTGTGCAGGGGGAAATACATCGTGCCTTCTGCAGTCAGCTGATGACTGACAGGCTATGCATAAAACAAATTTCTAATCAATAGAAGGATCTTTTTCAACTGCCTCGAAAACACCTCAACTTCACATGAGAATTATCTTCGAAATCCTTCCATGTCAGCATAACTAATGATCAACAAGCCAAGACTTACAGCCCCTGATAATCTCTATTCTTGAAAAGTCCTACCTAGTGTTTTCTGGAATGAGATGGAGTACAAATGTTAGTCAGTTAAGTGGTCAGTCATCTGGAAGCAGGAAAGGGAGGAGGAAAGGGAAATAAAGAGGCTGGTACAAATTTAGAGAAACAGATGTAAAGGGGAAAAAGATTTAAACAAAGAACAAACAAGCAAAATCCAATTATCTAAAGGAAAATTTTCATAAATGAAAAAATCAATTTGCAATGTCATTCGACAGCAAGAATCTCATAGCTGGAAAGATGAATGAAAACTTCACACAAACTTGGCATTGCACACATATAAAAATTCAGTAATGGGGGCTGGGGTATTGCTCCATGGAAGAGTGCTCACTTAGCATGCATAAGACCCTGCGTTCAATCTCTAGCACCAAAAAAAAAAAGAAGAAAAATATCTAATAACTGTTTATTATTGTTTTTCTTTTTTTTTAAATATTATTTTAGTTGTAGGTGGACACAATACCTTTATTTTATTTATGTAGTGCTGAGGATCAAACCCAGGGCCTTACACATGTGAGATAAGCACTCTACCTCTGAGCCATAGCCCCAGCCTCTTGTTGTTTTTCTAAGTATGATTACCATCACTTTGGAAGCAGGGCAATGGCATTGACACCTTCATAACCTCCCCTCCCCTGACACACAAAAAACAAGCACCTTTTACTATGCTCTGCACAATATGCAATGTTTCCATGAAGTATTCTCTTATATCAATTGCTATGGTCTGAATGTATCCTCCCAAAATTCATAGATTGAAACCTATGTAAAGGTTTGAAATCTATGTAAAGAGGCAGGGCCTTCAGGGGGTGACTAGGTCATGAGGTAGAATCTTCAGGAATGGCATTAGTGCCCTTATTAAAAGAAGCCTGAGGGAGCTTCTTTGTTCCTTCCACCGTATGCAGATGCACAGAAGGAGCCATCCATGAAGCAGAGAAGGAGCCCTCACCACACAGCAAACCTGCTGGCACTAGCTTGGATTTTCTGGCCTCTAGGACTATAAGAAATGCATTCTACTCTTTGTAAGCTATCCTCAGTGTTTGCTATTTTTATTTAATATTTATTTTTTAGTTGTAGTTGGACACAACACCTTTATTTATTTATTTTTACGTGGTGCTGAGGATTGAACCCAGGGCTAGGCAAGCACTCTACTGCTGAGCTACAATCCTAGCCTTGCTATTTTTGTTACAGCAGCCCATACTTACAAAGACATCCATATTCTGGATTCATGATGGATTCAGGGATCTAAGGTATAGTAGATCAAATAATACCCAAAAATATATGTTCAAGTCCTAACCCCAGTGCCTTTGAACGTGACTTTATTTGGAAATAAGGTCTTTGAAACTGTAATTGAGTTAACAAGCTAGGGATAAGATCATTCTGGATTTAGGGTGGGGTCTGAGTCCATTGACTGGTGTTTTTATAAGAGACAGGAGAGGAAGAGTTGAGACCCAGAGACACACAGTGAGGGAGGCCACATGGAGATGGTGGGAGGGCTTGGTGTCATGCTGCCATAGCCAAGAAATAGCAGAAGACCACGAGCTGGAAAAGAGAAAGGGGGCTCTGCCTCAGAACCTTCACAGGGGGCAAGATGGCGTGGCCTTGCTGACAGACACCTAGATTCTGGCTGTGGCTTCCAGATCTGCAAGACAATCAAATTCTGTCATGTGAAGCCACCACATTTGTGGCACTTTGCCGTAGTAGCCCTAGGAAACTGATACACAGGAGTGTTTTGGAAATAGTGGGCAAGACTTCCTAATGTCTGGGTATAAGAATATTCTCCTACAAGGACACTCTATACCTCCCCAGTAGGAATGGGAGGCAATGAGTTGGTTTGGGGAATGCCACAAAATGGCCAGCTACTGGCAGTGACATTCTCCTACAGAGCATGGTGAGAGTTGCTTCCTTTATCAGGGTGCAGCAGCAGGTCTTGTTTATAAAGCATGGACTCCAGAACACCCCACTTAAGCCTAGAGAGACAACCGTCTGGGTTTTACTAGAGTTTCTCATAGTCAGTTGACAATGATGCTTTTTTATTTGAGTGTTTTGAAACAGAAGGAAATCGTTTAGCTTTAAAGTTTCATCTGATAAAAATAACAGGGCATGGTCTGAATGCTAATGCCTCCTATCTAAATGCACCCTCTGGCCTGGCAGCATCGATATCACGGGAAACTTTTGAGAAAGGGCAGTGGAAGGACCCCTTCAGAGCTACCAAGTCATAATCTGCCACTGGGTAAGAGTCCCAGGAGTCTGGTTGGCACATTAAAGTTTGATAAGCTCTCCTCTAGAGTATTTACTGGACAACTGTTCAACAGCCATGAAATTATATAATCTTGAAACAATGACCAGAAACCCATCACACACACACACACACACACACACACACACACACACACACACACACTTTGCCCTTCTTAACTCTTTTGACCTAGACAAAAACAAACAAACAAACAAAAAACCATATAGGGTCTTGAAATTTAAAAAAGAAAGAAAAGGAAAAAATGAAATAGACTATTATATATGTTTCACTATGTTTACTGAATACAAAAGTTTCTAAGTGAGTTAGTCTCCTATGTGAAAAGTTAATCCCAGAAATCCAAGGAACCAGAACTAGTGCTCGTTTAAATTGTCTTTCTCAATTGCAGCTTTGATGTATGATGAACTCAATTTATTAAGAGACTCCAATGCTCCTATTCTAACTCAGCTGGTGATCACGCCACCCCTGCAACCTCAGAGCATGCTGCCCTGTGTGACAGATGGCACCAAGGCATTAATGAGGAAACAGTGACCCATTGCTGCACAAAGCAGAGACAGACATGATCTGCTTCTGCATGGAGAGACAAAGGCTGGAATAGAGAGTGCCCTTGGGTTCCAATACAGCCCACTTAGCCTCACCTGGCAAGACCAGGCAGCACTTCCTAGAGGAGATGGTGTCTATCCAGAGTCTTAATGAGTTATAGAAGTCTTGGCAGAGAAGGTAGGTAGGTAAGGAATGGAAAACTAGGCAGAAGGAACAACATGAGCAAAGGTGTGAAAATTCTCTAAGTACAAGGTAGGAATTAGAGTGTGACAGAAATAAAGCCAGAGGGACAGGTAGAGAGCTGTGTTGTGTAGCTAAAGAGCCTGGACTTGCCTTTTGAGGGGCAGGCAACTCATCTTCCTGCTTCTGGTGGTGGATATTTAAAACAATGCTTGAATTCTCTAGATTATCTCACACACCAGGCTCAAAACACAGGGATGAAACTTTGAGTGTCCTCAATATAATATAAGCCACTTCTAAAAGGCAAAATACATTCTATCAGTTAGATCTTAAATGCTAAGGCAAAACCATGGGAAATGTTTATAGGTCATATTGCATGCCCCATTCAGTGCAATAATAGCTCTAGTGATGAAATATGATGGGAAGCTCACTGATACCAAGATACGTAGGTCCTAGTGACCGCATGGTGAAGAATGCAGACAGTGGATTTAAACCCTTAAAAACATTTTCTGCTAAAAATTCATTGTGACAATCATCATGGTAACTTGGCAACCAAATCACCTATTTGAGGAGATTCTTTGAAGGTTCAAGAGAAAGCACTGAGGGCCTGATGGGGTGTATGTGAACTCGAGTCTTCAGGCTGAAGAAACCCCTGAGTCCTAGCACAGTGAGCATTTGTGTGTTCATGGCAAAGAGTCAGAAAAACAACATGAAATTTTCCAGGCAATTAGGGAAGGAGAAAAACCCATGTATGTCAGCCACATGTGGCTGGCATGTTAATGCACTGAGGGCTGCGGTGCTGAATCCCATGCGGGCCAGTCCACAGACCCAAGCCACATCATTACCTCCCACCCGCTGCCTTGCAAATGCATGCTCCCCATCCCAGGAGGTGTCAGGCAAAAGGAGATGGATGGTTTAGGATCTCTGCCAACATCACCACCCAATCATTCTTGGTACCGAGGGGTGGGCCAGTGGAGCCATCCTCATGAACAGAGAATGGCAGTATGACCTGTTTTATAGTGACTGTCTGCTGTAATCATATTTTATATCTTTAATTATGCATCCAAAGGAAACAAGTGCAGTACCTGGAAGGTACTCTTCTGTGGCAAGGCATGGCATCCCAGGTGAGCCAAGGGACAGGAGAAGCAAAGCCCACAGATCCATAGCTGCTGAACAAACAGAATCCACACATGTTGTCCAGCCAGGGCTGCAGAGCAACAGTGAAGAGCAGACTCACCCCTGCAGCTGTCCCGCTGCAAACCACACTCTTTTGCTTTAAGCACCTACCCTGCTCAAGCTATTCCACCTCATCATACAGAACACAGGAAAGATGACTCCAATTAGTTGCTTAGTAACTGGAGGAGTCACTTGAGTCATTCTGTCTGCTTGAAACTTTGAGAGAGTTTGCCTCATCTGCTGGGTGGATTCCTAAGATTGTCACCCCACAAGAAAACTTCAGACCCCAGGTCCTTTGGAATGTGGCAGCAGTCCTAGGCAGGTGGGTTGAAAGGGCTCAATATCATACTAAGAAGACCCTGCGACTTTCTGTGCTTCCCATGCTTGTTCCTGATCCTGTGACACACGCCCAGGGTGCCCAAGCCCTCCTGACAATGGAGGTGAACCAGGACTGAGCCAGGATGGATCCTGGAATATTTTCAAATACATAACAAGATGTCTTGGAGGTGGGACCCATGTTCAATGTGAAATTTACTTATATTTCACATATACGTCGCCCAAAGGGAACATGATACAATATTCTTAGTGCACCTGCATTTTGACTGTAACCCGTCACAGGAAGTCAGGTGCAGGGATTGTCTATTTGTGGCATCATGGTGGCACTCAAAAAGTTTTGGATTTTGAAGCATTTCAGGTTTTGGAATTTTCCAGTAAGGGATGCTCAAACCATCATGATGTATTCTGACTCAGAATTCTATAATGAAAATGTTGTATACTTGTTTGAAATCTGCTTTTTACAAAATACATAATGATAGAAAGATACAGGATGAAGGCAAAAGAATTCTAACAGGACTTCTTTTGACTCTCTATGGGTTCATTTCAGTCATAGAAAATGAATTCCTTTTCTTATCTACATTTTCTGCACAAATTGAATACTGAATGTCATTGAAACAATAAAAACAGTATTCCAAAATGAGACCTCAACGTTTTAATGGACATAGTTTAAATCTTTTAAAGCTTCTAACAAATAATATATTGATTGAGAAGTAGATTTGAAATAGCCTGGCCAAGGGCAGCAGTGAGCCCCATGTCCTGGTCATATTGTAAGTTACATGATACCAAATAAGAATGGAAGTCATTTGAAATAATTTGGAAATAATCTTTTGAAGATTGTCTCAAAATGTCAAAGACAAAATTCTAGCAGGGATAGCAAGAAAAGAGAAAAGCTGGTCTCAAGCTTCGAAGATGAATATCCTGTCTGAATTGCTGTGATTGATAGAAAAGATAACTGTCTGAGTATAATGAAATTCTGAGAACTGTATTATACATTATGTCCGCACATTGCTCCAACCACCGGACTGCATGTGGCACTGAACTCAGGAATGACCCCAGCCATGTCGGGAATTTCTCATCTCTTAGGTAAACATTCAAACTATTTCATATACACAGAGCTCTCAGTTCACACGAGTCCACATATGCATTATTATTATTATTTCATTTTATGCAAAGCAAAACTAAATGTTATTATTGCCCTTTTTGTTTTCTTTTATGCAAAACAAAACGAAATGAAAACTCACCCCAGACAGGCAGGAAATTAAAAACAAAAACTTTGGATTCTATTGGTCATTGCCCCAGTTTCTCTGCTAACAAGAAAAGGTTTCTGTTGATTATTTTGCTAAGTAACTTCCCCTTTCATTAGAGTTCACAACAAAAACTTCTGACCCTCCCTAGAACTATACCCAGCAAATCCATGAACTTCACATCTAGGCATAAGTCTCTTAAATGGAAAGGATGAAGTGTTTCTAAACATTTTTTTGTTTAGATACACGAGCCATTCTTTCCTTCTCTGAAAGTTTCACATCTGAAGGGGAGTTATGGGAACCTAAAATCAACTCATTGGCACATCATGCCTCCTTTCCATAATTGTTTAATTCATTCTTATAATATAAGCAATCTTTTCAGTTTGCCTTTGATCTTGGAAGAGTCTCCCTACCTAGGTGAACCCCATACCTGGGATCTCACAAAAATTCAATTACATAAGTTAATACTGGAATCCTCACCAGACCCTATATGAGGCTTCTTTTAACCCTGTTAAATAAAATATGAATGAAGTTATAGAAATGGGATTTAGTGCACTTTGGGAGAATGCACATACTAAATATCATGGTGTCTTGAAATAAGAACCATGTGGTCACCTGTTGGCATAGATTGAGCCAGGACCAAATCTCCTCATTCATCTTAAGAATGTTGGGTACCAAGACCACCTCGTAGATCTAAAATTCTAGAATAATAAAGTGGGCAATGCTTCTTCTTAACTCTGAACAATGAAAGAATAATTATAATCTGGTATGGAGCTAGAATACATATTTTGGATGTTATATTCCAATATCATCATTTTATATATGAAGAAATGGGGGGGAGTTGGAAACAATGTGACCTAGGTCTTTAGTTACTAGGATGGTTATGTGTATGTGTATATGTGTGTGTGTGTGTGTGTGTGTGTGTGTGTACAAAACTTTATATATATATAAAATCCCCACTTTATAAATGGAGAGTCTGAGGCCCAGAGAGTTTAAGTAATTATATGAAAACACTTGGGTGAAGGTGAGCTGGGCTTCAAGCCCAGACCCTCTGGAGAGCTCCAGTGCTTAGACTCTGGTCATCAGTCAGCCTCAGACAAATCACCCAAGCAAGGACAGGAAGGGTAATGGTTAACTTCATGTGTCAACTTGCATCCACCATGGTACCTGAATATTTGTTCTGACTCTAGAAATCTCCGTGAAGGTAGTTTTCAGACGATATTAACATGTCAATCAATAGATTTAGAGGAAAGCAGATTACCCTCCTCTGTAACATGGGTGGTCCTCATCCAATCAGTGGAGGTCTGAACAGAAAAAGACTGACTTCCTAGGAAGATAAGGGTTTTCTGTTAACAAATCATCTTTGAGATCACATTGCAGTTGCACCTTTCCTTGGGTGTTAAGCCTGTTGGTGTACCTTAAAATTTTTGACCTTGACAGCTTCCACAATTGTGTGAAGAGAGGAAGAGATGCATATGCACATACTACTGGTTCTGGGTTTTTCTCACACTTCAGGGATGCTTCTGTCCTGAGAGATGCCACTGTATTTTTACTAGTTGTTTCTTTTTGTACCCCATCTGGACCACTATAATAGCATCTTAACTAGTCCCCCTATCTCCACCCCTGCACCCCACCCTAACCATTGTCAGGGATGATCTCCCATACCGAATAAATTATGTTATCAATCAACTACTTGAAACTCTCCCACAGCCCCTTAGCTTGGCATGCAGGTCCCTCACTATCGGGGTCTTCTCTACCTCCACAAATCCAACTCACTCTGTCCACCAGATGCGACTTCACACTGGCACCAAATGACCCCTTCCTCCAAGTCTTGGCTATTGATGTGACTGTTCAGTGTTCACATTATTATGTCCTCTGTGAATTCTCTCCCAGAACATTCAATATTCCTCTTCTGAGTCCCTAAAACACATCTTTATAATAGAAACCACCTCCTTATTTTATAATTATCTGTATACACTTGTTTTTCCCCTTCTCAACCACAAGCTCTCTGAAACCAAGGTCTCCATCTTACAAAGCTTTAAGAAGTATACACCCTGGATTTTCCATGTATTTTTACTGAATCTCTAAAATCCATGTATTCAAGCTATCAGTCAATGGTAGACCTAATTTAACGCCAATGGTAAAATTTCGTCATTTTCTTCTACCTTATTTTTCACATATTGTTACTATGAGACTAAAAAAAATCAGAGTTTAGATTTGTAATCATCTTAATTTTGGGAGGAATAATAGAATACCCAGAATTTATAGCCAACGGAGAATTGAATTTCTTATTTTACTCTGCTTTTTTATGTGAAGATTCCAACCAAAACAAGCAGCTGCACTCCTCATTCAGGTGTGTAGCACCTGTTTAATAATTAAAGGAGATTCCATAGCACCAGCAGGAAATGTGAACCTTTCAAAAATTTGCTGTAAACTACACATTTCAAAGCAGAATTTAAGGAGAGGAAATACATGATTTGAATCCTCCAGTAGTATTATGTCCTAATCTGTTTGTAAGATCTTCCACCTAAGTCTTTTTCTTTGCATTCTGTTCTACTCCTGGGTAAGTCTCAGAAGCCTGCAGGGAAACTGGGAACGTTGGTTCATAATAATGGCACACGAGATACAGCCTGCATCATCTAGTCATGCTGAAAAACTACCTTCAATAGTTTATGTTGTTCAGTCCTTTAACTTAACAAACCAGAATTAGCTTATGCTCAACGGTAATGTATGAATTTTTTGCTACTCTAAATCCAGAGGCAAGTTGACCAAATCTGACTTTTAATTGCTTTGTGTTTCATTCCATCTTTCAACTGGCTTCCAAGTAAAATCCAAAGCAATAATTAAATCAACTTAATCATTAAAAAATATTCAGCAGAGGAATTCTACAAGAGTCCAGTAATGAACCATTGAGTTTTTAGAATAAAATCAGATGCTGAGAATTCACATTTTTGTGCATCCCAAGTTCAAGTTGGGTCATCCATCCCACCAATAGGACCATATCCTCTCCATGTCTAGGCAGCATCTGCACACCTCTTGCTTTGCTTTCTAAATCACGTGCTCCTGGCCTTGTTACTTTTACCCTGGATGCTTTTCATGTGTCCTCTCTGAGGTGCTCCTTCAGATCTCTAGAAAAACTGCCTTCAGCCTTGCTGTCCCCACCCTGACCCTTGCCATAGATGATCTCCTGCAACGTATATCTTAACAGGCCAATTGACTATTGCTGGGCTCTGTCTCCTCTCAGCTGCCTCGCCCTTCTGATGACCTCATCCTCCCACAGAACTTTATGCACCCATTATAAGGGGCCTGGTTAGATATACACACCGTGGTAGCCTTTTAAGTTCTTGCTCTCTTCCATTGGCCGTTTTTTAATTTCAGCCTAGCCCTCTATTCCAAGATCCATGTCCTTATTTTAGTAAACCCCAAAGATTACTCTTGTATTACTGCTCCCTCTGCCCCAAACAAAAACTTCTTCTTTTTCTAGTTATACCCTCATTGGCAAATGAAATCATTCCATACAATGAAACTCTCATGCCCAATCTTGAGAGCTGTCACTACCACTGTCTTCACCTACCATGAAGTTTCTCTTCTCAATCTCAGAGTCTCACACCTCTCTCCACCACCTTCTCCCAGTCAACGGTGATGCCACTGTAAGTCTGGATTATTACAAAAACCTCCAGGTGGGTCTCCTATGCATCACTGCCTTGATCCATCCTTCCTTTATCTGTGGCCAGGGTGACGATGCCCCTATCTTCCCAGAGATTTTTAATAATATTAATGTTCCATTGCTATATGACACTGGTCAAAATCTCCAAGGCTCTTCCAAGACCAAGTCCAAAGGTCAACTATGACTCTTACCTTCCTGTCCCCATTATGTCCTTCCACCTGATCTCTCATTTCAAACCTCTCTGTTTCTCAAACATGCCCAGGTCCTTGATGCCTTAAGGATCTTTGCTCATATTCTTTCTTTACCTAGACTTCCCCCAACCCACCACCTGCTATGAATCCTCCACCACCTACCACACTGTCTCATGTTTCTAGTCTTCCCCCCCCCCCAGAGAATGAACTTAGGGGGGATTAACCACAAAGCCACATCCCCATACATTTTAAAAACTATTTTAATTAGAGACAGGGTCTCACTAAGTTGCTGAGGTTGTCCTTGAACTCACCATCCTCCTGCCTCAGCCTCCCAGGCCACTGGGATTACAGGTGTGCACCACCACCCCTATCTCGTGTTTCCAGTCTTAGCTAAGGGGTACTTATTTCTTCAGGGCCTTCCCTGGATTCCCATGCTTGTTGCAGTGTCCTTAAGGACATTAAGGCAATGTCCTTAATGCTACCAGGGATGAAAAACTCCTGGCTCTGTCGCTGGCTCTCTCTGAGACCTAGGGTGAACCATTTAATAGCTCACTGTCCCACTCTTTCTTCCATGAAGGGGAAAGACAGTCCTGCCAATTCCACATTTTGAGGTAGATTCAGCTAGTAAGTGCATACTTGGTTTTGACTTCTTTCACATTTGTGAGTGGATAGTAGTTTCTCTATTAAAGCTTTTAACTTTTCCTTTTACTATTTCAAAGCATTATCATAAAAGTATCTCATAATGTGGAATCTGCAGGACTAGAAGAAAGACTTTAAGTAATATGAACATATTATTCTTGGGAAACAATATTAAACATAAAAGAAATTTTTTTTTTTTTTTTTTTTTTTTTTTTTGTGGTACCGGGGATTGAACTCGGGGCACTTGACCACTGGGTCACATCCCCAGCCCTTTTTTGTATTTTATTTAGAGACAGGGTCTCACTGAGTTGCTAAGTGCCTCGCCATTGCTGAGGCTGGCTTTGAACTCGCGATCCTCCTGCCTCAGCCTCCCAAAGTGCTGGGATTACAGGCATGCGCCACCACGCCCGGCATAAAAGGATTTTATGTAACATATAACCAGAGAGGAAAATACACCAGTCCTGCTTAGAACCACATGATCTTTGTCAATGAAATGCCATTTTTATGAATGAATAAAAAATTCTAAGATCTGGACCACCATAATTATAAAAATAAATCTGTCATATCTCAGGAGCAAAAGAGTCCTGAACATACATAGGTTTGTAGCTAGTTTTATGAAATTATACTTACCTGCTCAAAAAATTCCAATTAGGACAGACTATTCTCCAGTTTCCTTCTAAGTTATTCCACATAATTCATTTTCTCTACCTGAACTCCCTTTTTCACACCCGTGGGAGTATCATGTTCAGGGTCTGGACTGCTGAAGAGTGGCAGTGTGTGGAATGTGGGGGGAATGCTATGGTTTGGATCCGGAATGTCCCCCAAAAGCTCATATTTGTAAAGCTCAGTCAGTCCCCAGTGCAGCAGAGTTAGAGGCGGGCACTTGGAAAGTGATTGGGGACATGAGGGTTCTGACCTCATGAATGGATTAATCCACTGATAGTGGAGTGGACTACTTGGGGGTGGTGGAAACTGTTGGCAGATGGGGCCTGGTTGGAAGAAGTAGGTCACCAAGGTTTGCTCTTGGGGACTATATCTTATTTCTGGTCTTCTCCCACCCACTTCCCCGCTGCCATGAGCTGAGTAGCTTTCCTCCACGGCCATGATGTTCTGCTTCATTTCAGCCCAAAGCAATGGCACCAGCCAACCATGGATCGACACTTCTGAAACTGTGAGCCAAAATAAACTTTCCTCCTCTGCGTTGTTCTTGTCAGGTATTTTGGTCACAGCAACAGAAAGCTGAGAAACACATGCAGTCATTTTTCTAAAGAAATTAAACTACTGTGAAAAAAAAAAATGTGTCCTCCAGCCATAGTGATACTATTTCCACGTAGCCTCCTAAAACAAAGCACTTTTACATACATTACTTCATTTAATTCCCACTCTCTGTAAGGTATTATGTTTTCTTTTTCATAATCAAGAAATTATGGCTCAAAGAAATAAATTCATTTGTTTAAAATTGTATAATCGGTATATGGCAAGGTCAAGATCCACATCAAATTCTGTGTGCTTTTTACTGTACTCTACTCTTCATTTCTACGGGGATGACATAGGAAAATGCCTGAAGAGTTTAAGTATTTTTAAAGTTTTCCAAAACAGTAGAAATCAGTGCCTAAAAATAATTCAAATGCTTAACCTCATGTTTTCTATTTCTTAAAGCCATCACTGATAGAGGCCACACTTACTTCCTAGGATAGCCATATAATTTATACTTCAGCTGAGCAAAATACCTCATGAGGCCACCATTTGGGAAGAAGGCAAGATGACAAGGAACAGCATATATGGAAAAAGTCAATGATCTTAAACTTATTGGAAAGGAATAGAACGTGATAGTTCATCTTATGTGTTAACTTGACTGTGCCACAGAAGGACCAGGTGTCTAATTAAAGATTATTTCTGGGTGAGTCTGTAGGGGTGTTTCTAGAAGAGATGATCATTTGAAGTGGTGGATTGGGTAGAGCAGATGGCCCTCCCCAGTGTGAGTGGGCAGTATGCAACCTGTTGAGAGCCAGAATACAACATCATGGCGGGGAGGCTGGAATCCTGCTCCCTCTGTCTGATTGCTGAAGTGGGGAACCTCATTCTCTCCTGCCCTCAGCATCCCTGGTTCTCAGGCCTGCAGGCTTGCACTGGCACCTGTATCAGTGCCTCTCTGGCTCTCAGGCCTATGAACTATACCACCAGCTTCCCTGGTTCTGCAGCTTGGAGACAGCAGATGGTGGGATTCTCAGTCTCCCTGCTTCTTTCACATAGTTTCCAGATTTCAAGATCCATCAAAGTTGCAGCAAGTACCCATGCTTCACTTCTTGGTATTACCAAACAATGTTCCATTGCATAGACAGACCACATTTAATTGACTTATCAGTCAATGTTATTTGGGTTTTGGGTTTGTGGCTTAGTGTCAATATAAATGATTTACTGTGAATACTCTGGTATAAGTTGGTACATAGATTTTCATTTGTTTGAGTATCTTTCTCTTGAGTGAATATTTCTAGGAAGGGAATTTCCAGGTGACATGGTTTGACTTTTTGAAGAACTGCTGAGGCATTTTCCAAAGTGGCTGTGCCATTTCATATTCCCCCCAGCAGCAGAGGAGGGCCTTACTTTCTCCTCTGCCTCACCCACGCGTGTTTTGTGTCTGTTGTTTGCTCATTTTTGTTTTTGTTTTATTCTAGCCATCCTAGTAGGTGTGAAATGGTATCTCATGGTAGTTTTCATTTCCCTAATGATTAGTGACTATGTGCTTATTGACTATATGTATATTTTCTTGGACAAATTGTCTATTTAAACCAATTGCCCATATCTTAATTGGGTCATTTGTCTTTTTTATTATTGAGTTGCACTATTTCCTTATATATATTCTGGATTACAAATCCCTTCCCAGCTATTTGGTTTGCAAACATTTTCTCCAAGACTCTAGCACACAAAGTAGGCCAGTGCCAGGTAATGAACTACTTTATGGAACACCATCCTGGCAGGGCACATTTCCATCAGCCTCTGTTCTGCTCTATGTTAAATGAAACACAGCAAGACTGCCAGGTAGCAGGAGAGACATTCTCTGTATGTGTTTGATAAATTAAAACCTGGGGCGAAACCAAAGCAGGATGAAATGTTCACTCTCAGGCATCATACTGAGTTAATTTTATTATTTTCTCTTTGACCTGAGAAGGACTTTCAAAAGAGAAGTCTGGGGTTTTGTTTGTGTTGGTGGCTACATTGGATGGATAGTAGCCAACCAACTTTCTTTGTTATAATCTATTCATCTGTCCTGAGTTCCCACAACCAGGGATGGCCCCATTTTGATACTGAATTGTTCCTTTTAACTTTTCTGAAGCAACAGACATTTTGCATATTTTGAGCAAAGAAAAAATAAAAAGGATTTACAAAAAGAAAAGAAAACAAAGAAAAAACACCAATAGATTATCAGAGTATTTTAAACAGTTACAAACAAGAAAGATCTGGGGTTACTGTCTGTAGCAATGAATTCTGACAGCATCACCTTTCATTCTTTTTAATTACATTTTTCAAGTCTTTTCCTCATGTTTCATGTTTGCCTTTCCTCTGGTTAACAGATCTTGGAAATGAGATTCAGGGACTATATTTTATACCTATGAATGTGTTTCTTACTGATACTTGACCCGCTGCTTGAAAAGAAAATTAAAAGAAAAATCACATGTTAGTCTGAGCTGTCCTCACTTTACTTTTTAAAGTGAAATGCCTAAATAAAATATGCTCAGATCCGAGATCATATTGTGCTAGTTCATAACAATCCGGTGGTGGTGGCCTTTCCACTCATGCTTATTGACTAATGAATTCTGAACCAGTAATTGTCTTTGTCATGTAGCCCTACTCTGAACAGTCCCTACTGTGCAGACTGAGTGCAATATCTAATTGGAAGTCTTTTTTTTTTTTTTTTTTTTCCTTTGGGGGCCAATTTCATGATGGGGCTTAGGATTCATATCTGTATGTGAATGTTTTTTGAAGGTGACCGTGAAGTACATGTTACTGACTTTTACCAACATCCAAGTCCTATTTATGACATTCGAGGTGATCATTCTTTTTTTTTATGATCATTCGAGGTGAAGTTAAATTTGGCGGCAAGACTTGTTCTGGCCAGTATAATTGAGTAAATGTACCGGAGCACTCCTTTGTTCTTTTTTGACTGAGGCACTGAAGAACACACGTGTGGTTTTCTGTATTTTCCCCTATTACTGTGTTCCATAAAATTCGACATGGAAGAGTCTCAGAGTAAAACTGAATGAATAAGAGTCCTCCAGGCCTGAGTCTGTGATACGATTAAGAAACACACTTATGTTGTTTTCAGTTACTGACATTTGGAGATATTTGTTACGGCACCATAACATTCCACTCTAATTCAGGCAGCCTTCATTTTTGGTCCTCGACACACTCAAGTTATTCTATATTAGGTACTGAGACAATTGACAACCCAAATCCAGTCTGGTCTGACTGTGTTATAGAACCTACTTCTTGGCACATGAACAAAATACCAAGAATAAACCACTCAGAATACAGGTTCTTCTGTGTATAAGTGGCTTCCTCTTTCCTTGCCTTCTGGTGCCACATAAACACCCAGTGCAGGCTCATATCTATGAAAATAAAATGAAGGACAGGCATGCCCAGTCTTGTTGAAAATCATCCCATTTCTTAAATTTTTACATACAGAGCACTGCGTGTTTGCTACACTTGTTAGGTGAATTTGGTGCACAACTTCCTGTGTGTGCTGTATGCCTGTGGGACCCGGCCTTCCTGCAGGCAGTGGGTACACCACTGAAGGCTTTCTCCACACACGAATAATGAGCATCCTAAGTAAAATCTGGACCTTGTTTTCCCCAGCAACAAAGTTCCTGCTAATGTTCCAAAATGGCTATGGCCTGCACATTCCTCAGGGCTATTTAGGGAGCAATAGAGGATAATCCACTTCTAATGTGTTTACCAGGTTGATTCTCTGCATAGTTATGAAGCCTAATTTCTCCTTGCAGCCATCCCACAAAGACCTTTAAATGTGGCTACATCACGAGTTTGGAAGACTCAGAAAGAGTCCAACCAACCACCTGCCAGATGCGACAGCAAATGCATCAGAAAATCATTAAAAAATAAAAAAAGTGTTCATCTAAAGATGCTCCTGCCCTGCGTTTCTATGAAATAATGATGATGCAGCCCCAAAGGAGGCAGGCTTTTAGAGCGCGAAGAATAAAAGAGAAACGCACTTGGAGCTGAAGTACTGAGTTTTTCCCATTGTGCTACATGAAAAAGATGGGTCTGGAGGCAATTTAACAAGTTTAAATTACAAGTTGGAAAGTAATAAGCTTTGGCTCCTGAGATGAGCAACCAACTGGGAATCATCTGGCAAAAAATCCTGTGTATTCCTCATTTTTTCAGCGAAATCCCAGTCTCATACGCACCACTTAGCATTTAAGAGATAATATGTGAATTTATGAATCTTCCTACAGGCTTTAGGAACCACAAATCACTAAAAATGACTGCCCGAGATATACGTAAGCTTTCTTCTATCATGTAAAATACTGATAAAGGGGTTTAATGTGTACTTTGAGGTATCAACATGATTTAACCGAGTTTGTAAATATAAGCAACAGCATATTCAGAAACACCATTAATTTTGTAGATTTATTTTTTATTTTGCACCTTTGAGATGAATTTCTGCATGATGTACTCCTAGAGAGAGGGCCACGGCCATGGCCTCTCATGCTACGCCTGTCTAGTTCGTTGGTTTATTAGTCACAGCAGGCTAACTTCTTTAACCATTACCTTGAGACTTTAGTAACTTCATGCAATATACTTTATTATTATCATTTTTTCTCATGCAACACTCAGAGGCAAAGCTTCCTGGTCAGGCAGAGTCCTCGAAGCTGCAACAAACAGTTGTATGTAAAACGATGCTATATATGTGCATTATGAATTGTAATACATACTACTATTATAAATTTAAAAAAATAAGAAAAAAAAAGAGTCAAAGCTCCTCTCAGCTATGCTTCCACCCTCCACGAGGGCCTTGGAGTCCCCACACCCCAAGTGGATGCCAAGGGAAAAAAAGAATGGAAGATGGTCTGCACATTTAATGGGCTGGGCTAGCACTGGGAATGTGTCACCTCTGCCCACGTTTTGAGTTAAGCTGTCTAAAGTTCCAGTGATATTCTAAGGGAGTCAGAGAGAAGGACATGGGACAGCATGAAGATCTGCTGTATTCTTGACCAAGTGACACCAGGGTCACTCAGCTTTGGCACTATTGACATTTTGGGACAGATCATTTGTCATCACAGGGCATCAGGGGATGTTTGGCAGCATCTCTGCTCTCTACCCACTAAATGCCATCAATACTTCCCCAGCTGTGATAACCAAAATCATCTCCAGACATTGAAAATGCCCCTGGGAGACTAATGGGCAGCCCACCTAAAGAACCACTGTCACAGATCATGAATAATGAATGAATCAATGAATAATGAATGAACACAACCCAGAATTCAGCTGGAAAACACCTATGTGCCAGAGACAGTGTCTGTCGGTCTATATGTCTTGTCTTTCTATCTCTCAGAGAGTGGTAGAAGGGGAAAATGCCCTGCCATACACCTGCTCTAAGGCCTCCCTTTGTCTAGTCACCATGCAGCTCATCTGCCTCTGGGGACATGTGCTTCCTTCCGATGTACCATGCTACTGATGAGGCTCTGTGTCCTTCATGCACAGAGAGATGTCAGGACACTGACTCTGTGTCCCATTCCCCCAGGACATCAACAGTACAGGATGTTTTAGGGGGTGAATTACTGAGCAAGCTTCCAGCAAAAGGTGAATGAACTGGATGTTCTACACCAAACTCCCCCAAACTTCAAGCACTGGAAGCACTAGGGGTGGTAAAGACGGCTTGGCATCGACAGCCTCATCCCAGGGCACATCTTCCAAGCATCACTTAGGAAAATGCAGTTCCTTTAAGCTTCCTCTAAAGACTCAAGTAGAAAAATATTTCTAGATCTTGGTCCAAAATGTGGCACTACCTTTTCTCTCTTAAACGCGCTGTTGCATTTCAGTAATTAGGAAAAGGCTCTCTGATGTTGGGGTGCCTGTACAAAGTTCCAAGTGTTTCAAGTTGAAATGCGCAAAAGGACTTATTTATCACTTTCATTGCTAAAAGGAGAACCTTTGATAAGGGGGAAAATACTGTTCAAAGTCAAAGGATCTTTTTATTTGAATATAGCAGACTTATTCCAGGATGACAATACTTGGAACACCCAAGCTATTTAATGAATATTACATGAAAAATGCAGTAAGCACTTTAAGACTTTTTTTCATTTTAACCTATTTTTAAAGCTAAAAAATAAGCAATAAGAACCACTGTGCCTTGTCTATTATTTCTCCGGGAACTTATATTGATTATCTCTAGTTCTTAAAAATATCTTGTAAAATAGGTACTTATATCAAAATTTTGAAAGATGAATAAATTGCACCTTAGAGAAGGTCAGAGAGTTGTCCAGAGATGCACATCTTGGTGCATGCAGAGCTGGGACTTGAACCCAAATCCCCCTGATTGCATAGTCAGCCATGTTTTTGCTGGTTTTCTACCAGGCCATGATGGCTCCAGCGGAAATTCACTTACTGAAAATTCCATTTTGGCAATCACAGGTACTTCTACATATCAAAATCTAAAGTCACTCTTATAGTACCTACTTTAATTTTTGGTTCATTGCCTGGCAGTTCTCAACTGAGTTTGGGTTTTGGGTAACTCAAATTAAATTGAATCCCTGCTACTTAGAATTTATTCATCACTATCATGACATAGTCATTTATGCAAAAGTACTATTAAGAAGCACATTTCTAGTAATAATCTCAGTGGTCCCTTTCTCTGCAAATTAGTCATAGTCTCTTCCCACAGAAGAGCAGAGGGAACCAGGTGGATGTTTCTCTTGCTCATTTCACCCTGTACGGTGGGTGACTGGGTAAGCTAATGAGGGAGGTGGCTCCTGTGAGCCGCAGCACCCAGGGCTGGGTTGTGGTGTTCACATTCATTAGAATGAAAATCTGTCCTGCTGCCCAGCGGGCTCAGGTAACCATAGCAACCTACCAGCAACATCACTCACACAAATTAGAGCAAAGACGCTCTGCGGGCTCCACCCGGAAACTGAAGCGGTCACACAAAGGAGAAATCTTTCTCAAGGACACTTCACTTTGCTCGTAAGTGGCCACTGGTGACATGACTTCCCTCCGGTTTCATCGCCAAAATAAATGTCTGTTCACTTTTACTGACTAGTGTTAAAAGCTGTTAAACATCATATGTTTGAACTGTGGTGTTATAACCGAGCTGGTGAATCACAACTCTCAGTGGCTCTGTCACAAAGGGTGTGATCAGTAGGGGACTTAACAGATACACAGCCCTCTGCCCACCTGGAATGGTGACCACATGCCTGAGCCCTCACATTCCCACGGTGGGCAAAATTCCCACAATGGGCAGAATTGCCACCTTCAGAGCGTGCAAGTCCCTGTAGAAGCAGAGACAGACCTATAGGAGGTTGATGGCCAGGAAAGGAAGCCACCCTTTTAGAAAATTCCAGTTCTTTTTTCTTTTTTTTCCCTTAGGCAAAACTATCAAAGTCTTTAAAAAGTCGTCTCTAGGAACTATTATGTGGGAGGTTGTAGAAAGTCATTTGTTGGGCAGTGACAAGGACAGAGGTGATGCATTCAGTCACTGTGGAATATAACGAGCAAGGTAATTAGGTAACTAGAGGCTCCTCAGGCCATTTCATGCATCTAGTTAAGCGGGTAACACTGAACTTACGCAGATATCAAACTTCCCAGTCCATGTCTGCCCGCCTCTCCCACTGGACTGTGTCCTGGAGGACTTAATTCATGTTTTGTCACTGGCACCTAGCTCAGCTTTTGGCATGAGGAGACAAGTGTCAGCTACACACAACTGAAAATGGCAGTGGCCATCACTTCTGATGTATTCATTTCCTGGAGCTGTTAAAATGAAGTTTATTGTCTCACAGTTCTGGGGGCAAGAACTCGAAGAGCAGGTTGTCAGCAGGCCACTCCGGGGAAGGACCTGTTCCAGGCCTACCTCTGGCAGCTCCTTAGCTTGTGGTAGCATAACTACAATACATGGCATTCTCCCATGTCTGTGCCCGAATGTCCTCTCTTCATAAGGCTGTCCATCCTACTTGACCAGGAATCCTCCTGCTCCAACATGACTTCACCTTAATTTAACTAATTACATCTGCAGTGACCTATTTACAAATAAGGTCACATTCCAAAGCACCGGGAGTTAGAACTGCAACATATAAATTTTGAGAGATTACAATTAAGCCCATAACACCTAAGCATAAATAGACTTTTTAAAAAATTTGAACAGTTTTATGGGAAGCAAATCATGTGTCTCCCTATTCATACACACAAAAATAACTATTTTGGCAAAACTTTAGAAGCAATTTACTTAATAATTCAGGCAAAATGTCCATTCTCCCAAGAGTCACCATAACATATTCACTACCAGACGTGAATTTCACAAATTAATTCTATTTAGTAATTAAAAGTCACAATCTCAGGAATCAACAGTTTCAAGGAAATGACCAATGTCAATCAAACAGCATACAGCTCTGAAAAGGGTTTGGAGTTTTCTGCAAGGGGCAAATAAGACTCAGTCTGGGTTGAAAAACCTAATACTTTGTCTCAAAAATCAGTTCTTTTCAAACAGCACTGCCGTGATAACAGGGAGAAGGCTTGCTGTGACCTAGAGAAAGAAGAGAGCTTCCTTCACCAGGGAGCGCACCCTCTCTGCATGCAGCAGGGTGAAGCCCTCTTAGAAGACAGCCAGGCACACACTATCTTTATAGGTCTTGGATCCAATTCCTTGATATTAGCTTCTTTGACCCCATTGACCCCAGATGGTGTGCTGATTTCATTCATTTAATGGCACTCTATGGCACCATCTCCTTTAAAAGGTGCCTAGACTGCTCACTTCGGGGAGGCAGGGTTTAAAACTGGCTGAAGGAAAGACACACTCATCTCAGAGGATGAAGACAAAGGAGGCATGCTTCTGTCTTCCTCGGGTCAGGGAAATCAGGTGAACAGTCAACATTACAAAGCTGGCATCTGGACCACATGATTCATTATAAATTAATAAAAATGAGACATCTAGCTTTAGTTGTCACTCCCACTATATGTTTTCCCTGCCTAGTAATCTGGTAAATCCTCATTGGATTACTATGGGCATATGTTGCTAATACTTTGAAACAAAGTTTCAAATGTTAGCAATTCTTGGTTTCTCTCTAATATACAACATTTTGAATCACATAAATTAGCTTTTAGATTCAGGTTACAAATTAATCCAGACTCATTATGTAATTAAATGTTTGATTAGGAGCAGAATTACCATATTACACAAAGGCATATAATTTTATGAGACAAACTCTTTAATTCCCAACAAAGAAATTCACCATGGTAACAAATTATCTGACCCATCCAATTAAATATGTAATTCGAAATGATTTTTCAAATTACCTAAAAATGCAGTCATTATTAAACAGATATATCATAGTGTATGTGCTGCCCTAAAGAAAAATTTTAAAATACTTGGACAAAAGGGGAGAGAATTTTAAATGTGCTTTTAAAAATATACAGAGGATGAAGATCAAAGCTGAAATCTCAAAAGAGGATAAAATATTGACTATGTTGTTGTAGCCAATATGATGTACTTTAATTTCTTTTTAACTTAGAACATTTGGAAATGATTCATTTGATGCATTTTTAATCTTTCTGGTAATCTTGGTAAAATGCATCTGGCCTGTGGCATTCTATCCAGAGATAGATTTGTTGTAACTGCCAGACACAATCTGTATTGATCTATCCAAGGTCTTCAAGTACAATTTAGCCTGCTACTTCAGGAGCTGGATTGGTATACTATTGTTCACAGCTGTTTCTAATTACACCTTGATCCAGTAAGAGCTAAATATTGTTTAAAGTTCTGGCAGGAACCACGGAAGGTAACTACTGATGGGCAAGATCAATAATTGAAGGCAATACTTTCGACATAAACCTGCATAAATTAGAACCCTTAGAAAACACGAACACATTCAGTAGGTGGCACTGTTCCCCCAGTCAGGACTCTTTCTGCCTTGAGTACACTCTGTGTGGCAATTACCTTCATTAATTTCTTCCACAGAATTCTGTGACCTGAATTAGTATCAGCAGGCTAACCTCAAATATATTACCTGGCTTCTTTTCTTTGAGACACACAGCCCAGGTAAAGAACAATGTTCAGGAGCAGGTGTAAGAAGACAAAAGAATCTGGTTTTACTCAACTCCTTAACTAATTAGGTCAGCATAGCATCACAAGTCACTTGAAAGCAAATGAATTGTCCATATACCCCTTACAGACAACCCAGCTGATTTAGCCTCCATTGATATTAGCCAATGAGCTAATTTAAAATCTTTAAAGTAGCCAATGAATAGGTTTCTCAACCTTGGCATTATTGACATTTGGGCTGGATATCTTTTTTACATGGAGGGGGAATGAGGGGGGCATCCTGTGAATTTTGGAATGTTTACCAGTATCCCTGGCCTCTAGCCATCAGATGCCAGTAACACCTGCTCAGTGTGACAACCCAAAATGCCTCTAGATGTTTGTTGCCAGATGTCCCCTTGAGGAAGGTGGGCAAAATCATCCCATTTGAGAGCCAGCAGTAAACAAGTATTTTCTCTTTATACTAAAGACAGATCTCTGGCTTTGTTGCTGAGGACTGGGTTATTCTACTAGCATACTTTCAATAACAATATTAATTATATTAATAACATATTGTTATCTGATTCTCAAAGGTTAGTGCATGGCATTGTGGAATATTTTGAAGTTAAAAAAATAAAGCACAGCCCAGTGAAGTGGCACATGCCTGTAATCCCAGCAGCTTGGGAGGCTGAGGCAGGAGGATCACAAGTTCAAAGCCAGCCTCAGCAACTGGGCAAGGTCCTAAGCAACCCAGTAAGACCCTGTCTCTAAAATATTAAAAAGGGCTGGGGGTGTGGCTCAGTAATTAAGGCCCCTGGGTTCAATCCCTGGCAAAAAGAAGGAAGGAAGGAAGGAAGGAAGGAAGGAAGGAAGGAAGGAAGGAAGGAAGGAAGGAAGGAAGGAAGGAAAGAAGGAAAGGAAGGAAGGAAGAAAGGAAGGAAGGAAGGAAGGAAGGAAGGAAGGAAGAAAGAAAAAGAAGAAAGAAAAGAAAGAAAGAAAGAAAGAAAGAAAGAAAGAAAGAAAGAAAGCAGGCATAAAGGCAAAGGCCACAAGTAAGTGTCCCAAAATATAATAATAACAATTATAATTTCATGTATATACCTTAATTTTTTCTGCATAAAAATGCACACAGAATACATGTGATACTCTTTAATTTATCAAAATCTTAGAGTCACATGGCAGTAGTGGTTGGTTATAAAAAAAAAATAAAAGAAGAAGCCCTTTTAAGCATGCTTTAATGACTACGTAGTATTCTTTCCAAGAGATGTTATTCATTTTTTAAACAATATCTTATGTTGTGACTTTTAAATCTAATCTCAAAGGTTAATGTACATTATTTTCATTGTATTCTTTTATTATATTCTTGGGATAAATCCCCAAGAGCAAAAAAATTGACTCCTAAGCTATTTTAGCTCTGTCTCTACACAAAGGAAGCAAAAGAAAGAATGAAAAAACAAAGAAGGGGACAAAAAGTGCAGAGGTTGGGGACAAAACAGAAGGACAGAAGAGAGAGAAGGAAAGAAACAGAAGGGACTGAGACATAAGGGGAGGGGAAAAGCAAGAGGGGGAGGAGGAAACCTGGGAGGGGAGCAGCAGAAGCTGATTTAGGGATGAACTTGTCGGCACCTTTCCACTTCCAGTTCTCATGGGCTTTCTGTGGTCCCTGCAGCTTATCCTCCAACCGAGATGGTCCTGCTCCTGCCCACCATTCATACAAGGAACATTTTCAATTACTTCTCCTCAGTCAATCCCTCCTGTGCGTAGCAACGCATGGGTAAAATGGTTACGTAAAACAAAATGAGAAACCTTGAAAACATTATGCTCAGTGAAGAGAAGGCAGACACAAAAGGCCACATGTTGCACAATTCTATTTGTATAAAATATCCAGAATAGGTAGATCCACAGAGACAGAAGCAGATGAGTGGTTGCCAGGGTTAGAGGAGGGGGAATGGGAGTGACTGCCTCGATGGCATGAGGTTTCCTTTTAGGGTGGTGAGTATGATCGGGAACTAGTTAGTGGTGATTCTTATAGAATATTATGAATGCCTGAAATGTCACTGAATGATACATTTTGAACTGGTTAAAATGATAAATTTTATATGTATAAAAATCACAAATGAAACAACAAAAGAAACTCTCTAAAAAGCATCTGAGTTTAATCAAGGGAATTCCAAAAAAATAAATAAAAATCGAGAAAAGTAATAACTGTGAGTAACAGTCCATGAACAACCTTGCCAGGTGACTGTCATTACAGATGTAAGAGAAACCTATAAGGTGTGGTTACTTGGGGATGGATAACTACTGAAGGGTAGAATTCAAAGTTGCTTCTGGTTTCAAAAACCCAGATCAATTCTGGATTAAGTAGGTGGATAAAATCCCTGATGGTGGTTTTGCAGATGTATTGGCCTTGTGAGTTCACTAGACAGACAGCCCAGAAAGAGAGGAGAGCAGTCCTCAGTCCTGTCATTGTCTGCCTGAGTGAAACTTCCATCTCAGAGGAGGCACTATTTCTCAGCCAAAAAAGAAACAAGATAAAAATTCTAAATCCTTCATCTGCAACTGCCTGCATGAGCATAGTAAAGCCTTCATCTCCCACTTCTGCCAAATGAGATGTAATCAACCAAATTAGTCAGTGAGGTCATTGGGGTTGGGAGGGAACAATGTGAAAAATAAAATGGGAAGGTTTTGTTGCATGTATGACTAGCTTCAGAAATCACCTTTTCTCTTGATGCTCATGGGAAATGGCAAGTATATGGGACAGGCTCATAAACTGGGTACAGAACTTTCACTGGCTCACAAAGTGCCAGCACTCAGTCAATGGCCTATTTTTCATCTTTATTGCATGCTAAAAGTCATCTAGCTAGCCAATGCCTCTAGCAGTGACTAGTTAATTCTAAGTATATCTACTTCTCTTTAATCAATGTGGTCCTTGATGGGATCAGTCAATCAGAAACCATACTGGTGCCTCCTTCTCCAACCCTGATGGGGATGATGGAAGCTTCATTTAGAGAAAAACCA
This sequence comes from Tamias sibiricus, assembly GCA_025594165.1. Lineage (NCBI taxonomy): Eukaryota > Metazoa > Chordata > Mammalia > Rodentia > Sciuridae > Tamias > Tamias sibiricus. The sequence continues at coordinate 67,316,794 of CM046660.1, read as the reverse complement.
TGATACATCACGGCTTTGGAGTAGAAGCTGTGTGGTCTGCAAATTTATACCCAACTAGACTATCTTATGAGTAGTATTTCCCACAGGTGGCACCTGATACAAAGCACTATTTAAAATGCTTTTTTAAATATTTAGCTTATAGTTACAACACACCCAAAGCTACAGAGAGATCAATCCCCCGTATGTTTAGGCATCCAAGACAGCTCTGAATTGGGCTCAAGGTGTGCATCAGGAGGAAGTGATGTACAGCATAAAAGCATCTCACTGAGTCAAGGAGGATCCTCACTGCAGCAGATCAGACCTGAAGCTGAGATGAGGCCATGATTTAAGGAGAGAGAAGGGTAATTGCATGAAATGCAGAATTCAGTTTATTAGCAACATGCTCAACTTGTATTCCTATTAGCTAATTAATGGGTTGAGGTCTGAAAGAGGAGCCAGTAAATGTAATCATTTCTAAGATGCCTCTGAGTAATCTCACTGCCCTGAATTTGTGTCTTTGTTCTCCCATTGAGGATGATCTAAACCTTGTTTGACTTGCTTTTAACATGTTACTTCCAAGCTTAGGTTACAAAAAGACTGCTTCCTGTCTTGTTCTCCCTCTTTTGCTCTTGCACTTGCTTGTTAGGATAGAAGCCAGCTGCCATATTGTGTGCCACCCTCTGGAGAGACTCTTATGGCAAGCAACTGAGAGAATCTCTGGCTAGCTGCCAGCAAGGAACTGAAACCATCAGTCCAACAACCTGTAAAGAACCACAACCTGCCAATAACCACCTGAGTGAACTTGGAAATGAACCTTCCTTTAGCTGAGCTTTCGGTTGAGACTGTGGCCCCAACCAACAGCTTCCTGGCAACCTCAGAAGAGGGACCTGAGAAAGAGGCAGCCAGCTAAGCCACAAAGAGATTGCTGAGCCACAACAACTGTGAGAGAGTGCGTGTGTGTGGCATTAAGCCACTAATTTTGGTATGATTTTATAAGCAACAGTAGGTACCTATTACAACAGGGTTTTCAGATATCATACCAGTTGCTAGATAAAGACAATTATCTCAGGAATATAATACTCTTCCTTCTTGAACTCAGCCATGTATTAATTCCCCCAAGCAAATTACCTACATATGAAAATAGCTTCTTTTCCCTCTTTATGTGAATTAAGGATAATGGACTGTTTACCCTCCATTAAAAAAAAAATCAATTAAGGTTTGGCACTTTCTCCCTTGATTTAAACCTACTAGATGGTTATACTGAGCCTCAGGGATACAAATTGACAAAGGAAACTATTAGTGCTATTTGACCCCCTGAGAAAATCAGAAAAATATTCCCTCAAAATTCTCAGCCCTCCTTTAACCTAAGAGTACATTCATCAGAGATGGAGGACAGCAGAGATGGAAGATAATAAGCAGCAGGTTCCCACACCCTACACCAGCATTTATCACCCATTTTCATAGTAAACATGTTTCTCTTGAAGAAATGAGCCATACAGTAAACTCTACGCAGCAGAGAAATCCAACTTCCTTAAGGCAAATGGGTATTTTTTTACTAGTCAGCTTTATTTTGCTTATAATGGGGAAGAATGCAAAGGAAAGATGAGGAAATTTAAGAAAAAATATTATACATTTAAAAGCTTCAATAAATTAAGTTTATGAACCTTTTTCTTTAATCACAAACGTCTGCGTATGTCATCAGTTTCAAGTAAAATAAGGAGCGTTCAGCAACGCCTTTCTGATTCCTCATAAATAGCTGCTCTGTTTAATACATTTGAGAGGAACCAGGCAACAAAAGAGCAGAGAGAAGGGAATTATTTCTATCAAATACACTGTGCATATTTATATGGGTGAGTAGCTTAATCATGACACGTACTTTTTTAATGAAAAGAACTCAAGGTCCTGAGTGTGGAAAATAAAGCAACCTCATTTATCCCTTCATCATCTTATTACCATAAAACAGCAAGTTAATTTCTCACAGTAAAGATGACATTTATCTCTCACTAGCGGACTAGCTTTTAATACTGACTAGATTTCAAATCAAGGACACAAAGCCCAGTCTGAGGTTTCCAATTAAATATTAATGGTTTAAATATAACATTTCCTGAATCGAGGCAGAGAAATGAACAAAGGCCCAAACCCACTCAATATGCTGTAAAATAAATCAATCTCCAGGTGCCGAAAGACTCACAAAAATAAACCAAGTAACAGTAAAGACAGGCCTGCTTGCCTATGTGGGAGCACGTGGAATAGGTGACTTAACATCAAATCCAGCTGTCCCGATTGTGCAGGTAATTTAAGCTCCCTAAACCAGAACTAAGAGGAATGCATTCAGTAAGTGAAGCACTTTGCTTGGCTAATTTACAAATATACACACATCAAGGCTATTGAAAGCTGTGCTGGATGAACTCCTCACATTGTTCTGTTTGAGGAACTGGAATAAAGCAAGGGAGACACTTGGCCAGAGCACAAGAAAACCCATCAACTCTTCTCTGCACAAAGCACACGAAGCCTTCCCCTTGTGAAGACGGCTAAAGGCGGCCAGATGACAACCACAGGGCATGGACTCCCCCTCACACTCGTGCCTGGAGAGGGGCAACAAGTTCCCAGAGTCTTGGCGGACAAGCTGACGCCAATGACCCCCTGCCTCCACCACTGAATCAGAAACCAGCCTGGACCCTGTGCTATCCTGGTCCCTCGGAAGGAGGAAGGAAACAATCACTGGATGTTCACGTCACCAGGTGGAAAGGCCAGCACGGTGTTTGTACAAACTGTGTTCTAAAAAGCCTCGGTGCTGATCAGAATGGTATAAACTTTAATTCCTGCACTCGTTCTTCTCTATCTGTTCATCACCAACATCTGATTGAAATCTCTGCTCTTCAATATGCATCCCAAGAGCCTCTTGCCAAATTCTCTACATATCCTCTTGGCACTCACTAGAAGACCCAGCTGACCCCTGGGTCATCACTGAAGCCAGACTTGAGAAGAAAGAAGACATCAAGGTCTAACATTCCACATCAGCATCTCACTGTGTGCAACGTGCATACGAACCCCACTCCACAGCAAAGCAAGGACACTATTTGTAGCACACAGTATTTCATGTTCCCCATCCATCACCCCCCACACCCTTCCCACATTCCTGGTATATCCAATCTCCCCCTGGAAGTCCAGGTAGTCCCAAATACCACTCTCCTCACAATGATGGCATGATTGTGAATGAGTCAAAAGCTGAAGCTGGAGACGAACCACTGAGATTAATAAGCTAGACAAATCTATTTATCCCATGAACACAATAAAAATACATTTTGCTTCTCCTGAAGAATCTACAATTTTCCATATTTTAGATGGTATTGATCTTAGCAGCTTTCTCTTCTAAAAGCATATGCTACAACTGATTGGAAAAAAAAATTTTTTCCCCTAAGTCTAAATACCTCCTATATTGAGAAAGTCTCTACTTCTAACAAAGAAACTTTGATCTTCCAATATGGATTCTGTCCCAGCTAATGTCCCATTCTGGCTATGATAACCAGTTCTTAGTTGTCAGTAAATCTCAGATCCTGGCCACAGGTCCCACGCCACCATTCATATTATCTTTCACATCCATACAAGTCATTTTGGGTTTTTGCTTTGTTGTGTTTGTAGTGCAGAGGATAAAGCCCAGGGCCTCATACTAGACAAGCACTCAACCACTGAGCTACCCTCAGAGGACTGTTTCTCTCTACTTCTCCCTGATGCAGTAAAAAGGAGCAGTATTACTGAGCACTGGTCCAAAAATGAAGAAATTTCAATGCTAATTCTACTTTTGTGCCCATTTGTTAAAAACATCACTTGGGCTGATAGGTCTAGGCTTTCTCACCCACCACAGAAAGATTTTGCTCTTGCTTAGAATATCTGACATGAGCTCATGACTGTCTCCTCCAGAAACAACAGCAGCATGCTATCTCTGCAAAGCCAAGAAGTAGCTTCCATCTCCATAACCCAGAACTCCAGCCGGCCCATCTGTCTCATGGTCAGTGTCACATATAGAATAAGAAGTGTCCTAAGGAAGGGTGGGAGGTCTAGGGTGGACAAGGAGTTGACAGGCACCTCAGTCCCATGGTCACCCAGAGCACTATGGTTCACTTTTCCCACGTCAGTGGATTTGTGGATTACATCATCTCATTTTAACATAGTCCATCTGAGTTTTCTGCAGATAAGTGACAGATTTAAGATAAGGAAAAGAATGCACGCAGGAGCAAATAAAAAAAAAATGGTAGAGTGAAGCAGCCCCAATCAGGGAGATGGCTATTGCGGCTAGCTGGAAGCCATAAGTTCCACCTGATAATAATCATATGCACTTGACGCACCTGTAAATGCACGTGACGCACCCGCAAAGCTAAAGGTATATAACCGGGTGAAAGCGGTCAGAAGCGGCTTTCATTCAGTCAGTCATTCAGTCGCTCAGTCGGTTGGAAGAAGAGTTTGGGTCAGAGAGTCGGAGCAGCCAGAACGTAGTCAGAAGAAGAAATAAGAGTCAGAGCCGTTAGGAGAGAGAAGTAATAGTTCCTGGTCAGAGTCAGGCCAAGGCTGCCAAAGAAGAAAGAAGAAAGAAGAAGCTCTTTCTCTCTCTCTCTCTCTCTCTCTCTTCTCTCTCTCTCTCTCTCTAAGCTCTCTCTAAGAAAGTAAAAGTAAAAGAAAGTGAAGAAGAAAGAAGAAAGAAGATTTCTCTCTCTCTCTCTTTCTCTCTCTCTAAGCTCTAAGAAGAAGAAATAAGAGTCAGAGCCGTTAGGAGAGAGAAGTAATAGTTCCTGGTCAGAGTCAGGCCAAGGCTGCCAAAGAAGAAAGAAGAAAGAAGAAGCTCTCTCTCTCTCTCTTTCTCTCTAAGCTCTCTCTAAGAAAGCAGAAGTAAGTAAAGAGTCAGAGAGGTTGCTGAAAGAGCCAGCGTTAGAGTTTTGAGAGATTGCTAAAGCCGAAGAATAAAAAAACCTTCTTTCATCTTCATTCTGCCTCTGAGTTTTTCTCCCGTGGCAGCGTTGTTGCTCCAAGTCAGGAAGCAACAGTAGAGCTGATAGGTCCTCTTCTCTTGGCATGTGATCTTTTCTCTCTTATTCTGGGGTGGAAACAGATGATCCAATTGGACAAGAAAAGTCAGCAGGACAGTATTGAAAGGATCACAGCCATTCAAAATTTGGTCTTTCATCCACCAAGTGTTCAGGAAAAGTTTTGCCTGCAATAACTATACTACAAAGCTATCACAAACAATGAGCATAGAGTAGTGATTATTTTTGATTTAGCTCATTCTTCTAAAATTTCCATCTTATGTTTGTTTTAAAATACACATACTAATTAGTAACCAGTACGTAGATTTAGCCTCTAACTTAAATAGTATATTAATAATTATCAGTAGTGTTTCCTTTGTTAGAAGAAACATGGAATTTAAAAAGAAAAATGTGGAGTCCATAGTAGGGATCACGAACAAACTGATGTGTTTTTCATTGTTCTACTGGGTCTTTTCATTTTCTTCCTTTGACTTTGTCTCAAAATGACTCTAGTAGATATGCAAGAGGATAAGTGATCTTCCTCTCTGCTCTTCCATTCTGGGAGATAACCCTTGTTAAAAAGGAGAAACAAAATTAAGAGTTGGTTGATAAAATAACTTTAAATATACCCGGTTTTGGCCATAAAACAGTATTTTTTTAAAATCAACATACAGGTTTGTTTTGTATAAAATGATGTGAGGACAGTGAGGCTCCTTTCCCTGGATATTCCTGTAACCAGGACCCTTGGGCTGGGGGCTACAAGGAAGAATCAGGGAGTGAAATGACGCCAGGAAAACTTTGGAATGAGAATTGAAAAGACAGAGCAGAGGAGACACCAAAGTGGGCTTGGAAGGAACTAGTGAGCTCTCCAGTGAGAAAAGTGCACACCTGTTCAGCACCACGTACTGGAAAGGGTGACTAGAAAATGTCCTTGTGATAACAGACCACACTGCTCCTTCCCTAACAGATATTACAGACCCAGTAGGAGGGGGTGGCATAAGATGTTCTAGCACTGTTCATAAGTGTCAGAAAAACAATTTTAAAGAGAATACACTTATCAATCAATGTGAGCCAGAAAAACTAATTTCAGTAGGGTCTTTAGCTCAGAGCGTAACTTTCCATGGCTCCCAGGGTGATCAATTTCATTTATGTCCATTACTTCCTGAGTAAATGATTTTATAATTCCTGGATTTGGCTTATGAAGATGTCTGGTGACTCATAAACGCCTATGTGACTAATGTCTCCTTCAGAGAACTCGGTGTGCACAGAGACCCAGGCATAATTCCTCTTGCCAAAAAATGAATGTATAATATTTTTAGTAAAAAACAAAGAAGTGACCAGCCAGCACACCAAGGGGGAAACACCACTGCACCTGTCGTTACAGTGGCTCTCAGATTCTACTTACTAGGTAGCTAGGAGCTGAAACCACCAGGGATTTAATAAGAAATAGCTGTTCATATTTAAAAAGCATTTGATGACCTTTCTATGATCCTGGGAGATTTAGTGCCACTTTGACATCTATATTTTGTAGGCACCCACTCTATCTATAGTTCATTGACTTTTGCATTCAAACCATAGGGGTTTTGGATTTCAATCGCAGCAATATTTTACTTATATAGCACTGCTCTTGCAAAAAGTTCAAAGTTCTTCATATATATCATTTTTTAAGTTTGAAAGTAATTTAAAATTTAAGTATCACGGTTTCCATCTTAGATAAAGATATTTTAAAAAGGAAAGTTTGAGGCTAAAATTAGTGATTTAGAGAGGAAAGTTTAAATAATTCAGAGAGGGTAGAGAGGTTTTCTGAATAAAGATGGAAAATGGACTTTAAATGTTTATCTCCTCTTCTCCCCAAGTCCAACTAAATTGATCATAATGGAAATTTTTATCTTCTAAGCAGAAAGGATAAAATGAAGGAGGGAGGACACAGGAACATAGAGGTTAGAACAAAGAGGTGGAAGTGTAGAAAGCCCTCAATCTACACATAGGAGCCATACCTTCCAAAGCAAGTGTAATAAATCTGACTTTTGACCTATTTTTACCATGTGTCTTTATTTCTCAAAGGATTCCAAATTAGGAAAGGAACTCAGGATTTTAATTAAGGTTGTTTAAACTATCAAGAGACGAGAATCTCCAAATTGAAAAGAACTACAACCATCCAACTGGATGAATATGCGAAAATTCACACCAAGGCATGTACCCATGAAATCTCAGAGCACAAAGATCCTAAATGCTTCTCTCAGCTGATCTGTCTAAAAGCTTCAAAGCGTGTGTGTGGTGGGAGTGAACAGCTGCCTACAAAGGAATATTAGTATTTGAATCAAATGGGATCAAATTCCTAAAATGTCACATAGGATAACAGAAGTCAATGGGGTAGTACCCTCACAATTTTAATCACAGAATATTTCCAACCTGTATTAGTCAGATTTCCATTACTATAACAAATAACCGAGAAATCAACTTTCAAGAAAAAAGGTTTATTTCAGCTCACAGATTGGCAGGTTCCTTCCACAATCAGTTATTTCCATCACTTTTAGGCCTGTGGTAGGCAGCATACCATGGCAGAAGCATCTGGCTGAGCCAAACTGCTCACCTCATGGCCAGAGAGCAGAGAGAGGAAGAAGTCAATGTCCTACAAACCCCCTTCAATAACATGTCCCCAGTGACCTAATGGCCTCTTATGAGGCCCTACCTCTTGAAGTTCCCACCACCTCCTAACTGTACCACATCAGAGAGCACCTGGGCCTCTGGGGAATATCTAAGATACAAACTATGACACAGTCTGTCTTTCCATATCCAGCCAAGCTTTCCAAAAGGTGAGGATAGAAAAAAGAAATGTTCAGACATACAAAGCAAGCAATGTGTACTTCCAGCACAACAAAGGAGTAAAGCAAGAAGGGAGTAGAAAGCGGAGGAATATCCAACACAGGACAGCATAGCAGAGAGAGGTCCCCACATTACACCTGAGCAGCTGGCCTGGAGGCAGTCTACTCCAAGGGAGACAAAGGACTCTGGAGAAGAGATTCCCAAGAGGAGGCGAAAGGGAATCCACTATCCATGCCTCAGTAGCTGGGTATTGACAAGAATATGGCAGACTGCCAGTTCAATTGGGGAAATCAACTATAGGGATATATAAAACTTTACCAATTCTAAAAATCATGTGAATTGTTTTTAATCAATTAAGAAAGACAATAAAATCATGGTGCATTTATGGGGTCTTTAGGTAGCTCACAAAAGATGATGGCAAGTTCGAACTCAGCACCACATAAACATAAAATGCATTGTGTATAACTAAAGTAAATAAATAAATATTTTAAGAAGTAACTATACATGCCAGGCAAGGTGGCATACACCTGTAATCCCAGCAGCTCGGGAGGCTGAGGCAGGAGGATCTCAAGTTCAAAGCCAGCCTCATCAAAAGTGAGGCACTAAGCAACTCAGTGAGACTCTGTCTCTAAATAAAAGCAAAAAAGGGCTGGGGTATGGCTCACTTGTCAAGCGCCCCTAAGGAGTTCAACCCCCCACAATCCTCCCCCCTAAATAAACAGAAGTAACTAGTAACTATAAAAGGCAGATGCAGGAAAGTAAGTAGGTAAGGTTGTTACAGACCCAAATCTCCATCTACCAAAACAGAAGGCCAAAAGCCATTATCTACACCACCACAAGGCTAAGCCAGCATTGGGAATGTGAAGGCAAACCTAAGAAGAAACTGCTAAAGCAGGACTGAAGGGTTTGGAGGTATGAAGAAGACATTTAAACGTGTTTTATGTTTAGGTTTTCATTATTAGTTGATGTTTTCAAATCTCTGCAAGTATGACTTTGACACCATTTGAAAATTAAGGGAAAAAGAATCACTTGCAAAAACAAGTCCAAGTTCACATGAGGCTACATCCACAGTCCACAGCATCTAATTCCTCATTTAATGTTCATTTTTCATTTAACAGTGACTTACACTAGCCTCAAGTGGCAGGTGAACAGTGGCTCTAACCTTTGATTTCCTCAGGTAGACGCTGGAATAAAAGAATGACATAAAGAAAATATACATGTCCAAGAACGTCTCTCAAAAGTTAAATTCTTATATTTTGGCACTGTATTTGAACAAACTGGATTTTAGTTTTATAGTTATTATAACCTCCTAAGAGTCTCTAAGAAGTTGCACAATCTCTGCTGGAAACCATAAAGCACATTATTAATGAGTTCATACCATCTTAATTTATTTTCCGTGTGGCGCTTCTGCGGGTTGCCTAACAAATGACGTCTACCACACAGGAACTATATTTTATTCACAGAATTAATCCAGGAAGACATGCAGAATAATTAACATATTTTCTAAATAAATAAACCCTAAATTTAGATAATAATTAAACTAAATTTTCAGAACTGAACCAACACACTGTTTCAAGTACAACTGTCCAAACAGGAAATCCTGAGGGGAAAATAACTGCATAACAAGGTAGTCGTTCCCTCAGACACGCACACTGCGTGCATAATGTTTTTTATATTATTTTCTAAATTATGCTTAAAGCTTTACCAGGAGTGAAGAGAAAGCATTTGCTCACATCCCTTATGGGGGGGAGAGTGTGAACTTTTACAAACCCTGATTAGTACACTCGCTGCAATAAAAAGTATAAATGCTGGTGACTTTGTGTAAGAAAACTGTATTCCATGTGAATTTTAAGGTATCACTTCTTTTTCAGAAAATTTGATAAAGAAATGAATAATGGACATCTGGCTCCACATAGGATCAAACTGCTCCTTCTACAGACCCATCTTCCTCATTTAAAATTTTTTTTAATAGTGTTCAAAATTTCAGCGCAAAAATATTCTTAGGCTTAAAAAATGATGAACTTTACCTAAATAACTGATTGACTACAATCATTTTTATATACATACATATGTAATAACATTATATATTTATCTTTGTTTTTTGTGTATAATACACATTAGACCCTCCATATCCATGAGTTCCACATCTATGAATACAACCAACCACAGATTGAAAATATTTTCTTTCAAATCTTATCTGTTCTGAACATGTACAGACATTTTTGTTGTTGCCAAATTATTCCCTAAACAATACAGTATAACAATTACTTACATGTAACTTGCATTATATTAGGTATTGTAAGGAATCTAGAGAGGACTGAAGTACACAGGAGAGTGTGCATAGGTTACATGCACATATGTTGCCATTTTATTTGAGGGATACGAGCACCTCAGATTTTGGCATCACTGGGGGATCTTGGAACCAGTCCTCCATGACTGTGAAACTACTTGCATTTCTAGAATTATCCAATTACAAAGAACCCATCTGCAATAGACTGAATAATGACCACCCAAAGATAATAGTTTCCAATCCCTGGAACCTAAAAATGTTACTCTAAACTCAGGATCTTGACATGGGGTACTATCCTGGATTATCCAGGGGGCATTAAATCCAATCACAGATGTTTTTATAAGAGGAAAGGCAGAGGGCACCGAAGGAAAGCAATGTGACCACAGAGGCAAAGATTGGAGTGACGTGGCCACACGCCAAGGACACCTGCAGCCACCCTAAGCTGAAAGAGTCAAAGAATGGATTCTTCCCCAGAGCACTGAAAGAGCAAGGCCCTACTGATACTGTGATTTCTACCCACTGATTTTGGACTTCTGTTTTTTGGATCTTTGAGAGAATAAGTATCTGTTGTTTTAAGCCATTAATTTTGCCACTAAGCAGAAAACCAGTGCCCCACTCTTTCAAATGCATTTCAGTAAGTGTACAATTATGATGCTCAGCATACCAGCAAGCCTGACACCAGATCAGTCACAAATGAGGTGGAAAAAGGTTGCTTTCTCTGAAACAATGGAAATTCTGATTTGGGCACAGGAAGAAACAAATGTGTAAACCATTGACTTGGAGCTATTTCTGAAATGTTCCTCAGAGTGGAGCTTCTTAAACATAACGTCCAAATTTTTCACACTCAAAAGAATCTTTTTCTTTCATAACTACATATTAAAACTCATTTTAAAAGTAATGTTTATTCAATGTTGAAAATTTAGAAAATGAAAATTGGCAAGAATTAAGAAAATCAAATATGTAGCGACTATTTCCATTCATATTTTAGTTTATATTTCTCTGGTCTTCTACTACAAATGCCTGCATATAGTTATTTCATGTTTATATTATTCTACCCAAAACAAAGGATACCCTAATAATCTTTTAAAATCAGCTTTTGTTCACTTACTACATCATGAATACTTTTCATATCAATGTAATTTCTAAACCAGACTTATTTAATGACTATGTTTTCCATACTATTCTTAAGCAAAATTTTTATAATATCCTTTTTAGACATTTAGATGATTCCCCACTTTTCACTAATGAATCTTTGCTGAGGTCCCAAGAGTTTCCAAAGGTAGGAAGTAGAGGAAAGTAGTCAGTGACATCAGGAATTTCAAGATTGAGGAATATATAGTCTTTGACACCAGCATAGTGGTTAAGCTTTATTACACAAAGTGACTCTTTAGAGTTAAATGGCCATTTGCAGATGCTCCCCTCACTGTGTGGGGACCACCTGGAAATATGTTTGACTGTTTCAAGGATCCCCAGGGAATCCCTCAATGAGGCAATAGCTCTACTGGCCTATCCATCACAGGAAAGAGTGATCCTGTAAAGAAATCTGTGATCCAACTCCAGAAGCATTAACTCAGTGTCAATGCCATGCGGCAAACCAGAAAGATGAGACAGAATGTTGATCCTCTCTCTGAACGTTGATCAGCTGATATGAAGATATTTCCCAATAAGAAGAGATTTTATTTAACACCTAACAAGTGTGAGATCATGAAAGATGAGTTTTGACAAAGCTATCAGTTCTTTCCATGCAAGGACCAAAAGATAGAATTCAAAGTTAAAAATCAGGACTCATGACCAGGAAGCTTATACTAAAACCACAAATAAAAATATCCTTCTGTGCTGGGTGCCATGGCAGTAGCGTAAGTTGTCAGTGTCTGGTACATATATACAAAGCTCCATCCTAAAACTCTACACCTGGGCCTTGGCTCTCTCTAGAGTCACACCCACCCTCTTCCTTGGACTCCTCTGAGACTAGGAGGGGATAAGCAGAGCACAGTAGGAGGACCCAAAGAGTGGGACACAACTGAGGGAGCTGAAGTGCCTGGTGGGATGCAGCTTCCTCTGGTTTTCAGAATGTCCCTTTCCCAGCTGTCTTCTCTCTACCTCATCCTTCCACGTTAGAGGAGGGTGCCTGTTTGTCTGTGGGCTTGTGTGGAGGTATGCCATCCCAGCCCCTCCTCTTCTCCTAACGTGCCCAGACATCTGTAAATTCAAACCTGTATAGCAAGGCACCTGTGGGTTCTGGTCACTGGTGGTTCCAGAGATGTCTCAAATGTTGCAGTCCCAACTTCATTGTCTTCCCTGAAACCCTGCCTCTCTTTCTCTGTTCCTGACTGCAAATAATGGGCTGCCAAAATAGGAAACTGGAGTGAAAAACTCAAAAAGTGGAGTTTAGAATTTCCCCCAATGAATGAAAACATCTCTGCCACCGATAGGCAAAAGCCCCTGAGTGCAGAAGATCAAACTCCTTGGCAGCTATGGCCACTCAAAACAGCTTGCAAGGAGGCTGAGGAGGTGGCCTGAAGCTCATCACACTTGGGCAACTCCTATACACAAAACAAAGCACTCCCTAAGCAATCCTCGGACCAGGCAGGCTTTAACAGGAGGAACAGGCACCTGTGCTCTGCCCCCTGAGGGCTCCACGCTTCCCTCTGCTACCATCCTTCACTTCAGTGTTTATTGCTCTTGCTCAAAGTCAGGAAGCCAATCTTTTTTGTAGGGACACTATTTTGCTGCCTCCATCACATGCATTGCCTCTTTCCAACACATACCTGATTTCTTTTCCCAGGGAACCTGGCTGCCCTACAACTAAGCCAAGGCAACCAGCCTATTCAATTCTCCAAACACAAACACTGCTTTTGAGGTGAGCAGGTGACACATCCCATCCAATCACAGTACATCTCAAAACAACAGCTTGGGATGCTGGGAGAAAAACTCCCACGGGTTGCAGGGTTGGGCAGATTTGTGGCTGGCAACAGTAGTGCTGATTTTTGTTAACACGAGAGCAAATATTCTAAGAAAAAAGTTGTACATGAGAGCACAGAGAAGTTTAATTCTACACAGTATGACCCCAGATGAACCCCTGGAGTTTATCTAAAGTCATCCCTCCTGCTAGAATTTACAGATTGGAGAGCAAGTATATTTCAGTGATTTAAGCCAATTCACGTTAGGATTGGTGTTATTTCAACTCAAAGCATCCAAAACCATTGCTAATCTTGTTTGTCCACTCATGCCTAGACCTTTTGTAGAGTATGCAATATATTCTTGCAAATGAAAAAAGAAATGAAGGAAGAAAATTAGGAAATAAGGGACTATCATGGATTGGATGTGAGGGGTCCCTCTAAAGCTCATGTATGAGACAATGCAAGAAGGTTTAGGGGACAAATGATTGGGTTATGAAAGCCTTAACCCAATCAGTGAATTAATCCCCTGATGGGATTAACTAGGTAGTAACTGAAGGAAGGTAGGGTGAGGCTGGAGGAGGTGGGTCATTGGGGGTGTGCCTTTGGAGAATAATTTGTATTAAGTGAGTGGAGATCTCGCTCTCTCTCTCTCTCTGCTTTCAGACCATCATGTGAGCCACTTACCTCTACCACACTCATCTGCATTGATGTTCAGCCTCACCTTGAGCCCCGAGGAATGGAGCCGGCTGCCTATGGACTGATACCCCTGAAACCCTGAGCCCCCAAATAAACATTTCCTCCTCTAAAGTTGTTTTTGTCTGGTCTTTTGGTAACAGCAGTGAAAAAGCTAAAACAGAAACATACAAAGGGAAGCAAAGAATGGCAAACTCAGAAAACATACAGTTCTGCAAACACTAAAAGCTACAGAAAAATAAGTTTATCCCTTAACTGATGTTGGCTCAAATCAACTTTGAGCTTCCTACATTGGAAGATTCAAGCATAAATAAATGTGCTTTAATTTGTTTACAGGAAAGTCTTGAAAACAAATGAAGAGAAAGTAAATTAGATATCTCCACTCTGAACTTAGAAGAAAATGACCAGTAAGGACCATGGGCCTAAGTCTACCTTACATTACTATTCTTCATTGTGTTTGTATTCTGTCTTGATATTGAAATCAGAAACCTTTTTTTTTTTTTTTCAAGGAGAAAGTCTAATTGGAATAAGCACATGCGTATGATGCCCAAAAATGAATTATACCAAGAGAAGGCTGCAAAGATTCATTTGATAAGGCTGACGTAAGTAAATTAATGTTTCGTTTGTACTAATGGATAAAACATGGGCCTTTATCTAAAATGAGAAAACACGTCCATGTTTCTAACTAAACACATAATTGGTCAAATAAACACAAAATATTTAAGTGTAGAAAACACAGAGACATGTGATGTAAATTTCAAATCAGGATCCTTCATCATAAAGAAAGTTGGATTGCTGAAATTCACTTCTATGACTGGCCATTTTACACAAGCACTGCATGGTAGGACTTGAGGATTACCTGCAAAGCCTTGGCTCTGAAATGTTTCTTCTCTGTCCCATGAAACTATAAATCACCCACATCCTTCCTGAGAGCTAAGGGACTATCAATGCCACTCCAGAATGCAAAGAATCTCAGAAAGAGGAATATACACACCATTATGGCTTATGAATCTTTAACTTTGTCTTGGAAACTAGCTTGTTGGTAGTTTCCACCCTCACAAGCGAGAAAAGGGCAGTGATATCCTCAGGTGGGGCTTCATGCCACAGCAGGCTGAGCGCCCTCCTCAGGAGGTGAGATGGGCACTGCCAGGCCTTGCATGCTGGAGCAGGCCTAGGTGAGGAGCTGGGGACCCCTGGCAGCATGAAGGGACAGGGGCTGCTGGACACTTACCAAGCTGCAGACTGAAGACAAAGACAACTTCCGCATGAGCAGAGAGGGGCAGAAAAGGGAGGGCAGTGGAAAGAAAATATCCCATCTCACCACCATGCTCAAGGCTGCTGTGGTGCTCAAGAGAGGCACAGCCCCTGGAGACTCTCCCGGAAGATCCACCTTGGGGCCCTGGCCCCACAGGGTGACACTGAGATGGTGTAGGGGAAGGACAAGCAGCAAACCTCGAGTCAGAGCAGACAGACTCAGGGCCTAAAAGAGACCTACATTAGTAACAGCTCATGGTCCACCTCTTCCTTCCCATGCCTTTCTTGCACGTCTTCCCTTGGTACTGCCCCTCAGGTCATGGCCCCTTTTCAATGTATGGAAATCCTTACACTTGGAAATAATCACCAATTACAAACTTTATAAAGGGCTTTAAATAAAAGACATGCTAAACCCCCAATTATATGCCAATTCGTTGTAACACTGCTGATACTTTACTTTAAAACATAAGCAACAAGTAGCTGGAGACAGTCTCTGTGCACAATGGGTTTTGCACAGCACCCACATGGCCACACAGGAACTCACTGGACCGGCTGTTTGTCATCTGTGTGTACGTCACACACGTGTGTGTATGCATACTTCCCTGATGGCCAGTAATATACATATTTTATAATAGACTATATGAATCATTTGTTTTAGAAAACTATATTTGAGAAACTGAGTTCTTAAATAAAATTATATGGTAATTTTAGCCCACTGATCTCAAGCTTTCTCTTAAAGATAAAATTCTACTCCAACTGAACATGATAAATCCTTGAGCTTTGGACCCTTGAATGAAAATATACATGAGATAATCCCACCTGTCTGTTTTTGCTTTTGTTTCCTATGTTTTGGGGATCTCATTCTATGCAGCAAAGGAAACAATCAACAGAGCAAAGATATAACCTATAGAATAGAAAAAAAAAATTGCCAACTATTCATCTGACAAAGGATTTATTCCAAAATATATCAGGAACTTAAAAACTCAATAATAAAAAACCCAAATAATCCAATTTAAAGAGAGATAAAGGATATGAGTAGATGCTTCCCAAAAAAGAAATTCAAATGATCAACAGGTTTATGAAAAAAAATGTTCAATTTCATTAGCTGTCAAGGAAATGTAAGTCAAAACCACAAAAGATATTACCTTACCCCAGTTAGAATGAATATTACCAAAGACATAAAATAACAGACACTGGTGGGGATGTGGAGAAAAGGGAACTCTCATAGACTGTTGGTGGAAATACAAATTAGTACAGTTACTATGGAGAGGTGGAGAGGTTCCTCAAGAAAGTAAAAACAGATCTAATGTATGATCCAGCTTTCCCAGTTCTGGGTATGTATCCAAAGGAAGTGATATCAGCATATCAAACAGACACCTGCACGCCATATTTACTGGGGCACTTTTCACAACAGCTAAGACATAGACACCCACTGATGGATGGATGAATAAAGAAAATGTGGCATATATACACAGATAGAGATATCTCTATCTGGTTTAATTCCTAGGTCCTTGATCCACTTTGAGTTCAGTTTTGTGCATGGAGAGAGATAGATCTTTAATTTCATTTTGCTACATGTGGATTTCCAGTTTTCCCAGCCCCATTTGTTGAAGAGGCTATATTTTCTCCAATATATGTTTTTGGCACCTTTGTCTAATATGAGATAACTGTAATTATGTGGGTTTGTCTCTGTGTCCTCTATTCTGTACCATAGGTCTACAGGTCTATTTTGGTGCCAATATCATGTGGTTTTTTTGTTACTATTGCTCTGTAGTATAGTTTCAGGTCTGGTATAGTGATGCTACCAGCTTCACTCTTCTTGCTAAGGATTGCTTTGGCTATTCTGGGTTTCTTATTTTTCCAGATGAATTTCATGATTGTTTTTTCTATTTCTATTTCTATGGGATTTTGATTGGGATTGAATTGCTGGTGAAATATTATTTAGTCATAAAAACAATGGCATTCTATCCCTACGGCAAAATGGACAGAACTGGAAGATATTATGTTAAGTGAAATAAGCCAAGTGACACAGAAAGACAGTGTTCTCTATCACATGTAAATGTTTAAAAAAAAATCAACCAGGATATATAATGGTGATTGCAAAAGGCTGGGAAGGTTGTGGGCAAGAGGGGATGGATAGTAGGTAGATAACTGGATAATAGTTACCCAAACATAGTTAGATAGAGGTAATAAGCTCTATTGTTTTATAGAACAGTGGGGTGACCATAGTTCACAATAATCTGTTAAACATTTTATAAATAAATATTAAAGAGGTGCTCAAAGGCTCTAAACACAGACTGATGATAAGGAGAAAGAAACATTAATTAATTCAATTTGATCAGTACACATTATAGACATCACACTCTAGTCCATAAGCATGTACAATTATTACATATTAATAAAATTTTTAAATGTTTAAGGAGATGAAAACATTTACTACCTTGACTTAATCACCATGCAATGTGTACTATATCAAATTATCACACTGTAACTCTTAAATTTGTATCATTAAAATAATAATTTATTTAAAAACATTTGTGGATACACTGACCCTGATTCCAGCCTATAAGGGGTACAGAAACTGAAGTCTGCAGAACAAAAATGGCTTACTCAAAATTTCATGATGCAGTTGGTCATATGATGCCCTTGGGTGGTCATGGAGAGGCAGTGGAATCCAGTGGGGGCAAGCATGAGCTGTGGGGTCATACTGCAGAGGGTCAAACTGAATTCTGCTAATTCCTCACTGCAGGCCCTGAGACAGGTAGTGAACTGCTCTAAGCCTCAACCAGCTGATGTGTGAAATGTGGCTGCATGTGGCTCTTAAACCACTGGTTGTCATGAGGATGAAATAGTCCTGTACCACAAAAAGTGCTTAGATGCATTAAAAGTGCTTACTGTATTAACAAACATCTGTCTGCTACCACTGTTTCTGCATTATTAGTATGACCACTTATCATCATCATTACTATTTGATTTATTATTTACTCATCTTTATTTCTCAAAGGCTTTCAGAACTATGGGGAACAGAACCAGAAATGAGTCAATGCAAAACAGAACAATGCTTCTGGAGGAGAAAGTGACACCCACAGATGTGCAATAACAGCAGAGCCCACTGCAGTCTCCTGATCTCTGTGGGAAACCTATCGTGACCATGCAAGTGCCCTCAAATACCATTTTCCACCCCATCCCCCACCTCCCAGCATATGTGTCCTTTTAAGTCATTTCTGTTACTCCCATCACATGCCATTCTGTGGTTCAAGTCCTCAAGATCCAAACACAGCCCACTTTCATGTAAATTACATGTATATTTTAAACTGCAGGCTTCTGTTCTCCACCATTAAGCCGAGTGCTTGAATCAAGGGCTGTGGGAAGAAGGGCCAGGAATTTGCCTTCCAGGGGATTCTGATACACACACAAGTTTCCAAAACACTTGTGATTTGTTTATTTGGGCATTCATCTCATTCCTTCTGTTTGGCTGTACATTGATCATGCACAAAAACTACTTTGGTTACTTTCTCTGCTATTCCTTCCATACACAGTAGGTTGACAATGAGTACTAATTCAATAAGTGTTCGCCAATGAGGTGAAGCCACCTAGGATTCCTCCATGCTAGGCAGGAGAGAGGTGTGACA
Organism: Tamias sibiricus; assembly: GCA_025594165.1. Classification (NCBI taxonomy): domain Eukaryota; kingdom Metazoa; phylum Chordata; class Mammalia; order Rodentia; family Sciuridae; genus Tamias; species Tamias sibiricus. The sequence continues at coordinate 67,298,202 of CM046660.1, read as the reverse complement.
AGCCATCATTGCTGCTGTGAAATCTGACACAGCTTTCGATTCTCAAAACAACTCCAGCAAGAGTCCTACTGGGATGCAGTGGTAGTATGGTTAAATAACTCCACTCCGGCGAGGGGGGGGGGGGGGGGGGGGGGGGGGGGAGCGGCAGCCATAGAGGAGAACACACAAAGACCCAGCTGCCCGAAACATGAATAGCCTGGCAAGGCGATCCTGCCAGAACCCACCGAGAATACAGATCAGAGGGAAATGGGAAATCCGAGATGAGTGAGGGTCTCAGTGGTGCGAACCCTAACCCACATTCAACTCCACCTTATTCTTGCTGCCTCTTTCCCTCCCCAAACCCAAAGTTATACAATCACAACTTGAGAGCTTTTAGGAGAAAAGAACAAGTTCTGTCTAAAGATGGAGGGTCCCAAACGCTGGCCTGCAGCTGGGCCGGGGCTACATTGTGCTCATTATCCTGGGACGCCTGAGCCTGAGAGCGAGTCCCTTTTGCAGCTGGCATCTTGTGAGCTAAGTTACTCACTTGCAAGAATCAGAGAGGAAACACTGGACTTTGTTCTTGAAGATGACTGGGAAAAATCAGGGGAGGTCTGAGGATTTTAAATAAAAATGTCATGGTTCTAAGATCTACCTTTCTTCTTTTTAAAAAAATATTTTTGTAGCTGTAGATGGACACAATACCTTTATTTTATTTGTTTATTTTATTTTATTTTTTTTTTTATGTGGTGCTCAGGATTGAACTCAGTGTTTCACGCTTGCTAGACAAGCACTCTACCACTGAGCCCCAACCCCGGCCCCTACCTTTCCTTTTTTTCCTAACAAAAGATCAACACAAATGTGATCGTGCCCTTGAAAAGGAAAGAATGCATGCAACTCCTGTACATTTACAGTTAAAATTTAAAGGTCTAAAGTTGATCGTATCCAATTTGGAGAATTGCACATTTTGCAGATTTTCTTCCTTTGGAGAGAATGATCATGCTGGGTAGGACCTCAAGTGGCACTGGCCTGGATCCCCGACTAGGAATCTCCTCCTGATGATTTCTAGGGATGGAGAGTTCATAAACTTTTTACAGCCTGGTGAAATGTGTTTTTCACCTTGAATGCAGAAGTCCTTCCCGGTGTCCAGCTGTAATCACTGCCCAGTGCCCTTGTCTCGTGGCCACACAGACTGACTCCAGCGCAACCCTTGCCCTCTTTGGCGTGCTATCCTGAATTCCTACCCTTTTTTCAATGTCCTTTTAGACATAAAATACAGGAGCAAAACCCAAGGCAGTACACAGGGAAAAAATAGCCCTTGAATCCTAAACTCTAAAGCACTGTTTTTATGCTCCTAGCAAATCTGCCTTCATGTGGACACATATTCATAATTTCATATGTGGATTAGATTTTAGGTCTTTTTATTCTGTTAACTATTTTTTTTAACTTTTAAAACATACTAGGTAGGCTTCACCCAACTAACCTCACCTCCTTATATTTGTCCCTACTGAGTTCTTGCTTTGAGGCTCCATTTCCCTAATAGGAACAGGATTCAACATGACATGGGTCAGTCTTCTAAAGGATCTACAGCAAATCTGATCTCATATGACTTTCCAAAGTAAAGCACATTTTCCTAATGCCTTTATGTCATCAATTCACTGAAAGCATTAAACAGGGGATCTAAGGCCAGTACTGTGGACTCACTCTCTCATTCTAAAACTGACCCACTGGCAGCTGCTCTGGGCACCTGAGTTATCAGCTTAACCTTAACGGGGATACTATTTAAAACAGCTTCTCGAAATGGAGTCATATGTCACTTGCCTGACTCTTCATACAGAACAAAGTCTAAACTCCTCACCTTGACCACAAGGCTTCCTGACCCCCCACACCCACCACCTCTCTCAGCTGCCAAGGTACCCTGGCCATTCCTCTCCATTCCAAGACCATTTCTGCCTCAGAAAATGAGCATTCCCTGTTCTATTCCCGTAAGTTCTTCACACTGGCTTTCTCACCGATCTATACTTGTGTACCTCATGTTCTCTCCTCCTGTTTTACAATTAGCAGGTAAATTTCATAAAGTTGCCGTGGGTGTTGCTCACACTGTGCCCCAGTGCCTGGCAGAAAGCAGACATCAAGCAAGTCAGTGAATGGATGGACATGTGAGAGGCTTCACACACACCATCGTTGCCAAGAGGGGTGGGCTCCAAACTGATCCCCACTATTCAAGACCTGCTTCCCCAACAATAAGAATAAGGAAAGGAGTGTATCTACAAAGCTGAAAAGAAATCCATGTGCAATCATGTGTTCTCCTTGCCCCCTATTATATTTTCACCAGAACAAATTTCTGATGAAAGAATATGCATAAAACATATTTTCTTTGTTATCTCTAAACCAATTGCCACATTCACCATCCCAAAAGAGAAAGAACATATGAGGAAGAATCCAAAAGCCTACCAGAATCATACATTTCATTTCCAGTTTTGTTTCCATGTCGGCATTATAGTTTGCTGAAATGAAAAATGCTTTTGTATGAATCTTTAGGCATGAATATTAGTATAAATTTTGAGAGCTGAAGCAAAGCAAAAAATGAAAAATTATCCCCAAAGGACTCTGAGCATACAAATGTGGGGAAACTTGTTTTTTTGGATTTGGGGTTTTTGGTGTTTTCATTCTTTCCGATGTTCAGTTTGCAAATGCAAAGGGAGGAATTACCACTAAAGATGAAACTTCCCTTGCAAAGCCCAAAGTTCCATACAGCTAGAGAAAACCATTTTATTCACACACGCCAAGACCTTATGTTTTTCATGTGTGCCACCAAAATGATCAAAATGATAAAGAGCATTTATATCATTAAGAAAAATAAAGCAGGACATGAATTCATACTATCATCACTCAATGAGCTTATTTTGTTAGTTGTTTACTATTTGCCTCCTTAAAAATGGCTACCTTGTGAGACAGGAGGCTCAAAGCCACACGGGCTTGAGCCTGTCCCACCAAGAGAAGCCCTGTTGGCCACATGCCCATACCTTGCAGCCACTGTGAGTCCTGGCCTTCATCAGGGGTGTGGTGGTGCACAGCTCGATGGCCTCTGGCTCATGGAAGATGACTGCTGGGAGAGGTTCCTTTTTCAGTGTGAGGACATTCAGTTTAGACTTCAGCATGGTCTGAAAGTGCTGAAAGACAGGAAAATAAGCCACATACAGGTAAGTAGCTTAGACTTGCATGTTGAGCAACCGTATGTCGAACTTAGTAGCAAAATCTTTGTCCTATTCACTCTGTTTTAGTAAGCAAGGCTAAGAGATATTAACTAAATGGAGAGGGCAAAACCCAGACAGGTTGCTACTAAAATGAAACAGGGAGAGAGTCCATTCCTAAGCAGAGACCATCTGCACCCAGGATCTTATGTCCTGAGGAGATTTTCCAAGGTGTCATATGGATGAATTCCTGAACAGGTAATTCAGGTGGATTTAGCCACACCAGTAAAGATGATCACAAGAGGATGGTGTAGAGCTGTTTGGGAAAGTCCACAGGGATCACAGGAGGAGAAGAACAGGTGAAGCAGCACATGAGGCTTCTGCTTTCTACCCTCCCCAGCTCTTGCATGCACTGGCTGTAGAACTTCAGGAAATTCATTACTTCTCATTAGATTATTTTAATGTGATATCTTGGGGCCAGGATCCTAGGTAAATATGCTTTCTATCTGCAACCCCTGGTGGCACTGTTTTGAAGTATGCCTTGAATCCAGCTCTATTGAGTTACTAACGTCTATACCACCCAGTCCAAGGCTGCATCTTTGCTTGGTCTATTATTACAGCATTAACCCTGGTCCCATCGCTTCTAATTTTTTCCCTATGGTGACCACTGCCATAAAGAGAATATCCTACTAAGCCATAAAAGAGGCATGCCACACCTCTGCTCAACTCTCCCAAGTGTTCCCATCTCATCATAGAAAACTCCAAAGTTCTTGTCCTTGGCCTTTGAGGCCATCAGTAATACAGGGACCTACTGTCCCTCTCTGTTCATCTCCCACCCCTCACCCTCTCATTTCTGGATCCAGCCACTATGACTTCTTCCTTCTTCCAAGAATTGGCCTTGGGATCTGAGAACATGCTACTCCTGCCCTTAGGTATATGCAAGCCTTATTCTCCTTGCTCCCTGATCAAATGCCACCTCCTGTCAACATTATCTGAAAGAGCATATGTGCACACACACATGCATGCACACACACAGATGCATGTGTGTGCACACACTTGGCTTAACACACCCTTTGCACTTACAGGGTCCTATGCTAGGACAGCCCCACACTTGGAAAGGCTCCAGGTTTGGTTTAATGCTCTTGGTTTAAAGTCACCTTCTGGAAATTCTGAATAATTTCATCACTGAACTTGAGTGTGGCAAGTGAGGTCCAACGGACAATGGAACACAACTCTTGAGTCAAGAAGATATTCACAGTTTGTACCTTCCCATTCTTGCCACCCATTTGCATCAGTGATAGAAGAATACTGATAGGTCCATGGCAGGTAGGAAGCCAGCAAGAGTCAAGGTAAACACAAGGTCAGCAGGCTAACCCTGTGACTTAGAAAGAAAGGAGGAGCACCCAGAGTCCCTAGAGGCCACACTGGGTGACCAGAACTTTCTCCAAATGCAGGAAGAAGTCAGCTGTGTACTAAGAAGTGTGAGTGATACGGAATCCTATGCTATCCTTCCCGCCCACATTGCTTCCTTGTGTAAGGCCACCATTTGCACCGAAAACAATGCCATGACTTTTCCAGAAAGAGATTCATGGAAAATGGCTTTATGCTTTAGAACATTTCACAGCAGGTTTTATTTCTCTCTGTGTTTCAAATAGAAGACACTGATTTTGTTTGTATGTATGTGGTGATTGAACCCAGGAACCACATCCCCAGTTCTTTTTTAAAAATTTTATTTTTTAATTTTGAGACACTCTGCTTTTAATTTTGTTTTCAAATTTACCTAATCAGCTCCCACAATTTCATAAGCCAGTTCCTCGAAAAAAGAAAAAATTTGATATATATCTTTTTGGGGGAGTTGGGGGTACCAGGGATTAAACTCCAGCACACTCAACCACTGAGCCACATCCCCAGCCCTATTTGTATTTTATTTAGGGACAGGGTCTCACTGAGTTGCTTAGTGCCTCACTTTTGCTTAGGCTACCTTTGACTCATGATCCTCTTGCCTCAGCCTCCCAAGTGGTTGGGATTACAGGCATGCGTCTCCACACCCAGCTTGATATACATCTTCATGTAGTTCTGTTTCTCTCTGATTGAACTTCCAGGGATATAGCTACCTTTTAGGAAACAGAGTTGCCAGCTCTGATACTTTTCAAATGGGAGAGTGACTTGCTCTTACATTCCCCAGAGTATTGGTTTGTTCATAAGGTATTGGGGGGCAGGGGGAAGCAGGAAGGAAGGAAGCAATGGAGGAAGGGCAAGTCTTCTTATGAATCTGGAAGCTTCTGCTTTGCTATTAATTGATTTCTGTGTGAGTTTGGAGGTGCAAAGTGGTGTTCATGCTTGGGAGGAGCCATGGAGATCTCTGAGAGTGAGAGCTGAAGGTAATTGGCCTCTGTGGGAAAGAAACTGGGGCCAGTAGGAGAGTAAGATTGAGGAGGGAACAGTTGGAAAGACAGGCGGGGGCACGTTCCTGAGACTACAAGAGGAATGTGAAACCACTGGTCATCTAGGTCCAACTTCTGCCACAAATTAAATTCCTGAAAGGGACTCTGAAAACAGCGCCCTTCTCAAGAGGTGTTCACACTGCCCAGAAGTTTTGAGACTGTCTCCTGTCCTCATTGTCCTATGATTGGACAAATTCCACAGCCACTTACTCAGCCCCAAACACACAGAGACTAGAAGCTGTGGGCTGGCACAACTTGATTACTTGACAGGAGCCAAGTAAAAGAAACAAATAATTAAAAGGAAAAAAGAAAGAAAGAATAAACCTTAATTATGGAGAAGAAAATAAAGAAGTTCAAATTCCACCTCTGTGTGACGTGTTATGCAGTGTCACCTGCCTAATGCGTCAGAGCCCGTCTTCCCCAGCCACTCAGCATTTGCTCACCCATGCCTTCCCACCTTTCCCAAACAAGGAGGTGCACCCAGGTATGGCTGTAGGCACAGCTGGAGCAGAAATCAAATGTTAGTCTCTGCATGGAAGGGTTCCTCCTGATGGTGAGGGGAGCCACATGTCTTGAGGACAATTAATAAGAGAGGCTAAGATAAGACATAAAAGCGAAATACGGGAAATGATTCCTTTAAATTTTTTTTCACTTTAATGCTTTTGTCCTTTTTGCCCTCTATGAAAAGAGAAAGGTAACAGAGGGAAATAAAATGTTGATTACATGATGAATTGTCATGGCTGCAATAATACATCTTTTTATGGTAAATTAACAATGTATGTAACCGGCTTGCCATCATAAGTGTTTGGTAGTACAACCACAAGAGTTGGAAATATTTCTGACAAGAACTTTCTCCTGATCCCTTCCTGTGGGAAACTTCTGTGCTACTCTATGCTGCACTGTGGAATGAGGGTCCCTGCCCCTGGTATTGTGACTCAAAGGATATGTGACACAGGCTGACCATCTGAGTGCCTCATGTCTCTGCCCAAAGGCACTGTTTCAGAGGCAACTCAAGATTGGCCAAACACCACTGTCCTCCTGGGAGATCAACATAGACACTGAGGGGTGTGAGTCCTGAGCGGCCACTGGCTTTCCTACTCTTCAGATTCAGTCTGAGACAGAGACCACGCAGAGAGAAGGGAAGCTGAGAAACAGAAACACAGCCAGACACCATTGAGCCCCTGGATCCAGCTGTGTCCGAGTTGACCCATCCATGGACACACTAAGAACATGAACCAGTATGTTCCCTGTTTGCTCATGCGAGCTTCAAGTTAGGCATCTGATCCTTTCAACTAAGATTCTAGCCATACAAGCTACTTGTAATGAAAAATAACCCATGAAAATAAAATGGAGCCACTGTGAAAAAATTGTAAGAGGACTTCATTGACTTTAAACTGTAGAAATATGTGGTAACTTTATCTTAAAAAAAAAAAAAAAAGTGAATCTTGCACTTATTTGAACAAGTAAAGCCTTAATGATAAAGTACCCACTAATAATCTCAAGTAGACAGTATAATCCTCAGGTTATTCATGTCTAAAATAAAGCCCTCAGAGCTGCTGCCCAGGGGAGATGAGTTTCAAGTCTTCAGAGATGGTCACACAGTCACCTGCAGTGACCCCTAATTTAGGTGGCAAGTGCTCTAACTTGGGTTACAAAGACGTAGAAGTGAAACCCAGCTCTCTCAGAGCTGCAGGGCCTTGTGCTTCCTGGTACTTGATTTTCTCCAATCTGTCAGCTCTACAATTCTACACTATCTAATGTCCAAAAATGATATCGCTTCTTCTTTACACAAACAGTACAATCAAAATAATGCAACTTAAAGGAACCCAATTCAGTAGTACTATACAAAAGCAACAAAAGAGGAATGGAATAGAGGAGCTTAAGGAAAGCCACTGCTCCCAAATCAAAGATGCACAGAATTCCATAAAGAAAATGTGTTATTCATTCTTAAAGGGAAGTGAATAATGTTGTAGAAAATTAGAGCAATGCCCCGGACAAATTAAACAAAGCTCAGCTTTCTGCATTTGGTGCTTTATGTATGAACCCAAAATAGAGCCTCTAAATCAAACCCCATTATGCGATGGGGTAATCGCTATGCCCTGTATAATTTTACAGTTGGCTCTGCTTCCTACTGCTATTCAGACATTAATCTCTGACAGTTTAGCAGGCGGAGATTTACATATTTTACCAATTCAAATTGGGTGTATCTCACCTTTGTATTGATTCTGTATCCAAAATATAAAGCATCTTTAGAAGCCAAATCCTGCTTCCCTTTTTATAAAATAACTGGAACATTATCCTCACTCAAATTAGATGGAAAGCATTAAAATTTTAATCTTTCGCCCATCATTGCATCTTGAAGGCTGACTATAATGGTCAGTTGTAACTTGCAAATTACTGATTCAGTAATTCCCTCATCAAGCTCCAAAAATATTGCAAATGCTCTTCTGAAGAGAAGAACCACAAGGAACAAGTGGGTGAATCACATTAATGAAAAACTTCAGCACCCCCGAAAAATGTTAATTTGTACAAGTGCACAAAAATCAGTAGGGCTTTGACATTGCACTCACTGTCACACTTGATTTTGTTACTTAGAGGTATGCAAGAACTAAAGAATACATTTTATACCAATTATTTTGTAGAAGGTATGTTCAGGCCCCAAATATAAGAAAAGAAACAATGGCGATACTCTTTGGGAACATTTAAGAAGATATTTAGCTTATCTTTTAAAATGTAAATTCTTAGATTTCTACTTTTTTAAGTGTTTGTTCTAGCATTTTCACAAAATAGCATAAAAGCAAAAAAATTTTAAACAGAAAACAGTTTGCATATAACTAAAAGTAATTTTGAGTGAATAAAAGAACATTTGACTGAATTAAATTCAGCTTTTATTTGAACATTTTTAATGCAAAGGTTTTTGTTTGTATATTTGTTTTTGTCCTTTTGAAAAGTAAAGCAGGATTGGATGATTTCCCAAAATCTAGGACACATACACAAAAGTGAACTGTTTTATTTCAAGAATTAATGTTTAATTTAGTTTATCAACCTAGTAGTTCCAGAAAAGAAAGACCTACATGAATTTGCCATTTACCTTCTTGCTGCAAATCATTCTAGTTAACTGTTTTATTCAAAAATTTTCAAGACCTATATATAAACTCTGTATGACTATAGACTGTCTATATCTACTAAAAAGATGGCTATTGATAAACTAAGTGAAGATATTCACATTCACATACCAAAATTTATTTCTGTAGCTTTGATTATGGAGGCTTTTTTCTTTTTCAACATCACAGATTCTCTCAAGAGATCAAGTGGGAGAGGTACAAAAATATCTTCATGCTGGTCCAAGAAACATGTGAAGACCCCAGGGCATGTAGAGGGCTCATCATTCAGGGGTGCGTGTGTGTGTTAAATATATGTCTATCAAAATATAAATTAGCATATTATTTTAAATAATATAAATTATTATATATATATACTTACAAGCATATATATATAAAAATAATCATGTATCTATTTTTTCACCCACCCACATTTAATTATAGTTGTGTATACATAACTTTTCCCTTGTTCACATTAAGATATATTCCAAGATACCTTGTGGATGCTTGAAACTGCAGATAGAACTGAACCCTGTCTATACTGTGCTTTTTCTGTATATATACATATAGATATATACATATAGATACATATAGATAGATAGATAGATACCTATGATAAAGTTTAATTCATAAATTAGGAACAGGAACTAATAATAAGAGCCAGTCATGGTGGTACACAACTGTAATCCCAATGACTAAGGAGGCTGAGGCAGGAAGATCACAAGTTCAAGGTCAACTTTAGGAATTTAGCAAGACCTTGTGTCAAAACAAAAAGATGAAAAGGGCTGGGGGTACAGCTCAGTGGTAGAGTACTCCTGGGTTCAATCCCTAGACCACAAAACAAACAAAACAAAAACTAGTAACAAAGCAGAACAATTACAACAATACACTGTAATAAGTGTTATGGGAATGTGGTCTCTCAAAATATTTTATTGTGCTTTTCACCTTTGCACTTAAAGGAAGCATTTAGGGCTGGAGCTATGGCTCAGTGGTAGAGCACTCGTCCCTAATGAGTGAGGCCCTGGGTTTGATCCTCAGCACCACATAAATAAAACAAAGGCATTGTGTCCACCTACAACCAGAAAACAAATTTGAAGAAAAAAAAAAAAAAAAGGAAAGCATTTTATGGCTTCTCTTTGGAATTTCTAATTGCTAACATCACTATTCTTTTTTCTTTCTTTCTTTCCTTTTTGCAGTTCTGGGGATTGAAGCCACGGGTTCTCTACTGCTGAGCTACACCTCCATCTCCAACCCCTTCGTTTTTAAAATTATTTTTCTATGTTGAGATGGGGGTCTCACTAAATTGCCAAGGTTGGCTTCAAACTTGAGATCCTTCTGCCTCAGTCTCTTATGTAGCTGGGATTGCAGGCATGTACCACCGTGCCCAGGATAGCATCACAACTCTTGCACTTTGGGACCTCTGCTTCTAAAACAAGAGCACTGTGATACTGCAACATCCAGTTGATAATTGAAATGACTACTTGGTAAATAATGAGCAGGTAGCAAATGCAGCATGGATACACAGGGAAAATGGATGATTCATATCCTGGGTGGGACAGAATAGGACAGCACCAAAGTTCATCATGCTACTCAGAATGAAGCATAATTTAAAACACTAATTGTTTATTTCTTAATTTTCCACTTAATGTTTTTGGACTGCTGCTGCCTGTGGGTAATTGACACTGCAGAGAGTGAAACAACTGCAGAGAGGGGAAACTACTGTATGTGTGTATATATACTACTATGTCTATGTGTGTCTATGTATGTATGTTTCAGATTAGAAACAAAAATAAATAAATATGCTACATCTCTAGCTTAAGTAGTTTCTGTTATCTTAGAAGTTAGAACTATTTTTCTATACATAAATAGTTATTTTTCTACTTTACTAATTGGGAACAGTTAAATGACATATTGTTAAATATGGGTTGCAAGCCACCATTTCAAAGGTATATTTGGCCTATAGGTATATTTTATTTGATTCACAGATTGCTTTATGATTAAAATGTGGGTAGTATTGTAAAAATTGAGATACATATATAATTAAAAATCTGCATTTCCACTTATCTTAAAAAATCAGAAGTGCAAAATTAACCTGCATTTCTCAAGGCAATAATCATCTCCTGCTGGTTGTTGAAATTTTCCCTATTGACCTGGGGCTTTCTTCAGCCATAGATCATGTTCTCCTCCTGCCCAAAAAGCAAGTTTTCTCTTCTATAATAACTTCCAGTGTTTTTTTTTTTTTTTTTTTTTTTTTTTTTTTTTTTTTAGTAGTCATATCATCTCTTTCCAAATTTACTCCTATTGGATATTTGGTTGACCCTCACAGGCACGCAAATTTGCAATTCCTGATATAAAACAATAAATGCTACAAGCACAGAACAAAAATTTTCCCCACTCAAAAGGCAGAAAAATTAAGTACAGCTGAATTACATCGTGCAAATATTTAAATTATAAAAATTCAACACAGAGAGAGTAAGTAAGGGAATGACAATAAAGAGCAATAACATCAATAGGCCAACATGTCTGTCACTCCACTCAATGAGTATGGGAAAGGAAGAAGCGTTGACGAATTTCCTCTTCTCTAAGTCACTGATTTCTACTTGTCCCTTGTGGTATATCTTGTTGCACTGAATATAATTTAACTGCTAAAGAGCAGTAGATTTTTCCTCTGCTTTTAAGTAACATGCATTAACGGAAACCAGAGTGACCCTCACTTAAAACAATAAAACTTGAGAAAACTTAGGCAATGACAGTTTGTGAGGCCCTGGGGTGCATTCCCTGAGAGATGTGAAACAAGTGATGTAAGCAGTTCAACTGCCCAGCTCACTGCCTTGAAAGAGTCTACAGACCACAGTGCATGGAGGAGAAACAAAGGCAGGGCCCAGCAGACTCCCTGAGTGAAGAGGACAGAGATGAAAGCCAGGGGAGACAAAGGGGAGCACTGCACAGAGAGAGGATTCTGTGAACCTCCAGAGGGTCCTCTTAAATATTCATCTGAGTACTGATCAGCATATGAATGAACGAAAACCATCCAAGGCTGGAAAAGAACCTCTGGGAAGGATTAGAGATTAGAGTTCTGTTGCTCTCCAGGCCTGTTCACACCAGCCAGGCTGCAAACACTCAGGCGTCAGGGCCTTGAGTGGCATCCTCAGGAGGGTCTAGTCTCTTTAGTGAGGAATCATTAGCACTAGTCCACATGCTGCTCTGGCCACACTCTACAAATCTTGAAGGGAAGATTCTGGAAAAAGATCAGATTGTTTCTGAGTAATTATCAGGCTACAAGGACAGTACAATGTCAAAGAATGATTATAGGAATACAAAAATATCCTGCCCCCAGCAAGTTAAAATTCAAAATGTCTCACCGTCATTGAAAAGAATCAATGGATATGCAAAAAGGAAAGAAAATAAAAGTTATAATGAGGAGATAAGTCAATTAGTGGAAACCTACATGAATTGACACAGATGTTATAAATAAACAGGGAATGACGTGAAAACTGTATTCTTTATGTTTAATGCTGCTCTGGAGGTTTTATCCAGGGCAACAAGGCAAGCGAAAGAAAGAAAAGGCTCCATATTGGAAGGCAAAAGCACAACTGGCTGTATTACAATGTAATCATCTAAGTTTTGCCACTAACCCAATAGTTTAATGAAAAGTTGCTAGAGTTAATACATGAAGTCAGAAAGACTGAAGGACATGAGATCAACGCATAAAACTCCATTTTTTTCCAGAGTCCAGCAATGAAGGTGTATGTTCATCAAAGAGTTTTTCACCGATGTTCATAGCAGCTATGTTTTCAACAGCCACAGATTGAAACAACTCAAATGCTCCTTGTCAGGCAGATGGATAAACAAACTGTGGTATGTCCTTTCAGTGGAACACTATGCAACAAAACAAAAAGGAATAAACTCTCATTACATACTACAACATGTACGAATCATCAGTAATCACCCAGAGAACACACACACACACACACACACACACACCAAAAAAAAAAAAAAAAAAAAAAACCACCATACTGCAGAAACCCATTTATATAAAGTTCTCAGAAATACAAACCAATGTACAGTGACCAAAAGTGGACCAGTCATTGCCTAGAAACAGGGAATGCAGGGAGGAGTGCCAAGATCGTGAAGCAGACTTCGTGGTGATGGTTTCATGAGTAAATGCAAACATGCAAACCAATCAAACTGTACTTTGAAAATGCAGAGTCTCTTGTGTGTTGAACATGCCTAAACAAAGTTATTTTACAGAGGAAAAAACAATTTCATATTGCCCTTTGATCCAATCAAACTGCTTTATCTGGTGCTCCCTGCTATAGGAAAACATTATTGAGCTGAACTGAGTAAGAAACAAATCCTGACGTCTAGAAGGATCCTAAAGAGTTTCCCGAGTAAAATTTTGACTATACAGGATTTTAACCTTCCAGGCTGACTTTAGAATCCACTGCTTACATTTTATATTCATTCATAGTCAGTGTCCTTCTGCGTGGATAAATGGTGGAGTTTACGTCTGGGGCAAGGAAAGCACAAGATGAAACCAGAATATCTTGTTGAGTCATAAACATAAGAATGCGCTCATAAAATGATGGGAACATGCCAAATTAGTACTGGCAGCAACCTGAAGGAGCACTCAGTGGCAAACATTATACAATCTGAGGGACAATTATGGATTATAGCCTGTGAACTAATAGATTGATGAGCAAATTTGATATGAAGGAAAGGAAAGGAAGGAAGAAAGACTTCTTATAGAACAATCACACTTTATAAATATGGAACTCATAACAGAAAGCTAAAGTCACCATTAACAAACACCAGAATATTATGTTTTCTGGTATGAATCATTGTTTAAGTCTATAATTAGTAAGCAAAATATGATAAAGATCAAGATATTTGTATTGTTTCAAGGAATCTCTCCTGAAGATATTTATTTTATAAAAAGAAATACAAAAATCCAAGCAAAATCTGTCAGACATTATCTAACCAAGTGACCAAAGTCACCATCACCAACAATGAGACACCCTGACACACTCTGTCTACTGTACACTGAGAAGGGCACAGCACCACTTCTATAGAATCCTTGCCAAAAATGAATAATCTGAACTTAACCATTCAAACATATAGACAAATCCAAATTTAGAGTTAAAGAATAACAGGCCAGAACCCTCCAAAAATGTTAAGGTCACGAAAAGCAGAGAAGAACAGAACTGATCGCAATAAGATTCTAAGGAGACATAACAACCAAATACCATATTTGTAATCTATTCCAGAGAAATGGCATTAGTGGGATGCATTTGAGTCATGTTCATATTTTAGCATCATAAAGATATTATTCTACTGAAGCCTATTATTTTAGTTTTGGAAAAGAAACCTGCCATAATTCTTATTTTTGTCCCTCTGTAATACATATTTTTTCTTTCTGACATCCTTCAAGATTTTTTGTTTTTAGATCTCAATTATCTAAATACTATGAGTACAGTTGTATGACTTTTTCAGTACTTTTTCTCTTAAGTGTTCTCTGAGCCTCTTGGATCTGTAGGTCTGTGATTTCATATCTTTTGTTATTTTTGGAAATTTTCCAGCAATTTTCAATATTTCTTCTACCCTATTCTCTTTCTTCTCCTTCTAGAATTCTAGTTACACATCTATTACCTTACTTGATGCTGTCCCACAGATCTTGTATGTTCTGTTCTATTTTTATATACTCCTTTTCTATTTTTATATACTCCTTTTTTTCTCATGCTTCAGTTTGGGTAATTTTTATTGGTCTATACTCAAGTTCACTTACTTTTCCTTTGACTGTTAAATCTACTTATGAGCTCTTTAAATGCCTTTTTCACTTCTCCTACCTGGTTGGCATTGCTCCTGTTGTTCATGTTTTCTCTAACAGTTACATTTGACTATTTCTTATAGTTTCTCTGTTGAAATCACTATATATCCATATGTGCAAGCATGTATTCCACTTTTTCTACTAGAACAGTTAATACACTAATCAAAATCACTTTAAATTCCATATCTGAGGCCTCTGCAAGTTTGGTTATATTAATGGGATTTTTTTAATCTTCAAAATGGGTATTCTCTCTCTCTCTCTCTCTCTCTCTCTCTCTCTCTCTCTCTCTCTCTCTGTGTGTGTGTGTGTGTGTGTGTGTGTTTGTGTGTGTGATATTTTAGTTGAATGGTGGACATCATGTGTTGTAGATCTGGGGTAACCAGCACTTTTACATGAAAATGACCACATCTCTTCTGCTCAGGATACTTATTGTGGGGGTGTGAGGAAATCCAGTTGGATTAGGCTGCTTTGGGGCTTTGGTTCCTCTAGATTAGCCTGTCCTTGACAGTGGCATCTGGTTGGCCAGAAGGTACCACTCCAATATTGCCCAATATTCCTGGTGTCTCAGTATTCCAATTCTGCCCTCATATCTCTGTATACCTGTGATTCAGAGAGGGTCTCTCCCCTTGCTCTTGCCTTCTCCAGAAAGATTGACTGTGATTGTTTGATACTAGGTGCTTTTCACCCTGGGGCAGGGGAGGGTTTTCTCTGGTCCTATCAGCCTCTGGCAGATTGTATCCTTTAGTCCTAGGATTGGGCCTTTCTCAGTGACCCTGACTTTGCACCAGGTGAAGAAAACCTCTAAAGGTCTGACTCAAGGTGTTTTTCTGCCTTTACCCCAGACGCAAAGGACTTGTTTTCTTTTCCCTTGCACAAATCACAGTGGATCTAATGCCCAGAGAGCAACAGAATTTGTCACTTGACCCCCAGCTGTACAGTCTCCTGTTGCTTTAGGAGAGAAGAATCCAGGAGGGGCTTTGTGTGTGGTGACCACTCTCCTCTAAGCCTGCACCAACAAAGGAGGTCTGGTTCCCAAGATCTCTCCCCAGTTGTGGTATATTTGAAAGAGTCTGTGAGTTGGTGAAAACTCCCTTTGGGTATCCAGCTGCAAGCTGCTCTACCCTCCCAGGTTACCCTACAATTGACCTTTGAAGTAATTTTAGCTGAATATTTCTAATCCTCTTGTGTTATGGACCATGGTGGCCCCATGTTCTGCCACAGGTGAGCCAGAATTCACCTGCAGTCTCCTTCTGGAGACCCTGTGTTCTATATGTTGCAGGCTATGGGGATAGAGTCTAAGAGAAGTTATAATTCTATGAATTATCTGGCCTTTTCTTGGTAAGATGAAGATGCTGCTTTCTCTAGTTTTCTACATCCTAGGCAAAAGCCAATAGTAAAACATACATTTTTAATCAGTAAAAAACAAGTGCATTGAGGAATGCTTTGTCCTTGGAAGACACAAATAAAATGTCCACGTGAACATTACCTACTACTTCCTAACCTTGCCTTTTTCCAACTCAGATATTTACATGTCCGTGGATGCTGACCTCTAGCTGGGCGTGGTGAGTTTCCCATCTGCCTTCACAGACACCTCTCCTCATGCACACATTGGCCCTAGCCTCTCTCTCAAGTAAATGCAGAATATGAACCCCTCATCTCTACAGGAGGAATCCAGAACCACACAATGCTAAGAACAAAAGCAACCTTCCAGATGACTTCCAACTCATCTGTGAGATGAGGATACTAGGGCCCAGAAAAGTGGGGAGTCGAGTCTGAGGTCACCCAGGGATAAGACTTTCCAGGACAATTAGGACCAGGACCCAAGGCATTGGATGACTGGCTCTGTTCTTGAGCCAGCACTCTGTCCTGGGTCACTTCTACCACCTGTCCAGAGCAGTCATGGTAGCTGCTACCTCATCCTTTTGAACTGGGTGATGGACCTGATTTTGTAACAAATAGCATGATCTCATAATTAAATGGAAGGTGCTGCAACCAGAAAATGCTAGGTTCACTCCTGTGTCAAAATATTTGACCTCGGTCAAGTTGTGTATGCTGTCAGAGTTCTACCTGCCTCATCATAAAACAAGGCCAGCAGTACCCTTCCTGGAAAGTTGACGTGTGTGTGTGTGTGTGTGTGTGTGTGTGTGTATGCGTGTGTGTGAAATCCATTTACAGTTCCAATAATACTCTGAGGAAAGCATGGCAGATCCATTTTCAGGCATTCTGATTTCACAGACCAGATTCTCTTAACATCCTGAAGCATCTCCCCCATCCACAACACACACTAAATACTGAGAAGAGTAACTGGCACATGTGAATGTGCACAAAAGTCCTTCTTCTTTTCCCCTCCCCTTTCTGCCACTTAAATCTGGACAACCACTTAAAAATGCAGCAAACACACCAAAGTGTTAACAATAGCTATGTCCAGATTCTCTCTCTTTTTTTTTTTTTTTGCTTGCTTTCCTTTTGCTAATTTGTATTTTCTAAGATTTAGAAAGTCAATGTCTATTAATTTCATGCAAAGTTTAACCTAAGTTATTTGTAACCAACTAGATGGAGAAGATGACTACCCAGGGCACTCTCTTTTGCACACATGCTCCACAAAACACAAGGCAGTCCCTGGTGACCTGAGCAAAGCAAGCACACAGTGAGAAATAACCCTGAGTGCTTCTCTTCCTCCAGAGGAATAAGTGAGGATGCAAGGCAGAGAATAAAAACAAAACAGAGTAAGAGAATGGAAAAAGACAAAACAATGTAAGATTTAGAAACCATACCAAATATTATGATTTAAGATTCCAAGGACTTTCTCATACGTCTTCAAAGGACTGCATTTAGGTCCCCAAGGACAGCCCCAAGGGCACCTTTGTATTTCTGATTTGAAATGCTTGGCTCGACAGTGTCTACGAACATTCTGCTCATTGGGACAGAGCACCACGCATATATGTTATAAACATAATACATCTATATCCACACCCATTTGGTTTTGTTTTCATTTCATTTTTGCTCAACAAAATTTCTGTGCAAGACTATGTTTTGGTTAATGCAAGGAATGAACATCATCTTGGCAGGTTGGAAGGAAACTAAAAATAGTTTTGTCCTCAGGCTTCCAATGGTTGGGAAGGTGATGTGCCTGAGCTTTGGTGTGCCAAGGCCACCTCAATAAGAGCTTAGTGGAGAGCTCTGCACTGCAAAGTCACCGACACAGGACAGAATGCATTTGTGACACAGGATACCTTTAGGAGAGTTTAAAAACAAGGAGTAAAAGTTGTCCCCACTAGGAAGACAGCAACTCTAATATTTTGCTGATTTTCCTCTCAATTAGCATCCCATCTAGGAAGACTTTTCTGAAACCTCTCACCTTCTTCTGCAACTAGAACTAAGTCATTCCTGTACAATATTTAGTATTTGCGTAGCTCCTGGAACACGATGTACTGTCTCTTCTTCACATCCCTACCCCCAACTTACTATCTGGCACACACCAGTCAGTAAAGGAACCTTTAGTAAACAAATGAATGAACGAATACATGACCTAAACCAACACCTTTGGAATTTAAGAATTTCAAACACTTACTTAGAAGAATGCCTTCAAACACTTACTTAGTGACTGTTTTCATCTCACCTCATTCCCTCTACTCCTTGACTGCACTACTCCTTTCCAAAGACCATCTTTGTCTGAACCCACAGCCAAATATCCAAACTCACTAGCAGGTTGCAGACAGCTCTCAATCAGGGTGACCATGACCAATGGCCACACCTGGGTTCACTGAAATCCCAAGAATTTCCTTGGACATAAAGCATTCTGTACCTGCTGCATGACATACAGCACCAGGCAGGTGATTAGGATGTGGCATGTCACCCTCTATACTGATCTCATCAAACCACAATGGCAGACAGGGCTCTTTCCCACTGGCATGGCACAGAGATCAAACCATCTCACTGAGGAAAGTGACTCCCTGTTAAGTAACAGTCGAAAGGTACCATTATCCGAAGAAGCACCTCTACCCTCCTTCCAATGGTTTAAGAGTGGAATGTGCAGAGAGAGAACCCACAAGTGAGTATAAAATATTAATAAATGCAACACATATTTAAAAAGCAAGCAAACAGCAGGTGGAAGAGAGGAGTACCATGCTTTGGAAATGTCTTTGGCACAAAGGAAGGAAAAGAGGGAGGGACGAAGAAGTATTACTTTCCTAGAGCTGCTGTCACAGAGTTCCAAAACCTGGATGGTTTGCCTAATGATTCTAGAGGCCAGAGGTGGGACATCCGGTGTCAGCAGAGCCCTACTGTCCCGGATGGCTCTAGGGGAGAAGCCTCGCTTGCCCCCTCCACACAGCAATTCTTGGCGTTCCTTGGCTTGCAGCCCCATCACTGCAAACACTCAGTTGTCCTCTCAGTGTGGTGCATGTCATCTTCCCACCACATATGTCTAGATCTGTGTCCAAGTTTCCTTTTTTGTAAGAACAGCAGTCATATGGGATAAGGACCCACCCTAGTGGCCTCTTTTTTAACATGAGTCCCTCTTTAACAACTCTAACTGCAAATATGATGGCAATCAGTTGTAGTGGAGTTTGGGGATGGGAAACTAACACAATTAGCCCCTAACAGGCCAGGAGGGTGCTCACCAGGTGGACTCTCCATGGTCACAAGCACACCTGAGCACAAGCATCTCACCGGCCACTGCCAACCAGTATTACTTGTTTTTGCTGCACCTGAACCCAACATGAGTTTAAATGTCTCAGGACTAAACACCAATGGAAGTGGGCAGGTGCTTGCCTGGGCTGTCTAAAATCTGTGGACTTGAATTTGACTGTAGACTGCACAGTCACAAAAATGTCAATGGTTCAATGAGCAGCCCAGGCCACCAAAGAGCAAGAACTCTGCCTTGTGGTTAATGGGTTTACTTTCTAAGAGAGTGCATGAGTGCAAACAGCAGCTGACACTTGTCAGGTTTCATTACAAGCCAGCTTGCATCTTCCTTGCTCTGATCTCCCACGAACTGACACAAAAAAGAACACACCTCTTAAATCCCAGGGCTGGTCATTCAACCATTTATTCATTAATCCTCATGTTTAGTGAGTCGGGTGCTCTGCAGGGCACATGGAATTCATGGAGCTAAATCTCAATCAGAGACTCTGACTTTGAGAGTACAAGAGTTCCCCCACTTCCAAACAAAGCTCATTTTTCAGCTTTCTTCAGACTGCTTTAATTACAAAGTCCAAAGGAAGTCTCTAGCTGACACTATAGATGCCCTGGTCTTGGCCCTCAGGACTCTCCACTCCTGTGTGCCCCAAGACTCATTCCAAAGCTACAAGGCAGGTTCAGTGGAGGGAAGAGCCCCAGAACCCTCAGTGAATGTGTGAGAACATTAGAGCACAAATACCCCAACCCCAGCCCTGCAGGAGATTCAACTATGAGTTACGGGGGTTGGTTTGGTTTATGTGTCTGAGAATTTCCCTGCAAGATTAAGTTCCACTCACTGCCCTGTGGCAGCTGGCTTGAGAGCGCTCCCTCCACTAGCTTCTTCTCCTCCTCCCTGTCCCACATCCCTGATCTCCACCAGTGTTTCCTGCTCTCCACAAACAGCTGCTTGCACTCAATCCCTCACTTCAGGGTCCATTTCTGGAAGACCCCAAAATTAAGATAAAACCTAACTGTCCCTTAGTCCATTTTAATTCAACGCAGCAATGGTTGACTATGGGCATTCCACAGGTGCCATGGCACATGGACCCAGCAGCTCAAGGTCAGGCAAGGTCACAATGGGGGAGGTGGCTTACAACCAGCTGAAACACATGGCCCGCATGTAAGAAGGGGATGATCGATCAAGTGTGACTTTGAAGATTATGTTGGGAGAAGCTTTACAGAAAAGAGGACAACAGATCTGGCCTGGAAGTTAAGCAGTATTTCTCAAACTTTCATACATTTTTTTCTTCTCCTTGGACAGCCTACTTAGACATGGTCCCCCCAAATGCCTTCCTCCACCCTGAAATTTTAATGTACAGATACATTGTACATCTGTGTTCTCCAGTATAGATATTCCTGTTGAAATTTCCAAGTTTTTATTTTTGCCCCCCCCCAACTACCCAAGAATGAATTTTTGCTCCAGTTGAAAATGCATGAGAGGAAAAAAAAAAAAAAAAAGTGAACAATACAGTGGAGAAGCACTGTACGAACTGCCCAGGGGTGTCAACGTGAACAGCTTATCCAGGCAAAGGCAAACGGCCCAGTGTCCTCTATGGCTCATTAAGATGGCTGATGCTTCTCTGCAAGAGAAAGTGTCCACACGCCTTCTGGTTCAGCCCTGAAGACACCGACAGCTTCTGCTTGCTGGCTTTTGGTGTTCTCAGTGTTGGAATCCCAGGGAAGCTGTTAGGAAGCTCAAAGAACCCCAAGGAGAGACAGAAAGCCGCTCAACTCAGCTCCTTGCTGACATTCAGCACCAACTTGCCAGCTGGAATCAGTCATCTCAAAGCAGACTCTTAATGCCAACTGAGCTGTCCCACTGGTCCCACAAAGTTTTGTTCAAACTGCAGATTTGTAAACAGAATAAATGACTGCTGTTTTGAGCCCTTTTCCTGAGGGTGATTTGTGACACAACAATAAATAACCAGATCACAATGCTCATGGAAGCTACTCAACGCTACCAAACCGCACAGCAAGCAGGTCCTCTCCACCTTCTGACTATGCGCCACAGCAAGAAACTTTAGCAAACTTTGGGTAATCAAGGAGTTCTTAAGTGGCTGAGTCATTAAGTAGGGTCACAAAGTCCTATTGTTCTTGTTAAATGCAATTTTTTAGGCAAGTTGTTCTTGTTTGTGAGTCAACGCTCTTGTAAATAAAAACTATCACAAAGTTTCCATGAAAGCATCATTGCAATTGCAAGAAGCAGGAAAACACTTAAAATATGTTTAAATAATAAATAAAATAAACAGCCCCCAAAAGAGTAGTTCAGAACAGAACTAAGTCCAGTGAAAATATTTTCAAATACATATGGCGGGCAAACTGCCCCACCCAGCCAGGAGACCTACATCCTGAGGGATGAGAGGAGCAGCAATGTTCACACACATCGCCCTGGGCCACACCAATCCCGTTTGGAAGGCCAGTGGTTCCAAACAAAATATCTCTGCTCTAAAAACAAACAAGACATTTGCTTATCATTGCTCTGTTCTCCACATTTGATCAGATATTGACCTCAAACACAGGTCACTCAAAATTTTGATTCAGAATTATGAGAAAAAAAAATATCTTCCCAAAAATCTTTGCTGTATTTGTAGCCACAAAGGTAGGTGTGAGAAAGTTGGATGCAATTTCTCCCATAAAATCCCCTAGGGGTTCCAACAGGATTTTCAAATTTTATAACTTGTTACCATGGATTTCACCATCTTGATACCTCCTGCCTTCCACCCTCTGCCCCAAGTACAACCCAGCCTTCCTGCACTTATTCCAAAAGTAACATCTATCAAAGCAACAAATTCAAAACAGGTGCATAGTTAGCGTGTAAATTTAGAAAAACTTTATATTTCCTTAGTTGCATTCAACATGCTCATAAACTCTGGATTTCTGCAGAAAGCTGGATTTCAAAAAGTCCAAGGTTTCTACAACCTTTAAAAAAAAAAAAAAACAATTAGCAAATTAAATTACCAACAAGAAAGATAAAGAAACTTGACTCCCGACCAGTGAATGGGCTCAGTAAACAACCTCAAGTCCACAGCCCAGCATACATTAATTGGTTCCATTTGCCTCTGCTCACAGTCACACACCCGCTGACTTTTCCCTGGGGATGTATGATTTCCAATTCTTGGATTCATCACACATTCCCAGTGCGACTTGCACTGTATGTTATTTCTATTAGGTAACCAAGTCCCCAAATTCAAAAGCCCATTTTCTGGCAAGTTTCAGAAACTCTAGTTGACACCAATAGTGTTGATGACATTTAATAATGGTACATCTTCTCCTATAACATAGTCCACAGATTAGGCATGCCTAATTTCAACAGTTCTTGGTGGATGTCTACAACTACTATGCCATCTGCTGCTATTAGTGTCTTATTCAACCCTACTATGGAGAACTGCAGGGCCTGAGCCCTAAGCCCCTGAATATTCCATTCATGTGAGAAGCATTTGCATGTGCTTTCTCCTTAATCATGCAATTAACAGAAGAAAGCAAAAATATCTACTACTGGCCAGAAAGAAACCAGTAGTACAGAACAGTTGTTTAAAAATGAAATTAGGAAGGGCCAAGGATATAGCTCAGTTGGTAGAGTGCTTGCCTTGCATTCACAAAGCCCTGGGTTCAATCCCCAGCACACACACACACACACACACACACACACACAAATGAAATTAGGAGGCTGTGCATACATCCCAGTCACTTTAGGTTGCCTGGGCTTGCATCCTGCTTCACATGTTACTAGACACATGAACTTGGGAATCCACTTAACCTCCCAAGTGCCAGTTGCCCAGTCAATGGAGACAGTAGCTAAATTTCACAGGGCTGCCTAAGAATCAAGTGGGTGAAATAAACAGAGCAGGTAGCACAGGCCCTGAGAGGGGTCAAGAGCTCTGACGCTAGCAGTAAGTATAAAGCTATGTAGTTGATGGTATTCATTAGTAAGATAGTTAGTGCTATTTTTCCATTTTCTTCCTTTGAGTTTGTCTTTTTTTTTGAGGGGTGTGGGTCTTTTCTCATCCTCTTAATTCCTCATCTTGTCTTTAGTCTTCCCCTGAGTTAGCATGTCTTCTTTTCATCTCTCTCATCTCACTGAGTGACCTATCTCATTAGTGACCCACTTATTAATGGGTGAATTGTGCTGATGGCCTTTATCGATTGTGATAAGGAAAGGATTGGTGTGAAAAGACGTCAATCAGGCGGCCAGCAGGCACGACTCCCCAGCTGAGCCTCCGTGGGTTTCACCATCCATCTCACCACCATTGTGTTGCAGCATTTACTGAGCAGAGCCTCCAGGGCTATTTTAGGTGTTCTGTCTCAGGACATGCTCACCACACTCCTCTCAGGTGGATACGCCAATTAAAAGCCCACCTTGCGGAAGTCAAAAGTGGGGAAAGGGGGCTGGAGATATAACTCAGTGATACAACATCTGCCCCGCCCACACGAAGCCCTGGGTTCCATCTCCAGCCCTGCAAACAGACAAAACACTGAGGAACAAAGAAGTCAAATAATTTATCCTGCATGCCTGCAAGCTCAAAGCTAAAATGCCCACAACTTGCCTTTTCCAGGGTCCTCCATGCAGGGTGCCCATCAGCCCCAGCCTCCTCTGGAGGCCAAGTCAGACACTAGGGCTGCATGTTCTCCTCCCTCTTCCCTAATCAGAACATTCACTGAACTAAGAGTCAACCAATTATTTCTGTCAAATCCCTCCATTACTGTGTTTTTATTTTATCAGAAGCAAAGGAAGCAAAGGTAGAAGCTCACTCAGGGTTGTCTATCCTCAGCAGAGGGACCACAGCAGAACCACATCACAGTGGGGAAGGCCAGTCCTGGGGGCAGCTTGAGATGGCCATCTCCTATGGGGCATCTCTTCTGGCAGTCTTTAGCCATTATCTAGCATGAAGCAGAAAAAGAATGCCCCAGAGAGCACTGCATGTAAATAATTGTATATAAAGGTTTTAGCTTATTTTCCTCAATTCTTTTTTTTTTTTAAAGGAAGAAAAGGGGCAATATCTCTTTAGTTGGTGATGATCTTATGATCTTGTTTTCCCACCTCTTGTCTTTATTGGAGCACTGACTTTTTTGGTTACTGTAATTCTTGCAACTATGCCCTAAATTCCATGGTTCGTTTTCTACAATAGACCATGATCAAAACAGTTCATTCATATCTATATCAGTTCATTAATTTTATTCAATTAAATGCACTTTATTCTTTATGCAGGCATTTTAAATGGCCTAGATTGAAATTAATTTTTACCATTTCAGGGTAAGAGATAGAGCCAGACTACATGGTTGAGACTGTGTGTGCTCAAGGAATTTAGAGCAGGGAAGGATCTCTTGTGGTCAGAAAGGAGTCAGAAAAGGATGTGAAAGAGGAAGTGGAGCCACCCATGTGCCCTGGGCATGAGTCAGGAGAGGAGGGATGGAGGACACTTGTGCTGATTATGCAAAGAGCTAAGCTTACCTCAGGGTGAGGTTCCAATGGAGAGTCAGGCCCCAATAAAAGCTGGACTCTCTGTGGAAAGGTCAGATGTGAAAACCGGGTCCAAAGAAATGGCATGTGAACCCACTAACAGCTGGGTTGTTCACTACTCACCCTTCCAGCCTGCATGTGTGTCAAAGAGAGAGTGAAAATCTCACTCCCCTCTGGCCCCATGACCATCAGCAATTCCCTCCACCCCTGATCTCAAGCCTGCCTCTGCTCAGTGTGCGGCTCTGCGCCCGCCCTGTTCATACAGAGAAGGTCTGCAAGTCCTGGGGTTCCTACAGGGAGGCAAAATGGAGGAAAACTGGCCAAGAACTGCTGGTCCCTGCAGAGGGGCCTGCAGATGGGGACCTCAGAGTCTCCTATCAGTCCTACTGAGCTTTCAGGAAACAGCCAATGCATTTCGGTTCCCTTCTAAGACATTAGCAGATGTCTGGGCTCCTCTGCCTGCCCATCTTATGCCTCATTAGGAAAGCGCTTCACATCCAAAACTGTCGAGTTGAACTGTTAAAATGGAATGATAAATAGAGGAATTATTAAAAAAAAAAAAAACCTCAAAGAGTAGTTGGAGGTGGGGAGCTATTGAAAGGGAAGTTTTAAAAAAAGACACCCTTAAATTTGTATACCATTTATAAAAAGGTGACACATTGTCATTACTAACCTATTAGAAATCCTATTTTCCCTCTAATGCAACCTTATAATAAAACTCAACCATGCAAGAGTTCATGCTTTGCTTTCCTTTTCTTTTTATTTTTTTAACTCTCCTAAAAGCAAAGGTCACTAGATACAAAGTAAATGCCAGATTTCATCTGGCTCTAGGAGAGCAGTCTGCTGAACTGATTTAAGCAAAGGCAGCTGCGTGTAGGTCATTTGTTTGTCCTGGATTTAGCCCCAAACTAAGCAGTACAAAGTGACAAAAGAGGCTAGAATGTCTTTAGCCACAAGCACCTTTGCTTGGAAACAATCCAATCTGCCCAGACTCACTTTGCAATCTCTTCTGCTCAAAAGACCCACTTGCAGGACCCACCCACCCACCATAGCCTAGTCTGCACCAAACATAGGAGCCACGCCAAAGGGTCTGGCTAAATCTCCTATAGTTCTAATAAACGTAATAATTACAACCACATGCACTTTGTATACAGGTTTCAAATCTGAAATCTCCTTTGCCTTTTAAATCTCTGCTTCACAGCCTTTGCAAAATGTTCAATTAATCTAATTTCTCTAGAGTACCAAAAGTGATGGATATTTATAATGATACAGCTTAGGCAATGAGTAGGACAGAAGTTCCTGTCAACTCATTCAATTATGTTCAATACAATTTCAAGTGTTATAAATTTTGTGGTTTGTTGGAATTTAGTAATCCATCTAAAGTGCATAAACTAGGTGCATATAGATGGCATTAGGTAAATAATTAGTGCTTAATTAAAATGTGCTAACATTATGTTTGCAGTGTGACAGAGGAAGCTTTGAGGGAGTGGGGTGATTCCCCAAAATGTCAATGTAACTAAGAGAAAAGATTTCAAACCTTTAGCACTGTGCTTCTCCAAGTGTGTACTGCAGACTCTCAGTATCATCATGACCTGGGAACTTGCTGGAAATGAGGTCTTCGTACCATACCTCAAACCTTTGAATCAGAAATTCTGGAAATGAGGCCAGGCACTCTACCTTCTAGTAAGCCCTCCGAGTGATTCAATGTTTGAGAATCACAGGATAAGAGGACGGCTTCATTATGGACTGATCTTCGAACAGGGCCTTCGAGGTCAAGGGAGATAAAGGATATTAACAGATGAAGCCCCAGGAGGAAGAAGACCCAGGGGAAGGAAGCAAACCTGTAATTGAGAACCAGCAGGTAGCAGAATTTGGCTGAAATAGCCCATACCAAGAGGTAAAGAGCAGAGACAGATGCCAGAAAAAAGAAGATATGTATCAGTTAATGAAAGAAAATACTCCACATTCTGCTATAAGAAGTCAATGAGGATCTGAGGAAGGGGTATAATAAGATCAAAGCTACCTATTAGTATATATCTTTTGAAATCAGATCTAATAGCACCTTACATAGAGCAAAAAAAATGGCAGTGCAGCCAGGAAGTTACAGTGATGCCATTTCTCCAAATATTCCTCTGAATAAGATAAAGCATTCAAACCCATAACTACCATATCCTTAGCATTTTAGTTCTATATTTAGAAGTCAGGAACAATCGAACTGCAATAGAACAGCTCAGAAAAAAAGTCTGCTCTATTTCTCTTTGCAGACCTTACCAGAGATGTCTCCCACCAAAGTGATGACTTAAGAAATCCAAGAAGCATCACCAAAATCACAGAGAACATTTTGTAATAAAAATTAATCACCCTCTGCATTTACTACAGAAAGAAGATTGAATGGCATAGTTAAGAGTAATAAAGGGAAACTTACATGCATATTCCTAAGTGACAGAAGCCAATCTGAGAAGGATGCATGCTATATGATTCCAACTAAGTGGCATTCTAGAAAACTAAAAGCAATAGAGATGGTGCCAAAAAAAAAAAAAAAAAATGGTCTGGGGTTTTCAGAGATTGAGAGAGATGAAGAAGTGAAGCACAAAGGACTTTTAGAAAAGTGAAACTTGTCATTGATGAGATGCTATAATAGTGGATACATGTCATTGCACATGTGTGCAACTTGAAGGTCTGAACCCTAGTATGAACATAGCCTCTGGGTGGCAATAATGTGTCCATGGAGACTTGACAATTATAGCAAATGGACAACGGTGGTGAAAGATATTGGTGACAGGGAGATACTGTGCATCTGGGGACACAGGGACATATGCAAGTTCTCAGTTCCCTCTGCTCATTTTGCTGTGAACCTAAAACTTCTCTATAAAATACAGTATACTTTTAAAAAGTAATAGAAGAAGCTCCTAGAACAATAGTAGAGTGATTTTAGGAGACACATGTCAACCTTCCACAGTTAGGTAGCACTAGCCACAGCTCCATCTCAAGCATTCAACTCTGACCACGATTTCACCTCACTCTCATGGATGCCATGGACTCCCACCATCTTCAACCTTACAGGATCCTTGACCCCCTCATCTATGACCTGTCCACTGTGACTCACCCTCTCTTGTCTTCTTTCTCTTACCTGACTTATTTCCCAAAGCCCAACCATTATGACAATTCCCTTTCACATACTTTTAATGACCACCACATCAATTTCCCTTGGAAAACCAACCCTGATAAAATCAACTTTCTGCTCAAGTTGTGGATGCACAAACACAGCTGCTCGTGGCTGGAGAATCCCACACAAACAAGACAGCTACTCTCATGTGCAATTCACAACCACAAACCCCAAGCAGCAGTTGAGATAGCTCAGCAATCTCTTATCATTCTTTAATTGACTGCTCTGCTGCTCTCTCACAGGACTATTTACACCTTCCCCTGTATCCCATCCT
The DNA here is from genome assembly GCA_025594165.1 of Tamias sibiricus. Taxonomy (NCBI): domain Eukaryota; kingdom Metazoa; phylum Chordata; class Mammalia; order Rodentia; family Sciuridae; genus Tamias; species Tamias sibiricus. Next base: position 67,270,079 of record CM046660.1, on the reverse strand, counting down.
CCTTCTCAGCTGACGTCTTGCTTCCTGTTATGAGTTAGATTGTGTCTCCCAATATGTTTGAAGGCCTGACTTCTGGAACCCAGATGTGACCTTATTTGGAAATAGTATTGTCACAAATGCAATTAAGTGAAGGTGAGGTTGTATTGGATTAAGGTAAACCCTAACCCAGGGTGAACCTGAATCCAATGACTAGCATCCTTATGAGAAAAGAGAAATTTGGACACCCACGGGTGTAAACCATGGAGACTAAGGCCATGTGTCTACAAGCCAAGGAAGACCAAGAATTGCAAGCAACACCAAAAGCTGGGGGAGAACTATGGAACTGATTCTCTCTCAGAAGGAACCAACCCTGCTGATACCTGTGGTTTGCTAGCCTCCAGAACTGTGAAAGAAAAAAAATTTTTTCTATTGTTCTAAGCTATTATAATAATTAGTTATATATGCCAACTTGACTGGGCCACAGGGTGTCCAAATATTTTGTCCAACACTATTCTGGGCTATGAGGGTGTTTGGGCATAATATTAACATTTGAATTAGTAGATTGCTCTTTTTCATGTGGATGGAACTCAGGCACTAAGTTAAATGCCTGACCCACTCAGGAATAAAAGGGACTTCTTCCTGCCTGATTTCCATGAACCAATATGTCAGTCTTTTATTGACTTCAGATTCACCTGAAAGACCAGCTCTCCCTGGTTCTCCAGCCTATGGCCTTTTAAACTGGAACTTATACCATCAGCCTCCTGCTTCTCAGGGCTATGAACTCGGGCTGGAATGGCATCATTGGCTCTGCTGTGTCTCAAGAAGGCCAACTGGTGGTCTTGGGGCTTCTCAGACTCTATAACTGCAGCCATTCCTTACCTCCTGGAGGTTCTGTTTCCCTGGAGAACCCCAATGAATACTGACACCCAGATGGTCTACCTTGTTATGAAATGAATAAATTTTCTCCATCTCTGAGAAGACTGATGCCTTCAGGAGAGAGTCTTCCTAAACCCATACCCTGACTCTGAGACTCTGCCTCCCTTCTTCCCCATGGACGCCCCACTGCACTACAGGAAAGGCCAAGTATGCACTGATCTCATCCCTTCCTGTTGACTCAGAGACACTACCCCAGTGCCTTGTCCCTCCTCTGTACCATGCTTTCCTTCCCCACAGGATCATTGTTGCAAGCAATATATGCTATAATTCCCCCTCAAAACACACACACACACACAAAAAAAAAAAAAAAAAAAAAAAAAAAAAACTCTCTTGAACAATCTTTTCCCACAGCAGCTATTTTCCCATTTCTCTCAAGCCCTCTACAGCAAAACTCCAGTTTCTCAGTTTTCGTTACCCTCCTCTCTAATTTCCCTTATTCTGCTCTATCACTCACCCACTCTAATCAGGTTTTGCCCCATTACTCCCCAAATATGGCTCAAGAAATATCTGTTGAATGACATACGGGTACCATTCCATGATTGGGAATATTTTTATCCTTCACATTCTTACTCCTGCTTATCCCTCTTGACTCTTAAACCCAAAGTTACCTCATCACTCCTGATACATGACACAGATTTACATATCACAAAATGCAAGTGTGCCTGAGGTATAAGTCATTCATTCTCTAGGGATTTCATCACCTTTAAAACAGAGACATCCACAGAGATGATTGCAAACCCTTCCTGCTTTGACTCTGAATGGCTGGACTCCATCCATGCCCCAGCTGTCAGCTATGGTCTACCGGTGCCATGACCCACAGGGAAATCACGTGCAGGACTGGAAACTACGCCATACAGTGTTTCTTCCCTCCTACGCACCCCTGCCAAAAAAAAAAAAAAAGAAGAAGAAAGGGAAGGAGAAGAGAGGAGAGTGAATGGGGAAAGGAAAACAAAGGGAAAGAGATGGAAGAGAAGTGGAGGGAAAAAGAGGAAGAGGTGGGAGGGAAGGAAGAACGGAAGAATGGAAGACAGGAAGGGAAGGGAAGGAGGAACACTCAACCCAGTTCTGTTTGGGAAAAAACAGAAGTGGATTTGTATATCCTTATCCTACAATAAGAGATATATGCATGAAAATTTGCTTCTTAAATCTCCTTATTCTTTAGTAAGCATGCTGTTAAATATTTATGTGAAGTCTATTTTTCTTCTGTATTAAAATTTTCTCAACGATAATTACTGGCAACTGCCTCTTAAGTGCTCCTCGGAACAAAGAGAACACATCTAAAGCACACCTGAACAATACTGAGCTTCTCAGATTGCTAAATCACAAAAGAGCCTGCATAAGTCCTCTCCTTGCCTATTGACACAGATCTCACATGCCATTCTACAGAGCAGCAAAGTGGTTGGGTAGGTGGTTCTTGCACAAAAGTGTCTCTCAGCCAAGGGCAAGTGCAGGCTGAGCCCAGTGCTCTGCTGCCCCAGCATGCACCCCTGCAGCTGCATTCAGTCCTAATTCATACAAACATAACCCAAGGACCACCTGGGGCTATGCATGGCCAGTGAGAACACATCTTCATTTGCTCACACAAGTGATCTACATCAAGCATGGGGCTTGGCACTAGGAATTCAAAGCAAAATGAGAAACCTCATGTGGCTACAGTTGACTGTTCATGATGATGTATGGGACAGCACTGTCAAGGGACAGATGAGGGACAGGCATGAAGTCACCCAGGCTCACTCTGATAAGTGTTTCCCAAAACGTGGGCAAGACCACTGCAGTACATGAGATAATTTTAGGTAGCACACAGGGACAGCATTACATATCCATCTTATCTACATAGTCAGAGAGTTATTCCCACTTAAATTCTCTTTCAAGCTGACATCAGGGAGAGAGTCTCAGCTCAATGCCAGAATGCTCTGAACACCTTATGTGCTTATCTTCCTTTTTTGTTCAATGCATACTGACTCCAAGCTCAGGGCCCTCAGAAAACAGCAATAATTCATGAACTGTCCCCACTGCATTTATTTGTACTGTTTCTTTTAATTCATGGCAAGCAACATCAGTTCCCATGCAAGATATTGACATAAATATTTCCCATTAAATAAATGTCCTACCTAATAAGTTGTGTTCATTAATAACAAAGAGAGCAAGGATTTCAGTTAGCATACAGTTACGTAGAGCTATGGCGGTGGCATGCAGTATCAAGACACTGGGGACTGCATTATGTAAATGATAGAGTTGGACCAGCTGTGAGCTACATCACAGGCTGCAGGAAGGATGGGTCCACATCTGTCTGTGCCACTGGTACCCTGGCACTCACACAATACCAGACATATAACAGGTATCCCATTTTGAATGGAGTAAGAGAAAAAGAGATGGTCACTCACTGACCAACTAGAGGGGAGCTGGGCACATGGAAAGAGGATATGCTCATCAATGCCTGTCTCTAGACTGTTTCTGTTGAGAGGGAGACAGGAGGCAGAGAAGTTCCCTTTGAAAAGTAGGAGAAAGAGTGAGACTCTGTTTTACCCTGCTGTCTACAGCTCAGAGTTGATGGTTATTACTGCATTGAGCAAATATTTTGCTTCCAAGCAGTCTTATTAATTTCCAAGGCATACACCTATAACAGTGGTCCCTTCACTTACTGAATACAGCCCTCATTGCTCTAAGTCTTATTTTTAAATTTTTTTTTTTTCTCTCTTCTCACCTCTCCTTCTCCCTGACAAGATTAGGGACACAGTGTTATCTCTTCTTCCCCTAGTTAATTGCCCTTGAACACAGGAAGGAGATGCCTACTGAGGATCCTGGAAGTGAATATCTCCAAAATTAACAAGTGAATCCTAACACACCATCAGGGTACCCTAGGACCCCCTACCAGAGCACACCTGGAATGTAGCCCTTGAAGAGTTCCTTTCAAAACCCCTGTCCCTCCTGATGGGCAGTCACAGACTCTGGGACAGGAGTCCCCCATGTTTCTCCTTGGCTAACAAATCAATAAACCTTCTTTTTCCTTTTTCTCCAAAACCATGTCCTCGTTTTTAAATTGGCATTAATTGGCACTGGGGACAAGGACCCAGCTTTCGGTTATATACCTCTTCTTAGATTTTGGGCTTTTGTTGTTGCTGTTTTTCCATCTCATTAAACAATCTGTTGTAGACTAGGTTGTTCACAAGCCTCTCACTTTACAAGGTGACGTACTGGCACATGTGCTTGTAATGGTGAACACATCATCCCCAAGGGAACAAAAACTAGATCTTGGTGTCTGAAAAACAATTCTTACCCTTAGGTATAAAGCACAGATGTCACTATAGTACCTAAACTATATATAATAGTATAGTAAAATATCATTGGAAAGGGTTTTACTAGGGTGTTTAAAAAGATCCTGAGGGATCTTTGCAATAATGAAATAAGGAGGTTGAGAAATCAGAGTTGGGTTTCTAGGCACTGCTAATGGGTAGTGGCTTCCCTAACCTTTACCCACCAGATAACTTCCAAACACTGTCAGGTATCTCCTGGGAGGAGGGCAGACTGACTCCAGTAGAGAACAGATTGGCTAGAGGCATCAAAGGAAGGTAGCCATCATCCTGGTCACATAGCCCAGTGCTTCTAAGGATGTAAACACCCTCCCTCAAGAGAATGGAATGAATTCTTACATAATCAGGTTCTTCTCTAAGGACTCCTCTGGTACAGCACAGAGCCCAGCTCCATATACAACATGGTTCCCAAAAAAATAACATCGAATGATTCACCCATCACTGTCTCAAAGAGATCTTCACCATGAATAAATCCAGGTTCAACAGCTAATACATACCCTGCAACTAGGGCCTAAAAGGCGTAGCGGTACTTTTCCATTCACTCAGCAAGTTCATTCATGAGCTTCTATTTAGCCATTCTTAATACTTCAACCAAAATTAACAGGTTCAAAGCACCAGGGAACGCTATGCAATATGAGAATCAGCACTCTTAAATTGGATTAAGATTCCTAAAAGAATTAGTAAGTCAAATTTAAGTAAAATAAATCTCGTCAGCTAAAGAGCAAACTAAGGGGGTCAGTGAGGCATATCAAATGTCAAAAACAGGGTTAGAAAGTGGATTCGAAATCCAGTTCCCCTCTCACTAGCCATGTGGCTTTGGGAAATCAAATCAATCTAAAAATGTAAATGTTAAATGCTTAAAAATTTAAATCTGAAGATATCTAGAACACTGGGTTCAGAGGAGACTCTGGACCAGAGCCCTTGTGCATGGCCCAGATCTCTGGCGAGGCCTCAGGACATCAGACTCCTCTCAGGCTGGCTCAGAACTCCTACACAGCAAGTTCCATGAGACCAGCGCAGAGGCAGCCCCTGCAAGACTTCTTTCCAGCCAACCTCCAGAGTCTCTCTCTGAAAGCCATTTCTGCCACATCCTGTAGATTAAATCTCTAAAGACAACCCAGATTCTACGGGAGTGTAATTGATACCGCCAGTTACAGGTGACGAGTCCTGCTCCCTCACATGTTGAAGTATAACATTAGAGAAGAATTCTGAGGCAAGCATATAAAGCAGGGTTTATTTAAAAAGGGGTGACATAGACTTCTCCCAGGAGGGAGAAGGGGGCCATAGCTGGTGTCCTGGTATCCCAAGACGCGAGGGTGTCCTGCCTTTTAATATGTCTTAGGCTTCCTTTGTTCTCCTGCTCTTTTCCCTTAGCTCTCTCTTTCCTGATTAGGCACAGGAGATGCTCTATGAGATGGCTGAAAGATGAGAGGCAGATGGGTCAGAGGAACCAAGTGGCATGATCTGGGCAGGAAAGGGGCATAATTAACAACTCCCTGCAGGGAGGGACAATCCCTGGGACAGGTTACCTTAGCAACAGGTTGGAGTAGGGGCAGGTTATCTTCATAAGGGTGGAGGAAGGGCTCTGAAGGCATTAGCATTTCAATCCCTCTCCAACTTTCTGGACATAACTCAAATTGGCCTCCTTGATCCAACCCAACTCAATTTACCCATCTGTACTGATTGCCTGTCTAATTCTGGCTTCAGAATTAGGCTTCATTGCCCAAGGAGGGAAGCAGGAACACATTTCAACCATTGTTAGTCTACCACACAGACCACATGTAAACACCAATGATAAAAATCTTTGCTCTGTGAGACCTATCCATGAGGTATGACAGAAGAGGGCTGTTGTTTTGTTGTTATTGTTGAGTTTCGTGTGTAAGTGTGAATAAGGATGAGGGACTTTATTGATGCACAATAAATTGTATGTACTTAATAAAATTAACATGTAGCCTTATTGGAAAATGACCTCTCAGAGTAGTTTTTCCAGAAAGAAAAACAAGTAAAATTGATGTCAAGTACAGTTTGCTCTCAGCCAAATTAAACACCAGTTACACAAAATGAAAGGGAAGCCATATGTTATTTTCAAAATGGCTTCCCAAGAGGGCAAGAAATACTGTGAAGGGGGTATTCAAGTTGCGAAATGGAAAGACACCACCCCCCCCCCCCCCCCCCCCCCCCCCCCCCCCCCCCCCCCCCCCCCCCCCCCCCCCCCCCCCCCCACAAAGAGGACTTATTACCTCCACATATAACAAGAATAATCTCTAGTCCCTTGCCACCAAGTTATGGTTCAGAAAGCCTAATGAAAATTCTAGGAGGGAATTAAATTTAATTTGTTGTTCTAGGCTTAAAGCTGACCCACAGCTATTCCAAGAGTTGAGTGAACTTTCTGAGTTTGTGAAAAATAATTTCAAGATGGTTAGTTAATCTCAAGGTCAGAAAAGAAAAAAAAAAGTGACACAGAACCAAAAAGAAAAACTAATTGGATTAAAGAAACAGAAGATCTAACATCTATTATAAATTTGACCTTTGTGACTTAAGGCATTTAAAAAGAGGGAGAAAATAGAGTGTTTGAAAAACATGGTAGAACAAGAGAAAGAGCACACATTCTGAAGACTTCAGTGAAGTGGCAGGTTTTCCATAGTGCTTACACAGGAACCTGAAAGCAATCTCGGAAAAATCATTCTATAAGTTAATCATAAATGTGATAAAACCATCTCCAAGAAACAACTCAAAAACTAAAGAGAACATGAATAAGAGGATTACACTAGATACAGAGATATTTCCATTCAAATCTAGGATTATAGGGATTATGTTTCATTTTGGGTTTTAGATTCCTAATGACATTAACATAATCAGAAAGTGTTTTCATTTTATGATGTACATGGAATATATATGATAGGATAAAATATATATCTGTTCATTATGAGAGTGCATACACACAAGAGAAAGCAAATGAGTAGTAGAGGATAGGATAGATTATATGATAGGGTACAGTAGCACAATGATTGTCTTGGCCTTTTCACTGCTGTAACCAAAAGACCTGACAAGAAAATTAGAGGAGCAAAATGTATTTGGGGCTTACAGCTGCAGAAGTCTCAGTCCATAGACAGTGGACTCCATTGCTCTGGGCCTGAGGGGAGGCAAAATGTGGCAGAAAGTTGTGGAGAAGGAAAGCAGTTGAGGACATGGTCACAGGAAGCGAGAGCGAGAGAGAGAGAGAGAGAGAGAGAGATTGCACCCTTCATCACAGACAAAATATACAACCCAGGCATGCCCCAATGACCCCCTTCTCTAGTCATGCCTACCTGCCTACACTTACCAACCAGTTAATCCCTACCAGGGGATTAATGCACAGGTTAGGTTAAAATTCTCATAACCCAATCATTTCACCTCTAAATTTTTTGTATCATCTTACACATGAACTTTTGGGGGGACACCTCATATCTTAACCATAGTGATGATTATTCATATATGTGATAAATATATTAATATATTCATTATGCACATATGCATGTACATATTACATGTATGTATTATAACACACTGAAATTAGTTCAGAATAACAATGCCAACATTTTTACTATAAAGAGATTACTGAAAGGAATGATTACTCACTACAGGTAAGATATCTTGGCAGATTTCCTTCTTTGTTTTGAGGTTATAGTTCACTAACAATGAACAGTCAGTGAATGTTTTCTAGTTACTTGAGATAATTCTTCATGAGTTTTCTAGTTACTTGAGATAATTCTTCATCCACTTAATATAAAGTTTCCTCCATTGCTAAAGATTTTCTTTCAATTTTTATAGGTTACTTATTATATTTGCTTTAATTTTATCTACAATTTTTAAACACTTATATGATTCTACAAAATTCTTCCATACTTAGAAAATTCTAGTTCCTATCTCTGTCCCCTCTATCCTCCACTCTGTCCCTTCATTTCCCTATTGTAACTACATTTTTAAAATTTATTTGATTTAGTCTTCATATACATACAATCACACGTACTTACATAAATATATATATGTACATATTTAAATATAGATATACACACAACAATAAATATACATACACACATTCACTTTTTTTACTTTTTAGATCATATTTTGTCAATTTTCCTCAAACAACAAAATACTATACATAAACTTCCCCATTTTTTTCTAGCTTAGCAATATATTCTAAATAATTCTTAATATTTTAAATAACTACATAGTACCCATATATTATTGTTCCACAGTGTATTAATAAGGCCCCTTCCTTATTACTGGATATATTCTCAGGCTTTTACTAATAAGATGTTGTAAGGGATAGCCCTGAGATTATACATTTTTATTTTCCTACCCCAAAATTATAGAATTTTGATAGAAACAATGAAGAATAGAGCATTTATATAAATTGCAAGTGCTTAGACTATATATCTCCCACATTTCCTTCTTTTCATATACATGTACTGAAAAGAATATTTATACTAGAGATCTATTGTGATACATAAGGACTGACCTCTAAACCAGTTAAACATCAAGGTGGATCTAAAGAGTCAAAGTCAAAATTGTTTCCCAGTAATGAAGACATGTAATCCAAAAATAATAATTTGATAATAAAAACCCTCAAGTTTCATTTTCTAAGAATGAAAAGTAGAGAGTGAAAAGAAAATATAATTTCACTAAATTCTCTTTTAGACTTGGTATGACTCCTAGTTTCACTGTGAACTTTGATAAGAGAAATACAGGTTAAGCTGCTCAAAAACATTCTTCAAATACAGAAATTGTCTATACTTTCCAAATCACTAGGGAAAATAAACTAAACATAACTCATTAAAGCAGGTAATACAATAAAGCATGAAAAACACAAAGCCCAAAATAAAAAGATCAAGATTGTTTTAAGCACATCAGTTACAACAACACATGTAAATGGATCAAATTATCTTGTTACAGTTTCTCAGTCTGGGCTACATACAGTGTTGTACTGCTTATGAAAATACTTGCAGACACAATGAAGGGCAAATTTTGAGGTCAGAGTCTTTTGATCCTGTGCAAGTCCTATTTATGTTTTGGGTTTCACTTCTTTTATTCACACAATGGAACTGAGAACACTTACTGTCAAAGTCTTCTTGAGGATTAGAAGGAATGTATGTATGCACACATACTACTCCTAGGTATTTATCCTAAAGAATTAAGTCATTGTACTATAGTGATACAGATATACCCATGTTTATAGCAGCACAATTCACAATAGCCAAACTATGGAACCAGCCTAGGCATCCATCAATGGATGAATGGATTTAAAAAATATGGTACATATATGGTACATATATACAATAGAGTTTTATTCAGCCATAAAGAAAAATAAAATTACATCAGTTGCAGGAAAATGGATGGAGCCATTATGTTAAGCAAAATAAGCCAAAGTCAGGTGGTCAAGGAGTTGTATATTCTCTCTCATATGTGGAATCTAAAGAGGAAAAAGGAAAGAAAAGGGGGGATATCATGAAAATCAAAGGGAGATTAGTAGAGGAAATGGAAAAAGGGTTAGGAAGTGAGGAGGGAAGGTAGGGAGAGCTGGGAATTATATTGGCCAAATTATATAGTTATATTGTGTGCATGTACGGATACATAACAACAAATCACATCATTATATGCAACTTGCACTAATAAAATTGTGGAAAAAATAATGTCAATTTAATTTATATAAATTAAAGTTCGTAACCCTTTTGGTTTTTTCAAGTTTTTCAAAAATATCAATAAAATTACAAAGGAAAATAAGAACTCTTTAGACATTATTTTGTGTTTTAAAGCACACCCTAACAATCATATCTTTTATGCATTGAAAAGTCCTTAGGCATTAATATTATACTCGTCCAATTCTAACAAACTGAATTCTAAGAATGTATTAACACCATTTAACAATAGTAATTTGGAGTTATTCTCTATCTTGTACAATTGTACAGTAAATATTATGTATTTCTTTTTTTAAGGCACACATAAAACAAAAATTTCCACCTTACATTTCAAATGCAATGATTTCTATAATCAAAATTATAGAATTGATGCATAGTTAGTGCTAGACATATTGCATTAGATGGTAAACAATTGAAAGCTGGCACTGCAGTGAGACAAAAGTGTCTTACAAAAATCTTTGAACAGAGGACAACTAATAGAGTTCACCCTGATTTTGATTTTGAAGTTCACAGTATGGGTGAATGAGCATGCCAGTGTCTTCCCAGGCTGTACTTTTTAATTTTTTCTAGTTTTTCAAATAATGGAGTGTTGATATTTATTAGATCATCAAGTTTCTCCTTTTATGACTGTGTTACAGCCACTTCAAATACATTTCATTCTTTTATTAAAAAACAAAAAGACAACACTATGAAAAATTCAACAAATCTAACATCAAGTGTTTTGGCTCAAAACTCAGAACTATAAAGTAGTGGTAGCAATGAACAACTGGAATGAAATTCTTCTGAGTTCTTGGTGCAAATCCAGCCAATTGCTAATAAAAATAATGATAGTTTTAAGGTTTAAAGTAACCAGGCTGTAAAATATTGGCACATTGAGAAAGCAATCCTTGCTTTTCAAGCAAATCTTTCCTGGAAACTCTATGCACAAGTCTTTCCAACATTTATTATCTTTCCCATTGTACTACAAAGAGACAAAACACATGAGGTTTTTTTGCACAAAGATCTCATAATTTAACAGGGTTTTATGCATGCAACATAAATAGCCTTCAAACATTCACAAAATATAAGGCAATAAACTGTTTACAACTTCTGTCCTTAACAGAAATTGATAGGATAGTCCAGCATTGCAAGGTCTAGTACATGAGAAGCCAGCAAAGGACCGCATTTCAGACCACTGCTCTGCCCACCTCCCTCCTGGGCAATTTCATTCTACTCTGTGGCCTTAAATCCCAGCTATTTTCCAATAAGTGTTTAATGCATACACCTAGATGAGACCTCTCCCCTGTGAACAAGATTTGTATGTTCACATGCCTTCTTTGTATCTTTAACTAGATGCCCGAAGGCTTCAAAATTAACATGCTCAATACAGAACATACAATTATTTTTCCAAAAAATATACCACTATCTCTTCCCTGGGATCCTTCCCCATCTCAAATGAATGATACCAGAATTCACCAGTTGTTTCTTTCTTTCTTTTTTTTTTTTTTTAAGCTAAAATCCTAAGAGATGTTCTTGATTTCTTTCTCTGAGAATCTACACCTTATGTATTGACAATTCCTATATTTAAAACATATCCCAAATCCAACCACGGTACACCATTTCTCCTGCTCTAGCCATCACATCTCCTCTAGACTCAATGCAACAGTCGCGTAACTGGCCTCTCTGTCTCCCTTCCAGTTTACTACAATCCTTCAACCAAAACAACTGTCAGGCATGCTCTTGATAAAAGAGTAAATCATATAATATCAACTAATATCAACTGTCTGTTTGAGACCCACCATGAGCTTTCCATCATTCATGGGGTAAAATTCCAGACTCCATGCCAGGGTGACAAGGTTGAATTCTTGATTACTTTTCCCACTACATTTTCCTCCTGTATCCTCTCCCTACCATGACCAAGCTTGTTTCCAACCTAAGGCCCTTCCAGGTGCTCTTCCTGCAATGCGCCTACCCCAAATGTGCAAGAGACAGTCTCCTTATCAGTAGTCATGTCCCCACAAGCACCTTCTCAGGTGGGTCTTCCTTCTCTTTCTGAATGAAAGCAGCTCCCCCACACACATACACACCAAGTATCACATTTCCTGATGTAATACTACTTTAATTTTTGTTGGTATGTTTACTGTACTTCTCCTACCATGGGAGTAACAGTGCCTGAAGAACAGGAAATCATTGTTCACCACAGCTGTATTGGAGCCACTGTCTCAGTACCTTGCACAATGCCCAACTCATGGCAGAGTTTTAATAAGTGAATTGCTGTGGTTGACCATAATAAAACAATGACTTTTTTCAAATAACAAGAACATAGACAATATAATAAAATAAGACTAAGGTTCATTAGAGTATACTACCCTAAGCATAGAAATTTTGCATTTGTGAAATATAGAAATTATCTTCATGACCAAATCTACAGGAAGCTGTTTAATGTGCCATAGAATCTATATCTTTAAGAAGAAAAATGGAAAATTTTTAATTTTAAGAAAGAAATAGATAAAAATATGGCTAATTTTTTAATCAAGGCTAATCAATTTTAATAGCACTTCAACAATATTTCAGAATTATGCAGGTCAGAGTCTGTATAATGAAACACGTTTTATAAATAAAAATTTTAATTTTAAGATCAACTAGCAAAATGTAACCCCATGTTTTTTTTATATATATATGTGTATATATGTGTGTGTGTGTGTGTATGTGTATAGATATAAATATATAGAGAGATAGATATAGATATAGATATTTCCTCAAGACTTAATTCACCTCCACCATTGGAATGACTTGATTTTCATTGAAACACTTAACAATCTTTTCAATTTTTCATATATACATATATATGTGTGTGATTTTAATAAGCCTGGTAATTGTATTTCATATCAACACTTTAGAAGGTCAACTTGAAACTCAGGATCGCTTTCCTCATTATGACAGGAGGCACAGAGTGTAGTCTGGAGCTTGGAGAAGGGAATGTGGCTCCTTTGGGAAACTCTTTGGAGTTTCCTGGCTCATTCTGGGCCCAGCAGAAAGGGCAACCAGGGACCGACATCTGAGGAGTCATTAGGATCCCTTCTTGAGCAGGCACATCAGCCTGCCTCTCCCTTCGTTACAGGGCCAAATAATCAAGCGAACAGATGCAGAGACATATTTGAGGGAAGCATATCCAAAATGATTTGTTTCCCTTTTTCCAAAAAGGCATTGAGAAAAGAGTAGGTGCTGAATTAATAACATTAACACAGGCCCCTACCACATACACACTACAAAGGAACTGTCCTCGTCTGGAGCCTTGCCGCTGATGAGCTAGCAGCTGAAATGACGGGTCCAAACCTCTCCTTACCGTGTGTGTCCAAAGCAGCATAACTGAGCATCTGCATCTGCTCCCCTCTACCAGCCACTTGTCTAGGAGAAAGCAAGTTCTTCCAGCCCCACCACTGAGTTCTCTGCTGCCCACCCATCCTTCCCTCCATCCCCACCTTCTGCCACATTGCTTTCTTTCCTTAATTTACCTCCACATTAGAATGACTTGATTTCCACTGAAACATTTAACGATCATTTCAATTTCTTCTAAAAATTAAAATAGGGAAGTAAACATATATTACTATATAATCATGTCCAAGGACATCAGGTAGACCTAAGTGAGAAGGTGACAAGGCAGAACGCATCATCTGCTTCCTGTTTTAAGAGGGCGTGCATGCCTAGGTCCACATGTGTAGAAAACAGAGTGAAGGACACCCAGGCATTGACAGGGGAACCTTAACCAGGGCTTCCTTTTTTTGTTTGTTTGTTTTTTTCATATCTTTCTATGCCATGCAATCTCTTACTATAAAATTGCTACTGTGCACCAAAAGGCACAATTACACAATCAAAAAACTCAAGTCTATTTCTGCTATAAAAGTAGAAAATGGAGACAAAAAGGAATCCTTAGCCTGGGCAAACTATCAGGTTCAAAGACAAGAAGAAAGGGTCCTGGTTCTAACTCCAGCCCCCCACACGTTACCTAACACCCTGCATGAAGGAACACTGGACAAATACTTGCTAAGTAACTAGAGGGACTGTTTGCCTGTATTAAGTGTTTACCGAGGCATCTCCACTGGCAGACCCCAGCCTGACCTACACCTTTGCACTCTGTATTCTGACTGAAAAGGGATCTCTCAGGCCATGACAGAGAACTAGGAAAGGCATTTTTTGAAACTATGTGAAAGACCCTTTCAATCATCTTTTTTTTTCCTAATCTTCAAATGTGAATATCTTAAAATTCAATAGGTCTACCATGCTTAAATGTATCATTCAGTGGTATTAAATACATCCCTAGGGTTGTGCAACTGTCAACATGCATCTCCAGAACCCTTCATCTCCCCACATTGAAACTCTATACCCATTAAATAACAACCCTTCTTTCCTACCTCCCTAACCCAAAGCAACCACCATTCTACTTTCTGTCTCCATGTTTTGGACCACCAGAAGAACTTTAAAAAAGTGGAATCATATAGTACTTGTTCTTTGTGCCTGGCTTATTTCACTTAGCATAATGTCCTCAAGGTTCATCCATGATGTGGCACATAGCAGAATTTTCTTCCTGTTAAAAGATGAATAATATTCCATTGTATGAGACAAAACATTTTGCTTATCCATTCAATGAACACCTGGACTGCTTTCACATTTTAGCTACTATGAATAATGTTGCTATAAACATGTGTATACAAATAAATATCCCTTTGAAATCTGCTTTCAATTCTTTGGGGCATATATCTAGAAGTGAAATTCCTGGATCATACCATAATTCTATTCATAATTTTTTGAGGAACACCATGTTGTTTCCCACCATAGTTCCATTGTACATTCCCACCAATAGCCACAGAGTTCCAATTTCTCCACATACTCACCAATACTTGTTTTCTGTGTTCTGAGAGTACCCATCTTAATGGCTCTCAGGTGGGAGCCATTAAGTACTCCAGTACTTCATTGGAGTTCTGATTTGCATAATGACATATCATATTCACTTTTGCTTCAGTGGCATCTGATTCAGATTGTGAAGATGAAAATCTTTCTCAACCAGCCCAGGTCACATTATAGCAGTTCCCCCAATAATTTTAGGCCCGGTCTTTCTCTCTACCACCTGCTATTATGTGACCAGAAATAGAACTGAAGATAGTACTTATATGATTTTTCTTCACTCCCAGAGAGAACCCCGACAATTCTGGGAAATAGTTGTCAAACCATTTCTTTAATAGGAAACACAAGTTCCTAAATAAAGACTACTTACTCATTTTTATCTAGAAGAATAAAAAAAACACATCTGAAGGATGTGAGGTCCTTACCATGAGTTTAGCAAAATTCCTTGTTACCAAGAAGACCAAACCTATGCTATATAGCAATCTGCATTTTGTTTATCTCTCTCTTTAAACCTCAAAGAAGGATTTCTCTTGGAATTCAAGTCAGTTACTTTGTTATCATAATTATTTCATCTACACCATCACTCATTTGTCCTGAGTTATGAAGGCCTTATTACCATTTCATTTATTTCTTGGAAAATAAATGGCAAATGAGGAGAAGTTCCAGGAGTATTGGGCTGAAATGGCCAATTAAAAGAACTTTCCAGGTGTCTGTTCTACCATTCATAAGGTTTCTGCACATGGCACCACACCTGGCTCAGGAAAGGTGTGATTGGTGTACTTCTGCATCCATAATATAAACCTCACCTTCTGTATGTGTCCCCTGGTCATCTGCTCTTATCACTTCTAAGTAGTATGGATTAGGCAAACAAATGGTATTGAAAAAGAGGACTTTTATCAGTTTAAAAGTTAAAAATGGTTTATTTTAATAGTGTTTAAATAACACCATAATTTTAGGTTAGATTTTTGTCACTTTAAACAAAATACATGCAAGAAAAACTTAGAGGAAAAAAGACTTATGTCTCATGGTTCCAGAGGTTTCAGTCCGTGGTCATCTGGCTCCAAGGCAGAAACATCATGGCAGAAGGGCATGGCAGAGGAGAGCTGCTCACCTTAGAGCAGCCAGGAAACAGGGTGAAGAGAGCAGGGACCAAGGACAAGATAATAGTCCCCAAGGGCATATCCCCAATAACCTAGTTCCTCCAACTATTTCCCATCTGCCTGCAGCTTCCAACACCTCTCAGGAGTCCATGCAAGTTTTCAATGGATTAATCCACTGACGAGGTCAGATTCCTCAGGATTCAATCACTTTCTAAAAGGCCTACCTCTAAACATCACTGCATTGGAGATCAAACCCTCAACACATGAGTCTTTGGGGGACACTTCATGCCCAAACAATTAGATTTCATCACACCACCTATGAATTCAATTCATTTATCTCCTGAGTTCAAAGAACCACATATTATGGTTACAATTAACAGCCCTCATCCCAACCACAAGAAGTGTGACTCATAAGCTCTTTACAGATTTCAGACCACTTTAGGAATATAAGAAAAATTATGGAACCTGCCATCAAAAAATGAGCAAAATCCAAATTTAGAAATCTGGAATTTCTGGTCATCCCTCCACAAAGTCATACATACATATATACAAAGTCATATATATACAAAGTCATATATATATACAAAGTCATATATATATATATATATCTACCATTCCCTATCAGAATCCTCTGGAGTGAGGTTATAAATAAATATTCTTGAGTAGAACAGCATCTCCTTTTCCAAGGAAAAATTCCCTGATGAAGATCAGTATTTGGGAGCCTTGAGATCAACAGACTACTGAAAATGGCAGGAAGTGGGCCATTGGTTGGGTTTTCCCTTCTCATTTTCAGGATCAATCTAATCACCTCAATGGAAGAGATAAAGGAAGAAAATCCTTAGACCAAGGGAAAAAAATAACATAACTACATATATATGCAAATCCATACACAGTACGCTATACCACTCCAATTTGGCATTTCTAGTAAAGTATTCTTACTTTGCAATGTTTACTGTGTCAACATTCAAAGGATGGAAATAGGAGCAGTGAAATATAAAGGAGTTGTATACACAGTGAATCCTTACCACCATCTATGTACAAGTGGGCACACCCAGCCCAGGCTTGGTCCCTCCTCCCTTCCCCAAGCATGGACGCTGACACCTTGTACATGGTAGATGCTCAGCACATACCTTTCACATGTAATCTTACTCCATCTCAGCTGGTAACTTTATTCCAGATCTAACTGTTTGCTTAATAATACCTGGATGTTATTACAATGGCCTAATGTTTGGACCTATTTAAATCTATTAGACCAATAAGGTCTAACAGCAGACCTCATCAAGATCCATTTCAGTATTAAAATGAACTTAATACAGCTGAAAACTTGACAAACCATACTTGTTCTTCTCTTATTTCTGGAAGAAACTTGATCAATATTCACCATACCTGTGCTTACTCCCTTCTAAAGCCAATGAACTTCAGAACAGTTAGATGAGGTCAAGTCTACATATACATCTGCTGCTTATCACCAGGGCTGCCTGTTAGGGGTGGAGGATAGTTTATATAGAGCATGACCAGTGAGGCCTGAGAAAGATTTTAAATGAGTACTTAGGAACATCAGTTTCTTAATTTCCAAATCATATTTACCATAAAAAAGATGATGATGATGATGATGTTGAACAAACCATACATGCTA
The DNA here is from genome assembly GCA_025594165.1 of Tamias sibiricus. Classification (NCBI taxonomy): domain Eukaryota; kingdom Metazoa; phylum Chordata; class Mammalia; order Rodentia; family Sciuridae; genus Tamias; species Tamias sibiricus. The sequence goes on along the minus strand of CM046660.1, from coordinate 67,252,558 downwards.
CTACACTGCAGTATGATCTTGTGACAAGCACTGAGTTAATAATTTGGTATGTAGCAAAAAAAAAAAATCAGTTGAATCCCAAGAAACACAGAAATCTCCTAAGAGATTTTCACATCCTGTCAATGAGTCCTCTGATTCCTGGAAGGCCACCTGTGCCCACCATTTTGTTTCAACAGCATTTGGTAAATTTACCCACCTCCATGGACAACTGTTAGGGCACCACAGCCAAGGGTAAAGGGACTCAAGGCATGGGGTCATGCAGCTTTGCCCTGTGATATACTATACAACAGATGAACATGGGACTGGGCCCAGTAGCACCGACTCCATGCTCAACTTTCTGGCACTATAAGCACAGAACAGCCAGGACTTCCCTTGGGATGGAAGTAATGAATCACCACAGCTGGTCTCTGGCTAGTGAGTGCAGATGTAATTTGTATTAACCAGATATTATGCATGTTTTATTATAAAGGAGCCTGGATGTTACTATCCTCTAGGTCAGATATGTAGTGTGACTCTTCTCAGGTTACAGCTAGAACTTTATGCAAAGTGACTTTGATGTTTAAGTTATTAAGACCCATTGGATAAAATTCAAGAAAAACATGACTTATACTAATTTGATCCCAAAGTGAAAAAAAGAAATGAATCCTTTATACCTACATAGAATAATATTTAACTTTACATTTCTTCTTAAGGGAAAGCCAACATCATCATTCTTAAAAAGGCAAATGTTTAAAAAGTAGCTAGAATAAACATCATTAAATTGTATACGCGCGCACACACACACACACACACACACACACACACTTTTAAATCTATGGATATAAGTATGCATATGAATAATTATATAATTTTTAATTATTCTTCATTTTCTGGGTTCTACTTGCCAATAATTAACTTTTATCTACCAATTAATACCCACTGTGAGTTCATAACTTCCACAAATTAGCACACACTTCAAAATAGAAGACATAATCTGGGAGTGAAGGTAGGGAGGACTTTGTTCAATAAGACATTTAATTAAAAACCATGATTTTCTCAGAGTCTTTTACCAAATAAAAAGAATTATGTTCAATCCTAAAAAGATATTCTTTCCCCATACTATATCAACAAAATTTAGAGTTCGGAGATCAGCAATAGTGAGCGCAGGACTTTGTGAGGTAAATGCCACCATTTCAAACCCCAGAGTCAATTCACAGTAGCTACTTAAGAGATGCAAAAGGCCTGGCAAGAGTATTTATTTCCTGCAAGAATCCTCTGCAAGCAAACTGTCCATTCAGCAATTCTGCAGGCTACTGTCTGACCATGCGACAGGCCCACTTATTCATAAACAAATCATTAACATTCTTGACATAAATCCATAGTGGACCATTAATCCCAGCTATGATAATGTTTTAGTACATTTGCTCTGCCCATCATGAATGGGAGTGTTGTCTCACAGAACCCATCCCTGACAAATAAGAGACAAATTATGCCCCGTGAGAAAACTTGGAGAATGAACGGCTTACACACCAATTACCGTCTCATTATCTGGCTGGTGCTGAAATAGATCCTGTGTGCTTTTGGGTGAAATGTAGATTTTTTTTTTCCTACTCAGACCAAAAATTACAATTATATACAAAACCATTTGCCAAGGTGATTTCAGTTGCTCAGATTCATCTATAAGCCACACTCTGGGGAGACTCCTCATAAAAGCAAATCATTAAGTATTGCTTAAGGGGAAAGAAATTTAAAAAAAAATATTCCTGTATAAGAAGAAAAAATAGCAAAGATCCCAGCAACTATAATAACCAGAGGTAACAATGGTTTGTTAGCATTTTGATGTTCATTATATTCTGCCTAGAGAGTTATCAGAAAAAGAATATGAAAGATAGAGAAAAGATAATCAGGGCATAAGAAATTGTTTAAGTTAGATAGACTCTATGACCCGACATTTCCCTTAAATTCATAAATCCTCCCCATAGAGCTTTTTCATATTAAAAAGTATTGGATAAGCACCCATACATACATACTCTGCTGTATGTTTTTATACTCTGAGCTAAATGGATCCAATTCCAGCTCTTTAACCATGACATTGTAAGTTAAATAAATATACTGACAACTCTACAAAAGCAACCAACTCAGACATTTCATTTCATATATTGGCCCCAAGTCCTACCCACAAACCATCTGCTGGGCTGAACCCCAGGCTCATGCTGTCAGCCAGGACTCATACATTTGCATTGGCAGGGACAGCACTCTAGGAGTCTATTTAATTCTCCACAAGGTATCTGGCTTCCAACAGCGGTTGAGGAGAATCGTGCTTCTCAAACTTTATGTGTATAGAAATCTACTGGGGATTTTGCTGAAATGCAGATTATGAGTCAGTGGGTCTGGGGTGGCACCTGACATTCTGCATTTCTACCAAGTTCCCAGGTGACTCAGATACTGCTGTCCCCAGGCCACACTTTGAACAGCAAGGTGGAAAGGATCATGTTTTGATGGTAGCTTGGTAGATCGATGACTTGGTTCTCTTTAAACATGACAAGAAAGCCTCTTTTTCTGTTCAATTTTTCTTTCCCTATTACTAATATAATTATTAATGTAATTAATTAACTTTATCTTTGGTACCAAGGTGCTTAACCACTGAGCCACATCCCCAGCCCTTTTATATATTTTATTTAGAGACAGGTTCTTGCTGAGTTGCTTAGGGCCTTGCTAAGTTGCTGAGGCTGGCTTTGCACTCTTGATCCTCCTGACTCAGCCTCCTGAGCTGCTGGGATTACTGGTGCGTGCCCCCATGTCTGGCTAATTAACATAACATGTAAAGCCAGGTTTCACATGACTCTTCACTTAGAGTAAGATTGAAAAAGTACAGAAATTGAAAGAAAAACTTGAATAACACTAGGGAGGGGAGAAAGACCCTAGTGAGCATTTGGATTGGAATCTTATTCTTTCCTTCCTTTAAGTGGGTACTGAACTTCTCTCTGCCTCAGAATCCTGGTCCACAAAATGGGAGTTGGAAATAATGACTCCACAGTATCTGCACAGAATAAAGTAAAAACATGAAAAGTGCTTCAGCAAAACAGGTCTCTATTATCAAACAGTTCTCAGTCTAATCCTGGATCTGGTGGAATGAGCTCAATCTGGTTTAAAAGACCCAGCTGGGTTTGAATACTCACTCTGCTATTTATTTATTAGCTATTCATCTTTAGATAAATTGCTTAGCCCAGAGTTTTTCAGATGCAATTGTCAGACCTGTACCAAGCTGACTGTTATAAACACTTGATAGAAATTCATATCCCACTGCCTGTCACCCAGGAATTCTCATACGGCGGGTCTGAGACGCAACCTCAGTATCTGCACTTTGAAATTCTTCCCTAGCAAGGGTTAGAAACTACTGCCCTCACCTTTGGAGCCTCAGATCTCACTTATAATGATGCCCATCATGATGGTGATGCCCAGCCAGCCTCAGCAGGACTTGGTAGATGACAAACTGCTATAACTGTATTGCCATCGCTGTCCCCATACATAGATGGAAGGATTAATTCACAGTGAGTCCCCCTTAGCTGGAGATCCTGCTTTTCTTGACTTTATTCTCCATTGTACCACTCCAGCCATAACTCCAACTCCTGATTTTTCTTGTCTCTTTAAATCACCACAAAGAAGCCACTCACTCTGCCCAGGCCCTGAGTCATGAGGGAGATGGCTTCATTGACTCTTCCCACCCAGGAGTTCAGTGTGGGTGGATTCCAGGAGCCTCCCAACTTCAGCTTTCTCCAACACTTTTTTGCAAAGTCCCAGCAGGTAGTCCCCCAGAAGCTCTGGCATGTCTAGTGGCAGCGGTATGATCACAGCAACAGGCCTCCAATCAGCAGGGAGCTGTTTTTCCCTTAGAACACCACTCTGTCTGGCCTCCTCACCACTCCCCATCTGCTTTACCTTGGATGCCTACACAACCCAAGTAACAACTGTCACAAAAGAAAACAGATATGCTTGCCTGCTGGCTTTAGAAGATGCAGATCGCATTTGCAATTACAAATCTTAGGTAAAGAGAAAAGGGCTCAGAGAACATCTTCATGCACAAGGCAGAAAGGCTTTTCTGCAGAGATCTAGGAGCAGTTTTCAAAAGCAAAGAATGCATCTCTTCCTTGTTCCTTCATTCTTCTGCCTCCGTCCTGCACTGCCTCCCTCCACGGCTCCCTCCCCTCCTTCTAACAGCATCTGCAATTCTGTAAATTCACCAGAACCTCTCCTAACCAACCAGGATATTATTTCTTGGCCCTCTCTGTCAAAGCAATTGTGTCCTCTACCTCCTATGGTATAATGATGGGGGGCTTGAGGGAGAGGCAGGCAGTTTGTTTGGGCTGTAAGCCAGGACTCTGGTTTCCACCCCGGAGTCATGCAGGTAGTGAAGACTAGAGAAGGTGGTCTGGTATAAATGGCAGCATTTGGCAAATGCAGGTGGGATGGGATGAGTGACCACAAGTGACCAGAACTGTGGCAAACAAAAGAACATATACTCCCTTAAAGGTAGAGTGAGCCAAGCGCGGTGGCACACACCTGTAATCCCAGCACTTGGGAGGCTGAGGCAGGAGGATTGCGAGTTCAAAGCCAGCCCCAATGGCAAGGCACTTAGCAACTCAGTGAGACCCTGTCTCTAATAAAATACAAAAAAAGGGCTGGGGATGTGGCCCAGTGGTTTGAGTGCCCCTGAGTTCAATCCCCGGTACCAAAAATAAATAAATAAATGAAAATAAAGGTAGAGTGGCTGAGCAATTCTAAATAAGAGGGACAAGCAAGAATATGGAATTAAAACCACCAAACTGTCCAGTGATTGAGGCCATACCTGTGGAAAATGACATATTATATGAAATCTCCATCTCTTGGTGCCTGCTATAATTTAAAATTCTACGAGCATGTGTTGGTCAAAGGAAATACACCAGCAAGACAAATATGGCAAGTAAGGTTTTCCTACTGTCCTTTCATCCACTTGAAGTGGCCTCCAAGAAGGTTTAGCATCCGGAGGGAAATAAATGAACTTAGAAAATGTAGTTAAGGTATGGAAAAGGAAAAAGGGGGGTTCATTCCAGAGGGGATAAGTCAGAAGACTTGGAGACACTTTTCCCAACATCTTTTGCTATACAGGTAGAGATAAAGTTCAAAGAATGTAACTTTTGGTCATAACTTTACTTCCTTATGTGCAGATATTTTGTTGGAAAAGCAGAAAAAGAGACCGAATGCCACATGTCAATATGGCGGTAAAAGCCAGTACTGAACTTTGGTAATTTGGGAAATAAGATTCGTCCCTCCAGGCAGGCTCTGGTATCTGCCAACAGCAGCAGTCCCAGGGGAGAGGGGAAGGTAGATACCTAAAAGCTTAGGGAAAGCTTGGCAAAAACAGTTAAGAAGGGTTAATCACTTTTTCCATTTATTGCATCCAATAGGATTTAATTAAGTATACTTTAATTAAAATTTAATCAATGTTTCTGTGGCTGTACACAGACATTGCTAAAAGCTGCATTAACTAGTATTCTCCAAACTCCTTTCCAAGTAAAGCTGCCTTATATCGAAGAAATACTTATTGTGAAAATATTGTATTTTCTTCTCAAAAGTGGGAGAAGAAGATCAGGGGATAGCGAAATGAAGACATAAAAGATATCAAACAAAGATATTAAAAAAAAGAATGTGGAAGGCTGGGTTGGGGGGGATAAGCCACCCATTAATCAGAGAGTTGAGCAAAGGGTCATTTGCTAAATTTAAAGCCACAAAACATTTCATTTGTGCGTGTTGCTGAGAAGTTAAGGGGTCTGACATAACGACCACCTCTGGCTGTCCTTCACTCATTTGTTCATGCAAAACGTGATGACAGAGACATAGTACTGGGGACGGTGGTCTGAATACATAGGTGATCTCTCCAAAAGCTCACACTTCACTTGACTATGATGAGTGAAAAATTTTATTTGCATATTTGTGTTTTTCTTAAGCAGACCATATGAGTTACCCGTTCAATAATCGTATATATTTATTACCCATGTGAACATAAATTCTGTCACTGGGCTTAAGTGGAGAAATACTTTCATAAGTTATTGAGAAATGGATACATTTCTGCCCCTAAGTCATGAAATACCATGTTATATTTTTTGATAAACATTTGTGGATTCTCTGCCTTTCCACAGAATATGATGTCTGGGCTTGCTGGCAGCTGTTTGGATACAAAAGGACTTTGATACACGCTTCTTGCCACACCGACCCTGGTTGTGTTTTGCAATGAGGTTGTCAGAAAAGGAATTTTCCAAGAGATAGCATCACCCTGCATCTTCATACACAGCTCCCAACAGCAACATGAAGTAAAATGTGAGACACTTTTAGCACATTTTGAATAATCAGAATTTTTAGAAGATTATATGTTCTAGTAAACTGAATTTCTTACTCAATTTGAGGTTTTTCATAATTCTGAAACAACCACAGATTTCACTAATGAATATGAATCTGAGTGGGTCTCCAGGTTACCCTGAAATCAGCATAGACTCAATAAGGCTATATAGAATGTATCAGACTGGTTTATGTGTAACAACCCCAGACCCACTCCGTTTGTTTTTAAGTTAGGTTTTTATTATGGTCTCTTTTTCTTGGAATTTGCATTTTGGGGAATAAAAACAGAAACAAAGAAGACACACCTGGTTGAGAGTTCTACCTATTTGGTTTCTTTTTCTCCAACAATAGTATGCTTCTGAAGTCATGTTTAAAATAGAATTACCCTCGATGCCCTTGAATCAAGTGTCCAAAAGGTTATTCCAGAAAAATTTATAATTCCCTTTCAAAGAACAACTTTTTGAAGTTCAACTATACATGAAGCACATCCATCACAGTGAAATGCTCTATCTGTCACAGGTTGTGCAATTTCTTTATTTCTGCCTTCTCTGTCAAAAAGAAGCACAGCCCAGGATCCCACATACAGCAGGAAGAGGAGACTCCTATGAGAATGTCACTAAGATGTGGGGACAAACCCAACGTCATTCTCTATGTTCTACCTGGAGATGGAAAGGGCCACTAAGTTTGGACAAGTGCTCTCTCCAGTGTCCTATTTCTATGCTAAGATAGCACTGTAAAAAAAAAAAAATAATGCTTATGAGAATAATACACAAAGACAGACTGAAAGTCTTTTGTGACTCTTTTTGCAGTGTGGGTGATGGGACCCAGGGACTTGCGCATACTACATAAGCACTCTACCACTAAGCTACATTTCCCAGACTCTAAGGTTCCTTTTTCAAGGGCTGGACTCTGGGTCACTGCTGCCATCTGAGGGTCTATAACACAAGGTGAGGGACAGGTACTCATCCTGAAACTACGCTGAGCACTTCACAGGTTTTGGCCATTTATTTATCACATAAACTCTACCAGAGGCAATATTTTTCTCATTTACATAGAAGAAAACCAAGCATTAGTCACTGACTCCAAAATACAGCAAGGTAAGTGGAAGAGACAAGATCAGAATGTGGGATTGCTAACCCCCAGATCCAGTCCTTCTCCTGCCCCATGCTGTACCCCAGCTGACCCACCATGCAGTGCATGTTCTCACCCCACCCCTTCCATGACCTTGAGCTCCTGAGCTCATTCTCCAAACTCACTCTCAAATCTAATCCTCTTTGAAACCGACAATGCAAATGATATCAGGGAACAGGAATAAGAATATACTCTATGTACGGTTCATGAAACGAGACAAAATGAATCAAGGAGACCAGAGGGAGAGGGCAAAACATCCCAGTTAAGATATAGGTCAGCCTGAGCTCCAATCCAGGCTTGCAGTTTACTAACCCTGTAACTTGGGATAAATAAATTAACCCTCTAAACCTTCATTCTCCATGGAGAAAGTGGCTAACTTCAGACCATCAGAGAATAAAGTGATCTTAATGATTGGAGGGTGGAGCCCAGCACGCAGGGAGCCTCCTCCTCCCTGTCCTATGCACCTGTTGCACCACACTCCCACGGCCACATTCAATCCCACCAGTATCTCCTGTCACTTTGGGTGTCATTGCTCTCAAGGAATATATCTGTCTCCATCTTATTTCTGCATCAGGGTGGGTTTTTTTTTCAGTTATGGGAATTAAATTCAGAGTATCTGAGCCAAATACAAAGGCAAAACCTAGAACCCAGAAAGGCAGAGTGTTGACTCAGGGAAGGGCAATTTCACATCTCAAGCTGAAGGGCCCTCTGCAAGAATAAAAGTTGCTCACACTTCTTCCTTCAGCCAACTTCTCAGTCAATGAAATGTTGACCACAGGGTCTATTTTCTCAAAATTCTACAAGGCATTTACTCCTGTGCCTCTCAAGGGTAAATATTTTATCTTCCTTCCATTCTTAGCCCTCAGCACAAAATGTGATATTGACTAGGTACAGACATACATAATTTTTGTCAACTAAAAAAAATAACATAAATCATGTAATGTGTATATCTTTATTTATGCTAGCCAAGGACCATTATCTAAAAAAAAAAAGAAAGAAAGAAAGAAAAGGAATCATGCCATCAAATTCACCATCAAACCCCACAATCATACACAATTTTAAACCATGTAGAACTTAGTACAGAGTCTGACATAAGTATAGGTATTAAATCATTAAGTTTTACACTGGAACAGACCTTTGATTTTAGCCTGGCCAAGTCTCTTAAATTATGGATAAGGAAACTGAAACATGGAGGGGAGGTGGACATGCCTATAACCATAAAATCAAGAGCAAAAACATCTGATGTACTTGGGACTGTGTTCCAGACTCTGTACTAAAGGGTTTTATAAGTAGTATGACTTTTCATTCATACCAGTCAGTGAGGCTGGCATTATTAATAGCTCCCCTTCACAGATGCAGAACAGATGCCAAGAGAGGCTAAGTAACCTGTGCAGTGGCCTACCTCCCGTCAGTGCTACAGCGAAGATTTCAACCTTGTTATGTGACACAGCGGTCCACTTTCAGAACCACTGCTCTTGCTGAGGGCCCAGAGGGAGAGAAATGCTTTGTATAGTAACAAAACAAACCCCTTGTTAATCAAGTGTTTTATAATACATTTTCCCCAATGTGTCATTTATCTTTTGGTGGTGTTTAGGATAATTCAGTAGAAAGTGTGAAACACTTACTTAATCAAAATTTTCTAGCATACAGCACACTTCCTTAGTCTCAAAAGACCACTTGACCATGAGCAGAGTGTGGACACAGCGGGTGCTCCTGGACCTTCTTAGGATTCAGCTGAGGGCCGGGCGCGGTGGCGCACGCCTGTAATCCCAGCACTTTGGGAGGCTGAGACAGGAGGATCACGAGTCCAAAGCCAGCCTCAGCAATGGCGAGGCACTTAGTAACTCAGTGAGACCCTGTCTCTAAATAAAATACAAAAAAGGGCTGGGGATGTGACCCAGTGGTTGAGTGCCCCTGAGTTCAATCCCCAGTACCAAAAAAAAAAAAAAAAAAAAAAAAAAAAAGGATTCAGCTGAGGGCTTAAACGTGACACAGCGGGATGTTCCCAGGAAAAGCTTATGTATAGGGACAAGCACACACTGGATTTCAAAAACAAACCTTGTCAAGCTAACTTCTCATCAGGGACACATTTTATCATAAGTTCAAATATGTGCACTGATATGGCAGTAGAAATCTTATTATCAAATCAGGAAAAGGAAAAAAAAAGACTTAAATACATACTCAGGGTGTCCAACTAATGTACTGTCCATTTACCAATGGTTAAAATGAAGTCTTTCACATGTTATGATGACTTCTAAATACTGAAAAGGTACCTCTTTTAAAATATAAAAGAAATCAAAACCATTGTGAGACACCTGAATCTCAGCTGCCAAACACAGCTTGGAAATCCCTGAGGTGTGCAGAACATCACCTTTCCCGTGGGGGAGAGGGTCCCCCTTGGTGACCCATCTCCTTTCAGTCTTGTCAGCCAGACACCTGGCTTTCAGAAAAAAGGCCTGCAGAAGGTGAAGGCATTAAAAGTTGGCCTTGTGACCATAATCACGGGTTCCTAGGTGGCAGGTGAACAAAATATAAAGAAAACTTGAAAAGCAGCTAACAGTAAATGTGATGCCTGCCCTGTGGTCCTCCTCAGCATGTCCAGTGGCCACATAGAGGGGCAGCTGCATAGGAAGAGTAGATGCTCAGTCTCCCAAGTGGAGAGCGTGACTGCCAGCCTGCCTCTCCACCCAACACCCATCTCCATCTGACCACGTGTTCCTGTGGCTTTCCCTCCCCAAACAGTGGAATACGCTACCACCAGAATGGCCAGCATCTAAATGACCACAGGTCTCCAAGAAAAGATTAGAAAAACCAAGGCAATGCCATGAACTTGAGAGTTGGCAGATTAAGGCTTTAGATGTTAATGTTAAGAAAAATGCATGGGTAATCCTCAAGTTGTCAAGTTCTTAGAGAGTAAAGAAAAACTGTAATTCTTGCTGCTGTTGACATCTCAAACTGTTCCTTACACAACCTGGCATGCTACACTGGTCAAATGAGGAAAGTGATTCACAAATAATATTATCATTGTCATTGTCCCTTTCATTTTTTCCTGAAAAGGGAACCTCAGAGCTCTCACTTCCAAACAAAATAAAATAAAGGACAAGGAAGACTTTATGTCAAACTAAAGAAAAAACTTTTTTTAAACTTATAATTTTTTATTGGGATATAATTTACATTGTATGAAAATGACAGATCTCAAGTATAAATAGATTCAACTTTTAAATAGACAAATAGGTGTTTGATGTGTAGCTTAGTAGTAGCATGTGTACTTAGCATGCACAGGCCCTGGGTTCAATTCCCAGTGCATGTACACACACACACACACACACACACACACACACACAGGTAAAATCAACCTCTATAGAGCATGGACCAGGGGGCCGTATTCTAGTTTGCTAGGACAGGCCTGCCACAAGTGTCTTTTACTTCTCACCAGCTTCTTGGTTCTGGAGACAGACCCTGTTTCTGTCCAGGATCTACAAGGTACTGAAGACCCATCCCAGCTCTGGGAAGACTCCGCAGGACTCCCCAGACAGCAAAGCAGATTGAAGAACACTCCATCATAATTAATGTGTGCACTAGGTAAGCTCCAAATTTAATTTGTTTTATGCTGATGAGGTTTGTGGGTCTTTGAAAATATGAAGCTCAGCTGTTTGGGATTTGCTTTGTTTGTTTTGCTGTAATTAATGATAGTGCCTTTCTGGAGAGAATACAACATTGAGAAGAAATATAGTCAGAAATGATCCATTCTAAGCCTCTCCTTGGCCCTGACTCTGAAGTGAATGAGATTTGTTAATCTCCTTGGGGATAAAAGAATGGGAGGGTGGTGGGTGGAGGACAGGTGGCTCCATCTGAAGACAGGGAGGCAGCCGAGGAGAACATGAGACCCAGTCTGAATGCTGGGCTGGTCAGAGAAGATGCCAACCATTGTTGGGAGCATGTGGAGAGGGGCCAGGATTACTGGTCTTATACACAAGGTCTCCAAAAGCTCCAAATAACAGAGGTACTCAGTGTCCAAGCTCCTCACAGGACAAACTTTTTAATTTAGACTCACTTTGTTCATATTTTGCAATAACTCCCTATAACCACCAGGCAATCTGATCATCATGGCATTCCAAGGTACATCTAAACAGGGTCCCAGATCCTTCTCCAGCTTCCCCTTTCATTTCTCCTCATGCACCTGTCCATCACCCGAAACCAGCTCGTTTTCTAAGCATGTCTTTCACTCCTACAAATCTTTCACTACACTGTTTTCTGTACCTAGAATTCCCTTAGAAATTCACCCTCACTCCAAATGGTCAGATGTGTCCTCTGCTGTGCACCCCAAAGTCTTTGTACAACTCTATAAAATATCCCTTTATTTTCATTAACTAGTTATTATTCTTCTCCTCCACTAAAGTACTTATTCCTTTTCAGTTGCCAAAAGGGAGCCTGAGCTAGTTCCTGGGATATAACAGATGCTTGAAAACCAAACATTTCAACATGAATCAATACAATAGCCCATGACATAGACTTGTACAGGTACTTCCATGAAATTCTTATCATTTGAACTGAAATTCTCCACAATTTTGTTTCCATACACACACACACACACACACACACACACACACACACACACACACGGCAATAAAATAATTTTCAAATCACTAACAATCTTACCTGTTTTACTTTTTTTTGCACCCATTCATTTCATACCTATGACCAGGCTGTCCCAGTGGTAATCACAGAGTATCTCTTGCTGCACATGCTGCAGAAATCAATAATGGAACCAAGCTGAAGCTTAGGAAGTGAGAGAACAGAGCAGGGTAGAGGCCAAGATCAGGGTCAGCAATTGCCTAGAGAACAGAAATGCTACCCAAAGGCAGGATGGAGCAGGGTGTCTTAGAGGACAGGTAAGCAGACAGGATATCCATGCTTGAGAGAAGGTGGATGAGCCCAGTCTGGAAGAAGATTCCATACACAGATGCCAGGTGTGTTGCCTTGGGATTCAGAGAAGAACAGAGGAATGGACAGATGGCCAAGGCCCCAAGACACAGGCCAGATTGAGGAGGGAGGAGCAGCAGCTATGGTAATAAACAAAAACATGGGTACAGAGATGCAGGCAGGCAAACCAAAATTTGCCCAGTTTACTGATTTGCTCAACAGAAACCTTCTGTATAAATCTGCATAGAGTTGGCTCCACTTCTCTCCATCCACACTCCCTAATTGCAAACTCTGAAACTCTCTCTTTACCAACTAAATTCTCATTTTCAAATGTCCAGAGGTGTCAGCTGAGAACCTTCTCTTGCAGGCAGTTCCTCAAGTCACCACATGAACACACACTTATTCTTTCTCAATGCAGGCTCCAGTTGGTAGTAAAGAGAATGCAGTGCTCAAACTGGGAAATACCCTAGTGATCATCTAGCTCAGGCCCTTGTTTTATAGAACAAGAAACAGAGGGCAGAAGACTTGTCTAAGGTCACGTCACTCATAATAATTGAAGCAAAACTGATAATAATAAAAATGTAGGGCAGACACAGTGCTTAGCACTCTCTACACCCAGCCAACTTGAAGTCCCATAACACCGTCAGATCTTTCCTACAGAGAAATGGAGGTATGGAGGGCTGTCTGACTTGTCTAGATCTAGTAAGTGATGCGAACCCAGGTAAAAGAGGCCCAGACTCAGAGAAAACCTGGATTCCCAAGCACTGGTTTTAATTTTTGAGAGCCAGAAGTTGGCCACAAACCAACACATACTGACCCCCACAACCCCAAGGACATTGCTCTCTTGGGAACCCCACAGGTGATGCGGGTAGGAATTGTGCCAGGGAACCAGAGGGGGTAGGAACCACAACACCCAGGAGATGGCAGTGGTCAGGGCCCAGTCTGGCAAACCAGGAGGCCAATGCACAGTCCAACAGCTCAGCTACATGACCAGGATCTTTTGCAGGACTGAGGATCTATTAACATTGTCTTTAAATTCGGTGTTTTTACTTGTCAAATGGCACTTTATTCCCGATTAGTGGAAATTAATGAGGTGTTCTTATAGTTTGTATTCCCCTTGGTGTGAGATTACAAATAAATAAATAAAATGGTAATTGGAAAACTCAATAAGGAAGCAATTTAGCTTAGAACTGTCAATGTTTACACTAGTGCTTTTATTTGCTACGGCTTTACTGTGCTACTCTGTCTTGACATTTTTTAAGCTTAAAAAAGTGTTTAAAAAACAAAAATCTAACCTTATTTTTCCCGAAATTTTACCAGATTCCTTCAATCCAAAAATATTTTTCAAAAATATCCCCAAACTCTCTATCCCTCTAAATTGGTGGCTCAGCTTAGACAGTGCAGGCTTGCTCCTTGTAATGCTACATAGCTGCATTGTGCACCGACACCTGGCATCCCCATTCATTCTTGAGCTCTCATAGAGAGCAGATAGTTCAGCTCCCATAGTTTTGAGTAGGGTGACAAACATGTGCAGTTTGCCCAGGATTTTCCTGATTTGGGCAATGAAAGTTTCACATCCTGGAATCAACACCAGTCCCCAGCAAAGTAACAGTCTGTCACTCTATTTTTGAGCTCTTACAGTTTTAAGGACTTTAAGCCACATGTCTACCCCATCACTACTACTCCCCCACCCCACCCCCCCACCCTTGGATTGTCATGCACAACCTCTGGTTTCCATGTCCCCTTCTGTTCCCACTGTCCAGGTTTGATGGCAAAACCAGAGTCTTCCTTGAGACTTCAGCCCTCTGGATCCACCGCCCTTCTCTTGCTATTGCTCCTATGGTTCCAAGCTAAGAGGGTAGCAGTCTCTTTCTCTCTCCCACATTCCCACATCTGAGCAATTGCACAAGCTGGGGACCCACCTTCGACATTCCTCTCCAGGTGCTCTATTCGGTCTCCATCCCCACACTGCCATGCCTAGCGAAGGCCTTACCACCTCCTCCCCAGACCACAAGAAAGGCCTCCTGAGTGCTGCCCTCCACGCTGAAGCCCTCAGGGCTGTTAGAAGTCCCCACACAAATTTAGTCATAACAATTTCAATGGCTTTCCAACATCTCAACGACAAAGTTCAAAGTCTTCAGGATGGTATCTGAAATTCTCCCTCTCTTGGTTCTAATATACACGGACTCAGTGTGATCTGAAGACACTCTTCCTCACACACCCAGACTCCACTAATCCCAGTCACATGCCCAACATTTCATGAGCATGTAGATCTGAGATGAGCCACTAACTTTCCTCACTTATTATTTTTACTTTCTTTTTTTTTTTAATTTTTTTATTATTTATTTACTTATTCATCATGCACAAGTATAGTATCTTTTTACATACTTTCATTGTTCTGTATTTACTCTTAATGTTAATCAAGATGTAGACTATTTTTGCAATTAAATGCACAATACAAATTCAAACTTCTTTTTCAATTATTAGTATTCTTATATTATTACATGGCTTCCATAATTAATTTGATGGCTCTACAGACTAATGGGTCAACTTGACTGGGCCAAGGGGTGCCCAGATATTTGGTTAAAAAGTATGTCTGGATGTGTCTGTGAGGGTGTTTCAGGATGAGATTAATTTTTGAGTTGCCAAACCAAACAAAGCAGATGGCACTCGCCAGGGTGGGGAGACATCCAGTCTCCTGAAGGCTTGACCAGCACAGGAGGTTGAATAGGAAGGAATTACTCTCCACCTGACTGTCTTCAAGGTGAGACCTCAGACTTCTTCTGACTTCAGAACAGGAATCTCTGGAACCCACACCATCAGCTCTCCTGGTCTGCACACCATAATCCTATGAGCCAAGTCCTTACAATGAATTCATTTCTGGCCCTGCCTCCTTCCATAAACAAGCATGTGATCAGACATGAACAGACACCATGAACAGACACCACCTTGGTCACATTCCTCTAGGGAATCCTCATACTTCACTGAATCACTTCTCTCTTATAGGATCTTTAGGTGGATTCCAATTTGTTACTGTTATAAATATTACTTCAATCAACATTTTTTACACATGGATTTCACTGTCTTTTTTAATAATTGCCTCAGGATAAATTCCCAGGAGTGGAATTTCTGGGTCAAAGAGTGTGGAAATTTTATGATTCATAATAATTGTTGCCAAATAGCTTTTCCAACAAGACTATACAAATTCCACAGCCACTACACCAAGGACCTCATAATTTCCCTAGCATTGACCTAAAGAATTAAAAAATATCTATTATTCTTTTAACACATGTAAAATGCTAATTCATTATTATTTTAATTTGCACTTCTTTTATTATTAAGAAGCTTATTTCTCTTCAAATGTGTTTATGAAGCATATTCTAATGTTCATTCATGTCCCTTGTCCATGTATCAACATGGTTATGCATCATTTGAAACATTTGTTACAAAACTTAACCCTTTGACTATCATATTTGATGCAAAATATTTCCCAGGTCTATTTGCTTTCAGTTGCATTCTAATTCTATTTATGAAAATATAACAAGTGTTACACAAAGAAACTGCTAATTTCTTCCTTCACTGTTTTCAAAAGTCCAGATGAAAACTATCACAGACACCAGGGTGGCGAGCTACACTGAATCTGGAGTCAGATACTCTCGGCCATGAGGCCATGGCCAGGATTCTGGGCTTTGGTTTCCTCCTCTGTGAAGTGGGGAGTAACTGCCAGCACAGCCCCTGTGTTGTACCTGGTGTCAGGCCAAGACCCAACAACGCAGCCACCACCTTCACATAATCTCCTGGTTGTCTCTCCATAATTGAAGCATTTTTTATCTAACTCTGTGGCTTATCACCAAGTAATCTGTGTATTTGGCATATCATATCAATTTTAAGTTCATTTGTCTTTGAAATGGCCACCCTCTATTCAGAGACTTTCCCTTCCTCTTAGTTTTGATTCATAAATTATTTCACATTTTTCATAAAGGATCATTGATGTTTGTAGGCTCTTCAAGATGGATAAAATGAAAAATAGCAACCTGTGAGGTAAAATAGAGACTAATATTTAGGCAAAATATCTATATGGCATCATTTTGGCTTTCTATTCTGCTTTGGTTTGGAGCTTAATTTAATTAAACTGTCAAGTTGCCAGCATTTTCTAATTAGCAATGGGGCATAGTTGACTAACCAATGGATTCAGAATCAAAAAACCTATATTCAAAGGCTAGCCCTGAGATATTGTTCTGTAGCAAGTCATTTGGACCAAACCTTTGATATTTTTCATCAGTAAAGTAAGAATAATAATACCTAATGTTTCTAACACCCAAGAATACCTCAAGACACACACGGGATGAATGTCTGTGAGACCTAAGGCCCGCGGGTTCTATTATTATGGTTATTACCAGTTGCATACCTTCAACTGCTGATATGGGTTCACATTCTTCTTCTGGCATAGTTTGGATATGGTGTCCAGAGAGAGTTCCACCTACTGGACTTGGTCAGTGACCAGCTGCACACTTGGGGACATCTGAATAACTCCCCCAAGGCTTTTGTCTTCTCATCAGTAAAGTGGAGATGTAGAGAATGGAATTAGGTCAAGTGTGGACAGAGTTAGCAACCTGTACTCAGCAGCAGCAGCAGCACTGGAGATGTTACAGCACTGCGCTGGTTACTCTCCTGGGCCCTCAAGAGCCCTGGTCCACCCGTGTGTACCACCTTCTTAACTTGCCCTCAGTGTGAGCAGTACCAGCAATGGGTGAAAAGGAAAAGAAGCAACTAAAGGAAGATTCAAGGGTATTATTTGTTCTCATGCCCTGTTTTTAGGGCCAGAGTTTTTGCAGTGGCTGCTCTCCTATGCCCAGGAACAAGCTTCTATTCAGAGAACAGGACCCCAACTCTACAGGATGATTTTTAGGAGCAGGAGCCATGAAAGCTTTCCATTGATGCTGGCCTTTGGTGCTTCATTATCTCCTTTCTGCAAGTAGACTCCTCTCAAAGTCACTTCAAAATCAATCCTTTGAATAAGCCATCTGCTTTCAGCCAGGATACTCATGCAAACTGTTCAAGGTTCTGCACCCTTGCATTCAGCCTACCACAGATGCATATAGGAAAAAAAAAATCTAAGAAAGCTAGAAAGTTGGAACAAACAAAATGTGAATCTGCTACCTGCCACATACCACTAAATCCACATGGCTGAAGAGATGAGTGGGCACACTCTGCTGTAACCCCCTCCACTTCACAGGGGCTGAGTCTCTCCAGCACTGGTTATTGGAGCATCTTTTGCCTCATCTTGTACCATGCAGTTAGGCTCACGATGGTTGCAACTGTACTGAACATGTACAGACATGCTTTTAGTCATTATTTCCTAAAGAGTATAACAACTGTTTGTAAAGAATGCACATTAGGAATTATAAGTAATCTAGAGCTGATTTAAGGTATACCAGAGGACTGTGTATGTTACTTGCAAATACTATGTCATTTTATATGAAGGATTTATGTAAAGGATTTATATCCATGGATATTGGTATCCACAGGGGGTCCTAGAGTCAGTCAATCCTCAGTGGCAGTTCATTAAATACTAGTGGGTCACCTGCTAGTCATAAGCTGGGCACTTACAGGTTCTTTTACTTCTGTCTTACCTTCTAACACGTATAACACTAAAGTCACACAACACAATTTACACAATTATATAAATAGATTACAGAAAGGTAAAGAAAGGGTTAAGGCAGCCACAGGGCTTCAGGGGGCTGATCTGAGAGCAGAGGCAGAGAGCAGGTATGAAAGCAAGGTAACTCTAGGTGGGCAGACAAGATTAGGAACCAGCCAAAGAACGTGTTCAGGGCACAGAGCTGTCAAAGGGCAGGAACTTATTCCAGGCCAAAGTCCAGAAGGACAGCAGCTTGACAATGTCAGCTTGGAGTGGGTTTTGCGTGGTCATCATGGGCAGGAGAAACCAACTCTGCTAAATCCTGAGGACAGAGATTCAGAGGTCCATTGCTGTGGTGATTTTCCTAGGCAAGGCTTATGACATGTGACCAGGTGACAGGTGAGGGTGCCTCCCTGTCCAGTCTCAGGGTGCTCTTCTTTCAATGAAACTTCAGTGAGAGGGTTGCACCACTGGTGGTCTGAAGTGTTCCATACGCTTGTGGGCCTGGGTTTTCAAATGTGAATTTGCATCCCTGTGCTTCTGATTAATTTGATAAGTTCACATGTGGTCATTTTTATTGACACAATTAATTTACCTATACATTTGTGCCTTATGTCTGTGTCAGGTGGATGATGGGTGTTTACTTGTACGAAGGAGGTAAAGAGTTATTGCACCTCAGCATTAAGCTCAAAATGGAGCAGATCATGGCAAACTATTGCTTTACAGGCACAACCTGGAAACTGTCATTCTCTGCATCCTGGAGTAACTCAGAGCAGGCACAGCCTACCCTCCACAGCTCCTCACACACTCTCCACATTTCTAGCATCAGTTGCTTTTGAAGTTATGGAATTTCCCATTAGAGAATTTCATTCTTTTTATTTCTGAATGTAACATAAAGCAAAGGACACATTGTTGACTTAAAAGTAACACATGCTTCCTAACTTGGAGGAAGAACTGACTTGCCCTCACATCTCCTGACAAAACTTAGCATGGGATGACACCTCCCAAGTCCACGTGACACCACCCAAGACGCCAGGCCTCCGAGCTCCAGCCATGTTTCCTATTAGCACATTTGAGAGCTGTACTCTCACAACCGGGCCATGTTTACTCCATCAGGGCTCCGGCCAAAGAGCAGTGCCAGAACGTTCACCAACACCCGAGTGGACAAGGGGAGTCTGGCAGGCCTCTCAATGCTAAAAGTTCCCTGGTTGTCTCTGATATTTTTCTCATGAAACCTGCCAAGAATAAAATTAAATCCAAAATAAACTCACACACATTGCAGAGGTTGGGACCATTTCATGGCAGGGGGTGTGTGTGTGTGGTGGGGGTGCATTCATAATTTATAGAACAGCAGTCAGCAAGGAGGCAAACTGTCAGGATGACCCCCTCTACAGATCATTCTGTTCCATTGTCACTGCAATAGCACAGAAAAAGTGCTGCAGGAGAGAATGTTCAGATTTTTTTTTTTTTTTTAATTTGCAGTGGTATCAAACTTTCTTAACTCTAAAAGTGCTATCTTCACAGTAGAAATTTTCTCTTAAAAAAAATCTGTGCTCAGGCAGGGAAACTGATCTTCAGGTTGACTATGTACAGCAAAACAAATAAATGTGAAATAAAGATGTACAGGAGGAAATACCATCTCTCTTGAATTTTGTATTTTTTATAAAAACACACTTAACCACAAAAGGATGGGGTCTCCCAAACGCCAAACTTGCTCTCCAAAATTATTCAAATAAAATTAATCAACTCGTGTGGCCCAAATCCATGGCCACTAGCCCTGCCACGTGACCTTTAAACTTGCATTCACTAAAGTTAAATACTATTAATGATCAATGCTTCAGTCCCAGCGGCCACATTTGAAGGGTGTAAGAGCCACCTGTGGCCAGTAGCTGCCATGTTAGACAGAGCAGGTCACTGAGCATTGCCATCTTCACAGGATGTCCTATTGACAGCACCAAGTTGACCTCAGGCTGTGCTCACCTGCACTGTCTCTGGCCTCCCAGAAGGAGCAGCCGATGGCCCACTTGCTGAAGTTATAGACCCTGTTGGTGGCAGCAAGTACCCATTCCCCTTTGCCTTCCCTTCTTTGTCAGAGATGAATAATGCTAAAAAAGCTTGATAGGCTTGCAGTATAAAATTTTAACCAAAAGGATGTAAACAGAACAATAGAATACAAACAGAATCTACTGGGGATGCCTAAGAAGCCATTTATATCCCACATAAAAACACTGTAGCTGTTCCTATGTCATCCTTGACCATAAATATTCTGCTGGTGTTGTGGCAGCCCTCTAGCAACCAGAAGGAGGATGCAGGAGAACAAAGGCCAACACACCAGATTTTGTAGAATAGAAAGATGAAAAGAATGTGTCATTCTGATGGCACATTTGAGGAGCTGACAAAACCAATACCAGCAAATACTCACCTCTACACTTCTAGTTATGGGAGAACTTGCATCTTTGCATTTAAGCCACCATTACATTAGAATGGTTTTTATTAGGGTTAGTCAGTGTACTGTTAGATCAGTATCTTAAATGCATGATTGAAGGCATAAATAGTATGAATATACTTTGTATACAAAGTGTTATGTAAAAAGGTGCTCTATATATGTTCTATAAATTCTAATGCATGATATTGTTATATATACAACAACTTTGAATAAAAAAAATCTGCAATGGGGAGTATTATTATTTAGATATGAGTGTACCCACAAAGCTAATGAGGCAATGCAGGTAGGCAGGTAGGGTGTGGCTGAAGGAAGTAGGTCACTGGGGTGGGCCCCTGGGATTATATTTCATCCCTGGTTCCTCCTGTTCTTTCTCTGCTTCCCAGCTGCCCTGTGCTGAGCAGCTTTTCTCCTCCACCACACCCTTCTACCATGATATTCTGCTTTGCCCTGGACCCACAGCAATGGAGTCTACTGACCATGGACTGAGACTTCTGAAACAGTGATCCCAAAATAAAACTTTTCCTTCTCTAAGTTGTTCTCATTGGATAGTCTGGTCACAGCAATGAGACACTGATGAACACAGGGAGGGTCCCTAAGTATCCTGACCTAAATTAACCTAGGTCATTGGAATCATTAGGCGAACAGTCCAACTGCTAGTAACAATTTATACTCACATTTACTTTCATGTCAAGGGTCACATATCTTTACAAGATAACACAATCAAAAATAGTTGATTAAATTTTACATTTACAATTGAATATGTGCATATGTGTATATATGTCTTGCAACTATATCTTTTTTTATTTTTAAAGCATGCTGAAAAATTATAGATTGAATGACAATATACTGAAGAGTTTCAACAAATATCTTTGGGTGTGAGGGTATGGGTCGATTTTCTGCTCTGAAAATATTCTTTCATGGGCACATGCTTCTTTTGTGTAAGTATAACATTCAAAAACATATGTGGATAGAAAATTTTACATTCTTTCAGATTTAAACAAAAAGGTCTCTGTGAAAACCATATTAGTAGTGGCTTTCCTGAAACAATCTTATAGGTTAAGGAAAAGAGCCCTTTGTCCACAAAAACCATTATTTGTTCATGTATGAAATCCCACCAGAAAAAAATACCTTTATTATTAGTGAAACAGAAGTTTTAAAGCCTGTGAAAAATACAATCCTGCTTGGGGAGAGAACATTTCCCTTGTTGGTCTTTAACATTACTTGGTGTGAGAAATACACTTTATCCCAAAAACATGCTAGCACCCGGAGGGCAATGGTGTAGAGTCTCATCAAAATAAAGTAACAGAGACATGGTCTGCTGAGCTGCCCTGGCAGCCTCGCCCCAATGTCACTGAGGATAGCCTAGGGCCTTAGCTAAATTTGGGTGTTCAGTGAAGACTGTCATTCATGGTGGCAGCTGAGTAGCAATCTGTGAATATATGTGTATGACCAGCCATAAAACCCACCCTTTTCTCTGGACACATACTTTTTCCAACAGCCCCACATTCTCTGGGAGTCTGCCAGCAAGCCAACCCTGAAGGCACCTTGGCCTCCAAGGCATCACACCACACTGCAGTTTTTGAAGCTGTGCACCATGTTTATTTTCACTTGCAAGGTGATTGGATGGTCTTCCATTGTCCCAGAGGCAATGTTTAAAAGCAAAGTTGTAGTCCATTAGTGGTGATAAATGGTTACAGAATCTTCCTCATTCAAAATGTTTTGCCATGTAGACAACTCAAATGTAGGATAGCTCCAGGTTTTCTAAGGAGTGGCTCTTACCTACCAGCTGACTTCCATGTGTAACTCTTTCCTGGCAGAGCTAGGTTTCATCTCCAAAATGTCCAAAGTAAGAAGCAGCCCTCTTTGCTTCATGAGCTCTACACCATAATGTGCACATTTACAAAGAGCACAAACGAATTTGCCGTAAAGCAGACATTTTACTCAATAACTTGACTCAAGTGATCTATTAAGTTTCATTTAGCTCCTCTAGTAACACCTAGGGTACATATTAATACTTTTATAAAGACACAAAGCATGCTGGGAAAAAGCTCTGCTAAGACTTTATGAAGTAAAGCAACTGCCCTCTTTGGTATTTTTCTGACAGTTTAATTCATTGCTTATATACTTCTCTAGTTGCAATGTTTAACCTTGGCATGGGAAGGGATGCCAATCTACAGGTGAGAGATCATTTCCAATAAACTTTCCAGGAGGTTTTAGATGTACATGTGGGGAAATTGAAGATGCCTGGAACTATAGCTCAGTGCCAAAAGCAGGTACATTTCTTATATGAGAAGAAAAGGAAAGAAGGAAGGAAGGAAGCAGAGAGAAAGAAAGGGAAGGAGAGACAGAGGGAGGAGAAGAAAGAAAAGAAGGAAGGGAGGGCAGAAGGGAGACAGGCAGCTCCATTGATGAACCTTGGTCAACAAAGCAGAGACCACTTAGCTTTTAAATTGAAATTCTTTAGTAAGTCCTGTGTTTTGCAATACGAATCCTTCTTGGCCCTTACTGCACATTTGGATTAAACACCACTCAGATCCAAAGCTTGTTTATCTCTTTTACAACTGGAAGTTTTTCTGTGAATAATTTCTATAAGCCCCTTTGGTACAAAGCCCCCCTAAGTCCTCTGGTTTGCCAGCTCTGCGAATTCATCATTTGTTTCACAAGTTTGGACCCTAGTGGGGTTTAAATCAACAGGAGGAATTTATCGCTGCCTCTGGGACTTTGGTAATATTTGCTTGTAAAGGTTTGTCTGAGTTACTGGAGATGGAAAAAAAATTTTTTTCTTCATTTTTTATACCAAATCATAGTCTACTTTTCAGAATACAACACACTTTAACTTCCAAAAGGATGTTATTTTATTTTTAGAGTATATATTAGTATGTGTGTACATGTATTATAGTATATATAAATATATAAAACATACTCTAGTCCTTTTTCTTGATCTGTTTCTCTCTCACGTAACACTTAACTTTATTTATTAAACTGAGAGCCTCCTTAGTCCCTCCTCAAGAAACACTCTTGACAACCGGGCCTGCCTAGCAATGGGGACACCTGGCCACACCTGAGGCGCTGAATTCTCACCCAACCCACCAGACGCCCAGGATCAGGAGAAGTGTGCAAGCTTCTGGGAGAGACATCAGAGGGCCACCTAGATCTTGGTAAGTCTCATGGTCCACCACAATCCAGCATCTCCAGCGAGCTACTGCAGGAGCAGACTGGGCCTTGTTCTGTAGAGCCCAAAGCCCTAACCCAAAGAGCACAGGCCAAGCCCTTCCTTTAGTCTACAGGAAATTTACACAAGCCCCAAATTTGGCACTCTAGGGTAATTTTCACAATCAAATGGCCCTCTCCTTCTTGAAGCAGATCCCTTTGTGTATGAGGTCATCCTGGAAATATATCATCAGGTGACTATGTCACATGGGCCATCATGAGAAGAAGTCACCTAGAAACAATATCTATCACTCACCATGTCTACGAGGTAACAGTTAACCTATTCTCCCTGTAACTCATCAAGGCAAGTATTCTTAGCCCCAGTTTATGGATGAGGACAGCGGGGCTCAGGCACTCTGAGAAGCCTGTTTATTTCAGGCAGAGCCAGAAATAAAGCCAGGCTAGGGGCTGTTGGTCAGTGGTAGAGCACTTGCCTCACCTGTGTGAGGCCCTGTGTTTAATCCTCAGCACTGCAAAAATAAAAAGAAAGAAGTAAACCCAAATTTGTGCATCTTTGAAGCCACTAAGAGTGCTACTTCAGAGTGGAGTTCTCTTAACTATACCAGAATCCCAAAATTTAGATTTTCCCCTCATTACCAGGCTTTTATTATGCAGGTTGTCACCAATGTCATCTTGATATTCCAGATGTGTGATGCCATGTCACTTCTTTAAACTCCTTACTTTAGTCTGTTTGTGCTGCAATTAAAAAAAAAACACTACAGAGTAGATATACTAAGAAGGGAAATTTGTTCTATCACAGTTCTGGAGGCCAGGAAGTCCATATCTCAGTGCCAGCAGATCCAGGTGTCTGGTGAGGGCCAGGTCCTTTGAAACAGAGGAGCACTGTGTCCTCTCAAAGCAGAGGCAGGTCAAATGAGCTGGATGAAGGAGCCCCCAGCTCCAATCACTTGTTAAAGGCCTCACCTCTCGGTAGCACACTGCCCTGCAGGCCTCAACTCTTGGATTTGGGAGGAGACACCCTCGAATCATAATACTGCTCACCCACGCACACAGCAATGGGAACCATGAGGGAGGAAGATACTTCCTCTTGTCCTTCCCCCAGACAAATGCACCCACCTTCACACCACCAAAAACACAAATTTGCACATATATTCCTACACACATGTGTGTGAGTGAGTGCAGGCATAACACACAAAGGAAAGAAATTACCAAGAAGTATGAAATATAAGACATGTAAAGTACGTAGAAGTGTTTTCTTGCAAACCAAAGCAACACGAAGTCACTCTGAACTGAAATTAGAGGGGTGTCATTGAGTCTACTTTTCAATATTGTCCTGTGGCCACTAACAAATGTGTGTCTATTTCTTAAGAAAGCTGTTCAGATGGGAAGTGCCAAGATACTCTTATTATCCAAGAGGGCAAAAGGAGAAAGTGGTGGATTTCTTCATAAACCACAAAAATTCTTCAGTTTAATTTTCTTAAAAATAAGAACTTCATTACAAAATGAAAAACCAGAACAGTTAAAATTGCCTGTGAGTTTTTCATAATATTATATGAATTATTCTAATCAGATTACTTGTTCAAAGCTGGCATGAGAGGTCTTAGATGTTCAAGGAGAACAGCAGGGTGAGAATTACATAAATTCTGTACTAGGGAACTTGCAAAGAGGAAAGGCCAACTGGCACGCTGCTATAGGGGCTTTGAACCCCTTAACAGTTCCAGGTGTACCTAGGTAGGGTAGGTGTTGGGATGAAAGAGATGGAAACCAAGATGTAAATGAGAAATGAAGAAATGAAGAGAATGAAGAGAAAGAGAATGAAGAAATGAGAAATGAAGAGTCCTAAAGTCAGGTAACTGAAAATAGCCAGTGCTAGATTTTTGATAGTTGCTATACATTGAAGAAACTTCTCATTTATCACTATGGAACCATTTTTAGTCAGTCAATGACAAACATTTATTGGTAATTAGCTACAATGCTTTTTTTGTTTGAAAATCCATAAAAATACCCTCTCAAGACACATATATGCTAGAAGGCTACAATTTATATTGGAAACACCCCCCCAAAAAAAATGTTTGATGCCTAATAAATAAGTTGATGTCCAAGATTTTAAAAGCTACAGGAGAAATCCACCTATTGGCCAGAGCTGCCAGAGCTTCATGGACTTGAATTTAACTTTGAAAGATACAGAGGGATAAGAGGTATTGAGGCAAGATAAGCAATCAAGGCAGAGAATAGAGCAAGAATTAAAAAAAAAAAAAAACTTGGAGGTGCTCAAAGAAGCACAAAGGAAGACTGGCTAGACCTCGGGTCTAACACTGGACATATGAGCCCTGGACTGGAAGATTTTGAAGACCAACTGTGGGCTTGCAAGGGACAAGAGAGAGGTGCATCCTTCTGTAAGTACTAAGGAAAGCAGAGATGAAATAAAAACAAACTCAGAGGGAGAAAGCCACACTGTGCAAACTGAATCAT
The DNA here is from genome assembly GCA_025594165.1 of Tamias sibiricus. Lineage (NCBI taxonomy): Eukaryota > Metazoa > Chordata > Mammalia > Rodentia > Sciuridae > Tamias > Tamias sibiricus. The sequence goes on along the minus strand of CM046660.1, from coordinate 67,226,423 downwards.
AAGCTGTGACTGCCATTTAATGCTTTCCCTTCTGTCTGACTCTCTCTCTGACTCCAACCAGAGAAAAGTTCTTGCTGTTAAGGGCCCATGTAATGGATTTAGTTGGCCCCATATGGGGGATCCAGGATAATCTCCCTAGTTCAAGATCTATTATCTTCATTATATATACCCAGTTTATTTTGCCATGTGATGTAACATGGTAGACAAAAGCACATACTGCCTCCCTGCAACCAAAGATTTCCACATCCCAATCCCTAGAATCTGTCAAAATGTTATATTACAATGTAAGGAGAAAAATATTTTTATATGAAATTAAGATTGTTAATCCACTGATTTTAAAGCAGGGAGGTTGTCCTGATTAGGCAGCTGGGCCCATGTAATCACAGGGGTTCTTTAAATGTGAAAAAGGGAAGAAGAATCAGTGTCAGAGAAGCCAAGTTCAAACAACTTAAGTGGCTTTGAATGTGGAAGGGGCCACAAGCCAAGCAATGAGGGTAACTTCTAGAAGCTGGAAAAGGTGAAGAACAGATTCCCTGTACAGCCTCCAGAGTGAACTTAGAGCTACTACCACCTTGACTAGAGCTTGGTGAGACCCACTGTGGACTTCTGACCCCCAGATCAGTAAGAGAATACATCTGTGCTACTTTGGGCCATTAAATTTGCAATTATTTCTTATGGTTGCCAGAGGAAACTAACACATGCAACATTCTCAAGTTTCAGGTATTAGGGGGAGAACCAGGGAGGATGTGTTTGCTCATCATTTTGACCTACTAGAAAGCTGACAGGACCAGCTGAGCAATCCTGGAGTTTCTGATGACTACCCTATATCAAACAAGCACCTATTCTGAATGGCCCTTGTCATTGGATATTTAGAAGATGTAGCATAGTTCCCAGCACATAAAACTCTCTATGAATAGTAACTGTTATCTCACATCACTGCTGACCACAAGTCCATTTTTCTGCAACCTGGTAATCCAGTGGATCATGACTTATTTTAAGTACTGAAATACCAGTTGTAATGCTGTCACTCCCCACTCTGATCAGACTGTCTTCCTCCTTCCTGGCCTTTTCCAGTCTTCCCTCCTACCTCCCCTCTTCCACCTTCTCCCTCGAAACCTACTCTGCTGCTTTATCCCTCAGCTCCTATGGGTGCAGCTCTCTCCCTCACCCTTCCCCAACCAAAGCTTGGTACCTGTGGCAGAAGGGGCCCTCAAAAGCAATGAATCTCTCCACTGGGGACAAAGGAAAAATGAGACCAAGTTTAAGAGGAGAAATCGACTCAAACTGTCCTTGTCCATCTGGAGCCCCAGGCAGAGCAGAGGAGCTGCCCAGAAGCTGTGGTCCTGAAAGTTCCACTCGGGAAAGCAAAACCACAGGAAGGGCCTGCAGGCTGCTGACCAAGACATCAGGAGGCTGGGGCTTCTAGGGAGACCAGAGAGGAGCCAAGCAGGAAGTGGAGCCAATGGCAGCCAGACAGACGTTTTGTTGTGTGTGTGTATACATGTTCTTTCCATTTGAAATTTGCTTAAGGTTCCTTTTCAGTGTGTTTTCCTGACTTCACAACTCTCCTTTCCACAAAGGCTGACAGGAATCCTTGAAATAGCCACTGGAACACTGATCATGTCATCTTCCTCCCCTGCTGCAAAAATAACTGACAAGTATTGTCACTGTCCTTGAGCAAGGGGGTGTGCTCAGGAGTGACAGACCGTCCCATCAGCCACTTCCAATGGGCGGGATGGAGGGATGAGCATTCCCGGTGTAGGGAAACCAGGTAATGGGCACCGCAGTTTGGAGCAGGAAGGCAGAGGTCAAAAGGGCCACATAGAGGGAGAGAGTTCCCAGGCTGGTTCCCAGGCATCTTAAGGAGAGTAGCACAAGGGATTTGTGCCTGGCTGGACCCAAGAAGAGGATTGTCGTAAAACTGGCCCACACAGGAAGACATTTCTTCTCAGTAGATCTTCAATACAGTAGAAAACTGAAGGCTGTACTTTGGGAGAAAAGGGTTTGAATGCCATCTTGGAACAAGACTCCATGAGAGCTGGTGGCAACACCTCACCCTGAAGAGGACCTGTGGAGGCCAAAGGAGCATCCAAGGCTGCACACAGTGTTAGTAATGGCCGTCAGCCTCTGAGAAGACCACGTTCCACCTAGACAGTCCCCCACGGGGTCAATTCAGGCATGAACTTTGAAGAAAGAGGCCCTTTTTAAAGAATAAAAGTCTCCCTAACATACATTTGCCCCATAGAATGGCAGGGAGGAGCAGGGGGCACAGGTCACAAAACTCCTAGAGGATTTGGAGGAGCTGGGGATCCACTTCCTGATGGCGGGGTCACCTGGAGCTCTGTGGAGATTGTTCTCCCACAAACACTGTGGGGTGTGGATCAAAGTCACTGTGTTTCCCTTAATTAAGGAAGACCCTCCTTTAACTGAGAAAGTCCCCTTTCTCTACATGGAGGGCAACTCCAAGAGGATGGAGAAGCATGAGGTAGTCAGACCCACTGAACAAACGTGGTTATCGGTGGGGAAAGAGGCTGCCACATCTAACGATGGAGCCTTCCAGAAACTGCAGGGAGGAAACAGCTGAGAAGGCATTCTGAGGGGGGCAGCATGACTGGAACAAAGATCCTCTTCACTTAGAGGAGACCAGCGGGCTGCAATGGAGGAAGGCAGGTTCCACAGGGTGGACAAATCTGTAGTTACTAGCACAGAGCCAGGTCAGCAAGCCACAGCCCAGGCCAAGCCAGCCCACCTGTGTCTACAAGGACAGCTGCATCGAAACGCAGCCAAGCCCTTTGCTCATGTTCTACATTGTCTATGGCTGTTTTCACACTCTGACATCAGAACAGTATGTCCCACAAAGCTATACTACTTACCCCTGGCCCTCTGAGCATGCTCACGGGGGCACACACCCATGCCAACCCCAGATACAGTTGATGAGCTAAGTGTGCTTGAAATATTGTAAAGTCTTCTGCTGACATGAAGAAATTAAATAGAGATATGCAACAGGTCATGTGTGACCCAGAACATTCTCCCTTTGGGAATTAGGGAATCCTTTTGCATTTGAGGAAAAATAATAGAAGCCAAACCAAATCTTTACTCATTTTTTGAATACGTTAGAGGACTTAGGAAAACATATGCAGTCACCAACGCCTGTCAGTGTCACAGAATGAGGTAGTCAACACTTACAAAAGAGCACTGCAGTTCTGAACTTCTTGGGTGGAAAAGTAAAACAAATGTCCTACGAACACCTCCATTTACCCTTTTCATTCATTTAAGTGTCCCCTAAAACACTGCCATACCAAAGTGACTTAACAAACATTATTCTCTAGACAGCACACAGTTTTTATGGTAGAGATAGCAATGAACTGTAATAGCCCTCTGGATGCAATAGAAAAAAGAAATATCTTTGGGTCTCAGACAAGGGCAAAGCTGTTCATTTGTTTTCAGCTGTATGTGGTATGGGGAAGAAAGAGAGAAATGGGAACAAGGAGGGGGAGAGACGAAAAAGAAACTTTATCATTTCAAACAGGTATTTTGCTTAAAATTGCAAGCTGCCCTAACAGAAATAAGAAGTTGGAGTCTAAGAGGCATTTCTTAAGTTAAGTATACATTTTCTTGCCCTGGCCCCACTTTTGTGTGTGTGCGCGCGCGCACACACACACACACACACACACACACACACACACATTCACATGCTCTTCTGAATTCTTAGAAATGCCTGATAAACTCTCAATTATTGAAGCAAGCCCTGGGACGGAAGTCTATGCAATTACTGACACTGGAGTTAATTGATACTGACATTGGAATTAGTTTGTACTGACTTACACATAATGAAATTAATCATTCCAATTTTCATTAATGTCCTTCTTTCTGTCTCCTTCATGAAATGGAATCTGCATGGTGGGGAGGGTGGAGCTAGCTAGCATCAAACTACTAAGTTCCAAAGTCACTTTAAGGTTTTACTCTTAATTTAAAATATGATCCTTTTAAATGTCAACATCTGAGAGCCCCTTCCCCTCCATTTAATATGGTGTGTCTTACTTGCTATATATATATATATATATATATACATATATATATATATATATATATATATATATATATATTTGGTGGTCAAAAAAAAATATCTTGGCAATAAAGTCCTGAATTATCATGAGTGGGATTTGAAAAACTGCCTCTAATCCACCAATAAAGTTTTTTAAATGAGAAGAGTATAACTCAACAGATAAGGACTTCATTCAAGCATTAATTGCTTTTGAAATCATCCAACTTGATACTGTATTTGCTGTTTAAAATGCCAAACCACCTCATTGCTTGGTTGATCTTGAAAAACCTTTAAAAACCACAAACCAGAGCCCAAATATAAAAGGTTGGTAGAATTCACGACTTCAAGAATGAGATAAACTTTTGAAAGAAAAGAGGCTATAAATATGTGTTTATCCAGGGAATAAAGAATAACATTCACTCTACTTGTACAAAGTAACTTGGAATATTCATTTGAAAGGGAAGATAAACCCAAATGAATAAGTAAGACAGGAGCTTATCTGCAAAGATGTGAACTTTGGCTCCACTTCTTGCATTAAAAAACATTTAAAAGTTTCTGGCCCCACAGCAGAGATATTAAAGACAGGCCTATCTCTAGTCTGAGCATTATCACATGGGTGTGGCATTGGTGCAGACCAGCACCATAACCCTGGCTCCATCACTGAACAGCTTGACCTCAACCAACTTCTTCCCTAAACCTGCTTCCTCTGTGTGAAGGGACAATAACACTGGTGCTGACCCCAGGGATGCTGCAGAGAATTAAAGGAGATAAAGCATGAACAAGGCTTAGCCCACAGTATCGTGTTCAGTAAATAGTAGACTGTTATCTATTTGCTATTACTATAAATAATTATTGTTATTATTTGTTATTGGCTTAATTTGAAAAGTGGCTCATCCAAGGTGCAGAAACCACCACCAGCAAGAACTCTTGGATGCTACTTTACTTTGTTCTTAAATAATCAACTGAATGGAAAGTGATTCGAAAGTTGTTGTTGTTGTTGTTGTTTTTTAACTATAGGACAGTGCTTCTCAAACTTCACTGAGCCTCAGAGTCTCCAGAAGAGCTTTTAGAGTACCCTCCCAGAGTTCCAGGTTTACAGCATTGGTAGGATGGGCCAGAAATATACACTTCTAACAAGTTGCAAGTGAAGTGACTGTGCTGAAGATGGGGGGACTCACAATAGAGAACCACTGCTGGAGAAGTTTATGTTTCGGTTTAGATCTAGACTGTCACCCCTAAAAGCCCAGGAGTTAGGTAACGTAGCAAAGTTCAGAGGTGAGCTGATTGGATCACAATGCTGTAACTGCATAATCTCTTCAGTGGATTAATCCATCTGAGGGATGGATAATTTGAATGAATTACTGTATGGTAACTGTGGGTAGGTGGAGCATAGCCTTAGGGACTATATCTGTCCCTGGCTCCTGGCTCTCCTCTCTCTTTCCCACCCCCCTCTCTCTCTCCTTTCCAGCTGCCATGAACTAAATAGCTTTCCTCCACCATGCTCTTCCACCATAGTGTTTCTGCAATGGAGTTGGCCAATCATAGACTGTGACCTCTAAGACTTTAAGCCAAAATAAATCTTTCCTCCTCTAAGTTGTTCTTGTCAGGTATTTTTAGTCACAGTTATAAAAAGCAGACTTAACACAGTTATTAGATATCTCTTGGTTAGAAGTCTTTGGTTTAGAAAAGAGACTGAGACTCAACTTCTTGGAGGAAAGGAAGAAAGATGGAAAGAGATGAATGTCCACCAGGTCTTTACCAGCCACCCAATTAGATGAAGCACATCCCACCTGTCCATCAGGGTCAACGCAATAAGAGCCTGGAGAGAGTTCACACTTAGCCATGGAAGGAAATGCATTAGACTTCTAGGGAGCTCTGAGTGGACTGAGGACTAGGAAAGGAGGACAGCAAATGAAAAATAAACCTTTTAAATAACAATCTCCTAAATTCCATCTCCTAACACACTCAAAGAGAAGGTCATGTCATTCAGTAGCAGTGAAATTTATGTCACTTAATCCTTCACTGAATTAAATTCAAGAAGTTGAAATTCTATTTTAATTAGATGACTTTAGGTCATTTACAATCTAGTTCTGGACTACTTTTACAACTTTCTTTTTATAGCATTAATTTGCAATACATTAAAGTACACATAAGAGTACACATAAATATCAAACAGAGACACAAAAGATAATGATTTTATTGTCATATGACTCAATCTATATTCCTGGCACTATTATACTCACAAAATATGCATTGAAAACTCTAGGTGGGAATTCTACTTTCATCTAAATCTACACCGTCTAACAAGGCAGCACTGAACGATTTAGCCCTACTGGAAAATATTTCACCTGGCAATAACCCAAAGCCGTTCAACTCTGAAACTGTGTTATTAGAAGAAGGAACAGGCAAAGGAGGTACAGCTTCACATTTTCATTATTACTAACACAAAAAGATATACTGCTAATTATTTTCCAAAGTCACTTCAGCCTGGAGCTATTTTGAAAATAAAAATGAAAACTAAATAATATCAAATTCCATTCCTGAGTTTAGTATTTCTAGGAGAGTGTTACAAACAAACCTAATCCCCTGAGATGTTCTGCAAATAAGAGATTTATTACCAACCAAAAAAAAAAAAAAAAAAGAAAAGAAAAAAAAAACTAGGAAGTTCGTAATAAACCTTGGAAGTTCGTAATTGTGACATCTATTTTTTAGAACTTCCTAGTTACTGACAAATCATCATGCAATACTGAACCCTCTTCATTTTTGTTTAATTGAGAGGTTCCCAAATGCTATGGTTTGGATGTTAAATGTTTCACAGAGGCCCATATATAAAAATATCCTTCTAGGGGTGGTAGTATTGTGGGGTGCTGTGTACTGTGAAGAGGTGGGACCTTAGATCCTTAGGCCATTGGAGTTATGCCTTTGGGGGGGGGGGTGTCTGAAAGGTGACCATTTGCTTCTACATGCATTTCCCATGAGTCACCACCCACCACCTTCACCAGAAGCCAAACAATTGGGACTCCCTAATCTTGAACTTTGAACCTCCAAAACTGTGAGCTAAGTGAAACTTTTCTCTTTGTAAGTTAGTTATCTCAGGTGTTTTGTTGTAGTAACACAAAGCTGCCTAATACACTAAACTAAGTAAGCAGAAAATCCTATTTTCATGTATAAGGTGTATCTCCCTAGATAACAGAGTTGTGAGTTGATAAATTGTTCTTTTCTTTCCACACTTAAAATAAGTCATTCCCATTATCTCCTATTCATGGTTATTTCTGACAAGTTAGTGATCATTTATATTATTGCTCTCCTATATATAATGGAGTTGTTTCCTCTGGCCATTTTCATGATTTACCCAGTATTTTAGTTTTCAGAATTTTGCTGATAGATAGTTTGCCTAAGTGTGGTTTTCTTTAATTTCTCTCAGGATTTGCAGAGGTTTTTTAATTGAATTGCAAGTTATCTGCCAAATTTGCAGAACATTTTGTTGTTATTTTTTTTCCTCCCATGTTCTTCAACTGTATCATTTTCTACTGGTCCATTTTCAAGCTCAATAGCCCTTTTTCCTTCCTTTGTCAATCTTCCGTTAAACCCACATAACAATGTTTTCCATTTCATATATTTTCAGTTCTAGAGCTTTCATTTGGTTACTTTGTATAGTTTCCATTTCTCTGCTGAAGTTTTCCATTTGTTCACTTCTTATGACAAAAATTTTAGTTTCTCGGACATATTTATAGCAGCTGCTTTCAAGTGGTTGCTATTTCAACATCTGTGCCTTCTTCAGGTCTGTTTTCCTTTTTCTCTTGTCTATATGTTTCTTTCCTGCCAGAATTTTTAAATTTGGACTATGGGTATGATACTTTTTAGAACTCAGGGGCTCTATGGTCATTATGTGATAATAAGACTACTGATTTATGGTTGCTTTAAAAACTTAAGTTTAGTTAATCACCTTTAACTTGTGGGGTCTCAGTTTTTATACTTTAGTAGGATGAATCTGTGTCAGTTTTCCCCTCAATCCAAAATTTCATTTTACTCAGAAAAGCCTATAAAATACTGTGGACCTTGCCATAGGAAGTCTGAGTTTTACACAAATAAAGCAGAATAGAAAAAAATATATTCTTTACGTGAGCTCAAATTTTCAAGGTGTCCAATTCCTCCATTATAATTTTGGAAGATACTCAAACTATATTTTTTCCTAAAAAGTTGGTGATCTTTTAAGTAACATAAAGATCATGCCATGTGTAAATCAAGCTTAAATTTGTCCCATATAGGCAAAAAAGTCTTAATGAACGACTTAAATAACAAAATAAGGACCAAAACACCTTACAACTCAGTTTTAATTTTTTTCAGCTATTGTCCCATTAAAATTAATCTTTTTACAAGAATCAAATGTACCAATATACTTGCACATAATACAGTCTTGATTTGATGCCCATTTCCCCACTTTTGGCAAATCTGTTAACCTCTCTGGAGAGAGGCATCAGTTTTTTTCCCCCATAAAATATTTCTAACAACAGGTACCTGGACACAGTAACAAGAAGAAAGCTATTACTCAGAAATAGTTATCTTTAAAGGCAGAGACCTTGGCCTTTAGATCATGAGGTGGAAAAAAATATGTAATCCAACAACTAAAATATTGTTTTCCTGTTCTGCCTAATGAGAGGCCAGCTGAAATCAAGACCCACGCCACGTGCCACAACTCAGCTCACTCCACATAACAGCCAGTGCAGCAGGCCCACAAGCTACAAGAGTTCCAGGCCTGAAAGGAAAACCTGTGGTTCTACACCCAGCCTCTCCTGCTGCCGCCTGGAACCTGCTGTCTCTGCTGCAGAACCGGCCTGACTCCTGACTCCAGACCAGACGCAGCCAGCACCAGGCTCCACTCCGAGCTGTCCCCCGCAGCGTCCTCCCCCTGCCTCATCTGCCATGGACGGAGGTTCTGCACTCTCCCCAGAAACTCTGCTCCATTTCAACAGCCACCTCGATATTTCCCTGCTTTTAATACATTTTTCCATACCACCAAAAACCAATATCTGAGACCTTTGTCTCCTTTAGGCTCTAGTAGCCTCTCAATGGCTAAAAGATGACCCTGGGAAGTTGTGCCTCAGCTCTGGCTGGGCTTCCATGGTCCCCCACCCTTTAGCCTCACGTGCACACCAACATCGACAAGCCAGAGTTCAGAGCTCAGGGCAGCTCCTTCCTGTGCCTCCCCTCTCTACCTAGAACATGCCTGTTCCTCACACCCCTTCTCTGTGAAGGGTTCCCATCCAAGACAGGCCTGGTGACTTCGCCCCTCTGCTTTTATTACAGATTATTTTCTCCATATTGAAGTTATACATGTATAAACCAATCTACTGCACCCTCAAGACTGAGCTCCCAGAAGATGAAAAAAAAAAAAAAAAAATGCCCAGGATAGAATCTGGCTCAGAGTAGGTGCTCAGGAAACATTTGTTGAATTAATAAATGAATGTCATTTTGTTTATTTCAATACCTCATATCCTGCAGATATATGGCATTTTAATATTAAAGGCCTGAGATAAAAATGGAAAAAATATATGCCTCACAGCCAATCCCACCACCGAAGGAAATAATCAAAGAAAACAAGAAACAAGGAGACTTGGTATGATCTCAACCATCTTTATCCTCCTATACCAAGAAGGATAAAAATCTTTTATTTAAGATCAAGGCCACATCCACTCTGGTCAAAGCCCAATGTAGCCATTCCAGTTCATACAGTTTGATTCTAATGCCATCTTTTTCAATTATATAATGTTGAAAAAAAAGCCTCACTTAGTTGTTATCAAGCAACGATTAATAATATTGAATACTTCAATCACAAAATTCATGTTTGGCACCGAGTCTTGGCAGGAAGCCCCAGTGGGTACTTTTTCTGGGACTAAATTACTCATTTCTAATACAAACATGAGAATAAAGATAAAACCAGTGCTGTGTAAACAAAATGTGTTACTTTTTAGTTCTCAAGGGAGGATGAGCGCAAACTCATTTCGCAACACTCGGGGGCACTTGGGGCCTCGCTGTAAGGCAGAGAGACCCAGGCTCCCGGGCAAGGACTCCTCCTGGGCCAAAAGGACCTCAGTCGGAGGAGCCTGTTTCCAGTCAGACCTAAGCAGTTTGGCACCACGTTTTCCAAATACAGGAAAAAAGTATCCCTGATTCTTAACATCATCCAGACAACTGCTACCAGCTGTGAAACCAGAACTGGGGATCGAGTCTGTCTGTGGGGCGTCCCCCTCAAAGCTACCACGCACGACTGTCTTCATCAACAAACATTCATGACCCTCTTTCCCCGAATTCTAACTCCACAGACCGCCTCATTTAAAAAGAGAAAAAAAGACTCAGAATCTTTCAAAATCTTTTAATTTTTCCCTATCCTAAATCCATCTTAACTCAGTGTAACCTCTCATAAAATCAGTGATCTTCTCCTCATTTTGGATTGTATTTAGGACTACCCCCAAATAATACACTATTATAAACGCAAAATATTTTGTACGATCTCTGTATATTGCCCAATCTGCAAAGGCAATTCTCCATTTGAAAAATAAAACTGTATACTCTTCCTTTCTTATTTGCTCATGAGAGTTTCACATCCTAGACTTTGCTCTCTGAATGCCTGTCAAAGGATTCCTGCAAAATCCTCCCCAATTTATGCTTTGCTTCTGGCAGTATTAGGTACCATACCTGCTATGGCATTAGGCACTGCAATGCTCAGAGAAACAGGGAAAGAATTCTGAAGAACTTCAAAACTCCTTAAGCAGAAGCCTCGGGTAATCTAAAGGGATCCTTAACTTGCTTTTCAGTTGCCTGAAAATCAAAGGCCCCAAGTAGGTCTGTCCTGTAAGAAAGCCCAGCTCCCCCAGCAGGCCCATTTTTCTTTATACTTAAAAGAGCTGTCTGAACTTATTAAGGCATTTGCATCTTCTCCTGGACAACACTCTTAAAAGCCCACCTGTTGTGTCAAACTCTTCTGCATGACTAAGTCCCTTGCCCTGCACTTCCTCTGTTTTCTCAGAGCACAGGACTCACAGAGCTTATCTCCTGGACACAAGCCTGGCTATTCCCAAACAGGACCCAGATGGAGAACCACACTTCTGGTAATTGCCCAAGCCTCCTGGTAAAAGATTGAGCTGATTATATATGCTCCTACTTCTTAACCCCTCATTCCCAAAGTCAAGGGAGAGAGGCTACTTCTTGTTTTGTTTTTTAATTTGCCAACCTTCCTTCCCACAAGCTTTTTAATAACAACAACAATAATGCTGAAGGTAATGCTAGCTAGTTTAATCAGAATATGTTATGCGCGTTACATAAAAATTTTGACAAATTCTTAACCTTCACTATTATCTAGAAGGCAAAATTACAGTGCTACTTAACAGAAAAATGAGCACTGGAGGTCTGGGGAGGGCATGCTGCTCCTTTAATTAGCCGACAGCTAAAAAATACTTGAAAGTATTTTACAGTTTACAAAACACTTGTACGTAAATGATCTCCTCTCACTCTGGGAAAATCTCAAGGAAATAGATATTATTAGATCAATTTTCCACAGGGAAACCAAGTCTCAGAAGTTTGTGTAACCTGCCCAAAGTCACAAAGAGAGCACTAATAGGGCTGAAACTTCCGGGAAGATTTCCTGCTTTCTGGTCTTGCCCTTTTCCCTCTGTAACAGACTCCCCTAGGCCAGGGGAATATTTTTATTGTGCCTCATGATGTGGCCCTCTCCGTTTTGATTTGATTTGATTCGTTTGTGGTTGTCCTTGTGTTTCCTTTGTTTTAGTGACTACTTTAGTGGCCCCAAACAACAATAAGAACAACAACAACAACAACAGAAGTTATTTGTTCTCTTTGCTACAGGACTAAAAATGAAATTTGCATATAATAGCAATTACTGATTCCTGTCTAGACTGTTCTGAGTTGAAAGAGCAGGAGGACCTCACCCATGACAGTTCCAAATATAATCCTTTTCATTTAAGTAATTACCAATTAACTTTCAAATTCATAGTAGCCAGGGGAACCAATACCACCAGCCCACCAGAAGAAATCACACTACAAATGACAGTACTCAGGCCATGAAATAACATTATGATGGAAATTATGCAAGTAAATCCAATCTCCATCCATGTAGCATTTGGAAAATAAACGCTTTGAAGGAAATAATAGAACACCACGCAATGGTCCCTGTGAGGTCCACTTCCAAGTTGCTGCATTCCACCCCACACACACGTAATTGAGGGGCTAAGCCCCGTTGCTTACACACCAGCCCAGCAATAAACAAGCTGGAAGTCAGTTCCTCTATTTATGCTGTGCTGTGGGCACACACACCCATTGATTATCTGTGGAACTGACTGTGCCGCAAACCTTAGTGGCAATAAATAGTTTCAAAGGGAGAACCGTCCACCAAGCAAGAAAAAAAAAAAAAAAAAAACATGATTCAGAAAAGTACAAAGATTTGCTAAACAAAACTCTTAAAAAATCTGCACTGACTCTTCCAGCTGAAATGAAATGTATCTGGCAACTGGAAACAGTTAAAATTTCCTATTTTCTGATTATTCCAAGTGCTTACCTCTGCATGTCCCGTCTCCAGCTGGGTCGGTCAAGACAAGAAATCTCCTCAGAAAGCCAGTTCTCACAATCCTTTCAGGCCAATTTAGCAATTTGCAAAAGCGAGAGAGTCTGCCATGACAGAGGAGAAAGGAGGGTGGCCTCGGCATGGAAAACACCCAGAGCCACAGAGACGGACCCACCAGTTCAAGGACAGAAATGAATCCATGTCGGAACGAGAGAAGTTCCACTTTGAGAAAACAGAAAGCATAACCCAGCAAGCGCAAAAGCTGGAGACTGTCATAGCTCATGGGTGTGCGATACAAATGGAATACAAAGCCCCACAAAGGCACAAAAATTCAATAGCAATGATGTTTAGAAAGTAAAATGTATCGCTGAGGATTAGCTTCAGCTGTAAACGAAAGAAAAGGCAAAATAATAAAGGTTGAAAGAAGACAGATGTTTATTTCTCTCTCACATAAATGAAGTCTGGGGTAAGCAGCCAGGGGCTAGTGTGCCATGGCATCCGGGACCCAGTGGCCTCTTTTTGTTCTATGGTTCTTAGCACTGGCTGCACCCCCCCCCCACATGGTCTAAAAGGGCCTCTCAGGCCCCAGCCATCACATCTGTATGCCTGCCAGAATAGGGAAAAGAGGGGGCAGGGAGGCAGGCACCTCCTTTAAGGTCCCCTTTGCTCAGCCACAGCTAACTTCTTATATGACCGTAACTAGCTGCAAGGGAACTAGGAAATGTGTCTTTGCAATTTGCATTTGCCATTGTGGGAAGATAAATATTCCATGACTCAAGGGACTTCAAAGCCCTGAGGCCCCTGCAATCGTCAAATATTTAGGAACTACCTATTTTTGCCAGCCACCAGGCTCTGCACCTGATACACAGTGAGGGAAAAAATAAAATAAAACAGAGCCTGCCCTTATGCAGGGGCAGTTCAGTGACCACTGCTCCCCAAAACGACCAGAAAGGGTGTCTGTGAACTTGTATACACAGTGTGCTCTCTTCAACATTTTATTTTGAAAAAATTTCAAATTTACCAGAGTATACAAGGAATAGTCATAGCTTTATGAGATCCACACTTTGTTCCATTTGCTTTAGAATCTCATTCTCATGCATTTATTTCTCCCTCCCTTCCTGCCTCTCCTCTTCTCCTCCTGCTCCTCACTCCGTCTTTTTTCTCCTTCCTTCCCTTTCTCCTCCCCTCTTCCTCTTCCCCCATGTGCCTTTGAGAACAAGAGGAAGGTGTCATTCCTACTCACCCAAAATACTTCACTGTGTGTTTCCTAAGAAGAACAGGCTCTTGCATAGCTATGGTGAAATTATATGCCACCCCATCATCTTTTTTTTTTTTTTTTTTTTTTTTTTTTGGTACCGGGGATTGAACTCAGGGGCACTTGACCACTGGGCCACATCCCCAGCCCTTTTTTGTATTTTATTAGAGACAGGGTCTCACTGAGTTGCTAAGTGCCTCGCCATTGCTGAGGCTGGCTTTGAACTCGTGATCCTCCTGCCTCAGCCTCCCAAGTGCTAGGATTACAGGCGTGCGCCACCACGCCCGGCTCACCCCATCATCTTAATGAAGTCCTTTATCAAAGTGTTCCCTGGTGGAGGGGTTGTCAGGTCTACTTAATGTGAAACAGTTCCCCAGCCCATCTTTGTCTTTCCGGACATAGATACTTGTGGAAAGCATGGATGTTCCTGGAACAGGAATGAATGATCCTTCTCAGAGTATCCTGTCAGGAGGCACATGACCAAGGTCAGCTGCATTATGGGTGATGCTAAACTCTCTCTAAGGTGATATCCACCTGACTTCATGGGGAAGTTACTGTTTTCTCTTTCTCAATTTTTAATTGGTGGGAAACACTTGAGATTACATAAACAGCCTGTTTCACATTAAACACTCCCACAAGTTTGAGTATTCACCAATGATTCTTGCCTGGGTCAGTTATTACAATGAGGATCACAAAATGGTGATTTTTAAATATCACTTCTGCTTTATTGATTAACACTCTATTTTAAGGAAGGGATTTCCTCTGTTCATTTATTTACATTTTTTATTTAAATACATTAATCTTACTACAGATTAATAGATTCTTATTGTGTTTAATGGGCTATAATCCACATCCACTGTCATTTATTTTGGGGTATGATGTACATTGTATCATATGTACCATATTTAGTCAATAAAACCCAAGTTGGCTTCCATGTCTTTTTTTTTGGGGGGGGGGGAGGCAGGGGACTGGGGATTGAACCCAGGGGCACTTAACCACTGAGCCATATCCCCAACCCTTTTTAATTTTTATCTTGAAACAGGGTCTTGCTAAGTTGCTTAGGGCCTCGCTAATTTTCTGAGGCTGGCTTTGAACTTGCAATCCTCCTGCCACAGCCTCCTAAGCCGATGGTATTATAGGCATGTGCCACTGTGCCCAGCCTATGTCTTCTTAAAATAACTTTTTCTCTTTCTGAGCACTTCCTTGCTTTCTAGAACCAAAATGTGTTTGGGAATCCATCTCTAAGTTTTTTTTTTCCACAGACGTTAAGAGATGACAATAATAAATTTCAAAATCACTAGTGTACTGAAGCATTATTTAAATTAATACATTCATTGAGCCAGTTTCATGTTTCCAGCCTACGTCCCAAGTACCATGCCAGGTGCATGGGATAGCTGGTGGTGAACGAGGACCCAGCCCCAGTCCCCAGAGGCTTACAGGATCTTGGGAGATGGAGGCCCACAAGTAATTCTACCACAGAGAAGAACCAGAAAGAGCAGAGAGGTAAAACTGAGACCGAGGGAGGGATGACTAACTGCACCTGCTGGTCTGGGAAGGCTTTGGCAGAAGTGGGGCAACTCCATCTGCGATGAGAGGCATGTGATCTTCAGGCAGAGAAGGCAAGTGGGGGAAAGGGATGTTCCAGACTAAGGAAACCACATTGGCAAACCACCAAGCACCAAAACACACCAGCGTGGATGGAAAATGGCCTGCCAAGCACAGAAGGATTAGAGAGAGATGGAGATGATGGTCTATGACCCTGAACCAAAGCATCAAAGCCACTTCTCTGCATCTGATTGAGGCACTTTACAAACACCAACCACAGAGAAGGAGGAAAGAAATGTCTCCACCTAATCACTAACATTTCAGTTCCTTTGGCCTCGTTCCATACAATCTTCTCACATCCACTGTGCAAAGGACTGCAGGAAAGGAAAATAAAATGGCAAGAGATGGACGTTAAATGACATTTTCCCAAACAAGTTAACCAAACAGCAACCATCCAAACATGAAAATTTTAAACTTCTGATCACTCAGATGCAATTTTTTTTTTTTAATCATAAAAAACGTTCTTGGCAAACTTCTCAACACGTGCCATTGGGCAAAACATTTTTACTTGAAAATGGGCTGGAAAACCAGTCAACCCAGCGTCGACTGACAGTTCCAATCAGAGGACTGCATGGCCTTCACTGTTACAGCACCAGGCCTCAGGGAGAAGCAGAAAGGTTCCCAGGGAAATCAGTGATGGGATATCCACACCCACCATGACTTTAAACTTAGCACCCATGGCAGAGGAGAGGGTGGTTGCCCAGCATTCCCCCCATTGTCCTGATTCAGCTGGGGGCAAAAACACACCCAGTCAGAATAGTTTGTTGCCCTAAGCAAATACAGCCCACAAGTACTGTTCTCATCTGAGATGTTAGAACCTCCAGGATAGGAAGCAGGAAAGCTTTCATTTTCCTAATGAAAAGGGAAGGGCTGTGAAGGGCCTCATCTTTGCTTCAAAGGACAGGCAACAACAATCCACTTCTTGTGTAACTGACAGACACCTCCTAAAGCACAAATACCTCTTCTTTCTACCCACTTTAGAACCTAATTGGGTTCCTCATCCCAAAACAAAAGGTCAGTAAACATGTGTTAAAGCAAAACCTGTAAGGAACTGGACACAGGGGCAGCAGTGCCCCTGTCTCAGCCACAGGCCGTCAATCTTTCACCCTGGGATCTGCATTCATGAAATTGATAGTGTCCGGCTCTTTCAAGTATCACAATCGCTTCCAAATCTAAAATGTTGCTGCCCTGCACAGCACACTGTGGTGCTTGCTGATTGGAAATATGCATAAGGCCTAAAAGCAACCCTGAATCAGGAATGACTCCAAAAAAATATTTATTGTAATAAAGCACACAGGATTTGCAAAGCAGTTGACATCACGTGGCTTACATTTTCTCAGTCTATACCAAATGCTTACTGCATAGAAGGTTAAGAGATGTCTCCATGTAATTCCATGACCCTTTTGAGTTCCAAGACCCTTTGGTAAGGCCATAAGTCAACAGTAAAACATTTCATCTGAGTCTATTCCACTGTCCGTGTTGTACCCTAGACCTGATGGGTGTAAGCTCTGACTCAGACATGACCTTGCCTTCTGCTGTGGCCAACCTTAATCCAGTCTGAAATCTCAAAAGCAGGCTTCCATTCATACTTAGAATAGGGAATGTTTTCTTAAATGTTAACACTTATGAAATTCTTATGCTACATAAAAATGAATCTGAGATGCACAAGGAAATGCTAGAGATGAAGAATAATGCTCTGTCATGCTTTTCCTTATTTACAGGTGGGCATTAGCAACTCAAATCGAAAGTAGATTTCCTATTTAAGGGCCAGTGATTGAAATGACAAAGATAAAGGCCTCGTTCTTTAGCAAAAGCAGGCATCTGCTGAGGTCCAGAATAGATTTTCGGTGCCTGTTATAAGAAATCCACAATATATCTTATTTCTTCAGTCCTTGGATCAAAATGAATCCATTTGTCCCCTTCAGCTATAATCCAAGACGTGAATTTCGATGACTACCTAAAACAGAGATAATGCCCTCTTAAACATAAGCCAGAAAAGGAAAGAAAAAGTTAAAAAAAAAAAAAAAAAGAAAAAAGAAAGAAAGAAAGAAAGGGACTTCATAAGAGTAGAGCAAATGGATGGGGGAGACAGGAAGGAAGGTCCTGGGGAAGGAGATTGAGCAAATAATGTTATGTGCATGTGAGAACATGGCATAATAAATCCCACTATTATGTATAATTATAATGCGCCAATAAAAATAGATTTAAAAAGTAAAAAAAAAAAAAAAAATGGCTGTGAAGCAACAGAGTATTTGTTTTTATTCAATTTAGTTGTGACCTCCAACCCACCAAGAGCCTAGTAGGGCCACTGAAAAAGAAAAATGGGAGAAAGGCAAGGTGGAGATAGCCCCCTACAAAAGCTGTAAAACAAGTCTGAAAGGCTCAGCAGTCAGCAAGAGGGTTCAAAAAATTCAGGAATGGAAAGTACTGCCTTCTCACCCATTGTGGGGAAAGGAGGAGGAGAGAAGCAAGAAAGGAAGAGAGGAGAAGTAAAGAAGGCGCCAGAAAACACAGATGTGGTCCCCAATGGCAGAGCAGTTCTACCTCATGTACAAAGTAGGGCTCCCTGTAAATGCAAATTAATTTTCATTTCCAAAAGACTGCCTCCAAGTTTTCACTGAGTGCCTGCTCTGCACCTAGGTACCCTGCCAACACACATGCCCTCCAGTTCAGAGCAAACACATATCTCACGGGTCAGCCCCTGTTCAGCAAAGGCATTGAATTACATTACGAAGAAAAATGCCAACTTTCCGGGCCAAGGCGTAAAGAGATCAGCATTGAGCTCTGCTATTTACCATTAACACAGCAGAAAGAGGGAAACGTGAAGTTACAGGGTTTTAAAACTGTATTCTTTGTTCCCAAGACTGCTTTCCTTCCAGAAAACCATCTATCAATTTTCTAAAGAGATACTGGCTGCACTCTCTACCTGAATATTTAAAACGACCCCCACCTGGGGAACACTAATTCAAATTCTCTTTGGTTGTAGGACTGACTCTCCAGATTTGCACAGATTTGCACTTTGCCCATGCCATTCATTTTCCACAAAGCGCCAAGCTCCTGCAGCTCAGACCAGAAGGTGGGTGGGGGAGAAGGCAGGGTGTGCCAGCTAACTGATGCCAGATGAACTTCCCTGGGTCCAGACAGCTTTGTTGTGACGATTACCTCCTTGTGTGAAATCAAAGTGCGGAAGCAGGGTCTCAGGACTGAGATCTACATTCTCTTCCCAGAAGGTCAGGACTACTGGAGATGGAGGTATTGAACTCTTTAGACCAAGGAATCCACATTGTCCTAGAGTGAACTCACAGAGCCATTCACACTTTTAACCAAGGACTGTAAGTGTTCCTCAAGAAATGGAGCTCAGACAGCCTGTGACCCTATCTTTAACTGTTTTGGCCAAAACAGCTGTTTGCATCCCTGACACCATTTCCATTCCAAGCTCAGAAACAAAGAGGGATTCGTTTTATAACATGTACCAAAATTCCTTTATTTGTTTTGGATGCAGTAAAAGCATCATTACTTAAAATGACACCCTGAATTTTCAGTGCAGAGATTTGGCAGGAAGGTGAGAGTGACATCCAAGTTATAAAAACCTTAAGAGTTATAGCAGATGCCAATAGCAGGGCTACACCCTGATAAACAAGGACAAAAAAAATCTTTCTCCAAAGATGGGCCAGAACATGGGAGCTGCAGGCCAGAACTATTAATTAGGATTATCTTTGCTCAAAGTCACTTAATAAAGTAAGGATATGTGCAGAAGAGAAAGTCCAAGGGAAAATCATGGTGTGCACCCTTTCTTCATCTCCCAACACACTTTTTACAAGGAATATATACTCATTTGCAAGGACATGTATATATCCATGGGGTTCCAGTGTCTTAGAGAGTTTCCAAGAATGGCTTTTTCACTTGTCACATACCCCCACCGACCTCCAGATATCAACTTTATCAAACAACAGGCTAAACATAAGTGATTCAAGGGAAAATTCTACCCGCAGGTCAGAATCAGAGCTTTGTGGTTGCACGCTACAGACACCCACTCTCAAAGAGATCAGCAAATTGTGATTGATCTCTTTTGAGCAAATTATGCACATAACAGAAGCAGGAACAAAAATATGTAAATATTGGAATGGCACTGGATTGAAGGGAGGGTGGGAAGTCCAAGCTCAGAAAGGAGAAGGATGGAACAGTCACCCGAATCTATGCAGCAGAACTATAGACAATCTTCAGAAAATCAGATATATCATCCCTGGCTACTTTCATCCCCTGGGTCATCATACACAGGATTTCAATTCCTGGGCAGAAGTGTTTAATGAATCTAGCTGGGGCAACCAGTGACCCTGTGGCTAAAAGAGGGCACACAGACTAACAGATGCCCCTCCCCTGAAACTGGATGGCAACTTCCCATTGGAACAAGGGGAAAACAGTTCCCCAAAGCAAAATCAGGGTGTTGTTATCAGAGGATGGGAAATTAAACTGAGCAAAAACCACCCCAGATGTCCACTTCTACTTCTATATAAACAGTCTTAGCATTCCTGTTGTTTATTTTTTGACAAAATTGCAACTAATGCCATTACCCAAAATCTGTGCTACAATGTCCCTTATACAAGAGCCACATGATATGTTCCAGGGACTACTTCAAGCTACAAAAAAGTTTGGGGCCCCACATGAGTTGATGTACTTTCTTCTGTTAGAGAATGAGGACTGAGTAATTCACCCTGTTTCTTTTCTTACTTGGGCTACTGGGAAGCTCAGAGCTGAAAGTTTTAGACTCAGCTATAACCTTAATCATAACTTTAGGTTTTCAAATACAACTAAATCTCTCCTCTCATCATATGATCATTGTTTGAGGGATTTCATTTTGGCCTTGTTTTAAAAATGGATGTTTACCTTTTACTGAAAAGTACATTAAAAAGCATGTGAACTTCCCTGCTTACTAATCAAAAGCCAGCCTTTTCAGAACTATATAAGGATCTGACGTATATTTGTATTTTTTGAGTTTGTAGCTCATGTGTGCTTTCATGAAACAAGAAGATGGGTTGAAGGTGAGAGGTATAATTCACGGTTATGCTCAAGCCACTGTGTGAGTGGACTCCAAGTACTTTGCATGCTAAAAATAGTCAGAATCCCGTAGCTACAGGAAATGGGCAGAGGAAGCCACAGTGAAGCACCTGGGAAGGGCAGATCTGCTCCGGGGGGGACCAGGAAAAGTCTGCAAAGTGCTTTGGAGGTTCTTTTACTTTGGTGGAAGTGGGATTCTCTAAACAAGGCGGTGCTGCCACCATTTCTAACATCCTCCCGTTGGGTTTTCTGAAGCAGCATTTCTATGGTTCTTCACAGGCTGACAAGCTATGAGGAAATGTTGAAATCTGCTCAACTAAAAAACTCTCCTTGGTCTTCATATCTAATGTCACTGAGGAGATGTCTGATGCCAACCTGGTTCATCCTTCTTGGTTGGTAACTAATTGACTTTCCTTTCTGGAAGTCCTGGGGTCTTTGTTCTTGGTGTTCTGGTATTTCACAGTATTTCATGAAAGGTTTTAGCCACTCAATATGTCTTTTCTTTAATGCTGAAAATTCTGTTCTTTGATTGTTACCTCATCTGTGTTTTCTCTGTTCATTTTTGAAATTTTTTAATTGTTTTAATTAGTTATACATAACAGTAGAATGTATTTATGCACAGTGATGTATCATACATAGATGGGATATAATTTCTCATTTCTCTGAGTGTACATGTTGCAGAATCATATTGGTCATGTCATCACATATACACATATAGTAATAATGTCTGTTTTATTCCACTATCTTTCCCATCCCCACATCCCCTCCCTTCACTTCCCTCTACCTAATCTAAGGTAACACTATTTTTCCCTGGTGCCCCCCACCCCTTATTGTGAATTAGCATCCGCATATTAGAGAAAAGATTCAGTCTTTGGTTTTATGGGATTGGCTTATTTCACTTAGCATGATATTCTCCAACTCCAACCATTTACTGGCAAATGCCATAATTTCACCCTTCTGGGTTTGAGTTTTGGTTTTGTTTTTCTTTTCTTCTTCTCTCTCTTTTTTTAAACTTTTTGTTGTTGTTGTTGTTGTCGTTGTTGATAATGGAGCAAGAAAAAAAAGTGTCATGAAAGATGTGTATGTGTGTGTATATGTATCACAAATAAAATGGCAATCTTGGGGGGAAAAAAAAAAGCTCTCCTCCACCCTCCACATTACCCCTCTTTTTGGAAACAATCTATTCCAATGTTTGGCAGTGTAAATGCCCCAACTGAGCCAATACCATAACAATGAGAAGCTTTAGTGCCTGGCATGGGAGATGCAGGAAAGAGTAGTCTGCATTTACTTAAAAGCAGAAGAAGCCACCCTCTCTCTCTTGTGTGCTCTGGATTAGAAACAGAATAGGCAACAACACTTGTAGTCCCTGTGCCTCTGTGTGCCCCGAAGAAAGAAGAGAGGAACTGCCTATATGGACCTCAAGGTTGGCTACCAGAGTGGTGCTTGGAGAGCAATAAATGATGCTGGACAAATAAACTCAGTTACAAAACTGTTTATCACCTTGGCCTTTAGAAGTCAGGAATCAAGGATCTGGTCCCGATTCCAACAGGAAATGAATTTCGGATTCAGTTCTGTTGTCAGAGGCTGAAGGAGCTGAGCCAGATGGGGATCCCATCTCAGGGACCTGCAGCTGTGACTGACACCTGGGACCAGCTGGGGGCCATGGTCATCCCATATAAGGGCAGCAGCGGCTGCTCGGTGGTCCCTCTATGAAAATATAGGCCCTCTGTGGTCTGACCTGCCCATTTTTAAAAAAGAATCAGAAAGCCCAGCTTTCCTTATAAATTCCTCTAATTTTTAAATCCTGGAAACTAATTTGTAAAGTTTTTATATTCACTGCAGAAGCCAAAGGAAACATTCCTGTGAGCTGGAGCCAAGCCTCAGCCCCATGGTTGGTGGACTCAGAGGAGCTCAAGTTCTGTACTGACGTGCCCTGGGCTGTGGAACGCTCCTTCATTGGGTAGCCAGGACCATCTTCTGCCCTCACCTGCAAACCCATGGGCACTGGCCCCTAAAGGCTATGAGAAGTCCTGCACCAAGTAACCAGACCTAGGGGGCTTCCCTAGAGCCTCCCAGACTATTTAGACCCTGGGCTCTGGGAGGCAGGACTCCCACAAGCAACTGCTGAACTCACGCTTCATGGAACCCGCTTTGGGAAATGCCAAATCTGCATTTTCCACTTGGCTCTAAAGTTCTATGTTTCTATCCCCAGTTGACCCTTGGATCTGAAATGGGGGGGTGACATTAGTATCTACTGACTCCCCGTGGTATGCCAGTTACCATGCTAAGTTCTTATACTTCAGCATTCACAACATTTGTCTTCATTTTCAACTTGAGAAAATGCACATACAAAACACAAAACAGAGGCCCTGACTTAACCCCCGAGTGAAGCAGCCAAGCTATGTGACCATGAGTGCCTGGTTAAAAGCCCCACCGTCTTGTCACAGTCCATAGTCTGTACAGGTCCCTGGCAGCCTGACCTGTAATCTAAAGAAATATTGTCATCATCTCCCATTTGCCCCAAACTGCCCGCTCCTGTGTCTCTGGGTCTGCTTATATCATTCTCCAATTTCCAGTCTCCTTATCTGAAAGACAGCATTGCTCCAACTGGGTCAGATACTCCACAAACCTTTCACCACCCGAGCAGGCGTGAGCATGTGATGAAAGCACATATTACTCTGCATGTCAAGTGTGACACCTTTATGGAGCCAGGATGGCGCCAGAGAAGCGCTAGGTGTCCTTATGATGCACTCTACCCTCCCCTTCCTTCCTCTCTGAGTGTGTGCAATCCTTGACGCCGCCCCCACCACCACCACCAATTTCCCAGTGTTCCCTCTTCCTGGCTTTCTTGCCCATCTGCTGTCTCTACCATCAACCTATTTCATTTGTTTCCGTCACCCCCAAGGTGAATATAGTTAGGAACCAAAGTCTAGTGTTTTATTTGCCATTTCTAGGGCTATCAGACATCCTGATTTGATGGGGGACTCTCCGTTTCATGCCTGTTAATTATTAACAGTGCCACCATCACATGAATAGGGCCCCAGACTGGACACTGTGCCACATGGTCCCTTCACATATTCATCAAATAGGCTTTATTTCATTGATGTTGAGTTAAATGACTCAAATTTTCCTCCTAGAGGGGAAAAACACTTTTAAACAAATAGATAAGTCATTTTTGTGAATGCTGTTTACTAAGGGCCAACAGCCATTGGATAAGTTGTTCCATCCAGCTACATTTTTAGTTGGCAAAGGAAAAGGAATTGGAAAAAGAAATTGTTCCACAAGGAACCCAGATCCTGCATCTGCTGGGCACATTACTTTGATTCACAAAGGAATCAAGAGCCACTGATGGTTTGGCGGATGTCTTCCCCATGTGTCTCTGTCAGGGAAGGGAGAAGAGCAAGAAGGTATCCAGGCAGCCAGCCACAGGGCCACACTGCTGGAGTTACCCCTTCAACAACACTGTCGCCTGAGTCTACTGGGCCCTGGGGTATAGGGCTTCAAAGGCCCAAGAGGACATGCAGCTGGAAACCAACAGAATGAGAAACGCAGAGACTGGGGACAAGGATGAGAAAGGGGGCCATGGAGAATGAGCCAGGATCAGAAAGGCTCCACCATGAACTTCCCACCCTTTGTCCTGGATTTCTTTTCTTGTTCAACTGCTGGCTTCCCTATAAAATACTATAAAATACTTAGGCAAACAGGGTTAGATGGGGAAATGTCATTTCTGAAACTAAATGTAAAAGGGTTTTAAACAGAGAAAAAAAACTACAAGAACAATCTTAGAGTTCATTATGTACATTCTAGGTTACAATTTTAATTTCTAAAGAAAAAAAAAGAATTTTAATCACAAGTTAAAGGGAGATGAAAGCAACAGTGAATCCTCAGGATTTAGGGCATCCTGAGAACACACTGCTACTTCTTTCAACTTCTAGCACAGGGCCTGATATATAATATTGCACATTCACATCTTCAAAATGCTTCATATAGGTGTAGATGACATACTGTCAATTGCACCACTTAATACATTTTGACATATGTATAAACTGGGAAACCATCATCATAATGGAGACATTGATCCTATCAATCACTCCCAAACCTTCCTCAAGCCCCTGTCTAATCCTTCCTCCCAGCCATCCTGAGACAACTACAAACCTGCGCTGGTCATTTCACCTCATTTCACCTTCCCACCAATAGCAAGAGCATCCAAGTTCCTCCTTAACTTCAGCTATTCCAATAGTTACATTGTAATATTTCATTGCAGTCTTTATGACTAATGACATTGAACATCTTTTCATGTGCATATGGATGGCCCTATTCTTTGCCTTGTCATCCATGTATTTTTTTTTTTTTTTTTTTTGCTCAAATCATCATGCCATTTTTTTAAAAAAAAAATCTGGAATGTGTATCTCATTATTGAGTTTCAACAGTTTCTTCATGTATCCTGGATCCTTTACAATATATATGATATGCAAATATTTTCTCCATGCCTCAAGCGCGTCTTTTCATTCTCTTAAGATTATTTTTAAAGAGCAAAGGTTTTTCATTGTGATGCAGTTCAATGTTTTGTTCATTGATTGTGTTTCTGTCAATGCTTTAAGAAATCTCTGCCCCACTCAAAGAAACTCTTGGATGCCATGGTTTGTTCATTACCGTGACGGTAGTGATGATTACACAGATGTGCACAAAGTCACAATGATAGTCTGCTGTTTTTATTTAAGAGTTTTGTTAAATTTAGGTCTATGATTGACTTTTGGTTCATCTTGATGGACAGTATGGGGTATGGATGAATGTACATGCTACATAACCCCTCAGTATGAGTTAAGTCCCAATAAACCCATCAAAAGCTGAAAGCATCTGAAGTCAACGATGCATTCAATACACCTATTAAACCTCATGGCTTAGCCCAGCCTACCTAAAGCAATCTCCAAATACTAACATTAGCCTATTAGTTGGGCAAAATCATCTAACACAAAGCCTATTTTATAATAAAGTATTGAGTATTTCATGTAATTTACTTAATACTGAAAGTGAAAAGCAGAGATGCCCTATGGATGTGCTCGGGCACAGCTGTAGCATTGACAAACCATAAGTCAAACCATTGCTCATTGGGGACCATCTGTATTTGGCTCTGTCCTTGATGCTGTGGCTGCTGTTTTGCATGTCAATAGCCAATTGTTCCAGCACCATTTGTTGAAAATACTATTATCTTTTCTCTAGTTGCTCTAGTCTGAACATTTATGTCTCTTCCAAAATCCATGTGTCAAAATTCTAACCCCCAGCATGAGAGTATTAGGAAGTAAAGCTTTTGTGGAGGCAACTAGATCCCAGAGGTAGATGGGATTAGTGTCCTAAAACAAGCCCAAGGAGCTTGTCTACCCTGTCCTCCATATGAGGACACAGCAAAGAAGTGGCATCTCTTTGAACCAGGAAATAGGCCCTCACCAGACAATAAATCTTCCAGGACCCCGATCTTAGACTTCCAGACTTCTCTAATACTATAAGAAACACATCTCTGCCATGTATAATCCACCCAGTCTAGGGAATTTTTGTTATAGCATCTCCAGCAAACTAAGATACCAGTCCACTCTCTTCTTTGTACCTTTGTCAAATGTCATGTATTTCTGATCAACATGCAGAGCTATCTATAAAGGCCTTCCTCGACAGCTGTTGCTCAATTTGAGCAGCATACTCTTTGACTCAGCCATTCTAATCTGACAGTTCAGACTAAAGAAATATAGGCACAAGCACATGAGGATATGCACAAATTCTTATAACCACACAGTTTACAGGGGAATGGCAAAAGAGCAAGGGACTGAACTTAAACATCCCCTCAGAGAAATGACAGCCAGGCACCACAAACTTCTCCACGAGCTCCAAGAGCAACAGGCTGGTGCTGCATGGATTGATCATAAAAGGCTCCCAGGAAACGCTGTGAAGTGGGGGATAGAGCTACAGGACCCAAATACATGAGAGAAGCGTAAATGTGCATTTATATACCTGTATATATGTTTACAAAAGCCTAGGGAATGTGTGGGAAAAATAACCACTGACCAGATCATACAGATTTCCTTCAGGGGTCAAACTGGGAATGGACTAAGTTAGTAACTTCTTTACATTCTTTTGAACTATCTGATTTGTTCTCCTAAAAGCATATTTTTTTTTAATTTAAATCCATGGCACACGGCAGATGTAGCAATCCTTTCCACATCTGTACCATGACTTAGACAAAATTCTCATTGCCCCCCACCTTTTTCTTTTTTTTCCTGATGGTTGCCCAAGTGGGAAGAAATAGATTGCTACATGGCAGAAACCCAAAAGAAAATTCTACGCTAAGTGTTACGGGCTCCATTGTGTCTCTACCACCTCCTCAAAGTGTAATAGGTTGGAATCCTAGCTCCTAGGACCTCAGAATGGGACCTTTTTTTTTTTTTTTTTTTTTTTTAAATTGTATGTGTGATCAGTAAGGATGAGGTCATGCTGGAGCAAAGCAGGCCACTCAACCAACATGACGACGTGCTTAATAAGAGGGAGGTTTGGACAAAGACACACCTGCAGGGAGACCATCGTGGGACAACCGAGCTGATGCCGCCAGAAGTCAGGGGATGCAGAAGGTCCCAGGCACAGCAGCAGATGCTGGCACAGAGGCTGGGACAAATTCTCCCTCACAGCCCAGAAGGAACCAGGGCTGCTGGAGGGCTCCAGAGCTGTGAGCCGATACACCTCCGCTGCTTCAGCCACCCAGTCTGTGGCACCTGATTAGGGCAGCCTTGGAAAACGAATACACCAAACCACCAAGAGTTTAAGTCTGAAAGCAATCCGCAGCTACCACCCAGCCCCCTTCCTAGGGGACAACCTCAGAGACCAGACAGAGACTGCAGTTGCTGCTCCCCACCAAGATGCCACTCACACTAGAGGAAAGGCCGGCCCATCCCGCTGTACGGTGGGTGGTAGAATCCGTCAAAGAAACTGGGAATGGATCTAGTCTTGAGGGAGAGTGATAGTTATGGAGCCCCGTTCTCCTGGTAACCCTGCACCCTGCTGGGTACCCAGGCCCACAGGCAATACACTGTGGCCACTACACACAGAGAAGGCACTCGGAAGGCAGAACGACTTCACTGCATACCGTGCAGCTCAACACAGCAGAAACTGTCTCACGGGAATCCAAAAATTAAGATGCTAGAAGAACCTCACCCCATCCAAGGGCTCTAGGGAAGACTATTTCCCATACTCTTCTAGCACTGGGTGGGGGCCAGCAATCCCTGGCACTCTTTGGCTTGTGGCAGCCTCTGTCCATTCTCTGCTTCCGTCTTCATGTGGCCTCCTAAACATGACCTCACTTGACCTGGCTGCACCTGCACAGACCTGATATCTAAATAAGTTCCATTCACAGGACCAGGGATTAGGACTTCAATTTATCTCTTGAGGGGATACAGTTCAGCCCACAACAATGAGTAAAATATGGAGACCTAACCTGGGTTTGAACCTGAATTTTGGTCCCTTAGTAGCTATGTCAAAGGTACAAATAATAAAATTCCCAACTAGTGTACTACATAGGCTTAAGCAAATGCCAGAAGGTGGTATTTTTTCAACCTGAATTGTTATTAGGAGGTACATTCAGCAGCCACTTAATGATCTAAGTCCCTTCTATCTTATCAATCCAGCCTCTTAGCAGATTGCTTCTTGGCCTTATTGTTTGTTGCTTCAGAATCACTACATGGCTGCTGCCATGGCAGACATCACATCTATGCTCACAACAGAAGGAAAAAAAGAAAAGGGGGTCTGGAAGGCTCTTTCCTCAAGAAGTTTCATTTGTCATTCATGAAGTGGACCCATCCCTAACAGATATTCTCTCGCATGCCAATGGTTAAAAATTGTTCTTGGCAAACCTTAGACCAACTGTGATGAGATGGTCATGGCCGGGCTGGACCACTCTCCCTGAGACTAAGGCCTGACCATCCTTGATCCTGATCAAGTTAGAGCTCTGTTAGCAGAGAACAAAGTTCATTAACAGACTCAAGTGAAAGCTACCTATATTCTCTGGACATCCATTACATCATCCATAAAAATGAGAGAAATAAAACCTGTCCTTTAAAAACGTCTCAAGGATAAACGTGCTCTGCGTGCACAGTACAAGAAGCGCACTGCTGAGGATTGTGGGTGGCCTCTGCAGCCAGCGAGCTGGACAAGAACCTCAGCTCTGCCTCCACACTGGGAGGAAAAAAGAGCCAGGGACATAGTAAGTGTTTAGTAAAAGCTGGATGCTCTTGCTATTACTATTACTATTACTAGTGTGGCTAGTACCACAAAGGTGAGTCTGCGAGGAACATAGCTAATATTTCTTGATTTTCTCCATACCCGAAAGGGAAACTGGCAGGAAAGGTGAAGATCACAATACACTGCTGGCAATTGCCAGCTCACCTGGCAGCATCACTGGGCCATGAGGCAAGGCTGGCCCAGGACCTCGGCTATGACAGCGCTTCCTCTGCTGGCCCTCTGAGCACCAACATCCCTGGGAATAGCAGTAGATTATGTGATTTTCCTGCTGTGCATATGTGGCAGCAACTATGTGTTCAGTGGCTTTTAGAATGACTTTAACCAACTCAAAATATCTTTTGGATCAGTGGACTCTCAATAGCAGGATACACATGGAACTTGCTAATGGTCACCTTCGGCATGACGTCCTCAAGACATCTGCTATGTGCAATAGTGAATGCTTCCTCCTGACCTGAGATCATTATCTGGCAGAAAAAGTGTTAGGGGTTACCACAAACACCCACTTCCAGGATAGCCATAGCCAGACCCCTCCAAACAGGCGACCCAAGCAATCAGACCACAGGGTATATAGCTCACTGAGCCCAGGGCCACTTCACAATCCCACCTTCACCATCATTTGTGCTTAGGAGACTGACAAAACTAAACTCCCAATTGTAAAGGTCATTACAGTCGGTGGACCACAACTTCCTGTAACTCAAGAGTGAGGGACAAGCACAGGTCCTGTTCCTAAAGTGACCATCAAGAGTGAGGGACAAGCACAGGTCCTGTTCCTAAAGTGACCATCCCTAACAGGTGTGCTCCTATTTATTGAGCATCTACTGTATACTGTATACCAAAATCTCTGCACAGTAGATGTCTCCATTTTACAGACGGGGGAAGCAAAACTATGCTAAAACATTGCAAATAAGCAATTGAGTTAAAATTATTTCTAGAAAAGCAGTTCTGTTTTTTAGTTGCTTTTTTAACCAAGTAACTCCTGATTCAGGAAACAACCTGGCTAATAAGGTCATTGCCAGAATGACCCTTGTCCAAGTAAGATCTTAGTTGAAACATATGGGGCAGAAAAGCCCAAAGAGGGACCCACGTGGCATCAGCACCAAGTGGAAGAAAGAGCTCACTGTGACACTGGGAGTGCTGGAATATGCCAGAAGCACAAAGCGGGTCTGCTCCTGTTCCTTGAGACCATCCTTGCTGTCTGTGGCTGAGCGGTGGAACCTGGCAAATATACTATGATTCCTTATCACTAATTTTGATCAACTGGGATCAAAATTTGGTTTTTGGTTAACATAAACTGATAGGAAGGCAATTTCGCTAGACTTTAAGGAAGACTTTGGACAAACATCTCAACTATTTCTTCTTGCTCTACTTATATAAAGACCCCGTTTAGATCAGTGCCCGTGGGGACGGAACAGCACACTGTAGCCATTGAGCGTTTCTGGTTTTATTTGCTGACCACTAACGAGCCCCTGGACTGCTGCTATTCATGGAGTAAAAGACTCCCCTGGAAGGCAGCCTGACCTCCAGAAGCTGTGGGGCTGTGAGGCTGACTCTTCTAGAGTCTCCTCCAAGGGCTAATTCACATGGCAGAATGGAGTCAGTGTGCAGAGAAGGGAGGAGAGAATTAATCTGGAACATCAAACAAAATGCAAAAGTTGCCTAACACTCCAAGATAACCCGGTGCAGTCAACACGAAAGAACCATTAGGCAATGGGTAACCAAGGGGCAGAGAGATTTCCCAGTGCTTGCACTTTGCAAATTACTTGGTAGAGATTTTGCTGATGAACTTGGAGAAAGAGTCAATGACATAAGACAGCATTTTACTTCTGAGAGAGACTAAGGCTCCCAATCAGTGATAACCCCAACTTTTCTTCCTCTCATTTTATTACAGTGTTGCTTTTTTTAATTGGTGCATTATAGTGGTACCTAATGGTGGGATTTGTTGTTACAAATCCCATAGATGCACAGGATAGAACAATAGAACTTGGTCATCAACTTTTCTTTTTTTTCTTCTTTTATTCTAAGTTGTTATATATGACAGCAGAATGCATTACAATTCATATTACACTTATAGAGCACATTTTTGCATATCTCTGGTTGTATACAAACTATATTCACACCATTTGTGTCTTCATACATGTACCCAGAGCAATGATATCCATCTCATTCTAACATTTTTTTTACCCTTTTGCCCCCCTCTCTTTCCCTCCCTCCCCATTGACCTTTCTAGTGTTCCTCTAATCCTCCTATGCTCCCCATCCCAACCCCACTGTGAATCAGCCTCCTTATATCAGAGAAAACATTCAGCATTTGGATTTTTAGGATTGGCTAACTTCACTTAGCATTATATTCTCCAACTTCATCCATTTACCTGAGAATGCCATGATTTTATTCTCTTTTCTTTATGAACAATAAGGACCAATGCTTCATGCTTACCTGCAACTATACAGGATGAAAAGAAAGGCAGAATCTAAAACAGCTTTGGCCAAACACCTGTGCCTGGGTAAGAAGAGGGCTTGCTGCTTTCTAAACAGCGGCTCTAGAACATTCCTATCATCTCTCCTTCCCCACGTTTTGTCTAAAATTGAGATGACCACATATGTGATCCAGCTTGATTAGCAGTTTCCAAGGTCTCCATTCTGGATAAAGGGTTGTGAACTTCAGCTGAAGAGAGTTTCAAGGGCACTTGGGAATATCAGCCGAAGTATAATACAGAGGTTTATTTCTCCCAAAGATATGGGCCACCAAACACAGGGGAGCCCTTGGTCAACACTGCTTCAACAGGAATACGAGAGTAGCCTCTCAGAGCCAGCAAATCGGCTCTTGCTCTAATTCTGCTGGTTCATGGCAGCAGCAGGAACACATGTATAGCATTGCACAATGTCTCGACCTTCTGCACAACAGTGAAGTGGAGAGGAAGGAAGGCCTGGAGCCAGACCACCTGGGTCAAACCCTGGCTCAGTTCATTTCTGGCTGCCTGACCCCAGCCAAATCATTTCAACTCTCTGGCCTCCAGTTTCTTTATCTATAAAATGGGGGTAAAAATGTTTATGGGAGATAAATGAGCTAAGTAATTCAAATAAATTCAACAAAGTGCCACACGCACAGAGCACGCTCCATAAAAGCCAGCCATTATCTTCCTGTCCTTGCTGGAAGTCCCTGCTGTCAATTTGGGCTGCCTGGGAAAGTATCAGATTGGCCAACATTCTCCCTCTGCCTGATGAGCCAGGTCTAATGGGTTGCAGCTGATGTGTTAGAGGGTTCTTCAGTGTCACTTCTCAGGGAAAAGTGAAACTGGAGTCATCGTAGAGAAATATATCTAGAACAATCCACAGTCCAAATCAAGACAATCTCTGCCACTTGTGACAAGACAGGGCAAAAGCAAGACAATCCTGGGGAAAGAAGTCCTCTTGCCTTCTAACTCCTCCAATAATATTTAGTTAAGAACTTCAACCTTCATTATCAGCCCAAAGTTAAATCAAAAGAAAGGTCTTCAGGATGTGGTTTTTCCCCTCCACTTCCTCATGTCATCCTCTTTTGGAAGTGCCAGTGCTCAGGCCTTGACCAAAATGAAAGCAAATAAGAAAGATGGGTGAGGAGGGCCGAGCCCTGGTGGGAAACCAAAATCCAGCCTCAGGGATGAAAAGTTCCACATTTTCTGGATCTTCCATGTAAAAACTGCATCTCAAGAAAGACAGGCAAATGATTGCATTGGAGCCGTTATAGAACACCCCCGTGAGAAGACAGTTTCACAAAGAGACTCCATGATTAGAATTTGCTAGAACTTATTTCCCATACATTCTGACACCGAGCTCCACCCTGTCCTTAAATAACCACGACACTGAGGATGTGTGGCCTCCTTTGTCTCGAATTCAGTCTTGTCTCATTTTTCTCCTGCTCGTCTCCTTTCTTGTCCTCCATAAAAAGCATCTAGTAGCTCACTGAAGACATTTTCTCTGGGGAAATACGTGTTCCTTATGGCAAAGTCCGCCCACACTTGGCACAGATGGGTTTGCCACTTCTAAGGGATCCACCCAGCACAATAATTAAGTCAATCAGGAATCCAATGCAAATTTTTTTAGTATCAAGGTCAGAAATAATCTGGTCTCTATTTAAAAAAAAAAAAACAATACTGAGCCTTTTTCTACTGAGAAGTCCACTTTACTTTCCTGAAAAGAGCTCCTTTCAAATCTGCTTCTTTAAAAATTTAGAACTCTCCCGAGTCCCTGCAAGGAAAAAAAAAAAAGTCCACTGTGCAGAGAAGGTGAAGAGGGAAAAATTCATATTTACATCTTAAAAAGTTGGAGTGGTATTTTAAGTCTTCACATTCCTTTTGATCCTATTATATGTTTAATGGCAGAAGCTCACAGCCAGGGCTCGAGTGGGATGTGACACAAGTTTTAACATTCAAGGGAGCAGATGAAGTTGCCGCAGTCCCTGTGACTGAATGAGCAATCACCCGGCTCAGCCCTGCTCAGGGCAACAGGTCCCTTCTACTGGATTTGGGTCAAAGAACTAAACCTCAAATTAGAAAAATATCAGCCTCATTTTTTTTTTCTTGGCAATCAAGTGGTCAATGATAATGATAATCAAATCTGATCAGAGACACCCTGTCCTGGGCATAAGAATCAGTTGCCACATTCAAAAGCCATTTAGTTAAAGGGTGACTCTCTGGTCTAGGCAAAGCCATGCCACACTCTCGTGAAGCTTTCAAATCAGCATCATCCCACAGGAACTAATAAAATCAACTAGGAAAGGATGTTGGTTCTTTTCTTCCCTCGCCTTTTTTTTTTTTTTTTTTTTTTTTTTTATTTCTAGGTATTTGTACAATCAATTGACTTCTTGGTCCCATTTGGAAGTTCTGGGAAGGCATCCTTGAAGCATATTCTTCACTCCAGCTTGTCTCAATTATAATGTTTATATTAAAAATTAATGAGAAAAAAATGAATGAGGTTGCAAGATGTGCAGAAAGAGGGCGGGGCTTAGGCTGGGGCGGGGCTCCCATCTGTTTTCCCATTCAAGGCCATTTCCACTGTGTGTCCTTGGCCTGGCATCTGGACTTGGTAAAGCATCCTACTCACTGAAGAATCGGAAGCAAACGTTTCTATATGATCATGCCTGAGGGTGAAGGGGAAGCAAAAAATCCCAGACAGGAAACACAGACCATGACAAAGACAACCACAAAGAATGTAAATAAAATATTATTACAAGCAGCTCACTCACCACCTCACTGTCACAGCTCCCTCCCCCAGAAGCAAAAAGGAAAAACATACAGATCTACAGAACCTGTGTTTTTAAGAAGAGTCCGGTGGCTGTTTTGGAAGAGGCCACGAGTGTGTAGATTTTTCCCAGTGGGCTCACTTGGATAACCTCATGCCTTGAGATGTATTTTTTAAAAAAGGAACGGGTTCACTAAACAATTTAAATTTGGGAATCTGAAATGGAGACAAATTGGTAAGCACCTTAATCAGTGATAAGCCCTGTTTACCAGAGTTTTTGAAAAACCTAAAACCATGCCCTTTCCACGTGGCATCCCGGAATAAAACAAACTCACTACAAACGCAACTGCAAAAATCCAGACTCATGCCAAATGCACGTGTGCACATTTCACAGAAGAGCAGGGAAACATTTCAGTCAGGGAATGATCTCCACAGGGGGGACTTGAGCCAGAGCTCATGCCTGCCAAGAGTCACGTGCTCCAGAGCCCACAGGACTCCCTAAGTGAAACAAGCCAGTAGGAACCACTTCAAGAGATGAAAATCTACAAACTCTTCAGAGGCACAGATCACCAGGCCATAAATACCAACTCCAGGAACTGTGACCACATCTCTGTAAGGACTTCCAAGAGCTACTCTCTACTCTTGGATGGGAGTCACCACCTCCCATCAATCATTTTGCTTCTTTGAAATCAAAATCATGCCTTGTTCTGAAGGAGGAATTCAAATACACCACTGACATCTGATGCCACTGCCAAAATACATTTACATCACCTTGTGCCAATTATACCAGGCTCACTGCTGGAACCTGGTCACCTACCTCTTCATCTTCAAAGCTACCAGCAGGTTTTCTTGCTTATTCTGTTTGAGACCCCAAGAAATTGGTCTGGGGGCTCTGCTAAAGTGAACACTCTCCCCGAAAATCATGGCCAGGGAGAGCTGGAATGGAGCTGTGGGACATCTGTTTCTGCTAAACGCAATGCCCTCTACAGATTAATCCTTGGTATGAGGACTAATAGGCAAAGGTTGGCCTGCCCAGCATCTGAGGGACTGTCTCTTTGGGGCTTGGAATGTTCATTGAGGAAACCTCTCAAGCCAGCCAGGACTCCTGGCCTCACTGTCCTAAGTCTTCAGAGATGCTCAGCCTCCAGTGGTGCTGTATTTTACCACTTAAACACTTCTTTAAAGTTTACTACAAAACAATGTGGCTCTGAACTTCCCAAAAGTCGAACTGCGGGATTCAGTGGAGGGTAGCTGTCTCTTCCCTCTGGAGAGTATTTGTGGGCAAAAGGCAGTCATCAAACCTTGCAGCCCGGGCCATCCCAAGACCCAAAGTGTCAGTGAAGGAGTCTGGGGGAAAAATATCCCTCTTTCTGATTTGAACCCGCTCTCCAACTCCCTAGCTTCAGAATCCAAATCACAGGCAGTTTGGCATTTCAGGACACAGCTATGAAAAACTTTTGATGGGATAACAGGGGGCTTAACTATTCCTGCCTGAACTCAAACTTCTGCCTTTCAAATATCTGGAGGAGCTTGGATTCAGGGAGAGATGAAGGAAGAGAGCCAATGAATTAGGGGAAAATAAAATAAAATAAGTAGCATACCATGACCAAGCCAAACCAAGCTTGACATATCCAAATTATATTGGCAAATGGATGCTTTCACAAATCATTTGTTCTGTCTTTCCTAGAGACAAAAAGAAAAAAGAAAAAATCTGGATTCAAATAATCCTAACCCCAGACCAGTAATTGTGTCAGTGGAATGCAATCTAAAATTGCTGCTCAGAAAGTCCAACATTATTTATACCAACTCGCACACAAATACCTCCAAGCCAAAAGTTGTAACGCTGGAAGCAGTGTGGTCCTGGGTTTCATCATCCCCTTACCCTCGCTGGGTAGCCGGCTCTGGGTGAAGCCAACAGCATCCAGTTCCCATCGATGCTTCTTACAGGGCAGATCCCAGCAAGTGGGCAGCTGCACCACCACCTGGGCTCCTCCAGCCCGCCACCTCCTCCTCCAGGCTGGCCCCCCGCCTCCTGGGTCTCCTTACCTGCAGGCGCTCGGTGGCCGGCTGCCACATCTTCCAGCCGTGGGGTTTGACCGAGGAGAGGCTAGGGAGACTCTGTCGATCGCGCCCGGGGGTGAGGGGCTGCAGTCCCGCTTTCACATCTGGGGTCAGTGTCGGCGAGGTGTGCGTCCTGGCGCCGGCCACCGCGGCGGGGTGGGCGCAGAGGGCTGCGAGCTGGAGGCGGCGGCACTGCGCTCTGCTGCCGGCAACTTGTGGGCTCGGCCGCGCGCCGGCTGTCCTGGCGCAGCTGCGAGAGGATTGCGCAGCTCCTCCCGGGCCCGCGAGCGCACGGCGGCGGCGGCGGCGGCGGCGGCGGCGGGGGGGTCGGGGGGTGGGAGGGAGCGGTCGCCGCCGCCGCCGCCGCCCGGACCTGCGTGCTCTGAGCATGCCCGGGGCGAGCGCCCGGGCCCCGCGGGGAGCGGGTGTGCCAAGCCGGCGGTCCAGGGACCCTGGCGAAGCACGAATGCCAAGGCCAGAACGGAAAGGGGTGGGGGTAAGCCCAACTGGTTTGAGATCTTGGAAGTGTACAGCCTGGCTGGGAGAAAGGGCCTGGGGACTGTTGGGGGAGGCGGCTTCTTGTAGAAGGCAGGCACAGTCCTTGGGGTCCCAGGCTTCCATTCAGCCGGGATCTCAGAAGCGCTGGTGACATGCTTGGCACTGTACTGGAGAGAGATTCCATTCATTCTTCCCGTTCGACTTAACTGCGCACCTTTTATGCTCCTGCCCTTGTGCTGGGTTCAGAGAATACAGTGGAGCAGAAATTGAGAGCGTGTTCCTGCTCTCCTGAGCATGCATTCTGGTTGGAGGAGATAGATATAACGGACAAAACACATGAACAAGCCGCTGCTATATCTAGTGGTGAAAAATGTCAGGAAGGGTCAACGTCCTAAGAAGGAAAGAGGAGAGCTTCTGAGATCAGGGCCCTGAGGAATGCCTGGTATAGACCTGGAAGAGGAGAGGGATTGGCATGGTGAGGGGTGACATGCTGGGTGAGTAGCGTGGCACAAGTCCCCATCAGCTGCGACCCTGAGATCCACCAGGTGAGGCAGGAGGCTCTGAGAACCCAAAAGGAAGCCATGCCAGGCTCCCAGGCCTGAGCTCCCAGGCCAGTGCTGGCCATCCTGAAAGAACTACCTTTCCTGTGCAGACCCTGCTCTCCCTGTTCTCTGGACAAGTCAGCAAGAGAAATGTTAATATTAGCACCGAGGGGATGAAACAAATGAGGCTTGTGGAGTTTGGATCACTTGTCCAGGTCACAAAGCCAGTAAATGACTTAGAGAGTCCACACTCAGATGGCTTCAGTTCTTGTCCTGTGCCTGCCCCTCCTCTGAAAAGACAGTGGGAAGAGCAACCATCTGGGGCTGGGGATTCAGGAGAGCTTGGTGGGAAGGGTATGTTAAGCTGAGTCTGCAAGGGTGGGGAAGAGTATGTGAGAAGAACATGGTGGGAAGAGTGTCCAGAACCCCAGGGAAGGAATAGAGATGGATAGGAAGAGAACAGCCCCAGGCTTCTGAAAGGCAAGTTCCAGAGGGCAGCAGGACTGGCAGGGAAGGGTCCTGAGAACATTCCAAACTGAGACACCTGGAGCCTGACCTACCTGTGCAATGCCAAAATAAGCACCCATGTCTGTGCATTTCCCTTATCACCCAGGGGGGCAGTGATTTCCAGGGATCAAAGCACTACAGAATCCAGCCTTTAGCACATGGGAGCCTGCCAGAAACTATCCCAGGACCAGAAACCTCATCTCTCAAGGTGGCTGTGTATACCCAGGGCTCCAGGCAGCTCCTTCTGGATGGTACAGTCACAACGTGATGCCGCCCTGCAGGCAAGCCCAGGACCCTCAGGATCTCCAAGAGCCTCTGGCAGAGTCACAGAGTTGTCTCTGAGGGGCTGGTCTCTGTCTCCCAGACATCCAAAGGACCTTGTCCTGCTGCCTGAAAACACTTGAACCTTCTCAGCCCCTTCTGCAGCCCCTGTGCTTGTCTGGACCTCCAGTGTCTCCCTTCTCCTGAGGTCTGGCTGTCAGCCCTACCTGGAGAGGTGTCTCAGATACTTGCTGATGTGATCTCTGTTTTGAGCCAATGTTCTCCCTTTTCTAATAATGCACCCCGCACACCTGCCACAGCTAGAAAATTTGTGGTGAAAATAACAGATCTCTGAGCCCCCACTGCTCTTTCATTGAATTCCAAAATCCAAAAGATATACACTTCATTGCAAAAATCTAGAAAATCCAAACATACATCTGAAACCTCCCAGGAAGCTAAAATGGGAATATTCGGTTGCCAGGGATGTCTTTAGACTTAAGCTTTGAAACCATCCTTAGTTGCTGATGCTTCCGTGGAAAAGTGATTTTGTTTTAAATAGCAGAGGGATGAGATAGCAGCCTAAATTCAAATCGCATTAGAGCGTTAAATCCTGTCTTCTCACCTCTGAATGTAATTAATTGTTATGACTCAGTAACACAGCTTTTAGTTTTGAGAATGGTGCTATTTAAAGAGAAAGGCTTTGGCTGGGGAGATTGCTTTCAGTTACCAATCTGTTTGCAAAAACAGGTTTGGTGAAGTAGAGAATGTGTTTAAACTCAAACGGCACTCCTGCTTCAACTACCAATCAGGGAACCAGGTGAGAGGAGGGGATAGGGGACAGATGGAGGCTGGAGGGAAGTAACAAAAGAGACAACATCCCGCCCAAGGTTTTTCTCCCAAGTTTTCCCATTCAGGAGAAACCTGCAATGGAGGGTGAATGAAACAGAGACATCTACTGGCTAAACGTGGGATGTGCATTTATTTGGATGCCTCCCTACTCTGCTCTGTGACATCAGAAGCTCACCCTTCCAGGTAATTAGAAAACGCTGCTTTACAATGCAAACAGGTTTGTACTGAGAAAGGAACCCCTTTCAAAATAAGCAAGAGATATTTGGGTATCGTGAGTGAAAATACTAGGCAATAAGTATGTGCCTAATTTCACGTACTTACAATTATCTAAGCAGGTCTGATCTTGTTAATAAATTCCATTTCAAGGAAAATGACAAAAGAAAAAAAAAAAAAGAATGACAAGGTCCACATAGGCTGTAAACACAAAATTTGATACAGAAAATAATTACAACCATCCCTAGAAGTTTTATTAGGACATATTTAATCAAATGCATGGTGCTGAGCCCTAACATAAACAACGTAGATATCCAAATCAGGATAATGGTGAATTGAGTTAGAGTCCAAAATATTAAGGGAATATTAAAATATTATTCAGTCATTAAAGAGTATAATTATAAAGAAAAATGTTTAAGATTTTGATATTTTTTGAAAGTGTGCTAAAATGTGCATAATATTAATATATGTACAAAATATATATCAATCTCATTAACATTGGAAATGAGCTGGGGGAGATTTAGGTTGACTCCTGGCCTTCCAACTATTTATCAAAGTGACAACTTTTGGAAAGCCATTTGCCTTGCTGAACCTCAGATTTTTCATCTGCAAAAAGAATGATTGTGCTACCCAACACATGGGATTATTGGGAGCAATGACTTAACATATACAGCATGCCTGGCACAGAGTAGGTGTGCAGAAAATATTAGCTTTCATCCCCATTATGTTTCTCCTCTTTTTAACTACTGAAATCATCAAATTCTCACAAAGTGGCCTATGCTTCCTGGGGATAAGTCATTTCCATTTGGAATATTTGTAGATTTCAATGATTTGATGTAGTTTCTCAAGTAAAAATAGCAGGCCACTTTAAAGGTCACTTACAATTCTAATGTAAGAAGATGGCCAGCACTTTATTATGGTTGAATATTTAGCAGAGGGAGCATTAGAAAGTCCTTCTAATGGCATCATTAACTTTACTTCAACAACACCAAAACATTTGTAGATAAGCAATTTAAAAACATCTGAACATTCATTAAACTATTTAAACCTCCCTATAGTGGCAGAGCCACTGACTTTTGACCCCCTACATAGTGACAGGTGTTCATTGGGATGTTAGGATGATCATTTTCCCCCCTTTAAATGAAACATTCTGGACTGGGGTTGTAGCTTGGAGGTAGAGCATTCACCTAGCATGCATGAGGCACTGAGCTCGAGCCTCAGCACCACGCAAAAATAAAATAAAGCTATTGTGTCCACCTACAACAAAAAACCAAATATTTTTAAAAATATAGAAAGCATTAAAAAAAGGGGGGGGGGGAACGTTCACTGTTCGTTTTGGCCAACTTGGTTAACAAGTGAAAGGTGCAGGACTAGCTAACATGCACTCTGTTTGTCTCCTGCTCATGGTGTCCTCATTCCCTCACTAGCCTTAGACATGTGACAGATTATTTTTCAAAGATGGCCACAAAAATCTCCCACCTTCAGGAAGCCATGCCCTGTGACTTGCCTCCTTCTCCCATCATGAGATGGAATCTGGCCACACTCCTTCAGTCTCTGCAGAACTTGTGACTTACTTAGCTATACAATGCAGGGAATGTGACACCATGACACTGTGGAGCTTCATAAGCCAGAGGAGACTGTGCCTCTCTGCGCTGGCTCTCTTGGCACCTGAGATCATCTTGTGCAGAAGCTGGTACTGGCCTCTTTGCAATGAAAACCAGGTAGAGGGAGGCCAAGCCCTGCGAGTGAGCTCATCTTAGAATGCCCAGCTCAAGCCTACAGAGGACAGCAGCCACATGAGAGACTCCAGGTGTGACAGAAGAAGAACCAGCCAGCTGAGACCAGCCCAAATTGGAATCATGAGCACATAACATGTTTTTTTAACTCTTTAGTTTTAGGGTGGATTGTTAGGTAGAGGTAGATGATGAATGGAGAGAACATCACTAAGTGTCAGTCTTTCCCATTTTACCTCCCCCTCTCCTACCAGTGATTGCATCAGGGGTAGCACTAAATGGAACATAACAACTAGAAGGAGATCAGCAGGATAGAAGAAGGGGTTGGGAGAGGGAGTAGGGGAGAGGAAAGTCCTGGGGAATGAAACTGACTAAATGATATTGTTATAGTGTGTGCATGAACGAATACATAACAACAAATTCCACTATTATTATATAATTATGATGCACCCATAAGAATCCATTCTAAAAAAGATTCACTTTATGGTTTTGGATTACTTCTGATCACCCACACCCACAGCTATATCCTACTTTCTGATTGTGTGGGTCAAGCTTTCAAGTCACAATGGTTAAATCTTCTAGTAATTCTCTCTAGAGGCAGATGGGAAGGGGGCTGGGCATCAGCCAAGGTAAATTTACAGTAAATGTGAAGTCATCTGCTCTCATAAACCTTCTCACCTGCTCCAAGTCACTGTCCATATAACGATAACCTACCCAGCCTTCTGTGGCTCCTGTTCTAATCAGGGCAAGGGAATGAAAAGCAGACTGGAGAGGGGTGCCTAGGTCTCCTTCCCCCAGAGTTATACCAGAAAGAGACAACTATGTCCCATTATTGTTCTTTGTGGACCAGTTCCTCTCTTTACCATATTCCTGACCAACTCCTCAGCTCCACAATCCCCAATACATTCTCCTGGGCACTTGCATGAAGTTACACCTTATGCTGTCTTCCCACCTCATCCCTTCTCCATCTGAGCTGATTTTCACACAAAAACCAATCTTTCTTTGCTTCTATTTTTTTTTCTCTCTCTTCCTTCCAACTTTTATTACCAAAGCCAAGAATGACTTATGCTAAATCCTATAGGAAATGTGATGGGCATAATTTGTAGAAATAAAATTGTATAGGGAAAAAAATGCCCTACCTTTGCTTCACTCAAAACCTCCATGGACAATTATGCAGTTCAAAACCTGCACTGCCGAACATGGCAGCCCTGGCTGAACTTCTTTCCCCTGCCTTTCTTCTGGGATTTCCAGGATGACTTCAACATAAAAAGCATAAGGGAATGGCATAGATAAATTGGTGGCCATGTGGATGAGAATTGTGAGAGAGGTAAGGAGAAAACAGACTCTCCATCTTTAACAAACTCCACCTGGAGTTGCAGATAAAGTATGTGCAGAAACTATAGCTGTGTATTTGTATTCTGTACTCTGTTT
This sequence comes from Tamias sibiricus, assembly GCA_025594165.1. Classification (NCBI taxonomy): domain Eukaryota; kingdom Metazoa; phylum Chordata; class Mammalia; order Rodentia; family Sciuridae; genus Tamias; species Tamias sibiricus. Next base: position 67,184,297 of record CM046660.1, on the reverse strand, counting down.
TCACTGGTCACAGCAAGTGACAGACAGAAGGAGCAGGAGGTCATCAGTGACCTCTTAAAGCGTGGCAGCATTCAGGATTTGCTGGAACGGGTGGTGCGATATGCCATCCAGATCCCCCAACACTGGGGAGTTCTGAGGATGCTGATCAGGTGTCTACAGCTGAGTCCTTCTCTGAGCACCACCTCCAGCTGCAAGGAGCTGTCTTATACAAGGTCATGCTCCTTTCCTTGATGCAGTCAGCTCCAAAGACTACTTAGTCTGGGGTGCAGAGGCCTCCATGGGGAAGCTCTTATGCTCCCCAGCTTCCTGTTGGACCAGCCAAAGCTGAGTTGCGGCTGCCTCCCAGTTCAACCTCTCTCTTCATCCAAACCTGCTTCCCTCACTTGCTTAGACTCCTAAGTATGGATTTGGGAGCCAGACCACCCCCGACCACCACCACCCATGGTAGAGTACTAATCACCTCTGGAAGGCAGTGGGAGGGCAACTGAGAACTGGAATGGGATACAAACATAAGAGAAGTGCTGATGGTTGCAGTGCCTCGGCATTAGAGAGACTTAGGGGAAACACTAATTATATGGATTATGGGATGAGATGGCCAGTGCCAAGTTAAGGAGACTCTCGCAGCTGGTGATTAAGGTGAGCTGTGAAAGCCAGGTCGCTCCTTCAAAACACGCACTGAGACTCTCACCTCCTACAACTACATGGTGCGGAAAGCTGATGATCTAGCTCAAGAATCCATTATACCCAGAGTGGAGCTCCCAAGAAGATTGAATTCACCCCTCTGGAAAGTGCTATGTCAAGTTCAAGAACCTCATTGGGAAGACAGTGAGATCGTGAGGCTTGGGCTGGGAACACAGGTCAATGCCAGATTCCCTGACCCCTCTGAACCCAGAAAAGAGGCCCACAACTCTACCAAGAGAAGCACTTTATTCATGACTGAAAGAGAAGGAACCAAACTTTGCTTTGCAAGATCACTATTTTAAGATCATTACATTTTGTAGAATACTGTGCACAACAAAAGCAAAAAAGACATTCTTTGTAAATACACATAAACATTTGCCACTGTAGCACATACACTGTTCCACAGCACAAGTCAGCAACTTTAAAAGAATTGAAATCATATAAAATGTGTTCTCTGACCACAACAGAATTAACTCAGCAATAGTAACAAAGAGGTGTCTTGGAAATCTACTAATATTTGGAAATTCATATTTTTACTGTTAAATAACCTGTGGATCAAAGAAGATATCATAAAGGAAAATTTAAAATGTTTTATTTAAAATGATAAAAAAAAAACACCAGCCTATCAAGATTGCTGCATACAACAATAGCAGTATGCAGAGAGGAGTTTATAGCTTATATTTAGAAAAGATATCTAGAATCAATTATCTCAGCTTCTCCCTGAGAAAAATGAGTGGGCTGCCTGGGACGCTCCAACATGACTGCTTGAATATAAATGTCACAACCATTTCAGAAAATAACTTGGCGGTTTCTGATAAAGTTGAACATATGCTTATCATATGACCCAGCAATCCTGCTTCTAGGTATTTACCCAAGAGAAATGAGAACATATGTCCGCACAAAGACGTGAGTATTTATAGCAGCTCTATTCATCGTAGGCCAAACTGGAGACAAACCAAGAATGAACCAAGACATATTGTGGTATATCCTTAGAGTGGAACTCTCCTCAGCAGGAAAAAGGAAGAAACACTAGCTTATGCAACTGTAGGGAAGAATCTTAAAAATATCGTGTCAAGCAAAAGAAGCTGGACATGAAAACCTATCTATTGGATAATTCCGTTAATATTAAATTCTAAGAAAGTAAAACCATATCTATAACATAAAGCGACAGAAAAGAGTTTAGTCATTTCCTAGTGTTAGAGGAAGGATGTGGGGGGCAAGCACTAATTCAATACACAAGAGAAGAGGGAGCTTTCTAGGACAATATCAGGGCCCTATTTCTTGATAGTGGTGATAATGAGTCAAAACTCATCAAACTTGGGCAGGGGTTATGGCTCAGTAGTAAAGCACTTGCCTAGCATGCATGAGGCACTGGGTTCTATCCCTTTACCACATAAATACAAACAAATAAAATAAAGGTATTGTGTCCATCTATAACTAAAAAAAAAAATTAAAATTAAAACCTCATCAAACTTACACCTTCAGACATGTGAATTTAATTCTATGTAAATCATACCTTAAAATAGGTCTTTTTTTTTACTTTTTATTTTTAGTTGTAGATGGACACAATATCTTCATTTTATTTATTTATATGTGGTACTGAGGATCGAAGCCAGTGCCTCACACATGCTAGGCGAGCGCTCTACCTCTGAGTCACAACCCCAGCCCTTAAAAAGAAGCCATTTTTAAAAAAGGATGTGTCCAGGAAAGGACTCACCTGGTCCCAGAGGTGATGGGCCTGCACCATCAGGTGGATGTAGGCTGCTCTCTACATGGGGACAGACAAGAAAGTGCTTGGCACCCCTGTGGACATCCTGGGGTGTCCCTCGGAACACCCATGCCCAGTTTTCTACAGTAAGAAGAAAGATGCTGCCGTAGCCTGTGAAGGACAAGAGGAAGGGAAGCTGAGCTCCTGGGGCATGATGGGATGGTGGCCTGGTGCGTCTGACCTAGATAGCCTCTAAGTCCAGCTGGGCCACCAGAACCCAAGTAGGGAGTAAAGAAGGGGCGTGACATTGACGAGCATCAGCTGGGCCAGGTGCACTGACGGGGCTGAACTCAGTCCTACTACCCTTTCTCTAGGAGCCATCTTCACATAAAGAGACCTACCAGGAACCTGGAGGTGCCATCCTTGATGGGGTGAGCCTCATACATGAAGGAAGAGAATCTTGAGGCAGGCAAGGGGTGGACTGTGGTGGACGTTGGGCCACACAGAGACCTCCTACCTCCTTCAGCTAGGATAGAGGGCTGACAGCTCACATCTGGGCCTCACGCAGGGCTTTGCCCTTGACCTAGGGAAGCCAGCTTTCCCGAAGTTCTATCCCCTCCCTGGGTTGTTTTTGCCTGATGGCTGGATGGCTCAGGGATACACCGGTCTGCCTAAGTAACTCCTGCTGAATATTAAAAGCTGAAAACCACAGAATATCATCAAGAAAAAAAAAATACATGTTTCATATAATCTGGCCAGGCAAAGAAAATCATGTTTTAGTAGTATGACATACTTCTTTCTAGGCCTTTGGATAGCTAAACAAATCAAAATAACTCATAAATATGTATGTAGTTTAGATTATACTATCCAGTCACACATTACTGAGTGATGCGTGAAGGTTCTGAGGAATGCAATGTTAGCCAACACCAGTGGACAAACTCACCCACCTAGATGGTGTAGGTCAACCACTCAAGGCGACCTCTGGGAGCCACCAATAAACAGCTGTCTGAGGTTGCTGCTGGAATGACAGCACACAATTTTAGAATGTCTTTTGTAAGTTGAGGAGTACGTTCTCAAATAGTGATAAAAGTACAGCATGGCAAGTGCATAGGCCAGTAGCATGGCCATTTGTTATCACCGCCAGGTGTCATGTACTGTGCCATATGAGCAGGACTTCTGCATGGTAGGTTCACACTAACTCCACCACAGCCACAAGGAGCAGATTGCTACAGCCATGAGGAGCAGATTGCTACAGTGTGGGGCAAGGCTGCTGTCCCTAGTTGAGAGTAATGTTTCAGCTCTATGAAAACCTGATGGGTTTTCCTATGTTCAGTCCATCATTGACCAGACTTCACTCAGTGGCACAGGGCTGTCTATTCAGTTCAGAGACCTGTGTTTTTTTCCTTATTGCTCTATTTCTGCATGTGTAAATACCCTTCAGTGAAGCTCCGCAGAGGGTGAGCATAAACAGGGTGACCAGAGTAGCTGTACTTTGCTTGCAGAGCTCACCCTGAACGTACGAGGGTACAGTCCTGCTCTGGATGTCACAGTTCACTTCTGGACACCTTAAGTTCCAGAATTTAAACTTATCATGATATTTTCTTAATATTGCTCTGCCTGCTTTCTCCAAAACATTTCTGTTTTTATTTATTATCACTAAATCTAAATTCATACTCTATGTGAAAAAAAAAGTAAAAAAAAAAAATTGAACACACCTTGTAAACCTCATGTAGCCTGGTCCTGGTTGGGGACGCGGGGGAGGGTAGCCCCTTATTCAGTAAAGAAGCATAGACAAGAAATGAGGACAGGGACTTGAACCCCCTCCTCTCATTCCACCACTCCCATTTCTCCAACCTCCCTAATTCAGGGTTCTTAGCTATTCTCTGCACCCTGTACACACTCACCTCTGCAGAGTTCCACTGAAAAAGTATTTGCCCATGTGCAAAATAAAGCAATATGGGAAAAGAGCAGCCTCCAAGCTGAATAAACAGTCCTGGGCCACAGAGTGAAGTTTTCGGTCAATGACAGACTGATTTCACTCAGAGTTGTGAAATCAGTTTAATGAGTCATTATCAGCATTGTAAAAAAAAATAAATCATGTAGAAGAAAAATGAACAGAAACTATTGAAGTGTGCTGACAGAAGAAAGGTGAGTGATTCTTCATGAAAGCCTCTGTTTCGGCTGCGTGCATGAGCACATGCTGCACATCATAATGCAAGATTGATTCTCGCTATGTGTCGCAAAGTCTGCTGTCATCTTCCCCCATAGCCTGAAGAACAGTTGAAAACCACCACTTTCCAAAAGTTCAGGCTGTCAAAGATGTCCATCATCTGTCCCCAGATCCTCTGCATCCCACCTCCAACACACACACACACACACACACACACACCCCACCACCATCACCACCTCAACCACTTATCTCTGTCCCTGTCTTCCTTGCTACCTGTAGTTTAAAAAAAATTATAGGGGAATACACCTAATGATAGAGGAAATGATAGCAAAAATATCAGGTACCAAATGGTATTAATGGCGCTGTCTAGATGATGGTTCTCTAGGTGATTTTAATTGTGCCCTTCACTTGTTCTGCCATTATCAAAACTTTCCAACAGATTAGTACTCAGAATCCAGTCAGACAGACCCAGGCTCAAGTATGATTCCAAAAGCATACCAGAAACCAAAGCCACAGAAACAGTTCTGCTACATCTGTAAATAAATACAGTATTCTATGCTTTTTAGAAAATGTGGGTGTTTTGATGTGAGATCAAATGCTTCTGCACTGACCACATGTGACACTTTGGGCTCTGCATGATCCCGCTGGTCTGGGGCGGGGGGAGGGCACACCCCTCCCTCGCTTTGCTTCTCCTGGATGACCAATGGGAACTCGACTTTCTCATCTTCCCTTCTTGATATATATGTTTTCAGTGTAACTGAAAATAAGACTTTAGAGCATCGTTTTGAATTAAAAGGCATGGTGGCAACGTTTCAATGGTTTTAGTCTCTGGTGAGTTACTGAGCTTTTACATATTAAGCTTCGGGGCTGATATTCATCACTTTGTAATTTTGAGATTCTTCTCTCTACTATCCAAAGGCTCATTAATAATGGCAAAAATATATAATCAGAAAGCCTGTGCTTTTCTCCTACAATACTTTTTCACATGAATTCATAAACTTCATAAACATTTATTGCTCCCCAGATAGTCAGTCCCTGTGACGTCATCATGAGATATGAGAAAGCTTAAGGACTTCATCATGCATTGTGACCAGGATGTGTGCAGAGCCCAAGACTGGTTAGCAGCCCCAGCCCTGCCACAGACATACCAAGTGACTTTGAGTCCTAGTCTCATTTTCTCATCTGTGAAATAAATGGTTTGGATTAGTTTACCTTTAAGCTTTGTTCTAGCTTTAAGTTTTTATTATTCTATCCTTTGGCTAATGATCCCATTAAAAGCATATAATGTGGCACATCAATAACACTAATGGAATTCTTTAAGACCTGTGACTGTTTCCAAATTTCTCACCATCACTCAAATCTAATTTTAGAACAGGAGTAGCTGTGTGACTTTCCCCTTTGGGGATTTGCACACCAAGCATGGGAGATAATGGTGAGACAGCATGCAGAGAGGTGTAATAGATGGGATTAGAAGTTATTTCATATCCTAATATGCTGGTGTGGAATTATTTATATCCAATATATTGGTGTTAGGGAGATGGAAGGTTAAAACAGAATATGATATCCCATACAATAGTGAATCTTCAGTTGCTAAGGACATTGTTTCTATACTGCAAGTCCTGGGAACATGAATTTCAACAACTTCCTCTAGAACTGGCTAATTCCACAATGCATGACCCCACTTCAACAGAATTCCCCCTCGTAGTTTTCATTAGCGACTCCATTTCTATTCTGTAGTATTTCCAAAAGAATTTATCACCCTTGACCCTCATTGTTGGCTAACATCATCCATCTGCCTTCCTCCAGCCATGATGTAAATGTACAATGAATGATCTTCTAGAACAAGAACTTTTTAATTTCAGCCAAAAATCAAAGCATATTGGGATTATTCAGAATCCTGAATCTATCTAGGAACAAGAAATTTTACTGTAAAATATTTTTAATCCCAGCACAAATTATGGTTTACTAGACAAGGAATAGAATATTCAAATATTCTATTTCAAAATCACAATGGTTACTATACATCTAACAACCCTACCAATGCCAAAAATCTGTGATCGTGTGACCCTGACCAAGTTAGAAACATAATTGTAAGGGATCCTTCCAAGGAACCCTCTCTTGATCAGAGCTATAAAAAATCTTGACCAGCCAATCTACTACCACCTCCTGAAATCCTTGCCAAAGGCCCATGTTAGCCCCATTTTATTATTAAAAAAATGGAGACACAGAGGGGTGAAACAATATGCCCCAAATCACACTGCTAGTAGTAGACATAGCTGAGATCTATAGCAGGTGTGTTTGGCTCCAAGTAGCTTAAGCTCTTAGGCCCGAGGGGAACCAGGACTATCTCAGAAGCAACATTCTAATGCTAGTGAAAGAGATCAGCTAATCCAGCCCAGCTCTCTGGGAGATTAAGTAGTATGTCCAAACTCACTCGACTAGTTAGTGGTAGGCTAGGACCAGACCTCTAGAGTTTTCTAGCAGCTTTGTTACAACACAAGCCAAGGTTGAGTTAGCAGAACATGCCAGCACTCAGCTATGCTTATCTGATATATATGATCACGTTAGTCCTGACACTACTTTTACCTTCGCTTTATGAAAGAGGACACTGAATAAGATTATAAGGCAGAGCTCTTAACCCAGGACTTCAGCCTTGTTACTCAGTCTCTAAAGCACCTGCTATAGCCCACAAAGACCCAGGTGAGGACGCTGGCCCAGTAGCATAGTTCCGAAGGCGCCTCTCCTCCTGGACCTGCATGCCACATCCCTGGGTGGGTCCTGGCACTGGACTTCCCGCTCTCATTGTGCAAGGGCACTACTGTCCTGAGGTTTGGGACTGTCCACAGAGTGTCCCCGGAGCCACTTCCTGAGGGAGTGTCTGGATGCCTTTGCCACTGAAGCATTTCCTGAAAGACGTTGACGTAAACTCTGCAGAGTGCAAGAGAAACCATCGATTTCCTAATGTGTGTTAATCTTAGGAAATACTCCCCAGGGATTATGCAAATGATACAAATATCATCAGGACTCTTGGCATGTGTTGCCAAATTGTCTCCGAAAAGGATTGTGAAAATATATAGTCAGCAATAAAGTATGGGGACGTCACAGGATCATTAGCATTGGGTATTTTCATTAGACTCTATTAGCAACTTAAAAAAATAAAACCAAAAAGCTTTATGATTCTAGTTTACAAGTGAAATTGAAATTGTTGTTATTAAAGCAATTGTATTGCTCCCTTTGTAAATTATCTGTTTATATCTTCTTTTTAATATAATTATCCACTTTATATATATTCTGAAATTTATAACCACATGTAATATATATTAAATCTTTAACTTTCATCTGCTGTTCCCTTTCCAACTTCCAATTTTGTTTGAGTTATTTAGTAATTAGCATGGTCAGAAGATTGTTCACTTCAGCACCTACATTTCTTTCCTCCATACAGTAATAAAAACACTCATCACTATCAGTAGCAATTTCATTGTTTTAAATTTCTGTATAGAACATTATTTTTATGGTTTTACTCGTGAATGCCAAAAGCCTTTAAGGCTATTTTTTCTGATTATATTTTTATGCATCTAATACATTTCTATTAGGATGTTCTTCATGATTCTATACATCCATATATATATATATGCTTAGAAAGCACTTTTGGTACCCAAGTTGTCAAGATATTTAAATTGCATATTATTTTTTTCTATTTTTATTGTATTACAATCAGATAATATTCTAACACCATTTGTTACAATAAGTTATAATGTTATTGTTTGATTTATGTGTGACTATATGGCCTTCTTCAAATATATTTCATATATTGTCAAGAAAATATTTTCTAATTTTTGAGAATAAAAAATCTAATATAAATTTTAATATCTATTAATGGGTAAACAAATTGTGGCATATTACTATGTCCATACCATACAGTAAGTCCTAGAAATAAAAAGGAATGAGTTGTTAATACAGGTATCAAATGCATGAACTTGAAAATAATTATGCTTAGTGAAAAACCTATATAAAAGTGAAGACAGGTTGTGATTCCCCTATATAAAATTCTGGAAAATGCAAGTAAATATATAGTGACAGAAATAAATTAATCATTGTTTGGGAATGGGGAGAAACAGAGGGACAGTAGAAAAAGATCATCCAATAGCATGAGTAAATGCTTTGGGGGTGATGAATATGTTTGGTACCTTGATTATAGTGCTAATTTCAAATTGTATACTTAAAATATTCAATTTATTATGTGTCGGTTATCTCAACAAAGCTCTAATAGAAATAAGTTTCATCTGTTTCTTCGTATCATTTTATGCAGCTACTAGAAAAATTTTTAGTTTCATACGTGGCTCAAGTCACATTTTTATTGGACAGGGCTGATATAGATTTAACCACTATTTTGCACAGAACATGGGAGACAAAGAAACATGATAAGGCCCAGAATGCTGACATTACAGTATGAAAGATTAGGTTTCTTCAACAAAACATAACAAGGGAATTCATAGATAAAAAGAGATCTATGAAAATTGGCAATGCATGACATTTTTACAGCCTCATTTGAACAAAATGGGAAATTCACATAGATTTTTATGCTACTAAGGAATCACTTTTCATTGTACTGGATATCTTGTCTGGTACAAAATCTCTCACCTCAGCCTACCTGGGAGAACAGCTCTGCTCTCCATAACTTCCACAAATGGAGCAGTTTCACTTGTAAAATCATCATCACAAATGTCTGACTATTTATCCTCCATAGATGCACATGGGCTGTCCCATTAAGAGAAGGGAAAAGAGACACCATCAGCCACGACCATCCTCAGTGAAGTCCAATTAAGCTGGTGGTAGCCATGAGGAAATTACCAGTACCTGGACCAATGTCACCTCCAGATTCACTAGCAGAGAGAGGAGTCACCTCCCACTCTTTTTCTTCATCAATTCATCCACTAATAGACATGGAGTCGATCTCATATCTTGAAATAATGCTGAACACAAACACAGAAGTGCAGCTATCTCTTTGACATACTGATTTCACTTCCTATGAATAAATACCTAGTAGTATAATTGCTGTATCACATGGTAATTCTACTTCTAATATTTTGAGGAACCTCCATACTGTTTTCCAAAATAGCTGCACTAATTTACATTCCCACCAACAACATGTCAATGTTTCCTTTCTTCCCCATCTTCTTGAACATGTTATCGTTCATCTTTTTGATAATAGCCATTCTAATGGTTGTGAATTTACACTTACTGTGATTTTAATTTACATTTCTCTGGTGATATCACATTAAGCATCTTAGCCATACTGAGCCATGTTTGCCATGTTGAGAAATATCTGTTAAAATCCTATGACCAAACCAAATCTCCACCACATTGGCTTAGGAACTGACTTTCTTAACAAGACTCCTAAAGTGCAAGGAGTAAAATCAAGAATCAATAAATGGAGTGGATTCAAACTAAAAAGCTTCTTTTCCACAAAGCAAACAATAAAAATTGTTTAGAGAGAGCCTACAAAATAGGATAAAATCTTTACCACCACACACCTCAGGTAGAGTACTAATCTCCAGGATATATAAAGAATTCCAAAAACTTAACACCACAAAAACAAATAACCCAATCAATAAATGGGCTAAGGAACTGAACAGACACTTCACAAAAGAAGAAATACAATCAATTAATAAACATATGAAAAATGTTCATCATTTCTAGCAATCAGAGAAATGCAAATCAAAACTACTCTAAGATTTCATTCTGACTCCAGTCAAAATGGCAATAATCAAGAATACGGCAACAATAAATATTGGTGAGGATGTGAGGGAAAAGGTATACTCATACACTGCTGGTGGGACTGCAAATTCGAGCAACCACTATGGAAAGCAGTATGGAGTTTCCTCAGAAAATTAGGAATAGAACTACCATTTGACCCAGTTATCCTATTCCTCGGTTTATACCTAAAGCACTTAAAATCAGCATACTACAGTGACACAGCCATATCAATGTTTATAGCAGCTCAGTTCACAATAGCTAAACCATGGAACCAACCTAGATGCCATTCAACAGATGAAAGTATAAAGAAAATGTGATACATATACACAACAGAATATTACTAAAGAAGAACAAAATTATGGCATTTGCAGGTAAATGGATGGAGCTGGAGAACATCATGCTAAGCAAAATAAGCCAAACCCAAAAAACCAAAGGCTTTATGTTTTCTCTGATAAGTGGATGCTAATCCATAATGGGGGTGGGAGGTAGGGAAGAATTAAGGAAATTTGGATTGTGCCGAGGGGAGGGCGGAGAGGGTAGGGGGTGTGGAGATCAAAAGAATGGTGGAATGAGATAAACATTATACATGTAGGAATACACTACAGGTGTTACTCTGCACCATATTCAGCCAGAGGAAGAAGAAATTGTGTTCCATTTGTGCACAGTGTGTCAAAATGCATTCTACTGCCATGTATAACTAATTAGAACAAATTTTTTAAAAATCCTATGCCCAATTTTAGAATTAGTTATTTATTTTCTTGCTACAACATAAGCATCCCTAATCCAAAAATTCCAAACCTGAAATGTTCCAATATCCAAATCTTTGTGAGCACTGACATGATACCAAAAGTGGAAAATTCTACATCTGACCTCATGTGATGTATAACAATTAAATTGCAGACACATCAAATACTTGGTATAAAATTGCCTTCAAGCTATGTGTATATGAAAGATGAAAGGATTTCATGTTTAGACTTGGTTCTTTCCCTGGAATATCTCCTTACATGCATGCAAATGTTCCAAAACCTGAAATCCAAAAAAAAAAGAAAAAAAAACTTGTGATCAGAGCATTTCAGATAAGGATCCTCCACCTATATGAAATTGATGAGAGTTCCTTATCTATTCTAGATACCAACCCCTAACCAGGTGTATGGTTTGTGAATATTTTCTCCCAATGTGGTTGGCCCTTTGCCTTGTTGATTGTTTCCTTGGCTGTGCAGAAGCTCCTCAGTCTGATGTTAGAATGTGCACTTTAAACTAGATCCCTGGTGACCCTGATGCACAGTGACATTTGAAAACCATCAGTCCAGGCCAGTTCTTTCTGAAAGAACTTTCTACAGTGAGGGAAATGTTCTATTTCGGCACTGTCTAGTACAGTAGCCACTAAACACTTATAGCTATAAAGCACTTGAAGTGTAGCTAGTGTGACAGAGGAACTAAACTTTAAATTTCAGTGAATTTTAATTAATGAAAATATAAATCACCACATATGGCTAATGGCTACAGTACTGGACAGTGCAGCCCTGGGGTGTCACTTACTTCTAGGGTGGTAGAGGATGAAGAACTGGAGAAGCTGCTGAATATGGGCGAGATAGGTCTTTATGAGAGCAGATGATTCTACTGTTAATGGAAACTTACTCAGGCCTCATGAGGCTACTTACAGGTGCTCCTCAATTCCTAATGAGGCAACTTCCCTTATGATAGGGTTACTTCTCAATAAACCTGTCATAAACTGAAAGGATTGTAAGTTGAAAATGCATTTAATACGCCTGTCCTACTGACCTTCATAGCCTAGCCTACTCTCCCTTGAATGTGCCTGGAACACTTCCATTAGCCCACACTGGGTATGGAGAGAGGGTAATGAAATGCATTTTGCTCTCCTGGAGAAAGATCACAATGGAAAATGATGTTTCTGCTGAATGCATATTGCTTTCATATCATCATAAATTGAAAGCCTGTAAATCAAACCATCTTAAGTAGAGGACCATCTGTATATCTTTTCACATTTAAAATTTTATCTTAGGTCATTCTCTGAGAGGGATTCCCCAGGTTTATTGATCTTGAAACTGAAGCAAACACTATTAGATCCATGGAAAGAAACAGCTGCTAAACACTTGCTTGTTCCTATGTGTGTGGGCTGACCTCACCCACAATGCAGGCATTTTATTAGTTGCTAACTCAGGGTGGGTGGGGGGAATCATGGAATAAATGATAACTTAAAGCAAGAAATGGCTTTTGATGACTCTGAATTGACGGACTTATGTGGCCAACTCTGCATTTTGTTAGGATGGCGGGGGAAATTTAGGTGGGGATCCCAGGGCAAATATGTCTCCTATGCAGAAAAGATGTGGCAATGCTCATTCCAGATGCTACTTAAACAATAGGTTTGGAAAGGTGGGTGTTGGCATGTATAAATTATTTCTGCTATTATACCACAATAGGATAATATGGGTGGCAGGCAGAAATTAACATATGCCAAAGGGATCTGTGCACTTCCAAACACTGAAATGGGGATCTGAAGTGGATGGATATAAGAGTAACACAATTAGAGAAAGGCAAATCAAAAAAGAGTAGTTTTCATCTCACTCCTGTCAGAATGGCAATCATCAAGAATATAGGCAACAATAAATGTTGGTGAGGATGTGGAGAGAAAGGTACACTCATACATTGCTGGTGGAACTGCAAATTGGTGCAACCACTATGGAAAGCAGTATGGAGATTCCTCAGAAAATAGGAATGGAACCACCATTTGATCCAGTTATCCCACTCCTTGGTTTGTATCCAAAGAACTTAAAATCAGCATACTATAGAGACACAGCCACATCAATGTTTATAGCAGCTCAATTCATGATAGCTAGACTATGGAACCAACCTAGATGTCCCTCAATAGATGAATGGATAAAGACAATGTGGTATTTATACTCAATAGAATATTACTCAGCTTTAAATAAGGTGAAATTATGGCATTTGCCAGTAAATGGTTGGAGTTGGAGAATATCATGCTAAGCAAAATAAACTAATCCCACAAAAAACCAAAGCCTGAATGTTTTCTCTAATATGTGGATGCTAATTTACAATAAGGTGGGGGACACTAGGGAAAAAATAGCATTACCTTAGATTAGGTAGAGGGAAATGAAGGGAGGGGAGGGAGGGGATGTGTGGATGGGAAAGATAGTGGAACAAAACAGACATTATTACTGTATGAATATATGTGACTATGTGACCAATATGATTCTGCAACATGTATCCTTAGAAAAATGAGAAATTATATCCCAATAATGTATGATATATCACAGCACATAAATGCATTCTACTGTCATATATAACTAATTAAAACAAACAAAAAATAAATAAATACAATTTTTAAAGATAAAAAAGAATAAGTCTTTGCCCACTGCATGCTACAAAGATTAACAATATATATTTGTTACTTACATTTCTGCTACTGTAACAAAATGCTTGAAATAATCATCTTATAAGGAGAAAAGATTTATTTTTGTTAATGGTTCTGCTCCAGGGTCATTTAGACCCTGTTGCCTTTGGGCTCATGGTGAGATAGTATACCATGGCAGGGAGCACATGGTCAAGGAAGCTTTTACCTCAAGGCAGCTGGAAAACAAAGAGAGAGAGGAAGGGGCTGCAGTCCCAATATCTCCTTCAGGGGCACACATCAATGACCTAACTTCCTTCCATGAAGCTCCACCTCTTAAAATGCAAATGTGCCCACCACCTCCCAATACCACCATAAGCTCATAACCAAGCTCTTAATACATAGGCATTTGGGGGACACTTATCCTAACCATAGCAATATTATTCAGTCCATTCTCATATTGCAAAATTAATGGTTGAGTAAATAAAAAAGTATTATCTGTGGTTTAATTTCTATGGCTTTCAAGGTAAGAAAGGAAGAAGCATGGATAACTCCCAGAGTGACAGGGAGGTCTATAAGGAATAACTTATTTTCCTGATGAAGAAAATGAAAATAAAATGTTAAATACAAGTTTTTAAAACAATGTTTCCTATTGAATCTTCTGGAAATAGTATCAGATCAAATGAAATTTGAAAAGAACTATATAAGTGGAGAGATAGTTCACGTTCATTTACAGGAAAACTCAGTATTGTCAAGATGTCAATTGCCCCCAACTTGATCTATAAATCCTATGCAATTCCAATTAAAATTCCAGATATCAATGCATTGATTCTAGACTTTACATGGAGAGGCAGAAGGAAAGCCACCCCGATGCTGACGGAGAACAAAGGTGGAGGACGGATGCTACTTGACTTCAAGGTTTGCAAAGCTACTGTGAGCAAGGCAGTGTGGCATTGAAATAGTATCGGGGACATTTCTAAAACCTACATCTGACCTTATTAAATGCATTTTTCTTTCTTCACTCTGAGATCTTCTTTAATCAGCCCTTCTAAAAGGACTCTGAGAGAAAGAAAATAGGTGAGAAGGAAGAAGTAGAAAGGTGCTTGGGAAAACTTTTATTTGGCTTAATTTGTACACACCCCCGCCCCCGTTGGATCCTCCAGACAACACCCCAAAGCTGATACTACCTGTGTCCAGACAAAAGCTCGACTCTGAGCAGATGGATGCAAAAGTCTGCTCTGCACCTTTCTAAGGAGTATGCACCTTTCTAAGGAGTTACATTGATGTGCAGAAATGCACATCAATGCACTGCTTCCTTTACTGATGAAGCCTTACTATGAAAAAAAAAATGTCTGGTGAGCCAATTAGGGTACTTAGGGATGCAATTTGCTCACAAGCTGCTTATCTTACTGCAGAGTTTTGAAACAAACAGTTTTCAGAAAAACAGCCTTCTCTTCTCCAGTCACACTCTGAATAGCATAATGTAAACAATTTGATGCTGTGAACAAGAGCACATTAGACCTCCCCCTCCAACTAACTATGGGCAGATTATTCAAGCTCTATGAACCCATTTTCTAATCCGTACAAAAGAAGAAAGTTGTAATATTCATTGTATTCTCCAACTTTTAGGGATGCTGTCAGATGGTGGTTAATACCTACACAATAAAGGCATAGACAACAGCTAAATAAATGTTGACAATGTATTGTTACATAATCTGTTGAAAGTTACATTGTTACTTAGATTGACAACTAACTAGATTCCTAACTCTGACTTTGAAGCTTGTGCTCTTAACTATTGAGCACACTGCCTCTTCAAAGGCACTCTCTGCTCCTCTAACTTTGGGCCACCCAGAAGATTTCTGAAATTGGGCACTGCAAGCTGGGTATAGCCAGCCAGTGAAGGTGCAGGTGAAGGGGAAAACATCACACCGGGGATAGCTGTGCAGCCAAGAGATTTATTCAACAGCCTTTGTGGCTGGTAGCAAAACCGGAGAAGAGGTGCTGGGAGAGAGGAGTCAGGGAGAAGGGAGTGTGCAAGCTCTGGTGGGAGAGGGGAGTCAGGGAGAAGGGAGTGTGCAAGCTCTGGACAGAAGGTGGGTGCTTGGTCACACCGGCTAGGATCTCTGGAGCTATCAGCTAAAGCAGCTGCTGTCTGGCTGGAGGCTGGAGCTGTCAGCTGGGAGTGGCCGTCGGCTGAAGGCGATGGGTCTGGAGCTGCCAGCTGGGTCAGCTGCTGTCGGCTATGGGTCTAGAGCTGTCGCAGTGGCTTCCTCCTCTCAGCAGCACCGAACTGATGTGTATGTCTGTGTTCTGAGTCTCTCGAACAGGGCCCTATACAGGGATTTCTGGTGGGAGGTGTACCAGAGCAACCCCAACGCCATTGGCTCTTTGCCCATAGAACAGGGCAAACTTTAAGCCTATTGGCTCTTGCCTGGGGAAAAGAAACATTCTGCCCGGGGAAAAGAAACATTCTGCCCGGGGAAGAAACATCCTGTCTGGGGAATGAAACAAGGTTGCTTCTCTCAGGATGTGGAAAACTCTGGGGGGACGGGGAGGGTAGCCCATCTATCAGCAGGGACACCTGTATTCTTCTGTATTTCTCCTGTAACAGGAACTAAGACCACTGGCCTTGAAATAAGCTTCCATGCTCTATACAGATGCAGCTTTGGGATACCTGGGTGCTGTTTACCAGAGCGCCAGGAAGGCCGGAAGCACAAAACTTCAAAATATAGTAGTCAAATTAAGGAGCTGGTAAACACATCAGGAAAGAGTTCTTTAGAATAGCACTAGCAGTTTGTATCACACATATTTTTCTTAAGAGGAAAACAAAATATCATAGCTTTTAAAATGTGTACGCAAAATGGTAATGTTAATAAAGGAAAAGGTGGCAAGTTCTGATATGGCCAGGCCAATGACCATCTTTGGGGCACCAGGAAACAGAACAAGGGCAGGCCCCCTTCCACTTTCATTCTTGCCATGTGTCTTCCAGATGGCACAGGCTGGGGATGATGGCACTGATTCCCTTGATCAGCTGAGCAGGGTGGCTCTACCATGCCTCTTGGAAGAATTTCCTCCATTGACCTGCCAATGCGTAAGTGAGGGTGACTGATCTCAACCTTCCTAAATGGCATACAATAACTATTTTGGGAAGGAGATAAAAAAAAAAAAAAAGTCCTCTTTCAAGTAAAAGAGCCAAGTAAGAAAAGAAGACATAAAGCTTCACTGTGGCCAAATCTTCCTGAGGTCGCAAATGTGGCTAAAGTGTGATGGCTCCAGAGGGCCTAGGGTATGATAACAACACGCTACCTGGACAGGAGGACTATTTCATTACACACCGGCGGAGCCAAAGGAGAGGGGCCGAAAAAACATTCTCTTCTTAATAAATTTCTTTGTTTGCTCTGTTTTTTAAAAAATTCCACATAATGGGTTCTAGAGGTGCATGCTCTGTTTTGAAAAAGGATACTACCCCTAAATTCTACATCTTCATAATATTTCACTTAGTTCAGCTTTTTCCAAATCTTCGTCTCATGCTACAGGCTTTGAGCTTGCTTCAACCAAAACAGAAGCAAATAACGTGAAAAACAAACTCTTATTATTTTACACTTCTTCTGTTTCATTGTCCAAAAGGTCAGGGTTTTATGCGTGTCCCTCTTTCACTTGGGGACCAGACATGTGTCTACTACATTCCATTTTCTAGAATAAGGTGCAGTTTGCATGAGATCTTACTTGTTGAAATGCAAGCTGCTTGTGTTCTTTCTTTTGATTCAAATAACAGCAATTTGTTTCCCTTAATAAGTGCATTTTTTCCTTTTCAATATTTTCTTTCACGACACCGAAAAAAAAAAATACTGGTTGAAAGAATGTTTACCAATGGGTTGGGGCTGCTCTGCGCAGGCCAAGGTGTGAGCAAGCAGGCTCTGCTTTCTCCATTGAGGACATGAGAAATGAGATGGGGACAAGCCACAGGGGTGTCCAAATGAAGCCCTGGTGATGACTCTTTAACCTCAATGACACAATCACAGTTCTCTGTAACCAGGGGTCCTTAATCACCTATCTGGTTGTGCCAGAAATAAAAGGGCTTCACTTTGCTTTGATTGGATAGGAAACTGGAAGAGGAAGAAACCTAGGGATAAAATCTGGAGAATGTTCATTCCTCATGCTAATAACAAAACAAAAAAAAAAAAATATTGCCACCACCAACAAAAAACTGGGGAATAGATGCTTTCAACCAGCTTACCAAAGGATCTACAACATGCAGAAGGATTAAATATGTGTTGGGGTAATGGGTAAGAAGGGATCCTGAACTGCTGGCCTCAGGACCCTTCTAACACTCAGAACTCCATGTCCCTAGCACCAGAAGTAAGGGGAATGTATGAAATTTCTTCCCAAAAATATTTTCCAAAGGCGACTTTTGTTATGTATGCATCTTGAAAAATATTTGTTTGAAAACATTTTTACCACCAAAAAAGCTGCTTACAAATAACAATTCAATTGTTTTCTCATTTGCTCATTCAAAGACATATGTAACTGTTAATCAGAGCTTCCCATCAGCAAGGAGATGAACTCCGTCAGCACATTAAGTTGATACAATACTTGCCAAAGGCAAATTAGCTTATTTTCTTAGCTTGCATGATCTTATCATAGGAAAATATATGGTTTCTGTTAAGTTCTTAGAAAAAACTGAAATTAAGTTTATGGACTCTTATTGCAATCTGAAACATCCTGAAGTTGGGGGGCTTTGGTATAGCAGTTATCATATTTGTCCATCATGGATAATTTTTCTCAAATTCTATGATTCTTCTATTCTTGTCAACTTGGAAAAAATAAACAAATGGAGACTTGAAGAAAATGTTGCAATAGAGAGGATATACAAAACTATGCTAGACCATTCCCTTTTACAAATATTGAGAATAATAATCTCCCTCCACGCCCTTTTGTTTTGTTTTTGTTTTTGTCTTTAACCAGAGATTGAACCCAGGGGCACTTAACCACTGAGCCCTTTTTATGTTTTATTTAGAGACAGGTTCTTGCTAAGTTGTTTTGGGCCTCACTAAGTTACTGAGGCTGGCTTTGAACTTGTGATCCTCCTGCCTCAGCCTCTTAAGCCAGTCAGATTACAGGTGTGAGCCACCATGCCTGGCTAGAATAATAATCTTTATTACTGATTGATGGCTAATCACATATTTTTGGTAGAAACTTCAATGTTAATAATTTTCCTCAGAGTTTTAATAAGTTTTGTTGCATCCATTTTCTATTATAAACCAAATGACAGTTCAGAGAAAAACTTTAGCTTCTGGATTGTCACTCTTGGCTGATCTTTAATATCATAACCAATCGACAAGAGTATATTCCTGCAAGACACAGAGATGAGTTCCATTCAACCTGAGCTTTACGATGTAACTTACCTGCATGAGGCTCATCAGCTATGACAAGCAGAATGTACTTGTTTGCCCCAAAACCTTCCACACTTCTAGCCCTCCCTATCTTATCCCCAGCCACCCCGATAATTAAGATGAAATTCAAACTTGATTTGTCAATCAAGACTTTACAATCTAACTTTAACCTATATCTTCAGTCATATCTCCTGCTCAGTTCAGTCCAACTTAACAAAGACCGTACTTTCTGTGTGTCATATCCTGTCATGACAATAGTGATACAAAGAAGAATAAACCAGAAGAGTGGGAAGGTGGAGTTGATCTAGGCAGCAAGCCTCAACTCCTCCACAGCCCAGAAATGAAGCAGTGAAAGAAAAGTGGACCGTGCTGGGGGGTGATATTGGCCAAGTTACATCATGACATTGTGTGCATATAAGAACATGGAACAAGAAATCCCATCGTGTCATACAGCTCTGATACACTGACCAAAAAAAAAATTTTTAAGTGGGAGAAAAAAGAAAAAGAACAATTGACCAGAGAGGTGGGTGACAGAGTAAACAATTTGAAACTCAATATTGGACAGCTTGAGACTTAGAATCTGGTTACAAGAGCAATTGGCGCTCAGGTGAAGATGGGCCAACTGCTACCCTACCCCATAGTGGAGACTGATGATGCCCTAGTGATCTGCAGCAGCCAGCATGGACACTTCTGTGCCTCAGGCCACCCGTAGAGAGCCTGCACCCACAGGCCCCACAGTTGCAGCCACTGGGCACTGAGCACTACTACAAAGAAGCCCCAGTGGAGGGGACAGGTGCTCAGCGATACACAACCACAAGCCACAGGAGTTCAGAGGGAGGCGGGCCAACTGACACTCTAGTCCAGTCACAGGGATGGTACCCTGGGTGACCTACATCAGCCAGGGGAGGTGTCTGTGCCAGACTGCCCACAGGGAGCCGCAGTCACAGGTCCTCCAGTTGCAGACAGCCACCAAACTCTATGCCACTATAAAGAAGCCCCTGCAGAGGGGAGCAGATACTCAGCAGCTCACAGTAGCCAGCAGTAGCCCAAGCCCTGCACCCCTTCACCTATCAGGAACAACCAACAGACAGCACCCTCCAAGCATACAAACTTGGGCCTCTGGGCCACCAAGCACTGACTGCTGAGAAAACACAGCAACAGGGAAGTAGCTTCTGTGGTCCGGCACCTCTGGAGGGGCACAGCTGCAAGTCTCAGAGCGCTCGGATAACTCAATTCAGACATGTGGACCCATGGAAGGCATGACCTGAGGAAAACCCCAAGCAGCCGTAGAGAACTCCAGCACATACACAGCAGCAGTACACCCCACAAAGGGGCTCATAGCTTTGCACACAGACACCAGCCACCACTCAGTGTGCCCAGACACAAGCCTACCAATCTGCAACCTGTTCACTCCAGAGGGGCAGCATTCCTACAACCCACGCCCAACACACAGAGACCACCCAGTCCCACATCAATCAGACTATAATACTTCTACCTTTGCACACCCTGCACACTCCAAAATATGCACAGGGGAACACACACTAAATTTTTTTTCCAAGCAAATGGAACAAAATTTTAATAGGTGAATCTGGGTAAAGGGAATTTTTAAGTGTGCTTTGTATGCCTTTATGCATATTGCAGATGGTTTAAAATTATTTTCAAATGAAACTTCCTTTTCCAAGAAAACAATTTTAAAAAAACCTGAATCTTTAGTATCTCATCATCTTCCATTTGTCATCTTGTGCAAGCCACTTTCAACACCACCACCTCATCCCAATAAAACCTTCCCATGAGCAAAAGCTCTGTTCTCTGCCTCCTGAACCTCTCCTCTCCATCATCATTCTAAAGGCAAAAGCCCTTAAGATGCAGTCTTGTTTCAATATAACCTACAATTTACACTGCTAAAGCACAACACTTAACATCTATATTTGTGGTTTTTTTTCCCATGACTTTATGGTTTCCCTGAAAACAAAACAAAAAGGACATAAAATTATAGTATATTTGAGTGGCTATCACTACTTTTTTTTCAAATTTATTTTTTATTCTAAGTTGTTAGAAATGACAGCAGAATGTATTACATTTCATATTATACTTGTAGAGCACATGTTTACATATCTCTGGTTGTATACAAAGTATATTCACACCATTCGTTACTTCATACATGCACTTAGGGTAATGATATCCATCTCATTCTACCATCTTTTTTTTTTTCTTGACCCTTTTGCCCCCTCCCTTCCCCTCCCTCCCCATTGGCCATTCTAGTATTCCTCTAATCCTCCTATGCTCCCCGATCCAACCACAGTGTGAATCAGCCTCCTATATCAGAGAAAACATTCGGCGTTTGGCTTTTTGGGATTGGCTAACTTCACTTAGCATTATATTCTCTAACTCCATCCATTTACCTGCGAATGCCATGACTTTATTCTCCCTTATTGCTGAGTAATACTCCATTGTGTGTATATACCACATTTTCTTTATGCATTCATCTACTGAAGGGCATCTGGGTTGGTTCCACAGTTTAGCTATTGTGAATTGTGCTGCTGTAAACATTGATGTGGCTGTGTCCCTGTAGTATGCTGTTTTTAAGACCTTTGAGTAAAGACCAAGGAGTGGGATAGCTGGGTCATAAGGTGGTTCCATTCCAAGTTTTTCAGGAATCTCCATACTGCTTTCCATATTGGCTGCACCATTTTGCAGTCCCACCAACAATGTATGAGTGTGCCTTTTTCTTCACATCCTCACCAACATTTATTGTTGTTTGTGTTCTTAATAGCTGCCATTCTGACAGGTGTAAGATGAAATCTTAGAGTGGTTTTGATTTGCATTTCTCTAATTGCCAGAGATGTTGAACATTTTTTCATGTATTTGTTGATTGATGGTATATCTTCTTCTGAGAACTGTCTGTTCAGTTCCTTGGCCCATTTATTGATTGTGTTATTTGTTTTTTTTTGGTGTTATGATTTTTGAGTTCTTTATATATTCTAGAGATTAGTGCTCTATCTGACGTGCATGTGGTAAAAATTTGTTCCCAATTAGTAGGCTCTCTGTTCACCTCACTGATTGTTTCTTTTGCTGAGAAGAAACTTTGTAATTTGAGTCTATCCCATTTATTGATTCTTGGTATTAATTCTTGTGCTACAGGATTCTTATTAAGGAACTTGGGGCCTAATCCAACATATTGGAGATTAGAGCTTACTTTTTCTTCTATTAGGTGTAGTGTCTCTGGTCTAATTCCTAGGTCCTTGATCCACTTTGAGTTGAATTTTGTGCATGGTGAGAGATAGAGGTATAATTTCATTTTCTTCATATGGATTTCCAGTTTTCCCAGCACCATTTGTTGAAGAGGCTATCTTTCCTCCAATGTACATTTTTGGCGCCTTTGTCTAATATAAGATAACTGAAATTATATGTGTTAGTCTCTGTGTCCTCTATTCTGTACCATTGGTCTATTGGCCTATTTTGGTGCCAATACCATGCTGGTTTTTTTACTATTGCTCTGTAGTATACTTTAAGGTCTGGTATAGTGATGCCACCTGCTTCACTCCTCTTGCTAAGGTTTGCTTTAGCTTTTCTGGGTCTCTTATTTTTCCAGATGAATTTCATGACTGCTTTTTCTATTTCTATGAGGAATGTCATTGGGATTTTGATTGGCATTGCATTAAATCTGTATAGTGCTTTTGGTAGTATGGTCATTTTGACAATATTAGTTCTGCCTATCCAAGAACAGGGTAGATCTTTCCATCTTCTAAGGTCTTCCATAATTTCTTTCTTTAGTGTTCTGTAGTTTTCATTATAGAGGTCTTTCACGTCTTTGGTTAAGTTGATAACCAAGTATTTTTTTTTTTTTATGCTATTGTAAACAGGGTAGTTTTCCTCATTTCCCTTTCAGAGGATTTGTCACTGATATATAGAAATGCCTTAAATTTATGGGTGTTGATTTTGTATCCTGCTACTTTGGTGAATTCATTTATGAGTTCTAGAAGTTTTCTGGTTGAATTTTTTGGGTCTTCTAGGTATAAAATCATATCATCAGCAAATAATGATAATTTGAGTTCTACTTTACCTATCTGTATCCCTTTAATTTCTTTCATCTGTCTTATTGCTCTGGCCAGCATTTCAATTACTATATTGAATAGAAGTGGTGAAAGAGGGCATCCCTATCTTGTTCCCATTTTTAGAGGGAATGCTTTCAATTTTTCTCCATTTAGAATAATGTTGGCCTGGGGATTAGCATATATAGCTTTTACAATGTTGAGATATGTTCCTTTTATCCCTAGTTTTTCAAGTGTTTTGAGCATGAAGGGGTGCTGTATTTTGTCAAATGCTTTTCTGCATCTATTGAGATAATGATATGGTTCTTATCTTTGAGTCTATTGATGTGATGAATTACATTTATTGATTTCGATATGTTGAACCATCCTTGCATTCCTGGAATGAACCCCACTTGATCGTGGTGTATTATATTTTTGATATCTTTTTGTATCCGTTTTGCCAGAATTTTATTGAGAATTTTTCATCTGTGTTCATTAAAGATATGGGCCTGAAGTTTTCTTTTCTTGATGTGTCTTTGCCTGGTTTGGGGATCAGGGTGATATTGGCCTCATAGAATGAGTTTGGAAGTGCACCCTCTTTTTCTATTTCCTGAAATAAATTGAAGAGTATTGGTTTAAGTTCTTCTTTGAAGGTCTTGTAGAACTCAGCTGTGTATCCATCTGGTCCTGGGCTTTTCTTGGTTGGTAGGCTTCTGATGGCATCTTCTATTTCATCGCTTGAAACTGGTCTGTTCAAATTATGTATATCATCCTGCTGAAGCTTGGGTAGATCATAAGACTCTAGAAATTTGTCAATGCCTTCAGTGTTTTGTATTTTGTTGGAGTACAACTTTTCAAAATAATTTTGAATTATTTCCTGTATTTCTATAGTATTTGTTGTGATATTTCCTTTTTCATCACATATGTTAGTAATTTGAGTTTTCTCTCTCCTTCTCTTTGTTAGACTGGCTAAGGGTCTGTCAATTTTATTTATTTTTTAAAATAACCAATTTTTTGTTTTGTCAATTTTTTCAATTGTTTCTTTTGTTTCAATGTCATTAATTTCAGCTCTGATTTTAATTATTTCCTGTCTTCTACCACTTTTGGTGTTGGATTGCTCTTCTTTTTCTAGAGCTTTGAGATGTAGTTTTAAGTCATTTATTTGTTGACTTTTTCTTCTTTTGAGGAATGAACTCAATGCAATGAAGTTTCCTCTTAGAACTGCCTTCATAGTGTCCCAGAGATTTCGATATGTTGTGTCTGTGTTCTCATTCCCCTCTAAGAATTTTTTTGTCTCTTCTTTGATGTCATCTACAACCCATTGTTCATTCAGTAGCATATTATTTAGTCTCCAGGTGTTGGAGTAGCTTTTATTTCTTATTTTATCATTGATTCCTAATTTCATTCCATTATGGTCTGATAGAATGCAGGGTAGTATCCCTACTTTTTTATATTTGTTCAGAGTTGTTTTGTGGCCTAATATGTGGTCTATTTTAGAGAGGGTTCCATGTGCTGCTGAGAAGAAAGTGTATTCACTTGTTGAAGGATGAAATATTCTATATAAGTCAGTTAAGTCTAAGTTGTTTATTGTATTTTTGAGTTCTATAGTTTCTTTGTTCAGCTTTTGTTTGGAAGATCTATCCAGCACACACTAGATTTGACAGCACCAAATACACAGAACTTTCCCTCAGGAGAGCACATAAGATCATACCACCTTACCTGGCTGCTAAGTCACAGACAATTAAAAACCATCTTCTCTGACTCAATAGAAAGCTAGTAGGTACCTGGACACACCAAAGATCAGAGGGAATCTCCTAGAATTTTATTAGGGGTGAGCTGGTGTGATCTCTACCTCTACATCCAGGGAAACTTAGAGGAATAGTCAGGGAGTGGTGGGCATCTTCTAAAGATCCCAAATCCTGATGAAATCAGGAAGACTCAATAAGAAATCTTACTTATTTCTTCATTAAACTTAACATTAAACTTCCTAAACTTCAGCATGGAATATCAAAAAGAGCTCTACTGTCAATTTTGATCTTACAGGTTTTGCTTTTCTTATTGAATTGATAGATGTTCCCTTATTATACAATATTAGAGCCCTGAACTCATTTAAGTATATTTCTTCTCATGTTTTAAAGCATTAGTTGGAATCATTCTTTTTTTTTTTTTTTTTTTTTTTTTTTTTTTGTGGTACCAGGGATTGAACTCAGGGACACTCGACCACTGGGTCACATCCCCAGACCTTTTTCGTATTTTATTTAGAGACAAGGTCTCACTGAGTTGCTAAGTGCCTCACCATTGCTGAGGCTGGCTTTGAACTCGTGATCCACCTGCCTCAGCCTCCCAAAGTGCTGGGATTACAGGCGTGCGCCACCGCGCCCGGCTGGAATCATTCTTTATATCTCTATTTTCCTAGTTCAGTTTTACACTTGCTCCTCTTAGTCTGCATTTCCTGCTCCTATCTCAAATCCCTCCTCATTTTTTTTTTGATTTTTTTAATCCTAATTTTCATTATTTTTTCCTATATTTTCTGTCTTATTTTTCCCTTTTCCACATTTTCTCTTCCCTTTTCAACCCTGTTAGTGTATAATAGTGACCTTACTATTTTTAATAAATAATTTCTCAACTTGTTCAAGAATACTTCTATAATTTTACACTTAGATTAGAGGAACTATGGAGAATATTTTCAATAAATTTTACCCCTAAGATTTATTACACATGGCTGTGCTCTGAAGTGACAGAAGTTAATAGGATTTGGAACCTTCTCTCAAAGTGCTGCCAATCCTGGATGTAGCAGGAGATACACATTGAGTGGTAATAGCAATATTTGGATATTCACCCAGCCTGGGGTTAAGAGAAAAAAGCTCACTAAACAGTCCCTTGAACAAAGGAATAGAAGATATACTCCCTTAGAAGAAATAATCATCCCAGCAGAGGGTAGAAACAATATTAAAAAGCAAGGGAAAAAAAAAACCAAACAGCACACAACACTTCAATAACTGATCCTACTGATACCACAGTGGAGGAAATGTTGGATAAAGAATTTAGAAAATTCATAGCTAAAAATGTTTGATGAACTATAAGGAGAGGTAAGGAATGGAGTAAGAGAGAAAATATAAAAAGTGAAAGATTGTTTCAATAAAGAGAGATTCTAAAAAAAAAAAAACAGAAATCCTGGAAATAAGAGGCTAAGTAAAGCAGATTAAAATTTCAGTTGAAAGCATCACCAATAGATTAGATGATATAGAAGACATATTATCAGGCCTTGAAAATCATACACAAAAACATATAATCTTGAAAATGAAATCAAGGATAAAGAAAAGATGTTTAGAGACCATGACCAGAATATTGGAGAAATCCAGGATAGCACCAAGAGATCAAATGTAAGAATCAATGATGTAGAAGAAGGCACCAAACTATGAATTGCACAATATGAATTTCACACCCCTTTCAAGGAAATAATAACAGAAAAATTTCCAAACCCTAGAAATGAGATGGAAATCCAAATACAAGAGGCATTTAGAACCCCATGCAAGATCAAAAAAGATTCTCTACAAGACATTTTATAATTAAAATGCCTAATATGCAAAACAAGGATAGAATTTTAAAGTCATAAGAGAAAAACAATCAGTCATTAATTGTCGCCGCCTGAAGCGATTGACACTTGGAGCAACGACGCCACGGGAATAAGTTCAGAGGCAGACTGGAAACAAACAGGCTCTTTATTCTGCTAGCTTCTCTCTCCGGCTCCAACAACAACTCCGACACCAACCACACTCCTACAACCACCACCACCACAAAATGCACCGACCCGATCCGCAATGTCCCGGGCCAAGTCTCGTAAGACCAAGGAAGGTAGCAATGCTTGAACATCTCTATGGCTCACAGCCAACCACAATCTTAGCCATCTCCTTAATTAGGGCTCCTACATTTCCCCCTTTTGTTTTAAAAGAGGGGATGCTCTAGGATGTCCATGTGCAACCAACATTCTTACCCGTCATCGGATAATCAAGGCTGTGTCCTTAACTCCTGTCTTAGGTTGATATGTCGGCCACATGAGACTGTCCCGTGCGACTGTGCCTGTCTTAGGTTGTCCCCCTCTGGGGATCTTACCCGTCATTGGCTACCAGCCATCCAATCGAGCCCTTCAGGATCAACTGTGATGACTAACAGCTGTCCAATTGTAGGGAGATGCTGCGGCTTTAAGGCGATAAACCTTCTGCTGACGAGCCAAGTTGCATAGCATATCAAATTCTTTAAACAAATCAGCTGCCCTGAGTTCTATCAAGTAACACACTGAGTTCTCTAGACAAATACCCGCAAGGCATTGTCCCGTAAAGTCCCAAACAATGAAAGATCAAAATGTCCACTTGTTATAACACGTTAATCTAGGAGGCCCCATGCATGCAGAGCAGAGGCCACACTGCTGGTGAGGTTGTTTGATGCTTGAGCAGCAGGGATGTTTACAGCGACCGCGATACTTGCAGCTGTAGCAGCAGCCGTCTTTTTTATGTCTAGACGATGCCACCAGCAAATCTTCAGGGCCCGCTACCTAGAAACACAAGCATCAATTATTAAAGGAAAGGCAGTGCTATTGCAGCACTGAGTCAAGAGGCGAGTTGTCAAACTAAAAAATAGAATTATTAGATTAGAAAATTAAAGTTGATTTCTGCTCACACACATTGCTGCTTGAGCTCCCACAAACATAAGCTGGCAAAATATCATATTCAGAACAAAACAAAGAAAGACTGAGGGTATTTACTGCATTAAAGATAGAGTAAAGAAAAGCTAAAGGCACTTTGGAAAAATAATTTGTTAGCTGGAACCCTCAAGTCTCTGTAACCTTCCATGAGATTATCTGTCAAAATAACTCAAATTAATCAGCTATAAAACAAATAAAGTTAATTACAAATAAACATTCCTATGTCAAAACACCAAAATATCAGGTTATACAGCACTAGTCATATTCTTCACTAAAGAGAAATCCCTGGGACACCTATAAATCAAAATTGAAGGTAGCTTCACTTATTAAATTATTTACCCAAATTGAATACTCTTAAACTTAAATGAATTAAAGTTATTTGGATCCATATATATTTTTTTTTTTCATAAGCGCTTTGTTATTTGTGACGTCACACTGGACAGACACACAAACCTAAAAACATATATTTGTGACGTCACATTTATATGAAATTTAGACAAATGCACAGACATAAAGACATATATAAAAAGAGAAAAAAAAATACAATTGTGTGCACACTAAAGAGAGATCTCCTCATCCCGGCCGGGAGGAATGACACTTAAGTTGTGAAATATTTTGAAGGAGTCTTTTGAGGGAATCATTCCATACCTTCATCTTGGTCCTCTTAATTTTGTACTTTTTTTATTAATCTTTATTCCTCAAAAACTTCATTTTGATCCTTTTTATTTGGTACCTGCTTTATTAATCTAGATGGTATCCATATTGGAGAGGATTTGTGCTTTGGAAAAACACAAACAGATCCTCTCCCCCACATTAATACTGGATATGGACCCTTCCATGTACCTGAAAGAACATCCTTCCAGTAAACCAAAGGTTTATGTTGTTGGTGTGTGTTCTAATGTCTGTCTCCAGCAGAATAACCATTAGAGTCTAAAGTTAAAAAATTTAAGGTAAACAGGGCAACTGCCAATCTGTCCCTAGGATTTTTCCAATTTCCTTCTTTTTGTTTTAATAACATAATTTTCAGTGTTCGGTTTGCTCTTTCAATAATGCCCTGACCCTGAGGATTGTATGGGATATACTGAATTTTGCACAAAACTGTTTGAAAGATGAGGACATATATGCAGGGCCATTATCTGTTTTAAGCATTTTGGGGATGCCCAATGCAGCAAAAGCTTGCAAAGAATGAGATGTAACATCTTTAACTTTTACTCCAGAATGTAAGGAAGCAAAAATCATGCCTGAGCATGTATCTATGGTCACATGAATAAATCTCAATTTTCCAAAACTTGGCTCATGAGTAACATCCATCTGCCACAAATGATTGGGCATTAATCCTCTAGGGTTAACACCATAATGAGGATTAGGCAAATGTGTCATACAAGATTTACAATCTTTTACAATTGTTCTGGCTTGCTCTTTTCTGATTTTAAACCTACACTGCAAGGTGGTGCTATTGACGTGAAACTGGGAGTGAAATAAAGTAGCTTGCTGGAGCGCTGAAAGTATAAAGATTGTTTGGGTAAGGGCATCAGCCTTTGATTACCTTCATGGAGGGGACCAGGCAAGTTGGTATGTGCTCTAATATGCCCTACGAATAGAGGTTCTTTTCTTGCCCACAAAAGTTTTTGTATTTGATAAAACAATTTAAAGGCTGGAGTATGAGGTGCTATTGGTCCTGCTAACTCTAATTTTGGAATGGCATGTACAATATAGTGGCTATCTGAAAAAATGTTCATGGGCTGCTCTCTAAAATTTTCCAGAGCTCTTACTACAGTTTCCAGTTCCACTAGTTGAGCTGATTTGTGTGCAGTTATGTAAGTTATATTTTCTTTTTTAGTGAATACTGCAGCAGTACCATTTGAGGACCATCTGTGAATACATTTAATGCCTTAGGAATAGGTTGATTTTTTATTACCTATGGAAATATAATAGGATGACTGATACAAAAAGATAATATGGGAGACTTAGGAATATGATTATCAAAATTTGCAGAAGTAAAGCATTTAGCTATAGCCCAATCATTATCATTGAAGCATAAATATTCAATCTGTGACAATGAATAGGGAGTAATAATAGTATCAGGGTGAATGCCAAATATTTTAGTAGAAGTCTTAAGTCCTTGAAGAATAAGTTTAGCCACCATGGAGGTATAAGACTCAATTATACTTTTAGGAGAGACAGGCAAATGTATCCATAATAAAAGCCCTTGTTGCCAAAATACTCCTGTGGGTGTATATGGTGAAGAAATAATAATCAATATCAGCGGTTGAGTTAAATCAAATCTATCACAATGAGCTCCTTCAATGCTTTTTCTACTAACTTTAAAGCTTTCCTAGCATCAGGAGTCAATGTTCGCGGTGAAGATGGATCAGGGTCCCCATGAAGTCAACCACAGGCTCTTTATTCTGCTAGCTTCTCTCTCCGGCTCCAACAACAACTCCAACACCAACCACACTCCTACAACCACCACCACCACAAAATGCACCGACCTGATCCGCAATGTCCCGGGCCAAGTATTGTGAGACCATGGAAGGTAGCAATGCTTGAACATCTCTATGGCTCACAGCCAACCGCAATCTTAGCCATCTCCTTAATTAGGGCTCCTACAATTAATTTAAACCAGCTCAAATTTCTACTGATTTCTCATTCCAGACCTAAAAGTCATGAAAACTTGGAATAATATAATCAATCCCTGAAAAATAATGGGTGTCAATTAAGATTACTATATCCAGAAAAACTATCCTTCGGAATTGAAGTTGAAATAAAAAGAAAAGCAAAAACCAGAACAATTCATAACCACCAAGCCATCACTTCAAAGTTTACTCAATGAAATATTTCATGCAGAAGAAATGAAAAATAAATATCAGAGTCAGCATATGGATGAATCTCACTTAAAGCAGTCAATCACAGGAGAATCAAGTCTGAATTAAGCATTAGAAATAAATGAAGGGCTGGGGTTGTGGCCCAGAGGTAGAGCAGTCACCTAGTATGCATGAGGCACTGGGTTAGATCCTCAGCAACACAAAGATAAAATAAAGATATTGTGTCCACCTATAACTAAAAATAAATATTTTTAAAAAAGAAATGAATTAAAATGGCAGGAAATAAAAATCATCGCTCTATAATAACACTGAATGTAAACTCTCCAATCAAAAGACAGATTACAAGAATGGATTAAAAAATAAGACAACCATATGTTGTTCACAAAAGACATACCTTACAGGCAAAGACACCCTCAAACTGAAGGTAAAGAATAGAAAAAGATGTACCACACAAATTTAGAACAAAAGCCAGGAGAAGTAGTTATGCTCACATCTGACAAAGTAGACTTAAAGTCAAAATTAATCAAAACCATAAAAGAAGGTAATTCATACTGGTTAAGGGAATTATCCAAAAACAAGATACAGTGATTATTAATAGTTATGCCCCAAACTTTGGTGTACCTACATTAATGAAGCTAACAGACATCTTTAGAATATTTAATCCATCAACAACTGAATTCACTTTCCTTTCAGCTGCACATGGAAACTTCTCTAAAATACATCATGTTTTAGGACAGTAAGCAAGTCTTAGAAAATACAAAAACAATGAACAAAGATAAATTCTTGCTTTCTATAAGATCATAATAAAGTGAAATTAGAAATCTATGACAAGATAAAAACCAGAAACTATTCCCACACCTGGAGATAATGATACATTTTTAAATGAGGATTGGCTAGCAAAAGAAATCAGGAGAGGAATTTTAAACAAATTTTTAGAAACAAATGATAATAGTGATACAACATATTACAGTCTCTGTGAAGCCAGAATTAGACAGGCAGTCAATATAGATAGGTAAATTGAGTAAGGTCGGATCAAGGAAGCCAATTTTGAGTGATTCCCCGGGAAGTTGGAGACTGTCCCCTGAAGAATTGAAATGTTAATTCCTACAGAGCCCTTCTTCCACCCCTATCCAGAACCTGCCCCTGATCCAACCTATTGCTAAGGTAACCTGTCCCAGGAATTGCCCCTCCCTACAGGGAGCTATAAGGTTGTTGATTAATGTGTCTTGGGCTGCATCATCCTGCCCTTCCCCCTTGAGCTCACCTGTTTCTCACCTTTTGACCATCCCACCGAGCATTTCCTACGCCTATGCAGAAAGAGAAAGACAAGGGGAAGAGGGCAGGAGAATAAAGGAAGGCTAAGACATATAAAAAAGGTAGAACACCTCACTTCTTGGGATACCAGCTATGGCCCCCTTCTCCCTCCCAGTAGAAGTCTATTTTACCCCTTTTTAAATAAACCCTGTTTTATACGCTTGCCTCAGTGTGCTTCTCTAATGTTCAAACTTCAACACGTGAGGGAGCAGAACTAGTCGCCCATAACCGGCAGTATCATCTGGGACAGTAAGAAGGTAGTTAAAAAAGAAAATATAGAAAAGGAAGGACAAGCTAATTCCAGTATCAGTAGAATGCAGAAAATTATTTCGATTACAGCCAAAATTAATGAAATTGAAAATTTTAAAATGCAAACAATTATGCAGCAAAAAGTGGGTTGTTTGAAAAGGTAAACAAGATTGATAAACCCTTACCCAAACTAACCCTCCCAAAAGAGAGAGAGAAGACCCAAATCAACAAATTAAAGATGAAAAATGAGGTATCAATGAAGATACTGCTGAAATTCAGAGAATTATTAGAAACTGTTTTGAAAATTTTTACTTCAATAAATTGGAAAATCTAGAAGATATTGACAATTTTCTAGACACAAAGACCTACCTAAATTGAACCATAAGGATATAGAAAATTTAGACCAATATCAAGCAATGAAATCAAAGCAATTAAAAGCCTTCCAACAAGGAAAGGTCCAGGACCAGAAGGATTCTCAGTCAAGTTACATCTTCTCAAATTATTCCATGAAATAGAAAAGGAGGAACACTGCCAAATTCATTCTACAAAGCCAATATCATCTTGATACAAAACCAAAGACACATCAAGGAAAGAAACTACAGGACAATATTCCTGCTGGACATAGACACAAAAAACCTCAATAAAATATTATTATACTCATTCAAAAACACATTAAGAAGATAGTACAACATAATCAAGTGAGTTTCATTCCAGGGATACAAGGTTAATTCAACAAGGAGAATCAATACATGGAATTCACCACATAAATAGAATTAAAGATAAGAATCACATGATAATCTTCATACATGCAGAAAAAGCCTTTGACAAAATCAAGTATCCATTCATATTAAAAACACTGAAGAAACTAGGGATAGTAGGAATTCATCTCAACATTGTAAAGGCTATGACTGACAAATCCAAGGCCAGTGCTATACAAGGAAAGAAAAACTGAAAGCATTTCCTTTAAAATCAAGAATAACACAAGGATGTCCACTTTCACCATTCCTATTCAATATAGTTCCTGAAACTCTAGACAGAGCAATCAGGCAAGAGAAGAAAATTAAAGAATACAAATAGGAAAAGAAGAATTGAAACTATCTGTTGATGACATGATCTTATATCTAGAAGCCTCAGAAAACTCCACCAGAAAACTTCTAGAGCTATAAACAAATTCAGCAAAATAACAGGATACAAGATCAATATACAAAAATCAATAGCATTCCTATTCTCAAATAGTGAATCTGCTGAGAAAGAAATCAGGAAACTATCACATTGACAATTAACCTAAAAATAAAATAAAAATATTTGGGAATAAATCTAACCAAGGAGGTGAAGGATCTCTACAATGAAAACTATAGCACACTGAAGAATGAAATTCATGAAGACATTAGAAGATGGAAAGACATCTCATGTTCTTGGATAGGCAGAATTAACATTGTCAAAATGGGCATACTACCAAAAGCATTCTATAGATTCAACGTAATCCCCATAAAAATATCAAAGACACTCTTCACAGAACTGGGAAAACAGTCTTAAGACCTAGAATAGCCAAAGCAATCCTGATAAAGAAGAACAATGCTGAAGACATCACAATACCTGATCTCAAATTACACTACAGAACTACAGTAACAAAAACAGCATGGTATTGACATGGTATTGACATGAAGATCAATGGAATAGAATAGAAGGTACAGAGAGAAACCCACGTAGATACAGTCATCTGATACTAGGCAAATGTGCCAAAAAGACATGTCAGAGAAAAGATGATCCTTTTAATGAATGGTGCAGGGAAAAATGGATATTCATATTTAAAAGAAGTAAACTAGATCCCTATCTTTTATCCTGAACAAAAGCCAACTCTAAGTGAATCAAAGAGCTAGAAATTAAACCAGAAACTATGCAACTGTTAAAGAGAACATGGGGTCAAAACCACAACATATTGGTGCAGGCACCAACTTTTAACAACAACCCTAAACTCAAAAATAAAACAAGAATCAATAAGTGGTGATATAGCATCAATTAAAAAGCTTAAGCTCAGCAAAAGAAACAAGAACTTGAAAAGAGAGCATACAGAATGGGAGAGGATCTTTGCCAGATGCTCTTTCAACAGGGAATTGATATCCAGAATAAATAAAGAACTCAAAAAACATAACACCGCAAAGACAAATAACCCAGTCGATAAATGGGTAAAAGAACTAAGCAGCTATTTCTCAAATGAAGAAATACAAATGGACAACAAAAATATGAAAAATGTTGAACATCCCTGAAAGTCAGAGAAATGTAAATCAAAATTACATTGAAATTTCATCTCACTCCAGTTAGAATGACAGTCATCAAGTATACAAATAACTAATTGCTGGTGAGGGTATTGGGGGAAACGTACACTCATACATTGTTGGTGGGATGGCAAATTAGTACAACCACTTTGAAAAACAATATGGATATTCCTCAAAACACTAGTAATAGAACCATCATATGATTCAGCTATCCCACTCCTTGGTAGTTATCCAAAGGAACTAAAATCAGCATATTCTAGGGATATAGGCACATCAATGTTTATAGCAGCATAATTCACAATAACCAAGTTATGAAACCAGCCCAGATGCCCATCAACAGATAAGAAAAATGTGGTTTAGATAAGGAAAATGTGGTGTATGTACACAATGGAGTTTTACTTAGCCATAAAGAAGACTGAAATTATGTCACTTGCTGGTAAATACATGGAACTGGAGGACATAATACTAAGAGAAATGATCCAGACTCAGAAAGACAAGGGTCAGCAGGATGATAATGCATACCTATAATCCCAGGGGCTTACTAGACTGAGGCAGGAGAATTGTAAGTTGAAAGCCAGCCTCAGCAACTTAGCAAGGCCCTAACAACTTATCAAAACCCTATCTCAAAAATTAAGAGGGCTGGGGATGTAGCTCAGTGGTGAAGCACCCCTGGGTTCAATCCCTGATACAAAAGGAAAAAAAAAAAGTCAAGGGTCAAATATTTTCTAGGAACGAGACTGAGGGAGTGGGAGGAGGTATGGTGGGAAAAGGGAGGAACTGTGAATGAAACTGACCGAATTATGCTGTGTACATATATGAATATACCACAGTGGATTTCACCTTTATGTATATCTATAAATCACTAGTTGAAAAAAAAATAAGGAAGTGAAAGGAAGACCAGTAGGGTGAAGGAAGGAAAGTTGGGGGGAGGTAGGGGAGGGAAAAAGGAAATGCTAGGGACTTAAATGGAGTGAATTATATCCCATGCATGTATGATTATGTCAAGATGAACCCCACTATTAAGTACAACCATAATGCACTCACAGAAACTTTTTTTAAAAAGATAAGTGAAATGCCATCCCTGCCTGAAAGCTGCTATGGCCTCTTATTTGAGGAGGGCGGCTATTGATACAGATCTAACAGAAAACACACCAGTACCTGTCTCGTTGGATTGTTGTAAGGATTAACTAATACCACTCATAAAGAACTGAGTAGGGTGCCAGGCACAAAGTGACATCTGTCCAAATGGTGTCATCAAATGTGGTATGTCTCTCATGAATGGTTTTGTCTTGCCCACCCCTCACTCACACACGAACACATCCCACTTGAGACCAAGGGTACCGCCCGACTTCCAAACAGATACAACCACAAAGTATGTGGGCAAGTCATTCAGATTCTACTGAAAATGCCACAAAGAGGAAGGAAAGGGAATTTAGAAACAAAATGTAGTAAAATTTTCCCTTAGATATCTCTGTGCTTCCTCTGAACATCTCCTCTCCCAGTTTTCTCACCCATCTCTCCACTCACTCCCCAACTCCTGCTCGTCGCCACCCTGGACAAAAATCCCCTGTATGCCTCTGAATTTTAGTCCTTCCCACTTAGGGAAGAAAAACTACCTTACAGTTAAGGAGCCGCAGGCCTGTAGGAATGGCTGGAAGTCCATGTATTCTGGCAGCAGGCCCCTTTACTACTGTGCTGGGGGGTGGGGGTGAGGAGCCAGCTGAAAGGGCTTCTCTCTCCTATCAAGTTTTCACCCAAGAAAAAACAGGTCTGTTGTGGGAAAGAGAGGCTGATATTGCCCTTCTAAGAAAACCAGATTTTCTCCACACTTAAGGACTTAAAAAGAATAAGCGCCAAATTTGCTTTGACCTGAAAATGTCACCAGACAATCTCTGTAATTAAATGTCAACCAAGTTCAGGGACAGAGAAAGAGAAAGGGAATTTCATTGCTTGGAGTTCAGTCTATGGACTTTGTCTTGGATGTTGATTTTAGGATCAAAAGTCTGTTTTTCCAGTGCCCAGAATTCCTCTCTCTCTCTGCTCTTTGCACATCTCGGATATCTCTGGATAAATCCCCACTGTTCTCAGACTTTATTCCACTCTCATGGCCTGCTGGTAGTAGAATCAGGTTGCCTAGAGTAGGAAATGCATAGTCTAGCAGAAGCACTCTCTTATTTTCTTTCCTGGCTAGCTGCTCTGTATCGTCTCCCTTCCCATCTCATGGAACTAGGAAGTTGCACCAGTACTACATGACATTCCCAGTGACGCCTCCCTCTGCCAAGTACCATCTCCATGGGTCTGGCCACGAAGCTCTTGGTTTCATTGACAACTTCAGGAGAGAGAGGATTAAGCTGCCTTCTCTGAGTATCATGGCTGTGTTTTACACTGTGCTACTTAACATAACTGCATTTCTTGTTTGAGCATTGGCACCTTTAAACATTATGTAACAGCACACTAAATAATTAAGTGTTGTTTTATATTGTGCAGCTACATTGGTGATTGGTATTTTTATAATATGGGAGGTCACTTTGCCGTGACTTTGGATGATTCTCACTCTGTTGTGGACTCCAACTCTCTAGGTCTTGAGATACCAAAACAGAGAAACACAAGTGGGTCCTTTACCCAGGACCCAAGGAGGGCTGATATATTTTGCATCAGAAACACACAGCATCATCGTTTGGAAGCCTTGGGGAAACTGTCCTTGGTAGTCTTAGCAAACATAGTCAAGAGGAAAGCCCACTTTATTCCAAAGCACATGAATTCACATTCCAATGCCTAGAACCTTCCAGCAGCTCTGCAGTCTCACCTTTTGGGAAATATTACTAAAACCAAAGAGTGAAGAACTGTTCTCCAGTGCATCTAGAGGCACAGAGCTCCAGGTCTGCTTCACACTGCTACGTGACTTGACAGCCAGGAAAAACTGATTTCTCTTTTTTAAACTATCAAGATGCTCCTTGTTTCTAATAAAGACTATTAATATTTATACAAACACACTTGCTCTTTGTTGTGCCAAAAATTCTCAAAGAGCCTCAGAAGCCATCTGCCACAAGTTCAGGGCCAGATGCATGGGAGTGAACATCCAGAGTGGTTCCTGAGAGCAGGCAGCTGTTGCCTGGTAGAGACATGGTAGAAGAGGCAGTGTGAGTGGACCAGCTGCCAGTGGGAAAGGAGGAGCTAGCAGCCCTGCAGGGGGTGTGCACTCACTGAAGTACGCAAAGCATGCAAAAGGAAACCTGTGAGCTAGAACTCTCTCACAATAAGGAAGCTCATGATTGACGGCTGTGTGTTTTCTTTTGACTGTCAATTTTCCTCTCCACCTTTTGAGAAAACCTGTTGTGATTGTGTGTGTTGTGTGTGTGTGTGTGTGTGTGTGTGTGTGTGTGTGTGGTGCTGGGGATTGAACCCAGGGCCTTGTACATGTGAGGTAAGCACTCTACCAACTGAGCTATATCCCTAGCCCACATCTTTTGAAAAATACATTCTGATTTCCTTTTGAGGACTGGGCTCCACCTCATTAAATACAACTAGGTTAAATGGTCACTCAAAGTACCTTGTGCTCACCAGACAAGGAAAGACCCACCCCAGGTCAGCAGCTGTATCCCCTCCTAGAACTAGAACCTTAAGAGAACCATGGGGACAATGAAGCTGGTTGAAGCTGATGAATTTTTACAGCAAACCTTGACAATGCTCAAATAGTCTGCTACCAACAGGCTTTGAAGCTACCTGCTTTCTCCTCTTTGTCTAGTTCTTTAGTTGTTGCTTTGGCTTTGTTTGAGATTTTATTTTTGTTGTTTAATCCTGTGATCTCCTACAGCTTTTTTAGAATTTCTCTTTCTTTCTTTCTTTTTTTTTTTTTTTTTTTTTTCTTCGTACTGGGGATTGAACCCAGGGCCCAGGGGCACTTAACCACTGTGCCACATCCCTAGGCCTATTTTGTTTTTTATTTAGAAACAGGGTCTCACTAAGTTGCTTAGGGCCTCACTAAGTTGCTGAGGCTGGCTTTGAACTCACGATCCTCCTGCCTCAGCCTCCCAAGATACTGGGATTACAGGCATGTGCCACCGCACCTGGCTTTCTTAGAATTTCTGTGTGTGTAGTGGTGGTGGTGGTGGTGGTGGTGGGGTATGTGTGTGTGTGTGTGTTTAGTTTAGCCAGAGAACATTTCTGTTGCTTTCATCAAAAAGCTGTAACTGATATAAGAGAGTTAAGTGCTTTTCTAAACACCTGGGGTATATTTTATTCTAACACATCCTGGGCTAGATTGCTATAATATGGTATGCAGTTAAAAGTTGGGATGAATGTGGGATTAGTTGGGGAGAAAAGTAGAGAAGCACAGGGTCACATGTAACTAGAGATGGTGACTGATTTTACCAATCTACCAAATGTCTTACAGCTGCAGTGAACCTTGGGCTTCCTACCCCTTAGACACATGCTAAATCAAAAGAAAGAT
This sequence comes from Tamias sibiricus, assembly GCA_025594165.1. Classification (NCBI taxonomy): domain Eukaryota; kingdom Metazoa; phylum Chordata; class Mammalia; order Rodentia; family Sciuridae; genus Tamias; species Tamias sibiricus. Next base: position 67,145,371 of record CM046660.1, on the reverse strand, counting down.
CAGAGACAAGTAAATTTTGTAGTTTATTTGGAGTACAGGTAGCCTCCCACTCAGCACTTAAACCACTCTGACTTAAGACTGCAGAGACAAAAGGGTTAAAGCAGGGATACAACATGCTGATGTCCATGGATGTTGAATGCCCTCAATATGGTATGCCCATGCCCACCTGTCACAGAATGTTCCCCCACAGTGATGGCCTATGAATGTACTCCTCAGCCACTGTGGACCACGAAATCCCAAACAGCAGATCCTCATGCTAATAAAAGGATGAATTAGAAAGCTGACCAATTTCATGTGTGCAGACAGCAAAAGGATGAATTAGAAAGCTGACCAATTTCATGTGTGCAGACAGCAAACTCCCCATAAACCAGGAAATACTAGCACCACACACATTAACATCTTTGACAGCAAACTCACAGCCTCAAACAAGGAATTTTGTTTCTTCATGAAAGGGAATGACAAAAATTTTAACATTTTTACATATAAACATGTTTTCCATAATTAATATACAGCTGGATACATTTGAGGTTGTGCAGTAGCTCTTTGGGATTTATTTATCTTATGAAACCAAAACTTTTTACCCTTTGACTACAATCTCCCCACTTCTTTCTCCCTCCAGCCCTGGGACATCATCATTTTACTCCCTCTGTGAGTTTGACTATTTCAGATTCATCGCATAACCCATACCATGGAGTATTTGTCTTTCTGTGTCTGGCTTATTTCACTTAGCATGATGTCCTCCAAATTAATGTATGTTGTCCTAATGGCAGCCAGCATAGAGCTGAGGATGCATCTCGGTGGTAGAGCACTTGTATCCTATGTAGGAGGCACTTGGTTCATACACACACACACACACACACACACACACACTACACATGCACACATACACACACACACACACAATACACATGCACACATACACACACACACACTACACATGCACACATACACACACACACACACACACACACACACACACACAAAACCAGCTAACATCATGCTCAATGGTGGAAAACTGAAAGCTTTTATTCTAAGATGTGGCACAGGGCAAGGGATGTCCAATATTGCCACTTCTATTCAACATAGCCTGAAAATCTCATCAGTTAAGACTTCCAGGAATAATTACGAAAGAAAGCACCCACATCAGAAAGAAAAATGTAAAATTATCTCTGTTTGTGTATAGAACCCCTCCCCCAAAAAACAGCAAAAGATTGTTAGAACTAATTATAAATTGCAGAATCAAAAGATAATATCCAAACCTCAGTTGCCTTTTTATACACTAACAATGGGTTACCCAGAAATGATTGTTTTAAAAATTCCATTTACAATGACATCATAAAAAGAATAAAAATGCTTCTTAACCAAGGACATGAAAGTCTCATATACTAAAAAATATGCAACTCTGATGAAGGAGACTAAAGCAGACACAAAGGGAAAGACACCGATGGTCATGGATGAGAAGTCATGCTGCCGGTGTCCATGCTATTCCAAGCCCTGTGCAGAGTAAATGCAATCCCTATCAAAATTCCAGTGACACTTTTTATAAAAATAGAAAAAGCAAATCTAAAATTCATAGGAAACAATTGCTCTGCCCAAATGGCCAGAGCAATTTTAAGCAAGAACAAAGTTGGAGACATCACACTTTCTAATTTCAAAATGGATTACAGACCAACAGAGATCAAGAAAGTGTGTACTGGCATGAAAACAGATGCAGAGACAAACAGAACAGGATGGAAACACATATATTAACCCATGAACGTAAAGCCAATTGATGTTTGACAATAGTGGCAAGAATACACGAGGGGAAGGGAAGGTCTCTTAATAAATGATACTGGGAAGGAATGTGACCTATCTTCCATTGGTCACAAAAGTTAGCTCAAAATGGATTAAAGACTTTAATCTAAGACCTGAAAGCATAAAACTCCAAGAAGAAAACATAGGGAAAGCGCTTCTGGATATTGGTCTTGGCAATGACCTATAGGATATGACTTCAAAGGCACAGGAAACCAAAGCAAAAACAGAACAGTGGGACTGTGGCAACCAGAAACCTGTGCACAGCAAGGGAACCTAGGGAATGGGAGAAAAGAGTGGCAAACCACGTATTTGACAAAGTGTTAAAATCCAAAATGATTACTATCCAACTAACTCCTCATCTCCCCTTCTTATAAGGACAGCAGTGAAATTGGATTAGGACCCAACCTAGACATCTTCTTTTAATTTCATTATCTATTTAAAGGCTTTCTCTTCAAATACAGTCACACTCTTGAGTACAGGGGGCCAGGGCTTCAAAATAGGAATTTTGGGGGAATAAATTCAGTCCACAATAGGTAGTATGGAAAGATTATAAAATGGATGAATGTCACAATTTCCCTGTGGAAACTAACTGCCTCCTAATGTAAGTCCTTCTGTTTTTGTTTTTTTAATTTGTTCTAATTAGTTATACATGACAGTAGAATGCACTTTGATACATCATACATAGATGGAGTATAATTTCTCATTATTTTGGTTGTACATGTAGAATCACACTGGGCAATAACGCCTGATTTATTCTACTATCCGTCCTACCCCCTCACCCCCTCCCTTCCCCATAATCTAAAGTAACTCTATTTTCCCTAGACGCGCCCCCCCCATTGTGAATTAACATCTGCATATCAGAGAAAACATTTGGACTTTTTTTTTGGGGGGGGGATTGGCTTATTTCACTGCATTTGTATGAGTTCCCTGTGGCTGCTATAACAAATTATCACAAACTTGGTAGCTTAGAATAACAGAAACTTACTATCTCATGTTCTGGAGCTAGAAGACTGAAGTCCAAGCATCCTCAGGGCCTTGCTCCCTTTGAAGTAGATAGAAAAGTATCTTTCAGGGCATTCCTTGGATTTAGGATGGATGTCTTCTGCCTATACCTTTTAGAAGGCATTTTCCAGAGTGTATGTCTGTGTCCAAATTGGATTAGGGGCCACCCTACTCCAATATGACCTTGTCTTAAATAATTATATCTGCAATGTCCCTATTTCCAAATAAGGTCACAGTTTGAAGTATGTGTGTGGGGGGGGGGGAGACTACAACTTCACTTTGAGTTTTGTAAGGGACACAATTCAACCCATAATACTAAAAGAACTCAGTGTCTGTGATTCTGAAATTTAAGGAGAATTCTATCCCCCCTACCTCCTCCCACCAAAAAAGGAAGAAAGGAAGGAAGGAAGGAAGGAAGGGAGGGAGGGAGGGAGGGAGGGAGGGAGGAAGGAAGGAAGGAAGGAAGGAAGGAAGGGAAGGAAGGAAGGAAGGAAGGGAGAATGGAGGGATTATCATTTGTGGGTCAAGTCCAAAGCTGTTAGCCAATACTAGTCTATTGTATTTGAAGCTTAAATAATAGCACAAGTCATGAATTTCCTAAGTGATCTCCCTGCTTCAGATATTTATGGGCCCGTTGATTGTCATAAATAGGCAAACAGTTCACATGAGAAATTCTGTGGGTCTTGACATCTATCACTGACCAACCAGTTGGCTTCTGCCAAAGTCCAGAGAATCTTTAGTCATCATAGGAAGCAAATGAACAACTTAGGTTTTTTCAGTGAGCCTAGAGCTTGTTGCACGTATAAACTCTTCTCAGCAATAAAAGAGAATAAAATAATGGCATTCGCAGGTAAATGGATGAAGTTGGAGAATATAATGCTAAGTGAAGTTAGCCAATCTCAAAAATCCAAATGCCGAATGTTTTCTCTGATATAAGGAGGCTGATTCACAGTGGTGTTGGGTCGGGGTACATAGGAGGATTAGAGGAACACTAGAAAGGTCAAAGGAGATGGAGGGGAAAGGAGAGAGCAAGGGGGTATGGAGGGGAAAAAAAAAAGAAAAAAAGAAGGTGGTAGAATAAGATGGATATCCTTATCCTAAATGCATGATTGAAGACTTGAATAGTGCAAATATACTTTATATACAGTGTTATGTAAAAAGATGCTCTATATGTGTACTATGAATTGTAATGCACGCTACTGTTATAAATACAACTTTTAAAAAAATAAATACAAAACAAACTCTTCTCCACATAGAGTTTTATCAGCAAATATAAAGTATTTAGACTTAAATTCTTGTTTTGAACACTTTGAAAGGCAGAAAAAAAACCTGTTTGAATTAGATTCCATTTGGATAGAGTCTCTTTTGTTTAGTTTAAGAAATATAATAACTTTGTGGTGTTTAATAGCTATCAATGGCTCTTTGTGGTGACTATTAAGGAAGTTATATATCATGGCTTTATGGATATTTTTTAATGTCACTATTTCCACCCCCATATCCTCCTAGATTTTACCTTCTAGAACTTGGCCTAATTCAGTGCTTGAAGAAAGACCTAAGCCAAGAAAAACAAAATCAAATCATCAAAAAACTTAATCCTCCTGATAAAAGAAAGAAGTAGAAATTAGAGTAGATAATCAGAGTTGATTCCTCAGGAGATGAAAACCAAAACAGATGTAGGGAGAGGCTTTGAGGCTCATTTAGCCTGGATGGGATTATGATTCATCTACTCTGTCTCAAAGTTAAAGGGACTGAGAAGGCAGTATCAACTGTCAGAAATAAAGAACCCAAATTATCTATTATAAAACTTTTTGAATGTTACATCCTATATACTGAACTTGTAGTTGATATTTAAAAAAGACATATTTGTGTTCTCATTATATTAATAAACATAACACACAAACACAAGGAAACTGGAATTCTGGTCTGTGTTTAAATCTTTAGAAGTGCCTCTACCTTGCAGTGATAGAGAAAGAAGGAACCTAGATTGAGCATCACATATAGGATAGTTTTGTGACAAAGCTCTAAATTTTCACAAGCAATAGCAAAAAAAAAATAAAAGGAAAAATAGGATGACAGAATAATAAGTACATGGAATTGTGGTTGTGTATATGTCATAGGGATTTTGTTACTTCTGCCTTCTACAAGTCAGAAACAACTTCCTAAGAAGGCAGACCAGGGCAAGGGGTTGGGATGGCACTAGTCACTGAGCCTTTGGACTCCCAGAATTCATCAGCTTAGAAAACCAAACTCAGATAACTCTCCCCACATCTTGCCTCTGCACGCTTCTGTGTATGAAAAGGGCTGTCATTCAAGGCATCATTTGGTGGGATTTTACATCTTAGTGAGGATTTTTATGTGTATGGATCAATCTTTCTATTGTTTAAATTTTAATTTGGAAAATGAGAGACTCACCACATGTCTTTCCTGAGATACATAAAGTGTGCATACCATGTTTTAATGCTGACATTGCAGGTGCACCAACTATCCTCCTGGAAGGTGTGAGAATGGGGGCATAGAGGGGCAGATGTTAAGTCACTTCTTTTCCCCATGATGTCAACTTTCAAAAGGGCAAAACGAGAGTTCCCATTGTGGGAACAACTCTGCAGTACAGCACCGCAGCACGCCTGCCTCTGTTGGATTCTTCCACTCAATGTGCTTTTACTAAAACTAATTTCAATAAATTGATGTTTTAAAAACTTCTACTTAATGACTATGGTAGTGTATAGCAACAAAATTAGACAATAAAACAAGATGCTTCTTGATCAGCCCACTGAGTGCAAGAGGAGACATGACCAGTCCAGCGAGCCAACAGGTACATGGAAAGGACCTCAGGGGAATCCTGGCCCGTAGAAAATAGGCTTAATTTTAATGATTTTCTCACACAGATATTTGTTTGTGATACCTAGTCCAGCAGAGATGTGTTTTGCCTAAGTTTTTGTTGCATGGAGGAAAAACAGAAGGCAGTTTCTTCAAGCACAAAAATTTGCAGAACCTAATAATATTTTTTGCAACAATTACCCCCAAGGATGGTGAGAACAGCAGAGCTGTGGATGTTAACTGGGGAAGTGAACTGGAGAACTGGCTTTCTTCCCCCATCCAAAAGAGAAATGGCCAGATGACTCATCGATGCAGTCAGACTCTCTGCCTCAGCTCCAAAAGGTTTTCAGCATTTCTGGTTCCTCTAGGAGCCAGCCCAGAGTTTGCTGATCACACGGCAGAGGGTCAGAAGGGTGCTGAGTAGAGTACGCGATAAAGTCCTGGGAACGGCAATGAACTAGGTCAAGTGCCGCAAGCTAAGCCTACACACCCCAGCAGTCAGCACACACAGACCTGGGGGACTACACTGTGGAATAAACAAAGGAGGGAAGGCTGGGCGCTGTAGTGCACGCCTGTCATCTCAGCAGCTCAGGAGGCTGAGGCAGGAGGATCACGAGTTCAAAGCCAGCCTCAGCAAAAGCGAGGTGCTAAGCAACTCAGTAAGACCCTGTCTCAAAAAAAAAAAAAAAAAAAAAAAACACAAAATAGGGCTGGGGATGTGGCTCAGTGGTCAAGTGGCCCTGAGTTCAATCCCCAGTATCCACCCACCCACCCCCCCCAAAAAAAAAAAAAAAAACAAAGGAAGCCAGGCGTGGTGGCACACGCCTGTAATCCCAGCACTTGGGAGGCTGAGGCAGGAGGATTGCGAGTTCAAAGCCAGCCTCAGCAATGGCAAGGCACTTAGCAACTCAGTGAGACCCTGTCTCTAATAAAATACAAAAAAGGGCTGGGGATGTGGCCCAGTGGTTAAGAGTGCCCCTGAGTTCAATCCCCAGTATCAAAAAAAAAAAAAAAGAAGAAGAAGAAGAAGAAGGAGAAGGAGAAGGAGAAGAAGAAACAAAAAACAAAGGAAAGCTGGCAAGAAGTCCAAAGGCAACAACCACAGAAGCCCTTGGGTCTTTTCTCCTACCCCTCACACCATCACAGATCAATAAAAACCACCTGTAATTCTCTTATTGAAGTGGCCTTCCCCCTAGTGGTCATCAGTGACCACATATTTATAAAGCAAAGACTGATAAGTGTGTATCAAATGAATGAAGCAGAACTACAATGGATCACTGGGGGGAAAGCTGGTAATGCTTTCAGTAAACAGGCAAACTAACACCCACAGGGACTATAAAATAAGGCACAGAATCCACAAAGCCATAATAAAAATCTTTTGGACTTGGGGGGGTGGAGCGAGAGGGGAGGAAGTGGCACACGTGAGATGCAGCTTCTGCCACTAGCTATACCCTTTCTAGTCCATCTCACCCTGTTCTAAGCAACTTTTAGGGCTCTCAGAGCAGGAAAGACAGAAGAGATGAACTGTCAGGAGAGGCAGGAAATGGAAAAGAAAAGTGGGGAGAGGGACTCCTGGACAACCAGTGTTCAGGGGGACTATGTTCAAAGTGTCCAATCTGTTAAAAGAACATGTTTACAAAGACCTGTGTGGTTCTACTTCCTTCCCGTGGACCTTCTGCATGGGCACTCCTTCGCAGTCAGGCAATGCCCCAGACAGCAGCATTGCTATGTGCCCTCGCTGGTTGCCTCTCCAAATCCACGGCTCCATTCCTCCTTCCCCTGCACCACCAGATGGAGGACTTCCCGGTGGCTAGAGAAAAGTCTAAGCTAGGGATGGAACCTGTGACCCGGACTTAGATAATCAGTTCACTCCATTTCCTGGGGCCACCTTAACGATGGACTAGGCCCTCCAGCAACAACATGATCAGGACTTTCTCCTGGAATTTTTAGGCAAGAACTTAAAGCCATATTGGGACTAGAAGGAGCCATCTCCTCCCTGAGGACAGGTCACTTGGCTTCTGCTTCTCACAAAAGGGAGATAACAATTCCGAGAACTAGCATGGAAAGTCCTTCTGAACGTGAAACTGAAATCAGTCTCAAGCAACTCACATGCCTGGGTTCTAAATCGCGCCCCTCAGAGAATCGTGGCACGACTTTGGCCCACCCTCCTCCTTCAGCCTAATGTTCTCTATCAAAGCTAAATGTCCCAGCTTTTCTGCAGTTTCCCATGATAACATGATTTCCAGAACCCTCCTCTGCTTGGACGTTGTCTGTTTCAGATACACACTAGTTGGTTCACATCTCCCTTCAAGTATTTTTGTTAGTGTCTGATGCTGAGCATGGGGTCAGTCCCTGTATTTCTGTCACTAGTGTTCGTTCTGAGCAGCCCTGCTTGGCAGGAGTGCCTACCTCAGTGCGGGTGTTGAAATTCTCATGGCAGTTTAGACTATTGCTACAAATGGTCTGACGATTTGTCGTGTGCACAGAGAAAAACATGAGCATGGCCTCTGACCTCTAAAGAGAAAGGACTAGAGACAGAAGGAAGAGAAGCAGAAAGGAGGAGGTAAGGAAAGAAGATCGAGAGAGAGAGGAAGCACAGAGAATAACCATGGCTAGACGTGCAAAGACTTTCTTCCATCAAAAACACATGTTCTGTGTGAGTTTTCTCCCTCGAGTGCATTTTCCTGGTCACACATCATGACAACAGCAAGCTCATGCGCACACATGCTGGCCTTGCCTATCCTGCATCCCTTTCTAGTGACTCCATTTGTCCTCCCCCGATTCAAACATGCGGACCATCCCTCATCTGCTGTCCTCAGCCCTTTTCCCTCTCCACCTTTGTTTGGCAATGGGGCTTCTCTGCTGTCCCTCCAGGAGCTGCATTTGCCAATGTCATTGATGGTCTCGCTTTTGCTGTCCAGTTGAAAGAGATTAGGTCTCTGATCTTGTTTGCTCCTGTGGCAGCTTTTAGCATTGGCATGCAGTCCCCTCTCCTGAAAACTGTCCTCCATTTTGCCTCCTGTGATGCTAACTTTCCTAGTTCAGCCCCCACTGTTGGGCACTCTTCCTCCTATCCATTCCCTCTTTGGCTGCCTTGACTTATCACAACTCTTCAGGTTTCTCATAGACTTTGATCCTCAGCTGTCTTCTTCCTTTGCTTCTCTCCAGCCTCTCTGGAAATCGAGGTCATGTCTGCAACTTCTACTTCATTCACAGACTGCATCAAACTTTGAGGTTACAGACTACAACTGAAGGCCCAAACGGAGCCCAAGTTCAAGGTCAATGTTTAAACAAGGCCAGTGCAGAGGGTTTGCTGACCTCTACATTGTCAACTAATATGCAAATCCCAATTGGCAGCATATTCAGAGACATGCCAAAAAGAGACTAGAGATTAGGGCCATGGAATCCAAGATAATAGGAAGGGGCTCAGTGCTGGGGATATGGAGTATAAGTAAGGATCGCAGAAATAACTTCAGGATAGTCTAGCAACATGGCTGAAAATGTGCCTCAGAGGTTTTTGAGATTCTTGCCTCAGGCCAGGGAAATTCAAGGTGCATGCCACTGCAGCAAAACAGCTGGATTCTGTAGCCACAGTTAGCCTGAGAGATCAGAAATGTGGGCCGGTCATTAGCAGTGTGCTTCTATGAAGTTCCAAGTGCAGGATTTTACATTTTGTACATTTGTCCTCCTTAAATTGTATCTTGTTAGTTTCTGCCTAGTGTTTTAGATGTCAAAATAATTTTGAATCTCAATTCTTGCATCTGTCATACTTTACCTCTTCGTGCTGCTCAGCTTGTATCACCGGCAAATTTTGTGTGGCCTTCTCCATCCTTAGCCAAGCAATTGATAAAATATTGAAGCCAGCCAAGAGAGTCGAGCCATGTAACACTTCTTCCCAATGGTGCATGGAGTTGACAGCAACCTATTAATCCACACTCCTTTAGAAGTGGTTGTTCAACCAGCCACAATTTCACCTGATTGTCCCAACACTCAGCTAATATTTCATTATTGTGTCTACCAGGCTATCATCTGTCTCTGGCAAATGCTCTGTTGAGATCAAGGCAGATTTTTGTGAAGATTTTCCCCAGTTTTTTTCCTGCTTCACCAATCATGGCGTGTAATAAAAAAAAAAAAAAAAAAAAAAAAAAAAAAAAAGGATGATTATGAGGTTTGGCATCACTTTTCCTAATGAGTCACTGCTTCCTCTTCTCAGTGCTCACAAGCCATCTGCTTAATATTCTATTTTAGAAACTTTCCCTGGAATGAAATCTGATTTGCCATGTGTAGTTTGCAGAATTCCTCTTTTTCTAAAACCAGGAATTCATTTGCTCACCACCAACCTCCTGGCCCTGCCTGGACTTCTCTGGGAGCACGTGGGTTAGAGATTTCCAAAAGGGATTCTGAAGTCATGTGCAGGTTTGTTCCCTGACCTCTTATAAACTGAAGTTACCTGACAGCCCCAAATGCTCTTAGTATTTTCATACCTATCTTCAGCTTTTCTTTCCACCTGATGGTGAAAATCTAAAAGGAGCCCGTCTTATCACCATTCTTCTTGGCGGAGATGATAGAAACAAACGTGACGCTCCTTCGAAGCTTATATCTGCTCCGAGCTACAGGACCCAGTCCAGCCCTTTGGCTCTGAACATCACACATACACCTTCTGTCTTCAATCATCTACTCAGATCTCAGCTAAGTCTGAGCTGAAGTCCTCAACCATGATTTTGTACACTCCTGTTTGCTCCATCAACTTCCCATGGAAGTTCGTTTTAACTATGGTTTCATTCTAAGGCTCTCTATTTTGCCACACCAATCCCTGGACCTCAACTCCTCTGAATGCCACGCATCCTTCTTTAGAGACCCCTTGCCTTCCTGAAACAACATTACAGCATTGTTCTAATACTCAGGACCTCACTTTATTTCCTTGGGTCTCCTGCCATCCAAAGACAGTGATGGACATGCCGGGAATCTGCTGGGCTTCTATGTGCTGAGGTGTGACAAGATAAATAGCAGTTGCACATTATGCCCAAGATGTTCTTCAGTGGGAAGGAATATCGCTCAACCTGAACCCTTTCCAATGGTCTCTTCTCAAATTCCTTTCCAAATTTCAACTCAAATCCATCTCCAGAATGGAAATTTACAGGATGGTTGCCTAGCTACTATATTTTCAGGTGGTTCTACTCATTATAAATCATTAGCCTGGGGAAAGAACACTGTTCCTGGGGTAAGACAAAATGACTCTGACATAGTCTGTTTAATTGAGAACTCTGCCCACTTGTTCCTACTCAAACTAGATTCTTGGCTCACCTGCATGTTGTGATCTCAAGAGCAGAGAATGTGGACAGTCTTCTTCTCTTTATCTAGCCTGATCTTCCTCACCTCACTGACGCACATGTCCTGCTAAGTCTAGGTATTTAATACCTTCAATTTCTCCAAACACAATATATATCCCTGAGCACATAAAAACATAGCATTTTAACTTTATGAACTCTCCAAAATTAATTTCATGTCTTAAATATTGACTTAGTTTCCTCCCTTCAGTTTGTTAGATTTTTCTTCTATCAATACCACTCCTCATATCAAGTTTGAGCCAGACTGGGAATTCTGAAAGAATATATTTCCCAGAATATTGTTTTCTAACAAAGGGTATTATTTTTTTCCCCAAAAAAACTCTTCTGAAATCTGGTTGTAGGTATTTGCCTTTGCTTCTGTTTTCCAAGCCACCCTTGTGATGTAGAAAAATGAATGTATTTTATCTGGCTTATCAACTGGGCTCCTGCAATCACGCTCCTAACCTTTCCTGCAGATATGAAGTTTGTGAGCCCCTACACCCACATAATCTCCTGAGCCCATTCCTTAAAATAAATCACTTCACAGAGAGAGAGACAGACGGAGATAAAATCTCCTGCTGATTCTATTTCTCTGGAGAGTACTGACTGATACAGATACCAATACAGCCAGAGCTCTAGAGCCTGGTTGAAAAGATTTACCTTTGTCAATACCTTAAAAATATCAAAAATTTCTGAAGAATCAAAGCAAATTTTATTTTCTACCAGAAGATGGACCAAAAATGCACATAAACACAGACAGAAGGCTTGCTGGGAAGTCCAGAAGATGCCACCTAGAGAAAAAGGCCACAGTCCATAAAACTCCCCTTGGAGTTGGGTTGGCAGCATCTGAAGGAGCAGTGGGACTTCTGAGGAGAGACTAGAGGGTCCAGCCAATCAGGTAGAAGGCCTGGAAGCTGGGTCCTCTCAGCACCTCACAGGATGATCTCAGGGGGCCTCAGGGTTGCGTTCAGAACTGAAGAAGAATGACACCAAAAGCACCAAGGAGCGGGAGAAATAGTCTCAGGGCAGATGGGCCTCCACTGTAGGCAGCAGGAAGGAAGCTGGGAGGCAGGGAGGCATCGTGATAGAGGACCAGAGACTACTTTCAACTGTACAGAACCCTACCCTTCTGCCCCACTCTTAATTTCTCCCATCATCCCAGATGCAAAATGTCTTATAAAAATATTAATAAAGCTGGACGCAGTGGTCTGATGGACCAATTAAGACTGTAATCCCAGCACTTGGGAGGCTGAGACAGGAGGATCACAAGTTCAAAGCCAGCCTCAGAAATGGTGAGGCACTTAGTAACTCAGTGAGACCCTGTCTCTAAATATAAAATACAAAAAAGGGCTGGGTATGTCGCCCAGTGGTTGAGTGCCCCTGAGTTCAATCCCAGCTACCCCCCCCCAAAAAAAATATTAACAAAGCATATAATATAGTTATATACTTTATACTTATATAATAAGAATATAGTTATAAACTATTAATATAATAAAAACTCTATTATAATTTGCAACCTATTTTACTGCACCTATGTCAATTTCATTGCAATATTCACATAACTGAAAACTTAGGACTTACTGGATTTTAATAAAGGAGACACAACCCAGGATAAACCAGGTCCTACATGGTCCAGCCTGGGCAAGACTGAGCCTGCCTTTAACAGGTTGTGACAGCTGCAGCTGGGGGGAACTGGGCAGGAGCTGATGGTCACCTTCGACACTGCATGTTTAGTCCAAATTTTCAATTTGTGTAGAAACAGGAACTATTTGAGATCATCTCTCTCTAGAAATATTTTCAAATTCAAAATAATAAATTTAAAATCACTTGGTTTAATTTTTTGGCTTTAACTAAACTCATTTCAATACTTTCCTTATTGACTTTTTATGCTGATAATTCTATTTACCCAAGCTTTTCCAATTCCATTTTGAAAATTATACAAACATATTCAGATTTTAATTCTTCTTTCTCCTGTAGATTTTTGAAAACAAAATTAACATTCATTCCAATTTTATTGTGCTTTACTACTAACAGTTGATATAATTCTCATTCAAATATTTATTTGTAGAGACATTTATGAGCCACCTACTGTCTAAGATCTGCATCAGATATTGGACAAAACTATTTATCTTTCCCTGGTCTCCTTATTAGAATGTATCTTTAAAGGCATCATGCCAAAAGAAAACAATCTTTAATCTTTAGGAAACAAGAATATCAACTGCCTTTGAATCAGATTATCCCTGCTGTTATGAAAATGCATTTTTAAAAATTTATAACAAAGATGCCACATACCTAGTTGGCATCACACACAACATGATGGTTTGACCACACACATACTCTAAAGTGACTTCGCAAACCTTCAGACTCTCCCTTTCACCCATTGTTCTTTATCTCCTTTATCATTTTGGTTTGGATCAGTCTTTCCACAGGTCTTTCTTACACCTTGATGCCTTCTTTTCCCCATGCTCCTCCCCGGGTTACTCTGAGCTGTGTGGGATGTGACTTTCCCCACTCCTCAAGGCTCACTGGCCTTTCTTTGGTGAGCTGCTGCACATAGCCACCCACAGGGCTGTTTGACACAGCTATCACTTTCTGCCATACTGTACTAGAGACCCAGCCTTCCGCTGATCTGACCCCAATGTGCTCACCCACCGCCACTGTACCTGCCCTGGGAATGGCCTCCTCCTCACCCAGCTGCAGGAAGCCATGTCACCACCCCAGCACCCTCATGGAGACTTCCATGTTCCCAGAAGCAGGTCTCCAACAGCTCACCTGCCCATCATTTACTGCCTCCTTGAGCTGGGCCTTCACCCTGCTGGCTGGCCTTCCTAGTTTGAGGGTAGTAAGAGCTTGCAAAGATCTTGTGGTCTAAATCCATACAGCTAAAGGGCCTGTAGCTTTCTCTGAAATAAAGTGGGAAATTCTCATTTTACTACAGACTTTGCCATTTCCCTCTTTCCACAAATTTTATGAAAAAATCCCTTGGGGAAATCTTCCTTGCACCTGGCAGTCAGCCCATCTGCTGGAGGAGCAAGCATCTTCCAGTAGCTTCCAACCATCCAGATGTTTCCAGATGATTTCCCAGTAAACCCTTAATTCCTTTTGCTGTCAGAACAGTTTAAGGGACCCCAGAGCCTGCTCATGCCTTTCTGCTTCTTGTTTTCTGATCTTTATTTCTTGTTTTTATTTATTTGGCATCCATGTATTTTGTTTTGTTTTGTTCTCCACTGTTTTGATCACAGATCAGGTAAATATTTTTTGAGGGATCTTAGGGGATAGTGTACATCAGAGTACCCCTAGGGCATAAGGTTTATTTCACAATCAGTTATCACCATATTTATTTTTGAACCTCTGCTACTTGTGGAATTTCCTGTTGTGAAAATTTTTTTCTTAAAAAATTTGAAGCATCTTTTTGGTTGTTTAGCTTCCTTATCTTGGTTACCCTTTTCCTACTCTTCTTCATCTTCTTCATCTCAATAGCATAAGGGTTGCTGTGGCCATAAGCATGAATTTGAACCCCAGCTCTGACTCTTACCAGCTTTGGACCCAGAGTAATCTCTGAGTTTCAGCTTTCTCATCGAAAAAGTGGGGATCATGATAGCGCTTACCCCAGGGAGACTTTTGGGGAAGATCAAGTGAATTCAGTGAATTTGTATGTGTCAAATGCTTCACAGAGGGCACTGGACATGTTCAGTAATGTTAGTTATTATTGTCATCTTCAATATCTCTTATAACTCCCATTCATACTAAAATCTAACCATAGTTTATACTTTTTTTAACTGCCTTTGAATTATCATTTTATATGTAAAATGTGGCCTTTATCTGTCTGAAACTCCCAAAAATATTCCAAGGAAAAATCACTACTAGGGAAGCCTGTAGACTGCATTTTCTCTCTTTATGCTTCTATAAGGAAGGTCATCATGCTCACATAACAGCATGATATCACTTCCATTCAGCATTGTTCCCTGCCTATTTTTAAATACATAGTTACACAAAACTACTTACATAAATCTTCCTATAAGTAGACAGGGTCACAATCAGTATTAGGGACAATGAGAATTTAAGAAGGTTAAACTGTAAGCTTATGCATTAACCTTGAGAAGAGCATCATGGAGCCCACGAATTCATCCTGGGTACCACTGACAGACAGGATGATGAAATGATTATGCACTTAATCCAGTTGGGTCATCCCGGCATTCCTAGGCCCACATGTGACTATGTCTTATAAAGAGTTTCATCACTGCCTTCTTGTCTTAATATTTAATATCACTGGTAGGTTTGTCACCATCTTATATAATTATACCATCTTATATAATTATTGACTCCTCCAAAATGCCTTTTTCTTTGACCTTGAAGATAAAAACTTAATCTCACCACATTGTTCACTAACTTGGGGTTCAGGGCCCTCCACTTGGTGTCCAATACCAGACATCTTGCAGCTTAAAGTCTTAAGATTTCTTGCACTACTGCATATGAGAAAAAGATATAGAACCGGTAAGCCTTGCATATCCAATTTCTTCTCACTTGTTAAATGGACACTTAATTGTCTTCTAACTTCCTGGGCATAGGAATGAACTGTGGAGCTTGTTCTTGCAGGTTCTTGGTCCTACCACAACCTGAGAATCAGCGAGGTTTATTCAGCACTGGGTAGGAATCTGATGCAAGCGGCCCAGGACCACACACTTTCATAAACTCTGCCTTAGGTAAAGAGCCCAGTCTCTCATGTTCTTACTGGTATAAGTGTGTATTATGAGGACCCAACCCTGACCTCTCCTCCAAACCCCACATTCGTCTATCTCCAGACACAGCTCAAGTGCAGCACATCCAGAGCTGCATCCACCACCACTCTACTCTCATCCATTGTCATGACCATCCATCCCATCGCCCAAGCTGAAAACCCAGAAATTACCTCACCTGTCTCCATCTCCTTCTCTTCCAACTGCCAATCAAACTAGTGCCACTGACTTTAGCTCCTGAAGTCCCCTTGAATCAGTCCTCTCTGCATCTCTATGGAGATTATCTCACTCCAGGTCCACACTGCTCCTTCGAATCATTGTGATCTCATCTGATTGATGGCAATAGGCAGCTGGCTGCTCTCAAGATCTTCATATAAATGTTTCTATGGATGCTGGAGTGACTTTCCTAATAATACAGATGTAATCATGTGACCAGCACTTTTTGTGGGGTAAGGTCCCAAGTCCGGGGGACTACACTAAAGGTCTTCCAGAGCCTGGTTACTCTGAACCTCCTTCACCTAGTTTCCTACCAATCCTTCCCAAGACCCACTGTTCCAATCATCCCTTTTGAACTTAGAGCTGCAGCCACATTGAGTCACCCAGGCACCATTGAAATGCCAGTCTATTATATGGTACTTTAAATTCCTTATTTCAGAAAAGCCTGCCTAACTCATTTGCCCATAACACTTCTCTTAACATTTC
Organism: Tamias sibiricus; assembly: GCA_025594165.1. Lineage (NCBI taxonomy): Eukaryota > Metazoa > Chordata > Mammalia > Rodentia > Sciuridae > Tamias > Tamias sibiricus. The sequence continues at coordinate 67,128,993 of CM046660.1, read as the reverse complement.
AGAACCCTGTCCAATCATCTTTTCTGCAAAATTTTGATGAGAATTATAAAAATGATTTAAAGTAAAATTGGCCCCTTTAAAACAGAAAGAGCAGAGAGTGAGGATACAAACTTGTGAAGAATGGGGGGGGGGGGAAAGCACTGCTATTTATGGGAAAAGATTGAGCAGATGACCTTTCAAGTGTGTCAAACCCAGGAGAGATGGCTATGAAAACACATTCCCTAGGAAATTGTGGACTTAAATTACCCTTTAAAAGGATGGGCTTCTACTTGTAGCCATCATAGAGCAATTGAGGTTAAACTTACCCTTCCTCTGTAAACAACTAGAAAACTGGAAAAGGCATGTGAAACAACTGTTTTCAGATATTGGGCAACTGGCAGTGAAAGACTGTGATTGCTACAAGGAAGACTTGCCCTGGCTGCTGCTTGGAGAATCTCTGGATGCCACCGGGAGAGGAAAGGAAATTCCAAGCAGAGCAGAGGGTCTTCGTAGAGGAGACAGAAATCAGAGTTGGGGGAAGCACCTGGGTCTATGGACATGAGGACCAGAAAGAGAAGAGCTGTCAGACAGGGAGAGAGAGAGCTGCAGATGTCTTCATAAGAATCCTCTGAGTCCATTGATGAATACTAGGCTGCCTGTGCACAGAAAGAAATTCCACAAGGCTGGGTGACAAGGACCAGAACTACCATCTGAACATTTTCCATTGCACACAAAAGGCAGGAGATACAAAGGAGATGCTAGGTGAACACCACTCACATTCAGTGGACAGAACACACACTACCAGTAGCAAAACTAATCCTATGTTAAAGACTAAAGGTATCTAATAAGGTTTAAAATCAAGACCTTAAGCTGATGTGATGGCACATACCTGGAGTCCCAGCAATGAGGGATGCTGAGGTGGGAGACTCACTACAGACCAGGGAAGCCCAGCGAGACCCCCATCTCAAAATGAAAGAAAGAAAGGAAAATGAAAAAAAAAGAAGAAAAGCAAGATGTTAGATGACCAGTTATCCACGAGTCACTTAAGCTCCTGCCATTATGCAGAGCACACTCTGAAGGACGGCAGCAGACCCCAGACACCCAGTGACAAAAGTGGTAGACACATGGCAAAGCAGGAAAGCCTGACTCCTGACCAGAAGAAGTTAAATCAAGAGGAAAAGATTTAGAGTGAGAAACAACAGGTGAGCAGACAAGGACACTAATGCGGCTGTAATAAATGTGCTTACATATTTTCATAAAAAGCAAACGCATGGACATGTGAGTGTGTAGGAAAACAACATCTGCTTCTCCCCTGCCCTCACACCACGACAATCAATGCCGAAAACCCTGGTGTCCCCATGAGGCATAGGGGTTTCTTCCCACCAGCAGGCAAGCAGTGTTGGTCACCACTGGGCATCCTCTGAACCAATCCAGTCCTGACGCTGTCTACACAGAGGCAGCACCCTGCAGGTCCAGGGCTCAGTCCCCAAGACTGGGCCGCCCACACACTTCAGAGGCCATTCACAAGCCCCAGGTGTTACCTATGCTTGTGACTGGCTGGCTGTAAACCAGAGTGCCCAAGACCCCTCCTCAGGTTTAATTAATTAATTAATTTGCTTGAGGACTCACAGAACTCCGGAAAATACAGCCAGTGGTTTGCTAAAGAGGACGCTCAAAGGTACCAAAGGATGAAGAGGAGCCAGGGCGAGGCAGAGGGGAAGGGGCAGGACGCTTCCATCTCCTCTCCAGGTGCACCACCCTCCAGGAACCTCCACGTGTTTAACCATGTGGGGGCTCCCTAACCCTATCCTTTGGGGGTTTTATGAGACTTGATCGAGTAGTCAAGATTTCTCATAGACTGAGTGGGGAAACCCTGCAAAGCCCGTCCATTCAGATTCTTCTCAGCCTCTCTCTGCAGCCTCCCTTCCTCTAAGGAAAGGGACAGGGCTCCTTCTGAAGTGGGCATTATTTTTTTTTTTAAATGGGTTAAATTATTCTTTTTTTAATATTTATTTATTTACTTTAGTTGTACACAATGCAATACATTTATGTTTACGTGGTGCTGAGGATAGAACCCGGGCCACGCACTCTGCCGCTGAGCCACAACCCCAGCCCCTGAAGTGGGCATCTTATCACCAGACAGTTTATTTATGGCCATGTCCACGATGGAGAAGTGGGAGGAGATCAGAGTCTATTTTTAGTTTCCAGGACCCACCTTGGGGAAGAGAAATTCCAGTTCGCATGGCCTACTTGGAGAGAAAAAAAAAAAAAAAAAAGAGCAGGTAAAGGAGGCTAAGAAAAGGTCAGAGAGAGAGAGATTTTGACTTTGTGAGGCCTCCTTCTGAGGTCAAAAGCACCCAAACATTATTCTAGTCACTCAGATAATAACAAGAGCTATGGGAGTAACAAGCCAGGAAACGTGGATGAAAACAAAGCTGAACAAAATGTATTATCATATCCCAATCTGTGAAAAGAACAAAAGATAATAAAGAGAACTTCTACAGATTAAAAATACAATCTGAAAAGAGAAAGTCACTAGGTGATGTGAGCAAACGATCAGACACACCAGATAAAAGTATCGTAAAATTAAAGACCCAATAGAAACTATCTAAAATGAAACAAAGAGAGAAAAGTAAATAAATGAATGAAGACTTAGTGACCTATGAGAACCAGAAGCATAACTGAAGCCACACACACACACACACACACAAAAAAAAAAAAAAAAAAAAAAAAAAAAAAAAAAAAAAAAGATAATATGGACAGAAAGCAATGTTTAAAGGAATAGCCAAATTATTTAAATTACATGATTATACACTCACAAGTTCTAAAAGCTCAAACAAACCAAGCAGGATAAACACAAATAACACTAAACACATAACTGATTTGCTGAAACCCAGTGGGGAAAAAAAAAAAGGAGAAAATATTAACATTTATTGTTATCATTTTTTAAGTTCTTTAAAAGGTAATTCATTATTTAAAGCAAGAAAGGACAAAGTATTGGGGGGATTTAAACACGCATAGAAGCAAAATTCATAGCAGCACAAAGCATAGGAGGGGAACCAGAAATATAGTTGTAAGTGCAGGTGATTCTAATGCTTCTGGGGATTAAGTAGCAGAGAGAGATAGAGGGAGGGAAAGAGAGAGAATACAAATTGCTCATATCAGCAATAAAGGGGGACTATCACTATAAATCCTATAAATATTAAAAAGGAAATAAGGGATAGCAATAAAAGGTAATAAATTTGATGAACAGTATTATGCTAGCTATTTGACAATTTAAATGCTATCGACCAATTCTTTGGAAGACATTAATATAACAGACACAAGAAGAAATAAAAAAAATTGGAAGAATTTATAGCTATCAAACGAATAGAATTGATAATTTGAAAACTCTCTAAAAAGAAAGCTTAAGGCCCAAATGACTTCACTAGTAAATTCCATCATCTATGTAAAGAATAAATTATTCCAATCTTCCAGAAATTCTTTCAAAGTAGAGGAGAGGGAAACTCCCCAACTCATTATTTGAGGCCAGCATCACTCTAACATCAAAACCAGAGAAAGGTATTTTAAGAAAACAGCAAACCAATATCTTTTGTAAATGAAGAACCCCCCCCACCCCAATCTTTACTATATTCTATACAACAAATCCAGCCACGTGTGAAAACAATGGTTAAGTATAGTTCATCCCTGGAATGAAAGATTAGTTGAATATTAGAAAATCAATCCCAGTAAATTTGACCTTGTTAAAAAGGTGAGAAATCATCTAATCACCTCCATTTGTACAGAAGAGGCTTTTGACAAAATGGAACACTCATTTATGACAAAAATACTTACAGATTAGTGTTATGGTTTGGATCGTAAATGTCCCCCCAAAGCTTATGTGTTGAAGTCTTGGTCCCAGCTAATGGCGTCACTGGGAGGGGTGGGAACTTCGGGAGGCGGGTCCTAGGTCATGGGGAGTGCCCTTGAAGGGTGTATTGCCACCTGTCCCTTCCTTTCTCTTTCTGCTTCCCAGCTGCCAGGATTTGAGCACCTTTGCTCCACCATGTGCTCCTGCCATGACCACCACAGAGACCAAAGTGATGGGACCAGGCAGCCACGACTGAAACCTTGAATGGTAATAAATCTTTCCTCCTTTTAATTCACCTGTCTCAGGTATTTGTTATGGTGATGAAAAACTGGCTAACACAACTAGGAACAGAAAGGAATTTCTTAAATCTGAAAATTAAAAAAAAAAAAAAAGGCTCTTTTGAAAAGTGAACAGTTAGCATCATGCTTAATGGAGAGACACTGAATGCTTTTTCTTCTGTGATCAGGAACAAGGTAAGGATATACACTCACACTACTTCTAGGCAATACTGTCCTAGACATCCTGGGTAATTCATTAGGAAATAAAAGGCAGGAAGAATAGAAAGGAAGAAGTAAAGCTGACATGATGGCATGATTATGTTATAGAAAATTCTCAAAAAGTTTCAAGAAATTCCCAGACTAATTAGCAAGATGCAGCATAAAAAGCTTATATAAAATCAATCATCTTTCTATACAATCACCACAAATAGTTCAACATTGAAATTTTAAACATTGTCTTTTAGAAAGGTGTAAAACATGAAATAATTACCAAATAATTTAATAAAACACGTGGAAGTCCTATGCTCTGGAAACTACATAATATTGTTAAGCATAATTAAAAGATACCTTTTAAAAATGGATTTGAAGACTCAATATTGGTAAGCTGTCTTTCTATCCAAAGATCTATAGATGTAGGGCAAACTCAATTTTAAAAAAAAACCCAAAGTTTTTTTTTTTTTTTTTTTTTTTTTTTTTTTTTTTTTCCTTTAAGAAATTTGCAATCTTATTTTTAAATTTATACGGAAATATAAGAACCTAGAATTTCTAAAACGATGTTGAGAGAGAAGGGCAAAGTTGTAGAGCTTACATTATCTGATTTCAAAAGAATATAAATAAAGCTACAGTGGTAAAGACAGTGTGGTCCTGGTTTAAGGACGAGCATAGGGAACAATGGAACAGGCTCGGGTGCAGAAGGAACCTGGCATGTGTCATCAGCAGAGTTTTGGCTAAGATGTTAAGGCTATTTAAAAGATTTTCTTCCCAACAATGGTACTGCATATTTGGAAAAAAAGTGAACCTGGGCCCTAACACCCTTTTGCAAACATTAACCCAGTCATGGAATTCTAGACCTCAGTGTAAACACTAACCTATAAAAACATGTAAGAAGAAACACAGGAAAACACCTCGTGATTTGGAGGAAGGCAGAGATATCTTAGAGAAACCATAAAAGAAAAAAATATATAATTTATACTACACAAAAACTTAAAACTTATTCAAAAGAGTATTGAGAAAAGAAAAAGGTGGGCTGGGGTTGTAGCTCAGTGATTGAGCGCTTGCCTTGCGTGCGTGATGCACTGGGTTTGATCCTGGCACCACATAAAAAAATAAATAAATAAAACAAAGATGTATATATTAAAAAGGTGGTCCGTAGACAGGGAAAAATATCTGCAAAACGTGCCAATGACAAAAGACTGGTGTCTAAGATATACAAATAAATCCTACAAATCAGTAATAAAAGGATAACTCATTTTAAAGTGGACAAAAACTGATTAGACATTTCACAAAAGATTATACCCAAATGGCTGAGAAACACAGGAAAATATGTTCAACATCATTATTCAAAAAATAATGGGATATCATTGTTGCACTCCCAGATAAAACAGGTAAAATCAAAGACAGGCAATACTAAATTTTAGGGAGGATGAGATGACCTGAAATTCCTGTAAGTATAATCTAAAACCATACAACCTCTTTGGAAAACAGTTTGGTGGTCTCTTACAAAGTTAAATACATTCCATACTCAGTAATATCACTTCGCAGTGTTTTCTAGAGATAACTAGAGTTTATTTCCACACAAAGGTTTGCAAAAATGTGTTCATAACAGCCTGTAATAGTCAAAAAGAAGGACTCCAATGTCCATCACAAGGTGATTGGATGAACAAACTGTAGAATATTTATTCAATGAATTATTTACTGTTAAGTCATAAAAAGAAATTGCTCATTGCTTAACAGTGAGCAATCATGTAGTTAAGTGTCAGGAGTAGATTCATAGCCACAAAAAAAGTACATCATTCCACCGGACATAGTAGCGCACACCTGTAATCCAAGTGGCTCAGGAGGCTAAGGCAGGAGGATTGTGAGTTCAAAGCCAGCCTCAGCAAAAGCAAGGAACTAAGCAACTCAGCGAGACCCTGTCTCTAAAAAAAATACAAAATGGGGCTGGGCATGTGGCTCAGTGGTCAAGTGCCCCTGAGTTCAATCCCTAGTACCCCCCACCCAAGAAAAAGTACATCATCTTGTGTTCTACACTTGTATATTAGAGAACTGGTGAGACTAAATCTAGAATGGTTGGTAGTGGCATTGTCTAAACATAAAAAAGACGTCTGCTGCTCAAACATCAAACAACCTCACCAACAGTGTGGCCTCTGCTCTACATGCATGGGGCCTCCTACATCAACATGTTATAACAAATGGACATTTTGATCTTTCATTGTTTGGGACTTTACGGGACAATGCCTTGCGGGTATTTGTCTAGAGAATTCAGTGTGTTACTTGATGGAACTTAGGGCAGCTGATTTGTTTAAACAATTTGATATGCTATGCAATTTGGCTCATCACCAAAAGGCTTGTTGCCTTAAAGCCGCAACATCTCCTCACAATTTGGACGGCTGTTAGTCATCATATATAGTCGATCCTAAAGGGCTCCATTGGATGGCTGGTTAGCCAATGACGGGTAAGATCCCCAGAGGGGGACAACCTAAGACAGGCACAGTCGCACGGGATAGTCTCATGTGGCCGACATATCAACCTAAGACAGGAGTCAAGGGCACAGCCTTGATTATCCGATGACGGGTAAGAATGTTGGTTGCACATAGACGTCCTAGAGCATTACCTCTTTTAAAACAAAAAGGGGGAAATGCGGGAGCCCTGTTTGGGGATTGACTTTAATTGCAGTTGACTATGAGCCGTGGAGATTTGGCCATTGTCGCCACCCGTAGTCTCACGGGATTTGTTGCGGGATCTCGAGTGACTTGGCCGAGATTGCTGATTGGGTCAGCGCCATTTTAGGGTGTGTTTTTGGCGTGTGTTAGTCGTTATTAGAATGAGAGAGAAAAGTTATCAGAATAAAAAGCTGTTTGTCTCCAGTTTGCTTCTAAAGTTTTTCCCGCGGCTCCGTTGCTACAAGCGCTTCAGGCAGCAACATGGTAGCAGGTCAATGATCACCTGGAGACAGAGACAGGGAGGATATCACTGCAAGGGGCTCGAGGAAGACCCCTGGATGATGGCTATGAACTATGTTCATTTGTCCAAGTTACCCAACTGTACTCTGAAAATGGGGCATCCTAATACTGATGTTTACAAGTGAGGAGCCTGACTCGGTAAGACACTCTTGAGGGAAATGATGGAGTAAAATGGAGGAAGGCGGGGAGGAGTCCCATGATGAGGTGGCTGGAAGACTTTCGGAGATAGGACCGAGTAATATTATATTTTGAGTCATTTAAATGTGAAACCCACACCCATGTGTTTTCATTCAATTCCATGGTACCTACATGTGCCTGAGTGAGCAGCTGACGTTGAGCTGATGAGGTCACTGTGTGAGTCTTGATAGCCCAGGCCAGTTCTGACTGAAGGCACATTCATTTCTGTTTTTCACTGTCCATCTCTGGACCATTATGTTTTAATATAATCCCAGTTTGGGTGAAAGCTTTTTGTAGATGCAGGATGAGTTCCTATCGGGATCAGAGCTGTAGAGAGGGGGCAGCACAATGTCCCATCAGTCAGGTTCCCAGAGTCAGAAGGAACCATGAGCCCGAGGCCCTGGAAGTCCTTGGAAATTTTGGAGATGGTATTAGACGTCACCTAATCATAAGCACAGGGGCTGGAGTCAATTTTATTTACATTTCAAGACACAGCTGGCACATGAGCCACACCTTCCTTAACCCCTGGAGCTGTGAAATCACCTTCTTCCTAAAGGGATCTGCAGCTGCCAGTGGCTGTCTGTGGTCGTGAACTTGAGGTCTTAATTAATCTTTACATCCCCAGCACCTCCCATAGGACTTGGAACAGAGAAGTCATTCCATAAAAGCTGGTTGAAATAACCTGGAGGACTCAGACTCCCCATGGCCCATGTCTCGGCCCAACCACAGCGTCATCAGTCCCCAGATCAAGGTTCACTGCCACGCTTCCTCTCCCAGCTTCCTCATTTTATTTTTTCACTTACAGATGGGCCTGCGGTTTTGCTTCCTGTTTGGTTGCTGAATCTCTGAGCACAAGACTTGGAGTCGCAGAACCCTCTCACTTCAGCTTTCTTGACTCGACTGGGGCTGAGGTCTTGGGTGCTGCTGCTGCTGCAGAAGTGCTGGGTAGGCACTTGGCAGCACCTCGGCTGCAGGCTTGCTGGGAGCTGCTGTGCTCTGAGTGTATCTGCAAAGGAAGGAGCGGGGAGCATGCCCTGGGCTAGAAGCGCCCTGTCTTGTTGGGTCCTGCCTCTCCCCTGCTCTAAGATTTGGGGAAAATCACCCAGCCCCCTCTTACCCCATCTCCTGATGGATTTTGCTGCCTTGTCTTCTGAGCAGCTCAGTGGCCACCAGAGACCCCAGGCTCCTTCTCCGTTTCTTAGGATTACGTAAGTCCTGACTTTGTACATTATTTAAGGAGAACATTGAGACTTCAGTCAGACTAACTTTTATTTGAAAACACGTCATTTTTGTAACAATATATTTAGAAGCAAATCACACCTTTCATACCTAGTCCTTGAGAAATGTGGCCTTACTGAGAGTCTCTAGAGAGTTTGCTGTCCTGGCTTTCCATGACACCCTTCAGCCAGAGGGTCCTTCTGAAGGTGATGTTCTCTTGGTACCCTCTTGGTGGGCCTGGTCTGGGTCCATGACCCACCTGAGTGGGGGACTTCTCCACCCCCTCTGCCATCCTGAAACGTGATGTGGGAAGGCCAGGCCACACACACCTGTCCATCAGTCACTGCCCCCTTTCCTCCAGCTCCTCCCATCATTGCCTCCAGTGCTGCCTTCTCCCCACACGAGATTGGCACAGGGAGGTGGCAGAAGTCAAGTGTCAAGTGTCTCCCCAGCTTGCCCTGAATTGCTTTAATTAAAACCTCAGGTCTCTAACTTAATCTGAGGTTCCCGAGAGCCTCCCTTTCCTTCCAGCTCCTCTCCTTAAAGGGCAGATGCAGTCAGATGAAGAAGCTTTTGCCTCTCTAATGTACATCATCTCACAATCTCCATCCACACAATCTCAGGGACGATGAAGAAGACAAAACGCTCATGCCACGTAGGGTGTTTGTTGCTGGTGACTCGTTTGTTGGTTTTGGATGAGTCAGATTCACTTCAAGACATAAAAGGGAAATGGCTCCCAAGTTGTCACAGGCACTCTGCCAAGTGTTCCAGCCATCTATGGATGTCATCGTGTGATTCTCATGTTTACTGTCAATAGTGTTCAGCAGTCTCATGTGCGGGGAGGGGAGCCCTTCAGAGTGTAATTGCTGCAGTCTGAAGAGGCTCTGTCCCACAAGTGAAGCAGTCTCTTTTCATCTGCCCGACAGGTGGCTAGACAACTGCATGTGCTTCTCAGATGCGGTTCTCTGTAGCCTCCTCAAATTCAGTAGCATCTCTGCCTTCCTCTGAGCAACAAAGGGTCCCACTCAATTCCACTCAAGCTAACTTTGTGGAGCTCCCTCCGTGTGACCAAATCCTTGCTTGTGCTGCTGGAAAGAGGGCTGTTCCCTCTTCTCAAAGGAATTCATGGTTGGCAGTGCAGATAGGAATAGGAGCAAAGGAGGTTGACTCGGTGACGAGTGCAATGTAGGAAGGCGACAGATGTGGTTCAAAAAGGGAAGGAGGGGGTCTCTCTTGAGGATCAAAGGAGGTCACCCAGAAAAGTCAATGCCTGGGCTTTGAAGGATGGAGAGGAGTTTAACATGCAGAGGACCCAGATTAAAAGACCATGAGCCTCTACGTGAGGACCCAGGGCTTTCTCCTCCCTATCCCCATCCCTGCTTTGCCAGGAAGATCTAGTATATTAGGGAGGTGGAAAATAGAAAGAGTAATTTTTACTTTGGAAAAGGAGGGCATAACTAGCTCTTGAAAAGAACAGAGTAGGTGGAGGCCAAATGGATAATAATGACACTGGACGCACATATAGCACGTACCACCTGCCATTCAGGGTTCTGAGTATGTGACTGATAGCCACTCGTCTAATCTTTTCTGGGTGAGAGGACTGAACCCAGAGGTGCTCTACCTCTGAGCCACGTCTCCAGCCCTTTTTATTTATTTATTTATTTTTATTTTTTTGAGACAGGATCTTGCTAAGTTACCCAGTCTGACCTGACATGTGTGGTCCTCCTGCCTTAGGCTTCAGAGTTGCTGGGACGATAGGCGTGCACCACTGTGCCCAGATCACTCACCTAATATTTGAATCTATTTGACAGATGTGAAAAAAAGTTTAAGGGCCCTACCCAAGAGCACCATGGCTAGGAACGGGAGCAGAGCCGGGAACTAGGCAGGCTGCTCAGTCTGACAGTCATGATTCCACCAAGGAAAGGAATTTCCAGGCTACCTTGGGGGAACATTTTCTTTGGGAGCTGAATTTGAGAGAGAAGGAAAGAAACCCAGGTGAAAGTTACCAGCACTGGCAAAAACTGCCAAGGGAGGACATAAAGGGACGTTGCTACTTCTACCCCTCATCACTACTCCCACTACAGACTGGCTCTGGATATTTTCTCAACTGGCCACAGTAAAGATTTAAATTGCTTCTTATGACTTTGTGGCCCTCTAGGCTCCTTTTTCTTCCAATGTGACACTGTCAAGATGAGTCCTTGCTGGGGCTTGAGTATTACAAGGACAGAGCAAGCCATTCAGACAGGGGCAGGCAGATTAGAGAGGAAACAAGGAGGGCACGTGGCTTGCCGGTGGACACGGGCAGCCAGGGGCTTGAGATTTCATCAATAACAGATGAAAATATGGATGAAATTGATTTCATTTTCTGTCCCTTCCAGGTGTAGCCCAGAGACTCAGTGTCCAAACAAAACCCTATCAGTCAGGTACTCACACAGGCCAAGAGCTCGAGGATGGGACCATTGGCATCTTGTGCATTTCACTTACTTACTTCTGCCTCTTTCCTCCTGAGTCCCTTGGTTCAGATATTAGCAAGATTTCCTCCCCTGGCTTTCCTCCTGTGCTTTGCAAAGTGTGGCTCATTCCCAGTCTATAAACCAGAGGCAACAGACAGTTACTTTGGTGGTGGTAGGGGACGGGCAGGGAAAGACATAACTTTTAGAAATCAAAAGAGTGTTTGATTTTAATTGAACAGCATTCAGATCAGAAACCATGAGTTAAAATTAAACACTGCAGAATCAGAGCAAGCAGTGGCTGCTCATGTTGGGGTCCATTCAGTTGTCCAACTGTCAACAGCCTGGTCATTCCTCGGGCCTGGGTTTCTTCTCTGGTGTGTTTACACACCGGTTTCTGGCCAGGGCAAAGTGTTTGCTTATGACCTTGAATAAAATGCAGACATCACCTCATTGGGTCCCATCAAAAGCAGAACTTGTCCACCCATTCATCTTTGTCAGACCAGCAGGAACAGCCAGACTGGGTTATCCAGGGTCACGGCTTCCTTCCTAGGGGAGGTGAAGAATTTACCCTTCACTCTGCTAACAAGGCTTGGCCACACTGGAACCCCAGGATCTGGAAATGCTCCATTCACGCCCAGCACTCCCTTTAGATTATTTCTCACCAAGATCAGGGAATGATACAGACCCTTGGGAAGAGTCTGGACCTGGCTTTCAGGGGTTCTCAAAGGATGCAGGCTGGGTTCCTGCTATAATATTTGAGTCTCAGTTTGGAGATCCTTCTTCCCTTTTTGCAAGCCACGGTCTCACCTGGGATTCAGGCTCTATCCAGCATCCTCGTCCTCACCTACAGGAAGGTTTTCAGGATGTTAGAAAGTCCAAGGAAGAAAGTCCAGTAGGGCCGCTATCCGTCTGCCAGTGGGAGAGCTGTTTATCCTATCAGTAAAACCAACAGAGTTTTGCTCTGCCCTCCACTGAAAATTCCCCAGGGCACTGAGCAGGCTGCCAGACAGTTTTGGAAACTGCTAGAAGAAGGGGTCTGTTCAACGTTATTTACAATTTAGTAAACCATAGCATTACTCTGGTCTAGCCAATTTCCTAACTGACCAGACCAAACTCGGCAAAGCTTTTCCACGGCTCAGCAAATATGGTCAACTCACGCAAGAGCTGACTCTCGCCTTGGGCCAGCATCTGAGCCCGAGCACACAGCCACCACAGCCCCAAGTGACATGCACACGGCTAGCAGTCATGCTCAGTCCCAATTCTGTTGGGGCAGACTGGGAAGAGCACATAGACACAGGATAGCATCAGAGTTGGGACTGACGTGCATCAGGGAAACTGCTGGGGCCAGAGTATGTGGCTACAGACCCAGTTTAGGTCCAGTCTGCTTTCCAGTTCTCTGCAGGGAAGCAGAACCGGCCATAGATTCAAACCCATGCTTAGATTTTAGTAATAGTTACAGCAAAAATTATACAGATGCTATTTATAAACACCTACATTTTAAGCAATTTCAAAAAATTCATTCATTTGTTGCAAAAGTAATTTGTAGTGATTGGAATATTTTAATCAACTCAGTTGTCTAAAGCTAGTGCCTCTCAAAATTTAATGTATATTGAAAACACCTGAGCATCTCATTATACTACAGGTTCCAGCAGGAATTCTGGGCAAGTCCTGAGATTCAGCATTTTTAACCAGTTCCCAAGTGATATAGATGCTGCACCTTGAATCTGGGGAAGTTGCAACTAGAAAATGCCCACTCACACCCGTCTCTCTGACTTCATTTCAGGTCATATTTTTCTATAATCTGCTTTTTTTCCACTAGTGTCATGGTTTGGATATGAGGTGTCCCCAAAGGCACCTGTGTTAATGCAGGAATATTCAGAGATGAAGTGATTGGATTGTGAAAGCTGGAACCTAATCAGTCCATCCCAGTTTGAATGGACTGACTGACTGGGTGTAATTGTCGGCAGGTGGAGTGTGACTGGAGGAGGTAGGCGATGGGGGACGTGCTCTAGAAGGTGTAAGCCACCCCCCAACCCCCTGTAACCCCTTCCTACATCTCTCTCTGCTTTCCAGCAACCATGAGGGAAGCAGCTTCTCTGCACACACCCTTCTGCCATGATGTTCTGCCTCATCTTGGGCCCAAAGTGATGGAGTCAGCTGTCTATGGACTGAGACCTCTGTTACCATGAGCCGAAATAAACTTATCCTCCTCAGAGTTGTTCTTCTTGGGTATTTTGGTCACAGCAATATAAAAGCAGACTAAAACAAAGTAACTATAGAGAATGAGTCCCCTTCCAGATTAGCAGCAAAAATGTAATTCATTCTATATACTATATGCAGAGAACTCTATGGGTAAAATACCTTTTATTTATTTGTTTATTTATTTATTTTTTTCTGGCGGGGGGCAATACTGGGGATTGGCATTTTACCACTGAGCTACATCCCCAGTCCTTTTTGAGACAGGGTCTCACTAAGTTGCACAGGCTGGCCCAAATTTGTGGTCCTCCTGCCTTAGCCTCCCAGGTCGCTGGGATTATAGGTATGGGTCACTATGCCTAGCCACAATATCATAATTTATTCACCTTGCCTCATATTGATGGAAAGTCGGTAATATTCTAAATTAGGGGCCATTTTTAAGCCCATACATGTTCTTCCTCTCCCTCTGTTACTGAGCCAGAAGGGAATGGGGGTCACTAGCAAGATCACCTGGGCCTCACACCAAGCTCTGTATTTCTCCAAGCAAGGAAAAGTAGTACAGAATGAAGTCTTTGAACTCAGCTCCCCAGCAAAGAAGCGTAGTTTCTGTGGCTCTCCAGCCAGGGTGTGCCAGAAGACCAGCCGGTCCACCAGGAGGTTATGCCATCATGGGATAGAAGAGTTCATCTTCACGTGTTGACAATTTTACCGAAATATTGTGAAGGAAAACCAATTCCTTATTTTTTTTTTAATTAGAACACACATGCATCATGAAGAACAAAACACAAAATTCACAGGCACTTTTAAGATTAAAACATGAGAGCTTAGAAATATTTTCTTGCTTGTGTGGCCAGTTGCTATAAACCCTTTGGGATACAGCTCACACCTCGGTGTGCTTAGGAGCAATTTGCTTGATTAACCAAGTTAATAATGGCATTAACCTGGTTTTGCACTCTGAGCTACAGGTGAGAAACGAAGGCACAGGGGAATTGATTAGCCCAAGATAGATGATTAATTAAAGTAGGTTCATAATGTGGTCTGGATCAAGGAGATGAGAAAGCTTGTGAGACTTTGCACATAGCTGAGAACAGTGTATAAATCACTGTGCTATCCCAGTGGCAGTCAGGTGTTTATGTATACTAAAATCTATAGAGAGACTGTTAATATCCCCAATGTTCAAGTCCAGTCAAAACAAATTGAATTAAAAGCTCTTTGGGTAGAACCAGATTATGGGTTTTGTTGTTATTTTTGTTTTGCTTTTTAATTTCCCAGGTGATTCCAGTGTTTGATCTAGAATTGCAAGATAGAACAAATAAAAATATTGGAATTTCAGGTAACTAATAAATATTTTACTACAATGTGTCCCAAATATTGCACGAGACATACTTTTTGGTAAAAGAATAGCAAAGCTTATTAGAAGGAATAGAAAAAGGGGAGGAGGGGACACTCAAGGGAGAGAAGAGAGTCAGTCCTCTCAGAGAGAAGGACTGTGGCCCTCACTAAGTCAGAGACTTTCAGAATTTCTGGGTCCCACTGCTCTTGCCTTAATTTCTCATACCCCCTTCATTGGCTTATTTCCCTTTGTTATTCAAATCTTATTTTTCATGATATATAATTCTTATTTATTTATTTATTTATTTGGTACGGGGGATTGAACTCAGGGGCACTCAACTACTGGGCCACATACCCAGCCTTTTTTTTTAGAGACAGGGTCTCACTGAATTGCTAAGTGCCTCACCATTGCTGAGGCTGGCTTTGAACTCGCCATCCTCCTGCCTCAGCCTCCCAAGTGCTGGGATTACAGGCATGCACCACCTCGCCTGGGGGCAGTGGTTTATTTCCCTTTGAATAGCACTCAGCTAACTTCTTTTGTGAGTATCTGTGATGTCCTTGTCATAAGGAGTGGTTCAGGCCATTCATAATTTCAGTGATAAGGGAGGGTCCCAGCTAAGTGAGACATACTTACATTAAAAAGGTTGTTTTTTATTTATCTAAATTCAAGCTTGACTGGGTATCCTGAATTTGATCTAGAGCAGCCAAGTTTGAGAGTAGAGCTTCAGGGAAGTTCTTGACTACCGGGGCTCCTTGGTAGCACTTCAAGGTCAAGTTGATCCTACAAGGTCAAGCTTTGTTCACTCGTGGGCATCCCTCCATACCAAATGTGTTCAGTCTGAGACAAGGATTCAGAAGCCAAGGAGGCAGCATATTCTGGATCAATAGAGCCCTGGGCCTGACACTTATAATTTTTCTCCAAAGAGAGAAATGAAATTATTTACTGAAAGGTGAGCCAAGCAGGTGGTGGGTATTTGTGGTTCCTGATACTCTATTACGTGTAGCTTATGGTTTACTGAAGCATCTTTTCATCTGGTTCTGCACATTGTGTACACAGTAAATAGCTGAGCCCCCAACCAGACCTTGACAAAGGTTTAAATGCTCCCAGCAGGACTAAATCTCTTCCCATAAACATCAACTTCTTGCCACAAGCAGCTGGGCATCTTTTGAAAATGATCTACAGATTTGCATTACTCAGCTTCTTCTAACCAACTTCTTGTCTCCCAGGCCTGGTGAACAGGACACTGAGAAGCCTTCTGTCTACTTTTGCTAACATCTTTCAAGGTTAAAATGCAAACAACCAGCAAGAAACAAGAAGCAAAATACCCATAATCCAGTCAGAGCAGCAAACACCAAAATGATGACAGGAGAAAAAGCCAGACCTGGGCCCAGCTGTCTTCTTCCTGGGACAGGGAGACCAGGAAGACCTCCCAGGCCAGGTGAAAAACTGACAAGCCACCACTACCAGTAGCTCCTGGGGCCAGCAGCTTCCATCTGGTAGTTTGATTTCAGCTGTGGCCAGGCTAAGCAATTGTTCCAAGACCTCCCGGAGCTTGATTTGCAAATCCATGATTTGCAAACGATGAACTGATCACTAGAAAGAACCCTGTAAGCTGTCCTTTTGTACAAGTGTTAATATTCTTGTAACCTGACCCCACAGTTCCAGAAACAGAAGGTCCTTCCAAGTGCATATTTTCCTATTTGGTTACCATTTCCTTCTGGTCCCAAACCCATAAATGGTAACCTATGGAAAACCAAGCTGGTTCCACTGGGCACCATTCAACCCAGACCAACTCCCATTCAAACAGACCCCAAATCCAAGACAAGCAGTGTGTGGGCGGGGGGAGGGGAAAGTGATGACGAGGACTTTCGCAAGAGCACATGTGAAGGAAGGAAGTGGGGAGCATGGCTCCCAGCCCAGAAAGGAGCCTTGCCACCCCGTTCCCGCCAGTGGCAGAGATTTCAGCCCCCACCAGATACACAAGCAACCAGTTAGCCCTCGCTAACCTCCTTCCTGGTGCCCCAGATGGCCTTGTGGTCTATGACACCCAGAAAACTCTTGATGACATGTGTCCCTTCTCAGGTTTAGACACATCCATTCCTTCACTGAGGACCCTGCTGAAACTTGGAAGACACAGAATTAACCCCCCCCCCCGCCCCCGCCAGGGCAAAGAGCCCAACTCTTCCTGCTTTCCGGACACATTGGCAACTTCCAGTGGCCACAATGACTCATGTGGCTCTTGTCCACCTACAAGGCCTCCGTGGGTGAGGACACCATCTGGTTACCAGAAGCAGTGTACACAGCAGCGTGCTGCCCTGGAGGGCCCATGAGACAGGCGCCAAGCTCTCAGGGCACACATTCTCCTGCGGCCCCACCTGCTAGGCATCTGGTTCATTAAGCATGCACTGTGGGAGTGGCTGGAACATTCTGAGGCATTCTGCACCCTATGCTAGACCACAAGAGCTACCAGCTTAGTAGTGTTGTACCAAAAATGTTGTCACCAATGAGATGCCAATTAAAACTCCAAGCCACGTCACACTAATGCCAAAAAAAGCCTTTATTAAGCTGATCAGCGGCCACCATCCCCACACATCACACAGTGTGGCAAGATGGCGCGCAGGCAGTGATTTTCAAGGGTTTATAAAGAGAAAAATCATAGAGGGCGGAATATTCAATTGCAGGGTTTCAGCCAATGCAAGCAAGCCACGGTACAGAAGCTGAATCTAGGCAGTTAGCAAGACAAAGCAATGGGTACAATAATATTTCCCATGGGACTTTCCAGGTTGGTATAGCAACGATCAAGTAGAAGGGAATGGGGTCAAGATGACCCTAGTTGGGTACATGTTAGAGAATGGTTACTAAAGTCTAGACAATCAATCTCTGACAAGGTATTTGCCCAGGAAAAATGGAAACCAAAGAGAGCAATTTTACACTGTATAGGAATTGCTATTTTTATGCTGTCAAGCGTATTATGCTAGGTAACGATTAATGGGTACACAGGCAGGACTTTCTGTATTCTATTATTTCTGAGAAACAGAACTATTTCTCGGAACTCCTAAGATGGCTGCTGAAGAACAAGATGGAGTCCCTCTACTTCTCTTATCACAGTAGGAGAGTCGCTGTCCTCAAAAAGCTCAGCACTCCAAAGATCTGAAGGGAAGGAGGAAGGCCTGGAAGGTGGGAGACCTGCAGAGAGACAAAAAAAGATGCTTTTGGCACGTGATGGGGGAGATGGAAAGGATGGAAGGACCTCAAGGTAGGAGTGTGGCAAAACTCCATCACAAGAACCTCCAGGAAATGCTGGGGAACCCGCAAAATATATCCAGAGGTGGTCATCAGAGTTCAAAAAATGTAAGAAGTTGGAAATCCCTTGGGTGCTCAACCACGAACTGTGACTGAAGGTTTACAGAGTGACCATTGGACAGTCTGTCACCTGACATGCCTTCACTCATTTCTCCATTTTGCAAATTTTTGTCGAGCACCTACTCTACCTGGCCACACCCTGGAGACACAAGCATGAACAAAAAAGAGGAGGACCACACTTCACCACAGAATATACTTTGTTGTGGTATAAACTAATCAGTAAAATCAGTAAGAGTGTGAATTTTAGATTATAGATTATAGCTGCATAAGATAAGGACATACGGTTTAAAGATATTAGTAGCAAAATGATAAGTAAATGTGTGTGTGTATGGGCCCATAGGTTAACTATAGTATAAAGTAAGCATTAAGTGAGTTATTAGTACTGGTTGTGTGACACTATTGCTGTGGTATCTTAGACTGCTGCATGGCCAATTTCTGAGTAAACAAATGAAAGATGTTTTTTACTAAATCCAAAAAGAATTGTTTTTCTGTACATACCCCCCAAAATGTACCCAACTCAGAATATGATGGTCTTGATAACCTAAAGCTGCAGTCAACTGATAATTGTGCTAACAGCTTTTTTTAGCTTCTGTAGCTTGCTTGCTTGCTAACTGGAAAATTCCAGTCCTGCTTAGGGATTGCAGGTCCCACTAAATGCTGATTGGCTTGCTTGCATGACACTGAGGACAGCCCCTGAGTTGTAATTTTCATCCTTAAATTCTCAGGACAGACCAGGAAGGGCTGCTGTTCTCCCAAAGAGCCCCAGTCTCTATGGGTGGGTGACAGCCCCTGGCCAGGTAATAAATTGCCTAATTTGTTTTAAATTCAAACCTTGAGTGTTTTCTGAAGCGGCTCCTCATAACAACTTTAGCAAAATATATATGTGTATGTATGTATGTATGTATATACACATATATATACACACACATACTCATGCACATCTTAATATATATAAATATATATATATGATATATAATAAATATGTATGTAAACATATACAGATATATACACATATGCACATATGTACATATATAGATCTTAAATTTTCAATAAGTCAGAGTGGATGTTATTGATCAGTAGGGATTGAAACCCTTATTGGTAACAGATGGACAACGGGCGGGAAGACTGCTAGAGGAACACACACCATATGTATGGTATCCAAGCACTTAGTAAGGTTTTTCAAACAAATTTTAAGTCCTTTGTGTGTGCGTGGAAATAAAGGATATGTTCTGCTTCAGAGAGGAACCCCTTGTTTTTTTTTTTTTTTTTTAAATGAAACTGGCATACCTTGATAATATTGATCTGAAGGCCATGATCAATTCTTTGCAGAATGGGATGGTCTAATCCAGTTAGAGCTTGCTGGCTAATAAGAACGAAGGGGTCACCTTTGAGTTGGGCAGTTCTCTGAGGACTCCACTGGGCACTGGGGGATCCAACTGAGTGAGTACTGTGTGCCCACCCCTCCCCGCTGCATTCTTGCCATTAGGGAAGGAGGAGGCTTTCCTTTGAAAGTAAGAGCAAAAGAGGTGCCATACTCTGTGGGGTGAAGGCAAGAAGGGACAGAAACATTCCACATGTGTGTGTGTGTGTGTGTGTGTGTGTGTGTGTGTGTGTGTGTGTGTGTGTGTATACACATGGGATGCTGGGACCAAACCCAGGGCCTTGCACAGCTAGGCCCCACCACTGAGCTGCACCCAGCCCCATCCTAGCCCTTTTTATTTAATGCATAACTTAAAAATGCTTTTCTACTTTCAAGAGAAAGGCAACCTGATTGCAGATGCCCCACCATGTCCTCCTGCCCCTAGACTGAGTAGCCAGCCACAATCGGCCAAGAGGCTCCCCAGAAGTCTCACGGAGGCTAATTCAGGCATGCATTTATTGCCACTGATTCCCTCAATCCATTCCCTTGCCCTAGAGTGATCTAAAATCATTTATTTTAGTATGAAAACATTTTAAGCAGAATTATTTATTTTTAATACAAATCAATTAAATGTACAATTAATAAATTAAATTCTGGGTTCCTCAGGAACCCAGATTTGAGGGTTATTTTCAGTTAGAACTAGATTTAAATATGTTTCTGGACCACAAAAAATATATATCCATTTTGTTGAGCCTCATCTTTGGCACTTGGAAGTTCATTTGAGAAGGGATCTTTGAAGATGCAGTGGGGGCCAGTCCGTGAGGGTATAGAGCTCAGGGCAGACTCTTTAGCCCCTGTTTGACAGCAGCCAGATTGATGAGCTTAGGGGGTTATGGCAAAAGTGGGTATGGAGCAGAAGGAACTGCTGCTGGATATGGTTTTATTACCCTCTCCCTCAAGGTAAGAATCTTCCCACTGCAAGCTGATACAAAGGCCCTGCTCATGGGCCCGGCTCAGCCTTGGCACTAGACAGTGTTGTCTCCCTTCTCTACATTCTGCTCTCAGCCTACCCACAGGTACCAAAAGCCTTCCATCCCCACTGGAGGGGGCTGGGAGTGGGGGTCAGCAGACAAATCAACCTGAATCAGTATATTCACCCTAAACTGTTAGAACATGCGCAGCTCAAGCCTAGCCCAAAGCAAGTCCAGGATAGATGTTTGTGGAATCGGTCTCCAGTGAGCAAGTCCTTGGACCCTGGCTTGCTCACAAGCATACCACAAGCCCAGTGATCAATCAGGCAAGTATGCAAGACTCACTTAGTACAAACACCTTATTTGCAATAATAGAATTGGTGAAAGGGAAGGGCTGGGGAGAGTTCACTGATGCTTTCCAATCTCCCAGATGTGATGGAGTGGGAATCACCTCAAAAATCCCAGCACCTCTGGTGCATGGGATTCAGCTGGCAGATGGAGACTCCACCCAGAGGGGGCCATGCAGTCCAGTTGGGGAAGCACCTGAGCATGTGGAAGAGGCTAAAGGAAAAGTTGTTTGTGCCTCGGGAGCAATGGAGCTGAGAGTGAGTCTCCCCTGGGGGAAAAAAATTGCTAGGAATCAGTCTTCTCTGTGTTGAGTGGCAGTTTCCTCCAAGGGAAGAGCCATGAGGGATGGTGCAGAGATCCCCCATGCTTAGAGGGAACACCCAAATAATCAGCCTTCCCGGAGAAGATGATTCTGCTGAGCCCTAAAGATGCAGCCCCGGAAAGCAGCCAGCAGTGTGAACCTTAACCACCAACAAAACCCTCACGCCGCAGGTGCCCACGGAGCCAAACCAGCGGCTCCACATCCAGAGCTATTTGGATCAAGGTTCTTAAGAATTCTATTACGTAATCCCTTCTCCTCAGTAGCATTTGAGAATTAAAGCAAATCCATTGAAAGCCACATAAAGAACAAAGCACTGGAGTCATGCCCCTCACCACCTAGCTTAAGACATGGGAGAGTTTTCAGTGGGTATTATCCTGCCCTGGAAGCCGTCTGCATTTAATTCCTCGGGTTCAGAGCTGAAGCATCCAAGAGACTGTGGGACCTTGAAAGCTAGTCAAACTCCCATGAGACTGTAGGCCTGCCTGTGACCTCCCCACACCTCACCTCTGCTCCTGTGCCTGCAGCTGGCCTCTGCGAGGCTGGGACACCAGGCAGCTTTAGGAGGAATAATGACTCAGTGTGGAGTGTGTGCCATGTGCCAGGAAGTCAGCTGCTGGTCCTTCCAGGTCACAGACCTGTCTACTTCTGTTGTCCCACTCATCTTGGGAAAGTCCTCTCCCACTCTTTCTGGGTCTCAGCTGGTTCATCCATAGAGTGAGAATAGAACAGAACAATTTGCAAATGCTCTTCACCTGTCCACTGCAGGAAGCCTGAGGCGGTATGGAAAGTGCGACCAACTCTCTGAAAGTGCCCTCTTCACACACCTGCACACAGTTCTCAGAGTCAGTTCTTACTCTTCATTTTCCAAATGAAGACTCAGAAGTGGCTTCTCTGCACCCACTCGTGTTAAGAGATGCAGACATAGCAACACCCTTCATGAAGGTGGTGACATCCAGGACAGGGCGATTCCTGCTCTGCCTGCTACTGTGGTAATCGTCAGCTGCCTTCACAAAGGGAACATGAAAAGCTATGAGGGAGCAGCTTACTGGCACATAATAGGTGCTGAATAAATATTTGCTGAACGGATAAGTTAAGGAAGGTCTAAATGGATGTGTGAGTGGATGGATAGATGATGACTGTGAACAGGAGCTCTGGTTCCAAGTCTTAAAAACTGTAGGACCTTGGAAAGCTATTTAAACTCCCTAGGACCTAGGTTCCCCCACCTTAAGAAAGGCTGTAATTAAAAAAAAAAAAAATCCTATCTCACAAGGCTATTGTGAAGATTAAAGGAAATAATTTGTGCAAATTGCTCAGCACTTTGGCCAGTACATAGTTAGCCTCAATAAATGTTAACTACCTTTATGGGAATAGTGAAAGTCATCTTATTACAAAGGAAGCCTAAATTACTCTAAATCCTGACTATTTAATATGTTTGCACATTTTTAATACTTTAGAATGACTAGCACACTGCGAGCGCCACCCTTAGACAGTCAGGAAGCACCAGCAGGTCCTGAGCAGGCACTTGAGAGCCGTCCTGTGCAGCCAACAGTGAGTGCTCCATGGACACTGTCACACAAATGGACAGAATGAATTGAATAGATAGATGGATGGAGGGAGAGAGGGAGGGATGGATGGGAGGATGGATGAGTGTCGGGGCCTTCCGAACACGTCAGCCAAGGGGATGGAAAGCTCTGGCTTTCTGGCTGCTTGCCATGCCCTGATACGGACCTAGGCTAAGCAGGGGGCGTGGCTCTGACGTATCATGAGAACCAGAACCACCCTATAGGGGATTATGCCAATGAGATGTGCCCGTGCTCTTTACCTGTTTCTATAATCTGCTTACTGATTGGTTCATGTCCACTATTGAAGGAGCCTATAATCAAGGAGATAGCTAAAGATTGCGGTTAGCTGAGAGCCATAAAAGATGTTCTGGTTTCCACCTGATATTAATACATTATTCAAAGAATCTTTGTATGCCCGTGAACACTGCGTGATGCACCTGTAAGCTCGAGCTGTAAGCACATGTCCTTGTTAAAGCTATATGTATATAACTGGGTGAGGTTCGTTAGTGTGTGTGGGAAGAAGAAGAAGAAGGTGGTGGTTGGAGTTAGAGCATTTAGAGTGATTGCTGGAGCTGGAGAGAGAAGAAGAATAAAAGACCTTTTTTCATTTTCATCCTGCCTCCGAATTTTCCTGCGGCGTTCACTGCTCCAAGCGGCTTCCGCTTCAGGCAGCGACACACTATAAACCTTGTCCACCTTCTTCAATAAACAAGTTCCAGCACCGTCCACCTGACTGAACTCCCTGACGTGGTTCTGAGTCTTTTGAAGGCGGGGGTGGGGGGGGTGGTGAGGGAGGGTGTCAGCGACTTCTACCTTCTCAGTCCCGTCTCACTGCTGAGGTGTGCTCTCCCTACCTTTCTTTGCTGAACAAAGAAAGGTCCATCCTGGGCCCACAGGGGGGTGCGGGGGCGGGGGGCTAGAAACTTCAGCCTGTTACCATAATTTCGCTACAGATGAGTGGATGGATGATGAATATACAGAGAGACGGAAAACATGAAGCGTCTCAGAGGGGATGACACCTTGTCTATTTCAGTGGTTCTCATTCAGGGCTGATTTTGTTCCCCAGGGGATGTTGGGCAATATCTGGAGACACTTCTGGTTGTCCTGTTGTAGGGACAGACGAGGCAAGACACCGAAGATAGCAAGAAACAGTTTTATTTGGCTGCAGCCAGGTTCAGAGGGTGCTGCTCTCGCTGTAATCAATTAATCCCCTGAACCCCAAGTTCAGATAGTTTCAGAACTTTATACCCAGCATGTAAGGGGAGGGGCTCAGAAGTTTATAGTTTATAGAAGTTCACATAAAATCAGGTTTTTCTTTCACTGTTCTGGGCAAGTTAACCCTTCAAGGACAACACCTGAGAAGGGGAGAGCTTCTTTTCCCCTTTTTTTCCTCCCCCTGACAACTGTTACCATAGAGCCCAATTAGTAACTTCTCTCATCTTAGAAATGTAGACATCTCTGTGAAGCTCTAGCTCAAAGCCAGAGGCCTTGTTTAAAGAATTTGTCTTTTTATTATCACATTTTGCTTTTGCAAACACATGTCTACAAACTACTATACTAGATACACGATTGTGAAAAACAAGTAAAGGAGTGTCCAGCACCTGGAATGCTGATTTCTTCCAGGCCAAGTAATAGAGCAACAGGAAAATACAACGTTTATCTACAGTAAACTCTTCTGTAGAGACTCTTTTGCTGACAGTCCTAAAATCAGCCATGGTGAAGATTTCTGGAGAAGCCCAGTTAAAATTTTCTGTAAAGAAAGGGGGTGCCACTATAGTCTTAAGTGGGAGGAACTACTGGTATCCAATGGGTAAAGGCAAGAGATGCCACAAAACTTCCTAAAATGTACAAACAGCCCCACAACAAGGAACTCTCTCATCCAAAATGTTGACAGGGCAGAGCTTAAGAGAACCTGGTTCATGGCTTTTAAACCTCTGCTCTCCTATAGAACACTCAGCTCCCTGTCTCTCTCCTCCTCTAACACTCAAGCATGCATGTGTGTCTACACAGAAGCACACACAATACATGCGTTTTGAGGTTGGGCGTGCCTTCAATTTGGCTCCATCTAAGGACCACTTTGTGTGCTTATTATATTCTTTATGTCAAGAGATTGACAGACATCTCACTGTAAGAAAAATCCTACTATCATGAGTTAAATTGAAATTCTCCCTGGGAGTCACATTTTGGAAAGACTGCAAGAGTTGCTTGGCTTCAATATAAGGGAATCACAATATCTGAATTTAAAATTGTAAAGGAGCCTTTTGGGTTGAGAAAGCAGGAAATCGCCTTATTAAAAGATAATTTGCCCTTGGAGTATTTTCCACATGGACTAGTTTAATAATAAAAGGATTTCAATTTTGTGAACATTCTCTTTAGCACTTTGGAGTTTTCAAAGAAGCCAGCAGAAAAATGACAACAAGTGACTGGCCGCTGGCTTCTCCTGCCACACAGCAGCCGGGAAACATGTTTGTGGGTGAAATTTTTAATCTGCAGATGAGAAAATTTGAAAAGACTAGTGTGGAAATGCAGCTGAGCAAAACCCACATTACAAAAACCAAGGAGCTGCTGACCCAACCCAGAAACTGGGGTTTAGGAGGCGTTGGCTGCAACTCAGCTCTGCCTGAAGCCTGCAGCACACCCCCTCCCTGCGGCCCCCAACAGGGGTGTTCTCTGCCCACCTTCCCTGGAGGTCTTCCGGCCCGGCCCTCCTCCCCATCTTCAATCTACCCATCCTCTCTTCGCTCGTGATTTGGAGGGTTTTAGTGTTATTTCAGGCCTTATCAATATTTAAAATCTATGTACAGTAAAATGCATAGAACTTCAGTCTGTAGTCAGATGGTATTTGACAAATGTCTTTTCTCTTGTTACTGTCAGTAGACTATTTTCATCCCCTAGACATTTCCCGGTCAGTCCCCCCCACCCTCTATATCCAGAGGCAAGTGCTATTTGGATTGTGTCAGTGGCATCCTAGGGGCATCAGGGACCATTGCAAATAAAGTCACCAGGAACACTCCTCTGAGGTTATTTTTTTTCTTCTTCTTCTTCTTTTTCTTTTTAACTCACACTTGCATTTCTCTGGAGCAGTCACCTGGGGGGCCCATTACAGAGCCTGCTTACCAGGACCCCGCATGCGTGTTCCAGCCCTGCTGAGCTCTTCTGTCCACAGAAGGGTCCACTCTCACCCTCTGAGATGTCTCATGTCCCTTCTCCCCCCACCTGGGAATTGCTACCTATCCATCAGGTCCTGTTAGATGTCACGTATCAAGGACCGTTTTCTGACTTCTACAGAGTGTACCAGTGCTTCCTGCTCAGAGCTCCCATCATCCTGCCATCAGAACCTGACACCATGATGTTTCTGATATGTCTTTATTCAGGTGTCACCTGTCAGCTGTAAGTACAGCTGAGCCGGCGGCAGTTCCTAGCTCCTGCATCTTCCACGCTAAGCGCTCCATGAACATCTCCTGGACAGATGGACAGTGAAGGACAGGGAGATGGAGAGGCTTGGGGATGGACTAGCTGGCCCAGTGGCTCTCAAGCAGTCCTCTGGGGACTCTTAGGCTCATCATATCCCCTCAGAGACCACTGGGGTGGAGGGACAGGTGGGTGGGGGCATCAAATAGGCTGGGCACCAGGGGCCCCTAACCAGGTTCTACTGAAAATCTTGTTTATTTTAATCTGTCACAGAAAGACAATGTACTTTTGTTAAGAAAATAAAGAAATAAATAACTGAAAATCACCAACCTAGTCCTGAGCTCTCAACTCAAATATCTCCAGGAAGTCAATGTGTCCAGTGATTTTATATTAAACACATACATACAGTCTTCACTTCCTCAATAAAACACACCCTTGCTCATCTTCTGAGAAGCACACAGCACCCCCACCCCAGCACGATGCTCACGTACCTGTTTTGATGGTGTGACTACAGAAAAATGTTTATTCACAGAAAGGAAAGGAGGAAAAACTAGCTGGACAAATATGATTATAAGTGGTAACTAACTTTCCTTTTGTAGTGGCAAGACATTAAGGAGTGGTGGGGACTGCATCCTTCCATCCAAAAGGGAAACCTCATCTCTCTGTCAGCACTTGCTGCTGTGTGCGAGCACGGGCAGAGGCCTGGGTAAGCTTCCAGGGTGAGCCAGAAAATGGACTTACACAGAAATGTGTGTGTGAGAGAGAGAGATACCAATTATTTTTAAATTTTGGTTTCCACACACGTATAGGACAAGCCAAAACACACCTGTGGCTTAGCCGTGGCTGACGGCGAAGCCATAGCCAGAGTCCAGCTGCTCAGTATTAAAAGGACACAGCACAGTCCCAGAGAGGGGACATGACGTGTTGTCACCCACCTTGACTGTTTTGTTCAGGTGCTTCTCCCGTCTACCCCGCATATCCCATGTGTTTCCATAACCCACGATCCCCTTCCAGCTCCAGGATAACCCCGTGCTCCTCAGCAGCGATGGCTTGGGAGTCAGGGCCCCTCCCGATGAGTGAGTTAGCTGGACATAAGGGATAATTCCAAAATGCACACAGGTTGAACCACTTTGGACCAATGAGAGTTAAGTTGATGTCTGGAGTAGAAACCCCCATAGGGAACCTCTGAGTCAACCTCTGTTTCATCCTCTGAATATCCTGGTGTTCATTCACTTAATAATAGTTTCTTAAGCAGCTACTATGTGCTGTGAGCACTGTTTCAGGCACTGGTGATGTAGACATGACAAGACTTAGAACTTAAGCCATAGGAGGGGGGGAAAGTCAGAAAATAAACAATTGAAAAAGTAATTCAATGTTATGTCAGAGAGAAGCAGGTATGGTGGAAAATAATAACATGAGATAAAAGAAACTGGAGTGGAGATAGCATGAGCAGCTACACATTTATTTAGGGTAAGCTGAGTATGCAAACCGTCGGCCATTCTGCCATCCCCACAGAAGCAGCCTGACAATGAAGCCTCCCCACAGAGGAGGGCAGGACCAAGGGGAGTACAGAGCAATGGAGGGAGAGCTTCTGGATGGAGCTGATCCTGAAGCTCACCTTGACCCTGGACCTCCAGCTACAGGATTTCCTTACAGTTGGAGCCATTGTGGGTGTTGTGTTACCTGTCGTCAGAGGCATCTTACCGCCTATGGATGAGATGGTATGTGGACAATGTAATCTTCTTGGGAGCGTTCCCTGACAAGTCCTTTCAGGAAGAGACCAATATTTGCTTGGAAATGAACTTGATGTGCATTTGAGATAGAAGGGACCCTGAGAGTGACAGCAATTGCTCTACAACAAAACAAAACACGGGATTGAGTTTCTCATGGTTCTGGAGAGGGAGATGGGTGTGAGAAAAGGACAAGAGAGGCAGTGGAGTCTGTGTGGGGTGGGAGGCCACTTCCCAGGCCCCGTGACCCATCTCCCCATCCCATAAAGCCCTCGATAACGTCTACAACCAGCCCCCCACCGAGTATTGTGGTGTGTAAGGAACATAGTAAATTGAAGCAAATGAAAAAGAGTAATACATTTGAACGACAACCCCAGGGCCTCCAATACCCAGCCCAGGTCAACTGATGCGAAGGAGAGAGATCTCGCAGAGACTTAGCACATCAGCGTGTGAAACTCCCCGGCACACGCCTGCTGGTGCCATAGGAATCCAGGGTCTTGCCTCACATTGTGAAGCCTCTGCCTTAATTGCTCTCCCACATACAAGCTTCCATTTGTCCTTCTTTTAACTGATCCTGCAATGTGCTTTTCAATCCATTGGAATAATAACGACTTGCTGGAGGTCAGACACCATGCCAGGAAGTAGGGCGAGAAAGTTGAATAAGGCAGAGTCATCCAGGTGGGGATGGAGAAGAGCACTCACGTGCATGGTGCACCTGCGACATGCCAGCACCTTGCTGGGCCTGAGGGGTGAGGCTTCACTCAACTACAGAATGCAGCCTGTTATGGTTTGGATGTGAGGTGTCCCCCCAAAGCTCACATATGAGACAATGCAAGAAGGTTCAGAGGGGAAAATGATTGGATTGTAAGAGTCTTAACCCAATCAGTGAATTAATCCCCTGATTGGGATTAACTGAGTGGTAACTGAAGGGCAAAGCATCACACCGGGGACAGCCGTGCAGCCAAAAGATTTATTCAACAGCCTTCATGGCTGGTAGCAAAAACTGGAGAAGAGGTGCTCTGGTCGAAGGTCGAAGAGGTGGGAGAGGGGAGTCAGGGAGAAGGGAGTGTGCAAGCTCTGGTGGGAGAAGGGAGTCAGGGAGAGGGGAGTGTGCAAGCTCTGGACAGAAGGTGGGTGCCTCGTCGCACCGGCTCTCTGGAGCTGTCGGCTAAAGCAGCTGCTGTCTGGCTGGAGGCTGGAGCTGTCAGCTGGGAGCGACCGTCGGGCTGAAGGTGGTCGGTCTGGAGCTGTCGGCTGGAGCAGCTGCCGTCGGCTGGAGGCGATGGGTCTGGAGTTGTTGCAGTGGCTTCCTCCTCTCTGCAGCGATGAGCTGTTGCAGTGGCTTCCTCCTCTCTGCAGCCACAAGCCGATGTATCTGTCTTCCTCCTCTCAGCAACAAGCCGATATTGTGTGTCCTGTGTCTCTCTCTCTGATCTGAGTCTCTCAGACAGGGCCTTATATAGGGATTTCTGGTGGGAGGTGCACCAAAGCAACCCCAATGCCATTGGCTCTTTGCCCCTAGAACAGGGTGACCTTTAAGCCTATTGGCTCTTGCCAGGGGAAAAGAAACATCCTGCCCAGGGAAAGAAACATCCTGCCGAGAATGAAACAAGGTTGCTTCTCTCAGGATGTGGAGAACTCTGGGGGGAGGGTAACCTATCTATCAGTAACTGCAGTGCTAGGGTGTGGCTGGAGGAGGCGGGCATTGGGGGCGTGGCTACAGGGTTTATATTTTGTATCTGGAGAGTAGAGTCTCTCTCTCTCTCTCTCTCTGCTTTCTGACCATCATGTGAGCTGCTTCCCTCCGCCACACTCTTGCTCCATGATGTCCTACCTCACCTTGAGCCCCGAGGAATGGAGTCTGCTGTCTCTGGATTGAGACCTCTGACACTGTGAGCCTCCAAATAAACTTTTTCTCCTCTACAGTGGTGCTGGTTGGGTCATTTAGTCACAGCATCAAGAAAGCTGACTAAAACATGGCCTTAAGAAAGAGTTCAGGCAACTTTGTAAAGGGCCAGATATTAAATATTTCAGCCTTGAAACTCAAGCATATTATGTAGCTACGTGCATAACAAGGGAGAAAATGAAGCCCGCAAATGAACATTAAGATATAGTAAAAACTGAGTCCTTTTTTTGGTAATATAAGTCTACTAGAGAAAAGAATGAAATCCTTGAAACCTTTGTGCATAACTGGATTCAAGTTGAGCCTGATGTCTGGGCCTTAGTTTACCAACCCCTGCTCTAAATTATCCACTTCATTTTCTCTCCTCAGTTTTGAAAAACAGCTGGGGTGGAGGATTCTCATCATGTCGGGGTTCATCAAACCCCTTAGGAAGAGTGTCCAAGTCCCTGTTCTTTATAATGTAACATCACAGCAGTCTCCTCTGCCACACTTAGAGGATCTGATGGTGCTCCCAGACTCCATCACTCTCATATGGGGGCGCAGGAGATTTCTTAGACAGTCTCACTGGCCAATACTGAGCCACACACTCCCCTCCAAAGGCAAAGGAAGCTGGAAAGGTGACCCCCAACATCTTCAGCTCCCCAGTGTTAGACAGGGGAGCAACGGGGTGCTCTGGAGGCAGCTGGAGGGTCTGCCAGGATTTGTGGTCTATACTCTGTAATTATTTAGCATATATCTTTCTTTCCTGTAGTTTTAATATTTGCCCTTATAAGTAAACTATCAAATTCTTTGAAAGGGAAAAAAAAAAAGGAGGTCTCAAAATATTAGTACCCAAAAGTTTGGTTTTTTAAAAATCAACCTACAATATCCTTTGAGAAAAAAGATCAAATCAGAATCCCTGACAACCTTCAGTTTTTGTGGGTCCAAACTTCATTGTGCTAAGTGCAGATTTTTGTTACTTATATCAAAGAAAACAACTCTCTGGGGCTGGGGATATAGCTCAGCTGGTAGATGCATAAGGCCTGGGGTTCAATCCCTAGTGCACACACACACACACACACACACACACACACACACACAAAAAAAAAAAAAAAGAAAGAAAGAAAGAAAGAAAACAACTCTCTGCTGTTAAGACTCCCAGGAAGCAACTCATCTGTGTGTGTTGTTTCCTTGCAAGTAGGAAAAGCTTAGGAAAAAACTCCCCAGTGAGCTAGAGCCATGGCTGCACCACCCCCAGTAGCAGCCATCTCTGTCCTTACCTTGTGAAGGACCGTGGATGGGAACAGGGCTAATTCTCACTCCAGCAGGTCATCAGCGCTCTTGGATCTGAGCAGTAGTTGACCTTATCCAATGTACTTTTCCCAGACAGTGCAAGATGGCAAGAGTGTCTGACACTTAACGTGCTCCAGGCCACTGCAGCCTGATGAACACATTCCCCAAACACCACCTGCAGACCACAGCCACCCCCCATCAGAGCTGTGTATTGACCTACTTTGTAACAAGGTTATCTAAAGTAAGACTGACAACAACAACAGCTAACAGGTGCTGAAGGCTTAAGGTACACTATTGGGGGGCTGAGTTAGACCCATTCTGGTGTGTCATTCTCCCAATGCCCCTTCATGGGAGATCCTGTCGTTACCCCTATTTTCCAAATTATAAAGCCTAAGTCCAGAAAGTCGCTTGCCCAAAGTCATTATCAAGTTGATGATTAAAGCAAGGTCTTAATCCACTCCTACAGGCAAGCAGCTGGAGGCCAGTTAACCTCCCCTCCAGGGCTCTGTGAAGTGTGGCTCTGTGTCTGTTTATTAGATGAAGATCTAGTTCAAAGCAAGCCACAGACCCAGGAGCCAGGGTCCTTGCATATGGCTCTTGATGCTCTTCATCTGCTTGATGCAGAACACGCTCAGAGGGACAAATTATCATCACTGAACATCCAAATGAATGAGTGGAGGTTTCAAGGTGCTTGGGGTCTGCTCTCAGGCTGTCTGAATTCATAGGCTTCATTAATTTGCTTTAAAAAGAGAAGTCGTGACTGGTGAAAGACTAAACAGTCTTTCATTTTTCAAACAAGTCCTTAAAGGGGTGTCGTGTAGAATTACTTGGAAAATCTAGGAGATTGAAAATGATTAGGGGGTCGGATTGAAACAGAAGAGCAGCAAGCAGAGGAGACACAGCAGCACAGCCCCCGCTGTGGGGCCTCCGGGGAGCGGACCAAGTGGGTTCTACTCTTGCTAGTGTTCCAGGGCCTCTCCTGTCGTCCATGGAGGTGTCTGTGTGCCTCAGGACCAGCAGGGTCTTTTTTTTTTTTTGGTACGGGGAATTGAACTCAGGGGCACTCGACCACTGGGCCACATCCCCAGCCCTTTTTTTTTTTTTTTTTTTTTTTTGTATTTTATTAGAGACAGGGTCTCACTGAGTTGCTAAGTGCCTCACCGTTGCTGAGGCTGGCTTTGAACTCGCGATCCTCCTGCCTCAGCCTCCCAAGTGCTGGGATTACAGGCGTGCGGCCACTGCTCCCAGCCCAGCAGGGTCTTTTACAGGAAGAAGGGGCGAGCAGAGAGCTTTCCCATGGCGACTTAACTGACAGCTAATGTTCTGTTCTTACTTTACTTCCAAACACTGGAACAAACTAAAAATATTAATATATTGCACTGTATCATGTAATAATCAGAGTGTAGGTGTTTTGCTATGTTGTTTGTAAGATTAGGGGCAGATGTTCTGAGGGTAGAGAGGGGAAGAAAAACATCTTAAATTATTTATTCTCTTGGCTTCAACCCCTCTCAGGCACCTGATTTCAGAACATCTCTTGGCCTTACCAAAAGTTTCCCTGTAAAGTTAAAAATGCAATTTTTTAAAATAACACAGGGACTCCAACATAAAATAACATTTGGACACAGAGTAAAATTGAATACAGGGTGGCTCTGATCTACCTTCAGTTTTCTAAGGACAATGGAGTGTTTGCTGAGGCAATGTCATTTGACCCATAAAGAAAAGCAGTGTGAGATAGTTCTTGAGGTCACTGGTGGCTGTACATAATGCCTAGAAGCAGCTCTGGATTTCATCTCTTGACATTCACATGCACCACATTTCACTGGCAAATCAAGTTGCACAATGTGATTTAGTTCCCACCCTTCATGTTGACAAGCAGCACTAAACATCATCAATCAGGATGCAAGAGAGGCTCCCAGAGTTTGCAGGGAATGGCTCTAGCAGCCATGGGGCTAGTATATTAGACCATTTTGGTTTACTATCACAAAATACCTGATGCAGGATAACTTTATCAAGACAAGAGGTTTATTTGGCTCACAGTTCTGGAGTTTCAAAGTCTGAAATCAGAGGACCCATTTGTTTGGCCTCTGGTGAGGGCCTAATGGTACATAGTGTCACAAGGGTAGAAGTGTATGTGGGAGGAAGAGATTAGGTCACTAAAAAGGAAGCCAGAGAGAAAATCAGGGGCTGGACACTCTCTTATAACAACACACTCTCCTGAGAACTACTTTCGCCCTTTCCCGGGATAGTCTCCCAATGACCTAACAACGTCTTACTCATCCACCTCTTAAAGGTCCACCACCTCCACATCACCACACTGAGGTCCAAGCTTCCAGTATATGGACTTTTGGGGGGCACAGGATGAAGTGTATTGTGCAGACCATTTAAAATGTCACAAACAGCAGGACTGCTTGTTTGACAGCCCATATCCAATCCAAAACGCTTTATATAATTTTGAAAGAACAAAAGAGACAGATGCATCCTTGACTTGCTAACATTTATTCAGTATTCTTTGAAATTAGCAAGAATCAGAAGAAGCACATATCAATCAAATACAGCCACACAAAAAAAAATGTCTTGGATATAAATAAAGATGCACTATGAGAAATACTCACTACAGAAGGAACCAGTACTCTCTTACACTGACTACCTCTTAGCAACAAATAATTCAGAACATAAATTTAATTTACTCACGATAATAAAAACTTTGACTTTCAAAAGGAAAAATGTAGATCAAAACCAATTGTAAATTGCCTCGCTAGGCCCGCTTGTTAGGTATGATTTCAAGGCCAAGTTCAACGACTGTTACGAAAAAGACAACTCGAAAGAATGTTTCTGCAAAGTTCAATGAAACAGAGCAGAAGTTACTTACCCATGCACAGAGTAAGGCAAAGGCTAATGTCATTCAGGTTAGGAATAATAAATTTAACTAGCTTCTTTTTCACAAAACAAACATTTCAGACTTCTTTTTAAGTGACGGGTACACTGTATTATGCGTCAAATTCTACTTTACATGATTTTCCTACCTCTACTCAGAAAGCCAGCACTCACATGTCAAAAAGAAACTTCTCCTCCATTAGACTTTTTCTGAAACAACCACAGAAATTCATCTGGGCTTTGCGGTAGTGTCTACCATGAAAATATCACACACAAGGAGAAGCCTACGGTTTAGAGCTGAGAGTACATTAAAACGTAGTCTATGGAGTTCACAAATTCGTTTTTAAAATATTTTTTCAAACTAAAAGCTGCAGAAAATTAGTTCTTCGATAGTCTACTGAAAACTCTTGAGCAGCTAACCTTTTAAATTTCTTAAGCTTTTGTTTTTCTTAAAAATATTTAAATGAGTGTAGGATCTCATCTTTTTGAAAAATAATTCCCCCCAAAAAAGATTACAAATCTTTTGTTTTAATCAGTGTGACCAAGGGTTTGTCGTCGGGACTGTAATCTTCATAGGCGATGGGGGTCACGTCGTACATTGCAGGTCGGGATTTCTTTCCAAACCTGAAATTACAGAGAGGGGACTTTGGTGAGACAAATATTGGGCCTCAAGCGCTATTAAAGGCAAACGGTGAAAATAACATATTCGAGAATCAAATGGAATTGTCAAAATGTTCTAAAAATATGTTCTCCAGCCAGTACAGAAACATAAGACACCCTGATATTAAAATTGAAAAAGTATAAATGTTAGTCTTTGATGCAGGAGGCAAAAAAAACATGAATTTCACAAAGCATGGAGCCCAAATTAATGGGGAAGCTTCCAGGCTAAATCTTGGTGGAGCAGCCAGCCAGGACAGCTCTACAAAAGGTTTTAAGAAAATGTGTATTGATTTGTTTTTTTCTTCCAAGACCCATAAATATTTGGAGAGGCAGGTTTATTTTACATCCACGTTAGTGCCTGGTTTACTGAACGGCTGGGCGGGCTCCCCCAGGGACAGGCTGTGGGGGTGGTGTCAGGGAACAGATAGCCTCTGCCCTGGGATTTTGGGGTAACAAGCCATGAAGGCTCTGAGATCCCAGCAGGAGGGTAAAGGGAGGAAATGACCTAAAATACTGAAGTGTTTGTCCACAAACTGCCAGGATCACCATCAAACCCCACTCACCTGTGACCTCCTAGACACTCCTGCTTCCCGCACACACAAGCCCTTGCTTTTCTCTGAGCACAAAGCCACTGTCCCAACAGATTTGTATATAGCAAAATCCCCCTTGACAGCCAACTGATGCCCAGAAGCCAGAGGAGTCAAAATCCAAGTTCAGAACTTCCTGCCAAACCAGTCTTAGGATGGCAATTATTAGAAAAAAATAAACTCAACTTCTGGGTGGTCTCTTCTCATGCAGGACCTTACCTTGCCTACAGCCTCTGGAGTGAAACATGATTTAAACAGTCTTCCATATGAATATCCCGCCCCACATTGCTCCTTTTTATAGACCACATTTTTCTTTAACTCTTTCAAATCCAACAGGGCTCCTTTAAAAAGGAATTTTTTCCAAAACCATTAAATTTTAAAAAGGTTATTAGGATGAAGCCCCTAGGAATTAAAGGCTTATTTACTGTGACTTCTGTCTCTTCTCTCCTCTTTTCCTATTTCTCCCTTTGATATCTTCTGAAAGTCCATCTTCTCATGTATGGAGAGGAGAGGAAGATGAGTGGCAAGGAGAAAACAGTGTGTGCTTCACGAGATCTTTTAGTTGTTTGTCTGTTTTGGTACCTGGGACTGAACTCAGGGGCACTCAGCCACTGAGCCACATCCTCAGCCCTATTTTGTATTTTATTTAGAGACAGGGTCTCACTGAATTGCTTAGTGCCTCTCTATTGCTGAAGCTGGCTTTAAACTTGCGGTCCTCCTGCCTCAGCCTCCTGAGCTGCTGGGATTTCAGGCGTGTGCCACCATGCCCTGTGTGATCTTCTAGTTTTAAACCTCCATCTAGGTTACATCCCTAGTCACTCAAGAGGGATTAGCTTTCGAGGTTGCAGTGGCCTAACCCAGGCCAGGTGGAAGCCAGGCAAATGCAGGGCTAGGGTTAAAGCACTCTGTCCCCAAGAATCCCACTGCTGTCACTGCAATATTAACAGGGACTTAAAAAAAATTGTTTCTAAAATGTGAAGTCTCACTGAAGATCCACGACTGTGCCTGCACAGAGGGGAATCGGGCTCAGCCCCCAGGTGATGATGTGAACTGAACTGAGACTCGCATAATCAGAACAGGAAGAGCCCACTGCATCCTATGCTCTTCTGCAAATCTGAAAATGTCAAAAGCTACTACTTTAAGGTGCAAATCTCTTGACAATATGTTTTTCATATCATAGCTAGATATATTGGTGATAATAGTGATATTTTAACAACAACAACAACAAAAAGTCCAGCAACCCAGTGACTAGCTCTTCATATCCTAGCCTCATAGTCATTGGATGGTTCACTGTGGGAACTCTGATATGAGCAAGGAATCGTATTAATTAATTGATTAGTAAAACAATTGGCTAATAGGAAAAGTGCAAGCAACTTAATAATTCAGACATACAGCTTTTAAAAAACTACTTCTATATGATTTCACAGTTTGAAGAATCTGTTTTCTCAAAAGTCAAGAAAATTCAAGCCTCTACTTTATGCCACTCATTTGCAAGTGATAGTTCAAAGGACCATGGACTGAAATGTTGCCATGGACCCAAAGGCAGGTGTGAGGACGGGTGTCTCAGATTCACCAAATTTGACAAGACAAGGGCTGAACCCACTCCAGAGTGGGCCATTTGCTCACCCACTCATGTTCAAAGTAAACCACAAGGAGCATCCTTTGTGTCCACACTGGTTTATGTGGCCACGTGGCATGGTGCCAATTAACACCAATCAGACTGGGTCATAAAGCATAATGCTGACAACAGTAACCTGGGCAAGTAAGACAAACAGCCCCAGAACTACAGAAAGAGACAGACAGCCCTGGAGCTGTACTTTAACTTCCTGGTTTCCAAGAACCCATGCAGGTTCCTTGGGTGAGTCACAGAGGTCTCCATTGGAAGAGCAGAATCTGCCACGTGGAAGCTAAAACAGTTTGCTTTGCAGAAACACTGAAGCTTTTAAATGCCCAGTAAACTGAGGCAAGACTTTTCTGGAATCTCACAGTTCTCACAGCGGTAGGCTCTCACTTGGTGATGAACTTATGTGCATTCACATCCACGCTGAAAATGCTAACGGCTTTTTATATCTCCTATCTTAGAATTGGGAGGATGTTAAAAATCAGCTAACCCTTGTAAAATTCCATTTTAAATTCTCAGGCATGAAACCAACGTAAAAGGTCGCCTATTTTATTGCAAGACTTTTTATATGACTGCCCTTTTTTTAAATAACACACTTTTTTCCTTATCAGGAAGGTATATTTAAATTGTAAAACTATAAATTAGAAACTAGAGAAAATTATAAGGTAGAATAGAGACAACAGATTCCAGCCTGTTGCCTATTTTTTTAAATAAAGTTTTATTGGAACACAGTCAAGCCATTCATACTGTCTCTGGGTGCTTTTGCATTACACAGATAAAGTGCAGCTGTCACAGCAGAGACCAGCTGACCTGCAGAGTCCAAGCTGTGGTGTGGGCCTCTGAGGAAGACCCCAGGAATCGCCCTTAGTCCCTCTCTCCAAAGGACCAGGTGTGGACGTCATGTGTATTATTCTTTGTCTATCCATCTCTTGACCCTACATCCTTTCAACTCCCTTGGCAAATATGTTTCAAACATCTCCAAAAGTGACACTTAAACTATTTATTACATATTTGACAAAACTGAGAGAAGACTCTACACAGTGTAACTGGTGGTTATACTCAATCCTCTGTGTGATGTTCCCATGACAAGGTCAACTCATATCACATGACCTGACCTTGACACCTGGAAAATGTCTGCTTGGGATCTATGAGGAATTTTTAAAAGATGAGAATGAATTTGACACACAGCCTCTCCTCCTGGAAAACAGCTCATTGGCCCTGATCCCCTGGTGGCTCTGTCACAGCTCCTCCCTTGGCCCCATGAGGGGTCATGCACAGGCACTGTTCTGAGCACTCATTCAGCACTACATCCCATGTCTCATTTTCACTGATCAATCTTCTCATCTTGTTGTCATAGCAACCCTGTGAGGTGAGCACATGCAATCTGTGCCATTTCACAGATGAGGAAATGTAAACTTGGGGATAACCTCAAGGTCACAGTCCTTCTGGGAGGTGGAGCAATCCAGCTCCTGAGCCTGGGTTCTGAACACTTCCATGCAGCCTTCATGCATGGGAGGGACCTTGAACTGCACGCAGCTCTCACTTTTGTTGCTCCTGACAGGAGCCTGGGTTCTGCAGGGCTTAAAGGCATCCGCTTCAGATGAGTGCACCTGCTTCGATCCTGGCTTCCTCACAAACTCCGAACCTGTGTAGACTGCACTACCTTGCTGAGTTCAGACTCTTTTCACATACACAGGGAACTGAAGAAATGCACATCCTAGGATTCTTGTGAAACTCCTGAGAATGTGGATGATAGTGTAGGCTGTGTCTGACCCATGGAAAGCTCTCAGTCAACACTGACCACCACAGAGGCACTAACAGAAGTCTCAGCCCCAGCAGTAACAGTAACACCAACACATCAACATGGTATTTGGTGACAAGCCTTGCATGCCTATTTCTATAAAGAAACAAAAGACATTGCCATGAGTTGTAAGTCAGATCAGAGTGTCCATTCCTCTTGTTCATAGTCCCCAAAAGTAAGAAGCTAAAAGGAAACAACAGAGAATGTCAGGTAGATCTCATTTTGAGAAAGGCTGAAATCAGAAGGTTTCAAGTTCTTTGAGGGAAAGTGAACATGCCCTTTCCCAGTTCTCCTTTTTCTGTTTTTCATGATCAGACTCTTCTAACACATAGAGCAGTAAGCAGTCAGCCACTGGGAGGTGACCTCAGTGTCAGAATGTGGAGAGACATGGCCTTGCTCCTGCTGCTTGGCTGCAAACCCTGTCTTGCCTGGGTATAAGCAAAGCAGCTATGGGACAGATGGCTCTTGATGAAAGAGAGAGAGAGAGAGAGAGAGAGAGAGAGAGAGAGACCCTTTGACATCAGAATCACCAGACACACCCACAGAATCTTGTGAGTGTGGCAGGTGACCCACTCAGAATGTATCTCGTGTGGCCTCTGGGCTGTGATCGATCCAATCCACTATCACCTCCAAGTTTGTGGCAGGAGACACCCCGTGAAATGGACATTAGCCACAGGCCACTGCTGGAAACCAGGGAGACAGTAACATCAAAGAAGCTAAGATTCTGCCAAGGCTCTTCTAGGATTTCCAGGAAGAGAGAGCAAAGGAGCCCAGGGAGCCAGACACCCAGCCATGACCTCTATACAGGCAGACTGTTGAAATGCTGTTGTGCTGAGTACGTGTTTAGCAGAGCTTTCCTAAATTCCAAATACTTGGGAAAGTATTATTTTAATGTTGATGGTTTCATCTGCGGTCACGGGTGCATGTGGGAACATGCTGGTTAGAAACCATGCCTTAAACATTTTTTGACAAAAAATTGGCACCATAGAAGAACTGGGTTCTATACATGCTTTCGAGTCTATTCTTTCCTTCAATCATATTCAGTTAATAATCTTCCCAGTGGGATATACAGGCAATAGGTTCCAATACATCTATCTTGAACTATTCTGGAGCTGAAATAAAATACTCCTCCACGGCAGCCCTGAAGGATTTTAGTTGCACATGCCTCAGGGATTGAAGGGAATATGATTTCTTGGGTGTCCTTGACTCCTCCAGAAACGGAGGCTGCATTATTGATGAGCACTAAGTGCAGAATAATAGCTGTTTATCCTTATTTTTGTGGGCGCGTAAATCAAAGGGAATCATTTCTGTCCATGTTGATTATTTTAAGAGCAACATAAAGGCATTCCAGGAAGAAACTGTCAAAAAAAATGTTCCAATAAACAGTGATTAAGAATCAGATATTTAGCCAGGCGTGGTGGCACACACCTGTAATCCCAGCACTTGGGAGGCTGAGGCAGGAGGATCATGAGTTCAAAGCCAGCCTCAGCAATGGCGAGGCACTTAGCAACTCAGTGAGACCCTGTCTCTAATAAAATACAAAAAAGGGCTGGGGATGTGGTCCAGTGGTCAAGTGCCCCTGAGTTCAAACCCCAGTACAAAAAAAAAAATCAGATATTTATAGCCACAGACCACACAAGTTAAGTGAATGGATGCATTCAACACTAGGGGCAAATGAAGAAGGGTTTGCTCATAAAGAAGTCTAATGACATGCCCCCAGCACCACGTTGAAGGTGTGTTTTACCCTTTAAAACCCTCTCTCTGCGGACGTGAGGTGCCGGGCCTAGCACCCACCCAGAATGGCGGTGTGACAGTGGCAGCTCCCTGGCTGCCTGAGCTGGCTGCTCACCTGGCGTGCCGGATGGAGGCGATGGCGTTGCTGAAGTCGCTGTCAATGCTGCGGCAGTTGTAGAACTCCTCATAGGCCGGCCGGGAAGAGCCCTGGTACTCGATGCGGCTGATGCGGCAGATGCCCACGATCAGGATGATGAGCATCAGGACGAAGGCGACACAGAGGGCGCCAATGATGATATAGAGGGAGTGTCGGGGCATATTGGTGAGGCTCTCGGCCATGTGCCCAGACTTCCACTGGAGGTCTGAGGGTGGAAACAGCAAAGAGTGGGCATGAATGGCACCCGCAGGATGTGGGGGTCTTTCCCACCCATGCATCAGTAACAACTTTGCAGGAAGAATTTTTTTTCTGTGAATAATCCACATCAAGGACTAATACCTTTAATGCATAAAGAAAAAACAGGAACACACCACAGAAACACAGGCAGAGGAAATCAAAGAAATTTTTAAAAGGAGAACTGTTCAGCTTCATAATTTTTCTCAAAAATGTAAATCCCCAGCCTGGCGTGGTGGCACATGCCTATAATCCCAGTGACTCAGGAGGCTGAGGCAGAAGGATGGCAAGTTCAAACCCAGCCTAAGCAACTTAGCAATAAAATATTTAAAAGGGCTGGGGATGTAGCTCACTGGTTAAGTGCACCTGGGTTCAATCCCTGGAACAATAATAACAAAAAAAATGCAATTCTCATTCCAGCTCCAAATACCATTTAAAAATTATGAAAACCACAGTTGGCACAAAAATGGAGATTGCAAACTGACCTATAACCCTTCTTGGACTCATTGACATACATTAACCAGATGTCCCTGCTTTAGAATTTATGCTGCAGAAATAACGCAAAGTCCTATGTGCAAGAACATTTATCTTAGCACCACCAAATTTAAATGTTAGGTTGTCGATCATCATACATTCAGAAAAATGCTCAAAAAATAAGCACAAACACCCATGTACTCACCACACAGAGTTAATAGATGTTAATATTTTACCATTTTTGCTTTTGATGTATATACATATGCATATATATAATTTTTTAAAATAAAATATTACAGGTATCATATTAAATATTAAAGGTCCCCCACACTTGCATTTTCTCTCCACCCACCAACCCCCTGAATGGAAAACAACCTAAATACTCAACTATAGGTGAGATGGAAAGGCAGTTCATTAAACAGGAGAAGAGAAAAGAATGCCCAAAGCAAGACCCACTCACAGAGTGTAACTGGGCGGTGGCACTAAGTGGGAAGCCTCCACCTACACGCTGGGAGGCTCACCAGAGAGAGGACTGTGGAAAAGAGACTGCTTCTCACTGTCGACTGCGCTCCTCAGCAACACCTCACTGAGCCAGAACCCCCAGAAGATGCACAATTCTCCCTTCCCTTTCTGCAGAGAGGAAGCCCGGGAAGCTGGCACCCCTCTGGGATGAGTGCTTTGGAGGCAGATCTGGGGGTCACTGCACAGTGATCACTGGAAGGCCTGATGACAAGAGATTTTTATTTTCTTCCTTATACTTCTCTGTCTTTTCCAGATTTTTAAAGGATAATAATGTATTCCTTTTACCATAAAAAAAATATTTATATATAAGTGGGGCTGGGGTTGTGGCTCAGTGGCAGAGCGCTCACCTGGCATGTGCAAGGCCCTGAGTTCGATCCTCAGCACCACATATAAATAAATTAATTAAAGGTATTGTGTCCAACTACAACCAAAAAATAAAGATTTAAAATATACATATATAAATATATGTGTATATGTATATATATACACACACATACATACAATGGCTATGGGTAGAAATGCTCACAATATTATCTCCCAGGGAAACAGAAGATTGTGTTCTTTGGGACCACACCCACCTTGCTTTCCAACCTAACTCCAAAATCAGTTGACCTCCCTGAGCCTATTACTTCATTTGTAAGATGAAAATAACAATGCAGATTCCACTGGCCTGGTGTGAGCATAGGTTAGAAAACATGTTTAAAAAAAAAAAGAAAGAAGAAGAAGGCATATGGTAGGTGAACTCCAAGGAGGAGGAGCAGCTGAGACCTGGAAGGAGAGTGTGCTGTCCTCCACTGCAGGTAGAGCTGAGGACAACCGAGCATTACCCTGTGTGCTTCCTCAAAGCTCCAAACTGTATCAGCAGCAGAAAATGGAAGGACAGGATGGATTTTCTGTGGTTGGCACTGGTTGTCAAATCATGCCCTGTTTACGGGAGTGGAAACTCTAGCTAAGGTGAATGGGATTTGAAAAGAAGTTGTGCAAATTAAAAAGTGCTGGGTACAACCAAAGAAAAGCTGAGTTCCTTTGGGAAAGAGGAGGGCTTCTCTGTTTTATTCACATTGTCACCACTGTCACCACCCTGCCAGGCCACTACTTGCATATTATCTGTATATGGGATTCACGGGTGGATGGGAACAGGAACGAACTGCCTTCCTTTGAAATCCCCAGGACTCTTCCCACTGTTCTATTTTCAGTGAGAGTTCTGGTGGCCTCTGGATACCCAGCTCCTCATCCTAACTATATCTTCAATGGTGATGGAGTCTGAGAATCAGCTATTCTTGCCCTTGAAAAGCTGCAGCCTGAGGAATTACTCAGGAAGACACCTGAACACAGGGCCAAGCCTGCAGACCCATTTCCTAGACGCTTAACAGGGAAAATGACCCATGTACCTATCTCGGATGCTTCTAGACAGTTTGAGAAAAGGAGATGAATGAAGCACCTTCTGACTTTGCATCCAGATCTTCTGATTTCTGAATATTTTACTGAGACCTGTGAAGCCTGCTTTTGCCATTCAAGTCTGCCTGCCAAGCTCAGCCGGCGGCTCCAGGAGCTTAGGGAGACCAAATGACCATTAGAGCATTCGCTGCTCCATCTGAGCCAGCTCACACACAGGCAGACAGAGAAACATAAATCACAGCAAGTAAACAGCCCTGGTGGAAGGGAGAAGGTGTTTTGTAAAACCAAAACCAAGGCTCAATCCCCAAATCAGCAGCCCTTTCCTTTGGCAAAACCTGGTGCGCAGGAGATGGCTCATTTTTCTGGCTGAGAAAGTAAGCGTGATGATTCACTTGATTTCCAAGTGTTATAACATTCCCTAAAAAATTCTGCCACAGGCTGGAGTCCAAAGCTCACTGGAGTATGTTATAACATGCATTTAGCATCAACATGAGGGTGGCCAGCACAGTTTCTACTCCAATGTGTAGAGTGCCCAGATCTGATCACCAGGGAAGATCATACACAAGTCCTTGATGAGTTCATAGGGCCTATGTGTATGCTTGATGTAAATACCTTACACACCATGTTGATCAGGTAAACACAGTGAGTTCACAACCACATGCTCACCACTGCAAACAGCACCACGCAGGATCATGTGCTCCGAGCAGTGCTGGTTCCAGGTCTGACTGAGCTGTCTACACTGTTTACGTGTCTCTCCATCTGCTCCATCCCCCAAATCCCTGTGTTCCAAGCTATTTGGACTTCTGGGAAAAAGTTTATCTAAAGCCTCTGCAATCGTCCCTCCCCTGTCCTCTTCTTTAAAGCTAGATTCCACCTTACTACCATCTAACACTTTTCTGATGGAAATGAAGCTGGCTCTGCAGGCTAATCCGTTTAGTAGCCAATACATGGAATAAACCCAAAACTTGGTCCAAGAGGCAGCAAATTTATCTGCACCAGGTGGCTGCAAATGCCATCTCCCGGCCCAGGTGCCATCCTCGCAAGTCATCGTTTTGCTGCATCCCAGGAGTCCCATCGCATGAGTCATTTACTATGCTGGCTGCAACCCAGCACCCAGAAGGATCCTGAACCAGGATGCACAGAATGAGACGATCTCAGGGGCCCCAGCAGGTGCGTGAGCAAGAACACACATGCATGAGCTGTTTGGGAGAAAACATAGCAAATGGAGTCTGAGGGATCATTTGCATTTTTGTTTGTGCTTGAGATGTCGTACTTCTCAAAGTGCTTTTGCATTTAACATTTCAGTTGGCCTCAAACAATCACCGGTAGCTAGGTAGCTGCTAGATTCGGAGAAGCTCCTTGAGGTGAATCAGGCAGTCAGTAGCAAGCTGAATAAAACTGCAACTGGGAGCTTGGGTGTGGCTCAGTGGTAGAGCACTTGCCTAGCATGTGTGAGGCACTGGGTTGGATTCTCAGCACGGCATATAAATAAATGAAATAAAGGTCCATCAACAGCTTTAAAAAAAAAATGCATCTGCTGATGATCTCCACTCCACCAAAACAGACTTCAATTGACTTGTATGCTTATTCTAAATAAATCCCCCATGTCT
Organism: Tamias sibiricus; assembly: GCA_025594165.1. Lineage (NCBI taxonomy): Eukaryota > Metazoa > Chordata > Mammalia > Rodentia > Sciuridae > Tamias > Tamias sibiricus. Next base: position 67,084,413 of record CM046660.1, on the reverse strand, counting down.
GTGTTTTTAATTTATCTTGGTGAAGGTAGGTGGACTAGCTCGCCCCTCTATGTTATTTAAAAGAGAGTGAAAGTGTGTGAGAGCATTTTGTGAAGATGTCATTTTGTAGATCAATATTTTTTGAGATATTTAACTCTTCGGGACAACTGCAAGGATGGATTTCAAATCCCATTATGTTTTCCACACCTAAAGGGCATCTGTACAATCAAGTAAATTAATTTTTTTTTTTTTTTTTTTTTTTTTTTTTTTGGTACCGGGGCTTGAGCCCAGGGGCACTCGACCACTGGGCCACATCCCCAGCCCTTTTCTATATTTTATTAGAGACAGGGTCTCACTGAGTTGCTGAGTGCCTCGCCATTGCTGAGGCTGGCTTTGAACTTGTGATCCTCCTGCCTCAGCCTCCCAAGTGCTGGGATTACAGGCTTGCGCCACTGCATCTGGCTAAGTAAATGAAAAAAAAAAAAAAATAGCAGAAGAGGAATGCACAGAAAATGGAAGGGAAGGACTAGATTTTCTCCTTCACAGGGATCCATTCACCCAAGATGCACGGATTAAACACCTATGGTGTGCCGGGGATCAGAGCAAGGAGGCAGGGCAGTGGGCTCTAAGGGCAGCAGGCTTTTGAGGAATACAGAGATCAATCAATTGATCAGAAAATAAATGCACAATTGTGCTGAGTCGGCAGTGGGTTTGGGACAGAAAGCATGGGAGGATTAGAGGAACACTAGAAGGGCCAATGGGAAGGGAGGGGAAGAGGGGGCAAAAGGGTGAAGAAGAAAAAAAAAAAAATATGGTAGAATGAGTTGGATATTATTACCCTAAGTGCATGTATGAAGCCACTAATGCTGCGAATATACTTTGTATACAACAACAACAACAACAAAAAAATTGTGCTGAGTCGGTGTGGGACAAGCTCCGCAGAGGCACAGGAGAGGACCAGGGGTGCTCATCTAATTTAGCATCAAGAGAGTGTGCACCAGGGGATTCCAGGTGGCAGAGCCCTGAGGGTACGTGGGCGCTGACCAGGGACGGGGAAGAGCAAAGTGAAGGCGATCCTAGGCAGAGCCCCAGCAGCAGCCCAGGCCTCAGGAGCAGAGCAGAGCAGGGGAAGGGGCCTGGAAGGAGGACAGCATGGCTGCTGCAGGGACCAAGTGGGGGGAACGCACGGAAGGAGGGGTGCTTCCTGGAGAGGAAGGAGGCCCCACAGACCCTGCAATCACTGAAGGACTTTGGTCTTCAGCAATTGCAGGAGCTGAACAGGGGCTTGACACAGGCCTGGAGGGAGGGTCCAAGTGTCAGATTTGCACTCTGAAAGGATCCTTCCGGCTGCATGTGAGAGCAGGTTTTAGGGGCAAGTACAAGAGCCAGTCTGGGGCAGTGCTGGGGTGGCATGACCTGGGGTTGTGGGATGAGTCAAAGAGGCGACTGAATGGGCGTGCTGTGTTCGAGATAAAATTAACTAGACAAAACGCAGTTCTTGTGGGGGAGAGGAAAGCAGCACCAAGCCCTTGGTGTCCTAGCTTGTGTCACAGAGGAGCAGTGACATGCCTTCAAGGCACCCAAGTGGTGAAGCCAGATGGTGGCATTGGGATGTTTAGGTTGCTGTGTTGGTTAACAGTTGGCATTTACCAGCTTCAATATGCTGAATGTTATCCTAAGTGTTCGAGGTGTTAACTCATTTATTCCTCCTATAAAGCTAAGAGGTAGCCATCCAGCATTACTACTTACACTTTACCCAGGAAGCAAGCGAGATTCTAGGCAGGAGGTAACTTGCCCAGGGTCACTCACATAGTAAGTGGTAGAATCTGGGTTTAAACCCAGGTGATTTGATTCTAAAGTTTCACTCTTCAATCAATAGCAGTGTTTTCCAAACTAAAGATTGTAGAAATCAATGCATTGGGGTCAAACCTGCCTTTGTCAAAAATTGGTAGGTTGTATGAACATTGATTTAATTTCTGGGTTCTCTATTCTGTGCCGAGAACACAGAAGAGACAAGAAAATATCTTCAATAAATAGTGCTGGTAAAATTGGGTAGATGTGTGTGTGTGTGTGTGTGTGTGTGTGTGTATCACTTATATGTACCCATACATCTATATACATATGTCTATATGTATGTATATGTGTGTGTATATATATATATCACACATATATATAAGAAGAATAAAACTAGATCGTTTCTTCTCACCATACACAAAAATCAACTCAAAATGTATCAAAGACCTAAGTGTGAAACCTGAAACTATGAAATTATTACAAGAAAACATAGGGAAACCCTTCATGGCATTGGTGTGACTATGATTATTGAGATAGGACCCCAGAGGCATAGGCAAAAAAAGTAGACAAATGGTTAGTTTGAGTGTATCAAACTAAGAAGCTTCTGCACAAAGAAGGAAATAACAGAATTGAGACAATCTGCAGAATGGGAGGAAATATTTGCAAACTACTCATCCAACAAGGGAGTGATATCCAGAATATATAAGGAGTTCAAAAAGCTGAACACACAAACACACACACACACACACACACACACACACACACACACACACACCAAATAAACCAATTAAAGAATAGGCTAAAGAACTAAACAGACACTTCTCAAAATGAGACATTCAAATGGCCAATAAGTATATGAAAAAATGTTCAGGTGCACTACTCATGTGGGAAACGCAAATTGAAATCACCACAAGATACCATCTTACCCCTGTTGGCCTGGCCATCACCAAAAGGACAAAAAGTACATGCTGGTAAGGAGGCAAAGGAGAGCAAATCTAACACAGTGCTGATGGGAATGTACGTTAGCGCAGCCATAATGGAAAACAAAACAGGGCAGGGATTCCTAAAAAAACCTAAATGGAATTACCATAAGATCCACCAATTCCACTACCAGGTATATATCCAAAGGAAAAAGATACTTGCATTTATGTGTTGAACGAACACTATTCACAATATCTGAAATTTGGAATCAACCTCAGTGCCCATTAGTGGATGAATAAATCAAGGAAATATGTTATGTATGCACTATGGAATATTATTAAGCCATAAAGAAAAATGAAACTAGGGCTGGGGTTGTGGCTCAGCGGCAGAGCGCTCGCCTCTCACGTGCGCGGCCCGGGTTCGATCCTCAGCACCACGTAAACATAAATGCATTGCATTGTGTACAACTAAAGTAAATAAATAAATATTTTTTTAAAAAAATGAAACTATGTGGCCACATGGATGGAACTGGAGGTCATTCTGTCCAGTGAAATAAGCCAGACACAGACAGACAAACGCCATATGTGCTCACTCATCTGTGGATACTAGGAAGCCACTCTCACAAGAACAGAGTGGAAGAGTGAACACTGGGGCTGGAGAAGGAGAGATGGAAAGAAGTTCAATAAGGGGCACGAGACACAAGAGAACGGGTTAGTTCTGCTTCCTCTATGTGGCAGAGTAGGGGAGCTACTAGCTAAAAACCTACGACACATTTCAAACTGACTAAAAGAGAAAAAATTCCCAACACATAAAATGATTAATGTTTGAGGAGATGGAAATGCTCATCACCCTGATTTGATTATTATGCTTTCTATACATGTACCAAATTAGCATAATGTGCCCCATAAAAATGTACAAATTTTATGTCTCAATTTTTTTTACTTTAGAAGACCATGTCAGAGCATGGCATACTTGTAAAAATGAGTGTTACATTCTGTGAGTTTGTGCTAGTCTGTGTGTAACATCTAGAATCAAGATGCAAAATACTTTCTGTGGGTTGCAGTCAAAAGGCCTGAAGATAATTTCCCAGGGCCATGTTGTCCAGGACTAACTGTTCAGACAGGGAGGAAGGAGAGATTCTCCCCTGGGATATATGTATCTACTTTGGAATGAAAAGTGAAGGTCTAATTATATCAACAATGTATCTTCCCATATGATGCCTATTATCCTAAAACATTCTGTACTTACAGAAAATTAGTAGCTATTAACTCAAAAGCATCTAATATATCAATATTCCTTTAGGGACAGGGAACCTTCATTTTAAGCAGGCACACAAAGGCTGCTGGTTGTTCAAAGAGAATGACAGCTGATTATAATGAAGGCGACCATTTATTGAACACCTACTAAGTGCCAGGCATTACACCCTATTATCTACATTTATTACTCCAATTATTGATGCCTGGTGAGTGGGTACCTGAACTGGGATTTGAAACCAGCTCCACTCCCAGAATTGAGTTCTCAGCCACAGAACTCCAGCAAGCCTTCTTTCCATTCCACCAGGCTGCTTTCCCACATGTAGCCACATACATTCCTTAAGAAGTAGGTAGAGGATGCATGCCTGATGGTTGAAGTATTTAATAAGGTCATTATGAATTAAATGGGGTTTGCAAGTCACCCTGGGGTCCTAAATTTCTGTTGTTTATAAAATTGCTCAGTCTAAAGCATTTTGTTATAGTAGCCCAAACAGACCAAGACAGATACGTTTTATAAAAATGTTCATTCTAGTATTGCCAGAATGGATCATCTGTCTAAATAAATCATGAAATAAATTATGGAGCCACTACAAAATGGAACTGTCATGTGGTGGTAAAAAATGTGATAAATCTGCATAACCCAACATGGATAAACCTTCAAGATACATTATTATACACAAAAGCAAGAGGCTGAAGATGTGCCTAGAAAACTCCCATCAGCATGGGAGAGAGCAGAGGTTCTTATATCACCCGACTACCTCTGGAAGAATATCTCATGAATGGCCAGCATTTGTTACCTTTGGGGGAGTGAGAAGGGTGTCTGGGTGGGGGAGCTTAGATGTTACATCCTACCTAGATGTTACATAAGAAGGACAATCAGAGAACAAAAGGACCCAACCTGTTCACATAACCAGGCCTGCCATGTAACATCACCTCCTGGATGTCTTGGGCTGTTATTAGATGTCATTTGCTTGAGGGGAAGAGGCCTAAGAGGTGTACCTGTGCTTCTTCTCTGGCCCAAGAGGAGTCATGTTGACCCTCCCTGGTGCCTGGAAGGACGTGTGCAAAGCCACACAGCACACCTGTCATGCACTCTGACTTACCCTCCTGGAAGGCAGGTTCCTTTCATTAATTTTTTATAGCCCGGGCCCCACCATCAAGGCCTGCTAATAAGGAGGTCTTGATTACTGACTGAGTATACAAATCCAAGGTAGCCCACTTGCCTATTTTTCAGCCACAGAATAGCATTAGTTTATGTTTATCCGTAGATTCAACCGTTCAATGTACAGATTGGGCCGACCCCCAGTCATCCAGGTTGACTGACACAGATAAACATTATAGCCCCAACACAGATGGCACAAAGCACATCCATTATGTAAAGATTTAAAGATTTATAGAGTCTGTTTTGTTTTGTTTTCCTTGGTCCTAAGAAGGCATATTTTCCCTTTACTAAAATCCAAACGTAAAACACTGTGATCAGTCCCAAGATGATAAAAACAAGTGGTGGAGAATTAAAACTTTGCCAGGATTGCTCTGGTAATTTCCAGAACAAATGCCTCAGAGCATGCGTAAAACCCTAGAGCGACTGGACCCATCCCATTAGGATGGTCCTGGATCACTTCCTTTGTTGCGTTTGGTAACTCTGCAGAGTCAGCTAGGTTTCTGCTTTGATTCTAATTGGGAACCAAATAACATCTCCAAAGGGGGAAAATCCCAAGAAACACTTATTACTTGGGCAAACACTGGGCACAGGAGGTAACTGTGCGATAACTGAAATGGTGTTAATTTGCATATAAATCCTACTGGGGGTTCAGACTCTCTAGTGGTGGCTAATGATAAGGTCGATTCATCTCCACATGTAGAGATGTAGAGCCCTCGCAGAGGTATCTCTGTTTTCAGTCTATGCACGCATCCTAGGTATGTGGGAGTATTGCATATTGTATACTGAACTTTTTCTTTTTGTTGCATGTGACAGCACATGTTCTGTGGTGTTCGGCACAGGGAAACGTAGTAGGAAGGTGGCCGAAATTGCTGATCGGGTCAGCGCCATTTTAGTGGTGTGTTTGGCGTGAGTTAGTTGTTAGAACCAGAGAGAAAAGTCATCAGAATAAAAAGCTGTTTGTCTCCAGTTTGCTTCTGAAGTTCTTCCCGCGGCTCCGGTGCTCCGAGCGCTTCAGGCGGCAACAGGTGGCGGCCCGTACGGGGAACTTCGGAGCGGACAGGTAAGAACTGAAAGGTCTCTAAAGATGGGTTCGAATATAACTGAATCCCAAGTGATAGAGGCTATGCAAAGACTCCTTGATATACCTGACTCTGTTCTCAGTGAGGAGTATATAGACAAAAGTGAAAGTGATCAAAAAAGTGTAGATTCCACTGGGCCAACTGAGACCAGTAAAGAGAGTATTAGAAGAGACCCAAAAATGACAAAAAATCCAAGCTATTAAAGCTATTCGGGAGTTATTGGCGAAAGCTGAAGGATACTTGCTCTCACTGGAACCTGGGCCTCAGGATATTGCTGTCAGTGAAATTAGCAGTGGTGAGGAATCTAGTAAAAGTGATCCTGAGAAAATGAGGAAAAAGAAATTAAAAAAGACCGAGAAAAAGGTCCGTCAGGCAGAGGAGTCACTTGTGGAAGTGACTACTCCCCCATGGGTGGAATCCATTACAGAAAATATGAAGGGTATTACTAGGCATTTGCATACCCTAGAAACAGAAATAAAAAGTCTTTCTGATCGCTTATGCGCTCTCGAGGACAACTCACAGATACATTGGGAACCGCCAGCATTTTGAAAAGAAAAATGGACAGAGTGTCCATCAGTCAGTAGATTTCAAAACAATAAAAAATCTCAAAGAGGCAGTAATGACTTATGGGCCCCAAGCTCCTTTCACGTTGAGTATGCTGGAGTCCCTTAACACCTTTAGCTTAACCCCCTCAGACTGGAAAAGTCTATGTAAAGCAACATTAAGCGGGGGGCAATTCTTGGTTTGGCGATCGCAATTTCAAGAACTTTGTATAGAAACGGCTAAAAGAAACGCGGCTGCAGGGTTTGAAAACTATAATATAGACATGCTCACAGGAGAAGGGCAATTCGCAGACTTACAAGCTCAAACAGATTATGACTCAGATATATATGCTCAGATAAATGCAGCTGCCTTAGAGGCATGGAAAACTGTACAAGGACCTGGGGATCTACAAGGTAGCTTGTCAAAAGTGATTCAAGGACCTAATGAGCCGTATGCCGACTTTGCTGATCGACTTTTGAGAACTGCAGGTAGTGTGTTTGCAGATGTTGACCAAGCTATGCCTTTAGTTGTTCAATTAGCTTATGAAAATGCAAATAAATGGTGCCAAGCAGCCATCAGGCCATGGAGAACTAAAAAGGATCTTTCCGTATATATACAACTATGTAAAGATATAAATGGCGCCTTTGTCACAGGAAATGTGATTGCAGCCTCAATGAGAGGTGCTTCCTCTCGAAATTTCACAAAGGCTAAACGTAGACATTATAATCAATCAGGATATTCCAGGCAAAATTATTATAATCAATCAGGCAATTCTAGGCAAAATCCCAAAAGAGAAATAAGATCAAGCTCATACAATAACCGTGCCCCAGGCCGCTGCCCCAGGTGTAAAAAGGGAAATCATTGGGCCAATAAATGCTATTCAAAATTTGACATCCATGGAAATCCTTTGTTCAGGAATTCAAAAAACGGGGCACGGGGCCCAGTACCCCGGGGCCCACAATCTATGAACAATAATGGCCCTGATCAGAGATATCAATGGAAGGGTTTTACCACAGGGAATGGCTAATAGCCCCACCATATGCCAAATATATGTTGACAAGGCTATCCAACCCATTAAAAATAAATATCCAAACCTCATGTGTCTACATTACATGGATGATATTTTATTGGCCCACCCTAATCAAAAAAATCTTATTTAATATATTCAGTGATGTGGTAGAAAATTTAAAAAAATATGGATTATATATAGCAGAAGAAAAAGTTCAAACCAGATCTCCCATATTATATTTAGGATTTAAAATCATGGATACTTTTGTTAGACCCCAAAAAATTTTAATAAATAAAGAACATTTGACCACCCTCAATGATTTCCAAAAACTACTGGGAGACATTAATTGGCTTCGCCCTACACTAAATCTCACTACTGGCCAACTAAAACCTTTATTTGACATCCTTCGTGGAGATCCTGATCCATCTTCACCACGAACATTGACTCCTGATGCTAGGAAAGCTTTAAAGTTAGTAGAAAAAGCCATCGAAGGAGCTCATTGTGATAGATTTGATTTAACTCAACCACTGATGTTGATTATTATTTCTTCACAATATACACCCACAGGAGTATTTTTGGCAACAAGGGCCTTTATTATGGATACATTTGCCCGTCTCTCCTAAAAGTATAATTGAATCTTATACCTCCATGGTGGCTAAACTTATTCTTCAAGGACTTAAGACTTCTACTAAAATATTTGGCATTCACACCTGCTACTATTATTACTCCCTATTCATCATCACAGATTGAATACTTATGCTTCAATGATAATGATTGGGCTATAGCTAAATGCTCTACTTCTGCAAATTTTGATAATCATCTTCCTAAGTCCCCTATATTATCTTTTTGTATTAATCATCCTATTATATTTCCACAGGTAATAAAAAATCAACCTATTCCTAAGGCATTTAATGTATTTACAGATGGGTCCTCAAATGGTACTGCTACAGTAGTCACTAAAAAAAGAAAATATGACTTACATAACTGCACACAAATCAGCTCAACTAGTGGAATTGGAAGCTGTGGTAAGAGCTCTGGAAAATTTTAGGGACCAGCCCGTAAACATTTTTTCAGATAACCACTATATTGTACAAGCCGTCCCAAAATTAGAGTTAGCAGGACCAATAGCACCTCATACTCCAGCCTTTAAATTGTTTTATCAAATACAAAAACTTTTGTGGGCAAGAAAAGAACCTCTATTCGTAGGCCATATTAGAGCACATACTAATTTGCCTGGTCCCCTCCATGAAGGTAATCAAAAGGCTGATGAACTTACAAAAACAGTATTTATACTTTCAGCGCTACAACAAGCTACTTTATTTCACTCCCAGTTTCATGTCAACAGCACCACCTTGCAACGTAGGTTTAAAATCACAAAGGAGCAAGCCAGAACAATTGTAAAAGATTGTAAATCTTGTATGACACATTTGCCCAATCCTCATTTCGGCGTTAACCCTAGAGGATTGATGCCCAATCATTTGTGGCAGATGGATGTTACTCATGAGCCAAGTTTTGGAAAATTGCGATTTATTCATGTGACCATAGATACATGTTCAGAGCATGATTTTTGCTTCCTTACATTCTGGAGAAAAAGTTAAAGATGTTACATCTCATTGCTTGCAAGCTTTTGCTGCATTGGGCATCCCTAAAATGCTTAAAACAGATAATGGCCCCGCATATACGTCCTCATCTTTCAAAGAGTTTTGCGCAAAATTCAATATATCCCATAAAACAGGCATCCCATACAATCCTCAGGGTCAGGGCATTATTGAAAGAGCAAACCGAACACTGAAAATTATGTTATTAAAACAAAAAGAAGGAAATTGGAAAAGTCCTAAGGACAGATTGGCAGTTGCCCTGTTTACCTTAAATTTTTTAACTTTAGACTCTAATGGTTATTCTGCTGGAGACAGACATTGGAATCCACACCAACAACATAAACCTTTGGTTTACTGGAAGGATGTTCTTTCAGGTACATGGAAGGGTCCAGATCCAGTATTAATTTGGGGAAGAGGATCTGTTTGTGTTTTTCCAAAAGACGAATCCTCTCCAATATGGATACCATCTAGATTAATAAAACAGGTACCACATCAAAATGATCAAGATGAAGTTATTGAAGAATCAAGATTAATAAAAAAGGTACAAAATCAAGAGGACCAAGATGAAGGTATAGAATGATTCCCTCAAAAGAGTCCTTCAAAATATTTCACAACTTAAGTGTCATTTCTCCCGGCCGGGACGAGGAGATCTCTCTTTAGTGTGCACACAATTGTATTTTTTTTTTCTTCTTTTTATATTTCTTCTTTTTTATACATGTCTTTATGTCTGTACATTTGTCTATATTTCATGTTAATGTGACGTCACAAATATATGTTTGTATGTTTGTTTGTCCAGTGTGACGTCACATAGATCAAAGCGCTTATGAAAAAGAAAATATATATATATATGGATCCAAATAACTTTAATTCATTTTAGGTTTAGAGTATTCAATTTAGGTAAATAATTTTATAAATGAAGGTACTTTCAATTTTGATTTATAGGTGTCCCTGGGACTTCTCTTTAGCAAACAATATGACTAGTGCTATATAACCTGATATTTTGGTGTTTTGACTTAAGATTGTTTATTTGTTATTAACTTCATTTGTTTAATAGCTCATTAATTTCAATTATCTCAACAGGTAAAAGATTGCTCTGTATACAGAGACTCAAGGGTTCCAGCTAACAAATTATTTCTCTAAAGTGCCTTTACCTTTTCTTTAATCTATCTTTAATGCAGTAATTACCCTCAGTCTTTCTTTGTTTTGTTCTAAATATGATATTTTTCCAACTTATGTTTGTAGAAGCTCAACCAGCGATGTGTGTGAACAAAAATCAACTTTAATTTTCTAATCTAATTATTCTATTTTGTAGTTTGACAACTCGCCTCTTGACTCAGTGCTGCAATAGCACTGCCTTTCCTTTAATAATTGATGCTTGAGTTTCTAGGTAGCGGGCCCTGAAGATTTGCGGTGGCATTGTCTAAACATAAAAAAGACGTCTACTGCTACAGCTGCAGGGATCGCGGCCGCCGCAAGCATCCCTGCTGCTCAAACATCAAACAACCTCACCAACAGTGTGGCCTCTGCTCTACATGCATGGGGCCTCCTACATCAACATGTTACAACAAATGGACATTTTGATCTTTCATTGTTTGGGACTTTACGGGACAATGCCTTGCGGGTATTTGTCTAGAGAATTCAGTGTGTTACTTGTTGGAACTTAGGGCAGCTGATTTGTTTAAACAATTTGATATGCTATGCAATTTGGCTCATCACCAAAAGGCTTGTAGCCTTAAAGCCGCAACATCTCCTCACAATTGGACGGCTGTTAGTCATCATATATAGTCGATCCTAAAGGCCTCCATTGGATGGCTGGTTAGCCAATGACGGGTAAGATCCCCAGAGGGGGACAACCTAAGACAGGCACAGTCGCACGGGACAGTCTCATGTGGCCGACATATCAACCTAAGACAGGAGTCAAGGGCACAGCCTTGATTATCCGATGACGGGTAAGAATGTTGGTTGCACATAGACGTCCTAGAGCATTACCTCTTTTAAAACAAAAAGGGGGAAATGCAGGAGCCCTGTTTGGGGATTGGCTTGAATTGAAGTTGACTATGAGCCGGGGAGATTTGGCCATTGTCGCCACCCGTAGTCTCACGGGATTTTGTTGCGGGATCTGGAGTGACTTGGCCGAAATTGCTGATCGGGTCAGCGCCATTTTAGTGGTGTGTTTGGCGTGAGTTAGTTGTTAGAACCAGAGAGAAAAGTCATCAGAATAAAAAGCTGTTTGTCTCCAGTTTGCTTCTGAAGTTCTTCCCGCGGCTCCGGTGCGTTCCGAGCGCTTCAGGCGGCAACAGGAAGGCTCTGCCTTGTACTTTGTGCTTCCTGGCATGCTGTGACATTGGGGGATGAAGCCTATAATCCCAGAGCTGGAAGTGTGAACATTAACCATGTCATTTAATCCCTCACTTTACAGATGGAGACACTGAGCTCCAGAGAGATGAAATGACCTTGCACAATCTTGGGGTTGGTTAGGCAGTAGGAGATGCAAGCCTGGATCCCAGCTCCCCAGCGGGCAGGGTAGAATTCATTCTATTCAGATTCTCGCCTTCGATTAGTGTAGTCACTTTTTTGCAAATACTCATCAAAATGATTAGGACAATGCTATCTATGATAGGTAAAATGATTCCAAATAATCTCTAAATATAATCATTTTCAAGAACAAGTAGGAGGAAAGAGACACTGTTGATAGGTAGGCAGAATAGTGGTCCCCAAAGATGTCCATATCCTGATCCCCAGAATCTTTGAATATGTTACCTTCTGTGGCTAGGGAAGGTGTCCTGGACTATTCGGGTGGGCCCAATGTAACCACAAGGGAGAAAGTAAGGTTCTGAAGGGTCAAATTGTTTGCCCAGGTCACATGGCCAGAATAGGATGGAGCTGGATTTTAAAGCCAACCTGATCCTCTTCCCTACTCCATCTTTGTACCTCTTTTACTATATTGTCATCACTCAAGGAATGTAAAGTTTAAATTTTTTTCTATACCTGTATAAAATTTTCTTCAGACATATTTTGAGAACATCCTACATGTTTCTGAATTTTCTCATTCTACTTTTATATATTTATCTCCACAAATACTATTTTAAAACTTAAAATTAGGTAATACACTACCACCCCAAGGCACAAAATTTTTCATTTCATGGAAATACCAAATTTTAGAATGAAAACTGGCCCCATGTTTCAGATAAGTAAACTGAGGCTCAGTATAACTAGATGCAGTCATACAGTAAGAGCCATGGCTAGAGTAAAGACCAAAGCCCCAACCCAAGTCTAAAACCTTTTCCAACAGATTCCACTAGACTCAACTTCAGTGTCTTATACCAAATTGCAGCTGTTGGCATTTTTACCATTGGACTTCTTTTCTATCTAATCTCTGTCTTCACAAAGGAGTATTCCTTACCCATCTTTAGCAAGGAAAGCCAGTCCTAAGACCTTCCGCATAGGAACATCTGGGAAGATTCCCTGTTCCTTCTCATGTTATGAACCAAGAGGAAAGACAAAGAGTAAGCAGATGAGGGGTCGGGTAATAGTTTGTTACCACTCATGTGGACGTTCAAGGATGTGCTTCACATTTGTGGATAAGAGAGTTTCCTAATGCTGAACACCTCTCCCCTGACATTCAGAATCACACACCCTGAGGCAGCCGTGGGCAGCACCGGACCACTAGCGAGGGGTCTGAGCTTGTGACACCACGGCATGGAGGAGCAGAGGCTCCAGGGGCTGAGGGGACTCATTTGCCTCCTTCCAAACTCGTACAGCTGATAAGTTATTATTATCCGTCAAGAAGCCAAAGTTGGTGAGAGGGCCCAGGAAGGAAAGCTGACCCAACATCCCTCGTGGGAAGAGAAACATCTGGAATGGGAAAGACACATCCTCAGCGTGGTTGGATTCCTGCCACCCTAGAGGATCAAACTCCCCTAATTCAGATAAGAACAAAATACCTGTCAACGTTGAATTGCGAGAAGTATCTAAAACCACTGAAAATGCAATTCCACGTCCGTGCTGTGCATCTGTTGTTTATTAATATCTCTAACCTTGATCCTGACATTTTCACGCTTCTGCTAGTTCACCCACCACACCGCACTTGGCTTGAAGCAGCCCCCAGTGCTCTTCAGCTTTTGTGGCTGTCCTCCCTGGACTTTGCTCTAGGCAACCAACCAACCGATGGAACCTAACACATTCGAAGACACTTCTTGAAGACATAAGTGCAAAGTGAATTTACATTCTATGCTGCTTCTTAAATTTTTCAACACAGAGACTCTGGTTTTTGATATGATTCTAATGCTTCTCTTAAGCACATTTTTGGCTGCCTGAGTAGCAATGAACTCTGGATGACATCTGAAAATTCTCATCCTGATGGAAAAGCTGGATGGGACTCAGGAAGGAGTAAAGACAGCATAATGCAGGGCGGGTGGGCGGTGGTTAGCAAAAGCCTGAGGCTGGGACTTAGGATTCACGGGTACCTTAGGGCAACTTGTCCCTTGGGGCCTTGCTGTTCGTTGGTGACACTGGACTTTCTGGTCCCAGTTGACATCCTCTTGCTGAAGGAAAAGGCAAGAGTAAGTAACAGCAGCTAGGCTAAAGAAATACTTACGGATTTCACAGTTGGCCCCCACCCAGCCATGAGGACAGTGGCAGGTATAACCATTGGGCTGGTCCAGGCAGGTTCCAGCATGATGGCAAGGGTTACTGTCACATTCATTTATGTCAATGTCACACTCTTCACCTAGGGAGATAAGGAAAAGTGGCGATGAACTGGTTGCATTCACAGTTCCCAGGACTTCTCAGGCAAAACCGAGACCTGCAGCTGACCGTGACCTCCAGCAGTGGAACCCAACCTACTATTTGTATAAACTCTCAAAAATTCCAGACAAAGGATGTTTTATTTAAGCAAAACTAAAAGAGGAAAAAATTATTAGCACTGGTGAGAAGAATTTCTCCTTTATTCCATTAACTAGTTAAAAGAAGCTGATTCCCAAGTCTGAATAAACCTTTCAAGGTTGATCAGAAAAGCAAACTTAGGTTCCTGAATTTGTTAAAGAAGTCTATTTTATTTTGGATTTTGGCAGCTGAATCTTATTTATTTTTCCGAAACCCCAGAAAGCCAAAAACTTACTGTTTATGATAATTTGATAGCCAAGTGTTTGAGTGTGCAGACTGGACACTAACTCTTCTGGACACAGCTGTGTACCTAGCCTGAGTCAATTAATAAAATTTCCTTTATTTTCTAGATCCCTAGATGTGCCTGGGGGACAGATTGGAAAGCAGCAGGTCCAGCTCAGGAAAGACAATCGTGAAGTTGGGGGTTAGCCCAAATCACACGTTGTCTTTTCTGAGAAATGGCAGCCCAAAGGAAGCCCATAGCCCCTCCAGTCTGTCTTCCCCCCCCCGTAAAGAAAAGTGCAGGTTTGAACCCCTGACCCTGACTAGACCCAGCCTTTCCAGGTGGCCTTATTGGCCCCAGAAAACCAGGGATAAAGCAGAACCTGGGGCTAATGTCACTCTGAGCCAAACATCAACTTACAGGAAACAGCTTGTTACCAAAAGTGATATGAACAAAGCCATCTTCCAGTGATTTGATAGCCATCATGAGGAGCCCATATAAATTGAATATGCTTCTCATATATGAAGACAGCTCATCAGAACTGAAAAGGAGGACATTCTCTCCTCAAAGTTTGGAAATGAGAAAAAGAAATTTCCAAAATAAGCCCTCATTTGCTTAAATACAGAAAGGGATGAAAAATGAAACTCCTACCACTGGTATAGTCGAGATTAATAGGAGCAAAATCAAAGATTTTTGTCCACTTTCGAAAGACAATATTTCAGTACATTCAGGCAATTACTTCCAGGCTTATTTAACATTAAATTGCTTTTCTATCTGCTATTGGTTTAGCTCACATTTATAAGACTACTCTATGTCACTCACAGATGATTTTAGAGAAAGAAACTAATACTAAAATATTTCACATCTGTTTCATCTCACAGTCTTTCTGTACCTGGCATCTGACTACTTCATTTTCAAAGTAAAATCTGTCAGATGAAACATTTACTATGTCTAGGTCATACTAGGGTGACTATAATTTGGCAGTGTCTAAATGAATTTGTTTCTTGCAATAAATATAGTCATTGATTTCAATAGAAAGGACATGAAATTGATTGCTTCTTGCTAACCTATTTCAAAGGTTGTCTTTCTATTAATAGGGCAATCGCTCTGAGTGGGAAAGAACAGGGACTAAACTATTACAAATGGCACCGCAGGGTAGACTAGTCCAAGAGACACATCAACAGGAGTGTGTCGAGAAATGCTGAAGGATGAAATCAAAGACCTTGACAGATAAATTCATCAGGACTACATCCCAGATGCTCAGGAAGACAAGTTAATCGAGGCTCACTCAAGGTGGCTTTCTTTAGCATGAAATCTGAACACTGCAGATTTTGAAATGAGATGTCCTGTTCCCTGCACAGCAAGAGCCCCAGAGGTGGCCTGACTTTTCCTACCTTGATAGGCTGACAAAAAACAAAAGTCCCACCCACCACCGCCCCATGAGGTCCACTGCAACATCACACCCGTCTAATTCCCTAACTCAGTGCAGCTGCACAGCTGTGGCCCTGGTCTGTCCAGCCTGCTCTGGTCCAGAGCTCCACCACAGAGGGGAAGGCCAAATGCAGAAGCAGCCAGATGCAGCAGTTAGATTTGGATCCCTAAGGGGCTCTCATATAGGTAGAAGCCCAAGATCCCCAAAAATGGTCTGTTCTTTGGACCCACCAGGTTAGAAAGAGTTGATAAAAAATGAAGAGGACAGGTGGAAAAATGTCACCAAATATCTACAAACCATGACCCTAAAAATTGGGACCCAGAGAGAATGTCAAATTGGTGTCAAGCTGCTTTAACTTAACCATGTAATCTTCACACCAGGCAGGACAGTGGGCCGCTCCTGACGCAGTGTAAGTGCTGGCAGTGGCCTGGGTCCTGGGTACTTCCACCTGTCCCCCAATGGCCTCGTCAGCAGGTGGCTCTCCTGCCTCCTGAGCTGAATCTGTTCCCCCAGCTCTCAGCATGGGGCCTTCACCATGTCCTGGGCTGGAATCCAGGTGATGTGAAGCACAGGAGGGAGATGGGGTGACTGGCAGTGGAGACGCCAAGGGGGTTTCCAACCAGGAGACCCCACAGAGGACCGCTGCTCTCCACTATGGTGATCATGCTTTTATCCATCTTCGGACACAAAACGCTTGGAGGTTTATTGTGAATTATGGGAAAGAAGTCTGGATTCACTTATGTTTCCTCATATTTAAAAGCGTTATGTTTTTATGTGCATTGCAACACCCTGACATTCCAGTTCTAATTAATTTGCATTTCAGCTTATTTTATTAGAGGAGTTCTTAATGCTAGGTATGAAGTTTCCTTACTAATAGCTAACTCAGTTCACCTTCAGGCTTCTGCTGGACTGAAACAGTTGACTTTACAGTTCACTCACTCTTTTGTTTTTTTTAACTGAGTTAGAGAAATACCAGTTGCTCTTAAATCATGATTATTCTTAAACAACATTCGTGAAGAGAGTTACCGAACAATTTTTTTTTTATTTTTTTTTTTTTTTTTTTTAGATACTAGGGTTGGAACCCAGGGACACTTTACCACTGAGCTACATTCCCATCCTTTTCTCATTTTTTTAAATTTTAAGACAGGAACAAAACAGACATTATTACTGTATGTATCTATGTGGCTACATGACCAATATGATTCTGCAACATGTACACTTTGAAAAATGAGAAATTATATCCTATCTATGTATGATATATCACAGTGCATAAATGCATTCTACTGTCATGTATAACTAATTAAAACAAATTTTAAAAATTTAAGAAATAAAAGACAGAGTCTCACTAAGCACTAAGTTGCTGAGGGCCTTGTTAAGTTGCTGAGGCTGGCCTCAAACTTGGGATCCTCCTGCCTCAGCCTCCTGAGTCACTGGGATTACAGGTATGCACCACCACTCCTGCACCAAATGAAATTTCCACTTGACTGGGACTGGCAACCAGGATCTGACCTCCAAATGGGCTACAATTTTTTTCAATCTTCTACTTTCTAAGGGGCAATATGCATAGTAGGTATGTTTGGTAGCCCTTATGCAAGTCTACAAGCCTCCTAATTAATTCCACAGGCCTTCCCCCAGATAAATGAGAAAATGTAAAAACAAAACAAATCCAAAGTCACTATAGCTATCAATCCTTGGGTTGACAGAATCCACACTGGACGGTAGTGTGGACCATCATCTTAACATCTGGCGCACACTGGCTGCCCCTGTGCCATGTGTGGGGCTCGATGGCCTCCTCACCTCTGACCCCTTCATACTTCACGAGAATTTTATTCCAGATGAAATGAGTCTAAAAAATTCTTTGGAACTTTTGCTATCAAGATGGAGTAACTGGAACCTGTCCTGTCCTCCCACAGCAAACAACTAGACAACTGGATGAAATACATGAAAAATAAAACCTCTTTTAAGAGCTGGACTTCAGCTGCAGTGGAGGAAATAAAGCAGCTGAGCTCGCACTCAGCCTGGATCTCTGCCTGGGGCCAATTTAGAACACAACAGGCTCATTGAATTGAGGAGACAAAGACTGGAGTTTGTGGAGGCCAAGGTAATTTGTAGGGAAGACCAAATACAGAAGATAAAGCCACTCAGAAAAAGAGCACCAGAAATATGCTGTGTCCCTTGGGTCCCTTGCTGAATGCTGTGCGTGAGTTGAAACTCCAGGAGCCTGGCAAACAAAATGGAAGATGAGCAGTTTCCAAACTCACAGAGGACTGGAAAGTATTCAAAATCTCACAGTTCATTGGCCACCCACTGCATCAATGAAGCCACAAAAGGTCACCTCTTAGCATGACTGTCCTGAGAGTAAAGTCTATGCGTTTGAAATCACCTCCCCAGAATGTAAAAACAAGCCTTGAAAGATGAACCAGGCTGGCAACTAACTTACCTGTCACAGAGAAAGGCCAACACTTAAAAAAAAAGACAATCAAATTGCTTCACCCAACAATTAACCCACAATGACCAGCGTCCAAACAAAGTTGGAAAAAAAAAAAAAAATAGAACTAAAAAAGGAATAAAGTCCTAGAAAACATTCTGCCCGATTTTAATAGTTATGTAGCCACAAGAGCTTTTATGTAACAAATTCTGAGTTGCATTGGCAAAGGAAAAGACAAGTCAATGAAAAAAAAAAAGTGGAGAACACTAAATAGACCCCCATAAAAATGGCCAACTGTTTTTGATGAAGGTTCAAAGGCAATTAAACAAAGACAACATGGCCTTTTCAACAAATAATGCTCAAGAAAATGTACTTCTCTAAGTGAAGAAAGGAAAAGTGAACGTCCTGTTGGAAGATCCCAGGAAAGGATATATCTGTGGAAAAAGAATGTAACTGTATAACAAATGCTGGGGGTTGGGGAGGCGGTGCTAACCTCAGTAGCAGAGTGAGAGCACTGGTTAGACTCAGTGAGAATGCGCTGGAAACAGGTTAATGATTTTGAAACTGCTGTATGTGCAAACAGGAATTGACCAATTAAGTAAATGGATATTTGAGGGTGGGAGCCAGGTCTGTTGCCATTGTAGTGGGGATTTACAAATAACAGGAGAGATAGCTAGAATGATCTATGTGGGAATGGAATAGAGTTGGAGACATCACTGTGAAGTCATGCTTGGCTTAATGTACGTATAGATGTCTACAGAGTGCAATATTCATAGATGTGTGTGTGTGTGTGTGTGTGTGTGTGTGTGTGTGTATAGATTAGTAAGCACATATTCTTCCTTGCTCTATCAGCTAAGAGGGCCTGAAAGTAATGATACCCCAGCAGTAGTGAGCATGTTAGTACTCAGATCTTTTATTTCTAAAGTCATTCTCTAGTAATGAACCAGGGATCCTTACAGAAATGGGTAATTCTCTAGGACTGGGGCAGGAAATACATAGGATGAGACTGGAGCAACTGGAGTTCCAGAAAGTATACTAAAAAATCAAAGATAGTTCGGGAGGCATGAGGCAAGAGGATTGCCTGTTCACAGCCAGCCTCAGCAACTTAGAGAGCCCTAAGCAATTTAGTAAGACCCTGTCTCAAATTTGAAAAGGGCTGGGGATGTGGCTCAGTGCTGAAGTGCCCCTGGGTTCAATCCCTGCTGCCACAAAGAAAAAAAAGAAGAAAAAATGGAAAGAAACAAAAGACTGCAACAATTATCCCGCCCCCACCCAATAATGGGGCTATGTCAAAGGAACACAGGAACCAACTGAAAGAGCTCCCAGTGGCCAAAGCAGGAATATTTTTAGCAACAAAACAAATTAAAATGTATTAGATTGTAACTCAAAGTATAAAATAAACACCCATGAGTCCCTATTAATACAAATAAATGATTGAATAAATAAACAAATGAAGGAGAATAAATAAATCTCTCACAAAGAATTCTAAACAGTTTCTGCAGCTACTCCACCCACAAAGAGGGGGACCATATCCTGGACCCTGCCCTGGTTAAGGGTGGGCTACACGGAGTGACTTCCTTCCAAAGAGAAAAGTATGGAAAGGAGGGAAACGAGAGACACTGGAGTGGGAAACCCTGACAAACACAACCTCAGCGAGGTGCTCATGGTTGACAGTGATGATTACAAGTCACGTTGATGATATGCAGCCTTCATAATGTGACAGGGTGAGGAAATGGGCAAAGGACAAGACAGCATTAACCCAAAAGGATAGCAGATGTCAAAATAAGCACATGCAAAGATGCTGCCCATCATTCACCATTACAGAAATTGAAATTGACCACATGCCTATCAGAATGGCAAAGCCTTGGAGACCAGAGTGGCCACAGGTAAGTTAATAACTGGAAGCAGAAAGGACCTAGCCCAGGCAGTGAGCCTTATGGTGGAAACAGGGGTTCTGAGGATTAGAGGGGATATATTTTCAATCAGAAGCCTAAGATCAGCAAGAAAATAAAAATTGTCTTCCACATAGCACATACCAGGGTTTGCCTGCTATTCTGAGATTGAAAGGTCTGAACCCAAAACCTAATTCATCCCATTATGTCAGTTTGGGAGCTCTCAAATACTAAATAGTTGACCAAGTATAAGTTCTGCTAAACCCTGAGTACAATGAAAAATTATTTGGTTCCTAGGCAGAGGAACCAAGAGCAGAGGCAACCATATTCCTTATATTGAAGGAGTTAATATTCTATCAACCTCTCCCATGGAGAAATAGTTCTCAGGACATAAAAGATTTCTTTTTTAAGGGAGAAAAATGGATCTATGACCTAATATATTCAGAAAATAAACAAAGGTGAATAAGACTCTTGACTGAGATTACTCAGAGCCCTCAGAATGTGAGCATCCTTTAGGAATTTCCATGTGGCATGTACCACATCTCAAATATATTTGGACACAGAAACTTTTTTCCATGGTGCATCTCCTGGGACTGGTGTTCTGCAAAACTCATTAGCAGCACAATTCTCCAAACCACTTCTGCAACTATTCTGTGGTCTTCTACAAACTAGAAACTTACCAGGGCTGAATACATTGGCATTTGTAAAGACCAGGCAGAGTGATGTCTGAACCTACTTCAGTGAGTCCTTCTGCTCCCTATGATCAGGGTGAGGACCATGAAGAAACACCCAGGGCTGGGCCTGCTGGCTGAGTGCATATGGGTGCAGTGGAGGCCAGGGTGGAAGGTGAGCAGAGGCGACTGGAGAGTAGGAGACAGGAAAATAACATTACTGAGAAGAGCCTGATAAGGAATGTGCAGGAGTCTGGCAGGCAGAGGAACCAGGACAAGGCTAGATGGGAGCAGATCTCTCAGGCCTCAATGATCAGGGCAAGGACATTGAAGTTATTGTTGAAGGACAATAAAATGTCAATAGAGAGTGGCCAGAGTAGAGTATCAATCTGTATGGCCCCTGCATACATAGGGAAAAGGCTAGAATGATCCACATGGTGATGGAATAGAGTTGGAGACATCGCTAGATGTGGGAAATGGATTGTGAGAGGTGCATGGGTGTGGGGGCTGTCGGAGCGGTGGCAGGAAGCAGAGGCAGCCTGGTGCTGATGCTGCCATGGGAGAAGGTTTTGGAGTTCTTTGTATCTGGATGGCACATCAACAGGAAGAAGAGGAGGTGTCAGGATGATTCCCCAGTTTCTGGCCAGCACAACTTGGAGGCAGTACTAACAACACTTGATAAACTACCAAATATTTAAAGAAGGAAGCAGAGAATCTATGATTTGAGGTGTCTTTGAGATACCCCAGAGTGTGTGCTGAGTAGACAACTGGGGATTTGCTAAAAGTTCTAGAGAAAAGGTTATAATTTTTCTCCCAAAAGATACTGAAATAAATTTCCAACAGAATAAAGATTTAAATGCACAAAATAAACTCACACATGATTATAATGATATAGGAGAATATTTGTAGTCTTGATTGATAGAATCTTTCATGAAATGACAACAAAAGAAAATATCAACATATAGTGTATAAAATGAAAATGCATGTGTTCAAAAAATAAGATACTTTATACACATTTAAAAGGTAAACACAGAGGAAAAATATTTATGACCTTGTCAGACAAAATGTAATATACTTAATAAATACAAAGGGCTATTTAAAGTCAAGAAGAATAAAGATTAGCATGAAAGGTCTGGCCAAAAAGTAGACAAAAGAGTGTAAATAGAGGGCTCACAGGAGAAAAAACATCAGTGACAAGAAATACATAGTAAAAGTTTTCAACTCCGAAGGAATCAAAGACCTACAAATTAGGACAACACTAAAATGGCACTGTTACCAACCAGATGAGGATTCTGGAATATTTGTGTGAAATGATGAAATAAATACTTCTGTCACTCTTGGAGGAGTAGATGTGGGCACCATGTTTATTCTTGTTTTTCTCTTATTGCTGTTTTGTTTTCCTGGAGAATAACATGGAAACAGGTGTGTATTCTCCTTGATTCTGAGATTATGTTTTTGGGAAGTTAGACCAAAAGATAATAAGTACACAAGATGCATATGTAAGAATATCCCTGTCGATGTTGTTTACAAGAGGGAAAGGTCAAACTGTGGGTGGATGAAAAAAAATCATGATATTTCATACAAGGATCTACAACCAATGAGTAAAAATGTTACATAGAAGCATATTTCTTGATGTGGAAACACATGGTATAGATATATTTTAAGCAAAAAACAGATTACATATTAGTAATGGGCAGTTTGATCCCTTTTATGCTCCAAAGTTCATGAATATACACTAATTACTGTCTGCTCTACACCCAGACTTTGGGGAAAATCCCAGGATATCAAAATTATCAAAATGTTAATAATTTCCTAGTAGTGCAGTTTAAAGTGATGGATTTTTCAATAACCCCGTATGTTCCATTTTTTCTCCCATGCCTTTTATTACTGGTAGGATAAAAATATTTGAGGAAAAAAAAAAACAGAATACCTCCCCAGTATTAATTTTACTTTCCCTGACTGATATATAAATGTCTCTGTGTGTGTTTTTAAACCATTCAGTAAAACAAAACCATCTGCGAATCGTTTTCTGGAATAAGCCCATTTCTCAGTCCCAGGAAAATAAAAGAGAAAGACACAGGGCGTGGCACAAATAGAAAGAGGATCAGAAGGTGCTTCTTCCACCTGGTGGCTATTGGCATCCTCAGGGGAGCACAGATGAGCCTCCCCTGGGGGAAGAAGGAGGAGGCTCTGCAAACTGCTCCAGGGTTTGGAGGCCCAGGTGGCTCAGCAGGGGGCAGGCCAGCCAGCCGCTCTGTAGCCAGGGGCAGCTTGTGTTTCTGGTGGCTTCCCTGCCTGCTCTTCCAGGGGCACCTGAGAGTCAGCTTCTCCCAACCTGCAGGCTGGACTGAACCTATGCCTTTACTGATTAAGCAAAATCCTGAAAACACAGACTTTGTCCTGCTCTTTAAATTTCAGGAACTCCTGGGTTCTGTTGGAAAAACAGAACTGCTGGTTTCGGAGTTCCTCTGAGAATCTGATGAATGTTAAGAACATCCTTGGAACACTCGCATCCACTTTTAGAGATTCACAAAGTCCGGGGAGCTGGGGGAAGGGGTGGCTTTGAAGAAAGATCCCAAGCTAGGCTGTATACCCCAATCGAGAAGTGACTTCCTGACACGATTCAGTGGCAATCCTGGCTGCTGGGAACCAGCCCCGTCCCCCTACCCACTCTCCCAGCCCACTCTTCCTGACCCTCCCCAGCAGCATCTGTACCCATGCTAGCAACAGACCCTCAACCTGGAGGGTCTCCCCTGACTTCCCCCACCACCAATTTTCTCCACTTTTCAAAATTCTGCTTATGTCATTCAATAAAAAGAAATGTAGTAGCTGAATGCAATTTCAATAGAAGACACTCTCCTCCCTTCCTGACCTGCAGGCACATGCACACTCTCAGGTGTTCATGTAATGGCTCATTTCTCAGAATGTTTCAAAGCTAAAGCTCTGAAAATGCATAGCAATGACAGTTTCAGCAAATCTAAGCACCAAATCCTCATTTCAGGAGAGCCTCATTTAATGACACACAGTTGATTTAAAATAGGTCATCACGCGAATACTACCTCCACGCATTTTGCGATTGTATGTCTATCTTGCAATCGTTTGTGCGAGAAGGATTTGGAGCAATCTTAGCCTCAGCAATATCAGAGACTTGGTGGTAAATTGAAGGCCCAGTGTGTGGATCACTTGCCTGTGAACCCTGGTGAGCAGACACAGGTGCCGTTCAGCCCTTCAGTGTCACAGGTGCCTCCATTCAGACAGCTGACGTTGGCGCAGGGATCCTTGTACAATTCGCAATGTGTTCCTGCAGAGAGACAGACAAAAAGGGTGTGACTCACGGAGCAATGGAGCAATCCTCAACCCCTGTGGCCTGTGAAAGCAAAGTACTTGAATGACATGAGATGGCACAGGGACAGATTCTGGAATGTGTGTGTGTGTGTGTGTGTGTGTGTGTGTGTGTGTGTGTGCGCGCGCGCACACACACACACACACACACACATGCACATGAACACTCCTGATTTTACTGTTGTAAAACATGACTTCTACTTTAATAAAACATGCCTCATTAGTAAATAGATTCAATCCCTCACAGGCCCTACCAGAAAAGCTTTGATGAGCACTTTCTCTGATTACATGTCCCTAACGCTTAGGGCACAGAAAGGAAAATATAAAAAAATAAAAACCTGAGAGATACATTTTTTCAATGGCAAATGCTCTCTAAGTCTCCAAAAGCAACAGAAAATAGCTAGACAGCCTTAATAAAATGTCAATATAGTTGACAACAGCACCCTCAAAAGTGAGGATTTGGAATTAAATATTTCAGCAAGCCCAGCTGTACTGTGGAGAACTGCAGCAGAGGGAAGGAGCAGCTCCACCCCTGGACACGGGGCTCGAAGGCCGAATGGCACCCCACACGCAAAGTCAGCATGCACCCAGGCGGGCCACATTCCAGGCCCTCGCTCCAATTTATTCCTCCTAAAGACACTGTGAGATAACTGCCCTCATATCCCCATTTTATAGATGAGGAAACCGAGGAAAGAATCTCTGCTCACAAGCTGCGATTCAAACTTTCTGCTAATCCAAATTCAGTTTCTCTGCTTGCCTTGGACTGGCCATGCAAAGAAACAAAACTCTGTGGAGCTCAGCACACATTTACCAACAAAGAGGTTTTAAAAAATATGTAGAGTAAGGGGAAGGGGGGGCATGGGGATAGGAAAGGCACTGGAATGCAATATATCATCATTACCCTAAGTACACGTATGAAGACACAAATGAGGTGACTCTACTTTGTGTACAACCAGAGATATGAAAAATTGTGCTCTATATGTGTAATAGGGGCTGGGGCTGTGGCTGGTAGAAGGGGGCTGTGGCTCACTGGTAGAAGGGGGCTGTGGCTCACTGGTAGAAGGGGGCTGTGGCTCACTGGTAGAAGGCTTGCCTGGCATGTGTGAGGAACTGGGTTTGATCCTCAGCACCACATAAAAATAAATAAATTAAATAAAGGCCCAGCAACAACTAAAAATAAATAAATAAATATGTCAAAAAATTTTCAATTCTAAGATTTATATGTAAAAAATATATGTAGAGTAAAAACAGAAAATGTCCCATTTGTGTGATATATATTTATATATGTATTATATATAATATATATCACATATATATGCAAATACCTGAAGCAGGACTGGATTACTTCCAGAACTGATTACTTTGACTCTATATCTATGTATTCTACTTTGTTGACATTACTTTACAATGAACACATTATTTTATAATTAAAAAAAAAAAAACATTTAAAGTCAAGCTCCATTCAAGAAGTGGGATATCTGCTGGTGTCACTGGAGGGCAAGATGAGTGAATGCATTTGTCTCCCCACCTCCAGCCCCATCCCATTCCCTTGGGAGAGGAGGATAAGTTACATCCTAATATAGATAAGAGAGTAAGTAATGACATTCCTGTCTTTTCTTTTAGCCTTAAGAAAAAATAAGCACAAAGCAGATAATAAGGGCATGGTTTTACTTCATTGCTCTCCGGTTCATTGCTTAGCTCATGCAAGTGGACAGCCACACCCAGTGACTCATCCAGCAGGCACTGAAATTACTCTTGCTGGGCTTTTCTCTCATGTCTTTGTCAAGGCTTTAAGAAATTGGAATCAAGAAGGAGGAAAAGAAGTAAGAGACTAGAAGCAGACTTTCCTATCTATGTTTGCACCAGTGACTTATTTGAGCCAAGCATTTGAGAACAGATGGTCATTAGTTCCATTTTATTCTGTGCCCATCTTATCCAAGCTATTAGTGATGTTCTTCCAGACATTGTTCTGCAGGGCCTTTCAGCTCTTTGCCTTCCCTTTCTTCTGGAACAACAACCCAGACCCCTCTGTCTTGTGCCTGGTGAGATACAGCACCCCTAGCTGTGTCTGTCTCCGGGGACTTGAAAGAAACTTCCTGGCTTAGTAATATCAAAGATCAAACCAACTTTAAGATTAGCATAAATCTAGTGACTCCTCTTCATTTGCCTCTTCTCCCAGAAGTCTCAATTTCCCTCTTGATCTCAAGTAGCATAGATTCCACTGAAAAAATAAAACGAAGGAAAACCTTATCTGCTTCAAAATGTTTATCATGAAACAAAAGGTTCACATTATTACAAGTTCCCAAGGGGCTGATAAATGTGAACTGCTGACTAAAAAAAAAAAAAAAAAAAAAAAAAACTAATGGGAAATAAAGCTACACAAAGTTCAGAAATGTCTGAAGCCTAAAAAAAAAAAACTCCATCAGACCTAAAGTAGAGGCAGTCATAAGATCCTCCCTGGGTTTCTAGTGATGAACAGGGCCAGCGCAGTCAGGGTCATATGGTACAACTAAAGCAAACTCCCACATTGTTCAAATAAGGCTGGAAGGCAAATTCTAGGCCATATGTGTAAACATAGTAACTTTAAAGTCTTCAATAAAATAAATTTGATGAAAATGCCTAGGCTAATAGGCCATTTCAGTCTTTTTTTGTCTGAGAGTTCCTGGGGTGTTTTGGCAATAATTGTAGCCTGTTACTTCTCGTTCTCAAAAGATGAAACCTTCAGTCACTTAAGGATCCAATGAGAGCTTTTTGGCAGCAGGCTTGCTTGAAGGCAAATCTCCACAGAGACAATTACATGAATCAAGATGGTCTCACAAGCCGGGCGCGGTGGCGCACGCCTGTAATCCCAGCACTTTGGGAGGCTGAGGCAGGAGGATCGCGAGTTCAAAGCCAGCCTCAGCAATGGCAAGGCACTTAGTAACTAAGTGAGACCCTGTCTCTAAATAAAATACAAAAAAAGGGCTGGGATGTGACCCAGTGGTCGAGTGCCCCTGAGTTCAATCCCCAGTACCAAAAAAAAAAAAAAGATGGTCTCACAAGCCCTCAGTGAGCACTGGGGTTCCTCCCATTTGTATATGCTAAGCTTTGGTGATCCCTGCATAAAAATACCTGTCATGTTGCGCTGCTGGTCATTAGACCTGGACCTATTAGCAAGAGACTTAAAAACTGAGAACAAACACCGCTGGGCGCTACTAATGTGCCAGGGGGCTCCTCTTGAGGCTTGGGGGCCACTCCTTCCTGGGGCTTCCAGGCTTTCATCCAACTCCATCCTGGGCATCCTGTTTCCTCTGACAAGCACGTCTTCCTTCACTCTCCACCCAAACCTGGACTCCACCAGGCACATTTGCAGTCGTCCATCAAGTTCAAGGCAAAAGTCCCTTCCCTGGAAAACTGAGCTCTGAAAAGACAGAGCAGCTTCCGCCAGGCCCACTGAGAGCAGCTGGGATCCCTGCTGTTACCGAGGTTGCAGTGCCAAATCACAACTTCTCTGTTCCCCTGTCTGAGTCCCCACAAATCTCTGAGGGCCTCTGGAGCAGAGGCCTCATCTTCATGCATGGAAGAAATTACAGCCTCATGACACCAGAATCCTGTCATTTCAAAAGGGACAACAGCCGGCCAGTGTACTTTGGCCGACACTCAGGTGAGACTGCCAGGAGCAGGGAGCTGTTCCAAATTCCAAATCTGCCTCAGGAACACCCTGTTTGGTCAGGAAAAACCAGGTCCGCACTTCAAACTAAGTCTGAAATGACACACACATCACCCCCTGGCACGACACGCGGCACGCACCATTACGAAACCTGTGTTTAGTCTCAGGCAAAAATAAACTGTAATTCAGTCAAAACTAATAAAATATTCATACTTTTAATATTAAGGGATGAGGAAGCAATGTTTCTGAAAGGACTTCTATTCCAACAGGCTCCTTACTGACTTTAATCTTAGAATTAAAATGAGAGAGAATTAAAAAAAAAAAAAAAAACAGTGCATCAATTTATATAATCTTCATTGTCATTACAACTTTAGTCACAATTAATATTTGGAAACAGAAGAGCATTGTTTTATCTCCAGGAAAAAGTTAGTGAGGTAAAGAAAATTAACCGGAAGTGTTCTCTGTACTTGAAATTTGCTTTGAAGCATCATTTCCTTTTATTCAGATTTACTTTCTCCATGAACACTTTTGCAGTATTCCAACCATCACAGAGCTCAACATTCTCTAGACTGTTCTAGAAATTACCATCGACATCTCAACATTAGCTGTAATACTCTGTGTGTATGTCAGCCTCAGCCTGGTAAAATAGTAGTCTGAAGAAGGAAGGAGCCCTGCCCTAGTCATTTTTGTGTCTATCCCAGTACAGGAGAAGGCTGGGCCCACCAGGTACCCAGGATACTTGTTCCTGATCAGACAGATTTAGCTGCACAAACAACTATATTCAACAAAGAAAGAATGCACATTCTTTCAACCATATGTTTACGGAGCCTCTAAAAATCAAACAAGTAAGGAGGATGTGACCAAAACTATAACCTAGTAACTCATTTCTGAGACACTCATGAAAATTATATGAATAAAGATGTTCACTCAAGATTATTTCTAACAGCCCATCAGAGTCAATCAGTATGAGCAGTCAGAGGGTCTGAATAATAAGGGCACGGACAAGTTGTCCCTCCTGGGCACATTAGTCAGCCTTACCAGCAAGATAGAGATCAAATCTAATAACATGTTAGGTGTGGGCACAACATACCATTGTCATTATACTCAATTACAACTGTGAAAACATGGATATTAAAAGAACTGGAAACTATTAAATTATTGCCCTTGTGTTACATTGTTTAAAAACTATGAGCAATTTAAAATTTTCTCTTTTTTCTAAAATGTTTATTGTTGTTAGGTCGTTTTCATAATTAAAAATTGAAATGTTTCCTAACTCTTGTCACCAAAAATTTCAAATGAGTATGTGGTCAAGCATGTGATTTGCTCTGCCAGAAATGAAAATCAATCCAAGATGAGGCCGTACCTCCGCCTTTTCGACAATCTGAGGTTAGAACATTGACCAAAGTCCTATTAGTCCCATTACCAGGCAGCTCTGGACTAGTGTTGAAGGCAGTACCAACGTTTGGGTGAGTCTGAGGGGAGATGCTCTGGGGCCTTCCATGCAGTTGGCTTTCTAACAAGGTCAACACCCACAGTGAAAACTTTGATCTTAGGAAAATGTTCTAGTGGGCTTCCTTTATTTAACTGATATGTTAAAACATAGTTTTAATTCAAGTAAATACAGCTATTGAGCATTTTGTGTGTGTACAAACTACCATATTAAGAGCAGCAGAGAATTTAAAAAGACAGAAACCAGGCAAGTGGTGCACATCTGTAATCCCAGTGACTCCAGAGGCTGATGGAGGAGAATTGCAAGTTTGAGGCCAGCCTCCTCAACTTAGCAAACCCTGTCTCAAAATAAAAAGGGCTGGGGATGCAGCTTAGTGGTAAAGTACCCTTAGGTTCAAAAAAGAAAAAAAAAAAAAAAAAAAACGGAAAGAAAAGTGAAAACCCTGTATAGTTACTGCCTTCGGTGATTACAATTTTAGTGAAGGGGAGCAGAAACTCTGGAGCCAGAAAGCCTTGACTACAAGGCTAAATATAATGGTCATGGCAAATATTAGGCAAATACTGGGTAGGGTCATGAGGTATTTGTTTGGGGTAAGCATTTCAGACAGTGGACAAGACACAGACACAGGAGCAGGTAAGGGCAAATGGGAGGGGAAGAGGCCACGAAGAAAACTCTGGGGCCTAAGAGCATTCATGATATCAGGGGACAAGGACTGAGGATGGGGAGAGAAGAGTCAGGTGGCAGGAATGGGCCGAAGAACAGGGAGCAGGGCTGTAGGCTCCTTGCAGCCAGTTGGGCAAAGGGCAGGAATATGCAGTCAGGAAGGGGAAGCTGATGATGTCACCGAGGGGCCTCCCAGCAGTGCACCATGCACTTCCCTGAATACTCTGGGCCATGGCGGGGATGAGAGCAGCAAGAGCGGGTAAGGAAAGAATAAAAGGAAAGAAAACAGAAGCACCATCGGCGCCAACTCTCAGGAACCCAGTGGAAAAGAAAAAGGGAAGAAAGGACTTTAAGTAACTAGAGGAGGATATGAAGTCAAAGAAGAGGGTGTTATTCCCATTATTATTATTATTCGTATGGAATTTATGTGGAAGTGCTAGAACATTCTGTTTTCTATTTAGCAGCTCATTTTTTTTTTCTAGCACCACTTTTTAAAACATGAATTCCCTTTTCATAGTGATTCCTCTTTAAGAGTCATATATTATTGCTGGGGACAATGGTTTCTGGGCCACTACTCATTTTGGTTGTCTGTCCATTCTTGCACAAGGAACATATGAATGAAATCATCCTCATAGTATTAGAATGAGATAATGAGCTAATACTACAAAAAAAAAAAAAAAAAAGTTCCACCTCATTTTTCGTTTTTCTACATCATTTAAGTTTTTTAAACATAAAGCAGTAGGGGTTGGGGGGGGGTTCAGCGGTAGAGCGCTCGTCTTGCATGTGTGAGGCCCTGGGTTTGATCCTCAGCACCACATAAATAAAATAAAGGTATTGTGTCCACCTACAACTAAAAAAAAAAAAAAAAAAATTAAAACAAATAAACACAAAGCAGTAAAAATTGTCACTTAAAAATACACAGAAATAAAGTAGGAAGTTAAAGCCCAACCCCCAACACACCACCCCTTCAAGTCCAAGTAAGCACTAGTTAGTGATGGACACTCACCTGCGGACAGTTCCCTGAGTCACAGACATGCCCATGCAAATATGTGTTGGCAGAAACGCTTCCAAAGGGGAGAGACCTTCCATCCTGAAGAGAGAAGAGCTCGGGCTCTCAGGCTCTCTCTTCCCTCGCCCTTCCCCTGGTTGGAGATGTGACCAGGCTCCTGTCCCTCATTCCTCCTGCCTTTCCTCCCCTGTCCCTGCCACTCACACTCTGAAGTTCTTGCTTCTGAAAGTTCTAGCATTGACTGGGCACTGCAGTGTCTGCCTCCTGTCTTCAGCCATCTTGTTTAAACCCAAGCCTCAGGGTCTCCATCAATACAGCAAAATTCAGCACTTTACCTGCCTGTTGGGATGAGACCTTGAACACACCGTATGCCTCCCAGTCCTTCCTCTCCCACTCTCTCCGACTCATGGGTTTGGTTAAAATAACATAAAACTTTAGTTTGCTTATTTAAATTTGTCCTCAAGAGCAGGTGTGGCAGACGCTGGGTGACCCTCACTCCCTGGGTAATTCCCTCCCTTTGAGTCTGAGCTTCTAACCAAAACCATATGGCAAAGTTAAGAGATTTTGAAGATGCACTTATGGTCCTAATAGGTTGGCTCTGAGTTATCCTAAGTGGGCCTGACCTGGCCAGGGGGCGGCTGTAAGAGGGTCCAGGCCTGCCCTGAAGCCAGGAGCTGGGAGGAACACGGCTCTCCCTGTTGTGGACCTCCAGGCAGCAGGCCGCTGTCAGTTGTACAGCCACAAGGATGTGAATTCTGCCCTGAGCTGCAGGGAGCTCAGCAGCTTGCCCCTCCCAGTCAAGCCCCAGGTGAGGGCTCAGCCCAGCCAGCACCTTCCCTCTCTCCTGTGAGACGCTGGACCTCGAAGGAACCTAGGTTATCATCTAACCCAAGAAACAATTAGACAAAAAAACTTACAGGCATTTGAAGTCGCCTTACTACCAGTGTGTAGTAACTTGTTATGCAGCAATAGAAAGCTGACTCAGCAGTTACCTCTGTTTTAATTAAGAGACTTTCCTTTGCCATTAAATCTTCATTCACGATCCCATCAATGTCACCTCTCTAGGTTGACCCTTGCATTCGAGGGAGTCAGCCCAACATTCCTCGTATTCTTCACCTTCCCCTACCAGGATGTCTTTGTTCTGATTTAGTTTCCATCCAGTGAGGATACTTTTTAAAATAGTATTCTTGAAGAGGGCATGAGGGGTGGTCACGGTTTCTGTATCCTTGGATGGACAGCCATGTCTTTCTTTTGCCATCAAATGCAGATGATCTTTTGATGCCCACTCCTTTCCTTTAAAATACAGCTCCACTACCATTTACCCTCCATATAGAGAAGAGCAGCTCAGGCTGGGTGGACTCTCTTTCCCTTGTATGCAACCACACCCTTGGCCAGAATCTTGTGAAAATTTCTCTTTATCCTAGGATTTTGCCCAGAAATCTCAAATTGTGCATCGTCCTCATTAATCACTCCGAGCACCCAGAGCACCCATTCTATTGAGACAAGGTTTCCCTTCAGCTGGTTGCCTTCTTCCCTCTGAAGTCAGTCCATCCTGCTCTGTCCCATGTGTCCCTTCTCCTGGAGCACCTGTCACTCAGATGGAAACAGATCCCTCAGGTCTTTTCTCCACATCTCCCATCTTTCACTCATGGTTTCCATTTCCTCATATTTTTATGTGTATCATAAAGTGGTTCCTCCTTCTGCTTTTCCAGATCGAAATTCAATTTTGGGTAGTGCACATTACTTTTTTCACTTCCTCTCTTGAGTGGTTAGAGACTCAATTTTGTTTTCCTTTCCTTAGATTTCCTTCTCCTTTTCCCTCTCCCTCTTGAGTTGCTAGTACCAGCTCGCCATCCTGGTTGGGCTGGAGGGCGGCCATCACAACAGACAGGTGACACTAGAAATCCTCCTCCAGCGCTGGATGGGCCAGCCAACTGGGTCCTGTCTGCTAAGGCCTGGGCTGAGAGAGGCCTCCAGTCTGGGGTTCCCGGGGCTCTCACGCAGTGTGAGTGGGGTGAGATTATTTTCTCCTAACCACACAATAAGAGAAAGGGCTAGCTTAGCCCTGGGGCAATTCTCTTAAAGGGCAGCCCACATCCACAAGGTCAGGGGACACCTCTGCCCCATAGAGTCCCACATGGCACATTCACATGCACTTCCTCTCAACAAGCTGAGGGGGTCCTTCAGGCCCAACTGTCTGCTGAGTCCTTGATGCTCCCTGAGGTCCCTTCTCCTATTCCTGCTGCAAGCACAGGCTCCCAGACCTGTACCTTTTTGAGAACCCAGATCTTCAGATGCGTTGGAGACTCCTCAGCAGAGTCTACCTCCTCAGGTCACCTCCAGCTGAGAGCGGGGAGGGATGGGGTATTGACTGTGGACCACCCCTGCCATCTTCCCACCAAGCCACCTGCTTCTTCTCCCACTGTTCCCCACATGGCCTCTCGCCCACGCCTCCCAGGCCACCTTAATAATGCTTTTTTGTTTCCAGCTCTTTATACATTCAACAGAAGAGAGAGCTGGGATACAAGAACAAGGAAAGGGTGAAAAATTTTGTTCAGTTTATCAGGAAGAAACTTGCAAATTGGTCTCCCTGGACCCCAAAACCATTCCAGCCTTAGTATTGATTTAGATTCTAAACAGATTCATGCTCTAATTAGAGGTATACACATTAACGTTGAGAAAAACAGGAGGGGGTCACCTGGAGCCAGCTGACTCAAGAAGGCCAAGCAAGGGCTCACCTTTGTACTCTGCCAGGCACACACACTCGTAGCCGTTAACGAGGTCCCTGCAGGTCGCGGTGTTCAGGCACGGAGCAGAGAGGCACTCGTTATATTCCTCCTCGCAGTACAGACCGTGGTATCCTGGGGACAGAGAGAAAGGCCTGCTGTGAGGTGCATCCCATTTAGAACCCACCCTGGACCAGCCTGTAAGGAAGGCCATGAAAAGTATGGTGTAGACAGCTGGGGTGTGGGAGCTGGATCTTTTTTTTTTTTTTTTTTTTTTTTTTTTTTTTGGTATTGGGGATTGAACTCAGGGGCACTGGACCACTGGGCCACATCCCCATCCCTTTTTTGTATTTTATTAGAGACAGGGTCTCACTGAATTGAAGTGCCTCGCCATTGCTGGGGCTGGCTTTGAACTGGCGATCCTCCTGCCTCAGCCTCCCAAGTGCTGGGATTACAGGTGTGCACCACCACACCCGGCTGGGAGCTGGATCTTACAGGGTAAGATTGAACTATGGATTTGGGGGGAGGCTATCAAGAACAAAACTATTCTTATTGTGTTTTTCCATGATTTCCAATATGGAAGATCCTATTCCATTTAGCCACTGGAGGGTATCAGCATTTTGTGTCCAGTGGTTCTGATGTGGGGGCAATGGGCACCTCAGTGTGTGGACAACAGCCTTAGGGGACATTGAATGTGGCAGATTTTACATATGAGAATGACAAACAGGTTCTTTCAAGGACAAGAACCACACTTTCCCTCCAGATCAATGAGAAAAATGTACTTAACTAAAGAAAAAATTTTAAAGGAGCGTACACCAATCTGTTTCCTTTGTTTCTCAAATTCAAAGAGAAAATCAGCTCGAAGGGATTAACTGAAATTCCTGATGAAAAGTGGGTTTGTTTTATTATTGTTTGTTTAAAAATATGACAACGTAAGTTGTAATATTTCAAATGTTACTTAATTTTTTGAATTATTAAAAGTGTAATAGGAATGAAGAAAAAATTAACAATTTCTTGATGAAGATGGCTTTTCCTCTCCTATGTGCAAAACAGGTGTTTATTCCAGGTGACCAGGAGACAGGGTTCTTTGGGAGTCGCTCGTGAGGCCTACGCTGTTTTCAACTTTCAACAACATGTGTTGTTGCCAATTTGCAGTGAAATCAGGCCATTTGTGTCCAGTCCTGTCCAAATAACAAGAAACATGTGAGTGTCTTCCAAAATCACCCTGCTGATGTTCGTTATGAATTTAGATAAGCAGAAAAAAAGAAACCCTTGCACAAGTGGGAATCAGAACAACAGGTTTCCCCAGCCCCTTCAACACGCAGCTGACCCCCAAACTCAGAAAGCCCTGTTAGAACACGCTCTCATGTATGGAACAGGCTGGTTTCTTGTGCTTATCGCCAAAGTAGGTTAAGCTCATGTTTGCATTATTAACAGAGCACTTTTCCAGTCTGTTGCCACTTCAGTTATTTTTGAACTGCTTTCCAAATTTAGGCAGTGATAATGGCCCGTTTGAAGAGACCTTGACCTACCTAAGACAAATATACCATGGTTTTCAACTGTTCTATCTTTACCCTACTTTTTGTAATTTTAGGGAAATATTTCCTATCACTCTTTATCAGATTATTTCAATCATCTAGGTAAAAGGTTCTCAACCAGCAGCAATTCTGACACCCAGAGGTGACATTTGACAAACTTTGGAGACATCTGTGGCTATCACAGCTGGAGTGAGGGGACAGGGCCTCTATCAGGTAGGGATAAGGGTGCTGCTAAACATGTGGCAATGCATAGGACCCCCAAGCACAAACAACAAAGCCTCTAGATCAGAGGTCAGCAAATTATAGCCCACAGGCTAAATCCATCCACCCTGTCTCTGTAAATAAGATTGTACTTGAAACATGGCCACCTGCTTTTATGTATTGTCTGTCTGTGTTTATATATTGTCTGTGGCTGCTTCCACACTACAACAGCGGCTGGGTAGCTGCTCCAGAGACCATGTGGCCTGCAAGGCCTACATATTTACTATCTGGCCCTTACAGAACACTTTGCTGAGTCCTGATCTCAGGTCATTGGAAGATCTTTCTTCTTATAAGAGTTTGACTATAAAGTCCTTATCAAATACATGCTTTGCAAATGCTTCCTCCTATTTTACAGGCCACCTCTGTTGATGGTTTCCTTTGCTGCTCAGAGGCCTTTAGTTTGATGTGGTGGCTCTTGTCTATTTTTGCAGCTGTGGCCTGGGATTTCAATATCCAGGAAATCACTGCCAAGACCAATGTTATGAGGTTGTTCCTCTGTGTTTTCTTCTAGGACTTTCACAGTTTCAGGTCTTGCTTTAAGTCTTTAATCCATTCTGAGTTTACTTGTGTGTATGGTATAAGATAATAAAACTGGGTAACAGGTACATGAAAAGATAATTGATATCATTAATCATCAGGGAAGTACAAATCAAAACTACAATGAGATATCACCTCATACCTGTTAAGATCGCCATTATAAAACAAATAAAAGCAAACATCACAAGTATTAGTGAAGATGTAGAGAAACTGGGCCATGTTGGTGGGCATGTTAAATGGTGCAGCTGCTATGGAAAACAGTAAGGAGATCCCTCCAAAAATAAAGATAAAACTACCATATGATCCAGCAATCCTATTTCTGGGTATTTATCCCAAAGCACCAAAAACAGGGTCTCAAAGATTTATTAGTACTCCATGTTCACTGCAGCATCATTGACAATAGCCAAGCAATGGAAATAACTGAAATGTCCATCAACAGATGAATGAATTTTAATACAGAGGAATATTGTGCAGGCTTAAAAAAAGGAGGAAATCCGGTCATATGCTACACCATGGATAAACCTTCAGCCCATGATGCTAGGTGAAATGAGCCAGCCACAGAAGGACAGGTGCTACTGATTCTACTTACAGGAGGTCAAAGTCATAGAAATAAACAGGATGGTGGCTGCCAGGGGGCTGGAGGAGGAGGAGACAGGGAGCTGCTGTTCCATGGTACAGAGTTTTAGTTGTGCAAGATGAAAGAGTGCCAGGGGCGTGTTGCACAAGGGTACACGTGATAAACAGCTCTTCAATGTGCATTGGAAAAATCATTAAGATGATAGACATCTTGTTGTTTCTGATCACAATAAATATCTATATGGATAAAAAGTTAAGTGTCCTTCATCTCCTTTTCCTGATTCTGAGAACTCTTAGGGTCACTGTGGAGGACAAACCCATGCAGCATTGTTTCGATGGTGTTTGGTCTCCCCTCCCCACAGGTTTTGATCAACCAGGAAGGGAAATATACGACTACACAAATCTTGACCCTCTGAATTGAGGTGTTATTTACACAGAAATAAAAATCAAGCTTCCACGAAATCACCCCTAATTGTTTCATATTTTGAAAACAGTATCGTCATCTTTTTCTACTAGCAACCTGAAAAGCAAATGAGGAAGTTATTTCACAGAGATAATTGAGCTGACTCTGTTTTTCTTCCTTGGGGGAAACACAGATAAAGGTTTCATATTCTAAAACTGCTTCTTCAGAGATGGTAACATTTAAATGTCTTTATGGAAATGTCAAGACACCCTTTACACTTGATGCCAAAGAGCCTAAATCAGACTGAATAAAAAGGCATTCCTTCCCAAAGAGAAGGGTTCTGGAAAATAAGGCAGCCTTCTCCTGCTGATAATCAATTCAGGCAAACAAATCAGCCCAGGGCAGTATGCCCAGGGTATGAAAAATAAGCTAGTCCAAAGCATTTCTTAAAAATCAAATAGGAGACTAGAAGGGCAGGATCAGAGAGACTCTCCAGGGCGCTGCTCTGTGTGCTCCTGGAGCTTCAGCTCCAATAACTGCTGTTGACCTGACAGAAGGCAGCAGCCACCTGGGCGAGGGCAGTGAGCACGGCCATGTTTAGACTAAGTGAATGACTTCATCAACACAGAGAAGCAGGACCAGGGAAGCACAGGATTAGACGAAGACCAGCTGAACTTTGGCCATGTCTACCTTGTCTACCTGGGGTCTGAACAAGACCCCAGGGAGTGCAGGTGGCTTTTGGAAATATGGGTGTGAAAGAGTGTAGAAAGAGCACTTTGGGAATAGCTGCCTGGAAGGTGTGTTGAAGTTTTCATCAAGAAGAGAATGGAAAGGGGAAAAAAGAAGGAACCAAGGTCAGATCTACAGAGATGGTCGGGTGGACCATCAAAAGCCAGATCAGCACCCTAGGCAAGGAGCAGGTGGAGGAGAGAAGAGCACAAGGCTCCCAGTGTGGAGGGCAGGGGAGGGAGTCAAGGGGGGCTGGTTAGCAAGGCCAAGGGACCTTGCAAGAATGACAGTTGGACTCGAGGAGCAGGAGGTCATGGAGTCCCTCAAAACCACAGATCTTACCAGGGCTGCACTGTCTGTTAGAGGATGTTTTGGAGACTAGAGGTGGGAAGAGTTCTTATCACAAGGGTTGGAACATTCTACTAGAATTCAGTGGGTGGAGACCAGAGATACTTAACACCTTGCAATGTCTAGAATTCTCCTGCATGACAAAAAAAAGGTCTGGCATCCTTCAAACTGTGGACTATCCCTCCTGGAGATTCATGTACGTAAAAACTCTGTTGATTCCTTTCCTGGACTAGAAGCTCACTGCTGATCCCAGGTTAGAGTTAGACTGGGCTCTCCTGGAATGTCACCTGGAAAACCAGGAGACGACTATACCAAGAGTTGCTCACCATTTTGGAAAATGACTTCATTGGTAGAATTGAAGTCACCAAGAAAGAAAGAACACCTATAACAGTAAAAGATGAAAACAAAAATGTCACATTCTCAGAGAGTTTTCTGACAAATCTATGCAAAAAACACTCCCACCCCAGTTACTCATCACAGCCGAGTGATCTCCATCATAGACAGCACTTGGAACTGGATGAAATCACATTTCTTTACGTGGTTACCATTTCTCTTCCCCCACTATGATGAAAGTTTGAAGGTCAAGGTCACAGCTGCAGTGTTCACAGCTGTACCACAGTTACCTGGTACAGAAAAACTACACACATCATCGTTCCATCAGGACCCAAAACACTACCAGCAGCACGCACTTAAGATGTGCCAGTGATGACAGGGCCTCCAGGTGCCCCAAGCACAGAGCTAAATGGCAGGGCCTCCACCTTCAAGGAGCAGCAACATTAGTGCCACCTGCTGGGGGTCAGGCCCTTTATGTGTGTTGACTTGTTCAATTGTTAATCCTTATGCAAATCCAAAGGAATGGGCAAGGCTAGTTAGTCCCAGTTACAAAGAGGAATTAAATAAGAGTGGGAGAGGTAAAGAACATGGGCCAAGGCCACCCAGGCAAACCTCTGTGCTCCTCCTGATCCCCCATGGTGTCCCCAGGATGCGTTGCTAGTGTTAGTTTGCTGGGGGCGGGGGAGGTACCATAACAAGACGCCACAGACCAGTTCTATTAAACAACAGAAAGCTCTTTTCTCTCAGTTCTGGGGCTCGAAGTCCAATACCAAGGTGTGAGCAGGTTCCTTTTGCCCTCTGACCTCTCTTAGATGGCCACCTTCTCACTGTGTCCTCTCATGGTTTCTTTTCTGTATGTGAACACCCCTGGAACACCTCTTCCAAGGCCCCCAGTGCTGCTGTGTCAGAGCCCCACCCTCCTGGTCTCGCTGAATGCTCGTTCATGACCTCTTTAAAAATTCTATCCCCAAAGGCACATTGGGGGTTAAGACTTCAGCGCACAAATTTTGGAAGGACATGATTCAGTCTGTAACGGCTCAAATCAGGGTTTTTCAACCACAGCACTACAGAAGTTCCCTCTTATCTGGAGTTTCACTTTCTTCAGTTTCAGTTATCTGCAGCAAATTGTGACCTGAAAATATTAAATGGAAAATTCCAGAAATAAACAATTTAGAAGTTATAAATTGCACGCTCCTCCGAGTAGCATGATAAAATCTCCCACCATCTCTCTCTGTCCTGCCTGGGACATGAATCATCCCCTTCTCCGGGCATCTAAGAAGCTGTACTCTAGGTATGTTCAGGAGGAAACCGTGTGGCCGGCTCTCGGTACCTGCAGGCTCTGCATCATGGGCTTAACCCACCAAGGTTCAAAAATATTGGGGAAAAAGCTGCCTTTGACTGAACATGTGCAGAGATTTTTTTTCTTGCCACTATTCCCTAAACAACACAGTAAAAAGCAGCTATTTACATAGCATTGACATTCTGTTAGTTACTATAAATAATCTAGGGATGATTTAAAGTATACAGGAGGATGTGGGTAGATCATATGCAAAATACTACACCATTTTACACAGAGGATTTTTACACATCGCAGATTGGGGTCTCTATGGGGGAGGGGCACTGGAACCAGCACCACCCAAATGCCAATGGATGACCATGTGGAGTTTGGCACTATGCCTGGTGTCACTGGGGGTCTTGGAATGCATCCCATGGATAAGGGGGTACTAGATAAGGGGGACACTGCAATGACATGCTGGACCAGGTCGGGAGCTGTCCCACGCATTGTAGGGCGCTGAGCAGGAGCAGCCTTGGACTCTCCATGCTGGATTTCAGGGACACCACCCCACCCTGGTTGTGATGATTAAAACGGCCTCTAGATATGGTCACATATCCCTTGGAGGACAAAAATTTCTTTTGAGAACCACTGTCCTAGATGCTTTTTATGAGAGCAACTTGAGGAGATTTGAGGACATGCAGTTTTCAAACAGCTGCAAAGAGTGAGAGCAAACCCATCCAAGGCACGGGTGTTTGGGCAGTGCTGCGGGTCATCTGCCCTGTGGTCTACTGTAATCCCAGCCCTGGGGGTGACTCCAGCAGTGCTATCCCATGGATACCCAAGGCTGGGTCACACCCAAGAAATGGGAGAGAGGGAGGAATGAGGAGGACAGTCCACCTGGCGGTATGTGAGGAGCCCCGTTGGCAACTCTGTCACCAGGCTGGGGCTCCTCCAGCCTCCCATAAGTCTGGCTGGTGGAGCTGCCGTGTAGGAAGAGCTACTCCTACTCTGGTGAGACGGTGACAGCCCATCATGGATGAGTGGCAGGTGAAGGAACTGTCTGAAAAGGCACTGGGTCCTAGTCTCCCCATATACAGGACAGTTCTTCACCACCAGGTCCTCGTCCCCTCTAACAGGATCTCAAGATAATGCCACCTAATCTTCAGTGCAAGACCAGCTCTGGCCCACACCAGCCACCCCTCGCCTGGCCTGTCACATCGTCACACTGACAAATCCAGAACCATAAGACTCTGGCTGCAGCCAGGTGGCTTTCACACCTGGGGCCACAAATTCTGGCAACTCATCCTTTGGTGTTGCCTCTGGAGGGTGATGTGTGTTTCCTGCCACCTCAGAAAAAGAAGCCTAGCAGGCCCTTCAAGGAATAGCGACAATGTGTCCAGTACAAGGAGGATCCAGCCACGCAGCTCACTCTCCAGTGCAGACTGCATCCAAGGCAGGTGAGAGAGGATTTAAAGCACTTTGGGGGGTTTGGGGTCTGTTTTTGCTTTGCAGTTGAGCTGAAGTAAGTGGGAAGTGTGGGTATGGTCCTGGTAAGGGTGTGTTGCCACTCACTGATGCTTTCCCTCTTTTCAGTGTGAGTAGATAAAATGTGAAAGCCCGTGACTCCCTGAGTCAAGTCTAGGCAGCTCCCAAGAGATCAAATCCTCCACCACACCCCTAGTAGTTAAAGATGTGGGCACAGAGGATGTAATCCTATTCTATGAGTAGGACTGGGAGCTTCCCAATTCTGGTGAAACTCAGGATGGACACAGAGTCCTGCAGCACTGTGGTGTATCATGTGGTGCTTTCATTTCACTATGGTAAAACTTTATTGCAGGAGCCCTGTTTGGGGAGATGGCTAAGATTGCGGTTGACTTCGGGCCATGGAGATGTTTGGGCATTGCTGCCTTCCGTAGTCTCATGAGACTTGGCCCGGGATCTCGAGAGACTTGGACGGAGCGCGGAGCGGGTCGGGGCCATTTTTGGTTGTTGGTTGTTTGGTGGTGTGTGGTACGTGTTAGAGTTGTTAGAGCCAGAGAGAGAAGCTGACAGAATAAAGATCCTGTTTGTTTCCAGTCTGCCTCTGAACTTATTCCCGTGGCTTTGCTGCTCCAAGCGGCCATCGCTTCAGGTGACAACACTTTATTACAAGGGAAACTATGTGTCTGTCTGTCTTTCTCCCTCTGTCTGTCTCCCTTGCATCTCTTTGCTACTAGGTTAATACTAGGAATCTTCTCACCTCTGTCTGTCTCCCTTGCATCTCTTTGCTACTAGGTTAATACCAGGAATCTATTTAAGAACAGAAAAAATAAACCCAGGGGGTCTCCCCTGCCTACATTAATCCTATCAAGCACCCAGATGCTCTCTCTAAACAAACCTGCTGATGCTGAATATGTGCAACCTCCACTGAGCAGCCACACCCATCACACATGCAATAAAGCATGAAAATGTGTATGAACATGAACTGTTCTAAGTAAACCCAGAACATTATTGGTGCACGGAGGACCCGGCTGTTGAGGTTACTTCTTTATTTTACTCCCTGATTTCTTATTCTATCATTGCTTGTGGCACCTGCACCAGAAAAGAAAACAGATTTCAGAAGACCCCTCTCAGTCAACATTTCCACTACTGCAGTTCTTATAAACACTGGACCAGAAGGACTGAAGACAGAGGCCATGTTCAAGTGTTAGATTGTGAAACCTTCTTGTTATTTATGATACTGAGCCATCTACAAATTCTCACTTCTCTCCCTGGGCTTCCAAAAGGATGGATGGTGAAGAGTCAGCTCTAAACACATCCTAACTACACAAACCATGTGTTTTCATTCTCTTCACTACAAAGACCTGCTGCCTTTAACAGCCACTTGGCAACGGGTGGTGACTCTCTGGGTCTCCTGCTTGCCTCCTCAATCAATTCATCCTTTGGTTCAACAAAGAGCTATCAAATGCCTACTTCATACCAGGAGGTGTGCTAGTCACTGAGGCCAGACAGTGAGTGAAAACAGGTGTGGTGCCCCCACTGGGGCACTAAGACAAAGCCATCAATCAGCCAGGCCCCAAAGCGCACAACTGTAACCCCAGCAACTTGGCAGGCTGAGGCAGGAGGATCAGAAGATCTGTAAGGGAAGGGAACAAGATCTGACTTGCACTTCAGAAGATGACTCCAGTTATCTACTGAAGAATCGGG
Source organism: Tamias sibiricus (assembly GCA_025594165.1). Lineage (NCBI taxonomy): Eukaryota > Metazoa > Chordata > Mammalia > Rodentia > Sciuridae > Tamias > Tamias sibiricus. Next base: position 67,041,519 of record CM046660.1, on the reverse strand, counting down.
GGAGGACCCACGAGAAACCATGTGGAGAAACCACCATAGGGGTACCACAATCGTCCTGCCTGGGATGAGGGGTGTGGCAGTCAGGGCCATCTAAAAGGTCAAGCAGAGACATGTGGTAACAAACAGGATGTGAGAGTGAGAAAGAGGAGAGGCTGAGAGCCAGTCGAGGCTCAGACACTGAGATCTCATCGCAAGGGATTGAAGAACTAGCCCTCGCTGGGCCTCTTCCACGGGCCCATCACGTTCTAATCACATTCAAATGCAGCAGAATTTCATTAGAAGGGGGAGCTGGGAAGGGGGCTAGAATGGAAGGGTGTGTGGAAACACTGTCTAGGAGAACTAGACCTTAAGTGAACAAAAGGGATCATGTCTCTACCAGGAAAACCGAAGCAAGCAGGAGAACCCCTTGATTCACTTTAATGAGCACTTGCTGGATTCTGACTATGTTGCCCAACATGGAACTCAGCGCTGAGGAGGTTGATTGTGCTGTGGTTGAAAAAGAAAGGTAATGTGTGAGAAGACAGAAGATGCCAGGGGTAGGAGGGAGGGCAGAGGAGAAGAACAGAAAGAGGAAGGAGCATGGGAAGGAAGGAGAAGAGAGAAAGAAGGAGGCAGAGACCCAGAGAAGGAGACAGAAAGAAACAAAAAAAAAAAAAAAAGACACAAAGAACTGCCCCCCCACACACACACACACACAAAAAAAAAGATAGAAAGAGGAATTGGTCCAGAACATGGTGGGATGACATCAGGCAGCAAGCAGAGTCCCTCCAGAGGTGTCCGGATCCCCTAAGAAGTCATATCACCACGTGGTGCAATGACCTTGGAGGACATCGAAATGGCGGGGTTGTATGATTCTAGAGCTTGAGAGATGATGGAACATTGTAGAATTTTGCTTTCTTGTATTAAAAGAAAGTGGCTTGACACCATTTTCCCGTCTTAAGCACTTTTTGTAACTCGGAATAGGGGGCGTTTGTGGGCAGGGAGCTCTGTGCACCTAGGCGTGTGGCTATGGCTCAGTGCCCGTCTTCTGTCAAGGTTACTATGGGCACCCTAGGGAATGAAGTGCTCTTACAAAGGAGGAGAGGAGTCTCCTGTCCTGTCCTCAGGAGGACAGGCAGGTGGCACTGCCACAGAAGGTGACAAGAGGAGAGCACCCAGCACGATGTCTGGCACATGACAAGCACGCTGCATGGTCACATGGCCTGCGGTTTCAACTTGACCTAAACAGGCAATCTGGGTGCTGTTCTCTAAAGTAAGTGCCCGTCACGTAGGACAAAGGTATTGAGGCTGAGGCTGACGCCATCCCCGGAGCCACTGCGTCTCCTGGGCAGCAGAGACCACTCACTGGAGCAACACAAAGGGCTCTGGCTCTGGACAGCCGCTGTGCCCGGCTGACTAGCCCAGATTTCACTGGCCTGTAGCTGAAAGACCCGGATTTTTCCAATACAAACCATTCTAGTTGTCTTTGGCTTTTAAAAACCTACCCTTTTCCCTCCCCATAGCCTCATCCCCTCCAGGGCTGGATGCAGTTTCCTGCTAAACAGTAAAATTTTGACTCACTGCTCAAAATTTAATTCCAAACTCTCTATTTTCTCCTCAACAACAGTTCATTCTTGTCTCATTTTCTGAGCACACAGATTGGTGAATATAGAAGATATTTGATCAAATTGAGTCAATTGAATTTGCAAAGAAAATTAAATCATAGAGCAGAATAACCTTTGAATTCATAAATACAAAAGATTTCTTTTCTGTTATGTACAAACATACATAAAAAGGCCTGGGAAAATATTTTCCAAAATTGAAAGTAGTTTGATTAAGGGATTATTTTATAGTTTAAATATGCATATTCAAATTTTATGATTTCTATAATGGAAATACATCATTTGTGTAATAAAAAAGGATAATATCCATGCTTTATGGATACTTTAATTGTAATATTGCAACTCCAAATCATGTCATCCATAATGAGGAATATGATAACCATGTTCTATGTCTAACACCTGACTGGACAGTAAAAGAACAGGTAATGTCAGAAAAATCTTGACTTTATTATGGAATTTTTTTAGGGAATGGGGATAAAGGCAATTCTTATCATCTCTAAAGAAAAAAGATCAGTCTTATTAAGGAAGACGTCATAAGAAACAGCCATCATAATAATATAGACTTCTAATAAAAAATGCATTTTAAAAGAATAATTGCACCTTTTAATATGTAGAAAAGAAAAATTCTTTGGAGATGTTAAAAATCCAGAAACTTCTCTAAGTTTATTAAGAGTATACATCACTATTAATTAATTTGAAAGAAAAACTTCTTAAAGATATGGTAGAAAAGCAAGCCATGACTGTTCTTCTCTCCACACTTAAAAATAGCATCCTCCTTCAAAAATAATTAAAATCTAATGAGAGAGTGTATTGTAGATGATGCAGGTGAAGTGAACTCCACAGCAGACCTGAATTAACCGAAGCCCCTGTGTGCCTCCATCAGGCTCTTGACCCTAAACTTGACCATCTGCTTGGGAACTTTCTGACCATCTTGATCTAAACAGTTCTGATGGTCTTCTAAGTGCTTCCAGAACTAGGTTAAAAACATATCACATGGGGGAAAACACCAATCTCCTCCTCATACTTTAGCCTTCTTAAGTCTTTTTTTTTTTTTTTTCCATGTTGCTTTTGGCCACTAGAGGGTAGATTCTACCTATGATCTGTGCCAGCTGAAAGGAAGGGAAAAACTTTCTCAGGAATTTAGCAACAGAGGAACAATATAAAAATGTCTTCTATAAAATGAGACACATGGCACAAAGAGATGCTAGGCAATCCACCAAGTTTTATCTAAAGAAGAAACACTGTTGCCTTTAAGAACAAAACAGTCTACAAACAAATTCACCAACATGTCCTCTAAATCTATGGTATTGACAGTTGAAGTTATTCATTATAAAGTGGTCTATTTTTCTCATGGATTCTATAAAATTATTTTTAAATGCAAATGCTCATAACACCATGATTAAAGCACCAAGATTAAAGCAAAGCATGATGACAGGTGCTTGATTTGAAACATCACTGCGCTGTGACGTGGTTTATAGTTGAGGTTAAGGAGGATGACCAGAGATTTAGAAGAGAAAAGGCAGCCTTAACCCTCACATTCCAGAGGTTTCTCACTGTGGCTGTAGCTGGGGGCCTGCTGGACCTAGCACAGCAATGCAATGTCAGGGCCAGGGCTCAAAATCAAAATTTAAGGTTCTAGTGCAGCACCTTGGAGAGAAAATGAAACCTAGATGACTCTTTTCATGCAAATGTGCATATTAACAAAGAGAAATTTTAAGAGTTAAAATACAGGAAAGTTTTTGAAATGTTTAATTCCTTTTAATGTGTCTCACAATTGGTGAAACTTTATTTTCATTTGCCATATATCCAGTTACTAATAGGTTGAACAGCCCTATTCCTAAGATCTGAAATCTGAAATCTGAAATGATCTAATATCTGAAGCATTTTGAGAACCAACATGGAAAACACATGCAAATGTCCAAACATGACCTTATGTGAAGGGCTGCAAAGGAAGCACACTAAATTATCAAAAATGTTGTATAAGATTATCTTCAGTCTGTGTGTATAAGGTATATACGCAACATAAATGAATTCGTGTTTAGACTTGGGTCTCATTCCTAAGACATCTCGTTATGATTCTGCAAATCTCCCCCAAATCTCAGAAATCCAAAATGCTTTGTGCCACACATTTAGGATAAGGGATGCTCCACTTGTACGCTCTCTTAGGATGTCTGCACTCACTGAACTGTATCAGGGCTTCTCCCAGAGTGGTCGGTCCTCAGACCAGCACACGTCCACTTCACCTGGGAACTTTAGGGCATACATTCTCAGGCCCCAGTCAAGACCTACTGAGTCAGAAACTCTGCAGGTGGAGCCTGGAACTCCAGGAATCATGCACACCTAACAGGATGAGGAGGAACGAGTCCTGATTCAGATTAGTGAGCACAATTCTTTTTTCCCATCCAGTTTCCTTCACCAATGGGAACATGGTTTTTCCAAAAAGAATATTATCAGAAAGTGACAATCAGAGGTTGTCCTTTTTACAAACCAGAAAGGGAAACATGATCTGTCAAAGCTGTGCTGTCAGAACTCATAAATATATCATTTTTATGGGAGAGAAATGTTTGTATGATAGAAAGCAAAACACTGTGACTGTGAAAATCTCAAAATGTAAATAAACTAGATTCACAATTGAATGATTTGAGTAATCCTGAATCTGTTCTAAATGGCTATATTCAGTTGAAGATGAAAAAGAAAGCATCTATTCACTTAAGAAGTTATAAAACAGTGGAAAATCAAAACTATGTCTTTACTTGGTGACTTGAGATATTAGGAGAACATGAGCATTGATAATCTAAAGTGGGAAATGAAACTTCTTTGAAATAAAGCTAGAAACCAAGTGCAATCTGTGCAGAACAAGGAAGTGAGGAAAACAAGTTGTCTCCTGGGAAAGCCTTATCCTTCCCTAATGAGTAGGCAAGCTCAGTGGAACTTCTTCTTTTCAAGCAAGCAGACTATGAAATGATCTTGTTTTCAATTCCCTTTCTTTCAATTTCTTTCTTACATAGAAAATATATAATCATACATGCACATACACACACACAGTATATATCTCACACAGAAGCAAAGTATTTCTATATATGACAAACTATTTATATATATATATGTAAATATATATGATATATATATCATGTATATACAGATACAAAGCATTTATGTATATGACACACACAAAGTATTTTCTATGTAAGAAAAATATATATGTGACACACACATACATATATCACATTCTTCGTATATTTAGGTTTAAGGTTGTAGTAGGTTGCAAAAGAAAAAAAAAAAGCCAGAAATTCTTTTCAGCTTCTGCCATCAAGAAATAGAATCTGTTGTGGGGTACAGTGGTGCACACCTGTCATCCCAACTACCTTGAATCAAAAATTCAAGGTCAGTCTGGACTTAGTAGGACCCCATCTCAAAATATAATTTTAAAATGGCTGGGGTGTGAATCATTGGGATAATGCTCCTGGGTTCCATCCCCAGTGCCAAACGAAAGAAGGAAGGTAGGAAGGAAGGATGGAAAGGAAGGGAGAGAGAAATAGAGTCTATGTGCTTAGGCCTGTGACTTACACCAGTGGAACATTAGCAAACAACAGAAGAATAAGCTTTGAAGAGCAGGTTGCTGGGCCTCTGTTGCTGCTGTGGGAACCCAGCTGTGAGGTGAGGAAGCTGAGCCCGGTCTGCTAGAAGGTGACAGACATGTGGTCCCACTGTCCCATCACTCCAGCTAACTGCCAGCGCCACAATGCTGACACCTAATACCATACGGAGCAAAGATAAGACATCCTTGCACAAATTATCAGCCAACAGAACCATAAACAATAAATGGTTGTTTTAAGCCACCAAGTTTTGCAGTGGTTTGTTATGCAGCATTAACTAACTGTTACAAAGGTTTGGTTTCCAAGAGCAATGCCAAGCTTAAAAGAATAAAACCATATAAATCGACTTTTAGGTAGCAGAGAACTGGCTGCAAAGGTATTTTAGGGAGTATTTGATAAAGGAGAGTTTTCCCAAAATCGTGGCACCAGGCACTACATAATTCATAGTCCAGATCTTCTTTCAGGTGGTCTTATCCAACTTAAAGTAATAGAATTAGACCTGGGACCTTCACTCTGTGATAGCTTTGACATTAAAAAACATCAAGTAGAAGAAGTTGAAACACAATCCTGGTAATCATCTTTATGTCATTAAGATATGTTGATGTCTTCAGTCCAAGTTGGGCATGGTGGCATATGCCTGTAATCCCGGAAACTTGGAAGACTAGGGCAGGAGGATTACAAAATTCAAGGCCAGCCTTAGCAACTTAGTGAGACCTTTGGTAATCTAGTGAGACTCTGTCTCAAAAAAATAAAATAAATAAAAGACTGGGAATGTAGCTCAATGGTAAAGCACCCCTGGGTTCAATCTCTAATACCACAAAAACAAACAAAATAAAATAAAAGACTTTAGTCCAACCAGCTAAGGATCTTTGTAGGCAACCCCTATGAAGCCAAATGGGGTTCTAAATAGAGACTTGTGGCATTGTGTAAGGGAGCACTTGAGTAAGATGAAGAGGACACACTGTTTAGGAAAATCAGTATCTGATCTGAGCTAACAAAAGCTAGGATTGACACAAGAGGAGGTCTTGTATCAGTCTGCTTCTGGCAAACCCGAGAACTGTGGATCTTCATTAAAACTGAAGCAATTGCATAAAAGCATTCAGTGAATACAACAATTTTTAAAGTGTGCTTTCCAACTACAAATTGATGGGCATGACCACTGGAAAAATTGTGAGGCACTGTCCCCAGGTTTTTATACAAATCCAAATCACTGAAGAATTTAAAAGCATATTGAAGGCAAGAAGCCCAGGGGGGGGGGGGGGGGGAAAAAAAGGACTTGCTGACAAAGTTCCTTACTGGTTATCTAATTGGAGTTAGGATGCTGTCTTCCGTCAGTCACAATATATCTCAGACATCACCTATGAGGGCACATCGTTACAGGTTTCCAATACCCAAGTTCTGAGGCCCAATGGATCCCGTATTCTTGACACTGAGCCAGCCTCCTGGGAAGATGTGCTACTGAAAGTGCATGACATCAGACTACCTCAAGGCAGAGAACTAAAAATAACAAGAGTCCAAGCTGAAGAGGAAAGAACATTTCAGACTATGATATTTCCAGGGCCAGGTGAAGAGAAACAAGATCAAAGGAGACCCTGGTATACAGCAATCAGTGCAGGAGGCTTTCAGGAATTCTGGGGCAAGAAATATTGCTAGTAGCACTGGGGACCCCAGAAGTGAGAAGTGCCAATCAAGAGAAACTACCCAACCTGAAGGGCAGCGTGTCTGTCATGTGGCTATGTCTGCCTTTCTCCTTTGAGTCACAGGAAGATCAGTTTCTTTAATTAAGTGCATCTAGTCAGATGAAATCATAAACTTCCCATGCAGGTAGCCCTCGGCAACAATTTCAAAGCAGCAGATTGCTGGATCTTCAGGGTAAGGCAAAGGCAAAAGGGGTTTACCTGCTCACAAGCCATTCCATTCCCTCCAATGTGAAGAGTTTCATTCCTCTGTGCTGGGAACTTGAGAAGCTTCTATTGGTCACAAGTCATTCACCAAATGACAATCAAGGCCACCTCTGCAGCTGACATCCCATGCTTAGGAGCACTACTGAGACAGGCGAGTCTAGAAGTTTGTTCTCATGATTGGTCCAACCACAAGTGAGAGGCCAGGGTCACACCTGACATGGGGGCCACAACTAGGCTTCCAAAAGTCCAGCCTATTGGTCAAGAGCAGGGGCCTGAATGTCAGGCAAACCTAGGTTAAAACTAGTCCTCTGTCACCTCCACCTCCTGCTGTTTGAACTCTCAATGCTCCACTTTCCTTCCTTAAGTGGAAGGATAGGAATACTACAACCTGGGAATAACTAAGACTAGTTTTTAGTGCCTATGTGGGAGGAGATTGAACCCAGGTCCTCACACATGCTAGGCAAGCACTCTACCACCGAGCTACGTCTCAAACCCTAAGGAACAAGTAAGAGAAAGATGTTTGGCATTTAGCAGAGTCTAGATGTAGTAAGTTCTCAGGGATGGGAGCTAGTGGAAGCAAAGCCAGCCTGCATAAGTTCACTCCCCGGGTCAACAGAGTGGAATCGATGTGGCTGATGAATCCCAACTTAATGTGTAGATTTGAGCTGGCTATTAAGATGATTAGCACTTAGTAATGTGATTAACATCTTCATTTTTCAGTCCCTTGGAGAGTGATGGTCACAGTTTGACCCCATTTCCTATATGCTCAAAGGCTCTGGATCCTGACCTCCTGGATGGGTTCCAGGCTCCATCCTTAACCAGCTCCTTGTCCTGGCAGAGAATGATAACAACCCCGGGTCCCACTTGGTGAGGACTCTGGTCACTCAGGAAACCAGCCTAGTTGAGGAGACTTGCCTCTCACTTGTCCCTTAATGATTGCTCACTAGAGTCACAAAGAGCTATGATCAAGGCAGCAAGCAACCCCCTCATCCCTTAGGAAGCTACGAGTGTGCCAGTCATTTAAGGATGCCCACGATGGCCGTGAAAATTGATCCCAGCACTAACCTGGAACCTCAAATAAAGATAATCAGAGCAGAGATTTAATAATTTTCTCGATGGTCTTTCCCAGGAAAAGAAATATCTGATATTTGCACTACCCCTCCATCAGATCATAGATTTCAAAGTCGACGACGTTTGTGTCATCTATGTTGATGTTTATGTTTATTTCCATTTTACAGAGGAAAGTAGCCACCAGAGGCCAGCTCACAGCTGTGCAGAGGTACAGCTGGGGCTCTGATAAGGCTCTTCTCACCTGAGAATCCAGCCCCGCCCATCACACCAGGGAGGTGGCAAAGCACCAGGGTTTCAGTTCTCAATTCAGGATTCTCTGACACTCTCCAACAGTCAAAAAAAACATTGGTGATTGGTTAATAATTCCTTCCAACCACAAAGTAAGATGAGAGTTAATGGCTTAGTTACAAAACACTTTAGACAAGTCCCCATCTGACCTCTAGGGCCACAGGCTTGATGAGAATTTCCCAAAATTACATGTTGGCAGTGCCTCAGATAGAGCCGTCCTCAGACAAGCACTGGTTAGCAACATCACCTGTCACCAGCTGCCATTCCCAACTTCCATTCCAGGTGGGATGATGTGAGATGACGCCTGCTGTCCTCACAGGCAATGCTCACTCCTATTTTGGGCAGGTAGATCTCACGCCTTTTCAATATTAGTCCAGCCAGGAGTGAGTTGTGAATGATTTGAATTTTGAAGGGAAGCTGGGGAGCAGCGAGGGCAGAATCCCTTTTAAGTAAAGGCCAGTTCATGAACACTTTCATACATATGGATTAGCCATTCCAAGGAGGTTAAAAAGCAGCCTTTGAGTAGATTGTTAACACAGAGAATCACATAAAAGTCCCCTTTGCTCCACCAAGTAATCGCCCTTGACTCCTTACCAGTGTCCTTGTATGAATCCCTCAAGCCGCTCGCCTAAGGAAGTCATCAAAGATCACAAATGCTCATGACTGCAGTAGTGGTTTTGAAGCACCCATAGGGTGAGCACCTCTGTGTCAGACCATGTCAGCCTGACTCAGCTGCTTACACGAGAGGGAGCGCCTTCCCATCCTCCCCCAACACATACACATACTGGTGCCCACGCCCTGCCCTCCCCTCTCTCAGTGACCCTCCACATAAGCAAGGGCTTCTCTACCACCTCCAGCTGCTGCTTCCACTGCAAGAGCTCTCTAACACTCTCCCCAATTTCCCCCTTTCTCTTATACTCTCACCTTCGGCTATCTGTTTTCCCCATATTTTTATTGGTGCATTATACTTGTACATAATGGTGGGATTCCTTGTTACATATTTGTACATGTACACAATATGACAAAAAAGCTTGGCCAATATCATTTCCTGGTATTTTCCCATTTCCCTCTCCCTGATCCATTTTCTCTACTGTTCTCCCTTTGATTTTCTTGAGATTTCCCCTACCCCCACCTTTCTTTTCCCTTTTCCTCTTTAGCTTCTACATATAAAACATATGATCCTTGACTTTCTGAGTTTGACTTATTTCAAATAATATAGTGTTCTCAAATTCCATCTATTTTTCTTTTGCAAATGACATAATTTAATTCTTCCTTATGCCTGAATAAAACTCCATTGTGTATGTATACTATGTTTTCTTTATTCATTCATCTACTGATAGGCATCTAGGCTGGTTCCATAGTTTGTCTATTGGGAATTGTGCTGCTATAAACATGGGTATGTATGTATCACTATAGTATTCTGGTTTCAATTCTTTAGGATAAATACTGAGGAGTGGTATAGCTGGGTCATATGGTAGTTCCATTCCCAGACTTTTGAGGAACCTCCATACTGACTTCCATAGGTGATTGTACTAATTTATAGTCCCACCAACTGTGTAAAATTTTTCCTTTTTCTCCACATCTTCTTCAGTATTTATTATTATTGGTATTCTTGATGACTGCCACTCTGACTAGAGTGAAATGAAATCTTAGTGCAGTTTGATTTGTATTTCCCAGATTGCTAAAGATGTTGATCTTTTTTTTGTATATTTATTGGCCATTTATATTTCTTCTTTTGAGATGTGTCTATTTCATTTGTTTGCCCATTTATTACTTTGGGGATTTTTTTGACTTTAAGTTTTTTGAGTTCTTTATATATTCTGGATATTAATCCTCTGTTAGAAGAGTAGCTGGAAAAAATTTCTCCAGTTCTGTAGGTTCTCTCTTCACAGTCTTGTTTCGTTTGCCTGTGCAGAAGCCCTTCAATTTGATACAATCCCATTTATTAATTTTTGTTCTTGCTTCCTGAGTTTTAGGGGTCTTATTGAGAAAGTCATTACCTGTGCCTATAAGCTAGAGTGTTGACCCTACATTTTCTTCTAGAAGTAGCATAGATCCTGGTCCAATTACTAGGTCTTTGATCCATTTTGAGCTGATCTCTATGCAGAGTGAACTCTAGCAATCTATTTTCATTCTTCTGCCTATGAATATCCAGTTTTCCCAGCACCATTTGGTAGAAAGGCTATCCTTTCTCCAGTGTATGTTTTCAGCACATTTGCCAAGGATCAGATGACTGTATCTGTGTGGGTTCTCTCCCCTTCATCTCTCTTAACAGCTGCCATGACTTGCTCCAGCACCCAGACCACAGGAAGTCCATTCTGATTTCCCTGTTTTCATCTCATCCCCAAGTCCTAGCACAACTATGCACTGGAGTATTGGCCTCACTTGGCCTGCTGTACCCAAGACTCTAAAAAGCGTCTTTTTTATTATTATAAAAAGGATCCTTTTGCATATTTTCCAGTTTCTCTGAGTTACCCAAGATAAAGCCTTAGGGACCCACGGACTCCATTCTCACTTTTGTTTCCTACTCACAACTAAACTCTTATGATCCCTTCCTCAAATAAGTGTCTGAACCATCCTTTCAATCCCACTGCACATTTTCAAGTCTTTACCCCTGTTGCCGCCTGAAGCGATGGCCGCTTGGAGGAACGAAGCAGCGGGAAGAAGTTCAGAGGCGAACTGGAAACAAACAGCTTTTTATTTTGATAACTTTTCTCTCTTGCTCTAACAACGACTAACACACACCACACACACCACCAAAAATGACACAGACCCGATCAACAATCTCGGCTCAAGTCACTCGAGATCCCGGGCCAAGTCCCGCAAGATCCCAGGCCAAGTCCCGTGAGACTACGAAAGGCGGCAATGCCCAAATCTCCATGGCCCATAGTTAACCACAATTTAAGCCATCTCCCCAAACAGGGCTCCTACATACCCCCACTTGCCAAAAGTTCCTGTCTTCTAGACTCTTCTTGATAGTGTCATATACCAAAAATCATGAGAATAATCTAAAACACATCTCTTCACACAAACCCTCTAAAAAAAATTTCTCCAAGTGTTCATTGTCCAAACTCCTTAGCATCTACATTGCTCCTCAATCTGCCCTAACGAGCATTTCAGACTTACTACTCATAGCATCTAATGCATCTTACCCTGCAGCCAACTGGATCTCAAAGTCTAATTCATTAGAAACTCCAGTCAAACCGATGTCAATATGGAAATTCAATCAATTGCCTACCTCAGTAATTGGAGCACTTTAATCAATTAAGTTTTGTCCATGCCCTCCACCAAAAGGCTACCAGAGACACACTTGGAGTTGATCAAGTTGAATGACACAATGAGGAACCATGGAGTAGTATCTCAGTAAGAAAATGTTAGATAGGATTTATTATAGAATTTGAACTCCATTTGGGTAATTTAGGGAGGGTTCATGCCAAAGTGGATGCTGTCAGAATGCAGGAGCAATTCTATATCTGTGTCTCTCTACAAGTCTTCTCTACAGAGAAGGAGACTACAGCAAGGCTAGTGCTGTAGTTGGTAATGAAACAGCTGCCAATTCAATGGATGCAAAAAAAAGAGAGAGAGAGAGAGAGAAAATGTTTGGAGTTTATGGATAACATGGTGATGTTTGTCTTAGACAAAATTATGAAGTGGTCTTTTTTTGCCTCACTTTGTCAGGGCCTCTGAGTGATTGTGACCAATATTGCTGATCTATGAGGTTGTCTGTGTCCTTATGTTCCACAGGAGTACTCTGAACCAGTTGTGAGCATCAAGCCAGCCCCTAACAACTTCAAGGTTGGCCTGTTAAGTGTTAAACAAAGCTCCCAATGTTAGTGGCTGCTCTTCTCCCTTCTTAGTTCTTAGTCATCATGATATCCACAGAGAGATGTAAACTTTTTCTTAGGTAGAGTACAGATTACCAAAAATAAGGCAAACCTCCCTTGAAATTGCTATAGCTAGGTAAACAGGACTTCCTGCAGGGATCCAGATGGTGAGTGTAGGCATCATATTTTGGAGGATAAAACAAGGAAGAGATGATAACAGGACTAGGATCTGGGGAAAATAGATGATATGTTCTATACAATCCACAACTCTCGATGTGATATGCATTTCAGGAGCCTGTATAGCATATTTAATACAGGAATTGTCTTCATCTTGGCGAGCCAGACCAAGTTCCCTGGTGAGTAACAGATGAAAGTTATTCACTATACTTATCAAATAATCTAAATGCATCTAGGCATTCATCAGAGAACTGTGTCTTCAGATCTTTATAGGTATACTAGTTTCTTTATTGCTACTCAATTGCTATGAAAATCCTGACCATTGAGTCTTTAATTCTGTTTCCAGAAGACACTGCCAGAGTGCTGATATTGCTAAGTCTGCACATAACAGGAGGAAGCCACACCAGCTGTGTCCTAGGGTCCACATAGACCAAAGTGCTGCCCACAGGTAAGGCAGATCTAACAAACAGAAAAAAATAGCATCTGAAATTCCTGTACACATCCTTTAGAAAAGAAACCACTTCATGTGGAAGAAACCTAAACATCCTTTATTTTACAGTATATTGTGTATCTGGATGATGTAATTTAATATTAGCCCCTTGGTCAAGAAGAATTGGCAAGGATGGTGATCAGCAACTGCCCCAAGTCTGGTCCAGGAGTCCAGCTGCAGTTAAATTGACAAGCATCAAAGACATTATTCATGGGCTTGGCTTGTGGCTCAGCGGTAGAGTGCTCGCCTAACGTGCAAAACTCTGGGTTCGATCTTCAGCACCACGTAAAAATAAATAAATAAAATAAAGATATTGTGTCCAACTACAACTAAACAATAAATATTTTTTAAAAGACATTATTCATGAAAATAAAATTTGATTTATTCTTATGCTTTATACCTTAAATACCTTAAATATTTTATGCCTTAAATACTTAAATACCTTAAACACTTTAAATAGTGTGGTTAAGCCACAATCTGTAAAGCTCAGGTGGATTGGTCAGGGGCCAGGTCCAGTGAGCTCAGGCAAACCATGTCCCTTCCTACAAGTCTGCTTCCTGCAGCGGTCATCGATAGTATTTATCTTCCAAATGGTCATCTCCAGATGCTACCATCATATGGAGGACACATGAAAACCCATGGTACCTATGGGCAGGAACAATGGCCTGCCCCTGGAAAATTCTCCACGGAATGTTTGCAGAAGCTCCAGGTCTCACTTTCTCCAGTCTTCAGATTTCAATTTGCCATTTTTTAGAGAATGGCCTATCACTTAACATTGTCACTGGAAGATAACATGTCAGTGATTTCTCAGTGCTGACATTTGATTATTTAATATTAAAGCCCATCAGAAATGCCTGGTCTGATAAGCTAAAAATGAGGCTTGAAAATAAAGCACCTGATGAATTTGATTTGCAGTCATCAAAATGGCATTTTTTTTTTTCAGATGGGAACTAATTATCAACATGACATGATTTCAATCTGCTGCCATTTATGAAATGGGATCCATTTGCTCTCGATTAAGATGATCAGGCTCCCTGCTCTGCAGCTCGATGCCCAATTTCACCCATTCTCATGAGATTCTTCTATTATGCAAACTAGTGGTAAAGCAATTACATGCTCCAAAAGATTAAGACGAGAAATTTCATATTCACAGACTTGTCATGTTCACCTCTTAAAATGTAAATTCTTGCCAGATGCTAAAATTCCTTTTTTATTTCATACAAAGTCACCTAACAATCTGAGGAAGCATCATCTCTGAAAGCAATTCTGTCTCCCAAGTTTGATGAGTGAGCCCTGACAGCACCCCAAGGCTGCCTGACACACGAAAATCTTGTGGAATGGATACCTGTCTTTCCAGACTTTTCAAGGCTTCTTAGGGATACTGCTGGGCCACAGGCAATTTCCAAGTTAAACACTCCAAATGGACAGGGATGACGTTTTAGCAGAGAACAGAGGGAGGGGAAAGCGGAACTTAAATGGGAACTATTTTACCACTGTGGCTTGAAGAACGCTGCTGGAATCTTGATGCATGGAAAGAGAGGAGAATGAAGAGCTTTTTCTACTCCAGGCCAGGGAAGGGACTATGTGCCTCTCATTTAATGCTCTCAAACACAACCCTTCTCTTCTTTCCAACCGAGGAGGAAACTGAGGTCCAGAGATGCCCTGCACATTTGCTAAGGTCATAGCCAGTAAGCAGGGATCACACAGGCAGGATCTCTTCCACTACCAGATACCTTTCCCAGGGCAGAAAGAGAAACACTCAGCAATGTTGTGTTGGGTTGTTTGCTTTTTATTTAGGGCCAGAGACAACCCTCTTATAGGCTGGAAAACTCTACTTGGTATTATTAAGGAGCACCATTTATCTTAATTTAAAGTTAAAAAAAAGCTACTAGAAACATAAAGGAAATTTTACTATGGCTCAGGAAGGAAGTCAGAGGAGAAGAGCAGGAGAAACTGGAGTTGTTTCTTGGCCTTGTCATATTTCATTCTTCTTTGTGGAATGTCACGGAGGGAGCCAGAACTCTCAGGAGACAGGTGATGACGTATGGAGGAAGTTCCTGACAGGAGGATTCCACCTCTGATGGCTGCAGAGGGGATCACCCCACATGTTATGACATCTTGAGTACCGTGAGGGTGCAGAGAGCCTGTGAGTCATGCTGTGAGACTGTTTTCCCCAGCACAACTGCAGCTTGTTTAGTTTGCAAACAGAGAATGGTCCTGATGCTCTGCCTCCCTGTAGGGAAGGGCACAGGCCTGTACTGTCTCGTCCTCAGCATCAGCCCACTGCACATGCACCCTGACCCACACTGTGAACACTGGGCCCTCAAGGCAGGTGTTCCCCTCTCTGCCAACTCTGATGGGAGAAGATGGTGTGAACCTGGAAAAATGTCCTCTTGTCGTAAGTAGAATGGAAGAAATGCTTTCCCTCCAAGGTTTATGAGAAACCCAAAAGGTACTGGATAGCGAACTTCCTGTGTCAATTTGGCTAGACGGTGGTAGCCATGTATCTGCTCTCATATGAATCCAGAAGTTGCTATGAAGGCTTTCCAAGGTGACCTTAACACTTAAATCAGCAGACTTTGGGTAGAGCGACCGGCCCTCCATATGCAGGTGGGCCCCATCCAATGGCTGGAAGGCCTGAAGAGCAAAGACAGGTTTCTGAAAGAGGAAGGAATTCAGCCCCAACACACAACACAGAAACCTTCCTGGGTTTCCAGCCTGCCAGCTTCCCCTATGGATGCTGGACTTGTCAGTCCCCACAATTGCATGAGCCAGTTACTTAAAATAAATCTCTCTCTCTCCCTCCTGTTTCTCTGGAGAATCCTAACAGTTACCAAGCAGATTAAATAGCCCCTCCTCCGTAATTCAGAGCAGAGAAGAAAGAGGAACTTGGCAAAATGTCAATGGCTTAGCAAATCAGAGAATTAAGAATCTCTTGGGGGTGGGGGAGCTTTTCAAAACCTTTCAAATGCTCAGCTGCATTTCCCACTACCTCCTTTAATTGACTCGTGAGCGTGAGCATACCCTTTGGAGGTGCAGTGCCAGACACTGGGGCCATACAATGAGGAACCCCTGGGTTGGAGTCTGGGCTTGGCTCCCCAGTGGGTGTGTGACCACAGGTGCATGACTGGACCTCCAGAGACATTCCAAAACTCTGTGAAAATGTGACCCAGAAAGGACCAGAGATGGGACTCACCCAGCTCAGAACCTAGAAAGATTACCACTCAGGGGTGGCTTGGGACCATTTTTGTTGATCCAAAAGCTGTTAAAAGAAAGCACATTTCCTCCCACCCCTAAAGGAAGAGACACATGCTAGGATAATTAATACAATAATGTGTCACTTAAGGATGGGGATATATGCTGAGGAGTGGCGAGTTGGTCACTGTGCAGACATCAGAGCAGTTTCTTGCACAAGCTAAAATAGCTAGGATGCATGAGGCTACATAATCTTACAGGATGCCATGTGCCCTCTGTTTACCCAAAGATCATTTTCGGTGCAGGACTGTCTCATGGTATAAAACTACAAAAGTGATATCGTGGGGCACTGTTGGAACCCAGAAGAAGAAATCTCAGCCCCAGGTGTTTCCCAGGTGAGGCAATCTAGGTACATGCCTGAGCTCAAATCAAACAAACCCAGCCATGCTGCCTGGTCAGGGGCATGTGTGTGAAGACTTTTTGTCCAGGGAAGCATTCTAAAAAAAGCTAGCTCATACGAGGATGGAGATGTGGGCAGAATGGAAATGAGAAAGAAGAAAGGGCAGTCTGTGAATTCTTTTCAGACTTTACCAGAAGGTTGGGAAGACACAAATCGCAACTAGTAATCACTAGTATCAAAACTTCCATAATTGAAAAATGGTATCACAAATGAAAAAGACATTTGTAAAATAAAAGATGAAACTTCTGAATGTTTACACAGAAAGTCAGAGGGTAGCAGTCTGTGCACAGAGAAAGAATTTTAATAGATGGCACATTTCTGAATGGCTTACATTGTGCCTTTCATGCACATACTGAAACAGGAAAACCTATCCTGTTCATTTAAGCACACAACAGTAAAAGGTATGCCATGCACTAAAAGCTCTGGAATGACCTATAGCCAATTGTTAAAATAATTGCCCTGTTATAAGATGAAGCCTTTTAAATTTTTTCCATTGTGCTTTCCTGTATTTTCTAAGTTTTCTGAAATGAATGTGAATTGGTCATGTAAAGGGGAAAAGATATTTTTAAAGCCTGACAGAATGAAGTCCACAGTGTACCACAATTGAGTAGAATTCACTTCTATTTACCTCCCAAGGGATTCAGATGCAGTTACTCAGATGCAAAAGAAAAACGAACAATCTTTTGAGATTGAGGAAAGAAGAGGTGTGTGGTCTATGGGCAGAACCAACCTGGGTCACAGAGACATTTGTAGCTGGTGCCCACACTGCGGCACGTGCCGTGGGCACACGGGCTGAGGGCACAGAAGTCAACGAGCTGGGCGCAGGTGGGCCCCGTGAAGCCAGGGCTGCAGCTGCAGGTGAAGTGCACCCCGTCTGCGTAGCAGGTGCCGTTGTTCTGGCACGGTGATGAGGCACAGGGGTCTACCTTTTCTTCACAAGCGGATCCAAAGTATCCTGCAAGAAAACACAGAGGGGGGGGGGCTTTAAAAAATTAAAACACTTTTGTACACAATAACTAACAAATGGAGTCCACAAATTTTATCTTTTCTTTATTGTGAATGGATTAGCTCATTGATCCCTTCGCTTTTCTTAGCTTTGGCAACTGTGTTAAAATACTAAGCTCCATGATTCTCTTTTTGTTGAAATATAAAACATATGACTGCTTTGATGCACATATGGATGTGTGCATGCGTATATTTACATGCATGTGTGTATGTGTGCATGTATATCCTAGAATAATGCTAAAAATGAATTGATGGTGATTATCCAAAGGAAGGTAGAATTTGGGTCAGTGTAAGGCTTTATTTACTGTCTTGTTTATATACATTCTTCACTTTGCTTTAACAGATAAGACACAATCCTGAATTTAAAAAATTAAAACCATACAAAATAGCAAACACTGAAAAAATCTCCCATTCTTATCCCTTTGACCTTGACTTGGTTTCTTCAACGCATACTTTTTTACAAGTTTGTATTGAAAGGGATCCTCAAAAATGGTACCACATGTCTGTACAATGCAGTGCAGTGCAGGGAATAAAAAGTACCTGGCACCCACATGTGCTGCAGCATCAAGGAACTGCAACAGCACTGAGCCTGAGAAGGAGCCAGACACGAAACGTGACAAAGTGCATTCCCATTACACGGCATGTCCAGAAGAAGGACCTTGTAAATGCAGAAAGCAGACGATGGCTCCTGTGGCTGGTGTGGTTGTAGGGACCAATGGCAATGGGCAGGAGTGATCCATGGGTTGGAAGGAGACATTCTAAACTGGACCATGGCGATGACTGCCCAACACTGAATTATACACTGCAAGATAATGAGTTTATGGTATGGAATTTGCACACTTAACATGAATAGAGTTTATAAGATGTAAAATTATGTAAAGCTGTTATATTTTTAAATTTTAAGTGTGGTTATTGTGTAGGGAATTTTTATTTTGTTTTCTCTGTGTATTATCCAGTATTTCTCTCGTTAAACATGATGTATACATACATATGTGCATCTGTATTTCTATGGACAATGAACAATGGTTTGGATAAAGCCTATACTTCTTTTAATACTTTAAGAGTAATCTGAAAATTAAATGAAGGTAGTTTAAATTCTAGAAAGAAAAGTTAAATACATTTGGTCATGTATACCTGTATTAAGTTTATACTGACACATCTTCACATAGATCTCCTTAGTAAAATTGACAATTGTTATAGTTATTGTTAAGGACATAGCAAATATATAAAACAAACAAAAATAGCTTCCAGATTTAATTATCTGAAGCACCATTCATATTTGGCATATTCAACTTGATAGAACTCTACATAAAAATAGAAGAAATTTTTAAATGCAATGCTATTCTATTCAACGTTTGGTAGAGTTCATGGCAGCCTTTAATTTTTAGGAATAATACTTAAAATGTTGTACCATACAATCAGTTTTAATAATACTTGAATTCTCCAGAGTCCCTTGGCAGCCTGGAGTGAAATATAATTTTTTCCTTCTTGAGATGTATTCCATTGTACTCTCATTGAAAAGAAGACACTTGAACACTTATCAACATACAACAGTACTATATGTTATCATCACTATGTGACATGCTATTTTCAAATCAGGACAGTATCTCAAATCTCTTCATTTTAGAACAAAATAAAATTAGCTATTCTTATCTGTGTCTAGAAAATGCAGCAGAGTCATTTAAAATATGGAAGTTTCCATTTTCTAATTGTGTACAACACTGAAGGTAATTAAACCTGTTTTGTTTTTTTTCTGCCCATAATATGAAGAAATAAGTTTTGGGAAAGAATGACCAAGTCAACCTAAAATTTATGTTCAGTTGGATAAGAACTTAAGATTTTATCTTATTACCTAAGAAAAAGAAAAGGGGAGGAAATTTCCACATAAAGGCTATTCGAACTGACTTTGATTTGCAGTAAACAAAAATTAACATGTGAAAGTCAGTAGCATTTTTACATATCAATAACAAACTTGCTGAGAAAGAAAACATGAAAGCAATTCTCTTCACAATAGCTATAAAAAATAAAATACCTAGGAGTAAATTTAACCCAGGACATGAAAGACCTAGATGATGGAAATTATAAAACACTGATGAGGGAAATTGAAGACGACACAAAAATATAGAAAGACCTCCTGTGTTCTTAGATTAGAAGAATTAATATTGTTAAACTATCCATACTACCCAAAGAAATTCACAAATCCAATGTAATGCCCATCAAAATACCAATGACATTCTTCATAGAAGAAAAAGAAATTCACATGGAAACACAAAAGACCCCAAGTAGCCAAAAGCAATCTTGAACCTGAAGAACGGGCAGTGGGCAGTAGAGCACCTGACTTCAAGACACATCACAACCATAGTACCAAAACCACACAGTACCACCTAGACCAATGGAACAAAAGAGGAATCCCAGAAATAAGCCCACATGCCAACTAATTCTCAAGCAAGGTGCCAAAACCATACATTGGAGAAAGGACATCGTCTTCAATAAATGGAGCAAAGAACACTGGATATCCATATGCAGAAGGCTCAAACTTGACCTCTGCCTGCCACCATGCACATAAGCCAACTCAGTGGAGCTAGATTTAAGACCTGAAACTAGGAAAGTTCTCAAATAAACACTTTAAAACATCAGTATAGGCAATGATATTTTGGATATGACCCCCCAAATCACAGGAAATTAAAGTAAAAATAAATAAATGGAATTATATCAAACTTTTAAAAAAGCTTCTGTATAACAAAGAAAACAATCAACAGTGAACAGACAACCTACAGGATGGGAGAAAATATTTACCAACTATTTGTCTGTCACAGGATTAATATCCAGAACATATAAGAAACTCAAAAAGCTGAACAAAAAATAGGTAATCTTATGATCTGGTCCAGTAATCTCAGTTCTGGGCATATATCCAAAGGAAATGGGATCAGCAAGCTAAAGAGATACCTGCACTCTCCTGATTGCTGCAGCACAACTCACAATAGCTAGAATGCAGAATAATCTAGGCACCCAGCAGAGCATGAATGGATGAAGAAGATGTCCATATTCACAGCAGAATGCTGGCCATACAGAGCTAACCCTGTCCTTTGCAGCAGGATGGATAGAACTAGAGGACATTAAGTGAAAGAAGTCAAACACAAAAAGGCAGATAACACATGTGGCAGCTGAAAAGGGTCAACTTTATATAAAATAGTGATTTCTAGGGGTTAGGAAGGTGAGAGAGAGGACAAAGAGAGGTTGGATAATGGCCATCAAATCCCACTTAGATAGAAGTTCTAAGGTTCCCAAGAACAGTGACATGATTATAGTTAGGATAAACTATTATATATTTTATGAAAATCTAACAGAGATGAGCTCAAAGGAAACACAAGAAAATAATAAGGCAAGGGAAATTCTAATGACCTCGATTCCATCAGTGCATGCTGTATACCTCATTGCCGGGGGCTGCTGAGTTATGAATGGGGCCGAGTTCTAAGCTACCCCCCTTTTGGGCCCACCCGGCAAGGATGGGCTTAAGGACAAAATACGCTGAGTGTCTTCCTCTGCCTGATGGACAGAAACCACGCCACACCCAGGGAGTTTTGTATAGCAAGCGAGAATCCAAAAACTTTATTGGCAAGGTGCTGAACTTAAATAGGCCTAGAACTAGCCAATCAGCCAGCAGGGCGGTTCGGTCTCTCACACTACGTCATAGCCACACCCCTTTGCTTAGCCCCGGTCCTACTAGGGTGTGGTAAGCAGCCAAAGTCCTTCCCCTTGGCAGACATGAGTCCCAACACCTCATGTGTAGAAATATCAGACTGAGCACCATTAAATTGTATAATGTATACACATTAATCAGAAAATAATATATAACATGTATTATATATGTATATATATAATAACTTCAAATACATATGTATATGTATGTACATATATTACATATATGTATATAGTGTATATATGTATATGTGTATATGTATATACATGCATGCAGTAAGTAAACCTTTGTGAGCCTACTGATTTCTTTATGAGAAATAATAAAATCCACACCCAAGGAGACTGGGTCTAGTTTATCTGTAACAACCACTCAAGGTGAATAATAAAATTGTAAATTTTAATGTCTAGAAGCAGAAATCAAACTCAAGAGCATATTTAGGTTATTTATTCTCTGTAATGGTGCTGAATTCATGGTCACAGAAGCCAACAGGACTCTTTCAGCTAAAAACACAGGGAGCAGACATGGTCATAAGACCCGGGTCCTTGAAAATGCTCTGAAACTAAGGAGGCTAAACACCTGATTGAAAGAGTATGTGTGGAGGATCAAAGAGGAGAAATTCGGAAACAAGAAGCTTGAGTTAGGAGCATAAAAATGAAAAAAGTACTTAGAACTACTAGACTCCAGTAGAAAAGCAGAACATTAGTTAAATGTGGTTTTCAGTGGAGTCCATTCTGATGTTTAGGCATTAGATTAGTGATACCAGGAACTGCATTGTGCTCCTCCAAAATTCATATTTTAAGCCCTTGCTCCTAATACCTCAGAATTTAGAGACAATGCCTTTAAAAAGTGATTAAGTTAAAATGAGGTTATTGTAAGGGTGGGCTCCAACCCAGTCTGATGGTGACTTCATAAGCAGAGCAGATTAGGACACACAAGAGTCCCAGGAGGAGCAGGTGCACAGAAGAGACGAGTGAGGAAGAGCGGGAAGGTGGCTACCTGCAAGCCAAGAAGGGCCTCCAAAGAAACCAGCCCTGCTAACACCTTCGTCCTGAACTTCCAGCCTGAGAACTATGAGGAATAAATTTCTGTGGCTGACGCCACCTAGTCCATGGTACATTGCCGTGGAGGCACGAGCAGCTCCTCCACAGGCATGGCACACACAGACACAGGGAACCAAGGCTTGGATTCCTGGGCATGAACTCCGTTTCTATCATCCACCAGCAGACTGTAACCATGGCAAGTTCCCACCTCCAATCTTCCACTGCCTCCCCTGGAAATGGGGGCTGAAATGACCACATCTCTAATTACAGGTCATGTGGAGACTGAATCACAGGAGGCTGAGACTGGAGGCAGGAACCTGTGAAGTCACTGTGGGTTCTCAAATTTGGTGTGTCAAAAATCCTAGACGAGTTTATCATCTAATGCTGAATGAATGAATGAATGAATGAATGAATGAATGAATGAAATGGTAATATGACAGCAGCAGCTAACATCTACTGGGTGCTGCTAGGTTCCAGGTGCTTCTAAGTCTTGGTGTGAATCATGCCAATTAACTTCACTGTAACAATAAGACTAAGAACTATTAGTAGCTGCTGAACAGATGGAAAAACAAAACTGTGAAGGAGACTGTTCAGGTCTCTGCAGCTAGTAGATGGCAGAGCTGGGTCACAGAGCCCATGCTCTTACTACTCTGCCACGCTGCACAGAACATAAGCAAGGGACAAGCCAGTGCAGATACTATTAGGATGTACGCATATCCTGAACTTCTGTTTGTGTCTTGGTGAAAGAGGAAATAGAAATTTTTTGAACAAGTCAAAATAGAGGAAGAAAAGAACTTTATGATTCTGATGATACACTCAGCAATACATTTTAACATAATCCACATAGTTTATTCCAAGTAGAAAGGGAAACAGGTAAAAAGGAAACATAAAGGGTCATGACTTTGGAGAAAGCCAATATTTCAATAAAGCCAAAAGGAGTGTGGTCCCTGGTTTGAGGCCGAGTCACAAGTGGTCTTATACGTCACACCCGGGAGCTTGCATTTTATTCAGAGGATCCTGGGCATCTTCTATTTATGTTTGTTTTAATCCCTAACTACAGACAATGTGGAGACTGAATCACAGAGTTGAGACTGGAAGCAAGAATCTACTCATTCACTAGAGTGAGGAGGCACTGAGGACCAACTTGCAGCCATGAGGATGAAGGATGTAGAATGATGGATTGGGGAAATGATTTTACGAGGGACACTGTCAACTTAGGAACCCACAGGACACACACAGGACAGAGCCCAGGACACAATGTAACAGCAGTTAAAACTTCAAATGCCAAGGGCTGGGGTTTTAGCACCTGTAAGGCACAAGGTTCGATCCTCAGCACCACATAAAAATAAATAAATAAAATAAAGGTATGAAGGAGCCCTAATTAGGAAGGGCTGTTGCAGCTAGCTGGAAGCCATGGGTTCCACCTGATATGTATGTGACGCACCTGTAGGCACCCGCAAACCTGAAGGTATATAACCGGGTGAAAGCGGTCCGAGTTAGGAGAACGGAGAATTCAGTCAGCCGGGCAGTCACTCGGTCGGTCAGAAGAATCAGAGCGGCCAGAACGTAGGCAGAGCGGTTAAACCAGATAGAAGAAGTAATGACTGGCCAGAGTTAGGCCGAGGCTCCAGAGGACTGGTCAGAGTAAGGCCGAGGCTCCCGAGGAAGACAGAAGACAGAAGACAGAAGAAGGAAGAAAGAAGAGAGAAGAAAGAAGCTCTAGTCTTTCTCTAAGCTAAGCTCTATCTTTCTTTAAGCTACTCTACTCTAAGCTAAGAAGAAAAGCTAAGCTCTAAAAGCTTAACTCTGCCTCCGAGAATTTTCCCGCGGCACCGTGGCTGGCCGTGACAGGCAGCTTACAAATGGTGGTCCGTCCGGGGCTCGGCAGGCAGAGAAGAAAAGCTAAGAAATAAGAGCAATGAAAAAGCATAGCCTCAGACTCAGTTGAGACCAGCAAAAAGAGTAGAAACAAGAGAGCATAGCCTCTGACTCAGTTGAGGCCAGTTAAGAATTAAGCCGAAGCAGAGTAGCCGGCCAAAAGCCGAAAAAAGCCGAAGCGAGCCGGCCAAAAGCCGAAGCAGAGTAGCCGGCCAAAAGCCATAAAAAATATAGAGAAAAAGCCTTGAGCTTTAGTATAAAGAAAAAAGCCATGAGCTTAAAAGAAAATAGAGAATTAAATAGCATGGTAAAAACCATGCAGAAAAAAAGCCATTGAGCTTTGGCAAGAAAGCCATAAAGAAAAAAGCCATAAAAATAAAGAAGAGACAAGAGAAAAAAAAAAAAAAAAAAAAATGACTGGCCAGAGTTAGGCCGAGGCTCCAGAGGACTGGTCAGAGTAAGGCCGAGGCTCCCGAGGAAGAAAAGCTTAACTCTGCCTCCGAGAGTTTTTCCTCCCGGTTTACGGTACCAGGCAGCTTACAAAGGTATTGTGTCCCTCTACAACTAAAAAAAAATTTTTTTAAACTTCAAATGCAAGAAGGAGTCAGATAAATAATGCTGATAAGGAAAGTGGGCCACGTGTAACACAATAGGGAGTAGCAGGGAGTGTGGCAAACTGAAGAAAGCATGCCCCTTCCAAAGAAGATGGCCACCACTCCCCTGCAGCCAGTTTGAAATGTGGGGCCAGTTGACAGGTCTTTTGAATTTAAAAAAGGAAAGTCTGAAATCCAGATTCTTGTGACAATGTTTTCTTTAGAGTACCAATCATTCAGTTCTCTAGCAAATAAAATATGTCCTATGGGCCTTATGTATGTTACTTTGTGTTGAAGAGCACAGGCTTTGGAGCCAGGAAGAACCTTGTTTAAACACCATCTCTGCCCACTAACCTATGGTACCCTGGGCTAGTATGTAATCACCTTGACCTTTTGCTTTTGCTGGCAGTGGAATGGAGATATTAATACCTGTGAATGACATTTCTTACGAAGCATAAATGCAAAAGTCTATGCAAAGCATAGTGACTCTCCAAGAGTGCATGTCCAAAGAGAGACAGCTATAAATACAATGTGATTCCCAGGCTTCCAAACCAGGGACAATGTGAATGGTGCTATTACCAACTGCAGTGGAAGATACAGGAGGGGTTTTCAAGAGAGAGTTATGAGTTCAACGTTGTGTATACTGAGTTAGGGTGCTTCTGTGCAGTAGTGAGCACAAACAGGACACAGGTGGGAGCAAAAGACATGCACCGGAGTCCTAGGCATATGGGTGGGAACTGCATTCATAGGGATGAGCAAGGGAACAGAGTGAGAAGAAAGTTCAAGGCTGGAACACTGAACAACTGAGACATTTAGGAGCTCAAGGATGGAAAGGAAGAAGCAGCAGCTGAGTTGATTTTGAAAATGCAATTGTTTTGACTAGGAAACTTCTTTCTATCACCTACATAATTGCAATCCTCTTATAAAGATGGCATCCTTTTATAAATGACTCACATCTTCTTCAGCCACTCCCTAAATGACCTTCCTAAAAAAAATTTTAAAAATAAGAACAAGGCTGTATAATACAAAGGATGTAAAGCCAAAAATCCAAAGCTAGAATCTCATTACTAGTGGTGTGACCTTGGGGAAGGTGTTCACTTATTCTTTGGCTTTAATTTCGGTGCCTAGGAATGGTATGGACTCTTACTCTATAGGGTTAAATAAGATGGTACATGGTATTCAAAGGTCAGGTCCTCCTTGCTTTGAGCAGTGATTCTGGGAAACCTCAATTTGCCTGTACATTCAGAATTTGTGGCTAAGGAAACTGGAAGGCCTGTTAGTCAATCTCGGGAACATGATCCAATTTCACCTTTTCATGAGTCCCTCAGGGGGGTGTTTCTGGAACCAGCAGGTGCTCATACATTGCTCTTTAAACATGCACAGTGACTGGGCCACCATGTGAGGCTGGTGATGGGGGCAGGGAAGGGTGTAAGGTCCTGGCACAAACAACCGAGAGACGCAGGCAGGAGCATCGTCAAGATCTCTGCCTGGGCTCAGGACAGCCTGTTCAAAGTGTTTGTTGACAGCAAGCACTTGTATGGGCAAGCACTGTTCCAAGTGTCTGTCTGACTAGATTGACTCAGCTCTCACGCTAACCCTGTAAGTACCATTATTTCTTCATATTCAGATGGGGAATTAGGCACTGAAAGACTGTGAGTAAATCACCTGAAGTTACAGAGCTAGTAAAAGGCAGAGATGATATTTAGACATAGACAGTTCAAGCTCCTGAGCAGTACTCCGCTGTTACAATCCACGTCTGGGGTATAGAAGAAAGGCCCAGAACGGGGAAACAGGTACGCCAGGATCTGCCTGAATTCTCACTGGCTACGTGCAAGAGAAACTGTTGTCCTTATATCTGTTTCCCAACTTCCCTTAGTCACAGAACTTCTGCTCCCATAGCTGTGCAGAATAATGATGACATTCACCAGTTTCTCCCGCAGCTACATATAGACCTTGGTTCCATTCAGGATAGTGAGATGCAAGAGGGAATGTTCTGAGATCATTTCTGAGAAACCTTCTTAAGACGTTTGGCATGAACCCTTTGCTCTTTTACTAATTTGTCCTTTCATCCATCCTACTGTCTGGGTCACAAGCATCATAACTGAGATTTTACTAAGTTTGGTGGCAAATGTCAATACATAGACAAAATGCTCAGTGAACCCCAGAAAGGACAAATTCAAAGAAAACATTTCAGAATATCATAGTCAAACTGATGAAAACAGAGAGAAAAAAAGAGACAGAAAAAACACAAATATGAAAAGGAGACAGAGGAAAATTCACAACACATACATTACACAATGACAAATGACTTGTCACTAGGGTGTACAGAAGCAAAAGATATGACATCTTTAAGAAAAATAAATCTGTCTTCTAGAATTCTACTTCTAAGGAAAATTATGAGGGTAAACTAAGATATTTTCTGATAAAGAATAGCTGAAAGAACTTGTTTCCAGCAGAGCTATCTGCACAACAAAAATATTAAAGAAAGTGATTTAAGCTGAATGGAAATATAAGAAATGGAAACTCAGATCTGCAAGAAGAACTGAGGAGCACTGGAAATGGTAAATTTTGCAGGTAAATATTAATTTTTCTTTTATTAATTTTTGAAAAATAACTGTTAAAAGCAGAAATACAAACACTGACTTATGATGTTTTAATATACATAGCATGTTATAACATGAATAGTCATGCAAACAAAAGAACAAAGAGTGAGAGGAAGTTAATAAAATTATACCGTCTTTAAATTATATACTTTGCATGAAGTGATTCAATGTTAAGTAGACTCTGATAAGTTATGGCTTCATGCTATAGTCCTCAGAGAAGCCACTAGAAACCAAAGAGAAACAACCACAAAATTAAAAAAGAAAAAAAAACCTAGCAGTACAGCTAAAAATCCAAATCAGGAAATACAATATTTTTAAGATGGTCTATTTACCCAAAAGAAGTTTGGAAAAGTTAAAAAAAAAAAAAAAGATAAAATAAATGGCAATGACATAGACTTAGATCCAACACATCAATAATTACATTGAATGTAAATGGATTAACATTCAAATTCAAAGGCAGAAATTGCCAAACTGTATTAGAAAAAGTAAAACTTATGTTCTCCAAAACAATACTTTAAATATAAAAACACACAAAAAGTGGAGGCAAAAGAATGGGGAAAACACGAAAAAGAAAGCTGATGTGGCTTTTAATAACAGAGAAAGGTAGACTTCAAGACTAGTTGTGTTATCAGACATAAAAGGGATGGTTAATATGAAAAGTAGGCAATCCATCAGGAAGATTGAACTGTCTTAAATGTGTAGGCACCTAATAAGATAGCTTCAAGATACATAAAAGAAAAAAACTGCAGTAGAAACAGAAACCATTAGAGAAGGAGCCCTTTCTTAGTAACTAATAGACTAAATGGACAAAATGAGTTAGTGCATGCAATATTTGAATAATGTATTCCTTTCATGTGTATATGATGCAAGTCAATCATTTCAATAGGTATAGAAAAATCATTTGACAAAATTCAATATCCATTCATTATTTTTAAAAAGAAAACATTCTTAGCAAACTAAAGTAGAAGGTAATTTACTTCATCTTATAGAGCATGTACGAAAAAAATTAAAGTAACATCACCTAATTGTGTAATAACAAATATTTACTCCTTAAGATAGAGAACAAAGCAAGCATGTCTACTTCAGCAACATTTCACAGGAGTTTTGCTACACACAGCCAGGCAAGTAAAAAAGATAAAGAATATAAAGGAAAAACAATCAAGATTCTTATTATTTGCCAATCTGTTATTTTATACCATGAAAATACAAAGAAATATACAGCAAAAATTATGGAAACTAGCTGGGCATAGTGGTACACGCCTGTAATCCCAATGACTGAGGGTTAGGCAGGAAGATTGCAAGTTTGAGATCAGACTGGGAAACTTAGTGCAACTGTCTCTCAAAATAAATTAAAAAGGTTTGGAGGTATAGCTCAGTGGTAGAGCATCCCAGTTAAATTCCCAGTAACAAAAAATTTAAAATTATGGAAACTAATAGGTAAATTTAGCAAATTATCAGGATACAAAGTCACTATAAAAAATAAATTATATTTCTATTCACTAGTAATAAAAAACTGAAAAATGTTAAAAATTTAAATGTTCTTTATAATAGTATCAAAAAATATAAAACAGAAATAAGTTTAACAAAAGATATGTAAGACCTCTATGCTGAAAACTATAAAACTTTAAAACACCCAAATAAATGAAGAAATATACCATGTTCATGGATCAGAAGTCTGAAGTTGTTAAGATGTAAATTCTCCCCAAACTGACTTACTTCCATATCAGTTATTTAAGGTGTCTGTTGTTTGAAATTAATCAAATTCTAATTGATAAATTATGTCATTCCAATCAAGTAACTAGCTCTTATATGTCTCAACTTCCTCATTTGTACAAAATAGAAATAAAAGGACAGCTATTCACATCAAGTGGTTTTAGCTATACTTGTTGAAAGAGAAGGAGAAAGTGGATTCACAGTATTAAAGTAATAACAAATATTAACTGGGTTATCATTATAGACAGGACACCATGCTTCAAGGCCTCGGGTCATCTGTAGCTGAAACTCAGTTGGAACAGAATTAATCTTTTCCAAGACTAAAAATGAACCAAGATTTTCCATCACTGTGTCTTCTCCCCTCCCTGCTTTTTCCACTTTCTCTCTCAATGTATAGACACAGATGTACATTTATATAAAGAGTTGTAAACTCCATCTCCAATGATAGGAACCACTCTGCTTTGTTATGTTCCTATAGGATGTTACAACTCTAAATAAGATTACTTTAGATATCCTTGGGTAAGGTTTCTATTTTTAGTAACATAACCCTTTAAGATCTTTGATTGGTTGGTGAATAAATAATAAACCCCCTTGCAGAAACCAAATTAGTTATGTGGCAAAAGCAAGAGGGTTGAAAAACAAACATTAACACTCTTGGGTTCAAGCACTGCCATGGACACATTTGAACCCCAAAGCATGAGGAGCTGTATATTAAGAACAAATGGAGTGGAGTTTTGTGGAATATTATAAACCTAAGTAATGAATAGAATAGTACTGCTTCTGAACTGACTATAGATTAAGAAACTATAATAGGAGAATGACAGGTAGTCTTAACTAGATGGTCATGAGATAATATATTTAGATTTACAATCTTTCTTGAAGAGTAGGAGATGAAAAACTATTTGAAAATGTTAACCAAAAGTGCAAAGAGAATGATGAATACAGCAATATGTATTATATGGAGGAGTTTATTTCAAGTTGTACAGATCTCAGAGGATGCACATCAGGAAACGTTGGAAAGAAAATACAGTAGTTCCAGAGAAAAACTGGATCTCAATCATATGGAGGCAATATCAACAGTCAAGATATTTAAAACAACTGATTATAATAATGATATTATAATTAGGAAAGTATGAAAGATTAAAGGATCAAAATGGAAAATAAATAAAATAGAACTACAAAAGAAACCTACTAAGGATTGGGGGGCTAATGCAAAAATATATAATTTAGCTACTTGACTGTTACTTCAAATTTCACATTTGAACCAATATTTATATGAATATGCCTGATGAATATTTATGTGGCAAATAAAAAGAAAACATCCTTGAGTAATATGCATCTTGAAAATCAGATGGTTAAAACCAAAAGAATATATTTCTGGAAGATTTTAAATTATGAGACAATGAAATCACTCTGTATATTGTCAGAAAGCTATCTAGATGTCAGGAATTTATGCAACATTCATCAGGGAAAATATGGAATAAAGTGATACTGGCAATTTTGCTGACAACATAAGACAATTCACATGGAAGAAATAATGTGTATGGGCATTTAAAACTTAACTCATGATTTTGCTGCCTCGGCAAATGGTTTGAGTCCAACCCTGGAGCGATCCTGATTGTTTCCTCTCTCAACCCCCATGTCCAACCAATCCATCAGTGGATCTTACAGATTCCATCTCCAAAATATATCATTAACGCAAACACTTTGTTTCATCCTGGCTGCCACCATCCCAGCCAAAGTCACAAATTATTTCTCCCTTAATACAACCATTTCCTCTGACAACATTCCTCTTCCAGCTTACCCCTGCAACCAAGTGTCCAAACAGCAATGACAATAATTTTCTTAAAATGTGAATATGATCATACTTCCAAATGTTCCTGGAATAAAATTTGATCTCCATTCCCTGGACAGGACCTGTGTGCTCTGACCCCCAGCTGAGCAGTCTAAGCCTCATCTAGCAGCTGGCCTCAGGGGTTTCCATTCAGTTCCCAGAAATAACAAGCCATCGCTGGAGTCCTGCTACAGGCTGTTTCCACGGCCTGGAAGTCCCCCCTCCTGTGTGCTTACAAACCTGGCTCCTTCTTAGGTCTTAATTCTTGGCTTAAATGTCAAACAGATGGACCTGTCCTGGTCACCCCTGGCTAGGTGCATCTCCCTGTACCCTGCTCACCACCTTCATAGCATCTCTGCTCACTGGTGGTGGAATAGGTTCACCTATCATCCATGTCCCACTCCCAAGGAGACCAGGGACTTTCTGGAGAAGGAGCCACATTGCTTCCTCATCACTGAGCCTCAGCAACCAGCATTGTACCCAAGCTGTGGGAAGCCCTCAGTGAATATTTGTGGAATAAATGAAAGGATGAATGAATGGATCAGTGGCAAAACACATTCTAACAGATTCATTACGTAACAGAAGAGTTAGAAGAAGCATTGAAAAACACAGACTAGGTCTTAAAAGCTGCAATGAGGAAATATGAATAGGTTGAATATTAGTCATTATATATATTAATTACAGATACATAGGTGAATAGTCACTGAATCAAAATGAAGCTAGAAAATTCAGTTCTGAGATTCCCAAGCAGCACAATGAAGCAAGGAGTAAAGCTTTGACCTTTAAAGAGCTCATCCTTATCAGGGAGTCCACAAGGACAGGTCTGAGATGGCAAAAGAACAGGGCAAGGCTATCTTCTCTTCCTTTTCTTATTGCAATCACAATTTGAGTGACAGGAAGGGCTGCTGACGTGGGGTCAGCGTGTGCGGCATTGGCTCCAAGTGTGGCAATGATTCAGAAGAAAGAAGAGTTGGGCTTTGCCCTGGACCTCAAATACAGCCTAAGACTTGGCTCAGCAGACAAGGAAGAGGAGTGACGGTACAATTGGAGAAGGGGTTTTGGCTGATGCTTCTGGAAAAGTTAATTGGGAGCACATTTGCTGTGGTTCTAAGAAAGCAGACAGTTATGTAAGATAAAGAGAAGGGGCATATCAAGGAAAATCAATTACAAAATCATCAGATGTGAACGATCCAATAGGATTACAGTTAAAAGGTGACTTTCAATTTGTAAGAAGAGGAATTTGAGGAAAAAAAACAAAACAAAACACCTTAAGGACTTTTCCTAGAACAGAAACACAGATTTAGAACTAAGACAGGAAAATGAAAAATAACTAGAAAAAGTCAGAGGTAAGTTAAATCAACTCTTCCCCAGTTTACACTAAAGAGATAAAAGGGCAGAAGAGATGAAACTTAAAATATATAGTTATGTAGGCAAAAATAATTGGCTATTGGCACTGGAAACTTAGAGGTTTAGGCCAAAGTTCTGCCTTTTCCTTTGGTTGTTCGTTCATCTAACCTATCCTAATTGAGGCCAATCACATATCAGCCATTGCAAGATCTTACATTCTGGAAAACAGAAAGATAAACAAGTAAATAGATATCATGGGCTAGTACTACCAGCTGTTGGACAGGTTAGGGGTCATAGGGTTTGGGGGATGTGTTAAATAATGCAGTCAGAGAGACATAGAGGATGGAGCGGGGAGCCAGGTGAGGGTCCCAGGAAAGTTTCCAACAACAGGAGGATGGGGAGCAAAGCCCCAAGTAGCATGGGCTTTACGGTGAATGGCGCCCCCTGGCAGGCCATTTCCAAGCCCTTGGTGTGTTTGGAGAACGGAGAGAAAACAGTGGCTGGAGGAGACTGGGAAAGGTGACAGTAGAGGTAGTCACAGCTGGGTTGGCCCTCCCCACACTCTGGACAGAAATCACCAGTTTTGAGGGACAGGGAAGGAAGGCATGTCAGCCACGTTTTTAGATGGTTTGCTTTTCCTCATCCTCCCTCCCCAAGACTCTCACCACCCAATGGCACCCCAGACATCAAGCCAACCAAAACTGGCCAAAGGCTGCTTGTCTCCTCTCTGGCCTTCCACTTCACCACCCACAGACAGCGCTGCTCACCTTCTCCATCTCTATCACCAACACTAATCCCCTCCCGCGCCCCAGCGCACCAAGACAGCTGCAGCAGATCCCTGACGTTCTCCAATTCTATCCTCCCTTGATTTATTCTTCCTCCTTCAGACACAGTAGTTTCTCCCAAGGGTTCAAATTCTTCTGTTCCCCTGCCAAACCCAGTCAAGCTGCCCTCCTGCAGACTCTCGGGTGACGCCCAGTCCCTGCACCATGCTGTTCAGAGGGCTGCCTGGGATGGTGTCTTACCTCTCAGCCTTATATCTCCCCCATCACATTCTGCACTGTGGTGCTGCTGGGCTCCATCTGTTCTCTCCTGCAGATCTATTTAAATATCGCTTCCCTGGAAACCCCCCCTGGCACCCTCCAACCCCAGCCTGGGTGAGAGGTCTGCCTCCCGAACACCGGGTCACCCTAAAAGAGCCCTGCCCCATCCCTCATCCTCCTGTCCACACTGTCTCTCGTGGTCACTGTTCCACAAGACCCATGAGGCCAAGCTACGCCTGTGTTGTGACTACCACAGTAACTGCCACAAGGAAGGTAACAAATAAATAGCATGTGAGTGATTAAGTCTTTTATTAGCTGCATTATGATGGAATAAAGCTCAGCCATTAATAACACTTCTTCTGGAAAAAAAAATAGTGTAGGAGAACATTTAGGACACATTGTTCAGTAAAGAAGCTCATTACAAAAGAAAATGCACAGGAAGATCCAATTCCAGTTTTCATGAAAAGGGCATTATGAAAGAGACTTCAAAGATGTTCACCTAAAGTCCAAAGTGACTCTCTCTTAGGGATGGAACTGTAGGAACTTTTCTTTTGTTCTTTGAGCTCATCTGAGCACAGACTTCAGTAATTGAGGGAAAATGCTAAAAATTACTTAAAGTGCTACATAACGTCCTGACTTGTCACAGACAAGCAGCCCGTGGTCACATGCAATCAAAGTGACCAGTGGCTAATAAGCAATCCCATGTGGATGCCCTGGGTCATAGTGACCGGAAGCACCACTTGGTGCAGACTGTTTAGGATTTGAAAGTGAGGAAGGGGCTCTTAAAGTGACAAATTCTTCATGTAAATTATAATCAAACCTAAATGGGGTGATTCAAAAGAACAATGGGAGAATGCCTGCCTGGAAAAAGAGGTGAGCAGAAGTGTGTCTTCAACTGCCTTCTGTCTGTGTGACATTAAGCAATCCCATGTGGGATTAATATCTTAATGTCAGAGGAGAAGAATTTGGGTTGGAAAAAACAGAGCCAGAGAGAGGTTTATTTAACCGAAGCTAAAATCTGATAAATTCATTAGCAGCACTTGCTTTCACTGGCACACTGGCAGGGCTTCACGTTTGGTCACCTTCTTCTTGGGCTGAGTCTGACCTTCAACCTCAAGAAGCTTACGGACATCACAGCCTGGACGTGAACAGTTCAGAATAAGGCCCAGGACTGTATCCCATAGTTAAGGACAAAAAGTGTCACTCCAGCCTTCTCCACTGCTGTGGTCTAAAGAGGGATGTGTGTAAGGAGACAAATTCTGCTGCTGTGGGGGTGGCAAGGGGGGGGGGGGAGATAAAAAATCCTCTTTACTTATTTTCATTTCTATTGTAAAGGATTCTGTTGCATTTAAGAACAATGTCCTGTTTCTGGCATGGAGAAAATAGTGTTTCAGAGACAGGCCTTCCCACAAATGACAACTACAAACTCCAGACCAAAAACAAGATCCACAACCACAAGGCTCTGTGGGGAGGGCAGAGTGGGCAGGTTTGGGAGGGAGTCCAAATGTGGAGGCATCCTGGGGCAAGGTTTGTGTTTGGCTTTCAAGGGAGGCCACAGCTGTGGCTGTGAACTGGGAGCCTCAGACACCAGCACTGAAGCTGCTTGTGTGTGTGTGTGTGTGTGTGTGTGTGCAAGCACATGCATGTGCATGCAGTGTGGTGGAGGATAACAAGATTGAACCCAGGGCCTCATGAATACCAGAAAGTGCCCTGACACTGAGCTGCATCCCCAACCCTTTTTGTTTTGTTTTGAGATAGGGTCTTGCTAGGTTGCCTAGTCTGACCTTGAACTTGTGATCCTCCTGCCACAGCCTCCTGAGTCGCTGGGATCACATTCATATACCACTGTGCCCTGCTAAAGCTGTACTGTCTTTCCACAGGAACCCAGGGAAGGAGCCTGGGACAGGCTCACCATGAGGAGTGAGGGAGGGTCCTAGGAAAGAAGAGAACCAGAGAAGGGGACCCCCAAATTCTGCATATGAAGCTTGCCCAAGTCTCTGGATGACCCCAAACCATGCATGAATGGGGCACTGACAACAGATGAAAGAGGTCCAAGCCTTCCTCCCTGCCCTCACGACTGGGTTGCAATGAGACCAGCCAGAGAGATCCACCTGTTTACTTTAGTGATTGTTGGTTAATCCATGTCAACTACATGGGAGTCTCCTCCTGTTTAAAGTGTTTTTGTTGGAACGATTTGGAATTATCTACCCATACATTCACCAAAAAATGTCTCTCATGTACCTAATTGCTGAGCACTCTAAGAGATAACAAAAACACTTAGCATCACTGCCTCCAACAGCCTAGAGTCCACCAAGGGACAATGGAGGTGCTTCCACAGCTATCACAAGGGGACATACATGATCAGGGAGGACCTGCTGCACAGAAAGAATGTGGACCTCAGAGTCCAATAAGGGTTTTTATCCTGGGTCCACTAGGACCTTCAGGCCTCTCGATTCACCTGTGAAATGAAGCAATAACATCTACCCATACAGCTGTCACAGCGATGAACAGTGACAGGTATTAATCACTTGTACTCTGTTAGACACTATTCTAAACACTGTAAACTCAGAGTTCACTCAAGCCTTAGAACAACCCCACTGGATAGGTTCTAATAATACTTCACTCTACAGGAGGGGCCAAAGAGGCATGGAGAATTAAAGTAACTTGCCCAAGGTCACCAGGTACTAGGTGATTGAGACAGCAGTGTCTACTTGAGCTTCAGCTGTTGACTACAAAATCACACTGAACAGTAACTTCAAAGGGCAAACAAACACATTGTTTGGCACACGGTTAGCACTCGACAATCGACAGATGTCATCAGTGCTGTCATTGTCACTGCTGGTGCTGTTGTTATTGTGTGAGCCATAAGAAAAACACAAGATGTATACCTGGATTTTAAAGCTAAGAAGTTATAATAATAATGCTAAGGAATTGTCGTGTGCAGATTTGGACACACACCTTAAAATCATCAAAAATTTGTGTTTATCTGTGAAGTACAGCCTCTTTTTAGAAAGAACAACGTCAATATATGGTTATTTCTTTGTTTGCTCATTCATCACATGGTAACTTCCGACTGTCACCTGCCACCTCCAGACCAGCACAGCAAGGTTCCCTCAG
The DNA here is from genome assembly GCA_025594165.1 of Tamias sibiricus. Taxonomy (NCBI): domain Eukaryota; kingdom Metazoa; phylum Chordata; class Mammalia; order Rodentia; family Sciuridae; genus Tamias; species Tamias sibiricus. The sequence continues at coordinate 67,005,040 of CM046660.1, read as the reverse complement.
GGAAGAGGCACGGAGGCTGAGGCAGGAGCCCAGCCACCCTGAAGTCAAGAGCAGCTGCTTCCCCACTGCTGATGGGAAAAAGCAAGCAGACAAATTTCCCTGCAGTATTTTTATTTAAACAATCTCAGAGAAACTGTGCTGTGTATAAGAAAAGAAAGGGAGACAGAAAAAAAATGAACTAAGTTATAAAACAAAAATTCACCAGCATGCAGCAACGGGTCATCAAATCGCACTCACACTTAAGTCTTCACACTCTAGTTTGTCTGAAAGGTGAAAGTACACACCATGTGGAGTATCTCAGCGGCCAGAATTCCCGGATGGGGTGGTGGTTCAGAGACAATGGCCAATTTTAAAAGAAGAACAGCATTTTAGTTGGGCCTATTGATTTTATGAGGACACATTACGTGTTTCTTAGGTAAGTGCACAGTTTCACATGGTCATAAGAGAGTGCTTTCAGGGAGGTCACACATGTTGGTTCACGGCAAAACACAACCAGATCCCACAAATGCAGGAAGCCCAGACCTCATGGCATGAGGTCACATGCCTCGTTTGGGGACAATGTACATTATCTCAGAAACAACTTTTATGACATGTGTTGTTATTGCCTGTGAATCCCTTTAAGATGAAAAGTATTACCACTGAAATTTGAGTTGGACAGGAGGATTTATACAGCTAGATTACTCAAGGCTATAAGATACAGGAAAACCAAATAGTTTGGATAAACCCTTGGAGCTCATTGCAATGGGATTTAACCTACAGGACCTTTGGGCCAACATAAAGATTTAAACCACAGGCCTTCCCTAGTGACGCTTTTGTCTATAAACATGACTTTAAACAAGATGGATATATTGACTCAGCAAGAGGCTCCTAAGCTGATATATCTGAATCAAAGAACTTGAGGAATAAAGTCCTTGAAAATAGGATCAACAGTCACCATTTTACAACCAGGAAGTGAAGACTGGAAGAGAGAAAAATCATGTGACCCACTCAGGAGATGCAACTGATTAATCACCATCATGATGCCTGAACCTTTATGCAGCCATGCAGACAGCTTTTTCTCTTCTTCACGCCAACCTGTATGAGGTGTGTACTAGTAGCCCCATTTTAGTAATTGAGAAAAACGAGACTCAGAGAAGTGAAGAGTTTGGCACAAGAAGCTGGTGTAGACTTCAGACCTAAACAATGGGGTTTAAAACCCACGTTCAAAACCACTCAGATCTGCAGCTTCATCAGTGGGCCAGCCTTGGGGCTCCCAGGCAGGGAAGGACACCAACTCTCCACACTGGCCATGGGGTTTCCTGTGTTCTAAGAGCTTCAGGATCCCACTGCCAAGCCAATGCTGAGCTCTGGCAGTTATGGGACTGAAAGGACTGATCCCCACCATCACCCCAGGGTGAGAGAGTTCACACCAACACCATGTATCCACACTCCCAGCCAGAAAATGGTCCGTTTTTAAGCATTTTAGCATCTTAAAAGTTAATGTTTTAAAATACATTGGATAAAATAATATTTCCCAGCACAGTACATGAACTCCATATTCTTGCTTTGGCCTCTGACACCAGGTGCCTTCTACAGCAGGTAGATGCCAGGAGGTGAGTTCAAGCTAGGCACCATGTGAATGGTCACACCTGCAGGACTGACAGATGTCCTACTCCTTTGTCTCTATTGGTTTCCTTTATTAATTTATGTGGTGTTCTTCCAATCCCTGGGGGGTAATAATGGTGTCTGAATAGTAGTATTCAGATTTTATTCACATATATATCTGAATATATTCATACACATGCATGCATGTATGTATATAATATTATTATATTATTATTTAATATTGTTATAATGCATATTATAATGTATATTATATATCACAAAATGATTATAATATCATTATATCTAACACATTTATATTACATAATATTTATATATTTAAATGCCAATATAATACACACACACACACACACACATATGTGTGTGTACATACACATATGCACACATTTTTTAGTTGGGAACCTCAGATTGGCCTCAAACTTTCACTCTTCCTGCCTTAGCCTCTTGAGTAGCTGGGATTACAAGTGTGCACCACCGCACCCAGCTATATATTCCTATATTTAAGTATACATATTTAAATGCCAATGTGCAGTGATAGTAAGTATACATAATTAGAAATCTTCGGAATTTAAATGTATTTAGTTTAAAATTCTAAGGATCTCAAAAGTTCTAAATTAAACATAACGACAACCTCAGGATAAGGAGAATATTCAGAAGCAGTAACGGCAGGTTCCAGGAACTTATATTTGTTGCTGTGATCCTTCAGTGAGGTAAGAAAATACACATGGTATTTTTACTTTCATTTTTTATTGCCCCCATTGTAACCAGAATCTGGAACGACACTTCTCAAATTCAGATCCAGTGAAAGTAAGTTAGAAATTCAAAGAAAAGCCAGAAGTCATGGATGAAGGATGAAACCTGGATGTGGAAGGACAGCAGATGCCTCCTGGGGGACGTGGGATGGGGACCAATGACTGATGACCACAGGAGCTCTCAGGTGCTAACTTTGAACTCTGGGAACTCATTAAATGAAGTCAGGAGTCAAAGACTTGGTACCCAGGAAGGAACACAGACTCCGAGGTCCGGCCCAGATCAGATGGGAAAGGACCCTCAAAGGGACAAGGACGAAGGTGGATGGGGCAGGAAAGGGCTGGGATAGGAACGTGTGGTGCTGAAAGCAGAGCCCAGAGGGGAAGGCGTCTTCAGACAGCTGGCTGGCCTCGGGCAGATTACTGTAAAAGGACTCCACTGTCCTTACCCAGATGTACATACATATGAAAAAAATGTCTCACTTTCTCCATATGTAGGAATTTAAATAGCAGGGACATTTAGAAGTCCTAGAACCTGAAAACTCTGCATTTATTTCACTCATGACTGTGGTAGCAAAGAAAATCTTGACAAATAGACATCATGAGATTTACTTTAAAGACTGTATTCAGAGATGTATAGGACAGTGGTTAGGAGCACTAGAGCCCATATGCCTGGGCTATCTGGCGTCAGGCAAGTTATTTGCTGTCTTGGGCCTCAGTTTTCCCGTCTGATAAATGGAAACATTAATAATGTTCCCTGCATAGGAGTATCATGAGGATCAAATTGGTAGGCAGAGTGAGTGATCTAAGTGTTGAACTTTATTTACCCAATATTAACTAACCTCTGCTAACACAGAACATGCTCTATAGCTAGGGTTATTGGAGCAGGTGAGGGCAAGAGGAATAAAATTCATTTCTTTTCCTCAGCGATGACTCAGGGAAATGGGGACACAGAACCAACACCAACATTATGGTTTGGATGTGAGGTATCCCCCAAAAGCTCACATGCAAGGAGGTTCAGAGGAAAAATGATTGGGTTATGAGAGCCTTAACCCAATCAGTGAATTAATCACCTGACAGGGATTAACTGAGTGGTAACTGAAGTGGCGGGGTATGGCTGGAGGAGGTGGGAATTGGGGTGTGGCTATGGGGTATATATTTTGTATCTGGACAGTGGGGTCTCTCTCTGCTTCCTGAACACCATGTGAGCTGCTTCCCTTCGCCCACTGCTGCCATGATGTCGTGCCTCACCTTAAGCCCTGAGGGATGGAGCTGGCTGTCCTTGGACTGAGACCCCTGAAACCATAGCCTCCAAATAAACTGTTCCTCTCTACAATTGTTCTGGTCGGGTCCTTTAGACGCAGCAGTGGAACAGCTGACTAAAACAACCAGAGTGCAGAGAGGAATGGGGAGGGAGGAGGGAGGCCGGGGCCCCTCAGAGCTCAGAACAGCCTGACAATTCGAGACAATTTTCAAACTTGCTCTCAGAGTGTGGCTGAGGGAAAGAAGGCTCCTGGAGATACCCGCTGTTTTCAAAGGGCAAAGTGTTCAATTGGCTTCGTTCCTACAAGGGCCACCCTGCGACAGGCCCCAGAAAGGCTGCTTTGTAAATGCTAGTCACCAGTTCCTAGTGCTCCTGCTGGGGAGCTTCAAACCCTTGGCTTGAGTCCTTCAAAGGGTGACTAAACCCCTGCAGGTCCGCCACGGAGGGAGACCTCCCAATGAAGGGCTTCATAGAAACTGTTGGAGAACACCATCATCCACTCCCTGGGAAAGCTTTCCTTTCCTCTGAGCTTTCTCCAGGCAGCCTGGAGGGGCTGATAGGCCACTGGATAAAGGAGAAGGCCCAAGAGGGCCCCGTCACTCCCAGGTTCAAATTACACTCCACAGGCCTGTGTGTCTGCGCTTAGACTTGGCCAGGACCTCTGCCAGACTCCCCCAGCACCCGCCTCGCTGACATCTCCAGGCCATAGCAAAGAGCCCTCGAGCTCAACAAAACCAAGATAGAGCCCTTCTCCATTTTTCTGCTTCTCCCCAAACAGAACAACCACATGAAAGGTGGCAGAAGCACATGGCTGGCACCTCACCCCCAGCCTCCACACCCCATCCTTTTCTAGATCCTGTCTATTTTACCTCCCAAGTTCTCCTGAATCTAGAAGCTTCTCTCCTGGTCAGATTCTATCCTTCCGTTCCAAGGAGCCCTGTGCTATGTCCTGGACTGCTACTCTGTCCCCAGCCTTTTCTCTTATTTCCTCTTGTCTCTCACCACTTCACGCTCCACACTGTTACTGAACGAACATTCCAGATTTCCTGTTTAAATGTACCAGTGGTTTAACAGTAATAACTGTAATGAAGACAGTGATGATGGAAACAGCAGACGTGTACAGAGCACCGAGCCGGACACTCTCCTAAGCCCTTTATCTGCATCATCCCTTTGAATCATTATTCTGACTTGTGATCAAGCATCAGCATCTCCCCCATTTTACAGACTGAAGCCCCGAGGCACTGAGAGGTGAATCACTTGCCCATGGGCCAAAGCTGGGGAGTAAGTGGTGGAACTGGACTTCAGACCCAAGCCTCTGCCTTCCTCCTTCCAGACTGAAGATGAAGTGCTGCCCTCTGCCCCACCACGCCCTGCTAGCCTGCCCTGCCCCCCCTCGGCCTGCCGCCACCACGTCCCCATCCTCCTAGCTTAGCCACACCTTCAACCACGCCATCTCCTCCCTCTCCTCTTTCAGGATCTTGGCACATGGGAGTCTCTTCTAACCCCCAAGGCTCAGCAGATCCCTCTGTACATCTTCAAGGCACCGACTGCATGCAATTACATACTTTTGCCAACCATTAAATCCTAGGACCCAACACAGCACCTGGCATATAGCAAGTCCTCAGAAAATCTCTACCAACTCCAGAAGGAAGTATGAGCGAAAACAAAACTCCTAGTTTCTACTTCAAGGGTCACCATTTAAATCAGTATGATTTTGTGCAATGTCCCCCTCTCTGAGCCTCTGGGATCCATTGTAATTTTCTAGTAAAAATCAAAGCAATATTAATAATAAAGTACTTGGAGTCATCCAAACTCTTTCACAAAAATCTCTTTGGATCCCACAATGACCCTGAAGACTGCCCTTGACCAAACAGCAAGGTTGCCACCAGAGGTAGGTGGCAACTGACTCTTCAAGGGTGTGACAAAGCTCTGAAGCACAGCAGCAAGCTCAGAGGTGAGTGGCAGTGGTGCTGCTTGCTGGGTCGTCACCCCACTTATTTGCCTGTGTTGCACAAGAAAACTGGGGTGGGGAATCGGGTCCATCGCCATGGTGACCATGGTGACCCACATAGAGGGGGACGCTGGGTGCCCAACAGCCATCCCACCCTGCCCCAACGTCAGCCCCAGCCTCTGCACAGAAGCTGGGAAACAAGAGTCTGGTCTGCCCTTCTTTAGTGAACATTCATTTCTCCAAAATATTAAAGAGTATGGGGGTGGGGGTGGGGCTGGGGTCGTGGCTCAGTGGTAGAGGCTTGCCTAGTATGTGTGAGGCACTGGGTTCGATCCTCAGCACCACATAAAAATAAAAATAAATAAAACAAAGGTATTGTGTCCATCTATAACTAAAAATAATAATAATAAAATAAAGAGTACGAGGAGTTGCAGTTCAAAGGAGCAGCTTCTGGGGACCCAAGCACTTGCAAAGCAATGGCCTCTTACAAACACCAATCCATGTTATGCTTTAGATTAGGTGTCCCCAAAAGCTCATGTGTGAGACAGGTCAAGAAAATTTAGAGGTGAAAGGAGTGGGTTATGGGAGGTTTGACCTAGTCAGTGTATTCACCTCCCGGATGGTATCAGTAGGCAGGTAGGGGGTGACTGGAGGAGGTGGGTCACTGGGGGCACGCCCTTGGGGTTTATCTTTTGTCCCTGAGGGGAACTCTCTTTGCCCTGTCCCCAGCTGCTTTCTTTCACCACACCCTTCCGCCATGATGTTCTGCCTCACCCCGGGCATGAGGAATGGAGCCAGCTGTCTGTGGACTAAGACCTCTGAGACCATGAGCCCCAAAATAAGTTTCTCCTCTAAAATTGTTCTTGCCAGGTCTTTTGGTCACAGCAGTGATAAAGCTGACTACTTCACACCATCCACGCCACTGCCCACCTCCACACTCAGCAGGGGTGGTTTAGGTAGTGCTGAGGCAGAGATGCTGCCTCACACATTCAGGCTCCCGGCCCCATCTGTGCAGAGGATGTGACTCTACTTTATGTAGTTGTCAATGTCAGTTCTGTGGATCAGGAGCTTATACAATGGTTTTAAGGGGGAAAAAAAAAAAAAAAAAACAACTCTAATGCCACGTTATTCTTACAACACTGAAGGTTTAAAGTAATCCCTTCCATAGCATCCCCCCAAGCAGAAACGTGTAAAATCATTCCTTGAACACCAGACCAGTTCCTGCCTGTGATTATCTGTCCATTACTTCAGGAGAAACAAACAGTAAAACTGTTTTTATAAGTGGCCCCTAAAAATGTAGCTTTCCAGGTGACTTGAATTTTCTAAGACATTATAAAGTTGACATAAAAACCAAAGTAGGTGAACTTTATGTTGAATTCTTTCTGTGAACAGGTACCAAAAAAAACAAATAATTGCTGGGCACGGTGACACACACTTGTAATTCCAGGGATTCTGGAGGCTGAGGCAGGAGGATCACAAGTTTGAGGCCAGCCTCGGCAATTCAGTGAGGCCCTAAGCAACTTAACAAGCCCTTGTCTCAGAATAAAAAGGGCTGGGGATGTGGTTCAGTGGTTGTTATGGTTTGGATGTAAGGTGTCCCCCAAAAGCTCATGTGTAAGACAATGCAAGACGGTTCAGAGGAGAAATAAATGATTGGGTTGTAGGAGTCTTAACCTAATCAGTGATTAGGGATTAACTGAGTGGTAACTGGAGGCAGGTGGGGTGTGGCTGGAGGAAGTGGTTAATTGGGGGTGTGGCTCTGGGTATATACTTTGTATCTGGAAAGTGGAGTCTCTCTCTCTGGCTCCTGGTCACCGTGATGTGAACTACTTTCCTCTGCCACCCTCTCCCTCCATGATGTTCAGCCTTACCGTGAGCCCCGAGGAATGGAGCCAGCCTTCTATGGACTAAGACCTCTGAAACCGTGAGCCTTCAAATAAACTTTTCCTCCTCTATAATTGTGCTGGTAGGGTCCTTTAGTCACAGCAGCAAAAAATCTAACTAAAACAGTGTTCAAGCACCTCTGGGTTCAATCCCCAGTACCAAAAATATATATATGAAATAACCTTACAAAACAGGAATCTTAACAAGTGAAATCAGAAAGAGACTCTATTTCACCCTATTTTATTATAGAAATTCATTTCAGCACATAAATTGAAATCACTGAAATTCCTAGAGGATGTCTGATATTCAAACATAATCTTCAAGTTATTCTAGCATGCTTTTTTAAAAGGAGTTATCTATTTTTACTTCACAATTGAAATGAAATAGAACGTTCATTTGTGCAGAGATTTCAGAAATTTAGAGTAGAAAGTGGATCAAACTAATTTATGATTTAAAGTGGAAAATGCAAAGCATCACTAGGATAATGAGTGCTCTTTACCTTCTGGACACTGGCAGGTGAATCCATTGACGCTAGACACGCAAGTTGCTCCATTTCTGCATGGATCTAAGATGCAATAATCAATCTGGGACTGGCAGAGCTCTCCAGTATAACCTGCGCAAAACAAGAGGTGCATTTTAGGAGACAAGCTATCCCAGAGCCTCCAGGAGCCACCCCGTGAATTGGTGGACTTAACTAGTACCCAGAATGCAGAAGCCTTGGGCTAGTCTCTCAGCCACTCTTAGATGTCATTTAGTTTTATAACAACCAGAAATAATCATAGCACTTCAGAACCATTAAAAAAAAAATCAGTTGTTTTGTAAAACTGTTTCCCGCAAAAGGAGACTTTTCTCCAGGGTCTGTTTTATCTCATCCCAGCCTTCCAGAAGCTCAGATTGAATGCCAGCTTCCCTGTTGACAGCTTCCTTCTGACATGAGAATTTACAGTCCTCTGCTCGAACTAAGTTAGATGCCGGCCACTTCCCCTAGGTCACAGCAATACCTCTGCAAATGGCATTAGGAGAATGTCTGGGTATTAAAATTTTAAATTTATAATATTTCAGGGCTAGAAGAACCCATCTGTGTTAATTCTGTGTCCTATCCCTTCATTTTAAAGATAAACAGATTGAGGCACTTATAATGCTAAGCACATTAATATATTATTCTTAATACTTATTTGAGTCATAAATCCTACTCTAAATTCTCTGTGAAGCCAGCCTCCCATGGTGATTTTGTTGGATAGTAACATAATCACATGCATGTGAACAGGAAATAAGGATGTAAATCTACTACTACACCTGGGGCCAAAAAGCTTTAAATAAATTCCATATTTTTTATTGATTGTGAAAACAAAGCCCTCCAGACGGACAAGTTTAAAAAAAAAAAAAAAAAAAACTAGCATGCTAATATGCTTCTCATCTTAAAGTGGTCAGTGGTTTGAAAGAAAAATTGGAAACTACAGGACATGAAATCAAAAGAGGGGAAAAGGTGCTCTTAATTATGTTATTTAAGGGACGGAGCATTAATACTATGCAGATGGTTTCTATCATAGATTTTTATGCACAGATATTTTCTAAGCAATTATAATAATACTGCAACATTTTTTATATTCCTAGGATGGTTTTTAACAACATAAAAACTTGTCTTTATGAATTAATAGCTTTGAAAGGCTGTCATTAACACTTGCATAAGAGATTTGTAAAGATAAATAAATGATATTAGATGAAAGATCATTTTCCTGAGCTTCAATTACCTGCCAAACTAGTATAAATTACAGATTGTGAATTCATTTGCAATCCTGTGCCTCCTCTCATGGTGGAAAAAATCCAGAAGATTCTAGCTAATTCTTGGGTAGGAGAAGATGGGTAAGATAGGCCCATGAGTTCAAAATTCCCTCTTTGAAAAATCCAGAACAGCATATTTTAATACAATAATACTATGCTAAGAATATATTTTCAAATGACATCTCTAAATTCAAAATATAGGACAGTCACTTGTTTTTAAGAGGAGTGCTAGAAATAATTTTGGCTAAAAATAATGGCTTATATTTATCATGGAGCACTTATTTTTTACCCATATATTAACTCTTCCTACGGTCACCCCCTAAGGTCCCTCCCAGTTTACAGATAAGGAAACTGAGGCTTCAGAAGGTCACATAATTCACATAAAATCACCCACAGAGTCACAGGTTTGTGTACAGGCCCTTAAACACAGCATCATACTTGAGGCACTAAGCATTGCTAACATCAAAAAACATGGATTTATTTTTATTTATTAATTGTTTTTTCAGTACTGGGAATTGAACCCAGGGCACCCTACCACTGAGCTACACCCTTGGCACTTTTTTTTATTATTATTATTCTGAGACAAGGTCTCACTAAGTTGCCCAGGCTGACCTCAAATTTGTGATCCTGCTGCCTTAGCCTCCAGAGTAGCAGAAATTACAGGTGTGCACCATCATGCTTAGCCAAACACACATTTAGCATGAAGGAAAAATCAAAGAAAACAGTGGAAAGAAACAAATCCTCATAGATAGAGATAGATAAAAAGCTAAATCATAAATGCTCCATTCATGACTTAAATGTTCTTGCCTAACTTACAACCTGTCTGTCACATGCTTGGGCTAGACATGGCAAGAATGATATTTTTTTAAATCCCTGCCTTCAAGTATTCTATAATATGACTAGAAAAGTGTGTTTATGAAACCTATGACTGATTAAAAGTTGTAGGTTATTAGAGGCAGTATGGATGGTGTCATGAGTCCTGTCATACAATGACCTTAGAACTGTGACCACAGAATCAGATGCAAATACAAACAGCAGCCAGGAGCCAATTAAATGTCATCAAAAAGGACTGTATGTCCCTACCAGACAGAAAGAGTAGAAGAATAATACAGGCTTCTGTGGACTTCAAAGTTCCTTAAAGAAAATTGTAGCAACCACTTTCTTTGAATTTGTATTTGGGAATTTCAGACATAAACATAAACTGGAATATGAACATCGCAAACCCATCACCTCGCTTCAATAATTATTAATGGTTCTATGTTTAATCTCATCTGGTCTCCTCATATGTTCATATTTTTCCTTTGAGAACATCTTAAAATAAATTTCATTTCATCTGTAAATATTTTAATGTATAAAAAGAGATTGTTTCAAAGTTTTTTTTTTTGTTGTTGTTGTTGTTGTTTTTTTGGCACCAGGAATTGAACTCAGGGGCACTTGACCACTGAGCCACACCCCCAGCCCTATATTGTATTTTATTTAGAGACAGAGTCTCACTGAGTTGCTTAGCACCTCGCAGTTGCTGAGGCTGGCTTTGAACTCATGATTCTCCTGTCTCAGCCTCCCAAGCCACTGGGATTATAGGCATGTGCCACCACACCCGGCTCAAAGATTATTTTTAATGTCCTTGTTAATTATCATTTGGTCTCATTTAGAAATTTCAATTAAATACTTTCAACTTTATTGATTTGATTGATATCAAAATTTTCCTTTTTAAGAACCACATTTGTCTGATAATATACAAATATTCCCATGCACATAATTAGTTCTTATAGATCCAATAACTTCAACCTGTAAGATAAATCTTAAGTGTCATTCAATGCTCCAGTACTGTATGCAAGATTTGTAAGGTTTCAACCTAAGATGCTAATTTGAATTTTTTAAATTTATTTTTTAGTTGTAATTGGACACAATACTTTTTACTTTATTTATTTATTTTTACGTGGTGCTGAGAATAGAACCCAGGGCTGCACATGTGCTAGGCAAGTGCTCTACCGCTGAGCCACAACCCCAGCCCTAATTCTCATTTTTTAATGTGTTGGGGGTTTGAGGTTGTCAAGATGGTTTGGGGGGTCACACCAGCATTAGTGAGTAAAAAGGCTGAAGATTTGCACTCCTTGAGATGGCCTTATGCAACAGAGTTGTCACACTCAAAATGCCAAAAGCGCCCGTCCAATGAAGAGCTCCAGTCTGATATGAACACTATAATTACTATCTTTTCTTTTTCCCCTGAGTTTTCAAGTCGTTAAAGTTTTGTTTGTTTGTTTGCTGTCTGGTTTTAGTTTTTGTTTATGTTTCCCACAGGTTTTATTTTGTTTTGTTTTTAAACAGGGTCTCACTAAGTTGTTGAGGATGGTCTCCAACTTGCATTCCTCCTGCCCCAGTGAAGGAGCCCTAATTAGGAAGGGCTGTTGCAGCTAGCTGGAAGCCATAAGTTCCACCTGATATGTATGTGACGCACCTGTAGGCACCCGCAAAGCTGAAGGTATATAACCGGGTGAAAGCGGTCCGAGTTAGGAGAACGGAGAATTCAGTCAGCCGGGCAGTCACTCGGTCGGTCAGAAGAATCAGAGCGGCCAGAACGTAGGCAGAGCGGTTACAGAAGAGAAACCAGATAGAAGACAGAAGAGAAACCAGATAGAAGAAGTAATGACTGGTCAGAGTTAGGCCGAGGCTCCTGAGGAAGACAGAAGACAGAAGAAAGAAGAGAGAAGAAAGAAGCTCTAATCTTTCTTAAGCTAAGCTAAGCTCTATCTTTCTTTCTCTCTACTCTAAGCTCTATCTTTCTTTCTCTCTACTCTAAGCTAAGAAGACAAGAAGAAAAGCTCTCTTTAATCTTTCTCTCTAAAAATCTTTCTTTCCCTCTCTAAGCTCTAAGAAAGTAGAAGTAAAAGTAGTAAAAGCTTTACTCTGCCTCCGAGAGTTTTCCTCCTGGTTTTCGGTACCAGGCAGCTTACACCCCAGCCTCCTGATTACAGGCCTGTGTACTGTGCCCAGCTGTGTTAAAGATTTGGAAAGAATGAGAACCATGGAACTATGGTGGGAAATACTATGTGGAGTCACCAGACTATATTGGCCTATCATAAGTTCACTATTACTGCAGATGAAAAGCAATAATGGAGGGATGTGGCTGAGATGGGGGGGAGGCAGGGAGGCAAGCTGAGGTGACAGGGTTGTAGAATCACAGAGCATCTTTATCTGTAGGTGGATCTTAGAGCACTGGTTCAGGCCCTGCTGCTTGTCCACACCTGGCTTGTCAAGAGAAACCTGACCCTGTTTTCAGCCTGGGCTGAGCTACTAGCTGGAGGTTCCAAATCTATTGTTGCCTGCATCATCCACCACTGAGAAGGCCATCTCTGGGAGGAGAAAGGCAGAGGACAAGGACCTTGAGCATCCTGAGGCTGCGTCAAGGGGCTCTCAAATATCAGCAAGTCACTTCCTGAGCCCTCGGAGAGCCGTGATTTAATCGGAGTTGTCGATCATGACACACCACGCTCTGGACTGGGTACCTAAGACTTGCCCACATCACCCTTTCTGCATCTTTTTTTTTTTTTTTTTTAATTCAGTCTCATAAATTAGGACTCAACACAAAATGGGTGATGGTAAGAATTTAAGTTAAAAAGACTGTTAAAGCTTTGCCTAGGTTCTTCCTTCTATCTGGTTGAAAATTGGTCTCTTCTCTGGGGAATAAAGTAACCATGCCAACCATAAATATTTCCTTACTCTACTAAAGTAGTGTGACATCCAGAGGACCTTGGAGATGCAGGGCAAGACTGCAAGTGTCAATGCCACAGGCAGAAAAGGTGATGTGTGCAGCTGTTTCTGTGGGTCACAGGTGGATGTGCTCTAGCACGTATGCAAAGGGCATCTCCCCCTAGAGGGTCCATGCCATAAATTTCCAAGTGGACAGTTGTCAAGGCATAAAGAGAAGCCCATTTAAAGGCACAGACTTGTGCAGAAAAGATGTGAATGTCAGGTTCACTTTCCCAAAAATGCACAACACTGACAACCTTCCTTCACTGTGGTTTTCAAATGAAAAAAATCTGTACCTAAGACAGAGGCGTGAATCAGTAATTGCCCAGGTTCCTTCCCTTCTAGCAAGGGATGTGGCGCCTCCTGACAGCCAGACAGTAAGCACGAATGGACAACCTTCCAAATCACTGTCACAACCCGATCATGCCTTTTATATGGTCTAGTTCCCAATGTCACTGCCTCTCGCTAGGGCTCCGGCATGGTCTGCCCAGTCCTTCTCTCCACACCAGCTTTCTTACAATCCATTCTCCACAACAGGCAGCCAGAGAGAGAGTCTTAAGATATTTGTATCCTATTACTCATATCCCATCCAGTGGTGTCCCAAAGGGTTTAGAATAAAGCCCAAACACTTTTCCTGGTGGCTAAAGGCCCAACATCATCTGGCCTCTGCCTCCCTCATCTTTATCCACTGTCCCCTATGACCACTATACTGCGGCCACCTTGGGAAGACCAGGAGAGGTGCAGTGTCACTTTATCAGCAGGATCCAGAAATACAGATTACAGAGTTCAGAAGTGAATTAGGTTATGGAGTAGAGGTCCTAACAGAAGGCACTAAAGTCATCTCTAAAATCAGGGAGGGAGATGGAAAAATGTCTCAAGGAGGGAAGAAGTCAGCTTCAACCTCAGCAGGGGTCACAAAGAAGATCAGAACATCAGGGCATCTGGTTTCCTGAACCCAGAAGCTGTGGAGTGTGCAGTCAGGCTCATTTCGAGAGTTACTGTCTTGGAGGTCAAAATGAAAGGGAGGCGTGGGCTGCGTGTGCTCTTCTCACAGACAGGAGAAGCTCCTCAGGTGTCCAGGTCTCAGGAGGCAGTGAAAAATGCCTCTTTCAAAAAGCCTTGGTCCTCTGAGTACCAGCTCCAGTTCATTTGGGTCAAGAACTACAAATGGCTTAGAATAATAAAGCTGAACTTTTAACAGTATGAGTCTTTTAATCCCAGAAAGAGAGGACCAAATATGGAGATGGACTAGGTCCAACCATGGCATTGCCGCTTTGTGTTTGGATTAGGCTAATCTGTCCACTCTGGGAGGCCAAGAATAGGAACTGTCTGAGAAAATACAGAATCTGCCAGACATGATTCCAATTTAAAACACACACTTGAGAATTGGTTTTTGATTGATGACTTTGGGTTGAACGTAAGGTCAAGTTAGTTAACACTGAGATGTTGAACAGAGCTTGCTAATCACTATTGTTTTTTAAGTTTAATTCCCACAAGGAAACAAAGACAAAGGATGATTCCTGTGCACAAAGGCCATCTTAGAATGTCAGAGACCTCAGTCCCCACTGTCACTTTGCATGGCTGTTCCCTCTTACTCTGCATCCTTTCGGGTTGCTTTTCCCATTGGTTGCATCTAAGCTCAGCAGTCGCCGGCTCAGACCTCAGTCTGGGCCCTCCTTTACTCTTGAACTTGACTATATCTGGCTGACGACACATGCATGTGCTCACTGCCTCCCTAGCAGGCAACCCAGGGAGAAGGGAGAAGGCCTGGAGTCCTCAGTTGTCCTCCCAGGGACTGTGCTCTATCACATTGTCCTGTCACCACCCGAAATGATTTTCTTATCAGTTCCCCTTCAAAAACACACTTGTACTTAGACATGCTCCCCCACCCCGCCCCCGCCCAGTACATTCTCAACTCCCTGAGAATCAGGACACTGTCTTGTTAATTGAACCCTTAAAACTTAAAATATTTCCTGCACAAATATTTGTCAAAGGAATGCATCCACTTACTTAAAGTTTTGCCCTATAACTGATGTATCTTTTAACGTAGATTTGCCTCTCTCCAAGCAATACTATCTGGAACAGCATGGATGAAATATCTAGCCATTCTCTTTCCTAATGCACATTAAAATAAACACACAGCTATTAAAATTTTTAAAAAATGGTTATCTCAAAAAGGTGCTATCAGTGAGAAATTATATCCCACTTATGTATGATATATCACAGTGCATAAATGCATTCTACTGTCATGTATAATTAATTAAAAGAAATAATTTAAAAAAAAAAAAAAGGTGCTATCAGAAAGCACCCGTGTGCTCCAAGGGCCTGCACCCTCAATTTGGGAAACTGCAATTAGCAATTGCCCTGCTCAAAGGCCCCACCCTCCTCAGCCAGCCTGGGATGATGGAGAACTCAGCTGAGCCTCTTCTGAACATCGGTCTTGCCTCTGTTGTGAGCACCCAGCACCTCCAACAGGGCCCTGGTACATCAGCAGGGCTGAGGCAGAGCTCTTCACCTTTCCTTCCTCAACAGCCCCACCCACAGTTGATTCTTCAAACCAGGGCCTCTCAGCTGGCTGATTCTCCTCCCCCAGGGTCATCTGGCAACACCTGGAGCTGTTGTCTATCATCACGCACTTGGGGGTCCTGCAGGCCAGGAAGCTGCCAAACCAGGTCCAATACATGACAGTCCCCACAACAAAGAAGCATCCAGTCCAAAACGTCCCTAAGGCCAAACCTTGGTTTAATCGGTGCAGC
This sequence comes from Tamias sibiricus, assembly GCA_025594165.1. Taxonomy (NCBI): domain Eukaryota; kingdom Metazoa; phylum Chordata; class Mammalia; order Rodentia; family Sciuridae; genus Tamias; species Tamias sibiricus. Next base: position 66,989,302 of record CM046660.1, on the reverse strand, counting down.
GTTAGTCCTTTACACTAAAACCCTTCATTTCTGTCTGGATGCCTCCGGCCTTCCCTCAAACAGAAAATCTTCCTTTGCAAAGAGAGACACAATGCCATGAAGATTTTTAAAAATCAGAATTCCTAGGAATATTTATAACCTCTAGCAAATGTTCAATTATGTTCTCTAAAAACTTTAAGGTACTGAGGAATCTGTAATCATGATATTCTACAAAGAAATAAAATAATTGGTTAAAAAATAGAAAATACTGATCAGGATAATAGAGGGTTTATTGCTTCTTTGGAGAACATTCTAGTATAGCAAATGTAAGAAAAGTCTTGACTCGGTTGTGCAGACAATGACAAACCCGAAGAGCGTCATGTTACAGGAAATAAGCCAGACTCAGAAAGGCCTGGGTGAGGCAGGTTCTCTCCTGTGGAAGCTAGAGAGGGAAAGGGGGGAAAGTGGGACAGGACCTCACAAATATAAAAGGGAGACCAGTAGAGAAGAGGAAGGGGCTGGGGTAAGGAGGGTTAGGGGAGGTACTCAGGAGTGGAATTGACCAAATTATGTTACATGCATGTGCAAATACATCACAGTGAATCCTGCTATTATCTATAAGTATAGTGTACTGATAAAAAATGTCAAATGATATTTTAAAATGTTAGATGGTAACTGTAATCATGTGGGTTAGGCTCTGTGTCCTCTATTCTGTACCATTGGTCTACAAGTCTATTTTGGTGCCAATACCATGCTGTTTTTGTCACTATTGCTCTGTAGTATAGTTTAAGGTCTGGTATAGTGATGCCTCCTGCTTCACTCCTCTTGCTAAGAATTGCTTTAGCTATTCTGGGTCTCCTATTTTTCCAGATGAATTTCATGACTGTTTTTTCTATTTCTATGAGGAATGTCATTGGGATTTTGATTGGAATTGTGTTAAATTTGTATAGTGCTTTTGGTAGTATGGTCATTTTGATAATATTAATTCTGTCTATCAGAGAACCAAGGTAGATCTTTCCATCTTCTAAGGTTTTCTTTAATTTCTTTCTTTAGCATTCTGTAGTTTTCATTGTAGAGGTCTTTCACCTCTTTCATAAAGTAGATTCACAAGTATTTTATTTTATTTTTTATGCTATTGTAAATGGGGTAATTTTCCTCATTTCCCTTTCAGAGGATTTGTCACTGATATACAGAAATGCCTTTGATTTCTGGGTGTTGATTTTGTATCCTGATACTTTGCTGAATTCATTTACTAGTTCTAGAAGTTTTCTGGTGGAATTTTTTAGGTCTTCTAGGTATAGAATCATATCGTCAGCAAATAGTGTTAATTTGAGTTCTTTTTTACCTATCTATAACCCTTTAATTTCTTTCGTCTGTCTTATTGCTTTTGCCAGTGTTTCAAGAACTATGTTAAATAGAAGTGGTGAAAAAGGGCATCCCTGTCTTGTTCCAGTTTTTAGAGTGAATGCTTTCAATTTTTCTCCATTTAGAATGATGTTGGCCTGGGGCTTACAATAGATAGCTTTTACAATGTTGAGATAAGTTCCTGTTATCCCTAGTTTTTCTAGTGTTTTGAACATGAAGGGGTGCTGCATTTTGTCAAATGCTTTTTCTGCATTTATTGGGATGAACATATGGTTCTTATCTTTAAGTCTATTGATGTGATGAATTACATTTATTGATTTCCATATGTTGAACCAACCTTACATCCCTGGAATGAACCCCACTTGATCATGGTGTACTATCTTTTTGATATGTTTTTGTATTCAATTTGCCAGAATTTTATTGAGAATTTTTGCGACTATGTTCATTAGACATATTAGTCTGAAATTTTCTTTTCTTGACGTATATTTGCCTAGTTTGGGAATCAGGGTGATATTGGCTTCACAGAATGAGTTTGGAAGTGCTCCCTCTTTTTCTATTTCCTGAAATAAATTGAAGAGTATTGGCAAAAACGTAAACTGTAGAAAAGATAGTCTCTTCAACAAATGGTGCTGGGAAAACTGAAAAGCCATATACCAAAAAAAATGAAATTAAACCCCTATCTCTCACCATGCACAAAACTCAACTCCAAGTGGATCAAGGACCTAAGAATTAAACCAGAGATCATGCATCTAATAGAAGAAAAAATAGGCCAAATCTCCATCATGTCAGATTAAGCCCAAATTCCTTAATAAGATTCCTATAACATAAGAATTAATATCAAGAATCAATAAATGGGATGGATTCAAACGAAAAAGCTTCTTCTCAGCAAAAGAACAATCTGTGAGGTAAATAGAGAACCTACTAATTGGGAACAAATTTTTATCACATGCACGTCAGAGTACTAATCTCTAGAATATATAAAGAACTCAAAAATCTTAACACCAAAAAAAAATAATAATAATAACCCAATCAATAAATGGGCCAAGGAACTGAACAGACACTTTTCAGAAGAAGATATATAATCAATCAACAAATATATGAAAACATGTTCAACATCTCTAGCAATTAGAGAAATGCAAATCAAAACTACTCTAAGAATTAATTTCACGCCAGCCAGAATGGCAGTTATCAAAAACACAAACAATAAGTGTTGGAGAGGACGTGGGAAAAAAGGCACACTCTTACATTGCTGGTGGGAGTGCAAAATGGTGCAGCCAATATGGAAAGTAATATAGAGATTCCTTGGAAAACTGGGAATGGAACCACCATTTGACCCTCTCCTCAGTCCATACCCAAAGGACTCAAAAACATCATATTACAGGGACACAGCCACATCAATGTTTATAGCAACACAATTCACAATAGCTAAAATGTGGAACCAACTTAGATGCCCTTCAGTAAATGAACAGATAAAGAAAATGTGGCATATATACACGATGGAGTTTTACTCAGCCATAATGAAAAAATGAAAGTATTTCATTTGCAGGAAAATGGATGAAACTAGAGACCATCATATTAAGCAAAATAAGCCAAACTCAGAAGGTCAAGAGTCATGTGTTTTCTCTCATTTGTAGGAAGCTAGAAAAGAAAACAGAACAGAAAGGCGGGGGTGGGGGTGGATATCTCATGAAAATAAACAGGAGATTAGTAGAGGAAAGGGACCTTGGGGTTGAAGGCCAGGAGTATGGGGGGAAATATTAGATGGTGACTGGAGCCTAGAAGAGATGAAATTCATTAGAAAGAAGCGAAGCAGAACCAGCCATGGCGCCTGCAGGAATGTGCCTCAAACCATAAGGCCACTTGGTATTAGCAGATATGGACTGGGAGGCTTGGTTTTAGATTCAGCTATAAAATACAAGTTAATTATTAGGACATGGAGAGAGAAGGATAGCTAAGTTTCCCCGTGAGAATGGCTGGAGAAAATTGTATCCAAACACTACCCTCTGATTTCCAGCAACCATAACAGAACCTCCAGCCCCACCCACTTACCCACATATAGTTCTCCACACTGCCTGCACTCTTGCAGTGAAAGAAAACCTTCTGGAGGTCAAGGGCAAATACATGAGGTATAAGAGAAGTTAGCTAAATGAGACAGACTATTAAAAAAAAGGGAGAGAGAGAGGGCAATTGATCAGTTGTAGGTTTAAAAAAAAAAAAATCTTCCTTCCCAGAACAGTCATTTGTGTGCATGATGTTACTTTCATGATTCCTTTCCTGAAAAAGATTCTCTGTGTTGCTCCATGAGAGAGAATCTAATTGTTTCTTTGGAGAGCTGTCCTGAAAGCTTCCTAGGTGGGAATTGTAGCAACAGCTATTTTTAACTCTCCTGGTCTTTTTATAGCCTGGTCTGTGCAGTGAAGCGCAGCTGCTGGATTTGGGCTGAAAGTCTGATGCTTCCAGAAGAACCCACCCCTGGGCTCTTGCCCTCAGGGAATCAGAGCAGCCTGTGGGCCTCTGCTCTGCAGCTGAGATGGAGTACCTAATATTAGCACACCCAAGCAAGAAATAAATAGCAGGAATCTGCGCACCATCATGATATCCCATCTCTGTGGCATTCAATTTCAAAGTCAGAAGGCAGAAATTATTTAACAGGAAAAACAAAAAGTAATATCTGTCGGAAGGAGAAAAACCAACACATCTGGACAGATGCAAACTAATTTGAAAACCAAAGGCAAAGAAGGAATGATGTATGTGGCCCATCTGTAAAAGGCAGCCAATAAAATATAATTAAAGTGGGGATGTATCATAACAGTGAAAGCATAAGAGAAAGCAGACATTCAGCAGAATGAGAAAAATTCGTCTCACGGTTAGGGAAAACATAGCCATGGCAAGTAAGTAAACAGGCAAGAGGCACAGAGGCAAGGGCAGTGGCATGGGAAGTCAAAGTTCCCGAATGGCAATGCACTATCAGCTGAGTGAGCTCATGCAGGATAGACTTGACCTTCATCTCTGTTATGGGTGAAAGGAGGCTAAAGATAGCTAATTCCCAGGACACTCCTCAAGATGGAAGGAGATCGGCTCCAAGCAGCAGGAGCCATTTGTATCAAGTGTGCCCTGAATCCATAATAGCTGGCACTGTGCCTGGCACGTCCTAGGTGGCTTGATATTTTTTGAATGAATGAATGAAGAACTTATGGATTTTAAAACTGTGAAGATATATGCCAATAGCATTTGATACCTTCATTTTTAACAGGCAATGTAGAGCAGTGGTTCTCAAAGTGTGGTCCCGCAGGCAATTTAGAGCAGTGGTTCTCAAAGTGTGGTCCCTCAGCAACAGCACTGCCTAGGAATTCATTTCAAATGGGTGGGACCCAGCATTGTCCCTCAACTTCTGAAGCCCAGCAAGGTGAGGCTTAAGAAGGCTTTGGGAGATTCTAAAATAAAGTACATGCTGACCTGGGAACAAGCAGCAAGCAGTCTTTTAATATCAAATATTAATATTATTCATCTAGAATTACACATACAATTCAGATTATGGAGGGAAAAAATTTAGAAGGTAATGGGTGAAAGTCAGCCACTGAATCACATCCAAAAGTCTTCAGCAATTCCACTGTTCACATGTTTTCTTCTTCTCTTGGGGAGTGGGAGCCCGTAAGCTCAATTATTGTACCAATCACTGTCTTCTTTTCAGACTTATTTCCCTATTCTTTAAGGGAGGTGTTGATTATCAATGCCCCAACCTCTAGCACAGAGCCAGGAAGATCCTGGGTACTTTTTATAGAGTAGAGTAATGATGTATTGCAATTTTTAAAATAACCCCTTTTATTCCATTGAAATTAAATGAAATAAAAAAAATTGCAATAGTAATGCAGGCCAGATTTATGAATGCCACTGTACCTTTTACTCTAGTGATTACATAAGGAAAAAAGACTCCTTTAAGTTTGTCCTGATGACCATCCCTGAGAGACTGAAATCAAAAGAGAGGAAAATTAAATTAAAAATTTATGCCATAGGACCATTTGAAGAATTGACTTAAAGGCATACATCAGTATATATAAAAAACCTAACTATAGAAGAGGTATTCATTCATTCTTTCATAAGGAAATTTGCAAGGGAAAATTCACATTTGGGGGACCTATGGGAAGTCAGTTCCTGACCTCAGGGAGCTCTCACTCTGGATGAGAAGATAAAACACGTTCCCAAGAAACAATTAAACATGGAGGAGCAAATGTGAAGGAATGCCATGGACAAAATCAGACACTGATGACAGTGACTAGGCTGGGCTCACTGAAGTGCTGGGGAATAAGGATGGCTGGGGCTCAGCCATGCTGGACCCCACCCCACATGCAGAGGAGTTGGGGCTCACCAAACAGCATTGTTGAGGCTTTCTGCAAAGCTTGGATGTGTGAAGATGTGTTGTAGGCTAATCACTTCCTGTGTTGCAAGCTAATCACTTCCTGTGTTGTAGGCTAATTACTTCCTGTTCCCAACACTTCATTTGGGGAAAGGCCCAGGGCTCTCCTCCCTTCTTCCCAGGAGCAGGTGCTCTGGGCTTGACAACCTGAGGAGGCTACAAAGCTTTCAAAAGCAGGTGGAGGATGGAAGGCTGAACAAAACCTTGGGAAACAGAATGAAGAGAACAGAAGCTTATCCTTATCTTTCTCTCTCAATGTTCAAAGATAACAGAGGTATCCTTGTGGATCGCCTATTCTGTGCCAATGTGCATATGTGTGTGAACATATATTGTGTGGGCGTGTGTGGTATGTGTATGAGTGTGTACACACATACGTGTGTGTGTGTGTGTGTGTGTGTTCTCTTTTATAAGGTCAGTACTGTTTCACAAGTGATGAGACTTGGGCCCAGAGGAGATAAGTAGACTTGGTGAGTGACTGAACCTGGAATTTGTCCAGGACAGTCGATTCTGAAGACCCCGCTGTTAATGGTCACAGTATCCTTTCTGTCTTTCATGAAGCTCATCTGAAAAGACTCTGAGACCTCAGCAAGGCTAGCCCAGAAGCCAGGGACAGTGGGCAGGGCTTGGTTCACTCAGGTGTGACTCTCCCACAGTCTTAGCAGGGTTAAAAGAAGGTCCTGAGGGTCACAAATGATCTGACGTGGCTCCAGAGTGAGAGGCTGCAGAAAGAGCTGAAGCCACCTCTGGCCAGAAGCAGTAGAGATGGTGCTCTGTGGAGGGCTTCATGCTCTTGGCTGGACAGTCAGAATATGAACAGTGGCTAATTTTTCTTAGTGCTTACTAAGTACCAGGCACACCACATATATCATCTCTCTGATACTGCAAAACAAGACTGGATTGAATACTATAACCCATCTCAATTTAGAGAGAGATCACTGATAATCAGGATGATTAAATAATTTCCCCAGGTCAAACAGAAAATGTGTAAGCTTGTTGCATGGACAATCCAACTTCCTGCCCAACTCAGTTCTGTAAGCAAAGCAGTATGGAATATAGGGAGAGGACAGAGGCTTGTCACAGTCATTTAAGCAGCAGATGACAATGACTTGAATGAGGATATTGGCAATGGGAAAATAAGAGCAGAGACAGATGGGGAATCATTGTAAATAAAGCAAACTTGGTGGCTCTCCAAAGATCAATGAGATGAGGGCGCCAGCCACATGGCCCAGCTTCCAGTGTGAGTGAAGAGGGCGCTGGTAGCACCACTGGTGGACACTGGAGCCGCCAGGAAAGCCAGGCCCGAGAGCCTGTGAGGGAGGAAGAGGGAAGCTGGCACCAGGAACCTGGGTTTGAGTCAGAGGAGGAGGAAGAGGAAGCAGATGCATCGATGCCAAGTCCCGCAAAAATGCTGGAGCTGAGGCAAGAGGCCAGGCTGGAAGGAGGGTCTGGAAGCCACCTGTGTGGTGACAGCTCAGAATGAGTGATTGCTACAAAAGGCAGAGAAAAGCAGCTGAGGGGGAGGGAAGAAGGAAGGGCTAGAGAGGTCTCAGGAGAACAGACACAGTGTAGTGCTCTGTGAAAGAGGTGAGAACCACTCCCATGGGTAGGATGAGCACTAGGAAAGAGCCCTGGAAAGCAGCCAGAAGGAGACGCCAATGACCTTGGAGAAGCAGGTTTACCATATGAAGAGGAAAACAATGTGGGTGAGTGGGTAGGAAATTAATAATTGGAGACCAACCAATGTGTGCCAGTTATGGAGATGGAGAGGAGGGAGGGAGGGGAAAAGAATGAGGAAGAGTGGGGGAGGAAAAAAGAGAGGAAAGTGGTGGCCAAGAGGGAAGAGGAGGAGACAGGAGGAGGAAAAGGAGACATAGACACAGGAGGAAGAGGAGAAGAGAAGGCACACACAGGGAAGCAGAAGGAAGGATTTACTAAGTTCTTGTTTAAGTGACTGGTTTTAAGATGGAGAAGACCTGGGAATTGTCGCAGACAAGAAGCCAGGAGAGAGGTGGAGAGGGACATGCAAGAGCCTCCTAAATGGCTTCCCCATGTGCCCTCCCTATGTTTGTCCTTCCCCAGCTTCCAGAATGATCCTATCGAGAGGATCATTCAGATGGCCTACCCCAGCTCACACCTTCAGTGGCTCCTGTCATTCTTGGAATCAAGTCCCTGTGCTCTTTCCCACAGCCCAGTCCAGCTGGGTCCCAGCTCCACATCTCATCCCTGGGTCACTTGGGCTTTGTGCTCCAGCTCCTCATATTCCTGCCTCAGGACCTGTCATGTTATCTTGGAGAAAAATACCTTACACTAGGGAATTTGTGAACAATTCTCACAGTTCTGGAGGCTGGAAGCCCAAGTTCAGGGCACTGGCAGATTCAGTGCCTAGCCAGGGCTTGTTCCTCATAGCTGGTGCCTCCCATGTGTCTTCATGTGGTGGAAGAGGAAGGCAGTTATTATTAAATGTGGAGCCTCCTTTATAAGAACATCAACTGCAATCACTAGTGCTCCACCTTATGATCTAATCACCTCCCAAAGTCCCCAGCTTCTAGTCCCATCCTCTCTGTGATCACGTTTCTATATATGGACTTCAGTGGATGCAAACACTCAGACCCTAACAAGTGTGCTATTCCCTGTGCCTGGAATACTGCTTCCCCTGGTGAATGTGTGGCTCACAAGCTAATTCTATTCCGGTCTCATCGCAAATGTCTCCCCTCCTGGGAGGCTTTCCCTCATCACCCTATCCACAACCCTATTCCATTTCTCCTTATCTTTTTATTCTGTTTTATTTTTTCTTCATAGCTCCCATCGTTCTATCAACTACACACATAAACACACACCAAAGAACACACCTGTGTGGTTACTTTCTACTCATCTCCTTCATGAAAACATGCAATCCATGAATGTGGGGATTTTGCTTTGTTATTAGTTGTATTCTCAGTGCCCAGAAAATGGTGGATGTTGAGTGGATATTCAGTAAATGGTTGTCGAATGAATGACTGATCCTTTCAACAACCTCTGTTTTAAAGATGAGGAAACCAACAGGACTTAGAAAAAATTAGGATCACTCAAGGCCACATAATCAGCTAGTGGAAGAGGCTAAATTGAAACACCATGTTACAAATTTGGTTTTGTCCCCCTTAGTCCCAACTAGTGTTATCTCTGGTCCCAAGAGGGGATAAATATATTCATGACCCTTCAGAACTGTGCATACCTTCTGCTGTATTCACAACTAATGGAAAATGGACAAGCCATTCTGTTTCATGGTGGAAAACACTCTTACACTCTAAAGAAGACAAAAAGTGGAGGAGCCTGGATCTCAGCTTGTCCCCTGAGCTCTATGACCTTCACACCTCCGCCTCCAGAGGCAAGTTCCAAGGATTTTTCCAGTCTGAAACTCTGAACTAACCCATTTTTGAAAATCGAGCTCATGATCTGCTAATGCACACACTCCTTGAGTGGAATGAGGCTGGGTGTGAGGACCTGGCAGCTAATTCTGATCAGGATAAGCTTCCAGAAGGAGGTGACCCACTCCAACCTGACAATTCAAACATACCAACACTTCCTCCAACTGTCAGTGTTGGAAAGGAAAAGCTGGGACAGGAGCACAAGCCACGTTACGTTCCCCTTGCCTCAGAGAGGAGAAGATTTAAAAATAGGCTGAAATCACCAATTAGTCAGAACAATGTAGTGCTTTGAAGTTGAAAAATGCTTTGCATACTGCTAATAATATTTTGGCAGTGCTGGCTCTGAGCACGCATCACAGCTATTCCTCTCAGAAAAAGAAATGGCTCCTTTGAGGGAAAATTATATTCCTGAAATTAGAAGACTTCCGTAAAACAAATTGTGATTAAAGAAGATAAATTCCATCTTAGTCATGCACTGAGTGTCTGAAGCCATTATATTAAAAAGCAAATGAAAACTAGAGGAGAGAGTTTGTTACCAAATCAATGCAGACTCCAATCTATTATATCCATAATCTCTAGATTACTCGTGAATCAAAAATATTTATTGACACTTGACATAGAAGCTAAAACAAAATATAAAAACATTGACAAATTTGGGTCTGCATATTCTCTGCTAAAAATAATATTTTCACTTAACAAGAAAGGCTGTCCTCTCAGGAGAAACAAATGTTGCATCAAACACATCCCAAATACCCTTTTGAAGGGCATTTTTTTGTTCTCAAATAACACTGTTTGAATTAATTCATTTCCCAAACAATTTTGCGAGCTCAATCTTGCAACAATCAGAGAACAGTAGAGTCAATTTTCAAAAGGAATGTACACTTCCTACTATTTGAGTATTCTTCTGTGTATCTATTGCCTCAAATGTTGATTAATTGATGTTAGTCAACTTGTAAACAGCTCTTCAACAAAGGAAATATAATTTAGAAAAATTATTTATTAGAAAATTAGAAAAATAGAAATAGAAAAATGATTTTTTCAGGGGTGTTTGGAACTAAGTTATGTAAGAAGCTTCTAGTTTTGAGCAACCAACCCGCTTTTTAGATAAAATGGCCTAATATTTCTCTCTTAAAAGGAGATTTGTTTGACATGACAAGCTAAGAGGTAGAACAGTCTAGAACACATTCATCACGGGAAGAACTCCTCATTCCATGTGGCTCTCCCCAAAAAGAGCAGAGTTAGAGAAGCACCCACATGAGCTCTGGAGGCCACCACAGGACCTGGTTCAAGTCCCAGCCGTCACTGGCATGTGCACCTGGCACAGCTTTGGCAACAAGAGGTGTTCACTACCTTGGTTCCTCTTCCTGGACAGAGCCTCTAGGGACTAAGTGACAGAATGCTGGCAAACGGCATGTGGTAGAAGTGACATAAGACACACATATAAGGCACCATCCTGAGACATGACAGGACCCTCCGGGTCCCCCTTTCCCTTCAGCAGCAAATGCGAAGGGCATCTCTGGAGGGTGGCATCTTCCCAACACGAAGGGACCTGGATCCCTGAGTCACCTCCTGGAGGGTAAGTGCCCTCATCAGACTGTGACACAAGCAGAAATTAAGCTGTGCTTGGAAGCCACTGGGGTTAGGGGACTTGGGTGTTCTTGCAGTGCAGCCTAGCGTCACTCTCACACTCTCAGCCGAGGTGCAAAACTTCCCTGCACCTCAGCTTCCTCGTGTAAGAAAGCAGCATAATTAAGAGCACCTAACTCATATGTGCTCCACGATTAACCTTGGGAAGCCTTAGAACGGGACTGGCATGTGACGAACATTCAAGAAACCTTTGCTGTCAGTGTGCCGACTACAAGGAAAGGCTCTTTGAGAGTTAGCTGGGAGGGACAGGGACATGGGGGTGGGTCCTGCAGGGAATGGAGCTGAAGAAACCCGCTGCAGAGAACAGCAGGAACAAGTCAAGGCAGATGAGCACGGAGACGGACAGACTCATGGACGGGTTCCCGCTCCATAGTCCCCTCCCGCTGATGGGACTTGTTCTAGAGCGAAGAGAAGAACAGCGCCACGGGGCCAGGGAGTCCCATGTTCCAAGCTCCAATGAAGGGCAGTGAAGGAAAGCAGCTGGGGGCGAGGGAGACCCAGCTATAGACAGGGTGACTGAGAGACCCCAGCCAGTCTGGGGCTACCCTGGGGGAAAGCAGCAGGTGAGAGAGACAATGAGAGCTGCCAATTCAAGGCGAACGCAAGAGAGTTGATTTAAACTGCTGTGATGCTGCAGTAGCTTTAAAAAGTATTCAACAGGAAAGAACTTTCACATGGAGAGACTTCTCTCACAGGCGGAAAACCCCAAGCAAACAAGACACCTTTCAAGAACAGGGCTTGATGTGAATCTCAGTGTGGAGACTGTGAGTTTGGGAACTTGTTTCAACTGTGAACAATGCAGAAAGGCTCGTAGATCTAAAATAACACCTCACATCATTTCTTGAAAATTTGGGAGTTTTCCAAATAACCCAATTAATAAGTGGGCAAATTAATTAAACAGATACTTCTCAAAAGAAGGAATATAAGTAGCCAACAAATATATGAAAAAAAATGTTCAACATCGTTAGCAATTGGGGAAATGTAAATCAAAAATACACTTAGATCTCATTTCACACCAGTCAGAATGGCAGCCATCAAGAATACAAACAGTAAAAAATGCTGGAGAAAAAAACCACTTACACTGTTTGTGAGATTGTAAATTAGTACAGCCACGGTGGAAATCAGCATGGAGCTTCCCCAAATGATGAGAAAAGAACCATCATATGACCCAGCTATATCAGTTCTTGGTATTTATCCCAAAGAATTAAAGTCAGCATACTATAGTGATACATGCATACCTATGTTTATTATGATTTCGTAATAACTAAACTATGGAACCAGCCAAGGTGCCTGTCAATGGATGAATTGATAAAGAAAATGTGGTATATATATATATATATATATATATATATATATATATATATATATATGTGAAGTGGAGTTCTATTCAGCCATAATGAAGAATGAAATTATGTCATTTGCAGGAAAATGGATGGAACTTGAGAACATTTCATATACTATGTATTTATAGAAACAGAGTACTACTAGAGAAGAAAGTTCAGGTTAACATAAAATATGAAATTGGATCCCTATTACACACCATAAAAACATAACTCGAATTCATATTGATTATAGACTTTGATGAAAAATAAAAATTTTAACTGCTTAGTGGAAAATATAAGGTAATGTCTTTAGCTCTTTATACAGGAAAACATAGGACATAAGATGTGCTGGAACATGTGTGATCAATCTTAAATAGGACATAAAATATATAAACTGTAAAAACAGAGTTGAAAAATATAGTAAGATTGTCCATTCAAAAGACTCTTTGAAGTCAAAAGACAAATTGAAAACTTGGAGAAAAAATTAGTATCAGAAATGAAGAGCTTCTACAAATCAACAAGAAGAGACACACACAATACAGATGAAAGATGTAAAGAGCCAGGTGCAGTAGCACATGCCTGTAATCTCAGTGGCTCAGGAGGCTGAGGTAGGAGGATTACAAGTTCAAATCCAGCCTCAACAGCTGTCTCAAAATGAAAAAATAAAAAGGGCTGAGGATGTGGCTCAGTGATTAAGCATCTCTGGGTTTAATCCCTGGTACCAAAAGAGAGAGAGAAAGAGAGCAAGAAAAGAAAAACAAAGATGGAAAGATGAATATTACATAGAAAGGAAATGTGTATAACAAACACGAAGATATAATGTGTATAATAAACATGAAGAGAAGTTCAATGTCAATAACGATCAGCAAAACAACAGAGATCACATAAGATACTTATTTTGCACTCATCGGGTTGACAAACATTGAAAGTCTAACACTACCAAGAAGATGCAAATCCACATCACTCATACATTGCACATGAGGGTTTATATTTGTGAAAGCAATTTGAAAAACACTTTGACAAGACCTCCTTAATTGATTGATCACACATGTTCCAGCACATCTTATGCTCACTTCTCCTCTAGCATGTACACACAGAAGACATGCACAAGAATGCATATCAGTTCCCATTCACAGAAGAACAGATGAATGAAATTCCATATGGCAGTCAAAAAGAATGAACCCTAGCCGGTGCCATGGTGCATGACTGTAATCCTGGCTATTTGGGAGGCTGAGGCAGGAGGGTCATCTAAGCAACTTAGTAAAACCCTGTGTCAAATTTTTTTAAAAAGGGAGAGGGAGCTGGGGATGTAACTCAGTGGTAAACACCCCTGGATACAATTCCCAGTACCAAGAAAAAAAAAAAAAAAAGAAAGAAAGAAAGAAAGAAAGAAAATTGTCTATGCCACAGTGATACAGTATTAAGTGTAAGAAGTTAAGTGCCAGAGAGGTGCAAATTGCAAATTGATGCCATCACTTAATTCACATGATAGCATTTTCTAAAATTTGAAAATAATTAAAATAAATGCTTATGTCATCTGCAGAAAAATGACTAGAACTTGAGAGTGTTATATTAAGTGAAAAATGTCACACTCAGAAAGTCAAGGATTGTACATTTTCACTTGCATGTTGAAGCTAGAATAAAAGATTTTAGAAGGAGAAGGGGGGTCTCATGCTAATAGAAGGAAGACCAGTAGAAGAAGGGGACAGAGGGAGGGAGGAGGAGGGGCAGGCCAGTGGAGGTACTGAGGAATTAAATCAACAAAATTATGTTATGTGTATGTATACTACATGAATCTTATTATTATGTACAATTGAATGAATTCTACTATTATGTAGAATTATCATGCACCAATAAAAGAAAACAATCAAAAAAATCCTTCTATAAAAAACATGCAAATGGTGAAAACCATGAAAAGAGGAAACAAAGTATTGATCAATTCAAGATTCAGGGTGACTATTACCTTTGGATGGAATGGACAGGTGGAGAGGTGGTCCACTAGGAGACTATAGGGTTAGTTATCAGATATAACTTCTGGTCTTGGCTCACTAGTACTTAGTAAAATATATACCAATAGGCTAGGCGTGGACAAGATAAGAGATTCCCCAACTAAGAAAGCATTCAGATAATTCCAATTCCCCAAACTTATCTCCTTGGGTCTCAAACTCAAGCAGTAGCATCATTCCCATTCTATGCATAGGAGAACCTTTAAAAAGCCTGGGGAAACCCCCTTTGAGAGAAGACCTCAATAAAAATCAAACCAAAAATCATTCTCATGCAAATAGTGAAAACTTCCTCCTGCCAGTTCTGACAGACCACAGGTTACATATCCCTTATGCAAATGCTTGGAACCAGAAGTGTTTCAGATTTTGGAGTTTTTTTAATTTGGAGATATTTGCAGAGACATTACTGGTTGAGTGAGCATACCTAATCCAAAAATCCAAAATCTGAAATGCACTGACACAACACTAGGAAAGTTTCAAATTCAAATGCAGGCATTTCTGATTTTGGATTTTTTTACTATGGGTGTTCAACTTCTGTTTGTAGAAAATTCTTTATTTTTTCTAGCACTTCTTATAAAAGAGAAATTGCAAACATCTTAGAGATCCATCAACAGATGAATGGCTTAAAATATCATTTATACTCTTTCATTAATTCATCTCATTCATACATTGACTGAGCATCCACAATTCCTTCTTGTATCCTCTGGGATACAAGAAGGAACGATATATCAGTCTTGGCTCTGCTCTCATGGGGCTTAACTCTGGGAGGAAAGTCAGGCAGTAATCAAAGAATTGACATGCAAGTGTGTTCTGAAGACAGATGGGAGCTGTGCAGGGCAGGAAAACAGGGCTATAAAAGAGGGAGACTAAAGACTTCCTGATAAAAACGGACATTTGACAAAGGTCTGACCTGGGTGTGATTAACCAGGCAAAAATGAGAGAGAAAGAAAAGGCTGTCCAGGCACCTGGAAGAAAGGGTGGACCAGAAGGCATCAAGGAGTTCAGGCTGATGGGGGGGTGAAAGGCTAGGGTGGCTGGAACCCAGAGCAAGGGAGTGAATGGGATGAGGCAGGGCTGGAAAAGCAGGCAAAGGGGGGGGGGGGGGGGGGGGGGGGTTTTTGTGGGGGGGGGGGGGGGGGGGGGGGGGGGGGGGGGGGGTGGGGGGGGGGGGGGGGAAGAGACATCACAGAGAAGGATCCAAAGAGCAATGGCAAGAAGGAGGTTAAGCAGGAAAGCAACCGTATCAGATTTATATTGGAAAATGACCCTTATGGCCACGCGGAGAATAGAGCCACGGGGGCCAGGGTGATGACAGGGTGAGTGGGGTCAAGAGTGGATGGAGAAACTGTAGGTGGCTAGTTAGTAGCACAGGCAAGGAACAAGGTAACTGGCCTGGTGGGGTGGCAAGGTGACAGAGAGGTTGCAGAGGGGGTGGTGGATTTGAGAGGTCTTGAGGTGATAAAATAGAGAAAACCTGGAAGTAGAGGCAATGTGGACAGAGCAGGGGAAGGGGCACCAGGGTGGCCTGTAAGTGTCTGGTCATGGAAATGGATGGAGCACTGGAAGGTGAGCTACAAGGCACAGCTGCATGAGGGGTTAAGTCTGGGGACGACTGGTGGCCTGGGCATCTAAACAGAGATACCAAGTAGGAAGGCAGATCAGTGGGTTTGGAGGTAAGAGCCTGTCATGGTTTGGATCTGGAACGTCCCCAGGCAGCACTGTTCAGAGATGGGGCTTTGGGGGGAAAGAATGGACTCTGGTTTCCTCAAAAAGTCAATCCCCTAATGGATTCCTGACTGGATGGAGTACTGGGAGGTGGTGGAAACTGCAGGTGGTAGGACTTGGAGGAAGTGCGTCACTGGGGGCATGCCTGGAAGGTACGTCTTATGCCTGGACTCTTCCTCTGGCTCTTCCTTGCCATGAGGTGAGCAGCTTTGCCCCAGCACTCCCTTCTACCATGACATATGCCTCACGCAGGCCCAGAAACAATGGAGCCAAGTGACCATGGACTGAAACCTCAGAAACCATGAGGTGAAATAAACCTTTCCTCCTGAAGGTCTGTTTCTCTTCAAGTTGGTTTTGTCATTGTCAGCAATGAAAAGCTGACTAACAAAGACGCTATATAGAACTGTCTGAATGAGGTTGTGCCCTAAGTTCTGGCAAGAAAGGATGTCTGTGATCTACCAGCAAATAACACTGCAAAGCAAGTCCAAGAATACCATCATAATCACTTTTTTAAAATATGCAGGAATAAAAAACAATCACCTGGCCAGATAGAGAACACACACACACACACACACACACACACACACACACACACACACCACTGGGTCTGGAAAGAATATACCACACTCTTAACCTTGTCCTATGATTTTATCCCTGGATCGGGATACCTGACTGAAGTACTCTTGCTTTTGAATTCATAAACTTCTACATTGTTGAAGTGCGGTAAGTACCTCATCTCCACGACCCTGCTCACGCCATCACTTTCTCCATCCTGATCCTGAATCCCCACCCAGTGTCAGAAGTTGGCCACAGGATGAGATGGAAAAAGGAAAGGTGACCTCAGTTTTGTATATTAGCTGACAGTGAAAAAGGAGTAACTCGCCGGCTGTGCTCAAGCTGCAGGGACACAGCCGTATCAAATGTTCACTAGTCAAATGCCCTCTGGCTTCCCCAGGGTGTGCCACCCAGTCGGCTGAGCAGTAAGTCAATCAAGATGATTGATGCCAGAGCATCGGAATCTGTAGGCACACTGGCCACTGCGATCTCCTGGGAGTCACAGTGTGCCCAGAGGATTTCAAAGTGTCACCTAACATCCAAGATGTTACTAAGCAAGGAATGCTGAGGACTTCCCAAGGTGTGCAGAACAGCGTCCCACAAACTTGGGTTACTGAACAAAGTACATAAACAAAAGGAAATTAACATAAATGGGATTTGGTGGCTTTGCATAAACCAATGTGTGTCGTTTATCCTCAATTTTTCTTAACTGACTTAACACAATCACCCAGCACAGTGCCAGCCCACGCTCAGTACATACTTACAAAATTGTTTTGGAAACATCCCGGCCTCTATTTTGACCAAGAATATCATTTTCCCAGGACAAAAATGGTGGAATGTTAAAAAGGAAGCATTCAAAATCAGAAAGCAAGGCAAGGGACATGATTAATCCTGCCTCCATCCCTGATTACATGCAGACTGAGAAAATCAAATGGGATCTTGATGTCCACTTGTCTATCAGCTGGACAAAGTATTATTTAGCCACCTTAACTGATAAGCACACGTTCTACAGAGAAACGCACACTATCAACTGTGGAAACCATACCAGGAAGGCAGAGGCAAGTGAAATTGCTCCCGTCCTGCTTTTCTTTGGCATCAACACAGCTCGCCTGGTTCTGGCAGGGCTTCCTCTGGCAAGCATCAAATTCTTCACAGAACGTGCCCACGTACTGGTCTTCACAGGTGCAGGAGAACGTTGCCTAAAACACAGAGATACAGTGTGTGTTACCTAAAACGCATGTTTTGACTGTGAAACGCAGAAGCTCAAAAGCACCATGTCCCTTTAATAAAGATCCCAATGCTGAGTACGTGAATCACATCCCTTATGTCCTAATCCGGTTAAAACCCCAGCTTTACAAGAAATAGTATGCATTTCTTTGCAGTCTAATTTTGGACATTTATTTTTACAGTTCTTTATTCATATTTATCCCAACCATTTTCAATCTTCCTAAAATAAACATGGAAAGGAAGACATGTTTTAAGCTAAAAATGAAGTTTTGATGACCTGACGTGGAAATGGCAATCTTGCTCAAGCAGATCCAGTGTGCTCCAGCCATTAAATTAGTTGTTACTCCAACCAACTAAAATCCTCAGCACAGATAGCATTTGAAAAAAAAAAAAAAAATCCCACTAATGTTGTGCTCAGACCATTCTTCCAGGGCACTGAAAGAATTTCCTGAATTACTCTATAAATTGACCTCAATATACAGCCCTGCAGATTCCCTGAGTGCAAGGGACAATAAAAAGAGTATAATTCAAGTAATTGTTTTGTTTGATTCATGATAGTAACATTATCTTAGCAAAAGACTGTAACTCCCAGAGAACTGAAGCTTATTTTTGAGATAATTGTAAAATCCAAATAAAACTAGGCCTTCCTGCTCCTTTTATAATGTCAGCCTGAGGGTAGTGACATGTCTGAAACAAACCACAAATCTGGCTCCAAAGCCTAAGCAAAGCAATGTAGATCGCTACAGCAGATTTCATGAAGGGGAGAGGAAGACATTAGCAAATGAGAAGAACATTAGCAAGCCTTACCACCTAAAAAAAATAAATAAATAAACAGACAGAAATACATTTCTCAATTCTAGCCTCAAACCCTGCTGTGACTTCCAGGAGACTGCAGTGGCCAATGTGCCTACAGACTCTGATGCTCTGGCATCAATCATCTTGATTGACTTACTGCTCAGCCTACTGGGTCTCACACCCTGTGGGAGCAAGTGTTCAAAACTCTACTGTTCCAAAATTCCACCCACAGCCACTGTCCCCATCTTCCCTGCTTCTCCTTCCCCACAGCCTCCTACCCTAGCCTTAGACAGAGAACCCCTTCCAGGTGTGTCAGCCCAGGACCTCGACCTAGTAGCCCATAGCACAATTCTGTGCCTGCCCTCCTCTGGAAAGAGGAGAGGCTCATCCATAATTCTCTTTAATAGGTTTTGTCTCGATCAGGTTTTACGGCTCTGGTACATTTCCTGGCAAGTTTTCTGCTGCGTAGTTAAGATTTCTTTGTAGCTATCGATCCCAAGGCACTTTCCCATCCCATTCATGTAGCACCTGTCATACTTGCTAGAGATCATTCCTGACATGGAAAATGCCAGGGTTTTGATACCAGTCATCACACTGAGCTTTCATTACAGGCCAGAGATTTCAGCTGATTCTCAGGTTCTCTCTCTCTCTCTCTCTCTCTCTCTCTCTCTCACACACACACACAGACATACACAAAACACACACACACACACAACTTCAACCCTATTACCTTCTCTTCTCCAGAGGTCAAGGATGTATCAGCAATTTTTCCAGAATGATTTTGACCACAAAGGGATATTTGTAGAATGTATCACTAAACAGGATGCTGCAAGGATTGCTGAATATTATCAAATGTCATTTCTAATTTCATAGGAATTTATCTATTGGTTTCATCTGTGGCTTATTTTTGTATTCATGGAATGGCTAGATTTCCTAGTACTCATTCACCCTTATGTTCCTGGAAGAAATACCCACTTAGGTCATTATGCAAAATGCTTTTAATGTGGCTGGATTCAATTTGTGCTTAGTTATACTTCTAGTGCCTTCCTCCCTGCCCCTTCTCCCCTACTGACTCCCTTTTAAGCAAAACTGTCCTTGCGCATGAGATCATGTCTTATACCATAAGAGAATGCCTCTTGCAACAAGTGACTGAATGGACGGTTGTTGGACCCCAACTTCAGACAACCAACCATGAGGCCAGAAAATAAATCATGGCATTTAGCTTGACCAAAAAGACAGTTTTGTATAGGTATGTTTCTTTTGTTGACTGAATATATTTTTGTTAAGGAAATATGACAAGTTATTTTGATTTGCATAACCAAGTCTCCTTTAAGAACATAGTCTTTGATTTTATCATAAAAACTACTGGAATAAAAGGAATAGACTTCCTTCTTCAGTTACAGCTGTATTTTCAGCTTGTATCATATCTCTGAGCTCTTCTTGTAAATGGAAATTCTCCTGCATTCTAGCAATAGGTTGGAGACACATCTGGCTTTTTATCATGTGAGCTTGTTCTCTTTGTGTGTCTTTGCATAGACTTTGTAGCCTGAAACTGGATGAAATAGCATCAAGAACCGTTAGAATTCTCTCCCTTTACATAGGAAACTTCTTTTTCAGAACTGTCTTCTAAGGAAAATCTTTTCCTTGCTCAAATGCACAACAGAACACATGTTTGATATTTGCAGGAGTCCTGTCTGGGGTCCTTTGTGCACCCAAAGATTTGTGAGCATCTTTGAAATGTAAATGCTGTGCATGCCCAGTGCATACAATTCCGAAGTGGGCCTCTGTGTCCTGATAAATTACTATATGCCATTGGTTTTGGCAGCTGTCTTCTCAAATTTACTTGATTTGTATCCAGGCATTCCATACTGCAGATAAATTTCCTTGGTTGTTTGGGGATGTATTTTGCATATAACTCATCCAGTAGTGCCACAGAAAATATGTCACTTTTGAAAATAAATTATTAAAATCCCCAAATCAAATATCACCAGGTTAGATATGATTGGATTTAAAGCTGAAACAGAAGCTACACATTTTGTTTTGCTTTATTTTAAGCAGGAACCTTGAAAGAGGCTTTAAAAACTGCTAAAACAATTGCTTTTGACAAAGCAAAACACTGAATTGTTTCTTAAACCTTGATTGATGGATGGGACAGGAGATGAACAGATGTTTGCATATCCACAACCATAAAATTTTGGTTAGATCATTGTGTATTCTCTATCATGTCATCCAGAAAGTTAGATTTATTCCTGAATGTACTTCTAAGAACAAAGAGCTTTCCTATAATACTAAAATGTTTGTTTTGATAGTTTTAAAACTGTTGACTTAAAAGAGATCGTGAATGTTTACTATAGGAAATTATGTTTATTAGTGTATTTTTGTGGAAAACTGTATTGATCACCACAAGTCATAAAATGTTAAACTATCCTTGACAAATTTAACCCACTGCCTATAATATCCCTAGTTTAGATCCAGTTAATCCCACAGCATAAGGGACAAAACAGACTTACTTGAAATCAGTAGTTCAACTAAATTACAGAGAGTTCCTTGAAAAAGTATTATATATATACATGTAGAAGTATTGTTCAAGTAAAATGAAAAGTGACCTTCAAAGATTAATTTTAAAACCCCAATACAGAATCTCAATTTTCCACAACAGCTTGAAGTCAAATATTCCATTTGTACTTTAATGAAACTTTCTCAGTCAGTGGTAGCAAGTTTACTTTGAAAAGTTTCAGGTTAAAGAAAAAATTCACTCATACATGCATCCAGTTATTCAGCCATTCAACAAATATTTATCAATCACCTACTACATCCCAGGAACCATCCTGGGAGTCAGGGTCATAAAAGTGAACATGACTCCCAAGCAGATTATATTCTAGCAGGAGTAACTAACTAGTTAATGGTATAGTGGATTAATGACAAATGACAGGAGGAAACAGAGAGGGGAAGAGAAGTGGGGATGGGGTATGAATTTTAACCGAGGTACACTGTCATGGTGAGGAGCTAGCAAAGAGCTGGTGGAGATAAGGGAGGGTCTGGGGGAAGATGTCCAGGCCAAGAGGAGAGCCCAGGCAGACTCCAGGTGGAGCACGCCTAGCACTTTCCAGAAAGATCCAGAGGCCAGTGTGGCTGAAGTAGAGCAAACCACAGAGTCATGGGACAAGACAAATGAAGGGCACAATGGTCATGTAGGGCACTGGCTCTCAGCTGGGCCATCTCAGCAACGTCTGGAGACACTTTGGGTTGTCACAATGAGGGGCTTGCCACTGGCTTTAAAGGATAGAGTTAGGAATGTTGCTGCAAAACATCCTCCAGTGCACAGGAGACCCTGCAGCAGGGAAGGAACCAGTCCCAACTGTTGGCAGTGCTGAGGTTGAGAACACTGATCTGGGGCCTTCCAAGCTACTGTAAGACTCTGGCTTGCTGCAAAACTTGGGGAAAGATAGTTCATGCACCAAAATGGACCCCAAAATGCATCAGACATAGCAAGGCGGCCTCACACTGCATCACCCTACTTCATTGCTCCAGCTCACTTTACTCAGATGACACAATGGTCTCACAGCCAGCACACACAGAGGACAGATAGCCCCTTATTCAGGCGGGTTTGATTCAGTTCTTCAATTTTCATATAATGATGTCAGTCCCTGTCTTAGGTGATTTTCCAAGTATGGGAAGAATCCTTAGTCCACATCACAGAATAACTGGACCTTAGGGGTCATTCGACCTGAGCTGCCATTGTCCAAGAGGAAATCATTAATCCCACTCATTCAGTGGCCAAGCCATGTGTCAACACTGTGGGCACCAGAACTGTGGTGAGGGACAGAAGGACACAGTGTTCACACAGCTTACGCTGTGGTGGAAGAGACGGATGCACTCTAAGATAACATCTTGGAGTGACACCAAATACATCCTGTCACCTAGTGACAAAGGCTATAAAGAAGCGTAAATCAATATGTGAGGAGAGAGAACGATGGTGGGGTGTAAGGTGACTTTCATCTCTTGTCCCCCTGGCAGAACTGCCTTCACTGAGTGGCTGTTTCTCCTTACTCTCTCATAGTGTAGTAAAGGGACCTGTAAGAAACATCCGTTCAACCCTCGGCGGCATTTAGCATCAGGACGCTGTTGAGAACAGTCCATACCATATGTCACATGGTTCTGGTTTGAAAATCCACTTGTGCAAGTGCCACTCATTTTGCTAATCTGAAGAACTGATGTTTTTTCCTACGAACAGGATGTGATAATTTTTTTTTCTTTTTGATTTGGCTCCTGTAGCTCAGAATCTATTTGAACTTGAGCCTTAACAACTAGCTAGGGCTCTATGATCTATAAGACTATTTCCCCTTCCTAACTTGACTACTGCCATTTAATTTATGTATTCCCTTGGACTTTGGGGTATTTTTCTAGTTAAATTTTTTTTTTTTTTTTTTTTTTTTTTTTTTTTTTTTTTTTGGTACTGGGAATCGAACTCAGGGGCACCCGACCATGGGCCACATCCCAAGCCTTTTTTTTGTATTTTTATTTAGAGACAGGGTCTTACTGAGTTGCTAAGTGCCTCACCATTGCTGAGGCTGGCTTTGAACTCATAGTCCTCCTGTCTCATCCTCCCAAGTGCGGGGATTACAGGCGTGCACTACCGCACCCGGCTTCTATTTAAATATTTTACAAAACATAAAGCTAAGTGTACAAATTAATAAGTATAAACTCCCCAGCAGTTCACACGAGGTCCTAGAAAATCTGGCCCCAAACTACCTTCAGTTTCACTCTTGGTAATTTTTACCTGTCAATAAAGTTTAATTGTTGATGGACAAATTGCCCCACAGAGATAAGTTTTCTGAGAAATTATGTTTCTCTCTTTGAGAATCTGAATTTATAATTTATTTTCCCTTTTGTCCTTAAATAAAGCAGACTTGTTTAGGAAAATAGACATTTTTTTAATGTCCCAGTGATATCAATATGAACATAAAAGTCCCAGTATCTAGGCATTGATTTCATTGTTTATAAAACTTGCTTACATGGAATTATCCCATTAATCTTCGCCACATCTGTCAGGTGGGTATTACTGGATCCATTTTATGAATTGATCACAGTCTCAACAGAGAGGGCAGATAAATTATTTCAGGTGTCCCAGTTGGCAAGTACAAGGTCAAGGCTTAAAGCATGTCATCTGACTCCAGACCCTCTTCCACTCATAGCTGCAAACTGTCCTGCACTCCCCCACCTCCCACATTGCCATCATGGCCTCAGGTTCAGGACCCTTTCTCAAAAATAACTGCAAACTGAGTGGCACCTTAGTTCTGACTGCATATTGTGATTCCCTCCTCTTCCCTGACAGGCTGCCTTTCTTAGCTCTGCATTACTGACAATCCTTGTGATTCACTGATTCTAGTTTCCCAGAGTCTTGGGAATCCTACCTCATTCATTCACATAAAGTGTCAAAATAGTGTGAAAATGTCCCTCCTGATGGCTGAAAGTATCTCTTATACATAAAGTTCTTAATCACTCGTGAACAGACTTTGGGTGATTCTTGGTCAGAAATGGAGACCTCAAAGGCTTGGGTTGTAGTTGCTCGGACACAATGGGTATTCATTGAATGGAGCTGGCTTTAGGAGTTAGAAGAGAGTTTTATAATCCAGGTCCTCTCCTATTTCCTTGTCTGTCTCTGATGACCTTGGGTTTTGTTAAAATAGCATCCTGGCCGCTCTTATGTTCCTTGACCACACATTCATATGACAGGGGGTAACTGGAACAAGGATCAGAAGGACCAGCCTAAACCAGATGATGAAGAGTCTCTAACCCTGTGAGAACAAAGTGGAGATGATTCAAGCCACACCTTGCTGACATCTGGCTCACTCGTAGTTAAACATCTGGCCATCTGCAAGGTGGACCCTCTGCTTAATGAGTGGATGACCTTTGAAGCTGATGACGTAGACACGGTAGTTTGCCAAATTACCCTCCCAAACTTTCATGTATGTTTGAGATTTTTCCATAATAAATATTTTGTTTTTATTGTATGAGTCTGGCTAAGGACCAAGAAAGGAAAGATAAAATGTTGAAACACTGGAATCCACTGTGGCCTCCTGTGTCCAGCTCCTCCCGGGGAAGCTGCCCTGGCACCTGCTGGAGGCAGGCTGTGGAGAAGTCTGTGTCCCATCACTGAGTCCCCTTATGTGAAGTCCCGCTCCAGAGACTCATTTCATATCCAGTGCCAGGAAACGCTCTGCTTGCCCGAAGGGACCAACTCATGTTCCCCTCGTAGACACCATGAGTCATATAAAGGAGCACATTTCCCTCAAAACAAACCAGTCTGCATGAAGAGAAGTGTCAGCCATTCCTGTACCTCTCGGCCTCCCCCACTGCAGGGGTCACGAGTGGAGCACACCCAGCCAGGCCTGTGCTGGAAGAAAGGGAGCCCCACTCACAGAGCAAGAGTAAAATTCAGAAGGCCTCGCAACACTGGCAGCATTAGGAAGGAGAGTCTGTTTCCCATTTCCAACGTTGGAAGGTTCTAGAATCTTTCTGCTCCAAAGCTTTTGGGGGAGCTCCAGGCATGACTGTCTGTGGAGGTGTCTCCAGGAGTAAGGGCTTTCACAAACCCTGCAGCGGAGAGCTCATGTCGCTCTCAGCAGACACTGGGGAACTAGACTGTGAGTCCTCACTGACTTAGGTAGCAGAGCACAGCCAGACCCCAGCCTACACTGTCCCATCACCCCAAAGGCCTTGACCTGAATCTTTAGAGAGAGGGGCCACAGTAATCTTCACCCAAGGACTCCTCAGAGTTGGAACTAGACTAGATGGTCACTGGGTCTGAAATTACGGAGCTGGCAAACATGAAAACATAGGTGCAAAATAGTAACTGTTGCATACATTTGTATTTGATTAAGCATACGTGAGAGGTAACTAGAAAGGGTCAGAGGTCAGTCTAGCACACCTAGACTAGGTGGAATTTGCCGTTCACTAGACCCAGACTGGGTATTTCAAGAGGCAGAAGGGATTATTTGGATGCAGAATTTAAGAGACTTATCTGAAAATTCTATTTATAATGTATAAGTGCCTATGAAAGTCTTTTCCTGAGCTGAGACCACACAAGAACTCCTGGAACCCAGCCACGGCTCAAAATGTTGCCTTTTGAGGGAAAAGAGCATCAGAGAAAAACTCGAGATGAATTGCATTTTTTAAAAATTTTCATCTGAAGCTGGGCGTGGTGGCACACGCCTGTAATCCCAGTGGTTGGGGAGGCTGAGATAGGAGGATCATGAGTTCAAAGCCAGCCTCAGCAAAAGTGAGGCACTAAGCAACTTAGTGAGACCCTGTCTCTAAATAAAATACAAAATAAGGCTGGGGATGTGGCTCAGTGGCTGAGTACCCTGAGTTCAACCCCTGGTACCCCCCCCCAAAAAAAAAAATTTCATCTGTTGGCTGGGTCCTATTGTTCTATTATTCATTTTACATGTCATTTAAACAACATACTCATAATGCTTATAGCTTACAATTTTATTTTCCCATTAGTCTTAGACATCATTATCTTTCTCTTTGGGTTTATTATCTGCAAATAATAATAACTAGTCAAAAAAATATAAACTTAGGCTGGGCACAGTGACACATGTCTGTAATCCCAGCTACTCAGGAGGCTGAGGCAGGAGGATCACAAGTTCAAGACACACCTGGGCAACTTAGTGAGACCTGTCTTAAAATAAAAATTTTAAAAAGTGTTGGGGATATACGTGTGTGTGTGTGTGTGTGTGTGTGTGTGTGTGTGTGTGTGTGTGTATCCCAGTGGTAGAGTGCCCCTGGGTTCAATCCTCAGTATTGTAAGGGATAGTGGGGGGCAGGGGCCGGTGTGGGAAAGCAAATATGCAGAACTTCTGAGCATTAAATTTGAGACTGGACATTTGTAAAATCATATAATGCATTCCTTTGACTTAATAGTTAAATTTTAAATAATAGTAACAATAATGAGAGTCCTGCTGTTTCCTTTGAAAGGACAATGAAGTTTACTTTAATAGGCAGCAGAGGGGAATGTAAATGTCTTTTGGGGAATTTCGTAAAAGCCTCCTTCTAAATCCAGATATATGGATTCACAGAATGGAGCTGTTCAAGAGCATTTTCCAAACATCTCCTAGCAACTGATGTGTTCTCAGCACCTTGGGGTGATCACAATTAGGCATAAGATTTCTATGCCATCAGCCACGCTCTTCAATTCACTAACATCCGGGCATTTATTTGTAGCAACACTCTAATCCATTAACAAAAGTAAAGTTTGACCAAAAAAAAAAAAAAAAAAAAAAAAGTCACTGAAAATTCATCTTTTATTGAATTTCTCTGAAAAAGCCTGATTCCACAAGCAAATGCATACCGTTTTACTTTCTTATTCTAAAATTCCATTTCCTTTGCTATATCAAAAGAAAATGGTAAGAAAAAAAAGCTTTAAGAAAATGGAAGTTTCATGTATAAATTATTAATGAGAAGGTCTCGCTGAAGAAGGGAGAGCCTTCCCAACCTCTTCCTAAGGTTACCTCCGACGGGAGCAGAGATGATAAGCCAGTGGTGACTAAAGATGGAAAGCTAGCAGAGACAGGTCAGGCACGAAGCTGTCCTCCACTGAAGAAAGTCCCCACATGTCAAGTACCACATGGGGATGACTTCCCTGAGCCTCCCAAGGGCCTTGCAGAATAAGTATTATTTTTCTATTTTAGCAATGAGGAAACAGATCAGAGAATTTAAGCAATTTGCTCAAGGTCACAGGGCCTGTCAGAGGCACAGGGAGCAGATCAGGTCTCACTTAAAGACATTATTACAACTTAAAACATTCAGAAATGCAAAGAATTGGGTAACTAAGTAGGAGGTGCAGGTTTCTAACAGATTCTGAGAAAAGTGGAGGGAGGAGGGTTTGAGGGTCTCCACAGGGGATGGCCTCCGATGGCCTCTTCCCTCCTGGCCCGTGAAGGGCACCAACCCCCACTGCCTCTGTCCAAGGCACTTTGTGTCACTCCAGGGTGCTAACAACCCTCTCCTGGGGTTCTTTGCCACTCACACTGCATGAGTCTGCTGGGGAATGCCACCATAGAAGGCCACAGAGCAGGTACCTGGGACATCAGAATCTTACTTCTCACAGCTCTGGAGGACAGAAGTCTGAGATAAAGTGGGCAGGGGCGGTTTCTTCTGAGGCCTGTCCTGTGGACAACTGCCTTCTGGGTGTCTGCACCTGGGCTTCCCTGAGTGTGTCTCCACAGCCTCCTCTTATCAGGACACGGGTCTTGTAGCGTCTGATGAAGCCCCACCCTGTGACATCATTTCATTTGTTCGCCTCTTCAAAGACCTCACCCAGGTAAGGTCACTTTCTTAGGTCCTGGAGATTAGGATTTCAACATGTGAAGGGGCAGATTCAGCCCGTGACACTCTCTTCTCCCCATGTTACTCCTCCAACTACTTCCAGAGCAACCTCCCTTGAATGCTGCCTTCAGTCCTTCACAAGGACTCGACGCTGGCTATATTCACCCCCATTATTCTAGAACACGTACGCTATTTGTTGAGCAACACCCGTGTGAAGAGATAAGCCTGCACACAGGGGACATGCAGGAGCCGGGTCATGTGCACCATGACAGTCTAGCTAGTCATCCCTGTCATCTTTGCTGTGAATATTCACTGAGCATCCGGGAAGGGCCGGCACTGCTTTGAGGGTTTTGCACACTGCACAGATCCTCAGAGACACCTCAGTAGATGTTCTTCTTCCCATATTATGCTGGAGGAAACTAAGGCACAGACAAGCAAATGGCAGGTTCATAAACTGAAGTATGGAAATCGAGTGCAGGGAATCTATTCCAGGGCTGCCCTCCACGTAAGAAGAACTTGACTCACAGATGACCATGGAGAAGGAGCAAGAGAAAACAACACTTGGTTTGCTGAGAGTCAACTCCTGGTTTCTCTCTCTTTTCCATCCTTGGGCAAGTAATGTATCATCCATTGCTTTGTTTCCTGTTGGGCCCCACTTCAATAACAGAGAAAGATAAAAGGAGATGCGCTGTGGCCTCAAGATGCTATCATCTATATTGTACTTTTAAAATGTAGCTGTTGAAAGAGCTAAAATAACCATGTAAATTAGTACAGCCATTATGGAAAAAAGCACGGAGGTCCCTCAGAATATTAAAAATAGAATGTGCCAGGCGCGGTGGCGCACGCCTGTAATCCCAGCACTTTGGGAGGCTGAGGCAGGAGGATCACGAGTTCAAAGCCAGCCTCAGCAATGGCGAGGCACTTAGCAACTCAGTGAGACCCTGTCTCTAAGTAAAATACAAAAAAAAAAAAAAAAAAATAGAATGGCTGTCTGATCTAGAAATCCAGTTGCTGGGTCCATATCCAAAGGAAACAAAATCAACGTGTTTAAAACATATTGGTGCCTCCATGTTTACTGCAGCACTAATCACAAGAGCCAAGACACAGAATCATCCTAGGTAACCAGCAACAGATGGATGGACGAAGAAAATGTGGTATGTATACCCAATAGAATGGTATTCAGCCATAGAAAAGAAGGAAATTCTATAATTTGGGTGAACATGGAAAACAGTATGTCACGTGAAATAATCTAGACACAGAAGGACAAATACTGGATGATCTCACTTGTATGTGGAATCTAGAAAAGCTGATCTCAGAGAAGGACAGAGTAGGAGGGTAGCTACCAGCAGCTCGGTGCTTTGGGTAGAGGAAGATGTTGATCAAAAGAAGTATCATTATAGTCAGGAGAGGAAAAAAATCAAGAATAGGCAAATGGAAAGAGACAGAAAGAAAATAAGTGACCTCCTGGGACTGGGAAGTGAGGGAGCAAAGAAGACAGGTGAGGCAGGATGGAAATCAATGGCCATGGTGATAGGGCCTCTTAGGTGAGGAGAAGGCTCTAAACCTGATTGTGGGGATGGATTCCCCTGTGAACATACTACAAACCACTGAACTGAATACTTTAAGATGGGGAATTATATCTCAATAAAGTTGTTCTAAAAAAAACAAAATAGCAGAATGGACATTCAGAAACATTCATCAGTAACAAAGAGGTTTGCCACAGACACCCACTTAGATAATTATATCAGTGACACAGGATAGCGGGAGATTCCCTGCTCCCTTTTCCCAGTTCCTGTCTGAGCCAGGAAATGAAAATCAACAATCAGATCACAGACTGGGTTCAGGGATTTGGATGAAGGTAAAGACTAGAAACTGGGCTTGGGTAAGAGCATCAAAACCCCTCTCTCTCCTCTCCACTAAGAATGGCCTGGCCCTTTGTAGATCTTGGAGACAGGAAAGGATCAAGTGCTTAGACAGATGTGGGTACCAGGCAGGAGCTGTACCTGTACCTGGCCCAGGTAAGAGGGGCAACACTTGACCCCTGATAAAGACACTGACTGGCCAACATTCTGATTTCTCTGGATTGATCTTTAGTCCAATTCTAAGTAACAGATTTTGTCCTTTGGGGAATGAACCACCGAGTTCTCAAGACCTTTGCTGCCACCTGAAATTCCAGACCCTAAGGTAGAGATAAACAGGAAAGCTCCAGCTGTGTGGCACCCACTCTAAGAGCCAGGCTGCTGCCTGAGAACACCACAATGGCGTGGGTTCTGCTTTCTTCCTCCTGTCCTCCATTCCTGTGTCCTTTGTTTCCTTGGGCTCTTTAACACACATGGCCTCTAACACAACAGGCCACAGTCTACCAACGTGTGAGTCCCCATTCCCATCCTAGGCCAGCACAACAGATCTTCCTATACACATCTGCAACTTTACCCCAGCTTCCCTTTCCTGTTGGACTCACAATTCTCCTTTGACTCAGTCTTCCCACATATTTTCTTCTTAATGGGTTATTTTACAGTGTCGAGAGCAATTCCGTGTACTATGTATGGACCAAATCTGCATAGGAGCCCATTGAATAGGAAAATCTGGTATTTGGGGACTTCCAGTGGCAATCCCCCTGGTTAAGACCACCCAGATACATGTGAATTTCTATTCAGCTCTGCCAAAAAGGTCCCCACACATCACGAGAGTTGGGGGTGACCTGCTGTAGCCACACAGACTCCCAGAGATGGGTGTGGTCTGCCAATATGCCAATCAACCTGTTGACGGCAAATCACCATGAAGCAAGACTCCACCCCTGAAACTTTATCCCTGCCTTTGACGTACCCCCTTAAATCAACCACTAGAGCCATTTTTTAATTGTTCTGTTCCAGCTCCTACCAGGACTGGAAGAATCTACCAAGTGCTCTGCTTTAAAACCCATTCTTCAACTCCATCTTTTATTTCCTCACTAATTATTGCAGACTTTAATTTTCTCAGGTGGCTTGTATACTTTTGGGCAGGAAAAAGGACCCTGGTGAGGTGCTGGCAGCCTCATGATATTACAGTGTATTATGTGCTTTTGTGGATAGCCTCTAATCAAATCCAAAGAGAGATCATGAACCAACATGACAATAAAGCCTGGCAGAGAGGTGACACGGGATCAGTCTGGTCTTCCTTCAGAGGGCAAATGCCAATTTCTCATAACATAGTTCTCCTATAGAAGTAAGAGTATATGCTTCAATATAGAACATTGATATTGAAGCCTCAATTCTAAAAGGCTTACATAATCCCTGAAACTATGAAATTTGACTGAACATATCTCAATATTTTAAAATTCTTTTCATTTTGTTGTAAAATATTTTATTTCTATGGAGTCTCTGATGTGATCGATGCATCTCTTACTTGATTGAGTCTCTACCCACATAAATTGAAACAGCACCGGCAAAGGTGGGCAGGTCCCGTCATTCATGTTAATTAAGTCTCAGCTCATTAAACACTCTTTGCTGTCATTTATTATCGAACAAAAGACAGGTTGTGTCTAATAAATGTGTTTCTCCAGAACAATTAGAAACAAATTATTTTAATAATCTCTGGAAGAATTGCATCTAAATATCTAACTTAGGAGTGGCAAAGGAATGAGATAAGCTCACAAACAAAATGAATCTTGTTTGCTTTCAAGCTGTCTTATTTATCTCTGATGTTCACATGAAGCGATTGCTGTCTTGGGATCATCTAACTCTGTGGTGTCAGCAAGATGGGCATGCAGGCAGAGTTTGAATGGAACGGCATGAACACAGCTCTCTATCTCCCTTCCATAAATGTCTTGGTTAGTGTGTCTTTGTTAGATGCTTGTAGTCTTTATTTCTAACTCATTTATGATCCCAACTAGGACATTGGGTTTGGGCTCTTTAATTCAGAAAAAAGAAATCCATGCCTGATTCCAAGAGCCTCAGTGCCCTGTCCCATAAGGAAAATGGCGCTGTCACAGGGCTGGATATGGGAGTCCTCAGGCTGACACAGATCCATTTGGGTGTGGGGAAACACATTTGCTCACGTCCTCATTCACCTCTGGCAGAAGTCAACACAGCTTGTGGTATGGCTGCCATACACCCAAGTCCTCAGTGTGAAGGCCAATGTCAAATCCTTTCTTCAAATGATAATTTCTAGAGGTTCATGTGTTATCAAAAAAAAAAGGTCTTATAAACTGGCCCAAATTTTTGAACTCTCTGAAGGTCACACAGCCGGGCTTTTGCTGTGGAATGAATCTCAAGGTCACTTGTTTCACAGATGAGGGCTTGCCCTAGAGTTTCTAAGGCTCCTTTACAGTAAAAGCAGTTTTTGTCTGGCATAACATCTGCCTGAAAAGAATGGCTCACATATAGCTCACCCCTGCCATTTCTGAACCAAGAAGAGAAGAAAACCAAACACAAGGTGCAGATTTGCCAACAGGTTTGTCAAATCTCACCTCTCCACTCCCAGGTTCCTGTTCTTATACCCAACAGCTCCAGGCAGCACCTGAATTCTAGAAAACTCTACTCTTCTCTCTCCTACTGAAACCCACTCCTGATGAAGCTAAGCTATTCCAGTTTTTTAATGTACTACCATTTTAGGGACATTTGCATTTAAATAGGAAATCATGCCTTTATTACATGGGAATTAAGCTCAAAAAACAGGAATCCAAGCACCCTGCCAAGCTGCTGTCTCAAGGAAATTTAGAATAAAGGGACCTCCCCGGATAGATTGAATCTTACTCCACATCAGCCCCAAGCCCACATCCTTCTGTCCAATAGCATGGGTGGCTGGATTGTACCAATGTTGAGTCACTCTTAATTTTTAAAATATTTTTTGAATTTAGTTCCAAAGCATGGGCCTTCATAAAATATTTTTCTGTAATTAAGTTATCGCCTGCTATTCCTGCTGGCTGGTAACTACAGTTTTGTTATTCTTTAGAAGACCTGTGTATCAGGTTTCCTCTTGAGGAACAATATAAACTCATGAGTATCTCTGGCTAAAATTGATATCTGTCAACAATTTTATTTTTTAACTGCAAAACTAAAATTCACTTACCTGAGTAGAGTGTCAAAATAATGGGTAAAATGTAAGGCAAGCACCCAAGTTGCCTGTTCCTGTGGCCAGTGGCACCAGCTCCTGTTGTGGCACAGGTCTTAAAAGCACAAAGGCCAGCAAATGGAGCATATGCTGGTGACTTAGATTCAGAAGTTCAGGGTCAACCTTCCCCCAACAATTAGCCTTAAAAATTAGAACTTCAAAAAAGGAAATGAAACACACGTCTAGACCCAGATGATTTCCACCAAAGTCAATTAAAGTCAGTTGTGCTGGCCAGAAACACTTCAGGTAGCTCAAAAGAGAAAGAGTGGAAGCAAATATTCCCCAGGATAACAGGGTGGGGATGCTGTTATGGTCTGGAGATAAGGTGTCCCGCCAAAGCTCCTGCATTAATGCAGGAATATTCAGAGGTAAAATGACTGCACTGAGAGAGCTGGAACCTAATCATTCCATCCTAGTTGAATGGACCGACTGGGTGGTGACCATAGACAGGTAGGATGTGGCTTGAGGAGGTGGTCACTGGGGACATGCCCTGGAAGGAGGCATCTTCCCTGCAGCTCCTTCCCCTCTCTCTACTTCCCAGACAGCCATGAATGAAGCAGTGCTCCTCCGCCACACCCTTCTGCCATGATGTTCTGCCTCACCTTGGGCCCAGAGCAATGGACTCAGCCCACCATGGACTAAACCTCTGAAACTATGAGCCAAAATTAACTTTTCCTCCTTGAGCTGTTCTTGTCAGGTATTTTGGTCACAGTGATGCAAAGCTGCCTGACACAGATGCCAAGAGCAACTAAGGCCATAGGGGGTGACTGTCAGTGGAGGAAACAGAGACCACCTCTAGTGGTCTGCATAGCACATGTGTCACCTCTTACTTGTAAAATTATAAAATGCTTCCATAGATGCAGTCGCATGTCAACTTCTATGAGGAATTTTTTCAGCATCTATACAGATCTGTGCTGGCCCATATGCACAGCCCTGTGATGTGGACATTTCCTTCATTCCCATCACTGGATGGGGACATTGAGGCTCAGAAGAGCTGGAGTCAGACCCCAAACCCCGATCTTTACCCCAAAGTCTTCTGGCCTCCACTGCAGCACAAGCCTCACAGTTCATCAGAGGGTTAAGTCTCAGCTCATTAAACAGTGTTGCTGTCATTTATTATCGAACAAAAGGCAGCTTGCGTCTAATAAATGTGTTTCTCCAGAACAATAGGAAATGAATTATGGAATACAAATATGGAAACCCACCCTGGCACCCTCTGGACCAAGTTCAGGGCCAGCACTCTTTTAAAACACAGGAATTTGCTATCACCTTCAATTCTCTCTCCAAAGGCAACAAAAATAGGCCTTCATACGTTTCTCCCAGATCTAAACAAAACTGAAAATCTTAGGACCTTAGGAGATACTATAAAATTTTTAAATTCCATCCCTCACTGAAATTACATGATTTAATTCCAGACAGCCTCAATATTCCTGACCCCTAATTTGGGTGAAGACATGTCAGGACCACAGCAAGTGGAAGACCCTTCCTGCCAGGGCACAGCAACGGAATGGATGTCTCATTAGCATTTTGTGAATTAAACCAAGCTAAGTGTATTGGAGTACATTTGATTAAATTATAAAATGGCTTGTTCTTATGGTAGAAAATATAAGCATTTTCTATACTAACTATCTATACTAACCTGAACATGGAAGTCCATACATCTCATGTTTTCATTTACTCTAGCAACTTGAAAAGGCCCTTCAGGCAAAAGTCAAATTTGGCTGCCAAGTCTGGTTTTAGATACCACAATATACCTTCATATTTTAATCCCTGAAATCTACCATGCATGGAAAAATCCTAGGAGGGGCAAGCTTTGATTGCAAAATCAATGACAACAGTTCAAGTTTACAGAAAAGTGACCATATTCCACTACAAATTCCCACTGTCCACAGCTCAGCCGGGCCTCAGCCTCCTACGGCACCAGGGTAACCAGGGCTCTTGTCACGTGTTCTGCCAAAGGCTCTTTCCATTCAAGACTCCTGCACAACCTTCCTCAGAAGATTGTCTTATTTTCACTTCAGCTGGAGCTTTCATGGCCTCTAACGCATTCCTTTAATATTTTATATTCCACTGAACATTACTGCTTCTGGCATCAGTGTTTAATTTACCTAATTGATATGGTTTTGTTCAACTCTACGCTACTCAACACTCATACTTTGCTTACGAACTCTGTTCATGTGCTTTAAGTTTTTCCATTTCTTGCCAAAATATTGTGGCTGCAAAAATAAAATGTGTAAATGACAGTTCCAATGCTCTAAATTATTAATGACCTTTGAATTCTGGGACACTCTGAAATATTCCACATTATCCTAGGCCCCCTCTGACTCTCTGAAGATTAGCCTACTATACTCCCCTGAGCCCTCCTCTAATTCCAGCCCTCCATGATGCCCCACTGCACATATCCCATAACTACTCAGGCTGAGGTTTGAGACACAGCTCTCATTTTCTGCTCAGAAATTATGTGGAAACCAACTACAGTCACAGAGAATAGATGATCGTGTTCATGGAAATGGCCCAAGAAGGGCTGTGGTGACCTTGCAAAGTTTATCCATTATTGAGCAGCTATGGTATTCCAGGGAGAGTTTCTCCTTCCCTTCTGGAGTCAGCTTCTCCATCCCTTATTGACTTGGAAATATCCTATTTAACCACAGAATCTTCATTAAACTAGACACTCTCCTCTAACATGAACTTGGAGAGGACTAATGCCTGCAGCTCAATTAAATGCTGATCTTAACCTCAAAACACCCATTATGTGAAAGGAAGTTGAGTACTGAATGATTCCCCTGTTGCCAATGAGTAGCAGACGTGCAGGCTAAGGCCAAATTTCTTGGGATTATTTTTGAAGTACAAAGAAAAGGCAGCCCAATGGAAGAAGCCCATGTAACAGTCCATGAATGTCTGACAGCTGTTAGGAGTGATGTTTGTCCTGCCCCTTCCCCATAGAGGTGGTGGGTTCCCGGCCAGTTCCGGGTCAAGGCACTATTTGGGTACCATAGTCTCTGATTCTGCCTTAACTCACATCCCCTAGAAACAAACCAAGCTTCTAAAAGATATTCAGACAAAAGACAATCTGGGGCTGAGAGGAAGCAGACATGACAGCTCTGAACTAACCTAGACCTGTATTCAAGGCAGCCCAGGTCAACTGAGTCATGCACCTCCAGCCAGAGACAAAGCATCCTGACCACCCACGAGCTGCTGCACCTAAGCAACTCAACAAAGTAGTGTCTGCCATTTTTTTTTCTTATCCCCCTGTAAACTAAGATCTGCCTCATGCACAAAAAGTATATAATTAAAATTCAGTTTAGATGGGAAATTAAAAGTGTTTTTTCCAAAGAAATAAAGCATTTAATAGTATTTTTTTTAAATATGGGAAGGGGGAAAGAGGAAGTACTGGGATTGAAATGGAGCAAACTATGTCTTATGCATTGGTGAATATGTCAAAATGAACCCCTCTATAATGTATAACTATAATGCACTAATAATATAAAAAATGCTTTGATCAATATCATTAGTTACTAGGAAAACTTAAAACCACAGTTAGATGTCTCCTCATATGCACTTGAGTGGCAGAAGTTGAAAATTATAAGAATTCTTAATGAGTACGTAGAGAAATTAGAACACTTGTTTATCATTGGTGGGAATGAAAAGTGGTTTGGCCACTGTGGAAAACAGTTCAGCAGTTCCTCAAAAAGTGGAACACACAATCAGCATGTGACCCAGCCATTCCACACCTTAGGCATCCACCCAAAAGAACTGAAAATAGGGACTCAAACACTTGTACACACATTCACAGCAGCACCATTCACAGCAGCCAACAGTTAGAAACAATCCAGTGTCCGTTGGAGGTAAATGGACAAATTGTGGTATAGGTTGAGCATCCATCCCTAACCTGAAAATCCAAAATAGCTCAAATTCCAAAGTTTTTTGAGCAATCATAAGGCATCATAAGCGGAAAATTCCACACCTGCCTTCATGACCTTGGTCTCAGTCAAAGCACATGAAACTATTTAAAATATTGCATACAATTACCTTTGGGCTATGCATGCAAGGTATAAACGAAACATAAATGAATTTCCTGTTTAGACTTGGGTTTTACCCAAAAAATATCTCATTATACAGAAGTAAATATTCCAAAAAATTTTTTAATCCAAAATTCAAAACATTTTGTGTGTCCCAAACATTTTGGATAAGGAACACTCAACCTGCATATTCGTGCAACAGAATATTATTCAGCCATGTAAAAAAATGAAGTAGTAAACATGGTACAAGGATGAATTGAAACAGTGCTGAGTGAGAGGCCAGACCCAGCAGGTCCCCTGAGCACAAGTCCATTGCCGTGAAGTACTCAGTCATCCACAGACAGAACGCAGGTTGGTGTGGCCAGGGCTGGGCTAAGGGAGAAGTGGGAACTCACTGCTTGGGCATGGGGGCTTTATTATGGGGTGATGTAAATATTTTGAAGCTAGATAGAGTACTGGTTGTACAACATAGTGAACGTATTGATGCCAACAAATTGTTCACCTTAAAACGGTAATTTTATGTCATTTGAATTTCATCTCAATTTCTAAAGATTTAAAATACCTCTGCCCAGCCTTTGGTCTGGCATTACCTTAGGGTAGGCAGTATCCATGCCCTGCCCTCCACACCCCAGCCCGCCTTACCTCTCGCAATTCCATCTCCCCCAACCTTCATGCATTCACCCCACCCACCTTCTGCCCCATCTCCAGTGTCCATGGCCAGAGCCTCCTCTGGGCCTGCTTCAGTGTGATGTGACCTTTGTTCTGGAGGAAACAGCCCTCTGGCCACCCAACATCCCACTCAGGGCATCATCTCGCTCTGCCCCTCCTTCAATATCAAACTTAGCAAAAAAAAGGCAGCCCCACAGGTTAGGGCTCTTGGTCCCTCTAAAGGGCTCCCTGCCCTCAGCAATCCAGGGGGAATTCCTGGCCTCTTCTTCCAGGTGGCATCCAGGCCCAGGTTGGAGCTCAGGAAGTGGACCCAGGAGCAGGCCAATGTCCCCAAAGGAAATTGCTCAATTTCCTTGTTCCCTTTCACTATCTAGAAACACTATCTAGTGTTTAGCAAAAAAGTTGATTTTTAACCACTTTAGAAGATGTCCAAAGTTTTAATCGGCCGGCCTTTGTTTTCTCTTCTGAACAGGTTTCAGGGAGCATTCAGTTTTTGGTTTGTTTCTGATCTGAGCCCCGCTGGCTGATGGTGGAGAAGGTGGTAAGGTAAGAGTCCCTGGGTCACGCCATGTGTACAACCAGAGAAGTGAAACATTGTGCTCCATTTGTGTACAACGAATCAACACATAAATAAATGTTGTTGTTGTTGTTGTTTTTTAATTTTTAGAAAGAGTCCCTGGGTGTCCCAGGGGAGGCTGAGTGGCTGCCCTGGGTAGGGTGGAGCTGTGGGTGGGACCAAGGAGGGGGATGGGGAGCCCAGAGGCAGACAGAGGCCAGAGATGGAGAATGTGTCAACTGAGTTTTTAATAAAACCACCCAGAGCTGTGACCAAGAAGCCATTCTAAGAACCACCACAAAAGAGCAACAAAGCTACAAAGTGGTTTTTAAGGCAGAATGGCAGAGTACCAAAGTATCCAAACCAAGCTTTGTGTGCCTACAACAATAGATTAAAGGTATGGAAATTTTTTAAAAGGAAAAGGAACGAAAAAATATTAAAAGGCTCATTAAAAAAGGGCCAGAAGCAAGTGTTGTGAAAGTCAATTTTCCAGTCTTCTGAGGGTTCCCTGAGGCCCTTTCAAGGGGTCCATGAGAATGAAATTATTTTA
Source organism: Tamias sibiricus (assembly GCA_025594165.1). Taxonomy (NCBI): domain Eukaryota; kingdom Metazoa; phylum Chordata; class Mammalia; order Rodentia; family Sciuridae; genus Tamias; species Tamias sibiricus. Next base: position 66,950,648 of record CM046660.1, on the reverse strand, counting down.
CATTAATATTAAGACAAGTTTCCTTTTCAGTGTTGACATTGGCAGTGAAGATGCAAAAACAATGGTGAGAAAGATTTCCAACACCCTCCCAAGAACCAGAGCCTGACATCCACAGGGGGAAATGTCAGCTTCACCTAGAATGTCCCTGATGGCCAGTAAGAGTAGAAACCTTAAGACCTCTCAGCCCCGGATGCACATCTTCACACCCCTGATAGAACAGGAGATAAACGTAAAATACCTCTGTAGCACCCAGAACCCAACTGCCCCTCGAGCAAATGCACCTGGGCAATTGTTGTTCATAGGGTGCCATTTTTCTTTAAAAGAATGGCTGAAAGACAAACTTTAGTTACCCAAACTTGCCTATTTGGCTGACATTTTCTCTCAAATGAACAAAGTGATCCTGTCACTTTGAGGAAAATAACCAACAGTTTTTGTTGTCAGAGATAAAATCTGAGCTTTCAAGGATGAATTAGAATTTTGGAAAACTTTTATTTTCCATTAGGGGCTTGACAGATTCCCAATACTTGAAGACATTTCTGATGAGATTGATGGTGATATTAATCATAGATATGATATTTTGATATTGTATTAAAAATGTGTCAACATTTGGAAGCTCCATGTATAACTCAGTGATTCAATATTTTCCAACTCACTGATACAAGATATTATAGAACCATTCCTGAGCAAAAATTCGCAAAAGGACAGACCAATAGATGGTAACACAGCAGCAGCATGCAAAAGTTTATCGACATGGTTTCAGATTCTATGTTCAATTAACCTTTAAAAATCTACCACTTGTCAAGTTTGGGAGTATTTTCAAGAATATCTACAATTATCTGAAAAGACTTTTAAAACATTTCTCCCTTTTCCAACTAAATATCTGTGTGAGGTTCAGTTTTGGTTTTTTTTTTTTCCCCTAGCCCTCAACCAAAACAACACATTGCAACAGATTGAATGTAAAAGCAAATGCACAACTCCAGCTGTCTTCTTTTGAGCCAGACATGAAAGAGATTTGTAAAAATGAAAACAATGTCACTCTTCTCACTAATTTTTTTGGGGAGGTTTGGAAAAATATGGTTTTTTTTTTCACTTCAAAGGTGTTATTTATGCTAACATGTGATGTGCTCATTGAATGAATTAATAACTGAATTCCTCAGTTTCATCTCATACAATAACCATCAATACATAACCTACTCAACAAAATCTCTTCAAAGTCCTCATTTCCAGAAATGTAGAAGGCTCCCAAGCCCAAAAAGTCTGAAAACACCATGTCGGGCAAAGCCAGACAGTTTTGCAAGTAAAACTCCTGACACAGTATCCAGAGGCACGTCATCAAGGGAGCTTGTAACTCAGAAGACGGAAATGGGTCACGTTCTGGGGACCAGAGCCCTGGGGCAGCTGGCAAAGCCTGTGGATCTCAACCATTGCCCTGCACTGCCTAGGGACATCGAGTCAAATACCATGGCGACCATATTACAGAGTGACATTACAGCTGTCTTCATCTGTGTAAGATCACTCTGTGATGTTCAAACAATAATGAAGTCACGTAACAATGCATTTCTCAGGACACATCCCACTCTCAAGTGGCCTTAATATCACGAAGAAGTCCTTCAAGTCTGCTACCATATGGATGCATTAGAAGCCACTGCCCAGACCCCTCTGGTGCTTCTGTCCAGTTTTGGAAAAGTTAGGCTCTATCGCCTAGAAACAGCTTCCTCGGACATAGATGACTGGTCATTCAGAAGCCCCCTGATAGTCTACACTTGGAAGGATTTTTTTAGACAAGGCAACAGGGGCAATTATTATAATACACTAAAGGTCTAATCTCATCTACTCAGAAAAACATGAGTCTACTTATGTTTCAAGCCGAATTTGGAGCAGCGACAGAAGGCAGAAGACCATGGTGGGGAAAGGACAGAAGATTCCCTCCTTAGAATATGAAAGAAGGCTGAGGAGGTCAGTAATGTTCTGGCCATCAATAAGGGTCAAGTTCAAGGACTTCCAATGCTAGTATTCTGAACTGAGGCATCAGGAAAGCAAGGACCATGTCTGTGTCCCTGCCCTTGCCAGGTTGGGATGTGACTGTGGCACATTCTTAGTGCTCACACCACTGAACCCCGAAGAGGACAAGTGGAAGGACTAAGCCCCTTCCTGGGGAGCAAGCAGTGCTGAGGGTCTTCAGGTGCTAACTGGGAGGGGCTGTGTGTTCCCCATGGACACCCCCCACCGCCACCCGCACGGCATTTAGCCACTTCGTTTCCAGGAGCACGTACAGCTCACTGATTATGAACTGGAAAACAGGACAAAGGAGAAGCCCTTCTGAGAGGACTAACCAGGACAGCAAGGTCACCAAGCTTCTTCTCTTGGACATGAATGTTTAGTCGGAGCCCTATCACTGTGTTTCCAAAGTGATGAATTGGAATCCAAGACTTACAGTTACCCCTCTTCAACACAGTTCTGAATGGGCACCTCTCGTCTTTGTGAAGCCTTAGAGTGTAGCAAGCTGCACAAGCCTCCCCAGGCCACGGCCACAGCCACAGCCAGGGATTTTCTCTCCCCATGAATTCCTGACTTCACCTGCGCCAAACTTTGCTCTAGAGAAAGAGAAATCCAGAGGGTTTAGTCCCTGGTACACACATGCCAAAGAAGATCACAGAAGAGGTGGACAGAACTCCTCAGTCCCTCCAAGGGGTCATGAGAACAGTGTCTTCAGTGCCTTGCTCCTGTCCCTGTCCCCAGGCCAGCAGCGGCCCCCTCACCTGCTTCTCACCTCAGGACCCGCCCTAGACCTGCTGGGTCAGGTTCTGTAGTTCGGCAAGATCCCCATGTGACCTGTGTGCACAGGAAGGTTTGAGAAATGCAGCACAAAAGGTCAAACCCAACCGAACAAACAGAAACTTCTATTTCTGCCTGATGCCTGGGTTTCCTTGTGGTCCGCAGCTGAACTTTACAGAAGCTGCTAAAGAAGCAATAAAGACAGCTTTAATCCTGAATGTCCTATGAGAAGACGTTGGTGGGGAGAGAAATAGAGGCAGTGTGGCCCAGAAGGAGGGTCCCCAAAAGGAGGGGCCCCAGGGCAGGAGGGACACCAGGTCAGGAGTCCAGAGCTCTCCCCTCTCCAGTGTCTTGCCTGGGCCTTGAGCAAATGGCTTAAGTCTCTCTTTTTCTTGGGGGGGGGGGGATTTGGGGGGAGGCACCAGGGATCAAACTCAGGGGCACTCAACCACTGAGCTACATCCCCAGTTCTATTTTGTATTTTATTTAGAGACAGGGTCTCACTGAGTTGCTTAGTACCTTGCCATTGCTGAGGCTGGCTTTGAACTCATGATCCTCCTGTCTCAGCCTTCTGAACTGCTGGCATTACAGGCATGCACCACAGAGCCTGGCTTAAGTCTCTCTTAAACTTTGGTTTCCTAGTGTTTCAAATAAAAGACGTAGAGAGGCCTCTAAAATCCCCTTCACTCTAAATCCTATGACCCTGGAAATGTCACAGTGATGGAGTTCTCGCCCTGATGTATTTGGAAGGCCACCAGAATTTCACACGCCTCTACAGTGACTAGCGTGGAGGATACATTCTACCTTCTGCAAGACATTGATGCTGAATAGAAACATGACGAAACGCACCTCCTATGGGATGTAATTTTAGAATCATCTCTTTAAATAATTTATAATAAATGATTCAAACACGTTGCCATATTTTTGTGCAGGTAACGATATGATCATCCTTCTGTTCTATAACATAAAAGGCAGAGATGGCTTTCTAATCACATTAGTCCCAAGAGTCATAATTCAAACACAAGCCAGGGAAATCCTAGACAGGCTTATCCTTTACCCATTAACAAAGTGACAGCTGGGCTGTGCTTACCTTCATGATCTCCAGCTAACGTGTTTCTAACACTTATTATATTTTTATTATTCATAAAGTACTGTCTCTCCGAGGCCCACAAGGCAGTTTCTGCAAGTGAAATTTAAGAGAAGACACCTCCCTTCATTAGCAAATAAGCATATCTCCAGCACTTTCCTTTTGGCCTTAAGTCCGAAGCATCTATTCTGTGGCTCAAAAGCTTTCTTTTCTTTTTCTTTTTTTTTTTTTTTTATTCAAAGTTGTTGTATGTGACAGTAGAATGCATTACAATTCCTATTACACATATACAGCACATTTTTACATATCTCTGGTTGTATACAAAGTATATTCACACCATTTGTGTCTTCATACATGCACTTAGGTAATGATATCCATCCCATTCTACCATCTTATTTTTTTTTCTTTTTATCCCCTTGCCCCCTCCCTTTCCCTCCCTCCCCATTGACCTTTCTAGTGTTCCTCTAATCCTCCTATGCTCCCTGTCCCAACCTCACTGTGAATCAGCCTCCTTATATCAGAAAAAAACATTCAGCATTTGGATTTTTAAGATTGGCTAACTTCATTTAGCATTATATTCTCCAATTTCATCCATTTACCTGCAAATGTCATTATTTTATTCTCTTTTATTGCTAAGTAATATTCCATTGTGTATATATACCACATTTTCTTTATCCATTCATCTACTGAGGAGCATCTAGGTTGGTTCCACAACCTAGCTATTGTGAATTGTGCTGCTATAAACATTGATGTGGCTGTGTCCCTGTAGTTTGCTGTTTTTAAGTCCTTTGGGAATAGACCGAGGAGTGGGATGGCTGAGTGGTTCCATTCCCAGTTTTCCAAAGAATCTCCATACTGCTTTCTATATTGGCTGCACTTTTAATAAGCATTGTCACTAAGGTATTTGTTCAGTCAATAAAAAAGGCTTTGATGCCCTCTTAGAAGAAGACTTTTATGGAAGAGATGTGTCTCTTCTCTCTGTCACGCCTGCCACTTACCACTGGTTCATCGGGCCTGTCCCTTCTGTTATTCCACTTGGCACCCTCTCTGCTTGTGTCTTGCTCCCTAAAGGAGAAGTTTCTCCAGAGTGCTGGCAGGGCCCTGGGCACCTGACCCCGCCCCACACTCAAAGGGACCCCTAGAAAGGCCCCACCCCATTCTGATATTCCGACCACTGCTGATGTCCAGATGCTACTCCTCCGTTTTTCTGTAGGTTCCCCCATCTGTCCTCCCATCCCGTTTCTTTCTCATAACCCTACTGGGTCACGGTGCCTGTTCTGAAGGTCTCATGAGGGCCTTTGTGTTTGTACTAATGATGTGGAGGAATTAGGTTTCAGAGAAGGGACGGGTGAATGACAGGGCATCTACTCCTGCCTTCTGCACATTGCCACTACCTAACCGACAGAGAGGTTTGCTAATGGTTTCAAACCAACAGGGAAATAGCATCAAAGACTCTGTGGGTGCAGATTATTCTGACCTGTTTCTTTTTGAAAGGATTGTGAAGATGTCACTTCAAATATTCCTGAGGGGTTACTAACTTTCTAGGTCCCACCATCTGTGAGATGACCTTGGATTGGAGAATATTTCCTGCCTTATTATTCTGTAAAACTAAATTCACTTTCTGTGCCCCTGTATTCAGTTACTTGCCAAGCTCCTATATTCATCAAATATAAAATTCAAATACAGTTCTAATTCAAAGCTTAGAGAACTGATTTCTGTCATATTGTTTTCTTTTGTTTATCTTCCTCATTCAGTTTGCAGACAGTTTCTGAGCCTCTCCCATGTGAAAAGGACCAGGAGGATTGTTACCATAGATACAGAACAAGCCAGATCCAGATGCTGATGTTAAAGAGTCCACCATCTGAGACTCCCCAGGGGAAGCCCTCTGTGATCCTCACATCTATCTGCCTGGGACCTTCCTCTGGGCTCCTAGAGTAACACATCACACTGCTCTAAACTATTGGTTACTCATCCAGCACACTGCCCCCAAGGCCTTCCAGCTCTTTCCAGAAGTCATGTCTTCCTGGACCAAACTTGTATTCCCCAAGCCTAGGGAAGGACCAGACATAAGGCAGGTGCTCATATCTCTGTGATAAAGTGAATGCAAATAATAATGGACACAAAAAAATAACAACACAAATCAAAAGCCAGGTATGTCATAGGAAAGGAGGTTGCTACTGGATTTGAGGGAGCTACTTTGCTCTGGGGTTTGGGGACAGCTTCTGGAAGCAGACAGATTTTGAGCTGGACCTGAAATACCATTGGGGAGTTGGGAGGGAAGAGGGGCAGGGAGGCAGGGGCAGAGGTGCAGGGACAGAAGGCAGGGAGGAGGCTAACCCTCTGGATGAGGAACAGTATGAGCAAAAGTACAGAGATCTCCGGGGTGCCAGAGGAGTGCCAGGATTATGGCAGGGGCATTAACAATATAAACCATGAATAGAAATCTGCTGCGTATGCGCTTTAGGAAGTCAGCAAGAAGCGGGCAAGATGAGGATGCCTCACGGCCTCGGTTTCCAGGATTGCTGTCCATGATCAACTTTGGAATCAGAATCACCTGGCTGCCCAGCAAAAGCCACGAGAACTGGAATAAGGGGCCTGAAGATAACGTTTCTCAAGGGCTACTCTTAGAAAACAAAACCTTGGGGCCTGGGAATCAATTGGGTAGAAAGAAGGCAACAGGGATTAGAAGAACTGAGAGAATCTTGCAGTGGTAGATTGTAAACTCTGCTGGACCACAGCACCCAGATATTTGGTCAAACATCATTCTGGATGTTCTCCAGGAGATTTGTTTTTTAATGAGATCTACATTTAAATCAGCAGATTTTGAGGAAAACAGATTGCCCTCTATAATGTCGGTGGCCCTTAGTTGAAGACCTAAGTGGAACGAGAAGTTGCCCTTTCAAACAAAGAGGGAATTCTGCCAGCAAATGATGCTCAGGGTTCACCTGCAACACTGGCTCTTCCCTGGACCTATGGCAGGTGCCCTTTGAACTCCAACAGCAATTCTCCCTGAGACTCAATCTGCCAGCCTCTCCTATCAGGTTCTGGACTTGCCAAGACTCCACGATTGCATAAGCCAATTCCTACACCCATCCTATTAGTTATATTTCTCTGGAAAATCCAGATGAATGCAAACCTCTTGACCTTGAGAGACAAGGTCAATGAAATCTAATTTGGGATCTAAGAAGGCTGAATGCCAGCAGCAAAGAGCCCCACGCAGATTCCCTGACACTTAACCTGTAAGATAATTAAGAGATCAATCATCAACTAGGCCACAGATGGTAAGCCCAACAACCCTGGTGATCACATTCAAAGAGGGAAATGCAGGCCAATAGTCAAGTTATCTTCCTAAGAATCAACTCTTGTAACAAAAGTAGTTTTCAAAAACTAAAGTGCCCCTGCCGGTGTAATAGTAAACACTTTAAAAAGACCTTTCCAGAACAGTGCAGTGTCTAAGAAAAGCAAGCTGCAGCTTTATCACAAGCCACCCATCAACCTGCAACTGTGAGACATCCCCTCGCCAAAGTGCACCTGACAGGAAAGAAATGAATTCCATTACCAAATGAGAGTGGTGTGGAAATAACAGAATGGCTTTTATTTTGATGGATGATCTAATAAAAAGATATAAAAATGATTAAAAACAATAACATTTAATCGCCTAATACAGTTCTATTTGTTTTGTGCTATGGAGTGGGTTCTTGCCTTCAATGGAAGGTGGGACTTTATAACTTCCAATTTTAGGAAACTGTAAAAAGAAACATGATGATTTCAGTCTTTTATTGCCAGAAAACTGCTCCTAAGTCGCTGTAACTGCCCTAATGTCAATCCCAAAAAGCCAGAGGTCTCAAGTAGACACAGAGAGGATGAGCAGCCTTTCTACCCCGGCCCCTGCAGCAGATAGCTCAAGGATGCTTCTGACTGAGAGAACAAGGTACCCCAGGCAGTGGTGGGTCTTGCAAGGGACCTGGTATTGCCAGCCTGTAGGCTGGCTTAGAGTCACCCAGGGGTAAACGCAATGGTTCAGATAAGATTGCTGGCCACGATTTCCCCATATTCACTGAAGCTAAATGCAGAATCAACAACAACAGAGACTCCACTCTACAGACAACCAGCATGAGGCTGAGAGGTGACAGTGGCGGAAGAAAGCACTATCCCATAGGTGCCCGAAGCTCTTGAGAAGCAGGTGGCCCTGATGAAGATGTGCTTCCTCTGAAATGATCTGCTAAAATTAGCATGGACACATGAGTCATTGCTTCATGCTCAACTGGGTTTGCCAAGTTTCCTGCCAGGTGCTAAACACCTCCATTACCTTCTTCTTAAGGAGTCAGTTCAAAGCCAGCTCCAGGCAGTCCATCCAGGCTAGGGCTTTCCTGCCGAGGACTGCCTCAATCTCGTCAATGACCACAACATCCATGAGTCAAGAGAACATGGCGACTGCCTTGTAGACTAAAAGCATGCACAGCAGGACCAGCCATTGGGAAAGAAAGTTCATAAGGATCCCTACCACTCTGTCATTCGAAAATTCCCAAGAATGCCCTCTGTTTCTCCTTTGAGACACTTCTCTTTTGCTCATGTTGTCTTATTCAGAGGTAATCAGTCCTGCAAAGGGTTCACGAGGACTAGCAAGGATGCCCCTGGGGAGGCCTGTGAACCTCCTTCTGGCCATCTTGGGAGGTCTGGTGCTCTTCCACCTGTGCAGTTGGCTCTTCTTGGGCCCCACTCATACCCTCCTTCAGTGACTATGCGCTCCATGGCTCCCACATCTTTTCCCCAGTTACGTCCCCCTGCCTGGCTTTCACTGCCATAGAACACTCAATACCCTTTACTTTTTTTTTTTTTTTCCATAAAATGTATTGATAAATGAGGCTTCTCCTCAGGAAAGAGAGCAGACTGGTCCAAATTGGCAGAGACAGAAGACCACAGGATCCAAAGGACGGACTTGGCTTTGTAAAAGCCCCTCTTGTGCGTCACCCCCTGGCACCACCACCAGTCTCCCCTCCCTTCCCAAAACAGGGATATAGCTTCGCCTTTTAGTTTACATCTGTATTCATTTTCAAAGATTTAGCAGAAATTATCATTTCCACAACTCTCTTGGGTTCCTGACCATATTCTGCCTTTTCCAGGAAATATCTTAAGGAGACTAGTATACTTAAGCAGCTGCAATATTATACCTAAGACAAGAAAATTGTGGGTTTTCCAAGATGTCAAGGGCAGCACATGAAATCTTCCAGTGTTAACTCGTTCCCTCAGTAGTTGAACTTCACAACACTATTACCCAGTGTGTCCCCATCACCGCAGGAGGTGTTACCCAAGAAACCTTACCTGTGCTGCCCTTAATGTCAACCTAAACCCAATCATGCTCTTTTTGGGTTTGGAGGGACTCATTTCTGCTTAACACTAACTTCAGCATAAGTATGTGCACAGCTGGAGAGAAGAAAAGATGCCAGAGATGGAGGCAGCAAGTACCAGAGAAGATGACGACCCCGTGGGACAGGCCCCTCATGAGGAGCATCATCTCTCTCATCAGGGAGCTTCAGGTGAGCCTGGTGTCCAGGTACCTGAAATCTCTTAAGGGAGTCACATACTGATGGGGACTGGCCCCCGGGATGCTGTGCTCCCCTGCTGTCTGACTCCTGGACCCTGTCACCAACCTAGAACCAGGAGGCAGAAGAGGAAGCTATGCTCAGAGCCTTGCCCTGTGCCCCATGTGACCACTGCTAGTAAAGACAATGAGAAACAGGGCCCAGGTTGTCCACAGCGTTTATGACGCTGATCCCACAGAGATCAAGAACAGCGGGCCAGCCTTCCCACCCCTGCTTCTTCTTGTTCCTTTTCCTACTTTCCTTTTGCTTCTGTAGCTCTGTTATCATCACCAAGGAAATGTGAAGCACAGTGAAGAAACTGTCATACCAGCAGGCAATAGTTCCGAACGCTGAAAAATAAAAACTGTGCTTACCTTTTCTTTCTTCCATTTATCTTGATTCTACTACCAGATACAATCTCTCCTTTGAATCAAAGCAAGACATACTATTGCACAAATGTCTCGCAATTGCTTTATATATCACATGGAGATTTATGTATCCGTATGTTGCATACTAATACATAATTGGAGCCTTCTGGCTCCTTCAGCGAATGCAATTGGTCTCTCCTCTCACCCTTGCTTTACCCACCACCCTCTATGTCAACACAGATTTACAAGCTACCAGATGTCCCCTTACCTCTGATGGCTTCGTGGTACATTTTCCTTTTCCAGAACACTCCAAGTCATTTGCGTGGCTGTCCCCCAGCACACAGGTGCTGGCCTTCACCACCAGAGTTAAGCGCAGAGCCACAATAGATTTAGTAACAGAATCATTCACAAAACCTAGAAGAAAATGGGACAATAGGAAATGTAAAGCTTTACCCATGGTTTATCTGTAAGACTGTGAATTTCGTTTAAGCAGCACTCAAGTCTGACAAATAAAACACATTCAAGCAAAGGAATAAAGCACATGGCCACTGTCTATCAGGCTTCAGGTCTTTAAGACAGACCAGTCTGCCCAAGCATCATAGGCAGCCACTTGGGCCAAGGGAAAGCGGTGGTTTAGCCATCACCTTACACCCCTGGCTGTGCTCCTGCCCTTGTCCCACAAGAGCTACTTTGTCCCTCAATCCCAACTCTGTGCTCCATCTTAGAATTCAATCTCTGCTTTTGAACCCTAGTCTTCTAGGAAGGAGTAACCCCCCCTCCTGTCTCGTTGGAAGGTCACAAACGTGGGAAATCCCCAAAGGCGCCACCCTGTGTCAGCCTGCCTGAGAGGCTCTCAGTCCCCTCCCAGATGGGCATGCAAAGCAGGTACACATTCTAGGCTTATTCCTGCATATTTAACTTGACCACTAATGTGACCTCAGTATCAATTTTATCCATCCAATAAAATAAGTGGTTTGGGCCATCTAACAAAATAGAACTAATCATAGTTGGATACTGACTGCAATATCATTGATATGGCATATTTACCACTGAATAATGCATCCATTCATATGTAGTAGGTAGCAATACATATGTAATAAACTGACATATAATTATCTCTATTCTAACTGGAATGGAGATAAAAATGTTGTAAGTATTTGTGCATCAATGATTAAATTATTTCAGTAAGCAAACATCTTTTCCTAATCAGAATATTCATTTACGTCTGATTTTTTTACTTCAAAGCAAAATATTACTAAAACTCATGAATCTGACAAGATACTCAATACAACATGATTGATAATGTTCAAGAGTAAGATCAAGTCCAAGAGCCTCAATACTATGAAGCTATGCCCATAGATATTTTTAAGATAAAAATATTTTTAGCACAAGCTGGCACCAAAAGTAAGTGGGGAAAACAGGGGAGAGAAAATAATTTTTAGGCCAACTGAAATGAATTCCATTACCAGGTTAAAAAAAAAACTGCATTTGAATCCCTACCTCACACCATACATTAAAAATAAATCTAGATAGCTTAAAGAGCTAAATATGCAGCAAAAAATTCTAAAACTCCAAGTGGAAAACATAGGAAGCTATTTCATTGATCTTAGGATAGGATATTTCTTAATAAGATACAAAATAATAACCCATAAAAATATATCAATTAATTTAGCTTTCTGTAAACTTAAATTATATATAGATAGCCATAAGTAAACATGGTAGACTAGACACAGACTTAGAAATGAAATTCACAATGCATAAAGCCAACAAATGATTTCTGCCCAAATATACACGGAATTCTTTTGCCACTTGCTTTTTGAAACATTATTTGTATTTATGTAAATATTAGAAGCTACATAGCAGTAATAAGCACTGCTATGTCAACATAACATACATACGCAGTAAAGGTATATAAAGATGCATGGAAAGAAACAAACCAACATTAAAAGAAGGAGAGAAGGGAAAACATGGGAGAAGAAGGCACCTCTGACTGTATATATAATATTCTATCTCTCTGTTGATAATATGTAAAGAAAATATGCAAAATGTATATTAAATCTTGTGTATAAAGAAGCTCTGTATCCATTTATATAGTTTCATGTATATTTTAAATATTATTTAACCAAATTTTTATTTATATTATCTATTATAGTTCAGGCGTCACAACTGCAAACAGGATTTGATGGGCTAGAAAAATACAGTATCCCAACACCTAGAACACACAGTCCCCAATGATTCTGTGGTTACCTTCTCTATACTTTTTGAGCTGTCTTTTTCCCTCACTGCATCAAGGTCCTTCTTGTGATGCACACATATGTGAGGAATCTCATTTGTGCATTAAGTACATTGCATTAAAATAATGATAACAAACTGAATAAGAAAGAGGACCCATATTGAGTCACCTTGTTTGCATGGCAAGCAATGTCATCTCATCAACTGGTGGTCACTTAAGAACATGTTGCTTCTGTTAACAAGAAATTAACAACTTTCCAAATATTCCAATGTCCTCGGCTTAGAATTCCCAGGGTGCCGTATATTCCCAAAAGCCATTATCATAGATTTATTCAGTAGTGCATGACACAGTAGGGTTCACTTTCATATTTTAAATGTGAAGAAATCCCTTGAATTGAGGGATGAAGGGAACCTATGCTCTCTGGGGTCTTTGGTCTGGGATTCTGATGTGTGGATTCCTGGAGATCCCTTTGGCACCAGTGGGATCTCGGCAGGAATGGGGAAGAAGCCTCGAGCTCCCAGAACTGCTTCTGGCAGCTGTGGGAAATCAGTCTCTGGGTTCCACCTCTGTGTTTCCTGAGCATTCAGCAGGCCTTCTCTAAGTTAAGCCAGTTCCCCAGATGCAATATAGAATCAGGGAGATGAGCGTCCCTTTCCAAAGCCAGACTGGTGAGATCACTGATGAAGAAAAGGAGGCCTAGCAAAGATGTCATCTCATGGCCACCATGCAGAGGGACATAAGGGAGCAGGAGACATGAGACCAGAGGACAGGGATAAAGCCCCAAATGGAACAAACCAGAAGACTAAACCCTGGCGGAGGGAGCCCACCAAGGAGAAACCCAAGGAGTTCAATGACGACCTGACATGTCCACCTGGGCAAACCGGCTATCAGCCCCGTGCAGGTGGGTTCCTAAGCAGCCCAGGTCCTCCAGACAAACGACCTGTGAAAGGCCACGGGTTTGCTCCCCACCTTCAATCTGTAGGGTGTATTCTAATTTCTCTTATGAACCATGTGCTAGTTGAGAAAATAGAAAATTACCCAAGACAAGCAACTCTATTTTTATTTTTAGGGCTTGTCTTGGGCCCCCAGGACCCCTCAACTCCCATGACTGGGGCTTTGGGACAAGACACTTACCCCGATTCTCCTTGGGCTAAAGGAAGAAGACACGACTGTGCCTTTAACTAGCCTTGAATATACAGGAACAACTGGATTATTAACACCTTGGTTATCTAGGAGGGAGGCTTCTGCTTTCCCCACAAAAGGTGCTTAAGACAACGTGTTAACAAGGATTTTGGAAAGATTTTAAATAAGCCATGCCACTCTGATCCCACATTTTCTCGCTCATTAAATAGGGATAATAGCCCTAAATGTGGTGGTGGCTGTAGCATTTATTGCCAAACTGGGACTCTTTCCAGAACAAAAGGGAGTGCTTTTTATAATCACACAAGCACAAACTCAGAGCAGTAAGACTGTCCCAGGCAATGGGACAATATGGTCCCCTACTCCCACTGTCCTGAGGAACATTTGGAGCTGACATTACTACATTTATACCAGGGATGTTTTAACTGGAGGAAGAAAGACTCAGACAGTCAGTATGAAACTTAATTCACAACATCAAGGTCATGATGGGGAATTAGTGGAAGTCAGAGAGAAGTGGAGAACTGCTCTACTGCAGGTTTGGCATTAGAGGACAAATGTCTCTTACATCTCTGTGAAGACAGATACCACAGGTCTGATGCACAGTGGTAATTTAGGTCCATACAGAACTGGTTACTTTCTTCCTAGGGTCTCCTGTTGGAACCTTTATTGTAAATTGGCTTTGGGAAGGAAGGACATGGAAGTTTACACAAAAGCTCCTCCTCTTTAGAGATTTCTATTTTCTCCATCATGTCTGTACCATGTCTAAATACACTCACCCCAACTCTGTAATCATCCCATGATTCCTCTGCTGCCTGGGATATTCCTTCCCCAATCTCATAACCTCTGATCCAGCTCAGAGCGCACCTTATTCCTGAGTTTTCCTCAGCATAGCTGCTCACTCTGAGCTATATCGTGTCCATCCATGCTCAGGCCTATGATGTCATGTACCAGACCCTCATGACCTTCCATCTTGATGGTTTCTTATTGTGCCACCTACACTGAAGCTTCCTTGATGGCAAAGAACAAGTCTTAGAGACACGGTGTGTAGGAAGTTGAGACATAGGCACATGCAAGGCGGCTCCCAAAGAGAAGTTTCCAGAATGTCTATCACCCAATATGTCCACTTCGAAAAACAGCAGTCATCTGAATGCCACACATTCCAGTTTACAAAAATGTAACTGCTTATCAACTAAAGATCACCCTTGGTAGAGAAATGGAGCCTGGTAAAAGGTCAGGATGCTACCAGTGATCCTATTCCAAATGACATTTTTACACACACATGATAGAGATAAAACCAGATATCAGAGATGACTAAAGTGTTTTTTATAATGTTGCATTGTTATCTAGCTTCACATTAAATTATTTTAAAAATTTATATCATCTGCTCACTAAACATTTAGACTGCATTGTACCCTATAATCATGTAAAAAACAGTCTTCCTTCCAAAGGTGATATTTTAAATTCTATTCAACTATTCAATTTACTTAAGCTAACAATAATTGGCAATAATCCAAATGAGCGCACGATTTAAAATATACAAGGTATAGTTTTCTAGGTAATTTGTTTCATTTCCTCAATAAACTTTTACTGAGCTCCCTTCTATACATGAGGCACCACAGCAGATTCTAAGGGCACAAAGATGAGACACTACCACTAAGGGTTTCTGCCACTCCAAATTTTCAGTCAAAAGTAGTGTTTTTTAAATAAGGTGACAACTAGTGCCTTCAAAATCTTGCAGGGGCTTTTTTGAAGTACATGTTCCCAGACTCCAGCACACGTGACTCACAGTCAGTGGTGTGGGATGGGCCCCAGGCAGTCAAATTTGGAAAAAGTTTCCCCAAGTAATTCTGATGTCTGCTTTCACTTAAGAACCATGAGTCTGGGTTGGTTCCACAGTTTAGCTATTGTTAATTGTGCTGCTATAAACATTGGTGGGCTGTGTCCTGTAGTATGCTGTTTTTAAGTCCTTTGGGTATAGACCCAGGAGTGGGACAGCTGGGTCAAATGGTGGTTCCATTCCCAGATTTCCTAGGAATCTCCATACTGCTTTCTAGATTGGCTGCACCAATTTGCAGTCCCACCAGCAATGTATGAGTGTGCCTTTTTCCCCACATCCTCTCCAACATTTACTGTTGTTTGTGTTCTTAATAGCTGCCATTCTAACTAGTGAGATGAAATCTTAGAGTAGTTTTGATTTGCATTTTTCTAATTGCTAGAGATGTTGAACATTTTTTCAGGTATTTGTTGATTGATTGTATATCATCTTGTGAGAAGTGTCTGTTCAGTTCCTTGGCCCATTTATTGATTGGGTTATTTGGTTTTTTTGGTATAAAGATTTTTGAGTTCTTTATATATTATAGAAATTAGTGCTCTATCTGACATGCGTGTGGTAAAAATTTGTTCCCAATTATTAGGCTCTCTATTCACCTCACTGATTTTTTCAGTAGATGAATGGATAAAAGAAAATGTGGTATATACACAATGTGGTATATATACAATGAAATATTACTCAGCAATAAAAGAGAATAAAATAATGGCATTTGCAGGTAAATGGATGAAGTTGGAAAATATAATGCTAAGTGAAGTTAGCTAATCCCAAAAATCCAAATGCCAAACATTTTCTCTGATATAAGGAGGCTGATTCACAGTGGGGTTGGGACGGGGAGCATAGGAGGATTAGAGGAACACTAGAAAGGCCAATGAAGAGGGTGGGGAAGGGAGAGGGCATAAGAGTAAAAAAAAAAAAAATTGTAGAATGATATGTATATCATTACCCTAAGTGCATGTATGAAGACATGAATGGTGTGAATAAACTTTGTATACAACCAGAGATAAGTAAAAATGTGCTCTATATGTGTAATATGAATTGTAATGCATTCTGCTGTCATATATAACAACTTAGAATAAAACAAAAATAAATCTTCACCCCCCCCAAAAAAAAAAAAACCATGAGTCTGTTTATCTTTTCCATTTTTGAAATCCAGTGACTCTTGTATTTAGACAATGTTTATATTCCCCAGCTCATGTAAGTGTCTGAAGTTCTTGGATAAAACTCTGAAAAAGATGTCTATATTAACTGTATTTATTTAATAAAACCCTGAGTGTTTGGGTCTGAAAATCCCCTATTAAACAATTAATGAAATTTTATCTCTCCTGATTAAATGTAGGGATCAAGCTATGTATTCTAGAAGGTGAGCAAAGTGCCCTCAGGAAATTCTATGGGCCAAGACTGGAAACTGTGCCCCTTATGAAGGGCAGCAGGAAGAATCCGACATAAAATAGAATTCATTCAAAAGAAGGAGGTGGGACTGATGCCCATGGACATCATCTTTCACCAATTAAAAAACCGTCTTCTCAAATAAAGGACTTTCCCTACCATCCTTATTTATAAACTCTTTTGGTGGGATAAGGGAAAAAAGAAGCTTCCTTGGGTTTTAAATTTGTGATGAAGGCATTTCTTTAACCCACAAAATCCCAAGTTTTTGACTCTGCAACCTTCATAATTATTTCTTCATAAGTGGTATATTTATTCAAAGTTTCAGGGATGAAAGGGGTGGTATTTAGAGACAGGGTCTTTATTGCTCACCATTTGATGTTTGAACTATCCTCCTGCCTCAGCCTCCAAAGTGCATTACAGGCGTGTGGGCTCAATTTATGATAGGGACCAAATGATGGGACAAAATAGGTTAAATAAAGTTTTGCAATTCTTAATTTCTAAAAAAATCCCACATTCTTCTCAAACTACTTTGCAACATCATGTCACACATGACCAGGTAATTCCCAATTGTTCCCTGAGCCCCGAAACTGAGTCAGTGGGACAAACACGTTATTTTCAGCACGGTATTGCTCACCTGATGAGGGCAATGTCTGGGGGCCCCTCCCAGCTAAGTGTAATTTCAGTAATCATTTCATCTGCCTTTGATGGCATCTAGGGGAAAATGCTGGGGTTTTTTCATAAGGAAAAGGAACACAGTCCAATTTCACTTTCATCCAACAGATGCTGGGTCAGAGCAAAGTGCCCTCAGGAAATTCCATGGAGCAAGTGGGAACTGTGCCCCTTATGAAGGGCAGCAGGAAGAATCTGACATAAAATAGAATTCATTTAAAAGAAAGAAGTTCCAGGGGACTTAACAAGTGATGGTTCCATCATTGTTGAAAAGCCAGTGTGATTTCTTTGACATCCCTCTCAAAACTGATGGACACTTCTAACACACTTATAAGAAAACACGGGGCACTCCATTTTCCTCCCTTAATGGTATGAGATCAAGATATGTTGCATGATTCCTGATTGGGGCCTGCATAGAAAGGCTTGACATCACATTCAGAATTTAAGACCCAAAGCCAGACCAACACTGGCACTGAGGGGCCGGGACGACGCTGTGGATTCCAGGGCTGCTTCAGAACAGGAGATGTCAACACCTGTATTTTCTGTGTCTTTTCCATGACTAAAAGAACCAGTGCTGCATAGCCTGTGGTGAAGTCACTTCAACTAAAGCCCGGTTTAAATGAAAAGCAAGAAAGAGAAAGAGAAGATTTATAAAAGAAAGGAGAGATAGAAGGAAAGAAAGAGGAGAAGGACTGGGTAGAGTAAAAGGAAAAGAAAATCAAATCCTTAGACCCATGCTGAGTGAGATGAAAGAGAGGGAAATGCTAATCAGGAGAACAAGTAAAGTAGAAACAGAGAAAAGAAAACATAGGCTTTCTGTCAAAAATATCAGGGATTCATACCTTTTGTGAAAAATTTGAAATTGAGTTCTTTGAATATTATCATGAACAAACTAAGTCATAATCATACAGAGGCCAAGGGTGTGATCCTGATTATGAGACTGAAATACTAAGTCACTCTAAATGGACAGAGCCTGCATGCCATGAATAAACCAGCTCTGTAGCCTGGGTGGGGGTGGGGACAGTGGCCTGGGGGTGGGGAATGGCAGCACAGGGTGGAGGGAGATTTGCATTCATTCATGAGACATTGAGCAGATATTTGTGGAGCTCCGATGGGAAGAAGCATTTATAGGGTCAGTGAAGAGAGCTGAGGGGGTCATTGGTCAGATGGACCCCAAGGACCAGCACCCTGAATGAGGTTAGAGAAGCAGACAGGGCCAGATCACAGGGGGCTCCTGACACTCAGTGGAGAGCTGCATTCCATGGCAAGCACAATTCAAATCCACTGAAGAGTTTGAAGCAGGGAATAACTCATGATTTGTGTTCTTTCAAAGATCCCATTTAAGAGGAAGACCCAAGATGTTCATGTAGACTAGATGTAGGTATGAGGGAAAGTAAGAAATCCTACCTCATTTAAACAACTTTGGGGGTAGTTGCAGAGGGCAAGCGATCTAAGATTTCCACTGTGAACATGTGACATTTGCAATGGCTGTGAGACCCTTAAATGGAGCAGTTGGAGAGGTAGCTGGGCACAGGGCACTGGTAATTAGAAACATGTTCATCTGAATATAGGTGGGATTAAAACAACTGGGACAGGGAAAGTACACTTTAGGAAGGGAGGGAAGAGAGAAAGAACCGGGCCCAGAACCAAACTTTAGTCTAAAGCCCAATATTCACAACTTAAACTTAGTTTCACGCAGATGGCAGGCCATAACTATACTAGAAAAATGAACTAAAACAAATACGTATGTGATTTTTTTCTATAATGGAGTTGGTAAGAAAAGATAAAATTTCTACATTATGAAGATACGCGCACACACACACACACACACACATATAAGCTACATGTTAGAACTTTGGTAATATTAGCACTGAAGAGGGAAACTTTGTTTCATAAAACAGAAAATTGTCTCAAGGACTCTACAGAGTTCAACGCAGCATTTAGAAACTGGGAAAGGGAGAAGGGAGGGTGAATGGGCCTGGAGAGACACGTTTCTATTTGCAACAAAACTGAGTGATTTCCCTAAGGACTTTTAAAACTATAATGAAGGAAAACTTTCTGCAAAGATTACCCAGGGATCTGTTAACAACTTCAAGTAGCTAGTTATGATGACAAATAAAAACTTGGGCTTCCTTCTCTCCCCCCCACTTCCCCTCCCCTACTTTCCAACCCACAAACACACAAAAATTTCCTACTCTCGACACACAAATATGCATGTTCTGCTCTTACCCGCAGCTCCAAAGAGTGTTCATTAACACGGTAACAGAATGTTCCACAATCATGACAATCCTTTTAAAATAGTGTCTTTGCCAAACCCACCTCCCTCTGTGCATATGAGAAGCCAGTGAAAGAGGATCCAGTCATTGTCTTTGGAATCCAGTGGTCAAGCATCAATTAAAGCACACAGGACTGGCTGCAGGCCATTAGCTGCTTATTCTCCTGCTTATCTTCTTTAATATTAATGCTAAAGAGTCTTAAATGGACTTTGTAGTTAACACCTCATTGGGATTAATAGCAAATGGGATTTGCACATCTCTCTTCAGTCATTTGGCTAATGACCATTTTCTTTCCTGTTAAAGGGAAAGCATACGTGGAAAATAAAAACTCCAACCCTAAATTCTTGAGCAGTGGGCATTGGAAACAGACCAGGCCAAGTTTTCCTATTAAGACTCAGAGACTCATTTGGCACAGACCTACTACCTATAAAAATGGCTTGTAATCCAGGGAAGTCCCATGACTGGCACCAGATAGGCCAGAAGGGTTCACAGATTCCAGCTCCAGCTAGAGACCATGGCTTCTGCTTTAATTTGGGTTTGCCATGACCCCCACATCTTGTTCCTCAGAAGCAGGGTGAACCAGCTCACCTGAGCCAATTTCTCAAGAAGGTAGGGTGGGGGTTAGGGCAAAGCCTGATAATCCAGGCAGAATTCCCCTGGATTTGTGACCCAATACTCCTGGGCTGGGAAGCAAAGCCTGAGAAATAAATTGCCTTTTGACAATGTCACAATAGGGGCAAAAGAGTCCTGGAGCAAATTTGAGCTAAGACCAAGAACAGGGTAGCATTTTAATAAAACAAGGCTCACTGGCTCCCTTCAGCCACAGGAACTCAGCTGCCCTCTGACCCCACTTATGCCAAGCACCGTCCAGAGCAGGAGGTGAAGATGCCAAGACACCATGCACCGATACAAGTAAACCTTCTTCAATGGAGAACCAGCATGGCCCCACCCAGGACCTCATGAGGATCTTTTTGCCTTTAAGAAACAAAGTTTTTTTTTCATCTAAAATATGGAGGTGATGGTGGTGGCTGCTTGCTTACTTGCAAGCTTTGAAGCCTTAAGGAGTAAATTCCTTTTTTTTTTTTTTTTTTTTGGCAATTTTTCCCATAGAGGATCTCTCATTTTCTGTGGGTTTTTGAGTAAGCCCAGGAGTGTCATTTAAATCATCAGGTAGATTACACCTAGCCAGTGACTATGGAAATTATATATTAAGTAATAGTATGTGCTTTAAAGAATAAGATTTTAAGGATAATGTAAAGAATTTGTAGAACAAAAAAAATACAACTGACTCGCTATCACTCAAAGATAGATTGAGTTATTCTCAACAAATGTTGCTGTCAAATACAGTGATCTTAACAACTACCTTCCTAGGTAGCAAATTGTCACCATCTCCGCAGCTTGCTGCATACTGCAGAGAAAACTCTGAAGATTCAACATCAAAATACAGGCTTAACAATTAATGTAAACAGAGAGTCTGAGACTGGCATTCCCCACATCTCCCAGGGAAAGCTCTGTCCCACAGCAGAGGGTTACCAGCCCACAGGGTTGTATTTGAGCTCAGTTTCTTTTCAGGAAAGTCTTCACTGTACCACATCCTTTTGCCATTTATACAAGACTGAATTGCTTGTCCTAAGTCAGACCCAAGAACCTGAACTGTGGGAGTGACGGCCAGCTGCCACCTAGACTGATGGCCTCCATTCTCCCACATTCCTTAATAACAGGATTAGAGTTTCTGCTGGGAAATGAGCCACGCAGCTGAAGATTAAGTTCCTCCTCAGGGACTCAATGCAATGATGGTGGTACTTCTGTGCTGTATACTCAGGAGGACTGAACTTGGGTTCCCCTGCCTTCCCCCTGTCCTACCAGCTGATGTCCAAAGTGACAGTGGCCACTGGGACAGCCAGTTTGACTGCAGAGATGGAACCTATGTGTCAATGGTGCAGAAGTACCCTGTCCATCCTAGACCCACCACTTCCAGACTGTTCCAAGAGGGAGAAATTCATCTGTAACTTGATTAACTCGAGCTATCTTTATTGCAATAGCTTAGCCTGTACCAGAACCAATACAAGCCAGCAAAGAAATCATATCAAACCCTCCCTCCTGTGCCATCCCACCACCTCAGCCACCCCATGTGGAAAGAATCATCTTTCAGCCATGATCTCAAGTCACAGTCACAAGATGCTAACTCCATTACACCTGCTCCTTGCTCTTCCTTAACGTTTACAAAGCAGGGCTGACCACCATAGTGGCTCACCTTCTATTGGACAGGGAATGGAGCCACTTGGAGCCCTGGATTTCTTCTTTCTGAAATACAGATAATAACACCTCCTATTTCTTAGGCTGATGGTTATGATGAAAGGTCTTCTATGGCAAAGCTTGTAAAACAGTGCAGGCATAGGATAGGGACTCTTATAAATCACCCCACCACCACTGCCATCGTAATAAGCACCTTCACCATTGCCCCAGCAGCCACAGCAGCAGCAACAAACAGAACCCATTTAAGATGCGTCCTGGAACAGCACAAGGTGAGGTCGACACAAGAGAAAACCATGCAACCCAGAGACACGGCACACACACATACGAGGCTGCCACCAGCACAGCAATGGCAGACCATCCCACAGCAGAATTTGTTTTTAATAAATAGAAGGAGTTCACCCTAAAATAATGATAGGAAGTATAGTGCAGTGAGTACACAAACCAGTCACATAGCCACTTGATGCCATTACCAAGCGTTGTGTGCCGTATATAAGTGCATGTGCCACGCTTTACACAACTGGCAGTGCAGTAGGCCTGTTTACACAGCATCACCCCAAACACCAGGTGATGGGAAGTTTCCAGCTCCATGATCACCTCGGGGACCACCATTGTATTTGCTGCCCATTGTTTACCAAAACATCACGATGTGATGTGTGACCGCAATCATAGGAATCTATAATACTCAAATGCATGTTAAAATAAACATAAGTATTTTGACAGAAATTGAAACATATAAACACAAATTCAATAAATACATAAGTCTGTGTATGTATTTAAAAATGAGTCCTGTGCTCTGCTGAATAGACTACCACCAACTGCTAGCCTTTAAGCAACAGAAGTTCATTTCTCTGTGAAGTCCAAGGCACTAGCGAAGTCGGTGTCTGGTGAGAGCCCACTCTGCCTGGTTCACAAATGGCCACCTCCTTGTTGAGGGACAGAAGGGGTGTGGAGCCCAGGGGGATTCCCCTTGTAAGAGTACTAATCCAATCCGTGAAGTTTCCGCCTTGTGAATTTATCACCCCAAAGGCCCCTCCTAATTAACCATGATTTGAGAGTTAGGCTTCAACACGTGAACTCAGGGGAACATGAACATTCAGTCTACTGCAGATCCTAAGTGGAACTTAGCATTGTGTAAATCCAAGGAAAAGGCTCTGGAAGCGTGTTCCCCCAAGAAAACAGCCTGCCAGCATGCTAGTAAGAAGGTCACTCAAGAGTCCCCTAATGCAGCCCTCTCAAGCCGAACCTTTGAAATAGAATTATTTTAAAATGACATCTACTGTTTAAAATTATTGCTAGAATTTAAAAATAATATCCAAATCGAAGTATCACTTACATTCATAATGGGAAGAAAATGGCTTTGACTCTCTGCCACTTTGAATAATTCATATCTAGGCTACTTTAAAAGCCTA
The DNA here is from genome assembly GCA_025594165.1 of Tamias sibiricus. NCBI lineage: Eukaryota > Metazoa > Chordata > Mammalia > Rodentia > Sciuridae > Tamias > Tamias sibiricus. The sequence goes on along the minus strand of CM046660.1, from coordinate 66,927,636 downwards.
CACTAAGCCTTACTTAAAATTGTAAAGAAATGTGAAAAAACATTCATAGGACTTAAGAGGGTTTTTTTAAGTATAACAAGCAACTAATACAAGAAAAACTGACAAGTTTAACGAGTATAATGGTATATTTTAATCATAAAATCCTTCTTTGAAGAACAATTGACATTAGACCTCTCAACTATCTCCATGTGCCTATTTCTGACATTAAATAACCTCCATTTAGCAAATATGTTTCCTCATTGCATGTGAAAACTGCATCATAATTGGATACTTTTTTAAAAATGCTATTTCCTGAAAGCCCATTGGTAGGACATGAAAAATAATTCACATTTTCCTTTGAAATTTTGTTGGCTCACACAGACTGTGCAATTACAATTCTTTGTTTATTTAATCTCTTTTTCAATGTATATCTGATCACTCTTTCACAATCAGTTAGAATTATATCACTTAATCTTCCATTAGTGTAGTTCCAACTCACCAAATACTAGCAAATCAATTGCTAAATTACTGTAGTGCTCATATATAATTGCCTACCATGTCCAGTCATTAATATCCAATGAATGCCTCCTGATTAATGGCATTACTATGAATGCCAAAATGATTCATCGCTTCACTGTGTTGACATGAGGGGAACAGGAGATTATAAATGTACATCCAGTGAGGCTGCAGATGACCTCATTAAATAAAGGGAGCCAGGGAACCAGGCCTTCGGATGAGCTAACGTGAAAAGGTGCTGCTTGATATGTTTACCTTCCTGGCTCTTGCCAGCACTATGAACATGATCTTTCCATTGCCTTTGTTCCATTAGAAGCTCTTTGCTCTGCTTCAATTCAAACATCCAAGTTCAAATGGTCACCCACAAGCTGTCCGTTAACTTCAAGGTCATAGGAAAGAAATTACCTGAATTTACAAGTGTTTGGTAAGATTTCTAATTTAAGATGCATTAGCTTCCTGAATGATGCATCACAACTTTATTTTTCAGGGCATGAATTTACTGAACTAAAAATAGAACTAACCAGGGTACTGCAACAAAGTCCCAGTGGTGCCATGATTTCAGAGGGGGGAAAATGTGGAGGTCTAGGGAGGTCAAGTCTGATTCAGCCTGGGTTATTTCTAGTTCACATTAGTATTCTCATCCCAGGAGCTGTCTCACTCTCAACCTTAGGCCTGAAGACCTCTCAGGCAGCCTTCCCTGTCTTCTCCACTTGCTGGAGGCCCAGAAAGGTCTCTGCCACTCAGTCTCCCTCCCACCTGGCTCACAAATGCTAGAATTGCCAACAGACTTCATTGAATAAACTGTTACTTAGGCACCAAGACACAGGGATGTACTAACTCCCCTGAATGCCTGACGGCCATGTCCAGAAATTCTTGATTTGAGAATAACCTCCTTCCTGCACAGTTAAAATATATTTCAGCAGGGACCCTAGAACAGGATGAATGCATAGGTTTTGCAGCTCCTTCCCTGCAGTGGCTCTCCATTGCCCCTAGGATCCTAATAGGGCCTCTGCAGCTAAACATGTCTGACATCTAACCCAGCCTACTTCTTAGCATGTCTCCTCAGCTTTCCCGCTTACTCTCTGAGCTGCACACTCATGGTCTCATTGCACCTCCTCTGATAGTAGGTGCTCTCTCAGACACAGGGCCTTTGCACATGCAGTTCCAACTTTCTGTCTGGGAGGGTTTTCCCATTGCCTAGTTGATGACCCAGACTGACCCTCTTTGTTTAAAAAAAAAAAAAAAAAGGTATGATCCCCACACACCTCCAGAGGTCACATCAAATTTTTGTCATCAGCTTCAGTCATAGCACAGTGTGCTGATCGCAGTTATGATTTTTTATTTACTTGTGTAATTAATTATTTCCTTAATAGTTGTTGCCCTGATGAAATGTAAGATGCCCCAGGACAAAGATCTTTGTTTGACCTGTTCTAGTGCCAGGCTGTTGCCTGGCTCACGGTCAAGGCTTGAAAAGCATCTTGGGGAAGGAGGGAGGAAGACGTGAAAACATGCACACAGGAGTGCAGGTAAGGGTGTCAACCACAAACGTGAGGACAGGGGGAGCAAAGCACAGAGAGAAACACGGACAGAAAGCTGGTGACAACGAGAACAGACCAGCAAACAGCTTCAGTGGAGGCAGAAATCACAAACGAGTCCCCCCACAGAGCAGCTCAGCCCTAGCCAGGAGACACCTGGACGCAGAGCCCCAGACCAATTTAGGCAGAAAGTGTCACTCCAGACTGTGCCCTGCTGCAGACCACACCACTGGCAACCCTGCGTGGATGGCTTACCAAGAAAGAACACGTTACCGATTGTCCCTGCTCCCAGCTGGCTCTCTCTCTCAAAATTAAATTCTTTAATTTAATGTGACCATCAGCTCGTTGGGCTGAAAAGCGTTTCCCTTATCTGTCCAGAACAGATTTTATTTATGTTTCAGTCTTTACAAAAGTCTTGGGACCTCCATCTGATCATTGATTCTTTCTGTAATGGTCAATTTGGCAAATTAAAAATTCTATCCCTCTCCTCACAGCCTTTCCAGTCCAAATCCACCCCACCACCACCACCGACTTTGAACAGGCTGCATTCGGGGCTGGAATACCTCACAGGACTCGCAGAATGAAAGGTGAGGACCCCAAAACAAAATGAAATACAAATGAACCACATTCTAAAGGAAGAAAAAAATTTCAAATATATCAAGTGGATCTCATTCTTTTCTGGGTTCCATTTCTAATGCTAATTCTAATTCTAATGTTTGGAAAAGGTCACTTGTTACCAGAGGAAGCAAGACCAGGCTCCTGGGGTGAAAAAAAGGCTTTAGAATAAGGCTTTTTTGTAGAAGTCAACCATGCATTAATATTCTAAAGGAAAGACTTTAAAAATACAACTATCTCATTAATAGAAAATTAATTTGTTAACTGGCTGATCAGTTTGCATTCACGAACATTAACTATTTATATTACATTTACCACAAAAATACGAGCATTATTGCCAATTTTAAAAACTGTTTTTTTCCAAACCAAGTACCCCCTCTTGCACACCCCTACTGACCTACACACTCAGTCACACGTTCTGTAAGCTATACTTTTATACTTATCTACCTACAAAATCTTTTAAATTGTGTAATTGTATACATGTCTGTGCCCCTAGGTATTCATGGATCTATACATGGAAGTACATCCATGCAACTCGACATATGTGCAGGAACACATATCTTTGCATAAGTACACACACATAATGTGCGCCTGTGCACATGGATATCCATATATGGTGGACGGATGGACATAAGCAAGTGCACCTATGTATCTCAACAATGTGTTTAGTAAAATAAGGTCCGAGACACAAAGTCAAAGCCAGATGTTTCAGGGTGCTACCATTTTCTCACAGAAGACCCCTCTATTAAAGTTGGCCGTGACACTGACTGTAACCAAATCAGTCAACCGCACGCAACTCTCACCCACCACCTCTGCTAGCAGCTGTTGGCTGTTTTCCATGAAGCAACTCTGAATTGGGTTTCTACATCCAGAAAATAATCCTACCAGTAATCCAAGGGATTTCTTCATTCAATCAATATTTTTACTGAGGTTCTACAATTAACCAGGCATTGCATTAGATGTTTGTTCAGCGACAGTAAACAAAACACAAAGTTCCCTGCCTTCATGGTGCTTACCTGCTAGCAGGAGAGACAGATAATATATACAGAGATTATATTCTCTATTAGGAAGTGGTAAGTTCTATGGGGCCGAAACAGCAGGGTCTGGGACAAGGTGCGCTAGGAGCATCAATGAGAAGAGAAGGAGTTACGCCTGGACAAGAGGGTGCTCAGACTGACAGGGAGACAAGCATGCAAGGTTAGAAAGCAGATAAGGGGGAGGGGGCCTGGAAAGTTCTAGAAGTGGAGGGAGTAAGAGGCAAAGAGTAGGAGACGAGGTCGGAGAATTAAGGGGCAGACATGCCAGGCTTGTTGGCCTCTGTCGACGCTTCCACTCTGAGGGAAATGGGAGCCACTGCAGGACATGTCAGCAGATGCAGGACATGCTACAGCCCTCCCCAGACGCGGCCCAGCTCGGGGGCAGATGTAGAAGTGGGAGGGTGGGGGTGCGCAGGCAGGAGGAGCTGGAAAAGCCCTCATGAGAGAGGTCCGGGGTGGGCCAGGCTAGTAGCAGAGCAGGTGGGATATGTTGAAGTCTGAGCTCAAGCAATTTCCCCATAAATGGACGTAGGAAGTGAAAGAAAAGTCAAGTATGATACCAAGGCCCAGCCCAGCCAACCAGAAGACGAAACTGCCTCCTCAGAGAGGGGAAGCCACACTCAGGATTACAGCCACTTAAGACGTGTTGGACACTGAGGCCTCAAACCCTCTCTGACTGGCCTTCCCCTCCCAGCCCTCAACCACTCTCCTTGGCCTCCTTCTTTCCCTCCTCCTGGGCTGGCTTGCTCCCTCCTCCCATGCTCTACACAGAGCTACACAATGGCCCTGTCCAATTCTCTTCTCTTCCCCCGTCCCTTCCCAGGAGTGCCAGGTGTAACCTCCAGGTTGAAGACTCCCCAGGCTCTGTCTCCAGCCCCTGGCCTCCCTCCTTGAATTGGGGCTCAGGATTTCCAACTTCCTGCTGAGTGTGGAAGACACATCTAGCCTGAACCCCACAAGAAAACCTTTCCTTTCTAACTCAGTATGTTCCCATTAACAAGACCCCCACACACACATGAAATTAAAAATTCTATCCCTCTCCTCAAAGCCACTGTAACCACTTGCTCCTCCACCCCTGCTGAAAGCCCTGCATCTCCACTGTCCACAACCAACACAAACCCCTCTCCACAGCACGCACCCCAGAGTACCCAGCCAAATCATGCTATTATTTGCAAATATCACGTGCTTCTCCCTCCTGCCTTGTTGCTCACCTCTCACGAATGTCTTCACCTCTCATCCTACTTTGTGGTCTGAGGCAAGTTCAAGATATTCCTCAAGTCTAAAGCCTTAATACCTGATCATTCCTCCCTTCAGAGTTCATGTAGCTCTGGAATCAACTATATAACTCATGCAATATTTAACATGCACTCTCTTCTCTTTTAACCTCTTTATGTGCAAAGTCACTCAAAATCACTGACACCTGGCATAGAACACAGAGCATATAACAATACTACTTGTTACATGGACATTTAAAATCATCCCCTTACTTCAGCTATTAGGGGAAAGGGCTCTCATTTGCTGGGTCAGTTCCCAGTCAAGGTCTTTGCAGTGGCAAATCCAGGTAATGGATACAACAGAGAGAAGAACGAACAATGAACAACAAAGAAGCTCCACTGACATATGAGATGAAGAGCCGAAGGGGGAGGAAAAGAGGAGAAAGGAAGAGAAGCCTCCAATGCCGGGTGCTTGGCGGGAACTCTGGGGAGTAGACATGGAGAGTGGGAGAGGATTTTAAACAGCAGGTGCCAATCCCATGGAGAGAGCGGAGGCGAGGGCAACCTGCTGCACACAGGAATGTGCTTTCCCACTCCTACTCACATTTCCCCAGAGGATGAGTGAAGATTTTGAGTGCCCCCATTCATGCCTGGGCTATGACTGCATTTATCTGAATGTGCCCTGATGAGCGAGGCTGGGCCATGTGGCAACAGGGTTCAGCAGGAATCTCTCAGAGTCAGAGACCGGCATCTGATGTTTCTTTGTGTCCCCAATCCTGAGAACAGTGTCCTATGCAGAGAAATTAGTCAATGGTTGCTGATAAGCCGGGTTGTAAAGAGACGGCGATGTGGACACTGTGCTTTCTCAGGGTCATGTCCCCGGGGCTGCCGCTCATTAGTAGTGAGGTAGCCAAGCAGCATTTGTCAATGTATTCCTTTAAGGAGATTTTTCCATTCGTCTACCCAGCAAATATAACTTTGTAGGTCAAATTCACAATTACAGCATTAAAACAGGACAGCCAGGAGAGCACGGCTTGCTAAGGATGCATGTGAAAACCAAAAATACCACGGCATTCAAAATCCAAATGTCAGGGAGAGCACTGCCGATGATAGAGCAAGGCAGTCTTTTTGAAATTCAATTCTAATTATTTATGTTCCTCACTGGAAACTAGACCCCCTCCTCCCCTGCTGACACCCCCTACTTGGGTCCATTTACTTGCTGCTCTGAGTATCCCACCCAAGACCTTTGCAGAAAAACAATCATGGCTCCCACAATTTTGTGAGGAAAATAAATAAATAAATAAATGTTCCTCTCTAAAGCCTCCATGATAGGTTTTCCAAATTTTAGTCTCTTCTGGAACATCCTTTGCCCCATTTTCATGGAATCATTCCAGCCTCCTAAAAAGCCCACGATAAAAGGAACTGAAATATCTACCTTCAGGACAGTGGGTTGGAAAAGCAAAAGAAGTGCAGAGGAGGAGACAGAATTGATATTTCCACCTTCTGAAATACAAAGGTGTGCACAACAGAAGATGGAAGACACACCCCTAGAACAGGACAATGCGACAGGGACACCCTGAGAACAGTGGCCACTGTGTCCAACCCCCGACCCATGTCCCCTCTGATGTGCAAATGCAGTGACACCATGGAGCCACTGCACTGACCACTGCTGTGGCGTACAGATGCCACGTGGTGGTGAAGCCACCGTAACATCTTCTCCTGAAGGACAGGCGACTGTTGTGTGTTCTGGACACACTATGACCCACTCTTCTCCTCGAGATGCCTGCAAGTCTCCTTGGTGAGGAGTTGCTGAGCGGGGTGTGTAAATGTCAAGCTGAGTCTGGTAAACAGTCTAGCCAAAAGCTGAGGGAGGAAGGACAGTACACAATCCCCTTGATACACTGGCTATTGTGAGTGAAAATTTGGCAGAAAGTTAAGGACAATTGCTTAGCATATATCAAAATTTGCCATTGAAATATGTAAACTCTTTGACCCAGCAAATTCTATATCTGGAAATCTAACCCAAATAAGTCATCAGAACAGACATAAAGATGTGTTTATAGTGACATCTGAAATTCTGTCTAAAAAGGTGAAGGAAGGGAGGGAGGGTCTAATTGTTAAACAATAACAGATTGAGTAACTAAATTATCAAAAATTGAGCCAACTGAACACCACCCAACCATTAGAAGAACACTACAGACTTACATTTATTAGCATAAAGGAAAGCTAGTGGGACACTAAATGTAAAAAAAAAAAAAAAAAGCTAATAACAAGAATACCTGAATATGTTCTCCTTTCTAAAAAAGTGTGTGGGCACACACATGCCCTGTCACACAAAGAAAGGTGTCTACAAGAAAATGCCACAAGACATGTGCACTCTGTCAGTGGAGGATAAGAGTAAATTTCAGTTTTCCTTATCTTCCTTCCACATATCACTTTCATAATAAGAAATAAACAGTAGAACTGTTTGCTTTTCTTTTTTTTTTTTTTTTCAAAAGAGAGTAATTGGAAAATTACCTTCTTTCTCTGAGAGAACACCATGGTGGGGGTATATTTAGCAGTGAGAAGCTCTCCCCCTCTGGCCCTCTGTCTACCTCTCACCTCCCTCTTTCTTCCTCTGCTCCTCTCTCCCTCCCTCTCTTCCACCCAACCCACTTAGGAAGAAGAAAGAGAGGAGAAGGCTTGCATTTGGCCTGCACAGAGGCAATTTAAAAAATTACTTTCTTAGTTGAAATCTGCACTGGCAAAAAACTAAGAAAAGCTGGCCCAGGCCGTGAGGATGGCTGTCTCTAAGTTAGAGGAAGTGAGGAAGGCTTCTCAAAAATATTTTCATTAAATTCTGTGGGTAAGATTTGGACCAAAATCCACTAACATTAGTTACAAAATAAGGTATTTCTTTCCAGAGTTAATAAGGAATTTTTTAAAACATAAAAGTAATTCTTAATCATTAATTTTCCAAATTAATTTGTAAGTAAGATGCACTGTAGTTTTTCAAGTGAAGGGCTGAAGGAGAGGAAAACCAAATGGAGTGAAGAGAAAAGGAGAATTTATGGTACAAAGATGTAGCTTGGGTTTGTTTTGTGAAACCAAGGGAGTCTCTCCACCTAGTGTGCTGGAGTCAATCTCAGGAGAACTATCTGCAGCCAGTTTGCTGTCTTAAATTCTGAAACCAAGGCTCATAAACCACAGAAGCACCTCTGCATCTTCCCCCATTGTCCTATACCTGGGCTGGGACTGGTTTCACTCCATCATAGGGTCATCCTTTACTTCTCAGTTAGTTCTTAAAATCTGCACACTTCAGGGGGCTAGCAAGTCACCAGAGGAGCTTGCAGAAGATTCCTCTGCAGAGCAATCAGGCCTGTGGGAAGACGAGGAATCTGCCTGGCTCACAGGTCTGGCTTGGAGGGGAAGAGGAACACCTCATACCTCTTTAGTCATCTGCCCAGTTCCAGCCCAGTGGGGCCTCTGAGCTGTAGATGGCCAGCTATAGCCCCATGCTTGTCCATGGTGGGAGCTTTTGATAATGCTCAATTTATCATCATAATCAATCCACACAATAAATAAATGATGCTGACCAAGACAATATTTAGGAAGATTAGGAGCAGGACATGAAGTTTAATGACAACTGATTTTATTTTTAATCCTAATGCTCATTGATCTTAATACTCAATGACAAAAAGAAAATGAACAATAATCCTGATGGCTAATAACATTGAAATGTGGTTTCAGTTTAAGTGCAACTTCAATGTCATGGAAGCCTCCTACTAGCAAATGTGAAGTGTAAGAATTGACGTACGTTGTGCTCTTCAGAGCAGCTCCATGCTCCCTCTGCTCTGGTCTTCCCTAGCTTTTACTTTTTGTTTCAACACATCCAAGTTTGAGGTTTTTTTTTGTTGTTTTTTTTTTTTCCCCCTCTATTATAATGAGCTCAACAGACCTTGTTCAACTCTGGTTTTAAGATGACCAGAAAAGGGTGAAATATTTGCATTTTCATTTTTAAATCTTAAGTTTTCAAAGAAAGAAGATGTTAATGATTGTATAGGTGGTAACCTTTCCAAACTTTCTCTGACTAGTTAGCTCCCAGAGAAAGATACTTAAAGACTGCAGCACTCCCAAAAGAACCATGAGAAGTTTCTGCCTTCTTTTTCTTTTCCTTTGCTTTTTTTTTTTTTTTTTGCATTTGATCCTCTAAAATACATTTAATGTAATAAAAAGGGGGCATTTAAATGTCACAGAGGTGAGTTATGAAAATCTACAAAGAATTCTTAAGATTGACGTTTTGCAGCTGGGAATTCTCTTCTCATGGCATTCATGGAGCAGTAACTTATGTCTAGACCAAATGTGATCAGCCCAGTGAGCACCATGTGGTGGTCACGGTGGTTGCCAGGAGCTAGGACACTGTCTCTTCTTGGTAGAGGTCTACAATTCAATGAAAGACATAAAACGAACATTTAAAAAAAAAAAAAAAAGTTGGTGAAGGATGGAGAATGTTCAGATGCTGAGTTGTGTGATGATGGCTGCAAATGCAGATACTAGAGGAAATAGAGAGGCCAACAACTGCTAACGCCATTGTTGGAAGCTGGGAAAGGAGTCAGAGTGGGAGAAGAGTCTGGGCAACTTTAGAAAGCGGTGTGTCACCAACTGCATGCAAGAAAGAGGGGCTCAAGAAGATGAGCTAAAAAAATTCAGAAAATCAACCCAGCCTTGCTGGGTCAGAGCTGAGATGCAAATATGGATTCCTATGCTAATGGACCTGAATGATGCCTGTCATATGCAGAGAGAAGCACACAGGGGACGTGCATGGTGGGCCTGGGCACACCTCCAGGAACAGCAATCCAACCACATGACTCAGAGGCTGGAAAGAAGCAGCCCGACTCTGGGCTGGCATCAGCATCTAAGAGTGGGGCATGGTCCAAGGCAGAGCTACCGGAACATCAAGAAGTCAGGGTCCAGACCACAGAGAGGAGGGGCCTGCTGTGTGCTATAGCAAGATAGGGTGAGGGTCACAGGGACGGGACTAGAGGCACGGGGACCTTATTCTTGAAGGAATGAGATTTTACTCTGGGAAGCTGATGGAAGCTCAGAAACTCTGCATGCAGAAGGGAAGAACCTGGTTTAACATTCAATCCAGGGTCCAGGGACCCCCAAACCCCAGATCTGGATAGTAAGATACACCATGGCACACCCCCACCAGTGAATGGCCTGCCTGGACACTGGAGGCTGCAGGTGACAGAACAGAGCCTGGCGTCAGGACAAACTAAAGGACAACTTTAGAACATGGTCTGGCAGCAGGCTGCATGCAAGAAAGAGGGGCTCAGGAAGATGGGCTAGAACATTTTGGAAAATCACCCCAGATTTGCTGGGTCAGAGCTGAGATGCAAATATTGATCCCTATGCTAATAAAGCTGAAAAAGGCATACTCAATGAAAATGTTATGTAGGTATAGTAAAAGACATTCTGAAAATCAACTGTCCTTCCCATTATCTTATTTCTTTATATCCTAACTCATTTTTTATGATCCAAGAGGCTTATAGAAAATACATACCACTAGATAGCAAAATGCAAATTTAAATGAACATCAGAGGAAGGAGAAACACACCCTGAGGTTAGAGTGTGTGGGAAAGAGATAAGTGGGCCCTCAGGTCCCTGCAGCTGCAAGGGGTGAACCGCCACTTTGATCCTGCAGCTCTGCACAGTCCTTTCCAACAGGAGGAGGACACAGGCTGTCAGCCCCTGGGGCGTCCTTCCTTCTGACATGCCCCAGTCTGTCCCTGGCCTCTCCCTCCTCTACACCTTTCCTGCCACAGTGAGTGTCCCACAAGGAACTGGATTCTGGCTGCTCTATATGGTACCCATGGCCAGGATGCAGTCACAGGAGCTGGAAGCCAGACAGGAACGAGAGGGGGAAGCTGGGCAGAGAGGGAGAGGTGGGGCAGATGATTGATTGCTGAGTTGAAATTCTGACCAAGCAACCAAATAATTCATCAAGAAGTGGATGAGATCAAGAAATATCCATCTAGAATCCCAAGGCCTAAATTGCTAAGCTAGATATACACCCCCCCCCCGCAAAATGAGCACTGACTACTGTACATGGCTTCCAGGAGCTCTCCAGCCAAACCCAGAGGTCAGCAAAAGTTCCTGTCCTTACTATTCCACTAGAACTTTCTCTCCTTTCAATACTGGCCACTCTTACCCCAGCATGAGTGTCCTGGTGATGTCCTAGGCTTTTAGGAACACATCCCCCCAAGTCCCTCTCTCCACCAGATGTGCAGGATGAGACACCCCCCAACCTGAGCTGTTACATTTAGAACTTGTGTTTTGAAGGACACAGCTTATAGGAACAGAAGGGAAGGAAAAGATAATATTGTGGCATGAGAAAACAGAGGTTCATTAAAGACTCCAAAGGACCACCTGAAAATTCACATCAAAGACGAGAAGATCCCTCCATTTCCTCTGGAGGATGAATGAAGAATCCAAGAAATACAATCCATACCTGTAGCACCTCACTTGACATAAATTTGCTCATAACCAAGAAGAGAGACAATAAAGGATAGATGGGATTTTCCAAGTTCTGTTATATATTTATTGAAATTAAACTATATTCCCAGTTGTAACAGGCATTAGTATGGAGCACTATTATTAAATTAATCACACAGAGGCCTGGGCCATCGAAATGCAACACTCTGTCCCATGTTCCTCCAGGGAGAACACTTTGCCTGCCTGCCTTTCCCTGGTGGAGTTTGCTGCTCCCTCCTCTGAGTCCTCTGGCCATTTTTGCACGTTCCTTGTCATGGCACTTGTCCCTGCCTTTCCCTGCCACCTCATGCACCAAGAGATGACACCTAAATCATCTTTGCATTTGCAAACTAGAAAAGTGCCTGGAAAATAGAGGCATGCAATTCCTATTTTCTAAACTAACAGACTAAATATTTCCCATAGCCCTGCTGCCCACAAATATAAGTAAATAAAACTAGATTAAATTCCTCAATATAGAGACTTAGGAAGCAAATAAATCTGTCAAAGGAAACTTCATGGATAAGCAAAAAACCTTAAAAATCATATGTCTTCTCACAGGATCACACACATAGCTTAAGGCAGTGGCTCTGAAATTTCTAGGGAATCAGATGCCCTTAAAAATCCAACAAAGTTTTGACTCTCCTGAGAAAGATGCACAGATGCACACAAATGCATTGTGCATTTTCAGATCAATGAATCTGTGAAATAGACCTTTGCACACCGTGACTCCCAAAATCAGGGACAACTGAGCCCAGAGTGCAAAACTTTAACCTAAGAATAACAGTATTGGGTATTGAGAATTCTGTTGTTTTTAAAACATGACTGAATAAACTGTTAGACTCAAAAGACTATAATCTTCTTGGGACTGTAATGCCAGTCAGGATAAATGCACCAGGTAAGTCCATGAAAAACTAAATCCCTGGGCCCGTGAAAGACTATTGCACCAGGGAAGAGTTATCACCTTAACAAGAGAAAATAATTCACCTTTCTATAAACTCCCTATTCCTGCCTTGTTTCTCAAGAGAAGGAAATGAAGTGAAGACATTGTTATAGGAATCATTTCGCAAAACAAAAGTCTTAACCTGAGCTGGGCACAGTGGTGCATGCCTGTAATCCCAGTGGATTGGGAGGCTGGGGCAGGAGGATCATGAGTTCAAAGCCAGCCTCAGCAAATTAGCAAGGCCCTAAGCAATTTAATGAGACCCTATCTCTAAATAAAATATAAAAAGGGCTAGGGATGTGGCTCAGTAGTTAAGTGCCTCTGGGTTCAATCCCTAGTACAAAAAAAAAAAAGAGTCTTAAACTAGAAGTAAGGTCAAGGAGGACTCCACAGCCCCCAGGGTGCACAAAGAGGTTATGGGGTGATGGGCAGCGTTGGAAACCATCTAACCCAACCAAGAAATCAGTTACACAGTTCTGGAAATTATTGATTGCCAGGGCTCTGTGGCTAATTTAGTGGCTAAAATTCTGCAAAAATGATACCAGCACATTCCTATGAGCTGCACGTCTGTCACACTTTTTACTCCTTTGTGAATTAAAGAGAATCTAAAGTTATAAGAGGAGAATCTCAGGGGATCATAAGTGAAGTACCACTGGTGTAGGTGAAATATTCCAGCACACTTATTGTTATAACACAGACATTAAAATGTGCTGAAACCATAAGAAAGCACGGCACAAACGTGTACCTGATAAAAGCCATAGAGGAAAACAGGGGTTAGGAGCAGGAGAACAGAATGAGGGAAGAGAAGACAGCAACTATAAGAAACTAGACCACTGCAAAGAAGAATAAGAAGATAAATGATCTGGATCAAAATGAGAATAATTTCAAAGAAGAGCAAAGGGATAAAATACTTGATCAAGCTAACAACAAATATGGAACGTAAGAGAGAAGAGTGTGGAAAGGAACATTGGTGTTCCTCTGAGCAAACAGGTAGGCAGAAGTGTGGGGGAGGCAGCCGTGGCCTGCCGGGGCCTCCCAGGCAAAAGGAGAGCTAAACAGAGTATCCCAGTCTCCTCCGCATATTTGACAGAATTTGTAAGAGTTAAAGGAGATCTGAGAATCCACATGGAATAGAATCTTTGGCTAGCCATTTTCCTTATCAAAGATTCAAAAAGACTAGCCGGGTGCAGTGGCGCATGCATGTAATCCCAGCATTTGGGAGGCTGAGGCAGGAGGATCGCAAGTTCAAAGCCAGCCTCAGCAATGGTAAGGCACTTAGCAACTCAGTGAGACCCTGTCTCTAATAAAATACAAAAAAAGGGCTGGGGATGGGGCCCAGTGGTCGAGTGCCCCTGAGTTCAATCCCCAGTACCAAAAAAAAAAAAAAAAAAAAAAAAGATTCAAAAAGAGGAGAGTTTAAATGAGGACTTGAAGATGAATGGATTTGGGGGTGTGAGGTAGGGAGAATTTGGGGTGCACTGCAGCTGGGGATGGGTCCAGCAGAGCGAGGTCCACAAGCAGAAGTGAGGAGAACTGGGCCTCGGGCAGGAGGCAAGAGGAGGAGGAAAGGCCTGGGGAGGGCTCCAGAGGGGAAATGGTTCCACCATTCCCTCAGCAGCTTTCTCACAGAGGCCACACCCCTGAGATCACCCCTCACATCAATGTGCTCAAGCCACTGCAAATAAAAATATATCTGTACTTCTTAAAAACACATGAGCCACAACTGTGCTCATGGAAACCCGATGAACTTTACTTCTTGGCAACCCAAACTGTGGGGCAAATGAGTCACTCTAGTGCTAATGAGCACCTTTGATGCTCCCCACGGGGCCGATGGCGTAAACAGAGGTTATTCCATTATTTACCCCCAAACACTGCATAAAGCAAATAACATATGTGGAAGAGATGCATCAAGAAAAACCAGAAGGGATGATTAAGGAGAGGGCAGAAGGGTGAAATCTGGTGGTAACTGGGGAGGGAACAGGTTGATAGAGAAGACCAGGGACGAGAGTCACACGTCATAGACACTTCTCTGCTTTTTCCCCTGAAATAGGATAAATGTTAACAAGTCAACGGTGATAAAGGAAAAACTAAGAAAGTTAACTGTGGGCACACTGAAATAGGCCCAATCAAGCACATCAGGGTCATCTGGACTGTGCCAGACATTATACTTTCAGCAGACGACTCCACAAGAGTAGAAGAAAGGAGTGCGAATCTCTCACCATGAAGGAGCTAGAGATGTGCAGTCTGATTTAGAGGCTACACGAGGCACACATGGATTGAAGTATCATGCGCATCCGGACTCCCGCAATTTTTATGCTTTTTTATGTATCAATTTAAACAATAAATATATTATACTTCTTCATTCATAATATATGACCATAACCTGTAAAATAAACTAATTAATTTTTAAAAGGTATTCACATCTACGGACAGCAACCAACCTGGTCTCCCCAAGACACAAAGGGGTAGCTCTGCCATACTGCATGGGAATACGGAAACACCTCTGGCCAGAGCTTAAGTTCATGGGATCTGAAGAGAGAGTGGGAAGATAGGAGACATCCACCCTTGTAAGTTCTTCAAGCTTCTTCCTAGAAAGGAGCAGCAAGGTCTCAAGCACAACCACAGGGTTCAGGAACTCTGCCCTCCCATGGGGGGATGCTTTCTTCCCACCTGCAGCAGCATCAACTTGTCCGTCTGTGACATGAATGTCACTGTGTGCCTCAAAACGGTCTTTTGGTTCTTTGCTAAAATTTATTCACACCTAAAGAGCCCAGACTAAGAAAGTGAATTATTTTATTAAGCTCCTTTTTTTTTTTTTTAGTTTTTTATTTTTTAAGCTCCTTTTGTTAACAGAATAAAAAGGACACTAAACACATGTCAATGTAGTAAGCATAAGGCTTCTTCCCTGATTACAAAAGATACATCTTGTTTCTTTAAGACAAAGAGATCTTGTAAAAGAGGAGGATGGCAGTGTGTAGGTGTAGCCAATTTATCACTGTCGGGAAGCTGGCCATCGCTCCTGGCAGGGGCTGGCGACAGGACCGCCCGCCACCCCAGGGAGAGAAGCAGGGAGACAGGGACCTCTGCAGTGGAGCCAGGCTCTGCAGCAAACACAAGTCCTACACAGCTCTAGCCAGGAAATCCAAAAGACATCCGATCACAACATTTCTAAGTCAAAGAAAATGGTATATGGAATGAAATGACATAACTCAAAACTCATTGCCTCCCCGTGATAACCTGAAGTCTAATTTGGGAAGAAAGAGTTCCTCCATTATTAATATATGAAATTAATGTTTTAAGATTATTACTCTAAGAAATAATATATTTTGGGCAGGAGACATGGCTCAGTGGTAGAGTACTTGCTTAAAGTGCATGGGGTGCATGAGGGGACCTGGGTTCAAACGCCATCATTGGGGAAATAAAAAGAAACAAAAAACACCTCCAAGGAATAATAAATTTCAACCAGAAAGATCACTTTTTCCTTAAAATTGCATTAGCAAAATGAGTTCAAACTGTATATGAATTCGCAGAATTTCTCCTATCTCAAAAGATAAATTTGTATTAATGCTGGTAAATCCCTATTAATCCCCACCTGCACCTCTGTCGGTCCAAACTTAAACTCATATTACAACCAAAAGGGCATAAATTCCAGCTAATATTTCAAACAGGTATATTCTGGTTATATGACACTTCAAAGAGTAGTGATACTTCAATCATTTTCTTGAAATATTATCTCCTTACCATAGAAGAGCCACTCACTCACTGAAGAGAAAACCTTTAAAGATCAGTATAAAATGAAAAGTCTCAAAATACACAATCTAGCTTCTTTCTGCTGAATTGTTACAAAAGATGCAGAAGAAAATGACAGTTCTCTGCATGTATTGGGGAGCTGAACTGGAAGTTGAGTCTTGACCACACTTCACAGGATCTCTGACCCATCTGATAGTTGAGCCCCTGTCTGAAGTTACCCTCCCCTCTTTTCCATCCCCCAAACTGATTCCTCTTCACATTCTCTCCATTTCATAAAATCCCCACTCTTAGAGGAGGGTCAGTCACATGTAAAATGCAACAGAAATTATGTGAAGCTGAGTGTTTCTTTCCTCCCTTTGTCAGGCCTTAACACTGTCTGCCAAGGGGATGGAAAAGCTCTGGCTTTCCAGCTGCTTGCTTCGCCCTGTTACAGACCTAGGCTAAGCAGGGGGCGTGGCTGTGAGAACTGAACCACCCTACTGATTGGCTGATGTCCACTATAAAGCATTGTGCACCTTTTCAATAAACGAGTTCCTGCACTGACCTGTGACTGTGCTCCCTGGTATGTTCCTGGGCCTTCTAAAGGTGGGGGAGAGAATATCAGCGGCCTTTACTTTCCCAATCTAGTCTCCTCGTTGAGGTAGGCCCTTCTGGCTTACTTTGCTGGACAAAGGAAGCTTACCCCAGGTTAAGAAGGGCTAAAGACCTCAACCCCTTATAATATCTCAACACCCTTTATCTTCATTACTATATCTACAGCAAACACAAATCTTGGAGGTCAGTCTGAATGTATATTTTCCATTTATTTAGCAAAATATTTAATGTAGATCAGAAAAATAGAGAAAGCACACTGGAATAGTCCCTAAAATCTGTAACTTATACTTTTACAACCAGTATCTCATCTAACCCTCCCATCATCTCCTGAGACAGGTGTACACCTCATCCCGTCCTCCAAAGGTGGACAGCTGGAAAACCTGGTTGGACAAGAGAAGGTATGAACTGCAGGAACTGGTTGGGTGCATTAGACTGGGATGGGCAGATTCTACACTTCAACTTGTGTCTTTGCATGGATGCTACAAGATGGAATGAGCTCTAATAAAGTTCCTAATACCAGCAAAGTTAAGGGGCTAGAGTGACAAATTCCAACTCAAGTACTGTGCCAGGTGAGGACAACTGGCAGAACATGGTCAGAATGCTAAGCTAGGGGAGAGGTTTTCCCTAGGAAACTGTCCAAGTGCAGCCCTTGAGAGGGGCATGGGTGGCACTGGAGAAGGGAACCTGGGGGCTTTGCTTCCTGAAGGCCATTTCTACTCCACAGAGGAATCTGAAAACAATTATTTAGATACATGACAAGTTCAAGGAGTTTAATTACAGAGGCAAGAAAGAGTGAAAAGTTACAAGTGGCCCATTCGAGAGCAGTGGGTGTGAGGCTGAGGGGCCCAGAGGGAGTTGTAATCCTTCCTGTGACATCTGAGCAAGTGGCTCAAAATACAGTCTCCCGAACCCAGAACCCCTGCTGCCTGCACTTTGAGCCACACTGCAACTATGATGTTAGAAACCAATTTGATTCTAAGTAAAACCATATCTAAAAGGGAGGAAACCGTATTGATATCTAGAATTCCTATTATCTGAGCAAGAGCTCCTGTCTATGTCCAAACACTGGCCAAGGTTGAGCTGAATCAGACAGGGTATGGAGGAAACCGCTGTGACTCACCAATGAAGTGATTGTGCCCCAAAGTCAGCATCTCCTCCAAGAGGACCAGGCCCCCGGGAGCCTGGAGGGGGGTCACACTTCGTCCATCTATGAGGGAGCACTGTTGAAAACCGGTGGCAGTGACCTTCCACAGCAAAATCAGAGAAGCAGTGGCGTCTTGCCGAATTCTGAAAACAGGAATGATGTCATTGAAAATCCCGTCCAGAAAAATTCAACCAGAACCAATTCATCAAGTTAAAACTGAAGGCAACATGTACATCCACAGAGGTGTGGGGAAGCCAAGAGAAGGATCGTGTGAACACGTGTTCACTTTGTGTACCCCTAGGTTTCCCCACATTTACTAGAAATGTCTACCTCCCACCTGTTTAAAATCTACCACAGAACAACTAAGGGGTGCCTCACCTTGGTAACAATTTTAAAAACTGATAAAAAGAGTACACAGGTTCATTTACAGACAAATTCTTCAATATCCACACAACATCAAGAATCTTGCTTAAATTTATCACAAATGTGTGCTACAACCCAACACGACCCCCTTCAGGCCTCCCCTGGTTTCTTGTGGTTTTCAGGGTACAATCCAGAGAATAAGCTGCCATCAAAGGCCCTCAACCCCTCCCAGCTCCCTCCTAGCCACTACTCCTGCACCTGATCCCAGCAACCCAGTGCTGCAGCAGGGAGGAGCTACCCTGTCTCCTCCCAGCCCAGCTCTCTCTCAGCTCTTCTCCATCCAGGAAATATACACATCCTTAGCAGCTGCCCATTCTCCCTGTGTCCCTGAAGCCTCCTCCATCTGACAGTCCCCAGTGTGCTCTCTACAGACTTATCCCCCAGTACAGAGCTCCAGTTGCAGCAGGGGGCTCAAAAGAGTTTGATAAACAACTGAATGCATGAATAAATAAAATTGCAAGGGGCTAGGAAACCCCATACGTGGATTTGGGGTGCCCACAGGTCATATGGCATTCTGATCTTGCTCAACCTGGGTCATTTCTGTCCAGTTCTACAGCCTAACAGGGTCTCAGAGCAGGTCAGGTTTGTTGAGAAAGAAAAAGAAATAAAAAAGTGTCTAAAGGGACAGAAGATCAGAACGATTCAGACAGGCTTATGAGAGCCAAGTAGTATCACCAGGACAAGAAAGGCCTGGGAGGTGGTTTCTTAAAAGGAAACTAGTAGGGCTGGGATTGTGGCTCAGAGGTAGAGCACTTGCCTAGCATGTATGAGGCACTGAGTTCAATCCTCAGCATCACATAAAATAAAATAAAGATATTGTGTCCACCTAAAACTAAAACATGAATATTAAAAAAAAAAAAAAAAAAAAAAAACAACTAGTACATGAGTTAGTCACTAGTATTCCTCTGCACTCCCTAACCCTGCTCTGGACCTCAGGGCTTTCAGCTGTTTGTTATGAGCACAGAAAACCCTGAGGACTGGGGTCCCCCTGCTGGTAGAGCTGGGAGTGGCCTCAGACCCCACTCCCTGCAGGGACATTGCTCCTGTGTCCAAGTCCACTGCCCTTTCTGGCTCTTCCCCTACCAGAGGAACTTCAAGACCTGGGGAGGAGGGTGCAGAGGCACTGTAACCAAGTTCCCTTTCCAGACACCACTATTCAGAAAGCAAGATGGGCAAAAAGGACCTATATTCATGAAAAAGGACTATAGTGCCCATAGTCCCTTAAAAGGAAGGCAGGCTGCATTGAAATGGTTGATCAGGACCCCATGTTCCCAATCTTCTAAAATCCCCAAAGACTGGACAGCAAATGTCCCTGAGATTTCATGGGTGGTATGGGGAGGGTGGCGCAGAGGGGGTGTCAGCCAGGCTGGACACTGTGATGCTGGTTCCACCCCTACTCCCTACTTCCCCCACCATGAGTCCCCGGGCAGGTGCTGCCTCCTCTGGCGCAGGAAAGCTGATTTCCCGCTGCCTCTTCTCCATCTCCCCTGGGGACCATGGGCAGCCTGTGAT
Organism: Tamias sibiricus; assembly: GCA_025594165.1. Lineage (NCBI taxonomy): Eukaryota > Metazoa > Chordata > Mammalia > Rodentia > Sciuridae > Tamias > Tamias sibiricus. The sequence continues at coordinate 66,907,861 of CM046660.1, read as the reverse complement.
GTGAAAGAGCTTAAATTTAAGACAAAACAAAACACTCAGTTGCTTGCTTTTAAGGAGAAAATTATAATGTGAGAATTTTAAATGTGGGGTAAATTATGCAAATGAATTTAACCAAATAGTCTATTAATATCTTAAGAGGCCAATAGTTCAGGAAGCCACAGTCACGTGGGAGATAAGGTGCCTGGCTCCAGGACTCACCTGAGGCCTCAGGGCTTTGTCCCCCACATTAGCCTCAGCCAATCCAATCTCCCCCCTGCACATCTCCAGCCCCATTGATCTCAACTCTGAAGTCCTCCTCTCAGACAGTTTCCTCCAGGTTTCAAGTAGCATAAGCCGTGTCTACGTATGGACTCTGTTCATGATTCTGCAGACGTTTGTGGGCACCACCCAGCACACAGGCGCTAGTATCAACCTTAGCAGCTATTTCTGTCTGTTCTGTGGGAATGGCATAGTTTGGAGGGCTATCGTGTGTTTTTCAGGTTTTGGTGATTGTTTTGTTCTGCATTACTGAGGATCGAACCCAGGGGTGCTCTACCACTGAGCTACATCCCAGCCCTTTTTATTTTATATAGAGATAGGGTCTTGCTAAGTCTCCCAGGCTGGCCTGGAACTCACAATCCTCCTGCCTCAGCCTCCTGAGTTGCTGGGATTACAGGTGTGTACCACTGCGCCCCACAATATTAACCGGTTTCGACCAAAAATCTTCTTACTTTACTGAGGTGTTCTGTGGCACTTCGAAGGACACCAGGCGGCCACCTGCAGAGCTGTTAGAGCTGGCGTTCCCACAGGCGATATCTGGGATCACCTGGAGAAAGGGAAGACACGCTGTTGGGTTGATCACAGTACAAGACAATATCACAAAGCACAACTCCATGAGCCGCACCCCTGTGCCTCTCCATGATGAGGCTGCCATCGACTGGAAGGGACATGTGCACCCCTAGGCCTTGAAAGAAGAGGAAACTTCGCCATTTGACTTTATGAACTGTGGCTCCCAGGAGAGCAGTCTACAGGTTTCCAAGACTTTAAAAATGGATAAATACACTATTTTAGGGAAAGAGGCAGGGTCTCACTCCCTGTTCGTTTTCATTCCCTGTTCCTTGTGCATCCTGGTGCTGACAAGGGACTGAATGCTTAAAGAACGGGAGGGTTGTGGGTGTGAGTGTTAGTGCCCAGGAGAGCACACCTTCACACCCGCAAGGACGAGGAGCACCTAGTCCAAATGACAGTTCCCTGTGCCAACAGGCACCAGTGGCCCATGCAGGGAAGCTGCCCTTCTTCTTCCTTGAAGGCCACACCTACATTTTTAAATTTAATTAATTAACTGATTGTCCTTACCCAGAGCAGTGAAAACAGGAGCATTAAAATACTGCCCCATCACAGAATCAACTGAAAACAATAAAGTAACGTCAGCTACTTCACCCGGGGCCCAACACTTAGAACTTATTTGCCAGAACACCCTAGGGCTAAATACTGTGGCTAAAACCCACCTTTGATACTCAAAGACATCCAACTTGTTAAATTTGTGGAACAGACACTGGTAGTTGAGTTATAGTCCTCTAAGCTCCAAATAGTTCATGTTTTCAAAGCAGCATTACTTCATGAAAATGGGAAGCCCAAGCACATCCCCATGTTTCCTGCTGACACTTCTCACCTGCATCTTTAAAACCGCCCCACAGCCCAAGACGCAGAGCCTTAGAGACAAGATGGAGCCTTTCTTTTTTACACTTTCCATCTGAGGAAAGCATGACTTTAAATAAATAGATTGAAATGGCTGGTTGGGGAGAGATTTTCTTTAAAGGATGCTTTCTTGATAAACTTGGAATCAAATCTAGTTCACAGTCAATAAAGGCTTCATCCCGCAAGGAGGTATTAAAATCCTAACTTCAAAGCACTTATTAGAAGTCTGAAATCAGAACCAGTTTCACAGCTTTTTAGGTAGCGAGAACCACTTGTCCCTGCAGTCGAACGAGGAGGCCTTCGTAAACTAAGCGGCGCTGAAAAGAAGTGGGTCAACTGGTTAGCATGCAAGAAAATAGGAGAAGAAACTTCGCTGCCTCCTTTACAGCATCAGGGAAATTTTTAGACGCCTTCGTCAACTCTAATACATGCTTCACAAAGACCCGTGTGTTTTTCAAGCTATGAAACTTGTAATAGTAGGCCACGGGGTTTATACGGATGTCAGATACATAAAATATAAGATGTGGGGTGGAATTATACTCTACCAATGTCGCCTCAGGTTCATGATGTGGATTTGTTTTCCAATTCTTCTAGCCAGCAAAATTATACTTTGTCAACTTTTAGAGGCCTGTCAAAAAATCCTCAGTGTGACACTTATTTTGGTACCTGAGACTGAACCGGGGTTGTTTAACCACTGAGCCTCAGCTCATTTTCATTTTTTATTTAGAGACAGGGTCTGGCGAAGTTGCTTAGGGCTTTGCTAAGTTGCCTAAGCTGGCTTTGAACTCACAATCCTCCTGCCTCAGCCTCCGGAGTCACTGGGACTACAGGCATGGTCCACTACACACAGCAGGATGAGACTTTTGAAGAGACTGAAGATATAACAGCCAAAACCTGATAAACTGAATCCCATGGAAATATTGCCAAGCACCAAAAAATACAACCTAAACAGTTATATGACAACATAAAAAATCAGGCCTAACACTGCTATAGTCTTTAAAGGTTTGTATCGTCCCAAATCCACATATTGAAACCCTAACCCCCAGGCCGATAGTTATTAGGAGGCAGGGCCTTTGGCAGGTCATTTGCTCACAAGGGAAAAGCCCTATGCACGGGACTAACTCCCTTATAAATGAGGCCTGAGGGATCCTGGTCCTCCTTGAACATGTGAGGTTACAGTCAGAAGGCACATCTGTGAATAAGTGGGCCCTGCCTAGCCTCCAAATCTTCCCTGATCTTGGACTTCCTGATCTCCAGAACCGTCAGGAATAAACATCTGTTGTTTATAAGCTGCCTAGTTTATGTATTTTTGTTACAGCAGCCCAAACGGACTAAGACATACCCCAGGAAGGAAAATTAGTTCAACAATGTGGGGTCCTGTGATACATTTGATTATTTGACTCTACATTGAGGTGTCTGCCCCCAAATCCAAGATTATCTCACAGAAATGTATGTGGATATCACTCCAGAAAATCACCTCACTCATTTTGGTTTTCATTGACTCTTTTCATGCTCGCAAAGCCATAATACACACAAGTACAGAATAAGTTTACCCACATTTTGATTCAATAGATAACTTCATAGGTCTTCCATCTTTATTGCTCAGATAAGAACCACTAGAATTATCTTAACGTTTCTGGTTTCTTATGTGAAAATATACACTACACAATGTGCTCACCTCCACTTGATCCCACTTCATTTCTACAACTTTCTGCCCTGTTTTTGGCTGCCATGTTGGCAGTGTCACTGTTGCCTGAGAGCGTGGCAGGATTATGTCAGGCTCCTGGGTGGCAGGGACCGGTTGAAGCTGTCTGGGCACGATGGACTCCGTCCAGCCCGAGACTGGGAGACTGGGAAGTGCCTGTTCACAGTTGAGACCTTCATAGCCCTCGTCGCAAGTGCAGAGGTAGCCATCGCTGCTGCTGCTGCTGCAGTTGCCATGGTGACAAGGGCTGCTGGCGCAAGGATCCGCAACGAGCTGAAACGAGACCATAAATGGGTCAATTATTCCCTCTTAAGAAAAGTGGTGTGATGGCTGGGAAATTAGCTCCCGGTCTCAGAGTCACCGTGACGTGGAAATGCTGTTCCTATGTTCTCAATTATGTGTGCTTCCCAAGGTCACCCCAACATTGACCTTGCTGCAGAGAACAGGCACCCAGCCTGTGAAACTGCAGTGAAGAACAGCCTTCCCCCAACCCAAAAACCCTAAATAATGCTGATTTCAGCATCCCGTTATTTGGAAGAATTGTCTAAACCAAAAGTAGTTAAAACTGAGGCTTATTAGGAAAAAAACAATTTTGACATTTGCAGCTGTCTGTCATGACAAATGGTTTCAGGAATCTAAATTGGAATCTCCTTTTTCATATCCTGGACCTTTGCAAAGTTTCCTCATGGGCAGTGATGACCAATTTACCTGCCCTGCAGAGTGGGCTTACCTGTGTCTCCCCATCTCCTACCTGCTTGGCAACCCTTTTAAAAGTGATGCTGTTGAATTAAAGGTTTCTGGAACAGTCTGTTTGCATGACAGTTGAAGCTGGAAGGGAGGTGGCTTAAGTAGAATTTAATGACATTTTGCCTCATTATTTTGGAGAGTGATTACAAAACATGTGACCTGCACAAGATATTGGAAGATAAAAACTGGTTATATGTCTTCACACCATGCTTGTGTTGTGAGGAAAGTCCTTTGCTGCTGACCTCTGAGGGGCCATTTGTTGGTAATTGGGGACACTAGAAAACAATAGGGAAAGATCAACTGCTCCTCTGGAGGCCGCAAAAGGGCTCAGGTATGTTTTCAGTACTATTCAGTTATGATTTGCTTCTGCAATAAAAGAAAATGAGATCTCTGGCTGCTTTACCATGGGCTTTTCAGAGCTGATTGCAAAAAAAGAATTCGGTGCAGAATAGATGACAGAGAAATGGGACCCTCAATTCTCCTGTTGAAATGAGTTCACACACATAAACACACGTGGATAGAATTCTGCCCGGCGAAACGGCTACTTCTGTTGCTAATTATCCTCATCTAACCATTTCCAACCAACTCCTTAAGGAACAGCAAGGGATTTGGGATTGAATCAAATGAAGCTTCGAAAACACCACATTAATTCTGTGCTATTACTTGGCAATTCCATCACAGAATCTCAGATAAGAGTGGCTGGGATAGTCCCTGAAGAGAATACTTAAGTCATCAATAATTTAAAGTATTTATATCTATCAAATCAAAGTAAAACCCTAACTCTTTCCAAGGAAGACAAAGCCCTTGCTAATCTGGCCCCTTCCTACCTTCTGAGGTCTTCTCCTCCCATGGACCTTTCTCCTCCCCTGCACCCTCCCCTCTCACTTTCTGTCCCTGGACGGTGCCACGCTCATCCCCACCCCAGGGCCTTTGCACATACTGGCCCTCTGACTGGAATGACTTTCTCCAGACTTGGCATGTCTCTCTACCTCATTTCATTTAGTTCTCTACCTAAGCGTCACCACCTCAGAGAAAACTTCCCTCACTACACAATCTAAAATTGTCCCCTTTTTTCTATCCCACAAAAACATGAGTTCCCTGAATGCAGGGACTTAGCTGTACCATTTGCTATCCGCGTTATGCCAAGGGACACAGAATACATGGCAGGCCTTTACAATGTTGAAAGAGAGAAACACAGATTGATTGATTGATATTTGGGAAGCCGTGTGTGCTGGGGAGGATGTGAATCGCTCATTTGGTCACGACGTTAGCTCGCTGCTGATTTATTTTTAGGAAGGCCTCATGGAATGGTGTCATCTCAAGAATTATTTGACAGGAAGAAGAAAGAATTTAATTAGCTAGAACAAAGAGGACAATAAAGCTACGCTCCGTAAATCAACTTTAAAAACATCTGAGGTTGACCTAGACACAAAAAAATGATTTTCATACGTGCATTAAAAAACGGACACATGTTTAAATGGCAAGGATGCATACAAAAGTTGATCCCAGAAGCCCAGGCCTCCACTGCACAGCTTAGCAAGTGGCGTTGTCTGGGGGAGGAGCACCCTGCTGGTGGCCAGAGAGGCCCTGCAGCCTCTGCTGTCATGGCGGCTCATCCTGAAAGAATACGGAGCTCCTGGAAAGAGGTAAGCATAAGCCAGCATGTCCCACCCTCCCATGGTCACGGCCACCCACTCCCCAACATATAGCTACTTAGTTCTCACAGAGCATTGCCATGTGGCAGGTCCCTTGCCCTCTGCAGAGCCCTGAGCCTGTGTCCCTGTTCAGAAATGGAAGGGCAGAGGGAGAGAAGGGCCCGTCACAGCCAGAACGATGCCACATCCTCTGACATCCACATTTGATATCAAATTGTTATCATGCAAAAAAATTCCCATGGAGAAGGCAAAAGGCAAGGGTCATATTTATGTAGGAGACAAACAGTACAGAGGGGTTAAGTGTGGATAAATTAATGTCACCTCGAATGCTCCTTTAGAATAAAGGTAGACAAGGACGATGCTCAGTGAATATGACTGAGGCCTTCCTGTGTGCCAGGGACTGTGCCAGGCCTGGGGGCTAAGTGTTAAAGGCACAACAGAGCCATAGGCTCTGCCCCCAGAGCGTTCATGTCTAAAAACCTAGTTCAGCACTAAGAGCAGCTAGTGCCGTGTGCCAAGCACTGACGACGGGTGCGCTGTACAGTTCACATCCCTTGCTTAAGTCCATCTTTACAGCCGCTCAGGTACTGATCATCCATTATTCTATACTTGAGGCTTAGCACTGACTTTTATTCAGAATAAAAGTCAAAGTTTTCACAAAATCTTACTGGCCCTATATGATCTGCCCACCCCCAGTGTCTTGAGCCTCATCTCCCCGCAACCCCTGCACTGTTCCTACAAGTCCCCAGGTACTCACCTGCCTCAGGGCCCTTGCACTTACTCAGCCTGCACTGCCCTTACTGCTCATGGCTGCCCTGAGCCTACTTCACTTTGATCCCATGCCACCTTTTGAGAAGGGTGTCCCCAAACATCCTATGTGACAGTGTAGTCTCCAACCCTGTCACTGTTGACTCTTCCTGCTTTGGTTTATTTTTTCTGAAAACATCTGTCATCTAACATATTGCTTTTTTTAAAACTAAGATATTTCCTATCTTCCTCATTGGAATGTAAGCCTGGAGAGAGCAGAGTTCTTTGTTTCTGTTTTGTCTAGTTGAGGGTCTCCAGCCCCAGCGCCCAGCACAGGAAGGCTGCTGAATAAACACCGAGTAAGCAGGTGGGTGACTGATGTTTGAACCCCACTGCAAGAGCCCTAATTGAGGATAGCTAAGATGGCGGTTAGCTGAGAGCCATAATGGTGCTCAAGTATTTTCACCTGATATTCATGCATTTATCTAAGAATCTTTTTATGCCTGTGAACACTGTGTGACGCACCTGTAAGCTCGAGCTGTTAGCACTTGTCCTTGTTAAGGCAAAATGTATTTAACCGGGGGAGGTTAGTTAGTGGGGTGGTTGGAGTTGGAGAGGTTGTTGGAGCCGGAGAGAGAAGTTAGAAGAAAGAAGAATAAAAGAACTTTTTCATTTCCAGTCTGCCTCCGAGTTTTCTCCCGCGGTATCGTTGCTGCAAGCGGCAATTGCTGCAGGCAGTGACACCCCACCAGAAGCTGCCTGGGCTGGGGTTGTGGCTCAGCGGTGGAGTGCTCATCTTGCATGTGGGAGGCCCTGGGTTCTATCCTCAGCACCACATAAAGATAAATAAAATAAAGGTATTGTATCCATCTACAACTAAAATAATATTTTAAAAAGAAAAAAAAACAACAAGAAGAAGAAGAAGAAGCTGCCAGAGCCAGGAGGTGTGCTGCTGTCTAGAACAAGTCAGGTTCTCAAAAAACCAGTCCAGGGTCTTGAGAACAGAAGTCTAAGAACATAAGTCAGTGTCCCCACTACAGTGTTTTCAAGTAACTTCAAATCTGCTGTAGAATGCGGGGAAGTCTCTACTGCCCAAGCTGGAAGGCAGGACCAGCCCAGCATGCAGCCCTCACCTTGAGAGCTCTGCCAGCCAAGCCACCTCTGTCTTCAGGGACATCTGTGAGCACCATGACAGTGGGCACAGGTGCTTGCAGACAAAGCTGGGTGACCAAGGACAGGGCCCATGGCAATGCCCAATTTACCATATCCAGGTATCAGTCCCACAGGTGGGGGAATGGAGGGCTAGAAGGAAAGCAGGAAAATCAACAACGCCATGAGGTCTGCCATCAGGGTTGTGGAGACGAGAGGGAAGCACGCTCCACACATGGGATTAAGAATGACACAGAAGGCCAGAGATGCACTCCCAGGACTAAAAGGAAGACATAAAGCTAAGAGATGAACTGTCAAATGTGCAGATCCCTGAAAGGATTCAGAGCAGTGGATGACGTGACAGAAGACACACACACACACACACACACACACACACACACACAGGGCTGCAAAGCAGGGGGTTAAAGCATCACGGGGCATCACATCAATTTTTTTTTTTTTTTTTTTTTTTTTTTTTTGGTACCGGGGGGGAATTGAACTCAGGGGCACTCGACCACTGGGTCACATCCCCAGCCCTTTTCTGTATTTTATTAGAGACAGGGTCTCACTGAGTTGCTAAGTGCCTCACCATTGCTGAGGCTGGCTTTGAACTCGTGATCTTCCTGCCTCAGCCTCCCAAGTGCTGGGATTACAGGCATGCGCCACCTCACCTGGCTACCAATTCCTTTTTTAAAATTGTCATTTCATTACAGGCATGCTGCACTGCGCCTGGCTATCAGTTCCTTTTTTAAAATCCTCATTTCATCCCATGCTGCTTCCTTAGCTTTGTAAGTTAGTTGTGTCACTAACAATGGCAACTATCTGCCATCAAAGTTTCTCACGCTTCAGACCAGTTTCATTTTAAAAATTGTCTGTTTTAGTTCAGAATGGCAAATACAAGACAAAATGCAAGAATTAAACTTTAAGTAAAATCCTGACATCCTGAGTATTTACTGCAAGTGCTGCTGTTCTGTGCACCACGGTATTTTTTTTAAGTTGTGTTCTATCTCAGAGTGGAAGAGTCCTGTTGTAGAGGTCACCACTGCTCTCAAATCCCATTAGGTTTGCACTATAAGCAGGTAATAACCAAACTGCCAAAATGTGTAATGAGGCAAAATATCATAATTAATAGACCTGACTTTGGGAATGCTCAACATTTAATAGGTGATATTTTAGAGCTAAAATTTCTAGTTTCTTATAATGGCTGGAAATTATTAAGCTTTTGTAATGCCAGGTATAATAAAGAGTAAAGAGAGAGCCAACAGGTTAATGGCTTTCTGCTTACAGGTAGCCACCAGGCTCATTTATTAAATGCTGTATGTTTGCTGCATCTGATTAATTGTCTACTTAAGCCAAATCTTTTCCCACATCATAGAGCTAACCTGAAGTTGTTTTTTTACATTTATCTTAGACTTTTTACTGGTGTCAAATGATTCGGACTACAACCAAGAGCACATGTGGGGAGCATGGCCCAGAGTGAGGGGGGAGCCCAGACCTGAGCAGAGGTGCCCGCCAACACCGGGGCTGGTGGCTCCAAGGCCATCACAGTGTGCCATTTAAGCCACGGTCTGTTTTCTGGCCTTGAACTGTCTGCTACCCGTGCTTCTGGCACTAATCACATCCCCTGCACATACAAACAGAAGCATGAAAGGTCAGAATCAAAAGAGATATTTAAAAGGCTCATTTAAAGTCATTATATATAATAAGTGGAAGTTAAAGGTTCTTCTGCAAAGTGTGAGTGTGAGTGCCCGCACTACCTGAGGGGCCCTGGGGAATGGCCCAGTTGCTCCCTGGCTATCTGTCTCACCATGTGACTTCTCCCTCATATATGTTCACCCAGTGATGTCATTTGCCATGATGTGGGATTCCCTTCCCAGGTGGTCCTTCCAGGACAGATTCAAGAACTGGCAAGTTTTGCCCCTGCCCATCTTGTACTTGACAGCAAATTCAACATGGCTGATGAGGAATACATGTGACATTCATCAAGCACCTGTGATGTGCAGGGCAGGGTGCCAGGTAGAGGGATCAGGAAGAGGTCTGAAGCCCAGTGTTGGCCCTCAAAGAGCTCCAAGCCAGGAAGAGTCAGGCACACTTATTTGGACTTGCCCTGCCTACTACACGCCTTGCTTCTGTGCATGGTAACAACTGCAATCTTTCAACCGAGCTGAAGCCCTCCTTCATATTAAACTGGACAAGCTTCAAAGTCCTCGTGCTGAGATGAAGAATGGATTTATAATTGCAGGCATGAAATGAGAAGCTAACAAACAGGTCTCAGAGCCAGTTTCTTTTAGAAAGACAGTAGTTGCTTTCAACAAAACCAGCAGCAACTGGATGCTCCAGTAAGAAGAGGTAGGCTGGGAGTTTTCTAATGGAAAGGGAAACTGACTGGGCAGCCAGTGTCCTGGCTCCAGCCCTGTTCTGCACAGGTCGGGGGAGACTTGGGACACGCTGCTCACCTGCTCTAGACATGCATCCCTCGTGCAGTAAGGGAGGGGCTAGGACAGAACCCACAAGGTCTCCTGCAGCTTCATAACTTAGGATTCTGTTGACAGCCAGCCAGCTTTCATTGCTACCATGTTCCAAAGGTCCAGAGAAGAACCAAGCAAACTAGAGTCCACCCCCACCCTCACTTCTACCCATGCTCAGTGGGCAAAGGCATCCAGGGAAATAGGAGCATCTTTGAGGAAACCCAAACCAATGAAGCCAGGAGACTCCCCAGCACTGACAGAGCACATTACATGCCTGCTACCACTTGCATATGATTCGTCTCCCAGGGCTCATGTGCTGGAGGCATGGTCCTCAGTGTAGTGATGTCAAGGTGGTAGGACCTTTAAGGGGTGGGGCCTAGTGGGAAGTGCTTAGGTCATTGAAAGTACTGCCCTCAGAAGTAACTGATGTGATTGTCATGGGTCCCAGTTGCTCCCTGGCTACTTGTCTCACCATGTGATTTCTCCCTCATATACATTCAACCAGTGATGTCATTCGCCATGATGTTACCCAACCAAATGGGCCCTCACCAGAGGCTGAATCAATGGGGCTATCCATCTCAGACTTGGAGCCTCCAAACCTATGAGCTAAATAAACCTCTTCAATATAAAAACTCAGCCTTAGGCATTTCATTATAGTAACAGAAAATAGGCCAATACTATCACCATCCTGGTCACTGAGGGGACACAGGAAGAAGAATATAATTGAAGGGAAATCTGTATGTGGTGTTACTAATAAACACAATGAATTTATTTTGTAATTTGAATAGCAGAAGAATCAAAGAACTTTCAATATGCATTCTGATGTGATATTAGTGTTCTAGGAAGAGAAAGTGTCAATTAAACAAAGAACAAAACAAAAGGCTTAAAGCAGGGTTTCTCCGCCTTGGCACTATTGATTCTTTGTTGTGGGAAAACACCTGCACATCCAGGATGTTTAGCAGCTTTTTACTAGATGCCAGTAGAATCCCTCCCTCCAGATATTGCCAATGTCCCCTGGGGAAAAATTACCCCCCATTGAGATCACCCCCCATTGAGAAAAATTACCCCCCTTAAAGAAAACCGCCAATGTATTCATTCCCTCAGTCACTTTTTAAAACCCATACAACTCCATATATAAAGTTAAAAGCAACAATATAGTAAAGATATGTACAACTGTTAGCAAGGACTAAATCTCTTATTACATGAAGAATTTCAGAGATCAATAGGAGACAAACACCTCAATAAAAAATACAAAGAAATTACCCAGCAATATGCAGAATGACTTATACAGAATTGTGCTATTTTATTTCATTTTAAATACAAAGCATAACATTGCATGTTTATTTATATCTATATGAAAGGAATGTGGGGAAGGAAGGAAAGGAAAGGGGAGGAGAAAGGAGAGAGGAAAGCAAAATGATTCACTATTTTAATAAATGGTCTGAGTAGCAGAATCAATTAAGGAACTTCTTAAAATGCAGATTCCCCAGCTCCAAGCTGATAATCTGAAACTTAGGCTGGAAACCTGTGTTGTTCAACATTGCTCAGATGATGCTAATGCACCTGGTCCAAAACCCAAAATTTAGAAATTGTTGTTATAAACCAAGGGCTGGAAAACCACAGCCACAGGCCAAATCCAGTCTGTTTGGGTAAATAAGGGTTTCCTAGAATCAGCCTCACCACCTGTTTGTGCCTGACCACTTGCAGCACACTGTACCAGCACTTGAGCTATTCCAGAAGACTATCATCTGGCCACAAAGCCTACGTGATATTTATTGCTTGGCCCTGGCTCTCTAGTTCACCACCCCCTGATCTAGGTGGCATGGACTTTGCGTTCAATATAGGAAAGAAAACAGGGGGCTAGGGTGTGGCTCAGTGGTAGAGTGCTTGCCTGGCATGTGTGAGGCCCTCGGTTCTATCCTCAGCACCACATAAAAATAAAGAAATAAAGTAAAAGATCCACTGGCAACTAAAAAATATTTAAAAAAAGAAGAAAATAGGTAAGTGGGGTCACCTGGGAAGACTTCAAAGAAGGACATCACCCTGAGCAGGGCCATATACGTTTGATAGCAAGAAAATCTATTTTTTTTCTCCCCATCCTACTCTTTCATTGGGTTGGCAGCACCAAATGATTAAACAACAGAAGGAACTTTGGCAATACAATTTATTCTTTTAATCATTATTACATGCAGGAATGTGGCAGAATGAATCTTGTCACTGAGGAAAAGAGAACTTCCTCTACCATGGAGCAAGACCACAAGGAAGGGTCATATCCCATCATTCCTTGTATGGAGGGAATGTGGAATCCTCCCGCCACCTTCCCACCATCAACTGCACTAAATGCATGTGAGTGATGGGCAGGCAGCCCAGTGCAGAGGCTAAACACAGAAATGGGTGGAACCCTGGAAGAGGATGGGTAGGGAAGGGCCACAGAGTCCAAGGGGCCTGGAACCAGCAGGAAAGCATCCATCTGCATCGGCCAGCTGGGAAAGAGCATAACATGGGTGACTCCAGAGCTCAGAATGCAGAGTTAGTAGGAAATGAGAATGAGCAATCGCTACCCTGAGGTGACCTGACACATTACGGAAAGCCTGGGCTTCCACTCACATGTGCATGACCTTGGACGAGGTGAGGAACTTGCCTGGGGCTCAGCATCTTCAGCTTAAAAAAGGATAGGATTGGAGAGCCCTAATGTCCTTGGATTTCCTAGTACTGTGTTTCTGTGTTGGATGGAAATAGTAATCACACTGGTTATAAGTGTCGTCTTTGAGCTAAAAGGGAAATGAACAATGTTGGGTCCAACTGTCACAGTATTTTTGTCTTAAAAAGGAATTTTTCCCACTTTCTTCAATAAAGATCTCAACTACATTCCACACCAACTGCTTCCTCACTGGGAGTAAAGATATGAAAAAAACAAATCAGTGTGTGCTCATGCCAGGAGGACACCCAGCCAAGATCTGCAGCCCAAGAACTCTTTTTCAAATCCAAATAATAAAAAATTCTCATTCCCATTACTGAACCAAAACTATATATCTTACTGAAACACGTGTTCCTGTGTTTTGATGTTTCTTTATTTCTGGGTTAGGTGCTCTAAAGCCACTCGGAAAATTATTCAAAGACCCACCTGGGCAGTTGATATTTGAGCCAGCTCTCTTGAAACCAGACTGTCCTCACTTTGGCATGTGGGTTGAGTCACTTTCTTAGGAAATTGCAAGCACATTCCAACTTGAAATAAATGCGTTTAAAAATAAACTCTTTGTTATCTAATTGTTTCCCATGTTCTCAAGGTGTCTCTAAAATATACAGCGTTTTGAAATTATCTTGAAATTACAGTTTGTGGCTTTAGCCTGGTTAACAGGGCAGTCAGCTGTCATCCTGATGAATCTTTAAGTCCTGCTCCATTGCAAATACATCAAGAATTAAATGAATTTTTCTTCAAGCACTGGTATGCCGTCTTTCCCTGGGTTTCCATATTTAACACAGTTCAGAGGGATAGCACTCAACTACACTTGCTAGTGGAGGCACTCCAACCTCAAATGACATCTTCTCCTCCTTTTTCATGTTGTTCAAAGACCAGTTTCTTGAATCAGAAATTTGCAAAACAATTCTAGTGCATTTATTTTGGTTTCAGATCTCATGGGAGTCACTCTAGCACTATAGCCAACTCCTTTTACAGAATAACAATGCCTTGAATACAGGAAACATGTCAACTTGCTTCTCCCTGCCTGTTCAGGGAAGAAGCCTGCATGCGAACAGGGAATCAAATTCCTATGAAGATTACACGATCATCTCCATTGATGTAGAATTAGACCAGAGACCCTGCACCTAATAGAAGAAAAACTAGGTCCAAATCTTCACTATATCAGATTAGGCCCTACTTCCTTAACAAGACTCTAAAGTGCAAGAAATAAAATCAAGAATCAATAAATAGGATGGTTCAAACTGAAATGCTTCTTCTCCACAAAAGAAACAATCAGTGAGATGGAGAGCCTACAGAATGGGAGCAAATTTTTACCACATGCACATCAGATAGAGCATTAATTTCCAGGATATATAAATAACTCAAAAAACTTAACACTAAAAAAACAAACAACCCAATCAATAAATGGGAACTGAACAGACACTTCTCAGAAGAAGATACACCATTGATCAACAAATATATGAAAAAATGTTCAACATCTCTAGCAATTAGAGAAATGCAAATCAAAACTACTCTAAGATTCCATCCCACTCCAGTCAAAATGGCAGCTATCAAGAATACAAGCAACAATAAGTGTTGGCAAGGATGTGGGCGAAAAGGTACACTCTTACACTGCTGGTAGGACTGCAAATTGGTGCAACCAATCTGGAAAGCAATATGGAGATTACTTAGAAAACTTGGAATGGAACCACCCATTTGACCCATCTATCCCACTCCTCGGTCTATACCCAAAGGCCTTAAAAACAGCATACTACAGGGACACAGCCACATCAATGTTTATCGCAGCACAATTCACAAAAGCTAAATTGTGGAACCAACCTAGATGCCCTTCAATAGAAGAATAGATAAAGAAACTGTGGTATATATACACAATGGAATATTACTCAGCATTAAAAGAGAATAAAATCATGGCATTTGCAGGTAAATGGATGGAGTTGGAGAAAATAATGCTAAGTGAAGTTAGCCAATCCCAAAAAACCAAAGGCCAAATGTTTTCTCTGATAAGTGGATGCTGATCCATAATGGGGGTGGGGAGAGCATGGGAGGAATGAAGGAACTTTGGATATGGCAAAGGGGAGGGAGGAGGAGGGAGGGAGCTTGGGGTAGGAAAGATGGTGGAATGAGATGGACATCATTACCCTTCATACATGTATGAAGATGTGAATGGTATGACTCTACTTTGTGTACACAGAAATGAAAAATTGTGCTCCATTTGTGTATTCCAAACCGAAATGCATTCTGCTGTCATGTATAACAAATTAGAACTAATTAATTAATTAATTATAAAGAAAAGAAAAGGCCTCTGATTAAAGTCAACCTCCTCCTAGAGTGAAGGATTTGGACCACTAGAAGAGAAGGGATTTTCTTTTAAACTGGTAGAGTATCTACTTATAAAAAAAAAAAAAAAAAAAAAAAAAAAAAAAAAAACTGCAGCAAACACAATACTTATTGGTGACATGTTGAAAGGTTTCTCTCTGAAACCAAAAACAAAGCAATGGTGTTCACCATCACCGTTCCCATGGAATGCTGCACTGAAGGAGCTATCCAGAGCAATGAGGCAAAAGCAAAAGACAGATATATGAGTTGAATAGGTAAAGAAACTGCCACCATCCACAGGCTATATAATGTTATGTGCAGATAAATTATTAGTATATAAAACTTCAGCAAGTTTGCTGGATATAAGATCAATTTTTAATTGCATAATCTTAGCCACAAAAGATAGTTTTTTAAAAGATGCTTTTTAAAATATATGCAAAAAATCAAATACTAAGGAATAACTCAAAAAAAAAGTACATGGCCTCAACAAAGAACTTTAAAATAATAAAACAGCATTGAGAGAAATTTTAAGACATGAAAGGAAGTAGGGTAGGGGAGGAAAGGGGATAGAGGTGAGGAATGAAAATGACCAAATTATACTGTTGTATTGTGGGAATGTACAAATACAAAACAACAAGTCCCACTATTATGCATGATTATAGTATATGAATTTAAATTTTTAAAAAAATATATATAGAGAGAGAAAGACATGGATATTCTAGTCAGGGATTAGAACACTCAATATTACAAAGATTCACATTTCCCACCAAAGTTGTCTAGAGATTCAATGCCGTTGCAACAAAAATCACAACAACTCTCTTCCCCTTCCTCCTCCTCCTCCTTCTTCCTCTTCTTGTGTAAAATAGCCCAGAAACTCTTGAATAACTCTTGAAATCTTGGTGTGAACAAGGTCAAGAACTTGAAAGCCATGGTGATTAGAACAGCGTGATATTGGCAGAGAGATGAATAGGCCAATGTAATAGACAGGAAACAGAAATAGTCACATATAAGCACGTGACTTCTGGAATAGAGTAGTGGGATAAATAGGATCTTTTTAATAAACTGATATTAATATAAGAAAAAAAATGAAGACTTTTTACACATAACAAAAAATCCAAATTGGATTGTAGATCTGAATATGAAAGATAAAATTTAAGCTTCAAAAAGATAACAGAAGAGAATATCTTCATAATATCAGAGCAAGTAGATAATTAAGCACCAAGACACAAAGAACACTGACTGTGAGAAAGGTCCTCGATGCACCGATGGAACAGAGTCATGAACTTCTCATTAAAGCATACCAGGGCGAGAGCAGGCACCAAGCACAGGATGGAGAAGACAGGTGCAGCCCTGCAGCCCACAAAAGGCTCCACTCCACGACAGAGAAGTCCTGACAGCCCTGAGGGCAGAGGGTGATCCAGCCCCACAGAGCAATGCGCAGGAGATCTTAATGGGTTTCTTCACAAAAAATTTAGATCAAAAGGACTAATAAATATTTTTTAAATTGCCCAATTTTATCAGTAATTAGAGAAATACAAATTAAAATCACCCAGGAGCCCACAATCTATTTACCAAAGAATAACAATGCCAAATATGAGGAGCAGGGAGGGCATGTTGTTATGGGGCTTGGAGAAACCACTGGGTTACCTATCAAGGCTGAATGAGGTATACCCTGTGGCCCAGAGATCCACCTCCACCTCCTACATAAACACAGGCAAAGCACACAGCGAGGCAGACACAAAAACACTCAGAATCTCATGATTTGTGAGAGCTATAAAGTGGAAACCACCCAAGTGTCTATTAAGAGTAGAATATACATGGCATTTGCCACTAAGTGGATGGAGCTGGAGAATATCATGCTAAGTGAAATAAGCCAATACCAAAAAAACAGAGGCCCAAACTTTTCTCTGATATGTGAATGCTAATTCACAATAAGCATGGGGGGAGGGTTGCTAGGGAAGAATAGAGTTACTTTAGATTTGGTAGAGGGAAGTGAAGGGAGGGGAGGGGATACGGGGATAGGAAGGAAAGTGGAATGAAACAGACATTATTACCTATGTACATATATGACTGAATAACCAATGTGATTCTACAACATGTACAATCAGAAAAATGAGCAATTATATCCCATTTATGTATCATATATCAAAGTGCATAACTGCATTCTGCTGTCCTGTATAACTAATCAAAACAAATAAAAATTTTTAAAAATAAAAGAGTAGAATATATAAATTGTAGAGTATTCACACCAAAAACTACTACGTAATCATGAAAAAGAACTATAGACATATGCGATGATTTTAATAAGTTCTTCAAACATAATGTGTTTTCTATTTAGGTACAGTTTTCAAAGGACCCTTTTTTGTATGTTTTACTTTGCAATGTTTTAAAAATTGTTTTTCAAATACTTAGTATGTATACAAAGCTAGCTTACTTTGACCCACTAGAAAATTAAAGGTAAGTCCCACCTTTTGCAGCCTACCTAACCTTCATTCTCCATACCTTTTCCTCTCACTCACTCAGCTATCCTGTAGCCCAACATACTGCAAAACAGTGCCTGATGGGGTGAGAATCCTGACTTTGTTTTATGCGAACAATAGGATTCTGTTATGAAGCTTGGAGTTTTCTTTCTTCGAATTGAGGTTAATTTTTTTTAATTAATAATAGCTACATCTGGCAACGATATGGTAAAGGAAGCACAGACATATCATCAGAAAGCCATTAGGAGAGCAGGCTGGCTAAGCATCTGCGGACACGAATGAATGGGAGAAGGCCTAAGTTACCAATTAACAGGTAACAGGTGAATCATCCACAACTTTATCACAGTGAAACTAGAGCAAAAGAGATGCTCACAAGATGCTGAGTGTGTAATTAACTCACCAAGGTAATTTAGGAAGCCTTCCTATGTGGAGTGAACCTCAAGGGTCAAGGAAGAACTATCCAAGGAAAGAAACAGGAAAAGCATTCCTGCCAGAGAGGACAAGTGCAAAGGCCCTGAGGCATTAAAAAAGTGGTACATTGAGAGAAATGCAAGTAATTCTATTTTTCTGGAGAACAGAACACATCATAGACTTTTAAAACAAGATCTGCTGAGAAAAAAAATGAAGATCAATTTGTAGTATGGGATCGTTATGGTTTAGATCTGAGGCATTCCCCAAAAGTTCATGTATAATACAATGCAAGACAGTTTAGACATGAACTGATTGGGTTATGAGAGCCTTAACCTAATCAGTGCATTAATCTTTAGATGGGGATTAAGTGGGTGGTAACTATAGACAAGTAGAGTGTGGCTGGAGGAGGTAGGTCACTGAGGCCGTGCCTTGGGATATTATATTTTGTCCCCGGTGAGCTGAGCTTAGTCTCTCTCTTCTTCCTGATTGTCACGTTCTGAGCTGTTTCCTCTTCCACCATGATGTTCTGCCTCACCTCCAGCCCTGAGCAACTGAGACCTCTGAAACAGTGAACCCCAAATAAACTCTTCTTCCTCTAAAATTGTTCTTTTGGTCACAGCAGCAAAAATGCTGTCTACAGGGAGGGTGATGCATGTGATGGGGTCAACCTGGGGACACCAGGAGGCATCAGAATCGCTGCAGTCATCCAGGGAGAGGGCATGGGGCTCTAAGGATGCGTCCATGTGGACAGAACAGGAGAAGGCAGCCTGGGGTCAGCAGGGTGAGGAGGCTAGCTAGAGGGACGTGAGAGGTGAAACAGGACAGAAGTTGTGCATGGAAACTCCTAGGATTCTGACTCAGACAACCAGGCAGATAGTAGGGTCAGTCACTGACATATGGACGCAGGGGGAAGGGCAGGTTGAGAAGGCACCAGAAGCTAGGACTGCTGATTTGGAGCAGGAAGCTACCTAGGTATCTAGGGAACAGTGGGTGATGTCCTGAGGTGGCTGTAAATACAGGTTGGGTGCTCAGGAGAAAGGAACAAGCTAATTCTCCTAAATTACCAGAATACGGGGGGTGGGTGACCCTCACATGTACATGCAGGAATTGGGGAGAGGGCAGCAGCATAGGCTGGGAGGGGTCAGACAGAGGAGGCAGCAAATGATTAGAAAGACAATGGAAAAACTAGAAAAGACAATAGGAGACAAGGGCAGAGGTTAAAATGTCTTAAGGGACCATAGGTACCTTTAAATGCACTAGCTCATTTTCTCCTAAAAAAAAAAAAAAAAAAAAGTGAAGTAGTTAGTATCTTCATTTCTCCATAGGGAACTATGGCTTAGAAAGACTAAGTAGATATTCCAGAGTCTCACATAGACATCAGGGCTATGATTTGAACCCAAGACAGAATGACTCCAAATGGCTCCATATTCTTCAAGCAAACCCTTGAAGGTAAGATGACCGATGTGAGAGAGCAATGAGGGACTAGTGGGGAGGATCATTCCATCATAGTTGCATTGAAATCCCTCTGAAAACATTGGGCTGAAATTCCAGTAAACTAGGAATTTCTTGCCAGCAGCCAGAATTCTTCCCAATGCAGTTGAGCCTGCATGTGCTCCTGAGTGATTCTGCCTAGGGCTACTTCAACCAGGGACAGAGCAGAGTGTGCTCCCTTAGAAGTAACTGTGTTCTTGTAATTTCAAGCAGCTACATGTGCCATTGTCGAGTTTCACTTCCAGTGTTTTGAGGCAGCTCCCACCTAACACAATGAAATTTAAGAAGGCTAGTTCATCCAAGTCTTTCAAATCTGGACTTAACTTGTCCACATGTGAAAGTTAGGACTAACTCTTTTTGAGTGCCTTATCTCACTACTAAATTAAAGGAAGCCTAATGGTTTACTTCTTTTCAACCTTTCTAGAAAATCTTTGACCCTACCATCTATGTAACCAGCGTTGCAACCTGAGGAGCTGGGCAGCTGCCCTTGGCAGGAGACCCTGGTGAGAGCTGCCTTGTCAACGCAGTGTCAACTGCACCCCATTCAGAGAGTCCGGCACCCAGGGTTCCCCTACCAAAGGGGCTCTGAGCTACTGGCAGAGATGATAGCACTAACTAGCTTGTGCCCACCGCACCCTGACTTTCCTCCCAGGTGGGAGCGGCATACAGACTCTACAGAGACTCTTCCCCTAGCACAGCAGCCACCTGGAACCACAGGGGCAAGGGACAGCAGGAGGCACAAGCACAGCAGACCCTGTACTCTTCTAAAGGGTTTTGGCCTCCTCCTAGAAGCTACAGAAAGCCAACAGCGCGTGCCAAGCCACGCAGGAACTCAAGTCAGAGGAACACTCAGAAAAGAGCCTTTCACTCTTATGGGGGACTCGGGAGAGAAGGGACCCCAAATATTTAGTGCTTTAATTCTTTTATTTTTAACAGGTATAAATAACAAGTGACTCTAACATGGGGTAGCAGAGCACTCGATAGACATGTGCTGTCTGAAACAGAGACTGCACCCTTTCCTTTGGACCCACCACTTGGAGCATTGGCCACCAGGTAGTGTTCTTCCATATCTGCTCTGCTCATCAGCCCAGAAATCTTACTAGTTGGTAGCAAGATCTACAATGTCTATAAAACCAGGTGCAGGAGCACAAACCAGGGTCACCTTATCTGGAAAAGGCTTTTGATTTAAGCTATTCCGGGCCAAGTGTGCTTATGGACCTGGCTGACCTTGTGACACTTGATTACTTTGATGTGTGTTTTTCTCTTTGCAAAATTCCCTCTGCTCTGTTGTCAGCCTTTTTAACCTTAAAAGGTTAAAAAGGAAACAACTGCTCTCTTTTGACTACCCGTCTGCTCCCAGGGATAGGATAAGAATCAATGGCTCTGTATGGAAATCTAAAGTCAGAACAGTGGTGAATGTTGCCCAGCTTCATTCACTGGGTGATGGGCCTTCTTCCGTAGACAGCAGGCTTCATGTGGGCAGCCTCACTGAGGAAAGAACTAAAAAGGAAAGAAAGGAAATCCAAGACTTCAAAAGAGCAAGCCCTGGATCCTCAGGAGCTCTTGTTTTTAAATCAACAAGTACCAAGGACTCCCAGATTGCAGGCATGCTCAGGAAAGAAATTCTCTAACCAGAGGTGCTTTTCTTCCCTGAGGAAGAAAACAAAACAAACAAACAAAAAACTCTTTATGGTTTGAAAGACAGAAGAAACAAAAGAAAAAATAGTAAATTCACAAAAGCCCTAGAACTAGAAACTATGAAGGAAAGAAACAAAGAAGGACGGTCAGCAACAGACAGGAGTCTGCAGTCCAGCAGTGAGGGCGGAGTGGGAGGACAGGGGTGGAATCGCACCATCACCCTGACCTTGAAGCCCTGTGGACACAGGATAGCCTACAAGACTGTCCTTCCATTCATTGTCTTACCAGGCACAGAAGGGTCACCTCCACCATGAGCAGCTGACTCTTACATCACCAGAGAGCTGGCACCTGTAAAATTACATCGGCAGAAGCAGCCTAATGGGGTGCTACGGCTTCAGAGGCACTCTACTGATCATCTACACTGATCATCCAAATTATCTCTTTAAAAAAATGCAAATTTTTAGTATATCCAATTAAGGCATGAGATTAGAAGGCTAGAAAAGCCCACGGGGGAAATTGTCAGTAAAGCATAACCACAAAGAATGAATAGCTTTTCAGCAAACTAATTTTTGAGCACAGAACATCTTCCAATTGTTTTAAGATTGTTGATGAAACCAATCTCATTTATGAACACTTGCCAACTGGGGACCATGTGAAATGTTAGTGTATAAAGATTATAGACATCACAACCTACCTTACACGTGCAAATGCTGTAGGTCCCCAGAAAAGAAAAGCTTTGTTTATGGAAAATTTCACTACTTGGGACATTTTTATTGGTGCATATTAATTATACAGAATGGTGGGTTTCACTGTGGCATGTTCATGCATATGTAAAAATAATTTGATCAATATCACTCCCCAAGAATGAACAGATGGTTAGGCCCTTCCTACAGCTAAAAAACTCACATGTGAGACAATGCAAGAGGGTTCAAGGGGGAAATGATTGGGTTGTGAGAGTCTTAACCTAATCAGTGAATTAATCCCCTGATAGGGATTAACAGAGTGGTAGCTGAAGGCAGGTGGGGTGTGGCTAGAGGAGGTGGGCATTGGGGGCGTGGCTTTGGATTACATTTTTGTATCTGGCAAGTGGAGACCTCTCTCTCTGCTTCCTGATAATCATGTGAGCTGCTTCCTCTGCCACACTCTTCAGCCATGATGTTCTGCCTCACCTTGAGCCCTGAGGAATGGAGCCTGCTGTCTATGGATTGAGATCTCTGAAACTGTGAGCCCCCAAATAAAACTTTTCCTCCTCTAAAAAAAAAGTAGATAAAATAAAAAATGCTTTGATTCAGAGGTGAGTTTTGAAGGTGGGTATGGGAGAAAGAGACTATTCAAGTTCCAAAGATGGTAAGAGAATCCACACCACAGAAGTTTTTAGTAGAAGACACTGCATGGCCACAGAGATTATGGACCTGGAATGAAGACCTAAGGGCTGGGGCCTTGGGTCCTGGAAGTCACCTGAGGGTGGGGATGTGACCTGGAGCACAGAAGAGGGGAATCTATACTGAGACCACATATAAAGCCACACAAGCCTCCATCGTCTGTCTAGGAAAGGGGGTGGAAGGGGAACTAGATAAATCCACGAGCAGAAAAATGGATACTTCTCTAGGATCTTTGGATGACAAAAGAGTTGCCCAGAAGTAATCAAAACCTCCCACCTCAATGTCCCATGTGAAAAACAATATCCCTGATGTGGCCGTCATAAGCCAAGAAATTAACATTAAAAACTTGCCCAGGATTGGTAGACTGATGGAGTGACACTTCACAGCACAGAGCACAGGAGACTCACACAGACGCTTATCATATGACCTCACAATAAATACTATGAACTGCCAGGCATGGTGGTGCATGCCTGTAATCCCAGCAGCTTGGGAGGCTGAGGCAGGAGGATCATGAGTTCAAAGCCAGCCTCAGCAACTTAGCAAGGCCCTAAGCAATTTCTAAGACCTTGTCTCTAAATAAAATATAAAAAGGGCTGGGGATGTGGTTCAGTGGTTAGGCACCCCTGGGTTCAATCCCCAGTACCAAAAAATAAAAAAATAAAATAAAAACACTATGAATCACGTGAGGGAAAATTGCAAACTGCACAGTATGCAGAATTGTGGGTAAAGGGTCAACAAAACCCTGTCCCCTGCTGCACAAGTGTCCATCATAAGATAAAGTATATGGCTTAGAGTTCATCTGAAACTTTTGTTTCCACACTTTACTTCTTTTACTGACCTGATTAACTGTCCTGATACCTTTTGTAAGAGGACTTCTACACAGAAGATTAATAGCTAATAATAGCTAAGAATTCCAAATGCTTACATTATGCCTGGCACAGTTCTCAGTGTTTCCTGGTACTAACCCATTTAATCTTTGCTGTAACCCTGTAAGGCAGGAGCTATCACCTGCATATTATCTCTGAGGCTCAGAGACTGAGTAACTTGCCAGAGTCCCACTGCTAGGGACATAATGAGAATACTAATCTAGGTAAAAACAACACAATTTCAGTCAAAATTGCACATTTTCTAATATATCAAATTGATCTAAAACTCACACAAATGAAAAGCCCAAGTATTTTCAAAACGATTTTGGAAAAGACTTGTGTTTTATATATCTATAATAATTGTAACTTGCAATTCCAGCAGAGGGGTAGATAAATTGGGCAATGTCAGAAGACAGAGCACAGAAATTTACCCTACAAAGACATTTAGATAGAACAGGGAAGGCATTAAAAATTAGTGTAGGAAAGATAAACCTTTTAGTAAGTGAAATTTGCATAATGGTTGATCCTTGTGGAGACATAAATATCTAGCTCATTCCATGTAGGCACACGTACCCACTATTAATTCTACGTGCATTTTTGTGTCAAAATGTTACAAACACAACCTCAAAACTTTTAAATCAGGGGTAGGAAAACTACAGCTTACTAGCTAAATCTGCCTATGACCTGGTTTTGTAAATAAAGTTTTATTAGAACAAAGTCACACCCAATAATTTATTCAGTGTCTATACCTGCTTTCCCACAGTTATTATAGTTGTGGATAGACAGGATAGAGAGATAGCAAAACAGGCAGGCAGTTAGGGCAATAAGCCTTCTCTAAATGTAAAGACCACACCATGGGATATGTCCCAGAGCAGAAGCTGGGTGTGGGTGGGGAGTTGCAGGGGAGCCGAGTGCAGGCTGCAGACTCAAGGGCTCAAAGGGCACAGTCAGTCATAATGACGTGGACCTCACCAATAGCCTGGCATTTTTCCCACACCTGATTAGCACAGATCTTGATCGATGCATGCCCCAGTAGCTATATAAGCCCTACACTTAAGTGGCAACCTGCTCACAGGCCCCTGTTCATCCAGCAAGAGCTCTGCTTCTTTTCTTCCCACTTGAATAAATCCCACTCTCTGACACTCACTCTCCATTGTCTGTGGATGTCATTCTTTGAATGAGACAAGAACCTGGAAAGAAGTCACTGGCAGGTGGCTGGGGTCTGCTACAACACTAGAGAGTTGCAATCCAGTCAGATCCAGCTTGCCATTGCTGAAGAATCCAGTCCTGCCAGCTGAGGTGAGCCCTCTAAAGCTGGAGGGCACCCCCTGATGGGAGGCAACAGGCTATAACCCTGATGGCAACTATACCAGCAGAAGCAAAGAATCTGGTTTCCTCTCTAAATCCGGTTTCAGTTGCAACACAGAAGGTGTGGCCTAAAATACAGCCATGCAGTGCTTAATGATGTTTTGGTCAACAACATATACAACAGTGGTCCTGTGGATTCTAACAACTAGCACTGAAGAAGAGGAAAGAGAAAAGAAAGCTGCAGGAGAAGGAAAACAAGAAGCCCCAAGAAAATTGACAGTGAAGGGCTTCACAGAAGCTTCTATAGACCTCAACAAGCTTCTTTAAAGGTTTTAAAACATGAGTTCCAGCCCTGAAGGTTTTCATTCATAGAAATGTTCATGGTACATCTTATCTGCCTATGAGCAAATCTATGCTGAAAGAAGAAACAAGATGAGCACACCATACAGGCCTATTCCTGGAGAGACACGTCCTTGGGGATAACCCTGGGCAGGTCCCTTAGGGGAGATCGCAGGAGAGGCCTTGTTGTCACAGAACAGGATGTCTCCATGTGTGTCACTGCCCTGAAGACCTCCCACTGGAACAGGATACAGAGGTGGAAGACACAGGTGTGGACACCTGGCTCCGTGTGGGCCTAGGCTAATGTGTCCATGTCTTAGCTTTTAACAAAAAAGTTTAAAAAGCAAAGGAATAGAAAATTAAAATATGGAATAGGATATATAAAGAAAATATTTCCGTACAGCTATATAAAAATATTGTTTGTGTTTGAATTTCAACTAAGTGTTATACAAGAGCCAAAAGTTGTTGGGTTTTTTTTTTTTTTAAGTTTATAAAGTAAGCTAAGGTTACTCTATTATTAAAGAAAGAAAGAAAAATAATTTTACCAATTTAGTGTAGCCTGAGTGTACGGTGTTTTGAAAGTCTAAGGTGGTGATGTCCTGGGCCTGCACCTTTGCTCCCATTCACTTCCCAGAGACACTTCTGGTCCCACAGCCCCATCCAGGTAGGTGCCCTATGTGGGGCTGCCATTTTTCATCTTTTATACTGAGTCTTTATTGTATCTTATGTGTTTAGATATGTTTAGATACACAAATACATACCACTGCGTGACAGCTGCCTACTGTATCCAGGACAGTAATGGGCTGCACAGGTTTAGAGCTTACAGGCTGCTCCACATAGCCTCAGCTTGTAGCAGGCCATGTCATCTATACCCTAAGATGTTGGTACAATGACAAACTCCCCTGACACATCCCCATTGTTAAGGGTTGCATGACTAGCTCCATGCAGTCTCTGGTCCTTGGTACATAATTTTCTGATTCTGGCTTTAGATCAAATACAGGAAAATATTTTTTATGGCATCAAGATAGGAAAGAATATCTTAAATAAGACTCACAGAATAAAAGGTGAATATATTAAGCTGCATGAAAATTTAAATGAATGAGCTAGATCCACAGGTGAAAACCATGGACAAACTACAGAGGAAAAATCTGCATTGTATAAAAGGAAATAAGTGAGGTGGGTAAGGAATGTGCATTTGTACCTGTTGTAAGAATACAAAACACAGACAGAAAAACTTATATACCAACTCAGAATACCAATTGTATCTGGGTAGAGAGGGTATGAAATAAGATTTGGGAGGAGGAGAGAGGTGTGGGAGTGGGGTGATGGGCTCCATTGTACTGGATGTCTTATTTTAAAAAAAGAAAAGAAAGAAAGAAAAGAAAATCTGAAGTCAATAAGACAGAGTGATGCTTGCTGAATCTCAGTGGCAGAGGCTGATTATATTCCTCTCTGTGCTTTTCTGAATGTTTGAAATAAGTAATTGCTACAGAGGCCTTGTCAACCCCAAAGCTGAAAATATTAACTATGTGCCCCCTTTATAGAAAAAGTTTGCTGGCCCCTGCATGAGGCCCTGGGAATGGGCAGGACCTCTCTTCCCTGGTCCTGATAGAAGGGCACAATGACAAACACCGAGACATGTCAACACTGTCACACATGTGCCTTATGTGGATCACCAGTGCAGGAAAGGCAAGGGCAATTTCCTTGCTTAGATTATACAATCTACTTTTTATGGCTTCAATAAGAAGGGCTAAATAATCATGGAGCTCCCTCAGTGAGGCAGAAGTAATGTCAGGAAATATTTTTACTATCTTCTTCCCCAGAATTATATCACTGATTCAACTCATTGGTTAGAAATGTTCAGAATATGAATTTTATCATGCAAAAGAATTCATAAGAAAAATCAATACATCCTGCAAAAAAATATAACTTGAAATAACTGCATAATTTTTATAGATGATTCTTTCACTGTTGCTTGTGCCTCTAGTTCAAAGTAAATATGAAAACTGCCCAGCTACCATTTGTTTTGATGATGGAAAATTCTCAGACTCTGGAATGAGCCACACCCATTAGACCCAAGTTCAAGTTCTGAGAATAAACACCAAGGATGGGTGCCCTTTGTCACTGAAGAATGTGAATGACCCAGAAAAGGCAGCATTCCTGGTCACTATGTCATGCTGCAGAAATCAAAGGAAATACTCTAAATAGCCTCCAGGTCAACAGACACTAAAAAGGAGAGCAGCTTGCTGAAGAGGATGCATTCACTTAGAATGTTGTTCAGAAAAACACCTGCTCCAAGTTCAAAACCATATCTGCATCCAGACAGATACTTCTGCTGTTAGACTTTCCAGGGGGAACTCTGAGGATTGGCTCAGGTCCTAGGGAACAGCACAAGAGTATCTACATTTGTCCCATCTGGCAAGGCTCAGAAGTATACCACTCACTCCCTGACAGCTTGCTAGAAGACCGCCATCAACTCACCAGAGCTGGGTTCCAGCCTGAAGTCCCTTCACCATGCTTGTGCACCTTAAGCAACACTGAGTACAGTTTCAACATCTATCAAATGACAATAGCAACATATGTGCTGTTTATACCTCTGGTTTTCAAGGTGTGTGCCAAAGTGTCATATGGCACCATGGTGAAGGTACTGGGGCACCGTGGATCACATAATTTTCACATTTCCAAGAGAAACACAAGATATACAACTTCTGTCCAATAGCACATACACTATTAACTGGAGGTAGTTCATGGTTACAACATTAGGAACCATTGTAATCTTTTGGTGGTGTCGTATCTTGCCAAAGCTGGGTTTTCGGCAACTGCTGTGATTAAAAAAAAAAAGGAAATTCTCCAAAACAATCAGTGTGAACAGGAAACGTGATGATCAATTGAGAAGTTGTTCAGGGCTCCACCAACACACCTCCCTTCAGTAGGAAATTGAGGTTACTAATTGAAACAAAGGTATCTTTTCTCTTGCAATCTACTTGCATTTTATTTTCAAATAGCTACAAAGTTGTTTGGACTTAATTTGTTGGATGTAACTATTTAATAGATAAAATAATTGGTAATACCTTCCTGCCTCAAGCATATTAAGATCACTGTGATTAAAACAAATAAAAAAAATTTTTTTTTAAAGATTACTGTGAACCAAGAAAGTTAGGGAACCTCTGGCTTAGAACAAAATGGTTCTTGTGAGGCAATACATTTAAAATTTCTCATTGGGCTGGGACTATAGCTCAGTGGTACACCTCTTGCCTCGCATGGCAAGCCCAGTTCTATCCCAAGTACTGTACCCAAATTTTTTTTTCTTTTTCTTCATAAAGTGTCTGATTTTATAAATAACTTCCATAAAAATATAAATTTCCAAAATTCTGCTACTTGAAATTTTAGAAATCTCAACAATCTGGAACTTAAGCTGTCCAACAGTCTATGTCTTTTGAGAGAGAAAGAGAGCTGGAATTTCAGAAGACCAGCAGGCAACCCACAGAGGAAGTGACAGAAATCAAGTAAGTTGGCAACACCAGCCACTGATACAGCCCGCGACTGTGCTCACCACCTCTCTCTGAAGTTTTACCCCCACCTTACCCCAAGCCAAGTTTCACCCTTCTTTATGGAGAAAGAAACCAAGGTCCTAAGAGGGTACATGAGTGCTCAGGCTGTGCTCATGACGGAGCAGAAGTCAAAGCAGTGCCCTGAGCCCTTTCCTACCAGCTCTTCCCTGTGACGTCCTCACAGGAAACCATCAGTAACACAGCAGAAGTTACTCCATCTACACACCCCCTCATCCCGGCCCCTTTGAAGGCTTCTTCTTTAACACACAGGTAAGGAGGACGAAGCCTGCTGTACTTTGAATGTGTCCCCAGAGTTTATGTGTTAGGAACAGTCCCCAATATACAGGGTTAAGGGGTGGGGCCTTTAAGAGGTGATTAGGCCCTGAGGGCCCCTTTCCTTGAGGATGGAGTAATGCCACCATTGTAGGGGTGGGTTGTGGTAGGTGTGAGCTCCTGATACAAGAATGCCTTCAACCCCTTCCCCCTCTCTCACACATGGTCTTTTGACCTTCTGCCTTCCACCATGCAGCAAAAAGGCCCTCACGAGCACCTTGATGTTGGACTTCCTGGCTGCTAGAACCCTGACTGGTGAATTTCTGCTGTGTGTAGACCATGCTATCTAAGGCATTCTGTAATGGCAGCACCAATGGACCAAGACAAAGCCTTTGCATGAGTAGCCTGTCCCTTTCTGATGAGCTGTCATCCTTGTGTTTCTGCAGCTCATCAGTCACAATGTGGATTGGCCAGGCGTGTCCACTACAAACTGAAAACAACTGCCCTGTGGAGCCCTGCACAACTAGGTCCCAGTCCCAGCAGAGAGAGAAGGCACCTCTTAATCCTTGAGGAGTTACAGTAACTCCCCAACTCCTTGTTTTCACCACATGTGGAAAGGGGCTATTGCTTTCTTTAAGACATTGCTGAGGATGACCAGAGAAGCTGGGACTCAGATGTGGAAGGCTGACTGGTGAGTGGGGGACCCGGTTGCCCAGAGACCCATCACCTGATCAGATAGGAGGACTTATACTGTCCATGGTGGGAGATCAGATGTTACTGGCATTTTTGATGCACTGGGGATCCCAATAGAAGCCTGTCTGCTGAAAGGGACACAATGTCCCAGAAATGGGACCCACATACCCAGGAGGAGATCTGCATTAAAGGAAAAAGGTATGTGGTGGGACCATGGCCAACAAGGGTGACCCAGTCAAGGGTACAAGGCATGGGATAATACTGCACTTGGGTTGACCCAGCTGTCCAGGAGGAGTGTCCACTGAGAGAGCTGTCCCTCTGAAGGTCAAAGTACTGAGGCCCCAGAAGTCCAGCTATGGGCCCAGAGCAGAGTGCAATGTAGCAGGTGCACAGTCTCCTGCCCTTTTCCAGGTGGCCTGGAGAAGGGGTTACCAAGCTACTCAGCCCCAGTTCTGTTTTGGCTAACATTAGTCACAATGAGCTCTAAGCCAGTTAACTTTGGTCTTCTGTCCTTGCCTCTGGACCTTGTGCATAATTCTATGAAAGACTCTGGCCATTTATTTTCACTGTCACATCTATGCACATAACAAGGAGAACTGAATGAATTAATAAGAATTCTTGAAGTGTCCCAAACTATATTACTATGTGTTATAAAGCAAGAACCGAACTCCAACATTCAAAATTATTTTATCAAAAATACGTGTTTTCATATTCAAGGCAAATGTACAAGTGATTTGCTACAATAAAACAATGGCTTAGCTCTATTTAAAATCCAATTCCATTTGTATCTTCATTAAGAAATTTGCATTGCAAAACATCTGACATGAGATATAGTTATCAGTATCTCTTTTGTCTATCTCTTCAGGAAAGATTTCCAGCAAACAGAGCTATTGCAAATCTAATTTTGCTGAATACAATATAGATTAATAGCCAGTTCATTCTATAAATATCGCTTCTAAAAACAGAAATTTTGCTGGTAAAGAAAAGAAATAAAATCCAAACAGCATTGCCAATTATACCATAGCACTTGCAGTAGAATCGCAATCAGCGCCTGCCATTGTGAAAAGCAAAATCAATCACTCGAGTATAAAACTGCAGAATTCACCTGAATTATAGTCACATCAAACCCAATTTATGAACTATGACATTCAATGTGGTAGGTAGAAAATAAAATTGGTGCTAGAAATTCCCACATGTTCCGTAGCAGGGCTCTAATCTTACAAACATTATTTTTAAACCTAAAAATAACTCTAGAAGGCAAGTTTTACCAGCTCCACCATCGAGGTGAGAAGCTGAAGATGCAGAGAAGCTCACACAGGCCACAAACATATCACTAAGTGGCACCAAGCAAAATCAAACCAGGTTGCTTTGACTGTCCTCTGCCTTTCCAGAAACCTAGTGCTACTAAGTCCCTGCGTGTCAGAGCTTGGGTTTTGGTTTTTTCCTACTCATTGTTCATTTTCCAGGAAGGACACACTGGACAACAAGTGACCCACTGAAAGTCAGCAGTCTCCACCTCAGCCACTTCACAACTGCTGGGTTTGAAACTTCTAACTCCAGAGTTAACTGAAGGAGATTACGGCGCAGATGAAGCAGGTCAGGAGAAAAGTTTAAATGACTTTCTATTTGGCACCATGAGGAATTTGAGATGTGCATCTGAAGGTAAGTATCTGGAAATTCAAGATCCATCAGAAAAAAATCATAAAACACAACTGGATGGAACATCTGAGTGTCTCAAGCTGCTGGAATTTGAACGCAAGAGCAGCAATTTCCTGCACTGGGAAGGTAGCTCTGTGAGCCCCAGAGGCCTGTAACCCAGAGGCTTGGTTGCAGTCTTTCTAGAGCAGACCAGGGTTGTGTCTGGGCTACTGCTATGGGCCAGGCTAGATGGGCAATGACCACACAGACTCCATTTTACCCCGAGACTCCATATCATGTAAGAAATGCTTCTCCCATGGGACAGACCTGCCTCTGTATCCATTAATAGTTACCTAGTATAACATACTTGGCAACACGAAATAGCAATTCTTATACAATGTAAAATTGTTCTCTTTGGTTTCCATTTTCTTGGGCAATGCATCTTGTCAGAGATTGATTGTCTAGATGTTAGTAACCATTATTGAACTTGTACTCAACTAGGGTCATTTTGACCCACTTTCCTTCTGCTTGCTTGCTGCTATGCCAAACTGAAAAGTCCCATGGGAAATACCAATGTACCCACTGCATTGTCTCGGTACCTGCCCAATTCAGCTTCTGTACCTGCTTGCTTGCAGCTATGTCAACCCAGATATGGTTTTTGCAGTTTTTGCCTTTAAATATCCTAAAATGCTCAGGCTAGGGGCTGTTCCTTGCAGAGACATTTACGGGTCCTGTGGGAGGCTACATAAAGACTCTTCAATTTGGGCAAAACTGGGACTTGGTGTGTTTTCTAAGCGACCTGCCCCACAACACTACAGCACAAGGCAAAGACCAGCAAGGACTCTGAATTGCAGTTTCCTCAAATAAAAAGCAAAGGATGGATAGGGTGTAGCTTAGTGGTATAGCACTTGCCTGGCAAGATCCAAGTTCAATCCCAAACACTGGGGGAAAAAAAACAAAACACCTAATCTAATTTAAAACAAAGAAGCAGCAACAAGAGAGAACCTCCAACTTCAGTATGTTCGTGGATGCTTGTTGAAATCAAATGTACAGTGCAATAT
Organism: Tamias sibiricus; assembly: GCA_025594165.1. Classification (NCBI taxonomy): domain Eukaryota; kingdom Metazoa; phylum Chordata; class Mammalia; order Rodentia; family Sciuridae; genus Tamias; species Tamias sibiricus. The sequence continues at coordinate 66,875,565 of CM046660.1, read as the reverse complement.
GATCCTAAGTGATTATCATGAAGTTGTATTCACCTCACATTACCTAAGATAATGTCACTTGAGGTAAGACTTTATTTTCTAATATTAGCATTAACAGGGATGAACAAAAGCTCATTCTTAAGTGCTAAAGAGAAATCCACCACAATGCCAAAGTCAAGGGCAAGATAGTAGCAACACATCCTCACTTCCCACACTGTGGTGCATTTTCCAAACTGCCCAATGGAAGAGATGTCTCAAGGGTTTAAAATAGTTCTAGAGGACAAAGGGTAGCATTTACTCTGTGGTCATCCTTTCACTATGGTACGGGTAGCCCCCCCCAAAAAAAAAAAATTCTCTTTAAATTTGCTGCAATGGGAGAGAGAGTAGGGAAGGTAGGATCCAGTTAAGAAGTTGATTTTACAAGGATTCAATTCCACAGGTGAATATGGAAATTCCAAAGATAAGGTCAGCATGGTGTTGGTATATTTTATCGAATGCGAAAAACTGAAGGGACCCCTTTTACTGGAAAACAAGTTATGGAAAACAAGTTATGTTTTACTGGAAAACAACCCAATGTTGACCTCAATTGAAATGGTTAACTAAACAGATTTTTTTCAATTGTATTTAAGATGACAAGATGAATAATAGGTAAATTAATATAATGTCATAAAGAATAATGCTTTAGTGTAGTTAGCTGGCTGCCCATGAGGTGACCATATTCCATGAAGGTTCTCTTGAGTTTACCCACAAATGCTACTACCGTGGACCACCATGGGGCCCACGGGCTACCATGACATGTGATGTTCAATCTTCCCACATCTTCTCCTCCTTCAACCCACTGTGAAAACTTTGTTCTATGGTACCATGGTGACTCTTGGCTTTGTTTTTCTCGCTTTCCAGTCCTGGGATAAACCCAACATGCCATGATTCTCTGAGTAGTACTTGCTTATGCAGTGGTCACCTAGGACCTAAGGCCACAGCAACAGGACAGAACACAAACAGTCCACATTTTCAACCAACTCACAGGTGTCCCCAAGAATACACCCACAGACAGTGTGTTGTCCCTCCTTCCTCTTTCTGTCCCAAGAAACTCTGCTGTGGAAGGAAGGACATTAGTCAAGGAATCAGGAGAACAGTGGCAATCTGTACCCACTTGTGGGAGCCCTGTCCCATCTCTGGGCATTGCAGATACAATGAGGGCACACGTAGAATCTAGATGTCTAGGGCCCCTGGAAGGCCTGCCTTTTATATCAGTCTCTGATACCCTGGGATGGTGCGGGGCAAAAGCTTGAAACAAGCTGGGCAAGCCTTCCTAGCGTCCCTCAAGTCACCGTGCTCACCTGGAGTACAGCCTGTCCTGGTCTCTGGCTGAGGCCACTGGCACAGTGGTGTACAGGGGGGATCTGGTGCAGGTTGCCCCAGCCATGCTGAGACAACCCGACCAGAAAAGTCCTGACACAGCTAATACCTGCCAACACAGAGCACATCTTCACAGGGAGTGGAAAGAGGAAAAGTAGGAATTTCCATCTTGCATTAGTTTCAAAATTTGAAAAATAAATTTAATAAATAGAAATTCTTCATCTCACTTGAGCTAATTTATCAAAGCTCAACAAAGAAGAATCAAGATGGACAGAAATGGTCAGTAAGAGAAAGGACAAAAAGGAGGGAGGGAGAAACAACCTCTCTTTCATGATTCTACAACAATAAATTTGCATTCTAGCACAGAGATTATTACACAGTAATCATTTCCAGTATTTAGATCCAATTTATTCAAATAATTGCAACCTAATTATATGGAGCTATTTTAAATACTGATTTACTTTCGTTTAATTTAAAACCTTGTCACCTGTGACTATTATTCCAAATAAGCTCCTCACAATTTAGACAATGGGAAATTAATTATAATTTTTAAATTAGCTTTGCATAGATACAACTGTTCTTAACAACTCACAAGCCTCCCAAAAATGCCATTAAAGAGACCCATCAAACATGTTCACTGCAACCTTCGTGTCTTTTGAGGAACATCAAAGAATTTACATTTTGCTAATATTTAATTCATTTATTTCTATATATCATAAACAAACCTGAGCAAGAGTGTGTGAGAATGTATTGTAAGCAGGAAGAGGGTCTCGGATCAGAAATCCAGTCTGCAATCCTCAGATCTTATATAAATGTCATGTGACAAAAATACAGGCACAAAAACTACAGGCATAAAAATATCATTTTTTTTTTTTTTTTTAATATGGGATTCCCGACTGGGTTTGATAATTCTCAAATGAAACTTTGTTATCTTCATGAAGACCTATTTCCAAAGACCCTTCACTATGCATATATTTATAAATATATATAGGAATTATTGAAAGAACGATTGGCAATAAACAAAGACTTAACACTACTCGTGGCTTCAAGTGTGGTTGCTTTAAAAAAAACTATATCCTTCAGCATCTTTGAAGAAAATGTAATATGAAATAGGAATTATTCATAATTTTACTTTGGCTATTAGAAATGTGAGAGGCTGCCTCTCACATTCTAATCATTAGGGGGTTCTCATGCAATTATAGCAAAGCTACCAGACACCCTGTCCCTGCTCAGGGTTCTGCATGTGACAAGTTAACCTGGTCCAAAAGAACCGAAACAGATTTTCAACAAGAGAGGTGACCCAGGACCCAGGACAGTTGTGTGTTCCGGTCTTGCTCATGTTTTTCTAGCTGTAAGATGCCAGGCAAGCTTCCTATCTCTTTAAGCCTTAAAGTGTAACTGATCCTTCAATTGAACTCCTCAGGTGGTTTGGGGACTGTAGGAGGAAGGCATTGCAGTTCTTAGTACAGTGCCTGTTACTGAGCCAACATCAGATACTCCAGCCAACACTCACCTTACCATGAATTCTCAGGACACCTGCATTCCACAGCAATGAGTTTACAGATTACTCTCTCCTCCTGGGCGTCATTCTCTGCCAGTACTGCTATTCCAAACTCACCTTTGTTTTTAAACAAGGAAAAGCCTTGAGAGATCAAGTAATTAACTGTTCTTTTATTATTAAGAAATGGAGAGGAAGAGAAAAATCTCCAGGGTGAAGCTTCTTCACACTTGAGAAAGCAGATTGATGGAGCCAATGTGGAATTCACTAGAACATTTTTCAGAACCCAAGCCGTGCAGGCGGGCACTGTCAGCCTATGGCTGCTGCAGAACAGGTCACCTGCACCTCCAGGGCCCAAATGGGGTCCAAGAAGGACACTGCTCCCAAGGGACACCATGGATTAAAAATAATAAGAGAAAAGAAATGAAACCACAAAAGCAATTAAGGAACTGTCAACAGGAAGGGATGAGCAAAACCAGACATCAGCCTTATCATTTAATATTTTTTTACCTGTCATTTTTGGCTCAAATTACTTTCGTATCATTATGGGTATCACTACAATTCATGCGGGCCTCAGTGCCGACACCACCCTTGTTACCTGACAACCAATTACCTGTCATCCTCTGAGCTTCAGCCATCAGCATCACTTCCAAAAGGGCTCCTGTCAATCACCTTACTGTGTGTGTGATAAGAGCCACAGAGTCAGGCAGAAGCCCCCAGCAGTGACAGGTGTGGGTACTTCCCACAGACAAACACCATTCCCTTTTGCCTTCCTAGCAGAGATCCTGTAAAACCTTTGGAGAACCACCGACCCCAACTATAAGGTGTCCGTCCCTTGAGAAGTATTACAGACTGAATCATGTCCCCCAAGTTCATACATTGAAGTTCCTTCCCCCAGGGCCTCAGAATGTTGCCATATTTGGAGAAGAGGTCCTTAAAGGTAGATTAAAGGTCCTTAAAGGTCGTGGGAAGGACAGCAGGGATGCAGCGGCAGAGAGAGAAGACCAGGCGAAGACACATCCCAGGAGAGAGGCCTCAGGACAAACCAGGCCTGCCAACACTGGCTCTCAGACGTCCAGCCCTCAGAACCATGAGAAAATAGTATGTGGTACTTTGACATAGTGACCCTAGGAAACTAATACTTATACTCATACATTGCTGGGGGGACTGCAAACTGGTGTAACCACTCTGAAAAGCAATATGGAGATTCCTCAAAAAACTAGGAATGGGGCCAACATTTGACCCAGTATCCCACCCCTCAGTATATATCCAAAGGATTTAAAATCAACATACTACAGCGATGCATCCACATCAATGTTTATAGCAGTTCAATTCACAATAGCTATGAAGCTAACTTAGTTGCCCTTCAACAGATGAATGGATAAAGAAAACGGAATATCACTCAGCCACAAAGAATGATTTTATGACATTTGCCAGTAAATGAATAGATCTGGAGACCATCAGGCTAAGTGAAATAAGCCAATCCCCAAAAACCAAAGGTCCAGTGTTTTTCTCTGATATGTGGAAGCTCACCCACAATAAGGGAGTGGGGGAAAAAGAGAAGTTAATTGGATTAGACAAGGGGGAATAAAGAGAAGGGAGGGGAATAGGAAAAGGAAAGGCATGGAATGAATCTGAGATAACTTTCTTATGTACATATACGAGTACACCACAGTGAATCTCACCATCATGTACATTCATAAGAAATTAATTTAAAAAACTATGGGTAAATGGCAGAAAGATGAATAAAGGGAAAGGAACAGGGAGTGGGGAAAAGAAAGAGGATGAAGAGATACTGGGGTCAGAATTAGAATAAGAGATACTCCATGCTTGTACAATTACATCAAAATAGATTCTACTATCATGTATAACTAAAAGACCAATTTTTAAAAACCTAATGCAAGGTTGTATGTGCTTCCAAAGATAAAATCCTTAATGACCATGTTGCTAAGTGTTTTTAGTAAGCAATTTAATATTGCAAAAGTGATAAATAACTACATGACCATGCCCAACACCAGAAATTATTGCAATAATTTTCTAACCTGTCTCCCCAGTTAATCTTTACCCCATTTCAATGATTCTCTTATACCACTGTCACAGTTTTCCCAAAGCAAGACCTTGAAAATTATGTTCCCTTGCCCAGAGTGTCCACAGGCTTCTCACTGACAACAGGTGAAACTCACTGAGCCTGGGGAGTCTAGTCCCAGGTCGCCTCTCCGGCCACACCTGCTCCCACATGCCCTACATTCTAGGACATTCCAAAAGGACTTGCACGCACCACCTGGGCACTCCTGGGCTTTTCCTTACTCCTTGCCTGTCTTCTGTGTTTCCTACCTGGAACTGTAGACCTTTAGAGGCCAGAAGGCTTCTAAGGTGTCTGAAAAGTCCACTGAAATAGTTTGCAAACATCCACACCATTTTACATATATAAGCCTTTTTCCAGGAAAAGGGCCCAAAATGCTCATGAGATTTTTAAAGACCTTGACCAGGTTGAATTCTACCTGAGCTGTGCACTCCTGGGAGGCCAGCAGTGTGAAGGCCCCGCCCATGTGTGTTCCAGGAAACCATTTACTGCAAAGATTCCCCTTCCCTGGATGACTTGGATAAGACTCACGGATGACCTCATTTACCCCTGACAAGGCTGGATACAGACCCTCCACATTCCCATACTTTGTCGCATGAATGATCAGTGGACCTGTCTGTCCCTGCTGACCAATCTGGACAAAGTAATTCTGAGGCGGCTGGACAAACTTGGGTCCATCTCTTCTTGGCTACAGGCCTATGAACTCAGATCCACCCTCAGCCTGAGCCCGCCCTGGAATGCAGAGCAACCTCCTTCAGAGCCCCCAACCCCAGAGTCGTAAGTAGAATTGTGTCCCCCGAAAAGGACATGTTGAAGTCATAACCCCCAGCACCTCAGAAAGTGACCTCACTTGGAACAAGGGTCATTGCAGATATAATCAGATAAGATGAAGTCATGCTAGGTAGTCCTGATCCACTCTGACTGGAATCATTATAAGAAGAACAGAGACAAGGACTCACGGCGAGAAGGTGGCCCCGTGAAGGTGGGGGCAGAGACTGGAGCGAGCACATACCAGCCAGGGACTGCCACGGGCTGCCAGCAGCACCAGACTGGGAGACAGCGTGAAACAGATTAGCTCTCAGGTCTCCGGAAGGAAACGATCTTGCTGACACCAATTAGGCTTCTGGCCTCCAAAGTGTGAGAGAATAAATTTCTGTGGTTTGAGCACCCAGTCTATTGCACTTAACATTATCAGCCCCAGGAAAACAGCTGCCCTCTGCCCTCTGTCAGCTCATACTCCCAGCCCATCATACTCCCCACCCCAGTCCTTTCTAGACTTGTTTAATTCTTCCTATAAAATAAACTTCCTTTCTGCCTGACCCTTGAGGTCAGATACAGATCTTATGCTGGAAGCATACTCCACCTACACCCAGGTTGGCTCGTTTTGCTCTAATTTTTAGATGTTTATTTTGGTGATCCTGAAGTCCCTAAATGGATAAGAACCAGCGGACTAATCTTTACCCTCCCTCCTTGCACCTTGTTCCAGCCATCCTGCAAGGCCATTGCCCCACAAATCCTTGCCTGCCCCTCTCCCACCAGCAGAGAGGACCCTTCCTAAGTCTACCTTTGGCCCAAGGATAATGTTAAGGAATTAGCCAATGGGTCCCCCCCACCCCCAAACCTCTCCTACTTCAGGATCCCACCCCCAGCCCAGGCAGTTGAGCAGAAGCCACTTGCCTTGGGGAAAGGCAGCTCCTGGGAGCCAGAGAAGGGAGACAATAAATCATGGCATTGGTGTTTCCAGTGGGGAAGACAGCAGAGAACACTGGAACAAGTCCTTCATTATTTCTCCACTGAAGATCACAGAAAGTCCCCAGGGGCCAATGGATAGCTAATGGCCATGGTGAGACTTCAGAAAACACAAAGGTTCTGGGTTGGAATGGATTTCAAGACATTCAAACAATTAGAGATTTAAAATGTGTTAAAATCCACCTAGCTGCTTCACAAGCGTTCTTCAGACAGTGTTTGAAAGGTCTCTGTGGGGCTGAAAGAGTGTATTGTAGAAAGCCAAGGTCAGCCAGTTGATCCCAAGCACCTGCTGAGGAGGTAAGTTGGAAAAATAATGTACAAGAGAAGGAAGGGAAGAATGTAGCAAAAGGAGCTCGTGGGCATGAGCTAGAAGTGAAGTTAAGGAGGAGGAAAAGCAGAAAGATGGGGCCAACAGAGATTCCTGAGTCCTACAAAGACAGCTCAAATCATTCTTTAATGGGCAGTAAAAATTCTGCAGCAAGACAACACCAGAAAAATATCACAGGAACCTAAGTCATTTCTCTCTTCCACAACATTTTACCCTCATTTTCTGCTTTGCACTAACAAATAAAAATCAAAAAGCAAGTCTCTGGAATATTATAATGAACTTTAAAACAGTTAAAACAATGGCTTTAAGAGACTTTCCAAACACTTTTTACAACCAAAAATCCACTAATATCTTCCTATACCTCTGTCAAATTAATAGAGCATAAGATAGTGCCTGTCTTAAATATAGTAGTGTGTCCTGATTTCAGCAAGATCAGGTATGTTTCCTGCATGCCATCAGCAGCTTCCACCAGTTACTAAAATAACCTGAAATCGTTTTTTCTCTCTGCATTTTTTAGGCGGTGACATTCAGCCTCACTTCCAGGCAGCCTTGATGGAGCCAGAGTTGAGCTCCACAACACCTTTGTATTTGTGTACATTTCTGGAGGCTACACAAAATATCATTTCAAATCATTCCCCTTAATTTCACTCTCTCTGAGGTTGGCTCCTTGTACTCTGGGACTCCAATTCTATTACTTCTTTTTCAGTCGGCTGCCTCAGATTTCCAATGTGTAAGCAAATCTCCAAAAGTCCCTTCTATGTGAGTGTGAGGAATATACTATTATTTCATTTTATTTTATTGAGGATAAACAAGGTTTATAGGATGATGGCATTTCTTTGAAATAGATGCCTAAAGCCCAAGGCTAAAGAGAACTTGCAGCCAAACCAAAGAAAATCATACAGAGCAAATTCATAAAATTCTGCTTCCTCGGTGTCATTCCCTTGTATTTTGTTTTCATGGAAAAATCAATTAGGGATGTGGGTGGGAGGGAGGGAGGGGGAACAGAGTGTGAGGAACTGAATTCATGGCTGAGATCAGCTCGGTCTTCCAGGCATCCCCTCTCTCCATCTAATGCCACATTTTCTCTGCTGACACGCTGCCTGCCTCACTGGCACCATCCCTCTCCTGGTCAATGTCTCCCTCATAGATCCACCCTCTTCCCCAGCTCAGGTCTTGGGCAGGATGGAGCATGAAAGCCATTGACACAGGGTTTGTCAAAGGCCAGAAGACAAAGGAGACAGAGGGGAGGAGGGACTGGGGAGCCAGAGGAAAAATCCATTTTGTGCCTGTGTAGGATTCCAGCCCCCAAACAGACAAAGAGCCTCTTCACAAAAAGCTTTCTGGAAAGGAGTATGGAGATTCCTTGGAAAACTGGGAATGGAACCACCTTACGACCCAGCTATCCCACTCCTCAGTCTATACCCAAAGGACTTAAAAACAGCATACTACAGGGGACACAGCCACATCAATGTTTATAGCAGCACAATTCACAATAGCTAAACTGTGGGACCAACCTAGATGCCCTTCAGTAGATGAATGGATAAAGAAACTGTGGTATATACACACAATGGAGTATTACTCAGCAATAAAAGAGAATAAAATAATGGCATCTGCAGGTGAATGGATGAAGTTGGAGAATATTATGCTAAGTGAAGTTAGCCAATCCCAAAAATCCAAATGCGGAATGTTTTCTCTGATATAAGGAGGCTGATTCACAGTGGGGTTGGGACAGGGAGCATAGGAGGATTAGAGGAACACTAGAAAGGCCAATGGGGAGGGAAGGGAAGGGAGGAGGCAAAAGGGTAAAAAAAAAAGATGGTAAAATGAGATGGCCATCATTACCCTAAGTGCATGTATGAAGACATGAATGGTGTGAATATACTTCATATACAACCAGAGATATGTAAAAATATGCTCTATATGTGTAATAGGAATTGTAATGCATTCTGCTGTCATATATAATAACTTAGGAATAAAAGAAAAGAAAAAAAATTAATATTTTTTAAAAAAAGTTTACAGGTTACACATCAGCTGTGTTACCAGCCAGACACAGGGTTTACCAAGGAAATGACTCTGAGTTTGAATGAAGAGGAGAACCGATGGGGTCAGGCAGGGAAGTGGGCTAAGCGCAGGACACAGGTTAAGCAAGGTCTGGATGAAGCCAACCCAAGAGCAGCAGGACGGTCAGGTTTGGTTAGGCTGGAAGGAGCGAGTGGAGATGGTGGTGCAGATGACAAGCTCACAGGCCTGGGAAGCATGCAGCTTGGGTAGGATCAGAAGCTTCCTTCCATTTAATCTCAAGGTTGAGGGGGAATATTGCCACAGAGGAACACAATCAGCTCATCAAACCACTTCATTCAATGCCAGAAAGAAATTGATCAGAAGTTAATGTGTAATTTTTGAGTTATGACAAATATGTATAGAGGTTTTAAAAATGTATCTGGAGGGGCTGGGGTTGTGGCTCAGCGGTAGAGCGCTCGCCTAGCATGCGTGGCCCTGGTTCAATCCTCAGCACCACATAAAAATAAATGCATTGTGTACAACTAAAACAAATTAATAAATATTTTTTAAAAATGTATCTGGAGAAGAAAGCTGGACAAAGGGCAAATTGGATAGCTCCTCCATGTGCTTACACAGCCATTATTTTAGGCCTTTTCTTAGAACTTTTAAAAAATTCAAACACATTACCAAAAGCAGTTACAGAGAATCAAGCAATTACAGAGAATCAATGCTCCTCTCATTGTGAGAGCCGTGGGGCCGCCGATGGTGGGGAGATGAGGAGTAGGCAGCAGTGAGTACCCCACACCGGCCTGTTTGGGAAATAACACTGGCTTTCCACGCACGGAGGGAAATCAATAAGTCGATACATTCAACAAAAGGCAGGCACGGGTACAAGAGATTTTAATTGATTCAGCCTGAAGTCTGTCTGGACTTGTTTCAAGTTGTCTTTGCATTTTTGGTAAATTTTAAGCAATTCAAGTTTTGAGGCCACCTTTGATAACATTTCTCCACGTTCATAAAGAACAGATCAAGTAGAATTGCCCATTCGAAAATACAAAAAAAAAAAAAAAAAAAAAACCCACGAACCCAATCCAAGTTGACTTTAGAAAGCCTGAGAGCATGTTAGAGCTGAAGGGTGCTATAGAGACCCTGGGGATGAAACTCATCATCAACCTCGTTGGGAAACTAAGGTCAGGAGACGTTAAATCACTCGCCTGAAATTCCAGCACAGGTGACACATGTTACTTTCCACTAAAAAAACACACTGCCCCAGGGGGCTTATCAGATGTCTCTTATTATGCAGATTAATATTCCAGGTACCTCAACTTATATTTATTTTCTCCTTCAAGTTAACCACCAGAAAGACTGCCTGTGCTAACCTCAGGCATGGTCCCTGTACCCACACAATGTTTTCCTTGTTCAATTTTGCACAATAAGCATCTAGAAAGAGATTGTTGCAAATGTCTATAATTTAATAAGCACATATTACCCTGCATTTTCTAAATTGACTGGTGACAGAAAAGAAAAAATATCACAACAGGTCACCTCAAATCAAGTGAGACTATTTATCTTACAACTTTAGACATACAGATTTAAGTTAGTGAAGACATTTCCTAATTTTAACAAAAGTTCAACCACTAGCCGGGCATGGTAGCACATGCCTGTAATCCCAGCACTTGGGAGGCTGAGGCAGGAAGATCAAGAGTTCAAAGCCAGCTTCAGCAATGGCGAGGCACTTACCAACTCAGTGAGACCCTGTTTCTAATAAAATGCAAAAAAGGGCTGGGGATGTGGCCCAGTGGTCAAGTGCCCCTGAGTTCAATCCCCAGTACCAAAAAAAAAAAAAAAAAAAAAAAAAATTTAACCACTTTCCAACCAACATCACACCAGTCCCAGGAAGAAGCTTACCATCTGACTGCTGGTATAGTGCAAGTTCTGGAGAAAAACTATTTTTAAATATTTGAAGCAAATACACAGGCATTTACCTATCTCTTAACAATAATCAAAACCAAGGAAGAAAATAAAAACATCAGTAAAACCATGACTGATTAGGATGCCAGGAGAAAGAGAGAGAGGTCCGATTGACAGGTGATGCTTTGTAAATGGCAGTTCGTTAACTGAAAAGTCAAGACACCTGGTGAAAACAAGCTGCAACCAGACAGAAGACAAGTGGTCAGAAGGACCATTCTAGAAGCCACTAATGTGCTAGCATGACCTGCGAGTTGTTAGCAGACTGAGAAGGGAAGGAGAGAGCCCCTCACAATAGGGAAATGAGAGGAGAACCAAGTATGCTGAGAAGCAGATAAGAGGGAGGAGATTAGAAACAGAGGCAGTGAGGGGTCCAACTGAATTTTCACAAATGGCACAACAATGGCTCCCATCCTGAAACTTCTTCTGTGACATGACTTTGCCACTTTCCCATCAGGAGGTAGAATCTTGTCCTCTTGAATGTAGGCGAGCTCAGACTGCTTTGACAAAGAGAGCAGGTGCCGTGCCAGGAAGGAGCTTACCACACCTGCCAGCTATGGCTTCGGGCCTCTTGAGAGGCAGCCACCATGTTGGAAATGAGACCATCCAGAAAAGAGCATGCTGTGAGAAACCTAAGCCACATGGAGATGCCCTGAAGCCTGAGACACAAAGAGAGGTGGGACATGCCAAGGAGCACCAGCTTTAGTGGGGAAGATGCCACCTTGGCAGGGGACCAATAGCTCCAGGCACTGCAGCTGACACTGCCTGGACCAGAGACAAACTGCTCAGCAGAGCCCTTCCCAAATCTCCAACCCACAAAACCCTGAGTGAAATAAAATGGTGGCTTCAAGCAACTGAGTTCTGAGAATAATCTGTTACACAAAAATAGGTACCTAAAACACAGGAGCACCAAAGTAACAAGTCTTGTAGAGAAGAAAGTTTCAACTGATTTTGAACTGCTGAGCCTTTTGTCTAAAAGATATCCCCCATAGAACCCCAAAATAGGAAACAGGGGTAAAAGTAGAGCTTCCATGATCTGGGGGGACAGGGTTGCTGGAGTTCTGGTAGTCGTGCCCTGGAATGCTGTGCCATCCTAGAAGTGATGTTGTGAACACGTGAGCCTCATAGAGAGGACCAGGAACGGGTACCCAAGAAGCCATCCCTGACCTCGCTTCCGGAGGCAGCCTCTGTCACAGGTCAGAAGCTCCTAATCTCAGCCTCTGCAGCTAGAGGGAACCTGGTTCTAATAATAGGAAAGAATCAGAACCCAGGATATCAAAAAGCTTCTGCCCTTGGACTAGCTTCCCCTGTCTCAAGATCTGACCACTACAGCTCCTACTTCCCAGTGTGTGTGCATCCTGCAACATTTTCATCAGGTCTTAACAGGTGTTTAAATGATACCGGCAATCCTTCACCCTGTCTCTCCCCTTCCTTCCTCCCTCCTCTTACTTTCCCCCTCTTTCTCTCAGTGAGATAAGGAAGGCAAAGAAATAGAAAATTATTTTTCATGATGATTGTGTGACCACACTCAAATTCAAACTCCCTAGATTTCTATCCCAATCCTGCCAATTATTAGCCAGGCAATGGTGCCTCCATTTTTAAAGCTATAAAATGGATGTGATCACAATAGAAACCCTACTTATAAAATTGTCACACTTAAATGATTAACAATGTGATAATCAGGGCTCAATAAATGTTAGATTGACATTATTAACTAAAACTTATGACTTCCCAATATTCTGGTAAGGAGGAATTTACAAATGAAACCTGAGTTGCACTATAGAGCTTAAGCTTTTTAAGGAACAAAATTATTTGCCTATTATTACTACTAGCCTTAGTAATGCTCTTTACACTTTACAGGAATGCCAACAGTCTTGAAGCATTTTCCTCTAGACATTTTTTTTTCCATATCTAAGTCTGAGGCCTTACTGGGGCAGACACGGTTAACAAGAACTTTCTGTTGTCACCCCATTTGTATCAGCCAAGTTAGCACCTCCAGGGTGTAGTTCAGGTGAGTCAGACGTGGGGCTTCCGGTCATCCCAAACTAAAAGTCTTAGATAAGAAGATCCGGAAAATAGCAAGCAAAAGAAAATGTCTATAACCATTATTTTTGTTTACCCTGCATGGTGGCTAGGCTGAGAAGTTCAAGTTTGCAAGTTCCTGGCTGGCACTCTGGTGGAGCAGCTGTTGTGCAATGAGGTGGCACTGCCAATGACTGGCTCTCTGTGACCACAGCTATGGGTTCCACTATCTGGATGGACTGATCTTTAAAGCAACATTTATTGTGGTTCCCCCTTGATCACATGTGCTTGACTTGAGCATTTCCAGAAAGGGTGGCCTGGAAGCATTAAACATGACATACAAGGTTATTACAGCTAGTAAGGAAAACATTTCAAACTAGGAGAATGCAGAATCTGGCCTCTTATCAATCTCACTTATGAGCTCAGTCTCTTATCTCTAATTCTTTCCCATTGTTTATTTTGACCAGATTTGTCCCTCTTCTATTCTAACAGGTGACAACATAAAAAGCATGTTAAACTTTGGCAGCATTCAATCAGAAATTCAATACCGACTATGCCAAGATACCTAGGAAATGTCATAGACTTGCAGAAAGTAAAATCCTCTGGCCAGTGCTGAATATGAGTGTCATGTGCTTACTGCACATAAGCTGGAATACATTTGGATAAAGAATTCTTATTGATAGCACCTTTTTTCATACCAACAGGTAAAATCATTTAAAGCCATTCATTTTCCTGGAAAAGACCAGCTAATGGATGAACAGGGCTTACTTCAAGGACAGCACTGGTAGCTACAGAAGCATTCTGATCATTTTCTTGCCTCCAATGCTTCATTAGAGCAGAGGGTATTTTTAGGAGCCACTGTAGGGTACCTGGAAGAACTTACTTCTATTCTATATTCTGCCCCCAACTCCCTCTGAAAACAAGAAATGACATTTAGATATGGAAAAAAATGTCTAGAGGAAAATGCTTCAAACTGCTGATGGACTTTCTTGGAGAGTCAAACAGGAAGAAAAGAAAATGAGGGACCTCTTACTCTGTGTGCTTCTGCAGAGTAAACATTATATGTTTGTGATTAAAAATATACTTCAGGAATTACTGAAACTTTCTGAGCTCTGATTCTTCTCACCTGAAAAATGACCAGACCATGAACCAAATGATATAAAGACATTACTTCTGGTCCTTAAATTCTGCACCAAAAATGCTTCCTGAGTAGCCAGTTGCCACCACTTGACTCCACATCTTAGTGAAAGAGCAAAGGAAAAGAAACAGAAGTAAATTACTGAAGCTCTTGGTGCCTCACCTGCAAAATGGAGAGCATAACAGTGTCTACCACACTGGCTCATCTTAAGAGTCAAATGAGCTAATGAAAGTGATAATCACACAGAGCTCAAAGGTCTACTAGGATTATTTTCATTATTTTCACTCTTATTAATTTTGTCAACCAATAAAATAGTTCTTCTGGTATTTTCCCTAGTCCTACTAAAGTATACCATAGCATTTGTTGAGCTAATATAAATTCTGACAAAATACGTAGCTGATAAGAGTACCTCTGTTATGGTTTGGCTATAAGGCATCCCCTGAAAGCTCATGTGTGAGACAACGCAGGAATGTTCAGAAGTAAAATAATTAGATTATGAGAGGTGTAAACTGATCAGAGGATTAATCCACTTGATGGATCACTAATCTGGATGGATTAACAAATAGTAACTACAGGAAGGTAGCATGTAGGTGGAGGAAATAGGTCACTGGGGGCAGCCGTAGGGATTATATTAAAATATTTAACAAGTTATAACATGGTTTACAAATAATCTTATATCTGTCCTTATAATCTACTACCACTAACATTTTTCCATCTTGTTTTTGAGGGATTGTGCTTTCTAGACAATTACATTCTTCCACGTGGTGATTTTGTCTCAGTTGACCTATCATTCTTCTGATGTCATACATTTAGTTTTCTCCAAGTTTATTACGAAGCCATTTTTCAAGCTCTCTCTGCTTCCTGACTGTCATGAACTGCGCATCTTTCCCCTGCTACATCCTTCTGCCCTGACCTTCTCCCTCACCATGGTGTTCTCCCTCCCCTCAGGCCCAGAGCAATGGAGTTGGCTGACCATGGACCGAACCTCTGAAACTATGAGCCAAAATAAACTCTTCCTCCTCAAAGTTGTTCTCATTGAGTATATTGGTCATAGCAACACAAAGCTCACCAACACAAATTCTTTGCTTAAAATGTTAACACCAAATGCAATGTCATTGAACACAAGATGCTGCTGTTAGCTATAAAAATGAAAAGCTAAACAGTACATTGCTTCAACACCAAACAGCATAATATTAAAGAAAGCATTCCAACATCCAAGCTGTTCTTGAAACAGTGTTCCTAAAGAAGACTATAAATTCAAAGTTACTCATGTTTTCTATTAACATACTACAAAACATTGAGTAGGAGATTCTGACACATTCGATATAAAGCTAAATAAACACTAACTATTATATAGCACTTGCATACCAAAAAACCTAACAACTCACAAAGCAAATCTTCATATAAGAATAGATGGAGTATCTTAAGAACTCAGTTCCACAAACATTTACCAAGGCTCATCTCCTTGATAAAGCACTAACTAATACACAAATTCCTGTACTTCCAAATTTAATGTGTGGCTTTCGCTCATGTGCAATCAAAGTTCAAGCCGGAATTGTGGGGTGGGTAGGATGTGGGGTTGCAGCAATTCACCAAACAATGAATTTCAGGTGAAAAGGAGAAGGACAAGAACATAAAGTTCTGAAAGAATCACAAAGCTTAGCATTTAGATGGTGGTCTTAATACAGGAAGATCAATCAGTAAAATAGAAATATCAGCCCAGAGGTTATCCTAAATTTTAAACAAATGAGTATTTGTGGCACAGTGTTAACACTATGTAAAATACTTATGTAAAATACTAAGAAAAATATTGGACCCAAATATTGGACCCACTCAAAGAATCAAAGATTTCACAAAATAAAAGCTTTACCAGTAATTTAAAATATAAGTTAGAACAAGATATCTAGTCTCCTTACTAAATTATGAAAAAGAAATAGTTATTATTGTGTCAAACATCAACAACATTCTCAATATTGCCTAGGACATTATAGATTGATCCAAATCTTTTGGAAAATCTATCAGGCAATAAGCTAACAAGTGGTAAAAAACTATCTTTAATATGGGAAAAGCTAAAAGTTCAAAGCTGAACAAAAAATAGTTTAGTGATAAATTTGTAGAAAACTAAATGTATGATACCAAAGGAATGATAGGTCAACTGAGGAAAAATCATAACATGGAAGAATGTAACAACCAGAAAGAATAATCCCTCAAAAATAATATGGAAAAATGTGAGTGGTGGTAGATTATAGAGAAAGATTCAAGATTATTTGTAAACCATGTTTATGACTTGATTACTATTTTAATATTAATGGGGATAAACAAAAATTATAAGAACTGTGTCAGGGTTATGGATCTTTCTTTCTAAACTTCTTGCAATGGTGTTTTGCCACTTTTGCAATGTGCAAAAAGAAAATAGATGACATTTTAAGAACTAAACAACTAAAAGAATAAAATTTCCTTGAGAAAGCTAAAATGACTCCAAATATGAACAAGGATTTAAAATTATAGCAGGTTTAAAATGAACATAAAATATTAGAGCTGAAACAAAGAGACAAATGTAAAATCTAAAGTCTACAGAAAATAGCAAGCCTCTTTCCATGCCTAGTTAAGATGCCTATCCGGCACCTGTCCCCAAGTGTGGGGCAGGGTGGAGGACAGGGGCTGAGCCACCTGGTTCTGCCCTATTGGGTAAGAGCAGCTGCCTCTGACAGAGGTGTGCTCCACCTCCAGGACAGTGAGCACCCTCCCTGGGCAAGACTGGACCTTCCCTGAGACTCCTCTTGGGGAACTTCCCTCAGGTCACAGAAAGCCAGAGACACTGTCTTATTCACTACCTCACAGAAGGCCTGAAGCAAACAGGCCCGAAGCCAAGCACACTGACAACTGCCATCAAAATTGCAAGGCCAGGACATTCATCCAAGTACAAACACCATGTCGACTCTGAGTGTAAGGTATCAATATATAAACGTCACTCCTCAGCAGGCTACAACTTCGTCCTCTTTAAGGGACAATGACACACAAGCAAAGCCCATGGAAAGCATGAACAAAGGCAGATGAAGGAAGCAGAATATGAAAGTAAATGGAGGCCATGATTACAATTTTGTTCAAAAAATTTGAACAAATATGAACAGAGAGAGTAAATAAAAAATTATTATAATAGCCATGTTTGCTATTGTTCTTTTCTTTCTTTTTAATTTTTTTCCCACATTTTCTCTAAAATAATGTTATGCCCTTCTGTAAGGAAGAAATTGAAAGGCAGGAGATAAAATGTCCAAGTAAAATTTATCCTACTCTTAACCACACAACTAGAGTATTTCTACCTCAATAAACTTGTAGAAAAGACTGTTCTCAAATAGCTAGGTTGTATTCAGGCTAATTTTAAAGGTAGTACCATTTTACTTTTGAATACTACAAATATGTATCCAAAAAAGAGAAACGGGACATTTATAATTACATACATATGAATTTGGTGTATTTTTTCTCTCTAGAAATTATGATGTAGGGCTCAAAGAGAAACTACTTTTTCTAGAAGAAAACAGATTGACATTTACTGCCATTTCACAGTCTGGGCAGAAATGGGAACTGGGGAGTTGCCCGTCTTTTCTGCTCTGGTGGCTTCACAATCCTGTGGGCCCAAAGGAGTCCGTCGTCGCCATGGCAACCTGGCACAGCATCCGCAGTGGAGTGGAGGAGGGGCCTGCCTCCCTGGGCAGCCTGGCACCAGAGGCTGCACACTCCCTGCCCACACCAGCGCAAACCTTCGAGGCCCAACTCGAACCCTCCTTCCACAAGGTCTTCTCCACCACTCTCACAAACAGCGGTGACCTCCTGTTTGACCCACATCTTATAGCACGTGATCGTCAGCCGAGTTTCACCTCCAGCTCCAACACAGCTGGTGGCAACGTCCGTGTGGAAAACGATTCTACACAGACTAATATTCAACCCATCTGTGCAGCTACCAGTCGTTAACATGGAAAAACACTTCCCTTCTTCCCACAGCATGGGGCACCCCAACTCTCCCTGTCCAGCAGCCCACAGCTGCCCCAGATGCTTGGACTTTCCCCCTGATAACCTTCCAATCTCTCTCCCCACAAACAATAACAGGTTACTGCCTAGCACAGCAGGGGACTCAGCCCAGGCCAGGGTCAAGTCTTTGGTCCTGCAACCCCAGATGCTAAATGCTTTGACCACAGCTCCTTTCTGTGCAGGCACTAAGGTTCCATGGGGAGAAAAGGTCCACATTGATCAGCAACGTCTGCCAAGGGTATGAAAGGAGGATGAGGGAAGACATGGGACCCCATGCTGACCCAATCAAAGTTCTACAGCACTTGGTTCGGTACTAAAGTATTGCCACAAGTCCCAGAGTCTCATAAAGAAAAATAAATGTAAGGAGGGAGGAAAAAAGACATAGGGAAGAGGAGAGAAAGACCACCATAGCATAGTAGGGAGAGTTTTCACAAGCTGCACTGCACAATCTAGTGCACCAACTGTCAATTTTTAGGGAACTGGATTGTGACCCATTTACTGGCTATTCACAATGCCCATAAGAGCACCACTTCCCTACTCTGTGAAATAACCACATTAATAATAACAGCACCAAAACCAACACTTCTTACAGTCTGCACGTTGCAGATATTAGCTTCTCAAAATTCTAAGAGTCATTTTATATAAAAATAGTTTTACGTGGTTTTATTTTAATTGACATTTTACAGGGAAGGAAACTGGGGCACAGAGCAATTAAGTGATTTGGCTGTAGTCACAAACACTAAAAGGGAAGAACTCGGATTTGGGAACCTAGGCTCTCTGGCTCAGAGGCCATGGTCTCCCATGCACACTGCAATTCCTCCCAGACACTGAGAAAACTGTCTATCCCAGCATATTGAACACGGCATTTTCCTGACTGGAAAACAAATGAGCTGCACTGAACACAGTTCTCCCTAGTCCCCCAGAATCCCTGAGTCACAGCACCTTGTGCTGTTCAGCCCTGGCCCAACCAGGCAGGTGTAGACTAGCTAAGTCATAGAAAGACCCAGCATCCCTTGGCAGAAAGGGGCTCACACCAGCACCAGTGGATGGACAGAGGCAGGCTCAGGAGACCAGAAAGGAGAGGAGAGAGACAAGGTGGGACACCGTAGGGAAGATGGAGTGAAGTGAGTTAGCAGTGTCACAGAAAGAGGAGGGACCCAGCGCAAGCCCTGAATCCTGCCCACTGGGCCCAAGAGAGGTCTGGGCTTGTCCGACAGGACAATTAATAATAAAACCTAACTAATTTCAAGTCAAGACAACTAAAAGGGTAAGAAGAAACAACCTGTTCTCCCAGATCTGTTTCCTCCTCTTCCTCATCACACAGGCTACTTTTCCCAGCCTCCCTCGAAGGGATTGTGCTCACACCACTGAGGTGTGGAAGAGGAAACTCAGGCATCACCTCTGTGCCTGGACACACTAACAGCCTCTATTGGCCCTCTGTGCTCTGTCCCCTTCTCACTGACCAGAGTGAAAAACCCATGGGACCTTGGATAGAGTTGCAGAGTTGGGTTTAACTGGTCCCTGAGTGACTGAATGAAGAAGATACCCTAATCCCCAAAAAAGTAAAACAAAATCAATAATATCATCCCCTGGCACTGCCTTGGACTATCACCACTAACTTAGTGAGAAAATCTTTCTAGTGAGAAGCCATTACATGTTTGGGTCAATGTGTTCCCTCACCCCTGCCACCCTAACAGAGGAAAAGTTTCAGCTGATCTTCCCTGATCTACCCTGTTATGGTCTGAATCCAGAATGTCCCCCCAAAGCTCATGTGTTGAAAGCACCGTCCTCAACACAGCAAAGTTCAGAGGTAGGACTTTTAAGTGGTGATGGGATCATGAGGGCTTTGACCTCAGCTGTGGATTAATCCATCAAATGGTAGCTGGATGAACTACTGGAAGTGGGGCCTAGTTGAAGGAAGTAGGTCACTGGGCCATTCCATGGAAGGGTTTATCTTGTCCCTGGCCCTCCTTACTTTCCTAGCTGCAATGAGCAGAGAAGTTTCCTTCGCCACATCCTTCCACCATGATGTTTCTGTCTTGGAGCTAGTCAACCATGAACTGAATCCTCTGGAACCATGAGCTAAAATAAATGTTTGGTCGTCTAAGTTGTTCTTACCAGGTTTTGTGATCACAGAGACCCAAAGCTGACTAACACAGACCCCATCCCCTCAAAACACACAAATACACCCAAATCGTTTATTTATAAGATGGTAAAATGATGTCTACCCAACCCCATCAGTTTAGAATTGAATTCAGTATTTAAATTTACCAAATACAACATGTCTCCTTTTATTTTGTTCCAATTGACAATTAACTAATTAACCATTAGTTCAGTTTGACATTAAACATGCCTTACTCTACACTGGTGGGCCACAGTGGTTTGCTGTAGCCAGCTCATGCAAACTTATCCATTACAAAACTTTCAGGGATTTTGTGAGCTGGTTGACAAATGCAGACATTATTAAAATTTTCATTAAACAAACTTACAATTAAATTATGTTAAATGCAAATGTAATAAACATTCAAAACCCATCTCTGCCTAAATATTTTATCTTCTATGTTCTTGATATTATTCACAGCTATTGGATCTGCATGATGAAAGTTCTAAATAATGGTATTCTAGGCACATCTATTCCCAGCTCTGCCAACAGAGGCGCCATCTTTGTAGCTGGAAATCAGCTGCAGTGGAAGAATTTACACCATAGAAATTAGCAGACTACAAATCTTGTTGTTGCCATTTTATGAAGAATCAGTTTGCTAAATATTTAATACTGCTATTAAAGAAAAAGCAGGTTTGAATGGCATCCTCTTAATTATTTGGAGCAGACATGGAACATTTGGCCTTTTTGTTAACATGGAAACGACATTGTGTATTTGTCTTTTTGACTAAATTTAGTTTCTTTCAAAAATAATTAAGTTGCTTTAGGAAAATTATAATGTTCTTATTGCCTTGGAAATAATTGGAATAGATACCACATAAAGCACATTAGTAGAAATTTAAACTCATTATTGTTTTCTACTCAGTGTTACATTTGCTAAGCTGGATTTTCTCTTCTTTAAATTGTGAAAAATCCTTTAACCAAAGCCAACATGGCAGGGCGGGAAAATTTGCAGTTTACATGTTAATTCTTTCCCAGCTGATTTATAGACTCTAGCAATCCTACTTACAAGCATAGCAGGATTTTTTTTTTTACATATATTGAAAAAATTGATTCTAAAACTCATGTGGAAATATATAAAAGACTTTTAAAAGCCAACCGCTTTTGAAAAAGAAAGGAATTAGAGGATTTAGACATGGTGGTTTCAAAACTGCAGCCTTGTAGAGATTACCTAGAGTAAATGATGCAATATGGTATTGGCCCCGAAACAGACAAACAGATCAGTGGAACAGAATCCAGAAAAAGACGCTGACACACAGTCAATTGATTTTCAGCAAAGGTGCCCAGGAAGTTTAATGGGAAAAGAAGAACACTCTTTTTATTTTTTCATTCTAAGTTGTTATATATGACAGCAGAATGCATTACAATTCATAATACATATATAGAGCACATTTTTACATATCTCTGGTTGTATACAAAGCATATTCACACCATTCGTGTCTTCATACATGCACTTAGCGTAATGATATCAAACCATGTGGGGAAACTAGGGGTCCCGACAGAAGCCACTTCTCCAGTGCTCGGCTCTCTTTGTCCGTCAGGACATCTTGCCAAGCAATGGGCACAAGCAGAAGGACAGAAAGCGAGGCCTGAAACGTGTGTCTTTCCCGGGGCCATGAATGTAATCAATCAGAAAAGGCAGGGATATTGTCTGTTGTCATGATTTAAATTGATCAAGTGCAGAACTCATTTGCCTACTAAGACCAGCTAAACCTGTTGTCAAAACTCAAAAATAAAAGTACTATAACTCTTATTAGTACTTTTTCACTACTGCTTCATACAGTCATCAGAGACTACTCACAAAAGCATGTTGATAAAACAATTTAATTCAACCCTCCTCACAGATTAAGAAAAATAAATTCCAGCACAATTAGGTCACTTCTCCAAAGAACCTGAAGCCTCAGGGATGGGTCTTCAGGCTTCTAGAGAAGCCCCTGGATTCCAGTGGGTTCCTGAGAGTATCTCAAGCACCTTGACTCATCTGGAGCAGAGTCAGCTGGGGAATCCCATGACTGTGGCCACCTGGACGTGTCTGGAAGTGGGGCCAGCTTCCCACTCTGAGCCCACTCATCCGGTGGTACGAAGGCACTGCTCTATGACCACACTGTGTGGGTCCAAAGAAAAGCATTGAGAAATTAAACAAGGCTAAGGAAAACACCTTTGGGAAATGATAAAATATGGATTATTATAAACAAAATCATTGTAAGCCCAAATTAACTTTCCCTCTGATAGTTTTAAACATTTTGAAACACCTTGCTCGAGCACACCCTAGTATTCAATAATGAATAAGAACAAATAAATACTTTATAAAACTAAGGTTTTGGGCTGGGATTGTGGCTCAGTGGTAGAGCGCTCACCTAGCATGTGGGCGGCCCGGGATCGATCCTCAGCACCACGTACAGGTGAACACATTGTGTACAACTAAAGCAAATAAATAAATATTAAAATAAAATAAAATAAAATAAAACTAAGGTTTTATAAGGTTTAGAGGTATAAGGTTTTGAGGATTTATATCTGAAAAGTGGCTAAGACCAAAGCTCAGATAAGACCAGGGTCTCAATCCCAATCCTCACAAAAACTGAGCAGTTGTCTACCAATGAATGCAGCTGGAAGGGAGATGGGCACTGCAGCCATCTGGGACTCCAATCCCAGGACGCAAGGGCAGTCCTCTGACGGTGGTTCACACCAGACTCTGGAGTTCACAGAATTGCATATGTGCTCAAGTAACCTGAGCCACAGACTCTGGCTTCCTCCTCCAAGGGACAGTCCTGTGTTTGAACTTGGATCTTAATTACTAGCATATATTTACAAAAGAATGCTTGAAGAAAAATCACACTGAGAGAAAGAAACAGCTGCAGAAGCCCTTCCCTGCAGCCAGCTTAGGATTTCTTTTCACAACTTAGGAGCACTCTTCCAACCTGCCACTTAAATTATTGCACCTTCAGAAGGCTATTCTAAACAAAAACTATAAAAGGCTAATATCCACACAGGTGTGCTTTTGCAAAATAAGGCCAACCCCACTCTAATTCTGCTGTGGCAGGTCTTCACCTCCTCAGCTCTAAACTCTGATTTGCATGTTTCAGGATTATACGACAATGCAATGCTTCCCACTCACCGTCACAGCTTTGTTGAAAGGATTAATATAGAAAGGTGCCAAATTATTTATAGATATATTAATAGTGAGCAAAACATTAGCATCAGCTGATACATGAGGAGAAAAGTAACTCAGTACATCCTGTACAAAGCTGTCACAGAAACACCATTCTCTCCACTCAACACTGCATGAAGAATTCATGTATTTGGGGCAAGCTCATATCTCTTCAATAATTTCTGGAGTCAAGACATATTTCAACTCAGCTTGGTTTTACTCCACTTCCCTGTCATGGTAAACATGGAAAGAGAAAGACACCAAAGCCTACTCTAAGCATTGCACGTGGCCACGTTTTAGGGCCATGATGTGTGGAATTGAGGCAACGCCAGGAATCAGATGGCACAGGGGTTCGTGGGAGCATGAAAGGAACCCTGGGCCATGCTGAGGACCCAGCAGAAGTTAAAGACCATGAATATGTCATGGCCCTGGGATCCAGGATGGTGGTTTCCTCGGCCAGAGTGCCACAGCCTGGCTTTTGGTCAGGAAAGGGCAACACCTGGACCCGTCTGGGTTGTGGTTTTGCTGAGCTGGTTGCTACAGAAGAAGGTCCAAAGGGGTACAGGAGCTGAGAGTAATGGCAAGAGTTTGGGTCAAGTGGTCACATGATTTAAACAGGCAATCTAGAAGTTCTCAGAAGACATAAAAAAGAGGGTGGAGTCTGGTAGGAGGTGGGATGGGAGAAAATGAAACCTCAGAGGCCCTGAAGGTCTTCATGAGGTTGAAGGGCAGGTGTGATGGGGTGAGGAGGCACACAGGTAAGGATCTGGAGAGCTCACAGGAATGGATGAATGGAAACAGGAATCAGAGATCCCAGGAGTCAGCAGTTCCAAAGCTGATGCTATGTAGGACATGGTCATGGGTGAGACTGGCCAGAATGGAACGACGATGACAACAAATGCAGGTGACATGGGAGACAGAAACACAATGAAGCTGTCCTGTTAAATGGGTTTTCATGAAGTTGCTACAAAGAAACCAATGATACCATGACCTAGGGGTGAAACTAAACCAAACATGAAAAACTTTGAGAAATATGAGAAACTATAACAGTGGGGGTTAAGAGCAGGAACATCTTCCAAGGAGTACAATCTTGTACACAAATCTGAAAGGGCAGTAATTTCAAGTTACACTTGGAATCTAGGAAAACATCCTCTTCCCCCCTCATGTACACACACACACACTCACCAAGTTAATATCAGTCCCCAGACCTGCGATCTCAGAGGCTTTTTAAAACAAGCAACCCCACTAGACAGGGAACTAGGGACTCCACCATGGGTCTCCTGATCCACCTGCAACACTGCAAACTTCATACCTAGAAAAATGAAACAGGTAAGTGCACAGTGCCTGAACAGTCCTCTATGACAAGAAACAACACCGATAAAAAGACAAGCACAGAATGTTCTCCTGGGACATTAAAACTTTGTTCTCATGGAAGCTGGGAATGAGGCAACTTCTACTCTTCTGTGCAGAAACCCGGTGTCTCCTCTTGGCTTCTCAGCTCCCTCTGGTGGAACAGCATATTGAGTTTCAAGACACAACCTAAAATCAGCAGACCTGAGGTCTGCTGACCTTCTGAACACAGAGATGTGATGTCAGCACATCAGAATGGGAAAGAGAAAGGAGTAATCAAAGAAGTGATTTTTTAAAAAACCATAGCTGCAAAAGAAGCTAGAAAAATAGGGAAGAAATATGATTACAAAAATTGTGCTTCTATTACTTTTTATATTTGTATTCTAAATATAGCTTATTACATTATATTAAAATACTAATGGTTCTATTACTGACTCATCTTTAAATAAATTTTCTTTGCATTAGTAATAATGTTTGATTCAAAGGCAAAAAGTACCTGAGGCATTTTGCTGTAGCTTTTATAGAAATTACTTATATTTCCTCAAATTCTTTTTTTTTTAACCCCAACAATTATTCGCATTTTTAACTCAGAAACAATTCGCCCGAGGAGATCCTCTTCTCCTCTAATAACAAGAAAGGCACTTTGACAGGGTTTTTTACAGAGTTGTACAAAGTGCACCAATTCCTCCATGCAGAATAAGGTAAAGGGGACCAGCTTAGATGGCCTGTTGGACATGAATATCAAGGTCCAACAAGGCCCATGACTTCAGAGAATACAATACAATGCAAACTTTCTGGAAGATAACCATTGTTATAGCCTCTGGCTGACCCTTAGCTCCTGACTAAAGAGCACAAGAGCCCTTCACTCCAGCCACCTGGGAGCAGACAGCTCAGATTGCCAGTCCTATGGCTCCTCCAGGGACAGAACTTAGTCTTCCTCTTAGCTGTCAATAAAATTTTCTCCCTGCATCACACCAAATCCTTTACATTGTATAAGCCTTCCCTATAAATGCAGAGATCAGAACTGGACAGAATATTTCAGTAGTTGTCTTTGTGGGAAGGATCACAGAAGCATAAAAAATATGGAAGCTTAAGAATAATATAATAAGAAATTTGAATAGTACAGTGGTCTCAAGAGTTGCTCGCCGTGTGGTCTTAGACAGGTTATATCCTCCACAAGCCTCAATTTCCCAGCAAAGGATGTGATGGTATTGATCTCGGGCTGGCTGTCAATCAGAGGAGCTGATGTTTGTGAAAAGGTCTCTGGAGCTCGGAGAGCCCCGTGCACTAGAAGTATCACATGGGCCTTATTCTGTCATAGGGTGCTCCCACTGAGCCTGGACCAGGAGAGGAGGGTAGCGCAGCAGACAGGAGCGCAGGCCTGGACCCAGCCTGCCAGGGCTTACAACCCAGGTCTGAGGCTCCCTAGCTGCCCAGCCTTGGGCAGGTCAGTATGGCTGCCCAGGCCTTGGTTTCCCCACTGGTGAACTGGGGAAGAGGAGGAGGAGGAGAGCAATAATGTCCACTTTGGAGAGTTTCCAGGATTAAGTGAAGTCCATGTAAAGTGCGTAAGAGCTTGGAAAGCAGTTGCGAGTCAGTGAACACAGGATGTGTTACCATGCCGCACACAGTGTCATTTACCAAGCCTGGTCACTCTCCTACATGTTATCTCTATGATATTTTCTTTCCTTATGTGTGCTCCAAATGAGTGCCTTCATTTTGTGATTTCTTTTCTTCTACTTTCTGAAAGTTGAGTTAATTATTTTCTTACCTCCCCAGATGAGAGTTGTCAAAGAACCCTGAAGGGTAAGAGCCACCTGAATGCCCCTCATCACCAGCGCATCGCTGCCGTATGCAAAGCAGTACTCAGCAAACCCCTGATGGACCTGCAGAGCTAGTGAGCTCTGCTCAGTGCCTCTCATTGTGGGCATTAATGAAAACTCAAGCAATGTCAGCCCTGGGATCAAGCCTGACCTGACCTCTAAATGTCCTAAAAGTCACTGGTCACTGTGCTTTGCCCTCCACTTGTCAAGCAAGAGCTTATTTTTCAGTATTGTGGCATGTAGAGACACTCTCAAACTCAGTGGTCACCTGAGGGATTCAGCTGGTTCCTAGGCCTGTGATAGTTAAGAATGGGTGATTACGTAGATCATCAAGTTTAGGCTATCTGTGGCTCTAACTTTTTTAATTTCAGATTTTAAAAAATTTTCTAATGTAGAGAAAAATGTGTTGTTCCTAAGCCTACCATGTATGTGCTCTGTCAGTCAGTCTGCTTTTCACTTCTGTAACAAAACCCCTGAGATCATTAACTCAAGAAGAAAAAGTTATGGCTCTAACTTTTAAAGTGTAACAGTGATAATGGTGCAAGGTGCTCTCGGAGGTCACCCATCAGCTTCAAGTACTGTCCTATGACATGAAGATGAGTACTCAGTAACTGTTGGGATCTCAAGAATGTGATCACTGATAGGAACAGAGCTTAACCCAGCCCCTCAGTCTGGCACCAGCTCATTAGATTAGATTGAAGAAGCTGTGAGATTAGGGCTCTTAGGCAGGTAAGGGGGGTGGGAATTAAGCATTTAGTATTAGACTGTAAGTTGAATAAACAAGAAGTCTTGCAAGATATTTGCTACTTGTTGAGGTTTGAATATGTGGTATCCCCCAAAAGTTCATATGTGAGACAACGCAAGAGTGTTTAGAGATGATTATGAGAGCTGTACCCTGATCAGTGGGTTAATCCACTAAACTGAATTAACTACTGGGTAACTGTAGATAGATAGGGTGTGACTGAAGGAAGTAGGTCAGTGGGGGCATGTCTTTGGGGTATATATTTTGTCCCTAGTAAAACACACATATTCATTCTCTCTCTCTCTCTCTCTCTCTCTCTCTCTCTCTGCCCCCCCCCTACTTCTCCTCCTCCTCCTCCTGGCTATGGACTGGGCAGCTCTTCCTACCCACACCCTTCCACCATGATGTTCTGCCCTCACTTTGGGCCCAGAGCAGTAGAGCCAGATAATTCTGGACTGAACCTATGAGACCATGAACCAAAATAAACTTTCTCTCCTCGAAGTTGTCCTTGTTGGTTATTTTGGCCACAGCAACACTAAGCTGACTAAAATACTACTATTGTAGTAAAGTGTGGTTAATAGGAGAACAGAATTGAAGTTATGCCAAATGACATCACAGGTCCCTCTCAACCTGTGCTTCTGGGATGACTAAAGCTCTTTCTTATAAGCCCTAGTAAAAGACCACACATTTTGTACAAATTGCGTAGCACCTTCTTTTAGCTACTTCAGATACATTCACCAATCTGTCATAGAACCTGGAATGTAAGATGACTATAATTTATTATCTAAGCCAGGATGCTTTTAAAGAGTAAAAGGGGTGCTATTAGTAATCACCAGGAGATAAATCTGGAAGCATGGCCACCCCACGTGAATGTTGGTAGAGAGTTGACCTAATCCAGCTTTGTGGAGTACCTGTACTTTAGTTTCTTTCATTTTCTCCATTAAATATTTTCTAGGAGCTAAACTTGTGCCAAGCCCTGGGTAAGGGACTGGAGAGAACAGGGATGAATCACTCCTAACTCTGCAGAGCTCCTACTAGCAGAGGGAGTCTACGGGAGCATTCGTGAGCCATGTGCCAAATGCAAGCAGAGGGACACAAACAACTATATGCACACAGTCCTAAGAGAGGCACACAGTCCTAAGAGGGGGAAAGAGGGCTAGTCCTCCTGAAGGTAAGCAGCCAGAAACAACTCATCTAGGGGAATCTGTTCCTTCAGCCACTTTGCAGAGAGAGCAAGTGGTGGCTCAATTCCTGGACAATGCCTTTTAGTGCCTGGATCTGCAGCTCCAGGCAGCTCCCCCCTCTTTCTCTTTTCTCTCCTTTCCATGCCTTCTATGAAAGCTGTAGTATATAAATACAACCAGAGGTTATGCACCTAGCAATCCCACCCTGAGCCTAGGTTGTTTTCACCTTCTAATTTTAAGGCACTATTACAAGAAGTTTGATGACTAAACAAGTTCCAACAAGCACAGACTAGTATATTGCTGGGATTGCCAAGAAAAATCTGTAATAAATAGTAAGATAGCCAAAAAAAAAAAAAAATGGTTGGGAAAAGCATTGTAAACACAGATGGCTTACAGTGTGAAATAAATGATGCTGTATGGGTTTAATTCAGAAGCCCAAATACCAGCACTGGTAAGTCAGATAACCATAAGTCTTTATTCCTATCTTGCTGATGCTGACCAAGGGTATCATGCTTATGGAAGCAATTGTGCAGTTGACATAACTTATCGGGGGAAAGACTCAAGCCAGCCATCTCTGAGGTACTAATAGGGTAGACTAGACATCTGACAGATGCT
This sequence comes from Tamias sibiricus, assembly GCA_025594165.1. NCBI lineage: Eukaryota > Metazoa > Chordata > Mammalia > Rodentia > Sciuridae > Tamias > Tamias sibiricus. The sequence goes on along the minus strand of CM046660.1, from coordinate 66,846,391 downwards.
TGTTAGACAACAGTACACTCAGGTCTTCTGAAGGAATAAAAATAAAGAATATAAAAACAACCCAACTCTGCAAGTATAGTTGCCATCCTTCGTTGGCACCTCCATCCAACAGCTGTTTACTAAGCGGATGCCAGGCACGGACCAAGTGTGCAGGACCCGCCCAACCAACAAGCTCCCTACCCCCAGGGAGTCACATGCAGTAGCCAGAGACAATGGAAAATATGTCGAATATTTTCAACACAAAGAAATGACAAAAATTTGAAAAGATAAGATGGTTAACCAGATTTAAACATTGCACAGTGTATACATGTATCCAATACACCCCATAAATGTGTGTAATTTTTATGGTTTTATGTATCAGGTAAAAAAACTAAGTTAAATAAAAAAATAGATAAGCAAATAACATGTCACTGCTAAACAATACTACCAACAAAAAGAAAAACAAAACAGGTTAAGAAGTGGTCAGAGGAAGTAGTATGGAGATATCTCAGAAAACTCTGAATGGAACCACCATTTGACCAATTATCCCACTCCTCAGCATATACTCAAAGGACTTAAAATCAGCATACTACAGTGACACAGCCACATCAATTTTTATAACAGCTCAATTCACAATAACCAAACTATGGAACCAACCTAGATGCCCTTCAGCAGATGAATGGATAAAGAAAATGTTGTATATATATACATGGAGCATTACTTGGCCATAAAGAAGAATGAAATTATGGCATTTGCTGGTAAATGAATGGAACTGGAGACTATCGTGCTAAGAGTGAAATAAGCCAACCTCAAAAAACCAAAGGCCAAACGTTCTCTCTGATATGTGGATGCTAACAAATGTGGGGTGGGAGAGGAAGAATAGAAGTTCATTGGATTAGACAAAGGGGAATGAAGGGAAGGGAGGGGGGATGAGAATAGAAAAGACAGTAGAATGAGTTGGACATAATTTTCCTGTGTTCATATATGAATACAAGACCACTGAAACTCCACATCAAGTTATACTCCATGTATGTATAATATGTCAAAATACACTCTACTGTCATGTATATCTAAAAAGAACAAAAGGGAAAAAAAAAAAAAAAAGGAAGTGATCAGAGGTTCCAGGACAGCTTCTTCACAGGGAAGATGTGGGAAAGGAAGTTCATAAGGAAGGGGCAGGGACCTGGCAGAGGAGCAAACCAAGCCTCAGGAACTAAAAGGCAAAACTGACTCACCTGTGTATGAACTAACAGTTTAAAATTTTCTTGTCTGAATTCAACTTCTCCATTTATATCCATTACACTAATATTAAAACATATACTCTGAAAATATTTACATCTTTGCAGGTAGAAATATAAAGAAGGAAACATTTCTAGAAAACAAACCAGAAATGTGCGTCAAAAGCTATTACAACTATCATAACGATTCAATTCAACAATACTGTTCCCTAAGAAATTATGGTAAAGGTGTATCAGAAATGTGCACAAAGATTGTTATAGAAGGGTGTCTGCGGATAACCACATAAAATAGATGTATTACTTAAAATGCAAGAACCTGGACACGTCCCCTTCAGTCTAACAAGAGGAAATGTTCAATGAATTACAATATGTCTGTGTGATGAGAAATTGGAAAATGATTAAAAAGCAAGTTTTTGCATAATATTTGGTCATGCGCAATGATGCTCATGAGAATTTTGAGAGGACAGAGTACAAAATTGCATACATAAATGATTCCAACCTGCAGTCTATGATGTATTTCATGTGCATGTAAACAATTCTGCAGGGAAAATATACTAAGTGGCAATCATCTCCCGCCTGAGTCAGAGGATCACAGTGATTTATTTTCTCTTTACTTTGCTAAAGTTTCTAATTACTCCACAAAGGATATGATTTACATTTATAAGGAAAAACAATTAAAGAAACAAAAATATATCATTTTGTATCATTAGCCTTTTTTATATCTGTTCTTAAAAGTAGCTCACAGTTAGAAATGTACTATCTCCTCTGCAAAACTTAGGGTATTGCTTTAGTGTGCTGACGAGGCGCTGAGTTCTCCCCCTCATCCCTGTGGTTGTATTTTTCTTTTTGTTGAAGAAGTTGCTTTCCCGTCCACCTGTACACAGGTCTGTGTCGTGCTTGCCTTTGCACCCCCAGGCTCCAGCATGGAACATGGTACACAATAGTTGGTAAAAGCCAACTGAATCACATAAGTCACAAGTTCAGAGTCATTAGTGCTGCTATTTAGAATCATCCCTCCACTGTCAGTGGAGATAATTGTCTTCTAAGTCAGTCAAAGCATGTTCTGTTCCTAGAGTGACACTTGGTTGTTTCACACTCTGATGGAATATCTGTGGCTCTTTGCAGAGCTTCTGAGTGCTTAAAGTAACTGTGAGCTTTCTGTGCTACTTGTGAATGCTGGATGGAGCCTGTCCAAAGTCACTGTAGTTACTCCACTTCTCCCCATCTTTCTTCATTACTTTGCCTCAGAAATGCCAAATGACTTAGATGATTTAGAATATGTAGTTTTCCAAAGAATTCTTTTTTTTTTTTTTTTTAATCTTCAGGCTTGCATTGGGAATTGCAAGCATTTGCATGATAGTCATTATAATAATAAAAGCAAGTTAGAACAGATATTAAACAGTAAACATCTCTACACGTGTGCTCTGATTATCTAGGATCCACACATTATTTCTTTATGAGTCAGATACAAAAGCTAATAACATTTCATTGAATCATGTATTTTTCCCCAGAATAACTCATTGCCTCTATACTCAGTATTCCAAACACTTTTTTTTTTTTTTTTTTTTTTTTTTTTTTGTAATTTGCTAAAACCTTTTCCCTATTGAAAATGTGCTGGCAATTATACTAGGCTTCCTCCCATCCAGCAATAATGTCTCTGCTAACCTGTGTCATGAGGCCAAAATCCATGAACGAAGCATGTGCTGTCCTGAACTCAGCACATTTAGCAGGTTGCTGACACTTGTCATTCTCTCCACAGAGACCAGAACAGAAGAGGGGGTGAGTAAAAGCTGGGCAACCACAGCCGCTTAGTACGATCCTGGATGACACTCTCAACTGTTCTAATCTGCTATGGTTTCAGGATTGATTTCCTGATGCAGTCAAAATAATTGCATTTCTTCTTTTATTCTTTTTTAAAAAGGTCAAAAGTGAATATTGAGGGCTGAGCACAAAGATACTTCAGAAAGTTTAACTGTACATTTATGCATTCCTCAGTACTATATTTGTGTTATTTTAGTTCCACAATACTACATTAAATATCTTCCCTTTCATAAGAGGGAAAGTATTAGGAACATAATCGCATTTCTTCTAAATGAATTCTATCCAGTGATAGGCTGATAACCAACTACCTGGAAAATTATTCCTGACGCGTAGGGAACTGAGCAGCAACTGAGATCATGCATGACAGGAGGGTTTTGCATTTATGGCTGACAACATGACTTCAGAAGATTCCTAACACCTGGGCCTACTATACATTGTATTATTGGAGGAGAATTATCCTTCACGCTCCTCTTTCTGCTCTCTCTTCTCGCATCTTCTTATGGATAGGCATCAAAATCACTGGCTTAATTCCCAGATGAACCTTATATCCCACAAAGCGACTCAACTATTACCTATTCTCTCACACATCCTGGCTGGAGATTTAGCCCTTTACCTGGGCTTCCACTCCCAGTGGAAAATGCAAATACTCCACACTCAACTGTTCTCATTTGCTTATACCATAGTGTGAAAATGTTATAAGAACCCAGGTTTTGAAGGCACCTTGGAGGAGAGAAGACAAAAAGAGAATCCTATGCCCATACATTATTGGAAACATCGAGAAAAGGGAAAGGATTTTACAAATTAAAATGCATTTTCCTCACAATAAAGTGGGGCTAGGGAAGAATAGAGTTTATTTGGATTAGGTAGAGCGGAGTGAAGGGAGGGAAGGGGTGTGGGGTAGGAAGGACAGTAGAATGAATAGGACATTATGACATTATGTGCATCAATGACTACATGACTAGTGTGATTCTACATCATGTACAACCAGAAGAATGAGATGTTATACTCCATTTATGTATGATGTGTCAAAGTGCATTCTACTGTTGTGTATAACTAACCAGAACAAATAAAAAATAATTTTAAAAATAAAAAATAAATGCATTTTCCTTGTTTGGCATCTCACTTAGGGCTAGTTCTAGAGGGGATGGGAATTCTCTTTGCCCTACACACCGTGGAGACAGGCCCTCCTGGGAGAACACCAGTCTTGCAAAACCAAATCCTCCCTGCTGGAAAGAGGCTAAGTCCTAGCCTCTTACTCCTGCTCCCAACCCTCCATAAATGACCAGCTCCCCACTGGCCCCTACAGGTAATTTTCTTTCAGGCCCCCACTTGGGGCATGTTCATTACCCAGAACCCCTCACCTGCCAGAATGTGCCTCACCTGCCTGCCAGAGCCACCCAGTCAGGGCACACACCACCACTCCAAGCTGGTGCTTGCCTCGCCAAGCAGTGGCAGCTCCAGGGGCCACTTCATGTCTGGCTCTGAAGGGACCTAGGACCCACTGGGGTGGAACATGGGAGATGCTTTCTGTCGCCTGAGATCAAGCTGTCCGCACAGGGACATCCACTTATTTTACTTGCCCCTCCTCCATTTGCCTGTCACCTAGAATGAGCACTGAGGTTTCCCTTCAGGGGGCCTAGTGGAACTGCGCCCAAAGGTGGCCTGTGGCACACAGGGCCATCAGCCTCTCTCTCGTGTAAGTCACGATTCCAGTGATATGAAGACAAAGGCTGAACTGCCTTCAGGGCAGCCCAGGAAAGAGCCCTTCACTGGATCCTGCTTCCCAGGGCCATTTGGTCCCATCTCCAGGTGGGGTTTTACCTCTGTGTGCTGCGCTGTGGCCTCCAAATTAGTTTCTATTTTACTTCAATTAATGAGAGTCTGTTTCTGTGGCTTACAAGTCTAATAGGCATAAACATAGATGTTTGGTGAATGGGAGTAATTTCCTCAATCATTTGCTTTCTTACATCTATTCCTTCAGCTCTCGGGGACACTGGAGTATCTTCTCCCAAGCTCTCCCAGGAGCAAACCCTGGCATCAATCTTTCTCTCTCTCTCTCTCTCTTTCTCTCTCTCTCTCTCTCTCTCTCTCTCTCTCTCTCTCTCTCTTTTCTTTTCTTTTATATTCCGCGGCGTCTTGAGACATGACCTGGGTCTCAGAGAAAGCATAATTTCAGGAGGAAAAATACTCTTTGGGAGCTGAGGGCAACACAACCAGGTCTTGTCTGTTTTAAGTCCCTCTATCAGCTGGGGTCCGTCCCAGGTAACTCAGCACAGGGCAAATGAGGACAAGGACAACACACAGGAACAGGACACAGATGGAAGAGTCTTTCATTCCCAAACAATGAATTAGCACAATATTAGCCAAGGGTACCTCAAGGACCTTTAGTAGGTGACATCTCAGAATAAGTCCCTGAGTTTCAAAAGGGATCATCAGGAAGCAACTAGCAATCACATAGAGACCAGACCAAGGGCAAGGTGCAAGTTAGCATGATCCATAAGGCCAAGCAATCCCAGCTTCCCGGTGCCCACAACCACAGCTCTTTTAAGATTCAGCATCACAGCCATGCAGCTGAGATGGGACAATTAAATCAGGCTCCCTGGCGGTAGAAGAAAGTCGCTGGCGAGCATAATGGATTTGTCTCAATTAGAAAATGGAAACGACAGGCATTTGACATCTAGCTATTACTGGTCATTACTGTAACATTTCCAAAAAGGAAAAGTGTACTCGAAGGAGATTTACTTAATGATAGAATCAAAGCGCTAGAAGAAACATCAAAAGGAAAATGGAGCCCCGCCCTCTGTAGTCAAGAACAGTTTGAGCTGAAATCAGAGAGGCCGGTGGCAGAGGCAGCAGGAAGGAGCACAGCGTGGGGTCTGGAATCAGAAGCTGGTTCAAGCTCTACCCTGACTAGGGAGGGCGGCTGAGCAGCTCCTGCGCCCTCAGTCCCTTGTTCTTTATCTGCACAATAAATAAGCCCATCACCTGGCAGATTTATTCTGCAGAATAAATGAGAGCGGGAGCAGGTCCAACTAACACTTATTAAGTTCTCAGTATGTCTGGCAATATATAACGGGGCACCGCAAAGGGACACACCAGTACTGACACACCCGTGATCCCATCAGTGGTATGCTTTAAAAAAAGAACAGTAATTATTACAAAATGCCACCAAGTGAATTAGACAAGGTGCCACGAAGAGAGGCCATCCGCCCGCTGTCCCCCAGCATCTGCCCTAGTGACAGAAGGCAGTGTCAGGCAGGAAGACAGAAGATATTCATGAGCTCAGAAGCAGCAGAAAAGATCAATGCTTTTCATCACCAAGTCTGGGGTGTCTTACATGTGGAGCTACAGTCCTCAACACTGAGCTTGCAGCATGTCTAAAAATAGTCCTCACCTGCTGCTGCTTTTTCCATTGGTTGCAAAGGCTATTGTTTATTTCAGCAGATGGGGGAGAAGCTGTGAAAAGCTGTTCACATTTGTGCAGAGGGGATGTGGAGAGGCGGAGGCACGGGTAGTATGTTAATGAGCAGGGTCGGGATGATTAGCTCAATTGCCAACACAAGATCTTTCTTCTCCCCAGAATTTGTCAGAACTCTGATCTATGGGCTGTGGCACCAGCATGCTAATGTGGACCTGCATTTCAGCTGGGCACAGCAGTGAGCGTTTCCATTAGGCCGAGTTTCCATTTGTTTCGGGGTAGTCTTTCCCAGTGTACTCAGAAGACTCACGATTCTTCTTTCTCTCTCTCTCTCTTTTTTCTTTTTCTTTTTCTTCTTGTGTAACATGGCACCTTAGAAGCACTTGGTTCCTGGATTGGAGGTTGGGAAAGAAAACTACTGCCATTTTTGGCTTTGGGAGACAGCTGCCCCCACTGCCCACAGCTGCCACCCAGTCCTGCTGGAAATGGTGGAGGCTGAGACAGCTTCTGGGGATAGTAGTAGGAAAGGCATCACTATCTGGGTTCTCAGCATCAGTCACAGAAGCAAATCCAAGCTTTTGTTTGGGTGGAATTGAAAATCATTGGTCCCAAGCTAGTCAGGACTCCTGTGACTCCTCCTGTGTCACTTGTCACAAAATAAAAACAAATTCTCCACTCCACAGTTTTGTTTTGTTTGACCATGTAGATGGGCCAATTTCTTGGGTGTCATGGTGTGTGTGTGTGTGTGTATCCCAAGCCACAGCTAGATGATATGCAGTTGTGGAGAGAGTCCATCTTTGATAGATCCCTGACACCAATGTTGTTGTTGTTGTTCCTTTCCTGCTATAGCTGAGCAGTTCAAACTGAGGAGAAAAAAAATAGTAATTGAGGCTCAGTTTGCATTAAATAGCTAGTAAATCCTCCATCGCCACCAGGCAGGGGCCACATTAGCAAAAGCAGCCCCTATTAAGCTTCCATAAATCCATCTCCTAAGAATGTGATGGGTCTCCCTGCTTTGGTTAAGCATTTGCAGTCACACATGTGCTTTACAAGCTTGAAACCATCTGATTTTACAGGGAAACATACAACATAGAAGAAATATGGTCAGGCACGGTGGCACATGCCTATAATCCCAGCAACTCGGGAGGCTGAGGCAGGAGGAACACAAGTTCAAGGCCAGCCGTTGCAATTTTACTGATGCCCTAAGCAACTTAGTGAGATCCTGTCTCAAAAAGTAAAAAGCACTGGGAATGCAGCTCAGTGGTAAAGTGCCCCTGGGTTCAATTCTCAGTAAATTAAAAAAAGAAAGAAAGAAAGAAAGAGAGAAAGAAAGAAAAGTACATACAGACTAATAGTTGAAATTCCTTGGTGTAAAATTACTCATGCAACAAAATGACAAAGAAATATACAAAAGTCCATGTGGAAGCTTTGCAATGCTGTCTTAAATCTACATTGAGAGGGAGGTTTAAACAAAGGGTGCAGAAGTTTGGGTCTTACTTCTTATGTGTTTATTACAAAGGTAATAATATAATATCAAAAAGAAAACAGCAATTTTGGAAATCCCATCCCAGAGGGTATATTTTGTTGGCTGTCACCTGTGGTTGCTGGCAGCCAAACCCTTTCCCAAGAAAATCCTGAATTCCAGTGCCCTGGCCCCTGAGTGCTGGCAAGACTTATGTCAGATAAGGTTGAGCTTTGGAGTTGAAATATAAGATTCCAATCCTTACAAAAACAAGGCCAGGTCATTCTTAGCTACAGAAACTATCATCAAATTGACATGTTTCCAAATGTTTGAGGTCAGATCAGAATGTCTTTGAAGCCACCAGAAAGCCAGCCTCTACACAGTGAGGAGCTCACATTAACAAAACACCAACGTGATACTCTTCACAAGGGAAAAGTTTAATTTTAACCCAACTAGAAGTGTTGACTCTGTGGTCTCAAATTCCATAAGGAAACAAAAATCTACATAAATACCAGAAGCATTATTTAAAATAGCACCTGGCAATTTTTAGAACATGTTTCAGATATGGACACTGAGATGAATCTAAGCAAACGAACGGTCTTACTCTGGTGTCTCCTGCTGGAGACTAGCTAATTTAGTGTAAAATGAGCCTAGTTTTTAAAACACTGCCCAATTCCAGAATATTGCCCCATAATGCTGTGACACCCACTGAAATGTACAGGGGCCCTATTGTCATCACCACCAATACCCCTCAAAGTATAGTGTCTTTACTCAAATATACTAAGCCCAGGCACTGTCAAGAATCATCAAAAAGAAGGGAATCAAATATCTAAATAACATATAATTTTAAGTAAAAAAAAAAAAAAAGTAAGTTAAATTTGTAAAAAGAAATGAAGAAGGACTAGTAAAAATAGGAAATAAAATCTTCAAAACAATAAATATGACCAGGACATCATCTTTTGAAAACCTCCTGGGGCCAGGAGGTGACATCCATTTGAATACCAGTGGATTCAGGAAGAAAACAGATTTCACTGAGTCATTGCAAGGCTAGGGTTCAAGAGCACAAAGGCCGACAGGAGACGGTTCAGAAGGTCTAAATGAATAAACAAAGAATATATCATGCACAGCAATAGATCACTTCATTAGCATTCTTGTTCCTTGGTTTTAAAAGAACAGCTTAAATTGGGGTATGTAAAAGGAAACAAGAGGTATATTGTGGTGGTCTTATGGTCAAGATCTGGAATTTCGGGACTGGGGCTGGGGCTCAAAGGTAGCACACTTGCCTGGCATGTGTGAAGCACTGGGTTCAATTCTGAGCACCGCATATAAATAAAATAAAGGTCTATCAACAACTAAATATATATATATATAGTTTATATATATATCTTTATATATATAAAGATTTATATATTTATAAACTATAAAGATATATATATATATATATATATATAATATATATATATATATAAAAGATCTGGAATTTCCAAAAAGCTCAAGTGTTGAAGACTAGGTCCCCAATGCAGCAATGTCCAGAGGTGGAGGCCTTTGGGAAATGATTCAACAATGAAGATTGTAACTTTGTCAGTGGATTAACCAATTTGATGGATTAATAGTTTGAGTGAACTTTAGAGAAGAGGTATAACATAGGAAGATGGGGCATGGTCAGAAAAAGTAGGTTACTAGGGACCTGCCTTTGGGGATTATATCTTGTCCCTGGCCCCTTTTTCCCTCCTCACCCCTTATCTATCTATCCTTTCTCCCCCACTCCCTTCCCCAGATGCTGTAAGCGGAGCAGCTTCCCCTTACGACACCTTTTGCCATGATGTTCTGCCTTATATCATGCCCAAAGCAATGGCATCCACCAGTCGGACTGCAACTTCTAAAACCACAAACCAAAATATATCCTTCCTTCTCCAAGTTGTTCCTGTTGGGAGTTTTGGTCACAGCAACAAAATGCTGGCTAACACAAGCGAGTTGAATGGCGACCTCTCTAAAATGTTACGACCACATCCTAACCCCAGAACCTACACATTGGGACCCTATTTGAAAAATGGGGTCTTTGCAGATGTAATTAAAAGGAAGATCTGGAGATGAAATCATCTGTGTTTGGGTGGTCTGTAAACCCAATGACAAGTCCTGAGTAGAAAAGAAGGAAAGAAGAGAGGAAGTGAGGAGAAACAGACACAAGAAAGGAGGCCACGTGGAGACCCGTGTGAAAACGAAGGCTGAGATTCAAGGCATGCTGCACAACCCGAGAGAAGGTCCCTGTGGCCAAGGCTTGGCCCCCAGGGTGGTGCCACAGGAAGGGGATAGAAGCTTTGAGAGGTGGGGCCTAATGGGAAGTTACTGTGGACATGCCCTTGGAGAGAACAGGGGACCCCAGCCCAGCATCCTCTCTGTCACTTCCCAGCCTATGGTGAGCAGTTCTGCTCAACCATTGCTCCACCCTGATGAGCGTCCTCACCGCAGACCTAAAAACAACAAGGTCCACCATCATGGGCTGACGGTCCTTAATCTATGAGCCAAATGAACTCTTTCTCCTTACAAGTTGATCACCTCAGGAATTTGTTATTGACAGAAAGCTAACACTGAACACCAGGGAACCAACATGTGGGTGGTATTTTTGTTCCTTGATTTAAAAAGTACTTGGTAAGTTCAGGGTATGTAAAAGAACAAGTAGGTGGGCTGCAGTGTCCTCTCCAAAATGATGCATCCACACCCCGCCCAACCCAGAACCCATGCATGTGACCTCTTTGAAAAGGATGTCTGGAAAAGGCACAGCAGGATGCTCCCTATCCCTGCCCACAGCTGCTTTCACTGTGGTGTCCAAAACTGTAACAGAAGGTAAGAAAATACTTGCCTACTGTCCTAAGTCACCTCTTGTGGTAATTTGTTACTGCAGCCCTCAGAAATTAATACAAGCACCTTGGCTATTAATGAAATGATTGTGACCGACTATCCTTCGTCTATGGTTACTAAATATCACCTGTGGTCCAGTGGGAAACATATACTTATAGGTGGAAGATACTTATAGGTGGAAGAAGAATTTTCCAAATTAGAAACCTAGGCTGAATCCAGATTCTGACAACTCTTCACTGTGTGACCTTGGACATGTTTTTTTCACCTCTCTGTCATCTCTAAACCATGGGTGGTAAAAACTGCCCATACCTGATATTGTCAGGGAACAAATGAGCTCAGCCCTGTAAAAGAGCACAGCATGAGAAAGACATGGTGAGACACATTCCCCACCACGGAGCACCAAGCACCAAGCACCCACAACCAAGCACCAAGCACCAAGCACCAAGCATGGACTGAGCTCCAACTCAGAGCCAACTGTAATATGTGTTGGGGATTTGAGAACAAATGGGAGGAACAGCCATGACTAAGGCATGTGTAGAAGCCAACGTCTAACTCTTTGAACCTGTTTTTCTCAGTACTCTTGCTGTCAATAATTAAAATAATCTCAGTGCCTTGATATCCATGCTTCTATTTATAATACTTTAAATGATCTGCTTTATTCCAACTATCACACCTATGCATTTGTTCATTAGTTCTCGCAGGAGGAGTGCAATTTCAGCAAATGTGTTTTTTGAGATATTTTGATGTCCTGGAGCTATGAAACTATAACACAATTCATTTATTTTCTAAAAAAAAAAAAAAAAAATACCGGCAATGATTCTTCTCCTTTTCTTTCCAGCCCTACTGAGGAATACTTGGAAAATAAAAATTGTATATATTCAGGGTGTACAAGATGATGATCTGATATGCATATACATTGTCAAGCTAATTAACATGCCTCGTCTCACATCCCGCTGTGTGTGTGTATGGGTATCTAATTAAATTTCAAGTAAACAATACAGTATTACCACCAGTCCACATGCTGTGTCTTAGACTCTAGAACTAACTAATCTTATAACTGAAAACTTGTATCTTCCAACCAACAAATCCACATTTTCCATATCTCCAGGCCCCTATAACCACTGCCCCCATACTATGGGATTGGTTTTTAAATTCCGTGTCTGGCCTATTTCACATGACATCGTGTCTTCCAGCTTCCTCCACGTTGCCTCAAATGGCAAGATTTCCTCCCTTTTGTGGCTGAAGGATATTTCATTGCCTATAGATACCACATCTTCTATATCCAGTTGCCCATCCAGGAACATTTAGATTGGTTCTTTCTTGGCTATTGTAAAGAATACTTCAATGAACGTGGGGATTCAGAAAAACAGTATGGAGGCTCCTCAAAAGAAATTTTTTTTTAATTTATAGTAGTAGTATGTATTACAAGTCATAATGCACATATATAGCATAAAAGAAATTTTTTAAGACAATGATTATTTTTCATTTCAACATACATTACATCAGGAACAAAAAAAGAATCATGAGTCCAAAGGAATATACCCCAGATTATTTGTCATCAGCAAAGTGACTGTCCTCATTCATTCCAATGTTTGCACAGGACCTACTGTGTGACAAGAAAACGGCATGTCAGTTCTGACAGCTGCGTACTTCCTGGACCTCACTTTTAGGTGTAGATTCTCAGCAGCTCTGTGTACTTGAGATAAGAGATCCGCCTGGCAAGGCAGGGTGGCCGGCAGGTCTTCTACACTTGAGCAAGAGAGGAGTTGGTCCTGACCACAGTAACAAGGTCAGGTTTGTGACTCCTTCATTTTGAAGCTCACCTGCATTTCGGGGGAATTGCATAGGCACTGACAAAACTGCATCTTCGCAAGAGGCCTATAACTTCTCTGTAATTTCCCTAAGTTGATGATTTGAGGATAAGAAGAGAAAAAAAGAAATCATGAATTAAATTTGAATTAAACAGAACACAGAACCACAGAAGTCAAACACAAACAACTAGTTAGTCTAAGGTAAAGTTCTAGAAAGACCTTCATGGTGAGGAGGGCAGGTCATATTACCTGAATTATCTGGCAAATCTAGTGCACCAACTGTAGCTATGAAAGTGTCTGGCTTTATTCAAAGTTTCCCCTACTCTCATTTTCTAACGTGACTACGTGACCTTAACATACAAAAATTGTACTCAAGTGTCTTCTGAAGCATTTGTGTGTGTGTGTGTGTGTGTGTGTGTGTGTGTGTGTGTGTGTGTTACTGGGAATTGAACCCAGAGCCTTGTGCATGTAAGGCAAGCACTCTACCAACTGAGCCATATCCCCAGCCCCGGAAGCATTTTCTCATTTTGCCTGAAAATATCAGAGAAGCCAGCAAATCCACTGGCCTTGTGGATCCTCTTGACCCTGATGGCCATGCAAGCTGCCCCATATTAATGCACACGCCCGCCACCCAAGGACCTTCAGATACCCCGTTACAAAAACAGTACCCTGTACAGTCCTGGGGTACCCAAGAAGCCATCCCCACGTCACTGTCCTGCTTGAAGCTTGGAATGGTGTGTCCACTGATTCACACAAATCAAAATCAAAGATGCTATTCATTCAAAATGAATTCATTCATTAAGACTTAATTAAGCACTAACAATGTCCCTCTTATTGAGGGATATTTGGGTGGGGGGGGAGTTGTTTTTATTTTCCAACTACCTATCAGAAAGACCTTGGATAAATAAATATATTTTAATCCTTTATCTAAATGACAACCAGTGCAAGAATCTATGCCAACGCACCTAAAATCTAATCTAATTTTGCATTGATCCCCCCCATTCTTCTAGAGTTAGGAATATTCTGGCCCTTTGCTAAGGCTTTCTGGGCTGAAAACATGGATGTAACTTTGTAGTTTAAACAACACATCATTTAAAAAGAAATTATAAAGCTTAAAAAGTAGACCTTAAAAACATAGAGGTTACAAAATTGGCCAACTTTCTATTAAAAGAAATGTAATTTTAAAAAAAAAATCACTTCTCTACATGTGAAGTTTGTCCTGAAGTGTGTGGTAATGGGCAGAGCTGCCACCAGTGTGGTCACAATTCTGCAGCACCCAGAACTGGGAGTCACCAATGGAGAGCTTCGCAAACAGCAGCAGAGGTGCCTGTGCTTTCAAAGCTAGACACAAGTAAGTCTCTTTGTCCTGAGACAGGATGGGGTGTCTTTCAAGGTCCCTAAAACTAGATTTTATTAATCACTGGAAACAGGCTACATGGAGGAACTAGAATCTTAAACCATTAACCTTTTTTTTGTGTGTGTAGAATAAGTTTATTCTTTTCAATAGTTACTACAGACTAGCCCACAAATTACTGCCAATTTCAAAACCATTCTGAAAAGCTCTGCTAACAACTTACATGTGCAGAAAGGAAGGATAGCTCCCAATGTGTTCGGTGGCTAGTCCCCGACTCCGCCTAGTCACAAACATTCAATGTTTATATAGGACAGAACATTTGACCTAATTTAACCTCACCATGATATAAATATTTCTAATTTGTAGTCTGGTCACAAGAAGTGAACTGTAGGGCCTGGATCTAGGTTGACAAAAACTGTATGACCTTAAACAGATAGATCAGTGCTTCCCTGAGTCTTGCTCTGTCTACCTCTAAGACCCAGTTTCCCTGAGCATTTCTGAAACAAACTACCTTGAGAGTCTGACATAAGTTCTGGGGCTCTCTGCATACACAATGTTGCTTAGATCAGTGTGAAGGTGATCAAAAGTGCTCACACGTCCAAGGTAAGAAAACAACAGGCCTGAGAATCTTTATGATCCCTCGGGAACTCCTATTATACTATTGCTCAGTAGGCTGACATGTTCTATACCCATGTATGTTAGATATATATGCCTGCTACTACATCATAGTACATAGTATACACCACTCTGTATTACCTGATATAGTGTCACATGACACCGTCCTATTATGCTCATAGAATGATCACATTCAGCATTTTACATATCATTATCATATCCTTTACATATCATTACACCTAAGTATATGCTATACACACAGGACTGAAACCAAGCAGTGGGACTGTGCTCTGACTCTTTTTTTTTCTTTTTAATTATTATTTTTTTTTGTAGTTGTAGAGGGACAGAATGCCTTTATTTTATTTGTTTATTTGTATGTGGTGCTGAGGATTGAACCCAGTGCCTCACACATGATAGGCAAGTGCTCTGCCACTGAGCTATAGCCCCAGCCCATCTGACCCATTTTTAATACAGATGACCTTCAAGCACCTGTTTTAAGGGAATATAAAGGTGTTCCTTAAGTAACTGAGAATTTGATCTCTCTCATTTATATGAGCTGCTCTAAGAGTCTTTTCTTCAGCCTGGTGGAAAGGAGGACCCATTACAGATCTAGGTGGGCAGAGGGGAAGCTAGGGAAGATAATACCACCAAGTCACCCTAACCTGCCACCCAGAATTTACATGTGACATAGATGGATTCGTGCATGTATTTGAAGTGACACCCTGGGATCATTAGCACAGAGTTTAAAATGTGAGGATTTGTCCTGTCCCTTAACTAGTTGGGGACTAGTTACATTGGTTCTTTCTTGGCTATTGTAGATAATGCTGCAATGAACAAAGGGATTCAGAAAAACAGTATGGACATTCTAATTTGTAGTCTGGTCACAAGAAGTAAACTGTAGGGCCTGGATCTAGATTGATAAACCTAGTAGGGGCAGGGGCAGCAAATCTATGAATCTTGACCTAGGAAACTACACTCACATTCAGAATTTCCAGAACTCAACACCAAAGAAGAAGACATGTCTTAAAACTGCTTGTGTGGAGTTGACTGGAGAGTGTAGCCTGCTATAAGTTACATTAAATGGAAATAATTTGAGAGAAAATAAATATGAAGTGGAGGTGAGAACGTTGCTGTCAACCCCAGGAACTCTGTTTACTTCTTGTATCCAACCCACCCATTTCTCTTCCCACCATTTCCTCTCCTCTCCCCACCCTTGGCTCAAATGTAAATTCCATCAGGAGAGGGCATTATCTATTGTGTCTATGTATGGATTATCCATTGTGTCCCGAGTATGTAGAACATTGACCCTCACAACAAATATTTGTTGAAAGAATAAAACTAAGTTCTTTTATTTATGCCAAAAACATCATGGCTCATGGTGGTTATGAGCAGTAGTCGACAATTACATACATATTTTTCCAGAGTTACTTAGATGTTATAATCAGGCATAAAATGAAAAACTGCCTTCCCAGATCTCTTGCATACCAGCCCGGCAAGGCCAGCCGCTCCCTCTGGACATGTCTCATTGCAACTGAAGAGATAAAGCCCTTAGATATCCACCCTGAATCTTCCAAGACCATCAACAATCAGAAGCAAGAAGTGAGATCTGATTGTAGCAAACTATCAGGAATTAACCTTTTTATAGACAGCCCAAAGAAAGATGACCTCAAGATGCAAGATGACCTTCAGCCTGGTGCCATGGAACATAAAATGTCAAAGAAATTAAAGAGAAAACTTCCTAAGAAAGATGACCAAGAAAAGGAACAAAATGTTAAGAAAATAAACATCTGATTCATAAGCAGCATGAGGTCAACCAACCTGGAGTTCACCCGAAGATCAGAGCCACTCCCATGATACAGCGGGAGCGTGACCTGTGTCTCCACTGAAGGTTTACATGGAACTTTCAGATACTGTCATTTCATGTGACCTCTTTGAGAACAGTGGAAGAAATGCTGTCCCTCCACATGATTATTGGCATTAGGATTCATGATTCATAATCAAGACAGAAATAAAACCCACAGCTGCATCCTTGTGACGCCAACAGCAACAACCAGTAACAGAAAAGCTTCTACGGGTGACTCTGACAAGGCTTTTCTCATTCATGACACCAAATTATTTTGTGTTTGACTGCTTTTTAAATCAATTAATATTTGCTTTCACATCGAATAGTTATGGCCAAATGCCTATAATAATCGAGAGCCCTAAATTTACTCATAGTTGTGTCAGTTTTACAAGAGTAAGCTACCTCCCAAAGTATGAGGCTGACACAGAAAATCAATAATCCAATTGGTTAGAGAGGAACACAGTGTCATCAGAGGAAGTGGAACGGAACTCTCAGTCAGCATGGCAGAGACGTCCCCGGCCACATCACCCAGTGGAGACACACGCTATGCTTTCTTCCTTGGTTCTCTGTCTCTGAGCAGCATTATCCCACGGGGCACACGTTTTGACAGACAAAGGTAGACCCGCTGAGAGCAATGGCATGCCAATGGAGTGCTCACTATCTGTCAGGCACTGTCCTCAGGGTTTTACATGCAATAAATTAACAACACTGTTCCCATTGTACAGATGAATAAACTGAAGCATAGAGAGAAAAAGTAAATTACCCAAGGTCACCCAGTGTCAAAGCCAAGGCACAGAATCTGGGGCCCTGGGGCCAAAGGCCATGTTCTTGTCCACTATAAACATGGGCTCTGAGGGAGAAAAGAGACACCCATTTCATCTCATCTCCCACCTTCAGGGCCTCCAAGCTAAGGTGCCCTCATTATCTAGAACCAGCCCAGGTATCTGAAAAAGGCAGATCTCTTTGGTCTATGCTGACCAGGTCAGACACAATAGGCCTACCATGTCAACAGAGCCAAACCAAACCAGTATCCAGCAACCAAGCACCCAAATTCAGCTGAGTGGGATGCAAAACTGAACTAACCTATGAAATCAGGAGGATCCATCAGAAGTGAGAAAACAAAAAAAGAAGACCAATGTACTGATACTAGATTGAAGTAAAGTAAGAAAGGGGGTTGTCTCCAGGCAGGCCACCCCTTGTGATCTGCAACAAGTCTTTTTGGCTCATTCTTAACCTTGATTTGAGTGGCAGGAACAGGTTGAACGACTGCCAAGCTCCTCTCCTATTCTAGGACTCTGTTTCCCTGGTTCTCCTCTGAGAAAAAAACCACACCAAACCTTCTCAGTGCTTTGTCCCAGGCATATGCTTAACCCATTGAACTGGACTAAAAGCTTTTTTTTTTTTTTTTTTTTGGTGGTGCTGGGGATTGAACCCAAGGCCTTGTTCATGCGAGGCAAGCACTCTACCAACTGAGCTATGTTCCCAGCCCTAAAAGCAACTTTTAATGCACTTTTCTCTATCAGGGTGTTTAGCTTTGATCCAGGAAAAAAATCTAAAAACAGCAAAAGCAAAAAATCCAAACATTTTAGTTCTTGGCTCTTTTTGAGCAATCAAAGAAGAAGATGCAGTGGAGAACAGAATGGAATGAAAAACACAAGCTTCCTTCCAATCAAACTACCATTTTATCATTCTGAAAGCAAATGCATTCAGATTACTCCAAAGCCAGCTTTTTCCATGGCTTGATTTGATCCCAGGATCTATCATGGCACTCACTTCTGAGCACATGAACAAACCAAAGACATCACTTATCCAAAGTGATTTGCATGGTGCATTCTTGGAGGAATTATCATTTAGCATGCTTCTACCCTGCACAGACAACTCAAATGAGTATAAAATCAAATACTCCTTTTTCAAGGAAAGATTTCAATTTTCCTATCTCACTTTTATGTGAAACTTTAAAAAGTAACAGCAATAAGAGGAAATCTTGCTGGTATTGTGCAAAGCAGGCATTCCATAGGTGGACATCTTACCTTGTTATCAAGTGCCTTCATGAATGCATCCAGCAGATGACCTGGAATCATGCTGTGAACATTTATTGTAGAGAAGAGGTAAAATTTTAGGAGAGTGTTGCCATACTAATAGATAGTTTTGAATTTTTTTCCTGGGCATTACAAGAAGCAGACAAACAGATGTGTAATGCTTCTTGTACAATACATGGTGGTCAACTTCCATTCATTGCCAGCTGAACTCCAAAGTGGTTCTATCCTGTGTTCCATAGGTGGCACAGGTAGGGATGGAGGGTTGACAGTTGAGTGCCCATTTGAAACACAACTTCACCCATAAAGTTGTCTCAAAGCATGAATTATTAAGAGTGATTCTGCAAAAGTCTTGGGGCTAATGAAGATATCTCCATTTTGGATCAAGGTGAGCTTGACACTGAGAAAAGGCCTTGAAGCTAACTGGCATGGTACCAGTACAGGAAATGCTTCATTGTCCCTGCTGGGGACATTTCAGTTCCTGGGTTGCCCTGGTTTTCAGGAAATTCTTAAAATCCTTCACATTTGTCTTTTTTCAACTGCAAAGACTTGTTGCATACTGATTATCCCAAATTGAAGATAGATTTTATCCCAGTCTACACTTCCAGTAATTAATTTAACCAACTCCAATATCCAAAGAAAAATTACTAAAATAAACGTAGTTCTTACTTAGGGACATTTTGTATGCACGGGCAGTAGGATGCAAGCATTCTCCAAGGCATCAAGAGCAGTAAGGTCAAGAACTGAAGGCAGCAGTTTTCCTAGGTGGGTCCCCACTCCACAAGCAACATGGCTCATTCCCACTGCCCAGATGAGTCAACTGAAGCAGAGAAGCTGTGTAACTAGACCTTAAGCTGCTAATTCAAAGCACAAAGATTTGATCCAAAAGTCTATTATATGTCAATATTGCACTGTTTTCATTCTGAAAAAAAAAAAAAATGGTACCCAAAGTCAAACCTAGGCCCTCTCCAGTGGTGATTATATTTGTTTTACCTGGATGGAAGGATAGGTGCTTACAGAGGCCATAGGGCAACACAATGAAGAACACTGTTCTGAGTTAGGTCAGGTTTTTCCTCCTCTCCTTAACAATTGCATGACATTAATCAAGTAATCCATTCTCAGTATAATAATGTATTAAATAACCTGGCTTTAATTTCTCTTTTAGTTCTAAGAATCTACAATTCTAAAATTATGAAGAAACAAAAAGGGAAAAATTTGGACCCTGGGGAAAGAAAGATGGGGGTGGGGGTTGGTAGATAAAGGAAGGAAGGAAGGAAGGAAGAAGAAAAAAAGAAAGAAAGAAAAAGAAAGAAAAAGAAAGAAAGAAAGAAAGAAAGAAAGAAAGAAAAGAAAGAAAGAAGTCATGTGGAACTACTTATTCCAGTAAGGAAACTTGAGAATTCTTTGTCTTAAGGAGAATAACAGTCCCCCATTAGTCGAATCATTCAAGCAAGCTTCAGGTCAGGCCCTTTAATTTGTGGAATAGCTACTAAGAACCAGTTTATCAGGCCACACATAACTGAGTGGTATGAACCTCATTACAGCTATTTCCTCTTACAGGAAATATAAGAACTAAAGCTAATGCCTACCAAGATCTGATTTTAAAGGCCTCTGCAAACTGAAAAGGAGCCATCACACATGACCAGGGTACAGATCCTATATTAGAAAGTCATCAGAGTAAGAAATAAATTCAAGATAGTAAATCTTTCTAGATTTAAGACACTAACTAAAGAAAGAACTAAAAGAAAGAAAGCCATAGTGCCAGGGGATTCCAAGAAAATCTTTGTTCAAAGGGCTGGTCACTGACTCCACCAGTGCCCAAGCCAGACAGAAGGGTAAGCTGGCCAACCCCAAGGCCCTACAAAGAGCTGAGGAAACAGGCAAGCAACTAAGGACACATTTAAGCCAGACCAGTAACACTGACAATTAGCACTTTTAAGTAATTCTCTAAAACATCTACTGGAAAATGTACAATTGGGAGGAAATATAGTCAGCAGCATATTGTTAAAATATTTAAGTAGATGGGTAAATGCTGACCTCAAATGGTTACAATGCACCATTCAAGCAATAACAAAGAATGCCCAAATGTTGGATGTCAGTCGGTATTGAATATTTCCAACCTACAGTGTTAGGCATATGGTCTACCAAAGCAATGCCTAATTGGATTTGAAGTTAAACTAAAATAGGGTCTAGTACAAATCCCCAGTTCTGTTAGAACTTGGGATCATCTTTGACATGGGTTGAAGGACAGTCAAAAACATTCTGGGTCTTTCTTTCTTTACATCAAAGTTCAGGGTCACCTCTCCTTCATCTGAAAATCTAGAGCTCTATCAGAGGTGCCTGCATTCCTGCAACCTCTGATTAGCTGATCTTTTTTTTTTTTTTTTTTTTTTTTTTTTTTTTTTTTTTTTTTTGTGGTACCAGGGATTGAACCCAGGGGCACTTGACCACTGGGCCACATCCCCAGCCCATTTTTTGTATTTTATTAGAGACATGGTCTCACTGAGTTGCTAAGTGCCTCACCATTGCTAAGGCTGGCTTTGAACTCGCAATCCTCCTGCCTCAGCCTCCCAAGTGCTGGGATTATAGGTGTGTGCCACCGCGCCCGGCTGATCTTTTTGTTCTAATCTCCACTCAGTTCCAATCGCTGTACATGTCAGATAAATATTCTACATCACATTTTCATCTAATCCCACCTCTTTTCACAAACCCAAATTTCTCAGCACTCACCTAACCTAGTCCTAGGCCTGGTATCAAATTCAGACTCCAAGACTTTGTTCTATCTGTTCATAGAGATTTCCTACCCCATCCTCATCACTCCCCATATGGCCAAAGTGTTTACCTCACCACCTTTGGCACAAGTCCCAGCTCCCCATAATTTCTTTAACTACACTCAGTCCTCTTCCCTTCCCCCTTAACACTCCTCCCCTTTTGCCTTCTTCCTTTCCCTGTGGTGATCAGTATCCCAAGAGTACTGAGGGAAAGGCCAGAATGATTTTAAAGCTTCCATTTCCAAAAACAATTTCATATGGCTCATCATAAAAAGCACAGTTACGGTAGAACAAACCCCAAACACAAATAACACAGGTGAGGATGAGTGAGAATCATATTTTGAAAGGCTAAAGGTCAAAGAGTCCCTATAGTGAGGCACAAAAATTACTTCTGAGCTTCACAGCAAGCGAGGCAAAAGATAATACATGATAAAGTAAGTAGTTTTTTTATCTGAGTTTTTTATCTTATGAACTCATCAGTAGAGATGTAATTTCCTCAGCTCTGAACCCAAAGGAAATGTCCATGTGTCATTATAGTAAGGACATTAAACAACATGATGGATGGCCTGCCCAACAGATGTTTTACAGGAAGTACAGCCCATACAGCTTATTTCATTTTTTTAATATGTATTTTTTTAGTTGTAATTGGACACAATACCTTTATTTTATTTATTTTTATGTGGTTCTGAGGATCAAACCCAGGGCCTTGCACATGCTAGAGGAGCACTGTACCGCTAAGTCACAACCCCAGCCCCCATACAGCTATTTCTTACCATCACAACACGATTCTGTTGGGGGCTGGAAAGATGCACTCCAGGTGTATGGTGTGACGTACACCTTCAACCCATGTCAAAGATGATCCCAAGTTCTAACAGAGCTGGAGATCTGCATTAGACCCTATTTTAGTTTGACTTCAAATCCAATTAGACATCGCTTTGATAGACCATATGCCAGGAAGGAAGGAAGGAAGGAAGGAAGGAAGGAAGGAAGGAAGGAAGGAAGGAAGGAAGGAAGGAAGGAAGGAAGGAAGGAAGGATTAGTAAGAGCCCTAATAAGGAGATAGCTAAGATGGCAGCTAGCTGAGAGCCATAAGAGGTGTTTAAGTATTTTCACCTGATATTCATGCTTTTATCTAAGAATCTTTCTATGCCTGTGAACACTATGTGACGCACCTGTAAGTTTGAGCTGTTAACACGTGGTGTATACTTGTTAAGGCAAAAAGTATTTAACCGGGTGAGGTTGGCTAGAGGGGGTGGGGGGGTTGGAGTTGGAGAGGTTGTTGGAGCCAGAGAGAGAAGTTAGAAGAAGGAAAAATAAAGAACCTATTCATTTCCAGTCTGCCTCCAAATTCTTTCCTGCAGTATCGTTGCTGCAGGCGGCAACAAGGATTGAAGGAAGGAAGGATTGAAGGAAGGAAAGAAGGAAGGAAGGAAGGAAGGAAGGAAGGAAGGAAGGAAGGAAGGGGGGAAGAAAGGAAAATCATATGGAACTACTTATTCCAGTAAGAACCCTTGAGAATCCTTTGTCTTGAGGAGAACCTTAAGTACAGATGTCCTGCTGGACTTCTAACTAGAGTTACACATGAACCCATGCAAAACAGTGGGCAGCCACCAGCAATCCCTGAAGGGATCTGACCAAACGCTCTTCCTCTGAGAATGAAGCTGACAGAGGGGATGCTTGGGCAGGAAAATAAAAGTCACCCTGACAGAGGGGACCTGATATCCCTAGGGAGAAGAACCAGGAGAAATGCCTGAAGACTACCTCTGAAATAGCTGTGCGTCGTGTGCTCAGTGATGTGCAACAGCCTGTGACTCCTCTTCCCTGTCACAGGCATGGAAAGACTCAGTGGGCAGGACTGATCAAACATCCCCCTCTGTCACAAGGGCCTGGATAATGGCTCCTGCTCAGCAGGACGGAGCAGCTGGAGCGGTCCACCAAAATTCGATGGCAATGACATGTCATGGGGCAACTGACGGGTTAGACAGCTTGCATAGCCCTCTCTTTCTACGTACAGCAGTGTGTCTGTCCAAAGGAGTATTCTGATTTGGCCACTCTGCAAAGTGACACGTAGAAAAATGTAACAAAGAAAGCACTGTATGAGGCTGCAGAGAATTTCTGATGAGCCAATGCCTTTGAGAATGCTAAGCACAGTATTTTAATCAAAAAGTTATTGGGAGCAGACCTCTTTAATGACTGTTACATAAGCTGATCAAGGTCACAAGCACTGAGGGGTGCCGATGTTCACCGGGAGTTTTGTTCTTTGTTTCCTCAATTTTTTTTTTCTTCCAGAATTTGACACACAGTTATCCCAGAGCATTTGTCCCAATAAATTAGAGCCATTTGAGGACTGTATGTCCCCTACGCTTGTCTCTACGACACATTTTTTGACAAGAGTGTTGTCTATTATAATGGAAGTCAAGATGTTTCCATAGATCTTACTATTTTTCCAACATGTCTATGTTAAGTTTATAATAAAAAATAAAGTAAAATTTTAATACAATGAGGGAAGAGGGAGGAAAGACTTGAAAAAATAAGGGAGGAAGGGGGAAGGTCTACACAACAGCCAGAAGAGATCATTTGCTCTCAAATGGTCCTGGGATTAGCAGGCTCCAGCCTTCTCTAGGAAATGTGAACAAACCCACATGTTAATTTGGCCACGCAGGGACCCACTGGAGATTCCATGTCAGTGACCACACCGTACTGTGGCTAACAAGAGATGTGCTATAACAAAGAGTTTTTTAAGCCCAAAAACACACGCCAAATAATGCCCCTCATTTCATCCGGATTTAACATGGTTTACAGAATTGAGAGAAGTTTGAGGCCACACCCTTGTGTCTGTGTCCACCACCATTCAGACACAAAGCTCTCATGGCCAGTAGGATCCAGCTCTGGAAGTGCCGCCACTTCACCTGTCTCCACCTCCTGATGGGAGGCCGTGCTGGAAAGACCACTGTGGCATGGTGTGGGCTCATGGCATGCTCACATGACCTTCACCTGTAATCCGCCCGAGAAAAGATCACTGTCAGGAAGACTGTGTGCATTGTTCTGTGTCCCAGAAAAGACAGGGGCAGCTTCTAATATCTTGATCCAGAAAGAATATGCATTCCTATTACAGAATAAGAATATAGCTTGGAAGTAGCTGAGACATGAAAAGATGAAATGGGGAATCATAAAATTTTTCTAAATAAATAACACACGCGTGGAGAATTCTCACTGAGTGTAGTAATGCAGGAAATGTCTGTTCCAAAATGGTTACGATCCACTCAAGCACATCAATCCTGCTCAAGTTGCACAGAGTGGCTTCGATATCTTCCCTTTGGAGCAAAGCTGCTGAGCCAGCCCCCTGAAGGAAGAGCCCTTGTGGACCCTACATCATTCAGAAACCATTAAAGTTCCAGAACTGCTGTTGTAGCAATCCTCACTGGGCATCGAGCAATCATGGTTATTTACAGACGGAAAAGACCAGAGTCATTCAAAGGATCCAGACCAGATTTGTGCGCATCATGCAGGTTTTAAAGGCACTGTAAATGGCCACCTTGGAAGCCAACTCCAGTTCAATCTTATCAGGGAAAGCCCCTCACTATATCTCCTACAAGGTCAAGGTCAATGAAGCCCCCATGCCTTCTCATGATGACACCTGTGAACGTGTGATCCAGGCTACTAGAGGCTGTATGTGATGACACTGGGAGAGTCCTTCCAGCTGCATATTTGTCATAGCAGGGGTGAGTCACAACACTCCAGGGGAGGCTCCGGCTTGCACCTTGGGGAGGCACATCACTCAAAACAACAGACTGGCTTGACTATAAGAATGAAATGGATTTTCCACACAGGTTTCCCCAAAAAACCAGAACCTTATAAAGGGAAGAGGATGTTACCGCAGCAACCACTGATATCTAAATGAACAATTGTCGGCAATACCAATTCTGCATTAAGTCAAGACATAGTTAACAAATGCACTAGGAAAAAAGCACTTAACACTTAAAAATGCGGGAGCAGGATTGTACCTAGCTTGGCGCTGCCCATCAGGACTTGCTGAGATGATGGAAATGTTCTACTCCCCATAAGCCACCCACAATGCAGCGTTTGTGCCCTCGCTCAAAATTTGGCTACTGTGAGTAAAAGACTGAATTTTTAATTTTATGTATTTGCAACTAATGTAAATAGCTGCTGGCTACCACATAGACAGTACAGGCCTAGTGATTAATTTCAACTATGAAATAGGAGCAAAATATGTGAGATGTTGATAGTGGTTGCCTGTTGGTCGGTTTTTTTGTTTTTTTTTTTTTTTTTGCTTTTTTATACTTTTTTCTCTTCTTCCAAATTTTTTAAAATAATGAACACAGGTTCATTATTTTTATCTTTATAATCAGGAGAAAAAAGAAATTAATGCTGAAAATGTCGAAAGGATAAGATGGGACAACTTCCACACTTCCTGTATCTGATGCCTGCCATTCTGACTGAGAAGGTCATTATAAAATTGAGTCATGTTCAAGCTGATCAATAACCAATAAAGATGAACCACTGCTGGTTCCAAATAAACCATCACTCATCAAGAGGCTCTGTTGCCGCCTGAAGGGATGGCCGCTTGGAGCAACGAAGCCGCGGGAAGAAGTTCAGAGGCAAACTGGAAACAAACAGCTTTTTATTCTGATAACTTTTCTCTCTGGCTCTAACAACGACTAACACGCGCCACACACACCACCAAAATGGCGCTGACCCGATCAGCAATCTCGGCCAAGTCACTCGAGATCCCGGGCCAAGTCCCGCGAGATCCCAGGCCAAGTCCCGTAAGACTACGGAAGGCAGCAATGCCCAAAACTCCATGGCCCATAGTCAACCGCAATTTAAGCCATCTCCCCAAACAGGGCTCCTGCAAGGCTCCAGTTCAGATCTGGCTGCAGTCCACCAGCTGCAGCCTGACAGGCTTTCCTGTGAGTTCTTGAACTTGGTGCTGTTCTCACCTCAGGCTTCCCAAGCTGCTCCACCATCTTCCCAAGTCTCCTCCCTATGGCTGCTTAAAGTTCACTGCTCAGGAGGCTGAGACAGGAGGATCGCAAGTTCAAAGCCAGCCTCAGCAACTTAGTGAGGCCCTAAGTAACTTAGCAAGACCCTGTCTCAAAATAAAAAAAAAATATAAAAAGGGCTGGGGATGTGGCTCAGTGGTAAAGCACCCCTGAGTTCAATTACTGGTACAAAAAATATATATATATTTACTGCTCAAGTTAAATGTTGCCTCCTATCCCATGTATCCAACCAGTCACCTATGTTGTCACTACATTTAACTCTCTGTACTTCTCATTTCTTGCTATTTTCTTGTTTATTGATTTACTATCAGTCTCTCCCTGAAATATATGAGCTGTGAATCAGCAGGAATCATGAGTGGCTATGTCCTACTCTATACCTACCACCCTGGCCATTCATTCCTTTATCACAAATGACCATGAGCTCTAACAATGAGGACAACAGCTGGATTTGGCAGTGAAAATGACTTTGCTTTCACGGAGCACGCAGCCCACCTGCTCTACTGAACTGTATGTGGACAAATATTGATCAGGAAGCCACAAGGAATGTCTATTTCCAATGCCCTGGACACAAGGGAATGCACATTATAAATTATGATTTCTGTCACTCATTGCCTGGTGCTTAACAGAGCTGGGGGATAGCCCTCTTGAAGAGAAGCCACCTCAGAAAAGACATCCACGAGTTGTCAGCATTAGCCATGTTTTTATTCTTTTTTCTTTTTTCAGAACTGGGGGTTGAACCCAGGGGTGCTCTACCACTGAGCTTCATCCCCAATCCTTTTATTTTTATTGTGAAACAGGATCTCATTGAATTGTGAAGGAGCCCTAATTAGGAAGGGCTGTTGCAGCTAGCTGGAAGCCATAAGTTCCACCTGATATGTATGTGACGCACCTGTAGGCACCCGAAAAGCTGAAGGTATAAAACCGGGTGAAAGCGGTCCGAGTTAGGAGAACGGAGAATTCGGTCAGCCGGGCAGTCACTCGGTCGGTCAGAAGAATCAGAGCGGCCAGAACGTAGGCAGAGCAGTTACAGAAGAGAAACCAGATAGAAGAAGTAATGACTGGTCAGAGTTAGGCCGAGACTCCTGAGGAAGACAGAAGACAGAAGAAAGAAGAAGGAAGAAAGAAGAGAGAAGAAAGAAGCTCTAATCTTTCTCTAAAAGCTCGCTTTAATCTTTCTCTCTAAAAATCTTTCTTTCCCTCTCTAAGCTCTAAGAAAGTAGAAGTAAAAGTAGTAAAAGCTTAACTCTGCCTCCGAGAGTTTTTCCTCCCGGTTTTCGGTACCAGGCAGCTGACAGAATTGCCCAGGCTGGCCTTAAACTTGTGATCTTCCTGCTTCAACCTCCCAAGTCACTGGGATCACAGGTGTGTGCACTCCCACAACACCAGCCATCTTTTTCATAAAAATCATGTTGCTGGGTTGGGGTTGTGGCTCAGTGGCAGAACACTTGCACGTGTGAGGCACTGGGTTTGATCCTCAGCACCACATAAAAATAAATAAATAAATAACAGTATTGTGTCCATCTACAACAACAAAAAAAAATTTTTTTAAATCATGTTGCTCCAGAAGGTTTCAGCCCTACTACATTGCTCAGAGCACAGGCAGCACACTGGGAATTATTGACACAAAGGTTGACATGCATGTCTTTGTATGTGTGCACACAAGCACATGTGTGTGTCTAAGTGGGGGGGTGGGGGTTCACAAATGACCAACATTGAATACACACTGAAGGCAAGGCAAGAGCCAAGCTACACAACACATGCTACCAAGACACCTCCCTAACACAAGGACAAGTCAGGCACCTGTTGAAGGAGCTGCGCTGCTTTCAAAAGACCAGAGAGGGACTTGCCTGCAGTGCTGTAGGTGGTGTCAGAATAGGGCTATCTTGTGAGTCCTTTTCAGCAGTGGCTACTCTCTGCCAACCTCAACACCCACAGATCACCAGGCCCTGTCAGCTCTGATCCTGGGCCTGCATGCACTTTGGGCCAGTTCAAAGAATTTGCAGACAGGAATCTTATCTGAGCTGCCACTTTCCAACTCATTAACGTCCAGCAGAGAACTGGACTTAAAGGTGACCCAAAGTACAAAGGACAGGGAGCAGTGGCTCACTAGCAGACACAGACCTTCCTCATCTCTCATTGCTGAGTATGTCCCTGAAGGCTAATGGTCCAAGAAGCAATCTTATTATCTTCCAAAGGGATGCTCTCAAGTCCTGCCTCCAAGTCAGCTCAGATTTCAAAGAGGAAATGACCAACAAGCCCCTGCTGGGGCCACAGCTGTCCACTTCTACTCCTTATTACCTTAAAGCATCTGTGGGCCTTCAATGGGAGGAGAAACCAGACCTCTCTCTGTCAGGCCCAACAGGTCCCAGGTCTTGTGCCCAGCCTGCAATCAGCCCAGTGAGGACCAGCGTGTTGTGAGCAGTGAAGTCTGTCTTCTAAGGGGAGCCGACACAGGGAACCCCCAGGACATATGACTTCCAGGGATGCCCACTGGTGTTTCTGGGCATCTCAAAGGACGAGGAAGGAAGGAAGCTGCAGTTCTCTTGGGCACAGCTGCTACCCTCATAAGTACCATCACAGAGGCGGCCTCAAGAACCACTGCCCTTGACTTTTGGGAAGAATTCTACTGGCTGAGCTATAAATGAGGAGCCCTCCAGACCCACACACAGAAGGGCAGGCTTCAGCCTCATCGTGTGATCCCAGGCAAGCGATGACCAGTGGGTACAGCTACCTGCTTTAAACACACCTGACATTTGCTAAACAATGGTTTAATAAGGTTAAATGAGCATGAAGAAAATAGTCACACAGCTTATGTGCCAAGTGCTGATGGTAGCACCATCCTCACATCCTGTGCCTGAGCTGTTCTTTTAGTCTCTACATCCCATCCATCCCTGTTTTCAGCCATTTCAACAAAGTCCTCCTCTCCAAACAACACAACTGGGGAATGTTTGTGCACAGGACCTGCAGACAAGCATCTCCTGAGGAGAATTCCTGAAAAGATCCCAAGGGGTTCTGAGTCACCTGTGTACATAATTAATGAGAAATAGCAAAAAAGTCTGCAGATGGGGCCACCTGGAGCTGGGACTGGGTTGGGTCTATTCCTCCCCAGCCCCTGCAGAATTCATTGCAAAAACAGACTTGAGAGTCTCATGAGAAATATTTCCCTCTCCATTCCATGAAACAGCATAGAGCTGTGTAAAATGGAGAGGAAAGTGAGAAAGATTTACCATTCTCTCACCCGGATGTAGTGACTGGGTACCATGTTCCCAATAGTCTACAGTCAGCAGATGCACCTGCTCTTGGCCCGCCCATCTGCCCAGGGAGCTGGACAGGGATGACTCTCTCTTCCCCTTTTTTTTTTTTTTTTTTTTTTTTGTGTGTGTGTGTGTGTGTGTGTGGTACCGGGGATTGAACTCAGGGGCACTCGACCACTGGGTCACATCCCCAGCCCTTTTTTGTATTTTATTAGAGACAGGGTCTCACTGAGTTGCTAAGTGCCTCGCCATTGCTGAGGCTGGCTTTGAACTCGCGATCCTCCTGCCTCAGCCTCCCAAAGTGCTGGGATTACAGGCGTGCGCCACCGCGCCCGGCTCTTCCCCTTTTCTTGATCATGGTTTCCTGTGCAACCCCACTGCTGGCCCACTTGAGTATGTAGTGTCATCTGCAGATTCTCATTCTTCCCACTTCAATTTCTCCATGACTCATGGCCCTAAGATTTTTTCCTCCTTGGCTTCCTCTTGAAGAAGAAAGTTCATTATCATCTCCCCAGATTCCTGCCTGAGCCACCTAATCCCTTTAAGACCTCAGCCAGTTTGGACTGGTCTTCTGCCCTCTGGGATGGCTCATTGGTTGGCACTGCTTTCCTTCCTATATCTCTTCCACAGGTGAGGCATGTCCTTCTGGCTCCCAGGGCAGGGACAGCTTCTGTGGCTGGTAGACTCTGCCTTGTGTCTCCAACATTACATCTCTCTCCTATCTTCCCACAGTATCATGAACGAGGTCACCCAGGTACAATCTGAGATGGGGTGGGGATGCCAGTTCAAGTTCTCCCATCACCTAGATTTTGGGAGCATTTTGAAAGTTTCCAGTGCCTCTTTTGACTCACTTTATACACAATGCCAAACACTCAGAACTTACAGAAGGAGAGAGTTTCAGAAGCCAGGTGCAAATCCCCATGGCTCACAGCTCTGGGCAGCTATAATTTTGAAAAACAGAGCCACCCTCTTCTTTTCATTGATATACCACCTCTCATCCCCTAGAGTAGATGCATGATGATGATTTTTTAAATCTACATTAACAATAATAGTCAAAGGATTCTTTTTTTTTTTTTTTTTTTTTTTTTTTTGTACCAGGGATTGAACTCAGGGGCACTGGACCACTGGGCCACATCCTCAGCCCTTTTTTCTATTTTATTAGAGACAGGGTCTCACTGAGTTGCTAAGTGCCTCACCATTGCTGAGGCCGGCTTTGAACTCGTGATCCTCCTGCCTCAGCCTCCCAAGTGCTGGGATTACAGACGTGTGCCACAGCACCTGGCAGGATTCTTTTTTATTTTTATTTTTTTATTTTTTGTAGTTGTAGATGGACAGAATGCCTTTATTTTATTTGTTAATTTTTATGTAGTGCTGAGGATTGAACCCAGGGCCTTGCACATGCTAGGCGAGAGCTTTGCCACTGAGCTACAGCCCCAGCCCTCAAATGATTCTGTAGAGTGTAACTTAAGTTTCAAAGCGTTCTCATCTTCAATACACAAGTGAAAGACAAAGATTCACTTTCAGGTTTTGGAAGCAGCACCAGCATCACATTCATACTGTCAATATTCTAAATCTGGAAGGGAATCAAAGCAATAACCAGATGCCCATGACCTCATCATGACTGTTTCCTGACAGATGGAAAAAAAAATTAATTATGACCTTCAAGTTACGTAGGCTGGGGGGACTTGGCCTGCTTGTCTATCTCCAGGTTGACATAAATGAGAGTTACTGTCCTTTACAGCTCTTAGTAATGGGGGGAAGGAGTTTATTGAGTCAGTAGAGAATCAGTTGTACACATGCCTTCCTTTGCCCAAAGGTCAATTGGTAGCTTTAGATTTCCTCTAAGAGCTTCATTCATAAAATGGCATGCTGAACCCCTCCACACCAGAATTCTCCATACAAAACCATGTATGATGATGGCCATGTTCGAGGCATGTATTCTCCAGGGCCACAGAAGTGACAGCCATTTGCTCCTCCCTGATTACTAGTACAGGACTCTGAGTTGGTCATCCTTCATCTTGCCTGCCAGTGTCCCTGGTGACTCTTCCATTCCCTCCACCACACAATGGAAATACTACAGAACCACTTTCAGCCTGCATATTGCTAGAATTGGGGAGGTGTTACGGGTTGAATTGTATCACCCAAAAAAATATGCTATGTCCTAACACCCCAATCAATACCTCAGAACGTGACCTTATTTGAAAATAGACTCTTTATAGAGGCAACCAAGTTGAAATGAGATTGTTAGGGTGGACATTACTCCAATATAACTGGTGTCCTTATAAAAGGGTGACAGTGGACACAGAGAGCCATGCAGGAGGATAGAAGATATGAAGACACACAGGAGGAGGCCATGTGAGGGCAGGATATTGGCCCAAGAAGGCCAACAGTGGCCAGTGAGGCACCAGGAGCTACAGAGAGGCAGGCAACCATGTCTCCCTCACACAGCCCCAAAAGGAACCAACCTGGCTGACCCCTCCAGCTCACACCTACAGCCTCCAGAGCTGCAAGATAACGAATGCATTCCTACTATTCACTTCAAGTAACTTGTGCTTTGTCACGGCAGCCCTAGGAAACTGACGAAGAAGGTTTCTTATTTTGTTTTTTATTGTGGTTCCAATATTTGAAGACAAATAACTATTCACAACACTGTAGCTGATCCTAGAGCATCGTGGGAGATTCATGGTTCTCACCACAGGTCACACAGAAGAATGCCCAAGCCTACCCTCAATTTAATGGCCTGGGGTTTTAGAAGCCACCCACCTCAACATTGTTTATGCCAAACCTGAGGCCAATTCCATCACTCTAGGAATCTAGTCAGCACAAGCTAGCACATAAAAACTGGGTGCCTCGCCTCTACTCCAGAGGGACATTGTGTGCCACTGCATGCAATCATACACAGTAACAGCAATCCAATTCATCTGGAAAAGGACTGTGCAGTACTTTTCTCAAAAGAAGAAATACAAATGGTCAACAAACACATGAAAAAAATGTTCAACATCCCTAGCAATCAGGAGAAATGCAAATCAAAACTACACTGAGATTCCATTTCACTCCAGTCAGAATGGCAGCCATCAAGAATACAAATAACAGTCATTGCTAACAAGGACACTAGGGGTAGAGGGGGGAGTACGCTCATATGTTGCTGGTGGGACTGAAAATTAGTATAACTACTCTGGAAAGCACTATGGAGGTTCTTCAAAAGACTAGGAACGAAGCCACTCTATGACCCAGTTATCCCACTCCTTGGTATTTATTCCAAAGAACTAAAGTTAGCACATTAGAGTGGTACATGCATGCCAATGTTTATAGCAGCACAAAGCACAATAGCCAAATTATGGAACCAGCATAGGTGCCCATCAACAGATGAATGGATAAAGAAAATGTGGCATACATACACAACTGAGTTCTACTCAGCCATAAAGAAGAATAAAATTATGTCATTCGCTGGTAAATGGATGGAGCTGGAGCACATGCTCAGTGAAATAAGCCAGACCCAGAAAGTCAGGGTTGAATGTTTTCTCTCATATGTGGAAGCTAGGGACAGGTGAGGGGAGGGATTCTAACAAGTACAGAGGAGAGGCCAATAGAGTAGAGAAAGGGAATGGATGGGGAGGAAGGGGGAATGAGGAAGAACTAGGAATGAACTCTACAAATCATGTTATGTCCATGTACAACTATACCACAATGAATCCTGCTTTAGTATATAATTCTAATGCACCAATTAAAATGTTAATAATGGCAATAGAAAGGAGATCGGTAGAATAGAACAAGCAGATCAGGAAAGGGAGGAAGGGAAAGAAAAGGAATGTGATTGATTAATATATGCCAAGAGCTTATACAAATATGGCATAATGAATTCCATGACTATATAATTATAACACACCATTAGTTTTGTTTTGTTTTGTTTTGTTTTTTAACAAAAGGTGTTGTAAAAGTTAGGTTTCCCCCACTGCAAACTCTAAGGGCATCTGATTCAAACCTGTTCAAGCATGGCATAGTAATTCTAGACTTGTTCACTAAATCTTAAAATACTGGGGGGAAAAAAGGGTTACCCTTTACAACCCACAAATAAAGAGTAAAAGGAAACCCAATGTTCATAAAGAGTAATAAATGTCTGAATCCCATTAGTCCCAACATACAGTCCCAGGTATGTGAGACAATGTGGTATAGTCTAACACATTAAAAACACCTGAGTCACACGTGGCTCTCCAGAAAGCGCCAACCTGCAGAGCTTCATCCTGAAGGCTTGCTGCATCCTGAAGGACTCCCTTGGCCTGCTCCTGTGGGTGACCCCTGCATAGCAGACTGGATGCACCTGGTAATTCACAACAACCAGAAAAGAATCGCTGACCCTTGATGCCACTTAGTCACCGATTTCATCCTTCCTTGAAGGCAGGTATCACACGGTGCACAACTTGACGAGCTAGCAACTGGAGTGCTGATGGCAGTCTAAAGTCTGGAATTTCTCCACAAAAGACAAACAGGTGAACTTGGAGGATCACACATTTCACTGTCTTAGTCTGTATTCTATAGCTGCAACTCAATACCACACACTTAGTAATTTATTAAAATAAAGGTTTTTTTCAACTCATGGTTCTGAAGTCTGAGAAGTTCAAGATCAGGAAGTCACTTTTATTTTTTTTAATTTTTTTTTTTTTTTTTTTTTTTTTTTTTTTTTTTTTTTGGTACCAGGGATTGAACTGAGGGGCACTGGACCACTGGGCCACATCCCCAGCCCTTTTTTGTAATTTATTAGAGACAGGGTCTCACTCAGTTGCCAAGTGCCTCGCCATTGCTGAGGCTGGCTTTGAACTCACAATCCTCCTACCTCAGCCTCCCAAGTGCTGGGATTACAGGCGTGCGCCACCACACCCGGCTAAGGGAGTCACTTCTAGTGAGGTCCTTCAGGTTGGTGGAAACTCTCTACAGAGTTCCAAGACAGAACATCCTAGCACAGGTCTCTCTTCCTCTTGTCATAAAGCCACTGCCCCATTGGATTAAGGCCCCAGCTTTATGGCCTCCCAAAGGTCCCACCTCCAAATACTATAGCCAAATGAAGTTTCCACCCTCCCAATATCTCATAATGGTGACTAAATATCAATACGAGTTTGGGAGAGGACATTCAAGCCACAGCACTTAGTTTTCTCATCAATGTTATTTCTCCTGAAAATAATGGCCACAGAAATGCATCTTTCTAACAAGTGTCCAAATTGGAGAATGTATAAAGAAGTTCTAGAAAACTTTCAAAACTTCTAGAAATATCCATTCATTGACTGAGTATACATAAGATTTCTAAAACTGTTAAACCCCTACTGTGTTAGGCACAGAGTTAGTAAGTCAGGATACATTGATGAAGACAACATTCATGAACAGACCAGCTTTGGAAGTGAATGAAGAGTGCAGAGGAACATAATCAAAGACTATCCAGCAGGGCCGGGGAGGTACCTCAGTGGTGGAGTACTTGCCTGGTGTGTGCTCCACCAGCACCACAAAAATAAATAAATAAATAAAATGAAATAAAAACAGAATTACAGACCACATAAAACTAGACTAGACAGAGTCTCCAAAAGAGAAGCATACATAGTGGGGTACTGGTAGAAAGCTTAACAACCAGCTCTCTGGGGACATGGGAGTCCTGATTTGTAGCCTCTGCCCATTTCCATGGTGTAAACTCCCACAGGGCCAATTTCAAGTTGCGAACATCACATCAAATAACTTGTACAATTCCTAATAATTTAACAACTGTTGGTACAAGATTGGTACCTGATACCAGAATATCATATAAGAGTCACCGAAACTAGACAAAGATATGGAATGCTTAAAAAAACAATGGACAAGCCCCCATCTCTAATGCTAAGTCATGGATCCCAAACATCTCATCCACAACCCCAAAATAGTATAATAGTGGACTGGATGCAACTGGTCATCATTGACCAGAGAAGACCCACTGACTCACAGGTACCTATTCAGTTTCTATAAGGGATAAAATTATAGGCCAAGGTTACTCTTGTGACCTAGTGTCACTCCCCTAACTCATTTATCTTCAAGAGAAAGGAGTTTGGTCCCTCCTAGAGAAAAGCATCCAAACTCACAGTTGGGTATTCTAGAGAAAGCATGATTTAGCTGGGCACAGTGGTGCACGCCTATAATCCCAGCAACCCAGGAGGTTGAGCCAGAGAATCACAAGTTCAAGATCAGTCTTGGAAAGTTAGCAAGATTCAGTCTCAAAAAATACAAAGGGCTATGGTTGTAGCCCAGTGATAGAGCACCTCTGGCTTCAGTCCCCAATAACACACACACACACACACACACACACACACACACACACACACAGCATGATTTATAGTTTTCTTTAAATAGCAAATTCCTTCCTAGTTACTCAAAACACTAAAAGCCATCAACACTTTCCAGTGATTCTTCAAATTCTGCGTCCATTACCACAGGTGCCCACTCAGCTCCTGAATCCCAAGGGAGCCATGCAGCACCATCCCAGAGGTGCCCCAGGCGAGGGAGAATGTTTGCAAGGTTTCTCAAGCAGGCCCTGCTCCTCCAGGCTGTGACTTCGTCCCCCAAAACCCTCAAATTTATTAAATAGGTTCTGGAATGTTACACCTCTGCTAACTATCTACACCTATAATTATTAAAACATAATCATATTTTTTGCCAGGATTGAACTCATATATATTTTTTTTTTTTTTTTTTTTTTTTTTTTGGTACCGGGGATTGAACTCAGGGGCACTCAACCACTGGGCCACATCCCCAGCCATTTTTTTGTATTTTATTAGAGACAGGGTCTCACTGAGTTGCTAAGTGCCTCGCCATGGCTGAGGCTGGCTTTGAACTCGCGATCCTCCTGCCTCAGCCTCCCAAGTATTGGGATTACAGGCGTGAGCCACCGCGCCCAGCTTGAACTCATATATTCTTTAATTTAGCAAATGTCATCTCAAGAAATTAGACCCAGACACAACAGA
The DNA here is from genome assembly GCA_025594165.1 of Tamias sibiricus. Taxonomy (NCBI): domain Eukaryota; kingdom Metazoa; phylum Chordata; class Mammalia; order Rodentia; family Sciuridae; genus Tamias; species Tamias sibiricus. The sequence continues at coordinate 66,809,932 of CM046660.1, read as the reverse complement.
ATGCTATGGACACATTCCAGAGGAAGCCATGTTAAAAGGGAGCAGAAATCACCAAAAATGCAAGAGGACGGATGGGAAGGCGGCTAAGAGACAGGAGACGAGTTCAGGGTTGTGTAGATGAAGGCTACCACTGATGGTTGCACTGCCTCAGTGATAGCTGAAGAGGTAAGAACCTATGTGAGAACTAGTTCACGAATTTATCCCATACCACACTCACTCCAACCCCCAGTATAAAATTCAGCAGACTATAGACTGAAACTTCCTCTTTTTTTGGTACTAGAGATTAAACTCAGGGGCACTCAACCACTGAGCCACATCCCCAGCCCTACTTTGTATTTTTATTTAGATATAGGGTCTCACTGAGTTGCTAAGCACCTCGCCATTGCTAAGGCTGTCTTTGAACTTGTGATCCTCCTGTCTCAGCCTCCCTAGCTGCTGGGATTACAGGTGTGCGCCACTGCACCTGGCTAGACCGAAACTTCCTAAGAAACTGTTCATATAGAATTGTTTAATTAAAATCTGATCCATATTTACCTAGCTCCTAAGAACTTCTGCCTAACACTCAGCTTACTCTAATCACCCTAAGGGCAACTGGTCACTGAGGTTTTTAAATATTTGTGAAGATCCCACCAATCCCTCTTCCTTCCACTTCTTGTTCATATGATCATCTAAGCACTGGTCACCTCCACTCAAACCCATGCAGTAGGAAGAACAGGAAAGAACAAGACAGTGATAATACCAAGTACCACAATGCAAGGTCAAGGCCACGGTCACCAACATGGGCTGAAGAGTGGCTATAAATGCTATTGCTTTTTGTAAGATTGAACTATAAAACTGCAAGGGCAGGCAACCACTTCCCAGCAGAGTAGAACGATAAATTTACTTATTTTGTGAGGTAGCTAATTATTCAGCATTGTAACATACAAGATATAATAGCAGTGAGTTTAACTCAATAAACAGATAACAATAAATAAATAAAATCCAGATGAAAAGAGTTCCATCAACTGAATACCTACTATATGCTAGGTGGTTCCATAGGTGGTTTTTACACATAATCTATTCAATCCTCATATCACTCTCTCAGATACATACTGTTATCCCCATTTTATGGATAAGGAAACTGAGGCTCAGCAGATTTAGCAATTTGTTGAAGATCATGACACTGCAAGCAATTCTGAAGTCTGAATTCCAAAGAGGATATTCTTAGCATTGATGCTTCGTGCCTCCCCACTAATTAGATCTCTTATGCTACTACTGAGCCAGAATTCACCAAGAAGTTAAGACATCCAAAAATCATGAATAGCAAAGAGAGGGCAAGGTAAGGAAACCTGCACTTGCCCTAATTTGCAGATGGGTTGTGGTTAAAATGTTATTAAATTGGTTGCTCGCCCTGAAGAAAAAAGAAAAGGACAGGACAGAAAATGAGAGGAAAGGAAAATCGTTGGGTTATCAGATCTGCCATGATGTGGATGTGGTTTAAACACATACGCAGAGGTTTGTGTGTTAGAGTCTCAGTCTCAGTGTAGTGGTGAGAGGTGGTGGACCTTTAAGAGGTGGAGCCTAGCAGAAGGTCCCTAAGTCACAAGAACATTGTCCTCAGAAGGGATTGTGGGACCCCAGTCTCACTCTGATTTCCTCGTTGCCAATATAACCTTTCTCCACCCAAGTTTCCACCGTGGCCATTTGCCATCAGGTGATGCAGCCAAAGGGGGCCTTGCAAAAGCCTGCACCATGCTGTTTGGACTTTCAACACCCAAAACTGAGAGCTAAATAAACTATCTATTATATATATATATATATATATATATTTACCTGCCTCAGGTATTTCATAATTTTATTGGTGCATTATAATTGTACATAATGGTTGGATTCACTGTTACATATGCATACATGCATGTAATATCACAAAAATAATTTGACCAATATCATTCCTCAATATTTCCCCTTTCCCTTCACAAAGTGATGGTGATGATCAAGGCATGTGGGCACTACTCTTTTTTTTTTTTTTTTTTTTGGTACCGGGGATTGAACTCAGGGGCACTCGCCCACTGGGCCACATCCCCAGCCCTTTTTTGTATTTTATTAGAGACAGGGTCTCACTGAGTTGCTAAGTGCCTCGCCATTGCTGAGGCTGGCTTTGAACTCGCGATCCTCCTGCCTCAGCCTCCCAAGTGCTGGGATTACAGGCGTGCGCCACCGCGCCCGGCGTGGGCACTACTCTTGATCAGCACTCTGCTAAGTGTTTTATGAAGCAAGTCTTTTAATAACATACCTCAAGGGTAATAGGAGGCTAGAAACGTGTCTTCTCACTTTGTACAGACATTTTTTCCCAGCAGCCAAAGCAGGGCTGAGAACTGGGAGCCATGGATCATGGGGCTGTTTGGCAGGGGCCAAGGCAGTATTAACAAGCAGGAAGAGGTGCAGCCAGAGCTGCCTTCACAAGCACTCACGACACTCCCATGAAGGGCTAGAGAAAGAGACGCACAGGAGGTGGCCTACTGGGAGAGCTGAACACATGCACAGACCACTTCAACACGATCTGAGATACACACTCACAGTGCTGCCTCAGCCCAGCATGGAAGTCCCGTGTGTGTGTGTGTGTGTGTGTGTGTGTGTGTGTGTGTTGAAGAAAGGGAGAAGCACAATACCTGGTCAGAGGGTTTCCAGCAGGAGGTAATGGGTGACCTGAACCTTAATGGATAAGCAGGGAATTGGTGAGCTGAGGCGTTGGGCAGACAGGCTTATACTTCTGAATTCTCCCTACCTTCCACCTTTCTGCCCCATCTTCCTCTTTACTGGTTCTTCCTTCTCAGCCCACCCCTTGAGCATTTGCATATTCTCACTATCTCACTACAGGGGCTCATGCTGGGCAAGCTGCAGTCACTCCTACCACTTCTATTTCCATTTCTTTCTGCAGATGCCCACATCTCCAAATCCAAGCTGGACCCTTCTGCTGAGCTCCAGAGTCACACCTCAAGCTAAATGCTAAACATCTCATTTAAATAACCCAGACATTATGTACTCAAAAGGAACTCTTGTCTTCCTCTCTGTAGGTGGAAATTGGAATTCACCAGTCATCCTGTTCAGGCTTCAAGCAGGAAATTGGGAAAGCATCCTGTTGCCTTTCTGACCCTTATCATCCCAGGCATGATAAGGCAATCAGCGTCGTGTGTGTGTGTGTGTGTGTGTGTGTGTGTGTGTGTGTGTGTGTGTGTTGATGCAGGTAATCAAATCCAGCATCTTGTGCATTCTAGGCAAGAGCTCTACCACTGAGCTACATCCCCCAGCCCAAGTCCTGTCACTACTACTGTCTGTCTGCCCAACTTCCGTACAAGCCACAATAATTTTCCTAACATACAATTCTAGTCCCGTCACCTTCTGCATAAACCTCCCCATACTTACACCCATGCACTGACTGACTCTCTTGCCACCTCCCTGTCTTACAGAAAAACTGGCTTCATTCCCCTGCCCCCAACAGCCCACGGTCCACTCCACGTTTCTCCATCGTTTATAGATGACCCGTCTCAAACGCTGTTCCTCAGTTTCTTAACCTCTATTTCATTATTGCAACCTGCATATTTTCATTCCTTGTGAATCACAACATCAAAGATCACACCCTCTGAACACAACTTCCTGTCAGTCACTCCCACAGTCCTGCTCTGACACAGATGAAACGTCTAAGTCTCTCAGTCCCTGGGCATTCTCCATATCTGCCTGCCTGGTTCTTATCCAGCTTGGACTCCCAGGTTCAGAACCTCAACCACTCTCCTGCCCAAATCCTCACCTCCTTTCATACCATCTACCCATCACCCCTGCTAGCGGATCCCCAGTCTGCTCTCCAGCCCTGACCTGTGGTACTCAGTGATCCTAGGGCAAGGCCACCAGAGTGTCTGAGGCTGGCTGGCCGCCTCCTGTGCTTTCTCAGTCCATGTGCTCCCCCAGCTTCTTCTGAAGGGTCTACTCCTTGCCTTCTCTGTGTTCTCAAGCCTCCTGGGTCACACCCAAGCACTCACTCTCAACAGATGTCCTTGCCTTTGACATCAAGAAAACGAACTCCATGACAACTCTCCCAGTCCCCTACCTCAGCCCCCAAAGCTCGGTTACATCCAGATCCACCTTCTCCTCTTTGCATCCTTTATAGAGGATGGACTAGAGCTCCCTGTTCCTGAGCTCTGCACCCCATTCCCACCTGCTTCTATGGCTAGTCCCTCACCCTCCACCTCTACCACTCCACTGTCCTGCTGCCTCTCATATAAGTAAATACAGGCAAGTCTCCCCAATCTCAAAAAAAAAAAAAAAAAAAAAAAAAAAACCTTGACCCCAATCCTCCCTTTAGTTCCCATAACTCCAGCTCTCTTCAGCTTCCTGGAGAGGTTACCACTTGCTTTCTCTACTGTCTCACTCCAACTCACTCCTCTGTCCACTGAAAGCTGCTTCCACACCAACAGAACTGATCTGAGGTTTGGACAGACTTGTTTTTAAACCTAGCAAACACATCGCAGTCCTTCTGAGTTGACAATGTCAACTTGTGTCCCAATTTCCCATCCATGGCTATGTCTGCTCCTGGTTGGTTTCCCAGCTCTTCCTCTCACCCTTCCTTTCCAGAATTTTCTTCTAACAAATCTCTTAGTTGCTAAAATTCCTCAAGGGACCATCTTCCATCCTCTTCTCTTTTCATTTTTCCTTGTTCTGGTGACCTTATTCTATTCCTGGCTTTGATTACTGTCTACAAGCTGATAACTTATACTTATTGTCTCTTGCCTAAATCTGTCTATTGAATTAATCCTTTATTTTAAAAAATTATAAGAAACAATATCGATGATAATAATAACAACAATGACTATAGGATAGCAGGAAAATTTGAGAACTTCATTTGCATTTTCTCTTCTATTTCTTTTTTAAGCAGAGAGAATGGTATCACTTGGCTGAACACAGAAGGTGGCTGCAAACATCTCAACTTCTTGGCTTAGTTTCTAGAAGTCAGAGCTACTTGAGATTAGGGGAGAGATGACTTTGAGGACACAGAGAAATGGGAACTGTTACTCCAGATTGTGAAGAAGGTGGAAGAAATAATCCTGTGAAGAGAATTCGAATCCATCTCTCCACAGGTTGGCAACACAGCTCACAGAGCTTCACGGGTGGACCAGGAGGGTGGACTTTTGCACTAAAGCTCCCAGCCTGAGTCCAGGTTTTAAGAAACCCTGGATGCCTCTAGTTGCTTTGCTCTGGGTTAAGCCAGTGACCATGCAGAAGTCCACCTGCCTTAGGATCACAATGCAATGGGCATGCGGGAAGAAATCACAGGGAGGAAAAGTAGAGTTCCTGGTCCCTAGCTGAGCTGCCAGCCAAAATCTAGAAACAACCTGCTCTTTATGCCATTGATCCTCCAGCCCAGTTACATGTCCTAGGGAAATCCAGAAGTTCCTTTTCAGCCCTGTCTCAATTACAGATCCATGAGGAAATAAACAAAATGATTGTGGATTTAAGATACTATATTTCAGGGTAGTTTGTTTCTCAACAATAGGTAACAAAACAGTGGCCCGTGAGTTCCAGGACTCAAATGATCTTCCACTCATCAGTGGGGGCTGGAGGGAAACAGTGCCTCTGTAAATGCTTTAGAAGTCCCCAAGTGTCCTTAGAATGAAACAAAACATTTGACCACAGTATATGAAGCTTCCTGGCCACAGCCTAACCTCCAGAAAGCATTGACAATGACAGCTTCCCTACAAGAGATGCTATTGTGGTTCCGTTTTACAGATAAGCCAATTAAGGCTGAAAGTTTAAGATCCTGCCCAAAGTCACCCAGAGGGTAACAAAGCACACCCAGGGCTGTCTGCCACCAAGTGTACTGCCCCCTGGCCCATTTTCCCTTGGCCACATCCTCAATAAAAAGTCCTGGAAGATCAGGTCTTCGAGGTTGTGACCTACTTACCGCCACCACAAATCATAGAGCAGCGTGGGCTGTTTTCCAACTGAAACTAATTTAAAATAATTTACTTTTTTGAAGAATTATAATGAGAATCCATCGTTATAGATAATTTAGATGAAAGCTGTTCTCGTGACCTAGTAAAAATAAAGAGACAGCATATGGTTTGGAATAAATGTGATTCTCGAGAATGCAATCTAGATAATCACTGAATTATTATAATCATTCTGGGGCATGTTTTTATCTTTGTTGATTTTTTCCTGTCCACTGGGACTGTGGTTGTATAATAATAACACAAGTTTAGAGGACTCTGATCTCCAGTTGCTTAGCAACCTACAGCTTTGAAGAGAATGAGGGATCAAGGGTCGATGGCAAAATAACGCTGTTTGCAATTCAACAGTTATTTAAAAGTTTTAGAATTATAAAAGCTGTTCTGCTTTAAATACAAGTATGCAAAATGAACACTTTGCTGGATCAGCCATCATTTTTATTTCTGTCCTACCCTGATTTTGAAGTTGGAGTCAATCACGGAAAGAATGACACAAATTTACTAATTTGAACAACAGCATGATGAGAACGATGCTTCACAAGGCTGTCTCAAGGCACAGTGTCATCGTTCCTGCCACAGCACGGCTCAAAACATTTTGGGGAAAACCAAATTGAAAAAAAAAAAATGCATGTCAATTACAAAGGACAACGCCCAGCTCATGGCGCCTCTCCATGAGCATTAGCTGCCATCGACACCATCATCATCACCATCATCACCATCATCACCATCGCCACCATCATCATCACCACCATCATCACTATCATCACCATCATCACCACCATCATCACCATCATGGGAACACAGGCATGTGCAGACCCAGCAAGTAACAGCCATTCCACAATGAGCATCTTCCTGTTCCTTTTGGTGCCTGTCAGTGTACAAATCATCTTACATGCTCCCTGTTCATTCATTTGCTAGTTATTCGTGCAAGAAAGGATCATAGAGCAGCTAGCAAGGCCAGTGCTTTGCCAGGTATCATAGAGCAAGGAACTGGAACACAGGAGACATGACACCCATCCTCCCCATCTCTCTCAGATGCGGAGAGATGGCAAACAAGGAAAACAACCCCAAAATCATACCTCACGGCCAGAACTGATAAGGAAGTAAGCAGGAGGCTAAGATCGTAGAAGGCGGTCCAAGGAGGACTCTTTCAGGCAATGATGTGTAATGGGTACCTTAAAGATGAGGGGGAGCTATCACTGGGGACAGGCAGAAAAGGGAGCCTGAGGCATAACAGAGCACCTGCGCTTGTGCTTGGAGTCCTCCCTGCATGGGACAGCCATAGTGAGCTGAGGTAAGAGGGAGGCTGGGGGTCACCCCTCCTTAAGAATTACAAACTATTCCAGAAGTGTTGGAACCTCCAAGCACCCCTCCCCTGTTTTGCAATGCTGGGGGTCAAATCCAGGGTCTCACACTTGCTAGGTGAGGGCTCTACCACTAAGCTATACCCCTAACTCCTCAAAGTCACATTTTATCAGAAAAAATACACCCATGCTTTCACTGCACACAAAATAGAGGGTCTGTTGGCAAGGTAGGGCTGTGGTCACTCATCTGGTGCAGCTACAGCCTTGCCAACTACCTCTCCCACACCACCACCACCACCACCCAGTCAGGCTGGGCCCCCACCCAGGTTCTGAGCCAGTGCTCACCATCATTGCTCATGCCTGGGTCCAGGAAGGCGAGGTCCCAAGAATCTGTAGCACAGTGGCCTTCAGAGTAGTTCATAGAAGGCATGGTGCTGGGCCCACCTTGCCCAACCTGGGCTGGAGCAGGCAGATGTTCCAGGTAGTCAAGTGAACCAACAGAGGTGACCCCAGAGATGCCATACACCCACACCTCATCTGATCATCAGCCCCACTCAGTGTGGGCTCCATCAGGACCCACCTAAACCCAGCCACCAAGAAACCACTACAGGTTGCCCTTGGCAACCCCTTCTCCATGAGCTTCTGCCTGCCCCCAGAACCCACTTAGCAAGAAACAAATCCCTGTTAATATAACAGATCATGGGTGGCTAAATGCCACTTTCCTGCCCTAAGTCTAGATATAGACTTTCTGGATGCCCTTAAAACCTGAACCCAAACAAGTGACTGGTTGTGGAGATTCCAGTCTTACCAATATTCTAGGGAGAGTCTTTAGTGGACTTTATCCCAGCTCTCTTTGAATTGCAATATAACACGTACAGACACATTGCAAATAAAGCCAAAATCTTCAAATAACTTAAAAGTGCAGGGTCTGGTTGTTTTTAATGCCACTCTTTTCAGGGAGGGAGTGTATTCCTTTCCAATTCTATTTTATGTACCTTAACATAAGTGTGATTACTGGTTCGATTTCATTTTGTGTTCTGATTTTTCTTTTCATTTAATCTTCTAAGTGCAAAATTGTCTTGAAAAACATCTTTTGCAATGACTGCTTAAAACTATCAGACAGCTATACCATTATTTAAACCTTTTCCTATTCTGTTGGCATTTAGGGGCTCTCTCACTGGAGACTATTATAAACAATGTGATGACAGATTATCCGTGTTTGTACAACTTTGTTCAAATTCCCAATTACTTTTGTAAGGCAGACTTCTAAAGGGGGTATTATGGAGTCGAAGTCTTTAAGGTCCTTAATCCATATTGCCTAATTGCTTTCAAAAAGTGAACCAATTTGCACATCCAACATTAATATAAGTGCCCATTTTACTTCAAGGGGTATACTTTAATGCAATTTGAAATTACTTTAATCTGTCACAATATTTTTAATATCAGTAGCTGCCAAATGTAATCATAAGGCTAACAGAGTAATTTCACACACTATTTATATATCTGGCACTACTTTGGACCATAATGATCTCCAGATGGATTCTCAGTCAACTTCACCTTAACAGTGATTCTAATTCCTTTCTTTCTGTCTTCTTAATCTGGCTGGTAATTAACAGTGGGCAAGTGTTTGGCAAGTTTGGGCTGTGGCAGACTCTATGCCAGTCCTCTGCCATGGCAAAGCCACAGCAGCAGATACACTGGCTGGAGGGCTTTCCCCTTTCACCAAACCAGCTTAGGCAGTAGTTGTCTCTAGCATACTTCACCACAACAGTGCAATGTGAGTACTGAGAGCTCCTCCCATGACAGAAAACACAAAATAGAGCTTCCTGGAAATGACTGGCCCAGCTCACTTAGACACAGTCAAGGCCGGTCTCCATGAATCCCAAACCCAGCAGTCCATGGATAGACACAGGTACTCAGCCCTGCCCACCCTGCATTTTCCCAACACACTCAACAGATGAACCCATGGCATTTGTGCAACTTTGAATTTTTTGTACCCTCAGCCACATGGACCAGGCCATACTCTCCTCTTGTTTAATTATGGAAATTTATAGAGATGAAGAGGAATTTCCCCAGCATCCACCTAATGACAGAGGCAACAAACTGTGGTTGCTATACCAGCCATACCACCCTGTCTGAACCATTCCTGGGTCCCTAGGGTCCTGTCTGTAGTTTGTGGGAGATGCCACCAAATGGCAGACTTGATTCTCTTCAGGACCTTGACCCCTGTAGGTACCAGAGTGACTCCTTAATGAAATATCCTTTTTCTCACAGTGTGGGCTTTAATAGCATGTAGGAGGATTTAATCAACAAGGCTGATTGCTGGGAGATATAAGAAAATGTCCATCATCTGAGCACATATTTAAAGTGAATTCTAGAACCTAAGTTTATCCATGCACCTTCACCCTGTGGGGGTTGTTGTCCTGGTCTTCCCCTGTTTGTCCCCTCCCCTCCTCAGCCTGGCATTGAAGGTATCTTTTCCCACATTGGGGGAATTGCACCTTGTTGCTACCAGAGCCACTGAGTAAGTGGCTTTAGTAGAGTCATGACTTCCTAATGATGGGAAAATTTAGACATATGTCTCCTTTTAAAAATTCATTTAAACATATGCAAAGTTTAAAACCATTTAAAAATGTGTTTCTGCACACAATTTATTTTAGCCTAAAAGTATACGGAAGGAAAGGAGTGAGATGAGAGCATCCACATCGGCATGCTAGAAAGCACTGGAGATGGAACTTGGCAGGGTATCAAGGCAGAAAAAAATATGTTGGACCCATTGAACTCAGATTGGTTGGAGAGGAAATACCACCGCCTACCAGTGTGAAAATCCATTGGCACAGCCTGCATTTTAAAAGCACATACACGCACATGCTATTCCTTTTCATGGGGGTGCTGGGGAAACAGGGAGGGGCATACACCAGTGGCCCTCTCTGGTTCCATGAAAGGGCTTCAGAACACCTATGACTGTAGTAATCAGAGACTTCAAGACAAGCTCAGAGAAGCCAGATTTCCAGCATGCAGGTGATTTAATTAAGTCCTCTCTAGAACTTTCTCTGGCATACCACTCTAGCACCCAAAACTGGTACCACTTAAATTTGTCCATTCAGGTGCAAGATCCTTAAATGCAACAAACTTTGGTGAGCATAATTTGAGTAATTAGTTTTGGAGGTTGCAATTATTTTCCTTCAAGTGGGTCATTGTAGTTTTGGAATGTTGACAAGTAAATCTTCTAAATGGTCATCCCCAAGTGTGAAGTTTCTTCTTCACTCTCAGATATCAACGAAGTAGTCAACCATGCAGGCAACTAACTCCAGTAATTTCCCCAAAGAAACATATGCAAGGCAAGGATGTGTCTCTTTTATTAGGCATTTGTCCAGTTCTATAGAAAATAATGTGAAGAGGAAATTACCAGGCAAAACCCAACTGATCTGATCCAGGCAACATAAGAAATACCTTGCTTTCTTTGTAGCAACAAAATCTGAAATGTGGGACCATTAAAGCAATGCATTCCACCTTAAGTCTTAAGGGGCTTCATCATAAGTCATGTGTAGCCTAGCTAAATGCTTCATTTGTACTATAAAATTGGCCTTTATGGCATGTCTTAATTCACCAATTAGAGGCCAGAACTTCTCTCATCAATGGGAATAGTGAACCCCAAATCACAGATTTAGGACTCAATTTGAAGACAACTGACCTTCCACTATGATTCTCATTTCAATTCAACACAGGTGTAACAGGCAACAACAAAATTCATCTGCATGAATCTCTTCCAATGACCCTACACAGCTCCGTAAATTAAAAAAAAAAAAAACTAATTTCCAAGTTACTTTTAGAGAGGACTGTATTTTGGCACCCAGAAAAATATGTCCTTAGAAGCCTTGTGGAAGATATATCAGATGGTTCTGCAAACATTTCAATGTACTTCTGTTAAGGACTAAATCTATATATGTCCCCACCCCTAAATTCATGTTGAAATGTCACCCCTCAGTGTGATGGTATTAGGAGGTGAGATTATCTTTGGGGGGTAATTAGGTCATGAGAGTGGGGCCCTAGTGAATGGATTAGTGCCCTTATAAAAGGAACCCCAGAGATCTCTCTTGTTTCCTCTCCACTTTGTGAAGGGGCAAGAAGATGACAGTCTGTCACCCAGAAGAGGACCTCAACCTATAGCCTCCAGACCTGATGAGAAATAATTTTCTGTTGTTTATAAGCCACTCAGTCCATGGAACTTTATTATATAGCATTCTGAACTAAGATGATCTCCTACAGGCATTATAGCAAAAAAAAAAATGTAGAGGAAAATTTTTTGTTTTGTTTTGTTTTAATCTGGGAAATTCTTCCCTGCAGAGATAGAAAGATCCTGGAGAGCAAAACAGAGAGGACAAATGCCTTCCATGTACCTTAACGCATTCTATACTGTGGATCTTAAATGTCCCCAAAAGACCATGTGCTAAAGACATGATCTTCTGCCTGTGGTGCTTTTGGGAGGTGGTGGAACCTTTAGCAGATGGGCCTAGTGGAAGGAAGTTGGGTCACTGGGAACATGACCCTGAAAGGGATATTGGAACCCTGACTGACTACTCTCTCTTTACTTCCTGACTGCCATGAGGGGAGCAGTTTTCTCTACTATGTGCTCCCTGCCATGATGTTCTGCTTCTCCTTAGGCCTAAAAATAATGGAGGCCATGATCCAAAGACTGAAATCTCTGAAACCATGATCCAAAATAATCCTTTCCTCCTTTAAGTTGAATTTCCCAGGTATTTTGCAGCAGCAATGAACATCTAACACAGTGCATTATTAGCCACATGCCTTACCTGCATCATCATGGCCATCCCAGCCACCAGAAAGGAAAAACCCAAGTACATGCTACATACTTAAATTTAATGTAAGAGTATAGGGCTGGGGATGTAGCTCAGTGGTAGAGTGAGCTAGAATGCACAAGGCCCTGGGTTTGCTCTCTAGTACTGCAAAACAATGATAATGATATAGAACATAAAACAATTGGGTAAAAAACACATATTATGAGAATACTAACTGAAATAAAATTGATGTCAGATAAAGTAAACTTTAAGGTAACAAAACATAACTAGAGCTAAAGAGGAATGCTTCATAATGATAAAAGATTCAACTGACTATTAAGGAAACAAAACAATTGTAAACCTGTTTACACAAAAAATTAAAATATTTTACAAAAAAAAAAGACTATACAAATGCACCATCAAACTATTGAAATCAGGGGCTGGGATTGTGTCTCAGTGGCAAAGTACTTGCCTTGCATGTATGAGGCACTGGGTTCCATCCTCAGCACCACATAAAAATAAATAAAATGAAGGTATTATGTCCATTTACAACTAAAAAGAAAAAATTTTAAATATTGAAATCAAACATAATATGTTCTCGAATCATGAATTATATTAAAAATCAATTATAATAGAAAAATCTTGTAAATTAAATAATATTACATAATCTATGAAAGAAAGAGAATTACGAAGTAAATTAGAAAAATTTCAAGTGAATAACAATGAAAATACTATATGCCAAAACTTGTATGATACAGCTATAACCAAGATTAGAGGAAAAGGTATCATTGCCTTTAACACATATATTGAGAATGAAGAAAATCCTTTTTAATGGAGCCATCACTACAGATCCTACAGAATCTTTAAAAATCACAGGAGGAAACTATAATTTATGTCAATAAATTTGGACCTTTACATGATACGAACAAATTTCAAAAAAAAAACACATCAATTTGATATTTACATAGGCATTGCTTTGATTCCAGGAGTAAGATCTGATTTTCTTTCTTTATACTTTATTCTTCCATTAATGAGTTTGATATTTTGTCAGTTTTTTTTTTTTTTCATTTTTAACCACTTGACTTTAAAAAAATTGTAGATATGTGTGCAGGTAAAATAAAATTAACCATTTTATCAGTTTTATGTATGTGGTTCTGTGGCACAAAGTATATGAGACAGTACAACCATTACATCATTCACCTCCAGAACTCATTCATTTACCCAGCTGAAACTCTGTACTCACTAAACACCAAATCCCTATTCCTCCTCCCGGCCCCTGGTACCCACCATTCTTCTTTGTCTCTATGGCTTTGACTACTCTAGGAACTTCATAGGGAATCATATAATATTTGTCTTTTTGTGGCTGGTTTATTTCACTTTTCATGATGTATTCAATATTCATCCACTTTATAGCATTTATCAGAGTTTCCATTCTTTTCAAAGTTGAATAATATTCCATTGTATGTATATTTCACATATTGTTATCCATTCATCTACTGATGCACACTTCTATAATGTCTATCTTTGGCAATGGCAAATAATACTTCTATGAACCTAGGTGTACATATCTATAACTATCTGTTTGAGTCCTTTGCTTTCACTCCTTTGGGGTAAATACCCAGAAGTGGGATTGCTGGATGATATGGCAAGTCTATGTTTAATTTTTTTGAGGAATTGCCATGGTCTTTTCCATAGCAGCTGCACCATTTTTCATTCCCACCAACAAGGCACAAGAGTTCCAGTTTCTCCACATTCTCACCAACACCTTGTGATTATGAGTGTGGTGTAATGTGTGTGTGTGTGTGTGTGTGTGTGTGTGTGTGTGTGTGTGTGTGTTTAATAATAACCATCCTAATGGGCATGAAGTGGTATCTTACTGTTGTAGACAGCTTTCCATTGCTGTGACCAAACGACCTGACAAGAACAATTTTAGAGGAGAAAACGTTTATTTGGTGCTCACAGTTTCAGAGGTCTCTGTTCGTAGATGCCTGACTCCACTACTCTGGGCCTGAAGTGAGGCAGGAGGAGGAAAGCAGCTGACAACATGACAATTAAGAACCAGGGGTGACTGAGGCAGGAGGATCGCGAGTTCAAAGCCAGCCTCAGCAGTGGCGAGGTACTTAGCAACTCAGTGAGACCCTGTCTCTAAATAAAATACAAAAAAGGGCTGGGGATGTGGCCCAGTGGTCCAGTGCCCCTGAGTTCAATCCCCGGTACCGAAAAAAAAAAAAAAAAAAAAGAACCAGGGGTGAGGGGGAGAGAGAGCTGTGCTCATCAGGTACACAATATAAACCCCAAAGGCATGTCCACAGTATCCTACATCCTCTAACCACATCCTACCTGCCTATAGTTACCACCCACTAATCCATTAAAGTGGATTAATGTACTGAGGTTAAGACTCTCAGAATATAACCACTTTCATCTCTAAATTTTCTTGCATTGTCTCACACATGAGCTTTTGGGGGATACCTCATATCTATACCATTAACCCTCACTGCGATTTTGATTTGCATTTCCCTTTGACTAGTGCTGTGAAGCATATTTTCGTGTGCTTATTGTCCATTTGTACATCTTCTTTAGAGAAATGTATGTTCAAGTCCTTTGCCTGTTTTTTAATTTGGTTGTATAGTTTTTGTTGTTGGGTTTTAGGAGTTCTTTATATACTCTGAATAATCGTCCCTGATTTTCAGACACCTAATTTGCAAATATATCTCCCATTTCATGAGTTGCCTTTCACTCTGTTGATAGTGGATTTTGATGCACAAAAGTTTTAAATTTTGATATCTGAACTGTCTATATTCAATTTTGAGATCTGAACTATCTATATATATATACATATATGTATGTATATGTATATATATATATATATTTTTTTTTCCCCTGCCTGGGCTCTTGGTGTTATATCCAAGAAATCAATGCCAAATCCCATGACATGAAGTTTTCCCCAATGCTTTTTTCCTAGGAGTGTAATAGTTTTTGCTTTTTGTGTTTATGTCTTTGATTCATTTTGAGTTCATTCTCCTATAGGGCATAAGGTAAGGGTCCCACTTCACACTTTTGCACATGGATGATCATTTTTCCCAACACCATGTGTTGAATCAATTTAGCTTTGAACTAATTTCCAGTAACAATTTGTTCTGGGCTCAAAACATGGGTGACATTAAAGATCAATGGCATAGTGGGAGTCATGGGGGACAGATGCATGAAGGACTCAAGCATGCCTGGTCATTTCTGGGGGAAGGCCCCCCACACACACAAGATGTCTGGATGCTGGGTATCTGTGATCTTACACAGATCCCAATACACACACACACACAAAAAAAATAAATTATTGTTGTTGTTTTATTGTTAATTGAAAACAAAAAGGCAGCAAATCTAAGTTAGCTAAGAGACTACAGCTATAGCCAATGCAAAGCAGAGAAATTACAGCACAGTGGGGGAAGCACAGACTGTTTGGATTCAGAGTCCAGCTCTCCCACTTCCTGTGTGGCTTTAGAAAAACTGCTTAACCTCTGTTTGTCATTTTCATCTTCTGTAAAATTAAAGTGGGGTGTGCAGATGATGACAATACCAACACTATTCCCCTTACTGTGTAATTAAAAAGATAAAACAGATTAGTATATATAAAGTGCTTAAAACAGTGCCTTGTACAAAATAAACATAAGCTATTATTTTAATTTAGTCACCATAAAATGATTATGCACATCTGGTAGATTGGTTTCTCTCATTTTGTAATGAATATTCAATTCTTGACTACTTATATAACACAAAACTATCAAATCACAGGTCAAAAACCCTCATTTTAAGTTTTCTAAAGTTACAGAACAGTTTCAAAGACAGTACACAGTTTCCGTACACCCCACACCCAGTCTCCATTCATATTAACGTCTCACTCTTGTACAGTACATTTAATCAACCAATACTGATGTGTTATTATCTACCAAGGTATGCACTTTATTTGGATCCTTAGTTTTTTTCTAATGTCATTTTTCTGTTACAGGTTCCATGCAGGAGCCCACATGACCTTAGCCGTCATGCCTTCTGAGTCTCCTCTCAGCCATGACTAGTTCTCTCTGGCTTTCAAGAGTACTGGTTGGATGAGATGGATATCATTTGGCATATTCTGTATACAAGAATGTAAAAAAATGCTAAATAAAAAAAAAAAAAAGAAAAAAAAAGAAAAAAAAAACTTGAAAAAAAAAAAAGATAATAAAAAAAAAAAAAAAAGTACACTCAATTAGGAGATGGAGTGTCCTTCCCATCTCATGATATCCAGAGTGCATATTGTAACATGACTTCTCACCCTTGAGGTTGCCCTTGATCACCTCACTGAGGTTCCTCCATTTTCCACATGTATTCTTTAGAAGGAAGTCACCATGCACAGCCCACACTGAAGGAGTGGGGAGTTAGGCGCCCCTGCTGGAGTGAAGAGCATTTCCATAACCTACATGGAATTCTTCTGCTCAGAACAATGGTGCCTTCTCCCACATAGAAGGATGTATTTGAAAACCCATTTTCAGTCAGCTGTCATGAACTTCTCTCCTGTAAAACATACACCTGCTTCCTATCCTCATAATTGGCCAAACCAGAACCAGGGTCTTCCCATTCCAAGTCCCACACTTCCTACCACATCAATCACTGCATGGACCCAGGCATGGGAAAGTAAAGTCCTGGAAAAAATCTCTTCAGTCTCAGAGTCCTGGCTGATGAGAAAACTTCAGCTCTGTCTCCTGAAATCCTTTCTTCTTTTTAAGTGTCAGTGTCATTGCATCAGGACACCTATGAGGTAAACAATTCTGGACAGTTCTGGAACACCAGATATTAAAACACATACACATTTTCCAAAACTGGCCCAGCCAGTGTGCGAGTGTGTGTGCATATGCATATGTTTGCATGTGCACACTTGCGTGTGTGTGTGTGTGTGTGGGCACATGCACACACAGGCATGCATGTAAATGGGGAGAAACAAAGAAATAGATATTAACTCTTCTCCTAGAATATATGTTACAGTATTTTGAAACTACCTTATCCTTATTTGCACTCCAATATAAGATATTGTCACTTAAAATAAGATTGTAGAGATTAACATGGGCAGTGATTTACACATGGCCACATAAAAAGTGTCCCTCTGAGAAGTTCTACCAGGCCAATACCTTCACAGAAACAGAGAAGGTGTTTAGCTTTGATAAAAACATTCAAACATGAAGAAAGCCCACTGTGAGAATGGTAATAAGGCACATTGGGCATCTGTTGATCTTATTCTCTATAACTATTCCCTCTTCCTCTGAGGATAGAATCCCAATTTACTTAGGAAAAGACTTCCTTCCAGTCTTGGATCCATGGCTTAACTGGGGCTACTCACCCAGTGCAGTGGTGAACACATGACCCAGGCCAGGCCAATCAGCAGAATCCAACCCCAAAACCACAATGATTGGCTCAGAAATGTACATGAGGCCCAAGTCAGTCCAACAAAGCTAACCTCAGGATTTTCTAGAACAACTGAAAAGAGGGGCTGTGTTCCCTGGGATTACTGACAATAAGGATGACATGAGCCTGGAATTTACAGAGATCACTATTTGGAATCTGAGAATGAAGCCAATACAGAGGAAAGTAGAATTGATAAATGAGGAGGCTCATGGCCTACGTGACAGGAGTTGAGTCCCCAGACGCTCATGTGAGCTTACATACTTACTAGATGGCTTATGTTATTTAGATTGGGCTTTCTGTTGCTTGCAACCCAAAGCATTCTGATTAGTATATACAATATAGAAGAACTTTGTTCTGACCTGGTCTTCAAATCTCTATGGTCTTCATTTTTGTCATCTATCAGATGACAACATGAGATGTGGCCTAATCACTGACATCCTTACAGGAGTGTCTGATGCATTCATACTCAAGACACTATAGGTCTACTTAATAAAACTCAGATGCATCACTGTGCTTCTCTACTCATACTCATGCATATACACAGGCACCCTCTTCACCTTAGCACTCCTATTGGCATTTAGCTGTAGTTAACCAAATTACAGAACTTTTTGGCACAAGTGATTATGCAAGTTAATTATCATTTTTTATTCTTAAAACTCAGCTTGTCTTTACAGGTTTTCTGTTAAATTAAAATTTTAAAAAATCACACTTTCAACATAGTTATTTCTGAAAGTATTGGATAAAAGCATGAAATCATGCAGAAAAAAATTGATTCTGATATAAATGGAAATGATTTTGAGTCCATATTAAAACTTCTTGCCCATCTAAAATATATTAGTTGCCAAAAAATGAAATGATGTGATGAATACAGTTAGTAGCCCACCATTTTAATCCATTCCACAGCCTTCAACTGAATGGAGCGGATTTGAGAACTGTGCCCAACACCTGTGTAAAGAACTTATGTTACAGAGATGAGAAGAGCAGACAGCTGTGATCATGTGAAGGAAGCCCTGCATTTGTAGACAGGAAACTCAAACTTAACCTGCTGTAGGACTCCAGGCAAGTCACCAAGAACCTCTATCTGTTCTGGTCTTCTCATGGATCCAGTGGAGGAAGTGCCTCCTCCAAAGAACTATGAGGATTAAAGTACAATATACATCACAAATATAGCATGCAGCCATTCATATAGAGAACTGAGCATTTGACATGAACCTGAATGTCCATAAGAACATGGATATTACATTACAGATCCCCCATATCCACCCCTCCAGTTCTGTCTTCAAGGTTAGGAATGTCTGGGCTTAACCACTTTGATGGAGAGAGCCCTGGATGGGAGTTAGCAAATTCTAATCCTGACTCTGGCATTCATCTCTCTGGCCTTCAGTTGCTTCTGCAAAATGAGTGGACTAACCAAGACAAATGCTCAGATCCCTCCCAGCTCTAAGCCATCTATGAGACTGTAGCCATTGTAATCGGTACTAAAAAATGGCCCCTGGTGGGGTAAAATTCTGATATGATTAAACTTGCACTGGAAAACAAAGAGAGAGCTCTGCCTCCTTCTCCCTCCCATCATTCCATAAAACCAAATGCAGGAGTGTCAGACTTTGAGTAGGACAAAGAGAAGGAGATAGAGGTGCAGGGTTGGGCAGGAAGCGGAAGTGCATGCCAATTCTTGATCTGAGGCTGCAATTGTTTTGTGAGCTTCTTTAGGCCTCAAACTGCCCAGTTTCCAGAACTGCCAAATCCCTGGCTGATCATTCCTTCAGTTGTTTTTTGGGAGACTAGGGGGCGGGACGGACCTGTACATGAGGGGCCAAACTGAGCCTAAAAGACACCCAGTTCAACTCCTGTCTAAACCTCATTGCCAGAGCTCACTGCCTAAATCCCAATCCCTGAGCACATTAACAAGGGTCAGGAATAGGAACCAACTTGCCTGGCAGTGGTTGCTAAGCAACAAGGGATCTCCAGTCCCTCAGCCCTGCCCTGGCTGGTCAGGGAGTGCAAGGGTCCCACCCTCCAGCTCACTCGGATTCCTCGATTCCTCCTTTATATTGAGCTCATTAAAAGCTAGCAAGTAATTGTTCTCCACAAACCCACCTGTGCTGGTTCCTTAACCAGCCAGTTGGCTGGGATGGGCTCAATTTCTCCATGGAATGCACTAAACGTGCCTAAGGGGTGGCAGGGCCTAGGAAAGGGGAGGTGTTCAGGGTCTCTGAAGGTTACCCGACCAGCTATCAAAGACATTGCTAGAGTCCTGTAAAACCACTCAGGATCTGGGTAGCCCTGCTTATCTTTTCTAACTTTCTGCCCGGTTTCCTCTTCAGGAAGTGAGACCATTGGACCAACAACATCTAGGGCCACTTTGTGGCAGTTCAAGCGCCCAGCAAGCTCCTGTGGGCCCAATAGACCACAGGAACTAGAATTAGCCTGACTTGCTGATGGTAAGGGCAGCCTCAGGGCCTGGGTGAGTCAGAGAACTGAGGTCCCTGGTAGGTAGGCCCTCTGGGAGGGAGCCATGGGAAGCAGGACCACTGAATAAAGACACAGTGGAGGTGGGCTGGCAGACTGTCACTGGGAGCTGAACTGAAGACCAGCTCTCAAATGATGCTTCTGGAATACTGTGTGCCCAGACAGGGACAGTAGCCAGAGGACATCCGTCTGGCGTGCAAGCAGAGGGTACAAGTAACCATCCACAGGGGATTCTGGGGTTCAGGTTGCATAAGAAGATAACACAGATGGAACACCATCTGGTGGGTGCTAAAAAGTCAAACACAGAATTGCCACGTGACCCCGCCATTGCACTGCAAAGCATATACCCCCAAAGAATTGAAGACAGAGACTCAAAACAACTACTTGGACCAGAACTTTACAGCAGCTATTCACAATAGCCAGAGGGTGGAAACAACTCAAACATCCATCAACAGATGAATGGATAAACAAAATATTGTCTATGTATATGATGGAACATTACTCAGCTATAAAAAATAAATAAATAAAGCACACTTTGCAACATGGATGAATCTCAAAAACATGCCAAGGAAAGCAAGACCCAAAGGTTAGGTATTACATGATTCCATTCTTAGGAAATACCAAGAATAAGTGAGCCCTCAGGGACAGAATGCAGACTGGTTGTTGCCAGAGAGTGGGGATGGGTGAGGGAGGGTTTTTATAACTTTCCTTTCTGGGTTATAAAAAGTTTTGGAACTAGATTGTAAACATACTAAATGCCACTGAATTGTTCACTCTAAAACGGTTACTTTAAGCTGTGGCACCCACAAGTAATCTCAACTATTGGGGAGGTTGAGGCAGGAGGATCATATTAAGTTTCAGGCCAGCCTGGGCAATTTAGTGAGACCCTGACTCAAAATAAAATATAAACTACTAGTGGTAGTAAGGCACATTCTTACTACATGGAAAGTGGTAAGGCACTTCCCCCCTCCCTACCTACCTCCTACCCCTTTTTTCTACTGATATCTTTTTAGTTTTCTCGAGATGCCTTCACCTTTTCTTCCTTTTTCCTCTCTAGCTTCAACATGAGAGAAGACATATGACCCTTGACCTTCTGAATTTGACCTATTTTGTTTAACAATAGTGGTCTCAAGTTCCATCCATTTTCCTGCAAATGACATAATTTCATTTTTCTTTACAACTGAATAAAATTCCATAGTGTATACACACCACTTTCTTTATCAATCATTCATCCACTGGTGGACACACAGGCAGGTTCCATAGTTTTTAACTATTGTGAATTGTGCTGGCAAGCAGCCTTTCATTTGGAGATCCTCAAAGGAAGCCTGTCTACTGATGAGCCCTGATAAGAATAAAGAGCTCCTCTTCCTGGGAGAGAAGACCCAGCAAGGAAGGGAATCTTCTGGGATACACAGGGAATGGCAGGGGAGGAATAAGGGGGAGGTCAGTCCAAATATCCCCTCCAGTGCCCTGTCCCTTGCTGCTCCCATCTCCTTGACAACATGTGATGTCAATGTTGTCCAAAAAAGTACATTTACAAATATATGGGGAAAAGAAGGCAGCCACTAGGAAAACTCAGGTTAGGAGCAAGGGCTCTGGACTTACCCTAGTTCCCACTGACTCTGCTTGCCTAGAAAACCTTCTCTATGCCTACAAACATTGGCAATACCCTTGAGAGATATCAGTCTGTGGTTTTTAAAAAGGTAATAACATCATGTTTTAGCATTATGCTGTTAAAGCTGAACACAAAATTAACAAGATTTTTCTCTAGGATACCAAAAGGTTGACTTGGAAATCCCCACCTGGCCCTACCCAACCCTCCCTTTCTAAAAGGAAAAAACAATAATAGTAAATTTACTTCTCTCCAGCTGAGAGTTTATTTTGGGCTTCATAGAAATGCTAATATTAGTTTTCATTTTTCTGTCACTCCTATTAGTTGTCTCATTATGAGGCTTTTCTACAGAAATAAAAGAATTCCGTTTTGCACAAGCAAAAAAGAAAAAAAAAAAAAAAAAAACCCAGTGGTCAATTTTAAAAAGTGAAGATGATGATAGAGGACCGCAGAAATCCCTGGTCAGGAGAATGAGGTTGTTCTCAAGGGGAAAGAGCTAAAAATACAATACAGAGATTAAAGCACAAAGGAAATTAGCATTTTGCTGAATATTAGGACAAATCTTTTTCTGCCTGAGCCTGGAAGAGGAACTTTTTTTGAAATCAGACCATGACACCATCAAGGACTTTTAAGAAATCCTCTATTATCCAATAATGCCATTAAAATTAACTTGGTGGTTTTAATAAAATACATAATGAAGCCACACCAATTATTAAAGAAGAAATGTGATGATTCATCCTTTTTATAAAAAAGCAATGAAGAATCCTAATCAGTACAGAATCATTTCAGTGTTCCAGTCTCAATAAAAAGTTGAGACAAACAAAAACGTTTAAATATGATTTATGCCAACCCTGCTTAAAATAGGCATAACCTGTGGCCATACCTAACAGTATGTTCTAAAGAGGTAAGAGGTCAGCTCTACCAATATAAATCCTAGCCAAAATGGAATTCTTCAAAAGCAAACTCTTGGCTCAAATCAGAGTCCTCAACATATTTGCACAGTATGGTAATGGTATCAAACATAAGAACTCTAATTAAAGGTTATCAATCACTGCATTGATGAGTTTGGTTAATTAAGAACCAAAAATTATAAGTTTCTAAAGAGTAAAACAATGAGTGTAAGCAAAATCAAAGGAAAACTACAGATAGGGGAACAGTGTTCACAACACAAAGGACAAAGTAATGACTTCCTTCATTAACAAAGAGCTGTTACAAATCAATGGAAAAAGAAAAAAGCTCAACCCAAAGGAAATAAGGCAAAAATAATAGTAGACAACTCATAGGAATGTTTTCCCACCTTTATAATTTCAAAAATGCAAAGAGAAGGCTGGAGATGTAGCTTGGAGGTAAAGCACTTGCCTAGCATGTTCGAGGCCCTGTGTTTGATCCTAGCACTGCAGAACAATAAGTAAATAAAAACAAAAATGCAAAGGGAACCAGTAAGATACCATGTTTTACATATCAATTAACACATATACACACAAAATAAAATTTGGAATGCCAATGTTGATAAAAATGTGAGTAAAAGGGCATTCTTATATGCTGTTAGTAAATATGTAAAATTATTCAAACTTTTTGGATGACATTTTAACAATACTAATGAGAAGGTATGTGTTTGGGGGGGGTGGTCAGTGCAATAGTATTGTAACAAAAAGATTGGAAAGAATGTTCTTTACTGAGGACATAAAGGAATACATAAATATGCAGACAGCAGAGGGCTGGGGTGTGGATCAGTGGTGCAGCATGAGCTCAGCATGCAGAAGGCCCTGGGTTTGATCCTCAGCAGCACCGGCGAATACTATTCATTGGAATACCATTCATCCAAAGAATGAGCCTGCTTTCCATTCATCCAAGGAATGAGCCTGCTTTCCATTTTAAGACATAGTAACATATTCAAAACAGATTCAGGGAAAAGTTGCAGAACATAGTGGAGAGGATGATTTAGTTTTTATATTAAATACTTACATTTGTGTATAAGTATTTACATAGTCTTCATATATGTTTATGTGTACAGAGAAGAAAATGTAAAGTTACTCCAAAATGTGAACAGTGAGTAGTGCACAGGCTGAGGGTGAGATATTTAGCAGAAAAGGCAGAGGGGGCAAGACAAGTTTACCCATAGGCCTTTTTTACCACGTTTGCACAGATTTTTAATGCCTTAGCAGTTTGACAGTTGCCCTAAAGGGGCCAATGAAGATGTAAAGCTATGAGCTGATTTCATACGCAAGTTAAATTCAGGTTAATAAAAATTGCCTTATGTAATTATTTGGCAAGAATTTGAAGTGTCATTGACTAACCCTTCAGAAAAAAAGCTGGAAATCAGGCCGGGCGCGGTGGCGCACGCCTGTAATCCCAGCACTTGGGAGGCTGAGGCAGGAGGATGGCGAGTTCAAAGCCAGCCTCAGCAATGGCGAGGCACTTAGCAACTCAGTGAGACCCTGTCTCTAATAAAATACAAAAGAGGGCTGGGGATGTGTCCCAGTGGTCGAGTGCCCCTGAGTTCAATCCCTGGTACCAAAAAAAAGCTGGAAATCAGAACAGGGACTCGTCAGACCTTGGGAGTGAGGTTGCCAGATTTGGCAAATTAACATGTAGGATTGCTCATTAAACTTGAATCTTAGATAAATGAAGTGCAATATTTGGCACATACTTTATATGCATTGTTTATCTGAAATTCAGTCTGAACTGAGCATCCTGTACTTTATTCAGCACCCCTACACTGCAGCACCTCATAGTCCCTGATAGACTCCTGACCCATGCCTCGGTCCAGGCCCAGAGGTCCCCAGATATCCAGCTTCTTCTTCCTCCATTCCAGTGGTAGATTTATGGGTGGATGACTCCTTAAAGAACCACAGGAAATGTGTGGACCATTCCCCACCAGGGTGTGTTCATACACAGTTGGGCACCTCAGTACATCCATCTACTCCTGAAATCCACCACAGAGCTCAGGTTCAGAATCCTAGTCCCACTTAATCACAAAATTTTATCCTGTTTTTTGGAATTCTTGTCACTTCAATATCTCCCTGGTTGCCCCTTCTATGCTATTCTAAAGAGCAAGTTCCAAAGGATCTAGATGAGACAAAACGATTTGGTAGATTGAGAGGAATCATGCCTCCCAACTCCAGGCTTACCAGAAGCCACAGTAGTCTCAATACTGTGTGGAATTGGCAAAGAGATAGATATATAAATTCAACCAAATAGAATGAAGAGTTTGGAAGTGGACCTACACAAGCATGGTCAAATGATTTTTGGACAAACCTGCTATTATGGTTTGGCTCTGAAATCTTCCACCAAGGTTTATGTGTTGACTTGGTCTGCAGTGCAGCACCATTCAGAGTGTGGGGCTCTGGGATGTGATTGGTTCATGAGAGGTCTGACCTCATCAACGAATTAGTCCATTGACGGCATTATGGGATCTTAGTGGGAACTTCAGGAAGGAGGGTCTAGATGGAGGAAGTAGGTCCCAGGGTGGTAACCTGGAAGGCTTATCTTGCCTAGTCTTTCCCCCCAATCCTCTCTCCCTCCCTCCCCCACCCCTGCTTCCTTGAACAGCTTTGCCCTGCCATACCCACTGTGGTGTTCTGCCTCACAACAATGGAGCCCACAGCTATGGAGTCAAGCAACCATGGGCAGACACCATCAAAATAAACCTTTCCTCTTCAAGATGACCTTCTCGGCTATTTTGTCACAGTGATGGAAAGCTGACTAATAGAGGTGCCAAGATGATTTAATGGACATTGATAATCTTTTCAACAAATGTTTCTGGAACAATTGGATATCATCTGTTTTAAAAAGAATGAAAAAAACTACCTGTAGTAATAAGAAATACAAAACCACATTCAAACAAGACATCCAAATACTAAAAATTGGACATAGGCCCAAATGTAAAACCTAAAACATGAAAAAACCATAGGATGAAAACATTAGGACATCTCTGAGGTCTTGAGTTAGGCAAAGATTTCTTAGTTCACAAAAAAATCACAATGCATAAAAGAAAAAAAATTACTTAGACTTCATACTTAAAATCTGCCCTTTGAAAAGCTCTATTAAGAAAATTAAATGCCACAGACCAGGAGAAAATATTTGTAAATCACATACCAAATAAAGGCTATGTGTGCAAAATATGGGGGAAAACTCTTGCAGCTCACACACACAGACACTTCATCAAAAAGCACTGAGGGCAAATAGCACATGAAGAGGTGGCCACCACAAACCAACATGAAAATGCAAAATAAAACCATAACAGGATACCACTACACACTTATTAGAAAAGCTAAAATCTAAATCATCAGGATTATACCAAGAACTGACAAGGACACAAACAACTGGAACTCTTTGATTGTTGATAGCAATGAATGATGTAGCTGTTCTGGAAAAGAGTTTGGCAGCTTCTCGTAGAGTTTAACATGCGTTCCCACATGACCTAGCAACCCCAGTAAATCCTATGTATTAACTCAAGGGAATGCTTGTGATCTCCCATGGAAGAGGGACTAGACAGTTTCCCTCTCTTGTGATTACTTCCACCACAGAAACTCCATCAAGGAGTTTCAATCTGCCTCTGGAACCCCAAAGCAATTACAAATCCTCCTTTAAGTTAACTATAAGAACCAGGTAAGTACCAGCATTGAAATTCTAAAGGATGTGCCAGGCCAGGAGCTGAGAGCAAAAGATGGCAGAGTTTTCTTTCCAAGTGCCTTTTAGTTATGTGCACTTATCTCCTTTCTCAGATTTCCACTCTTTTCAAAAGCGCTATACTTTTATTTCTCCAAGTGGGGGGGGGGGGTCAACATTTTACCATCTCAAAGTATCCCTCCAAAAACTAAAACATGGAACCAGTAACTCCTCTTTGCCTTCCTGCTCCCCTCTGGTACTTACTTGAGGTTCAAGGCCATGGCAAATGTAGTGAGAGTAATAACACTATACTCGAGGCCAAAATGCCCAGGCTCAAATATGTCATGGAGCTGAATGACCCATGGTAAATTTCCTTAGCCATAAAGTGAAGAATCATAAGCACTTTTATAAAAATGGCAGTTTGTGTTTATAGAAGGCCAATTTGTGCCAGAGGCAGCTCCTTCCCCTGTCCCCTGCCCAGTGCTGGGTATCACCCTTCTATATCCTACCAACCATCCTATTAATAAATGAGGACATAGGTTTTAGGAAAGCTAATGAGCTGGTAGGAACTGAGCAGGGATTCTCCCATACACCTGAAACCTTTCAGGTTAGCATTTTTCCCCTAGCTGCCTGCACCTCCCCAGAAATAGACTGTTACTATGGCATCTAAACATATTGACCAAGGGCAGATATAAAATGAAGAGTTAAGGTCTGTCCTGGGAAATTGTAGAAATTTAAGCATTTTGAAGACAAGGACTCTGCTTATCCTTCTGTTTGTCAGGCCAGTGGTCAGCACAAGAGTCTGAGCTGTAGACATCCATCAAGAACGGATGAACGGGAGAAATAGAAGGGGGGGGCAAGCCTTTAGCTAAGTCAAATAAATCAAAATGAAAAAAATAAAATATTTCCACAAACACGTGCAGAAATATTTAGGAGAGGGTCAACAAACCTTTTCCTTTGTCAAAGGCCACATAA
The DNA here is from genome assembly GCA_025594165.1 of Tamias sibiricus. Classification (NCBI taxonomy): domain Eukaryota; kingdom Metazoa; phylum Chordata; class Mammalia; order Rodentia; family Sciuridae; genus Tamias; species Tamias sibiricus. Next base: position 66,782,760 of record CM046660.1, on the reverse strand, counting down.
ACACATGTCTTTGGCCTTGTAGCCATGCCGTTCATGCATTGTAGCTTCTGACTCCATGGCCCAGACAACACAAATGAAAGGGTGTGGCCGTGCATGGCACAGACTCAGCTACAGACACTGATGTTTGAATTTCATAGGATTGTCATGCATCACAAAAAATTATTCTCATTTTTTTCAACTGCTTAAAAACGTTAACGTCACTCTTAGCTGGGGGGAAGAGAGGGGATGTGGATTGTGTTTTTCCAACCCCTGATTTAGTTCATCAGAAAAGTATTTTTATAAAGAAGTTTTATTAGAAATGTAAAAGCCAAGGCTACTGCAAAGAAGCCTTTGGAAAAATATTTTGCACTTGCCAGAACAGACTTAGAAAGTATTACACAGGTTAACTGTCTCGTGAACTTTCGTCCTCCTAAACACAGTCCCCGCACACATGCCCTGGATCTGCCCCATGGGACCCAGTGCCCCACTGAGCCCAGAACTGCACCCCACTGAAGCCAGTACTTACTCAGCAATATTTATGGAGCACCACCTGAATCCAAGGGAGCCCTGGATCAACCCTTTCACTTACCTGGCTTTACCTGCTCTTAGTTCCTAAACACACCCGATAGTATTTAACTTTCTTCACCTGCCTTTAGTTGCTTGCTTTTAGTTGACTTTAAAAATCACCAATTTGAGAGGCATGTGAGCCATGACTTCTGGCATGTTGTTTACGATGGTGATCGTTGATGACGTTTGATTATACAAGTGCAAACCGCCAATCACTTCCTGAACACCACCATTTTTCCTCAGGCCACATCCCATCAATAGCCCCAAACCCTATCCTCAGGGAGACGGATTTGAGATTTGCTGTCCAGGCTCTACACACAGTCACCTCATGAATAAACTCTTTCTCTTTTGCAAAACTCATTGGCATGCATCACAGCGGGCCAAGAGGCCTAGACTGGTAACACCACTACACGCAGCTCCAGCTCTGGGAGCTTGTCTGCCCTCGCTCAGCTGCGGAGGCAGGACCCTACTCTTAAACACAACAGCTCCAAGATGCACATCATGATTATTGACTAAAGAGAGATTGGTGAGTTCAAATAAAAACAATTAGTGATTCCATAACAACCTAAGATTGCCAGCACATGCTCCACTTGTTCTATGTGTTAGGTTCTTTGTACCCAGGTGACAGGAGGAGCTAGCTTTCCTTGGTGGTGTCTCCTAGGGGGCTTGGCTCTAGGCGAGACATTTTTCTAAGCCACATCCACCTTCAAGGTTGCATCAGGATCCCATCTCCACAAGTGAGGAGCCCAGGCTTCAGAGGGAGAAGTTACTCCTCAGAGGGCACCAGAGACAGATTCCAAGCCAGGACCCACTCCCACGCTGCGCTTCTTTCACTCAGAATCCACTTGCAGATGCAAAATCTACACTTGAGAAGCTTCCAGGAATTCCTGAACCTGGGACTTGGATGCCCTCTGGGTCAGAATGACCAAGACTGGCTGTGACTATCTTATTTTCTTTGCCTCATGCTACCTGCTGGCAGACTACGTGTGACAGGAGATGGTGAGAGCCCAGTAGGGTCTTCTCAGCCCTGATGATACAGTAGAATCACCTGGAGAGGATTTACAACTTACCAACGTCCAGGCCCCACCCAGCCCAATTAAGTCAGAATGGGGGGGGGGGGGTGACACGGGGAAAGAAAGACCCAGAATGGTTGTTACAGCTCCCAGGTGATCCCAACAAGCAGCCAGGGCTGAGGCAGGTGAAGCAGAGGAGGAGGTAAACACATAGACATTCTGTCTAGGAAACTTGGCCATGTCTTTGGGTTTTGTTTGTGGGGACAGGATTCTGCAGTTGCTGCTGTAGGTTAGGTGGCTCTGACCACAGCTGCCGCCTGAGTTGGTAAGGACGTAAGGACTCTAAAAATACAACCAGGCATTCAGCTTTCTGACTCAAATGCCCTTCATCTTCAGACTAGGTTTTCTTCCTCCAATGCTTGTAAAATGAGGACATAAACAAAACCATCTTGGATGGCACCATGTCACATGAGATGCTTCAGTGAAGAAGCTAGGACCAGAATGCGTCCTTGTCAGGTGGCCCAGCTGAGAAAGGTGACATTTTTCAAGAATGCACCAAGAACACCATGCACAAAATAAGAAAATTGTAAGTTAATAACACCAAAAAAGTCAACTGCTTCCTTCTTTTCTTAAAACTGTTACAAGAATTTTGACACTTTTTTCTTTCATTTCAAAGGAAAATGTCAAGTCACTGAGAATTTCCCGAGAAATCGTTTATTTCAGAGTAAAAGAACTATGTGTTTATAAAAATTCTAATGCTATTAATCTGTCATTTTAAAGACTTATGTCATAGCATAGTTCATCCTAGTAGAGAGAAAAGACCAAATCTGTTCATTGAAGGAAAACAACCCTAGACAGTGAATAAATTGGAATAATCATAGTTTACACAGAAAAAAGATAATCCTCACTTGATATACCTTGTACTTGCATAACATTTTGCTTTTTCAAAATGTTTTAAAATTCATTCTCACCAGGCTTCTTTATACTTATAGAAAAAAAAAACTTTATATAGAGTTCTCATTTGTGAGTTGCACCATTTCTATAAAGAAAATAAGACAAGCATTAGTCCATTTTAGAGATATGAATATTGAGATTCAGGGATGGACAATGACTCTCTCAAGGTTATAAATATTCAATAGAATGTCCAGAGAAATAAGCAATGTCCTGGGGCTGGGGATGTAGCTCAGTGGTACAGCACTTGCCTGGCATGTGAGGCCCCAGATTCCATCACTGGCACCACAAAACAAAACAGAAAAACAAGAACAACAAAAAGGCAGACATTGCTGCTGGTATTCAACATTTTGCACATATCAGTGTAAGGGTGTGTGTGTGTGTGTGTGTGTGTGTGTGTAAAGTCCAGAAGAGAAGACCGATGCCATGCAAAGAACTAGATTCTAGATTTCTTTGTTGTTCTTTGTTAGCAAATCTCTATCTAAAAAATGTGTTCACCATTTCATGTTAGCATGTTTGATCAGAAGAGAGGATTACAGAATCACCTTAATGAGTAATATTAGTTTGCATAAAAAGCAGCTGCCCTAGACCTCTTCTTTTTTCCAAGTGCAGAAATTGACACATTTTTATTACAATTTAAAAGAATACGTTCCTTAGCAAACATGTAATTAAAAAAAAAAAGCAGGTGACTGACTGCTTGGATATTTGGCAAAGAATTAGTTCATTGAAATAAAATAAACTTTACCAACAAACATTAAAATAATCCCTACCCAATATAAAAGAGGACTTCCTGTACTGCTTGCCAGAAGATTGGCCAAGTGGCCACCACCTCTGACACCTGTCTGCTTCCCCAACCAAACCAGAACACAAGCAACGTCAATTTTTAACAAGATGAAGCTTTTTCAAATCTACCTAAAACGTTTATATTTCTTTTATTTAGTGTCCATTTGCATGTTATTATGGGAAAGAACCTTCAGAGAAGACCCATAATTCTGGTGGCTTGAGAGAGCAAGGAACAAAGACTGGCTTGGGGGCTGGGTTGGAACTGCACAGTGTGCTTGGTTGGAACCTCCCAGGAGCACCAAAGAAGGAAGGCCACAGGCTCTTATTAGCTTGCCTAGTCATGGGGGAGGGGGAGAGAGGGAAACGTGAGGTTTAAAAGCTGTCAACAAACATCAAAAAGTGGAATCAGACTCTTCATGATCAACCCTGTGAGGTAGTTTGAAAATGAGGAAACAGAGACCTCATTAGCTCCCATCACCTGTCACAGCAGAGCCCCTTCAAACCCGCACCTGCTACAATTTCCAGATCCTGTGAATTCCTATCCGTCAGATAACACAGAAGCACCTGGGACACCACACACTTACCCAGCCAGCATCAAGAGGCACCCTCAGAAAAGATAAGACAGCCTCATCGCTTTGAGTCCCAATTATGGTTTCTGATTTTCTCAAAATTCTCCACACAAAGGGAAACTTTTAGATTCGGATGCTACTATTATTAACATAACTGCTTTTGTAATTAGAGGAGGGGGGACACTCTCTGTTTGAAAGAGTCTCTTCACACACAGATCAAATTCCATCTTCAATTTATCCAGTGAACATCTACACTGGCTGCAGTAGGTATGTTCCCTCCCCTTATCTGTAGCTGAGAAGGTGGAGATTTTTTGGGTTTTTTTGTTTGTTTGTTTGTTTGTTTGTTTTTTCTAACTTCTCTATTGAGATTGCCTTTTGTAATACTGTTGTTTGTTTTGTTTTGTTTTCCTATAGAAATGAAAGTCTGGAGTCTTACTGCAAGCTCATGAAAGATTAAATTAAAATCATCAGGAATCAATTTTTTATGGGCTATGATGCTTTCATAAGGCCAGAAGCTCTGCTGGGTAACCAGGTCTGATCAGGTTCCAAATCTGCTAAGTTTTCCTGTTAGAAATACAGTTACTTCACTCTCTCCAAGAAGGACCTCAGAGCATCCAGTGTCCTTTCCCAGGGGAGCAGCATTCACACAGCCAAGCCGGCTTAAGTAGGAACCACACAGGAAACAAGAATCTGTTTTGATCCAGTTGGTTCTGCAATATTTATGTATTAGTTCATGACTTTTCTGAATAAATTACCCTATATATCAAATTGCTACTTAAGACATATCAAAATATTTATGCTTCTCTGTTATTCATCTTTTGGAAGCACTAATGCACTCTCCCTTTCTTGAAGATTTCTTACATCTAATTTTAGAGTCACGAAATAAAAAAAAAATCTCTGAGTTGTGTTAAATCCCCAAAGCCCAGTCTTCCTTCAGGTTGATCTAAATTAATGTGCACGCTCATCTTCTTTCTCCTGCCCACTCCCACCACATCCTGGGTGCAGGTCAGCTCTTTCAAGGGAGGAATTCAGACATGCAAATGCAACAATCATTTAATAGAAGTTGCGGACAACTCACTTCTTCAGGAAAAGTCATATAAATCATCAATCGGCAGAATTAGCATGATTCATTCTCTGATTTTTAATTTGCAGTTCTCATTTTTGCAAAAGCAAGACTTTGTTCTAATGGTTTAGGATGGCTCCACTAGACACTTCTCCTAAAGAGCTGTCATGCCCCCAATGTACTCCTGATGTTCATATCAAACATTTCACCACCACCATCATCATCATCCTTAAAGGAATTAAAGCATCTTGAAACCAGTTAACAAAGACGAAGAAGAAAACACTGAAAATACAGACTCGAGCTCATAATTTGCTATTAAAGAAAAAGATTCTAGACAAACAGTAAAAATTCTGTCAAGGTCAAGCTTTCCAATCCCATTTACCTCTGCTAAATAAATAAAGCATATGTTATAGACAGGAAGACCTTTTCCCCCTTTTTAGAAGAGCCCATTTGAGCATTGTCAAAGTAACTCTTAGTTGTATCACATTTACATGAAACAAACTCTTCCACCCTAAACATAAGGAAGAAAGCAGGCGATCCCAAATACTCTCCACGTTCACGCGGTTTGATTTGATCATTTCAGATTCATCTTTACCCTGGAAAGAGACGTGAGGATTTTCTACCTACACGCTTCGCCCTACCAATTCGCCCTCTGAAAAATGTGAATGCGAATGGGTGTCACCGCGCTTTAACATACTTGGAAAAGCTTCATTTATTATTTTCCGCCAAATTATGTTGGAAATCTCTAATTCAAGGACGGTGGCTAGCCCCCTCCCATTCATTCCACCGCCACACGCTTCTAGGAGTCGTCCCTGTGCCCTGCTCATACCCTGGCTGCCAGCCCTCCCCCCCCCCAGTACACCTCGGGGAGCATCCAGCCAGAAGGGCGACGCCGCCAGACCCATGCTTAAGGGCGCCGCGAACGCCTCTGACTGTTCCAGTGCCCTCTCCCACGCTTAGAAAGGGCTGGTTGCAGGCCGAGCGGAGGCAGCTGCCCTCCGGCCTATGGCTGCTTGTCAGAGCTCTTATAAGTGGAGGGAGGAGAGAAAGTAGTGGACCACCTGGCACCTGGCCCACCACCACCTGCCTCCCACATCGTGCACCCTCGACACACACAGGGTCTAATGGGACAGGAAGCAGGGGCTAGCTGGACACCGAACACCTCACTAGGGATGCTTGGAGCCGACTCCTCTGGGCTGCCACCGTGGGCACGGAGACCGCGCTCTAGCAGAAATTGGCTCGGTTGGGGCCAGGAGGGGCGCGCCGCTCGGTAACCAACGGTCGCGACAGGAGTACTGGGATTGGGGTGGTTTCTGGGCCCTGGGTTGGCATTGCCCAGGAACTAGTGTGGGCAGGCGAACCGCACCTACGGGATCGGTCCAGGGGTCCGCATCCACATGGGCGGAGAAGTAGGTTCCATTCCCTTCCTAAAGTGGCAAAAGCCAGTCTCGGGCGTGCTGGAGCCCCGCGTCTGGAGGCAGCAGCAACAGCGGGCAGGGAGAGGATGCGGGTCCCCAGCCTGCCCTTCGCACCGCGCCTGCGGAGTCCACTCACCTCGCAGTCGCTGCCGGAGACCCCAGCAGGGCAAGTGCAACTATAGCCGCGCTCACCCGCGGAGACAGCATGCTCCTGGCCGGGCGCTGGATGTGGGGTGCACACGCCCCCGTTCCGGCAGGGCTGCGCTGCACACGGTCCGGGTGCAGGCAGGGGCGCGGCGGGCACCGGGCTGGCGAGGCAGCCACCGCGGGGCCCAGCACTGAGCAGCAGCGGCAGCAGGGCCAGCGCGGGCAACAGCTGCGCACCGGGCGCCTGGGCGCGGCGGAGAGGCATGGCTGGCCAGGAGGGCGCGGGAGCAAGAGCAGAAGCTGGGGCGCAGTGGCAGTGGCGGTGGCGGCAGCAGCGACCGTGGCGTCTGGGGCTGCTCGCGGGGCCAGACGCCTCCTGCAGCTGCGGGATCCGTGGTTCCCCAGGCAACCGCGGGCGGGGCTGGGGGGGCGGGGCCAACAGGGGCGGGGCGCCAGGGAGGAGGACAGAGGAGTAGGAACCCTTTCCTTGTAGGGAGTTGGGGCTGGAGTTCCAGGAAGACTGCCCTGGGTCCTCCGCCCTAAAGGGTCGGTGTCCTGAGCTTGTCCGAAAGAAGCCCCAAGTGCGCAGGGAAGGTAGCGCGAGACCGTAAGGGGAGCTAGGAGATGCTTGGGCAGGAAAGAGGATGGAGAGGTCCAAGCAGGCTGGAGCGAGGACTTGACTGCTCGCAGCAGCCACCCGCGGCCTCTTGGCGCAGAATCTGTGACACCGCAGCGGGCACTGGCCTGACCTCATTCTCCGAGGCTGCTCCACCCGCTCCCACAACACTTGACACTTTCCCTAGCACACTCGGCTTTCCTGCACCACCACAGAACTCAATGCTCCGACGCTCGCTAATCAGCCGAGCTTGCTGGGAAGTGACCTTGTGTCCTATGGTGGGCCCCGGGCCCTTGTCCTTGGTGCTGACCGAGTCCGGTCTCTCCTCGCTTGGCCCCTTCCTGAGTTCAGAGCCCGCGGATTCACTTAGAAATGCTCGTCCTTAGCTTGTGAGAGCTGGAAGAGGACTCTGGATCAAAGTTCCCAACCTCGTTGTTAAACCAAGGAGGAAGTCCAGACCCAGTGGGTCAAATGACTCCCAACCCAGAATTTTTGTTAGAACGGTTTGAAAGTGCAGGTTCCTAAAGGCCCTGTGGGCAGCTGGACTTCCTGCTGACCTCTGCATGGAAGGAGCATTCACAGTGAATGCTCAGGGACCCTTCTGAATGTCTCCTGCTTTAACCGCCAAGGAGGTCACTCTCCTCAGCCCAAAACTCAGCACCCCCTTGTCTGCACCACCTGACCTTTCACAACCTCCAATTTGCATAGTCTCCCCAGAACTTGTACCTTGTTTATAAGGAAGCCTCATTAAAAAAAAAAAAAAAAAAAAAAAAAAAGACCCCTTTGAGATGATGGTTTGGACGAATTTTTTAGGGTTTACATAAATAGATTTGTAAAAACTGGGAAAATAAGAAAGTAGGGAATCCAAATGCTTGAGGAGACACAGATGAGCAGCCAGGGGCCGTTAGAAATCCTCCAGGGGAAACAGGAGGCAAACTTCTTAGACTCCTATCAGCCTGTTCAGACAGACACAAATGGCAGAGGTTTGTGCTTTAGGAGATGCCTAAAATTCATGTGACATTGAAGGAGATCACTGAAACCCAGAGAGATCTTCATGCAGCAGAGGAAATTCATACCTCCAAGTGGATCCAAACAGTTATTACATTTTCCCTCACACCTGCTGTCTTTTATCTGAGACCTCCTCTTAGGGGGGAAAAAAAATCTTAATTTTGTGCCACGCCAGCACCCTCTGCTGGCACTAGTCTCATTATTCGTGTGATTTTGCACTTTCTGTGCCCCTGGAGTCTGCATCCTTTCCCCTGATACTAACTCTCCTATTCCAAGTCCCAGATTCATGGATAGTGCTGCTCACTTCCCTCCACCACCACACACATGAACAAAGCAAAGGATGCATTTTAAAAAAAGGTTGTAAGCTAATTAAAATCACATTTTTAGTTGATTACATTTTTGCCTAAGGGGCCCCTTTGTGAATTTCATAACACTTTGAAATAGAAGGCAATTAACAAGGGGATTTATTTTCTGGATGCTGATTTCTGAATTTTCCAGATAATGTCCCATTTTTTTAAAAAAGTCTGTTGTTAATCTTCAAAAGTCATATTATTGCATAAACAATACAAGACCATTTAGTTTTCTCCAGGCTAAAAAGGAAGACTAAATCTCCCAGCTTATAAGTAGAGCCATGTGATTAGTTCTGGAAAATAGAACATGGATTTGTACGCCCTGGCTCCAAAACATTCATGCTCTAAGCACCATGGGTAATTACCATTATCACTCACAAATAACTAGAACTTTTCTGTAAGCTCTGAAAAGCTGGAAACTTGGCTGACAGTTTCCAACCATCTGTAAGACCCCCAACTACTCAACCACAAAGTCCAACTAATGCATTATCTTGTCTATTAGCAGAAGTGATAAAAAAATAATATTGACTTTACGTTTAAGTGAAAGATAGAAATTTCATCATCCATGCCTTTCCTTATTATTCCAAACTTGTAGAACATCAAGCCTTCATCCTAATCCATTTTCTTCATCTGTTTTGTATCTATATAACAGAATGCAACAGACTAGGAAATGTATAACAGAGAAACTTATAGACTTACAGTTCCATAGATGGGAAAACCCAATAACAAGGTGCTAGCGCTTGTTAAGGGTCTTCTTGCTGCATCATCCCATGGTGGAAAGCAGAAAGGCAAGAAAGTGCAAGAGGGGCCCTAAGCTGCCCTTTCATAATGACATTAATCTCATCCATGAGAGCAGAGTCCTGTTTAATAAGGGCTTGCTTTTAGGAGGTAATTGGATCACAAGGGTGCTGACTTCATCAAAGGACTGATCTGTCATGGCCAAATTGACTACGGTGAGGTGAAAACTCTTGAAGGTGAGACCCAGTTGGAGGAAGAAGGTCGCTGGGGGTGTGCCCTGAAAGGTATATCTTGTCCCTAGCATATGTGTGTATTTCTCTCTCAACCTCTCTCTCCATCCCCTTCCCTCCCTCCTACCCCACTCTCTCCCTCTACTTCCTGACTGCCATGAGCAGACAGCTTTCCTCTACCATGCCCTTCTGCCATGATATTGTGACTCATATCAGTCCCTAAACAATGGAGCCAGCTGACCATGACATGAAACCTCTGAAACTGTGAGCCAAAATGAGTATCTTCCCCTTTCAAGTGGTTTGTCAGGTATTTTGGTCAGAGCAAGGAAAAACTGACTAACACAGTCACCTGGTATGACTTCCCAGGGCTTGAACTAAGATTCCAGCTGGAACACTGACATGGGGTGACAATCACCTCCAGCTTATGGGGAGCACCACAGATAACTACCTTCTCTCCAAAGCATCTCAGTGTTGTGCAGCCATTGGCAAGGTGGTCCCTACACTTCTCTCCCACTCACAGAGTTGCCTGCAGACAGGGACTCATTCCTCTGCCTCTGCTCACATTCAGTAACCCTTCAAGGACACCAGGGAATGTCTGTGCCCCTGCAGAAAAAAGGCCTGGACTCTGGACTGAAGGTGCAGTACCCTTGAAAGAAAACTCAGCCACACGGATAGAGAAGAGACCCATTGCCTGGTGATAATTTCCTTTCCAACAATACCAAACAGCCTCCTCTGGTCACAGTAGTTTTAGGAGGACCTGTAAGCACATTAGGCAAGTTACTTTGTCTCTTAGACTTTCAGATGCCACATAACATGGAGACAGAAATCCCTACTTTATAGACCTCTTGGGAGAAATAGATAAAATGATAATAATAATGTAGAGTATTTACAGTGGGCCAACCACTAATATGAGTATATCTTACATATTACCTCACTTAATCCTAATGCCATAACCTTGAAGTAGAAACCATGGCCTATAGCCAATTAAAAGAGAAAATTGAGCTGAGCATGGTGACCCACACCTGTAATCACAGTGACTCAAGAGGCCAAGTTAGAAGGATCACAAATTCAAGGCCAGCCTCCGCAACTTAGTGAGACCTGTCTCAGAGATAAAATAATAAGAGATGGGGATGTAGTTCAGTGGTGGAGGGCCTCTGTATTCAATCCTTAGTTCATGAAACATAGAGATAGAGGTAGAGATACAGAGACATGTACACACATGTATGTATATGTGTGATGCATGCCATCATATATAGTCAGCTCTCTGAATCCATGGATTTTACAACCAACTATGGATCAAAAATATTTGGAAGAAAAATTATAACTGTATTGAACATATGCCAATTTTTTTTCTTTGTCATTATTTCCTAAACAATATACCACACCCTATCAACTATTTACATAGCCTTTGCACCATATTAGGTATTATAAGTAATAGAGATGATTTAACATATACAGGAAAATATGTGTAGGTTTTGCAAATACTATGCCTTTTTATATAAGGGAACTGAGCATCCATGGATTTTGATATTTGTGGAGTGTCCTAGAACCATTTCCCACAGATACCAAGGAACAACTGTATAGGTATGATGTTTGTATCCTATATGCATGTACAAAGTGTATGGCATATGTGTATGTGTGATGCATGGGTCATGTATGTGATGTATGCATGGTATATATGTGCAGTGTTGCACAGTACGATGCACAGAACTGGCCAAGTTTTGACTTACTTATCAAGAGGTGACTGAGAGTTTTAGTTTGTTTGCTTACTTGCTTTCTGAGTAAGGCAAATACTACCCCTGAGTTACAGAATTTTAAAACATCAAAATGGGACACTACTCCAAAGATCTTACCCAAGGAGAAGATGAGGCACTGAAGAGGTGAATCACTACCCCAGGCCAGGTAGCAGCAGAAGCAGAATGAGACCCCAGCCTCCAGATAGCCAGTCTATGTTTGTTCTTTCCACTGACCTGACCGTCATCGAGCCAAAAGGCAGCATAAAAATATAAATAAAGTTCATGGCAGTTCTAAGGGTCTTCAAAGAATCTTTGCCAAAAATGGACGTTTTGCACACGTGACAGCCAAAAGCACCAGAACTATTATCTTATTCCTACAATTAGTAATATCCTTATGATAATGAGTCACTGAAGTGTTTTAGCATATATACTCAGATTATCTTATTCTGAATTATCACTTATTATCATTTAACAATTCTTAAATGCTGTTTGAGATAGGTTCACATTTACGTTCTTCCCTCTAGACTTGTTCTGATTTGAATTAAACTACTGTTCTAGCAGCTGTTTAAAGCAGTTTTAATTTCTTTTACATTATCACTCTCATATTGATTTGATCTAGGGCAGGTTTAAATGAGAGGCCTTGAATATAGACTTGAAGGAAGCATATCTTCCCTATATAAATATTTCATAAAGCACTTGAACTACCACCAAATGGAAATCAGATCTTTCAGACTCCCGAGAACATGAGAATTATTTTAAATTCAATAACTGTTTTTAGTTCCTACATTTTATTATGAGAAATGTACCATACAGGAACATAGAGTCTTTTCAAGAAGGAATCCACATCAAGCGACCTGCAAGTGAGGGTTCAATTCAAGGCCTCCCCTGCTCCTGAATTCACTCTGGAACCCTGAAGTATAGTGCTGCGAAACAGCTCTAGTTTTGGATTTTCCATGGTGATAGAAATAGTTGTCTTAGCTTTGATGGCACATAAAATATGTCATGTTGTTATTTTCATGCGGAAGAGGTTTCTGTTAATGATTTAAACAAATCAGGGATTTATTCTTCCACATAAAAGAAGTCTGGAAATTGTTGGCCCAGGGCTGAGAAAAGATCTTCTGGGTTCTATCAGCACAGAAACTTCCTGCCACCACTGCAAATGTTTAGAAAACGCAAGCCAGCATGTGTGAGGCCTTGGGTTTGATCCTCAGCACTGGGAAGGAAGGAGGGAAAGAAGGAAAGAAGGTAGGAAGGAAGGAAGGAAGGAAGGAAGGAAGGAAGGAAGGAAGGAAGGAAGGAAGGGAGGGAGGGAGGGAGGGAGGGACAGATGAATGGATGGAGGGAAAGGAAGGAAGGAAGGAAGGAAGGAAGGAAGGAAGGAAGGAGGGAGAGGGAGGGAGGAAGGAAGGAAGGACGGAAGGAAGGACGAAAGGAAGGAAGGAAGGAAGGAAGGAAGGAAGGAAAGAGGGAGAAAGAAGAAGAAAAAGAAATGTCCACCCTGGATTGTCACCAACTTTGCTTTGGGTAGGACATCTGTTGTTTTTGCCAGGCCATCTTTCCTTGAGTAACCAGGCCCAAATTTTGCTTTGGGAGAACCAGCCCTATGCAACTCAGCCCCCATACTTCAGATCTTTCAGACTCCCAAGAATTGGCCCCACCTTCATGAGTGGCCATGTTACCTAGCATTCCCCTGGTAACAGACTGGCTCAGAGATAGACACATGACCCCAGTCACCTTCATGTGGACACCAAAACACAACTAGCATACACATAGAGTAAGACTGATGCAAAGATCCTCTAAAAATTAGCAAAATAAGTCAGGAAAGTATTAAAAGATTGACACATATTGGCCAAGTAGGATTTATTCCCAAAATAAAAGCACAACTGGGAATCAGGAAATCTATTCTCTTATATTAATATATTTAAGAAGAAAAATCCTATGGTCTTCTTCATAAATGTGAAGAGGCATTAGATAAAATCCAACATACATTCTTAATAATTATTGAATAAAATGAGAAAAGACAGGTACTTCCTTAAGCACCCACGTAAGCTGAAAATAAGACAATACCCCATCACCATCATTATTCCATATTATTCTTGGGGCCCTAGTCCACATGAGCATTCAAAAGGAAACTTACAAATATATAGTTGGAAAATAATTATTATAATATGCAAATAATATCATTTCATACCTAGAGAATCCAATCAAAATGTATCATAAACAATAAGAGAATTCCATAATGTGTCTGAATACAAAATAAACATACAGAACCCAAAACCTTCATATTAACAACAAGCAGTTAATAGATGCAGTTGAGGAAATTCCATCTACCAGGGGGAAAAAACTAATGATAAGCAACAGGGGAGTAAAATACCTGTCAAAAAAGTTAAAATATTATTAAAGGATATAAAATACACTTGAACATTTATAAATATAAGCCTTGCCACAAATTTAGATAGGAATCCTTACTATCATAATACATAAATTTCCCTGAGCCATAAATTAACACAGTAAGTAAAATCATTATTGGGGTTTGGCGGGTGAAGACATGAAATTAGATACACTGTATTTTAAAGTTCACGTGAATAATAAGCAATCTAGGAGAGCCCAAAGAAACTACTGAATAAGAAGGTAAAAGAGGTGGGACTCGCTGATATTAAAACACAATATGAAACTACAAAATTACAATAGTGAGCTAAATAGGCAGACATTTATGTAACAGACAAGGAATTCCAGAGATTGACCTAAATACTTGTGAGAATTTAGTAGATGCTAAGAAGGATTGCTCAATGAATTCTATTGAGACAGTGAGTCACCATCTAGAAAAATAATAGTATTGAATCCATCCCTCAAAACATACCTCCAAATAAACTCCAAATAAATATAGGAGTTAAATGTAACCAAAAACAGAAGGCCATATAAATACAAGAAGAAACCAAGGTATAATATTTTTACAATTTTGGAGTGTGAGGGCTGGGGATATAGCTCAGTTGGTAGAGTGCTTGCCTTGCATGCATAAGGCCCTGGGTTCAATCCCCAGCACTGCCAAAAAAGAAAAAAAAGAACACAATTTTGGAGTGTGATGCTTATCTGGAGGTCATTTTTTTAAAAAATCAAACATTTGTCAACACAAAATTATAAAATTTCACATAAAAAATCATCACATGCAGTGAGAAAGCATTGGCAAAGAACATTTGTGACTTTTTACATCAAAATCAAAGAACTAATTTTCCTATTCTAGAGGGAACTTCTATAAATCAGTAAGATAATTAGCAAACTTCAAAGATCTCTATCCCTTAAACATCACTCCCAAAGTGTGCCACATAGGACCCCAGCTCCTTTGGGTGTTGGTCAACTGACTGGATCAATACATTCTGCACATCAGGTGTATGCATTTATAATCCTAACAGATATTGTCAGATTGCCCTCCTGAGGAATTCTACCAACTCACATTCCCACCAATCATGTTGGAATTCCCTGTTTTCCTCCCCATCAAAAGTTTTCATCAAACTTTAAACATCTTGGAGAGCCTCATGGGTAAAAAGCAGTTTCTCAGCATAATTTTCAAATATATTTCTCATCATGAGTCAAAGTAAGCAACTACTTCAGGGACATTTGTGTCTTCTTTCCTATGGACTGACTTTTCTAAGAACTGGTACCATCCACCCTCACACACAGCTTGAACTTGAGGTAGATGCTACCCACCACACACACACACACACACACACACACACACACACACACACACACACGCACCCTAACTGTCCGCATTGTAGGCTCTACAGGTACATGACTACTATTCCACTCTGCCCTAGCATTGCTTTACTATTCCAGGACACCCTCATCCAAGCAAATAACTTCAGTATTCATTACAGAAACTTCCCCCAACACACATTGACACTGTAATAAAACCACTAATAGGTTAAGCCCTAAAACCCTTGCCACAAAATATTTGCCTGTTGTTTCCACCATTCAAAATCCTATTGTGCTGATTTTGACCAGATCCTCCTCAAGCCCCTGCATTGAAAGTCCTATCTCAATCAAAACTTATCTCTAGCAGCACAACTCACAATAGCTAATCTATGGAGCCAACCTAGGAGCCCTTCAACAGAAGAATGGAAAAGAAAATGTGGTATATATACACAATGAAGTATTACTCAGCCATAAAAAAGAACGACTTTATGACATATGCCAATAAATGAAAGGATCTGGAGATGATCATGCTAAGTGAAATAAGCCAATCCCCAAAAAGGACAAAGATCAAATGTTTTCTCTGATATGTGGAAGCTAAACCACAATAAGGGAAGCAGGTAAGAATTGAAGTTCAGTGGAGTAGACAAAGGGGAATGAAGGAAAGGGACAGGGTGGTAAAAGACAGTGGAATGAATCTGACATAACTTTCCTATGTTCATATATGAATACACCACATTGAATCTCACCATCCATAAGAAATTAATAAAATAAATAAATAACTAAGAGTAAATGACAGGAAGCTCAATACAGGGAAAGGAGCAGGGTGTGGGAAAAAGGAAGAAAAAGGAGAGGTACTGGGATCAGAATTAGAACAAGATATATTCCATGCCTGTACAATTACATCAAAATGGATTCTACAGTCATGAATAACTAAAAAGAACCACCACCTTCAACAACAACAGAAAATCCCAGTGGAATCTCACCTTGCCTTTCCCCTTCAGAGACACCGCCAAGGCTCCGTGGAGCAATAAACTGTTGAAGCCGCAGTCTGTTTTCTCTCGTGCCAGCAGTTTCTTGCCTGTTGATTTGTAGGAGTTGATTCCTGAAACTAACCTTGCTGCCAGAACATGAGCAACAGGGGTCTAGGAAGGAGCAGAGCTTCCATCTTGTGGGGCTGTGGGCCAGGATGTGAGGCTTGGAATTTTTTCCCTCCAAGTATGTGACTGAATTGAGAGAAAGATCTCTGTGGCTGGCTGTGGATGCTTGGACCAAATGGACTCCATGTGGATGAACGGACTGCAGACAACAGCAGCTGAAGTCGGGGTGGTGGTGCTGGAGGTGGGGAGAAGTGGCCAATGTCGGGAGTATTTGGAGCACAGAGGTGACAGGCCATACAGCTGCACCACCCGTGGTCCCACTGAAAGACAGGAGCCGAGGAAGACGCCTCAGCTTGGGTCTGCACAACTGCATAAATGGACTGGCCATTTCCTGGGACGGTGAGGAATGGGGGAGGAGAGGGGCCTGTGGTCAAGGTGGAGAGGCGGCCAGTCAGTAAGGGCGAGTGGGGCCACCTTTACAGGCAGGAGTGAGTGGCAGGTTATCAGGTGGAGCAAAGTAAGGGAGAGGAGTGACTCAATAGATAAGGAAGTGGTACTAAAGATTAACTATGCTTCTAACTGAATACTATGCTTGAAGCCATTTGTTAGCTACTTCTCATTATGTTATAGTAAAGATACCCAAATTGCTATTTGTAGAGAACAAGATCATTTTGTTTTCTTTTATTTGGTAGTAAATTTTATTTGTAAATAAATTTTATTTATAAATTTTATTTATAAATTTTTATTTCTATTCCTACCATATATTTCCGAAAACAATGCCACTGGGCTCGGGTCCTTGAACAGCAAGCCTTGTGCTCCTGCTAAAAGAACAATGTGTCCCTTCACATATTTATTTTCAATTTTTTCAAAGACACTAATGAAATAAGAGGATACCGATTTTAAAAGGAAATCTAGAAAATTTGATGTTTAACAGCTCTCCAAAGAAAATCAGGAACTCAAAGACAGTCTGTGCACACTCTATGTTTGCTGACGATGCATAAAGAGAGCAGCTCTATTTGGTGGAATCTAATTAAATTGCAAGGAAAAGCTAAAGGGAACCAGCAAAAGTCTTTCCCTCTGAGGACTGAGTGCTCCAACCCTCCTGGGCTGTCATGTCACCCTGCCTGGTGATTAACAGAAGCACTGAGCCCACGTCACCATCCAATGTGATCTCAGCGTCACGTGGCCCTTTGTGCGTCAGGAGGTAATGTGTAATCTGAGCATCCTTCAAAGAATGAGCTGTGAATACTAAAGGACTTTCATATCACCAGAAGCCATGGCCACTGCAATCATTTATCTTAAGATGAAGCCAATTTATTTAGATGCAGATGTCACCGACTGATTAAAAACTACTTGGCAGCACATATTCCATTTGCTGCTGAGATGAGAATTAATAGACACAAGCCAGACAACATTTATATATGCACAACAGCTCATCAGGGGAGTGAGCAGAGCTCAGCCGTTTCTCTGAAGGCACAAATTAGCCCAAGGTTGAACCCGCCCCCTCTTCTCAGCAAGTCACTCCTAGGAATGCTCATGAGTTCTCCTGTTTTTACACTACTGTATTATTAAGCTATCAGGACTGTGTATCATTGTACTAGTTATCAACTAGGATGAATTTCAGAAATCAAATATTTAGGAACACTCTCCACTTACCCCATGGACCACACAAAATTATTTAATTCTAGAAAGAAATTATATGTGTGTGTGTGTGTGTGTGTGTGTGTGTGTGTGTGTGTGTGTGTGTTTTAAATAGTGAATCATGCTTACACTCTGTGAATAAATCCCAAAGAACCATGGGTGGAAGCAACTGCCTTGGAATGGTGAAGTCAGGGCAGGGTGTGAGGGTTGGGGTGGGGGATTAACCTGTTCACCAGGTACAGATTCAGGAAAGTAAAAGCCAGCCAAGGACAGCGTCCAGGGCCTGTTAGGGGCCTGCTCATTGCCTGCTCCACAGCACTGTTGAATGTGATCAAATCCTCAGTGTTTTGCCTCTTTCTGGCAGAGTGGCAGACAGTAAGGCAAATGGGAGCACTAGTCCAAACCTGGGCCACTGCAGAGCAGAAGAATGTTTTACTTTTTAATTTTAAATATATTTCTAAAATACACAATATAAAGTACTTGAACACTGAATACAAAAGCATGAATGCTCCATGAAGATGGATGATGTGTTAGAAACACAAAATATTCGAAATTATTGGTCTCTACCATTCAAGAAAACAAATGAGCAACCAGATTCACATAGAAGTCCTAAATTATAGTTACCAAACCAGAATGTGATAGCTTCCAGTCACTATAATCAATATTATATATTAATTAAGAATTAAAATTCCAAATATAAAGCAGGGTTTTGAAAAATAAGAGGAGGATTCAATACAGAAGATATTCAAATGGCCATTAAATATGTGAAAAGATGTTCATATTAGTCATCAGGGAAATGCAAATTAAAATGAAAACAAATAATATTACACATCCACAAGAATGGTTAAATTTTTTTAAATTTTTATTGATGCACAATAATTATATCAAACAACCTCAAATGTACAAAATCACAACAGACCCACACCAAGGCACATTATAATGAAAATGCCTAACATACAGAATAAGGATAGAATTTTAAAGGCTGAGAGAGAAAAATATCAGATTACATATAGAAGGAAACGAATTCAGATGTCAACTGATTTCTCAACCCAGACCCTCAAAACTAGGAGGTCCTGGAACAACATATACCAAGCTCTGAAAGAAAATGGATGCCAACCAAGAATTCTATATCCAGCAAAATTAACCTTCAGATTTGAAGATGAAGTCAAAACCTTCCATGATAAACAAAAGTTAAAAGAATTCACAACTAGAAAGCCTACACTACAGAACATTCTCAGCAAAATATTCCATGAGGAAAAATGGAAAAAAAAAAGTAAAAACCAGCAAAGGGAGGAACTACACTAAAGGAAAAGACAATAAAAGGGGAAACTAAGTCAAATTAAAACCCAGAAATAAACCAAAATGAAAGGGAATTTTAAATCATATCTTGGGCTGGGGATATAGCTCAGTTGGTAGAGTGCTTGCCTCACATGCACAAGGCCCTGGGTTCAATCACCAGCACCACAAAAAAGAAAAAAGGTTTGGCTTTAAATCATATCTCAATAATAACCCTGAATGTTAGTGGCCTAAACTCATCAATCAAAAGACATACACTGGCAGATTAGATAAAAAAAAAAACAAGACCCAAGAATATGCTGTCTCTAAGAGACTCACCTCATAGACAAAGACATCCACAAAGTGAAGGTGAAAGGATGAGAAAAAACATCTCACTCACAAGAACTGCATAAAGAAGCAGGGGTTCCATCCTTATATCAGATAAAGTGGACCTCAAGTCAAAGTTAGTCAGAAGGAGACAGACATTATTACCCTATCTATATGCTTGTATGATTACACTAGTGGACTGACTCTGCATCATGTACAGCCAGAGGAATGAGAAGTTGTGCTCCATTTGTATTCTATACATCAAAATGCATTCTACTGTAAAATAAATAGATATATATTAAAAAATTTAAAAAAACAAAGTCATAAGGGACAAAAAATGATATTTAATACTGCTTAAGGGAATTATACATCAACAAAACACAACAATCATAAATATCTATGCCCCAAACAATGGAGCATCTACATACATGAAACAAACCCTTCTCAAGTTCAAGAATCAAATAGACCACAACACAATAATACTAGGTGACTTTAACACACTTCTCTCACTACTGGATAGATCTTCCAAACAAAAACTAATCAAAGAAACTATAGAAGTAAATAATATGATCAATAATTGGGGCTTAACAGACATATATAGAATAATCCATGCACCAATGAGTGAATACACTTTCTTCTCAGCAGCACATAGATCTGTCTCTAAAATAGACCATATCTTATGCCACAAAGCAACTCTTAGAAAATACCAAAAAATTGAGATTGAGATACTATCCTGCATTCAATCAGATCACAATGGAATGAAATTATAAATCAACAATAAAATAAAAAAATAGAAGCTACTCCAACACCTGGAGACTAAATAATATGCCATTGAATGATGAATGGATAGCAGAAGAAATCAGTGATGAAATTTAAAAAATACTTAGGAATAAATGAGAATAGTGATACAACATATCAAAATCTCTGGTACACTATGAAGGCAGTGCTAAGAGGAAAGTTCATTGCACTGAGTTCATTCATTAAAAGAATAGAAAGCCAAAGAATAAAAACCTAACATTACATCTCAAAGCCCTAGAAAAAGAAGAACACATCAACACCAAAAGCAGTAGAAGATAGGAAATAATTAAAATCAGAGCTGAAATCAATGAAATTGAAACAAAAGAAACAATTTCAAAAATTGAGAAAACAAAAAGTTGGTTTTTTGAAAAAATAAATAAAATTGATAAACCCTTAGCCATGCTAACAAAGAGAAAGAGAGAAAAAAAGTCAAATTCCTTGAATTTATGATGAAAAGGGAAATATCACAAAGAACACTACTGAATACAGAAGATAATTAGAAAATATTTTAAAAACTTGTACTCCAATAAAATAGAAAATCTCAAAGACATTGACAAATTTCTAGAGACATATGACCTACCCAAACTGAATCAGGAGAACATACACAATTTAAGTTTTTTTAAAGATATTGATGGACCTTTATTTTATTCATTTATATATGCAGTGCTGAGAATCGAACCCACTGCCTCACACATGCTAGGCAAGTGCTCTACCACTGAGCCACAACCCCAGCCTCTGACATACACAATTTAAACAGATCAATTTCACACAGTGAAATAGAGACTCTATGAAAAGCCTACCAACTAAGAAAAGCCCAGGACCAGATGGATTCTCAGCCAAGATCTACAAGACCTTCAAATAAGAATTAATACTAATTCTCCTCAAATTATTCCATGAAATAGAAAAGGAGGGAACCCTTCTAGACTCATTCTATGAGACTAGTATCACTCTGATACCAAAACCAGACAAAGACACATCAAGGAAAGAAAACTTCATACCAATATCCCTGATGAACATAGATGCAAAAATTCTCAGCACAATTCTGGCAAATCACATACAAAAACATATTAAAAAGATAGTGCACCATGATCTAGTGGGGTTCATTCCAGGGATGCAAGGTTTGCTCAATATACAGAAATCAATAAATGTAATTCATCACATCAATAAACTTAAAGGCAAGAATCATATGTTCATCTCAATAGATGCGGAAAAAGCACTTGACAAAATACAGCACCCAACATGTATAAAAAGTTAAAATAAAATAAAAAAAATACAGCACCACTTCATGTTCAAAACACTAGAAAAACTAAGGATAGAAGGAACATACCTCAACATTGTAAAAGCTATTTATGCTAAACCCAAGACCAGCATCATTCTAAATGGAGAAAAAATGAAAGCATTCCTTCTAAAAACTGGGACAAGACAAGGATGCCCTGTTTCACCACTTCTATTCAACTTAGTCCTGGAAACTCTAGCCAGAGCAACTAGACAGATGAAAGAAATTAAAAGGATATGAATAGGAAAAGAAGAACTCAAACTATCACTATTTGTGAACAATATGATTCTATATTTATGAGATCCAAAAAGTTCCATCAGAAAACTTCTAGAACTAATAAATGAATTGGGCAAAATAGCAGGATATAAAATCAACACCCATAAATCAAAGGTGTTCCTATATGTCAGTGATGAATCTACTGAAAGAGAAATTACAAAAACTATCCCATTTGTAATAGCCTCAAAAAAAAAAAAAAAGAAAAAGAAAACAACTTGAGAATCAATCTAACAAAAGAGATGAAAGACCTCTACAATTAAAACTACAGAACACTAAAGAAAGAAATTTAAGAAGACCTTAGAAGATGGAAAGATCTCTCATGCTCTTGGATAGCAAAATTAATATTGTCAAAATGGCCATATTACCGAAAGCACTATACAGATTAAATGCAATTCCTATTAAAATTCCAATGACATTCTTCATATGAATAGAAAAAACAAGCATGAAATTTATTTGGAAAATGAATATACCCAGAATAACCAAAGCAATCCTTTGCAAGAAAAGTGAAGCAGGAGGCATCACAATACCAGACCTTAAACTATACTACAGAACCACAGTAACAAAAACAGCATGGTATTGGCACCAAAACAGAAACATAGACCAACAGTACAAAATGGAAGACACAGAAACAAACCCATATAACAATTATCTCATACTAGACAAAGGCACCAAAAACATTTATTAGAGAAAAGATAGTCTCTTCAACAAATGGTGCTGGGAAAACTGGAAATCCACACGTAACAAAATGAAATTAAATCCCTCTCATCCTGCACAAAACTCAACTCAAAGTGGATCAAAGACTTAGGCACTAGAACAGAGACCCCGTGCCTAACATAAGAAAAAGTAGGCCCAAATCTTCACCATGTCAGCTTAGGAACTGACTTCCTTAACAAGTCTCCTAAAGCACAATTAGTAAAATCAAGAATCAATAAATGGCATGATTCAAACTAAAAAGCTTCTTCACAGCAAAGGAAACAATCAGTAACATGAAGAAAGAGCCCACAGAACGGGAGAAAATCTTTACACATACACCTCAGATAAAGCATTAATATCCAGGATACATAAAGAAGTCAAAAACCTCAACACCAAAACAACAACAACAATGACAATAACAACAAATAACCCAATCAATAAATGGGAAAAGGAACTGAACAGATATTTCACAGAAGAAGAAATACAATCAATCAACAAATACATGAAAAAATGTTCAACATCTCTAGCAATTAGAGAAATGCAAATCAATACCACTCTAAGATTTCATCTCACTCCAGTCAGAATGGCAGTTATCAAGAATACAAGGGGGGCTGGGGTTGTGGCTCAGCGGTTGAACGCTCGCCTAGCACGTGCGCGGCCCGGGTTCAATCCTCAGCACCACGTAAACATAAATGCATTGCATTGTGTACAACTAAAGCAAATAAATAAAGATTTAAAAAAAAAAAAAAAAGAATACAAGGGCTGGGGTTGTGGCTCAGCGGTAGAGCGCTCGCCTAGCACGTGCACCGCCCGGGTTCTATCCTCAGCACCACGTACAAATAAAAAACACATTGTGTACAACTAAAGCAAATAAATAAATATTAAAAAAAAAAAGAATACAAGCAACAATAGATGTTGGCAAGGATGTGGAGAAAAAGGTACAGTCTTACGTTGCTGGTGGGACTGAAAATTAGTGCAACCGTTATGGAAAGCAGTATGGAGATTCCTCAGAAAACTTGGAATGGAACCACAATTTGACCCAGCTATCCCACTCCTCAGTTTATACCCAAAGGACTTAAAATAAGCATACTACAGTGATGCAGCCACATCAACATTTACAGCAGCTCAATTCATAATAGCCAAACTATTGAACCAATCTAGATGCCCTTCAACAAGTGAATGGATAAAGAAAATGTGGGATATATACACAATGCAATATTGCTCAGCCATAAAGAAGAATGAAATTATGGCACTTGCCAGTAAATGGATGGAGCTGGAGAATATCATGCTAAGTGAAATAAGCCAATCCCAAAAAACCAAAGGCCGAATATTTTCTCTGATATGTGAATGCTAACTCACAACAAGGGGAACAGGGGCTAGGGAAAAATAGAGTTACTTTGGATTAAGCAAAGGGGTGTGAAGGGAGGGGAGGGGGCACGGAGGTAGGAAGGATAGTAGAATGAATCAAACTTTATTACCCTATGTACATCTATGATTACATGACTGGTGATTCTACATCATATACAACCAGAAGAATGAGAAATTATAATCCATTTATGTATGATGTGTCAAAATGCATCTACTGTCATGTATAATTAATTAGAACAAATAAAAATATTAGACCAACAGAGGTTTCATTGTGGTGTATTCATACTTGTGCATGACATAATTTGATCAATCTCATTCCCCTGTTCCTCCCCTTGGCCTCCCCTTCTCCCTTTCCCTAACATTTTTCCTCAACCCCATTCTAGTTTCTGTTATGAAGAACTTGACCTAGGTAATGCCATTTGGAACACATGCTCCATCTTAGAACAAGAAGCACCCATGGTCACTCTGATTCAGCCTGACCTAAACCGCAGAAGATACTGAGACCAGGGCAAAGGGCAGGTAGCTAATTATCAAAGAAAATAAAATGGGTAGATGGTACTTCCCCACCAACTGGTTGTTAACAGCCTCCCAGGGAGGGGAAGGATGGCTCTTTCCAACACAAGCAACCACCCCCTGGACGGCTCTCTTCCTGCCTTTTGGTCAAGTAGGCATGAGAAGAAAGGAAACCTCAAATCTATAAAGGGACACCCATTATGGAAAGCAGTATGGAGATTCCTCAGAAAACTTGTAATGGAACCACCCTTTGGCCCTCTCCCTGAGCACTAGCTCTGGGTCCCTGCTCCATCATCATAAGAAAGGCAATTGTTATCTGGGACTGGAATCCTAAAAAAGCCCTGGTTCTATATAAAGGTGATACCACAAGGACCCTTTCCTGATGACCCCAAGCAATGGCTTAAATACCCTCCTTTCTCCTCTATCACTACCCCAAGCTATAAGTGAAAGAGTCTCTGCCCGCACTGGGCTTCCCTGCACATGTTTGTCCTGAATAAACCTGTTACAGTTGAGCCACCTCCCCTCTCTTTATTTCCTTCATTTGCTTCTTCCTTACAGTTTCATGAGATTCCTTTTTTCCCTTTTTTTCTCTCTGCCTTTCACACATAAGAAAAAACATATGACCCTTGACTTTCCAAGTCTGGCACATTTCATTTAACATGGTACTCTGCAGTTCCATGTATTTTCCTACAAATGACAATTTTATTCTTTGTGACTGAGTACTACTCCATTGTGGTACCACATTTTCTTTATCCAGACAATGGCTAAAATTTAAGAGTGACAATAACAAGTGCTGACAAGATGCAGGCAGTGGTGGTCCACACATACTGTGGTGAGAATTGGCACAACCACTTTGGACAATTTTTGAATGGTGTTAAAAAGTTAAACATAATCATACCCTGTGACTTAGTAATTTCATGCCCAAGTTTTACGTTCAATGGAGACATGTGTCAAAAGCACCAAAAGACATATACTAAATGTTGGTAGTAGCTTTATTTGTAATAGCCCCAAACTGGTAAAATGTAAATGTCCATCAACAGGTTCAAGGATGAACAAATGACTATGTATTCACATGCTAGAATATGATTCATTGATAAAAATGAGCAAATTACAACACTGTGAAACAACATGGTTGGATGTCACAAAACACAAAATGTTAGAAATCAGGACAGAAGTAACTGATGATGGAAGGAGGCAATGCCAAGGTCCTGGGAAGCTGCTGGTGGCTTGATTTTTTTTACATGCATGGAAGTTTTGAGAACTCGTGGAAATCATACCCGCATGATAGCACACTTCCCTGCATATTTTACCTTAATAATAATGCTTCAAGTTAAAGGAAGAGGAAGAAAAACCACAAAGGGTGACTTTCAAGAGCCTTTAAGAAACCCCAGGGACCCCAAGTTCTTCCCTCCTTATTGAGCTGCATATTCAGATCCAACCACTCACTAGTTTCAGTCCCTCACTCTGGTTTTGTAGGCAGCGTACATTAGCTCAAAAAATATTTACAGAGAGCCTCCTGCAGTTATGCACCATGCTGGAATGCAAAAATGAAGAAAGGATTTGTGAGTTATCAGGGATTCTGAAGCCTAGAGAAACAGAACTGCCTGCTAATCATACATTACATTCTTCTGAACACTTTGGCACACATCTTCCTCATTCATTCATGACATCTCACTTAATTCCCTCATCAACTCAGTCTGTAAGTCAGTGGCAGGGCTCATTATCAAACCCAATTCTGATGAACTTACTGCAGACATGTTCCCCTACTGCAGGCTGGGCCATGGGTCCTGTGTACCCTGGCAATTCCTTGCTAACCCACAGGGAACATCACTGATCAATCAGGGTATGGTTCCCTCCCAGCTCTGATGTGACCTCACTCTCCCCTCTAGACAATGCTTATAGAACAATGGGAAAGGTGGGGGGGGTCTACCCATAGGGCGTCACAAACCTACTATCCTTGAAGCATAAGAGCCTCAGCTACTTTTGAAGACTTTGTCCATCTTCTGTTCCAAACACCCTTGGGATCTCAAACTGTAATTAGTCATTTGTCTCTGGGTATGAGTGGAGAATTTGTAAGTAAATTTGGTCCAGGTCAGAGCAGACAGCACACACCCTCTGCAGGTCTAGAGTTTTAAGGGCCTAGACAAGAGCGTTAAGACACTGACAGAAACTTACTTGTACCACTATTTGTCCTGGATTAGAAACTGGCCTTGGGGATGAAAAGTAAAGTGATAAATTAACCTGCATGGAAGTAAGGGGCACCTGAAAGAGCTCCTGAGCTCATCAGGGTGAATTTCAGCTTCCCTGATGTGCAAATACTTGGTGGCATAGAAAACTCAAGCTCTGGTCTCAATGGAGCTCCTGATACGTTTTCAAATAGGAGGATTTTTTTGATATGCTTCATCCATCTTTCATTATAAATGTTGGTGACTGTGATCCAACCCCATCCACATGTGGCCTGAACTTGACTGAGCAAGAAGATGCTTCCTCCCTCTATGGAGCCACACTGGGTTATGCCCAGAAAGACCTTGTTATGTGTAGTAAAGTTCCAGAATTGGAACATTTGTTCTAACACCAAAGGTAAAAAGTAAAGATGTCACACCTCTGGGTGGGGTCCAGTAATTCTTTTGTTTTATCTTGTATTTGTAAAGGGAAAAAATGCTTTCCAATATAAGTCAGAAATGTTTTAAGTCATTACTTTTCTCTAATTTGGGTTGCTATACATTATGATTTAGACATAAGGACCCCCAGAGAGCTCATGTGTGAGACAATGCAAGAACATTCAGAGGTGAAATGATTGATTATGAAGGCTGTAATCTAATACGGACTTACTGGGTGGCCACTGGTAGGTAGGGGGTGGCAGGAGGAAGTAGGTCACTGGGATCATGCTTTGGGGTTTATATTTTGTCCCTGCTGAGCTCTCTCTCTCTCTCTCTCTCTCTCTCTCTCTCTCTCTCTCTCTCTCTCTTCCTGGTGGCCATGTCCTCAGTTCCTTTCCTCTGCCATGTCCTTTTGCCATGATGTTCTGCCTCACTTGGGCACAGAGCAATAGAGTCAGCTGACAAAGAACTGAACTTCTGAAATCATGAGCCAAAATAAACTTTTCCTTCCTTAAGTTGTTCTTGTCAGATCTTTTGGTCACAGTGATTGAAAAAAAAAATCTGGCTAAAACACTATTTTTCATTCTTCCAACTTGTAAAACATAATTTCTACCTATAAGCACCTTGGGTTGGCTTGTCAACAGAAAGAGGAACACTTCCAGAGAGATCCTCCACTGAGGCAGGTTCCTGCTTTACTTCCAGTCCAGAAGTAGCCTTCTACATCTCCTCCCTGCCATGATTTTACAACCATGAACTGCACACACACATACACACACACAAACACCACCAACCCGAAATTCTCCACAAAAGAAATTCGGAAAATAGAAGAGCTCCTCCTTAAGTGCCTCCATCGTCCTTTGTCCCCTCCCCACTAACATTCTCTTCTCCCCAGTTCTCCCCTCCACTTGGCAAAGTTCTCATTCAGAGCACTCCCCTCTGGGTAAGAAAAGAAGGAATCTGATGAACTCCATTTCTCTCCCATGGTCACAAGCAGGTTTTGAAAAGAATTCAGGCAGAGTGATCGGCACATACACAGCCTCCATCCCCACCAGGACAGCTCTGTGGGGATGGAATTTTACATGTAAGCAAGGAAAGTATTTCTTATAAAAGTACAAGTGAGGCGGTGGAACTCTCCACACACACTACTCCTCATGGTGGCCGAGCTCTCCCCATGCCCACCTCATGCTCAACCCCGTGTTCTCGCTCACTCTCGCATCTGTTAAGTAATTGCTGTGGCAGCACCTCTGAAATGCTGGAGTAAGAACCTCAGAAAACCTACTCTTCTATAACAGCAATGACAGCACTAGCAAAAACTGTCACAACCAGCTTTTTAAGAATTCTGGAAATCAACCAAAGGCAGCCAACCATCTGAAGGGCACTTATTTAAGACAAGTAGCTGGATCTCAGAAAGAATAGTGAACTTTGAGATGTCCAAAAGCTCTGACCTATTTCTGGAAATACAGATTACATGGGCATGTGCCGGACGATTGATACCAGCACCCAGGAAAGTGTAGAGAATCAGAAGAATGACAACAAGATTTCTTGCAAACGAGGCTTTGTTGTCCTTGGTGGGCATGTCTACAAACAGAACGTTCTGCCAAGAGGTGTAGAACAGATAGAGAAGAAACAAGTAGTTTATCAGAAGTAATGGGTGTAAGTGTTCTTGCAAACAAGGCACTTATCACTCCCTTGGTGAACGTACTGCAAACGGAACGTTATGCCAAGAGGCTAATCAGAAAGTATGGCAACAACAGTTCTTGCAAACGAGGCTTT
This sequence comes from Tamias sibiricus, assembly GCA_025594165.1. Classification (NCBI taxonomy): domain Eukaryota; kingdom Metazoa; phylum Chordata; class Mammalia; order Rodentia; family Sciuridae; genus Tamias; species Tamias sibiricus. Next base: position 66,754,262 of record CM046660.1, on the reverse strand, counting down.
GTTGCCCTTGGTGGGCGTGTCTGCAAACGGAACATTCTGCCAAGAGGTATAGAATAGATAATAAAGAAACATTGCTTGCAAACGAGGGTGTTTCTTTCTTGTTTCTTCTATATTGAAAAGAAGAGGAGCTCAAAGTGTCCTAGCCCTAACTAGTTTAAGATATCTTTAGGGAAAGTTTATCTGGCTGATTGCTGATTCGCAAATTTGCGCTCGTCATTGCTACTGGCTATCTGCCTTCCTTGTCTGTTAATGTTTGCTGATGGCTAATTGCCTTCTTTGTCTGGATATGTATAAAAAGGCTGAGAGAAATATAATAAAAAAAAAAAAACACTGCATGTTGATCCTGTGTTGGAGTCTGACCTACAACAGGAAAGGTTTAAGGCGGTCCCGGTCTCCTGCCTCCAGCTGGATTGGAGTTTCTCCATAAGCCAGAAGTGAAGGCTGAGGCAAAGTTGTAAATTGCCTGCCAAACGATTGAAAGCATCACACACACACACACACACACACACACACACACACAATCCCATGGCAAAGGCTGGAAGAGCTACCATACCATTCGATGCATTTAAAGAAATCTTTGTCCGATCGTTAGGTATCAGCCAAACTAACCAAATAGAGATGTCAATGGCCATACATGAGAAAGAATGTGGACTTTACAGAATTCATCCAGAAAGGCCACTAAACAATGACAACTAACAGCAACAAACCCTGGAGAGAGAGAAAATCTGACTTTCAGAATCCCTACATTTTATTATTGGAAATAGGCAATTTTATTTATTTATTTATTTTAGTTACTGATGGGCCTTCATTTTATTCATATGTGGTGCTGAGAATTGAACCCAGTGCCTTACACATGCTAGACAAGTGCTCCACCACTGAGCCACAACCTCATCCCCAGAAATAACCAATTTTAAACAAACAAATAAAAATACAAAACACACAAACAGTAAAGTACAACTTATTCCAAAGGGAAAAAGCAGTAGATAGAAACCTGAACATTGTATTTCCTAAACAAAAATTTTAAAAGAGCTATGATAAATTAAAAGAAAGTTTTAAAAACCCAACATATCAAAAATTAAAGGAAGGGCTAAAAAAATGTCTAAGTGAGTAAGAATATCAGTAAAGGGAAAGAAAATTATGAGAAAAAAAACAATTTCTGAAGTTGAAAAGTAGAATAACTACAGGAGTTCAACAGCGGATTTGAACCAGCAGAAAGAATTAGTGAATTTGAAAATAGGTCAGCTGAGGTTATTCAGTCTGAGCAATAAAAAGCCATTTATAGAACACTTCTCCCAACAAAAACAGAAAACCCATTCCTCTCAAGTGTTTAAAATTCTCCTAGATAGACCACAATAACTTTAATAGAATTGAAATCAAACATAGCATGCTCTATGATCACGATGGAATGAAATTAGAAATCAATAACAAAAATTTGGGAAATTTATAAATATGAGGTAAATAACACACTCCTGAATAACCAAGAGACCAAAAATGAAGTCATGAAGGAAATTAGAAAATACTTGAACATAAATAAAAACACAAATACATCATAGAAAGTATCGCAAGTAGTGCTTAGATGGAAATGTATGGTTGTAGCACTTACATTAAAAAACAGGAAAAATCTCAAATCAATAAGCTAAGGAGGCACTTAAGCTAAACTTCTACCCAAAGGAACTAGAAAAAGAGCAGTTCAAACTCAAAGCAAGCCAAAGGAAGAAAAAGGTAAAGATTAGAATGGAAATAACAGTTGTTGTATGTTATCTCTGAGAAAGTGAACCCAGGAGAGGAGACACCCGTCTTCACAGGTCATGTGTCGGGGTGTCAATAGCTTCGTTCTGAGCCAAGAGTTAGGTTTCCAGAGAGTATTGCTGTTGCAGAGGCCCTGGGCAAGTGATGGCCAGACAGGTAATGTGAGATGAAGAGCGGTGCTGTAATGTGCACGTCCTGTTCCCAGAGGCAAGGCACAGACCCCAGGCTCCAAGAGGTCACATCGCAGGTTGTCTTGCCTCTGTTCCCCCACCCCAAGCCCATCCCCAGTCCATCAATCAAACTGCTGGATCAGCAAATGCAAGCAGACAGAAAACCTTGTAGAGTGAGGGTCTAGCCCTGCAGGGGCACCACTAAACGCTGGGAGAGAGCCAAGGAATAAATGTTGCCGATGAGTGAGGATCCGCATGGGGTGGAGGGAAGACAGGTAGCTGGAAATGTCTAGCTCTGCATGCTAAGTGAAGAGATCCAGGCCAAGAAGTCTTGGGCTCACACAATGAATTCTCCATATTCAGTCCCTGGGAGCGTGGTCTCACGTCTCTCTGAATCAAGGGTAAACAAGTATTTATATGATTTATATGAGGACTACCATTCATGCACTGGCCACCAAGGCAGACTCTAGAACATTATCTCTCTAGTACTGGCAACTGTCTTTACCACTGCTCTCTTATCTACCCATCGAGACAAACATTAATTATCCCACTGATATTCCTTCAGATTCTCTCTTCCATTAGGGTATTTTCATCGAGGTCCCATTTTTATAGTAACCATATGTTCTAAATTTCTTCTTAGTGAAGTGACTTATCATTTGATAGCATGTGATATGTGTTAAGTGCTAAAAAAAGACAAAATTCATCTGGGCTGTTAGAAGTCCAGAGCATGGTTAGCCCTGGGGTTGTGGGGTAATAGATGAAATAGGGGGAAAGGAGACCTCTCATGTTCTGATGATGCTTCATTTCTTGATCTGGGTGCTGGCTACATAGGTTTCTTCAAGGTGTGAAAAGTCATCAAGTAATACTCTAATGATGTATGTTTTCTTTTACATGCATAACTTTTCTTTATTAAATTAACATGACTGACATCGAGTAAAATTGACTCTTTGAGAGCACAGGCCTATGTTTTTTATGAATTTATTTTGGTTCCAGGGATTGAACCCAAGGGCGCTTTACCACTGAGAGGCATCTCCAGCCCTTTTTAATTTTTTATCTTGAAACAAGGTCTCATAAGTTACTGAGTCTGGCCTCAAATTTGTGATCCTCCTTCCTCAGCCTCCTAAATCACTGGGATTACAGGCGTGTGCCATGTGCCCACTGTCCTATAAGTATTAACACACGTATAAATCCCTGTAACTACCACCATCATCAGAATTCAAAACAGTTGCATTACCCCAGAAAACTCCTTCATGCTATCCCTGTACTCACACTCTCCCTACCCCCAAACCATGAAAACCACTAGCTATTCTCTGGTCCTATAGTTTTCTCTTTTTAAGAATATCATAAAAAAACAGGTACAGTGGTGCACACCTGTAATCCCAGCTGCTCTGGAGGCTGAGACAGGAGGATTGTGAGTTCAAAGCCAGCCTCAGCAAAAGTGATGAGCTAAGCAACTCAGTGAGACGCTGTCTCTAAATAAAATGCAAAATAGAGCTGGGGATGTGGCTCAGTGACTGAATGCCCCTGAGTTCAATCCCCAGTACCCCCCACAAAAAAAGAATATCATAAGAAAGAATCATGCAGCAGCATGTGATGCCTTAAGACTGACTATTCGCACTCAGTGTAAAGCCTTTGAGATCCATCGAAGCTGTTACATGTATGATAGCTCATTCTTTTTTATCGGTAAGTAGTATTCCATTGTGTGAATGAACCAAAGATTTTTTACAAATTTATTCCTCCATGGAAATACACACAGGTTATTGGTAGCTTTTGATAATTATGAATAGCACTACTCTGAATACTTGTTGTACATGTTTTTGTGTGAACATACATTTTTATTTCTTTAGGATAAATATCCAGGAACAGGAATGCTGGGTCATGTGGTAAGTATGTTTAACTTTTCATAGAATTGCCAAACTATTTTCCATTTGCATTTCCCTAATGGCTAGTTCTCATAAACATCTTCTCACGTGCCTATTTATCATCTGAATATTTTCTGTCTTGGTCCATTCATGCTTCTATATCAAAATACCCAAGACAGGGCAATTTATAAATGATAAAAATTGATTATTGATATTATTATTCCCTGGAGGCAGGGAAGTCCAAGTTCAAGACAACAGCATGTCTGGTCTCTAATGAGGGTGTTCTCTGCTTCCAAGATGGGGAGGGAGGATGAAGAGGAAAAGCCCCTCCTTCAAGACCCTTTATAAAGATCCTAATCCTACCTCCATGACTTAATCACCCCCTAAAGCCCTCACATCTTAATGCTATCCCATTGACTAAGTTTCAACATAGAACTCTTAGTACACTCACTCAGACCATAGGATTCTCTTTGGTAAATATTCTTTTGCCCACTTTGTGATTGGGTTGTTTCTTTTCTTGTCCTATTTTGAGAGTTCTTTACATAGTCTGTAAACAACATGCCAGGATATATAGAGAAGGCATATCAATCTATTTAGGAGTCCTTTGTCAAAGGTGTGATTTGCAAATACATTCTCCCAGATCATTGCTTGTCCTTTTATTCTCCCAACAGTGTCTTTCACAAAAGTCCTTAATTTTGATAAATTCTAATTTATTGATTTTTTTCCCCCTCTAGATTATGCTTCTGTGCATAACAACTCTTGGGGCTGAGCCTTGGCATAAAGACGTCCTGTTGTCTTCTTTTTTTTTTTTTAATATTTATTTATTTGCTTTAGTTGTACACAATGGGTTTTTTTATTTGTACATGGTGCTGAGGATCGAACCTGGGCCGCTCATGTGCTAGTCGAACGCTCTACCGCTGAGCCACAACCCCAGCCCCCTGTTGTCTTCTTAAAGTGGTCTAGCAAATCCTGGACTAGGGAGAGGGGAGGGAGGGGCCTCGGCACAAGACTGAAGGAGCCTCTCCCCTTCAAGGTCACGTTTGCACAACCCCAGGAGTGAGTGCTTCCTTTAGTTTGCATCCTAGGCAACCCCCTTGCCTCATCCTCATGCCAGCTTTGTCTTATAGTTTTATGTTTTCCATGGTGGTCTATCTTCATTTCAAGTTGATTTTTTTTCTTTTTTTTTGGTACCAGGGATTGAACTCAGGGACACTCAACCACTGAGCCACATCCTCACCCTATTTTGTATTTTATTTAGAGACAGGGTCTCACTGAGTTGCTTAGCACCTCGCTAAGCTGCCGAGGTTGACTTTGAACTTGCGATCCTCCTGTCTTGGCCTCCTGAGCTGCTGGAATTACAGGCGTGTACTACCGTGCCAGGCTCAAGTTGATTTTTATATAAGGGATGAGATTTAGTTCAAAGCTCCATTTTGACCCATGGATGTCCAATTGTTCCTGTGCTGTTTGCTGGAAAGTCTTTCCTCCATGAATGACCTTTACATTTTTGTCTAAGAATTAGCTGGCCATATACACATGGATCTAGCTCTGGAGTCTCCATTCTGTGCCATGGATCTATGTGCCAAAATACCCCCCTTTCCCAATATCACCCTGCCTTCATTACTGTAGCTTTATAGTAAATTAAAAATCAATATAGTGAGCCGGGCGCAATGGCACACGCCTGTAATCCCAGCACTTGGGAGGCTGAGACAGGAGGATCTCCAGTTCAAAGCCAGCCTCAGCAATGGTGAGGCACTTAGCAACTCAGTGAGACCCTGTCTCTAATAAAATACAAAAAAGGGCTGGGGATGTGGCCCAGTGGTCGAGTGCCCCTGAGTTCAAACCCTGGTACCAAGGGGGGGGGGGAAATCAGTATAGTGAAACTTTAGAATTTTAGGTTGCCTTGCTATCCAGTTTTAAATAGAAGTCTAACTTCCTCATAACCGAGCAGGATTCATTCACCCTTGGCATGGTTTCCAGTTTGACACCTCCTACCAGTTTTTCCACGTGACACCTGCCTTTAGAATCTCCTCCTAGTGACCACATCCCTACAGGAGTGCTGTACACAGCCCACCTGGCTGGACCCACTGACCCTCAGACCCCACACGGACCATGCAGATGTGCCAGTGACCAACTCTCAGTCACACCATGACCCAGCACTCGTGCCTGCTTGCTTTAGACCCACCAATCAGAACTCCCCAAGGGCAACCTGTTTGATAACACCTGGACCCAACAGGGAGCAACCAGGTGTTAGCCACGGGATGATGCTTTCATTTAAGAACTACCACCAGAACAGCAGGAGACAGTATCAGGTGTTTAAGGGAGAAGGAATAGCATGCCGCGCATCAGAGGGACTTGGCAGGATGTAGCTAAGAGAAGAGAAATATCAAAATGGGGAAGTTACAGGAAATGGGAATGTGCTCCAAATATTTGAAGGGCCTCCTCATGGAAAGGGGATTTGGTACGACTAGAATGGTTACAAAAGACTAGTTTAGGAATGTAAATCCCTGAGGAAGGGGGATTTCAGCTCCACAGCAAGATACAGTCTTCAGCGTAGACACAGCCTCCTCTCTGTGGAGACAATGTCACCTCAGCATTCCTTGAAGGCCATTTAGAGAAGAAGCCCATATTTTCTGTTTCCTTGGATGGTGGCTTAAGAAAACTTTCTGTGAAATAACCAATAATGAACTTAGGGCAAAAAGGAAGGGGAGTAGGAGAAAAATTCCCCAGGATGGTCATTCACTCTAAGCCACCCTAATTCTCCAGTGATGGAAACCCAGAGGCAGGGGAGACTTCTAGTCAATATTTTTGTGACTGGATTCAAAAGTCAGCTATGGAAAATAAACATAAGATGATCTTCCAGAAAAAGACACTAGAAAATGAGAAGGACGCTGTAATAGAATTTTGAAAGAATGGGTTGAAGAACAGAAGGGACCGTGGGTGAAGAGGAGGACGCTGGTGGAGGACTGGGAGACAGACTAGCATTGAACGGGAGGGGATAGAGCAGGCTCTGAGGCCTGGGTTCTAATCGTGGCTTTGCCAATAGGAGCAATACAAGCACACCCTCGAGCCTGTCTTGACTTCTTTCTTCACCTGTAACATGAGAAACTGGGATCAGATGATTGCTGAGGTCTTGGCTGGCTCCAGATGATGGAATTCAGAGAGAAAACCCAACTGAGACCTGTTCCACCACTTTTCGCATCCGTTCAATAATCAAACTGGACCAATGCAGAGACAGTTATACAAATATTTGAAAAGAGCAGATAAACCAGGCTACGGTGAAATTGTATCTGAAAATATTTACACACATATTCAAAACTGATGTGATCCAAAAGGGAATGAGACCCAGCTGGCCAGCTAATGACACCAACCTGAAACTCCCAGGGTAACTAAACCCTTTAACCATATGACTTCTTTTTGTAAGCTATGAGTGAGTCACAGTACATTTTGTCACCTGCACACGGAGAAGAGAAATGGCTCTGAATATTTAAATATGCTTTTAAAATATTAAGTATCTCCCACTGGCACTGGAAGTGATAAATTTATCCTGTATCATTATCCCTCTGGGTATCGCCTGCACCTGCTCACAATTCACTACCAAGTTCAATCCGCTTTTAACAGGGGAGGATCACAGAGCTCAGCTTCCTCTCACTTGCCTGGGATGTGGCTGGGTGCGGTTGGCAGCAGGCAGGGGACAGTGAGGGGTCAAGGTGGACAAGATCTGCAACCTACTGCCTTCAGTCCTCTAGGGCGCCCATGAAGGGGCAAAAGGAGTGGCTCTGCCTTCTATCTTTCTTTAAACAGAAAAAAAAAATATATTTCTAGCAGGGTGCAGAGGTGCACACCTGTAATCCCAGCAGCTTGGGAGGCTGAGGCAGAAGGATCATGAATTCAAAGCCAGCCTCAGCAACTTAACGAGGCCTTAGGCAACTTAGCAAGACCCTGTCTCTAAATAAAATATTTTTTAAAAGGGCTGGGGATGTGGCAGGCGCAGTGGCACACACCTGTAATTTCAGTGGCTCAGGAGGCTGAGACAGGAGGATCAAGAGTTCAAAGCCAGCCTCAGCAACTGCGAGGCGCTAAACAACTCAGTGAGACCCTGTCTCTAAATGAAATACAAAATAGGGCTGGGGGTGTGGCTCGGTGGTTGAGTGCCCCTGAGTTCAATCCCTGGTACCAAAAAAGCAAAAAAAAAAAAGGGGGGGGGGGGAGGCTGGGGATGTGGCTCAGTGGTTAAGCGCCCCTGTATTCAATTTCCAGTACCAAAAAGGAAAAAGAAAAAAATATTATTTCTAAATAGTTCAAAATATTGTTTCTGTTTTCTCAATCTTCAGTGAATGACTATGTGAAAGTATTTCCTTTTTTCTTAGTAGGAAAATTACAGCACATACTTGTTTTCCAACTTAGATGATGCCATGTTAAAAAAACAAAAATTGAAAAAAACCACAGTGGCTCTGATGGAGAAGGTGACAATAAGTCAGGACCATCAGGTAGGAGGGCCAGCCACTTCACCTGCTATGGCTGTGGGGTGACTATTTCCCCTTAGTGTTCTGCCCTACACAGGCAAGAGAAAGTACCCACCCCCTACCCAGGCTTGCCCCTCATGTCAGGATGTTCAGTGTCACATTTGTTCCCACCACTTACTGGAAGCAAAAGCCACTGTGCAGGTTTGTGGGGGCCCAAAGGCCATAATACAAGAGCTGTGAGCTCCCCACCTGTCCCTGGCAGGGATGGGTGGCAGTATGGCTCAGTGAAGCATGTTCTCCCTGGAGCAGGTCTGGGTTTAACTCCTAGAGAACCACAGAGAAGCATGCAAATAGGAAGTGCTCTTGTAGCTGGGCACGGTGGTGCACACCGGTAATCCCAGCAACTCAGGAGGCTGAGGCAGGAGGATAGCAATTCAAGTAAAGCCTTAGCAGCTTGGCAAGACCCTGTCTCAAAATAAAAAGGACAGAGCATGTAGCTCCATTGTAGAGCATCTATGGGTTTAGCCCCAGTACGGGGGGGGGGGTAAAAAAAAAGTGCCCTTGTAATGATAAACTATTAACTACGGTCATCTCTGACAGTAAAAGGTGTTGCATTCATCTTTCTGAGCTGATTTTGTTGTTTGTAGAATGAAAAAGAAATGAGACTTAGGCAGACATCCAGCTACATCAAATATTTTTAGTTGCAAGTGGAAGTTACCCCAATAAGTAAATTATATCCTTTCTTTCTTTGTCACTTAACTGTCCTCTTCGTTGAAAACAGCTGGTCTGGAACACAGGCTTAATCCTCCCATCGTTAAAACACAAGAGGGTGTAGTTATATTTATCATATTATTTTTTTACACTAAGATGTACATATCCTTAGCTAGCCATGACCTTGTACAAAACAGGTATTAAAAATGAAAGCTGCAGGGCATGTGGTACATGCCTGTAATCCCAGCAGCTCAGGAGACTGAGACTGGAGGATCAAAGGTTCAAAGCCAGCCTCAGCAACTTAGCTAGGCCCTAAGCAACTCAGTGAGACCCTGTCTTTCAATAAAATACAAAAAAGGGCTGAGGATGTGGCTCATTGGTTAAGTGCCCCTGGTTTCAATCCCCAGTACAAAACAACAACAACAACAACAACAACAAGCTAAAGACGCAGAGAGGGGATCTATGCAAATAAAATTTGAAAAGCAGAAAAATCAATACTTGTCAAATACCTGTAACAGGTCATGTGCTTCATAAATATTACCTTCTTTAATCCTTATAATCCTAAGAAGCAGGCACTGTAATTATCCCATTTTTCAGAGGAGAAAACTGGGGCTCTGAAAGATTAATTTGCCTTAAGCCTCTCATTTAGAAAGAAGTGGAATTGACCATTGAAAACCTCCCTGTACTCTCTGAACTCTAGCCTCTCTTTCCTGTTCTTTGTTACCCCTTCATGGAAGAGTACTGCATAGCCAAAAGCTAAATTGCTCATCTGTCTTCAGTTAGAGATGGTAATTATTTGTAAGTTTGGGTAGATTTGGATTTTATTTTTCCAGGAAATCAATAGGGTAAAACTTTGCTTCATTTATTAATATAAATTCTCTCCTGTTTTGTCTGTTCTTTTCCATGTAGAGCAGACTTCATAAATATTTGAGGCTCCTTTTATTTTTTAATAAAAATTACTTTGTTCCCTAATGTCAATAGAAGACAGTCATAAAGTTAAATGGATACTAATCCTTTTAATTTTGCTCCTATCCTCTGTCCTATTCAATCTTCTGAAAGGGATTTAATCCAAGAATCACAATGGCAACATCACGTGATTGTGTTGGTAAATGACTTTGCAATAGAGACAGAAATTCTCATTTAGAATTTTCTTTCCTGATGAATAGGAAAATGAGGGAAAGGTAATAAAGGATACTAACAAAAGAAAAAATATAAATAGCCTCGGAGCATTTGAAAAGATACTCTGCCTTCTATAATGATAACCAAAGACAAAAATGGGGAAGCTTTTGTTTTAATGAGAATGAGTCTCAGAAAGAGTACAAGAAAAAAACAACACGCTCCTCCTGAGTTGCAGGACAGCCATCAGTGCAACGTTATTTGAAAGGCAAAGAGGTAAACTATCAAAACCTTACATTGTATCCTTTTATTGGCCAGAAACCCAATTTAAACTAATTGAGTAAAACAAGAAACAGAAATTATAGGTTTTTCCAAATGGGAAGTCTCAAAGGAGGCCTCAAGCAGAGGGTTTGTTCTCTATTTCTCAGTCCTACTTTCACGTCTCTGGTTTTATTTTCGGTTAGTAGGTCTCTTATGGTGGCAAGATGGCTCTCATGACTGCAGGTTTATGTCCTATAAGCCAGAGTCCAGGGGGAAGTTTCTCTTTCCCAGCAGTTCTAACTAGGGACCAATCCTCAGCTCTGATTGGTCCGTTTTAGGTCACATGCACACCCCAGAACTAACATAGTGCCCTGGGCAATGCACTACCCTGACTGGCAGGGCTGGGATCAGATGCCCACATCTGGTGCTGGGCAGGACTAAGCCACTTTCCAAACCATGTGGACCAGCAGTGAAGTTGTTGTAGAAAGAAAACTGGAGTAATGCAACAAAGACATGCAAAATGACCCCAAAGCAACAAGGACAACAAAAAGCACCAATATCCACCATTCCTATTAACCCAGCAATTCCTCTTGCAAGGAATGATCAAGGAAATGTGCAGCATCGGTTACAAAGTGACAAAACAAAAACAAACAAACAAAAACCCCCACTGTTTCTCTGTGCTCAACATTTCTGACACCAAGTGTGTGATTCTCTGACACAGATCTTTGATCTTCCAGACACCAGCTGTGTCTCTCACACTTTCATTCTAACACTCTCTCAAGTGCCACTTGCAGTTATGGCCTCCCACACTCTGTGGCCATCAACCAGGGGCTCCTATGACCCCCTTCTTGGGCTAAGTAATTTTCTAAAATGGCTCACAGAACTCAGGGAAACACTTGACTCACATTTACAGCTCAGGAACAGCCAGATGGAAGATGGAGAGGGCAAGGCAAGGAAGGGGACAGGTGGCCGACCTCCCACGGGCTCCTGCACTGAGCTCCCAGTCTGCCTGCTGAAGATCACCCAGAGCTTCACCTCCAGTGTGCCTCCCCTCCCCAGAGGGGGGGCTGGGAGTTCCAACCCTCTAATTACTTGGTCTTTCTGGTGACCAGCCTCCTTCTGAAGCCATCTAGGGCCCCACTCTTAAGTCACCAAATTAGCATAAATTCAGGTGTGATCAAAAGACAGCTTTTGTCACAACCCAAAATTAGAATCACATTGAATACCCTAACTAATTCAGATGTGCATATATATTCATAACCAGAATAAAAGTTCCACAAAATAAACTGGGCGTGGTGGCGCACACCTGTAATCCCAGCACTTGGAAGGCTGAGGCAGGAGGATCATGAGTTCAAAGCCAGCATCAGCAATGGCGAGGCACTTAGCAACTCAGTGAGACCCTGTCTCTAATAAAATACAAAATAGGGCTGGGGATGTGGCCCAGTGGTTGAGTGCCCCTGAGTTCAATCCCCGGTACCCAGGAAAAAAAAAAGTTCCACAAAATAATACTTATCCATACTATAGACAATATCCTCTGCTCTTTTCTAGTCTATTTTTTTTTTTCAATTAAAGCTGTCTCTAGGTGATACATTCATGGCATACCACCACCACCACCCCCACCACCACATCAATAGCCTTTGTCTATTTTCTGTTGCTAAAACAAAATACCTGAGACTAAGTCATTTTTATAGGACAGAGTTCATTTTGGCTCATGTTTCTGGAGGCTGGGAAGTTCAAGAACACAGGAGTGGCATCAGCATGGCTTCTGGCAAGGGCCCGTTGATTCTTCACCTTATGGTAGAGAGCAGAGGGCAAGAGAGACTGAGAGACAGGCACAAGGGGCGCCTTGCTTTATCACAACCCACTGTGGTGGTAACTAGGCAGGCCTGTGTGTGTGAGAGTTTCTCACAGCGGAGGCTTTGATCCCTCATGACCTCACCACCTCTGAAGGCCCTAGCCTGACACTGCCTCAGTGGATCAGATCAGCACCAGCTGGGAGGGGACCAGCCATAGACAAACCACAGCAAACACTTCTTGTCATAAAACAGAGCAAAAAACACGAATAATTTAAATTCCTTTTTCCTTTCAAGTAGAACTAGGGCTCAAAGACTGTTGGCCAAGGGGAAGAAAATAGGCAGGACCCTCTATTGCTTTTCTCACTTCCTCCTACAGGGTTCAAGTTTCAAACACCTTCATTTCCTGCTGGTATTTTTGTGGTAGCCAGGCTCCAGGAACGCCCTGATCCCTACTCTAGCACCCACATAATCCTTGTGGAGGCCCTTCCTGCATCCTATGGGTTTGGGCTCTGGGACCAATAAAACATACCAGAAGCAAGGGAATGCCACTTCAGAGACAAGGGCACTGTGACCTCGGTCCTGGGAGTGCACTCTCTCTTGGTGGCTCTCATTGCTTATTCTTTGGGAAGACAGCTCTTAGCTTGAGACTCAAATAGCCTTCAGTAAAAGTCTCAATGAAAGCCAGGTGTGGTGGTGCACACCTTTAATCGCAGCAGCTCCAGAGGCTGAGGCAGGAGGATCATGAGTTCAAAGCTAATCTCAGCAATGGTGAGGCACTAAGCAACTCAGTGAGACCCTGTCTCTAAATAAAATACAAAATAAGGCTGGGGATGTGGCTCGGTGGTCGAGTGCCCCTGAGTTCAATCCCTGGTGCTAAAAAAAAAGTCTCAAGGAACTGAATGGTGAGTCCAGGAGGAGTTGAGGCCTTCTGCTGATAGCAGTGGCGGTGGTGGGGAGGGTAACTTGGAAGTGGGTCCTCGGGTGGCACATCTGTATTTATCTTCAGGTCCCCGACCAGCTCCGCACCTGGGCGTGCTATTCATTTAAGGAGTGTTCATTTAAACATTAGCAATACAATGTTTATTAGTCCTAATTTACCTGAGCTGTCCTGTGCTCCTTTATGACAGGCAAGGTATGCAGCATCAGACCATTCGATCCCCTGAGTGGCACCCAGAAGTCTCCTATCATTGTCCCCTTCCAGGATCACAGTCTGACAGACAAATATACTGAATAGCAAGTGAAAATTTCCCCCTTGTGTGATTAGGTCAGAACCACCTGGCTGAGCCAGAACTGAGAACCATCAGTCAGACCATAGTGTGACCAAGGCTGCGCATTCCTCGCACCCCTGCCCAGCTCCTTCTCTGTTCAAATCCACAGCTCCCGTCAGCACCCGAAGACGCGGCTGAGGTGCTGGATCTCACATTGCCTTCCCAGCATGGCCAGTGATTCAAGTTTCCTCTCCTGCTTTTCACCAGTACCTGCTTTGCTTAGTGTGCGGGCTGTGAGTGGCCCTAGTTTGTTGGGACCTCCAGAGTCAGGCCTCTAGCCTAGGACACCAGTAACTGTAAGACACATTATCACTTTGAGCTGCTAAGCATTACACAGTAATATCTATGACAACTTCCTAGTGAGTGGTCCCGGGAGGTCATGGTGCTGGGCTGTGACACCAGCCCAGGAGAGAGAAAAAAAATGAAGTAGGGTATTTTCTTTTATTGTATTTCATTTTCTTTCTTTCTTTCTTTCTTTTTCCTTTTATAAATAGGGGGAAGGTTGATTGGAAGCCTATGAAACAGGGTAGGAAATTACAGAATGAAAGTTTTATAGCAAACAGTCCACAAAACACTGCTGTGTTCAGTTCACTGCGTGATGGTACAGTCAAAGGCCAGTCTTCACTGACTCCCTCCTTTTCACCCTGCCACCAGTGAGTGAGTGAAACAAGAAACTCAGGCTCATCCACCCAGAGGAGCCCAGAGCAAAGGCCACGGTTAGCATCCTGATCTCTGCTCCGGCACAGTGAAGACGTATGTATCTGGAGACTTCTCTGTGGCATCCAAGGGAAGCCAAGAACTGGACAGTAAAGGAAGCTGATGCTGTCAGCACATCCTGCAGCTCCGACTAGCCATTGCCTCCTGTCCTGCCCGGGATGCAGTCTGGCCTGTGGGTGCTAAGTGGCTTCTTGGGGGCCCATCACAATTTCATCTTTATCATTTCTTGTTTATTCTCCCTTGTCAACAGTAGCAATTTTTTTTGTCTCCCTTTGCTATGAGAGAAAAATAGTTCTTACATTTCCTCCTTCTTGGCTGCCTTTGGTCAATCATATCTGAACCATTGAGGCCTTGGCTGCTGGCATACAAAAGTCAAGACTTGAGATTCAAAAACCAAATAAAAGATAAAATCAGCACCCTCCTTCTTTCTACAAAGATGCTGTTTGTTCTGCTTTGTTTTGCACTGAAAAGTCAAAATCATAACACTGATATCCATGATGAGTATTGTACTCAGGAATCTAGAAGACAGGAATTCTGTTTTCTCCCCAACCTGCCAAGTGTCCATGGAGACAAAGAACTTTTGTTAGTGCTGAAGGGCTGGGAAGGAATGGAGACCAGGCAGCAGAGATGGAGATATTAAGCCACATTAGGTCCTGTCCCTTTGGGTGTTGGGAGAGCTCTGACAGTATTTTGTGGGGATGGGAGTCGGAATCAGTGTCATCCCTCTCCCTTCCCTGGCTTTTCCATATGACCCTGGACCCTCGATGCCTGAGGACACTCCCCAGAACCAAAGATAGGCAGGGAAGTCCCCTCCTGGCCTCACACCTCCCTGAGGACAGCATATGGCAGTGACACAGTGAAGTCAGGGGGATCCTGGCCACCTCTAGGGCTGCACCAAAGATGCCAGCATGTTTGCTAGTGAGGGAGTTGACAATGACTACTGGGCATTGCTGGGCTCAACGGGGCTTTTTTTTTTTGTGTGTGTGTGTGTGTGTGTGTGTGTGTGTGTTCTTTTTTTTATAGTAGTATGTATTACAGTTCATACTATACATATAGAGCATCTTTTTACACAAAACAGTTTGTATACAAAGTATATTCGCAGCATTCAAGTCTTCAATCATGCATTTAGAATAATGATATCTGTCTTATTCAACCACTTTTTTCCCCCTTCCCCCCTTGCTCCCTCCCTTCCCCTCCCTTCCCTTTGACCATTATAGTGTTCCTCTAATCCTCCTATGTACCCTGAACCAACAATACTGTGAACCAGCTTCCTTATATCAGAGGAAACATTCGGTATTTGGATTTTTGAGATTGACTGATTTCACTTAGCATTATATTCTCCAACTTCATCCATTTACCTGCAAATGTCATTATTTTATTCTCTTTTATTGCTGAGTAAAATTCTATTGTGTATATATACCACATTTTCTTTATCCATTCATCTACTGAGGGACATCTAGGTTGGTTCCACAACCTAGCTATTGTGAATTGTGCTGCTATAAACATTGAAGTAGCTGTGTCACTGTAATATGCTGTTTTTAAGTCCTTTGGGAATAGACCCAGGAGTGGGATGGCTGGATCATAGGGTGGTTCCATTCCCATTTTCCCAAGAAATCTCCATACTGCTTTCCATAACGGTTGTACCATTTTGCAGTCCCACCAGCAATGTATGAGTGTGCCTTTTCCCCCACATCCTCTCCAACATTTATTGTTATTTGTGTTCTTGATAGCTGCCATTCTAACTGGAATGGAATTAACTCTTAGTTTTGATTTGCATTTCTCTAATTGCCAGCGATGTTGAGCATTTTTTCATGTGTTTGTTGATTCAATTCAAAGTGGATCAAGGACTTAGGAATTAGACCAGAGACAATACACCTAATAGAAGAAAAAGTAAGCTACAATTTCCAACATGTTGGATTAGGCCCCAAGTTCCTTAACAAGAATCCGGTAGCGTAAGAATTAATACCAAGAATTAATAAATGGGATAGATTTAAGCTAAAAAGCTTCTTCTCAGCAAAAGAAACAATCAGTGAGGTGAATAGAGAGCCAACTAACTGGGAACAAATATTTAATACATGCACATCAGATAGAGCACTGATTTCTAGAATATATAAAGAACTCAAAAAACTTGACACCAAAAAAACAAATAATCCAATCGATAAATGGGCTAAAGAATTGAAAAGACACTTCTCAGAAGAAGATACACGATTAATCAACGGGGCTTTTGAAGTGATTCCTACACTCACCACATGCCTCTGACCTACGGAAACGCAAAGGTTCAGAGAGATCAGGCAATCTGCTCAAGGCCACAGACTGAAGAGGCTCCCATAGCTGCCAGGGCCCCAATGCGTCTGCTGGAACTTCTGCCTGCTCCTTCCTTCAGCTACCTCTTGTCATTGCTTGTCACTCGATGAAAATATGTGTGAGCAACACCTAGAGCTTTTCACAGAAAAGGGAATCCAGAAAGCCATTCAGGGGCAGCCTTTGAGAAGAGGGACGCTCCTGATCATCTGCTATGCAGGTGGCTTCTTTTTCCACTTAGAACTCCAGTGAGTTCTGCAATTGTCTTGGAGGAGAAAGTCGAGGTACATGGGTAGGAGGGGGTTCTAAGAGTTTAGCTGGCGTTTCATTCAACATTTAATCTTCAACAGGAATTAATCTCTCCATAGCAGACAGAAGAGGGACTCAGAAAGTTGACTCCCTTAGCCCCAATTTGAAAGTCATTCAAATTTTTGTTTGTTGCATGTTGTCATGTTGCTCTCATTTCTTTTTGTCATTTAACCTTCAGGCCCACATGACTATCACCCATTGGCAGACATGAGATCCTATACATGGTAGACTTTAAGGAAAACTTTCTTGGAAGAGAAACAAGGAGTCATTGGCAAATAACATCAGCAGTTTCTGCTTCTTATCTCTAAAACTTGACTATGCTTTTTCGAGTTCAGTAGTGGCTCCCAAGGACATGTCAAGAACCTCAGAATATTTATATGACAACAGAGTGAGCTTTAGGAAGAGAAATTTATCCTGATTTTCTGCTTGGACCTTAAGTCCAATCATACCTGTCCCTGAAAGAAAGAAACTCACAGAGGGAAGGCGCAGGGTGACCAGAGGGCAGATCATGCAAGGGTGAGGTCTCAAGCAGAGAACAGCAGGAGCCACCACAGTGGGGAGAAGCAAGACATGGATTTTCTTCAGACTTCAGAGGGAGTGTGACCTGGCTGAGGCCTGGATTTGGGCCCCGTGATACTGATTTGTGGTAATTTGAATTCAGTGCATTAAACCATTCTCTACTCAATGAGCAGCCCCAGAAGCCCATACATAAACTAAGTTAAAAATTGTATTAGGCTTTGAAGTACTCCCCTGTTTTCTTGTTTCCTGAGGAAATGTGGTTGGTGGGTTTCTCTCCACATGACTGCTTTGGGGAGGTATGGACAGAGGCAATTCTCTTGACCCATCTCTTCAACCCGAAGATGAAGGTTTTTTTTTTTTTTTTTTTTTTGTGGTACCGGGGATTGAACTCAGGGGCACTTGACCACTGGGCCACACCCCCAGCCCTTTTTTTGTGTTTTTATTAGAGACAGGGTCTCACTGAGTTGCTAAGTGCCTCGCCATTGCTGAGGCTGGCTTTGAACTCGCGATCCTCCTGCCTCAGCCTCCCAAAGTGCTGAGATTACAGGCGTGTGCCACCGCGCCCGGCTGAAGATGAAGTTTTTTTACCTACAGATTTAATGCAATCTTCATCAACATGAACATGACATTCATCACAGACCTAGGAAACACAGTCCTAAAATTCATATGGAAGAATGAGAGACCAGAGTACCCAAAGCAACCCAGAGCAAGAAGAGTGAGGCTGGAGGCATTGCAATACCTGATCTCAAACTATCTACAGAGCTATGGTAACAAAAATGGCATGGTATTGGCATTAAAAACAGGCCTCCTGATGCTTACCACAGGCTGTGTTCTTAAACTGACTGTATAGGAAGAGGAGGCAGAGTAAGCCTACTCCATGTCCACCTCAGCCCACGCACTATGCCTGGTCTGCATTGTGAATGGGGAAACATGGAGAAAAGAGAATAGAATAGAGAAAAGGACATGAAAATCAATAGAAAAGAAGACATAGGGGATTCATATTCAGAATATATAAAGAACTCAGAAACCCACCAAAACCCCCAAATAATCCAATCAATAAATGAGTATATGATCTAAACAGACATTCAAAAGAAGAAATACAACTGGCCAACAAATATATGAAAAATGTTCAACATCTTTAACTGTCAGGGAAATGCAAATCAAAACTACACTGTGATTTCATCTCATTTCTGTTAAAATGGCAATCATCAAAAATACAAATAACAATAAGTGCTGGCAAGGATGCAGGGGAAAATGTACACTTATCTATTGCTGATGGGACTGCAAATTAGTACAACCACTTTTGAAAGCAGGGTGGAGATTCCTCAAAAGACTAGGAATGGAAACACCATATGACCTAGCTGTCCCACTCCTTGGTATTTATCCCAAAGACTAAAAGCAGCATACTATAGGGATACTGTCACATCGACATTTATAGTAGTGCAATTCACAATAGCCAAATTAGAGAGGGAAGCAGCCCAGGTGCCTGTCAACGGATGAATGGTCAAAGAAAAAGTGGTGTGTATATGTGTGTGTGTATATATATATGTATACACACACATACACACACACACAATGGAGTTCTACTCAGCCATAAAGGAGAAGGAAATTATGGCATTTGTTGGTAAATGGATGCAATCATGCTAAGTGAAATGAGCCTGATTCACAAAGTTGAATCATACGTGGAAGCTAGAGAGAAAAAAAAGGGTAAAAGAAAAGGGGGGGAAAATCTTAAGAAAACAGAAGGGAGAACAGGTAGAGAGGAGGAAAGGGACCAAAGAGGAAGGTGAAGAGGACGACAAAGGGAGATACTGGGAAATGAAATTGACCAAATTGTGCTATGAACATGTATGCATGTCACAATAAATCCCACTATTATGTATAATTATAACAAACATAATTTTAAAACAGTACGTAAAGAGAAAAGAAAGTTGAAAGCTCTGACTTGAATATTTAACATCATTGAAACTACTGAACTTTTTTTCCTCAGTGGATTTAGTTAAGAAAAATGGGACAACTGTGGAAGCTCTCACTTAAGCTGGAGGTCAGAGATCAGAGGACACCTTCCTATAGAAGGAAGTAGGAGGGCAGAATTGTGGATTTCTCCAACTATAGGTAACTTTTGCATTCCTCTTCTGACTCCTCTCTTGCACCTGCTCATCAGTTCTGTGATTTATTACTAAATACAATAATTGGCTGCATGTGACAGCAGAAAGTTCCCAAGGCTGCCACATGTGATCACTCTTTCTCAACCAGGGGAATATCGCCCCTTCATCTGGGATACTTGGAGGTACTAGAGGACATTTAAGGTTGTCACAATGACTAGAAGCATTTAAGCAGAAACCAAGGATGTCAGATGCTTTGCCACAACCCTCTACCCTGAATGGTGCCAACCAAAATGCCTGTGCTTGGGAAACACTAGAAGACATTTCAAAGCATCAACATCCGAGACTCCAAGGACGTTAAAGCATGACCCCAGTGATCCCTGAAGTGGTTTGATAAATGCAGACAATAAGGCCCAGCAAGATTAGGAGTCACATTCCTGGCTGGAAAGCAAGCCAGGGCTCGGTCAGGCCTCCAGGCTCTACCAAAGATATTTTCACAAAGCCCTTTACATAGCTGTGCAAGTTATCATACCACCAGGGACTCCTGGATTCCAAGAGCTGTATGATCCATTTTCTGGATTGTTTACTTTGTTCGCTTTTGGGTATTGGGGATCAATCTGGGCCTCATGCATGCCAGGCAAGTGCTCTATCATGTTCTAAGTGACAGCACACATTTTGGGACTGACTGGATGAAGAGTGCTCACCTAGCACATTTGAGACCCCTGGGTTCGATCCTCAGCACCACATAAAAATAAATAAACAAAATAAAGGTATTGTGTCCAACTACAACTAAAAAATAAATAAATAAAAAAAAAAAAAAAAAAAAAAAAGAAAGGTAAAGCAGAGGCTGAGAGTGTGGTAGGGCAAGTGCGTAGCATGCTCCAGGCCCTGGGTTCAACCCTCAGCATTGCAAAGGGGCAAAAAAAAAAAAAAAAAAAAAGGAAATAGCAGACTGAGCCCACGGGGCTTTCCTTGTATAATTACCAACTTTACAATCATTTCAGGAAATGGCAGCTATTCATGTAACAGTGAGTAGACTTGTCCTTTCAAGCTGGACTTGAATCTTCTGTCCTGACATTCCTCAGCATAACTTTCTTGATAATGTAAATTCCCAATATGTTTCCAGTGAATATTTTGACATATTTTTTCAGCCTCAGAGGATAAAATCTGTTGCTAAAACCTCAGCTCCCAGTGAGAGTGCACTCATCTAACACATGTGCCCGCCTCAAAGCCACAGAGGGCACTTGAGAGATACAAGTGTGGCCAAGTCCCAAGGCAAATTTTTGAGGACTGAATATGCATTTGGGGGTTCCCCTGCAGATTCTTACATAAGGACAGCATTATTCCTATGAAGCATGTCTCAAATCAAATGGGAGAGGAATTGATGTGGGAAACTTAATAACCTTGAGGTATCACACCTGGCTGAGATATACTTCAGTAAGCACATGTTATGAGAGTTGTACCACAGTGGTCACATATTCCACCCTCCCACAAATGCTTGGTGGATTTTTTAATGCCTTGGTCTCAAAAGGGACACTGTGTGCCCAACAACTGCTATGATGTAAAACTTCACCCATATAATTCATTAACATGCCAACATCAGTTCAATTATTAACCAGGTGCAGTTACCCAGTCCCCACAGAACTAGTAACAGACAGAAAGTTGGTCATGAACTTGACATCCATGCCGGTCTCATGGCAGGCATGGAGTGAGCAACACCTTTTACGCGTGACTTAGTCCTTTCACATACCACGAGATTCATCAAAGGAAATGTTTTTTCCTTAGGCAGTTATACCAAGACAATGTGTGTTTGTGTGTCTATGTGCGTGTTGTATACAGTTTTTTCCATTTACTTCTCAATAGCAAAAAAACTAAACCCCTCCACACAAAAAAAACAAAATCAGATAGTACTCTTAAAAAATCCATCTTTTACTTCCTCAATCATTTTTTTTTTTTTTTTTTTTTTTTTTTTTTCTGTTCCAGCAACAGACTGATCCAGACATTTGCCAAGGGGAGACAAGACAGTCGTGAACAGTGACTTCATGTAGTTCCAACCAGGAGTTGATTGCACATTTTCATTTTCCAATCCCAAAGGCACCATTTCATAGGAGCACCTTATACAAGTTCAAACCTCTCTTCAAGTAACAGGGCCATCTCTCTTAATATCTTCTATACTGTTCTCCATTATCTGCCTCCAAAAAAGTGAAGGTTGCTACAATACTTAGCAAAATAACCTTCCCCCAAACCAGCCATACAAACACCACTCCTCTAAAGAACCCTCTAGTTGTGCATAATTTAATAAAACTGACCATGTAGGATAATGCTGTTTATTAAAAATATAGTAAGGGAGAAGGAAGTCAGTGCATTTATGCAATTTTACATACACATTTGTAGTTTGAGGTTCCATTATTCCAACAGTTCATATAAATCACTGTTTCAGATAAAAGAAAAAAGAAAACCACTTTACACAGATCAGCAATTGGTAATAGGTTTGGTAATGAGTAGGCTTGTAGTAAAAAATAAAACCACCTCTTCCATTATTAAAGAATGCCTCCTTTATGCAGAATAAGTCTTCAAAAGTAATGAAGTTTTTCTTAAGTACTGTTAACTTCAAGTTCTTGGAAAATGGCCAATTCTGTTCTTTCCGTGTTATTTTATCTAGATTTTTTTTTTTTTTTTTTTTTTTTTTGAGGTAATGAAGAATTTTCAGTGATTTGTCACTAGGTTTTCCTTAAGGTACTGTGTGTGCCACAACTACTGCAGTGTCAAACCCGACTCATACAAAACCATTTTTCAAGAGAATTAACAGAATATGACATTTCCAAACAATGTTCTCATTACAACAGAGGAAACAAAATGGCCACCCCAAATAAAGCCTAAAATTGATTAATTAAAGGGTGATAATTTCTGCTAATGGAGAATGAATGGCATCCAGAATCACCCAAAAGGGATTTGGCTTGTGACTGAGCACAATACTTTACCAGATTTTTTTCTTGGATTAACAATGGCATTTCCCACTTCCTGAGCTCATACTTACTAACAGGAATTGAGGGGACAGCCTCAACCCATGATGAACCAGAAGGAAACCCTCAAACTCAAAATTTGCATGGGATAACCCTTCTTGTAGAAAATCGAGTTGGATGCAATTCCTAGAGGCAGAAGCTGGCCTTCAGGCCTTTCTGCAAGATGCCCTAGGAAAGTCACTCCAGAACAGGAAGAGTGCATACCACTCCTTTCCACAGTGTATCCAACTCAAGAGAACAGACAAACCCAGAAGAGGAACTTTTAGCATATTACTTCCTCATAGATGGAAGAAATTTCTCTGATTACAAACATAGGGAACTAGAGCCCAAGCATTCAAGGAATCTTTAATCCTGATATGAGTGGTGTGGCTAAGACGTCTAGAACACACCTGTGCCTGTTCCCCATCAGACATCAGAACTTATAGTTCACTTGGGTGCAGATAGGGAAAGGAGGTGAAATTTAACCACCTCTTCCTTCTAAGTGCAACAAATAACGTGTTCTTATAAAGCAGATCAGATGAGCAACTGCCTAAATGACAACATAGATTTTGTGTTAGCTGTAAATAACATCTGATTGACTTCATTTCAGCAAGAATCAAAGGAAAAAATCACTACCCAACTGTCTGCATGTTTAAAGCATACTAGAAGTTGGTGCCTGAGAGGACTGTTGAACAAATTAACTCTATTTGCTGTAGAAAAAGCAAATGAAGTACACAGTTTTTCCTTTTGAGGCATTAAGACCTCTGCCAAGAGACAGCACTTTAAAACGGGAAGTTTTCCTGGCTCAAATTAATCAAAGGTCCCATACGTGAAAGAAGGAATAAGTTAAAGACTGAAAACTTGAACAGGTAACTACTCTCAAACACTCGGACTTCAAAGTTGGAATCGAAACCACATATGTCCTCTCCTAGGATGCTGGAATCAATGAGGCCAAATCTACCAGGACTACACCATGGGTAAAATGCAAATCTAGATATGTTTTAATGTGAAACATTACTTTGTCTATATATGTCTTTTAAAAATGAGAAAAATGCTATGTTCACTCAAAAAACTGTGTTGTCCGTGAAAAGATATTGGAACTGATAACAAAGGCAGTCATTAACTTCACCCAACCAAACTACTCGGCTCCTATGCTATCAGTGATGAAACTGCGGAAACCCAACTCCAATTTCAGGACAAAGCTATGCATTCATCAGCCTCTGCAAGGACAGGATCCTCTCCTGCCCCAAATTCTTCTGTCACCTTCTCCCCATTTAGTGGGATCACTGTCCAAGTTCGCTCTCAACAGGGGATTTTTCATATAGGTTATATAAGTGTAAAAGAATGAAATATCCTAAATAAAACAAGCCACTAAGTTTCTTCTTGGGTGGTGGGATGGGCAAAAGGGCTTCTGTGTAAATTTAATAAGACTTTGGAAGAGTTAGTAAACTTGATTTCTCAAAGTTCAATTTAAAAAATGGCTCCTCTATATTTTCAAAGAGATGGAAGTATGGAAAATTCTAATTTATATAACAGGCTTAATTTTTAACCTTAGGAAGGAAGGAATCTTCTATTTTCTTTCCACACTTTATGATCTTTAAATTACTATCATAAATCATTTAAGTAGTGAAATCAACCATGACCCAAGTCATGGAGATGTGACTTACTTGCATTGGTATACATACATCTATACAGTTGAACACTATGCATACAGCACAGAACTATAAACAAAAAGGCAAAGCAAACTTTTATTTATTTTCAGGTAGAAACATTAGCCTGATGGATTATTGCAGATTTTTGAGAAGTCAGCACATAAAACAAATGGACAGCATCGCTTACAAGTGCGTTTATCTGTGTGGAGGCAAAGGCTGAACTGTTTGTCCCCAAAGTTAGCACTGGGACAAGGAGGAAAAGAGTGAAAGAAAGAAGACTGAAAACAGAAATTTAAAACAAGAACAAGGGATTTTTTTTTTTTAACTCCCAAGAGGGAATGAAAACTGCTTTGTTTAAAACTTTACATTAATTTAAAATGCGCTGGTCATAAATAAATACTGGCCAGCCCAAGCTATAGACTTTTTGGCTAACACAAAAGAAATGAAATGAACCTTCCCCTTTTCTCCAATCCAGAGGCTGTTGCTGCGAGAATTGCCATGTAAACAGTCCTAGTGTGTTGACTGGTAAAAAGCCAGAAATACCCTACAATTCTTATTAAAACTAAGCTATAAGAAAAGTCTACCTAGTTACAAAGGCTGAATTATAGACAATATATTCCAAATTAATGAATTTTAAATTATATTTTAATTTGAGAGAACATGGGACAACAAAAGCCCACAGCTCAGGAAGTGTAACAACTGAGTGTTGTATTAACAACAACAACAACAACAACAACAACAAAAACCCTGTGTGAAATGCACAGAGAATAACGAGTTGGAGAGGAAATTATAGGGAATTAAGAAGCACAGACAGCTGGTCTACTCAACTATAGTTGTCAAATACATGTGAACTTTAATTTCTGCACTTAATGTAGAAGAGTTGTCTCTGGAGGAAACAAAACTGCAGACTTAGCTAGATGGATACACAACAGCCCAGAATTAAACTGCACAGCGACATTTATTGTTCCAGCCTGGAAAAACATCCCTTTTTTAAATTTCACACAGCAAAGCAAGTTAAAAACTTCACTCATCAAATAAATGATAATTTAAACAAGAACTTGCTAAAGAAACCTCATCACAACAACGCTTTAGGGCCTGATCACTTTTAAGTCCATGGGGCCATTAATGAATATCAACCAAGCGTCTCTTTATAATCTGCAAGCCGTTTTTCCTACAACAAGAAGGCGTAACATGTTTCCTTGACTCAGGTGATACAGTTAGAAAAGAAATCATGATTTTTTTTTTTTTTTTGCTGTAACAGGCAGACACTGACTTCTTGTTGTGATCAGGAGAGATGGAATGACTGCTGCCCTTCTCTTGCTGCTATCAACAGTTTGTCACGCATTATCTCAATGCTTGAATAGTCCGGCAACTTAAGATAGTTCACACAAGTCATTACAGAGGGTAAGAAGTCATCTGGGTTTTCTGTTGATTCAAATGTTTTCCGGACAATTGTCAAAGGTGGATTCAGACTCCGGAATCCTGAGCAAGAGAAAAAGCAGGCAGACCAAGAAATTTGTTGAGTTCTTTTTTCAATACTACTACTCTCAGAAAACATTACACTGCTCTGCTGTATGGTATTACTACACACACTAGGCTTTCTTTCTTGCCTGACAACTATTTTCAATATATGTTCAGAACCTGCTTTATTTATGTATCATTTTAAAATTGTTGCCTAACAGTTTTGTTTCCTGATTTTTTAAATGCAGTACTAATTCAACTTAATTATTTTAACAATCCACTCTCATCTAAAGTCAACTAAAAGTTTATGACGTACAACTACCATAGAATTTTACTGAAGTAGCATCACATGTAGTTCTATTTCAAGACAATCTCCACGAATATTTCTGCTAGTGGTGTCTTAATGTATTGTTAGAAACAAACTGAAAACTTACAATATTATGATATTGGGATAGTTAAGTTCACACACATGGACAACCACATGTAGAGTAACAGCTAAGTATCAACATATCATACCCACCTCCAACAGGCAATCGTGGGCTACCAGTCACAAACTGGAGAAACAACCTCTGCTGCTCATTATCAAAACTACTGAGAATCTCAAACAAGAACTTCACAGCCCGACTACAAAAAGAAATATACCAAAATTATTTCTTCATGTTAAATACAGTTTTTAAATTATACCCAATCTCTGACTGCAACCCCAGATAATTTCAATATGGTTGCATGTGTATTCCCATTACAATTCACTATGAAATCAAATTTGGTTGTTTGGCTGTTTTTAGCTGAAATCTACAAGTAATGATGACAGCTGTAAACTTTTGTTCACACACACAAACCCCTTCCAAATTTGTGGCTATCAGATGAAAAACTGGCAGACCCACCCAGTGCTCACCTGTCATGTGTATAACCGTGGTCAGGCCTGCAGCACTCCATCAAGGTCTTCGCATCCCAGGTGTCTGCTTTACTGCCACATAGGAGCTGATCCAGCTTTAAGTTTAAACAAGGATAGAGAATGATTAAAGAAGAATCTGTATACCTGATTGAAAATAAAGGTCTATGCATTGAATAGGAGTATCATGTTCAGTGCTGAAACCTTCTGCTTTAGGACCTCTTTATAGGCTGTGCTCTTCTAACATACTCAGATATTCCCTTTCCTCTTCAGTTGCACATTAATAGGTATCCTGCCCATCTGCAGGGACTAGATTCTAGATAAGAGTCTGATACCTTTATCATTACTTTAGAGGCTTTAAATTGATAATGTGCTTCCAACCAGGGGGATTTTTTTTTTTTTTTTAAAAATAAATTCTGGCTTTCAGACATACAGTAACAAAACAGTAACAGAAGTCAAGAGATACAAAACTGAGCTAGAGAAAAGTAGACAAGAAAGCTGAAGCAAGACATAGCAAACAGGGTTTTATATTTTGTAAACAGGTACATCTTTGCCACATGGATGTTTGTTTGAGGACCAACCTATAAATTACAGAAAGTAAGAAGTATTTTTCTGTCTTTAGGAAAATGGAACATTAACTTCAAAGTAAGCCATTTTCCCCCTGATTAACTGCCCATTTGTGGAAGATTGCAAGTATGAGAAAATCCAGTTCAGGGAAAATGAAGTTTAATACCTACTATGTGTCACTCACTGTCAAGTATATTATGTATCTGTTAAATTTTCATTACCCCATAAATAGGAGTTTATTCCAATTTTATATAAGATAGGGATTATTCCAATTTTACAGAGGAAACGCTCCTATCAGGCATAATAGCTTGGATAAGGTTATACAGCTAAATGATGCATAAGGACCAGGCCCCCAATTCCAGGGACCATACTTGCTGCTTTCAATTCCAGGTGACACACCATGACCTCTAAGTGCCAGGACATAAAAAAAAAAAAAAATAGTAATTGAAACTAAAATACTAAGTCACTCCAAGATTTCCAGAGTCAGTCAATAATAAATGTGTACTCTAAAACTTTTAAAAAATTAAAAAATAAACAGTAAGATTTTATTCTAAACCCAATACAATGTAGGCCCTTTCTATGACATCTCACTACCAGTTTTTGAGAGTCTTACTGCATTTCAAGGATTAATTGAGAGGGAGGGAGGGAGAGAGTGAGAGTGAGTGTGAGTATGTGAGTGTGTGTGTGTGTGTGTGTGTGTGGAGGTGAGGGGGAGCTATTCTGGGGATTGAACCCAGGGCATCATGTGTGCTAGGCAAGCACTCTATCACTGAGCTACATCCCCAGCACAAGGATTGATTTAGATAATGAAACAATGTTTCATCTAGTCCAGAAATTTTAGTTAAAAGTTAAAACCTCCCCCAGTGTCACTTCATTTTGAGAATGTCCCTACAGCCTAACATGCAGAGTATGCCTCATATACCCCAAGTCCCATTCTCTACTGAGAGCATCAAGAGTGACTGCTGACAGAGATATTATGCCTACCCTATTGCATCAGGACCTACTCCCCTCTCCTAGAAGGGACACCTATTTAATATTTTTCCTTGTCTTTCCCCAAATTCCATCCCCTGCTCTCAAGCCCTGTTTTTCTTTTTCTTTTTTTGAACAACAGGGTTTTTGATTAGATAGCATAAATACATTCTTCTAAGATAATTATAGGTACAAAACTAGAAATGGCCATTTCTTTAGACATAAGCTACTCACTTCCTCTGGGTAGAAGTACTGAAGATGACTGAGTGGGAAAACTGATTCAAATCCATCTCTGAACGAATCAAATTGTCTAGAAACGCCTTCATTTAGTGCCCAGAATATTACCAGCTGCAAAAAGAAAAGTATTTTAAAAACAAGATTTTACATCTGTCTACTATTTCATATGTAGCAAAGTAAAGTAAACCACCCTTCTGGATCATTTAAAAAAAAAAGCAAACCGGGCTGGGGATATAGCTCAGTTGGTAGAGTGCTTGTCTCCCACGCACAAGGCCCTGGGTTCAATCCCCAGTACCACAACCCCCACCCCCCACCAACATGCTATTAAGTCTCAAAACTACCTCCCAGAAAACTGCATGAGGAAAATGACAGTCAGGTCAACTTCAGGCTTGGCCAATAAGAAAATGAGGGGCGGGGGGGCGGGGGGCTGGGGTTGTGGCTCAGCGGTAGAACATTCGCCTAGCATGAGCGTGGCCTGGGTTTGATCCTCAACACCACATTAAAAAAAAAAAAACACATTGTGTACAACTAAAGCAAATAAAAAAATTAGGAAAAAAAAGAAAATGGGGGGTGGGGAAGCCACACACATTTACATGTAGTATGTTTAAAAAATTCATTTATGTAAAACCCTACAGTATATTTACATAATTTTACCAGATAAGTAGTAAGAATTTCCCAAGAGGATAAAATGCTTTATTAAGAATTAAAGACAACACTTCAAGATTCAAAATTAGCAACTATTAAGGGTTTTCAATGTGGAATGCTTAGTTTTAAGTGTAGTTAAGTTCTGGGGACTCAACGTTTCTTCAGTATGTGTTTCCTCTTAGAAATAAGCAGAACCTGGACATGCAGGTACATAAAAATTAAGGGTAAGAAAAAGCAAATCTAGCCATCAATGGCCCTGGCTAATCTACAGGCTACAGAAAGAGAACATATTCAGATAGAAATGAAAACATTAGTGTTTTGCTGAGAAAAATACAAGCATTATTACACATGATTTATTTGCTAGTAATTTCTTTCACAGTTAGTACAAGAAATAGTATGAGAAGATGGTCCTACTACCTATCAAAAGGAATTATGAAATTGATGGGTAATAGGAGCTTGGCTATTTTTTTTAATTAAATTATTTATTTTGTTATACATGATGGCAGAATGCAATTCATTTCATTACACATATAGAACACAATTTTTCAAGTCACTGGTTGTACACAAAGTATTTTCAGACCATTCATATGTGTACTTAGGGTAATGATGTCTAACTCATTCCACTGTCATTCCTACCCCCCTTTCTCCTTTCCCTTCCCCTCCCTCCTCTTTGCCCTATTTAAATTTCCCCCATTCCTCCCATGCTCCCCACATCACCATTATTATGAGTCAGCATCCTCATATCAAAGAAAACATTCTGTCTTTGGTTTTTTTGGGATTGGCTTACTTCACTTAGCATTATATTTTCCAGCTCCATCCATTTACCTGCAAATGCCATGATTTTATTTTCTTTTAATGCTGAGTAATGTTCCATTGTGTAGGTTTCCCTATCCATTTATCTACTGAAGGGCATCTGGGTTGGTTCCACAATTTAGCTATTGTGAATTGTGAGGAGCTTGGATATTATTTAATCTGTCTTTTCTCTTTCTTTGAACTTGATGAATAAGCTAGAAGTCCACAGCCAAGACAGTAGAAAAGTGAGGCCTGGGTGTATATGGATATTCTGGCTTGAAACCAGTGCTATTTCCACCCAGTGTCAGGATCAAATCAAAACAAACTCTTCTAACACTGGTAAGATAAATTCATCTTTGACATAAAATTAGTTTTTCTCAATTTAGCAAATAATAGTCAAGGACTACAAGTTAATAAGCTGACAGCCTTGCCAAACAGAGACTTTTGTATGTGTACACGCACATGTATGTTTTGGAGGCATTTCTGTCTGGTTTGAAGGAAAAGTGGAGACACACTAATGAAACACAAGTGACAGCTCCTTATTACAGGTTTTTTCTCCAAGAGAATGTGGTACAAACTGCATTATAGCCAAGCTTGAGGACAGGTAATTTAGGTTATAAAAGGCATAAAGAGATATCTGGTATGTTCTCTAAAAAGCAAACAGAAGCTAAGACCTGAAAAAGTGGCCTTCATGAGTGGTCTGGGAAAGTGGAAGGTCTCCCTCAAGCCACAGTCCCTGTAGGCAGAAGCTAAGCGAACTGGCTTCACTGAATGAGGTCCCTTCTCTTCCCCCTTCTTCAGGGGAGTACAACAGGCAAAGTTCTAATCCCCACAGCTGACCTGTCCCCCAAAAGACACATGATTACGCACTCTTAGATACTCCTCTAAATTGTGGATAGTGACTGGTATATCCTTCCCTCCTTTCTTCAGTTCGATGTTGGGAAACCCTGGTAGCGTGAAATCCAATCCTAGATCTTCAACCGAGCAGCCATTCATAGTAAGAGTTTCTAACGCATATTGTAGACTCTCTTTGGTCTTCAAGGGAGGAAGGAAGGAAGGAAGGGAAAAAAAAAAAAAAGGTGTCAAACACAAGAGTTCATTCACTGCTACAATATAATCCAATACAGATGATGAGTTCCTCCACCTCTTAAACCTATTTACTTATTTATTTTTGAACATGCTCTACACATGACCAAGTCACTATGATCTGAGATCACAAAGAAGAAGTAATGTTAAACACTGCAGAATCCAACTATGTTTGGATTAGGAAGCCAAGATTGCTGGAAGGTCCTCTACATAGAGATACTTACTGTTGCTTGCTTTAAGCATATACAAATCAAATTTCACAGAGTCCATTACAGTTTGAGTAATGGTTGATCTGGAGAGTGTGAACCAAAAAAACCCAGATAAACCTTTTGTAAATTCTAAGCTAATCTCGATGAACCAAATAAACAGCACATAATGAATAATACAGTTGGGAAGTTGTAGATATAAAAAATGTACTATTTGGGGCTGGGATTGTGGCTCAGCGGCAGAGCGCTCGCCTTGCACGTGCGCGGCCCGGGTTTGATCCTCAGCACCACATAAACATAAAATGCATTGTATTGTGTACAACTAAAGTAAATAAATAAATATTAAAAAAAGTACTATTTAGTAATGGTAAGTAGATATAAAGTAGATATATATAAAAAATGTACTATTTAGTAATGGTAAGTAACTTTACCCCCCTGCAAAGCTCAACTCTAAAGAACAGCTTGAAGATGCTCCAATTCAACTACTTTTGACCTCCAAGCATAACCAATTTGTATTCATACAGTAATGCTGCGATGAAGAAAGAAGCTTCCAAGAAAGTCTTAAGAAAAGTTGAACCACACTCTGAAAATAAAAATAGACTATTACTCATTTTTTAAAAGGTCTACATAAAATACTGTTAATCAGATCAAGAATCAAAGGCCATTGTGCAAGAATACACATTCTGTCTGAAAATAAGACTTCTATAGAGAAGTAAAAGGCAAATGGCTTTCCAGAATAGAAGTGCCTCTGTGCATAAGCAATTATGGTGTGGAAAATCAGTTATTTCAACTGGAAAAGGTTAGGAAGTTCTGACTAATATATTACTTTTTTAAACAGGAAACTTGGGGTGGGAATGTAGCTCAGTGGTAGAACACCTCCATGGCATACACAAGGCCACAGGTTCAAATCCCAGTCCCCAGTAGAGGAAGTGAGAGAGTGGAGGAAAAGGAAAAAAAGGAAAGAAACGAAAGTTGTTTAGGATGCCAGATAATCAAAAAGACCAAGGAAGTAGCAGGTTACTTAAGATTTAAGGGGAAATGTAGTTTTTGAGGACTACATGCACTTTTACTTTCCCACCAAAACGAAACAACAAGACCCAGGTTAAGCTTTTCTCCATTTTAGGGGTATCACTTGAGGACTCCCAAACAGAGGCTTTTTCATTTCACATCTTTTTTTTTTTTAGAAAATTTTTTAAAAATTAAAGAAGCTATTAGTTTATGATCACCCACTAGGAAAGCTCTCAAGACTGTCCCCACACCTCCAGTCACAGATCAAGGTGGTCACTATTATTCCAATCTAAGTCTCTTCCCTCATAGCTACTTATTTTAGAGACATGCAATACGAAGTGCATAGGATAGGAATCCACAGATAGGAATCTACAATATGCAATATGTCCAGGAGATGCTTAGAAGAAATTTACTGTTATCTAGAGCTCATATATTAAATTGAAAGCTACGTTTTAGCACATTTTCCATGTAACTTTTGAGAATTTAACTACCAGGGAGAATCTGAGCCAGAACAACTTGCCTCATTCTATATACTTTGTGAGGGGTGGGGGTAGCGGGGATTGAACTCAGGGGTACTTGACCACTGAGCCACAACCCCAGCCCTATTTTGTATTTTATTTAGAGACGGGGTCTCAATGAGTTGCTTAACACCTCACTTTCCCTGAGGCTGGCTTTGAACTCATGATCCTCTTGCCTTAGCCTCCCGAGCTGCTGGGATTATAGGCGTGTGCCACTGTGACCAGCCTCATTTATATACTTTATAAAATAACAGGATAGGAATTTCAGAATGTGGCCATTTCTCATGCTCTAGCTGAAAGTTGGTTAATACAATAAACCAATTTCTGGAGTACAGAATTTGCACTTAAGAATTTGTACTATGCGGGGGCTGGGGTTGTGGCTCAGCAGTAGAGTGTTCGCCTAGCACGTGCGCAGCCCGGGTTCGAGCCTCAGCACCACATAAACAAATGCATTGCATTGTACAACTCAAGCAAATAAATATTTAAAAAAAAATTTATACTATGCAATTTTATACTTTTAAACTGATAACATCAGGAATAATAAAGGATAAAAGAAAAAACATCAAAAGAAAACCACTGTGAAGAGAGTTGTGGCAGTACATGGTCTATGCAAGGTTACCTAACAGCCTAGGCTTGAATTCCAGCTTAAACATCTCTGCCTTTCATTTCCCACCTGTAAAATCGAAGAAACCAACAATACCTAAATCCCACAGGGTTGTTGTGAGGAAGTAAGGCACCTGAAGCATGCCACGAGTTTTACCTCTTCTCTCCTCCTCCTTTTTAGAGAGGAGGGCGGGAGCATTATTTACCTATGACACTATCCTAAAACACTGCAGTCTTTTAAAATTTGCTAAATTGGTCAATGTAAACCTAAACTGTTCTAAAAATCCTAAGACATCAGATCTTCTATGAAAAAAAAAAAAAAAAAAAAAGGACTTGCATTCTTTAAATGCTATTTTCTCTTAAAAACCATTTTTCCAAGAAAGTGTCACTTCATAATTACCAATATGGGAGATAAAATGAATCTCCTTACCAATCATATCCCTGATAGAAAGGCACTCTAAAACCCCAACCCTCTTCTGTATGCTCCTTTCCACCTCATCAAGACAAGTGTCACTCTTCCCCCTTGATTCAGAATCACAATTAGTTACTTGCCACTTTCTACACTTTGGCAAGTAACTAATTGTGATTCTGAATTTTTATGATTCTGTGATTCTACACTTTTTATGGAGAGCTGATTTAACAAAACACTGGTCTATGTTACCTACCCAAATAGAAGCTATTTGGGACTGTGCTACTTTTAAAATAATACAACCTTATTTTCTTCTAATACTAGATGCAGAACTGACATCAATCTCAGATTGCATCAAATGACATTTTTCATTACTATGTACATAAAAAATACAGTAATGATATAAAGCTTAAGATTATCCATGAGATAGAGAAACCTCAACTTGTGCTACCAAGAAATAGTAGACACTTACCAGGACCTTCAAAGAGAACTTTCTGAAATCTCTAGAATTCAGTCTGATAAATTATACTTAATAAACAAGAGGTTTTGTTTATTGTTCATTTAGAAGGGTACTCTATTTGGAAATCAAGTTGTTTGCTAATCATTTGCTGTTATTATAGATTATTTGACCTACTGTGAAATACATTTCAGTTAGTATAAAAATACTATTAAACAATCTCATTTAAAATAAAGTTCAACATACAATAACAACTGGGTCAATTATAAACCATTTAACAAAGCCTCATCTTCCTAAAATAAAGAATTGATCCTTTTGACCACCTCTGCTAAGCCTACCTGGGATTTATCCTGTTCCAGTCTTTTCTTCTGTCTGACAATGTCTTCTAGGTGATATACTGATCTGGCTACAACAGGGTCTATGTCAAACAAATCGTGTGATGTTAATGAAGTTTCTTGCCGTAGCATCCACTTATAAAAGGGTAGGCCGAGGGGAAGGTCCACCTGAAATGGAACATGCAAAACACTTAAACTGTTATAATGAGCTTCTGGAATTACCTCAAATCTCCTAAGAGGCACTTCTAGAGGTCATATTAAAGGTCAAATAATGCCCAAGAAAGAAAATAACTTAGAAACTGTTTTTCTCCCATTACATGAAATTGATTACTTCGATTCAGTGTCCTAATCATTGCAAAAGAATTTAGAATGATGAAGACTTCTACTCAAACACTAGCACTAAAAAGGAATCTTCCAATGGTGGACATATATTCTCCATAACACTTTTTACATGATGGCCTGTGAAACACCAACAGGTGTTTAGAGGAATTTTACTCTATTCTGAGTCAAGTAAAGTCACTTGCACTGTAGTTTGTGTTACTGAATATTATGAAACAAAGGGTAAACAGAAAAACAATGGAACTTCTAAAATAACTGATAATTGTCAGTAACTGATAAATGTAAGCTTGTGAATTTGATATCAGATGAAAATGTCTTACATATACTGATAAGGTATCTCAGAAAATGTGAGAAGAGGAAATGAAGAAAAGTCCAGAAATATTCAAACCTCCAT
The DNA here is from genome assembly GCA_025594165.1 of Tamias sibiricus. Taxonomy (NCBI): domain Eukaryota; kingdom Metazoa; phylum Chordata; class Mammalia; order Rodentia; family Sciuridae; genus Tamias; species Tamias sibiricus. The sequence goes on along the minus strand of CM046660.1, from coordinate 66,719,343 downwards.
GAATACTGATTGAATTATTTTCACAAGAGCACACTAATGAAAATCTAGCAAGGTTCAGCTACATGTTCATGCTTAAAATTAAGAATGCAATGTCAAAACAAATTTAAAAATATAATTAATGTTACTGGTAATGTTGCCTGATTGTCTGAAACCGTGACTACTCAAGAAGTGGTCCACAGTGGAACTGGACATCCCCTAGATGCTGCTCTGAAACTGTCCTATTGAATCAGAACTCCCATTTTTAATAAAATCCCCAAGCAACCATATGCACCTTAGAGTTTGAGAAGCAGTGCTATAAAATATAGCATTGAGTGCTGGGGACTGAGGTACTTTAACAACATTGTACACCAAAATTGTAAAAAAGCAAATAATCCTAAACTTACCAATCTGAAATCCATGATAGCCTTAGCCATTAATTTTCCTAAGAAGCGAAACTTCATCTTAACCTTTGCGATATGAGCTGGCTTAGCTGTCCTACCAAAGGGAAGCGCAAACAGGCCCTGGAGGTTTTGAATATACTTGGTCCCTTCTTGGCTTCCTGTAAAACGAGCAATTTACCAAACTTGAGATGATATTTCCAAAACCAAACCAAAGCAAACCAAAACCTGGTAAAACTAAGAGCACTTAAGAAATTCACGGTTCTCAAAATTGGAGAGCAGATTACTGAATGAAGTCCTCTAGAGCTAAAGGACCTTCCCTATTTGGTTAATGAGAAAAAATAAAAGCTAAAAGAAATCACGGGCAGAGAACATGGTTCAAGAGAAATTAAAGATATTTCATAAACTGTAATGTCCATTACCTGAATAACACACTGGCTGAGTCACTCACAGATTAAATTACCTTTTGGATTGCTAAGAGTTACTTACTTCTTCACCTCTCCAGAGACCCAAGTCAGCTCTCTGCAATTCCTGAGATACAAGTGCATAAAACTCCAGTGTAGGCCCAAGACCTGTACCAACCTACAAAAAGAATAAAAGAAAAATGATTTCAGATTTTATCTTTTAGGCTTTTTCTTTTGGTGCTAGGAGTTGAACCCAGGGGCACTTCACCACGGAGCTACATCCCCAGCCCTTTTTATTTTGAGACAGGAACTCACTAAGTTGCTGAGGCTGGCACTGAACTTAAAATCCTCCTGCCTTGGCTTCCTGCAGTCACTGGGATTACAGAAGTGTGTTACCATGCCTGGCCAACTCATTTCAAATTTCAGAAATTAAGGTTCTTCTTTCCCCCCACTTGCCAATTTCTTGGCAATGTAGATACTAACAGCAACTATTTACCAGGATGCATTAGAGATTTTCCAAATGTCCTAATTGGACATTTCCTCAGTCCTGATAATTTGGAACAAGAACTACAATCCTTCATGACATTCCTATTCCCATGGCCCCAATATTGTAGCTATACGGCTTTAAGTCTATATATTGATAAAAGTACTGATGATAATGCCACAGCTGTATGTCTTGCTTTCAGGGAACAATGCTACACTGACTGGGTATATCTTTCCCCATTTTTCTCTTTGGTGGACTGTTATTCTAAAATGAATTCAAATGTAACCTTCTCAGAAATTTCCCTATCTGCTCCCAAACAGTACATCCCTTCATCTCTGGGGTTCTATTTCAGTACTTATTATATTACTTTACCAAAATTTCATTACATGTTTACATATTTCACATGAGAATATATTTCAGTCACCCTGTATCCCCTATAGTGCAAGGCTCATGGCAGCCATTTAACAGAGGTTTATGAATATACAAATAAGGGAAGGTCTGAATCCCTAGCACCCACAGGGCCAACAGCCTTGATAGGACAGCAGTGCTTTTTAAGCCCCACAGTATATTTAAGTCCCCAAGAGCTTTATCATCATTTACAATGGAGGGGAGGCCAGATCGTAAAAGATTCTGATCTGGTTTAGTGCCTGGGTATTGGTATTTAAAAAATAAGCTCCAAAAAAGTGGCCATGCAGCCTTAAATGAAGCCACTATTCCACAAGATGTGTGAAATGAACATGCCTAGGGCAGTGTTCACAGCCTCATCGCTTCTCCATGTTTTAGCAAGATCCTACCAAGTCAGACCATAAAGAAAAGAATGCAGCTAATGACAAATTCACATCACAGTTTATAGCCTAAATCTAACTGAAATCTGTCAATAAGGCTACATTTCACAAATAGTCTATGCATAAACAAAGGGCACTATTTCTAAAAAAATTTTTTTAAATATTTATTTATTTGCTTTAGTTGTACACAATGTGTTAATTTTTATGTGGTGCTGAGGATCGAACCTGGGCCGCACATGTGCTAGGCCAGCGCTCTACCGCTGAGCCACAACCCCAGCCCCAAGGACGCTATTTTTTAAAAACTAAACATTTATGACATTTATGAGACAACAGGGAGATGTAAACACTGGCTGGATATTTGATAATGTTAAGGAATTTTTTATTATTTTTTCGACATGATAATGCATGGTAGTTTTATTTAGCCCCTGTCTACTAGAGATACAAGCTGAAATACAAATTTATAAGTGGAACCACAGAATGTCTGGGCTTTGTTTCACTTTAACACAGAAGAGGGAGAAATGGGTGGGAATGAGAATGGGGTGGGTTGCCCAAGGTAGATTAGAAGTAGATGGGGATTCAATAGACTCGTAAGTATGCTCAAAATTCTCCATAATATAAAAATAAAGTCAAATCAGATCAGCTGCTTCCCTTGGGACCTTTGGCTGCCCAATACAGTACAGCCAAAGGCCAGCCCACATGGCCAGGACCCCCCCACCTCCAGGTTTCTTTCTCAAAATCTCTTGAGTTTTTCCACTGCTCCTCTGACTGAAATTCTCTTGGTACCTCACCCCTTCCTACCAACTCCCCCTTAGCTTCAAAGTATCAGTGTAGATATCACAAAGGGCACTATTTACCATATTACATCTACCCCTTTTTTTGGGGGGGTGGGGGGGGGGACACCAGGGATTGAACCCAAGGGTGCCTAACCACTGAGCCACATCTTCAGTCCTTTATTTTTTATTTTGAGACAAGGTCTAGCTAAGTTACTTACAGCCTCGCTGAGGCTGGGTCCAAACCTGCAATCCTCCTACCTCAGCCTCCAGAGCCACTGGTATTACAGGTGTGCACCACCATGCCTGGCTATACTTAAACAATGAAACGAAACAGCTTAAGAGATTAAATGCAGTCACCAAAGTTAACTGATTTTTAAAACGGTGTTCAGCTGGAACCTAGAGATGACTACTTGATTAACCCCCACTCCTCTGTGAGGATTCCACATTAGTAAATGGCATCACTAGTCATCCCACAATGGAAACCTTGCAGCCTTCCTTTGTTCTCTTCTTCCTTGCTCCCCACAATCCACACACTAATCTCTGCTTTCAAAAATATTTTAAAATAATTGCCAACTTGACCCAGCTGCTTTCTCTCCCAACTGGTCTACTGCTGGAGCCTTCTGAATGACCTCTGTACTGTCATTCCTAACACAAGACAGAACATTAGTCAACAGAAGGGCACAGCACTCCTTCATACCCGAGGGCTTTCCTACTTACCCAAAACAAAATTCTCACTGTGGTCTGGCATCCTGTGATTTCTCTCCTCCTTTCTCCCAACATCCCCCCATTCTCCAACAGACCAGGGATACTGCCTTTTTTTTTTTTTTTTTTTTTTTTTTTTTTTTTTTTTTTTTTTTGCTATAGCCACTCTTCTCCCACATGGCACTCAAATGTCACCTTAGACCACCTTAACATCACTTGACCACATAGCCTAACATATGTTTGTACATGAATGTGTGTCAGCCTGCCCAAAACAAAAGAAACACTCTATATAACAATAGGGGCCTTGTATACTTTATTCTCCACTAAATCCAAGGCACTAGAGGAAAGAGGAGAGTGAAAAGAAGAAAAGGCAAAGAACCCTGCAGTAACACTTGGCATCCACCAGATGGGGTGCTTTGAACTAGTTATTTCTTTATCCCAGGTTAAGAAGTAGTCATTGATTCAATTAGTCTGTTTCCTTCTCCAAATACTAAAACAGGCTTTACTTAAAATATTAAATATTAAATATATATGGGTGTAACTGAAACTGCTTCCTCCATGAGTCACCATGGGAAGAAGGCCCAGGTGACAACTGCTAGGGCAACACATGGCCCACCTGGGGCTACCCAGCAGCCTGTAGATCATGCAGACCTTTCTATACAACAATTTCTATCCAGCCTCTCTGTAAAAAAAAAGGTAGCTACTTTGTTTGGTTTTGATTCATTTCTGTTTTTAAAGGGAGGAAACGCATTAAGGCTCTAGAAATAAAAACAGAAAAACTGACAACTTGCCTTGAAACCCAAGTCTTTTCCCCTCAAAAGTACTTCCCATACAACAGGCAATGTTCTGATTTACAACTTTTAGATTATTAATCATTCTAACAATATGCTGAGGTGGGTGCTTGTATTATACCCATAGTTGAGATGAGGACAATGATGAGTTTATGAAACTTGCTTGACTACACAGTCAGTAAGTTTGTTTTTTTGTGGTACCGGGGATTGAACTCAGGGGCACTCGACCACTGGGTCACATCCCCAGACCTTTTTTTTTGTATTTTATTTAGAGACAGGGTCTCACTGAGTTGCTAAGTGCCTCGCCATTGCTGAGGCTGGCTTTGAACTCGCGATCCTCCTGCCTCAGCCTCCCAAAGTGCTGGGATTACAGGCGTGAGCCACCGCACCCGGCTTCCATAGTCAGTAAGTAAAGACACCAGGCTTCACAATGTATGCTCCCAACCTTTCACCATCCGAAGGAGACCAAGTTCTTCATAGACTTAAGTTCTAGGACGTGGGTGGCTTTTGAAGCCCAGAGACTGGCTAATTCTTCCCTGGCTTACTTATCATTCCAATTCAAGATGAAGTGATATTGATGTGATATTTCAGATTAGAATTCTTCTGGAGTTAGTCATAAAATCTTCCCAAGTAATTCCTACAGTTGAATATGATTCACAGCCTCAAAGCCCTATGCATCTATAAAGCCAGTGCTTAAAGGATAGGGGGACCACCTCCTTCCCTAGTGAAGCCAACTCCTACAATCTTTTTCAACATCAATAGGTAAGACCCATCAGGGAAGATCATAGAACCTTGATTTCTGCACCAGCATTTCAATCCTGGTCTTAGAACAGTCAGTGTGAGGTCATTCTGAGCTTGTTTATGTTTCATGTAAGATGCAATTTGAACAGAACCATGAAGGATGGAAAAGATATTCCTGGCGAGAGAAAAGTATGTTGGAATAAAAGCATGTTTAAACAAAGCAAGCACACCAAGTTGGTTAGAGCAAAGGTTTTGCAGTATTTAAGTAAGAAATGAGAATATGTAAACATATAAGAACTATATCCTCTGAGCAACAGCCAAGATCGGGGTGGATGCAAAACACAAGACACTTCCAGACCAGAACTCGCCAATTACCACCACTCTCCATCTCTGATTCAGCCCCACCTACTAAGCCAGTGCCCTTACCCCACCCCACCCCCCATCACTCCACTAAGGTCCAACTGAACAGCTTACTTTCCCACAAGCCCTTTCCCACAACCCCAAGACAGGACCCCTTGTGTGAAAGCCTTATCACTTGGCACCCATACCACTCACTTGCCACACATCCTTTTGTGCTTTTGTCTTGTGCCTCCCCAGCTATACTGTAATCTTTTAAGTGTGGAAATTATGCCATATTCTGGATCACTAGCATGCTATATACTTCTTAGTAAACAACAACTTAAGTTTAATTTTGGCGATTCGATGTTCTTTTCAAGTTTTAATGGGGAGGAGAAAATGATGGGGAAGGGAATTAAATACTTGGGTATCTACAGACAATACTGTAGATTAACTGTTAAATCTACCAGACAAAGTACTTAACAAGAGACATGTACTCTTCAGGTAAATGAACTCATCACAATTTTGAGGTTGTACTACTACCTACTTTTTACAGACAAGGAAACTAAAAAGCAGAGCAGTCTGCTACTGTAAATAATTAACCGGTATGTGAAGTTTATTAGTTTTAAACCATAGGAGGTTCAGAGAACTCAAAAGTCTCTAGATTTTACGATTTATAGTTACAATATACAAAAAAAAAAAAAAAAAAAAAAAAGATAAAATAAAAAGCATTACTTACTTAAAGCTTTTGGTGTACTGTCTTACCTACTGAAAAGCATCTCAAAAGACAAAGATTAGAAAGGAGGAAGTAAAGCCATCTTTATTCACAAAATCATGGCTATTACAATACAGGTCAGGAACCTACTGCTGGTGGTTGAATCACAGCTCTGGCCCATTGCTTGTTCTTGTAATGTCTGCATACTAAGAATGACTGCTAAATTTCTAAACAGTTGAAAAAATCTTGAATAATATTTCAAGATGTGTGAAAAATGATTTGAACTTCAAATTTTGTAACCACGAAGTTTAACTAGAACACAGCCAAGCTCATTCATTTATATATTACCTTGTGACTTTCACAAGTCAGTTGTGATGGAGACCATATGACCCACAAAGTTTGAAATATTTGTTATCTGGCATTTGCCAGAAGTTTCCCAAGCCCTGGGTCTGCAATAATCCTAAATGATCTATTAAAAATAATTAATAAAGTTTATGACTGTCACAGAAAACAAGATCAATATACAAAACTCAATTGTATTTCCATAAACCAACAATAAAGTGAAAACTGAAAGAACAGCAAGATTTTTTAACACCATTTAAAAAAAAAAAACATTTGGAGAGAAATTTAACAAAATGCATGCAAAAAAGACTTTTAGACATGAAATTATATATAAAGTCATACAAAGAAAAATTAAAGACCTAAATAAGTGGATGGCTACACCATGTTCTTGCATCAGAAGAAGCAGTACTATGAGCAGGTCCATTCTCTCCAAACATATCAAAATTCAACAGACTCTAATCAGAACCCTGTCAAACTGTGTTTAGGCTTATTCTAAAAATTTATGGAAACCAAAGCAACTCTGAAAAAGAAAAGAGAAGTTGAAGGACTCACCCTATCCAATTAAGATTTACTATAAAGTTACATTAATCAAGATGGTACAGAATGACAGAAATGAATAGAACATCTAGAAAGAGACTCAAAAATTCATGGTTATTTGATTTTCAACAGATGTATGCTAGGGTAATTTCATGGGGGAAAAATGGTCTTTTCAACAAATGGTGCTAGTTAATAGTCTTGGGCGGGGGGGACCCCTCATCCCTTAAAACCACATTTAAAAGTTAACTGAAAAATGCATCAGACACTTAAGAGCTAAAACTTAAAAAAAAAAGAAAAAAAAATTGATGCATGGTTTAGGGGAAAATTTCTTAGAATGAAAGAAGAGTACAAACCAGAAAAAGAAAACTGATAAATTAGATTGGATAAAAGTTAAAAACTTATGCTGTTCCAAAAACATTCTATAAGGAAATGAAAACAACTGCCACAAAATGAAAGACAATAACAGCACACATTTATATACCGAAGATTTGAATCCAGAAAAAGAACAAGGATAAAACAAAAACCTAATGAAAAATTGGACAAAATTCTTCGGGACTTCTCCAAAGAAGATATATGAAGTAATCAATATAATAAGCAATGAAAAGGTCATCAATATCACTGACCATCAGGGAAATTCAAATTAAAGCCACAGTAAGTTATCACTGTAAAACCCTAGAATACGAAGTATGAGTAAGCATGGGAAGCAACTAGAACTTACACATATATTACTGGTAGGAATGTATGTTTTGACAGTCACTTTGGAAAACTGTTTAATATTACTTATAAAATTAAAACATACCTTACACCAAATGACTTAGCAATTCAATTCTGAGAAATTTACCCAAAAGAACTAAAAATCTGTCTACAGAAGGACTTCGACACAATGTTCAAGTTAAATTTGAAAACTATTCAAATGTGCATCAACTGGTGATTGGTAAACATTATGGTACATCTGTATGATGGACTACTACTCAATAATAAAGGAAAGTAAAGTGATAAATCCATCAACATGGATGAATCTCATAAGCATGATTGTTAAATGAAAGTTAAATGACACAAATACTACACGACTGCATTTATTGAGCTGGCAACAAGCAAAATTATAGGGTCAGAAAACAGACCAACACTGCTAGAACAGAGGATGGGGAGGGGGACTGATAGCAAAGTGGTCTGATAGATAAAACTTATGGTAAAGATAAACGTTCATCCTGATGTGGTGGTTACAGACTATCCATCTACTAACTATTATACAATTTAAATGTGTACAGTTTATTATTATGTCTCAGTAAACCCGATTAAAAAAAAAAAAAAAAAAAAAAAGCAGTCAAACATTTCTGAAATCATTAGACCCTTAAAATATCTGTTCATTTCACAAACTTAAAGATCACACAAATACGCTTTAATGTGGGAGTAGGGGATGAGGGGCATGCTTTTAATCACACACTTGAACTTATGAAAAAGAGAGCTTTAAACAAATCATTTAAGAGAAAATAGAGCAAATCTAAGTTTTTACTTGAATTTCCTTCCCCAGTTGCCTTTCACAATTTCTTAGCATTAAGAAACTCGAATGGCAAGTTATCAAGAGCACAAGTCAAGCTGAACACCATCAGTTATAAGTTATAAGCTTATAGTTATAAGCTCACCTCATTTTCATACTGGATTTCTAACATGGCCCGTGAACTGCCAAGGTCCTGCATTACAGATTCAGCTTGTTTCAACAGCTCCTCTCTGTTCACAGTTCGCTACAAAGAAAGTACAGACATGAGCAAACCATTACTTTACTTATAATGCACTTTAATCATTAGGTGGCATTTCCTGAAGTGCAAGAGAACCCATTGTTAAAAAAATTATTTCTTTAAACGCACACCTCAGGAAAGGTTAGAAAGTAGTTGTGTTGCTACAAACAACAGTATCCTGGCATATGTAAAGGAAAACTAGATTCAAGTTTAGTAACTATTCTATCTTGAGCCCATGATAAGTTAAGAAAATGCAAATTGGAGGAAAAAAGATCTCTATAACCCTGACACCAATGCAATCTAGGGCTGTATCCCTATGCATGTTTATACTTAGAAGATGAAAAAAATAGGCATGAAGATGGTAGATGAGACAAGTAATATGCTGGAAACCTACTGGTTCTGACCTGCCAAAGTCCTATAAGCATACAACAGATACCTGATGAGATTAATGAAGATGATAAAGGTCCTACCATTTCTAAAGTTATGGCAACATCACCACTGTTTAGGAAATCCTGAGACAAATTAAGATAGAAACAACATGGTTTTTAAAGTACAGTATCTTATTTCCTTTGTTTCTCATCACAGACTCCCTTCCACAGTCCTCAGAGACTTCTTTCTTTTTTATGACTAATGGGTCTTATGAGACTTTTGGAGATAAAAACCTTTTGGAAGAGAGAGTTGAATCTTCAGCAGAAGAGGGATATGAACAAAAAAATTATAAGTAAAAGGCAGTGCAGGTCAGAGGGTAGGACTGCGTCTCAGATGGAAATGGGTCATGGCACAGTAACTCAAGTCATGACTCTGGAGTAAATAAAGATTAAAAGTGCAGGAGAGGAAGTCAGCAACACTGGAGCTGAATGGTATAGAGACTCAAAATATACTAAGGATTTTGTTTCAGTCTTTTTTCTCATTGCAGTGGCTTGTTAATGGAGTGAAAAGGATCAATGAATCTGATTTGACAGACATAATTTGGTATGTCATCATTTCTAATGTTCCCATAATTTTGAAAAGCTCATGTTGAGTATTTTGGGAGAGACTTACTTTTTTTCTATCCAATCTAGGTGCAACTCTGCTATCTTGAGAATCAGACTGGTTGATTTCTGGGTTGGTATCAAGTAATCTTTGCATTGCCCGGTCCCGATCAAATGCAGTTACATAAAAAAGCATTTGCCGGGTATCAAAAGGAAAGAAAAATGGGCTGTAAAAAAAATGCAATAAATTTATTATCTGGATAAGAATCACAAGCCATTAAAAAAAAACTTGTATTAGAAACAACTTATCATATAATACAGAATAAAAATTATAAATAGAACCAATACAGTGCAAAATAATGAATTTTCATGATTCTTGTTGAAACTTTTTTTTTTTTAATAAAAAAAATTTTTTGAGATGGGGTCTCACTATATCACCCAAACTGGTTTCAAACTCCTGGGCTCAAGCAATCCTTATAACTCAGCCTCCTGAATAGATGAGACTACAGGCATATGACACCTCACCCAGCTCTTGTTGAAATTTTTAAGTGCCCAATAATAAGTAGCTTTTTAAATATAAAATCTAAATTTTAAACTTAAATTCCCACACTTGAAATCAAGTCTATCCAGGACCATCTTTAATCTTATCCAGGGATTTCAGTAAATTTTAAAAAACCACCACCACTTCATGAGGCTATCCATGCCCCTATGAAAAGTGAATTCAGCAAACCTACCCATACCATGCCACATAAACATAAATGACAGATTTACTACTTCATGATTTTTTTTCCTTCCAGCTTTGGTCTTTGTTTAACTCATCAAAACTATCAAAAGGCGGTGACTCATTTTCAAAGAATGAATGCTGTAGCACTACTGCAACCAGGTCCTGCCACTTCTTGATGTAGATCTTGGGAGTTCTTGATATCGCTGTCAAGAGCACTCCCTATTCAAACCTAAATGTATCAGATGTTCTGTCCAGTACAGTAGCCATGTGAGGATGTGGCTGGTTGCTGAAAAACTCAATTTCTAATTTTATTCCACTGGAATAATTTCAATGTAAATAGCCACACTTGATGAGTGGCCACTGTATTCATCAGTGTAGGTTTATAGCCTCTGTAAAAAACAGGCCCAAATAGAATTAAGCAACTACAATTTTTCGAGTCTTAATTTTATGATGGCAGAAGATTTGACTTTTCTCAATCAAGTATCTTGGTTTTCCATTTCACATATAATTTAGACACATACTTTCAGGGAGAACTTATACCTGTTGCAGCTTGACTAGTTTGTATGCTAAAGCTACACTAAGATTACTATGCAAGCTGTGATCAAATATGACAATGTTAATAAACAGGTCCCTAAAGACAATGTTTCTGTAATAATATATAAAGACCAACTCAATAACATTCACACAACCAGCAAAGTGACTGTCTTACCAGGTTTTTCCTAGCTCAGTAAGCCATGTTGGGATGTTTCCTGTCATGATTACTAAAGGATCTTGAAGCTGCCTATTTGCTTTTGCTGTCAACTTACTGTTAATAAATTCACTAGTTGGAATTATCTCCTTGCACATCGCATTCTGTAAAATGTTAAAAACAAACAAACAAACAAAAGTCTACATGTAGTAAAACATTAAGATTATATTTACAATTCCTTCCTTTACCACAAAAATATATGCAAGAGCACATAGATTTCACCTCTGGGTTTCCAACATACAGCTTCTAGTAACTAGAGTGTCCTAATACAAGTAATTCCTATGACACACTGCTGAAACTACCCTCAGCCTGTTCCCATGAAGCCACAGGTACTGGCTCAGTTACAGAGGCAAGCTACTATCTCATGCAAGGCCAACTACTATCTCATCAAGGCCAATTCCTCCTCTCTCCACTACATATTATATAAACGTTGAAAGCAGCACGCAATTGCTACCCAACATTTACTTGATATACACCCTAACTTCAATAAATGAGAATTTGGCTAAATGTAATGAAAAAAAATTTAGCTATAAATTCAAGTTTAATTTTCATGTTGTATTTTAATTTAATAAACTTATACCTAGAGAATATTTTCTAAAATCTACCAAGAGAACTAATCTAAGAATGTAGTTCAGGAAAAATAAAAGTGGGGACAAAATTTCCATGATCATGTACATTGTACTTCACTGGCTAGGATCTTTGCATTAAGTTAGCTGAATCACTGTTTCTAGGTTAACAGATTTATAACTGAACAAAACCCATGAGATAACAGGTCATGAATAACAGACCATAACAACTTCATAGGTAACATTACTCACATCATACAAATAATACCAGTATCGACTGATGGCATGTAAAACTCTTAGAAGAAGGATCACATCTAATGATGGGTCTTCAAAGGTTATATTTTCAGGTGGTGTGGGAATGAGGTAAACTTCTAAAGGATTTGCTACTGATGGACACACTCCATCTAGAGAATAAAAGACCAAAGTATAAGTTTTAATTAAAGTTCCAACCACTACGCCAGTGGAGGCTGGGCTAAAACAGCAGCCAGAAGCTATGACATTTAATTATTTTTTAGTTGTACACAACGCCTTTACTTTTACGTGGTGCTGAGAATTGAACCCAGGGCCTTGCACATGCTAGGCAAGCGCTCTACCGCTGACCCACAAACCCAGCCCTGACATTTAATTCTTGATCTTACTGGCAAGGTACCAAGGCACAGTTAGTTTCCCCGTTTTCATCTTATACATAAAACATCCAGGCTTATAAAAAATATCATTTTGCCTGCAATACTCAAACATTAGAAAAAAAAAATTGACTCATTTACATTTCTCTTTTATATCAGAAATAGCAGCTAACAATAATAAAAGCAAACCTATTAAATCAAAATTGACTGTTAAGAAAATATCCTGAATTTTTCATATACAACTTAAAACTCACATAAGACAGATAATATTCCCAAATTGTACTAGTAAGAGAGATTTACTTATTTAATCCAAGGTTTAGGACTATGAAGAGGTTGTGATAGTTTTTAAATAGGATCTATAATACCTTTATTCTTAGATTTCAATAATTGCATTTAAAAAAAAAAAGTCCCCATTTATTTTTATTAAGTGAAAGAATGAAAAATCCCAACACCATCACCCTATTAAAAAAAAAAAAAAAAAAAAAAAAAAAAAGATTTTGGGGCTAGGGTTGTAGCTCAGTGATAGAGCACTTGCCTAGCATGTGTGAGGCACTGGGTTCGATCCTTTGCACCACATAAATATAAAGGTGCCATCTACAACTAAAAATATTTTGTAAAAAAAAAAAAAACAACTCTCTCTTTTTTTTTGGGGGGGGGGGGGGGTACTGGGGATTGAAATCAGGACACTCAACCACTGAGCCACATTCCCAGCCCTATTTTGTATTTTATTTAGAGACAGGGTCTCACTGAGTTGCTTAGGGTCTTGCTGTTGCTGAAGCTGACTTTGAACCTTCTATCTTCCTGCCACAGCCTCCCTAGCCACTGGGATTACAGGTGCACACCAATGCACCGGGCTAAAAAAGACATTTTTATTAAAGATGAAGAAAAACACCATAACAATCTCAAAATTAAGAGTTTGTTTTTTTTTTTTTTTTTTTTTTTTGGGGGGGGGGTAACTAGGGATTTAACTCAGGGGCCACTGAGCCACATCCCAGCTGTTTTTATTTTTTATTTAGAAACAGGGTTTCACTAAATTGCTTAGGGAGGGTTCTTGCTGTTGCTGAAGCTGACTTTGAACCTTCTATCTTCCTGCCACAGCCTCCCTAGCCACTGGGATTACAGGTGCACACCAATGCACCGGGCTAAAAAAGACATTTTTATTAAAGACGAAGAAAAACACCATAACAATCTCAAAATTAAGAGTTTTTTTTTTTTTTTGGGGGGGGGGGGGTACTGGGGATTGAAATCAGGGACACTCAACCACTGAGCCACATTCCCAGCCCTATTTTGTATTTTATTTAGAGACAGGGTCTCACTGAGTTGCTTAGGGTTCTTGCTGTTGCTGAAGCTGACTTTGAACCTTCTATCTTCCTGCCACAGCCTCCCTAGCCACTGGGATTACAGGTGCACACCAATGCACCGGGCTAAAAAAGACATTTTTATTAAAGACGAAGAAAAACACCATAACAATCTCAAAATTAAGAGTTTGTTTTTTGTTTTTTTTTTTTTTTGGGGGGGGGGGGGTACTGGGGATTGAAATCAGGGACACTCAACCACTGAGCCACATTCCCAGCCCTATTTTGTATTTTATTTAGAGACAGGGTCTCACTGAGTTGCTTAGGGTTCTTGCTGTTGCTGAAGCTGACTTTGAACCTTCTATCTTCCTGCCACAGCCTCCCTAGCCACTGGGATTACAGGTGCACACCAATGCACCGGGCTAAAAAAGACATTTTTATTAAAGACGAAGAAAAACACCATAACAATCTCAAAATTAAGAGTTTTTTTTTTTTTTTGGGGGGGGGGGGGTACTGGGGATTGAAATCAGGGACACTCAACCACTGAGCCACATTCCCAGCCCTATTTTGTATTTTATTTAGAGACAGGGTCTCACTGAGTTGCTTAGGGTTCTTGCTGTTGCTGAAGCTGACTTTGAACCTTCTATCTTCCTGCCACAGCCTCCCTAGCCACTGGGATTACAGGTGCACACCAATGCACCGGGCTAAAAAAGACATTTTTATTAAAGACGAAGAAAAACACCATAACAATTAAATATTTGAAGTGGCTTTTCATAATTAAAATACAGGACTCAAGGTCCCCTTTTCCTTATAAAAGCCAACCATGACTTTAATATGGTTTCTAAGACATACGAACAGATTAAAAGTTCATAAAATACCAAAAGAAATAATTTCCACACTTGCCATATTGTATGAGTCTTTGTCCAAATACCAGCTCTCCCTAGAGGATTGCTCTCATCATCCGTGGACTCTCTTTCATCTTCAGCTTGTATACTGAATTGCCGTACTGCCTGATACACAGTCATGTTATATGGTAGCAAATGTTCTCCAATGTAAAACTGTAGCCTGTGTCTTACATTTCCTGAATTTAAGAACTGAGCCGCCTGAATAAAGCAAAGGAAAATCCATTTAAGCTATAGGTACTGCCTTTGTACAGCAGACCACCCTTATCTGTCAGGGTTATATTCTATGCTCCTCAGTGGATGTTTGAAATGGCTGACAGTACTAAACCTCATATAGGCCAAGGATCCCTTATCTGAAATGCATGGGACCAGAAGTATTTCAGATTTGATTTTTTCTTCTTCAAATTTTGGAATATTTCCATATACATGATGAGTTATTGTGGGGGTGTGATCCAAGTCAAAACAGGAAATTCAATATAGTTTTATATGCACTTTATACACATAGCCTCAAAATATATTTTTACAATTCATTTTGACTACAACCTGAGCCATGAGGTGCAGTATGGAATTTTCAACTTGTGATATCACGTTGGTGGCTCAATATTTCAGATTTTTGATATTCAAATTAGGAGTGTTCAATCTGTACGTACCATGTTTATTCCTACATATACATAACTATGATAAAGTTTAATTTATAAACCAGGTACACAGTAAGAGATTAATAAAATAAAACATAACAATCACAATACTGTGGTAAAAGTTATATGAAAGTTACTTAAAACTTTTGAATTATTTCTGGAATTTCCACATAATGTTTTCAACAGTGGTTGACAATAGTTAACTACTGTGTATTACAACACAAAGGGACTAGTATCTTACCAGAGACTCATCTATTTCCTCATCTGATCCATCATCATCACTGTCTTCATCATCTTCTCTTACTCTTCCATACCCTAAATACAAAGAAGAATGTTAAGTCTTAACAATTTTATTGGGTGAAAGAAAAGCCTATATCTACTGATAAACTGATGTTATCTTAGAAAAGACATGTTCATATCATACTCTGATCTATAAAACAGAAAGCTAAGAAAATTCTCAAACACAAAAAAACCTTTCTACTGCATTCCAACATGAGAAATTAGTTCTTCACTCAATTAAGCAGTCAACCCCTAATAAATTCAACATATGCCTATATATAATGAACTGGCTGGGCATATGGCTCTGTGATAAAGTGCTAGCCTAGCATGCACAAGGCCCAGGTTCTATGAACACCACTGCAAAAAAAAAAAAAAAAAAAAAGGAAAAAATGGGGTTGGGGTGAAAGAAGGAACATAAGTTGCTACTGTCTAGATTTTATCAGAAGCAGCATTGAATATGGAAATATTGTGTGTATATCTCTCACTACTAATTCCATCTCAAATACGCAGACACACAAATGCATATATGGAAAGTACCTCTAACTACAAGGTATCTCTCAATAGCTTGTACCAAAGCCAGGGGGTCGATCTTGACAGGTCCACCCTTCCACTGCTTCACATTTGCACAGTCAGGATGTCTTTGTAATTGGCATTTTAACTGATGTGTGTTGAAAAATTTTAAAGCCTGTGATCCTCTGTTGAGAGAAAAGCTCAAAATAATTTATGAAAAAAAGTTATTCTATTATTTTCCAAAATTGACACACATTAATTCAAATAAAAATATATTCATTTTCCTAAAGCATAAAAAAGCACTTTAGTTCTGTAACTGAGAAAGCCAATAAAGCAAGTTATTATAGCAAAAGCTACTAAGAAGTTAAGAGATGAGTGTGTATGCATGCACACATCAACATTCAATTTGTATTACCATGAATTCATGTGAGCAGAAATACCACACAATGGATATTTGAATGTTTCTCTGGAATTAAATTTCAACTATTTGAGCATATCCACTTGTACAATATTCTGTCCTTTCATATTAAATTCCATTTTAAAACAAATTGAAACCTCTTCTTTTTTTGCTTTCAAAGATTTCAGTTATGAAATTACTTTAAAAACTAACCTTTGAAATTTATTTTACCACATACTCTGGAATGAAACAGTTTAAGCTATTGCACTTAACATCTGGTAATGATGCTTAATATCTCATTTCTGAAAAGCTCTGGCAAAAGTTAGATAAACAGACAAAATGTGTTACTCTATAAGATTCTATAAAGCAGCAAGTACAATATTGTATTATATACATATTAAGCATACACATTTCATACAAATTTTCAACAAAAATGAAAAGCTTCATGGTTTCCTTAAGCAGAGTTGGAAATATCCCTTTATGTCGTAAGTGATTCCAAGATAGTATAATGATCCAAAATGAATACATCACACTATATTTTAAATTTTAAATCTATGCTATGATAGCTTTATTAAGAAATATATGTTCTTTTTGGCTCAATCAAAAATTTTTAAATGTTTTTAAAACACCTCAGGCTGGGGGTTTTAGAATCAAACAGATTTCTTATTTTCTAAGCTTTCAATCACAATATTCCATGAAGTCTGAACATTCCGCAACACAAAACATATTAACTTTTACAATCAATTCATTCTGTAACCCCATAAATTCTTAAATCTACATACTAGGAAAAAAACAGCAATTTTTGTTAAGGTAATAAAACTTCTAAATTACACTTGTTGAAACCCATCAAAATACAAGGTTATGACAACTTATATATGGAATCAGAGTATGTAAATATTTTATTATTCATATCCACAAAATTCTTGCAAAAGCTTTATATATTAAGGTATACCAATTTAAGGAAAACTTAAGTTTCTTACAAAAGTTGCCAACACAATCACTGGTTTACATACTTTTGAAACACTAGGCTTAAGACACATGGTATGATCTTAAATATAAAAAGCATTTGATTCTTTCTTTAGATACTCAGTTTCTTCAGTCATTACAGAAGAATATTCCTCAGGCGGACCAAGTCTATAGCAGACCCCTTGCCACTTTACCTCAAAATAACCAAATTTCCAGTGGCAAGGACATACCCAAGCAATGGTCCTTACCTGCCGCCTGTCCCATTTCCACTAGGGAAATCATGCACTTTGACTGGAAATTGTTCCATCTGGCTGAGGCAGTTGTTCATCTTGTGAACTAATGCCAACAAAGGTGCATTACCCACTGGTTCTACTCTTCCAATGGGCTCTTCTCCAGGAAGCTAAAGTTATAAATAAACCATCAGTTAAGTGAGATCTTTTGAGAATGGAATACTTCTCCCACAAGAAAATTTAAAAAGCAATTTAAAAAAAAATAATTATTCGATTTATTTTTACCTTTTGCTCAAGCATCGTATAAAACTACATCCAACAGTGTCATGTTATCTATTTAATCTCCAATAAGCATCAACTGTCTTTTAGGTAGTCCCAAAAATTAAAATAATACAAGCATGCTCAAATGCTTGTAAACACTTCAAGGGCATGGTTAAGGAGTTCTGCTAATACAAAAGAGACTAACTTGTGCCCAATACACAGATAATCCAGAAAGAAACTTACTGAGGGAATGCCTTCTCTAAGGCACCTATAAACAGAAGAATGTTAAGAGCACCCAAATATAGTCAGTAGGTGAAGAGCGGGGAGCCAGCCTGTGGTTCCTGGCTGTGTAATCTACATTATAAATAATAAAGGAGTACCCTTGAATGGAACTGCTAGGACTGTTTTATGTACAAAATGGAAATATTTTATACCTTGCCTTATGGCCATAGCTACACTATGTCTACCTACTTTCCTAAAAATATATATTGAAAACTAAAACAAATGTTAAGAATAAAATATATTCAGAGGGAGGAGACTGATGGCTTGTCTTATAAGGGGAGAAAACACCTCAAGATACCTTGACAAAACAAATTAACATAGGTCTCATTAAATCACCATCTCTTTGTTTTACTATTTACTTTGATATATAGCAATTCAAGGAGCCCAACTGCATATAAGAAAGGCAGAAATTTTGCCTTGATATCCTGACAACATCTACTATAAATTTTATTACTGGGATGAAAAAAACATGCATTAATGAACACCAACTTTGATATTAAGATACACAAACATTAGTAGATAACTTACTGGAGAAGAAAAAAATACATGAAGGAATCTCTTTAATCTGATCTCTCTGCTCACAGCGTCCTTTTCACTTTTAGATGTCAAATACAGCAATAGCTGCTTCACGAATCCACTATGCTGGATTTCAAATGATGAAACATCTGATTCTGAGACTATGCTACGGATTTCTACAAGGCACTCAGCTCCACCATCCACCTGGGGGGAAGAGGGGGGAAGAGTTTTGAATATTATTTTTATATTGATTTAAATAACACTAACACAAAATTCACATTTCCCCAGAGGATTTAAATATATTCAACACCTTTTAAAAAGAAGAATAAAGCTAGTTGCAGTGGTACATATCTGTAATCCCATATGAGGCAGAATTACAAGAAGTTTGAGGCTAACCTCAGCAATTTAATGAGAACCCACCTCAAAATTTGCAAAAATAAACTACATTAAAAGGGCAGGGGATATAGAGCTCAATAGTGAAGAGCCCCTGGATTCTAACCTCCAAATAATCATTTAAAAATCTATAAAGAGGTCAAGGGAATAGTACATTCTTATCAAATCCTTGAAAAATAGGATCTGATACCAAGACACACAAGAACGTTATAGTACACACACACATATACACAATTCAAAATAACAAGGGGAAAAAAAATCTACATCTTTAACCAAAGTCATTTTCTTTAAAGAAAAAAAAAAAAAAAAGAGAGAGACAAAGAATAAAAATTGAGGAAGGGAATATAACCCCAGAATGAAAAGATGAACTAAGAATACAAAACATGACTTCAAGTTAACATACTTAAAATCTTAAAGTAATGGATTATTTCTTAGAAAACTAAACCAAAGTTGTTCAGAGTACATAAAAACAACTCCCACCCCACCCCAAAAAAACCCATCATATGAAATGTAAAAGGATTGTTAAGCCTCTAACCCCTCCAACTATTATGAGGTCCCAGGTGGAGAAAAGTATGGGAGAGACCGACCAACTTTATTATTACCAGGTTCAAAAGGATTTAGAAAAGAGATGTGCTTGAGGGACATTTCTGAAATCTCTTCATTTATCAAGAAATAATGGAATGTGAAGAAAAGAAAGATGAACATTCTACTACATTTCATGACAAGATGAGGAATCACAATAGTCAAGTAAACAGACGAGACTCTGAAAGGACTAGCAAAAGCACTGGACATACCTGGAGGTTGAGTTGTTCAGTTGCAGCACAAAGTCTCTGAAGGACATTCAGTGCAGGGTTGCTTCCATCCATATTCTCAGAACTAAAATAACGCTCTACAAATTTATGTGCCTGCTCCTTAATCCAACCTTTAATTTTTTCTCTACAAAGAAAAAGGAGATATTAAATTCTCAGTGTATAATGACTTTTGATCAAAGGAAAGTAAACACTAGATTTAAAACCCTTTATGGCCCATGCTCAGATGAATAAGTTCAGGTTCCATAGTAACCAAATTATTTCACTTTGAAAATGAGCAATGATGTACAGACAGAACTATGCAGGTACTTAAAATGCATTTTAGGTCATTACGTGAACAGTACACAAGATATTCTAATTTCTTGTTACTCTACAAAGTACAGTTTGCTAAGTGCTCAAAATTTTACATGGTTGTTTCCTAAATTACAGACAAAACCACAGTGTCCTTGTGTTCCCTGGAGAGCTGAAGTAAAAAACTATTGAGAAACATGCACCCTTTAAATATGTGATAAAATCATGTATATTTTCCTCAAAGGAATTTAATTTTTTGAAATTTCTCATTTGCAAAGGAAGTTACACATGTTAGTATTCTATATTCAGAGCCAAAATCCAAAATAACTCCCAAAGATATCAAAAGCTAATTTGCAAATTAGTATGAAATAATTTAGCTGAAAGACCTCCAAGTCCAGAAAATAATAATAATAATAATAATAATAATAATAATAATAATAATAAGGCTCTCCTCCAAAATCCTAACATTCTATTGAAATGGAAAGAAAATTTTTGTCATAAAAAATATGTGTGGACAGAAAATGCCAGCTTTTCCTTCTCTAGAACAAAACTAAGGAAAAGTTTCCATTAGGAATATAATTTGTTTTTGAACATATATTATTCCCAGCTTGAGTTTCAAAATGTAAGACTGCAATGTAGGAAAAAGCCAGATGCAGGGTTCATGAATTGAGAATATACCTCATCCTTGAGCTATGCCACTTCTGAGAACAAATTAAAGTTCTGTGTCCACGTATCATCTCCACACAATATATGTGCTGAATGAAACAATGTTAAGGTTTCTGCTATAAGAACAGAAGCAATAGAGAATTAACCCCCTCCACTTCACCTATTATTGGATATTGTGTCCTTTGAGGCAGCTCTGGCAAGACCACTAACTCCTGCAGTTCGAGCCGGCTCAATGTTGTTACTGTTGGACTGTGCACTTAACCTTCCCCATGTTTTTGGATTCAAGCTTGCCAGGAAAGATGATTTAGGTGACTGAGTAGTAGTGGGGCTTTTAGCTATGAAAAGAAAAAGAACAGTGAAATGATTTTAGCAAAATTAATGAAATCCACCTGAGTTTAAGACTCATAGTCCCAATGCATTAAGAACATCAATGGGTTTTCAGACTCAGTATTTACTACATCTTGTCCCCACAGTTTCACAAAGAAATTACCTTGATTGTCTACTTTGTCATCATCTCTTGGAGGTGAGTACTTTGGCCTTCTCGGCCCTCGTTTTGGCAGTCTTTTTCTCTTTAGAACATCACTTAATCGACTAACATGGGAAAATATGGGATAAGTTTAGTAATTACCACTGAAACAGCAAGCTAAAATAGCAGAAATAATGAATCACACAATATTATACCAAAATATGGTATCTTTCATTTAGTGATTATTTAATAATGCTGACTCGCTACTGATAAATGAAATATTAATAACACTAAAGATAAAAACTAGAATATCTGATTAATCCAGTGTTCAGCTTTATTTTCAAATGTAGTGCATAAAGCATATAAAATATAATAAGAACCAAATTAGTAAAAGCTGTGTGATCTCCAACTAGAAACAGTAGTCAATGTGAGTACTAAATTTCTTCCTAATCTAAATGATAACAAGTAAAATACGCATGGCACTTAGAGATCACACAATCAAAATTCTTTCCTAATCGCTTACAATATCCTACCCAAAGTAGCGCACCAGTGGCAGTAACATACTAAATGAATGTGCTTATAAACACTTCAGTGGGGTTTTTAAAAACTCATGTATGTACCTAGGTAAGTGACAGTGTAAAGAATCTATTTTTAATTAGAACCATGATTGGAACTGAATTGTCTATAGCTAATGTTCTTGATGGAAAACATAAAATATTCTGTTTCCTTCAATCCTCAGTACCAAAATAAATAAACAAATAATGAATAAATGTATGCTCTGGTTCTATTAGTCTGTGGCTCAAGTAAAATTGAAAAAATATTGGAAAAATTCTACATCTGACATTTCTACAGCACGTTTAATAATGCGTTCAAATATGCTTGATAATCAAGATAAATGGACTTTCAAATGATAAATTAAAATATGATAAGACAATTTCTACTTTAAAATGAAATTAATGAACTTTTCACTTGAAGTATAAAACCCCTTAAAACTCTAAACTATTTTTTTAAAGTTTCTCTTTCTTTGGAATCATCAATTGTTAGAGTCTATAACCAATCAACTTCTTAAAGTGACTCAACAATACTGCATTTATCTGAGCTATACTCCAGTATCCTCAAATTCACTTGTACACTTATGATGGATGTCTCAAACACTGTGCCTGCATCATACAGCAAAATCCTACAATAACAGGTTTACTGCAGCCACCAGGGGTGAGAGTGGGGCTGGGGAGGAAGGAGAAGGGATGATGTGGCTGGAAGGAAAAACAACACATGTGCAACCTCAGAATTGGGAAGGTGAAGAGGTCCCACTATTCTCTTAGCCCAGTCTCCTCAAACTTGGCCAATAACACAGATACCACCAAAACTAAGGAGTTTTCCTAAAATAACAGTCAATACTAGAAGTCCCAGTTTGCTACAAACCCTAGAATCAACAAAATTTGTATTAAGCTAGAGTAGACAACTGCCAGCAGGTGGCACCAAAAGCAACTCTCCACATCTATCTCTACAACTGGTGAGCTGCACAAGACAATGCTATCCTGAAGTTTACAAGTTTCAATTTTTGAATCCCACTTAATTTTTTTTTATGTTTTATCAAGACTTACTCTTCAGTTAGAAAGGAGAAAAAATTACACAGAAAACACTCCAAATTTCAGAATTTGGCTCATCATATACCATTCATACAGCAATACTAAAATTTCTAACACCGAAGAAACAAAAACACTTTAAAGAAAGTGATCAGTTTCTAACTCAACATGAAAATCAATATGAGGGTTTGGCAACATTCTTAACAGTACAACAAAGATGAATTGGTGGAAATAGAGATTTCTTCAAGAACTACCACTTTCGTTAACAAAGCAAGGTATTTGTTTCTGTTTGCTACTTAAGGATAAATGGGAAATCAGTTATCTCTTGCCTTGTCTAGAACTTCAATTTTTAACATTTTCACAGTATCAATAACCGAATGTCCCAAAGGTTGTACATATGCAGCAATACAGCAAATTACACACTTATGGAATCAGAAACTAAAGCTGAAATCCTGTATCTGTAATGTTGTGCAATTTACTAATGTCTCTGGGCCTTTAATGTCAATGGAAAGGGCACATATCTCTTAGAAAACAAGGCCAAATAAAAGTAAAACAGCTTTCCCAAAATATTTTCCTCTTACCCGCTAAATGTCTAACAAAAGATAGAAAAACAAAATGTTCACTTTCTGATATTTTACCATTTAACTCCCTATTTGAGTCTCAGGTACCAAAAGAGAGCTAAAGTCAAAGAGTATAAAAATCATAGCGAAAACCTCACTTACCCTTGAGGGCTTAGATCTAAAGAATCATCTCTGCTGTGCTGCAAGCTGGGAGATCCCAAATCAGCTGTGGCATTAGTGGCGGCTGTGGCTGTTCCACTGCTGACTGATGTTGTGGATCCCAAAGATCCTGACCCATTCGTACACACCTTTGGTGGACTTGTCAACAAAGACTCTGATTCCGCTAAATGTTTTACTTGATGCATTACACCTTTATAATAATGGGGATGAAAAGGACTTGGTTTTAGTAGGAGTGAGGGCCACCTCCTACCATTACAAAATCCTTGATCAAACAATAGCTGGCAAATGGTGGAAAGTTTAGACATATTTCAACTTGACTCAATCATAAAAATAATATGAAAATTTAAAGAAAGATATTTATATTGAAAATGTCTTTTCAGCTTTGAAACTAGATTATAGGCAGGGTGCACACATCTACAACCCAGCTACTTGGGAAGTCAAGGAAGGAGTATCAAAAGCTTGAGAATAGCCTCAACAACTTAACAAAATTATGCCTTCAAAATAAAAAGTAGAAAGGGATAGAGATGTAGGTTACTTGTAGAGTGCCCCTGGGTTTAATACATAGTATCGTACAAAACAAAAACAAAACAACCAGATCATATAAAATTTAATAGGGTTGCAAGTGAAGTCCTACTCAGAGTTCAGGATATTCATTATAAAAACAATAATCATTATAGAAATACAGCACATTTTATGATCAGTCAGGGGAAGGGGAAGGAACACAGTACTGTTTTATAACTTCAAGTGCTACAAGTTGACACTACTGTCCATTATGGTGACTGTCACTATTGGTGGCAGATGAAGAAAGCCAAACTGTAAACTTGTAAGGCGAGGGTTTTCATCTGGGGATCACGGAATCGTATGTACATAAAGGCAAGGATGCCCGTGTAAACTATATAGAAATCTAAATGAATTTGAGGGAAAGTGCACACATTTTCATTGTGCTGAGGAAGACTCCACATCTTCAAGTTCTTTAAGAAAATGAAAGGAAATGAAAACTGTTCAAAATAAAGAAAAGGATGGGCATGGTAGCGCATGCCTGTAATCCCTGGGGGTTGGGAGGCTGAGACAGTAGAAACCCTAGTTCAAAGCCAGCCTCAGCAACGGCGAGGAGCTAACAACTCAATGATGCCCTGTCTCTCAATAAAATACAAAACAGGGCTGGGTGCCAGGCACGGTGGCACAAGCCTGTAATCCCAGCACTTGGGAGGCTGACACAAGAGGATCGTGAGTTCAAAGTCAACCTTAGCAATGGCGAAGCACTTAGCAACTCAGTGAGACCCTGTCTCTAAATAAAATACAAAAAAGGGCTGGGGATGTGGCCCAGTGGTCGAGTGCCCCTGAGTTCAATCCCCCGTACCAAAAAAAAAAAGGAAAATAGGGCTGGGGATGTAGCTCAGTGGTTGAATGTCCCTGAGTTTAATCCCTGGTACAACCCCCCAAACACAAGGAAATCAAACAGTGCTATTTAAATGAAACCTACTTTAATGGTGAAAAGCTTCTTCCCATTATGTTCAATACTATTATATTAAGTTGCTATTGCATTTTCAAGATATGAAGAAATTAAGAACACAGTCGAAGAAAAGGTGGTCAAAAGAACAGAAAACAAATCACATACAGAAAGAATTGGGAATGTCTGTAGAACAGGAGATGAAACTAAAAAATTACTTGAGGGAGTAAATAACTTTTTCCCACGTTTCTGTAAGACCTTGATATCCCAAAATACCAGAAAGGCTTAAAGAAATTTCTGTTAAGAACTTCTTGATCAATTAGGTAATATTGACAGGTTTATCTCTGAAATCTTCATGAAAAATGGAAAAGTACCAGGTCTACCAAGTTGATTTTGACATTCAAATGGTGCAAACCAAAGAACTAGACAAACTGCATTCTAGAAGACTGTTCCAAGCCTTAAAATATTACATTATATACACAATTAAAAAATATATCCTCAGTGAGGGGCTGGGGTTTGTGGCTCAGTGGTAGAGTGCCCGCCAAGCATGTGAGTGGCCCGGGTTCGATCCTCAGCACCACGTAAAAAACGCATGGTGTACAACTAAAGCAAATAAATAAATATTTTAAAAATATATATATCCTCAGTGAAATGAGATGGACATCACTACCCTAAGTGCATGTATGAAGACATGAATGCTGTGACTCCACATTATATACAACCAGAGGTATAAGAAACTGTTCTCTGTATGTGTAATATGAATTGAAACGTATTCTGCTATCATATATAACAAATTAGAACAAAAAAATTAAGAAAAAGAACAATATATCCTCTAACATGAGAATTTTTCTGGTATAATGATATGATTCTAAGAAACAAAGCAACATTTAAACTTCTGAAGAAATCTTCAGAGGTGGCCATATAGTACCTATATGTTAAACGTCCATAATTGATTTTGGATTTATATTTATGTAAACATTAAACTCATTGGAAAATACTAAGTATTCAATAGTTGACTACAGTAAAGAGCATACTACCTACATTTACATCATATACAAACATTTAGATATACATAAAAGATACTCCATAGGCACTTAAGCTTAAGTATGTAAATATGATATTTTTAAAAGTGCATATTATCTGTAAATTTAAAACTATTTCTACTAAAGTACTATCTAGACTAAATGATCATTAATTTATTATCAGGAATGGCATTACCTTCTCTTCTGAAGTAAACACTAAAAATATCAGGTAACTTCTGCATTAAAATTTCTGCCATCTGAAGTGCTCCAACTACTATCTTCAGGTCTTGGCTTGATAGCATGGAAGCAATGTGACTAAAAAAAAAAAAAAAAAAAAAAAAAAAAAAGCATTCGTATATAAAAACTTTGTCTGAACTTGACATTATTTTTGGCCATACTACCTTAAATTTGAGAACAAAATATTTTTGTCATGAAACCACTCCATCATTCTAACATTTTATTTAAACTCTTAACTTTTATATTTTATACTTTTTTTAAGTTAAAGTTTGTATTAACACAGGGCTCACATGCTCCAGTCATGTACATATTTTTTTCTGTATTCTGCTTTTGGAAGTTCCTGAAATTATTTGCAAAGACCTGAATTTCTAAATGTTTTTACTATTTCCATGAACACACCTTGAAACAGCATGATTTTTCAGAACATCCTTCAGAAGTTCGGCATCCGCAAAATAAATTATTCTAAGAATTGCTCTAAGGCACTTATGTCTGACCGCAGGTCCTGCTGAGGAACTATACACTTCATAAAGAACACCAAATAATGTCTTAATGAAAGACTTAGCCAGTTCCGGATCCTCTTTCATAAGCTGTGCTCGAGCATCATCCTTCTTTAACTCTGAATATCCACCTGTTATTTAAAAAAAAAAAAAAAAAGTACAGTTCTGCAGTGAAAGACTTCAGAAACACAATACACAACTAAGTAGTTAAGTCAAGGTAATCATCTGCTTGAAAAAATTTTTCATTATACAACATTACTTTCATTGATGAATTCAACTATGGTCTACATACTAAAGGCAGTATTAAGACAAAATTTATACACAGAAAACTACTGACTGTTATAGCCAGCTGAAGATAAAGAGGTATCACCACACCATACCTCTTTATTTTACTAATACATAATTCAGAGAAATACTGGGGAAATTTCAATAATAACAAACTAAAACATTCTTAAGAAATAAACAGAGTCCAAGAAATGGATAGTATTTAGCTGAAAGCTAAATAAAATGGATAAACAAGAAGTTTTTATCACTTTGCCTAGAGGGAATAAGTATAGGGAAAAAGTAACAGACAAACCAGGATTTGAAAAAGTCTGATATGTTCAACCCAGTCTATCACTTGGTTTTGTAAATAAAATATTATTAGAACAAACTACACACATTTGTTTATGTGTTGTATATGGCTGCTTTGGAACTACAAAGACACTGGCCAGTATAGAGAACTATGACTTAAAAAGTCTAAAATATTTACTCTCTGACCTGTTTTTTTTAAAAAAAAGTTGCTGACCACTGCAATCTAAACTAGAGCTGCAAAAGCAATGGACTGTATTCCAGGGGAAATTCAGAGAGAAATTCTCAAATTAAGGGGTGGGTGCAGGGGATGGGGGGATGTGTTAGAAACATGAAAAGAAAAATCACTGCCATCTATTCTCTTCATCATGAGGAAGATAATTCTGTCAGGAAGGCATAAAATAAAAACTATGATAAACTAAAGGTAGAGCAGAGCTAATAGAATTGGCCAGTTCTAACTGGAGTTCTGAGACAACACTGTGCAAAAGACACCAGTTAAGAAATATGGTTCATTCATCAATTAAACATTTTTTTTTTTTTTTTTTTTAACCAGGGATTAAACTCAGGGGCACTCAACCACTGGGCCCAGTCCCCAGCCCTTTTTTGTATTTTTGTTTAGAGACAGGGTCTCACTGAGTTGCTAAGTGCCTCGCCATTGCTGAGGCTGGCTTTAAACTCATGATGCTCCTGTCTCAGCCTCCCAAGTGCTTGGATTACAGGCGTGCACAACCGCGCCGGCAAGGAACATAATTTTTAAAAAGCAAAAACAAAACAAAACACTCCGCAAATTACTATTAGTAAGTGTCTTAAACTGAATAATGATATTTAATGAAACAATTATTTATATCATGCAAACAGAAAACACTTACTCACACTATAGTACTATTTTAACTCCCAAAGTACTTACTAGTGTTAGTATTGGCTAATGGGTTAGGTTTTCTCTGAATGGCACGTGCTGTTCCCGTGTCCTCATTGATTTGCTGCATAGAATTAAAATCAATAGTATAAACTCGTCCCAGAGTGGACAAGCTTATCTCATCCTCACCGACCTGATGGGCTGCCTGAGAGCAAAGAAAGAGAAACCTTGAATATAAACATGGAGAAATTCATTACCTTAAGACACAGCGGGAGCCCCCCATACATGTTATCTTACTTTTTTCCCCCCAAATCAGGTCTTAGATGATGAAATAACAGAATATGAAAGATTTAATAAGTGTGGATATGACAAAATTCATTATTCAACAAATCATTTTTAATTAAACAAAGATATATACCTAAGTTCCTATGAGGCACCCTTAGAAATAAATGCAGATAAAATTCTGATGAAACATCAAGCCATGTAGCAACACTGATATGAAGATACCATTTCACCATTTGCATTAAAGAAAAGTTTTTTTATCAGTGCTCTACCACTGAGCCATATCAACTTAAAGAAAGCTTTTAAGATATTGCTGAGAAAAAATTTATTATCCATAATCTTAGAATCCAATTCCTAAATCAGAAAGATTATTTATATAATGAATTCTTTGGAATCCACAATATCCTCCCCTTTAAAGAAAATGATCCTATAAAATTGTCCTTGAATACACAAAGAAGACTTTACATTTAAATGGTACTCTGATTGAAAGGAACTAAAAATAAGAGATTAATCTCCAACTTGACGTCAGACAGTCTTACAAGCCACAGATTACTCGTTCATTTTTAGAGCTGAATTTAGGCTGACACTGCAGGACTTAATGTAAGAAAGGACTCTTGGGAAACACAAGAGAGTAAGCGAATAATGAAGGTGCAATTATCAGAGAATACTTAAGAGATGAAGACCATTAGCAAGTGTAGCCTGCTTACATCCTAAGGCTAACAATGCACAAAAGAGCAAAATTGACTTTCACAATAATAGTAGCCTGATGTGAATTTAGATTTCTTTCGTGAGAAGTTTTGATTTTTTAATGTACATTGATGGTTAAATTTTATTTCAAAAATTCATTTTTAGACACTAACTGGAAGACACCTTTAAAGAAGGATGCCTTTTCAAGAAGTGTGATGTTCCAAGAATATTCAAACATCAAGGGCTAAAATTAGAAAATAAGATTTATAGGCATTTTATATATTGAAAATATTAGTAAATGATGTATGGCATCTCAATGCAATGGCAAACATTTTGCCAATTTGAGATTTTTAAAAAAATATTTCAGTGCAAACATTAAGTATAGAAATAAAAATGAAAATCAAAATGAATTAGCCAGAAAAATCACTGTTAACACTTTGGCACTTTCTTTTTGTATTATCCTTCATTCTAATGAAGTTCCCAAAAAATTGACATAATTTTGTATATCATGTTTTTCCATTTAAGTCATCAAAATCTATCCCAATAACCAAATTATGAATTTATATATGTATCATAATTTCCCTATCATTCACCCAGAGCTAGATATTTGTTTTCATGTTGTAGCTCTTAAAAAATGCTGAGATATGTAAATCTTTCTTTGTGGGAGATTTCTTTTGAACTAAAGTAGAAGTAAATATGTTTTAGAAGCATGTAGCCTAACTTCTCCAATGTTTCCTTTCAGGAATGAGGAAACTATGGAACAAAGAACTTAAATTACTTGCTCCAAGTCAATCAGGTAGTTAGCAGCAGAAGCAGGACTAGAACATCATGTTTTCTGACCTGAACAGAAATGAGGACCTTGTTCTCAGGAGACAAAATGAGAGAATCTTAAGTTAATTCAAAATTGAGCACACCGAAATATACACACCCACCTCCCATTCCATCCCTACACCCTCTCTCCACCAAAATAGACATATTTAAATGGTACAATGAAACTACTACCTCAATGATCCGACTGTCAATCCTGTTATAGGGATGCCAGAGGCCCCGGTCATCGCGCCACTGCCATATCGCACCATCTGTGTTTTGTGCATTTCCCTTCTTCAACATGGTATCAACTGCAAAAATGCCTTCTTTTGGTAAACATGGCATAAGTTCACTGAAAACAAAAAGGACAGTTATTTTAATAAGTAGCTTCCTGAATTATGGGTGAATGTTAGGCCTCTAAAACAACCTCACAAACTACAGAATTATTATTAGCCCCATCTTTACCAAATCAGGGATGTCAGTTCATATAGTTCTTGAGGACTGCGTGGAACAAGATCAATTTGTTCCTGACAGCTTCCATTGGAGGCACCACAAAGCAGGAAGTGAAGAGTTTCTGCAATGTCTGTGAAACCAGCAAGAAAACACAAAAGCCTATTAAATTATTTGTAGTACCTAATTTAAGAGACAGTCAAAGCCGGGTGTGGTGGCACACACCTGTAATCCCAGCACTTGGGAGGCTGAGGCAGGAGGATCATGAGTTCAAAGCCAACCTCAGCAATGGCGAGGCACTTCACAACTCAGTGAGACTCTGTCTCTAATAAAATACGAAAAAGGGCTGGGGGTGTGGCCCAGTGGTCGAGTGTCCCGGAGTTCTATCACCGGTACCAGAGAGAGAGAGAGAGAGAGAGAGAGGGGGGGGGGGGGGGAGTGTCAAGCTGGGTGTGGTGGCATATGCCTATAATCCCAGCAGCTCAGGAGGTAGAGGCAGGAGGATCATAAATTCAAAGCCAGCCTCACTAAAAGCAAGGTGCTAAGCAACTCAGTGAGACCCTGTCTCTAAATAAAATTCAAAATGTGGCTGGGGATGTGGCTCAGTGGTTGACTGCCCTGAATCCCTAGTAACAAAACAAAACAACAACAACAACAACAACAAAAAAGGGTGGGCCGAGAACGAATGAATCATTCCCTAGGGGGAAAACAATCATATTGTCTTATAAAACAACATAATACAGAAATTAAAGTTAAAAAAATCTAAATTAACTAGAATAAAAACCTAATAAAGTTTATGTAGATTTTAATGATTTCTTTCTGAGGACTTCACTCTTGAGTCCAAACCTTCTAGCTGGGTGCCTAATTGGAATTGGAGCTGAGAACCTGAGAACAAGAATTTTTTTACTACTTTCCTTAATGAGTACAGCACTTTGTACAAAAGTACACTCAACATACTTATATTCACATACATTGATACATACACCTTTGATTCAAATATAATGAAAATGAGTGGCAAATAGGATCTAATGTAGCACCTAGAAACATTTAGCGCTTACCTACTATGATCAGGAAAGCCACTGCCCTATGTGACTGCTTACTTATCAACTTCATACAGAGACTCATTTTAATAATTCTCTACATAAGTTTCCATTCCCAGAAGACATTAATCAGTTTCTGGAATATGCTGTATGAAAACTGCCCAGATGCATTGACAGTGTGAGTAGAAGGAACTTCCTTCCAGTATCCACGGTTTTAGTTACTCTATGGATGAAACCTGAAGAAAGAGCTGAGTCTCTGCTGGTTGCTGGTGTGCATTTGTCTTTCTGTAACTATTACACATATGCAAAAATGCACAATTTTGAAAGTGATTAAAATTCCTTAAAAAGGTAGTTTTTCTTTTTTCAAGAAATGGGAAAGGCTGGGCATGATGGTGCACACCTGTAATTCCAGTGACTCCAGAGGCCAAAAGTTTAAGGCCAGCCTCAGAAACTGAGACCCTCTAGCCAAATTTAAAAAAGTAAATAAAAAATAAAAGGCTGGGGATGTGGTTCAGTGGTAAAGTGACTCTGGGTTCAATCCCAGTACAAAAAGAAAAGAAAACCCACACAAAATGGTGCTTTATAAATTTTTGAATTTCTAAAGAAATCAAATGACCAAGAACATAGATAAACAGGAAAAGTCCACATTTCCTCTATGATATCAATATAGAAAAAAATTATATGTCTAGCAGCCTCCATGATAAATGTGTGTGAAACTTCTTGAGAGTATCCAAAAGAGTTGAAAATATGCATCATGTTCAAAGAAAAATTCCAAAATGTTAAAGTAAAGCAGTAATTTCCCAAACTTGTATTTCGGGATGTACTACTATACCACATAACAGCTACAGATAATCTATACTCCAAAGTCATGAAATTCCGAGCTAAAGCAACATTCAAAGCGCTCATGGGGACTTTAATAATAAGAAAAGTGAATTGAGACTATTCAAGAAGGAATCAAACCTTTCTTATTTAGGCAAAGGGGTCGCTATCAATGGCACAGGCAAAACAGTCTTCTCTGAAGTACTGACTTTCAGGAAAGACTAATCTTTTCAATTAGTCTCCTCAACAACACTGTCTTCCTATCAAGTTCTGTGCCAATGCACTAATTCACAAGAAATTCAACTACATAAAAACTGAAGTTTCAGGCTGGGGTTGTGGCTCAGTGGTAGACCACTGGCCTAGCACGTGCGCAGCCCAGGTTCAATCCTCAGCACCACATAAAAACGCATTGTGTAAAACTAAAAGCAAATAAATAAATACTAAAAAAAATAACAAAAACAACAACGACAAAATAACCTGAAGTTTCCCCAAAAAGAAAATATTATACTGTTAAATATACTGTCAGTAATATCATTGCTGACTCCCAAAATCACATCCTCAGAGATCAGAATTATAGGCATAAAATTAATCATAATTATAGGTGTTCCAAAAACATAATCAATATTCTACTAGAAATAATCAAAATATACGTTTTCTTAAGTCCCAATCCTCTGATATTAATTTGTGAAATCGAAGGTTTAAGGCAGAAATCAGTCACTGCATGCAATACTAACACAATAAAATTTTATTTCCTAAACACTGGGTAAGGTATAGAAACACAAAATTAGCAAACGTCAAAGATAATTGTCAGTGTAAATAAAGTCCAACTTTTTGAGCTTTTGAGGGAAGGAAGCATTCCAGAATAACAAACTGCTGGAAAATCTAATGTGGGCAAAAATGATTTTAATACCTAAAAACTGAATACAAGTAGTTACTGGTAACATAAAACTCAAAATTCTAATGAGAGACTATTGTATGACTCATTATATAGAAATCAATGATCTTGGGTCAACAGCCCCAAACCACCAAGGATTAATTTTTTTAATATTTTAAGTAATAATATAAAAGTCTGTGTTAGAAACATTAATATATTGTCTCAACACAAATTTTATACACACACCCATGCATATATATGTTCCATGACTCCCCTCCCCCCACCCCCGTGCTAAAAATTAAACGCAGGGCCTTGCTCATGCTGAGTGCGTGCTCTACCACTGAGCTACATCCCCAGCCCAATGTTTTTCTTCCTTAATATCCTATGCCATTCAAAATCTCTTCTACTTGTTTGGCTTAAGTGGACTTTACTTATCAATGAAAAACAAGTGACTTTTTTTGCTTAAAATACAGTCATAAAACAGCACTTACTTTGCTTCATAAGTTGAACAGCTAATGTTGGACAGTTGGAACACATCAGAGAAAACATCCGAACTACCATTATAAACATCCCAGAACTTAAAATTGGTGGAGTCACTACCAACAGTTGTTGAACATTTGTAAGCAGATCTTTGGAGGCAACCTGCTGGAGTAAATTCTTTATAAACACAAGAAAAAAGAAATGGTAAATTGTGATTTAGCAACTCAACAACTTTAGAAAAGTACCACGTATGACAAAATGCTGATTACCTCCTCATGTTGGAAGTTGTCCACCAGACGTGCAAAACAAAGGCAAGTACTTTCTACTGACTTTTTGTCCTATTTTTTTAAGAAGAAAAATTAAGTTTATCAATATAAAACATTTGCATGGTCATATATCACAATGTTAGCTTTTTTCTAACTCCTAATTCTTTGAGAGGACTTCAATTAGTAGATAAAAGCTATTTAAACATAAATGAGCCTAGGTAAGGTACAGTGGTACTATCAAGATTTCAAAGCAAGCTGGGCGTGGTGGCGCACGCCTGTAATCCCAGCACTTGGGAGGCTGAGGCAGGAGGATCGAGAGTTCAAAGCCAGCCTCAGCAATGGAGAGGCACTTAGCAACTCAGTGAGACCCTGTCTCTAATAAAATACAAAAAAAGGGCTGGGGATGTGGCCCAGTGGTCGAGTGCCCCTGAGTTCAAGCCCCTGTAGCAAAAAAAAAAAAAAAAAAAAAAAAAAAAAAAAGACTTCAAAGCAAAGAAAATCATACTGATTTAACAACCACCCCAAGCCACAAAGTCCACAGTAGATAGAAGCAAAAAAACAGTTTAAAAAAAAAAAAAAAAGAAAGAAAATTGTATTTATGTAATCCAATACCTAAACAAAAGCTGTATCAATAAATATTTTTAAATATTTCAAATAGAAATATTTAAGCCGGGCGCGGTGGCGCACGCCTGTAATCCCAGCACTTGGGAGGCTGAGGCAGGAGGATCGCGAGTTCAAAGCCAGCCTCAGCAATAGCGAGGCACTTAGCAACTCAGTGAGACCCTGTCTACTAAAATACAAAAAAGGGCTGGGGATGTGGCCCAGTGGTCGAATGCCCCTGAGTTCAATCCCTGGTACAAAAAAAAAAAAAAAAAAAAAAAAAAAAAAAAAAATTTAAATATATACACACTAAAAAGGCAGAAATAGTTAAGATTAAGTTTGTGAACCAGATGTGTACCAGGGCTTGAGCATCTACAAATTCTAGAATTGGAGGGGCGGGGAGGGGACCTTGAACCAATCCCCCACAAATACCAAAGGACAAACCGTATTGATAATGTCAAAACCCGTGCATGTTTGCTATATTCCATATAAAAACTTCTAGAAAAGATTCAATTCTAGAAAATGAGAAATGAATCACTATTAAAACAATTTATTATTCACTATAAAAATTACAACAGTCTCACTGAGAAAACACTTATAATAATCCTCATAATAAGTCAAAGAACATTTTACTGGTTTCATTAGTGTTTTGACAGGCCTTGTTTTTTCCTAATATGAGTGGACTTCATACTTAAAAACTAGACTTACTTCTATAAAAATAGAAATTGAGGTTTACAAAAGCCCTACACCTTTCACTGCCACTACATAAGACTGGAAAGAGTGCTACCAAATAGTGGCCAACTATTTAACTTCTCTGATTTTTAGACTTATTTCTAAATAAGGACATTATATAGTACTGATTATCATAATGAATTAGAGAATATGTTTTTAACCTGTAGAAAGATTACCTCAGTCAACTATGTTTTTAAGAACAAAGAAAAAAAGTGAATGGCATTACTCAGTCTTGATAATGTTAGAAACAAAAATTTCAGGGGTGACTCAATGTGCATCACCATTTATCCATCATATATAAATCCTTTATTTATAATCTCCCACATTTTAAAGCATACTTTGGAGAGGTGATTTTAAAGCCAGATTTCTAAAATTATCATCAGCATAACAACAAAATTGTAAAAGATTACTTTATTGCTGTGTGGGGGGGGGGGAGGGAAAGAGGGAGAGAGGGAGGAAGGGATGGAGGGGTGGATCAGAAGGAAGTACATTCTACCAGTGAGGTATAAACCCTACACTAAAATATTTATTTACAGTTTAAAAAAATTCTGTTTCTCTATAACCTTGAAATTTGCTACATAAACCCTGCTTTTCACACTACATCATGAATTCTGATCCTTTGATTCTACCTTCTACATGACTACTCTTTGCCAATGCCAGACAGGTTCAGTCTACATTTTTCCTATCTATTTGGGACAGTTTTGTCTCTCTTCTGATCTTCTTAATCCATATCCTCCTGTTCCCATCCTTACCCCAATGTCTTTCAAGAAAGGGTGATCTTTCCAGAATAAATTACTATGTGGTACATAGTAAATACTTAATATTTGCTACAATAACAAATTAACTTCTTAAAATCAAAATAATTACAGATATCAAACATACACATTACTATTAATTTGGGAAAATACACAAACATTTTATAGAGTAACCTAATAAGGTCATATGACTAGATAATATAGGAGGAATAACATATATCAGAAAACCTCCAATTACACACATTCCATTAGAAGATTTATGGTATTAGTTGAAAATACCATAATAAGACTACTTTGTGACACATAAAATAGGTTCATTTTACCTGATGGGTTAGCCTTTGGGTTAGCAACGGGAGGGAATCTGCCACAAAATGAAATTCATCTGGTGTGATACTCTGACAGCAATTGGCTGCAATTGCTAGTGCATTTCTTTGGGCATTTATGCTGAAGAACTCTAGATACAGCAAGCAGTCTGCCAAACCACCCTAAAATACAGAAAACTGTTAGGGTGAATAAAAATCCTTTATCAGCAACAACAACAAAAATTAACTATTAAAAAGTCTAGCTCATTACTTGGGAAACAACATATGCATCTTACAGTGACTGCAATCAAGCAATCAGTACAAATGAAAATCTAAAATACAACACTGAATGAAATATAGTCCTTTAGACACTTACCGCCTGTAGAATGGCTTTACTGTGTCTCCGTGACAACATCTCCAAGGCAGTCAAGGCCTGCTCTGCCACGTCAATACACTGAATAACTTGCAGCTGGGAAAATATAAATAAGTAACTTAAGGTTATCATTTAAGTTCTTTTCCAATAGCTTAACTTCTATATAAACAACACAGACTTTTCTCTAATTTTCACCCATCTACTCAGCCTCTAACATGAAACCCACCATAAAAAACAAGTTTCTTGAGTTTAAGCTATAAAATGGAGCCAATTAACAGTTTCCTCACAATTAGTATGTTCCATTTTGAGATAATGAAAATACATTTTATAGAGAATAAATCTTCACATTTGAAATAGGTACGTTGTTTCGCATAACAATATTTTAAAACCATGTTTAGAATTATACACCGTGCTCCATGCGTATCAAATAAAACTTTTACTGTGCACTGAAAAAGGCCTGTAAGCTGGGCATACTGGCAAGCACCTAATAGTCTAAGTACTCGAGAGAATAAGTTGAGAAAATCACTTGGTGCTCAGAAGTTCAAAATCTGCTTGAGCCACATAGTGAGATCCTATACCAAAAGAAAGACTCTCAAGACAAACCAAAAGCACAACATACATACACCATGTGGAAAAAACTGTCCTTTCTCTACTGGTTTAATTTTATGTCCTTGAGCAAGGCACTTTGTCCTCAACCTTTTCAGCTATACAATGAGGATATAAATAGCTGTCAACCCCACTGGTGGATTTTCTAGAAACACTATTTTTAACCAAGTGCTTTGGAATTTTTTAAAAATATATATATTTTTTAGTTGTATATAGATACAACATCTTTATTTATTTTTATGTGGTGCTGAAGATCGAACCCAGTGCCTCACATGTGCTAGGCAAAGGCTCTACCACTGAGCCACAACCCCAGCCCTGGGATGTTCTTTAAAAGATATTATACTAATGTGGTAATTGTTCTTAAAAAAAAAAAATTGTGCCGGGCGTGGTGGTGCACGCCTGTAATCCCAGCACTTGGGAGGCTGAAGCAGGAGAATCGCAAGTTCAAAGCCAGCCTCAGCAATGGTGAGGCACTTAGTAACTCAGTGAGACCCTGTCTCTAATAAAATACAAAAAAGGGCTGGGGATGTGGCCCAGTGGTGGAGTGCCTCTGAGTTCAATCCCTGGTACCAAAAGAAAAAAAAGAAAAAAAAGTAACATGGGGCTTATTTTATGATTTATTGGCTTCAACTTTAAGCTAATGGTCTGTTGAACATGAAATATTTTCATGGAATCTTGGCTAAAAAATATACTTTAGTATAAATTGGAATTCAAGAGTTTTAAACTCCATTCCCCGGGTCTACCTTTTCTAAAAAGACAGGAATAGCATCCACAACGACGGCAGATGACCGAGGAAGTGCTTCCATCATGTACGTTAAGGCTCGGCAAGCATGGTTCATCTAGAAAGAAAGAGGGTTTTTACTCAAAAACTGAAAATCAAAACTAAGAGTGTATTTAAAAATAAAATGTATACTTACAATATCAAAATTATGCTCCATCTGCAGTAATGTTATCTGTTAAAAAGACAAGAAAGTGTAAGTTATGTTCTTAGAATAGCCCTAGAAACATTTCTTGTTCTTCAACTGAAATAGAAAGGTTTCTTTTTTGTTGTTGTTGTACCACAAATTGAACCCAGGGAAACTTACCCACTGAGCCACATCCCCAGCCCTTTTTATTTAGAGACAGGGTCTCGCTAAGCTGCTGAGGCTGGCTTTGAACTCTAGGTCCTCCTGCCTCAGCCTGCTGAGCCACTGAAATTACATGAGTAGGCCACTGCACCTGGCTGGAAAGTATTAATTCAAGACCTTTGCCTCACAAAAATAATATGAAGATAAAACCCAGAAGACCATACATGAGATATAAGTACACTTAGGATGGCATTCATTATGTGCTGCAGCTCTAATTTGAGCATGCTGCTAAACATCACCATGTGACCCAGGTCGAAGTCAAATCCTTTCTCTTTCTTATAACCCAAGCTTTGGATGGATCTAACCCCCTTCAGAATCTCACTAATGTATCACTGGAGACTTACCTGTATTAATAAATATTTGCCAGATAAATGCACAGGGACTAATTTTGCACTAACATTTCTGTGTCAGTGCAAATGTCAACACAGGGACAGGGATGTGATTCAGTGGTAGAGAACTTGCCTAGTATGCAGGAGGCCCTGGGTTCAATCCCCAGCACCACAAAAACAAAAAAGAATAAATGTCGGCCCAAATTCAGGATCACAGCTTACAACATGTATGAACAAGCTTTCCAAGAAGATAAGCATCATTTAGCTCAGCTTAAAATTCTGAAAACAAGACTGATCACAACAGAAACTGATTAGGACAAATTAATGTAATTATTCCACCTAAGTGATTCCGAACACTGATTTTATTTCTTATTATGGGAAAGACCTTGAACAGATTTCAGCCATGTTTTTCAAATAAGGGAATGCAAAACTGCTGGGAGTACATACTACCTCTTCCTAAAATCTGAGTCACCAAAGAAATTTCCTCCTTGGAGGTAAGGCAGTCATTCATTGTTTTCTAAAAGCAATGGAAATTTTCAAGTGCAATGAAGTTAAGTCATAAAGTACCCTTTAAATTAAAGGTCTAGGGTCTGGGATTGTGGCTCAGCGGTAGAGTACTCGCCTAGCACATGTGCAGCCCGGGTTCGATCCTCAGCACCACGTAAAAATAAATAAAGGCATTGTGTACAACTTAAATAAATATGAAAATAAATTAATTAATTAAAGGTCTGACTGCAATAACAGACATCAGATTTTCTAATACTCAATTGAATATGTGTCTTCTCAGCTGTGAATCATACCAGGTACAGGATACCAATACACCAGGTCCTGAAAACAGTTTCTGTTTTAAAACAAAAAATATACATACCCACAGCCCTCCCACTTTAGGATCAAACAGTACTTAATATCTCAAATCACCTACGAACAACCACTTAGTCTAAATTGCAAGGGTTGTCATGTTAACAGAAAAAGCCATAAGCTCCCAACTTTAGGATGGAATAAACTTTGTAAGAACATATACAGAACGAATGGCTATAGCTTCCCTTAAACCAAAAATGACTACTTTTGGTTACACGAGTACGGTAATAGGTAGATATCTATTTTTGATAAAGTTGGACAACTCATTAACAGTATTAATAGCATCTAGGGCTCAAGTCTGTAATAAGTACTTAATATTATCAACAAACAGAAAATTCAGTAAATTCAATTATGTGTCAACATTTCTCCTGTCAGGCCCGATAGTGCAAGCCTGTAACCTCAGCAGCTCAGGAAGCTGAGGCAGGAGAATTGCAAGTTCAAAGCCAGCCTCAGCAACTTACCAAGGCCCTATCTCAAAATAAATAAAAAGGGCTAGGATGTGGCTCAATGGTTAAGTGGCCCCCAAGTTCAATCCCAGGCACCCCCATTTCCCCAAAATT
This sequence comes from Tamias sibiricus, assembly GCA_025594165.1. Classification (NCBI taxonomy): domain Eukaryota; kingdom Metazoa; phylum Chordata; class Mammalia; order Rodentia; family Sciuridae; genus Tamias; species Tamias sibiricus. Next base: position 66,679,182 of record CM046660.1, on the reverse strand, counting down.
CTTCCTACACTTCAATGGTTCTTTATTTTAACTGAAGACGGCAAATAGCAAAAGGTTAGCCCAGGTCTTTGTTGCTTTATTCATATATTTTTGTTACTTGGGATTGAACCCATTGGTGCTTTGCCACTGAGCTATATCCTCAGCAACGCCCCCCACCCCCACCCTTTTGATAGGGTTTTGCCAATGGCCCAGCTACTCTTCTTCGAAGGATTACTATCTGGAATAAAGTACTCAAACGTTATAAAAAACAAACAAACAACAACAACAACAACAAAAACAAATGGCCAGCAAATATATGAAAAAAATTGTTCAACATCCTTAGCAACACGGGAAATACAAATCAAAACTACACTGAAATTGCATATCACTCCAGTCAGAATGGCAGCCATCAAGAAAACAAACAATAAAAACTGGAGAGGATGTAAATAAAAAGGAAAAAAGGAAGGAAGGAAGGAAGGAAGGAAGGAAGGAAGGAAGGAAGGAAGGAAGGAAGGAAGACACTATCAGTGGCATTGGAAATGAGTATGACCAGCATGGAAATCAGTATGGAGGTCCCTCAAAAAACTACAAATGGAACCACCCTATGAGCCACCTATACCACTTGTCAGTGTTTATCCAAAAAAACTAAAGTCAGCATACTATAGCAATGCATACATATGTTTTCAGCAGTACAATTCATGATCACTAAACTATGGAACCATTCTAGGTGCACATTGATGGATGAATACATAAAGAAAATGTGGCATATGTACACAATGGAATTTTACTCATCCAAAAGGAAAAAAAATTTGTAAATTGCAGGGAAATGAGTTTAACTTTAGACCATATGTTAAGTGTCAAATAAGAAACTCAGAAAGTCAAAGGTTTTGAGTTCTCTCTCACATTTGGAAGCTAAAGAGGAAAAAGGAAAGGGGGTAAAAAGTTTCTCATGAAAATCAAAGGGAGATCAGTCAAGTAAAGGGACGGGTTGTAGAGCGGGGAGAAGTAGTAAAGGAGATATACTGGGGAATGATACTGGCCAAATTATCTTGTAATATTGTGTGCATGTCATAATGTACAACTTTAATGAATCAATAAAAAATACAGGGGTTAGGGGACAGTGGGGAAAGAAGGAGAGAGACCAGAAAATAAAGTGTGGTTCCTGTCTCTCCTCAAGACTTTGATAACAAAAAGGCCATCACTAGATATAGTCCCTAGATCTTGGAATCCAGAATCATGAGCCAATATAAACCTTTTTATATATTAACATAAAACCTTTTAAAAATGAAAACCTTTTGAACTAGAAGGATCTATATGGCATACTGGCTTGACCACTGAAGCCATGCACATACTTACCAAACACTAAACCTTTCTAGTCTGCAGTGATAAAGATAAACCAAAGTGAGTTTCTTGTTATTATTGCTCCAAAATAAAGGCTTATATATTTAGCCAGGTGCAGTGGCACATGTCTGTAATCCCAGCAGCTTGGGAGGCTAAGACAGGAAGATCAAGAGTTCAAAGCCAGCCTCAGGAAAGGTGAGGCGCTAAACAACTCAGTGAGACCCTGTCTCTAAATAAAATACAAAACAGGGCTGGGGATGTGGCTCAGTGGTTGAGTGCCCCTGAGTTCAATCCCTAGTACCCTGCACCCCCGGAAAAAAAAAAAGTGGGGGGGGGGGAGGCTTACATATTTAACACAGAGTCAAGGTGTTATTGACAGGACTAACAATTTAAAAATGGAAAACCAGCCATTATCAAATATCAAAAACTTCATTAAAAAATAGTACAGAAATTGAACCTACTCAGGCCCTGTATGTAGCCAGTGGTACAGCACTTGCCTACCATGCTCAAGGCCCTGGGTTCAATCCTCAGAACCTCAAATTAAGAAAAAAGGGGGAAAAAAATTTCCATCAAGTTATCAGTAGCCATCATTAATAATACCTGTAAGCATAAGATAAAAGCACCTAGGCACAGACTCCTCTTAGTTCTATGTTTTAAAATTATAATGACAATAAGCTCAAGAGCCTTCACAGTACAATTAAGATGAAGCAAAGGGACATCCTATGCTTACCAAAGCTGGAACGACACTCTTGACAGGAAAACCCCCCAGTGTCTCCTCATTTCCCATGACCAATAGCTGACACATTTCAATCACTGCCTGAAGCTGCTGACTTTCATCACTGGCTTGGAGTCCTTGAAGAAGCTGCTGGGCCTTAGAACCTTCAGGGGGAAAAATATATATATATTTTAACATTTAAGGAAAGTATTGCTCAGTTTAAGGTGCGACTCTAACTGGTAAGTGGCTGATTTATCTACTTTGGATTGCAACTAAAAGCTAGGTCTATTATAGATCAATACACACTACTGGCATATTCAAAGAAAAATCAAATTAGTTGGATCTGTTCTGCGTTATGATCTCACAGTTATTCATATATTTTTGTCATTTAATTGAGAGGCTCATTAGTTTTTAAAAGCAAAATCAAATACTGTGACCTGATAGCTTTAATACACCTACTTTTAAAGGGATAAACATAATAAGTAAAAGCTTTCTGCAATAATAAAAACCAGACTTCAAAGGAAAAATTATGTTCCTCTAAACATGTGCCACCAAAATAAAAGTGATACAAGCAACAAAAAAAGGGGCAAGAAAATAAAAAACAAATAGAATAATGCGTCTAATGGAGAGTGAGAAAGAACAAAGGATTCTGTAAAAACATCAAAACACGCTTTACATCTTCTCTCATTTCATGTGTAGCTTCTGGCTATCCAGTACTTCCCACTTTAAGACACAATCTCATTACCCAAACAACTGGCAAACACTGAGACTCAAATACCACCAAGAAATGAGTTGTCACTAAGCTTAATAAGACACTCAAAAAGCCATTTCATTTTTCATGGACTTTTTTTTTTTTTTTTTTTTTTTTTTTTTACATGAAACCAGGATTAATTCCAATTAATGTTTACCAAGCCTAAAGTTGATGTTTCAAGCACTTTCTTTTCTTACACCTTATCAAAATTACTCTTTGTATATCAGGTTTTGCCACTCCATATTATTATTGTTGAAATGCAAAAGATTTGGACATTTTTTAGGATACTGTTAGGCAATTTGTAATTCACAACAAAACCTCAAGTTTCTTACTGTAATTAAGCTTCAGTGATTTTGCAGGGGACATAAAAAGTACACATGGTGATCCCTGGAAGATGGGTCTTCTCTATTACTTAAGCCTGTGGCTATTAATGAATTCCATAATTACTGTTTTGACTACTTGTCTTTTGTTGATCTGAAAATACTTCCAGTTAGAGTACATATAATTTTTGTATTTAAATAAATGTGGAAGGGGAAAAAAACTGATGAAAAGAATTCTAAGTTGCTTCTAACTTCATTTTAAAAAGATGAAGAAATTTCTATCAAGTATATCTTAACAACACAACCATCTAAAGTGAAAAAACTGACACAATGCTCTGCAATGGGAATCTTACAATATCTGGGCTGGCAATTCAAAGAATATGAATCTCTGTAGCAAAATCAATATCATCAATACCATGTGAGATAAAAAGAACTATGTCAAATTGAAAATAAAAGAAAGCCAAAACTAAAAGAATTAATGAGAAACCCCAAAGCACTTTTATTTATGTGGGTTGTCAACTGATGTTTTAAAAATGGGTTTAGAATTAAAACAGAAAAACTCTTAAATTAATTAATTTAATTCATTACAGGTTAATAAATAAAATCTTGTGGAAAATGACTATATTAAAAAATAAACAGGGGCTGGGGTTGTGGCTCAGCGGCAGAGCGCTCGCCTCGCACGTGTGCGGCCCGGGTTCAATCCTCAGCACCACGTAAACATAAAATGCATTGCATTGTGTACAACTAAAATAAATAAATAAATATTTAAAAAATAAATAAATAAATAAATAAACAGACAAGGTACAGTGGAACACACTTGTAATCCCAGGGGCTCAGAAGGCTGAGGCATGTCTCAAGTTCAAAGCCAGTCTCAGCAACTTATCAAGGCTCTAACCAACTCAGTGAGACCCTGTCTCTAAATAAATACAAAAGGGGCTGGGGATGTGGCTCAGTGGTTAAGCGCCCCTGAGATTAATCCCTGGTACCAAAAACAGAAAAAAAAATTTTTTTTTAAATAAATAAATCAACAGAAGATGGCATCATTGTATATCTGTGGCAAATCATCTTAATGTCAAGCTTAATAAAGGACAACTGAGTACTCAACTCTACTTCTAAACTCAATCTGTGGTGATGCTATTTAGATGAAATCTCTGAAAAAATGGGCCCCATTCTGTCACAAAGATTATTAAAACAACATGAATTCACAAGACCTAAAAAAAATTATCTTTTACTAGGAGTGGCAATGAACGACTACATTCAATCTGGTACTGAAGAAGACAAAGACTGTGAGGACACTTTGGGGTCACTACTTTTGAGTAGTTTTACTCAACATACATTCGCACAATTAATTTAAACATCAATAAAGTAGAGTAAGATAAACTTAAGTAATTACTATTACTGGTTTTGACCTTACTTCATGCAAGCAGATCATGGAACCTCATTCAAAAACTGAGACCTCACTTTGAGAAAGAGCTAGCAAGCAAATATTTTCTATCCAGGGCCAGAAACTAATTATTTTAGACTTTGCAAGCCATATAGTCTCTACTGCAACTACTTAACTCCTGGTACGATAGCTCAAAAGCAGCCATGAACAATATGTAAACAAAAGAATACAATTATGTTCCAAAACAACTTAATGGACACTGCAATTTTACTTTAATTTTCACATGACACAAATTAAGTAATATTGTTTAGCCATTTAAGAATGTAAAATCCATTCTTAATTCACAGGCTATATAAAAAAAAAATGCAGGAGGCTGGATTTGGCAGTTGGGCAATAGTTTGCTGAGTCTCGTCAGAGTAGCCTAAAGTATTGGATTGAATTGACCCCACACCAAACTTATTTGCTGAGTTCTAGAACTATGAAAAAGAACAGGGACTACATAAAACATTTTGATAAACAGGAAAAAAAAAATCTGTATTTTCAGAGTCAGAGGAGGCCTTCCTCAAATGCACACAGATAGTACCAGATCCCCCAAGATACCTGTTATATTTTTAAGCCCCTGAGCACACAAAGATCTATATCCCAGGAGGGCCACACCATACAGTGATGAGCCAAAAGTGAGTCACACCAAAACTACAGTTCTGTTAAAAACAAACTCGAGTCCTGATTAGAGTTAAAGTGATCAGCTCATGACCCTTTATTTTTCAAAGGGAAAAAGTGGAAATCATCACTGGCAGAAGATATCAAGTGGGAATTCTTCAGTTCTTTTGTACAAAATGTAGATTTATGAAGAGCTAGGAATGTAGGGCTGAAGTCAAAAGGTGGACAAAAAGAAAATAAAAGACCAACATTAGAATTAAAGGACAAAGTCAAATGTAGTAGTGTACACTTATAATCCCAGCTACGGTAAGAGGATCCAAGTTCAAGGCCAGCCTGGACAACTGAGGTTAAAAACCTGTCTCAAATAAATAATAAAAGGGGTTAGGAATAACAATATATGGAATTTCAACACTACTGGAACCTACAATGAAATAATCAAAGCATTACCTAGAATGGTGGGGGAAAAAAAAAAAAAAAAGAAGAAAGAAAGAAACCTGAAATTAAAAACTCAATGATGGGTTTAACAAAAGATGAAGAAAAAAAATTACTGAATTTGAAAAATGGTCAACAGCAAGTTTTTAAACTGGAGAGAAAAAAATTCTCACAGTCAAAAAGACAGGTTGGATAAAGTCCAGAGTCTGAGCATGTATGATCTTGATACTCCTAAATGCAAAGCAGAATAGTTTAAGAGATAATGAAAAACAATATTTGATGTAATAACAGCCAAAAATTTTCCAAAATTAGTAAAAATGCCAAATCTCATATTCACAGGCTATAAAGCCCAAGCAAATTAAGTGTCAAGGAAAAGTCACCTCATACTAACAGTCAAACCATTTAAAAAAACAAAAACAAAAAAAACAAACAAACAAAAGAAAAAAAAAAACTAAAACAAATCTTTTTTAAAAGTCAGAGAGAAAAAGATACTGACTTTATAAAGAGCAACAAGCCTGCTAAAGAGAAACTACATAAGGCAGCTGACTTCTGTAGTGCTACGAATTTTTACCTGGGGAACATATCCTTTAATAATTAAGGAAAATCAATAATTTCTCAAAAGTAGAGAGAAATTATTAGCAATCGTGCATTATTTGAAAAAAAAGCTCTTCAAGCTAGAGGAAAACAATCCTTGATAGAAGAAAGGAAGTATTAGAAGGAATTTGCATTGCAAAGAATATGGATGTCTAAACAACTGTGCCTTATCAAGCTTCTAGTACAGGTGTAAGTCTAACAAATTAAAACAACAATATGAAAGATGGAAAGAGCTTCCTTGCACTGTTTGGTATATGACAAAGTATAAATTTAATGTAGGTTATAATAAACAAGGATATGTGTTATAATCTCTTGGGTAACTACTTAAAGAAATATACAAAAAAAAAAAAGTTAATCAAAGAGAAAAAAAAAAAATATTAAAAATACTTGATTAATCCCAAACTATAAATCACCATTATGCATCTGTACATTTGATCAAAATCCAAAAGTATGCCAAGTACAGTGTTAATTCCAGCAACTCAAAAAGCTGAAGCAGAAGGTAAGTTGAAGGCCGGCCTCAGCAACTTAGATCCAGTCTCAAAAAAAGGATAGGATGTAGATTAGTTGTAAAGCACTACTGGGTTCAAATCCTAGTACAACTCACTAAATAAATAAAATTAAACAAAACATCCGAAAGTGTGACACCATACTGTTGTCACCCATGACTATAGAAATGCAACATTTCAAGGTACGATTCCAATAGTGGAAGTTTACAACATTTACCAAAATTGTGAGTGCATTTATCCCTTCCATGTAGCTTCTGAAAATCTAGTCTGAATACAAGAAGAAAATGCAAAGCTCTATTGTACTGCAGCATGACCAACAGCAAAAACAAAACAAAACAACAAAAACACCTGGAAATAACCCAAATGTTTAACAATGGGGGTTTTGGCCAAATAAACTATGTATATCCACACAATGAAGTAATATGACAGTTTTACAAAAGGAATTCGAACTTTCATTCTTGCCCCCACTATATGAGGTGCTAGAGTATATAAAGTTTACTTCTCTTATCTAAGAGAGTCAGTGTGTGAGGAGTAATATGGATTTTTTGTTTAAATTAAAAAGACAAGTCATAAACTTTAAAAGGTTATTTATGTGGAATAAGATGGAAAAGAGACAGCAAAAGAATTTCTGAATATACCTTATTTGTAGATTTGAATTCGGGAACCATGTAAATTATTACACAAACGAAATTAAATTTTAATAAGTAATCCCTAAAAAATAAATATCAAAGCCTCCATACATAGTGGCACACACATGTAATCCCAGCAACTTGGGAGGCTGAGGCAAGAATTTCAAGTTCAAGACCAGCCTGGGCACCTTAGTGAGACCCTATGTTGAAATAAAAAATGAAAAGGGCTGGTGATAAAACTCAGTAGGTAAAGCATACTGGGTCTACTCCAAAGTACCAAAAAAAGAAGAATCAATCAATCAATCAATTAATTAACTAATTAAATGGCAAATGAACCAAATCAACTTGGTGGCATAAACAGGAATCATAATAAGTGACTATAAAAGATAAAAAGCTGACCACAAAGTATTCTTATATCAATAACAAAAAGAACTATAAAAATTCGTACAATAATTCTGTTGGAATCTTAATAAATTAGTGTGGGGTAAAGCAAATGGGTCACTATGTAATTATCATTGGGAAATAAAAACTTTTAGCACGGAGAATGGAAATATAACAGCAATTAAGATAAATAAAAACCCTGCAGCCCAAAATGTGAATTGTCCTTATCAGTATAAACTGGGAGGACAGTTTATACTTATATTTTTAACACAATTATAAAAATACAATTATTTCTGGGCTGGGGTTGTGGCTCAGCGGTAGAGCACTCGCCTAGCACGTGTGCGGCCCGGGTTCGATCCTCAGCACCATGTAGACATGAATGCATTGCATTGTGTACAACTAAAGCAAATAAATAAATATTTAAAAAAAAATACAATTATTTCCTAGATTTGTCCATTAAAAGTTTAGTAATAATGTTCAATCCAGTAGCAATAAATATGCCCAGAATGTGGTTTCTAAATATAATTTTATTTAAAGAAACCAGGAGTCTGTGGCAAGAGGCTCAATTTCAGGAATGGGGGCGGGGGAAATAAGTCAGCGGAACTGGGTACATTCTGTCATATCAGAAAGCAAGTAAGATATCAAAAACTACTAAGGTAATGTCAAAAAAAGATTCCGAAGCAGATCTCATCATCCAATGATGGGACAATTTAAGAATCAATGAAAACTCACTGAAATACTAAAACATGTCTCACCACTGTTTATAATGGTACACCCTCCCTGCCTACCCACCCTCCAAAAGAACAAAAAACAAACAAAAAAAGCCTGGCACTTGTAGAGGACATAGAAACCACTATTTTGAAAACTGACAAATGAAGGGGAAAAGTAATTTTCCTACTAATGACTATACTCATAAATAACCAAATAGAAAATAAGGGAAAGGTATTCTTTTATGTATTTCTACTTAATGGCTTTACTTCTCATAAATGAAGAATAATTATTCAACCTAAAGTGTCACCATTCTTTTAACCCTTGTTACCTTGAAACTGAGTTTCAATTTGTTAAGAGACAATCAGACATGGAGTTCTTCATTAAGAACACACTACCACTTTTGAAAAGCCTTTCCTCAGTGGGGAGGGAGGGATCACACTCAAATCTGAAAAAGCCTTCAGAACTTCCAATTTATAAGAAATATTTAAGACAATTTTAAACAATGGAAGTTTGACACAGTGCATCTATTTAGGAATTATTTAAGTGGCATAACAGTAACCTGTGTATGTGCCTGTGCATATGTTTACATCAAGGAGTGGTATATCTTGAGCTAAATTATGAAATATTTACAGATAAAAGTATATAACACTTGGGATTCATTTCAAACCAATATAGGAGCAGGGATGTGGGTAAGAATATAAAGTTAAATATTAGATATGAACTAGGCCTTGCTGACGCTAGATCAAGGGCACAAAGAGAAATGATACTGTTCTCTTCCAATTCCAATTTATGGTTTAATTTCATGTGTGACAGTCAGCCCTAAACATGGATTTGAGATGTTTAATTTCAGTACCCTTATGTAGGCCCTGCAACCACTTTTCTTCTGAGAAATATATGAAGTGGTGAAATAAGCAAAACAAAACAGAAAAAAAAAAAGGGGGGGGGGGGGGACAGCTGCTTCTTAAGTTTCCTGTCAAATATGAAGGCCAGAAACTGAAAAAAGCAGGTACATACATTTTATTGCTTTGAGAAAAAAAAATCGAAATATCTGATAGCAAATTATAAAGGCACATATTAATAAGGTCAGAGCTAATAAGCTTCAATAACACTTTAGAAATTCTGAAATTAAGCAAGACTTAAGTCTACAAATAAACCTGATTCTAAGAAAACACTATCAATGAAATTCTAACAAAAATAAAGCATAAAATTTTAAGGAAGCTAAAGATAATGCTCAAATAAAAATAATTTAACTTGGTTTGTAATTATAAGAAAATTTTTCTTAGTTACTAAAATTGGGACTTCCAAGAGTCACTCACTATTGTGAGTTAAAAAACAATCTGGCCAGGCGCGGTGGTGCACGCCTGTGATCCCAGGACTTGGGAGGCTGAGGCAGGAGGATCACGAGTTCAAAGCCAGCCTCAGCAATGGTGAGGCACTTAGCAACTCAGTGAGACCCTGTGTCTAATAAAATATAAAAAGGGGCTGGGGATGTGTCCCAGTGGTCGAGTGCCCCTGAGTTCAATCCCCAGTACCCCCCCAAAAAAATAAATAAATAAAAATAAAAAAAATAATAATAATCTGGTATGAGTGTAGTGATGAGAAATTCTGCTAAAAAGCTTTCAGGTTCCAATTAAATCTTCAACTGTCTTACAGGTTTAAGTTTATCAAATCATAAAAAATGCTATTAAAAATGTGTAACCAAATGCCATTGATACTCAATATAAATACTTTTATACGGTTCAAATTGAGTCACTGTTCCTATAAAATCTGTCTAGATTGTAATGATTCTGATTCAGCAATGAAAAATAAAAGCACAGAAGAAAATCTAGTAGATGCTGTATTTAAAGTGAGTGTGCGCACATGCCCTATTTTTAAAAATAAAGTTCATGAAAACTTCCTCATACTTATTCACATCAATAGTAAAAACAGCACTTAACTAATTAAGAGGTTTCAAGGGAGGAAAAATTTAAAGGTATGCACTTACTAGCTCCGCTTCCAATTGTTCTATGGAAAAGTTGTGACATCCGAGGACCAAGAGGACCAAACAGGTGAGGAGGAAGACCCCTGGCCTCTAACAGAGCTAAAGAAAAAAGAAGGGCGGGGGGGGGGGGGGGGAGTAATTGAGTTGATTTAATGCAACTGATCTTACCTAAGAATGTCAAGCAACTGATTCATCTCACATAATTGAGTTAGCCAACGTCACTTTCCATTCTGAATTTTAAGAGAAGCTACATTAAACTTCCAAGACCACCCTCATAATTAATGTAATTAACAAAATAAAATATACATGTGCAAACTTCAAATATCTTAAAGTTTTATGGAGAAATTTAAAATCTCAGTGCCAGCAGGAATTGTATTAATAGTCCAAGAAAAACCCAAGGTTGTATCTAATTTGAAGAAGTTATACATTAAACACCTTGGCCCCACTTTCCCTCTGACATTAATTCCCCAATCAGATGTTGATCATGAGAGGCCCTCAGAAAACATTTTTCACCTCCAAAAGTAAGAAAAATTATGTGTTTATAAGAAACCTACTCCTTTGCTATTTCCTTAGGAATGTATAATAAGCAACCTGAAACTGATTTAAAAATGACATTTCTTACAATGTAAGCCTCACATTGGAGATTATAAATCAAGTCCCTGAGATAAAAATATAGCCATCTAGTTGTAATGTATACATAATGTAAGGGTTTTTTTTTTTTTTTTAACTCTTATAACATTAAAAATCTGGAGCTTATGTATATACAACTATACAACTGATTTTTTAACTAAGTGACCAAAAACAAACAAAAAAAACATGGCAAAAACCAAACCAAACCAAAACACCTACCTTTGTAGATACATTAAGAATGCACTTATTAACAATTATGCATTTATAATATTATGTTCAACGGAACAATAATATTAAGCTTTTTTCAAAGAGTAGCTTAGTATATTGTTTGTGATGTTATTAAAACCAATTGCACAAGTATCATAATGAAGACAATTTTGAAAACAAAACAAAAAATATGAGGTTTTGTATAGTTACACAATAAAATTAAAGATGCAGATAGCTTATCTTCTGAATCCAAATCATCAAATCACCAATAAGGAGGAGCAGGCACTGCTAAATAATATTCAAATGAACATATGTGAACCGATTTCAATAAAAAACAGTAGTAACTAAGAGTCCACGGAAACTCTTTCTTGCAGGCTCAACGACTGTCTTTACCTTGTAATCGTCCCATCTCGGAATCATCTGATTCACTCTCCCCAGAAGTGGTCATGCCAACAGCCCCTGCAACAGAACTAGAGGCTTGGGGGAAGGGGAAGGTGAGGTTAGGAGAGGAGCATTTAAACTTATTATGTCTGGCTTATTTTAAAAAAGAAAACCCCAAAAGTTTTACAGACTACAATAAATAAAGACAATTAAACTTGCCTTTCTACTATTGTACTCAACTATTCTAGACACCATTCTATAACATTTAGAAATAAAAGCAGCACTCAACTACTTTAGTATTAAACAAGTTTAAAAATATAAACTTTCCATTTTATTCACACATGTCTTTTGACACAGTCCTCATGCCTTTGAAACTGCTCTTAAATTAAGTCTTTTCCTGGACTCCTCTAACAGAAGTCAATTAAGGTAAATATTACTAAGACTACTGTGATATTTCATAAATAGCTAACAATCATTTATCTGTTCTAATTTCAGTAGTGCAAAACTATTATATATTCTTATTTCTAGGACAAAATATTGGAAATACACATTAACAATAAGAGGAGGCTACAAAGCATTGCTATGAAGCACAGAAGAGAGGGCAACTAAGAATGTCAACACTTAGTGCAGAATGAAGAATTAAGACTGAGAAGGATACTACTACACAAAACGCTAACCAAACAAAAAATCCCAGTGTAGGTTAACAGAGGTGAATTCTATTATAACTGACCAAAAATGAAACTATGTTCCTGCACAACTAGCAGTCCACTGTACCTTCATGAGTCTGCTGAGTCCTGAGCCTTTTAAAAGGAATGACTGATCTACATATATGTAACCACATCATTCATAGTACCTTAAAAGCCTTGTCTGAAAGAAAGTGATAGGATGCAAGCCAAAAAAAACTATTTTAAAGAGGCACATGAATAACCTAAGTGAATTTAATGATTAGCTTTTCTGAAGGAAAAGATGCCAATGCACCCACCAGTCATCAACTCTGTATTTTTATAATACCTTTCTTCACACACCATTGAGTATTTTCTGTAACTTCAGTGAGATTTTAAAAAATTCTTAGAAAAATTTATGTGTTAGAAGAACAAAGGTCAGCAAACTATGTCCCAAAGGCCAAATCCAGTCCACCACAAGGTTTTGTACATAGGAGTTTATTAGAGTATTACTCATGTGTTGACATACTGTCCTGTAGCTGCCTTCATGATACAATCACAGAACTGAGTAAATTTAACAGAAACCATATCAAGTCTAAAACATTTGTCTTGCCACTTACAGAAAGTATTAACAACTTCATGGTTTAGAACTATAGGTTAACCAGAAATGTTAATGCTAATGCTAATGCTAAAGGGTATCATGGGTTAGCAAAATCCATACTGCTGGTGAAGAAAAAGGAGATTACCAGTAACTGCACTGTATGATGCCACACATAGGCAACATTTTATTAAATGCTTACTATCTCTAGAAATTGTCTAAATATCTCCTCACACTACAGAAAGTGGTGTAAAATTCATCATGCATATGAAGAAACTGAGGCTTTGTGACTTTGAGTGTACTTGCCCAAGTCAGAGAACTCCAAATGGACCAGAGATTTGAACCCAGACAGTCTGACTTCACTGACTGTACTCTTAAGATCCATAACATACTCTTCAGCAGTAATTTTTAATTCAAATACAGTTGTTTCTTCACATTATACAGAGCCCCTGTTAACAAATACTGGTATTAGGTACCAATAGTGATTGAGTTTATTAAAGTGACTGTTCCCGGCATGTGGAAAGTAAATACAAAATTTTAATAAATGAAATGGCTGTTTTTTTTTTTTTTTTTTTAAAGCATACTCTGGAACCCACATATTAAAAAGCAAACAAAAAAACTCCACCAACACCTCACTAAGGTAATGTTGGTTTTTAAAGTTTTGGGTGTTTTTGTGTTGTTTTGTTTTAACCAGAGGACTTATTAAGTGTTACTTTAAAATGTCCTACAGATCTACATCCATTAAAGGTTTCTACTTTACCTTTTTTTTAAACATAGTAATGACTTTCATAATGAATATCTCAAATTGCAGTGCCACAAAGACATTAATTAACCAAGACATAAAATTTATAAAAGCATATAATTAAAAGAGCTGGTAAGGTTCTAGTGTAGTGGAGTTGTAATCTTTAGCAGAGCCACAGAACCACGAAAAAAAAGGGACAGAGTTGGTCTGTTTTTCAGTGGAAGTGGGGGGGGGGGGGTGCCAGTCTTGACGGAAATCAGTTAACAGAGGCCAAAAAAAAAAAAAAAAAAAGATCCTTCTGTCAACACTTTTGATGGCAAGTATGAAATATTTATCCACAGTTGTTCTTTTCGTGCATATTGTTAAGAATTAGATAATTAAACTAGTCCAAAGACATGACCTGTTTGAGTTAGGAGGAGAGAGATGGCTATTTTGTGAAGACCAACAGATAAGAAAATGTAATCAATAAAAAGGGAGTCAAGCCGGGCGCGGTGGCGCACGCCTGTAATCCCAGCACTTGGGAGGCTGAGGCAGAAGGATCACGAGTTCAAAGCCAGCCTCAGCAATGGCGAGGCACTTAGCAACTCGGTGAGACCCTGTCTCTAATAAAATACAAAAAAGGGCTGGGGATGTGGCCCAGTGGACGAATGCCCCTGAGTTCAATCCCTGGTACCAAAAAAAAAAAAAAAAAAAAAAAAAGAGTCAATTACAAAGTTCTTTTGTCTTCACTTTCACCTCCTTGAGCACATGCACAAATCTGTCCCCAAAGTCAAATGTAAAACTATGACTATAACCAGATTTTCAGGAGGGTGGATCTTTCTTTTTCCTTAAGCCAAGTGCTTCTCCCATCTAGTCCTACCATATCTTCTCACAGCACTATGGTTTACAATAAATACTTCAATAAAAACAATTGAGAAAATATTGTTTAAATCAGAACACAAAAATTCTATAATATACTGAGGAACTAAATTGATGAAATCACTTTGTGCATGTTTTAATATGGCATAATGAATCCTACCATTATGTTTAATTATAAGGCAGCAATGTAAAAAATTCTATCAAAGAACTCCAAATTTTTATACTTTAACCAATGTCACCTCTTACACAAAAAGAAAGACAAAAATATTTGAAAGCTTGTGGGATTAGATTTTACTTGCTAGGAACTGCAAACATTTACCAAATAAATAAGTATGGGAGGCAACATATGCCCCCCGCCCTTAGTGTCACAAAAACATAAAACTAGAAAAATGGCAATAGGAATGTAATTATTCCTTATCATGGGCTCCATCATCAGGTCTATATGGTCATGACATAAAATTTGTAGTGATACTAAACAAAAGTAAATAGGAAGAGAAAAGTTTGCAAAACTGGGCTGATTTTTATTTTATGATTTGATTCTGATTATTTCTTGTGAAATTATGAAGATTCTCAAAGCAAAACAACACATCAGCAGAACAATGCCTATTTTTCCTTGCCATTTTATTGTTTGGAAGGGAGTCTTATGCCAACTGAAGAAGCATTGTCTGAGAACTGGATACTCATCAAAAGGTCATCTAAGTCACCAGCACAAACCTACACTCTACACTAATTTAGAAGTTTGGTTTGTATACACAGAGAAACTAAAGCACAATACATGGAAGAACTTAATGTGAAGCTGATAAGTAATTCACTCCTTTCCCCATAAATACTTTATTGAGCCAGCAGAGGAATTCCTACAATCCACAAGGGATCCAAATGTAACGAAGCCACTGATCCTCTAACAGTGACCACCCAACATGTACCTTTTATCAGCAGCAGCAATACATAAATGTGAAAAATACCTATTGCAATTTCAAATATGAATGACAACGAAACACATTCAACTGTTTAGGAAGACAGTTGATTACCCTGATTCACTTGAAGCTTTTATTCTCTTAGGTAATATACCAGGGAACAAAATTTTACACCATACCCCTCAATAGCCTTCAATTATATCCATATGAATTAAATTCTTGTAATCCCCAGGGAAGACTACGGCTATAAATATTGATTTCTGAGATCTGGATTTGAGAGTCACATATCATAGCTTGAAAAAGTAGGCAAGCTTAACTCAGATGCATCTCAGTATTTTCCTCATTTATTAAAACAAATGGCAATAACAGCACTCACACTTCACCAGGTTCTTCTGAACAGTAAACAAGAACATATGAATAATGTTTCACACTGTGCCTGCAATAGAATACATGCTCTATAAATGCTGGCTATTATAATTAATGTAAAGAGTCTAATGTAATAACACCACATTTAGCAGCTCCATTTCTGTCATCCATTTAGGAAATGCCCCCATTTCCATATACAGACTTGAAGTAAACACTAAAAGACTGGAAAGTGTACAATAGTGGGAAGGGTACATGAATGGCTTCAATGAACTACACATGAAATGGCCTGTATTTTTTCAAATATTTATCAATTAACTTCAGATTATTCTAGGGAAAAGTTATGAGGAAAAAGAAAAAAAAACTCCCCAAAGAAGATATCTTACAAATAAGCCCACCATGTAATTTATTATGCAAACTAAAAAAAGTAATGATTCAAAAACAAACAAACAAATAAACAAACACACACCAAATGCTAAGGTGGACATGCCAAGACAACTGCAGTGGGTAAACCAGAACCCTCCTAGCAAATCATTATGAAATGTGACCAACCACAGACATGGAAGAAAATCAGTACAGCCAGAGTAGGGCAGTGTCACATGCCTCTAATTCCAACAACCTAGTAGGCTGAAATAGGAGGATGCAAGTTCCAGGCCCTAGACAATTTAATAAAAAATAAAAAGGGCTGGGGGGCTGGGGTTGTGGCTCCGCGGTAGAGCACTGGCCTAGCACGTGTGCGGCCCGGGTTCAATCCTCAGCACCACGTACAAATAAACTCATTGTGTACAACTGAAGCAAATAAATAAATATTAAAAAAAAAAAGGGGGGGGGGTGCTGGGAACTTAGCTCAGTGGTAAAGCACTCCTGGGTCCAATTCTAAGTACCAAAAGAAACACACACACACACACACACACACACACACACACACCAAAGAAAGTAACACACATTCTAATATTAAAACACAGTACATGAAATAGCTTGGTTCAAATTGGTTATATACCTAAATCTAAACCTGTGTACATCACATTGATTTAGGAGACTCATAAGATTTTGTATCTGGGTAAGAAACATCAATGACAAATTATATTTTAAAATTGAGTAGTCACAATTAACAGCTTTGTTTTGGCAATGGCAAGGTATACTTATCTAAAGTTAAATCAAGGGGAAAAAACACCTTAATTGTTCTAAGATTTCAAAGAGAATTTTTAAAAGCCCATAAAAATGTAAATACTATTATTAAAATAGCTTAAGTGCAAACGGAATACTTATTTTTTATGGGTTACAAAATTCTGAATTAAAATTCACTTATTTATGAAGTAATTCAAGCCATACCCTTTCGTTTTCATTTATTATGAATTTAAATTCTTTCAATCAATAGGCACTAGTCAATATGTAAAACACTTTAGCAGAAATGAATTAATACCTTCTGAAAGCTCTTTGAATATAATTTGTACAAACTTGGATTGGATGGGAATTTAAAAATGACAACTCCATTAATCTAAATACTAAGGCTATAAGGTAAAACAAATTTGAACAAAAATTTATTTGATAGTAACATCCAACATATGATGTTCCTCCCATTTCATCATATTCAGGTAAAAAATAATTCTAAATAAATCCATAACACAGAGAAATGTATTTTAAAAAAATGCCAATCTACCTGCAGCTCCTTGGGGAGCTTCATCTGTCCGGGCAGCTGAAGAATTTACTGTCTCCTGGTTGCTTTCAGGGTCTGCCATTTTCTCCTGCCTCCGAGCCTCAGCTGCTCCTCTTTTGCCCAGGCCAGAGCCTCGCCGACTGCAACAGAAAAATGTCATCATAGGCAGCTAACCAGTGAACCAGGAGCAATGTATAGACAACACAAAGCTCAGATTCATAGAGCACAAAGCCAGTTTCTTCTTTTTAAATAAAAATTGCTGCAGAAAATCACTATGCGTAACAACCAAGACTTTGTATATTTAAAATTCTTCCAAGTTATAGCGCATTCACAATACATGCTCGTGTTACTAGCAGCTATTGTCATCCTTACAGGCATGTAAGGATGTAAGAATTTTCAACTTTTAAACACTACCAACTAAATGGTAAAGTGACTACTCCTAAAGAGAAATATTTTCATTTGAAATAGAGCCCCACTTTGGGGCTAAAAACTATATTAATATACACTGGTTACACACTGACAATGAAAAAAAGAGAAAGATAGAAAAACGTTCCCATTCTCTATGTTCCAGTTTACCTAAATCATCCAAAAATAACTATTCTAAAAATAGACAATAACTCCATCCTATAAAAGAAGAACAGACTTAATATTTATAAATAAACAGATGGCTTCTTGGAAGACACTGGTTTGGATTAAACAGGGGTACAAATAAGGTATGGAAAAGAGAACTATTGTTCATTTGTCATGAAACAAATTATATTTTATTGATGATCTTTCCTTTATTTTAACAGAAAAATCAGAAACAAAAGATGCCCCCCCAGAGTACTATTATTTAAACAGCAACTCCCCAAATTACTTTAGGAAATACCCAGAATCTCTGAAATGTTTTAGACTAAGGAACTATTGAAATTAAATTCTGCCTCCTAAAGAAGAAAGCAGGCAACATTGATATGTAAATGAAGGCTTTGAATTACCTCAGGGTATTAGAAGAGTTTATTTTCCTAATTAGTGAAAAATCCTCCCTAAACATGAGTTGGTTTAACTAAGCTTTCTTTCACAGGTAAAAAGAGCTCTTTTCAAACCCAACTCATCAAGCTACAAAATGACAGGGATTCACTCAACATCTAATTTGCACAACACACAGGTTCAATGCTTTGGATACACAGGGTTATAGCCTTCAAGGAGCTTTCAGCTTAAAAGATACACACACAACCTCAGTTGGCTACCAAGGTACTAAATTTAAGTGGAAGCTCAAGTAATTCAGATAGGGTTTCTAAGGAAGGGTGTTCCAGGCAGGTGGGCTAGATAGCTTGTGCACAGCATGACCAAGTGTACTACAAGTCATTTAACATGCATCAATTCTGTGTTCATGTGCAGAAGGAAAGGCATCTACAGAGAAAGACAAACTAAGACAATTACTAAATTACTTGACTTCATACACAAGTTAAAATCAATTTTAAACCAAATCCAGAATTCAGTTTATACCTCAGACTATAAAGTTAAGATTCAAAATTCAGTCTAAAACAGAACTAAAACTCTGAAGAATTTTTTCTCAGAAGTCCTCATCAAAGTATGAGTAAGAGCCGGGAGCAGTGGTGCACGCCTGTAATCCCAGCACTTGGGAGGCTGAGGCAGGAGGATTATGAGTTCAAAGCCAGCCTCAGCAATGGCTGAGGCACTTAGCAACTCAGTGAGACCCTGTCTCTAAATAAAATACAAAAAAGGGCTGGGGATGTGGCCCAGTGGTCAAGTGCCCCCGAGTTCAATCCCCTGTACAAAAAAAAAAAAAAAAAGTATGAGTAAGAAACCTCAAAACCAAACATGTATACTAATTCTAGACATTTTGAGCAATCTAAAGAATCAGAAAATAACTGCAAGGGCTGGGAATGCAGCTTACTGGTGGAGCATGAGTTTAGTATAGGCCCTGTGTTCAAACTACAGCACCAGGGGGAAAAAATGAAACCAACAAGTGGAGAAGCAAGAATTTACAGTGGCATTTCTTATGACTCAGTCATACCATTTCCTTATTTTATCACCACTAACACAACAATCAAAATACAAGAAGCAATTGAAGTGCTTAAAACCCTTCTGCTTATCTGAGTGAGGGTAAGAAAGAGGCAAGCTAAAATCAAAGCCTCACCATTGGTTTGATGTACTTACTAGGAAAAACAAACCACGTATCAAAGAGGGAGAACTGACATCTGAGTAATTAACAGCACAAGTGCTGTTTTAGTTCTGTTTTAGACTGAATTTTGAATCTTAACCAACAAACCAAGCCTGAAAGTCTCAGGAAAATTGCAGGAAAAAGATATTTACCTTTAACCTAAGATTTTCAATGAGTTAATAAAACTATGTGAAATAATATTCTGTTCTACATACCAAAGGTGATTGACAGTCTGAAAATGATATCCACAACAACTGGGAGAAACAGGAATTGAAGATAAGAAAGAACACACCCAAATGACTACACTTTCTTTTGATAGGCAGGTTTTGAAATACAAAAATTAAGGGATTTTCTTTTCCTTTCCCATTTAGCTTAGTAACCAATGCCAACACGTTTAGAAAACTAAGTAATACTACAGCCATTAAAATAGTCAACACAAATGGATAAAGAAAATGTGGTGAGCCGGGCACAGTGGCGCACGGCCATAATCCCAGCACTTGGGAGACTGAGGCAGGAGGATTGCAAGTTCAAAGCCAGCCTCAGCAATGATGAGGCACTTAGCAACTCAGTGAGACCCTGTCTCTAATAAAATGCAAGAAAGGGCTGGGGATGTGGCCCAGTGGTTGAGTGCCCCTGAATTCAATCCCTGGTATCAAAAAAAGAAAAGAAAAGAAAATGTGATATATACATGCACAATGGAGTATTATTCAGCCATAAAAAAAAAAATGACTTTAATGACATTTACTAGCAAATGTCATGTAAAAAGAGCTCATTTCAAACCCAACTCATCAAGCTACAAAATGACAGGGATTCACTCGACATCTAATTTGCACAACAAATTTACTAGCAAATGTCATTAAAGTTATTCTTTTTTATGGCTGAATATATCTGGAGACTATCATGCTAAAGTGAAATGCCAGTCCCAAAAGGCCAAAGGTCAATGTTTTCTCTGGTATGTGAAAGCTAACTCAGAATAAGGGGGTGGGGGAAGTATATAAAAGTTCAGTAGATTAGAGAATGGGGAACAGAGGGAAGGGAGGGGGAATAGGAAAAACACAAGACAGTACAATGAATCTGACATAATTTTCCTATGTACATATGAAAACATCATGGTGAATCCCATCATCATGCACATCCACAAGAATGAGGCCCTAACTAGAACAAGACATATTTTCCATGCTTGTATATCAAAATGGGTTCTAATGTCACGTTTAAGTAAAAAGAACCCATGAGTAAAAATTTAAAAAGAAAAAAGAAAAGGCATCCCTTTTCACTCATTCATTAAACCACCAGGAAACATAACAACCTTAAAAAAAAAAAAAAAAAAAAAAAAACTCAAATCTGCATAAAGGTATTTATTAGATATATTTGACAAACTACAACTTGAAAAACAACCAAATCTCTAACACTTAGTAATAATTGTAAAAATGGTGTAGCAAAAGAGGAAGAACACAGAAGTGTTGATAAAAATTAGCATGACACAAACTTAGTGCAAACGTGAATAAATATTGGAGGGAAATTCACAAAAATAATACTTAGTGATGTTAGGAAAAACTTCTTTACTCAATATCCCAGGAAAAGAATTACTTTACATTACTAACTTTTTTAAAAAGGAAGTTTAGAAATAAGAATTTTTGACTTTAATAGCTGAGGAAAAGAAAGCAAACAAAAAAGTTAACTGGAAACAAAACAAATTAATTACCTGGTACTAGCACAGGAGCCCGTGGTCTTTTGGCGTGTGCTCCGCCTCAAACTGGGGAGCTCAGCAGGTGGGGACTCACTGCGCTTCTTGGTAGACTTTCTTAAACCTATACATGGAAAATATCAAAGTAAAATTTTATGAAGAGAAGCTATTATGAATTAAAATTCACAAAATTCTCCTGCTCATCAATCCTGTTTAAAGTGCACAGAATCTTTACATGACTTATCTAGTGCTATGCTAAAGTTAAGATTTTGAACTGGCCTACTCATAATGGTAAAGCTAATGGTACTTAGTGTTCCAGTTCAGACGAGTCTTCTTGCTTTGATTCAAACTTGATGATTCAAGTTCTCCCATAAAATGCATGATAGTCCCACCTCTCCCAAACCATCCTTTCAGAGCTCCTACCTATTCACTACTCTTCCCCACTAAGGCCAAGGAACTGTTATGGTATATTCTATGTATTTCAAGAATTTGCTAAATCTCCCCTAGATTTATTATATTATCCTTAAACTGTCCCATTTCAGTGTTTACACAAGGCTCATCAATAAGATAATTGAGAGAAGAAAAAATGTTTTATTTATACCACCTCACGAACAAGGAATATATTTCAAATAAATGTTACGGGAATGTTCAATTTATAGAACATTGTATAATTAGAAAGAAAAACATGAAGTGTGCTGGGTTGACTTTTCTGGAAGCTACCTAATGCTTATATAGGGTTAATAGTCTCTAAAAAGATAAAGCAACTGAGTAAAATTATTACTTTATGAATAATGGAGAAGCCATGATGGCATCCATCCACCACCCTCTCCCCCCCAACTCTACAAAACAATGCCACTACATGATGTCATTCTGGGCACCAGGCTCTCTCTGAACAAAGACTTCAACAGTTAAAGATCTCTACAGTCAGCAATCATATTTCCACAAGAACTATGGCATCATCTTAACTGGATGTGAACTTCTTCAGAGATGATATACTCACTCCCGCAGGTCACCTCCATTTTGTCATGAAGTTTTAACTGCTTAAAAGTGAAAAGACAGGATATTCTTTCCTCTCTTGTGTTAAAAGCACCGGAGTGAAAAGTCGGAGAGGTAAGTGGTAAAAAGGATTCCAGAATCTTGATCTTTAAACTCTTAATACTACATTTCACTTAACTTGGAATAGTCTTTATACCATATATAAGGAAAGCTGATGAGTGAAAAGTTATTCAATGATCTTTAAAACAAAACACATGCTTTATGAAGCAAAAGCTTGTGTTCCAACAGGCATTACTATTTAGAAATCAAAATCATAGTTTCTGGGACATCCCCTTGACAAAAATAATTTTTGTGGAAGTTTAGCTGGACATCTGAAGCTCACATAAAAGGTTCAAAGAATGATACTTTAACTGGGCACAACGGCACATTCTCTATAGTCTCAGCTACCTGGGAGAAGATGACTTGAGCCCAAGAGTTCAAATCCAGCCTGGGCAACATAGGTGAAACACCATTGAGGGGGGTAGGGGGTTAATTAGAGAAATAAGATTTGCTTAAAAGTTTAAATTTCAATGTCATTTTGAGGTTGACTCTTTATATAACTTATCACCAGAATTACCTTATATAAGCACATATCTATGCCTGACATCCCTATCCTATTCTATCTTTGCATTGGCACACCCTGGTCACCTGAGAAACACAAAAACATGACAGAGCAAGGGAGCCAGTTTAATGCGTTCAGTTAATTCATATCAGCATTTTTTAATATTAAAAACATGTCATAATACTTCAGAATACTTAATTAAACTTATCTGAACTATATTGAGAAGTGAAAGTAAACCAAAAAGCATACAGTTTAGGGGAAAAACACCCAAGTACAAATTCTATTAAAACATTCCAAAAATGAAGTGCTATCACTTCTAATAATAAATCATTTTAAAACCCTTCTATTAGGGCTGCGGATATATAGCTCAGTTGGTAGAGTGCTTGCCTTGCATACACAAAGCCCTGGGTTCAATCCCCAAGACCACACACACACAAACACACACACACAAAAACAACACACTCCTATTATTGTCAGTAATGTTAGTGCATGTAACACTAAACTACCTTTATAATATACTGTATCATGATCCAGTAAATGGACAGTAGCACAAATCTTCATGTTTAGTGAAATCAAAAATAAAATATTTAGGGCTGGGGTTGTGGCTCAGTGATAGAGCACTTGCCTAGCATGTGTGAGGTCCTAGGTTCGATCCTCATTTCCATCCTCAGCACCACAAAAAGATAAAGGCATTGTAGGGGGGAAAAAAATGTATTGTGAGCTACTGGGACAATGCTAATTTTTGGTGATACTTGGGACTGAAACCAGGGTTTCATGCACACTAGGTAGGTGTTCTACCACTAAGTTACACTTCCAGCCCTCTTTGAGACAAGTCTGGGATAAATTGACCAGGCTGACTTTGAACTTGTGACCTTCTTGTCTCAACCTGCCAAGTAGGTGGATTTCAGGTGTGTAACACCATCCTGGCATGGTGTAACTTTTCAAACTGTTTTATGCTTTCATTCTTCAGGTACAAAGATAAGACAGAATTTAGTATTTAGCTTTCTTTTAGTCTTTATTAGCACTTAGCTTTCTTTTAATCTTTATTCAAGTATAATAATATGTATTAATCTTATATGTATGATTCAATGAATCTTACAAAGGTATTCACCCATGTAAACCAGCATAGAACATTTGTATCACTCCATAAAGTTCCTTTGTGGGAAGAAAAAAGATACTACAGGCAAACAGAAACCAAAAAGATAAATATAGCTATACTTATTTCAGAAAAATAAACATTAGGCCAAACACTATAAAGAGTGACAAAAAGGTCATTAAACAGTGATAGTCTATTCTTCAAGAAGATACAGTAATTTTAAGTATATTTAGAAAACTGAAATTTATAAAGCAAATATTAAAAATCTGAAACAGCAAAGTCCCATTTTCGAAATTGGACAGATCATCTGGACAGAAATCATTAGGAAAATATGGGGCTTGAACCGGGTGTGCTGGTATTTGAACAAAAAATTAAAAATAACCAAGGTGAGAGATCCATGTACTATAAAGTATAAAACAATGATAAAAGAAACTAAAGATAACCCAATAAAAAGATATCCTGTGTGGATGGAATGGGAGAATTCATATTGTTAAAATGTACATACCACCCAAAGTGATGTACAGATTTAATGCAATCCCTATCAATATTTCAATGTTGTTGTTCACAAAAATTAAAATATATATGTGTGTGTGTGTGTGTGTGTGTGTGTGTGTGTGTGTGTGTATATCTATCCTAAAACTCATGTGGAACCACGAAAGACCTTAGGTAGTCAAAGCAATATTGACCAAATAAAACTCTAAGTATTAAATTACTGCATTTCAAATTGTATTCCAAAACTGTAATAATCAAAACAGCACAATAATAGCATAATAACACACACATCAACCAATGGAACAGGACACAGAGCACAGAATAGCACCACACATCTACAGTCAACTGATTCTCCATAAAGGTGCCAAGAGCACACAATGAAAAAAAGGACTGTCTTGTCAATAAATGGTGCCGCAAAAATTGGATAGCTATTTTTAGGAGGACCCCTATTATCTCTCATCATATTAAAAAATCAACTGAAAATAGACCAATTACTTAAATGCAATGTTTAAAATTATAATGCAACTGTAAGAAAATGTAAGAAAAAAGCTCCGTGACATTGGCCTGAGGAGTTATGACCCCAAATCAAGGGTAACAGCAGCAAAAATAAACAGATGGAATTGCTTCAAACTAAAAATCTTCAGTGCAGGCAAAGGAAAAGTAGAGTTAAAAAGAGAACCCGTAGAGAAAATCTTTACCACACACCCCTCAGATAGAGCACTAGCCTCCAGGATATATATAAAAAGAACTCAAAAAACTCCACACACACACACACACACACACACACCCCACAAATAACCCAATTAATAAATGAGCTAACTGAAGACACTTCACATAAGAAATACAGTGGATCAACAAACATATGAAAAAATGTTCATCATCTCTACTAATTAGAGAAATGGAAATCAAAACAACTCTAGCATTTCATCTCACACCAGACAGAATGGCAATTATCAAGAATACAAGCAATAATAAGTGTTGACGAGGATGAGGGGAAAAGGGTACACTCATACATTGCTGGTGGGACTGCAAATTGGTGCAACCACCTTGGAAAGCAGTAAGGAGACTCCTCAGAAAACTTGGAATGGAACCACCATTTGACCCAGCTACCCCACTGCTTGGTTTATATCCATAGGACTTGAAATCAGCATTACTATAGTGAAGCAGCCACATCAATGTTATAGCAGCTTAATTCACAACAGCTAAACTATGGAACTAACCTAGATTCCCTTCAACAGATGAATGGATAAAGAAAATGTGGCACATATACACAATGGAATATTACTCAGCCTTAAAGAAGAATGAAATTATGACATTTGTAGTTAAATGGATGAACTAGAAACTATCATGCTAAGTGAAATAAGCCAATCCGCAAAAAATAAAGGTGAAATGTTTTCTCTGATAAGCAAAAGCTGATCCATTGCAGGGGGCGGGGGCAGAGGTTAAAGAACTTTGGGATTGTGCAGAGGGGAGTGAGGGGAGAAGTAGAGCATACAGTTTCCCATGTGCCTCACCCATGATACATGTACATCCGGGTTCAAATGGCAGTTGACGAAGAAAAGGCTAATTTTTTGTTTGTTTGGGGGGCGGGGATCAGGGGAGGGTAGTGGGGACTAAACTCAGGGCACTCAACCACAGGAGCCACATCCTCAGCCCCATTTTTAATTTTATTTAGAGACAGGGCTCACTGAGTTGATTAGCACCTTGCCGTTGATGAGGCTGGCTTGGAACTCACAATCCTCCTATCTCAGCCTCTCAAGCAGCTGGGATTACAGGTATGCATCTCTGTGCCTGGCTGTAGTCGATTCCTTTTATTACCAAGTGGTATTCTTGAGTAGATTTACATGCCACAATCTAGTTATCCATTCATGTTAAACTTTAAACACACCAGTCTAAGTTGCAGTGAGGTAGGCCAAATAAGAACAAGCCAGAATAGCAGAGCAGACAAAATTATTTATAGCTGATATCACAATCATACCATAAAATAATTAGGTTAATTGTCATGACCCCATCTAGCCTAATAAATTGAGAGATAATTCCAAATATTTTGTTTTCTGAAAGAATATCCATTCACCTGGTAAAGAGTTATTATATGTAATGCTCTCTCCAGTTGAAAATGAGCATCACTATTTGCAACATTGCCTAAAACCAAGATGGGAGAAAAAACTAGCTCTTCTGTATAACTATTATTATCTTTTCTCCCAATGACTATAACAGGGTAAAACTGGTAATTGTAACTTGTTAGTATTTGTAAACAAACCAAGTAAAAAAATTTTTTAAAATTCTTTCCAAAAGTCTAAAATGTTTTGAGAAGATGAGAAATGGCAAAGTACAAGTTGAAGCAGTTCAGTAGATGACTTTTTTTTAGAAAAAGATAGCTTAACTTTCTTTTGCCTATTCATTAACTGACACTGCTCCAATATACTATCCTTACAATTTTGGAGTATTTGAGTTCTTCAAAAGCACTTTCAGACATGAAGTTATGATGATTCTTATTACTCAGAACACAAAAATATTAATTGACTTGCTTAAAAGTTTGTAATCCAATTAACTACATGACTCCCTAGCTTATTTTGATGCAGAACATACTATATCTTCAATATATTTCTGGCAAGGTGATAAAACCTTTACCTTATTGGTTCAATTGAAAATGTTACTATCTATAAACAATAAAAGTATTTGTAGAGATGTTTCCACACATTTTACTAGGCAAACAGGGAGTATTTCAACAGAAGAAGAGTTAATTTACTAAAAACCAATATAATACATGTGCATGGGTACACTCAAATACACATTTCTTTCCCAAGCTGTGTAATGCAGAAAAATTATATTCAGCATTTATTTTTATGATGCCACTCTGAAAAGCAACCAGAATATCACTGGTCACTTTAATATATTCTTATCCACAAAGTCTTTATACAATCAAGTTAGGAATAAATGCAAACAAGCTACTTTTCTCAAAGCCCTTGACCTTATATTGGAACAATATATGCACTCGTTCCTATAATCTTTAACACTTTGGATAAAAAGAAATTGGTAGTTATATTGTTCTCTCAAAAACTGTAATTAGTAGCCGGGCGCGGTGGCGCACGCCTGTAATCCCAGCACTTTGGGAGGCTGAGGCAGGAGGATCGCGAGTTCAAAGCCAGCCTCAGCAATGGCGAGGCACTTAGCAACTCAGTGAGACCCTGTCTCTAATAAAATACAAAAAAGGGCTGGGGATGTGGCCCAGTGGTCGAGTGCCCCTGAGTTCAATCCCCGGCACCAAAAAAAAAAAAAAAAAAAAAAACTGTAATTAGTGTTAACACACAATAAAAGAAGGAAATAGAAGTTCATTGGATTAGACAAAGAGGAATGAAGGGAGGAAAGTGGGGTTGGGAGTGGGAAAGACAGACAGAATGAGATGGAACTTTCCTATGTTCATATATGAATATACCACCAGTTTAAGTCCACCTCATGTTCAACCACAGGAATGGGATTCTAATTAGAATAAGTTATACTCCATGTGTGTATGTCAAAATACACTCTACTGTCATATATATCTAAAAAGAAAATATGATACTGCTAAAAAAATGTAATTAGTTTGTTCTACAACATATACTTTTTTTTTTTTCCCAATACTGTACATTCCTAGCCCAAAACTGATTTGCTCAAGCTCATAGCTTCATCCTTTTTAAAAAGTGAGTCCTTCCGCAAAGGTGGCTTTTAAAATCTGAAACATTTAAACTGCATATGTATTGACTGTATGTAGGCTTAAACATTTTTGAGAAAACATTTTAAATGAACCAACAGATGAAGAGTTGAAAATGGCCTTCGATATTTCCTGGATATTTATATTTACACAAAAATAGTTAACAGCCGGGCGCGGTGCGCACGCCTGTAATCCCAGCACTTTGGGAGGCTGAGGCAGGAGGATCGCGAGTTCAAAGCCAGCCTCAGCAATGGCGAGGCACTTAGCAACTCAGTGAGACCCTGTCTCTAAATAAAAAAAAAATACAAAAAAGGGCTGGGGATGTGACCCAGAGGACGAGTGCCCCTGAGTTCAATCCCTGGTACCAAAAAAAAAAAAATAGTTAACATACTTTTGGGTACACTTTTTTTTTTTTGGGGGGGGGGGGAGGTGAGAATTGAACCCAGGGGCACTTCCCCACTGAGCTACATTCCCAAACTTTGATATAGGGTCTCACTAAATTGCTTAGGGCCTAAGTTATTGAGGCTGGCCTCAAACTTATATCCTCTTGCCTCAGTCTCCCAAACTGCTAGAATTATAGAAACTCACCACTGGGCCCAGTTGACTTTTCTATTTGAAATTTTTTAGACATTTCTTATTAAGCAGACAACTGTGACATAATTACATTTATGTTCTTTGTAGGAAAAACAAACACTAGAAAATGTCTACTTAAGTAAAGGAACCAACAAGATAGAACACTATATGGTTGCTACTCTCAATTTTGCTGAATCACTTAAAAATTAACAACAATACATATTCACTGTCATAATTTTTGTTTCCTATTCTTACATAATTTCTATTTAAAGTATGCTAATCTTTTATATGAAACATACGTATATCAGACCTATTACATAGTCCTACAATGGAAATATAGTCCCCTTTATTATCATGTATTCTAGCAATGAAATTTACTAAACTTTCCAATTTTTCCCCCCCTCAGTACTTGGGATTTAACCCAGGGACACTCTACCAATAAACTACACACTTTTTATTTTGAGATAGGGTCTAAGTTGCTGAAGCTGGCCTCAAATCAGCAATTCTCCTGCCCCAGCCTCCAAAACTGGAATTATAGGCATAGGACACCATACTGGGGTTATATAATTATTTAAAAGTGATGATAAAAGACAAGCAAGATGACTGTCTTATGTCTAGCAATCCTTTTTCTGAGCATCATGCTTTTTCTGTTTCTGAATTTTCTAGGAAGCTTATGTCCTGACCTTTCTCCATGTGGTACAGAGAAAACTATCATTTGTGATACACTCCAAAGACAGATGCTTTTCAACTTATGATGGGGGTTACATTCTTATAAACTCAGAAGCTGAAAATACTGTAAGTCAATAATGCACGTAATATACCTATACAATCAACATAGCTTTACCCAGACTGCCTTGAACATCAACACACAGTTGGTTAAATTAATACAAATCCAATTTTAATAAACTGATAAATCTCATGTAATTTACTGAATGCTGTATTAAAAGTGAAAAAAACAGAATGACTGGTGTTCTTCAACAGCGCTGTAAAGTCAGAAAAGTTTAATACACACAATTGTAAGTTAGAGACCATCTGTATACGAGTGGGACTCAAGACAGACAAGACTATTTCCATGATTTCTAATCACCACTCCACCACAGCAATTCTGATTTAAGGACAGGCATTATGACCCAAGGAAATCAGTGACTTCCCTACAATTTGAGAGATGAATGATGAGACAGTGTGCCCTTGTTTTTTTGGAAGAAGAAGAGGAGGTGATGGGACTTTAAGCCACGAGGTTTTGAACTGTGAGGCCATCTTCATTTGACCTCTTGGATCCATCCAAGTCTGAAGCCAGCCAATCTCTTGGCTTTACCACTCATGTGAGCAGAGTTCCTTTTCCATTTAATTTTAGTTGAGTATCACATAAAACCCCAAAATTCTGATTACAAGTAACTACTTCATTAAAATTTTCACTCTAGAGTAGGGTGTTGTCAAATTGTGCCCTGTAGGCCAAATCCAGCTGATGGTGTTTTGATACAGCTCACAAGCTAGGAATGGTTTCTGTATTTTTAGAGAGTTGTAATAAAAGATGATGGTGATGTAATAGAGACTATATGGGTGAGCAACATCTAAAATACTTACTTATATGGCCGTTTACAGAAAATGTTCACAGAGCTGAACTTTGAAAATAGAAGGGAAAAATGACATGCCATTTTTTATCTGAAATGGCTCAGACCTTAAGAGAAATGAAGCCATGAATGTCACTGATAGTTTGACTTGCATATTCAATGCAAATCACTTTGGATAGAATGGACACTTTAACAACATTAATAATCCTTCCAATCCATGAACATAAAATGTTTTGTGTGTGTGTGTCCTTTTCAATTTCTTTCATCAGTGTTCCATAATTTTCACTGTAAAGATCACTCACTTCCTTGGGTTATCACAATCTATCAGGAATTTAACTTACCATTCATATTTTAGAACTATTTTGCTGAGAAAACTTAACCTAGTAAAGAAAAGCAACTATGGGTACCTTTTTCAATAAACAGCTTTAAGTCCTTCAGTCAATGGACATTTATACCTGACACTAGTCAACAGAATCGTCTGGCATGCCTTTAATATTCTATGACTACCTTCAAAGCATATGTATCTTTATTAAATAGTTTACTTTGATACAATAAATTCATGAAACAAAAAGTAATCTATTATCATATAAAAAGGTATCACAGATTTTTAAATAACTCAGTAATAAAAGACTGATTTTTGTGGATGATAATAAGCTAAATCCAAATACAACTTTCTAAGCCAAAGCATTATTTCCTAGTCAAAGCATAGACACTTCATGCAATGATTCAGCAATATTAAAAACAATAGAAAAGCACAAAGATATTGATCTATTGTTTACACTAAAGAGCAACTGAAAAGAAACTAAATATCCAGAAATAGGTGAGAGTTAAATAAACAATATGGTAATTAAAATCTGTAGGAACTCAATTATTAGTTAATGAGGATGCAAATAAATTGGCACTTTTACACTGTTGGTGGGAATATAAATTCATATTTCTATGAGCAATTTCAAAATATCTATTTATTTTTAAAAGAGGCATAACCAGAGACCAAACAAGGAAATAATGGTGTAAATTACAAAGCTATGTTTAATTTAAAAATTTAGAACAGTGTAAATGCTCATTTACTAATTATCTAAGATATAACCATATGTAGCTATTTTTAACATAATGTAGTTTATAGTTCTGTTTATTTTTGGTACCGGGTATTGAACTCAGGGGCACTCGACCACTGGGCCACATCCCCAGCCCTTTGTTGTATTTTATTAGAGACAGGGTCTCACTGAGTTGCTAAGTGCCTTGCCATTGCTGAGGCTGGCTTTGAACTTGCAATCCTCCTGCCTCAGCCTCCAAAGTGTTAGGGTTACAGGCATGCCCCACCATGCCAGGCTAGTTTATAGTTTTTTTGACAGGAGAAAGTCTCATGTTTGAGTAGGTAAATACTTTAGTGTGTCTACACTTTTCAGTGGATATTACCTCATTCTGTCATTATGAGGATAAAATTTGACGTATATCAAGTATTAATCATGGAGCCAGGCACAAAATACACACTTGAAAAGCAATTACTACCATCATGTAGTACAAGATCCTGCTTCTGAGAAAGGATGTGCACACATACAGAAAAGTGCCTGCCTTTGGGGTAAACGCAGAAAACTGAATGTGTGCATTTACTCCTGTCCCCTCATGAAATAAAATAGAACTAAAAGAATCTAAGATAGCCAGGCACAGTGTCACATGCCTTTAATCACAGCTACTCAGGAGACTGAGGCAGAAGAATCAAAACTTCAAGGCCAGACTGAGGAAAATAGGCAAAAGGACAAGACAATGTCTTAAAAAAAAAAAATCTGAAACAAATCAACACAGATGAATAGAAAGAGAGACAGCAATACCAAAGGTACATGCACTGGAAAGTCCAAAAAGCTCTAAGTATAAAACTAAAATAAAGTACCAACTATGAGACTAAAAAATATGGAAACCCTAAAAGGCTCAGGGACTGATGTACCAGATTCTCTGGGGGCCGTTTTGGTGTTAAAACTGAGGATTAACTGAGGGGGTGTTTGTGAAACAGCAAGATTCCCAGCTCCCCTCCCCCACTAGCATAGCTGGACAACTGTGCCTCTCCTGGCCCAGCAAAACACAGGACCATTATTTATATATTATTTACAAAACATAGGCATTCTCAAACAACTACAAAGAGGTGCACCGTATCACAAATGCAGAGAGGGAAGGGAATCAAGGGCAAATATACTAGATGACATACACTCCATTTCTTTCTCAAGCCTCGTCTTCAGTTTATCCCCCAGCACTCTGGCACTAAGGCCTTCACCTTAAGGCAAGAATTTCAAAGAATTTTGAGTACAGAATTTTACCAGGCAAAAAGATAAATAAGTCTAAAAATAAAATGAGGTTTCACAACAAAACAGCCCAAGAAGATCAGCAGACAATGAATCTCAGCCAAATCTCACTTTCATACTCCGAACTTCACAAATTAGATTTTTTTGGTCTCACCTTACACTCAAGTATGAGAAGACAATGAGGAACTAACAGCATCTGAGGAAACTTCATAGTTTAAAAATCAAAAAACCCCAAAATAAATCCCCTCCAAAAAAATAAAAAACAAAAAAATTATTTAAGTTATTAATGCCCTCAAAAATAAACACATCCATAAACCAAATACAGGATTCTATGGGAGAAAAAACGAAAACAAAATAAGCTTGTGAAAGGCTGGAAGATAAGAAACCTACCAGAAACAGAATGTTTTTAAAAAGAAAGCAAAAGAAAAGAGGTCAGATCAGGACCATCCAAGGGGACAATCATCCCCAAGTAACAGGAAATGGAGAAGGAGAAAACAAGGCAAGGGTGAATGAAAAAACATCCTGGTGCAGGAGCTGAAACTCCTGTCTTCTGAAACTTCTGAGACCCAGGGGAGCCAGGATAGCTAGGTAGAAGGGATGAAAGCAAACACCCAACAATGGGCAACATCTTGACTTTTCTAAATAATGTAAGTAAAGACCTGCAAGCTTCCACAGAAATGAACTACATAGACAAAATGTCAGGAATAGAAACGATTCTAGCACTGAAAACTAAGATAATGTAGTTTTTCAAAATTTTTGAAGGAAGATAATTCCTGATCCAAATCTATCAAACAAGTAACAAGGTGATTTAACTTCCAGGTATTCAAACTCTGAAAAAAATAGGACAGAGCTTTTTAAAAATCTCATTAGTTTTTCTTAGAAAGCAATCAGAAGATATGATCCACTAAAACAAGAAACACGATATGGGATCTAGAAAAAAGAAACTGGAAAGATTAAAGAAAGCCCCAAAGCTAAAAAAGGTACTGTAAATAGGCCTAAACAGCAACTTTTCCCAGGCCTCAAGTCTTCAGGAAGATGAAACAGATGCCATGAAGACAGCTTGAGAAAAAAATTAGACAATCAGTATGCAGCATGGAGTGAGGAAGTGATGCATCACTGAAAAGTAAAGAAAACAAAACAAAAAAACATTATTAAATTCAGGAAAAACAAAAACATGCATTAAGAAAGGAAACATTCCCATGTGGCTCAGTATAAATAACATTTATATGCTCGTGATAACAAACTGGTCCTGACTGGGGGGTAAGTATGTGCAGTATTTGCTGGGTGAGGAGACGGGGTGATGCTGGAAGGCGAACTCCTAATTTTCTATAAAGCGGAAGAAATAGAGATGAAAGTATGAATGAATCAAATGGACATGTATAGCACATAATCTAGAAATAAGTAAATATGAAGATAATCAGCTATGGGAAGGAAAGAATGTGATGAGAAGAATGCTGGGGTTTTTTGTAGTACTGGGGACTGAACCCAGGGCCTCATTCATACCAAGCAACCAATGGGCTACATCCCCAGCCCTTTTTATTATTTTGAAACAAGGTCTCACTAAGTTGGATGAGAGAGATACACCCCACACACAAGGCTATGACTGCTAATTTTTAATAAGAAATCTTATTTAACTCCTTGACTAAAACCTCTCTTGTTGATAAGAGAAAATTCTGAGAATACACACCAAAAAAGAAGTAGAAATTCATGAATGGAATTGAAAATGACATATTTTTCTTCATTGTAGATTCTATATCTTCTGGATTTTTGTTTTTAATAACATATTTAATTAATTTATTTATTTATTTATTTATTATTTATTGGTGCAGGGGATTGAACTCAGGGGAACTCGACCACTGGGCCACTCTACCACTGAGCCACATTCCCCAGCCCTTTTTTTGTATTTTATTTAGAGACTGGGTCTCACTGAGTTGCTAAGTGCCTCACCATTGCTGAGGCTGGCTTTGAACTCTCAATCCTCCTGCCTCAGCCTCCCAAATGCTGGGATTACAGTCGTGCGCCACCAGGCCTGGCTTAATAACATATTTTAGAATTAGAAGTATCAAAAATGTTACATAACACAGACCAGAATAGAGAAGAATGATTTTAACTAACATGAGTTGAATCAGATTAATTTGACAATTCTTAGTTAACGCAAACATATAACATGGTCACTTATACAAAGTCTTTTTAACAGAGGCCAACAATATGTTTCCTTTTACTTTTTTTTGGCATCTTTTTAAATTGAACTGATATTTTTAAAGCCTTAAACAATATTCTTTGTTGGGAACTATTAAACTTTTAAGTTGCTAAGTTGTTTTAACAGCTGCTGTGTAATACAGAAAAAGCTTGACACTCAAGACTCTTCCTTTGAAGCTCCCCACCCCATACCTCAACAAGGCTCAAAGATAACCCACAACTTTTTGAACTCAAGAGATGATCCTACAAAACACAAAAAGGTGAAAGCAAAAATATGACTTCAGAATTCTTTTCTCCTACTCATCTCATTTCTTCTTCCCCCTATGCTAGGGATGAAAAGTACCATGTCTCAGACTGATGGAAAGGGACCTAATTCAAGTTGGATTACCTTCTCAGAATTCATCACTTGCCTGATTCTTGTTTAGTTCTAATATTGGCCACAAGCTATATGCAAGTCACCAGCAGAGTATCAAACTCAAGATGAAAATAAGCTGGCCACGATAAAATAATATGCACGTGATGTCAACTTTAAATAATGGCGAGTAAACTAGAACTACAAATAGGCAGACTGGAAATATAATACCTTTACGATTTTCTATAAATAAGTTTCCTAATTACTCAGATTTTGATCACCAATTGTATAATTCTGTGCTACTATCTACTAATCATACTTTGAAATTATTGCAATTTTTAAAAAGGCAGATTAGCAGCCGGCGTGGTGGCGCACACCTGTAATCCCAGCACTTGGGAGGCTGATGCAGGAGGATCAAGAGTTCAAAGCCATCCTCAGCAATGGCGAGGCACTTAGCAACTCAGTGAGACCCCGTCTCTAATAAAATACAAAAAAGGGCTGGGGATGTGGACCAGTGGTCAAGTGCCCCTGAGTTCAATCCCCAGTATCACAAAAAAAAAAAAAAAAAAAAAAAAAGCAGATTAGCAAAATATATTCTGAAAGCAAATACAATATTTAATACTTTAGATCCATCCTACTGGTTTTACATTTATGTTATATAAATCTGCAAGGATGTTTGCTGACTTGGTTAAACAGAACATAATAATTATAATAATTTACCAATACAAATTAAAAATGATCACACAGCACTACCCTTTCTGGGATAGTCTCAAGACCTCTACACCAGCTATTTTGATCAGTTGCAGAGGGCAAACAGTAATGCTCCAGGAGACTCCATGACTAAGGTAGCTATTTCACCAGCTCTCCTGCCAGCCCTAGTTCCTCACCAGAACATACATGTTCACCAACCTATCAACCCGTCCCAAAGTAACAAACTGCAAAAGGTCTTCCAGCTTACGTGTCCTGACTAAATGCATCGTTATCACTTCCAAAAGTGTATTCCACAATCCACTGCTCTTTCCTGAGGTAAGAACAATTGGTCAAATAAATCTGTAAAAAACTGGGTTAAGTACAAGTTATAGTGAAGACTTCCAATAGTTTGCAATATGTGTATCTTGAATCTCCTTGAGTAATATTTCACCATGAAAAATCATTTTTCAGAAAGCACCTGAAGGTACTATTACTTCTATAATTCAAAAATTTTTTTCCTTTACCCAACCAATCATACCTTATCAGTCTTTACCTGAAGAAAAACATCCAACAAACAGATTTACTGAATCTTAAAAGTTGGAAGAAAACAGCTGGGTGCGGTGGCACATGCCTGTAATCCCAACACTTGGTAGGCTGAGGCAGGAGGATCGCGAGTTCAAAGCCAGCCTCAGCAATGGCGAGGCACTCAGCAACTCAGTGAGACCCTGTCTCTAATAAAAAAGGGCTGGGGATGTGGCCCAGTGGTTAAGTGCCCCTCAGTTCAATCCCTGGTTCCCCCCCCCCCCCCAAAAAAAAAGTTGGAAGAAAACAAATGATATCTGGGGAAAAAAATAAACCACCCAATCTAAAGTGTTTTATATATCACTATAGAAGCCTATTCCATTGAATATATGTTTGTCCCACTGAGGTTTATATATGAATAAAAAATCTCCCTATCAACTGTTCCCCAACAAAACTACTTCTAGGTGGCGCATGCCTATACTCACAGCACTTGGAAGGCCGAGGCAGGAGGATCGCGAGTTTAAAGCCAGCCTCAGCAATGGCAAGGCACTTAGCAACTCAGTAAGACCCTGTGTCTCTAAATAAAATACAAAAAAGGTCTGGGGATGTGACCCAGTGGTCGAGTGCCCCTGAGTTCAATCCCTGGTACCAGAGGGGGAAAAAAAAAAAAAAAAAAAACTTACTTCTACTCTTTGGACTAATGCAAGAACAAATACCACCAATAAACCCTGATGCATAAAAACCCCTTCAAATACAAGACCACAATTCTTCATACACCATTTTATACTATAGATTAAATGATATTTTAATTTCAGAAAGTGGTTCTCACATTTATTCTTTTATTTATATTTTATAAGAATGAATATTACTTGCAAATAAGAATAGCATCATAATTATAGCTGAATTATTTGCTCAACCTCACAAAACCAGAAAATAACAGAACTTTAAGTTTGGATCTCCCAAATCTAAAAATAGCTACCTTGAACGGATCGGTGGTCAGGATTTTTCAATCCCTCAGTCCTTTTTTGTATTTTATTAGAGACAGGGTCTCACTGAGTTGCTAAGTGCCTTGCCATTGCTGAGGCTGGCTTTGAAGTTGTGATCCTCCTGCCTCAGCCTCCTAAGTGCTGGGATTACAGGCGTGCACCACCACGCCCAGCTTGAGAAAAAAATATTATAGCACTTCAGGAAACATAACTGAAGAGGGTCATCACTAGGTCTAATCTATTCTAATAAGAAGTCTTTCAGGAAAAGGAGAAGGGAAAAGTGTCCAAACATCGCAAGCTAGCTCATAAAATACACAACACTGTTTTCCCCATCTGGTTTGTTTCTTTGCTTGAATGCATTATTCTCAAACATTAGTTCTTTATAATCCACTCCAAGTTTCAAAAAGGGCAATATTCTTTCCCACCAACTTAAGACCCAGAGCAGTATATGAAGCAATAGTAGTATTCATCTTTAGTCTAAGCTCCCAAAAGCCATAAAAATTAAAGGCTAGAGACATACCTCTGTGGTAGAACACCACCCACCCACCCACCTCCGTTTCAATTCCTAGTATTACAAAAAAAAGAAAAGCAAGATTCTTTATCTGTCTCCATAAAAATAAATGTAGAATCAATTATCAAGTATTACTATATAAATACAACAATAAATCTTATGTTGCTTCAAGACTGAAAAATGAAACTAACTTGAAAACACAATCACTTTTGACAAACCAAGAGACATTTTCCTTAAAGAAAATATCTTCCATAAACTTACTTGCTAATTTGGCCTGTAATCCAGAAGGTCCAGGTTTTGATGTCTCTGACTTAGAAGACCCTGGAAGAGACAGTTTTGTTTTAGGAAGGCTAACTTTAGGGCTGAAACGAGCAGCCCAATCAAATTTTGAAGAGCCACCAGTTTTACTCTGTTCCTTTTCTCTGCTACTTCTTCTGGGACTGGGACTGGATGCTGAACGGGAACGCCTGGCCTTGTTCTGGTCTTTTCCTTGTTTCACCCTGGCACCTGGTGGTACAGTGGAAGAGGCCGAGGCTACAGCAGAGGATGAGGAGGAAGTAGAGGCAGCAGAGGAAGAATCAGTGATGGTGCTACACCCAGCTTTGGCTGAGGTGGCTGATTTTGAAGCCAGCTTGGTAGGTTTTGCAGATCTCTCTTCGGCACCAGTTGATTCGGACCCAGAACCACTCTTTACACAAGAACTCTCTGTCCTTTTTCTTTTTTGACTCCGTGAACTGCCAGCGGCCACACTCTTTCTGGTGTGAGCCTTGCTTGTTGATGGCAATTGTGTAGATTTCAGTTGTTGCTCCTGGTCTAAATGTCTCTTCTTTGACTTACTATGTGACTTACTCGTTTCTGAGGGACACTCAGTATGCTCAAGTGCTTTGGGTTTTTTCGCAGAGCTAGGAGAATTGGTCCTGTTGTAATCTGGACTAGCACTGCGTTTCACTCCTCGAGAATTGTCTTTCTTAGGCACCTGCCCCGTTTTTTGCCTTTCTGAAGTATTGGCTCTGTCTGGATCCTCTGGTTGTGGGACTATGACAGCAGATGATGAACTGCAGCTTCTAAGAAATTAGATAAGAAAAGAGTTAGTAACAGTCTGTAAACCTATCATATAACACTCATTTCCTAACTTCTTAAATCTCTGGAAATGCTTGGGGCAGCGGGGGAGAGTTTTCCTGTTAAGTCCAGTATTAAAAAAACATAGGTCTTCAAATAGTTCAAAATTGGAAGGCAAGGGGGAAAAATGTGATTTTGGATGGCAAAAATATTTGACTAGAAGATACAATACTCTTTAGCACAAAGATTAATGACACTAAACACTACTAATCACAAAACAAGAGTTAAGATCACAAGAAAAAAAAAGTTTAGTGGTTCAGAATCAATAGAAACTAGAACTAGAAATAGTTTTGATGTTCCAGTTAAAACTGTCAAAGCTCAGAGGATATAACACAGGCACTTTCAAAACAAGGGTTACAAACTTTTTACACGTTGTAGTAATATCAAAATCTTCACAGTAACGTTCCTTTCCAAAGACTCATACAAATCAGATCTTTAGGATCACTGACTTAAACCATGTCTCCAACAAATACTAAAGAAAATAGTAAAAAGGCGTTTTAGATGCCTATAATTGTTTGTTAAGTAAATGGCAACCCTCAAAGCTCTCTAAACAAGGAAAAATTTCACTGGGGAAAGTGTACTGGTACCACTACAAAGATGATAAACTATTAATCCTAAAAGTTACACTCAGAGAATAATAAAAACCTGTTGTAACAGTTTGGAAAAAGCTGGAAAGCTTCAATATATATAATAATTCAAATGCAAAAAATTCTGCCTTGAAAACATATAAGCAATGTGAAGATTTACCTTTTAGAAAGGTGTCCCCTTGACAGTTCAGAAGTAGTATTAGACTGCACTTTGGGTGCCTTAGAATTAGATTTTCTACTCTCAGGAGGGCTATATCTCTTATGTTTTGCCTGCCCTAAATGTGACCTGTCAGCAGAAAACCAAAACAGAAATCTATCAGGACACTGAGATGCAAATATAAAATTGAAAGTGAAATATTTTACATTAAAAAAAGCCTCCCAATTCTTCATTATTGACCTAGCCCTTCTTCTAAATATCAGAATTAAATGATGATTCTATCAAATAATATAGCAAAACAAATTGCCATGTTAAAACCAATGCTATAATATACCTGAAAATTAAGGTTTCTTTATTACTACCAGTGGTCATAATTGTGCAACATTATTATGGCAACTTAATAATAAATTTTTCAGCAAATTTACTGCATATATTAAAATATGCTACATTTTTATAAAAAGCAAATCCAGACTTAGATCCAAACAACATTTTTTGTAAATAGCATGTGCAACTGCACAGTACAGTGACTAAAGATAACAATAATGGGCTGTATATTCCCAACAAGCTAGGAGTTTGAATATTTTCACCATAAAAAAATAACAAGAGAGATATGCTTAACCTAATTGAAGCATTTATACAAAATAAACACATATTGAAACATCACATGAAACCCCATTATTTTATTTTTATTTATTAAACTTAAATTTATAATTTTAAAAATTTAACTTGATAGCATGATTGCATTAATTTTCAAAAATTTACAGAAAAGGCAGTTTGTGATTCACACACTGATAATGGTTTCCAATTTGTACATTAAAATTCAGATAAGCAAAAAAAAAAAAATTTTTTTTTCAGATAAGCACAGTAAATGCAGAGGCTGATGAACCAATTCCCAAACTGATTTTACATAGAAAATCATTAGAGACATTTAAAAGTAAGTAACATACATCAAATCAAGAAAGTGGCAATTTACTAAAAATTTAAAATAGTAAATCAATAGAAAGTACACAAAGAGAAAAATCCTACAGAGATACTTTAAGAATATACCATAAAATATTCCAAACACATTCAAAAGACTCCATTATTGATATGGCTGCAGTACATTTATAACAAATCTAAGCCTTATGCCAAAAATGTTCTAAAAGCTAGTTTGAAAAATATATATATGATGTGTTTTCAACAGTGAGATGTTTTTAATCATAAGCAATAATTAAAGGAGATTTACATAAGCAATAAAAAGAGCATGCATTAATACAGATCCAGAAAAATTGGTACTATACATGAGAGATATTCATAATAAATGCAATTTATGTAATTCACAGCAGATATAAATTCTCCAAGACTGTATACTAATGAGAACTTAGACAAAGTTTCATCCATACCAAAGATGTTTTATTTTGTTAAAACAAAAATTCTTGATTGGGGTGGATAACTCAGTATTAGGGCCTGAGTTTCACAGGAGTAAGGCCCTGGGTCCAATCCACAGCACCAAATTTTTAAAGGCTTCCATTGCAAATATCTTCTCAAAGGAATTTAGCAATCAATCAATGAGAACCTCACAATGATAACTCTAACTGAAACTGCAAGGATGCTGTAAATTCCCAGCATCTAAAAATGCAACCATCTCCTCAAAAAGACCACCCAAGATTTCTCTTTGAATATATTTATTTCTTCTTCCATTTTTCCTGAATTCAATAATGGATTCTTGAAGAATTGAGCATCTCAATAAAAGGAAACAGTTCTTGGATCTCTAATACTACTTTTGCACTGCAAATATAGCTTAGTTGTACAGCACTTCACAAGGTTCTGGGTTCTGGGCCCAGAACCACAAAGAAGTCTAATATCACTTACATTTTAAGTATTAAATCTTTACTTTAGAGTAAAGAAGGTTCATTCCTCTTATTTGACTCCCACACTCTTTCCCCTTTTTCACTCTCCTGCAAGATCTCTCTCCTTTCGAGGTATAACCAAGTTGAAGCTTATAAGATTTTTGTACACTGAATTTTTATTTTTCCTATATTTTTCGTCCATTAAACATTAAAAGTTTGCTTTGACCCATGAG
The DNA here is from genome assembly GCA_025594165.1 of Tamias sibiricus. Lineage (NCBI taxonomy): Eukaryota > Metazoa > Chordata > Mammalia > Rodentia > Sciuridae > Tamias > Tamias sibiricus. Next base: position 66,637,439 of record CM046660.1, on the reverse strand, counting down.
CTTATTTTATAGAGACTTAATTTTTATGACTTGCTTTTATTATATTTATACCAATATCAAAAGTTCTATTCTTCTTCAGGAATGTCAAAAGTTCTATTCTTTAGGATCGAGATGTGATTTTTTTCAAATCATTCCATAAGTATTTAAAGAGGTATAATGTGGGCTGGGATTGTGGCACAGTGGTAGAGCAACTGCCTAGTATACATGAGGCACTGAATTCAATCCCCAGCACCACATTAAAAAAAACTAAATAAACAAAATAAAGGTATTGTGTCCATCTACAATAAAAAAAAAAAAAAAAAAAAAAAAAGATGTATAATGTTCTGTCCTCAGGGTACAGAATTCAATAGCCATAGAAGAATATTTACAAATTCTGGCATTCAAGGCCTTTACATTCACCACCACAACCTTTTTTTTTTTTTTTTTTGGGGGGGGGGGGGGGTACCAGGGGCGCTCAACCACTAAGCCACATGGGCAGCCCTTTTTTATTTTGAGACAGGGTCTCATTAAGTTGCTTAGGGCCTTGCTAAGTAGCTGAGGCTGGCCTCAAACTTGAGATCCTCCTGCCTCCACCTACAGAATCATGGGATTATAAGCGTGTGCCACCACACTCAGAAAGTCTTCTAACATTCCTATTTTCATAAAGTTTTATAATTCAAAAATAGTGGTGAAGAAAAATTATCCATTCAACTAGTCAATATAATGAAACATAAAATTTAAAGCATATAAAGTCTTTTAAAAATGTTGTTATAAAAATGTTGCAAGATACCGTGGAGCACACCTGTAATCCCAGCACTGCGAGGATCTCAAGTTCAAAGCCAGCCTCAGCAATGGTGAGGCACTTGGCAACTCAGTGAGACCCTATCTCTCATAAAATACAAAAATGGGCTGAGGATGTGGCTCAGTGGTCAAGTGCCCCTGAGTTCAATCCCCGGTACCAGGAGAGAGAAAAAAATGTTATTATACATCCCTAACAAATCTCATTCTCTTTGTCCTCACAAATTAATCTACTATAGACGTAGTAGCAGGGGCTGGAGTTGTGGCTCAGAGGTAGATTGCTCAGCTAGCATGTGTAAGGCACTGGGTTCAATCCTCAGCATCACATGAAAATAAAGTCATAGTAGCAGTCCTCATCTCCAAATAAATTATTCTTTGGTCTTAAAACACATCTATCTAATTTTTGTTTGTCTGTTTTGTTTACAGTGATGGTTATCAAATAAAGGGCTACATCTAAATTTATTTCTATCTATTGCTATACTTCTGCCCACATTTAGCAAAGGAGTCTTAAACACCTTCCGTAAAGGATAACATTTTGTTTTGTGGGCAATGTTATATCACAGAACAGATGCAGACAATATGCAAACCAATGAGCACAGTAATGCTCCAACTGAAATTTTAATCACAAAAACAGGCAGTGAGCCAGATTCAGTCCATGGACTGCATTTTTCCAACCCCCACTTAGAACAAGTAGACAACCAGATTAACATAAAGTGACAATATTGGGCCTCTGAAAATGAGGTTCCTTTTGTTATAAGCATTTTTAAAGTACTAATACTCAGAATATTGCCAGGTAAACCTCCATAAATTGATGATGTCCAATCTAGAAGAGTCGTTTAGAACACCACAGTATTTAGAGCTAAGTCTTGGCTGCCACCTCCTTGTAGATCATTTTACCAATTCCCTTGTTTATCATGTCCTGATGATCAACATTAATTTTTATTAAGAAGCATAATCTCGGGCTGGGGTTGTGGCTCAGCGGCAGAGCGCTCGCCTCGCACGTGCGTGGCCCGGGTTCGATCCTCAGCACCACGTAAACATAAATGCATTGTATTGTGTACAACTAAAGCAAATAAATAAAATTTAAAAAAAAAAAAAGAAGAAGCATAATCTCTTTAGATCTAGTAAAATTTATACTCTATAAATGAAATTTGCAGAACAGCATAGTAAAATTCATGACAAACTAATGAGCACTAGGGTGAGCCCATCAAGTAAATCAAAGTACAGGAGTGAGAGTGTGTGTGTGTGTGTGTTTTCAGGAGTTTCTGCAACAGCATATTAATGTTCCTGAGGAAAAAAATCTCATGTTATTAAAAAAATACATATTTATATGAATATACATACATATATGAATTATATATATCAGCCCCTAAAACTAATTACAGGGTACAGGGCTAGTGGTGAAAATTAGATTGGACACAAAGCACTCAAACCTACCTTATTTTATAGTGAGAGTCCTAATGAAACATTATCAATTTTAATATAAGACCAAATCTAGGGCTGTGGGTGGGTGACTCAATGGTAGAGGGCTTGCCTACCATGCACAAGGCCTGGGATCAATCCCTAATACCCGCCTCCACCCAAATAAAACAGATTAACAGATTAAACCTCTACTAACATATGCAAGAGGTATTGGTCAATCCATCCTTTGGCATCTTATTTTTGTACATTTTCATTTAAATGTAAAATTTTAAAGACATTTTAAGACAAGTTTCAACAAAATTAAAACAACTCCTCTCCAGTGAACTTTCTTTTCTGCTATCTTCTTTATAAATACAAGAGCAAATGGCTTTGAGATTCCCAAGTTTTTCTGGTTTGTTTGTTTGTGGTTGGTGCTGTGGATCAACAAGGGTAAGCACTTTTACCACTGGGTTACATCCCCAGCACTCTGAGCGTAGTTTTAGCATTATAAAGTACAGTGATTCTGGGAGCCCTTGGTCTACCTATGATGTACACTAAATGGCATGTTTAAATCAATTCTGCAAAACTTGCAGGGTTTTGTAAGGTCTTCATCTATTACCACATCTTCCTCTTTAATTCAAAGGTCTTTCCCCATTTTAGTAAATGTATCAACATTATGGAAAAATTACCTGAAAACCAAAACTACTTCCACATTATACTGACATCATTTCCCTGTTTAATAAGTGTACAGGTGCAAAAGAACAGACTATAATAACCCTAGGTTATGTGCTTTAAGATTATCTTGAAGCCAGGCGTGGTGGTACAGGCCTGCTATTCCCAACCACTCAGTATTGCCTGTATCCTTCTACATGCTTTAATCACTTTTACTGCTATTCCAGTAAAATCCGGGCTGTGGCATAGCTAAAAATCCTCAGTAGTCAAAAGGATTAAGAAACATCTCTAGCCTGGTGTGGTGGCGCACGCCTGTAATCCCAGCACTTTGGGAGGCTGAGACAGGAGGATCGCGAGTTCAAAGCCAGCCTCAGCAATGGCGAGGCACTTAGCAACTCAGTGAGACCCTGTCTCTAAATAAAATACAAAAAAGGGCTGGGGATGTGGCCCAGTGGTTAAGTGCCCCTGAGTTCAATCCCCGGTACCACCAAAAAAAAAAAAAAAAAAAAAAAAAAAAAAAGAAACATCTCTAGTGGCTGTGGCATACATCAGTGATAAAGGACATGCTTATTATAGCATGGCTAAGGCCCTGCATTCAAATCCACCCCATTTACTATAGCCTCAAAAAAAAAAAAAATAAATAAATAAAATATTTGGGAATCAACAAAAGACGTGAAAGACCTCTACAATGAAAACTACAGCACACTAAAGAAAGAAATTAATGAATATCTTAGAGGAAAGATCTACCTTGTTCATGGATAGGTAGAACTAATATTGTCAAAACGACCATTCTCCCAAAAGCACTATACAGATTCAATGCAATACCAATCAAAATCCCAATATCATTCCTCATAGAAATCGAAAAAGCAATCATGAAATTCATCTGGAAAAATAAGAGACCCAGAATAGCCAAAGCAATTCTTAGCAAGAACGAAGCAGGTGGCATTACTATTCCAGACCTTAAATTGTACTACAAAGCAGCAATAACAAAAACAGCATTGTATTGGCATCAAAATAGACCAGTTGACCAATGGTACAGAATAGAAGACTCAGAGATGAACCCACACACCTACAGTTATCTTATATTAGACAAAGGTACCAAAAATGTTCACTGGAGAAAAGACAGCCTCTTCAACAAATGGTGCTGGGAAAACTGGAAATCCTCATGTAATAAAATGAAATTAAATCTCTTTCTCTCACCATGCACAAAACTTAACTCAAAGTGGATCAAGGACCTAGGAATTAAACCAGAGACCTTGCACTTAATAGAAGAAAAAGTAGGCCCAAATCTCCATCATGTTGGTTTAGGCTCCAACTTCCTCAATAAGACCCCTATAGCGCAAGAACTAAAAACAAGAATCAATAAATGGGATGGATTCAAACTAAAAAGCTTCTTCTCAGCAAAAGGAATAATCAGTGAGGTGGAATAGAGGACCTACAGAATGGGAGCAAATCTTAACCACAAGCACATCAGACAGAACAAATCCTCAAGGATTTATAAAGCTCTTAAAAGTCTTAACACCAAAATAAATAAATAAATAAATAAATAAATAAATAAATAAATAAATAAATAAATAAAAACAAATAACCCAATCAATAAATGGGCCAGGGAGCTAAACAGACACTTCTCAGAAGATGATATACAAAAAAATCAACAAATATATGAAAAAAATGTTCAACATCTGTAGCGATTAGAGAAATGCAAATCAAAACAACTCTTGAGTAAGATTTCATCTTACTCCAGTCAGATTGGCAGCTATCAAAAAAACAAACAACAATAAATGCTGGCGAGGATGTGGGGGAAAAGGCACACTCTTACATTGCTGGTGGAACTGCAAATTGCTGAAGCCAATCTGGAAAGTGGTAAGGAGATTCCTAGGAAAACTTGGAATGGAACCACCATTTGACCCAGCTATCCCACTCCTTGGTCTATTCCCAAAGGACTTAAAAACAGCTTACTACAGGGACACAGCCATATCAATGTTTATAGCAGCACAATTCACAACAGCTAGATTGTGGAAACAACCCTGATGCCCATCAGCAGATGAATGGATAGGGAAACTTTGGCATACATACACAATGGAACACTACTCAGCACTAAAAGAGAATAAAATCATGGCATTTGCAGGTAAATGGATAGAGTTGGAAAAAATAATGCTAAGTGAAGTTAGCCAATCCCAAAAAACCAAAGGTCAAATGATCTCTTTGATATGAAGATACTTATAAAGGCAAGAGAGAGGGAATGAATGAGCTTTAAATAGAACAAAGAGGGGGGAGGGAAAGGAGGGGACAAGGGGATAGGAATAATGGCAGACTGAGTTATCCATGATTACCCTAAATACATGTATGAAGACACAATTGTTGTAAAAATACTTTATATTAAACCAGCAACTCGAAAAATTGTGCTCTTTATATGTAATATGAAATGAAATGTACTCAGCAAACCTGTATAACAAATTGGAATAAATTATTAAAAAAAAAATTCTGGCGCTCAATAAACAAATAAATAATAAGCATTAAAAATAATAAAAAGAATTACAACTCTAACCCACAGGAGACAAAACAGACTTAAAACTCTGTACAAACTGAAGTGGCTAGTTACAAATAGGTAATTCCTTATTATAGGTTTGACTTTTAAATTTGATAGTCATGATGGCACACACCTATAATTCTAGTAATCAAGCATTCATCTACTAAGATATTATTTGGTTAGCAATTCTTTTTCTTTTATTACTTTTATCTTTGTAAAATTCTAATACATGATATTGGTATTTCTAAATCATGGGTAGGCAGGCTTTTTATACATTTCTGAACTCATGATTTACATTCTATTATATACATTACAAACAGGAAGCATTGATCTCCAAGAGTTGAGAACCACTGTACTAAAACTAGTCACTCAACAGATGTAAGGTTTACTAATACGTACAATTCATAAAAGCTCAGAGAAATATGGATAACACAGTCTAGTTGCTGTCTTCAAAAAGGACAGTCTCATAAAACCAAGTGATTTACCAGGTACTCACTAAAGTTCCCAAGAAAGGGAAAAATTACCTCTACCAAGAGAATACAGATTTTATAATCAACGCAGCTTGTAAGCCTGGCCCTGACAGAAGAAGTGATACAAAAAGGAGTATTCCAATCAAAAGCAGAATACGTAGGCAAAAGAAGAGACCAAAAATTATAACTCAACTTCACCCCCACCCTCTTTTTTTTTTTTTTTTGCAGTATTGGGGATCGAACCCAGGGCTTCACAAATGCCACACATCGCCTGGCAAATGATATGAATGCCCTGAACACAGAGATCCATAAGCAAACAAGGCTGAAAAAACAGGTGAAGGCCAGACAGGGAAGATTTCTATCTGCCTTACAGAAGGATCTAGGTTTTGTCCATTATGACGATTTACAGTAAAAAATTAACAGGGTTAGAGGCAATATGCAAAAGCAACAAATTGACATGTTGAATGACCTGGGTACAATGAGTACCCATGAATAAACTGTAACAACTTTCATTATTGTGGAAAGAAAAAATGTAGAGAGATGTATAGAATCAAAACCATGGGAAAAGATGTCCCTAAAAAGGCTGGAAACTTTCAACCCCACATTTGAAAAGTAGTGGGAGGTAGAGCAAAAACAGCTAAATAATCAAAAGGTGACTGGTGATAAATCAGTGATGCAGTACTCAGTAACTCGTGAACTAAAATGTCTTTGACAAATGCCTATTAAGATGACCACAGGATAAATTGTCAAGGTGCTGACATATTACGTTTATATTAAATACATTATCAAACTTAATTCTCAAATGACACCCAGAGCAGTTCTTATTCCCATTTTAAGGGTGTGAGAAGGGAGGCTCTTGCCACACACACACACAGCCCCTAGGCAGGAAAGTGAAGACTGAGCCCAGGTATTTGACTCCCTAAAATCTGCAACAGCACAGCTAAAACTAGAGGCTCAAAGCAAAAGGCCTGCACCTACAATTATTAAATTTTTCCTATCCATTCTGTGTATAAGTCAAAATAAATGACTTAAGGGTTTGGAGATGCTATATGAGGTGGTGGTGGTGGGGGTGAGTTTTTTCTTAGCCGGGCGTGGCGGCGCATGCCTGTAATCCCAGCACTTTGGGAGGCTGAGGCAGGAGGATCACAAGTTCAAAGCCAGCCTCAGCAATGGTGAGGCACTTAGCAACTCAGTGAGACCCTGTCTCTAATAAAATACAAAAAAGGGCTGGGGATGTGACCCAGTGGTCGAGTGCCCCTGAGTTCAATCTCCAGTACCACAAAAAGAGGAAAAAAAAAAAAAAAATCTTCTAAAAAGCATCCATTTTGCTTTCTGCATTTTAAGAAAAAAAACAGCTTTGCAAATGTGATGCAAAGGCTGGTTAGTGTTAAGAAGCACTTGTATATAGTCACTTTTTGGTCACACCGAACCTTTCCAGGAAGACATTCTAAGTATGGAATACTTAATGAAAGCAAATCCTCAGCAAAGGACATGAAATAATTGATGAGAGCTCAGAACATTTTAACTTAATACATTTTTATGATGTGAATTATAGACTCAACTTCACCCCCCCTCCCAAACTTTGTTTTTTCTTTTGCAGGAACCCAGGGCTTCACAAATGCCACACAAACACTCTACTAGTACATTCCATCTCTAGCCCTTCAATTTCACTCTTGATGATCAAAGCAGGAAATACACATGGCCAAGAAAACTTTTTAAATGTTAAGATATTATTTAGTAGGCCCAAGAAAGGACCTGAATATGAACACTATTAAGAAACAAATGTTGGGGCTGGGGCTATGGCTCAGCCATAGAGCGCTCATCTTGCATGTGAGGCCCTGGGTTCAATCCTCAGCACCACAGAAATAAAATAAAGATACTGTGTTCTCCACCTACAACTAAAAGAATATTTAAAAAAGAAAAAGAAATGTTTACAACTTCCAGCTAGAAAAATGTGGCCTCTGTTCTTCTGTAGACCAAGGCAACCATGCAAGTGTTTAACACAATACAACAATCTTGTCTCTGAGCTCCAAGGCTGGATGGGACAGACCTGTTTTCTCAGCATTACCAAAGCAGTGTTTCAAGTGGAAAAGTGTGCCCTTATGTGTTTCCACAGCTTAAAACTCCACACTGTGGAATTACAGCACTGAGATTTCCTAAAACTGAAAGAAGTTACCCAGTCAATTCTGCTATAAATTGTTCTTTAAAATGGTCCAAATTCAGTCAGAAGAAGCACTGAGGTCATGTTCACATCACATCATATCTCCCCCAACACTCTCCTCCTCCCCAACCCCATGAAACTTGAATGAACATTCAAATGAAAACAAAGAACAGGATAAAAGAGAAGGAACAAAGAATATAACTTTAGAAAGGCACTCACCCTGGTTAAGTGGGGGGGGGGGGGGGGAACTACACCATAACAGTGGCTATGTTTCACTAAGTAGCATTTAAGGAAGCAAATTACCAAGGATATGCAAATAAGAATGCAAAATAATAGTTAACCTGTTACAAGTATTATAGTTCTCCTATTTCCAAACAAATGATAGGTTTCTACTTGTCAAATCATTTAGAAATCATGTGTGTAGTCAAATATTTGAGTTGCTTTTGTCAAGAGAATGTAAGCAGAAATGAATAATTTCTAGGGAGGATGTTGTGGAGAGTGAGGTTATTTACCACGTTCTCTGCCTCAGCAAGGAAACCAGCAACACACCAACGTATCTCAAAAATCTTAAGATTCAGACAGACATGGAGTACAGCCTTCAGCTGATATAGGATAAATAACTTTTCATCGACTAGCTTATAAACTACTGATATTTAGGAGCTGTTTGTTCTAGCCCAACTTATTATATAGCCCATTTTAACTGTCCTATTTCAATTCTGCTTTCACTCCAGTTGATCAAGTTTTGTTTCCTGTACAAGAAATTCAACTCGGGGACACTATCACTGAGCTATATCCCCAGCCCTTTTCATTTTGAGACAGAGTCCTTGCTAACTCTCTGAGACCTGCCTTGAACTTGCAATCCTCCGGTCTCAGCCTCCAGAGTTGCTGGAATTTCGGGCGTGTAACACAACATCCGGTAATAATTTTCATTTAGGAAACACACACACTCTCCCCCACCCCCACCCCTCAGGATCTCGTGCTCTCTCATATCTCTGTGCCTAGAAGTGCTCAGAAAACAAACCTCCTGGTTTCTGACCAACACTAGTATTTATTGAACACCTAGAAATAAAATCCAAACTCTCTAAATAACTAATAAATCCAAGTCAAGTAAAGACGATATAGCCTACACATGACTTTTAAACACTACTCAGTCTTCAGAGCCCAGATCAATAAGGTTACTACTAGAAAAGTTTCTCACCTGACTGCCTCTAGTAGCAACTTTCATACACCTTTCCACTACCAGGTTGGAACTGCTTATGTCAAAAGATAGTATACTCTTATTTCTGTAACTACAATGCTTTAGGAAGCATTGCACATGATATTCTACACATAAATGAATACGATCTTACATTGACTCTGTATTTCAAGTATATTAAGGTAGGATTCTAACCTGCCAAAAGAGGTTTATTTAAATTACATATCTCCAGAATCAAAACAGTGAAAAAATTAAGCTTAAAAAAGGCAAGAGTTCACCCAAGTTCTAAAGAACTGTGGAACTGAAACCTGTCAGAACTTTAATACACACATACTCTCTTAATACCTTTGCTTTTCTCTGCCAGCCCATCTTCTTTTGTAACACAGGAAAAATGCCAACTGCCAACTTTAGAGTCACATCTTCCCACCTTTGCAAGCAGAAAGGAAAAGGCTAAAGCTTCCAATTTTACCCAGCTTTTATCATAGGACCACACCAGTCCCATCACTGTGCTCAAAAAGATGAGGTATTGTACATTCTCCCAACTCTGATAAAAATCTAGGCAATGGCTAGTCAGAGAAAGACCGGGTTGGAAGACAAGCAATTTCCATTCAAAATGCATGGGAGACCATCCCACAGAAAAGGACTACTATTAAAAGAAAAGGAGCCAGATGGAACATCTACACACACTCTCATGCAAATAGTATAATGCTTATAAAAACTCAAAAGCAAAGAGAACTTGACCTATGTTGAGAAGATGAGAGACCTCAAGTTAAGCCTAAAAACACCCAGTGAAGTGACACATAACACCCCCAGTGACTCAGGAGGCTGAGGTAGGAGGATCTCAAGTTCAAGGCAAGCCCAGGCAACTTAGCAAGATCCTGTCTCAAAAACTAAAAGGGTTAGGGGTACAGCTGAGTGATAAAGCACACCTGGGTTTAATCCCCAGTATCAAACAAAAATAAAAATTTTAAAAGCCTTAACAAAAAGGCACAAAGAAAGAAACGAGATGTATAAATAAACGGCAAAATATGCCTGATAAAGACATGGTAGAGAGAGATGCACGGACGTAATAATGACAAAGAAACAGAATGGAAGCAGCCAGACAGATATCAAGTCTGTCCGTAGTTGCTGGGTATCCTCAACATGTCACCAAAATAAATGTGTCAAAAGCAGTTCAAAGCCAGCTGCAGTGGCGCACGCCTGTAATCCCAGCACTTGGGAGGCTGAGGCAGGAGGATCAAGAGTTCAAAGGCAGCCTCAGCAACGGAGAGGCACTTAGCAACTCAGTGAGACCCTATCTCTAAATAAAATACAAAAGAAAGGGCTGGGGATGTGGCCAAGTGCCCCTGAGTTCAATCCCTGGTACCAAAAAAAAGCAGTTCAATGTGCTGTGGGATATCTATAAGATTTCTGAGACTGAAGCAGAGGGAGTATAGGCCACATCAAAAGAAATTTTTGTCTGAACCTTGAAAATCCAGTAGTATGTCACTAATATAAGGCCTGGATATAGAAGGCAAACATTTTAAAGAAAACAGCATGACCAAAAATACTAAAGACACTTTGAACAGTGGGACGATGGGGTGTATATTCTAGGAGAGGGGTTACTGACGACCATCATCCCATCTTTGTGGTTTCTCCAGGTGTCTTGCTTTCCCTCCTGCTGTGATCATGGCTGAGAGAGTGCTGGTGCCCACCCATATGGGCCAGGGAGAATGCTTCAAGCAGAACCCCAAGGAGCTTATAATCACCTGCATCCTGCGTGTGTACAACCAGGGGAGCCCAGCTCTGTCTTTGAATTCTGGGTAGCTGGTGCTGCTGAGTGACCCAACCCATGACACCATCTTCAACTGCCACTGTTAAGACCCTGTGGGGCAGCTGCAAGACACTGTTCACCTGGCTGCTGAAATCCTGGTGCCAGCACTGGGACTCCTTCCTGCACTTCGAGGCCACTGAACTACCCTTCTGTCCCTGGACCACCATGAAGGAGGACATCCAGCTGGAGTGAGAGCTGGGCATGCTCAACTAGCTCTCCCTCAAGCCACCCCCACCACCCTTGCTACCCTTACACCTCCTGCACCCTAGTATGCAACACCAGAAGATCTGTTCTTCACTCAGAGCCTGCAAAGGCACCTGCTGAAAATGGCACCCCCATATCTATGGCTCTCACTGGTCAGCCTGTTGGTCAAAAGTATGACAGTGCTGACAGCCGATATGGAGATCCAGACTGCTGTTGATGTGGATTTTGCTCTGGCATAAGAGACAGCCAACAGAGCAGCCCAACAATGTCCTTCTGGAGCTGTACTATCAAAGAAGCCAAGCCCAGCCACAGCCAACCAGTCTATGGGCTGCAAGAGAAGCAGCTGCCTCCATCCCCCACTCTAACCAGGCTTGCGGGAAGAAGTCATCCATGTACCATGACTAGCCCCGTCCTGCTGAGGACAACCAGTGTTCCCAGTGGGTGGGTTGGAAGGCCAAACTTAAGGAGAGCTCCTTTCAGCCTAGAGTTCAAGGAGGAGCCTTGGCCTGTGCATTTCCTATCTCAAGCACGTTCATCTCAATCATGTTCAGGGACCCTGGAGGAGAGCTATCCTTGTCCCTGCTACTCCTGTGGGCAACACTGACCAGAGCCATGAAGAGAGTGAGAGCCACAACAGCAGCCACTTGCCCAACTGAGCCTTGGAGTGGGTTGTGCCATCTCAGCCTAGCAGCAAGCTGACTGGACACAGTAGTGGGACCACCCTCCTGCCATTTGAGCCCCAAAGCACTATAGGCCAAGTAGAAAACCCCATGGCCCACAATACCTAAAAATATCTGGTTTTGACCTTTTATTAATTTTTAAGGCTTTGTTTATTTACTTATTTGTTATTAGTGGTGCTGGAGATTTTTTAAGGTTTTAAATCCAATATGTCTCCTTGATATTTTATGTTAAGCATATGTGATACTTTGGTTTTGGTGAAGGTTGCTGCCCTTTGTAATGGTTTCCCTCTCAAAGCCCTGTTTTCCTAACTCTCTTGTAATGCTTCTATTTTAAGGTGTGTTGCCGCCTGAAGCGCTTGGAGCAACGGAGCCGCGGGAAGAACTTCAGAGGCAAACTGGAGACAAACAGCTTTTTATTCTGATAACTTTTCTCTCTGGTTCTAACAACGACTAACACACGCCACACACACACACAACCAAAATGGCGCTGACCCGATCAGCAATTTCGGCCAAGTCACTCGAGATCCCGCAACAAGTCCCGTGAGACTACGGGAGGCGACAATGCCCAAATCTCCACGGCTCATAGTCAACCGCAATTCAAGCCAATCCCCAAACAGGGCTCCTACAAAGGTGTGCTTTGCTGAGTAGCCCCCAAAGGAGGGGCTGCCAGTGCCCCCAAGGTTGGTCTGGTTTCTCTAATCGGTACATGTGGCATCAGGCCAATGTCTGAGGTAGGTTTGGGGGATCTGAACCAGGATCACAGCTACCCATTAAATGGTACACACATTAAAAACACAAACAAACAAACAAACAAAAAAAAAAAACTAAAGAAAGACATTACAAGATATTTTAAATAAATGGTAGTTATTTCTATTGGTAAGAACAGGGTTTAAAATTACCAAATTTTGATCTGACACTAAAAGATCTTAATCAAGTTTGCTATGGGACATTATATAAAACATGTTTCACAGTATTGAATTTTTCAAAAATGAAATTGAGGGGAAATTTAATTGTGTACACTGAGCCTGACCCGAGTCAATCTTAAGTACAGCTTCACTATTTCACCAGAAAACACCCTAATTCAAATATATAAGTACAGTTTCATCCCAATTCTTTATAATATTAGAAAAGACATTAGAAAACACAATTAAAAATAAGAAGAGAAAAATATCCTAGTATAATTAACATATAACAATATGAAAGTGGAGTATCTAGTACCGTAGAAGACAACTTTCTAAAAAAGAGCAAATAATATTTGAAAATATACTTCTTTACCCAACAATTCCATTTGTGATATCCTGGCGTAATCAAGTTCTAATATACAAGTTTACAGTGATATTAAGGCTGCTCAGTGCAGTTATTACTTGCTATAAGAAAAACCTGAAAAAACTGTCATAAAAAGAGTGACAGCATTAATTGGTACATAAAGGGAAAATTATACAAACATTAAAATGACATCATTTTACTGACAGAGACATAATAAAAAAATCTGTATAATATAGTTAGTGAAAATAGCGGGGCTAGCCGGGCGCTGTGGCGCACGCCTGTAATCCCAGAACTTTGGGAGGCTGAGACAGGAGGATCGCGAGTTCAAAGCCAGCCTCAGCAATGGCGAGGCACTTAGCAACTCAGTGAGACCCTGTCTCTAAATAAAATACAAAAAAGGGCTGGGGATGTGGCCCAGTGGTCGAGTGCCCCTGAGTTCAATCCCCGGTACCAAAAAAAAAAAAAAAATAAGAAGAAGAAAAAAGAAAATAGCGAGGCTAGGGCTATGGCTCAGTAGTAGAGCACTCGTCTCCCATGCGTGAGGCCCTGGGTTCGATCTCTAGCGCCACATAAATAAAATAAAGGTATTGTGTCCTCCTACAACTAAAAAAATATTTTTAAAAGTATTAAAAAAAAAAGATAGCAAGTCACAGTATAATGAAATAGTCTTATCTTAAAAAAGAAATAAATATACCAGGTGCAGTGGTGCACACCTATGATCCCAGCAATTCAGGAGGTTGAGAGGCACAAGGATCACCTGCCTCAGGAACTTAGTGAGATACTGCCCTAAAATAAAAAATAAAAAGGGCTGGGGGTATAGCTCAGTAGTAAAACATCCCCTGTGATCGATCCCTAGTACTCTCATCCAAAAGAGAAATAAATGTATTCAAATAAAAATTTAAAGTTATGATGAATGTCCTAGTATCCAAATCTTCCTGTCAAAAATTTATCCCTTCTATAAACTCTTCTTTATCCTTATAAACAGATGGGAATTACAGGGTTCAAGTCACCACTTCCTACAGGTTGTGTGTCACCTCTCTTCTACCCTGTAATTCCTCTCTTGCCAAATAATAAGACTGCCTTATACTTCTCCAAGCCAACCTTTAGGGACTAGGACTACAGTTTTTATACAATGAGCCAATAAATATCAGCTAAACAAAATAAAAGGTCAATTCTCCTGTAGCACACAAAGGGAGATAAGAGGATGACACGACCATTAGGGAAGGAGTTTGGGGTAGGGGTGAAAAACTGGAAAATATATAATTGTCACAATGAAACCCATTTCTTTGCACAATTAAATGCACTGATTATTACAATTTTAAAAAGGGGTAGGGATTTATTCCCAGCTAGGCATGGTGGAACAGGCCTATAGTCGCAACTACTCAGGAGGCTGAGATAGAAGGATCACAAGTTGGAGGTCAACCTGGGTAATCTCAGCCAGTTTTTTTTCAATGTTTAGTCTCATTACTAGGGAAATAAAACTAATGAGTAAAACCAGTAAAACAAAACTTGAGTTTTTTTCCCTTAATCACACTACTAGAAAAAAAAAAAATGGAGCTAATATGAACAGACAATTTTTGAAAGCACTACTCTTCCTGATGGTGATAATATAAATTGGAGAAAAGAAATAATGTAAAACAGATAGTGACATATAAACAGCTCATAACAGCTCCCTTTGAAAAAGCAATTTCACTTTTAGGATTCTATACTGCAGAGATGTCTGAAATACAAAAAATTAAGCATGAGCAAACAGCTTTTCCACTGTGACTATTTAGCTATCCAAAACTTCGAAATGCAATCATGGTAAATCCGTATTGTTTCAGTGAGTTATGGTGTTCACCCAGAGATCTTAAGGACATGGGCAAATGTTTATGTTACCATATTGGGTGAAAAGAGCAGGAAAGCATACTGTTATGTATGATATAATAAACTACATGCCAAACTGTATTTCAAAGACAAAATGATAAAAAGCAAAATGTTAAGAGATTATCTCTGGATGGTATACATCTTCTTGTACTTTCCCATGTCTCATCCCTTTGAAACACTTTATTTTAAACAAAAATAAATCTACTTATTTGTATACAATAAGTGCTGATTTTAAAATCCTTAACTTTGAAAATGTTAATGAAAAGCCATAACCTATAGTTCTCACAAGTACCTTTTTGACATAGTAGTGAATTATCATTAAATTTTTGTAGGCAAATTTTGAAAGGAAATAAGAGGTTGGGTGGATTGGATGCAACCATTTCCTCTTGACCGTCAAAACAATTTCAATAGATTATAGTCAAATGTAAAAACAACTCATAATGAACTGAGAAGAAAAATTATTTTTGATATGGAGAAGGTAAAGAAAAAACAGACAGGGATAATAGATTACCTAATTTTATAAATGTCTATAAATTGAAATAAAACAAAGAAGCCGGGAGCAGTGGCGCACGCCTGTAATCCCAGCACTTGGGAGGCTCAGGCAGGAGGATTCCGAGTTCAAAGCCAGCCTCAGCAATGGTGAGACACTTAGCAACTCAGTGAGACCCTGTCTCTAATAAAATACAAAAAAAGGGCTTGGGATATGGCCCAGTGGTCGAGTGCCCCTGAGTTCAATCCCCAGTACCAAAAGAATACAAAATAAAACAAAAATAAAATTGGGAAAAAATATTTTGGCAAAGTCCAAGAGTTGCAATAAAAAAAATTCCAAAATTAACACTAAGAATACTAACAAATAACACATATGATAAATAAAAATGGCCAAAATGTAACAAGATTTTCAATTCTATAATAATTAGAGAAATGCTAACTTTAGCAAAAGGAATTCTTTTTCTGCAAACTTTTCTTTTAAAAATGGTAAGCTCAGGAGGGATGCTGTGGAATGGTATTGGCCAAATTATATTGTTATATTGGGTGGATGTATAAATATGTAACAACAAATCCCATCAGTATGCACAACTATAATATACCAATAAAAATACGGCAAAAAATATAAAAGGTATGCTATATTGAGGATACGCAGAAATGAGCACTCTCAGAAAGTATTAGGAGTATAAACTGATCCCATCTTTCTGAAAGACAATTTGGCAATCCATTAAGGGTATTCATACCTTTAGAGCCTATAAATCCATATTCAGGAATTTAATAGAACCAGAATCTCACTCAAATCTAACAAGAATACCCATATTTCTTAAAGCAAAACACTTGAGGAGCCAGACTAGAAGCCCAAATTTGAATCATGGGCTTTCATATCAAAGAAAATTATGTAGCCATTTAAAATTTTCTCATGAAATAATGTTACAGAATTGCAGAAAATCTAGATAAGATAACTGGTTACTATATTATCTCTACTAGTTTAATGTTGGAAATATATATACAGAAAAGATTATAATAACATGGAGTACAAATATGAACCATGGTTGTCTGAGTGGTAGGATTCATATTATATAATTTATATAATTATCTTTAATTTTCCTTTCCTGAAGCTTCCCAATTTTCTTCATATGCACTCTACTTTTATAATAAAAACAATGTGCTACATGTACAAAATGGAATATTAGTCAGCCTTCAAGAATGAAATTACGGCATTTGCAGATAAATGGATGGAGCTGGAGAATATCATGCTAAGCAAAATAAGCCAAACCCAAAAAACAAAGGCTGAATGTTTTCCTCTAATAAGCGGATGCTAATCCGTAAGGGGGGTGAGGGGGAGATGAAGAAACTTTGTATTATGCAGAAAGGGGAGTGAGGGGAGAGGAGAGGATGTTGGAATGGGAAGGACAGTGCAATTAGATGGACATTATGACCCTATCATGTATGATTACACTACTGGTGTGATTCTACACCATGTTCAGCCAGGAGGGGAAGCTGTGCTCCATTTGTGTACAATGTGTCAAAATGCATTCTACTGTCATGTATGACTAATTAGAACAAATTAAAAAAAAAAAAAAAAAACCACTAAATGAATTTTAGGCAAAACTGCTATAAAAGTGAATTCAATCCCACCACTGACATTTGAGAGAAACAGGTGGAAAGCACATAATATAATGAAAAAACTAAGGGGTGACCTACAAATACCTGTGCTAGAGGTGGAAAAGGCTAGAAGTATCCCTGAGAGCAAGCCAACAGAGAAGCAGTGGAAGGTAGTGATTTCCTAAAGAAGAAAAAGAGAACAGAAAAGAGAGGAACAGATCAGCTATCATCCAAAAATTCACAGAGGAAAAGGAATGAGAAAAATTATAGAAGAGGAGTAAGATGTCTAGTTTAATCACAGATGATAATGATGGATGAGTGGAAAAAAGCAGAGGGGAAATAATCACGAGAGATTAAAATATATTCCAAAGATTCTACTTTCTTTTATTTTAGGGATGAATGTAAATTATTATTCTAAGAAAAGATAAGTGATTTGGGAGAAAGGCAGGAGTGGTCAGTGAAAGGAGGCTACAAAGGCAGCAGCTTGATGCAGATATGGAAGAAAACAGAGTAGATCAAAAATTAATCAATTCAAAAGTCCTAGGAGTGAAACCTACTTCTTTTTCCTCTTTGTACTTTTACTAGTTTAATATAAAGGATATTTGAAACCTGCTTCTTAAATCCTAAGCTGAATAAATTAGTTTCAACTCTTCAGTTGAAAGTACTTTATCCTCTAAGTCCTTCATCATATGAATCAAGTAGTCTGTATAGTGAAAACAGGTTGGCATAATGAATGACAAACTTTAATGTCAAGCAGTCTGGAAGTGAGTCCTGACTACTGACTGCATTTGGGTGAGGGAGCTTCTGCATTTATAAAACAGGAATTATATTTGTAAAATAGAGACCCCATATTGGTACACAAAGTTTTTATGAATGTTCATTAAAAGAATATGTTTAACAATCTTTTAAATATAAAACACTCCACTAATGCTACTGTGGTAACATCCTGTTACAATCATTATTATTTCAATCACTGTAGCTTATGAATATCTTTACAAGCACAGCCACTGTTTTCAGGAAACAAAACCACCATAACAACATTTTACTTAGGAAAGCTGACCAATAGGAATGACATGAAGGGAATGAAAATATAGTTGCAACTGTTCTCACCCAAATAATCCAAATCCTTTCATTCCCAAGATCACTGAAGAGGTTTCTTAGAGATTAAGTAACAGATAGTATACCACTTTCTATAGGGGTTACAAAAGTTAGTCTGGAGTTGATGAGAAAGCCTTCAAAGTTCCTTCCCTGCTCTGAGATTTTACTGTCAGAAAAACAAGGCAGAATGATATTCTAAGATCTTCTAATTCACATTCTTAGTTAAACTGATAAGGTTCTTTGGCCCAATTTCTCAGTTTCTGTATCCTGATAATTATCTGTATACAAAAATCAGGGTGGGGGAAGTAAATATCCAAAGCACAACTGAACACAAAAATTTGAAAAATCATGTTTCAGAGAACCTTTTTTTCTTTTTTTGGTGGTACTGGAGATTGAACCCAGGAGCCCCAATACACTAAGATAGCCCAAAATGTTTGTCAGTTCATGTGTAAGCACCCATATAAAACCTGAAGATTAATACATATAAAAATTAGTTATTCAAAAGATAGTTATTTATGTGCACATATGCACATATAGACATAGTTTAAAATTTTTAGACTGAAAAGATATATTGCTATATTAATAGTAACCACACCAAATGAAATGTGGAAATGGAATTTGCTTTTCAATTTTCTGTATTTTCAAAATTCTCCAAAATAAGTATGTAATACTTTTCATAAAAAATGGAAGGAATGTTTTTAAAAATCATCATAAAATTAAGGTGGCTATCTCAAAAAACAACCTGAATGTAAAAAGCTGAAGAATTTCAGAATAGTACTCTCCATCAAGCATGGTGCTAAAAGCTTTCCATACTATCACATGTAAATTAAGCAATAACCTGGGCTAGGGGTGTGGTTCAGTGGTAGATTGCTTGTCTCCCAAGTACGAAGGCCTGGGTTCGATTCCCAGAATCTAAAGCAAAACTATGTATAAAAAGCTAGGCAGAGCACACATGCCTATTGAATTCCAGCTACTTAGGAGACTGAGGCAGGAAGATCACAAATTCCAAGCCAGCCTCAGCAATTTAGAAGCCCATGAGATGATGCGTGCCTGTAATCCTAGCAATTTGGGAGGGAGGCTGAGCCAGCAGGAGGATCACAAGTTCAAGTCTAGCCTTGGGCAATTTAGCAAGACCTCATCTCAAAGTAAAACATGAAAAGGACTGGGGATGTAACTCAGTAGTCAAGTACCACCATATTCATTCCAGTGCCAGAACAAAAACAAAACAAAACAAAATCTTATAAAATAGTTATCTCCATTATTCAGACTAAGATTTCCTGAAACCCATATATAGAATATACACACCTATCTAATGGCAGAGGCAGAAATCACATGAAACTGTCCTAGTCCAAAGTCCACATACGAACCACTTAGTCTGATGTTGCCATGATATGTTTCAATTTGTTCTTTATATTTGAACTTTAAAAGTGTTTAAATATTTTACCAAATTACTAAACACATGATTATGGCTCAAATTACATCAGGTAATCCTGTAACAATTTCCTCCTATCTACTTCAAAGCCAAATATGGTCATTCATAGTCCCCTGGATTAGAGAACTAGAGCTTCCAAGTAGAGTTGAGCAATTTTTACACAGAATGATAGTCCTTAGCTCAATCAGACCCAGAATTTTACAATCCAGAAAATACATTTGACTGTTCGCTCTACTTCATGTAAAACTACTCCAATTTAAAAAAAAAAAAAAAGATCAACACCAGATGTGGTCAAAGGTATGACGAGGATAAACCCCCAAAAGCCAGATGTCACAAGTTCTTAAAACAAATCAAACTTCCTCTCAATAAGTATTAAGTCAAAACATGTAATAAAGAAAACTTAAATGACTGAAAGATGTACTGTAGCATGTACTAGAGTAGGAAATAAAGGACAAACCCAACATATCATAAGCTAACAAGCCTAAATTAGGTTTTTGATATGTCAATTTTTTCAGCTTTACATATTTAGGGAAAGAGAAATTAGTTTTGAGTTTCCATTGTGTGTTTTATGGAAATTAGGAAAAATTAGCTATTTGCAAAGTCATTACTCAAGTTTTAGTCCTTAAGAATGGTTCCTTTTATTCCCAACCCCTTTTCAAATTACAATGAAATACATACCTTCCTCCTATTGAGTCGTCTTGTGGTTGGGCCCCGGCAGTGTTCCTCTGTGAACGTCGCAGTGACCCCCCTGGATTGTTATTAGGCCGGTTGGACATTGGCACCTCTCTCTTGAAGGGACATACCCTTTCTAGACACTACCATTCACTAAAAGAAAAATAAAACAAAATTAGATGTAAATGATATAACACATAGAAGAAATGAGGAGTACCAAAGACAAGGAGGAAATTTAATGCAAACAACTTGATCTTTCAGCATTCAGCAATGCTGCACTCTGAGGTATGCGAGATCAATGTGTCATAAAATGTCAGGAAAATAACGAACTCAAGGTATATGGTACAGCACCCAAAATTTTTCATGGAATAGCCAAGAAATTATCAATGCAATGAAAACAGAACAGGCAGAGATGCCCGTTTCTACATTTCTACTATTATACAAAGACCTGCATCTCTAGTGGTACAACAGAAATGAGCACTGCACCTAAAGTCAAAACTACTTGCCTCAAGTCATGTGACACAGCAAGTATTAAAGGAGTTTGCCTTTGTAAAAATCACGTCCACTAAGCCTCAGAATCCTCACCAAAGAATTAAAAATAACAGTCATGCCTACTTCACATTACTGATGTAATGTATAAAATACAAAGGAAATGAAAAAAAGAATTTTTAAAGTACTGGTGATTAAACCCAGGAGCAACCGACAACTAAACTACAACCCCAGCCCTTTTGTTGTTGGTTTGTGAGGCAGGGTCTCACAAAGTCGCCAAGGTTGGCCTCTAACTTGTGATTCTCCTGCTTCAGCCTGGGAAGTACCTGGATTACAGGAGTGTAGCAGTGCACCCAGCAAAAACTATTTTACCTTAGTGCAGAGGTGAAAAGAAAGCTGATGAAATGTAATAAACTGAGTAAAGGTCCCAAATATCATGGATTTCAATACTAGCTCTGCTGACAGTAACATTTGACAAGTGAATCCTAGATTTCATTTACCTCTTCTATAAAATCAGTATATTACTCATCTTACAGGATAGGATTATCAGAAATAAGAAATGATAAATGTATTTCATATCAATTTAGCTCAAAAAAGTTCTTCATCAGTATGAACTTTCATGGTTTTTATAAGAAATTTAATCATGGTACAGATAAAATGCTGATATTTAAATCAGTTTCACTGATAAAACAAGCCAATAATTACAATCATAAAAAGTTCCTCTGTGCCAGGGACTGTGAAGCATGCCTGTGATCCTAGCAACTCAGGAGGCTGACCTTGTCTTATAACAACAAAAACAAAAAAGGGCTATGCATGAGGCTAAGTGGTTAAGCAACCCTGTGCTCAATCTTTGGTACCAAAAGAAAAGAAAAATACTACTTGCATAAATCCAACTTTTCAAGATTCTTGAGCCTTGAGCTGTAAGCCTCCATTCAAATTCCAACTAGAGTTCTTTCATTTTATGTATCTACTGGGGAAGGCAGTATAAGAATGATCACATTTTTTTATAGAAAGTGGTGCCAAGAAGAATGCAAATTAATCATAACTAAGTTTGATACTTAATTTTGTTTAAAGAGATTCCATGAACTGTAATGGGAAAAGGTTTTTGAGTTATATGTTGACCCTATTCAGTACAAAAGAATTGTTCTTTTCTGTCACACATGCTCACATCAAAAACTATAACCAGAAAGTTCAAATTACTAATTTGTCAATTTCAGAAAGAAAAATGACAAAATGCTACGCAAATATGAAAAGAATGGGAGATGGTTGGGCACAGTGGTACATGCCTGTAATCCTAGTTACTCAGAAACAAGACAAAATGATCACAAGTTGGAGGCCAGCCAGGCAATTCTGCAAGACCCTGCCAAGGAAAGAAAAAGAAAGAAACAGCAAGAGCAAGAGCCAGAGATGTCTGAGGATATAGCTCAGTGTAGTAGAGCAAATGCCTAGCATGTGGGGTACAACACCCAGCATGGCGCCTCCTCCCCCTACCAAAAAAATCAGGAAACAAAGAGATAGGTTAAATCTACAGGCACTAATATGTAGAAGCTCAGCATCTCCCCACAATATTTTAGGGGAAAACTTCTTTCTATGTACATATGTGGCTTGTCTAATGTTTTTATATTGTCTACATGTTTAAAAAAAAATCAATGGAATGGGGTTTGGGGGTGTAGCTCGGTGCTCAACTGGCATGTACAAGGCCCTGAGTTCAATCCCTGGCACCCCACCCATCCTCCCCAAAATTAATGGAATGATCCTGATGTGGTGCACAGGTCTGTAATCCCTGCTACTGAGGGTTTGGGGGGAGGAATCTGCTGAGGAAAGAAATCTCAACCTGAGCAGGTTAATAAGACCCTGTCTCAAAACTTTAAAAAGGGCTAGGAGCCTTAACTTTAGTAGAATACTCGTAGCTTCTCAAGGTCCTGGGTTCAGTCCCCACCCAGCACCAGAAAAAGAAGGGGGGGGGGGTGAATGGAAGGATTCATAAAACAGGTTTTGTTAACACTGCCTTTGAGAAAGAGGGCTGAAGTCTGGAATCTTCATCACTCACTTTTAAACAATAATGTGGATTACTCTAGCACATTTCAAAGTGCAGAGCTCTAGAGTCAAACTGCCTGAGTATGAATCCTCACTGCAACACCAGGTTGTATAACCTTGTATATACACACTTCTCTGTGCTTCACTCTATCAAATGAGGATAAAGAACTTACCTCACAGAGTAGTAAGGATCAAATAAGAAAATTCAAGTAAAGACCAAAATGCCAATCTTACAGGAGGGCTCAGTGCATGATAAGTATACTCTGTACTTACTTAAAAGAATAAAAACAATACTGTGATAAAACAAAAATATAAAAAATTGGTAGAAACTTGACCATAAAAATTACCATTTACAGCCGGGCGCGGTGGCGCACGCCTGTAATCCCAGCACTTTGGGAGGCTGAGGCAGGAGGATTGCGAGTTCAAAGCCAGCCTCAGCAATGGCGAGGCACTTAGCAACTCAGTGAGACCCTGTCTCTAATAAAATACAAAAAAGGGCTGGGGATGTGGCCCAGTGGTCGAGTGCCCCTGAGTTCAATCCCCGGTACCACAAAAAAAAAAAAAAAAAAAAAAAAAAAATTACCATTTACATGGGTCAATTTCTAGCAAATTACTTCAGAAGTGAATTTTTGCTCTAAAAGACAATCAAGAGTGTTTTAAGAGGGTAAACAACAATCAGCAGGAAAGCTTTGTTAAAATATGAAACTCCGGCCCCTACATTTCTTAGATTCTCATTTTTGTGGGAACAAGAAATGGAAGACGTAGTTTAAGTGGTTTCCTGTTTGTATTATACTACAAAGCAATCGCACCACATTAAAGAAGTGAAAAAGGCCAATTTTCAGAATTCATTCTAGAAGTTTCAGTATTTTGAACATCATCTCAGTACCATTTCACCTAGATCCTGAATAGTACAGATACAAGAATAGCAAAATACTGCTATTCTCACTCTGAAAAGCAAAGGATGCTATTATTAAACAGGGTTTAATAATTTAATAATTTCATATATATATATAAAATAAATAAATTTTAAACAGGGTTGGTAGTTCTCACCTGCTCACTTGCCATTAAAACACCTACTGTATGTCATTGGGTATTAAGACATTCAAATAAATGTAACTCACACTAGTTATTTTGACCTATAATCTTCAAAGAAACCTTAATGCCTCTTCTTGTCTACTGGCACTGTTATCAGTCAACAAACCCATCTGTGGACAATCCTTGAGATTTAAGAGACAAAGAATGGTGAACAGGAATACATTTGTTTATCAAAGCGCTACCTGCCTTTAAGTCAAAATTGAGCCTTAAGGAAGGAAACCAGACTGTTAAACTTTGAAATCAGAATAAAAGATTAACATAAGTGGGTGGGGGAAGGGGGACCTGTAGTTCAGTAGTACAGCTCTTGCCTAGCATGCCCAACACCCTGGATTCCATACATAGTAAAGAAAATAGGGGATGTACATTAATATATATGATCTCCCCTCTACCAGGTAACAAAAAAAAATCATAATTTGAAGGGCACCTCCCCTTGAAGATGGTAAGGTTCACTCCTTACTGTACAAGATAAATCCAAATGGAGTTCAAGAAATGTACTGAGGAACCAGTTCTCTGAATCCTGATACTGAGGAGAACTACACCTTCCACAGATTATCATCACCTCAATTTTAATCAAAATCTAACTCCTCTTTGGCTCCAGATAAAAGCCCTAAGAACCAAAATAGTTCACCACACAATGATTTTTTTTTATTTTCTTTAGTGGTACTGGGGATTGAAACTAGCGGTACTCTACCACTGAACTACACCCACACCCCTTTTTTCAATTTTTTATTTTGAAACAAGGCCTCGCCAAATTGCCCAGGCGGGCCTGAACTTGTGACCCTCCTGTTTCAACTACCAAAATCACTGGGATTACAGGAGTGCCACACAGCACCTGACATGGATTTCTTTCTTGCTATATGAATATTCTGTACTGTCTTAACCAATTACTTATGACTACTGTTATTACTTTAAGGCTGAGAGACATCTCCAGTTCAAGGCCAGCATGAACAATTTAGCAAGACCCTGTCTCAAAATAAGAAACACTAAAACAAACAAAAGGACTGGTACACAGTGCTTGACTAGCATGGACAAGGTCCTAGGTTCAATCCTAAGTACCACAAAAAAGGAAGAAAAAAAAGTACTGCTAGGAATTATGTCTTTGTTTTGGTGACCTGAAATACATACGAAACTCAAAATTCCATCTTAATAGGCTATCTCCTATATAATGTTGAAACTAAAAGTTTTAATCCCAATCTGTTAATATCCTCCCATTAAGTCATGAAACATACTATTCTAACAATGGACATACCCTTCTTTTCTGTGGGAATAATAAGATATTTTACATAAAACCTTTAATACTAAATTCTAAGGCACTGAAATAAAATAGATTACACGTACAACATTGAGTTCAAAACAAAAAACAACAACAATTACAAAACACACACAAAGGAAAAAAAACATAAAAAGGCTAATGGGCTGTAATGCAGCAGCTCCAGGAGGATCTCAAGTTCAAAGCCAGCCTCAGCAAAAGCAAGGCACTACGCAACTCAGTGAGACACTGTTTCTAAATAAAATACAGAACAGGGCTTGGGATGTGGCTCAGTGGTGGAGTGTCCCCGAGTTCAATCCCTGGTACCAAAAATTAATAATAATAAGGGCTAATGGGCATCTTCAAGGCTATAAACAATCTTACAACTTTGCTTGCTGCCTAAGTGTATGACAAAATTATTCATAATTTGAGTAAAATGGCACTATGAATTGAAAGTAAAAAATAGTTCTATAGGAAAACATTATAGAAAAAACATAATTGCATTTTAATCTCAATTTTTAATTGTCTTAAAATTTTATAACAAGACTGGATAAGGTGGCATACACCTGTAATCCCAGCCACTTGGAAAGCTGAGGAAGGAGGATCCCAAATTCAAAGCCAGCCAAGGGGATTTTTTTCAGACTATTCCAAAACAAAATATAAAGAGCTGGAGAATGGTAGAATGCCCCTCCGGCTCAATCCCAGTACTAAAAAAATTTACAAACAATAGGGCTGGGATGTAGTTCAGTATTAGAGAGCACTTGCCTAGCATGTATAAGGCCCTGGGTTTGATTCCCAGCACCGCAAAAAAAAAATTTTGATAACAAGAAAACTACTATTTCACCACATAATCACTGTTAATGCAGTACTTCGTGCATCCTAATCTTGCACCAAAGACAGTTTAATAAGAAATGATGTTTAAGTAATACTGGCACGATAAAAAAATAAAAAATAAAACTTTATAATGGTCACACTTCACTCTTGCAAAAAAAAAAGAGGCATAAATTCTGTGATGATTATGCAGTGAAATATGGTGGTCCTTCAAGGAAAACCTCAATCACAAAACATTTTGGAAATTAGTTTTCTTTTAATTGCTTAACACAAAGACAACTATGGCTAGTGGGGAAAAAAAAATTTTTTTAAATTCAATCCTCCCTTTGGTGTAAAACTTTAAAAACACCAAAAGGAAATCCCAGTGACACAGGCTGTCAAGGCAGGGGGTTCTCAAGTTCAAAGCCAGTCTAGGCCACTTAAGACCCTGTCTCAAAAAGTAAAAAAGGATTGGGGAGGTGGCCCAATGGTAGAGCAACCCTGGGCAAAAAGAAGGAAGGAAGGAAGGAAGGAAGGAAGGAAGGAAGGAAGGAAGGAAGGAAGGAAAGGAGGGAGGGAACAAAGGAAGGAAGGAAAGAGAAAGACTGAAAGAAAAAAAAAAAGAAAGAAAACCAAAAAACTTTAGGATGTGGTATACTTCCTAGTCAAATGGCCAAATGTATGGAAAGGATTACAGATGCTGCTTGTATTTATGTAGAATTTTTACCACAGGAATGATATCTGATAGACTGGAGAACAAATCTCCAATTTAGTAATCCAGAACAGACTCATGAACAGACCCAAAGCCAGGTAATGTATTCACAAATGATATTACTACCTATCACCAATTTGACAGGCAATTCTAAATGCTGAAGGAAAATTGTACTTATTTTACAGTAAATATTTTTAAAAAATATAAAATAAAAATGCTTGTACATCCCATGCAGTGTATTCCACTTTTACAACTGACATTTAAAAATCAATCTTATTTTTCCAATGTGTCCCCACTAATTTCTTATGCACTGTTTCAATATGGTCTTCTAGAGACCATATTGGATTCAGAATAGAACTTGGAGCTAAGTAACAAGAGTAATAAATATAATTTGCATAACGTTTTACCAGTTTGTTTATTGTCAGAGTAAATTTAAATGTGCCAATGAACTCTATAAACCATTGCTTTATTCCTATTTTACAAATAAGGAAACTGAAGTGTTGCAAAATTAGAAGCGTGCATGAAGTAAGTAATGGTATTCAGACCCTCCAACAAAAAGGCATAAATAACATCTGGTACTGTAAGTCTGAACAACTACCCACACTAGACAAAGAAGGAAATGACTATATCCTATAAAGTATGGTAAGTTACATACACAAAGGTAGCATAAATTAAACAACTTTACAGAAATCATTCTTAAGTGATAAAGCCAAGGACTTCAAGTAAGTGTGTCTTTAAAATGGGAATGAAAGCTGTTAAAAGAGATTAAGAGGTATTGAGACATAAAAGCAAATTAGACAATTCTGGCTCATCAGGAGCTTACTGCTCTATATCTCCTTACTGGGCTCAAATCCTGGCTCTGCTACTCAATAACCCAATAAGATCTACAAATGTGTTACCTTCATCTAAGTTCTGCTTCTCCATTAAGTTGTAAATTATTAACATGGTGGCTGCCATCTTTTTCCTTCTGTTCAGTGACGGAGATAGAACCTAGGATCTTATACATACTAAAAGCATGCATTCTACCAGTTACCTACATCCCCTAACCCAATGGATGTCTATTAAGTACAATAACTGAATTTCAAAGATAAGGTGACAACAGGCCCACCAACACAAATGAGAAAGGAACTAGAAGAAAAATGGCCAAAAAATATCTACAAAATCATTTGGAAGGGCTGGGGTTATAGCTCAGTGGTAGAGCACTTGCCTCGCATGTGTGAGGCCCTGGATTCGATCCTCAGCACCACATAAGAATAAATTGATATTGTGCCCATCTACAACTAAAAAAATGTTTAAAAATTTATTTAAAAAATTGGGGGGGACTGGGGCTATGGCTCAGTGGTAGAACGCTCATCTCCCATGTGTGAGGCCCTGGGTTTGATCCTCAGCACCACATAAATAAAATAAAGGTATTGTGTCCACTTACAACTAAAAAAAATGTTTAAAAAAAAACTGGGGGGGGGGGAGTATATTATTTCACTTTGATTTAGGAAGGAGGCAATACAAAATTAGCAATTTCGTATTATATATTCACAAGTCAAAAGTCAAATTCTTAACTATATTTAAGAAAGGGGCTTGCCCCACTAATTTGCTGAGGCTGGCCTCAAATTTACAATGCTGGAGCCACTGGGATTTTAGGCCTACCCCAACATGGCTACCTCCCAGTCCTTTTTTATTTTTTTTGAAACTGGGTCTTGCTAAGTTCCCCGAACTGTCCTTGAACTTGCAATCTGCCCATCTTAGCCTCTCCCAAGTAGCTGGGAATTCAGGCATGTACCACCATGCCTGGCTTGCCTTGCTTTTTTCATCTACGGTTAACAGGTATGAGAACAAGGGAGAAAGGAGATAACCTATGACAAGGGAAGTCCAAAACAGACCAAAAATCTACTCTGAGAATACCATAAAATGATCAAGCTGGACGTGGTGGCACACACCTGTAATCCCAGCACTTGGGAGGCTGAGGCAGGAGGATCGCAAGTTCAAAGCCAGCCTCAGCAATGGTGAGGCACTTAGCAACTCAGTGAGACCCTGTCTCTAATAAAATACAAAAAAAAAAAAGGGCTGGGGATGTGGCCCAGTGGTTGAGTGCCCCTGAGTTCAATCCCAGTACCAAAAAAAAAAAAAAAAAAAAGAAAAGATCAACCATTCCTCATTAACACTGCCCAGCTATTTCTAAAATATAAAGCAAGTCATTCACTCATATAAATTCTCTCAGGTCACCTACTGCATTTAATATTTTTTTCTTCTTAGGATATCTCCATAGACTAGACCAGAGTCAGCAACTTTTAGCCTACACGGCAAAAAAAAAAAAAAAGGCTCTCAGATCTGGTTTGAACAAGTCTGCAGTCCTGCCTGGCTACCATAATTAGCCAGTCACTGAGGGTAGTAGGTCAGCTTATCACTAACATTTTTAGTACATCCTCTTAAAGATGTATTTACTGTTTGTTAGATCTACCCAGTAATGAAGACACAAAAGGGAAAAGGGTATTAGACTACATAGTCTCTCAAATTCAATTCTCCTCCACATTTTATTCAAGTCTAACATAACATTTATTTCCACTTTGCTTAAATGGGAATACTTTAAAAATTCTTCTTTATAAAGGTTTAGTAACACACTTATTAAGCCCAGTGATTATGTAAGCTACTAAGGGAAGGGAGAGAGAATGACAAATAAATGCCTTCTCCCCCCATGGGGCAGGATTGATGGTTCCTAGATAAGAATCAGTATTACTGAAGGCCATACACCAAGTACCTTTATTACAGCAAGGTGATCCCTATGTACAAAAAGCAATTTTATGTTTGGCAAAAGACCTTTAGAGTATAAAGACACAAAATAAGGCAATATTTTCGGAATATTCTCACATGTTCTTATCACAACTGTGAACACCATAATAATGAGATGAATGAGGTTAATGTGCTTAATATAGCTTTTTTTTTTTTTTTTTTTTTTGGTACCGGGGATTGAACTCAGGGGCACTTAACCACTGGGCCACATCCCCAGCCCTTTTTTTGTATTTTATTTAGAGACAGGGTCTCACTGAGTTGCTAAGTGCCTCGCCATTGCTGAGGCTGGCTTTGAACTCGCGATCCTCCTGTCTCAGCCTCCCAAAGTGCTGGGATTACAGGCGTGCGCCACCACGCCCGGCTTAATATAGCTTTTACTAGACAGTTTATGCTTGCTTTGCAACAATACTTCAAAACAGATTGGTGCAATCTTTTCCAAACAATAAATAGGTAGCCTATCACCAAGTGTTGTTTTTCAAAACCAGAATAATTTATTTTTCTCATATCAGCTATGTTTGAGAACGCAGTTTTATGCCACTGTTTTGTTATAATTATGTATCAGCACCTATTCCTTAGTCATTTTTATGAGACTCTCTTAAACTCCTAAATTTTTAAATGCAAAAATCATACACTTTGGGGAGGGAGGGGAAGGGAGGGGAGGGGGCAAGGGGATAGAAACAATGGCAGAAGGAGTTGGACATCAATAAACTAAGTGCATGTATAAAAAGCTCAAATGGTATGAAAATACTTTGTGTAAAAGCAACTTGGAAAACTGTGCTCTTTATGTAATATGAAAGGAATTGCACTCTAAAAGCATGTTTAACAAAAATTAAATTTAAAAATAAATAAATAAATTTAAAAAGGGGGAAAATTCATACACTTAATATACAGCAATTTCAATTCTAAGAATTTTCTAGGACTCTAACTTAAAGTACTGTTTGGTTGAGTATACAAGAATTATGTAATCATAACACTCACTGTAATGTGTCAGTGGAAAAATGGAGATGATCCAAATGTTCTCAGTAAGGGAATACTTCATAAGTACATTGTATCAATTCTACAAAATAATGAGAGGTAGAGCCATAGATACTGGACTGCTCTCTAACTGCTAAACACTACTGATTCCTTCAACAAATATTTGAAGGCTTGTGTAACACTGGTATCAATAATGTACACCAATGGAGCTCACAGACAATTGGGAAGACAAATAACCAAACTACTGGCACACTGTGGTAAGTGCCATGAAAGATGAAAGGGGAAAAGAAAAGAGCAGAGAATAATGGGGAAGAGGAAGGAAAAGCTCCTCTGGGTTCAGGCTCTCTGAAAAGGATATTTTATTTTTGTATGTTTAAAATGTTCTATGTAAAAGTCTTTTAAAAATAATAAGCACTAAGCCGGGCGTGGTGGCGCACGCCTGTAATCCCAGCACTTTGGGAGGCTGAGACAGGAGGATCGCGAGTTCAAAGCCAGCCTCAGCAATGGCGAGGCACTTAGCAACTCAGTGAGACCCTGTCTCTAAATAAAATACAAAAAAGGGCTGGGGATGTGGCCCAGTGGTTAAGTGCCCCTGAGTTCAATCCCGGTACCACAAAAAAAAAAAAAAAAATAATAATAATAATAATAATAAGCACTACAGGCTGGGATTGTGGCTCAGAGATAGAGTTCTCGCCTAGCATGCGTGAAGCACTGGGTTTGATCCTCAGCACTACATAAAAATAAAGATATCGTATCCACCTACAATCAAAAAATAAATGTTAAAATAAATAAGAACTAAACATAAGTTGTTACTATCTTTGGAAGGGGAAAGAAACTTGATTTTGTTTCCAGAGTCATTCATAAACCTCTCATTTAAAAATTCCAGATTTCACTTTTATCAAAAAAAAAAAAAAAGAAAGAAAGAAAAAGAAAAGCTAAGCTTCGATATAGAACAAATCATCCTTGACCTGAATGTGTCAACCTACATTTCATTAAGTCACCCTTTAAATCCACGTCTCCCAATTCTAACACCCTGAGAGATTATCAAAGAAAACATGCCTTTCAGAGGTGAAGACACATTAAATTAAAAAAAAAAAAAAAAAAAAAAAAAATTTCTGTCTTCTATCCATTTGAAAAGTCACCAGAGTAACAGTGTGTATCTTCCCCTGGGTCTCTTTTCAGAGACCCAAAACATCTCCACAGAGACAAAGCGTCTCCACTTATACTTCAGACATTTTCTAACTCCTAAGTACTAATTAGCAGTGCTTTAAACACATCACCTTGTAATTAAGACATGAAGACAGAATACATGAAAACAAAACCAAACTGTACAGGTATAGAAACTACAGTAACATTTTGGGGGGTGGGGATGGGAAGAGGACTGAGGATTGAATCAGTGGTGCTTAACCACTGAGCCATATCCCCTGCCCTTTTTAAAAAAATTTTTTTTTTTTTTTAATTTTGAGGCAGGATCTCACAAGATGCTTAGGGCCTTTTTAAGTTGCTGAGGGGCTGGTTTTGTACTTGCAATCCTCCTGCCTTGGCCTCCCAATTCGCTGGGATTACAGGCATGTACCACCATGCCTGACATCTTTTTCATTAACTGGATCTTTTTATATACACATATACATATATATACATATATACACACACACACAAATATATACACACACACACACACACACACACATATATATGTATATACATATGGAAATAATAACAAGCTACAAAGATCTCTGGGACACAAAAGTGGTTAAGAAGCAAGCTTTCTAACATTAAAATTTTCTAAGCTGAATAAAGTGGTTAAATTTAAAAAGTTAAAAGCCATGTTTACAGGGGGTAGCACAGTGGGAGACCCATGTGTGAGGGCCAGCACAAGTGGAGAGGGGAAAACATGGCCATGGTCAACTCAACAAGACCACAGCTTCCATTCTTCAAATAGGCAGAAATAAGCCGGGTGTGGTGGCTCACACCTATAACCCCAGCTCAGAAGGCTGGGGCAGGAGGATCCGGAGTTCAAAGCCAGCCTCAGCAAAGCCTCGGCACTAAGCAACTCAGGTAGACCCTGTCTCTAAAGTAAAATACAAAATACAGCTGCGGATGTGGCTCAGTGTTCAAGTACCCCTGACTTCAATCCCCAGCACCCCACACACAAAACAAACTGAACAAATATTGTAAAAGAGGCTAGTTATATAAATCCAATTCCCTTCATAACCATTTCATTTTAATTCTTTTACTTCTCATTATCTTCCCCACTAATAGTTTATTATAAAAATGTTTTTAACAGCTGAGAATGGCTCAGCACTAAAATTCTATCACCTACCTCCTGCAATTAAAAAAGTTACAGGGCAGCAGGAAAGATGGTGGAATGAGATGGACACCATTAACCTAGATACCTGTATGACTGCATGTATGGTGCAATACTACATTCTGTACAACCAGAGAAATGATAAGTTGTGCTGCAACTGTGTACAATGAATCAAAATGCATTCTGCAGTCATATGTACCTAATTAAAATAAGTAAAAATTTGTTACAGAGCCAGGCTCAGTGAGATAGGCCCGAGGCAGGAGGTTCGTAAGTTACAAGCCAGCCTTGGCAACTTAGTGAGACCCCATCTCAAAAAATAAAAAGGGTACAGCACCCCTGGGTTCAATCCCCAAGAAGAAAAAAATGTTTATTACATGTACTTTATCCATGTCTACTCATCTATGCCACCTGCCCATCCACTCATCCAATTTCTGGATGTATTTCAAAGTAAGCTACAGGCACTGTTACACTTTGTGTGTATCATAAAATAAGTGTTCAATTGTAGTTTCATGTTTTCAGTTAAATTTAAATTCCATCAACTGCACAAATCTTAAGTGTAAAACTCAGTGAGTTGTGACAAACAAAAACATGTTTAATAAAAGACTTATCAATGATTTGATGTGTAGTGGTACATGCCTATGATCCTAGCCACTTGGGAGGCTGAGGCAGACGGATCCCAAGTTCCAGGCCAGATAGTGCAATTTAGCAAGATCCTGGCTCAAAATAAAAATTTTTAAAAAAAGAAATGTGGGTGCAGGTTAATTGTAGAGGGCTTGCCTAGCACATGTGAAGTCTTGGCCTACTACCAAACCAAATTTCCTCATTCTCCTCCTGGATCAGTCTCTGCACCTTCCCTTCCAATTCTGAAATCACAGTTCTGGTTTTATTTTTAATCATATAGTTTTGTCTAGTCCAGAACTTTATACAAGTAGAACTGTGTATCCTCTCATGTACATATTTTGTATGTAACTGCATATCAACTTTTATTCCTTTGCAACGGTTACATGACTCCCACACCCCAAAATCAAAACAGCCACTTACATATTTAGATTTCAGCTTGTGTCAGCATAATATCCTGAGACTTATACCCATGTGGCTGTCTATCAGTATTTATACCTTCTTCTGCTGAAGTGTATTCCACTGTATGGATATATCACATTTTGTTTATCCTTTCATTCTTCTGTCAATGGATACATGAACTTTTAAGGTTCTTTTGGTGGTACTGGGTACAGGGGTGCTCTACTCCCGAGCTACATCCCCAACCCTTTCTGAAATAAAGTCTCATTAAATTGCCCAGGCTGGCCTCAAACTGGAAATCCTCTTGCCTCAGCTTCCTGAGTAGCTAGAACTACAACTATGAGCCAACAACTATTGCTAAATTTGGGCTGCTAAAACAGCTACAAACATTCCTCTATATGTCTTTCAATAGGTATATATGCTTTAAATTCTCTTCAGTAAATACTAAGAGTGGAATCACTAAATTATAAGTATTATAAACTTTTAACGAAACTACCAGGGCTGGAGTTGTGGCTCAGTGGGTTGAGTGCTTTTCTGGCATGTGTGAGTCCCTGGGTTCGATCCTCAGCACCACATCTAAATAAATAAATAAATGATCCATTGACAACTAAAATATATGTAAGAAACTACCAATCTTTTTCAAAAGCAGCTATTTTACAGTCCTACCAATAAATTTTTTTAAAATATTTATTTATGTGCTTTAGTTGTACACAATGTAATACATTTATGTTTACGTGGTGCTGAGGATCCAATCAGGGCCGTGCACGTGCTAGGCGAGTGCTCTACCGCTGAGCCACAATCCCAGCCCTGAACTTTAAATATTCTGATGTGCTTGTAGGGGTATTTCTTTATTGTTCTAAGACATACTTTCCTAGTGATAATGAATACTTTTGTTTGAAGCACTCCCCATTCTACTTTCCATACCCATAATACTCAAGAACCCAAATTCAAACTTAAAGGGGAAAAATCTATGGGCTACACTTTCAGGATTGAGATAACCAAAAGTATTCATGACCCCCATACCTCCTATCTGCTAGCAGAGTTGCCTTGTTGAGAAACAATAAAAGGGACAGAGAAAGAGACATTAGGAGAAAAAAGAAAACCTATGAGAATTTGTACATGCCTGGCCAAGATCTGTAGAATTTTGAAATCAGATGAATAATCTAAGAAACTTCAAGCCAAGGAATTCAAATCTTGCTGGTTTGTCTCAGAATCAATTGGAAATTCTGTTAAAATTTACTTCTTTTTAAACACAGGATAGGATGGCAATGTTTCTAACAAACTCCCCTGTTAGTCTGAGGACCACACTGGATACCAATGTCTTAGGACAACTAAATACTTGACAGAAGTAGGTAAACTTTTCCTAGAGAAAGGCTAAACCTTTATTTATAGAATTTTCCAGAGGCCTGGAATAATCTACAGACAATGAACAGAATATGGACAACCCACAAGTCAACAAAGCAACCTGCAAAAACAAAGGAACAGAATTTCAAAGACTTCAGATATCAGAGCAATCAGATTTTAAAACAAGCTGGGCACAATGGTGCAAACCTGTAATCCAAGGAACCTGCATGGCTGAGGCAGGAAGATCACCAAATTCAAACACTGAGCAACTTAGTGCAACCCTATCTCAAAATAAAAATGTAAAA
Organism: Tamias sibiricus; assembly: GCA_025594165.1. Lineage (NCBI taxonomy): Eukaryota > Metazoa > Chordata > Mammalia > Rodentia > Sciuridae > Tamias > Tamias sibiricus. Next base: position 66,601,986 of record CM046660.1, on the reverse strand, counting down.
TGGGTTAGAGTCAGGTATGGTGGTGACTGGGTGCAAATCCCAGTGATTTTGGAGGCTAAGGCAGGAGGATCATAAGTTCAAAGTAGGGCTGGGGATATGGCTCAGTTGATAGAATGCTTGCCTCACATGTACAAAGTCCTGGGGTTCAATCCCCAGCACCACAAAAAAATAAAATAAGTTCAAAGTCAGCCTCAGCAACTTAGTGAGACCCTGTATCAAAATAAAAATAAAAAGGGCTGGGGATGTAGCTTGGGGATACAATGCTTGCCTAACCTTACTTGATGAGCATGCACATGGCCCTAGGACCAATGATCAGTACCCACAGACATGTATAAATATAAAGGACAAATCTGAAATCCCAAAAGGAACTAGAAAAACCATTAAAAGTTACAATGATTTGGGGCTGGGGTTGTGGCTCAGCAGTAGAGCGCTTGCCTAGCAGGGGCAGGGCCGGTCCGATCCTTAGCACCAGGTACAAATAAACACATTGTGTTATAACTAAAGCAAATAAACATTTTAAAAAAAAAAAGTTACAATGATTTGAAAAAGAACCAAACAGAACTCCTAATATAAAAAATAAAGCTCAGGGCTGGGAGTATAGCTCAGTGGTAGAATACTTCCATGAGGTGATGGGTTCAATCCACAATTCCACAAAATTAAATGAATAAAAACAGACCTCAGTAGGCGACTATATTTTGTGCAAAATACAGCACAAAAACAGAATGAACTGACATCAGAAGAGTAAAAACATGGCAGAGGTATATCTAAGTACTACACAGTGGCTGAAATTTTTCTAGAACTAATGAAAAATACAAATTCACAGATTTGAGTGGTCCAAATGAGCCCAAACAGGATAAAAAAAAATTACACTTAGAAACATCGTAACACAAATACAAAACCAAAATCAGAAAAGAATATTAAAGCAAGGAAAGGGGGGGAGGGTCACTACTTTTTGACACACAGCTGATTTCTCAAAAAGCAATGAAGGAAACCAGAAGACAGTGAATTCTAATTTCATTCAGCATGGTAAAGATACATGTCAATAAAGAATCCTACACCAGATAAAATTACCTTTTATGAAGAAAGTCTCTGTCAGATTAAAACTAGTGGATTTTCCACCAGCAGAAGAAAAGTGACCCTGGACAGTTTTGAGATATGAGAAGAAATAAAGTAGCAAATATAAACACAAATGAACATTAACACTATAGAAGAATACCCAGTAAGGGTTTTTTTTTTTTAATTGGTAAAAGTAAAAATGATAATATCTTAAACTCAAGAGGAAGTTGGCAGGCTAAATATATTTTCCATAAGTAGTGAAGGTACATTGATTACTTTGTTAGACATAATATTTTAGTTTTTTTTCCCTATAGTGCTGGGGATTGAACTCAAGGCCTTGCACACACTAGGCACGCACTCTATACTGAGCTACAGTCCCAGACCTGATTAGTTTCTAAAACAGGTACTCAAAAACTAGAATCATGCCCTTATATTAAAAAAAAAAAAAAAAAAAAAAAAAAAAAAAAAAAAATCAATAAGGTATGGTGGCACATGCCTCTAATTCCAGCAACTTGGGAGGCTGAGGCAGGAGGATGGCAAGTTCAAGGCCAGTTGCAGCAACATAGCTAGGCCCAAAGCAACTTAATGAGACCTGGTCTCAAAATTTTTTAAAAAATTTTTAATTTTTTTTTTAAAAATGGCAGGAGAGGTGATAAAATGGACACCCCCTCATAATTATAAAAAGATTTAATTCAGCAAGATAGCAATTTTTGTATGTGTAGGCAGTGCAGTACTGGAAACTGAACATGGGGTATTCTATCCCTGGGCTACATGCCTAGTCTTATCTTTTCTTCCTCTTTTTTTTATTTTTTTTTTATTCTTTCTTTCCTTAATTTTGAGATTCAGGAAATTTTGAGATTGAGATTAAGGCCAGTCACTGAGGCTGGCCTTAAACTTTTGATCATCCTGTCTCAGCTGTCCAAGTTGCTGGGATTACAGGCATGCACCACCACACCCAAAAAGGAAGACAGCAATTTTTAATTTACAAACAATTTATAAACAAGGCTGAACAGTGTTTTTCTTTAAAAAATATACAAATCCAAAGTGGATTTTCAGTTATATTGTAATACTAGTTATTAAGAGAAATACCAAGAGATTAAAAAGTAAAGGACACTGATAATTCTCTGTAGTTCACAAAATCCTCTTGCCTTAAAATTCTCAATGTTTCTACATATTACCACTCTAAAGAGCTCCATCATCAAGCTGGGCATGGTGGTGCATACCTGTAATCCCAGTGGCTCCTGCCTCAGCAATTTAGCGAGGCCCTAAGCAACTTAGCAAGACCCTGTCTCAAAATAAAACATAAAGGGCTGGGGACATGGCTCAGTGGTAAACCACTTCTAGGTTCAATCCCTGGTTAAAAAAAAGAAAGGAAGAAAAAAAAAGGTCCATCAAATTTCTCAAACTTCAACATTTCATTAGATGCTACTTCAAGTAGGTACTTTTATTCCCATGTTTCATCCACGTCTCTATACCCACTCACTGAATTCTCAACTCCCAGGGAAGCTGTCACATACTACATGACAATATCCTAAATATTAACAACATCCACCACAAATTAACTAGGGTCAGAACAGAACAAATGAGGGCTGGGGCTGTAGCTCAGTAGCAGAGTGTATGCCTAGCACCTCTGAGACACTGGATTCCATCTTTAGCAACACATAAAAATAAACAAAATAAAGGAATGTTGTCCATCTCCAACTACCAAAACAAATTTTTTTAAATAAAAATAACTGAACAAATGACCTATGGCAAATTAATCAAGTCCTTCCTCAAGACTCTTTTGGTACTTAGTTGTAAAGCACAAAGTATGGCATTAGAATGGCAATGTTTAAGATAGTCACATAAGGAAGTGGTCTTCAGAGAGAGATGAAGCAGATACACAGAGACAATAGGTAAAAGTATGTGAATTTCTGGTTTTAGTTCATTGTTCCTAAAGCCTAGCTGCCTGATTCCATTCTTAAATTTCACCAGACATAACCAATCTCAAGTAATAATTCTAGGTAATCCATTGTCCAATTAATGTTTGAACTTTTTATGACTCACAAGTGAGATGGATAATCTTGTAAAACAAACTCATTTATGGTCTCAGTATTTCCCCAGCAAAGACAAACTATTAAGTCATAGTGTACAAAGATTTCTGAAAATATCACTCTCTTTAACCCTAGCAGATCAGAATTATACTAAGAACAAGCATTATTCATTTAATAAAAGAAAAGCTCAAAGGCACCTCAACTAAACTGAAGTATCTAAGCTTAAAGTTACATTAGAACTCTTGTCTCCTGAGGTCAATTTTTCTTATACATTGACCTTTAAAGGAATAAACTCAAATGCAGTTTACAACCTTCCATTATCAGAATCCTGTATCTAGCCATGTATTAAAAATAATCAACATTTTTAAGGCTATAACACACAACAGTATCTGAAAACAATATTCATGTCTAAAAATTATACCAAATAGCACTGTCCAATATTAATATATTAATAAATCAATACTAAACATTAGTTTAGTATCCTTTGTTCCCATTGTTTTTAGAAACAAAAATGTTAAGAAACCAGTAAAGTCAGGTTTGATGGTGCAACGCCTGCAGTACACCCCCAACTCTAGAGGCTGACGTAGAAAGAAGCTTGAGTTTAGGAATTAGAACAACAGCATGGGCAAGATAGTAAGCACTTGTTGCCAAAAAGACAAAAATCTGTAAAGCAGAAAACAAAGAACTAAACAAAACCACAGCCATGAAATGTCTATGCTCAATCATTTCTCACCTCCAAAGAAAACCAGCTAAAACACAATGGAAGGAGTGGTAAAAACAGAGGTATTATCACATACTTTCAAAAATTTAAAATATTAGACAATGATGTTTCTCTAAGATGGACAGTTTGGGGTCACAAAAACAATAAGAGGGTTAGGGGTGTGTGTAGCTCAATGGTACAGGCCTAGCTTATGAGAGGCCCTGGGTTCAATCCCTTGCACTACAAGGAAAACACACACACACACACAATGAGCTTATAGTGAAAGAGAGTCTTTGGTAGGAGCATGCAAGATTTACAAGAACTTTGGAAGCCTCAAAGACCAATGAAAAACCAAACAAATAACCAGAATAAAAGGTGATGGACTATGGAACTATCCTAAGTACTACCACAAAAAGAGCACACAAGTCCTGGTGGAGGAAATAAATCTCTTAGGGGAGGAAATATATAGACTATCATAGATTAAAAAAAAAGGTATTTCCCCAGGAGTGAAGGGTGATGGTCTGAAATAACTCTTAAAAAGGTGTTCCAGACAGAAACAACTTCAGAAAGGCCTAGGGACACAAATAAATGTACAGGAAATAGCTGGGAATGGGACTCAAGAGGAAAGCCTGAAACCTCCTCAACTACTCTAAATAGAAAATTCACACCTACACTTTTTTTTTTTTCTTTTCTTTTTTTTTTTTGCACCGGTGATTGAGTCCAGGGGTGCTCTACCACTGAGCCACATCCCAGCCTTTTTATTTTGAGACACAGTCTCACTAAATTGCGTAGGCTGGCCTCAAACTTGCATTCCTCCAGTTTCAGCCTCCCAAATTGCTGAGATCACAGGCATGTGCCAACCCCAGTAACACATACACTGTTCAAAAGAAAACTACATACCAAATATAGAAAGTGTTAACAGGACTTTTAAAACAAAGCATTCCTTATAAACCTCAAAATAAGAAAGTAGGTATAAGACCTTAGAAGTCAGGGCTGGGGTTGTGGCTCAGCGGCAGAGTGCTCGCCTCGCACATGCGCGGCCCGGGTTCGATCCTCAGCACCACGTAAACATAAATGCATTGCATTGTGTACAACTAAAGTAAATAAATATTTAGAAAAAAAAAAAAAAAAAAAAGACCTTAGAAGTCAACTGAGGGAGTACCTCAGTGGCAGAGTCAAAGCTTAGCACCCCAAGACCCTGGGTTCAATTCCCAGCACCAAAAATTAAAGAATCAATCACATATTTAACTTTTTCTCTCTAAGTTGGGGCTTCTACAGTCTTGGAATATTAAAAAAAAGTAAATTGTTCCCTGAGAAACAGTACCACCACTCCAAGTTGATTCTGAAGTGAATTTGGCATCTTCCATGAAGAGTACCCAATACAGTCCTCTTGAAATGACAATGTCATAGCCAATAAGCGCATTTTCTAGTTAGCAGGATGTTTAAATTCAAACAATAGTTTAAGTAGAAACAGTAAACTGAAATTGCCAAAAGAAAAAGAACTAGTTTGTCCCAATTATAGTAAGTACGAAACTACAGGTTTTAACTAGCAAGATTTTAACTAAGAAGACAGTACATCACAACACGACTGTCAGTTCTACTTAAAAGATAATACAAACCTATGGATACAGGATTTTTTTTTTTTTTTTGGAGTGATAAAAATAAAAAATTTGCTAGTGATGACCTGAGTGCACAACTCTGTAACTTTATTAGAAACACTATACTTTCAAATGAATAAATTATATATCACATGAACTAAATCTCAATAAAGCGATTTTTAAAAATATTTCACTCTGAAAATGTTCTCTGCCTTCAAAGGTACTGCATAAAAAGGAAAACCCTTAATTTGTTGCTTTTGAACTTTCAACTATGCCAATGTGATGCACCAGACCTCTCCCAAGATACCATAAACATTGAATTTTTTTTACTTATTATTAATGTATTCATTTATTTTTATTTATTGTGGTGATGGGGATCAAACCCAGAGTCTCCTTCATTCTAAGCAAGCACTCCACCTACCACTGAGCTATAACTCCAGCTCCCAAACTGACATTTTGAAGACAACCATCTGTTAAGAATGAAAAAATCCTAAATCTACTAGAGTGCATTTGTGAAGGCAGTTACTAAACTGATAAGCTGATGTCCTTAATTACCTGTACCACATCTTTCTATTCTCTATTTTAATAAAGTAATGGCGCTTGAGATTCAGAAAACCACACCCCAAAACACGATACCTTGGCAAAGCATACTAAGTGCTTTGAACTGAAGGACACAGAAGGTCTCTGGCCACCTGTCACCCTCTTCTCAAAGCTCAAAGGGGGGGGGGGACGCGGGGGAGGGTCCTCTAAAATTTCCCATATCTGACACTAAAAGCAGTTCAACAGTAGAACCCAACTATCATGAACCCCCTACCCAGAATCTCATCAAACCAGGTAAGATCAACTCACATCACAAGAAAGAATGCTAAAAGTCACTGGCCTTGCTCAGAACAGACCTAAAGCACAACCTATCACCTATTCTTTTGTGAGCTGCTACATGAAAGGCTATCTTGCATAAGTCAACCTTGGTTTATTTGTGTTTTCTCCCTCCCCTTCCCATAACGTGCAGCCATCTCCCTGAGAAACTCTAAAACCCCATCCCTTCTGAAGCTTAGGAAACTAAATAAATTTTAACCACCTAGCCTTTTACCCTTTCGCCTTCTCCCCTTCAGTCTTTTTTTAAATTCCTTTATTTTACTTATGTGGTGCTGAGGATGGAACCCAGGGCCTCACACATGCTAGAAGAGCGCTCTACTGCTGAGCCATAGCCCCAGCCCCGTCCCCTTCAGTCTTTATACTGGTTAGAAAAATCAAGTCGTTTTGTTTCTCACACTGAGTAAATATAAAACTGAAAACCAGAAGTATTTACAAAAAATTCATTGTTATATTCTACAATAACTGATGTTCAAAGTACCTAAACAGTATAACTTTATTTTTCTAAAACAAACTAACTAAATCCAACATGGACAATGCTTCTTACCTATTTCAACAGAAGTTCTTCTAGGACTCACTAAACCAATAAACTACATGTCTACTTTGAATAACCTTCAAATAACCCAAATCTAAGGGTTAGACATGTAAACCAGGAAAAAAAAAAAAAAAACCCACTTAGCAAAAATTTGCAGTCGAACTGTACAAAAGGCATTGATGTGTTAAGAAAACTTAAGAGCTGGGTACAGTGGCACACACCTGTAATTCCAGAATGCAAATCAGGAGACTAAGGCAGGAGGATCACAAATTTGAGGACAGGTTGGGCAACTTAGCAAGACCTTGGCTCAAAATAAAAAGGGCTAGGGATGTAGCTCAGTAAGAGAGTGCCCCTGGGTTCAATTCTGAGTAAGACGGCAAGGAGGGGTGGTTAATCACCCAAGTTGAAACAAAATTCCAATTCATGATAGCAAGCAATTGTTTTCCCATTTTCATTAATAAAATTTCCTTTTAAGGCAACTGCCTTTAAAAAGGAAAGAATGCTCAAGAAAGCAAAGTAGATGGTCTTGAAGTAAAAAAGGAGAGGAGTACAAAATATAAACGAGAGATTTAGAACAATGTCCTTATAATACCTTTCTTATTGGGGGTAATTTTTTCATTCTTCCTGTACAAATTACTAAGAAATACCAATGGTCTTGCAGTATATTTGAGATATACTACATTGGAAGAGGCAGAACATGATGGCACATGCATGTATTCACAACAATTAAGGAGGCTGAGGCGGGAGGATCAGAAGTTCAAGGTTACCCATAGGAACTTAGCGAGAACTTGACTCAAAGAGAGCTAGGGATACAGTTCAGTGGTAAAGCACCCTTGGGTTCAATCCCTACTACCAAAAATAAAGAAGAAATGAAAATGGCTGGAGATATAGATCAGTGGTAAAATGCACCTGGATCCAAACCCTAGTACAAAAAAATATTTTTTTAATTAAAATCTTCCCAGGCGTGGTGGGGCATGCCTGAAATCCCAGCAGCTTGGGAGGCTGAGTGAGGAGGATATTGAATTCAAAGTCAGCCTCAGCAATAGTGAGACACTAAGCAACTCATTGAAACCCTGTCTCTAAATAAAATACAAAATAGGGCTTGGGGATGTGGCTCGGTGGTTGAGTGTTTGCCCTGCATGCACAAGGCCCTGGGTTCAGTCCCCAGGACCAGAAGTGTATATAATCTTGACACCAAGCATGGTGGCGCACACCTGTAATCCCAGCAACTCCAGAAGCTAAGGCAGGAGGATCACAACTAGCCTCAGCAACCTAGCAAAGCCCTAAGCAACTTAGTGAGACCCTAACTCAAAATTTTAAAAGTGCTGGGGATGTGGCTTAGTAGTTAAGCACTCCTGGATTCAATCCCCAGTACAAAAAGAAAAAAAAAATTCTTTTGAGGTACCAACAAGCTGGCTGCTATAGGGTCCACACTACAAGAAAGGTTAAGACCTCCTGGACTTAAAAATGTTCTAACCAACTGGGTGCAGTGGCACAGGCCTGTAATCCCAGTGGCTTGGGAGGATGAGGCAGGAGATCTCGAGTTCAAAGCCAGCCTCAGCAAGTTAATAAGGCCCTAAGCAACCCAGTTGAGACCCTTTTTGAAAATAAAAAAAAAAAAAAAAAGGGGCCAGGCACGGTGGTGCATGCCTGTAATCCCAGCGGCTTGGAAGGCTAAGACAGGAGGATCACGAACAAAGCCAGCCTCAGCAACAAGGAGGTGCTAAGCAACTCAGTGAGACCCTATCTCTAAATAAAATACAAAATAGGGCTGGGGCTGTGGCTCAGTTGAGCACCCAGAGTTCAATCCCCAGTACCAAAAAAAAAATAAAAAAACTAAAAGGGCTAGGGGCCGGGCGCAGTGGCGCACGCCTGTAATCACAGCACTTTGGGAGGCTGAGGCAGGAGGATCGCGAGTTCAAAGCCAGCCTCAGCAATGGTGAGGCTCTTAGCAACTCAGTGAGACCCTGTCTCTAAATAAAATACAAAAAAGGGCTGGGGATGTGGCCCAGTGGTCGAGTGCCCCTGAGTTCAATCCCCAGTACCACAAAAAAAAAAAAAAAAAAAAAAAAAAAAGAGCTAGGGATGTTGCTCAGTGGTTAACACCCCTTGGTTCAATCCCGGGTACCCTCCCCCGTCAAAAAAGTGTTCTAACCAGAACTTTCCAATTAAATACATATTAAAAATGTCAGCATGCATAAATGACTCAACATTGCTTATACATTTTTTCTCTACATACATATATCCATCCATACATTGATGGCACAAGGTACATCATTTCTTCTCACCGACAGCATATCAAAAAAATTTAAGAACCAGAGGTCTAAACCTGTCTGTGTACAGAACACCATTACCCTTATTTAAATTTTTAGGGAGCCAAAGATATGACCTAGTTCTCAGCATGAAGACACACTTGGGGAGGTATGCCAGTCATTTCTAGGAATAACTTTTTGCTTTCTGGATTAAAAAAAAATTTTTTTCCTCGGTTCCTGTCTCAAACATAGTGGACACAATGACTTCACACCTTCAGAGTCACTTAGTGACCATGAGAATCACCTGCTTGGAATGGCAAAGTAGAAATACACAAGAGCCTGGTCTTTGCCACTACACAGGTAAACCTTGTTGTATGAGGAAAAATAAACTGACCTGTTTAAGACCCTGTAAGTCAAGTTTTCTATTACCTGCAGTTGAAAACATTTCTATCAGATAAATCATTATCCACAAGGTCACCAAGTAAATGCCCCTTTGAGGGATATCATCTGAGCTAAAACCTTACATATAAGACATGCAAATCTCAAAGACATTCCAGGAAGCAAGAACAATACGAAGCCCAGAAAAGTACAAGCTAATGTCAGAGAGGCCAAGGAGAGTCCAGAACATAAAGGACCTTGTAAGCCTCAAGGAGCCTTCAGATTCTTCCCAATGAATTGCCACAAACACACATAAAAATCCCTCAGATATATGAGAACATTTCCCAACTTAATACAAAAGCTGAAGAGAAAGACTTTAAATACTTGGCTTTGGACCAGGCCAATGGTGCACTCCTATAATTCCAGCTACTAGGGGGCTGAGGCAAAAGGACTGCAAGATCAAAACCAGTCTGGGAAACTAAAAAAGACCCTGTCTCAAATAAAGGCCTGGGATGCAGGTAAGTGGTACAGAAACAGGCAGGGTGGGGGATGGGGGAGTGTTAGGGTTAAGGAAAAAGGATATAAACAATAACGTATATCTGGCACATGGTTAAATCCTCACTGTTACAGATTAAGGACCTAACTTAATTTTATTCTCCTCTAAAATCTCTTTAAAATCCAATTTTTCCGAAACAAGAGGTTTAAAGCATCTTAAAAAAAAAAAATAGGTATGGTGGTTCATACCTGAATTCACAGCAAAAGTGGAGTGGGGGAGAGTGGGGGACACAACAAAAACAGGAGGTTCTAAGCCAGTCTCAACAATTTATTGAGTCCATGAACAAAACCCTACCTCAAAATAGAAAATTAAAAGGGCTTGGGGATGCAACTCAGTGGCAACATGTCCGTGGGTTTAATACCCACTACAGAAGGAGCCAGGTCAGAGACACACATCTATAATGCCAGCCACTCAGGAGGCTGTCACTGGAGGATCGCAAGTTTGAGGCCAGCCTCAGCAATTTAGCGAGACCCTAGGCAATTTAGCAAGACCCTGTCTCAAAACCTAAAAAATAAAGGGCTGGAGATATATCTTAGTGGTAAGTGCACCTGGGTCTAATCCTCAGTATCAAAAATAAGACAAATAAAGCCTACTGATACCCTCAAGAAAAGGGCCCAGAAGTGCTCAAAAATACCTTTGAGCACTGGACTAGGTAGCTATACCTGTAATCTCAGCAGCTCAGGAGAATGAGGCAGGAGGATCAGGAGTTCAAAGCCAGCCTTAGCAAGGCTCTAAGCAACTTACCCATACCCTTTATCAAAAGAAAAAAAAAAAAGGTGGGGGAGGGGGGCGCTGGGGAGGTGTGGGTCAGTGGTTAAGTGCCCCTGGATTCAATCCCTGGTACCAAAATAAAAAACATTTGCGCTATCAAAATCATCTCTCTTAGCCACATCATGAAAACCTTCACTCTGAAGGTACCAAGCACTTTTGCAATTCAACATGTGATGGACATCATTTCCCTAAGTACAGGTATGAAGACATGAATGGTGTGACATGTTTGTGCACAGAGACATGAAAAATTGTGCTCTGTATGTGTACTATGAATTGAAATGCATTCTGCTGCCATGTATAACAAATCAGAATAAATTTTTAAAAAACTGGATGAGATGGACATCATTACTCTTGGTACATGTATGACTGCACATAAGGTGCAATACTACATCATGTACAACCAGAGAAACTGTGCTGCAATTGTGTACAATGAATCAAAATGCATTCTGTCATAATTAATTAAAAAAAAAAAAAAAAAAAAACGGGAGTAAGGTGTGACACAGAGGGCCTAAAAATACTTAAATCCACCTACTAATAAAAAAGGGTATACTCACTACACAAAGCAAAGTCAAGAAAAAGCAGGCCATTTTGGAATGTTCAATCCCCAATGAGAGTTTTAAGGTTTGGTATAACAAATCAACATTGAGCAATAATGACCAAGGACAAAGAACAAAATATTACCTCACATTCAGAATACTCTAAGAAGTATATAACAGCTGTTAAAGAGCCATATTTTTAAAAAAGTGTCCGCTCTATTGATCTTTTTTCAACAGATGAACATTTTTTTTTAAATATTTATTTACTTTAGTTGTACACAATGAATGCAATTATGTTTATGTGGTGCTGAGGATCGAACCCGGGCCGCGCACGTGTGAGGCGAGTGCTCTGCCGCTGAGCCACAACCCCAGCCCCCATTTCTTTTTTTTTTTAATATTTATTTATTTACTTTAATTGTACACAATGCCTTTATTCTTTTTTTAAAAAAATATTTATTTATTTACTTTAGTTGTACACAATGCAATGCATTTATGTTTATGTGGTGCTGAGGATCGAACCCGCGCTGCGCATGTGCTAGGTGAGGGCTCCACCACTGAGCCACATCCCCAGCCCAACAGATGAACATTTCTTAAGGAAAAAATAATTTTAAAAACTTTACATTAATGAATTTCTCATCTAACAACAACAACAAAAAATCTTACCTTAAAACTATGGAAGGGGAATATGGGATACTTATATTATTTTTTATAAGATTTTAAAGTCTATTTCAACAAAATGAAGACATTTAAAAATAAGCAATATAATAACACTACTAACATTGAACTTGACACTTTAGTGTAAGATACGATAATTAGCAGTGAAAAAAATACTTGAACCTAGATCAAATTTAGAAACTGGCCCCCCAAAAAAAACTTTTCTAAACACGTAACATTCTTTTTTTTTTTTGTACCGGGTGTTGAACTCAGGGGCAATCAACCACTGGGCCACATTCCCAGCCCTTTTTTGTATTTTATTTAGAGACAGGGTCTCACTGAGTTGCTAAGTGCCTCACCTCTGCTGAGGCTGGCTTTGAACTCATGATCCTCCTGCCTCCGCCTCCCAAGTGCTGGGATTACAGGCGTGCGCCACTGCGCCCCGCTATCTTAATTTTTTAGTCATCAAAAAATAAATTATTGCCGGGCGCGGTGGCGCACGCCTGTAATCCCAGCACTTTGGGAGGCTGAGGCAGGAGGATCACGAGTTCAAAGCCAGCCTCAGCAATGGCGAGGCACTTAGCAACTCAGTGAGACCCTGTCTCTAAATAAAATACAAAAAAGGGCTGGGGATGTGGCCCACTGGTCGAGTGCCCCTGAGTTCAATCCCTGGTACCAAAAAAAAAAAAAAAAAAAAAAAAAAAAAAAAAAAAAAAAAAAAAAAAAAAAAAATTAATACACATAGCTGAATTTAGGTAAAAACTTGAATTAAGTAGTAGGCACATCCTACAGAACAGAAAATTCTACTCTAGCAAACCTGAATTTACCAATTTCTTAGATAATTCAAGAGACTTATCAATTAAAACAGTGCCACAAAGAAGATAAGAAATGATGGCCTATTATTTCTTTGTTAATTCCTTTCAATCCTTAGTTTGTATAAAGAGAAAATGCCTGGGGAAAAAAATGGCCTAGCCTAATGTACAGGCAGCTGAAAGGTAACACTAGATGGTTAGAAGAGGCAGGAGCATATTATCTTACAGTACACACCAAAGGCTGAAATTCTCTAAGTCTTACCTCATAAGCAGCAACTAGAAGACCAAACATTTTAAAAGGCAAAGTGAGCAGTAAAAAAGGGAGACAGACTCTATAGTTAACACTCTAATTTTCTAAAAAGAATTCTGAATTCAATTGGGTTCCTATTACAACTGACAAATAATTAGCAAAGTTGAAACTATAAAATTTTCTCAAAATTCAGATTAATTTTTCCCATCTATTCAGAGAAAGGCAAAAACTATTTTTGGATCTGGGATGGAAGGGGAAAGAATCAAGGTGGAATTCCCTCCTGAAACTAAGCTGCTTTCCTTGGGTGGGTAGAAAATGAAAACAAATGCTTTGCAAAGGAAACACATGAAGCTACATGTCTGCTTTGCAGAGAAATAGATCCTCTTGCATGTTGTAGCAGTAAAATAGACTTCACTCTTGTTCTGATTCTGAAGTCCACAAAACCCCATAAATGTTGGACTATACAACTTTCCTGATTCCACAAACAGGTGTAATTTTGAATCATAAAATTACACTGACAGCTAGCTACTAGCATCTCTATTTCCACATAAAAATCAAGTTAATTCAAAACATAATCAGCAAAATCCACAAGAATATGCTAGAAATAAAAGCTGCTAAAGAAAACTAAATATTTTTCTTTAGCTTTCTGTTAGCCATGACCTAACCTCAATTGTAAAATCCTGTCATATACACTTTGTTGTTGTTACCAGGGATTGAACCCAAGGGGCACTGAGCCCCTAAATCACATCCCCAGACCTTTTTATCTTTTTTCTTTTGAGACAGGGTCTCAGTAAGTTGCTGCAGCTGGCTTCGAACTTGCAATCTTCCTGCCTCATCCTCCCAAGCTGCTAGGACTTATTACAAGCAGGCATCACTATGCTCCACATACTTTTATAAAAGTAAAACGGTACCAGGTGCAGTGGCTCATGCCTATAATCCCAGAAATTTGGAGGCTCAATCAGGAAGATCACAAATTCTAGGCCTGCAGCTCAGTGATAAAGTACACCTGGGTTTAATCCTCTATACCAGACCTCCCTCCCCAAAAAATTAATTGGAATTGGATGAAACTTTGAAACATTAATTTGTACTTTTTAAAAGTATATAAATGTAGCCGGGCATGGTGGCGAATGCCTGTAATCCCAGCACTTGGGAGGCTGAGGCAGGAGGATAGCAAGTATAAAGCTAGCCTCAGCAATGGCGAGACACTTAGCAACTCAGTGAGACCCTGTCTCTAATAAAATACCAAAAAAGGGCTGGGGATGTGGCCCTGTGGTCTAGTGCCCCTGAGTTCAATCCCCAGTACCAAAAAAAAAAAAAAAAAAAAAAAAAAGTATAAAAATGTTTAGATTAGCAAAGTAGCTAATCAGTAAAGCACTTGCCCAGCATGCACAAGGCCTTAGAGTTTGATCCCCAGCACTGGGGTACATCTATATAATATACACATATATACATGTGTGTATGTGTGTACATATACACACACATAAATTTTTGAATCACAATTCACTCATCTTATTAAACATCTTTTTTAATTCCTTTTTTCTTTTTTTTAATTAGTGGTAAATGGATACAATACCTTTGTTTTATGTATTTTTTAATGTGTTGAAGATCAAACCCAGTGCCTCACATGTGCTAGGCAAGCGCTCTACCACTGAGCTACAACCCCAGCCCCTTAAACATCATTTCTTTATTACACTATGCTAAGTAAATGTTTCTCCTTTGTAATACTGAAAAATTACTAAGTGAGCAACTCAAAAAATCATGTAGTAGGTCTAAATAGTACTCTCAATTTTAAAGAACCCCAAAACCCCAGTACTGCAAAAACAAAATAATCTAATTTCTTTATCTGTAAGAACCTCAATGTTAACCCTAATTGCTGTTATTTCATAAATACTGATCCCCTATTTCAAAGGGCTCATTAACCGTACCTGGATCCTGGCCACAATTATACCTTTAGGCTCTACTTTCTTCCTATCTCAAACTATCAGAGCCAGTTCAAGTCCCTCCTCTCTGCAGGTCTTCCTCAATAACTTCTACCCAAATGTAAATCCATGTACTTCTGAGTGCCCACTTCATAAATCTCAATTTTGTATTTAATAACTATGCACAATATTAAATGTCATATAGAATTTGGGGGCTTTTTTTATTTGGTGTTTTGGAGGGTTTTTTTTGTTGATGTTGTTTCTGGTACTACAGATTGAACCCAGGGCTTCATCCATGCTAACAAGCAAATTCACTGCCACTCAACTACATCCCCAACCCCACATACAACTATAGACAAGTTATGATCAAATAAGTTATGTATCAACTATATGAAACAGAACTAAGAGGACAAGGATTTGTTTTTACCCAGGGGAGCTCTCCTCTGAGCTACATCCCTAGCTTTTTATTTTTTGAGACAGATCTCTCTAAATTGTTAAGGCTGGGCTCAAATTTGCTGTTCTCCTGCCTCAGCCTCCAAAGTAGCTAGGATTACAGATATGCCCGCTCCCATGCTTAACCCAAGAATAAGTTTTAAGTCTTTTTTTTGTTTGTTTGGTACCTGGGATTGAATCCGGGGGCACTCAACCACAGAGCCACATCCTAAGCCCCTTTTGCATAGGGCCTTGCTAAATTGCTGAGGCTGGCTTTGAATTAGTGATCCTCCTGCCTGAGCCACTGGGATTATAAGCGTGAACCACTGCACCTGGCTTTAAGTACCTTTTGTATTTCTCCAGCATTACTTTAGCAATAATTAAGCACTTGATAAATATGCACTAATAAATAAACCATCATCTACTAATAAATATTATCCCCAGATGCTAAAATTTATTGTAACCAAGTTATAAAATATTCTAATACCTTACCAATTCCTTCAAAGTAGTTAATTCTAATGAGCCTAGTTTTGAAAAATTTATATCCTATACTTAAGTACCAATCCCTGAAAAAATAAATTAACAGTAAATTTTAATAATGCTAAAATTATCCCACAACATAATAACTTTAACACAGAACAACAAACTATTAGTGGTCACTGACACTTACCATGTAATGTGAATGTTGGAAGCCTTTGTGCCAGACACTTTGGCATAATAGATCTCTATCCTCAAGTAGCCAAAGGTTAGCCCAGTGTAGTGGGTTGTGTTTGTAATCCCAGCCACTTGGAGGCTGGGATAGAAGAATCTCAAATTCAAGGCCAGCCTCAGAAATTTAGCGAAGCCCTAAGCAACTTAAAGAAGACCCAGTTCCAAAATTTAAAAAAGCAAAAAGGGTTGGAAATGTAGCTCAGTGGTAAAGTACCCACTGGGTTCAATCCCCCACCACCAAAAAAAAAAAAAAAAAAAAAAAAAAAAAAACAGGGGCTTGGGCTGTGGCTCAGTAGTAGCACACTTGCCTGGTATGTGTGAGGCACTGGGTTCGATTTTCAGCACTGCATATGAATAAATAAACGTCTATCAACAACTAAAAAAAAAGTTAAAAAAAAAAAAAAAAATGATCTAGCCAGGCTTGGTGACACACACTTCTAATTCCAGCAACTTGGGAGGCTGAGGAGCAGGATCATGTTTGAGGCTAGCCTCAGCACCTTAGAAAGACACTGTTCAAAATAAAAAGGAATGGGGATATAACTCAGCAGTAAAGTGCCCCTGAGTTCTATTCCCACTACCAAAACAAAACAAAACAGCAAAGATCTAATTAAGAAGTATAAAAATTAAAAAGTGTAAATAACCAATTAAATAAGAGACTATAAAAGCTGTAAATAAAATGTTATTTGAGAGGAAATAGAGAATACAGAGTAAAAACTCCATTAGGAGCTATCAGAAGAAAATTAAGCATGGATATGTAGCTATACATGTATGGGAAGAATATCAATTCAGGTAGACAAAATAAAAGCAAGGGCAAGGATGCTGAAAAGTTTGAGTGTTTTCAGAGATGAACTACAGTTCAGTCTGACTACAAACAAGAATAGAAAAGAAATTAACAAGATACCATGGTCACAGAAGTTAATAGCATATTTACATATTTACTATTACAAGAACTATAAGAACTTCATTTTTTAGGGAAAAAACAAGAGGAAGCCCTCCATATGCTCTCCCTGAACCTGCTAAGGACACAAAGTAGCTTAAATTACAAGTTAACGGTGAATTTCAGATGGTCCTCCATAAGAACTCACTTCAGGTTTCCACATATATTTACCAGCATAACGACTTCAATTTAAGTTAATCTGACCTTAAGATAACACAAGGTACATCTATTTATTCAGAGTGCTGCCCACAGGTAGAATGAGTAGGAGTCTTAAAGTCAGGATAGAACTCATTGTTTATGACAGCCAAAAAGTTGATTAAAATACACATTAAAATGTGGTAACTTTGGGGCTGGGGTTATGGCCCAGCAGTAGAGCGCTTGCCTAGCATGTGTGACGCACTGGGTTCGATCCTCGGCACCACATGAAAAATTAAAAAAATAAATATTGTGTCCACCTATAAGTAAAATATATTTTTTAAAATGCTGTAACTTCATGTCTTAAAGGCTTATTGATAAACACTTCAACTTATAGTCTTCAAAAACCATGTATGAGTAATAACACTGTATTTATAGAAATAAACACATCCTCTCTAAAGAATAAATCTTCTGGGCATGATGGTGCAAACCTGTAATCCCAGCAGCTCCGAAAGCTGAGGCAGGAGGATCCCAGATTCAAAGCCAGCCTCAGCAAATCAGCAAGGCTGTAAGCAATGTAGTAGGACCCTGTCTCAAAATTAAAAAAAAAAAAAAAGGGGGGGGGGGTTGGGGATGTTGCTCAGTGGTTAAGTGTCCTTGGGTTCAATCTTCAGTACCAAATAAAAAAAGAACTAAAATTATTCATACAATTATAAGTTGGCTAGAAACACTAATCATTTAGCATTATACCAAAACTGTATTTAGGTCCTTAATGTATATTAAGCCCAGCATGGTGGCAAAGATGGTAGAATTCCAAATTACTCAGGAGGCTAAGGCAGAAGATTGCCTGAGCCCTCCAGTAGGAGTCCAGCTGGAGCAGCAGGAGACCCTGTCTCAAAAAAATTTTTTTTAAAGATCAACTTTTAAATGCAAATAATGGGCAATTAAACAATAACATGAAATGGCTTGTTCTGGTTTGTGTGTGTCTGCAGTACTGGGGATTGAACCCAGTGGCACTCTACTTGCTACTAAGCTATATCCACTCCATACACATTCTTTGAGACAGTCAAAAAAAATCATTGCCGATTTTTTTTAAAGTGTATTATTTAAAAGAACTTGCAGTCCCTAAAACATACTCAACTGATTAAAAAAACTTCCAAAACTGGCTGGGCATAACGAAAACCTCTTGTTATCTCAGCGACTAGAGAAGCTGAGGCAGAAGGATTCCAAGTTCAAAGCCAGCCTTGGCAACTTACTGACACCCTGTCTCAAAATAAAATAAAAAGGGCTAGGGGACATAGCTCAGCGGTAGAGTGTCCTTCGGTTCAATCCCAGTACTACAAAAAAAAAAAAAAAAAAAAAAAAAAAAAAAAAAAAAAAGCCAAGATCATTTTGGCATTAACAATGATGCAGAATGTGGATCAAAACAAAATAGAATACAAAATCATTACAAAACACCTTTTTTTTTTTGGGGGGGGGGGTGCCAGGGATTGAACTCAGGGGCACTCGACCACTGGGCCACATCCCCAGCCCTTTTTTGTATTTTATTAGAGACAGGGTCTCACTGAGTTGCTAAGTGCCTCGCCATGGCTGAGGCTGGCTTTGAACTCGCGATCCTCCTGCTTCAGCCTCCCAAAGTGCTGGGATTACAGGCGTGCTGGGGGCCTTGTATTTTAATTCACCTGTGTAGCCTTATCTCCTAAATATAATGACTAGCATGTAAATAACAATTAAGTGGGTGGTATGGCAAAATTTTTCAGATTACGCACTTAGAATACACAGAAGTTAAATTATTTACCCAAGATCACAAAGACAGAAAGGACATAGTAGAACTGGAACCTTTTCTCTTTAAATAGGATACTCATTTGAACAATGCTGTTAACTACCAAACACACAAGAGTAGTGGGCAGCTTTTCCATTGTAGGCTATGACTTTTTCAGTCAGTATAACCATGAAATTTACCAAGCTGCTACACACTCAAAACAAATCAAATAAGCTTGAATAATTCCTTTTTCCTCTGGCCAATCCAGTTTAAAGAGATCACCAGAAACAACCAAAATATAGAAGGTCTTAGAGAAAAACTACCATATTTATTTCAACATAGGAAACATCAACCAATAATCTAAAACTATCAGTAAGGTTTAGATTTAATCAAAGAACCACACTTTTAAAAATACAAAACATTAACCAAATTAAATTTTACTTAAGGCCAGGAGCAGCGGCTCATGCCTGTAATCCCAGCATTTGGGAGGCCGAGGCAGGAGGATCACGAGTTGAAAGCCAGCCTCAGCAATGGCGAGGCACTTAGCAACTCAGTGAGACCCTGTCTCTCAATAAAATACAACAAAGGGCTGGGGATGTGGCCCAGTGGTCGAGTGCCCCTGAATTCAATCCCCAGTACCAAAAAAAAAAAAAAAAAAAAAAAAAAAAAAAAAAAAAAATTTTTTTTTTTTACTTAAAACTTAAGAGACTGAGCTGAGTGTGTTTGCGGAAGCCTGTAATTTCAGCAATTTGCCCATAATCCCAAATTTCTAACACCTCTCATTAATGTCAAAATTATTATGGATTAATCTAATAGTGTAAGAGCTTTCAAGATATTTCCCCAAACACCTCCCCCACAGCAACTTGGAAGGCTGAGGCAGGAGCATCACAAGTTTGAGGCCAGCCTGGGCAACTTGGCAAGACCCAATCTCAAAATAAAAATAAAAAGGGCTGAAGATGCAGCTCAGTAAATGGTAAAGCACCCCTGGATTAATTCTCAGTAGGGAAAAAAAAAAAAAAAAAAAAAAAAAAAAAAAACCTACAAGCACCAAGATTATAAAATAACTACAAATTATACTTATTGTGTAATATCCACCAGATTCTTACTCTTCCATCTTATCTGGCCTGGACTCCCTTCAGGCTTGACCCTGTTAACTGCAGCTTGGCCTATAGAAAAAGAGGCACAGAATAATCCACTGGCTTAACACTGAACCATGTAGGTGACAATTAACATCTAGTTAGGCACTCATAAAACATATTAGGGTAATATATGAGTGGGTCACCATCACTAAATCAAACCACAGGAAGCATTCTGAAGAATCTGCTGGGACAGAGAATCCTTCCAAGCATAAGATTGCATGTTTGGCAAGACAAGGCTAACAAACTGGTCTGAATTGGGAATGAAAATGGCCATTATTTTTCAGTCAGGTTTATGAGTGCACCTTCGTGTGTATCACAGTGATGTGAGATAACTCTGGTCTTCAGGAAGCCTATAATCCGTTTGGAGAAACAAAAGCAACATTTCAACAAATGCAGCACTATAAACCAAGAAATACAAAGAAAAAACTCACAGGGTAGAAGTTTGAGGAAGCTAGCTGAAGGGGTGAAGTTGTTCTTTATATTCTCTGGTTACTATGTAGTGGGCATTTGCTTTGATTAGATGAAGGCAAAGTGCCATGTTGGATCAGCAACAGCCTAGAAACAACTTGAGTGAAAAAGAAAAGCAACAAGTAGGTTGCTGTTTTGACTCAAGTCCATCAAATTACCTGGGCAAACAGGGAAAATAAAGGAGCAACTGGTATCACATTTGCTCAAAAAGACCTCACTCAACTTGGGGGGATGGGGGAAGAGCTTCCTCTATACTGTGTAAAGAAAACAGAGACCAAGAATCAAACTTTTTTCTTTATTGTAATCTCTGACATTAGAAAGTCAATTTCATCAGAACCACAAACCAGAACAGGTATAAATATTGTCAATAATAAAACCATAAAATTTTGTCTGAAGTTTCTCTAAATATGATTAACAAGCTTATTCAGTAGGACATGTGGAAGTTTCTGGCATATTGATGTAAAATCTTTAAAAATTTAACAGATAAAATTTGTGCCCAAGTACCACTACCAATTAAGCAGCAATTTCTACCTGTAAAGTGCTATATTTCATATCTTCAACCTACCTTATAGATGATGACCACCACCAATGGTAAGAAGCTGCACTTTTTTTTTAAATTACCTCAAAATAGTTAATGCAACTTTGTAAAACAATATCTAGTACTTATTTAGCATTATGGCTTTTTTCACAGCCATTTTCAGGTCTCAAAACCACTCAGTGAGGTAAAACAGTAATTATCCATCCCCATTCTACAGATAAAATAAATGGGGAGCAGATAGGTTAAGTGATTAGGCTCAATGTCACACTGGCAGTGTGTGAATTTCCAAGGCATTGAAAATTCTTTGCTAAGATAAGGTTATTAAAATAGGATCATAAAACCTCATCTAAATAACATAAATATAGTAATCTTAAGAGTAGAAAAGTAAACATTACTCAAAATTTACTTTGCCAGGTGAAAGCACCGATTTTACCCTAGTCTAGCATCCTGTTCATTTTTAAAATATTTTACTACAGTACCTTGTGGAACTCTAAGTACCAGAACTTCAAACTTTTAGATAATGAAAAAAATAAAAATACCTGATCACAAATTAAATAGTAAATGTCAACTGAGTGGACTTAAAACCCACCCATTTCTGAGAAAAGGGGAAGCAGATGGAAACAATGATAAATCTTAATTACAGTTTACAATTCTTTTGGATATTGGTACCTTCAGAGAAAGGCAGACATATACAAAAAGCCCACAAACCCAACCATGTTAATATTCTCTTAAGCGTAAGGTAAATGAAATGTAAAAATTCTCCAATCTCACAAGATTAGAAACCCACACCAGTTCTGTATTGGTGGGGGCTAAACAGGGGACAAGGAGTCAATAAGAAATTGTGTTTATTTCAGCCAGGCACAGTGGCACATGCCTATAATCCCAGGGGCTCTGGAGGCTGAGGCAGGAGGATTCAGAGTTCAAAAGCCAGACTCATCAATGGCAAGGTGGTAAGCAACCCAGTGAGACCCTGTCTCTAAATAAAATACAAAACAGGGCTGGGGATGTGGCTCAGTGATGGAGTGCCCCTGAGTTCAATTTCTGGTACCAAAAGAAAAAAAGGAGAAAAAGAAATTGTGTTTACTTCAAAACTTAATATTGATGTTTACTCCAACATTTAATACTGAAGTCTTTGCACGGTATAAAACTCTCTACAATTTATTGCTTCTAAATCTGTGGTAACCCCACTCCTCAACTCTGTCCCCACATCCAGTAGATGTGGCACACAAGGCCTCATACACACGCCGCCTGCCTTTTTTTTTCTAACACAACTAGGACCTTTGTTCCCATCGTCCGTTTTTTACCCCACTCAATAGCTCTTTCAACTTTCTATCACGTATTTTCGTCTTGTTTTTAGATGAGATTCTAAGCCTCAACTTGCCAGGTCTTTAAATGAAATGCCAAAAATATCTAATGAGACTCTCGAGAGGAATAAAAGTTAAACACACATTAAAGGGCCTACAAAACGGAGGAAAGCCTGGAGATCGGGTGATTTGGCAGCCCAGGAAAGATTGGGAGCGCCGACTAGGAAGGGAGGCAGCAGGAGGGCAGTTAGATCCCCACCGGAACATATCCCCGACGCTGTCAGCAGCACCCCACCACCACACATAACGTCTACACACAGTCCCTCCCCCAATTAAGTAACGAAGCTATTCAACTATCCCCACCGCCAGACTCCAGTTCAATCTCCCCCACAGTAAAATGGCATTATCCAAAACAAACGTGTCTCCAGGGTGTGGGACGCAACCCCTTCTTCCCTCACCACACAAGGGCAACCTCCTAGTTCAAAGGTGTAAGCTATTACCCCCCACCAATTTGCATGAGCTTTTACATCTATGAATATTCTCCTTCTAGCTGGCCACACGTTTCTCTTATTCTGAGGAAGCCAGGGACGCGGAGAGCACAAGATTAGGAATTTCCCGGCCCTCAGTGCTCGATTCCCCTCCAACTTGTTTCCGTACTGGAGCCCACTCACTCCGGGGCAGCAATGGGGAAGGGGCAGAACTCATGGCAAACCTTATCACAGGTTTTATGTAATCCATATACAAATTAATCGCCTGACTCGCTGTGAATGGTAACACGACTGAGGTGACAATTGACCCACCTCCCTCCCCAAGCCCTCGCTAACCTCCCCACCCACCCACCCACTCCCAGCCCGATCAATCTCTAAGGATGTTGCTCCGTTCCTCTCAGCCAAGTTTCTCGGCCTTTTCTATGTCCGCTAGCAACCCTCATGTCGTCACCCTTCCTCAGCCCCAACTTCCCACGGCTAAAACAACTGCCCCGCGCAGCCTAGGCTCCGAGCCCGCCCGCCCCCAACCGTCCCCCGGCAGGAAACCCCTTACTGCGGTCTAAAGTCACTCCGGCCTCTCCCTCCTCTGACCCTCGCTTCCCACAACTGTTGTCACTCGAGCTGCTCCCTAGTTCCATTTCCGGGCCGTCCCCGACCCGGAGCCTCCCCTCTCCCGGTTTCCGGGCCCCCAGTCCCATTTCCGG
Organism: Tamias sibiricus; assembly: GCA_025594165.1. Classification (NCBI taxonomy): domain Eukaryota; kingdom Metazoa; phylum Chordata; class Mammalia; order Rodentia; family Sciuridae; genus Tamias; species Tamias sibiricus. The sequence goes on along the minus strand of CM046660.1, from coordinate 66,578,445 downwards.
GGAACCCTTGCCGTCTTCACACCCCCCACCTGCACTTCCGGCCCCCCACTTTCTCCCTTCCTAGACGCCCTCCAAGCTCCAAAGCCCACTTCCGGTCCCCCCAATCCCCGCTGGGCTCCCCAAGACCCACACGCCTCACCCCGATTCCGTGAAGGGCCTCCTCATTGCCGGGGGCCGGAGGGGGGCCCATCGACCCCCCCCCAGCTCCCGCCGGCCCCGGTCCCTCAGGCCGCGGTCCTCCTCGAGCGCCTCGCCCGTCAACCCCCGAGCCGGTCCTTCCGCGGCCCAGCCGCCACCGCCGAGAGCAGGCCGAGCGGGGGCCGAAACGCGGCGATGACACAACCGGGCTTCCTGGGACTTTCTGTTCCAGCTCCTCCCCCACCGTCACCCCCCACCCCTCGACACGGCCCCCTTCCCCCAAGCCTGCCCCTGCCGCTCAGAACTGCGCCCCAATTACCTAGTTAGGCCCCAAAGTCTCCGGTCCGGACTCGGTGGCGCGGCAGTAACTTCCACTCGCTCCCCCCACCCCCCCCAGCGGCGGCGGCGGCGGCTCCTCGGGTCCCTTCAATTATCAGCTGAGCCGCAGCACCGCGCCCGGCGTGCGCCTCCGCCCGCGCCGCCTCTTTCCCCGCCCGTTCCAGCACCCTCTGGGAACTACTTTTCCCCTCGGCCCCTGCTCGCTGGAGCGTCCGCGGGACCGGCCCCGCTGGCTACTCGCGGGCCATCACATTGCCCCTTCCTCCCCAAGCCTCGGGTCGACTCTCCAAGCGACCTCCGATCTCCTCCCGATCCCTTCGAGGGACCAGGAAGGGGACTGTGGGACTCCGCTTGGTATCCCTCCGCCGGGGTCACCCCCCTCCCTTCTGTGGTAGCAGGAACTAATTCCCCTTCGGGTCACCCAAGACCTGGACGTGGAAATTTCACGGACCAGCGTTCCTTGTGACCCTTGGAAGAAGAAACGATCTCCCCGAGTTAGAAACACGCCTGCCAGCTCAAAAGCGTGATTCGGTTTAAACTAGGGCTTTGGCCTCCTGACCCCAATCAAGCCCCGCCCCTTCCTGGTTGTCTTAGCGACGGCGGTGGCGTCCCAAGATGGCGTCGTGGTTGCCGGAGACACTGTTCGAAATTGTAGGACAAGGCCCGGCGCCGAGTAAAGACTATTATCAATTATTGGTCACCCGCTCTCAGGCAAGTGCGAGCCGCGGTATACCCTCTCTCTTAACCCCCTATACGGCCGGGCTGGGGCCCTGAAGGTGGGCTGCCCCAGGCCGAGAGCGACCGTGGCCCGCCGGAAGCGCCCTGTCCCAGCTCCGAGTCAGAGATTTCCCTCGTCACCTCGGCCCGGCGGCCCTCGTGTCCCTTCTCTCCCCCTGCCCGGCTTGTCCCGGGCGAGCCTTTTCTGCCTCCCCACAATGCCGCCCGCTCCCTTCCCGCCTCTCTGGCTTCCTACCCGCAGCGTTCCCTCCGCGCGCAGAGAAAAACAGGCGTCCCCAGCTTGCGTGCCGCCTCACCTCAGCGTGGGAAGGAGGGAAAGAAAGACTCACCCAAGTGTCCCAAGGAGGAGCCGGCAGGGGAGGGGAGAGAGGGACGGTCTCTTTTGCAGGGTAGGACTTATTTGTGGGGAATTTGTTAAAATCTCACGGTGGCTTTACGAGTACCACGGCCACGTCAAGACTTCTTCATTTCTAGCAGGAATGGGCGATTGAGAGTTCTCCCCTTACCTTTATGGAGCCTCTTCTATCCCATTGAAAGTGTGCGGGGGGCGGGGGGTGGTTCAAAAATGTTTTGGCTGCTCTGCGCGTCAGCCCCACCCATAATGACATCTGCTTCACAACAATAAGACCAAGGATTATGTTATCGCTGGAGTAAAGTAACCACCGGCCTATTTTTATGACTGGTTTAGTTATTAAAGGTGGGCTTTTGGATGATTTATTATGCTCATGAAATGATCGACTTGAGCTGGTTTCTGATTCCTGGACTGTCACTGAGCTCTTCATGTACCTTGCACCTTAAATAAATAATAATCCCTAAAAAGAAACTTAGAAATACACACACACACACACACACACACACACACACGTTTGGGTGTGGATATTGATTATGTCTTAAGTTTTTCTAGAAGCCCCCCAAAAGAGTAATTTTTCTTACATATTTTAAAATAAAAGTAATAATATTCACATATATTTTAAATAAGATTTAGAAATATTACAAGCATAATATCAGTCTGTCAAATTTTTTTAATTTTTAAAATTCTTTTCAAATATTTTTTACACACTTAATTCGGGATTTCTTAAATGTTGAAGTGTACCCTATTCTGAATATTTTTAGAAGGATCATTGACTTCCATTGGCTTGAAGAGAGATGATCCTAACAATTCTTCACTTTCTGAGATGAGTGATCAAAACCATAATAGCTTCTAATCCTATTTAATTTTTATTTTCAGTTATTGCAAGTAAATTAGAATGTTCTAATTTTTACTTTAGGTAGTCATTTCCATACTCTTTAAAATTTTTGTTTTGAGGATTTTTTTTTTCCTTGAGGGTCTGGTATCACAAGTGTGCTGTGCACACACTGATATTGTAAGTCTCAACAAGTTGAACATCTATTTACCTTTTAATTTTAGTAAGTTCATCTTGGGAGAGCTATTGGCATTCATTTTACTCCAGAATGCTTCTGCTGTTGGTATTCTTCAGATTTTGTTCTTTAACTTGAGCACATTCCTTCCTCTACTCTGTTTTATGAAAGCTCCCTTCTTGCTCCCCCAATTTTTCTTTCTTCCTTCCTTTTTTTTTTTTTTTTTTTTTTTTTCTTAAGACAGGGTCTTGCTAAATTGCACAGGCTGGCCTGGAACTCTTGCTATCCTACATCAACCTACCTGAGTCACTGGGATTACAGGCATGCGTCACCTCCCCTGGCTCCCCAATATTCTTAAATTAAAAAAAATATATATATTAACAGATCAAAAACTCTTCTTTATTTCAGGCCCTCTTCTGTCAATGACGTATGTATAAAATGCTTTTGAAAATCTGATCTATAGCTGGACATGGTGGCACATGCCTATAATCCCAGAAACTTGGAGGCTGAAACAGGAGGATTGCAAGTTGGAGACCAGCCTTAGCAATTAAGGCCCTAAGTAACTTAGTGAGATCCTGTCTCAAAATTTTTTAAAATGGGCTTGGGATGTGGTTCAGTGGTAAAATGTGCCTGGGTTCAATTCCCAGTACCAATAAAAAAGAAAAAAAAACAGTTCACTGCTTTCTAAATCAAATATTTAACCCGACCCAGTGGCATACACCTATAATCCCAGTGGCTTGGGAAGCTGAGGCAGAAGGATTGCAAGTTCAAAGCCAGCCTCAGCAATCTAGCAAGGCCCTAAGCAACTTAGTGAGACCCTGTCTCAAATGAAAAAATAAAAAGTTCTTGGGATGTAGCTCAGGGGTTAAGCACTCCTGGGTTTAATCACTGGTACCAAAAAGGAAAAAAAAAAATTACCCACTTATTCTAGTTTTCATAGGAAGTGTGTATGTGTGTATATCTTATATTGAATTTCAATTCTTTAAAAAGTATGTTAAGGCAAGAAAGAATCTTGAATATTATTTAGGCTAGAAATACTTAACACAGAGCTTCTAAGAAAGTCTTGTTTTCTGTTCTTGAATGAGGATTTGTTTTTCCTTAATTTTAAGCAACAACTTGGCATTTACTATAGGGACATAAAATGTAGGATATTTCTGGCTTCAAAGAATGTGTATTATCCATTCAACAAATATGTACCAAACATCTTTTGGTACATAATTTATATGCCAAATACTATTCTAGAAGCTAGGAAAATATCAGTGAACAAAACTAAGTCCCGTCCTCTCATGAAGCATATAATCTGGTAGGGATAATACAGTATTTGATTTACATAAACAATTAAATGGTTTAACTTTTGGCCAGGCACGGCGGTGCACGCCTGTAATCCCAGCACTTGGGAGGCTGAGGCAGGAGGATCATGAGTTCAAAGCCAGCCTCAGCAATGGTGAGGCACTTAGCAATTCAGTGAGACCCTGTCTCTAAATAAAATACAAAAAAGGACTGGGGATGTGGCCCAGTGGCCGAGTGCCCCTGAGTTCAATCCCCAGCACCAAAAAAAAAAAAAAAAAAAAAAAGTAACTTTGTGTGTGTGTGTGTGTGTGTGTGTGTGTATGTGTGTCTGTGTTTAACACTAAGGTAGTTCATTAGTAATTGCCAAATTAATAAATAGTACAGTTTTTTGTTTTGTTTTTTTTTTTGTTTTTTGAGGTACTCGGAATTGAACTTAAGGCCATTTGACCACTGAGCCACATCCCCAGCCCTATTTTTTTTTTTTTTATATTTATTTATTTGCTTTAGTTGTACACAATGCAATGCATTTATATTTATGTGGTGCTGAGGCTCGAACCCGGGCCGCGCACGTGCTAGGTGAGCGCTCTACTTCTGAGCCACAACCTCAGCCCCCCAGCCCTATTTTGTATTTTATTTAGAGACAGGGTCTGAGTTGCTTAGCAACTTGCTTTTGCTGATGCTGGCTTTGAACTCAAAATCCTCCTGTCTCATCCTCACAAACTGCTGGAATTATAGGGGTGCACCACCATGCCCGGCTCCAATAAATAGTACAGATACTTTAAAATCTGTTATGCAAGATGGGCATGGTAGTGCCCACCTATCCAAGTACTCTAAAGACTAAGGCAAGGGGATTACGTATTCAAGTCAAGCCTGGGCAATTTAGCAAGACCCTGTCTCACAATAAAAAAGGGCTGGGGATTCTACTCAGTGGTAAAGCACCCCAGGGTTCAATCCCCAATACTAAATATATGAATGTATATGTATACATACATATTCCATAGGAAACAAAAAAAAATCACTTTATAACAGAAAGTGTCTGTTATCAGTGTTTTATTCTTGTAATTTCATCTTCTGGTTTTGGGACTGTAGCTCAATGGGAAACCACTTACCTAGCATGAGGGAGACCCTGGGTTTGATCCCCAGCACCCCCAAAAGAAAGAAATTCTGTCTTCTTTATCCTCTTCAAATGGAAGTGTGACTTAAGGTGGCCAAAACTGGTCACTTAGGTTTCATATGGAAAAAGCATTAGAAACAGTAACCATATGCTAAGGAAATGAGAATTGGCAGGTATGGCCTTTGGGAAGGCCACCAACGTGTAATATACAGTCCAACCGATGAAAGAAGGAAGAATCGGAAAATAAATTAGCCTTCTTTCATTTGTTTTACTAAATGCTATTCAAAACTCCAAAAACATGCCAGGCATAGTGGTGCACACCTGTAATCCCAGTGGCTCAGGTAGCTGAGGCAGGAGGATTACAAGTTCAAAGCCAGCCTCAGCAATTTAGGGGAGGCCCTGTCTCAAAAAAGGGCTGAGGATGTGGCTGAGTGATTAGGCACCCTTTTCAAACCCTGATACCATTAAACAAAAAAAAACGACCTTCAAAAATATATCTGAAGCTCATGTCATTTGGGAGGGGAAAAAAAGAATCAAGCTCCACCACCACCACCAAAAAATGCAAATGATTTTCTTTTTTCTTTTGGTACTGGAGGTGAAGCCCCAGGCCTCACACATGCTAGGCAAGCACTGCATCACCAGCCCCAATGCAACCTAAGGTCACAGGACAGTCTGTGGCAGGAAACCATCATTTCAGTGAATTAAAGCTAGGCTTGCTGAGGGCTGCTTAAGAGACAACAAAGAACTGTGCTAGTGCCATTTCAAACTACAGAGGATTGTGAAAATTTAAAATTTAAATGCAGTCTAATAAAAATGTTAATGCATGCGCCCTTAGACCCAGCAAATCCAGTTCTAGGATTTTATGTCCAAAAGTGCTTTCACATGCACAAGGATATGTGAACAAGAATATTCACCAAAGAAAATTAATTGTAAAAACATCTTTTCATTAGTGGAAAAACTGTGGTTAAACTGTGATTCATTCATACCATAGGATACTATGCAATCTTTTAAAAACAATGTGGTAGATTTCTGTGTACTCAGTTGACCAAATAAAATCTTTAGCCTTGAAAGGCAAGTTGCTGTTAGATATAATATGGTCCCATTTAAGAAAAGAAGTTATTTTAAATAAATGTTATTGAAGTTTCAAATACATGTTAGAAGGAAAAACAAGCAGAGTGCTTTCACTTTCTGCATTATTATTTCTGAAAGAGGTGAATTTTCCACAATAAACGTTTATTTTTATAATCAGAGAAAAGTAATAAAAATTTTAAATGAGCCGGGCGCGGTGGCGCACGCCTGTAATCCCAGCACTTTGGGAGGCTGAGGCAGGAGGATCGCGAGTTCAAAGCCAGCCTCAGCAATGGCGAGGCACTTAGCAACTCAGTGAGACCCTGTCTCTAATAAAATACAAAAAAGGGCTGGGGATGTGACCCAGTGGTCGAGTGCCCCTGAGTTCAATCCCCGGTAACCACAAAAAAAAAAAAAAAAAAAAAAAAGAAAAAATTTTAAATGAGCTGGGCAAGACAGCACACACCTGTAATCCCAGCAACTGGGGAGGCTGACGCAGGAGGATCATAAATTTGAGGCCAACCTGGACAACTTAGACTGTTTCAAAATAAAAATAAAAATAAAAAGGGCTATTGGTATAAATCAGTGATAGAGAGCACCTGGGTTCAATCCCCAGTACAAAAAAAAAAAAAAAATTAATGACATATAAATTGCCCTGTTCTTCACGTCAGCTTCCCTGTTTTACCAGTGCCTCTGCCACTTCTGTTAAATGTTGGGCAGCATTGATAGGTAGATCCCCAAAACTGCCGTTTGGTGGGCAGAGAATAATTCTAATACTAGAAATTGAGACTTATTTACAAATGAGTTAATGATTCTCATAAAATTTAGGATCTAGACACTCCTGACTTTACTGTTTCCTTTTTTAAAAAATTAATTAATATCTTAATTGGCACTGGGGATTGAACCCAGGGGTACTTTACCACTCAGCTGCATCCTCAGTCCTTTTTACTTATTTTAATGCAGGATCTTGCTGAGGCTGGCCTCAAACTTGCAATCCTCCTGCTTCAACCTCCTTAGTCACTGGGATTATAGGTGTGCACCTACCATGCCTGGCCCCCATTTATTTATTTATTTTAAAGGCTCACCTCCCTCTCTCTCTCTCTCTCATATTTTTAGTTGTAGATGGACACACTACTTTTATTTTATTTATTTTTATGTGGTACTGAGGATCGAACCCAGTGTCTCCCACATGCTAGGCAAATGCTTTACCACTGAGCCACAACCTCTTAGCCCCCTTTTAGTTTTATTAAATGTAGGTAATGATTTTTCTTTCTTCTTTTTTATTTCTTCCTGAGTGTTGGGGCTTGACCCCAGGGGTGCTCTGCCACTGAGCTACATCCCCAGCCCTCTTTATTTTATTTATTTTTTTTTTTTTTTTGGCACCGGGGATTGAACTCAGGGCAGTTGACCACTGAGCCACATCCCCAGCCTTTTTTGTATTTTATTAGAGACAGGGTCTCACTGAGTTGCTAAGTGCCACACCATTGCTGAGGCTGGCTTTGAACTCGCGATCCTCCTGCCTCAGCCTCCCAAGTGCTGGGATTACAGGCGTGTGCCACCACGCCCGGCTCTCATCCCCATTTCTTATGCCTTGACTTACCCTCCTCGTTTCTGCTGTCTTCTTGTCTGTCCTCCTCCTCTCTGCCCTTCTTCACTGCATCTGAGGCCCTTCGCCCACTGTGGTCCAGCCCCATCAAGGTGTGTTTTGATTTTTCCTCCTACTGTCATTCACATCTTCACCTGCACTTCCTAACAGCAAAACTGCAGTAAACATGCCCTTCCCTGCCCTACAGGTTAGGCCAGGTGTGTGTAATAATAAACTGCATTATTCTTCTTCTATTCCTCATGTCTGACACACTTTAGAAAAATTATTCCCAACCCTGTGACACTCTAGGACGCACCTAATTAGAGTTGTGAAATCACTTTTAATCAGAAACTTTAAATCCTTTCTAAATGGCATTTGGCACTTTGAGGAGGAGAAGAAAGACATGACACAAGTAAAGTGATTAAGCTCTTAAACAAGAACAACAACAAAAAAAAACAATATTCAAGTGCTTTGCTGTATGATAACCCATTCACCAAGTGGATCCTGAGTCGTCATTTCAAAATTACATGACACCTGGGCAGAGCTCGGTGTTCTCTCTTTCCAGGTAAATCATTCAGCACCTATGAGCACCTGCCCAATCTGGGCAGTCAATTTGGTCTCACCCTACATTGACACAGATTTGCTTCATAATTATGTGGGGCAGTAGAGCACTTAATTGGGAGTCACTGAGTCATGGATCCTTTCATTCCTCTTGCTAGTCTGCAAGCTCTTGACCTGGGGCTAGGCACTTAATTTGTCTGGTCCCCAGTTGCATCATCAGCATAATAAGATTACTATTCTAGGAGATCACTAAGGTTTATTCCATCTCTAAAATGCTATTTCACATGAAAGTAGTGTTTGATATAAGAAAAAAAACACTGGATTTTTTTTTCTTTAGAAAAATTGAGTTTTCATCAAAGACCATATTAATAGTTCTGTGACCTCCTGTAAGTCTTCACCATTCATTTCTTTACCCGTATAATTGACAATTCAGCCCCTGGCTACTTCACAGATAGGGCAAGAACCAAATATATATAAAAATCACTCCAGGCCAGTGCTTCTCAAAGAGAAGGTTCGTGATCAAGGAAGATTGGAAAATCCTAAATGAAACAAAATTATAATTGCTTCTTTTCTCTGGAATTTCTCTGAGCCTTAAATCTTAACTGCACATCATGGATTCTCTTCTCCTTAAGAGGAGAATTCCCTAGGAAACTTTTACTAAAGGCATGTGACAGCAGAATGCTCTTTGCCCTAAAGATCCAGGAACCAAGACTCTGGAACACTCTTTAGAAAACACCTAACAGTATGCCTGGAGCAGTAAAACCAAAGAAATGCCAGAAATGTTCACCTAATACCAGTACCAAAGTAGTCAGACTTCACCTTTCCCATGAGAAGTTCATAGGAACCCTTTCATCATCTCACAACTGCATTGCTTTATTTAGTTCGGGGGGTGTGCTGGGGCTCCAGCCCAGGGCCTCACAAGTGCCAAGCAAGCGCTCTACCACTGAGCTACCCACCCCCACAATCCTACTTATTTATCAGCTTACTTTTCCACAAAAATATCTCTTGTTGCTGGGTGCCATTGCACACTTAATCCCAGCTACTCTGTAATCTCAGGCATTTGGGAGACTGAGGCAAGAGGATCCCAAATTCAAGGCTAGCCTGGGGAATTCAGCAGTCCTACCTCTAAAATCTTGGGGTATAGCTAGTGAGTGGTAGAGCGCCTGCCTAGGATGCCCAAGACCCTAGGTGCAGTCCCCAACACTCCCCAGAAAACCAAAATCCATAGATTGTTTTGATTGGAATTACTATGGACGTATAGATTATTTGTGGTGAACTGATATCTTGCAACATTAACTTTCCAATCCACAAATATAATGAAATCTTCCTTTTCAAAGTTTTCAGGTTTGTTTGTTTGTTTGTTTGTTTTGTGGTGCTGGGGACTGAACCCATGTCCTGGTGCATGCGAGGCAAGCACTCTACCAACTGAGCTATATTCCAGCCCCGTTTTAGGTTTTTTGTTTTTTTTTACCTTTGTTTTGTTTTATTTTTTGAGGTACTAAGGTAGAGCCCAAGGCCTTTTCATGCTGAGCAAGTGCTGAACTACTGTGCAACATCCCAAACCTCCCCCCCCTTTTTTAAAGAGACAGGGTCTCACTAAGTTGCTGAAGCTAGCCTCAAACTTGGCAATTCTCCCTCCTTAGCCTCCCAAGTGACTGGGATTATAGATAATCTATATCTATAAATTTATATATACTTATATATTCTATATATACTCTCTCTATATGTATGTATATATATATACATATATATATTTATACACACACACACACACACACACATATATTCTCTTTAAAAAGAAAAAAACAGGGCTGGGGATGGAACCCAGGGCTTTCATGAATACTAGGCAATTGTTCTACCACTAAGCTATAGCCCTTAGGTACTCTTCAATTTGGTCAACTATCTCTTTTAATATAGCAAGCACGTATTTGTATTTACATTTTTAGACTTTTAGGTTAGGTGTTTCTGGGGATTTTTTCCTATTATAAATGATATTACCTCTCAAAATTGTATCCTCTGTTCATAGCTAGTAATAAATACCAATAGATTTTTTTTTTTTTTTAACTAGGGATTGTTCTACCGGTGCTGTTCTACCCCTGAGCTACATCCGCAAGAATTTTTATTTTTTATTTTGACACAGGGTCTTTCTAAGTTGCCCAAGCTGGCCTTGAACTTCCGATCCTCCTGCCTCTGCCTTCTGAGTAGCTGGAATTACAGTTGTACACCACCACACCTAGCAAACACATTTGATTTTTCTGGCAAATTTTTATCTAGTGATCTTGCTATATTGCCTGTTGATTCTTTTGGGTTTTCTATGATATATTTATGTCATCTCTGAATAATGACTTATTTTTTTCTTTCTAATCCTCGTGTCTTCTTTATCCTTGCTTTGTTGTGTTGGCTGAGATTTCCACTAAAATTTCAAAAAGAAATTCATCCATTTATTTCTTACTCATGGACTTATAAGAAAAGTTTTCAATATTTCACCATAAAATTTAAAACCTACACTATAGGTTTTTTAAAAATCAGATTATGGCTGGGCACAGTGGTGCATACCCATAATCCAAATGACTCAGGAGACAGAGGCAGGAGGATTCCAAGTTCAAAGCCAGCTTCAGCAACTTAGTGAGGCCATAAGTAACTTAGCAAGACCTTGTCTCTAAATAAAAAAGGGCTGGGGATGTGGTTCGGTGGCACACCCCCATAATCTCAACGTCTTGGGAGGCTGAGACAGGAGGATCACGAGGCCGGCCTGGGCAACTTAGTCAGACCTGGTCTTAAAATAAATTTTTTTTTTAAAAAAGGACTGAGGACATAGCTCAGTGGCAAAGTGCTTGCCTAGCAATTTAGCAAGGCCCAAGTTGCAAAATGAAAAATAAGAAGGGCTGGGGTTGTAGCTCAGTGGTAGTGTACCCCTGGGTTCAATCCCTAGTACCAAAACAAAACAACAACAAAAAAAAAAGTGTTTCATTGTTTGGGAAGTTGAACTCTATCTGACCAAAGCTCCCTGGATTCCTGCTGGTACAAATCAGATGTGATTGGAGAAGAGAGCACACCTGAAGATCATGGCAGGTTCAGACGCTTCAGCTTGGCACCAATACTGACAGTTCACAAAAACACAGTGACCACTCTGAGATGGTAATATCGAGCTAGGAAGGATATTTACAAGTAGTAAGGAATTTTCAATTATTTTTATATAAATTTGGTATTTGTGATAGAGAAAAGAATTTGGTAGCTGGGCGTGGTGGCGCACGCCTGTAATCCCAGCACTTTGGGAGGCTGAGACAGGAGGATCGCGAGTTCAAAGCCAGCCTCAGCAATGGCGAGGCACTTAGCAACTCAGTGAGACCCTGTCTCTAAATAAAATACAAAAAAGGGCTGGGGATGTGGCCCAGTGGTTAAGTGCCCCTGAGTTCAATCCCCGGTACCACAAAAAAAAAAAAAAAAGAATTTGGTGGACATGGCTGATGATTCAGATGATTCAACTCTTGACACAAAAGTCATCACTCTCACATTTATGGATCTTTTGAATTTTTAGAATTGAAAAGTATCCTAAAATCAGCAACATGAATTATTTTTTAAAAGATTGATTTCAACTCATTCATTTAACTGAATTTTTGTGTGTGTGTATTGTGCTGGGAATTGAACGCAAAGCCACTGAGCTACATCCCCAACTAGATTCAACTAATGTTTGAGTGTCTGTTATGTGCTACCAGGTGTTATGCCAAGCACTGAGTATATATGGCTGTCCATTCTCTGTGCCTTCATGGTGTTTGTCCAATGGAGGAGATGGATACTCATCAGGTAAACATAAACCAGACTAAGATGTCTACCATGGTAAATGCTACCAAGATACCCCAGCCAGGCACACCTGTAATCCCATCAATTCAGGAGATTTATGCAAGAAGATGGAAAATTTGAGGCCAGCCTTAGCAACCTAGTGAGTCCCTAAGCAATTTAGCAAGAACTTGTTTCAAACTAAAACATAAGGCTCAGTGCTGTGGTACACACCTGTAATCCCAGCAGCTGGGGAGTTTGTGACAGGAGGCTCATGAGTTCAAAACCAGCCTCAGCAATTTATTGAGACCCTAAGCAACTCAGTGAGATCCTATCTCTAAATAAGAAAAAGGGTGGGGGGAGGGTTTCTGGTGATGTTGCTCAGTGGTAGAGTGCCTCTGGGTACAATCCCCAATACCAAAGAAGTAAAAAAAAAAAGGTGTCCCAGAGGGTTGGAGCCTATAGCAGGAGGCCCTGAGTTCAATCCAGGAAGTGGGGGGCTGTGCTCCAGGCTGTGTTAGGGCAGGATGTGGCCTTGCTGAGGGGCATTGGGGAAGGCTATCCAGAGGGAGTGAAGCAAGCCTGAGACCTGGAAGACTGTGGGAGAGGAAAGATACCCATCCCAGCTGGAGCTGGGAGAGCCGAGTGGTGGGGCAGGCCAGGCTGTGCAGGCTTCTTAGAACATAATCAGGAGCACTGTCGTGATGCTGAGGGAACAGAGCTTTGGCTTTTGAGCAGCAAAGGTGGTTGGCAGACCATATCCTAATGATTGTGAGATACACTTTCTTTTACATTCTTATATCTCTAAAATCAAAGTTTGGCTTTTTTTTTTTATTTTATTTTGTTGTATATGACAGCAGAATGCATTACAATTTATATTACACATATAGAGCACAGTTTTTCATCTTTGGTTGTATACAAAGTATATTCACACCATTTATATCTTTGTTTCTTTCTTTCTGGGCTATATGTAAAACAATCATGCATCTTGAGGAGTTTGGTTGGCATTTTAGAATTGATGACATGGTGGTCAAGTTTGCATTTTTAAAAGATCACATTGGATGTAATATGGGAAACATTCGTGATTATGTGCACGGATCAGGGTTTTCTTTTTTTTTTTTTAATATTTATTTATTTGCTTTAGTTGTACATAATGCGTTCATTTGTACGTGGTGCTGAGGATCGAACCTGGGCCGTGCACGCACTAGGTGAGCACTCTACCACTGAGCCACAAACCCAGCCCCAGATCAGGGTTTTTTTTGTTTTTTTTTTTTTTTTGGTACCAGGTATTGAACTCAGGGGCACTCAACCACTGGGCCACATCCCCAGCCCTTTTTTGTATTTTATTAGAGACAGGGTCTCACTGAGTTGCTAAGTGCCTCGCCACGGCTGAGGCTGGCTTTGAACTCGTGATCCTCCTGCCTCAGCCTCCCAAGTGCTGGGATTACAGGCGTGTGCCACCGCACCCGGCTTGGTTTTTTATTTTTTTTATTTTTTTTATTTACTTTAGTTGTACACAATGCAGTGCATTTATGTTTACGTGGTGCTGAGGATTGAGTGCAAGGCGAGGGCTCTGCCGCTGAGCCACAGCCCCAGCCCTAGGGTTTTCTTTATAATAAAATGCAGACGTTGACTACTGATGCTGAGGAACTCTGATATTAATTTTCATCTATATTTCACTGCTTGATTTCAGAGCTTTCATTTTATCCAGTTTCTCTCTTCTTACAAACTTTATAATAAGTAAATACTGTTTAATCTGGTTTGTTTTGTTTTGGAAATGGGGGTCTCACTCTGTTGCCCAGGGAAGTCTCCAACCTTGGGCCCAAGTGATCCTCTTTGCCTCCAGCTCCTGAATAGCTGGAACAACAGGCTTGGACACCACATCTGGTTCCACTCATCTGAATTTGTTTAAAAAGTCTTATCTTCATAAAAATACCCTTTAACTCAATAAATAAGCATAAATTGATATAAATATGGATATTGATAAAATCTGCACAAAACTTCCCTTAATAAAGGGCTCTATTTGGAGAATCTAATAGAAAAAAAGCTAGTCTAGGTCATAGGGATTCACCAAGGATTTTTGCACAGAATGAAATGATTGAAGTCACAGAAGAGAGCTGGAACTCTGGTCCTTGACTCTGGTCCAAGAAAGAGGAAGAGAGCTGGGTGCGGTGGCGCACGCCTGTAATCCCAGCACTTTGGGAGGCTGAGGCAGGAGGATCGCGAGTTCAAGCCAGCCTCAGCAATGGCAAGGCACTTAGCAACTCAGTGAGACCCTGTCTCTAATAAAATACAAAAAAGGGCTGGGGATGTGGCCCAGTGGTCTAGTGCCGCTGAGTTCAATCCCCAGTACCAAACAAAAAAAAAAAAAAAAAAAAAAGAGAAGAAATCAAGAAGTTGCTAAGAGCAGGAAAAAAGGAAAATGGGCTTGTTTTCTAAAAACAAAAAACTTTTTTTTGCAGTGCTGGGGATTGAACTCAGGGCCCTCTGCATGCCAAGCAAGTGCTCTACACTGAGCTATACTCCAGTCCCCTGAACTTGATTACTTACCCACCAAAATGGGGGGAAAATCTACCTAAATCAGGCAAGGTGGAGCATGCCCGTAATCCCAGTTACTCTGGAGGCCAAGGCAGGAAGATCACAAGTTCCAGGCCAGCCCAAGCAATTTAGTTAGACTGTGTCTCAAAAATAAAAATTAAAACTTACGGCTGGGGGGTTGGGGTTGTGGCTTAGTGGTAGAGCACTCACCTAGTATGTGTGAGTCACTGGGTTCGATCCTCAGCACCACATAAAAATAAATAAATAAAATATTGTGTCCATCTACAACTAAAAAAAAAAAAAAAACTTAGGGCTGGGGCGGTAGCTCAGTGGTAGAGCATCTGCATTTGGGAACAGTTCTGCTATAGTGGTAAGGTGTTGATCTGGTTTGTGGGAAAATAGGCTCTATGGCCAACATAGAGCCTATTAAGGATAGAACTGCGTCCTCCTCAAAAAAGATATGTGAAGTCCCCAGTTCCTTACATTGTGACCTTATTTAGAAATAGGTTCATTGCAGCTAGGTATGGTGTCACATGCCTGTAATCTCAACTATTCTGGAGGGAGGCTGAGTCAGGAGGATTCCAAATTCAAGGCCAGCCTCTCAGTAAGATCCTGCCCCAAAATTAAAAATGGAAAGAGGTCTGGAATTTGGCTTAGTAGTGAAATGCCCCTGGGTTCAATCCCCAGTACTACAGAGGGAGGAAGGGACGGAAGAAAGGAGGTACAATTCATTAAGATGAGGTCACACTGGAGTAGGGTGGGCCCCTGCTTTGATATGACTGCTATCCTTAAAAGAAGAAGGCATCTGCCTGGTGTAATCCCAGGCAGATTACATGACTGTAATCCCAGGGACTCAACTCAGGAGGCTGAGGCAGGAGGATCAAAAATTCGAGGCCAGCCTCAGCAACTTAGTAGGACACTGTCTCAAAATAAAAGGAAAATAAAGGGGGCGGTGGATGTAGCTCCAGTGGCAGAGCATCCTTGGGTTCATTTTTCCAGTACTAGGTGGGAAAAAGTGGCTTGTGAAAAACAAATTCACAGAAGGCAAGAAATTGGAGTAATATAGCAAGGAATGCCAAACATTGTCAGTAAATCCCCCAGAAGCTGAGAAGAGACCAGGAAAGACGCCCCTACAGGTTTCAGAAGAATCATGGCTCTGTCAACAGTGGGATTTTGGACTTCAATCCTCCAGAACTGGAAGATGATAAATCTCTGTTGTTTTAAGCTACCCTGTTTGTGGTGCTTTGTTATGACAGCCCTAAAAAATGATACAGTAGGGGCTGGGCACGGTGGCACACACCTGTAATCCCAGAGGCTCAGGAGGCTGAAGCAGGAGGATCGCGAATTCAAAGCCAGCCTCAGCAATGGTGAGGCACTAAGCAACGCAGTGAGACACTGTCTCTAAATAAAATACAAAATAGGGCTGATGTGGCTCAGTGGTCGAGTACCCTGAGTTCAATCCTCCGTGCCCCCCAAAAAGAAAAATTAATACAGTAGGTAATGATATTTGTGACCCACCAACCTGATTTACCCAGCGAATAGGACAGCAGTTGCCCATGTTGGGCATTTCATACTTGTGCAAGCCTCCACTGGAGATAAGTCACCATCTATGTGGTACTATCCTCTGGCCCATGTCTTGCTATAGTAATCTGGGCCAAGAATGGATGGCTGATTATTTCAGTGACTCCACTGAAAGGACTCGTACAGCTACCTGTGGACAGGTGAGCTCTCTCTTCAAAACTAAGACTAAGAGACTCAAATGGATATAGTTGCAGGGTTAGCCTCAGGGACTGAAGTAGAAAGGTACAGAGGAGGCTTCGAGTGGCCATTCTGGAGTTTATGCAAGCTTACAAAGTTTATGCAAGACTGGAGCAGGAAAACACACCCGGAGAAGGGACATGACCTCAAGGAGGAGACCCGCAGCTGGAATTGGATGTCCCCTTTCTACAACCATGCTTACATTTTTGTAGAGAACCCAAATACAGTTGGGCTTAATGCCTCCCTGTGAAAGACTGTAGGCCCTAAACTCCTGGAAGTAAGTATTCAAGGCTTGAAATTTCCATTAAAAAGAAACTGAGGCTAGCCGGCGCGGTGGCACACGCCTGTAATCCCAGCACTTTGGGAGCCTGAGGCAGGAGGATCGCGAATTCAAAGCCAGCCTCAGCAATGGCAAGGCACTAAGCAACTCAGTGAGACACTGTCTCTAATAAAATACAAAAAAGGGCTGGGGATGTGGCTCAGTGGTCTAGTGCCGCTGAGTTTAATCCTCCGTGCCCCCCAAAAAGAAAATTAATACAGTAGGTAATGATATTTGTGACCCACCAACCTGATTTACCCAGCGAATAGGACAGCAGTTGCCCATGTTGGGCATTTCATACTTGTGCAAGCCTCCACTGGAGATAAGTCACCATCTATGTGGTGGCTATCCTCTGGCCCATGTCTTGCTATAGTAATCTGGGCCAAGAATGGATGGCTGATTATTTCAGTGACTCCACTGAAAGGACTCGTACAGCTACCTGTGGACAGGTGAGCTCTCTCTTCAAAACTAAGACTAAGAGACTCAAATGGATATAGTTGCAGGGTTAGCCTCAGGGACTGAAGTAGAAAGGTACAGAGGAGGCTTCGAGTGGCCATTCTGGAGTTTATGCAAGCTTACAAAGTTTATGCAAGACTGGAGCAGGAAAACACACCCGGAGAAGGGACATGACCTCAAGGAGGAGACCCGCAGCTGGAATTGGATGTCCCCTTTCTACAACCATGCTTACATTTTTTGTAGAGAACCCAAATACAGTTGGGCTTAATGCCTCCCTGTGAAAGACTGTAGGCCCTAAACTCCTGGAAGTAAGTATTCAAGGCTTGAAATTTCCATTAAAAAGAAAACTGAGGCTAGCCGGGCGCGGTGGCAGCGCACGCCTGTAATCCCAGCACTTTGGGAGCCTGAGGCAGGAGGATCGCGAGTTCAAAGCCAGCCTCAGCAATGGCAAGGCACTTAGCAACTCAGTGAGACCCTGTCTCTAATAAAATACAAAAAAGGGCTGGGGATGTGGCCCAGTGGTCTAGTGCCGCTGAGTTTAATCCCGGTACCAAAAAGAAAAAGAAAGAAAGAAACTGAGGGCTGGGGGTGGAGCTCAGTGGTAGAGTACTTAGCTTGTGCCAGACCATGAGGACAATCCTCAGCACCAAAAAGCCCAGTGGATTGTGGTTGGGTCTCTTCATCTAGCTGCTTAGAACCAAAAATTGTATTCCAGTGTATGTATATGCCACATTCTCTTTATCCTTTGGTTGATAATCATTCAGGCTTTTTTCTCAATGGCTGTCACAAATAATATTTTGAACGTTAGTGTTCAAGTTTTGGTGTGACCTATGTTTGAATATCTCTTGAGTTGGATGTAAACCTAAGGGTAGAACTGGTTAGTCACGTGGTGATTCTGTTTAACCTTTTGAGGAACTATTTTTGAGGAGCCTGATTGCTAATGCTTGTAATTACAGCAAGTGGGGAGGCTGAGTCAGGATGATCACAAGTTCAAGGCTTGCCTGGGCAACTTAAGTGAGATCCTGTCTCAAAATCAAAATAAAAAGTGAAGTGGGTATAGCTCAGTGGTACTGGTTCAACCCTAGTACCACAAAAAAAAGTAATTCCAGCAACAAAAGAGGCTGAGGCAGAAGGATCATAAATTCAAGGCAAGCCTCAGCAACTTAGTGAGGCCCTAAGCAACTTAGCAAGACCCTGTCTCAAAATAAAAAGTTAAAAGAGCCAAGGATGTGGCTCAATGGTTAAGCGCCCCTGGGTTCAATCCCCAGTACCAAAAATGAAAAGAAAGTAAATCAGTGATAGCAGGAGGCAGCAACACCCCTGGCCCCACCCGAGTGCTCCAGAGCACTTGGGGTGGTAGCACGCTGCACTCCATTAGTACCACCTTCACCTTCTGTCCTCCCCCCCCCCCACACACACACCCTTTGTCTACTGTTCTTCCTATTACCTTTTTGTTTCTTTTTTTTTTTTTTTTCCCTTTGCCTCCCTGCACAAATATGTTGGTTAGGACCTTCAGGTTCCTTCTCCCAGTTATTGGTGCAGTCGTGGGTCTTTTTCATGAGAAATACATGTGGCACCATGATAAGGACACTTGGCAGATGAGCCAAGCCTCAGAGAATTGAGGACCAGGAGCCCCTGGATGAGCCAGTCTCCATGTCTTTCTGTTTTTGCTGATGTCTTGACCACCAGGCTCAGTCTCTCTTCTTGTGGTAATTTTCCAAAGGGAAATCACCTCCCTCAACCTTATTCCAGATGGTTCAAGTAGCCATACCCAACATTTTCAGCAGTCATAGTCATTCAGAGATGGCCCACTCACCGATCCAAGACAATTACATACCAAAACTCTTGAGAAAGATGTATTTCCTTTGTCCCCAGACTTGACGCTGTAGTGATTTGAGCCAAGATCTGCTAGCAGCCATCTTGTTACCACCAGGAACAACCCACCTGCTGAGGGAAAGAGCCAACAGGTAAAAGAAAGGCGGCATCTGTGACATCATTTGAGCCTCTGGCGCCAGCTGGGCATTACGTCTGATTAAGCCAGTATGGTCCTCTTCAGTTTAAGAGAGTTTTCCATCACCTATAACAAAACTTCCTAACAGGCTGAGGTCAGATGGCCACCCTGGTCTGATCAGCCGTGGCTGGAGTAGCAGGCCAGCTGTCCCCTGCAGAGCAAGTGTGCTCAGAGTAGTCCTAGAGATGGCTGTGGGGTAGGTTGTTTGAAGCCCAGCCTTTCCAAATAAATAAGGGCATAAAAGGCAAAGATGATAACTTTGGAGTTCATGAGTCACCGTGCTGTGGTTATGAAACCCTATTTCCCAAAAGAGAAATCAAACCAAAAAAAAAAAAAAAACAATAGCCTTGGAAAGCATGAGTTATGAAGTCAAAGGTGTCCTGGAGCCTTGGCTGGGCGACGCATTGCTATGGCCATATATGCACTTGAACCTAGATAAACTGCTGATGGGGACAGCTCCCAAGATCCATTCATAAAAACTTCATGAGGTCAGGGTTGGGGTTGTGGCTCAGCTGTAGAACACGTGTCTCACATGTGTGAGGCCCTGGGTTCCATCCTCAGCACCACATAAAAATAAATAAACAAAATAAAGATATTGTGTCCATCTACAACTAAAATAATTAAAAAAAAATTTTTTTTTAAACTTCATGAGGTCACTGTAGCATCAGGGTGCTGATGAGAATAATATGTGTTGACTGAGTGAAATCCTTCCCACTCTCCTCAGACACCTCCTCTCCTGTCCACTCCACTTTAGAAAAAAGCACTATTTAAGAATTGAAATGAAATGAAATGAAATCTAAAATAAAGGCAGTAAACAGAAGAGATATTTGCATAGATGGTCTAGGCAAGTTTACATTTCCTTGTTGAAACACTTGCATTTTCTTAGCAGTTTCCATTTTGGACTTTACGGTTGTTTTATAGGTAGGACTGTGGTGTTTCAACTTTGTAGATGGCATCACCCCTTTAGACACGAGGAAATCAAATGAGTGGCTCAGGCAAAAAGCCCTGTATTCACATGCCTGTAATCCTGTCCACTTTGGAGGCCAAGGCAGGACAACCCCAGGTTCAAGGCTAGCCTAGGTAACTTAATGAAACCCTGGCAAAATAAAAAATAAAAGGGCTGGGAGTATAGCTTAGTGGCAGAGAGCACCTCTGGAATTAATCCTCAATACTGGGAAAAAAGAAAAAGCCTTGTTACTATTTTAAATAGAGAAAAATAAATTTCTGATAGTTGAGTCTACCAAAACTGGCATTTTAAGTTACAAAATAGTGAAAAATGAGGTGGACTGAGGGCATAGCTCAGTGGTAGAGCACTTTACCCAGCATGCATGAGTCCCTGGGTTTGATCCCAGGCTCCACAAATAAATAATAATAAAGAATTTAGTTGGGTTTATTCAGAAAAGAAACAGGATATAGGGATTTTTTTAAAGTAATTTTTTAGTTGTCAATGGACTCTTTATTTTGTTTATTTATATGCAGTGCCGAGAATCGAACCCAGTGCCTCACTAATGCTAGGCAAGCGCTCTGCCACTGAGCCACAATTCCAGCCCAGGATTTAGGGATTTGTATGCTAGTTTGAAAAAGGCTTAGGCAGCTAAAAATCCTTGATTTTTTTTTTTTTTTTTTTTTTTTAAGAAATTAAGGTGAATGTAGTTTATTATTGTTCTGTTTTGGCTGGGAAGCTGTGAGAGATATTAGCAAAGCTCCATGTGGTGAGTGGGGTGGGGAGAGGGAGGCAGGTTGGTAGCCTTGTGCTAAAGGAGCGTTTGTAAATCATAACCAGAAATACCAGTGCCCCTGGTCGTTGAACGCAGCCATTCTGCCTCAGTTTCTTCATCTGAAACACAGTTTCATCATACCTCACAGGCAGTGAGAAAGAAGTGATTTCCTAAATGTAAAAGACTTACAACAATGCCTGGCATGCACAGTGAATACTGCATGTGTTCATTGTGAGGTTTTGATCAGAAGTGGAGAAATTTAATAGAGCACTACCCATTACTTATTGGCATTTGGTTTTGTTTTTGTGCTGGGAATCAAATCGAGGGGCACTCTACCACTGATGCATATCCCCAGCCCCTGCCCCCATTACTTTTTAAAATTTTAAGATGGGGCCTTGCTAAGTTTGCCCAGGCTGACCTTGAACTTCAGATCCTCCTGCCTCAGCCTCTCAGCCTCTCCAGCTACTGAGCCCAGTCCCCATTATTTTATTTATTTATTTTTTTATTTGGTACCAGGATTGGGGATTGAATCCAAGGGTGCTTAACTACTGAGCCACATCCCCAGCCGTTTTTTTTTTTTTTTTTTTTTTTTTTTAAAGAAACAGGGTCTTGCTGAATTTTTTTTTTAAATATTTATTTTTTAGTTGTAGTTGGACACAATACTTTTATTTTATTTATTTTTATGTGGTACCGAGGATGGAGCCCAGGGTCTTGCACGTGCTAGGCGAGCGCTCTACCGCTGAGCCACAATCCCAGCCCCTCCCCAGCCCTTTTTTGTATTTTATTAGAGACAGGGTCTCACTGAGTTGCTAAGTGCCTCGCCACGGCTGAGGCTGGCTTTGAACTCGTGATCCTCCTGCCTCAGCCTCCCAAAGTGCTGGGATTACAGGCGTGCGCCACCGCGCCCGGCTACAAATGTATATTTTAAAAAATAAAACCTAAGTGAAGAACACAAGATTTGACAAAAGCAAAGACTTCATTTTGGAATTGTTACCCTGCCCCTCAAGGTATGAGATTCCTTTCCACACTGGGTCCCTCCTTGTCCAGGCTGCAGAATCTGACTCTGCCCTCCTGCTGAACTTTGCCCTCTTGCTCCCCTCAGGCCCTGTTGCAAATCAAATCTTGCTGCCTTCCTGCTGCCTGTGTTCATCCCCTCCTCCCCACCCATGCCCTCAGTGACACAGTGGCACTGTGGCTTCTCCCACCTGGTCCTTATAATCCCACGCCCTCCTGCATCTTGCCCTCCAAAATACACTGACGTGGAAGTACTTGTGGATCCTAATTATCCACAGGCTCCACATTTATGAAGTTGTCTACTTGCTAATATGTTTGTAACTATAAGGTCCTTGCTTAGCATCTGGACGACCATCTCAAGTGACAGCCACCATTTTAAGGAAAAAGTTTCGCTTTCCTCCCAGGGGCGTTTCTGAGAAAGGCTCCCATCTATCGCTCCCATCTATCACTCCCTCATTCCAACCCAACCCTTAACCCCAGGCCTTAGGACTGCCTGGCTCTAATTCTTGAACCTGCCCTATAAAAATTCCAGAGCCCAAGCCTGTTTTGCCTCTCTCCCCTATAGAGATGGGCTTTATTTCTCAGCTCTGACAAATAAACTCTCCTATGTATCTCTGCCTGGTCTCCATCTTTAGTTTTTCGCTTACCCATCTCTTGCTCCTCACTTTCCCTTCAGTAACCCTGAGTCCACACTCTCAGTGCTTCCCCAGTCATTTCTGAACATGTGCAGGGCGCCCTAAAAGATGCAGCCTCCAGCAAGTTCCCAGCTGAGGTCCCCCAAGGAGCCCCCCTGCTGCTTGTCTCAGCCCTCAACCTGTAAGCAAGGATCCACTCCTTACTCTGCTTAGTGCCACATTCTCGTGTCTTTTTTTTGGTGGTTTTGCTGTTTAACATGGTCGTGAACTTGGGGCTGAAGTGCTGTCTAGTTTCCTAAGCACAAGAAGGACAGGATGTGCCTTAGGGAAAATAGATGTATTACTCCCTTTGGACAAGAGTGGCCGTGCTGCTGCCTGGGAGCTTAATGTCCATGCAATGAATCAACAAGATATATCCAATAAGGTACCTAAACAGAAACACACATAAAGCAAGGTCATGTACTAATCAGATGTGACCAGAGGTTCACAGGAACCTAACCCTATGTTTCTCCCAGGACAGTGGTTCACAGTCTAATTTGGTGTTAATGACCATGATAATGAGAATCAGCCGTGTACCTCCGCGGGCTTTTCAGGATGGTTGGTGTTTCATTCTACACATGGGATATTGGAGGTGTATAATCTAGACCCACTTCACACTCTGAACTGGTCTCCTCATACCCTGCTACAATGTTTCTGTTCTAATCAAATTAACTATTTTTGCCCTGTCCCCAATTCATTTCAGTCACTGTCCCACCCCACTTTTTTTTTTTTTTTTTTTTTTTTTTTTTTTGTGGTACCAGGGATTGAACTCAGGGGCACTCGACCACTGGGTCACATCCCCAGCCCTTTTTTGTATTTTATTTGGAGACAGGGTCTCACTGAGTTACTAAGTGCCTCGCCATTGCTAAGGCTGGCTTTGAACTCGCGATCCTCCTGCCTCAGCCTCTCCCAAAGTGCTGGGATTACAGGCGTGCGCCACCGCGCCCAGCTTGTCCCACCCCACTTTTACACCTCTTTGTCCACTCCTTCAGGGATCCAAATCACCCAGGGCTGACTAATAATTAAATACCCCTACTTTTAAGAAGACTGGGCACTAGGCCATTTTGAACCAATGTGATCATTCTTGGGATTTTTCAACTTCTGTTAGATTTTCTGTGGGTATTCTCAAGGCTTGAGTCTTGTCAGGTCCCCCCACTTCATGAAGAGCACACTTCTGCCTTTGGAGATAAGAAAGCCAACAACAGAGGGGAGCGTAAAGAGAAGGCAAGAGAATGGGCTGATGATATGACACTGTCCTTTGGCATGTCTGGATCCTCTTGTGCCCGAGGCCAGCCACACCACTATCTTCCCAAGTCATAGAACCCAACACAGTTGCCTTCTTTCTTAATTATGTGAAATCGAATTTCTGTCTCTTTTTTGTTGTTTGTTGTTGTTGTTGTTTTGCAGGACTGGGGATTGAACTTGGGACTTCAAAATTACAAGTACTCTATTACTGGCCTACACCCCCAGGCCTTTCTTAAAATTTTGATTTTCAGCCAGGGTCTTGCTGAATTGCCCTGGCTGGTCTCCAATTTGCTAACCTGCTGCCTCAGCCTCTGGAGTAGTTGGAATTATAGTGAGCACCACCATGCCCTGGTGAATTTTTGTTTTTTGAGGCCAGCAGTCCTGAATTAGTATGCCCAAGCCTTTTTGATCTATCAGGAATTCACTCTAAATTTTAAGTTCTCCCTGCCTTGTGCAAAATTTAGTGTACTTGGAGTTCCTTCTGTATATCATCTATCCTTAAGAAGTTGTTTGTTGTACTAGACATTGAACCCAGGGGCACTTTACCACTGAGCTATATCCGCAGCCATTTTTCTTTTCTTCTTCTTCTTCTTCTTCTTTTTTTTTTTTAAGACATGGTGTTGTTAAGTTGCCCAGGTGTTATGGTTTCAATATTAGGTGTCCCCCAAAAGCTCATGTATGAGACAATGCAAGAAAGTTTAGAGGTGAAATGATTAGATTATGAGTTTTAACTTAATCAGTAATTTAATCCCATATCAGGATTAACTAAGTGGTAGCTATAGGCAGGTGGGATGTGGCTGGAGAAGGTGGGTCCCTGGAGGCATGCCTTTGGGTTTTATATTTTGTCCTTATTGAGCAGAGTTCTCTATGCATTCTGGTGCCCTGTTCCCAATTGCTCTCTTCTGCCACACTCTTCTATCGTGATGTTCTGCCATATCTGGAGCCCCAAAGAATGGAGCCAGTCTTTTATGGACTGAGATCTCTGAAACTGTGAGCCCTAAAATAAACTTTTACTTTTCTGATTGTTCTTGTCAGGTCTTTTGGTCACAGTGGTGACTAAAAGCTGACTAAAGGGCTGGGGTTGTGGCTCAGAGGCAGAGCGCTCGCCTCGCACATGCGCGGCCCGGGTTCGATCCTCAGCACCACATAAACATAAATGCATTGCATTGTGTACAACTAAAGTAAATAAATAAATATTTAAAAAAAAAAAAAAAAGCTGACTAAAACACAAGGCTGACCTTGAATTTGCCATCCTCCTGTCACAGCCTCCGAAGTGCCTGAGGGTTATGGTTTTAATATTTGGTGTCCCCCAGAAGCTCATGCGTGAGACAAAGCAAGAAGGTTTAGAGATGGAATGACTGGGTTATGAGAGGTGTAACCCATTCAGTAAATCAATCCCCTGACAGGGATTAACTGAATGCTAACTGCAGGCAGGTAGGCTGTAGCTAGAGGAGGTGGGTCACTGGGAGCATGCCTCTGGGATACGCATTTGGTAAGCTGAGCTTAGACTTTCTCTGCTCCCTGGTGTGATGTCCTGAGCCACTTCCCTCCACCACACTCTCTCCCCAGGATGTTCTGCCTCACCTTGAGCCCAGAGGAATGGAGCCAGCTGAAAATGGACTGAGACCTCTGAAACTGTGAGCCCCCAGATAAACTTTTCCTCCTTAAAATTTTTCTTGTTTAGGTCTTTCAGTCATAGCACTGACAAAGCTGACTGAAACCCAGGGATTACAGGTGTACCACCATGCCCATCTCTATCCTTAAGATTTTTTAGTTCAGGATCATTCTTATTTGGGACAGACAATAAAAGTAACTAGGAATGGGAAGATGTAAAGTAAAACAGGAGTAGATATCTTTCAGTGGAAACCACAGAAATAAGGTTCTTGCTGAGTGCACTGACATATGTCTGTATCCCTGCAAATCAGGAGCCTAAGGCAGAAGGATTATAAATTCAAAGACAGCCTCAGCAATTTAGCGAGACCCTGTCTCAAAATAAAAAATAAAAAGGCTGGGGGTCGCCGGGCACACCTATAATCCCAGCAGCTCGGAAGGCTGAGACAGGAGGATCGAGAATTCAATGCCAGCCTCAGCAACAGCGGAGGTGCTAAGCAACTCGGTGAGACGGTGAGACCCTGTTTCTAAAAAATACAAAATTGGGCTGGGGATGTGGCCCAGTGATTGAGTGCCCCTGAGTTCAATCCCCAATACCAATCAATCAATCAATCAATCAATGAAAAATTTTTAAAGGCTGGGGGTGTAGCTTTTCCCCATGAGAATGTCACCCAGTATCACCTCTGTCCTTCATTCAGCCTTTACTTCGGCTACTCTCTACTTGGCACATCCTTTCCCTGATCTTTGCTTGGCTATCCTGATTTGCCTTTGTCACTGCCAGGAAGCTGCTTAACATGGCCTTTTTCAGAGATGAGTTTGAGGAGAAAATGTAGAAAATAATAGGACAAATAAAAGTTATCCCCAATTCTTCTTAAGATCCAGTGACTTGATTGTAGCAGCCTAAAGCACGGAGTCATAAAAGCAAAAATAAATGAGCGTCTGAATGCCTCTAGACACGCTCTGGAACAGGCAACATCAGCTTCTCAGCATCCTGTTGAGACTGATAGGGGAGCAAAGATTTCTTTTCTAGCAAATAAGACATGATGAATGGAAGTTAGCCTTGATTAATGGAAGCTGTGAAGACTGAGGGCTGTAAGAGCTACAGCCTCTGTTCAGCTCACACGTGGTCATGAATCCAGCTTTTAGCACAATGCTGAGCGCAGTGTGAATTCAGTTAGTAGTTGTTGAATTAGTAAGTATCAGTCCTGTTTGTTGGAATACTTTGAAAGAAATTTCACAAAGCAAGGAAGTGGGTCAGGAAAGATCCATGTGGGACATGACTACAGGATCTGAGTCTTTAAAAAATGGGAGAGATGTTTTCCAGGGAAAGAAGGGTATAGAAAGAACAATTCTAAGCAGAAGAGGTCCATTTTAGCCGTCACTGAATTCTACTCTGGTGGTAGAAGTAGGCAATGGGCTGAAATATTGGGGAGAGTCTGGGGCTAGTGTGAGATATGCCAAAGAGGTGGCTTGGGGTCGCTGCTGGGGCCTTGCCCACCACCCAGGGATGTTGGCCATGGGAGAATACAGAAAGATGATATCCACATCAGTAGCTTAGCAAGAGGTCTTTGCTGCTATGTGAGGCGAGGCCAGCTGGGTTCAAGTGTGGAGACAACATTCTTAAAAAGATTTGCCACGATCCTCTAGAGAACCATGGAGATGAAAGGAATGTCAAGTGATGTGAAGGAAGTGAATAGAAACTGGTTGTGATTCACGTTTTGCAAAGACATTGTGCACGTTCTTTTTTTTCTTTGGGGAAGAAGTATACATCAATACTGGCATCATAAGCTATGCAAACTATTTGAGGATAGGCTAAAGATTTTTCTTGTAAGTGATGAAATGCATTTAAAATAATATGGGGAGTCTGCCAGCAGATGAAAGTGTTGGTATAAGCATGGGAGGGAGTTTTCTCCTGTAAGATGGCCACAGCTGTGTTAACTGCTATAGCCTTCTGTGGCGGAAACCATTAGTAGCCCCCAATATCCAATTTCCCTTATCTGTACTTGAAAGGTCACCCAATTTTTGGCTGAACACGTGGATTTCAGAGGAAACAAAAAAAAAAAAAAAAAACCTGCTTTTTCAGCCTCCCTTGCAGCTTCATTTAGTCACATGGCTAAATTCTAGCCAATATGGTAACAGTGGAGGTGGTGAGTGCAATCTTCCAAAGGCAGTCCTGGAAGTTGGACACTTTTTTGTCCCTTTCTCCTCCTTGCTGTCTGGAATTCAGATTCAATGACTAAGACTTGATCAGCCATCACACCATAAAGAGGAAGCCTAGCCGGGCGCGGTGGCACACGCCTGTAATCCCAGCACTGTGGGAGGCTGAGGCAGGAGGATCGCAAGTTCAAAGCCAGCCTTGGCAATGGTGAGGCACTTAGCAACTCAGTGAGACCCTGTCTCCAAATAAAATGCAAAAAAGGGCTGGGGATATGGCCCAGTGGTCGAGTGCCCCTGAGTTCAATCCCCAGTACCACAAAAAAAAAAAAAAAAAGAGGAAGCCTAAAGCCAGGCATGGTGAAGCACTGCTGTAATCCAGTGACTGGGGAGGCTGAGTCAGGAGGATCACAAGTTTAAGGCCAGCCTCCGCAATTTAGCAAGACTGTTTCTCAAAATAAAAATAAAATGGGCCAGAGACGTAGCTCAGTGGTAGAATTAAAAAAAAAAAAAGAAAAGAAAAGAAAAAACAACTGAAAGAAAGCCAAATCTGAAGAAGATTACCAAAATGGAAGGCGCCTGACCCCAGCATGGTCAACTGCCCCTCTTTCACATGGACTTCAGGCTTGTGTGAGCTCCTGTTGGTGTTCTGCCACATTCAACTAAAGCTAACCCTGACTGACGTGCTTCCCAAAGGTAGGATAGCAAAACTTAGTCAAAGACAAGATGTGCATGTCCTTAACCCCGGGCTCCTCCAGGGAATTGACCCCCCAAAAAGATGACTACACAAATGTGGGGAGAGGCAACTAAAAGCCTTCAACAGAAAATTGGTTAATTATGTTTCTGTGCAAAAGAGCAGTAAAGTCACTAAAAATGATGATGCTATATTTAGACATCACATGAGTAGATGTCTGTGACATAGAGTGAAAGAAGACAAGTCCCCTTCATGCAAAACTATCACGCAAGGGCTGGAGTGTAGCTCAGCCACAGAGCACTCACCCAGCTCTGGCTGCAGTCCCCCACCACAGAAACAAAACTCTCTCTCTCTGTCTCTCTCTCTCTCTCTCTCTCTCTCTCTCACACACACACACACACACACACACACACACACACACACACACAATCTGTCTATAAACAGAGATTTGAGAAATGTGTGATGGATATATGAAATATTACACTTTAGGCTTGGAAATGTAGTCCAGTGGTAAAGTCCTTGACTAGGGTAAATGAAGCCCTGGGTTCAAGCCCCAGCAGTGAAAAAAAGAGAAAAACCAGACAGAGAGACTTTAATGCCTAGAAATCAAATTTTAAATTTCTTTTTTCTTTCTCCCCATGATCTTTATTATGATCTGAACTATTTATGATCAGCTTTGTCAGTTATAAGAACTATAAAGCCTTTTTAATTTTTTAAAAAATGTTATCTTCAAAAACAATATCATTAGCAAAATAATATGGGGGGGTGGGCGTTGCCAGCTAACTGTTCAGGAAGAGGTGTGGCCATGGCTGCAGAAAGTCAAATAAATGAAAATATACTCCAGGAAAACTGACTCACCTTTTCTTGGTGTCCACACGAGGTGGAGACATCCTCACTGGCAGACTTTCGAGCTTTCTTCTGTTAAAACAATGGGAACCTTGCTAACAGGCTTGATGGGTAACACCACGGATTGAACTCAGGGGCATTCAACCACTGGCCACATTCCCAGCCCTTTTTTGTATTTTATTAGAGACAGGGTCTCAGTGAGTTGCTAAGTGCCTCGCTATTGCTGAGGCTGGCTTTGAACTCTAGATCCTCCTGCCTCAGCTTCCCAAGTTCTGGGATTACAGGCATGCGCCACTGCACCCTGCTCAGTAATAACATTTTAATTCCTCTGTTTTAGTTTTTACAGATCTGGGGGATTGAGGTGGGGAAAGAAATTTTATGTATGGTTTGAATAGTTTTCAGTCACTTAGTACTCCTAGCATTTTTCTTTAGAAATATATCCATAGTGACCATTAGTAAACCTAACAAGACATTTATTTATGCACACAGAATAAGAATTCATTAATGTCATTGAAATTTAAAAGTTTAAAGATGGGTGCAGTGGCATACATCTGTAATCCCAGTGGCTGGGGAGGCTGAGGCAGGAGGATCCAGAGTTCAAAGCCAGCCTCAGCAACAGTGAGGAGCTAAGCAATTCAGTGAGACCCTGTCTCTAAATAAAATACAAAATAGGGCTGGGGATGTGGCTCACTCGGTGGTCGAGTGCCCCTGAGTTCAGTCCCCAGTACCAAAAAAAAAAAAAGATGGGCTCTGAAGACGTGAAAGGAAGAACCAACTCAGACTCATTTTCACCAATGATACTTTGACAACACAGATCACTTCTGCCTTCAGTTAATGTGGTTTGTTGTGGGTTTTTTTTTTTTTTAATATTTATTTATTTGTTTTTAGTTGTATACAATGTCTTTGTTTTTACGTGGTGCTGAGGATTGAACGCAGGCCGCACACATGCTAGGTGAGTACTCTACCACTGAGCCACAACCCCAGCCCCAGTTATGTGGGGGGGGGGTTCTTTTCCCCCCACAGGTGGCTCAGATCCTACTAGTTGAGAGCTCAATTCCATGACTGCCTGACTCCTGCACCTTAGATGCCTGTTACAAGCCCTGGGTTGTCTTACTGTGCCTCTGACCAACTGACTCCTTGAGTTTTGTTAATTTGCTATGGGGGGGTCACAGGACTCAGGGTAACACATTTACCAGTTTATTTTACGTTTTGGTCCTGGAGATTGAACCCAGGGGCACTTTACCATTGAGTCACATCCCCAGCCCTTTTAAATTTTGTTTTAATTTGGAGAGAGGGTCTCACTAAGTTGCTAGGGCCTCACTAATTTGCTGAGGCTAGACTTGAACTTGTAATCCTCCTGCCTCCACTTCTTGAATCTTGGAATACCAGTTGTTGTGTTTTTTTTAACTTTTTATTTATTTTGTGTGTGTGTGTGTGTGTGTGTGTGTGTAGGTTACTAGGGATTGAATCCAGGAGCAATTTACCACTGAGCTATTACCCTTTTTATTTTTTTGAGACAGAGTTTCACTAAGTTGTTTAAGGCCTAAGTTGCTGAGGCTGGCCTTGAACTTGAGATCCTCCTGTCTCAGCCTCCTGACTTTATACCTGTTTCTTTTTCTTTTTTCGTTTTCGTTTTCTTTTCTTTTTTTTTTTTTTTTTTTGGCACTAGGGATTGAACTCAGGGGCACTCGGACCACTGGGCCACATCCCCAGACCTTTCTTTTGTATTTTATTAGAGACAGGGTCTCAGTGAGTTGCTAAGTGCCTCGCTATTGCTGAGGCTGGCTTTGAACTCGTGATCCTCCTGCCTCAGCTTCCCAAGTTCTGGGATTACAGGCGTGTACCACCACACCCAGCTATACCTGTTTCTTTTAAAGGATACAAATGAGCCAGGCACAGTGGCACAAGCCTGTGATCTCAGTGACAAAGGAAGCAGAGGTAGAAGGATCTCAAGTTTGAGGCCAGCCTTAGTAATTTAGTGAGACCCTCAGCAACTTAGCAAGTCCATGTCTCAATATTTAAAATTAGAAGGACTGAAGATGCAGCTCAGTGGTAAAGTACCCCTGGGTTCAATCCTCAGTACCAAAATAAATAAAGCATATAGGTGAAGAGATGCCTAAAGCAATGTACCAGGGAAGCAGTGTGGGGCTTCCCTGTCCTGGACATACCACCTGCCAAGAACCTCCAAGTGTTTAGCTATTCAGTAGCTCTCTGCCTGCTGTGCTTTTGAGTGTTAAGAAAATTCCATTACCTTTGCATGACTGAGGACAGACAACTGTGCAGACATGTGATTGGACACCAAGGGTATAATCTAATGCTAATAGTCTGGGGAAACCTAAAGAGGCTAGTCCAGATTCTTCTTGGCCATTCTTGGGGCTGAGGCTATGGCTCAGCGGTAGAGCGCTCGTCTCGCATGTGTGAGGCCCTGGGTTCGAGCCTCAGCACCACATAAATAAAATAAAGGTATTGTGCCCACCTACAACTAATAAAAAATTTAAAAAAAAAAAAAAAAAAAAACTCGTCTCTTCTTGGCCACTCTTTCTTCCTGCTGGGTATGAGACAGGACTCCTTCCAAAATGAGGGTCTTTGGAACAACTGTCAGACAAGGTAAATCAAACGATTTTTAAATTTTTATTATTTTGGAGCTGAGGATCTAACCCTGGGCCTCCTACCTGCTAACCAGGTGCTCTACCACTGAACTACCTCCCCAGTCCCAAGATCAGAGAATTTCTTTACTGCCAGCTCCAAGAGAGAAATCTGGGGAAAGCTGATGGTTTCTTTGACCTACCTTGGGGAAGAGGAATTCGATTTTCTATGGCCTGCCCTTGGAGAAGGAGTTATGAGCCTCAGGAATCACAAATGACAACCTAAGCATAATATCATAACATCATGGGCCTTGACCACAAAGTAACTCTAGGCAATTTATCTCCCTACACTACTTTATGGTCTTTTTTTGTGTGTGTGTGTGTGTGTGTGTGTGTGTGTGTGTGTAGATTTTTAAAATTTTGACCTATTTTTTATTACAAAAGTCTTCATGAAAAAATGAGATGTACTGGGCACTGTGTCTTACATCTATAATCCCTACTCAGGAGGTGGAAGCAGAGGAACACAACTTCAAGGCCAGCATGGGCAACTTAGTAAGACCCTGTCTCAATAGGCTGGTCGTATAGCTCAGAGCTTGCCTTGCATTTATAAGGCTCTTGGTTCAATTCCCTGGACCACCAAAAAAAGAAAAAAGAATTAAAAAGAGATGAGCTACATTTACATAATTCATAGTAATTTAATGGAAATCTAATTGTAGGACACACACAGATAAGGCTACTTACTAGAGTCTGTTTACTTTTTTTTTTTTTTTTTTTTTTTTTTTTTTTTTGTGGTACCAGGGATTGAACTTAGGGGCACTTGACCACTGGGCCACATCCCCAGACCCATTTTTTTTTTTTTTTTTTTTGTATTTTATTAGAGACAGGGTCTCACTGAGTTGCTACGTGCCTTGCCATTGCTGAGGTTGGCTTTGAACTCCTGATCCTCCTGCCTCAGCCTCCCAAGTGTGCGCCACCGTACCCTGCTCACTTAGAGACCTATTTACCCCAGTACTTCCAGGTTTTAAAATTCTGTAATAGTATATCATGCCCCTGTGTTACGTGAGGGATTGCCTGCTAGTTGCTTAGAAATCTGAAGCCCAACCTGCAACATTTTTAGCCCTATTGTGGAACTTAATCTTCCTCTTTTATGACTATTTAAGCAGCTCTTCATGACAATTTCTTCTTTGCTTTTATCACACCGATTTTCTCAACACCTGTCCTCACTTAGCATTTCAGGAAAGGAGAAAAAGCAAAGGGCAAGGGTTACTTGGCCCATTATTGTAGCTCCTTGTCTGCTTCGAAAAGAGATGTGACTGAATTTGTCTTCATTTTTTAAAAATTAAATATGATTAGAATACTAAATTTTACTTAGAAAATAATCTTTACTCAGTCTCAGAAAAAACACTTCTATGATAACTATAACAAAATATTTCTCAGCTGTTCTGATTGCTTTCTATATTTTTTGAAATTTTAGGGTAAATTTATACATAAATGCATAATGATTATGACTATTTTTAAAGGTTTTTATAATTTTATGTACAAAGAACTAGTATGGTCTCTTTCACTGAGTGGCATTCTTGGTCAATCCATTCGAGTAAATTACTTATTCCAACTTAACCAAGCCTATATCCTCATACTGGTGGAGGCCGTATTTCCAGATCAGACCACACCAGATTGAGCAGACTCAGAGTGAGAACCCTGGAGGAAGCTGGCAGGCCTGTAATCCCAGTGACTCCAGAGGCTGGGGCAGGAGGATCTCAAGTTCCAGGCTGGCCTAGGCATCGTAGCCAGGTCCTGTCTCCAAGTAAAAAGGACTAGGGGGTGTAACTCAGTGGTAAAGCAGCCCCTGGATTCGATCCTCAGTACTGCAAAGATAAAAATGAAACTAAGAAAAATGGCTTTGGAGGCTTTCTGGTGACAGAAAGTTAAACAAATAGTTATGCTTTGGTGGGTTCCATGCCCACTGGGTAAAACTCTTTAGTAGATACCAATGAGCTTAGGTGGAGAGTGGAATATTGAAGACCCTACTGGGATGTAAAAAAAGGGATTCTAAGCCTTTCCTGCCCCTACTGGGGATTGAACCCTCAGGTTCTCCACCACTGAGTCACAGCCCTAGCCCTTTTTATTTTTTATTTTGAGACAGGGTCTTGCTGAGTTCACCAGGCTGGCCTTGGATTTGTGATCTTCATGCCTCAGCCTTGGAGTCACTAGGATTACAGGCATGAACCACTGCACTGTTGGCCAGGAATCCTTAGAGAACAGAACTTGAAAAACTGGGAACATGCCAGGCATGATGGCACACACCTGTAATCCCAGCACCATGGGAGCCTGAGGCAGGAGGTTTGCAAGTTCAAGGCCAGCCTTGTAACCAAAAGCTTGAAAGCTCAGTCCTCGCTGCCAATCCAATAATGAAGACAATGTCTTGAGAAAAAGGAAAATGTTTTATTGCTTTGCTAGCAAAGGAGAAACACGGGGGACTCCTGTCACAGAGGCTGTGATTCTGTCCATCAGCAAGAACAGGGGTCTTTTAATGAGGTGATTTAGAAAAAATGAGATTAGGGAGGAGAGATCAGGGAGGAGGAGAAGATCAGGAAAAAGAAGGTTGGGAAAAAGAAAAAAACACGTAAGTTTGAAAGCCACAAGGAATACAGTCAAGTGAACCCCTTTTATGGTTTCAGTAAAGTTAGGGAGGTCTTCCACTTAAGGAAACCCTGTCTTTAAATAAAAAATAAAATGGGCTGGGGATGTAGCTCAGTGGTTAAGTGCCCTTGAGTTCAATTCCCAGTACAAAAAAAAAAAAAAAAAAAAAAAAGAAGAAGAAGAAGAAAGAAAGAAAAGAAAACCTGGGAAAAGGTCCCAAAAGAACCCAAAGAAAGTCTCAAATGCTGCAGAAAAGGGGCTGTGGATGTGGCTCAGCTATAGAGCTCTTGCCTAGCACACACAAGACCCAGGGTTCAATCCCCAGCACCATGCAAAAAAAAAAACAAAAATAAAAAATAATGCTGTAGAGAAGTAAAATAAAGATGGGTATGAGCTAGGTGTGGTGGCACACACCTGTAATCCCAGTGGCTCTGGAGGCTGAGGCAGGTGTATACCAAGTTCAAAGCCAGCCTCAGCAATTTAGCAAGGCCCCAAGCAACTCAGTGAGACCCTATCTCTAAATAAAATATTTTTTAAAGGGCAGGGGTGGGGGTTGGTGATGCAATTCACTGGTTAAGCATCCCACTTTCAATCTCCCATACCAAAAAAAAAAAAAAAAAAAAAAAAAAAGATGGGTGTGACCTTAGATACGGTAGCTAGGAGGGTCCTTTGGTAACATTTGCAAAATGAATCCAGTAAGGATGGATGTGAATGAAAAATGAGGGAATATAGCCAGGTTTGGTGGTGATCGCCTGTAATCCCAGCAGCCCAGGAGACTGAGACAGGAGGATCTCGAGTTCAAAGCCAGCCTCAGCAATGGGAGGCACTAAGCAACTCAGTGAGACCCTGCCTCTAAATAAAATACAAAATAGGGTTGGGGATGTGGCCCAGTGGTCAAGTGCCCCTGAGTTTAATCCCCAGTACCAAAATAAAAATTTTTTAAAAAGGCAATATAATCAAGGAAAATAGCTATTTCGAAGAAACTTGTTTGTAAAGGAAAAGATAAGAGGTCTCAAGTTGTACGGAAAATGTGGTGAAAAGAATGGTGTAATTTTTGTTGAATCAGAGAAGTCTGAGTATGTGTAAGACTGAAGGGAAGGTGCCAACAAACAGGAAGAAGACAAAATGGGAGGAAGTGTTACCAAAAGCTCTGTCCTTGTCCCCAGTGCAATCCAATAACAAGGACACGGTTTTGAGAAAAAGGAAAAAGAAGGTTTATTGCTTTGCTAGCAGAGGAAAAAACACAGGGGACTCCTGTCCCAAAGGCTGTGATTCTGCACATCAACAGGAACAGGGGGCTTTAAACAGGTGATTCAAAGGCTACATTCCGCGTGTTCTCTGTTGGAGTTGTAATTCACTTGTTAACCTGGGAGATAGTAATTTATGAGATATTCGGTGCCATCCCCAAAGTCTGGATTACTTGGTTCCTATGGGGAGTGTATACTCAGAACAGATAAATATGCCTAAAATAGGGGGAAAAGGTAATCCTATTTCCCCCAGATTAGGGAGGACAGGGAGAGGAAGAGAAAGAAATATGTCTCCATTTTAAAAATCAGTTGCAGTGGCAGAGCAGCAAGGGCTATATTCAAAGCATAAAGTGGACCCGTGTTAGAGAGGGAGAGAAGTGGTGTTATCACAGGTGAGAAGTTCCTGGAGAGAAGGGGAACTCGACTTGAAACCAGTGGCTTACTTAAGAGAGAAGAACTAAAGCACATGCCAGTCAGGCACGGACAGAGGTTTATTTAGGAATGTAGATATGCACTCCTGGGAAAATGCAGGCAATCTCAAGAGAGAGATGCGTTTGCGGTTCCCAACTTTTCTTTTAGAGGAAATGTCGTGAAGGGCAGGCATGGGAAGGTATGCAGGAATGATATCAGTTGGTCTCCAGACATTCAAGGTGGTCATTCTCAGGATCCTTAGGCTACATGGTTTTCATTATCTGATCAATAGGTAACACTGGGAAGTCCCTGAGATCATAGGTTTCTCAAAATATTGTATCTCTCTTTACTTAATCTATTTGCGGGATGGGGTTAATTAACAGTGCATAAGTGGATTTACAGATTTCCCAGAAACTTTGGGAGTGACAGGCCTGAGAGAGACACTGGCTTAGAAAAGTATGTGGAACTTCTGAATTATAATTTTATTTCCTTGTCCTTCCTTTATGTTTCCTTTATACCTATATTTTTATTCCTTCTGCCCTTCCTCAGTATAAGTGGAGTAGCTTGAGTTTTGGTGTTAGATATAAAGTAGAATCTCTTTAGCTGTGTGACTTTGTTCAGTGAAACTCACCTTCCGCATCTCACTTCCCTGAACTGTGAGTTACTAATATATGAATGAGGTTTCTACATTCATTCATATAATTGGCTTGTATGGCAGATGTTTGGATATGCAGAGATAAGACAGTTGCCCTCTCCAGGAGTGCTTCCCCCCATCCCCAGTACTGGGGATTGAACTCAGGTATAAAGGTACAGAGCTATATCCTGTTCCCTATTTATTTATTTATTTATTTTTGTTGATGCTGGGATTCGAACTCAGAGCCTCTAGGATGTTAGGCAAGTGCTCTAGCACTGAGCTATTTTCCCACCCAACCCTTTTTTTTTTTTTTTTTTTTTTCTTTTTTTGGTACCGGGGATTGAACTCAGGGGCACTCGACCACTGGGTCACATCCCCAGACCTTTTTTGTATTTTATTTAGTGACAGGGTCTCACTGAGTTGCTAAGTGCCTTGCCATTGCTGAGGCTGGCTTTGAACTCGCGATCCTCCTGCCTCAGCCTCCCAAAGTGCTGGGATTACAGGCATGCGCCACCGCGCCTGGCTCCACCCTATTTTTTGTTTAGAGACAGAGTCTCACTAAATTTTCTAGGCTGGCCTTAAGCTAAAGATCCTCCTGCCTCAGCCTCCCCATATGCTGATTATAGATGTGTGCCACCACACCTGACCCCAGGAGTGTTCTGTATATAATGCCATTTCTTGAAAGAGGTAGGCCCACTGAATGTCAGGCAAGGACTGACAAGCTCTTATTGATGTTTTCTTCAGTTTATTTTATTTATTTGTTTATTTGTTTGTTTATTGTGGTGCTGGGGATGGAACCCAGGGCTCACATGCTAGGTAAGGTAAGCACTCTTAACACTGAGCTTCACCCCCAGCTCCCATGTTGATGTTTTACAAGGACTTTGGCAGCAGCTGCATGAAGGACGACTTCCAGGAGGTTGAATCAATGGGTGGAGAGAACAGAAAACCTTTATAGCTGTCCAAGGGGAAGCGATTTAAGGTCCTTAATCAGATCTGGCCACCAGTGGTACATACCTATAATCCCAGCAACTCAGGGAGGCTGAAGCAGGAGGATCTCAAGTTTCAGGCCAGCTCACAAATTAATGAGACTGTCTCAAAATCAAAAATAAATAGGACTTGGGGTGTAGCTCAGTGGTACAGCGACTTTGGATTTGATCCCCAGTACCGCAGTACTGAAAAAAAAAAAAGAGAGAGACAGAGAGAGAAAGAAAAGAGAAGGGTTGGATTAAAGAGGGATTTAGGAGTTGAACTGCATTTGGTGACTGGTTTAGGAATAAAGAAGCATAAAGTTCTCAGTTTTCTGTCTTGGGTGATTGGGATTGGAATAACACTGATACAAGGATGATAAGGAAGAGAATCAGGCAGGGCTGGGGTGATCAAGTGAGTTCTTGGCATGAACCAGGCCCTGAGACCCCAGCACCACCAAAAAATACTAATAAAATAAAATAGTGGGGGTTGGGGGTTGTGGCTCAGCGGCAGAGCGCTAGCCTAGAACGTGCACCACCCTGGGTTTGATCCTCAGCACCACGAAAAAAATAAATAAATAAAATAAAGGCATTGTGTCCAACTACAACTAAAAAATAAATACTTAAAAAATATTTAAAAAGAGCTGGGCGCGGTGGCGCACGCCTGTAATCCCAGCACTTTGGGAGGCTGAGGCAGGAGGATCGCGAGTTCAAAGCCAGCCTCAGCAATGGCGAGGCACTTAGCAACTCAGTGAGACCCTGTATCTAAATAAAATACAAAAAAGGGCTGGGGATGTGACCCAGTGGTCGAATGCCCTGAGTTCAATCCCCGGTACCACAAAAAAGAAAAAGAATATATATATATTAAAAAAGAAAAAGAAAAAAGTAGTTGGGCACAATGGTGCTTGCCTATAACCCCAGTGATTCAGGAAACTGAATCAAGAGGATGGCAAGTTCAAGGCCAGCTGAGGCAAATTAGTGAGACCCTGCATCATAATAAAAAATAAAGGGGCCGGGTATAGCTTGGTGATAGAGCGCCTCTGCATCCAATCTCCAGTACCAGCTGGCCAGCTATCAATCAATCAAACCTACATGGTCTCCACCACTGGAACTTGAAGCCCCATTGGGACTGTGCGTTTTTATTTTCTGCACTGCTGTCTCCCTGGCACCTAAAGCACTGTGTGGTGCTTGGTTGACACTAGTTGAATACTAGTTGAATGAAGGACTGTTTCCCATTAAACCACTGAAGGGCTCTTGCTGACTAAGGCATAGCAGGGTGGGTAAAGCAGGGTGGAGCTGGGCAGAGTGAGTTGATTTGAGAAAATGCTCCTCACAGATCACACTTTGAAAAACTGGTCTCTGAAGAACAGGAGACATGCTGGACAGCAGCCAGCTGGAGGCAGTTTTACATCGATTTGCCTCAGGAGAAATAATCTGCCACCAGGAGCCACCTGAGGGAGCTGACAGTTAAATTGCAGTCTAGGGACAGAAGCAAGGGCTGAACCTGCAGTGAGGGATAGGTGGAGGTGTGGCATAGGGGACTCCTGTCCAAGGAGAGAAGTCGGAAGTGGAGACAATAACATGTAAATTGGGAGACCATGACTTGATGAATGCTTACACATGATTTTGCTTAATTCCAACTGAGCCTAAATAGAAAGGAACAGGCTGTGCTAGCCTAAGGATAGAACCTGACAAATATTAGGAAAACTTGGGCTCCAAAATCTGACATTGTGGTCATGGATGTAACTTGAGGAAAATATTTTTTTTTTCTCTTTTTATTTTTATTTTATTTATTTATTTTTTTTTTTTTTGTACTGAGGATTGAACACAAGGGTGCTCTATCACTGAGCTACATCCCCAGTCCTTTTTTATTTTTTAATATTTATTTATTTTAGTTGTACACAATGCCTTTTTTTATTTTTATGTGGTGCTGAGGATCGAACCCGGGTTGCGCACGTGCTAGGCGAACGCTCTACCGCTGAGCAACAACCCCAGCCCCTGACATCCCCAGTCCTTTTATTTTTTATTTTGAGACAAGGTCTCACTAAGTTGCTGAGGCTGGCCTGGAACTTGTGATCATCCTGCCTCAGCCTCCCAAATCACTGAGATTATAGGCGTGCACAACCACACCTGGCTTAGAATTTATTCTTAAGTATGGTGAATGGTAGGGGTTCAAATTATTCGTTGTCGATGTATGGCTTATCATGTCACCACCATTTATTTGTTTATTGTTGTTCTTGTTGTTTTTCTAGTGCTGGGGCTTGAACCTAGGGACATTTCACCACTGAGCAGTCTTTTTTTTAGTTGTAGATGGGCACAATTCCTTTTTTTTTTTTTTAAGTACAGGGTATTGAACTCAGGGGCACTCAACCACTGAGCCATGTCCCCAGCCTTATTTTGTATTTTATTTAGAGACAGTGTCTCTCTGTAGCACCTCACTTTTGCTGAGGCTGGCTTTGACCTTGCAATCCTCCTGCCTCAGCCTCTCAAGTGCTGGAATTACAGGCATGTGCCACCACACCTGGCAAAGGGTGAGGCATCCCTGAGTGGGTATACCTTTATTTTATTTATTTATATGGTGCTGAAGATAGAACCCAGTGTCTCACACATGTGAGACAAGCACTCTACCACTGAGCTACAACCTTAGCCCCCCAATCCTTTTTTAATTTTTTAAAATATTTTTTAGTTATCAGTGGACCTTTGTTTTATTTATTTATATGTGGTGTGTAAGCTGCCTGTCGTGGCCAGCCACAGTGCCGCGGGAGGAAAACTCTCGGAGGCAGAGTAAAGCTATTACTAATTTTACTTCTACTTTCTTAGAGAGAGCTTAGAGAGAGAAAGAAAGATTTTTCTTCTTCTTAGAAAGAGCTTAGAGAGAAAGATTAGAGATAGCTTTTTCTTCTTCTTCTTCTTCTTAGCTTAGAGAGAGAGAGAAGAAAGAGAGAGATCTTCTTAGAGCTTAGAGAGAGAGAGAACTTGAAAGAGAGATTTCTTCTTTAGAGAGAGAGAGAGCTTAGCTTTTAGAGCTTCTTCTTTCTTCTTTCTTCTTTCTTCCTCGGGAGCCTCGGCCTGACTCTGACCAGGAATTACTTCTTCTATCTGGTTTCTCTTCTGTAACCGCTCTGCCTACGTTCTGGCCGCTCTGATTCTTTTCTTCTTCTCCGACCCGAACTCTTCTTCCGACCGAGCGACTGCATGACTGACCGAATGAATTCATTCTTCTCCTGACTCCGACCGCTTTCACCCGGTTATATACCTTTAGCTTTGCGGGTGCCTCACGTGCATTTACAGGTGCGTCACATACATACTTATTATCAGGTGGAACTTATGGCTTCCAGCTGACCGCAATAGCCATCTCCCTAATTGGGGCTCCTTCAGTGGTGCTGAGAATCGAACCCAGTGCCTGGTATGGTGAAGCAAGTGCTCTACCACAGCACTACAACTGCAGCTCCCTCAGCACCCCACCTCTGTCCTTTTTAGTTTTTAATTTGGGACATAGTCTTATTAAGTTGCCTAGCCTGGCCTCAAATCTGTGATCCTCCTGCCTCAGCCTCCTGAGTAGCTGGGAATGCAGGTGTGTGCCACTGTGCTGACTTTGTTGGGTTTTATAACCCTCACATTATTTTTGGTATTTTGTGGTTTTGAACTATAGTAATGGGATGTATTTTTCCCATATCCATTTCTAACTACTGATATTACCAATATAATATGAATTATTAGGAATAATTATATTAGGAATAAAGGCTATGTATATTACTTTTTTTTTTTTTTTTTTTGGGTGTGGTTTAACTCAGGGCCTTGCATGTGTTAGGAAAGGACTTTACCACTGAGCTACATCCCCAGCCCCTTTTATTTTATTTTGAGATATGTTCTTGCCAAGTTGCCCACGCTGGCTTCTAACTTGTGATCAAGGTTGGGAATGTTACTTCTAGGTAGAGTGCTTGCCCCACATGTCCAAGACCTTGAACTCAATACAAAAAACAAACAAACAAACTTGTGATCCTCCTGCCTCAGCCTCTGGAGTAGCTGGGATTATAGCAAATCATATTTATTGAGCTATGCTTTGCTACAGGAAAAATTACCCTTTTCAGAGTCCATGAATTTGACAAATGTATCCCATCATTATAATCAAGATAATAGAATATTTCCATCAACCTGAAAGTGCCTCATGTTCCTTTGTGGTCAATCCCCTCTCCTATCCCCTGTCCTTGGTATCCCTGACCTGATTTCTGTTTTATCTTTTTTTCAGTATGCCCTAAATGGAATCATAAGGAACACAGCTGCTTTTTGTTTTGTTTTGTTTTTGCAGTGTTAGGAATTGAACTCAGATCCCTCTAGTATATTAGACAAGCACTGTATTACTGAGCCATACACCCAGCCCCCAGAACATGCCTTTTATATCTGGTTTCTTTTACTTAACATAATGCTTGTTATGGTTTGGATGTGAGATGTCCCCCAAAACCTCAAGTGTGAAACAATGCAAGAAGGTTCAGAGGAGAAGTGATCGGGTTATAAGAGTCCTAACACAATCAGTGAATTAATCCTCTGATAGGGATTAACTGAGTGGTAACTGAAGTGGTAGGGAATAGTTGGAAGAAGTGGCTCATTAGGGGTGTGGCTTTGGGCATATATTTTATCTGGCCAGTGGAGTCTCTCTCTCCTTACTGATCATGATGTGAGCTGCCTCCCTCCACCACATTCTTCTGCCATAATATTCAGCCTTACCTTGAGCCTGAAGGAATGGAGACTACTATCTGTGGATTGAAACCTCTGAAACCATGAGCCCTTAAATAAACCTTTCCTCCTTTATAGTTGTCTGGATAGGTCCGTTAGTCGCAGCAGTGAAAAATCTGACTAAAACAACGCTTTTGAGATTTAACTATGTTATTACATGCATCAGCATCTCCTTCTTCCTTTCTTTTCTTTCTTTTTTTTTTCTTTCCAGTACTGGGTATTGAACCCAGCAACACTCTACCACTGAGTTACACCCCTTGACCTTGTTTTTTATTTTGAGACAGGATCTCCCTAAGTTGCCCAGACTGGTCTTGAACTTAGATCCTCCTGCCTCAGCCTCCCCAGTCCCTGAGATTACAGGAGTGCACTACCATGCCCAGCTAGTATTTCTTTTCATTGTTGAATGTACTTGTTGATAGATATTTTGGGTGTTTCAAATTTGGTGCTGTTATGAACAAAGCTGCTTTAAACATTTCAGTATAGGCTTCTGGAGATTTGGCTGTGCAAAGTTTTTGTATATTTATACAGACAAATTTATCAATTGCTTATGGTTTTTAGATTTTGATACACAGAAAGGTAATAAAGGAATTTACTATTTTTTCCCTCTAGTACTTGTATGGTCTCATTTCTTCACATGCAGATCTTTGTTCTTTTGGGCATGAGTCATGAATCAATTTTAGTTTTTCAAAAGCATGTATTGGTTCCCAAATAGTTTATAACTAAATGGATATTTTTAATCTCATGTGAGGACTGAGTGTGTAACTAAATACTAGAGCATGTGCTTAGCATGCTGGAGGCCCTGAGTTCAGTCCCCAGTACCGCCCTTACAAACATTCTCACTCATTTCAGCCTGTATTCACA
This sequence comes from Tamias sibiricus, assembly GCA_025594165.1. Taxonomy (NCBI): domain Eukaryota; kingdom Metazoa; phylum Chordata; class Mammalia; order Rodentia; family Sciuridae; genus Tamias; species Tamias sibiricus. The sequence goes on along the minus strand of CM046660.1, from coordinate 66,535,361 downwards.
AAAATGTAACATATTTTATTTTCTCAAGTGCTTCCAAAGTCAAATGAGGCATAATTGCAAATCTAACAAAATCAAGTATTTTAAAAGCTGAAATAAAGTAAACTGAAAATGTAGATCAAACTCTTTTAACATTTTGTTTGTTTGTTTGTACTGGGGATTTACCTAACAGCTATTTACCATTGAGCTACATTCCCAGTACTTTTTAAAAATTATTTTTAAATTTTGAGGCTGGGCATGGTGGTGCACTCCTGTAATCCAGTAACTCAGGAGGCTGAGGCAGGAGGATCAGGTTCAAAGCCAGCCTCAGCAACTTAGCAAGGCTGTAAGCAACCTAGTGAGACCCTGTCTCTAAATAAAAAATTAAAAAGGTCCTGGGATATGGCTCAGTGGTTAAGCACCTAGGTTCAATCACTAGTACCAAAATAATAGCAATGATGATGATGATGATGATGATGATGATGATGATGATTTCGAGACAGGTTCATGGTAAGTTGCTGAGGGTCTCACTAATTTATTAATGCTGGCCTCCAACTTGGGATCCTCCTACCTCAGCCTCCTGAATCCTGAGTCTCTAGGATTACAGGCATGCACCACAGCACCCAGCTTCTTTTACACTTTTTTTAAAGTATGATTTGTGTGTGTGTTTTAGTGCACGTGTGTGTGTGGGGGGGGGGGATTAAACTCAGGGCCTCACACATATTAGGCAATCACTCTGTCACTGCACTACATCCCTAGCCTTCTTTTACACTTTTAAAACTTAAAAATTATATATGTATGCCAGGCGCGGTGGCGCACGCCTGTAATCCCAGCACTTTGGGAGGCTGAGGCAGGAGGATCGCGAGTTCAAAGCCAGCCTCAGCAATGGCGAGGCATTTAGCAACTCAGTGAGACCCTGTCTCTAATAAAATACAAAAAAGGGCTGGGGATGTGGCCCAGTGGTTGAGTGCCCCTGAGTTCAATCCCCGGTACCACAAAAAAAAAAAAAAAAAAAAATTATATATGTATATATTTATATATCTTATGTATTTATATAAATGTGTGTGTGTGTGTGTGTGTGTGTGTGTGTGTGTGTAACACAGGGCCTTGTACATGCTAGTCAAGCACTGAGTTATATCCCTAGCCCTCTTCTTTTTTTTTTTAAAGGGAGGTACTGAGGATTGAACTCAGGGACACTCAACCACTGAGCCACATCCCCAGCCTATTTTGTATTTTATTTAGAGACAGGGTCTTACCGAGTTGCTTAGCACCTCACTGTTGCTGAGGCTAGCTTTGAGCTCGCAATCCTCCTGCCTTAGCCACCCAAGCTGCTGGGATTACAGGCATGTGCCACCGCACTTGGCACCTCTTCTTCATTTAATTAATTAATTTTTGTATTGAGGATTGAACCACATCACCAGTCCTTTTATTTTATTTTTTTTAATTATTTATTTACTTATTCATCATGCACAAGTATAGTATCTTTTTACATACAACTGCTTGTATACAAAGTATATAAGTACCATTCAAATCTTCAATCATGCATTTAGGATAATGATATCCATCTCATTCAACCACCAATTTTTTTCCTCCCCCCCCCCTCCCTCCTTACTCCCTCCCTTCCCCTCCTTTTGAGACAGGATCTCAGTAGGTTGCTTAGGGCCTCGCAAAATTGCCTAGGCTAACTTTGAATTTGCAATCCTCCTGCCTCAACCCCTGGAGTCCCTGGGATTATAGGCATGTGCCATCACATCTGGTTTACATAAATAAAGTTAAAAAAAATAAAATGACAGATATAGTATTATTACTGAGTCCTGGGCCAGAGGCCTGACTCTGGGGATCCAAGGTATCAAGCCCCAAGAACCAAATTGAAAAGGTAATGCTGAAAAAGCATGAAAGGAAACACCTCGTTACCCTGCCCCCACACACATGAAAGGACTTCAACCAGTGAAGCTCACTGGGGAAACAACAGGACCCCCATCCTCAGTCCTCAGGCTGTCAATGACTGTGAGGCTTTATATGTAGGAGAATGAGGGCAAGCATTGGGGGTTTTCCTAGCTGGAGGTTTTGTGCAGCTCCCTAAGCATTGACCTTGATCAGGTGTGGTCTTGCCCACAGTTATCTCAAGTTTGTTCAGGCAGGGCCTCATATGGGATAAGAAAGTTGCTGTTGCCTGAGGGGTAGCTTAGATTCATCATAAGATGTTTATCTAGCAGACCTCTGTTTCTTGGAATCCAGGGTGACTCAGAGCAAAGGAGACAGATGCAAAGTGCAGGCAGAGATGCCAGGTCTTTAATCCTACTTTAAGCCACCCATAAGATATTTGCAGGAAAGAGTGAAAAGTCTAAGTCCTTGTTATAGTACATCATTTTAAACATCTTAAGACTATACAAGAACCAGGCATGGCCGGGCGCGGTGGCGCACGCCTGTAATCCCAGCACTTTGGGAGGCTGAGGCAGGAGGATCGCGAGTTCAAAGCCAGCCTCGGCAATGGGGAGGCACTTAGCAACTCAATGAGACCCTGTCTCTAAATAAAAATACAAAAAAAAAGGGCTGGGGATGTGGCCCAGTGGTCGAGTGCCCCTGAGTTCAATCCCTGGTACCACAACAAAAAAAAAAAAAAAAAAAAAAAAAAAAAAAAAGAACCAGGCATGGTGGTGTGCACCTATAATTCTAGCACCTATAGTTCTAGCTACTTGGGAGGCTGAGGCAGGAGAATCCCAGGTTTGAGGCTGACCTTGGCAATTTAGTGAGATGCTGTATCAAAATAAAATTTAAAAGGAGGCAGGGATACAGCTCAGAGGTTATGCACTCCTGGGTTCAAGTGCTCAGTGGTAGAGCACTTGCCCAGAGTGCTTGAGGCTCTGGTTGCAATCCCCATTTCTGCAATCTATAAAAGAACTATTGGGGGCTGCAGTTGTGGCTCAGCGGTAGAGCGTTCGCCTAGCATGTGCGTGGCCCGGATTTGATCCTCAGCACCACGTAAACATAAATGCATTGCATTGTGTACAACTAAGGCAAATAAATAAATATTAAAAAAGGAAAAGAAAAGAACTATTGTTTACTTTCCCTCTAATACCACTATAAATGACAATTACAGGGTTTTTTCCTAAAACAAACCTATAAAGACAAAGAAAATTGAGGAAGTAAAAATACAATAAAATTCCAAGCCAGTCAAGTGTGTGGCACATGCCAGTAATCCCAGCAACTCAGGAGGCCAAGGTAGCAGAATCACAAGGTCAAAGTCAGCTTCAGCAACTTAGACTCTGACTCAAATAAAATTTTATTTAAAAAAAAATATTTATTTATTTTCCGGGTATGGTGGTGCACACCTGTAATCCCAGCACTTGGGAGGCTGAGGCAGGACAATCATGAGTTCAAAGCCAGCCTCAGCAATGGTGAGGTGTTTAGCAACTCAGTGAGGCCCTGTCTCTAATAAAATACAAAAAAGGGCTGGTGATGTGGCCCAGTGGTCGAGTGCCCCTGAGTTCAATCCCAGTTACAAAAAAAAAAAAAAAAAAAAAAAAAAATTATTTATTTGTTTTAGTTGTAAATAATGCCTTTATTTTCAAATAAAATTTTAAAGAGTTGGGGATTTAGTTCAACAGTGATGTGCCTCTGAATTCAATCCCTAGTAACACACACACACACACACACACACACACACACACACACACGAATTTGCAAGTCAGAAAATAGACCACTTAGTGGTAGCTCATTCAGCAGCTTTGAAAAAGCTAAAATTCATCCTAGGGGTGAAGAAGTGAAAAAGTGATAAGGTTTGTGTTCCAGAAGGAAGGATTCCAGGAAGAAGGAGTGGAAATAGGTTTCTTTGAAAGTGAGAGTGAAGAACTGGGCACAGTGGTGCATACCTGTAATTCCAATGGCTTGGGAGGCTGAGGCAGGGGTATCACAAGTTCAAGGCCTGGCCTGCCTCAGCAACTTAGCAAGATCCTGTCTCAATGGCCAAAACGGCTCATAGTCAACTGCAATTCAAAAAAATAAATAAATAAATAAATAAATAAATAGGGCTGAGGATGTAGCTCAGTGATAGAATCCCCTTGGGTTCAATTCCCCCTGCCCCCCAAAAAATGTGGATTCCAATGTCTGTCTCCAGCAGAATAACCATTAAAGAGTCTAAAGTTAAAAAATTTAAGGTAAACAGGGCAAAACTGCCAATCTGTCCTTAGGACTTTTCCAATTTCCTTCTTTTTGTTTTAATAACATAATTTTCAGTGTTCGGTTTGCTCTTTCAATAATGCCCTGACCCTGAGGATTGTATGGGATGCCTGTTTTAATGGGATATATTGAATTTTGCGCAAAAACTGTTTGAAAGATGAGGATCGTATATGCGGGGCCATTATCTGTTTTAAGCATTTTGGGGATGCCCAATGCAGCAAAAGCTTGCAAGCAATGAGATGTAACATCTTTAACTTTTTCTCCAGAATGTAAGGAAGCAAAAATCAATGCCTGAACATGTATCTATGGGTCACATGATTATAAATCGCAATTTTCCAAAACTTTGGCTCATGAGTAACATCCATCTGGCCACAAAATGTGATTGGGCATCAATCCTCTAGGGTTAACGCCGAAATGAGGATTGGGCAAATGTGTCATACAAGATTAACAATCTTTTTACAATTGTTCTGGCTTGCTCCTTTGTGATTTTAAACCTACGTTGCAAGGTGGTGCTGGTTGTTGACATGAAACTGGGAGTGAAATAAAGTAGCTTGTTGTAGCGCTGAAAGTATAAATACTGTTTTTGTAAGTTCATCATAGTAAAGAAGAGGCTGACACTGTAGTGACATCTCAAATTCTGCTTCCACATTTGTTAGAACCACCAACTGCTTCATTCCTTCCCTCCCAGGCACAAGGAACAACTGCTCTCCACCACAGAGGACTGGAAGTTTGGTCTCTGGAAGAGTCAGCTAGAAAAAACTATTAGGACTCTGGGCAGCTAAGGACACAGACTCAGTGATAAAAAATGGTACAGGAGCCCAGCGAGGTGGCACACACCTAAAATCCCAGTGGCTCATGAAGCTGAGGCAGGAAGACTGCAAATTCAAAGCCAGCCTCAGCAACTTAGGCCCTAGGCACCTCAGTGAGACCCCGCCTCTAAATACAATATAAAAAGGTCTGGGGATACAGCTCAGAGGTTAAGCATCCCTGGGTTCAATCCCTGCTACCAAAAAAAAATTTTTTTAATGACAAAGGATTACATTAAAATCTCTATACTGTAGTAGGAGACTCATTTTTACTTCCCATTGGATCCCAGGAAGCTCTAGGCCACTAGTCTCATAACTTCTAGGCATTAAACTGGAAGATTCTTCTCTGGGAAGTCAGACTAGCACAAGAGATTTCAAGGTATTAAGTTCAACCTATAAAAGTGGCCTGAGTGATCTTTGAAAATGTTTTGCTACTCTCTTGACCCAGAAAACCTCACAAAATTATGCAAATGAAGAGGTTCAGATCTTCATGTTCACTTCAGGAACATCCATGAGACTGCCTGGGCCATCAAGAGTATGCATATCCCAAAGGCCACCACATAGCTGAAAGAGATCACTTTACAGAAGCAGCCAATGCCATTCTGGCATTGCAGTGGTAGAGTCGTTTGGTGTGTCCAGGCCAAACAGTGGTGCTGGGCACAGAGTCTGCAGCCCAAAGAGTGCTGAATTTTTGCTGCACTTGCTTAAAAATGCAGAAAGTAATGCTGAACTTAAGGGTTTAAGTGTAGATTCTCTGGTTATTGAGCATATCCAGGTGAAGAGGGCACCCAAGATGTACCACTGTACTTACAGAGCTCATGGTTAGATTAACCCATACACAAGTTCCCCTGGCACATTGGGCTGATCCCCATTGAAAAGGAACCACCAGAAGAGGAAGTTCCACAAAAGAAAAAGATATCCCTGAAGAAAATAAAGAAACAAAAATGTATGGCACAGGAATAAATTCAACATAAAATAGATGTAAATAAAAGTTATATATATATATATATATATATATATATATATATATATATATATAAATTTTTTTTTTTTTTTTGGTACCAGGGATTAAACTCAGGGGCACTCGACCACTGGACCCACATCCCCAGCCCTTTTTTGTATTTTATTTAGAGACAGGGTCTCACTGAGTTGCTAAGTGCCTCGCCATTGCTGAGGCTGGCTTTGAACTCGCTATCCTCCTGCCTCAGCCTCCCAAAGTGCTGGGATTACAGGCGTGCACCACCGCACCGGCTAAAAGTGATATTTTGAAAGCTATTAATGGGATCCTTCAAGCACAGAACCCCAGTAGATCTCCCTGTACTGAGTCAGTCCTTCCTCTGACAAGTCCTGCTTAGATAGATGCTCATTGTCCATTTAGTTTCATAGCACCCCAATCCTAAGTACAAGTGGATGGCTAAGAATCAGCAGGTTTTTTTTTTTTTTTTTTTTTTTGGTACCGGGGATTGAACTCAGGGGCACTTGACCACTGGGCCACATCCCCAGCCCTTTTTTTGTATTTTTTATTAGAAGCAGGGTCTCACTGAGTTACTAAGTGCCTCGCCATTGCTGAGGCTGGCTTTGAACTCGCGATCCTCCTGCCTCAGCCTCCCAAAGTGCTGGGATTACAGGCGTGTGCCACCGCGCCCAGCTAGCAGGTTTTTGAGGAAAGTAAAAACCAATCAACAACAAATACATTAAGGGAAGTCTTGGAGAAAACAAAGAATATGTATACAAGCAGTGTAAAATGCTCACTAGTAATATCCTCGAAAGGATAAGAAGAGATTGTATTCACGAAACAAGAATAGCACATACTAAAAAAGTAACGCTGAAAATTAAAAAGAGCTCCTAGAAAATAAAAATATAGAAAAAGTGAAAAATTCAATAGAAGGGTTGGAAAACAAATTGAGATAAATCTCCTAGGAAAAAAAGAGAAAGAGGAGCCGGGCGCAGTGATACACGCCTGTAATCCCAGCACTTTGGGAGGCTGAGGCAGGAGGATCGCAAGTTCAAAGCCAACCTCAGCAATGGCGAGGCACTTAGCAACTCAGTGAGACCCTGTCTCTAATAAAATACAAAAAAAAAAAAAAAAGGGCTGGGGATGTGGCCCAGTGGTGGGGTGCCGCCGAGTTCAATCCCCAATACAAAAAAAAAAAGCTATTCTTGTCTAGTATTTTAATCACAGTGAGGAAAAACCGATTAACGTTTGTTAAATCAAAAACTAAAGAGACCCAGAGATCTCTGAAACAAGGGTTTGTTTTTTTTTTTTTTTTTTTTTTTTGAGCTGTTACAAATGCTATCCCAAAATAAAAGGATCAGCCCCTGAGAACAGAGCCTGCATGTCAGAGAGCAGATGGAAAAATGTCTACCAGATCCAAGACGCTGGAATATTTTATTGCAGGAGCCCTGTTTGGGGATTGGCTTGAATTGCGGTTGACTATGAGCCGTGGAGATTTGGCCTTTGTCGCCACCCCGTAGTCTCACGGGATTGTTGCGTGATCTCGAGTGACTTGGCCGAAATTGCTGATCGAGTCAGCGCCATTTTAGGGTGTGTTTTTGGCGTGTGTTAGTCGTTATTAGAACCAGAGAGAAAAGTTATCAGAATAAAAAGCTGTTTGTCTCCAGTTTGCTTCTGAAGTTCTTCCCGCGGCTCCGTTGCTTCAAGCGCTTCAGGCAGCAACAGGTGGTGGCCCGTACGGGGAACTTCAGAAGCAAACTGGAGACAAACAGCTTTTTATTCTGATAACTTTTTCTCTCTGGTTCTAATAACGACTAACACACGCCAAAAACACACCCTAAAATGGCGCTGACTCGATCAGCAATTTCGGCCAAGTCACTCGAGATCACGCAACAATCCCGTTGAGACTACGGGTGGTGACAAAGGCCAAATCTCCACGGCTCATAGTCAACCGCAATTCAAGCCAATCCCCAAACAGGGCTCCTGCATTTTATCATAAAAATTTGGAAAGAAGAAAGCATAAATCATCTCTGTTGAACCTACATTGGCGATAGACAAGAGGGGTGGGACGCTAGGAAGCACACAGTGTCCTGGGACAGGAGGAGTCCGTACAGAGAAGGGCAGGATGCTTCTTGGTGTTGGTTCTACAGCAGAAGCAGGATATCACCTTGATGGGTAATCTTCGACCTACGTGCTCAGTCTAAAATGAACTCCTCTTATCTCTTCCTTCCCTTCATCTTCTGGCCTGTAACTTAATTTAGGACATCCCAGAATTTTTATCACACTAAATGTCCTGTATAATGATCATACCCATATATCAAACTAGGTCTGTTCAGAATATAGACACTTTATAGGTCATTTTCCAGGGAAAATTTATTACAAAACCACTGTTAACTGACAGAAGATGATTAAGAACTTGAAGTAAAGAGGGCTCTTAAGAGTCTAGAAGTAGAAGGTGGAAAATAAACAAACAAACCAGTTATTACCTGTAAGCTGGAGGAGAATACATAAAGAACACAAGAACTAGGAAAGCCTTCTCCTCTTCCCCTCCCCTCCTACAAGGCTGAGATTCAGCCTTCTTTGGAGAGGGCATAGCTACCACAGGAACAGCAGCGTGTAGCATGCTAAAGGCAAGAAACTTAGACCTCAGAAGAGAGTCAGAGCTGATCTATGGAAACAAAAGCTAGTGAGGAGACCCTGACCCAAGGACTCAGCTGGAACTTGTGGGAACTGGCCACGGAGCTCCATGCCAAGCAACAAAAGACTAAAACCCCAAAAAGAATATGGACATTTTGCCGGGCGCAGTGGCGCACGCCTGTAATCCCAGCACTTTGGGAGGCTGAGGCAGGAGGATCGCGAGTTCAAAGCCAGCCTCAGCAATGGCGAGGCACTTAGTAACTCAGTGAGACCCTGTCTCTAAATAAAATACAAAAAAGGGCTGGGGATGTGACCCAGTGGTCGAGTGCCCCTGAGTTCAATCCCCGGTAACCACAAAAAAAAAAAAAAAAAAAAAAAAAAAAAGAATATGGACATTTTCAGACAAAAATTTACCTCCTTAACTGGGCACAGAGATGCAAGCCTATAATACCAGTGACCCAGGAGGCTGAGGCTGGGGTTTTGAAAGTTGGAGGCCAGCCTGGACAATTTAACGAGGCCCTATCTCAAAATAAAAAGTGAAAAGGGCTGGGGATGTGGCTCAGTGGTAAAGCACCTCTGAGTTCAATCCCCAGTACTAAACAAAACAAAATAAAAAATTTACTTGCTATAGTCCTTGTCTCAGAAATATTTTTGAAGGATCTCTTCCTCCTAAACAAGGAAATAAACCACAAAAGAAATTCAGTTTATTTCATTCTCATTTCAGGCTCAGTCCCAGTACTGCAAAAATTAATTAATTAATTTACGTTCATAATTCATTTTAGGAAAATAATACCTTTTTCCCCTCTTGGAATGCCAGTGTTGTGTGAGCTTGTTTCTCCACTTCTCAGTAGACTGTTCAGATAAGAAGATCTTTGGTCACCTAATAAAAGTTCTAATTTCATAAGTCCTCCAGGTCATGATATCTCAATTATGTTACGTGTAATCCCCTAATTATACAAGACTTACAAAACAGGCAAAAAGCTGGGTGTGATGGCGCACACTGGTAGTGTAATGCCAGTGGCTTGGGAGGCTGAGGCAGGAGGACTGCGAGTTCAAAGCCAGCCTCAGCAATTCAGCAAGGCCCTAAGCAATTCATTGAGACCCTGTCTCTAAATTAAAAAAAAAAAAAAAAAAAAAAAAAAGGCTGGGATGTGCCTCAGTGGTTAAGCGGCTCCTGGGTGCAATCCCAGGTATCAAAAAAAACAACAACAAAAAAAAACCAGAAAGCAAAGCTGGAACAGGCACAGTTGCATACTAAATTACAACTATGTTTTCTAGACTTAGAAAGATGCAGAATGCCCCACTTAGTGTGTGGTACCTGACAAGTCACTCTACTGTTTTATGAGCAACTTATTAATTGGATGTAGAGATGATCCTTTTCAATTATGCAGTTAAAAAAACATTTATAACAGGGTTAATGATTAAAGATGATTTAAAAAAATAAATACTAGATCTGAGTGCAAAGCTGAAATAAATATCTTCAGAGAATATGATTAGGAAAGTAGACCTTAGTGAAATGTGTATATGTGTGCATGCACATGTGTGTGTGTGTGTGTGTGTGTGTGTGTGTGTGTGAGAGAGAGAGAGAGAGAGAGAGAGAGACTGGGGATCAGACCCAGGTATATTTTAGCACTGAACTACATCTCAGGTCCTTTTTATTTATTTTATTTATTTATTTATTTATAATGGGGATTGAACCCAGGGACACTTATCCACTGAGCCATATCGCCCAGCCCTTTTTAAACATTTTATTTAGAGACAGGGTCTTGCTGAGTTGCTTAGGGCCTTGTTAAGCTGCTGAAGCTGGCTTTGAATTTGAGATTCTCCTGACTCATCCTCCTGAACTGCTGGGATTACAGGCATGCACCACCATGCCTGAATTATTTTTTTATTTTGATACAGGCTCTTGGTAAGTTGCCAAGGCTGTCCTAGAACTTGCCTTCCTCCTGCCTCAACCTCCAAAGTCACTGGAATTACAGGTGTATACCACCATGCCGGAAAAAGTATAATTATGGTTGAATATTGTTAGTGGATAAGAAAGAAGATTGAGTGTGTGTGTGTGTGTGAGAGAGAGAGAGAGAGAGAGAGATGAGTATTGAACCCAGGGCCTCACACATGCTAGGGAAGCACTCTACCACTGAGCTATGTCCATTTTTTAAATTTTATGACCGGATCTTGCTACATTGCCCAGGCTGGCCTTAAACATTCGATCCTTCTGCCTTATCCTCCTGAGTAGCTGAGATTATGGGCACGCACCACCATGCTGGATATAGGGTTCTTATCTCAGCATTTGCAGCTGAATTTGTTGGTATAAATATGAAGCACTGGGGGGCTGGGGTTGTGGCTCGGCGGTGGAGCGCTCGCCTCGCACATGCGCGGCCCTGGGGTTCGATCCTCAGCACCACGTAAACATAAATGCATTGCATTGTGTACAACTAAAGCAAATAAATAAATATTTAAAAAAAAATATGAAGCACTGGTGAGTGAACAAGAGGGAAGGAAGAAAGACATATGTGGAGCGTCCTCTCTGTGCCTGGCATTGTGCGGGGCACTGGATTCTGTCTCCTGTCATCCCTCCAAATCCAGTGAGCTGTGTCGGATTATTATAAGGGGTGAGGTCTATAGCCCCCCTGTACCCGGGACGGACCTCTTCTGTCTACCAAAAGAGGCCAGAGGGGCCTACCTCAACGATGAGACTGGATTGGGAAAGTAAAGGCCGCCAACGCCTCCTCCCCCGCCTTCAAAAGACTCAGAGCCGTCTCGGGGAGCCCAGTCAGTAGAATGCTGGAACTCGGTTTATTGAGGAAGTTGGACGGTCTTATATAGGACATGGGCCAATCAACAGAAAGATCATAGGGACACATAAGGAGCATGGGCAGATGCCATTGGCGGAGCCACTGGCCTATCCTTGGGGTGGTTTCAGTTCTCACAGCCATGGCCCCTGCTTAGCCTAGGTCCATGCCCCCTGCTTAGCCTAGGTCCTGTAACAGGGTGTGGTAATGTGGCAAGCAGCCAGAAAGCCAGAGCTTTTCCATCCCCTTGGCAGACAGTGTAAGGTCCCGACAAGCTGGGCACCATCATTATTTCCATTCTGGAGGAGAGGAAACTGAGGCCAGAAGAGATGAAGCAGTTTGCCCAAGGGAAGTGACAGACCCCAGAGTTTAAACCCAGACTCATCTAACCTCCAGAGTCTACGTTTTGCCGCAGTAACAGGATTTTCCAACTGAGAGGTAGTAGTGGCAGTGTTGTAGTCTTGAGCCTGGGTGTGGAGGGAGAAGGTATGCATTTTTCCCAACACGCTCAGCTGGCCTGATGTTTTTCCATTGCTTCCTTGAGAGAGCTGCCTGTGAGCTGCTGTCTGGTGGAGAATGTCTGGGGCCTTCACTGAGTTAACAGCCCTGCCTCTTCATCTAATGTCATTTATGCAGAAGAGGTACCAAGGAGATTAATGAGGAGTCTTAGACCCCTCTTATAAGTAAGCTCAAGCCCAGGCGAGTTGGCACACACCTGTAATCCCAGCAGCTCGGGAGGCCGAGGCAGGAGGATCCAAATTCAAAGCCAGTCTCAGCAATTTAGCGAGGTGCTAAGCAACTCAGTGAGACCCTGTCTCTAATAAAATACAAAATAGGGCAAGGGATGTGGCTCAGTGGTGGAGTGCCACTGAGTTCAATCCCTGGTACTGCCCCCCACAAGGAAAAAAAAAAAAGTAAGCTCAATTAGCAAGATTATTAAAGAGATTTACTGGAAATATTTAAGTCTGAAATATGCTAGGTATATACTTTTTAAAGAATTCTACCCCTAGCCACATGATTTCTATTAGGATACCAAATATTGGAAGGAGTCTCCTACAGTGAGGCAACTGTCCTATCATGGAGCTGGTGGCTGCCACTCCTGGGGAGGGTGAGGCAATGAATGGGCACAGACTCAAGGTCAACTGCTGCCTGGGAGAGGGGCTCTTGCAGGTTGTCTGATTGCACCATGGTTGGTTTCTTCACTCATGAAAAGACAGCCTGACATGGCTTACAGGTGGTTGGGAGAATTCATGAAACCTGGAGGGAGTACAGTGAACTCCGTGTTCCATCCAGATGTAAACAGTCTTGCAAAGCTGGAAGGGAGCTCCTCTGTGGCTTTGCTTGCAGGCATGCTAACAAGACACTCACAGAACATTCACAGTCAATAAGTTCCAAAATGGGTAAAGCAGTACTGATACATTTTAAAGTTTTCAAAATAGAGATGAAATATATGAAGACAACTTTGTATGTATATATGACTTAAAATATGCTAATACCATAATCGATGCCACCCTTTTTACAAGCACTGGGTGGCAAGTCGAGCTCACTTCAAGCTGCATCTGTCATCTGTTGTAAGACCCAGTTTATTTACTGTCACAACTAATGTTCCTTCCTCCTGCATAATAAATATTTTCCTTTGACTATTTGGATCAGTCATGCATACACTTTTGAGCCCTTTACTGAAGTTCTGTGTTATTCTTTTTCTTTTGTTTCTTTTTTTGTGGTGCAGGGGATTGGACTCAGGGGTGTTCTATCACTGAGCTACATGAAACCCCTTTCTTTTTTTCTTTTCTTTCTTTATTCTTTTGAGACAGCATATCGCTAAATTCCTGAGGCTGGCCTTGAACTTGCAATCCTCCTACCTCAGCATCCCAAGTCAATAGGATTACAGTGTTTTTTTTGTTTGTTTGTTTCCTTTTTAGGTGTCAATGGACCTTTATTTTTATTTATTTGTATGTGGTGCTGAGAACCAAACCCAGTGCCTCACACATGCTAGGCAAGCACTCTACCACTGAGCTACAACCCCAGCCCCAGTGTTATTACTTTTCTACAAGTTATTTTGTTGTTTGCAGAGTATTCTCTGCATCATCTAATGTGGGTTAGTTACTTAACTATTGAGCCTTGGATAGATTCTGATTATTCATTATCATAATCTAGCTATGATAACCACCCTTTTAAAAATGTTGTACACATCTCTGATAAATCATTTTAGCCAGGCGTGGTGGTGCACACCTGTAATCCCAGAGGCTCTGAAGACTGAGACAGGAGGATCGCGAATTCAAAACCAGCCTCAGCAAAAAGTGAGGCACTAAGCAACTCAGTGAGACCCTGTCTCTAAATAAAATACAAAATAGGGCTGGGGATGTGGCTCAGTGGTTGAGTGCCCCTGAGTTCAATCCCTGGCACCAAAATAAATAAATAAATAAATCTTTTTTAAAATGTTGTTTTTTTCCCCTGATAAAATTCCAAAGGATAAATTCTTAAAATAGAATAGCTACATCAAAGGGAATGGATATGAGTTGGACACTGTGGCTTCTACCTGTGACCTCAAAGACAGATGGCAAAGCAGGATGATCACAACTTTGAGGCTAGCCTGGGCAGTTTAGCAAGACCGTGTCTCAAAAATAAAAAAATAAAGGGCTGGGGAGGTAGTTCAGTGGTAGAGTGCCTGCATAGCATGCAGAGGCCCTGGGCTTGGCCCCAGGTACTGGGGGGAAAAAAAAAAAAAGAACACTGAAATGAGTATAAATTGGTTGGGCAATATGTGTCCAAAACTATAAGGAAATCCACGCCCTTCACCATACTGGGGATATTACCCAGGGCTTCACTCATGCTAGGCATGCTGAAAATTTTTTTTCTTTGTTTTTCTTTCTTTTTTCTTTTTGAGTCAGGATCTCACCAAGTTGTCCAGCCTGACCTCAAACTTGCAACTCTCCTTGAAACACACCCAGCTCCTCTCAGTGATTTTTAGGGGCTCTCAGTTTCCTTTGTCCTCGTCAAAATAGTGTTTTATCACTTAAAAAAAAAAATCATTACCAAGCTAACAGAAAGTAAATGGCACAAGAGATCCACTTTCTTCTTTTGGTAAGTACATTATACAGGACATACCTGAGTCTTGTTAAGGCTGAAGTGTGAGTCTGAAGTTTCATTGCAGAGTGAAGGTTGTGTATGAAGAAGGAGGAACTCCGACTTAGGAGTGAGGAGGACTCTGGCCCTAGCCAGCTAGCTTCCTTAGGCAGGTGATGTATTTCTTGGTAATTTGCTTTGAACACCCAGGGAGAGCCTGTGGGAAGCTTGTGTATGCTTAACCTGAACCCCAGACCCCAGGGATCTTCCCTCCAAAGAGCATTATGAGAGCACTGTAAATAACTGCCTCTTGAGTCAAGGCTCAGAGGCTGGTTAATTATATAAGGAATGTCAGGGTGAAGTCAATAGAATGCTAGATAGAAGCTGCACAACCCTCTCTGCCCACTGTGGAACATGGCGAGAGGTAAGGCCGCAACGCCTATCTGGAAATCACGTTTGGCTCTAGAACTCTGGTTTTATTCTGGAAACCCCCACCCCTTAACCAAGTATTTTGCTGCTTGCTGTGGATCAGCAGTTTTAGCTGAGCCTTTCATTCTAACATGGGGACACCTGCCTCGGGGAGAAACTTCTGCAAAGGTTGCCAGAGAGCACCTGGGGGAAGGGCAAACGGGGTTCTCTGCTGAACTTTCAGGAATGAGTTTTGGGCTCTTGTGATACCTCCACGGCACTGTCGCTGTTGGGGTGGAATTCAGTCTGGGACTTGTTCCTGCTGTCATAAAACACCTAGCAGTAAGGTTGTGGGGAGGGAGACAGGTTAATTCTAACCTCTCTGAAACTTTACTCATCTGCAGGAAATGGACTAAATTATAATAATTCTTATTATAAGAGAAAGGTTTAATGATAATGGGGATTGAAGCCAGGGGTGCTGCACCACAGAACTATGTCCCCAGATCTTTTTATTTTTTGTTTTGAGATAGGGTTTCACTAAATTGCCAAGGCTGGCCTCAAACTGGCCACCTTATCTCAGTCTTTGAGTTGCTAGGATTATAGGTGTGTGCCTGGCTGAACTACATTATTTTTACTTCCCAGTCTTAAAAAATTCTATATTGCCAGGTGTGGTGGTGAATGCCTGTAATTCTACAGACGTCGAAGATTGAGGCAGGAAGATGGCAAGTTCCAGGCCAGCCTTGATAACTGAGTGAGACCCTGTCTCAAAACAAAATAATAAAAAGGGCTGGGGATGTAGCTCAGTGGTAGAGCAACCCTGGGTTTAACGCCTAGTACTGAAAAAAACAAAAACCCGAAACAACATAAAAACCCCATGGGCATTAGATCCAGACTGCCTGGTATTTTCATTCAATAGAAAGGAAATATCATTTATAATATTTCATATTAATATTTAAGAGAAAGGAAGTTATACTGCAGGGAGATTAAATAAATAGTTCAAGACTACATTGCTCCAAAATGCATGCAATTTCTACTGGAATCCCCCCTCATTATGGACTGAACTGTCTGCCCTCCATGTTCGTTTTTTGTTTGTTTGCTTGCAGTACTGGGCATAGAGTTCAGGGTACTTTACCACTTTGCTACATCTCCAGCCCATTCATTTTTATTTTGAGACAGGGTCTCACTAAGATGCACAGGCTGGCCTTGAACCTGTGGTCCTCCTGCCTCCCCAGTAGCTGGAATTACAGACCTACACACAGGGTGGGCTCCCCACCTCCAAGTCCTTACGCTGATGCTCTGACCCCCGAAGTGACCGTACGTCTCACCTTCCCTCTCATGTCATCATCACAGTGCAGAAAACAGTCTGTTTCTCAAATTGGTGGAAGTTTTGTCATCTCGCTTCACTACCCAGCTCCAATCTTGGTTTAAAAACATGACCAAAACTGGGTCTGTTCCAAGGGGCTTTCACCAGGCCCAGGAGTTGATACCACCATGAAATCAACAAAGAACAGAGTGCAGCCCATGCCATGGGAATGAGGTTTGCTTCAGATGAACAAAATTCTCAGAGGAGTCAAACACACTATTCCCAGATCTGTTACCAAGAAGTGTCCCGCGTATGACACATTTTCATGCATCACACAAAGCACAACAGTGCTTTTTCTGCCCCTATTCATGTAACTGTCATGCTCTCTGAGGAAATTATCCATCATCTTGTCTGCCCTGTTGCCTGGGAAATAGGAGAGCCACGCAATTACTTTGGAATTGGCTCTCCAAGTTAGAGAATCTCTGTTCTCAAGAATACAACCATGGGCTGGGGTTGTGGCTCAGCGGCAAAGCGCTCGCCTCGCACGTGCGCAGCCCGGGTTCGATCCTCAGTACCACGTAAACATAAATGCATTGCATTGTGTATAACTAAAGTAAATAAATAAATATTAAAAAAAAAAAAAAAAAAAGAATACAACCATTTGGTACTGGGTGATTTCATCATCAATTGACCTAAAAGATTTTTGTTTTTCAGCACTGTGGATTGAACCCAGGGGTACTCTACCACTGAGCTACACCCCCAGCCCTTTCTATTTTTTATTTTAAAGCAGGATTGCACTAAGCTTCTGAGGCTGGGCTTGAACTTGTGATCCTCCAGCTTCAGTCCCCTAAGTAGCTAAGATTACAGCATGACCCATAGTCCCATAGTACCCTGATTGCACAGTGATCTTATTTTTTTGGTACCAGGGATTGAACTCAGGGGAACTTGACTACTGAGCCACATCCCCATCCCTATTTTGTATTTTATTTAGAGACAGGGTCTTACTGAGTTGCTTAACGCCTCACTTTTGCTGAGGCTGGCTTTGAACTCGTTATCCTCCTGCCTCAGCCTCCTGAGCCACTGGGATTACAGGCGTGTGCCACCACTCCCAGCTCCACAGTGATCTTTCAAAACCCCAAACATAGCATAGCTGCTGGAATTGGAATCAGATTGTTTGTTTGTTTGTTCCCTTTAGTTGTAGACAGACACAATACCTTTATTTTTTATTTTTTTTTATTTTTTATTTATTTATTATTATTTTTTTTTTTTGTGGTGGGGTACCGGGGATTGAACTCAGGGGCACTCGTCCACTGGGTCACATCCCCAGCCCTTTTTTGTATTTTATTTAGAGACAGGGTCTCACTGAGTTGCTAAGCGCCTCGCCATTGCTGAGGCTGGCTTTGAACTCGCGATCCTCCTGCCTCAGCCTCCCAAAGTGCTGGGATTACAGGCGTGCGCCACTGCGCCCGGCTTATTTTTTTATGTTGTGCTTAGGATCGAACCCAGTGCCTCACACATGCTAGGCAAACCCTCTACCACTGAGCCACAATCCCAGCCCTGGAATCAGTTTTAACATGTCACTTTCTCTTCAATTGCAGGTAATCTTTAGATGGTGGAAGATATCTCTGAGAAGTGAGTATCGATCATCAAAACCTGGAGAAATAAAAGAAACTCATGAAGAATTCCTAGAGAATTCACACCTTCAAAGTAAGGAAGGGCACATATTTTGCACTTATTGCTGTTAAGTTCTCTATATCTAGTGACAGATTTTTATTTATTTATGGCACTGGGGATTGAAACCAAGACCTTGCACATGGTAGGCAAGTGTTCTACTGCTCTATGCCAAACTCCGGTGATAGAGTTTTTTGTTTTGGTTTTGTTTTTCCATTACTGGAGATAGAACCCAGGGCTTCATGCATGCGAGGCAATAGCTCTACCACTGAGCTACATCCCCAGCCCAGTGATAGATATTTGTCGGAGAAGTATCAGATAAATCATCTTTTGAAATACTGATATATAATTAATATAGAATATTGGATTCTTTTTTAAAAAATACCTTTATTTTATTTATTTATTTTTATGTAGTGCTGAGGATTGAACCCAGGGCCTTGCACGTGCTAGGCAAGTGCTCTACCGCTGAGCCACAACCCCAGCCCCTAAAATATTGGATTCTTAAAAAGCAGAAAATTGTTAAAATATCCTGAATTTCTTTTGGGAAAATTTGAAGGTGTGTAAGATTCCACATTAACATGGATTCCATTAACGAAGTTAAATGGTTTTTGCTATAGTTTTTTAAGATGGGTTTCCCAATCAGTGAGGTGAATAGAGAACCTACTAATTGGGAACAAATTTTTACCACATGCACTTCAGATAGAGCACTAGTCTCTAGAAAAATATAAAGAACTCAAAAACCTTAACAAACACCAAACAAACAAATAACCCAATCAATACATGGGCCAAGGAACTGACACTTCTCAGAAGAAGATATACAATCAACCAACAAATACATGAAAAATGTTCAACATCTCTGGCAATTAGAGAAATGCAAATCAAAACCACTCTAAGATTTCATCTCACACCTGTCAGAATGGCATAAGAATACATACAACAATAAATGTTGGAGAGGATGTGGGATAAAAGGCACACTCATACATTGCTGGTAGGATTGCAAAATGGTATAGCCAATTTGGAAAGCAGTATGGAGATTCCTTCGAAAACTGGGAATGGAACCACCTTATGACCCAGCTATCCCACTCCTCAGTCTATACCCAAAGGACTTAAAAACAGCATACTACAGGGACACAGCCACATCAATGTTTATAGCAGCACAATTCACAATAGCTAAACTGTGGAACCAACCTAGATGCCCTTCAGTAGATGAATGGATAAAGAAAATGTGGTATATATATATATATATATATATATATATATATATATATATATATATATATACACAATGGAGTATTACTCAGCAATAAAAGAGAATAAAACCATGGCATTTGCAGGTAAATGGATGAAGTTGGAGAATATAATGCTAAGTGAAGTTAGCCAATCCCAAAAAGCCAAATGCCGAATGTTTTCTCTGATATAAGGAGGCCGATTCACAGTGGAGTTGGCACAGGGAGTATAGGAGGATTAGAGAAGCACTAGAATGGCCAGTGGGGAGGGAGGGGAAGGGAGGGGGCAAAAGGGTGAAGAAGAAGAAGAAGGAGAAGAAAAAAAAAGATGGTAGAATGAGATGGATATCATTACCCTAAGTGCATGTATGAAGTCACGAATGGTGTGAATATACTTTGTATACAACCAGAGATATATAAAAATGTGCTCTATAAGTATAATATGAAATGTAATGCATTCTGCTATCATTTCTAACAACTTAGAATAAAAAATAAATAAATTTTAAAGAAAATTAAAAAATAGGGGCTGGGGTTGTGGCTCAGTGGTAGAGCTCTCGCCTAGCACGTGCGCAGCCCAGGTTCGATCCTCAGCACCACGTAAAAAACACATTGTAGCCGGGCGCGGTGGCGCACGCCTGTAATCCCAGCACTTTGGGAGGCTGAGGCAGGAGGATAGCGAGTTCAAAGCCAGCCTCAGCAGTGGCGAGGCACTTAGCAACTCAGTGAGACCCTGTCTCTAAATAAAATACAAAAAAGGGCTGGGGATGTGGCCCAGTGGTCTAGTGCCCCTGAGTTCAATCCCCGGTAACCACAAAAAAAATAAATAAATAAAAACACATTGTGTACAACTAAAAGCAAATAAATAAATATTTTTTAAAAAATTAAAAAATAAATAAAGGCATTGTGTACAACTAACTAAATAAATAAATATTAAAACAACAACAACAAAAAAGATGGGTTTCCTAGCCTGGTGTTTTAGTCAGCTTTTTCGCTGTTGTGAATAAATGACCCGACCAGCACAACTGTAGAGGAGGAAGAGTTTATTTGAAGGCTCACGGTTTCAGGGGTGAGCCTCTTAAACCATAGAAGAAGGCCAGCTCCATTCCTCCAGGATCAAGGTGAGGCAGAACATCATGGTGGAAGTGTGTGGCAGAGGGAACCAGCTCACATGATGATCAGAAAACAGAGAGAGATTCCACTCTCCAGATATAAAATATATACCCCACAGCCACGCCCCCAATTAACCACTACCCCCCAGTCACACCCTAACATTTCAGGATAGAATTAATCCTATCAGGGGATGAATTCACTGATTGTGTCAAGATTCTCATAACCCAATCATTTCTCCTCTGAACCTTCTTGCATTATCTCACATGTGAGCTTTTGGGGGACATCTCACATCTAAACCATAACATCAGATATAATAGTACATGCTTGTAATGCCAGTGACTCAGGAGCCTGAGGCAGGAGGATTGTAAGTTTGAGGTCAGCCTCAGCAATTTGGCAAGACCCTGTCACAAAATAAAAAATAAAAAGCACTGGGGATGTAGTGTAGTGGTAAAGCACTCTGGATTCAATTTCACATATCAGAAAAATAAATTAAAATGAAATAAAATAAATTAATTAAATAGAATGGTCCTTTAGTTAAAACTATATTAAAACTTAATGAAATTATCAAATCCTTGAACCCTTATGTGCTTTGCCAGTCATTTAAAATCTAAGAAAATAGAGATTTAAAAAATTGAATAAAAAATGAAATTCCTATTTATTTTTTTCCCTTCCTGACCTCAAGCATGCTGGGTAAGTGCTGTACCACTGAGCTCCACCCCAGCCCTCTGTTTCTTTTAATATCAAGATTTTCTGGAGAAGTAATCTTAATCAAATAGAACGTTAGACTAAGTAATAGAAATTTTTTTCCAATTTCCATTTTCCTTTTTTCCTCCTATTAAAAGATAAACATAGATACATGTTAAAATTTTACCAAGTTTATTTGAGTTGACAGAAATTCATGAATTGGGCAGTGCCAAACCACAAGCAGTTTGGGCCCAACCATGGGGGCAGAAAGGGAAAACTTTTATAAGGTGTTCATAGAGGTAAAATAAGGAAAATATTTGACTGGTTTAAGTGGAAAGTCCCAGCTAGAGTTTAGTTGGCGGTTTCTGATTCGTAAGTTCTCCAGTTAGACATTTGTTGGCAGTTTCTGATTGGTTGACCTCACATTTTTGTTTTCCTGGGCTGTGACCATTCATTCCCAGTTGGGTTTCAGTTTGCTTAGGTGTGAATTCAGGGCGCTGGAGCCATCTTAGCCTAATGGCCTCCCAATTATTTTAACTTCCTTCAATTTGAAAGTTTCAAACATAAAAAGAAGACAGAATTTTTTTTACAGGTACTTTTGCAAGTACCTGTAACCCAGTCTCAACCATGCACAACATGGGGCCAAAGAAGCTATAAATGAGCCCTGGATTGTTTTGAAGCAAATCCTAGTTGTTACATCATTTCCTCTTAAGCTGCTTCAGTATATGTCTATTTTTTAAAATCTATTTATATCTATCTATCTATCTATCTATCTATCTATTGTGCTGGGGATCAAACCCAGGGGCACTTTACCACTGAGCTACATCTCCAGCCCCTCTGATTATGTTTTAAATTTTGAGACAGGATCTCACTAAGTTGCTGATGGTCTCATGAAGTTGATGAGGCTGGCTGTAAACTTAGGATACTCCTGCCTCAGCCTCTCAAGTTACTCTGATTACAGGCATGTACCACTGTGCCTGAATCAGTATGTGTCTCTAAAGGAACTCTTTTCAACTAAACTCTAATAATTTTTCCTTAATACTAAAATTTTAAAACTAAGAGTCACTCCAGAAATTCTTATTAGTCATAGTTAACAATGGTATTAATATCAAGTACTTTCATGTGAATGTTCTCATTTTATTGTCAAAATATCCCCATAAGATAAATATTATTTTCATTTCACAAATGAGATTTAGAACAGATATGACTTTTAAAGGTCTTATAGGGAAATATTGACATCATTAAGATTAAGCATGGAAAGTCAAAAAGTCAAGTATAGTAGTAGTTGATGATGATGATGATTGATGATCTAGTAGTAGTAATGGGAGTGGAATCCAGGGCCTCACACATTAGACAGAATTTTTTCTTTCATGAACTCCCAGGTACCTGTAACCCAGACTCAACCATGCACAACATGGGACCAAAGATGCTGTAAATGAGCCCTGAATTGTTTTGAAGCAAATCCCAGTTGTTACATCATTTCCTCTGGGCTAAATCCCCAGTCCTTTTTAAAGATTTTAATTAATTAATTAATTTGGTAATGGAGAATGAACTCAGGAGCACTTAATCTCTGAGTCACATCCCAGCCCTTTTTCTTTTTCTTCTTTTTTAAATTTATTTATTTATTTTTATTTTTTTTTTTTTTTTTTTTTACTTTTTATTTAGAGACAGGGTCTTACTAAGTTGCCTAGGGCCCCACTAGATTGCTAGACTAGCTTTGAACTTGCAATCTTCCTGCCTCAGACTCCTGAGTCACTGGGATTCCAGGTGTGCCCAGCTTAAAATTTTATTTTGAAACAGTGTCTTGAAATAAACATTTGGTACTGAGGATTGCACCCGGGGGTGCTTTACCACTTAACTACATCCCCAATCCTTTTTATTTATTTATTTTTTATTATTTTGAGACAGGGTCTTGCTAAGTTGCTGAGGATCTCACTAAATTGCTGAGGCTAGCCTTGAACTTGTGATTCTCCTGCTTCAGCCTCTTGAGTTGCTGGGATTATAGGTGTGTACCACCATGTACCAATTCAGTACCATAATTGAATAGATTACTGGAAGGTGATAAAACATGTAGGATGGGATCTAATTGGAGGAATTAAGTCACTGGGGGTCATGCTCTGGAAGGGTTTATCTTATCCCTCACTCATTTATTCTCTCCTTCTCTGTTTTCTGTCTGCCAAGAAGTGAAACACTTTTCCCTGCCACACCTTTCTGCCATGATGTACTGCTCACCATAGACCCAGAAACAGGAGCCAGCTGACCATGGACTGAAATCTTTGAAACCATGAGCCAAAATGAATCCTTCCTCCTTTAAGATGATTTTCTCAAGTGTTTTGTCACAGCGAGGTAAAGCTAACATAGAAAATTGGTACCAAGAAGTAAGGTTGTTGCTGTGACTTTGCCTGACCATGTGGTTCAAAAGTCTTCAGAGCTGATTTGTGGGTGGAGTTTGGAAAGGTTTGGAGATGCAGTAAGAGAAGCCTAAAATGTTGTAAGCAGAGCTTAATAGATGATTCTGGAGTGATCTTGGAAGACCAGAATGCTGATAGGAATGCAGACAGTAAAGACTGTGCTCATGAGACTTCAGATGGGAATTAGGACTCTGACAAGAATTGGACTAAAAGCCATTCATGTTACATTTTGGCAAAGAACTTGTCTACATTTTATCCATTTCCTGAGTCTTTGAGCATGACTAAGTTTAAAGGTGACAGACTAATCTGGTAGAGGAAATTTCAAGGCAGCACAGCATTCAGGTAGTAACATGGATATCACTAGCTGCTTTTAGCCAGGTTTACTGTGAGAACAAAGAGCAAAAACCATATCAGAAATATTTGAAAAACTTAGCTGGATACAGTGGCACACGCCTGCAGTCTCAGCAACTCAGGAGGCTGAAGCAGAAGGATTCCAAGTTCAAGGACAGTCTCAGCAGTTTAATGAAGACCCTCAGCAACTTAGTGAAACCCTGTCTCAAAATAAAAACTAGAAAGTTCTGGGGATTTAGCTCAGTGGTAAAGTGCCCCTGGATTAAATTTTCAGCACACACACAAAATTTTTTTTTTTTAAAAGCTTGCAGTTTGGTCACAAAAGGACTATGTTTAAAATTAGGTCTAAGGAAGAGATAGTTGCTTGAGAAATTATTGCCACTATAAAGAAGCAAGGCTGGGCACATTGGCACATAACTGTAATCTCAGTGTTATTCTTTGGATATGAGGTGAATCCCCCAAAGCTCCTATGTTAATGCAGGAGGTAAAATGACTAGATTATGAAAATTATAACCTAATCAGTGGATTAATCAAAGTCTTTAGGATTTAAAATGTAAACTCATTTGAAAGATTTTGTCTCAAGAAGAAAGCTCTAGGGCAACCTGGTTGCACAAGGCCACCTATGAATTTATTTCTCCAGGATTCCTTTCACTGTGTTCAGTTACCAGGCACTCAGGGACTGTTGCAGCCATGGTCCAAGTAGGTCCAGCTACTTTGACATCAACCACTGATTTTGCAGGCACAAAAAATGCAAGAGTTACAGCTCATGGAGGCTTCCACCAAGAGGCACACCTCTCCTTCTCTGTACTGGAGACTGAAACCCAGGGTAATGAGCTATATCCCCAGTCTTTTTTTTATTTTTTATTTTTAGACAGTATCTTGTTAAATTACTAAGGGTGTCTCTGAGTTGTTGAGATTGTCCTGGAACTTGTGATCCTTCTGCCTCAGCCCACCCAAAGTGGTGGGAGCCATCACACCTGCCTTCCACTGAGATTTCAAAGGAAAGCCTGGGAGGCCAAGCAATGTGTGTCAGGGTGGAATCCTTGCAGGTAGTCACTGAGGTGACAATATGTGAAGCTCTGAAAGGAAAGCTGCAGCTGCAGTGGTGAGCCCAGAAAGTAAGAGCTGCCAGGATATGGAGCATCCGCTGAGGACAGCTGCAGGCAACAAGGACAAGAGAGAAGTCAGGTGGGCTGCAACTAGCAAGGCCACACAGGCAGTCTTGGAGCTCACATCTTCCTACCATACACTCCAGACGCTAGACTTGGAGCTATAAGATATACTGTTTGGTCTGGTTTGGGTCCATCTCTCCTTTGTGTGCCCCATTCATCATTTTTTTTGCAGTGGGAATGTTTACCCTGTGCCTATCCCACCATTGAATGTGGAAACGGGTAACTTACCTTTTGGGTTTTACAGAGGCTCAAAGCTAAGAATTGCCTTGAGTTTCAGAAGCGACTTTAAACTTGGACTTTTTTTTTTTTTTTTTTTTTTTTTTTGGCGGGGGGTACCAGGGATTGAAGTCAGGGCCATCTGGTCACTTAGCCACATCCCCAGCCGTATTTTGTATTTTATTTAGAGACAGGGTCTCACTGAGTTGCTTAGAGCCTTGAATTGCTGAGGCTGGTTTTGAACTCATGATCCTCCTGCCTCAGCCTCCCAAGCTGCTGGGATTACAGGCATGTGCCAGCAAGCCAGGCTAGACTTGGACTTTTGAGCAGGGCTGGAACAGTTAAGACTATTGGGACTCTGGGCGATTGACTGAATGCATTTTACATAATGAGCTGAATACGAGCCTTTGGGGGCTGTTTTAGTCAGCTTTTTCAGTGGTATGACTAAAATATCTGACCAGAACAATTGTAGAGGGGGAAGTGTTTATTGGAGAGCTCACAGTTTCAGAGGTCTCAGTCCATTGACAGCTGGCTGTGTTCCTCTGGACTTGAGGTGAGGCTAAACATCATGGCAGAAGAGTACGGCAGAAACATGATGATCAGGAAGCAGAGAGAAAGAGAGACTCCATTCACTAGATCTAAAATAAATACCCCAAAGGCACATGCCCAGTGACCCACCTTCTCCAGCAACACCCTGCCCACCTTCAATTACCACTCAGTTAATCCCATCAGGGGACTAATTCACTGATTGGGTTAAGACTCTCATAACCCAATGGTTTCTGCTGTAAAACTTTTGCATTGTCTCACATGTGAGCTTTTGGAGGACACTTCAAATCCAAACCATAACAGGGGCCATGTTATAGTTTGGATCTGTAATGTCCCCTAAAGGCTCATGTGATGAAAGCTTGGTCCCAGATACAGCAATGTTTAGAGGTGAGGCTTTTGGGGAAGTGATTGGATCATGAGGACTCCAACCTCCTCAGTGGATTAATCCACTGATGGAATACTAGCCAATGGATTGTTGATAGGTTATGGAAAATGTAGGAGGTAGACCTACTTGGAGGTGGTATGTCTTTGCAGGTGTGCCCTTGGGAACTTTATCTTGTCTCTAGCCCCCTTATCTCACACTCTGCTTCTTGGGTACCATAAGATGAACATGCCCTTCCGCCATAATGTACTGCCATATCACAGGCCCAGAAATAATGCAGCCAGCTGACCATGAACTGAAACCTCTGAAAGCATGAGCCAAAATAAATATTTCTCCTTTAAGGTTTTCTTCTCATATATTTTGTCACAGCAATGATAAGCTGACTTATCAGTTAAAGGTCTGGATTGATTGTTTCCAGTATCATACTATTATGTGTACAATATCATGATAGCAAGAGATTATAAAACTCATTGGCTGCAAAAGAACCATGTTGTGGAAAGACTTTCCACTTCCGATTGAATAAAAATCAAACCAGGCATGCTTTAAATTGTGGAATAGACATGTTTCTGTACAGATAAGTATAAAGTAACCCCTAGTATAGATGTGCACTGTCACACATCTATAATCTCAGTAACTCTGGAAGCTGAGGCAGGGGGATCACAAGTTTGAGACTAGCTTTGGCAACTTAGAGCACCCCTAGGTTCAATATCCAGTACTGAAAAAAAAAAAAAAGTCATTCATATATTACAAAGTATATAGAACTGTTGGCATGGTGATATGAAATGTAATGCATTCTGCTGTCATTTATAACAACTTAGAATAAAAAATAAATTTTTTTAAAAAAGCAACTAAAAAAAAAAGAATGTTGCTTAAGCCGAGCATCACGATGGTGCACGCCTGTAATCCTAGCACTTGGGAGGATGAGGCAGGAGGATTGCAAGTTCAAAGCCAGCCTCAGCAATAGTGAGGCACTTAGCAACTCAGTGAGACCCTGTCTCTAAATTAAATACAAAAAAGGACTGGGGAGTGACCCAGTGGTTGAGTTCCCCAGTACCAAAAAAAAAAAAAAAAAAAAGAATGTTGCTTAATACAAACTACCTTGATTCAAATCCTGACCCTAAAACCCACTAGATATGTGACATTAGGCAAATTATTTAATCTTTTTAGGTCTCAGTTTTCTCAACTATTGATAATGAAAATGACAGTATCTACTTTATAGGGCATTTATAAGGATTAAATGAAGTACTTAGAATCTGTCTGGCATATTGTAAGTACTCAGTAAATTCTAGCTATTATAGTTTTAAAAAAATCTTAAAGTGAAGATTCTCCCTTATAAGATCCTTTCACTAGAGAGATCCATTATAAGCAGTTTCACTTGCATTTGAATTCTTTCTGTTTGGATTGTGTATATGTGTTTTATAAAAATATACTTAGATTTTGTCTTTCATTAAGTTGTTTTTGCACATTATTGTTATTGTACATGAACAAGTAGCTTGTCTAAGACTGTGTGGTATTCTTCTGGACAAATATATAATCCTCATTTGATAATTATTTTCAGATGGTCTTTTAGTTTTGCTATCCATAAAGAAACCCTATGTACATTCTGTGGTGTATTTGCACACTTAATGAAATCATATAGATTCCTACATGTGGAGTGGCTAAGTCCAAAGCTCTGTACATTATATGTCTTGGTGGATTGTATCTGAGGGGTGAACTCTTAAAGACCTTGCATAATTCAAGGTTGGCTTGATGAAGGGTGATGTTTCTGTTAACCAGCTCCATGGCACTGCTGTGGGATGTAGCACATTTGCCTTCTACAAATGCATTTGACCTTTATAATTATGACAGCTTCGTGCTATTTTTGAAAGAATTTTAAATTAAGCAACTTACATTATTTCAACATTTCTGCCTAATATGAGGTTCATTAATATTTTGATGTCACAATATTTCAATTTTGAATAATTTAAAACTTACATAATACCAGTCACTTAACTATCTTCACAAATTGCCCTCCCAGAAGACGTATGCATTATATGTTATGCAATAGGAGGACATAGGTGTTTTCTTATACCTTTGCCATTGTTAATTAATATTACTATTTTTTTTTTAATATTTTCCAGTCAGATGGTAAAAATAGCATCACGTTTAATTAGCATTGTTATGGATAACCAGCAAGCTGAACATCCTGTCATGTTTAATTGCCATTTTCTATTCCTCCTATAATTTGCCTCTTTGTATCCTTTGTCCATTTGTCTCTGAAGTTTGAATCTTTTTTCTGAGAACTTTAAATATCTGAGGAAATGGCTGGGGATTCATTGTTACATATTTGTAGATGCACCTGACATACAAAATAATCTGGCCAATATCAATCCCCAGTATTTCCCCTAGCCTTTCCTTCCTTCCTTCCCCTGGTTCCTTCTGCTCTATTGATCTTTCTTCAATTTTCATGAGATCTTCCATCACCATCTTTCTTTTCCTTTTTCCTCTCTAGCTTCTATATATGAGAGAAAACTACAACCCTTGACTTTCTTAGTTTGGCTTATTTCACTTAACATAATGTTCTCAAGTTCCATTCATTTTCCTGCAAATGACATAATTCCATCATTCTTTACAGTTGAATAAAATATCATTGTGTATATATCCTGCATTTTCTTTATCTATTCATCCATTGATGGACAGTTAGGCTGGTTCCATAATTTGGATATTGTGGATTGTGCTGCTCTCAGCGTATGTATGCATGTATCATTACAGTGTGCTGACTTTAATTCTTCAGGATAAATACTGAGAAGTGGTATAGCTGTTTCATATGATGGTTTTGTTCTTAGACTTTTAAGGAATCTCATATTGATTTCCATAGTGGTTATACAAATTTACAGTCCCATCAGTAGTACAAAAGGATTCCTTTTTCTCTACATTCTCTCCATCATTTATTATTATTTGTAGTTTTTTTTTTTTATTGGACATTGAACCCAAGTGCATTTTACCACAAAGCCACATCCCCAGCCCTTTTTTATTTTTAATTTTCAAAGAGGACCTCACTAAATTGCTTAGGACATCACTACATTGCCTTGAACTTGTGATCCTTCTGCCTTAGGTTCCCGAGTCACTAGGATTACAGGTGTAAGCCACTATATCCAGCTTATTGTTTGCATTCTTTTTTGTGTGTGTGTGTGGTACCAGGGATTGAACTCAGGGGCACTCGTCCACTGGGTCACATCCCCAGCGCTTTTTTGTATTTTATTTAGAGACAGGGTCTCACTGAGTTGCTAAGTGCCTCGCCATTGCTGAGGTTGGCTTTGAACTCGCGATCCTCCTGCCTCAGCCTCCCAAAGTGTTGTTTGCATTCTTTTTTTTTTTTTTTTTTTTTTTTTTTTTTTTTTGGTATCGGGGATTGAACTCAGGGGCACTTGACCACTGGGTCACATCCCCAGCCCTTTATTGTATTTTATTTAGAGACAGGGTCTCACTGAGTTGCTAAGTGCCTCGCCATTGCTGAGGCTGGCTTTGAACTCGCAATCCTCCTGCCTCAGCCTCTCCCAAAGTGTTGGGATTACAGGCGTGCGCCACCGCGCCCGGCTTGTTGTTTGCATTCTTAATGGCTACCATTCTGACAAGAGCAAGAAGAAATCTCAGTGTAGTTTTGATTTGCATTTCCCTAATGCCAGGATGTTGAACATCTTTCATATATCTGTTGACCACTTTTATTTATTTATTTTATTATTATTATTATTTCTTTTTTGGTAACAGGGATTGAACCCGAGGCACTTAACCACTGAGCCATATCCCCAGCCCTTTTTATTTTTTATTTTGAGGCAGGATATTGCTAAGTTCCTTATGGCCCAGCTAGGTTGCTGATCCCAGGGGCTGGGATTAGAGGTATATGTCTACATTCCTGGCTAAGGCTGGCTTTGAATTTGTCATTCTCCTGCCTCAGCCTTCCAAGTTTCTGGGATTTACAGGCCACTGTGCCTGGCCTCAGGCTCTTCTTTTAAAAGAAACTTTCCACATACAAATATACAATAATGAATCACATAAATGATTACAATGCACTGATTTAAAAATAATATTAGGAGGGGGCTGGGGTTGTGGCTCAGTGGCAAAGCGCTCACCTCGCACGTGTGCGGCCTGGGTTCGATCCTCAGCACCACGTAAACATGGATGCATTGCATTGTGTACAACTAAAGTAAATAAATAAATATTTTAAAAAAATAATACTAGGAGGGACATAGGAGAGTCAGCAAGGGGATGAGGGAAGAGGTGGGAAGGGAATGAGGAGTGATTTGGGGGGATGAGATTGGTCAAATAATGCTGTGTGCTTGTAAGAATATGGCACAAATAATTCCACTATTATGTATGACTTTACCAATAAACTTTTCAGAAAAACACAAAGGAACTTTGGTTGGAAGAGTGTGGGGATGACATCAGTCTGGTGATCACAGCATGGTTTCTGGTGGTCTGTCAAATCTCAGGATCCTTAGGTTGTTGCCTTCTCCATTATCCGACCCATAGAACCACTGGGAAAGCACCCTAGATCACAATCTTTGTATCTGCCTCTGCTTAAGCTATTCTAAAACTACGTGTAGTGGTGGCTAATTGAGGGTGCAAAGGGCAATTTTGTATGTGTGCATGTGACACAGAGGTTTAAACCCGAGGCACTTTACCAGTGAGCTGCATCCCCAGCCTTTTAAAAAAAAATATTTTTAATTTTGAGACTGGGTTTCACTGTGTTGCCCAGGCTGGTGTCAAACTTGCGATCTTCCTGCCTCAGCCTACCCAGGGGCTAAGGCAATCTTTGTAAATGAATTTCCAGTAACTTTAAGATTGTGAGTGAAGATTTATGGATTTCCCAGAGATTTGGAGGCAGGTCTGGGAGAGAGAACTGGTTTAGGGAGGAAAGGCCTGAGGAGCTTTGCACAAGGCTTCAGATTAAAGGTACCATCTCCATGTCCTTCCTTTTGTCTCCAGCCTCCCTTTCTCCCTTTTATTTCTCCTTCTCTTTCTTCTTTTTCTTTTCTTTTCTTTTTTTTTTTTTTTTTTTTTTTTTTTTGGTACCAGGAATTGAACTCAGGGGCACTTGACACTGGGCAACATCCCCAGCCCTTTTTTTGTATTTTATGAGAGACAGGGTCTCACTGAGTTCCTAAATGCCTTGCCATTGCTGAGGCTGTCTTTGAACTATGATCCTCCTGCCTCAGACTCCCAAGTGCTGGGATTACAGGTGTGCGCCACCACACCCGGCTTCTTTTTATTTCTTCTGTGCTACCTCAGATCTAGTTCTTTGATTTCAGTGGCTTGGATTATAGGATTTGTTGTATGATATTATCCCCCACTGAGGATAATAAGGTGATTTCTACCCTTTTGTGACAATAAATCTTCACTTGTTTTTCACTCAAAGTCAAATATGTAGAAGTGCATGTGTATTTGTTGATTTGTAGGATGTTCAGTGTTCATTTTAGCCATCCCACACTGCTTTGGAATACTGTTGTTTCATAATCTAGGTTCCAATGTGCACCTGTCCTGTCCTGCTCCAGTGCTCTGTTTGGCTTCCATCAACTCTCCATTGCTTTAATTATAATCTTCATGTCTTCATCCCTCATTGACTTGTCTTTCTTTCTTTTTCTTTTTTTTTTTTTTTTTTTTTTTGGTGGTCTGGGTGTTCTACTACTGAGATACCCTCAGGCTCAGTCATCTTGACTCTTAGCATCTTGATACCTCCAGTTGTCAGTGATGAGTTCTGCTCCCCCAAATGTTAAAGTTTGAACATTAGAGAAGGACGCGGAGGCAAGCATATAAAGCAGGGTTTATTTAAAAAGGGGTAACATAGACTTCTCCCAGGAGGGAGAAGGGGGGCCATTGCTGTTGTCCTGGTATCCCAAGAAGGGAGGCAGGTCTGCCTTTTTTTTTTTTTTTTTTTTTTTTTTTTTAATATTTACTTATTTGTTTTTTAGTTGTACACAATGTGTTTATTTTTACGTGGTGCTGAGGATCGAACCCTGGCAGCACACGCTAGGCTAGCTCTCTACCCTCTGAACCACAATCCCAGCCCCAAGGTCTGCCTTTTTTATATGTCCCAGGCTTCCATTGTTCTCCTGCTCTCTTCCCCTTATCTCTCTCCTTCCTGCCTACCTGACCAGGCCCAGAAGTGCTGGGTGGCCTGGACAAAAGGTGAGAAGAAGATGGGCTGACGGGGGAAGGGCAGGGTGGTGCAGCCCTGGACACATGAATTAACAACTGTATAGCTCCCTGTAGGGAGGGGCAATTCCTGGGACAGGTTACCTGGGCAACAGGTTGGGGCAGGGGTGGGTTCTTGATAAGGTGGAGGAAGGGCTCTGAAGGAATTAACATTTTAGTTCCTTAGGGGACAGTCTCCAACTTCCCAGGACTCACTCAAAATTGGCTTTCTTGATCTACCTGACTCGATTTACCTATCTATACTGACTGCCTGTCAGATTCTGGCTTCAATCTTACACTCCTGTGTTTATTAGGTATGTAAAAAAGTTTGTATGTTCTTTCTTTTTGTTATCTGTCTATTGTCAGTTTATTTCATAGACTAAAGTTATCTAAACTTCAGAGGGGGGGCTGGGGTTGTGACTCAGTGGTAGAGCGCTTGCCTAGCATGTGAGTGTGCCGGTTCGATCCTCAGCACCACATACAAATAAACACATTGTGTACAACTAAAGCAAATAAATAAATATTAAAAAAAGAAAAAAGAAAACTTCAGAGGGATAAGAGTAAATGTAACACTTCCCTACCATACTTCACTGGCAGAGACTCTCTAAAGTACCTCTGAGCATGCTTTGGGCATGTTTTCTTGGCATTTTAAAGTGCTCAAAACATATACCTCCAGTATGTCACAGTCTTTTTTTCTTCCTAATTAAAAAAAAAAAAAAATCATTGATTTTTGTTCTTATTCTGCTGGTGGGCCAGGGATTCTCCACAATACCTACCATTTAAGGCTGCTTTGTGACAGGGTTATTTTCCCCCCAGTAAGCCAGTGCGCTTTAGAAGTCCTCTGAATTGGAAGTTCTTGGAATTGAGGAGCAGCTTAAACAACCTCAAAGCCTTGAGAAAGCTGGACTAACCAGTTTTAGAGAGACTCCAATGGCTGGCTCTTTCAAACCAGCACAATCAGGACTTTTATGTAAAAACCAGCCTACACCTGCCACCCATTCTGAAATCTGAGAGCCCAGCCTCTGGGATCCCAGAGGTCTGCCTCTACTGCAGGCAGCTCCATCCCACTTACTCCAGAGGAACATCTCAGGTTGAAGAGGGACTGCTGGGCAAGTAACCCAGTGGTAAAAATGCCCCTGGGTTCAATCCCTAGTATGAAAAAAAAAAAAAAAAAAAAAAAAGTACATTGGCAATCCTGGATTATTGGAGGAGATCAGAAAAGACAAATAAGCAAAAGGAAGAAAATGAGTCACCACCCATACTTAACCTCTGTTTAAATTTGAACATTTTTTCTTCCAAACATGTTTCCCTTCTTTGGTTATTCAGGGAATTGGAGTAAGAAATCCTGTTTTCTTTTCTTTTCTTTTTTTTTTTTTTTGATACCGGGATCGAACCCAGGGGCATGTTACAACTGAGCCACATCCCCAACCCTTTTCTACATTTTGTTTAGAGACAGGGTCTTGCTGAGTTGCTTAGGGCCTCACAAAGTTGCTGAGGCTGGCTTTGAACTTGCAATCCTCCTGCCTCAGCCTCACCAGCTTCTGGGATTACAGGCATGTACCACCACACCTGGCTTTCTTTTTTATTTTTTAAAGCTTATTTTAAAATTATAAGGCTCAGTATTTTTTTTTTTTGCCCCAGCCCTTTTTATTATTATTATTATTTTTATTTTGAGACAGGGTCTTGCAAAATTGCCCAGGCTGGCCTTGATCTTAATCCTCCTGTCTTGGCCTCCCAAGTAGCTGGGATTACAGGCATGCACCACCACACCCAGAACCTATGTGTTACTTTTTCCATTAAATGCTTTTCCTCTTTACCTTTGTAAATCGTTACACAACTGGGTCATCTGAAAGAGGCAAAGAGAAAAATAGAAAAATAGATGAATATCTCATAGATTTTTTTTTTCTTTCTTTCTTTCTTTTTTTTTTTGGTACTGGGGATTGAACTCAGGGGCACTTAACCACTAAGCCACATCCCCAATGCTATTTTGTATTTTATTTAGAGACAGGGTCTCACTGACTTGCTTAGTGCCTTGCCATTGCTAAGGCTGGCTTTGAACTGGTGATCCTCCTGTCTTAGCCTCCCAAGCAGCTAGGATTACAGGCATATGTCACTGTGCCCAGCTATTTCATAGAATTTATTGTAACTTTTTTTTTCCCGGTACTGGGGTTTGAACTCAGGGGCCCTTGACCACTGGGCCACATCCCCAGCGCTTTTTTGTATTTTATTAGAGACAGGGTCTCACTGAGTTGCTAAGTGCCTCCCCATTGCTGATGCTGGCTTTGAACTCGTGATCCTCCTGTCTCAGCCTCCCAAGTGCAGGGATTATAGGCGTGCGTCACTACGTCCGGCTATTATAACTTTTGATGAATGTTTTTATATATTTTTAGTTGTTCCCAAAGAAATAGTTCATAAATAATCAACTAATACAATGGCCTACTTAAACACAGTTGATATAGCAAACAAACAGGAGTTGGAGCTGTGGTACAGCATGTAATTCCAGCTATTTGGAATGATGAGGCAGGAGGATTGCAAGTTTGAGGCCAGCCTGGGAAACCTAGTGAGCCGCTGTCTCGGAAAAAAAAAAAAAAAAGAGTGGTGATGTCACAGAAGAAGAGATGTCTCCAGAAAGGGTCCTAGGAGTTCCCAGTATAGAGGGAGATCTCAACTCAGGAACAGCAGGGTTCTTAGCATATGTAAGGCTGTATGAGTCAGACAAAGGCATAGACAGTTATTTAGGAAAGTAGATACACATTCAAGGGAGAATGCAGGCTGTCTTGAGGGTGAGAAGCAGCCCTGACTTGGGCAGGAGGCCCAACATTTATAGAAGGGCTGTATCAGGGCCCAGACTGGAGGTGGATCTGGGGTGGAGATGCACAATTTCCCTGCCAGTTTCCCCTGCCCTTGCATATTTCTCTCATTTTTACAAAGGCATGGGCCAAGGGTGTGTTGCTCTAGATTTATAACTATGCTTTCTACATCTCAATAGCTTGTGGGTATTGCCTTTAAGATTTAGTATCTCTCTCTTTTTCCTAAATCCTTATCTCAGAGTGATAGAAGAACCACATAGATAAGTAGTTTTTCCTCTGTGCAGTTGCCCACAGGATGGCTGTGAGGACAAGGCTGATTCTGGACAGGGTAAATCAGTTGTCTAGACTTGAGTTTGGTGCCAAGGAGATCAAAGGATGCAGAATTCACTGTGTTAAACTAGAGTGTTCCTAGAAGATTCTGATTTAAGGGCAGGGACAGCAATTGTGTAACATGGGGGAAATTTTTGCTTTAACTCCTTTTAGTTGTGCTTTGAGGTTCCTTTTCCCATAGTACAAGGTTGTAACTCACAGTTTGTAGTGTAGACACGAGGCTATACATGGGGCTAACTTTTGCAATGCCACATCTTGTCTTAGGCTTGATTATGCATAAATAAATTACCTATTTCTGTAGTGATAAGATGTGAACTAACCCTCCTTAAGTGGTAGGAATTCCAAGAATTCTGCTAACTGAGCCAGACCACTCAGCCCCTCCACTTTTCTTGACCAAGAGTCAATGGCAATAGAGTGTTATTAGCCAAATTTGGGCACTGGCCACAACTTGGCTGCAGCATGTGGCCAGCTGGATCCACAAAAATCAATGGGATTCCCCTGCAACTGCTGGACACCTTTTTGGTCCTGGGGTTCCCTTCCTCTTTCCAGCTGTGGCAACTCCCTTTTCTTGCCAATTTGAGCTTTTTCAATCAGGTTCCACTCAGTGAAACCCAATGGATTTGGGCTTTTCTTTTTTTTCAAATAGGGTCTTGCTATGTTTCCAGGCTGATCTGGCACCAGTGAGCTCAAGCGTCCTCCACCCCAGCCTCCTGATAGCTAGGACTACCCGTGGCTCATGGTCTTTTCTGCCTTTTGGAGGGGGAGGTACTGGGGAATGAACCCAGAGGTGCTTTACCACTGAGTTACACTCCCAGTTCTTTTTTATTTTTTTTTTTTTTTTTTTTTTGCTTTAGTTGTGCACAATGTGTTTATTTGTATGTGGTGCTGAGGATCGAACCCGGGCCGCATACATGCTAGGCGAGAGCTCTACCGCTGAGCCTCAACCCCAGCCCCTCTTTTTATTTTTTATTTTGAGACAGATCCTCATTAAGTTGCTCAGGGCCTTGCTAAGTTGCTGAGGTTGTCCTCAAACTTGCTATCCTTCTGCCTCAGCCTCCTCCCTGGCATAACAGGCATGTACCACGGCACTGGCTACTTTTCTGCCTATTAGGTCCCCTCGGCTGGTGATGTTAGATAAAATTGGGCTGACAGGCCATACCCCCAGGTGCCCTAAATTACCCCGCCCTGGGTGCATTAGGTTATCCTGTTAGTCTGAGCTTTGCCTTCCTGGAAGTACCCACCTCTCGCAGGAATTCACCCAAGGGTGGGCTCGCCCTTTCTGAGCCAATACTGAGCCTACAAGTCCTACTTCTGCCCCTCTGTAACCAGAGTCGCTACTTAAACCCCCCACCAGGCCAGAACTCATTCCTTCTTCACTGCCACCTTCTCGCTGGCTCCCCCTTTCCCTTCTCCCTTTCTCCTTTCTTCCCTTCCCCCTTCACTTTCTTGCCGCCCTTCCCTTCTCCCCTTCGCCTTCTTCTTCTTGCCGCTCTCTCCTTTTTCCCCTTCACCACCTTCTTCTTGCTGGCTTCTCTTTCTCCTTCTCCCCTTCTTCCCTTCCCCCTTCCTCTTTCCTCCTTTTTCCTTCCCTTCTTCTCCTTCCCTTCACTCCCCTTCCCTCCACGTGCCCCTTTGGTCCCGACCTGCCATTAGGGGCTGTTTAATAAACCCCTTTGCTACATGGTGGTCTCCAGCATGGGCTTTTTGCCCTTCATCACTGATCTGGGCTTTGATGCATTTTGCTTCTGGTACTGCCCCAGGGCAAGACAGTGTTGGATTGGTGTCTGGGTTTGATTTGTCGGAAGATATGTGTTTGTTGCCACGTATTGGTATGTGTCAGTTCTCCTATTTTTTCTTGCTGGGATCGTTTTTTGTCCTCCCTTCCCTCTCTTACTCCTGAAGAAAACATGGGTAACACCAGTACAATTTCTGCTGACAGCTCCTTAGGAAAAAATTTGGAAAAATGGTCTGATTCCTGTTTTGCCCACATGGTCATAAAGAGACTGCTTTATTGCAGCAATGCTGCTTGACCA
This sequence comes from Tamias sibiricus, assembly GCA_025594165.1. NCBI lineage: Eukaryota > Metazoa > Chordata > Mammalia > Rodentia > Sciuridae > Tamias > Tamias sibiricus. The sequence continues at coordinate 66,498,126 of CM046660.1, read as the reverse complement.
TTGTATTTATTGGGGTCTGAGGGAAGATGGCCAATAAATGGCTCATTAAATTATTCTACTGTCATAGGGCATGGGTTTGCCCAGAGCTGCGGCAGCCATGCCAGTCCTTTCTCACCTGGATTCTTGCAGTCGCGCCAGAAAGATTTCATGTTGCTCAGTTTCAGAGTAAGCAGGCTTGAGTTTATTAAAGGGGATGGAAAAAAGGGGAAAGGGGACACTCTCAAGAGAGAGTAGTGGGTCTTCTTAGAGAAGGAAGGAAGGCATGCACCTCCTTCTTTCTGTTTTTTTGGGGTGTCCCAGGGAAAATTCCAGAGACCCCTTCTGTCCACCTCCTACAGGTCCACCTCTTGACTTTTGATTGACAGCAGGATGACATTAGATTTTTTTTTTTTTTTTTTTTTTTTGTACCAAGGATTGAACTCAGGGGCACTCGACCACTGGGCCACATCCCCAGCCCTTTTTTGTATTTTATTAGAGACAGGGTCTCACTGAGTTGCTAAGTGCCACACCATTGCTGAGGCTGGCTTTGAACTCGTGATCCTCCTGCCTCAGTCTCCCAAGTGCTGGGATCACAGGCATGCACCACCGCGCCCGACTAGATTTTGAAGTTCCCACTGCCATGAAAACTAGGTCACTTTGGCCCATGCTGACTGGTTCTAATTGTTCTTACAGATTTTATGGTTAGGGGCAATCATCCTTATCTCCCTGAGTTCTAGGATCTGGTCTGTGTAAGGGTCACAAAAGTCCACCTGCTCCAGGGTAACTTGTGTACTTTTTATTGGCATTTTGGGCCTGCATTTCTCCTGCAGATAACAAGTTGTTTGCTGAGGAATGTAACATATCCTATCAACTTAATCCAAACAAGTCTTCAGGTAAGTTGCTTTTTTGGTAAGTTGCTTTTTTGAAAAAAGAAAAAGAAAGGAAAGCATGTGAGAGTCGACACAGGGAGCCCAGTTTATAGAATTATTTCCTTAATCTCGTGTTCTCATCACTTATCTGTCTATTCTTCCTCAGTACCATCATCCAGTTGGAACTATTTTGTCAAAAGGCAGGCAAGGCAGATGGAATCTCTATGTCTGAGCTTTGTAGACCTTCATGAGGAAGAAGAAAGGGGAAGTCAGTGCTCATGGTATGAAGGAAGGAAGGAAGGGAAACAGAATAAACCCCCATGTTTAAATTGGAACATAATGAGGTGATGCTGTCTTTGCCATTACCACCACCACCATCCACTCTTCAAAAAAAAATTGCACCCCAGTTCTGCCTCAATATGAACCTGGGCCAGAGGCAGGAATGATGCCTTGCAAGATCCGATGGGCATTTGATTTGGCCGGGGGTACCTGTATTGGGAGCAGGGCAATTCCCTCTGATGCAATGCTGATAACTAGTTGCATTCTTAGGGGTTCATAAACCATTTTCCATCTCAAACTTAATGATTTTGAAAAATAACTTTCCTTCATTTCAGGGTGACCCACAGAGGATGACAGACTGTTTTTTTGTTTTAGTGTTTTTTTAAAATATTTGTTTATTTGCTTTAGCTGTACACAATGGGTTTATTTGTATGTGGTGCTGAGGATGGAACCCGGGCCGCGCACATGCCAGGCAAGCGCTCTACCGCTGAGCCACAACCCCAGCCCCATGACAGACTGTTTGTTGCAAACTTTGCTTCATATCACCCAACCTGGGCAGGTGTGCAGGATGTAATGATCAGTCTCCTCACCATGGGTGAAAGGCCACTAGTGATTTACAAGGCTCAGGAGGAAGTGGGTCATCTCTATCAGGAAAATCTGGCAGACATGAGAACCAAATGTGGCCATCCTTTGTGTAGATCCTGGTTGGAACCCAAATGATAGGCACTTGCCTGGGATGGAGCATTATCGGAGATGCATACTGGCAGTTTCAAGGAGGCAGATCGTTATTATGACGGGAATTTCAGGACAAAATTATGGATAGTACTGTAAGCTGCCTGTCATGGCCAGCCACGGCGCCGCGGGAGGAAAACTCGGAGGCAGAGTAAAGCTATTTCTACTTTTACTTCTACTTTCTTAGAGAGAGCTTAGAGAGAGAAAGAAAGATTTTTCTTCTTCTTAGAAAGAGCTTAGAGAGAAAGATTAGAGAGAGCTTTCTTCTTTCTTCTGTTCTTCTTAGCTTAGAGAGAGAGAAAGAAAGATAGAGCTTTTCTTCTTAGAGCTTAGAAAGAGAGAGAGCTTGAAAGAGAGAGATTTCTTCTTTAGAGAGAGAGAGAGAGAGAGCTTAGCTTTTAGAGCTTCTTTCTTCTTTCTTCTTTCTTCCTCGGGAGCCTCTGCCTGACTCTGACCAGGAATTACTTCTTCTATCTGGTTTCTCTTCTGTAACCGCTCTGCCTACGTTCTGGCCGCTCTGATTCTTTTCTTCTTCTCCGACCCGAACTCTTCTTCCGACCGAGTGACTGCATGACTGACTGAATGAATTCATTCTTCTCCTGACTCCGACTGCTTTCACCCGGTTATATACCTTTAGCTTTGCGGGTGCCTCACGTGCACTTACAGGTGCATCACATACATACTTATTATCAGGTGGAACTTATGGCTTCCAGCTGACCGCAATAGCCATCTCCCTAATTGGGGCTCCTTCATAGTACTGTACCTAAAGCCAATATTATGATATCAGGTAACATGGAAAGGAATATGGAACAAGAAAATAAAGCTTTGCTTCCTGACCAAAGAGAACTAGAGAATTTTTTGACCACGTTCATTTCTTCCATACCTTATGGTCCCCATCATGCTCCCATCCAGCAGGAAGTAGCTGAACAATTCAAAGTCCCTTTTCATTCTCACCATGTAAGAGTATGTGATGAAATAAATTGACAATGGAGATCTGTAACAGGGGAAAAAAAAAAGTTTTGTTTTTGTTTTTTTTTTACTTCTTTTATTGGTGCTTTAATGTTCCTTTTTCTATTAGCACAGGTTGTACCTCGCAGCTTGCTCTGATAGTGTCACATCTTGTCTTTGGGTTTGCTTGCACATAACAAGGTATCCATTAAAGTAGTGAGAAGAAGCCGGGCGTGGTGGCGCACACCTGTAATCCCAGCACTTTGGGAGGCTGAGACAGGAGAATCGTGAGTCCAAAGCCATCCTCAGCAATGGCGAGGCACTTAGCAACTCAGTGAGACCCTGTCTCTAAATAAAATACATAAAAAAAGGGCTGGGGATGTGGCCCAGTGGTCGAGTGCCCCTGAGTTCAATCCCTGGTACCACAAAAAAAAAAAAAAAAAAAGTAGTGAGAAGATTTAAACTAACCTTTGTTGATTAAGTTGTAGGAATTCAAGAACACCCATGGAGTGCCCTCTGTTTCTTTTTTTTTTTTTTTTTTTTTTTTTTTTTTTGGTACCGGGGATTGAACTCAGGGGCACTCGACCACTGGGTCACATCCCCAGACCTTTTTTGTATTTTATTTAGAGACAGGGTCTCACTGAGTTGCTAAGTGCCTTGCCATTGCTGAGGTGGCTTTTGAACTCGCGATCCTCCTGCCTCAGCCTCCCAAAGTGCTGGGATTACAGGCGTGCGCCACCGCGCCCGGCTCCTCTGTTTTTTTGACCAGGAGTAACCCTTTGCTCATTTTAGTGCTAAGTTCTCCATTCAGAGGCTTCTATCTGCCATGGGTTTGCACCTGCGCAAGACAGGCCCACCTCTCCCTGTGATGACATGCAGGAAGAACAGTGTCTTTAAGTATCTGCAGGGTGAGGGAGGCAGATGGGCTTTGTGGAGAGGGCTTCCGTCTCTTGGCCTTCTAGTTTCCACTGAAGGCTGTTCCGACACCTCCTGCACCTTGTCTGTCAAGTCTTTGGTAATCCAGCCCAAGTAGCCAAATTTGGGGTCGAGCAACAATTAGAAACAATTGCCTCAAGAAATTCAAGGCATGGGGCTAGAGTTATAGTTCAGTGTTTGTAAAGTGCTTGCCTAGCACACTTGAGATCTTGGGATCCATCCCAGCTTTGCAAACAACAACAACAAAACTCCTTTAAGTCATTAGTCCCAAATGCTGCTGGGTGAAAATTGGAATGGCAGCAGTTTAGCAACTCACTCCCAAGGGAAGAAATGCCCAAAAGCTAGTGTCTTACTGATTATTTTATAGCTTTTTAAAAAATATTTATTTATTTGCTTTAGTTGTACACAATGCGTTTATTTTTACGTGGTGCTGAGGATCGAACCTGGGCTGCACACGTGCTAGGCGAGTGCTCTACCACTGAGTCACAATCCCAGCCCCTGATTATTATGGTTTTTAGGTGACTGCACATAATAACCGTGTTGGTTTGTTGGTTTCTTTGACTTACAGTTCAAATTGCCTTAATATTTGGTGCAAGGATATTAGACTATATCTTCAGTATGTGTGAAGGTAAATTTGATTTCCTCGAACGGCTCCCAGATGGTTTACTCCTGAATATCATTTCTTATCTGGATCTTGAAGACATTGCCAGGCTTTCTCAAACATCACGCAGATTTGCAAAGGTAACAATTATTTTGTGTTTATGTAGAATGTTCCATGCATTCTCCTGATACTTTTTTCTTTGGTGGAGGTTCAGATCCAACACCAGGAAAGCGCACTTCCACTGAGCTCAGCCCTGCCCCTCTATTTACGTTTATTTCAACAATCATTTGTTGAGTGCTGACTCTGAGACGGAACTTATCTGAGGCACACAAGCAGCATATGACAAAGCATTATTCCTACTCTTGAGGGAACTTAAAGGAGATGTTCATATAGACATAGGCCATTACAACATAGGTGACAGAATACCAAGTGATGTCCTCTTCCTGGCTTCAAGGAGGTGGGTTACTTTATCTGGGTTTTGAGTGGAAAATAGGAGTTTGACAGGTGGTCAGTTTGATTGGGGACATTCCAAGGCAAGGAAGAGCTGGGGCAGAGGTGTGGTGGCTTAGCAGAAAAATGCAAGGAGTGACTGATGGCCTCACATCCACTCTAGTTCCTTTGCTGTCTCCCAGTAAATGTGCTCTGTGTGGCCACCAAGTGCCCCATGGTGCCCTTCCCCCAGGCTGCCCAGAGGGACTCCCACTACTTTTTTTTTTTTTTTTTTTTTTTGGTATCAGGGATTGAACTCAGGGGCACTCGACCACTGGGCCACATCCCCAGCCCTTTTTTTGTATTTTATTAGAGACAGGGTCTCACTGAGTTGCTAAGTGCCTCACCATTGCTGAGGTTGGCTTTGAACTCACGATCCTCCTGTCCCAAGTGCTGGGATTACAGGTGTGCGCTACCGTGCCCAGCTTGTGCTCCCACTACTTTGAATCCTTACAGAATGGACTCACACTAGAACAGAACACAGTTGGTGCCACTTTCAGCCAGAGTCAGTCCAAGATCCTTGGTTCTGTGGCTTCTCCTGTTCCTTCAGTTCTAGACCCCCTCCCCACAACCACACTCACTCTCCATTAAATCCCTTCCTGGCCTAAGTTAATCAGAATTGGAGACTGTTGCTTGTATGGGGAGAAACTTGATGAGCTGGGCGTTTAGCTGTGAAGCATGGGGGTATTGTCCATTTTCAAAAGAACAACAGCGTTTTCCAAGATGATTCGAACCATAATCTTGTTTAAAATTCAACATTTTTTCACAGTGCAATTTCTTGATTATTAAAATTTCTTTAAAATTGTATAATCTGTATTATTTACTATACATAATTTCTTTTTCTTTTCCCCTTTTTTTTTTTTTTTTCTTGTGGTGCTGGGGATTGAACCCAGGGCCTTGTGCATGTGAGGCAAGCACTCTACCAACTGAGCTATATCCCCCAGCCCCTTACATAATTTCTTTAGAGTATAGAAATATATGTACATGTGCATATATATATATATATATATATATATATATATATATATATACACATTTTTAAACTTGATTTACCCCCTAAAAATAGAGGGACATAACAAGTATTATGAGTAATCATAATTGTGTTGTGAGTGTGTGTGTGTGATACTGGGGATTGAACCAAGGGGTACTCTACCACTGAGCTATGTCCCCATCCCTTTTTATTTTTTTTATTTTGAGACAAGTTCTCACTAAGTTGCCCAGGCTGGCTTGAATTTGCCATCCCCCTGCCTCAGCCTCTCAAGTCTCTGGGATCACAGGTGTGCGCAATGCCCAGCTTTTCTTTTATCCCATTAAGAAAAAGTTATTAAAGTTGAGATGTTGCACTTGCTACTCCTGGTAAGAAGCTGCTTATTCACACTTAAAATTAGAGACTCTTTTTTTTTTTTTTTTGGTACTGGGGATTGAACTCAGGGGCACTCAACCACTGGGCCACATCCCCAGCCCCATTTTTGTATTTTATTTAGAGACAGGGTCTCACTGAATTGCTAAGTGCCTGGCCATTACTGAGGCTGGCTTTGAACTTGCCATCCTCCTGCCTCAGCCTCCCAAGTGCTGGGATTACAGGCGTGTGCCACCACCCTGGCTAAAATTAGAGACTCTTAAGTGAATAAAATACACTGGTGGGGGTCTGCTGAAAACTTCTGCTAGACCTGGGTTTGTTCCTGAAAGTAAGTGGAGGGAGTGGGAGGGAAGAGACAGTCCTTGCAGGTCTACTGTCATTTATTCCTAAAGTGGAACAGCTGTGTCCCCTCCAAGTTTCACTCAGTTCCACTCTCATTCTCTCTTTCACACTCTGCCATTATTTTAATCCCGTCTTAGAAACATCCTCTGTAATTTACCCAGCACTCTACAGTCAGGCTCTCAATGTCCTTGCAGAGCAGAATTATTAGGAGACAGAGCATGGCTCAGGGCTGTCGCATTTTTCTTTCTGTTTGATATGAACCGTATGTTTCTGTTGTCAAGCTAAGTTTTATCTGTGCTCCATTTTCCTGCTGTGTCCCTTCATTTATCAATTATTTTCATTTAGCTACTTACATTAATGAAAAAAATTTATTACCAAATTGTGTAAGACGATTCCTTCTGCTCTCAGGGATGGGGGAGCTCTTCTATTCACGGTCAGCCCTTCCTGCCTAGCTCCAGGGCCCAACCGGGAACTTCACTTTGTCTCCTTTCTCTTCTGTTTGTTGTTCATCTCCTTCAGCAGGCTTCTCCAGTGGTCACATCTTACATAACCATTTATTGCAAGTAAGCAATTAATAATGGAACAATACCATCAGCTAAAGTACACATTATTTGGATTTCATCAGTTTTTTTTTGGTACCAGGGATTGAATTCAGGGGCACTCAATCACTGGGCCACATCCCCAGCCCTTTTTTTTGTATTTTATTAGAGACAGGGTCTCACTGAGTTGCTAAGTGCCTCGCCATTGCTGAGGCTGGCTTTGAACTCGCGATCCTCCTGCCTCAGCCTCCCAAAGTGCTGGGATTACAGGTGTGCGCCACCGCGCCCGGCTGGTTTTTAATTCTTACTCTATTTTTTTTTCCTTCTCTGCACATTGATTTTCTCAAATCAGCCTCATCCTTCAGAAGACTCTAGTAGGAACAAGTTGCCATCCTCTTAGTACCTCACATTTCAACACATGACACTCTCAAGCCGTATCCAAACATTTCTATTATGCAGTGTTGCTCCCTTCTCTAGGAATATCCTCCTGGCCCTCTACCCTGACCTCCCAAATGCCCCTCAAGTGATATTTGCACTAACACGTCCCGTCTCCTTTGACTTTGACTTCCACCAGGCTCAAGGGTGAGATGGTGTCACTGAAGTTTGTACATTCCCTTTAGCCAAGTGCCTAGCCCAGAGTCAGCTCCCAGGATGTGGTCCCCAAATGCTTCCATAGAGGGGGAGCTACGTCCATTCTGTTTATATTTTGAAAAAGAAAATTTATTTGCATTACAATGATCAGATCAGAAATGTTTAAAAATTATACATCATTGTATATAAACAGTCATTCTTTCCATTTCTAACCCTCATTCCTTATTCTCATCTATAGTGGCAACCATATGACCAGTGGTCTGTATGTCCTTCTAGAGACATTCTGTGTACACATAAGCATGTGTGTGAGATATTTGAATACAGAAAGGTTCCCAAGACTGAACCTGACTCCATAGTGAAAAATCTACCTTGGAAGTGTAAAGTCATGCTCAAGACTTGGATTGTGTGCGGGCCCTGAGGGGGAAGGGGGCCCTGGCTCTGGAGAGTCATGGTGCCAGCCCACAGTAGAGGATGAGTATCCTCTTGTCATACTCCCTGCCACCAGAGATCAGAATCATCCAACTGCCTGCCCTTTCTCTGATTCCATGTTGACTAAGCCCCATGTGTGCGTACATGGGTGAGCACCTGAAGATCTGGTAGGTGTGATGGCTATATTTTTCAGTGAAAATTTTTCTGAGAGGTTGGCTAACACCAGTATGCCCTGAAAGGGGAGTCCAGTGTCTTGGTACATTGGAAAGGCAGAGTTCCATGCCTGTCTGACTGAGGCCCATCAAGTTGGACAAGGGTGTGTGGGCACTGCCTGGGAGCCTGCTGTCTGGCCCAGGGGGCAGCAGGCCTTGGTGCAAACTGTAACAGCTGACGTAAAGAAACCTCCAGTGCAGCTACATGAGAAGACTGGGGCCAAGATAGGGAAAGGACAGTCATAGTGGGAATATAATTATAACCATCTTGCTTGTGGCTCAGGAATCACTGTGACACCCAGGGAGGAATAAATCTCTCCCTGATACTTTTTTGGTTGTGAAGAGATGGATTTTTTCCTGGGCCCAGCAGCTCCCTGTGAACTTGAGTCCCAAGTCTGGCCTAATAGGGGTAGCCCCTAGGAAATAGGTGAGAATACAGGTTCCAGGTCTGGACCTAATCTGGGAGGCCTGAGGGGGACCCAGTGTCTGTGTTTGTGCAAGCCAATGCTAGGGGCTTAGCCCAAGAATTTGACTGGAATTGTTGAAGATAATTTGATTTTTGTTTGTTTTTGTAATACCAAGGATTTAACGGAGGGATATACTACCCTGAGCTACATCTTCAGCCCTTTTTATTTATTTATTTTGAGACAAGGTTTCACTAAGTTGCTGAGCCTGACCTCAAACTTGCCTCAGTCTCTTGAGTTGCTGGGATTACTGGCATGCATGCACCAGTGCACCCAGTTTACCAATTGATTTTAGAATTCTATAGATAAAATGTCTCTGCTGGGGATGTGACTCAGTGGCAGAGTTTGTACTATCATGTTAGACCCTGGGTTCAGCTCCGAGCATTCCCATGCCCAAAGAAAATGTCTTGAGACAAAATAAAAGACTGAAATCTCATGGGCCTCCATTCCTGTCTTCACTTAGCACAACATTGTGGTGTATTTAAATCAGGCCTAGAAGCCAGGCCCAATGATGTACGCCTGTAATCCCAGCTACGTGGGAAGGCTGAGGCAGGAGGAACAAGTTCAAGGCCAGCGTGGGCAACTTAGTGAAAACCTGTCTCAAAAAATAAAAAGAGCTGGGACAAAATTCAATGGTAGAGCACCCTGGGTTCAATTCTCAGTAACTGCCCTCTCCTTCCCCCCCCCCACCCCCCCCCAAAAAAAAAAAAAAAAAACACGACGAGAGAGAGAAAAATCATTAATTCATTCAATCAATCAATTAATCAGTGCTAGGCCAGAAAGTTGGATTTTTTCTTAGCCATCCCCATCACAAGCCTTGGACCGCACTCTTTTCTCTCTGAACCATGGTTTCCCCATTTGAAGGAGAGGTTTTACCTAGATAAGCCCTAGGATTCCTTTCAATCTGATAGTCCATGGATGTTAACTTCATGCACCACCACCAGAGGGCATTAAGCCCACAATTGTGTGTTTAGGATCAAAGTGACCAGAGCCACAGGCTGGATACCTTGCTTTTTGCCATGGGAACTGCCAGATAAAAGATCTTCAGAGTTTGGGAGTCTTCGCCGAAGGCATTTTGTAGACATATTTATAAAACCAAATATTTTTCAGTCTGAAGCCTGATGAGCCATAAATGAGGTTACTCCAGTGGAAAATTTAGCTGTTTTGAAATTCTTTCCTTTGACCCCAGACCTTATAGTTTTTTTCAGTGATCTTTGTTATGCAAGACACACTGATATCCTGAAATGTAGTGTGCTAGTAATGGGTAGGTCATCTATATTAGTTTTGGAGTTGGAGTTCAGATCTTTGAAAGGCAGTTTAGGTCATCTGTTTTGTTTTTTGATATTGAGACATTTCCTAAGAGTTTTCGCCTATTTATGTTTAGACTGTGTAATCTGAGTGGAGAAATTCAACCTTGAAGGACTGTTGAAGGTGGGATAAGATCATGATGGTCTGCCTGACCTCAAAATGTTGTGGGGATTGTAAATACATGATTTGATGTCACTTTTTAACAATAACCTTCATTATGTGGATGTACTAGCTCTTGCTGAAAGGATCTTAAGCAATTATGCTTCGTGACACTCTTCACTTCTGTCTCTAATTCATTCTTTCCCCTTATTTGAGTACTTTTAGAGTGCATGAAGTATAAAAGGATGCTGGCTGCTCTCTGTTGAAAGTGGGAGTAATGGTGTAGGAAGTGGAGATAACACTTGTAGGTTCCTTCCTCCTCAGGAAGAAGCTGGGATGGGTGGGCACACAGCATGGTCAGGTGCTGGTTGGTGTGGGTGGGATGCATGGCCATGTGGGATTGGGGGTTGTATAGAGAGGCTGGGAGGGGCTGGCTATGCCTCCTTACAGAAGACAACAATCTGCACACTTAGTTTTCCCTCTGATAGCTGAAAGGTGGCGCGTCTAATCCCTGGGATTCATGTGGAGTTGAAGTTTGGAAGGATAGGCAGAGATGGCATCAGGCAGAGCAGGCCAGAAGCAGGCATAGAGCTCAGCTCCCATGGACGGTGGTATGTGTGTGTGTGTTGGGTGTATGTGTGTAGGGGGCAATGGCAGGCTTCTATCCCAGAGTATGGGACAGCTTGGCTTCCTACAGGGGCATTGAGGCCTCCCACCCAGCATGGCCTCTGTAGTGTTTGGGGCCTTGTGCCTGAGCTGCTGTGCTGTTCCTTCTACATGCACGCCCACAGGTAAGAGGGGGAGACCCTTGCTCTCCTCCCCTCCACTGGCCTAGGCTAGTAGCTCAGTGGAACATCTGGGATAGGCTGTTTGTGCCTTATGACAGTATGGATGAGTCCGGTTTTCTTCAGTCTGGTCTCTATGATCTACAGGGATAGGACATTCTAGAACTCTCTGAAACAAGGGTCAAAATTGTAATTGATACAGGAATTTGTTTGAATTCACCTTACTTTTTTTTTTTTTTTTCTATTCCATCTTTAGATCTATTCCATCATCAGCACAGAGCATTATAATTCTTTTTTCTTTTCTTTTTTGTTTTTTGATACTGGGGATTGAACTCAGGACCACTCAACCACTGAGCCACATCCTCTGCCCCTTTTTTTTTTTTTTTTTTTTTGTATTTTATTAGAGACAGGGTCTCACTGAGTTGCTAAGTACCTCGCCATTGCTGAGGCTGGCTTTGAACTTGTGATCCTCCTGCCTCAGCCTCCCAAGTGCTAGGATTACAAGCGTGCACCACCGTGCCCGGCTAGCATTGTAATTCTTTAATTGTGAATCTATTTTCTTCAGTATTCTCTTGGTATCCCCCATGACTAGCAAAATACAAGTTCTAAAGGATTGTCTTTGATGGAAGGAGGACAGACAGATGATTTGGTACTTCAGACTTTTAAATTCATCTACTTGATGATTGGAAAAGAGAGGGTGTATTTCCTGGTATTAAATTCTGTGAACGTAAGTGAATCAGTCACATTAGTCATCGTCCACAAATATGTGGCTCACTGACATACCTGTATTTGCATTTGACTTCTAATTTTCTATTCTGTGAATTGATGGCTGTTCCTGACCTCCCCAGACTCCAAGTCATAGCAACTGAAGGCTGAATTTCCACCTGGAAGCCACTGGCCTTCAGGGCCTTTCTTTCTAGTATCTTCTGAGAAATGGGTCTGGTATTGTGCTGTTCTGTCTCCCTTCCTGCTCATTGATCATATGTATTCCAGGGACTTTACATATGTTATCACTAATCCTCTCAGCAGTAAAAGTTTATTATCATTTCTGTGTAACCATAGTAACTCCTGTTTATTGAATGTCTACTATGTACTAGGCTCTGAATGTACATAAGCTGATGTAATTCTCACAGCAGCTCTGTGGGATGTGTAGGGGCTCTCTTTTCCTGATTTTATAGAGGAGGAAATAGGAGCTTAGTTGAAGTTCACAGATAGGAAGCAATGGAGCCAGGTATGGAGCCTGAGCAGTCTCACTCTGTAGCTAATCCCCCCACCCTCAGTACTGGAGATTGAATCCAGGAAATCACACATGTGAGACAGGTGCTGCATCACGAAGCTACATCCTCAGCCCTGCTGATGTTCTTTTTCTTTTCTTTTTAATATTTATTTATTTCCTTTAGTTGTACATGATGCGTTTTATTTGTACGTGGTGCTGAGGATAGAACCCCGGGCCACGCACATGCTAGGCAAGCACTCTACCACTGAGCCACAACCCCAGCCCCCTGCTGATGTTCTTAAATCACTATATTCTGCTATTTAGATGGCCAAATGGAAGATCAGATATGGAGCCAGACTCAGAGAAATTTAATATCTTCAGGATTACTTTATTAAGAGGCAGGGCCAGAATTCAAATATCTTTGCTAATTAACATGTCTGTGTTGGTACCTTGAGAACATGGGGGACAGTTCAGTCTTTTCTAAGAGGGAGTTAAATACGGGAATGTAGCCAGGCATGGTGGTGCACAGCTGTAATGTCAACTACTTGGAAGGCTAAGGCAGGGGGATAACAAGTTCAAGACCAGTATCAGCAACTTAATGAGACCCTGTCTCAAAATAAAAATAAATAAATAGAAAGGGCTGGGGATGTAGCTCAGTGGTAAATCACCCCTGCATCCTATCCCCAGCACAACAACAACAAAAGCACTGGAATGTATTTGTTCCCTCATACACAAGGGCTGCACAGGCAGGTAGCACAGACCAGGCTGTTGCTGTGCAAGTGTTATCTTCCTCCGGCCTTGTGGAAGCTCCCATGAACAGTGGGGTGGAAAGCAGTCCTCACCCCTCCTTCTGCTCTTTCAGCAAGATTCCTCCAAGGAGTTCTCTGTACTTGCTCTTCTGCTGTTCTTTCTACCTTGAACTCACGTAGCTAGACGTTCCTCCCCACTGTGCCACTGAGGTTACTCTTGTCCAAGTGGCTGTTGTACATCATCTTGCAAAGCGTACCAGTCAGGTTTTCAGTGTTTGTTTTTTCCCAGTGCTGGGGTCAGACTCGGGCCTTGAGTGTGTGGGTGTGCTGGACGCCCAGCCATCCCCAGCCCCAGTAGCCAGTTCTCAGTTCCCCTCTTGATTGACTTTTCAGTAGCACTTGACATTTTTTTAAATTAATTTATTTGCTTTAGTTGTACACAATGCCTTTATTTTTACATGGTGCTGAGGATCAAACCCTGGCCGCTCATGTGTTAGGCGAGTGCTCTACCACTGAGCCACATCCCCAGCCCCAGCACTTGACATTTTGATTGTTTTCCAGATCTTCTTTCTTCTTCTCAGCTTCCCTTGTTGAAAACTTTGCCATTTCCTGGTGCTTCATGTGGAATGCCATGGAAAGATTCCTTAGACCATCCTCTCCATCTCCAGGCACACGGAGAGGATGGCACCTGATCCGGGGCTTTAAATACCATTGCCCACTGACCACCCTCAGACATGCCCAGCCCATGCTGCTCCCCTGGACTCCTTCCTCACTGTGAATCTAACTGCATGCTCTGTAACCCTACTTAGATACATTACAGACATTTTTAATTAAACATGTCAAAACCAGACCAGATCTCTCTCCTTTTTTTTTGGTACTGGGGACTGAACTCAGGGGCATCCGACCACTGGGCCACATCCCCAGCCCTTTTTTTGTCTTTTATTAGAGACAAGGTCTCACTGAGTTGCTAAGTGCCTCGCCATTGCTGAGGCTGGCTTTGAACTTGTGATCCTCCTGCTTCAGCCTCCCAAGTGCTGGGATAACAGGTATGTGCCACTGTGCCTGCTCAGACCAGATCTCTTGATTTCCTTACCCACCTACCTATTTATATCACATCTATCTCTCTCACAGCCCTATTTTTCTCAGTCATTGGCATCATTAATTGTGCTCAAGCCAAAACCTCATCCTGAATTCTCTTTCCTGGTAAAAACAATCTAATTCATTAGCAAGTCTGTGTGTGTGTGTGTTGGTACTGGGGATTGAATTCAGGGGCACTTAACCACTAAGCCACATTGCCAGTCCCCCCCCCCTTTTTTTTTTTAAACAGTCTCGCTAAGTTACTTAGGGCCTTACCAAGTTGCAGAGGCTGGTCTTGAACTTGGCCATCCTCCTGCCTCAGCCTCCCGAGTCACTGGTATTACAGGGTGTGTGCCACCAGGCCTGGCTCCTTTTTAATTTTTTTTTTTTTTTTTTTTTTTTTTTTTTGGTACCGGGGATTGAACTCAGGGGCACTCAACCACTGGGCCACATCCCTAGCCCTTTTTTTTTTATTTTATTAGAGACAGGGTCTCACTGAGTTGCTAAGTGCCTCGCCATTGCTGAGGCTGGCTTTGAACTCGTGATCCTCCTGCCTCAGCCTCCCAAGTGCTGGGATTACAGGCGTGCGCCACCGCGCCCGGCTCCTTTTTAATTTTTGAGACAAGGTGTTGCTTAGTTGCTGAGGCTGGCCTTGAACTTATGAACCTCCTGCCTCAGCTTCCCAAGTGGCTGGGATTACTACATCCAGCAAGAGGAGGTCTCTTGGCCGGATGCAGTGGCGCACGCCTGTAATCCCAGCACTTGGGAGGCTGAGGCAGGAGGATTGCAAGTTCAAAGCCAGCCTCAGCAATTGTAAGGCACTTAGCAACTCAGTGAGACCCTGTCTCTAATAAAATACAAAAAAAGGGCTGGGGATGTGGCCCAGTGGTCGAGTACCCCTGAGTTCTATCCCCAGAACCAAAAAAAAAAAAAAAAAAAGAGGAGGTCTCTTGAGGTGGAACCTGTGCCTGGTGCAGCTTCCAGCACACAAGGCCTGTGGTAGTATTTCCCAGGCAGCAGGGGTTTGATGGTGACCATGTGGGTGAGTGAATGGCTTTCCTTAGCCCATGTGTGCTGTGACCCACCTCTGGCTCTTTCCACCCGCAGCTGTGCACGTCTGACATTCTGTGGGAGCAGATAGTTCAATCCTCCTGTGACAACATCACTTCCGACATGAGGGCCCTGGCACAGGACATAGGCTGGAGACGGATGTTCTTCACCAACAAGCTCCAGCTGCAACGGCAGCTACGCAAGAGGAAACAAATACAGGACAGCCACAGAGAGAGGCAGCTACTTTAGGGACACCTTTTGCTACCATCAGGAAGCTCTGAGGCACCTCTGTGCTTCTCTTCAGGGTCCAAGTCTCGTTCTCTTAAGAACAACGTTTTACTGATCCCAGGGTCTTTTGAAAAGAATAGAGGATTTGTGCACAAATGCAGAACTTGGTCACCCAGTGCCCTGCTGGAACCACCATCCCTGTCACACTGAGGGCCAAATTGTGGCCCTGGAGCAAGGAGGGCAAGATAAGGAAGTCTCTGTTCCCAACCTTGACAGTGCTCAGAACAGACAAAACAAACAACATCAACAAACAATAAATGATTATCAGTAGATTTTTATTATATCTATTGTATGTAGAATTTGTTGGGTTTTTTTTTTTTTTTTTTTTTTTTTTTTTTTTTTGGTACTGGGGATTGATCTCAGAGGCATTCAACTACTGGGGCACACCCCCAGCCCTTTTTTGTATTTTATTTAGAGACAGGGTCTCACTGAGTTGCTAAGTGCCTCGCCATTGCTGAGGCTGGCTTTGAACTCGTGATTCTCCTGCCTCAGCCTCCCAAGACCTAGCATTACAGGTGTGTGCCACTGTACCCGGCTTGTATGTAGAATTTGAATGGGTGACTGGACTTTTGAATTTTTTCCTAGTGTTGTGTCATCTGAGTTGTCACTGGGACAGAGGTCCTAAAGAGGTCCTGAAAGGGAGGTGGACCTCAGCTCAGCCTGTGAGGGTCCCTGATGTCAAATCAGAAAGGAACTTAAAGGAGGGGTCACAGTGAGGTGCAAACTGGTTTTACTAAGAGAATGCAAGATGTGTGCGCTCTGGGGGACGGTAGGGTGTTGGCGAGGAACTGCCAGTGCCCCCAAGTGAGGGGTGTGTATTATGTCAGATCTATGTTACATAGACATGATCTGAGAGGTCTCCCTGTGTGCATCACTTGACATGTTAATCAGTACATCTCTGGGTTGTTTTCTTCTATTTTTGATGAAAAATCTCTATTTCCGCACCTGGGGAGTTTCCTCATTGTGCTTTGTGAATTTAAACAGGATGACATTTGTGTGTGGCATTGAGGGTTCTATGGAAAATGTGACATGGGATAAAGTCATCAGATCCTAAAAATAGAAATCACAGCCTATTTGTTGAGCAAAGCCTTCTCAGACCTGTTTTTTTCTATTTTTCTATTTTTTCTTTTTTCTTTTTTTTTTTAGGTCTAAGTCAGGAGAGAAGTTATTTATGGACCTACAGATAAGGTCTGATAATTGATTTAAGTGTTGTTTGTGAACAAAGTATATGGAATTGAAATTTAAACCTGGAGTCTTAAATCACATAACAGTGGACTTAAATCATGGCCTCTGTCATTTCATCCCATGTGTCTCCTATCTGTCCCCATGCCTCCTATCCTACCTCAGTCCATGGTTGAGTAGGTGGCTAGCGTCCCCACTGAGAACTTAGGGGAAGGAGCCCCAGGTAAGTGCCTTCTCGATTTTGTTCCACTAGGTTTGTATTCCGTTCCCATCCTGTGGGCCAGGGTGGCAGGCTCCATCCCCGCACACAGACAACCTCTGACCCCGTGCTATGACACGGCTGGGGAAGTCCAGATGCTCTGCTCCAGACCATCAGGCATTCACTTCTTGAGACTTCCCATTGTTTAATAAGCCAGTCATTTCTTAAAAGGAATGTAGATAGCTACCACTTAATAACAGAACTTTTTTCCTTTTCTTTTTCTTTTGTTGGTTTACATTCTGTTATACTTCACTGAGAAAGATATTTAAACTTTTCCCCCTGCAACCTTACTTCTCTACCTAGGGAACACCCCATGGCTCTTGGACCAGAGGAGCTTCCCAAGATGCACTGGTTCTTCTGGAAGGTACAGAAACAGGGCCTCTGGCTTTTCTCCCCACCTGAGCCTTCTGGAATGGTCTCACTACATGGCTCCATGACATTCTCCCCCCATCCCCAGAGGAGATCTTGTTATGCTGCCCAGATTAGTCACAAATTCCTGGGCTCAAGCCATCTTCCCCTCTAGCCTCAGCCTCCCAAGTAGATGGAACTACAGGTCTGTGCCACCAAGCCTGGCTCAGATTTTAAAACAAACGAACAAAAAACAAACAAACAAACAAAAATCCAACAACAAAACCAAACTATGTTAACATCAAACTGGATTTACACGCGTGCACATACATGCCTGCACACACACCCAGGGCCTCTCACTTAGCCTGTCCTCTACCACTGAGCTACACAGATAGCCCTCAAACCAAATTTTAACCCTTATCTACACACCCTCAAAACTCAGTCACCTTGTTCCCAGATGCCAATTTGAGATCCTCTATCTAGGCCTCTGAGCTTCTTGCTGATGGAAGTCCGCCAGTCCTAGGTCTCCAGTGACATCATGAAATCTCATACAGTCTGCTTGCTGGTAGTTGATGCTTTAGTCCAAGCACAGAGCGGTTTTCTTGGTTGACACCAGGCCTCATTCCCACCCCGGGAGAGTCTGGTAGCTGGTGCAGGGAGGCTGGTAGCAGCCTGGAAAGCAAAAGGTCGCACATGCTGTTGGCTCCTGCCTTCTGGTCTCTCCCTAGGCTTCCACATCACTCATGGCCAGCGTGTTATAGGTTGTACTGAAAGAAGGTATATGTGACCACAATCTGGCATGTCATTGTAACTGCATAAATATATCATTACAACTCATTTGTAGCATCAGTGAAAAATGTCAGCAGCTTGAGTTGTCTGTATAGTGTTTTATCAACTAACCGGGATTATGAAAGCACATCGTAACATCAACATTGGTCAATAAGAACACAAATATGGGGGCTGGGGTTGTGGCTCAGCAGTAGAGCGCTCGCCCAGCATGTGCGCGGCCCGTATTCAATCCCCAGTACCACATGAAAATAAAGGCATTGTGTACAACTACACAATTTACATTGTGTAAAACAAATAAATAAGCCAGGCGCGGTGGCGCACGCCTGTAATCCCAGCACTTTGGGAGGCTGAGGCAGGAGTATCGCGAGTTCAAAGCCAGCCTCAGCAATGGCGAGGCACTTAGCAACTCAGTGAGACCCTGTCTCTAAATAAAATAAAAAAAAAGGGCTGGGGATGTGGCCCAGTGGTCGAGTGCCCCTGAATTCAATCCCCGGTACCACAAAAAAAGAAAAAAAAAACAAACATTAAAAAAAAAAACCCCACACAAATATGGCCCTTTGAAAATGCTTATTGTAATATTACAGTATAGTTTTGTTATATATAATGTTACATATGTAATTATTTCACATATTACATGTAACATACTATATAACAATATAAAAATAGATGCTAAAGTAAAATGAGTTAATATAGTGACTATTGTTACATAATAGTTAAAATAATATAGGTTACTATTTTAGTTATTACTTGCCTTAATCATATGTGTGCCTTACTACTTGATTATAATTATTTTTGCCAAAATATGGACAGAATCATCAACCTAACATCCTATTGTCAGCAGCATCCTAGTGGTGGAGCGCCGTGCCTTTTCTCCCCTGAGTCCTTTCCCTCCGAGTTCTCGCCTGCAAAACCCATCAGTCAGTCATAGGCAGCAATGGTCTTGACTTGGCCTCTGTTAACAGCTTTTGTGTAGATGAATAAACCTGCTTGTAGGTTTATTTACACTTCAGAGTGAAATGCTGCAGCATTTTATAATCTTTCCCTTTGTCATCTTTTTAGTCAAATGTGTTTCTTCTCTGTTATCTTTTGCCAATGTAATTATAAAAATAAAATGCTGATATTTTCTGATGATTTATGTAGTTAGTTTTATAAGAATTGGTCTATTTCTACTTATTGTGCTGCTGGGGATCAAACCCTGGGGCTCTTGCTTGCTGAGCAAGTGCTCTACCACTGAGCTACATCCCTAGCTCAACAGATTATTAACATAGCAAATGTGAATATTTAATTTATAAACTGAAAAATATATTTTACACAATGTCAACTTTTACCATGTTTTTTCCTGAGCAGATTGGCATAGTACATGCATTACACCTCAGTAATATAGAACCCAAAAGTTTTTTTTTTTTTTTTTTAACTGAGTAGGTCCAAGAATTCAGACTGAGATGATCATTCAGGGAAGGGGTGGTAAAGGAGAAGAAAGACAATGCAGTAGGTGTCACTTGCCATTATTTTGTGAACTTCACGTACATGATGGTTATAGGTCCTCATTTCTTTCCCCAGAATGGCTCATAGGATGCTCAGGAATAATATAAGCAATCTTTCTGAAAATATGAGCTTCATCACTGGGAGTTTGAGTATAACAGCTTTTATATTCAGTTAAGACAACAGACTGTGCGAGATTGTCCAAACTTTTTTTTTAATATTTATTTGTTTGCTTTAGTTGTATACAATGCGTTTATTTTTACGTGGTGCTGAGGATCAAACCCGGGCCGCGCACGTGCAAGGCGAGCACTCTACCGCTGAGCCACAACCCCAGCCCTGTCCAAACTTTTTGATTGAACCCAGGGCCTCGCATGAGCTACATAAGTGCTCTGCCACTGAGCCATATCCCCACTTCACACCTGCTTCTCTGTTTTTTCCTGAGAGAGAGACTCTTGCCATATTACCCAGGCTGCCTTTGGACTCCTGACTCAGCCTCCCAAGTAGTAGAGATGACAGGAGGCCACCCTATGCCTGGCTCAAGCTCTGCAATACTGAATAGTTGGTTTCAAATGGAAATGCTTGTCCTCAGGCTTTACAAAGCATTGCCTGAACTAAGTGCCACTGGGCTGAAGACAAATTGCACCTGCAGTTAAAACCATGATGGTATTAAATCATGCTACAAAGTAAACAGCCACCTTAGCTTCACATTTATTTTCCTTTGAAATGCAATCATCTACACACTGGGGCAGCAATAATTTGCCCTTGCCATTTGGAGGCTTCAGGGTGGGGAGCTATAGAAGGCTCCCTGTTTCCTGCTTATCATGTTCTCTCAAACATATTTTTTCATTCAAGAAAGTTATTTTCTTTTTTTTTTTTTTTTTTTTTTTTTTTTTTTTTTTTTTTTTTGTGGTACTGGGGATTGAACTCAGGGGCACTCGACCACTGGGTCACATCGCCAGACCTTTTTTGTATTTTATTTAGAGACAGGGTCTCACTGAGTTACTAAGTGCCTTGGCATTGCTGATGGCTGGCTTTGAACTCGCGATCCTCCTGCCTCAGCCTCCCAAAGTGCTGGGATTACAGGCGTGCGCCACCGCGCCCGGCAAGAAAGTTATTTTCAATTGGGGAATCTTTTCTGCCATTCAAAAAGTCACAGACTGTGTTGGAATAAACCTTAGACATGATAACGACACTTTCCATGTATTGTTATCTCTGGGAATAGCTGGTTTAATTCTTAAATAAGTCCTGGAAGTCAAGTAATATTATCGTCTCATTTTTCTCAATGGTCTATAATCTTTGGCATGGACCTAATCTAACCCGTCCCATTTCTTATAAATAAAGTTTTTCTTGGAATGCAATATATGTACTGCCTTCATACTACAGTAGCAGTTAGGCAGTTATGATGTAAGACCGTATAGCCTATAAGTGTTCCCAGAGAGGACAAGTTCATTTTCCCAAAGTTTCATAAAACTGCAATCCAAATCTTAACCCATTAAATCTATATTCTTAATCACACATGTGTATACCACCTCTTCCTCCAGAGCCAACACCACATTTGACCAACGGAACTTGAAAGCTGATGAGTTCAGGTCTCGTTTGAAATTACAAGTGGGAAGGCCTAGAACATCATGCAAGACCATTCTATCTATCTATCTATCTATCTATCTATCTATCTATCTATCTATCTATCTATTCTAATTTGTATAACAACAGAATGCATTACAATTCATATTACTCATATAGGGCACAATTTTTCATATCTCTGGTTGTATACAAATTATATTCACTCCATTCGTGTCTTCATACATGTACTTTGGATAATGATGTCCATCTCATTCCACCATCATTTCTAACCCCCTGCCCCCACGCATCCTCTCTCTCCCCTTTGCCCTGCCTCCCTATGCCACTATGAATCAGCTACTTTATATCAGAGAAGACATTTGGCATTTGGTTTTTTTTATATTGTCTAACTTCACTTAGCATTATATTCTCCAACTTCACCCATTTACCTGCAAATGCCATGATTTTATTCTCTTTTATTGCTGAATAATATTCCATTGTGTATATATACCACATTTTCTTTATCCATTCATCTACTGAAGAGCATCTAGGTTGGTTCCACAGTTTAGCTATTGTGAATTGTGCTGCTATAAACATTGATGTGGCTGTGTCCCTGTAGTATGCTGTTTTTAAGTCCTTTGGGTATAGACCCAGGAGTGGGATAGCGGGTCAAATGATGGTTCCATTCCCAGTTTTCCAAGGAATCTCCATACTGCTTTCCAAATTGTCTGCACCAATTTGCAGTCCCACCAAGAATGTACGAGTGTGCCTTTTTCCCCACATCCTCACCAACATTTATTGTTGTTTGTGTTCTTAATAGCTGCCATTCTGACTGGAGTGAAGTGAAATCTTAGAGTAGTTTTGATTTGCATTTCTCTAATTGCTAGAGATGTTGAACGTTTTTTCACATATTTGTTGATTGATTGTATATCACCAGCTGAGAAGTGTCTGTTCAGTTCCTTGGCCCATTTATTGATTGGATTATTTTATTTATTTATTTATTTATTTATTGTGTGTGTGTGTGTGTGTGTGTGTGTGTGTGTGTGTGTGTGTTTAGCTTTTTGAGTTCTTTGTATACCCTAAAGATTAGTGCTCTGTATGATGTGTGAGGGGTAAAAATTTGGTCCCATGATATAGGCTCTCTATTCACCTCACTGGTTGTTTTTCTTTTGCTGAGAAGAAATTTTTAGTTTGAATCCATACAATTTATTGATTCTTGATTTTAGTTCTCATGCAAAACCATTCTGATTGGTTGGCCAGAGAATGTTCCAAGCCTTGTTCTGTTTGTTTTGTTTGCATTGCTGGGAATTGAACCCAGAGCCTCATGCATGATGCTAGGCAAGTGCTCTACCACTGACCTGCACTCCCAATCCCCTCCAAGTTTTTGATAAATGAAATTATTGCCTATTTATCTATACAGTGTCTTAAGTATATTTAAAAAAAAAAAAAAAAGAAAGAAAGAAAAAGAAAAATCACGAGTAAACTCTTCGACCCTCATGCACTGTTCTGGAGGAACTACCCGATGGAGTCAAGGGGTTGACTGTGGCTCACTGGCACTTTCCACACTTGGATCTCTCTTCTTCCTGCCATGACCACTGGACACCTGCTCTTCCCCAAGACCATTTCCTCTCTGACATCACCCTTCTTTCTTGAAGGAAGCCACCCTACCTTCTTAAGGAGTCACCTCATTTATAAGCCTCGAGTCTTCCAAGTTGTGGTGAATCTGTCCTCTGCCAGGTACAGTTTGGATCTGGATAGTTCCACAAAATCTCATGTGTAAAGTGGCTGGTCGCTGTTAGGAGGTGATGGAAACATTAGGAGGCAGGAAGAGAGGTCCCTGAGGGCATGTCCTTGAAGGGGTTATTGGAACCCTCCCCATTCTTCTCCCTCTCTGCTTCCTGGTTGCTCTACCACAGCCTCCTGCTATGATGTTCTGCCTTGACTCAGGGCCAAAGCACTGTGGCCAAGGAGCCATGTATGTACTGGAATCTCTGAAACCATGAGCCCAAACAAACCTGTCTTCCTTTAACTTGATTTTCTCAGGTATTGTGTCATAGCAACTAAAAGTTGGCTAACACACAGCCCTAATCGGGGTCTCCTACCACCTGTCTCTTCCCATTCATCCTGTTGTCCCCTTGCTGGCAGTACTTGATTGTCTGCTGTCTGAACTGCAGGATGGAAACCCTCAATAAGCATTCATAACACCTGAAATGCCCCTTAGCCCTGTAGCATCTCCACCTGAGTGGCTAGCCCCTTCCTCTTCCCTACAGTAAGTCTGCAGAACATGGTGGGACCATGTCCTAATATGCGCTGGCCCGGCACACTAGTGAACCAGACTGGCCTTACTGGCTTCTTGCCATTGCCTTGACCATGTTCTATTTTCTATTTCACTGTGAATCTTCAAACCTTCTCTCCCATTTTGCAGAGACTAAGCCTGTCAGTGTGGACTCCACAGCTTCCCTTCTGAGTATGAATAGCCCTGGCCTCTGACCTGCCTCTGCTTTCTTCTGCCTCCAGAGGGAAGAGTCTCCTCCTTTCCTCACTGCTTACCTCTCCCCGTCTTCGGGGGTCCTGGTCTCCCTTCCTGTTCTCATCCATCTTCCAGCTCTCTCCACTAATTCTTTTCTTTTCTTTTCTTAAAAACGCAGGTCTTCCCTTGAAGGAATCTTCCCCTGTTCCTTCTGTGCTCCTCAGTCTCGCGTTTCTCTTAGCCACTGAACTCCTAGCAGTGATTTCACCCCCACCACCACCATCGCTGCTTAATCCCTGGCCTCCCTTGTCTCCTGCATTCCTAACGCTCTGTCTGCAGTCTTCTGAAGCTACTCTCTTAGATGCCCCTGAGAGTTTCCATGCCACCACCCTGCTCAGCTCTCGTTGCTAATTGATCTTCAAATGCTGTGTGTTAGTCCCTTTGCCAGGCTCTGGGCTAATCTCTATTACCAGAACACAGGCCGATTCACAGTCCATTAACACCTTTGTTCTCCTCGCTTTATTTCCAGTTCCTCTGCTCCTTTTCTTCCAGCTCTGAAGGATTCTTCTCTGTTCCCACGCCTAAATGTGCTGCAGATGTTCCTTTACTTGCTCCCAGATTTGGCCCTGAAGGGTCATTGGTGAACCCAAAGCCACCAAGACTGCAGCAGAGCTACTGCTTCCCACCAGCACCCCTTAGGAGCTGTGGTTCCGCCTGAGGGCTTTCACCAGGTGTCTTCAAACGTCTGCCCTGTGCTGGGAGGCACCGTGCCATGTGCTTGGGATGCCATGTAAGAAGGTGGCCCAGATGCCTGTTCTCATGGAGCTTCTTCAGTGATGGAATGTGTGCATTTTTTGTGTGTGTGTTTTCTACAATTTTCTAAGATAGTAGGTTTAGTTACGCTGAGTTGTTTTTTTTTTTTTTTTTTTTTTTTTTTTTTGTGGTACTGGGGATCAAACCCAAGGGAGCTCTAATCACTGATCTACATCCCCAGCCCTTTTTATTCTTTATTTTGAGACAGGATCTTGCTAAGTTGTCAAGGCTGGCCTGTATGATCCTCCTGTTTCAACTTCCTAAGCTTCTGAGATTACAGGGGTGCAGCACAGTGCCCTGCAACACTCTGAACTTTTCGGGGCTCAATTTGTTCTTAGTACTTCTGTTGTGCTTTTGCTCATTACCTTTGTGACACCTACTGTAACTTATGTGACCTCATTATCATCCAATCAATTTTGGTCTCCTTAAGTTTTCCTATATAGAAATATAAGAGGTAGGCATACTGTTGTATTATTTTGCAAGATAGTTTATAAGTTTTTAAAATTATGCTACAACCTTATTTTTAGAATTCAATATTTTAAAATGTATTCATTTTTATTATACTTCAGAATGGATCATACATAGGTTGTTTTTGTTTTGTTATATTTTTGGTACTGGGGATTGAATCTAGAAGTACTTTACCACTGAGTTATATCCCCAGGCCTATTTATTTTTATTTCGGGATGGGAGTCTTGCTAAGTGTCCCGGCTAGCCTTGAACTTGTGATCCTCCTCCTTCAGCCTCCTGAGTCACTGGGATTATAGGCATATGCCATTGGGCCAGATGGATCATAGCTTTATAAATGGTGATTAGACTCTCTTAGCCCACAGCTGCACTATCTAGGACTAAAAATGCTGAAAAAGATGAAACTGATATTTTAGAGTTTTCAACTTCATTCAGAGAAAAAAAGTGTACTAAAAAAAAGTACAAATACGATTCAAAAGGTATTTTCTCTTGGCTTTATGATGTAAAAATTTCACCTTTTTGATACTTAAATTGTGATATCATTTTGAGAGAAATCATTCAGGGTTTAAGGGAAAAAGGAATTGAATATTTTAAATGTCGATTTGATGAGTTTGTTAAAAGCAAAAAATTGATCATTAACAGTTTTTCAAAGCAGAAATGAAAGAGCCATTGAAGTACCACCCAGCTCAGAGCGTGGCCCCCCAGCTGGCACAGCTGACACTGCTGAATGCCTGCCGGATGGAAAATCAGCAAAAGAAAACCACTGCGGTGCCACTTTCTAATGGTGCAGTAGCTTGTCAAGTTAAAGATTCAGCCATGAACATGGAGGCCCAACTGCAGGCCTATACTGTTGTCTTAAACAGGACCAAATCGATAGACTTGCTGTGTTTCTTGTGTTTATCTGCTCCAGCAGCAACAAATCAAAGTCTCTTATGTGCAGACTTGGAAATAAATACAGTGGTGCAGAAACATTCCAAGTGAGTGTGACCAACTTTATCACTCGTGGTTGATTCTGGAGCAACTGTTGGTGTTCACCCTGATGGTGCAAAAACAGTGGGTACAAGTGCTGGTGCCTGAGATCAAGTCAAGCAGTGACACCAAAACATACTAGTGTCACAGTATTCTTCATCACCATACAACCACTGGCTAATAATAGTCAGATTCACGATGGATATCCTTGACGAAAGAGTAAAAATCATTAAGTCTTTACCCTTGAGCCCACGTCTTTTTAATAATCTGCATGGCTAAATGGGAAACAACGCAGGTCTGCTGCAGATCGAAGTGTAATGGTTGTTTTACAGAAAAGCAGTCATGAGACCAAGTTGAAAGCCGATCTGCTTTTTTCATGGAACACCATGTTTACATGTGGCAGACACATTATTGAAGAGGAGGCTGTCTCTTCAAGGAAAACAATTTGTTGCCAATGATGATAATATTCAAGCTTTCCAAAGGAAAACAGACTTTTGGAGAACTTACATCAACCTCCATGAGCTTGCTACTTTCCGATACTTTAAATACTTTACATTTCTAATGAGGTTGGTGGCAAGTGTTAACATACACAATTTAAAAAACTGCATATAATCCACATACTCTAAAATTTACCTTTTTAAAGTATAATGCAGTGGTTTTTACATATTCACAAAGTTTTGCAGCTATCACCTTTCTGTAGTTCCAGAATGTTTTCAGCACCCCAAAAGGAGATCATTATCAGTCAGTTCCCAGCCCATACTCCTCCCTGTCCTGTGGCAACCACTAATCTCCTATCTCTGTGAATTTGCCTACTCCGAATATCTCATGTAAATGGAATAACTACGTGAAACGTGATTTTTTTTTAAGTATTTATTTATTTGCTTTAGTTGTACACAATGCCTTTATTATTACGTGGTGCTGAGGATCGAACCCGGGCCGCACACATGCTAGGTGAGCGCTCTAAAGCTGAGCCACAACCCAAGCCCAAAAAAGCCAAACCCAGTGGTACTAGGGATGTGAACTCAGGGCCTTATGCATATAAGGCTAGCACTCTACCAACTGAGCTATATCCCCAGCCCTGTGATACATGATTTTTACACCTATAGTAACAATGTGATTTCAAAAGTCTTGTATGAGAACACTTGGAAGATCTAAAAAACTAAGTAGACCAGTATTTCCAAATGACCAAAGCGTTCAGTTACAAAATTATAAATGGGCTAAAGACCCATCCAAAGTGTAACCTAGTTCAATGGATTGTAATATATAACATTGTACAAAAAAGTTCATTTATATGGTTTCAGATTCCACTGATTTTTAAAAACACCAATCATCGAGTTGGCATGGTATCAAAGAAATAGTTGCAGAAGCAAGAATGAGAATCACCTGTTTTTTCTTAAACCAGATATCATCATCAACAACAACAAACAAAACCCAACAACAACAACAACAAAAAAAACCATTTAAAGGTAAAACAATGCTACTATTCTTACTTTTTTGAAAATGTAGTTATTTTTTTCATAAAAATTTCATTTATTAAGGCCCTGGGTTTGATCCCCAGCACCAAAACCCAAAACTTATTAATACTGGCATATTTTTGTTGTTGTTGTGGTTGTTGTTTGTTATTTGTTTTTGGTACTGGTCCTGGGGATTAACTCAGGGGTATTTTAACACTGAGCTATATCCCTAGTCTTTTTTAAAATTTTCATTTTGAGACAAGGTCTCACTAGTTGCTCAGAGCCTCGCTAAGTTGCTGAGGTTGGCTTTGAACTTGCTATCTCCTGCCTCAGCCTCTGAAATCACTGGGATTATAGGCATGTGTATAGGCCCAGTTCATTGATGTTATTTTAAATTAAAGCAATACATATTTATTTATTTATTTATTTATTTATTTTGGTGCTACCAGGGATTGAACTCAGGGGGCACTCGACCACTGGACCACATCCCCAGCCCTTTGTTGTATTTTATTTAGAGACAGGGTCTCACTGAGTTGCTAAGTGCCTCGCCATTGCTGAGGCTGGCTTTGAACTCTCGATCCTCCTGCCTCAGCCTTCCAAATGCTGGGATTACAGGCATGTGCCACCGTGCCCTGCTTAAAAATAAATTTTGGTTTCTAGTATGGTAAATGTTGCTGATATTACCCACAGAAACAAAGTACCTTTGGGTCCTCATTGTTTTTTGTTATTATTTATTTATTTACTTATTTATTTATTTTGCTGTGATTGGACCCAGGATTTCACATAATCTAAGCAAGCACTTGACCCCTGACCTATACCTCCATCTCTACCCTGTTAGTTTGTTTTTTCTTTTTCTTTTTCTTTTTTTTTGTACCGGGGATTGAACTCAGGGGCACTTAACCACTGAACCACATCTGCAGCCCTATTTTATTTACAGAGAGGATCTTGCTGAATTGCTGAGTCTGGCTTTGAACTCATAATCTTCCTGCCTCAGCCTCCTGAGTTGCTAGGATTACAGCTGTGCGCCACTACTCTGTTGGTTTTTAAGAGTGTAAGGGAGACCTGTGACCAAGAATTTGAGAACTGCAAGTCTAGCATTTGTAGTCCTTGTCTGTTCTTTGACAAGTGGTCATTCCTAGTGATAGTTCTTCAGTTGTTTTTCTTTCTCGCATCTTGTATATTACCAATGACAATTTCATTGGAACAGGTTACAAGACATATCTCCCTCAGCTCTGTGATCATAGATGCTCTCGGTGTGTGGTAGTGGTGTGTGGTAGTAGCAACTTACTTGGGCAGGCAGATTGTCCAGGGAGGAGACTATGTATCAACCTGCCTTGTGTTCATGGGGGCCCACCTTATGTTTCTTTCTTTCTTTTTTTTTTGGAAAAGGACAGAGCTGAAAGCCTTTGTAGTAGAATAAAAGTGCTCCATGGACAGCAATTGACAAGAATGCT
Organism: Tamias sibiricus; assembly: GCA_025594165.1. Taxonomy (NCBI): domain Eukaryota; kingdom Metazoa; phylum Chordata; class Mammalia; order Rodentia; family Sciuridae; genus Tamias; species Tamias sibiricus. Next base: position 66,469,539 of record CM046660.1, on the reverse strand, counting down.
GCATAAAAGGAAATAATGATAGTCAGGACAAATATTTGAAACGAGAGTGTTTTGTTCTTACTTAAGTTAGAATTGGGTGTTAACAGTTTAGGTATGAGGTGTCCCCCAAAAGCTCGTGTGTGAGACAATGCAAAAATATCCTAAGGTGAAATGATTAGATTACACAAGTTGTAACCTAATCAGTGGATTAATCCACTGATATGGATTAAACTGGGTGCTACTGTAGGCAGGTAGGCTGTGGCAGGAGGAAGTAGGACACTGAAGCTGTGCTTGGGCTTTATATTTTGTTCTTGATGAGCTGAGGTCTCTGCTTCCTGGTTGCTGCTTTCCTCTGCTATGGCCTTCCACCATGATGTCCTGCCTTATTCAGGCCCAGAGCTCGGGAGTCAGCTGCCCATGGACTAAACCTCTGAAACTGTCAGTCAAAATAAACTTTTTCTTAAAACAACAAACAACCAACAATAACAAAAAGCTTTTCCTCCTCTAAGTTGTTCTTGTCAGATCTTTTGATCCCAGCCACCCAAAGCTGACTAAAAGAGTGGCCCTTCAGGGGCTGGGGTTGTGGCTCAGCAGTAGAGCATTCGCCTAGCACATGTGCGGCCCAAATTCGATCCTCAGCACCATGTAAACATAAATGCATTGCATTGTATACAACTAAAGCAAATAAATAAATATTTAAAAAAAAAAAAAAGAGTGGGCCTTCAATTTTAGTGTGTGTTAAGAACTGGCTAATAAGCTTATCTAAACAGCAGATTTATTGGTCCCACTAAGTTTCCAATTCTTTTGGTTTTAAGTAGGACCCAAAATCTGCATTTAAAATTATTTTGGATACAAGTTTTTAAATTGAAAAGACGTTATGTGCATAAGAAAAAAGACCCACCCAGTCTCCAAATTTTCTTTCCTATAGCCAACCACTGCTAGTTTTCTTGTCCCCACCCCCACGAAATGTTCTACACATATACAAGCCTCTGTGTATATGAATCATCTTTTTGTTGGTAACAAAACCATAATGGGAGCTGGATGGGGTGGCACAGGCCTATAAGCCCATCATCTTGGAAAGCTGAAGCAGGAGGATCACAAGTTTGAGGCCAGCCTCAATGACTTAGTGAAACCCTGTCTCAAAATATAAGAGGGCTGAGGGGGCTGGGGTTGTGGCTCAGCAGTAGAGCGCTTGCCTAGAACGTGTGCAGCCAAGGTTTGATCCTCAGCACCACGTAAAAACAAAGTCATTGTGTAAAACTAAAAACAAATAAATATTTAAAAAAAAAGAAGGCTGGGGATGTAGCTCAGTGGTAGAGCACCCCTGGGTTCAATCCCTAGTATATAAAAACAAATATAATGGAAACATATTAAACATATTGCTCAGGCTGGGATTATGAGTCCCTGGGTTCAACTCCCAGCACTGAAAAATAAACAAGCAAATAAATAAAACCCAAAGGCATATTGCTGTATTTTGCTTTTTTTTTTTTTTTTTTTTTTTTAATTTTAGCAAGGATATCTTGAAGACTGCTTCCCAATTCCACATATAGATTGATTTTTTTTTCAAATAATGCATAAATTTTATTAAGTGCTATACTTTGTTTCCTATTGGCGAACATGTAAATTGTTTCCAATTTTTTTTTTTATTTATTTAAAAGCAATCAGGCTAAATGTCCTCATTTGTGTCTGTTCATATGTAAGAATATGCAATAGCTGTGTTTTAAATGTACCATTTGGACAAAGACACTTTTTTAAAGGTTTTTGTATGAACATAGGTTATTTTTCTTTCAATCTTGCTAGAACCTTCTTTTTTTGTTTTTTGGTACCAGGGATTGAACTCAGGGTCACTTGACCACTTAGCCGCATCCCCAGCCTTTTTGTATTTTATTAGAGACAGGGCCTCACTGAGTTGCTAAGTGCCTCACCATTGCTGAGGCTGGCTTTGAACTAGCAATTGTCCTGTCTCAGCCTCCCAAATTCTGGGATTACAGGCATGTGCCACCATGCCTGGCTAGAACCTTCTTAACACATCTATTTTATTTATTTATTTATTTTTATTTATTTTTCTGTTTTTTAAAATTAAGTTTAATTTTTTAAACTTACATATAAACAGACTCAACACAGAAATATCCTAGGTGATTCTTGCCAGGAGGTTCTGTGACCAGGTCTGAAGAAACACAGTTGCAGGCAAGAGCCAAACAGATAATTAGTCCTCAGCTACATTTTAGGAATGTTCCCGTTGAGAACAAAAAAAATAGAGATTTTATATGAAAACTCACCAACCACTTTAAAGAGGACAAATTTTATTTAGTTACATGTAAATGAAAGTCACATGGGCGTATAAGGGAAAAACTATAAAGCACATGATATAAATATACAATTAATCCTTTATAGTGTCTTCAAAGAACTGTGTATAGTAACATAAATAGGAAAGATTTGCTGTAATACTTGATATTAATATTCTGATGTCAACGTGAATATTGCAAGCAGGTCTTACTCCAGTTTTGCAAAATTGGATCATCTGCTGATTTGGTAGGAGTCACCACTTCCATAAATACAGCCAGTCAACAAATGAGTGTACAAACTGAACGTGAGCAGGTCTAACTTGGAGTAATTACAGCTGGGTTACTGGATTAAAAAAGTTCACAACTTAGAGTGTACCCCCCAAAGTGTGAACATCTGGACGTGTGGGCTATAGCACCATTCAGAAGATTTAACACTTCCTCTTGTTAAGTTGGTGTTGTCAGAAAATGCAAGTAATGTAGTTTTAAACACACAGTATGTTTTTCAATCTAGTTATCCTAATTTTAGGGTAAATACACATATATATAGCATTATCTCAGCTTTTATGATTACCAGATCAAAACAGAGAGGGTGGTCTTCTGTAACAGCAGCCAAAGCTGTAATAACAAATAGGTTGTTGTGCTGAAACAAAGGAGTATGACATGCAAATTATTATCTATAATAATTCACATGCAATTCTCGAATCATTGGAGGTGATATCAAATGTGTCTATCAGCCATGCTTTTGTTTCTCCTATTAGCTGCCTTTTATTATCCCTGTTATTTTGGTGGTACTTTCAGTCCATAAGGCCTCCCACTGGACATTAGAGTAGGAAATGATGGAGGTGAAATCAAAGGAAACTGTCCATTTAATCACTTAACAGCTTGGAGAGCTTGGTGGAGTACAACACAACTGCTGGCTAATTAGGCATGGGGTAGCATTCTGTGATTCCAAACTGTAGTACCATTCCTGTTTCTAATCATCAAGGATAATTGAAAATGGGCTGTATTTGTTTTAGATAAATATGACCCAAGACACTGCCAATGATATTAAAGGACTGATTTTTTTGTGATGAGCAAATTGCGAATAGAAATTTACTTATTTATGTTCTGCAGTGATGGGGATCAAACCCAAGGTCTTGTACTTGCTAGGCAAGTGCTCTACCCACGAGCTACACCCCAGCCCCAAGAAGTAGAAATTTCCATAGTTTGAAGGCATGTGTAAACAAGTAAGACAGCCAGAAATTTCAAAATGATTCTCGGAAGAAACATTCGGCAGTCTGAAAAATGTTTGGCTTAGAAAAATAGACATCTCAGATAAAGGAGGGCGTTATTTGATGTCATGGATCACAGTCATCTTGTGTATGAAATCAATGAAGAGAACTATTTTTTAAACTGTGCCCAGCTCAAACAAGTAAATGATCTACACATCAGTGAGAGGCACCTGGGACGGCCACGTGTCACCACCACTCCAGCGTCAGGTGCACAATCATCTAGATCAAGGGCGTTCTGTTCATCACCCTCACAACTCAACAGGCTGGTGTTGTGGATTCAGTAACATGCTTTACAAGTGATTAAATCACTGACTTTATATGTTAATCAGCAATTAGTTCTCTATTCTATTTGTTGGGCAGGAAAAACTCTGAAAAAAAGTGTTCAAGGCTGCAGGTCATGCTCATAATCTGGCAGGCCAGTGATATGAATAAAAGTGCTTGAATCATAGCCCTTGATTCGATGGTTGAGTATACAAATGCAGCTTCTGCTAAGGAAATCATTCACGGTGTTTGCTTGTTGAGGTTCGGCCTTGGGATTCAGCTTATCACTGAACCGTCTTTTAATACTGAGTAACTGAATTAGAACTGATGGCAAATGCTGCCTCTTATGGGAAGATTTATAAATTGTACTTCCTCACTGTAGAATTCTTTTGTAAAAATATAAACCGTGTTTCTTTAATTGTACTAAATTGTATAACCTTTGAGATTGGAGCCTGTCTTTGTAGTCTACTGGTAGATCGAAAACTCACTATCATTAATTTCTGAATCCAGTCGTAATCTTGTGCTTGAGACCCACCTATCCATACGCTTTCTGGAAGCATACAGATACTTTAGTTTCACCTTACAAAGAAACAGATGAGTTAAAAAGCTCTTATTATCTGTCTTTGTCTCTAAAATCCTAGTCCCAGTGAATGAGGAGAGAAAGTAGTGGGGTTTTTTTTGTACCAGGGATTGAATTCAGGAGCACTCGACCACTGGGCCACATCCCCAGACACCACCACCCCCTTTTTTTTTTTTTTTTTTTTTTTGTATTTTATTTAGAGACAGGGTCTCACTGAGTTGCTAAGTGCCTCACCATTGCTGAGGCTGGCTTTGAACTCGTGATACTCCTGCCTCAGCCTCCCAAGTGCTGGAATTACAGGCGTGCACCACCACACCTGGAGAGAGAGAGTAGTTTTTATGAGGGCATTTGTACCTATTATTTAATAAGCTGCAAACACCGTCTTCTCTAAACACATGTAGTCCTTAATACCGTCCAGCAATGCCTCTCCCCAACAGAGGCAGTGCAGCTTACAAAAAGTAATGACAATGGCATTTACAAAGCTCTTCCCCACGCTGTCACAGGCTCCTCACAGCAACCAAACGAGGTAGGCATGAGTACCACAAATGAAATCCGACCAGAAATCGTGTGACACTAAACATGTGCACCATCTATGTATTTTCTTCTGGATTGTTCTATAATTTGAATACATGGTTGGATGAGTAAGAAGAGTATTCCTACCATGTAAAGCAAACCACATATATAGAAGGAAAAATCATATTTTTGCGTGATGTCGAAGATCCACCCTACAAAACAAAAAAGATCATATTCAATGTAACACAGTTGATGATAGAATAAAACTCAAGAACATAAAACAGGCATTTATTGCTACTGCAATAAATACAGGGATTGATTAATTACTATTATTATTAATTATTATCATCATTGTAATTATTTTTGGAACTGGGGCTCACATGTGCTGGGCAAGTGCTCTGCTGCTAGGCTACACATCCTCAGCCCTCATTTAGCCTTTTTTTTTTTTTTTTTTTTTTTTTGGTGCCAGCATTGAACTCAAGGGCACTCGACCACTGGGCCACATCCCCAGCCTTTTTTTTGTATTTTATTAGAGACAGGGTCTCACTGAGTTGCTAAGCGCCTCGCCTTGCTGAGGCTGACTTTGAACTGGCGATCCTCCTGCCTCAGCTTCCCAAGTGCTGGGATTACAGGCCTTTGCCACGGCACCTGGCCTTCATTTAGCCATTTTTAAGGGCTCACTATACAAGTCAGTCTTCCCAGTGCCTGCGGATGGCTGTGCTGATCAGTTGAGCAACTTGGGGATTTGTGGCCACTGGCCTGTGAGTAGATCCCTGCCTGGCTTGCTGCCCTCAGGTTAATCTGCAGCCTGGCCAAAGCCAACAGTTAAAAGTGAAACTAATGATTTTCTTCTTCACAAGTACAAACTCAAAAACTCTCAAGACTCTCTGGGGAAAGTGTCCAGTGTCTATCAGAAGATGCAGAAGAGAAGACATTTGAACTTTTATTCATTCTGAAGTATGTGAGGATGAATGAGCATCTGTTCTAGAAAGAATCAACATTTCCAGGTTTTACAAAATTCACATACAGCTACAAAATTTTATTTATATTTTAAAATTCTTTTAAACAAATACATAAAAATTTACCTATAAATGGGGTATCATATAATGTTTCTATAATGTAAACACTGTGTAATGTTTAAATATGGTTAAACATATCTCTCCTCATTTATTGTTTCTTTATGGTGAAAACTTTCAAAATCCTTTCCTCTAGTTTTTAAAAATGTGCACTACACCATTGTTACCTGTAGCATCCCACTGTGCAAGAGAAAACCAGAACTTCTTGCTTCTAACTCCAACTTAGCACACATTGATTAACCTTTCCTCAACTATTAAACTTTAATATTAAAAATTTAAAACCCAGAATTGCCAGTTACATCCTTAGAGGTTGACTAAAGTATCATTCCTTTTCAAATACTAACAATATTACAACCTAACATATTCATATAATAATCTTATTAAGGTGCTACTACTATGTATTACTATTATAAATTTCATGGATTCTAAGATATTGATACAACGTTATTTCATTTCTCAGGAAGTAAAGCTACTTGTCAATTCAAATATGGCTCAATGCTTTCTTAGGACTTTTAAAATACATTCTAATTTCAGAGATGTCAAAATGTGAAAAAAAATGTATCTCAGAAACTGAAATATATTTTTATTACTTGAGTGGTTAATTCTGAGAGTCAGTCTCATGCCACTGATGTTAACAGAGCCAACTATGCAAACTAAGACTCAGCTATACCATAAATCTTATTTATGGTAAAGTGAAAATTTTGATTACTCACTTTTTCCATTTTGATAATTGTATTGATTAGCAAGAACTTAAAAAAATATGTAGATTTTTTTTTTTTCAGTGCTGGGGTTGAAACCCAGGGCCTCATGTGTGCCAGGCAAGGGCTCTACCACTGAGCCACACCCCAGCCCCATAAATGATTTAATGACTGAAGAGCATTCGTGAATGCTTTTCAAAAATATCTTTTAAAAAGTATCTAATTGGCAAATATATGCACAAGTGCAATGTAATCTTCAGCCACCGAAAATTAACCACATAAAAGCAACATGGTGTAAACCAGTCCCTCAGACTTTTGATAGTTACCTGTATCTGTTTATTGTATCAAGTGAATAATTAATAAGCCTTGATTATCTGCTTACAGGTTTCAGTCAAGGCATCATAAAGAAAAGCAAACAATACCATAAAAATATACAATCTTTCTTTTCTTGAGGTAAATAATATGAATTCTGGATATATATATATATATATGTATATATATATATATATATATATATTTTTTTTTTTTTTTTTTTTTTTTTTTTGGTACCAGGGATTGAACTCAGGGGCACTCGTCCACTGGGTCACATCCCCAGCCCTTTTTTGTATTTTATTAGAGACAGGGTCTCACTGAGTTGCTAAGTGCCTCCCCATTGCTGAGGCTGGCTTTGAACTCACGATCCTCCTGCCTCAGCCTCCCAAAGTGCTGGGATTACAGGCGTGCGCCACCGCGCCCGGCTCTGGATATATTTTAAAATCTCATAAAGTTTTCTAATTTGTTATTTGATATAAAAATAGGAAATAAAAAAAATATCACATTCTTCAGATGTGGCTTAGTAAAATACCCTGTCGTCCTTCCTTAATCAGCAATCTGAGACAAGAATGACAAAAAAGATTAAACATATAATCCAAAAATAATGATTCCGCTTCAGAATTGAGTCTGAAAGGCATATTGACATTAGCATAAAAACACACCCAACTTCTGCTCAGCATTACCAGTTGGCAACTGTGGACAACTGAGACTATGGTGAAGTGAATAGGTCACCAGCATGTGATGCAGAGGGGTCTGTATCTACAAGCAGAGCATATGACAGGCCTACCTACAATCTACAATCTAGGAAAATCAGGTTGTGGATGTAGCTTGGAGGTAAAGCACATGCTTTGCATGCACAAAGCCCTATGTATGATCCCCAGCAACCCCCCGAAAAAGTAAAAAAAATGAGGGTCTCATAGTCTACTCATCCCCAATGAAAGCTGACCTTGTCATTTGTGTAGTAAAGTCCTTGCTTTTCCTATGGTCAAGTGATGGAAATGATGCTTACAAGGGACAAATACTGACTGCTGAAACAATATAAAACTCTGACTGCTGCTTACCATGAACTTCAGAAACAGGACAAAATCCCACCTGGTTGGAAAATGAATTTGTCTTTATTTCAGACTGTTCATCACCTTTGTTGTTTGAAATGGTTGATCATAAGCTCCAGGATTATGTGATGCGGCCCCTGTCTCCCTCTCCACCCTGCTGCCCTGTGCTTCCTCGTCAGCACCAACCATCTGAATTTTGTGGAGTTGCCAATGAACTTCTCTTGGCTCCTTGTCTGTACATGTTCCCCCTTCAGTGGTGGGGAGGGGGAGATTTGTAATAAACACCACTACTCTGAAAATATCCTAGGATCCCATTCCCTTTGCCCATCCCTCATCGTTTTTTCTACAGAATATAGAAATTGTCTGTTAAATATACTACAGAGTGTAATATATTGAATTAATTTTTTTTTTTTTGTGGTACCGGGGATTGAACTCAGGGGTACTCGACCACTGGGCCACATCCCCAGCCCTTTTTTGTATTTTATTTAGAGACAGGGTCTCACTGAGTTGCTAAGTGCCTCGCCATTGCTGAGGCTGGCTTTGAACTCGCGATCCTCCTGCCTCAGCCTCCCAAAGTGCTGGGATTACAGGCGTGTGCCACCGCGCCCGGCGAATTAATTTTTTTAATCTTGCATCTTTCCCCTTAAAGGTATTAAGTGTTTGTGAAAGCACCACTACATGCCCCAAGCTGCAAAACTTAAAAAAAGGTGCACCCAGCTTTACCAAAAACAATTTAACATGGTGCAAATTGTAGGAATAGTCCTCAATTTTATGTTCAATTAATCCCATAGGTTTCCTCCAATCTGACCTTAGGATTTATTTCTAAATAACGTTTTAATATTTTTGCTAATTCTGAACTCAAACTCAGCCAGATGCAAAGCATGTCTGGAGAGACTGTACTTAACCACGAGCTTTCACCTCCAGCACAAGTGGACACTCTCGTTCCTGGAGAAGATGTGGCAAGGAGCCCATCTCTTTCATTCTCCACCACCTCTACAGAGGTCTGATCTCAGTTCCTTGATTTGAACTTGGGATTCTCGCAATCCTGATCTGACCATTAACTCAATCAACAACCTCAAAGTAAAATCTGGTTCCCTATTAAATGTCATTACTTTTTTTTTTTTTTTTTCCTATTGGTACTGGGGCTTGAACTCAGGGGCGCTCAACCACTGGCCACATCCCCAGCCCTTTTTTGTATTTATTTAGAGACAGGGTCTCACTGAGTTGCTAAGTGCCTGGCCATTGCTGAAGCTGGCTTTGAACTCATGATCCTCCTGCCTCAGCCTCCCAAATGCTGGGATTACAGGCGTGCACACCGCGCCTGGCAAATTTCATTACTTTTTCATATGACAGGTGACAGCTGTTTTTCTTATCAGATAAATGCTCCCAGCTATGATGTAAAACACTGCAAATTATCTTTAAGGTATTAACGACTGCATGTGCATGGAGGAGATACATATAGATCCTTCCTTGTTCAGCTGAAGCTGGTGGATGAGTTTTGCTTGACTGTATACACTAGAAACATCTAGAAAGTATCAGCTAACATCACACCTTAAAGGAGAAGTGAATGTTCAGCAATATGATAACATGAATTATATTGAGAAGCCGGCGTTGCCTAATGACATGGTTGAAATGTCTGTGCCGTATCTTGGACTGTACATTCATTTCCTAAATGAAAATGTATGATTGTCTAACATGGTACTAAATAATGCCAGAATTTTTAATACCAGTAGAAAATTCTCTGGGAAACACTTATTTCTGAACCCATTTATGAAAAAAAAAAAAAAGAGTAATGTGTGAACAAGTAATTTTCCTTGCAGCATACCCCGCTAAGCAGCAATTTCTAGCCCATTTTGAATTTCTAGCAAGGATCTAATGTGGTTATTTAGTCACTCGTGTTGCCAGTCACCCTGACCCTATGGTGCATAAATGCTGGGTTTGTATCTTGTTGCAATATTGGCTTCTTGGCCTGAAAAGCCAATGAATTAAACACAGCGCCGTGGCCAATGAATGCCATTCACCATTAGGTAGTGCATGAATTCAGTGGGAGGAGAGGAAACCCACAAACATGAGAAAGAAAAGTCCCTGCATGTTGCTGGCCTAGAGAGCCCATCAGAACAGTGACTCTGGAGCCCCCCGCCTGGCAATCTGCTGTGCTCTCATGGGGGTTCTCAACCATTAATATCAAGCAGGCCGTGATAAGGCCTGATGACTGGAGGCAGGGCAGCACTCCCTGTCCTCTGCTTGCAACCCTTTCTCTTCCGCAGCAGGTGGCCCACTGGATGCACACGAGTGAGAAGGATGCGAACATGGAACTGGATAGGAAAGCATGCTGGCAAGCTTCTAGGCCTCTGTACTGGTCATGAGTTATGGTGCACCTCACGCTTTGTCATGGTGCTGCTATTGTGAGGGTATAAAAATGAACCCAGACTGACCAGTAGAAATAGAAAGTACCCCTGGAACATGCAAAGAACCACCAACAGCAGTTTCCATTTCCACATAAGACATATCTGGAGGCCTCCAACAAGAGGGCAGAGCAGCTACCACGAATGTCCTTCAGTGGATATTTAACATTGCTGTAGGTACCACTGGTTGACTGATCCAACCTCCAATTCTAATTATTTTCTTTTGGAGGGGTGGGGTACCAGGGATTGGCCACATCCCCAGCCCTATTTTGTATTTTATTTAGAGACAGGGTCTCACTAAGTTGCTTAGCACCTTGCTGTTGCTGAAACTGGCTTTGAACTAGAGATCCTCCTGTCTCAGCCTCCCCAGCCGCTAGGATTACAGGCATGCGCCATTGCACCCAGCTTCCAATTATTTTCTTTTTGCTCTCGAACAGATTTCTGAAAAGTGAAATACTTCAATCTCCAGCTCCCTGCAGTTCTAGCTAATCAGGTGTAAGTAAAATTCTGCTAGGACTGGGCCTTCCCTCCTCCTTCCCCCTCTCTGTTACAAGTGATGATGCAGTGGCTGGAGTTGTAGAAACTATTGTGTGATCATGAGCCAACTTGCATGAGGAAAAGGCCAAGAGGATTTCAGGGACATCATCTCAATATCATCCAGATCCTGGCTCTCTGTTTCCAGTTATGTAATAACAATTAAATATCTGTTTAAACTATAGGAGGATGTGATAATAGATTGCTAACTGATAGAGAATTCTGCATGGTACAATCATGAGCAATTTTAGACCTTTGGCTGCCAGAATAATTTGTTGCACTGCTACAGTTATTCACTGTCACCTAAACATGCTCTCTCTGCATCCCTGTGCATAGGCAGAGGACAGGAGCAGCCTGATCCTGGAGGAGCCTTGCATGTCTCTATGGGGTTTCCTGAAGTGATTCTTGGGCCTTCAGTCCTTAGCCAGCCAGCTGCCAGTATTGTCATCTCTTTGAGCCCAAATCCTCAAACTCCAATCCCAAGGGCAACTTTATTGGCACAAGCTTTCTGCCAGTGGGGGGCCAAAGAGAGGTGGTGACTGGAAAGGCTGGGAAGGAAGGGGCAGGGAGGGCCTTGTCCTGTACCCAGGGGGGTTTTCCAGACACTGGGAGGAGGTATTTGTGCCAGAGGAGATGAGAATAAAGGGCCTGGAGAGGCTGGACAGGTGAGGGTGGCTAGGAGAGGGGCACCAAGCAGGTGGTGCTCTCGGGTCAGCCTGGGACCCTGCACCGAGCCTCTGGCAGCTCTCACAACTCCAGCCAAGCTGGCCCCGCCACCACCTCCACAGCAGCACCTTCGTGTCGATGTCGTGTCGATGTCTGCTCCCACCAATCTGCACTTCAGCTTCCTGTTCTCGGACAGAGCATAGACCTTGTCACCTTCACCCAGCTCCTGGAGTCTGGGAGACTGCCCAAGCTTTCCACAAAGCCCAAGCCCTGTTCAAACAACAGACTCAGAGAGGCTCTGGTCTGGACACAGGCCTCCTCAGTGCCATGATTCTGGTGCAGTCAGTGCAGGGAGCACATTCTCTGATGAGATGAAGTGAGTGCCTGGGAGAGTTGCCACCCCAGATGTGGTCCACCGGTGGCTTCTAGGCCGTGGTGGGCAGAACGCACTCACCCCAAAGATGCCCATGGGCCTTGGAGCTCACATTTACCACCGGAGATGTGATTAAGCTGAGTGAGGGCATTACCCTGGATCACCCAGGTGGACACCTGGAATTGCAGCACCCTCATAAGCGAAAGGAGGAGGCAGGTTCTCAGAATCAAAGGGAGAGATGGGAAGACGATACACTGCTGGCTTAGAAGACGAAGCAGGAGCCACAAGCCAAGGGATGCAGGTGGCCTCTAGAAGCTGGCAAGGGCCAAGGGAACACAGCTCTGCCTACACCCTGATTTTAGCCCATGAGACCCACTCTGGACTCTGACCTCCCAACAGTAAGATGACGAATCCAGATCCTTTGAAACCACTGCGTTTGTGGCAACTCATTACAGCAGCAGCTGGGAACTGACACGTGGACAGATCCAACCCATGGACCTACTTGGTGTTTTGAAAATCTAGAAATGCCAACTGAGAGTCCAGACTCCTAGCTCCTCCTGGGGGTGGGGGTGAGGGACCAGTAACAACGTAAGATCTGGCAATAATTCTTTTTATTTTTATTTATTTAATTAACCAATTTATTTTTGCAGAGCTGGGGATTGAACTCAGGGCCTGGAACATGCTAGGCAAGCGCTCAGCCACTGAGCTACACCTGCAGCTCTATTCTCAGCATTGCTGGACCCTGGCAGAGGCTGCCTTCTTCAGACGAGGCAGGAGCCCTGCCGTATTCCATCGTCAGCTTTATTGGCTTTACTGGCTGACTGATCATGCAGCTAAGGATCAGAAGTTCATCTCCACTCTACATAGAAGAATGCCCTTTAACTTGCTCAAATCTATAAGTGAGAATCAGGAGGCAAGAATGGGGAGAGAAAAGGAGCGGGTTGTACACCTGGCAACTTCCTGCCTACTTGATCTTGGACTTCATCATCTGTGGGAACCCACCCTGCCTACCTGCAAGCACTCTAGGCTCTTAGAACCCTGGGGAGCTTACCTGCAAACGGCGGTCCCAGCAAGGCAGAGATGCCGTTAGCACAGATAATGATGCCGTAGGCGTTGGCCAGGTGTTCAATGCCCACCAGGTCCTCGGTCACCACAGGCATTAGGGAGAAATAACCGCTGGAAAATCCGATCAGGGCACAGATGACAGCCAGGCCAGCGTACGTGTGCATTGATGGCAGAATAAAAATGCTAAGGACAAGGGTGAAGTTGGCCAGTAGGAAGACGTTCCAGACGCTGATGCAGGGCAGGTCGGCCACAACGCCCAGGATCACTTTTCCGAAGATGTGGACTATTGCTATAATCGAAGTCAGAGGGAAAACATCGTTTTGCTCCGATAAATCATACAAATTGACTATTTCTGGCAGGTGGATGAAAGGAATGACAAAGCTGCTGTAGGCAAACAAAGCCCAGAAAACAAAGGCTACAAACATTCGATTAGTAAAGAGTGAGGATGCCCCAAAATAGCCCGCGTACCAGTCCCCAAAGCCCTTCCGGACTCTCATGGTGAGCTGGCTCATGGCCTTCAGGACCCGGAGGGCGCACATGTTCTTCCTGTGCCGGGCCTGACCTTGGCACTCCTGGGCTTGAAGGTCACTGAGGGTCTCTTGGTTCCTGGGCTCACCATCCTTCTCTTCCATTCTGCCCAGTGGTCTGGCTGACTTCACAGACTCCGCAGAGCAAGCCGGCAGGACCTGGGGACCTTTCCCTCCTGGCAGGTTTGTGTCTTTCCCAGGAGAGAGGGGCCTCATGAGCGCCCCACAGACACACAGGTTTAAGGACACGGCACCCTGGATGAGCATGGCGTTCCGCCATCCGTACTCCGCACACAGGTACTTCAGCAACACGGTCATCAGGAATGTACCAAATCCTGTCCCTGTGGTGCTGAGGCCCTGGGCCAGGGCTCGTCTCTTCTGAAAATACCTTCCCACCATGACCACTGCTGGCAGGTAGGCCATCCCACTGCCAAGGCCTGCAGGGCGAGAGGGAGGAAAAGCACACCATGTGGCCTCGGTGACCAGAGCCAGAACGAACAGCATTTAAAGATCCCTGCTAGCCGGACACGGCAGCGCATGCCTGCAATCCCAGCTGCTCTGCGGGCCGAGGCAGGAGGATCACAAGTCTGAGGCCAGCCTCTCAACTCAGTGAGACTGTGCCATGTCAAAATAAAAAGGGCTGTACCCCTGGGTTCAATCCCCAGCATTTCAAAACAAAACAAAAACAGCTACTTCCTTGCTCCATAAATATGGGTTGAGGAGATAAATGAATAATGACGGAATGAATGTGGCCATAATGTTACTTGAGGATGAATAAGCAATTAACAATAATAAATAAAATCCCATTTAAACACTGAGTCTGACCACTGAAATCTCTAAATGATGAGAATAAATCTCAAGTCCCAGCTTTGAGGATCAAGTCATAGACCATCTAACCAAATACTACCAACATTAAGTTCATGTGGGGTCCTGTGAGTCCTCCCAGAGACCCCACCCAGTGTGGCTCTCCTTCCTCTCAGTAAAAGGAGATTTAATCTCCTCATCTATAACCCAAAAATTCTCAGTGCTGGCTGTATCTTTTCATTGGGCTATTATGGGGAAAAGTTTCTAAACTACTCATGGAAAACATCTTAAGTTTTGCTGTTGTTGGTTTTGGTACCAGGGATTGATCCCAGGGGCACTTAAACACTGAGCCACATCCCAGCCCTTTATTTTTAATTTTGAGATAGAGTCTCGCTGAGTTGCTTAGGGCCTCGCTAAGTTGCTGAGGTGGGCCTTGAACTTGTGATCCTTCTGCCTCGGCCTCCCAAGCCACTGGGATTACAGACATGCACCAGCAAGAGTTGTTATTAGGTTTTTCACATTGATGGTTTTCAAACTATGCTTCCAAGGATACAAAGTGGTGTGTGTGTGTGTGTGTGTGTGTGTGTGTGTGTGTGTAGAAGTAAATTTCAGAGAAATAACTTGGCCATTCATAGAGACAGTAGGTTTTTGTGTTCACCCCCTGCCTCACAATGCTTGTACTTAACTTATAATAAAATATTTATGTTACACTTAAAGTATATACTTATATATTAGCTAACATCTGCAGAGCCCTTTCTTATGTCAAGCATTGTGCTAAGGGCTTCATACAAATCATCTCATCCAGTCTTTTCTATAACCATGTGATCCAAGCACTCTTCATCTCCCAACTTTGCAAATAAGGAAACTGAAGTAATAAGTAGGTTAAGTCTGGATCAAAGTCACACAGGGAAGTGGTTTAAAAAAAAGGTCAGCACTCCAAACTTGAACTTTTAACTCTCATTCAATGTGTCATTTATTAGGAGAATTTTCACTCTAGACTCAAAAAGTCAGGCTGGACCAGGTTCACTGAAACACAGCTGTGCAAGGAAGTGACTATTCATCCCAAGAATCCCACTACCTGTGGATATAGGAAATTATGGCTGGGAATACATTTTGCAGAGCGGATATGCAAACCGCACCGCCCAACAGTCAATTTCACCTACTCCCTGGGTAACGACACCCTCACTGTGCTCTAGCTTGCTTCTTCAAATCCCTGCATATGTGTGGATTTTACGCTACTTCATTAATTTGAACAGGGCTGGCAGAGTAGAGGATTATTTTGATTCATGCTTGATTCTAGTTATTAAATGAGAGAACATTATTAATTTCCTTAACATTTGTCTATTTACCTAAGTCTGCGTTGCTACCCTCCTCTTCCTGTTCTTCACATTAGAAAGGGCTAACAGGTAGAACCTCCTATTGGAAACTTGATTTGATTCTATTAGTGAGGCCCACAGCAGTTGTTAGGTTGGTTTCCCACACGTAAGGTGCATTTATCACCTTACATTAAAAAGTGTTCCCTGGAGTGTAGGGTGGGGAGGGACGGAGAAGACAGAACAGAATGTTTTAATGGCTCTCTTTTCTCCACAATTAAATTCATTGCCAAAATGCCTAGTAAAACATTTAAATCAAATTAAAACAAAACAAAACATGCTTACCAGCTGCCACTCCAAAAGTAATAAAAAGATAATGCACATTTGCAGCGTAGGCGCTCAACACCCAGCCCAGGGAGTTCACCAGCCCGCCGATGATCGCAGTGCGGCGGCACCCACAGGTGTTGATGAACAAGCCGATGAAAGGTCCTGTCACAGAGCGTTGGAAAAGGAATTGATTAGTGGCACTTCAGAGTCATGCTTTCTTAGTGAATTCTCATGTGAAGACAAAGAATGAAACACTACTAGAGTTGTTAAATAAGACAGCATCAAAACACAGCTTTACATACACAATCCTCCTAGCACACGGAGACGGGTATGTCTCCTCCGAGTGCACAAAGTTCTAGATTTTCAAGGTAGCCAGACCTGAAATAAAGAGATGAATAAACTGGTTCATTTCTCTTGTCTACAAAAGAGGTCCTTAACTAGAGGAATAGGGGTGATATCCAGCCTGTAGATGCATTTTAGTCCCAAATGAAGTTTGAAAATACTTGAAGTTGGTTGCTAGCATTTAAAATTATGAGAATTCGCAAAAAAAAAAAAAAAAAAAAAAAAAAAAAAATCCAATGGCAATACATACTACCTTCCCACACAGCTGAGATCAGCTAGAGGCATGTGTCCCCCACCCCCTAACCCAGGTCTCCACCCTTCCCTCTGGTCTCATACCTGCTGGTCTCATTTACGCTATTTGTTTGACCTCTTTTTTTTTTTTTTAATATTTATTTATTTACTTTAGTTGTGCACAATGCAATGCATTTATGTTTACGTGGTGCTGAGGATCGAACCCAGGCCGCACACGTGCTAGGCGAGCGCTCTATCACTGAGCCACAACCCCAGCCCTGTTTGACCTCTTTATACAACTGTGGTTTTGATTCCAGATCTAAAGGGAGCCCAGGAAAGGGGTTCTCAGAACTAATGTGCTTCACACAGGGAACCTGTGGCCTGTGATCCTGAGGACACCCTAATGCAGACCATGCTGAAATGCTGAAAATAACTCACTGTCACCCTTCAGCACATTCAGTCCATCTTGACCCTGCCAGCCCAAGTGGACTCACCAGGCCATGCATTTACGACACTGTGTGGCTGAATCTCCACACAGTGGCACACAGGAATCCACCCAAAGGCACAGCACAGCTTTGTATAATATATCTCCTGATGGCTTCCTTTACTCTGATGCTCTGGTTCTTAACTTTTTTTTTTTTCTCTCCATAATTTTGTGGTAATTTCTAATGTCTCTGAAGCCAAATGCTTGACATGTGTTCCATGATTCTTTGCTCAAATAGTAATTCATATTCAATGTTCAGGAAGATGGTTCATTTGTGATTGTTATTGCTTATTCTATATGGTTATGAAATTCTATATTCAAGTGGGAATATTCCAAATTAAAAACTTTTGGGGTTCTAAGGAGCTTCCCCTTCTAGCCCAAACTAAAATTTAAAAAAAAAAATTTTTTTTTGGAACTGAGGATTGAACTCGGGATGCTCTACCACTGAGCTATATCCCCAGTCATATTTATTTTTATTTTGAGACAGGGTCTTGCTAAGTTGCTGAGGTTGGCCTTGAACTTGTGATCCTTCTGCCTCAATCTCCAGAGTTACTGGAATTATCAGCTTCTGCCACTGCACACAGCCATCCTGAAGTAAAAATTTCCTTTAAAGTTCTAACTATCTTTATGCACATATTTGGGTCTACAGTCTGCTAATGAGTTTATTTTGTCTAGTGTTTTTTTAATTGGTCATCCTGGGATCAAACCCAGGGTCAAGCCTGCTAAGCAAACATTCTAAACTGAGCTACACCCCCAACCCTGTCTAGTATTTTTGAAAGTGCCTAATCCAGAACATTATGAAGATGAAGATAAAGATGTGATAATTTAATTGACCCTGTTGCATTACAGAAAATAGTTCAGTAGACTACACCTCTCAGAATGATTTAATATATATTAAATATATTTTATATAAATATAGTATATGCTATATGTTATAAAATATGCACATCATCTAAAATTTAAAATAAGCTCATTTGTATAAACATCTGATGGAACTGTTGGGGTAAGTGAAATCAGACACCACAAGTTGAAGAGGTTTCTTTGATTTCTTTTTCCTTATTTTCTGAACCACTGGTTACTTGACCATGCCAAACTTGGATGAGTGGGTAAAAAAGAAATAATGCATGACTCATGGGTTAGCTGTCAACAGCCCTTTTAAGATACAAAAGGTCAACAGGTCACAGTGCAGTAGCACAGTATTTTCCACATTACAGATTGGGCCCAGAAGCAAGTTTTTCCCAGAGACTGTATGTTTATGAAATAATGCACTAAGAAGACATTGGAGGGGGAGACGGAAAAAGGAGGAAATCACTAAGTCAGTATAAATATTCATATCTGGAGGAATTTATAAGCCAGACAGAAGGTACTAACTGCTTTACTGATAAAAATATTAAGTTAATAACAGTTGATAACATTAAGCTGATAACAGTCTGACTTTCTAGTTGAGTGCTTAATTCTTTTTTTTTTTTTGGTACCGGGGATTGACCTCAGGAGCACTCGACCACTGGGCCACATCCTCAGCCCTTTTTTTGTATTTTATTTAGAGACAGGGTCTCACTGAGTTGCTAAGTGTCTCACCATTGCTGAGGCTGGCTTTGAACTCATGATCCTCATGCCTCAGCCTCCCAAGTGCTAGGATTACAGGTGTGCACCACCACGCCTGGCTGAGTACTCAACTCTTAATGGAGCTTCAGTCATTTATGATTCACAAATGAGCACAGTCTCAGAGTAGAAATGCTGTGAATCCTCCATAGTTATGAAATGTAGTCTTAAAAAAAAATTAAAAAGGGATTAATCCAGGTGGTGCACATCTATAGTCCAGCTACTCAAGAAGTGGAGGCAGGAAGACTGCAAATTCAAGGCCAACCTGGGAAATTTAGCAAGACCCTAACTCAAAATAAGAAATAGAAAGTCTGGGGCTGGGGTTGTGGCTCAGCGGTAGTGGGCTCACCTAACATGTGTGAGGCCCTGGGTTCGATCCTCAGCACCACATATAAATAAATAATATTGTGTCCACCTACAACTAAAAAAATAAAAAACAAAAATAAATAAATAAAAGAAGTAGAAAGTCTGGGGATGTAGCTCAGTGGTAAAGAGTCCCTATGTTCAATCTCCAGTACCAAAAACAACATGAGCAATGACAACTTGAAAATAAAAATAGATAAATTTTAAAATTTAAAAAATGGAATTTGAACCCAAACCCAAGCTTTCTGGCTCAGTTTCATTCATGGTCCAGTCAGCATCACCAAGATCCAGTTGCCACTGCCTCAAAATAAAAAGAACTCCCTGCACACTCTGTGGAGAGAGGGAGCAATAACGTTGGGACACAGCCCTCGGCAGAGTAATTTGGTGTTTTGGAATGAGATTATGCACATGATCAGATTTCTTCCTCAGAGTCTGAATCCTGGACCACTTCCTGCATCACACAGGGCCATTGCTGCAGGAAACCCCTCAGGAAGTCAGCATCCTTTGCCTGCTGCAGCATCTGAAGGCTGGAGAAAATTCAAGGTCAGCGGAGTCTTGCTGGGGGAAGGGAGCAGGGTAAAGTTTCAGGCGCCTCTAAACCAATGTCCATCTGCATTAGCTCAACCCTGGACTCCCTTGTCATGCCCAGAGCCCATCCCACGGGATTCTGGTTTAATGGGGTAGAGCCTGAGTTTTAAAAGCTCCCCAGGTTGTTCTGATATGCAGCCAAGATTGACAACTGCAGCTCTAAATCTGCTTAGCAAGTAAATTGTCTGCAGCCTATGGATTCCCCACCGAGAATTATTCAAAGAGCTGTCATCACAAAGGTTGTCCTAGATAAGAAGGAGGTGATTACATTTCATTAAAAGTTGGGACCTCCTGCACAACACTGGCAAATCCATGCTTGTAAGAAGGAAATGATGCATATTTGTTGGATTTGCCATATGCAAATTGTTGATGAAGAAAGGGGTGGCTTTTTACCTATTGCAACAAAATTCATAATTGTTTTTCTTTTTTTTAATTTTAAAGAGGTGCCAGGTGCAGTAAGGCACGTGTGTGTGCCCAGCAACTCAGGAGGCTGAGGCAGGAGGGTCCAAGTTTGAGGCCAGCCTACATAAATGAGTGAGACCTATCTTTTTTTTTTTTTTTTTTTTGGAACCAGGGATTGAACTCAGGGGCACTCAACCACTGGGTCACATCCCCAGCCCTTTTTTTGTGTTTTATTAGAGACAGGGTCTCACTGAGTTGCTAAGTGCCTCACCATTGCTGAGGCTGGCTTTGAACTCTCAATCCTCCTGCCTCAGCCTCCCAAGTGCTGGGATTATAGGCGTGTGCCACCACACCTGGCGAGTGAGACCTATCTTAAAATAAAAAAATTCATAAAGGGCTGGGGAAGCTTCTCAATGGTAGAGGGCCCCTGGATCACTCCCCAGTACCAAGAAAGAAAGAAAAAAAAAAAAAAAAAAAAAAAAAAAAGAGCTAACCAAAATGTGTTTACAATGATTTGAAAATAAATCAATTTGTACTTATTTATTTTCAATATATCTTCAGTTCTCACTTGATGTAGCAGCACATAATACTGGAGCCCAACAGACTAGTTTTGAAGCTGTTCAACCTTGGGTGAGTTACTCAATGTCTAAGGCATGATCTTCCCTTCTCAGAGAAGATGGTCGGCCTCCAGTGTTGTAGAATGAATGAGATTGTGTATAAAACATGTACTTGATATGTAGCAGGTGCTAAATAAAGGAGAACTGTTATGTAGTTTCTGGTTTGCAAAGGTTCCCTCACGGTTGTTCAACATACCTGCAGCCACTGCGTACTAGGAAGTTTAGAATAATAGACAGCAATTTAACAGACAGGGTCTCACTAAATTGCTGAGGCTGGCCTCAAATTTGCAGTCCTCCTGTCTCAGCGTCCCAGGTTGCTAGAATTACAGGGGGAACCACCATGCCAGTCTTGCCTAAATTTTTCATATGACAAACAGTCCTAGTTTTAACACGATGAATGCAGAATTAAAGGCATCAGTTAATAATGTCACATACAAAAATGATATATACGTAATAAAATGATTAATTTATTTTTTTGCAGTTCCAAGGATTGAACCCAGTGGCACTCCATCACTGAACTACCTCTCCAGCCCTTTCTTTTTTATTTTTAAGACAGGGTCTTGCTAAGCTGTTGAGGCTGGCTTCCAACTTGTAATCTTCCTATCTCAGCCTCCTGAGTTATTAGAATTACAGACATTATTTCACTTTTAGGTGAAACAACTGAAAACGTAAGGTACAGTGCTAATTACCTGAAAGTATTAATAAAATTAAATAGAATTAAATACAATTAAATGAGTTAATGTAAGGAATAGCACTTGGTGTGTATGATGGGTACTCATTAAATATTAGTTGATGGTAAAAGTCATTGGATTTCGGGCTGGGATTGTGGCTCAGCGGTGGAGCGCTCGCCTAGCACGTGGGCGACCCGGGTTCGATCCTCAGCACCACGTACAAATAAAATGCATTGAATAAAAAAACACATTGTGTACAACTAAAACAAATAAATAAAAATATTTTTTAAAAAAGTCATTGGATTTCAAAACTGAAACACATTACTCATAATAGCATTATATTTATAATAACTTCCTGGGTTAGTAGCTCCAACTATGTAAGATTTGGTTTTGTAGATTGCTGTGTGATCAGATTTAACTAGAAAATGCAAGAATATTTTATTACTTCTTCCTGTTAGGTATATTGGTAACCTTTCTCAAAACAGTTTAATATATATATATATATGTGTGTGTATATATATATATATATATATATATATATTTTTTTTTTTTTTTTTTTTTTTTTTTTTTTTTTTGGTACTAGGTATTAAACTCAGGGGCACTCAACCACTGGGCCACATCCCCAGCCCTTTTTAATTTTTTTTTTTTTGTATTTTATTAGAGACAGGGTCTCACTGAGTTGCTAAGTGCCTTGCCATCACTGAGGCTGGCTTTGAACTCGAAATCCTCCTGCCTCAGCCTCCCAAGTGCTGGGATTACAGGCGTGTGCCACCATGTCCAGCAGTTTAATAGATCTTTTAAATAACAGATGATCAATGATGTTTCAAATTAAAAAAAAATATATTAGGACTTTGAAATAAGACTGCTACTTTAATTTAAAATATTATTATTATGCTAAGAATTAAACCCAAGGCTTTGTACATGCTAGGCAAGGGATCTACTACTAAGCTACATGTCCAGCCCCTTCCTTCTCTTTTAAAAAAATTCACAAATGTTAAATAAGCAGATATTTGTAATGACAGATAAAGAATGAAAACAATTACAAAAATAGTTTGAGACAAAATTTGAGAATTTTTTGTGACCTATTTTTAAAATGCTTTTAATTGTGCAACATTTGAGCAGGCATGTCACACAAAAGGCATAAATACTGTACACTTCCACTTACCTGAGGTGCCTGGAAGAGTCGAATTCTTAGAGATAAGAGAGAGAATGGCGGTGGCCAGTGAGTGGGGAGGTGGGAATGGAGAGCTGGTGTCACTGAGACCACCAGAGTGTCAATTTGGGAAAGTGAAAATGTTCTGCAGATGCAGGGAGGGTTGGACAACAATATAAATGTACTCAATGGCACTACACTGCATACCTAAAAGTGGTTAAAATGGCAGATTTTAAGTTCTTCACATTTTACCACAACAAAACCAGCAACATCACTAACATTTAATATCTAGAAAGACAAGGTATTACTCACAGTGGGGAATTGTCACTTCATCATTCAGTGTTAAACAGGCTGCGCTGGGAACCTACCTACAATCAGGGTGATGCCCATGCTCAGGGAGCTGACCCATGCAGTCAGGCCACGGCTCTGGTGGAACTCCTCCAGCCACTCCACATTGAGGACTCCCAGGGCCATCTGGGAGCCCATGATGAGGATGTGCACAAAGAAGGAGGAAAGGACCATCATCCAAGCCCATCCGCCATCAATGTTTGGGTGGGGCTTAATTGTCTTCTTATCCTTGGGGTCCTCTTCAAAGTCATACCCAATGTCTTCATGACTTGTGTACATTTTCCAAGATTTTCTGTAACACAGAGAACAAATAACTTAATGGAACACCAAAACAAAACAAAAAATTATCCTCATATTCTTTGAATGGTAGCTCCAACATCACATCAGGCCTTCAGATTAATCTTGGTCACTGTGCAGATTTAGGAAAATACCTTACTTTTTCACAGGATTAAATGCTTTTATGAAACTTGTTTCATCTTTGCAGTCATCCCATACCTAAGTATTCTAATCTTAGAAATAGACTCAGAGAAGTGAAGTGGCTTTCCCTGCGTGGAAAAGGAGGGAGAAAGGAAGAGAAAGAGGGAGGAAGGAAGACGAAAAAATGAGAGAAGCGGGGGGAGGGAGGCGAATGATGATGATGATGGTGATGATGTGATGATGAAGGCTAATCCCAGAGGTGGTAGTGGGATGGGTTAGTCTTGATCAGCAAGATCCTGGAGGAAGGATGAGGGGATGGAATGAAGATGGTGAGTGGTGGGATGGAAAGTTGTACTGATGGTTTAATTTCTTCAGTGAACTAGGGAGTTAGATACTTGGCTGAGAATGAGGAGGATGGAGGTTGTGTGGGGCCTCTGTGTTCAAGATAATGCAACAGACTGTTGTCTACAACAAGTGGAAATGGTTGTTGGGCAATTCCAAAGGCCAAAATGAGCCCTGTGGGTCAAGTGTGAATTGTACACCAGGGGTACCAGATGGGCACATGAAATCATCCTTTTTGATTGCTGTTGTCCAAATTATACTTTGAATAATAGTCTTATAAAGAATTTCTCCTTTCTTTCTTTCTTCTTCTTTTTTTTTTTCACCCCCCACCGGGGATTGAACTCAGGGGCACTCAAACACTGGGCCACATCCCCAGCCCTTTTTTGTATTTTATTAGAGACAGGGTCTCACTGAGTTGCTAAGTGCTTCACCATTGTTGAGGCTGGCTTTGAAATCGCAATCCTCCTGCCTCAGCCTCCCAAGTGCTGGGATTACAGGCGTGCACCACCGCACCCGGCTCTCTCCTTTCTTTTTAATTTATCTTATTGATTAAAAATTCTAAATAAGGGTCTGGGGTTGTGGCTGAGTGACCTAAAACTGACAAAAAAAAAAAAAAAAAAAAAAAAAAAAAAGAATTTAAATCTAAATAAACATATATTATACAAAAGTAAAGTTTCCTTCCTATCTTAAACATATATTATACAAAAATAAAGTTTCCTTCCTAACTTATCTAACCAATCTCTTCCATCCTGGCAAATTAGTGGTTAAGTTATAAAAAGAGAAATAAAAATAGCAGGGCGCGATGGCGCATACCTGTAATCCCAGAACTTGGGAGGCTGAGGCAGGAGGATTGCGATTTCAAAGCCAGCCTCAGCAATGGCGAGGCACTTAGCAACTCAGTGAGACCCTGTCTCTAATAAAAATATAAAAAAGCGCTGGGGATGTGGCCCAGTGGTCGAGTGCCCCTGAGGTCAATCCCTGGTACCAAAAAAAAAAAAAAAAAAAAAAAAGAGAGAGAGAGAGAAATAAAAATAGGCAGTTCAAGAGTCATTTGTTGTGGGAAACCGTCCAGTCTGTCTTGGGCTCCAGGTTCATATGAGTGCACTAGTGTGTAAGTGTGCACAAGTGCTGTGTATACTTGTGTCCACTTTCCACCCCCCTCCTCCCAAAGTCAGAGCCTGCCTGGGGCTAGAGAGGAAGGGGCGGAGGCCCAGAAGAGGAGCCTAGAAGGGATCAAGGGGTGGCTGGTGGCTTTATTCTCTTTGTACCTGTTAGTCATATGCTGAATCCCAAGGAGCTAGAAAGAGAGCTACACAGCTTGACGCGGGTGTGAATGGCTCATAGGAGTAATAACATCATTTTACAATCAGTGGGACAACGCTCGGCTGTTTAATAAGATAACACAACAGAACTTGGTATTTTCCTAAAGTCTATTTACAACTGAAGTCTTTGAAGTAACAACAACAACAACAAGAGCACTGTAATTTTTCAACCCACAGGAAAGTGCTTGAAATATTGAGCACTTTTCTAAAGCAATGTTAAGAACTTTATATTCTTACTGAATTATTTATTCTATGGGTTAAAAGATGAAGTTGCAGTAGAACTGCTCTCAGCATTTCCAGTTCATCTGTTCATAAATAAATGACATTGAACAGCACTTAATGGACGAATTTTATTCAAGAGGCACAACAGTACATGAAGAATATGGTATCGAATACAGAGGGTGGAGCAAAAAGAGTTCGTTCAGATTCTTGGGCTTCTCTATGGTTCTGCCAGACAAGACTGTCATTTTGTACTTTACACATAAATCTCCCTAAAAATAATTACTTTCTGACCAATCACAGTTAATTTATTGTACAACTAGTTAAGCTAAAACAAAAGACAACTGAAAAATAAGTGTTTATCTCTTGGTATGGTTTGAACTCCCCTCCAAAACTCATGTTGAAACTTAGTTGCCATTGTGAGGCTAGTGACAGGTAGGACCTTTAAGAGGTGATTAGGCCAGGAGGACTCTGTCTGCACCAATGAATGAAGGCCATTATTACTAGAGTGGGTGAGTTATCTTGGGAATGGGTTCCTGATAAAAAGGATAAGTTTGCCTTGATTTTTCTCTCTGTTTTGGGCTTGCTTCCACCATGTTAAGATGAGAAAGTCCTCACCAGTTGTGGGACCCTCCATCTTGGACTTACCAGTTTCCAGAATTGTGAGCAGAATAAACTTCTATTGTTTGTAATTTACCTAATTTGTGGTATTCGGTTGTAGAAACAGAAAACGAAGACATCCCCCTTCTTCTAAGTCTGCATTTAGCATTTTAGCATTTATATAGTTATAAAATACAGAATCATGGTTTCAGCGTTGCACCTCTACACCTAGAGAGAGAATAGGACTAGGAGAGGGTATCAGGACTGCCCTGTTCTATGTCTTTCTCCATTGTATGGCCTTCAAGCTCCCTGACTGCTTCTACATCCTGACACACAATACTCGTGGTGTGGCACACTGGGGTGAATGGAGGCAGTGAGGGTGGGGCTTCTGCTAAGGATCCTTGGTAAAATGTACATTGTAGGCACATCTGCTGCCGGAATCTCAGCATGTAACAAACAGTAGGGCTTCATCCTGGAACAGGTGAAGGAAGGAAATGGGAAGATTATGGAACCTATAGTCAATTTTCCATACTCTCCAAATGTGAGTTTGTAAACTGTGAAGAAGAAATCGTAAGGGGGAGAGGAGAGGATAAAGTAACACATATAGCCTAGGACATGGGGTCAGCTAAGTATATATGTAGTCATGGACAAAAATGAAGAGAATGGCTCACTCTCCCTCCCTCCACCTTCACCCCATACTGGGGATGGAACCCAGGGTCATTCTCCATCTCCAGCCCATTATTTATTTATTTATTTATATTTATTTTTTGGTGCCAGGGATTGAACTCAGGGGTAATTAACCATGGGCCACATCCCCAGCCCTTTTTTGTATTTTATTAGAGACAGGGTCTCACTGAGTTGCTAAGTGCCTCGCCATTGCTGAGGCTGGCTTTGAACTCGCAATCCACCTGCCTCAGCCTCCCAAGTGCTGGGATTACAGCTGTGCGCCACCGCACCTAGCTTATTTTTTTTTTATTTTTAAGACAGCAGCTAGCTAAACAGCCAAGTCTGCTGACCTGGAAATTGTGATCCCCCTGGCTCAGTCTGCCTAGTGGCTGGGATTACAGCCTGTGCAGCCAGCACACCTGGCTATCCCAGCTCTTTCTGGAATGTACCAGAGTTCAAAACAAAATGAAAATTTCCACAGTTCTGTTAAGAGAGTATGTTTTACAAGTAAGTTGTTCGTTTTTTAATTTGGCTATTATCATTATGTGCATGTGATGAGCTCATTATAAGAAAGCAAAGGAGTACACTTTGATATAAAACTAAAACGTCAATCTTCCATAAAGATGGACCCAGCAATGGGAGCTCAATCTTCACCAGATGCACCGGTGAGGTGGGTTCTCCTTCACTTTGGCCCTGCTTGGGTACTTCTGCCCTCTAAATAGGGAGTAAACAAGAATTTGGGGGCCTGTAGAGGGTATACTTGAGGCCAAGAAGCTTAAAAGCTGGAGCAGAGAGGCGGGATGGCCAGGCAGAGCTGACAATCAGAAGGCAGGAACCCCAGCCTGCTTCATGTCAAATTGGGGAAACTAAACATATAAATGCCTCCTGTGGGTCAGGACTGTGCTGGATGGCTTCTCCACTACAATTGATCTTGCCCATTGGTTTCAGCGTCCCCATTTCACTGATGAGGAAACCGAGTCAATTGTCGAATGGGAGCATTGAAGTTTAGAGAGGTCAAATAATTGGGCAGTGGAGCCCAAATCTGAAGCAAGCCTGTAGGATCCAAAGCCTGTCCTCCAGAGCCTCTCTCCCTCTCCCTATATCTCTCTTTCACACACAAAGGCGAAGGGGAATCTTTCTAATTCCAAATAATAACCCTCAATCATGATCCTGAACCAACTTTAAGGAAGAAAGAAAACGGCTTAACGGATGAGCAAAGTTGAGCTCCTAAAACACCAACGGGGACTGGGCAAGCACTTAGCCCTGAAATGGCCATCCCGGGTCGGTCCTCGACCCATTTTGGTCCCTCGGTTCTTCCCGGCAGGAGCCCCCCTTGGGACCGCTAAGGGTGGACAGCATCTGTCGCGCAGATCTTCCCCGCAGAACCGGGCCTCGGTGCCCCTCCCTCTAAGGGCCCCGCCCAGCAGGGAAAACCCTTAGGATGCCGTCCCGACCCCGGGCACCCAGCCTCCCCGGGCGCGCTCGGGACCAGGCAGCTCCGCGAGGAAGCCGGCCCATTCACAGTTCCCGCAGCTTGCGTGGAAGATATTCGCGCCCCGAAATGTTCCTAGCCGTAGCCTCGGGTATCCCCTCGGCCCCATCACGGTCCAATTCGAGTCCCAAACGCGGGTCCGGAGAGCGGCGGGGCAGCGAGGCTGGGCTCGGGGCAGAGCGCGCTCTCCAGCCGCGCGGGGGTGCCCTGGTGGCGCGCGCAGGGCCTGGGCCGCCGCGAGAAGCGAGGCGCGCGTCCCCAAGCTCCGCCTGGCGCGCTGCCTGGGACCGCGGGTTGCCCCGGCCGCCTCCAGCAGCTCGCGAGTCCGGGGCGCGAGGCCTTGGCACGAGCTCCGCGCCCCGCGCAGGCCTGCCCTCTCCGCCCCGCAGCCTTCCCCGACCCTGCACCGGGCTAGCACCACCCCCTCCCGAAGATCCCTGGGGGTGCGGCGGGCACTCGAATTCCCCAACTGCGAGATGCCCCCGCGCCGCTCCATCCCCGGGCCCGCGGCTCTGTGCAGCCCCGGGATACTCACCGCCCGCAGCCTGCCGGGCTGCACTTTCACTCGGCTCCGGGCACCGACCCCCGAACTTGCTGCTCCACTCTGAGCCCCCCTAAGCGGCTGGGTGTACAGATGTACTGCAATGTCGCCTATCATGCTGGAGATGTGGATGCCTGCGACTCGGCTCTCCGCTCGGCGTGTGGGGCTCCCGGGCTCCTCCGCCGCTCGCTGCTCGGCCAGGTGAACGTTTCGCGGAGCTTAAAGCTCGATGCCTCAATCCGGGTGGCTTTTAAAAGGGTGCATCTGGAGGAGTCCGAGCCTAATCTGAGCTTCCTTTCAATCGCAGCAATTTCAAATCTCCACGTTGGTTCATTCCTGTACCGGCTAATTCTGGTTTGGCAGGAAAAAAAAAAAAAAAAAAAAAAAAAAAAAAAAAATCTGCAGTCACCTCACAGGCACACTCTTGTGGCCGGTTGAATTTTATCGCTTTGGCTGAGGTTCCCTGATGCTCTGTTCATTTGTAACCCAAGGAAAAGGCCATTAACCTGATCCAGAACGCAGAGGAAAAGAGGAGTGTCTTCTATTTCTCTAGGCTACGATAAAAGTGACCAGTCGGATCCTTACCTAAGTCTAGGGCACAAAATATAGCAGTTTGTACAGCGAAGAGGAGAAGGGCAGGACCTGCAATATTCTTACCCCAAAAGGACTGAAAATCCTTTATCCTCTTCCTCACTCTGGGTGCCACCTCTTTCCATTTTTCTGCAGTGTCTATTACCTACATAGGGCACCAGACACCAAAAAATTCCTACCCTGTTCCCGGCAGTGGTCGCCTGTAATATTAGCAGCTCCTGGGTTGAAGCAGGAGGGTGGCAATATCAAAGCCAGCCTCAGCAACTTAGTGAGACTGTGTGTCTCAATGTTTATAGCAGCACAATTCACAGTAGATAAACTGTGGAACCAACCTAGATGCCCTTAAATAGATGAATGGATAAAGAAAATGTGGTATATATACACAATGGAATATTATTCAGCATTAAAAGAGAATAAAATCATGGCATTTGCAGGTAAATGGATGAAGTGGGAGAATATAATACTAAGTGAAGTTAGCCAATCCCCAAAAAACAAATGCTGATTCATAATGTGGTTGGTGGGGGCGGGGCATGGGAGGATTAGATGAACTCCAGATAGGGCAAAGGGGAAGGAGGGGAGGGGAGGGGGCATGGGAGTAGGAAAAACGGTGGAATGAGATGTACATCATTACCCTAAGTACATGCATGAAGACACAAATGGTGTCACTCTACTTTGTGTACAACCAGAGATATGAAATATATGTGCTCTATATGTGTAATATGAATTGTAATGCATTCTGCTGTCATATATAACAAATTAAAATAAAAATTATAAAAAACAAAAATAAAAAATTAATCCGTCTCAGCAAAAGCAAGGCACTAAGTAACTCAGTGAGACCCTGTCTCTAAGTAAAAAATACAAAATAGGGCTGGGGATGTGGCTCAGTGGTTAAGTGCCCCTGGGGAAGGAAGGAAGGAAGGGAGGGAGGGAGGGAGGGAGGGAAGGAAGAAAGAAAGAAAGGTGTTCAACATTTGTTAAGTGAATGTGTGAATAAATGAAGCAAGTGCTCGTCTGCCTCACTTGAACAATGCTGCAGCTTCCTGTTGTCATTGCTATAAAATTACTACAAATTCAGTGGCCGCAAACAACAGTTTCATTATTTCATCGTTCTGGAGGCCAGAACTGCAGTGGGACTCACTGGACTAAAAATGACAGTATTGACAACTGAAGAGCTGTGTTCTTTCTGGCAGCTCCAGCAGAGAGCCACCTTCTGGAGGCAGCCCACGTTCCCTGGCTCCCAGTCACTTCCTCAAGCTCAAACTCAGCAGTGTTGCAGCTTCCAGGTCTGTCTCAATCCTCATACCACCCTCTGCCTCCTCTATTCTGCCTCCCTCCTCTACTTTAAAGCACCCTTGGGATATGGTGGGCCCATCTGGATATCACAGACAATCTCCCTCCTTTAAGATCAGCTGACTAGCAACCTCGATTCCGTGTGCCGCTGTTGGCCATGTAAGGTAACATATTCTCAGGTTCCAGGGTTTAGGATGAGGACATCTTTGGGAGACCATTGTTTTGCCTAGCACAGATTTCCTTCTTTCTTCCATCCTTTTCTTACTTTCTTGAAAAAAAAGAAAAAAAGCCACGTGGATTTTACATTGTTACTTATATCCACTCTTGATTCCAAAATCACTGAGACAATTATGAGAGATTGTGGCTAAATGAGGACTTTTTGGTGAGGCACTAGGCTGAGATGGTCTAACAGTTTTACTTTTGCTCATAAGGACAGGAGCAAACAGATGGAGAATCCTTCCTGGGCTGTCCTCACATAGCACTCATTTCAACTAGGCTTTTGACAAAGAGTCAGGATTGGGGTTCCTGGCAAGTACCTCAGGTACAGGTAACCTATCTTGGTAGGAAAAGGGGTCTGTAGGATTTTTAAGTCTGTTTTTGTCTCTGTCTCTGAAACCTTGCAGATTTATTGAGGTGTGACTGGTATAGAATGAACTGCTCATATACAAGGGAATAGTTTTACACTCCAGAGTTTTAGCATACGTCTGTGGAACCATAACTTAAATAACTCCAGAACTTTCTTAATGCCCCTTTGTAATGTGATCCCCAGTATCTCCAGGCAACCTCTCATCAGCTCTCTGAGAAGCTTCTGGACTGTGGATGCTGTACATCTAGAAAGCCCATGGAAGGCCTTTTGGAGAAATGTTGTCTTCACAGATGGCGTGCTCCTACCTGCCTGGTGGTGTCTCTTTGGCACAGGTAGGTTAAGAGCAGGTTTGTGACCTCCCTGTTGCCCCTGAAAGGGGCCTACCTGGGATTCATGGGTTGAAATGTCTGGGTTGAGTGGCTAGAAAACTCTTCCATCAGAACGTAAGAGACAGGCACTGAATCTTCTAGTGTCTGAAGGACAGAAGACTGGCGTCATCTCCTGATTTTAGGCATAGAATCTAGTGTCCCACAATCTCACCTTTAACTGAACCATGTTGGGTGACAGCCCTGCCCATTAGGAAGGTGAAATGCCTCTCGTGGCCTTCCTCCAAGTTCCAGTCATGCACTCAACTGATTTCACAACTCCCTGTTTGGAGTTGGTGTGGAACTAAGAATTTGGTAATCTGTGCTTAGTTTTTCTGGTTGAGGGGCATGGATTGGACATGGAGTGTCTGATTGTGAGGACGTCACTAACATACAGCATGGAAGACTTTAGAGAAATGCCCTGAAGTGTCACCTTAACTAGCCAATCCAGATATGCAGAATGCCTGAAACCTGCATGGTCTTCCAGAGACAGAACTGTCCCTCTCTCAGGCAGAAGGCAGCTTCTTCCCTGCTCTCTGCCTCACTCCTCAGGGTTTAATGGAAGGGGACCAGGGACTATCATTGGGAATGCCTGTACTGACCTGACAAGACACATGGCACAGCCCACAAAGCTTCGGGCAGGAGGAAGGAACTGCTTTGTCCCACACAGGACCACAAATGCAGCCCTGCACTTCCCGGCTGTAAGGTCAGTCACCCATCATCTGCTGCAGAATGGATTCTTTCCCACTTAAGCGTGGGTGTTTTACCGGGTGGGACCCTGGTTTAATGGGCTTGGCAGTCATCTTGCAGCTTTTCCTGCGACTGTTTCAGACATCAACAAGGCTCAGTGGGGAAAGAAGCAGGTTGGCATCTTGTGACAACTGTCACACCAGGATGACCTTGCTCATGGCTTCCAAGTGCCCCACAAATGTGTTTTCAATTTTTAACAAGAGGCTCATTTTCATGCTTGATCCCCAAAGTGCATGTGCTCATTGTTACTTATCAGCTGTTCATTTATTCTTTCATTAAAAAAATACTTGTTCAGTGTCTATTAGGGGCTTTTATGAGGCACTGGGGACATAGAAATGATCAGAGCCAACAAAAATGCTTTCCCTCATTAAGCCTATGCTCCAGTGAGTAAAAGAGAAATAATAAAAAAGTTATGTGTAGCCGGGCGCGGTGGCGCACACCTGTAATCCCAGCACTTTGGGAGGCTGAGGCAGGAGGATCGTGAGTTCAAAGCCAGCTTCAGCAATGGCGAGGCACTTAGCAACTTAGTGAGACCCTGTCTCTAAATAAAAACACACACACAGCCGGGCGCCGCGGGTGGCGCACGCCTGTAATCCCAGCACTTTGGGAGGCTGAGTCAGGAGGATCGCGAGTTCAAAGCCAGCCTCAGCAATGGCGAGGCCCTGAGACCCTGGCTCTAATAAAATACAAAAAACTGGGGATGTGGCCCACGCTGAGTTCAACCACACACACACACACACACACACACACACACACAAAAGGGTTGGGGATGTGACCCAGTGGTTGAGTGCCCCTGAATTCAATCCCTGGTACCACCAAAAAAAAGTTATGTGTGTGTATGTGTGTGTGTGTGTGTGTGTGTGTGTGTGTGTGTGTTTTGCAGGTTAGATGGTAATGAGTGCTAAGGAGGAAAAAATCAGCTAGGATGGGGCATTTGAAGGTTTGAAGGACTGAGGTGGTGAGAAGTTTTAGGTGGGAGGGAAAGCTTCAACAAGAATGTGAAGTCTGTAGGAATGGGTCATGTGAATATCAAGAGGAAACTCATTTTAGCAGAGAAAGTGGCACATGTTGGCCTGGAGGCACAGGAAGTACCTAGGGGTCACCCCAAAGCCTTGAAAATCACAGAAGGAAAACTGACTTTGATTCAGTGATGAGAAACCTTTGGAGAATGTTGAGCAGAGTGGTGATATGAGCAGATTGACATTGGCCAAGATCCCACCAGCAAAGAAATAGATTGAGAAGAGACTATGGGGGAGCTGAGGCAGCAGCAGAAAAACCAGTTAGGAGCAGATGACACCATGCAAATGTGAAACGATGGCTACTTGAACCATATGGTGGACAGGGATCAAATTCTGAATATCCCTTGATGGCAGAGCCAAAGGATCTTTCTCACAAAATGAGTGTGAGGTGAGAGAAAAAGAGGAGTCAAGGATGACTCTGAGGTCTCACCCCAAGTGACTGGAAGAGTGGAACCACCATTAGCCAAGATAAAAAGACTTCAGGAGGAGCTGGTTTGGGGGAGATATTAGGAGTTCAGATTTAGACTGGTTCATATTTTGCTTTAATGAGGCTTACATAATTGGCAGACGGTGAAATACTATGTAACAATCAAAAGGACCAGCCACATCAATACATGATAATATTTTTTGATCTTAGCAGTTAATTATTAGGTTGAAGAAAACACTTTTTATATAAAGTTTAAGAGACTTACACCAAATACTTTTAGGAATGCATCTAGATGCGATGCAACTATATAAAGTGAGAAGCTGGGGATGATGAACTTGAGATATAAGTGATGGCTAAGCAGGTTGATAGGCCCAGGTAAATGGGATGGGATTGCTAGATGTGCTTGGCTGTCATGCTCCTAGCTTTTATTTGGGGGTTGGGCTCCCGGACACATATATCATTATTAAAGACAACTATGATCAGTGGTACTGATTTCAGGAATGCAAGGTTGGATGGACATCTGAAAACCAGTTAATGTAATATACTGTGTCAAAAGAACAAAAGCCACATGGTCATCTTAATAGACACAGAAAATCATTTGACAAAACCCAACACCATTTCATGATAAAAACACTCAACAGAGTAACAATAGAAAGAATTTCCTCAACCTGATAAAGGGCTCACATCACACTCAAATGGTGAAAGAGAGAATCCTTCACCCAAAAGGCAGGAATATTATGAGGATGTTCATTCTTAACCACTTCCATTTGATGTTGTACCAGAAGTTCTTGTGAACATCACAATTAGGCAATGATTGATTAATTTAAAAAAAGAAAGTAAAATTATCTCTGTATATGCAAATAATGCAGTTCTATAGAAAAAATCCAAAAGAATCCACTAAAAATGTTAGAACTCATCATTGAGTTCAAGAAAGTTTCAGCATAAAGATCAATGTACGAAATCAATGCATTTCTATACGCTAATAATTCCATTTACAATAGCATTAAAAATACTTCTAAAAATTGACAACAAAGTTAAAGGAAGTTGTGCTCTGAAAAATCACAAAATGTTACTGAAAGAAACTAAAGACCTAAATGAATGCAAAGACATCCCTGTAGGTACTGGTGGACCTTCCAGCCCCAAGCCTTCTGTGTGAGCCTAGCTCATTGGGCTGGGTCTCCGGCTGGGCTGACTCTTGCTCCTCTGCAAGAGAGGACCAGACAATTTCTATATCTTGAGGAGAACAAGTGCCAACATTAGCAAACACTTAGGACTATGCAATCTGTGATTATGAAAACCAACGAGCTGTCTTCTTCCTCTGTGAAGCTGCAGAGCCTGCGTGGTGAAAGCCAAGAGTGCACAGTGCTTGGTATGTAGGGCCTGAAGTCGGCCACGCCTGAGCTGGAAGGCCAGTTGCTCCACTGTGTACCTGTGTGGCTGGGCCATTAGCTGGAGCAGGCATAGTAACAGCAGGCACATCACAGGATCATTGCAAGGATTAAATGAGAGGGTGAGTGAAGCACCGTGTTTGGCATACTACTG
Organism: Tamias sibiricus; assembly: GCA_025594165.1. Classification (NCBI taxonomy): domain Eukaryota; kingdom Metazoa; phylum Chordata; class Mammalia; order Rodentia; family Sciuridae; genus Tamias; species Tamias sibiricus. Next base: position 66,434,528 of record CM046660.1, on the reverse strand, counting down.
TGGCATGTAAAAGGGATAGCCATGTCAACTAAACCCCTTCCACTTCAGAGATAAAGTTACCCAACACCAGCATCCTTCTGAGAGGCTGCATAAATTAGTGGTTAAGAGCATAAAACCTGGAGCCTCTTTGGCTGGACTGAAATCCCAGTATCTACCGCTTCACCTCCCAATGTGGTTGCTTAGCATCTCTAGACTTCAGTGTTATCTGTGGTAAAATAGGAATATCTCAGTGTGTTTGAGTTGCTATAACACAACTGCATGGGTGGCTCATAAACAACAGAAATTTATTTCTTACAGTTCTGGAGGCTGCAAGCCCAAGACCAAGGTACCCAGCAGATCCAGTGTCTAGCGAGGGCCCAGGTCCTGGTTCATAGATGTTGTCTTCTTGATGTGTCTTCACATGGTAGAACGGGCAAGGCAGCTCTCTGGGGTCCTTTTATAAGGGCACCTATGCCATTCAAGAGGACTGTGCTGTCATGCCTTCTGATCTCCCAATTCCCACCTCCTGATACTGTCATGAAAAAATTTCATCCATGTATGAAAAAATTCACACAGGACACATTCAGGCCACAACAGAGAATAATAATAAAGATGATGACACCTACCTCTTGGAAGGTTGTGAGGTTCAAAGTGTGTGAGGTCAATGTATGGGGGAGCTGCCAGCGCCTCGCCAGAGGGTCCTTCCACCTACCCAGGAGGGTATAAGCCAGCAGAGAAGATAAGTCAGAAATAATTAGTGAAGAAAAAAATACACAGTCAGAAAAGAGAGTTTTAAAGCAGAGCCCCTGATAGATCCAGCCCACATAGGAGCTGGGTCTGGACAATTTAAAAAAGGCCCTTGTGGTTTACTTAAGGGGGCACATCAAAGGCAGGGATAAGGTTTCATGGGTGGAGTCTTGCTTCATGACGTCTTGCAGTCAGCAGTTTGATTGGCATCTTGGCAGGTCATACCCATCTCTGAGAGGCTGTGTGGCTGCAGCAGGTCACCCCATCTCCAGTGCTGTGTGGGACCTCTTAGCAGAGCTGAGGGGGAGTTCACTTGCATTTGGGGGACTGCCACGGGAAGTTCTCAATGCCTGATCTACCCCCTCGCTGGTTACGATGCTGACAAAGGTCCTCACACATTTCGCAGATGGCTGTGACACACTGAGAGAGATATAACATCTCTTCTATGAGATTCTTGATAAAAATTACATAATGTAGGTCTAATCGTGAGGAAACATCAGACAAACTGTATTTAGGGACATTCTATGAAATCAATGGCAGTACTTTTCAAGGTCAGTGTCACAGAAGAACAGCCCAGATTAAAGGAGATGAGAGAGCCTTGACATCTAAATACCATGTGCTGTCTGAGTTGCTTTTGTGGGTTATGGTGGGACCACTGGCTAAATCTGATGAAGGTCTGGAGATTGGGTAATAGGATTAGGACTTTCATTTTTAGAGCCTTGAAAGCGTACAAAACTATAGTACTGTGGTAAAAGAACGTCCTTTTTATGTTTTAGGAAGTGCCTGCTAACATATTTAGGAGTAAAGGACAATTTTAAAGTTCTTAGAACAACACCTGGCACAGTGTGTGAGTGTCTTCTGTTTTCTGAGTTTTTGCAGCCGCTGAATGTGGTATCAAACAGTGCTGTTGTGACCTTCACTAACAATGTTGCAGGAAACTGGGGCTAATCTAATTGCCTTTTCTTTTCCTGTCTCCCAGCGTTTGGCTTCAGATGTTATGCAGTCCTGGAAAATACAGGAAAGCTACAAGGACTTTGCTTTGCTCACACTTCACACCTCTCAGTCCTTTGGCTCCTCCTGCCCTCCTTACCCTAGCCATTCCTCTTCTAAGAGCCTCAAGTTATGCGTTGAGCCTGGAGAGAGTGTCTCTGGCAGGTGGGACTCCTCCACCATGGCAGAGCAGTCTTGTGGTGAGCAGGGAGAGGGTTGCTTACAGAGAGGCATAGCACTCAGAGATGTCCTTTAAATACCTTACTATGGTCCTCTTCCTTTTGTGGGCTGGGATAATCAGGTCATATAGGGAGGAGTGGTCAATAAAAATGCTACTTAAACCATGTGCTATTCCCAATTCATTGTGTGAATAGCTCCCTAGGGACCCAGATGGCCAGACAAGGGCAAGAGAGCTGTCTTTCAAACTCCTTGCAGGCATGGATGGCTAAATCCTGCATTCAGTGACTTTTAGTTTGGGATGAGTGGACTGAATGATGTGGTTACCTTGGTTACTTGACTGCTTCTATGTAAGACATAATAACCCAGCTTTATTATAAGAGAAGCCAGCATTTTTATATATGTGGGTGTATAACCAGCCTGGGTCCCACCCACTTAAACCACAGTAGAATCTTCAGGATACTTGCGGTAAAAAGCAAAATCACAGTGAAATGTGCTTCATATGCTATAAACCTCCATGGAGGGAGGTCTGTCAATGGGAAGGATGAGAAAATGGCTTGGTCTTCTCTGATTGGTAAATACTTGAGAGGGAGAGGGACATTGTTCGTAGAGGTTGTAATGGCTGTAAAAATAAGAGGTTGCACTTCTTGGTATGGAGACTAGGTGTCAGAATGATGTAAGGCAACATCTCTCAGAGGATGAGATGGGACCACCTGTGATTTTAGATGGACACCAACTAGCAGTGACCAACATTTGAGTCTCCTTCATACATTCGAAATATTACTGACTCCCACCAGAGGTCAGACACTGTTTCTAAATGCTAACAAACCACTAATAAACATGTGCATGCCCAATTTTCTGGGAATCTGTTGATTAGACAAGGGGAAAATCTCTGAAGTTGAAAGATCTTTAACGCCCCACTAATTTATCAGAGGAGATAGCAGCACATCGGCCTAACTAGTTGGACTTTCATAATGGTGATTTTTTTTTTCATGGACTTATTTGTGATTTCCTTTATTTGTTCACTTATTTAGCACGAGTTACTGAGAGCCTCCTGTGGGCCAGGTAAGCTTCAGGCAATGGTATTGCCCTGGACAAGACAAAGTGGACATATTGTGATTGATTGATGGTTCTGAGCTCCAGGGGGCCATTCCCTGTGCACCCCTGAGCTGGTCACCTGTATGACTTGCTCCCCACTATTGGGTATGCCTGAGGGTCTCACGCTGTTCTAGGGGCCTTGGAGAGCATGCTTTGGTTGCTGTTCCTGTTCTCTCTCTCTTTCCTTCCCTGAAAATCAGACTTTTCTTAATTGATGTCAGCAAAACCTATTGCCATGAGAAACCATTTTTTTCACACATTCAGTCCAAAATCATAGCTCATCTGCTCCCTGTTTCTTAGGAAGACTCCACCTTGGGGGTTGGAAGGGAGGGAAATGTTTGTCTCCAGGTATTTAAGACACCATCATGACTCACAGTGGTGTTGGGTCGGGTACATAGGAGGATTAGAGGAATGCTAGAAAGGTCAAAGGGGAGGGAGGGGAAGGAAGGGAGCAAGGGGGGATGGAGGGGAAAAAAGAAAAGGTGGTTGAATAAGATGGATGTCTTTATCCTAAATGCATGATTGAAGATTTGAATGGTACAAATATACATTGTATACAGTGTTTTGTAAAAAGATGCTCTATGTGTTTATTATGAATTATAATGCATACTACTATTATAAATACAACTTTGAATAAAAAGTAAATAAAAATCTTAGAATGATTAAAAAAAAAAAAGACACTATCATGACTTACCAGTAGATAATACCTGTGTTTTGGTTAAATGTAGCAGGATACCCAAAGTCGTGAGAAGCATGAAAGGGGCAGGCACAGGGGGAGCTCTTTTCCTGAACAACAAGGTGAGGAAAGCAAAAGTCTCAGCATGAAGGCCTGAGGTCCAGAGAAAAGCCAGGAAGTCTACGGGGACTTCAGAGCCCCGTCCGTTCCCAGTTCAGTGGCCATCTCCCCACCCCTGCTGCTCCTCCGCACCCCAGTTGGTCCTCTAATAATGTCCATCACCCCTTCCCTTAGACTGTTGAAAATAACAATCCTCATCTTCTTCCCAAACCGCCTGTCTCCAGAGTCCCCAAGGACTATTATTCCTGGCCAACCAGCTGGAACAGAGAGGCATTTCAGAGCGAAGTGCCAGGTCATTACTGCCCTGTGGCTCAGACTTGGCTGATTAAACCTTTGCCCTCAGAGCAGTCCTCACCCCACTTCTGCCTCCTCTCCAGCCTCAAGTCCTGCCATTTAGCCCTCAGGCCTCTGCACATCCTGGGCGCCTGCCAGGGATCCTTCCCGCCTCACTCCCCTATTCTCTGAATATGGATTTACATTTTCTATGTGCCTTTTGTCACCCCTTTTCCTGGGATGCCTGTCCCCCCATTTTTCCCATCAGTCCTTCCCACACCTAGAGGACACCCTGACTCTGCTCTGTCACTTGGCAGGGCTGCTCTCATTGTCCCTGGCTGGGCTGTGCATCCTGACAGCCTCCGTACCAGGCTAGCTGTGGTACAGTTCCTGGTCCTCATCTTTCATGTTCCTCCAGGACCTCTCTTTAAGGGACCAGAGCTTTCTCATCCTCACAGAGTTGTGCACTGAAAAGACTGTGATCCCAGGCTCGGCAGCCATTCTGCCTGGATTTGCTGTCTGGCCCTGCCATTCACTAGCTGTGTTACTCTGGGCATTTTATTTCACATTTCTGGTTGCAGATTTTAGGAATAAATGAGAACAATAACAGTGTTACTGGAGTTCTAGGCCAGAGACCCAACTGGGGGGAATTCCAGCAAATCAGGTCCAGCCACTCATCCCGAAAACCAAATGGAAAAAGTAAGGGTGAAAAGCAGGCAAGGAACTTTAATCTGTGTGACCCTATTGGGAAGGCAGAGTGAGATCCAGGTCTCAGCCCTGTCTTCAGGGTGCTGACACGAAGTTTAGGTTTAACACAGGAAGAATTGGGGAAAAGGCGGAGAGGTATGCATAATTAAATAGTCTTGATCAAGTTGCATTATAGTTTTTAATTATCTTGGTTCTGTTTTCATGAGATGCTCTGGAGAAGTCTATCACCTGAGGGGACAGTCCCCATCTGCTATTCAGGATGTTTATCTATTAGACCCATGAGTCAGGAAGAGGGCAATTTGGTTCCCATGAGGTTGCTCCTGCTGGCGGGGTGGGCAGTCTCATCCTGGGTGATGTGCCTGAAGGCTCTGCTTTTCCTAGAAGGTGAAGGGCAATGGCTGGAGATGTCTAGGTGCCACTTAGTCTGGAGCAGGACATTATAAAAGCTGGCAGTTAAATGTTCCTGCAAGTCTTGGAAATATCTTGGTTACTCTTACCTTGGTGTCTTCAGCCTTGAAGGGAAACGAGATAGATTAGGAATGCTTAAGGCTAATAAACGTTTTATAACACTCCTTAAGTGATTAAAATGTCTATGTGCAGAGTCAAAGTTGAAGATAATAAGGGAGGCAGATACTAAATAAGGCAGAGATGCTGAGACTTATCCTGCTTTCAGTTATCCAAGTGGAAAGTTCCCTCATGGGCTGCTGTGACGGTAGGTAAGATAGCGTGTGTAAAGAGACCAGCATGGTACCTTGCTCAGGGTAGCTGCTTATCCTGTCACCTCTTGTCATCATCAGGGCCACCGTCATCTTACTATCACTCCACAGCATTCCCGGAATGCCATCATGGGGCAGGCACTGCTCTAGTAGGATTACAGTGATGAACCAGATCAGGTCTCTGCCCTTGTGAGGTCACGCTGGAGAGAAAGGAAAGGCGACAGAAAGCAAACAGATGGCAACTTCAGATAGTGATAGACACAGAGGAGGGATGGGTGCAGACCACAGCAGGATGAGATAGGAGCTCTCAGAGGCTTTCTGATCACTCACATGGTGCAACTTGTAGATAAATAACTTGTGTAGTCATCAACACATTTGGGAACAGTAACTAGATAAATGAGCGATGCATCAAGATGACATTTTCCCAAGGGTTGTGTTTGTTCTCATTGATTCTGGAAATGTGAAGAACTCTAATGATTCAATAGTTTCAGGTATCTGATGGAAGGTGGGATAGGAGGGCAATGCCTTCCTCCTCATTTCACGTGCTGGGCCCCCTTGATCTCAAGTTCAAGTCCTCAGGTTTAGACACTTGGTCTGGCTGAGTGACACAACCCCAACCTCCTGATGAGGCTCTCACCATTGGAGTGCCCAGGTGAGGAAAGAGACCTGCGGTGCGCGCAGTGCAGGGGGCATGGCTAGAGAGGCGCTGCTCGTATTTACACAATTTAAACCCACTTGGCTTAGTAAGGATGTGTCCATGGGGAAGGACCAACTTTACACATGGGGGATAGAAGTAACCTCCTTCCTTTTTCCCCTGAAGATCATCTCCAGGGGCCCTTGAGAACTTATCTTCTGGGCAAATTTACAGCAGTTCTTCACAACCTGATGCCATTGGGAGAAACCCCCTTTCAACTGAAGCAACTAAATGTAGATTCATTTCTCAGTTCTTCAGCAGAAAGCAGGAAACTGAGGGAGCTTTCAGGCCCAGGGCAGGGATATTTTCATATAAAATGAATGTGTCAGGAACATGAAATGCTTCTCAGTACAATGGAGCCATCTCTAATAGGAAATGTCATGCCCGAACAGAGTTTCCAGGGCTGAAGGAGGCCAAGGCCAGGAGAGGGTGAGTGTGGAGGGAGAGGAGTGAGATAAGAGAACAGCCTGGACCGGCTTAGTTGTGTTAGTCAGCTTTTCATTGCTGTGACCAAAATATCTGACAGAACAACTTAGAGGAAGAATTTTGCTCATGGTTTCAGAGGTTCCGTCCATGGCAGGTCAACTCCATTGTTCTGGGCTCAAGGTGAAGCAAAACATCATGGTGGAAGGGCATCATGGCAGCCAGAAACTGGGGTGGGAAATGGACCCAGGGCAGATGAACACCTCCAGGGAAGCCCCCAATGACCAATCTTATTCAGCCACTCCCCACCTGCCTATAGTTACCACCTAATCCATCCAAACTAGGATGGTCTGAATAGGTTCCAGCTCTATAATCCAATCATCTCACCTCTGAACATCCCTGCATTAACACAGAAGCTTTTGGTGGGGGGGACATCTCATATCCAAACCATAACATTAGTCATGCCCTATGTTGCCCGACCTTGGTCATACTATGAATCTAAGTAGATGTAGTGTAGATTTGTGAATCTCAGTAGATATAAAACAACTTTGTACTGTTTACCCTTCCGAAGGAGTTCTTCATGCACTGGGAAAACAATACTTAACCAGAATGCATCTCAATGTCACATAATTGTCCCAGACTGTCTTCTAGACCATTTTGGGGACAGCAAGACTGAATGAAGCTGCATATTATTGCCAGTGTGGTCAGTCACAGGGTATCGAAATGTTGACATATTTCTATCGTGATTGGTGAGTAGGTAAATAAACAGCTGCTTTCTTTTCCCCCATTACACCCTCCAAGTTCCCTGCCAAAGTTGGGTCTATGCTGATGAGTGGGTGACCTTGCCTTACCAGATATGAAATATTTTGGATACCACTCCTAAGATACCTGAGGTTGCTGCACGAAATAGCTCTAATTCTATATTAAACATTTAGACATTTAAAAACACTGAGTTAAACTATTTGCTGCAAGCCCATACTTTTTTTAGTGACTGCTATGCGTAAGACTTCTAATGGGTTGACATTATGCAGGTGAGGGCTGTGTACCCCTACCTGGACATAAGTCACCCCACAGAAGCTCATATGGTTGCATGCCTCAGTCTCCCTTCCTGCAGTGAGGAGAAACAGGAAGAGAAAAGACAACGTGAATATAACCATGGTAGCCAAGCCCAATGATCTCTCTTCCTTGCTCTGTCAGGGGACCAAGCAGTGCCCTGGGCCAGAAGCAGGCAGCAGGAGAGTACAGCATGTGCCAGGTGCTCCTCCAATCTGGAGGTCCAGAGCTTCTAAACAGGCTTTTGAGGCCACTGCAGCAGATGACTAAGCCATTCATGGAGTGAACCCATGGAAGAGGTCATGGCCCTGATTTCTCTGGGTCTCATGGATAGCTGGAGGCTCTGGAGGCAGGTGGATGGAGGCAGAGGCTGAGTAGTGTGCGGCAGAGTGTATAGGTGGTGCCTTTTTTTAAATTTAATTTTTTAAAATATTTATTTATTTACTTTAGTTGTACACAATGCAATGCATTTATGTTTACGTGGTGCTGAGGATCGAACCCGGGGCCGCACACGTGCGAGGTGAGCGCTCTGCTGCTGAGCCACAACCCCAGCCAGGTGGTACCTTTTGACTGGCTGGCAGAACTTAGGGAGAGCCTCCTCAGGCCCGGGCATTTGGGGACAAGATTCTTCCCAAGTTCTGACATCTTTGCAGTTAAAGCTCTCTCCTGTCCTGAATTATTTATTGACCCCGAAATGCACAGCTTATCCTTGGATGAAATTTACTCAGTTTGAAATGTTATAAAATGAAGGCAGAAGATGGAAAGAATAAAAGAAGGCGAAAGATAGCAATGCTCATGCTCTTGTGTTTTCCCTGTTATTAACCCTTGGAGAGCTGCTTTGCTCCTCCATGGGCTATCTCAGTGGCTCCTAGAGGGCACGCTCTCCCTGCACGTCCACACAGTGGCGAGGCCTGTACTCCGGGCATGAAGGGGCCTCAACTTTCAAGTTGCCTCACCATTGGGATGATGAACTTGACCTCCCCTCTGCATTTGCTGTGAAAACGCCTTTATGTCATACATATCGACATCCGGGTGCTTGAAGCAAGGCGCACTCTCTATGTTCCTGATCTACACATGGAGGGGTTTGGAGGGGGTGGCACAGAGATGGGTTTGAACAAAGCTGGACATACAGAGACATTTTAAGTCATCTTCACCCTGAAGGTCACACAGGACCTTGGGTGGCCCTTTCTCCTCCTCTGCACACTGACTTCTCCCCAGACATCCCTGGTAACCACTTGTGTCCATTCTCATGGACCTGAATTGAAATTTCATTGCAGGCTAATGTTCAACTGTTAAGGGACCAGCATTGGCATTTCAGAAGTTAATTTGTTAGAAGTTCAATGAATAAACAAGCCATGTATGTAAGGAAAAAAAAAAAAAAAAGAAGTCAACTTATCAGAAAGTTAATTTATCAGAGATTAACTTATCATGTGCTGACATTTTGAAAGTTAACTTATCAAAGAATCCAAAGGTTGAAAAAGATATTGGAGATTATCTAAGACATGAGTCTGCAAATTGGGCCAAATGCAGCTTGATACTCATTTGGGGGAAATAAAATAATGGAATACAATGTCCATTCACTTACATTTTATTTATGCTGCCTTTGTTCTACAGAGGCCATATGGCTAGCAAAACTGAGAATATTATTTACTCCTTTTCAAAGTTCATTAACACTTGATCCAGTCTAACCCCAGTTGCCTCCCCTACAAGTGACTGTGCAGCTCTTGAACACCTCCTGTGACAGAAAGCTCCTTCCTAATACTAACTAACCCTTTAATTCTAGAAGGTTCTTTCTTATGTTAAGCTGCATTTGCTTTCTTATATTTCTTTTTTTTTCTATTATTTTATTGGAAAACTAAAAAGTCGGTTGTTTCTTTCTTTCTTTCTTTCTTTCTTTCTTTTTTTTTTTTTTTGGTACCAGGGATTGAACTCAGGGGCACTTAACCACTGGGCTACATCCCCAGCCCTATTTTGTATTTTATTTAGAGACAGGATCTCACTGAGTTGCTAAGTGCCTTGTCATTGCTGAGGCTGGCTTTGAACTCACGATCTTCCTGTCTCAGCCTCCCAAGTCACTGGGATTACAGGCGTGCACTACTGTGCCCAGCTCCCAGAGAGTTAATTTCTAATGTGGAGAGAGGGGAAGTAATGCCCTCTCAATCCACACGACACAGGGAATGGCCTCTTTTCTCCCCATTTCAAGGTTCCTCCTGGTTCTGAAAATTTGGGGATTCATCTTTGTTCTAGGTTGAGCTTTTGGGGTGGAATTAATTGCCTCTTAGTGTTCCCTTCTTAGCCTTTTGAAAGTAGTCAGCTCGTAATATCATTGTCTGTGATCCAACACAAGAAAAGTGAGTTTCTTATTTCTCTCCCAGAACAAGAGAAATAATTATGCAAGAGAAGAAAAGAGACTGAGATTTTTCAGAGTTTCACTTGGAATTTTAGTGATTGCTGTGTGAAAAATTGCCCCAGAATTTAGCAGCTTGAAATAGCCATTTGATTTGGCTTACAATCTAGTAGGTCAGGAACTTAAGAAGGGCTCAGATGGGTGATTCTAGTTGGGGGCTTCTCATGTGGGCATAATCAGTTGTCCCCTGGGCTGGAACTACAAGATGACACACTTGCATAGTGGAGAGCCCATGTTGTCAGCTGCGAGCTCATCTGGGTTGCTAACAGGGGCACTCACACTTGGCCTCCCCAGCACCATAACCTCGGGGGCCTTTGGACTACTTACGTGTTGACTCAGAGTTCTAAATGCAAGTGTTCCAGAACATGGCAGGAGCATTCCCTATCAGCTGGAGCAGTCTCAAGCCCACCCAGATTCAAGAGGGCAGGGACTGGATCCCACCTTCTAATGGCAGGAATGGCAAGTCACATTGTAGAAGAGGAGATGAGATGGGCCATAATTGTTGCAACCCTCTTTGGGAAATACAGTCTGCCTCAGGTATTGCATTTCCTGCTTCTTCAGGAGCTGGACCACACCCAAATGTAACCCAGGTGGGAGGAGCTGTAAAATAAACTTTCTCTATTTTCTATTCCTTAGTATCTCTCTTCTCAATTGATTCTCATCCCCCCCCCCCCCCCGGCCCCACATTCCTATAATTCTATTTATATAAAATACAGAAAAATCATGGTGTTAACTGAGATACATGTTTAGGTGATAATACTTTTAAGAAATACAAGATGGGCTGGTTGGGTATCTTAACAGTATAACACTTGAGTAGTGTGCATTAAAAAAAAAGTCAGACTGGAGGTTCTCTTAGGAGTAAAGAGATGATGGTCATTGAGATGAGACAGAAGTGGTCCACTTCTACGTTCTGTTTCTTGACTTGGATGGTGGTTACATGATGTTTGCTTTTGGTTCATTGAATTGTTCTTTCTTGTTGGTGCCCCATCTGCATAGTTGTTATATTTCAAAATAAGATAAGGTTTTAAAAATGTAATCCACTCTTAGGATGTATTTGTGGAGGTACAAGATCCAGGACAAAGTGAGAACCCTACAGTGTGCTGATCAGTCTATGGCCAAAGATCGTTCAGTTCTCGGTTGTTCCCCAATTCTGGGCAATTGAGAGGGACATTGACAAATTAATGAGGGACGAATGAACCAGCTAATGAAAGAAAGACATCTAGCCTAGAAAGAACTAGAGACACTGTGACCATATCTTCAGAAACATAGAGGGTTGTCATGGGAAGACAGACTGGATTGGTTTTGTATTAACATCTGGTGGGTAGAGTGGGACCAGCATCATGATTATCATTCTTCTTGCATAACAATGACACAAACTGACAATCGTGCCTCTGACATCGATGTAGTCTTGGACATCAAGGGCAGTGCCATTTGGTTTCACTGTACTTTGATAATTAATGTATGACTTTGTACAATTATTTTTTCTGTTGTATGTTGCTCAACAGCTTTGTTTTCCTGATAGTTATATCATGGTTGGATGACAACAGACAGCAATTAATCATTTTCTGGAAAGTTTTTTTTGGAAAATTTCCAGAAGGGTATGAGGATCCATCTACTCTAAGAAGGCCATCTGGCCTGAGACCTCTGGAGAGAATGGCCTACGCAGTCTTGCACAGCTCCTGATACAGTGCCACACACTACCCCCTTGATCTTCTTCCCATCTCTTTTTCAAGACCAAGCTGGTTCTTAGAGTTTTTGAGTAGTTACTTTGGGGGAAAAACACCTTTTAATTCAAATTATATAAATCTATGAATCATACTTAAATATTTCTAACCTGTTCCAGCAGTTCCAGGACTCAGTACTTGGCAAGCTCTTTAAAAGGAACAGATAAGAGCCTGTAGGGGAAAAGTAGATTTCTTATTCATCATTTGTTTGTGACTAAACTGTTTTGTAACTGGATACAGTTCAGATCTACATAAAAATTAAAAAGAGAACTTAGCAAAGAGAAATAAAATTTGCAATACTATACTTTATGAAGAATCAGGCAATTGTATATGCATGTGTCTATCAGATTTACATAACCCACTCTCAGGAACAGTCACGGGACTTAAGATCACCTCCATCTTCTGTCCCCTCACTGAGGGCTTGCACAGGATGCTGGGGGCGTGTGCTTGCTCTATGGGCCAGCCCACTTCCCCTGATTTCCATCCAGCTGCACATCTCACCTCACAGTCCTGTGCCAGTCCTAACGGGTGTTCATAGAATCTAGGCAGCACGTAGAAGATGTAGTTTGGAAGCCTCCCCTTGCCTCATATTTAATTTTTCTATCCTAGAGTTTAAGAGCCATTTTCTTATGCTGTAAATGCTCCCAGACATTATTTGCATCAAAATCACTGCAGGTGTTTGTGAAAACACAGCTTCCTGAGCCCTGTCCCCGAAGATTCTGATTTAGTAGTGTGGGGTGGGGCCCAGGAATCCTCACCATCAGCTGCAGATCACACTTTGCCAAGCGTCCTGCTGATCCCAACCCTCCACCTACTCCACCCTGGCTCTCCTGCCCCTGTGGCCGTTCTTCCTGAGGTTCTACTTTCTTCTGGGCTATGTCATGGTTGTTTTAGAGAAAGAGAGGGCAGGAGAGAGAGAGAGAGGGAGGAGGGGAAGGGGGGGGAGAGGGAGACCTCTAAGGGGAAAAACCATAAATCTCCTCCTCTTTTGCCTTCAGTGCATTGAGCATAAACCTGACTTCTTAGCCTGAAGGGCATCTGGCCAGGGGCAGAACTAGGCAAAAATAAGCAATTTATCAATGAGCCCTCCTCTTTCTAATCTCTCCAAGTCTCTTGCTAGCAGCCTTTGTAGCACCTGGAAATGAAAATGGTCATTTCAGGTGTGTTACCAGGGCAACAAGAGGAGGCAGAGCTCTCAAGACCCCCACGCCAGAATTAATAAGTTTCTTCCACTTTTCTGCGTTGAAGGGAGAATTAGGATCGTCCTAACAGAAATCTCAGAGGTCTTCCGAGCTGAGCTTCTCAGACATTAATGTGCCTATGAATAGGGGGAAAGAGCTCATTGAAATGCAGAGTCTGATTCTGAGGTCCATCTGCGTGGGGCTGAGGTTCAGTTTCTAACAAGCCCCTGGGGGGTTCCATGCTGCTGCTGTGGAGTAATAAGGAGAGTGACTAGATGCCGGAATCTCAGTGGAAAAGAGTGTCATGTTCGTGGGGAAGCCGTGTCCTAAATGAACTTTCAAATAAGTGTGGGTGGGTAATTTAGTGAGTTTTGGAACTGATGCTTCCCCATAAATGAGGCAGATAAGGGATGGCAGAGGACCCAGAAACACGAAATAAAGAGAAGCGGAATGAAGGGGGGTTAGGAGAGCTTTTTACCAGCTCCTTTTGAAGGCATATGATGTCCTGGGTAGCCCCCCACCTCCACCCAAGTGCAGGGATAAAAGACTTAGCAAGTGAAAAATTAAGTGCCCTATTAAGTTTGAAGTTCAGATAAGCAATAAAAACTCTTTTTTTTTTTTTTTTTTTTTTTTTTTTTTTTGGTACCGGGGATTGAACTCAGGGGCACTTGACCACTGGGCCACATCCCCAGACCTTTTTTGTATTTTAGTAGAGACAGGGTCTCACTGAGTTGCTAAGTGCCTCGCCACGGCCGAGGCTGGCTTTGAACTCGTGATCCTCCTGCCTCAGCCTCCCAAGTGGTGGGATTACAGGCGTGCACCACCTTGCCCAGCTTCAGCAATAAAAACTTTTTAGGACAAATATGCATCCACCTATTCGCCTCCGTTGCACTGTATTAAACAAAACAAAATCACTCTTCATTGTGCTTCCCCACCCCCTTCCTAGAGACTCTGGCCTAGTTCACCTTTGAACCCCCAGAGATTGGGCATGCATGCAGTGAGCCTCAGTGTTTGTTGAATTATTAATGCCTAATTTCTGTTCTCTCTACTCCCCCATCCCCTGCTGTGTCATCCTTAGAGGAAAGAAGGCTAATAAAACACCATGTCCTTGAAATGCCCCCTTCCATTCCCAAGAACCTAGCCAAGTCAAGGAAACAATGAAAGCAGGGCTTGGATGGAATGCTCAGATAAATATTATCTCAGAGGACATTGGCTTTTTCTCATGTGTCCAGGGAATTAGAGCAAGTTAGTGTGAACTGTAGAAATGTGCTTTCTTGCACACAAAGTTCCTTGGGATGTTGGTCCTATAATGGGACAAAGCAAGCTAAGCTAGTGATGTCACTCCTTCTGTAGCCTAAATTATAAAACCCCTTTTCCCTGAGGGCACTGTGGAGAGCGTAAGTGCCACTTATCCAGCCAGCCACCACTGGACGGGGTGTCATGAGGGATGGAGATGCTATTTTCTGGCAAAGCCCTCTGAGGGACAGAGAGGCTGTCTGGTCAGCCTGTTGGCCACTGGACTTTCTGGAGCACCGTCATGAAAGATGGAGGCACTACTCACTCAGGAAGCTCAGTGAGAGATGAAGGTCCAGCCTGGACCTTCCCTGTGAGCATTTTTAAATTAACCTCATGTCCTGTCTGCTGGCTCTGAGCACTCTAGTCTCTCAGCAATCTCTCCAACTGCCCTAGCACAACGGGGCCCTGGACAGTACACCTGCTCCAGGTAGGAAGTCATCCAGAGATCCAGTGGAAAGCCCCAATGTCTCTGACCTGAACTCCCAAAGGAGAGTGAGTGCTTGCATTGGGTCTCAGGGGAAGTCCTGAGGTCAAGCTGAAGACATGTTCCAAAATGGATCTTTAGGGCCAGAAGGAGCCAGGTCTGAGTATCTTCTCAGTGGCTGAGAAGAGCCAGGAATGGTGAGATTCGCATGGCAGGTGTAGGCAGACGGAGTGAGAGGGGTGTCGATGTGAAGCCTGCTGGGGGCCACAGCCATGGCAGTGATTCTTTTCTCCTTCCATCTGCTCCCGCCTGACTGGATGGAGCTATTTGAGGAAAGGAGCACTAGACAGGTATGTTGAGATGTTGTTTGGGGGCTTGGAGAAGCAGGATCATCTCTATGTTGTTTTGTAGCCTCTAGGCTTTGTGGGGTCACTAGAAGGCTTGTGCAAAAGAAGGGTTGGGAAGAAGACCGGATTTCCCAGCTAGAAAGAACTAGGGGGAAAGAGATTTGCTTTGAAACAGAAAATCTCTTCAGTATTTTTCTTAGTCCATTCAGGCTGCTATTAAAAAATATCACAAACTGGGTGGCCATTAACAATGGAAATTTATTTCTCACAGTTCTGTAGGGTGGGAAGTCCGAAATCAAGGAGTCAGCAGACTAGGTATTTGGTGAAGATCCTCTCCCTCACAGACAGCTCTCTTTTTTACTCCAACCTCACATGGTAGACGGGACCACCAAGAAGGTCACTAATCCCATTCATGTGGGATCTACCCTCATGACCTAATCATCTCCAGTGGACCCCACCTCCTCACACCATCACCTCAAGGTTAGGATTTCCATATGTGAACTTTAGAGGGACACAAACCTTCACACCAGAGAAGTATCCATACACGTAAAGAAGTAAATAGGTGGAAATAGAGATTTCTTTCTTTGGAGCTACTTTATTTTTTTCTTTTATTCTAAATTGTTATATATGACAGCAGAATGTATTACAATTCATATTACACTTATAGAGCACATTTTTAAATATCTCTGGTTGTATACAAAGTATGTTCACACCATTCGTGTCTTAGGATAATGATATCCATCTCATTCTACCATCTTTTTGTTTTTACCCTTTTGCCCCCTTTCTTCTCTTCCCTCCCCATTGGCCTTTCTAGTGTTCCTCTAATCCTCCTATGCTCCCCATCCCAACCCCACTGTGAATCAGCCTCCTTTTTTTTTTTTTTTTTTTGTACCAGGGATTTAACTCAGGGGCACTTGACCACTGGGCCACATCCCCAGCCCTTTTTTGTTTTTTTATTAGAGACAGGGTCTCACTGAGTTGCTAAGTGCCTCACCATTGCTGAGGCTGGCTTTGACTCGCGATCCTCCTGCCCCAGCCTCCCAAGTGCTGGGATTATAGGCGTGCACTACTGTGCCCAGTTCAGCCTCCTTATATCAGAGAAAACATTCAGCATTTGGATTTTTGGGATTAGCTAACTTCACTTAGTATTATATTCTCCAACTTGATCCATGTACCTGCGAATGCCATAATTTTATTTTCTTTTATTGCTGAGTAATATACCATATTTTCTTTATCCATTCATCTACTGAAGGGTATCTAGATTGGTTCCATAGTTTAACTACTGTGAATTGTGCTATAAACATTGATATGGCTGTGTCCCTGTAGTATGCTGTTTTTAAGTCCTTTGGGAATAAACCCAGGAGGGGGATAGCTGGGTCATAAGGCGGTTCCATTCCCAGTTTTCCAAGGAATCTCCATACTGCTTTCCAGATTGGCTGCACCAATTTGCAGTCCCACCAACAATGTATGAGAGTGCCTTTTGTGTTCTTTTTTTTTTTTTTTTTTGTATTTTTTAAATTTAGTTAATTTAATTTGTTATACATGCTTTTGGAGTGCAATTCCTTTCATATTACATACAAAGAGCACAGTTTTCCAAGTCATTGGTTTTACACAAAATATTTTCATACCATTTGAGTTTGTGTTCTTAATAGCTGCCATTCTGACTGGAGTGAAATGAAATCTTAGAGTTGTTTTGATTTGCATTTCTCTAATTGCCAGGGATGTTGAACAATTTTTTGTGTATTTTTTGATTGATTGTATATATCTTCTTCTGAGAAGTGTCTTTTCAGTTCCTTGGCCCATTTATTGATTGGGTTATTATTTTTTTTTTTTTTGGTGTTAAGATTTTTGAGTTCTTTATATATTCTAGAGATTAGTGCTTTATCTGACGTGAGTGTGGTAAAAATTTGTTCCCAATCAGTAGGCTCTCTATTCACCTCACTGATTGTTTCTTTTGCTGAGAAGAAGCTTTTTAGTTTGAATCTATCCCATTTATTGATTATTGATATTAATTCTTGCATTATAGGAGTCTTATTAAGGAAGTTGGGGCCTAATCTGACATGTTAGAGATTAGTGCCTACTTTTTCTTGTAATAGGCATAGTGTCTCTGGTCTAATTCCTAGGTCCTTGATCCACTTTGAGTTGAGTTTTGTGCATGGTGAGACGTAGGGGTTTAATTTCATTTTGTTGCATATGGATTTTCAGTTTACCCAGCACCATTTGTTGAAGAGGCTATGTTTTCTTCTTGGGAGTTATTTTAATAAGAGCCAAGGAAAACAGACAGTACTGATTGATCCAAGATAATGTTCTAATAATCTTTTGAAAGTTCATTCACTCTCATTAAGATGAACTGAGTAAATGCATTTGACATTTGTGCTGACACAGAGTCTGGCTGTGGTTGAGACTTGTTTTTCCTCATTCTGTTTGTTTATTGCAGTTCTGGTGACTGAACCCAGGGCCTCATGCACACTGCCACTGAGCTACAGCCACAGCTCTGTTATTATTTGCCTTGGACTTCTTTGTTTTTTGTTTTTTTAAATTAATTAATTAATTAATTTTTCTTTATTTGAAGTTGTATATATGACAGTAGCATGCACTAAAATTCATAATACACATATAGAGCAGCTTTTTACATAACACTGTTTATATACAAAGTATATTCATACTATTCATGTCTTCAATCATGCATTTAGGATAATGATATCCATCTTATTCTACCAACTTCTTTTTTGTTTCCTCCTTCATGCCCCCTTGATCCCTCCCTTCCCCTCCCTCCCCATTGACCTTCCTTGTGTTCCTCTAATCTTCCTATGTTCCCTGACCCAACCCCACTGTGAATCAGCCTCCTTATATCAGAGAAAAGATTTGGCGTTTGGATTTTTGAGATTGGCTAACTTCACTTAGCATTATATTCTCCAACTTCATCCATTTACCTGCAAATGCCATTATTTTATTCTCCTTTATTGATGAGTAATATTCCATTGTGTATATATGCCACATTTTCTTTATCCACTCATCTACTGAGGGGCATCTAGGTTGGTTCCACAACCTAGCTATTGTGAATTGTGCTGCTATAAACGTTGATGTGGTTGTGTCACTGTAATATGCTGCTTTTAAGTCCTTTGGGAATAGACCCAGGAGTGGGATGGCTGAGTCATAAGGTGGTTCCATTCCCAGTTTTCCAAGGAATCTCCATACTGCTTTCCATATTAGCTGTACCATTTTGCAATCCTACCAGCAATGTATGAGTGTGCCTTTTTCCCCACATCCTCACCAACATTTATTGTTGTTTGTATTCTTTTTCTTTTTTTTTTTTTTTTTTTGGTACTGGGGATTGAACTCAGGGGCCCTTGACCACTGGGCCACATCCCCAGACCTTTTTCGTATTTTTATTAGAGACAGGGTCTCACTGAGTTGCTAAGTGCCTCGCCATTGCTGAGGCTGGCTTTGAACTCACGATCCTCCTGCCCCAGCCTCCCAAGTGCTGGGATTACAGGCATGCACCATCGCGCCCGGCTTGTTTGTATTCTTAATAGCTGCCATTCTGACTGGTGTGAGATGAAATCTTAGAGTGGTTTTAATTTGCATTTCTCTAATTGCCAGAGATGTTGAACATTTTTTTTATGTATTTGTTGATTGTGTATCTTCTTCTGAGAACTGTCTTTTCAGTTCCTTGGCTCATTTATTGATTGGGTTATTTGTTTTTTTGGTGTTAAGATTTTTTAGTTCTTTATGTATTCTAGATATTAGTGTTCTAGCTGATGTGCATGTTGTAAAAATTTGTTCCCAATTAGTTGGTTCTCTGTACACTTCACTGATTGTTTCTTTTGCTGAGAAGAAGCATGATCAGAACATTCAAGAAATATGGGCTAGCATAAAAAGACCAAATTTAAGAGTGATTGGGGTAGAGGAAGGTGTAGAGTTCCAAACCAAAGGAATAAGTAATTTATTCAATGAAATAATAGCAGAAAAAATCTCCAAATATGAGGAATAAATGGGAAAACCAAGTTCAAGAGGCTTACCGAATACCAAAAGTACAAAACCACAACAGAGCCACACCAAGGCACATTATAATGAAACTGCATAATATACTGAACAAGGAGAGAATCTTAAAAGCCACGAGAGAAAGGAATCAGATTACATATAGGGGGAAACCAATTAGATTATGTGCAGATATTTCAAACCAGACCTTAAAAGCTAGAAGATCCTGGAACAACATATTTCAAGCTCTGAAAGAAAAGAAACTTATTTGTTTAAAATATAAAAATGGATGAGGACCTTTAGCCATATT
The DNA here is from genome assembly GCA_025594165.1 of Tamias sibiricus. Taxonomy (NCBI): domain Eukaryota; kingdom Metazoa; phylum Chordata; class Mammalia; order Rodentia; family Sciuridae; genus Tamias; species Tamias sibiricus. Next base: position 66,415,204 of record CM046660.1, on the reverse strand, counting down.
TACAGTAAGGATAGGTTATCAGGAAATGATATGCTTATCAGTGCTCTTCACAGGTTATCATTGTTAGTTTTAAAACAATCTGTAAGACAATAGATTTAAACATGATAACAGTAGTGAAGACAGTATTTAAAAAACCCTCAGAGTGCTTTTGCTTGTTAGTAACTCTCATCTCCCCTCATGGGGGGGGGGGGGATTGCTTTCTGGAGTGTTTTGTGATTGATGCATGGTTTTGCATTCCAGGGGCCAAGGTCACAAGTGTGAGTCCCTGTGATTTGCTGAGCCTGTCCTCTCACAGATTTACCTGGGATTTCTGACCACACCTACCCCCATTGGAGGGGTGGAGGCAGGGATTTGAGCCCAAATTGGAGAGCAAGTTTCTGTTGAAAGTTTTGTTCTGATTCATTGACATTCAAAGAAGAACCCAAACAGAGCTTTTCTAACACTTCTGTGCATTGCTACACTGTGGAAAAGATGCTGATTGATGATCTGAACTCTGTATCTTTTTTCAATTTGGTTCAACAATTCTATAGACCTAATATAAGAGAAACTCAGGGCTGGGCACTGTAGGTGTTTAGATAACGAAAGACCTCTAGATTTCAAGGAGGTGACAACCAACATGAGAGGCCTCAAGGGCTTCTTTTATTTTTCCTATTCTTCTGACCCATCACACCTCCCTCATCAGATCTATGAGCAATTGGAGTGCAAACATTTACCCTGAATCTGTCCACTGTTCTCTTTCTACAGTACCACCATCCTGGCCCCAAACACAGACATCTCTTGTCTGGCCTTTGGCAATGATGGCCGGTGGTCTCCTCAGTTCCAGTCTTGGCTCCTGTAAGAAGTTGAATAATGTTCCACTAAGATCTCAGGTGCTATTCAGTGGAACCTGTAATTGTTACCTTATTTGGAAAAAGGGTCTTTATAGACAAGATTAAGAATCTTGGGGCTGGGGTTGTAGCTCAGCGGTAGAGCGCTCGCCTAGCACTTGCGCGGCCCGGGTTCGATCCTCAGCACCACGTAAATGCATTGTGTACAACTAAAGCAAATAAATAAATATTAAAAAAAAAAAAAAAGAATCTTGAGGTCAGGAGATTATCCTGGATTATAAAGTAGGTCCTAAAATCCATCATAAGTGCTCTTATAAAAGAGAAACAGAGGGAGCTTGGACACAGAGGAGGGGGGAGAGGGCAATGTAGTGACCAAGGTGGAGACTGGAGTGGTGTAGCCACAAGCCAAGGAATGTCAGCAGCCACCAGAGCTGGAAGAGACAAGGAACAGCTTCTCCCCTATAGTCCCTGAAGGGAATTCAACTCTGCCAACACCTGGATTTTGACCCAGAGATAATGACTTCCTTCTCCTGGCCTCCAGAACCAGGAGAGAACAAGAGCCTCTGTTTTAAGCCGCCAAGTTTGTGATAATTGGCTACAGCAACCTATGACAGTCTTGGAAGGAAAAAAAAAGATGGTAAAACACCATATCCCACTGGGTGCGGAGATGTGTGCCTATAATCCCAGCGGCCTGGGAGGCTGAGGCAGGATGCTCAAGAGTTCAATGCCAGCCTCAGCAATTTAGCGAACCTCTAAGCAACTCAGTGAGACCCTGTTTCCAAATAAAATATTTTTTAAAAGGCTGGGAATGTGACTCAGTGGTTAAGTGCCCCTGGGTTCAATCCCCAGTACCAAAGCAAGCAAAAAAACCAAAAATCCACCATGCCCCTGAAATACCCCTTTCCCTTCCCAAGAACCTACTTAAGACTAGGGAACAATGAAAATGGGAATAGACTAGAATGTCCAGATAAGTATTATCTTGAAAGATACCAACTCTCTCCCTCCCTCTGAAGATTAGGGCAAACTAATGTTAATTATGGAAACTGCTTTCTTACAAATACACCAAGACAGGTGTTTCTTGGGATGCTGTTCAGACAATAGAACAAAGTGAGTGAATGATGTCACTGTTCACATAACCTAACCTATAAATCTCCTCTCCCTGCGGCAACAGATGAGCAACAGAGGACTGTGGGGAGGATAAGTGCTACTCAGCCAGCTGGCCACCACTGGACCTTCTGGTGAGGCACTGGGAGAGATGGAGGTGCTACCTGTCCAGTCTGCCACCCCTGGACCTTCCCCATAAGCAGGTTTCAATAAGCCTTATGTCTCACAAGGTGTCTTCAGGTATTCTTTTTGGTCTCGCAGCCTATCCCACTGCCCAGCACAACTGGGTGATAGACCTGACATTTCAAGGGAACAGCTCCTTGACCTACTCTCTACACAGAAGCCAGAGTGAATTTTCCAGGGTGAAAACCAGACCCTACCAGTCTCTTGCATAAGATCTATTCATCATTATCATCGCAATTCAAATAAATCCAAAGTTTCAGAGAGGTGTTACTTGAATGGGAAATTTGAATATGGGTTGGATATTAGTGGATGTTGTGGAATTATTGTTAATTTTCTCAAGTGATGATCTGATTGTAATCACCTAGAAGCAGTTCCCACCTCTTGGGAGATGCACACTGCAGTATTTTGAGGTAAAGTGTCCTGATGTTTGACACTTACTTTCAAGCAATTTATGGTTAAAGTTCATGTATGTATTTTTTGGAGTGGCCTTATGTGATGGCTCCGCTCAGAGTCTCAGTCAGGTCTTGGCTGAGGCTAATGTCATCAGACTTTCCTAGGGCTGGAAGGTCACTTCCAAGGTGGCCTACTCCTGTGCCTGGCCAGTTGCTGCTGGCAGTTTGTTCCTGGCTGTGGGTTTGCTTGACCTCACAATATGGTGCTGGCCTGCCCTCAAAGCAAGCTATAAAACAAAGATGAAGGCAGGAGCTGCAGTACCCTGTGACCCACTATTAGAAGCCACGCTTCCTCACTTCTGTTTGGCTCTACTGTTCATACAAGCCAGCTTCAAGGCAGTCTGGAAGGGACCTACACATGGGTATGAACACTAGGAGGTTAGGATCACTGGACCTATGTTGGATGCTGGCTACCATATTGGAAAAAATATCAAACCAAAGCAAATGATAACCAAACACCTGACTCTAACTTATAAAGTCCTACACAGTCTGGGTCCTCTGTCACTCCTTCTTAGATAAATCTTCTAGTCCACTGTTGTAATCACTGATCTTCTTTTGGCTCCTTGAATTTGCCAATTCTACTTGTGCCTTAAGGCCTTGAACTACCTGTCAAGTGTGATGTCCCACCTCCTCGTTATATGGCAGAAGTCAGACTAACATCAGCTTACCTGTCATCCCCTCAGACAGGACCTCCCTTGCTATTGATTCTAAAGTAGCCATTAGTCCCTTCCTGTGACTCTGCACCTTCAAATTTCTGTGCATAGCAGTTCTTACTATGTGATAGGTTTCTTATATTTTTGTCAGTTTGCTTACTTTATTTTTCCCACTTAAATTCTATAAAAATGTATCTGTGTTGATCATATTTGAATCCTTAGTGCTGAAAACAGTTCCTGGCACAAATTGGCACTCCCTGACTATCTGGTGAATGACCACAGAGAGGAGAAATAAATGTCCCCAGCAGTAGTTACAAAGACTAAACCAAGAGTAGCATTAAGGTGCTGTCAGAGCACAGAAGAGCATGTTTTCTAGCTTCATAACTGGGATGCTCTATCAGGTATCTGCTTCCTAGAGCAGTCCTATGAATTGATCAATGAACTGTCCTAATGTGCCCTGGAACTTGGTCCATAGAACCTAAGGATGCCAGTTTTCCTGCCAGCACATCTGGAATCTGGAAGCAAGCATCCTTCTCTAGCTTGTCTGTGCAGCCACATCTTGTGTAGGGTGCCCCTGGGCTCTTCATTGACTCTTGCTCTAGTTGACAGAGGTATAGAAGCTGGTTGTCCAGGAAGATCCTTCAGGAACTCTGAAAATCATATAATATATGGCCCTTGTTTCTGGCTTCTTTTACTTTGCTTAAAGGGGTCTGCAGTGGACAGAACTGGCATCACCTGGGAACTTTGGGGAGTAAAGAACTGTAAAACTCGTGCGTTGGAATCTGCATTTGAACTTGATTCCCAGCCAATTAATGTATGAAAAGTGCTGATGTAAAACATACTGTGGAGCTGCCCTCATCAGAGGCAGGGGAGCTGGGGTATTCATACTCCTCCATTTGCTAGTTACTGGTTAACTAGCAAAGTTAACCAGGGGGAGTGAATTCTTTTCAGGAGCATCTGGTTAGCCAAGTGCAGTGGGGAGGTGGATTCTGGCAGCCTGGCGGGGGAGTCCTCCAACAGAGAGGCAGATACTGACTGCTAGGAGGCAAGGCACAGGACTAGGGGGAAGGAGAGGGAACAGAAAGTGTGTGGGCAGAGTCTGGACCCACAGCCACACTCCTTACACTGATCCGATGATTTCATCCCTGATTTACCCACCACTGCTCGCAGCAGCCTACTCTGAGAGGAAGTGGAAACACTTAAAATAAAATAGCCTTCCAGGCTGCCAGACTTCAAACAAGTGTGAGCAGGTTGGAGAAGCCAGGAGAGACAATCTTAGCAAAGCTAATTTAGTTCTCAAAAAAAAAAAAAAAAAAAAAGTGTTGTTGTTAAAAGCTGCTTTTTAAAAAACAAAGATGGAAATAAAATTACATACCATACCATTCACCCCCTTTAAATTGTACAACTGAGTGGTTTTGGTATATTTGCAAAGTTATGCGATTATCTCTACTATCAAACTCCAGAATATTTTCATTACTCCAAAAAGAACCCCAAGCCTATTAGAAGTTACTGCCCATTTTTCCTTTTCCCTAAACCCTGGCAATAGGTATTTTTTTAAAAAAAAAATTTTTTAGTTATACAAGGACACAATATCTTTATTTTGTTTATTTATTTGTATGTGGTGCTAAGGATTGAACCCAGTGCCTCACATGTGTGAGGCAAGCACTCTGCCACTGAGCCACAACCCCAGCCCAATAGGTAATCTTTGTGTCTCTACAGATTTGCCTATTCTGGATATTTCATATGAAATAAATCATATAATATATGGCCCTTGTTTCTGGCTTCTTTTACTTCATATAATGTTTTCAAGGTTCATCTATATTGTAGCATGTGTCAGAAATTCATCTTCAGGGTTTTGTTTTTGGGGGTGGAGTGGCACTGGGGATTGAACACCCAGGGTACTCTCTCTACCATAAAGCTACATCCCTACCCTTTTAAAAATTTTTAAAAAATATTTTTTCCCCAGGCTGACCTTGAACTTGTATTCTTCCTGCCTCATCCCCTTCAGTAGCTGGGATCACAGGTATATGACACTACACCTGACCCTCCATTTATAATTGATTTTACCTTGGCACCTTTGTCAATAACCAACTGACCTTATTTGCATGAGTCTTTTTCTGGACTCTATTCTGTTTCATTGACCTGTAGGTAGACCCTTCTGCAAACACCATGCTGTGTTAATTACTGTTGTTTTTAGAGTAAATTTTTAAATCCAGTAGTGTTACTCTTCCAATCCTGTTTTCCTTTTCCAAAGTTATTCTGAGTATTCTAGGTCCTTTGTTTTCTCATATGAATTTTGGAATCAGCTTGTCAGTTTCTATTTTAGAAAAGAGGAAGGTTTCTGGGGTTTTGATTGCAATTGCATTGAATTTATAGCTCCATTTAGGGAGAATTGAGATTTTGACAATATTGAGTTTTCTCATCTATGAACATGTCCTTGAATGGATAATTTTGGGAAGGCTCATGGCTTTGCCCTCTTCCTACATGTTTCTTTCTGAGGTTTGGTTGGGCTAAACCAAATATGGCAGTTCCCCTCCTCCTGCCATGTTTGGCTGGGAAAGGACGTGTGACAATTCTGGTCAGTGAGGCTGGAGGGAACATTGGTCCTGACAGTTCTGGAAAGATACCTCAGCCTTAGGAAGTCACAGGAAGAGGTCCCCTTGCTTTCCCTGGGGGTGGTATTGTCTAGATATGATTCCAGGAACTGTCTCCATCATCTTATGAAAAGAACCAGATGAGGGCAGATAGCCAGCAAGCAGGGGATGATGTAGCAAAACAGCAGGAAGACCTTGGGCCTGGGTGACCTCCCTCAGTGTCCAGCGTCACCAGCCCTGGAGCCCTGAGGACTCTTTCTCATTTTGTGAGAAACAGATTGTCTGTGACTAATGAGTTCAACCTACACTGAGGTGTTGCCGCCTGAAGCGCTTGGAGCAACGGAGCCGCGGGAAGAACTTCAGAGGCAAACTGGAGACGAACAGCTTTTTATTCTGATAACTTTTCTCTCTGGTTCTAACAACGACTAACACACGCCACACACACACACCACCAAAATGGCGCTGACCCAATCAGCAATTTCGGCCAAGTCACTCGAGATCCTGGGACAAGTCCCGTGAGACTACGGAAGGCGACAATGCCCAAATCTCCACGGCTCATAGTCAACCGCAATTCAAGTCATCTCCCCAAACAGGGCTCCTGCACTGAGGTGTTCTGATTTGTGCAGTGGAAGTCATTTTTCAAACCTCCATTCCCATCACACAGTTTAACACATCCTTGAAAAATCACAAGACACAGGTTTTTCACCCCAAGATTAATTTCTTTTTCCTACTCTTTAAAATTTTAAAAATTGACTTCAAACATATAAATTCAATATTATTAATTCAGTCATAAAAGTACAAACAGACCTGATTAATATCAAAAAGTCACTTTTTCTAGCCGGGGCGCGGTGGCGCACGCCTGTAATCCCAGCACTTTGGGAGGCTGAGTCAGGAGGATCGCGAGTTCAAAGCCAGCCTCAGCAATGGCGAGGCACTTAGCAACTCAGTGAGACCTGTCTCTAATAAAATACAAAAAAAAAGGGCTGGGGATGTGGCCCAGTGGTCTAGTGCCGCTGAGTTCAATCCCCGGTACCAAAAAAAAAAAAAAAAAAAAAAAAAAAAAAAAAAAGTCACTTTTTCTCCACACCCCCAGCAGCTAACCCAATCCCCTAGATGGGAAACAACCATTGTTGTCAATTTGATGTGTAGCCTTCCAGATCCTTATCCGTATATGAAAGAGACATATGTAAGTATGTTTTAAAAAATATAGCTTATTTGCACATTTATAGGCACAGGTGAATAAATATTCAAAATTTACAAAAACTTTTTTGTATAAGAATTTTGTCATATGTATATTTGAAAGTGTTTCCTTTTAACAGGAAAAAATATTAAATTGAGATATGTTATATATCTCAGAATCCAGTAGGCAGTCCTGCAATAGCTTTCCAGTAACCTTTTTAAAAAGATAAAAATGTTTATCTAAAAGGAAATATACTGATGTCATTGAATACTGGTACTGGTCCACAGTAGCTGTAAAGCACACATTTACTACCGATTATGTTAGTCTGATATTTATCTCTGGAACTAAAACACTTGACAAGTACAACTTAGAAGAGGAAATGATTATTTTGATTCGTGGTTTCAGAGGTTCAGCCCATGGTGGGCTGACTCCCTTGCTCTGAGCCTCAGGTAAGGCAGAAAGAGCATTATGGTAGAAAGGCATGGTGGAAGGGCATGGTGGAGGAATGCTGCTCAGCTCATGGCATGAGGAAGGAGAGACGGGGGTTGCCAGGGGGGAGACTGTGTGTTAGGAGCCTGGAAAAAAAATAGTTTTCCAAAAATATGTCCCCAGTGACCTGCTTCCTTCAGCCATACTTTACCTGTCCATAGTTACTTCCCAGTAATCCATTCAAATTTCCAATCCATCAAATGGATTAATCCACTGATTAGGTCACAGCTCTCATAATCCAATTATTTTACCTCTGAACAGCCCTGCATTGTCTCACACATAAGATTTCAGGGGACATCTCATATCTAAACCATAACAATGATACAGTTCTAGTTTAGTTGGCCCTATTAGAATTGTTGTTATTTCACTGTTTCACTGATGTAATTTTTGCACACTTTCCTCAGTTACACTTTTCTTCCACTCATAAAGTCCAGGGCTGTAACTTTAAATGAAAGAAGCTATTTATTTTTTAAGTGTCTAACCATCTGAGGCAATGTGAATGAAGGCTACCCAGAGATATTTTTAAGAAAACCAACTTAGTTGTTAAAAAATGTCAAATAAATCAACTTTGAAAAGTTCATACTTTCCCCTGAAACATCTACCATACCAATCCCTGAAATATTTAATGTTAAAGTTTGCTATGCAATTTTCTTTGTCTTATGCAGTGTGTGTGTATAAAAATGGGGCTATGCATTTTTATAAAAATGTCTATAGGAAGCATTTAGGATGCACTCAGTTACAAGGAATTGAAAACTCACTTTAACCTGGCTTCAAAAACCAAGAAAATTTGTTGGTTCGCATAACTAGAAAGTCCAGAAGTAAGACAGATTTCAGCGTTAGCTTAATTTAGTAGCTCAGGAAGTTTTTTAAGGACCTGATTTCTCTTTATATCTCTTTTCTTTCTTTTGGAGCTTCTTCTTCATTCTAAATCTGCTTAGTTTTGTGGTGACAAGATGACGGCTAATAACATCCAGGACCACATCCTGCAGACCCAGAGGAGTCCTAGGTTTCCCTCAGATTGGACCATCTGGACATGTGCCTCTTAACGCCGAGCATTGATTGGCTTGGGTCTGGGTTAGATGCTTGTCCCTGAAACACTTTCAAGAGCAGAATCTTAAGTTGGGGGTGGAGGTGGAGTGAATTCCAACAACATTGCTGGATGTTCCCCAGTGGAACAATGTTGAGGACCTCAGCACCTCAGACCCCTCACCCCCAAGGAAAAGACAGAAGGTGTATGTCACGGTGGTCATATTTTACATTTTTTACCAAAAATTATTATTATTTTAGCAACTTCAAAGAGAAATAAAGGCTCTAAATATGACCCAAAGCTGGCATATAACACTTGCAATGTAATTGGCAGCTTGAGGAATTTAAAGCAGACATGTTGGCAAACAGGAAATAAGAATTTTCAGAATCTAACTGCCTTTCCTTTTCCTCTGTTGTGAAATTGCAATGGCTTCTACAGTAATTAGAGATTGTGTGTGTGTGTGTGTGTGTGTGTGTGTGTGTGTGTGTGTGGTGCTGGGGATGGAACCCAGGGCCTTGTTCATGGCAGGCAAGTGCTCTACCACTGAACTACAGCCCTAGCCCATGATCTGAGATCTTTGAAGGCTAGTTCTTGACTCACAACTATAGGTTCCTGCTGGTCAGGCATGGTAGTGCATTTCTGTAATCCCAGGTACTCAGGAGGCCAAGGCTGGAGGATTGCAATTTGAAGGCTAGCCTGGGCAATTTAGGGAGACCCTGTCTCAAAATAAAAAAATTAAAAAGGTCTGGGGGTATAGAGAACCCCTGTACCATAAGAAAAACAAAAAAGAAGGAAAAAAAAAAAAAACCTAAATGGGCCCAAAGCCCAGAGGGATGGAAGGCACTGGTGCCCCTTCCCAGAGGCACCCTGCATGCAGAAGTGAAGCCCACAGCTCTGATTCCTCCACTTCCTTTTTAGACAGAGGGCCTGAACTTTCTTTCAGGAAGTGGCCACCAGAGTCCCTGGTTTTCTCAGCCACTCACCAGCTCTGCACACTGTGAATCATTGTGTGGCCTTAGCAGCAGGTACCAAGGAGGGTGCCCTCCGGTCTGAAGGCTCAGGGTCCTGGGTAAAAGCAAAGTGGGTCATGCCCCTTGATTCACTGCTGTTAGAGTTTGGGTTTTGGAAGTTTTGCCTGGGATTTCAAGGAGAATCCTGTTATTTTCCCACATACTTTTTCCTGGAAAATAAGACTTGTAACGGCAGGAAAGATCTCCACTGGTGAATTAAGGTAAGAACATCTTAAGTCAGGCTGGGCACTGCGCGCCCACTTTGATTTCTGCTTGACATTGACTTTCAACTCTTGCCTTTTCAGAAACTTGACCTTGTCCCTTGGGAGTTAGTCCACTGTGGTGATAAGCAATGGCCTAGCACTTTGTGTCCTTAGAAGAGCTCTGCTTCTAAAAAGAACGGAATTGCCCCAGGTTGGACAGTTACAGCACTTTGGTCTCAGTAGAAAAATACATATGGGGGAGGAAATGAGGGTGGAAGGCAGATGTTGGATGGTCTTAAAGGAACAGTTCTGTGACTCTCCTGGTAATGTCATTGCCCCACAAGAATATAAACTTCATGAGAGCGAGGCCTTTTCTTGTTCAGTGTTGCATCCACAGCATTAAAACAGTTGAAGATGCCCAACACATGTGATGAATAAATGAGCCGAAGGCTACTAGCTGGATGGACGAGTCTTTCATGTTTTCAAGTCAGTGTCCTAAGGGAAGTCTTCTCTGACCATTCCAGGATGATTAGAGTCCCTTTTCTGAGTTTTCATAGCACTTTCAATTAAAATGTTAATTCATAGTGTTAAAATATTTTGCCTGTGTATCTGTATTCCCTGAGAGATAGGGAACTCTGCAAATGTGGTGATTCTGCCTCATTTTTTTTTTTTCCATTTACCCACAGGCACTTTGTGCTGTGCCCGAGGCATAGTAGGTTCCCATTGAATAAAATCATATTGCTGTGGCAGGGCTATAAATATTTCTCATCCTGAGGAATAGACTTATCAAGTGGATCAGACTATGACAAGGCCCCTTTGCTTCTTCAGTGTTGGTGATGCATTAGCAAGTTCTTGCTCTTGGCCTTTAGTGGATTTTTTTTTTTTTTTTTTTTTTTTTTGTGGTACTGGGGATTGAACTCAGGGGCACTCGACCACTGGGCCAAGTCCCCAGCCCATTTTTTTTGTATTTTATTAGAGACAGGGTCTCACTGAGTTGCTAAGTGCCTCGCCATTGCTGAGGCTGGCTTTGAACTCGCGATCCTCCTGCCTCAGCCTCCCAAAGTGCTGGGATTACAGGCGTGCACCACCGCGCCCGGCTCTTTAGTGGATTTTAAGGGAACAACCACCCTTCAATTTTCAGCTGTGATTCTAATACTCTCTATACTTGTTTGAACCCACAAAATGTGCTGAGTGATCTGATGACTTACGCTCTGGGATCATTAGCTACCTCCTGATGTTATGTAAAGAGTCACCTGAGTCCTCACAGCAAACCATCTGTAAGTCTTGGGGCAGGGTATGTTATTTCCAGGAGGGCGTCCTTGGGCTATGTGGATTCTGACAGCTTTGATCACACAAGCTAAAGCCCCCATTCTTGTCCCACCTACTTCTGGCCCATCTCTTTTACTGCCTAGGGTCCTCAGTCCACATGCACTCCCCTCTGATGGGGCCTTTGCCTTTTGATCAAATTATTCTTCCTTAGGGCCGAGGTGTGGATTAGTATGTCACCCTTATGACCACTCTGAAAGAAAAAATGACCTATGTGTGACTTCCAGTTCTTGATCACTTAGAAGTAATATTCAATGTTTTGAGACAAGTCCTCAAATCAAGACATAGATGAAATGGAAAACATAAAATCAAGACAGGATAAAATTCTGAATCAAAAGTAGATACTCAAGTTAGGTCAAATTGGGAATAATATCAACCAGAGAATGACAATGTGAGCCTGATTCTTAGGTAGAGTCTGCAACTGCCAAACATTTCTCTTTTTTTTTTTTTTTTTTTTTGTTAATTTATGTGAACCTGAGCCCATGGATGAGGGTGGATTTAGTGGCCAAAGAGTTGGTGCAAAGGAAGGTGGGAGCTTTACAGTTGTATTGGAAGGTTCTCTGAGTCCTGGAGCAATTCTCACTATGTGGGAGGGACACAGCCCTGCCTTCATTGTATCCACATGGTGGGATTTATATGTGCCAGCCATTATCCCTTATGTGAGGTCCACCTTCCCCTCCCAGGGGGCCTTGCATCATGCACCTGCGTTGTCACCTGAATCTGCCCAATTGTTGTGCACGCTGAGAATCTCTGTGGTGATGGACCAGTCATCTGTTCTGTGAGGGGATAGTCTCTCCATACCCTGCATCCTGACGACTTTGAGCCTGTTAGTCATTTGGATCCAGACACAAAGTTAGCCAAGATCAAGATCTAGCGGACCATACTCTGTGAACGCTTGCATGTCCTTCAGTTAGATTTAGTGAGGTTCTTTCTTCATCATTTCCCCCTGCAGGCAGCCTATGTAAGTCTGACTTTATCATGCTTGCTCTCACTTCCTAGCCAGCCTTTTGCACAGTTGTAGGCTCTCGAGGACTTCCTACCTGCTCTGTCTTCCTCCAACATCCTCATTAAACATTCTGGGCCCCTGAATTTTTTTCCAGCAGGTTTCTTTTGCTAGCCCCATGTCTGTGCTGACCAGGATTCATCTCAACATCTCCTGTCTGGGCTTTCATGCAAGAGAAGGAAGAGTACCTTCTCCAGATCCTCTTCTTGGGAAAAAGAAATGAACTCGCCTTTCTCCAACCAAAGAGTCGCCATTTTCATACATTTTTTCCAACTTAAAAAATAGGAAATTGGTCTGTTTTTGCCTTTTCTTTTAAAACTGTCCCAGTGTTTATTTCTATTCCCCATTCTTAAATTGATGAAGTAAAGTTTTTCTAGGACAGTGGGCTTATCCTATTCATCTCTTCTGGCTTGGCATTTAACACATGGTAGGTGCACAATGCATGCTCATTGAATGAATAAATGAGTGAATGAGTGGACAAGGATTGTATATGTGGAGAAAATGGGACATGGGCAGGAATTGAAGAATTTCAACTGTCTCAATGATTTGTTCATTCAAAAATGATTTAATGATAGGTAGCTGGTGTTTTCAAAGTTAGTAATATTCTTTGTCGTCCATACTAAGAATGTAAGTTCCATTAGAAAAGTACAAACTATATTTACAAATTGCAAAAATGGCATTAAAAACAATAAATATATTTTTATTTGTGAAGTCCATCAAATAAAAAAAAATATAATGGTCGAACTTTAAGAAAATGACAGGGAAAAGTATTGAAACAGCTATTTGCTCTCTAAACATGATTCAGAATTCTATGCTAATTCTAAAAGGCAAATATAAATACTAATGAAAATAACAAAAACTTTAATAACTTGGAACAAATGGATTTTGCTATGGAAAAATGCAAGTCCATTGGCATGGTAATAGAATTTGCTATGATCGATGGGTTTATATCTCTGCCAAAGTAACTATAAATATATAGGCCTCCTACAATTGGGAGAAATTAATTATTTAGTAATTAAGTAAAAGTTCAAGTTCATAATCTATTATGTGCTAAAAGTGCTCAGAGAAGGCCAAAGGTTAAGTTATTCCATGGATATTCAGCTTCAATTTTAATATTTATTTAAAATCATACATTTTTCAGATCTAAAGAGCCAACTTTGCACAGCACATGCTATCAAGTATATTATATACCATGTAAAGACACCTAATAATAAAAGTATTCAACCAAGCCATGCATATTATGTTTACATTTCAAAACTAAGGGATTTCTTTCTTATCTGTGAAACTAATCACAGCATATAAAAAAAGTTAGTAAGAAAAGCTATAATTAAGTTATATTTTAATTTAGAGAAACAGAATTATGTCTGACGGTTAACAATAATCCTAACTGCTAAATCAGAGAAAGCTAAAGAGCTTCATGGAATCTGCTGATTTCAGCTTTGCTAAGACTTGCAACAATAAAACACCTGGTTTATGGCTAAAGCTGGGTGTGTCCTGCTGAGACAGACAGGGTTTGTCTTATTGCCTTAGGTGGGGCTGCTGTATTAACTATGCAATGAATGAAAATGACTGACTTTGGAGAGGGGATTGCCAACCAGCAAAGCAAAGCTCACCCTGTTGGCTACTATGTGTTGTATTATAGGCTTCTATAATGCTAACGTCCTACACGAGCAAATTAACTTTTAACTAGCTTAAAACTTGCCAAAATGCAGCATTAAAGTAACATCAGCATATTTCAAAGTAAATACTACAAGATGAAGTCAAGAGACAAACCAATAGACCAAAGGCAATATCTCTCCTGCTTCTGGAATATTGTATTAAATCACATGCTCAGTAACGTACAGATTGCTGTTTATTATGTGTGGCTTATTGACATGACATTGACCTTTGACATCTGGGAGAAAGGGAAGAAGGGAGAAAGATCAGGTAACTCACAGGATTCAGGATAGGCCAAAATGTGATGTCAGAGTCTGGTTACTGTGGTTGCTCCAGCATTTCAGTCCATGCCGGGGACACTTGGTAGTTGAAATTCACTAATTGATTGAATAAATATCTGTTGAGATGGCTACTTTGGTTCCTTGGCCTGTCCCATGCCACTGTAGAGAACTCCAATGATTTTATCTTATTTTATTTCAGTGTTACTGTAATTTCTTGTCAGACTCTGAATGAGTCAGTAGCTTTTTTTTTTTTTTTTTTTTTTTTTTTTTTTTGTGGTGCTGGGGATTGAACCCAGGGCCTTGTGCATGTGAGGCAAACACTCTACCAACTGAGTTATATCCCCAGTCCAGTGTTACTGTAATTTCTAATAAATTCATTACTTATGTTTTAATTGAGATTCATGAAATATGTTAATTTTCATATATGCTGCTATTATAGTTAGTGTTGCACAATCTTTTTCTGAAATCCTGGAATGACTCCTACACCTTATTTTTATTTACATATCAGTACATATAGAAAAGACTGAGGGCTGGGGTTTTGGCTCAGTGGTAGAGTGCTCACCTAGCATGCATAAGGCACTGGGTTCGATCCTCACCACCACATAAAAGTAAAATAAAGATCCTCTGTCCACCTAAAAATAAAAAGATTTTTAAAAAGACTGAAACATGTTATTAGATTGTATCCTTTGTTCCTACAGATATCAGTGTTAGTAATAAATTATAATCACTTATCATTATTTAAATTATAGAATGAAGAAATGCCATCACCACTGCTATCAGCTACCTTCTTTTCAGTACTTTCCTTTTAAATATTTCTTTATGTTCTAGGTTTGGTAAAGATGCACGTGCATGTTGCTTTTAGAGATGTGTGTTTAAATGTAAGTATTTTAGAGAAAGAAAGCATTCTATTAAAGCCAGGGACTGACTCTTTAGAATAACCAATCTCATGAGCCCTTAGAAGGATGTCTGTAGATCAGAATTTTGGTTGGAAAAAAGTGGAGAAGGAAGCTGGAGAATTTCCCTTCAAGCGAAGAAGGCAAGTTAACTGCCTGGGGAGCTTCTCATTAGGGAAACGTGTAATTTCCTGTCCTCAGAAGTAACCGGAATACCTAAGGAGGCTTTGTGATTTCACCCAGTCCTCATATCCCGCTGTGAGCTGTCTCTGGATGACTGACAGTCCTAGCTGATATTTAGTAAATGTTTCTTCTTGATGTCGAGGGCCTGATGCTCAGTAAATGCCCCTTCCCTCCCTTCCTTCTTGTCCTCTTTGAGAAGAATAACAGGGAGGTTGTCTAAGCTTTGTGGACTGGGGTGATTTTCAAAATACCAAAGAAGAAAGGTCCTAGAACAGAGCAATATATAAGGAGAGGTCCTTAAAGAGAAGGGGGCATGTTTATTGTGGGAGAGGAGGGGGTCTGATCCTCAGGGGAGGTGGTAAACATTCTGGAAGCATCTGCTTCTCTTCCTTGACCTACTGCCAGCAGCCACTGAGCAAGTGACATCATTTCTGTACTTCCCGGTCAGCTCCTGGGTTCTGCCCGTCAGCAATTACTCAGACATGGGCTCCGACCTTGGCGGCAGACACTGCCTAATGGACCGTAAACACCCAAGAAGTAAAGAACCTCCTCACTCTCAGAGATAGTCTTTGTTTCTTCAGAATTCTACATGTGGGTCCTGAGAGGAGTCTAGCTGGACCCACGCGAAGCCATTCTCAGCCACCCAGACACGGATGACAGCTTGCAGCTGCCTCTCCCTGCTGTAGATGTGTGTTTGGGCTTCGTAACAAAAGACAACATGCTGGGTGGCTTAGATGTCTCAGGGTTTGGGGGTTAGAAATGCAAGATAAGGTGTCCTCGGGTTGGTTTCCTCTGAGGTGTCTCTCCTTGGCTTGCAGGTGGCCTCAACCGTTCTGTCCCTTTACAGGGTCTTTTCTTTCTGTGTATGGCATCCCAACGTCTGTCTCTGTATGTCCTGATCTCCTCTTAGGACACAAGGACACCAGTCAGATTGGATCAGGGACCATTAATAAAATCATTTTACCTTATTGACCTCTTTAAAGGTCCTATCACTAAATATGGTCACATTTTGAGGTGCTGAGGTTTAGGACTTCAACATAGGAGTTTTAGGGGGACATTACCCTGTCTATGACACCTGCTCAATAACCCAGGATTTTTTTTTTTTCAAGAATGCAATTCACAGCTGGGCGTGGTGGTACACGCCTGTAATCCCAGCACCTGGGAGGCTGAGGCAGGAGGATCACAAGTTCAAAGGCAGCCTCAGCAATAGTGAGGCACTTAGCAACTCAGTGAGACCCTGTCTCTAATAAAATACAAAAAAAAAAAAAAAAAAAAGGGCTGGGGATGTGACCTAGTGGTCGAGTGCCCCTGAGTTCATTCCCCGGTACCAAAAAAAAAAAAAAAAAAAAAAAAAGAATGCAATTCACATACCCAACCTTGGTGCTGTTGGGAAAGAAAGCTAAACAAACAACAAGAACAAAACATGGCCAGCCGGGCACGGTGGCGCACGCCTGTAATCCCAGCACTTTGGGAGGCTGAGGCAGGAGGATCGCAAGTTCAAAGCCAGCCTCAGCAATGGCGAGGCACTTAGCAACTCAGTGAGACGCTGTCTCTAATAAAATACAAAAAAGGGCTGAGGATGTGGCCCAGTGGTCGAGTGCCCCTGAGTTCAATCCCCAGTACCATACACACACACACACACAAAAAAAACATGGCCTCAGACACCAGAAGGGCTAGGGTTGAAGTCAGGGTTCACCATCAACTTCAGCTCCCTCCCTGAATGTTCTGTGGTCACCTTCTCCCATGAGGCAGGATGAGAACGTGACCCGCTGCCCACTTCTGCAGCCTGTTGGGAGGACCATGTGAGAACATGTGTGGGGCCCCTTAGATGTTGGCCTGGTGCACATGGCCAGGGGCTAAGAGAGGGGCACTCGGGTTGGACTGCCTGGTCTAGATTCTTAATTCACCACCTCGAGCTCATTGTCCTTGGCCAAGTTACTTCTTCCTCCATCCCCCAGTTTTCTGAAAAGTGGAAATATGGTAGTATTGACTTTATGGGATTTTTGCATTGATTAAAGAGATTGGCACCTCCTAGGCCATCTTGTAGGATGCAGTCAACCACACTGTTCTTGGTCATATTGTGCAGCTGTCATCACCCTTCTCTTTGGCTCGCTTCCAGTCCAGCCCTGTTACCCACTTGGATTTTTTTTGAAGTGGGGTGTCTGTTCAGCAGTGTCACCTTGTGGAACCTCCAAGGTGAGAGAAGTGACCCAGAGCCCAAGATCCAGAGCCTAAGATAGTGATTGCCCTCCAATCTGTCTCACTCACCCAAAGTCCCTAGCATTCTCCTGCTGCTGACCAGGAGGGCATGGGATGGGGAGCTGCTCTGGGAAACTGGGCTCATAGCACATGTCCTCCTGGGGAGCCACTGGCACCATCTTTTCATACTGATATAGAACCAAAGACCAATCAGATGAGAGTAGGCAAAGACTATTTACCCAGAGCTCATGTTCTGCAGAGCAGGCTGAGGAGCGAGAGAGCTTTATAGTGAGAAAAGGGAGGGCTTCAGGTGTGCCCTGACTGGAGGCTGCTGGCAGGGGAAGCTGGAGATAAGCTAAATAGGAGTGGGATGGCTGACGTGATTGGCTAGGGGGGCATATTTGACTTTCCCCATTGGTTCCAGGTGTGTTATGTTGTTAGAACCCAAAGATGAAAAATGCAAGACAGAAATTAGGAAAAGTGTCAGTTAGTGATCAAGTCTTGGCTGTTTGGGGCCAATTTTTACAGGCTTTATTCTTTGGCTTCCTGATTGTCATTAGAGACAGCAGTCTGACTTCTTGCGAGCCTAACAGTGCAGGCTGGCTTCCTGGGCTGGTTACTGGAGTTAAGGGGTTGGTTTCCTGGGTTGGTTGCTGCAGGTTGTAGTCAGAATTTTATTTTTATATAAGGCCTGGTCATTTCTCCTTATATTCTCTCTGTCCCCAAGGGAAGCATGTTGTCCTCAGGGTTACCCTGAGCAAGGCTCTTAGGAGGCCATCTGGTGTGCTTTGGCCACCTGCTACAGGACTTTGGCAGAGAGTGGGGGTGGCTGGCTCTGATTTTGTCAGGGTGCTTGGAGATAATAACGCAATTCTTTGCTGAGGTCTCTTGGCTCTGGTGTCTTATCTCAAAGTGGAAACCAAAGTAATCTTTCAGATTAGAAGGAAGTTGTTGTTCCCCATTTTAGAATTTCAGAAGGCAGCTCTAAGAACTATCACTAAATGGAGTTAATATGTAGGAAGGGGAACTAATTACATGGCCTTGGCTGCCACAAGTCCCTGGTATGCAAATATGGTTTTGGAGACTGGGAGATTCTGGATATATGATCCTAAAGAAATTCCTGATCTTCCTGAGGTCTCATAAGTAAATTAAAGGTAATAAAACCTGCTTTCATTGAGTTTGCAGATTTCCAACCCTCTTGAAATTCATACATATGAAAAGTATTTAAGCCACTTCCTGTGGTTCAAGGGTCCGCTGTGCCAATTTCCGCTTTGCTGGGCCACGTGCTCTGCAGTCAGGGTTCATGTCCATTACCACCCTGCACAGACAGAACTTTGTCTTGGCTCTTCGCCTCTGGCGTGTGTTCCCAATTTTAAATGTGCAAGCCTACTTCTTCCCTTTTTTATTTGAATAATGTGTTTATTAAGATCCAAATAGTTACCATTTTGTCTCCACTCATATCCAAGTACTTCAAAATCTGATAATAAGAAGTGTGAATCTACAAGCTTCCCTTTTCTTCTTCTGTTCTTAGTGCATTATAGTTATACATAATAGTTGGGTTCGTTTTGACAAGATCGTATATGAATGGGATTTGGTTTATTCCATTTCAGTCCCCAACCCCTCACTCCCATTTTCTCTTTGCTCCTTCTTCCCACTCTTCTCCTTCTTCTACTCTACTAGTCTTCCTTTCCCTCATTTGTTTGGTTTTGATTGGTGCTTTATAAATATACATAAAGGCATAATTCACTGTGGTGTATTTAGACATGCATGTCATGTAATTTGTTAATTTCATTCCACATTTCCTTCCCTTTCTGTCCTTTCCTGTCCTGATCTTCCCAATGTCTTTGTGATATCCACCCGCCCTCCTTTTTACCCTTATTTTACTCTAGCTTCCACATATGAGAGAAAACATATGACCCTGGATTTTCTGAGTTTGGCTTATTTCACTTAGCATAGTATTCTCCAATTCCATCCACTTACTAGCAAATTCCATAATTTACTTTTTAAATTTGTTCTCATTAGTTATACATGACAGTAGAATGTATTTTGACTATTATATATACATGGAGTATAATTTACCAGTCTTCTGGTTGTGCATGATATGGAATTAAATTGGTCATGTATTCATATATGTAGAAAGGAAAGCAATATCCTATTCATTCTACTATCTTTCCTATTCCCATTCTCCCTCCCTTCCCTTCATTCCCCTATGTTTAATACAAAGTATTTATTTTTTTTTTTTTGGTACCAGGGATTGAACTCAGGGGCACTCGACCACTGGGCCACATCCCCAGCCCTTTTTTTTTTGTATTTTATTAGAGACAGGGTTTCACTGAGCTGCTAAGTGCCTCGCCATTGCTGAGGCTGGCTTTGAACTCGCGATCCTCCTGCCTCAGCCTCCCAAAGTGCTGGGATTACAGGCGTGCGCCACCGCGCCCGGCTTTAATACAAAGTATTTTTTAAAAATATTTATTTATTTGCTTGAGTTGTACACAATGCAATGCATTTATGTTTACGTGGTGCTGAGGGTCGAACCCCGGCCGTGCACGTGCTAGGCAAGCGCTCTACCGCTGAGCCACGACCCCAGCCCAATACAAAGTATTTTTATTCTTCCTTACCACCCCCTCCACCTTATTGTGAGTCAGCATCCACATATCAGACAGAACATTTGGCCCTTGGTTTTGGGGGATTGGCTTATTTCACTTAGAATGATATTCTCCAGTTCCATCCATTTACCAACAAATGCCATCCACAATTTTATTCTTTTTTTATGGCTGAGTAAAACTCCATTGTGTGTAAATTCTGTATTTTTTTTAGTCCACCTATCTATTGATGGGCATTTGGGCTAATTCCATAAATTGGCTATTGTGAATTGCACTGCTTGTAAGCATTGATGTGGCCATATCACTACAGTATACTAATTTTAGTTATTTTGGGTAAATACTGAGGAGTGGCATATCTGGTTATGTGGTGGTTCCATTCCTAGTTTTTTTGAGGAATCTCAGTACTGCTTTCCAAAGTGGTTGTACTAATTTGTGGTTCCACCAGCAATGTAAGAGTGTACCCTTTCCCCACATCCTTGCCAGCATTTGTTATTATTTATATTCTCGAAAATTGGCAAGGCTACTTCTTGTTCACAAAATAAGTTTAAACCCTTGGAATGGTATGACGGTCCTCCAAGTCTGGTCCTGAGTGCCCTGAACAAACCTTCTCTCCAACAAAACCCAGCTACTCCTCGTACCCTGCAGCATCAGGCGGGTTTTACCCTGGCTCCCACTGTTTCTCTTTGCCTGCAATCAGCATTGCTCCTCTCCCTCCCCATCCCACCCCGTTTCATGTTAGTTCTCACCCTTTGAAGGCCTGATTCGAGCCTCACTTCCTCCAGGAAGATTTCTATGACTTCTTCAGACCACAGTGATCACTTATTTTCTCACAATACTTCTGGCTTTCTTGCTCATTTGGTGAATAAGTGAAACTAGACAAGTTCTTGGTGAGAGTTATCTAATTAAGTCATAATCTGTATTAGCTACTAAACAGTGAGTTCCAGGTATCAGCGACTCTTATTGCCTTATAACCTCACTGAACAGGAATATGCATTATATGTCTCAGTGCTCAATGAACATTGGTTGAGAACAATCTGTCCCATTGGTTAGGGAGTAAGCAGTTAAGGAGGAAGGTTTTTTTTTTTTTTTTTTTTTTTTTTTTTTGGTACCGGGGATTGAACTCAGGGGCACTCGACCACTGGGCCACATCCCCAGCCCTTTTTGTATTTTGTTTAGAGACAGGGTCTCATTGAGTCGCTAAGTGCCTTGCCATTGCTGAGGCTGCCTTTGAACTCGTGATCCTCCTGCCTCAGCCTCCCAAGTGCTGGGATTACAGGCGTGCATCACCATGCACGGCAAGGAGGAAGATTTTGATAAGAGCAGATGTGTAGTCTTCTATTTAATATCGGGGGGTTCTTATATAAGATTTTTATTGAAAATCTGCCACTAAAAAAAAGCTTGACAATCAATGACTTTGAGGATGACAGTGACCTTTACAATTTCTATTCCTCTCTGTAGAACTGGAAAGTAGAGAAAAAATAAATGCCTGGAGTTTACAAGCATGAAAATAGCACCAAAAATCCATCAACACTGTGAAAATTCTCCATAAAAGGTGACAACACAATACCCAGCAAGAAGGAACTATGTCTTCAGTGGGGGATTTCATGCAGAGCTAGACAGCATTAGGTGCTCAGGAAGGTGGAGTAGTGACATCTCCATTGTGATGAGTCCTTTGGGAAATCAATTTGTTCTACCTCTTCTGGGCCCATTTGATCTACTTTTAAGTCTAGAGTACAGAATAAAGTGACAAAAGCCCATTTAAGCTAGCTCAAATTATAGAGGGATGTGTTATAATCTTAGAGCCCATAGATGGAAAATGCAGGACATCACCATGAAATCAGAAGTTCAGGAGAGAAGGTTGCTTGGCCCCTTTGTCTACATGAGCTTTTGTGACCTCTCAGGGACTTCTTAGCCTCATTTATCTCTGCTTCTTTCCTACCTCTCTCTCTCTCTCTCTCTCTGTGTCTCTTCTGCTTGCTCATACTACAACTCAACTACAAAAGGCTGGCTATGTAACATCATTCTTTGTGTGCCTTGGGTCAGATTTTTAAGAGACAGACTCTGATTGACTCAGTGCAATCTACAGAGTGATTTTCAGTTGATGTTATAGATCATGGGAAAGGAGCAGGGCAACCAGGTCCAGAGGGTTCATTGCCTTTGATGGGGTACAGGTGGGCAGGTGACAGCTGCTATCTCCACCACAGGCTTCACAGCAACAATGGTGATATGGTAGTTGGAGGGTTTCCCAGCTACCACACAGTCTGCCATTCATTGCTGTGCATACTTGAGAAGGTTTATTAAGGCTACTGTGTCTGCTTTATTATTTGGCAGCAATCCTGTGATTCCAGCACTTTCCTAGACATGAAGTCTATTGGCTTCCTAAAGATGAAACAAAATTTCTACCAGTGGAGTCTAGCTGGCTGGTAAAGGACGCGGGTATAGGAGGACCTGGAGAAGCCATTCGTTTGGTCTTGCATTTGACGTGAGCTTTGTCATAGTGGTTGAGGGCCAGTTCTGGAGTGGGGCTCCCAAATCCAAACTCTGGCTCCAGTATGCAAAAGCCATGTGTGGCCTTGAGGAGGTCGCTGTGTGTTAGTCAACCTTCTATCACTCTAATGAATACCTGAGGTAGTGCACTGATAAGGAGAAGAGATTTATTTTGGCTGACAATTTCAGAGGTTCCAGCCCTGGTTGCTGGCCCCACTGTTTTGGGGCAGACAACAAGCCAGCACATCATGGACTAAGCACTTAGCAGAGGGAAACTGCTCACCTCCAGGCCAGGAAGGAAAAAAGGGTAAGGAGGGGGCTTAGAGTTCTGCATGCCCTTCAAGGCCACGTCCTTGGTGACAGAAGCTCTCACACTAGGCCCCACCATCTCCCAATAGTGCCAACCTGGGGACGAAGTTTTTAACACATGAGCATTTGGGAGACATTTAAGATCTAAACCAAAATTCTTAGCCCTTCTAAGTCTTAGTCATCTCATTTGTGAAAAGTGCATTTTAAAACTGCTTGCTGAGAACAAAAACATACCTGGGGTCCTGAGGAATATCCTCTGAGATAGATTTCGACTCCTAGAGAGAGCCCAGCAAATGTCACCCCTGAGCGCCATCATTACTGTTCGTCTCCCTTTCGTGGACTGCCCAGAATGAATGACTCCTCCACGTTGCTCACAGCTCTTGCCCCAACCTCTTCCCCAGACTTTGGCAGATACTAGGTATTAATACATGCTTAGTGGTTAATCAATTGACTTGATAATGTGCTTTATGCTCCAACTTCAAGACATTCTCACACCCTAAGAAAGAAAAGGATGCATAAAGTATCAGAGCACTGACCTGAATTGGAGCAATCTGCTGAGTGCTCAGAACATGTCTTTCAAACCTCCTCTTTGTATGATTTGCTTACATGCCCCTCCCCCAATTAAAAAGATGACTTCTGATGATTTCCCCCGTTTCATTGATCCCTAGTAATACTATCTAAAATTGTCTTCCTTTATCCCAAAGGATGTGCATCTGTTCTTCAAGACTGTGCAAAGAAGGGAGAGCTGAGAGTCACCACAGTAGCTTCAGCACAGAGGCACTTATACTTGTCTTTTTCTCCTCCAGGAGCTGAGCCAGCCCTGAAGATCATGAACGTGTCTTCTGAGCATTGCAACATATCAGATTGGCTGAGGCTGGAAGCATCAGTGAAGGCCTCTGTGTATTTGGTTGCTTTCTCCTTCGCCACATTCATCACCGTCATCATTATCACAATAGTGTCACAGGATCGGAAACTGAGGAAAGAGGTCGGGCACGTCCTCCTCTGCCACCATCTGCTGTGCATCTCCTCCTACTGTGGCCTGGGGGTTGTTTTCCAAGGAATGCGGGCCCTGCTGGCCCACAGCCCGCTGCTAATCTGCTGGGTGGTGTTTGGGGCACAGCTAAGTGTTGGAGAAGGGATTCTCTTCACACTGGCCTTGATGGCTCTCAACACTTACCTGGCGATTTGCTGGCCACTGAAATCTCTGTCCTTCGTGGGTTCAGTTAAGTACAGGATTCTGGCTGGAACTTGGACGACCATAGTACTCAAGAATGTCTGCTTATTCCTTATCGAGGTCACTAACTTAGCCCCTGTTGCTGTTTTTAAATTGGAACCCTTATGCCCTGTGAGCTTAAATGGCATTCCCACCAGAGCCACAGGCATAGTTTTCCTTTTCCTTCCTTTATCTGTCATTCTTATAAGTTACTCTCTGATATATCAAGAAGGGAAACGGGCAGGCCATTTTAATAGGTCCAACATCAAAGCAAGGAAAACAGTTCTCATTCATTTAGTGCAGATAAGTTTACACGTATTGCCCACCCTGATCATAGTGGCTTTAGGCAAGAGGTGTGGGGTGTCTTTCTTTGCTCTAAATCTGGTGCTTTTTGGTGTCTTTGCCTTTGCCCAGTGTTTTAACCCGCTGGTCTATGGGCTTCAGAACAGAGAGCTGCGGAGCAGGTTGCACCACAGGATGTGCTGTCACCTGGGCTCTGGCCACACGAGGAGCAGCAGAGGGCCAGTCTAAACAAAACTCGGCCACTTTGAATGGGTAACTCCAATGCTAAGGAACACAGCAGCAAGGGCCGAGGACCTGCCTTTGACTCAACGCCAAATTGGTATCTTGTTTGGTTATGAAAGTACTCTGAGTAAACCAAAATGATGTTTTGTCTGCAAACTTTGCTGCCACATATACTAAACTGGCCTCTGTGAAATCATTTTAGTGTCTTTAATTCTAAACTGACATCAGCATCTCTTAAAGCCTGCCCTACTGTGGATCCAGGCCTATGGGGGTAGTTCTGAGGGTGATGGAGAAGGGCTTAGACAGCCAGGGCAAGATGGCGAGTGAAGTCAGAGCAGGGCCAGAACAAAGGAGCATGGAGAGGGTCTTCTGACGAGGCCAACTTCCTGTTTGATGAAGGTGCTCGTGGACACAAGCAGGGACCCAATCAGACAGACATTTCCGTACTTGTGCTCCTAAGCGGGGGACCCAATAGAAAAACTAAAACAGACACATGGACAGAGGAGGCACCAATGAGCATTAGTGAGGAAAGTGTGGACAGGGGAGGAAATAAAGAAAGGAGGAAATTCCAGAGACCATAAAAAGAACAGGCCCAAACTCCCCACTGGATTCTCAGTTTGGGGACCCCTTCTCTCTGAAGAAGTCTATCTCTGTATCTCTGTTGCTTCTGCAATAAACCTACTTCTTGCTTGCTATCTCTGTCCTGTTCTTCCATTCTTTGCTGAACAGAGCACCACTAGAGGGTAACAGTTCTGAAGTCACCAGTCTCATTCTCTTCTGTTCTACCGTGACCTGTAGCTACCTCAAGATCCAAAATGGCTGTTAGCGCGTCTATCATTACACTCACCCTCCAGCCAGTAAGAAGGAAGCAAGGGCACAGAAGGGATTGAATCCTCCTTCCAAAGACACTTTTTAGGAGTTACAAAAAATATCACCTTGCTTCTAACTGCCCAAAACTTAGTCAAATGGCTATGCCTGGCCTTAACAAAGGGTGGGTATAAGGTTTAGTTGGGAAGCTGTGTCCCCAGGTAAAAACTGGAGTTCTTTATACTATGAAAGGAGGGAAGAAGATATTGGAAGGCAAAATTATTTTAAGAACCATTTTCCTCCCAACCAAATAAAATACAAAAAAAAAAAAAAAAAAAAAAAAAAAAAAAAGACAATGGTTGGGTTACAATCACCACAAATAATCTGCACTTCAATATTATATATAAACAGAGTTAACTGTTCAGGACCCTAGAAAGCTTTCTGTGCTTTATGTTAACAGTTCTCAAAAAGCAAGAACATCAAAATGGCTTAAACATGGGGACTAATTCATAACTTAAATCTAAGCTTCCTTCACAGAAGTTTGCATGTGTGTTTGTGTATTTTTTCAGAGGACTTGTTTCAGAATTGGTCAGAATTCAGTTCTAGAAACAGGAATCATCATTCTTGGTAGGGGGGGGGGGGGGGGGGGGGGGGGGGGGGGGGGGGGGGGGGGGGGGGGGGGGGGAGGGGGGGGGATGTTAAGCAGAAAGGACTCGACACAGGACTCAGAGGCTTAACAAAGCCACTGGAAGAGCCTCGGGAGCAGAAGTCAGGGGCCAATGATTGATGTCAAGGGTGAACCCCTGCCGTGGGGTCTGGAGGCAGCACAGCTGCTGCCACCACAGTCCCTATTACCTCCAGACCCCACGTCTTTATGTCTTCACTTTCCAGAAGGAACAAGATGGCCTCCGTCCCCTTCTGCTTCTCCCTGTCATACAATTGCCTCTAATTGGTGGCACCTGGTTGGCTCTGGAGCTCTAAGAGTAAAGGAGTCTGGAAAATGCGGTTCCGGTTTCACAGGTTTGGCGATACAGGAGGTTACCACAAAAAGGGGAGTGAAATGAGGGCAAAGGGGGCCACTACACAGGAAACCTCATTACTAGTTTTGTTTACAGGTTAGAGCAACAGTGACAAAAAACAAAAGGACCATTTACTCAGCAACTATGATGCTCCTCGACACGGCACAAGCCATTTTACACTACGTCACACCCTCACCAATTTCACAATGTAGTTCTAATTATTCTTGGTTTACAAATGAGAAAAGCTGAGGCTTGGAAAGGTCCTGCCTGAGCTCAGAGGTCAGGACATTTCCTAACGTTTGCCATGTATATTACACGGCCCAGTGTGATCACCACTGGGAGCTGGGCCAATTGCTTGGGAGATTCAGGCCTGGATTTTCTACTTTGTCTCCGGTGTGGACACATGAGCAGGAGAAGCAGCCTCTTTCTCATCACTCCACATCAGGCCTCCCTTGCTTTCAGATTGTAGGGGCTCCTCCGTCACACCTTACTGCTTGTGGGCTCCAAGTTCTTCCTGTTTCCTCTCAAGGGATTCAGAGAGGTCAAAGCACTACCTTCTCTTTTCCAGAGTTCACCTGTCTTTCCAGGCTGGTGCTGGGTCTTTGTCCCCAACACCCAACTCAGAGCTTGGTAGACTGCAGGCACTCAGATGAGAAAGAGACCCATCGACCCGACCCGTGAATCCAGCTTTGTACACAGTCCCACCCCACAAAAGCCATGCGTTCTTTGTCATAATATTAAACAATATGAGAACAGAGACTATCTTTGTCTCCCAGAAAGTGAAAGAAAAAGTAAAATAAAAATAATAATAATAAAAAAATTACCAATCTTAACTCAGTTTTAAATTCTCGATTTACTAAACAACATTCAACTATACTTAATTAATTTAAAACTCTATTTTCTGATATCAAAAGGTGACTTCTGCTTGTAACATCAATTGAGTGCTATATGGTAGTTTTATATTTTCACTTGAAAATCATCCTTTAAAACAATTTTTAAAAATTGAGAATCTATGGTGTAAAATTCAAAAGGTTCACAATGATATTTAGTGAAAGTAAGCCTCCCCCCAATTTTTCTAGGTCCTCAGCAGTCTTCTAAGACTCAATAACTTACAAGGGTTTTCTTTTTGTGTGTGTTTTCAAGAACTGACCTTTCAAGAACTTTGCTTTTATTTTTTTTTATCTTTATGTGGTGCAAAGGATCAAATCACAGATGCTAGGCAAATGCTCTACCACTGAGCTACAACTCCAGCCCCTGTAAGGTAACTTTGATTTTGATATCCTGGATTTGGATTAAAAAGTTATTTAAGTTGGTATTCAGAGTGACAGTTCATGACATAAGCAATAATCCATTTCATGATGTGCAAATCCTTTGAACCCCCAGTGAAGAGCAAACTTGGGCAAAATGCAAAAGGGAAGGAGAGAGAGGAAGTAGTGGCTCAAGTCAAGTCACTTACAGTTAGTTGAGTTCTTGTAAAATGTTCTTTTCCCATATAGACATGGCGCAATGATCCTGAGTTTCAAGTTGGAAAGTGTGGAGTTTGGGGCAAATGTTCAGAGGAGATGGACTTTGCAAATAGCCCTAAGAAAAAATAAATCACTTAAGGAAGAAATGTGAATTATCTCAGAATACTCAAGTTTTAACCAACATTTCCTATAAATAACTGCAACCATATCATACTTCCTGAAACTGTTTCTGCCTCTATGTAGATATGCCAAATAAAAACATATATTGAGGGGCTGGGGTTGTGGCTCAGTGGCAGAGTGCTCGCCTCGCAGGTGCGCAGCCTGGGTTCGATCCTCAGCACCACGTAAACATAAATGTATTGCATTGTGTACAACTAAAGTAAATAAATATTAAAAAAAACACATATTGACTAATTTAGTAAACTTGAGCAAAGTATCTAAAAGCAAGATCAGAAAAATAGTTCATAATTTTCATCATTAAAAAATGTTAATGACAGAATGGCAGCTCTCAAAAATACAAAAAAAAAATAGGTGTTGGCGAGGATGTGGGGGAAAAGGCACACTCATACATTGCTGGTGGGACTGCAAATTGGTGCAGTCAATCTGGAAAACAGTATGGAGATTCTTGGAAAACTTGGAATGGAACCATCATTTGACCCAGCTATCCCATTCCTCGGTCTATACCCAAAGGACTTAAAAACAGCATACTGCAGGGACACAGCCACATCAGTGTTTATAGCAGCACAATTCACAATAACTAAATTGTAGAACCAACCCAGATGCCCTTCAGTAGATGAATGGATAGGGAAACTTTGATATATATACACAATGGAACATTACTCAGCACTAAAAGAGAATAAAATCATGGCATTTGCAGGTAAATGGATGGAGTTGGAGAAAATAATGCTAAGTGAAGTAAACCAATCCCAAAAAACCAAAGGCTGAATGATTTCTTTGATATGAGGATGCTTCCACATAATGGTGATGGGCAGGGGTGGTGGGGTGGGGGGTAGCATGGGAGGAATGAAGGAACTTTCAATAGATCAAAGGAGAGGTAGGGAAGGGAGGGGGCAATGGGGGTAGGAATGACGGTGGGATGGGTTAGACATCATTACCCTAAGTACATGTATGAAGACACGAATGGTGTGAAAATACTTTGTGTAGAACCAGTGACTTGAAAAATTGTGCTCTATATGTGTAATATGAAATGAATTGCATTCTGCAAGCATGTATAACAAATTAGAATAAATAATTTAATTTAAAAAATAAAAAAAAGTTAAATAAATCCAGATCATTATCCAAAAGTAGTTTAAGATACACTTAAAAATTTTAAACCTTGTTGTCTTCTGAAAAGTCAAAGGCTGTGGCTGGAACTGAGCCCCTCTCCATGGCTAAGCAAAGGCATATACATACAATGGAGAGAAAACTGGGCATCTTCTGATGGTAGGCTAGGGGAGAAGATGCCAGAGAGGTCTCCTGGGCCACGCACAAAGACTGTGGGGAGGTCCAGCTGTGGGGTTATTGGACAAGATATGTCCATAAAGGTTTCATGGCAAAGGAGAGGGGGCCTCAGCTGAGAGGCTGGACAGGTTACCCCTGGCAGCAGAGGATGAAGATGGAGTGAGAAACATCTGGCCAGAGGCAAGCATTGCTCAAGGGTCCAGAGGGGTTAACTCTGACGCAAGATACCACAAAGTGCTACAAGAGAAGAAGAATCATCTTTGGCATCTGCTCCACCAGAAGATGCAAGCACCCGCCTTTGTTGAGAATGGTCTTTCCTGAACCTTCTATTTCCCAACCCTGCAGGAGTCACAAGCACTCTGGAAGTCAAGGAAGCTTAATTAATTCCACCTGCCACCTTATTTCCCTCTTGTAATGTATCCAATATCCACATAACATATCTTTATGATTCCGGGGATGAGGATGGGAACACCTTTTTAGGAGTGCGTGGGGGTGGGATTTTGCTTATCATGTTTACTAAATTAAGAATATTTTTTTGGAACTGAAACTGATCACAGGACTTTTTATTATTTAAGACTAGACAAAATGCACATTAAAGCTCCAGAGATATCACTTTATATCCATTAGAATGACTACCACAGAAAATAACAAGATTTGGCAAGCTTGTAGAGAAATTGGGAAACTTGTACACTCTTGGTGGGACTGTAAAATACACAAAAACTCTGGAAAACAGTATGGAATTTCCTCAAAAAGTTTAAAGTGGGGCTGGGGTTGTGGCTCAGCGGTAGAGTGCTTGCCTAGCACGTGCGCAGCCCAGGTTCGATCCTCACCACCACATAAACATAAATGCATTGCATTGTGTACAACTAAAGCAAATAAATAAATATTTTTTTTAAAAAGTTAAAAGTGGAACCATACAATCCAGCAATCCCATTTCTGGGTATATAGCCAAAAGAATCGAAAGCAGGGTCTTGGAGAGATATTTACACATTGTGTTCACTGACGCTAGTTCACAATAGACAAGAATCCGATGGAGCTGGGCGTGGTGGCGCACGCCTGTAATCCCAGCACTTTGGGAGGCTGAGGCAGGAGGATTGCGAGTTCAAAGCCAGCCTCAGCAATGGTGAGGCACTTAGCAACTCAGTGAGACCCTGTCTCTAAAAAAAAAAAAAAAGGTCTGGGGATGTGACCCAGTGGTCGAGTGCCCCTGAGTTCAATCCCCGGTACCACAAAAAAAAAAAAAAAAAAAAAAAAAAAAAGAATCAGATGGAAGCAACCCAAATGTCACAGATAAGCAAAGTGGGGGTATTATTCAGTCTTAAAAGGGAAGGAAATCCTCTCATGATCTACAACATGGATTAACCTTGAGGACATTATACTAAGAGAGGTATGATAGCCACACAAAAAAGCAAATATCATGTGATTCCACTTGTGTGAGATACCTAAAGTAGGCAAATTCATAGAAACAGAAGGTAGGATGGAGACTTCTAGGGGCTGGGGAGACTGGTGAATGTAGAGTGGGTTATTGAATACAGAGATTTGTTTTCAAGATGAAAAAGTTCTGGAGATCTGTTTCATGAAAATGTAGATACACAACATCACTAAATTGTATACTTAAATATGTTACAATGGTAAAATCTAGGTTGCATATTTTTTTTTTACCACAATTTTTAAAAGAAAGAGTGTCTAGACAAGAGTGTGGGGTCTTGTCCAAAATTTCACAAAAGGGAAAGTAAAGGTTGAATCCAAAAACACACTGTTGGAATGGACCCTGGGGTAAAAATCAAGCTGTTTCCTGCTGCATTCCAGCAGGTCTTGCCAGTCGACATAAGGGTTATGAGTTGAGCATAATCAAGACCACTGTTTATTACAAAGGATTTAAAGAAAATTCATACACAGCAGGTATATACATTCCTTAAGTATTGTCTCTCTATGTAGAGAAACATATATACACACATATGTATATATGTATATATATATGGAGAGAAAGAGTTGTAGGTTCCAGTTGAATTTGGAATATTTCAAACTGAGTAAAGGTCAGATAGACCTTAGTCATGATTATTATTAAACTTATAGCTTATGTAGTATCATGTATATTTTTAAATTTAGAAAACTCACTGTCATTTGCTTTGCTTTAGGTATGAGAACTTTTTCTACCCATGTTCTCATTTCCCTCCCCCCTCCTTTCCTTCCTTCCTTCCTACCTTCTTTCCTTCCTTCCTTCCTTCCTTCCTTCCATCCTTCCTTCCTTCCTTCTTTTCTTCCTTCCTTCCTTATTTCCTTTCTCTCCTTTTTTCTTCTTGGTACTGGGGATTGAACTCAGGGCCTTATGCCTGTGGGGTAAGTGCTCTGCCACTGAGCTGCACCCCCATCCCCCAGTGTTCTTACTTTATCTCCAAATCTCCCACCTTTGATTTCCTAGTTAAAGGAAAATAACCACAACAGGCAAAAATAAGATAGCATGTGGCTGAAAAAGTGGTTAATAAGCATTTCTAGGAATTCCCAAATACCCTTTTTTTTTTTTTTTACGTTTTAATGTTTATAAAACCAAGGAGTATTTTTCAACAAAGACATTTAAAAATTGCTATCAGTGTCATTGCCTGAATATCTCTGAACCTGGGTATCATACCTGGTAATATCTTGAGATCTGAGTAATCCCATGATGTTTCAGTTAACAGCCACTGGTCAACCACTGGAGAAAGGAATGAGTTCGGGTTTTTGTCTGAACACTTCTCATTGACACTCTGTGTTAGATCAAGACATTTACCAGAAACTAGTTCCTCCCTTCTTTAGGGCAATGGGAAACTTGCACTTCTTTAACACTTTGAAGGCAACGTGTATAGTTGTCTATTGCTGTGTAACAAATAACCCCTGAACCTTGGAGACTTAAAACAATGACAGTCATGTACTATCTTACATGACTGTGTGGCTCAGGAATTCACCACAGGTGTGGTGGAGATGGTTTATCTCTGCCTGGCTATGTCCAATGGTCCATCTGGAGGACTTGAGGTCTGGGAGTTGGAGTCATCTGAGAGCTAGATTGAGGCTGGAGGATCTACCCACATGGTCAGCCAGTTCATCCCCGAGAGCTGGCTTCTCCCCATAGAGACTTCTCCTCCTGTGGCCCTCTCAGGGCTGCGTGAGTGTCATGCCACGGTGGCTGACCTTCACCAGAGTGAACAATCTGAGAGTGGGGGCCAGGCCAGGTATCCTTTTAGTGACCTAGTCTCTCAAGTCACACAATGCCAGCCAGGGGTGGGGGGGCACTCCACCTGGCCCACCTGCAAGGGAAAGGGATTCAGGCTCCATTTGGAAGTGGAAATGTCAACAAATCTGTAGATATATTTTAAAAGCACAGTGTCATGTGGCTGATTTTACCAATAAGTGACACATGCACCTCTGGAGAAAAACTAAGCTGGTGTGTGATCTCCCATAATCTTGCCCCCTGTCCATACTGAGGAGGCCCATGTTTGTATGGAGGAGCAAAGCTCAGTTGTTAGCTGGGGGCAACTGCCCTAGAGAGTAGCCCTGAACTTCAGAGGACCTTGCATGAGTGGAAATAAGCCTTTGTTTTCAGATACTGAGATTTTTGGGACTATTTATTATTGCAGCACAACCCTGCTTATCCTGGTGAAGATTTCCAGTATTCAAATTTATAAACCAGGTGTCAGTGGCCCAAAGATAATCCTGTAAACTAAAGTATGTATTTTTAAAAATACATTTTGCATTAACAATGCTCCCAATGACACAGGGCAATGTTTGGCAAACCACTACCCACAGAACAAGTTCAGTTCACTGTTTTTGTATAGCCTGTAAGAATGTTTTTACATTTTTAAATAGCTGAAAAAAAATCAAAAGAAGAATAAGAGATCACAATATGAAAAAATGATATGAAATTCAATTTTTCATGTCTAAAATAGTTTTTTTTTTTTTTTTTTGTCCCAGCTGTTTGGGAGGCTGAGACAGCTTCAGCAACTTAGCAAGACCCTGTCTCAAAATAAAATAAAATAAAATAAAATGGGCTAGGAATGTGGCTCAGTGATTGAAGGCCCCTGGGTTCAATCCCTGGTTTAAAACAAAATTTTGGATCGTGTGTGTGTGTGTGTGTGTGTGTGTGTGTGTGTGTGAGTGAGAGAGAGAGAGAGAGAGAGAGAGAGAGAGAGACATACCCACCCGTGCCATTCATTTAAGCACTGTCTATGTCTGTTTTTGCTAAGCAGGGTTGAGTAACTGTGCCAGAGAGTACAGGGCCTGGCAAAGCCTAAATTATTTGCTGTCTTGGCCTTTGCAGGGCAAGTTTGCCAACCCTGGACCTAGAAAGCAGAAGAGTCTGACAAAACATGAGATTTGATGACTTTGAATTAAAATGAAATGTGATTCAGAAAAATTGGACTCAATACATTTAGGGAACATCCTAATTAACTAATATTCTTGGCATGTATTTTTTTTTCATGTGCCCAAAAGTGAAGTAGGATTAAAAACCTGTCTGAATAAGTTAAAAAAAGCTTTTTGAATAAGTGTACAATGCAACTCCTAAGAAGTAAAAAAGCATGGGGGCATAGCTTAATTCGCAACTTATTTTGCTTTCTTACACAATCTATGATGTCTTAGACACAATGAAATATAGTTTCATAAAAGATAAAGGAATGATGTTCTGGAGAATGCTTTGAAAGGCTAATTATGGTTAATAGGCTTTCTGAGTCAGAAGTTCTCTTACACTTACTCATTGCTGGCTGTTGACAGAATAAACACAACACAAAGGACTGATTTCTTCCATGTGGTTCTGGTAACATGAGCATCAGGATGCTGAATCTTAAATCTGGGGTATCCTGGAATTTCAATCAGCTGCTTAGAATACCTGGACAGGTGAGCAGCATGCATGCCCTTAGGCAGGTGTTGTTCCTAATTTTTCTGAGAAGGGCTCTTCTCCACCCCAAAGGGAAACCACAGCCAAAGAAGCTCAGACTTCATGTGAATTTGTTTTCTGAGGTCTCTGTTGTTGGCACTTGCAAGGATTACAGCAGAAGGGCTTTTGCTTTAGAGAATGCATCTGTGGCTTTTTGATAAAATACACAGAAACAAAAGCCCAAGTTGAGACAGCTGTGTGCTTTCTCTTTTTAAGTTCTCAACTCCTCGGGCAATTTAGTCTTAGACAATGGAAAGTGAAGTTGGCAATGAATTCTAAATCACTACCCTGGGTTAAAGTGGGTGGGCTCTTGATGTTGTTGTGCTTCTCCTGGGAATGGCTCCTCACCCCCCCCCCCAGTCCCCCACCCCCGCCCGCTCCCCCACTACAGAGAGATTTGTGGGAAAAGTCCAAAAAATACATTTGTTACTTTGTAAAGTACAAATATTCAGAATGATCAATTTAGGGGATCACATAGCAGCGGGACCAAAATGTAGGATTTGGGGTTTTTTTGAAAAACAGTAGGGATCAGACAATCATGTTCTTTTCTTGGTCAGATTTATCAAGGCATAGTAGACATACATGAAATCCATGCTTTCCGCATGTAGGTTTGTTGAGTTTTGACAAACATGAAGCCACATGGCACCACTACAATCAAGACATAGAGCAGTTCCATTGCCCTGGAAAGTTCCCTCAGATCCCGTGGAATTAATCCCCTTCTGCTACCCCAGCTTCTGGCAACCAGCAATCCATTCTTTATCTCTATAGCTTTCCCTTTTTGAAAGTGTCATATCATCATCATTATATATAAGAAATTATAACATAAAAGGCCTTTTATGTCTGATTTTATTTCAGTTAGCTTAGTTTTCTTGAGAGCCATCCTTGGTGTTGCTTTTCTCAGTAACTTGTTATTCCCAATTGTTGAGTTGATGAAAATTTGGGTTATTTTCAGTTTTTGACCAACCATCAAAAATAAAGCTGCTTTGAACATTCATTTTCAGGTCTTTATATGTTTTCATTTTAGCTCCTAGGAGGGGGTTGCTGGGCCAAATGTTAAACATAATTCTATAAGAAACCACCAAACTTTTCCAGTGTAACTGTACCATTTTGCATTCCCACCTGCCATGCGTAAGATTTCCAGTTGCACTGCCTTCTTACCTGCTCTTAGAATTATCAGTCTTTTAAAATTTAGCCAGGCTAGGGTATATCATAGTATCTCGATGGGGCTTTAATGTTTTTATTGGTTCCTTTTAGTTATGCATGACAGTAGAATCCATTTTGATATAATTATACATGCAAGGAATATATCTTATTCTAATAAGGACCCCATTCTTATGAATGTACATGATGATGAGATCTACTCTGGTGTATTCATATATATTCATAGGAAAGTTATGTCAGATACATTCCACTGTCTTTCCTTTTCCTATCCCCCCTCCTTTCCTCTCATCCCCCTTTGTCTAATCAACTGAACTTCTATTCTCCCCCTCCTCCCTTATGGTGGGTTAGCTTCCAAATATCAGAGAAAACATTTGACCTTTGGTTTTGGGGAATTGGCTTATTTCACTTAGCATGATGGTCTCTAAATCCATCATTTACTGGCACAAGTCCTAAAGTCATTCTTCTTAATGGCTAAATATTACTCCATTGTGTGTATATATCACATTTTCTTTATTCATTCATCTGTCGAAGAGCACCTAGGTTAGTTCCATAGCTTAGCTATTGTGAATTCAGCTGCTATAAACATTAATGTGGCTGTGTCACTGTAGTACACTGATTTTAAGTCCTTTGGGTATATACTGAGGAGTGGGATAACTGGGTCACATTCCATTTCAAACTGGGTGGTTCCATTCCAAGTTTTCTGGGGAAATACTGCTTTCCAAAGTGGTTGCACCAATTTGAGGTCCCATCAACAAAGTATGAGTGTACCTTTTCTCCACATCCTCATCAACATATACTGTTACTTGTATTATTGATAATTGCCATTCTGACTGAAGTGAGATGAAATCTCAGTGTAGTTTTAATTTGCATTTCTCTAATTGCTACAGATGTTGAACATTTTTTTCATATATTTGTTGACTGATCATATTTCTTCTTCTGTGAAGTGTCTATTCAGTTCCATTTATTGATTTTTTTTTTTTTTTTTTTTGGTGTTAAGTTTTTCGAGTTCTTTATATATCCTGGAGAAAAATGCTCTATCTGAGGTGCAGGTGGCAAAGATTTTCTCCAGTTCTGTAGGTGCTCTCTTCACCTTCTTGATTGTTTCCTTTGGTGTGGAGAAGCTTTTCAGTTGATGCCATCCCATTTATTGATTCTTGATTTTACTTCTTGCATTTTCAGAGTCTTGTTGAGGAAGTCAGTTCCTAAGCTAATATGAGAGAAAGTTGGGCCTACATTTTCTTCTAGTAGGCACAGGGTCTCTGGTCTAATGCCTAGGTCCTTGATCCACTTTGAGTTGAGTTTTGTGCAGAGTGAGAGATAGGACTGAAATTTCATTCTACTACATATGGATTTCCAGTTTTCCCAGTACCATTTGTTGAAGAGGCTCTCTTTTCTCCAATATATGTTTTTGGTACCTTTGTTTAGTATGAGATAATTGTATTTACATAGGTTTGTTTCTGTGTCTTTTATTCTATTCCAATGGTCTTCATGCTTTTTTTTTTTTTTTTTTTTTTTTTTTTGGTGCCAATGCCATGCTTTTTTTTTTTTTTTCCTTTTAATCTGTTTGTTTGTTTTACTATAGCTCATTAGTACAATTTAAGATCTAGTATTGTGATGCTCCTGCTTTGCTTTTCTCACTAAGGATTGTTTTGTCTATTCTGGGCTTTCCAAATGAATGTCATGACTGCCTTTTCTATTTCTATGAAGAATGTCATTGGAATTTTAATGGGAATTGCATTACATCTTTGTAGTGCTTTTGGTAGTATGGCCATTTTGACAATATTAATTCTTCCTATCCATAAACATGGGAGGTCTTTCCATCTTCTGAGGTCTTCCTCAATTTCTTTTTGTCATGTTCTGTAGTTTTCATTGTAGAGGTTCTTCACCTCTTTTGCTAGTTTGCTTCCCAAGGATTTTGTTTTGTTTTGTTTTCTGAGTCTATTTTCTATTTTTTGTTTTGAATGGGGTGGTTTTCCTAATTTCTCTTTCAGCTGATTCATCATTGGAGTATAGAATGCAATTGATCTATGGGTGTTAATTTTGTATCCTGCTACTTTGCTGAATTCATTTATGAGTTCTAGCAGTTTTCTGGTGGAGTTTTGAGGGTTTGTAAATGTAAAATCATGTCTCTGGCAAACAGAGATAGTTTGAGCTCTTCTTTTGCTATTTGCATTCCTTTAATTTCTTTCTTTGGATTAATTGCTCTGGCTAGAGTTTCAAGAACTTTGTTGAATACAAGTGGTCAAAGTGGGTATCCCTGTCTTGTTCCTGTTTTTAGAGGAAATGGTTTCAGTTTTTCTCCATTTATAACGATGTTGGCCTTGGGTTTTGTCATATATAGCTTTTACAATGTTGAAGTATGTTCTTTCTATCCCTATTTTTTTCAGTGTTTTAAACATGAATGGGTGCTGTGTTTTGTCAAATGTTTTTTCTGCATCTATTGATACAACCATGTGATTCTTGTCTTTCAGTCTATTTATGTATGAATTACATTTATTGATTTTCTTATGTTGAACCAGACTTGTATCCCTGGGATAAAACACACTTGATCATGGTTCACTATCTTTTTAACGCATTTTTGTATATGATTTGCCAATATTTTATTTAAAAAATTTTGCATCTATATTCATCAAGGATATTGATCTGAAATTTTCTTTCCTTGATGTGTCTTTGTATGATTTTGGTATCAGGGTGATACTAGCTTCATAGAATGAGTTTGTAAAAATTCCCTCTTTTCCTACTTAATGGAATAATTTGAGGAGTATTGCTATTAGTTCTTCTTTAGAAGTCTGGTAGGACTCAGCTGAGAATCCCTCTGGTCCTGGGATTTTCATTGTTGGTAGGCTTTAGATGGTGTCTTCAATTTCATTACTTGAAATTGATCTGTTTAAATTTTCTGTACCTCCTGGTACAATTTGTGTAGGTCATATTCTCTATGAATTTTCAATGTCTTCAAGATTTTCTAGGTTATTGGAGTACAAATTTTCAAAATAGTTGCTGATTATCCTCTGTATTTTAGTAGTGTTTCTGGTGATATTTCCTTTTTCATCACAGATTTTAATAATTTGAGTTTTTCCTCTTTCTTTTGGTTAGCTTAGCTAAGGAATTATCAATTTTGTTTGTTTTTTTCAAAGAACCAATTTTTTGTTTTGTTGATTCTTAATTTTTTTTAATCTCAATTTTATTTCTTTTGGCTCTGAGTTTTTAGCCTGTCTTCTATTGATGTTTGTGTTAATTTGTTCTTCTTTTTCTAGGGCCTTGAGGTGTAATGTTAGATTATTTATTTGGTATCTCTGTACTATTTTAATGTATGAGCTCAATGCTATGAACTTTCCTCTTGGAACCACCTTCATAGTGTCACAGAGATTTTGATAAGTTGTATCACTATTTTTATTTACCTCTGAGTATTTTTTAAATTTCACCCCTGATTTCTTTTGCTGTCCATTCATCATTCAGTAGTGTTTTATTTAGTCTCTCAGTGTTAGAGTAGTCTCTATTTTTTATCTTATAATTGATTTCTAATTTTATTCCATTGTGATCTGACAGAATGCAGGGTATTATCTCTATTTTTTATATTTGATAAGAGTTGCTTTGTGGCCTAAATATGGTCTGTTTTAGAAAATGTTCCATGTGCTGCTGAGAAGAAATGTATTTGGTCATTAATGGATGAAATATCCTATATAAATGTCTGTTAAGTCCAAATTATTAATTGTATTTTCTAGTTCTGTAGCTGCTTTATTTAGTTTTGGTTTGAAAGGTCTATCTAGTGATGAGAGAAGTGTGTTAATGTCACCCAATAGTACTGTGTCATGGTCTACTTGATTCTTGATATGGAGAAGGGTTTGTTTGATGTACATAGATACTCCATTGTTTGGGGCATAAATATTTACATTCATTATTTCTTGTTGTTTTAGGAATCCCTTAAGCAGTATGAAATGACTTTCATTGTCTCTTCTGATTAACTTTGGCTTGACATCCACCTTATCTGATATAAGAATAAAAACCCCTCCTTGTTTACGATCTCAATGTGAATGAGATGGTTTTTTTCCCATCCTTTCACCTTCAGTCAGTTGATGTTTTTGCCTATGCAGTGAGTCTCTTGGAGACAGTATAGTAGTGGGTCTTCCTTTTTAATCCAATCTTCCAGCGTATGTCTTTTGATTGATGAGTTTAGACCATTTACATTCAATGTTATTATTGAGAGATGATTTTTATTCCCTGTCACTTTGATTTGTTTCTACTTTTTAAGTAGATTTAGATTATCCTTTGATTGACTATTCTTCTAGTGTAGTTTCTCCTCTGCTGGTTTTCATTTTTATTTTTTATTTTTTCTTCATGAAATATTTTATTGAGTATGTTTTTAGTGCAGGCTTTCTAGTTGTGAATTCTTTTAACTTTTGTTTATAGTGAAAGGTTTTTACTTAATCTTCAATTCTGAAGCTTTATTTTGCTGAGAATAGTATTTTTGGTTGACATTCATTTTCTTTCAGAGCTTGGTATGTATTATTCCAATACCTCCTAGCTTTTAGGGTTTGGGTTGAGAAATTTGCTGAGATCCAGATTGGTTTACCTCCTAATGTGACAAGTCATTTTTTTCTAGTAACTTTTAAAATCTATCCTTATTCAGTATGTTAGGCATTTTCACAATAATGTGTTTGGAGTGGGTATGTAGTAATTTTGTATATTTGGCGCCCTTATACCTGTATTTTATTCTCCATTTCATTTCTAAGGTTTGGGAAATTTTATGATATTATTTCATTGAAAAGACTATGCATTCCTTTAGTTTGTATTTCAGAGCTTTCATCTATCCTGATGAATCTTAAATTTGGCCTTTTAATGTTATCCCATATTTCTCAAAAATTCTGTTCATGGTCTCTTAACATCTTTTCTTCATGATAAACTTTATTTTCAAGATTATAGACATTTTCTTCATTGCCTGAAACTCTGTCTTCCAAAAGGCCTAGTCCATTGGTAATGCTTCCCATTGAATTTTTAATTTGGCTTACTGATTCCTTCATTTCAAGGATTTCTAATTGATTCTTCTTCAGAATCTCTATCTCCTTGTCAAAGTAATCTTTCACTTCTTTTATTTTCTCTCTGATTTCATTCCTTACACCATCTTTTACTTTGCAGATTAGTTTAACCATGAACTTTCTAAATTCCTTCTCTGACATTTCCTCCACTGTGATGTCAATGGAGTCTGTTGTTTGGGATATTTTGTTCCCTTGCTTATTCATATTGTTTGTGTGTCTACCCACCTATCCAAATGGATCTGAAGCAGTAGAGTTTCTACCCTATGAACTTATAGTGTCCCTGTAGGTTTCTAGTACCTCACAGATTAGGGGGAGACAAATAATAGCAACAACCTACGCAAAGAGTATATAGCATTAAACTAAATGCTTGGTTTCTACTATGACACCTACAATATCAATTGGCACATTAAACAGAAATGGTAGGATCAGCAATTTACATCAGTAAAAACTGTAAGTAATCATGCAGTAGGTCTGGCATAAAAACAGGTGTTATCTATGACTTCAACAGCATTAATAATTGCTATAGCATTAGTGGTGGGGGAAGCCATCATGTAAACCAATTAGTGCTATAAGATGTTAAGAATAGAGTTAATTAAGAGAAAAGAAGAATGGGGCTGGGGTTGTGGCTCAGTGGTAGAACACTTGCCTAGCATGTGTGAGGCACTGTGTTTGATTTTAAGCACCACATATAGATAAATGAAGATCCATCAACAACTAATAAAATATTAAAAAGAAAGAGGAAAGAAGAAGAGATAGGTGGGTAGCAAAGAGTTTGCAATTTCAAAAGATGAACAGGGAAATGCAGAAGAGATGTAGGACATGATGGTTATGAGGGGGAGAAGAAAAAATAGAAGTAAAAAATTAAAGGAAGAGTGAAAGAGCAGTAGAATTTGGCTGTTAGCAAAAGAAAGGAGAGAGCAACAAGGAAAGCAGACTTGTGAAAAAAAAATACAAAACAAATCCTAAATATACCTACCAAAACCCCTAATCCTCAAAAGACAGAGCAAACAAAAATAACTACCTTCAAAAATAACTATCTTCACACACACACACGAGGATCTTGATGAAACATTAAGAAATTATTTCTATTTTGGTGGACAAAATGGTCAATGAGAATGTGTGTTTGCTGTCTATGCCCAACTTTCTTTCTGTTTCTTCTTGAGGTATGTACTGAGTGCAAGAGTAGGGGCTGCAGACGGTCAAACCCTGCATTTTTTTTTTTTTTTTTTATGTTGCTCACCAAATGACAGTTGGAGTTTAAAAATTCTCAGCTTCCCTTCTTGGCAGCTTGAGGCAGGGTGAATTGGGAAGTGCTTGTCATCTCCAATCGGAGGGTGAAGTCTCTGCAGGCTTCTGTGAGATGAATTCCCTTAAGTGGAGCTCCTGAGCCGGGGCTTAGGTCCAGTGAGGCTCTATTGTGGGGCAAGTAGCCTGGAGATAGTAAATTCATGCACCTCTAGGGCGTGGCAGTTGCCAATCTACCCTGGGAGACTGTACCCCAGGAGTTTCTTGGGGCTTTAATTCGCATTTCCCTGAGGGCTAGTGATGTTGAGCATCTTTTTATGTGCTTAGTTTGCCATTTGTATATCTTCTTTGGTGACATGTCCAAATCTTCTGCCTTCTACAATTTAAAAAAAAAAAGTGCTTTTTCTAAATTATTGAGTTATAAGATTTATTTATGTATTCTGGTTTTCATAAGATATGTTTTTTTTTTTTTTTTTTTTTTTTTTTGGTACCAGGGATTGAACTCAATGGCACTCGACCACTGGGCCACATCCCCAGCCCTTTTTTGTATTTTATTAGAAACAGGGTCTCACTGAGTTGCTAAGTGCCTTGCCATTGCTGAGGCTGGCTTTGAACTCCTGATCCTCCTGCCTCAGCCTCCCAAGTGCTGAGATTACAGGCGTGCACCACTGCGCCCGGCTCATAAGATATGTTTTTTTTTTTTTTTTAATATTTTCAAATCTTTGATTTTAAAAAATAAAACATTAAAAGCTGAAACTTGGGTGTAGGGGGGTGGGGGAGCAGAGACAGGATCCCTGAGTCACAGCTCATGCCACTTAAAATAGGAATTTGTCCATCTTAAGGCTGTACCCTGGTTT
Source organism: Tamias sibiricus (assembly GCA_025594165.1). Lineage (NCBI taxonomy): Eukaryota > Metazoa > Chordata > Mammalia > Rodentia > Sciuridae > Tamias > Tamias sibiricus. The sequence continues at coordinate 66,372,849 of CM046660.1, read as the reverse complement.
TCCTCTCTTGTTGGTCATGGCATGTGAAGGGATTAATTAATAGCCCGTGATATGCAATCATCTGACTCGTCTCATAGAACGTCCTGTCTTTGGAATCAAAGGGTAGAGAGATCAATGGATGAGGCAAGGACTCTTGAATTCTTAACCCATTTATGTGAGTTAGCTTTGTGTTGCTGTGACCAAAATACCTGGCAAAAACAACATAGAGGAGGAAAATTTATTTTGGCTCACAGTTCCAGAGGTTTAGTTCATGGTTGGCCGATATCATTGTTCTGGGCCCAAGACGAGGCATAGTATTATGGTGGAAGGGTGTGGTGGAGGAGCACTGCTCTTCTCCTGGCAGTCAGGAAGCAGAGAGGGGAGGGGAGGAAGAGGCCATGGGGAAGATGAACCCTTCCAGGGCACATCCCCAGTGATCTGCCTCCTCCAGCCATGCCTACCTGCCTACAGTTACCACCCAGGTCTTTCAAACTAGATGGACTGATTAGGTTACAGCTCTCACAATCCATCATATCGCCTCTGAGTATTCCTGCATTAACACACTTTTGTATCCAAACCATAACACCGTATCTTTCCTAAGTGAAAAAGCTGGTTGCAGTGGCTAAGCTTGCTGAGTTTAAAGCCTCTATGTCTCCTGTAGAATCTGTGGGCAGAGCAGCCTCAGCCACTGTCTAAACTGGGGGCAGCAGCAGAGGCTGGGACTGAAGTGGCCCCTGGGATCTCCTCCAAGGGTACCCAGGACTGGCACAGCTCTGGGTGATGGAGTATTTTGCCAGGCACCTGGGCTTCCCCTATCACCGTCCTCAGGAAACTTTGCAGGGACATTCTGGCTCTCTGGGGATCAGGTCTGGCTCTGTCTTATCCCTGCTCCCCACAGTGCTCTCTGGAGGGTGTGGGTGCTGGGCACCGCTGGGGCTGGGTGGAAGGTGGGTCCTCATGTAGGCAGGATCTCTTGACCTCATCTTGTTCTGGGCCTGCCTGGTACTCAAGGCAGAGCAGGATGGGGCCAGGCCTTCGAACCGAGCAAGTGAGGGCAGGGGTGGCCTTGCCAGCAAAGGGCTCTGTTTCTCATGGGGGGACAAAGACTGCCTCCTCGATTGAACTTGAGTAGGGCCCCTCTAAGCCCTCTTTCAGGTCTGCTTCAAACTTGAGCTTCCAAATCTGTCCTTGTTGGGGCTGTGTCACCCAGTTTTGCAAACACCCTTCTTGGGCAGGTTCAGAGAGAATCTCTCACCTGGGGACTCTGATCCCCATGCCGTGCCTTCAGCAAGAATCCTGCCACGTCTGTTTCACCAGAGTCCTTCTTTACTCCTGATGTTTCTTCTTGGAAATTTTCTATCCATGGACCATGCCCTCACCTGCTCCTGGGCTATAAATCCCCACTTGTTCTTGTTGAATCCAGAGTTGAGCCCAGTCCCATACTGGACTCTCTTTCCCCTATTGCAAAAATTCCAATTTTTGGATTCAGGTTTTACCACTTGAACTTCTGTCAGGCTCTGGTTCTCACAGAGAGGACCTCCAGACAGGGCTCAGGTGGGCAAGGAGACATGGCACGGTGCCCCACTGAGAATCAGAACCCCCATGGCAGCAAAGGGGGTGACATCAGGCTGCACTGGGAGGTCTGCCAGGGTGGAGCAGGGCCCTGGGCAGGGAGGGCAGTGGCACTGACCAGAGCGGGAGCCCAGCTTGCCCAGTGGACATTGGCCCAGGTGCCCAGGCGTGACTCCAACTTCTGGACACAGGAGTAGGGAGGCAGGAGCTCCAGACCCCCAGCCTGCTCAGCCTAGCAGGGAGGCAAGAATTCCTTCTACCCACGTTGATTAAGCACTTGCCAGCTTGGAGGTGGGGATAAACTAGCAAGCAAAGGAGACAGGATTTGTCCTTGTGGAGCTTAGGTGATGGTGATAACAGACATCAAACATGAAAAACAAGTTATCATATGTCAGGACACTATAAATGAGACAAAAAACAGCACAGACAAGATTCAGAGAGCTGGGGGGGGGGGGTGTCCCCAAGATGGTAATATCCAAGCAGACATTTTAAGGATGTAGGAATGAACCATGGGAATTCCCAGGAGAGGAATCTTCTAGACACAGGGAGCCACTGGGGTAAAGGGCCTTGAGGCAGGAGTGGCTGGTGCCTCCAGGAACAGTGAGGAGCCAGGAGGTGGGAGAGAAGGACAGAGGGAAGAAGTGAGGGCACCCCTCTCTTGAACCCTGGGTGCTTGTGGGGAAGGCAGAGTAGAGGGGCTCTGCCAGCCTGGGTTGAGCAAGCTCAGTCTGGCTGCTGGGGGGAGAACAGGCTTTGGGGCTGGGGTTGGGAGAGGCTGTTGGGATGAGGGCCTGGCAGGGTAGAAGTAGGGAGAACAGGGAGACCACGGCAAAATCAGGGCATCGGTTTACCTGTGCAGGTGAGGAACAGTGGTCAGTCCTCACTCAAAGGTGGGGCCCGCAGAAACGGCCAAGCTCTTGGGTGGCTATGACTGTTGGCCAGGTGATATGAGTCCCAGAAAATATGATAGGATTATTGACTGTGGGTTATATTAATTAGTGTGTGTGTTAGATAAAGACTGTAAGCATTATGTCCACGAACTGCAAAACTTAGATAAACTGCAGAACTTAGAGTTCAGTTAGTGATGTAAGAGTCTACACCCAGTTGTACACCCCAGGGCTCACCCAGTTATCAGCTGCAAGCACAACAGAACTAGGGCTTTAAAACCCAGCCTTCTGGGAGCCGGTGGGACTATCAGGACCTGGACAGAAAGACCAGACCTCCATAGCTGTTGTCCCCTTGCGCCAGACTCTTCTGGCCTGGATTGAGTTCCAGTGTGACCCGTCACAGGTGAGCGCCTGGGACCCTTGGGTGTAGTCTCAGTTAGGACAGAATTAGGATGTGTGTCTGAAGTGTGATGAGCATCAATAAAACAGATTTGGTTGAATCTACTTGCGCCTCAGACGGAGTCTGTAGTAACGGCTGGTGACACCAGCTTCCTGCCTCAAGTCTAGACTGTCACCCGGGCTGAACAGGTGAGAAATTTCCACCCTGGGAAGCCAGTGAGTGCTGGAGTAGGAAGGAGGTAGAATGAGGCCTCACTGTGAACATATCTGAGAAAAACACAGCCCTCCCTCCCTTTCTCAAAAGGGTCCCCGTATCCCCAAGAACAGGAGAAGTCTCGTCTCAGGATTCCCACCTCAGGAGCTCCCCTGTCTACCCAGTTGATGGATGGTCTCCGGCTGGAGCTGGGTTGTGGTTCCTTCCGGGTATGGTCCTGTCTGACCTTTCCTGGGGTCCTTGATTCTGTCCAATGAGGCAGAAGTGGGTCACCTGTGCTGTAGTGCCCGGGCAGCAGGATGGGAGCTCAGCTCCAGGGTCGCCAGTGGGGTGGACCCTGGGACAGCGCAGGTGAAGGGAAGGGAACTCTTCCTTATCTCATGCCACATCGAGATGGCTTTGTTGTGTGCCAGGCACTTGGCTTGAGTGGGAGGATCAAATGGCATCTCCTCTTCCTTTCTGAGAAATTCAGGTGGCTCACCTGGGGTCGGGCACCTTCCCTCGCCTGTTGGTGAAAGAAAACCTTGTATAACCCAGGGCTGGGGGCAGGTGTTCTTCTAGCCCAGGGAAGCCTGAGCCAGGTTTAGTAGCCCCTAAGACATGATGTTTGGTGAACCAGACCAGGTGAGAGGGTTAGATTGAGGGAAGTGAAGCAGGAGGGCTCTGTCTGCTCCAGAGAACTGTGTCCCTTTCCTGGGGATGGGGAAGGAAATCGTAGTGGAAGGAATCCATTCTTCAGAGTAAGGTGGGTTTTGATTTTAGGTGTTATGGGAAAGAAACTCAGGACTAGGGTGAAGCACCTGCATCTCCATACACATTCCTCTCTCACTTCAACCCCTGGGAACAGCATTCACTCAACCCCCTCCCTGACCGCCGACCCCCGCCAGATGCCAGGACAGTGGGTCAGTGGGAAGTCGCTGCACATGACAGGATCTAGGATGCAGGGCTGAGCTGGCTGTTGGCCATCTCCAGCAGGGCCTGCCACAGGTCCCCAACCTGTTTAAATGAAAAACAGATGGCACAGCCTCCTCCCACCTGCACCACTGATAGCATCTCAGTCTTTCCCTTACACTACTGTGGGGTTTTAAATGCATGACAAAGGACAGGAGCCATCTTTGGTCACATAAGAGAATCCTCACAAGCCTGTGCCTAATCACGATGGTTCTGTTTGTGGATCCTGGCCAGCCTAATCTTGGGAGGCTCTGCCCCACATTCTTGGCTGGCTCTCCTGTTTCTGGATGCTCAGTGACAGAGCCATTGAAAGCATCTTCACTCCCTTTAAATGCTTTACTAGTAGCTGGGTGCAGTGGCATAGCCTGTGATCCCAGAGACTTGGGAGGCTGAGCAGGACGATCTCAGGTTCCAGGCCAGCCTGGGCAATTTAGTGAGACCCTCAGCAATTTTATGAGAACTTGTCCCAAAATTAAAAAAAATAATAATAATAATAAAGGCAGAGGATGTAGCCCAGTGGCATAGTGCGCCTGAGTTCCATACCCAGTACCCAGTTTCTTGCAGAATTTTAGTTACCCCATTCCTTTCAGCCTTCACACTGCCCTCTGGTGATGGGGTTGCACTGTAGTTGTTTGAAGATGCTCAGGGTACCTGCTACTTGGAACTGAGTTCTGTGCCTGCCTGAGAGAAAAGGAAAACCTCTTCTATGCCTGCTTCTCTGTGCCTTCTCCAAACAGCTCAGATCCAAGCCTGGAGGGTGGAGGGTAAACTGCTGGGAAGAACCGGAAGCTGGGATAACGTTGGTTTTAGGCATTGGCTCCAAGTATAAATCGAGTCAAGGTTCAGATAAGAAACATTCACCTCTGACCTGGGAAAATGTAGTGAATCAGCATTGTAGATGGGAGTGGCTTGCCTCTCTAACCACCCAATTGCTGTGCTGGTTGGAACCAATCCTTCTGCCTTCTTAGGAGGAGGGGATTCAGCTCCTACAGGATATTAGTATGCATTGGAGAATCTCCTGCTGCTAAGTACAAAGATATGCCTGTGATCTTCATTGCACACCTTTTGCTGGCTTCCAGAACCCCTGCTTGAGGGCAGAAAGACCAGGCTTTCATAGCCCCCCACCAGGGCTGTCCCTATGCCAGTATATCTTAGTTCTGATCTTGTCCAGTGGGGTAGCATGATCCTGAAAAAGTCCTGTGCTGGAGGGACTTCACTGGTAGTGCTCCTTTTCCAGATGGCTCCAGACATGCAAGATGCAGAAGTGCATTTGAGAGTAGGGAGAGGTGGACAAGACCATGGCTTCTTGGATTTCATTGCTTTGCCTGTCACTCCAGTGATGTGACTGTTAAAAGGAACAGTGTCTGTGCTTTTTCTTTTTCTTTTCTTTTCTTTCTTTCTTTCTTTCTCCTTTTTTTTTTTTTTTTCATGCACAATGACAGAAGAGAGAGCTGGGACTCCTGCAGCTCACACACCCAATTTCAGGAAGAGAGGAATTACATGGGATGGAGTGGGACCTGTCAGGAGGAGAGAGAGGCAGTCAGGGTCCTTGGGACCGGTGAAGGGAAAAAAAGTCCAGGACTGACAGGGCTCACCGGCTGCAGACTCCCATAACCACCTGTGGGGAGGAGCTTGCTCTGCAGGGCCTGGCTCTGCTGAACTTGGAGCACATCTGAGAAACAGTCAGCTCAGATGCTGGTTGCCAATGAGGTCTGCCCCTTCCCCAGCTCAACTGCACTTGACCAGCAGATGGTGATTTTCTGGCTCCTAAGTGCATTTTCCAACGTGGGATTTCTGATATCAGATGGAGGGGTACATTTTGCATATAATTCCTCCAGTCACTCCCAATAAGAAAGATTTGCTTGGTTTCCGTGTTCTCAGCCTTGGCCCTCACCTCCGGGGAACCATTTCATAGTCATTTAAAACCTCCTATGTCATAACTTGGGAGGAGGCAGCCCTGAGTTGAGGTGGGCTCTCAGAGGTCCTGGCTTGCAGTAGGGAGGGCAGGAATGGAAGCCAGCTGGAGCCACCTGGGGGAGGGACAGTTGGCATTGTCTGCAGGGATGTCACCAACACTGGGTTCAGAAAGAGTTTTAGTGTCTAGAAGATGGGTGCCAGCAGGGGGTGCGGAGTGAGCAGGGGAGACCCAGAGGGATGACCTGAGCCCATAGCGCAGGGAAGCTAAGCAGAATAAGAAAGCTAGTAAGGGAGAGAAAGCTTGGAAACCAGGGAGCGGGGCAGCAACAAAAGGAAGCCAAAGGGAGAGACGGTCCCAGGGATGGGGATCTTGGTTGTCATGGCAACAGAACTGCTAGTGATTGAAACTTCCAACATGAGAGAAATAAATGACTCTTTAGTGCCCACCCCCTAACCCCAGGTATAGAGCACCCAGGGTCATAAGTCGATGACAGATAGCTAGATAGACCCGGATCAGCTTACCAATGCCAGAATAGAAGGCAGGGTCACAAATGGATATATGTTAGCTTTTTGTGGCTCTGTCTAAAATCCCTGCCAACAATAACTTAAAGGAGGAAAGATGTATTTTGGCCCACAGTCTTTTGCCTAAAAGCCCCATCTCTGAACCTTACTGCTTTGGGAATCATGGTTTCAACACAAGCATTTCAGGAGCAATCCAGATGTAAATCATAACAGGACACAAGATCTCTGAACACACAGCAAGCTTGCGCACTGCTGCACTGGTAGGGTGGGGGACCTTTTGTTAAAATGCGCTTGAACTATGCTAGGAAGGCAAATCTTTAGTGCGCCTCTCAGAAGGACTTGGAAGTCTGAAGCCTAAACTGATGGAATCTTCTCCAGGATGTAACTTTCACCCTCGGAGCCCTCTGAGGTGACATTCAGAGTGGCAGTCTTTGTGGTCATATTTGCCATCTTCCCATATAATGCAGGGAATTCTGTTTTATTACATGCTTTTCTGAGCCAGTGCTCAAATCACCCCTGCTCTTTCTTGGATCTATGCCAAGGTCACACTATTGTGGACACACTGGGAGTTAGGACCTAAGGGGATCTCCATACATTTTCTGCTTGTTGGTCTGTGACCTCAGCTACCCCATGGAAACTCCAACCCACTCTTCCCATGCCTTACTGGGAGGCCAGGAGCACCTTCTGGCAGGTTCTGCCTCACTATGGGTGGGTGGGTGGGGTCTGAGGGTGTCATTCCTCCATCCCCCTAAATAAGAAAGGGAAGTCAGGGGCACACATGGGGACAACTTAGTTAACTGCAATACTTTCCTATTTTGTCTTGAGAAAAGTGTTAAGCAAAGTTTATGTCCCTTGAGTCTTGATGAATAGACAGCAAGGAACGTTATTAAAATGCTAAAGATTTTTTAGGTTTAAAATGTTGACCATCAAATTCTAATTGCATTAAGTTAAATTTAAGTCTCATAATAAAGGCATGAGAAGAGTAATGATTTTGGGGGGCATTCCCCCACAAATGATGAATAGGAAGGACAGAGATAGCCAGCACGTGGAGAATACATGTTCTCAAAAGCGAGCCTACGAAAAAAAGCATCAGTAAAGTTTAATGAAGCAGGAAAAAGAAGTATATGTGTACTGAAAGGGCTTAGTGTACCCAAGCAAGACCAATGAAAAGAACATTACATTAAAACCTAGTCTGGCAAAAATAACTAATATAGAACTAACTATAGGGACATTCAGGGAAATCTCATTAGCATCCACATATAACGAAGAAATAGGATTGTGGGTAGGCTGTGAGCTGCGGGGATGTGCTGGATGGTGTGGATGGGGACAGGCCTGCCTTCGTCCATCCTTAGACAGAACTAAGCTCATGCTCCTGATCCAGTGTGGCCACCAGTAGCGGGGTCTGAGAGGCCCGCTCAAGTGTGCCCTATCTTGTGTATTATAAGAGTTAGAAGGTAGCATAATATCAAGACTATTAATTAATGTTCTACATTTTCAAGATCTTTATTTTTTGTGGTTATAGAAATAATAAAGTCATCACAAAAATTTCTACTGTACCAAAATGTGTAACACAGAAAGGAAATGTCCCTGCGATCCTACCCTAGAATAACTAGTTGTTTCTTTCAGATACAGTTTTGGCCACAGGCCTAGATAGTTCCATAAACCAAGGTAGGCTCCTTACAGCTCTTTATAACCAGCATAAGATTCCTGAAGATCTCCTTAACTCAAAACTTGTTGGTGGCTTCCCATTCTCTGTTGCTACAATGGAATGCCCCAGACAGAGCAAATCTATAAAGAATAAAGGTTTATTTAGTTCATGAAGATTAAAAAATTGAGATAAGATCAAGGGGCCTAATCTGGTGAGTCCAAAGGCAATTCAGCATTGACAGCAAGACAGAGGGTCCTAGCTCAGGTCTCTCCCCTTCTTCTTATAAAGCCACAGTACCACTGGACAAGGACCCCACCTTTATGGCCCCTTCTAACCTTAATTGCCTCCTAAAGGTCATACTTCTAAACGTCATAATTGGATTAAGTGTTCACCTCTTACACCTCACAATGGAGACTGAATTTCAACACGTGTTTTGTTGGGGACGTTCAAATCACAGCAATACCTAGGAACCCACATATATTTTAAAAATTCATTCTGTAGATGTATCAGTTTATTTTATAATATTGATGGGGTTTGTGTTCTTTAAAACTTCTTGCTATTACACTGAGCATCTCTGATTACCACAGTGCTTCAAATCAGCATGGAAAAGATGGGTTATACAACAGAAAAAACAAACAAACAAACAAAAACCCTATCTTTTCCATGCTGATTTGAAGCACCGTGGGAGTCAGGGATGTCAAGCAGGATCAGTGCCTTAAACTCTGAATGAATCCAGCCAAGGGTCAGGCCAGTCTCCCAGGCAAGACAAGAGAGGTGGAAGTTCACACCTAACGTGAAGCTCATGACTGGGACTGAGCCTGGAGGACACGCAAAAGCTAGTAGAGAGGTTGAGGAGGAGAGGGTGGTGCAGCCATCACATGCCTGCCATCCTGTCTGGAGGGGGCCTTGCAGAGAAAAGCACAGCTCAAACCCCTGAGTCCACCCCGGTGCTACAGAAAACCAGCACACAGCACTGAGCCACCCCTGGTGTTCAGTTAAGGATGGCCTGTTTGGGAAATTTGGCTGTAATTTCTCTGATCCTGATTTATCAGAAAGTCACATGATGATTTCATTTTGGTTTGACTTTAGCATGAGTGACTGCCTCTTTTTCTAAAGACCTCATGGGTGCTGGGTAACTCAACTGAGCTACAGTGGAGCCCTACCTCTGAGCTTTACTCTAGGGGGAGTGGTGACCCTGTTTGATCCAAGTCTGATCAGTGGGGCCTGATGCAGGAGCTTAGTCCAAAATAAAGTTTCTGGGCTGAGCTCAGCTGGTAGAATTTGAGCTCAGCATTTCTGAGGCCTGAGTTCCATCTCCAGCACCAAAATAGAAGCAAATTCAAAACAAAAGCCTGCCAGCTTTTGTCCTCCCAATTTTCATTTTAAAGAGTCATTTACTTCCCAACCCAAATTAACTATGAAAGCAGTGGCAGTGTGTTGGCAGCAGTGTGCTATGGCAGTTGTCATGAAGTTACCCTGCCCCAGTGACAGGCAGCTCCGAGCTGGGATGCTCAGGGGCTCCGATTTCAGACGTGGAAAGTCTGCAAGAAGGTGACCAAGAAATGTGGCAGGAACACCTGCCATTTACTTCTCTCTTGAGGTTTAGCCCTGGAGGAGAGAACAAAAGTCCTTCCTACAAGAGAGAAGGGATCAATGAATGAGGTTATTATGGAAGCTAATACCAAGCTCCCCCCTTTCTAGAAATCTCTGTGCCTAGAACGTCACACTAGATCTCAAACCCAAGGCAAGCAAATGCTTCCTCCCACAATCAGTTCTTGTGGACAGTACTTAGTGACAAAAATCATATTCCCCCTGTTACTTAAACCCAAGGTCTTCTTTCCCAGCCCTTCCTTTCCTTCCTTTCCATTTCTGTTCTTCCTCTCTAGATAAAATTCTTATGATTTCATCTCCATGATATATTTTTTTTTAGTATTATTGGAATCTTTGTGCTGGGTCCTGGGATCAGCCTCCAGCTTCACTCTTTCCAATCCACCCAAACCACCAGACTAAGTTTCTTAGGTCTCTTCTTCCTCCCCTGCCTTTAAACCCTCATGCTACCTTCCTGGCCTTGAAGCTCTTCATCATCACCACCATCCTAACTGTCACCTGCAACTTTTTTTCCGTGAGCCCTTAGCTCTTTCTAAATCATGCTGCTGAATCCTAATGAAACGCTCTTCATCCTTCTCAAGGTTTAAACCCATCACCTGTTCGTCTCTGGTCGTTATAACACTTCCAGCAGCTGACTTAGGGTCTTTCCTTTGCAACGTATACTCCACCTCCAGTGTCTTGCTTTCCTCCCTTTTCCTTTAATTGCAAATTCTTGTGGTGTGAACCACGCTCCCTCTTCATTCTGAATGCACTTCTCTGAGGAGCCTGGAGAGAAAAGACAGCCCATTCTTGGATCCACCTCTATCCCCTGAGAATTCATCCCAGACCTCTGGGCTCCTAATTGTGGTGTTTCACCTGCATGGGTCCAGAGGGACTGATGTGAGGCTAGGGCAGGAACAGGGGAGTCTGGTTTCCTCTTCTCTAAGCTGGAAGGGAGCTCTGAACCTGTGTAAGTGTTTAGGGAGTGTGACAGAATTTGCATTTTATGTGACACCTATGTGCAGCAGGTTGCAGGACCGTAGGTGACTTCCATGTGGGGTGGAGAAGTCTGATTGACAGACTGTGATGTGGAAACCTTTGGCAATTCCTTCCCAGGAAGTATATCTGTCTCTGCAGCCTGGCCAGCAGGGTCCACGACCTGAACTGTTACACCCAGGCACTCTCTTCCCCTCTAGCGACTCCTTCACCGAGGGATCCACAGAACAGAATAACCAAAGAACTCACCTCGCTTCATTTTCTCCACATATAAAATCCCTTTTGCTGTACCACAGGTCACAGGAAGTTCAGGAGACAGAAAACCCATGAGGTCATCTTCAGGTTTTTCTGAAAAGAGAAGAGAACATTTTCGAGTTAGTCTTCCATCACTCTTCCTCTTGAATGCTCCCCAACCCTGGGATTCCAATAATAATAACAAACAATAATGTAAATGGTATTGGGGAAACTTCTCTGGTTAATCCACAGGAAGTCCTCCACCCTGAGTGTCAGATTAGTTATGTGAACAGTAACTAAACCACCACCACCAACCCACACTAGACAGAGCATTTTAGTAGAACTTACAGGGCATCCTTTAAATGTGTTTTAACTTGCAAGTTAATTGGCCATCACCCAATGTTCTTTAACATTCGACAGAATCCGGCTTATCTCTGTGCTGAGGGAAGTTCCTATCTAGAATATTTCTTTGTGATTATGCAGCTGGAGAAAAAGTCTTTGCTCATAAGTTTACTCCTAATTCAAACGCGAATTTGGCTAAGTGAGAAGGTCAGCACTGTGGTGGGGGGACGGTGTCCATTTTCATGGCTCCCCTGTTTTTTTTCTTTTATAAATAAACGAAAACCCTAGAGAGTTCTGGATTAATTTGCAAATTGTACACAGGGATTTGGCAGCTCAGAACCCCAAAGAGGGGATCTTGGGTTCAGATTCAAAAGAAGCAATTGCAAAAGGGTTTAAAATAAGTGTCAGCAATTCCTGCTCCCTAACCCTGTGACCTCACTGTGGGGGAATTCACTGCAAGGCCGTCTTCTGGGGCATAGAGGAAAGGGCTGCCCGCTTGAGTTAAGGAGGAAGCTCCACCTGCAAAGAGAACAACTGGCCCCATACTGTGCTGTTTCACTCACTGGAAGAGCCAGAAGAAAACATGAGTAACCAAGGCACCGTCAGAAAAAGGAAAGAACAGCATCATTAGTGAAGAATCTGTGAATTACTGGAAAGATGAAAGACAGGGGTGTGGGAAGGGAGGAAGACTGAGGGCAGAGGGGCCCCTGAGAAGTGAGGGCATTGTTTGTCCAGCCCAAAGTGGCCATCCTTGGAGGAGCAGGGGTGGCCTCACAACTAGGCATGGGCATGAGGGAACTTTGTGGGGAAGAAGGACTTGGTTTCAACAGTCGGCCAGCACTCTTCACAGAGTAGTTGACTCCCTCAGTTGTCTCCAGGCTTCCCTTAAATATGGTGCGGGGGGTGAGAGCCTGGCCTGGGAGCCACACCTGGTGGGCTTGTGATTCTGCCTCTGCAACTCCTAGAATGATTTCCTAAGTGTGCTCACTGTTACAAAGTTTGAGTGGGAGATTTTCTGCTTCCAGTTCCCATCTTGGGTGAAAGGCAGAGCTATAAGTAGCCTTGGAGCACTATCATGAGCCCTGGGGGAGATTAGCACAGCCTTGGGGGCCCTCTACAGTTTGCCCTCTGCACAGAAATGCCTTCTCTAACTCCCAGTGGTAAACAGAGCTATCTCTAAGGACACAGCAGTCCCAGATGTGCTCACAGCAGATGAGGGGGGTGGGGGTGGGGGTGCTTAGGGGTGTGGGCAACAAGCAGACCTGCAGAGCCCTGGTTCAGGTCCCCTCCCTCTGCCTGCTGCAGGTAGGCCACCCAGGGAGTTGGGGCCTTCCCACCTACCCCCAAGGGCAGCCTCTGGTCAGTTCCCAGGAGTGTTTTTTGGGTCAGCCTCACCTGCTCATGTCAGCAAACAGGCCCAGGAAGACCTGCAGGGGCTCTCCTCTAAGGGGAACTGAGATCACCATTAGCAAGTGTGAGCAAACAGCTGGGAGCCTGGGAGGAAGCAATTAAAGAGCAAATGAGAGTACTGGAAACAAAGAAGAGCGCCAGGTAGGAAATGAAGAGGCCACGAGCAGCAGGATGGAAAAAACCCTAACTGGTAAGCTGAGGACCAATTCCTGGAAATCTCAGAGAAAAAGCTCGAGGTGAGAATTATGCAAGGAAAGATGAGAGGCCTGGGAAGGATGGGAGCTGTGTGACCCAGGCTGAGGAGGCTGGGGAGGAGGGGGGAGACAGGGCAACTGGAAAAGTACCAGTCAAGGAAACAGAAGGGCAGCCCACACTGTGTCATTTGTCCTCATGATAACTGTCCTCATTATACAGATGGGGACTTGGGCTCAGATCTGGGAGGAGGATTCTTGGTGGTCCACAGTGTGTGAGGCAGACTGGGAATGGAATTCAGACATGCCTGACTCCTCGTCCAGTGCTTGTCCATGACTGGAGAACTGGCTCAAAGAGACCCCCTCACACGGCCAAGAACAGACACACTGTTAAATCAGAAGATACAACCAGGTGTATGAGCTAAGGAGGTGGAGAAGCGGGGGGGAGAGGGACGACCATCAGCATATATCTGGGCCACTGCTTCTGCCAGTGTTTCATTTAAAAAAAAAATAAAAAACCTAGGAGGCATTTGGGTTTGCTTATTTAGCTTTCTAATGTAAAGAACAAAGGACTTTGGATTAGAACCACTCAAGTTGATTTTAGCTCATGCATGTCTTTTACCCTTTAATTGAATCTGTAAAATGGGCTTAACACAACTTTATTGTAAGGGTTAGTGACAAAAGGTAGAACCAAGTGCTTTGCCAATTGCAAAATGATACGTTCACTTATATTATCAGGGCCTATCCACAAGATGTCCTGGGTTGTGCACTGAGCAAGGATTCCACCTTTGAGGGAGGACCTTTAAGTCACAGAAGAAACACAATCCATATGTATGCTTAATACGTCAGTCTTCCAGCAGAGGGCAGAAAAGGGCTTGGTTTCAAGACTCCACTTTGTGTACTGAGGAAGGAGAGGTTTCCAGTTAACACAGGTGCACTGTAATTGGCCCTGGTATTGGTTGGTATTCACGCTTGATGAAGAGGAATGAATTATATTTTGATTTATTAATTATTTAAGTATAAACTGTGAGGCACAGAGGAGCTGGACATGAAGCAACAAGCCAGACCGCTTCACTTAGTGACCTCATGTGACTTTCACATGGTACCCAGGAGGCGTGCAGATAATTAATTTGCAGCTGTGATAAGAGCCAGGCAGAAGAGATACAGGGCTCTGAGGGGCATGGCGGGAACCTACCCTGCCTGCTGGGAGAGGGCAGATGGGATCTTTAAGGAGGGATCTGGGGCTGGGGTTGTGGCTCAGCGGCAGAGTGCTCGCCTAGCACATGTGCGACCCGGGTTCGATCCTCAGCACCACGTAAACATAAATGCACTGCATTGTGTACAAGTAAATAAATAAATATTTAAGAAAGAAAAAGGATCTGAGGGCATAGGGCAGAGAGAGGGAGGAGGGTGAGCGGGATTTGTCTTGGGGGTGAGTGCAGGGGACAAGATAGGAGGCGGGGTGTGTAGGGGGAAGGCAGGAGGTGAAGTGTTTGGTGTCCAACCAGCCTACATTGTGAGAAATCTGGTGTGGTCCCTGGGAAAGAAAAATTACAGCCCTACGGAAAAAGAGCAAGATCAAAATGTTCACAGATAGGAAGGCCAAAAGTATTAGAGAAGCCACATTTTCACAATTTATATATATGTGTATATATTTTTATAGCCTTATAGATCATATGTAGAAAGGGCTCCAGTCCCCCATTTTTTTGGGGGGGGCGGCGCTACTGGGGACACTTCTCCACTGAGATACATTCCCAGTCCTTTTCATCTGGAAGCAGGATCTCCCTAAATTGCCAAGAGTTTCACTAAGTTGCTGAGGCTGGCCTCAAACTTGCAATCCTCCTGCCTCAGTCTCCCATGTTGCTAGGATTACAACTGAGTGCCACTGTCACTGTGCCTGGTTCTAGAAAGGGCCTTTAAAGGAACAAGTACATGGCATAGAGCAGTGGTTTCCAATTGGGGCTAATTTTGACTCCCCACCCCCAACCCCTCCTTGAGGAAGTCAGGCAACCTTTAGATTCTTTTTGTTTGTCAGGACTAGGAGCAGGTGCTTCTGGTGTCCAGCAGGTAGGGGTAGGGACATTGCTAAGTGTTCCTTGATGCACAGGGTTACCTGTGTTACGGACAATTATCTGGCCCCATATGTCAGCAGCTGCCAAGGTTGAGAGACTGTCATAGGCCATACTGCTAGAGATAAACTGATTTGCCTATATTAATAATACAAAGGTCTTCACCACCAAAAGCTTCTCTAGTAAAAGCTGAAAAGTAAGACAAATTACAATATATGTTACAAAGGACTAATTCTCTCTGATTAAAGCTTGAAATGAATAGTCCTACATAAAAAAATATTAGTAACTATAAACAGATGGTGCTCAAAAGAAAAAACTCTTGACAAATTTATTTATTATTTTTTTTTTAAAAAACAGGTCAATTAGTAAAGGCTGGCTGGATAATGGCACAGTAATTCATAAGTCTCATAAATCTCAGCAATTTATTATAGAAATCAGCAAATTACAGCCTGAGGGCCAAACTGGCCTGCCACCAATAAATTTTTATTGGAAGCCGGCCACACCCATCTGCCTGCACATCTGTCTCTGGCTGTTTACACTCTACAGAGGCAGAGCGGGGTGTCTGTGATAACGATGGCGTGGTTGGCAAGCCCTGTTGGGAAGAAGTTTGCCACCTGCTGTTTTCCAGCAGCAAAGCTTTACTTCTGCCTCCTGTGTTCCTTGTTCATCATGGATGAGAGAAAGCTCAGCCCTGCATCATGGACGCTCCAGGCTCTTGGCCACACAGCAGCCTCTGTCAGAAGATGGCTATTCTCCGGTGGAGAGAAAGGACAGGCAGGCTCTCAAAGTGGAAGTGACCCTTTCATTTTGGTCCACATTTCACTGGCCAAGTCAGGGCCCAGATGTCCTGAGTTCACAGTTTGGGTGTCACACCTCTTGAGGCTAGAGCTTTGGGACGCTGGTGAACCCCAATATCTACCACACATTTAACCACTGGCACGGCATGAAGGAACTCAAGGAACATGCCAGTGGAATATCACTCTGTGCTTATCTCTATGAGGTCAAGAGAAGTGTGAACAATTTGGGCAACTGGATGATCAACAGATGTTAATTTAAAATATGCAGACTTGTTGACCAAGCAATTTCACTGCTAGAAGTGAACCATTCAGAAAATCATCCTGTGGGGGCTGGGGTTGTGGCTCAGTGGTAGAGTGCTCACCTAGCATACGTGAGGCACTGGGTTCGATCCTCAGCACCACATAAAAATGAACTAAAGATACTGTGTCCACCTACAACTGAAAAATAAATATCAAAAAGGAAAGAAAGAAATTATCCTGTGAATGTAGCCATCCTGAGGAGGGGTGCCCCTCCAACAGTGGTGGGTGGGAATCAGAAAGGAGTTTCTCACACTGGTGACCCCACCAATCAAAGTGAGAACAGTGGCTAGGAGAGCGTCAGCTGCAAAGCTGAGGTGAGCTGCACCAGGCGACATGCGTAGCTGGTACCTGTCCTGACAGCCACTCACGCCAACATCCTTGCTGGGCGGTCCTTTCCCCTGACCTGCCTTTCTCCCTCCTGCCCCTCCCCTGTACCTGCTCCAGGACAGTGCCAACCACAATGGGCCATTCCAATGGCGCATTCCTTCCCCAGACTTACCCTCTGATCTGGTCACCCGGGCATGTGTGATCCTTGCCTTCTGGGCCCTTGTCACCACCCTTGCGTTCCAGGTTGCGTGATCCTTCCTTGGAGTCACCTGATCCAGCTTTGGGAGCTTCTCTTGGATTCTGTGCTCAGGTGAGGCAGCCTCTGGATGGAGCAGTGATTTGTGATTGGGTCCACAGGGAGCTGCCCCTTCCCCTCCCTAGTGACCTGCCTTCCTGCCCCTCTCCTGCTGCCCCAGGTTCCTAGGTTAAGTCTCAAAGTGCCAAGAAAACTGGAGCAGTTTCCTCCTGGAAATTCACATGCACAGAGGGATGAAGCCCAGAACTTGGAGACATCTTTAGGCTGTAAAAATCAAAGATTGCAATTTCTCTGTTCTTTGGAAATACCATAAGGTTAGGGTGAGGACCCAGGACCTTGGCCATCTTATCTCAAAGTTTTTGTTTTGGGTACCAGCGATTGAAGTCAGGGGTACTCTACCACTGAGCCACATCCCCAGGCCTTTTTAATGTTTTATTTTGAGGTAGGGTCTAGGGCCTACCTAAGTTGCTGAGGCTGGCCTGAAACTTGCTATCCTCCTACCTCAGTCTCCTGAGTCTCTGGAATTACAGGTGTATGCCACCATGCCTGGCTTTTTTTTTTTTTTTTTTTTTTTTTTTTTAACTCTTCCCTTTAGCAGGTAAAAGGTGGTCCCTCTCATGTATATAAACTATTTTTTTTTTTTTTTTTTTTTTGGTACTGGGGATTGAACTCAGGGGCAATCGACCACTGGGTCACATCCACAGCCCTTTTTCTGTATTTTATTAGAGACAAGGTCTCACTGAGTTGCTAAGTGCCTCCCATTGCTGAGGCTGGCTTTGAACTTGCGATCTTCCTGCCTCAGCCTCCCAAGAGCTGGGATTACAGGCGTGCGCCACCATGCCTGGCCTCATGTATATAAACGAAAACCCACAACTCTCCTTTCCTTGCCTGTGGAATGTGATCTGCTACTTGAACTGAAAGCTTCTTGCTCATCTCCAGCTCATTTTGTACACTGCAGCAAAATCGGTCTTGTGAAATTTAAAATCAGGTCATGTCACTTGACTGCTGAGATCTCTTCAATGACCTCCCATTGCTTTTAGAATACAATTTAACCTCCTTTCCCAACTTGACCTACAGGCCCTGAAGGAGCTCTCTACGGGGTCCCACCTCCTCTTGTTCCCTCCTATTACCTCTCGGGCAGCTTTTTTTCTGACGTCTCTTTTTTGGAGTGGACCAGATATTTCTTTTTATTTTTCTTCCTAAAAAGAAAGGATAAAAAATCTTTTATAGTTACACATACAGATCTGCCAACCTTACATGTCAACGATACTCAAGTTTTTACTCTTGGTCTTGAAACCAGTGGCCAGGGGGTCATTGGTGACCTTAGGTGATACTGCTTTATGGAATAGTGGGGTTAGAAGAAACTCTAAAGAGGCAAAGGAAAAAGAGAGAAGAAAAGAAATGGAGACGGGGGTTGAGGCAAGTCATTTCTAGAAGTCTGGCCGTGAGATGGAGGAGAAGCTATGGAGGCAGCTAAAGTTCCTCTGGGCATTGGCTGCAGATGGGCCCTGGCATGAGAGAGCCAAGGGACTGTGGATACTGTCAGAAGGGAAAGACTGGAGGGCAGAGGGTGGCTGGCAGGGCTGGCGGTGGGGAGTGACGGGATTCTCCTCTGCTACTGTAATAGGGAAGCGTCACATGAGAAGTTGCAAAAGAAAGCTCAGGGTTTGAAAGGATGGTGTCAGGAAGAGGAACTGTCCCACAAGGTGAGGTCATTTACACAGGAAGACGCAGCAGGGGCACTCGGGCAGGCCTGTGACTGTCCAGCAGTACCTGCTTTCAGATGCAGTGTGCAGAAGCAGATAAAAAAGTTCTTCCGAGACTGGCCAGAGAGTTCTGGAAAAGACAGAGAGGCAAGGCAGTCTAGGAAGATGGCAACAGGTTACTGAGGTGATGGATCTTGGATTCCCAGCAGGTGAGGAGGGTGTGAGGAAAGGCCAGTGGACAGGTCATTCAAAAGCACTAAAGGACAGATAGCTGCAGAGGAAGAAAACAGAGAGGGATGTTTTTAAAATTAGTGTTGGGCTGAGAAGGAGAGATCAGAAGTCGAATGATAGTTGTAGAAGGAGAAAACTTGAAGAACAGGTGTCAGAAAAGGAATACTTGCTGGGCGTGGTGGTGCACGCCTGTAATCCCAGCGGCTCAGGAGGCTGAGACAGGAGGATTGTGAGTTCAAAGCCAGCCTCAGCAAAAGTGAGGTGCTCAGTGACTCTATGAGACCCTGTCTCTAAATAAAATACAAAATAGGGCTGAGGATGTGGCTCAGTGGTCAAGTGCCTCTGAGTTCAATCCCCAGTGCCAAGAAAGAAAGAAAGAGAGGGAGGGAGGGAGAGAGGGAGGAAGAAGGAAAGAAGAAAGGAAGAAAGAAAAGGAATACTTAATTATTGGGAAATTAGGCTGTTTGGATGATGGTGAGGCCTATGGATCACTCTGGGCACATTGTGGAAATTCTGGGCACAACGTGGCTGAGAATTTGTGGAGGAAAAAGTCATTGGAAACGAGGTAGGCCTGGGCATCGGCCAGAGGCCCAGAGGCCAGAGCATTGGATGGCTCATCTGCTGTCCTCAGGGGTCCTGCAGGCATCCAGGACTATGGTGGGACCTGAGATGATAGAAAAACAGCCTCAGGCCAACTAAGGAGGGACGGGGAAGCCAACAGATGATAGTGCTGGAAAGAAGGGGTGTTTTAATTGAATGGTTGAGCCTCCAGGGAGAGGATGGGGAGCCAGAGACTGGATGGAGTAGAGGGTAGCAAGGTGTGGACCACAGGTGTGGGTGACAGGTGGCAGAGAATGGCTGGCTGTGTCTTATGAGGAAGCAGTTCTGTTCAGGGGAAGCAACGTTCAGCTCAAGAAACTGGTGTGACTAACATGCTAAGAAATTGTGGACACAGGCCTCTGATGGTTTTAGGACAGCGATTCTGATGGATGCTTATTTCAACATGTCTAAACGCCTTCCTGTTTCTCACAGTTTCCATACAGGCCTTTGAGGAAGGTGGAGTCTTGGCCATCAGGACACGTAGTGGTTGCTTCTGACAAAATGTGATCAGAACCACAGAAAGCAGCTCCAAATTTTCTCGACACATGTAGGAGAAAGGAAATCCTTACCTTTCTTCTTTGGAGGTGTGCTGGGTGTCTCCTGGGGTTTCTCTGGGTCATTTGACTCTGGAGAATCATCTCTTACCACTGACAAAAGACACAAAATTCCTTTCAGAGCTCAGAAAGGGCTGAAGAAAAAGCGCCCAGGGAAGTCAAAGGCAGAACCCGTCAAGGGAGGGAGCCTCCGCATGTGCTGCAGGCCTTGGAATCTGCAGCCTGGAGGGTTCTTCCTTATGTTAGACTCACCTACAGAGAATCCTTCTCTGGGAGGAAGAGAAGGGCAAGGCTCAGCAGCCCTTGCTCAGGAAACTCAGCTGAGAGTGGCGGGAACAGGTGACCTTGAATTCTGATGGCCACAGGAACATGTATTGCTTAGGTGTCTACGTAAGGATAGGCACTCACTGCTCTGCCCGTAACCACTTCACCTGGAGAAACGGTGAAGGAGGCTGAGGGCTCAGGGCAGTTTATGTAGAGGAGGATTGTTGAAAAAGGTAGGGGCGGGCGGTCCTTGCTAGCACCTGCTCACAGCAAATATGTACTAAGTTCTGCTGGTTTTGCCACAATAAGAAAGACAGAGGACTTGAAATAGAATAAATAAACGTCCATCTCACTTAGGGTTGCCACTTTCTTCTTTGCTACACAATACTATGAAATCTGTCTCCAATTCTCGCCTGCATAGGAGCAGGTGACTGAGTTGATAGGCAACTGTTGAACTTTTGAAACAATGTTTTACTTTTCACCTTGCTGTAGTAATATCTGCTCTTAAAAATCCAAATGATACAAAAATGACTAGGGTTGAGGGTGGGAGTTCCCCACAGTCAGGGTGAGGGCCAGGCAGGGACCATCTGCATTGGCAAACCACTCACCATTCAGGCCACACTGTTTTTTGGTTTGCTTTGCATCTTGGCAGGGCAGTTTCGAGCACGCCCTAATGGGAGTGCCTCAGCCTCTGTTCTTTGGCTTTCTCCCTTGCAGTTCCCGCCACAATCCCTTGTGGCAGAGGAATGGTCTCCCTTGGCACATGTGGTATGGCATTTGGAGTCCAAGTTTAGTAGGTCCTAGTGGGGCTTCTGACCTCTGCGATTGATGTCCACCTCTTCCAGACTTGCCTCCAGGCCTTCCCAGGGACTCTGCCTCCATTCAGGAGGTCTGGTCTCTGGCCTGTCATAAGCACTGGGTGAGCAGCTGGAATGGGGCCAAGATGGCGGCTCAGAAAAGAGTGGCGAGCCCCATTCCAAGAAGATTCAAATAGCTTGCCCTCTTGGTAGACACAAAAATGAAGGCAAACCTAAGTCCAAATGAGAATAACCTGGAATAGGGCCTAAAGGGGTAGGTGGTGCCTCTTGAGGGTCTTCCTTATCTTTTATTTGAGGGGTCTGGTTGTCACTGGAGGACACTGACCAGAGGGGAATAAAAAGTTCTAGATTCGAGGACCAGCAAGTGGGGACCAGAGTGAGGAGGAAGAAAGTAATTGATTCCAGTAAAGATGATGGGTGAGGGCTGGGGTTGTGGCTCAGCAGTAGAGTGCTCACCTAGCAGGTGTGAGGCCCTGGGTTCGAGCCTCAGCACCACATAAAAATAAATAAATAAAATAAAGATATTGTGTTCAACTACAACTAAAAAAATAATATTTAAAAAAAAAAAAAAAGATGATGGGTGACCAAGCACCAAGGCCCAGGCAAGGGTGGCATAGAATGAGGAAGTGAACAATTACCTACTCTCAATTAGATGCTTATTAGTGTAGTAACAGTATATTTTTCTTTTGAAAATCTTGGAGATGGAATCATCCATAGTTGTGAGCTTCCTGATTATTATGTCAACCTCATTGGGATGGTGCATAGGAAACACGATTTGGATCAAACAGGACCCTTTATTATCAGTACAAGAGAGCTCAGAATCCACAATATCATTTTTGACAATAATATAATTAATAATAGTACTAGACCACGGTTATATTAAATGTAACCAAATTCCATTATAAAAATGGCTTGGCTTGGGCGTGGTGGCGCACGCCTCTAATCCCAGCACTTGGGAGGCTGAGGCAGGAGGATCGTGAGTTCAAAGCCAGCCTCAGCAATGGCGAGGCACTTGGCAACTCAGCGAGACCCTATCTCTAATAAAATACAAAAAAGGGCTGGAGCTGGAGATGTGGCTCAGTGGTCGAGTGCCCTTGAGTTCAATCCCTGGTACCAAAAAAAAAAATAAATAAATAAAAAATGGCTTGGCTTGTAGAGAACAAGTGACAAATTTTTAGAAGCTAACTTGGGTCCAACAGCTCTTTAGATTATTTTATAATATTTTCTAATAATTTCAATAACATTGCTCTTATAATCCAATCCAAAGAAGAATAAATAAGTCTGAAACACAGAGGCAGGTCCCCACACTCGGGTGGGGTGAGGAACCAGGTAAGCATTTCCCACGTGGGTGTTGTGTAAGTTGAGTGTCAATTCAGAAGAGATTTGATGGTTGTTTTGTTTTGCACTGAAGTTGGTGAACCACCCGCCCCCTCCATTTCCTTTTCTTTGTCATACCCAGCTCTTTTGCCCAAGGTTCCTACCATAATCTCAGTTGACAGGTGCCTGCTCTCACGTCACAGCCACCTGGAGCTGAGCCAAGTCAGCACCAATCAACGTTACCTTGCCCAGCGCGGGGGGGAGTGCGGGGCATCTCTTGTGAGTCTTCTTCCTCAGTTATTTCAGGCGTTAAGTTGTCGCTGGCCACTGAAGGAGGAATAAAAATCACAGATCACAGGGACTAGGTGTCAGGGAGGACACTGAATGATCAAAATGCCCAGGGTAGATGGAGCACCAAGGCCTAGGGGCAGGAAGCTGGGATGTCCAGGACTGGGAAGCAGGTGTTCCGGGCTCCAGGTCTCATCCTGTCCCCTGGTGGTGCTTGGGATCCTTTATGGGAAGGTCTGCGTGGGTAGAGCAGTGCATGTAAAGGACCAGATCTACAAGGGCAGGACCCTGGGTTCTAGGCCCTATGGCGTGGGTGGGTGAGGCTGGGATACAAGGGTGCTGGGCAGGGTCTGTTTCTCACCTGGAGGGCTTCTTCCTTCCTGGACTAGGTCAGGGGGAGGCGCGGCAGGGTCAGAGGTGCTGGGTAGTTCATCCAGTGTCACGTGGATTTGCTGCAAGGCTGCTCCGGGCTCACTGACTCTGGGCGCACAGGACAGATGGCTCAGTGAGGGAGGGTGGGGTGGGATCAGCGGCAGCAGGGAGCACCCTTCTGCTGGGGCTTTGAGTGGCAGGACTGTGGTTCGGCTCCTCTCTCCACAGGAAGCACCCACTGGGATTGGTGAAAGAGAACACAGGGGATTGCTTTCTTTTCTCTTGGTGCTGAGGATTGAACCTGAGTCCTGGAGCATTCGGGGCAAGTGGTCTGCCGCGGGGCTGCAGCCCCACCCAGGGTATTTCTTAATACACAACCTCCAAGGGACAGGGATTTGGGGTTATTCATTTCCCACAAGGGCATAGAACCAATTCGTGGTCATATCTGTCCATCTGTGGCTCCCTTCTATTTTACTTATTTGATGTGGGCATTCAGTGTTAGGATCACGGCATCTAACCCCTGATCTGTCACATGGTTTCATACGTAAAGCCGAGTTTGACTTTGTACCCAGGGATTTAACTTTCTTTAGTCTTGGTTTTGTAGAATTTAGTCAATGATATAAATGCCATGATTTTAACAGAGGTCTCTGTTTTAATAAATGTACTTTCCTGGAGCAAATTAAGATACAATGAAAAGTCCTTAACAGGGTGGATCAAAATCTTCATGTTCTGGTTTCTGCTCATTTCTGCAGATTCGGCTTCTGTGACGAGGTGGCCACACCAAACTTTCCCTCCTAATCCCCCCAGCCCAGGCCCTCAGCTTCCCCCACACTGTTCCTCTGAATGGCTCGTGGTGGGTTTTTGTTACACTCCCTTATTTATTTCAGAAGTAAAATGATCTCAACCAGTGAACAGAAAACGGAATGTATTTTCTAAAGGGACCCAGAACAAAATCAGAGAGTAGCAGATGCAGGATGACGTGGAAGCCCAGCTCTCAGCAGGGCCAGCACATCCGCACAGCCCCGCTTGTCCTGGCTCTGCCTTGATGCTGCCAGGAGAGGGCCCAAGTGCAGCTGCACCTGCCCGGAGGACCTCCCCTTAGCTCAAGGGATCTGTGTGTCTTTAGGGAGGAGTCCCTGCTGTAAAGTGTCAGGGAACAGAGGAGCTGTGGACAGGGGTGACTCCACCGATGGTGATGTCACTGTCGAGTGTGACCTGGAGGCCCTTCCCTGGCCATTCTCTCATTAGGGAACCATATACCTTGGCCAAAGCATTTTCCTCCAACTGACAGTGTTCTTACTACCTGGTCCTCTTACTCTTGCTTCTTTTTTCTGTCCCTGCTCCTTTTTTCTTTTTTCTTTTTTCCCTTTGTTTATCCAGTTGCTATTGTTTGGATGTTAAAGGTCTCCCCGAAGTCTAGGTGTTAAGGGTTTGGTCCCCAATGCTGTGCTGTACAGAGATGGTGAAAACCTTAGGGGGTAGGGCCTAGTGGAAAGTCTCTAGGTCACTGGGGATGTGACCTTGACAGACTCTGGTCTCTCCTCCTGTTTTCACTCTCTGGCCATGAGGTGAGTGGCTTTGTTCTGCCACACACTCATTCATGCTGTGCCACCTTGCCACAGTCACAAAGGGCCACAGGGCCAGTTGATCAGGGGTTGGACCCTCCAAAACTGTGAGCAAAATCAACCTTCTTTCTTTATAAGTTAATTATCTCAGGTATTTTACTATAGTGATGGGGAGCTGACCAACACACCAGCTCTTCCTCTCTCTCTCAACATACTCCATGCTCAGACTCTCTCCATGTTCCTTCCCTTCCTCTCCAGTTACCCTTCTTCTTTTCTCCAGCTTTACAATATGCCTTCCTGCTGGCCTTGTTCAGAATAGTGGTTACAATCTTGAGCCCTGGTATTAGGAAACCCAAACTTCTGGTTCTGTTTCTGAACAGATGAGTGACCTTGAGAAAGTTGCCTCTGAGCTTTGAGTTCCTTGTGTGTCAGGTGCAGCTAATAACAACTTCACAGGGTCTTTAGAGATTGCATGAGAGAGTCACATAAAGTATGTGGGATAACACACTAACATAAAGAGATGCTTTTTTTTTTTTTTTTTTTTTTGTATCAGGGATTGAACTCAGGGGCACTCAACCACTGGGCCACATCCCCAGCCCTTTTTTGTATTTTATTAGAGACAGGGTCTCACTGAGTTGCTAAGTGCCTCACCATTGCTGAGGCCGGCTTTGAACTCACGATCCTCATCTTTCTGCTGGACTTGGTCTCTCTGGCTTTGCATTTCCATCACCTTAGGCATCCCTTAGAGATCATCCAGGATACCGAGCAATCCCCCAAACGCACAGAGCAGGTTCGGCAGAATGGTCTATCTCCTCTAGAAATTCATCTTGGAGAGCTGGGGACAGAGGCAGGGAGGGATGCCCTCCAGCCCTACCAAAGGGAAGCAGGGGTTGACGTGGAAACAAACCTGAACTTTTAGCATAGCAACCCCTCACGTGCAAGAAATAGTCAAGCCACCACATTACCACTTCTGAAGCTTCCGAAGATCTCCATCAGATTGGGGTATTCACGCAGGTTAATTTGGTTGAACAATGTCTGCAGAAGTGACAGGTCAAATCTCTTCTCCAGTTTGGTGAGAATGTTGTACACCACTCTCGACACGGGGACCAGATTTGTACAGGCCTCTAGTGATTCCTTTAAAAAATGGAGTGAGGGATTTAGTACGGAGGATTTAGAACTGAATGGAGAGTCGTTATACATTGGTGGTTTTATAAATTATAGGAAAGCAAGTCTCTAGGTCACTGGGAGTGTGACCTTGAAGGATTCTGGTCTTTCCTTTTTTCACTTTCTGGCCTTGAGGTGAGTGGCTTTGTTCTACCACACACTCAGTCATGCTGTGCTGCCTTGCCATAGACCCAAAGCCACAGGGCCAGTTGATCTTAGGTTGGACCCTCCAAAACTGTGAGCAAAATCAACCTTCTTTCTTTATAAGTTAATTATCTCAGGTAATTTGTCATATGTCTTTTAAGAAGACATGTAATATAAAATATAGACCCAATCCCCTCTGATAAAGAGGTCGCAGTTCTGTGTGTTCACTTCACATATGTTTGGGTTCCTAGTTGTAGGAACAAATGATTTATTTATCCTTCTTGAAAATAATTTAGCCTTCTTGTGAACCTCACTTTCAGGAACATTTGATGGAAGAGAGAATTTTAAGGAGGGAAAATAGAGTCAAAGAATGCCACTGTGTAATTGATCCTTCAAGGTGCAAGGCAGGACGAGTGGGCAGAGGAGACCCCTCTGAGGAATGCCATCTGGCTGTGAGCTGAGGGGGCAGCTGGAGCCACCCAGGCCGAGACTGGGGCAAGACTGTTCCAGCACGGCTGGCACTTTCCTGGGCCTGGAGCCACTTTTGTCCACGTAGCCATTTGTGGACATACCTGCCTCATGTCAGCAGGTACTGTGAGCAGGAAGCGCTTGTAAGTTGGGCTGATCTAGTGGGTTGAATGGCACTCCCCAAACCCCGAAAGAGAGATGTCCACCCGGAACCTATGGATGTGAATGAATGTGAACTTGTTGGGAAAGGGGGGCTTTTCAGAATGTGATTAGGCTACAGATCTTGAGATGAGATTGTCCTGGATCAGGGTGGGCTCCGAATGACCTAAATGCAAGTACCCTTGGAAGAAATGCAGAAGAGAGAAGGTGTCGCAGAGAGGGAAAGAGCGGAGTGATGCGTCCACCCGGCAAGGAACCTCAGGATGTGCCAGCCACCAGCCACAAGAAGCTAAAACAGAGGCAGGTAGCCAGTTCTCCTCAGAGTCTCTGGAAGTTACAACCCTGTCATTTTGGCCCTGTGGCCTCTGGAGCTCTGAGAAAATGAATTTCTATTGTTTCACGCCACCTGGTTTATGGTGACTTGCCACGGTGGCCCTGATGGCACCGTAAAACGAACGTAGCCCCTATGACACCCTCTCTCCCAACAGCCCCTCCCGCGATCATGGCCTCCCATGCCCGAGAGGCCCTGGTGGTTGGTGGTGTGAGATCTCAGTAGCAGGGCATACTTGGTGGGGGCTGGGCTGCCACAGGGAGATCCTCACCACTCACCCTGTACATTTTCTCAGTGATGAAGGACTTGTCTCGGAGGCCTTCAAAGAAGGGAAATGGCTTTTGTATGGCATAGGAAATCTCCAGCTTCCGGCATATGAAGTGTTGAAGAAGAGCCTCTTCCATGGCCCGGGTCACGGTGAACATCCTATGGAAAGAGGCAGCATGAGAAAACAGGGGAAAAGCTCCCAGGGGTGCAGGGAGCTGCTCTTTGCATGAAACAGGCACCCAAGTTAAACATCCGGGTTTCCCAAGGCATCCCTTAGCAGTCCACAAGCAATGTCTGCTTAAAAGACTCAAGAAAGCCAGGCCTGGTGGTACACGCCTGTAATCCCAGCACTTGGGAGGCTGAGGCAGGAAGATCACAAGTTCAAAGCCAGCCTCAGCAAAGGTGAGGCACTTAGCAACTCAGTGAGACCCTGTCTCTAATAAAACACAAAAAAGGACTGGGGATGTAGCCCAGTGATTGAGTGCCCGAGTTCAGTCCCCTGTACCAAAAAATAAATAAATAAATAAAAATAAGAAAGAAAAAGACTCAAGGACATAGGAAGGAGAAGGCAGGTCCCAGCAACAATAGATACTGAGAGGGTCTGGCAAGATGATGCCCAAATCCCCAAGGGGCTTCCTGTGAACTTGAGGTGGATATTAAAAACTGCTAGTATGTCTGTTTCCTGCACTACTCTGTTCTAGGCATTTTATAGGCAGTAGCTTATTGGATCTTCACAAACCCCTACAAGAGGCTGCTCTGATTTTGTCCACTTAGCTGTTGATCACAATGACACGCAGAGATTAATGACCCTCGCCCTAGGTTGTGCAGCTTGGCAGGGGGAGAACTGGGAACAATCCCAGCTTGCTGGCCACAGGCTTCTGAGTCATATGTCTGTACTCACAGCCACACTGAGCTGGGTTACGCTGGATGGCCTGGGCTGCAGCCTGAGCTGTCAATCGACCCAGCTCAGGGAAAAGGGACCACCCGGAAATGGGTAGCTGGAAACCTGAGAGTATTTATGAACTCTAATAAGCAGCTCACGATATTTTGACATAAGCAGATGAAAAAAATAAATAAAACCGTGAAGGATGTGAAAGTCTGATTATCGAGGGTGACCTCACTGATTTGTTTTACCTGACCACTGGCCTCTTACAGTAAACACCTGCCTTTTGCCACACCTAGGCAACATGTACAAAACTGACTGTTTATGGAGCGCAGAAAATACCAGTTGAAAGAGGCAGAACATCTGCAGATGACCTTCTTGACAAGTTGTCACAAACAGAGAAGCCCTAACAAAGACCCAGTCACCTTGAGATTTTTAAAGGACAAGGCGACATGGCATGCCTTTCTGCAGCTTCGTTTGTGACAGTGACATATTCAATGCCTATATACCCCTTTAAATTTGGCAAAAAAAAAAAAAAAAAAAAAAAAAAAAAAATATATATATATATATAAAGAATAATCCACAAAAGCAGTGGTAAACAAGAACAGATGATGGGCTTCGTGAAGAGATCCTAGAAGATAGAGGACGGGTGACCCACAGCGTGCAAGAGAGGAGAGAGTGTAAGGGCGAGGGCAGAGTCAATGGGAGCCAGAAGAAGCACTTGACAAGCAGATAGAACCCCCCCATCCCGGACCCCTGGGGGCTTCACTTAGGACCCTTCATCATACGACAGCATTTAGAATAGGACGTCACCAAGCTCCTCCTTCCTCATCCTGAAAGATGAGAATGAGGCACAGAGAGGTTAAGTAACCAGCCCAAGGCATCCAGGGGCAAAGCAGGGTTTATTTGACTCTTAAGTCCTGTTCCTCACCGTGGAAGATGCTGCATCTCATAGATGACTACATTCAGATTTTTATTAACTAAAGGGATATTGCAAATAAATAAGCAAAATGCAAATGTCTAAGTAAAAAAAAAAAAAAAAAAAGACATGAGCAGGCAAGCAGGCAATCAGGATAAGAATAAGCCCGTGTGCGATGGATCTGTGAAAAGCTTAACTTGCTAGTCATTAGAAAAATGCAAAGAAAGACAATATGACAACACATTTGCCTGTCTTGGCCAAGACAGAAAATAACTGCAACAGTCCCAGACGCTGGATGGAAATGCAAACAGGCTGAGATCCTCCACGGCTAATTTAGTAACCAGTATCAAATGCCCTAAAATGTGTATTCCTTCAAATTTCCACCTCCAGGAATTTATTTCAAGGAAATAATGATGAACATGCTTTAAAAACCCATGAAAAATTTTCACTACATGCTAGAGAGGAAATTAAATGGATTCTCCTTATTTTCTCTTTTCCACCAGTTTCTTGCTTGCAGAGTGGATAATGGATAAGCAGGGCAGGCAGAGCGCAGGGTCGGAGTTTGGGAGAGGGGAACCTCGGCTTCACTCACAGTAATAGGCTAACATTTAGGGAAGAAAGTTGAGGTGGTGTCAGCGTCACTCTATGTCTCCATTTTGCCAATCTCCTGATAAGCCCCACATGCCTTTTCCACCTCTCTGGAAAACACAACTTAACAAACAAAGAGACTTAGATTTTAAATATTTGAGTTCCACCCTGGAGTGGCTGCCAGGAAATTAATTATAAAAGCCCCGGCCACCAAGACTGAAGAATAGCCAGGAGAGAGACAGGCAGAAGCTTACCTGGGTGTTGGTTTGCCACCTGCTGGGGGCCCCTTCCAGGTTCTAGGGGCTGGGCCAGGGATCGCTCCTGGAAGCCTGGGAGAATGCAGGGAGACAGATGCCAGTAGAAGAAGAAACAGGAAGTTCACGAGCCTGGCCCGGTCTCACACAGTGGGGCCAGGCTAAGAAGGAAAGGAAAGTGAAAGTGACCCAGCCAATCAGGCAGGAAGCTGAAGGCCCAGTGCCTGCAGCCTCCTACACCTCCCGGGCTTGAGACGCCCCCAGGGGGTGAGGAGGAGCTACTGTCAATCAGCCCCAAGTGGGGGACAAGGGGAGGAGGCACAGGGGACCAGACTTGGGCTATGGGAACTGGGAATCCACAGCCTGTCCCCTTCTCTACCCACTTCCATTTCCCTGGGACTTGTCCTCATTCTGTACTTTCTTGGGTGATGAAAATGTTCTAAACTGAATCAATTTACTAGACACCATCAAAACTTACACCAACAGCTAAGGAAGATGTGCCAGAGATGCCCAGAGTTTATCAGGATAAGATGATTGTATGAGAAAATTGCAACAAGAGGGACCTGAACACCAACTGAGGTCATGCAGAGGAGGCCCACCTCTGGGCAGCTGGAGCCAGGAGTGCACTGGGAAGCCGGGTCTAGAGGCAGAGCCAGGCCAAGAGAGGACTCTAGAACAGCAAGGCAAGAAGAGAGCGCAGATACCCACTTCTGCACACCCCTTTTAAAGATTCTTTGTGTACATAGCATGGAGGTCTGTGAGAAATCCTAAAATTTAGAGATCTGCTTAACTCCATTTAAATCATTAATCTTAAATGTATTTGACCCATGTGTTCCCCATTCCAGGACACCTACAGAGCCCTCAGGAAAAAAGATGGGAAATATGATTCTGGGGTATTAGAACCTTTGAAACCAAGGCGGGCCTGCAGGAGAGAGAGCCCACTAGCTTCCCGTTGGAGGTGTGAGCAGGACCTGCCGGCCAGGGACAACAGAGCAATGGGCCCTGGTGCAGTTGGTCACAGCAGTGGGAGCAACAACGGTGGAAGCCACAGCAAGCCCAGGGAAACACGGGGGAGAAACAGAGGAAAGGATGTAATGAGTGCTGCGAGGTGCAGGGGGGTCATGGCAATGGGGATAACTATTTGATATAAACGTCACCCCCGCATTTCCTCAAGCCTCTCCGCTTCACCTGGAAAACTTTTCATGGAGGGTGGGCCCAGCAGCAAGCGCTTCCTTCAGACTCGTTCAGAGATACACCAGGCAAATGCAAGAAGCAGGGTGAAGGAAAGTGGGGGAAAGAATGTCAAAATGTTAGATCAGGCAAAAATTATTAGATGAGAAAGAGAGTGAATAAGGATAAAAAATGTTTATTGTAAGCAACACATGCTCAAGAACACAGTAATTTCCATGCAAATGATCTTGTAGTGAGGGCTTATTAAAATTATATATATTATTTTTTCAGGGGGGGGCAGGTACCAGGGATTGAACTCAGGGACACTCCACCCCTGAGCCACATCCCCAGCCCTATTTTGTATTTTATTTAGAGACAGGGTCTCACTGAGTTGCTTAGCACCTTGCTTTTTGCTGAGGCTGGCTTTGAACTCGAGATCCTACTGCCTCAGCCTTCCGAACCCCTGGGATTACAGGCGCGCACCACCGTATATATAATTCTTCTTAGCTCAACTTTATGGGTGTATAAAATGGACCCATTTTAAGTGAACATTGTGATAAATTTTAGCAAATATTGGCACCACCACAATGAGGATGTAGTCCATCTCCAACACCCCAGTGTACTCTCCTGTATACTTTGCAGAAAATTCCCTCCTCAACCCCAGCTCTGGGCAACCATGGACCATCTGTGACTGCAGGTTAGTTCCACCTATACTAAAAAGTTTTACATAAATGAAAACCTAGGGCATGCTCTTTCTGGTATGTGGCTTTTTCTGGCTCATTGTAGTATTTTTGAAACTCCTTCCTGCTCTTTAGCTGATGTGCTGGCCACCTCTTGCTCATCCTGTCTGGTCAGTATGATGTCACCAATATGATCCATCAGTGGCATGTTCTCTGGATGTCAGGTGTTCCAGACCTTTTTGAACCTATTATAACAAAAGGCAGGTGAGCTAATTGAACACTGAAACAAAATCATAATTAATATTCTTATATATTGCATTTGGATCCTCCTTTCTAGTCCAAAAGGAAAGAGAACATTATTGAATCAATGGCCCTGTACTGTGTACCCGTGAAAGGTGCTGACTGAGGATCTTCTAAACTGCCTATCTTTTTGGCCTATTTCTCCAGCTTGCTTATAAATTCTGTGAATGACCCAATAAGCTTCTAAGAAATTGATTTTCTACCTCAGTTAGCCAGAGTCATTTTGGTTACTTGTATCCCAAATCCTGACTGATTAAAAAATTGGGCACCTGGGAATGAATTGTGAGCAACATGCCTTCAAAGCATATGAGGTCTCTCTGGGATTGTTACATGACACAACTGGACATAAAAGGAAGTGAATACCTATTTGTGTTCACCAACTGGAATTCGGTAGGCTTTGCCTAAAGTTGGCAAGTTCAGATTGTGGGGACTCCTCATTCCAAGTGTGGATTCTAGTGTTCTTAGCAACCTGGAGAGGAATCTTCAGGCCAAATGAGAGCATCAACTAGCCTGTAGGGATTACCACTGACTTGGCTTGAATCTTGGTGGGAGCAAGGAGGCTACATGGCTGGGCTGGGGCTGTTGGAACTTCATGGTCCCTCTAGAAGGATCCTCGTGACCGCCGCCCTTTCATCTGCCCCAGCTTCCCTTATCCCCACCCAACAGACAACTCTTTCCCCCAAAAAAAGTCTTTTTAGAAAAATTAGAATCCAAATCAAATGCCTATTTGTCGTTCAGCTTTTTCTAGCCTGCACAGTTGGGGGCCAGTTCTGCTCTGGGTGGCTGTGAACCCTTGGAGTCTATGCAGGATCTTTAAACCTTGATTGGGGAATCAGAAGTAGATGATCCCCAACAACCAACGCGAGTAGGTGGAAAGAGTGTTGCTTTTTTTGTTGTTGTTTTGCTTTTTAACAAGACTGTTACACATCTGGTTAGAGAAGACACAGCAATACAGTCTTGTTAATGGAAACTAAAACAGTGTAAAAGTGTATGGAAAATCCTCTAATTGGGACTCTCGGCCAAGGCTACTTCTGACACTGTGAAACCTCAAGAAAAGAAATCCTTTCCTCTTTAAATATTTGGTAGAATCCATTGGTGATATTATCTGGGACTGTTATCAAATCTGTAGGTAGAGGGTTTCCCATAGTATTTCTTTAACATCCTTTTAATGTCTATAGGACTCATAGTGATGACCTTTTTTTTTTTTTTTTTTTAATTTCTGGCATTAGTAATTTGTGTCTTTTATTTTTTTCTTTGTAAGCCTGGCTCGAGGTTTACAATTTTATTATTTTTGGTTTTATTGGGTGCCGGGGTTACTGAGTTATGAATGGAGCCAGGCTCTGAGTTGTGCTTCCCTTTTTGGGCCCTAGAAGGGAATTTTTCCTGCCTGCAGGAAAGATTGCAACTCACCCGGCGGGGCGAGCTTAAGGACAGAAATCGCTAGATGCCTTACCTCTGTTTGTTTGAACAGAAAACACGCCACATCTAGGGAGTCTTGTATATAGCATGCGAGATGCCCGAAGAACTCAAATTTATTGAACAAGCATTGACTTAAATAGGCCTAGAACTAACCAATCAGCAAGCAAGGCGGTTCAGTCTCTCACGCTACGTCATAGCCACACCCCTTGGTTTAGCCCTGGTCCTTTAGGGCGTGGTAAGCAGTCAAACTTTGCCCCTTGGCAGACACAGTCCCAACAATTCCCCTTTTTTTTGTTTATTTAAAAAAATGGGTCTCTCCATTTATTTTTAAATGGGATGTCCCATCTTGTAGGGTGTCCAACTCATAGAGAGTGTGCCCGTCTAGGTCGACTTCTCCTCTCTGGGAAAAATCTTACCTGTTATTGGCTATCACTCTAGCACTTTAGGTGGACATGCCTAGGGCCAGCAGGTGGCCAAGGGGAGCACACGGGACATGACAGTCACCTTTGGGAAGGCTTGACTGGATGGCATACCTCTGCATCCTGTTAAGGACTGTGGCCAAGCCTATAGGGCTATAGCTCAGCGTGACAGTAGAACACCCAGCTATATCTGGCTAGTTCTATAGGGCTAAAGGTGCACACAAAGACAATGACAATTAGGGATTTTACCAAAAAGAGAAAGTCTACCCATTTAGCAGGGATTTCACCAAAAAGAGAAAGTCCACCCATTTAGTAGGGATTTCACCAAAAAGAGAAAGTCCATCTATTTAGCAGGGATTTCACCAAAAAGAGAAAGTCTACCCATTTAGTAGGGATTTCACCAAAAAGAGAAAGTCCATCTATTTAGCAGGGATTTCACCAACAAGAGAAAGTCCATCTATTTAGTTCAGTTTAAAGGAAGCCTTTTGGCATAAAGTCCAGATGACTGTCACAGGAATGGGACTCTTCTCTTAGAGTCCAAAGGAAGCCGTCCAGCACAAAGTCTAGATAATTGTCCTAAGATATAGCGCTCTTCTTTCAGAGTCCAAAGGAAGTCATCTAGCATAAAGTCCAGATAATTGTCACAGGAATGGCACAGTCCTTCTTCTCTCATCACAGAGGGTTGAGATGTTGACAAAGAAGGAGTCCAGGATAGTGTCTTTGATGAATTTTGAAACGGATGTGATGAGAAGTTTAATTACAGCAGGACAGGAGCTTTGTCACGGTTTTTTCATTTCTGTGGAAAAAAGAAAGGATCACTCCTCAAGAGCTTGTGCTCCTGGGTAGTCATTTTGGTCGGATTGGCAGTATTTGAGATCTCTGGCAGGCATCCATATAGGGTTTTGTTCCCCCATTGGGAAGACACATCCAAAACCTCTGCCAGCACTTATTAATGGATCAGGACCTCTCCAGACTCCAGTTAATGGGTCTTTCCATCGGACCTCAACTTTTATATAAGGCGTTTGGTTAGACCAGTGTCTTTGAAATGCAGATAGAGGCTGCTGTTTGGAAAAATTTAAAATATTTAAAGTAAGCATAGCTGTTTTCAACTGGTCATGGGGGTTGCTTCCCCCATTTTGTTTTATTAATTGGTCCTTTAAGGTTTTATTATGTTTTTCTATTATGGCTTGTCCTTTTGGGTTATATGGAATCCCTGTGGTATGCTTAATATGCCAAGTTTGGAAGAACTTTTGTAATGATTTGCTTACAAAACAGGGTCCATTATCAGTTTTAACTTGTTTTGGCAATCCAAGAATAGCAAAGCATTGTAAAAAGTGACTTTTAGCATGTTTAGCCCTTTCTCCAGAATGTGCCGTGGCCCAACAAGCATGTGAATAAGTATCTATGGACATAAATATATATTTTAATTTTCCAAATGGCACATAATGGGTTACATCAGTTTGCCAGATAGCATTGGGCCTTAGGCCTCTGGGATTTACCCCAGGGGACTGGAGAGATGGGACCTGTAAGAAGGGCAAACAAGATTTACATGTCCTTATAATCTTTTTTAAATCTTTTATAGGAACTAAAGGAAATTTATTATGTAGACCTCTCCAATTTAAATGAGTAAGGTTGTGAAGACCTTGAGCTAACTGAAGGTCTTGTTGATATAGGACTGTAACTGTTAATACACCTGTGGTGGCCAAACGGTCAGTGGCCTGATTTCCCTCAGATAGGGGCCCAGATAAGCCTTGATGTCCCCTAAGATGTTGGAGGAACATAGGTTCATTACGCCCCTTTAACAGGGATCGAACCTGGATCATCAGAGGGGTGATAGGATTATTATCTATCTTTATATATGAGGCATTTAGAGTAGGTAATAGGTTAATTACATATAAACTATCTGAGAAAAGATTTATAGGCTCTTGGACATGGGTCAAGGCTAATGTAACAGCGTATAATTTTTTAAATTGAGCAGAACCAGTAACTGCTTCAAAGTATTGTGTCCTTTGTCCTGAGGATGGGTGAAATATTACAACTGCTGACCCTTCTTTTCCTCCATCTGTGAAGACATTTACTGCCTTGGGGAGTGGCTTGCTGGAGAACAAGATGGGGGGAGTCCACTCCAGTTTGGGGAAAGAAGAAGTCCATTTGCTTGACCCATAATGACAGTCAACTTTTCCTAGAAATCCTTCTAATGCATAGGAGACTCTAGGGTTGTTTCTCTGTATCCATTCAAAATCTGACAAACGGTAAGGAATTGTTAAAATATCTGGGTCTTTTCCATAATGCCTCAATGATGTATCTCTTCCTTTTATTACAAGATCTGCTAATTGATCTAATTGGGAATAAACTCGAGGTGCTCCTCCCACAGAGGAATGTATCCATTCTAATGGATTTCTCATCTGGGTTAGTACAGCTGTCAGGAGCTTAGCACCTGAGAAAATCCATAAATATAGAGGTTGCTTTGGTTGGTATCGAGCCAATTGGGCTGAATTGAGGGCATCTTGGACTTTTTGTAATATTGACAGATGACTTTCTTCTAGTAAAATCACATCAGAGGGGGATTTTCCCCGTAGCAACTCAAAGAGAGGTAATAAATCCTCAGTAGAGATATGAAGCCAAGGTCTTAACCAGTTTAGTTCTCCTAATAGCTTTTGTAACTCTGTCAAGGAATAAGATTTTTGAATGAGAAGTTGGGGTTTGAGAGGACAAACCGAGTCTAGGCTAATTTTTGTCCCCAATATTTTAAAGGGAGGAATAGTTTGTATTTTATCATTGGATATGTGTAATCTTCCTTTTTCTAAGAGCTCTCGAAGGGTTAAGTAAGCAGAGTTTAGTTGTTGGACATTAGCAGCTCCCAGGATGATGTCATCCATATAGACATATAAGGTAAGCTGTGATTTTTTCATTAATGGTGACAGAAGACATGAAACATAATATTGACAAAAAGCTGGGCTATTAGCCATACCTTGAGGGAGAGTAATCCATTTATATCTTTTATCTGGTTGAAGAGGTATTGAAAAATAACAATTTTTAATATCAATAATAATTAAGGTTAAATCTTTTGAGATCTGGCCAGGGGAGCATTCTGGAGGCCGACCAAGACCATTGGGGTAGTCTTTTTTAAAATAGCCTTGTCGTCCATATTTAAAATAGGCTCCTTTTCCATTTAAAACTGTTGTTAATATCTTAGTACGAGCATTAATGGGAGTGTTTAATATCTGAGACTGGTGAGTTGTTGAACCCACATCTTTGGTGGTAATAATCCATCTTTTTTATAAATTTATCTTTTAACTTAGCATAGGCCAGCTTGTGATTTGTGGTCATTTCTTCCCAAACTAACATTTTTGTAAATTGGTCATTAGGTGGAAGTTTTCTTTGAAGGCTTTTTTCTACTTTCTCAATAAATGTGGCCAGATTTTTATTAGCTTTTTGAGTGATTTTAGCTATAGGAAGTTTTGTTAAATTAACTGGAAATGCCATTACAGGTGAAAGCCCACTAGAGGGCGCTGGCGCCTCTCGGTATAGTGATGTTGTAGAAGGCTTAATAAGAGCTGACTCACGAAATGGCGGATCACTTTTAGAAAGTTTCGAGCCATGTGGTTGGTGGCTTTTGTTTTCAGGGAACTTGTTAGATAACTCTAAAGGAGGGGCTGTAGTTTCTAATTCCCTGGAGTGAGATTTCTTTAAATTCGCGGACCGGGAAAAATTAGGTGTTTGTTTTTCTTGTAAAAGCGAGTACGCTTTTAGGGCGGATAAAGCTGGATAAACTCCCGGAGGCGGGGATTCCCCGTACTCAATTTCTCAGTCCCTTAAAATTTGTTTTATTTCGTCCCAAGTCTCCCAAGAATCAAAATCAGACTTTGGGAGCCAGGGAGCCGCCCGTTTTAACGAATTTCAGATCACCTCCGATTGGCTGTCAGATATTTGGAGACCTTGCTTTCTTAAAATACCGCGCCATGCCTCGAGGGCTGGGTCTTGTGATTTCCTGAATGTTAAGATTTGTCCCATAATAAAGGGTATTTCTGCCAGCGAGAGAGACGCTGTGTCTCTAACCGTTTAAGCTCACCGATAATTTTTTCCCTGCCCCACGTTGGGCGCCAACCTGCCGGGGTTACTGAGTTATGAATGGAGCCGGGCTCTGAGTTGTGCTTCCCTTTTTGGGCCCTAGAAGGGAATTTTTCCTGCCTGCAGGAAAGATTGCAACTCACCCGGCGGGGCGAGCTTAAGGACAGAAATCGCTAGATGCCTTACCTCTGTTTGTTTGAACAGAAAACACGCCACATCTAGGGAGTCTTGTATATAGCATGCGAGATGCCCGAAGAACTCAAATTTATTGAACAAGCATTGACTTAAATAGGCCTAGAACTAACCAATCAGCAAGCAAGGCGGTTCAGTCTCTCACGCTACGTCATAGCCACACCCCTTGGTTTAGCCCCAGTCCTTTAGGGCGTGGTAAGCAGTCAAACTTTGCCCCTTGGCAGACATAGTCCCAACAATTGGGTTTCTCTAATGCCTTCCTATTTCAACTTCATTAATTTTTCTTTTTTTGGCACTGGGGATTGAACTCAGGGGTGCTTTACCACTGAACTACA
Organism: Tamias sibiricus; assembly: GCA_025594165.1. NCBI lineage: Eukaryota > Metazoa > Chordata > Mammalia > Rodentia > Sciuridae > Tamias > Tamias sibiricus. The sequence goes on along the minus strand of CM046660.1, from coordinate 66,334,773 downwards.
TCCCCAGCCCCTGTTATTTTTTTATACTGAGACAAGTCCTTGCTAAGTTCCTGAGGCTGGCCTGAACTTGTGATCCTCCTGCCTCAGCCTCCTGAGTCCCTGGGATTATAGGTATGCGTCACTTTGCCTAACTTCAACTTCATTAATTTCTATGTTAATTTTTATTGCTTGTTTTCTTCTGTTTGCAGTAGGCTTCAATTGTTCTTTTCTTCTTCAAGTTCCTCAGATGGAAGCATAGATTATTGATTTAGATCTTTCTTCTTTTCTTTTTCTTTTTGCAGTACTGGGGATTGAACCTAGGGCCTCCCTCATTCAAGGAGGGGCTTCTACCACTGAGCTACATTCATAGCCCTTTTTATTTTATTTTGAAACAGGGGCTCTCTAAATTGCCCAGGTTGGCCTTGGCCTTGAACTTGCAATCCTCCTGCCTCAGCCTTCTGAGTGGCTGGGATTCCAGGCATATGCCACCACACCAGGCTCTTCTTTCCTAATACATGTATTTAATGCTGTACATTTCCCTCTAAGCAATCTTTACTGCATCCCATAAATTTTGATTAGAAAAGTTCTCATTTTCATTTAGTTAAAAATATTTAATTAATTAATTAATTAATTTGATACCAGAGATTGAACTCAGGGCTACTCAACCACCAACCCACATCCCCAGCCCTATTTTGTATTTTATTTAGAGACAGGGTGTCCATGAGTTGCTTAGTGCCTTGCCATTGCTGAGGCTGGCTTTGAACTCACGATCCTCCTGTCTCAGCCTCCTGAGCCACTGGGATTAAGTTCAAAATATGTTTAAAACTTATTTTGAGATTTTCCTTTGACTCTTAGAACTGTGTTGCTTAATCTCTAAATAGTTTGGGATTTTCTAGCTATCTTTCTTTTATTGCTTTCTAGTTTAATTCCATTGTGGTCAAACAGCATAGTTTTTATGATTTCCATCTTTTTAAATTTGTGAAGATGTGGCACAGAATGTGGTAAATCTTGGGAAATGTTCCATGTGAACTTGAAGAGTGTGTGTATTCTTCTGTCACTGAAAGGAATATTACATAAGTGTCACTTAGATCAAGTTGATTGCTATTGCTGTTCCAGTCAACTGCATCCTCACTGATTTTCAACTACTGAGAAAAGAAATACTGACATCTCCAGTGGTAGTGGGTTTGTCTATTTCTCACTGTCTTCAATCAATTTTTGTCTCAAATTTTTTTTTAAAAAAAATTCAAAACATTTGTTCTTTTTAGATTAACGTGACAGTAGAGTGTATTTTGATATATCACACATACATGCAGTATAACTTCTCATTCTTGTGGTTTTTCATGATGTGGACTTACACTGGTTGCATATTCATATATATATATAGGAAACATATATATAGGAAAGTTATGTTTGATTCATTCTACTGTCTTTCCTTTCCCATCCTCACTCCCTTCCCTTCATTCCCCTTTGTCTAATCCAATGAACTTCTATCTGCCCCTGCCCCTTATTTTGTGTTAGCATCTGCATATCAGAGAGAACATTTGACCTTTGGTTTTGGGGACTGGCTTATTTCACTTAGCACTGTAGTCTTCAGTTCCATCCATTTACTGGCAAATGCCAGAATTTCCTTCTTCTTTATGCCTCACATGTTTTGATGTTACTTTGTTAGGAAATACACACAGAAACATTGAGGGATAAGGATGAATGATAGCTGCAACCTAGTTGCCAATGATTCAGGAAAAATGAACTTATAGACAGACAAATAGAGATTAGAGAATATGCTAAAAAAAAAAAAGGCCATTATTTGCAACTTTTGTATAAGTGTAAAATCATACCAAGATGTTTTGCTTCTGCTTAGGACTTTTACCACCCTTCACTTTATGGAAGAAACGAATATTAGTTACATTTGCTTTAAATTCATCCATAGTTGCTCTTTGGTAAATGTTTTTTTTGACAACTATTTTAACATACAGATTATGTATAAAAAGTTAGAATTTAATAGATACTACCTTCCAACAAGATTGCTACAATTATGCCTGCCCTTACACTTTGCAATACATTTTTAAACTCATAATGCCCACTTGAAATCACAAACTTTTTGTTATCGCTTTTCCACATTGCTCCCAGTTATTTCACTAGAATCATCTAGTAGACTTTTGGTGATTTCCTTGAACAAATCACTGTTTCTTAGGTCATGTTAGAATAGGAAAAATCATTACTTGTATCAGCATTTATTCCTTTTCTGATGCTCTCTGCTTTAAGTAGATCTGAGTTTCTGACTCATCTCATTTTCCTTCTTTATGAAGAATTTCTCTTAACATGATTTGCAGGATAAATAATGTGGCATCAAATTCCCCCAACATGTTTGTTCATGTCTCTGTCATTTGCAAAGTTACTTTCACAGAAAATGGAAGTCTAGATTGGTGGTTTTCTTTTTCATCATCATAAATATTTTTCTCCACTTTTGAGTCATGTGGTTTTGTAACAGGGACTTTGAGGGTACTCTTGCTAAATTACTAACTCTTCAGTTGGGCTAACGGATGTCCAGTGGGTAACTATAAGCAGGATCAAATTTGGTCTTTCTGCGTTCCTTTTCCATCCATCTCCTTTGCTAGCATAAACTTTGAGTCTGATTCCCGCTCAAGTCTGCTGGCAGACATGTTAATCATTTAAAGAGTGTTTGTTTAAAGTTGGTGATCCTCTGCCTTCAAAGCTGAAGGCAGTAAGAAAAGAGAGACTAAGATAGTTCCAAGATTTGCAGGGGCATGATTGTCAACTGCCACCTGTACAATATCTTGTTCCAGACCATTGGACCAGCACCTAAAGACCTTCTGTTATTGCCCTACACCTAAAGCTGGACACAGTCATTGTGGTAATTAGCTTCATCTCGCCTTTCTCACTTATTTTTTTTTTCCTCTGAGTGACTATCTCCCGCAACATCCTGTCTCAAAATAAGAAGGGCTAAGAGTGTAGCTCAGTGGTAGAGCACCCCTGGGTTCTATCCTGAATACTGCCAGAAAAAAAAAAAAAAAAAAGAAGAAGAAGAAGAAGAAGAGATGATGATGAAAGAAAAGAAAGTAAGCATCTATGGCAAGTGTTGAAACTACCAGCAGGCAGCAGCAGCTTTCTTACGGCTGAGGTGACAAGGATCTGCATGGCTGATCCTGAGATGATGACTAACCAGACCGTAGTCTGACCATGACTGCTTGACCAGCATACTTCTTCACCTCTCACTTTTATTCCTTCCCTATATAATCCTAGAGCTGTTGTCAGTACCTGAAGATAGGACTGAGGATGCTTGGCTTCCCCCGTCTTTCCCAGTCTGGCTATACTAAGTGAATTCCTTTTCCCTTTTCCCATCACTTTCTGTTTGGTTTGCAGGGTGAGTGATTGTACCTAGTCTGTTGCAACCCCCAGAATGAGGGCTCCCTAGGCTAGTGTTACTATTATTAGTTACTAAATACTAATACTCCCAGGCTAGTATTACTAGTATTAGTTACTAAAGAGAATCAGATGTTACTTTTGGTCTTGTCCCTCCACGGATAAGGGTTCCCCCTCTCTGGCTACTTTCAACATTTTCTGTCTTTGGCTTTCTGCAGTTTGAGAATGGTACATCTAGGTATATATTATTTGATGTTTATCCACCTTGATGTTTGCTGAGCTTCCTGAATCTTTTTTTAGTTGTTGATGGACCTTTATTTAATGTATTTATTTTTATGTGGTGCTGAGAATTGAACTCAGTGCCTCACACATGCTAGGCAAGTGCTCTACCACTGAGCTACAACATCAGACCCTGAATCTTTTTTTTTTTTTTTTTTTTGTCCATTAATATTAGAAACTTCTTCATCAGTATCACTTCAAGTGTGTCCTCTGCTCTGCTTTCTCTTTCTTCTCCTCTGATATTCCAGTAATATATCTTAAAATCAACTCAGCCTGCTTGGATATTGTGTTCTGTTTTCTTTTCTCATTTCTTTTTTCTCCTTGCATTTCAATTTGAAACATTTCTATGGTTCTAGTTCAACCCACTGATTCTTTCTTTGGCCACGTCCAGACTTCTGGTAAACCCACCAAAAGAATTCCTCATTTCTGTTATAGTGTTTTTTGATTTCTAGCATTTTCATTATTTTTTTGAGTTTTCATCTGTCTGCTTATTTCACTACTTATTCTTGCATTTGTCTGCTTTTTCCTTTAGAGTCCTTGACATATCAGCTACTATCATGATGTTAAATCCCTACCTAATAATTTGAAAATCTATCATAACTGAGTCTAGTTTTGATGGTTGATTTGTCTCTTCAGACTCTTTTTTCTTAAATAGCCTGTTTTCTTAAATAGCATGATAAAACGTTCAACATATTTTATCATTTTTTTCTTCAAAAAATATATGACACGATGAGCCGGGCGCGGTGGCGCACGCCTGTAATCCCAGCACTTTGGGAGGCTGAGGCAGGAGGATCGCGAGTTCAAAGCCAGCCTCAGCAATGGCGAGGCACTTAGTAACTCAGTGAGACCCTGCTTCTAATAAAAATACAAAAAAGGGCTGGGGATGTGGCCCAGTGGTCAAGTGCCCCTGAGTTCAATCCCCGGTACCAAAAAAAAAAAAAAAATATATATATATATATATATATATATATGACACGATGAATTCAGTAATAGGAATGAAGGCAAATAAAACTTTAATGTGAGGCTCTATGTGCATTGGGCTGGGAGATGGGCTATACTGAATGTTTGTTCTACCTGTAGATGGCAGAGGTTTCAAATTCCTCTGGAGTTTTTGTTCTTGTTTCCTCTGTTGTCTTTGGGTTCTCAAGAACTCTTTGTTAAACAGTCTATGCCTCCTAGCTCTCTCAGCTTTAGTCCATACTGGAGCTCTGTGGATAGAAAGAGAAGGTGTCACCTATGATCTTGCGATTCAATCTCAACCTTTTAGTAGGACCATATCCATGGACTGTATATAACTCGTACAAGGATTTCTTCGTTATTCCCCTCTCCCATCCCATTTAGGAGAGACAAGAAGACTGAAGGAGCTGGATATACAGCAGCCTTTCTCCTAGGACCACAAAGCTTGGTTTGAGTAGTTTGGTTATTTAACATTTTTTTATTCTTTTCCCTCTCCCCTGCCAGAAGTACAGGGGATTTTTCTCAGCTCTTCACAGTGAGAACCTGGTGGTATTCTTGGTGGGAAACTACACAAAAGGCTGGGGGCTGCTCTAGGACTCTGGCCTCCAGGAATTTGTCACTCCACACTCAGCCTCTGGCAATATACCAGACTTTATTATTTAGGTGTCCCCCAATCTATGGCCCTGGTGGCTTCTGCCTCAGGTAGCTCACTTTGGCTGAGATTCTCTGAATTTACCTGTCTCTCCAGATTTGGGGTGGCAGTGTTCCTCGTGACCTCAGTTTTTTTTTTTTTTTTTTTTTTTAAATAGATACAAGAAAAGCCCTTGATTTTCAGTTGCTTTCTTCTTGTTGTAAGGATAGGAGTGATGATTTCCAAGGTCTTTGCTGTCAGAGCTGAAACCAGGAGTCTAGTGAGTTTTCAAATCTCTGTTATGTTTAGATATTTCTTATAGAAAACTTGCTTTTTGTTTTAAAATTTTGGTTTTATTGTACTATTATGTTATAGTCAGAACATATTACCTGGACACTTTCTCATTATTATTATTTATGGAGATTAACTGAGAGCGAGACACATGGTGTTTTCTTGTGTGTTTAGGACCAAGAGTTATTAATAAGCAATTTTGCTAATATTTGAAATTTATATTCTGTACATCTTTGTTCTTTTTTTATATTCTTGAGGTGTTAAAAATTGGAAGTGAATTTTTTTAGCAACCATGACAGAAATGTCTATCTTTTTAAAATCTTTTTTGCATTTGCCTAATGGAACTTGCTCAGTTTTTGACTGTTAACAATTTTAACGTTCCTTTATCTTTGTTGTATCTCTTGTAGTTAGCTTCTTTTTTTAAAATATTTATTTATTTGCCTTAGTTTTACACAATGCGTTTATTTTTATTGGTGCTGAGAATCGAACCCGGGCTGCGCATGTGCTAGGCGAGTGCTCTACCGCTGAGCCACAACCCCAGCCCCTCTTGTAGTTAGATTCTATTTTGATCATTTATACTTTAAGATGGAAATTAATCTGTTTTAAATGACATATTTTCTTGCTTATGAATTTTTGGTATTTTATATCTTATGTATCTTTTGTTTTCTGCATTTGAGAAAACAACATGTTCCCTTTTCATAATTTTGTAAGCTTTATAGTCTCATTTTGACTCTATTGGTTACACTTGAGTTTTCTAGTTAATTCTCTATATATCTCTAGTTGGTCTATAACCTCAAATGTGAAACAATGTCATTTAAATTTATTTCACTCAGTTTTTTACTAATACTCAATTAAATTTTTTCATATACGCTTAAGATTGAAATTCTTATAATTTTATTATTATATGTGGTACATAGCCTTTATTTCTAGAACAGTGCTTCTCAAATTCCTTTATATTCTTTTTCTTTTCTTTTTCTTTCTTTCTTTTTTTTTTTTTTTCAGTACTGGCCATGAACCCAGGGGTGCTCCACCCCTTGTCTCAGTTTGTCAGTAAGAGTTGAGTAGGTAATAGGAACAAATGACTCTCAGATCTCAATGGGCTACTCACTGTGCCTCTGTTCCAGAGGACCCTGCCCCTAGACTCTGTCTCTGGCTAGTGCATCACATCTTCTGGAATGGCAGCCACCCTGGTAGAAGACCAGAGAGTGTGTCTAACCAGACCCTGGCCTGAACTCTGCTACCAGAGAGACCATCACTGGAGCAGGGCAGAGGGGTGCAGTCTTTCCTTTTCCTGGGAGGAAAGTATATTGTGAAATGGGTGAGCAGCAGATAGGGCGTGTGAGTGGGATATTTTCTCACTGGTTTGCAAGAACACATTTTCAGGCATTTCAAAGAAAACAAGGTGGAGATTACAAGCTGGTCCTGGCACAGCTAAATATTGATTTTGTTTTTCACACATGAATAACCGAACAGGCTGTAACTTTTTTTTTTTTTTTTGTCATTTCCTTCTACCTCTAGATCTATAGACTTTCATAACTATTTTTAGACATTTACTTTTAATTTCTCCATTTAGGGTACTCCCCTTTTGTTCTGGGAAACTACAACCCCCATTTTATAGCCATTCTAGTTAACTTTTTAAAAAAATTCAACTATCATTTCAAATTTCCAGGTCCTCTGTCTTAGTTTCTGGATATTTGTTTCCTGCATGGCATTGTGGGCACAAGGTATTCTCATATCTGTGTGATGGTATTTGGTTTTTAGAATTCTCTTCTGTTTCCCGCAACATCTCTATTTCTGCTGGTGTAGGTTTTGCTCTTTGCTCATCTTGGTTCTAGTCCTTCATGTTGTAAGTTTCCTCCACAAGCACCCAATGGTCTATTGTTCATTCATACATAAGGGTGGGGGACTAAAAAGCTGACTCCAGCCACCATCTCTCCAGGAGTCTGCAGGACACTCTGACCCTTTTCTGACCAGAGAGGAGCGTCTTCTACCCACATAGCGATTAGGGCTCTGCTGACAGTTTTTCTCTTTTAGACTTTAATTTCTTGTCTAATTTCCTTCTTTGTCATTGTGATTCTAATCTTTGACTGTCATCTTAGGGAACACTCTAGTGAAGAGGAGAAAAACAATTGTGTTCAATCAACCATCTTTAACCAGCAGTCTTCTTTTTTAGGGAATTCAACAGAGAAATAGGATTGTATTCTATCCTAGTGCATGTTTGAAGAGTAGAAGTCCCAGTACCCTCTAATGGTAGAATTAAAAAACAAAAAACCAAAAAACCCTACAAGCCTTTACATCATTTAGAAATACAGGGAAGTCTGTTAAGAAATTGCATGTGGGCTGGGGCTGTGGCTCAGTGGTAGAGCGCTTGCTTAGCTTGTGTGAGGCACTGGGTTCCATCCTCAGCACCACATAAAAATAAATAAAATAAAGGTCCATCCACAACTAATAAATAAATAAATAAATAAATTTCATGTAAGGGGGACAAGTTATCAAGTGAGACTCAGAGTTACAAGCCTGTCTGAGTTCAAAAATTACTTTTTCTAGGCATGGTTTTACTGTCTGAAATCCAGTGGTCTTAGAGATCTCCATTATATCACCTCCATAGGCAGGTGGGATACAGAACAATGTATCTTCATTTTGAATATTTGTACAAGTCTCCAAATTGGACCAGAGAAACATACTTTTTTTTTTGGTACTGAGGATTGAACTCAGGGGCACTCGACCACTGGGCCACAATCCCCAGCCCTTTTTCGTATTTTATTAGAGACTCACTGAGTTGCTCAGTGCCTCACCATTGCTGAGGCAGGCTTTGAACTCGCGATCCTCCTGCCTCAGCCTCCCAAGTGCTGGGATTACAAGTGTGCACCACTGCGCCCAGCAATTTAATGGTTTTTCAAAAGAGCTTAGGTTAGTGTTGGTTAGAACAGGATGACTCCTTGTGCCATGTACAGGTCTTTCCTATGATCCCTATTTTCTTTCATTGCACCCTGGATTATTCCCTAAAATAAATATTCTATTCATTCTGGTCGTCCCCCAGGAGCCCTTATTTCACACATTGGCTCTCACTGACCTTCCTGCATGTCTAAAATCCTCCCTAGCCTCTTGGAAACTCAGTATCTAATGTGCCTTTATTTCTTAGGGTGGCCACAGAGCTGCAGAACATGGAGCTGGAGAACCTAGAGGAGCTGGTTTTGCACAACCACCTTTTCAGGCATTTCAGAATGAATAAGGTGGAGATTGCAAGTGCAATAACGAGGCCATTTCCTTTCCTCATTAGCCTCCGAGACCGGGCCTTCATCTCTGAGCAGATGTTTGATGTAAGTGAGGAGAATTTCCTCAGGACCAGGAACCAGCCCCCCACTGCATTATGCCAAATTTCAGGGTGGGAATGGGGCCCTTTGCCATCCTGTCAGAAGGTGGTGGGGAAAGCAGGCATCACAGAAAAATGTTTCTTTTTCTGCAGTAACTGTTAGTGGGGAGGTAATGGAAGAGGGCAGGCTGGGGATCAGGAATGCTTCCCAGGTGCAGAGCATCTTAGGTACTTCATGCAAATGCTAAAGTAAACTCAATGTAAATTAAGGGACCCCAGCACTGCTTCATTACAGCCCCTCTTACTTTAAACCCTTGATTATGAGATTTCTGCCACTTACAGGGCAACTTGAGGATAAATTTGTGGATTTAGGATAAATTTGGAAACAGATGCTTGCTGTTCTCTCTCCAAGTCATTTCCTGTTCTTTAGACATTTCTGGAACTCTAGGTACAGGTTAGCAGTGGGCCTCCCTGGGGATACTGAGAACAAGCTGCCTCTTTGTCTTTGGGAATGTTCTTTGTCATTTGGCTAGGATCACAGTGGGGGAGGGTGGTCGCTGGTTTCTAGGATGCTTTCAGGCCAATCCAGTCCTGGGGGCAGAGCAGTGGTCAGTGTCCAATCACCAGAACATCCTCTCATGGTCTATAGGACACATACACCCCCCTCCCCAGTCTGGCTTTTAGAGTCCCACACTGTTAGAATTTAGGCAAAGTTTCTTACGCTGGGAATGCCATTTTAATAAAAGGGAAGTTTATTAGGGGCCACGCGAGGAAGGGGGAGAAGAAGGGAAAACAAGGGATGAACGGAATCAGGGACAGGCGCGAACAGAGCGAGGTTTCAGTCCGGGGGAGGCTTAAATAGCAAAGTGGTGGTCAGAGACCCCCTGGAGTGGGTCCTTGCCCTATAGGCTGCCGGAGGTCAGGAGGTAGTGGCCAGGGCACCTGCTAGCCAGGTTCGCTGGCCAGGCTGAGGCACCTGGGAAATGTAGTCTTTTCACAAAGTACCTGGGAGGTGTGGCCTTCTGCCTGGGAGGCGCAGCCTCCTGCCCAGAAACCCAACACACACAACATTTGACTTTGGACACACTTTTATTCTTTAAAATGGCTCTTCTCTCAACCTCTCAGAAAGCCAGGTTCATAAAACTAGGAGTCTAATTTTATGGCAGAGAACATGTAAGAAGTCACGCAAACTTGCAAAATTCTAACGTTTCATGAGAGGAGGAATGGTCTAGGCACCCACCTAAGAGTCTTCTGTAATCCACAAATCCATAGTGACATAATTCTTCATTCACTATTTTTCAGAATTTTCAAGAAGCTTGTAGAAACCTGGTCCCAGTGGACAGATTAGTATATTCCATCCTCAGTGAGCTAGAGAAGACCTTCAGCCTGTCGCTCCTGAAGACACTGTTCAGCAATACCAATCTGATGGCTTCTCCAGACTTAGTGGAGATTTTTAGAAGCTTCCTAAAAGGTAACAAATGCTCTCAGTGGTGTTTGGGGTTCAAGTCCAGTCACCCATTCATTCACTTTTGCTTTAGGAACCATGGCATGGACACGATGGTGGAGACAGCATACCTGACCTGTGTCCTCACAGAGCTCACTCAGGCCCAGTAACCCTAGGACCTGACTTGGGTGCTGTGAAACAGGGTTTGAATCTCTCCATTTCTATGGGGGAGGTGTGAGCCATGTCCTTTCTTAAGAAGAAGGAAGTCCTCTCTGATCCTTATAGACACACAGTCCTGTGTCACTTGCTTCTCCCGAGAGAGAAGTCACAAGGGACAGCTGGTAAAAGCTTCAGCATACAGCAGATAAGGTACACTTTCAGAACCAGGAGACTGGATCATGGAGGGTGGGTTTGGAAGCTGATTTTGGAGGGTCTGACACCCTGTGCTGAGGAATTTTAAATTTTGTTTTGTTTGGAAATTTAAAAAAGCAATAAAGGATTTTTAAGTAGGAAAAAAGTAGAAGTCAGTATGAAGAATGGAATGTGTTGGTTTGTGGAAAACTATACCTTGATTTATAATAAGAGCTACCTCATCTCCATACAATGATATATCCAAGTCTGAGAAAGGGATAAAGAAATTGAATACTGAGGCCCTAATTTTAGTCAATATTCTATTTGTAACCAAGATCCCCCCAGTTCGAAGGTGCAGAGATATGCCCATGTCACTGTGGGCTCTGATCTTCTCTGTATTAGCTTTCATGTCACTGTGACAAAAACCTGAGATAAACAACTTAAAGAGAAATTCATTTATTTATTTATTTATTTATTTTTGGCTCATGTTTTCAGTCCATGGTTGCTTAGCACTGTGCCTTTGGCCTTTGGTAAGGCAGAACATCATGGTGGGGAGTTTGTTGGAGAGCAAAGAGCTGCTTACTCAGGGTGGCTGGGAAGCAGAAAGAGAGAGAGAGAGAGACAGAGAGAAAAGGGCCATGGCCACACCCCCATGTACCTAACTTCCTTCCACTAGGCCCCACCTTCTAAAGGTTCCACCATCTCCCAATAGCACCACAGGCTGGTGACCAAGCCTTCAACACATGGTGGCCTTGGGGGACACTTAAGATTCAAACCATCACACTCTCCGTGGACTCTGTACAGGGAGCCCCCTCCCTGGCCCCTGTGCCCAGGCCTCATGTTACAGGTCAAGGTTGTCAAGCAAGGGCTCGGTATCCCTGATGACTCACTGTGACAGTGCTTGTGTGAAGCTGGTAGAGGGCTGGGGTGGCTGGGATCCCGGAGCAGAGTTTGCAGGGAGACCCCAGGGCTCTGCAGGTTTCCAGGGAGTGGACCAGGGCCTGGCATAGAAAGCCTCTCGTTCAAAAGAGGATTCAGTTGCAAGATCATGGGAAAAGAGAGAGACGATAGGATTGGAACCTGCCATGTGGGATGGAAGAGCTCTGGAAGAAGAGAACCCAGAGGAAAAATGGAGACACAGTAGGACACGTGATAAAGAGGACTGAGGAGCTATGCAGAACCAGAACCGAGGGGTGGCGTGGAAGCCATAGCAGTGGTGGTAAGAAAATGAGAAGAAGGAAAGCAACAGGGATGAGCAGAAGGAAAAGGAGGAGAGTCAGACTTTGGGGGGCCTTGGGTGGGTGGGGTCCTTGGAATCCTTGTCCCCTTTCCCAAGGAGAAGCTCACTGTGCACTGAACACCAGAATCAGCAGGAAGGCCCGGGGCCTCTTCCCTCCTCACTGGGTCTGGTTGGTTATTTCCTTGTTTTTCTCCAGTTTCCTTTGAGCATGAGTTTTCTCCGGAGTCGGAGTGGAGGGAAGGCTGAAACCACAAACAAACAGCTACCAGGTGGTGAGGAGGCAATTATGATTTAAATTCATGATTTAAATCACCAACTAACTCACTGACATGTTTGCCTATCTGTATGAAAGGGACATCTCCATCCTCCCTCCCCACCACTCCCTCACACAAACCCACACCTGTGTGCACCCATGGCTTTGTGCCCAGGTGTGTGGGAGCAAGCTGGGGGAAGGGGCTTCTGAGTGGAGAACCTAAGAATTCAGAGTAATAAAAATGTAGATTAAGGGTACCAAATGGAGTTTCCTCAGTAGCCCCTTTTTTATCTAAAACAAATAGAGAATATAAATGCAGTCAAGTTCACTTAATGATGGGGATATATCCTGAGAAATGTAATTTTAGGTATGAACATCAGAAAGTGTACTTACAGCCGAAGACAGCTGCAACGTCACCAGGCAGCATAATATTATGGAAGCCCTGTCACACATGCGGTCCATCCTTGACTGAAATGTCAGCATGGGTTGAGTGACGACTAGCGGGATGCAGTTTGAGAAGAAAGAAATCATTTTAAACTTACTTGGCAGGGAGTGTTAGGAATAATGAGATACAGAATATAGGGAGACAAAATGGAAGTGAGTTTAAAGAATAAACAGGGAGATAACAGTGCCAAGAGGTAAGACTATCACAGAGGAAGAAAGAGAGAAAGGCAAAGAGATGGTACAAGTCAGAAAGAGGAATTCAAGTCAAAGAGATCCACAAATAGCTTCAGGGTGCAGATGCCAGTGATGTGTGAAAACAGGGTTTTTGAAGGCAGAAAAAGGAGAAGTAAAGATGAGTAGAAGGGGCCAGGGGGCCTAGAAAGTGCTAAAGGAAGTGAAATAGAACTGAGTTAGAGCAACACACCTTCCTCCCCAGGCAGCAGCTCTGCACTCTGAACATCAGAGCCCAGCATGACCACATCCAGGCAGATGTCCAGGTCACTGTCAACTATCTGTCATGTTCCTATTTCTCTCTTCAGTGTCCCAGAAATTTTCTCCATAAATGGATGAAGCAAGAGAATCAGAAGACATACCCAGGTTATTACCTTATGATAGAGAAGGTAATAAGAATTTAAATTACCTATTATCAAAAGTTTCATTTTTCTGTCAACATAAGTACCTATTCTTTCATTTTCTTTTCTATGCTTCCATCCACCTACCCATTAAACCATCCATCCATCCATCCATCCATCCATCCATCCATCCATCTATTCATCCATCCATCCATCCATCCCTATCCATTCACCAATCCATCCATCCATCCACTCACATCCACCAATCCATCCATCCATCCATCCACTCTATCCATTCACCAAATCCATCCATCCACTCATCCATCCACCAATCCATCCATCCATCATCCAATCCATTCATCCATTCACCATCCATTCATCCATCTATCCATTCATTCACTCTCCTCACACCCCCTGCATACAGATAGACAAACTTTTGGCTGCTTTTATAAGAAGACACAAACACATAAGAAGAAAGAGCTCAGACTTGGTGAGGTTTTCTTGTGTGCAGCATAAAGAGAGGGAGAATGGAAAATATAGAAAGAACCATTAAATAAATTCCTAAGTGATTACCAATTTTACCTAAACAGTCATGGAATTCATCTGTCACCATGTTGGAGTACGTGTTATCAGGAAAGGAGATAATTTTCAACCTACTTTCTGTAGTTGTGCCAGGAACTTGGACATAATGAGTATAATTGCAATATAAAAAAACTCTCGTGAAAGACCTTTGAAATGGACCTGGCAAGGGGAAGGGTCCCTGCTCCAGTGTCAATGGCAAAAGATGAGGCCTTTGATGACATGGGAGAAAAGATAAGACAGAAAGACTGACATTTAAATTTTTATATTTAAATTTAATTTCCCCACCATGGAAAAAAGGAGATAAGCTCAATCATCAAACAAGATGCTGTGTTTCAAAGGTGGAGAAAATTATATTAAGGGAGAAACAGAGAGGGAGAATACTAAGACAGAGCCTGTGAGAGAAGGGCACCAATTTATACATAATAATGGAGAATGAATGAATGAAAAGTCAGCAGAGTGTGAAAATTGTCTGCGCAGCAGAAAAGAGTTTGAGACATCTGGGAGCTTGAAAGTCACTGGACAGAACCAGCTTCTGGCACAAGGATGATCACATTAGCAGAGAGTTTTCAGATTGCAGTGTCCACAGCTATTAATGTGGCACAATACGTTCAGAGGCAATTGGCCTTGCCCAGGCATTCTTATCTACTCCCACCCATAAACTAGTCATCCCAAAACACATCTCCAGACTTGTCTTTTAACCTCCTTCATCTGTGTGCCTGAATACATTCCTGCAGTTAATCTCAAAGTCGCCTCCATTTAGATGTTTTTCAGGAACCTTGGTATGAGACACAACTAAAATTGCATCTACAGTCCTTCCTGACACCAGACCTGCCTTGTGTCTGGGAGTTCACTGTCTCAGGACAGAACACTATTTCTCCACTGTCAACCTGGGAGTTATCAACGACTGGTCCCTCTCCCTCAACTTAGATCATTCAATTTGGTTGATTCTACCTTTCACATACCTCCCACCTGTCCATTGCTTTCCACCCCCAACACAGAAACCCTAGTCAACATTTCCCCGCTTCTCTCTGAGGTTATAGAAATGGCTGCCAGGCTCAGATTTCCCCTCCTGTCTTGTCCCATCACATCCATTTTGTGGAACCCAATGAGATGACTCTAAGAAAAGTGTGAGCTGGCATAACCTTGCTTTCCTGCTTGAGGCCAATGACTTCTTGCTGTCATAAAGGTTAAATGCATTTTCCTCCCCAAATCTCTAGCTTCACATCTGCCTCTCCTGCTCTTACCTCAGAGTGTATGAAACTTCTTGAGTGATTTTAATTTTCTGATTCCTCCTCTGAGCCTCTGCACATGCTTTGCCTTGCACCTGGACCCGTCTTCTTGGCCCCTCCCACTCTCCACCCTGCTCCCTAATCTGGTGACAGCATGTGAAGTTGCATGGCTATCTCCCTAGTTCTAGAAGGCAATGGGGTGAGAGATGGGGAAAGAGCACAAAGCCCAGCATCAGGGAAGAAAGGGAGCCAGGAATGAAAAGTGAAAGAAACAAAGCCAGACAAAGAGAGGCCCAGAGGGAAAAAGAGAAGAGGCAGAGACAAATGGAAGGGGTGAAAATGAGAACAAGAACAAGGGGTGGAGACAAGCTGGGTGAGATTTCTGGCAATCCCCATCAGATTACTGAATCTCGCAAGACTCCTTTTCCCTCACAAAAGCTTCAGACACAGGCATGCACACTGTAGTAGCCTCTCTCTTACAGATGGAAACATAATGCACAGAAATGTGTGCAGGTTATTTTTGTAAGGGTGGGGTAGAAAAGGAAGAGTGGGCACAGCATCCTGGGGTGTTACTGGGTGTCAGAGGCCTGTCTCGGAGTCAGAATAGAAAGAGGAGCTCTGGTTCCAGAGGAATGGACCAGGACCCCGTGTAAGATTGTACTACTAAGTTACAGTTAAAGAGGAACAAGAACTCTGGTGTGCCACTGCCCGGTGTGGTGACTATCATAAAATACCATATCATAGTACAGTTCAAAAAGCTAGAAGAAAGGTTTTTGAAAGATTTTACCATAAAGAAATGATAAATGTTTGGGGAGATAAAGATGTTTAACTTGATTGAAAACTGAGCAATGTATACCTGCCTTGAACATTGCCTGCTACCCCATTACTATGTAAAATTCTTATGTATGTATGTATCAGTAAAAAAAATAAAATAAAAAACAGGGCTGGGGTTGTGGCTCAGTGGTAGAGCGCTTTCCTAGCATGTGTGAGGCATTGGGTTCGATTCTCAGCACCACATAAGAATAAATAAATAAGAGCTGGGGTTGTAGTTCAGTGATAGAGCACTTGCCTAGCATGTGTGAGGCACTGGGTTCAATCCTCAGCACCACATAAAATAAAGAAATAAAAATAAAGATATTGTGTCCATCTACAGCTAAAAAAATATAAATAAATAAAAATAAAGGTTCATCCACAGCTTAAAATATAAAATAAAATAAAGGGGCTGGAGCTATGGATCAGCGGTAGAGAGCTCATCTCACATGTGTGAGGTGCTGGGTTTGATCCTTAGCACCACATAAATAAAATAAAGGTGTTGTGTTCACCTACAGCTAAAATTAAAAAACAAAAATAAAATAAAATAAAAAATAAAGGGGCTGGGGTTGTGGCTCAGCAGTAGAGCGCTCGCCTAGCATGTGCGCGGCCCGGGTTTGATCCTCAGCACCATGTGCAAATAAACGCATTGTGTACAATTAAAGCAAATAAATAAATTTTTTTTAAAAAAAAAGACTTTGAAGAAAAAGTAAAATAATGTTGGTGGGATGGGGAGGAAATCATAGGTGCAGAGCGCACAGGACTGGAGCCACCCACTAGGATAGCTGAGGTCCAGTGCAAGAGAGCTGACCAGATAACAGGAAGGGGATACAGTGTCACCAAAAGACAAAAAGGAAAAGCAAAGAAACGAGAGACAGGAGAAGCCAGGGGAAGAGAAGTCCAGACAACTGAAGAGAACGACAGCTGGGAAGCAGGGATGTGTGAGTTAGAACCGCACAGTGACAGGGAGAGAGGAGGAGAGTCGTTGAGATGGGAAAGAGGTGGAGGCCCACCGTGGCTCTCGGCCTGTGGAACGGACATGTGGTGCCCGTCACAGGTGGTGCCAGCACACTGGGGTGTTTCCAGGCCACCCCTGCACCAGGTTCATCATTTCCTGTTCTTTACAGAGACCTGTGACCCCCAAACTCCCCAGGTGACTAGTGGAGGAGGAGGAGAAGAACCACAGGAGGTACTTCCTCTGCAAGCAGGTGAGGAACAGAGCAGTGAGGACTTCAGTTCCCAGTGACCTCAGTAGACCTCTGCTTTCTAGTCAGTATGGAAAACACCCCTGCCCCCGCCCCGTCCGCCTCTTGCCTGTCTCCTCTTCATTTTTGCATAGGTACAGGTGGAATTGTGTCCATCTTCTTTTTTGTTTCAAAACTGCAAGAGAAGTGAAGGATAAAGGCCTGGGGGCTCCTGAGGGGATATGGTGCCCATGTGCTGAGAACTCAGGGGGACTAAGGGGTCAAAGTTAGGCTGGGCACCAAGGAAGGAAGGAGTGCCAGGGTGATTGAATGAAGTGCACATCAAACCCAAATATCAGCAGGTTGTGTCGGGTGAGGCGGGGACTTCAGCTCCTTCTGGACACACCTGGTACATGGACCTGTGTTTTGTGAGTTGTAGAAGTCTTGCGATTTAGGAACGTCGTGTGGGGGAGCATTTGATGAGGGCGGGGTCCCTGGTGTTGTGGTTCTCTTGAAAATGAAAGGGCTCTCATCAAGCTGGGAGAAGAGAGCTTCAAGAACGAGGCAAATATAGAAAATCATAGAAACCTTCCAGGCATCCAGGAGGACAAGATAAAACCCAGAGAAACAGAGATTGAAAAGGAGAAAGTGAGAGACCAAGTAGGAAGAGGGCAAGCTCTTTAAGACATAAGATCTAGAGGCCAGAATTAGGAAAATTATTGTATAGAGAGATGAATGACTAAAATCATAATTACATGGCAAGGAAGCACTGAGGAAACTGCAGAGGAGATAAATCAAAATAAACATTTCAAAGAGTGAAAGCTGTGTCCAAGGGAGGGAAGAATGAAGTGGCAGGCTGGGCACTGAAGTAAGAGTCACAGACACAGGGACTTCCGGAAGAGGGTCCTCTCCAGAGTGAGTTCTCAGATGAAGGTCTCTGTAGGTGGAGTGGCCCAGAGACACACTGAGAGTAATGATCCTCTCTCCAGCAATGTCACCTGCTCTACGATGATAGAATGGTTCCCAGGTGCACGTCTGCGGGGCAGGCCTGTCTGCCAGCCCATCCTTCCATGATTCTCCACTGGATGTCTTTCAGGACCTGAACACTCCCCAGATGGAACCAACGTCATCTTCTGACACTAGAATTCCTGCGGCTCTAGGTCTCATTCTCTTGGTACAGGGATGAGTGCCCTGTTTCCTCTTGCACCCCTCCATCTCGCCCATCCAAGTGAGATGAGAAGGACAGTAAAAAGCAGGGAGCAAATAAAGACAGGGACAAGGAAGGAGACAGAAGTACACCAAAGACAAGTATCTGGAGACCCTGGCAGCCAGAAGCAAGGGCAGAGATGGCAACATAGGGGAATAGGGGAGGGAAGGAGGGGAGAAAAGTAGGTGTACCGGGGAGGAAATGAACAAGAAGATGTTTCACGGCCTTGGTGATAATGCCCGGAGTGTGTCCACCTACAGGCCAGGTGAATCTAAAACAGACGAGGAGGGTCTTGGATGGGGATCGTCCCACCTAGGAGACGCTATGAGCTTTTTTTCTCCACAATTCCCCTTTGGTTATATCTTGACACCTCTTAAGGACTTCATTTCTTTTCTGCAGAGGGCAGCAATGCCTGTTTGGAGATGCGTGGGGAAGAAGAGCCTCAGGAAGCCTCCTGCTCCTCCCCAGGACATGCACCAGGTAAGGAGGAAGCATGTCTAGCCCTGGCTTGCAGGGTGGTCATGGCCAAACACAGGTGTTTGCTGTTGGGGGTTCACTCTGAATACTCTCCAGCTTGTCCTCAGATGGAATTCTTTGTATTTACCCTGGACTTTTGTGGGAAAACACAAGGAGAAATTCTTGTGAATTCTGTTTGGAACAGTATGGCCCTCATTGGTAGAACATGTGTGCTCCCTACTTAGGCTAAAATAATAAGTTCCAAGGAAAGACTGTCTTTTCCTATATTATTTTATGGGTATATTATAGTTGTATGTATTGATGGGACATAATTTGGCCAATATCACTCCCCAGCACTCCTCCCAATTTCATCCCCCCCCCCCACTTGTTTCCTTTCTTCACCTGATCTCCCTTTGATTTTTTAGGAACTGCACCCCGACCTTTGTTTCCCTTTTACTTCCCTAGCTTCTGCATATGAGAGAAAACATACGACCCTAAATAAGTTAGACCATTTCTGTTCACTCTTCCTGCCTATTTATGTTAAAAATTCAATATGTGATTCTGATCCCTGCACACCCAATATTTTCTCTGAACTTTCTGGCTCCACCTGAGCTCATTAAGATGTGTTTCTGGGTTTCTCTGCATGGTCTGTTGTGTCCTTGTATCTCTTCAGTGTCCTGTGATCTGGATACTACCCAGATGACTCCCGAAGACAAGCCAGAGGAGGTGGTCAGCCAGCCACTGAGTGTTGGAGAAGGTGATTGTGTTGTCAGTTCCCAAGCAACCATGGAATCTTTGTGTCTCCCCTTTCTTCTCCCATTCCGCCCTGCTGCTTGCACAAACCCAGGCAAAGGAAACGTGTAGAGCCAAAGGAAAGGGTCAGAAATAAGAGAGAATGAGCTGTTCAGGGAGGAAGCAAGGTGGGAAGACTGTCCCCTGCCTCTGGTAAGAGTGACAGGAGCTAAGTTAGCCTCCACGTCGGGGGCATGCAAAGGCAGGAGGGTCTGAGGCCAGGGACGTCCCCCAGGAGTCACCTGAACTGCCTTGGGCTTCCTGGCCTTCTCCATGTAGGCTTTCCTGCCATGGTTTCCTGGGTTTGCACACTGAGTTCTCTAAGGAATTTCATTCTCTTCTGCAGAAGATAACAGTTTCTGTTTACAAATGTCGGATGAAGAAGAGCCCCAGGAAGGCTTGTGCTCACCACGTAAGGGAGGAAGGATGGTGTGGGCTGCTGGGTGTCGGGGGGGGTTGCTGGGTGTCGGGGGGGTTGATTCTGAGCTGGCGTTTCCTGGTGGATTTAGTCTGAGTGTGCTTCATGATGACATGACCCAGTTACTCTTCACATTTACCCATGCCTTTTGGGGAAATTCAGGGAGACAAGAAATCTTGAGAAACTCCATGATTAAGGAGTCTTTTTGTTACTAGGTATTTGCATATACACTTATAGTGGAAAGGAGAATGCTCTTTTGCCTTCATCTTTTTACAACTATTAATACTATTATTTGAATTCATATAACAATTTCTGTTCCCACTCACTCCTTATCTTCTGTGGAAATAAAAAAAAGCTTAGTATTTCTCTGCTGGTTGATCATTATTACGGTTTTGTCACAAACTTGACAAAGCCTTCTAAGAAACACTAACATAGTATCTAATTGATAGAATTCAGATGACTATTTATAAAACCATAGGCTGTTTTGGATAATGTTCTCCATTATGCTATTGGATCACACAGTGTTTTCTCAGTGTACTTTGATAATTATGCTATCCTTCTATCCTCAAAAACCTTAAGACACAGGCAGGGAAATTGTTGTTATTGTTTTGAGGAACTAGAAATAAGATGTGTATCAGACGCAAGGAAGATAAATCCCAAGAAAGAAAAGCAGAGTGGAGCTCCCCGTGGGCTTCAGGTTCTGAGAAGCTGGCATGAGTTGGGCCATGTTAAGTGTCCAATGCGGAAGTCCAAGGGGCCTTTGGGTACCCAGAAATCCACTAAGATTCAATGGACAGAGATTTTATTTAGCAAATAAAGAATGCTTAGGGAGAGAAAAGGGGGAAAATCACAGACAGAAAATATGTGAATGTAATCTACTATATGATATAGGAGATACCCAGAATAATAGAGCCAGAAGAGGTGAACACAGAGGCAATGTGAAAAAAATAGATATAGAGCATCACTGAAG
Organism: Tamias sibiricus; assembly: GCA_025594165.1. Classification (NCBI taxonomy): domain Eukaryota; kingdom Metazoa; phylum Chordata; class Mammalia; order Rodentia; family Sciuridae; genus Tamias; species Tamias sibiricus. The sequence continues at coordinate 66,313,990 of CM046660.1, read as the reverse complement.
GAGAAAAAGGCAGATAATCATGGAGACTGGAAATGTCAGGGAGAGAAGCCAGAAAGTCAAGGAGAAGCACAGAGGCCCTTTATGAAGTGTAGCCATGAAAATGTGTACACTGTTAAAAGAAGAGGGTACCACTTAATATTTAACCAAAGACTGAATTCATTGTTTTTTAACCGAGGAAGAGTTGTGCTGAGGAGTCCAGTTTCTCTGAACAGCACTCCTACCGTAGAATGTTGGGGAGAGTGTGGAGCTCAGGGATTGGAGGACCTTTCAAAGTGGGCTTGCGTGGGGACTCGCTGACCTTTAGCAGTGAAAGCAGGCTAATGGGAGCATGGCTCCTACATCTCTGCTGACTGTCAGAAGCATGGGGATGTGATGATGGGCTGGCCTTAAGAGGCCTGTGTCCTGGATGGAAGCTATCATTGACTAATTAGGATGATTCTGGTTTTATTTGTTCATATGGCTGAAGAATAATGAGTTTTTTTTTTAATATTTATTTATTTACTTTAGTTGTACACAATGCAATGTATTTATGTTTACGTGGTGCTGAGGATTGAACCCGGGCCACGCACGTGGGAGGCGAGCGCTCTGCCGCTGAGCCACAACCCCAGCCTCGAATAATGAGTTTTCCTAGGAGAGTAGGTACTTTCAAATCTGTTTCCCCATGAGGAAGTCCCTACTCAGAAGATGCAAGAAAGGCCATGAAATATTGTTCATAGCCAAACACTTTCTGGAAGAAGACACTGGAATTAAAACTCCTAGGATTCTCCCGCTTTGAGTTACAGTGCTGCAGGACTGAGTGTTATGCCTATGGCAGAAGACAGAAAAAAGAGAAGTAGTGACATTTAGTAATTAGTTGATCAAATAATGGAAAACCATTTTAAGTAGCAATATAATTGTGCTGTATGCAGTACCATCATATTTAAAGGCAATTTAAGTCAAAATCTTAAGAAGGCTGGACTAACATAGACATCGAGATTTCTATACAATGTATCTGTGTTCTCATTTACCTCTAGGAATTTTTTAATCTCCTCTTTGATGTCTTCTTCAACCCCTTGTTCATTCAGTAGCATGTTGTTTAGCTTCCAGTTGTTGGAGTAGTTTTTCTTATTCCTTGTTTTGTTGTTGATTTCCAATTTCATCCCTTTATGGTCTGATAGAGTGCAGGGTAGTATCTCTATTTTTTTTATATTTGCTGAGAGTTTCCTTATGACATAATATATGGTCTATTTTGGAGAAGGAGCCATGTGCTACTGAGAAAAAAGCGTATTTGTTTACTGAGGGATGAAATATTCTATATATGTCCGTTAGGTCTAAATTATTAATTGTTTTAAGGAGGCTTAAAGTTTCTTTTGTTTAGGTTTTGTTTGTATGATCTATCCATTGGTGAGAGAGGTGTGTTGAAGTCTCCTAGAATAACTGTGTTGTGGTCTATTTTACTCTTGAACTTGAGAAGAGTTTGTTTGATGAATGTAGGTGCTCCATTATTTGGGGCATATAGATTTATGATTGTTATATCCTGTTGATGGATGGTTCCCTTAAGTAGTAAGAAATATCCATCTTTGTCCCTCTTGATTAGTTTTGGTTTGAAGTCTACCTTATTTGATATGAGAATGGAAACCCCTGCTTGCTTCCGCAGGCCATGTGAGTGATAAGACTTTTCCTAGCCTTTCACTTTCAGTCTGTTGATGTCTTTTTCTACGAGGTATGTTTTCTTGGAGACAGCAAATTGTTGGGTCGTTTCTTTTAATCCATTCTGATAATCTGTGTCTTTTGATTGGCGAGTTTAGGCCATTAACATTCAGGGTTACTACTGAGATGTGATTTTTATTCCCATCCATTTTTATTTGTATTATGGTCTTTAGCTTGATTGGGTTTCTCTTCTGGTTGGTATTTCCCTTAGTTTAATATCTCCCTTTGTTGATTTTTGTTGTTATTTTTCTCTTCTTCTTCATGAAAAATGTTGCCCAGGATGTTCAGAAGTGCTGGCTTTCGAGTTGTGAAATCTTTTAACTTTTGCTTGTTGTGGAAGGTTTTTATTTCATCTTCAAATCTAAAGCTCAATTTTGCTGGATATAAGATTCTTGGTTGACATCCCTTTTCTTTCAGAGCTTGAAATATGCTATTCCAGGATCTTCTTGCTTTTAAGGTCTGGGTTGAAAAATCTGAACATAGTCTGATGGGTTTCCCCCTATATGTAATCTGCTTCCTTTCTCTTGTGGCTTTTAGTGTTCTCTCCTTGCTCAGTATATTAGGCATTTTCATTATAATGTGTCTTGGTGTGGATCTGTTGTGATTTTGTTTGTTTGGTGTTTGGTAAACCTCTTGAACTTGATTTTCCCATTCATTCCTCAAGTTTTGAAAATTTTCTGTAATTATTTTGTTAAATAAATTACTCATTCCTTTGGCTTGAAACTCTGCCCCTTCCTCTATGCCAATCACTCTTAAGTTTGGTCTTTTTATGTTGTCCCATAATTCTTGGATGTTATGTTCTTGATTACCTATGAGTTTTGCTGTGTAATCTAAATTTTTCTCTAGGATATATATTTTGTCTTCATTGTCTGAGGTTCTTTCTTCCAAGTGGTCTACTCTGTTGGTGATGCTTTCAATTGAACTTTTATTTTGGTTTATTGCTTCTTTCATTTCTGTTTGGTTTCTCTTTAGAGCTTCTATTTCCCTATTGAAGTAATCTTTTACTTCCTGTATTTGTTTTTGGAGTTCTTTGTCAAAATGATCTTTTGCCACCTGTATTTGCTCCCTCATCTCATTTTTTATTTCATTCTTAAGTTCCAAAAACATTTGGAATATGTAGTTTCTAAATTCCATCTGGCATTTCACCAACTGTGCTTGCCATGGAATCTACTGATGAGGTATATTGATTTATTTGTGTCACTTTCTTCCCTTGTTTCTTCATGTTGCTGTGTGTCTTTTCTTCCTGAACTGTGGGACCTTGACTATTTTGATTTTACCTTAAAGCCTTATGTTGCTCCTGTAGTACAATGCTATCAGATCCCCTTATAATTCCTTTACACTTTAAAATCTAACACTTTCTATTCATAAAATCCAAGTTTGGTCACAATATACAGATTTAGTTAAGCCAGATATTGTTTCCAATTTACTCCGTACGCTTCTGATGGGGTTTTATAACTTCAAGTATTGGACACAGAGGTGATATGTTTAGGAAGAAGGAAGTGAGTGTCTTGAATTGTTCTTTCTTAGAAAGTATGAAAAGAGAGTTCTATGGAAGTGGTTTAGTGGAAGTAGTTTCGTATCAGTATATGAGAGAGGAAAGAGAATGGAATGAACAATTAGGTGGAAAGACCAATTTATATATAAACCTAACTTATGTAGCTGTTGAGAGAAGAAATAAAGTAAGATGGAAAAGAAAAAAATGACAAAAGAGTAGGAATTGGTGTAAGAGAGAGGAGAGAGAGAGTCAACAAAATAGAGTAAACTATATACAATACCGCTTTGCTATATAGTTCTATTGCGCCCGTTCTATAAATCCCAAATTCTGCATATAACTTGTTTTTGCCTCTGTTTAGTATGCACTGGCAGGGTGCAAATAGGAAAGATGAAGGAAGAAGAAAATATGCAAAAGTGAGAATGGAAGAAAAGAAGGCAAGAAAAGAGGAGCAGAAGCAAATAAACACACTGACAATCAATGCAAAAAAAAAAAAAAAAAAAAAAGCAAAACAAACAAACAAAAAAACCCAAAAACCCAACAAAACAAACTAACAAAAAAAAAAAGTCGAACCCAGGAACAAGTCTCAAACAAAACGGACCCTGGGAAGCCCTCCTTTTTTCCTTTCCAGTTTAAGCCAATTGTATCGGATAGCGTCTAGACAGTCAGTGATCCTGTTAGTAGGGTCAAGGCTGCACCTTTGGCCAGTGGCAGAATGCCACAGCGGAAGAGTGGCTCAGGAAGGTTGTGTGTCAGCAGATGAATGGCACCGGGAAAGGGACCCTCCAGAAGGCACCCTTTCCCCATGCCCACCCACAGTTGTAGCTTCTTGGGGTCGCTGTGCCGGCCTCAGACACGCCCTCCCCTGCTGGTTGCCCGAGCCTTACCCAGGTGTGCGCTGTTCTCAGAGCGTTGGCGGTTCCCTGGATGTCTGCAGCTGCTCCTCCTTTCTGTCTCGCTCCTTTGTCCGGGTCATCCACTGTATTCCTCAAAGATGGCGGTGCTCTCCTCCTGCTCAACAGCAGTTCCGCAGAGCATGTTTGTTTCACTCCAGAGCGTGCAGGATCGGCTTGGTAAGTTGTGTGAACAAGCTCTACGTGGACACCGCTCGCGCTTCTAGGCTCCTTTCTATCCTTCCTCGCTGATCGGTTTCAAAGCCGCTGCGTGGATCATCCCCTTACCACAATGTTATCAGGTGGCTGCGCCTGCAGCGCCGTCAGAGCTGCTTCGGACTGTGGACCGCTCCAACTCTGCCCCTGCCCGTCGTGGTCCGGAGATCATTGTATTTCACCGTCCAGAGGTGCACGAATGTCTCAGCTCCCTTTCAGTTGCAAGAGAATTGCTGGTAACACACTCAAACTTCCCACTAAGTGTCTTTTAGTAACTATGTCCAGAGAGCACCTCCCTCCTGTCGGCCATCTTCCCAGGATCCTCCCCTTAAGTCTTAAAGCTTATGTTAACCTAAAATCTATAAACTTAATCTTAAAGCATCTAAAAAACTCATACATGTAAAGATTTAAGGATCTGAAAATATTTTCTATTATTTTAGATTATTATTTCTAACATTATTCTAAAAATAAATCTTATAAAGCCTATTTTAATTGATGGCTACGTTTATTCTCATTAAACTGGTTGAGCTGCTTTCTCAGAGTTTCTTTGTTCCTTAGTCAAAGTACCCCAGTTCTCATATCTTTGTAATCTCTCTAACTGAAAGGCAAGTTCTAAACATCAGTCCTCCTACCGCCAATATTAACTATGCTCACCATAAGTCCCTATGTAAGGTAAAAGAGGGTCTGTTGGATGGGGAGATGTATTTTATTAATCTTTTCTCTCCTGGGTAGATACCCACAACCTTCCTTTAATCTAATAAGCTACATATGGTGGGCTTCATGCAATAAGCATAATAATTAGGCTTTTTAAGAGGCTGGAGATATGGGCTTGGGTTCTTAGTTGATGTAATCAATGTGGTGCCTGAAATTCCTATGACCGTTCAGAGAATGATTGTTATTTGTTATCAATTTTGTCCTTAATGTACTAAGATAGTAGAACAGCCTTCTGTTTTGTCCTAGATAAACTGAAAAGTAACAGAACAGCCTTCAAGGCATGAACTGCCTGTTGTGTTCTAGCCACCTAGATTTTAATTTGATTTAGCAATAAGTATACTCATGCTTCCTGTCAGGAATATGAGCATAAGAATGAAAAAGTCCCAATCTCTCTCACACACACACACACACACACACACACACACACACACACACACACGGGTCTCATGGCTTTGATTTCTCCCAAGTGGGCCTTGCCAACACTTGTCATCCTTACTGTGACCTTGTCAAGACAGCAGGGGGAGGAATGCCTTCACCAAGGAAACTGTTGATTTTATATTGAGTTTTGGAAAGCAAGGAGTTCAGGACTGGATGCTTCTAGAAGCAGGAGTGTTTATGAATAGGTTGGCATTTAGCCGTTGTTAAGGCTTTTTAGAGGATGTTGCTGATGGGCTTGATATCGATCCTGCAGTGCTGCCTTTGATTGGCTAACTTTCAGAAATGTGGTTAGTGATGTAAGTAGTCACTGGCCATTTGGGATGAGTTTGAAACTGGTTCTGCTGGTTACTCTTTACTATTTCCAAAGAACAACTAGTGTTTTTTTCTGAAAGAAAATAACTTTTTAAAAAAAGTTTCTGGACTACAAGTGGAAAGATAAAAGCTTTAGAAAAGGCAAATAAGGTGTAAAATGGAAAGAGCAGGGCTCTGCTGGGTCTCAGATGTGATTATTGGAGCAGATATTTTTCTCCCCCAGTTCATCTTAGCCTAGAACAGAGCAGCTCATCTTAGCCTAGAACATCAGCGTGTGTCACGGGAGCACTGGGACTCTTCCCTGGTCACTGTCTCAGGGACCATGGACAGTAATTTTCTTGTTTCTCATTAGTATCTGGTGAATTAGAAGATCACCCAATGAATGAAGAAGGAGAGTCAGAAGCACTTACTTCCAACCTGCTCTGCTCTGATGGACAAGGTAATTATGACTTAAAAATAACTAAAACAAACCCAGTTCTGATAAAGAAGAAAAGACATTATTTAACTTTTGATAGTTTCAAGTTTTACCTGGTGTTCAAGGCACAGAAGCTAAGAAAGGAAAATGGCTCCCAGCCTTCTGCCTAAACATTCTTACCTTCAACAATAATTATTTTCAACTCATACTTTACTGAACCTTTTGAGCCCTTTTTCATAAGCACAGGTACATATCCCTTTAAAAAAAAAAGAAAGAAAGAAAGACAGACTGAAAGAAAGAGTCAGATCCAGGAGAACAACCAAAGGAAAATTTTCAGAGGAAGAAGTAAAGAAGGGACCAAAAGGGTGTGGAAAAAGGGGCTACAAGGCAAATGAAATGTCTTCAGAAATCATAATTTTGGTCCAGGTGCACAACAGCCAGCACAGAAAAATGAGAAGTGTCCCTGTGTAATGTGTTTCTCAAGAGATATGCCGGAAGGCCCAGGAGCAGGGGACAGCAGCCAAGCACCGGAGGCAATGGGTAAGGCTGTGGGGGCTGTGGTGCAGGTGGGCTTCGGGATGGCTTTGTGGGTACCACAGGCCCTGGTGAAGCAGTGACTGGTGGTGCAGTCCATCCCAGAATCCCTCTCTCTGTGTTTGCTTGCCTTTGGGTAACTGCAGGGAGGCAAGAAATCTTCATGAAGTCCCATTTAACAGGAAGGCTCTGTTGAGCAGGTATGCATGATGTAAAAATACACTCTTTGAAAATGGCAGGTTCCTTCTGTACTACAGTCAAGCACAATTTTCTCAGGAACCCAAGGAAGCCAACTGAACTGCCACTGGTAGGCTACAGTGCCACTTTGTAACAACCTTAGAAAGGTCTCTGTCCATGGGCAGAGTCCTGCTGTCTAACTGGCAGGAGGAAAGGCTTCAGACCAGCTGCTCTCAATCCAGGGCATGTTTTCTCCTGAGAGCCTCCAGCCTGTCGCTGACTTACATGGAGATTTCCTATAAAATTTTGCACACAAAATCTTATTTAATCTATAGAAAAATCTGAAGGTCTAAGCAAGGTAGGGCAACTATTTCTACTACCAAAGAAACATTTTTTTAAAGTCCCATTGTGGAAAAAAAAGAAGACCCAGGACCCATCCTGGAGTCCTACTTCTCAGTTCAGTAGGTTTTTGGATTCTTTTATAAGGAAGAAAGAATGATAATCCAGAGTCTTTATAAGTGTAAGACTTCTGCATTATCAATGGTCCTAAGACTTGTTACTTTTATTTATTAATTTCTATTTCCTCACTATCACTTGTTATTTTCTAGACACTGTGAATACTGAAAACGGCGCTACTTTAGGAAAACGCAAGAGAAAAAGAAGTAAGAATAAATGAGACTTGACTTGCTTTTAATGTTGCAGATGAGTTTTGAGCCTATTATTATTATTACTATTACTATTGTAACAATGCCATGGTAGACAGAATGATGGGCTCCCAAAGATGTCTGTGTCTTAATCCTTGGAATTTGTAATCTGTTTTCTTAGATGACAAAAGGAGCCAGATAGAGTGAAGCTAGGGACCTTGAGATGGAGAAATTGTTTTGAATCATCTGGTGGACCCAATTTAATTTTATGGCCCTCATAAAGTGGAGCTTTCCTGACTGTAGAGAGAGGAAGGTGTGATTATGGAGGAGTGGTGGGAAGAGGGTGGGGTTGCTAGATTTGAAGGTGAAAAAAGGGACCGAGGCATGTGATTGGCCTCTAGAAGTTGGAAAACACAGGGAAATAGATTCTCCCCACAGCCACCAGAAAGAGATGAAGACGATTAACACCTTGATTTTAGCCCAGTGACACCCTCCTTAGATTTCTAACTGATATAACTATCAGATCACAATTTTGTGTTGTTTTAAGTTCCTAATTGTGTGATAATTGTTATGGAAGCAATTGAGAACAAATCAGGTTTTGGTTCAGACAGGTGCTACATAGTGGCATTTCTGCACTAGTAGACCACAGATATAGTGGTCCCACAAGACTGCATCATGTAGTGAAGTTATAGCTCTCTTAGTTGGTGTAAGTACACTCTGCAATGTTTGTGTAGTGACAAACCATCCTCAACACTTTTCTCAGAATGTGTCTCCACTGTTAAGTAATGTCTGACTCTGCTTGGAAGTGGGGTGCAACCATAACACATTCCTAAAAATGTGGAGGTGAGTTTGGATTTAGGCAGTGAGTAGAGAATGGAAGGGTTGTAAATACCAGGGAAGAAAGGCTTGGAATGTCTTGAGCAGATCATTGGTAGAAATATGGATGCTAAAGGCTCTGCTAGAGAGGACTCAGCAAGAAGTGAAGAACATGGTAGAGAAATTCTGTGTTGTCTCAGAGAATGCCTAAACCATCCTGAACAGAGTTAGTAAAAGTATGAAGGCTGCTAGTATCACTAGTGAGGCCCAGAAGGCAATATGAATGTGTCTTTGGAGACTGGTGGGAAGGGGCTCTTTACTGTATAGTGGCAGAAGGCTTAGTGAAATTCTGTCCTGCCACTCTATGAAAAGCTGAGAGATTTCAAAACACAGTTTGAAGGTGCATCCTGCTCTCTTTGTCAATTATAGTAAAGTTTAAGAGGAAAGGGATCGATTGAGGGGAGAACTGCTAAAGGAAAAGAAATGAAGGGTTGGTGAGCTGGAAAGTTATCATTCTGTCCAGGTTGCAAAAGATGCCCAGATTAGGAGACTCACTGTCAGGAAAATGTGCTTTGAGAGGTGACCTAGAGTGTGGTGTGCAGCTTTTTGCTAGTACCTGGAAAGTAGTGTAAGGTTGGAGTATTCATTCAAAAATAGGTTCTATGAAGAGAGGAAGTATGGGACTCATAGATCCATTCAGTCATCTCATCAGAAGTCAAAAACATATGTGGGTATCTAGGGAAGATCTGTGGGGTGCCTCTTGGCTAATGGAATGCCCATGACATGTGTGGGAGATCGTAAGATTTGTGAGAGTATTGTAGCAAGAGAAACAATGTTGTCCATGTCCTGTAGAATTTATAATCCATTACTAGGTGGCAAAAGGGAATTTGAAGATAGGATTAAGGGCTGGAGATGTGTGACTCAGTAGTAGAGTGCTTGCCTAGCATTCACACGACCCTGGGATCAATCCCCAACACTGCAAAAAAATTAAAAAAAAAAATCAAGATAGGATTAAGTTAAGAATATTGAAGTAGGGAGAGTATTCTGGATTATTTGAATGGTCCAGTCAAATCACATGGGGTTTTAAAATCCTTTTCTCCTGTGGAAAGAGGGGTACATAAGGGCATGTGACCACAGGAGAATGATCAGAGAGGCACAATGTAGCTGGCTTTGAAGATTCAGCAGGGTCCATGAACCAAAGATTGTAGGCAGCTGTGAGAAGCAAGAAAGGGCTAAGAAATGGATTCTCCACTAGTGTCTCAAGGAGGAAACAGAAACCTTGTGGACACCTGGGTTTTAGGCCTATTGGACCCACAGCTGATTTCTGACCTGTAGAACTGTAAGTCAATAAGTTCATGTTGTTTGAAGCCACTAAATTTATGATAATTTATTACAGCAGCAACAGAAAACCAGTATGTTCATAAGGAAAAAAAAAAAAAAAAAAAGAATCCACCATAGATGGCTATGTTAGATCTGAACTTTTTTTTAACTGTATAATTTCATTTATATTAAATACCTAGTTAAAATTATAGAGACAAGAAGAGTGGTAGTTGCTAGGATATATTAGATTTTTAAAAATATAAGTTTGTGTTTTTAAATGATTTATATCTTTGTTATTTTCTCTGATTTTAATACATACACACTTTGGTGTATATTTTCCTGTATCTTTTTTATATCTATATTAACACAGTTAGAAATAATCCTGTATATCTAATAAATCTATTCATACTGCTGTGTTTCCCTCAATTTAAATCAGTATATAGTATACTAGACCTAAAAGCCATTTAATGTTTTGCTGGCTTAACTCTTAGTTTTATTTCATTCCCATTTTAATTTGCATTGCTTTCATTTTGGGCACATTTTTCATTTGATACGACCATTTGGTTTCCTTCTGTACAAATACCTGGAACATATACGTTGTTGGTGTTTTTTTTTTTTTAATGTTTTTCTTTTTAACCATGCAGAATAACTGTAGAACTACTTGTATATTTTACCTGCATATGTTGCTATATTTTGTTTTGTTAGATGTTATTCTTTAGGTTTGTTTATTGCATCTTTATCCTACAGAAATTTGAAAAATGTATGTAGTCGAGTCTCTCAGCTTCTTTTATGGTTTTTCAGGTTTTATACAAATTTTATGAGAATATTTTCTATTTCAAGACTTAGGAAATATTTTTATTTGCTTCTAGAATAGTTGAAATACTTAGTTTGTTTTAATGTTTAAATCAATAATGTAATGGGACTCACCCTTTTGTGTCCAATGTAAGATAGTATTTATAAAAAATAACCCCAACACCTTTTGGTCATGATTTCAAATGTCACTTAATGTACCTTTTTTGTTATACACAGATCTGTGTCTGGAATCAACTCTGAATCACTAGTCTGTTTTTTTCAGCTAATATTATATTAAAAAACAAAAGGCTAAAATCTTTTCTTCTAAGATCAGAAGCATCTCACCTTATCCCTTCAACACAGCACTGGAAGTGCTAGCCAGAGGAATTAGGCAAGAAAAAAAAAAAAAGTATACAAACCACAAAACAAGAAGTAAAACTATTTGCAGATAATGTGATCTTATAAAAAGAAGCTTCTAATGACTCCAACCCAAAATAATTAGAACCAATAAATAATTCAGTAAAGTTACAGGATAAAAATATCGACATACAAAACTTAGTAGTGTTTCTATACATTAACAACAAACTAACCGGAAAATCCCTTATGTAATAGCATCAAAAAAGAATAAAATACTTAGGAATAAATTCATCCATGCAGGTGAAATACTTATATACTGAAAACTACAAGACATTGATAAAAGAAATTGAGCAATGCAGAAATTAATGGAAAGATATCTCTTGTCCATGGATTGGAAGAACTAATACTGTTAAAATGTCCACATTGCCCAATGTGGTCTACAGATTCAATGCAATTCTTATAAAAAAATCCATTGGCATTTTTCATATAAATCAAGAAAAATGATCCTAAAATGTATATGGAACCACAAAAGACCCCAAATCACCCAAGTAATCTTGAGAAAGATGAACAAAACTGGAGTCATCACACTCTGACACGTTTTACTATGAAGCTACAATAATCAAAACAATATAGCACCATCATACAAACAGATACACAGACCAATGGAACAGAATAGAGTGCCCAGGAATATAACTGCATGCGTGTGGTCAAATAATCTTTGATAAGGGCACCAAGGGTATGTTTTTTTTATGTAGATCTTGTACATTTTTAGTTTCCTTATCAGCTTTATTGAGATATAATTTACATACAATAGATTTCATCACTTTAAGGTAAAATGGAACAATTGTGTACACATTTAACAATGTGTAGTCATATAAATACATCCACATCCACAATCATAGCATAGATTTCCATCACCCCCAAAGGTTCTCTTGTGTCCCTCTCCAATCCCCTGGCTCTTGACAAGAGGTAATCTCTTTTTATCCACATAGGTTTTCTTTTATGAAAGTTCATATAAATGGGTTTATGCAATAAATAGATTATCTATGTCTGACTCATTTCACTTAACATAACACTTTTGAGACTCATTCATCTTGCTATATGGATCAGTAGTTACTCTGTTTTTATTGTCAGGAAATATTCCATTATATGGATATACAGAGATAGTTTATCTATTTACTTTTGATAATCACATTGAGCTGTTTCCAGTTTCATCTATCACAAACAAAGCTTTTAGGAACACATGCATACAAATCTTTGGGTCAACATATGATTTCATTTTTCTTGGTTGGATACCTAGGAGTGGCATTACTGGGTCACATGAATGTAAATACGGGTTTGATTTTTTGTGTGTGTGAGTGTGGTGTTGGGGACTGAACCCAAAGCCTTGTTGCATGAAAGGCAAGCACTCTACCAACTGAGCTATATCCCCAGCCCCAGGTTTGATATTTTAAGAATCTGGCAAAACATTTTTATTTTTAAAGAATGATTGTGCCCTTTTACATCTCCACCAGAAATTCATGAAAGTACTAATTGACTTACATACTGCATATAGTCTTTTGTTAGTTTTAGGTCTTATAGTCTGTGCCTTTCCTTTTAATTTCCTTAGCATTATCTGTTAAAGAGCAAACTTTTAAAATTTTGATGAAGTATCCTTTTATAACTTTTCCCTTTTATAGTCTGTGATTTTAGGGTACTATGTAAGAATTCTTTGCCTAACTCAAGATTTTATTTTTGTTCAAGAAGTTTTATGTTATTAGCTCTTGGATCTATGATCTATTTTGAATTAGTTTTTATATATGGTACACGGTAAGGATTGAAGGATTGGATTTTCATGGCATATGAATTTCCATATGAACCATTTGTTGAAAAGAGTATTCTTTCTGAATTAAATTCATTGCTTTGACATCCTTGTTGAAAGTCAATTTTCCATGTGTTTGGGTCTATTTCTGGCCTTTATGACATGTATTTTATATATATATAATGTGTGTGTATATACTTACACACACACACACACACACACACACACACATATCAGGTAGTATAAGTCTCTGATTTTTATTTTCCAAAATCATTTTGGGTATTTTTAGCCCTGTGCATTTTGAAGCTTCTTCTACCTTTCAGCTCTGCTCTCTTGAGATCACATCATTGCCCAAGGTGCCTGCTGAACTTCAGCTTATAATACCCATATTCTAGCTATAGCAGAAAGTATGGAGAGCAAAAAGTATCTTCCTCAGAGGTCTATTCCTTTTTCCTGAAGTTTTCCTTTCTTCCACAGTGATATTTTGCTATGGTCTTACTGGCCAGATTTAAGCTGATAGCCACACCATCTGCAAGGGAGCTATGAGCTGTGGCGTCTTCTCTGGACACATCTATCTATCCATTAACGAAGGTGTTTTGTTAGTTAATTATGAATGGAAAATGGATATCTGAAGGCCAGTATGAAGACTTGATCAGAGCTTCTTTAAAATTGTTGGATGATTCTTTGCATTCTAACGTGTGGTCAATACTTACAAATATTCTACGCCACTTGAAAATAATACCCAATTGAGCTGTATGTTGAGCTGTGGCTTTTCTTCATATACCTCTCCTCTTCAAGCACAACCTTGTTTAAATCTTTTTCCATAGTAAGTTAGGTTCTATTTCTTCCACCAGATTCGTATAGATATGTTAATTTTGCCCACGTGGTTATGTGTTTTCCAATTCCTAGTTATTCGTTGGTTTACTTTGAATACTTTGAGGTTTTTCATGACATAAGTTATAACTTTCAAGTGAATTTTTTTCTTTTACAATTAACCATGTTCCACGTTATCTTAATGTATGCTTAACATCTCTCTTGCAGAGTGCTGATATTGTTCCACAAACTTTGGGGGGTTTTTGTGCTTCTCTCTCCCTTTGTGTTAAACCCTCTAGTGAAGCTTTGTTTGGTGTCCCTGTGACAACACTCAGCTCTGCAGCTCTGTAATTGTCCATGATCATCATAGACTTTTAACAAAGTTTCATTTGTTTACACTTATTTTAATTCCTGATGCCTATGGATCCATGCCTTCTGTACTCTTGCTGACCATTCTGTGTGTGTGTGTGTGTGTGTGTGTGTGTGTTTCCTGTTTTCTGACAGATCAATATAGAATCATATGTTCTTCCCCTCCCCCTGACTGGACCCCACTATTTGGAAATCAGAGATAAAATTTCTGTAATTTCTCAACTATGTGCCAATCCTAAAAGAGGGCAAATATCTTACCATGGTTTCACTAGAAATTGAACATTCTACCTCTACTACTTTGCTGTTGTTATTTAATATTTTACCTTTTAAACTTTTTATTTATGAATTTGGAAACATTCTTTTGTGTTGTTATTTACTTAGATCAAATTTTTAAAATTATTTTGTGTACTCATAATTGTCTTTTTCCTTTGACTCTGCTCTTTATCTAGCTGAAATAAATCCTTCAGGTCTTTTAGTGAGTGATCCCTAAGTAGTAAGTTTTTTCCAAGCCTTGTATGTGCAAATTATCTTTATTTTTATAGGTTTTAAAAATCTAAGTTGACAATTTGATGTTGACATGTATTTCTTCTCAGTACAGTAAAGTGAGTACTACATTATCTTCGGGACTCCACTGTGTGCCTGATGCAAATTTTTTTTTATTGTAATTGTTAATTCTTGGCAAGTAATCTGTTCTTTCTCTCCAAATATATTTTCATTGAACATTGAATCACGAAATTTTAAACATCCAGAGAACCTGGGAGAATTTTTTGGTGAACATGAGTGTCTGTTCACATGGATTCACAGTTGCTATTGTATTATTTCTGCGTTATCACTTTATCACATTTCTATCCATCTGTTTGTCTGTCTGTCTGTTAACTCCTCAAAGTTGCAGAAATCACTACACCTCCCTGCACACACTTCAACATGCATGTTGTTATTTGGCATTCAATATTTTTTGCAGTCCTTTTTTTTTTTTTAACAATTTATAATAAAACACAAATATCAAGTTTACCATTTGATGAATCCTGATAATTGTATCATTCTGTACAATCTAAATCCTCAAGATGCAGAAAATGACATCACCCTGGAAAGATTCCATAGGCCCTTTCTGCCCCATGCTTATCAGACCAAGTTATACTCTTATATTTTTCATGATAACTTAATTTGGGTTGTTTTAAAACTTTTTATGTAATTAAGGTTTCACAGCATGTTCTCATTAGCATAAGAGTCCCCTCACTCGAGATAAAGCTTTTGAGGTTTGTCCATATTCTGAGTGTAGCAGTAGTTTCTTTTTATTGCTACGTGGTGTGCATTGTCTAAATTCACCAGACTTGTCTATACAGTCTCCAATTTTCAGATGTCTAGAAGTTTCCAGTTTGAGCTATGATGAGAAAGCCTCTCGGAATGTCCTGTAGGAGTCTGTCTGGGGTCAGGTACTTTCCTACCTCTTGCATAAATACATAGGAGCAAAATGTTCTGATACAGAGTAGATTTGTCAGCTCTTCCCCTGGGTGTGCATCCCAGATCCATGAAAGCCACGATGTGGAGCAGGCCTGAGCAGGTGTCGCACACCCAGGGCTGTGGCAGCCAAGGAACACGATGCACAGGAAACTCCTAGCCTTAAAAGGCAACTGAGAGCAAATTGGATCTCTTTCCTACAGTATTTAACAAATGTCATAAACCACAACTGCTTTAGGTCTCTGACAACCACCTCTAAAGTACAAAGCGCCATGTTTGCATGAGGGGGCACGTTAATAGCCTGGCTTTCACACAAGAAGCCCAAGCCGCAGGGCACACCTGGTCCCTTAGAAAAGAAATGTTTGCAAGTATTGAGCTCCTCCATGTCAGGCAGAAGGGAGGTGGACAGTGCCTCCAGTATGGCCCCTGGACAGCTGTAAGCCTCGGTTTCCGGTTCTATTCATTGATTTTGGGGATACTGACTGAGGACAGTCTGTCCAATCCACCCTCTGTCCATGACAGCAATCAGGTGGCATTCATCTTTGCAGCTCCAGTGGTGAGAGAGCCCTACCAGGGCGTTTTCCTATGGACAAAGGACCTAGTGGCCGTTCTGAAAGGCAGACATTGTTAGTGCTCCTCTTTCCTGCATACCTTCTAGGGTTTGAGATGTTCCTTCTTGGATGCTTGGAGTTTTGCTCTTACTTCGCTGACGCACCATCTATGTGTGCCATTCCAGAGGCTGTAGCCTCATCTTTTTTTCTAATCATCTCCTTTTCTTACCAGGACCTTCCATCCACAAGAGTCTGACATAAGCAGGGCAAAAGCATTTTTTATAAAATGTAACTGGAATTAAATCAGATTTCCCTGGGCACTCTGAAAGCTGTATACACTAAGTTATAGAGGAAAGAATGAGGAATGGTCAGAACAGAGGCTTGAATTTTCAAAATAGTTTCATATATCACCTATAACGACCCTAGCCCTCACTTTTGTCCTGCTCATCATCCAGGAAGGCAGTGGTCTCTTTCTGCACTGCTACCTTTAGTGAGCAAACTGCCCTGCAAGGTCTGTGGACAGGAGGAGATGAGGAATGCAGAGTCAGGCAGTAAGTACACTGTTGAATACCTGTTCGTAAAGGGCACATCATTATCAGGCTGCAGATGGTTCCCACAGCCAGGCACAACACTAGAGAGTTTCTGTGGTTGCAAGGGTGTGGCCAAAGTTAGCTGACCTGCAACCTGAGGGGCAGGTGTTCAGGCTGCCAACAGCCCTAAGAGGAGCTCGAAGTCCTGATCAATGTACCAGGAGCAGTCAAAGCATCTTGGTTCCCCCCTCTAGAGACAATGGGTCAACTTCCAGCAGGAGTCACAAATCTAGTAGGCAACAGTAGCCTCTGTATCAGAAAACAGCATCAGCTGCCAACAGCAGAGACCAGATGCTACTTGGCACTTCCATGAGAGACCCACCAGGTCTTTTAGCAACCAGAAACTGTTTCCACAGTTCATGGCCCCAGGGAAGTGTGTCTTTAATCTGCCAGTCTGTGGTTTCCCATGTGGTAGACCAAATATCTAGGCCATTTGAGCAAAATCCAGTTGTCTGAGTTCTGCTGGCCAGGAGGAGTGACCACGTCCACTCTTAGCTCTGCCTAGCTGTTCCTGAGGCCAAACAGCCATGGCAGCCCAGTGGACATGGACGTCAGCCTAGCCAAGCGTGAGTGAACCAGGCCTAGGCCTCAGGAGAATCTCAATGAGCCGAGGACTCCACCAACCCAGAGGGTTGCTTCAGGCTTGAAGCAGAGGTGCCACTGGGCAAAGTCTCTCTGTGTTCCTGAATATACCATTTCCATTTGAAGAGCAATGTGTTTTCCAACCTTCCTTCCTTGTTGGTTCTGGAGCCTGAGTTGACCCACTCCAAATGGGCTTCTCAGGTGGGACAGTCACAAGGCCTCTCTCCACCAGTCATGCCTTCACTTCTAGCAAATGAAACTCTAGAAGGTGGCTGTCACTATAGTTGCTAATAATCCTATACAGTCTCCATTCACTCAGTGCCTGTGGTCTTATGCATTCATGTGCATTGAAGTAATTCAAAGGAAAGCAACAGCAGCAAAACAAAGAATTCATTGTGGTTCCTTAAAGTGATCCAGGTTCTTTGGGAGCTAGATTAAATATGTGAGAAGATTTGCATTGCAACTGCAAGAGTATAGAGATTATTTAACTGAAGACTCTCCACATCCAAGTTGAGAACGTCCCTCAACTTCAAGTGCAGTCTATTATCTATCATATTGTCAGACTCAAGAAATGTGCCTTCTTCTTGCACATTTGAATTTACATGAAAAACGCTTGAACAGGAAACACTGATAAATAACCATGACAGTTGTCATCTAGTGGAAGGCAGGGGCTAATTTCCTCCTCTTTGAATTTTCAAAGAAATATAGTGTCTGACAGTCTCCCAAGGTTGGGACCCAGTACACAGGCAGGATTAAAATTTTACTCTCTAACTGACCTCCACTTTGCTATATTCGGTGTTGAGAGATTTTCCCCATTGCAAACAATTCTTGAATACTACTGACATATAAGGCTTGAAGACTTCTATTTATAGCTCTGAATGATTTAACTTCATTATTTTTTTTTGAAGGAAAAAAGAAAGGACATAACTGGTCAAGAATAAAAAGGAAAAGGCCACAAAACATACATCAAAAAGGTAAGCAGGCAAAGTGAAGTAGGTACACCCTATGAGTTTATTAAGGCACTGCTCATTGTATGCTTAGAGGCCTGCAATCTCCCAAGGGCCATGATAGTTTCATAGCTACTGTATTGGTAGGCTAAGATGCTATAACAAAGAGGCCCCCAAATATAATAGCTTTTACAAAATGTTTTATTTCTCATACATGTTATTACTCATCCAGCAGTAAATGGTCCACAGTTAATAGGGAGGTATTGACATTCTCAGTATATGTCATTCTTTCCTAGTTTGAGAAATTCTTATTACTTGGAAAGATATTCCAAAGAAGTGTAAGCGAACAAAGCAGGTTATCTGTGTATGCATATACATGTGGGCATGTATGGGCATTATAAAAAATACATATGCATAAGCATATATATTTATGAAAGTATGTAATTATATGTCTGTAAATCCAGATCTGTACATACATATTTATCTGTATATAGGGACATAGATGTGGACATATAGAAAAATCAGTGGCAGTTCAAACATTGGTTACATTTGGTCAATAGAATAGAAGTGTTTATATTTTTATTTGTAGTTTTGAAATTATGTGTGTATATTAAAATATTTAATATGTTCACCTTTTGTAATGCAAAAATATTATTTAAAAAGTATTCATGCAAAGAGAAAAGACTAGGAGGATGTTTTTGAACATGTTAATTGTGACTATCTCTAGATAGCAATGTTTCACACAATTTTATTTTCTAAATTTCTTTACTATATATATTATTTATAATCAGTTCCCTAAAATCTTATTATTTTGAAGTTTTTTTTTTTTTTGGCATAGGGGATTAAATCCAGGGGTACTTCTTTACTACTGAGCCCTTTTTATTTTTTATTTTGAGACAGGGTCTCACTAAGTTGCTGAGGATCTCACAAAGTTGTTGAGACTGGCCTTGAATGTACAGCCTCCCAAGTTGCTGGTATTACAGACATAAGCCACCATATCTAGCCCCCAAATCTTATTTTATAAAAGGTCTAAGGAATTCCTTTCTCCTAGACAATGAAGGCTAACCCTGGTTTTCTGAATGACTGTCAATTTTGAAACAGTAGATTTTAAAAATCCTATTAAGAATTTAAAATTTTCACCAAACTGTATCTCTTATGTTTTTGACAATTACATGGCTGTCCTATAGGTGGATGTGTACATTTTTGCTTGGAAAGAAAAATAAATGGTTGCACCCATTTTATAAATGGATATTTTCAAAATGATAAATTGTTTGGACTAAGTCATTATAACATTTTCAATTAAGTCTATGTGCATGTAGACAAATTCTAAGAGACTTCTTTCCAAAGCATAAGTAAATTTTGCATCTTGTCAGGTGCGGTGGCATACATGTGTAATCCCAGCGGCCTGGGAGGCTGAGGTGGGATGATTATGAGTTCAAAGCCAGCCTCAGCAAAAGTGAGACACTAAGCACCTCGGTGAGACACTGTCTCTAAATAAAATACAAAATAGGGCTGGGGATATGGCTCAGTAGTTGAGTGCCCCTGAGTTCAATCCATTGTAAAAAAAAAAAAAAAAAAAAAAAAAAAAAAAAATTCATGTCATTTAACATGGACCCTCCTAAGATAGAAAATGCCCTGGAACCCTGCTTGAGTTTCCTAGTCATTCACCTGCTTGTCTGAGTGTGTGGAGTAAAGGGATCCAAAGCAAACCAGGACACTCTTGCTTCCATTTGTTCCCACCTGTCACCTGTCGTCCTGCCCTACTCTACCTTTCCCGTGTCTGTCCACAGATAACAGCACAGCTAATGACCACAAGACCTCCAGCAAAGAGGAGACGAAAATGAATCTGCAAGGCTCTGCCATGATCAGGATTAGGACAAAATTGGTAGCACGTGCCCTCCACTTTGCAGGTCAGTACAGATTTTGCTAAGGTTTTGAGGAATCTAGTTCCTCCTTAATTTTTTGCTAGTCAAACTTCCTAGTTGATTTGAGAGCAGTGAAATCTCAAAAGCAAACCCACTTGGAACCAGAGCTGCACACTGTTAAGTTTATATTCTCATCTGCTCACCAGCTAACCTTTCTTCCCCTTTGAGTGTGAAGCAGGGGTAGGTCGCGTCTTCTCTTATTCTCTCTGGACTCTACTCCTGTTCAATAGCTGCTGATTTGGGCCCATCCAGGATTGGGGAGCAGGAAGACAGGAGAGATGAGTGAGGAAGTGTCTTGCTTGACAGGCACAGCCATGGGATGGCATTGAAAATGGAGTGTGGGATGCTTTTATCAGTTCCCCTTTAAGGGAGGGGAGGCATCAGGCACCTCAACTTGACTTCTTTCAAAAGAAACGCAGTCTTTTTCTGCCATTTGGACATGAGTTAGCACAACCAGTTCTGCCAACACTGTGCAGATGATCTGGTGCATTGTCTTGGGATATAGGTGTTTGGAACCAGAGTGACCAACTCACCCTGGTTGACTAGATTTTTCCAGTTTTCCCCCTGAAACTCCTGTGTCCTGGGCATTTTCTTAGTCCTGGGCAGATCAGGACAGAGGGTCACCCTACTTGGAACCTGTTGAATTATTCCCATCTCTTTGGACATCTACTAAAATTTTGAGAAAACAGGAGGAAATTGACAACTGTGTCATACTTACTTCTAGAGTTTAATCAATACTATCCATAACAATCATTTTAAGATAATTTAAAATTATATTCTGACTATTTTTGTATTTATTAGGATTTGTGATGGGATTTCAGTGTTATTAAATGGGTATTTTAACCTAAGGGCACAATAGTAGTTGAATCTTGCCTAGCTCAGCCACTCATTTTGAGAGAAAACACTATAGTGCCATATTATGGGATAGCTGGATATAAGCTCTAAATCTCCTATACCAAAGGATCCAAGGGCTAGAGTAGACTTCATTATGTTTGCTTTTTCTCTCCTACAAGTATTAGGCTTAAACAGGTTTGATGAAAGGTAAACATAACATGCCTACCAGTCTCAGGAAAGATGTAATCAGAGAGAGAAAGATAAAAAAACAAGAAAGAACTCTGTATTTGCCAGACTGTCTGAGGGTATGGTCAGAGCTGGAATATAAGAGAAAGAGCAGAAAGAATAAGATGTCTGAATCTCTTCTCATTGGGCTGTGAGTGTGGACCCTGAGAGGAGGAGGGAGGTGGGAGGAACACCCAGAGATGTTCTTGCTATTGGAGTCCTGCTGGTGTCTTGGGTAAGAGGGGAGAGGAGAGCCCCTGGGAGGGCCTGGAGAATCCTCTGGCCAAAGGGAGGAAGAGGGAGCAAGCATATTAGTATCCTCCCTGAGGATCACATGTCCATCATTTTATTAGTTTTCCTTAGCCCTCAGCTGCGCTGATACCCTACTTTCTTCCAAGAGTTTTTCCAACTCTCCTAGAACTCTTGTTTGAGCTCCCATTATTTTGATTAAATATTAATGGAGTTATGTTTGTAAGGATGAAACTTGTTTGGTCTTGGGATAAAGTTGCCCAATTACCAATATTTGTCCCACGAACGATTATGGATTTAAATAACAGTAATTATTCAGTCTGAAGAACAGAAAGTGGAATTACATTACCAAGCACCAGGAACACTTTGGGTTTGAATAAAATGAAGATCCTTTTAATTTTGCGGCCTAACATGTGAGAGTTGACAGCACTTAAGACTGCATAGTCAGGAGAGCTTTATCTCATGGGGTCTGCGTGACTCCAACTAGCACCACTAGATGGTGGTCCGGGAGTGGTAAACTTTGGATATAAGAGAGAAGAAAAAAATTATATTGCTTCTTTAGCAAATAAAACACAATTTGAGTGATAGGAAATATTGTGATGCCCATCCACAGCCAACTAATGGAAGTGTATTCTTTCTGAAGCACCTACCAAGTCAGGTTTTTTTTTTTTTTTTGGTACCGGGGATTGAACTCAGGGGCACTTGACCACTGGGCCACATCCCCAGCCCTTTTTTTTTTTTTTTGTATTTTTATTAGAGACAGGGTCTCACTGAGTTGCTAAGTGCCTCACTATTGCTGAGGCTGGCTTTGAACTCGCGATCCTCCTGCCTCAGCCTCCCAAAGTGCTGGGATTACAGGCGTGCGCCACCACGCCCGGCTCCAAGTCAGGTTTTAATTACTATGTGAAACAAAATTTTCAGAAGACTCAATTTTCTTGGCTAGTCTTCTCCTGGTTAGTTTATAAAATCCAAATATCTTTGTCCAAACCCAAGTGAACAAAGCCTTTGGTTCCATTTACTGTCACTTTCAGAATAAATGTACAAATACCTTCATTCAAGTTGATATATAGTAAGTATCTCACCTGGCACATCCCAAAAGATTTCCCTGTACTCACAGAATTAGATTTGTTCCTTTCTCTCCACTAAGAGAAACCTACAATGTCTTCACTTAAGATTTTAGTTTTGGGGGCTGGGGTTTAAGATTTTAGTTTTGTCTCAATTTTCTTGAATATTTTAGTTTCTGTAATGGGAGTGGTCATCATCTCTATCTCATGTATTTGTTGCATATATTAAATAAATTAGTAGAATGCAAATATTAAATAAATTAGTAGAATAAAGGTTATGTACTAAGACTCAACACACCTGCTGCCTGAAATATAAGTGAAATACTTATTTTAATTATTTTTAAAATTGATGTAGGGATATGAAAATGAAACACAAGATGAGCCTAAGATTAACCATTTAATTCTTGGTAGCTTAAAAGGTAGAGATTACATCTTTTTCTTTATGCATCAGACAGGCTTTTTTTTTTTTTTTTTTTTTTTTAAATATTTATTTATTTACTTTAGTTGTACACAATGCAATACATTTATGTTTACGTGGTGCTGAGGATCGAACCCAGGCCGCGCACGTGAGAGGTGAGCGCTCTGCCGCTGAGCCACAACTCCAGCCCCGATCAGACAGGCTTTTGGGATGCTACATTTAAGTGCAATTTTTAAAAAGTGCCCACATATTCAGTGCTATGATTATATTTTTCTGTTTTCTCAGGGGGGAAGAGAGGCAGATCTAGAAGCCACTTAACCCAGAAAGCTAAAGTCGCACAGAAAAGAGTCTGGTCAAGAGGTAAAGAAGGAGAGGAATATAATGTATTTTCAATAGCTAAATATCTATTTCCATGTCTTTTCTCTGGTTTTTTGTTTTTTGTTTTGTAATAAACCTGTTTCCCAAGATGCTTCATGTAGCTATAGTAATTACTGAGAAATGTATCCCACTTAGTCACTCTGTTTGGGAGAGAAATGAGAAACTTGATGCTGTATCTGAAACCAGACCCCAGGGGCCCAGAGCCACCACAGCACTGCCTCCATTGAACAGATAACGTTCAAGGCTGAAAATAGTCATGCACTTCAAGGGAACAGTCTGTGCTTGCACACCAAGGTGGCCAACATGGTGGTCAGAGGACTGTGTCCTAGGGCTTTCTGGTCCTTTGTAAGGACTTGGGCATAACACTTGATGTCTTTTGCCTCAGTTTCCTCATCTGTTAAGTGAAAGGGGAAATTGGGCCAGCCATCCTTCACAGTCCCTTCCTGTCCTGATTAGACATCTACCTGTCCCAGACTCAGTCTTAGGACCAAGAACAGCTCCTTTCCTCCATCATGGCCCCTGCAACATTGGTGGGAAGCTAGATTAGCTCTTCACCCACCCAGAATTTGTTTCAAGACCTTTCACCCCCACTTCTGTGGATTCAGGTCTCCATTTCCCTTCCCTCTATGATTTTCAGATTATTCTAGAGCTCCTGAGCTCCATCCTAAGCTAAAGAGAAAGGGGGAAACGAAGTATAGGTAAAGCAGAGAACAACAAGAAGCAGATGACCATCCCGTCATCCTCCTCCCCCTGCTTATTCAGTCAGTGCTCAGATGGGGAGGTAGGACTACCATCCCTGGCTCTGTCTCTGGCTACTACCTGTGGCAAAATAGCACTGATGGAGATCTCACCAGAACAGTGGCAGTAACTGTATATTTCATGTTTATGTAAGAATCAGTGGAGCTCACTAGATTGAGAATCAAGACAGTTTTATTGAAGCCCGGTTTCTCTGCTAAAGCCTTTCATTTTGTGTGAAATCAGGGGAAGCATTTCATTGTTATCCAAAATATCACTTGGAAAAAAAAAATGTAAACTCTTGAGATTTGTGGAGCTGGATTTCCATAAGTACCTCCTGCGATTACAGGAATGACCTCCAGAAGGGAGGGAGGGAGGGGGCATGTGCAATTGCAAAGTGAACCAGAATGAAGACCTTTCTTTCTCTTGCAGGTTCAAGAAAGTACAGAGACGAAACTGTGGATTTTCATGCTCCATCACTTCGTGTGAGCTGTGGTGAGCTGAAAGGAATTTTATATAAGGAGAAATTGAAAAAAGGTGGGTTTCACTGTCTTCTTTAATTTGTAAGTATTATCTGAAGGATTCACAGGAAGGGAGGGAATCAGCCATGTGAATTACTCAACATTCAAGGAGTTGGGTCTCCATTTTGGCTTGAGAAAAGGAGGAAGAAGGGATCCTTAAGATGCTACTTTCACACTGAAAAATCATACATATTAGATGGACAAGCCCATAGTGATACTGAAGAACCAAAGAGAAGGGCAGGAACTTCCATCCAGAGGTGGGAAATACAATATTTTACTTATAACTAGAGGTAAAAGGGAAAAGACCTCATCCTCTACCTTTACACCCTCTCTCCTGCTGGATCCTCATCACAGGGGCAGGATGCTTGACCTGGTGAGAAGATCATCACAGGATTTAGGTTTGGATCAGGAAACCAGAGTTTCTGTCTCAGTAGTTCTGGGGATTGAACCCAGGGCCTTGTGCATGCAAGGCAAACACTCTACCAACTGAGCTATATCCCTAGCCCCTGACTGTTTCATTCTCATGAGAGAAGGGGATTTTGCTGAGCCTGAAACTTTTTATCTATGAAAGGGGAAAATAATTTTAAAAATCCTGCATCCTGGTATTGCTGTGAGAATTCATGTGTAGAAGTGACACAACGTATTTTGTGATCATAGATTCTAAGGCTTTTCAAAAATAGTTCATGATAATGGACTTCATCTCAGACCTCTCCTTTTTTTAAAAAAATTGTTCTTTTAGTTATACATGACAGTAGAATGTATTTTGACAAATCATATACACCTGGAGTATAACTTCCCATCCTTGTGGTTGTACATGATGTTGGAGTTACACTGGTCAGACCTCTCTTAAATATGGGTCTTTGGAAGTTAATTTAACATAGAGGTTTGCATTTATGTTAACTACTTTTTAAACAGCTTTACTGAAATATCATTCACATATAATTCAGTTCACTATTTAGAGCATACAAATCAATGTTTTCTATCTCCAGAACCCAACAACAAATTGAAATCCTCTCATTCTTGGGAATTGCTTGCTTTTCCTTTTGTAGGTGATTCCTAGATATTTTTAAAAGGTTGCTTTTCATGGTAATTATTACTTTCTTCATGCATGTTGAAGACCAAAGAAATGTACACACCCTGCAGGAAATTTCCTTTCAGGGAACTTTCAGGCTTGGTTTTGGTCCCCTGATATCTGAGAGGTGGGACTCCTGCTATTGACCATGAGCCCAATTTGGATGGTTCCAGATTCAATGTGGTGGGAGGCTTTCGTCTAAGCTTTGGGGACAAACAGGGATAGGGATCAACTTACTCTGGTCTTACAGGAATCTCCGTAAAGTGTATACAGAGTGAGGCTGGAGACTGGTTCACCACCCGTGAATTTGAAATCAAAGGAGGCTACGCAAGATCAAAGAACTGGAAACTGAGTGTGTACTGTGGCGGGCGGCCCCTACGATGGTTGCTGCAGGTATTCTGCTGACAAAGGGCAAGAGATGTACCCCTCTTGTTGCACCTTAATAATGTCACTATTTCATCATCAAATGTTTGTGAGTTATAGATACAGCCTTGATGCCTCTGCATTTTTCCTTTGACTCAGAAGCCAGGAGTCTCACTTTTGAAACTCCAGCACATCAAAGTTGCAAAGGCGTAGATACAGGACCTTAGAGGAGGGATTGGCCATTCCAATTAGGGTAAAGGCAGAAACTTTATGCATTAAAAAAATATAAGAGTCTATAGTCAAACAATGCAAGAAGATACTCCAAAGAAAGGCACGAAAACCAGAACCATTACTGAAGTAGCACTGTGGATTTAGATTGATGGGTTGCGTGCAGTAAGACATGTTTTGGAGATCATTTGTGGAGGGCTCTAATGCCATGATAATTAGTTCAAATTCATAATTTAGACAACAGGGAATCAGCAAAATCTTCTGTGGTTGGAAATAACATTTAAAACAGTTTTGTCTTAGTTTTGGTGCTGGGGTTGAACCCAGGGCCTCGTGCATGCTAAGCATGCACTCCACCTTTGAGCTACACCCCAGACCCTAAAACAGTTTGTTAGATAGCCATGTTGCTTTGAAACAACTTCACTGTCTCTGTACTCAGTAACCTATACTGAACATAGAATGCTCAGTTAAAATGTGTCACCCACCCTAAATGTCCCCACCCCTCATCATCTCTTCCCAGGGCTCCCTGAGACTCCTCTCCAACTATTTTAGATTTGTACTTCCTTGAGTTTTCTTTTCTTCTCTAGACCCCTCCAGGGTGGGTCCTCTTTGGGTGTGTCCTCTATTAGAGGTTCTGATACCCTGTAGATATGCAATGATCATGTGTTGCTTGGATAGTCCTGGTGTAGGAATTCAAACCTGAGGGCACTGTAGGAATGGAAACAGGTAATAGCTGTCTAAGGAAAGCTTCTCAGGGACTTAGAAAAGAGGACAAGAGAAAGGGAAAAGGTTCTACAGGTGACTTTCCAACTACCATTTGTTGAAATCTAGAAGAGGCAGGTGAGGAAAGAAAGATAGATTCTCATTTAGACATCTTGAATCTCAACTGGCAGTGGAGCATGCAGGCAGAACTATTTGGGAGGAGGTTGGCTATGCCAGGCTCACAAAACAGAAACCCAGAGTAACTGTATAGTTGAATCTTTTTATCTTGCAGGAAGGATTTCTACCTCATCCTCCAAGAATATATCGCAGGAAAAAAAAGGTGATCTTTGTATAACTTTCTACAAGTTCTCACCACATATGACTTTACATGTATTGTGTCTTATTTTATGGTATCTCAATTCAATTGGGTGATCATAACCAATCTTCCATCTCCTCCACCCCTTCCTTTATTTTTTTCTTTCTTTCTTTCATTTTGAGTGGGGGGACATGCACCTTCAGAGTTGTGACTTTGAGTACAATGTTGTATAATAAGCTAGGCCTTCTTTGACTGTTAATTCATGTGAGGTGGAGATGATATGGAGCCATCAAAATAGACCTCATGGAAGTGTGTTAGCAGTATGTGCAGTTGTTTTAAGGGTATCAAAGTTGAAAAGGCAAACATAATTATGGAATACATAAAAATATCTCATAATACTGTGATAGAGTCATTTTTAACTCAAGCCAAGAGTTTCTTTAGTTTTAATAAAATTTGATGGAGCAAAAGTTTGCTCACAGTCTTTTTTTTTTTTTTTTTTTTTTTTTTTTTTTTTTTTTTTTTTGTGGTGCTGGGGATTGAACCCAGGGCCTTGTGCATGCGAGGCAAGCACTCTACCAACTGAGCTATATCTTCGGCTCATAGTCATTTTGATGAGCTTGAACTAATAGTTTTTCATGGGACATATGTGAAATTACATATCATTTTATGATCAATACAACCAAAAGCATATTCCTTTTCTAGTTCTCCACGTCCTCATCCACCTTCCAACCAGATACATACACAGGCACATAGAAATCTTTTTCAAGGGAAAGTTATTTGCCTTTCATAAATAAGGACAATGTTGTTGGAGAGAGGTCTTGGGAGATAGGTACAACTATACAGGATATGCTGACATGGAAAATTTTCTGCTTGGACACCACCACTTTTGCTCCATCAGAATGACTGTGCATGAAGGCTTTTATTTGTGAGAATTGATTTATCCTTCTATGAAAGAAGGCAACAAACAAATAGGTCAAGTGTGGTGTAGAATCAGGGCAAGGTGATAGTTCTTCCAACACTGAGTATGAATGATAACCTGAAAAAGAGGAGGAGTGGGGGGGAAGTGCCTGTCTTATACACTGTAGGTAGAAGGATCCACCCAAGGCATTCACAGACTTCTAAGACAGGTCACATCACTGGCCTCTGGACTTCATATGAGAATTTGAGATCCCAGCCTTTGCAATCTCAGAAGTCTTGCTGGTTTGAACTCTCAGCCACTGGAATGTCTCATTCAGTGGCTTTCTTAAAAAGAAACTATTTTTGACCTAGTGGTGAGTGCTTTAAAGATGAGTGGCTCTAACTTTCACCAGGTGTCAAGAGTAACTCAGACCAGATTATGAGAATGAGCTGGAAATTTCCAACCAAGAGAATCTACCCTTATCATGAGTTCAATTCTTGGCCTACAAGCTGCAGTTGCCTCTATATTTTGTGTCTCCTTGTTGGTAAGAGCAGATGCTCTCCGGAGTGGCAGATCCCAGTATCCATTTCTACCTCGTAGGTCTTTGGGGCCTCTTGGAGTCTCCCTTGCTTTCAGAGCCACTTGGCTTCTGAAAACTTTAATGTCACCATTAGCACCATGTGACAGCTTTCCAGTACATGACACATAATTACTGAACACATTCTAAGTGTCCAGTGGTCACTAGAGAAGATTGAAACTGTATTCCTGACCTTAAGGATTATGTCAATTTCATTGTAAACATGGGATAACAAAAAACAGGCTGGTCAAAGGTGGGCAGTGGCATGGCCACCTCTCAGAGTATTGTTCCTTAGGTCACACTTGTCTATGGTCTCTCCACCCTGGGCTTGAGGTAAGAGTTGAGTTTGCATGCATGTCTGAAGGGAAGAATGCCAGCTCATTGTACTGGATGTCTAAAGACAATGTAAACCAACCTAGAATTGTCTCTGAAAAGTCAGCCAGCTGACATCTTCTTGGGATTTGGATAGAGGAGCAAGGAGGGAGAGACAGGTTCAGGGAGAAGAACTTCAGTCCTGGGGACCTTGTATATATTTTATATTTAGGGATGTATCTCAGGAGAGCTGCAGAAAGTAGTAGGGTTCTCTGTGGGCTTCCTTGGACTGCAGGACTCTGGGTCCTGTGGTTATTGAGGGCTGTGACTCTAAGTCCTCAGCCTGATTCTTGCTGCAGCTCCTGTGGGTGGGCTGACAGATCCAAGTTGAAGGAAAATGGCTGAAGACCCCTTGAAGCAACAGGACAGGTAAAATTTCTCCAATTCAGTCTATGGAAACCAGGTCCTGAGTCCCTTCTTGGCAACACAAAGGCCCACCTTGAATCTAAGAGCTGGGAAAGGAACTGTGCAATGGCTACCCAAGCTTCTCTGGCACTTCTTATTCTCCTAATAGATACATAGGTCAATATAAAGAGGTATGAAATAAAAGGTATGTTGTATTGAGAGAAAACCTTTAGACAAAATAAATTTGATGAAGCTTATTTGAGCGATGAAGGGGTCACGAGTTGGGCAGTACTCAGGTAGAAATAGCACACTGAGCTCCAACACACCAGTGTGAGCAGGCAACTTTCATGGGCTAAGGTGGAGGTAAGACAAAAAAGATACATTTAATTGGTTAGCGTGGAAAGACCCTGGTTAAAGATTAGCTGGTAGGTATTTTTTTTTTTTTAAATTGCTAAAGTCATTAGTTTCTCCTTACTGTTTACATTGGGCTCCCCATTTTTTATGTGGATACTTGAAGTCCTGAAACCAACCCAACCCTCCAACTTCCTAATTAATTTACTTTTAAAATAACTGTTACTTGAATCCCTTGAAACATGATTGTTTAAATAAGTGATAGATTTAAACATCAAACGCAGTGTAGCCACTCTATATTTTTCTTTCAACAGAGAACACCAGAGACTCACAACAATGTTGACCCAGATGTAAGTACTCACTCCCAGCTGTACCCCCAGACCCCAGACTTTTTTCCAAGGACATTTCCTGTGTCATGACTGCTTTTCCCTGAAGTGCACTCACTCTCTGTGGTATGTTGCTGTGTGTAATGAACAAAGAATATCCGGTGTGTCCCCCAAGCCAGGGACATGGGTCTGAGACTGGTTGTCTTCATTGAAAGGATCCTTTCCTTCTATTTCAGTGGAAAACTTCCCACGCCTCATCTCCCCTCCAAAGTGGGTGTGGGAAGAGGTCTAGAGGCAGAATTTGAAGTAGGGATAGTCAGGAATGGCCTGAAGATGAGAGGTATGCAGCAAGTTTGAGAGGAAAACAGCACATTAAAGAAGGCGGTGGGGACGGAAAGGATGGACAGGAAAATATGTGACATTCACTCAGATGCAGGCAGAGCTCAAGATGGTCTTCAGCACCATCCTGAGGGAACAGGCTGGGTCCAACTGGCAAGTTCAAGATGTGGAAACTTGAAGTCCTGAAACCAACCCAACCCTCCGACTTCCTAATTAATTTACTTTTAAAATAACTGTTACTTGAATCCCTTGAAACATGATTGTTTAAATAAGTGATAGATTTAAACATCAAACGCAGTGTAGCCACTCAATATTTTTCTTTCAACAGAGAACACCAGAGACTCACAACAATGTTGACCCTGACATAAGTACTAACATTCTTAGTCTTACATAGTTCTTAGTCCTACATAGAAATACACACAGAACACACGGCACAGTGGTACCCGCCTGTAATCCCAGTGGCTCAGGAGGCTGAAGCAGGAGGATCATGAGTTCAAAGCCAGCCTCAGCAACTTAGTGATGCCCTAAGCAACTCAACTGTCTCTAAATAAAATGCAAAACTGGACTGGGGATGTGGCTTAGTGGTTGAGTGCCCCTGGGTTCAATCCCCAGTACAAAAAAAAAACAGAAGGAAGGAAGGAAGGAAGGAAGGAAGGAAGGAAGGAAGAAGGAAGGGAGGGAGGGCGGGCACACAGAGCAAATGGATCCTTCTTGGAACCCCTATAGCCAGTCTCAAGAGAGCCATTAGAAGCCTGCACTGGTTAGGACTGAAACCATCACCACTTAGCAAATCACAGAGAACTTTTATTCAAACTGTTTGGCTGGTGTTTAATAATGTGCAAACCATTCTGATCCCAGGGACCCTGTTTGTTCTCTGTTTGTCATATGGCTGCCTGCTTTGGGGTCTGCTGAATCATGGATGACTCCCCTCTTTAAACTAAATCATACCTAGATTCCTTTCATGGCAATGAGATGCAGATTTTAGGCCATGTTAGCTTTTCACTCAATTGTGGGTCAATACTTGCAAAGAGTGTCTTGCATTCATGATACTCAGCAAAGAGGCATAGCAAAGTAGTTTTACACACACCTCCGAAGTAATTCTCCAACCAGATTTAGATCTTATTCACATTGTTTTTTACCCTTGTTCTACGGGGGGGGGGGGGTCTTCAATAGTTAAAACAACCTTGGAGTCCAGTATTGGTGTGGCTTGTGGGGGATAGATGTGTACAGAGCATTAAGTCATACAGTCTACAGCCAGGAGTCGTGGGGAGAAGAGGGAAACTGTCCAACAAAGGTATCCTCTCCCCTGTTAATGTTCCTGGGATAGATATTAAGGCTGAACAACACTGACATATACATCTCCATGCCTCAATAACCAGACTTGGCTCAGGCTGAATCTCAACGTTGGCAATACATCAGAATTACCTGAAAAGGTTTTTAAAGCATTGTTGTTGAATCCCATCCCTAGAGGAAATTCTGAACTAGTCTGGACTATGACTTGTTCAAAGGCTCCAGATGATTCTGCTGCACAGAAATACTTGTTCTATAACGTCTTAAAGAAGAACAGTCATGCTGGTATCCTAACCAAGACCAAATGATTCAGCCTCCAGTGTTGGGACCAGGACATTGGTAGTTTATGTGCTCTCCATTGAGGATTCTAATGGGCTGTCAAGGAATCAAATATCTTGTTAAAAGGATCATGGTTGCAAGATTCTGAAACAATTGTTGCCTCCATTATTTCCTTGTTCTTTTGGGGAGAGGAGGCATCAATTTCATGGCAATGAGGATGGTAATCCATGAGTCTGCTCTACTGAGAATAATGGGTCCAAGGCTCCATGTCAGAGCAGTCTCAGTCTCCAATTTGGAATGTGCATAAAGATCCCCCATGACATTAAATGGGAGCCTTCTCATATATGGTCATTTTAAAAGCAAAAAAAAAAAAAAAAAATGACCAGATCCCAATTTACCTAATAAGTGTTTTCACCCCAAAGCTCAAAAAAAAACCTCAAAATGATTATTAGTTAGCATCTTTTCATCTTTGATTACTTTCCATACTCAGAACCCACAGTCCAAAGCCTCCCCAGGCCCTATCTTCGGCTCATGGGGAGTTTATATCCAATACTATGGGATGCAGTGATATTTCAAAAGTTTATTCCCTCATAATAAATTAAAAAAAGAAGTTTATTCCCTCATGTATAAATTTTTAGTAAATCACACTTTGATGAGTCAATTTCATCACTGTTGTATAAGCAAATGGATTCAACATTTTGTTTCAGGAACTTTTATCTGCAAGTTAGTAATAAAATTATTCAGATTCCCTCAAAATCATCATATTGTTTTGCTGTTGGTCTTTCTGTGTTAGATCTCTGGTTTCATAAGGAAATGTTTTCTGGTATGGCACGCAGTCTCCTCTTCTTGAACGTTAGCTGACGATGTCTTGTCTGAGATCTCCACTCCATGCTGTCCCTTACTGTCCCAGGGAGAAGTGTATGGGTCCACACGGGTTCACACAGAGGCTGTGTGTTCTGGGTTCCCATAACAGTGGCTTTGCAGGGTCGTGCCAATCCCAGTGACATAGTTGTTGTTTTCTCTTCTAGATGGGAAACTCAGATGTGTGTGAGGTGTGTCGGCGTCGGGGACTGCTGTTCTGCTGTGATACCTGCTCCAGAGCCTTCCATAGGGACTGTCACATCCCACCAGCGAAAATTGAGGAGTGAGATGTGATTCTTTCTCTCTGTCCTGCTAGGAGTCCTTTCTCCTGCTGTGGTGCACACTTGCCCTGCAGCCTTCCTTTTGTGTCTTGATGGGGAATGAGCAGAGACCTTAGTGACCAGGATCTAGCAGCATGATCCAGAGGGCTGTTGAAAGATGCTGCAGAGACTATCGATATTCTCTGTGCTACCAGAGATACCTCCCCTGGGATGCAGAGACTAGTTACTGTGGCCCTTGGCCTACATACTATAATTGTCCTTTCCTCAAAGTTTTGCAGCAGGGACTCATGTCCACAGGACTGGGATTGGGAAATGCTGGTTTTTTGTTTTGTTTTGTTTGTTTGTTTTTCCTTCTGTGCTTACTCAGGAAAGACATAAACACGACTGGTTCCCACATTTCATTAGGCTTTAATGGGCTGATGGAGGCCCAAGATCACCAGGAGTTAAAGCCCAGTTTCTTATACTTGAGGCTCACTGGCAGGGCTCCTTGTGTTCCCAGTGGGGGAAAGGAGATTTTATTAGTCAATATGACACCACTTTCTAAGGACTGACACCGTTTCTGCCACAGATGGAAACAGTGGACAGCTCAAGATCCCATGTGGGGATTTGCACACTCTGGGAGTGTCCCCTCTACCCACAGCTTAGTGTATCAGCCTTCCTTAAAGGAGGACATGCAGCCTTAGAACAGTAGCTATTCTTTGTTCTTTGCTCACTTTATGCACAATCTCTCAGGACTCCGTGGAGTTGCATTTTCTGCAGGATGGACTCCTTAGACAGCCAAGAGAGTCATCAGGAATCTGAGATCCTAAAGAGGAAGATGCAGCCCAAGGAACAGTTGGTGAGTCAATGGAAACCCTAAGCCTTCTCATTTCCCTTCTCTTGTGAGAAACACCAACAGGCCTAGGGTCAGAGGAGTAGAACTCAAAGGGAGCTTTCTCTTCTGAGCCACACTTCTGTTATGCCAATATCACGCCATAACATGTTTATAGAAAAGAATAACTTAGCCATTACACATGTTTGGAGAAACTTCCTTAGCTGGGAGGCATGAGTCATGCCTTCTATCGGGTATGTATATGGGCTCCTTCTTTTCAAGCTGCTTTTTATTGATAGTGTACTTCTCTTGTAGAAATGTGAGTTCCTCCTCTTGAAGGTCTATTGCTGTTCTGAGAGCTCCTTTTTTGCCAAGATTCCATATTATTACTACGTAAGTAACAGCAGAGAGCCTCAATCACAGGCCACCACGATACAAGGTGACACTGAAATGGGCACCGTGGGATTTGTGATCTCAGTCCCTGGGGAATGAGACAGCAGCTCTGTTGTCTTTTTTTTTTTTTAAATATTTATTTACTTGCTTTAGTTGTACACAATGCAATGCATTTATGTTTACGTGGTGCTGAGGATCGAACCCGGGCCGCGCACGTGCGAGGCGAGTGCTCTACCGCTGAGTCACAATCCCAGCCCCAGCTCTGTTGTCTTTACCTTGTTGCATTTCTATTGGGTTTCATGAGAATCCATAGCAGGTCAACACTAAATTAGGCTAGTAGCTCTTGCAAATTCTTTCAGTTTAGGACTTAAATAACTGGTATTTTTGTCAGCAGATGAGGGAAACTTCTCCAAGTCTGAAGGAACCCATGTGGTTAGACAAAATCAAGAAAAGGCTGAATGAACAGGGTTACTCCCAAGTGGAGGAGTTTGTGAAGGACATGCGCCTCATCTTTCAGAACCACAGGGCCTCATACAAGGTCAGTGACACACTCTGCTTCCCTTTCTGTTTTCGTCCATTGGCTGGCTCTGCCCCTCATTTTCTGGTGCCTGGAGAGTCTAGTTTTCCTTGTTTTCCTCTAACAAGCCTGCACAAGCAAGGCTCTGGAAGTGAGTGATTCTTTCGGTTTAAGACTTAAGTAACAGTGAATCAGAAGACGTCTCTGTAACCAAAGAAATCCCCATGTTCTCCAGTGCCCATTTGCTATCCCTCCAACAAACGCACATAGAGAACGGTCAAGTCCTTCCTATTCCCATACACACAGAAAGAGGATTTATATTCAAGTCAGTTTGTGCTTCTTATCTTCCCCCAAACTTCCTTAAAACTTCTCAGAAGGAGCTGGGCGTGGTGGTGCACGCCTGTAATCCCAGCACTTGGGAGGCTGAAGCAGGAGGATCGCGAGTTCAAAGCCAGCCTCAGCAATGGCGAGGCACTTAGCAACTCAGTGAGACCCTATCTCTAATAAATACACAAAAGGGCTGAGGATGTGGCCCAGTGGTCGAGTGCCCCTGAAATCAATCCCCGGTACCCCCCCCCCCCCAAAAAAAAAAACCAAAAAAACAACTTCTCAGAAATCCCAACCAGGCTCCTTTATATGGTCAAGGACCATATAGTTAACAGGGACTCCAATAGAGGAATAGAGGTGATGAGGAAGGAAGAGATCATTGATCTCACCTTAGACATGTCTTCTATTAACATAGATTAGTTTTCTAACTCTTAAAGTCAAATAAGTAATGGTCCCCAAGCATGGCAATGATTTCACACTTCTTTCTAGTTATGCTAGCAGGATACAGAAGTTGCTCCTAGCTATATGAGTTTTCAAGTCTAAACTGGTTAGTGTAACTCAGAATGTTTAACAGTGTCCTGATCATTCTCAATGGCAAGGTGTCTAACAACCATGATAATGAGTATTATCATATGAGTTTTCAAGTCTAAACTGGTTAGTGTAACTCAGAATGTTTAACAGTGTCCTGATCATTCTCAATGGCAAGGTGTCTAACAACCATGATAATGAGTATTATCATATGAGTTTTCAAGTCTAAACTGGTTAGTGTAACTCAGAATGTTTAACAGTGTCCTGATCATTCTCAATGGCAAGGTGTCTAACAACCATGATAATGAGTATTATCATTTTTGTCTTTATTATTTTTTCCAGTACCATGAGTTTGGCCAAATGGGAATTAGACTGGAGAATGAATTTGAGAAGAATTTCAAGGGAGTGTTTGCTATTCAAGAAACAAATGAGAATAGTTGACTGGTGCATTCAATAAATGCTCTTGGTGTTCTGGTGCAATTTATTTTTTTGGAAAGATCCACTCACCCCCTGCTACCAGTGAGCACCATTTACTCTAAGTCCAATACCCCAAGGTTTTCCCTGTACCATAGAGAGCCAGGAACTCCTGCTTGAGAGCCGGTTCCCTTGCCTTAAGGTAGAACCAGGGAAATGGTGGCTTCTGATCCCGTGGGATCAGGCTGAAGCTAGTCTCCAGCTGACCTTGCTTTTCACACTACATTATGTTGCTTCCCTTGCTCCTCTTCTCCTGAGAGAACTTCACAATAAACCAATGCCTTAAGACACTTCATCTCAGACTCTGCATCTAGGGGACCGTGTTATTCTTTTTTTTTTTTTTTTTTTTTTAATCACTGTAACAAATGCCTGATAAAAACAACTTAGAGGAGCAGAGATTTATTTTGGTTTGCAGTTTCAGAGGTTTCTGTTTATGGTCGGCTGACTCTATTGCTTTGGGCCTGAGGTGAGGCAGAACACCATGATGGAAGAACATGGCAGAGGAGAGCTGCTCAGCTCATGGCAACTCAGAAGCAGAGAGAGGAAGAGGAAAGAAAACAGGGCCAGGAACGAGGAATACCCTTCTAAGCCATACCCCCAGTGACCTACTTCCTCCAACCATGCTCCACTGACCACAATTTCCCCCACTTCCCGGCAGTCCATTCAGTTACCAGCTGATTAATCCTCTGATGAGGTCAGAGGACTCGTGATCCAGTCGCTTCCCCAAAGTGATTTCCTCTGAACATTGCTTCATTGTGGACCAAGCCTTCAAACCATGCACTTTGGGGGACATTCCAGATCCAAACCACAGCAGGGATCCACCCTAAGTAGTGGCCCTAGAAAGCAAACTAGTCTAGCTGGATGGTGATAGGTGGAATATTGATAGTCCCTGGGATGTTGTAATAGTAAAGTTGCCAGATGAGCTACAGGAAAAGAGGTATACTAGCTGGTGCAGTTTGTCTGGGAGAAATTTTAAGAAGGGAGAAAAGGTAACTATAAGAAATGTTGGGTTTGGTGGCTATTGCTAATCTATTGATAAGCATAAATATCAGGTTTATATCTATCAATCACCAGCCTCAAGCCAAGAGGCCCTTATATCTGCATCTGGAAGGCAGACAGAAAGGAAGGCCTGTTTCAGGTCCTGATTTTTAAGAATGGCAGAACTCCAGAAAAGACTGAATTCCATGCTCAGGCGGTCTCCTATGCCAAGTCAAGGCCCTGAAACTCAAAGTGGGGCTATCAAGGTAGATGCACAAGAGAATTTTGAACTACTATACCCTCTGAACCACAGATTGTGAAAAAGAATCCCCCTTCCCCTTGTTGGAAGAGGGAACTATACCCACTCCCATTTTGCTTAAATGAAAACCATTCAAGCATGCAAAGGCCTCTCTGCATGACCCAACTGGACAACCATGGGTGGGGCTGCATGTTGAAAGAGGGTTTATATTTCAAAGTAGATGGAGGGCTGGCCAACATCACCAGCAGGTGCTAAGAGACTAAGTTTGGTGGTAAATCCTGGATCAAGAAAGATAAGATGTAAAACTGGATAAGGGGGAATTGTTGATACAGGGCAGCTCTTCTGTGCCACAGACTTTAATCAACCTGCCAGGGGATGATGGTAGTGATTCTATTCACCCCAGGTGGCTATTATTGGCTTAGAATAACTGTGGCACATATTAAATGAAGTGGAAGTAGAGATGCCCAAACTACTGTGGCAGGCTCTGGGGGGCAAAAGCCCAGGGACATTGACATACTAGCATGACTCTACTCTCTACAATGGAAAGACTCATCTGTGAAGTGACTGTGTTCCTCGGGGATCTCAGCCAATGAGGATATTTCTTCAGATACATCATCAAAAGTGATTTGAAATAGAGGAGGAGAAGACGGTGGGTATATCTACCTCAGCAAAAAGTCTAGATCCCTTGCCTAGTTTCCAAATCTGAGTCAGTTTTCATGAGGCCCATTTCCAATGGAAGTGAGGGCAGGTTTTAAGAAGGAAGGACCTTGAGAGGGTAAGTGAGGATTCCCTCAGTTCTTTCCCAAAGGGATCTATGGCCATTTGTCCAAATAACCACATGTCAGGGAAAGAAAAACACACAGATCTTCCAAGTGTTGTTGGACACATGGTTAGAGTTGGTGCATATATTTAGGGACACAGAGCCATCATGGCCCCCCCATTAGAGTGTAGGGATGTCAAGTAATGTCCATCTCACAATGGGTGTACTGAATTCACAGAGCCAGCCAGCAGTCATTTCCCCAGCTCCTGAATGTGTAATCAGGACACACACACACAGCAGTTATATGGGTCAGACAACAGTATACTTGTACAGTCTTACCCTAGGGCAAAAGAAATTCTCCTGCTTTCTGTTACAATATTGCTCCTCTGGATGCTGCATTACATTACATTGGCCCACTGTATCGATGACAGTGTGGTCATGGATCTGCTGAGCGAGAAGTATTGGGTATTCTGAATGCCTTGGTCAATCACAGGTACTGTGGGTGGTGAGAGATAAACCTTACAAAGATTCAGAGACATGACATGTAGGTAAGTTTTAGGAACTCAATGATTTGGAGCATGCTAGGATTTCCCCTCCAAAGTTCCAAATAGCGAGAAACTCTGGATGCTATTAAAAAACCAGCTGCCTGAGGCTTCTGCAAGGTGAATACAAGCAGGCGGGCTTTGGGGAGAAATTGAAACTTTGGGGAGAAGTCAAAACTGAAAGGAAGCAGCCTATAGGGGAACCACTTTCTCTGTCTTATTGCCTGACCCTGAGAACAGCCACAATCTTGCTCGGTGGCCTAAACCTTTGATAGAAAGCTCTTCTTTCTGTTTGGGAGAGCCAGGGGAAGAGCCCAGAGTAACAAGGCTTTCTGGGGAGCAAGGGGAAAATGCCCCAAAAGACAGGGTCATAGAAAGTGTGTGTATAAACCCTTCCCAAGTCTTCGGCTGATACCTGCGGCAAATTGAAATCTATCTGATCTGAGGCTGAGCTTTGCCCACTGCAGACCGAGAGTGCAGTTTGAGTCTAACCACCAGAATTACCTGCTGAAACGAGTTCCTGTTTTGATTCAAGCAAGAGATGGCAATCAGCTACTCATCCAATCAGTGTAGATGCTGGTGGGACATGAGGCGGGGGTTAGGAGTGGGGGCTAGAGAACAATGGAACTGAACAGAAGCCTGCCAGATCTTTCAATAACAGGTATGTTCAGATCCTTTGGTCTGCAAATTTTCATCCTGCTTCTATATTGCATCAAAACTGGGATTATTCTCTCCTCATACGTTCATTCACATTTTGCCCTGAACCCCATGACATATGGGACTAGAAGAGAGTACACTGCCTCAGACAAGGTCTGTGTGTTCTAGATTCTCTCTCCCAGTCTGGGTCTGTGAGGATGGGACTCAGCCTGCAGCACGTGGATGTACCATGTAGACATGATCCATATGCCCTTGGATGTGTCTGCTCTTAGAAGTTTTTGCAAAACCTTAATTGGCCTGGAGTTCTGTAGAGGAGCCAGCTGGTTGTCTTTGTGTTTATTCAGGAAATACAAGAAATAGCCCTTAGGTTACTGCATGGTACATTGTCTGAACAATAAGTGGTAAATCCAGGTCCCTCCTACCAAAGCATCTTAGTGGGTAAGAGCCCAACTCCCAATATTTGGTTCTTTTTTTTTTTTTTTTTTTTTTTTTTTTTTGGTACTGGGGATTGAACTCAGGGGCACTCGACCACTGGCCACATCCCCAGCCCTTTTTTGTATTTTATTTAGAGACAGGGTCTCACTGAGTTGCTAAGTGCCTTGCCATTGCTGAGGCTGGCTTTGAACTCGCGATCCTCCTGTCTCAGCCTCCCAAAGTGCTGGTATTACAGGCGTGCGCCACCGCGCCTGGCTAATATTTGGTTCTTGTAGGCAAAGTTCAAGGATACCATATTGTCAACATAGCTCAACCTGGAGTCCTTGGATTCATGTGGGCCCCTCATTTACTGTGACTCCACATTCAGTGGGCTCAACACCTCCCAGATTTATCCATAAGAGAGGGAGCCACAGGCCATAGGCAGTATGTGTGGGAAAGGGCATAAGGGTCTCCATTCTCTCTGGAGGAAGCAAGTCACCAGATAAACTGAGCCCACCAGCCATTCTGAGCTGGTTAGAGTCTGAGAAATGGCACATCATCACAGAGAACTTAGTTTGTTTCCTTAGTATGCCAAGAAAATGAGTGTGTTTCAAGTGACATGGGTGAGTTTGTAAATTTGATGTCATTGTTTTGAGAACCAACACAATCATGCCAAGCATTTTTTTCCCCAAAAGCCACAGTACCAGCAGACCCTGGAGGCCACCTGCTCCTGAGGAACTCTTCCACCTGTTGGTTCCAGAGCCTGCCTTTACCTGACAAACCGAACTGCAAAGTGAGAAAAGGATGCTCAGCAAAGCAGGGCACCAGTGGCCTGCTAGAGCCCTTGAGCCACCCTCACGTGTTCCCAGGGCCATTTCACAACCTGTCCAGACCCAGTGGTTGGCCTGTGCTGGGGCCCTTTTGGAACCCACCTGCTTCACATGTGCAGCGTTGTACCTGTGAGAAGCACATGCACCAGACAGGGGAACCATACAGTAGTTTGAGACCTCCATGGCCTTGGGGAAAACTCGGGATACTTTATTTTGGAGTTTCCCTAAGCCAGAGCTATTATGGTTGGTGGGATATGAAGGCCCCTTTATGCTCAGTGCAGGATTTTTGTGACTCTGGACACAGGTCCCCTGGGAGATCCCAGGTGTTCCAATTCAGCCAGCTCCCACCCACCACATTTTCTAGCAAGTGCTTCCATGGGAAAGGCAGCCCCTGTCCCTTCCCCGTACATCTCCCCCAGATGCTGGCCAGTGGGTGAGCATCAGCGCCTACTAGAAACACACTTAGGGTGAATATTCTTAGGATACCAAGTCCTCTATGCAGGGCAATTGGATTGACCCTCTTTCATGATTGGGTCTCCTAGGACAGCTCATTACCTGTCTCCTAACCACTTAAGTCTTCATGAAGCTACCTTTCCCTTCTCCAGGATATCTTTTATTCTGTTCAGCAACACTGAGGTCCCTACCATGGACCCTCCACTTGATAAAAGCACCCAGAGCCAGAACAAGTGGAAGGCAGCTACCAGTGGGCTCCTTCTGTGTGCCGGGTGGAGGCCATCTCTTACCGCACGCACCTCACCTGGCTCTCCCAAGATCCAATAAAGTTCAGGGGTTATTCCAGCTCACCACCATTAGTATTGGACACTTGGAGGGATTTGCAGAAATATTAGCAATGGCCATTCTGTAAAAGGCTTCATTTTTATTCAAGTGGTTGTGCACCCCAACTGCCTCCTTCTCCAGTACCTGCAACCATGCTGTTTCCTCTGCTGCTATGGTGCCCAGCCCAATAGACACTCTGAAGATCCCTAGGAGGCACCAAACTAGGATGAAGTGTTTCTCCCCCTCTCTGAGGGCAGGTGAGACACCTGTGGCTCTAGTTCCATCTTGTTGGGTGTTAATAGCATGGAGCCACCCTATTCCAGATCCCTGAGTGCTGGCAGTGAGTGCAAACTGGCACTCACAAACATAGCAAGATACCACTGGGAATCCTCAGAATATTAAAAATTATGAACTCTGCCGCAGGTTGCTGTTTTTCAGTTAGAGAGGTAGGATCCTAAGTTAGCAACAGTTGGGTGAAGCTAAGACTTTTTGCTGCCAGTCCTTCTGGAGTCAAAGGACACTGAATGGTTGAGGAAGGTGAGAACCACCCCAGGGGAGGCTGGGGTACACAAGGCAGGGCTAGGGAAGGGCATTTCCGGAACTTCTCAGCATAGCCCACTCCTTGAAAGTCTCATGCCTTCCTTTAAAAGCTCATTCTATGCCATCTGTTTTTGCAGCTTATTGAATTTTTTAAACATGTTTTAAATTACAAGATCTACGTGTTTGGAAAGGACCTAGGATTATGCTGCGGGGCATCGAGGGAGGGAGATGGGCAGGTTTGAGGGCTTCAGCCTCCAGGGTGGTGGAGAAGGAAGGGCCACCCTGATGCTCCCAGGTGGAATGCAGCTTTCTCGGAAGACAGAGGGCTCCCGCAAGCATGGACAGCCCAGATGGACAGCACCTCCCTCGGGATTTGAATCCAGAGGTCTGTGTCTAGGCCACAAGCCCAGATATGCTCATGAACTGTCAAATATTAAAACTTCCTGAACACAATCCCTGAGTTGATTCACCTTTATTTAGAATGAAATAACAGAGCTTCTACTACAAACATCAAGGTGTTTGGATAGTTTTTGAAAAGAGAAGGATTTCTGTTTCCACCAAAGGTGTAAAGAGTCTGTAATACCAAAACAGGCCACTAGAGGGAAAGGCAGACTTGGCTGGAGCCAAGTTCAGGAGCAAGGTGGACTGTGGGCAGCGGGAGGGGGGACTGTCTGCTGCAAAAATGAGAGAGGGAAGGTCTCCAGTCCTTCCTTGCTGTGTGCATGTGGTCAGTCTGTGCCGAGCCTTGCTGGCTGGAGACCATAGGAAAGAGGCAAGAGTAGTGTCACTGGGCTCTGGGGATCCTGGTTCTGCCACCAGTAACCAGCTGTCCTTGTTCACTGTGGCTACAGTAGAGGCTAAACTGAAGGGCCGTGGGTGATGATGGGGACTGTGGGTGGGGACTGGAGATGTGGCTCTGGGCCAACCTCCTCCCTTCTGCTGCGCAAGGACTGAGGGCATCTGTGGAGGTGTTTCTCGTGGCTGGCCCCCAGACACTCAGAAGGTGGCCAGATGGACCTCCCACATTCTCCGGTGCTTCCCTTCCCTTCTTCACTCTCCAGAACCCCTCACCCTCGATCCCTTCCTCTTCTGTCGTGGTCTCTCTTCCCATCCACCCCTTTTCCATAAATTCTCTTCTTCCAATAGAAATAACCCTTCCCACCTCTAATCATCCCTCTTGCATCTTGCAAACTTTGCAGGTTGGGGTGCCCAAAGCTCCACACCCCTTAGCCCAGTCACTGAAGTTCTGTCAAGCAAAGGAGAGGGTGGGGAAGGAGTGAGGCCGTCTCACCATAGTCTTTAAAAGCCCAAATACTGCCACCGAGTACCCAATGAGCCAGGGGGATAATTGCATCATGGTGACACAGTTGCAAGGGGCTGTGATTCCCAGCCTCTTCACCCATGTGGGGCTCAGGTAGGAGAGAACTGGAGGGGAGAGACACAGACCATGGGCTAAATGTGTATAGGGGTGGGAGGCCCCAGCATGCCATCCTGTTCCCCCACCTGAGCTCTAACCCAACTGAGAGATGGGCAAAAAGGAGGTCAACAAACCTCCTTTATCCCTGATGAAAGTGGGATTGGGGGACCTTGCTTAGGTGTGTGGTAATAAAGTGGTCCCCCAAACCAAGTCTCAGAATTGGCCTTATCTACATGGCCTCAGGCTGCTCCAGCCGAGCACAGGGCCTCAGCCCCAGGCTGGCCCCAGTCCTTGTGCACCCAGCTTGGGGGTGTGGACAGAGCCCTAGTCTCTGCAGGTGGATGGCCATGGAGAGGCCCGACAAGGGGACACTGGTGCCCACCCACCAACCCCAGTCAGAGAATCTCCCCTAGAGGAAGGGAGGGGCAGGTGCATCATGCTGATCC
Source organism: Tamias sibiricus (assembly GCA_025594165.1). NCBI lineage: Eukaryota > Metazoa > Chordata > Mammalia > Rodentia > Sciuridae > Tamias > Tamias sibiricus. The sequence continues at coordinate 66,270,454 of CM046660.1, read as the reverse complement.
ATGAGCTGCCTCCCAGAGGGAGACCCCGGAGACCCCCGCGCTCACTCTTCATGAGCACACCCACAGGAGGGGGGCCAGATTCTCTGAACTTGTGCTCCAGTGGCCACAGCTGCTGGGGTCGCGTCCTCCCCTCAAACTCCAGGCTGGGATGCTGAGTCCTCAACTCAGAGATAGGTCTCTTGTCCCCACGGGGTGTCCAGGCTGGGGAATCACCCTCCCATCCCCTGCTTCTGAGGTCCCAGCTGTTCTTGGTGAAGCTCACAGAGCCATCTCTGTCATTCCCCTGCTGCGGGGTCCTCCTCAATTGCTGCCTCTCCTGCTCCCTGGGTTCCAGGCTCCTGGAGCTGGAACAGACCCAGAGAAAGTCCGGCATGTCAACGTCAGTGCCCAGCTCTGCACTGGCCCTGGTCAGTGGAGGGGAGAATCACCAGAACAGGCTGGTGAAGTCTGTGCCAGGGCTTGTGTGGTCTACCATGCCCCATAAAGACAGAGGATAGCTGTGCCCAACAAGGCTCAGCTTACCAGCCCCTCTGCCCCAGAGAGAGAGCGGGGCAGGGGAGATGTAGGTGTACCTGAAGGCACAGTGGCCCTGCCCACTGGAAAGATGTCCTCATCAGCACTTGGGATCCACCCCATCAGTGTGGTGCTTGCTCCTCTGGAGAAAGAAAGATAAGAGGAGTGAAGGTAGAAGCCCCTCACCCCACAGTTTCAAGGCAAGCACCCTTGCTCACCAACAGAAGGAGGCAGGTTCAGTGGACTGTGGTGTGAAAGCTCTTTAGAGCTCAGGCCACTTCCGGCACCTGGATCCTTTGCCTTTTGCTCATCCCATCCTGCCCTGGAGTCTGCACACCCTGGCTGACAGCTGTATCCCTGGCCATGCCCCAGCTGAACACAGGCATAACTAGGAGGCAGAGACCCCCCCACCCCCACTGGAGCCACCCAGTCCTTTCACTTCTAGACCACCTGGGCTCCTTCCTCTGTCTCCCTCCACTGAGAAGTCCAGTGACTTCTTTGACACATAGGTGTCTCTTTCTCAGCCCTTGCTGTGGTATAGCAGCTCACGGTCAAGGCACCTTAAACCCTTGCACCTAAAATGTCAGTCTTGTCCCTAACCTGGCTCAGCATCTGGCCCCAGGGGCTTGGAGAGTCCTCCCTTACCTCTGACTGATTTCTAGGAATGCTAAGAATATTCTGCCTCCTTTGTAAGGCTGAACACTTCTGCTCTCTCTGAATGTCAGGACCTACCTGTGTTTAGTCCAGTCTCTCCCACTGGCCTGAGAGAAGACGAGAAGTTTCCAGCTTTCCCTCCAGTTAAGGAGCATCTGCCATAGACATGCTGGGACGTGCTGGGACTCACTAAGTTGCTGGCTGTAAGGAACAGCAGCCACAGGCTTGCTTAGTTATGACTGAACACAACTGATAAGGACCATCATCTAGAGATGGACAGACCACCCTCTCAGAAGGAGTGGGGTGTTTTTGTGGTCTGAGTGGGGTGTTTTTGCAGTCTTTGCATAAATGAGGGGACACCTGGGAGCTGGCCCTGCTTGCCCGTGGGGCCCCTGTTCCCTGCCCTCTAGGCCTCCTTATCCCTCCTGCCACATTTCAGGAGAGCTGGGAGCCCGTGGGGCTGAGGGAGGAGGGAGCATTATCTTGGCAGTGGCCCGTCAGAGGTCGAATAAATACTTTCACTTCTCTTTTCCCCATCGGGGCGGAGCTCTGTTTGGTGAGTCAATCCAAGGGCCCACTTCCTGCTCAGGGTCGGGCAGCCACACTGGACACAGGCAGGGGAGACTGAGGGACAAGTGGCCACCCTCCCAGACCCAGGCAGGTCCAGGGCGGGAGGATGGCAGATGGGGCTGGCTACCAGAGCACCAGGTGAGTCTCTGTCTCCTCCCTTTGACTTCTATCTCTGGCAGTGCTGCTGCTGCAGTGTCTGGAGCCCAGCTGGGGTCTGATGCGTGACTGTGGCTCAGTCCTGCTTCACAGGAGCAAGATGTGCACTATAATAAAGTAAGAGCTTGGAAGGAGGAAGAGGGATTTTGTAGACCGGGCAGGACAGCTGTTGGTGTGAGTCCAGCTCACCAGGAAGCACATGAGTTTCTTGTTTTGCAGTTGCTTCTCAGTGGCAGGGACTCTGTCCCTCGCAGCAGCTGGGATTGGCTATTTCCAGTGTGACCTCCGGATGTTCCCAGTCCTCACCCCCCAACCCCCACCCCGTCCCTGCTTCCCTCCACCTTTCACAGGTCACTTCAAAGAGGGTAGCTTGGACAACAGAAGCTCCAGGGTAAACATCTGGCCTCTTTTCAAGCATGGGGTGCTGTGGTCAGGCACCTGCATGAGACCAGCTGTCAGCTCCGGGCTGTCCCTGGACTGAGGGGGTCTGAGCTCTTTCTCTGCTGATCCTGATCAAAGGAAGGAAAAAGAGAAAGGCCCCTGAGTTTTATTTTCACTTTACTTTTCTGTTCTCTGGCAAGAAAAACAATAGAAACTCTATCTTTTCCTCTGTAGTGGGCTGAGAAATAACATGACTTAACTTTTTAAAAATATATACAAAAGTAATACATTATACAACCTTGTTCATGAAATTTCAAACAACATAGAAGTATATAATGGGAAAAAATTCCCTTCTCACTCCCTTACCTTTAGCTTCCAGTCCCAGGTCTGTGAGAAGTCTGGTCTCAGTCTTGTCTTTTCTGTGCACTTATCTATATAACTTGTTCTCATAAGTGCATTTTGTAATAAATGAGATGATACTATATAGTGTTCTACATTTTACACTGCCACTTATTTTAAAAGTGGAAATCTTAGAGATCTTTTCACCTTAATACATGTACGTGAACTTTGTTTTTTGAAGTGGCTTCATGCTATTCCATGATATTGATATATGTACCATAATATTTAAACTAGTCCCCTTTTGACGAACATTTAGGTTATTTCAATTGTTCACTTCTACCAAGAAGCTATAATAATGATTATATACTTCATGTTGGAATTCTACATGATTGTATCAAAACCCAGAAAAGTGGAATCATCGAGGCAAAGGGAATCGATATGTACTTGTTTATAGGCTCAGCTAAATTGCCTTTGTAAGGGGCTGAATAGGAATGTATTCTCCTACTGATAGCAAATGAGAGGAGCCATCTCCCCACGCTCAGCCAAACCTTGTAAAAGTGATGGATAAAGAAAGAGGTGCATGCTGTCTTCGTTTGTATTTTCCTAATTGAGTAGGAGGTCGATCAGTTTCTCTCGTTTGTTGGCTATTAAATTCTCTCTCCCCTTGCAGGTTCATTTTATTGCCAGTATTAATTGGGTGTCTGTACTTTGTTTCATGATCTGGGAGCCTTAACTGAATATCCTGGAAAAGTACAAATATTGCTTCCTTGTCCTAACTTTGTGTGTAGTGACTTTTGTCTTATTAAACTTAAATTTTAGGGTACAAACCTATAGTGACATTGATTTTATAAGATATAAATAAAGTGGTGTGGTAAGTTACTGATGAATTCCATGAGAACGATGGTTCTTGTGTTCTTTTTTGGCTGCAGATTCGAGTACACTTATGGGGGGGAAAAAGGTGGGGAGGGGAGTTCCTTTTCAAATATTTCTGACACTTTTTTCCTTTCAGATTTTTATGCAAAATGATACTTCCACTGGAGTAACTTCAGCCTTCTTAGCCCAAAGGCTGCCAGATACTATCTTCTCTCTGATTCTTTTACTTCATGTTTCTGGTGGTCGCCTTCAACTATTTCTCCATGACAATTACTCAGTTTTTAGTAGGTTTATGTCTTGTAATTTTTAATAATAATAAAAAATAAACCTGTGTGTGTGTGTGTGTGTGTGTGTGTGTGTGTTTGGAGGGTATCTTAATCTGTTCCCACCGCCCTACATGCTGCACTTTTAGCTAGGTCCTTTAAATCCATCACTCCTTGACATGACCCTTCTTTGCTCGGGTGTTCCTGTAGTGTCAAGCACTTGGGGGGACGTTCTCTTGGTCTTCTGAGTCATTCTTCCAGATTGGTTCTGCTGAATCTTGCACTCTGCGCTCTTTCATTTTGCAGGTGCTGGCTGTGGCTTTGTAGGCCGTTTCATTGATGTTTGTCCCAAGTTGCTCACCCAAATGTCATGCTTGCTCAAATATAATCAGAGTGAATTTTTTTCCCCACATTTCCTGTCTTATCTGAGACAGAATTGTTTCCCATCTGAGCTACAGTCTGAAGTTTCTTGTTTTGAGTCTCACCTGTTTTTCTGAGGACACCATCAATCGATCACCAAGTGGCCATGTAGGCAGCAGGGTTGTTATGGTTTGGATATGAGGTGTCCCCACCAAAGTGCCTGTAAATGCAGGAATATTCAGTGATGAAGTGATTAGATTGTGAGACCTTTAACCTAATCCATCCATCCTGGTTCAAACGGACTGTCTGTGTGATAACCATAGGCAGGTGGGGTGTGGCTGAAGGAGGTGGGTCACTGGGGTATGTCCTGGATGGGCTGGTCTTTCTGGGGTCCCTTTCCCCACCCACTTCCTGCTGCACCATGAGCTGAGCAGCTTTCCTCCACTAGGCCTTCCCCATGATGCCCTGCCTCACCTGGAACCCAGAGCAATGAAGTCGGCTGTTTATGCACTGAGACGGTCCATATCAACTTTTCCTCTTCTAAGTTGTTCATGTCAGGTGTTTTTGTTTTGTTTTGTTTTTGTTTTAATTTTTAAGGGGAGCTAGAGATGTAGTTCAGTGATAGAGTGCCCCTGAGTTCCATCCCAGTACTTTCCCACTCCCACACATAAAAAATCGAAGAACACATCAAACCATTTGCATTGTATGGGCCTTGTTTGGATAACCAGATAGCTGAAGATTTTAAGGAATTATTGATTTTACTTAGATATTATAATGGTATTGTGCTTATTTTTTGCAGTATGGGGTACTGAATCCAGGGCCTCACACATGCTATGCAGTTGTTCTACCACTGAGCTGCATCTCCAGTCTTTTCCCCTCATAATTTTATTGAGGGAAAATTGAAGAACAATAAAATGCATATATTTGAAGTATGCAATTTGATCAGTTTTGACATGTATATAACCAATATAATCAATATAAAAAACATTTCCATGGATTTTTTAAAAATTTGAAATCATGCAGACTGTGTTTCCTGCATGATTACATTAGAAATCAATCGCCTTAAGATATATAGAACCCCACCCCCACATCAACTATTTCAAAATTAAATAGTGCACTTATAAATATCTCTGAGGTCAAGGAAGAAAGTACAAGTAATGTAAATAAAAAGTGCTTTGAAGTAAGTGATAATAAAAGCTTAAGATACCAGGATCTCTGGGATGAAACAGTACTCAGATGAACATTTGTAATATAAAGTACTTGTGTCAGAAAGAAGCTAGAATAACAATCAAATTATTTTCAAGTTCAGTAGTAGGAAGGTAAAAATAAGAGTAGGAGCAGAAATGTATGAAATAGAGAAGAAACAATATAACTTAAATTTGATAAAAATCAAACAAGTCTAATGAAGAAAAAAGTAAGAACACAAAAATTGATATCAATGGAAAAAGAGATATCAGAATAACCCTACAGATGTTAAAAATACTTTAAGGTAATATTACAATTGTATGCCAATATATGTGATAGCTTACATAATATGGTCTATTTTAAAGAAGGATCTGTGTGCTAAGAAGAAAGTGTATGCAGTCATTGATGGATGAAATATTCTATATATGTCTGTCAAGTCTAAATTATTAATTTGTATTATTTAACTCTATAGTTTCTTTGTTTAGTTTTTGTTTGGAAGATCCATCCAGTAGTGAGAGAGGTGTGTTAAAGTCACCCAGTATTATTGTGTTGTGATCTATTTGATTCTTGAAGTTGAGAAGGCTTTGTTTGATGTAAATAGATGTTCCATTTTTTAGGGCATAAATATTTATGATTATTATATCTTAATAATAATTCCCTTAATCAGTATGAAATGTCTTTCTTTGTCCCTTCTAATTAACTTTGGCTTTAAGTCCACTTTATCTGATATGAGGACAGAAACCCCTGCTTGTTTACATGATTCGTATGAGTGATATGTTTTTTCCTATCCTTTCACCTTCAGTCTGTGGATGTCTTTGCCTATAAGGTGAGTCTCTTGGTGACAACATATTGTTGGGTCTTGTTTTTTAATCCGATCTGCCAGCCTATGTCTTTTGATTGATGAGTTTAGGCCATTAATGTTTAAAGTTATTGTTGAGCATGTTTGTTTTCTTCGTCATTTTGACTTATTTCTATTTCTTTTGGGGGGGGGGGTGTGCTACCGGGGATTGAACTCAGAGGCACTCAACCACTGAGCCATGTCCCCAGCTCTATTTTGTATTTTATTTAGAGACAGGGTCACATTGAGTTGCTTAGCACCTTGCTGAGGCTGGCTTTGCATTGGTGATCCTCGTGCCTCAGCCTCCTGAGCCGCTGGGATTATAGGTGTGTGCCACCATGCCTGGCCTTTACTTCTAATTTTTAATTTGACTTAGTTTCTCCTTTGATTGACTATTCCTTTAGTGTAGTTCCTCCCATCACTGGTTTTCAGTATTTTTTTATTTTATTTCATCTTCATGGAATATTTTGTTGAGAATATTTTGAAGTGCAGGCTTTCTGATTGCAAATTCTTTTAATTTTCGTTTATCATGAAAGGTTTTTATTTCATCTTCAAATCTGAAGCTTAATTTTGTTGGATATAGGATTCTTGTTTGATATCCATTTTCATTCAGAGCTTGGTAAATATTATTCCAGGACCTCCTGGCTTTGAGGGTCTGAGTTGGGAAATCAGCTGAGATCCATATTGGTTTCCCCCTATATGTAATCTGATGTTTTTCTCTCACAGCCTTTAAAATTCTATCCTTATTCTGTATGCTAGGCATTTTCATTATAGTGTGCCTTAATGTGCATCTATTGTAATTTTGCATATTTGGGGTCCTGTAAGTCTCTCATCTTTGACTTTTCATTTCATTCTTTAGATTTGGGGAATTTTCTGGTATTATTTCATTGAAAAGATTGGGCATTCCTTTGGTTTGTACCTCTATAAATTCATCTATCTCAATAAATCTTAAATTTGGTCTTTTCATGTTATCCCATAGATCTTGGAATTTCTGTTCCTGGTTTCTTTACATCTTCCTCCATGGTCAACTCTATTTTCAAGATTATATATTTTGCCTTCATTGCCTGAGGTTCTGTCTTCCAAGTGGTCTAGTCTGTTGGTGATGCTTTCCATTGAATTTTTAAACTTGGTTTATTGTTTCCTTCATTTCAAGATTTTTTTTTCAGAATTTCTATCTCTTTATTGAAGTAATCTTTTGCTACCTGTGTTTGCTCTCTTACATCATCCTTTACTTTGCAGACCAGTTTAACCATGTACATTCTAAACTCCTTCTCTGCTATTTCTTCCACTGTGGTGTGGTTGGATTCTGTTATTGGAGTATCTTGGTTTGCTTGGAGATATTTGTTTCCTTGCTTTTTCATGCTGTTTGTGTGTCTACCCATCTCTACCCATCTAACAGTATAGATCTGAGGCACTAGAGTTTCTACCCTGTGGACTTATAGTGTCCCTGAAGGTTTGGAGTACCTCATTGTTTAGAGAGAGACAAATAATAAAAACCAATGCAAACAATTTACAGCATTAAACCAAATAGTTCCAACTATGATGTCTACAATGTTAATTATCACAATAAACAGAAATTATGTGATCAGTTTTTGCCTATAATAAAAACAGCAAGTTTGCAAAAGGGTTTACACTTTCAGATGGTGGACAGGGAGAGAACAGAAGTGATATAGGATGTGGTGATTATGAAGGAGGAGGAGAGAAGGCAGAAGTAAAAGACTAAAGGAAGAGTGAAAGAGAAAAATAGAGATTGTTAGCAGAAGAAAAGAGAGAATCAAGGGAAATAGGTAGGGTTAAATGTTTATATAAAGCAAAAAAATTTTTTAAATTAAAAATAAAAGAATACAAAGCAAAACTAAAATATACCAATAAACCATTCTAGTTCACAAAAAACTAGCCCATGTAAAATAACTGGCTTCAAAAATACTGGAGATGAGAAAAAGAAAAAAATAGGTGACTGTATAAATGCTCACGTACCATTAAGGTCACAATTAAACAGACGGAGAGTTAAAGAATTCTTTTCGTTGGAGTTCAGAAGATTCTCAGCTTCTCTTCTCAGCAGTGTTAGGTGGGGTCTACTGGAGTGTGATGCCCCACCCTCTGGGTTGCTGGAATGGGAGAGGTAATCCCATAGGCAGAATTCCTGGAGGCAGGGTTGAGGCTTAGGTGGGCTCTAGGCTCTTCACTGAATGCTAATTGGTCTGGAGATTTTAAATCAGCGCACCTCTAGCACCCAATACTTGCTGGTCCATGCTGGAAGACTACCCCAGGGCTCCCCTGGGTTCCACTCATGTGGTGGGGAACCCAATTCTTAGTCCTCTAAGTTACCTGTATATCCCACATTTTCTGGTCTCCGGGTTTAGTCTCCAAACAATTTCTCCTACCCCACCCTTCCAAGTTCCCACCCAGAGCATCTCTCCCAGCGGGTCCTTCAAGCAGTCAGATTGGAGGAGGAGGGGTAGAGCTGGGTGAGTTTCCAAGACCAGTTGTCCCCTGTGTAAACCTCTCTCCACATTTGATTTTTCCTGGTCACTTAAGCACACTCTGTGTTGTGTCATCTGTGTTTACTGGGCCTGTATTTCGGGCCAAACTTGGTTTTCCAGGAATTGGCCTTCTCGTTTGCTGCCTTCCCACACAGGAGCTGCAAAATGGTTCCTTCCTTAGTCCCCTGCATGCAGCCTGGAGAGATGGTGGTTTCTTTCTCCATGCATGGATATCATGTAGCACATCTTTCAGGTTTACCAGCAAAAATGCCCTTGATCTCTAAATGCTTCATACCCGGATACACCTTGGGCCTCCCCAAAAAGTGGGTTCCTTTAATTCCCTTACCCCTCCACTATTCTCACAGAGGGACTGCTCTGGCTGGAGCTTCCAACCCGCTGTGGCAGCAGCTGTGCCACTTGGGATTTCTTCCTTATTTTATTATAGCAAAACTGCTGAGGGCCGATCTGCTTTGAATGTCCAGTTTTAAATTCCAGTGAAGTCCCCTGCTTTCTTTTGTTAACCCACCTTGCTGAGACGCTGCCTGTCAGTTTTCTTGGTTTCAATTCAAGGAACAGCCAGGAATGTGACCTTCTCTATTCCACCATCTTTAAAATCTCCCTTGTCAGGTATTTTGGTCACAGAGATGCAAAAGGTAACTAAAACAGAAGTTGGTACTGAAAAGTAGGGTTGTTGTTGTGAGTTACCTGACCATGTGACTCAGAAACATTGCTGCTGGTTTGTGGGAGGAATTTTAAAAGGTTATAGTTGCAGACTGGAAAAACTATAGAATGTGATAGGTGGAGATTCATGGGCAGTTCTGGTGGGAGCCCAAAAGACCTGAATGCCAATAGGAATGCAGACTGTGTTTGTGAGGTTTCAGAGGAAAATGAGGACTCTACTGGGAATTGGACTAGAGGCCACTCATGATGTATTCGGGCAAAGAACTTCCTACATTTTGCCCATGTCCTGTAACTTTGGGAAAGCCACATTTAAAGGTGATGGACTAATTAATCTGGCAGAGGAAATTTCAAGGCAGCATAGTCAGTGGCATGAATATTGCTGGAAGTTTGGGGCCAGGTTTACTGTAAGAATTGGAAGCAGAAAGCAGAGCTAAAGGATATTAAAAAACAAACAAACAAACAAACAAAATCCCCTCACATTTTGGCCAGAAAAGTAAAGCTGGGTCAAGGAAGGTGTGCTTGTTAAAGAGATTATAACCCCCAAAGAAATTCTAAATACTTTGCAGAGACAAAGGAAAACATGCCTTGAGGACATTTTCAGGAATTGGTAAGACCACATCCATTTTAGGATCAAGGGTCTGGAAGGGGAATCTTGGGGACATCCTACTCACACAGGGGGCCCTAGGAAGTTGTTTCGAGGCACTCAGAGATCACTGCAGTTGTGATTCTGGGGGTCCACATATTATGTGAGCTGGCAGCAGACCTTGGTGTCATCCACATGGTGCTGGTTCTATAGGAATGCAAAATGCTACAGTTAAGGGGTCATGAAGGCTTCCACTGAGATTTCAAAGGAGGGCCTGTGAGGCCAAAGTGCAGCAGTGTCATAGTCTCAGGCTAAAAGAAAGGCTATGTGGACTGCAACTGGCAAGGCCAAAAGGGAAGGGCTGCCCAAGCCTTTTTTTTTTTTTTTTTTTTTTTTTTTAATACTGGGGATGGAACCCAGAGTGCTTACCCACTGAGCCACATCCCCAGCCCTTTTTATATTTTATTTAGAGACAGGGTCTCTTCAAGTTGCTTAGGGCCCCACTAAGTTGCTGAAGCTGGCTTTAGACTTACAATCCTCCTGCCTTAGCCACTGGGATTATAGGCATGTACCATAGTGCTTGGCTTGCCCACGCCTTTTGGAAATAGCATCTCAAAGCCAAGTGTCCTAAGTGCTGTATGAGGAATTATGGGTGGAGTTAGGGGACCTGTTTCTCCATCTGGGTTTTGGTCTTGCTTTGGCCTCATCTCTTCCCCCTAGCCTCTATTCCTCCCTTTTGGAATGGTGAGGTTTACTTTGTGCTATACATTACTATACATTGGATATATATTGTTGAGTATCTTGGTTACAGTGACAAAAAGTTGACAAACACAATTTTTCACAACTGAGAATTTGCCTTGAGTCTCAGGCGAGACCTTGGACTTGGACTTCTGGGAAACACTGAAACTGTTAAGACTCTGGTACTCTTAGAGGTGGACTAAATGCACTTTGCATTGTGATATGGAGATGAGCATTTGGGGGTTGGGGTGAAATGTTATGGTTTGGATATGAAGTGTCTCCCAAAATATCCTGTTATTGCAGGAATAGTCAGGGGTAAAATAATTAGATTGTGAGAACTTTAAGCTAATCAGTCCAACCTAGTGTTGATGACTGGGTGGCAACTGTAGACAGGGGGAATGTAGCTGGCGGAGGTGGGTCACTGGGGGCGTGTTCTGGAAGGATTGTTCTTCCTGTGGTCCTTTTCCCCCATCCCTCTGCTTCCTGTTCCCACCATGAGCTGAGAAGCTTTTCTCTGCTGGTCCCTTCTGCCATGATATACTGCCTTGCCTGGGGGCACAGAGCAATGGAGTCAGCAATCCATAGACAGAGGCCTCTGAAACTGTGATCCCCAAATAACCTTTACTCTTCTATGTTGTTACTGTCAAGTATTTTGGTCCCAGTGATGCAAACAATGACTAAAGCAGGTGTGTTTATGTGTCTGCTCCTCCCTGCCTTTGGCCTGTGATGGCCCCTCCTGTGCCAGCTCCACCTGGTCACAGTGATGCCAATGCTTGGCGCAGTAAATCTTCTCTTCTTTCAAAGTGTTTCAGGTCTTTGCATTTCTTTTTATTATTATTTTTTTTTAGTTTTATCATTTCTTTATTTTTTTATTTAATGAATTTTCATCTCTCTGTCTTTTTTCCCTCTTCTTTCTTTTCTTTTTTTTATTAGAAGAATGCATTACAATTCATCATATACACATAGAGCCTCTTTTCACATAACACTGTTTGTATACAAAGTATATTTGTACTACTCAAGTCTTCAATCATGCATTTAGGATAATGATATCCATCTTATTATACCACCTTTTCTCTCCCCCCCCCATACCCCCTAGTTCCCTCCCTCCCTCCCATCTCCTCCCTCCACTTTGACAACTCTAGTGTTCCTCTAATCTTCCTATGTACCCCAACACCCAATACCACTGTGACTCTGCCTCCTTATATCAGAGAAAACATTTGCTACTTGGATTTTTGAGACTGACTAACTTCACTTAGCATTATATCCTCCAACTTCATCCATTTACCTGCGAATGCCATTATTTTATTTTCTTTTATTGCTGAGCAAAATTCCATTGTGAGTATATACCACATTTTCTTAACGCACTCATCTACTGAGGGACATCTAGGTTGGTTCCACAACCTAGCTATTGTGAATTGTGCAGCTACAAACATTGAGATAGCTGTGTCACTGTAATATGCTGTTTTTAAGTCCTTTGGGAATAGACCCAGGAGTGGGATGGCTGGGTCATAGGGTGGTTCCATTCCCAGTTTTCCAAGAAATCTCCATACTGCTTTCCATAATGGTTGCACCATTTTACAGTCCCACCAGCAATGTATGAGTGTGCCTTTTTCCCCACATCCTCTCCAACATTTATTGTTGTTTGTGTTTTTAATAGCTGCCATTCTGACTGGTGTGAAATGATATCTTAGGGTAGTTTTGATTTGCATCTCTCTAATTGCCAGTGATGTTGAGCATTTTTTTTCATGTATTTGTTGATTGATTGTACATCTTCTTCTGAGAGGTGTCTGTTCAGTTCTTTGGCCCATTTATTTATTGGAATATTTGTTTTTGTTATTGTTTTGAGTTCTTTATATATTCTAGAAATTAGTGCTCTGTCTGATGTGCATGTATTAAATATTTGTTCCCAGTTAGTTGGTTCTCTATTCACCTCACCAATTATTTCTTTTGCTGAGAAGAAGCTTTTTAGTTTGAATCTATCCCATTCATTAATTCTTGATACTAATTCTTGCGCTACAGGATTCTTATTAAGGAACTTGGGGCCTAATCTGACATGTTGGAAATTGGAGCTTACTTTTTCTTCTATTAGGCGTATTGTGTCTGGTCTAATTCCTAGGTCCTTGATCCACTTTGAATTGAATTTTGTGCATGGTGAGAGATAAGGGTTTAATTTCATTTTGTTGCATATGGATTTCCAGCTTTCCCAGCACCATTTGTTGAAGAGTCTGTACTTTCTCCACTGTACATTTTTGGCACCTTTGTCTAATATAAGATAGCTGAAATTATATGTATTAGTCTCTGTGTCCTCAATTCTGTACCATTAGTCTACCCGTCTGTTTTGGTGCCAATACCATGCTGTTTTTGTTACTATTGCTCTATAGTATAATTTAAAGTCTGATATGGTGATGCCACCTGCTTCACTTTTCTTGCTCAGGATTGCTTTAGCTATTCTGGGTCTCTTATTTTTCCAGATGAATTTCATGACTGCTTTTTCTATTTCTTCGAGGAATGTCATTGGGATTTTGATTGGAATTGCATTAAGTCTGTATAATGCTTTTGATAGTGTGGACATTTTGACAATATTTATTCTGCCTATCCAAGAACAAAGTAGGTCTTTCCATCTTCTGAGGTCTTCTATAATTTCTTTCTTTAGTGTTCTGTAATTTTCTTTAAAGAGGTCTTTCACCTCTTTCGTTAAGTTGATTCCTAGGTATTTTATTTTATTTTTTTTGCTATTGTAAATGGGGTAGTTTTCATCATTTCCCTTTCAGAGGCTTTGTCACTGATGTACAAAAATGCCTTTGACTTATGGGTATTGATTTGGTATCCTGCTACTTTGCTGAATTCATTTACTAGTTTTAAAAGTTTTCTGGTAGAGTTTTTTGGGTCTTCTAGGTATATTATCATGTCATCAGCAAATAGTGCTAATTTGAGCTCTTCTTTTCCTATCTGGATCCCTTTCTTTCATCTGTCTAATTTCTCTGGCTAGAGTTTCAAGTACTATGTTAAAAAGCAGTGGTGAAAGGGGGCATCCCTGTCTTGTTCCAGTTTTTAGAGGGAATGCTTTCAATTTTTCTCCATTGAATATAATGTTAGCTTGAGGTTTTGCATAAATAGATTTTATAATGTTGAGATATGTTCCTGTTATTCCTTATTTTTCTAGAGCTTTGAACATAAAGGGGTGTTGTATTTTGTCAAATGCTTTTTCTGCATCTATTGAGATGATTATATGGTTTTATTTAAGTCTATTGATGTGATGTATTATGTTTATTGATTTCCAAATGTTGAACCAACCTTGCATCCCTGGGATAAACCCCACTTGATGGTGGTGCACTATCTTTTTGATATGTTTTTGTATCCAGTTGGCCAGAATTTTGTTGAGGATTTTTGCATCTATGTTCATTAAAGATATTGGCCTGAGTTTTCTTTTTTGGCTGTGTCTTTGCATGGCTTTGGAATTAATGTGATATTGGCCTCATAGAAAGAGTCTGGAAGAGCTCCCTCTTTCACTATTTCTTGAAATAATTTGAAGAGCATTGGTATTAGTTCTTCTTTGAAGGTCTTGTAGAACTCGGCTGTTAACCCATCAGGACCTGGACTTTTTCTTGTTGGTAGTTTTTTGATGGTATCTTCTATTTCTTCTCTTGAAATTTATTTGTTTAAATTGTTTATAGCCTCCAGTTCCAGTTTGGGCAATTCATACAACTCTAGAAATCTGTCAATGCTTTCAATATTTTCTATTTTATTAGAGTACAAGTTTTTGAAATAATTTTCTAATTATCTCCTGTACATCTGAGGTGTTTGTTGTGATATTTCCTTTTTCATCACAGATGTTAGTAATTTGAGTTTTTTCTCTTCTTCTTTTTATTAGCATTGCTAGGGGTCTGTCAATTTCACTTATTTTTTCAAAGAACGAACTTTTAGTTTTGTCAATTCTTTGAATTGTTTCTTTAGTCTCAATTTCATTAATTTCAGCTCTGATTTTAATTATTTCCTGTCTTCTACTGCTCTTAGTGTTGATCTGTTCTTCTTTTTCTAGTGCTTTGAGGTGTGATGTTAAGTCATTTATTTGTTGTTCTTGGTTTTTTTTTTTTTTTTTTCTTTTAAGGAAGGAACTCAGTGCAGTGAATTTTCCTCTTACTACTGCCTTCATAGTGTCCCATAGATTTCTATACGATGTATCTGTGTTCTCATTTACCTCTAGGAATTTTTTAATCTCCTCCTTGATGTCTTCTTCAACCCCTTGTTCATTCAGTAGCATGTTGTTTAGCTTCCAGTTGTTGAAGTAGTTTTTTTTTTTTTATTTCTTGTTTTATCATTGATTTCCAATTTCATCCCATTATGGTCTGATAGAATGCAGGGTAGTATCTCTATTTTTTTTTTTATATTTTCTGATAGTTGCCTTGTGACATAATATATGGTCAGTTTTGGAGAATGAGCCATGTGTTACTGAGAAGAAAGTGTATTCACTTACTGAGGGATGAAATATTCTATATATGTCCATTAGGTCTAAGTTATTAATTGTTTTAACGAGGCCTAAAGTTTCTCTATTTAGCTTTTTTTTTTTAATATTTATTTATTTACTTTAGTTGTACACAATGCAATGCATTTATGTTTACGTGGTGCTGAGGATCGAACCCGGGCCGCGCACATGCAAGGCGAGCGCTCTGCCACTGAGCCACAATCCCAGCCCCTCTATTTAGCTTTTGTTTAGATGATTTATCCATTGGTGAGAGAGGTGTGTTGAAGTCCCCTAGAATAACTGTGTTGTGGTCTATTTTACTCTTGAACTTGAGAAGGGTTTGTTTGATGAATGTAGGTTCTCCATTATTTGGAGCATATAGATTTATAATTGTTATATCTTGTTGATGAATGGTTCCCTTAAGTAGTAAGAAGTATCCATCTTTGTCCCTTTGATTAGCTTTGGCTTGAAGTCTACCTTATTTGATATGAGAATGGAAACCCCTGCTTGCTTCCATAGCCCATATGAGTGATAAGACTTTTCCCAGCCTTTCACATTCAATCTATTGATGTCTTTTTCTATGAGGTGTGTTCTTGGAGATAGCAAATGTTGGGTTGTTTCTTTTAATCCAGTCTGATAATCTGTGTCTTTTGAATGGTGAGTTTAGGCATTAACATTCAGGGTTATTATTGAGATGTGATTCTTATTTCCATACATTTTTAATTGTATTATGGTATTTAGCTTGATTTGGTTTCTCCTCTGGTTGGTAATTCCTTTAGTTTAATATCTCCTTTTGTTGATTTTCATTGTTATTTTTCTCTTCTTCTTCGTGGAAAATTTTGCCCAAGATGTTCAGAAGTGCTGGCTTTTGAGTTGTGAAATCTTTTAACTTTTGTTTGTTGTGGAAGATTTTTATTTCATTTTTTAATCTAAAGCTCAATTTTGTGGATATAAGATTCTTGGTTGACATCCCTTTTCTTTCAGAGCTTGAAATATGCTATCCAGGATCTTCTAGCTTTTAAGGTCTGGGTCGAAAAATCTGAGCATAGTCTGATTGGTTTCCCCCTATATGTAATCTGCTTCCTTTCTCTCGTGGCTTTTAATATTCTCTCCTTGCCCAGTATATTAGGCATTTTCATTACAATGTGCCTTGGTGTGGATCTGTTGTGATTTTGTACGTTTGGTGTTTGGTAAGCCTCTTGAACTTAGTTTTCTCATTCATTACTCAAGTTTGGAAAATTTTTTGCTATTATTTTATTGAATAAATTACTCATTCCTTTGGCTTGAAACTGCACCTTCTTCTACCCCAATCACTCTTAAGTTTGGTCTTTTTATGTTGTCCCATATTTCTTGAATGTTCTGTTCTTGATTTCTTACCACTTTTGCCATGTAATCTAGATTTTTCTCCAGGATATATATTCTGTCTTCATTATCTGAGGTCCTTTCTTCCAAGTGGTCTAATCTTTTGGTGATGCTTTCAATTGAGCATTTAGTTTGGTTTATTGCTTCTTTCATTTCCAGAATTTTTGTTTTGTTTCTCTTTAGAATCTCTATCTCCCCATTGAAGTAATCTTTTGCTTCCTGTATTTGTTTTTGGAGTTCTTTGTCAAAATCCTCTTTTACCACCTGTATTTGCTCTCACATCTCATTTTTGAGTTCATTCTTAAGATCCGTAAACATTTGGAATATGTAATTTCTAAATTCCATCTCTGGCATTTGACCAACTGTGCTTGCCATGGAATCTACTGAGGGGATATGTTGATTTGTTTCAGTCACTTTCTTCCCTTGTTTCTTCATAATGCTTGTGTGTCTATTCTTCTAGCACTGTGAGACCTTGACTATTTCGATATCACCTTATAGTCTTATGTTGCTCCTGTGGTACAATGCTGTCAGATACCCTTATAAATACTTTACACTTTAAGATCTAACACTTTCTATTCACCAAATCACAGTTTGATCACAGTGTACAGATTCAGTTAACTCAGATATTGTTTCCAATTTACTCTGTATGCTTGTGTTGGGGTTTACAGTTTCAGTATTGGACACAGAGATGATATGTTTAGGAAGAAGGAAGTGAGGTTATCGAGATGTTCTTTCTTAGGAAGTATGAAAATAGAATTCTATGGATGTGGTTTAATATCAGCATACGGGAGAGGAAAGAGAATGGAGTTAGCAATTTAGAGGGAAGACTGATTTATATATAAACCAAACTTATGTAGCCATTGAGAGAAGAAAAAAAAAAAAAGGAAGATGGAAAATAAAAAATAAAAAAGAACAACAAAAGATAACAAAGAAGTAAGAATTAGTGTAAGAGAGAAGAGAGAGAAAGTGAGTCAAGAAAATAGAGTAAACTATATATAATACCTCTTTGCTGTATAGTTCAATTGCCCCAGATCTAGAAATCCCAATTTCTGCGTATAACTTGTTTTTGCCTCTGATGAGTATGCAATGACAGGATGGAAATAGAAAAGATGAGGGAAGAAGAAAAGAGACAAAAGTGAGAAGAGAAGAAAACAAAGAAAGGAGGAACAAAAACAAACATATAAGCACACTATCAAACAGAACAAAAACAAAGCAAAACAAAACAAACAAACAAACAAAAAAACAGAGTCAAACCCAGGAACAAGTTTCAAACAAACAGGACCCTGGGAAGCCCTTCTTTTTTCCCTTCCAGTTTAAGCCAGTTTTCCGGGATCATGCCCAGACAGTCACAGAGCACCAGTTAGTGGACTTAAGTCTGCACCTTTGGCCAGCGACAGAATGGTACAGTGGAAGAGTGGCTCGGGGGTGTGTGTTAGCACGTGAATGGCACCAGGAAAGGGTTCATCCAGAAGGCACGCATTCCTTACACCCACCCCCAGTTGTAGCTCTCGGGGTTGCTGCGCTGGCCTCAGACATGCCCTCCCCTGCTGGCTGCCCGCATCTCACCCAGGTGTGTGCTGTTCTCAGACCACTGGCTGGATCCTTGGATGCCTGCAGCTGCTTTTCTTCCTTGTTTCTTTGTCCCAGTCAGCCGCAGCTTTCCTCCAAGATGGCGGTGCTTTCTCTGGTCTCAACAACAGTACCTCAGACCTGTGTGTCACTCCGAAGCGTGCAGGTCCGGTTCAGCAATTTGCATGAAAGAAGTCTATGAGGATGCTGTTTGCGTCTAGCTTCCCTTTTATTCTTCTGCGCTGTTCGATTTTAAAGCTGTGGGATCCTTCCCTTACTACAATGTTACCGTGGCTGCTGCGCTGCTAATGCTGGTTTGGTTTGTGGGCCGCTCACACTGGGCCCCCCGTGCGTGGGCGGTCTGGAGTTCATTGTATTTTACCATCCAGAGGTGCGCGTGGATGTCCCAGCTCCCTCTCAGTTGCAGGAGTATTGCTAGGAACGAGTTCAAACTTCCCGCTAAGCCTCTTTTAGTGAGTCTCTAGAGAGCACCTCTCTGCCATCTTTCCTCCTCCCGGTTTCTTTTTAAATACAAAGCATTGCTCAAATGAAAGAAATTTTATAGTTGGCATCTGTTTTTCTTTTCTTTTGGTACTGGGGATTGAACTCAGGGGCACTCAACCACTGGGCCACATCCCCAGCCCTTTTTTAAAAAATTTATTAGCGATAGGATGTCACTGAGTTGCTAAGTGCCTTACCATTGCTGAGGCTGACTTTGAACTCACGATGCTCCTGCCTCAGCCTCCCAAGTGCTGGGATTACAGGCATGTGCCACCTCGCCCAGCTGCATCTGTTATTTTCAATAGGAAGCTTGGTGGCCTTGTTTTCTGTAATTTACCCTGGTTCTCACAGATTTTCTTTTTCTTTTCTTTTTTATTAATGTGTCCCTGGGGATCAAACCCAGGGCCTTGGGCATGCAAGGCAAATGCTCTGCCACCAAGTTACATCCCCACCCTAGAATTTTTTTAAAATAAACTTTTAATTTTGGAATAATTTTATATGTACAGAAAAATCACCCAGGTAACATACAGCACTGCTACATATTCTACACCCCATTTCAATTTCCTGAAATTTCACCATCTTGCATTGTTGTGGTGCTTTTGGCAAAATGAAAATGAAGAAGCCAATATTAGTACATTGCTGCTAACTGGACTCCAGACTTTTTTCAACTCCACCAGTTTTCCCATTAACATCCTTTTCCTGTTCCAGAATTCAGTCCAGGATTCCACATTAAGTTTCACCTTCAGGTTGCCTTATTCTCTTCTGATGTGTGTCCCCAAGTCTTTCCTTGCCTTTCGTGACCTTGACAATTTGAAGAGTACCAACTAGGCATTTAGTAGAATGTCCCCCATTTTGGGTTCGTCTTTGTTTTTCTCTTGGTTACTCTAGGGTTTGGGGGTTTTATGAATGAATACCCTAAAGGTGAAGTGCCCTTTTCATCGCACCCTAGGGCGGGGGTGGAGGGGATACAGGATATCCATGTGACTTGTCACTGGTTGTACTGTCCCGCTGAACTTGCCACTAGAGTCTCTCCAAAACCAGAGGCAAGGGAGTTGCCACAAGAAACTGCTCCAAGTTGTCCTGAGACAGGGGGCAGTTGGGAATTTGACAAAAGAGTCACTAAACAGCACAGTGAGGCGTTCAACTCATTTGTCAGGGGAACCTAGAGACTGGCGCTGCGCAGTGCTGGGGATGGGCGGCAAGAGGGATCAACTCAGGTTTGCCCATGAGGAGGAGGTTGGGTATGGAGTTTACGTGAAGGTTTAGGAATTTGTCCTGGGCTGGGACTAGTTCAGAGTCTCTGCCAGAGAGGTAAACAAGTCCATCAGAGGCTGGGACATTCATTGCTCTGGTTTGGGTTCAAGCTTAGAAAACCTGCAGCTGGCCTGGCCATGGAGCAGCGAAGGTCCTCTGGGCTCTTGGTCAGGACAAGGAAAGACAGTGGGTGAAGGAGGGGCCCCTCACTGGTGCTGTCAACCTTGACCATGAGGTGGTGTTTGCCGGGCATCTCTGCCATACAATTAGCATTTACCCCTGTTATGGTTTGGATGTGAGGTGTCCCCCAAAAGCTTATGTGTGAGACAATGCAAGAAGGTTAAGAGAAGAAATGATTGGATTATGAGAGTCTCAACAAAATTGGTGAATTAATCCCCTGATGAGATTAACTGAGTAGTACTGAAGGCAGGTTGGGTATGGCTGCAAGTGGTGGGCAGCAGGGGTGTGCCTTTGGGATATATATTTGTATCTAGCAAATGGAGTCTCTCTCTCTCTCTCTGCTTCCTGATCATCATGTGAGCTACTTCCCTCTGCCACACTCCTCTGCCATGATGTTCAGCCTCACCTTGAGCCCTGAGGAATGGAACCAGCCTTCTATGGACTGAGACCTCTGAAACCGTGAGCCCCTAAATAAACTTTTCCTTCCTTAAATTTGTTCCTTTGGGTCTTTTAATCACAGCAGTGAAAAAGCTGACTAAAACACCCCCTATGTGTTCTCTATTCATGATTATTTCACTGATGTTGCTAGTTATCTTTGACTGTGTCCTAGCATTTCATTGGAAAAATCATTTATAGATAAAATTTAGGCCTAGACCAAAGGTACAATTTTTGGAGAGAATTTGTGTTTGCTACTTCCAGGTGGCTGGGTACACCAGCATGGAACTCTTAAAATCAAGTTCACTGTGATTTACTGAGAAACAATTCCAGGCCAAACCTACCCCTCTGTCTGACTGTAGTGGGGCTGGACTCCATTAGACCCTCCTCCCTGTGTGGTCTCTGGACTTCATTTATTTTTTCTTTTAATATATATTTTTATTTTTTTCTAATTAGTTATACATGATAATAGAATGCATTGACATATCATACATAAATGGAATATAACTTCTCATTCATCTGATTGTACATGATATAGAGTTGCACAGGTCACGTAATCATATATGCACTCTAATGGTTAGTTTGAATTGTCAGCTTGATTGGATTAAGATATACTGATGATTAAGAGGCTTCTGGGTGTGTCAATGAGGCTGTGTCTAGGAATGGTTGGCATGTGAAATAGCAAATTGAAGTGGAGATCCTCCCTAAACATGGGTAGCACTGCCCAATAGGATGGTGGCTTGGATGGAATAAAAGTTGGAAAAACAAGGAAGCAGCAGCAGATGCAAGCTCATTTCTTCTTGAATGGGTTCTTGATTGCCACTGTGATTGTCTGAGGATATCGGACTCTCGCTTCTTCACTCTTCCAAAACAGACTCTGCAAGTGATTCTCCAAGGAGTTTCCAGAAGCCTTTGGTCTTGGACTAGGGTAGCACAATTGTTCTGGGGCTTCAGCCTCTTGGACTGCGCAGCTACTGGTTCCTTCAGCTCTCCAGCCTACAGACGGCCATTGTGGACTATCCAGCTTCTGGTCACATAAGCCAATCTAATAAGTCCACTTTTTAGAATCATGCTTCCTGTTGATTCTGTTCCTCTAGAGAACCCTGACTAATACATCCACGTAGCATAGTAATGACTGGACTTCATTTCTGACCCCCCCTCGCCTTCAGGCTAACCTAAGATCTGATTCTCTGGAAGCCACCAAGGCCTCCATTTCAAAAGTGGCATCTGCACTTGGGCACCTCCTGGGTTTCTTCTGCCCCTTTAATTTTTCCTGGTAAAATCCTTCCCATTTCTTCATCTCTTCAGAGACTTAATGACATTTAGGGTTTTTTTTTTTTTTTTTTTTTTTTTTTTACTTTTTTTTTTGTGTGTGTGCTGGGATTGAACCCAAGGCAAGCACTCTACCAACTGAGTTATATCCCCAGACCAACATTTACATTTATAACAGCTTTTAAAGTGGTTTTTCAGCATGGGTAGGGGGGCTTAGGTTGGTTTAGTTCTGTCCCTCAACAGAATCAAGGTCATTGATTGATTGACAGATTGACTTATTTTTCAAAGTTTATGGTTTGAGGTTTGGTGGCAACTTAAGAAGATTTTATGACTGCCTCTAAGATTTTTCTCTTTCAGGTTGACTGTGATGTGTCCAGATTTCTTTTTCCATATTTTTCCCATTTGGAGTTTCCAGAGTTTCTTAAGTTTATGACTTGATTTCTTTCTTCTGTTCTGAAAAATTCTCAGTTATCTCTTTAAATGTTTCTTCTTCCCTTCTCTCTATTTCCTCTTGTCTTTTTCTAGGACTTGAAGTGCAAGTTATGTTAGACATTTAGATTGTGTCTCACATGTCTCTTGCACTCCTTTCTAAATTTTTTCCATTCTTAAACTTTCCATACTTTAGTTGGGTATTTTGTATTGATCTGTCTTGCAATTTGCTACTTCACTAATGTTGGTTTTCTTCTGTATTCAATCTTCTGTTAAATCCTTCTATTAAGTTTAGCTTAAGAAATTGTGCTTTTCTGGTCTGCAATGTCCATTTGATTTATTTTTGTGGAGTCCAACTCTCTGTTGGAATTTTCTAACCATATATTTTCTGCATATTTTCATCCATTTTCTTGAACATTTTTATCATTGGGTGTGTATTAACTCCAATCTCCAGATCATCTGTGTATATGATTCTATTATTTTTCTCTTTGATCTTATAGTTTTATGTTTTTATGTGCCTATTAATGTTTTATTGAATGTCAGACATTATGTGTACAGAGTCTCTAGATGTTATCCTCCATGTAAGAATGATTCCCCCTTTTCTATGCTAGGCAGATAAAGTAATGGCCTGATTACTTTAAGCAAATCAGGGCATGAAATGAGTCAAGATTAGTTTGCATTTTTTAATAAAAGTTAATATACCTTTAGTTTTCTCTGATCATAGGTAAGAACCTTCAAGAATTTCAGTGGAGAGACTGGGCAGTTAAGTCTTCTCTGCTTTTCAAAGGTTTTGTCATATTTTTAGTCTCTTGCTTCATGCAGCTTTAGAACTGAAAAAAATTCTCAAAAGGAAGCTAAGTTGTTTGGTTCCTTGAAGACTATGATTTTGCAATCCAGCCCCATAAGACCATCAAACATAGTGTTGGTTTCTGTTTTCTGGCAGGAGCCCCCTGGCTGAGACAAGCCCAGATTCTCAGCCTCTAGCTGTGTCCAGAGTTGACAAGTACCCTCAGAGGATGAACAAACTGCAGATTTCATGACTAGATCCACATTCCCTCCAAGGCTCTGGACTCCCTTTCCGTGTCCTCTGACCCTCACCATGACAGCCTTTGCCTTTTTAGCATGGTGGGCTGGCAGGTAATTCTACTTTGCTTTTCAGAGGCATTTGATATAGCTTTCTAGCCTCTTTCCCTGAATAACTTCTCCAGATACCTGGTAGTGTGTGTGAGGCTCCCCTAGTCTCCACGCCTGCATGATCACCAGGCTCTTCTGTTTTTCCTGCCCCAGCGCACTCCTCAGCCTTGGCCATGCCTAGGTACTCAGCTCCCTTCCCACAATGAACAGACGCCCCAGGTAGAGAAGGAGGTAGAGAACAGCAGCAGCTCCTCAGCTGCCCCTGAGGAGTTCTGCCTCTGGAATCACAGTCTCTCTAGTCTGGGTTGTTTCTCTAGCTCCCTAATGCCTTTAAAAACTGGAAATAAAATATTTTTAAATTTAGTTTTCTAGTTGTTCTAGATTGTGCTTTTGACCTGCCTCTGATCATCCAACCCCCTGATGAATTTTTGGCTAGATTATCTTGTACAGACACTAGGTAAGGGCGATTCTATATTCTGCTATTGCTCTTCCATCGTTACCCAAAATTACATACAAAAGGTTTTTGTTATAAACTCAAGTTTGTCAATATTTTTACCTTTGTGCCTTGTTTAAGAATGCCTTTCAAGAACTGGCTGTGTAGCTCAGTGGCAGAGCACTTGCTAGCATGTGTGAAGCCCTGGCTTCAATCCCCAGCATGGCAAAAACACTACCGCCACCAACAACAAGGAACACAAGATAAACCCTCCTAGCACACATGCCCCAGTGACCCTCTTCCTCCAATGAGGTCCTGTCTCCTAGTGGTGCATTCAGCTATGGATAAATCCACTGAGCTCAGAGCCCTGGTGACCCAGTCATTGCCTAAAGACCCACCTCTGAACTTTGCTGCACCTGGACCATGCTTTCAACCCTTGAGCTCTTGTGGGGCATTACCTTTGTAAATTTGAAATACACAATACATTGTTATTCACTATAATTCCCATACTGTACAAAAGCTCACCAGAACTTGTTTCTCAAACTTAGTACCTTTTGACCAGCATTCCCCCTTCCCCACCCACCTGCCAGCCTTCAGCATCTGGTAGCTTTCATTACCTTGCTTCTTTGAGACCCACTTTAGTTTCCACATGTGTATAAGTGAGATCACACAATATTTGTCTTTCTGTACCTGGCTTATTTCACTTAAAACAATGTCCTCTTGCTTCATCTATGCTGTCGCAAATGACACAATTTCTTTCTTTAAAAAGCTAAGTATTCCATTGTGTGTATGTACACTACATTTTCTTTCTTTCTATTTGTGTGGAATGGGGGTAACTGGAATTGAACCCAAGGGTGCTCTAATATTGAGCTATTCCCCGAGGTTTTTTTTTTTTTTTTTTTTTGAGACACAATCTAAGTTGTAACCATTAAATATATTTGCATTTAATCTGCCAGTCTTATCCAAAAGCATGGACAGGATTTCAAATGTGACCTGTCTCATAATTCCTGAGCTAGTACCTACTTGGTCATGTCACACTACTTTTTTTTTTTACCCATTCCTGGATTGGATTTATGGTTACTTTGTTATGGAATTTAAATGGATATATTTATTAGTAGCTTGGGCTTAAAATTTTTGCTTCTTATTTTTTATTTGTCTGGTTTTGATAGCAGAACTAAAGTCACCTCATGAAATGATTTGGGGCCATCTGAAGAAGTTTTAAAAGTCTTAGAATGATTTATTCAATCCAGACATGCTCTTTGCTGGGTCCTGGAAATTGTCCCTATAATGGTGGGAAACTGCAGTGTGAGGAGAGGCCAGGGTCAGGCAGGTTTGGAAGTATTTTATGCATTTCCTCTATTATCTTTAATTATATCTACTTCCTATGTTGATTCATGAGACAGTTCTGTTTACATTTTCCTCAAAGTTGACATTTTCCCTAGATTGTCACACTTCTGGGTAGGAAGTTGTAAAAGAATTTCTTTCGTAAAGTTTTGATCTTGCCCTTCTCTGGAGACATAACCTTTTCCTTATTCCTACCATGGTTCTTTTTCTTTTTCTTTTTTTTTTTGGTACTAGGGATTGAACTCATGGGTATTTGACCACTAGGCCACATCCCCAGCCCTTTTTTGTATTTTATTAGAGACAGGGTCTCACTGATTTGCTAAGTGCCTTGCCATTGCTGAGGCTGGCTTTGAACTTTCGATCCTCCTGCCTCAGCCTCCCAAGTGCTGGGATTACAGTCACACGCCACTGCGCCTGGCTTTTTCTTTTGTTTTTTAGACCAGTCTTTCCATTTGGTTGGTCTTTTCGATGAACCAAATTTTGGTTTTATACTCTTTGTTTGAGATTTAAATAAATTATCTTTTTCTTTGTTACATTTCTCTACTTATGTTCTTTCCTAATTCCTTATTTCAAACTTGTTGGAGGATTACCTTATTTTTATTTCCTAGTAAATAACTTGTTAAAAACTTAATTTTCTTGTCAATGTTCCTTGTTTTCTAATGCACACATTTTAGGCTGTGTGTTTTCATCTCTGTGCCACTTTGGAAATGTCTGGTTTTTTATATGCAGTGTCTTCATTGGCATTGATTTCTTGACCATTTGTTATTTCTAATTTGATTTGCTCTTTAGCCTAAGAAATGATTGGAAGGAACCTTTAATGCCTCTCAGAGGTCTTCTTTTGACTTTTCATTACTTATCACATTGTGGTTAGAAAGTGTGTTCCTTAGGATTTCCAGTTTTGAAGGTCTACCCCTATTTCTTTTGTGGCCCGATGCACAGTCATTGTTGAGGCTTCTCCATGCTTGAAAGGCAAAGTGTAATGATTAACAGCTGGAGAGGAGGCAGAGAGGAGCTGGTGGAGAGGCCAGGTGGGAAGAATGGGAAGAGGGCATCTGAATTCCAGCTCTGCCACAGCACAGATGTGGAGCTGGGCCAGCCTGGGTCATCCCTGTAAAGTGGGGGTGACAGCATTTGCATCCACTGCACCTAGGGGTGTAGCTCAGGGGTAGAGCACATGGTTAACATGTACAAGGCGCTGGGGTCAATTCCCAGCAATACAAAAGAGTGGTACCCATTTCATAAAGGGGGTATGGGGAAGAAGTGAGTTAAACCATGTATCAAGGACTGAGAAGAGTGGGTAATGCAGAGTGAGCACTCTGAGACCCCATGGTATGACACCCTGAAATATATTTGTCATAGTCAAGTTGGTTATTCAGAGAAACTGCAGAGCTCTGCAGACACTGGTACTCCTCCAAAACTTTGTTCTTTTATACAATGAAATTGACACCCATCTGCACCAGTAAGCAGCAGATGCAGTTCTAGGCCTCTCCATCTGATGTCCCCCTTTCTGCCTAAAAAGACCTTTTCCCAGGAAGGAGAGATTGGGGGTCTGACACCTGGCCCAATAGAGATGAGTGCAGGCGGCTATTACCTAGGGGAATTTATTTGCATAACAGGATCCCCCCTTCAACCCTCCATAGATTGTTCCCCCCTCCCAGAGGCCTGAGCGCCTGTCCGTCTGTGCAGCTCTATGTAAGTTTCAACCACCTTGACCTTCTTTGAGTCTCATTCCAAATGTATGTGGCTCTGTGTAAAATATGTAATAAATTTGTTGTTAGCTCCTGTTAATATATTCTATTGTCTGTTGATTCAAAAGGCCTAATTATTGAACTTGTGGAGGAAGTAGGGGAAGCTCCTTTTTCCCTTGCAACTGAAAAATGTCAGATATTTTTAAATGTGCTGCAACAAATTGTGAGCTCTGCTGTACACATCTATCTTATCCAGAATGCTCATGATTTTTTCCAAATCTTTCATTTGATTTGATTTTAGTTCACTAGGTTTGCCAATTTCTAACAGCACTGTGTTAACATTTTATACTACAATTGTGAGTTTTTTAACTTTTCCTGCACCTCTGTTAGACTCTCCTTTCAATATTTTAAAAGAGTTTCTTACAGATCATGATTTCTGCTACATAATCTGGAAGAGTGTACCTTGCAGCCACTCAGAGTTAGCTTCTGTGATGTCTGAAACTCTTTCAATCTAAATGCTGTGTGTTCCTGGTGTTAGTTTTGCTGCAGAAACCCTCTTCCACTTTGCATTTCCCTGGTATGTCTTTTTTAATCTCTTTATATTTAATCTTGAGTTGTTTTATTTTTGGTGTGTCTTTTATAAATAGAACATAGCTGAATTGTGTATCCTAGCCAACTGAGGTAGCTCTACATTTTATAAATCAATTTATTCCACTAACATTTTGATCACTGTAGTCTTTGTATTTATCCTCGCTCTTATCTTTCATTTGATTTTTACAAGAATTTCTGTTCCTCTCTCACACTGTTTTTTACCTGTCTTTGGATTGGTTGCATGTCCTTTGATCTACATTTTTTCCCAGCACATCTTTTTTTTTTAATCCATTTGTCAATGGACACTTAAGATGTTTCCTTTCTATGTTGTCGCTATTGTGAGTAATGCTGCAATGAACACAGGAGTCCAGGAATCTCTTTAACATGCAGATTTAACTTCCTTTGCATATATATCCAAATATGGATAGGTTGGTTGCTGGATCATATGGTTGTTTTATTTTTAATTTTTGTGGGAAACTCCATTCATTTTTTCCATGATGGCTATATGAATTTGCATTCCACCAACAGTGAACCAGGCCCCCTCTTCTCCAAATCCTTGCCAACACTACTTATCTCTTGTCATTTTGACGCTAGCCATCCTAACAGGTGTGAGTCGGTACCACACTGTGGTTTGATTCCATGCTTGCTGATGTTGAGCATTTTTTCATATAGCTGTTGGCCATTTGTATGTCTTCTTTGGGAAAATGCCTCTTCTGTTTCTTTGCATATTTTGAAATTTGATCATTTGTTCTATTGTTATCATATTGTATGAGGTCCTTATTTACTTTCAGTATTAACCCTTTATCAGACACAGGGTTTGCAATATTTTCTCCCTTTCTGTAGGTTGCTTTTTCATCTTGTTTTTTTTTTTTTATTTCTTATTTTTTTATTTTTTGGTACTGGGGATTGAATTCAGGGGCACTCAACCACTGGGCCACATCCCTAGCCCTTTTTTGTATTTTATTAGAAACAGGGTCTCACTGAGTTGCTAAGTGCCTCTCCATTGCTGAGGCTGGCTTTGAACTCGCGATCCTCCTTCCTCAGCCTCCCAAGTGCTGGGATTACAGGTGTGTGCCACCGCGCCTGGCTCATCTTGTTTATCATTTCCTTTGCTGTACAGAAGTTTCCAGTTTGTGTAATCTCACTTTTTTTTCCTTTTGTCGCTTATGCTTTTGGTGTCTTACACAAAAATCTCATTGCTAATACCAATGTCAAGGATCTGCTTTGCTATATTTTCTTGTAGAATTCTTATGCCTTAAGGTCTTACATTCATGATTTTAATCCATTTTGAGTTAATTTTTTAAAATATTTATTTATTTGTTTTAGTTGTACACAATGCCTTTATTCTTACATGGTGCTGAGGATCGAACCCGGGCCGTGCACATGCTAGGCGAGCGCTCTACCACTGAGCCACAACCCCAGCCCCCATTTTGAGTTAATTTTTATGAGTGGTATAAGATAAAGGTCCAGTTTCTTTTCTTTTTTCTTTTTGGCATGAGGATATCCAGTTTTATCAGCACCATTTGTGGAACAGACTATCTTTTCCCAAAGTGTGTTTGTGGCAATGTTGTGAAATATTAGTTGACTGTACATTTCTGGCACTATCTATAGGCTCTCAACTCTGTTCCTCTGGTCTATGTCCCTGATTTTATACCAGTAACATGCTTTTTGATCACCATAGCTTTGTGATATAGTTTGAGATCAGGGGATGTGATGCCCCTAGCTTTGCTCTTTCTCAAGGTTGCTTTGGTGTTTGCTCTTTTCTGTGTTTCCATTACAAATCTTAGAATTGTTTTTCTGTTTCTACAAAATGCCATTGGAATTTTGATTGGGATTGCTTTGAATCTATAGATCACTTTGGGTAGTATGGACATTTTAGCAATATTTATTCTTCCAACCATGAACATAGCATATTTCTTATTTATTTGTGTCTTCTTCAGCTTCTTTAATCAATCTTAGATTTCAATACAAATCTTTCATTTTTTGGTTTAATTTATTCCTAAGAGTTTTATTTAAAAATTTTTTTTGCTATTATAAGAGATTGCTTTCTAAATTTCCTTTCCAGATAGTTCACTGCTAGAGTGCAGAAACACAACTGATTTTCATATATTGATTTTGTATCCTGTAAGTTTACTGAATTTGTTTATTAGTTCTACTGGTTTTTGCTGGAGTCATCAGGATTTTCTCTATATATGATCATATTATCTACAAATAGACAGGTATACTTCTTCCTTTCTGATTTGCATGCTTACCTTTCTTTCTCTGGCCTGATTCCTCTGGCTAGGACTTCTAGAACTGTTTTGAAGAGGTAAGGCGAGAATGAATACCTTTTCTTCTTCCTTACCTTAGGGAAAAGCTTTCAGCCTTTTGCTTTTGAGGATGGTAGCTGTGGACTTGTCATATATGATCTTTATTATATTGCGATTCATTCCAACTATACCCAAAGTTTGAGAATTTTTATCATGAAAGGTTATTGAATTTCATCAAATGCTTTTTCTGCAACTGGTGAGATGATGGTGTGAGTTTTGTCATGCATTCTGTTAATGTGAGGTATCACATCTATTGATTTGCATATATTGCATTTCTTGCATCCTTGGAATAAATGCCACTTGATGGTGACTGGTCCTTTCAGTGTGCTTTTGAATTTGATTTGCTACTGTTTTGTTGAGATTTTTTTAACCTGTTTTCATCAGGGAATTAGCCTGCAGTTCTCTTTTCTTGAAATATTTTTGTGGGTTTGGTATCAGAGCAATCAGTGCTGATCTTTTTAGGAAATGTTGTCCCCCACTTTGATTTCTTTTTTTTTTTTTTCTTTTTTTTTTTTTTTTTTTTTTTGCAGCATGTGAGAAGAATTGGCATTATGTTCTTCTTTAAAAGTTTGGTAGACTTCTCCAAAAACTATCTGGACCTGGGGTGTTATTTTTGTTATTGTTTTGTTTTTTTGTTTGTTTTGATGGGAGAGTTTTGATTACAGATTCAATGTTCTTACCTGTTATTGGTCCTCTCAGATTTTCTTTTTCTTCATGATTCAGGTACTGTAAGTTGTATTTTTCTAGGAATTTGTCTTTTTCTTCTAATAAGTTGCTTAATTTGTTGGTATATAATTATATAATTATTGTTCATCATAGGGTTTTTTTTTGTGGTATTGGTGGTTCTGGAGATCAAACTCAGGACCTAATACATGCTAGGCAAACATTCTACCACTGAACTACGTCCCCAACCCCCATAGTCTCATCATCCTCTATATCTGTGGTATCAGTTGTAATATTTATACTATTATTTATACATTTATTATTTGAAGTATCTTTCTTTTTGTTACTTTAGCTAAATGTCAATTGTGTTTATCTTCTCAAAGAACCAACTCTGGTTGGTTTGTTTTTTAAATTATTTTTGGTCTACTCTCCATTTTTTTTTCTTCTTCTTTCTGGTAGCTTTGAACTTCATTTGTTTTACTTCCTTGCAGTGTAAAGTTAGGTTGCTCATTTGAGTTTTGTTTTTGTTTTGTGTTTTTGTTTTTGTCATACTGAAAGTTTTTATAGCTATAAATGTTTCTCTCAGTATTACTGTTACTGTATCCCATAAGCTTCAGGTTGTTGTGTTTCCATTTTTGCTTGTCTCAAGGTATTTTGAGCCAGGTGGGGAGGCACAGCTCCAGCTAGCCCCTTGGGAGTCTGAGGTGGGAGGATCAACCACTTGAGCCTGTGAGTTTGAGACCAGCCTGGGCAACATATTGAGACCCCTTCCTCCCACCCTGCCCCCCCAAGTTTTGATTGTCCTTTTGGTTTCTTTGGCCTTGCTGCTTTCACAAGTCTGTGGATTTGACAGTTTCATTTTAGTGTTCTTTGTAGATATTTTGGGTTCTATCTATTTTGGGACCTTTGGACCTCATGAGTCTGGATGTCCATTTCTTCCCCCAAATTTAGGAAATTTCAAGCCATTATTTACTATTTATTTTAAGTTGACAAATAATCATATATTTATGATTACCATGTGATGGTGATTATGTGATGCTATGATATTTGTATACATTGTGAGATGACTAATTTTTAAAAAGAGATTTCTGTGCTCTCCTCTCTCTCTCTCTCTCTCTCTCTCTCTCCCTCCCTCCCTCCCTCTACTCCTTCTCAACTTCCCATGATGTGTATATTGTTTCACCTGCTGGTGTCTCAGTCCAGTGGGATTTATTCACTCATTTTTATTATTTTTTCTTTATTCTTCTCTGAGTGTACAATTTCAAGTGTCCTGTCTTCAAGTTCACTGACTCTTTTCTTTGTTTAATTGAGTCTGCTGTTAAAGCTCTTCGGACTTTTTCTTCCCCAGTCACTGTATTCTTAGCTCTAGGATTTTTAAAAATGACTTCTTTTTCTTTGTTAAAGTTCTCATTTTGTTCATATATTGTTTTCTTTCTGTGCCTTCTTTTAGATCATTGAAGATTATTCTGAATTCTTTGTGACTCAGTTCATAGGTGTCTATTTCTTTAAAGCCAGTTACTGGAGTTTATTAGTTTCCTCGGGTGCTG
The DNA here is from genome assembly GCA_025594165.1 of Tamias sibiricus. NCBI lineage: Eukaryota > Metazoa > Chordata > Mammalia > Rodentia > Sciuridae > Tamias > Tamias sibiricus. Next base: position 66,238,664 of record CM046660.1, on the reverse strand, counting down.
TCCTTTTTTCTGATTGTTCATGATCCTCATGTCCTTAGACTCTTACATAATGTCTATACATTTAAGGAAGCAGTAACCTCTTCCAGTCTTTACAGGTTTGCTTTTGCAAGGAAAAATCCTTACTTGTCAGCCCAACCTGGCTTGCTGTTAGGGCCTTTAGTTTGGTGTAGTCACTGCCTGTGCTCTGAGTTTGGATGGGCTATTGGCTGACCTCTGCAGGTGGGCGGGGATGCTGGCTAGCTCCAGGCTGGTCTCTGTAATTGTGCAAGGCCTCTGGATATGCTCTGGTGTGGGGAAGGGCCACAGGCTGGGTCCTGTGATCTTGTGTGTTTGCAGTCAGTCAGTGCTCCACACTTGGGTGGAGTCATTGACTGGGTTCCCCTCTGCACTGGGGCAGCTGGCTTCTGCTCCAGGATCAGCTGGAGTTATTCTCAGGCCTGTTTGAGAAGCACCACACACTATAACCCACAACTTGTGCTTGCTACAGCCTGGGCTTCTTAGTCACACAGTGTCACTCTCCAGGCTTCCTAGTCAGACAATGCTGAAAGCTCTGCCCAACATTTGTGTGTGGTCGCTGGCTGGGCTACATCATTGAGTGGGGCCACAGGCTATGCTTCTAAATTGGGCAGGATCGTGGGCTGAGCTGCTTGCCAAAGCATGACTGCAGGCTGTACTCAGCATCTGGGCAGCGCTGGAGGCTTGGCTCAGGTAGGGCCACATGCTGTGCCCCACATGGGAAGGAGTTCCTGGGTTGGTTTCTTGCCCGTGCTGTTCATAGGCTGGCCTCTGATGATAGACAAGTTCCCAGTTTGTGCGCTCTGGTCGTGGGAACTAGAGTCTATGCTCTGCTGCTGGCACAGTCATTGGTTTGTTGACTTGTCCAGGCAGGGCATGGGCTGGGTTCCAAGGCTGGGCATGCTCACTGATTGGGTTCCCTGGTCTACTTCATATGTAGGCAGGTTGCCAGCTTGGCTGCCTGCCCAGGAAAGGCTGTAGGCTGTGTTATAGCGAAGTGCAGGGTCAGTGTTGGGTCTGTCTGGCTTACTCTATAGGTAGGCAGGTTGCCAGCTTGGCTCCTTGCCCAGGTGATGCCATGAGCTGTGCTCTGAGGCTGGATGGAGGTGTCATTGGTCTGCTTAGTTGGGTGGCACCAATGGCTATCTTCTTAAAGGGGGGGTCCCAAGCCAGGCTGCCTGCTCAGGCAGGCAGTAGCTGGGCTCTAGCAGGGCTACACTGCTGGCTAGGAACCAGTTTGGGGCAGAACTGCTGAGCATGTCCCCTGGACAGACAGAGTCACAAGTGTGGCTCTACAGGTGGGCAGAGCGACTGACAGGCTTTTGGTAGAGTGCCTCTGATGGCAGGAACACAGTGCCATCACCAAAATGTGATGCCTGGACCCTCTGTTTCGGGATGATCCCAGTGGTCTAGCCTGCTGATTACCCCCAGAAGTCCCCACAGGGCATGACAGGAGTGGACCTCCCTGAAAGTACCTCAGCATTCTGGGGGAGCCAGATGTCCTCCTCAGGCTCTGTTTTTTCTCACTGCAGAAACCTTAGCCCCCGGAGTCCCCTGGTGGAAGGGACTAAGGCAGCCTGGGGAGGAGCACCATGGTCAACATGAGATTGCTCCTCTTAACCATCTAGTGTGACTTTTCTTGTTTTTCCTGTAGTCCAAGGGAGTTGGTTCAGCCTCATACCCCGGTTATTTCCTGTGGATAGCTGCTAGTTGATCTTCCTGTGAGGGTAACTAAAGCCAGAGACTTCCTGTTCTACCATCTTGCTGATGCTGGGCCCTCCATTGGTCTTGGGTCTAGCTTTTCATTCTGGGAATCTTTTTCTTTGTTTTATTTGATTTCTTTATTGTACTTTCTATTCTCTCCTGAAATTCCCATTTGTGGAATGCTGAGACATCTTATGCAGTATATCTTTGTCTTTCACATTTTCTATATTTTCCACTGCATTCCAGAAAGAAAATGTGGTCTACTGACGTATTCTTCATTTGAGTCTATTCCACTATTAGCACAGCCATTTTAATTTTTTAACAGCTTTCATAAGGTTTAGCTTACATGCTGTAAAATTCGCCTGTTTTAAGTGTAAGTGTACAATTCAGTGTTTTTTTTTTTTTTTGTTTGTTTTTTTGTTTTTTCTTTTTTGCAAATGTACAGATTTATGCCACTGTCACTACAGTCCAAGTTTAGAACATTTTAATTACTACCCACCCCCAAAATTCCCTCATGGTTATTTGCAGTTGATTCTTATTCCTTTCCCCTGACCCTAGGCAACCAGTAATATGATTTCTATCTCTATAGATTTTCTTTTCTTGGACATTCGAATCATACATGGTGTGGTTTTCTGCATCTGGCTTTTTCTTTCTTTTTGAGGGGAGAAATACCAAGGATTGAACTCAGAGGTGCTCAACCACTGAGCCACATCCCCAGCCCTTTTTGTATTTCATTTAGAGACAGGGTCTCACTGAGTTGCTTAGCGCCTTGCTATTGGTAAGGCTGATTTTGAACTCGGCAATCCTCTTGCTTCAGCCTCCCAATAATCATAACACTTTGAAGTTAATCTATGTTATAGAATACAGTTGTATTTTTTTTTTTTTTGCTTTTTATTGCTGAATACTATTTCATTATACGGTTCTACCAATTTTATTTATCCATTTACCAATCAATGGATATTTGGGTTGCTTTCACTTTTTTTGGCTATTGCTAAGGCGTCCATGAATACTTGTATTCCAGTCCTTGTATGGATGTTTCATTTCTTTTTTTTTTTGAATATTTATTTATTTGTTTTAGTTGTACACAATGCCTTTATTCTTACCTGGTGCTGAGGATCGAACCCCAGGCCGCGCGTGTGCTAGAGGAGTGCTCTATCGCTGAGCCACAACCCCAGCCCCTGTATGTTTCATTTCTAAGAGGATACCTAGGAGTGGAATTGTCAAATCATTCAGTAACATTATGTCTAACAGTTAAAAAATTACCTCACAACATTTTCAAAGGACCATTTTAAACTCCCACCAGCACCATGTAAGCACTACAGCCTGGCAGACACCTATAATTTTATGTCTTTGAGCGTAGCCATTCTGTCATGTGTATTGGTGTATTATTACAGTTTTAATTCTTTTTTTCCCTAATGGCTGATGATGTCGAATAGCTTTTCACAATTGTATTGCCTATTTATATTTTTGGAAGATTACCTACTTAAATCATTTACTATTTTAAAATCTCATTGTCTTCTTGTTAGTTGCAAGAATTCTTTGCATGGGGGCGCCGGGGTTCATCTCCCTGAGTGGAGGCGTGGTGCTGCGTTCTGCCCATGTCGGGCTTCCTGAGCGGTGCCGTGAGGCAGGGCAGGTGCAGAGCTCGTGGGAGGATGGAGGCGCGGGGGACAGTGGCTGGGGACTGCGCGGGCCCAGGGCCCCGGGCCCCACAGGCCGGGACCAACAGGCTGCCAGGAGCACTTGACTTGCTGGAGTCTGGCTCTTTGCACTCTTGGACATGGTGCTGTCCTTCTTTGTGCACCTCCTGCCCTGATGGGTTTGCTGACATCCCAAGACCACTGGAGTCCGGAGTGAATTCTGAAAATGACCACAGTCGTCTTGAACAAAGAAGATGGGATCGTGCTACTGCAGAATTTCAAGTCTCTGAGGGACCGTTTTTTTGGGGGGGAACTACTAAATGGGTTGTGATCTCATTCATAGCCAAGTTCTTAAACCTAAATGCAGTGTTTCACATTTAAACTTTTTTCTAATTTGCCTAATGGCTTTATAGAGGCTGGTGTAGAAGTATTTGTACTTCAAAGCTTATCCTAGTCACCGAGAATGCAGTCATGTCTTCAATGTTGTAAGGGTTGGTCTGGGTTTAACTCAGTCACAAAATGTGGTGTGTAAACAGGTGAGGTGAGTAGTTGTAAATTCCAGAGTTATTCAGAAGCAAGAGAAAGACTTGGAGAGAAGGACCAGTGTTCTTAAATTGTGGAGAGGCTGCAACTAACACCAGCTATACAGAATAATAGGGTCCACAGTCTATTAGCTCTACACATGCTTAGTTTGTAAACAGTTTTTTCATGACCTGTGAAATGCTGCATTGTGGTCCGGAGGTCGAGGGTCACAGAGGAGGTGGCATCTGATGGTGGGCATCCTGCCTACACGCCCCCTTGAGCACCCTCAAATAGGAGTGTTTCAAGCCTGTTTTCTTCCTTCCTTCCTTCCTTCCTTCCTTCCTTCCTTCCTTCCTTCCTTTCTTTCTTTCTTTCTTCCTTTCTTTTAAATATTGTATTAGGTATGCTTGTGTCCAAAAGATTTGCTTTTATAATGCTTGTAACTTACTTAAATACTTCTGCCGAGTTCGTGTGATATTCACTCATTCTACAGAGCCCTCATCATTGGCCAGCAGCATTTTAGACACAGACAGCAGTGGACCAAACAAAAATTCTTGCCTTTGTAGAGATTGTTCTGTAATTGCTGTTCTTTCTAAAAATCGAATTGCTATTAAACACAAATCTCATTGTTACTTAAATCCAATTATGTTACTGATCTAGGGGTGACCAGCAGGTATTTAATCAGAAAGGCCACACACCTACAGCCGCTGCTCTGAGCACTCTGGGACCTCTTCAGGTGGCCCGTTAAGCTTTCTACGATGGATGCCAGAAACTGGCTGGTCCTTGAAATCAGTGGTATTTGATGTATGTGAACTGTGTGAAGTATTCCCCTTCCCATGATCAAGGCATAAGATCCAGGGAACTCTACATCCTCTGCCATTCAGGAGGGTGCTCAGGGTTAGGGTCAGGCCTGGAGTCGCCCTGGGATGATTTCAGTTTGCCTGGTGACTCTTAGTTATCTGCATAAGGAGAACATTCGATGAAAGGTGTGGTTGAAGCATCAGGAGGAACAAAAAGGGGATTGTACTGAGTTTGCCAAATGATTGTGACCTACTTTTCTGCTGCTAACAATTATGCCTAATAAACATTTACTTACATAGCTGAAAAAAAAAAAAGAATTCTTTGCCTATCTGGATATGTTGTTTATTAGAAATATTATTGACTACTATTTTCTCCCAGACTCTGTCTAGTCTTTCATTATCTTAGTGGTGCCTTTGAAGCACAAAATATTTAAATTTTATTGAATTCCAATTTATTCTTCCAATTTATAATAAATTCCAATTTATTCTTTGGACCATGCTTTTGGTATTGTAGTTAATTTTATGTGTAAACCAAAGTCACGAAATTTTGGTTTTCCAGATGGAACGTTCATTCATTCTGATACATTCTACATAATCTGTGGGTCCCAGGGGAAAAAAGTAAGAAGGATATCCTTGTCTACAAATTACCAAGAATTTCAAAACAGAGAAAAGCATGAAACCAAACATAGGACTTAGGTGACTGCATACAAGACGTACCCGTGAAGCTGACTCTGCCTTTACATTTAGGTCTATGATCCATTTTAAATTGAGTTACGTGTAGGATATGAGGTAAAGGCCTAAATTAATCTTTTCCATATGTGAATATTCAATTATCCTAGTATGATTTGTTGCAAAAACTATCTTTTCCTCATTTTTTTCCGAAAATCAGTTCATTACAAACAAGGATTTGTGGCTGTAACGTCAATTCTTTTTTTTCTTTTTTTTTTTTTTTAATTCAAAGTTGTTGTAATATCAATTCTGTCCATTGATTTTTACTTGCCTTTTACATCAATCCTAAAACTGTCTTGACTCATGTAGCTTTAAAATTGGTATTAAAATCACAAAGTATAAGTCCTCCAACTTTGCTCTTTTTCAGGATTGTTTTGGCGATTCTTGGTCCTTTGCCTTTCAACATAAACTTTACTATCAACCTTGCATTCTTGCAAAAAGCCTTTAAGAGAATTTTACAGGAATTGCATTGAATTTATAGGTCAATTTGAGGATAATTGCCATCTTAAAATTATTGAATCTTCCAGTCCATGAACATGAATGTATCATTTATTTAGAGCCTTATTTTATCTTTGTAATGTTTTATAGTTTTCAGCATATAGTTCTTGTTTGTAGAACTCATTCCTAAAAATTTTATTCTTTTGCCTTCCTTTGTTTTTGTCTTTTATTTTTTTTAATATTTATTTATTTGCTCTAGTTGTACACAATGCAATGCATTTATGTTTAGGTGGTGCTGAGGATTGAACCCGGGCCGCACAAGTGCTAGGCGAACGCTCTACCGCTGAGCCACAACCCCAGCCCATGCCTTCCTTTGTTTTTGGATTTGAAAACTCAACTCTTAAATATTTAAGTTTACTAGTCAATTGTGTTTTGGTTTGAGTCCTAAATGCCCCCCAAAGGTTCCTGGGTTGCTCCATAGATGATGCACTATTGGAAGATGGGGGAACCTTCAGGAGGTGGGCTTTAGTGGAAGGAAGTTAGGTGTGAAATTGAAGGGGACATGGGGAGGCTAGTCTCTTCCTGGCAGGCATGAATTGAGCAGCTTTGCTCCACCACTTTCTCCCTGCTGTGATGCGCTGCCTTACCACAGGCCCAAAAGCTACAGGACCGAGTAACCATAAGCTAAAACTGTTGAAACTATGAGCCCATATAAATCTTTCCTCTTTATCAGTTGATGACCTCAGGTATTTTGTCACAGTGATAGAAAACTGATTAATGTCATTGTATTAAAGAAACAAGATTGTGTCAAAGATGTGGGAGTATGAAATATACTTAAAGTCTTGTTCTTTTTGCTGTAATGTTTCTATTATTTGTTTTTTTTTCTATTTTATTTATAATAGTAATATGTATTACAATTCACAATGCACATATATAGCATCTTTTTACATACAACTGTTTGTATACAAAGTATATAAGTACCATTCAGATCTTCAATCATGCATTTAAGATAATGATATCCATCTCATTCAACCACCAATTTTTTTTCTTTATTCCCCCCCCCGCCCCCTTGCTCCCTCCCTTCCCTTCCCTTTCCTTTGACCATTCTAGTGTTCCTCTAATCCTCCTATGTACCCCCGTCCAACAACACTGTGAACTAGCCTCCTTATATCAGAGAAAACATTCGGTATTTGGATTTTTGAGATTGACTAATTTTACTTAGCATTATATTCTCCAACTTCATCCATTTACCTGCAAATGCCATTATTTTATTCTCTTTTATTGCTGAGTAAAATTCCATTTTGTATATATACCACATTTTCTTTATCCACTCATCTACTGAGGGACATCTAGGTTGGTTCCACAACCTACCTATTGTGAATTGTGCTGCTATAAACATTGAAGTGGCTGTGTCACTGTAATATGCTGTTTTTTAAGTCCTTTGGGAATAGACCCAGGAGTGGGATAGCTGGGTCATAGGGTGGTTCCATTCTCAGTTTTCCAAGAAATCTCCATACTGCTTTCCATAGCGGTTGCACCATTTTGCAGTCCCAACAGCAATGTATTTTATAAAGAAAAAATAGTAAAAAACAAAAAAAATTGTTGCCAGATACCTAGATGGAACCCTGGCACTGTTCACTACATCTCTGTCAATAGTCTTGGGTGGTAACATTCATTCATTCTGAAAATTTACACACAAATAAAATAATATGTTAGTTTGATTTATGTAAAGATGAAATCATGTTAATCTGAACTTTATGTTTTATTCAACAACAACAATAAAAAACTATTACCTTCCATTCAAATCACTACAAATAAATAACTGTAATATTTGAACAGTGTGTGTTTACCAGAGTGTTCTTACCTCTTTGGCTAAATGGACAATCAGGATGTTTTCAGGTTTGGGAGTCAGTATTATTGTTGCTATTAAAACTATGCTTCAATAAATAATTGTGTATTATGGGGCATCTAATCAACAAATATGTATTGAGCACCTTGTATATATCAAAACCAAAGAGAAAGACAAAAAAAAAAAAAAAGACAAAAATGCCTACCTTTTGGTATGAATATTTTTGGAAGAAGAGAGACAATCAATGATACAATAAATAATATGTTAAATGAGTAATTAATTTAGTATGTTAGGGAGTGCTAAGGACACAGAGCTAGATTAGGGGGTTGGAGACCAGGTCAGGGTGGGATTTGAGGTTGTGACTCTGGATAGGTCAGTCATTGAAGTGACGGTGGAACACAGAGCTAACAGGGCAAAGCGGGGTAGTTCACTGCATGGCTATCTGGGCAAATAGCATGCTAGGCAGAGGAAACAGCCAATATCAAGTCTCTAAGATTAGAGTGTACCCTTGTCATCAGGAAACAGCTAAGAAGTGGACATAGCAAGAGAGAAGTACACAGAAGAGAGGAAAGAAGGGCTGGCTCACTTTTGGCCCTTTGGAAAAAAAGTCTAAGTATTTGGCCTTTATTCTGGGAGACATGGAAAGCTATTGAATGTTCTAGAGCTCTTGTTTCTGTAAGTTGCATGTTGTATTTTTATTTCTACAGAATAGGTGCCAAAAGTGGAAGTTCTAGATCAATCTATAGCATATGTCAACAATTAGTGGACATTGCTGGGTATTTTCTATTCATGTTCACACCAACATTGAATGTCTGTGTCTCTGAACCTTCTACCACACAGCATAAGGTCACTAATGACATTATGTTTGCTGGCCTAATGGGTTTTCCATTGATGGTTTAGTTTTTAAGTATTTATGTTTGCTAGATGTTTTAATTTTCTCTTCTCTAACAGCCTGTTCAGATCCATTTCTACTGAGTTGCCATTGTTTATTTATACACTAATGTCTTTCTATATCAGATATCTTAACTCTTTGTCAAAATTGTAGAAATGTCTACTACAATGTCTTTAATATATTTTTCTAGACATTTAAATTTATTAAGGAAAATCTTCCTCAAGCTATTTCTTTTTTTTAAATTTTTCTTGTCTGACTTAGATATTTCTTCTGTCATACAACTAGTTATATTATTCTATCCAATTTTTATTGAATTTCAGATTGCAAATGTAACACCTATCCAAACAGATCAGTGTTCTAAACTTACTATGTTTATGACTAGGGAGGTAGCTCAGTGTGCTGCCTAGGATGCTCAAGGCCATGGGTTCAGTTCTCAGCACTAGAAAAAGAAAGTTATTGTTTTCCCTACTAGGAGCATCTCTATTTACTTGATTTCATTTCATTTCCTTCCATAAGATATTGTTTTCTTCATGTAGATCTCAAATCTTTTAGATGTTTAGAAATATGTGTGTATTTGCTATTGTGTCTGAAGTATTACTCTTTTCCATTTATGTTGTTTCAAATAAAAAAAATTCTACATTTCATAGATCTGTTTTTTTATTCATGATCCTTGGCAAGTACTTTTTCCAGTTTCATGGGTTTTGACTAGATTCCTAATGTTTTCTATTAATATAATTACAGGGCACATAATGTTTTATGTACATCAATTTAGTACTTATGCAAATTGCTTCATTTTCATATCCTATGCATTAATTAAGTTAAAACTTCTAAAATACATTTAAAATAATGGTGGTAATAATAAGCAGCTCCATCTTTTTTCTGTTTAAATGATTTCAGTTTAATATATACTATAATATTTGCTGATTTTGGAGAATTTGTATTGAGTTGATTTCATTTCATATAAATATTTTACTAAAAAACAGCTCCTAAATCTTGTCAAATTCCCTCTGAAAATCATTATGGATATGCATATACATTTTCTTTCTTCTATTTGTTGATGTAAAATTATTTCAGGATCTTTGTTTTACCCATTTTCATTGTCATCATTTTTCTCATTTCTTTTAAATAAGTTCTAACTGCAAGTTTAATTTCATCTTTGACCTAACATATTGTTTTCTTCTATAAAATCTCAAGTAATTAATTATTTAATATGAAGTCTGTGTAGCTCCTATTGATTATAACTTTTTGAGACTTCTTTTGTCACCAAGATTATGATCAGTATTTATGTGTGTGTGTGTGTGTGTGTGTGTGTGTGTGTGTGTGTGTGTATTTCAAGGATATTGGGAAACAATGATGTGTTATCTGTTGTTAAATAACAAGATTAAGTAATAAATCATTCTTACTAATTTACCCAGAGTCTGCTTATTTTGTACATTTTTTTTCATGTGTGAAGAGTTAAAAATTGAGTAGTGAACTGTTTTCCAATGTCCATAAAACATTGGTCCAGTGATCTGCTTTCTGAATTTTTCTTGGTAATTGATACATGCATCCTTGCCTTTTGTTTTGTTTGTGGTTGCATGCTACAGCTTGCTCCTCTTTCATTTTAACAAATTTCACATCTCTTTGTCTTGGTTGTGACTTTTATTTGAATTCAATTTTTTTATTCTGTGCCTTTCAATGACATTGTTTTTCAACTATAGTGTCATAAATATGTATATGTATAGACACACAGCCATGTGTGGTTCAGTAATGGGGATTCATTCTGCAAGATGTGTCACTGGGTAAATTCATTGTGTGAAAACCGTAGAATATACTGTACTTACACAAGCTAAGAGGGCTCAATTTTCACTAGGTGATACAACATTATGGGACCACTGTTGTATATGTGTAGTTCATTATTGACAAATTGTCACTATGTGGTGAATGACTGTGTGTGTGTGTGGATAGAGAGAGAGAGCAAGAGAGAGAGAGAGAGAGAGAGGGAGGGAGAAAGGGAGGAGGGAAGAAGAGGGAGGGAAAGAAATATTATATTTAATGGCAATACTAAATGCTTTTTCCAAAGATTAGAAACAAGGAAAGGAAGTTCACTTTTACCACTTGCACATTATATTTTGACTCATAAATAGTGCAATAAGATAAGAAAAAGAAATAATTGTTGGAAAAGAGGTTAAATCGTTTTTATTTTGCTGATGACATCATTATTTTCTATAAAATTCAAAGGAATTCATAAGTTCTTCAGTAGAACTAATACCTAAATTTAGCAAGATCATATAAATAAATGTCTACTATTTTTCAAGCAGTTCTGTTTCCATAAAATACAAATTATTTAAAAATTACACCATTTAAAGTAGCATCAAAAAGAATAAAATAGCTAGAAATAATTTAATGAAAGAAGTGCATGACTGCTACACTGCTAGACTAAAAACTAAACAGTGCTGGGGGAAAAAAGTAGAGAGAGATAATGTGAACAGATTGGAGGCTCAATATTGTTAAAATGTCATTCTTGCAAATATGTTAATGGGTTCACTGCAAACCCAATAAAAATCCAAAAGGCTTTACTTATAGACACTAACAGATGTATTCTACAGATACCTGGTGTGTTAGTCAGCTTTTGGTGGCTGTGACCAAAATACCTGACAAGAAAAACTTAGAGGAGGAAAATTTTATTTTGGACTCATTGTTTCATAGGTTTTTTTTCCATGGTCAGTTGACTCCAGGTGAAACAGAATGCCATGGTGAAAGGGTGGTGGTAAAGGAAAGCCACTCAGCTCATGTTAACCAGGAGGTTATATCTATAATCTCCAGGGAAAAACCCCCAGTGACCCACCTCCTCCAGCCATGCCCCACCTGCCTATCATTACCAACCAGTCAGTCCATTCAAACTAGAGTGGACTAATTAGGTTACATCTCCCCCAGTCCAATCATTTCACTTCTGAACATTCCTGCATTAACACAGGAGCTTTTGGGGGACACCTCATATCCAAACCATAACACATAGAAAGAAAGGATGTGGAAATGTCAAGATAGTTCTTCACAATTGAGTTCAAGACTTTCTTTAAGCTGTCATGTTCAAACCAAAAATGGTATTGGCATAAAAAAAAAAAAAGACAAATAGACCAATGGTACAGAATAGAAAATCTAGAAATAGACCATGCTTAAACTGTAAATTAACTTTTGAATGTTTTTATGACCTGGTAATGGACAGATTTCTTACAAAGACCAAATTTGCCATAAAAATATGAATAGATTGGACATCATCAAAATTAGGAATTTATTCGCATCAAAGGACATAGTTAAGAAAATTAAAAGCAAGCTAAAGATGGGGAGAATATTCACAATACATAATTTAGACAAATATTTCTACCCATAATAAAAAGCAAATATCTATACATTGATAAATAAAAGATAAGCCAATAAAACAAGTGGGCCCACCTCACAAAATAAAATATATGAATTTCCAAAAAGCACATGAAAATGTACTGTACATGATTATTCACTAAAGAAATATAAATTAGAACAAAAGTGAGATACCACATTACACACCGTAACATTAGAGGGTCTATTTCTAATAGTCTTTGAAAAACAGCTTGAAAAGTTGTAAAGTGGTTAAACATATTCCTATATGATCACCTGCAGTCCCTTTCCTAGGTAATGAAAACAATTTGCCATAAAAAAACTTCTACAAAGCAGTATGTAGATACCTTGGAAAACTTGAAATGGAACCACCTTATGACCCAGCTATCCCACTCCTTGGTCTTTACCCAAAAGACCTGAAAACAGCATACTACAGGGACACAGCCACATCAATGTTTATAGTAGCAAAATTCACAATAGCTAAACTGTTGAACCAACCTAGATGCCCTTCAGTAGATGAATAAAGAAAGTGTGGTATATACACACAATGGAGTATTACTCAGCAATAAGAGAGAATAAAATCATGGCATTTGCAGGTAAATGGATGGAGTTAGAGAAAATAATGCTAAGTGAAGTTAGCCAATCCCAAAAAGCCAAATGCCAAATGTTTTCTCTGATATAAGGAGGCCAATTCACAGTTGGGTTGGGATGGGGAGCATAGGAAGATTAGAGGAACACTAGAATGGCCAATGGGGAGGGAGGGGAAGGGAGGGGGCAAAAGGGTGAAGGAAAAAAAAAAGATGGTAGAATGAGATGGATATCATTACCCTAAGTGCAAGTGCATGTATGAAGTCATGAATGGTGTGAATATACTTTGCATACAACCAGAGATTTGTAAAAAAGTGCTCTATATGTGTAATATGAAATGTAATGCATTGTGCTGTCATTTATAACATCTTAGAATAAGAAATAAATAAATTAAAAAAAAAAAAAAAACTTCTACAAGAACAGCAGTTTTATTCATTCCAGACCCAAACTGGAATGGATCCGAATGTCCATCAACAGTAGATTGAATGAGCAGATTGTGGTCGATTCACACAATGGAAAATCACTCAACAATAAAAAGAAACAAAGTACTACTAAGCACAACAACACGATGATGAGCACAAGACAGCAGACACTAAAGCAGAGACAATGTGCTTTTCCATTTATGTGAAACCCCAAATAGGCAAAATTAGCATGTGGTGATAGAAATTCCAGCAATGTTTGTCCCCGGGAAGCTGTGCTGACTGAGGGGTGAGGCATACTCTTCTGTTTCAATCTCTCCAACAACACATCACCCCATGTCTCCTTCACAATCTCCACTGCCTCTTCGCGGCTCATGGGACACACTGATTGCTTTCTTGAGCTCTGGGTGCATCTTCTACCCACAACAGCAATGAACACTCCCCTGTCTAGTTTTCGTCTTGAGAATTTCTTCATTGTCCTCTGCCATTCTCTTTGAGTTATGAATTTAACTCCTCATCATTTAAGTATCTTAGTTTTAATAAATGAGAAATGAATAACTCTCTTCAGTATACTTTCTTTAACAGGAAACTTTGTTCTAAGGAATTTAAAACAAGGGGGTGGTGTTATCATGCCCCACTGCACATTGGGTCCTGGGAAGTGTGCACAGGTCTCTTCTGGTTTAACAAAGAAAGCTTTGAGTTTTTGTAACATTTAGAAACACAGAGAAGTTGATTAAAACATTATTATTAGAGCAATAAAATCATCAACTATGAATCAGAATTACATAGTCAGAGTTTAAATTATTTTCACAGGACAAGAACAATTTCTGAAATTCAAGTTGCCTAAGAATATTCAGTGTTCATGACACTAGCATAGACATATTTGTAGTAAATCAAAGCAGAACCAGATGTCCCAGGAAATAACTTTGATATTCTTGGAAATTCCCAACTTACCATATTGTTATCATTATTGTTACTATCATTGTCACATGTTTATGAATTAATTTGTGACATAGGATGATATTTCTCCCTTAATAGCTATAGGTCAAAGAGGGGACATCTTGTTTTTATTTTTCTGAGATTAATTTTCTTTTAGTTGTTAATTAAGATGCATTTTCAAGGTTGTATTTTGTTTTTCTTCCATTGTTTTTCTATGGATGGCCTGCTTTATCTCAATTTTGTAGAAATTTAACTTTTTATTTCAAAAGTAGTCTTTATTTACAAAGACTTTGATCAGGACAGACAGGGCCTTGTAAGCCTTTTAGATAAGGCTTTCATCATGTCCATGCTTTCTTCCGTTGTTTCAATTCAATTTATCTGGGTAACTCTGCTCTGGACCGCCTATTTTATATATGTTGGTTCTTCATAGCCCAATCTTCATGTATAAGATCATCTACAAGCATCTCAGAATCTTGATTACCATTTTCTCATGGTATCCTTTTCCCCTAGGATATCCACAGAAGAGCAGAATGCAGATGAGAGAATCAACTATGAGGAGGTTATATTCTATTACTTCAGAAGATACAAAGTGGAGATTTCAAGTGCAATAAAAAAGACATTTCCTTTCCTCGAAGGCCTCCGTGACCGTGACCTCATCACCAATAAAATGTTTGAAGTAAGTGAAATTTATTATGTCACAACCTGGTAAACAAGCCCCAAATTAAGTTATGCTTAAGTTTCATGAAATATAAATCATACAATACAACATAAAGTAAAAATTTAAGATAATTGTAATGAATTGATAAATGATCTTATTGCTTTGATTTGTTGAAATAGCAATAAGCATAACATTTTATTTCAACTAATATCAACTTAAAATACCTAGTTCTGAGAATATTTAAACCTAATGGCAATTGGTGTGTTGTTAGAATGAATTTAAAAGTAGATGCTGGCTATCGTATCTGCAAGATCTTTTTTTTTTTTAAATATTTATTTATTTGCTTTAGTTGTACACAATGCAATGCACTTATGTTTACGTGGTGCTGAGGATCGAACCCGGGCCATGCACGTGCTAGGCGAGCGCTGAACCGCTGAGCCACAACCCCAGCCCTGCAAGATCTTTTAACAAGTTTTCTTTTACTTCCCTTCTCTTTGTGGGGGGTACTTCTGGAGTCTTGGAATTGGGGCCAATATTACCAATAGGTCATGGTGGAGATACAGAGCACTGAGTCTTTCTTTTTCCCCTATGAATATGCTTTCTCATGGCCAAGTTCATAGTAAGGAGGAATAGTCACTTGATTTCCTTGAGCCCTTCAGGCCATGTCAGTACTGGGGGAAGTGCAGGGGTTGTCCAGTCAATAGATCAGCCCTCATCACCTGATAAGTCTATTCCCAAAGCACATTGGCCAGGCTCTTAGAGGGCTACCTGTCAGTTAACTATGAATCCACTTTCATCCTTGCTCTTTCTTACATCAAATGTAAATAAGGATGAGGAGATCAGTCTTACCGTTGGGTATTTTTAAAGAGATAGGATTTACTTGTTTCATTTAGTAGCTATCCAAATGTACACAAATTCTGAAACTTTACATGAAATGATACCTATGTAGAGAAATTGAAATACATTAACCATAAAATTATTTTCTAGGGCTCTTGTATAATGTGGAAATCTCTATTTAAATTTTCTCCATTCAATTCTTTTTAAAGGATTCTCAAGAGTCTTGTAGAAACCTGGTCCCTGTACAAAGAGTGGTGTACAATGTACTCAGTGAACTGGAGAAGAAATTCAACCAGGATTTATGGGAAGCATTGTTCAGTGAAGTCAACCTGCAGGAATACCCTGATTTAATTCATGTTCGTAAAAGCATCGAAAATGGTAATTAGATATATGACCACATTTTGAGGTCCAGGGCCAATTTTCTTTTTACGCATATCTAAAGCTTCTACCACATGCAAAAAGGTCATGCAACATGGGGATATGGTAGTTAATAAGTCAGACATGTAAGGTGCTGTCTTGAAGCTAATGATAGAGTGACTGTTAAGTAAGTACCACTGGAGGTCTGTTCAGCTGGGATTTTAGACTCACAGGACAACCAGAATCATATCAGTGCCAGGTTTACTTAGAAAAGCATAGAACTAGAAACAAAATCCCAACAGGGCAGTATGATCCTTTCTCTTCAGTGGGAAACCTTGCAGTGGTCTGCATAGAAGTCCACCAAGTTGACTACTACACACCTTGAGTGACAGCTTAGCTCTGGGTGCAAGATCCACCCTGGGTTAGCACCACATGCCCATGGAATTCCTCTTGGAATTCCAAAGTCCTAGCTTTCAGGTAGCCCACAAGGGACAAGCCAAGTAATGAAGCACCATTGACCTTCATATGTTAAAGTTGTACCTTTCTACAGGTATTAGTAGTCCCTCTCAGCCAACTAGTCATAAGTCATTTTTAACACTAAACTCAGTGTTCGCCTAGTAGCCCAGCAAAAAGACCACCTTTATTAGGTTTCCAGAGTAATGAATTAGAAAGTTAATCCTGGGTCAAATTGTCCTTTAAAGAATAAGAAATGGTTTTGTTAACTCTCTAATCAAAAGGGGCAAAGCATACATTCATCAAATAATCAACACGGAATTTTTTTTTTGGTGCTATACAAAACTAAAGATTTGATTCTTCACTTTTTCCAAGAAGGCATGATTCATACTCTTTTATTGGTATTCAATAAAAAGGATGCCCTCCAATTTTTTTTAACTTGCCTAGAAAACTTTTTTATTCCAACAGTTTGGTCTCAACCAAGTTCTCCAACTATAAGATAGAGACATCACAAATAAAACAGACACATTCCCTGAGGAGGAGAGGGAATAGATGTGTGAAAGTATGTCTGTGAAACCAACAAATTGGATTTGGCTGAATTTGAGGGTGAGAAGCAGTGCAGGAACCAACTCAAGTGAGATAAATCAGAGGGAGGTTGTAAGGCGTCTGGCATTGAATGCCAAGGAAGCTCAAGTTTATTTACTAGGCAATAAGAGATACTACAGGCTTATAAGCGAGGGGGGAAATGTAAAAGCAGGTGCCTATGCCTTTTTGACTTGTGTCAATAGTTACCTGTTTAATAAAGAACAGAATAATTTCTACAGCAGCTTGCAAAGGAAATAAAACACGTAGGCATCAATGGCAAATCAATATTCTATCATAACAAGATACCCTGCAGGCTGAAGGTACAAGGGTGACAGTGTTACCTTCACTGCCCACTTCTCAGGGGCTTCGATCCTCTTTCTGGATTGCAGACACCCCTCCCTCACCTTAGCACCCACATCTCCAGTGTTAGTTTCCAGCACTCCCTGTGCTTGGGTGACCAAGCCTGAAGTTCATGGCTCAGGGTGGCAGCACTGTCCCACTCCCAGCACAGCCAGCACACCTATCCTCAGGGGATATGCTGCCACTTCCTGGGCTCTGATGTCTACTCCAGCTGTCCCTGTCTGGGGGGGTGTCCCTGAATCTTGTATATATCTTGTATATGCCTTTGGAAACTATTCATCCTGCTGACCCTATTAAGCCCAAGCCCCCTTGTTTCTGGTCCTAGCTTTAAAGCAATTGGGACTTCCCCTTTTGTATACCAATCTCTCCAAGATTCCAGACTTTTGTTCAGAAAGTCTCTTTGTTTGTTCCTACAGTTCAAACAGTTCAGACAAGACATTTCACTTCTATTATTTATTTTGAAATATGCCTTGCTACCCTCTGAATATTTTTTAGAGGAGTATCTCAGCTTCCCACTGAGTGTCTCCTTACTGTGTGGAAAGCATAGAGAGTCCTTTATGGTAGTCTCCTCTTCTTTGTCCCAGGGTGGGAATGGTGAACTTTGTCATGTGGGATTCACTAAACTATGTGTAACTGGAGGACAGGAAATTCTTAAATGTATAATTTTGAGATGTCGTCCCTGGTCCCTGCTGGAGATCTCTGATTGCCTGTTCTCCCTCCCTGTCTTCAGAGTTGAGAATGCAATATTCCCAAGAAGATAATGGAGTAGAGATGCAGGAGAGGCTTGAACAAGGTAAGTACAACTGGATAAAAAATTTCTCATCTGCTCAAAGGAAAAGGAAACAAGGGCATCGTGTAGTAGAGCATGTGAATCAGGGAAAAAATGTGGAAGGACCACAGAGGCGGCAAGGAGGGGTGATCTGTATGGACCTTGTGTTAGTCAACTTTCTGTCACTGTGACAAAACACTTAAGAGAAATCAACTTAAAGGAGGAAAGATTTATTGTGGTCCGTGGTTTCAGAGGTTTCGGTCCAGAGTCTCTTGGCCCCATTGTCGTGGCCTGTGGTGAGGCAGAACATCATGGTAGGAGTGGAGCAAACCTGCTCAACTCATGATGGCCAGAAAGCAAAGGAAGAGAGAATAAGGGCACATTATCCCAGTCAGTGACCTGCCTTCCTCCCATTACATCCCACCTCTTAAAGGTTCCACTAGCTCCCAATAATGCCATCACCTGGGGTCCAATCTTTTAACACATGAGTCTTTGTGGGACAATTACAATCCAAACCCTAACAGGATATGGGATGCTGGGGAAATAGCAGCCAGCCCAGCACCCATGATGAAGGAACCAGAGCCCAGCAGGCCAGGAAAACAGAGGTAAGGAGACTGACTACCAGGAAGAAATTGTGATTTAGAAAGGTCCCTGCAGGAGAAGATTAGTACAAAGCTGTAAAGGGCTAAGAACAATGACCCATGGCCAACATGAAGGAGAAAGACCCTTAGCAAAAGAAAAACAAGGGTTTTATCTGTGCCTTCACATAGCACTCTGACACCTGAGGTGTGGAAGTTCTCCTCACACCAACCAGTCCTCCAGTTCTCTGCAGACACCAGTGGGGTGTCCTGTAGTTTAGTGAGTTCAGGTTTGTGCAGCCCACAGGTTGAGGACCACGTTCCATAAGGCTATCCCACTTGAGGTGTCATTGCAAGTTCCGGGTGTGACCTCTGTTTCTGACCAACTGACTGTAGATTAGAGGTCTCACAACCCCTCCTTGGGTTGGACGATGTGTTAGTATGGATCACAGAACATGGGGAAATTCTTACTTATGTTTACCCACTTGTTATAAAGGCTACAACTCAGTCAGATGGAAGAGATGAATAGGGCAAAGTAATGGAGGAAGAGAGAGCTCACATGCCCTCCACTGAGAGTAATGGAGAAGAGGAAAAGAGAGCTCACATGCCCTGCACTGGCGCCCCGCTCTCCTCCCAGCCCTGCTGAGTTTGCCAACCCAGAAGTTCTCTGAACCCCGTCATGTAGGGATTTTCTTTTTTCTTTCTAGAAAACCCATTATACAGATATCCATGATGGATGAAGTCATTGACCACTGGTGATTAAGTCAACTTCTATCTCCTCTCCCCTCCCTGGAGGTCAGGGCCTTTAGCCTTCTAATCACTATCACCCCCACCCCCACCCCCCGCAATCAGCCTTCCATCCCTAGGAACTTCCCAAAACTCACCTTAGTAGCATAAACTCAGGTGTTAAGGAAAGGGACTGGTTATGAATAACAAAAATGCTCTTTTCACCTTTATCACTTAGGAAATCACAAAGGGTTTCAGGAGCTGTGGCCCATATGAAGACAAATTTATCTATTTCTCATTCTATCACAGTATCACACTTCACGACAGCAGAAACCCAGGCTGGTTTAAATACAGTGACTGTTGTTCAAGAGCAGGATTATTCGAGGAGAAAAACAGACACAGATAGCTGCCATTCTGACTAGCGTGAGATAAAATCTTAGAGTAGTTTTGATTTGTATTCCTCTAATTGCTAGAGATATTGAACATTTTTTCATATATTTGTTGATTGATTATATATCATCTTCTGAGAAGTGTCTGTTCAGTTCCTTAGCCCATTTATTAATTGGGTTTTTTTTTTGTTTTTTTTGGTGTAAAGGTTTTTGAGAGCTTTATATATCCTTGAGGTTAATGTTCTGTCTGATGTGTTTGTGGTAAAAATTTGCTCCCATTCTGTAGGTTCTCTGTTCACCTCACTGATTGTTTCTTTTGCTGAGAAGAAGTTTTTTTAGTTTGAATCCATCCCATTTATTAATTCTTGGTTTTAATTCTTGTGCTATAGGGGTCTTATTGAGGAAGTTGGGGCCTAATCCAATATGATGGAGATTTGGGTCTACTTTTTCTTCTATAAGGTGCAAGGTCTCTGGTTTAATTCCTAGGTCCTTGATCCACTTTGAGTTGAGTTTTGTGCATGGAGAGAGAGAGAGGTTTAATTTCCACAAACAACAATAAATGCTGGTGAGGTTGTGGGGAAAAGGGCACACTCATACATTGATGGTGGGGCTGCAGTTTGGTGCATCCAATCTGGAAAGCAGTATGGAGATTCCTATGAAAACTTGGAATGGACCCACCATTTGACCCAGCTATCCCACTTCTCGGTCTATACCCAAAGGACTTAAAACCAGCTTACTACAGGGACACAGCCACATCAATGTTTACAGCAGCACAATTCACAATAGCTAGATTGTGGAAACAACCCCAATGCCCATCAATAGATGAATGGATAGGGAAACTTTGGCATATATACACAATGGAACACTACTCAGCACTAAAAGAGAATAAAATCATGGTATTTGCAGGTAAATGGATGGAGTTGGAAAAAATAATGCTAAGTGAAGTCAACCAATCCCAAAAAACCAAAGGTTGATTGATTCCTTTGCTATGATGATACTGAATTATAGTGGCAAGGGAGGGGGATGAGAGGAATGAAGGAATGTTAAATAGAACAAAGGGGAGGGAGGGAAGGGGAGGGGACAAGGAGATAGGAATAATGGCAGAAGGAGTTGGACATCAATACACTAAGTGCATTATAAAAACTCAAATGGTGTGAAAATACTTTGTGTAAAACCAGTGACTTGGAAAACTGTGCTCTTTATTTGTAATATGAAAGGAATTGCACTCTAAAAGCATGTATAACATTTTAAATTAAATTTTAAAAAGAGAGGGGAAAAACAGACACAGAGAGGAAGTGGTGAAGATGTGAAAAGAGCATATGGGTGCCTTGAGAAAGGCAGGAAGAAAGAGGGGCATTAGAGGCAGAATGGGGCGAAGGACAATAATAAAAAATAAAAAGCACTGTGTCATTAGTAGCTCACCTCGAATGTCCACTCTTGCTGTGATGATTTAGTGCCCAGGTTGTCATTGGTTACTGGAATTAGGGCAAAGGCCCTGGCTCTGGGGTCCCCAAAGGACTAGGTTCAGTCACTCAACCCAAGATGCTGATCAGAGATAGGAGTGTGGTGATGGCAGGAAAAGAGCCTTACTCGGTGTGGCCATGCTGGGAAGAGCAGAAAAGTTCTAGTGATTTAAGGTCTGACTTCCTGGGGCTGATAAGAATGTCGAGGTGTCACAGGAGGGTTTAGGGTTTGTGTTGCTAGAGAGCTTCCAGATCTGGTAAGGCAGCCAATCCTGGTCAGGCCATGGTCTGGCTGGTCATCGCATCAGAATTGGTGCTGTGGCTCTCTGGGGAAGCCATCGTTGCTTAGGGGGGCAGTTCAATTCTCATCCAAAGATGACTGCTCCTGCTTAGAGGGCAGCTGCCATTCTAGTCCAGGGTTAATTGCTCTTAGTTGGGGCAGGGGGCAGTCACCTTGTGCCTACAGACTTGCTGTTTCTGGGAGGTTTAGGGCAATGTCTGGAAAGTTCTAGGCATGGCTCAGGCAGTCTAGAAGAGAATGTTGTAAAAGCTGGCAGTTGCCAATCTGTTAATTATAATGTCCTTTCAAATACTGAAAATTTGAAAATTTTGAGTTAGTCTTATTTGGTGCCTTCAGCAGCAAAGATGGAGGAATACCAGTTTTAGTTGAACACTCCTGAAATGATTATCATGCTTGTATGCAGAGTTGAGTGGGAGGAGAGAGATACAAAATGAAGGCACGGATTCTGTTGTGGCATTTTCTATTGCATCTTAGTGGCATCTTCCTTGAGAATAGGGCAAATCAGTACAGCCTATGATGGTCCGCCAACATTATGCTGCCCTCAGCAATGATGATTGGGAGCCCTATGAGCTAGGCCACGGTCCTCGACAGGATGTGGAAGTCTAAATCATCCATGGGAAGCCTTCCCAAAGGCGACTGTTCTGTCCCATGCCTTCCCCCCAGCCACCGCAGCCTGCCGGCCTTGGGTAAGCCCATTGGAAGTGCTAGGACGTTAGCCCATGACGGGTAAGATCTTAGAGATTAAGACAGGCACGTTTTTGAGTACAATGGGCTCCCATCTGCGGAAAAGGGGAAAAGAAATGTTGGGGACATTGAGAACACGTCAGCCAAAAACATGACTTCCTGATATATGGACTTGGCCTGGCCCAGGGGTGCTGCCCTGACTTATGACGAAAAATCAAAGCACCACAAGGATTGGCTAATGGCTGTTACTTCAATGTGATCTGCTCATATTCTCTATAACCTTTCTGTTGGTCCCTCTCTTTTTCATGATCATGGTGCTGAAGAGCTACTTGCTGTTCAGTTCTTTATTCATATTGCCACCAGGTGTCGCTATTTCAATTATTTAGATCCAGACTAACTCTGTGCATTTATCTTTTCTTGAAAAATAAGAAACCTGATGTTGAAGGAGTAACACAGATCTTTTTCTGTAAGTACCTAATTTCTAGTTAATAAGCTTTAAGAATCTTTTTGTGATTAAAAATAAATTTCTCTTACTTTTAAAGTAGATATGAATCCCTTAGAGCAAAAAGTCCTTCATGAGCTAACATTCAGCCTTGCCTCCCTCTTTTCCCTGCTTCTAGGTTTTATAAACAACTGCTATAAAAGAAAAACAATAGTGTTTTGGAATCCCAGACAGATAAAGTTGACTTTTATCAGACAGCCTGAATAGTGTGCAGAGAAAACAGTTTCAGGGAATCCGAGAGAGATAAATTTTCACCCAAACTAATTAGATTAATAATGATGAAATTTTAATATGCCTAGGCAGTCATATACAGGGCCTTGAAAAGGTGCAAGTGACCTCAAAACCTTGAAATATATATATAATAAGAAATTTAATATGTCTAAAATGTAATCTTTAAATGAGTCATGTCTGTAATGAAATCACCAAAGAAAGTATAAACAATCTGTACTGCCAAAAATTGTGCTTAAAACCTACAACAAAGTGAAAGTAAATAGAGAAGATTCCACAGCCTGACTCATGTGTCAGTGTGTTATTTTCCCCATCGCTGCTTCTCTGCCTTTGTACTTCGTTGAGCACTCGCGTTGTACCCCCTGGCTGGGGCTGGCCCCCAGCAAGATCCCAAACTTTCATCTTTTAAGTTACCTGTTGGGTATCTGCAGATCCAAGAGGGTCAGTGCTTATAGCAAAAGCAGCCTCTAAGTTCCTGTTGTAATTAGAGATTAGTATCACTTATATGCCCTTTTTACAGAGGTGGAAATTGAAATCTAGAGACCACATATGGAGTTTGTCTGGGGTCAAACGAGCAAGGGAGAACCAAAAATAAAAAAAAAAAAAAAAAAAAAAAAAAAAAAAAGGCATTCTGAATCTAGAACCTGGTTCTTAGCCCCATGATGCTGCCCAGATTGTCTAATAAAAAAAAAAAAAAAAAAAGTAGAAACATGAAACCAAAATAGGGAAATAGATGTAGAGAAAGACAAAGGAAACAAAGAATGCTGGGAGATAGAGGAATGAGGCAGAGCAGTCACTGATCCTCATGGGAGGCCACCAAGGAGGAGCCATCTGCTGTCAGAAGAGGCTATGGTGTGAAAGGGGCAGGAACCAGGCAGCCTAGGAACTCGGGTAGGGCCACGGGGCAGGGCAGCTGGGACAAAAGCAGGCCATCTCCAGGTGCCTCACAGAAGACACTAGTGAGGTGGCCCAGTGAGATCCTCAGCCAGGGGTGCAGCTAACCCAGACCCCACTCTGGGGTTGAAGTCTGACTTCAAGGATCAGGAGGGAACTCCCAGCTCCAGATGAGTCTGAATTGACACTTTGAGGGAGTCTTTACCATCTGCATTGTGAAGACAAAAGAGAGAATGGCAAAACCCATACTTCAGTTTCTGAAATAAACTTCTAATTTCTTCCCCTAGGAACTGGTGAGAACTCTTTTCTGCGAAGACTGACCTGGCCGCAGCACCTAGAACCCTGGTCTTACAATGGTCTGTTGCTGTTGCTTCTTGTGGGACCCTTTGCTCTCTGACTCCATTCTGGAATGTGCTGTGAGGCTGCTTCCTTATGTTACTGAGTGCCCAGAACTTTCAATCTTTGCTTTTGTAGCTCCTCCAAGTTTGGAAATTAAATAAAGAGGTCTTTAATTAAAGACCCTCTGAGTTGCCTAGGAAGGATTCTTCTTCCTGTACCCCTTGCATGCACTTGCTGCCAGTCCTGGTACCAGCTCTGGGTCTGGGCACTTGGCCCAAGCCCCTGGCTTCAGTTTCTTGCCTTGCTTAAATCTGGCTAGTGCATTGGTGCTTTGATCTCATGTCCAGTGGGGACCCATGTTGTGGTGGCTGGAGGAGTGCGATGAGCCTGTTTCTTCTGTGGGGAAGACTATCTTCCCTCTTGGGTCCATCACATGAGACCGTAACACCAGGGTGCCTCTCCTATGACACCTTCACTCATCATCCCTGGGGCTGCAGTCACCAAGTGGGTCTCTTCGAAAACCACTTGCTATTTTAACAACTCTTGACCTTTCTGTAATCCAAAATGCTCTTAATAATATATCATCCAATTATTCAAAATGCTATACATTTAAGACAGTCATTATAATGATTTTGTTTTTCTGATCAGTTATAATATCCCATATATTGATACAGGTAATATTTCATTTATCTTCTCAAATACTTTAAAACGATGGTTTATCATCCTCTTTCTCAGAGGAGAAAGAGTTGGTTTAGAGAGTTTGATTTTTTTGTGTGTAGTTTCACCCAACCAAGGACTGGGATTGAACTCTGCTATAAAATAGTGTCAGTGCAGGAATTCTGGTGCTCTGCTCCCTGGGTTCGAATCCTGCCTCTGCAGTCTCAGGCAAGGAACCTCCCCCTTTCATCACTTATAAATAGATGCCATAGTAGTACAGACCTTACAGGGTTGATGTATCTAAACAAGTTGTACCATGAAAAACTTCCACAATCATGCCTGGAACTTCATCTATGTTATATGCCTTTGTTATCATTGCTAGTTTAATTATCATTACTATTTGTACCTGCCTCCAGAGTCTAAGCTTTTAACCAGTCAGTAATATTTTGGGAGGGAGGGGGTGCCAGAGATTGAACTCAGAGGCACTCGGCCGCTGAGCCACATCCCCAGCTCTATTTTGTCTTTTATTTAGAGACAGAGTCTCACTGAATTGCTTAGCACCTTGCCATTGCTGAGCCTGGCTTTGAACTCTCAATCCTCTTGCCTCAGCCTCCCAAGCTGCTGTGATTACAGGCGTATGCCTCTGCATCTGGCCAATCATGACAGTAAATTTTTATATACTCTCTATCTATATGTCTGACATTAATGTTTATTGTGGATCTAATTATGCCAGGAGAAATGAGGAGCAAAGCAATACCAACCTCAAACCAGGAAATTAAATTGAGACTCTCCACCTCTAAAGTACACTCATGTGTATAAAATAACTTTATGTCTTTATTCCATGACTCTTCTTTGGAAATGAGTCTCCAGGGAATACCCAGCATTAAGGAAGGCTCTTATTATGTAGTTTCTAGGTGGGATATGTTATTTAAGAAAGGATTTTTCTTAATTAGAAATACATTGAAAAGCATAATTATACTTTTAGAAATCACTTTTATTCAAAAAAATTGACATTTAAATTATAAAAAATATAACATGCATGAGCCATGTTCTTAATTGTTCATCTACCAGTGCAGACAGTAGAAACAGGAAGGAATGGATGGATGGAAAGGCGATTGATTAATAATGAGCAGAGAAGGGATTCAGCGGGGGGAGTGAGGGTGTGGGAGAGACAAGTCAGTTATTCATGAATCTCCACGTGGTCTGGGGCAACCTTACCTGGAGCTAGAATCTTAGAACATCTCAGTGATGAGAACCACATGAATACAAAGAGAAATTTTAACCTGAAACCCAAATGATGCACAAATAGCACAATAAGTCATCAATGAGTGTGTCCAACAGTGACCCAAGAGGACACTGACTGTGACGTGCACAGGTGGGATAAAAGCTGTGTTTCATGCCCACAACACAAAGAGGCAGTTCCAAGGAGCTTTGGACGGTGGCACAAAACATGCACCTGATAACATGTTCCACATTAAAACGTCTATAAAATTTTTTAAATTTTTCCATAACTCCCTTTGTTTAGAAAAAATGGCACTAAATGAAAAAAATCAACTGCGAAACATACATTTATCCACTCACATACTATTGAGGTTCCTGGAAGCAGAAGGGTCTGGGTAGATGAAATCAGTAATGGGCCAGGGAAGTTCACCAGGGGGATGGAGGTGTTCCCCTCTCGGGTTTGTCTGCCTGGAATTCATTCTTTGCCCTCCTCCTGCTCCACTCTTCCCTGTATCTCTAGCTTCTGGCTTCTGTTGTTTTCTTTGCCAACTCTCCTTGATTCCAGCATGAGAGACATTAGAAAAAGTTTGGACAGTTGGAGGAAGTATATCCCCATCACGACATTGGGGAGCAATTGAGTCGTAGCTGCTCCTCCCTCATGGCTCTCTCCACCTACCACCCTGCGGGCCAGCCTGGGTTCCAGCTTCTGCTTACCAACCTAGAGTGGGCAACCTCCCTCTCTAGACTCTCCTTCAGTCCCTCCCCAGCCTCCTGTTGATGCCTCTCCTGGTTGCCACATTCTTCCATTAGGACTGCTCAGCTCTCCTCTCAACTGGATTAAATTCTCTCTGCATTAAGATCCTAGAGAGATTTCTATTTTCCTATTTGTTCCTGGTTGATGCAAGGGGCAAATAAATATCTACGAATCAAAATGTGGTTTAGGTACAGACCTATCCGAAAACGAACCCTCAGAGCACCCTTGTGAAGCAGAACAGAGAAATGTAAATAGAAGAGAGGTGGCCAGTGACCAAAATGGTGCCGTAAGAAGCCACCAAGCAAATGAACAACACCCTCGAGAGTCGGAGCCAGTAGGTAAGACTGACTAACTTCCCTTACATGGGTGTGGAGGGGCTCAGAAGCCCTACAGAAATAAAAGGCAAAAGAAGTCAGAGAGGAATTGGCCATAGGATCAGTGAAGCACAGACACCTTCACAACTAAAGGTGGCAATGTATGCAAACGGGGCTATAGATAGAAACATGAGAAGGAAAGAGAAGCACAGAGAAATACAACAAAATGCAAACAGAGCAGAGCAAGATTCTGTTGGATTTCAACTGTGATCTTTTTAACCTTCAGAGTCCTGTCAATGCGTAGCTGCCCAAGTGGACCATGCAGAGGAGAGCGTGAGGACACCCAGCCCGTTGCCCCACTGTGGAGAAAGTAACTGTCACTTACCTTACCATTTTGTTTTTTCCCAGCTCCTCATGTTTGTTTGGTTATCAGTTGCCTTTTTAGCCATCTTAATCATTTTTTAAACTGATGTACATAATATACTTATATGTAATTTACATATATTTGTTATGTACAATGTGTACATAATATATATTTTGTATAATTTATAGGTATTGTGTACAATATGATGTACATTTATTTATATATATAGATACATATATAGATAATGAAATGACTAATTAAGCTAAAATTAACATGTTTTATTTCACACATTTATAATTTTTATGGTGAGAACACTTAAAATCCATGACCTTAGCAATTTTTAAAGAAATTTTTTTTGTAGTTGTAGGTGGACAGCATGCCTTTATTTTATTTGTTTATTTTTATGCAGTGCTAAGGATTGAACCTAGTGACTCACACATGCTATGCAAGCACCGTGCCACTGAGCTACAGCCTCAGCCTGACCTCAGCAATTTTAAGAATGTAATACTCTGTTATTAACTATAGTCACCATGTTATACAGTAATCTCTTGAACTTCTTCCTCCTAATAGAAATCCTATATCCCAAGTTTCATCTATCCCCTTCCTCCCTCCCAGCAGCTGCTGATAAATACCATTACCTCCTCTGTTTCTATGATCAAGCTTAATACTTTCACACTCCACATATAAGTGAGATCATGCAATGTTAGTTTTTCTATGCCTGGCTTATTTCACTTAACATAGTGTTTTCCTGGTTCATTCATGGTGTTTTAAATAATGGGAATTTTTCTTCCTTTTTAAGGCTTGTATTTTGCATGTATATCCCATTTTCGTGGTCTGTTGTTAGGTATTTCGGTTGATTTCATATCTTGGGATTTGTCAATAATGCTGTAATAAGCATGGGAGTTCAGATATCTCTTTGACACCCTGATTTTAATTCCTTTGGATATATACCCAGTGGGGAGATTGTTGGATCATATTGTAGCTCTACTTTAATTTTTTGTGGAACCTCCATTCTGTTTCCCATAATGGCTGCACTAATTTACATCCCCACCAACAATGTACAAAGATTCCCTTTCTCTCCTTTCACACCAACACTCGCTATCTTTTGTCTTTTGAATAATAACCATGCTAACAGTTATGAGGTGATATTTCATTGTGGTTTTATTCATAATTCCCTGATGAACTGTGATGTTGAGCACCTTTGCAAACACTTACTGACCATTTGTAATACTATATTGAGTAGAAGTGATACTCATGGGCATTCTTACTCTGTTCCTGATCTTAAAAGCAAGGCTTTCTACTTTTCACTGTTGAGCATGATGTTTGCTGTGGGTTTGTCCTATATGGCCTTTATTTACAACAGTATGAGTTCTGCTTTCTGATTTTGGAAGCCATCTCTCTCTAGACTTTGATCATGAATTTAGTCTCCTTATTTGTTATGGTATGTCTTGGTGTAGTTGTGTTTGGATTGAATCTGATTGAAGACCTTTGATCTTCCTGTACTGGAAATTTGTATCTTTTCCAAAGTTGGAAACATACTCTGCTATTATTTCTTCAGATAAGATGTCTACCCCTTTGTTTTTCTCTGCTCCTGCACAGACTACTATGTCTCTAATATTTATTCCTTTGACATGTCTCATAACGACTGTAAGTTTTCCTCATTCCTTTTAATTTTTTTCTCCTCTGCCTATATTGTCAAATACCTGTTTTCAAATTCACAGATTATTTCTTCTGCTTGATCAATTCTGCTGTTGACTCTTTCAGTTGCATATTTTAATCCATTCACTGTATTTTCAGCACCAGAATTTCTATTTTAGTTGTTTTTCATTATTCTTGTTTTGTTGATATTTTCAACCTCTGTTAAATTTCTCACTATGGTCAATTATTGTCTTCCTGATTTCACTGAATTGTTTCTCTGTATTTTCTTGAAGTTCACTGAGCTTTCCAATTATTCTGAATTCTTTGTCAGGTGGCTCATATATCCATTTTGGGAGGGCATGCTACTGGGAGACTATTGTGTTCCTTTGTTGGTATTCTGACTTCCTGATTTTTCAAGTTTCTTATTACCTCAAATGTCTGTGCATTT
This sequence comes from Tamias sibiricus, assembly GCA_025594165.1. Classification (NCBI taxonomy): domain Eukaryota; kingdom Metazoa; phylum Chordata; class Mammalia; order Rodentia; family Sciuridae; genus Tamias; species Tamias sibiricus. Next base: position 66,209,256 of record CM046660.1, on the reverse strand, counting down.
GAGGAAGTGGGGGCTTGTTCCAGTCTCTGAAAACTGGTTTTGTCCTGGAAAGCCTTTGCCAGTCTGCTTACCCAGAGATCTGTGGCAGCCCATCTGGTGTGGTCTAAGGACAGTCTTGCTGGCTTAGTGCCTAGGACAGCCAGTGGGTAGTCCTATGCTAGGGTAGCCCTTAAGTCAGAGATTGTAGAGCTCTTGGGAGGCTACAGTAGAAGCCTGAAGCCTGGTACCACTGGGCTGTCCAGGTGCTGGGGTGGGCCTTTGACATGATGCCACTGGGGCTGATCTGGAGTGGACCTGAAGTGTGGGACTGCTGAGGCTGACCTGGTTTTGAGGTGAACCAGAGACCAAATTCACAGGACTGGGATTGTGGGATTCAGCCTGGGGCTGGACAGGCTTGAAGACTCAGACCACAGGAATGGGCTGGAATTTGAAGTCATTTGGGCCTGCTCAGCACTGAGTTTTGATGGGGAGGACCCAATATTGGGATATAAGACAAAGTCTTGTTCTTACTACCTCCTCCTTTCCCCAGGTGGAGGGTCTCTCTCTCCATGCTGTGCTGCCTAGGGTTAGGGAAGGGATGACTCAGATTATGTAAGACAGTCCTTTCTGCCATGTTGTCTTAATTTTTTGCTTCACCTAGATGCTGTGATTTCTTACCTGGTTCCCATAGCTCTTGTGAAGGTTTTTTCATACATACAGTTGTTCAGATTGGTGTTTCTGTGGGGGATGAACAATGGAGAGTCTATTCCACCAACTTGCTCTGCCCTCCCCAATTTTCCAATTATATCTTCACTTTTCTGTGAGAGCAAAAATTCTGCTTTGTTGTCCCACACTAACTGCCTACCCCACCCAGACACACAGCCTTTGTGCACAACCTCTGGTTGTTTTTAAGAGTTGTGAAAGGCAAGGGAGAAACAGTGCTTTGCTCTTTGGTGGAGGTGGTGTGTGTCCTCAGGTAGAGAAAGTATGGGAAAGGTGAACTAAAGATCAATAAATAACAAAGTACATGCATGAGGCAGATTTTAGATAAATTGACATGGAATCCAAACATTTCCATGTCACATGGTTGATTAAAACAAATAAGTTGCAACTTACATTTCAAAAGTTAAATGGAAGTATGGAAATCATGCATAACATTTCCTATGAGATTTGCAAGGAAGGAAGCCCAGGTGAAGGCCCTCAGGAAGAAACCACAGGTGGAAGAACTCTGGGGCAGTGGACAGTGGCACTGGGGAGACCTTTGGTGATGACTGGAGTGGTGGAAATGAGGATACATAGGAAGACAAAAGGTGACATAGAAGAGGTATGAGAGTCACACTGATAGTTAAAATAAAAAAGCTGATGAGGGGCAGGTGAGAACGTAAGAGATGGGTCAACTGAAACATCAGTAGGGGCCCACAGAACTGGCGCCAGGTGCGGCAGGGAGAACCCCAGGCACAGAGTGTAAGGAGAGCACACTCTGAGCACCTGGGCCTGGGGGCTTCCTTGATTCTTGTGTCCAAAGTACCACCTTTGCCTCACCCTAGTTCTGCCCCTGAGAAAGAGAGAGAGAGAGAGAAATAGAGAGAGAGAGAGAGAGAGAGAGAGAGAGAGAGATTTAAAGAAAAAAAGGATGTAGAGAATAGAGTATGAGTAGAGAAAGATACAAAGGATGGAGAAATATCAAGAAATGAGACAAAATGGGTGGGGGGTACGAAGAGTCATGTAGAAAACCAGTTAAAAGCCAGACACAGTGGCACATGCCTGTAATCCCAGCACTTGGGGGGCTGAGGCAGGAGGATCGCGAGTTCAAAGCCAGCCTCAGCAATGGCAAGGCACTTAGCAACTCAGTGAGACCCTGTCTCTAATAAAATACAAAAAAGGGCTGGGAATGTGGCCCAGTGGTTGGAGTGCCCCTGAGTTCAATCCCCGGTACAAAAAAAAAAAAAAAAAAAAAGAAAAGAAAACCAGTTAAAAAGGCAATGTGTGAAAAATTGGTAGATAGGGGGCTATGTAAAACAAGCAAAAGAGGACAAATCAATAAACGGTCACCAGATAAAAGACACAGGGTTGCCTCTGTTAGCACTGAGAAGGGTAAAGTGTCCTTTACCAAAATGTCCCCTGTCACTCCTCCCCTTACGCATCCCATCTCTCCATGGCTTAGTGACCATGTAGATTCTCTTGACTCCTAAACACACATCTCCCACCCAGACTTGTTTTTTATCACATTTTTCCAAGTGTCTGAAAACCTTCAAAGGTCTGAAGGATTTTTCTATTTTGGAGGTCATCGCCATTATCTACAGCAGTGTAATGTACAAACTACCCTCAAACTTACTGGTGTAAAGCAAACATCACTTTATTTACCACTTTCTTCAATTCTAATTTTAAAATATCTCCAACCTGTCCTTTTCTCTGCACCCCAGCACAATCACCCTGATCTTGATCCCTCTCGCTCTCAAGCTAGAGGAACCGTGTTTTTGCTTTGTTTGCTTTGTTTTGGTTTTTGGTTTTGGTTTGGTTTGGTTTGGTTTTGTCTCTACAACCTTGCTCCCCTCAAATGCATTGAATGAACTTACACTAAAAATGGAACTTTCAAAAATGCAAACCAGTTCACGTGGCTTTCATATTTAAAAACCAGTGCCTTCTTGCGGTTCCGAATTTGGTCAATGCTTCCTGGTGTAACATGCTGAAAGATTCCTGAGTGCTGCATACCCCCATCACCTGCCTCTAACCCCCTAATGCCTGTCACACCAAACTTTCTTCAGGTACTTGAATTTGCCAAGTTCTCTGTCTTACATATCTGCCTTTACATGTGCTTTTAGAAAACAGTTTGATGTAATCTTTTTTTTTTAATATTTATTTATTTGCTTTAGTTGTACACAATGTGTTTATTTGTACGTGGTGCTGAGGATCGAACCCGGGCCGCGCACATGCTAGGCGAGCGCTCTACCGCTGAGCCACAATCCCAGCCCAGTTTGGTGTAATCTTTTAAAGTTGGAAATATGCACTCTAGAATTCAGCAACTGTATTCCTCAGCGGAAACCACCAGGAATGTATACTGTGGTCATCAGGAAAAAATGTCCACAGCAGTATTCATAAAAGCCAAACACTCAAAACAGCACAAAAGGATAAATATGTTACAGTTTGTTTCTATGATGGAATACAATACCATGTTTAACAAGAATAATTATACAAAGTTATAAAATAATTATACAAAAATGGAATGTGGATGATTCTCACAAACATGTTAATGTGTGTGTATATATAAATATGCACACACATAAAAACACATACATATATGAATTTGGGGCTATTTGGTTTCCTTAGGGATGTATATGAGAGAGTGAGGAGAGCATGATTATATAAAATTATTTAAGAGGCAAAACGAATGGGAGTATTGGAAGTCAGGAAGGCTGTTGACTTTGAGAAAGATGGTAGGGACAGTTAGAGGGAGATGTCCCTAAGAGGCTTCTGGGGTGTTGGCAATCTGTGTCTTGTCCAAAGAGACATACTTTGTAATCATTCAAAACCCACTTTCATATGTACTGCAATTATAATTTTTAGTTTTAAAAAGGGCAAAAAATGTTATCCACCAAAAAATGGGAAAAATAGGTTAAAAGCAAAACACCATCAATTGAGGCACAAAGGAAGGGACAGAACTAAGCAGCAGGACATAGAGGACTGGCATTTCAACAGCGGAGTTTCAGAAAGATATTGTTATCAATGGCAACGAAGGGTCCTGCTGGGGGAGGAGAAGGAAAATTCTTTATTCTTTACAATTTGGCCCAGGAACAGAGCTATCCAGCCATGGAATCCACATCACTTCCTGTTCGGTGCGTCTGGTGGATATAAAGAAGGAAAAGCCATTTTTTTCCACGGAAGCTGAGCAAGGAGCCCAAGCCAGGACTCACCGTTACCAGCCATCTGAAGTAATAGGTAAGGCTGACCAAAAGGGTTTATAACTCTTTCCAGGTAACAGGTTCCCAGGTAAAGGGCTCCACACGTCATCGAGGCCCACCAGGCAGTCCAGGTAGCCTCAGGTAGAGGTAGCAACGGGAGGAGGCCAGCACCTGGGTAAGCTGCAGCAAGCTGGCTTAACAACTTAGGGACCGGCAAAATACTGGCAGAAATGGTGGTAATAATGAGAATTTGTATCAGTGGAACTCTTTGTTTTTCTTTTTTCTTTTTCTTTCTTTTTTTTTTTTTTTTTTTTTTGTGAGAACTAAAATTATATTTGACATTTTTTATTTTAGACTGCAAAAACAAAAACAAGCAAACAAAAAACAAAAACTTGAAATAGGCTCATCAAATGATGTAAATTCATCCTTTCTGGGAAAGCAGAAGATAGAGCTTACCACAAAGAAAAGATACTTAGTTAGTGGAGTTTAAGTTTACAAGTATACTTATATCAGGTTAATAACCATCAGAAAATTGTTTGATTCACCTCCCTGTGGTAACTGATAACCATATTATGAGTTAGGCTTCCTTTAGTTAGACTATATTCCATTAGTAATCCTAACAGTTATCAGGTTTGGTCTTAATGGAAATTTTTAACCACTTTTGTTATGGGGTATTTTTTCCCCTCAAATGATGAGTTATATTAGTAAAAAGTCACTGCATTTCTGTAACAAATAAATGAAAAGCACAACTGTGCAAGCAGACTTAAACTCACTATACTACCAGCTGAAAACTACTTTGGTTCTTCAGGGGGAAAAGGAGTCAACAAAAAACATTTAGTTTAATTTAACAGTTGTTAATTTTTACAGTTGTACTCCAATAGCTACAAAATGCAAATATCCCAGAAGAATCAAACTGCAGCAATGAATGCACATGTGTGAGAGAATTTGTGCATTCAGCAGATATGATGGAAAAGCTACAGTTAAAATGCTAGGTAGAACAAATCTGTCTTGAAAATATCAATTCCTTTCTTTAAGTAAAAAAGAGTCTACCAAGAAAATACAAAAATCTAAGGCTGTAAGTAAATGATAGTAGTAGCTAGGCTATTACAGTGCAGGTTATCCTCAAGGTCACATTCATCCTGCTTTACTGTTGCTTGACCTATGCTGGGTTTTGATCCTTCTTCAAGTCATAGTCTGGATCATTTTCTTAATTTCCATCCTCTTCCCCTTCCTATATTAAAGTTCAAAATGCATCCACGAAGTAGGTACATAATAGGAAAAATTGGCTCACAATGTAGGGAAAATTTAATACAAATTACTCTGTGGGTCAACACATTTTCATGATTGCAGAGTTTGGTGATAATACAATTTAATTTGAACACTTCTATTAAGAAAAATTTCCCATCACAACTCAAGACATGCAGACAGCTTTTACTGAAAAGATTCACTGCAGCCAACGTTGAAAAAGTTTACTGCAGTTTTTGACTTCTTCAAAGAGCTGATAACCTTCATCCGATTCTTCACCTTCTTCACCATCATCATCATCTTCGATATCTTCTCCAGTGAAGTAGAACACTGACCTTGGAATTATATGCTCATGTAAAAAGTGACCAGTTTCAAAATCTGCAGCAAGAATAGCTTTGACATCATCTTCCAGATCTCCACTGTCAGGAACTTCAAGAGGGGGAAAAAAAAGTAAAGAAAGAATCACTGGAAACTGTTTTAGTTACACTATGAACTGCCACATGTCCCTTACGTTTCTGCTTCTTAATAGTCTTCAAAGTGACACTCTTTCCTTTTTGCCAATCTATCTGGAACTCTGTACAAACCCGTAATTTCTGGTCCATCAGAAGGAAAGGGATCAGAATCGTCAGGTTCTGACCTCACCCTAGATGTGATTGTCAGCACTTCATTTGTGAAATATTCACTGGGTTCAAAGTGAAATTCTAAGATAAAACTCATAGGCTGGCCGGCATCTGAGAACTTCACTTTAATATCTTTCAAGTGTTTCAGAATAGGTTCATCATCTTCCTGAACCATGTCACCGAGCAAGTCAGCATTCTTAAAAATAGTCAACCAAAATTCAGGAATTCCATAGAGTCTTCTTTTTCTTCATCTTCTTTCTCATCTTCTATCTTGTTGGCCTTTTCTTTCAGCTCCTCCAAGATTTCCTCTTCTTCATCTGGTTTCCCTTCACATTCTTCTTCTGGAGGTTCATAACTTGCATTGATGATCTCAAGTCACTTAGCAAATAGGGGCTCGTAGAGCACAGCATATTCCCTTGAAGATCATGAACTTCCTCATAGAATTTGGCTTCCATCTATGCACATTTAATTTGAAGGTTTTTGAGAGCAGTAACTCCTCTTTTAACTACCCTAGGCAACCATTCAATGTATCCTGTTGGTGTTTCTTTCTTTCTTGAAGAGCTGCAACAATCTGAGGATTTTGTATCATCTGAACCAAGTCAGCTGACACACTTTGATTTTGTTTTTTCACCAGTTTCTTCTTCTATTTCCTCAACATCATCCAAATCTCGATCAAGTTCAGACTCTTCTTTGTTGTCAGTGTCTGCCATGTTGTAGGAACTTCAAATACCGGCAACTAGTATGGGGAGCCAGGCCGCCCACGCTGGGCAGGCAGTAAGTCAGGGAGGGAGGAGCAGGAGGCGGTAACGGATAGCAGAAGGACTCTTTCTGAAGAAAGAGAAAAAGGAAAATAGTAGGAATTAAAGAAAAGGGGGAAAAATAGGGGAACCAGGATATTCTCAAGAGGAGATGGAGAAAGAAACACATCAAGACAGAATTGTAAAGAGGAGCCATTGCCAGAAACAGGGGCAGAAGAGGGGTGGTGGGTAGAGCCCAGGGGAAAGGGAAGAGGTGGAGCAGAGGTGGAGGTCAGGGTGTCCATGGGCTGGGAAACGCTGCCCTCATGTGTCAGTTTTGTCAGTTTGGGTTAGCCCTGGAATAACCCTCAAGCCACACACATGTGGAGGGCCCCGCTTAACGCTAGCTTCCCAGGTCTTCCTAGTGCTCTTAAGGGATTTTGGTCCTTTGTGCAGTCATCAGCAGTGAGGACTCTGACGATCCCAGCGATACAGAAGAGCCTGCAGCAGCCTCCAGCTCAGCACTGAGGAGCCATCCTGGTAAGGAAGGCTGGGACAGTGGGCTGGGACAGCGGGCTGGGCTGCAGGAATCGGAGCTACTGTTCTCTGATGTCCTGTATTCTGAAGCTATTCTATGTGATGGCTCCAGTTTATCCTGAGAGTCCCCTCTCTGCATTGGATTTGACCCTTTGGAGAAATGCAGGGACACAGAAATCATCATATATTTATTTTTGATGGTTGAAATTGTGAATAGATGGATTCTGTTAATCAATATATACACTCATGCATTGATTATATAGTAGAAATAGGCTAACAAAGCAACAAGTTTGTTTTAAAAACTAATTGCCATGAATACAAAGTTTTAGACTTATCCAGTGATTTCTATACAGAACAGAAAGCTAAATATTTCTTTATTAAAAGTTTACACTGCTATTAAATATTCCTTTATTAAAAGCTTATATTGTCATCTGATCACAAACTTTGAGTAGTGTCAAAAGACAATTTGTTTAGCTATCTAATGCTAGCAGACAAAAAGACTTGAGATAATGTATTCTGAAACCCAAAGTGTTGCTTTTGACAAAATTCTTCAGCAAGCCATGACATTTGGAGTGATTTTTCAAGTGACCTTTGCAAATAATATACTATTTTTTTTCTCTACAACAACCTTAAAGGGTAAGCAGGATAGGCACTGTCATCTTTGTTTCTCAGAAGAGACAACACAATCCTAGAAATGTGCCAAGGTCTTTTCCAGAGTCTCATGGAGAATTAAAGGAAAGACAACACTAGCAACCTGGATGTGGAGTTACATCCTTTATAAAATGCAAGATAAAAATTATTATCAAGATGTTGTATTATCTCAGTTATACCTGCAGTATGAGTTTTAAGATTTACGACTCTGTAGTGGCCAAGTCCAGTAGCGCACACCTGTAGTTCCAACTGCTTGAGAGACTGAGTTAAGAAGTTCACAAGTTTGAGGCCAGCCTCTGCAACTTAGTAAGACCCTATCACAAAATAAAAATTTTTTAAAGGGTTGGGGATGTAGCTCAGCACTCTGGGTTCAATCCCCAGTACAAAAAAAAAAAAAAAAAAAAAAAAAAAAAAACAATGACTCTGTAGTGCACAAATTGGTGATTTGTTTTTCCTGTTAATTGTTTAGATCCAGAGGATTTTAGAAACATGCCTCTTTAGGGAAACCATACTAGAAAAAGAGCAAATTAAAATTTTATCTGGTCTTGAGATCACAAAAGAACAATATTTTAAATCATATATTCATTCTAATTGCTCATGGTAGCTTCTAAAGGAAAATGTGAATTTGTTTAGCAGACTGTACATCTCTAACTTTTATCTTAGTGAGCAAAATACTCCAAAAAATAGTTCCCAGATATTTCTATGACTCACACCAGAATTTTCTGAGTTGAGTCCTTGGTCACAATAAAGGCCCCTAAAGAATTCTATTCTTTTGTGCAGTGATCAATAACCACGTCCCATTAGACTCAAGAGATGGAGAAGAGGCCCAAGAAGCCACTTGCTCATGGCACCAGACTGCTCCAGGTACAATTAGATTGCAACACTATAGGACTATAGAATGGCAGAGTCCAGAGCTGTTTTTCTGATTAATTTTATGCTGAGCGTTCTCCATTTGCCTGGATTCTGTAGCTTCTAGGACATCTTTTTCTGCAACCTAGTCCTAATGGGAAATGGAAGGTGTCAATAAAGCATTTTAGACTGTTCTTTAACTGAAAAACTCAATTGACTGCTACAGTGAAAACATAGCAAAAATATGCTAATAAAATGAGCATTTTTGATTGTATATCATTATACCTATTACTGATAAAGAGTTGAAATAATGTACTTATTCTCCGCCCATCCTTTTTATTTTATAGAGCATAGGAAGCAAAGTGTTCTTCTATTTATTAATGTTGTCATTTGTCTCAAGCTTATAAAGTTTTAGAGGGGAGAGAGGCATGATCCTATTCTTGGTAGTTGTCAGAGAAATGGCCAAATAGAAGGTTCCCTTTCTTCAATACCAGACTTCCAAGATTGTCCTGAAAGAGAGCTATGGATCAATACAAATGCAGATATTAACCCAACAATAAATCCATAAAGGACAAGTAAAAGAAGAAAGAGAAGGCAGTGTAAGGAGACAGGGGCCAAGGCGAAGCAAGATGCCCAGTGAGGGTGAAATTTTCTTAGCACCAGGGTAGGTGACAATGAGTTACATGAATTTGAAAAGCAGATCATGTAAGTCTGAGGGAAGGAATATTCTTGCCCTGGAATTTCAGAGCTTTCCAGGTTTTTCTTAGTGTCCTCTCTCTAGAATTCCTCTGTCTTGGTTTTCTTGGCATATACTGAGACCTCCAAGGGATATTTGCTCCTTTCTGCAGTGAGAGGACATGACAATGGCTCTTCAGAATCCAGTGAGGAGGAGATGCCCTCAGCGTCCCGGATCTCAACACCAACAGGTAAGCTTGGTGCCAAAGGAAAGGTCTGCCACCTGGGCTCCAGGACATCCAGGGCATGATGCAGAGCCCCTCCACAGCATGGTTGGGCAACCCAGGGAGCCCAGATTCACTATTAAATTACTTAGCTGCAAACCTATGGGGAAAAAAATGATCAGTTTCTAAACTCCTTAGATTTTGCAATTAGAGCTAAAAGATGTGTGTCTCTGCCCCATTTGGTAGGGAACTCTCTTCTTTAGATAGGAAGAGACAGAAATAATCATTATAGCATCTCTATAGTCCAAATCCTGTCTCAGTGGTTATAGATCACTGGTTTTGTTTTCCTTTTCTTTCTAGAGTCTGTGAGGATGTCTACTTGGAGGATACACAGTCAGAAAAGAAGTAAGAGCAATTTAAAACTCTTGGGGCAACAAATATTTTTCTTTACCACAAAAGCTTCATTTGGTTTTTATGTACTTTAAAATAAAAATACAGTTTTTGAGATTTTTAGATGATTCACATGATACTATTATACTTAGTGAGTCAGACTAATCGGTGCAACACAGAGGCCTCAAATGTGCAATGGCACCAGCACAAAGTCATTCCTCACTCACTTAGATGAGGTAGTTCCAGATGGAGCGTGCACTCCACCTCACAGCATCACAGGGGCCCAGCTGATGGAGCTGCTGATGTCCCTTAAATGTGTCCAGTGCCCACAGTAAGAAACACAGGTGGAAGCAGACATACATGCAAACAAGTGAAAGGGTAAGAAGTGTAAGCAATGGTGCTCACAGAAGGGGTTGTTTTCCATGGCAAAGCTGGCCCCAGCCCCAGCCGTGGGGATGGTTCCTGGAACAACCTTGTCCAACAGGTCAGATGAAGCCAAAGGGTGGCCTGGTGGCAGGAATATCCCTACCTCTTACTCAAGCTTCCTTCACAAGTTTTCCTTTTAAAGATTGGATTGGATCCTAAGGCACAGACAAGGACTGTCACAGAACTTTCTTTCTTTCTGTAGGGCTCAGCAGTGAAAGCTCTTCTGAGCTGAGTTATGGAGAGGAACCTCGGGAAGCCCTGAGAAGTGGATCAGGTAAAGAAGATTAGGACGCCACGCCTTGGCCTGCAGGATGTCAGGACTCTGAACTAAAAGCCACTGAGTCCAGATGCCTTTTATTTTGAACAACTTGACTGACTTGCATCCAGTTATCCTGGAAACTTCTTTTCAATATTTTAGGAAATGGAAGGAGGCAGGAAACTATTACAAACTCACATTTTAACAGCATGAGTCCTGTCAACCAAATGTATGTAAATATTTTTTTGCTGCCGCAGGAAAAATAAATAGCAAAACATTGGTATCTGTCATGCCTACTAACACAAAGATTCTAGATTTCTAGCCACATACTGTTCATTTGTCATTTGCAATTGTAGAAGCCTAAAAAGACAACTGGTCCTGTTTTGTAATTATAGTCAGAAATAAAAGCTTCAGATCAATCACTCTCAAAGTTTAGTATAGTTTTTAACAGATGTCCTTCACCATGGAATTAGACTATATTGTATTATTTCCATGTACTTTGACAAATAAGATCTGTTTTTATCATCACAAAAGCCTTAAGACTTGGGCAGGTTAACCCTTGCTATCCCCATTTTGGGACAAGAAAATAGATGTACAAAATGTTTAAGAGTCAAAAAACTCAAGTAACAATAGGAACTAGCAACCATGATGTCTTACAGTGAGTGACTACTGTATGTAACAGGCAGGAAAAAAAGACCTGTGTTACATGATCAGAGTTTTAAAAGGTAGTATAACGATCCCATAATATTTATAGGGAAATGTGTCAGTAGCTGATGAAAGAAAGAAAACTTATTTAAAAACAACAATAAATAAAAATATAATATGTAAAACACATATTATATTTTATAATATATGATATAACATATTGTATATGTATAATATGTGTGCTGTATGTGCACATACACATATACACATTAGCATATACACATTTTTACATGTGTATATATATTGGTTGAGATACATACATATCCACAGAGAGTGAAAAATGAAAATCACAGATAGACAATGAGGACAGGAATAGAGCCTGATATTTTGTATACAAAATACCTAGACGGGGGGCTGTAGCTCAGTGGCAGTGCACTTGCCTAGCATGCATGAGGCACTGGGTTCAAACCTCATCACCACATAAAAAACAAATAAAATAAAGGCATTCTGTCTACCTACAACTACAAAAAAAATTTTTTTCTAAATACCTAGAAGGGTCAATCCAGAAAGGATTAATAGAGAAATAAAGGGGAACAGAGATTAAGAGCAACACTGATGAAGAGACAGTACAACACAGGAGGCCAGCAAAATCAGAGTGACAGAGGCTCACAGATCAGAATTCTAGCCAGGAAGGAACAGAGGCAGGGCCATAGGCAGGAAATAAGAAATGAGAGAATGAGGTGTGGCCAGACAGAAGAAGAGACTACAGCTCTGTTGGACCTGAAGTACAGTCATGGGGGGGGGGGGGTTGTTTTTTTTTTTTTTCTCAGCTCATCTGAATGCTAACATGGTTCCCTGTGACCACACTGAAGTTTGTTCCCTGGTCACACCTGTAGTCCATCTTTTCCTTATTTCTCTTCAGTGTCTTGGGGATCCAGAGGTCTTCAAATGAATAGTAGAAGAGTCAGAAGGGACACACGTGATTGGAGAAGTCAATTATGATAGCATCAATTATCTCTGTTTACCTGCTTACACGGGAGAAAAGCCATTCTTTTCCTCCAAAACACACACACGCACACATGCACACACACGTGCACACACGTGCACATGCAAACACGCACACATACGTGTGCAGACTTGTGCACAGACTCGGTGTTTTCAACAGGTCTGAGAGGACCAAGAGAGAAAGAAGAGCTGGCCCTTGGACGGAGGGAGGTGACACTGAATGGAAACCGTTAAGAGTAAAAAGTGGGAAGGGGAGCCTTGGTGACCAAATGGAATGAGAGCTGAATAAGTTTCAAGGTTTTCTAAGTGGACATGGATCTAAGTATCCCAGATTGGGGGGCTCGGGGAAGAAAAAGGATGATTTGCAAGATACCTCTCAGAAGTTAACCAGAAACATGAAAATCAAAGTCCATGATTGATTGAAAGACTTGCAACATAGAGATCTCACGTGGAACTGGCAAGGGAATCGGACTGAGTGTTTGGTCAGTGTCAAAGGACTGGCATGTGGTGATGATGAAAGTAGTACCTGAGAGATGAAAATTAACCTAGAAAAAGGAAATATAGACAGACAAAGGTCAACATTGCAAGAATAGTTAAAAGATCTAGATAAAAATGCTAAAATATCAAAATAAGATGGCCAGAAACAAAGCTAAAATCAAATAGAGAACTAAAAGGGAAGTGAATGTAGAAAAAGGTCACTTCAACAATAAAACTAGATCCAGAGACATGAGCCCAGAAAAACAGGTGAAATGAGGTAGATAGAGGATAATAAAGGAAGGGTAGGAACCATGGGGCACATTGGAGAGGAATCTCTAAAAAGTGAGAGAAAAATGGTGGTGGGGCAGTGCGAAGGGGAAGAGGAGAGAGACAGAGAAATCACGAGATCCAACATGAACATGAGACAAAAGCAATTTGGCGCAAGGCATGGTTCACAGTAGCAGTGAGTCTTCAGAGTAAGGTATCCCCAGGTGTCTAGGTGGCCCTAGTTACTCACCCAGATAATAAGAAACCATGCCTCAGGCATTCCACCCACCCTGTTATCTCCTCTAGCCTGCCCTGTCTTCCAAACTGAGTTTGAGAACGTCCTCTGTCCAAGGTTCTGAAGGCTCCAGTCTTCCCTTGGATGTCTCTCAAAACCTTCACACTCCAAATTCAATGCTTCCAAAACTGAACACATCATCTTTTGCCCTAAAACCAGTCTGTCCTCCTCCAGTGTTTTCTACCTCTAAAACATGCTATTGATTAATCCCTTCTTTCAAGAAGAAATTCTTGGGGTCATCTATGAAAGAAAGGTATATCTCATACATATATGAGATATACCTTTCTTATATACATGTGTGATATATATATATATCACACACATATATATAAAATGTGTATACATGTGTGTATACACACACACACATTTATGCACTGAGGTACAACAAAAGAGAGATTTCAAAGGTAAAGCCATCCTTTGATGTAGAATGGGAGGGAGGAGTCACCAATGTTGGGGGAAAATAAAATTTTTGGAGGGGAAGGAACATGGATGAAAATTACTTTACTAATCATGATTTAGGAGTGGGTCAACAAGTGACTGGAAATGAGAAGTGTTCCTGTGTCATGTGCTCCCAAAAAGGTGTGCCAAACAACAAAGAAACTATGATGGAAGGTGGCCAAGCATCTCATCCGATAGGCAAGTCCGCTCAAGGGTCTCAGGGTGGAGGTGGCTCATAAATACCACAGCTACTGGGCAGGACTGTGTCAGGTGATCAAGTTCCAGGAGAACATCAGAAAGACTCTGGCTCACCAACAGGAGGTGGGCCCCAGGCTCCAGGCTGCAGGAATCCAGAATCAGAGTTTCCATTTCCTATTGCACTTGACTGTGAGTGCACAGTGACAAGGAACAGGTCCAGCCATGCCAGAACCCTGTTCTCTACATTTGCTTGACCTGACCCTTTGGGAACTGCAGAAAGGCAAAAGAGCATTATATAGACATGTTTAACAGGATGAGCTCTGTTGTATATATGGTTCGTGTAATACAAATATGTTGGTAAAAATGGCAGTGTCCTATTTACTATATTATATCAATACTGAAGCATTTGATTTATATGGCTTCCACTCTTACCCATAGAACCAAGAAAACAGTGTGCTTCTGCTGGTAGATCTGGGAGATAATAGAATAGCTTTGCCACAGCCTTAGGAAAGCCTAAAAAGACAAATGGCCCTGTTACCTGTCAGGAAAAAGACTTCATATAACTATTCTTAAACTAAAAATATAGTTTCAAAGGTTATCTGCCAACATGTTATTGATTTATATAGTGATTTTCTATTAACTTGCCAAAGAGATCATCTAATCTTCATAAAAAATTTAAAACCTGAACAGGATTACCATTGCTATCCCTGTTTCATAAATAAGGAAACAGATACACATAGTAATCAAGAGCTTTCTGCAAGTGTCAGGGAGCTAAAGGAAGACCTTACATCTTCCCTACCAGTTCATTTCCTTAGAATGAAGATAGAGAAATGATGCCCATTACATCATTGTAACCTTCAGTCTTCCACACAATGTGAATTGTCATAAATTTTTCACTGTTATTTATAAATCACAGTTCTCTGACCTCCATCTTCACTTTCTAGATACCATGGATGTTGGAAACAATTCTACTTTGGGAAAAGGCAGTGGGGAAAGAAGTAAGAACAAATAAGCATTTTCTTGATTTTTATGTTACTAATGAACTATTTTTTAATGCTAAGATTTATTAACATCATTTTATACTTTTCATAAAGCAAAAATGCCTTTTAAAGTAACAATGCAGTTTTCAAAAGGTTCACGTCTTCATGATTTTTATTCTGAATTTTAGATGTTTCTTGTAAACATTGATGTATGTCTTTCAAGAATATTTCTATGCATATATAAATATGTTTTGGAATATTTTATTTATTTAAATAATATAATTCTACGTATTCTTTCCTTTTCTTGCTTTTTAAACTAAAATCTCATAGCTAGACAATAAACAGATGTAGCATCTTTAATTGAACTATGAAAATCACATTACGAGGCTATTTTAACATGCCTTTTCCCACCTTTAGCATGGCAGGAATTCATTAGTTACTCTTTTTTTAATTTATTTTTTATTTGTTCTAATTAGTTATACATGACAGCACAATGCATTTTGACACATTGTACACAAATGGAGCACACCCTCTCATTCCTCTGGCTGTATACAATGCAGAGTCAAACCATTCCATTCGTGCAATCATACATGTACATAGAATAATAATGTCCATCTCATTCCACCATCCTTCCCACCCCCACACCCTCTCCCCTCCACTCAATCCCCTCTGCCCAATCCAAAGTTCCTTCATTCTTCCCTAGCTCCCCCCACATACATGTACATACCATTATGGATCATCATCCTCATATCAGAGGAAACATTTGGCCATTGGGTTTTTGAGGATTGGCTTATTTCACTTAGCATGATATTCTCCAGCCCCAAAAATTAACCTGCAAATGCCATCATTTAATTCTTCTTTAAGGCTGAGAAATATTCCATTGTGTATAAATACCACATTTTCTTTATCCATTTCAGATGTTGAAGGGCACCTAGTTTGGTTCAATAGCTTAGCTATTGCGAATTGAACTGCTATAAATGTTGATGTGGCTGCATCATTATAGTTTGCTGATTTTAAGCCCTTTGGGTATATACTGAGGAGTGGGATAACTGGGTCAATTAGTGGTTCCATTCCAAGTTTTCTGAGGAATCTCCAAACTGATTTCCAGATTGGTTGCACCGATTTGCAGTCCCACCAGCAATGTATGAGTGTACCTTTTTCCCTACATCCTCACCAACACTTATTGTTGCTTATATTCTTGATAATTGCCATTCTGACTGGAGTGAGATGAAATCTTAGAGTATTTTTGATTTTCATTTCTCTAATTGCTAGAGATGTTGAACACTTTTTCATACATTTGTTAATCATTTATATTTTTTCTTCTGTGAAGTGTCTGTTCAGTTCCTTAGCCCATTTATTGATTAGGTTATTTGGGGTTTTTTTGTGTTAAGTTTTTTGAGATCTTTATGTATCCTGGAGGTTATTGCTCTATCTGAGGTGTGTGGTAAAGATTTTCTCCCATTCTGTAGGCTGTCTCTTCACATTAATGAGTTTTCCTTTGCTGAGAAAAAGCTTTTTAGTTTGAATTTATTCCATTAAATAAGAGACCCAAAATAGCCAAAGCAATCCTTAGCAAGAAAATTGAAACAGAAGGCATCACAATACTAAACCTTAAACTATACTATAGAGCTATAGTAATAAAAAAACAACATGTTATTGGCACCAAAATAGACACGTAGACCAATAGTACAGAATAGAAGACACAGACAAAAACCCACGTGAATACAGTTATCTCATACTAGACAAAGGCACCAAAAACTGACATTGAAGAAAAGATAGCTTCTTCAACAAATGGTGCTGGAAAAACTGGAAACACATATGTAGCAAAGTGAAATTAAACCCCTATCTCTCACCATGCACAAAACTCAACTCAAAATGGAACCAAGACTTAGGCATTAGAACAGAAATGCTAGGCCTAATAGAAGAAGAAGTGGTACCAAATCTTTATCATGTCGACTTAGAATCTGACTTCTTCAACAATACTTGATTTGCTCTTTTTTAAAAATTTTTTTATTATTCTAATTTGTTATATATGTTTGCAGAGTACATTTCATTTCATATTACATATAAAGAGCACAATTTTTCAAGTTGCTGGTTTTATATAAAGAATTTTTACAATTGTGTCTTCATACATGTATTTAGGATAACGATGGATAAGTCATTCTACCATTATCCCCTTGCCCCCTATCCCCCCCCTTGCTTCCCTCTCCCTCTCCCTCCCCCCCCCATCTTTGTTCTATTTAAAGTTCTTTCATTCCTCTCATCCCCACTCCCTTGCCTTTATAAGTTAGTATCTTCATATCAAAGAGATCATTCGACCTTTGTTTCTTTGGGATTGGCTAACTTCACTTAGCATTATTTTTTCCAACTCCATCCATTTACCTGCAAATGCCATGATTTTATTCTCTTTTAGTGCTGAGTAGTGTTCCATTGTGTATATATGCCAAAGTTTCCCTATCCATTCATCTGCTGATGGGCATCGGGGTTGTTTCCACAATCTAGCTGTTGTGAATTATGCTGCTATAAACACTGATGTGGCTGTGTCCCTGTAGTAAGCTGTTTTTAAGTCCTTTAGGAATAGACCAAGGAGTGGGATAGCTGGATCAAATGGTGGTTCCATTCAAAGTTTTCCTAGAAATCTCCATACTGCTTTCCAGATTGGCTTCACCAATTTGCAGTTCCACCAGCAATGTTGTAGGAGCCCTGTTTGGGGAGATGGCTTAAATTGCGGTTGACTATGGGCCATGGAGATTTGGGCATTGCCGCCTTCCGTAGTTTCACAGGACTTGGCCCGGGGTTCTCGCGAGACTTGGCCTGGGATCTCGAGTGACTTGAGCCGAGATTGCTGATCGGGTCTGCGCCATTTTTTTTGGTGGTGTGTATGGTGCGTGTTAGTCGTTGTTAGAGCCAGAGAAAAAAGTTATCAAAATAAAAAGCTGTTTGTTTCCAGTTCGCCTCTGAATTTCTTCCCGCGGCTTCGTTGCTCCAAGCAGCCATCACTTCAGGCAGCAACACAATGTAAGAGTGTACCTTTTCCCCCACATCCTCACCAGCATTTATTGTTGTTTGTTTTTTTGATAGCTGCCATTCTGACTGGAGTAAGATTTCATCTGATCGATAGAGATGTTGAACATCTTTTCATATATTTGTTTATTTTTTGTATATCATCTTCTGAGAAGTGTCTGTTTAGTTCCTGGGCCCATTTATTGATTGGGTTATTTGTTTTATGTTTTTGTGTGTGTGTTTTGTGTGTGTGTGTGTGTGTGTGTGTGTTTGGTTTTTTTTTTTTTTTTTTTTTTTTTTTTGGTGTTAAGGCTTTTGAGAGCTTTATAAATCCTTGAGGTTAGTGTTCTATCTGATGTGCTTGTGGTAAAGATTTGCTCCCATTCTGTAGGTCCTCTATTCACCTCACTGATTGTTTCTTTTGCTGAAAAGAAACTTTTTAGTTTGAATCCATCCCATTTATTGATTCTTGGTTTTAATTCTTGTGCTATAGGGGTCTTATTAAGGAAGTTGGGGCCTAATCCAACATGATGAAGATTTGGGCCTACTTTTTCTTCTATTAGGTGCAAGGTCTCAGGTTTAATTCTAGGTCTTTGATCCACTTTGAGTTAAGTTTTGTGCATGGTGAGAAAAAGATATTTAATTTCACTTTATTACATGAAGATTTCCAGTTTTCCCAACACCATCTGTTGAAGAGGGTGTCTTATCTCCAGTGAACGTTTTCGGCACCTTTGTCTATTATAAGATAACTTTAGGTGTGTGGGTTTGTCTCTGTGTCTTCTATTCTGTACCATTGGTCAACAACTGGTTTATTTTGGTGCCAATACCATGCTGTTTTTGTTTCTATTGCTTTGTAGTAAAATTTAAGGTCTGGAATAGTAGTGCCACCAGTTTCACTCTTCTTGCTAAGAATTGCTTTGGCTATTCTGGGTCTCTTATTTTTCCAGATGAATTTCATGATTGCTTTTTTCTATGTCTTAGACACTAAATCTTTGTCATGTGTGTTGCTAATAGTTAGTACAATTTGTTGTTTGTCTTTTAGGTTTGTTAATGAAATCTTTATCCTAGAGAAATTTAAGAATTTGGTAGTCATATTTGTCAGCCTTTTTCTCACTGGTTTCTGAGTTTCATATCATATTTACAATAGCCATTTCTACCTCAAGATTTTAAAAATATTGTTCTATACTTGTGAAACACTTGGTCATTTTTAGTCTTACCTATGATCCACATGAGATTCACCTCTTTGTGTATACATGAGCTGAGAATTTTAAAAATACTCCCTACACTATTGCCACTTAGGCCACACAGTGCCTTTACCTATTCATATATTAGTTTTTCTTTTATAACAGAAGGCACTACAAAAGAGGGAGAGGAACTCAGAATCATCTTGATGACTTACTGGGGACGAATTTTAGAATAACTTCAAAATACCTTCTCCCACCCCTTCACAAATCCACCAGAACCTCTAATTAGTAATGCACTGACCTTATAAATGCAATTTATAAATGTAATTTGGGAATAATACAGACTTTTACCCATTTGTTCATTTTTACTTAATATTCTTCCAATAAGAAGTTTCTTAAAATAGCTCCTGCACTTTTAAAAGAGTTATATATATTATCTAAACATGTGTTACCACAAACATATTTTTCCATCTTTATAATAACCAAAATGAATTTAAATGAGACAAGACTCTCAAAATCTTAATTTAAATAGAAAATCCATAGTCATGTTATTACCTACTCACATGTGAAGGAATCAGAAAGTCACTGACTTGATATTAAATCTCACAACATTTATGCAATTTAGGGATCCAGATGTAACTTAAAATATTATGGTTCCAAACTATCAAGTAGCATGATGAATCAGAATTACAGCTTCCTTTGGAAATTGGTTTCATCAGAAATCTCAATAATTCTAACTTGGAAGAACATCATTAGAAACTTTCTACTCTTCCAACTCTCCCAATGATAAATTTATATTAACAAAGAACAGAATGAATTGATAATCATTATAACTAGACAATGTGTTCCTATATTTTACCAGAGATTAAGACTCTTACAAAACTTCTCACTTTAACCCTTCAGATCAGATCTATTAGTTTTATGGTGCAGAATGTTCTCTCTCCTTCTACAACTGTGTTGAGAGAATTTTCTTTCATCTCTTTCTGGAATTCTTTTTCTTTGTTATGTGGACTAAAAATCCCACTCTTTGGAAATTTGTTAGTCTTATAAGAAAAGCAGATCCATAGAGCTTAATTTTATTGGCAGAAATAGAGAAAGACCTGAAAAGAATTTCACCTAAAAATAGGAACTAAGGATGAATATAGATTTTTCTACTGTGGTCTTCCATTTTTGTTGCTTCAATCTGGACCAGCCTGAGACCTCTTATCTTTTTATTTTTATATTTCCTTTCTTGTCTTCACCTAAATACAAAATGTGAACAACTATTTCAGTATTTAAGTGGGAGGATGATTATTATTTTTAATACTTTATCATATAATATTTTATAATCATTACTGATATTTATAGGCTATTTATTTTTTTAATTTT
Organism: Tamias sibiricus; assembly: GCA_025594165.1. Taxonomy (NCBI): domain Eukaryota; kingdom Metazoa; phylum Chordata; class Mammalia; order Rodentia; family Sciuridae; genus Tamias; species Tamias sibiricus. The sequence continues at coordinate 66,188,908 of CM046660.1, read as the reverse complement.
TTTTTTTTTTTGTGGTGCTGAGGATTGAACCCAGGGCCTTGTGCATGCGAGGCAAGCACTCTACCAACTGAGCTATATCCCCAGCCCTTTATGGGCTATTTATTATTTTTGACATCATTAAAATACTTTCTACACTCTTTCTTTTTTCTCCAAATACTGATGACCTTTCAAAATGCAGTTTCCATTTAGAAGACCTCATCCTGTGGGTCTCATCACACCTCCATTTTTATTGTTGTACTTACGCATTTCACATTCTTGACACTTCCACAACTTTTCTTTCCTGACAAATCAGTCCACATCTACACCAAAGATTACCGAAACTCAGTTTCTTTTCAAGGAATCTGTTTTGGGTAAGGATATACAAAATGCTCTTCAAAATTGCCTGTTACTACGGGAATAAGGTAGATAATTTGGTTGGAACTCAAGGAAGAGCCAAATTGGGAGGACCAGGGCATCCCCCAAATAAGTGTGGACATCTCCAGTGGAGAGGCCAAGACTTCAAAAGCCTTTGTTCAAGCTTATGGTCACACTGAAGACTGGTTGGCCTCTCATTGGCCACAGATGAAGTCACCATAGCTCAGCCTGCAGGACATGGTAGGGCAAGTCACAGTGAACTTCACTTCCACAGGATAAGGTAGTAAACTCAGAGCCTATAATGGTTTTCCTAAGGGAATGATCTGGGCATCTTGACCAATGAAGGACAGAATCTATGAATGACTCTCTAACTTCCTTCAAATCTCTGCTCAAAAGCGAACTTACTAGAGATTCTTCCCCTGGCCTCCTATACAAATTAGTGCACACACACACATACACACACATGTACACACACACACACACACACACACACACAGCCCCATCGACCACTCTCTGATCCCTTCATTCTGATTTACTTTTCATTACAGTACTCTTGTCATCTTATGTATTTATTTCTTCATTATTTGTCTCCCCACCAGAATGTAAACTCCCTGTAGCAAGGACGTTATGTTATTCACAACTTTATCCTCAGTTCCTGGGGTTAATTAGCTATAAGTGCCTAATAAATAGTTATTGGATGAAATATTTTCATGAATAAATTAATTATACCAGTTTATGAAAGTTTAATCCAAATGTATGATTGTACAAGATACACACTTAAAACAAACAAAAATATGAAAAGATGTATCAGAAATGTCAGGAAACTACCCATTAGAAGACTGGTGATTTTTCACCATCCTTATCTATTTCTCTAGCATAACCTATTTCTACATCATTACCTATGTTCTCTGTCATAGATATGCTACAATCTAATGTGGGTTCTCTGCAGACCTCATTGTGGGGTGAGGCTGCTTCTAGACTACATATTCTTAGTGGGCTTCTTCCAAGGATGAATGTACAGAATGGCCATAGATGAGTGACCCTACCGGCCTCACAGATGAGGCAGAAGGAAGGCAGCAGGTGTGGAGGAAATAGTGGAAGGGGAGAAAGACCTCTTCCCAGGATCCTTCGGCCTCAGGAAGCTGGTTCTCCAGTCAAGAGGATGAAGCTGGTATGGCTTATCTGACGGTGGCCCACAGTGATCACCTGATCATGGTCTTAAAGGCTGGGATTGTTCGCTGCCTTTTGCCTTCTAATACCTGGCAGGCCTTGGCACCACCATGATCAGGTGAGTGACTGGGAGAACATAGCCCCTTCAAGTCATGTGAATTAAAATACACTCTCTTCTTTTGTCTTCTGGGACCCACAATCTCTTACTGTCTAATAGTGCCTACCAAGTCATTTGTTGGTTGTGTTGATGATAATATTGAATGGTAGTATTGGTGGTGGGCCCTTCTGGACTTGCTGATGTCTACGTGATGGAAAGACCTGGGAACCTTCCCACCTCTACAATACTCTCTCCATTCTAACCATTCTGTTCTTTAAATTTTATGTTAATGACTGCCAATTGTATTTCTCCTCCTCTTTCTTATGAACTGCCAAGTCATAAAGTCAGCTTCTTGCTCCAAACAGCCACTTGGATTTTAATAGGTGTCCCAAATTTTATATGCTAAACAGACTTCATGGTTTTTACTTGCAACCCTATCATCCACCACCAGTCACCCTCATCTCAGTAAATGGTACATATCTTCAGTTGCTTGAACCAAAAAAAGTGTAGGGCACATATTGATTCCCCCTTTTCCTAACCCTCCACATTCAATCCATCAAGTTTCAAAGCTTTCATGTTTGTTCACTCTTTATCTCCCCTGCCCCTCCCCCAGTTTAAGTGCTGTTGTTTTGCATGGGGAAAACCAGAGCCCTCCCCACCAGTCGCCCCACTCCTCTTCTTGACCATTTATAATTCATTCTCCACTCAACAGCCTGCCACCCAACTGCTTATACCCTTTCAACAGTTTCCAGTTGAATCAAGAAAAAAAGTCTAAATGTCTTTCCATTCCTACAGAGCATTACATAAGCTGCCCCTGATCACCTTATAAATCTTATCTCTATCACACTCCCCTTCCATTACTACTCTGGCCTTCCTTGAATACACCAAGCAATTTTCTGCCTCAAAGCCTTACCATTTCTGTTGATACTAAATAAAATGCTCTTCCCTGGGGTGGATGGCTCCTTATTCATGTTTCAGCTCAAGAGTCTCCTCTTCAGAGAGACCTTGATCTTCATTTCTTAAAAACTACCCCCAACCCATTTTATATCTCCCTTTTATCTGTCTTTCACATGATTTATCATGCTTTTGATGTACAAAAGATATTTTCTTTGTGTTATTGGTCTATATTATCCTTTATGATTATGCTCTTCAATCTTGTTTAAGAAATCATGGCCTAATCCTAGAGCTTCCCAAGAGCTTTTCTACCTTTCCTACTTTACTGGACATCTTGACCAGTAAAGTCAGACCCAAGATGGACAGTGTGAAGGTCACTCTTCACTTTTTTTCTTGCATGCTACTGAGCTGTGTCCCTAGCTCCCCTGAGAGCCATTATTTACAGTTCTTCAGAGGTTTCCAAGCAAGACTGAGGATAAGTTGGCCACACTAGTGACCAAACCAATTGGCTTTCCTTCTTCCCCTTCTCCCCTTCCTAGTTCCTCACTCCTGCTCCTTGGGATTGTTTCAAAAGTAAACTTACTGAACAAGATCTGCTTTTGAGAATACTAGACTAAGAAATCCTTATTTGTTTTCTCACTTAGATATTTAGTCCTTTTGGAGTTGATTTCTTTTTACTGTGACATGAGATAAGGGTCTAATTTTTTCCAATATGACAACCAATTGTCCCAGTTTCTTCGATGATATTGTAGTATCACACATGGCTTGCATCAAGCCACTACACACACACACACACACACACACCCATACATTGCTGGGGTTGTAGCTCAGTGGTAGCGTATATACACACAGCGATAGGATGGTGGATAGATAGATAGATTTGTTTCTGGGCTTTATAGGCTAATCCATTGCTCTCTCTATTCTGTATTAGTACATATCATACTCTATTAAAAGTACTCTAATTGCATAATATCGTAATATCCTCCCAATGGTTTTCTTTTTCAAAATTGTTTGGGCTCTTACGGCCATTTTTCCTTTCTTCATGAATTTTTTTTGGGGGGGAGGCAGGGTACTGGGGTGCTTAACCACTGAGCCACATCCCCAGCCCTTTTTTGTATTTTATTTAGAGGCAGGGTTTCACTGAGTTGCTTAGGGCCTCACTAAGTTGCTGAGGCTGGCTTTGAATTCACAATCCTCCTACCTCAGCCTCCCGAGCCACTGGGATTTCAGATGTATACCACCTTTCTTCATGAATTTTAATATCATTTTGCCAACCCTTTAAAACCCTGTTCAATTTTTATCAAAATTGCATAGAATGTCTAAAATATTGAGTCTTCCTGTTCATGAACATGAGTGGTCTCACTATTGTTTCCTTTTTAGATCCTTCATTTATGCATTCAATAGATATTTCAAAGCTGCATAATGGAGATAAAGAAATGAACAAAATCTCATCAACCTTACATCTCACTGTGGGTATGTAGAAAATACACAAATAAATATATAATATTTAATTTTAATTTTATGTTTTTGCAATTCTGGGGATCAAACCAAGAGCCTCAGGCATGCTAGATAGGCCCTGTACCACTGAGCTATACCCCTAGCCCAATGTGTAATATTTTATATGGTGACAATACTATAAAGGAAAAAAAGAGTAATGCAGGTATATAGAGTGATAAAAACTTTCATTTTAGGTATGGTGGACAAGGAGAGCCTCATTAACAGACTGTATATAAGATCTTAATGAGGTGAGGGACTAAGCCAGGGAGCTGAGGGAGGGAAATATTAATTGCAAAGCCTAAAACAGGACTCCACATAGTCCTTTGCAGAATGGCATTGGCGGCCACCAGCTGGAGAGACGGGAGTAGAGCTGGGGGAAGTGGTTTGTCAGGGTCCTGTAGCTCTCACAGGTGGTCTCAGCATGTTGTGGTGCTGAGACTGCCCACCAAGAACGCAGCATGGTGGCCCATCTGCTCTGTCCCTTCCTGCCTTCAGTAGTGCTTGGGCTTTCTTTCCTGTGGGGGATGCAGGCATTCTGTTTCATCTGAGGTTGTTGCAGCTGCTGTCTTTCCTTCCAGTCCACCATTAGCTGATCACTCATTGCTCCTATATATGAAGTTATCCAGTTCCATAATTTTGAAATTTTCTGATTTTTCTTATTATATTATTAATCACTTCTTTGGGTGTTTCTGAGTCTATAATTATATCATCTGTAATTTTTATATATTTTTTTTCCATAGGAAGACAGATTTATTTAAAAACGATCAGAGACCCACAAGTTCTGCTAACTCAGAGAAAATCTTTCAATTACATACCAGAATACTCTTTACTTATCTCCAGAGACAGAATTCCTGGAGATTTTAACCCTTAATCAACTTCAGTAGTTCAGGAACCACATGCAATTGCAAGTCAGGTCCTGAATATTTCCTTTAAATGTAATATTTTTATATTTTTTAACCTTTCTAAGGCAGGTGTTTAATTCAATTCCTGTCATTTTTATCACTGATTAATTATTTAAGGCTGATATTTTTCTGTGGGCATTCTGTTGGCAATCTTCCATAGGTACTTGTAAGTAGTATCTTCAATATTGTTATTGGCTAGACATCCTACAATTTGGATTTATATTTTCTCCTTGACTCAGGAGATATTTAAGAGAAGGGGAAGAAAGTGCATGTGCTCTATTTTCTGGCCATAGAGTTCATTCCATAGGGATCAGGTCTGCCTTGTTAAATGTGTTCCTTGGGTCTTTCATAGCCTCCTGTGTCTTGTCTAGTGATGTCTTATGAGCTGAAGGAAACAAACAAACAAAAATCTTCTAATAGTGTATTTCTGTTTCTTATTGCGTATCCTATGATTTCTCCTTGCTGAACACTTTTTGGCCTGAATTACACTTTCTTTGAGATTCAGTGATAAGCCCTGATTTCTTGTGGAGATATGCTCAATGTATTATTGCCTGCATATTTATTTTCATTGTTTTTAAATATATGTTTAAGTTAGTCTCTTGTATATAGTGAAAAGTTGGGTTTAACTTTGTAATTTGATCTAAAATTTTCTTTTTTAAATAAGTTAAGCACATTTACTTTCATGGACCTCAAGATGCTTGATCTTGTTTGGTCCCATTGATTTATGCTATGAATTCTAGGGTTTGGTGTGGGTGTGGGTGTGTACTTCGGATACTTTGGAAGGTTTGCCTATTTGTTCCACTGGACATATGGCCCCTGAGCGAAGACTATACTTTGCTGCGTTCCTTACGGTTAGCTCTGGCCACGTGACTAAATTCTGGCCAGTGATGTAAGAGCAGAAGGAATGTGAGCCACTTTCTTGCCTAGAAAGGGACGATGGTTGAGCCCTGCCCGTTTCCTATATGTGCACTGGTGGGAGCAACAACATCTGATATTTAAGGATTATGTTTCTGCTCTTGCCAATACTCTGAGATTTGTCTTTTTACGATCCCCTTGATTCTCTCTTTGAGAGGGGGCCAGGCACCCGTTAGTTTCCCATCCATATTTGTAAAATCAGCATGTGTTCAGTCTCTCTTCCTCACCCATTAAATTTTAGACCATGATTACTGCCTTTCAGCTGTTAAAAAAATGCTTCACAGATACTTCTGGGTTTGTCCAAATAATACCCTTTGACTCCTAGCTATAAAATAAAAACCTTGCTTTACCACCCATACTTCCCACTGTTCATATTATTATTATTATTTCTATAATGTCAGATGAAAACATTCCACCCCACTCCTCATATTTTAGTCCTTTTGCCAACATTTTTCCAGTCCTGCCTTGGTTTACTGATTTAGGTTATTTTCTAATTATACCTGAAAAACAATTTGATCATTATTTATAGAAATATCTTGTACATTTTTGTCCACTTTTCTATGGCATTAAATATTACTGTGGAAAATTCTGTAGCTGATAAGATCCCCTCTCTTGATCTTTTTGCCTAGGCGGCTCATTCAATTCTTCCTGTAACTTTGAAGTGTGGTAAATTTCCTGGACTATGTCTCAGGGTTGACTGTCTTGAGAGCACATCCCTGCTACAGGTTGAAAATACATGCACTTGTGGTACATATGTTCTGTGTGATGCTATAACTTCACGTACCTTTTTCTTGACTTTGTCTTCAAGTATTCCTTCTTACATTTTTTTTTCCTTTAGAAACTCTGAGGATGCGTTCATGGTTTTCCACTGACTCTTTTCTCTCTACTGATTTTTCTTAATCATTCTTAAACATCTTTGTTTCCTTTTCTGAATTCTATAATCTATATCCTTCTTTTTAATTTCTGAATTGTCCCATCTCCTTTGCTTTCCTCCCACAATTGACTTCATTGCTCTAATGAGTTTATTTCTTCTATGTATTTCTTAATTTCTGCATGTTGTAAATGTGAATTATAACTTTGGATTTTCAAGGTGTTCCTCTAAATTCCAGCAAGTGTGCTGGCATTGTCTGAAATCTTGTGTTTGCCTGTTTGACATTTCCCTTCTGTTGTCACTTTCTGCCTGGTATTTAACAATTCTAAAACTTTTTATTTATTGTGAGTGTCAAAACCTCATGTGAATATTTTTTTTTAAAGAGCCAATCATTGACAATGCAAATATAAGGTTTTTGTGGTAATTTTTTCTACGTGATGACAACCAAGATGGGGTGTTTCTAGCTGGGGATTTAGCTTCACAAAAGCAGAGTGGGATAAAGGTTTAAAAATAAAATACTTGAAAGCTACAGACATATAGAGCTTGTAAATCTTTGTTTATAGCTCTAAAGGATTGTTTTCTCTCTTTTCTGTTTGAAGGGAAAAAGAGACATCAGAAAGTAAACCATGTCCAAAAAGGTAAGGAGAAATGTTAGCATTTACTCCTTTGAGCTTGCTGTGGTCCTCATCTTTCTTCCAGATTTCACCTCTGCTGCAGCCCCTAAATCTCCTATAAGCTGTGATAACTGCATAACTATTGGTTTATTTAGAATACAGGCGAAGTCATTGTAACAAGGAGATCCCCAAATGCAGGCTTAAACCAAACAACGTATATCTCTTTCATCTAACAGTTCAGGGGTGGGAGGAAGAATCTGCCTTCCTTGACATGAGGTTACCATTTCTGGGTCCAACAAGGCTGACCTTATGGTTGCTATCTATCAACCAGTGGGAATGGGAGAAATGAACGGGACAACCACCACTGGTTTCTTGGAAGAAGTCTTCTGCTCAAATCCCATCAGCCAAAACTTGGTCACGTGGCCAGAGCTTGCTGCAAGTGAGGCTGAGAAATATAATCTCTCACTGGCAGCCACGAGGGCAGCCATAACTCTCTTCTTATGGAAGAAAGAGAGAATGGTAGTGGGTGACAAGTAGCAGCCTGCCTACTTGCCCTTCATGTTTGCATCCAAAGTCACCAATTCCTTCAAATGAGGCAAGCAGACTCTCCATTGGTTCAAACCAAGCCTTCTCGACATTGAGACCCTTCAGCATGAGCATGAGCTGGAACCTGGTGTGCAGCACAGAGTTACATGGCCAGAGATGTGCCATCCCTGATTAGGAAATGAGAGGAGAGGGTAAAGTGTTAGAAGGGTGTCTTGTAACTAAATGATACAGCCCGTGGTGGAAGAAGGAGAAACAGACAGTGAGAACTGAAATCAATGAAGCAAAAGCTGGAGCCCTGGAACCATATTGGATCTAAGCCTGAGAAACCCAGTTATTTAAACCAGATTCAGAGCACACACCATGTTGTGCTTGGGTGTTGGAGAAAGAAGACGTATGATGCTTCATTCTTTGCTGCACAGTCTACAATTTTTTGTTTCTGTGGCTTTCCTCCTTTTCTTGTCTCTACCTTTCTCCTTCCCTCCCCCGTTCTACTTATGTTTCTTTTTCATTATTTTATGTTTCTCTTTATTTCTTTTGGTCAATATTTGTATCATATAAAATATGTCTAATGTATTTATATGGTAGTGGTGGCAGGGCTTTTTTATCTGTAGAGTTAAAGCGTCTCTGGATATATTTTGTTTTCCTTCCATTACTTCTAGCATCTCTATCATTTTCACCTCCATCCCTATCTTTATTCGTGTTTGTCAGATCCAAATTTTTACTCACCCAGGTCTAATATATTTTTTCCTTTGAGCTTCTACTGGGGTTCCATGGTCCTCTTTTTGATAGATCCTTGATGTCTCCCAGATATGATAAATGAATGAGCCTCATTCTTTTTTCAGTTTTTTAGAGACCCAGTTTAAAGGAAATCTCTCAGCTCAAGTTCCCCTAATGCAGGAATTTCAACCGGCTGTGGAGACCCACACTCCTGCTGGGTCACCATCTGAGTAATCTTTCTGCACAGAGTATCTTCCAAGGAGAACTAACTGAACTCCTCCTTTCCCCGGGGAAGCCCATGAAAATTGTCCTTCCTCAAAGCTCTTCTGTCAGTAGGCCTGTGGCTGGCTCCTAGTATGGTCTCCCCTGTACTTTCTGCTCCTCCAAATTCATGGAGATGCAGGCCAGTTACCTTGAAGGCAACACCTTCTCACTTTCCTTGAGGAGTGGGGAGCTCTTAGCTTACTTCTATAGCAAGTGTAGGGTATCAATCAATGGCAATTGGACAGGAAATCTAAGAACAGCCACATTTCCTATATGTTTAATTGCATTTGAGCAAGAAAATTTACAAAGAACAACTCTAAAGGAAAGTCCAGGAGCTCTATGGGCTTGGTAAGTCTTAAGCCAGAAATCTTTTCATGAGGAGAGCTTGGCTCAACTGAACCAGACAACTTGTATGCCTTTAATCTGTTTGACCTCAGCATAATTTTTTTTTTTTTTACATTTTGTATTATACTTGTAGAGCACATTTTTACATATCTCTGGTTGTATGCAAAGTATAGTCACACCATTCGTGACTTCATACATGCACTTAAGGTAATGATATCCATCTCATTCTACCGTCTTTTTTTTTTTTCTTTACCCTTTTGCCCCCTCCCATCCCTTCCCTCCCCATTGGCCATTCTAGTGTTCCTCTAATCCTCCTATGCTCCCCATCCCAACCCCACTGTGAATCAGCCTCCTTATATCAGAAAAAAACATTTGGCATTTGGCTTTTTGGGATTGGCTAGCTTCACTTAGCATTATATTCTCCAATTTCATCCATTTACCTGTGAATGTCATGATTTTATTCTCTCTTACTGCTGAGTAATACTCCATTGGACCTCAACATATTTTGGTGAAAGGTGAATATAGCAGTACCAGAGAAAGACACAGAGAGACAGAAAAAAAGTCTGTGTTTGCCTAAGGTGTTCACAGCTGAACCAGGGGAGAGAGAGAGGGGTCATGGTGTAGTGAGTCACGCCTGCACACACCACCTCACTGCTGTCCACCCACACCCCAACACCCCACTAACTATGGAATCTGAGCCCTGAGAAAGGGTTTCAGTGAACCACTTTTTCAGTCTTTAACCTTAAGTCTTTCTAAGACTTTAACATTTATCTCTATAATTCCCCTGGGACAATGTCCTTTTGGTAAGTTTCTTAGATGCTAATTATCTGTCCAAACCTATTTAAATAAGGTCTTTGGTGGCTTTCATTTTGTTTTCAGCCCACATTCTTTGTCCAGGGCTAAGATGATGGCCACTGTCTCATCCTTGTAGCTCACCCTCCTTTCTCCCTGGACAATCCAAATTCTTGTGTTGCTACCATTGATTTCTCTCTCCCAACCAAAGGAAATCTACAATGTTTCACTTTGTTTTTAAATTTTTATATGCTTCACTTTCTTCATTGGTAATTGGTGTTTAAAAAAAATCTCTCTCTCCTAAATATATTAGCATATGTAAGGATTTTGTATTAGCCAGATGTGGTGGTACACGCCTGTAATCACAGCGGCTCAGGAGGCTGAGGCAAAAAGATCCCAAGTTCAAAGCCAGTGTCAGCAACTTAGCAAGATCCTAAGCAAGTTAGTGAGACACTGTCTCAAAATAAAAAATTAAAAGTGCTGGGATGTGGCTCATTGGGTAAGTGCCCCTGGGTTCAAACCCTGGTACAAAATATATATATTTTTTCTTATATTAGTATCTAGAATATAATATGTATTTAAGTGTTAGATATTGTTATTATTTCAGTGTTCTTTGGTATATTCTGTCAGTTTTTTATTGACATGGGAGTAAATGAATTTGGATCAATGTCAGTAAATAAAATGGAATCCAGGGTGAACCCAGGTTACTATTACAGGCTTGGAAATTGCATAATGAAAGAGATAATGGAGATTGCATAATGAAATTGCATAATATAGTCCATAGCCCTTTCATTATGTAATAGAGTCTTGAAAAGTTACAGTAAAGTAGACATTTGAAAACCAATATTATACAATGCAACTTTTGGCAGCATCTGTTTTTATATTTTTCCTTTTTTCTCAGAAATAAAGAAAGGCAGATATAGACTCCACTCAACTCAGAATAATGGCCTTCCAAGGAAAAGAGGTTGGCCAAAAGGTAAGAAAGTAAAAGAAAAGAAACATTTTCAACAAACATTTAAATTCTGGTGCTTTATTTTGTTCTTTAGTAACAAATCTATTTCCCTAATTGTTTTATGTAGATATGCTAACTGTTAAGAAATATATAAGATACTATCAATTTCCAATATGTGTCAGGGAAGGAAAGATAATAGCACTATATAAAAAAAAAAAAAAAAAGCCTGAGTGATGAGTCTGCCACCCCTCCCCAGGTCCCAGGCCACTCACTGTGGCCTCTGCTGATCTGATAACTTCTGAGGCTCAAAATAGCCATCACACACACACACACACACACACACACACACACACACACACACGCTCATCGGTAACTCACAAGTGATGTGTCCACTCCCCCCTTCCCTGACACCCTGTGGTAATTCTGCAGACTTGGGTCTGTCATTTCACCACTTCTGCCCCAGTTTACTCCTAATAACATGAGTTAGACTGGCTGCCCTCTGAGGCTCATCAAGTTCATATGTGGCTTCACTTGTGAATCTCCCACTTAACTCGGCAAGCACCTTGGACAGCTGCCTGTCCTGCAGGGAGAACATGGAGCCCCTGTGGAGTGTCTGCCATGGCCCCTCACCATTGCTGCCTGGAAGGGTAGGAATAGCAGCTCACCATCCTGGAGTTCCACTGCAGGCCTTCACACCTGTCTCTACTGAACCAGATCCTCAGTCTTTCCACTCCCACCCTACCATGTAGAGGTTCCACCTACCATGTAGAAAGCCCCCTTTCTCCCTGTAATTTGCTGATCAATCTAGAACTCTGCTGAGTTTCTCTTTCACCCAGGAGAAAGCTGTGGCAGAGGGATAATGAAGCAAGCAGAGAAGACATTTATCTGTCTACCTACTAGGTTGCCCCATGTGATTCAGCTCGTCCAGAATTAACTTTCTCTGGAGATATATATATATATATATATATATATATATATATATATATATATAATAAGTATATATAGAAATATATATATATTTATAAATATATATACCTCTTATATAATAATAAGTATATATAGAAATATATATATTTATAAATATAAATACCTCATATATATTTTCTATTTATATATACACATATATAAATAGAATAAGTATATATAGAAATATATATTTATAAATATAAAGACCTCTTAACTTTCTCTGGATATATATATATATATATAAATAGAATAAGTATATATAGAAATATATATATTTATAAATATAAATACCTCTTAACTTTCTCTGGATATATGTATATATATAAATAGAATAAGTATATATAGAAATATATATTTATAAATATAAATACCTCACTAGTAGAGCAAAAGCAGTATCTTTATTGCCTATCCATACTTAATAGTGACCAACTTGCTTTGAAATTAGGGGTTGAATGGTCCTTCTAGAAAGTCCACACCCCTGCTGCAGTTACTTTGGGCAGACTACTTCTCAAAACTCTCCAGTCCTGCTCCCATCTGCAGGGTCTCCACGAGGCCTTGGCAATCATGATTCTTTATGGTTCCTTTGTAGGCTCTCAGCACCGTCCTCTGCCACCACTGACCCCTCTAGCCATAACCTTCACACTTAGAGTTCTTAGGAGTGAGTCTTCCCCGACATCCCCAGGGCCAGATGCAGTGATATCTTAAAGACTTCTCAGTTGGCTTGAAAGAGATGTCTGACAATTCTCTAAAAAAGAAAAATGCAGGCTCTTTCATAAGACCTGGGGGCAGGGAAGTCTGATGCTGGCAGAACCAGCTCCCTGGTTCCTATCGTGTTCTGTGATGCAGAGCTAGACTAGCACTCTGCTCTGAGGATTTAGGGTCCCATTGCACCATTCCAGAATCCTGAGACATCTTCTGGAACTTGGAGAAAACCAGAGTCACCTAAACATCCTGACATCTTTTGCTCAGGATGATTAGTTCCATCTATCAACAAAATTATTTTTAATAATTATGATTTTTTGCTGACCACATTGTTATTTTTAAAAGTTGGTATAGAGTTTTAATAGTAGTAGTAGTAAAGTGGTTACTAAGACTAGTATACACAAGGAACAGTTAAATCCTGCTCTGTCCAAGTTTTTACTTCTTGACTGTAAGATAGTAACATGGTGCTAGGGCAAGCCATTGTAAAGCCAAGTTCAGCAGCACTTTATCACATATGATCTGGTCTTCAGTCCGAATTTCTCCATGCCATAAACTAAGAGGGAGCACAATGATCTTTTGTTTCTCTGCCCTGAAGTTGTTTTCCCTCAAGAGGTTTTGATTGAAAGGAGAGATTAGCTAACCCATTAGCCCTAGAAGGATTTAAACAAAGAGAGACTAAGAGGAAGAAAATACATGCTGGCGAGTAATGGCTGTTGCTGGAAAGATCCAGTTTGCAGCCAAGGCTGGAGCTCCAGTTTGGCCACCTGATGGGAAAGGAGAGAGAAGACAGAACAGGTGTGGAGAAAGAGAGAGAAAAGAGTTGGCCTGTGTCCCTTCAGCATCATGAGTGACAGGGAGAGAGTCCCACAAAGAACCACACCTGTGTCAGTGACCTTTCACCCCTGGCCACCACAGGAACTATCGTACTTGGCCCAATCATATTCTTTGAAACTGATCAAATTGGAGCTATTTGTTCTGAGGCACAATCAAGGAGTGTTAATTACCTCCTTGAGAATGCCGATTTTCCCATTTTATTTGTTCTTTTAAAAACTTTTAGTATCAATAGCTAAGTTGATTATTCTTTCATGCAAGGTTAGTAATCCCTCTCTCCATGTGTCTCTGTAATATCTTAATTAACTTCCTAAGAGTGGTGCCTTGTGAGGTAAGACAGACTTGATTTTGGGATGTGAATTATCAATAAATTCCTCTGGGGCCATTTTGATCTTGACAAAGTAAAAAAAAAAAAAAAAAAGCAAAAACCTCTGAGTAACTCTTATGGCAAAGGCTCAGAAAATAAAATAACATCTACCCTGTGGCTTCTTTGTACTAGATTAAAGGAAAGATCTCTTCCCAGCCTAATCTGGTCACAATCTGCTTAAAGGAAAGGACATGTATGATTGTGTGGAGGAGGTTTTCTCCTAGGATCTATACTGCCCAAATCAGCACCCCACAATGACAGCCATGGGCGTGGAATCACAGGCATAGGCTTTGAGAAGAGTGAGCTGCCACTCCACGTGCCTGACTTTAACAGCCATACACAACTGAATGATACAGACCTTACTATGCACATGGAGTGACTCCATTTTTTTTTTTTTTTTTTTTTTTTGCACATCCAGTCAACACATAAAATCAGATTCTACATTCTTCTGAGATATCTTTTAAGTCAATTTTTCGTGCTATCTTTAGCTTTACAACTCTTATACTTAATTTCTACACATTCCCCATTCCCCCACCCCCCACACCCCCGCCCTTTAAATAGCCTTCACTAGCTTAGTTTTGAAGTCCTTGGCCATTTTCTCTAGCATTTTCAGTAGAAAGATCTTTCAGATTTAGGTTTGGGCATGTAACTGGTGAAGTCTGTCATGAGGTCTGGCCCAAGACCTTGAATTACTGTTTTTCTCTTTTTCCCAAAGGAAATCTTCACTATCTTTATTTAATTTGTTTTTAAAAAATCTCTGAGCATCAGTTTCCTCATCTTTAAAGAGAGGATAATTGTAGTACCTGTTTAGTAGATTTGTATCAAGGAGTTAGTAGAGGCAAAGGTTTTCTTCATATTGTTCTCACCCTGTTGGCTCAGGAAACAACATAAATCAGTGTTTCAAATGTGTTTGGGATGAATTGTGGATACTAATAAAGAAATGTAGTGTGAATCTCAGGTAAGCATTATTTTTATTTTTATTTTATTAGTAGCAGCAATTGAACCCAGGGGCACTTAACCACTGAGCCACATCCCCAGCTCATATATATGTTTGAGACAGGATCCCTCTAAGTTGTTTAGGATCTTGTTAAATTGCTGAAGCTGCCTTTGAACTCACAATCCTCCTGCCTCAGCCTCCCAAGCACTGGGCAGGTGCTACCACGCCTGGCTGCATAACTAAGTGTAGGCCAGGGGCCAGCAAACTATGGCCCACAGGGCAAATCCAGTTCTCCAAATGTTTCAACTAAGGTTTATTTAAACAAGTTCACATCCTTTCATTTCCATATCGTCTTTGGATGCTTTCCTAATACAACTCCAGGGTTGAGGAGTTGCACTGGAGATCATGAGCCATGAAACCTTGAATATTGACTATCTGTACCTTTACAGAAAAAGCGCCTGACTTTTGATCTTAGCATTTGATGTTTTTCTTAAAGTAGTAGACTGGCTCCTGTAAAATTACACTTAAATGATGTTTTTGTAAAACATTGTTATTTGCAATGCAATGTTATAAATGAGAGATAATCACACTGCTTCTCCACTTTCTCAGGGAGAAAAAGAGTCAACGTTAGACCCTTGAAAAAAGGCAGAAAAAGAGGTAAAAAAGATGCGATTAATAGAATTTTAATAATTAAACATCTAAATTCCTATTCTATGCTCTGTGTTCTGAGTGATAAATGAGTTTCTATCCTTGGCTTGTGGAGCCCATACGAACCATCAGGCTCTTCGTTGGCAGTGGTCAGTTTCAACCCCATGGCAGATTAATGTGAGCTCCCATTCTATTGATTAGTCAGTTGATCTGAGAGGCCCCAGGCCACGCTGGCTTTCACCTCCTTCCACTATGCCAATAACTTTTGAGGAGAGAAATATAAAGAAAAAAATATAAAATGTATGATTGTCATGATACTTGGTGGAACCTTCTCTTGCCAGGTAGAAAGCCGTAGACGGCACAGAAGGTAATACCAGACCCACGTTCTAACTCCTAGACTTCCTTTGACTGGGTGGTTTTGGCCTGTCTCTTGCCATTTGGGGGCTCCGTTTCCTCATCTGTAAAGATGAGGGGAAGTGTGTTTGGTACATTAGACCAAGTGCCCTACTAGGGCCACCCCAGCTCTGATAGTCTGTATCTCTGAAATGACTCAGGAAAAACCATATAGTCAGCCCACTGTCCCCGTCTCAGAGAGAAGTCCTGGCTGTGTGCTTCGTGGATCTTCTGGATCTTGGCTGGAAAGACAGAAATTTATTTTAAGACCTTCAATACCAGCGTCAGTGGAATCAAGCCCTCAGTGACCCCAGGTGGGGACTGCAGAGCTCCCTGAGTAATTTGAAGTTTCTTCTAGAGCCCCCACCCTGAGCCACGGAGGAGGCTCAGGTGGAGGATAAGTGAAGCGATGCAGAGGGCAGAGAGAGACAGAGAGGCTACCCCATTAGGTGCCCTTTGCCACCCTGCTCTGTTCCCCAAGTCAATGCCTTGGGTGGGGAGACTAGACTAAAACTTGAGTTATTTTTTCCATATGCAGAACCTCAAAGCCATAATATGACTAGAGATATCTTCAAAACATCAGGAGGAAAATCACTGTGCAGTAGGAGTTGTGGTCAACGAGTTTGCGAGCTCAGCTTTTGCCTCACAGGCTTCATGTAGGAATTCAGAAGGCGGGAGTGGAGGATGACATTAACCATGGGCAGCTAATCTGCCATGAAGAAAAACCTTGAAATGTAACTATTTTGTGGGAGAAAGCCAATACATTTTGAATTACAAAAGAGGGCTCTCATGATGGATGGGGAGACAGAGAGCACAGTTTTAGAGTAAGGTGTAATTTTTAAAAAAATTAAAATAAAATAACAACAACTACTACTTCTTTGCAGGTCCAAGAATTCCCAGAGAAAAAAATGTGAATTTCAACTGTCCAAAACTTCCTGTGACCTGTGGGGAGGCTAAGGGGACTCTCTATAAGAAGAAATTCAAGCAAGGTGGGTTTCATTATCTTTGATTTTTGTTCAAGAAGTAGACCCTGTTTTGGGGGAGTCTCTGGATCCAGCTCCAGGTTTGGTGATCCACCAGGAGGACTCGTAGGACTCAAGATATTGTCACACACCCAGGATTTATTAAAGTGAAGGGATGAAATAAAGTCAGCAAAGAAAAGAGGCACGTGTGGCAAAATCCAGAGGAAGCCAAGGCAAGTTCCAGGAGTCCCTTCAGGTAGAGTCACACATGCTCCCTTAATTTCCCCACCAACAAATTGTGACCACACAGTGAAGTGTCTTCTGCTCGGGCTGGCCTGAGCCTAAGAGTCCAGGATGTTTTTTACCAGAGGTAAATTTCATAGGTACCTTCTGCCTAGCACATTCCAAAATTCCAACTCCCGGAAGGAAAACAGGTTTTCTGCATAAACCATGTTGCTTGGACAGGTTAGACACAGTTCTTATCAGTTCTGGGTAATGGTAGAATTGCTTCCAAAATCCATATTCCCAGATACCAGCCAAGGGTCAAATTTGCAAGTAAGTCTTTCTAATGAAAGAAGGATCTTATGTGATTCTTTTTTTTTTTTTTTTTTTTTTTTTGGTACCGGGGATTGAACTCAAGGGCACTCGACCACTGGGCCACATCCCCAGCCCTTTTTTGTATTTTATTTAGAGACAGGGTCTCACTGAGTTGCTAAGTGCCTCGCCATTGCTGAGGCTGGCTTTGAACTCGCAATCCTCCTGCCTCAGCCTCCCAAGTCACTGGGATTACAGGTGTGCGCCAACGCACGCGGCTCTTATGTGATATTAAGTCTTTACTGCACAACATCCCAGATAGGCTGCAGTAATACGGCGTTTTCACACTTTTAAAATTCACAAAACATTACCCTACCAAGCTATCTAGCCTTTCACCCATGGAAAAGGCCCACAGGATGCCCATCTAGCACCCAATACAATGACAAACATTTCAACACCTGGTGGAAAATGTATACCTCTGAGAAATGCAACATCAACCTTCACAAGACTGTTTCCTACAACATTTGTTCAGCCTTAAGTAGGAAGAGCACAGAACTTAGAAGAAAACCTGCATTCAACTTTCAGCTATACCGACAGTGTATTATTAGTCTATTTTTCATTACTGTAATGAAATACCCATGGCAGGATAGTTTATAAGGAAAAACATTTTATTTAGCACACAGTTTTGGAGTCTGAAAGCCCAAGATCTGACAGCCTCATGTGTTTGGCCCTTAGTGATGGCTTAATGGTAGATGGCATCATGGTGGGGGCCTCTAGTGGGGAAAGAGATTACATCACAAGATAGGAAACTAGAGAGTGATTGGGGTCCCATAGCAAATAACTTAAGTCCTCCCAGGTAGTGGCTTCAATGACCTAAGGACTTCCCAGCAGCCCCACATCTGTGGGGCTTTTTTTGTTTGTTTTTTGGTTTTTGTTTTTTTGGGTTTTTGTTTTTGTTTTTTGGTACTGGGGATTGAACTCAGGGGCACTCGACCACTGGGCCACATCCCCAGCCCATTTTTGTATTTTATTTAGAGACAGAGTCTCACTGAGTTGCTAAGTGCCTCGCCATTGCTGAGGCTGGCTTTGAACTCATGATCCTCCTGCCTCAGCCTCCCAAGTGCTGGGATTACCCAGTAGCCCCACATCTTAAAGGTCTCACTACCTCTGACATCACCATAGTGAGGACCAGGCCTTCAACACCCAAACCCTTGGGAGACACACTCAAAGTATATCCAAACCATGGCAGACAGTGTCTGTGTCATCAGCAGCAAGGCACTCGGTCTCTCTGACCCTGAACTTCCTCCTCTACAAAATGAGAATAATAAAATTTCCCTCACCGTATTATTATGAGGGGGAAAAAAAGAGATAATAGGTTTTTCCAATTATAATTGTTCAAGTGTAGCATGAATGTTCATCTCTCCTGATTGATCCTCCCTCCCGCAATACGGTTCTGTGGGTACCAAGTATCAATGTTTGCCCTGTGACTCGACTGCCTATGTGTCATTTAACCTTTTCCTCCAACACACTCCCATAATAACTTTTAACATAAAATAGCCCTGAATCCAAAATATGAGAATTAATCAGTTGTCATCAGCAGGAAGAACGGTGTTGCACAAGATGAGGCAGATGCATCTGTAGTGACAACTTCGACATGGCCACCTGGATTCACAGGAACACAGCGGGGCGCTTGGTGCCTTCCTCAGACTTTATGGAACCCAGGCTGGTTCCATCTTGAGGTGCAGAGAAAGGGGGAGAAAAAATCTTGCTCATTATTTAGGATCATTCTTTTTTTTTTTTTCTTTTTCTTTTTTGATAGAAAAAAATACTTTAAGAAGGTAACGTCAGTGGTGATTATTCCTCTCATTCATGAAGGTCAAAGAAAGACACACACATGACAGGGTGTGGGGGTCCCCTTCTGTCCTTGCCTTCCAGGCTGGGTGTGGGGTCCCTGATGTTGGAGAGGGGTCAGTTTCCTGAGACCACCAGCCCCAGGCCCAGCACGGGGAGGTCGACTGCAGCGCTTCCTGGCGGGGAGCTCAGCTTGCCTTGGTCTTGCAGGAGCCCAGACAAAGAGCATCAAGACTAAGGATGGCCAGTGGCTCACCCCCAGGGACTTTGAGATCCAAGGAAACCACGCAGCAGCCAAGAACTGGAAGCTAAGTGTGCGCTGCCATGGATGGCCCCTGAAAGAACTGATAGAGGTATTCTGTGACAAATGGCTTCTGTCAACGAGCCTCCCCTCAACACCAGGCCTCAGCAGGGTGTCCGTGTCCAGAAGCCCATCGTGGTCCCCCTTGCTCGGGTCATCACACGTGTGTCCTCACTGACATGCCACTGAGGCACCTTGGCTGGCTGAGGTCCTCTAAGCACATTCACTCATGCCCCTGAAGGCAGAATGGCAAATTGTGGCCGGGACTCTGCTACTAATGAACTGTGAGATCTGGTCACATGAAAGTCACTTAAGTTGGAGGGGGAAAGAGTCCTTAAACTTTGAGGGCCAATGTTAAAAGTAACATCATACGTACCCAAAAATAATGCATCTATTTGGGTAGTTCCTGGGTTATGACATATTTCAACAACATTTCTTTTGATAAGCCACCTCAGATTGATTCTTTAACAATCTTTGGGTGGAGTGTGTGTGTGTGTGTGTGTGTGTGTGTGTGTTGCTATTCTACCACTGAGCAAGACAGCCCAGCCTACTCAAATGTACTCTTGAAAAAAGAGTATAAGTAAAGTTCATTTTAAAATAACTCCTTTCCTCCTTACATCAGCTGCCCAATATGGAGGAAACAGGGATAGGTTTCTTTCACAGATGAACATGTATGTGTCTTTTGACTCTGTGTATATCCCAGGTGACCTTTACTTGTGGCACACTAACAAAAAAGAAAAGGTCTGCTCTCAGAAAATATTTATTGAGCAACATATAAAGCTGAGAATATCCAACGTATGAGCCCTTAGCCAGGATTAAGGCCACACATTGAGAGCAAGACTGCAGTGTCCTGCTGCTATAACAAGAAGCACCAACAGAGACAGGTACAGTAGCTAAGTGATAGGATGGTCATTTCTAGAAAGCTCTGAGGTTGAAGAAACTTGCACCAAGCTTGGTCTTAAAAGAGATCAGCTCTAGCCAGGTGCAGTATCGCACGTCTGTAATCCTAGCACTTGGGAAGCTGAGGCAGGAGGATTGTGAGTTCAAAGCCAGCCTCAGCAATGAAGAGGCACTTAACAATTCAGTGAGACCCTGTCTCTGATAAAATACAGAAAAGAACTGGGGAAGTGGCCCCGTGGTCAAGTGCCCCTGAGTTCAATCTCTGGTACCAAAAAAAGAAAAAGACAGAGAGAGATCAGTTCTGACAAGAAACAGTGTGGAACAGGGCATAATACAAACAAAGAAAAGCTGGCAGGAAATTCTGCTCCCATGTGAGTCAAGAAGTTGGAAGCAATGAGGCTCAACATAGCTGACTGTAGAGGTCATGTGGCCAGAAGGAAGAGTCTAAATTGAAGAGTCCTATTGAAGGACACCCTGAATTTGAGTTGACAGTGAGATATCAGGTAGAAATATCTAGAAGGCTGTCAGAAATAACATCCCCAAAAAACAAAAACAAGGACCTATCATCAACTCATTGATTGATCTTTTCTCTCTTTCAGGCAGGGCATTTACCAAAACCACCAATAACAAGAAAAAAGGTGATTATCCCATGACCTTCTGCCAATGTCAAATTGATTTTCCATTTCTGTACCTTACAGGCTTTAAATTAATCAGTTATGATAAAATCTGACTTCATCAAATGGTGTTTGTTGTTGTAGTTACTGCTTTCAAACATTTCTTAACATAAGAGGCCAGCACTTCTTTGAGCATTAGAACATGAGAGACTGATGGAGGTGGGAACAATCCTTAAAAACAGACAATAAAGCAAAACTGTGTTAGTAAAAGGTCTGAGTGCCATATTATCTTAGAATTAAACAAAAAACTGGAACTGGAATTGGAAAAGGAAGCATATTTAGAAATTCACAGAACAATACTTCTAATGGTCATTGTCTCTGCATTCATCTTAAGCACTGTTTTTTGTTGGGGTGGGGGGCTGTGTCTTTAATGAAATAAGAATGGAGCAAAAGTTTCCCAAGAAACATCCCATGGTCCCTCCAGATGACCTACTGTAAACTTCCCCTTGGAACGTATATCACCAGGGAAGCAACAGTAAAAACCAGACAAAAAAAAAAAAAAAAAAAAAAAAAAACCAGACTCCCTTTCTTTTCTCTTTCCTCTACTAAACAGATACACACACACACACACACACACACACACACACACTTCTTCAAGAGAATTTTTTTTTCCTTTGTGACACTTGAGAACACAGTGATTGAAGGCAGAAGTACCTGCAAGTCTGCTATTATGTTTGAATGTCATTTGAGTGTGTTCCCCAAGGGTTCATGTGTTGAGATTCAATCCCCTTTGTGAGGTATTAAGAGGACAGAAACTGAATCCAACTATGTTGTCTAGAGATGGGACTCATGGAAAGTGATTAGGATTAGATAAGGTCATCAGGGTGGAGCCCCCAAGATTGAATACAGGTGGCTTTGTAAGAATAGGGAAAGAGACCACATGATATATACACATGCACTCCCTGTCTTTTGCCATGTAATGTCTTGCCTCACCTTTGGACTCTGCATCCAGGCCATCATCAGATGTGGGTACTTAAACCTCCAGAACCTCTTTTCTTTATTAGAAAAACAGACATGGGTATTTTATTATAGTAACACAATATGGACTACTATAGCTGCTGACATGGAAAATCTTGTCCTTTGTGGAGAGGCCCTTTGACCCCTCTAGAGGGTCTGTACAGACCTCACTTCCATCCATAAAGGTGAATTCTTCTTCCATGGAAGTAGTCTGTGGAGTTCATGGACGAGTAGTTTCCTTACTGGGTGGGCTCCAGGGAAGTGGGTGAGCCTGTCAGTGCCTTCCATGGCCTCTCCATGCCTGGCTGTACCAGAGGACCTGGTGAATCGAGGAGATGGAGGAACCTCCACTTCCCTGACCTCTGACCTTGGGAGCTTGTATTTCTCCACCACATCAAGAATCCAGTCCTCACGAGGCTGATTCCTAGGACTCTCTGCTCCACTGGCTTCATGAACAGACACTCAGTGACTAGGTTCTGTATCCACTGGGTTTTCTGGAGAGAGAGACATTATTTGATCTATGTATTAAGACCAAACATGTCAGCCGGGCACAGTGGCGCATGCCTGTAATCCCAGCACTTGGGAGGCTGAGGCAGGAGGATCGAGAGTTCAAAGCCAGCCTCAGCAATGGCGAGGCACTTAGCAACTCAGCGAGACCCTGTCTCTAATAAAATACAAAAAAAGGGCTGGGGATGTGGCCCAGTGGTCCAGTGCCCCTGAGTTCAAACCCTGGTGTCAAAAATAAATAAATAAAGACCAAACATGTCTATGCAGCCCCATAGCCAAGGGTGACTCCACCTGGGATGATTAGTTGGCTTGAACATCACTCATCCTTCCACCATTCCCTCTCTCTCCAAAGGCCTTCCTTCCATGGCCCTTGGCTTCGGATGCTCGTGTCACTCTGCACTATGCGGCAGGTGCTATGTCAGCATCTTCTCTGCTCATGTTTCCTGTTTAAATCTGCTGGTGATAGCTAAGACGTTCTGGGCTAATAAGATCTAAAAGTCCAAGATGACCACTTACTGGCTGCTAATAAACCTCTTCTTCTGAGTTATAACCATGTTCAATTGTTCCTGCACTTGAGTATTCACTCACCAGCCATCTGTGGAGCAGTACTAGGTGCCAGGCAGCGTGCTTGACCAAAGGCAGCCAAGGGGGGCCCAGACAGCAGGCTCACGGACTGTGTTCTCCTTGTCTCACCTGAGAGAATAACTACTACAGTCGGGGGCACATTCCAGGCCACTCAGAGAGGAGCAGTGAGATGGTCACCTCTTCAGTCAATTGCACCTTGCTTCACACTGGGTGCTTTGTCTATGACCTCTCTGCTCCAGGCTGAAGGCAAATGCTGAGGCCACCATTGCTCCAGATTGGAAGGAGTACAAGTCATTTCAAAGATGTCCAAGGTCAATGCCAGCTCTTGGGGTTCAGGGGAAGTGGAACGGTCCTTCTCTTCAGGAGGAGGAGCTGCAGCCCCAGGAACCTTGGACACATTTTATCTTCAGGGCTGTGCTCCAGGATAGCTGCAGGAGGCAGTGGAGTTCTTCTGTGGGACACCTGCATGGCCCCCAGGACTCTGGGCCCTGTGGTCACAGGGGGCCTTGAAGGATGAGTCCCCAGCCTAATTCTCACTGCAGCTCCTCCGGGTGGCATGACACCTCCTTATATATAGAAACTGCTTGAGGGTTCCAGGTAGAGCGTCAGTGAGGTTTCTCCAACTCAAGCCAGAAAGGAGGGCCAGACTCCCTACAAGACTTCACAAAGATTCACCTTGAGTCTTAGAGCCAGGGAAAGGAATTTTCGCTGGACCAAACTGTCACTGACACATCATTTAATGTGTTCTCATTCTCTAGTTAGGTAAATAGCCCATAAAAGCAGGTACAAAACAAAACAAATAGAGGGATATGGCCTAAATTCCTTAAATAAATAAGTCTATTCAAGTATGTGGTTAATAAAGCATCACATTCAGTATTCTCACTCCAACTTTCTCTCTTTCAGAAGAAAGCAAAGGAGTCTCTCAACAATGTCTTAGTTGACCCCTATGTAAGTACTAGCTCCCAGCTATATCCCCAGCACAGCCCAGACCTCTGCCCTGGGACATGTCCTGTATCGTGTCTGCTTCTCCCTAAAATGTGCTCACTCTCTGTTGGAGTGTGTTGCTGTGTGTAATGAACAAAGAATATCAGCCAGGGACGTGGGTCTGAGGCCAGGTGTTTCCATTGACAGCATCCTTTCCATCGGTTTAAGTGGGAAACTTCCCGTGCCTTCATCTTCCCTCAAAAGTGGGTATGGGAGGCTGAGCGCTAGACCACTGGGGTCTCTAGAGGCAGAGCTTGAGTGGGAAAGGACAGATCTGGCCTGAAGATTAGGGGTGTGCAGCAAGCTTGAGAGGAAAATAGCTCTTTAAAGAAGGCAGTGGGGATGGAAAGGATGGACAAGTAAATATGCTACATCCACTCAGATGCAGGCAGAGCTCAAGATGGTCTTCAGCACCATCTTGAGGGAACAGGCTGGGCCCAGCTGGCGAGCTCAAGGTGTGGACCCTGGACCTTGTCCTTAATCCTGCGTAGAAATGCACACGAGCAAGTGGCTCCTTCTTGGAGCCCCTGTGGCCAGTCTTAAAGGAGCCATCAGGGGGTACTGTAGCTGGTTAGGACTGAAACCATCACCACTTAGCAAATCACAGGGCGATTTTACTCAAACTGCTTGGCTGGTGCTTAATAATGTGCAAAGCATTCTGATCCTGTGGGTCCTGTCCATTTTCTGCTTGCCATAATGCTGCCTGCTTTAAGGTCTGCCCAAATCATGGACGACTCCTCTTTCTAAGCCAAATCACACCTGGATTCTTTTCATGACACTGAGATGCACCTTTTAGGTAGGTCTGGTTTTTGCACAACTGCAGGGGGCACCTCTCATTATAGAATGCTGTGTGTGCAGCTAGACTGATACAGGATGCCAACAGAGAGGGGTAAAAAGTGGGGGTTGTTGTGCCCTCTGGTTCACTAGCAAATGCACTGCCCTAGCAAAATCTAGGTACCTCCATGCAGCTGGTGTTCCTCTGCTGGAGCTGAGACCCTTCAGTGGTTGAAGAGCTCTCATCTCTGGAGTCTGGATAACTTGACTGACAACAGGTCATGGTTCTTGCAGCCCACAGTCAAGCCCTCTGTGAAGATGAAAAGACAAGTGTTGCAGTGAGGCGGTCCTCGCCCTTCTCCATGGCCTTACATGCCATTACTTAGGATGCCACAGCCCTTGCTCAGAAGAAAACCTTTTAGAACATGGGCTCTGGACCTTGGCTGCACATTGCAATCACTGGGAGGTGGGAGTTACCCCCAAGATTCTAATGTCATTGGTTTAATGTGCTGCCCAAGAATGGTGATTTTCCAAAGCTCCCCTGGTAGTTTTTTCATGCAGCCCCTATTGTGAGTGGCTGTAGACCAGGGCTGCTCAATCTGTAGTGTGTGTGATATCCACCTGGATCCAGGCTGGGTCCCTTCCTGGGCCCTGATTCAGCACCTGAGGGGTAGAACCCAAGACTGTGCACTACTCACCAGTCCAGGTGATGCTGATGCTGCTGGCCCAGAGACTACTGCTTTAGACACAGAGGTCTCACCTGATGACTGTGAATTAGAACCACCTGGGGACACTTGAAGCTTGCGATCCCTCACCACTAACCCAGACACACTGAATTGAAATCTCTGGTCATGGAGCCCCAAGCCATCTAAATTGTGTGTGAGTGTGTGTGTGTGTGTGTGTGTGTGTGTGTGTGTGTGTGTGGTGCTGGGGATCTAACCTAGAGCCTTTCATATCCTAGTCCAGCACTCTACCACTCAGCCACACCCCAGCCCTGAATTTTTTAAAAGACTTCCTGGTGATTCTGTTCTACAGCAGATTCGAGACCACTGCTAAAAAAAAAAAAAAAAAAAAAAAAAAAAAAAGATCAAATTCTTTTTGCTAAAAAGATTGAAGAGAGGGCCAGGGATGTGACTCAATGGTAGAGCACTTGCCTAGCAGCTCTAGGCCCTGGTTTCTATCACCATCATAAAAGAAGGAAGGACCAGGCTAATATAGCTCAGTTGGTAGAGTGCTTGCCTCGCTTGCACAAGGCCCTGGGTTCAATCCCCAACACCACCAAACAATAAAATTAAATTAAAAATAAAATAAAAGAAGGAAGGGAGAGAAGGAAAGAAGGAAACCTTAAGTCTGTAGGCTTCCTACACCATGTAACTCCAAGTATGGTATTTGCCTGTATTAATCATTCTTTCTCAAGGCCCACTTGCAGTGGATGATGACTCAGGAACCTTGACCCAGCAACATAAAAATAATTGTCAGCATCAACATGGCTCATCTCTTAGGACCAAAAGGAAAAATGGTTGCCAGGTTCTATGCCAGGGTGACCTCAGGTGTCCTTGGAGATATGCCCAATGAGTCCCCTAACAGGCCACTCAAGTTTTCTTATTGAAAGGGAACACATTGGCCAGATACATTTTGCAACCCAGAATTTGCTCATATGTGTGACTTTTGTGTCTCTTCTTATCTTGATTTTATAAGAGCAAGAGAAATTAGAAATTAGAATTAAATCTCCTCAACTCACTGGGCCCAGGAATGACTACCAATGATTTTAAACCCAAATATCAGGGCATTTTGCTTTGGCTTATAATATTGAAAGTAGGGTCTCTGCACCCTCATAGCAGCAGACCTTACACTGAGAAAGAGGTAGACATTTAAAAATTAGAATCACCAGGACAGGGGTAGGGTCAGATACCTGAGATGGGGACTGGGAGGAATCAGGATTCTCTTCCATGTTTCTGGGTGGGTTGTGGGGGAGATGACGAGCGTATAAAAGAGGAGAAGGTTTGAGACAGGAAGACAAGGAATGGAAATTGTGCCAGGATGGGTTTTAGACATAACAAAAGGCATTTCATTAGGGCAAAGAGCAGAGTTTTAATATTTGGAGGCTCAAAAGGAGACAAAGATACAGATCTAAAAGTCCTGGGACATACATGGTAAGTTTGGTCATAGAAGGAGCTGGTCATTGAGGAGAATAAAATGAACAAAGGATGTTTGACAGAGTCCCAAGGAATTCCCACATTGGAAGTGCTGAACCTGCAAAGAAAGAGAAAGTATGTTAGAGAAAAACCCAAGAGAGTAGAGTATCACAGAACAAAGCAGAGAGAGTATTTCTAGAAGGAAGACGTGGAATAGTGCTCCCCGCCACCTCCCCACCTTTTCTCCACCCACCAGAATCCCAACCCCAGTCTCACATGAGCACGTGCATGCCCCCTTCCAGCCCATGGTGCAGGTATTTTAACCAGGGCTAGAGGCACTACTCACGGGAGGAACCATCTCTCCAGACACAGTTCTCCTTGAACTATTCTATTTCTGCTCAGATGGTCCTAGGAGAGGAGGCGGGGCCCATCCTTCCAGGCATTTCTCTAACATAGACACATGGCCCTCATACACAGAAATTGTAGCATGTAGGGCTCCACATGTCATTGTTATGTAAATTTTCACCAAAAAAGAGAGGGCTTTGCTTATCAGTGAGCTCCTTCCTTAGCCAATTTTTATCATGACCTACAAATCCTGTCATTTTTAACATGAGTGAGTTTCTCCACAATCCTGACAAATACTGTCAAATTCTTAACTATATGAAAATATTCTTAACTCAATCTGGCTAAAGGTCATATATATTGAGATTGTTCTGAAATCCAGTATTGGCCAATTTTCTGGGCCCTACCATCTTCCTTTTATAGAACAACTTTACCATCTCTTTCCTAGGCACAGAAAATGAGATTAGAGTCTCTCTGTCTTCAACCCTGGGTAATGGCCATGACCACACTCCTTGGACATTAGAAATGGTGCTTCACACCTCACATGCCAAGTTGACTGAGGTCAAGGTCCCCAAGGGGGGACCTTCCTCCAGATTCCCAGAGCCAAAGAGCTCCGTCCTCCCTGGCATCCACCTGGTCAAATGTACCCATGGTCCTTCCACCCAGTGGTACTGCCACGGGCCCAGGGCCCTCCAGGCACAGAACCCACAGTCCAGGACCTTCTTCCCAGGCCCTTTCTTCAGCTCCTGGGGAGCGTATGGCCAAGACTATGGGCTAGAATGATATCTCAGAAGTTTATTCCATCTCATTAAATTCTCAGTAATTTAATTGACTCATCCTTTGTTGAGTCAATTTAAAAATAGAACTAGATAAGACGCTATATTCCTGGGCCAGCTTTTCCCAGACACATAATAAGTATATCAGATTATTTTTAATTCCTCCTTTTTGGATGTTGTTTTTACTAGCCATTTCATGTCAGAATCACTGTTTTCATAAAGAAAAATTTTCTGCTGTGGCACATAAGCAACTGTCTCCTATACTTTGTGACAGACCAGAATGTCTTCTTATAAAATCTCCACTCAATATTGTTTCTTAATATTTTGAGGAGGGAGATTTACAAGTGTCACCTTGGCACATGGAAAGGCTACATGCTCTAGAATCCCAACATGTCGACTTTCTGGGTCTCACAAATCCCAGTGAGTCTACGCCATTTCCCTTCTAGGAAAAAAACTCAAATAAATGTGAAGTATGCCGCCAAGGGAAACAGCTGGTCATCTGCAATATTTGTCTAAGATCCTACCATCAGAACTGCCACATCCCACCCGTAGAAGCTCAGAGGTTTGTAAAGCACCCCACCCCTTGCCCTTCCTCCTTGTGGTGTGGTTCCTTTCACCATGCACACACATATCCTGCAGAGCTCCTGTCACTGGTAGGGTGCACCTTGATGCAGAAGGAGCAAGATGCTTAGCATCAAGATCCAAAAGCATCATCCAGAGCTATTTAATGGTGCTGGCAACAGTAGACTTCGTGGAAAGTAAAAGTTCTTCAAGTAGTTATTAGGTATAACAGTAAGAGCTGCCTGTCACTCCCACCTCTTCTACGTGGTTCCTAGACCATGCACCCTGACGGGGCGGTAATATCAGAAACTGACTGCTGTATTTAGGCATATAGCATCTGCTGTGGGAACACTGCAAAACTGATCAAGCTGGTTCTGTAATGAGCCTTCACAAGTCCAGCCCAGCAGTCTATCAAGCCAACTGAATCTGGGTCACAAGGCACATTAATGAGACCTGTGATTCTGTGGGTGTTAACCCCTGATACACTTCTTTTGCTGTGTGTCTTTGGACAGAGGTGATGCTGTGCATAACTCCACAGAAGTCCATAAAGGGGTTCTGTGCGTGGTTTTGTGGGCAGAATTACAATAGCCAGCAGAATGATTTTTACCAGGAATGTGACTGTCCCTGTGGGGACAGAGCACTGCCTTTCTGTGATGGAAGGAGACTAATGTGGTCCACCTGCTCCAAATGCAGCATCTCAGAGATCAGTATAAACCTATGCTTTTGATGGGGGGGTGGCCATCTGCAGAGGCAGAAGATGGAGAAGCTCTTTTGTCCAACCCACATGTAGTTCCTATCTCTTCACCATGGGCACATAAGGGGCCCCTTGAGTAAGCACTGGGTGGCCAAGAAGAGGCTGACATTGCTAGGATGGGTCATTGTGTCCATCTGATTTACCAAGACCCTCCTACCACCTCCTAGAACCTGGGAGAGATTAGAGAATGAATCCTGGGGCAAATGGAAGCCGTCTGACACCCTGTCGGTAGATTTCCCTTCCAAGAAGTTTCTGCAGCCCAGATTCTAGGTACAGCTCTGGCATAGATAAAGGAGAGGCTGCCTTAGCCTGTGCTCTGTGCTTACTTGGCCCGATTGACAAATGAGAGCTGGTTTCCTGATTTCAACTATGGTCTGATTGACACATCAAGTTCCAGAATTTCCCTGTTTAAAGTACTAAATTCCAATAGTTGATTAAGGCTCAACGGTGACTCAGATGGGAATTCCAAGTTCTGAGGTGAACAGGAGTCTACCACTCCCTGGGGCATCTCACTCAACACACTGTTAGCCTGTGACCACTATTGATGGAAGGGGATGTCTTTGGCTATGCACGTTGGATACATGGCAGAAACTACTAGACATTCTTGAACAGAGGGCTTTAGCAGCCATGGGAACCGTGGCTGGTTCACAGATGGTGCCCTTGCTCACTTTACGCCTGACCTCTCAGGAGCCAGTGGAGTTGCATCTTATGCAGGACAAAGGCCTGGGAAAGGTGCCAAGAAAGCCAACCACGTCATCTGGAATCTGAGGTCTTGAAGAGGCCTATGCTGTCTGAGGAACAGCTGGTAAGTCAGTGTGAACCTGAAGCCCCCTCCTTTCTATTCACACAGAGCAGCACAAACTGGCAGAGGTGGGAGAAAGGGCGCCCCACAGCAATCACTGGCCCGTGATGTGCTTTGATAACTTGACCTAACACCAAAATTCACATTCCAGAGAATATCCGCATTCCATGTTTATTTCAAAGAGCCCACGAGTCTGAGAGCCATGCATTCTCTCTAGACATGCTTCTGACTCTAAACTCCATGCTACTTTTTCCTTAAAATCTCCTGTCTTTTACAGAAATGTGAGCTGATCCTATTGAAGGTCTATTGTTATTCACAAAGTGCCTTTTTTGCCTCAGAACCATATTATGTAAGTAACAGCAACAAAGCTAGAAACTTGCATTTGTCAAATTGTGAACTGAACCCCATGAGTCCAAGCTCCCATTATCTTTGCCTTGTTGATAGATGTCTTTGTTCAGTATGCTATAGCAAATTACCACAGACTAATGGGTTTAGAAGCAACAGAAATTTATCTGGATGTCTGAGGCCAGGGTCCCAGCCCGGTGGGGGTTCTGATGAGGCTACGCCTTCTCACTGTGTTCTCACCTAGTGGAAAGGAGGGGGAAGGCCTCCTGGAGCCTTAATAAGGAGACGAATCCCACTCTTGAGGGCTCCACCTTCATGACATACTCAGCTCCCAAAGACCTACCTCCTAACACCATCACACTGGGGGTTAGCATTTTGAAACAAAAATTGGAGAAAGTGGGGTCACAAACGTTCAGACCATAACATTTGTGAGGTGTGGAAAGCAGGCCTGGACCACGCTAATGGCCCTCCCTCGGTGTCCTCCTCGACAGACTCAAGACCCCCAGGAGCACATGTGGTTAAACAAGGTCAAGGAAAGGCTGAATAAGAAGAAGTACCTCCAAGTGGGGGGGTTTGTTCGGGACATGCGCCTCATCTTTCAGAACCACAAGGCCTTCTACAGAGTGAGTGGTCCCCTGCAAACCTTTTTCCTTAAGTCACTTTGCCTTTCATTTTATATCAGGCAATTACAATTGCCCTCCCATGTGGCAAGCCTATAGAGAAGGAAAAGTTAATTTGAGAGCTCACAATTTCAGACGGCTCCATTCCTTGGGGCTTGAGGTGAGGCAGGACATCATAGCTAGAGAGTTTGGTGGAGGGACGCAACTCACATCACAGCGATCAAGAAACAGAGACTCGGGGGCTGGGGTTGTGGCTCAGTGGCAGAGCGCTTGCCTAGCATGTGTGAGGCACTGGGTTCGATTCTCAGCACCACATATAAATAAATGAATAAAATAAAGGTCCATAAACAACTTAAAAAAAAAAAAAAGCAGAGACTCCACTCCCCAGATACAAATATATACCCAAAGCCACACCCCAATTCCCACCTTCTCCAGCCACACCCTACCATTTCAGTTACCACTCAGTTAATCCCTACCAGGGGATTAAATCACTGATTGGGTTAAGACTTTTACAACCCAATCATTTCTCCTCTGAACCTTCTTGCACTCTCTCACACGTGAACTTTTGGGAGACACCTCACATCCAAACCATAACACTTTCCATCAGAATTTCCTGTGCCATTTTCGAAAGCTAACAAGGATTTTCAAAGAATAACAGTGAAGCAAATAGGAAGACACCATTGATTGGCCTTGGATATTTCTGCACTATTTTGCTATTTTGTCTTGAAAAATCAAATAGCAAAAAATTCAAATAGCAAGAATGTTTTTAAAAATTAAATTTACAAGCCGGGCCCGGTGGTGCATGCCTGTAATTCCAGCACTTGGGAGGCTGAGGCAGGAGGATCGAGAGTTCAAAGCCAGCCTCACCAATGGCGAGGCACTTAGCAACTCAGTGAGACCCTGCCTCTAATAAAATACAAAAAAGGGCTGGGGATGTAGCCCAGTGGTTGAGTGCCCCCGAGTTCAATCCCCGGTGCCAAAAAAAAAAAAAAAAAAAATTAAATTGACAACTTACTGAACAGGAATTAGAGTGTGATCTACAGGTGGAACATCAAAATTCAAAATATGAAATACTCCAAAATATGAAATACTCCAAAATTTGAAATGTTTTGAGGGACAACATGACAGCATGGGTGAAAAAATTCCACAGCATGAAACCTTGTTTCATGTGTAAAGTTATTAAATATATTGCATAAAATTACCTTCAAGCTATCCATAGCAGGTTTAAATGAAACACAAATGAAATTTGTGTTTAGTCTCAGGTTCCATCCCTAAGATATCTCATTATGTACATGCAAATATTCCAAAATCTGGAAAAAAAATTTTTTAAACACTTCTGATCCCAAGCATTTCAGATGAAGGATATTCAACCTATACTGCTATTTTTGCTTCTCTGTCTTCTCAATAAAGAGAAATAATCAAGCTATCAGGGAATATAAACTCCTCTTGACTGGGTTGATTCTCACGTAACATCTGGAGGAATCTACATGAAGCTCTGGAGTATGGATTCTAGGCTCATTGAACAACGGCTATGAAGGTTTTTGTCTTTACTTTCTAGGACCATAAATTCATCCAGCTGGTGCTTAGGATAGAAGCCATATTCGAGAAGTGTTTCAAAAACACTTTTTCAATCCAAGAAAGAAGCGAGAGCATCCCTTAGTTTAAGCCCATTATTTTATTAACATAGTCCGTGTCTGTGTTCTCCCTGGGGACCCTCCGGCTGTGTCACTAGTGACACGATGCTCCATTGGTCCTCTAATCACTCTGCCTGTTCCTGTGCAAATAACTTATGTCACAATTTTTTATCAAATGTCTTTCATTATGCTTATTGTTCATTTTTTTAATAAAACTTAAAACTGTCTTATCCAAGTCTCTCATTGAGTAATTTGGAGTGAAAATTACGATTAAAAATATCCAGTCTTTTTATAAAGGATCCCATGATGTCTTTTCATTGACTCAAATCTTATATTAAGTCCTTCAGTGATTTTTTTTTTCAGCTTCCAGTGTTTGAAGTCTCTGATAATTCTTGGCTCTTGGGGACTGGCTCTTAGATGCTTGCACACAGGGAAGGAAAAAAAATAATTTTTTATCTGTGTTACCTGTCACAATGGACATGTTAACAAGAGAAAAGAAAAACAGTTTATTAGCATGTATGTAGAATCATGTGTCATTTAATAGTAGGGATACATTCTGAAAACTGCATCATTAGCCAATTTCATCTCTGTGGGACAAAATTGTACTTATGCAAAGTTAGGTGGTGTGGGTTGATCATGTGACCTAGCCTCTTGCTGCAATCAAGCGAGACCATAAATGTGAGACATGAGGCTACTGCGGGCACATTTTATTTATTTATTTATTATTATTATTTTTTTTTTTGCAGTACTAGCCATTGAACCAAGGACCTCATACCTACTAGGCAAGTATTCTAGCTCAATCTCCATCCCTTTTTATTTTTATTTTGAGACAGAATCTTGCTAAGTTGCTGAAGCTGCCCTCAAACTTGGGATCCTCCTGCCTCGGCCTCTCAGATAGGTGGGATAATAATTATGGGCCACCATGCCCTGCATCAGCACACTATCTTATAGTGAACTTTGTTTTTTTTATGTAAGCAGAAGGAGTATACCCTAAAATAATGATAAATAGAGTCATGTAGACTTGACACTTCCAAGTATGGGAGATACCCAGGGTATGGGAGATACCCAGGGAAATGAGCATCTTACCCAGAGGCAATAAAACCCCATATCCTGCCAACACCAGACTGAGGGTGGGGAAAGGCAAATTGTAGGGATGTTTAGAAAAAGTGTGATAAACAACAGTAGGATTTGTTAGACAGAGTCACGTTGTCTTCCTCACTGATGAGTCTCTCATAATCTAGAGTCATCCATCTCTGATACAGCAAGGGAGGCTATGGTAGCACTGGAGATTTCCTTAAAGATGTAAATTTCCCTTACAAGGCACCACTCTGTGGAACTTCTCCTCTATTTCTCAAGACAATCAGCTTAAAACAATCCTTATGCCAAAGAGGCCTCTTTGGGGGTTACATATTCTGGCCTCCTACACATCTCATGAAGACCACAGATACATTCATGCATCAACGGCACCTGGTTGGATGTAAGCCCTTCCAGAACACCTTGTGGTCCTTCCGTAACCTGACAGCCTGGGCTGCTGGAAGGGAGCTGCTCCTCACTCACTGCAGGTTTTCTGCAGACAGTTTCCCATCAGTTCTGAAAGGATGGAGGCTTTACACCTCGCCCCCACAAGGATAGAGCTGCGGGCTGTAAACTGCTCAGCAGCAACACGAATGTGGCCATCACCCATGTGACCATACACATGAAGCTCCTTTCATTTTACTGCTACCCCGTGTCCCTGGAGGACAAAGGATACGGGAGCTGGCACCTTTGCTTTTCTTGATTTTGCAAGTAATAAACTGGATCCTAAATGGCTCCATGTTTCTTTACCAGACAAATTTGCCAGCCTTGCCTAACGGCTTCACAGATCTGCTGTCTTCTGGCTATAGGACAGAGACCCACATGTTAGTAGCTGTTTCAGAGCATCCACTATAGCTTTCAGGGAAGAACCCCAACCTCAGTGCCAAAATTAAGTCCCCAACACACCATTTCACCATTTGAATATTCATCACTGGAATATGTAATTTTGAAAATTAAATGAGTTTATGAATGTAGATTTTTAAAAATCATGTCAGAAACACATGAATGTATCATAGCTACACATAGTAAGAATTCTGTACTTAAGCCAGGTGCAGTGGTGTACACCTGTGACTCCAGGAGCTTAGGAGGCTGAGGCAGGAGGAACATAGTTCAAGGCCAGCCTCAGCAATTTGGTAAGAACCTAAGTAGCTTAGCAAGACCTTGTCTCAAAATAGAAAGTTAAAAGAGCTGAGGTTGTGGTTCAGTGGGTAAACACCCCTGGGTTCAATCCCCAGTAACTGACCCCACCCCCATGCAAAAAATAAATAAATAAATAAAAGAGAGAGAATTCTGTACTTAAAATGCTAATTCAAGCAAAAGGGAATAATTCTAGTCCAGCAAGATTAAAGTTGCCTTTTGTTTCTCTGGAGGAAGAATTTATTATGGAAGTTTCCAAATATGATATGAAAGTATCAATATCAGATCAGTGTGACATTTTGCACAGGTCCACTCTTTATTGAATCATCTGGATGGGGTGTTATGATGCTGGCCTAGGAGCAGAGAAAAGCTTATTGGCTCTAAAAACCACAGATGTAAGCAATTAAGAGTCCAGGATGAGGGTTTATCAGTGCAACAGCCTGGAACAAGCACAAACAATTTATGTTTTATCCATCACTTTTGACTTTTGTATTAACCTCTGAGAAATCCTGAATCTTGCAATCAAGTGTAAGTCAATTCCATTTGAAAATTTCAGCAGTTTTCTAAATAGTTCTATTTTTCATCTGCAATGTTGAATATTATGGGATTATGAAGTGATCCCTTACTCCAGATTTTCCAAAGAAAATGGAATATGTAAGATACCATCATTTGTATATCAAAATGTGTTGTGATACAGCGAAAAGAAAGAAAAAACATATATTGGCTCTTTAAAAGGCATTGCAGAGAATACTCTCTAAATGCCCAAATCCAAGTTCTCCTCGTCTTCCCGAGCACACAGCTAACACACATTCCCCAAAGATCAGCCCCTGCACTCTTCCTTAGCCACCGCCATGGGCGTTCCAGTCAAGGAACGTGGGAGGAAGTGGCAGAGGCAATGACAAAGCCTGGCCCATATGTTTGCCATGCTATGTCCCCCGGGAGGAGGGATGTCCACCCAGGGTGGCCATGAAGCAATAAGTCAAAAACAGCAATACCTCCCTTCATCAAACTGGGCCCCGAGGGACAAGGAGGAGAGCTGTACTGCCATCCTGACCCCTCTTGGGTGGAGGAAATCCACATCTACCGTACCTGAGTCATGGCCCATTGTGTATTCATTTATGTACATTCATTTACCAGGACAGACAAGCTACCCTGACCATTATGGAGTATACCATGTGGACCATCTCAAACCAAAACAACATTATTCCTAATTGGAAAACATACAAAAATTTGAATCTGTTTTCTCTAGGG
The DNA here is from genome assembly GCA_025594165.1 of Tamias sibiricus. NCBI lineage: Eukaryota > Metazoa > Chordata > Mammalia > Rodentia > Sciuridae > Tamias > Tamias sibiricus. Next base: position 66,152,674 of record CM046660.1, on the reverse strand, counting down.
GAAAAAAAAATGTTCATGGTAACACTATAAGTTCTTATTTGTTGTTGGTTATTTCATAATTGCATTTTCTAAAGTGAGTTTATTTTCTACTTTGTTGCCTGCTTCATATGGGATCAGAAAATGAACCAGGGAAGGGTAAAAACAGGAACAGAAAAGAGTAGGAAATTGGGCAACAACTCACATCGCAGACAGAATTGAGATCATAATGATGCTTTGTCTCCACTTTTCTTATGAAAACAAACAAACAAACAAACCTCAAAACAGACAATGATGAAATGAATTCTGAATGATCGAAGTATGAGTCCTGACTTTACCTGAAATTTTCCATGTTGATTTGTCAAGATCCTTTAAATACTTACAAGCTTCAGTTTTCATATCTTTAACACAGTTCCCCTGCCAACCTCTTTAGGTTGTTGGATTTTAGTTACAAAAGTGATTTGGACTGTCTCTATACTAATCCAATTTCATGCTGGAGAATACTTGTCAATACTATAATCTGAGGTTCTGGTGGGTGAACTAAAAGATTATCTTTCTAGCAGTAACCTAAATAGCAGAACCTCTTATCTAGAAAGGTTCCTTCAAGTTTTCCATTAACCCATTAAGTCCCAAGTTTTTAATCCTATATAGCACAATAAGACATAATGGGTTAATAGAAGAACACAGTGTTCCATGGTCTATAGAACATGGAAGGCAAGGGATGAAGAATTCATCATGCAATTTCAATGTTTTAGTATTTGTACACATAAAGATATGCTTTGCCTCATCTTTTCTCCAGATTACCACATACATGCAGTCCATAAGGCCCATATATTATATGTGAATTCATAATTCTTTACTTCTTGCATTTTAAGTCAAGAAAAGAAAACATCGAAAATGGAATCCCTGGTTAATGTAAATCATTTTCAAGAATATTTTCTGTGGATACAAATGGGAAATTTCCAACAGATGGTTTGCCTTGCCTCTTTCATTATTGGCTATAGGTTCAATGTATCCTGGGCTCCTCCTTTGTTAACAGAACCCACAGGGTTCTATTATCTCTTCTAACTATTGCACAAGGAGTGAAAGCCCTCAGTAATTTCGAACTAGTCTCAGAGTGTGATAATGGAGTACCCCAGAAGGAACCCTCAAAAAAAAAAAAAAAAACTAAAAACTGACTTGGAATCTCACAAAGTCATCTTTGCCTGCCTTTGAATTAATTTGGGCTTAATGTTGTTGAAGTCCCTAGTACTGGAAACTAACAACATCTCACCCACATGGAGTATCTCTGCTTAACCTCACTCTCTCTCTTCTTTTTGTTTTAATATTTTTTTAATTGTCCATGGACTTTATTTATTCATATGTGGTGCTGAGATTTGAACCCAGTGCCTCACACATACTAGGCAAGTGCTCTACCACTGAGCCACAGCCCCAGCCCTCACTCTCTCTCTTCTTACACCTTGCTTTCCCTTTTGCTATACCACTTGCCCCCATGTATTTATCATATCACTGCCTCTTTTCCTACCATGAAGATGTTGGAGGCCATGTGTTGAAGATGTTGGAACCTTGGTCAGCCAGAGTCCCTAAATAGCTAAGTGGAGCAAAACCCCCCAACAACCAGGAACCACCTTTGTACTATCTATGCCCAGTTGGGCTAAGGGGGTGCAATAGGTTGCCAAGAGACCAAGGAAGAACCTGCAGATGGGGTATGAGAAACAGGGTTTATAGAGAAATGCTTACAGAGGGGTTCATGGTCATGGGCCAGACAGGTACTTTGGCAGAAAGTCCAGTGGCAATGGACTGGACAGGTGTTTTGCCAGAAGGTTCTGTGGCAACAGGCTAGACAGGTGGACCTCTGCTGCATGCAGTGTCTCCAGCACCTCACCAGAAAGTAGTGCCTCCAATTCATCCCCAGGCCTTGCCCAGAGGCAGCCGCCTGGATGGACACTTCCCTCTCCACCATGCTTTGCTCTTCACCAGTCACCACAGGGAAAGGGGAAGGCCACAGAAGCAGTGGCATCACCAGCATTAGCTTGCTCTGTTCCAGGTCTGAGCATCCTTCCAAGGAGCACTGTTCTGGCATATGTGCATAAAATCAGCTTTAGAATTCCTAGCATATGTGAGAGAAAGCCAAACACCATGTTATTGGACTCTGTCATCCAGAATTGCTCTCATTATTCCCTTGACTAGGTTTGGGGGAATGGAAAGGGCTTTTCAGAGACAAGGTGTTTTATTGCCCCCCCCCCCTTTTCTTTAAAAGGCAACACAATCTTACACTGATTGTGTGAGCAAAAATAGAACCTTTACTGTGTTTGAGTCAATAAATATTTGGAAGCCTATTTCTTACAGCAGTTATCCTATTGCAGGAGCCCTGTTTGGGGAGATAGCTAAGATTGCGGTTGACTACGGGCCATAGACATTTTTGGGCATTGTCGCCTTCCATAGCCTCATGGGACTTGGCCCAGGATCTCGAGAGATTTGAGCAGTGACTCAGCAGATCGAGAGAGTGCCATTCCTGCTCGGGCGCATGGGATGAGACCAGAGAGAGAAAGGACAGGGTTATCGCTATTGTATAGATATATTGTAGTTTCTTGTAAAAGTAGGTGCCTTGGTTTCTTGTGAGAGTGTGTATGTAGTGTTAGAAATTACAAGAGACAGAGACAGAAAGATTAAAGAATTTTTTCGTCTCCATCCTGTCTCCGGACTCCTTCCCGCGGCGCTGCCGTTCCAGGCTGCAATCCCTTTCCGGCGGCGAACAGTTGGTGGCCCGTATGGGGAATTCAGCACGGCAGGTAAGAACTGAGAAACCTCACAGGAGTCTCTAGTCAGAGCGGTTAAAATGGGTTCAAAAATAACTAAGACCCAAGTGTACGAGGCTCTTGATGAATTCTTTGATATGGATGAGTCTGTCGTTAGTGAGGAGGATTTAGAAAACAGTGAAGGCAATCATAAAAGCGTAGATTCCGCTGAGTCAACTAAGACCAGTAAGGAGAGTATTAGAAGCGTCCCCAAAATTACAAAGATCCGAGCTGCTAAAGCTATTCAAGATTTATTAGAGATACTTCAAGGATACATGGTCTCAATTGAACCTGGGACTCAGGATGTTACTGAGTCAGTTAGGACCAATGAGAGTAGTAGTAGTGAGGAGGAATTAACTAAAGGTGATTTTGAGAAAATGAATAAAAGGAAATTAAGGAAGACCAAGATAAGGGATCATCAAGTGGAGGAACTTGTGTCCTCTACTCCCCCATGGGTGAAATCGATTACAGAAAATATGAAGGGTATCACTAGACGTTTGCATACCCTAGAAATAGAAATAAAAAGTCTTTCTGAGCGCTTATGTGCTCTTGAGGGTAACTCACAGATACATTGGGAACTGCCAGTATTTGAATATGAAAATGGTCAGAGGGGCCACCAGCCAGTAGATTTCAAAACAATAAAAAATCTCAAAGAGGCAGTAATGACTTATGGACCCCAAGCTCCTTTCACGTTGACTATACTGGAGTCCCTTAACACCTTTAGCTTAACCCCCGCAGACTGGAAATGTCTATGTAAAGCAACATTAAGTGGGGGACAATACTTGGTTTGGCGATCGCAATTTCAAGAACTTTGTATAGAAACAGCTAAAAGAAACGCAGATGCAGGGTTTGGAGACCATAATATAGAAATGCTCACAGGAGAAGGGCAATTCACAGACGTACAGGATCAAAAACATTATACCCCAGGAGTATATGCTCAGATAAACGCAGCTGCCTTAAAGGCATGGAAAACTGTACAAGGACCTGGGGATCTACAAGGTAGCTTGTCCAAAGTAATTCAAGGACCTAATAACCATATGCTGAATTTGCTGATAGACTTTTGAGAACTGCAGGTAGAGTTTTTGGAGACATTGATCAAGTTATGCCATTAGTTATTCAATTAGCATACGAAAATGCTAATAAATATTGCCAGGAAGTCATCAGGCCATGGAAAAATAAAAAGGATCTTTCCATATATATCCAACTATGTAAAGATATAAATGATGCCTTTGTCATAGGGAATGTGATTGCAGCAGCTGTGAGAGATGCTGCCCCTCAAAATTTTACAAGGGCTCAACATAGACATTATAATCAATCAGGATATTCTAGGCAAAATTATCATAATCAATCAGGCTATTCTAGGCAAAATCCCCAAAGAGAAATAAGACCAAATTCATACCGTACTCCAGGTTGCTGCCCCAGGTGTAAGAAAGGAAATCATTGGGCCAATAAATGCTATTCAAAATTTGACATCCATGGAAATCCTTTGTTCAGGAATTCAAAAAACAGGGCACGGGGCCCAATGCCCCGGGGCCCACAAATGTACGAGGCATTGGAGGAGGAGTATCCTCAAGCATCCACTCAGATGCTTCCCCGACACAATCCCTATTACCCATCCACTCCCTTGCCAGAGGAACAGGAGGAAATGCAGGATTAGACCTCTGTTTCACCGCCCGCATAGTGTTAACACCTGAAATGGGGGTTCAACTGATTCCCACAGGAGTCAGGGGACCTCTTCCCTCAGGGACTGTAGGACTTATTATCGGGCGAAGTCCTGAAAGCTTATTAGGTTTGCAAGTGACCCCAGGCGTAATAAACTCAGACTATAAAGGGGAAATAAAAATAATGCTTAGCTCACCCCAAAGTATAAGTTCTGTTAATCAGGGAGATAGAATTGCTCAGCTGCTCCTCCTTCCAAATTTACATAATTCATTTAAAATGAATATGCCTCTAAATAGGAAAAATAGAGGATTTTGTTCCACTGATTCGAAACCCATGGTTTGCTGGGTTCAGGACTGTACAAGGAGGCCTATGTGTAAAATAAGAATCCAAGGAATAGAAATGGAGGGTCTTATAGATACTGGAGCTGATTCTTCCATCATTAATTTACGTCAATGGCCCAAACACTGGCCTCTACAAAAAGCTTCAACCAGTTTAAGAGGCTTGGGATATAATAACCTCCCAGAAAAAAGTGCGGTAATTTTAAAATGGGAGGATGATGAAGGACATAAAGGCACATTTCAGCCTTATGTTTTACCTAATCTACTGGTTACTTTATGGGGAAGAGATATTTTACAACAAATGGGAGTACACCTTGCAACCAAACCTGCAGGTGTTAAATGTAAAAACCTACAGGGTAACTTTAACCCTAAAAGAAATCATCAAAAAGTACAGGGTAAGCTTAACCCTAAAAGAAATCATTATCATATAGGAAAAAGACATTTTTCTTTGGGGCCACTGAGAAAATAATTTTGAAAATACCATGGCTTTCTGACAAGCCAGTGTGGGTCCCTCAGTGGCCCCTATCTAAAGAGAAATTACAAGCGGCCCACCTACTAGTTAAGGAACAATTAAAAGCAGGATATATAGAACCTTCCACCTCTCCCTGGAATTCCCCCATATTTGTGATCAAGAAAAAATCAGGAAAATGGCGATTATTACATGATCTTAGACAAATTAATAAAACCATGCAAGTCATGGGCCCTACTCAACCTGGACTTCCGAATCCTATAGCTATTCCAAAAAATTTCCATGTTATTAGTCTTGATATAAAGGATTGCTTCTTTTCTATTCCCCTACATCCTCTGGATGCCCCCAGGTTTGCTTTTTCAGTTCCTTCTATGAACAATAATGGCCCTGATCAGAGATATCAATGGAAGGTTTTGCCACAGGGAATGGCTAATAGCCCCACCATATGCCAAATATATGTGGACAAGGCTATCCAACCCATTAAAAATAAATATCCAAACCTCATGTGTCTACATTACATGGATGATATTTTACTGGCCCACCCTAATCAAAAAATCTTATTTAATATATTCAGTGACGTGGTAGAAAATTTAAAAAAATATGGATTATATATAGCAGAAGAAAAAGTTCAAACCAGATCTCCCATATTATATTTAGGATTTAAAATCATGGATACTTTTGTTAGACCCCAAAAAATTTTAATAAATAAAGAACATTTAACCACCCTCAATGATTTCCAAAAACTACTGGGAGACATTAATTGGCTTCGCCCTACACTAAACCTCACTACTGGCCAATTAAAACCTTTATTTGATATCCTTCGAGGGGACCCTGATCCATCCTCACCGCGAACATTGACTCCTGATGCTAGAAAAGCTTTAAAGGTAGTAGAAAAAGCCATCGAAGGAGCTCATTGTGACAGATTTGATTTAACTCAACCGCTGATATTGATTATTATTTCTTCACAATATACACCGACAGGAGTATTTTGGCAATAGGGCCTTTATTATGGATACATTTGCCTGTCTCTCCTAAAAGCATAATTGAGTCATATACCTCCATGGTGGCTAAACTTATTCTTCAAGGACTTAAAACTACTAAAATATTTGGCATTCACCCTGCTACTATTATTACTCCCTATTCATCGTCACAGATTGAATATATTTATGCTTCAATGATAATGACTGGGCTATAGCCAGATGCTCTACCTCTGCAAATTTTGATAATCACCTTCCTAAGTCTCCTATATTATCTTTTTGTATTAATCATTCTATTATATTTCCACAGGTAATAAAAAATCAACCTATTCCTAAGGCATTTAATGTATTTACAGATGGGTCCTCAAATGGTACTGCTGCAGTAGTCACTACAAAAGAAAATATGACTTACATAACTGCACACAAATCAGCTCAACTAGTGGAATTGGAAGCTGTGGTAAGAGCTCTGGAAAATTTTAGAGACCAGCCCATAAACATTTTTTCAGATAGCCACTATATTGTACAAGCCGTCCCAAAATTAGAGTTAGCAGGACCAATAGCATCTCATACTCCAGCCTTTAAATTGTTTTATCAAATACAAAAACTTTTGTGGGCAAGAAAAGAACCTCTATTCGTAGGCCATATTAGAGCACATACTAATTTGCCTGGCCCCCTCCATGAAGGTAATCAAAAGGCTGATGAACTTACAAAAGCAATATTTATACTTTCAGCGCTACAACAAGCTACTTTATTTCATTCCCAGTTTCACGTCAACAGCACCACCTTGCAACGTAGGTTTAAAATCACAAAGGAGCAAGCCAGAACAATTGTAAAAGATTGTAAATCTTGTATGACACATTTGCCCAATCCTCATTTTGGTGTCAACCCTAGAGGATTAATGCCCAATCATTTGTGGCAGATGAATGTTACTCATGAGCCAAGTTTTGGAAAATTGCGATTTATTCATGTAACCATAGATACATGCTCAGGTGTGATTTTTGCTTCCTTACATTCCGGAGAAAAAGTTAAAGATGTCACATCTCATTGTTTACAAGCTTTTGCTGCATTGGGCATCCCCAAAATACTTAAAACAGATAATGGTCCTGCATAAACGTCCTCATCTTTCAAACAGTTTTGCGCAAAATTCAACATATCCCATAAAACAGGCATCCCATACAATCCTCAGGGTCAGGGCATTATTGAAAGAGCAAACCGCACACTAAAAGTTATGTTGTTAAAACAGAAAGAAGGAAACTGGAAAAATCCTAAGGACAGATTGGCAGTTGCCCTGTTTACTTTAAATTTTTTAACTTTAGACTCTGATGGTTATTCTGCTGGAGACAGACATTGGAACCCACATCAACAACATAAACCTTTGATTTACTGGAAGGATGTTCTTTCAGGTACATGGAAGGGTCCAGATCCAGTATTAATTTGGGGGAGAGGATCTGTTTGTGTTTTTCCAAAGCACGAATCCTCTCCAATATGGATACCATCTAGATTAATAAAGCAGGTACCACATCAAAAGGATCAAGATAAAGTTGTTGAGGAATCAAGATTAATAAAAAAGGTACAAAATCAAGAGGACCATGATGAAGATATGGAATGATTCCCTTAAAAGAATCCTTCAAAATATGTCACAACTTAAGTGTCATTCCTCCCGGCTGGGACAAAGAGATCTCTCTTTAGTGTGCACACAATTATATATATATATATATTTTTACTTTTTATATATGTGTTTATGTCTGTGTATTTGTCTAAATTTCATGTTAATGTGACGTCACAAATATATGTTTGTATGTGCGTCTGTCTGTCCAGTGTGACATCAAAAATAACAAAGTGCTTGTGAATATATATATATATGGATCCAAATAACTCTAATTCATTTAAGTTTAAGAGTATTCAAATTGGGTAAATAATTTAATAAGTGAAGGTACCTTCAATTTTGTTTTATAGGTGTCCCAGGGACTTCTCTTTAGCAAAAAATATGACTAGTGCTGTATAACCTGATATTTTGGTGTTTTGACATGAGGTTGCTTATTTGTTATTAACTTCATTTGTTTAATAAATGATTAATTTCAATTATTTCAACAGGTAAAGGACTGCTGTGTATGCAGAAACTCGAGAGTTCCAGCTAACAAATTATTTCTCCAAAGTGCTTTTAGTTTTTCTTTAATCTATCTTTAATGCAATAATTACCCTCAGTCTTTCTTTGTTTTGTTCTAAATATGATATTTTGCCAGCTTATGTTTGTGGGAGCTCAGGCTGCAATGTGTGTGAGCAGAAATCAACTTATTTTTCTAATCTAATAATTCTATTTTTTAGTTTGACAACTCGCCTCTTGACTCAGTGCTGGAATAGCACTGCCTTTCCTTTAATAATTGATGCTTGAGTCTCTAGGTAGCGGGCCCTGAAGATTTGCCGGTGGCATTGTCTACACATAAAAAAGATGGCTGCTGCTACAGCTGCAGGGATCGCGGTTGCTGCAAGCATCCCTGCTGCTCAAATGTCAAACAACCTCACCAGCAGTGTGGCCTCTGCTCTGCATGCATGGGGCCTCCTAGATCTACGTGTTATAACAAGTGGACATTTTGATCTTTCATTGTTTGGGACTTCATGGGACAGTACCTTGCAGGTATTTGTTTAGAGAACTCACTGTGTTACTTGATAGAACTTAGGGCAGCTGATTTGTTTAAAGAATTTGATATGCTATGCAATTTGGCTCGTCACCAAAAGGCTTGTTGCCTTAAAGCCGCACCATCTCCTCCCAATTGGACGGCTGTTAGTCATCTTACACAGTCGATCCTAAAGGGCTCCTTTGGATGGCTGGTTAGCCAATGACGGGTAAGATCCCCAGAGGGGGACAACCTAAGACAGGCACAGTCGCACGGGACAGTCTCATGTGGCCGACATATCAACCTAAGACAGGAGTCAAGGGCACAGCCTTGATTATCCGATGACGGGTAAGAATGTTGGTTGCACATAGACGTCCTAGAGCATCCCCTCTTTTAAAACAAAAGGGGGGAAATGCAGGAGCCCTGTTTGGGGAGATAGCTAAGATTGCGGTTGACTACGGGCCATAGACATTTTTGGGCATTGTCGCCTTCCGTAGTCTCACGGGACTTGGCCCAGGATCTCAAGAGATTTGAGCAGTGACTCAGCAGATCGAGAGAGCGCCATTCCTGCTCGGGCGCATGGGATGAGACCAGAGAGAGAAAGGACAGGGTTATCGCTATTGTATAGATATACTGTAGTTTCTTGTAAGAGTAGGTGCCTTGGTTTCTTGTGAGAGTGTGTATGTAGTGTTAGAAATTACAAGAGACAGAGACAGAAAGATTAAAGAATTTTTTCGTCTCCATCCTGTCTCCGGACTCCTTCCCGCGGCACTGCCGTTCCAGGCTGCAATCCCTTTCCGGCGGCGAATATCCTATGATTTACTTAAAAAAAAAAAAAATGTGCTGGGAGAGTATGCCATACAGACTCCTGAGATATGGAGCAGTGGTGTCACAGGTAGATAACAGCCAGGTAGGAACCACATCACAGGCTGGAAAGATGAAGCTCATGTCTGACAACAGCGAATCATTCAGCAGGACTCTGACTTTCACATTTTGAGAGCATATGAAAAGCCATCCAAACAGGGACTTCAATGGAAGAGATTAAGAAACAGGGGTGTATATCCTTTGATGTTTGTGGCATTGAAAACAAATCACAAAGATCACTTAATATTTTATTATTTGCAGATGATAAGGTTGGTAGAAGTGGAAATCAATAAATTAAAAGTGTCAGTATAAACAGATATGTAGTTTCTAACACCAAACGTATGATTGCTGAAGTCCAGCTTCAGCAAAGGGAGGAGGGTGGCTCGAGGAGCTGGTAAAGGAGTCGGCAGGCAGCGGCAAAACAGCACACAGACACGAGAATCAGGCTGCTAAATTCTCTACTTTACTTTTCTCAGCATGGTTTTTATATATCCTAGCAAACACAGCAATTCACATTATAGCTTTAGAAGGTTACATTAAAGGATTTCAAGGAATTTCAGGGTCATATAATCAGGGGAAAACAAAATATATATCCTAAGTACATACTACTGATTAATCTTATCTATAGACAGAAGAAAACATTCTAAAATTCGTATTTATCTAAACCTACACCAAATATTCCTCAAGTCTAGGCATGCTTACTTGTAAGGTTTTAACAGCTAAATTGACCTAATATCTTTTCTTTAAACTTCAACTGGGCCTAGACTTCCTGGCTCCTTCTGTGTCCCTATAATGACTTTGTTTTGAGCTCAGGAAGAAAGAAGTATGGTTGTCTATATCCTAAATTTACTTAAAAAATAAAGAGGAGTCCTTACCAAACACAAGAAAACAATATTTAAAGCTTTTCTATGGAATGCATGATTACAACAAGGAAAAGGTTAAACAATGGGTATGTGCTGTGCTCGATGATTACAGCAGGGAGGGGTTAATCAGTGAGCATTTGCAAAAGCTAATTACTAACTAAAAACCTGTTATATTAGTACAACTTTAGAAAATGTTTTTATGCTTCTAACTCAGATTCCATAAGGCTATAATTTCCAGAACCAGTCTCATTCTTAATAATTAATATATTCACACCTGGTGGCCACACATATGAGCAGAAAACATGACAATAAGAATATACACAGACAGGGTTAATTCTCTCAGTGCCATGTCTGTGTAACATATGTCCTTACAAAGGAGGCATGCTTTTGCTTCTCTCCTTTATTTTGATGACGAGGATGCCCTGCTCGCTCATCATAAGGAAGATGTCACATTTGATGTCCTTTTCAATAACAGGTACATCATTCCAATACCAGTCAATTTTCCAATTTTCTGATACAAACTGAGCACCTAACAACTCCATTCAATTCTGAGGTTAACTACCCTGAGTTAGCATAGACCCCACAAGTTTAGAGCTCAATCCCACAAGACTGTCCCCAGTTCAGACACCAGCCATACAGAGGTGAGACTCTCTACCCCTGGCTCACTCTTCCTGATCAAAGATAAAGTATGTTGAACATTTTTCATATATTTGTTGATTGATTGTATATAGCCTTCTGAGAAGTGTCTGTTTAGCTCCTTAGCCCATTTATTGATTGGGTTGTTTGTTTTTTTAGTGTTAAGTTTTTTGAGTTCTTTATATATCCTGGAAATTAGGGCTCTACCTGACCTACCTGTGGCAAAATTTTTCTCCCAAACTATAGGCCTTCTCTTCGGCTCATTGTTTATTCTTTTGCTGAGAAGAAGCTTTTTAGTTTAAATTCATCCCATTTGTTGATTCTTGATTTTATTTCTTGCACTTTAGGAGTCTTGTTAAGGAAGTTGGGGCCTAATCCAACGTGATAAATATTTGGGCCTACTTTTTCCTCTATTAGGCGCAGGGTCTCTGGTCTAATTCCTAGGTCCTTGATCCACTTTGAATTGAGTTTTGTGCATGGTGAGAGATGGGGGTTTAGTTTCATTTTGTTGCATATGGCTTTCCAGTTTTCCCAGCACCATTTGTTGAAGAGGCTATCTTTTCTCCAATGTATGTTTTTGGCACCTTTGTCTAACATGAGATAACTGTATTTATGTGGGTTTGTCTCTATATCTTCTATTCTGTACCATTGGTCTACATGTCTGTTTTGGTGACAATACCATGCCATTTTTATTATTATGGCTTTGTAGTATAGTTTAAGATCTGGTATTGTGATGCTTCCTGCTTCACTCTTCTTGCTAAGGATTGCTTTGGCTATTCTGGGTCTCTTATTTTTCCAAATGAATTTCATGGTTGCTTTTTCTATTTCAATAAGGAATGCCATTGGGATTTTAATTGGAATCTGTATATTCAATATCTCTAGCAATTAGAGAAATGCAAGTCAAAACTACTCTAAGATTTCATCTCACTCCAGTCAGAATGACAGTTATCAAGAATACAAACAACAATAAGTGTTGGCAAGGATATGGGGGGAAAGGCACACTCATATATTGCTGGTGGGACTGCAAATTGGTGTGACCAATCTGGAAAGCAATATGGAGATTAAAATCAGCATATTATAGTAACACAGCCACATCAATGTTTATAGCAACTCAATTCACAATAGTTAAACTGTGGAACCAACCTAAATACCCTTCAATAGATGAATGGATAAAGAAATTGTGGTGTATATATACACAATGGAATATTACTCAGCATTAAAAGAGAATAAAATTATGGTATTTTCAGGTAAATAGATGGAGTTATAGAATATCATGCTAAGTGAAGTAAACCAATCTCAAAAACCCAAAGGCTAAATGTTCTCTCTGATGAGTAGATGCTGATCCATAATGGTGGGGAGGGGGCACATGGGAAAAATGGAGGAACTGTGATTGGGAAAAGGAGAGGGAGAGGTGAGGAGTGGGTATGAGGGCAGGAAAGATGGTGGAATAAGATGGTCATCATTTCCCTAGGTACATGTATGACTGCACATATGGTGTGATGCAACATTGTGTACAGAGAAATGAAAAGCTGTGCTGCAATTGTGTACAATGAATCAAAATGCATTCTGCTGTCATATATACCTACTTAGAATAAATAAATAATAAAGTTCCCACATTCCCAACAAAAATAAATAAATAAAAATAAAGTATGGGTGGAAAAGATAAGATGTGGCTCGGGATCATGACCCAGTTGTTATCAGAGACAACTCAACAGAGGCCAGTGGCTGGATAAGACTCTAGTATAAAAAGCACTGTTATCAGGCCACCCACATTTTTGTCTAGCAGCCTACACATTTGGGAGTTCCCAGGACCCTCCCCTTCTCAGGTTAGAGAATCAGAATGACCCACATAACTCAAAAAAGAGTTCTACATGTGATTGTGGTTTTATTATAAAGAATACAACTCTGGAACAGCCAAATGGGAGAGTCACACAGAGCAAGGTATCTGTGTAGCAGGAAGTGGGGAGGGGGGCAGGGGAAGGAGAGGCGCACACTCTCTTCAGCTCCTAGCACATCAGTGCCTTCGCCAAATGGGAAGCCCCCAAGCCCCATTGTTCAGGGTTTTTTCTGAGCTTTCATTGTGCAGGCATGACATTGTATTATTGGCCATCATTGATGTACTCAATCTTCCATTCCTCTCTTCTCCCCAGAGGTTGAGAAGTGGGACTGAAAGATCTAATTCTTTAATCATGTGCTTGGTTTTTGAAAGATGCTCTTCTCATTCAAAATTCCGGAGGTTTTACGCCTTTGGACCAAGAACTGGAGACAAAGACCAAATATGTAATTTTTGCTATGCTACAATACGTAAGACCATATGAAGGAAAAAAGTGGAAAACAGAAACATGTGTCCTTATCTCTACTCTGACGTTAACACGTGAAGGCAAGCAGTCAGGGAGTACCACCTCGCCTCCCCTGGTTCCCAAAAGGGCCAGCCAAGGAGAATGGGAAGAATGGGCTCTCAGGGCTAACAGGATCCTGGCTGGTAGTGCCCCCTGAGTGACGTGCATCAGCAAGCAGGAGCTCTAAGATCCCGAAGCCCTGGGAAGAGGTCCTTGCCCTCTTCACCCGCCTGAGTCTTGCACCTTGATGCCAGGCTGGAGACACCTGGGGCTGTTCCTCACCACTGGACTGCGAGTCCTCACTGCTGATAACTGCATAGAAATCAAAGTCTGTGAGATTTCACAATGTGTGACCCAGAAGCCAACACAGCTGGAAACCCATAATACGGGGACACTGGAGAAGACTCAGAAGCTTGGGTGATCTTTAGGCAGGAATGTCTTGGCTCCAGCTGATCATTCCAGTTACTGCCAGATGGCCACTGGCCACTCTTGATGGTCTTGATCTCCATTTCCTTATCCCTCACCCTCTTCTTCCTTTCTAGCTGTCTCTACACCCATTTCCTTGCCCCTGCCAGCTCCCACTTCTTTGTCTTCTCTGCCTCTGTGCTCCCCTCTCTGGTGCTTCCTGTTTCCGCCCTGTCTTTATTCTCACACCTCTGCCCCAGGACACACCCTGGCATCCTTGCCTATGTATGTCCACTTAGCTATTCCCCACCCCTTACAGGTCTCTCACTACATTCTCATTTCCCACGCACTTTCCTTGTTAAGTGAAAGTTCTCTGGACTGAGCACTAGAGTCCAGGTCTCTCTAGATTCATCCTGTGCTCCCCAGGCCACGGACTGGACTCCAATGACAAGCCCAGGCAGGCACCTTTGGGGTCACTCACAAGGGTCCCAGGTGACCTGTCAGTCCCACCTATGATTTCATTCACTTGGTTCTGCACTGGCCTTGCCTTCTGCTGGTCCTCCAGACACACAGGGGAAGTTGGCACCAGATTCTCGTATCTGCATCGCTTTGCCCCTAGAACAAAGAATGATTCTTAAAGAATTTGTATCCGTCCCCCTTTAAAAAGCTGCATTGGTATCCTGCCCTCTCCCTGCACTGGACATCAGGAGATGACTCTACTACCAGCTTCACCTCCTGGCTTCATCTTCACTCCGTCTGCACCTTGCTTTCTCTCCTACCTTTTTCAAGTGCTTTTCTTTTCACTTGAACGCTGTATGGTGTTTTTTTTCTTTGACCTTTACCTGCTATATTCATTTACTTACTGATAATTATCTTGGCTAAACTTTATGTTCTTAATATAGTTAACTTAATTCTTAACTTGATTATGATCTTAAATTCTCAAATTCCTCAGCAAGACTCCCAAAGCACAAAGAAGTAAAATTGAGTCAATAAATGGGATAGATTCAAACTGAAAAGCTTCTTCACAACAAAGAAAACAATTAAGAATGTGAAGAGAGAGCCTATAGAATAGGAGAAAATATTTGCCACCTGCACCTCAAGCAGATCATTAATCTCCAGGATATTTAAGAATTCAAAAAAGTTAACACCAAAAAGAAAAACAAAAACAAATAACCCAATTAACAAATGGGCTAAGGAACCGAACAGACACTTCACAGAAGAAGAAATAAGATCAATCAACAAATGTATAAAAAAGTGTTCAATATCTCTAGCAATTAGATAAATGCAAATTAAGACTACACTGAGATTTCATCTCACTTCAGTCAGAATGGCAATTATCAAGAATACAAACAACAATAAGTGTTGGCAAGGATGTGGGGGAAAGGCACACTCATATATTGCTGGTGGGATTGCAAATTGGTGCAACCACTCTGGAAAGCAGTACAGTGATTCCTCAGAAAACTTGGAATGGAACCACCATTTGACCCAGTTATCCCACTCCTCAGTATATACCCAAAGGACTTAAAATCAGCATACTATAGTGACAAGGCCACATCAATCTTTACAGCAGCTCAAATCACAATAGCTAAGCTATGGATTCAACCTAAGTGCCCTTCAACAGATGAGTGGAAAAAGAAAATGGACTATTACTCAGCTGTAAGAAAAAATGACTTTATGATTTTCCTGGTAAATGGATGGATCTGGAAATTATCATGCTAAGCGAAATAAGCCAATCCCCCCAAAAAAAACAAAGGCCAAATGTCCTCTCTGATATGTGAACACTAACACATAATAAGAAGGAAGGAAAGAATAGAAATTCATTGGATTAGACAAAGGGGAAAGAGTGGAAAGGCAGGGGGATGGGAATAGGAAAGACAGTACAATGAATCAGACATAACTTTTCTATGCTCATATATGAATACATAAACAGAGTAACTCCACATCATGTACAACCACAGAATGGGAAGTTATACTCCATGTAGGTTTAGTATGTCAAAATATGTTCTACTGTCATGTATAACTAAAAAGAACAAATAATAAAAAAGACCTTAAGTTCTTAATTCTTGTGATAATTTTCATAAAAGTAGTTTGTTACATACACAGTGGACCCTCCAATTTTGGGGTTCTGTATCCACAGATTCAATCAACCACAGATCAAAAATACTTGGGAAAATATATTACATCTACACTCAACATGTATAAGCTTACTTTTCTCATCATTATCTCCTACACAATAGAGTAAACCAACTACATTGCATTGGTAGTGTATTAGGTATTATAAGTCATCTGGAGATAAAGAATACAGGGGCATTTGTATAAGCAAATGCTATGATATTTTATATAAGGGACTCAAGTGTCCATGGATTTTGGTATCCATGGGGAGGAACAACTGATACTAAGGGACAACTGTATGTATAAATACAATTCTGAAAACTGTTTTTGTGAAGTTTCAATATGAATCAATAGTATCATGTTTACCAAAATACATGTCCAGTTTTCAGGGTACTGAAATATGAATATTTCCTGATAAACAGTAATCGAGGCTTTATTCTGTGCCAGACCCCGTGCTAGGTTCAGAGGCCACAGTAGGAAGAGGTCCATGCCTCTTGATCACACAGTACACCCCTGATGGCGCCTGCTAACCACTTTGGCGCACAGAGTGCTGCCTCATAGGAAGTGAGAGGCACTTGGCAAACCTGCAGTCCTAGGTGAGAAACGGGACTTTCTGAAGTAAGTATCACATAGGCAGGAGGCAGCCAAATCAGGGAGGAAGCCAAGAAAACAGATCCAAGTAGAAGAGAGAGCAATGGCAAAAGCAACTGGAGCATCACAGGACTCCACAGGACTTCTTGGAGTGAAAGAACAGAGGCTGGGGAAATAGGAAGGATTGCCATGGCCTGAGCCTGCAGAGTCCAGTGAAGGACTTTCCATGAATTCCAAGCTTTGTTAAAGTCACTGGGGTTTAGGTAGAAAAGTGGCGTGAACACATCCACACTCTGTAAGCACCATCAGCTGAAGTTCAAGAGAGAGTGGTCAGCAATCTGATTTGCATTACAGCCCTGGCAACAGAAAAAAAAAAATGGCCACGTTATTGCCGGGTCACGCCCACACAACTGAGTGACTGATGGGAGGACTTAGGAGAACTCCTGAGATTTTGCTTGAAAAACTGGACACTTGTCCAAAATACCAAAGAAAAACCCCTGGCAAAGGAGAAAGAGGAGGATCAGGCGGAGGAGGACCTAGTTTGATGGAAGATGATGAGCTCCGTTTTGGTAGTACTAAACTTGAGGTTTCTGGAAGGCACCCAAGCGAGATGTTTCAGGTTATTAGGTGAGCAAGCTGAGAAGACAGCTCTGGGCTGGCAGTATGTAGTTGGGGCCACTTGGCTAAGGAAGATGGAAGCTGATAGAAACCGCAGGTGGGTCAGCTCTCAGCTCTTAGTGTTGGCAACTCCGAGAGCTGGCGACCCTCTCACCAGCATTCAGTATTAACAAGTGCTACCAGCTTGGCCGACGCAATCTGAGATAGAAATCATGAATAGGCAAAATAAAATCATCTGAATTAACTTAATTGGGGCTTATGCTACAGCACAAGGGAGGTAATACATGGGCTGGAGCTTTCCTGGACTGACATTCAAAAGATGAGAAAAACGAAGCTTCTATAAGCAAAAGAGGCAGGATCACGCAAGCGCACAGTTGGCTGTCATATGCAGAATTTCTGCACCAGCATGCAATTCTTTGCTCTCAGCACTGGGGTTTGCCCTTGACTCAGCACATGTGTATTGGTCTTCTGCAGTCAGCTGTCACAAGATGGGGGAGGTGCTCACCACCACCACCCCAGGAGGTGGTGGAAAATCCCCAGCAAATGTCTTGAGGACAACCCAGGGAGCAGCTCCATTTGAAGCAGAGTTGCCTCAGCAGCCAAAGAACCAGGGGTGGCTGTCACTGCAACAATGATAGCCCTACCACGTATGGAGGCTGCAGAGGCAGCAGCAGAGATGCCCTGGCCCTCTGCCCTCACCTATGCCTTGTCCCACAAGCCTAGTGTGGCTGCTTGGCTGCATCGAGGGGCACAGAAGTGGCTGTCAGCCAAGGGAGGTGCGGGAAATTGGGGGGACCTCTTCTTCCTCCACACAGTGATCTAATCAAGTAACACATTGTTTAGAATGTGGGATTCAGACCCAGTTACCTTGTCCACCACGCAGCAGTGGGCTGGGCTCCTCTTCCAACCCTTCCTCTCTTTTCACTGGGAGAGCACTGGATTCACCAGCAACTGAAGAGATCAAAGGAAAGGAGTGACCAGTGCCACGGCTGAAAAATAACCATGGCGTGGCCATCCGGGGCTCCGAGGCTGGACACTTGGACACTACAGAGATCATGATCCTCACCAAGGAGCCCAGCCGGGCTCCAGCCAAGTCCTGCTCTGAGCTGCTTCTTTCCAGCTTTTTAGATTCATTCCTTTCTCTCCCCCTTTTCAATTTGCCACCAGGATCCAGGATCCAGACATTGCTGCCTCTACTACAGGAGAGCCTCTCTGCTTCCTGGGCTCCACCAGTTTCTCTCTCCCTGACTTCTCCTGCCATCCATTTCCCTTTCTCCCTCACCTCCAGATGGCTCCCAGCTCACTCCTCACTCTCTCTGCTCTCCCTTTCCAGCTCCCTTCCTCTAAACTCTCCTATTTTCTCTGTCTCTCTGGGATTTTTTTTTCTGTCCTCCCCATAGGAATTATAAGGTATTCTTTTTAGCTTTGCCAGTGTCTCCTTGCACTGGACACTGGTCCGTTCTTCTGCTGTCATTTGTGGCTTACTCTTTCAACACTGATCATGTGACTCAGCCCCTGCTCCTGACAATGCCCACCACTGGTCACCCATGTAAATGCCAGAACATCATCGGCCTTACCTGCTTGGGCACAGTCATACTTTTCTTGTTGAGTTCCAAGAGCCTTATCTGGGCTGTAGATAGAATGTTCTGTCTTTATTCGCTTTGAGTTTACATCCCAGACAGGTTCTGAAGTTCTAGTTCTAGTTCCAGACAGGATGGCTCCTAGATGACATGCTGGTTTCATAAATATGACATTGTGACATTATGAATAAAAATTTAAAAATTTAATACATTGATAAGTTGATCTAATATTTAGGCTCAGAATCCCTCCTAGGCAACCCAGAGGGTCTTTAATTAAAGACCTCTGTTATGTAATTTCCAAACTTGGAGAAGCTACAGATGCAAAGACTGAAAGTTCTAGGCACTCAGTAACACAAGGAAGCAGCCTCACAGCACTTTCCAGAATGAAGTCAGAGAGCAAAGGGTCCCACAAGAGGCAACAGCAACAGACCATTCTAAGACCAGGGCTCTAGGTGCTGTAGCCAGCTTAGTCTTTGCAGAAAATAGTTCTCACCAGTTCCTAGGGGAAGAAATTAGAAGTTTATTTTAGAAACTGAAGTATGGGTTTTGCCATTCTCTCTTTTGTCTTTACAATGCAGATGGTAAAGACCCCCTCAAAGTGTCAATCCAGACTCATCTGGAGCTGGGAGTTCCCTCCTGATCCTTGAAGTCAGACTTCAACCCCAAAGTGAGGTCTGAGTTAGCTGCACCCCTGGCTGAGGGTCTCACTGGGCCACCCCACTAGTGTCCTCTGTGAAGCAAGTGGCACCTGGAAATGGCCTGCTTTTGTCCCCAGCTGGCCTGCCCCATGGCCCACCTGAGTTCCTAGAAGCCCTGGCTGCCTGGTTCCCCCCCTTTCACACTATGGCCTCCTCACACAGCCACTGGCATGGAGGCTCCGGCTCCTTGGTGGCCTCCCATGAGGATCAGTGACTGCTCTGCCTCACTTCCTCTATCTCCCAGCATCCCTTGTTTCCTTTATCTTTTGTCTGCATCTCTTTCCCTATTTTGGTTTCATGTTCCTGCCTTTTTCATTAGACGACCTGGGCAGCATCATGGGACTAAGAACCAGGTTCTGGGTTCAGAATGCCTGGGTTCTTCTCCCTTGCTCGTTTGACCCCAGGCAAATGCCATCCGTGGTCTCTCCAGATTTCAATTTCCTCATCTGAAAGAAGGGCGATAAGTGACAACCATCTCTAGTGGCAGCCTGAGCCCAGAATCCACAAAAGCCCAGGGTAGGCTCAATCAGAGTGAGCTTTTGCTAACTCATTTCCTGTGAGTATCCTTTACTCCTTTCTTCTCTTTCACTTCTCTCCTCCTTCCTGCTTCTCTCTCTTCAAGTACCCTCGTCTCTTCTCACATCTCAGCCACTTCCTCTCTGTGTCTCTTTGAGTCTGCTTTTCTCCTGAAACCGTCCTGCTTTTGAACAACGACTACCTTATTTATTTATTTGTTCATTCATTTAATTATTTATTTATTGTGGTGCAGGGGGTTCAACCCAGGGCCCTGCACATGCCAGGCAAGCACTCTACCCCTGAGCTGCACCCCCAGCCCCAGCTACCACGCTTGTATCAGCCCCCCCCCCACCCCCCACCCCCCACAGCGCCCCCCCACCCTGCACATCGTCGCCACACCCCCCCCATGCACCCCCCCAAAGCGCCTCACTCTACCCCCCCCTGAGCTGCACACACCCCCCCAGCACACACACACCGACTTCTCTCCTCCTGCCATCGCCAAGGGCTCCTCTTTGACACTGTTCGTGATAGGCCCCTGGTTTTGAGCCCTTTAAAGCTTCCTGCTGAGGCACTCTTGAACTCATAGTTCACTCAGATTCCCAGTCCACCCGCGCCCCACAGATTATTGGACAGAAAGTCTCTCTCTGCTGCCTCTTGATCTCTCTGCCACCTCACGGAGGCAGGCCGTTTTTAATCAATATAAATCAATATTCATCTACCTTCACCACCTCCCCTGGATCACCTCCCAGCATCCATCCTTCCTTGCACATCTCAGTCCCCAGCCTCCTTTTCCTCTTAGTCAACCTGAAAACCAAGTTTGTACTCAGTGATAAGCACCTTGCTCATGGCTTGGCTGAGTGATGGAGGTTTGCTGCCTTCCTTCCAGGTCACTTCTCTGGGAAAAATATTTGTCTTGGAGCACTGAAAAGAGAGGAAAAAAATAGAGTTTTCAGGCAAGAGATCAGGAATATCACCTCACAATTACATGGAGGGAGCACCTGGGAATTATTATTTTTCAGTGGGTAATTCCTAACCCTTGGGTCACTCTGAATTTCTATGGGTCAAGACTCAAAATAACTTATCCCCTCCTCTTGGAAAGCCAAGTGAAGAAACAAAACCACTGAAATTCTGTAGGTGATAAACCTCTCCATTTGTAAGGCTGGTAAAGTAGTGGAAAATCATAAATAGTAATTAATAGCCCAACAAGATGGTCAGAAAGGAGTGAAAGGTTATCTCAATTAAAATTCTACAAGCCGGGTGCGGTGGCACACGCCTGTAAATCCAGCACTTGGGAGGCTGAGGCAGGAGGATCAAGAGTTCAAAGCCAGCCTCAGCAATGGCGAGGCACTTAGCAACTCAGTGAGACCCTGTCTCTAATAAAATACAAAAAAGGGCTGGGGATGTGGCCCAGTGGTCGAGTGCCCCTGAGTTCAATCCCTGGTACCAAAAAAAAAAAAAAAAAAAAAAAAAAAATTCTACAGATGTAATATCCCTATGAACTGTACAAACCTTAGGGAAGAAACAGGGATTTCTGAAGAAGGGCTAAGGTCCTAGAGAGATCCATATAGATAAAAGAAAAAGGCCATTGGCTTTAAAGATGGAGTTAGAGAAGGGGAGAGTTTGGACTTCACCGGGTAAGAAGAATGAGAGGATCCCAAAGAGACATAACAGAAGACATGGGAAGGAAATACAGGCTTCTCCAGGGGAGGCCCAGGTCCTAGCAGCAAAGGAAGGACTCTGAAGGCTAAAGCAAGAGTCAATCCCCCTACACTTGGGAATGTCCCCGGATGCCTTAACCAGGATCCTGGAGGGTGGTCAATGAGGGGAGGCCAGGACACCATACTAGTTAGGTTCACACTGCCCAGGGCAGGCCCTGGGACACAGCAAGCATTTCATGAATATTTGTTAAGTGAATGAATGAAAAGAAGAGCTGGACACCAAAGGGGGAGGAGAGAATTTGTTACCATTTTCAAAGCTTTTATAAATCTTTACTAAGCCAGGATACTCCTTCAGGTTCACTTTGCTGAACAGGGTTTGTAGAAGTGACCAATCAAACACCTTCTCGAGGTGGCCAAGAACATGGTACACCACTCTGGCAATAGGAACCAAGTTTCTAGAGGCTTCTTGAGAATCCTTTCAAAAAAATCAATGGCAAAAGTTTATAAATCATAGCTTTGAAGTTAAACAGAGGAAGTCATCATATAGAAGCTCTACTTTCTCAGTGTAACTAGACTATAATTTTTCATGTAATATTTTAGAACTTCTTGAATATTTGATCACCTGTTTAAACGAACAAATAAGCCCTGTCTCTTGACTTTCAAATTCTCATCCTGCCTAGGACGTTTCAAGAATAGATTTGTAGTACTTCTGTTGACTGCACAGCAATCACTGTACCCTCCCCAACCTCCACGTACACCCCATTTGGGGTCAAGAAGTCCTGCAAGTGCTCTAAGGAGTGGGGAGATGGTTCTGCCCTTGCTGTAAAGAAGGTACAGTCCCACATAGAAGAGATGGCTTTCCCCTCCATGTCTCCAGGAGGGCCCACTGATCAAGTTTATTGAACCCCAAGGCTGCAGAATCACCTAACAAAATTCAAATGCTTTGCAGGAGACAATAGCAAGGCATGATTTTGTTTTTATAATGGTGCAAATTGCCTAGGTATTTCATCTAGCACACGTGAACAATACAGTAAAATGCAGGTCCAATCTCTTAATTATTTTAATCTTGCTTATGAGTTTCATTGAGTCATATCACCATTACCATCCACCCCCATCCCACCTGTGCCTCAAAAAAAGAGCTTTCTGAGGTTAGAAACAGAGGTATCTGTAACAACCTCTCTTGTTCTGTCATCTTCTGCCTTGTAAAGTGATGGAAATAAAAGGGTCTTCCCATGAAAGGCATAAAAGGCAGTTAGTGATATACAAAGTTTTGAATCCACAAAGCCAATCATGAATTCATGTGGAACTGGATTACCATGGGGTGATGTAATGAACCTCACTTACAGCATAGATTTTTTCGGTGATAAAGGAGCGGTCTCTGAGGCCATCTAGGAAAGGAAATAGCTTTGTTATTGCAGTTGCTATCTCCACTTTATTTTCCTTGAAGTGGTCAAAAAATATCTCACAAAACATCTCCTTATTCTGGACCATTGCAAACATCCTAAGGAGAAAAAAAATACAATGAGAGAAAAAAAAAAAAAAAAAAACTCAAGATTTCAACTGAGATTTCATCTCACTCCGGTCACAATGGCATTCATCAAGAATACAACTAATAAGCCGGGAGTGGTGGCTCACACCTGTAATCCCAGCACTTGGGAGGCTGAGGCAAGAGGTTTGTGAGTTCAAAGCCAGCCTTAGCAACGGCGAGGCACTTAGCAACTCAGTGAGACCCCGTCTCTAATAAAATTCAAGAAAGGGCTGGGGATGTGGCCCAGTGGTCCAGTGCCCCTGAGTTCAATCCCTGGAACCAAAAAAAAAAAAAAAAAAAAGAATACAATTAATAATAAAAGCTGGCAAGAATGTGGGGGGAAATGTACTCTTAAACATTGTTGATGGAATTGCAAATTAGTACGACCACTCTGGAGAGCAGTATGGAAATTCCTCAAAAAACTTGGAATAGAACTACCATCTGACCACCAAAAAACTAAAATCAGCATACTATAGTGACACTGGCACATCAATGTTTATAGCAGCACAACTCATGATACCCAAGTTATGGAACCAGCCCATGTGCCCATCAACAGATGAACAGATAAATAAAATGGAGTTTTACTCAGCCATAAAGATAAAATAAATTATGGCATTTGCTAGTAAATAAACGAAATTGGAAAAATCATGCTAAGTGAAATAAGCCAGACTCAGAAACTCAAGAGTCAAATGTTTTCTCTAATATGTGAAAGCTAGACCAAAACAGGAGGCATCCCATGGAAATAGAAAAGATATCAGTGGAGCAGAGGAAGGGGATTGAGAAGGAGAGAGGAGGGCCAGGAAGAGAGGAACAATGGAATGAAATTGATCAAATTATGCTATGTACATATATAAATATACCACACTGAATTTCACATTTCTGTATATCTATAAATTCACTAATTTTTTAAAAAATACTATAAATAAATAAAAGGAAGACAACTATACTAGAGAAAGAAGAATAGAGGGTTGGAGGAGGAGAGGGGAAGGGAAAGTACTAGAGACTGAAGTGGAGCAAATTATACCCCATGCTTGTACGATATGTCAAAATGAACCCCAATATTATGTATAATATAATGCTCTAATATAAACATAAAAAGTAAAAACATTTCAAAATGATTCTCCCAGCCAAAAAAAAAAATCCAGTCTAGATGACTTCACTCATAAGTTGTTCAAAACATACCCAAAGTCTTTCAATGAATAAAGAAAACAGAACACATTTGCTATATAGAAACACAGCATAATCCTGATGCAAAAAAAAAAAAAAAAAAACCTGACAAAGACATTACAAAAATGAAAATATAGGTCAATATCTCTCATTGACATAGATGAGAAAATGCCAACAAAACATTAGCAACTCGAATGCAGCAATAGATAAAAGGGATAACATGTCATGACTAAGTGTGACTTATTCCAGGAAAGCAAGAATTTTTAGCATTTAAAAATCAAAGAACATATGTTACCACATTGACAGAAAGAAAGAAAGAAAACATGATAACTTCAATTGATCCAGAAAAAGCATTTTTCAACAAATGGGATATTCAAGTATTTTTTTTAACTGCTAAGTGCCCAGAAAAATTATAGCCTCAGCCTCCCAAAGTGCTAACTTTATAGAAAATAACTTTCTTATGAAGTATACCAACATACAAACAAATAAAACCTCAATGGCTAACATTATACTAAATGTGAAATGGTAAATCCTTCCCCATACCATTTGAGAACAAGACAAAGATGTCTACTGTCACCATTTTTATTTAACATTTGCCATAAATCTTAGCCAATGTAATAGGTGAGGAAAAGAAGTTTTAGGGCTAGGATTGTGGCTCAGTGGTAGAGCGCGTGCCTAGCATGTATGAGGCACTGGGTTTGATTCTCAGCACTGCATATAAATAAATAAAATAAAGTCCATTGACAAAAAGATTTTTTAAAGAGAAATTTTTTTAAATAAACCTAATAACTACAATTATTTGCAAAATTTTTTAAAGAATCTCTAAATAAACTATAAGAATTAATTAGTAATTTTAGTAAGGTAACTGGATTCGAGACCAATGTGCCAAAATCAATTGTGTTTCTAGATACTAGCAAATTAAAAAATGAAATAAAAATAGAAAAACAATACCACTTCCAGAACCATCAAGAATAAAAATAAATCTAACAATAGGTGTATAAAAACACAATACTGAAAATCACAAAACATTTGGTGAGAGAAACTTTTAAAGGTCAAAATAAATTGAAAGGTATACCATATTTGTGTATTGGAAACTAAATATTGTTAAGATGTAAATTCCTCCCGACTGATATACAGATTCAATACAATTTTTACATAATCCAAGTAGAATTTTGTAGAAAATTGACAAACTGATTCTAAAATAAAATTCTGATAAAACTGATTCTAAAATATAAACAAATACAAAAAGCCAAGATTAGCCAAGATAACCTTACTCGCCAAGAATAGAAATATTTCACTTTATAGAAAGTTTTAATAGTTAGAAACTGGATTCAAGATGGCCGATTAGAGGAAGGCTGCATTCCTAGTTGCTCCACAGCTTGGGGTTCAAGCAGAGAGAGTACTGCTTCACAGCAAAGTGGGTAAAACAGGATATTCACTAGAATCCAATACTAAACAGAGTGTCTCACAGACTCAGAAATTTGAGTGCATTGAACAAAGAAGGAAGTACACTGGACCCAAGCCAGTTGCTGCAGCAGCAGTGGTGCTGGCTCATCACAGAGGAGAGGGATAACACAAAGAGAAACACAATGGAAAGATTTGGTATGGAAAAATCTGAGCTCAGAAAAGCAGTGTGAGCCTAGTTGATCCAGAATCTGTATCATGAACTGGTATTTGAAAAGTATTCTGTTTCTCCAGTGGCCAAGTGGAGAGCTGAGACACCAGCCATCTTGAGGCAGCCATACTGTAGCTGCTGTTGCAGGAACCAGGAGATCATAGCAACCACTGCCATATTATCCCAGCAAATGCCTACCATGTGGCCTGGGGTGTACCTTGAAGAATGTGAATGAAACAGGCACAGAGAAGATTGTGCACAGGGGGATTGAAGTCAGGAAAACAAAGGGCAGCCCAACTCACTTTTCCTTTAAACTGGTGACTCAAGTGACCAGATGAAAAGGGTCAGGATCCGAACAGGTAGATGTGAAAACACTCAGAGACTAAGCCTTGGAAGGCTGTTTGTGAGCAGCAGAGAGGGTAGAGGATTGGCTCCCTTGATCCACAAATAGAATTCTTGAAAGGCTCCTGAGATCCATACTCCCAGCAGAGATTGGCATCTTCCTAGCCCTAGGGATGTATTTCTCTAATCTCCCTAGAGCAAATACAACCCAACAAAGCCCATAGGACTGCTTAGACTTAAGCCCCAGCTATGGAAACTCCCTTTAGAATTCTGTAGCAGCTCCACCCTGGGAGTGCATCCATCTGGTCTGTGCAGACAAAACTCTAATTGACAGTACTTCCCATCCCACCCTGTCTTTTACTGCTAGGAAGGGAAGCTGAGAGATATTTCAGTCAGCTTCAGTCTTAGGCTTTTCCAACTGGTAGTTTGGTGAGCAACAGAAAAATAGGAAGGGGTCAACAAACTCCAGCCTTTGCTCTGTCCCTCTCAATACATAGCCCAGGAAGAAATGAAAAGTACATTTGGGCATAGGCAGTAACAATCCATTCTCATCAACTACTTTGTCACCTCAGAGATGAATCCTTCATTTTTCATTAAGAATCTTTTGTTGTTGTTGTTGTTTTGAGGTTTTTTGCTGTTGTGTTTATTTTTAATTATTTAATTATGTTCTTGTTGTGCTGATTGATTCATGGACATAAATACATCCATATAGTTGGTTTTTTCCTCATTTTTAGCATTTTTAATGTAGTTATTTTTCCTTGCCTTGTCTTGAGGGTTAGAGTTTGGGGTTTGTTTATTTTTTACTTTATTTTGTTTTGTTTCTGTTTGCTTGCTTCTCTTCTTTTTCTTGCTCTCCTTTCATCTCCTGCTAACAGCCAAAATTTCTTGTTTTTTTCTTTCTCCTTTTACTTTTTTTTTTCTCCTTCTTCCATATAACCATCACATGCTACATATCTTCTGCATTCTTTCTGTTCACTTTTTGAAGTGAAGTTAATGATTTATGTAACTCCTGTCCCCATTACTAATTGTTGCAATTAGTACTACTGTGGATGACATAGTTGACACCTGCTGTTTGCTTTAATGAAAGATCTAGTTCATGGTTATTTCATTATTTTTTCATGTTGACAAGGGCAGACTCTACCATTTCTGTTTGTGGTAATTAATGTTGTATATGTCATAGTAAGAATTGGTTGTTTATTTAAATGCTATATATTGTTTGCTTTGGTTGTTACTATTGTTTGTTTCCCCCTGTCCTGTGAGGTGCTGGGGACCAACAGGGACACTACAAGTTCATACAGTAGAGACTATGCTGTGGAACTAAACTCAGCCAAATGACAGTGCACCTTGCTCCACACACAAATTAATGACATTCAAACTTCAGCTATACTTTAATACAAAGAATAGTAGTGACAAAATCCTAAAACAGTGACCAGGCCCTAAGTAAGAATGGATTGGACATCAGGTCCCACTTTTGGACATCCACTGCTACAGCAAAAAACAGAAAGAATTAACAAGAGGCTGTGAATACCACACCTACAAAGGGTCTTAATCTAGAACACTCTAGGACACTCTGGCAAAAGAAGACTCTCCCCTAGAAAGGTCCACACATAAGAGGGGAATAGAAATCTATCCCAACAGATCTATAAAACCTAACACAGGAATACATGAAATATGGAAAAGCAAGGTAACACAACACCTCCAAAAGTTCATAATTCACCAACAACTGACCACAAATATATTGAAGTGGACAAAATATCAGATAAAGAATTCAAAATAATGATTATAAAAATGATCAATAAATTCCAAAAGAACACAGAAAAACAACTAAATGAATAAAGGAAGTCAGTACAAGATATGAATGACAAATTCAGTTAGGAGATAGAGATATGACAAAGAACCAAACAGAAATTTTGGAAATGAGAGACAAAATAAATCAAATAAAATGTCTACTCTAACTCTGCTGATGACAAAATTTCAGAGCTGGAAGATAAACTGGCCTACCTTGGACACTCAGACAGTATTAAAGAAAAGAAATAACCATGATTCAAATATGCAAGAACGTTGGGGGAAAAATTAAGAGACGAAATTTAAGAATCACAGAATTGAAGAGGGTTGTGAGATGCAGGCTAATGGAATGGATAATCTCTTCAGGGAAATAATAAGAAAAAGTTTCCAAACCTTGAAAATGAGTTGTACATCCAGATATAGGAGTCACTCAGAATCTCAAATAGACAAGGTCAAAAAAGAACTTCTCCACAACATGTTATGATTAAAATGCCTAACATATAGAACAAGGATAGAATTTTTATTTTTATTTTTATTTTTTCTGGTACCAGAAATTGAGCCCAGGGGCACTCGACCACTGGGCCACATATCTAGCCCTTTTTTTTTATTTTTTTGTATTTTATTAGAGACAGGGTCTCACTGAGTTGCTAAGTGCCTCGCCATTGTTGAGGCTGGCTTTGAACTCATGATCCTCCTACCTCAGCCTCCCAAGTGCTGGGATTACAGGTGTGCACCACCATGCCCAGCAGGATAGAATTTTTAAAGCCTCAAGAGAAAAACATCAGGTCACATTTAGAAGCAAACCAATCAGAATCACTTCCAAGTCATTTCTCAGCCAAACTCTAAAAGCCAGGAGGGCTTGAAATAATGTGCTCTAAGTCCTGAAAGAAAATGCTGTCAACCAAGATTGTTATATTCAGCAAAGATAACCCTCAAAATTAAAAAGAAAATTTAAAAATCCTAGCTAGGCATGGTGGCACATGCCTGTAATCCCAGCACTTGGGAGGCTGAGGCAGGAGGATTACGAGTTCAAAGCCAGCCTCAGCAATGGAGAGGCACTTAGCAACTCAGTGAGACCTTGTCTCTAATAAAATACAAAAAAGGGCTGGGGATGTGGCCCAGTGGTCGAGTGCTCCTCAGCTCAATCCCCAGTACCAAAAAAAAAAAAAAAAAAAAAAAAAAAATTAAAAATCCTTCCAAGATAACCAGAAACTAAAAGAATTAATGACTATTAAGCCAGTACTAGAGATTTACTTAAAGAAATACTCCACACAGAAGAAATAACAAACAAACCCCAGAGTTCACAAATGAACTAATTTCATTTGAAAAGTAGTTAAGCAAAAGAGAAAAGGGAACAAATTAAACATTATAAATAAATCAAAATGGCAGGAAAATCATAAATGTGTCTCTATAATAACATTGAATGTAAATGGTCTCATCTTTCCAATTAAAAATCAGTCTAGCAGAATGGATTAAAAAACAAGACATGACTATATGTTGTTTAAAGGAGACACACCTTACAGGCAAAGACAGCCACAGGATGAAGGTAAAAAGATGGAAAATTATATACCATGCAAATGGAGCCTGAAAACAAGCAGGAGTAGCTACTTCCTTCTCTGACAAAGCAGACTTCAAATCAAAATTAATCAGAAGAGACAAAGAAGGCCACTTAATACTAGCCAAAGGAAAAATACAAGAAAATATAACAATAAAAATTTTTATGCCCCAAACATGGGTGCAACTAATTACATAAAAGAGACACTACTCAACTTGAAGTATTAGATCCCAGTACAAAAATATTAAGTGATTTCACCACACCTCTCTTGCCATTATACAGTTAATACAGACATAAATTCAGTAAATACTCTTTGAACATGAAAAATATTGTATGTTAGATAAACATAAGAGACATCTATAGAACCAGGCACAGTGGCACATGCCTGTAATCCCAGCACTTGGGAGACTGAGGCAGGAGGATCACAAGTTCAAAGCCAGCCTCAGCAATGGCGAGGCACTTAGCAACTCAGTGAGACCCTGTCTCTAATAAAATACAAAAAAAAGAGCCAGAGCCGGGCGCGGTGGCGCACGCCTGTAATCCCAGCACTTTGGGAGGCTGAGGCAGGAGGATCGCGAGTTCAAAGCCAGCCTCAGCAATGGCGAGGCACTTAGTAACTCAGTGAGACCCTGTCTCTAATAAAAATACAAAAAAGGTCTGGGGATGTGGCCCAGTGGTCGAGTGCCCCTGAGTTCAATCCCCAGTACCAAAAAAAAAAAAAAAAAAAAAAAAGAGCCAGGCGCAGTGGCGCACGCCTGTAATCCCAGCACTTTGGGAGGCTGAGGCAGGAAGATCGCGAGTTCAAAGCCAGCCTCAGCAATGGTGAGGCACTTAGCAACTCAGTGAGACCCTGTCTCTCATAAAATACAAAAAAGGGCTGGGGATGTGACCCAGTGGTCGAGTGCCCCTGAGTTCAATCCCCGGTACCACACACACAAAAAAAAAAAAATACAAAATAAAGGGGGGGCTGGGGATGTGGTGCCACAGTGGTCAAGTGCCCCTGAGTTCAATCCCTCGTACCAAATAAAGAGAGAGAGAGAGAGAGAGAGAGAGACATCTATAGAATATTTCATCCCACAACAGCTGAATACACTTTCTTCTCAGCTATTCAAGGAACCTTCTCCAAAATAGACCACATTTTGGGCTGGGGATATAGCTCAGTTAGTAGAGTGCTTGCCTCACATCCACTAAGGCTCTGGGTTCAATCCCCAGCACCACAAAAAATAAATAAATAAAATATTATATATATGTGTGTGTGTGTGTGTGTGTGTGTGTGTGTGTGTGTGTGTCCACCACATTTTAGGCCACAAGGCAACTCTTAGCAAAAAAAAAAAAAAAAAAAAAAAAAAAAGATTATATAATTCCTTGCATCTCTTCAAATCATAATGGAATGAAATCAGAAATAATAAACACCAGAAAATTCCACAGACATTATATAAACACATGGAAATTGAACAATACACTTTTAAATGGTAAATGGTAATAGAAGAAATCAAAGGCAAAATTTAAAAATTCTTAGACTCAAATGAGAATAGTGGGCTGGGGTTGTGGCACAGTGGTAAAGTGTCAGCCTAGCACGTGTGAGGCACAGGGTTTGATCCTTAGCACCACATAAAAATAGATAAAATAAAAGTATGTGTCCATATACAACCAAAAAAATTTTTTTTAATTTTTTTTAAATGAGAATAGTGATACAACATACCAGAATCTCTGGGACACTATAAAGTCAGTTCTAAGCAGAAAATTTATGAGTGCCTCCATAAGAAAATCAGAAAGATCCCAAATCCAAAAAACAATGGTACATCTCAAAGCCCTTGAAAAGGGAGAATAAACCAATTCCAAAATCAGTAGATGGAAGGAAATAATTAATACCAGAACCCAAATCAATGAAATTGAGAATAAATAAGCAATAACAAGGATCAATGAAACAAAGGGTTAGTTCTTTGAAAAAATAAATGAGATTGATAAGCTGTTAGCCAACTAAAGAAAAGAAAGAGAAGACCCAAATTAATAAAATTAGAAGTGGAAAAGGAGAAATCACCACATACATCACAGAATCCATTGGATCATTAGGGACTATTTTAAAAACTTATACTTCAATGATTTGGAAAACCTAGAAGAAATGGATACATTTCTAGACACATACAACCTACCAAAATTGAACCACAATGACATAGATAATCTAAACAGACCAATAACTAGTAATGAGATATCAGCACTAATAACCTTCCAACACAGAAAGCCCAGGACAAGGTGGATGAATTCTCAGATGAATTCTACCAAACTTTTAAAGAAAAACTAATGTCATTTGCTCCTCAAATTATCCCATGGAATAGAAAGAGATGGAACACTTCCAAATTCATTCTATGAAGCCAGTGTCACACTCATACCAAAAACAGACAAAAACACATCAAGGAAAGAAACTACAGACTGATATCCCTGATGAACTTAGATACAAAAATCTTTAATAAACTATTAACAAATTGCATTCAACAACATATTAAGAAGATTGTACATCATGACCAAGTTGGTTTTATCTCAGAGATGCAAGGATGGTTTAACATACAAAACAATAACTGTAATTCATCACATAAACAGAATTAAGACAAAAATTACTTAGTCATCTCAGTGCATGCAGAGAAAGCCTTGGACAAAATGCAGCACCCATTCATGATTTTTAAAAAAATACTGGATACAATAGGAATAAAAGGAACCTACCTACCTCAACATCATCAAGGAGATATTCAAAAAACTCAAAGTCAGCCTCATAGTAAATGGGAAAAAAATGAAAGCATTTTTTTTTAAAAATCTGGAACAAGACAAGGATGTCCACTCTCACCACTGCTATTCAATATGGTGCTACAAATTCTATCCAGATCAATTAGGCAAGAGAAAAAAATAAAAGGGATAAAATTAGAAAATGAAGAAGTGAAATTATCATTGTTTGCATATCCTATACTTAAAAAATCCAAAACAAACTTCACCAAAAGACTGCTAGAGCTAATAAACAAATTCAGCAAGGTAGAAGTTTGCAAAATCAATATAGAAAAATCAATAACTTTCCTTTACACCAACAATGGATCTGCTGAGACAAAATTCAGGAAAACAATCCTATTCACAATAGCCTAAAAAAAAAAGTATCTAGGAATAAATCTAACCAATGGGGTGATAAACATCTACAATGAAAACTAGAGAACACTGAAAAAAGAAATTGAAGAAGACACAAGAAGATGGAAAGACCTTCCATGCTCATGGATAGGCAGAATTAACATGGTTAAAATGGTCACACTACCAAAAGCAATATAGAGACTCAATGCAATCCCCATCAAAATATCAATGACATTCTTCACAGAACTAGAGAAAAAAAAAGTCCTAAAATTCATTTGGAAGAATAAAAGACCCAGAATAGCCAAAGCAATCCTAAGCCAAAAAGCCAATGCTAAAGGCATCACAATACCTGACTTCAAATTTTATAGAGTTATAGTAACAAAAACTTCATGGAATTGGCATAAAAACAGATACAGAGACCAATGGTAAGCAATACAAGACAGAGACAAACCCACACATCTACAGTCATCTGATTCTTGCCAAAGGTAACAAAAACATACACTGGAGCAAAGAAAGTCTTTTTAACAGATGGTACTGAGAAAACTGGTTATCCATATGTAGGAGAACGAAACTAGACCCCTATCTCTCACCATGCACAAAAATCAACTCAAAATGGATCAAAGACCTAGGAATTAGACCAGAAACTATGCAACTCCTAGAAGAAAACATAAGGTCAACACTCCAGCATATAGGCACAGGCAACAACTTTCTCAATAGGACACCTAAAGCTCAGTAAACAATACCAAAGTTAATAGATGGGATAGCATCAAATTTAAAAGCTCCTGAACAGCAAAGGAAACAATTAGGAATGTGAAGAAAGAACCTACAGAATGGGATAAAATCTTTTGACAGAGGATTAATACTTAGAATATATAAAGAACTCAAAAGCTTTAACATAAAAAAAAAACAAATAACTTAATTAGTAAGTAAGCAAATGAATTAAACAGACATATGTCAAAAGAACTATAAATGGCCAAAAAACATATGAAAAAAAATGTTCAACATCATTAGCAACTAGGGGAATGCAAATTAAAGCTACACTGGGATTTCATCTCACACCAGTCAGAATGGCAGTCATCAAGAATACAAACAATAATAAATGTTGGAGAGGATGTGGAGAAAAAGAACCCTTTTACATAGTTGGTGAGATTGTAAATTAGTACAACCACTAAGAAAATGAATATGGAGATTCCTCAAAAGATTAGGCAGGGAACCACCATATGACCCACCTATACCACTCCTTGGTGTTTATCCTGAAGAATTAAAGTCCTGGGCTGGGGTTGTGGCTCAGTGGTAGAGCACTTGCCTAGCATGTGTGAGGCACTGGGTTCAATTCTCAGCACCACATATAAATAAATAAATAATAAATAGTCCCTTAACAACGAAAAAAAAAATTTTAAATAAATAAATTTTTAAAAAAGAATTAAAGTACTGAAACATGCATATACAATCTCCAATTTTTAAAAAAAACATGCAAAAGCAAGCATGTCATAAAGCAATATGTCTACATGAACAATAAGCATATGAAATGTCCTAAAAAGCATTACACATCAGGAAATGCAAAATAAAACCTCAATGAGATACTATTATACTTCCACCAAAATGATTAAGATTTTTTAAAACATTAACTATCAAACGTTGCGAGGAATATAGTAATTGAAACTCTCATTGCTGATAGAGTGGAATTTAGCATCCCCATTTTGGAAACTGGCAATGTCTACTAAAACTAACCTGGGACCCAGCAATTATATTCCCAGGTCTATACCAAAAGAAACGAAACAGAGCCAATAAAAGGGAATTAGGGTTTTCAATGGTCCTACCACATCTAGGTAGCATATGAAAGTTGACAAGTCAGAGTAGGTGACACCTCTCCAGCAGCTCTCACTCACCACCTTCTACCTGATATCTCCTTATTTTTTTCCTGCTTTACAATATATAATTGGTTTTGTAACCCATCCCAAAATTTCAGAATGAAACTGGATATAAGTAAGTATGAAAACCTACAAGGACAAAGATGACAAAGGAGGGGCATACACACTTCCTTGTTAGCTTGCTACCTCTACCTGCTGGCTTTCTGTTCCCACCACCTTCTAGGCTGCTGAGCCTGACAGGGGATGACTCACCAACTGGGGAACAGCTGTGCTGTTCTAGGCCCAGATTGGAGCCCCCAACAGGGTTACCAGGACAGAACAGGAAGTTTACGCTGACTCTCCCAGAAAATAAAAAAGGGAAGTGAAAGAATTTATGATACTAAAACTAGACCAGAAGTATTTTTTGGTCTTCTCTTTCAATCTCCAAGTTTTTCAAGTCTTGTGGGAACATGGTAGCTGGGGATTGAAGAGGATGCATAGGGTCAGAGCCAGGAGACCTAGGGGGATGCAGAGTCCAGTGAAGAGGAGGAGGAGGCCAGTGCCAAGAGGTCTACAGAAAACACAGCACCAGGTGTTCACGTACAAGAAGGAGGGGCCTAAAAGTTTATTTGGACAAAATGGATCAAAGATATTTCTAGGGGAAGTAGCATAGTTTATATTGGAAAGAGCTAAGTCTCTATTTTGTCAATTCCCCTTGCAGAGACCACAAGAGGAGGGGAGGGGAAGCCAGAAACTCCCAAGTTTCTCTCAGGCCTGTGGATTGACCAGGTACATTATGACCTTGACTAGACAAGTTAGACCTGAGTCTTGGAAGGATCTAAAATGGTCTACATTATACAGTGGGAAGAGTCCTTGGAGATTCTGGAGATCATGAGAGAAGAAATAAAGAAACATCCAGGCAACCAAGGCCAAAGGCAGGGCCGATTGGTAAAACCAGTGAATCTATTAAAGGTAGTATGTGGCTTTTAAAACATTACCCCAGGATTCTTTGACACTCCTCCCATAAACCCATTGGTGAGGTTTATGTCCCCTTTCCTGAATCTGGGGTCTGTGTCTGCTTGACCCATAGGATACGATAGCAGTGACGTTGTGCTAAACTTGCAGGCCCAGGGCTTCAGAGTCTGGCACCAGCCCGCCACATGGTGCGCCATATTTGAAAGGAGATCCTCCAGCCCAATCCAGCTACCGGGAGAAACACTCTCCACTGAGCTCTGCTCAAATCAGACACAGAGCAAAATTAACAGTTTTTGTGGTTTTAAAACACTACATTTTGGGGTGGATTTTTTCCCCCCAAAATAGTATCACTAGAACAGATTTTGTAGGAGGATGCCATCATGACAAAAATATAAAACACAGGGTCTCTGCTTTGGGGTTAAGAAGTGGGTGCGCACCTAAAGGTACAATGGGTGGGGCTTATGAGAAAGTGAGAAAAATATTGATGGGAACTGGAGCCCCTTGTTATGTGGTTTTTGTAAAACTCTCACCTGCGGTAATACAAAAACAGGAAATGTAGCTCACAAATGATGATTGAGTTACGGAGATTTCTAGGCAGAGAGTAGAGATGGTCACAAAGCGACCACAGACCACAGACCAACAGAATGAGCACCAAGATCATCTACATCCCAAGGGGCCAGGTGGACTCACAAACATCCAACTACATCTACACCTGCACACAGTGATCCAGTCACACACACACACTCTTAAGGATTTAACGTGACTCTTTTAAATACTGAAGATATAGCAGTGTAGAGTTAAAGATCAACTGGAGCAAAGAGAAAATGAGAGTGGGGACATGGAATAAAACCACATGCAGGGGATCTGGGCAGGACCAGGGGGCAGAGAAGCGAGGCAGTGGGGAGACAGGGCCTATGGCTGGCAGAGCCTGAGATGAGGGGGAAGCAGGTGAAGCCCCGGGGGCTGCAGTCAGGTGTGCTCACTAGCAGTGTTTTCCAAATGATGTTCCACTGAATCCAACTTCTTCAGATGGCTAAGAGGTATCCCAGGAGACAAGGGCTCCTTATCCACAAAGTGAAAAATGTAGGGGGAAGAGATTTCTATCCTCTCTTCTTCCCCTACCTTGGCTTACTCTTTCCTCCACACAAATTTGATTGGAACAGATTCCAGGACACCAATGAGGACACCTGTACCAGTGGGTGGTGGACTGTGTCTACAGGTGCTGCAGACACATCTCTTCCCTCTCCCCTTCCCATCTCCTCTCATTTCTGTGTCACAAAGTTCAAGCTGAGGCAGGGTCTGTCCCTCCAAGCAGACCTACCTCTCTTGGGCTCTGCTGTCTTTGCTCCCAGCCATCATGGGACAAGTGGACCTCAACGAGACATGCCACTGAGCAACCTCACCACTTCTGCTACTCCCTCCCCCTCCTTCCGCATACCCCCTCTTCCTTCTGCTCTTCTTCTTTCCCCTCCTCCCCCATTCTCTTCCACTTCCTCTTCTTCCTCCTCCACCCCAGTGGCTAGACCCAGTTCCAACGCTAGCCTTGGTCAAGGCCACTTTTGAGCAAGACAACAGCCCATGTGAGTCTAAGTGACTTCTCTGACTCACTCAGTAAAAGCAAAAGACGTCAGATGCCTGGTGGCAGGAGTAGGACTCACATGGTTTAGAAGAAGCTTCTCTGATCCTAGACCAGTAACAGTAAGTTCTGCATTGCAGTATCCTACACTGCTGCTAATAATGTTGTAGGGACAGACGAGGCAAGGCACCGAAGATAGCAGGAAACAGTTTTATTTGGCTGCATCCAGGTTCAGAGGGTAAGCTCTTGCTGTAATCAATTAATCCCCTGAGTTCAGGTAGTTTCAGAATTTTATACACAGCATATAAGGGGAGGGGCTCAGAAGTTCACATAAAAGCATTTTTTGTTTCTTTCACTGTTCTAGGCAAGTTAACCCTTCAGGGACAACACCTGAGAAGAGGAGAGCTTCTTCTCCCCTTTCTTTCCTCCCCCTGCCAGCTGTTACCATGGAGCCCAGTTAGTAAATTCTCTTATCTTAGAAATATACACATCTCTGTGAAGCTCCAGCTCAAGGCCAGAGGCCTTGTTAAAGAATTTGTCCTTTTTATCACACTTTGTATTTGCAAACACATTTCTACAAACTACTATACTGGATAAATGTTTGTTAAAAATAAGTAAGGGGGCATCTAGCACCTGGAGTGCTGATTTCCTCCAGGCCAGTGGCCAAGTGAAATAGGGCAACACGAAAATAGGAAGTTTATCTACATTGAACTCTTTTGTAGAGACTCTTGCTGACAGTCCTAAAATCAGCCATGGTGAAGATTTCTAGAGAAGCCCAGTTAAAATTTTTTGTAAAGAAAGGGGGTGCCACTACAATAATACACCAGAACTGAGTTCTCCTCTCTGAAAGTCCTTTTTTAAATTCTTCTAATTCACTCAAAAACTTTAAGGGAGAAGAGTTGTTCATGATCAGACTAGATTTGGCCCGCAGGCCCTCCTTCCTAATATCACCCATGGCAATACTGAGCTCACTGCAGTTCCTGATGCCCAAGAGCAGCTTCAGCCCCTCCCAGGCCACTAGAGCAGGGAGAGCTAGCTTATCTGCTCTGCCTTCTCCCAGATGACAGCCAGGCCTAGGCCAGTGTCAACAGAAGTCTGGGTGCAACTCCAAGCTTTCTAACCACCTGGCAGACTTTCCCCCTCCAACCCTGGGGGGTGTGCTGTGACCATCACTTGAAGTTAGGGATAGTATAGATAAAGTTCTAGCTACAGCCACTACATAAAAACCTGCTCACCCAGCTGAGAGGGCAGACACACAGAGGAGGGGATACACAAGGCCAGGAACCCTGCAGGAGCGAGGGCCCCATGATTAGTGCCACTCACAGCCTGAGGGAAGAGAGATTCGCTTAGGCCCAGATCCAGCTTGTCAGCACCTCACCCTGAAAGGGCAGCTGTAGATCAAATACAGGGAGGGGTCAGCCCCCTGCAATGGGGAACTAGACACCTGGACACCGTAACTGATGGAGATTGGTCACGGGGTTTCTCAGGCACTGATTAGTGGAAGGGATTTTCCACCGCAGCTTGTTTTTGCCTCTTGATTCTGCTGCTCTCCTGAGCCCCAAACGAGGACCCCCAGCTGCCAGAGCAGCAAAGACCCCTGAGGATTGGTTCTCAGACTTTAGAGAGCTAAAGAAATGCCAGGGATTCTTGACAGAAGCAGTTCAGGGGTCCCACCTAAGGACTATGTCAGAGTCGGCATCAAGTATTGCCAAGCTCTTGCAAGCACCCCTCCTGAGGCCCGGGCAGTGTCCACAGACCCCTCCCTGAGAAAAAGTCCCAGCCTTTGACCTTTAGGCAATGAGAACTGGGGGTGCATGGACATTCCAAACCCGACTGTCTCAACTCCTACTGGTCTTTCCTTTCTTTGGAACTCCAGCAAGGCTTGAGACCGTGGTGGGTGTGTTGTGAGTAAAGCTTATTTCAACTCCCATCTTCCCTGCTCTGATGAGGCCACATTCCCCCCTTTGGAAGAGGCTAACTATGGTAATAACTTGCAGGGAACTGGTTGTAGCTCCAGACCCAACCGTGTCATGGATGTATCCGTGGCTAGATAAAAAGCAACGAGGATCCTTACTCTATAGTAGATAAATCAGACTCTTGGTTAAGGTTCAGTAGAGTGAACACACACCTAAGTATTAAGGAAATTGATAAAATGCCTACGCGAAGAGCACTCAGCTCAAAGAGAGGCATTCTGAGTGACTCCAAATCTCCTCTGCCTCAGACCAGTCCAGGCCAGTCATGGTAAGCCCTCTCTCTGCCTTTCCAGCCCCTGGCTCATGGCTGGTCCCTAAGCCAGTCTGGACCAATAAGTTGCTACAATAGGTTTTCCTGGAGTTTCTGTGTAAACTGTGTCACAGGTCTTCTTCCTGTGATTCCAAACAAGTCAACATGCTACCAGTTGCTCCTGGCAGCCATCTCATGACCATGAGGGTAACTCATAGCCTTAGGATAAGTTGACCTGATGGCATCAGAGCAGAAAGACGGAAGGTACCCAAGGGCCTGAAGACCTCACTGGGCCACCAACCATCCAACCCTGAAACCTCTGCCCTCCTGTTAGACTTTCTATTATGAAAGGCAATGCATATCTCATTATTTAGGCCACTTTAAATCAAAATATTTTTTAACTTGTAGCTAAAAGTCTTCAGGCCAGGCACAGTGACACAGGACTATAATCCCAGCTACTTGGGAGGCTGAGGCAGGAGGATCACAAGTTCAAGGCCAGCCTGGGCAACTTAACAAGACCCTCTTTCACAAAAAAGAAAAAGGGCTGGGGATGTAACTCAGTGGTAAAGTGTCTTTGGATTCAATCCCCAATACTGTTAAAAAAAAAAAAAAATCTCAGAATTCAGTATGGGAACAGAAAAGTCTTTGGAAGAAATAAAAAGAATGGGGGAAAGCCGGGCATGGTGGCACACACCTGTAATCCCAGCACTTTGGGAGGCTGAGGCAGGAGGATCGCGAGTTCAAAGCCAGCCTCAGCAATGGCGAGGCACTTAGCAACTCAGTAAGACCCTGTCTCTAAATAAAAAATACAAAAAAAAAAAGGCTGGGGATGTGACCCAGTTGTCAAGTGCCCCTGAGTTCAACCCCAGTACCACAAAAAAGAAAAAAAAAAAAAAAAGAATGGGGGAAAAAAGATAATCAGTTTAAGAACCAGGTTTTGAAACATGTTAAATTATCTCTTTGCAGATGACACGATCTATATAGAAAATCCTAAAGACCCCACCAAGAAACTGTTAGAATTAATCAATGCTTTCAGTAAAATCATAGGATGCAAAATCAACATATAAAAATCAAAATCAGTTGCATTTCTATATACTAAACAACAAACTATCTAAAAAGCAAGAAAACACTCCCTTTCCAATAGAATCAAAAAGAACAAAATAGGAAAAAATTTAACCAACAAGGTAAAATATCTGTACAATGAAAACTATAATATATTGATGAAAGAAATTGTAAAAGATACAAATAAGTGGAAATAATAATAATAACCTGTGTACATAGATTGGAAGAATTAATATTGTTAAAAATGCCCTTACTACCCAGAGTAATCGAAGGTTCAGTGCTATCCTTATAAAAATTTCAATATTTTTCATAAAACAAAAAAATCCTAAAATTCATATGAAGCCACAGAAGACCCCAAATAGCTAAAGCAATCTGGATAAGGAAAAACAAACCTGGAAGCATCACACCTCCTGATTTCAAATTATATTACAAAGCTACAGTAATCAAAAGAGTATGACACTTGCATAAAAATAAACATAGACCAATGGAACACAATAGAAAGTCACAGAAATGAAACCCCACACATACGGTCAACTAAGTTTCAATAAAGGCATCAAGAAAACACAGTGAGAGCCGGGCACGGTGGCACACGCCTGTAATCCCAGCACTTTGGGAGGCTGGGAGGTTCGCAAAGAGGCAAGGAGGTAGCAACTCAGTGCAACCCTGTCTCTAAATTCAAAAAAAAAAAAAAAAAAAGGGCTAGGGAGCCCAGTGGTCGAGTGCCCCTGAGTTCAATGTACCACAAAAAAAGAAAACACAGTGAGACACACATTTGTAATAGCAAGGCTGAGGCAGTTCAAAGCCAGCCTCAGAATGGCAAGACACTAGCAACTCAGTGAGACCCTGTCTAATAAAATACAAAAAAGGGCTGGGGATGTGGCCCAGTGGTCGAGTGCCTCTGAGTTCCATCCCCAGTATCAAAAAAAAAAAAAAAAAAAAAAAAAAAAGAATACACAGTGAGGAAAAGGAGAGAGTCTTTATTAAAGGGTGTGGGGAAAACTGGGTATTCACATGCAAGAAACGAAATTGGACCCTTATACTTCTTGCACTACACACAGAAATCAGCTCAAAGGGATTTAAAGATTTTACAGTAACTACAAATCTTCTAGAAGAAAACATAGGAGAAATATTCCATACCATTGGTATGATTTTTCAGATATGAGATCAAAAGCACAAGCAATGAGAGAAAAAATAGACAAGTGGAATCCATCAAACTAAGAAGCTTTTGCACAGCAAAAGAAGTGCTCAAAAAGAGGAAAAAGACAACTAGAAGAATGAAGAAAACATTTGGAAGCCACATAATTCCTACAACATGAAGACCCAAAATACGTAAGAGTTTCTTGTAACTTTTTAACAGGGGAAAAGTTAAAAGAGTAAAAAGAAAATATTTGAAAATCATATATCTGATAAGAGCTTAATATGCAGAAATGTAAAGAACTCCTACAACTCAAAATAATAATAACAATGCAATTAAAAATGGGCAAAGGACTTGAATAGACATTTCTGCAAGGAAGGTATGCAAATGGTCAATAAGTATATAAAAATGCTCAACACTATTAGTGATTAGGGAAATGAAAATCAAAACTCAGTGAGATACCATTTCACATCTGGATGGCTAAAATTTTTAAAAATGGAAACAAAATAAGACATGTCAACTTAATTTTGGATGCACAAAAATCCTTAATTTTTATTTCTTTCATTGTCTGTGCTTTTGGTATCATTTCCAAAACTTTCCCCAATGTTCTCTTCTATGAGTTTTGTAATTTGGCTCCTAAGTTTAGGTCTTTGAGTGAGTTTTTATATGTGGTATAAGGTAAGGGTCCAATTTTATTTTTTTTAAGTGTTAACTATCTAGTTTTGCCAGCACCATTGGTGGAAAGACTCTTCTATCTCCCATTAAATGGTATCCTTGTTGAAAGTTGATCAATATATATATATATATATATATAAGAATTTAGTTCTGAGCTGGGCGCAGTGGCACACACCTGTAATCCCAGCAGCTCGGGAGGCTGAGGCAGGAAGATCACAAGTTCAAAGCCAGCCTCAGCAACAGCAAGGTGCTAAGCAATTCAGTGAGACTCTGTCTCCAAATAAAATACAAAACAGGGCTGGAGATGTAGCTCAATGGTTGAGTCCCCTGAGTTCAATCCTCATTTAGGTCTGGCTCTCTATTCCATGTCTTTGGTCCATATGTTAATCTTTATGTCAGTACCATACTGTTTTAATTACTGTAGTCTTAAAGTAAGTTTCAAAGTTGGAAAGTGTGAGACCTCCAACTTCATTCTTCTTTGTCAAGATTGTTTTGGCTACTCATGAACCTTTGTAATTCCATATGAATCTGAGGATCAGCTTTTCCATTTCTGTGAAAAAGGCTATTGAAGTTTTTTTTTTAATATTTTTTTAGTTGCAGATGGACACAATACCTTTGTTTTATTTATTTATTTTTATGTGGGGCTAAGGATCCAACCCAGTGCCTCACACATGCCAGAGGAGCACACTGCCACTGAGCCACAACCCCAGCCCAGGCTATTGATATTTTGATAGGGATTATGTTGAATCTGTCTATCACTTTGAATAATATTGACATCTTAACAATTTTAAGTCTTCCTATCCATGAATATGGGTTATCTTTTCATTTTTAAACCTTCTTTAATTTCCTTCAGCAGTGTTTCTCAGTTCCCAGCATAGAAGTCTTCCACAATATGACCTAACAATTCTACTCCTTGGTGTATATCCACAGGAAGTGAAAACAATGTCTCAATCGGGTATCACATACCAATATTTATAGCAGCATCAGTGGCAAATACAATGGCATACTATTCAGCCATAAAAGGGAATAAAATTTTGACATGTACTATGACATGGATGGATTTTTTTAAAACATTAGCTTAAATGAAATAAGCCAGACGTAAGACAAATGTATAATTCCACTGACATGAGTTACTTTGAACAGCAGACTCACAGAAACAGAAAGCCAGGTAGAGGTTACCAGAGGACCACAGCAGGAGAGGGGGGAGGCTGTTGTTTGTTCATTGGGTAAAGAATTTATACTGGGAATGACGAAATAGTTTTAGAAATAGAGTGGCTATAGTCACACCACATTGTGAAAGTATTTTATGTCAC
This sequence comes from Tamias sibiricus, assembly GCA_025594165.1. Classification (NCBI taxonomy): domain Eukaryota; kingdom Metazoa; phylum Chordata; class Mammalia; order Rodentia; family Sciuridae; genus Tamias; species Tamias sibiricus. Next base: position 66,109,050 of record CM046660.1, on the reverse strand, counting down.
TGAATTGTACTTCTACAAATGTCTAGATGATAAAGTAAGGGTAAAATATCATTTTAATGAAAAAATGATGTTGTGTCTGTTTTGTCACAATTAATAATGATAATAATAATGGGAGGGCACTCATTATTTGAACTTGTGGCTTCAGATTAATTATTCCAACTAGGCTATCACTGGAGAGCCAGTACAGGATAATAAAACTGGGCACAACCCAACACAAAAGTAAATGGGGCTGGGACAAACTCTCAGCTTAGTGAAAGCGCGAGCTTGCAGCCAAGAGTCGCAAACACCCGCAACTTCTCAGAGGCATAGCTTAGCTTCTTACTCGGTCTACAAAGACGCAATGGACCGCTGGGGCCGGCCTAAACCAAGCCTGCCCGGGCCTCCCCGCCTCCCTCCACTCGGCCACACCCGGTCGCCTGTGTGCAGTCGTGAAACCCGGGTCTGAGACTTAACGATTTAACGGAAAACGAAACAAGGGAAGGACTGAGGATGGCCAGGAAATCGCTGGCCCTTGCTCCTCGCTCTTCCCTGGGGAGGGGATTACGGGCTGCGAGGCCATTTCCGGGACGCTGGCGGAGCCTCCCGAGCCTCGGCTGCCCGGCTTGTGCAATCCAAGGTCGGGGCTCGGTCCGGCGTCTCGGGCGGGGAGACTCCGGGGCTCGCCCTGGCTCCTACGCACCGCGCTCTCTCGAGGTCCCAGCCCCTGAGCCCTCGTGTCCTCACTGCAGCCCCCTCCCCGCCCAGCCCACCCGCCTGGGGTCTGACCCGGCCGGGATGCCACTGAAGCCACGCACAGCACCGAAGTAGCAGCACGTTTCTCCACCCAGCTGGTAAACCCCCGGAACCTCCTCGGGGATCAGGAAATGCAGCCCCCAAATATGCCGGTTTGGTACACTGGTCACTTGGGGCCGAGGACCCCAGCACAAACAGCAACTGCAGGGAGGGGCTGACCTCCCTCTTCCACCTAAAGACAGATCCTCCAAAAGGAATTCACTTGCATCAGGGAGTTTTATCCACCAGGGAAGATTAACGCGCATCCCGGGTGAGACTAGAAGTCAACACACATTCAGATGAACTTTGTCACAAACTGTCATTTCTTCTAAGAACCCATTCATCTTTTCCCTCTCCTATCACTGGTACAGATAATCACTTTTCTTTCCCATTTGCTCCCATGCAGGTAATAAATTTGTACACTTCCTTGTTGGTTGGTAGTGGGGATTGAACCCAGAGGCGCTTTACCACTGAGCTACCTAGCCCTTTTTATTCTTTATTTTGGGACAGGGCCTCGCTAAATTGCCGAGGCTGGCCTTGAACTTGAGATCCTCTCACCTCAGCCTCGAGAGTCACTGGGATTACAGGAGTACACCACCCGGGTAAATTTATGCCCCTTTTAAACTCCCTCTGCCCTCTGAGGGAGTTTGCCCTCCCCTACACACCTGCAAGGTGCTCCCTCCACCCTCTGCTGCTCCCACGCCCTCCCAGAACCTCCCAAGGAGCAACCTGATGTCAGGGGAGCCTCCTGGATCCAGATCCAGCCTTCAGCAGGGAGACAGTTCTGATCAGTAAGACCACACGGAGCAGAATGAAAGCAAGAACCTCGTGATGGAATTTTATTATTATTACAATGTTAGTAAGTGAAATCTTAGTTGAAATTTGCATTTTACCCTATGGTTCTCTCCCCCTAGAATTTCAGTACCCCTTTCCTTTCTCCAAATCGCCAGAAAGCGTACAGTACCCTCTGGTGGCAGTAACTTGTTATTGCGTTGTCCCCTTCATAAGTACGATTGAATATTCCTTAGCTGAAATATTTGAAACCAGAAGTGTTTCTGATTTGATTTTTTTAAAAAGATTTTAGAATATTTGCACGTGCATAATGAGATATCTCGGGAAAGGAATCCAAGCCTAAACATTAAATTCATTTATGTTTCATGTATAGCTTGTACACCTGGCCTGAAGGTAATTTTACACAGTATTTCTAGTGTGTCTATTTTGACGGGACAGGGGCTTGAGGTCAGAGTGGAGCTTTCTACTTGAGGCCTCATGTCAACCGCTCAAAAGTTTGAATTTTGGAGCTTTTTGGATTCTGAAATCCAAATTAGGGACACACCACCTGTGTCTAATAACACACACCTCTTTCATAATTCATCCTGTTGTCCATCCTGGGGAAAAAGAACTATTCTCCAACCTCTAACCAACACTGCAAAATCAAAGTTGTAAGTGCCTTTATTCCCTCCTAAATAAAGGTGGAATAAATAAGGATTAGGTGCATGAGATGATCTCTATATTTGGCAGTTCGTGTGCCCACAAGTGGGTATATAGTCTAGACAGAGACAGTTCAGACTCTGTGGGAGCTGATATGTTTATACTGTTCATGGAAAATGAGTTTTCCATTTTCCTAGGTCTCTGAGACATTCCTTAGATTTAGGAGTCCCCAAGGCCAATGTATCCCTGCCCACTCTGGATTCTCCCCATAGACTGCAATGCCCTGAAGTGAGTCTCCCCCACAGAGCACCTCGGATTCACCAGGCACAGGGCAGGATCCAGGAGAGGCTGAAATTGCAGAGCAGTGAAGGGGGCACCTATGGCCCCTTGGCCGGCCTCCACCAGAGTACAGCTATTGGCTCCCACAGCTTACCCAGGGGATTCTCACTGTGCCAGTATCTTTTCCCAGAGCATCTCAGTGGTGGCTTGACTAGAGGGAAAGCCTGAAGTTATGGGGGTGAGTAGACAGTTATTTTTTGAATGGAGAAGTGGGTTTTTGAAAGTGGGTGCTGTCAGTGGAGGGAACCCCCCCCCCAGCATCCCAACGAATCAGCTGATCCCAATGAGTGCTGATGTGGAGCATTTTCTGTGAAATGTGCAGTTTGCATCAGATGCAAAGACTTTGTGCACCCATGAGGGGTCCCACATATGGAATGAGGGGCATCTTCTAGACTGATGGACATAACTAACATGGCGTAAGGCTCTGGCCCCAGGAAATAATGTCTAACTAGAGCACGGCCAGGTCCAGCCAAGCATCTGGATGGAGCACAGCAGTGCCTGGAGTGGCTCTGGTTTCTCCTGCCTTGTGAAGAGGACAGCGTCCCCCATAAACAAGACAACTTCATGCCACACTCCCCCAAAATTGAAATCCCAAGTAACAAAACAAAAACAAACAAACAAAAAAAAAAACTTAGCATTTTTCTCCCCAGGATGAACACCAGGACTTTTACAAATTGCACATTTTACTGGACAAATGTTTACTGTGATCTTCTCAAATGTTTGTTATCAGTACTACATATGGCCTTTTTGAAGAATGTTAACTATGGACCACAATGTTCTACTTCCACCCCTTGTGAAATATCACAAGGTCTGTCTTCCTAACCTGCATGTCCTGAGACCCTTTCTGTCCAGTTCCCCAACGCAATTCACAAAAGGTGAATTGGTTGTATTCATGCTATACTCTTCAAAAATGAGGCTGGGGATGTAGATGACAGAGCGCTTGCTAGAGTATGTAAGACTCTAGGGTCTATCCCTAGCACTGCCAAAAAAAAAAAAAAAAGGAAACAATCTTCAGGAAAATATCAAATGATTTTATTTCCATGGTTTTATTCAATTCATTAATGAGGAAAACAGAAAGATGGCTAAGGAAGGCTGAAGAGAATTTTCTAATACAAGCAAAACAGGCTAACACCCTACTACACAATAAACTGTCTGAAGTCATCTTTACTTCCAGACAGTAATCAATGGCATCTGTCACACTAATCAATTGTTTCTATTCCAATTCACTTGCATTGTTAAAGTCAAGAATCATTTACAAAGTTTTTGAACAAGAATCTATATTATCATCAGTTTTCTGCAAGATAATCTGTACCTATTAGACTTTGAAAATACCCTTGGAGCCGGGCGCGGTGGTGCATGCCTGTAATCCCAGTACGTGGGAGGCTGAGGCAGGAGGATCACAAGTTCAAAGCCAGCCTCAGCAGTGGCAAGGCACTTAGCAACTCAGTGAGACCCTGTCTCTAATAAAGTACAAAAAAGGGCTGGGGATGTGGCCCAGTGGTCAAGTGCCCCTGAGTTCAATCCCCAATACCAAAAGAAAAAAAAATACCCTGGGAGGAACAAGTCAATAAAATAGTAAGCATGCACTAAAGGAATACCTGGCAAGATTATTAGGTATTCTCTCAATTTTTCTGACAATGTATAAAGTAAAATGTGTAAATTTGATGTGTTAAGAAACTAGTAGCAGCCGGGCGCGGTGGCGCACGCCTGTAATCCCAGCACTTTGGGAGGCTGAGGCAGGAGGATCGCGAGTTCAAAGCCAGCCTCAGCAATGGCGAGGCACTTAGTAACTCAGTGAGACCCTGCTTCTAATAAAAATACAAAAAAGGGCTGGGGACGTGGCCCAGTGGTCAAGTGCCCCTGAGTTCAATCCCCGGTACCAAAAAAAAAGAAACTAGTATCCAGGTGCAGTGGTGCACACCTATAATCCCAGCAACTTGGGAGGCTGAGGCAGGAGAATCACAAGTTCAAGGCCAGCCTCAGCAATTTAGTGAGACCCTAAAAGCAACTCAGTGAGACTCTGTCTCAAAACTAAAAATAAGGAAAGGCTGAGGACTCAGATTAGTGGCAGAGTACCCTGGGTGCAATCCCCAGTACCAAAAAACAAAAACAAAAAAACAACAACAAAAAAAAAAAACATCAGGGCAAGATGGTCTCCAAGCTTCTCCTTTCTGGAATTGTGATTGATAGCTGTAAGTGCCAAACTCATTTATCAATTCTGAGCCCACAGTTTGTTTTCCCCATAACACTGGTGCTTGCTCAGGTGTGTTTATGCTAGTGATGGGGCCACCTGAAGTTCCATTTAGACGGGCTGGCATCCTGGAGAGTTCAGCATAATTGTAGCACAGAAAAGTGCCTAGGTTGGCCTTTCTACAGACACACCAGCATGGCCCTGAAGCAAAATTTTTCTCTATTGGATTAGATAGTGAATAGTTTAGACTTTGTAGTCCATAAAGTCTCTGTGGCAACAACTTGACTCTGCCGTTGTAGCACAAAGCAACCTTAGCACCTAAGCCAATGGGTATGACTGTGTCCCAATAAAATTTTATTTACAAAACAGACAGTGGCTGGATGTGGCCCATGGACCACGGTTTGTCAAATCCTGATTCAGAGAATACAGAAGTCATTGATTCACTCAACAAATATTAGCCATCTCCAGACAGACTTGTCCCTGCCCTCATCAAGTTGCTGATGTGGCAAAGAAGGCAGTTTAAAGAAGAAATTTTGGCATAGTGGCAGAGATAGCAGGGCAAACAACCCTAGTTCAATGGGGAAAAAAATGACACTCAAGTTAGAACATAAATATTTATTAAAATGCTGAGTTTGAGGTCTCTACAACATAGCTAAGCAGAGATGTAATTTAGATAAGCATATTAAGTTCAGAACTAAGAAAGCCAGTCTGGGCTGCACCTCAGATTTGGAAGTCGCTGAAGCTTTGGGAGTGGGCCACATTGCACAGGGAGTGGGCGTGGCAGGAAGGGCGGCATAAGTGTCCACACCAGGACTCCCAAGCCTGAGGGTGCACCTCAGCCACCTGGAGGGCTTCTGAAAACAGATTGCTGGGCCCTGCGCCCAGAGCCTCTGATTCAGTAGGTCTGGGTGGAGCCAAAGAATCTGTATTTCTATCAAATTCCTCAAGAAGAAACATCTGGAATACAGTCAATTTGGGGGGAAAGGACTTTTAATTACAAGTTGAGTATAATTAAGAAAGATAACTCTGTACCCAACAAAGAAATAGAAACATAAAAAAAAAAAAAAAAAATCCAAAGTTCTGGCACTTTGGTCATGGAATCAAGAAATAAGCCCAGGGCTGGGGTTGTGGCTCAGTGGTAGAGCGCTCGCCTAGCCCATGCGCAGCCCGGGTTCGATCCTCAGCACCACATAAAGATAAAGGCATTGTGTACAACTAAAACAAATAAATAAATTTTTTTAAAAAAATTTAAAAAAGAAATAAGCCCAGACTACAAAAAAAAAAAAAAAAAAAAAAAAAATCATGTCATCATCATTATCACTGATATAGATCCAAAGTCCATTTCACTAACATTAGACCTTATGGACTATCTAACATAGAGAAATAAATCCTTTTCATGAGGCTGGGTATCTCTTGGACCTTCATATAAACATTCTTAAAAAGCAACCTCAATGGATACTGATAGATGAAAAGAAGTTGCTATGGCAAAAAGGATACTAACATGGAAATCTCCCATCCGTGGGGCAGCTCTAGCCCTTGACTTGAGTTGAATGTGACTTTTGTCACTATTGCTCCAGTCAAGAAAATTATTTAGTTACAACAGGCCCTAGAAGAAACAAATCCCAAAAATTTAGTGAAAAGTTTAGAAGAAAAGGTTTTGGAGTCAGGCAGCCCTGAGTTTCATTTCTAGACCTGTTATTTGCTTCAAGAGACCTGGGTATTTTACTTTCTATGTGTTTATTTCCTCATAAGAGAATAATAATCAGTTCTGAGAAATAAGTTTAAATTTTTCCAAAGTAAGAAGGACAGAATGCCTGTGGTATGTACCCAATAAATTGTAACTTTTTTTGTCAGTATTTCCATTTTCATTGTTGTTTGAAGGAGTGAACAGTTGGAGTGTTTAATTAGTTCATAAAGTTGTCAAGGGACTTTAATAGCTTACTCTAGAGTAAAGGGATAAAACATAAAACCTAACCTTACAGAAGAAGCTTAAAAGGATGATCCAGGAAGTTTAATGGCTTTTATAGTTTTGTGTAATGAATCATCACAAGAAAGGAGCACACTTCTAAAGCCCTTTTCACCACAGTCCAAGCAAACAACAAAACAGGAAAATGCAAAGGTAGCTGGCAGAGAATATGAAAGAGAAGCAGAGAACTATGAAATAAGAAAAAAATCATTTCCATATTTATAAATAACTGGCAACAGGTCTTTTTGTAGAAAGCACCAGAGCAGAACCTTCTCCACCACAGTTGAAAAGGATTTTGAATTAACTTGGAATGGTTGCAGGTACAGGGTACTAGTCATCTTTTCATCACTATAATGAGATACCTGACACAAGCTAATTATGAAATAAAGGAAATTCATTTGGCTCACAGTGTGGAGGTTCAAAGTCCAAGATAGGGCGGCACCATTGGTTCAGCCTCTGGTGAGGGTGGTAGTTGGCGGCACATCATGGCAGAAGCATGTGTAGGAACAGTCACATTTCAAAGAGGAGACCAGAGAGGACTAGGGGACTATGTTTGCTCCTTTTATTACAACGCTCTTGCACAAATTCAAAGGGTGACACAAGAACTCCCTCACACCCCAATGACCTAAGGAGTTCCCAGTGGGCCCTATTTAACCATTTAACCATTCCAGCAACTCCCAATAGCACCAAGCCTTCAGTCACAATGCACCCCTGGGGAACATCCAAGCCATATCACCTAGGGACTGAAATATTTTTGCCATTGAGTTCTGGAGTCCCCAGCTACACAGTACCAGATATGGCAGGGCACTGTCTCTATAGGACACAGGGAACAGAATCAGATGAACCAGATCAAAACCAAAGAGAAATCCAGGTAGGACCAGAGAAATTACAACTCCCAAGAGCTGCTCAGGTGAGTTTTGACTCAAGAAGAGGAATTGGAAGTTTATCGTAGTGCTTTCCATACCCACTAATTCATTTATTGTCTTTCCACTGTCTTGACTTAGAGAATCTTCTGAGTGGTGTCTAGGACAGCCACATGGACCAGAGATGCATCAGACACTTAGTAGAATCACCTCAATATGACGCCCGGAGACTGCTTTTGCCATTGTCTTTCTCAATCACTTGCATTCTTCCTTCTTTTAAGAAAAGACTTTTTTATAATAAAGAAAAAAAAATAACTTCATGAAGCCTTTTGGCCTCCTAAACTATGTAAGGCTGTCAGGGAGAAGTGAGGAGAGGGGAATCCAAGAAGCAACCTGGCAAACAAACCTAACCCTGCCCATCGTGCAAATGAAAATGGCAGAGCGTCTCCTGGTGCACTGAGATGCTAGACACTGAGGAAAGAGATGTCCTTTGGGGTGAGGAGACACATTAATGAGCTTGGGGTTCTGGAAAGACCGGTATCTAAGCTTAGTTTGGTGGGCCTGAAGAAAGACGGATTGGAGGAACACACCTAGCCTCTAATGAAGCAGCTATTACATAGGAGAAAAGAGAGAAGCCTGGCCAAAAGCCCTGCCTGGAGCTCTGGGCAGAGACACAGAAGCCAGTCCCAGGATCAGGGCCTAGGGGAACCCCCTCTGTGCCTCAAACCTTCAGTCAAAGTTTGGTTTTTGCAGCATGGCAGTTTTCAACAAGAAAGAGACATGCAGAGGGCTGGGGTTGTGGCTCAGCGGTAGAACACTCGCCTAGCATGTGCATGGCCTGGGTTCGATCCTCAGCACCACATAAAAGTAAATCATTGTATATAACTAAAGCAAATAAATAAATATTTGGGGGGAAAAAAAGAGAGCAACATGCAGAATGCCCAGGGGAGGAAAAGGAGTTTAGAGACAGGGTAAATAAGAATGCAATAAGGAAACAGAAGTCTTCCAAGAACACCGGAGACCTACCTTTAATGGAATAATGGCTCAAGCTAATGATTATTCATTCTTTCTTTAAATGAGCAATTATCCAGCCCTGCTATGTGCCAAGTATGGTGCAGCTGGCTCACAGAGATTCTTTTTTTTTTTTTTAAATATTTATTTGTTTTAGTTGTACACAATGCCTTCATTTTTACGTGGTGCTGAGGATCGAACCTGGGCCGCTCATGTGCTAGGCGAGCACTCTACCACTGAGCCACAACCCCAGCCCCTCACAGAGATTCTTGAAAGCCTACTATACACTTGTCTCCCCAACTTCACATTTAAGGATGTCATGTTGGGTGTTCAAAATCAACTGTGATGAAATATTTACACCATAGTAATCAGCAAATGCTACAAATCAGGGTTATTTTTTTTCTTTTCCAGAAAGTTGATTTACCAACATACCATCAACCCACCACTATTTGTGGTACTGGGAAGACAGCAGTGAGCAAAATAGCAAGGTCATTACCCTAACGAGCACCTGTTCTAGGAGAGGGAGATCAAAAAATGATTAATTAACAAGTTATTTTCATATGGTGAACAGGCTATGAGAAAAATAAAACAGGTGACTTGATGAACTGCAGGGTTTGGTGAGGCCTTTTAAGGAGGTGATACTTGAACTGTGTCATAAATTTTCAAGAGTGGGCTGGTGTGCTGCTCAGTGGCAGAATGCTTGCCTAGGATGCACAGCTCTGGGTCCGATCCCCAGCACCACATAAAGAAAATTTTAAAATATTTTCAAGAGCTAATCCTGCAAACAAACTGGGATCATCTATAGAACAGAGAGCTGTGATACGATTTTCACTCTCTTTGTGTCAAGCTGTTATATTCTCCCATCCTAGAAACACCTTCCCGTGCCCTTCCACCCCTTCCTGCCACTGCCCATGTCTCTCCTTGCCTTTAAAGCAAAATGCCCAATTCACTTTCTCCACAGCCAACTCTCCTGTCTTGCTCCTACCCTCACCAATGCTGCCCTTGTCAAGGTCAAGATCTTGTCAAGGTCATCTGTGTTGCTGAATCTAAGAGTTGACTTTCATCTTTAATCTGAGAGAAACTGCTAGTGGCACTCGAAAAAAACCACTCTGTCTTTCCTCCATGCATTTTATACCTGGCTTCCAGAATCTTGTCCTCTCCTGATTCCCTCCTATCTCACAGCTGTCTCTTCTGCTTATTCTTTCCCATCTCCCTGACTTCTAAATGGTGAAGTGCCCAGGATCCTTCCTTTCCTAACTGTACTTATTCCTCAGAGATCTCAGAGCCCATCGCTCTAGATGCCATCTCTGTGCTGATGATTTTCAAATCCATATCACATTGCCAGATGGCTCACCTGAGTTTATTTGAACATCTATTGCCTATTTAACATCTTCACCTGGAGCCAAAATGATCCTTTAAAATATGGCTCATAAGGGCTGGGGATATAGCTCAGTCAGTAGAGTGCTTGCCTCACATACATAAGGCCCTGGGTTCAATCCCCAGCACCACCACAAACAAAACAAAAAAATAAATTAAATAAAATATGGCTCATAAATTATAACTCCTTCACTTAAAATCCTCCAATAGCATATAAAGGAGCAAAGACAATCTTTTTAATGGTGTTGGAAACAACTGGGCATTCACATGCAAAAAACAAATCTAGACACAAACTTTATATGTTTAAAAGAAATTAACTCAAAATGGATCGAATGCAAAACCATAAAACTCCTGGAAGATAACAAGAGGAAATCAAAATGATGTAGGGTTTGGCAATGGTTTTTTAGATACAACATCAAGAGTATGAGATACAACATCAAGAGTATGATCCATGGAAAAATGGATAAGTTGAACTTGATTAAAATTAAATTTTTTTCTGTTCTGTGAAAGACACTGGCAAAAAATAAAGAGAGAGAAGCCATGGACTGGAAGACAATATTTTCAAAAGAAAGCCGATAAAGGACTTGTCTGAAATAAACGAAGAACCCTTAAAACTCAACAAACAAGAAGAAAACCATCCAATTAAAAGATGGGGTGTGGGCTGGGGTTGTGGCTCAGCAGTAGAGCACTCACCTAGCACATGCGAGGCCTGGGTTCAATCCTCAGCACCACATAAAAATAAATAAATAATATAAAGTTATTGTGTCCAACTACAACTAAAAAAATAAATATTTTAAAACAAAGATGGGGCAAAGACCTTAGTAGACACCCCACCAAAGAAGATATGCAAATGGAAAATAAACATGTGAAAAGATGCTTCACCTCCTAAGACATCAGGGAAGTGCAAATTAAAACAACAGTGAGATGCCACTGCACACCTATCAGAATGGCCACAGAGACAACACCAAATGCTGACAAGGATGTAGAGAAACAGGAACTCTCCCTCGTTGCTCTGGGGAATTCAAAATGGCACTGCCACTTTGGAAAATAGCTTGACAATTTCTAAACATGCTCTTTTGCTCAAAACTAAACAAATTCTTATCAAACAATCCATCCATTTATCTCCTTGGTCCAGGTGAGGAGCAATAGGTATCTCAGAACCGATCCCCTCTGATAGTTGGAGGTTATAGACATCACCAAAAGGTTTGGAAGTGACTTAGGTACTGTTCACAGACATTGCCTTTGATGATCACATCATTTCACACTTTTCTCTTTAGGTTGTTGCCTCCTTGTTCCTTTACTCTATCAAAGCCACGTCCATTGCCTCTTCCTTATTTCTCTTCCTCTGGCTGCCTCCTTACCCTTCTGCTTTCTCTATGACTTCATCCCACCTGAGCCTTCCTGTCATCTCTCAGAAGCCTGCTGAGTTTATTAAGCTCTCCTTCAAGTTAGACCTCCGTGCACCTCAGTAAAGGCTCCCACTACAATTCTGGACAATCATACCATTTCCAGGTCTTTGTCCAAGCTATTTTTTCCCTCGTGTGAGTTCCTGTTGCAGTGTCTCGGGAGGTTGAGACCTGCCTCATCCCCTCCCAGGTGACATCTTGAATCCCCATCCACTTCTCTGTTTGCCTGGTTCTGTCCCCAGGATGAGCGCTCCCTGCTTTATTCTTTGCTGTCTCCCCAGTGCCTGGAGCTGTGCTTGCAAAGCTATAGATATTCAGTTAATAGTGTTGAAAAAATGAGAGGGGTAAAGCTGAGATGGACACAAAATGTCTCTTGTCCCTTCCCCTTGTTTTCCTCAGAAACACACCATTTAGAAACTCACAGAAGCCGGGCGCGGTGGCGCACGCCTGTAATCCCAGCACTTTGGGAGGCTGAGGCAGGAGGATCGCGAGTTCAAAGCCAGCCTCAGCAATGGCGAGGCACTTAGCAACTCAGTGAGACCCTGTCTCTAAATAAAATACAAAAAAGGGCTGGGGATGTGACCCAGTGGTCGAGTGCCCCTGAGTTCAATCCCCGGTACCACAAAAAAAAAAAAAAAAAAAAAAAAAGAAACTCACAGATTGTGGGCATGTGTGTATGTTTGTATGTGTGTATGTGAGAAAGAGAGAGAGAAGGAGCTAGCCAATATGGCAGACATAATTCTGCCCTTATCTTCCCAGTAGGCTTTCCATTCCCTTCTGTGACTTTGGGGAGCTCTTCCCATAGATCTGTGGGGCTATAAATCAGGGGTCTCACCTGTCTTCTACAGGGTGGGTACTTGACCAGAGCTGGACAGTCAGTCCTCCTCAGGAATGGCCCACTAGAGCCAGCTCCCAAAGCCTGACTCTCCTCCATTGGAATCACCAATTTTCTTTTTAAATGGCCCCTAGTGGTCATCCCATTTCGAAAGCAGAAGAAAATGAGGCCAGTTCTCAAAGAGAAGACAACTAGGTAAAAGAGAGACAAGAAGAAAGAAGACATGACAGCATCCTCAGAGCCCCCGTCAGCCACAGCCAACGCTGCTCTCCAGCCTTTCAGTTGGGGAGTGGTCACAGGTATTTCTCCCAAGCTTTGAATCTAGTTTCTATCGTTTACAGTCAAAAGAATTCTAAGTGTTCTCTCCCCATGTCCTGCTGCCTCAGACCAGACCAAGCCACATTCTCCACCAGCCTTTCATCCAACGCACCCAAAGAATACTTGGATGTGATTCTGCACTTGGGTGCAGGGTGGTGGTTGGAAGCAGTGTGGAGCCCAGGGGTGGGGAAGGGGTGGGGGGAACATTGTCACATTATGCCTTAATTTAAAGCCTGAAATAGATGAACAAGGATTTCTACACATGGCCCAGCCTTCCTCTCAGAGTTCTGACTGGAGATCAAGGTTCAAGTTCAGCTAACAATAACAATGCTTTTGTTTCTTTTGCCACTGTTCTTTGGGCATCTACCCTACGTGGGTGCATGAAGGATGTGGGTGTCTATGGTCTAGGAATAGGGTTCATGTGCTCCTGGGTGCCCTGGGCAATACCAAGTTGATGCCATCTGACAGCATGAATTTTTTTTTTTTTTTTTTTTTTTTTTGGTACTGGGGATTGAACTCAGGGGCACTCGACCACTGGGCCACATCCCCAGCCCTTTTTTGTATTTTATTTAGAGACAGGGTCTCACTGAGTTGCTAAGTGCCTCGCCATTGCTGAGGCTGGCTTTGAACTCACGATCCTCCTGTCTCAGCCTCCCAAAGTGCTGGGATTACAGGCGTGCGCCACCGCGCCCGGCTATGAATCTTAATCATTATTTTAAAGTGTCACACAAGAGTTAGTTGGTTGTTATCATTTATTATTATTATCATAATCATCCCAGCCATCAAACTCTAATGTTTTAAATTAAGTGAACAAGACCTTACAGAAAGGGCTGGGGGTGTGGCTCAGCGGTAGAGCACTCACCTAGCACATGCGCTGCCCAGGTTCGATCCTCAGCACCATGTAAAAATAAAAATACCTCTATGTTGGGCTGGGATTGTGGCTCAACAGTAGAGCGCTGGCCTAGCACGTGTGCGGCCCGGGTTCAATTCTCAGCACCACGTAAAACTAAAACCACATTGTATACAACTAAAGCAAATAAATAAATATTTTTTTAAAAAAAAGAATTGGTTAAAAATTTTTTAAAAAGGGGGGGCATAGTCCCCCTTTAAAAAAAAAAAAAAAACCTTACAGAAAATGCTGTCCATTAATTTTTCCAACAAGTATTAAGGGAGCTTCTATCAGGTGACAGTCACTTGCTAGCCACTGAGATACAGCAATAAATGAACACTCAAGTGGGAAGAGACAGAAAACATGAACAAGTAAAAACAATTAGCATGTCAGATAGGGATATGTGTAGTGAAGAAAAATAGGGGTGGCTGTTTTAGAGAGTGGACAGAGCTGTCCTCCTTGTCATGGTGACATTTGAGCAGAGCTCAGAGAGCTCCCCACAGCCAACAAGCTGTGGAGACATGGAGCACTTCCATGCAAAGGCCCCAAGGCAGAGACCCACGTGGTCAGAGAGTCAGGGTTGGTAGGAGTTGGTAGGAGACAGTCTCAGAGGGAGCACATCAACAGGTGGCCTAGGGCCTTGGGTCACGTTAGGAATCCACTGGACAGTTTTAAGCACAGGAGTTTCATGTTCTGTGTTATATTTACGGAGAGCAAATTCTCCTTTGCCCTGTGGGCTGCCTTCCCCTTCCCTTTCTCAATTCACATTTCTCATTTTCTCTTTCTCTCTATGTATGTTCTTTAAGTCTACACAATGCTGTCTTCCCATCTTTTCCCCTTCCCTGTACTTCTTCTCCAGGGTGGTTCACTCTATCTGGGATCCTGTTGCCGCCTGAAGCGCTCGGAGCACCGGAGCCGTGGGAAGAACTTCAGAAGCAAACTGGAGACAAACAGCTTTTTATTCTGATAACTTTTCTCTCTGGTTCTAACAACTAACTCACGCCAAACACACCACTAAAATGGCGCTGACCCGATCAGCAATTTCGGCCAAGTCACTCCAGATCCCGCAACAAAATCCCGTGAGACTACGGGTGGCGACAATGGCCAAATCTCCACGGCTCATAGTCAACTGCAATTCAAGCCAATCCCCAAACAGGGCTCCTGCAGGATCCTTCTCACCCCATTTTTTTTTTTTTTTTTTTTTTTTTTTGGTACCGGGGATTGAACTCAGGGGCACTCGACCACTGGGTCACATCCCCAGCCCTTTTTTTGTATTTTATTTAGAGACAGGGTCTCACTGAGTTGGTAAGTGCCTCGCCATTGCTGAGGCTGGCTTTGAACTTGCGATCCTCCTGCCTCAGCCTCCCAAAGTGCTGGGATTACAGGCATGCGCCACCGCGCCCGGCTTCACCCCATTTTAATCTCAGTGTCTTTCTCTTTCTCCCAAGGGACTTTCTGCGGATGGAAGTCCTGTAGTCCCTCTACAGGCCATCACTGCCATCTCTTTTTTTGTTTCTCTGCCTTCTCTCTGGTGCCCAAGGCTTCTACCCAACATCACAGCCCCTGCTCACCACAGAGAGGCTTCAAACCTTGGCCCTCAGCTGACACAGCAGCTGAGCCTTCAAAAGCATTACTCCTGCAGCTTCCTCCTCCTCCTCCTCCTCCTCCTCCTCCTCCTTCTTTTCCTTCTCTTCTTCTTCCTTCTTCTCCTCTCTCTCTCTCTCTCTCTCACACACACACACACACATACACACACACACACACACATTTTGAGTATAAAATATGTTGACCATAAAGAGAATGCCAGATAGAAACTCTTTGTGCCAAGTGTATTAAGTGTCTCATACACTTTGCCAATTGAAGCCATGTCATTAGTATGAGCCTAGGGATCGGGGCACAGGGGGAAAGCAAGGGCCCCAGCAGGGAAGGATGGGGGAAGGAAGTTCTCTGAAGTGACCACACTGAGCCTGTCCAGGGTTCTACACCAGGAAGAAGCTTCTTGCAGAAGTTGCTGAAGACAAAGGAAAGACCAAGTGTGCAATCTTTGAGCTCTCCAAGATGGGAAAATGGTCTGCTGAGAGCTAGAAGCAGTTTTCTGTCTCCCTGAAGGAGAAATCTGAACATCCCTGACCAGGCCAGTCCTTTGGTTTGGGGAAAACTTACCTCTGTGGTTCTTGTGTAGGCAGATGGCCTCAGAGAGGAGCCCTGTGACCTTTTCTCTCTGGTATCATGCCGCAGTGATGTCAACTTACATGTCAAAAGGGACTTTGCAGATATTAGTGAGGCTACTAATCAGCTGAACATAAAATAAATTATCCTGGATTATCCAGATGTGCCCAAGGTAATTGAACAAATCCTTGAAACCAGAAGAGAAAGAGAAACTTTCAGTATGAGTGTTTTGACAAAACCTGGTGTACAGTGTACAAGAATCAGCCATCACAAAGACAGAAGGTATCAAGAGACTGAAGAAAGGCTGACAAATCCAGGATTGTACAAGGTGCAATTTGTTAGGGACTTATAGACAGAAGAACACCTTGGGCCACAGCAAGGCAGGAAGACCCGCACACCCTGAAGCAGGAGGAAAGGGTTCACAAAGGTAGGCCTTGACCAGAGTGTACCCGGGCTTTCTCTATTTACATGTCCAAATGCCACACGAGAGTTAGTTGGTTAAGAAACAGTCTGGGTGGCAGCAACTCAGACGATGTGCTCAGCTGACTATCTTGAGAGTCCTTTGCTTATCCTACAGGGTTTGAAAGGCACGCTACCAAGATGACCCTAACACATCAACCTGGATCCCTGTAGTGAGCAAAACACACCATTGTTGGCTTTGAAGATGGAGGGGCTACAAACCAAGGATCACAGACCGCTTCTGGAAGTGGAGAACACCGCCAGCTGACAGTCAGTGAGGGAACAGGAACCTCCGTCCTACAACCACAGGATCTGGATTCTGCCAACTCCTGGAATGAGCCCAGAACCAGTTCTTCCCTGAGTCTTCCCAAGAACCCAGGGACGACATCTTCATTCTGGCCTTGTGAGACCCTCAGTAGAGAACTCAGGAGCCCAGCTGGGACTTCCAACTAACAGAATTGTGGGGTAATAAATGATATTTTTTGAGCTGTTAAATTAGTGATTATCTGTGAGGGCAGAAATGGGAAAGGAACACATCTCTCTAATTACACAACCATAAAAAGGGGTGAGTTATTATTTTTTACAACAATGCACTAAATTCTGAGAACATTCATTTGTATATAAAAATAAAATGATATTTTTTTAAAAGGAGGGGGCTAGTTATGAAACTATGGTGGCATAGAGCTGACTGTGATCATGGAAAGTGTCTTTGACAGTGTGGCAAGAGCCACACACCTCTGTGATGGTGGACCTTCTAGAAGAGCCTTTCATTGCCAACTACAGTTGGAGACCCTGTGCCAAAGCACCATTTGGTCAACAGAAAAGTGCTCTCTCCTCCTAGATACTCTTGGAAGCTTGACCAAGAGGCCTTTCTGCTTCCTTGGTGAAGAGCTAGCCCTTCCTTAGATTTTGATTGTGTGAGAGGAAATATTCTTTAACTTTCCACCAGCTCTTGTTACAGCCGAGGTTAGAGACCTCGTATTCTTAGTCAGCATCTCCAGAAAGAAAGAACCCATAGAATGTACATAACCAGAGAGAGATGTATTTCAAGGAATTTATCATGTGATTATAGTAAGTTCCAAAACTGCGGGGTGGGCCAACGTGCTGGGGACCCAGAGAAGAGCTGATGGTACAGATGAAGTCCAGAGGTCCCTGCTGGCAGAATTCTTTCTTGCTCAAGGAAAGTTTTTTTGTTGTTGTTCTACTAAGGCCTTCAAATGATTGGATAAGACCCACCCACATTATGGATGGAAATCTCCTTTACTCAAAATCCACCAATTCAAATATCAGTCTTCCAAAATCACCCCCACGGGAACATCTGGAATAATGTTTGGCCTGATATCTGGACTCTGTGGCCCAGCCAACTGACACATTATAAGCCATCACACTGTGGGCAGAGAGTGGACTGGTTGGTTTGCTTAAGATATATATGTTTTCTTCAAAAAATAAAAAGCACATTTTAAAAATGCATACTCTACTGCATAGAGTTTTAGAGTTAAATACAGACAGAAGTTAAAAGTATAAAAACATTCATGGGAATGCTAAACACTAGATTTACAACTACTGTTACCACTGGAAGATAAGGTAGGATGTGTGATTTAGGGAATTTCGATTGCATTAGTAATATTTATTTTTACTAATTGTTCATCATATTTTTCTTTGTACATTTTATATGTTTGAGTTATTTGAATAATTATTTTTAAATGAATATGTAAATTATCCAGACAAATTTTTTAAAAGAAGCGTAATGGAGAGATTAGACTTATTTTTATAAAACCATGTAATAAAGCATCAGTAATTAAAAGTTTATCACTAGTGTAAAAATAGACCAGACCATAAAATAGAGCATAAAGTCCAGAAATAACCACCAAACATATGAAATTTAAAAATATACTAATGGCCAGGTGCGGTGGCACACGCCTGTAATCCCAGCACTTGGGAGGCTGAGGCAGGAGGATCGCGAGTTCAAAGCCAGCCTCAGCAATGGCGAGACACTTAGCAACTCAGTGAGACCCTGTCTCTAATAAAATACAAAAAAAGGGCTGGGGATGTGGCCCAGCGGTTGAATGCCCCTGAGTTCAATGCCCAGTACAAATAATAATAATAATAATAATTATATATATATGCATATATATATATACACACATATACACACACACACACACACATACACACACTAAGGTTTCATTTTGAATTAGCAGAACGGCATAAATAATTTGATATATGGTCTGTCTTAGAGAGACTAGATAACTTTTGTCTTTACCCCTCAAAAAAAAAAAAGACATTAGATTTTTAATGTAATGCAAACACTAAGCCATAAAACAATAAAATGTGAATTTAGTTATGTTATTGGCCTAAAGAAGGACTTGGTAGCATGATATAACACCACAAAAGAAAAAAAATTTAATCACCTAGATAAAAACTCAAGAAGCGGGCTGGGATTGTGGCTCAGCAGTAGAGCGCTCGCCTAGCATGTGCGCGGCCCAGGTTTGATCCTCAGCACCAAGTAAAAATAAATGCATTGTGTACAACTAAAGCAAATGGATAAATATTAAAAAAAAAAAAAAAAACTCAAGAAGCGGGCTGGGGCTCAGCGGTAGCGCACTTGCCTGGCATGTGTGAGGCACTGGGTTTGATTCTCAGCACCACGTACAAATAAATAAAATAAAGTTTTATCAACAACTAAAAAAAATTAAAAAAAAAAACTCAAGGAAAAAAGACAATCCAAGAGAAAGGATTTAAGATGTATGGCTATTCTCCTTAAATTCAATGAAGTCGTTATACTTAAAAGATGATCCAATAGAAAGAAAATGTGTGAAGGAAATAAACAGGTGATTAAAAAAAATAAAAATAGGGGCTGGGGATATAGCTCAGTTGGTAGAGTGCTTGCCTGACATGCACAAGGCCCTGGGTTTGATCCCCAGCACCACAAAAAAAATAATAAATAAATAAAAATATAGACATTATACATGAGAAATGTACAGCTTTACCAATAATTAAAGCAAAATCTAGATCAAAACAACTAGATATCATTTTTGTTAAATCAGATTTGCAAAAGTTAAATATTTGACTGGTGAGGCTGTGGGGGAAAAGGTCCAGTAAGATGTAAATGAGGCAGACTCTTCAGAGAGTGATTTTTCAATACCTACCAAAAGGCAAATATGTAGCCTTTGCTTCCCCAAAGCCAATTCTTCAGGGTACACTCACACACATCTGCAGAGAGGTGGTATGGAGATGTCCACGCATCGATGACTGACAGCAAAAGTAAGGAAAGAGCCAATTGTGAATCAGTAAGTCAGTAGGTAATGCTCTGCACCATTGTCAAGAGTGCAATGGAGACGGGCATGGTGGTTCATACCTGTAGTCCCAGTGGCTCCAGAGGCTGAGGCAGGAGGATCGCGAGTTCAAAGCCAGCCTCAGCAAAAAGCGAGGCTCTAAGCAACTCAATGAGACCCTGTCTCTAAATAAAAAATACAAAATAGTTCTGGGGATGTGGCTCAGTGGTTGGTGCCCCTGAGTTCAATCCCTGTACCAAAAAATAGATAAATAAATTTTTTTTTTTTTTTTTTTTTTTTTTTTTGGTACCGGGGATTGAATCAGGGGCACTCGACCACTGGGTCACATCCCCAGCCCTTTTTTTGTATTTTATTAGAGACAGGGTCTCATTGAGTTACTAAGTGCCTCGCCATTGCTGAGGCTGGCTTTGAATTCGCGATCCTCCTGCCTCAGCCTCCCAAAGTGCTGGGATTACAGGCGTGCGCCACTGCGCCCGGCTAAAAAAATTTTTTAAAAAGAGTGCAATGGGTGGATATGGCAATTGTCCTAGGAGATGTTATTAATTTTTATTATTTTTTTATTTGTTTTAATTAGTTATACATGACAGTAGAATATATTTATGTACTATGATATATCATACATAGATGGGCATATAATTTCTCATTTTTCAAAGTGAAATGTTATTAATTAATGAAAGGAAAACACAACAATGTCATTGCATAATCCAATTTATGGTTTTCCCAGAATTCACATACACTAAAATACATATAACCATGTTATACCTTTTTTCATGTATCTGTGATTACTTGCCTATATATTTATTGCATAGAAAACCAGAAGAATTTAGTAAAAATGCTAATTATGGAAATCCCCAGCAGTATTATTTTTCCATTTACTTCTTTGAACTTTGTATTAGCATAGGGCTTTACAATCTCAGCATTATTTAAAATTAGGACCAGATAATCATTTGTTATGGGACTGTCCTGTGTCTTATGGGACATTGAGCAGTACCTCTGGCCTCTGCCCACTAGATGCCAGTAGCACGCCCATATACACACTGTGACAACTAATAATAGACATGGCCAAAGTCTCCAAAGGTGTAAGATCAAACTCTCCAACCTCAGATCTACAGTGAATATGAGTTGCTTATGTAATGAAAAAGTTAAATATGTATAGATTAGACATGAATATAGATGATTAATAGGTAGATGACTTGATAAATGTGATAATGGATAGATGGATAGGTGGATGGATGGCTATAACTGATGTATAATTATGTTAATCAACTTTCCACTACTGTATCAAATACCTGAGTTAATCAACTTATAAACAGAAAAGTGTTGTTTTGGCTCACAGTTTTGGAGGTATCAGTCTATAGCTGATTGTTCTGTTTGTTTGTTTTTTTTTTTTTTTTTTTAGTACCAGGGATTGAACTCCACCACTGAGCCACATCCCCAGCCCTATTTTGTATTTTATTCAGACACAGGGTCTCACTGAGTTGTTTAGCGCTTCGCCATTGCTGAGGCTGGCTTCGAACCCCCGATCCTCCTGCCTCAGCCTCCCGAGTCACCCGGCTCACAGGCCTGCGCCACTGCACCCGGCTTCTTGATGCTTTTTGCGCCTGTGGTGAGGCTGTGCATCAAGACAGGAAGTCCATGGGGCAGCAAAGTTGCTCACCTGGTGGCTGGGATATAAAAGAGAAGAGGAGGAAGAGGGCTGGGGTTTGTGGCTCAGCAGTAGAGCAATCGCCTAGCATGTACACAGCCCTGGGTTCGATCCTCAGCACCACACAAAAATAAATAAATAAAATAAAGGTATTGTGTTCAACTACAACTAAAAAATAAATTCATATAAAGAGGAGGAACAGCCTGGCCTTCCGCTGTCCCCATCAAGGACGTATCCCCAAAGTTTGGACAACCTCCCAATAGGCCCTGCCTCTTAAAGTTTCACCACTTCCCAAAAGCCCCACTTATATATGACCCAGCCTTCAACACATGGGTCTTTGGGGGACATTAAAATCCAAACTGCAGCAATAATACAAGAAATCACTCCACTCAGGTTCCTCTGAGAGTGACTTGTCCCCAGACTCACCAGCTGGTCTCGTCCCTGAGTGAGTGCCCACCATGCTAGGCTTTGCCTGTATTCAATCATGCTGCCAAGATTAAAATACTCCTCTTTGGAATTTTTCTTTAGGATTGATAACATACCATTAAATAATTTCAGAGGGGGTTACTATTCCTTTTATTTTTCTTGTAGGTGAAACTGCTTGTAAGAAATAAAACCAATTTAGCCAGGTGCGGTGGCACATGCCTGTAATCCCAGCACTTGGGAGGCTGAGGCAGGAGGATTGTGAGTTCAAAGCCAGCCTCAGCAATGGTAAGGCACTTAGCAACTCAGTGAGACCCTGTCTCTAATAAAATTCAAAAAAAGGGCTGGGGATGTGGCCCAGTGGTCGAGTGCCCCGGTACCAAAAGAGAAAGAAGATACTAACTTATAAAGGCAAGGGAGTGGGGATGAGAGGAACGAAAGAGCTTTAAATAGAACAAAGATGGGGGAGGGTAGGTAGGGGATAAGGGTATCGGAATAATGGTAGACTGTTATCCATGATTACCCTAAATACATGTATGAAGACACAATTGTTGTAAAAATACTTTATATAAAACCAGCAACTTGGAAAAAAAAAAAAAAAAGAAAGAAGACCAATTTAATTCTGGATCAAAGTGTGACATATAAATTACATGATCAAATTAAATAATTTTGTAAGCTGTGAGAATAGTTTTTGTTTTTGTTGTTTTTTCTTTTTGTTTGTTTGTTTTTTGGTACTGGGGATTGAATTCAGGGCACTCGACCACTGGGCCACATCCCCAGCCCTTTTTTGTATTTTATTAGAGACAGGGTCTCACTGAGTTGCTAGGTGCCTTGCCATTACTGAGGCTGGCTTTGAACTCACAATCCTCCTGCCTCAGCCTCCCAAGTGCTGGGATTACAGGTGTGCGCCACCACATGGGCTGTGAGAATAGTTTTAGTAAGATGTTTGTTGCTGCTGTGTTCCCCAAAAGATGGAGAACCCCTAACCCCCAGGGCCTCAGAACACAGACCTTATTTGGACATAGGATCACTGCAGATTACTGAAGAGCAGATCATACTGGATGGAGCCAGATGGGCTGCTGACCCAATGTGACTGGTGTCCTAATAATAGAAGACAATAGCTGCGAACACAGAGGTAGACAGAGAGAGAGCAGCGTGAAGACTCCCCAAGAGAAGATGACCCTGGAACTGTAGTGACACAGCTGCAAGCCAAGGAAGGCCAAGGCTCCCCTGCAGACGGGACAAGGAAGAGTCCTGAGAGAGCACAGCCCTGTTGACATGGTAGTTTCACGCTTCAGCTTCCAGGACTGCAGTACAACACATTGCTGTAGTTTCACCAGTTGTTGGTGCTGTTACAACAGCACAGGGAAGCTAATATAGTCTCCTACACATCACTCATTTCTCTCTCCCGGTCCTCAGATTTCTATGTGTGTGTTTATCCCTCCTGCACACTGTCTAGGTACTACACAAAAAGTGACCTACCCCCATGGCCAGGTTGGACCCTGACTGCCTTAACCAATCAGCATTCTTGTCATTAGCTCAGGGATGGATGTGTACCTTTTGGGGTTTGTTTGTTTGTTTGTTTATTTGTTTGTAACAGGGATTGAACTCAGGGGCACTCGACCACTGGGCCACATCCCCAGCCCTTTTTTGTATTTTATTAGAGACAGGGTCTCACTGAGTTGCTAAGTGCCTCGCCACTGCTGAGGCTGGCTTTGAACTCACGATCCTCCTGCCTCAGCCTCCCAAGTGCTGGGATTACGGGCATGTGCCACCGTGCCTGGCTGGATGTGTACCTTAAACTAAGCCATTCAGAGTGACTCTTAGGATTCTTACTTAGAATGGCAAACAGAGAGAGCCACCAGAGATGAACACGATCCCCTAGACGTGAAGCGGAAAGCACAAAGCCTGGGTTGCACCTGGCAACAGTCATTTTCAAATGCAGCCGACAGGGCAGGCAACACAGCAGAGACACAAAAGCCCTGGGGCCTTGGAATGTCCTTAAACTACTAGGTCCATCTGCCCTGAGACATATCAAAACCTTGCAGTGAAAGGCTTCAGGGTTTAAGACCACTTGACTTGGATTTTGCGTTCCTTGTCACCCAAAGCTTCCTGGATGACAAATTGGCCTCACGGAACACCATACACCAACTCCAGCCAAGACAGCAGGGGTTTTAAAAGAGTCCCCTGGAGACCTAGACATGGAGGACACAGGGCTGGAACCACACTAGAGTCCTAAGCCTGGAAGCTGTGGCCAGATCTCCCCAGGCCTGGCAGCTACGTGAAAAGGCATGACCGTGCTGGGAATGGCTTGTGCTTCCAGAGCTGGCAGGTCAAGGAAGGATGTGCATCTCCCAGAAGCCAGAGGCGGGCTTGCCCAAGGGGGCGGGAACAGCTCTACTTAAGGGAGACTCTGTCCTAAAGAAGGGCCTGGAAGTACAGAAGGGGAACAAATCCAAACACAGTAGAAGCCTTGCAATGGAAGTCAGCTGGCCAGCAGGAGGAGGCAGCCACCACCTCAAGGGAACTTTTGCATGCAGGACACCCAGTAAGGGTGGAATTCCCAAAGAGCCCCCAAAAATGTTCCCCGAGAAAATGATCCCACAACTAGCGTCTGCCCGATCCAGAGGGCCAGACTACAATGGCGCAGGTCAAGAGCAGCCTTTCCTGCCCTTACCTCTTCTCCTGTTTCCACTCCAGTCCTGAAGAGACCAAAAAGCCAGCAGCAAAAGAGGGAAGAGGTCAAGTAAGAAGGGAAGGCTGTCAGACCACTTCCCTGCTGGCCCCAGACCCAGGCAGGCCCAAGTAAAGTAGGTGGGGGATTTAGTAGGATGAAACGTTGAAAGTTACAGCAGATGAGATTTTTGGATTATTAAAAGGAGTTACTTTCTTACCACTCAAAGGGCCTGGGAAAACTCTGGCTCTGCACTAGATTTTAACCCAGTCTAGTAGATGTGGTAGTGGCCCTGTCCCTAGGCAGGCCCCTGTACAGGAAGTCTGTGCCTGGCCAATACCTGCAATCCTGCCCGCAGGGTTTCATCTGGCTGGACAGGGTGATGGAGTCTGAAGCAAGGCAAAGTGCTGGAGCTTTCAAGTACCCAGAAGTTCTCACCCAAGGAGTGGGGGAGGCAGCGGGGTACCTGCGGGGTACCTCATGCAAGTTCCACAGCTCCCTGGCCCTTCCGTGGGGAGAACGCTGTGATCTTGGGTCTGAAAACTGTCCTTTTTTTGTTGGCTCACTCCCTTTCCTATCTCACTTCCTCATTACTTGCATTCAAATTCATGTCTCAGGCTCTGACTCTGAGAAGACCAAAACCAAGACATCGCCGGGCAGAGAGAAGATGATTTCAAACTGCAGGTTTGAGTGCACACTGGAAAGGGACAGAGGGCATCGGCATGTTTCTTGAGGCTGGTCCGGTGAATAAGTCCATCACACCGGAGTTCTGGTTGTACTCATAATTGAGTTTCCTGCCTAAAACTTGGGGACCGGAGGTGGCAGGGGTGGGGGTGCCCATTTCCTTCTACATGTTCACCACATCTTGAAACTGAAGCTAAATAGAGTTAGATATTCATCACACACTTCTGACTTCTTCCTGCCTCTTGAACTTTCCATTTTCTCTCATGATATCAGAAAAGGGGCCAGCGTTCACATGATGCCCAGTTCACCAGGTCGGAGATGTGGCTGATCTATACCAGGTACCGGCGCAGTAGCCTTGCTTACTGGCTTTTCCATTTTTTATTAGAGTGTAGTTTAGGTACAGTTAAAATTTAGTCACTTGCTTAGTTCTGACATCTTTTGATGGGGGCGGTATTTATCTATTTTCTGTACTGGGGATTAACCCAGGGCCTCACACATGCCAGGCAAGCACTCTACCATTGAGCTACACCCCCAACCCTTTTTCTTTTATTTTGAGACATGGTCTCACTAAATTGCCCAGACTGGCCTCCAACTTGAGATCCTCCTGCCTCCCAAGTAGCTGGGATTATAGGTGTGCACTTCTGCACCAGGCATTTTTTTTGTGAAGTATAATTCATAGATTAAAAAAGCCTAAGCAACTCAGTGAGATCCTGTCTCTAAATAAAATACAAAATAGGGCTGGGGATGTGGCTCAGAGGTTGAGTGCCCCTGAGTTCAATCCCCTGATGATCCTTCTCTCCCCCATAAAAGAGCCTAAAGCATAAATATATACCTGGATGAACCATCACTAAGTAGATAAGCTTTTAACAAGTTAATGCAGCCATATTACCACCAAGATTATAATCAAGATATAATTCTGATGGGATCCCGGAAAGGCTATCCAAAATGTGGTGCCCTGGTGTACTGAGTATTTTAAACTAAAAGAAATTGAGGAAAACCCAGAAGCAAGAAGACTACTGTCTGATCTCTTATAACCTTCCTTCTCTGAAACCTGGCCATAAGGAAATTCTCTGAACTACCTCTCCTGAAAGTAGGTCATAAAACCTTTATGTGACAGGTGTCCTGCCCTATACCTGAAAGCCAAGAAGAGTGAACAAACAGGCTCAACTAAATTCCCCCTGGTTTATTACCATTCGGTCATCCTCCCTTTCTGTCTGAGCATACTTCCATACAACTGTCTGTTCTTTTTTTTTAAATATTTATTTATTTACTTTAGTTGTACACAATGCAATGCATTTATGTTTACATGGTGCTGAGGATCGAACCGGGGCCGCGCACGTGCGAGGCGAGTGCTCTGCAGCTGAGCCACAACCCCAGCCCCCAACTGTCTGTTCTTTATCAGATCTAATCATCAAAATCCAATCTTCCCTGGACCTTTGTGTTTTTTGGCCATTTGGTTTTAGTCATTTCTGAGGGCTTCCATGTCACATAAAAACTTTAGGTTAAAAAAAAAATTGCATGTTTTTCTCTTGTCAATCTGCCTGTTGTTATGAAGGTGTCAGCCATAAACTTTGCAATAAATGAGGAAAGGGAATCTTTTCTCCCCTACAATTCTGTTGTTTTAACTTTCACATTTAAGGCTATGCTCCATCTCAAACTAACTGTTGTGTATTATGGGAGGTAGATATCAAGGTTAATTTTTTTTGTGTGGATGTTCAACAGATCCAGCATTGATAAATGGGGGGGGGGCACCCTTTCCTCACTAACTTGCCAGGAAGTCCTTGCCATAAATTCAGGTGACCACAAATGTGAAAACAGGTTTGTTTTTTTTTTTAATCTCTCTTTCTTATTCCATCAGTTATCTGTCTCTTCTTGCACCACCCCAGACTATCTTAATTACAGCTTTATTAAAAGTATGGAAATCAGGTTATATAAGTCCTCTGACTTTGTCTTTATTAGGATTTCCTTGGCTATTCTAAATCATTTGAATTTCCAAATACATTTCAGAATCATCTTCTCAATGTATTACAAAGCAACCAGCTAGGACTAAATCTATAG
Organism: Tamias sibiricus; assembly: GCA_025594165.1. Classification (NCBI taxonomy): domain Eukaryota; kingdom Metazoa; phylum Chordata; class Mammalia; order Rodentia; family Sciuridae; genus Tamias; species Tamias sibiricus. The sequence goes on along the minus strand of CM046660.1, from coordinate 66,082,245 downwards.
GTAAATTTAGGAAGAATTGATATCTTTTTTTTTTTTTTTTTTTTTTTTTTTGGTCACTGGGGTTTGATCTCAGGGGCACTCGACCACTGGGCCATATCCCCAACCCTTTTTGTATTTTTGTTTAGAGACAGGGTCTCACTGAGTTGCTAAGTGCCTCTCCATTGCTGAGGCTGGCTTTGAACTCACGATCTTCCTGTCTCAGCCTTCCAAGTGCTGTCTTAGCCTCCCACTGCGCCCGGCCAAGAATTGATATCTTAACAACATGTAGTCTTCCACTCCATATAAAAGTATAGGTCCCTGTGGTCTCCTTTAAATTCTCTCAGTAATGGTTTTTACGCTATAGAAATCTTGATCACCTTGCATTCTATTTATTCTGAATTGTTGGGCATTTTCTAAGGATGTCCCTGGATGCCTTTCTCACCTGATGGGCTATTGCCCTGTAAATTTTAAATATGTATACCTTTGACCCAGCATTTCTGCTTCTAGACATGCACCCTCTACTCACAGGAAACATACTTGGAAAGATACAAATGTATGTTTGAGGATATCCACTGCAGTTATGTCAGTAATAAAGCAATAAAAGAAAAACTGGGGAGAGATGGGATTCCAGATGCTTATTACTAGAAAGCTCATTAAACAAATGATTATTCAGAAGTGCAATGGAATATTTTTATAACTATCTGAAATATGAAGTTCTAATATTGAAAGACGTTCAAGAATTGTCAAAAAGGAAGTTGCCAGACAGCATCACTGGTATTATGAGAATTTAAAGATAAAGATGATGATAATATCTACATTAGTAGGTGCAGAGAGGAAAAATCTGAGCCATACACATGAAACTATGAACAATAGTTAGGTACTTGGTGGAGGGGAGGTAAAGCGATTTATGAGGAACTTCTGTCTTCTAAGTATGTATTTCTGCAATATTTACATTTTTAAAAGAAAATATATTTTCTTCTGATCTAAAACATAAAATAATGATCTGTTTCTAAGTAAGAGTCTCAAAAGTTGGAAACAGTGCAACAGATGTGGCTCGACTGCCTCGCAGACAGATGTCTCCCGATCACAAGGTTGTTTAAGAATTCAGACTTATCTCCTTGCTCACTGACCCATAACACAACAGACTAAATGTTTGACATGGGAAAATTCTCGGGGACAAAAGAGCTTATTCAAGCAGACCTGACAGCCATGAGCTATCTCATAATCAGCAGAGAGACAGACGTCCTGCCTGTACTGTGGGCGGGGAGGGCCAGGGAGACCGGTAAAGGGCCAGGAAAGGGACTGTCCTTCTCCTCCTCCATGATGGCAGCCTTGGCCTTGCTGGCCAATGAAGCATTGGCCCTTGGCCCGAGTGGAGGAGAGCCAGGAAGACATTGCCAAGTGCAAGCCTGGGTGCTTCCAGGGGCTTCAAAGCTGGGACAGACACAGTTAACAGAGAATGCAGAGTATGAAGTGCATCTTGGGGGAGATCAGCATGGAACCTGCATTCTGAGTTTTGCTTTCTCTAAAAAAATATACTTTTTATTGTGGTAAAATACACATAAGATTAAAGTTACCACCTTAACCATTTTTGAGTATACATTCTATTGGTATTAAAATCCATTCACGGAACCGGGTGAGTAATCTCAGCACTTGGGAGGCTGAGGCAGGAGGATCGCGAGTTCAAAGCCAGTCTCAGCAATGACAAGGCACTTAGCAACTCAGTGAGACCCTGTCTCTAATAAAATACAAAAAAAGGGCTGGGGATATGGCCCAGTGGTCGAGTGCCCCTGAGTTTGATTCCCAGTACCAAAAAAAAAAAATAAAATCCATTCACGGGCTGGGGTTGTGACTCAGTAGTAGAGCGTTTGCCTAGCACGCATTGAGGCACTGGGTTCAATCTCCAGCACCACATAAAACTAAGTAAACAAAATAAAGATTTTTTTTTTTAAATCCATTCACATTGTTGGGAAACCATCACCACCATCAGGCTCCAGACCATTTTTTATCTTGTGGAACAGAAACCGTACCCATTAAACTACGGTTCCCCAGCCTCCTACTCACCCCAGCCCTGTGACCACATCTACTTTCAACATTCTACTTTCTCTATGATTTTAACTACTGAAGAGACTTCTCATACATGGAAATGACAGCAGTTTTTATAGTGTTTGTCTTTTCACAGCTGGCTTACTTCACTTAGCAAGATGTTCTTAAGGTTCATCCATGTCACTGCATGTCTTGAGGCTCAGGGAAACGGATACGCCAAATTCCTTCACCTATCTAAGGCCTAACTCCCTTCCCTAGATAACTCATCAACTGGAGGAGATTGACTCATCAAAGAGAAAAAAGGTCAAGATCTCACCAGAGAGACTCTATCACAGCCTGTCACCTCTTCTGAGGCTGCTACCTGAGAGGTCTTACCTGCACCACAAGGTAATTTCTTTTTGCAGGCCTCCTCTTCGTCCTCTCCAATGACCTGTCACCACATCTCCAAGCCCCTATTTCTATTTGTCTTTTCTTTTCTCCTTTTCAGTGCTGGGATTGAACCCAGGGCTTTATACATGCTAGGCAAGTATTCTCTTTTTAAAATTTTTGAGTCAAGCTGGGCGTGGTGGCGCACACCTGTAATCCCAGCACTTGGGAGGCTGAGGTAGGAGGATCACGAGTTCAAAGCCAGCCTCAGCAATGGCGAGGCACTTAGAAATAAAATACAAAAAAAGGGCTGTGGATGTTGCCCTATGGTCGAGTGTGCCTCTGAGTTCAAGCCCCAGTACCAAAAAAAAAAAATTGAGTCTTGCTGAATTGCCCAGACTGGCCTCGAACTTGCAATCCTTCCACCCCAGCCTCCCGAGTAGTTGGAGGCTTCTATTTCAGCCTCCTATTTCAGTTTTTATTATATAAACTTTAATTTTCTGACCCCTCTTTGAGTCTCATATTTTGTAAGACTCCTGTGCATATTTACAAAAATTAATGTGTTTCTCTCTTGTTCATCTGTCTACTGTGAGTTCATTCCAGAGACTCAAATTTTCAAGTCTTCCAAGAAAGAGGGAAAGCTTAAAACTCCCCTAGATATATCAGAATTTCCTTCATTTTGTGGCTGAATAATATTCCAAAATATAGACATGCCACCTTTTGCTTATCCCTCCACCACGGACACTTGGGCTGCTTCAACATTTTAGCTATTGCAAATAGTGCTGCTGCAAACACAAGGACACAAGCATCTTGCAGTTTGGGGACACAAATCCGGAAGTCAACTTGACTCTGGCATGAGCAAATCATCTCTGAATCAAATAAGGATGATAGTCATCTCCAACTTGCAAAGCTGCAAGTTGTCTTTTCCCATGTGCGTTCCTTCCTGTCTAATCCTTACCTCATTTAATTTTCACAGCCTGTAGGGAGGCCAGGCAACGCTCACCTGTAAAACAGGAAACCAAGAGTCATGCTCATGGTGTCCAGCTCTCCACCCCTCGAGATGTGGTGTTTCCCCCCCAGAACCCATCCGAGCAGAGAGGTCACCACACACCCCTTCCTGTGTGAGTCTCAGCTTAATTTGTTTGCATCTATTATATACCATCTATTATATTGCCACTTCAGGCACATGTCCGTGTTACAGCCTCATGTGGAAGGTGACAAAGAACTATTCCTGTGTCTACACACACACAGGCACATCCACCAACTCCTCCTTCAAGACAGCTGGGTGGGCCAGGCACTGGTTTCCAAGAATGAACCTTAATCCCATTGAAGTTCATCAGAAAATTGCTATTGGATTTTACAGGGAATGTTGAAGCCCCCACTCCCAAAGAAGAGGCTGTCACTTGCATCACACAGGAAAAGTTTTGTCCCAGACCAGTTTGGGGACAATTTTTCTTTTATGGGTTGTTGACATCAAAATCACCCGCAGGGTTTCTTGAAAGCCCAATGTGTCAGGAGGAGGGTGGGGGAGGTGCCTCCTTCATTCCCCAGCTTTGTCTAGACAACCTCACTGATCATTTTGCTGCTGGTCATCCCAGGACCAAAGCCTCCTGGGAAAGTGAAGCTGCACTCCCCACGGTCTCCCCAAGGGCAAGGTGGTGGGGAGAGAGTTCAGACCTGGGGTGGGTGAACAGACAACTTGTATATTTCAAACAGCTACAGAGAGATGTGAATGGTCTAAACACAAAGAAATGGTAAATGTTTGAGGTAGCAGATGTGCTAATTGCCCTGATCAAATCATTGCACATTGTAGACCCATGCTGAAATGCCACACTGTTCCCCACAAATATGTAAAATTACTGTGTTATGTGTCCATTAATAATTATTAATGCCGGGCGCAGTGGCACACGCCTGTAATCCCAGCACTTGGGAGGCTGAGACAAGAGGATCACGAGTTCAAAGCCAGCCTCAACAATGGCGAGGCACTTAGCAACTCAGTGAGACCCTGTCTCTAATAAAATACAAAAAAAGGGCTGGGGATGTGGCCCAGTGGTCGAGTGCCCCTGAGTTCAATCCCTGGTACCAAAAATAATTATTATTATTACTATTATTATTAATAATGTTTTTATCTTGCAGGTAAAAAAAATTGAGTAGAATAACAGGGCCCACCCCACCACAAGGAAAAATAGACACCCCCGTTCTTACCAAGTCCCTTGCCCATTCTGCCAGCATCCCACGAGCCTTGGCTGGTGCCTTCACCCCCATCCCCAACTCCAAAAACATGCCTCCCTCTGCATTTTGCAGAGGAACTCCTGCACCTTACTTCCTGCCCCTACCTTTGAATATGCAATAGCCCAGGGTGGGGGGGGCGGTGAGCAGCAAAAGGCCCCTGTGTATTCAAAGACTTATTGATGTTATCTCCAGTCTCCTCCCATCATGGGGAAGAAAGTGGGTGGTGGGTAGATGCTACCTCCTGTCCCTGTCCGTCACCCGCTTCTCTAAGGATCTGGAGGCTTAGTATTTGGGAGGAAAAGGCTCTGTGATGTGAATGAAGTCATCAGCCCCAATGGTTGTCCCCTTCCATCTTCTGTGACAAAATGCATCTCAGCAAAGGCCCAGGGACAGAGGCCAACTGTAGACAAAGAACAGAGCCGGTGACAAATGACAGTAAGGCATAAGAACCCCCCCCCCCCCCCAAGGACCCAAGGCTTCCTGCCAGTGCCTGCACACCGCAGAGAGGCATCCCAGCTTGGGTTCTACTGCAAACCTGAAGAGTGGGAAAAAGGAATGAGTCAAGTATGGTGGGCTGTGGGAGAGGACATCAAGGACGTGGTGATTTCCAGGGATGGGCTGAAGTACGTGGCCATGAGGCAGAAAGGGGCTCCGGAGAGACTGAGCTGTAGAATAATTAAGCTCTTTTTTTATTTGAACACTTGAATCTATAGCTTTGAAATAGAATTTCCTGCTATCTGCATATTAAGAACTTCATCTAATTCAGGAACTATTCTGGGTACTGAGGACAAAATGTTGAAGAACCCACCACCCAGGAGCGCAGGGTCTGGTGTGGAAGGCGTCCTGGAAAATGCACACCCAGAGGGGGCCTGTCAGGGAGGCACCCAGAGGCAAGGACCCTGACCTGAGGAATCACAAGTGGCCCCGTAAGCTAGCAAACACAACAGATGCTTTTATTTAAAATATAAAAATCTTGAAATGAGAAAGTGACATAAGCATTGAAAATAAAATACAAGATGAGTAGGAGTTAAGGAAAGGAACAAGGGTTTGGAGAGCAAGGTGCTCCTGGCAGAAGGAGCAGGTGCTGATGTTGAGGGTTTCAGGCAGACTCTGATGGGCCTGGTCCCCAAGGTCTGAGAGGTGGACTTCTGGGAAGGGCTCTCAGGGAGGAAGAGGGCCGGTTGGCTCAACTGAGGAATTTGAGTTTTACCTGAAAGGTAACTGAAAACTGTTAAAGGGGTAGGGGAAGCGGTAGAATCAGCATTTCTAAAACACTTCTCTAGCAGAAGCTCTGCAAGAATGGCCTGGAAGGGGCGCTCCTGGAGGGGGCTGGCCAAGGGGAGGCCAAGGCAGGAACAGCAGGGAGAAGATGAGGGCCGGCGAAGGGAAGGGGGGAAGACTTGGGGGAGTCTGAACCAGCGGTCAGGTGGATACCTTGGGGGCGACACTAACAACTGGGCAGGTGACAGGCATGTCTCTATATATGGAGCAGATTTTTGAGGCACAAGAGATCATTTGAACCCGGCCCTTGGCTTCTTGCCTTCCCAGGGTTGTGGCTGGGTGGAGTTTACCCCTCTGTGTTCTGGAACATTCTCCAAAGAATCTCTGGGTTGTCCAAAAGCAGCTGAAAGAATCCCCAGGAATCCCCTTCCAAACTCTCCAGACCCCCTGCTTCCCAGGGAACCTGTCATCTCTGGCCTTCTGCTGGCATCACAGGACAGTACCAAGGTCACTAGCTATCCCCTGTAGAAATGGCCAGGCAGATGTGAAAGGACAGGGCATCTCTGTCCCTTCTGGGGTGGGGGTAGGGGACTCAAAGACAGGCTGCACAGGAGTAGAGCTGCCACACTGTCACAGGGTCCCATCACTGGAGGACAGGCAAGGAAGATGGGTCCCCCCAGCTTCAGCCCCAACAAGGGACAGGGAAGGGCAAAAGGAGTACCAACGGGCACTGGGCTCAGCCCCAAAAGAGGCTGGCAGTCCAAACTCCCAGGGTGCTGGGGCCCCTCTCCGAGTGATAACAGCAGCTGCTGTTTGGGGAGGTCGCTCCGGATGGGCCTCGTGCCAGCATTTCTGAGCACCTCGTGTTATGCTCACAGGGAAGAAGGCACAATCCCAACCTCTGATTACTATTAGATGTTGTCATTTTTACTGTGAGTCTGCCCAGGTCGTTGTTACCCGCCCATAACCTCCCTTCCCAGGGGTCCTCAAGGCTCAGGTTAGGGCCTGGGTCCATGCCCCCAGACCACTGTGACAGTCCCTTGCCTGGACACTCCATTCTGAGTCTTTGCTTCTCTGAGGTGTGTGTGCCTTTCTACTTTGTGTTGGTTGGACCTGGGCCCTGCCTTTCCTCCCCAAGATTCCCTGCACACGACACAGTCCTCGGACAGCTGAGAGGAACTGCTTCACAAAGAGTAGACACCAACCCTGCAGTAGGGTGGAGCTCTCCTTTGGGGACCCCTCATCTCTGGAGGAATGGCAGCCTCTACTCCCTAAACTGGGCAGCTGACCCTCAGTAGCCATTGTGTTTCCGCAAGGCCCCACCACAGCCCTGAGGTGTCCAGATGGCTGGATAATCCAAACAAGACCCTTTCCTGGACATGCTCCCTCCTCCAGCCAGTGGTCCCTCCAGGGTCCTGTGCCATCGCAGCCTTAGGTCCCTGCATCAGCAGTGACCTCTTCAGCCTCACCCTCACGTCCCTGGCCCCACCTGACCCGCACACAAGCCACCTGCTTCCTTCCAGGCCTTTGGGGACCCATGGAACTGTTTTGAAGAAGAAAAAGCAATGCCTGCCTTTTTTTCTGCGTGAGCCAGGCACTCGCAGCCGAGGCCCAGGACCCTCCGCCACAGGCCCAGTGACCACGTCCCTGGGGACAGGGTCTATGTGATAGCTTGCCTCAAGCTTCCATTCCTGCGGGATTCTCCTCTGCCTGCCTTGGTGTGTCCCTGGCAGCCTTAGTCTTTGCTGCCACCACTGGGCTCCTGGCCCACCTGCTCTTGGTTCCCCAGCTCTCTGCCAGGACCCTGCACATGTGACATAGCAGTGCTCCGCCTGGACCCCACCCTGCCCCATGTCACCAGCTGCCCTGCCCCATGTCACCAGCTGTCCCGCTCTTCAGCGGCACCTAGTGAGTCCATCGGGGGCCTGGATCCTCTCACTCTGCCCTGCCCGCTGTCAGCAGCCAGAACCCACCCCCCACCCCACCCCCTGCGGCTCAGAGCACGCGTGTCTTCCTGTGGAGACAGAGAACACCTTTCCAGAACACAGCTGGGTCTAGCTTCTAGAACTATGGAGCCATCCAGAAAATGAGACGAGGACACTGGGCCTCTGATGAGTGAAGACAGCACTGAGGCAGAGTGCAGATTATGGGGGGCTGGAATGGAAGCCAGTTTGCTAAGATTTCTAAAGAAGAGCCCAGAAACCACCCTAACAGTAGGAAAAGGTGTGGTTGGGGCGTCAGAGCCCTGCTGGGCGGCACAAGAATGTGTCCCCTACGTGATGCCCTGCTTCCGTCAGCCCCGCCCCCAGGGCTTCAGCGTGAGAGTCCTGGAGGTACAGTCAGCAGCCTTAGCCAGGCTGTGCAGATTGGAGGCACCTGGTGCTCAGTGCTGGGCACTCAGGAATGGCCTTAAGTGGCTTCATCATGCCCTTGGACCTCCCACCAAGGCCACCCACATGCCTTTGGGCCCTAGCCACTGACACGCCACTGCCCTCATGCACGTCAGACAGTTCCAGTGTGCTGCCCAGGGACAGAGGTGGGAGGCAGGCCCCTACCAGACCTGGGCATGCAACTGGGCACCTGTCCTCCATCCCTTACTATCCCCTCCCCCCCCCACCAGAGGGCACATCAGACACGGAGGACAACACCCCGCACACTCAGCTGCAGACACAGTGGCCCACCCCCCCCCCCCCCCCCCCCCCCCCCCCCTGGCCTGGGGAGAAGGGCCAGATTCTGACCACAGAGCACCCTGGTGTGCGCAGCCAGCAGGGGAGGAAGAAGCCCAGGCAGCTCCAGAAGCAGAGCTTGCCTCTCCTGGCACAAAAAGGCAACAGCCCTGCACTGTCACCAACAGTTACGGCTGAGGGCCCTGCCCTAGTTCTGCAGGGAGGCAAGTCCCAGGCAGGGGGTTCACAGCCTGTAGGCACAGACCCAGCAGCAGATTTGTCTCTAGGCTGCCCTGTTCCTCTAGGAAGGGCTTGGCAATCCCAGCCCCAGGGACATTCCCTTTCCCTCCTCTGCAGTGGTGACAGAGCTAGTGACACTGGGCACCTCCTCATGCATGTACCCTCATGAAACCGGCTGAAACGAACTCTGGCTGACCTCCAAGGACACTGAGGGGCACTGTCAGCTCCGGGCAGAGGCAACCAGTTGGGGAGAATGTGCAAGCAGGAGAGATCACAGACTATGGTGCAGGGGTTCAGATCTTTGTCTCACTGGCTGGCAGTTTCCGTCCTCTTACCCCCAAACTTCCTTCCTGATTCTCTGCCCAGCACGAGGAGTTTGGGGGATGTGCCAGCCAGTCACAGCCTACAGTAGCTCAGGGAAGTGTGTACAGCCAGCATCGGTTCCTGGTTGAGTGGGCCGGCCCTGGAGGGAGACACAGCCCAGGCCCCACACCTGCAAGCACCAAGGCTCGATTTCCTCATCTGTTAAATGGTGATGATATCCATGACCACCTAGCAGGGCTGCCAAGAGGATTATCAAATGAGAAACTGTGAGGTACTCTTAGCACAGGCCTGGCACACAGTAGAGCCTCAATAAAGATTAACTGAGATGAGACCACAGCCTTGCCCCGCAACAGTAGGTGGAGAACCAACAGGCTCCTCCCATCTTAGAGAATCTGCCTCTCCAGCAGGCTGGCAAGTTGGTGCATGCGGCCTAAAAGCTTTGAGGGACAATAAGGAACGACTTCCTGCCCAGCACCATCTCACGCCCTTGCTCATCCCCATTGGTCTCGATGTCTGAAATTAGAGATTAGTTCTTTGGGCTCTGCATAGAGAGGCAGGTACAGTGGGCTGTCCCTGGGTGCAGCAGGTCCTGCCAAGGCCTACTCAAGGGTGAACTGGGAGGGAGAAAGATGAAGGCCAGGCCTGCTTGTCCACAGGCTCTGATAAAGAAGGGGCCTGATGGGTCAGGCGGCCACAGCAGCCCCCTCGGCCTCACGAGAACTTGTACTCCAAGATGTAGCTCCCCCAGCCCCCCACAACGTCACCTCCTGGGTCTGTTTCTGCATGCAAGAAACGAGTGCCTGTCTCTTAGAGTCACAGTGAGGGACAAAGGAAACAGCCTATGCAAACCGGCTGGGGAGAGCCTGACGAAGCTGGCGCGGCCGTCCCCTAGAGTTGCCATGACCAGGTACCGCGGGCTGGGCGCCCAAACGACAAACATCCGTTTTCTTGTGAGTTTAGAGGCCGGAAGTCTGAGATCATGGCACCAACAGGGCTGTTTCCTCCAGCTCGCAAGTGGCCATCGTCACCCTGTGTCTCCCACAGTCTTCCGACCTGGTGTGTCTGCGTCTTCATCTCTTCTTCTTGTGCGGGAAACCAGTCCTATTGTCTCAGGGCCCACCCTAACGACCTCATTTAAACTGAATTGCCTCTGTCGCCAAACACAGCCACGTCCTGGGTGCTGTGAGCTGTGGATGTGAAGGGGACACGACTTGGCCCGTCAGAGCTGATGCTCAGGAAACACTGCTGCTTGATGCAGCTCAACAGATACCCCTCTCTACGCCAGCATCCTCTTAGGCCCTTGGGATGCGTTAGGAGCAAAGCAGCCCAGGATCCTTGTCCATTCCCGGGGTGGGAAGCTGACAACAAAATTAAAAGTAAATTGTGTAAAGTGCCAGATGTGGTCAGATCTATGGGGGAAAAAATAGAGCAGAGTGAGGGGAATCAGGAGTTAGGGGTGGGAGTTTTGGATAAGGTGGACAGGATAGGCCTCATGCAGGCAAGATTTGACAAAACCTTCAAGGAGGTGACCTATCATCTATTATTATGATTCCTAGGAATTCCATCAGAATCCTTGGGGTGTAAACCCCCATATCTCTGCCCACTCCCACCCATCCTGGTATCAGAGCAGAAATGGTACCCTGAGACAAAGATCTGCTTTTAACACAACTCTGCTCTTTACTAGCTGTGTGACGCTGTGCAAGTTGCTTAACCTCTCTGAGGCTGCACTCCTCTGGGCCGTTACCTCATTACAGTAGGAACAGAGCAGAGGCACAGCCAAGGGTAGCCATTCCTGGGCTGGGCTGGGCTGCCCTGGGGCTAGGGAGTGGGTGCTGGGATTTCAGAAGGAGCTACGGGATTTGGTCCAGGATGGGTGGTGTACCAGGACTGTCAGCTGCCCAATAACTAAAAAAAACTTCTAGTTTTCTTCTAAGTTAGAAGAGCAGGACTTCAAACAAAAAGGAAGTTTTGTCTCATGTAAAAAAGAAAATTCAGAGCTGTCAGTCAAGAGCTGGGGTTGCCACCGAGGGGTGTCAGCAAGCATCTGGACTCCCCTCTTCTCTTCTCCACCACACCTAGCCCCTGGCTTTTATCCTCATGGTTGAAGATGGCTGCTGTACCTCCAGACATCCAAACTATCTCCCAGGAAATAGAAGGAGGTAAGGAGGAAGCCAATGATGATCAAAGATAAAGAGCCATGCCAGTAAAGTAAGCTTGTTCTTAAATATCTACCCACTGGCTTCCCCACTTATCCCACTGGCAGAGCTAGGTCAGCATGGCCAGTGCTAGCTACAGGATCCCAGGAAGTATTCTACCTGAGCACATTGTGACCCCACTTAAGCCAGAGTCCCATTGGTGAGGAAGAAGGGGAAGCTAGACATTGGGCAGATGCCCAGCACACTGGTCTCCACAGAGCTCAAGGACAGGAGGGGAGGTGGTACCTAGGAGCCCTGGCCAGGTGGGCCCAGGATGCCCCCCTCAGCAGCGTGGGCCAGGGCCGGGAGGCGAGTCCAGAGCTGTGTCAGCCAGCTCTCCTGTACTGTGATAACAGACCTCAGGAAAATCATGTTAAAAGGAGGACGTTTTTATATGGCACACAATTTCAGAAGCTTCAGTCCCTGGTCAGCCGGCCGAGCAGCTTTGGACCTATGAAGAGATGGGACAAAAGAGTGAGAGAGAAGGGGCTGGGGTCCTCACTAGGCCTTCTGAGGCCCACGGGCTGACCTAGCCTCCCTCCTCTGGGCCCCGCCTTCTAAAGGTCCTGCCACCTCCCAGCAGCCCCAGAGGCTGGCGGCAAAGCCCTCAACCGTGAGGTCTGGGGACTTTTAGGATCTGAACCATAAAAGGGCTGAGAGGGCAGCACCTGGGGCTGCGGGTGGGGCCTGCAGGGAGGGGCAGGTAGTGGTACTGCCCTCAGCTCACTCACACCCGGGGAACAGGGCTCAGAAGAGGCCCTTCCTCACCTCCTAGGGGCGGATGTCAGGTGTGGCGTGGGGGAGGGGCGGGGGGGGGCAAAGGATGGGACACAGCCCTGCCACTGCTTCTGGAGGGTGCCCCTCACTCTTCCAGAAGAGGACGTGCAGCTGGGAGCTGGGCTGTGCCCGGGAGCACCCTTCCAGCCCCCACTTCCCCTCCCCACCTGGGACCCGCAGGACAGGGCTGCGGAGGGCCCCTGGGTCCAGAGCCTGTGGGCCAAAGCCAGAAGCCCACCCACCCCGTCACCCCGGCAGTGAGGAGGAGCCCGAGGCGGGCCTGGGAGCGGGCATGGATGCACTCTGTTCCTCGTGGGAGCCTCCACTTGGGTGTCTGACAGGCCTCCAAACCTGAACTCATGAATTCCCCAAAGGGAACCTTGTCCTCTGCATGAGGGGAAGCTTCCTCCTGCCCCCTGCTCAGGCCAAAACCCTAACAATCCCCCTCTTCCCATCCAGCCCATCCTCTTCCTCAGACAAATCTCCAGAGGCTGATCCTCGTCCTGCCTCTGCAAGGGCCACCCTGGTCCAGGTGTTTCGCCTGGGTCATTGGAAGAGCCACCTGGCTGGTCTCCCTCCTTGTGTGCTCAGCCTCAACACAGCAGCCAGATGAGCCCAGCTCCTCCTCGTCTGGAAGAGTGTTTCCCTTTGTGAGGGCTCACAGGGCCCCATGTGATTCCTGTCCAACCTCAGAACCCCTCTAGCCACTGGGGAAGGGAACTCCGGCCTCAGGACCTTTGCACTTCCCAAATCTGCTGCCCAAGACACAGGGCCAACTCCTTACCCTTCAGACCTTGGCTGGCATCTAGCTGAGGCTCTCACCTCCCTGTGTCAATAGCAGTGGCTCTCCTCCCCGTCACACCCCAATACCAGCTGGCTTTCCATTCCCCACAATACATGTCGTCACTAGACCCAAGGTTCTGAGCTCCTGGGGGAAGAACAGGTCCACTTTGTTCCCCGTTAGACCCTCAGGACCTAGAACTCTGCTGCAAGGATTTGATCCACAGGTGCTGAATAAATGAGTGAATGAATGAACAAATGAAGCATGAGTGAAGGGCAAAAACCAATGCCAGAAACTGCTGTGTAGCAAAAGGGTTTATTGAACGGCCCCTAATGGCCGGTCAGGACAGAAGGGGCATGTGGAGATTAAGGGAGCAAGGGGAAGGAAAAGGAAACTGGCCAGCGGGGAGAAGGGCGCAGATGGGCGAAGAAGGAAAAGGGGGCTAAAGGGGGAAAGGGAGAAGGAAAAGGGAAGGGGAGAAGGGGAAGGGGGAACCGGCGAGAAGAAGGCGGTGAAGGGGAGAAAAGGGGTGAGTTCTGGCCTGGCAAGGGTTTAAGTAGCGACTCCGGTTACAGAGGGGCGGAAGTGGGGCTTGTAGGCTCGGGATTGGCTCAGAAAGGGCGAGCCCGCCCCCGGGTGAATTTCTGGGAGAGGCGAGTATTCCCAGGATCAGAAAGGGTGGAGACTCAGAGCCCGCCAAAGGTGGATTCCGGGGAGAGATGGGCACTTCCGGGAAGTTAAAGCTCAGGCTCACTGGATAACCGAAGGCACCTGGGGCGTGGCCTGTCAGCCCAAATTCATCTAACTAAGTGACCCTGAGGAGCCCACCTGGACAAGCAGGGGAAAAAACGGTCTTACTGAATCCTTATCACATGATGACGTGCCCCGTGCCCTCTCAAAACCCCTGGGAGGCTCGGAGACACCCAGAGTGGAATCTTCCAGCACAGGCTGATAATGAGGCTGGGGGAGAAGCCCCTGCTGAGCCCCAGAGCTGCGCTGCGGAGGGGACAACCTTGCTGAGACAGGGGCTCCTGGAGCCCCAGGCATGGGAGGTTGGCTCAGATGCCTTCTGGGAGCCCGACTGCCCTGTGCCTCCGTGTTCTGAGCTGAGAAATGGGGTAGATAACACGTTGGTCATCGCCGTGAACCCTGAACTCAAGCTGGCTCAGATGGTCACTCCTTTCCACCTGCCTTGGGTCCCACTCCCTCCACCAAAACCCAGGAGACTTCCAAGCCTTCAGCACCTGGGAGGGCCCCAGGCCCTTGTACATCAAGGTCACCCAACTCCTTTGCTGTCCAAGCACACTGGGGGTGGTGCCTCAACCTCCTTGGTGACTTGGGGGGTCTCTGACAGTCCAGGTACCTCCTCTGGGTCTCTGCTCACCTCCCGGGTGCTGAGGGCACTGGAGTCCTTGGAAGTCAGAGTCAAGGCACGGTCTCCCTGGGGTAGGGTCGATGTTTGCAGACTAATCTCCCAGGACTGCAGAAGTGATGTCATCAGCACCTGGCTTAAAGGAATTGAGGACAGGTGAGAAGGCAAATACCTCGGGGGCCCAGGCAGCTCAGGTAAATGCGTGGCCACCAACTTCCAGGGCGTGGTAGAGGCCCTGTTCTAGTTTCCTAGGGCGCCATGACAAAGTGGCACATGCTGGTACCAAGGAAATGTATCGTGTGGAGTTCTGAAGGTGAGACTTCAGAAATCCAGGCATCTGCAGGACCTGCTCCCTCTGAGTGCAGGGCAGAATCCAGGCCCTGCTCCCGGCTTCTGGAGGTTTGTGGCAACCTCTGCTCTTCCTTGGCTTCCGACCCCTGTCTTCACGGTCACCTAGCATTCTCCCTGCACTGTGTCCCTGCCCACACTTCCCTTTTTCAAGGACAGAAGTCAAATCAGGGCCCTCCCTACTCCAGGCTGACTTCATCTTAACTGATTACATCTGCAATGACCCTATTTCCAAATAAGGTCACCTTCTGAGGTAGTGGGGACAGAACCTCAGCACAGCAGTTTGGAAGAGGACACAATCAGCCCCACAATAGGGCCCTTGAGCCTGGAGAGGGAGCCCAGCTGGGGGACAGCCCCGACTGCTCCAGGCCAGCGTGCCCTGCAGGACTCTGGAGCCTGCCTAGGGTCCCCTGGACAAGGGGCCCTCATGCCGACACCGAGAGAGTCTCAGGAGAAGGGATGACTGGTCACTCCACGTGGAGTCCCCCACCTCCAGTGTTTTGAGAGAAGTCAGAAATTCTGATTTTGTGTGAAATCTCCCAATTTTAAAATGTGCAATGAATTCGACAAACTTAAAAATTCTGTATGGCACACCTGAATGTGTCTAGGCTGGGAGCCGCTGGTTTGTCACCAAGAGAAGATAGACCCAAGAGAGGTCATTCCAGGCTCCGCCCAATTCACAAGGCCAGGATGGACCGAGCGTGGCCTTGTGCTGGGCGTGGGGGAGACGCGCAGGGAGAGTCACATCTCAGTGAATTACGCCACTGGGCATAGGGGATGCCTAAGACAGAGCAGGGCAGCAAATAATGGCCATGACAGCTCATCATCACAGGGCCCTGCTTCATTCACAGCTTCTCCTCCTGATGATCTCATCACCCCTTAAAGGCCCACCGCCTCTCAACACCCGAACATTGGGGACCAAGCCTCCAGTGAGTTTGGGAGGGACAAACCATAGCAGCATTCTGGGGCAAAGAGCAAACTGTGATGTTCAAAAGGGGGACAGACACTGAAGGCCTGAACCTAGCCCCTTGACTGCCAGTACCACCAGGCTGGGACATCTCTCTTTCACCCCTCTCCTCTAACTTGCACAGTGCGCACACTGCTGCTCCTTACCCACGCAGACCAGGTCCAGAACTTTCTAAGGTAACACTAGCTTCTCAAGCAACTTTCTTTGGGGAGGGAGGGTACTAGGGATTGAACCCAGGGATGCTCTATCACTGAGCTACATCTCTGCCTTTTTTTTTTTTTTTTTTTTTTTTTTTGGTACTGGGGATTGAACTCGGGGGCACTCAACCACTGGGCCACATCCCCAGCCCTTTTTTGTATTTTATTAGAGACAGGGTCTCACTGAGTTGCTAAGTTTGCCAAGTGCCTTGCCACTGCGGAGGCTGGCTTTGAACTTGCGATCCTCCTGCCTCAGCCTCCCAAGTGCTGGGATTACAGGCATTCGCCATCACGCCCGGCTCTCTGCCTTTTTATCTTGTAATTTGAGACAACTTCTCACCAAGCTGCTGAGGTTGGCCTCAAACTTTCAATCCTCCTACCTCTGCCTCCAGAGTGGCTGGGATCACAGGCATCACCACCATACCCAGCTTCTCGAGCAACTTGAAAGTCTCAATGACAGCACCCACTCTGAGGTTTTGCTGCTGGTGGTGACTAACAAAGGGAATTTCCAGCAGGGTTGGAAAGGGGGCCTGGCCCAGGGTAAAATGGGTGAAGAAGACAGGCTTTCTGGTCCCCCAGTGCGCCTGGAAGCGGCCTCTGCTGGCCTTGCTCTGCTGCAGCGACTGCCCTGGTGGCCGGGAAGCTCTCACACTGCTGGGCCTGCAGCCTCCCTCCCAAAGGCCATGCCCTGCAGATCTGAAGGGGAAGGAGGAAGCTGAGGAGGAGACAGTGTCCAGAGAAGTGGGGAAGAGCAGGGGCCCCTGCTTCCCTCCCGCCAGGCACTGCGGGACAGCGGAAACCAGGTCCCTGCTGGGAGCTGCACCCCGGCCCGGCCTGGCCCTGAGTGCCCTGTTCTGCCTGCCGTGACCTGGGCAAAGCTCGCCGTGCCTGCGCACACTCGTGCTTTCTGAAACCCGAGGAGGCAAGAGGAGTGAGGGGGAGTCTCACGCAGCCCAGGCCAGCTGGTCGGGCTAATTTTAGGTTTTTTTTCACAGCCTGTGCGAGGCTCACTAATCTCCTTCATCCCAGAAAATGCACGTGGATCAACTCCTTCGCTCATGGTATCCCGTGCCTCGACCCCCCAAAACATGCCTCCCTCTGTCCAATTTGAATCTCTTTAACCTGCCCAGCCCCAACCCTCCCAGGAAGCCTGCCCTGACCACCTCACAAACAGAGTTTTCCTTCCCCGGCCCAGGGGGCAGCTGAGGTCGGAAACCACAGAGAAGCCCTGTGTCCCCAGCCCTGGCACAGTGCTAGGCCCAAAATAAGCACCAAGGGAGAAAGGGTGGAGTGAATGAATGGAGACGCAGTTATCACTGGCCCTGAGTGCTACGTGGAGGTGAAGTCTAAAGTTAGCAAATACTGTAAGGTCAAAAGAGCTCACCCTTGAACCTCCACCAGAAAGCAGCTCAGCAGAACTGATGTGGATTCTCTCAACAAGCCCAGGACAATCAAATTTCCTCCACCAAGTGCACACCTGTAACCCCAGCACTTGGGAGGCCGACACAGGAGGATCGTGAGTTCAAAGCCAGCTTCAGCAATGGTGAGGCGCTTAGCAACTCAGTGAGACCCTGTCTCTAATAAAATACAAAAAAGGGCTGGGGATGTGGCCCAGCGGTCCAGTGCCCCTGAGTTCAATCCCTGGTACCAAAAAAAGTTTCCTCCACCAGACCTTCCTCCTGCCTCACTGGCCCCCCAGCCTGCAGAGAGGGACCTGGTCCTCTGTCCCATAGCCCCAGCCCTCTGTCCAAGGGACTGACAGGGGCTTGTTCAAGAACTCTCAAGGTTGTTGCAAGATGCTCCCTCAAGAACCCACATCCAGAAATCTTGAGTGTAAGCGGCCCTCCACCCCTCCACCCTCCTCCTGGGACTGCACCTCTGTGGCTATGGCAGCTAGGACAGCATAGAGTGGAGCCTCAGAAAGTCCAGCAGGCTGAGGATGAAGTCAACGAGGTAGAGGGCACCCCAAAACAGACAGCAAAGCAGACAGCAGAAACTAGGGGCCCTTAGTGGGCCGCTGGAATGCTCAGGTCTCAAAGAACTCTGCGTGTGCCCATCTCTGGAGGAGGGGGGAAGAGCCTCAGGTCCAGGCATACAGGGGAAGTGCCCTAAGCTGAAGCCAGAAAGACCAGTCAATGCCTGTTTTCCCCCCACAGCTCAATCCGTGTTCCCCACCTTTTTGTTTGGGGTTTTTTGTTTGTTTGTTTGTTTGTGGGTTTTGTGGTGCTGGGGGTTGAACCCAAGGCCTTATGTATGCGAAGCAAGCACTCTACCAACTGAGCTATATCCCCTGCCCTTTTCCCCACCTTTCTATTTGACAATTTCTAAACATAGAAAAAATGGAAAGAAGGGGACAACACTTCCAATTGTATTCAACAACGTTGGTGGTTTGCTTTGTTGTCTATCTGGCTCCACGGACATTTTCAAGAGTGAGCTGTAGAAATCATGACAGATCAACCCCAAATAGTTCAGCTGCAAATCTAAGAATGGTCGATTCTCCTACATAACCCACAAAACCAAGTTTAATAGTTATCTAAATATTTTTTAAAAACTTGTAAGTAATATTTTTTTTCCTAAAAAAAAGTTTTACATGACTAGAAAAATATGGGAGGGTCAGGGATTGCAGAATAAAACCATACCAAAACCAACCTAGATGTGTTTTGAAAAACTTCTAAATTGGGTTCTCATCACAGAAAAACAAGTGAGCTTTCAGTTCTGCCAAACATCTCTTGAGGATTCATATTAACAGCAAATCTCCAAGTCCCACATTTACACTCTCCACAGTGATGCTTTGTGTAACTGGAGCTATTCTATAAATGCAGGATTATCACACAGTAGGCACTTACTAAATCCAAATGCAAACTTTGCCTTTAGGGCAGTAGAAAGTCTGCCCTCAAAGCCCACCATCTGGGCTTGCTTGGGACTGGCTCAGCCTGGGTCTGCCCTAACTCACTCTCTGGAGAATGACTTCAGCTACCCACAAGATAATCACTCTGGTCCCATCAGGCCCCAGCTCTAGCTCCTCTGAGAAGATCTCCTTAGCCAATCCTCCTGGCTTTCCTTCTTTTGTAAATCCCTCACTTATTTGTGGACAGTGTACTAATCCATTTTCTGATGCCATAATGAAATATCTGAGACTGGGTACTTTATAAGGAAAAGTGGTTTACTTAACTCACAGTTTTGAAGGTCTAAGAGCAGAGCAGCAGCTTCTGCCTGGCTATTATGAGGGCCTTCAGGCTACATCACAACATGGTGAGTGGCATCAAGGTGGGAGCACAAGCCAGAGGCCGAGAGTAATCAATAGTCAATGGCAAGAAATGAAGCAAGTGGGATTTGGGAGCCAGGCTTGCCCTTTTGGAGACAACTCCATTTCACTGGAACTAACTAGGGTCCATGGGAACTAACCAGAGTCCATGAGAACTACACTAATACCTTGCAAGAGCAGCACCTCCAGGAGCCATCTCCCACTAGGCTCCACCTCTTTAAGGCTCCACCATATCCCAACAGCATCATCGCCACACTGGGGACCCAGCTTTTTAGCACGTGACCCTTTGGGGGCCACACTCCAGCCCATTTCCAGACCAGAGCAGCCGGTGTCATAACTTAGCTCCTGCGTTGTCCTTGTGTCTCCCCACAGGTGCCTCTCATTTCCTAACCACAGAGCTCACAGCAGAATTCGTTGTTTGGCTCCAGCCTGGTGAAGATCAGAATCTTCACAGAATCCCCAACCTTAGCATGCTGGGTACTGAGCTAAGTGCCTTCCAAGTACGATCCCACTTAATCATCACAGATCCCTAGGATGTGAGTACTAGTGTGACCCCTGACTCATAGACGAAGAAACTGAGGCTCAGAGAGATGACCTGAAGTCACACAAGGAGGAAATAGGAGAGGCTTCAACTGATGTCCAGAAGCCAAGACCCAGATTTGTTCCCTCTTGGGTGCCCCATATGGGCTGTGGGACAAAGAAGGCCTGTGCAGGTTCCTGTGCTGATTGGGGTGGGTGAGCCTCCGGGAAATGAAGGTCCTTCTGCACCCATCCAGTTCTGTTCCCTGTGCAACCTTTGTGTCCTCCTACAGAAAGTCCCACAGAGCAAAGGATTCTATTTTCTCTTCTAGCCTCCTCCTTGGATTTCACCCAACAGGTGCCCCATAAATACTCAGTGAGCCCCAGCAGGTCTAAAGAAATGTAATTTATTTCTCCTTCATCCATCCCACCGTGCAAACATTCAGATGGCAGAGTCTGGGGATGCCACAATTTGCACCCGATGACCTTTCTGCAGTCAACCCAGGAGCAACTGCACTGACCGAGAGAGCCCTGACTACTCAGGTGGTGGCATCCTGAGATCCCAGCCGTGTCTCCTGGGGAGACATTTTTTCCACAGCAGATGACAGAGTGAGATACCCCACATTCTTCCATAATACGTGGGACAGCTGTGTGGGTTACAGGGGAGGCCAGGAATGGCATGGGTATGCTAGAACTCGAGACAGGAAAAGAAAGCAAAGCCTGGCCTTAACACATCGCTTCATCGCTTGAATCGTTCACTATCCAGAAAATACAAAAAAGGAAGTAAAAAGGGGATCTCGGTTCTTTTCCTCAAACAACCAAAGAAAACCTTTTTCCTTTTTGCAAGATCTTTGTGCTTGTCCATGAGGAACGCATGAGTAGAAAAGGGTGCATCAAGTTTGAAAAATACTAATGAGAACTTGAACTTCCACCTTAGTCTGTGCACCACGTGCCTGGGGAAATTTTTAGGAATTTGTGACAGATGTTGAATTAAGAAGGACAAAAACTAGGTGCTATTCGGCTCCTATGGAGGAATAAACAGGCTTGCGGGCCAGGTCATAGACTCTAGGTTACTTTACCCAACCAAAAAGCCTCTCTCCATCCCACATGCGAGGAAGAGAAGAGCTGGCCTCCTCCAGCCCAGGAAATAGCAAGAAACCAGGCAGAGGGAGGGGAGGAGGAAGCAAGGCAGCCCAAGTAGGTCAGATGGGGTGTGTATGGCAGATAGGACATACACAAGAGCAAGGCGGGCAGGGAAGCCTCCAACTCTGACCCCACCCTGCCCCACCCCTACTCCAGCCTCAGGGCAAGGCTGCTGCATAGAGGCGGCTCTGCCTGCCTGGGTTGCAGCCCGGGTTACCACATCTTGGTTAAGGAGGAGGCTTCCCATGGCTGAGCTCAGTGATGCAAGGTACCCCACTGCACATTGTCAGGGCCACAGAACAGACTCTGAGGGTTCAGTAGTTGCAGAGTTCAATGTCACCTCCCTTACCCTTGCTCTGCAGAGCTGGTCCTGAGGGAAAGGTGGCACTTTGGCCAAGGGACCTAGGAACCTCTGAAAACAAAAGCAAGTAGATCCTGGCCCTGGGGCTTTTGACTTCCAGCATCATAAGACCATCTCTGAGGAACTGGGAGTGTTCCAGGTGAGGACTGGTGGCTGGAGGGACTCTGGAGAAAGGTAGTGATGGCACTCAGGGCCAAGGTTCAACACTGAGACTCAGAACGCCTGTGGACGGATCCAGGTCCCCGGGGACTGGCCTTCAGAGACTACAGCATTCACACCTCAGGAAGGCAGGACGGGCATCTCTGCAGACTGTGCCAACACAGAGCAGCCAGGGCACACTCCAGCAGAGAACAGGCTGCCCTTCTTCACAAGGGCTTTTTCCCCATGCGGCTCCCTATGGGAACGCAGGAGCCGAGGCAGCTGAAGGAGGAGCTGCATTCAAGTCTCCACCCACTCATTGTCCCCTAGAATTTGTAATGGTGTTCCATCTATGGCACTTGTCACCAGGTCCTGTCCCTGACTGGCCTGCTGCTAACCAAGATCCTAAGCCTCTCTCCGTGTCCCAAAATGCCATCTAGGTTCTGCCGTTCAGTGTGACTGACTGAAGAGTGGCTTGGTTGTCCAGTGGAAGGAAGAGGACGCTGTATAGCATGGCCTCCCTCCATGGCTGAGTCCTACACTGCACCCCAAATAGGCCAGGGGCTGTGCGCTGCCCAGCCTTACCACTGCCCCTGCTCAATGAAACTGCACCGCACCCTTGAAGCCTTGCTGTGCTGAGGGCAGCAGCCAGGACCAGCAGGACGCTTCCTCTTCTAAGCATCCTCCTGGATTCTCCTGGCTGGTCCTTAGGGATGGGGCTGAAGCTCCTGGCTGCAGGAAGCATCTCTATCCTCCTGTGGGGACTAAGCTTCTCCAGCGCCTTGTACAGACCTGGCTTCTAGTATTTCATTCTTGCATTCATTCAGCAAGTATTTTAATGCCCACGATGCACCTGCCTACAGACGCAGCTGTGAACAAGAGAGACCAAGAAGAAGGAGGAAAAAAAAAAAGCCCTATTTTTATGGAATTTACATCCTAAAGTGTGTAGAAAGGAGACCAATGATAAATGAAATAAAGGACTTGGAATGTCACACTCAAATGTCTGTGAAGACAAGCAAGTCGGCCAAGGGGGTGAGACCTGAGGGAGATCACTTGGGGTGTCTCTCTTCCAGCTCTGTGTGCTCCTAGGGGTCTGGCGTGCCACTGCATTTCTCTTTGGGCCTCCAGACATAACCAAGGGGCCTACTGAGCTGTCCTCCTTGCCAGAGCTGCCATGGGCATGACCACTGGCCCCTTCAGAGTCCAGGGGTCCCTTGGGTATCTGCACCCACCCTTCTCCAGAGCACCCAGCCCATCACCAAGGAGTGAGGCCCAAGAAAGCTAAACTAGAACTTCAACCGACTCCCACCATGACTGCCCAAGCAGCTCAGGCCTTCTTGAAACTGATCCTGAGGGACAAGCCACTGTCATCTGTAGGGCCACCATGAGTCCTGCAGACAAACAGCCAATGCACAGAGTCCTGATCTTCAACAAACCCATGAGTTGCAGTGCAGCTTGGTGACAGATGTGCTAGAAGACATCTCAGCCCAGACGGTCTCATAGGAACCACAGTCCCCCCAAGAAGGGCAGCTCTCGGCCTGGGCAGGAGGAGTCAGTGTGGTGCTGCTTCCTGAAAGTGTTTTCAAGTTTCATTTTTTTTTTTTTTTTGGTCATTTATGTTAGAGATGGGAACCAGCTCTTTCCTGGTCAGAGCTCAGTCAGGCAACGTAGTGTCCCAGAAGATCCTTCTCTTGTACCCACTTCCCATCTGTCCAGGGATCACCCCAACCCAAGCTGGGCCAGCCACTTCTTTCTGGGCATGGAGTCCCAGGAGGACAGTTGGATGGTGACATGGAGTAGATGTCATCACCACTGCAGAGCAAATCTACCCACCAGTCAAGGGGAGAGAGCAGCTTGCGCACAGAGGGGTGGGGACTGTGATGCTGAGGCCAAGTGACAGAGTCCTGTATACATAGACCCTCGCCCAGGACAGTGCTGTCTCCTAGCACACCCCAAAGCTACCAAATCCTCCAAAATGTTGCCAAGTACTTTATCCCACAAAGTCCCTCCAAAAAAGAAAAAAAAGAAATGGTCCCTTCAGCTTATGCCTGAGAACCTGAGGACGCTCCATTTAAGGAGGCTCAAGTCCAGGCCCTGTCATCTTTCACTTCCCCTTTTCTCATCAGTGCACCAAAAATAAAGGCCACCATGTTCCAAATGGATGCAGCCATAACTTTCCTTGCTCTTAAAGTGAATACTTGAAGCATATCTCCCAGTGGGACTCCGTCTCAGGCCAAAACCACGCTGGGTCTCCTGTCTTTGCAAAATATTATTATCTGCACATGCCAAGTTGGTAACCTTTTGAATTGGTTGTCTTCTGTTGTATGACAAATATTTTAGTCAGCTTTTTTTGCGGCTGTGACCAAAAGACCTGACAAGAACCACATAAGAGGAGGAAAAGCTTATTTTGGTTCATCTTTTCAGAGGTCTCAGTCTATAGGCGGCTGGCTCCATGATTCTGGGCCTGAGGTGAGGCAGAACATCATGGCAGAAGGGCGTGGAGAAGGAAGGCCGCTCAGGACATGGTAATCAGGAAGCAGAAAGGGCTCTGTTCACCAGGGGCAAAATGCATATCCCCAAGGCTCGCCTCCAGTGTCCTACCTGCTCTAAACATACCCCACCTGCCTTTAATTACCAGCCAGTTAATCCATATCGGTGTATGAATACACCAATGAGGTTATAACTTTCATAACCTAATCTTTTCAACTCTGAATGTTCTTGCATTGTCTCAGACATGAACTTTTGTGGGACACCACATATTCAAACCATAACGACAAATCACCCCCAAATTTAGCAACTTGAAGCAACACCCAGTTTTTTATCTCACAATCTCTGTGGGTCAGAAGACCACACATAGCTCAACTGGTCCGTGGCTCCAGAGTCTCTCGCAAGACTGGAACCAAGGTGTCTGCTGGGGCTATGAGCCTAAAGACAGAAGGAAAGGAGCCACACCCAGGCTCTGTCACATGGTTGTTGGCCCGGCTATTGGACTGAGGGCCCCAGTTCTTTGTCACATGGGCCTCTAGCCCTTGCTTTATCAGAGCAAGCATGTGAGAAGAAACAGAGAGAATGCAGACAAGCTCAAAGTCACTCTTAATAACTGTTTTCTTCTGCTACAACAAGAAGTCCTGAGGAAACACATTATTTCCTCCCAGCAAATACACCAAATCTACCATTTGTCCTGCAAATACAACCCCAAGGCAACCTAGAACTTAAATGGCAAGAGAAACAGTTTAGCCAATGATGTACTGAGCAAAGTATCAGTCTTTTAGTCCCAAGTGCTAGGGGAATTACAGCCAATGCATTGGCCTGAGAGGCATCCATTCTGCAGACACTTTTTAATTCCTACCATGTGCCTGACACTGTTTTAAGTGCTGGGAATGGATAAGAAGGAGAAATTCAATCAACAACTATTTATTGAGCACCTACCATGTCTTGAAAGAGTTGGAGGCTCTTGGTCAGTACATGAGTGGACAAAAGTAGACCAATATAAACAGGGCTTACCCTAGACTGATAGCAACAGAAGTCATGCAAAGATGAGTTAATACCTTGTAAAGTGCCTTCATGTTATCCTACTTGAACCTCAGAAGGCAGACGTTTTCAGTATTATGATAATGGTATGATATGATATGATTTGATATGATATAATATGATATGATATGAGGTCAGGGGAGCCCCCAGAGGGCACAACAAGTCAGAAATACATGGGCTTCATCCTTACTTCCTTCCACAAATGGTTCTCAGACTCAAGTGTTCACTAGACTCTCCAGAGTTCTTGTGAAAATGCAGAACGCTGGGCCTAGATCCCAGAGGTTGGGACCAGGGACACCCGCGCTTTTTTTTTTTTTTTTCTTTTGTACCAGGGATTGATTTCAGGGGCACTCAACCACTGGGCCACATCCCCAGCCCTTTTTTGTATTTTATTAGAGACAGGGTCTCACTGAGTTGCTAAGTGCCTTGCCATTGCTGAGGCCGGCCTTGAACTTGCGATCCTTCTGCCTCTGCCTCCCAAGTGCCGGGATTGCAGGCATGTGCCACCATGCCCGGCGACACCCGCACTTTTAAAAGCACCCAAGTGATTCTAAAAACACCTACAGAATCAATACCACTTGACCAACATGCATCTGTTTGGTTGAATAAAAAAAAAAGTGCAAGAGAAGAGGGTGGATGGGGATTTCAACATGGAAGAATAGAAACTCAGAAAGCCAGAAATCTCCAAATATCTTAAATGATGGGGATCTCCATTTGGTTTAAACACCTTTATTAAATGCATCAGTTAGGATACTTTTAGTTGTGAGCAACAGAAAACTTTCCCCAAACTGGCTCTACACAAGCAGATACATCCTGACTCCAAGAGCCTTCTGCTGCGCCTACTGCACAAGGGACAGAGACGCCCACATATGTTCCCATCCTCAAGGACAGCCATGGAGAGAGAAACCTGATCAGATACCTTTGAGATAAGGGGCTGTGACACCAGCCATGATGGAGGCACAGCCAGAAGAGGGGCACAAGACTCGCCTGCGGACAGCTAACAGGAAAAGCTCCTGGCAGAGGTGATGCCCCTCGTGGGAACAGAGCCTGAGTAAGGAAGAGGTGGAGAAGAAAGGAGCAGAGGCAGGTTCAGGCTGAATGGTTCGGGGCTCAGAGTTAAGAGGCCTCAAAGCCCGTCCTGTGGGTCTGGGACAACTAGACAGGGAGCAAAGATGAAGACCGGAGGTGAACGTGTCATCCTGAGGAGCTTGGACTTGGTTGTCTGCCCCATGACCATGTTCACGGGGCAGCTAGAGATGCAATTTCAGTACATGAGTTAGGTTACAGAACAGTTTAATAAACCTTACATGCAATAGCAGACCAAAGAGAGATATTAAAGGGTTGACAGAATAGAGGTGATAGAAATTCTAACGTGAATAGGAAATGACAGGCAGAGTGTGTGTGAGAAAGAGAGAGAGAAGAGCAATCGGCTGAGCACAGAGGCCCATGGAGCAAGACCCTGGGCCTCCATCAAAATGTCTCATAAGAACTTGCTGAGCCGGGCGCAGTGGCGCACGCCTGTAATCCCAGCACTTGGGAGGCTGAGGCAGGAGGATCGCGAGTTCAAAGCCAGCCTCAGCAATGGCAAGGCACTTAGCAACTCAGTGAGACCCTGTCTCTAATAAAATACAAAAAAGGGCTAGGGATGTGGCCCAGTGGTTGAGTGCCCCTGAGTTCAATCCCCGGTACCAGAAAATAGAAAAATAAAAAAAGAACTTGCTGAAAAGTAGGAAGAATGCCAGGTGAGAGGCTGTCTTGGAAGCCAAGGAAAGAGGACTTCTGGAGAAGGAGAGTGTGGTAGCCATGTCACATGCAACAGAGAGGCCCAGAAAGATAAGCTGTGAAATGTATCCAGTGAGCTTGATAATCTGGAAGTCACTGGAAACTTTGGAAAATAGTTACAGAGGCCTGGAAGGGAACAGACCAGAGTGTCATGCGGTGGGGAGTGATTGACTGGTGAGGGATGGAATTACCCAATGAAGATGGCTCTCTTAATAAGGTCAGGGCAAAAGGAAAGTAAAGAGAGAATAAGAGGTCTGTTCAGGACAAAAAGGAAGGTGTTTTGCGGGGGAGACCTGAGCGTGTTTATGGATAGAGGTTAAGAGGGGAGAGAGTCAGAAATAGCTTTCCAATCCCAAACGAATACCACCCTCCTGTAGTCACCTCTTGCAGGAAGAAGGAAGAATCAAAGCTTGGATCAGAAAATGGGCTGTTTGTTTTCAACGTTTCAGGAATGGAGCAGTTCTAGGCGATGGTGAGGTCCATCCTTTGGATGTGGTATAGTTCTGAAATGAAGCAAAGGGAAGCGTCACTAGGATCGAGAAGCTCAAACACATATGAGTTGTAAGCAACAGGAATATGGCTACAGAGTTTTAAATGAGATAAACATAAGAACCCAGAAGTAGACAGATATTGGTGATAGTTCTGTAGCTTTTTTGATTTGTTTTGCTTGTTTGTTTTCTCCCTTTTTGAAATTTGTTCCAATTAGTTACATCCATAGGTTTTTTTCTCTTTTTTTTATTCTTTAGTTGCTAATGGTCCTTAACTTATTTATTTATATGTGGTGCTGAGAATTGAACCCAGTGCCTCACACATGCTAGGCAAATGCTCTACCACTGAGCCACAACCCCAGACCCTACATCTATAGCTTTTTTGATATCCACTTTTTTTCTGCTATCCATGTCCTCATGATTGAAAAATGGCTGCCGCACTCTAGCCATCACATCTGCGGTCAAGGAAAAAAAGAAGGAAGAAAGGTGATACCAGCTGTACAGGTCCCCCAATAATAGAAAAGCAAAAAAACTTTTCTAGAAAACACTCCTTCACCTCCAGCAGATTCCTACACTTGGCCTTCTCTGGAAGTAAGAGAACTAGGAATACATCCGTCATGGTAGAGGAAGTCCCCACCTGCAGCTGGGCACCTTGCCATGTGGTACTAAGTCCGAGTCCTCATAGGAAGGCACAGCGGGTTGTGGGCGTTAATGAGGCAAGGTGAGATCTGCTGCAGTGGGTCCTCTGTGGGAATGAAATCCCAACCTGCCCCAGATGTTTGAGACCCATGCTGGCGAGGGACAAGGACAGCTGTTAGGCCCAGTCAAGGACAGGACTAGAAATGAGAGTAGAGTTGACCAGCTGTGGATCCAAAATATATTTTTTAAAAAGTTGTTGTGTGTGTTGAACGTGTACAGAGCTTTGTTCTTGCCATTAGTCCTAAACTATGCAGCGTGACGACTGTTTGACAGCGCTGACATTGGGGTAGGCGCTATAAGTCATCTAGAGATGATTTAAAGTGTGCAGGAGGCTTGCAAAGGTTATATGAAAATACTACACCTTTTTATATAAGGACTCGAGCGTCTGATCCCCTCAGAGACCTGGGGATGACTATGACGGGGAGGGAGTACGGGGAGGGGTCCTTGGACTCCAGGCCCTGGTATGCTCTGCTCAGAGGGGATCTCTGAGCAGAATTTGGAGCAGGTGAGTGACAGGTAAATCTGTGTGCAGGGAGGTGGAGGAGGCAGCCTTGGTCCCCCTGAAGGGACAGGTGAGGACCACAGCAGCAGTCTGAGTGGGGCGAAGGCTGCTCTGCCTCTGGCACCCACTTTAAGCCCCTAAGAAATCCAGAATTGTGGGCCGGGCTCTCCAGGCTGCTGTTACCCTGCTCCACTTACAGGAGTAAAGCTCGGGCTCGTGGGTCCTAGGAGGGGGGGACTCGGGTCAGAGTGGCCCTCTACAGGACCCAGTGTCCCTCTGCCCTCAAGCCTCTTCCTATGCCTACGGTCCTCACCAGGGTCCTCTCATTTGATGCTGGTCCTCCTGCCCCACTGTCCTGGCTCCTCCACGGGGCAGTTCGGCCTCCAGGGCTGGGTGGGAACTTCCCAGGCCTCGCACTCCTGCCCCCTCCCCAGGGCCCTGGAACTTGATAGGGCAATGGTGTTTTTGTCACTGTGACCAAAATACCTGATGAGAGCAACACAGAGAAACAACAATAGCAACAACTTAGAGGAGAAAAAGTTTGTTTTGGCTCACGGTTTCAGAGATTCCATCCATGGTCAGGCGACTCCCTGGCTCTGGACCCAAGGTGAGGCAGCACATCGTGGTGGAAGGGGTGGTGGAGGAGAGCTGCTCAGCTCACGGCAGCCAGGAGCAGAGACAGCGGCAAAGCGGCCACAGGGAAGAGGCGCCCTTCCAGGGCACGTCCCCAGGTATCCTCCTCCCCCAGCCATACCCCACCTGCCTGCAGTTGACAACCTGCTGGTCCTTTCAAACTAGGCCGGACTGGTTCCGCCTCCCACCATCCAGTCATTTCGTCTCTGGATAGCCCTGCATCAACTCAGGAGCTTTGGACACCTCATATCCAGACCATCACAACAACATAGAGGGACACACCAGAGGCAAGGCACTGCCCAAGTGGTTGCTGTACAGTTGCAAGAGGCTGAGGAAGGGGAGGGCAAATCTGGCTCCCCTTGTCAAGCCTGGGTGACCATTCCAGTGGCCAATGGCAGCCCAGTAAGCAACAGAGGCATCCCAGCATGTGACCCGGACGTCAGATCAGTCAGACAGTAAATGGAGGAGCCCTTCCTGCTGTATTCCTCCTTCGTCCATTCCGTCAGGCATGTCCTGCACCCTCTAACCACAGGGCCTTTGCTCATGCTGTCAGCTTGCCTGGCATGCTTCTCCCCACCATTCTCCAAGTTAATTCCCCCTCTTCCTTTGGACCATGGCTTACACATCACTTCTCCACAGATGTGCTTTTTGCCTGTTTAGTTCATTTCCTGGTCTTTCTCATAAGACCAAACGACTGTTCATTAGTTAAGGTAGTTGTACTAATCACTGAGTCAAACCCCCAAGCTCTCAGTAACAATCACGGTGGAGGTTTATTTCTCCTTAAATCACATCTCAACATAGTTGTGTAGCCCCCCACTCATCTTGTAGCAATGCCATCTGGAAAACACATGGCCCCCAAGGTCACCAAGGAAGGTAGTAGAAGGTTGCAAGAGATTTGAGTTCTTCACACCTATCCCTGGAGGTGACATACGCCACACCCACTCAATGTCCTTACCAGAGTTGATCACATGGTCCTGACCCAAACTGTAAAAAGTGGGAAATGAGGGAGATACAAAGTTTAGGGAGGCCCTACGTGTCAACTCTTACCACAGTTGTCATTTTACATTTATTTATGAGTGTCATTGATGACATCCATGTCTCTCACCAGGCTCTGTATCTATAAGGACAGGAACAGGGTATGGTGGCTCCCGGCTGCTCCTCAGGGTCTAGCAGGCTACCTGCATGTCACAGGTGTTCAGTAAATCTTGATTAAATCACCAAATGCACAAATGGGGGAAATGAGCAAGGGGCTCAGCAACCGGGACTTCACCTCCAGAGACACAAAGCATCATTTCAGAGGGGAACAAAATTCCCAAGAATGGTCAGTCACGGTGGCACATGCCTGTAATTCCAGCACTTGGGAGGCTGAGGCAGGAGGATCGCGAGTTCAAAGCCAGCCTCAGCAATGGCAAGGCACTTAGCAACTCAGTGAGACCCTGTCTCTAATAAAATACAAAAAGGGCTGGGGATGTGGCCCAGTGGTCGAGTGCCCCTGAGTTCAATCTCCGGTACAAAAGAAAAGAAAAGAAAAGAAAAGAAAAATTCCCAAGACTAAGGAGTGAAACTGAGGTAGGGGTCAGAGGCAGCTAATTTTAACAGGGAGGAGCCAAGATTCAACCAGGAAAGACAGTAGATTTTCCCAGACTGACCCAGCTCCCTAAATCAGCTTTCAATAAGCCACTGGCCAGGGCTGGGGCTGTCCCTGGGCTGCCTCAGGGACAAGAAGTAGAGAAGCAAAGAAGTGATGTGGAGACAGGAGGAAGGCTCCGTAGTCACCCCAAAACCCACTGCTTCCCCTCTGACCAGACCACCGCCAAAAATCATGCAGCTTCAGCAGAAGGGACAGTCTCTATAATTAGGATCCTCTGAGAGGGGAAGCAGTCCCAGGGCTGCTGTTGGCTCTGGTGGCAGCCTGGGTGATTCAAACTGAATCAGTTTTCCAGAACAGGCGGCTTGATCCTGGGTCCTGGAAAGACCCAGACAGGGAATAAAGCCCTTGAGCCTCTGGCACAGCAGGGGAGGGGGACGAATCTCAAGGTGATCTACCATGAGCTCTGTGGTTCTGGCCACAATGCCCAGCTTTGGTGAGCTGTGGCTTCCTCGTATGTGAAATCCTTCATCACCAATCCTAAGACATGCAATCTTTCTTCACATTTTTACATTGCTGAAATCAGGATGCAGTTAGCCATCCATGACCGGTTCCAGCACAGTCAGTAGGACTTTTCCTTTAAAATGACATAAAGCAATGGAAAATCTTGTAACCAGGATGTGTTAGATCCCATGAAGCATTTTTCTTTTCTTTTAGGACCAGAAATAATAAAGGTGGAAGGGCTATACAAGACCCACTCACAGTAGATTTCCCCAAAAAACAAATTGCTTTTATTAGTAGTTCACGACATAAAAAGCAATCTTCAAGGTCATTATAAATTGGTTTCTATCTCAATGTCTGTACATCACTCATTCCAGGCCTAGGAGGTGCTCTGGTAAGACTTGGACAAAGTATGCTGAATTGGCAGGTGGGGCCGGAATAAAGGTCAGAAGATGGAGGAGAGAGAGACAGAGAGACAGACAAAGAGATATAGACACAGAAGGTAAAATTAAAGGTGGAATACATATCCATTGCCTCACTGGAACTTCAATGGTGGCACTGAAATGTCAGAGATGCGGGTTCTGAGCCTGGGGAAAGGGGAAGTGAGCTCCAGGGAAGTGGTCCCGCCTCCTGGGTGACTCAGCTAAGAGCAGGAACAGCATCCAGAGGAAAAAACACTCCTTAGCCTCAAAAACCAGAGAATTGATAAACCATGCAGGCTAATTTCTATAAAGCCGAAGTCATAAATACAAATTTTTTTCTTTTTAATTGGAAAGATGGAGACTATTGTTCAGGGAAAAACACCCTATTGATTTTTAAAGGAAGAAGGAGACACAGGAGGGCTGGATTAATGCCAGTGTATCTTGGGGCTTAGAATGCGGCCCCTCCCTCCATGACTCCATCTCCCCAGCCGCCACCTTGAGTGATTGGCTCCATTTGGATTGTACCAGTTTTGTTAAAATTCTGTTGGTATATGTACTTGAGCTCAATATTGGAAAGTTTCATTTGGCTTTTGAAATGCTTTTTATTAAAAAAAAATTTTTTTTTCACTATATTACTTGGTGGAGTGGGGTCATCTTTAAAGTAAAATCAAAGGCTGACCTATATTGATCTAGAGAAGTTTTGCAGGATGTTAAATGTTTATGGTTTTGCAGGGTCCAATTATAAGGATCAGGAAGGGCATTGAAAACATCAAGATAAATAAGCTTATGCAGAAATTCTAGAAGTAGTGACTCAGGACATTCATTATTTTAGGGAAAGGGAATTATCAATGAATTACTTTAGGAGTAGAATTACCAATTGTTATGTTATCTTTGTGATAAATCAAATACGAAAATGATCAGTTTCGTATATGATTCAACATAAGATTGTGTACGTGTGGTCAATTCTGTGGTCAATTCTGCTAAAACAAAGTATAAAGTCGCATGCCAAATTTATATTCAGAAAATACAGATAATATAAAAATCCAGGACTTTTTTTTAAATCATAAGACAGCTTGGCAAACAGCCACATGTTTATAAATATTTTCTATGATGTAATCTGTCCTTTAATTCAATCAAGATGTCTTTAGAGATGACTTTTGTTAAGGCAGTCAGTGACAGAACTTAATTGGAAAGGCTGAGTTAGAAATGGAGTTGTGTTTATGTAATATTAATTAGAAACATTCCAGGTAATTAATTCCAGGATTCATTTGCTTGGTAATTTTTACCAGGGGCATGCAATAATTATTGGTGAATTCATTGAGATTTTATGTTTCTGAGGTGTTTATTCAACTCCTAATCTTGCCTTGCGATCTGGGGTGGTTTGTGGTGTGATCACTCTAAAATCCGCCTGGGCCAATGAACATCAGAGATGAATTTAGATATAGAAATAGACTACAGACACATTTAATGAAGATGTTACATTGTTGGTAGTTTATCCATTGTGAAAGTAATTTTTATCTCTCAGTCTGTAACTTGTTGGCTAAATAGTCAGTCCCTACCCCTGGGCTGGTTCCAGGAATGGCTGAAATTGTCTTTCAGTGATCCTGGGGTGGCTGGTAGAATGGGCAGTGGACATGGAATTGGTCTGGCTGAGTGCACTGGGGTTTGCTGGAGCCACACTGACATTGTGACTGCTGTACACGTGGGTCCTCAGCTTGGACAAAATCAAGTTCCAGTTTGATGGATTTGATCTAGGCTGTCTCCAGCACACTTTAGGTACCTTATGTACCATTATGTACTGTTCCTCAGACGCTGTGACAATACAAACAATATCTTCTGCATTGATCCTAAAATAGCTGGATATATTGCGGCTCCTTCTCAGGGCCCTGCTGGCAAGCAGAACCAGTTGCCAAGTTCATCAGCTGCATCCTCCCTGCACCAGTCCGGGCATGAGTCAGGGCATGCTGTCGCCCAGACCATGCCTGGACTAGAAAGAGCCTGTCTTCCGCACGGTTCCAGGAGGGTCTGAACAATCCCTTCTGGAAGCAGTGGGACTGAACCACAGTGGCTGGCAGCTGCCCCGGGCTCTCTTCCCCTGCAGCGGAATCATGACAAGGCTGGATTCTAGCCACAGCGGCTGTGTGGGTGTGTGGTCCTGGTGCCTCCATCCCATTCTCTGCAGGGCCCTGACCCCTGGGTCCTTCTTTTTCTTCTGGAATATGAACAAGCACTTGCAGATGTCACTTATCACTCTTTGTGGGGGGTCTGGTGTGCCCGTAGTGGGGCTTGTCCCACCTGGAAGAATCAAACCCCCCCTTTGTTTTTCCCAATAGGGAATGAATTTGGTGGAACATGCTGGTTAAAAAAGCTCTACTTTTTCTTACCTTCCTGATGATGAGCCCAGAGGGCACTGCCTGGGGTGGGTCGGTGGGCGTCCTATGTGAGTGCTCGGGGCCACCTCTAGCTGCACCTTCCTCCTGTGGATACCCATCGTGCTCACTCTCACACACACTTATTCATCTACATGCACCCCCTACACCGGACAACCCCCAACACACACTGTCACCAAACGCACAAACCTTCCCAATGGGCAAACCATCCAAGGGAACCATGGCTTCACAGATGTTCCTTTCCAGCTCATCTTCCTAGACCTGAGGATGATGTTATTCATCAGGAATCAAAACCTTCCACCCTAACACCCACAGCAGAAAGAATCTGTGCCCTTGCAGTAACTGTGACCTTTGTCACAACAGATCACAGGATATCTGGTAAAACTTCTGAACTCGGGGCCACACCATATGGACAGACAGACACACGGCACAGATGAGTGCCTTCTCTGAGGTGCCCCACCATTGCCAAGAGCTTACCACAGGACTCTTCAATTGCTACCTGTAGCCTCGGCTGGACACTTGGCTCCTAATGGCCCTCTGACTGGAAGCCCTGGTGTCATCATCACTTAGATGCATGGTCATGGAATTACAGCCAGCACTAACCCAGGTAGGCATATCCTCCATCCAGGCTTTATCAGAAGCACAGCTTGATGATGACACTTACCTTTTGAAGTTCAGGTCTTTTATCCAGGACAATCTAGAAGAAATGTATTACAGGGAGTTAGCTGGTACTTGATCATGCCCAACAGGGGCTGATGTCTTTGTAAAGAAAGAAAACTAGGAACTTCCGCTAAAGCAGAACTGCCCAGAATGGAGGTGGGGGATTACTAAGATAAGAAAGCACTTTTGGAAGGGGAACTAGGATCCAACTATGTAAATACCTGTAGCCATCAATTTTTCTCAGCAGGGTCCAGACCTAGTCTTAGTTTCCCTAATCAGGGCTATCACAGTAAACGACCACTACTCATTTCTGAACATTTTCAACCACAGAATTAACTTGAAGGATCCAGTTTATAAATAAAGCTGGACTTTCTGAAAGCAAATAGTTCAGGAATGAGCCTGTAGGCCAAGAAGAAGACCTTTCAGATGTGCTTGGCCAGGGATTTGGTGATGCTGAGGCCTGAGCCATCCCACGTGTATACTGAGGATTCACAGGTGTGCTTCTCCAAGGACTCATGGGCCAGAGGTGAAGCCATTCTTGACTGATGTCCAGATCCACAGTGATTCCTTGGGCTTGTCTTTACCACATGTCTTGGCCAGTGTCCCCTCCCCCAAATATCCAAATATGTATTCAAAATATTGAGGTTGACGTGACCAGGTATTTTCAGTCAAGCGTCAAGACCCCACATCAAATCCTCTGGTTACCATAGGTATTCAACACACACTTCTCTATCATCACCTTATCAAAGGGCCTTGTCAAAATAAATGAAATACTCTTTGGACCTCAAAACAAGCAAAAACTCCTAGGAAACCAAGACCTGCTCTCCTTTGCCCTCATTCAAGCCCACCTTACCTCAGCTTTCCATAGCTGCCTGAGTTGGAAGCCTCCCAATTATGTTTATGGCCACCACATTGCTAGTGGACTTTTATTCTTCTGCCTATTTACCAAAGAATCCAGTTCAGTTCAAAGCCAACTTCCAGCATATGAATGACATTCAAATGGGCTTAAAGATGTAGAGAGATGAATCCAATGGAACTCACAGCACAGGGCCTTGAAGGATGACCACTGTAGATTGAAACAACTCTAAGAAACAGGAAAACCTGACCTTGGCCACCTAGAGTGAGCACTTGACTTCTGATGATTGAAATTTTCAAACAACCACATTGTAGGCAACCACTTGGCTAGAATCTTGTCATATGAGCCCAAACAACAGGAGTCAGTCACGCTCACCCTAACTTGAGAAATATCCTCCATTCTGAATATATATATATAGCTAACCTCTAGCAGAACCCAGCAGCATAAATGTATACCAGCCACAGACCAGTGCCTATGTTCAGCAGCCCCTGGACAAGGTCCTGCACCTATTCTGTAGGACTACCAAAGTTAAGGGAACAGAGGAAGCTAGTTCTGCCACCATAACCCCTCCAGCATGTTCTCTGGAAGAAATTCAGTACAAAAGTACATATTCTGCCAGGATCTCAACCCAAAAGAACCCAGATTTCATGCCTATGGCAAGACACTGAGGTTCAGGTGAGGTCCACGAAGATGCTGAAGGTTCTTTTGCCCATTTCTGATGCCAGATGCTCCTGAAAACCTGGAACCTATCACGGTTGTGTCTCCTTGGAATGCTGGTGTTGGGTGACCTCATCAAGACAATGCACACCATCTCCTGTGGCACAGCCCCCTCTCTAGCCATCATAACCCTACTCATCAGGGTTGTGTTCCAACTCCACTGACTATCAGTTTACAGCTCAATTCTGGAGGCAGAGTTCAAAGCCTAATGTATGCCAACACATCTTTCTACTGCTTATTTTTTGATAAAATAATAAATGATCCAGGTCCCAGAGGTACATTACCATAGCTGTACACAGTGCTGATTTTTAGCCAGAACCCATTCTGTTCAGTAGGTTCCTGTGTTGTCCAAGCTATAAAATATTTTTAATATCACCCCTGGTAA
Organism: Tamias sibiricus; assembly: GCA_025594165.1. Classification (NCBI taxonomy): domain Eukaryota; kingdom Metazoa; phylum Chordata; class Mammalia; order Rodentia; family Sciuridae; genus Tamias; species Tamias sibiricus. Next base: position 66,045,954 of record CM046660.1, on the reverse strand, counting down.
CACAGCCTACTGTGAGCATGACCAATCCCCCTACCTTGCCTCTAGCCAGTTTTCCTGCTTTGTCATCCTTTATATGACCTGGAACACATTTTACACAGTAAGTACAGATTCTCAAACACTGTGAAACACCTCCTATGGGCACTGTGCTAGATTTCAGGACGCCACAAAGATACCCAAGGGCTCTGGGAATCCTCAGGGGCTTCCTGATAATCACTGACTCCTGCAAGCTGGTCCCAGACATGCTTATTTCACCAAGGGAAATAGATATCAGACACATCAGAGGACAACCTGCTGTGAATGCCCGGATCCCTCAGACACCAAGAGAGATTATTACAAAGTTAGGTGTAGTGGTGCACGCCTTTAATCTCAGCCACTTGAGAGACTGAGGTAGGAGAATTGCAAGAGTGAGTCCAGCCTGGGCTACTTAGCAAGACTCTGTCTAAAAAATAAAAATAAAGAGGGCTGAAGTTGTAGCTCAGCAGTAGAGCTCTTGCCTCATACGTGTGAGGCACTGGGTTCAATTCCCAATACCATATATAAATAAGCAAATAAAATAAAGGTCCATCAACAACTAAAGAAAAATTTTTTAAATAAAAATAAAGAACAGTGGGTATAGTTCAGTGGTACAGTGCTTGCTGTTTTAGTCAGCCTTGTCATTTCTTTGACCAAAAGACTTGACAAGAACAATGTAGAAGAGGAAAAATTTGTTTCAGGCTCACAGTTTCAGAGGTCTCAGTCCATAGATGGCCAACTCCATTGTTCTGGGCCCAAGGTGAAGCAGAACATCACAGTGGAAGGGCTTGGCAGAGGAAAGCAGCTCAGGACATGACAACAAGGAAGCAGAGAGAGGACTCTGTTCACCAAAGACAAAATATAAAGCCCCCAGAACACTGCCAGTAACCCACCTTCTCCAGGTATACCCTACCTCCCCACAGTTACCACCCAGGGGATTAGTCCACTGATTAGGTTACAACTCTCATAATCTAATCATTTCACCTCTGAAAATTTTTGTATTGTCTCACAGTTGAACTTTGGGAGGACACCTCATATCTAAAACAAAACCCTTGCTTAGCATGCATGAAATGCATGAGGCCCCAGGTTCAATCCTTAGTACTGAAAAAAAGGGGAAAAAAAAAAGGAAGAAAAGAAAAAAGAAAAACAAAGAGAGAGAATTAATGATAACAGGATAGAGACATCATCTGAATCTCCCAGTCCTTCTTGTAACGTGCCCTTGTGAAACCAGGAAGGCCACTTTCTGATCCCTGTAAAGTTGCAGAGACTCCCGTAACTTGCTGCCTTTCATGCCCCTGACTGTGCACATTACCCGGTGGAGCCTTCCCTTCCTGTGCCCACTCACCTGCCAGGAAGATGAATGAGATAGGGTCAGCTTAGTTAAGGACATGCACATCTTTTATTCTTGGGCCAGTCTTTTCCTCTGGACATTCCCTCTTTGAGACTCCCCACCTTTAGGGCTGCCTGCAAGCTCACTCTTGGCCTTCATACAGGTCACTAAGCCAGCTCCCCAAACCGGGGCAGCATGGGCTCCTATCCAGCTTTGCTTTGGCCTGCCTTATACCCAATGCCTGTTCAGACTGGACCTCAGCTACCTGGATATTACTTCCCCCTTCTAATAAAGACATAACTGGGCGTGTTTTACCACTATCTCAGCTCAGAAGCATCTCAGACTCCAGACAGAATGTGGGAGTTCACTTCCACAACTGCACTGCTACCTGAGGTCCCTTGGGACACCCCTTCCTTCCCAAGTTTCTCCCTACCTGCTATGGTGAAAGGTAGTTGTCCACAGGATTAAACCACTGCAGGTTTGAAAAGAGCCTGGGGGCACAGATGGTTGTCACTCCAGTGTTGTCGCCTGATGAAGGAGCCCCAGTTAGGAAGGGTTATTGCAGCTAGCTGGAAGCCATAAGTTCTACCTGATATGTATGTGACGCACCTGTGGCACACGCAAAGCTAAAGGTATATAACTGGGTGAAAGTGGTCGGAGTTAGGAGAACGAATTCATTCAGTCAGTCGTGCAGTCGCTCGGTCGGTCAGAAGAAGAGTTCGGGTTGGAGAAGAGGAAAAGAATCAGAGTGGCCAGAATGTAGGCAGAGCGGTTACAGATAGAAGAAGTAATGGCTGGTCAGAGTTAGGCGGAGGCTCCGAGGAGAAAGAAGAAAGAAGAAAGAAGCTCTAAAAAAAAATCTCTCTCTAATCTTTCTCTCTAAAAATCTTTCTTTCCCTCTCTAAGCTCTCTCTAAGAAAGTAGAAGTAAAAGTAGTAATAGCTTTACTCTGCCTCCAAGTTTTCCTCCCGCGGCACTGTGGCTGGCCATGACAGGCAGCTTTCAGCCTGAAGCGATGGCCGCTTGGAGCAACAAAGCCGCGGGAAAAAGTTTAGAGGCGAACTGGAAACAAACAGCTTTTTATTTTGATAACTTTTTTCTCTGGCTCTAACAACGACTAACACGCACCACACACCACCAAAAAAAAAAAAAAAAAAAAATGGGCGCTGACCTGATCAGCAATCTCAGCTCAAGTCACTCGAGATCCCGGGCCAAGTCCCGTGAGACTACGGAAGTAGGCAATGCCCAAATCCCATGGTAAACCCAATTTAAGCCATCTCCCCAAACAGGGCTCCTACACTCCAGCTGATTGCCATCAAGGAGGGCTTCCCTGGTACTATAACAGACAAAATTTACCTGATAATTAAGGAGGTGATCTTATTCAGGCTAATGCAGTAAGGAGAACATTTTTTGTGTATGTGTGTGGGGGGGTGGGTAATAGGGATTGAACCCTGGACCTCATGCCTACTAGGCAAGTGCTCTACCACTCAGCTACACCCCAGCCTTTTTTTTTTCTTTTTTTTTTTTTTTTTTTTTTTTTTTTTTGGTACTGGGGATTGAACTCAGGGGCACTCAACCACTGGCCCACATACCCAGCCCTTTTTTGTATTTTATTAGAGACAGGGTCTCACTGAGTTGCTAAGTGCCTCGCCATTGCTGAGGTTGGCTTTGAACTCACGATCCTCCTGCCTCAGCCTCCCAAGTGCTGGAATTACAGGCATGCGCCACCGCGCTCGGCTCTTTTTTCCTTTTTATTTTGACACAGGATCTTACTAAATTGCCTAGACTGGCCTCAAACTTGGGATCCTCTTGCCTCAGCCTCTAGAGTAGCTGGGATTATAGAGGTATGTGCCACCATGCTCAGCTGAGAACATTCTTTAATGAAGAACATCTCAAGGAAGGGGTCTGAGGTTTCACAGAGGAAAGTTACAGAAGGGAGTCATCCCTGAGACATGCAAGTCATGAAGAAAGATAGAAGTGGGTGTAGGAGTCTTGTTTGGGGAGATGGCTTAAATTGCGGTTGACTATGGGCCATGGAGATTTGGGCATTGTCGCCTTTCGTAGTCTCACGGGACTTGGCCCGAGATCTCGAGTGACTTGGCCGAGATTGCTGATCGGGTCAGCGCCATTTTGGTGGTGTGTGTGGCGCATGTTAGTCGTTGTTAGAGCCAGAGAGAAAAGTTAGAATAAAAAGCTGTGTGTTTCAAGTTTGCCTCTAAACTTCTTTCGCGGCTTTGTTGCTCCAAGCGGCCATCGCTTCAGGCGACAACAAGTGGGTCTCCTGCAAGAAACTGTGAGGGCAACATGGTCTTTTGTAGTCGGCTGGCTCAGCATTTCTTAGCTATTGCTGCTGAGGTCACACAGGGCTCAGATGAAGTTCAACACTGACAGTGCCAGCTTTTGTTCAAGACGAATGTCATCCATCACTATACAACTCCAAGGAACCATAAACCTCCTCGGCAGGCTGAAGCAGGGCCTGAAAAACAGTCTCTCCACAATTCTTATTGGCATTGCTCCTATAAAACCAGTTGAACCATCTACTGCAGGGTAATTTTTTTAGGATCCTAAGATCAGGCATTTTAAAAAGTGGATGCCAAAAGTGGATAAATAATAATATAAAAGTTGTATTAAAGAGCCAGTAGTTGAGGGCTGGGGTTGTGGCTCAGAAGTAGAGCACTCGCCTACCCTGTGTGAGGCACTGGGTTTGATCTTCAGCACCACATAAAAATAAAATAAAATGTATTGTGTCTGCCTACAACTAAAACAAATAAACAAATAAATGTTTTTTAAAAACAGAGTAAGAAATGACTGTTTTGTTTTTAAAAAAAAAAAAAAAAAGAGCCAGTAATTGACTTCTGAGAATTAGAAGTTCAGTGGATTCCACAAGGTCAGAGGACAAAAATTAGCACCACCGCTGGAGTTTCTTGAAGCCGAGCTGTGGACTGGCCGTAGCTTTGGCTACCTCTCACATAAGGGCATGCGTGACCTAAGAATTTCTTTTTGTTTTCTTTGGTGGTGCTGGGATCAAACCCGGGGGTTGTGCATTCAAGGCAAGCACTCTACCACTGAGCTACATCCCCAGCCAAACTCTGAGTGTTTTTCTGGTCTTCTATAGTGATGAAGATAGAGCCTTGTGCAGGGAGAATTCCCACCTGTGAATAGCCTACGAAGGTGCTAAGTCCTTCAAGGTTTATGCCAATTCCCAGGGCTTCAGTTCTGGGAGCCAAAGCCACCTACAAAGCAACCTAGCCTCTTTCTAGGGATCTGGGCAGTCCGGTTTTCATTTGATGATACCAATTCAGGTTGGAGGAAGAAAAATGTGAAAAGTCGGCTTAGAAGATTGTTGGGTACTGAGGAAACCTGGAGGAATTCGAAATTTGGTACAGATTGACAATCTGGGCAAGGCAACAGGATGTGGTCAGATTTAAAGGCAGGTGCCCAAACTGGTTTTTCCACGAGGAGTGGGGAAAGGAAGTCAATTAAATCTCATCAGACAAGACAAAGTTTGCACAGTCATCAGTGATCTGCAATATAAAAAGAGGTGCAAAAAAAAAAAAAAAAGGCAAAGGCAAGGAACAGAGCTGGTGTCTGATAACCAGAAAGGATTGCTATATATTGAAACACAAAAATTTCTTGTTAGCCATTCCTCTTCTGAAAAAGATAATCTGAAAGATTTTTCTTGGTCACAAAATGAGATTGGCCTCATTATATTCAATCACTATTTCCACAGAAGCAGCAAGAATGGTAGTTTACCTTCTAGTCCCTCTTGAGTGTGCTTTGCAGGAAACTTCAATAAGGAATCTCATATTGGACTTTTAGTCCAGTTGAACTTTGTGTCCTCTTGAGGCTAAGAGGCCAAGCCAAGAAATTGACATCAAATTCACTTCTAGAACCTATAAATTTGAATAAATTCTCTCTTCTTGAAGTTGCTCAAATATTCCAAAGTTCACTGGCTTAGCAGGAACTGACCTTCCCCAATCACCCATAAGGTGGGAGCTCTGTAAGCTGGGTATCAAGCCAGTTTTCCCAAGGCAGTTATAAGCACTGGCTTCGTAAAGTCAGTGCTATTTCCTTTCAAGTACTGGTTCATTTCTAACTAAATAATCATCATTCTCAAATATGATATTCCAATTGAAATATTGGGTACATAACCAATGTGTCCAATTATGCAGTTAGCAAGAAAGACAGATTCTCATTGAACCTATTATAGTTTGGATACAAGGCGTTCTCCAAAAGCTCCTGTGTTGATACAGAAACAGCCAAAGATTGGGGCTGGGGTTATGACTCAGTGGTAGAGCACTGGCCAAGCACATGCGCGGCCCAGGTTCAATCCTCAGCACCACGTAAAAATAAAGGCATTGTGTACAACTAAAATAAATAAATATCAAAAAAAAAGAAAGAAAGAAATAGCCAAGGATGAAACAATTGAACCATGAGAGCTGTAACTAATCTGTCCATCCTAGATTGAATGGACTGACTTGGTGGTAACCATAGGCAGGTGGGGCATGGATGGAGGAGGTAGGTCACTGGGGGTGTGCCCTGGAAAGGTTCATCTTTCCTGCAGCCCCCTTCCGCCCTCCCTCTCTCTGTTCCCACAAATGAAGCAGTGCTTCTCCACCACGCCTTTCCTCCATGATGTACTGCCTCACCTTGGGTCTGAAATAATGAAGTCAGACATCTATGGACAGAGACTTCTGAAATGGTAAAGTCTCAATAAATACACTCTCCCTCTTCTAAGTCGTTTTTAAGTATTTCGGTCACAGTGATGCAAAGTTGACTAAAGCCGAACCTATACAAATAATTGCATTGAGTGAAATTAAAAATATTCATCAAGAATTTCCAAATTTTGGAGGGGTCAAAAAGGGAGTAAAGGATATTCACAAATCACTGGTTACCTAAACATGGCATACCAGATTGTATGAGTTACAGATTGTTTAAGAGAAGTGAAAATGGGGTTCCTTACATACCCAGAAAATAAAAAATAGAAAAACAACACTAATATGCCAAATAAAACCTACCATCACACCTCATGAGTTCATTCAGTCTTAAGTAATGAATTCTTGGGTCCAGGGTTAATTGTCTCTTGAATGCATCAGAGCTTCAATTAGAGATCTAGAAATTCTGACTCAATCCACCAGTATGATTTCAAAGTTGTTTAATGGCATCAGAGCTTGCTCCCCAAGCACCAAGCATAGTTCCTTAGCACAGGACTACAGACAGCGTCTTTTGTTAAGGAGGAAGCTCTGTGGTCTGAAGCTCATTTTGAGTGTTCAAAGATTCATCGGAGTAAAACAAACAAACAAGAAACTATCTGTAGATGACAAAATAAAATGGCTGTGGTTAACCTGTTAACCACAATTTTCCAACATGAAAGATCTTCTGGGAGTTCATATCAAGAACAGTACAACTGACAAGGAAATCTGGTTGTCTGTGGCCTGCACACCAAAATGATAGTCCTTCTAAAAATGCTTCAGACAAAATACCTATAAACATAATAAATAATCCTTTTTTGAAAGAAGAGTGGATATTATGTCTAATATATAAAATGTAAGAGCATATACTTTATAGAGGAAAAAATCTTCAGGTATAACATATAATAATACTGAGAAAATGTACAATGAATATACTCAACATTTTGTTAGACTATATGAAGGATATATACAAACATGAAGTAAAGGGATTCTGAATATCTGGAATAGGTCTAACCTCCGCATAGTAATAAGTAATATGAGTCCTCAGTTGAAAACTTTTGGCCTAATAAATGTTAGATTCAAATCAAAATTGTGACTGAGTTACCATTTTAAGAAATAGCCCAAATGATGATGGTCACACTATACTGTGCTTGTCCAATATCAGGAAAAGCAGCTTCAAGAAATGGACAATGAGGACATTGACAAATCTCTGGAGATTTCTCAGACAGCATACAATCCCTGAAATATCTGTATTTAATAACATTTTACCGTACACATTTAACCTGGGGAAAGCTAATTATCGCCTCTGATTGACAACTCTTTCCTCTGTAGGAACATATCAAATAAACCTAGTTATTTCTAGAACTTATCTTTGTGATTATGTGTGCAGGGGTGGTGCTAGCAATTGAACCCAGGGGCTCTCTACCACTGAGTTACATCCCAAGCCCTTTTAACTTTTTTTTAAATTTGAGACAGAGTCTCACTAAGTTGCCCAGGCTGTCTTTGAACTTATGATCCTCCTGCCTCAGCCTCCTGAATCATTGGGATTACAGGCATGAGCCAACACATCCAGGTAACACTTATCTTTTTACAAGGTGAGAAAACAATTCCTTTATAGTTGTTTCCTCTAGAAAAACCTCAAAGACAATTTTAGGCACAAAAGATATTAAGATCAATTTGGAGAAGGGAAAATATCAAAAATTATCAGGCAACATGAACAACTGATTCAAGTAGGATCATAAATTATGGTGAAATAATACTTGACTACTTAAAGTGACAATAAAATATTTTAAAATAAACATAGGAGGTACTAATAATGAAGATTCTTGGTTTTCCTAAGTGAGGAAACTTTGTTCTCTTACATAATCAAGGACCTATAAAGTCAACATAAATCAGAGAAGTTATTCTGATAAAACACAGGATCTTTGTTCTTTAGGAAAACTACGCAGAAAGAATAACCTTTCACAAAAGTATGCATTTCCTCTTACTGTTCTAACAAATCACTGTACCCTTAAGGGCTTAAAGCAGTACAAACATTGTCATAGTTCTTGGGATCAGAAGTCCAAGGTCAGCCCCAGTGGGCTAAAGTCAAGTGTTGGCAAGGCTGGTTCCTTCCAGAGGCTCTAGGGGAGAACTCAGGCCCTTGCCTTTTCCAGCTCCTGGAGGCTTCCTTCATCCCTGGCTGGTGGACCCTTCCTCCTCCTCAAATCCAGCACTGAAGTGGCTTCTGATCTCTTTCCCTCTCCTTCCCCTCTCAAGCCACCTTTTCTGACTCTCTGGCCTCTTTTCTGGACTTCTGGTCACTCTGAGCCCACCAGATTATCCAAGAGAATCTCCCTACCTCAAGGTCCTTAATTTAATCTCATTGACAAAGTTTCTTTTACCATGTAAGGTGACATAGTCACAGGTTCCAGGGATTAGAAGATGGACATCTTTGGAAGTTTCATTTTAACAGAGAGAAAACTAAAATTCTAGTTTTTCATCAGTGTATTTGAGACTAAATCTCTTTTTAAAAAATTTATCAATAAGTCCATCAACTCTTGCCAGTTTCCACCATAACAAAACTTCCCTTCCTAGACCCTTCTATGGCTTTCTATACCCATCAGGTTGTGTCCATCACTTTCTCTTTCTCATTCTGCAACAACTAGTCATTTTATTCTAAGACAAAAGTACTCTCTTTGTTTTCTTTTAACAAAGCATATCCTGAAACTGTGGTTCCCAGGAACTTCCCCTTCATCTCACTCATGGCCCCTCACCTAGGGCTTCTGTTCTTTTCTTTCTTGGCTATTCCAATAAAAGAGGAAACTCTCTTCTTCCTCCTGGACTCCTGTGGAGTGTCCTCCTTCCTTGGGGACCTCTGGGCATTTGTAATTCCCCCTCTTCACTGTAACTTCAACCTCTTTCATTGCTCCTTCCCATCAGCATTTAAACAAGCTCAAATCTCTGCCATCAGGGGATGTCTTGGCCAGACCTCCCTCTCCAGTATGCTCCCTCACTTTTCTGTTGGAAAAGTGCTACCTAGACTCATTATTTCCATTTCTACAGGTCCCATTCACACTGAACTCAACTGCCACGTGGCTGCGTCTTCACTCATCACTCTATGGTACAGCTCTCTCCTCCAAGGTCACGAAGGTCCTCTAGGTACCATGTCCAGTGATTCTTTTCAGACTTGGTATTGCTTGACCCTCTTTTGACAATTGAAGGCTGATTATTCTTCCTGTGGAGATGCACCTGGGGGACACAATGCTTTCCTGGTTTTCCTCCCATCCTAGTGTTCATCTGAGAAAATAGCCCTACTGTCTAATCAGCTGCCCATGTCAAAAGGCTTGTTGTCTTCCCAGGTTCCTCATTTTTCTTTACTATTTACATCTAAATCCATCTACCCTCCAAACATTTCTTTCTAGCTGATTCATTTTTACCCATGCCCTCTGCCACAACCCTAGTTCACGCCCCTGTTCCCCTTTGCCAGAATGAGAATAGCCTCCCCCTGGTCTCACTGCCTCTAATCTGGCCCTCCTCCCATCCCTAGCACACACCACAGAGTCAGAGCTGTGTTTCTAACCCTGGAGCACACATCCAAGCACGACACTAGATGACTTCAAGTTTCCACATCCATCGACCCAACCCAGCCCCAGCGCATTCATGTTGAAGCCCAGTCTCTTCAACATGGACAACACAGCTCTTCATGACTGGGCCTTCGCTTCTCCCTCCAATCTTATCTGTTCCTATTTCCCCTCCTCAAACCCTAATCTCTATAGTGAACCACTCACAAATAGTTCCCCGAGTTCACCATGTTTTGGTGCTATTATGTGACTTTCCTTGATCATTTATCCCCCTCTTCCATCATATTCAGGCTTCATGCCTCACTCTTCAACAAGTGCCTGGTCCCTATGTATCTTTGCTGGACTACAAGTTCACTGAGAGCTGGGACCACATATTGTTTCAATGTCTCCTTCCCACTGTGCTCAGTAATTATTTGCTCTCAACAAGTATTTGTTGAATAAACAACATTCTAATGAGATTTAGAGCAGGTTTGGTGAGTATGAGGGTGTGGGCAGGTGGAAGGACAGGAAGAGGAGGTAAACAGGAGAGCTGGACTTCAAGCTTCAAAGGCAGAGTCCTTCTTGTGACTGCAGAGTCCAGGGTGGGGCTGTCCAAGTGGCTGTTGAAGTGGAGTGGAAGTGGAGGTCACTAGGACACAGAATAAAAGGGAAATAATGTGATCCAATACATCGTATGGCTGGCCTTTGTGCTGCCCAGGCACAGTCAGGCACCAGGTGGAGTGGGAGGGAAGCCATGAGTCAGGCTCCAAAGTCCTTCCATAGATGGTCTGACTAAGGCAGGGAGGTACCTTCATCCTACGGCTCAGCCATGAAGGGCAAAGGAAGGGGAATTGGATGATGGAATTTTTTGTGTGTGTGTGTGTGTGTGTGTGTGTGTGTGTGTGTGTGTGTGTGTGCTGCTGGGGATTAAACCCAGGGCCTTGTGCATTTGAGGCAAGCACTCTACCAACTGAGCTACATCCCCAGCCTGGATGATGGAAAATGTACACAGGACCAAGGCTAACTCAAGGAACACAACAACCCTGCCCCCTGCAGAACCTGAGCTCTGCAGTCAGTCAGGAGAACCAAGGGCCTCTGGGAGGGTTTCAAAATGAAGAGGTAGAGGAATTTTCTAGAAAGTGGTTGTGCCTACAAAGAAATATTTCAACGGAAACAGCTTTCCAGAGAGCCCCATAGGAGAGTGTAGAAGGTGTCTCTCCAGTGCAAGTTCCAGTGGTCACGTGACCTGGCTCCTTCCAGTTTGTTTTCAGAATTTGTTATAACCCCCTTCTCCAGAAATTTCTACGTGTCTTCATGCTATGATTCTCAGCTATGGTGGGTTCATTCCAGTTAAGAGGTTAATATGGAATGTATTCTGATCCTTAAAGCATAGGACTCAAAACCGTTCATATGAGGTGACCCACCTTCATGCAATCTTTTATTCTGTGAGAAATTGGTTCTTGACTTCTTTTTATGGACTGTTAATACAATAAAGGCCTCTCTTGGGGACTAAGTTAAAAAGAACTCTCATCTTGGGAAAAAAAACTACTGTGGGATAAAGTCCTTTATGAACAAAGTTTCAAAATTAGATAGCACTTACAATCTCCTTCCAGTCTCACATGCCAGGGCCAAGGGCCAGGATCCTCCCCTCCCTCCTTCTACACTGAGCAGAGAGGAGCTGAATGGCAGCTATTGCCAGCTGATGTCTCTGATTTTTCTAATAGCTTCCAACATGCTAGAAGTAAATTTTTCTTGGTTGAATGCAATTTACCATAACATGCTGATATTTTACTTATAATTTTTAGTTAGGTTTCTTTTATCTAAGTTCACAAACAGGAGTTGTCTAGGTTTTGTGTGTGTTTTGCATTTATTGAGGTTTTGGTAGCATACCAAAAATAAGAATGACCAGCCTGCTCCTCACTCCCATCCCCAGCTTATTTAGAAATGCAGAATCCTGGGTCCCACCCCTGGCCACTGGAACCAATATCTACACTTCAACAAGATCCCGGGTAATGCACATGCACATTACGGTTTGAAAGGCTGCCCTGGTTTTATCATTACTGAAAACTGCCTCTTCCACAATCTCAGAGTCAATCTCTCCAGCTCCACCTTCTTCCCTCCAGCTCACTCCCCTGTGGGGTTGATCCCAACAGTCCTTGGACTCCCTGTTGCCTTCCATCCATCCTCTTCTTTTGCACCATCTCTCTCTCCCCACTGCCCGCACCCCTCCTCACTGGCTCCTCCACAGGCTTGGAGTCAACAGTTCACCATATTACTATTTTGCTCTATGTTCCTTTACCTTCCTTTTCCCCACTCCCTTCATAAAATTATCCAGCAAAAATAATCCTGGTATACTCCAATTTCCCACCTTCCTATGCCTTTATCTTCCCAGTAAAATAGGCTGGTTAAAAAAAAAATCATAGAATACCCCCACTGACTGGGCCTTTGCACCTTCTCTCCCCTCAAACTTCCAACACCTGCTCCCCTCCATGCTCAGAGCAATGACTCTGCTTCCTGTTCCACTGAGAAAACAGAAGCCCTGAGCAGGGCCAGGCCACATGGTCTGGTACATCATCTACCTAGCTCCCTGCCTTTGTGCCCACAATGTGCCCTACTGCCTGGTCCTGTGAGTGGACACCTCCTTGCTCATGTCCAAGATGTCCAAGGCCAGACCCTCCACTGAGCTCTTCACCCTTCCCTTCTTTGTCCCTCAGAGACAGCACTCCAGAACCTAGCATCTCCACATCATCAACTTTCCCCTCTCTCCTGGATCACTCCCATCAGCTTTTAAAAATGCTGTCATGGCTCCCATCCTGAGCACCAGAAATAAAGAACAAAATGTGCTTTGTCTTCACATTCCCCTTCAGCTGCCACTCCATTTCTCTGCTAGGTAGAATCAAAACTGGATGAAGAAGTTGTCTTTATTTGTGGTCTCTCTAGAACCCTCTCTTTCTAGAAATCTTTCTAGGTCTAATTCTTTCTAGACACCACTCCAATGAGGCTGTCCCACTCAGCTCTTCACTAAATCAGTTTTTTTTTTTTTTGGTACCAGGGATTGAACTCAGGGGCACTCAACCACTGGGCCACATCCCCAGTCCTTTTTTGTATTTTATTAGAGACAGGGTCTCACTGAGTTGCTAAGTGCCTGGCCATTGCTGAGGCTGGCTTTGAACTTGCGATCCTCCTGCCTCAGCCTCCCAAATGCTGGGATTACAGGCCTGCGTCACCACGCCTGGCCATTTCTTTATTTCTTTACCTCACCACTGCTACCACCTGGGCACTATTCTAGGTGGTGGCTCTGTGAGCTAAAGAGTCCCAGCTTTTAAGAAAAACAGTAAACAAAGCAACATGTCCTGTTGCTGCCTGAAGCGATGGCCGCTTGGAGCAACGAAGCCGCGGGAAGAAGTTTAGAGGCGAACTGGAAACAAGCAGCTTTTTATTCTGATAACTTTTCTCTCTGGCTCTAACAACAACTAACATGCACCACACACCACCACAAAATGGCGCTGACCCGATCAGCAATCTCGGCTCAAGTCACTCGAGATCCCGGGCCAAGTCCTGCAAAGATCCCAGGCCAAGTCCCGTGAGATTACGGAAGGCAGCAATGCCCAAAACTCCATGGCCCATAGTCAACCGCAATTTAAGCCATCTCCCCAAACAGGGCTCCTGCAATGTACACTGTTGGACAGTTTGAATTGCTACACAGAAACAGCACTGAGTGAGGAGGGGAGACATCCCTGTCTTCTCTCTCTTTTCTTTTTTCTTCTCTCTCTCTTGGTCCTAGGAATCAAACCCAGGGCCTCAGGCCTGCTTGGCAGGTGCTCTACTCCTGAGCTAGGGCCTTCCCCCACCAGCTAGCCATCTAGATTATTTCAGTGACCTCTAACTCGTGTCCCTGCTGAAACCCTCAGGCCTTTCAGTCTTGTCTTCACACCACAGCCACAGTGACCCTTCTAAAATGTCATACCAAGTCCCTTCTCTGCTCAAAACCCTCCACATGGCTTCTGATCTCATGTAAATACCACAGTCCTCACTTGGGTCTATAGGCCCCACTCTCTCCCCTCTCCTAACTTCCTGCTGTCCCTTTGGCTCAGCAGGCACTTCCCTCCTCAGGCCCTGGGAGCCCTACTGCTCCGCCTCTTCAAAGCTCAGGGGCCTTCATGCTGTCTTTACTTAACTAGTTGATCCCTGGAGGAGCATTGGAAACAGCAACCCCTTGCACAGTCTCCCCTCCTCACTCATCCACGTGAACCTATGGCAGGTACTACTGTGTTATCACACTTTTGTCTTTTCTTTCTTTTTTTAGCATGAGGAAACAGTCATTCCCAGCGGCTCAGGAGGCTGAGCCAGGAGGACCACAAGTTCAAAGCCAGACTCAGCAACTTAGCAAGTCTCTAAGCAACTTAGTGAGATACTGTCTCAAAATAAATAAATAAATAAAAAGGGCTGGGATGTAGTTCAGTGGTAAAACGACTCTGGGTTCAGTGGTAAAAAACGACTCTGGGTTCGTGGTGGAACTGGGTTTAAATCCAGGCTGAATCCTACATCCTACCACTTTGTACACTGCTAGGTATGCTAAAATGAAGTCATCCGTTCCTTATAAGCAACAAAGAAGCTGTGCACAAAGTCGGCTCCAGGCCTTTCGCAGAATTAAAGCTTTAAGAATCAAGGAAATGTCGCTGAAAGTGGGCGTGTAGTCCTCCGGGAAGAGAGCTAAAACCCTGAGCAGGCGCTAAGCAGCGGCCAGTAAGTGGCAGAAGGAAGAGGAACTCGCGCTGGGCTTCTGCTTTTCTCTACATACCCTCTGCTCCAGTCTCGCGCTATGTGGGTGTTCTGAGTCCGCCCGGTCGCCCGGGGGCGCCAGAGGCAGAAGGGGGCGTTGCGGCGCTACCCGACGTCGCGCCCTCGGCGGCTGCGCAGTGCGCACGTCAAAGCCGGGCTCAGGCCGGGAGCGGGGCGCGGGGCGCCGGGAGCGGCGCGGCCTCAGAGACTGAGCTTTCAGGAGCTGGGCGGAGGCGAAGGCAAAGGCGGTGTCTGTCCCCTCAGCAGTAGCCGCAGCCCGAGCGAGCGCAGCAGCGCGGCGGCCACCGCGAGAACCCCTGGGCCGCCGTCCGCCCGCGCAGTCGCCGCCGCCGCCTCGGGAGCCCGTCGCTAGGAGTAGCAGCGGGCGGAAGACAACGGAGGGGCCGAGCGCCCGAGCCGCGCCGCGGGGACCGAGCGAGCAGCCCGAGGCGGCGGCGGCGGCCGAGGACGGGGACGGCGACGACGCGGAGGCGGAAAGGGAGCCACCCGGCCCGGCCGAGCCCCGTGAGTGACCCCCGGCCAGGCCCTGCTCTCGGCGCTGACGCCCGTCCCGCCGGGCCCGGCCGCAGCCCCGGCCGCCTCCATTTTCTCGGGTGGCGGCGGCGGGAGCGGCCGGGCCCGGCCCTTCTCTGAGCCTTCCCGCTGCCCTCATCGGCGCGGGGCACCCGGAGCCTCGGCCAGGCTCCGGCAGCCGCGGGTCCGCTGCCTTCCCCTCGGCCGCCCTCCTGAGGGCTGACGGCGTGGGGCGACCGGTGTCGGGAGGGCAGGGAAGTGCGGACCGGGCCAACTGTCACTCCCACCGCGCCCAGGCTCGGGGCACCGCTGTCCCCGCCCCGCACAGGCTCCTGTTCCTGGGGGCAGATGGCATCTTTGCGGCCGTCATTTCGGGAAAATGTCTAACTGATTTCTGGTTAGGAATTCTGCGGTCGGCGCGTTCCTGAGTTCGGTTGAAGCTGCCCGGGCGCTGACTGCGAGCGGGCGCCGTAGTCGGTCCGAGCCAGAGGGACTCTAAGGTGAACCGGGTCCCGCGGTCGCTTCCCCCGAGGCGCTTACGCTCTGGTGTGGGAGATAAAACGAGTACACAAATAACCAGGATACCAGGAAGGAGGCGATAAGTCCTGTGAAAGAACTGTACACGGTGCTAGAAAGGTACCCGTGCTAGAAAGGTACCCGCACTGGTCGATCGCTTCTGCCTTAGCATAAATTAGGAGGGCTTCCTGGGCGAGGCGGTGCCGTACCGGGTCTGGAAGGCCTGGGGCGGTGGGGAGGGATTTGAAGGAGGTTGGGGAGGGTTGCTGAAGAGGTGTGTGTGCAGGGGCAACAAAGCTAGAGGACAAAGGTACAAAGGCGTAGTTTTAGAAATCGTAGATAATTCATGTTTGTTGTGGTGAAGTGTGGTGGGGTGGGGTGGGCTAAAAAGGTATTTGGGGGCTAGATTCTTGAATGCTGTGGAGTTGCTGTTAGAGCGACGTTCTGAGGGAAACTTAAGAGCTCATTTCTCAGTGACTCATGGGCCCGGAAATGTAGGCTAGGGCATATTAAAGGCGCTCTTGTGAAAGAAAGGAGAGGAGGAGGCCCCAGTCAGGAGTTGACATTCTGTCCATTGAATATAATGCAATTTGAGATCGATTTTTGACAGCTTCCCGGATATTTAAGTAAATCCGCATCCAGGCCAAGCAAAATACTTCTTGCAGAAACCTTCATTAGATGTTAGTTAGTCTCTTAAGAAATAATGGAAAGATGTCTATTAAAATAGGCTCATCTGCACAATAGGCGATTCTGTTGTCGAGTTACCTAAAATGCATCAAAACTCCCTGCACTGTGTAATAGGTATCTTCAGTGAGCTAAACCTAAATTGCTTCTTTAGGATGGCATTTGTGTAAAATAATCGATCATTTTTGAAAAAGTGTTACCAATGTTGTGGGGAAAGTTAAACATATACCTTTTTCTAGGAAGGTAAAAATTTCTGTTTTTAGTTATGAAAATCTTTTTTTTTTTAAATGTTTATTTGCTTTAGTTGTACACAATGCGTTTATTTGTACGTGGTGCTGAGGATGGAACCCTGGTGGCGCACGTGCTAGGCGAGTGCTCTACAGCTGAGCCACAACCCTAGCCCCTATGAAAATCTTTATAGTAGGAGAGCCAGAGTGAAACTTTTTAGCTCTGTTTTGTGGGGTTTTTTGTTTGTTTTTGTTTTTCGCTTTTTAATTACTGGCAAGTAATTAGCTGTCTTTGAAGTCTGCATTATATGACCTGTAGAAGTAAGTAGCTTCTAGGTTTTCTAAGCACTTATTTGTGTGTGTGACAAATGAATGCCAACTTTTTCAGTTTTAAAATTTTGCTTATCAGAGTAAAGCATGATCTTTGTAAAAAGTTTGTGAAATGCAGAAATACTTAATTCAAAAAAATTATCTTCAGCCGGGCGCGGTGGCGCACGCCTGTAATCCCAGCACTTTGGGAGGCTGAGGCAGGAGGATCGTGAGTTCAAAAGCCAGCCTCAGCAATGGCGAGGCACTTAGCAACTCAGTGAGACCCTGTCTCTAATAAAATACAAAAAAAGGGCTGGGGATGTGGCCCAGTGGTCGAGTGCCGCTGAGTTCAATCCCCAGTACCAAAAAAAAAAAAAAAAAAAAAAAAATTATCTTCTTGGGCCTGGGGTTGTGGCTCAGCGGCAGAGCGCTCGCCTTGCACATGCGCGGTCCGATCCTCAGCACCACGTAAACATAAAATGCATTACATTGTGTACAACTAAAGTAAATAAATAAATATTTTTTAAAAAATTATCTTCTTAATCTCACCACTTAAATCTGGCTACTGTTAACATTTTTGCTTATTTTCTTTCCAGTCTTTTTCTTTGTACAAAGAAATATGCAATTGTTGTATTTATTCCTTTGCAACTATGTTTTTTTTACCAGGGATTGAAATATTCCTTTGTTATTAGAGACATTAAATATGCCTTGACCGCGCCCGGCTTGATAAATATTTTTTAAAGATTTTTTTTCCCGAAAAAACAAAGTGTTTTAAAATTTTTCTTTTTCCTGACAAGGTTCCATCATGAAATGCAGTAGTCATGCTAAGTAACTGCTGCTGTGAACAGAACTTTTTCTAAAGGATTCTTATTTGAAGTATGTTTATTAACATCTCTTTAAGATTTGGATCCTATTGCTTATTGAATAAACTTTTTATTATTTGGTAGGAGGCATGTGATTATGAGGTATGGAAGAGATCATGCAGATCTCTGCCATATGATCCAGATGTACATCTAGAAGGGCGCAATGGAATGATTACTCTCATTGCTGGTACGCTGTCTCCCATATACTGTGGTGCAGTGCCTCTTTTCATCTTCACTCACCCCTCTGAAACAATCTCTATATAGATTAACACTTTTTGATAATGACACCACAAAGACTCAGACTAGATGTATTTTTTTTCTATTGGCATTTCTTTAATAAAATATATAATTTGTTATGAAATGAATTTCTACAGTTATACAGCTTTTTTTTTTATTATAAAGCAGCTCACTTAGGTTCATTAGCATTTTAGACTGCAGGTCCTTATATTAAAACAGTTTTATTACATCTTTCTTACAGCATTATTTTGGAGTATTTGCTTAAGGTTATTCTTTCAATCAACTTTTAAGATTATAGATTTCTGTAGTTATTTCCATACTTTCTCAAGAGCCTTTTTTCCAGATTGATCACTGACAATTGACAGCTTTCTATCTGCCATAAAAATATAGGCATACACACTTCCAACTACACTCCTCTCCCACGGAAAAATAAAAATCCAATTGTAGGACAGAATTTCACTTCAGGTAGTGTCTTTGGATACCTTTGGTGGTGTTTCTTCTTCAACTCTACTTTATAAATCCATTTGCCTCTTTTCCATGGCTCTTGTTAATTAGGAGTTTCATTTTAAGGCTGTCCTTGGGTGTTACACACAGAGGAATGTGATCATTTTTTTATAATATTTATTTGCTTTAGTTGTACGTAGTGCGTTTATTTTTACATGGTGCTGAGGATTGAACCCGGGCCGCACACGTGTTAGGCGAGCGCTCTACCGCTGACCCACAACCCCAGTCCCCGATCATTTGATTAGTATGGGTAATGACAAAAACTTTGGTTGGTAAAATTTTGGTTTTTACAAACAAAAAATATTTTCATGTGATAAAATTGTAGGGAAGTAGACAAAATTTGTGAACCTCTGGGCTAAATTGCTTGTGACTTGCATTGATATTTAATTATTGAGGAGTAAAGATCTTGAATTTGTATGAATGCAGATCAAGCCAAATAGCCTAAAAATTGCACAAGAATGTAGTCATCAGTCTCTTTTGGCTTTGATGGAGAGAAGACTAGTAGTGGAGTCTTGTTTAAAGAAGGGGTTGAACTGTGTCAGCTTTCTTACTTCGTGTGCTCTTAATGACTATGGAACTGGACCCCCACTGTTTGCCTGTCTGGAATATGAAGGGAGAGGAAAAATAGGTGACTATTCTCACCACTATCATTTGTACAGTACATTAGTTTGCGAATAAAATGATAGATATTCTGCTTCTGTTTCTTAGGCCCTCCAAGGATTGCAAGAAGAATTATTGAAGTACTGGGTGGCAGAACAGAGGTTGAAAGTTAACAGCTTGTCACCATCAGCATTTTAGTGTGTGTGTGTGTGTGTGTGTGTGTGTAGTCCTCCATTGTGCCATTTCTGTCTCGGAGAGCTTCCTAGTCTGATTGTGCTTTTAACTTTTCTCTTGAAATGAAAGGGGCGAGGGGAGGACAGAATTGTGGTTTATAGCAGCTGTGAAGTTAAGCTGGCAGAGAAAGGGAGAATGGCATGCAGAGAATTAGAAGAGGTCAGTCAGGTGTGAAGTGGCCCCAGAGAAGGGAGGTAAAGCTTGCCCTGGCCATTTATGTTGATCATGTCTGCCACATACCTATTTACATAATCCTGAATAGATTGTGACTGACTTGAGATTTTGGTACAGAGATTCTACATAGTGTTTTAACTTCTAGTTTTATATTTGCTTGTTTTTGTGTATACGAGCATTTTCAAATACATGTTACAAAGGCGGAAAACCTAGTATATGTTGTGGCAGTCTCCTTGGGAGCCTTATTCATCAGATAAATTGTTGAGGACCAGGAAATAAGATAATGTTGAAACATCAACACTTTGATGAATTTTGATAAAATGTTTGAGAAACAAAAAATACATTTTGTAGCTTGATCTTAATTAAGTTGCTACTTTATAACCTTTTCTAATGAACTGTAGCTTGTTCTTTTACAGGTACTGTTAACATATTAGTCACTATTCTCTTCCTCCACATCAACTGTAATTACACATCAACTGTAATTAGGCACACAGAAGAAATAGCATGAACAGGTTTTTGTTTATGTGTCTAGAAGGCCCACTCTTGGATTCATAGAATTTTGAGATGCAGTATTAACTCTGGTGGTTGAAATCATAGGTGCAGCCAGACCATCTGGATTTTAACCCTCACCCCTCCCTCTATGAGTTCTACAATGTTAGACAAATTCCTCAACATCTCTCTAGCTTAGTTTCCTTGGATGAGAAAATAATAGACCACATCTAAAACGGTTGTAAGAAGATTAAATGAATTGCTACATCTAATGTACTTAAAGCAGGGTCTGGAACATATCAAATGCCCAGACGTCTAAAGTTTTATGATGCTAATAATGGACTGTTCCAGATGGAAGAAACTTTAGAACCTCAGAAACTAACTGGAATGGTTCTTTTTTGCAGGTGGGAATACTGAGGCCCACTGTAACTAGAACAATGTTTGGTTAATTTTGCAGCAGTTTTTAAAAAGTGAAGTCACTTGCCTAGGGTTGTACCACATGGAATGGATCTTGAGCTGGATCTATTTTTCATGCAGTTTGCATGAAAGAAATTTTTATTCTTTGTGCAATAACATATTCAAACTTTTCCATTCACATGTACAAAGATTGTATTCACAATATGTTAAATGCTCTTTGGCACATGATGTTTTCATGGTTTAATACACTGATACTCATAATTGTGATGTAGTTGGCAAGTAAGTTGAAATGGACAAAGGATCAAAGGAGATGAAAAAAAATCCTAGATAAATTGTATTGTGTCTAGCATCATTACAGATGGGAAACCAAAGTGTGGGACCTTCCACAAATATTGCACAGTTGAGCTAGGATTGGAGCTCGGGTCTCCCTCATTTCAAAATGTGTGCTCCCTGCAATAGGGCGTGACTTCCTTATCTGAAATAGTTTTATTTTCCTTCATAGGGTCTTGGTTTCTTGCTGAGCACTTTTTATTTAGCATGAGGGTTATAAATAGAAACGATTGAGGATTTTAATAGGTTCCCAAACAGTACCCACATATTATAATCCCAAACAAGATGGCGTATTCTAAATGCTTTAGAGTCATAATTTGATTAGTGGTTTATAGTTTATTTAGGCCATAAGGTAGTATTTATTTTTCATGTTAGTCTTGTAGTGAGAATGGGAGGCCTATGTTACAGTGGGAAGGGTAGAAACCTGGGAATTAGCTGGGCTGGGTCCTGACTCAGTGACTAATCATGTTGTCACTCTGGACAAGTAACTCCACCTCTCTGGGCTTCAGTATTCTCATTATTATACAAAGGGGCCTAAGTTCAATACCCCTCAAATTTTTCTTGCTCTTATTTTCCATGATCATGTGTGTAGGCTTAAAACCTGCCCTTTTCTCCTGTACTAGGTAATCTCTGGTTTTGCTGTGGTCTTGAAGTCTGTTTCTTTATGAGAACTTTATAGCATGTGACCATGCTTTAACATTTTTTTTTTAATCCCAGTCGGTCAGATGCCTGGAATTATTTCATAGTACTGAAGTTCTTTGGTTGGGGTAAATGTGAACAACATCAAAATGTGTATTTTCTAATTTTCTACCTTTGTACTTATGAAATAAAGAGTTAAGAATTAAATGTTATATGGTTGTAAAGTGCAAACTTAGTCAGGTAATGATTAACAAATCCTCAAGCCTCAAATGAGTTTCATTGTCACAATTGTATAGTGAAGTTCTATGAGCTATTTGTTTTGTGAAAAGGAAAAACATTAACCATGGGCAATGAGAGTGGAAAAGAAAGGACCAAGATGTACAATCAAATTGGAGATGTAAAGAACAGTCCTAACGCAGTATTCTTTAGCTGTAATTACTATTTTGGGTGGTGGGGGGGGGGGAGTGCCAGGGATTGAACTCAGGTGCATTTGACCACTGAGCCACATTGAGCCACATCCCCAGCCCTGTTTTGTATTTCACTTAGAGACAGGGTCTCACTGAGTTGCTTAGTGCCTCACTTTTTGCTGAGGCTGGCTTTGAACTCATGATCCTCCTGTCTCAGCCTCCCTAGCGGCTGGGATTACAGGCGTGTGCCAGCCACCATGCCTGGCTGTAATTGCTGTTGATCCTTTACCTGTGTAAAGATGGAATGCTAGCTTAGATGTCAAGTCTTTGCTAGTGGAGGGTTCTATCACCTATAAGAAATGAGGGTAATACTTAGTACGATGAGTATTCATAGCTCCTCAAATAACTATTCATTAGTTTGGTCCACACACAGTTGGGGTTTTTGTTTGTTTTGCTGGTTATTATTCTAAGTGCCTGGCCTCAGGGAGTTCTTGGTCTGTCTAAACAACTCTTTCCTGCTTTGATGGCATATTATGGACCAGTTCATTTACTTCTGGATTCTCCAACAGGGAGACAGGAATTCAGGTCACTAACATGAGACCATATAAATCATCTTTTGGCTCCAGTTATTTTACTTACATTTTTTTCTCCTGTTCACTCTTCATGTGTGAATTATATGTATGTAAGGGTTTAAACACACACCTTATTCTCACTTCTTTCCCTCACCCCATGTTGTGTTTCCCGTTTTAATACATTGTTTCTGTAAATACATTGTTTCTGTAATAGGTCTATGTGATAGTATCATAAAACTTCTCTTTTAGTCAGCAGAGATGAAATGTTTAACCAAAATATAGTTTTGGCTTACTTATCTCTGCTATATTTATGCTTTTTTGGAAGTAATCTGCGTACTACAATCGATAATAACTGATGCTTAGGATTTCCCCTTTCCCAGGTAAGTTCCACATAACACAGTGTTTTCCATTAATTATTGGTAGAAGAGGTTCCAGGGTAAAATTTTAGTTTGAGGAAACCCTGGATTAAACACAGTTAATCACATTTTTATTTTGATTTTTATTGTTGTCATTGAGATGAGTTAGTGTGTGTGTGTGTGTGTGTGTGTGTGTGTGTGTGGTACCGGGGATTGAACTCTGGGGCACTCGACTACTGGGTCACATCCCCAGCCTTTTTTTGTATTTTATTTAGAAACAGGGTCTCACTAAGTTGCTAAGTGCTTGGCCATTTCTGAGGCTGGCTTTGAACTCATGATCCTCCTGCCTCAGCCTCCCAAAGTGCTGGGATTACAGGCGTGTGCCACCATGCCCAGCTGAGATGAGTTCTTGCTGTGTTGCCCAGGCTGACCTTAAAACTCCTGAACTCAAGCAGTCCTGCCTCAAGTTCCTAAGTAGCTAGGACTACAGGTCTACCAATGCACACCACCATGTCCAGCTCAGATTATTTTGTATTTATGTGTGTGGGTGTGTTGCTAGGAATCTAGCTTGGGGCTTCATGCATGCAAGGTAAGCACTAGACCACTGAGCTACACCCCAGCTCCAGAGTTTTATTTTTGATGATATTTGTGTGTTACTGTGTTTCTGCAGAGCTTATTAGAATTTTTAATAGTATGCATTGTGGCTGTTTGCAAAGAGAACAGTGCAATGTTTCCCAGTTTGCCAAGTTTATTTAGTCAGGACACCCCCTTTCCCAGGAAATACCCACAAACATCTTGAAGAGGGATTCTAGTCTAACAGATTTTGGGAAATGCTCTTATTTGTACTGTTATTAGTATGGCATTCAAAGCATTTGTTTTCTCATTGAGTTGATGACTTTTATAAGAATTGGAATTCAAGTAAGGTTGAAATAATTTATTTTCAGTTAAGGAAAAGAATGAACACTTTAGATCAGTGGCTTTTCAAGCACTTTTTTATTTTATTTTTTTTTAATTTTTTTTAAACTTCAACCCATAATAAGAAGTTACATTTTTAAAAAATATTTATTTATAGCCGGGCGCGGTGGCGCACGTCTGTAATCCCAGCACTTTGGGAGGCTGAGGCAGGAGGATCGAGAGTTCAAAGCCAGCCTCAGCACACAATGGCGAGGCACTTAGCAACTCATTGAGACCCTGTCTCTAAATAAAATACAAAAAAGGGCTGGGGATGTGGCCCAGAGGTCGAGTGCCCCTGAGTTCAATCCCCGGTACCAAAAAAAAAAAAAAAAAAAAAAAATGTATTTATTTGCTTTAGTTGTACACAATGCCTTTATTTTTACGTGGTGCTGAGGATTGAACCCGGGCCACACACATGCTAGGCGAGTGCTCTACCACTGAGCCACAATCCCAGCCCCAAGAAGTTACATTTTTGATCAGTGTCCTAACACATATACACATACTCTCAAAACCGATAGAAGTTTCATGAAACAATTTTTAGGCCTTACTATGTCTGTTCTTCTTGTCAATGGTCATTATGAACTCCTAAAAATAACTATGCAATTTAAGGAACAATGCGAAATTACGTGAATTTACAAACTCACAAAATGGTTGAATGAAAATATATCCTAGAGACTGTTATAAGAGAAAAATCCTAAAGCTCAGTGTTGATAAGACAAGAAGAGTCTTTGACCTTAAGGATTCTGGATTTAAATCCCAATTGTGCATTGCTGGGCAGGATATTCAGTGCTCATTCTTCCTTAGCTTTCTCCTCTGTATATTAGCAAGTATAGAACAAACGTGCATAGTTTTGAGGATTCAGCAAGAAAAGCTCTGTAGTGTGTCTGATGTGCTCTGAGTACCTAGCACACATTAGTTTTTATGAAGACTAAAGCTCTCAAAATTTCTGCTGTACCATAAGCATTTTCAAAATATTTTTATGACTTTAAAATTAAGTTGCCTGCAAATGAATCTGGACTCTTGATGTGTAGTGGGCTGTCTCAGCTTGATGTGATTATCAGCCCTAAGTTTTAAAATAGCAAAAAGGACCTACTTTAAGTTATTTTGCCTCGTAGTGACTGAACTTTATGCTGTATTATTACATATGTTTTAAAATCATTCTTCTTTTTTTTGGACAGTGCTGAGGATTGAACCCAGGGCCTTGTGCATGCAAAGCAAGCACTGTACCAACTAAGCTATATCCCCAGCCCTAAAATTATTTTTTAACAATATCTTAAATTTAAAGTAAGCATGTAATTAAACATAAATATGTACATACTTATATCAGTGATTAATTTAGCATACTTTCCTGTTTTATCTTCATTTCTACAGGGTTTCTTTTGTTGTTGTTGTTGTTGTTTTGTTTTTGTAGTTTTCCATCCTCAATATTTTCTACTGTTACTGGGGGTTAATTTTGTGACCTGACATAAGAAGAGAAATATTTAGAGGAGAATAACAATGGTGGTGGCCAAATCCCCTCATCTTTTTTTTTTTTTTTTTTTTTTTTTTTTTTTTGTACCAGTGATTGAACTTAGGGACACTTGACCTCTGGGCCACATCCCCAGCCCTTTTTTGTATTTTATTAGAGACAGGTTCTCACTGAGTTGCTAAATGCCTCGCCATTGCTGAGGTTGGCTTTAAACTTGTGATCCTCCTGCCTCGGCCTCCCCTCTTGTCTTAAACATAGCTGCTACTTCATATATTTCTGTCATCTGCTGGGGTATTTGAGTTCACTAGGCCTGGATTGAATGTTTCTTGGATTGTTTGTTTGTTTTATTACCTATTTGTATTCAGTAAGACCTGAAGGTGCTGAACTAAGAGATTCTAATCGGCATCACTGACATATGCCAATTGAGTGTGAAAATAGCCTAAAGATTCTCTAGTAGTGCTAGCAGGAAAAATGAGGCAAAAAGAATAAAATAATTGCCAACATACACATATACTTCAGCTGCTGGTATGTTGTTTTAAGGCCTCTATAGATATTTACTTCATTTAAGTCTATAAGAATTCTGTTTAATTCTTTGTATTTTCAGATACAAGTAACTGAGGAGAAGAAGCTAAGCAATTGGTCTGAAGTTATGTACCTAGGAAGAGGCCCTAGATTTGAAACCCTCATTGCAGAGCTTGAAATTGTAACCTACCATACTTTGCTGCCTCTACCACAAGCTAGTGTAATGTAGAATCATCCTGAAACAGAAAATTTCTAATACAAAAATGACTCAAGTCTCTGGTCACCAATATGTAATATCCCAGGATACTGAGAGAGCTTTCATATCACTGAGTTGTCATCTGTGATCTTTTAGGAGCTGTGAAGAAAAGGAGATTTACAGGAAGATTAGGGAAGTTAAGGTACTTTTTTTTCCAAACAAGGAAAAGATAGAATATATAAATCATTGGAGACTGAATTCAATATTGATTTTTGAAGAGTCCTTGGCTAAGTGTTGGTGTCCAGAAGCTTCCATCCATTTATTTGCTATTTCCTTTCCTGATAGGATTCTGTTAAGTGAGATTATCTAAAAAATGTTAAATAATACAATTTAATTTGGAATATCCTCTAGAACTGAAAAGTTATTTTGATGTTTGTACAAGATTACTTTATTTATGTTCATGTTATTAGAATATAGCTAGCTAATACGCTTTTCCCAAGCTGTATGTGGCAGATTAGTCACAGATAGGGTGGCCTGCATTCTTGTGCATTACCTTCACAAGTAGGCAAGAAGGAACAAGGAACTGGTAACATCTTCCTCTATATGCACACAGCAAAGTAAATATTTCCTAGTTCTATATTGTTAAAATCATTCTTCCCTTTCTTTGAGATTATTCATAACCCATTTGTTTACACAAGAGCTGGTCTTGGTCTTGTTCACATAGAATGAGTGATTTGATACTGAATTGATGGAAAGTGGACGCCTCTTCCTCACAGAAGCCATAGAGGGATGGGGAGCTTTTCCTTTTATTTTATAGAAGTGCCTCCACTTTTTAAATTAAATGTAGCAAAAAGAAGGCCAAAGAGGCATTTGTGTACTTAGCCTGGGATATTGTGTGTAGACACCATCTAAGTGTTTAAAAAGGTCAAGGCTATCTTTACAGGGGTTTTTGTTATGTTTGTAGAGAAGAGGAAAGAAGAAATAAAGAGGGAAAAGGAACAAGACATAGAAGAAAACTATCAGAGAGACCCTGGGTCTGAATTTGTTTGTCATGCACAATCTTGAAAGATCTTATGATGGAGGTGGAACTAGTAGCTTTTCAGAATTGTTTTAAGAAGTAGAGCACATAGATAGAGTGTTAATTTTATATATGTATAGTCACAGCCTCCAAACCAAAAGGGGAGCTCCAGACCCAGATGGTATAGATATTACATGCTCTTTTTAAAAACTGAAAATCTTAAAACTATCCCATGTATTCCAGATTCTAGAAAAACACCCCAAAATAACAAATTTGTGTTATGAAACTAGCATAAACTCTTGGGAACCTAAAAATATATAAGAATAGCAACCTGATAGACCTTGCAAAGGAAGAAGCCTGTATTCAAATTTCACTTGTGAAAAGTAGCCATGAAAGTTCTAAGTAAAACACCAGCAAGTTTAATTAGATAGGAAATTGTCAAAGAGGGCAACATTTGGTATTTATTGTGTGCCAGGTCCTGTTCTAAATACTTTACCTGTATTATCTCAACCTAAGAAAGAGGTTATTTTTATTATTACTCTCATTTTTACATACTAAGAAGTTTAGGAAGTGTGCTTAAAGATTAATTGCAAGTAAACCACAGAGCCTTGGTTTTGAGTCCTATGGATCTGTCACTGGTGTATATTTAATCCTTAGGCTATCTCTTTCCTGTATGTGCCAAGATCAGTGTTAACTAAGCAGGTCTTCCTGATTTTTGAACTCTTGAAATCAGAATAAAGCAATGCCAATAATACTGCTGATGTTTGCTTATTATAATCCTGACCAGTGCAAGAATACATCAAACAAGAGGCATAGCTGTTAGGAAAAAAAGATAGAAAATAGCAATATTTGCAGATGGTCACAATCTTAAACCTAGAAAAGTCAAGACAACCAGCTGAAGAACTAAAGAGTTCAATGCTATATGCCTATCACATACAGATACTAATAGTTTGTAGTACTTTTCTTGCTAACAATGTCTAGTTATAAAAATATTGAGATAAAAATATCATTGTGGTAATAAAAAATTAAATGCTTAAAGTGAGGGGATCTATATGAAATATTTGGGTCCCTATGAAGAAAATTAAGCTTAAGTGAAAAAAGACATAAGAATTAAAAACTGAGGAAGAAGATTTTCCCAAATTGAGTCTATATGTTATTGACCCAAAGAGTTCTGTCAGATTTTTTTTAAGTCAATTTTAAAAATAATAATAAAGATATTTAGGAATATACTAGGGATTGAACCCAGGGCCTCTTGCATGCCTGACTCTACTACTGAACTACATTAGTTTTGAGATATGGGGTCTTGCCGGGTTGCCCAGGCTGGCCTCAAACTTGAAATTCTTCCTGCCTCAGCCTCCTGTGTAACTGAGATTACAGGCATGTGCCACTGTGCCTGACTGGGAAAAGTTGACTTAACTTTGATATGACTGATGACAACTCTGTAATGTGAAAATTCAGTGTCCTGGGATATTACATGTTGCTGACCAGAGACATGGGTCATCTTTGATAATTTACATACAAATATATCTGGAAAATGAATAAAAACATAAATTAGAAGGATATTTATATGAATATTTATCAGACCTTTGTTAAAGAAGCAGGTTTCTTTCTCTTGCTGTCAAGTGATCAAAAGGAGGGGAAAACTAAGATAACTGAAAAGTTTGCAAGATGTTAATTTTATCTTAAAGAAGTGGTTATTTCACTATTTTAGCTGGTGAGGTAAAAGAAGGAAATTTGCTTCTCTGAATCTTTAAATTATTAAAGATGTTCAAACAAGTGGAGTTTTCCAATTTATTCTGCACTGACTTAATTGGTACATCCCATTTGACACACTATCATAAATCTGTAGAAAGTGGAATTAGTGCTGAGAATGTGTATCTTAGTGATCAACAGAGAGAGCTGCTAGCCCACAGTGCAGTTGTCTCTTGAACAGGGGAAATTAGTTTTACAGTTTCAAAGTCAGTCTTACACACTTGGGTTTTAGGAGATACCTTCCACCTCATCTTTATTCAAAACTCGTGTGGGCACACAACTACTGTGTGCACTCTTGATTTTCATTTAGTGTCTCACACGGTTGAGAGCACATGAGATGTCCCTTGCTTTCTAGGGTGTGCATGAAAATGTAGTTACAGAATTTTCAAATAGAATGTGCATAAGCCAGGGTAAAATTATAGCTCAAAGATTTGGGGGAGGAGGAAGAACTCATATGAAAACACTGGGCTTTGGGAGAAATTTGATGTGCTAAATCAGCCTATTCTGATTCTTCAGCAGTGAGAGCAGGGTGAGATGAATCATGATAATAATGAAGTGTGTGCCTGTAGGAGGAATAGCAACTAGTTGAAACCACCTGGCCAGGATCAGCATGCTTAGCTGGAGATTGAAGAGTTATTTCATGACAGGGCTGAATTCTTCCTTAAGATTGGCAAATTGTAAGTGTTGACTGATTTGGAATATCAAATTGCTGAGAGAGACTTGTTTTCAGCATTCCTAACAAGAGTTTATGTACATGTGACCCTGCTGGGCCCTGCTCTAAGTGGAGAATGCTTTGTCTTTGTTAGATTGGGACATTAATATGAAAAGAATTGAAAAGTTGACTACTGCTCAAGATGGTGACAGTTTAGTAAGGGTAAACAAATGTTATAATTTGCCAGGGAAAGTACACATTTATGTCTGGTGTCCTTAACATAACTATTCATTTATCTCTTTGTTCCCTACATTGCTTAAGTTTGGAGGATACATTGTAATTTTATTATTTAGCAGTTGCAAAACTAGTTGTCTCTTGACCCCCTTCTGCTCTTTGGTTATTGTTGTTGTTTGCTACTAAGATACAAGGCTGTCCATCAGGTCCTCAGGTGTCTCTCCCTAGGACAGCTTGATTCTTGAGCACTAATTCTGGAACCAGAGCACTCACTTGTCCTTCCTTGGAACCAAAGGGTTTATAGAAGACTGCCTTCATTTTTCTCTGAGAGCAATGATGTTATAGTATGTCAAACTTTAAAATGTTTTACTTCAAGTCAAAAACTTGAGAGATTGTCAATATAAACAAATTCTTCCTCCTCCTCTCTCACATACATAGCCTCTCAGAAACTACTAAAACCAAGGTCGGGAAGTTCCAGTTTTTAAATGGTGGATGCTCTTGCCATGTAACACTTGAAAGGGCTGTTAAAGGAGGCAATGTGCCAATATTCATATACCTATATATTTACGTAATTTTTGGTTGATTTTTTTCATAAGCCTTCCAAGTTCATGAACACACATATCCAAGGAAAAGAGTTTCATAAGATTATCTTGGGAGTTCAGTTTAGCATTGTGGGGGAAGGGAGTTGCATTTAATTTGCATTTCCTTATATAATCTTGAACTGTATTCTCACTAAATAAATAGATATATGTTTTCACACTTTTGTTTCTTCATGTTTTTCCTTTTTTCTTCATGTTTTTCCTTTTTTCTGTTCTTTAATGACATTTCAGATCTCCAGCCTCAAAAGTAGGTAGGCAGAATATGTGGAGTCAAAAACAGTGCCACTCTCATTTTCCACTGGGCCAGTTTGGCTCTCTGAAGGTTAAGAGGAGAAATACCTGAGCCCTGCCCTTGGAGCTTCCCACTCCTCCACTGGAGGAGTGAGGCCTAGGAGATAGCCCCTGTGTTAACTGGAATTCTTTGTTTCTGCCAACAAAGGGGGGACTTAGTAAATTTTAATCCTAGGAATGAATCAAAGACTCAAGGTTTGAGAAGAGGCAGAGATGAACCTGGATTCCACAAACAGCTAGAATTAGCAACACAAATATAATTGCAGTGATCCATTTCTTACTGTCTTTCTCTGCCCATTCACCCTGTCCTCTCTATGCAGACCAGATTTCTCTACCTATTAGAAAACCTGAGCTGGGCACGGTGGCTCACGCCTGTAATCCAGCACTTTGGGAGGCTGAGGCAGAAGGATCACCAGTTCAAAGCCAGCCTCAGCAATGGCGAGGCACTTAGCAACTCAGTGAGACCCTGTCTCTAAATAAAATACAAAACAGGTCTGGGGATGTGCCCAGTGGTCGAGTGCCCCTGAGTTCAATCCCCGGTACCACAAAAAAAAAAAAAAAAAAAAAAAAAAAAAAGAAAGAAAGAAAGAAAAAGAAAACCTGACTACCTGCATTTCAGTGTGTTCTGTCATGGAACTCCAGCATCTGGATAGAGATGGACCTAGGTTAAATGTCTAGCTCCTCTTTAGTTTACTTTTCTAGGGCCAGCAGGGGATTAGCTTATATAGACTGTAGCACCACCCACTGGAGCTATGTGAATGATGCATGATGGACTGGGGTATTGGTGGACATAGATGGAGGGGGGTAAATACAGAGTGACCCCGTGACTTTTCCAGGAAAGAATTACTGGGGTAATCTTAACCTGTTGTCCAATTTGTTTAGGTCTCCAGGATAAAAATTTAATGGAATTCTTGGTCATATATCTGCCATAGTCCACATATTTCTTCCTACCCATTATTTTGTCTTTTATCTCAAAATATTAGCCTTTGGTCACGGATATCCTCAGGGTCTCAGGGGAGGCTTTGAAGGACTAGACCATGTGGTCCTAAAGGCACTCTACCCCTGCCTAAAAAGCCACTGCATTTATATTCACTAAACCCCCCACCCAAGAATATGGAAGGAAGGACTGAAATGTTTGCTACCCCCAGGTGGGACATTGTTCAGCATTAATGATCTTTTGTTCTAAACCACTGATATTTGTTGATTTTGGTATATTTTGACATTATACACAGCTGATTTTTCATTTACCATGTGCTCTTTGCCTGTCACCTTTTCCTATCCTTATCTCCACCTGTATGTATTCTTGTTGCTTTCCTAAGTTTCCTTGGAGAGATGAGAATAGAATATGGAATAGTGGTTTGCAAGTACAGCCCAGCCATTATTTAAATTTATGAATGGAATTTTTTTTTTACCCTAGTTGAATAGAATATATTTTCATACCTTGTAACATAATTTTCTATAAAGGGAACATTTAAACCTTAATGTCTGTTATGCCTCACACACAGTAAGGACTTGAATAGTATGTTGAATAGGCTTGGAAATAATTTTAATTTTTCTTATTTATCAAAAAAGAGAATGATGGGAACTCAACAGGCATTGCACACTGCAGTAGAGGTTCTTTAATGAGAGGCTTGGACAACCTTGGACATATCACAGTACAAAGAAGCCCAGACAGATAGAAATTATTGGGCTCTTAAGAAAAATTATCAAAGTCCCCTTATTTTGCTGTGGACCATACATATTGGTTGCTTTAATGTGCTTTCCCTGGTTGATGAAATTAGAGCCCCTCTACCCCCAGACAGGATGTCCCTTTAGCGTTGTTACCTATTTCCACCTCAACAAGAAAATGGAAGAATTGACAACATTAGATCTTTCAGTATTTAACAAAATTATTGTGGTGGAAAACTATACCCTCATGCTAAAATTAGATTTTTCTTTTCTTTTTTTCCTCCCTTCTGTGGTTTGGATTTGATTTGTTCCCCCACATGCCCATGGATTGGAGGTGATGTTGAGCTGGTGAGAGCTTTAAGAGTGGGGTCTTTTCGGAGCCCCTTAGGTCACTGGAAGCATGTCCTTGAATAAATTATGTAGTTCTCATGAAAGGGCCCTATCCATTTCTCTCTGGCTTCCTGCTTAAGATAAATCACTTGCTCCTGCCCTTGTTCCTACCATTGCTATTTCAACATGTATGGTCCACAGCAAAATAAGGGGACTTTGATAATTTTTTTTTAAGAGCCCAATGTGACACAGCCAAGGGGGCCTCATCAGTGCTAATATAGGTGCCATGCCCTTTGAACCTCCAAAACTATGAGCATCTTTTCTTCATGGTTAGCCTGTCTCAGTTATTTTATTATAGTGTCAAAAAGCTAATACATTTAGCTCCCATTTTAAGGAACTAGAGGAAATTAGGAATGTTTTTTCTTCTTTTACTCTACATCCCCCTCCTGTCCTGTCCTCCTCCTCACCCCAAATACTTGGATAAGGATCGATAGAAAAATAAGGACCTACAAATAAAATGATTCCTGGGGTGGAGTTAATATATAAATAAATGCATGTCTTTTACACTAGCTAGATGGAACTCACACGTTTGGCTTTGAATTTGAGTAGCTAGAACAAAGAAGGAAAACAACAGTATCGATTCTGATACTGTCAGATTAAAAATCAAAACTGACCACTTAAGAGAGGCATAGTTCTCCCAGACATTGAGACTCTGTGGATCTTTTATTAATATGGGCTCCA
Organism: Tamias sibiricus; assembly: GCA_025594165.1. Taxonomy (NCBI): domain Eukaryota; kingdom Metazoa; phylum Chordata; class Mammalia; order Rodentia; family Sciuridae; genus Tamias; species Tamias sibiricus. The sequence continues at coordinate 66,013,080 of CM046660.1, read as the reverse complement.
GATATTTAGTATATTTCTCTTAAATCTTTATATATCTGTAAAATGAAGTACCTGAGTTCAAGTTTAAGGTATCTTAACATAAGACATAAAAGATAGTATTGGTCTGGAGTGAGGCTTAATTAAGTCATTTGTTTTCTGGGACTTTGGAGCTTATGGAGGTGGCCCTTTTTTAGGCCAGTGAACTTTTTGTTAAAATTGGGTATCTAGAGAGAGGACCAAGGTTATAATCTGGTCACTGCTCTGGCTTTTAACAATTAGCTGTGCTAATGGGCAACACTAATAGCTTCCTTTGAAAACCAAGGAGCTTAACCTGGACTTGATTTCAAATCTAGTTATGTGTGTTGTCTTGGAGGCCAGGTCATTGTTTTCCTCAGATAATAGAACATGTCCATGACATGGGCATGTTCAGTGGATATTGTTTTGTGTTATAAAATAGTAGTTGTTAAATATTTGTTAAATCCGTGGTACAAAAGCCCAATATATAAAACTGATAGAAATGAGGTATTTGGGCTGGAAAAGAAGTAAACCCTTCCCTGCTCCAGACTTTAGCTAGAACAAAATTTAAAAGCTGCTGTCAGAACCACAACTAGTCTGGGAAAATTTCAGAGCCTGGATCACCTGTCTCCCACTGTTATGGAACAAGCTCACCCTATTCACCCCCTTCCCAGAAACCTAATTTTAATCAGTATGACTTCTGTTCCAACCTCTGTGATTCTGACAAGTTGATGGTATGTTATTAAATAACCCCAACATTTGAGAAACTTAAAAATCAAGAAGGTAAATTTTTTGGGGGGGATCTGTACAGGAATGATAATTTGTTTGGGTTATTTGTTTTTTGTAGATAACAGAGCTTTCACAAATATTTAGTCATTACAGTCACTTATGGTTGGTAGCATTCCTTGGCTGAAATTTAGTAAAGATGAAATCCTGTGTTCAAAACTTGTAGAGGGAAATGAGTTTTTAATGTCAGTAAGTTCATCCATTCTCTTTGGGGACCTCTCACTAGAACTTAACTTTTTATGCTCCCTTGGATGTAAGATGCTTTTATAGTGCATTTTAGATATAGCTTTAAGATTTAAAAGCAAACTTTCCAGTTTGACTATATTATGATGTCAACACTTACCTGGAAAGCACCACTCCATAAAGAGTGGAATGTTCTTTGAGTAATAAAAGAAGGCATGTGGTTATTCTATAAACAGCACTTGAGCTTACAGTGAGTTTTTCACCTTCTGCCTTCCTTGTCACTCAATACTTTATTGCCCACCAGGGCTTGACAAAATTACAAAATAATTGTCATTTGCTTATCATAGTTCAGATGGTTGCATAAAGCTCTACAGTCAATTGTAATACATTTTCTGGCTCTTACCCAAAGTTTTCAGTTTCTAAGAGTCAGTTCAGGAAGCATCTCCTCTGTTGGTGTCTATGACCTTCAGCACACAGTGTGTGTCTATACTCTGAACTTGCTACTCACCACTTTTGTCATGAAGAGTCTGGTAAATGGGGTGTGTATTAATTAGTGTTGCATAGATTTTAAGTGCTCTGTGTGTACCTGTATCCTCACGGCTTTGTGTCATTAAGTTCTCTTTTGGTCCATGAACTGAGTTTTGGTTGTATGATTGGGAATTTTTTTTCCTCCAAAAGCTCAAACAAGAGCTTTTGTATTTGATTCTGATACTCGGTTGACAACTGAGGTACAGTTACTTCCTCTGAAGTTAAATGTCTTTTTTTTTTTTTTTTACACCTCCTTTCAAATTACCCTCTAATGGAGAGTTATTTTTTTTAATTTTTTTAATATTTATTTATTTGCTTTAGTTGTACACAATGCGTTTATTTGTACGTGGTGCTGAGGATCGAACCCGGGCCGCGCACATGCTAGGCGAGTGCTCTACCGCTGAGCCACAATCCCAGCCCTGAAGTTAAATGTCTTTTTTAGCCTCATTATTTCATTGAAAACTCTTCTCTCAACCCAGGATTAAGCCTTCATATGTCAGTTGGTTCATTGCTGTGGAGGGTGGGAAGCATATATGACTGGTTAGGAGAATTCTTAAAGAAATTGTCCCTGGTAGAATGTTCTACATAATTCTCTAAAGGGCCCATGTAATAGTGCATTCTGTGACTCTCAGTACTAGTGCTGAACAGTCTATGTACACTAAATACCACCATACAGCAGCCTTTGAGCAGTTCAAAAAGAAAACAACCCTTCAGATCTCCCAACTATGTGGCTGGTTTTGTGGCATGTTTGTGCTTTTGTGGGCCTTGGCCAGAACAGAAATAGTAATGCTTGGACCTTGAAGGAGAGTGATTTTTTTCCAGGTTTATATCTGATCCTGTAGAACTAAGTTTAAGGTTATAAATTTTAAAAAGAAAATTTTTTGTTCCAAAATACACTTAATTGGAATGACTAAAAGCAAAAAAAAAAAAAAAAAAATCATTTTTTTCAAATTTTTCATTTCTTCACAGTTCATATTTTGAATTAAGCATCATTTTTAAGGAATTATCTTTTTTAAAGGGCAAGATTGGCTATTTGCTTTTCTTATTTGCAAAAATGTGGGTAAGACCCATGATGTTTGCCCTTGATCATATGGGCTATGTTTGCACAACCTGTGGCAAAGCAGGTAATAAATTTAACCAGAATTAAAATAGATTATAATTTTATCCTTAAAGATTGAATGTTTTTAAAATGTGGACATTAACCATTAAAATACAGTGCTAATTTGCCTAAAATAGTTGGAAGTTCACATTTTCTGACACTAATTCTCAAAAAATATCTGATAATGTAATTCTTAACTCTTGACTATGAACAAATCATTAGATAAAACAAATATGGCAGATCTATATTGATAAAAGATCATAAAATCCAGACGTTTCTAAATGCTTTGTTGATAGGTGGCTATACTTTCAAGTCTTCAATTGTGATAAAATCTTTGTTTTGTGACAATTTGAGAATTTTGATATTATAAATAAATTAGCTGTCATTAGTAAAAGAGCTACTAAGGTTTTGTTTTGGTTGTTTTGTTTTTTGTACTGGGGATTGGATTCCGGGGCACATGATGACGGAGTCACATCCCCAGCCCTATTTTATATTTTATTTAGAGACAGAGTCTCACTGAGTTGCTTAGCACCTTGCTTTTTGCTGAAGCTGGCTTTGAACTCGCTATCCTCCTGCCTCAGCCTCCCAAGACACTGGGATTACAGACAGGCATGTGCCACTGTGCCCGGCTACCTGAGGTTGATTTTTAAATCTTTGTTTTACTAACTTCAGGTCTCATCCTATGAATGGTTTACAAAATCAGTCACTTATGATCAGTATTTAAAAGGAGGGGAGAGAGTGGGACACTAGGCTAGAACAAAATAGACAAGAATAAAGAATGTTAGTATAATTTTACCTAGTAAAGTTAAGTGCTATCTGACAATACTTGTTTTTTATTGTATGAATGTGTATCATGAGGTCAAAGAAATCTGTAAGTCACCATTGGTAGTGGTAATAATACAGTTAGGTGGCCTTGTGCCCTTGTGGTTGTTGAAATAATTGTACATAAAAGAAACTGATGACAGGCTTTAATTGGAAGTTTCCATCACTGTGTCTTCCTTGATCTATTTCTATTTTTAATAGGGAGTAAAGGAAGACATATGACTTGCTGACAAGATTCGTGATTGACAGAAGTAAGGAAAGTTAATAATACACTAGATAACATAATTGAGATCCAAGAAAAAAATATAAATGTTATATACTGAATCAAAATCAGAATAAATTTAACAGGAATAATTCTATAAGCATGTCCCAAAATACAGTAATAAACCATGAGTGACAATGTGGCTCTCCATAGAGCATGTACCAAAGACCAAAATCAGTTAAGTCGCTTACTAGAAAAGTTTTTAGCTGTGTAGTGTTGACTGTTGAAACTGTTAATGGGCCAGACTTGGTGGTGCACATCAATCCCTGTAGTTTGGCAGGCCAAGGCAGGAGGATCAGCAAATTAGCAAGGCTCTAAGTGAGACCCTGTCTCAAAACAAAAAATAAAAAAGACTGTGGATATAGCTCAGGGTAAAGCACCTCTGGGTTCAATTCCCAGTCCCCCCCACCACCACCAAAAAAAAGGAAAAAAATAGTGGAGAAAAAAAAACTATTGATGGAGTTTAGGATCACATTTATGAAATAGATGGATAGGTAATGTTGGCTGGTCAGATCCCATACTCCACATGGAATCTTTGGAATGCTATATTCTTTGAAAGGAACAGTGACACTCTCACTGTCTAGAGAGTAATTGAGGGGGTTCCCTGAGTGAGTCAGCTCCTCCAAGGTTCATCATCTTCTTCTGTAACAAAAGCTGAGCTGGATAAACTTTATAAGAATTTGGTTGCCAACACTGCTAAATGTCATGCAGATTGAATGTGACCATATGGCTCTTGCTCCCAGACAGCTCACAGGCTAGTGTTGACACAGTAATGCATTTAGTAACGTATCTGATTTGACTGTTCAGAATGATTTTCTTTCTTTCTTCATGACACTTCTTACTTTTAGTTTATCCCAGTCCTGGATGCCTTTATGCTTAGGATGTGAGGATACAGGTCTACCTCAAAATAGTCCTACCTAATACCCACCAAATGGCTGCTCAGGCTTAATGGTATATTTGGCAACTTCTAATTCTAGTATTTACCCTTGGCTTGGACTGGGATGAGGTCTAGGACTAGGAATTCTGTTACATTAATAGTTGGAATTCATTTCTTGAAAGACATGTTTGTTAATTCAGCTTTTTAAGTATTATCAAATCATAGACCAATAATTTTGAAAAATACAAATTTAAATAAGTTTGTTTAACATCATTCTTTTTTTTTTTTTTTTTTTTTTTGGTACCAGGGATTGAACTCAAGGGCACTTGACCACTGGGCCACATCCCCAGACCTTTTTTGTATTTTATTAGAGACAGGGTCTCGCTGAGTTGCTAAGTGCCTCACCGTTGCTGAGGCTGGCTTTGAACTCGCGATCCTCCTGCCTCAGCCTCCCAAGTGCTGGGATTAGAGGCGTGCGCTACTGCGCCCGGCTTATCATCATTCTTATTTAACATCTATTTAAATGCAGTCACCATGTAAAAAGAAAATACTGTGCATCCCCAAAATAACTTAATTAGTTGGTGGTTAACTGGAGAAAACTCCTGAATTCTTGTGTCATAGTGGATTTCTTGATTGACTTTTTGCCCACAACTAAGCAGTATTTTAAAGAAAACTACTCTTCAAACTGTAGTATAATGAGGTTTGTTTGAGATTGAACTAGAATGGCTTATTTCTAAAAAAGTTGTCATTCTTACATATTTGGCTGTGCAAACTGGCTTAAGCTTTTGGCTTGAGTTAAGAAACCACCTGAGTCACTCTCCTACTGCTCTTCCTTGGCTTCATTTTACTCTGGTATCTGGTATATAGAACTTGCACAGAACATTGGTCTTTGTGTAGCCAGAGCAGCCCTTTGTTTAGTCGTTCCTTATGAATAATTTTGTTCCAAAAAGTGTTTAAGACAGCTTGAAATATTTTTTGTACTTCATTATCATAACTTTAGTCTTAGAAATCCATAATGACTGGATGTTACACTGAAATTACCACGGTAAAATTTGACAATAGAAGTATGATTCTTTCAGAAAGTATTTGAGGTTTAACATGAGGTTCCTGTTTATAAAGTTAACACATAGATTTGGGGGCGGGAGGCGGGGGGAAGGGATACCAGGGATTGAATTCAGAGGCATTCAACCCCTGAGCCACATCCTCAGCCCAAATTTTGTGTTTTATTAGAGACAGGGTCTCACTGAGTTACTTATTGGCTTGCTGTTGCTGAGGCTGGCTTTGAACTCGCAATCCTCCTATCTCAGCCTCCTCATCTGGCTTTGAACTTGCAATCCTCCTATCTCAGCCTCCTCATCTGCTGGGATTACAGGCCTGCGTCACCATGCTCAGCAAACACATAGTTTTTTTTTTATGAGCACTGTTGCTTTTTAAAAATTGTTAACTGTTTTTTGTTTTTTGTTTTTTTTTCTAAAAATCAGGTGCTGCTGCAAAGCCGTGCCTCTCTGATAAGCAGGCATATCCTTCTGTAGTAAAAATCATTTCAAGGATTAACAGAAAATTTAAACACTTGTGGGAATACTACTAAAGATAGGCTAGCAAAAGAATTTAGTACTTTAGTTTACCAAACTAGAGTTAACTGGTCCATGTGACTTTGTAATCAGAAAATGTTCCATTCACAATGGTCTGCTCTCACCTCTAAATTCTGAAAAGGTTCAAAAGATTTGAACTCTTTTTAAAAATGTTCTGAAAAAATGTAGGCATACTCCTAATGAAACTTTGTATTGGTTAATACAAGATTTTCCTAAAGAATAAGTGTAGGGAGAAACTCATCCACTCAGACCTATGCATGTGCTCCAGAGATTTGGTTGGGAACAAAAAGTAGTGTACAATATGGATTGCCTAGTTCTCTATACAGCCTATAGCTGAGACATAATAGAAAAAGAACTTATATTATCATTGACAAGCAATAAAGATCCTCTTGAAGGATCTAAAGCAGAGATACGGGCCAAGCTTTTTTTTAAAATAAAAAAAAAGTAATATTTTTTAAGAGGCAGAGGGCTTTTCCAAGAAGGTTGTCTGTCCCTCTGTTTTGCTTTTTGGAAGGGGTGATACTGAAGTATATTAAAGCAAAATCCAGATCATTTATATTTCATAATTTGATGTGTGTCTAACTGATGACATTTTTCATGTATCGGTTGTATTCCATTGTAATACCTAATAAAACTAACAATAACTGTTCATACCCAGTGAATAATTTTTCTGGTTGCCAACATATCTTTTCTTCAGTTGATTTATTCAAATCAGGGTCCAGAGAAGATCTGGGAGTCTCTTTTACCCATGTAACCCTCTCCACTGCCTCTTTTTCCCCCTCTCGTGTTGTTTGACTTGTTTGAGAACCCATTATTTGTCCTGTCACATGTCCCATGTTCTGGATTTGACTAACTGCTTCTTTGTGGTGGTGTTTAACTTGTTGGTTTATTCATCTGTTTTCCATAAATTGGTAGGTAGATCTTAAAGCTTGATTGGATTTTGATTTGTATTTTGGGGGATAAGAAGGGGTCAGATCTTTTATAGGTGATGCTTTTACTCCCTGTTATGTTGTATCATGAGACATTGGGTCTGGTTGTCCTGCTTTTAGTTATAAGTCAGTGTGTTCCCTGTTATTAGTCCATGTACCACTGTGAAATTGCCCATCTACTATTCACCTATAATTAGTAGTTTTAATGGCCATTGATGATTGTTGCTAGATCCATTATTTCATCAAGGATTATATAAGGCAGTTTTCTGGGTTTTCTTTCAATATGCATTAGCTATGAATCTTCTATAAAGAACTTTCCTTTGTCAACTCTTCAGTTATCCTGAGAAACAGAGTACAGAAAAAAGGTAGTCTAAAATGTGCTATTCCTACCTTTTATTTACCAATTTTTAGAGTGTTGAATTGTTGCTTTCACAACCTCCAGGGTGACCAATAAATATTTTAGTGTTGATTTTAATGGATTTTTATGTTTTACTAATATTGCTGTTAAATATATAATACTTTTTATATGCATATGCTTAATTTGCATGACAATGCATTGTGATCATTTTTTTTTAAATGCTTAAATTGTACTATCATAGGCCTATGGATACCTTTTTAGTTTGGCTCCTCTCTTTTTTTGCCATGACCTCATTAATATTTGCTTTCTGGAGTAAAGTATCCCAGGCTCATCTTGTATATTTCCTACTCTTTCATGGAGCTCTCATTCCTGTTAGTGGAAAATGATCTTGAATTAATTTTGTAAAATAATATTTGTATAATCAGGAAAAATGTTGCATGTATATTGTATATATTTACCCTTTAGAAAACATAAATGTACAAGTCACATTTTCATTATCCATTATTAACCTTTGATATTTTTTCTCTTAGCAAATGCCTGTGTACATAAATATCACAGGTGAGGCTATAATATATATGCAACTTCATACATAAAATGTTTTCATTTAAAAGAAATTGCAAACTTTTTACAGCACTAGAAACATTCAGAAGAATTCATTTTAAATTACTTTGCAGTGCTCAACTATAGTTTCTGAATATTCGGTTTTTCCTTTTTCTGCTATTTTGCAGAACTGTTTAGTAGCCTTCTTTGTGTATAAATCTTAGAGAAGCAATCGATTATTAGGATACATTTGTAGAAGTGGGATTGAAGGTTTAAGAGAAGGACCTTTTTAAGGCTACTGATACATAATGAATGTATTCATTGTAATGTGAAAGGTACTGGATAACCTGGTTTGAAGTCCCAGTTCTTCTACTAGCTAGCTTCATGATATTTGAATACATCACCAATGTTTTTGAACCTTATTTTATTCATCTACAGAGCAGAAATAATAAGAATGAAGGGTCAAAAGAATCCCACCTTGTTCTTTTGAAGATCAAATAATCATTTTATAAATATTCTATGAGTGTATGCTACACAGTTTTCAGTAAAGGAATGACATTGATAAAGTCATTGTTTTCATGGTATTTAATAGAGAAGAGAAAGAAATATATGTCAGGTTGTGGTAGTAACTACTGGATGAAAATGAAGTAGGATAAGAAGATGAGAGTGGGGAAGAGATGCCATTATAGAAACAATGGTCAAGGAAGGCCTTATTGATTGGGTGTCATTTCAGCAGAAGTGTAAATGAAAATTAGGGGAGAGAGCTATGGTGATTTGGGCTAAGTGCTCCCTATGAACAGTATGGAAAATATGCTTAGACCTGGTCCAGAAATGTCAAAGCAGAAAATGTAGCCAAAACCTAGAATGAGGGAGATGAGAAAGAGAGGAATAGATCACAAGGTACGTTGTAGGTTTGGTCAGGAGTGAAGTAAGTCATTGGATGGAGATCACAATTGAACAGAGAAGTGGCAATGTTCTCAAACTGTGAGAGATCTTACATTATTTTAAATATTGCTAGTATTATTGCCATCACTATTGTTTACTGCCTACGCTATAAAATAATTTTCTGTATGATTTCTGTTGTATATCATTGGCCCCTGAAAGTCTGGTTACCACCTGTTAATTGCAAAACACATTCCAGTGCCATGTATGTTCTTGAGCACTTGATTTTGGTTTTGACATGGTTGATTTAGACTTATGTATTTGGTAGCTTTGGTAATTAACCAGAGATCCACCTACTCCTTAAAGCTACTCATGGTTTATTTATTTATTTATTTTTCTCTCATGGTTTATTTTAATAGAGCTGAATCATCACATCTTATTTGCAGCTAAGAAGGGCAAACCTCCCATCCATCCAAAAGCTGAGTCAGAACTTCTAGGTGCATACTTAAAAAGAAGGATAAGATCATTCATTTTAATGCTTTGTATGGTGCTGTATAGTCTGTGTGATAAAAATTGTATCTGCCCACTTTAGTTCAGGAAATAATAGGAATCGGATTTTAGAGAGAAGGTGGGGAGCTATCCTCTACTCCTGTTTTTTCAAATTTTACTATATGTGGATGCTGTGCTACTTTAAACACGTGTAATTTAATTCTTAACACCACATTGTGAGATAGCTATTGTATTTTGCATTTCACATATGAGGTGAGAGGGCTTAGAAAAGTCTTAAATCAGTTAAGATTTGACTTGACTTGAAAAGTCAAGATTTGAACCCAGGCTATCTTCAAAGCCCATGTAATTAACTACTGTGCTTTCTATAACTGCATTACCAGATAGGTATTCTAGCACCTAACACAGTATCTGTACATATTCAGTAATTGTGTTAAGTAACATTAACCTGAAAGCAGATTAGGTTTTAGGGTTGATTTTCTTAAAAAGTGGGTTTATGTACTACATTTCACACTTTTACACAACTGCTTGATTAAGTTCCTTAATAGTCCCTGTATGCAAGTCTTATGGGAGGGAGGACTTTGTGTTTGTTTGCACTTTTTTTCTTTTGACCACCAAGTTTATGAATCAGACCTAACAAATATGTTCATGTAGAGTCTTATGAACTCAGCTGTCTAGGAATGTGTTGTCATTCAACAGCTTTTCATTATTCTCTCTAAACACATACACCCACATCCGTACACAGCAGAATGTTGTCTCGAGAATAGGCACTCAGTGCCTTAACTTTATGGCATATAGTGAGTGCACTGTTAGTATTTGAATAAATTAATGTATCGTGGTGGGCTGGCTTATGGGCCATTTGACTACCCTTCAGTATTTATCAGTACACTGGTAAATAAGAATGTGGACATTGCCAAAGATGGGCACCACCTAACAGTCCTAACTTTAATGGTGTGGACTTTCCCCAATGGCTCTTCTGTATATTCTCTAGCACTTTCTTGGGGTGCTTTCTGCTAAACTTTCTGCTCTTAGGAATATCGGTGGAACAGAATAATGATTTGAAGTTTTTATTCTTCGTAAGCAAGAGGCCATCGTATCAAGCATCATCCAGTCTCCATTTTGGAGACAAGAGTAGACTTCAGTGCAAAAAGCTACATACATAAAGGAAGAAATTAAAAGGACAATATGCTAATCCATTAATAATGGCTGTCTCTAAAGGCTTTGCAGGTGATTTTCACTTTTTTCCTTATGTAATAATCCTTTAATGTTTGAATTTTGCCAAATGAATGGTGTAACCATTTTTTTTTTTTTAAAAGCTGTAAGTTTAACTCTCAGTGATAAAGTTAGATGCAGAAGCAGATTCATTATTTGACCCCCACCTACATACCCAAGGATATGGAAACTAGCATAAGAATGTGCATATATGACCAACAACAGCATGAAAAGCAATGCTTTTTTTTTTCCTTCTTTTTTTTCTTTTTTGATGATGATGATGATGATGATGATTTCATTGGTCAGTAAATGCCCAGTTGTTGTGATAAACCAAATTTTCCAGAACATCCCTGCCTTATTCATTTGTGCTGCTATAACAAAATGACCTGAGACTGGGTAATATGTAAAGAACAGAAATTTATATCTCACAGTTCTAGGGGGTAAATCCAAAATCAGGGTGTTAGCATCTGGTGTCTGATGAGGTCCACATCCTCACATGGTGAAAACTGAAAGTCAAAAGGGATAACTCTGTGTCTTCACGTGAAAGAAGAAGAGAGTAAACACTCTTATAAGTCTGTTTTAGCCAGGTTGTGGTAGCACAGGCCTATACTTCCAGCAAGTCAGGAGGCTGAGGCAGAAGGATCACAAGTTTAAGGCCAGACTTGACAGCTTTACAAAACCCTATGTCAAAAACAATTTTTTAAGAAATTTTTAAAAAAATATTAGGGAACTGGGGGTGTAGCTCAGTGGTCAAGTGTTATGGGTTTGATTGCTACTACCACAAAAAATAAAACCCATTTTATAGTGTTATTAATCAATTCATGATGACCTAAACACCTCTCGTTAAATCCCATCTCCCAACATGTGCGTTGGGAATTAAGTTTCTAATACATGAATTGAGGTTGGGGGTCTCAGACTATAGTAAGCCTCTAGAGTCATACTGTCCACATTGACAACCCCTGGCCTGTGTGGCGAATGGTGAGTCTATACTTGGTGTTTGTAGGGAGAGACTTAGAAAATAGAATTGACTGAAATTGGAGACTGATTATGTATGGAAGAGTTAAGCCAGTGGACTCTCTAACAGCCAAGTGTTGTGAGTGGATGAACAGTGGATCCGTTTGCTCTGACCAGGGACATAGAAAAAGAAACAGGGCTTGGATGAGCTTTGAGGTGTTGGGATGGCATCTATAGGGAGCAGCATTTGGAAATAATAGTCTAAGTGGTTGGGGTCAGAAATAGATTTCAAATTGTTGCAGCCATGGATGAAATTATCCAAAGGGAACATAGGGTAAGGAGACTGCCAGGGGTGGAAATTTGAAGGACATTAGTGTTGGAGTAAAGATGAGCCATTGCATTAAACACAGAAAGATAAGTAAATAATGCATAAAGTTTCTTGGGTTTTTGTTTTTTGTTTGTTTTGGAGAAGGGAAAAGTGGAGAGCGGTGCATGAACACTGGAATAAAGCAAAAGTCTGGCAAATTTTTTTCACACGGATTCAGATTCAGTACAGAGTGCCGTTAAGTGCTCATTTTAACTTAAGAGTAATAATGTTAAATTATTCCTTCCCATTTTCAAGTTAAGTCTCCTTCCCAAGGCTTCTTTATCTTTGGGATTTAAGCACTGATTTCCATCAAGAACAAGAGTACTGGGGCTGGGGATGTGGCTCAGTGGTAGAGCGCTCGCCTAGCACGTGCACAGCCTGGGTTCAATCCTCAGCACCACATAAAAATAAACGCATTGTGTACAACTAAAAGCAAATAAATATTAAAAAAAAAAAAAAAAGAACAAGAGTACCGCAGTGTGGAAAATATAAGATTTAGGTTTCCACAGTCCGCTTGAGGATCCTAATGGTAATTGGCTTTGTCCCAGCTACATTAATAATTTTGGCTCAGTTGAAGGCATCCTACTGAGGTTTGTTATGAACCAACTTTTTTTTGAAGAGACAATAGGACAATAGTTCTATTTGAAAACTAAATTTTTTCAATTATAGTCTGTATTTTTGCCCATCCTTCATGAATTCCAGTTATGTCCAAAATAGAGCATAAGTTGTTTTAAAACAATATTAATAAAATTTTTGAACATGTAGAGAAGTTGAGTAACAATGAAAACCCATAAAAATACCATCTAGATTTTTAAATTACAGTTTTACTATATTTGCAGTTACAGTTGGCATATTCAGAGGGCAAAAAGGACATCAGTGTCGCTGGACCTCTGTGATAGAGGCCAGAGGGTCATGCTATGAGTTGGAGATGGGTGAAGCCTAAAAGGCCATGGTCAGGAATTTGGATTTTAGTCTAAGGTCAGTGAAAAGTTATTGAAGAAGGGCCTTACTCAGTGGGTTCTTGTTATTTCCTAAAATCCCTCTGGTTTCCTACTGAACGAAATAATGATGGTAAAGAAGGATAAATGAGAAAGGCAGTCAGAAACAAAGACTGGTGCCTATGTATTTCACATTTCGAGGTCTCAGCATTCTGAACAATACCACTGGCATGGTAGACCAGGGTTTTTGGAAAGCTTTGTCTCCACAGCATGGAGGAGGCAGTACTGATGAGAGTCCCTCTAGAGCAAGATGCCTTTGCTATAATTTGAGCATCTTCTGAAGGTCATGTGGTGTTCTGTGCAAGAATTGCTACTGTTTGTTATGAGTATAGATTACAGTAAAAAGATTGAAGCATGAAGTCTGTTTGGTTCCATATCTTCCTGTTTCTCTTTATTATCACTAAAACCAATTGGTAATTCATGAAATTGTTCAGTCACCCATATTTTTTAATTTGTTCTAATAAGTTATAATACCCTTGTATTTTAATAAGTGAAATTGAATAAAATAGAAAATGTCAACAGTTAGATTAGTTTTAAAAGAGTAACCTGAACATGTTTGTGACTTGTAAAGTAAGTTTCAGACTATAGAACGTGTCAAAGTTTGAAGAGCAATGTTGCTTCTATTGGCTCTATCTAACTTTGAAGTTTTAGGAAGTTGGCAGTTTACTTTCCCTGTTTTTTTTTTTTTTTGTTTGTTTGTTTGTTTGTTTGTTTGTTTTTTTGCAGTGCCAGGGATAGAACCCAGGTCCTGGTGCTTGCCAGGCAAGTGCTCTGAGTTGAATCCCCAGCCCCTACTTGCCTCTTATTCTACTTCCATTTAATGTTTTATGGATAGTACTTTTTAAGTACTTAGGATGGATTGTTTTATCCATTTTCTATAAGTTTAGGCTTTCTATTTATCAGTGATAATGTTTGTAATTAAAGGAGTCATATAGTTACAAAAAAGGTACCTAAGAAAAAATATCAGATTCTCACCCTTTTCTTGCCCCCACCAACAACTTTCAACTGTTTTGACTGGTTATTTTGTCATCTGTTTCCACATCTTTAATGAACATGCCTGTGTGACACTTTCATGATTTCACTGTGTTTTTTATGAGACAGATATTTCTGCTTCGGTAGCTGCTTTAGCTTTCTGTATTATGTTCATTGCAAATTTAGCAACACAAAATCAATACATAGTACTGTGCATGTTAATCTAACATGTTTATGAACTTTTTTCCTCATTTCTCCCTCTCCTGTTCACTACAGTATTGGGGATTGAACCCATCCCCAGCCCCTTTTTAATTGTTATTTTGAGAAAGGGTCTTGCTGTGTTGCCCAGGCTGACCTCAAACTTGAGCTCTGCCTGCCTCTGCCTCCCAAGTAGTTGGGATTACAGGTGGGTGCCACTGTGCCTGGCAAGAACTTTTATTTCTTACAGCATTGCTTTTCTTACCTGCTGTTAGCAGTGTTCTAGGCATATGGATTATCTGTCTACTTGGTCATCCCATGTGGATATTCTTAAATTTTAAGTTTTTCCATATTTTGAGTTTTAGTAGGACTTTTTAAACCTCCTTTACCTGGAAAATCACCTCTTCCACCATAGAGCCAGGGTTGTAAATATCTTTGTTTATAGAACTGGAACACTTCCTGCAAAATATTCCATTAAAAATTACCACTCCACCTAGCACTGACATATATAGAGCATCATTGCTATGATTTGCACAGTTACAAATAGGTAAGATAATATTTTCAGCGAATTTGTGTGTGAACTGCTATATTTACATAGAAGCAACCTGCGTTCCCCCCCCCCCCCCAACCCCACAAAGAAGAAAAAAAAAAGTTTTGGGAAAGAATAATTCAGAGTTTATGTGCCATATAGCCAGATAATCAAATAATTTAACAGCTAGTTGGGAGTGATTCTCCTATATTCCATCCAGACTTCTTATAGAAGGATACTTAGAAATGGACTTAAGCTTATCTTTGAATTTTAAGAACTTTGGAAGACCGATGTTAGGCTGTGTCTCTTTGGTTAGTGAAGTTGTGTTTTTAATTTGATCAAAAAAGGATTTATAAGCTGACAGAAGCTGAAATAGGTGATATTTTGGGACAGATTAGTAAAATCACGTCATATCAAAACCTTTGAGAAATCGCATACTTGTTTATGATTTAATTGTAGTCTTAACATTAGCATTCACTTGCATGCTTTTTTCCCTAAGTCTCTGTTCTTCATAAACAGATATGTATGTTTCCATGTCTTAAACTTGAGGGGGGAAAATATTCAAGTTTTACTTCAATAAAATCTTAAGAGTTCAAAAGAAGTGTGATGCTATGCAACAGAGATACTATGTTTACATGTAGGCAGGGACAGAGTAAGGTTGGAGGATCTAAGACCTATGTTTTCCTACTTTGGTGCAGGGGTAGGAAGTAGGGAGATACCTGGAGCAGTTAAATATGAAGTTGGAATTCACAGTTTGAAACCATGAAGTGATCCCTAGTTTAATTTTGAAGAAAAACAAAATTGTAATTTCCAATATGTTCTCAAGTCATTTCCATTTTTTTGTTTTGTTAACTTTCTTTTTTCATGATGGCTTCTTGGAGTAGTTGTATGTCCTCCTTTGGATAATGTAATATTATGCAAAATATTAAGAACTTTCAGAAGTTCAGTATCTCCAGGGTTTATCAAGCAAGTTCTTTCACATCCAGTCCTAAAGGGTATGTGTTGAAAGTGTCACATGAGAGCCTTGAAGATCTGTTGGGAGATTGTCCAAGGTGCCATCCAAGGTTCTTTCAGCTCTGAGACACTGTGATTGACTGGATAGACGGGTGGCCATGTTGAGGAAGTGTGCATGTGTCCAGTACAGCCCCCTGGAGTGCTTGGGAGGAGCAGCAAGGACAGGGACAGGAGCATCTGGAGAGACCTAGATAAAAGGCCTGTTTTGCTGGTGCTGTGTGACTAAAGCTCCCTCTGGCTTCTTGACTCACTCTTGACTTTAGAATAGAGAACTGTTAATTGGA